>OU744345.1:13733467-23733467 GCA_916610135.2 Macropis europaea | reverse complement strand
CCTGGCGTCGTCCCATGTAGGCCAGCCACAGATGGCCCTCAGACCCTCCTTGAGAACACAATATTTATGAGTGTAGCTCGAGAAGGTGATGAAAACTGGTCCTATCTCGCCAGGCTGCAGTATCATTGGGGACCGAGAACTGCAGCCTGCCGAGCTACTCCGTATTAGGGCGAATATGGTGGATGAATTAGAGTTTCCCAATCAATTTCAGTAATTTTTCGCAGCGACTGTTTTACAGTATGTAATGTGGCATTATCTTGAAGAAACAGAACACCCTTGCGACTTGCTAAACTTGGTGGTTATATTAACGAATTTTCCTGCACCCTTTCGAGCTGGGTTGATATAAGTTAATTGCATTGGTTTGACTCCTTTGTAACCGTTCAAAATGAACGATTCCAGCAGTTGTTCACCAAACTCACAGTTAAATTTCGTTCTGTTCTACTCATTCCGTTGAACTACTTGCAGGTAAATAATCATTTGCCTTGCTATTGTGCCCGACCCATTTTGTTGCAACAATCCACATGCAATTGGAACAATTTACCCTGATGTTTGAACCGCATTTACAATATATACTTTTCTTAATTTTTGTTAATTTTGCACGGAACATACTCAAACATGTTCATTTGATGTTCAGATTCAAACTAGTTTCCACTCTGATGAAACTCATTTCGATTAATTTGAACATAAAATATCAAATAAACGGTGAGCAGCTGTAGTTTATAGAAGACGTACTACTAACAATGACTGCAGCGGCTGAAAATGTGATAAGGTTTATAGAATGACCTGTGAGTGAAGGCCACTTCGAGTGACCTTTTAAATGATTTGACGAGTCAGATTAGTGGTTTTCACGCCATCCACGATAATCAATAAACAACAGCGTAATTATTAGGTGAAGATTTGCGTATAGTGGGTGTATACACACTAACTCACCGTGAATCATCGTCGCGATCTCCTGGACAGTGGAGCGAACGCGTTTCCAAGAACCTTCTCGTCTGTCTACGACAAATTGGCCTAACCATCCGCCTCCTCGCCCCCTGACCAACATCTCTCTCCACCCCCTCTGCCCACACCGTGACGTAGCACGGTGAATATAAACCACGCCATTAGTCAAGCTTCTGACTAATTCGGGCAATTAAGATTGCCCGACCGAGGACTATCCGTGAACGAATATCGCTGGGATTTAGCAGCGAGAGCTAGCCTAAACTGCTTTCGGAGAAGCGGATAGAAACGGGAGAGGAAAAGAAGCAAGCTACCACGGAGATGAAAAGAAATTCCGACAATTGTATATAATTTAACTCATTCAATTCTTTGAACGAGCTATCTCGCGAACTGATTATCACCTATCCGATTCTTTAGACGAAATACAGGAGTACCCAGTTAGGCAAGGTGACAAATAGAGTACCTTCTGTAACATGTCGAAATAAACAAAATAAGAAATAATTTAACGTAATTTATGATAAATTTCCATTTTCGTACCATATGTGATGAAATGGGAATATATTTGACCTTATTGGAATAGAAAATCGCCGATTGGTATGAAAGAACTAATTTGCAAATCTATGCCGTTTAAATATTTATTTTTCCGTTCAATGTGTAGTATGTATAAGCTTGCAAGTTTTGAACCATCTCTTCAAAACACTCTGTATATTTGGTACCGATTTCATATTGCATCTGTATAAGTAGAAATAAAATAGCACATGCAACAGGAAAAAAGCTACTTCCTTTAATTTGATCTATCTGACTAATTTACCGCCCTTATCATGTTAATTGCAATAGGGGTATACAGTAGTGCCCGGTTAATGTTCGCAAATTTTGCCCTGTTATTTTTCGCAGCGTCATCTTCACTAGACCCCGCCAGTGCATTTCGTTCGGGCTATTCAAAAATCGCATTTCATTCTATCTAACTTGCTCTCAATGAACCTCACTCTCTTCCCAGTCACACCAAGAGTTGAACGAACCGAAGGGAGACAATTCGCGGAACATCTACCTGTCCGTGTAATAGTCGCAATGAGGTGCGAGACATGCAAATATTAATCGGGCACTACTGTACCTCGCGACTCAATGTCGTTTATTTGATGCTTCGTACAAGATGTCTCGCATTTCTGTTTATCAGTATTTACAACTGAATGTTGTTCGTCTGATGCTTTCGGCAAGATATCCCTTGTTCATATGGAGTGTGTAACTGTAGTTTTAACGCGATATTCCATGCTACAAAAATGGAGGCTCGATAAAAAAATAAAAAAGTATGTCTAAAAATGAAAATAATACCTTATAGCTTAATATCGATTAGTTCTTAAAATTATTTTTCTCAAAAACGAAGCCTTATGCAGGGTGGTAAAAAAACGGTTCAGAACTTTGAGGGTATATAGTGTTCACCAAATGGAGGGAAAAGGGGCCTGTTACACATGGGTCGAAGAATTAATATTTTCTAACGTATAAACATTTTTTCGTTTCGGTTAAAGCGAGTGGTTTGTTCGTTTCGGGGGTTATCGTGCTGCAGAAAATTTTGTATTAGCTGCCTGTAACTATTCACTGATTACAAGGATGTGTAACTAACATTTCCCTGGTGAAGTCTTATGATAAGGTAATCCTATGTTTAACAAATTCCAAAAATACCAATTTTTCGAACCATGTTTACAACGACGTTTTTTCTTCCACTTGATTAGTACTATGTATCCTTAAATTTCTGAGTTCAATACATAAATCCAATTCATTTTTGCTGAAGAAATCATCTCCTCAGTCGCGCCACGAATTTTGCCGCACCCTGTATAAGAAAATAATATCCTACAATTTAATCTCGATCAGTTTCACGCGGCTCAAATACCAGCGCCGTTTGATAGCCGATTTCGGAACGAGAACAATCGTGCATTCGATAACAGTCACCGACATCGAGAGCACAGGTATCCGCGTACCTGGCCGCGTGGAAAGATTTTCTCCACGTGGGCGAGCGAAGCGGATCGCGGTTAGATCGACACAGAATGATATACGGACGGACACCGTTTCGTAAACGATACGCACTCAGCCTTAACTAATTAAGGCGTTCGCGTGCGGTCATTTAAGTCTTGTCCTCACGTTGCGTCGATATTACGATAACTCCACGGATCCACGTCGTTCCTAATTACCGGTGACCGTTCTGGCAGCGAGCCCGATCATTTTCTTCGAAATTTTCATTTTGCTGGCAACAATAGGGGCACCGTGAACGATCCTTGTCGAACAACTCTCAGACACATACTTTCGAGAGTAGAAAGCGGCGTAACAACCCGCCTCCGTTTAGACACTTTTCTCGACTTTGTTATTTATCGACTTGTTGCTTGTCGCCGCGTGGCTTGATCGTTTAATTGCGGATCGATGTAACGTGTCGTTTCTGAAATACGGCTTCTTTCTTCAGCTCAAGGTGTTTATCGTTAATCGTTGGCGGAAAATGTTGGGAGTTGATGAAATGTAGCAGATTTCACGACGACGCGTCGTATACAGTATAAACTGTATAATATGTTAACCTTTTACACTCCCAGCAATTAGGCTATACGTTGGTAGTTAACTTCAAGGAGTTTTTTCTTAGATTTCTGAGTTACACAAAATGACCACGAAAAAGTCTTGGCAATTTGTTCGATTATGCAACTTTTTTCAGACTTTAAATTTTATATATTACGAATTAGGATACAAGTAGAATAAACATAGGAAAGTATAAACACCCGATGACATTGATGAACGAACGTATATTAACAGTTTTATCTATAAATGATAAAATGTGGGCATTAACACTGGCCGTAGGAGTACAACGCCTCTAATTGTAAGTGCCTGGGCAGTACAGCTGGCCTTAGCATTGCAAAGGGTTAAAAGTCTAGTTACAATTCGAAAATAGCGGTTAAGTTCCATGACGATTGTTATGAACGTTTAAAATGCTGCTAAAGCAGGTATTGGAAAAAAGCTTTTAAACATATTTTGAATAACAGAAGATAGTAATACATGCCCACAAATATCACCAAAGGATACTGCTACATATAATGCATTTTTGAGAAAAACTGAGGCGCATGATACGCGTCCATAACCCTACGCACTTAACTACATTTTTGGGTCCTATTAATTAATAATAATAGGTTATTTTTTAGAATAATACTTACGTTTCCTGGTGAAATGGATATTTTATTATTGATTTATAATGCAATTTTACAAGTCTGGAACATTATCAAAATTCAATTTTGTTCAAAATATCACACTATGCAACGGGTGGATCGATCAGAAGGATTGTTATTCGTTATTTGGACATTATTGAAACAAAACTTTTATTCAAATAATCGTTCAACTAAAATCTGTCTGTTGCGTGTTTTTTTACTGTATAGTAGATGCTTTCACTTGAGTAATAATATATTAGATAGTTATTCCAAACACGGTTTCCTGAGAGACAATTATCTCCTGTGTGCGATTGGTTACCTTGACAATTGGGTGGACTTCGATATTTGCACGAATTCTGAAAGCCCGTTTTTCTGCGACTGTTTATATTCTACTATATTACTTTGGTCTTGTGCTTCAAAGCATTTGATTACTATTTTTGGTGCTGTGAATTTGTCCGGATTTCGATGTTCCGTTGAGTTATACTAAACCACACTGCACCATTTTGCATTACGACTTCTTCAAAGAAATAGTTGTCATGAATCCTCGCCTATGAGTTCTGTCCTTTAATTAAATGTGTGAGGTACCAGTGTCTTTACGAGGAGGACGAAGATCACAGTACACAACAGTATAATACTTAAGACTTACTTCTTAACACGTTCGCTACCAGCGTCACACATGTGTGACGCCTCGATTCTGTTTAGAGAGTTCGACGTCACACATGTGTGACAACAGATAATTGATAAAAATAAAGCGTGGTCTGTGGTGAACGTTTTTCTCCAATCGACCATGGTAGCGAACGTGTTAATGAGAGTTTTGACATTTTATTTACATATTATAGTGTGTCTGACCAGGTATGGGAGTTTCCACTGTGGCAGTCAACGTGTTAAAAACTGCCTACAACAAAATCTTTTATACGCTACAAAATTACCTTGTACAAATTACCTATCCGATATAGTCCCAGCGTCTGCTTCAGACTCTCGCATAAGTGGAAGTATACTATAAATCCTTTTCCGAGCGAGCGGCTGTCACGAGCAATCGCGATACACAAGAAGCCCAATATCGATTAGTCATGACGAATTTAAAACATACCACTCGATGAACGGACGCCGAAAAAGCAGAAGCCTATTTGCCGTTAAACGTTTTAAGTTCGACGAGCATCGTCAGGCTGTCCGAGTAACGAGGATGCCGGTAATCCGGGCTAATCAATTTGGGCCTAATTGGAGATTACGGCGATCCTCTCGGTCCACAGCTCCTTTTCCTTCCCTCCCTCATCACTCTGTTCTCTTTTCCCTTTATTCGCAGTGGACGGCGAAGATGCGTACGAGCGCGGCGCTAATAGATTAATTTATTACGCCAAAGCCTTCAAAGATACCGCCCGACGTCGCGGCCCGACGACATATTAGTATCGTGTCACAGCGATCATTAAACGAACCCGGAGGAGAAACCGCGGTACGTCCGTCTGCGGAATGTTAATTCCATCGAGATCTGCTCGGCCGATGCGTATGGGGATGCATTCCGGCGTGGGTGAACCTTAATACCCTTTTTTTCGCCAATTTCTTTCCACCCCTGAACGCGAAACATTCCGCTGCAGCCGGCTACAAATCGAAGCTTCCATTATGGCATGGGAAAGAGATTTCGAATCCTGATAATTCGTCGCGTCTGCAATATTCGTTTGTTACTTGTTTCACTCGAAAGTGAATCTTCTGAAGCGTGCACTTTAGAGGGGATTCACGGATTTGGATATTTTTTCTGAAGAGACTCGAGGATGGCAACAGCGTTGTATTGGAAATCAGGCGTCTAAGTTTGAATATTGTTATACAACTCTTAACTGGTAACGTAGGATCATTATGACTCTGTTCATTTTGTTTTAGTTGCTCGTTCTCCACTTATACTTCGCACTGATTTGTCATTGCAAGTACCTGTTCAGACTCAGTGTACTTTGCTTTTAATAATATTTTATTATGATGAACAAGTATAACTATTATAAATCATGAATAGAAAGGGGAAACGTGGGCGATATATTTTCCAAGCAAGACTACACACATAATTATTGGTTAGGGAAACATGATGAATAGCCAGTTAGATTACTGGATGAACCCTTACCCTTAATATACAATAATAACACGTAGAAATATGTAATTACCTAAAATATCATAAAAACGTTCCAGAATCTCGATCATACGAACCTAAAAACTTTCATCGGGAAGAACATATGCTTATATTGCACGTATTATAATATTTACTGCAAGGTGGAAATTAAAAATTTTAATTTATCCATATTTTTAATATTGATCCAAACTTTACATGCACAAATGTTCATAAAAATTCATGAACATTTTGCCAGAAAAGTTTGCAAAAATGTATAAATGTATAATGTATTTTTTAAGCAAACTAATTTTTTAAAAAACTGTTTACATAGCTACATTTGGCATTAAAAAATAGACAAACTCTATGTTTGAACTTTCTTTCTATCTCCAATAGTTTTCGAGATATATTGTTAAATAGGTTTTTCACCCCCACTTTGAGGGCTGGTTTCGTCCCTTCAAAGTGGACGATGGCCGATGTAAAAAAAATACGTGTCTAATATTTTGTCGAGATCTATATCATATAAATATTTCATCAAAATCGGCATGTGTTAACTCCGTAACATTCTTTGTTAGTCCAATACAGGACAAGACGATATACGTGATGTCTATGTCATCTGTTGATATAAGGTATGTTTACTGTTTTTGTACATGGTTCAGTACCACATCAACTCGCACACTGTAGTATGAAGTTAATTTCAGTTTCCTTCTGTCTTGTATCGATAAAGGCGGGCGATACTTCGAAATGCAGATATAGTTACAACGTTTACACTCCCGTCCATAAGTCATGGGACACTTACTAATTTCAGCTTTACGTTTAAATTAAAATTATTAAACACCCACTGTATTGAATCAAACGATTATTTACAAATTATTCACGATGAATGCAATCTCTAAATGTTAAAATATATTAAAAACTATATATATCAAGTTTAAAATTTGCTCACTAATGCACGCTCCCCCGTTCGAGATGATAACTCGGAATAGCCTTGGCAGTCTTGAAGTCATTTTTTTCATGTTTCTTTTTGGATTTCTGTCCAGAATCGCTGCAAATGTGTCTACAGATCACAAAATCGAAACAAATAGCGCCCAAATTTAACGGTTTGAAAAACTGGTCTTGAACCGTTCTATAACTATTTCAGGTTTCTTTAACATTAATTATAACAGAATACTAACCATATCATTAAAAATATGTTGTGTAAACATAAATGTTTTTAAACGAACCTTTCATATCGAGATAAGTAACCAAGTCTACTATATTGTAATACAGGTTTATTCAGAAATGGCAAGGTGTCCCATGACCTATGGACATGTACATCACGTTTCATTTTTGTGTTATAACTTTGGAATAAACCATTTATGGACTTTTTGCTACACGACATTTTGGTCTTATTTTTACCTATAGAACACACTGATGAAGTTCGTACGGAAGAACCTAGAACACCCTGTATATTAAAAATAGATAAGGACACTTTTCTTAAAACCTTGAACAACTATGTAAATTTATTATCGAATGTACGCATATGGAGGTGCACACTTTCACTGTAACATGTACGCAGGTTTCAATTGGCAATCATGCAGCACGAATTTAATTCCACCCTCGTTACAAGTCCATTCTGTGATTCCGTATCTCGTGGTGCGATCTCATTAGCCGAGTCGAAATCTCAATTAATCAATAGAAATTCTTTCTGTGCAGTGGATGGCGAGCTCAATTATTCTCGCGCGATCGAATCGCCGTGAACACGCCCCGCGAACGGTCATACAGAGACCGATTCAATTACCACTTTCTCGATCCCCATCGGTGGTTACGTTTCAACTGTACATACAATAATCGACACCGAAAGTGGCGAGCTCGATATCGAAATCTCGACGTTTATTAATCACTTCTTCCCCGACCGCTCACCGTTGCGTTAACCTTTTCTCTCGTTCTCTGTCTCTGCAATCAATTTCTTTACGTCAAATTTCCCATACCTGAAGAACGTATTTGTAAACTTGAAATGGACTTTGGTAATTAATCTTGTGTATCGATAATTTTTTTTATAATTCCAATTACATTACCTGTCATTCTTGCTGTGGTATTATCTTGTAACGTTACTCTCGCCGGAAAAAAGTCTTTATTGCCATAAAGAATTTCTACGAATGAATTAAAAAAATATCTTCAGAATTATTGTGATGATTAATTGATGTTATTAATTATTTCGGTTTAGGAAACTTGTGCTAAATATGTTTTCTGTGTCACCTACAAATTCTTGACTATCACGAAGAGCATTTACTTTTTACTGGCAGTATTTGTGCATAGTATATGTCCACAAATCTGTACTATAGTACATTTTTCGTCACAGTTCCTGTACTTAATTTCCTGAGACAAGTTACAGAAAATGAATACTGTCCAAATGTCTATAATTTTCATCTTAAACTGCCACTATTTACAGATTGTCATAAACTTCCCCCACTCTACATCCATTCCCCTCATTTCCTTTCGGTCCATCGTCATCGCAGATCACAGCCTATGTGAGGAGAATGGACCTAGAGTGGGGGATGGCCGCAGCTCCGGTAGCCACCACTGTATTCAGTGAAACATGTGTCAGATGTCCAGCCGTTTCCTGACATAATTTGTTTTTTCACTTTGAATAAACAAAATTCATTCTACTTTCTTGATGTCGAAATATTCTTACATACACATAAAACGAAAAATATAAAGAAATAATTTCTATAGACATGTAACACCTAAATCTAGATCTAACTGAAATTTAAATAAAAGTAGAGAATTTATCCAAATTTAACCATGTGTCATATTTATTAAACAAACGACTTTCAGAACGTATTTCGTATGCCCGACAAGGGAGTAAGATACCGAGTACCTTTCTTTCCCCGGTAGCTGTTTGCCAACGAAGAAGAAGTAAGAGGATGCTGAAAGGACAACAAAGAACGAGACGACCGAGTCACTGGTCCGTCTGGAAGTCTAGGAATCAATCAATGACCGTCTTTCCATGGAACCCAACCGGCTTGTAGGCGGAGACGTCTTTCTTTTCTGCTTCTACGTTCATCTCTTCCTCTCTTTTTCACTCTCTTTCGAACTCGTGCGCCATCCTTCTTTCTCGCTGCAATTCCAACGACACGACGTCCAAGGCTTCCCTCTTTCTCTCTCGTTTCCATGGAATTTACCCCCTCGGCTCGCTTTTTACGCTCGAATACCGAGTTTCAGCGAGAGCAGGCCGGTCGTCGACTAATCACTTCATTTTGAACGCCATCGGCGATAATAAGAGCTCATGACGGTAATGAGAATGGCTCGATCGTGGCATCGACGTTTCTTACTTTTTGGAAGAATGGCATCCGGTAACGATCTACCCGAGAGCTCAAACATTTGCCATCTGTTTCCGTCGGTGAAGCAAAAACTGTTGCAACGAGCCGGCATAGACCGTATCGACATGTTTTACGCGAATCGATAAGTTTGGGAACATTGTGATCATTGCAGTGGAACGTTGAAACTGGAAGTAAAGTGATATGTTCGATCGATTTGATCGATTGCTAAATTGATTTTAAACATTGCATGGAAATTTTAAGAGTATGGCCTCCAGATTCAATTCGAGAATACTAAGGGAATTTTTGTGTTTCCATCTAATATGCTGTACACTGATATTTTTTTGTGACGATGGTAAGTTCTGTGTGTAGATTTACACGTGGATTCAATAATTATTATAAAGTTGAGTCATAAAATTGATAGCAAATGTAACTTTATCACGGTTATGTAAAAGCATAACCACAGGATGGAGTAAACAACTAAATTATAATGTGACTGGCTAGGTCTGGCCGTTTTCACTACAGTGCTCAACGTGTTAACAGTATTGAAAATATAACATTTTTCTCTACACTTTCAATGTATTTTTTTTATATAGAATCATCTTCTCGGCTGTACCACCCGTGACGGAACACCTTGTATATTTATATGAACATCTACAGTCTATTAATCACGTAATATATGATTGTACAGTACCCTGCCACTCCATTATGAGCACACTCAATTTCAAATGTTGCTAACGACATCAAGTGTGTTTCGTGTACGTGAAATTATTTCATTGTTGAATACTGTAGGCTAAGAAAATAAGTGTATCCTTTCCGTACGATTTTTCCAACGATTTCGTGTGACAAAGTTTGCTATTCCAGTCCTAGAGTGCCGTGATAAATGAGAAGCGTCTATCACCACATGCAGGTCACTTTTAACAATCTTTTGAAAGTCAATTTGTGCCGCACTGCAAAACTTTAAAGAATTGGCACAAAAGTTAGACTCGTATTTGTATTGTGTCAATCATATTCTGTGTCACGAGTGAGATTCGTTATTGTACAGCAAGGGGTTAAACTCAATTGAAATAGTGTGGTTCATCCTAAAAGATCTAGTTTCCTAAAGGTGATCTTATACAAAATAATCAGGCAGTGTGTCATGGTGCATCGGAAATAAAGTAATGCATAGATTGCTGCATTCCAAGTATGCATTTCAAGAATTGAGGCCACTATCAATAGCCACGTAAGACACACGAAATATTAAAAATTGTTGTGTTGCTTTAATAAAATTGGAAAGCAGAGATTTCGGGCTTCCAATTGATAACCATATCGTTATACTTTATACAAGAAAAAACTATGAATAAGCTCCCAAACTTGAAATTTGTAAAAAATATTGGGTGCCCATAATGGAGTACTCTTACATCGTCCAAATGCTTTGATGCTTGACATACAGTAACATACAAATATTTCCGAACATTCAATTTTTAGTCTTACATTGAACGTGAATAATTAAAATGAATTTTAAGTTATATGAACATGAAGAATAATTTAGAGAAGAGATGAACCTGAGATGTATAGTGTATCATCTTAACGCTTTGATGGCCACCGTCACGTATACGTTATTTTATTTATTTGAACAGCTCCCACCTAGAATAAATAAATAAGCCCAACTGTGACTGATAATGAATAAATTTTCAAATATTAATAAAGTTGAAATTGTGTGATATTCAGTGTAAAGAAAATTTTGTGAAATGTTTCGTTACAGAAGAGGAAAGGAACAGTTGCAAGGAAAATTTCGATTGAACCACCCCTTTATTTCCTTTATTAACTCCTTTGTTTCTGCAACCTCGTTGGGCTTGACCTTCCGCACCTTTCGATGCAGTTATAAAGCGCAACGGAGTTCCACTTCCTGCAAAGATAAGACAGGAGATATTTACAACAAGTAACAAGCGTACCAACCTTCACTGCCGATAACGTGTTTAATCTACCGCTTAATCTTCCCCTTGATACGGCTTTGCAATCGAAAGATTCCGAGCAAATTATTTTCGCGAGATAAAATGATTTCATCGGTATCCGCAAGTACAAATTGCAGGCGATAATACGCTTCGAGGGAGAAATAAGGTAATCTTGATTTTACAAATTTATTTGTTCGGTACAGTCTGTGAAAAGATTACAAGGTACCTGCAGATTTACTTTTGAGTATTATAAAATAATTGCCTTCCTCTGCTCTTTAAAATTCTGTATTATAATAAAGATTTTTGTAAGGACTTAGTTTATTTTAGTTTCAGAAATATTATTATTATTCATTAACCTGTTAGCTGTGAAACCCTATTTTAAATGTGTGTACCTACGTTGTGTCGCAAAAATGAAGAGATGACGAGTATACTCGCCAAACACAGAGTATATGCAGCGGCCATTAAATTGAATTAAATTATAACGAAATGGCAGTTGGTTTTTTTGAAAAAAAGGAATAATTTATTGCTCAAATTCATTGATATTATTGACAAAACTCAAACATTCATTATTACAAAATACAAGGAAAATCAAATACATGGAAAAAATTTGTTTGTTTTTTTCTTATTTCGTTCTTGTCTTAAACTATTTTAAAATATCTGAAATTTACGAATATGTTTCAGTTTTCACTAAAATTTTAATTTAAACAGCAAATGGTAATTACTTTTTTCGCATAACGAGTGTACTCGTCATAATACAAAAAATTGCCATTTTTTGCATGGTAGTACGCATGGTATTACGTTCCAAAACAGTGAAAACCCTCTAAGGAGAGATAGTTAGCAGACTCGACACATTTTTGTCAAATCACGTCGTAAAGTCACATACAGCTTCCCCAAAAGCTTGATGTAAATCGCGAAGAGCTCGCCCACACATTTCGCGACTGAGGTCCCCGCGAAATCTACGAGACCCTTAACTCTCAACACCATAAATCCAGCTCGCACGGCGTCATTAGCACCGAATAACGAGACCGATGTTATGGTTGCTCCAGCTGGAGACCCCAGTTTGGTCCCATCGTCCGAAATAACGACACCCGTCACCCGTGCCACCATGAGCACCGTCACGTTCGCGGAGTTCCTAAAATAAGTACATTCGCCCTTCTTATACTCGGCCCATTTGCATGGTGATTCCAGTCCACGGGGATTCCACCATCGTTCACCGTGGCATCCCTTCATTGCTCAATTTCTCGCGTGTTTGTTGACTCTTCTCCGTGAGAAACTCTCCTTACCATACGGTTAATGGAATGAAATCGTAGAAGGTTGACAGAGATACTAATTGTGCAGAGCTTATGACAGTGATGGCCACGGGAGCTTCGGCCTTCCCCCAATCTAGGTTCATTCCCTAGGTTCATATAGGTTATGATCTGAGAGAACAATTGATCTAGGGGGAACACGGAGCAAACTGGAGGAAACTGAAACGAGGGGAATGAACTTAGAGTGGGGCAAGGTCAGAGCTCCCGTGGCCATCACTGGCTAATGATATGGACAAAATTGTTACATTGATATTGATACACTCGTACTACAATATTGTTCATTTCTGTAGCGACCAGCTACAAAAACACTGGTCGTCTTTCGTGACACGATCGTCACCCTTCCTATTTTTGAGGGAACCTTCTAAGTTTCTTAGTTAAAAATAGTAGAACATGATAGCGTTCTGTACAGCAGAGATCCGCATATTTAATATTAAATCAATGTACATTTCAACTGCCCTGGAAGGAACATCTGGACAATACGTATATGCTTATCCATATGGTTATTTGGACCTAGGATGCACGTTTGGACTGCAAGAAGTTAATGTATCTGTCAATAAATGCTGTAGAAATTTACAACTCCTCTTGTGAAATAGTAATTCATAGATCGAGTGAACTCCTCTTCCCCGTTTAACAGGTTAAGGAGGGTGGCAACGTAGATAAAATGGAGTAAAAAATATTTAATTAACTCACAAAACTTTTAGCTTATTAAGTATTGTATTTGTCTAGATTTTTTAATATCGATCTGTATAAAAGGTTTATTCAAAATCGTTCAGCATCAAATAGTAAACAATGATTCGTTCATCACAAATGATGGTTTTTAACATCCCTATAGTATAACTTACCTACCTGTTCTGTTCACAATTATTCAACAAATCACGTAATCACAAAGATAGCTTAAAATCATATTTTAGAGGACTCTGCGTATTTGGTGTTAACATTTGAGCAAAAAGTGGACAGTGGACAGTACTAGACAGGAAACATTGTGCAACGATGTGACGTATGTAGCAAGAGAGAGTTGGTTTTGCAACATCCATTTTCATGGTGTTTGCCCCGCAGCTGCATCCCTTCCTTCGCGTTTATGATTTAAGCCCGTAGCACGTGCACCCGCTTCTTCTTCCTTCGCCTTTTCTCTGTTTCTCTTTCCTCGGGAATGATCGCAACGAAGGATAACAGAGTGAGAATTTATAGTCGCGTGGTCACCACTAAACCCTAACAAACGGAAGACTTCGGTACCGCTTTCCACGACTGCCTCACTATCACCCACGACAATTTGTCAAAATGCAAGCGACGCCGTCATAAAGGCACATTTGCAACGATCACACCGGGCGTAAACGTAGTCTTCGAATCTCTTATCTTTCGGTGACTGGCAAATCACTTTATGTGTGAAAAAGCAATTTTTATTCGCGATATTTGATGAAAGAAACACGTGCCGTATTCATTCACCTGTTTAGTTACGTTCCTTTCGTTTACATTTGGAAATTTGTCTTTTTGCTATATCTAACTTATAAGTTTCGTTCATAATTCAATTACTAATAGTTTGTTTCTTGTTATAAATAGGGTTATAAAACAAATGTAAAAAAACTTAGCTTGAATATTATGTCGATGACTTGTAATTATAGAAGTTACAGCGACGACTACTAAGCGTTATAATATTATTGAATGTTTGTATTATTTTTCGGTTTATTGGAAATCATTGTATTCTTTCTGATAAATGGCTTTAATAATAAAACACTTTAAACGCACATACAAACTAATTATGTACCGGTCGAAACTGTAGAAATACCTATGTCAGTTTCCACTGATTTGTTCAAATAAACCAAACAAAAAAATTAGCAAACGTAACATAAAATTACCATCCACTAATTAAATTATATTTCCAACACGTTAAGTAAATATTTTAACTTCAGTTTTAAAACATTCTAGACAAATACCGAAACATTTTTCAGCTAAATTTGATTTCCTTTTTAGATAAACAAATCATCATCACTTGTTTATCCGAAATTGCGTAAGGAAGCTTCAGTCCATTACATTATAAATTAATATAAAATGAAACAAAATCTTTTGAACTCCAGTAGAATATATTTCGAAAACAAAAGAACCAGGAAATTAAATAATACAAAATTTTGAAGGTGTCCAAATCCCACTACAAATTAATAAAAGAATAATGACTGCAATAGAACGCTATTTCTAGGTTTAATATGTGAAGTACAACAGTGGAAACTCCCATACCTGGTCAGACACACTGTAATAAGTCAACGAAATATCAAAACTCTCATTAACACGTTCGTTACCATGATCGATTCGAGAAAAACATCCACCACAGACCACGCTTTATTTTTATCAATTATCTCTGTCACATATGTGTGATGTCGAGCTCTCAAAACCGAATCAACGCGTCACACATATGTGACGCTAGTAGCGAACGTGTTAATATTAATCCTACGGTGTTTCCTTTTCAACGGATCGTCGTAGTATCTTGATATCCTTCATATACAGCACGTTTCAAATCGAACTAGTAAATATTCATGCGGTAATACTAGCCTCGCTCATCTTAATCGTCTTTTAATTATGCCTAACACGGCAGTAGCCATGTAATCGCCAAGGGCGCCGATATCCACGGCTAGTTACTTACGTAGCTTTCTTTAACCGCGAGACAGGCGTGGAAACGATGATGTTATGAAATACGACGCTGAACATTTGCTTACGAGTAACTAGAAGAAGAGCGAATTACGCTACTAATTTATCTGCCTATCACGAGCGAGATAAATCACTTACAACGCGTCACTTTTTGCCGTTGCGCGTAATCATCGGTACACCGTGTAAAAATCTTTTTTCTTTGTTTTCGGTAATTCGATCGTTTGGTCAGACGCTTATACGTTTTCTTTTTATGTCCAATCAGGTAATTCGAATTAGTTTTGAATAAATGATATTTGTAGTGAGCGTGAACTCGTAAGAAGATACTACTCGTCGAATGGTATTTGTGATTTTCTGTCACTACAATAAATTGATAATCGTGAAATAGAAAATTAATTAGTACAGTAAAGCCTTCCGTAGCCGAACTAATAAGAAGACAAATGTGGCTGGATAACAAAATTTTCGAATAATACAGCAATAACTTTGTTTATATTAAACTTCATTTATTCAAATAGAAATCAACAAAATTGTCAGATTGTTTCAATATTTAAGGATCTCGTATATTTTTGCTGCTAACTCACATAAGTTTTCACGAAAAGGCTGTTTAGATAACAGAACATTCGGATACTAGGATATGCGGATAATGGAGGTTGGGATACGGGAGGCTCTACTATATTTAGTCTCGCAAGAATGATGGAACTGTTAAAAACACACTTAAGGTAGAAGTTTGGAAGAATTAAATATTTTTTCTATGCAAAAAGTATACAAACGTTTCAGAATATTACCTCAAAATCTTACGATGATGTTCGTAAAATTAAAAATGCTGTGAGTATTTCGAGGGAGCGCGATAGCTTGATCATGTATATTCTTACAGGTCCTTGGCAAATGGATCCGTCAGTACATGGTGACACATTGTCCTCGTGGCCTCAGCATTGTTCAATGGCCATTACTACTTTTTGCTAGCGACCTTGTGCATGTCACTAACGCTGCATAAACTGAATTTTCGTTGCAAACAAACTTTGAGACTACAATTTTTGACAGATCCCTGGAGAGTGGATCAGCCTGTAGACCGGGACACATTGTGCTCGGGGCCTCAGCATGGTACCGTGGCCATTAACGCCTTTTGCTGGTGACCTTCTACATGTCATTAACGCTGCATAAACTTAATTTTCCTTGCAAACAAACTTCAAGAATGTAATTTTTGACAGATCCCTGGAGAATGGATCAGCCTGTAGACCGGGACACATTGTGCTCGTGGCCTCAGCATGGTACCGTGACCATTAACGCTTTTTGCTGGCGACCTTCTACATGTCATTAACGCTGCATAAACTTAATTTTCCTTGCAAACAAACTTCGAGAATGTAATTTTTGACAGATCCCTGGAGAATGGATCAGCCTGTACACCGGGACACATTGTGCTCGTGGCCTCAGCATGGTACCGTGGCCATTAACGCTTTTTGCTGGCGGCCGTGCGTGTGTCATTGGCGCTGCTTTTATTGGCCGGGCGCATAACTTCCTTTAGCGTCGCTCGTTTATGAGCGAGTAATTGCACGACGATTTCGTGTGTACACCCGAAGCTCCGCTTCAAGCGGCGAGGGCGGGGGAGGGCGAAAATATGGAGCATCGATAATGACCGCGGACCACCTTGATTACCGTAATAATGATGCAAAAAGATTAGGTGCCGTTCCTACGAGCGAGCAGTTTTCATGGCCACCTAAAAATTCCGCGATGATTACACAGTCGGATACGCGGAATTGATTCCGGCTGGAAAAAGTGTCTCGAACACGAAAAAATGTCAACCCCGAGGGAGATTCTCTTAGAAACTGCTTCAACGGAGGAATTAACCTCTTAGTCTGTAATAAAGAGTCTTATTCGCCGCATATCGCTCATTTGCTGCAAGGACAACTCAAAAAGAACGATTTTAGGGAAAACAAGTTTAAATGTTACGGATCACTGCAATTTTATAAGAACATCTGTCCTCAGCAACCATCCTCTCGTCGTGAGTTTTAGAAGCTGAGTTATATCATTTTACCAGTAGAAACTAGAAACAAAAACATTTATTTCGATACTGATAACTCAAAAATGGCAATCTTGAGTTCTGTCGTTGTTCCAGCAAATGAGCGGTATGTTATAAATATGAGTTCAAAGTTTCAAATAGGAATTTCTAACTTATGAGGAGGTGTATGATTAAACATTTGAAAAATTGATTTTGTTAAATTATATTTTTAATAATTTCTTTTATATGTTTTTAAATTTAAGAAACCATTGCAATTTATTGTACACTTTCTTCTCCTTAAAAACTTTGTTTTCAAATTCGAGTTATTTTCAAAGGATTGTCAGAGGAAAAGTGTACGTATAATGTTTTGGAAGCTACTTATAACATGTACTTTCACGCCTGTATAGAAAACATGCAGGTTGTCTTAAGAGGGCAGAACAGAGTAGACATTTCAGCTAATCAAATATTTTTTGGGTAAAGAATGAGACAACATTCTTAAATATTACCCAAAAGCCTTACGGTGTTATAAGTAAAATTAAAAATGTTATGAGTAGACTGTGGATTTTTATGCAATCATACATTTTTAGACTACAATATTTTTGATTTCCATATATCTGATGAAACGTAAGTATGGCAGAACTGTATTTTGAGGTTGAAATGTTTAAAAGTGCATTTTTTGTTTCTCATACTCTATAAAATGTGTATTCTTCACGAACTTGGATATGCTAAATTGTATAAAGATCTGCAGTCTAGTTATAAACATTTTAAGCGAACACGTTTATATGTTAGAAACACGTTTTCCAAGTATCAAATATGAATTCTTATCTTAAAAGGTGACATATGAGTAAAACTTTGAATTCTTCTACAAATTATATTTTTTCAATAATTTAAAGTACATACATGCATGCAAATTTAAAAAATCCCTTTAATTTATTGCACACTAACTTTTTCATAGTAAGTCTGTATTTGTTTGGTAGGGACTATTATGACATACATTTCAATACTTGAATAAAAAAATATAGACTACGTTCCCAGAAACACTATAAAAAGCAGGGTGTTAATTGTTACAAGTACTTGTTCTGATAGTAGTTGTTTTAAACAATGGGTGACATTGAATTTCAAATCTTTAAAGTTGTAGTATATTGAAACAACGTGCAAGTTTTTTGACATCATTCCGAAGAAAGTTCTGTACTATTACTGTGTCCTCTTCTTCCACAATTTAGTTTCACTATTTAATTGCATTACTTAAATTTTCCTACATTACGTAATTTATTTTAAGTCCATCAGAGAAAATATTAAATAAACTACTTTTTTTGAGAGTTGAAGTATGTCAAGACGAATTATAGTAACATTCAATGAAAAGGAAGCTGGATAAAATTAGAAAATAAGGCCCCTCTTATTGACAAATGAAATTTCGTAAGATACGAAATTTCTGTCTCATCGTGGATTTCTACCTTAATAGAATTAAACAGACTCAAAATTTTATTCAAATGCAAAATGAAAAATCATTGCTTGAAAAACCAAATATCTATTAGTGATTTTGATTTTAATTCCTACCACCAGTAGCGCTGCGATGTAAGGCCAGTTCCAATTGATACAGTAGAACGTGACATGCTCTAGAGCCGCAAATCCGTGTGACACAAAAATGCATTGCGTGAGTGGTTTGTCCTATACCTCGTCTGTGCTATTACTATACTATCATCACATTTATCGAAACTATTTAGATGACTTATCACTGGATAGTTCATACTATATAATGTAACACATTCACATACATGGAACCTATACACTATAGGTATAAACAAAGCGGAAAAGAAAGTTATTTTTTATGTCATTATGAGAAGAAATATTACAAATATTTTGTAATTACCTTTTAATATTCAGATTAAATTCATAGTCTGCTTATGATATTATCAAGCACATAAAAAATTATAAATATGTTATATGAACTATAATTTACAATCGAACACGTGACCTTCAGCAATCAACACTTCACGCCCCTACATCTATGAAGTAAGTACGCACTTCACTTCCGTTACAAATGAACTTACGTTGAAAATAGAATTTTTTATATGTCCCTGAAGAATGAATCAGTTTGTAGAACGAGAAACACTGTGAGCTCGTGGTTTCAGTTTCAACTCGTGAGTTCAGACTTACGAAGTTTTAAGAATTATATTTGATTACTGTGTCATATGATTAGAATCTACTCTTAGTTTTTTCAACATTTAATATTAAACAAGATCTCTGAAAAACTGAATATTTAAAGTTCAAAATTACATGTCGTTATTAAAATGTCCTCCTATCGAGACAGTGAATTCGAACGAAGTAATTAGTAGCCCCTTCATGGTCTCTTCAGAATTATAATCCGGTATTTACCCTAGCTTAGGATTGCTATCCTTCAACACTGTTAAGCTTTTCAAAAAATAAGTTGTTTAATGCAATTTTGTTGATTATTGAATTCGATTCAATTTCATTCTATTGAGTACACTGGATACATTCACTGTAGTACTTACATATATCAAATCACAATAGATCTTACAGCGGCAGCCGTGAGAGATGAATAATGAAAGACAAGGTACTCCAAAAAATAAATTTTACGAGCAAACAGAGAAACAGAAAAAGCACAGAGAAATAAAATAATTTAACAAGGGACGAAAATTATTCTATACAGCAACACACAGGCAGTTAAACCTTATCCGAAGTCAATGCCGAGGACTACAATAACGACGAAGTCGATGTCCGTGCGCCGCCATAAAAGCTTTCCAGCCGGACTACGTGGATAATACCCGCATTAATAATTTATACCTTGGCCGTTAACAGTATTTTTGTTTTCTTTTTTTTTTTCTGTGCATTCGTTCGTTTTGTTTTTCTCTCGAGTCGGTAGAGAGAACGACGCGTCTCTGTTTCGCCAAGAATCTTTGTGCTTTCGCGACAAAAGCTTCCCATCATCTAGTGTCATGGCGTATCACATAGATCTGGTGAAACAGCAATGTTCTTTTTGTAAACTCACAAACATATTGCATTATCTTCAAATATAACTTTTGAACCTATTCTAAATTTTATTAAACACATTCACCATATCTTCTGTTCTGCTATCGAATTTCTGCGATTTTTACATAGAGTCGATCCTCGATTTAACCTGCACTTGGAATTTTATACATTAGATTGTTCCATAATAAACGTCGATTTCTGGAACTGTTTAAGGTGACCTTGAAATCTTAAAAAATTAGTTTCGATCATTCGTTGTGCACTATTGAACAGAACATATGTTTGCAGCACCGATACTGCAACAGTTATTTAATCCTTTCGATACGAAGGCTGACTATAGTAACCCAGTACCGAGCACTCGATACATGCAAAGGGCCACTAACGTCACCCAGCGACTATTTATCCTATAATAATAAACAAATTAAATGTTACTTCTTTTCTGTGAGATAACCGCACGCGATTTTGCAATTTTCTACAAAACAATGTATGAAACGGAAACTCCGCAGCAAATTGCGCACATGTATATTACTGTCAGCTGGACTCCGACGTACCGAAAGGTTTAATGTGCTATGTTACGACGAGTCACCCTGTATAGAATTCTTGTTGGAATTGATCACTGTACGGACACTTTTACACATACTGTGGCTGTAATTGTTAGATTGTGATGTTTCGTATTTTAAACAAAAAACAATAATTGTGTTCTACTAAACTTTTGTACACGAAATCTTCCAAGTTTTTAAAGCACTTAGACTATAGTTCCTAGGACTGTTTGGGTGTAGCAATTCTTCTATGTGTCTGGATCAGGATCTTAGACGTAAATGAGTACAGTGGAGGCTCGATTATTCGAACCATAATTACTAGAAGGATCCCTCATATTGTAACGGTGTTCATCATCACAATTACAAATTTTATGTTAGAATATAAAATACATAGTGATATAAAATTAGATATACAGTATCACTAATGATAACTCAATTTATAACTTATATATGAAGATTAATTTTTGGATGACCGGTATTTGCATAACCGAGGTCCTACTGTACTAATTCTTAGCGCATTTTTAACGAAGATTCGGAAGTCTGATTTAAGAGGTAGTGGGAGAAAGAAAAGATCCGGTAGGCATTCTAGGATATTACTAGGAGTTGATGAGTAAGAGATTCAAGCGTATGACACGGGGTTGATGAGTAACAGATTCAAGCCTATGACTCGGGGTGGATGAATAACAGATTCAAGTGTCGTATGCGTAATTGTGTACGGAAGATAGGAAGAAATTCTGGGGTTACTTAGATTAAGTGGTAAGTATGAACATATTTTCTAGCTTTCAATTAAAGCAATATCTAACATAATTATTTGAATAAAAGTTTTCATGGACGATGTTCGGCGCTGAGTGTACCCAACCGATTAAGCGGTGGCGTAAAATGATTGTAGCAGAGGAATCTCATGGTTGCACGGTGAATGCGTGATTACATCGCACATTTTCGGCTGGCTACTCCGCCCAATCGTGGTACCGCGATCGTTAAGCATCCAACGGTTCTTCCAGTATTCTCCAGACTGTGTACGAAGCCGAAGAACGTTGGCAAAAGGTTTCTGGGACGCTGGAAAGTGGCTTCGGGGCCAGGTGAGCCGCGCGATTACGTATCGCAAATCAGTCATTCCTCGATGGCTTCCGGTTCGTTTCGAGTCGCGAAATCACCGCGCGATATCGCCGCGACGGAAGGCCAAAAGACAACCGATTATCGTCGGCTCCTCGTGGCGTAGTTTATTTTGTCAGATAAATTAGGGGACGCATGGTGCCGGTGTAATAAATTTATTTCGCGTTTGTCAGCGGCCGATCGTCCTTTTTCTTCTCCGCTGCGAGTCTGTTAAGTGTTTTCGGGGAAACCGTCGATACGCGGCCACGAAGACTTCTTCCGGCTGATTCCGTGGTACCGTCGACGTTTTATCATGCCCGATACCGGATCATTTACATTTTTGATTATGCTAATTGATTTTGAAAAAGTGCTTGATGCGACTGTTAATTGGAAACAGCGATACACCCGGACCCGTGGGACAGTCCACTTGTTTATTCAAATAAATAATCAATAAGACCTGATCTGAATATTCATATCGCAGAAATAACGAGATAAATTTCTTAATTCGTTGTTGAGTGATAACGGTGTGTTCGTTACAGGTAGCTTATGAGAAAGGAGTCAAGCACCACTTAATTCCATGGAATATCGATGCGGCTTGAATTTCAAGCGAACCGTATCCATTCACCATTATACTTATCAATGATGCTATTAATTACGAAGCTGATGTAACTTGAAGTTCTGCATGTCGAGTGACGTTTTACCGTTCAATTTTAACGTTTTCTTTGCTGTCTGTGTAAATGGGATGACCTTTTGAAGCACAGTATGAACATATATAATGCACATACGTACACTTCAATCCATAAGTCACCAGACACTTGCAATTAGTAAAATTACGAGATGCCCGATTTTACAGTACCAAATGACTTTCATTATGGAATAAAGTTAGAACTTATTAATTGTTTATAATGTAGAGAATATGTAATTCAAACATTTAACGTATGTTAAAGACCGTACCGAAAATTAGTAATCAATCTTACATTTTCTTCGTATCTATGTATGATATGACCGTTCGAACTAATAGCGGCCATCTTTTGATTAAATGTTTTAATATTTCGGAACTAATTTCTTTCCAACCTTCTTATAATTTTTTTTGTAAGAGTTTCTTTGACTTTTCGCGAAACTTTCAAAGCAAACGAAATGTGTGTACAGTCTATCGTCTGACCGAGTTGTGGAGATGTACACATTAAAAGCATACTTATGCGTACAGTTTTGTTTTTTGAATATTTATTTAAATTATAAGAGCATATTATTGTTATGTTCAGGTATCATATTAACGTAAAATAGATAACTATGACAAAATAAAATAATAAAATCAAGCCAGAAAACTTTATCCACTTTCAAATAATCATTTTGCTTAAAATGAGCAAGTATCCGATGATTTATGGACGGGGTTCTACATACAGGGTATGACCGTAATCGTGGTATAACCGTACAAGGGATGCTTCCTCGTTCAAAAATAAGTCGAAAGCGTGGACTAAAATTTCTTCTCACGGAGTTTTGTTTTTGGAAAAACTAATTTTAAATATTCGTTAAATACACACGTACTGGTATCTACGACACGGGTTATCAAATGACATTTTAGGTAGTCTTTGTGTTTATTTATAAAACTATATTTTCCGCTTTAAATATTACAAAATGTATATTTTATTTTACTTACCGTATACAATGTGCATTTACCACGTATTTAAATATGTTAAATTGCATAAAGATCCGCAGTCTCGTAATGATTTATAAAATTACAGAAATTTGGTCTGAACGAAGTTTTAGCAGGGCGGACAGTCCGCTGGCAGGTCAACAAAGGCATATTTCGCATTCGTTAATCATAAAAAGTATTAAGAATAGCACGCGTGGGCCGGTCTCCCACGTACGTGTCATACGCGCGTCATAGTTCTACAGTTTGAAAGTTGAACAGGTAAAATGATTGTTCATCTTTCGCCACGGATTCTACAGTAGCACAAAAGATTCCTATTTTCTCGTTTCGTAGATTTGAAAGCTCATTCGTCTGATTTGAACGGTCAATGCAACGGACACCAACGAAAAGGATGAAGAAGATGGGATTCTAGTGTAGGGACACCTAATTGTAAGTTAGATTGCTGAAGATTGTTTCGTTGTTTGCAGTGCAACTTCTTCTTTCTCATTTTTTAAGTGTGAAAAAAAAATAAGAATCAGAAGAAAATGTCAACAAACCTGTAGTTTAGGAAATATGTTAATTTCAATGTTGTGAAGTGGTACTAGCGAAGGCATTAGGACAGTTTTGTTTATTTACATTGCATAGAGAAACTCGTCAAAGTTTATATCACCTCGTGTCGTATCAGATTGCAATATTAAAATTAAAATATTTTCCGAATTGATGGTGTTTTGACATAAATAGGTTAATACTATTTTTTATAAGGAATAACGTGCTGCATTGGTTAATGCATTAAAAATTACAGGATAATATTTAACCCGCTATAACGCCATGTGATGTGAAGTTACATACCTATATGTATATGTACATTTTTTAAGTTTTATTTCCTTCATTTATTGCTGAGTATAATTATATTCTATGACAATGCTGTCACCAAGAAATCTGTTCGCTGAAAATACGTGAGAAAATTCTTGATATGGGGGTTAAAAAAATGTATGTGACTTTCGCCTAACCTTAACACCACCTAGCAACATCCTGTCTGCATCTTACGATGTCCCTCTCGATTTCCTATAACCCCCTAGGCCGTAGAAGCATTTTCTTTCTACCCAGCGTACTTTTCGAAATATTTGCAACATTAGATTAAATTCGGGCACGCTGTATATGATAGGGCATTTCTCACCACGTTGATATTTGCAACAAATAAAGAAAGTTTATGTAAAACATTTTAAAAACCTACAATATGGTATTAGTTTAGGGTAAGCCTGGTTTTACAGGCCATTCAGCGACAGTACAAGTAGTTACTTATGTATTATGTTCACTAATGCATAAAATAGTATTATGTAAAGGAATTGGGTTGACCAAAAAGTAATGTCGGATTTCTGCAGTAGAAGGCCGTTTTTGTTTCAAGATCTTTTGCCGAAGAAGTTAGGAATCTCTGGATAGATGGAATTATGGAGCTGCCCGGAGATGCCAAAGGGTTGTAGATCAAAATGGTCAATACATTGTTCAATAAAGTTTCCTATATTTAAAACAAATTATTAATGTCTCTTACCGAAAATTCCGACATTACTTTTTGGCCAACCCAATATATATACTTGCAGTAAACTATTTAAAAAAACAGCGGATCTCTTCTGATCGTCGAAGTTAAGCCATGTTGGACACAGTTAGCGCTAAGATGAATGATCGTCTTCAGCGCTTCTGCATTGTTGCTAACACATGGTGGTTCGGAACCCACCTACGACTATAGGCTTCCCAGCAAAATGACTATTGCAACCGATGTTGAGATACGCAGAAAGAAGAAAGCAAAGAATAACGTTATCTGTACATTATCATCTTCACGACACAATGATGCAAGATCTTCCGTGAGGATCGATTGTGCAACGAATAATGTTAGCAATGGCTGATGGCGGGCAGCGTTGGCGGTTCGATGTTTGATTTACAACTGGTTAAATGTCACGCTTGCCTCCCTTATGGAAAATTCACTATGCAACGCGTAATAATTCGTCGTTGTTCTACGTCGTGGATGGAAAGCAACTTTGCTGGTCTTTCCGCTGTGGGTGTCGAAGAACGGACAGTGGGAGTTATTGATCGACAAGAGAGAAACTTGGTCTAGGGTACGGGATGTAATGAACGAGCAATGAAATTTGAACTGATTGCTAGTAGCGACGCAACGATCGATTGTGTATTTTGTTTCTTAACATATCGTAAAACGTAATAGCGTTGCTTACCGAGATACGTGATAAATCTTACTAGAGTTTATGGGCTTAAAGTAGTATAGTGTTGTGGAAGCTAGCTTGGTTTTTCGTTTTTGAATTTATTAATATAACCCTTCTTGTGAATGTGGCATCGATTTTTTTATGGAATAACCAGGATCAGCGAATCGCAGGGGTCTCTTGCTCCTTCAAGCTAACGTGAGCCCGCACATGTCAAAACAAACGCTACAAAAAATTACTGAATTTGGTTGAACAACATTAATTCATCTATGATATTCGCTTGACTTACCTTCAACAAATTACCATTTATTTTTATCGTTGCAAAATTATCTGATTGCTAAGAACTTTCAAGACGATCATGATGTACAAAACCGCCATCGCACAGTTTTTCGAATCAAACGATACGAAATTTGATAAAAGTGGAATTACAGGTTCCATCACTTTGGGACTTCCATCATAAGTTATTGAACCCACCGATAATTGTTTATCTAATTAAAAATACGAAACAGTGTGCAAAAGTAGTATCCGTTTCAAATCTTCGAAAATCGCACGAGCTTTCTGGTTCACCTAATACACGAACTACATGTCGCGATCGCTGGGAACTGGCCAGGTTCACACGGTCTTCGCGAAATTTCGAAGCTCGATGTCCAGTTCAATTCGCGAAAAAGATGCCGTGGAGGAGCGAGGCGAAGCTGTTCATGCGAATCTCGTCGCAGAGGAGAGCGGTCGGCCTCGATTAGGGCCACGGAATAAATTTCTTGCGGAGTGTGGGAGCGTGGCTGACGAGGTCCTCGTCTCCAATTGACCCCACTTTGCTGCGAAACTCCGGCGACTACTCGGGCAGATTTCAGTCCGTGCCCGAGAATGCCTAGATTTTCGCAGATTACGCATGATTCGCCAGGTAAGCGTGTTTTGCGGTCTCGCATAAACTGATGCCTGGCTGCGTAACCGTCGGTTACTGTTATCCACGCGTATCACATTTTCTCCGGTTTCCCATTTCCGTGAACGCGCGTTTAAATCACCGCCTCGTCAACGCTAACAAGAATAACCACCGTAATAATATCATAATATAATTTTCGGTAGATTATGTTGGGTTGTTCGGAGAGTTCGTAGTGTTTGAAACTGGAATGAGGTTATTCATTATAAACTTCTGTCTCATAATTAGACTCTTGCATCGGATGAGTATCACTTATAACTGCGGCAATTGAATGTAGGAATTAAACAAGAACGTATGATTGTCGATTCATAGACAATGCTATACCGCAGGCTGCACTGAACAGACGGTAAAAATTGTTGGAGCTTGGCTTGTTAAATGTTTCACCCCTACCCGCTGTAATTATGGACACGGCACCAATTGACTACCACTGATGCAGAGACTAGACACCCCGAATCCTACTCTCCTCTTAATTTTTGTAAATATTCTTTACTAGGAGAGCTGGCACACGATGCCCATTATTCTCCACTTGCATTCTAATTTTCAAAATGATACCACTTTCGAATGAGAAGTTTATACGTATCTTATTTTAGCGTGTCTATGTAAACGGCGAACGCCCTTGAAGTCCCTGCTTGTGGTGTCTGTAGTGTACTTCTGAAGAGCACTAAAAACCCAGGGGTGTTCTATAATAGAACTTCTATTGCTTCGACGCAGTGCGTACAGAGGAGAAGTACACAGATGTTAAAGAAGTTTGCAATGGGTCGAATTTTTGAGAATTCACGTACGCGGTGTCGCGAGTGAATCGAGATCGAATTCCAGAGCGGTGGAATCGTGGCATTTTTCTTTTATTCACGAAGGTGAAGAAGCACGACGACGTAATTTACGAGCGACAGGCCGAGCATCACGCGGGACGCGCATTATTCCGCAGTGCCGTATGAATCAAGATCGGTATCGTCGTCGGCCTCTTATAAGATAACAAGCTCGACTCTTGTTACGAACAAACGCACAACATCGCCGGTCAACGTAGTGGGTGGTGGTTTCGTGTGGACGAGTCTTTAACCGTTAATTGAGACGAGAGCCGCGCGTTGGTGGTCTAAATTCTTCGCTATTCCGGGAAAGTTATTTTCGAATGTATCTACGACAATTCGCCAAGTCCAAGGAAATCGGGAATGGAACATGACATTCTTAGCTTATATTAACTTTCTTCTTTTAATGCGTTCGCTAATAATGTTTACACTGGTTCCGTGTTTAGCGTTAATTAAGTAATGAAACAGAGCATCTTTGTATGCAGTTAATTCGAGAGACGTGTGTGTGTGTGTGTGTGTTGTAAACAGTTCATTCAGGATCACTTCAAGTAGAAAATTAAATTTTAGAAGTAGTGCATCACCATAAAGTATTGACATCTTTTTCGAAAATCAGATGGACCTAATATCTTGCAGCTGAATAGCGATAGAAGTATCATAAACCCTCGGAGGAGTAAGGGAAGTCAGAGACCTCGATGCGGGAGCACACCCCTAGGCAACTCAGGTCTCCCGTGACCTCTTGCTCTTATGAGTCCAACGCGAAAAGATAGGAGAGAGTTGCAAATTGTACATGGACGTGTATTGCAAAAGTGACTCACCCAAAACTAACATCATGGCCAATGAATATCAATTTCTGCTATATCTCCTACTCCATGATAAGTAAAACATCTTCGTACCATTATCGATCCTCCTCCGTGCTTCACAGTTGGCTGAATACATCGTGGAAGCATTTTTTTCGTGCATGAATATCCATCTTGGAGAACCAAATAAGACAAATTTGGACCGCAATGTGTTGACTGATCAACCGTCTTCTAACTCAACTAGGTTTCGCATTTTCACTAAACAAAACCCTTTCTACAAAATAGTAGAGTTCAGTATGATGCATCGAAGCAGGCCAACAATGCCCCTTTCCTTTATCTGAGGTAGTATTAATAAAGGTATCTAAAAATCGGCCAACACGACTTTATGACTATTTGAAATTCTACGCTTTCGGTAGTCAATACGGCTAGTACAGTATTATAGTTATAGACCGTGTGTTTTGATTAATGTATAAAAAATGTACCTATGCTCCTATTTAAAAATACAAAGGTGATCTTCATATCTTCGTTACGCCTCCGCCCATCAAAAACTATTGACACCACATTTTGTCCTTCTCAAAATCAATCAACTTTTGTTTGAAAGATTTGTGGCGGTGGCGTTGTGAGGAAATTGTAGAAGGAAAGGAAGGAGGAAAGAGGATAGAACGTTTCGTGCGGGGCCTGCTAGTGGAATTGTCAGTAAGGCTACCTAGCAGGCCCGTGCCTCAGACGCTGTGTATATACTGAGGGTTAGGTCGAAGGTATAAGGAAGCATATAAATTGCAGGATGGTCGAGGACTTGCGGGAACGTCGCGTGCTGCTGTCCCCCTGTTGGCGACGTCCGAAAGTGCCGCCACATATTTCTCGATATCACTAATAGTTTTGATGTTATTTGTGTAGAAAGATTAAAATGGGACACTCTGTAGAAGACTGTCCTCTACATATTACGCTACATTTACAGCAACTTCATTAGCCACAACGCATATTTACCATTGTGCACACATAGGGTTTATTGAACAAATTCAACTGTATGGCTAAACGAAAATTTAAGTATGTATGAGTTTTAATATTTTCCAAAGACTTTGAAACACAGGTTTCTTTCAAGACTCACTGTTAAAGTCTATTTCAACGATGCTGACACATGCGTGTACGTTTAGCAGTTCTTGTAAATCCTTTACCTTTTTCACAAATTCTTGGATTTTCCTCAATTTTTGTTTTCTTGTTTACTGGGTAAACACTCGTATAGAATACACAAAATTTCTCTTCAATGTTGACATATTCATCCCTGATTATAACAAAATTTTCGTCATGTTATGGCACTCGAAATACAACATATTATGTCTTTAAACATAAGAGCATTAGCTTGGAATCTAACATAAAACGCAAGTATGACTTCTGAATAAAAAAGAGCTAGTATACATACATTCGTAA
Organism: Macropis europaea; assembly: GCA_916610135.2. Taxonomy (NCBI): domain Eukaryota; kingdom Metazoa; phylum Arthropoda; class Insecta; order Hymenoptera; family Melittidae; genus Macropis; species Macropis europaea. The sequence continues at coordinate 23,703,675 of OU744345.1, read as the reverse complement.
ATATCTTCTTACAAATTTATTAATAAATAGCTTCATATACAAAGAGCAACGAATGTTTGAGAACACCCTGTATAATATTTATAAAACAATGTACATAGAGAAAACATCGTTTACCCTTGTCCAGTGCCATCCACGAGCTTCAAGAACATGGTAAACGAATGAACATAAATTTACAAAATAAAAACAAATAATTAATATTTCACTGACATAAGTCACCCAGTGAGACTAGCCACACGCCCTGCCAAGGCAGCAGGTTTCCGGCAGCCGAAAAACGAGAAAAGGAAAGCAGAAGCCCGGATTAATCGCTACTTGTTGAAATTCATCATACGCATAGAGATTCCAAGTATTCGCGAGTATTCACCAGAGAAATTCCTAGGCTGCATTCCGGTCTCCATGTTGGAATCCAGCGTGAAAGGGAAACGGAGACACGCGAACGCTTTTCTCGGGCTAACTCATCGCTCACCGGGATCGGTGTAATTACGATTTTTCCTTTCGATCAATCGTCAGTATAAAATATTGCTGTGGTTATAATTTCACGATAAGAGCACGTGGGATAAGTAATGCTCATCGATGCTGAACCGATGTTTTCGCGTGGGAGGTTCGCCGTTTAATGACCGTCAGATAATAACGACGAACGGATATGCAGCCGATCGACCACTGAATCGACCCTCGGTTGCTTAGTATTTCACGGTTTACGGGTTATGAACAGAAGGATTATTGTTACTATTATAGTCGGACCACCTGCGTTGCGAACGTGAGCGCAACGTAATGAGGAAGGGATTTTATTTCTGTTCGTTGAAAAGCCGCGTTTCATCACTTTCGGACAGAACAATTAAAGAGGGTCTCAAAATTCTGTTACACTAATTTGCTCAGGGAAGATGATCAACAAGAACATTATGGTATTGAATATTTTCTTAAGGTTCTTGATTTCTCCGTTCAGGTCGTCAGCCATTTATTGTTGGGCCTCAATTTATACTTTCTACTCAAGCTCTAATATACGAACCTCGATTATCCGAATAGTACGTTATTAGGCTGAGTCATGAATAACTTTCGATATGTCTTGTTAAATTTATTAGTCAGTTTATTGAAAGATAATATTTTGCAACTTCTGCAGCATGTCCGACCGTGAGTTTCAGGGATGACTACCTTCTAGTATGAATACTATCGGGAGTTTTTTATTATGACGCAATACTATGTAAGTCATTGAATTATAGTATATTGTATATACGCATGCACTTCATTTCTGATCTTAATAATGCAATTAATAGCTAAGAATTTTTGTAAAATTTTGCTTTGTAGAGATATTTGTTATACATTTACCGTGTTATTTATTTATGTTTTAGCTGTGAACATGCTGCTCGGAACACCTTCATGTACTTATTTAACTGAACGTACCTAATATATGTATCATAAACAGTTTTTGCCCATCAACTGACGTTACTTATCATTCGCTATATCATTAACAGAAAAAAAGTAATTAATTACTATAATACATACTCGAGTCATTTATTGAAGTTATTAGGATTGCCACCAAATTTCTCCAAAATCATTTGAAGCTTTCGAATAACTTGTACAACGATTTCATAAAACAATTAAGAATTTCTTTAACTCCGTCGAACAATTACCATCGATCTCCGCAGGAAAAAAATAATTTACGGAAATCGAAAATGAAAGGACTCGAACGAAAAGTGTCCCCTGCAAGCAGAAACGGAGGGCTTCTTGCACGAAGAACCAGTGAATTGATTTATTCGAGCATCGCATTCCCGGACACTATCTCACGACCTTAAAAGCGGCTAAACGATTCAATTTGTAGTAATTATAATGCAACCGGCATGGGCCGGGGGCTGGTTGGCTCGGGTGTGCACGTTGTTCTTTTTTTTCCATTGGGACCACTTAAGGACGCGACGACATTTCACGTGTGGGCGTACGAATCGACCGCCTCGTCCCGACAATTCCGAGCTAATCTAAACGATATTGGACTTGACCGACATTAAGCACCATCCACGATGAAATTCGATCGAAATGTAACTCGGTCGCACGTTATGGAGCCACAGGCGAGAACAGTTGCAAACGACAATGGATTTATTTAACCCTTAATTAATGACACCGAGTTTTTGGATACTAATACGGACACGGAGCCTGTCACGCTCACAATATCTCAAAAAATATTGAGTATCTGCCCCTATAAAGGAGTATTTTCGTAAACAGGGTGACGAAACCTACTAGTGTGCGAAGTCTCAACTAAACCGGTGAGACGAAGGTCGTGCACTCTCCTTGTCAAATTAAAACTAAAAATGCAATCCAAGTATATTCCAAGTAGGTTCGAATCTGACGGTATGGGTTCGAACAGTTCATGAGTACTTCGAAAAAGAGAAGCAATACTTCTGCGTAGTCTCGAACCCACTCGAGATAGGTTCGAACTTTTTATAAGTACATTGAGAAATGTACGCAGGACTTTGAGGTATAATCGAACCTTCACCAAGTAGATTCGAACCTTTTATGGTTCCCAATACATTACCCAACGTAATCAGATGTATTATACAGTGCTTTTTTCAATAGACATTCGTAAAAACAGGAGTACTAAAGAAAGTATTTTTTTACTTTAATGCAGTATACGATTATCAACCCTTTTATGTCATATAACAATATATATCAAATATAAAAAAAAACGACTTGTGTACCGTAAATAAAAAAATGAGTTATTATAAGTAATTGCAAATTTTCTTTAGTTTCAAGTAACTTTTAAATTATGGATACCAATGTAACATAACAAGCGTACCAACAACTAATGCAATTTTGTCAATAATTAATCCGTTCATATGAATCACAAGTAGCTGGTACGTTAATATTAATTTCATCAAATAAATAAACGGAATAAATTTATATTATCGACTAGATCAGCATTTTTTCGTGTCTGACTAGGCACTGAATTTTCCACTGTGATACAGAAGGTGTTAAGATTTAAAGCAGGATTTCAAAAACCAAAACATAGAGCTTATCAAACTGAATAAAAAATGTTGAATAAATATCTGTTCTGTGCATAATGTTATATTGAACAAATTTCGATCAACATTTAGCAAAGACTTTTTATTCAGTCTGTTGAGTGCTATCTACACTGTACGCTTTGAAAATAAGTTGGTGAAGTCTAAAACAAGTAATCAAGCTTTAGGAGTATACTTAATACTAGTTATCTTAATAATGAGAATAGAACAGATGAACATGCATCCAAAATGCTTCTCTTCTGAGACGCAAACACTTTTTCTGCTGCTATAGCTTTGCAAAAATAATTAGGAAGATGCAAGGTTCAAATAATGTGAATTCCTTTGTCTTAATCGTAAACAATAATAGTGCTTATTGTGCTTATGCAAGCATGATTAACGATAACGAGAATGATTAAACTTAACATTGACATTTCTAAGCAACCTTACAAAACTGTGCGGCGAATAATAAGTATTTATATCCTAAAAGTATATACTTCCGAATCTGTTTTCATATGACTCGTCTTCATCTATAAGGAATTTAAAATGTACTGCTACAGTTTGTTTGCCTATTTCAGGCTCACCCTGTACATATGTATTACAATGAACCGTACTAGTTGTGGCGTTCATCACTATAACACATTCATCCCCTAAGTTTTAATAAAATCGAAAAGTACTTCATTAATTTAAATGAGAAGATATTGTAAAAGGACGATGTAGATTATTGTAGACTATATAAATAATTAACAATTACAATTTAAAGAATTTACCCAAAATGTTGCACATAGCACTGTACCCATCATTTAATTTAATTAATTCTTAAGATTCTATATTTTGATTCTATGATTTTCATATCATACCTACATTGTCAAACGACAGTCACTCATACGTATAACAGATAATAATAAGTATTACTAACGACAATTAGTCAACACAACTTATAAATAAATAACTACAAGCCGATGCAACACTTAACCGAGATCTGATTTAAATATTCTGACAGAATATAAAATTTATTCTACCATTCAAAATATCCTTCTACGCATTTACGTTCTAAAGTAGCCGTTTACAGAGATCCTCGTAAGTAGCTAGACGCGAACAGTCATCTGACACATCGTTCTGTAAACTAAACAAAAATAGTTAGTAAAAAAAACTCGAGGGAATACCATTAACACCGTCCACGAGATTTCCTTATCGCATCGCACGCGTCACGATCGAAATTTTATTACAGATAGGAATAGGACGGGGCTACCATCGAAACGAGCGTCTCTCTCATTCGTTAAACAGTTTATTTCGATGATTATTTTTTTTCATGTCTGTAACGTCCCTCCGCTTTCTATTTTACGGTCGATGAACGCAGGGTCGTTAGAACGTACCTTTAATCGAGCTGCGTCTATGTCGTGTTAAATGTTTGTCCGGTCGGGAATAGTATTTCGCGGGACGGTCAGGGTCGTTGCCTATAAACGTCCCGTTGCCCGGACATCGGTAATTTACGACCGTTGCCGTGGAAAACGAGCGGTCGACGATTATCGCTCTAATTGTAATTAACGTTTCCGTGCACCGATGCCACCGGTCGATCGTTTATCGTATTCCTCGAATATTTATGAGTTTTCACCAATCATTTGTCGCTCGACACTCTTCTCCAGGACAAGTCTGTCCAATTTCTGATAAGTCGTTTTGATTATTATAGAAACAGCCGAACTAAGTCCTTCATGGTTAGTGTTGTACGACAAAACCGTCAGAGTTGTATAATAATTATACAATTAAATTCTGATCTCTTTCTTTTTTTTTGCAGATGATATTTCATGTTAGAAATGATTTTATTAGTGTTTTTATACGGCGTGTCCCATTTTAATAGTTTCCCGTAAATAACTCTGAAACTATTAGTGATACTGGAAAATATTTTAGGAAAAAGATGCATGATTTTGAGGAATGATAGATTCGATGATGTTCGTGTAAATATATTAACACGTTGAATACCTCAGTGAAAACAGTCATATCTAGTCAGACATGATATAGTTGACTATTCTTAATATAAAAGTAAAGGAAATAAATATTCAGGTATTCAGTTTCGTGTTTATGTTCCTAAATTAATGTTACAATATGAGACTTGCTCAGAATTGTGTAATAATAAATAGTTATTTAATTAAATGGAAGTTGAAGTGCCGGTCATCGGTGTCTCCCGCACTATTCAACGTGTAACCCTTTGAACTCCTTTGTCGAGTGTGATTCGACATCGATTTTATTCACAGGTACTCCTACGCCAAGTCACACTCGTCATTTTTAAATTGGCAGTTTAAATATGCATTATATTTCGCAATATTTAGAAATTCTAAACATATTTAAAAATTTCACAAATACCAGATTTCCGCAAAGTTCGAATACTATTTTCAATGTAATTAGTAAACAATAGGTTTAAATTGATTCCTATCAACGAACTGTCTTTTGAGATATATTTCAAATAAAACACTTAAAATAATAGGGAGTTATTGAAAAGAAAATTAGAAAAAAGTTACGAGTTCAAAGGGTTAAAGTGTGACACCATGCATGAGATAGTTTCGTGGTTTTCCACTGATTAACTCAGGGTGCAAGAGTGCTGCTAAAATCGAACCAATTAGATTGATCCATTTTTTCATATACAATACTACTACACCTCAAAAGTGATGGTATTAGCCTTTCTATCTAACATACTTTTATGACTTTTCGAAGATTAAACTAGAGTGTAAAAGTGTTGCTAAAATAAAACACTCATGATAATTTTCTACACTTATTGTGGCCATGTATTTATCTATAATTTTTTCTGTCGCTGCATCGCTTCGCTCTACTATAAGCCCTGCTTGATCAAGTGATTTTTTCGTATCTAGCATTAATAATGATCTTTCACACGTTTACTGGCATGTGTTCATGTAGGCCCTCATTATTATCTACTTATATACAAAAAAGCACTTAGAAATCTGTGACGTTTCAGTGAATTATATAAGTACAGAGACAAAAGCTTTAGTTCAAATAATATCTGAATATGCAGTATGATGGTTCCAGAATCATAAGGTGGTATCCATGTCATGAGTTTAAAACAGTTACTTGACAATTATTTCAGTATACATAACTTCTATCACTCATTTAACAATCACAAGTCCTCTCGAAAAGTGTAATTTGGAAGAACAGCGTTCAGTGATAAGATTTCTGGTTTCTGAGGGTGCAAAACCACCTGAAATTTACTCTAAAATGCTTAAGCAATCCGGTATAGATTGTATGAATCGTGCAAATTTTTACAAGTGGGTTAAAAAATGGCCGAACTGATGTTACCGATATGCATCGTTCGGGATGACCAATAGAGGTTTCAACTTCAGCTCTGGCATCTCGCATTAATGAACTTATTCAAAACGACAAGCGAGTTACAGTAGAAAAAATCGCTGAAAATTGTAATCTAAGCATCGGCACAATTCATTCCATTATTCATAACTAACTGAATTACTGTAAAACATCGTTTCGCAGCAACAAAAACGAGAAAGCCAATGTGCAAAACTGACTGAAACAACAAGACAAAGAATTCTTTGCTGCTGGCATAAAGAAGCTAGTACTGCGATGGGAAAAGTACATAATTGTGGCAGGGGATTATGTAGAAAAATAAGTTAATTGTGAGACTCGTTGAATGAAGCGTATTAAATCAACAGTCATTTGTCTCTTTACTTACTGAATGACCCTGATATTAAATCTACTGAAAAGTTTCAACCGCTTTTTAAAGAAAAGAAAATAATAAATTTTTGTGCTCTTTATTAATATTTAATTATCAATGTAATTTCCATTAATATTAACAACTTCTTCTTATTTTGATGGATGCTTCAAAATTCCTTTCAAATAATATGACTCATGCTTGCAAGCTAAAAACTCATCAAGTGATCTTTTTACATCTCTATCTTCCTTAACTTTTTTTCCATTTAACAAATTATGGAGAGCCAAAAATAAATAACAGTCAGACGAAGCTGTATCTGAAGAATATGCTGAATGACTTAGAACCTCCCACCTAAGTTCCAATATTCTTTTCTGCGTTGAGGGTATATTTTTTATATCTAGAAAAGAGGTATATTTTTCTGGACGTTGAGAGCAACGAGAATCTAAATACGGAAACTATAAATAGACATTGATACTCTAAATTAAAGACAAATCTTAAACTTGATTCGTATCTGTTCTAAATACCTCACAGCACGACCTGTCAGTATCACTAAATTATAATCGATATTTCGCTGCACACGTTTCACACACTGTTACTTCAATTAAAATTCCATTTAATTAATAATCGCAAATATTATCGCCACGTTTGTGAATCATTGATTGAGGGCATGTCTTTCAACAGGAGTATAATGTCTGTTAATTACACACAATACATAACAAAAATGTACAAAGAAATCCTACAGACAGAATAATAATATGTTTCAATGGATTATTTCTGAACTTGGTAGAAAAAGGCCAATGTCCAATTTACAATTTTTTGGGAAAAGGTGCACATTGGTCCCTTTTATTGTAATACATATAACGCATTGGCCATTTTTCTATGATAACGTCCATGATTTTTATGTAAATGACACATAAAACTCGAAAGCAATAATTTTGGACATTGCCCCTTTTGCTAGCAAGGTGCAGGTTTATACAATCTGATGTTTAGTAGATTGAAAATGTAAACGAACGTATTATGCAAATAAATTAATTCAAGTTCGTAAGTATGCATTGAATTTGATCCCATGAATGGTAATCACTTTCCAAGCAGCCTTTCTCGCCGCGTATCGCATGAATATTCATGTCGGTAATGACGCGAAGAATTGCACGGCCCTTTCAAGAACCTTCATGGACACTGAATCTTCTCGGCGGATACGCGTAACGCAACGATTCATTTTGATTTCAGAACGTTATTGCAAATAATGTAGAACCTCGACAACGAACAATCAAGAATGAAGAAACAATGATAGCGTGGGCAGAACAATTCTAAATGATAAAATGCATACATAATCAACTTTTTTATACGTGGTGTCCATAAGGAAGGTGACACGGAGGTAAAATGAAAAAAATATATTCTGTTAATATAACTTTGAAAATGTACATTTAATGACACGCACGCCGGTGGGTGCTAAACGCAGAACAGTTAAACGACTGGCGCCTATAATTTATTGTTAAATATTTCTTAACGCGTTCCCTGCCACAGTAGAAAATTCCATAACTAGACAGACGCGCGAAAATTGCTATTTATTAATACACGTGCGTGATTGTACAAATATTTATCTATTTGATATTGCACTTTCTATTTCTACTATCATTTTAACGCAAAGGTTACTCAAAATTTCATAAGGGTTGGTGTAGTTATGTGATCAAATTAAAATTGTTGCGTGTATCGAAAACGGTACACGTGGCAGGGAACGTGTTAAACTATTGAGTGGCTATACAAACATTTTTTGATGCTCAACGTCTCCACGAAATTTCATTAAAATCGGTGCATAACACCTTATATGGTCTGCCTGTCTTCATGAAGAAGAGACACGTGTCGTTGGCGCACAGTGCACAAGTTTTTGCAGCTTCCTCCGTCGGTTGTCCCGCGAGTATAATGGCCTGTAAATAACCGTTCTCTCGGCCCCGTGCGCAGGAATATTGTTTGCGATGGTAATTGTAATGTTTCCTGGATCTCATTTGCTGGCTTTCAGCCGCTAATATACGGCGGCTTCGTAGCACGGGGCCACGGCCCGGCCATAATTCACTGAAACGCTACAACAAACAGTTCATCTAGACCGGTGGTCGCGTGGGTGTCGCGAACGTTTCACTTTACCGATCTCTCCTCACGCCCTCTGTACCCTGTTTTCTCGCGTTTTGCCAGACATCTTTGTTGGATCTTGTTACGAAGGGGTTTATAAAGGTGCCCGAGATTTGCTATCCCCTCATGAGCATAAGGTGTTGCGATCCAAACAGGCGAAACAATTTCGGAGATTTTGTAAATTAACCCTTTGCACTTCAAGCATGCCTCTCAGGCATCGACAATGTCAAGCGTTCCGCTCCGAATATGCCTCTCAGGCACTCCATTGGTTGGTCAATTTTATCTGCTAATTTTTGTATACCATGTCAAAAATGAAATATTTCTTAATACGTAAAAATAAAACGTAAATATCTTATTTCGATGAAGTTTTCTTGGAGTATGAATCATTGAAAATTAACATTTGCTTGCAGTAGCTCTCAACCATATTGGTTGCATCATCACATTAGTTATATTGGAGTTGCTGGTCTATCTTATCAAAAGATACTTGGAGTGCAAAGGGTTAATATAAGGAGCTTATGATCAACGTTCCCTCTAATTTTTTTCCACCTGCGCGAACCTGTGAAAACTCCAACACCAACTGGGTTCACATTTAGAATACAGAGGGTTAAAAGAGTTTAAGTCTAACCATGTTTAGTCCTACCGTACACTTTGGTCTTTATAACAGGTTTGCAACCAAAATAAAGTATTTATCATTCTCGATGTTGTGACACACCTCTAAATTGATCTTCCTACTGTGCGTAGCGTCTGCTCGCATTAGCCACTCGAGAAGAATGACTTCCCATTTTCGGATTTACGAGCGTCTGAAATAGACAAGCAGTGTAGACATGTAGCAATATGCTCAGTACAAGTTCAAAAAGTTTACTATGCCAGAAGTGTGCCGTAGCTAAAGGTTTAAGCTAATTCGAATTTTATGTTACATCATTCGATCGTTAAATTGCACAGATATTTTTAAATGTATAAAAAAGCAGTATATGACGATTATCGTAAACTGGAATTATATTTTAACCACCACTGAAAATATCGTTTAACACAAGATAATCGGACTGAATAAAATTACCGAAGCGTGAAAGTAGGTGATTTGCCGTGCGTACCGCGAAAAGGACGGAAAAATTGAAGCTCTTGCAATAGTGAGCTAAAGCTACTCTTGGCGAAACGATAAGTCATGAATTTATACCCACAAAGTTATGATTTATCGATGTAAATTTTCCGCGAGGTGTCTAAGTTTATATCACCCGGTATGAGGCGAATAAATGATCTCTCGTGTGCGGATTCATAAATAAATCATTCCCGTGGACATCGTCGGGAGACATTGTACGCAGCCGACTCCATGCATTTTTATGAATTTCAGTGCTCGTATCGATTTTTCCTACAGGCTGGTACAGGCAAATTGTATAGGGAGTCTTCAAAGGAACAAATACAATATTTCAATATGAACAGCAAACATGTTTGGTTAGTAACTATTATTATTACGTTATTGTTACGTTAAATATAGCGATATGATAGAAGAAGTACGACATAAATTCCTGCGGTATGCTGCATTAAATGTGTACTAATGGCATACGATGACCACAACTATGATGGTATTCTATTACAACTAAGAATGAACACCTTAGAAAACAGAAATATTGTATTTTCAATGACCTTCCCTAGTACCTTTTATACGCAGAATAAAACGACTCAATTCATGCAAAACAAAGTTGCACTATGCAATTGCACTGGTGCGCTTCTGTCAAAAATTGCACTCGACGGAGATAGAGCTTGTTAAACAATGTAAAATTTTCCTGTACAATTTCTTTCTATCTTCAAGAGGAACAGAGTTATAATCCAGCCCAGTTAGTAGACTCACCCTGTATAATCACTAAACTGCGGATGTTTATGCAAATATACATTTCTAGACTTCCATATATCCTATATTAATGCAGTTAAATAAATGAAACTTCAACAAGACTGCATTTGCTCCTTGAAATATTTCAAATATGTAATTTTTATTTTGCTAAATTATTAAATGTCCGTCCGTTTACCAATTTGGATATATTACATTGCATAAATATCGGCTGTCTAATAATCATCCGTCGTACATAAAGGGTTAATCTGCCATTGATACACAAAATTTTCACGTTCGTGAGGGGAACTTTCGCCGAGGTCTACGATCTATCGTCGGGAATTCCGATCGAAATCTCCAGAGTTCGACCAAGAACACCAGCAGATGGGTAAAGATGGCCGCCTGGTCGCGTCCGACAGAAAGAAAAGTCAACGTCCGGCATTAGGCGCATTCAAAGCATTCCCTAATGTTTCACGCGAGGATTTATAACATATTTAGTGGGCTGTGCTGCGATACATCGCCAGATAACGCCGGGACACACATACGTCCGTTGTTCGGAGATTTATACGAGGCGCATGGAACGCGCTGTTGTCGCCATTGTGCGAGCATTAGGTAACCCGGACGGTGCTTCATCATCACCCATACAATAAAGGAAGAAAGAAGATAGAACGATCTTCCTTGGGGAATGTTCTCCCGCCAATTCCGTGGATAGACTCCAAAACACAAATTTATAAGTCTGGTGAAATACGATACAACCTCCAATACATTACCCGAATGTTAGAGTGTACAGGATAATCAACATAGGTACCAAAATCCCTTCGATGAAAAATACAAAAGTTTGTTTCCAGATGTGTTACAGATGTTCAATATGTCTTTCCTACCATGCAGCCTTACGAAATTATGATACATCGATTACTGCTGACTCAAAGAAATTACTGATGTTCAATTTTCATATCATAAGATCCGTATATTAATTTGCAAAATCTTCGAGAATTATTTCGCCTGCTTGGGTCGCAACATTCTATCTCAGCGAGAGGACAGCAAATCTCGAACACATACAGTGATGAACAACTTCTTTTTGTAGCGAGTCAAAATTGAGGCAACCAAAAGTGCTAATTTATAACTTTAAAAATGGTTAATGTATAGAGTACATAGATAAGATAATAAATAAAATACGTACATATGTTTAAATAAAATGAATGAGCATACAGCTGATAAATGCAGACGATTTTTCATTTTAGCTGGCTGAAGTGGGTGCACAAACAGCTTCCGCAGGTCGCAAGCAAGTAACTGACAAGACGCAGGTTGCTCATCATTACCTTTATAATACCAGCGTAACAAGATCTAACTAGGGTAAATGTACCAGTAGTTGACACTATAGGACTAATTTCCCATTGTAATTATTATCACAGAGTTTTATTTTTAGTAAGCAATTTTCTAGGTGGATAATTTGATTCGTCAGCTGTTTCCAAATGAATTTAATTCATTAGTATTGACAAATAATCCTATAATAAAGTTTTTCAAACAGCGCACTATTAACAAACATTTTTTAGTAGAAAGCTTATTTTTCGTGACTGAAAATAAAAGTGTCAACTACTGGTACATTTACCCTAATTATAAGATGTCTGGCAAAACGCGAAGAAACACACTGTAGATGGTGTGAGGAGATCGGTAAAATGTAACGTTCACGACACACAGGCGAGATCGTTTGATCACGGAATGAAAAGCTGTTCCAGTGTCGGTGGTCAGTAGCCATAAGCGCAATAGTTGTTAGACTACAATACCGGGGGCCTGCTTACTATCAAACCACGCCACGAAAACGCTGTCGTCGCGTTGAAAACGAGCGGCGGGCGCGGTTCACCGACGACAGAGGGAACATGGGAATGCGGTAGGAATCTAAATAAGACACAATCGTGCCGAACAATCGCATGCCGTCTGTGCATTGGGACTTTCTAATAAGCGCTTCACAGCGCCGGTCGGCCTTGCTAGGACTACTGCTACACATAGTCGAATCCAAGCCGGACTGTCCGCGTTCAACAACCTGTTGCGCGTCAGCTACCTGTTCGCGAAAGTAAACCCGATGGAGACAATACAGTAAAGTTGTTGTGTTTTTCGACAATCGCACAGTGGCCAAGAACGTTGCTTTAGGAGTTCAGCAGATTCACCTTTTAACGGGGGATGACGAGTTAATTCGTCATTGAAAAATGCTTCTGCAGCGCGCATGACGAGTTAACTCGTCTCGGAACTTCAGAGATTACGCACATGTACTAAAAGTCAACATATCATTCATTTTTTATTATCACTGTATTTAGCACTTTCTTTTATCGGCGAAAGAAAAAAGTTATAAGAAGATTAATTAACTAATTTGTTAGTTTATAATTTGTTTCCGCACTTCCTCTTCTCCATGCATATAAAGAATATTTTCCACTGAAATTATTAGTTTGACCATCGAAGAGCCTCTGTTTTTGAGTTTTTTATGGTTATAATTGCGCCAGACACAAGGTATGACATGTCGCATTTACTACGAGCATGACGAGTTAATTCGTCTTTATAAGTTTGTCAAGACGCGTACAGAGTGCGCTTTTGGAAAATGAGCTCCCCGGTTAACAGGTTAACTTGTATACAAAACCGTGAATTTAAAAGGAAACGTTTTTTAATACATAGGCAATATCTATTTATATAAAAGAAAACAAAATCAATTTTCATGTTCTGAGTTTTCATTAGTTATCAGTAACTCTTTTATATCATCTTCAAAAACTGACTCTTTTGCTAATGTTTGGTAAGGTTGTTAGCAACGGTGATTCAACGTAAAGTTGGATATACAATGAAATATGGAGGCCAAAACAATTTCAAGTGAAATAGACTTTGTGTTTTTTTATATAAATAAACATTGTCCTTGTATTAAAAATCGTTTTCTTTTAAATTCACGGTTTTGTATACAAATGAAATTGTTAAACTCCTAAAGCGACGGACCGCTGTGAATCGCTTGGAAATGTGACACCTCCATCAGTGTCACTAGAGAAGGAGGCTTCTGAGACCGACTGCGACAGCTTTGTTGCTGAAATTTTGGATAATAAATGTCCTTCCTGTTTGTATAAACTCCAGGATCGACTGCTATAATCATTTAGCTGAGGGACCTACAGTTTTAGATGGATTTCAGGAGAAGAACTGAAATCGGTCATCGATCTTGGCGCTGACCGTGCTCAGAGCAGCTTAACTTTGACGGTCGGACAAGAGTCAATGTTTCCTTTTTAATATTTGTTTATTACGTCACTCTGTGGATTAACCAAATATTATATCTATGCGCAAATAAATAAAACAAAAAATATATTAACACGTTGAACGCCGTGGCGGTCACCGGTGACTGACTCCTCAAATTTAATTAAATTAAATTATTATTGATTGTCGCAAAATTCTGTGTAATCTTCATACTGAAACAATAATATAGGTACAGAAGAACACGACTGAGTACACAAATCTTTTTTTTCCCTAACATCTATATAAAAAATAGTAAATTATATCGTGTCTGGTTAGGTATGGCCGTTTGCACTGTGGCGTTCGACGTATTAAGTCAGTGTAAACTTAATTTCGCATTTCCAGGCCCCAATAAGTTATGGACTTATAATACGGTTATAATAATATTTTGCATGAATTTTTATCTTTGATACAGAATCACAGATGATGCGTTTGCTCGAATTAGCCCTTACGATATCACGAAAAAAGTAGTTAACCTAGAAAATTAAATAATTAATAACGAGAGCTAATGCTTCTTAAGTGGTAGCACCGCTGACATCATAAATTATGAGAAGTGAAATTGTTTGTAGAGAAACGTCAGAAATTATGGGGTGTTTCTAGATTTGATTGGCTGAAGGGCGGACCCAAATTGGAGGGTGTAAAGACAAGAAATTCGAAGAAGAGGATGATTTTTGAAAACGAATATTAATAGAAGTTTTAGAAACATCGGTTAATGCAGAACAGTTCAGAGCAGAGTCAAGGTTGTAAAATTAAATAAATCGATGCATTCTGGTCACTAGGAAACCTTCATCAGAGTTGTGGACCTCCTTAATCCCTCTTTTACAGGCTGCTTCAAATTCTTCAGAGTATAAGTTAAAAATCTGATAGTTCCGTACGAAATAGCCTACATTTTAGTTTTAAAACGAATTGACATTAGTCACTCATATAACAGAAGCAATCTGCAACAGAAATTTGATGGTACCTTATGTATCATATGTATCACTCAGATACAAAGGGTGAAATCATCATTGCACTTCAAGATCCTGAAGAGTCCACAGGATAAATTCCCAGAGAGCTCGCACGAAGAATCACTAAAATGAGCTAGTGGTTCAATATTGATGCACAAGTCTCATCACCGCCTGTCACAGGAGAGTGTCATACTTCTCTTCAACGTGTTCGAGGGAACCGAACCGAAACGAACCAGGTATGCTTGGCTACAGGCGCCTGGTATCGGGCAGCTGGCACGAGCACACCTATAAATACGGCCAGTTTGCATAGCGATCGTCGGTCGAGATTACGATCCGCGTGTTCGGAAAAACCGCTTCCAACCGATCTTCCCCCTTTCTGGATCGTGTGGAGGATCGTTCTTCGAGGCAGCGCCTTCCATTTCGAGGTTACCGAGGTACTCGAACGGTGAGACATCCAATCCACGTCGTCGCGTAAATGTCCCCCAGGTAGCCTCTCACGTGCGCATAATACATGATCGTAAATGATCCCGCGGTGAACCTGTCGACGGGCTGGTTCTCGAAACGCTAATGGGAATAAGGATATTCGTAATAGCGACCCGATACCCCAGGACAGGATGCTTTATATGGACACCGACTGTTAGCACACGATTCCTTGCGTCGCCAGCGTCTCTCAAACCACCCTCGGGATTCCGCGTTTCGTACCCTGTCAAAATGGATAGTCATAGGTGGATGGGGATTCGTAAATTGTACGGATCGTCAAAGACATTAGTGTTTCAAATAACCGCGATATCGAAAAATACAGTCTGTAAGACAAGAGCGTGTACGCCATATGAGGATTTAACCCCTTGTATTTGAGTGATACATGTGAGGTACCATCAAATTTCTGTTGCAAATTGCTTCTGTTTTATGAGTGACCAATATCAATTGGTTTTCAAACTAAAATGTAGACTACTTCGTATGTAACTATCAGATTTTTAACTTATACTCTGAAGAGTTTGAAGCGGCCTGTAAAAGAGGAACTAAGGAGGACCACAACTCTGATGAAGGTTTCTTAGCAGCCATATCTATTGGGTTGATAACTAAATTCGCAACCCTGGGACCTGTTGGTACGAAGACGTGTATTCAAATTGTTGGAATACCTTTTTATTAAAGTTAGCCACATTTGAATTTTCATTCTACTTTCGTTACAATTGGGGTAATTTTTTTGACTCCGTGATAGTAGAGTTGAGGGAATTTTGAGGCAAAGAAATTCGGAAGGCCACGAATTTAGTTGCCAATCTAATATGAAAAGGAATTATATAATGTAGACAATTTTTACGTAGTTTGAAAATATATTTGAAATACCTTTACGCTGTCACTTCATAACGAATCTTATCTCCACCGTTAGCAATTATATATATAGTTTCGCAATGCCTTGGCATGCTTTCCACCGAGTTTTCCGCGTATGGAGCAGGTAATTATCGCCACATCTTTCGAATATGTTGTACTAAATTCTTTCAACTATTAGTATCTTCTTTCTCGAAGCTTTTGCTTCATAATTAGCCAAACATTTTCCATTAAATCGGCATCTAGCGATTGAGTTGACCAATCCATCGCAACTGTGCCTTTTCCATCTTCCAATTTTCACACACTTGACTTCGGTGTTTTGGATCATTTTTCTGCTGAAGTATCCATTCACTATTATTTCTTTTAAACCACACATGAGTAGATGTTAGGAGACCCCTTTAGTATAATGTAAGCATATTCCAGGTATTAAAATTTTTTTTTGAATGCTTACAAAATGCCATGCCACGCAGATTAAAGCAACCCTAAACATGCACCTGTATGGGGCTGTTTAACAGTGCGTTGGACGAAGGGATTTCCGTGCATAAACCAGGCTTTTCGTGTCGAAAAAAGCTCAAAAAGAACAGACAATTTGGTGCGAAGCATTCCAACACACTGCGAAAATATGATCGCCACAAGAGGATTGGATTTATTATTAAGTAACTGCGTAATTATATTTCAAATACACTTTCAAACTATGTACAAATTTTGTACATTAGATTGTTGCTTTTTGTAAATACGACGTACACGTTGTTGCGTTACAGATTGTAACTCAGGAGGTCGAGGTCGAGACCTTACTGATGGTCGTATGAAGCCACCCCTAAATTTTGTTCGCATTGATACTTCAGGTGGATACAATTATGCAGATATCATGTCATTTGATCACTTAAATGTAACTTCTATTATTACATTCCTCGAAACTATTTATATAATATGAACAAGTACATGAAAAAATTGCAAATGTAATGTTTGTATCCACTGTAATTTGCATTCGATAAAGTGACCTTAAATTCTCAATGCTTCATGCATCCACTATAATAAATCATCAGTAATAGACAGAACACTTTTGTCGTAATTTGGCCATTGCCTTTCACGACATGTGTTAAGGTTAAGATCATCTGATGTAACTCCACTAATATGAACAAGTATCTTCTAATGAAGTTTTCTGTTGACGACTATCTACAAACGAAAAACGTATTTTTTAGGAAGTTTCGTGGTATAGGTTGTTATTTGTTTTACATCTGTATAGATTGATAGGTGTTTCTCATTATTACCAACACTGTAGTTTCAAACACGACGAAAAATATAAATTTGTTAGGCTTGTTTTTCATGTTAACAAATGTCTGAGAGGACATGTATTTCTATAACAGAACTTAATATTGATTGCTAAGTCATACAGAAGCATTGTTAGAAATTGATAATCCACCGAGAATATTTAGAGAAACAGGTAATTGTGTTTGGGTATTTGAGAAACGCTGGTTTAGATAAACCAGTGATAGGATGCGGTGTTTTCCATTGGCGCATCAGGTGAATCGAAAGTGTTTCCGTGATAATTTGATATTCGAGACGGGGGACATTTACATAGACGTCTGACACTGGAGGTTGTTTCTTTCCAGCACGCGTCGAACTTATTAGAGTAATTTTGCTTTTTTACTTCTTCGAAGCCGTTAGCGCCTTGCTGTACAGGCTAAGCCACTTAACATCATTTCCATAACTTTTTATAATTCATCATACTAACAAAAATGTGTAGGAAAATATATCATCACGAAAATTGTTTAATCGTTTACATACAAAATTTCTTGCAGCCTGTTCACAATCTACTCTAACTTTACCCAATTCTTATACGTTAATGTCATAATTTAATTAATTATGATGATTAACTAAAATGATTTCTTCTATAACTGAGTGAAGCTTATACAAAAAAAGTAATTGGTCAACCAAATTTTTAACGGTAAGATTTATACGAAAATTAAATTTAACTGGACGGAAGTTACGCATTCGATTTGAATATTTCAAGACTGAAGATTAACTAATAAAAGTAGAAATACACAGGATATAAAACCGGACCTAGGCCTCTTTGTCTGAAAAATGAAACGGAACATGCTTGTTGAAGGTTTTGGTATGGAGGGGAGAAATCCAGACAAGGGTCGAAGGAACGATGCTTCATAGGGTGACGCACAAAGAAAATGCGAGTTGTGAGAAAAATATTTATTGAAATTCAGTCAATCCTAAACAATCTTGATCATTCGGATGTGGTACATTACAATTCCAACCCTTACCTGAAATGTTGGAGGAAAAAATTCTCGTTAAACGATAGAAGCCATATTTTCACGTAAATTGTCTGAGAGGAAATTGTTAATTGTTTAGATAGTCACGTAACTCGGTCACACATAAAATATATTCGGCAATCATTTTAAAGTGTCAGTTGCGAGGTTATTAAACATCTGCCCCTATATAGGATGCTTCATTTGAATCTAAAAATTCATATGTTTCGCAAATTAAATCGTGTAGAAAAAAGTGATGTACAATAATGTTTTCCTTTTCATGTTATTAATATTTTATTCGTTTTCCAATATGGAGAACATCAGGAATCTTCATCATCAATATTAGAAAATAGCTCCATTAACAGAAAATAATTTATAACGAAGGTAGGATGTTTATATTTTAGTATCTGGATTGATCTGAAATGAAATGAAAGTTGATTTAGGAAATGATGAGGGGTTGTAGATCGTCTCACTCGAGTCCCGAATTGAAACACCTGTTGCATTGAGTTTCAAATTTCTACCACTACGAGGTACCACTGGCCAACCATTATCGCGTTCAAAACTACCGTAGAGAAAACAAAAATATTTTTCTCTTTACTAAAAACAGTGATTTTTTTCACTAAGATGCCTAGAAAGTCAATGGTGTTATCCCAAAAACTTTACACTTAAGAAATAAAAATATATCATGTTTGTGATTAATGAACTTTAATTACTCGTAAAAGATTGAAGTAATTTGCAGTGCTTTGCAAATTAAAATTAAGCTACTCTGGGCACATTCAGCGCTTCGTTGGGTGACCACCTTCAGTGTTTTTGTATTACTGGTGACACAGTGTGGTTAGGAACCAACCTACTAAATGACGATGACAGTTGATGCTGAGTTACACATGAAAAAGAAGAAAAATTCTACATTTCCTGTAGTCAGTACGGTTAGTGCAGTAGTTGTGACCTTGTACTCGCAAGGAACAAATATCGAAATATACGTACTTATAAAAGTTTGGACTCGGTTATTATACTAGAACATATTCAAGATGTTAAGAAGAATATATTCGATTTTAAGAGTGTTTATTTTAAAGGCGTCGGTGTTTAAGGAAACCACAATATCATTCTGATATTTATAGAGAGTACTGCAACTTCGATTAACCCTGGAAGTATTGAGAAGGTATCCTTTTTCGAACATGAAGAGTATCTTGAGGTACAGTTGTACCCCATGAAAATTCTCCTTAATCTTCCTGAATATTTTATCATTAAAAAACAAAAATGCACTGATGGAATATAATACAAATATAAGCTGTAAAAAGAAATAAGAACGAACTAAAGAAATATTCAATTAATATAATTAGAACAGAGATTAGACAAGAAATTAGAAAGTAGGACAGAAAAATTAAATTTCTTCGGTTTGATGGGGTGCACTTGTACCCCGGATACTCTTGCAGGGTTAACTGCGATCAACGATAGATCCCCACGAAAGTTTTCCAAAGAAAAAAGTCCTCAGCTTCACGAAAATAAAGAAGTGAAATAGGCCTCCCGAGTTAATTCCACGCCGGAGGGTTTCGATTTTACGTTCATACCTGCGTCTTATATCTCTCGTCCTGGTGGAAGGTGTGTCATAAAGTGCCATGACGTTTCCTCGGACGCACACGTACGTCCGCATTCACCATGAAATTTATAGGTTTATTAGGCGAGGCGATAATACACGGGCAACAAGTGGGATGGCGTCTAAAATTTATTGGGAACAAAACGGGCCTTCTTGGGCCCGTACAGCTGCGAAACCCTGAAGACCATCCAGGGAAAAGGAAAAAGTCACCATTTTCGGGTGTCGCTCGTTAAACAGTCACCAGGTATTAATTACAACCAGCTTACGTGCTTCCACGATCCCGTATGTTTTCATGTCCGTGAAATTTATAGCAAACACCAACGATCGAATTGAAAATCGAAGTAGGTCTTTCAATATTCAATGTCAATAGGGAGGCATTACTGCTCGGGTAATAATTTATATGAATTTTTGTGGATAGAAGAATTCGATAAAATGGGTACAAACTGTATACAATAACAGTGAACTGTATTAATTGCATATTATTTGAAAGTTCTATTGTTTACTACTTTATTTAAATACATAAGTGCCACTAATCTGTAATGACTCAAAGAATTTCAATATTTGGTAAATATGCAAAATTTTGTAAACTTCAATGAAGAACGGTAATTATGTTGATTTTCAATAAGGTTTTTTCGGATATGTTTTCTCTTCTCCATGTTGATTATTGCGTGTTTCTTGGAAAATAATACAACTATCCATAACAAAAATGAAAACATAATATAAAGGCACTATTTTTTGGTTAATTTAAGCGGTCCACATTTTGTAGCTACTAAATTATACAATTTTATTAGTGTATTTAACGTCATAAAATTTCATTGGTCTTGTATTGCAAACTGTTACCCTTGTTTTAGTGGCACACATTTTTCAAGACTTCCATCTGTTCTCATTCTCAAGTTCATTGCATTTCTTTTAAAACGACAAATAAAAACCACGTTAAAAATGAGATGTCCGTGCACTAGAAGCAACATAGGCTCCCGGAACAAAAAAGTACTGACACCAACAGACTCCTCGAGAATCCTAACTCTTTATCGGAAGTTGCAAGTGTAACTGTTTATAATGATTTTATTCAAAAGGCTTCCAAAAGATACCAACGTTTTGACACACTTACTGCAGTGTCCAATTCTCGAACAATATTTCTAAATCCGTGAACGATTTTGTTTTATGACACATCCGTATACACCTAATTATCAACGCCAATCACTCATTTAATAATCCGATCATACTTTTTACCGTCAATAAACTCATTAAAACAATTAGCCTGTCATAAACTCGTGGCCATCAACCCAAACCTGCGACCGAATCTCCTCGAGTCATAAAAGCCGGATCCTCAGACTCAGGTCATCCACCACCACCGACACCATGCGGTGTGCCGAACTAACAAATAGCAAATGGCCGCGACTCGTGACTGCAAGTTTTGTTCACCCTGATTCGTTAATTAAGGTCACGCTTTATTCCGTAGATTCTAGATTTAAAGGGACGCATTTCCCTAATTTATAATATTATCTCGCCTTTCTCCAGACATTACCAAACTGTGTATACAGTAGGACCTCGATTATCCGAACTATGATTCGTAACAGTAGGACTCACATTGCAACTAAATTTCGAATAAAACTGATACTTTTATTTTAGAATATAAAATACAGAGTAGTGCAAAATTAAGTGCACAGTGTCATTAATGATATTTCCAACTTATAACTGAGATAGGATACACAAATTTCCGAATGGTCGAGGTTTCAATGTATTCTGTTAACACTATCACTACCATGTCACCCTTTCATTCGATAATTACTTATTTAACTGTGAGTAGGACTAACAAATATATCTAAGCAGGTCTAATAGAACCAATAGAAAGATTATAAAAGTTATTAATATTATTGATTAAAAGCGTATTATTTTGTGGTAGAATCATTCTGTATAAAAATGTAGAAGTTTGCAATTTTCAGCTAATACAGCGTGGCCGTGAAAGTGTTAATTTTGTATAAATTATATCATCTCTTGTTTTCACATCTCAATTCTGTTCATTATGAATCCTACGCGAACTATATTTGTAGTCCATTAATTTGACTGCAGCGTTCCCAGCGAATATGGTTAAGTTGAAAGATTTCTTTTGCGGTATTCGGACGAGATGCAGTAGTACGGCGAGACGTTCAGAAACCTGAACAGTTCCCGAAACCGCTAGGGAAGCAATCATTTTCAGTTCCAGAAGAGGGGAATCCGGCACGAGGGTTGTCGTGGTCGCTTAATTGACAGTAGCTGCGTTCAAGGGGGGTATCGTGACTACGTCGCGTCCTTATTATCGTTAATTTTAATTAGAGGTTACTGCCGGGGTCCCCGGGGACGACACACGGCAGCAGCGGGACGTCCAGCAGCCGGGAAGACAAGGACCCTTGCCGCGGGAGGAGACGCGAAAAAGGACTGATCCTGATTATAAACGACTGCTCCTGCATACGGTGCCCCACTGAGAGAACGTCCTGGAACCGTACTACAACGAGACAAGATTCTGTGAGTTGATTCGCCCCCGCCGCCTCCTACGTGAATCTTCGACCGAACGATATCTGATCCTGCGAGGGACAGCTCCCGGTTTCAGCCAAACAACTGGAGAATCCCGCGGTGAATCTAATTTCTCTAATTTCGACCCATGGAAACAGGCTACCTTGCGGGAGGTGTCGTTGACTTTCGGTTGAATTCGAGAAAATAAATTCGGGATGTGGTTCGAGTTTTCAGAAGATGAATCTTGACTCAACAACTCTTGCTGAACTTGAAATAACAAGTTTTGATTTTATTTAGTTACATACCTATGTATCTACATTTTTTAAGTTTCATTTCCTTTATTTATCGCTGTGTACAATTATATTCTACAACCATGCTCTCACCAAGGAGTCTATTCATTTATTATTATACTTATTTATGTTTATATGTATACTGCGATACAAGTTTTATCATTTGTCTTTATCATTTACCTGATGTATCATTTTCGTCATACGTAAGAAAATTTCGGTTACAGAGGGTTAAGGAAGAATCGCGAGAAGTGTTTTTTAAAACCGGACCGCAAAAGACTCCAGAGTAATAATACAATCATAAGTTACATATGACGTTTCTTTGGAACGTCACGAAACTATAAACGTGATCTTCGATTGTTCAGTGGTCAGTATGGCCACCGAACGTAGTCAGAGGAGGTTTTTTCTAAGCCTGGTCCCTGGTGTTCCTCTTTGGAACCGGTCGTTCTTAATAACCACCCTCGCATATGGCCTAAAGGATCTTGGTTGCGACCTACAATCACGCCATAGAGAGCTCGCAGCGACTCGATTATTATCACGGCCAATAATCACTGGGACGTATTCTGCTAAGTGCTCCTCTGTGTTCTACGGTCCCTTTTTCATTGGCCGCTTCGGCCTCGTTTCTCTTGCTCTTTCCCATTCGTCTGTCTCGGCTCTGGCTTTTACTTCTCTGTTATTTGGCTCGGCGACCAGCGATAATCAGGGAGTCGGATTCGTCGTTGGATTGACGGCATCGCTAATTCGCTCCAATTACGCGGGCCGATTAAAAAGATTTAATTGTCGACAAGCATCGGAAAGCCCTGCAGCTGAATCCCCGATTCCTCGGTGAGGGAGGAAGAAATATATGTAGTGCGGTGTTGCGTGGGTAACTCCACTCACTCCAATCTATTGTTGAGAAAACTTAAACTGCCCTTGCAGGGTCAACATTTCCCCAAGTGGACATACTAAAACACTTCAAACGGACAATTTCGAGTTCTGTATTGTTGAGCATCGATCTTGAATTTAACAGGTTGAACGCCACAGTGAAAACGGCCATACCTAATCAGACACAATATAACTTACTATTTTCTATATAAATCGTTCAGAAAAAAAAGATTTGTGTACGCAGTTGTATTCTTCTGTTCCGACATTATTGCTTCAGTATGAAGTTTGCCCAGAATTTTGCGACAATCAATAATTATTTAATTAAATTAAATTTGTGGTATCGGTCACCGGTGACGTTCAACGTGTTAACGAAATTCTCTCGACACTCGTGTAGTATAGCGGCGACGCACTGTTATACTATCTCTAATGAAACTTAAACGCGCCATAATCAGGTTGAAAACGATTCACGCACAGGCTTGTATTCATTCGTGATCGAAATGTGCCATGTGATGGCTGTAACCTGACTGGCTTAGGTAGATTTCGGTGCGGTAGACTATGATGTTAACATCAGGGAAACGGCGTGTCATTGATTAATTTAAGCGCAAAAGCCTGCGAGATTCCAGAATTTCGGAGGTTTTTTCCAGGAATAGCGTGGACAGTAGTTTATGATACTGCCTGCGGGACGGAGTAGACCATCGATTTTTGAATGTACACACCCGTCCATAAGTTATGGGACATTTACTAATTTCAGCTTGACATTTAAATTAAAACTATTAACACGTTGAATGCCACGGTGGTCACCGGTGACCGCCGCCTTAAATTTTACATTTTGTGCAAATTGAACAATGTAACGCGAATACACGTACGTATGTGCAATTGTGAATACTTCAACATTTTTTTCCTTCATGATTTATATAAAAACGAGACATTTATGTAGTGTCTGACTAGAGATGGCTGTTTTCACTGTAATAGTCAACGTGTTAAACAGCAGTGATATTAAATCAACCGATTATTTATTGATTATTTACACTGAATACAATTTTTAAATGTTAAAATATATTGAAATTTATACGTATGTATAAAATTTTTAATTTTTTCATCAATATACGCTTTCCGTTTCATGATGATAGTTCGAATTAACTTTGGCAGTCTTGCGGTGCCTTTTTTAGTGTTTCTTCCCGAATTTCTTTCCAGAATCCCCGCAAATTTGTCCGCAAATCAGAAACTCGAAACAGAAGTCGCCTAAATTCAATGCCTTCAAAAACTAGTCTTCAACCGTACCATAATTATTTCAGTTTTTTTATATTAATTGTAACAAAATACAAACCGTATTGTTAAAAATATATTGTGTAAACATAACTGTCTTTAAAAGAACCATTCATATCGGAAGAAGTAACCAAATCTGTATCGTAATCCTGATTTATTGAAAAATGGTAGTGCCGTATAATTTATGGACACGGGTGCGCGTGTTGTAACATGTATGTTGCGTCGTCGACCATTCCTTGACAAGCGACACCTCACTATACCCAGTTATTTCTATATTATTTATTATTACTATTATTTCAATCAAATTATAAGTGCAAGAGAGTAATAACTATTATTTTGTGCATAATGTGTCAAATGATCAGAGCATACACGCGTGATCGTCTCTTTTCTACATAACCAATTTCACCTTCGAACGGGATATTGGAATTTATATGAAGTTGAGGGAGCAGTAATTGTAACACTTTTCCTGTTTACTCGTAGCAGTATATTATCATAATTTGGATTTTCGTATATTATTCGAAACTGAGGACCTCGAAGACAAGTGTTCGCGTGCAACGCCTTCTGGTCCCAAGCTTGAGTTGCCAGACAATATTTCACTTTATTTTAATTTTCGAGATGATTTCAGCTTCTACATAAATGTGTGCCTAATTTTGGAGTAGCTGTACCTTCCACCCTTACATCTGTGTCAGGCAAATGGGTAAGGTTAACTGGTCAACGCATCATCTATAAAGTGGTTAACTTTCCTGAGACGATTTTCAACTAATAGAGCACTTACACGCACTTAAATTGTTCGGAAGGTTGTAAATAAAGCTACAAGTCTTTTAATCAAATAGTCTTCTATACGCCACACACTTTTATCAGCTGCAAAATTATTCGAGATGTCTCCAGACAATCCTTCGCTCTTTCAGCTGAGATTTTGGGTTAGAATGAAGATCGGGCCGGACAACTCACACATTGATTGAAAATATATATTCCAATAGAGTACATCGTAATATTTCTTTTTCTATAAAAATCATTATGCTGTCAAGCGTTTCACTAACCATGAATACACTTGCTATTGTCCATTATTATTCTAATAAGACAATTATCGTACAGTTGTTAAAGTACGTAGAACATGAGAATTATTTTAATAAATTCAATTTGACATGCCAGTCACCAGTGACACCTATGAAAATCAACATATTGAACTAAAAATTTTATTATAATACACACAAAATGTAGCAATTGGTAAGTTAT
The DNA here is from genome assembly GCA_916610135.2 of Macropis europaea. Lineage (NCBI taxonomy): Eukaryota > Metazoa > Arthropoda > Insecta > Hymenoptera > Melittidae > Macropis > Macropis europaea. Next base: position 23,677,552 of record OU744345.1, on the reverse strand, counting down.
TGAAAAATGAAGGTAAACAGAAAAAAATATAGTTAAAAACATAATTCGCGAAAAATTCAACGTAGTTAGTTGTTAATAACTTCGAAAATATTTATTTAATTAAAAAACGGCTGCGTCCTGCGACGAAGAGTACTTTCTGCTGTCTTCTAAAAAAAACAGTACAGTCGATTGAATAGTGTAGGCTATGGATTGTCAATCGGATCATAAGATCACCATACAGTTTACAGGTTATATTCTTCAACGTTTGCATGACTTTTGGAGAAACAATACTTATTTAATTTTATAAACTTCTACTGTTTCTTGCTCCCTTGACCCGGCTAACCGCAACGTAGCCATTGAATGCTCGTTGGCAATTTTCGACCGCTCGAATTCTTGCTGCTGATGGGGGTATTTAGTGTAACATATTTACCCTGGAGAGACAACATAATAGTCGAGCAATTAGACGAAGAACGATTAAAAGAGGCTTTTAATTGGTCGCGATGGAGCCTTACAAACGATTCACACACGCTTCATCCCCCTTGGTCGATCCTCGCCCTCGCGTTCTTTCTTCCTCTTCTTTTCTTTTCCATCAGATTTGCCGTCTTCACACCGCCTCCGCCTGACACCCCGCAACGATAAATCACACGAGCTCGTGTAAGTGGTAACTAGTAAGCAATTCGTATTTGTACGACTCCCGTAAGATATTAGCTATTACAGAGAGTTATAGCGCAGAGCCACCCTCGCCCCCTGGCTACGAAACCCAAGCCAGACCGTGATCGACCTTGATTAATTGCGACACGAAAATTACCACGCACTTTCAATAATCTGTAAGGCTAGCATTCGGGCGGTAAGCTTCTTCAGTAATCTTTAATATTTTTTAAGCGATTGAAACATATTGCGTTTGGAATTACGTTAGTACAGTCTGCTAACCTATTATTCGAGCGATAAGTTTCTTCAGGACTGTTCATTATATTTTGAGCGTCTGAAATAGATTACATTTGGAATTTAGTACAACCTGCAAGCTTAGTAATTGAGTGATAAACTTTCTCAAGACTTTCTATTATTTTTTAAATGACTGAAATACGTTACATTTGGAATTTAATACAATCTGCAAGCTTAGTAATCGAGTGATAAACTTTCTCAGGGCTTTCTATTATTTTTCAAAAGATAAGTACTTTTCTTATGAAATTACGTTAGTATTATCTGCGAGGCTCAAGTATAAGTTCTTTCAGGTCTCTTCATTATAATTTAATCGTTTGAAATAAATTACACTTGGAATTATATTAGTATAATCCGCAAGCCTAGTATTCGGGTGATAAACTTCTTCAGTAACATTTATTATTTACACACCGACTTGAAAATCATTGAACTATTGTCTAAATTTTTTTTCAATATCGTTAATAATTTCGATGCAATTAACGTGAAAAGATTAAAATATACGGTCCTGTATTCTTGTTTAATTGATGTTTAAGAGAGTATATCATAATATGTGTCTCTGAAGAAGCTTGACAATTTTCACTACGGCATTCAATGCAAAAAACAATAAAGAAATCTATTAAATTACGTAATATCTTCCACGAAACCATTCCTTTTGATTATTTCTTCTGTTTTTCAATTATTTTTCCCTTCCGTGACCATGTTGCGCGACTAAGAGCATATTAACATGGCCATTCGGTCCAAATATATGCGAATGTTTTCGAAAAAATACCTATAATAATCTCGACTCATAATCGGCTCACGTTTTGACGGCTTTTTACCTCCACGCCGAACCGTTTATCATTATTCGTCACGCGAACGTTCGTTCGCGGTCTTAATCACCATATTTAAACATAAACAAATTTGATATTCGTGGAAAGAATAACATATTGGAATTCCGACAGACGCGACGAACGAGCTACGAAGATTACATGTGTTTCTGTATATTATATTCCTGCTAATTATACTCTTTTGCCTTTGTTTTTAGTTCTAAATTTCTGACACGGAAGGTCAGTTAGTTTTGAAGAGAAAGATAGAATTATGAATATTTAGCAGTGTAAACAAGAGCGATGAGACTATATAGGGTGACCCATATTAATTTTACCTGCCTTCTCTATTATACGTTCGCCTCATGTTTATGAGTTACATATATTGCTGCTCAAACAATTATAAAATAGTTAATTTATAAGTAATTTAATAGTTTCATAGTAATAGTATATAATTTAATTGTATAATATTAATAGTAATTTAATAGGTTAATATTAACAGTAATTGAATAGTTTAATATTAATAGTAATTTAATAGTTTGATAATTTCATATGTTAAAAAGTTTAATAGTGTGGTAGTTTCATATGTTAAAAAGTTTAATAGTGTGATAGTTTCATCTGTCAAAAAGTTTAATATTTTAATAGTAGAATATCTTGATACGTATAATATAATCATTCCTTATAATAGTTTGTATAATACCCATATAATGTAAATATACTTATAAATATATAGTGATTAAATAAAATTATATGAATTTTCTAATCCCTACGGAAGTGCGTATTTACTGTAATTATCCTGCATATACTTCGCATACATCTTGCATACATGTACTTTGCATATTCGCTGCATATCATACTTGCATAAACTTCTGCAGTCAACTAGTGACAATTGCAGCTTTTATCAATTCTCGAATGTTCGGAATAATAGATGTTCTACCCTACTTGCATCTCTCGAGTTTATTAATAAATAACGAATTTAAAGTGGCAACGGTTCGACTATTCATGAATGATCGACCGAATATTAGTCACCTTCCTTGAAATTTCATTCCACGAGAAATGATCGCGTTTCTGGACAGACGCCTCCGGCTTCAACCCCCGGCTGGTGATTATGAAATTTCTGGTCGCCTGAGTTTCTGTCAGACTTTCGCCAGGGACGAAGAAAGCTGGACGACAAAATCGTCTTAAGCGGTAAATTACACGTATGCTAAGTGGGCACGATTTAAATTATTATTATCATCGTGGCTCCCTCGGCCACGGAATCGCCCTTCCGAGAAAGATTACACGCGCTGTGTGTGCTAAGGGCCGTTTCTGCTTTCGAGGGCCCCTTCTGCTCCGTCCTTTCCTCATTTGAATGCGATTTGGACTGGCAGCGGTGCGCATGCGCTCCGATGCAGATTTTTTCAAAACGTTTCTTATCCTCCGGCAGACCTTCGAATAATTTCAAGTTCGCGTTTTCAGTGTTCATATGACAGGTACTTACTTATATTTGTTTTCATCAGATTACCCAGTAAATGATTTTGTTCCATATTTTAATAATATCAGTGGAAGAAACATGAATCTGTTATTCAAATTTATGGAACAAGTATTTTATTTCACATATAGTGAAATATAATAGATAATCTTCACCTTGGTTGTTTTAGTAAAAGTTGAGACTATAATAGCAGAGGCCTATAGTTAAAATTTTAAAAATCAGCCGCAATGTTAGTGTGAATGTGTCATAACGTTTAAGTGACACAGTTATCGAATTCTGTGAACTTTTGTTGTACTTACTATGTTGTAACAACTACCTATTCGGATAGTTCGTTTTTTAGTTGAATTCGATTCAACTAAACAGCTTACAATTTTTAGTAAAATTCTGAATAACAGTAACATAAATGTAACGAGTCAAACAAATTAATATTTTTGTTTTCGTTACCCAGTGTCTAAGAAAACATATTTCAATGCACTAACACACCACATTAAAGTTTGGACAGTGATAGATTTTTTTTTCATTCAATTGTGTAGAAAATATAGACAGATAACGTTATTAAACCAGAAATTGATAGTTTCTGCGAGCACATGTATATTTAGACGAAATCGTTTAATTCCGCGGAAACACGCAGAACGATAGAATGAAAGATCAAATATACAATTTTTGCGTAAAACAGAGCCGAAAATGGTTCGAATACGGAAGACGAATACGAAGATTAGAATTATTAGAAGGAGAAACGATGATAGGGATTGCTGTAATTTTCGAAGGCGTCTTGGAAAAATTGCGAGACTGTAGGCGGAGAACCACTGCGGAAATGATAGAGTATACAATAGCAATCCCTTCGTTTTTGGGCCTGATTCCAGGTGAGCCCCATGATTCGTTATTAATTTGAATGGCTCCGCGCGCGATGAATTATTTAGCAACGCGATTAGTCTAATGCATCGACCGCTCTCTTCTATACGATTAAAAAATCTGCCATAAGTGTCTCGTCCTGCTAGGAATTCTGTTTTTTTTCGAGACAAGGATTGCTTGACTATCTTTTCTAAATTTGTTTAATTGGGCGATTCTTGTAGCTCACCACAAGATTTTTCTCGGAACCGTGACCGGTTGATCATCATTATTATTAATAAGTAATGAATGTTCAAAGATAATATCCATAGAATTACGTCACGTGACAATTTCATAATTACTTTCGCAGGTCGTTTGTTTCTTTTGCTGTTCGTGATTATTCAATAATTATTTATTTTTATACTTGATTGGTGCGATTTAAAGAAAATATCTATGAATGTAATTTTTAATAAGGTTAATAATTAGGTTGCAAGCTTCTATACAGGGTGAGTAACTAGAAATTGTCACGTAAAATAACTTCTGATTATTGATGTATGATAACAATTTCTGAATAGAACATGTTGCATGTTTTAAACTTATTTCTATTTATATTTTGGAAAACTTCAAGATTTGAAATTTTGAATCTGCATTATACATAATGCGAGTTACAGGATAGATCAAGCTGAATGAAATACGTCTAATAGACATGAGCCAATACATCAATATTATTCGAGTTGTAACCAGTTTTCTAAATAAGGTTTTCAACAACAAACTGTTTACATCTCGATTAATATTGATGTTTTGCACATGTTTGTCGGACATTTTTTATTCAGTTATCGAGTACTGTCTACCCAGTTAGTATACACTATGCAATAGTGCAGTTCACAAATTTCAAAGTAGCGTTGAAAGTTTCAACATGAAACCCTCTAACATATGAGCGGCATAAAAAATAAAAATTTTTATATCTTATGCAATGCTCCAAACACAAAATATTTCATTCAACAATCTCTCTCTAACTTCAACGAGTCGGAAGTTATTCTAGATGGCAGTTTCTAGTGACTCACCCTGTATAATTTCCTGGCCGTTACAGTTTCCCTCATCCTGTTCCACATTGAAGAATATTTGGTAATGAAAAATTCACTATCAAATTTAACTTTCTTCCCTTAATTATTAATATTATCAAAAGTAAATTTACAATATTCCTTGAATTAGAACGGAAATTAAATATTTCCCCCCTGTATTAATTAAAATTTCTAATTGTAGTATTCAAAAAATTATATTTAACTAAAGAATTTATAAAAATTATAAATAAAAATTATCTTAAAATTATTAAAATAATTATTAAAATATTTAACCTTCTTTCCTTAATTATTAATACTATCAAAAATAAATTTACAATATCCCTTAAATTAGAACAGAATTAAAGTTGTTCCAATTAGAATAGAATTCAAGTTGTTCCTTTTCAACTATAATGGGTGTACATTCTCCGCATCGCAGTGTATTTAATATGCTCATTTCTGACCAGAGTTGAATATTTGTATAGATTTAGATGAGTCTCAGCCAGTGAAGATTGATAAACATGAGACCAGAACGGTGCAGGCGTTTGGTTGATTTTAGTTTGAGTTTAACAGTGCTAACGATCATAACCACGAGTTCAGGAAAGAAATTATCGATAGAAAAACGTGCTGCTATTATAGTGTTAGCCAAAGAAGGTTATTCCATTAGACAAATGCTGGCAAAAACCAAAATAATAACAGTTATAGTATTATAGCATTAATACGCTACTTATCTGAATCTGCCAGGTGTCTGGATACGTAATGGACGAAGTAATTCCTATAAAAGTCTTGCCCTAAATAGGACATGTTTTCACTCTAACACTGCAGAATTAGCCGAGTATCGTCTATATTGCAGCGAACCATGGTTCTGTATTCTTTTGAAAAAGCTCGCAGCAGCTGACATCTGTTCAAATCACAGAGCCGGAGGAGCGTCGGTGTCCCTCCCTTGCGTCGAAAACGTAACATTATGGCGGAATAGTCGCAGCTCGGGGGGCATTCCTGAAGTCTGCAGAACACTCTGCCCGCGTTACGAGGGGATGGAATTCCGATCGTAGGTGGTGTTCCGAACAGAGAAACGGCCCTTGTCCTCGGGGACCGTCGAACAACGACGCCCCGGCAATTAGGGCCCCTCCTGGCCCGCGGTGAGGATTTCGAGAATATTTGCGAACGCACAAACCGACGAGTTCGTCGAATCGACGGATCCCGACGCCTAGGAATTTCGTGGGTGGGTCTGCATCCATGAAGACGCGTGCCCTACAGCATATTCGAGGATCAATTGTTCTGTAGCCACGAGATTTTATTGTACCGTCTGCCAGAAGTTCGATCTGTATGATTACAGTCATCACCGCATGACGACGTTTCAGTCAACGGCTGGCCGCATTCAGGGTGATTCATAAATGCATGTCCGTACTTCAGGGGGTGAATTTACACACTAAAATAAGTAAAAAACGTCTTATGGACATATGTCCTACATACTTTAGTTTTCGAGTTATTCGCGCCTTAACATGGGATTCCGTACTCGCTCGAAAATACCAGGTATTCTTCTAACAGTCTCAAGTCCATTTTGTATCCTTTCTCGCAGACCGTGTACATTGTTCACTTGTGTTGAACACACAATAAACTGTAAATGACCCCAAAAGTTAAAATCTAATGGGTTCATATCAGGAAATCGTGGTGGCCATGCGGTGGGTCCACCTCGCCCTATTCATCGGTTTGCGAAGGTATTGTTTAGGAATGTTCTCACTGTACGGAGGAAATGAGGCGGTGCACCATCGCGCATGAACCACAAGTTTTGTCTGATGTCCAGGAACACCTCATGCAGTAGTTCCTGAAGGTCGTTTCGTAAAAAATCAAGACAGTCCCATTTATTCGAGCTGGTAAATCATCCATAAGTCGAAAACTAAGGTATGTAGGACATATGTTCATAAAACGTGTTTTACTTATTTTAGTGTGTAGATTCATCCCCTGAAGTATGGAAATGCATTTATGAATCATCCTGTATACAGTACAGTGAAACTCTGTTTATATAAACCTGTCGGGGGACAAGTATGTTCATATAACCAGGCCGTTCACATAAGAGGAGTCCACCTAATTCTTCTCACCAGCTTTGATTTTTCTTTCAATTAATAGGAGGTCATGTTCATATGAGGGGATTCCACGAAACATTTGCTGTTAAATATATAATAATGTTGCAAACCTTGGGAATTGAGAAATTAATTTGCGAACACAATAATTGTCTAGTGCTAAATGAATTGATTCTTTATTTATTCTAATTATAAAAAAGATACAGCATCTTACAAATGAATTCGGACTATTGATGCAATGCATTAACACGAAAATAATTGAATACCTTCGAGGAGATAAATGACAGCTAATTAATAGCAAACACCTATTGTTTGCAATTAAAAATGACTAAAAATGAGGCAAGCCGCTCTGTCCATCGCAGAGACATTTTTAAAAGGCATTTTAACAGATTAACAATATAGAATATTAACAATTACGTGAGAGCAATAAGGAGGCGCTTTCCTTACGACGGAGCAGTTTTCACTGAACGAGTTGACTTGCCTACCTCACATATCAGGTTAATCCTTAAGTGGATTATTGGTAATCATTAGTAATTCTTTAATTTTTACCGAATAGACAAAATAGAAATCAATTTTCCGTGCAACATTAGAAGCAAAATGAGATAATAGCGGAATACATAAATCTTCAAATAATTACATCAACACATGTTAAACAATTATTAGTTTGAAGTTGCACAGGGCCGCTACGGCCCCGATAATCCAATTAAGGGTTAAACAGTTTTACAGAAATGATTGGCAACAATCGATTTTCGCGTTTTATTTACACGGAATTCAGCAAGATAAACAATAGAACAGGTTATTGAAAATCAGGATTATAAAAGAATTTCAGATCGATTTCCCATCGACTCTAATTTCCCTCCTGTTACATCAAACATCGATTAGCCGCGACCATAATATCGGCTCTCGAATCCTTTTAGACGGCGTCGCCCGCTTTAATTCCCGGGCCATACATAAATTTCTCTGTTACGAAATTACCGGTTCCCGGTAATCAGGGTAAATCGAAATCCTCTGGACCGTGGTCTCATTAAAATTTCGTAAACTAGAACGCCGATTCACGGAATCGTTCGCCGGATGAACGGCGAATCCGGCGGGCCCGGCGTGTAAAACGCGCGGGTGGAAGATTACATGATTGCCCCAGCGATTATGGGAAATTTTCGAAAAGTCGACGATCTGGGCCTAGGCGCCTGTGTTCTACCCTTTCGACACTCCAGGGTAATCTCGTTTACCGACTTAATCGTGCACTATTACCGGAAATTCTGGAAAGCTGACGCGAGGATGGCCCCTTTGATCGTACCGACCTGCAACTCTGTATGACGGTACGGGATTTTTGGTGGACCGTTGGTATAACGTTAACAAATTTCATCGACGAGTAATTTAGACATAGTACCAAATAGTACCTACTACTTTTTATTTATTTATTTAATTTTTAAGTCGTCCGTTAAGGTATTGTTCTCCACAGTTTATTATTGAATTTTTTAACCTGATTTTTTTTGAACTCATATGAAATGGTTTGATTTGTTTTGTAGGGCATTTGGTTGGAGATTCTCAGTAATATTTTGTGTGCTCGGGTATTGAATATCGCAGGTATTCTTGTCGCGTATTTTAACATGGCTCTAACACAATAATTTGTATTAGATAGAGTACAATTGAAGGCATGAATTTGAAAACGGCACAAGTCCACCAATCAACATTTTGAGGAGAACAGTTATTTTCGTTTTCCTTCTTTAATTCCCATTAATCTTTTTGATTTGTCTTGTAAATATTATTTATGTATACATTTTTGTGTTGTTTTGAATCTCATTTTAATAGTATCAAACATATCTGAGTGAATTAGAAACAAACATACCAACAACTCACACAGTGTCAAAAAGTGGACTTGTGCTCTTTTGGAATTCATGGCTTCAATTGTTCGCTAACAATTGTTTAATAATAATTGTACTAAGAAAGCGTCCCAAATTTCCGGCTCCATTCAAAATCACCTATCTACATGTTCTGTTATGTATTATCGGTATAAAATATACTTTCCTAATTGAGTGGCAATTGATAACTAAGTGAATTCGTTTCCGATTCTGACAGAAATAACAAAACAGTCCAACTGACATTTGCAAATCAAGTTTACCAATCATCCATCAAATACTGTATTGTCTAACATTCTGAGTCCACTGAAATCAGTTTAACCTTGATTCTTCTCTCGAAAATAATTTCAGCGATAAGAAGAAAATTTGATTTGTAACATTTCTAAAAGTAATTAAAATACGACAAACTGTTTAACGATGTTCAATAATATGCAAATAGTTCTATACCGTTGCTAATAACTATTACAGTCGCAGTTGATGCGACGTTAAAGAACTGATCAAAAATCCAGATAGAGATCGACCATCGCCCAGTGCGATAAGCAATCAACCAGCCGGTAATATTTCTCCATGGTTTTATGAAGTCCCATGAAAGGACGATTTATTCGAATTCCCGACGACAGCGTCATTCGGTAGGCACGGAACGGTTATTAAAAAATTATTAATTGTGTGTATCGAGAGACTACACCGTAGGGGTCTGGCGAAAGGAAACACGGAGGATAACGAACGTCTGCTTAGATAATCGTCCCCCGTGGATTTTCAACCGATTGGCCTCTTATCATGCCGACGATCGTCGTAATCTTACAAGTTTTTACTTCAGAGCCCACGAACCAATCCGAGCGTGAAGCTGTGAAGTCCATGGAAGTCCACGGGTGGCACTTACTACCAGAATCTCTTTATGTTTTTATCCTCGTCCTGCTCTTCCTGTAAACTCGCCGTTAATGAGAAGCAACTGATCAGAATGGTCCGATCGACGCGTGGAAACCTTCGAAACGTCTCGAATTCTTCGTCTTCAATTTCGCTAAAAATGCCGCGAACCGTTACTCTAAGCAAGCGATCGGGTTACAATTTAAATTTTTGACCGATCCTCTCCCGATAGGAGCCATGAATATTTAAACAGATTGCTCTCACGACGGATCGTTTAAAATTTCGTATTATACGATCTTATCGGCGACTACGAATGCACGTTTTATTCGCGTGTTTCACGGATCGTTCGTGTATCTTCTGTATCATTATGTAAAATTAAGAGGATAAATAGCTGACGAATGTACCGTTTGGTTGTTCTTAACAAATGTTTAAGCGTTTTTTTAATTTGTTAATTTGAATCGGGAGAGCGTAAATTGTGTATGTTTCGCCATCTCGCGGCAAAGAAGGTAACTGAGTCGGCGACCACCGGAAGAATAGCGGTTTCGAACTTTTGCGTCGGATTACGTAAAAACGGGGGAATATTCGAAATGCGATTGCGTGTAAAGAATGATAATGCCCAATGAAGGTAAAAATACGGAATCATCGATGGTTGCCGAGTAATATTATGTTACACCAAAGACTTGCGTGGGTCAGCTGGAAATCCGAGAAGATAAACCGCGGTTAGTCGTTCAGATCCCAAAAATGCCACAAAAGCCACAGACTACAAAGTTTCTTCTCCCTTTACAATAAACTTACTACAGAACAATCAGCATTTGCCCATCATCGAGATTTATCGTTTCCTTTCTGCAGTTTTGGTTGTCTTTCTTGTAACACTTTCGAGTGTAGCATCTACATCACATGTAATTTAAAGGCATAATCCTGCAGAGAAAAAAATGTTTCGTATGAACCGTAAAACCATATTTGTTTTTATGCATTGTAGGAAAAGACAGGAACTACTAAATTGGATTACCGACGGTAGGTATACAAATGTGGATAAAGTAAATTTCAGAAATATCAATTGTAAGTAAATAATTTTGAACACGGACGACCGCAGACAAGGTCCATACCATCGACAAACTACACAATAGACCCACAGCGGGTATATAAATCGATAAACTACAGAATAGACCTCCCATACCTCGTCTGTGTCTGTGCTGTGACTCTATATACTTCGAGCTTATAAAGTGTGTTCATAAGATGGCGCTGCATGCATTAACGGGCGCGTAAACATAATTATTTCAAATGTATAATACACTTTAAATATAATAAACCTGTACTTGATTATAGAAATACATTATTTTTGTACTGGATTTATAGACCTTTCTGAGAAAGTCTAAGGCCGATACTATTTTGTCTATAAATTAAATTCAGCGGAATGCATCATTGTATAGCTCGACTACTTCAGTTTGAGTCTTTAGAGACGTGGCGATCATAAGTGTGGGGGTACTGATAGCGATACAGAGAGACTTGACACAGAGACAAAAGATTATTAATACTAATATAGGCAAAAATTCAGGGGAATGATCATTTACAGTGAGACTGGGCCGTAACATATGTACGCCTGTATTAGACTATGTTTTTCTACTTCCACTTTGAATGCGCAACTTTTATTATTATTATCAATTTATTGTGATTCTGCATAATGTGTTTTTGATAGTTATTACATTTTATCCTATATTTATTACTATTATTACAGATAGATAAGAAACACCTTTCCCCATTCTATGTACTCTTGTTGCCGCTTCAATATTTTACGCCCCGCGAATGGAATTGCACATATTATTTCATTAGAAAGAAATGTAATAATTACACTCAACTTCCATTACCCTCCCATCTATGCTATTTAACAGTAGCTTACGTCCCAAATTGTCAAGAAAGGTTTTTTAATTTGCTCTCATTGCTCGGTCGCTTGTCCATGTTGGATTTTTGAGCTGTCATGGAACGAATGCATTCTATGAAACCGTATCAATGGAATTCACCAAAAAGGGTTAACAGCCAACGTCGTGTATTCATGATCTTCCGATAAGGTTGCACAGCCATTATGTGATGTATTTTACCTACCTACATTTATGTACCTATTTTGCATTGAATATCACGGACTTTACAACGGTCTACTCAGAATCTGCATAGCGGTAACTGGGACGCCAAAAATTGCAGATTTCCGAGTTCCTCTCTTATTGTCCAATTCGCGCATTGTCCGACAATTGTTTGATTTTTGTCTCGCGAAGGACCGATACACCGGTTCCAGTGTACCTATCTTGCGCAGAATTTTGTGGGCTTTACAATGTGTGTACATTGGGATTGTAAAATAAGTACAACATTTATACACTGATAACACGTTAGATCGAGTTTTTTGCTGGGAAATCAATGCAAAATCATCGCTAGGATACGGTTTTTGCAGACGAACTCGACGCGTAATCGAGGAGCTGCAGGAAGGTGAGCTTCGTGGACGAACCCAATGCGAAATCGGGGAGCCATTAGGTTGGATTTTGGTACATGAGCTGTGCGAACGAACCTGATGCGAAATCAGGGAGTCGCAGGAAATCTTACACGAGTAAAAAGTTAATACTTTTTAATATAACAATTTAAACAAATTAATATTTTAGAACTTTTTTTTACGCAATTAAATTTATTGTAAAACAATATACAACTTTTATTTAAAACATTTTTGTCTACACCGAATAGTTTTCGAGATATTGGAGAAAACATTTCTCTCACGCCAATTATTTACATGCAATAATATCTCTTACGATAGTGAAATTGAAAATTCTGTTTTATCCGTATTTTTGAGCAAGGTCCATAGTATAAGTATACAAAAATTCATGCAAATCGATTAACATTTTACCAGAAAAATTTGAAAAAATATGTTAATTTTTAACGTATTTTTTAAACAAATTATTTTTTCGGAAAACTAATTATATAGTTCAATTCAGCATTAAAAAATAGGCATACTGTGCATTTAAACTTTTTTTCTAGGACCAATAGTTTCTGAGATATACCGTCAAATATGGTTTTAGACCCCCACTTCAGCGGCTGTTTTCACCCCCTAGATATGGACGATTGCCGATATAAAAAAATATGGGTCAAATATTTTTTTGAGAACTACTACTCACAAAAATTTCATTAAGATCGGTGATTGACAGTTGGGTAATGTCCCTTGTTAGTTAAAAGTCTCGTAACTTTAAATTACAAAGTTAATACAACTCGAGCGATGAAGTTGTATCATGTGGGAACGGTCGATTACAATTGAATCGATGAGTTGAAGAACAGTACGAGTCCGAAATTAGCCATTTTCAAACAGTCTCAAAACTAAATGTAAAATGTATAGAATTATATGTTGGGACCGAAACAGTGTAAAAAAAAGTACCTTATACTTGTGTTTCAGTAGTCTCTTCAGTTTAAAGAGTGTAAAAACAGTATCTGTCATGGATTTGTACTGTTTCAACAATCTATTTAACAACCACATTTCATTAAATAATTTCTACTTCAATTACGTTTAAAGCAAGTTAATAAATGTTTTCTTTTACTACTGTTATTTTTGAAATTTTCTAAGTGAAAAGTGGCTTGAGTTGAAAAACAGTACAAGTCCAATGGTTTTGTATTAATTATTGAAAATTAATGAATTGTTTATCTAGGTTAGCATAACTGTCTTTAGATTGGAGCAGCAGTATAAAATCAATGGCGTTGATGACACACGAGAAGTGACACTATTTTTTCAAATATCTCAAAATGTGGTTTTTGGACTTGTACTGTTATTCAACTCACCGATTCAATTATTTGGATTCCTGGTACTAATAATGGGATTAAAGATAATCAAAAAGAGATTTCAATGAATACTAATTATATTATAAAATTCACTCTTGTGTTACAAGTGTCATTTGTCACTAATCGATTATTAAAAGTGTATTACCTAATTGATGTTTGATGTTAACACACTGGCAATGCGGGGACTAACAATACGAGGGGTCAAGAAAATTGTCAATGTAGAACTTCAACCGGACTTGCGAATTCTATAGGTTTGACTTTAGATTCGAAAGAGGACTTAAGCCCAGCCTCACTGGTGCAACCAACTCTTAATGAACGTACAGCATCGCCACTAAGACCAGTTATACAGTTCTGCCCGAAAGGGTTAAAATCGGATATAGTTTACAATCAGAATAAGCGTTATACGCCGCACGACAAATTGTATCTTACCAGAAATTGAATTTGAACGGAATGGATTTTCAAACTCGATTTTCTCGAAAACGAAGCCTCAGATGAAAAAATTTTATTCTACTTTCTTTTCTTATTTTTTCTTAAGGAATCACCCTGTGCCCGCTTGTATATGTTATTCGGTCTGACCCTGTATAAAAAATAATTATTCTTATTACGTGACTGCCGGAGTGGGCCATCACGGCTTTAATCATTCTAAAACATATAGTAACGCCGGTCACGGATGACCACCAGGGCCCCACTCAGAAGACAAGCGCCTGTCACGGGTGACCACCGTGGCAGTGAACGTGTTAATATAAAATGGCGAATTGTTAGGCAAAGTAAATAATGGATCTAAATTAAATTCGAGCACATCTCCTTTGCAAATATAAATTAGAAGATTGCCCATCAAAATCTACCCGTAGTATTCATACAGCGACTGCGTGGACAACGTGACATTGTTTATAAAATTTCGTTCAGGAAATATGAACCTTTAAAGCAAGTCGCGTGCCCAACCAACGAAAGCAGTCAGTTATGATCAATTAAGAAGTCTAATCGAGTTTAATACACACCAAACTATGTGAGATATTGTACATAAATTAGTTGGCACCTATGAGTCATTAGAAAAGAGACCAAACTTGATAAATAGGTTTACAAACAGTATCACTGAATCTCATATCGCACAAGTAGCTCAGAAAACGTCATCAATTATAATATAAGACCCTTACGCTCTCACTTTATCTTCCAGACCATTTACCAACCGTCTGTTATATTTTTAAGTATCCAGACTGTTCCTTAGGGAGAAAAATATAAAACAGCAGCCGAAAGGACCTTTTAAGAATTCATGGCATCCAACGAACACAAACCTTTCACAGAAAGGCGCATATATGTACACCTATATCACTTGGTTAACCCTCTATAACGCCACGTGACTTGGAAGTTTCCAATCTGTATATCTATATTTTTTAAGTCTCATTTTGTTTGTTTATTACTGTGTACAATTACATTTTATGACTATACTGCCACGAAGCAGTTTGTTCGTTTATTATTACGTTCATATCCCAGGATGAATCTCTATCATTTACCTGATGTATCATTTTTATCATAGGTAAAAAGAATTCCGGTTACAGAGGGTTAACCCTCATTCGTCCCTGATTTTCCTAAATTAATTTATCCATTGGTGTCGAATTGACACAGTAGTCAAAAATTAATATAATGGAAAGATAAATAGTTACATTTGCGAATTCCTTCATTGAAAATAAGAGAAATTAAATTTCTGTGCATTCAATACATTCAGGCATAAAATTGTTCGCATTGTTCATAAATAATGCGATGTGCAAGGCACACTGCTTTTTCACGTTTATCGTACTTTTGTGAGAAAAATGTGCCAAAGTGACACGAGGGACATGTGAGGGTTAAAGTATGTTTTGATTTATAAATGTGATGTTTAATAAAATTGTAGCTGCTGAAAGTTGCGTATGCATCAATCTAATATTAATTGGACGTTCGCGTCGATGAGAGATCTCGAACGAATTTGAAGAAATAACCAACGGTCGTAATAAATTGCTCGGTTAGACGTTACGTACGATGCGACCCTAATCGATCTATGCAATTAATTACGTAAGTTTATGCGTATAAAGCGTAGGAATTCCTAGGATCCAGCAGAGGAGCTGTGCCTTTCATAATTATTCTCGAGCTTAAGGAGAATCCGAACGATGTAATCGATATTGCCGTAACTGCCGTGGAAGCGCAAGGTTTCAGTTTTGGTTAATTAACGATCAACGTTTACAGCCGCAGCGACTGTTCGCGGAGGAGGGTTTGGAAGCCAAACTAAGCTACTTCCACGCCGGTTCAATAAATTACGCAACAAGAAATTCCATTGAAATTAGTCGGTATGCAGGAGTAATGAGTTTTCACAACTAATAATATTTCAAAGTGCAATACCATGTGCTGCGGTTCTTCATTATTCGTTTATAATTGTCCTTGTAAAGTAATTTCATGCATAATAAATGGACGATCGAGGTTTCTTTCATTATTTTGGACATAACACCAGCTAATTGTCGCATTATGACATATATTTGATAGTAGCATTGATGTCCACTTTCTTTTCGTTTCTGGCGGCCGCGGCGTGGAGACCATTGAAATGAAGCAGCCGTTCGATTATCGCGAAAATGTCGGGTTTGGAGGTTGGAAATGATCGAACAGCTGGATCGGCTTCTGAGGATCTGATTCTTTAGCTGTATGGTTCAATAGATATTAAATTCACCTATTATTATTTGTACAGAATGTATGAAAGTAATTAACTTTTCTGAAGGAAAAGACCAATCGTCAAGCAACAGTGAAGTTTTTCACAACTTAATGAACAATGAAGTCAATGGTGGTAATGAAGTTTCATCTGGCAAAAGATGTACATCACGTAGGCACGCTGTACGCAAATCAGAATATTAACAATACACGACGTTGGCCGTTATCCCTTTTTTTGAAATACACTCACATGGCTGCGTCCAATGCATTCTATGGCAACTCAAGGATCCAAAATGCAGCACATAGAAATAATTTCCATCACAATTAGGGGTATCAGCTAGTGTCACGTAGCACAAATAGGAGAGCAAGGAGATTTGAAAATAATATTACCTTTTATCTAAAGAAATAGTAATTGCAGTACAATTTACAGGACGTGAGATAAAAAAGCAGACAACCACTATACATCGAGAAAGGAGGTGTTTTTTTATGCATCGAAAAGAATACGAAATGTAGAGTAAAATTTGAATGCCTTCGTTAAGCCGTCTCGCGTATCGTTCACTTTGAGCGATTTCAAGAAGTTGTGGGGATGAGGTACTCTCATCGAGCGAGCCGGCTTCGTTTGCAACGAGAGTATATTGTACAGTATTACCTTGGAAAAATTCAGAATTGACTGCGTTGGCAAGTTTCGAGCGTCGAACTACTGTCTGGAAATGAGATAAGGGAAAAGGATGAGCGAATGATCAGAGCCGGATTACAATGTGCCGTCTATCACGAGCAATTTGTTTGGCCGCTGTACACGCGGTCGTTAAGCCGATTAATGCAATCACGCGTCATGATGTTCACATCTGGATCGATGCTGAACACCATTCGTTTCGTATAATACCTGTATTATCAGTCATTAAGCGGCTGCCGGTGATGATTTTCCACCGACCACGTCCGCCATATCTTACCATCGTTTTTTTTTTTTCGTTTTTCTCCGTGCATTCGCCAAGCTACATACAGGGGTTGGAATAAATAATGGAAACACCTCGTACATTGAAAAAATTCTTTATTCATATCGTGTGGGACCACCACTGGCATCTAATACAGCCTGAATTATCCTAGGAATGGAATCATACAAATCCTGAATAATGTTTAATTTTAAACATTGTCGGATATTATGTCATTCTTCAAATACGATGGCAATGTGTATAACTTCACAGCTACTAATCTCAACTATACAATACACGACTTATAAGCAATGTTTCCATTGTTTTGTCCAACCCCTGTACACATACCTATACATTACTGTTCATAAGGAGTTTGCTCATATTTGACGACTCCCCCATGGACTTTTATAAAATTTTGTCATTTATAGATTTACACTCTGCGAAACTACTATTGCAAAGCGCCGATCTTGAAAAGGACCGGGTATTTCGGACGCTCCTATAGGACAGTTGTTATTGAACAATTGTACTATCTCTAACAGAAGTTAACGTATCAGAGCCACATTGAAATTGTGAGTTACGTAGACAGAAAGTATCACTTGAATTGTGGTAGATCGGTTTTATTTAACACGTTGAGCGCCACGTGTACCACCGATGACCCACGTACCAATTTTAATTTCGTCAAATAACTCATTACCTCAACAAAATCTTGAGTTACATCTATGTTACAATGATAGTACAAAAGAAGAAGTATATTATGAAATAAATGAATATTTATATATTCAATGATACACGTTAACACGTTGGCTGCCAAGATGGTCACTGGTGACCGGCACCTCAAATTTTATTTAAATAAATAACTGTTGATTTTTTCCATGTTTTGTGCAAATTTAACATTGCAACACTACAATAAGTACGCATGTACAATATTGAATAGTTAAAGATTTTTTTCTTTTACGATTTATACAGAAAAAAGAAATTCATGGTGTGTCTGACCAGCGATGACTGTTTTCACTATGACAATCAGCGTGTTAATAAAAAGGTATTTTCGCGTGTCTGACTAGTTGCGGGTTTCTCCACTGCGACGCACAACGTGTTAAAACTATAGAGTATGTAAGTACTAATGTAAGTAGGAGTGTGATGTTTAGGAGAGTCAGTTGTTTATAGATTGATCGGTGCCTAAATATCTGGCAGGTGCATCCAAACTTTCGGACGATCCTGTATATGCTGTGGACAAAAGTTGCTCGACCGTTTGCAATAAATTAAAATGACTACGTTCTCTGTACATAATATTAAAGAAATAAAAATCCGTGTTTTTAATATACGTGCAACTGTACACGTGTTAATTCCTGAAATTTTTAGTACACTAGAACCCATCTGCTTACAAATATTTATCCAAATATATGTTGTATACATACAATACGATTATACGTGTAGATACATGTGTGCCTTGGTACGCAAAGAAGGGGTTCCCTGAATTTCGGGAT
The DNA here is from genome assembly GCA_916610135.2 of Macropis europaea. Lineage (NCBI taxonomy): Eukaryota > Metazoa > Arthropoda > Insecta > Hymenoptera > Melittidae > Macropis > Macropis europaea. Next base: position 23,658,786 of record OU744345.1, on the reverse strand, counting down.
TACAAGTACCAAAACCAAATTCCAACATAATTTCTCCTAACAAAATTATTAAAAACCTTTTTAAATTTTGAAAAATAGGTACTCATCCGAATATGAAGGACGCAGACTATAAATTCCTTGATGGATGTTACACGTTCTTCATGTACACGTATTTGTATAAATGTGACATAGGTGAGTGTGTTTGAAGACATGTGTATATGTGTACAAAAAAGTTCACGCCAGAGGATCGGTTCGTTCCCAATTTCACGAAAACCATAATACGTACTCTTTGTTCTGTGAAAACATTGCGATTCGTTTCGGTCAAACGTGACAGCATCCCTGTACCATCGAATTCACAATGAATGAGCAATACAGGATAGAACGGCTGGTCACGTATCGTTACTGCATGCTTCGCGATACAAGAGAAAAATAATATTTCCCAGAACTTTTTGCCCGCACTACGTATGTTATATCTGCCGATCAACCCCTCTGCAGCCTCCTGCCTGAAAAGTTCCCTCGTCAATGTTTAATCCATTGCGAGGCGGAGTCGCGTTGTAAGCGTATTATAGAGGCGGACGAATGGAACATTTTTGTGCTGTTCGAATTTTAGTGGGCCGCGCAAATGGCATACGTGCCATTTCGTTGCACCGGAAGCAGCGTGAAAAATAATTGAACGCTGAAAAGAGCGTTTTTACAACGACAAGCGAGGCTGACCGATTCGTTTCTGCCGCCTTGCACCGTCGATAAGCTGACCGTGCCTATGTGTATACGTGGCTTTTCGTATTCCTGTCGACCACATGAAATGTCTTTGTTATTTTTAACTACACCAAAAAATGTCGGAGTGAAAGGTTGTACGATTCGTGAGGTGATATAAGTACAATGACAGATAATTTTTCATCACGGGCACTTTTTATTTTCTTTTTTCAGAAATTTCAAGGTAGTCAATAGTTTTTTGGATTGGATCATATAATGACATGACTTTCAAATGATCTCGAATATGACATATCTGTGAAAAACAAAAATTTGTATTTTATAATATTATAGAAGTATACTTTAGAACATTGTTTGTAGAAATAGAAATAGAAGTAGAAATATATATGTAATCAGTGCCCCACAAATTTGTTCACATGAGACTAAAATATTCAGTGATATGTATAATCACATTTTTTATCTTACTGTCAGTTTGTACTGTCTTAATGTTTAAATACTGTCAGCATCTTTAAAATTTTCGAAAAATTACAGATTGACGTTTAAATATTTTTCTCACTTATATTTATAGAAGTTACTCAATTTTTGAGACATGACTTCTTAATAAAGTTTGCTAAAATAGACTCAATAATTTTTCTCCAACGACTTGTACATACATGTAGTTTCACCATTGTATAACATTTGATCAAAATGGGAGGCCTCAAGAACTCGTAGTTCCATTATAAAATATTTGTGTAATTTTCGGCGTAGCTACATTATTATTAACTTTCACATTAGAGTAAAGTATAATGAAACACCAATATTTTTCGCATATTATTCAAACAAACTTGTTAAGATATATAGTAATCAACAACAAATGATCGAGTTTTCACATTATAATATTAGTTAAAATTCCGAAATTTCGAGTGGCAATTGTCCTAACTAACATTTCGAAACATCTGAGAAAAATGAGGCTTTATCATTAAAAACCATACGAAAAGCAGTAAGGACAAATAAACTAAACTGTTTCTAAATCCCTACAAAGATTATAGAACATTCTAACTTTGCTTAAACGATAAAAAACATATCGTGCTCCAAATATTTCAAAATACCTTGAAAAACGAAAAAATGATAGATATGATATTTTAACTAAGGAGGGCGGAGTACTTACCACGGAGAAAAAAAGGGCAGCTGAAATACGTCTCAGAAGTTTGTCCATTTATTTCTGTTAGGACCTATAGAAGTCGAAGAAACTCGAGTCGATTATTTTGCCATCAGTCTGGCCGTTCTGGCAGGAATAAGTCTCCGAACCGGTTGATGGTCGTGTTAAAGATTCAGTGGTGATCGACGGAAGCGAAGGGAGCCACCTACAGGACTGCTTCTCGATTCGTTCCTTGTTATGTCGATTTCTGCAACACTCTGCTTTTCCCACGTGGATCCAAGCCACCGTCGTGGAAAGTGTAACTCGTTGCCGAACGTCCATCCAGAAGATCGACAGACAGGCCAGCCGTCTCTTTCTGTTCGCGTCTCGAAGCGCCAGCCGTGACGTTGTGTCAGAAAAGAAGAACAAAAACGGAAAACGATTTTTTCCGGACCAATAATGCAGAGAGGAGAGACCAGGAATTTTTACATTCGATCGTGTGACATTGAATTGAAAACGGGATACTCAAAAACACGAGTACCGCTGTACCATTTCATCAAGGGAGTAGACCACCTCGTCGGTTTTAAAAATAAAACAAAATTACTTTTGCATTTTTTAAAAGTTTCATATGTGTAAAATATGGTGGTGAAAGGATTTTTTAAAATTCGAATAATTGGCGAAGTTATAGCACCGAAAAGTACTACACGTCAGGTCAAGTTAAACGAGTTCGTTAAACTTTAAACACGTTTGTTTTCTAAACCACGTTTTTTCACCTGGCACCCAGTAGATCTCCGAAATTATTCATCCGATTAACTTCAAACATTTGCTCATTATTCTTTATAAAATTACCTACAATGTAGCGTACGATTTTATTCATATCTTAATTTGTTGAATTTTTATGAATATCCAAAGTTGATTTTTTTCGGTGAGAAAACAAATTTTTTCTTTGAAAAACCGCCACTTCGGCGGCTGTCAAATCATTTTATATTTGTCCAAAGTATTTTTCGGTATCACTAAAGGTTTCGAAGATATTCTTGCTGAAAGACTAAAATGGCACCACCTTTATATAGAGTACACACCCTGAAAATGTAGCCTTTCCTACGGGAACGGCTATTAGGCTAGCCTCCAAAACCGTTCATTAGTTTCAAATTACACATACATGAAAATTTACGGCCACACTGCCGTCCGGCGACATAAAAATATGATTTTGTTGACTGCTCGTGAAATGCCGGAGACATATAAATAAAGTTTTACACACTGTGCATTAAATGCCGGCGGCCTGTAAATATATGTTACAATATATATGCTAAAGAAGATATTTTTTATCGACTAGACTAAATCAGTTGTAAAATAATTACTATATAAAAAATCTTCACTTCAAATTTCATTAGAAAATATTTGATATTTTAAAAGTTATAACCATTTTTGTAAAGCGATGCAACATGGTCGGAAATCTTAAAATATGCCGGATACACGCATCAGTTTTTGCGCAAACACCCTGGACCGTATTGTGTTAATATCGAGCCATAGTTCAGTAGATATACAATCTATTATTCATTTTTAAGGACGAAGATAAACAATCGTTATTGTTTCAGCGACTATAGTCCAGCACGCAGCGAACAGACTTCACTTATTGCATCCAGCAGCGAAAGAGTTATTAGTGATATGAAAAACCACGGCAAGCACCGAGATTTCAAATATTGCCATACATTTTATCTCTCGTAGTCAGTCGTCATCAGTTTCAGAATCCATCTGGTGTGTGTGTGTCCGCGCGAGAAAGTGAGTCGGACGAATGTTCTGCTTTAAGTGGACTATGACCTGAAGAGTAGACAAGCATAGGAACCAGCATTGCATACTCAACCACGTATCTCTTCTTTTTTCCTTTGGCCCGAGAGCTATGAGGAAGAAGACGAGACACGAACAGAAGAGGAGACTTACGCTCGGCTTTCTTCTGAAATTACTCGGTTCCATCTCGAGGTGACCCCTCGTACCTGGTTCCGCCGTTTTTTGCCTTCCTCTCTCCCATTTCGACCTCTTTCTACGTCCCCCAGCTGCTTTACTCGAGCTCCCCCGTGCTGACTGACTCCCACGATGAAACTGTCCGTTGAAACGTTTCTTAATTCAAGCCTGAACACAATTAGGGTACTTCGATGAGATTAGAATCGTATTATCGATATAGGTAGATTGAAAGTGAACACACGGTTGGAATCCTTAGTCAATTGTCCGAAGGGATAACCTTTTTAAGAAATTCAAAGCATGCGCTTGCAAGTGCAGTAACACGTTGGCTGCCACAGTGGAAACAGCCACCCCCAACCAGACACGACATAAATTGCTGTTTTGATTGTAAATCACAGAGAAAAAAAATGTTTAAGTACTTAATCGTATACATGCCTTTTTGCGTTAATTTTGCAATACAAAATTCCCTGAGACTATTGTCAAAATCAATAATTATTTAATTAACACTTTGATTACCCAGTACGAGTTAACTCGTAGTCGGCAGAGAATGTCACAAGCCATAGTACAGGGCGGGTTTCTATAACGTGAATTTCTAATGACATCTCATCGACACTTTCGTCTATTGATGATCCAGCTGAAAAACAATTTCTGAGGAAACCAGCGGCATTGTCATTCATCTATTGTTATCATGGAATCGCCCATAACTGATGAGTTTCTTATAACGTGGAACGTATCCCTCGCGTTGTACGGTGCTCCATTTGGTACACGGCGTCAGGCTGTGCCTAAAAGCTTCGACATTTTACACAATTAGCGGAGTATCGCAACCCTTGCCTCAAAAGCCCCTTTTTCGTTATACATGGGACGAAAGACACGTAGGAGCAAAATGTCCCGACCGGAAAATAGTGTATCCTACCTATTTAGTTGAGTAATTGAGTACCCCATTTCCTCGTAGCGGAACCCTCCACATCGCTTCTCCTCTTTCCTGATCCTCTTTTCAAAGACACTCATCTTAATGCACTTATTGTTAATGCAATTTTCTTGGGTTTTCCATCTGATGGTTACGTACCTTTCATTGACAACGCAACCTCATTTCTGAGGGTGCCACCCCGCCAACAATGTTTACACGCTTTTATTTCCTCCTTTTTTTTTAACCACGACGAAGAAAATTGAATTTATTGTAGATTCTTGAGAGTATTGAGTACTTGCGACAGAACATAAGCATGTTTTCAAATAGATTCATTTTATATTAATCGAACAGGTGAAGTTGCGCTATGATGGGCTCTTTATAATCTTGTGCGCTCGTGTATGTAGCGTGAGGTCATTTTTGCCAATACAGATATTTATTTCGCGATGAGACTTTACGCCAAAATTGCGCGTGACGTAGCTTGGCTGCAAAACGAGGGAGTCTTGATCCAGACTTTTTCCATTTTCGCGACACAAAAAAATGTTTCAGATGAAACTTGCTTGAGGTCAAGGAATCGATCAAGATTGCATTGCTTTCATTTTATGTCTAAAAATTAAGGGCACCATCATTTTTTTAATTACAATAGAGTGTTTTAACATCACAAGAACGATATATGATACAAAGTCATTCGGTGTAACAATACTACACAGGACAATACTCACAATCAGACTACGAAGTTTTGAAGAAGAAGATGTTAGTGTAAACTTTGACACCTTGTTGTAACAGACCTAATGCAATACTGAACTCATACGATGTAGTTACCGAGGTTTTTAAAGGGATTCTGATTCATCCAGAGTTTCTTGAAATAGGGAGAAAATACAAAAAGGGGCCAAAACAATTGAGTCACAAGTTGACACGCGAAGGAAATTTGCGATGTGGAAATGTGTTGGTGTATGGTTCAGTCGGTCCTAAATAAATTATTAGTGAGAAGGCTACTACATTATTGATATATATTTTATTATACCAGAAAATATATTATATTCTAATACACGCACGTGTATTCTCTCTCAAACAGTCTCACAATACGAAGGATGTACAAAATCTGAATCGAAGTATCTTTACTTTTTCGTTACTTTAGAAGAACAGATCAAAGCTGGATATCGTTGGACTGAATTTCCAAATGGCATCTTGTTTGATGCGGCGTATCGCAATTTAAAAGACACTTCATTAAATTCAGAGCCCCTCTCGAGGATTGACGGACAGCAGAAGGGGTTGCTGAAGGAAGGAAGGAAGGCAGGGAGCAGTTTTCAAAGGACGCGTCTCGTTAAGGCGACGCAGCATTATAACACTGCACGGCTGTCACTAACGTTGATTGACACGTGGCCACTCATCGGTATATAATATTGCATTTTCGGGACAACAGGATGAACGCCATTAGGAACATCGCACAGCCCTTATACACTCCCAGCCAAATAGGTTCCATAAATGAGCTATCTTTTGTTCATGATAATGTAATGTACTAACCCCTGACTAAGGTTTTATCTAAAACCAACTGAATCATACACCAAGCCATTTCCACATCTCAAACTTTCTCGACCGCCTGTGACTATCATTTGTTTTAGCCCTTTTCAATATTTTCTCGGTACTTCAAAAAACTCCCCATGAATCAGAAATCCTTTTAACAACCTAAGTAACCACATTGTACGAGTTCAGTGTGTTGCGTTGGCTCAGCATTACAGTAGCTCTGTCAGAACAAACTTGTGTCAAGTTTCTAATAAAACCTCTTCGTCAACACTTGGTAGTCTGAATATTATCCAGTGTAATAGCCAGTCCATTACAATAGACTTATAAATCTCACAATGGAATAACGTGTACATAAATCAGTGATAGCCACCGTATCTGAGGCCTTCCCCTACTCTAGGTCCATTCCCCTCATATAGGCTGCGATCGGTGAAGACTATGGATCGAGGGGGGACGAGGAGCGAACTAGATGGAACTGAAACGAGGGGAATGGCCCTAGAGTGAGAGAAGGCGGCAGCTCTGGTGGCCATTACTGATGTAAACAGTAAGGCTATGGGGATGCTACAAACTACATTGTTCATTTTATAACAACTTCAATCAGTAAACACAGCCTGTGTAAGTAGATTAAATAAATATTGCGAATTCATTTCCACGCTGTACCGAACGAAAGATGAATCAGTCATTTCGTATTTTTTTTATAGCTTTATAATAAGTAAACTGCGGATCTTTATGCAATTTCGCATGTCTAAGTTCCTGAAGAACGCATATTTTATACAGCAAATGAAACAAACAATGTACCTTTAAACTTCTCAACCCCAAAATGTAGTTCTGTCATAGTTGTGTTTCATTAGCTACACGGAAATCAAAAATACTGAAATCTAAGAATGTATATTTGCATAAAAATCCGCAGTCTAGTAATAAGGAATTTATAAGCTCATGTTTGTATAACATTTTGTTTCTTACTTCTACTCGTAGAACATGCTGACTCCGTTTGCGGGATAAACCTGGAACAGCGTGTATAGTGTTAGATTACAATACCAACAAAAGTACCTTCTTCCTTTAGGTTGCTCGTTTTCCTTACGTATAACATGCTTTGTTGAATGTGATTTCTCTGTTATGAGAGGTATTTTCACAAAATAGCATCGAGATCTCAATCATAGTAGTAATTTTTTATAAAGCTACTAATTTTTTACGCTCAGCATAATAGAACCTTTAAAGACGCATGATTATGTCGCGGTGAGCGTCAGAGGAGGCAACCGCTGGCGTTGAGTGCCACTGCCGGCACCGCATGTTTTGCTGAACTATTTCGTTTCTTTATTGAAAACAAAACGAGACTTGTACCTTTTCTTAATGCTTCCCGTAGGAAAAAGGTCTGCTTTATCGCGCGGTATAGTTAGATTTCCACCTAGACCCTCAGTTTTTAATATACACTGAAAAATAACCGCGAAAATTTGTGCGTTTCGCGTGTCTTTTCCACTTTGATCGTTGTTTAATACGTTGAATGCCATAGTGAAAACTGCCACACCTAGGCAGACACAATATAATGTCCTATTATAAATATAAATCCTGAAAGAAAAGAATATTTTACTCTTTGAACGTATAGATGTTACCTTATACTATTATTACAATATTAATATTATCCCAAAATTTTATAAAAATTATTAGTTATTTAATGAATCAAAATTTGAAGTGCTGGTCACGGGTGACCCTCACGGCAGTCAACGTGTTAAGGTATACAATTTATTGTTAGAGAAGCCTGTGCGCCGGTCAGTAAGTTCAGTAATAATTTTCTCAGGGTTATTGTCTTTTATTAATTGCGCATAATGTAAATACTGTTATGGCGAAGATTTGTTGCAATAAACAAATTTTAAAAAAAAACCACTGGTTTTCGACCGATTGAAGTTAAGCTACGTTGGACGTAATCAGCGCTAAGATGGGTGACCGTCTCCAATGCTTATGTGATCCCGTCGACAAATGGTGGTTCCGAACCCACCTAAATCTCTAGGTCGCCCGGCTAAATGACCATAACAATAAACGCTGGGTTACATTTAAAGAAAAAGAAAATACTGTAATAGTCGCCAACACACAAATACACAGAATATATCTTCTTCAATTTTCAACTGTCAACCTCAATCTCAAATACTCAGACAAGGTTTAAACGACGGGTGGAATATACATAGAGACTTCAATAATTGATTTCGAAGGGTACATGTACGCAACGTATACTATTGTACTTTCTGACATGTGAAAGCGTACGAGACGCGTCATATTATATTCTCTGTTGGGGTAACGAGGATATGGAGTACGACGGACTTAATTAACAGCGAAAAGCCTCTTATACTTAATAATGTACACACACGCAGAGAGACAGTGAGAGAGAGGGGGGAAGGGAATCATAGACGGTAGCGTAGATTACGATGCGGAGGGACGTTCAGTTTCGCGTGCAACTGGCTAGGTAAATTGACTCTGCCGAATTCTGGGGATTCAATTCCAGGATTTCGCTGCTGGTCGATTGGGTTTCACATCCGCCGCGATTCCCTTTGCGTGAAATTTGCCTTCGAGCAAGCGGCGTCCGTAAATATACAATGTACGGGAACCCCACCTTTTGATTGGCTTCTCACTTTTCGAAAATTTTAAAAAAAACCGCTAATCAACACCCGCGTTTATGCTTGAAAACACAGTGCCGCCGAAACGTAACGCATATCAAGTTCTAATGCGAACGCTTGTCCATGTAAATTCTAGCTCTAGTTTTAAATCAGAGTCCGTGCAAGTTCTAATTACTCTGAAAGTGATTGTAAGCTAGTTTGTCATTGAATGGCGGTCCAGTTAAAGTTGTATAAATCCACACTTGCGTCTGATAAACGTGTAAAGTTAGAAACTGGGTGATTCGAAAAACACTAGCGCAGTTGCCAGTATATTAGCAGAGTAATTCCTGAGCATCCGTGGACAGTGTTCGAGGATCGGTTGAAATTTTTCTTCAGATAGGTCTTTCAAGCGAACGACTTGGTTCGACAGTTTTATTGGCGAATTCGAAGGTATACGGAGAATTCATCGCATTAAATTCCAACGGGAGCGGCATCGTATCGACGGCCGTTGCAGTACGCATGAAGGTATGTTGTAGTATGGTAACGCAGTGTACGAAGGAGTTCGTGATAAAAGGAAAACCACCGTAGACACCGTGAGTTCGTTTGTCTGCCTCTCGTATTTGCAGGTGACATGAATAGTGACCCAGTTTGTAGCACTTGTGAGGTGACACAACGCGAAGAGGAATACGAGAACCCTCTGGCTCATGGGACTCGTTGGTCTCCTCGAAAGTCACCAAACAATGGAAGGCTAGAAGAAAAAGATGGTTAACTATAGATTCTTCTGTGAATGCGTATCTTGATTTCCCTCTGCTTTGTTCGAAGTTGAACTCAAGTGTTTTGTAATTAGAGCCAAGTGATTTGCGAGGGGTCGAGAACTGGACAAGCACCTTTTTATGGGATGGGGCTCAAAATACAGTGGGCAATAAATATAAACAAATTCTGGAATACTAAACCTCTTTAGCCAGCCATTTTTATAGAAGATTGTTTTGAATGTTAAAATTTTCTCCTAGTAACAAGAAGCCGTGAAAAGTTGACCGTTTTCTCAAAAACGGTAATAGATGCGCCAGCCTTAGAGTTTGCTAAAGGAAAGACGTTCATACTAGACTAATAAAGGTCATAATTTTCCTTGAAAGTTAACTTTACAGTAGTACATATACCAAACAAGTAAGTGACGATCGTGACGAGTTTCATTGTTTTAAACTCAGCTGTCAGAAAAACCGCATTACTTATGGGACGACTCAATATTTACTTATAGATCGATTTGATAAAAGTTTTGCAGAGGACAATAAGACGTTAATTCTGTCAATATATTAGTATCTACAATGTTAAGATGTTACTTTAAAGATGAGCGAAGTTATGATCGATGGATGGAGGAAGGCTCGTTAAAATTTCGGCATGGACGGTAAATGTTGATGATTCGCCCGATCGGGTGTCAGGTTTTCCGTGATCATTAAAGGAAGTATCTGGTCGTTTCACGTGGAACGAAAAGAGGATCGTGACGTATAAGGAGGCAGGCTGGTCGTTTGCGAAACTAGAAGACCAGTTATCGAAGTCATTAACCAGCCGGCGGGGTAAGTTTTATTGCGGCCGATAATTCTTTGCGGCGCGTTTCGTAGTACGGAATTAAGGGCGCGTTGCGGTTTATGGTGTTGAGTACGTGGCTTCGGTTCTGCCTGCTCTTCTGCCACCGATTCTCCTTATCGAATTTCAACGGGCTATATACACCTAGACGGCCCAATGCATTCTCCATTTCAACAATTACTGTTGAAAAAACTGTAACTATCATTCGATTAATAAGAGAATTTAATTAATAAGAGAAGCTCACACTGTAACTATATGTCGCATAAAAATGATAATTTTATTTGTGACTGTGAAATACATAATGGTACAAAATTATTCTACTGTACACTTTACCTACTGGATGCTTAGTAATTGGCTTTTCGTTAGCAATGCTCGTCGATTAGAAATCGATTAATTTTGTGTTTCGTCGTGAGTAGTCCGTTCGTTTGTATCGAAATTGAAATAATTTAGCAGTTATTTAAAGAGTTACAGCAGTGATTTGTGTCATATAGTCAATAACAAAAGGTCGTATTTTTATTTAACAGATGTAGTAATCAATCTGCGCTAGAATGAACCGGTAGGTAATGTGTCAAACGGAATAATACACAAAATTAAAGAACAAATGTTTTTAAAAGTGGAAGAGATACAGGGGATTATTTTAGACGTCTTTTCTGAGGTAGTGGTTTATGGTTATCATGAGCCTGTCCACAGGAATGAACAAAGTACAACAAATTAAAGTGTATCTTAAAGTAGATTGGTATACGGAGTTAGCAACACACCAGATTTTTTTAAATTGTAGGTTTCAGGCAAATGACAGTTAGTGAAGTCTCGGCAGCATTGATTTTAAAGAAAACGGGAATGTCACAAATTCTGCCGAAAGTAATCGGACAGAGTAATTTAATTGAAATAATGATCGAAGTTCGAAATACTGAGCAAAGATTATGTATTTTCCATCGTGAACTGTGAAAGATTCGGAAATGATTATCGGCAGTTACCAACTGTCCCTAATAAAATTATTAATCGCTAACCATATACATATTTCAAGATAAATACGAATTTTATGTGTCAGTACAAAAAAATGTACATCTAATGTTAATAACATCGGAACTGTAACTTCAAAATGGTTTAAAAAATATCATACTTTCTTTTTTATTTAAATCACGTTCAATTTATTTATTTATTTACACAGACTGACACGTGTATCCCCTTCTATTCCGTCCTCTAAAAATCAAGGAAAAAATTGACAATGTAAATCTCAGACACCTACATAAATCCATGAACACACGAAATGTGATAAGAATTCATCATGGGATGGGGATAGTTGTCGATTTCTCATTAACTCGTCTGTTAACTGAATTATTTCTCCGTTGTCCTTTCTTCTCAGCTGGTGTATTTGCACATTTAATATTCTTATCTTTCGAAAAAAAGTCTTTCAACAGTTTCAATACCTCAGTTCGCAACAGTGCAAAAAGAAGCGGACTTTCAGATTGCTAATTGCAAGAACACTTTACTTCCCTCGGCTCTCTGTTTTACAATAAACTCGCTCACTTGAGAAGCAAAGTGAACTAATTTTCTCGATTCATAACTAAACGGAGACAAAGGGACCGCAATTTTATCTGTTCGCGTTGTCGCGGACGACAAATTTAACAATGCCGGGAAGAAAACAGACGACATCATGGATTTCTCTATAAGCCGTGCTTTGTACCAATCGACCAACCACTTTTCGTCTAGCAGGGAGACATTTTCCAGCTTCGGGTAATCCCATTGCATGAGTTCCTTTCCCGATAGAGGTGCTGCGAGCTGACGTGCACGGACCACTCTACAGACTCTGGTATCGTGGCTGGTAACATAAATATATCCGCCATTACTGTCACACTTTCAACTAATACTGTCGCTGATTTCCTGTACGTGTGCACGTGTACAGTATATAAGTTTCGAGAAGTCGACCAGCTTGGGGCAACGGCACAAACAATACTCTCATTCTTCGGTATCGTTCCGTGCAATCCCAAGAGAGCTGGTTAGCGACAAAAGCGGAAATAAATCGCGCTCCACAATGTCTTTCCTTCCTCCTTCCTCTCTACCAACATCTTCGCCATTTGTAATAATACCGGCGATCACGAGAACGATTATAGATACTTTGTATCATTCAGCCCGCTTATGGTCTCAATTTTCGATGAGTTTCATATGATTCAATTAATCGAAAAGGGGAAATTAACCCCGTGCTGCATGATTCTTTCGTTTTGACTGAAGAAAATGTATCAAGTGTAAGAAGCTGCATCTTCTAGGAAAAATTAGTAGGAAAAACACTGAACAAATTTCTGGTTATAATCAAATTCTTTATTTATTGAAACAATTGGAGTATGCCATATATGGCACATCATGTAGCAACAGTATCTCTTACTGCAGACCATTCCTTATGATACCTGGAACACTTTGAAACAATTTTTGTCCTTATTTTGCAAAGTGTAACTGCACATTTTTCACATGTTATAAATATTTATTCTTTCCAACCTGGGAGTTTACATGGTTTCAGTGATAAGTGTTGAAAAAGGTCTATAAAACAGTTCCGGGACCATATCTGTTATTATCAATAATTACACAAATAATTGTATAACCATAAATTAACCGTAATTTAATGGTATAACCAAGTATTCATCTGAAATAATACTTCTTTCATTACATTTGTAACCAAATTTAGATATATGCATAAAGTTATGCAACTTTGAAGAATAAAAGGTCTTATTTATCTATACTCGAAGTCAATGTGCACGAAAAATTTCGTAACGAACATAACTCTTATCGCATAATGTGTCACATATGGTACGCACTTATTTTAGCAATTTATACTAAAACTTACGAACGGAAATTCAAACTTACATTTCTCATGTAATCTATAGATGCTGAAAATTAGTTTAATAATTTTTACTTGCCTTTTGAAAACCTACAAACACTGAAAATTGGTCATAGAATCATAACAATACACCAGTTGATGTATAAACGACACATTAATGCAAAGAAATCGATAAAAGTTAACTTTCTATTCCTTATGGTTAACCCTAGATAACTAAGCTATTATGTGAGTAACGTTATTACTAAGCATTCGTGAAAATGACGACGTCAATTAAAAACACGAATATAATTGAATTTTTTTTATTTAACAAGAAAAATATTTTATCTTATAAAGAAACAGGATAAATGAAAGTAAAAAGTTATATTTGGTATTGAATTTATTAATAAATAAATAAGCAAATAATAAGCATAATTAATTTATTTAGTAAGCGGATCATCCGATATCACTAGATTCAAATGTTTCGATCGTCATCTTTACGAAAGGTTATTTATCCAGGGTTAACACGTTGAACGTCACAGTGAAAACAGCCATACCTAGTCAGACTCGATATAATTTACTACTTTTTATATAAATCATAAAGAAAAAAGATTTGAGTACACAATCGTGTTCTATTGTACCTACATTATTGTTTTAACATGGAGTTTCCTCATAACTTTGCGACAATCACTAATTATTTAGTTAACCTAAACTTCAGGTGTCAGTCACCGGTGACCGATGCGGCGTTCAACGTGTTCAGAATCATGGCGTCGCAATGTATCAAGTATGCTGTAACGCGCAGCAGGGTTATGATGCATGTATTGCATGAAAAATAAATGAAAATTTTGGTGTGTCATGTCTAACTCACCATACTGTAAAGGGTTATCGCTTGCTCTTGAAATATCTATTGTCTCGTTGTTATACCTGACATGATCGAACTAGAACCGAACAAGAGGGCTTGAAAATGATTTTATAGACAGCATGTCATTTTTTTTTCAGTCATGTTAGGAGAAGCTCAGCTGTGATATATACACGTGAAACCTGGACTTCTTTGACAGAAACGTATTGCCCGTGTGCTTTATCGTCCCAAACGAGCTTTTCATGGGTAGTAAGGGAAAACATTCGATGTTTCTTTTACTAGTGCACAACCAATAGTAAACTTCTGCACAGCTCCAAGTCAATAAACATATTTTCTGCTGTGATCCGTTTACGTTCCAAGAAATTGTGGTCTATCGAGCTTTTAGTGTAAACGTAAAACATTAATATAGGGCGATTTTGGTAATTAGACCGGGCTATGACATTGTTATTCTTCGTTTCCAGAGGGAAATGCAAAATGAGTGTAGGGTGTTTGTAGTTAAGTTTACATAATACCTACCTTCTGATAAAGGACGAACGGTTATTACTAGCAATCATAAAACACCTTAAATTTTCCTGATATTTTAAAAAAATTTTCTTTCAAGTTTGTGATATTGAGAACGGTGTTTAATATCTCTGGTATCTTAGGCGAGCTCGACCTCTGTGATATTTCTTCCCTAGAAGGTTTCACTTCCCCTTGCTTTTAATTTTGCAGGAAGAAAATGAGAAAATGGCTGAGCTACGACTTTTTCTTTCTTTTACTCGTGAATTTGTAATCTTACTACAAGGTAAAACAGTTCATTTACAAATACATTGTAAAAAAATAAATTAAACCTTCTCAGAGGAAACGGATTGGGAGTCTTCACAATATTGTCCTTGTCGTTCCCTTTTGCCACCTACGTACATCTCCTTGCATTTCTCCGAGCTTAACATTGTGTCGCATAAACGGGATAAATTACGAACTGACGTGTAATACATTCTGTCACGTTTAAAAATCAATCGTTCAATTTAGTATAGACAAATTACAGGTTTGACGTGTCAGGAGGAACGTTTATCAAGAGACCCGTCCCCCACGAGGGATATCTTCGTTGAAAATTGATAAATGAAAATCTGTCAACTTGTTCATTCTTTGAGAAAAGAAATCTTCCAGTTATAACGATTCTTAAACCTGTGTTAGCTTTCTGTGTTATTTCCTTCAGTCATATTATTCTACGTTACCTGTAGCTTGGAAAACCGTTTACGTATATTCAACGGCTTTTTATACAGATATACCATTTGTTCACAAGGTTCAATATCTTACAGTTCATGGCCATATTAGTATTGTGGATCATTTGTTAAACCTATTCGAGCAAGTGAGAAGTCAAGATTATAGTGCCCTGATCTGCATCTGGTGATAATTGCTATAATTTCGCGTTGAAGAGTTTTGTTAATGTCGACGCTCGCCTAAGCGACGTCAATAGTACTCATAACGTTTCATAGTCAGCCGAAGACCTAAAATTAATTAATAAGCGACTTTCCGCACATCTGGAGAGCATGTTGTCAATATTCAAAAACATGACTTCCTCAAAAAAGGCACCCACTTGCAGCTCAAGAAGATTCGCTCAGGCAGCATTACAGGTACTGCGTCGCGACGCCAAATTCCTTGCAGCAACGTATACCCTCTTTTTGAATATTGGAACATCCCAACAGCCACTCACAAAGAAATAAATGTTTGTACAAACTCCACGTTCCAAAACTAAACATGAGTATACATATATAAACACACAGATCGTAACAAACACTCACTCATTACATTTAAACACTCGCGTTACAATTCACACATTCAGTTTTTGTACATACACTTTTGTTCAACATCTTGCACATACTCACACACTAGACAATAGTGTATCAAATCTAAATAAACTAATAGTCAAACAGTTCAACGTGAGTCACCTTTCAAAGCGGCTCCAACTCATTGATTTGACTTGGAGACAGTACACGCTTAATAGTTACACAGTACACGTCAATAGTTGGTATACCGTGGTTTTGCAGGAAATTCAATTACCTTATCTCTTAACACTTTCGTTGGTAAAATTAGTAAACGCATACAACTACTGTAACATGTACAATTTCAAAATTGATCTTGCCTAACTCGATGACAATCTTGTTTTCTATATCAAAGATTGAGTGTCATTTCTTTTATTCATACTAACTATTTTATCATCGTGGTCATGTGTATGAACACACCGTGGAGTTTTTCCTTATTTTAGTTTAGTATAAGATTGGTTCCCTTCCAACGATGGTCCCTTCTTCTCCCGCAGTCTTATTGCACGGCACGTTCTCTTTTCTCATTGGCCGCAGTTATCGGGTTATTCGGAAGTGGAATTGTCGTGGTGTGGGATTCGCCTTCTCCATGGGTTTTGAACCCGTCAAACCGTCCCATCATTAGGGACTGCGGTCTTATCCGCCGCGAGATATAACCAGCGCGAATTCGACGGGACAATCTCATTACGGGACAACCCATTATCTCCGTGTTCGTCGGGTAATTCAATATAAACGTACTAATTGGAAAACTCCGTTTGGAACGCAAGTCGGGCTATAGCGGGCACGGAATATCGCTAGCGTGTTATTTCATTAAAATAATTAAGCGACAACAAATATTCTTATCGATTCGATTCTTCTGTCCTTTCGCCAGTCCATAAAAGAGCGTTCCATATGTAATTGACGCATTGCTGAATAGTACCATACACTCCCGTCCATAAGTCACTGGGCACTTAGAAAAATTAGGAGGTGGATGATTTTACAGTATGAAATGTCCTACATTATGAAATATAGTTAACACTTATTAATTGTTTGTAATATAGAGAATATGTAATTCAGATCATATGTTGAAGATCTTATTAAAAATAAGTAATTAATCTTGTACTTTCGCCTCATCAATGTATTCACCTCGTGCGGATATAATCGCTTGAACTAATAGCGGCATTCTTTCGATCAAAAGTTTTAATATTTCGGAACTAATTCCTTTTCAACCTTCTTCTAATTTCTTCCACAAGCCTTCCTTTGACTTTGGGCAAAACTTTCAGAGCAAAGGAAACGTATGTATAGACTATCGTCTGACCAACCTGGAGATGTATTAGAAACATACCCGTAGCCTTGCTTTTTAAATATTTATTTAAATTATACGTGCGTATTATTAATATCGTATTCAGGTTTTATCTTAACAGAAAATAGATAAACGTAACAACATAATCTAAAAAATCAAGTCAAGAAGTTGTATCCACGTCCTAATAATCATTTTCCTCAAAATGAGCGAGTGTCCGGTTCCTTATGAGATACCAGTTTTAGGAATGAAGGCAACAATAAATAATTTTCAATTAACGTAAGTTGCTGATGAGATACCAGTTTTAGGAGTGTAAGCAACAATAAATAACTTTTAAGGATTTTTTGGTAAAGAAGAAACTGTACTTTTTTATGTTTTGTAAGTTATGGAGGAACTCCACTCCATCACCATTCTAGGATTAATATCACATGAATAACGACGTCGTGGTTACAATTCCCAGCGCTGTTGATCCCAAAGTTGCATCATGTGCGAAAACGGTGTTGAATCTGTGTGCAAAAAGGAAAACGACGGTCGCAGATCGTCTGCATTGAATTTGAACGCTCTCATGACGACGAATGGGATCCCCGAACTTGCAAAATGAGACTAACAACTTTCCCTCGGAGTGCAGTGAATTTAACAGAGACGCTCCTTCAAGAACAACTTTTACATAAACTCCGTGGAAACGCACCGCGACGTCAGAAATTCGTTATTTCTGACTCTGAGTTACAAAAGCTTAGCATAAATGCCAGCCCGCCCACCCTTTCTACCTTTCCCATCTATCCTTCATCGTATTCACCTCAAAAAGCTGATGGTACGATACGCGAAACCTTCCTACGGTGTTTAGTTACACAATAGACATTCTCCTTTCACGTTTCATAATAACCTCAAGTTTGCGCACACACGGTAAACCCAATCAAAGTCATATGACAAGAACTAAAGCAGAATTGGCCGAACTTTACTTGAATCTTACTATTATAATAAAGACACAGACTTTGTTTGTATGTTCGCGAAAACTTCAAAAACTACTAAACCGATTGTTACGAAATTTGCACGATAGCTTTTTTACATTATCCGGAGTATCATAGGCTATATTTTATCGCGAAATAAATAATATGCCGAGAAAAGAACATGTGACTACTTTTTGTCGGCGTGCCGTCCACAGGGGCATAGTTCACGCATAGCCGCTAGGTGGCAAAGCTCGGCGCCCGCGCGCTCGAAAGAGAATTCGCCCGGCTACAAGGTGAAAGGAAAAAGGATAATATTTCGAAACCTATACGCAGAAAAATCGCGGGAGAAGAGCATCTAGGACATGCTAGTAATGAATAAACAAATAACGAATGTAACTGATCGATTTATTCGTTAATGATGAACAACCGTCGGTTCGAGACTACATTATTTCTTCGTTGTTCAAGATCACGTGTACCATTGTAAATTATAATAAACACTGCCACCATATTTTGAGTATTTCATATGCTCACACTACGCACACAGCATTTTTACCAAACCACAATCGTTGCTTGGGTGAACAATTAATTATTCGGTTAATAGTTAACACTTTGACGGCCGCGGTCACGCATACGTGATTTTATTCATTCGAATAACACCCATGTAACACAAATAAATATTTCGTGTACTCATAAAGAGGAAAGTATAGAATATTCAATGTAAAGACAATAATGTAAAATGCTCAGTTACTTAAAAATTCTTGTGAAAATGTCCAAAAACGATTAGTATTTGTAAATTATTTGCGGTTGTCAAAGTGTTGAAAATATGTTCATTACTAACAACTGGAAAGTTATTCGTTGGTCATTATCCGAATACAAATTTTTCCAGCTCTAACAGGAGCAGAGAACAACAATTTTTTTGGACTCGAGGATGCTGTATTATCATTGTCATTAAACGTATCTATTACGCAATGTACAATACATAGCTATTTGGTCACGATATACATACGAATACAAGTATGATAGAAACATACATATAATAAGGACAAGTATTGACGTAGTAATGTGCAAATTGCGGAGCTTAACGATAAGCGCTGTTATGAAGCTCAACCATAATCACCATAAAATGACCACTTACTCTTCTTTCCTCTTTTTCTACTTCCATCCGAGTTGTTATCGAGACTGCCAGATACAGAGCAAATAGCTTATAAAAACTGTATTGTGTGTTATAGAAGAAAGTTATAGGATATAAAAATCATTAATTCTACCGATATATCGCAGGGTTATTAAAAAAGCTATTTGGAAAAAATCCATCGATAGCGGAAGACTATGCCTGAAAATTCTCGATATTCAATACTCGATCGTATCATTCGTAATTAAATTTCCAATTGCCAGGGAGTCTCTTTTTTGTTTACCGATAGACGAACGAGTAAATATAGCGTACTGGAAATCTTTCAGCAGAATATAACTTGTACGAATGATATAAACTTTTACGTGTTGCGCAGCATATTATGCGCGCTACATGCATACCATTGTACAAACCAAATTTGCGCATGCACTGCCCTCGACATACCTGGAAATTGCGAAATGAATTAAACTTTAGGTTCGCCATTACCTGTTCCCAAAGCAGCCAACGTGTAGATGGTGTAATAACGCAACTTTATCGACATAAGCAATTTCTCAATTAAGTAATTTCATTGTTTCGCGTAAATGCGGAGCGGCCTGCGTTTCCTTTGATGGTTAACAAATAAGAAAATACACCAGAGAGATTCTTTAAAGTTCAATTTAAGTCACTCTTCTGAAAATAACTTTCAAATTACGGAACGCTGCGATTTATAAAAGCGTCTGCTTCGTCAATTTATAAACGTTTTATCAACGCGCTATCAGGAGATTTACCTGCCTTAACATTCGTTTATTCCCCCAAGAAACATAGCACGGTGAGAATCGGGAAAATTGCTCGAGATGCAAGATTAATACCGTAGCCGGAGGTTACAGTCGAAGAAAAAAAAAGAGAAAAGTCACGTTCCGGAGTATCAATTCAAAGATTTTATCAGCGGGAATGCAGATCAATCTATCTATAACGTTTTCACTTAGTCACCTCCTTTTACGTTCCCGCTCACCCCATCGTAATCTCATTTGCATTCCTTTGCACATCCTTCGTCTTCTCACCCTCGTCCAACCACGACAGCACACGGTTTACCATGCGAATATCAATGGTTCTTAGCCAAAATTAATGCAGACTCTACCTACAGCCTGTCAAGGGAAAGCATGGTCGTCGAAATTTTTACTCACAATCAGGTACACTTACGATGGAAAATTTTTGTATGCCTTTGTACTCGAATATCGCCACAACAGCGGCATGTAAAATTTATTTTCACTACGTACATCACGACTATGAAACATACCTTTATTATGCACAACTAGGACTCCATATTGATGATTGATTTCAAGAGTATCACAATTGACAAGATTACCAAAATTACAGAATTACTCTGCTTATTGTTTGTAAGTAATACGAAATAAAATGTACAGTAGAAGCTCGCTTAACCGAACTGCAATGAGCAACACGATGACGCACATTGTAACTATATTTCTCATAAAAATGATAATTTTATTTTAGAATGTATAATGTATAATGGTATCAAATTAAATGCACAGTGTCACTAACGATAATTTTATTCTGTAACTGATACAAGATGAACAATTTTCGGATGATCCATGTTCCGATAATCGAGGTTCTACTATATTTGTTTCAAAATAATCGGTAGTATAATCAAGAAGTGATTCTACACGAAAGAATACGTCCAAAATATGTAATAAAAATTCTTTGTACGATGCTTTGTTTTTAGGGAAATAACTTTGAAAATTACTAGGTATATGTGCATATCATTACGTCCAGATTTAACGGTTCTCTCTGCAAAAAACCTTTGTTCCCGTTTTTAACGCACTATATCTAATAATACAGATATTAGAGGTTCTACACTACAATGTTGCGAATGTACTATATAAAAAGTTTATAGTCTCGTTCTAACTGACGCCCATTTCAGCATAGTAATTAGGCAGCTATAACATCGCTGTGAAGATAATGATCAAAACATACATAAACGCTGGCAGTTGCGTCTGGGGGATTACAGTGTGTTCTGTAATGCAAGCTTATGAGTCTCAGTTTACTATTCAATCAGCAACTATCTACACAGCCTATCTCGGACTTTACCTTTCAGGCATGCATGCTCATTAAAGCGTATTATGAGCAAATCCGCCACATACTAGCGTGTGAGTTTTATGAAAGTTTACCGAGCTTGCCACTTGTACAGGGTATTCAGAAAATGGTCATGCTATTCAGTCGTGATTCTCCACATTGACAGTGTGATTGTTTCTTATGAATGGGACTTCGTATGGCATAAAACCGTTTAACACATAGACGCACACTTTTTTCTTTACTACATCGGCCTCGGAAACACTTCTTTTGTAAATGTTTCTTTGCTACTACAAGAAATCACATGCAACGACAATGCTTATAAGGATTAATTAATACGATTTCTATTAGGTTTTTTAACAATGACTATTACATGACTGCTATAGCCGTCACTTGCCAGTACATCAACAAAAATCTGACGGCTATAGCTGTTATTTGCAGCAATGGGTTAACTTGAACAAGACATTTTTTTTCGAGAGAACAGCTTATTTTCGACATACAATGTGATAAAAAATTATTATAAATAATAATAATATTTTCAAAGTTATAAACAATTTATCGTTACAATTAAAGCGAGTGGCTTACTTGCTTCTGGTGCTCTAGCGCAGCAGGAAAACAGGGGATTATTTGTCTTCTTGCCACTTCATATAGAAGTATCATAACACACAACTGTCTTATCATTAGGCTTCAGTAGAGCAAAGTTGGCTACACATCCTCGTGGACAGTGAACAGTTGCAGCAGCGATGACCACCGGAGCTGCGGCCTTCCCCCACTCTAGGTCCATTCCCTTCGTTTCAGTTCCTCCTCGTTACCTCTTGGCCCATCATCATCACAGATCACAGTCTGTATGAGGGGGATGGAGCTAGAGTGGAGGAAGGCCTCAGCTCCGGTGGCCATCACTGAGTTACAGATAGCTAATACAAAATTTTCACAGTACGGTAAGAATGACATCGTATTACTCGAATCAAGAAATGGCAGGCATACGTTTCATACGTGAACGTGCCAATCGAAAGACCGCAGCGACACGGAAATTTTACGGCAAAAAATATCCGAGTCGGAAGATACCCTCTCACACATTGTTTAAAAAACTTCAACAACGCCTACCTACCTAAGCGTGGTTCGATTCGTAATTCTGTGCTACGAAGATGTGAAGCTTGCGTGGAAATGGGAGGGGGACATGTAGCAAACCTTCTGTAATCACGAAAAGAAGAAATGGTAACATAATATGTACACTGTTTTTATGCAGCACGATAGCTTTCGGACCGAGCAAACCATTCGCTTTAACCGAAACGAATAAATTGTTTATAATCTTCACAATATTAATTTTTCGAAACATTTTATCTTTTTTTCCTCCATTTGGCAAGTACTACCTACCCTTAAAGTTCTAAACCCTTTCTTTTATCACCCTGTATAATTCCTCCGGAACTTTTTATCTTTTTAATGAATAGAATATCTGAATTGTTTTATTAAATATAACCTTCAATGTCATGGTCAATACGAATTTTCCGGCTGGGTTTTTTGCATATGTACATCGAACGTGACCTGGAGAATCATTCCTGAATATCATGACAAATAATTTCTTACCACCTTGTACTTTCGTTACCGAACATTATTAGTAGACTGCGGATGTTTATAGGAATATACATTTTAAAACATAGATATTATTTATTTTTATGTCATTATAGGAATGAAACTACGACAAAACTATATTTTCCACTTTACATGTTACCAAATTTACTTTTAATTTTACTTAATGTGTAGAATGTGCGTGTTTCAGCTACATGAATGTGTTACATTGCATAATGGTCTGCAATCTAATTATTAGGTTTCACAATCATCTAATACATATTTGGTCCGCATTTCATACCGAAATGTAAGTATCCTCGTTTAAGCGAATGTATATTACGATTGTTATTCTTCGAAATACGTAAGAAAGTATATTTTTCGCGGCTGTATTTCTCGTAGTTTGCATCATCATTTCGTGAGATGGAACTATTGGAATGGGAACTGTTATTCGGCGATCGATTTGCCAATAACGCGTGCTTCCAAAGGTTCGGGATACCTTTTTCTTCATCCAAAGAACCACTTTCTTCGATAATTGATTGAATTTTATCTATTTTCATTAAGGTATTCTCGGAGATTCCTTTGGGCTGCTTGTAGAGCGTACATAGACTTGTTTGTGGGCTAATACATACTTCGCGATTTCTATCGATGTTATTACTTCCAAGGAATTCTACAGATTTATTTCCCGGACGGTCTTCTCTACAGGATTTACGTAAAAGATTAAACGAAGCTCTTGAGTTAGCATTCTTTGGTTTCCAGATACACATCTTCGTTTTACGTTTTTTCTTCTGCCGTCATGAAATATTAAAAGTAATTTGAAATATTTCTTACGAATCGCCGGGTCGTTGAAGAAAAATGAACTCGGAGCTGCGTTTCATTGTGATTTTTAACAGAGAAAAGAAAGAACGTGTTTGAAGCAGGCCAGTTGAAAATTTAACAAACATTTCGTCTGTCACATGAGGATCTTTATGACAAATGAATTCCAAGGATATGAAATTGCAGTCGCAGGCTGTGTGCCCCTTGATTTTAGAATTCTTATTTCCATTACGCCATACCTCGTTTACATCGACTACGCTGTCTTTAAGGAGGATAGATCCTTCGGAATAAGGCTTCGTTACGCAAGAACCTTCTGTGAATTCTAATTTTTCTTTATTACAACGCTTGACGTATAAGTTCAGTGATTTCGTGCCGGAAACAGCCTCCCGCGATGATTGTTTCTAGAAAATGTCAATAGTAATATAAATTCTCATTAAAATGTAGACTATTCATGTATTCTAGTTTTGTAAGCACATTTAACTTCGTAGAATTCCAATCACACTTTTCCTTCGATGGATGTAAATTTTCAATCAGATCGTACGTGGTTTCGAAGGAATTATATTTGCGATTCCTAATCAAAGGAGCATATTTGAATCCTGCTATGGGTGACGTCGGCGGGGCTGTCGTTTGATTAGTCTCCTCCTATTTATCAAACAGAAGGACCATCATTTAAGGGGTCATATACGTTTCTCGGCACTAAAAAGTGGTCAGGGTTTGTGAGTGATAGAAGAGCAAACTATGAGGCCGTTTGATTTAATTCCTTCTGTATTGTAAAAGTACACGTTTATAGAGTTTAAAACAGGAATAAAAAGTTAAAAATTATTAGATGTATGTCGTCTGCGTGCAGTGGCGTAAAATGTGTTTTTTTTGGAGCCGCCCAAAACGGTAACCATGATTCAACCCGTACGAGTTATCAGAAATAAAAATTTTAGATTTTTTGACACTCTTTGGAATCGTAGTTCTTGATTCACGTGAGAATTTTTCAGAAAAAACATGCGTCAATAGTAACAATTTGAACAGAAAAGTCACGATTTTTACGAAAATGATTGTACATTTTTTTTTATTATTAATTAATGGTTCAACTTATTTAAGAAAGTCCTCGTGAGCCGATAAAGAATCTTATTTAGAATATGTGTGTGAAGGATGAAGGTAATTGGATGAACGGTGAGTTATAATGGCCACCGTCTTGAAAAATGCTATTTCGAGAAAAACTCGTTTAAAATTTTAGAAGAGTAACGTGGAGCAGCAAGACTCGCTTCCTTCAAATAGTTGTAACTTCGTAAATAATTTAAATTTTGAATTCGCTGTGGACTTAAACAATTTCTAAGACAGGCACCTTTTAAAATATGTAAACAAAGGTCGATATTTGAAGTCGAGGAATGTTTATGACCCTTTAAGGCAGTGATGGCCAGCGGAGCTGCGGTCTTCCCCCACTCTAGGTCCATTCCCCTCGTTTCAGTACCCTCTAGTTCGCTATGTGAGAGGAATGGACCTAGAATGGGGTAAGCCGCAGCTCCGGTGGCCATCACTGGGTTCAATCGTTTTTATGTAAGAATCACACACGTACTTAATATGATATAACGAACTAATGTATTGTTACTTAACCTTCTAACTGCGACACATTTTCAATGAAAACCAGTGTGTGCACGAAAATACTAGCTGAGCAACAATAGTTGATTATTTTATTCATTTATTTTATTACGCTCGATTGGCTTAGGAAACGCTGTATTTATTATTCACATTTATCCTCTTATTTACTCATTCGCCATTTATTTTTATGTCCTAATTCAGCCTCGAATTTCAGTATATTATTCAAGACTAACAAACAGTTCTAGTAGCCGTTATATTGGCCGTTCGCACGTAAAAATCTATTCTTTTAGAGCGAATATATACGCCTTTCGCAGTCAAAGGATCACATGTTTACGTACTCGACAATATTTAAGATCAATTGCCTCGAAAAACATGCATCGTACCGGAAAACTTAGTTTGCAATTTCGATTTATTTTCGTGCGAGCGCTTTTTCGGTTTTATCACGATTGCTGAGACGCTGTGTATAGGTGTATTTTTGCAGAAACTTACAGAAATGTACAGCCGGCTATATAATTTACAAGTCAACGCATCGTTAAACTCCACTTCTAATTTCCAGGGCATGAATAGCGTTTCATTAAGAGATACACTTTTATGCTTGCCCATACTCGTAACTTCTTTACGCGAGACGTAGGACATCCTCCTCGTTTCTGGTATTACATATTATTAAACTAACAGGCAACGATGACTAATTGAATATTTCTTTGAAACTATTTCAACGCGGCGAGATGTGTTTGCAGGCAACTTCGGACCCGTCGTGCTGTGTTTGCGAAAAAGAAGTATTGAACATGGCGCTGTGCGGAGGTGAAACGAACCTTTATCGATGCGAACGAACATTTTGAATTTGACCTTTAATCTCTTTGTACTCGAACGACAGGTTAATTAATCTCTGACTGGCTTGGACGCTCGTTCGCCACCTGCAACAACCCACCCCATTTCAACCCCGTAAAAGCATTCTCCACGGACGCAGCCCTTCATCTCGTAATAACGGTCTCGATATTTCCGCGGCGATTCGTACAATCTCGAATCGACCGAACTGGGCAAACAGTTATGCCCACGCGTCCACCTAAACGTACCGTATCTCGAAAAGTCCCGAAACGAGCCGCGAATAATTAAAATGTCTCATCCAAAGTCATTCCTTCCAAGTTGGTTGCAGGGAAATAACTGTTTCGTATTGATCACATATCGTCATCTTATATAACGAACAGACAGACAGAACAGTCAGGTCTGATCTGTATAAATTTTATTAAATATGAGAGCGAGAAGTAATAATTTGAAATACCATTTTAAGTCATTGATTTCAGTAATGTTATTTGAAAATATACAAAATGCCTGTATATTTGGAACAACAATGATTTTAAATAATTTAATATTGGAATATTTTTTATTTGAAATAGTTAAAAATGTAATCGTGGAAATAGCTGTACGAACATAAACGTGGTACATCTTAGTATTCAATGAAGTTATTACTGTTTTTTAACCAATTACTTGTAGTTATTAAGTACATCTAGTACTCTAAATGAGGAAAATGAAAGGAATATAGTTACAATTATTCTGATTGTATATGTAAGTGTATGTACGTACGCTTCGTTATGTACTCCATTAACATGTAACGGTATACAATCATTTTTTGTTTAAAAGCATAAAGAAGTCAGTTCACCTGATTACATTCATTTTTAACGATACAATAATTTAACTGAAATTACGCGTAATACTTTCCAATACTCTGAGTACCTTATTTAAACAATGTAAGAATCGATAAGAGATTTTAATCTGGATCCATCCACTACAATGAATATTTTAGGAATTATTTCTTCGAATAAAATAATGTCTCACCTCAGACAATCGTGAAATAAAATAAAACAATGCTTGAAAGAGTATTTCAAATATCATTACTTTATTATTTCGAGAATCTGCTAAACCTGTAACGCAGTGATGGCCATCGGAGCTGAGGCCTTCCCCCACTCTAAATCCATTCCCCTCGTTTCAATACCCTTCAGTTCGCTCCTCGTTCCTCCTCGGACAGTCGTCCTCCTAGATCACACCCTATATGAGGGGAATGCACCTAGAGGGGGGGGGGGGGGGGGGGGGGTGGCTATCACTGCTGTAATGTATTTGGTGTATTAATATTTGTGTCTGTTTCAGCTGTTTCAGTAATTTATCTCAAAATTGTTCGTTTTGTACCAGAAGTTAATGCTGCGGATTGTCCTGAACGTTATCCTTTTCCATGTTCTTCGGGATTTCTTAACAAATTCGTAATAACTTCTCGACTTCTCTGAATAGTCTTAACTATGTGCGCCATTAAGTACTTTTGTTTTGATAATAACAAAATACTTTCCATTTCGCTTTCATTTTGTCTTTTTCTTGAAATAGGCATTATGTGATTATTATTAGTATGCATTGAAATTGTAATTTTATTGACGGTGTCACTCGCTTGCTTTCAACTGGTAAGTGCAATAACTTCGTTTGTATTATCGTTTTCGCCATCTATCGACCCTTAATATTAAGGGTACGATAGATACGAAAACCAAAAAATAATAGATCTGCGAGATATTGGAATCGACTCGAAAAACCGATTTCGAGGCATCTATATAAAAATACTGTCGTGACTAAATTATTTACGAGAATTAGAAAGATTATAGAATGTGCTATCTTTTTATCTTGGACCGTATACAGTGCACAGTATGGTAAAACAAATAGATGTAAAGATAAATTTAAACAGTAACGTCGATGCGAATAATTTTCTAGCGTCCCTACTAACTATTGGAAGCTGATGCGACTTTAAACTCATACAACCAAATGACTGTTGTTCCGTAATGCGGCCAAAAGAGCGCAGATTTGTGATGCAGCCGGGAGCAGAGTTGCCGGAAGTAGATTACAAAAGATTATTTCCAACATGAAATGAATTCACTGAGGCGAGCGGCATATTAAAATGTACTAATGGATGAGGGGAAACCATCGCGAGCAGGATGATTGTAAACTATATCGTCCGCCAATCATAAATGAATTTCGTGCCGATGAATCGAATACGCTTTGTTATCCCATTCGATGCCGTATTGAATAACGAATTCATTAAATTATATGACCCGCCAAATTGCGACTGTATTTTAATCAATGCGTTTTTTTTCATTGGAAAACAACGGTGAGGCAATTATTCTTCATTTCTTTCAGTGAATGGCACTACACGCACTCACAAGCCAATGATGACGCTTTTATGGGATGAAACTGCGTATATTACATTCGATTTTCACGGTTGCCATTGAACGATCGATGCTCGAACACTGAAAAATCAACAAAAATATACTAACGATAAGTTCTTCGACTATCGGTCATTTGATTCATTCATAATGAATTCTAACGTCTACAAGGAAAGTTGAACATGTACAGTCTGACAAAACAGTACTCTGGCAATGAGGTGCTTTTATTTGTTTTGTTGAATATTTTACGTAAACATAGAGATACTTGGAAACATATTTCATGCCCTGTTAAGGTGTTTTTCACGAGTTAATACAGTTATGGCCACCGGAGCTGCGGTCATTCCCCACTCTAGGTCCATTCCCCTCATATAGACAGTGATCTGGGACGACCATGGATCGAGGGGGACGAGCAGCGAACTGGAGGGAACTGAAACGAGGGAAATAGACATATAGTGGGAGAAAGCCGCTGCTTCGGGGGCCATCACTGCCATAAAACCTTGAAAATTATAAGTAATTGCCCCTTTCGAATTATGTAACGTTTATCTGAACCACTGTTTGCCAGGATCAGTATGTATAAAGTAAATGAAGCAGTTCCAGTCACGTATCCCACTCTGAACAAATCAAAACAGTCAAAAGTGGTACAGTGTCCAAATAATTTCGTCACAGTCTACGTATGAAAAGAAATTCGCGGAAAATTAATATTCTTCCGTCCTGGCGTTCCTCTGTCAATACGATTCCGAATATGAGGGGACGGTCGGCCTAAACAGCTTATTTCGGGGACAGCTGCGACCGCGAAACGGAATGGGTTACTAACGGGAAATTAAACAGAGGGAAAGAAAAAGACAGTTTCAAGCGGGGCTGCTCGTTCATCTCGACAGTATAAAATACTAACGAGCGAGGCGGTTTCTCGTATGTACATACGTTAAGGTAGCAAGGAAATATTAATGTTGGTTCATGAGCAAAGGGAATCGGGAAGCGCACAGGCGGATCGGCTCGACGAAGTGCAAGAAAGCGAACGCCAGGTAGGCAACGAACGAACGAATTATCAAGCTGTTGCGAGCGAAACGAGTACCATTTTTCTGACTCGTTTTTTCCCATGCCCGGGGCATGTAAAACTTTCAGTACACACATGCAACCCGTTCTCTTCCCTCCTGTTTTCCCCGTCCATTGCCTCGGCGCTGTCCACGGAACCGAGAATGCGGATCACGGTTTCACCCGAAAACTACACCACGCAGCTTCGTTAATCTAACAAGGTGAATTCAATGAACACACTTCCCTGTGTATAATGGCCGCATCATCAAGAAACTAACAGATTTTTCCATTATTTATTTCTGTTCGGTTTACACGAGAACAGTAACAGCACACATCGACTTTCGCTCGCAGTAGCGTGTTAATAAATAACGGATTGCAAACGTACGTGAAACTCGTCGGTGTACCGATCGGTTCAGTAATTCTGTCGGAGAAAAATTGAAAATTAATGACGAGTGGAAACAGTGGATACTACACATACATACTTTTTCATTTGATATGTTTCATATTGATGACGTTTTATGATAGGTTCTCCGAGATTCTGTTATTTTTTAGGAGGACTTGTATGTTTGACAGTAAAGTAATTACATTTAGAATCACTCGAAATAAAGGAATTAAATTTTTAATACATTGGTTGCTATAGTATACGTACAATATCCTGTAAAGTACATTATAACCCCTACTTTTCAGTGTAAACTGTTACGAATCTGAAATCTATCATTGTTCAACGATACACTTGTTATTTTACATTGTTACAGTAGTGTACAAAATTGTGTAGACTTTTAGAATAATGTGAAATCTAACAGGTATTTAGTTAAATTTAAATTAACTTTAACTTTAGTGAAGTCTACATTTCTAGAGTTGATGTACGATGTTATCGTCGCATTCCTTCGTCAGAAATAGACGTATTCTGAAGCTACAGCAGGACACGTGTCCAGTGACACTAAAATTGCGGCCATCCGTGGGTCCTGGAACCCCGTAAAATAGTTGCAAATAAGATGAATGTAGATTGCAAAACATAAATATCCAGCCTCTAACATTATAGTTACTGATTCAGCCACTATATCACTCCTCCTTACATAGACTTCATATTTAAGGAGACACGACCAGAACAGAAGATACACATGCAGACAGAGAGACGCACAACTCTATGCACTCTAGAATATTGCAATTAGTTAATTTGCATTACCAAGTCACTTTGTTAAGACACACAGACGCTCCCATGCACTAATGCACGCACGCACACAGACAAGAAACTTTAATCCATGGCACACTCTCTTGAACATTGCAGTCCTACATATAAAAACATAGAGGTTCAGGTTTACGCTCCAACATTGTATACTGTACAATTCGTAATAAATTTCGAACTTACTTTTCGGATATATTTTGAAAGTGGCATAAGTCGGCTTTGCTTCAGATTTCATTTTATATAAATTATGTTATCTAGCAGAATTTTTATATGTCAAACTGTGTCAAACATAAGGACAAGATAGACTTGTTTCCATATGTACCTCCAATTTACTACAATTATTTGAAAAATTTAAATGAAACTGAAATATCCGAAGATTTGATAACTCCTATTTCGAACAATGGTGAATAACGTTGAATATTAAATATGTTACATGAATTACTTATACTACAACAGCTACTTACAAATTAATGAAGCATACGTTATTTACAACGGTACAAGTCTATAGTTGTAGTAAAATTTTAATTTTGAAAACGGTTTGCCATTTTACTATTATGAAAACAGGTTGATTCGTTAATATTTGTAGAAAAATAATTATAATCGGGATAGTTACAAATACTAGAGACTACAAATACAAAATAAATTTCTTTATAGAAAGCAATAATATTTTTGGAGACATTGAAATGTAGAACCTGAAATATGCTAAAATAGTAAAAAGAATGGCTTACGCCGCTCTCAAAATAAAGGGCTCATTTGTAAACTTGATATAAGTATCCCCGAGTATCTGGCAGGGATTTACGCGACAACCCTGTAATAGGAAATTCGATTTCCGTGATCCGACGAAAATTGAAACAGAATCCTTTGCGAGAGCCTTGTATAAAATGTTATGACATATCATTCTCTTGTACGTGCACGTGTTTGGCACGAGCAGTCTGTTGGAAAGACAATATCGAAAATTTCAGAGTGGTCAGTTTTCTTTCCGTATTAATAGTAACCGTCAATTCTTGGACTTGTAAAATGAATTGTGTGCAGTCTTAGCTTTATATTGTACGGAATCGTCTCGTTATCAATTTCGACGCTTTTATGAATATTACTCTAGACAGGGTGCTCCCACGCGAAAAGACAACGAATGATATTGAGGTATCATACAGAATACGACTCCGACAAGTAAAAAAGTTGCAGTGAATTTACGTTTGCAAAATTGTTCCTTAATAATATCGTTATAAAACTTTATGCACAACACATGTTACTTAAGACTAAGGCTGGTACTATTCAAAGAATTTCATTACGAATAATCTTCGAATATTTCAGTATTTGATTATTATCGTTTAAATAAGAAATTATTAAGAAATGATTGATCATCTGAAATAATGCAATAACCACGGTAAAATTATTTATCTCCTCCTTTATTACTTCTTCCTCCAATAAAAATCGTTTCTATATTTGGAAACACAGTGACTGCAAATACAATAGAAGCAGCTTACAGCACAGAAATGTAAACATATTAGTATTTCTTTGCTAAAACAGAACGGTTGTATAATATTATTAATAGAAATACAGTTTCAAAAAGGACTGCAATTATTCAGATATTTGATCACTGCACAAAATACTTAAATACTCAAGTGCTTGAGTATACCCAAATATAGGAATTTTATTCGCCGAATACTTGAATCGTAGAAGTGTTCGAATATTCGAATACAAAAAAATTCGACATGTAGTCCCAGTTCTAACTTGGAGGCTAAAGAAGTTGTAATAAATGAAACTCATAAACATTATTTACTTGCAATGATGATGGTTTACTATAGAAGCCCTCAAGAATATTTTCCAGATTTTTGCATATAGTTTTAATACCCTGTTGATACACAATTAATGTAATTTTATAGCCCTTTCAAATTTAATTTAATTAAGTAATATTAATGTAGGAACATAGAAACACGACTGAATACCCAAATATTATTTTCCTTTAGGATCTACACGAAAGATAGTATTTTATATCATGTCTGACCAGCTATGGCCATTTTCACTGTGTCATTTAACGTGTTAACGCCGAGGACATTTGATTTTTTAATTTCCAACAAATATAAAAATAAAAATGCACTGTATTCTGCAACTTTTTGTTCAACGTATTTGTCCGACACGTCTATTTCTTTACACTAATAATACTCCTTTAACAACAGTTTTAAACAGTAACTCTTTCAAGGAGGCATTTACGAACGTACGCATACTGGAACCTTCTTACTCGCAGACTTGTATTCTCTGTCAGATCCCGAAGTAATGCTTCTTTCTGTTGAGGGCAACTTGTACACTAGGAACAATTCTAATACATCATCGAAGGAAGTGGTTCGTGTCGAAACAAATTGGGTGTACGATTTCCAACAGCTCGAGAAAATTCATGCGATGTCCGCAGGTACGTAACACGGAAAACGTGTTATTGGTGGTACGTGCTGTATTTCTCAACAAACAGAGTGAAATTTAACGTCGATATATTTGGCGAGGCGGGCTTATTGGCGAAGCTTACTTTCGTGAAAGGCACACCGAAAACCGAAGGAGATAAGCCATGGGCAGGGATCTGTCTGTCCGCATTGTTCAGCGCACACTGTGACCTTTTTATATCGAAACAATGGATCGTAGATACTGCTTTTCCCGATATTTCTCGACGAATCCTTCCATCCCATATGGAATAGAAGGGTTTACCCCTCTTTTCGTGCTATATCGAAAGGGTTTACCCGCGGTTCGTGGCGCAACGAAATTGAGTCGTTCCAAGGGATTAAACGTGCACCTCGTTATACGCAGAAAGCGTACGTATTCCATCCAGCGAATTTCCTGCCTTCAACCCTCATCAGCCGGACAATAAGTACAAAAGAATAATACGATAACAGCTCAAGGAAAATCAGTCAACAATAATTCGTCTGAAACATATATCGAAAATATATGTTAAATAGAGTATGCAGCATAAATATTGGGTTGAATAGAAATTTGTGCGTTTTATAGAGGATGGCACAATGTATAAGGTTCTACTATGTAATTCATAAGAAATTACTCTTTTGTTTTCACACCCTCATCTAGTATTCTACCACGTGCTGTGATTACAAGTGTGTACACTTTGAGCATTCAAGTTGCTTTTTTATTGTAGAAATCATCTAAAAATATCTGTTAATCAAATGCATATTCGACAGATGCTGCTATACGAGTTTCGGAGAGGCACTAGAGTTACAGAAACTGTAAAAAATGTTTGAAAAGTTTATGGAGAAGGTGCTGTGAAAATTTATATGTGTCATATATGGTTTCAAAAGTTCCAAGCAGGAGATTTTGGTTTGGAAGATGCACTAGAGTCTGGGCGTCTGAAAACAATAGATGAGAATGATTTACAGGCCACAATTGCCATAAATCGTCGCATCACTACGAGAGAACTCGCGATGAAGTTTAATGTTTCTCAAGTATGTAATCTTGAAGCTTATGCTTCGTGTTTGATGGGATATGACGGAAATAATTTATTATGAACTGTTACCAATGCGGTATAAACGTAAAAACTCTTCGTTCATCACAGTAAGTACACACGAAAGTCTACAATACTTAAACATATTTTATTCAACCTCTTCAATGCTAAAGCGACTGCAGTCACTCGCCACGAAACGATCTACAGGTACTAGCGCCGTCTACAGTCCCGCAAAGAAGAAAAATCGCATAATCATCGAATTTCTTTTTAGACATCATGGCTTTTAAAATTAAATTTTACTGTACCGTATTGTCTGCTTTCAATGGCTCAGTTTTTCATGAAACATATAAAACTCGTCAAAAGTGACTGAAATGTTAAAAAATATATACGTGCATTCACAACAACAGATGAAAAATGTAATACTGTCTCATGTGTAGTCCATGTATTGCTTCTCATGCGTATAGTATATAAAAAAAGTAATGCTCGCGGCTTTCAGGGGTGAATGTTCACGTTCAATAGAGATTCGTTAAAAAAACAGTCGCAAAATTCATT
Source organism: Macropis europaea (assembly GCA_916610135.2). NCBI lineage: Eukaryota > Metazoa > Arthropoda > Insecta > Hymenoptera > Melittidae > Macropis > Macropis europaea. The sequence goes on along the minus strand of OU744345.1, from coordinate 23,624,180 downwards.
ATGAAGTTGGAATTCATCAGCAATCTTTTTTATTAGTCCAACGTGTTCTATTTATCAAAATAATAGACAGTTTTAAAGGAACAGCATGTCACAAATATTCTTTATGCCTCTAATGATGTAGGAGCCATCATAACTTGATGCACAATGTGCATACATGTAAAGTCTTGCATTTAAATACTAAAATGTTTCATCGTTCGAATATACGCAAAATGCAAGCATAGTCGCACATTTTTACAATATGATTTGCAATATTTAGAAGGGTTACATCGGTGTTTACAGCGGTTGTAAAACTGTTATTTCGAAAGAATATATGTCCAATGCTCAAATAACACTCTGTTAAATACTTGCGTGCAATATCAGTTATAACGTTATATGCATACATTCTTTGCGCCCATAAATGAATTACGGTAACTTACGAAATTTATCAAGTGAATACATTATTTCGATATTTTTTTATTTATTACTTTTCCAGAGTATTGCTATTTACACCAAGGGTACAACATGTGTAACAAATGACACTGTAAATACGCCTAAAAAATTCGTAATTAATTAATTGCTGTATGGTGCGTTCCACAACTATAAAACCACTATAAAATCATCAAATTTTCAATGTCAAGATTAAAATTAAATAAAAGTACGTTTCATAACAAAAAAAAATCTTTCACCACTTTGAGTTTAAATAAATCCGAGAAAAATTTTCTTTTCGTTGTCTCGTAATTATTAAACCACAAGAAAAAAATGTACTATATCATTTATAAGTTTAACAGTGGGGTCATAGGGAGAATTGACATGGTTGGTGACAGAGGTCCCAGAATCTGATGTCTACTCTTTGTTTACCTTATCCATATCATTTTATTAAAAACTCTAGTCTTCTCTTCCAAGGTCTCTGAAGAGTTTCCATAGTTTTTGTCACTGAGCGCTTCTGTTTCGACTCCCAGCAAATTTCGGACCGTATCATTTAAGACTGAAATCCAGACCGAAATTCCAACCGACATTCAATTTGGTCCGAATTCTGTCAGAACCCGAACTCTAACAGATTCTGAATTTCGACGTTTCCGGTTTCAGCTCCCTGAGCCTCTCGTACAATTCTATATGTCATAACTTTCTTCAAAACGAACTCATTTGCACTTCTGGATTAGAGTTATGATTTCAATAATTCTTATATTATGGTATTATCGTTCGGAATTATACACATATATTTTGTTTTTGTTTGTGTGAAGACCTGTACTGATGTTTCGAGAATGCGGAGGTGATTTTCTTTTGTTTGGATCTCGGCGTCTGTAGAGCATCCGGTCGGAAGCTTCCATCGCGTACAACACGTTCATTGTATACAATTCTGTATTTCCCTTATCTTAATATATTGTTTATGATTCGCCGTGGTCCTTTCGTTCGTAAACTCCAACAGTTTATATGCTATTATATAATATTTGTGTTATTATTATGAAATATAGTTTATCGATATAGATACTCATCCACAGTGCATACTTATTTCAATTTAATTTGAAACACCACACTAAAAAGTGCACAATTCTTTGACGGTTTTACAGTTATGTTAAATTGTAGAATTAAAGAAAATAGTAATCAAATGTTAGCTGTTAAGCATTTTAGGGATGGTTCGAAAACAGATAAGACGAATGTTTCATGTGGACGTGACAGCTAGCAACTCGAAGTCACGTAGCTGTCGGTTGTCGATGAACTAGGTATTTAAACGAGGTATGAGATAGTTTAGAGATAGCAAGCGCGTTGCATTGCTTACTGAATACACACATTGTTCTAAGGGGTGTGACAACGGGATGGACGGAATTTAGTCACCGATGAATACGAATTTGACTTAAAAACGAAAGAGGACCATGATGAGCAGCATAGGACTTGCCATAGAACCGTCATTGAACGTACTTCCTAATTTTTATCCTGACCACACTGTTGATTTAAAACATATAAAAATATTTCATCAAGTACATTTGTCACTGTATTTAATAGCTGAAAGAGCAATCAGTTTCAATCACGCAGACTGTTTCTGTCAATATGGGAAAAAAGTCGGAATACGATGAACATGATTTCGAACGTGTAGGAGCTGGCCATATACACCACACGAACAGCCTTCACGTGCACAGGGTAATGTAGTGTTCAATCTGGTGGGCTATTACGAACGCTTAGGTTACCCCTTTCGTGGTTGGACGATGATCCTCTTACAGTTTCGACTTTATTAGGCCGTGGTCACACGGTGCTACGTACTGACTAAATATGGACTGTGCCGTACAACGGACTGTAAGCCGCTTACACTGCGAGTACACGTGCATTTTAATGCAATGCGGCCAGTCGGTGTGTCATTACTGATTACGAAGTAATTTGAACACACGCGATGAATTTACATGTACCTTTGCCAGCGCCATGATCCTACGTATCTGCGAAAAAGACTACGAACATAATGATGTGTAAAGTATGATACCTCTCACAGTCTTCCGAAACGCCGATGAAAGAAGGAAACTGAGGGTGCAGTTTTTCACGCAAAATTTGCTTGGAACAACCTGATCCCCTGTGTCGATGAATTCCAACGACGCGTTTACCACCTGCTTTCGGAACCATTGACCACTTTTCTCGTTGAAACACTCTATATGGCTACTCGTTTAACCAGGGATCCACTTTGCCGCATATTGCACTACGTGCTACAAACTTGCTGCATGGAATTTGACTCTTTATGTCGATCTTAAAATGTTCCACCGATGTTTACACGAGGAACTCCCTAATACGGTGAAACACGAATAGATGCAAGGTGCAGGGAAATATGTAATACATACAAGTACATTATTGTGGAATTTAATGAAGCGTTTGAAATAGCTGTAATATCTCTTCCGAGAACCAACTTCTAACGACCCCGCCCTCGTATATTGCATTGTTGCGGAGCATAGTTGTTTGATCAAACTGTTTCACTAATGGAAACAAGACTGTTCGGAAAATTAAAACGTTTAAGCAACAGTGCTCCACTACTGTGACTGTTTCGTTCCTTGGGACGAGTTCTACTTTTCTCTACCTTATTGCTTCCCTTCGTGCGTCTAAAACATCCCTCTTCAACTTTGCGAAAAGAACACGCGGAACTTTCTAATTGAGTAACTGCTGATCTTCTTAGGAATGTCTACAGTAAAGGTGAAAGTACACCGTCGATATGATTTTCCAATTGTATTATGAATACTTCATCGAAGAATTTTTGATAAACGAAGTCAAAGAAGAAAATGAAGATTGAAGATTTCAGTTCATAGCAAAAGGTGATTGTATAATAATAATATTGATTTATACCATATGCAACAACGATTGCTCAGGTCTCATCACAAGGAGGTTCTAACGAATGAAAACCTATTCTAATTACAATCAATCCACCCTCCTTTCATGCAAATTTTCACTTTAATCATATAGGATTCTCTCGATACACGTTTACAAAACGTTCGATCGTCGATCGATTTGCTAACACGTAACAAAAATTCTTTTTGTGTTAGCCTACCTGAAGCTGAATTAAGTACACGTGATATGTTACAACGTAGGTACAAAATAATAAATTACATCCTAATTTATTTTCGAACGACTGATTTGAAGTGTTCTGTACGATAAAAAAAACAAACGTAACATACATTCCTGAAACAATTAAATATACAATTGCATGTTCTCATTAATGTTAATAAATTTGATAAGTTCATTGAACTTCAGCATTTCATCAGTGTATACATTTTGCAGTTCTCTTTATAATTTGTACAGAGTAAATCTAGGTGGATACAAAGCAACTGTCATATAAACCGTAAGAGAGAAAAAATGGGGTGGACTAGACCGGGAATCGAGTACGGGACCTTCCGCTTTCCGGGCGGATGCTATTCCACTAAGCTATCCAACCCACTACCAATTCCATCTCCCTAAACGCAACACACTAAACGGATGGAGTCTAGAAAATGAATTTTTAGTATCACCAATAGTTTAAAAAATGGCGAGGTTTATACATTTCCCGATTTAACCCGAGTTTCGGCTTATGCCGAGTAGAGTCTCCGGATGGTGGTTTAGACCTCACCTAATTGTAAAACTGTAGGCCCTTAAATGTCCATAGCAGTCATTGCTTGGGTTATATACAAAGAAGAAGAAGAAGAAGAGACTGGGGATCTCGAGAAAAATTCAGGTACTTGGTAGTCTCGAAATTCGCACTGTTATGCTGCAGCTAGAGAAAATGCAGGAAACTGACACACAATTTGTTTATTGATTACAAACGGTTCGAATAGCGTACAGAGATATTATTACAACGTTGAAGCTGGTGTTAGAGCATAGAGATTACTACACTGCGGGTTTTTATGCAAATATACATTTTTAGACTTGCATATTTTTTATTTCTATCTAGCTGATGAAACGCATATATGACACAACTGCAGTTTGGAGCTGAAATGTTTAAAAGTAAATTTATTGTTTCATTAACTCTATAAAGTGAGCATTATTCACAAACTTGTATATGTTAAATTGCATAAAGACCCGCAGTCTAGTGATTACTGACTGCGGTTGCAATGTTGTTGGGTGTTTTTGCTGATTTTGCCAACACATGCGGAGGTGTTAGTCGTTTGGGGGTACCAGTTAATCCTGAATCATGGTATCTCATCCTAGGCGTTTGGATTATCTGAAGATAGTCTAGTTAGTTCTGAGAGAGTGATGCAACGTCTGAGTTATCTAATTGTAAGTCGAGATAGTCTACGGATGCTCTAACAGCATGATACTTTCGAGGTCCCGAACTTTCGTGCGGTTTTAGGCTCTCGACTGACTCTGACCGATTTATCCCGTGCCAAAGTTTTCGAGAACCCGTACACATCTACGTGGGAGAAATAACTCGTTTTCTGAATTACACGTTTCAAGTCCAATCATTAAACTGCTGATATTTATGCAATTTAAAGTAGTTACGTATGTAAAGTATACTCACTGTGACAAATTACCGAAATACAAGATATAGTCCTGAAATCATCAGAAGACAAACAAAAATTTTGTTAGAGTACAGTAGAACTTCGATTATACGAACTCGGGTCCGCCAAAAATTGATCATCCTATATTAGGAACGAGCTAAAATTATCACTAATGACAGTATGTACTTAATTTCGGACCATAATATATTTTACATTCTAAAATAAAATTATCATTTTTATGCGACATCCAATTACAGTGCGGGTTATTCTGTTATTAATTACAGTTCGGATAATCGAGGTCCTACTGTACTTTTGAAGAATAAGAATTTGTATTTGTACAATCATTCGCAGTCTACTAAACACTTTTCTCAATAATTTTCAGCCGTTGTTCACGCTTAACACTCGCAAAACCATCCCTAGGTTTTTCTATTTACTTTTTTGAGAAAGATGTTGCTTTAAGCCTGCTGTGCTCCTCAGGTGTATATGACGAGAAATCAAATTTAAGCTTTGATAACTATTATATGCTCCTAGTATTTATTGTTAAATATTTTCTTCAAATTATTGTTACCCAAATGTCATACCTGAGCGCATGGGACTATAACCCGTAGCAGTATGAACATGCAGCATGATTTACAGAAACAGTATGGTTAAAATGTAATATTTTGCTCTCGATATGTACTGTTCTTGGAATGAACTTATTTTTTGGAACATTAGACTTGCTCTCGTTCTCAGTTTAATAGCTCAGATAATCCGTTAAAGCCGTTCATTAAATGAAATAAATAAACGGTGACATTATTCATCGTTCAGAACTCCATAGTTACTAATCATAATAAGTTAAGAACATTCATTAATTAACACTTTGACTGCCACGTTGTATTCGCTGAAAATTGCAATCTTTCAACATTTTGATACAGAATGAGTATACCTCGAAGTAGTACGCTTTCTAATCAGTAATATTAATAAATTTTATAATCTTTCTATTGGTTCTGTTAGACCTGCTTAAATGTACTTATTAGTCCTACTCATAATCAAATAAGTAATCATTGAATCAAAGTGTCACCCATATATGGGTGACATGGCAGTGAAAGTGTTAATAAAAAACTGATTACACTGCAGTGTGCCACAGTTTTCCGATTTTAATTTTCGTCGTTATAACGAATCGCGTGAGAAAGACAAACCGTCCTCCTAAACGATATTTTAATCTAGCTCTTCCTTGTCTGTCTGCGTTTCACACTGAAGTAGATAATCAAACAGTCGACAAGTAATTGTGCAAGCACCGAGGAGGCCCCGCCGTTTAGTAATAGGTAGCAAACCGTCGTTCGGAAAGTACCCTTCGACTTGCTTCGTATTCGCCTCTTTAAGAGATCGGATAATAGTCATTTGCATTTTATTCGAGCTGTCTTACGACAATCTAGGAAATGTACAGGTTTTACTTAGGTACAATCGTGCGGAATGACGAGCGATAAAAACCCTACCAGGAGCAAGAATCCCAAAGGTGTAGATAAATTTTTCGCTATGTTCTTAAATATACCGCGCTTTCGTGAGCTACTTAGCAATTGCGTAATCTTATTCGCATAAAGTAATGGGAAGAATTGATGACCGATATAAAAATTTAGTTTAACTTTAATGAGTATATACTCGATTTAATATATAACACTTAGTACGTTATTGAAGATTCTATGAAAAAGGATATACAGAGTGCTCAATATTAACACGTTGAGTGCCACAGTGAAAACAGCCATATCTAATCAGACACGATATAATTTACTATTTTTTATATAAATCATAAAGAAGAAAAAGATTTGAGCACTCAATCGTGTTGTTCTGTTCACACATTATTGTTTCAGTACGAAGTTTGCTCAGAATTTTGTGACAATCAATAATTATTTAACTAAATTAAATTTGAGGTGTCAGTCACGGGTGACCACCACGGCATTCAACATGTTAACCTACAACAGTGATGGTCACCGGAGCTACGGCCTTCCCCCACTCTAGGTCCATTCCCATGTTTTAGTTCTCTCCAGGTCGCTCCTCGTTACACTTCCATTCAACGTCGTCCCAAATCACTGTCTAAATAAGGGGAATGGACCGACAGTAGGAGAAGGCCGCAGCTCCGATGGCCATCACTGACCTACATATGTATATGAAACATTATATCTATTACTTAAAATAATACAAAAAAGTATTGCTTCCAAACGTTATATGGTTTTGAAGGGGAATAAAATGATGATAATGGTTTTGACTGAAGCATAGAGGCCATTTCAAGGCTAACTCGATTTTTTTGTATCACTTAATTTTTTAAACAGATATGGACTTTATCCATTATTTGGCTCATAAAATTAATGTGTTTGAAAAATCTATTCTTTGTGGGATATTATGACTTTTTCGTAAGTTGTCGTCCATGTTCCTTACGTTACTAAACTGAAGCAAGTGAAAACGAAAGTGAATAGCAGATGATAGACTACCGTAAACAAAACATAAGTAGATAAATAAATATATCGATCCTATGGTAAATATGACGGCTATAAAAATACCTAAGATGACACTTGTAAAATATAATTCGTTTACTAGTAAAAATGTCTGGTAAAGTAAACATGTTTTAAATACTCAACCTTATTACTTCTACGCGTAAAATACTTAGAAGAAATTATATCTATTCAAATATTTATATGGCTGTATTTTAAAAAAATTGGGTTGACCTTGAAATAACCTCCACGCATTGTAAAAACCATTATAATCAGATTATGCTCCCCTCGTATACATATAAGTTTTTTAAGCAATGCTTTTTCGTATTATTGCAAATAACGAAAATAAATCTATTTATAGATTGAAACGGGTCACCCTGTATATGTAGATCACCTACACATAGTTCACTACAAATACAGTATATAAGGATACACCAAATTTCAATTTGCAAACGTAATAAGAAAAAAAATACCGTCAATTGACGCATGAGGGCCTTCTAATGTTAATGTTATTAATCATTTCACCGATTTTATGTACAAAAATCAAAGTTATAACGTCTGCCCCTATTTATTCAAAGTTTTATCAATTCTTCAAATTTTACTGCCAATATGTGTTAAATTTCATACGTTCCAAAGTGTCAAAAAGGAATTGGCAGGAAACTGCAATCAAAGAAATTGTATGACTCAGCGCTCAGGACAACAAGGATTAATCAATATAACTTTAATACGTAGGTACATACAGGACAAAAACCATAGAAATTTAATCAATTTTCCTATACTATAACGAACACGTAATAAATTGTCCGAAATGTGTTCAATTTCATTAAAATGAGGACCAGCGGCCGAGGCGTACGCGAATTTATTCACTACTGATAGGATTAAAAATCATTTCCAGCGAATGCGTATCGCCAGAATCCGATCACGACATGTAAGCAATACAGCAGAAACGCATTATGGAAATTGCCAGCAGTCTATTGCGTTTCTCCGGTTACGCAATGAGCGCAATTATAATGGCGATAAAGCGGTCGATAAAGTGAGTGCGCTTTGTGCATCGTCAGTTTCCTGGCGATGAATCTGCCATGAGACGATTGAACTCGTCGTCGGCACGATAAAGGCTCAATAAAAGTTCCATGCATGATTGTAGCGTGTCCGTTCGTTCTCCTTTTCGCAGCCGCATCGATGATAACCGTTCGAATGGTGCGCAGGTGTCGCAGCCCGACATCGTTTCTCTTTAATGCGACACGCGTTCAATTTCGTGAGCAAACAAACGTGCCCCGTACAAATTAAGAGATCGTTTCGGAAAACGGTCGAGAAAACTTTCGGCCAGCAATTATAATGGACGGGGCAGGAGGGTCTCGATCGAACGCAGTTATCGGCTCTCGCGGATTTCTATAATTTCGAAATTGGTACGGTCTGCAGAAACTTGAAGCAGGTTCTGTAAGTCCCTTTGATCAAAAGCTGCGCCACGCAGCATCCCAAGTTTCCCGCAATAACTGGAGTACGATTTAACTTGGTTAAGGAGCAATTAGTCAGCGGTTAACCCGAACTACTCCCCTACCCCTATTTACTGTGTACTCAAGAAATCAGTACGTAAGTTAAGCTTCTACGGCACCAAGTCGTCTACGACAGTTTATATGCACGTTAATTAATTTCCCCCGACGCGACAAGTTTCCAAGGAACTGGACGTTGTTCAACAAAACGAACGGGGAAGTAGGCCGCTTTACAATCAATTACGCGAGTCGTCCAACCACGTGTAACTGTGAGAGGAAAATTGATGATACTTGGGTGGCGAGCGGGCGTAGAATGCGGCGTCATTTCAGATACGGCCGAAACGTCGCGACGAGGAGAAGTGTCAAGTGCGAAAAAGTAACATCCGAGGAGTTTCGAATATTTTTGTCGCACTTAAACGGTCTTGCGAGTTGGCGCATCCGAAAGTTGCTAGCGTGTGCCGGGTGTACGGAATGCGCTCATCTTTATTAATACGAGGCTACTCTGGAAGGAGTTTTAAGTTCGCCTACTTACTAACGGAGCACCTTGGCCAATATTTACGTTTCATTTTGTCGAAGCTCCGCCTCCAAAGCGTTCTCTCATTCAAGATTTTTGATGAAAATGACCGAGAATTCGGACGCTTTCTTAACGTTACTCAACTTTACACTTCCCCTAAAAAACTTCTGACTTTGAGTACTGGTGATATTGAAATTCCGCCTCATTTATCCGTGTAAATGACGCCGTAATCTAATCAATCCTCGTAATTAATGTACTCTCCGACGAAACTGCACGCGCAAGGAAAAATGTTTCAGTATAATTGAAATATTTATAATTAATAGTAGGGGAAAGTGAGCTGTGATGGGCTCCTTAAGATTGAGCTTAAGATATAACCCAAAGCTACCCTAGATTGATATAGCTTAATTGAAGTTCACAAAGGGTTGATTCTCCGTCAACAAAAATAATTCTATACTACGAACGCTTAAAATAAACATAAGTTAGACCTATGCCTAATCTAATCTATATATAATACTGCTATACGTCGTATTTAATGGGATGTAATTTTAATTTAATTAGATCTAATTTAACCTAGTACAGAGTTAACGGAGAAATAACTGCAATTCTTAAAATGTAACTTTTGGGTTAAATTTAATTTGTTCAAGTAACTGTAGATTCTACCTAACCCAGACCCAGTATAAGCTTAACATGAACACAACCCAAACACAACGTACACTTAACCCCCTAGATGAAATTCAAATGAATCGAATAATAACTTATTATACGGTACTGTTCACTCGAATGGTCTGAGTTACAAATATGTTACTTAGAATCAGCAGAAAAATATTTGGTACTACATTTTTACTTTGTCCATATTTTCAATTATTTTTAGAATTTCGTTTTGTGGAAACAAGAGTAAGTCAGGCGAATGGTACACTCGCCAGCGTACATACACATATATATGTATGTATATAGTCTTTGATATTTTCATATTTGGTATGATATCGTCACACAATGTTTTAATGCTTGTATTTAGCAGATTTATATGATAATATTGAATATCGTTTAGAGAAGGAAATCGCAAATACCGAGTAGGAAATTATTTCGTACGCAATTTTACCAAGCCTTCTATTAATGTTCCCCATTGCATACATCGCGCATAAAGGGATGGTTTTTCTACGAAAATGAAGAGGTAAAATTTCCACGAACGATAATTGGCTTTTGATGCAGAGCTAACGATTCGTTTCGAGCTACATAATGTTGGTGGTTAGATTCAAAAGATATCGGTCTGATTGGATCCTCATAATAGCAGGTTAATGTTTACCACCGCACGCCGGTGTTTTATAATCCATAAATGTGATAAATGCCAAGAGAATTCTCAGAAAAACTTAAATTTGCTCCATAATACGTTTGAAATTGCCTCGGCACGCTATGTGTCTGAAACGAAACATTCAAAGTAGATCTATGACCGTATCATTTCTGTTGCGTGCGTTATGGCATTATTTCAACGCTTTTTTGAGAACTTGTAAGACGAGTAACTCTGCCCGGAAACGTTCACTACCATTTATTATCATGCAATTTTTATATTGCTGCGTGAGCAACGATTGAAACTTTCAATCGGGCAACTAAAGAATGTGCACAAGCAGTGCGTGTAAAAACAATTCGTACCGCAACTACTTCCAACAAGAATTTTATTCAGTTTCATTCTTTAATGAATGTACTTGATACAAATGATTCGCGTATACAGGATGCAGGAAGGAGGTAGGGTCAAACATTAGGGACCCGTACTTACTCAAGTACAACTCATCGTACCAAAGAAAAAACTTTGAACACGCTAACCGCCACAGTGAAAACAGCCATACCTAACCAGACGCGACATAATTTAATATTTTTTATATAAATCTTAAAGAAAAGAAGAGTTGAGTCCTCAATCGTGTTCTTCTGTTCCTACATTATTGTTTTAGTATGAAGTTTGCTCAGAATTTTCTGACACTGAATAATTATTTAATTAAATTAAATTTGAACGCTACGGCGTTCGACGTGTTAACGGATATGATTCTGCAAATTATATTTTTAGATTCATCATACATTCTCTAGTGTATCTTTGTTACTTAAATTTTTCGATTTGATACCAAAAACTGTTTGTTACAGATGTACTACTCCTTTTGCATTCCCAGATTGTCTTGTTATACATACAGGAAATATTGGCTGCTATTTTTAAATTTGTGTAAGAAGGGATCATTATGAAAATAAAACATAACGAACAGCTAAATACTCATACTAACTCAGTAACATTGTGCCATAATCTGATAATACTAAAAAAGGCTAAATGTGTTGACGACAGTGAACCCTCTCATTTCTAAACATTCTTCGACATGGAATAGGTTGTGAGTCACCGCATCGGACCACCTAATTGTTGACCGGCTCTCCTAGCAATGAACCACTTTTATTAGATCTCACAAGATCGACTGTAAATGAACCACACACAAAAATGACAAGCTACAAGAAATTTATATTCTGTTTTTAGACTGCATGGCCGTTATACGAGATGTTATTGTATCATACAAGTGATTTTAATTTCTAATAAATATTCTTTGTGTTTTTAAATTTTTAGAATTTCCTAAATATTCGCCTTTTTTAACACGCGGAAGCCACTAAAATGTTCACTTGTTAGAAATTTATTGTAATTCATTGCTCTACGAATGCCTGTTACATCCCCTGTATATTCATTGAATAAAATAAATGTTTCTCATGTCTTGTATAAAAGGTAGTACATAAATTTATTTTTCTCCATGATTCTTATACAAAAGCTTCTTTGATATCAAAAACTGACACCTCATCGAGATCGACAGAGGTAAAGAACAACTCCGCCCGCTTTGTAAACAGCCATTGTAATTTCCGGTCGCCGTTACAAAAGCGCCGTTGATAGTGTACCGAGGAAATATAAATGGTTTTCTTTGTATCGAAAGTCGTATAACGTTGAAAATATCGTTTCATGCTATCGTAGGTCTTTCTATGACTGACAGCATTTTCACATTTGACGTTCATGAAAGTTTAATTAGTAAGAGTGTTTAGGTTTCCGTCAAAGATCAATTATTTCACGGCTTGAGACACTTTCTTAAGGTGCTCCATAAAATGTTCCGTCGAGGGCTGACAACTTAATGCCTCCCTAAAGTTAGAGCTCCGGGGCCGCCTTGTCTCGTAATCTTTCATGAGCACGATGTGAAAAAGAAGAGAACCAATATCGTGATACGAATGGAGGTGTAAGGTCGATTTCCGTCTTCGTCGTCTACTTATCGCTCGTTATCCCTAAAACTGCCGACGCTTTGCATAATAAAACGCTACGTATGCCAAACTGCTACAGTAATTCTGGTGACCCGAATTATGAGAAACGGTAAGATCACTTCAATTATCTACAGACACCGTCGTCCATCCCCATCTACGGTTTGTTATAGCCCCCCGATCCCTTTCGTACATTCTTCCTTATACTCGAGTTCCGAATATATGTATGCATTATTCTAGAAACGTGATAGACCTTCGGAGCAACCTGAAACAATATACAAACACTTGTAGTGTTATGGGCTATGTTACGATCTAAGCGTGCGAAATAATTCTCAAAGATTTAGCAAGCTATCACAATGGCTTTATGATACGAATGAAATTGTTTTATGGACACGTGTACGGAACACAAAATTCAAGGAAGACATAAAACAAAGCTTCTACTTGGAATTTGATGCAATGGGATGACCTGTTGTTGTGTAGAGTCCACTCTAGGAGAAAGTGTATGAAGATGGCAACAAGTGCAACACACTTTAGAACGAGAGCCTTCGCAAGGACAAACAGACCAAGGATCAACAGTTTTTCGAAGAGGAGATGGGCCCAGTTACAGTCGATGCATTTTACTGGCAGCGTTGCTGCAAGCGACAGAGCGTTCAGCCATGACAGATATATGCGACAGATATATCAATAGAGTCAGATAGAGTTGTTTCTAACATGCGGAGGAAACATCGCTAACTTCTCCAAGTCAGTAACAATTGACATACCATAATCTCGTAAAACTGTATGGTAGTCGATAAGGAATCCTTGAGCCTAACTCCAATGATTCTGGCATGACCTGGGTAGACAAAGAACTGAGATTGAATGTATATAAAGATCGAACATTTTTGTATATTTCGACAGATCCAGGTGAGACACTCAGCAATAACAATCATCAACACACTTGTTTTCTTCTTCTTCCTTGTTCTTACGCAACCCAGCATCAATTGCTTTGGTGAAAACTGCCGATACGATGATACACGAAGATGATTCACAAGTAACGGACAGCAGACTGATGTTTTAGACGTTTCTGAAAGCAATGTCCTGGATGTTTCCTTTCTTTCTGTTGCAACGGAACAGCAGTCTATTTGCTATGTTGTCACACGTGTACGTGTCACGTGCGTACATTCATACATTTCCCGGAATCATCCAAGCATGATGAGCACTCTCCGTTATTAGAAGCAGAACAACGATCTCACCCGAATAGGAAACGTCGGACATAATGGTACAAGAGGGAAAGGTGTACCGAGTCACGGGAGTGTTAAAGCCGTCTTCCATCATTCTAACAAGAATGTTTCTGGTCCATCATACTCTTAGTATACTTGGTAGCTGCTTTCTTCGAAGTTCAAGGTGTTTTCGCAGGAATACTTTACTCGGAAAATTCATTCGTCCAGTCTATGTTTGCACAAATGGTTCGAGATAGCGACTAACATTGTTGTTAATGCTTTCCGAAAACTCAGAACAGGTACAAGGAGAAACTGACGGCTCCCGTTTGATGATCGGTGGGAAGAGAGAAACTTTTGGTATTCGATCTAACTTATCGCCGCCCATACGAGGTAGCTTGCTTCCATTATTGCTACTTTCTTTTTCCATCGACTTTTTTAACGCACGGAACAGACAACTCAGACGCTTAAATTGCTTCGTTAAATCGTCGAAGGCGCCGTCTCCTTTTGTCCTCCTCTGTTACAACCTCGATTGTTTCTCTTGTCGTGCCGTAAGCTATCGTTCTCGTTGTCGAAAGACCGTTCGGATAAAGGAAAGCATGAATAATGTAATCCGTATAATATCAAGCGGGCAAGGAAGATGGACGTAACTAGATACAAAACGGGAGGGTTCACCCTCTGTGGGTTCATAAACGAGGAAGAGACAACAGCCAGATATCGAGTATTTTTCCGTTCGGTTAGACCCCCGCTTGCCAATCATTTCCTTTCTTTTTCTGCTGTTTCGTCGTTATCGTTTCACGAGAAAATCGCGCGAAAGGAATTCCTGATGCAGCAACACCGACTTTGCTGGATTTGAAATTTCGATTTATTTTCTCCACCGTGTGCATTGCTGTCTCTCTGCATCGCTTTTCCATAACGCACTTATTTCAATCATAATTCAACGTCTACCATGTACACTGACGTCGGTATTTACGTTGACATGTTATATTCCGTTGAAAGAAAAGTAAAAATAATAATATAAAAATTAAGACTCTGTTATAACATAAATATAAATAAAAATATAGTTTTCATTATACAGATCTACTCTATAATATAAAATACTTTGCTCGGAGGGCATAGCCTCTCTAGTGTACATATAACAACAAAAATTACATATAGTTACTATAATTTAAAACAGAAATTAATTTGACAGTTCTTCTACATACAGGGTGTATCAGAGCTTTTGTAAAAAAAGTTGTAACAAAAACCTGAAATGTTCAGTGAAGAAATGTTCTCATAGCGTGCACTGTAAAAACAGTTCGATGATATTCACTAGAATTTTTATACTGTGAAACAAAGGAGGCAGGACAAATGTAGGATTCTAGAACTTAAAAAGCAACACGCTGGGACTCGGAATACGCTAATATCGACATAAATACCGACACGAGTATAATTCCAATTATCTTTGCTCACTGTCGTTGTAAAATCAGATTGCATCTCGGTACAGGGATATGTATAATCATGAAATTATCTTCGTGAAGCTTTCTGCTGAGCAAGGCTTTATTGTCTGGTGTTTTCAGCAACTCAAACGTTTCGAACGTCGACGACAACGAACAGTCTGGGAGGCTACAAGCTACAATAATCCAACCACAACAGACAGCAAACCGTGTCAGCGACTCTTGTGTAATCTGCGATCCTCAGCGTTTGTCGGCATCGTCGTTACCGCGTCGTCAAATATGCACTTATCATAACAGGCAATAGTGCCGAAACAGTCCTTCCGCGTTTCATAGAATGCAAAAGTACCCTGCACCCGATATGCAAGCAACTCCTCCGCTGGTAATAAAAAGTTTATGATAATTTTATATGGCTATACAGTAAAGGGAGAAACACACTACACGTAAACAACGTGATAAAATCTTTCTACTCAAAGATGCAACGTTTCCAAACAGATTAATCCTTTCGCTACGACATTGAAAAAAAAACGTATATCCTACGTGAATCGTTCCATGTCAAATTGCTAAATTTTTCAAATTAACAGTATATGATGATTCTTTTCAGAAATTAATTTCTGTAACATTTCAGACTCCCGAATCGAGTAGTAAATTCGACCGAAACGGCAATCTTCTTATTTGTGTTTCAGCTGAAGGTACTGCATTGCATTCATAGTCATCTTATAGCAGCAATGATCACAGGAGCTACGGCTTACCCCCACTCTTGGTCCATTCTCCTCGTTTCTACTCCACTCGTGTTAACTTGTTTTTTCTAGTCAAAGAGTAGAACGTTAACCCCTTGAGCCGATATGACGAATCCCTCCGGTATGTACGAGTTTTCTGCTCCGAACTCGACATTGACGGGCTAGACCCGTCGGAATATTCAAAGTATTTTGCAACCTATACACTTGTCGTAGCAAACGGTATTGAGCGTATTGTTTGACAGAACCACAAGCTTCAAGTAGTACAATAAATGTGTTTGTCTCCCCTCCAGCAATTACACGCACAGAGTTGCTTTAAAATTAAACAGTCTAAATAGGCACATTTGCTTGAAAATAAATCGCAACCCCAGGGGGGAATATCGTGATTATCAGGATAGTAGAAAAGCAACGAAGGATTTACGGTTTAGTCCACAAAGCAGCGCTAATAAAGGACTCGAGTTTGGTGTGTCGTTCGCATTAGGAAACAATTAATCATGCAGGAAAAATAAATCGGTACTATAAGGAAAGGGATTAACCCCGTAAGACACGGGAGAAGGAGAAGAATGATAAATTGCTATTCTTCTCCCTGATTTTCTCCAGCGACAACCATTTATAATATTGGATTACACTATCCATCGAAGTCACCTGTTCATTGGGAGACACGCAATCCACCTTTCATTCATTCTATTTGCAAAGTCGACAGCGTGTTTTCTTTCTTAATAATTCATAAAGTGCTTGATCGCTAATGAAGTATTTAAGCTTGGTTAATCGACAGGTTGACGGCACGTCAGAAAAAGCTTCCTTGTCTCCATTTTTATATTTAATGGCACGTTCTCCGTACTATGTTTGCTTTATTTTTAGCCACAAAGTACAGGATGCTTCTAAAAAAAGTGGCCAGATTTTAGGAGCATGTTGTATCTTCGAAGGAATTATTTCTTCTTTGAACAGCCATGCAGTTTAAAACATCGTTCGAAAATGTTAGACAAAGAAATTCATAATGTTTTTATTATACATTTGTATTAGGTAAGTGCAAAAGTTGTGTCGGTTTCTGCATTACCTACTACTAGCTCTGTTTTATTAAATTTATTATCACACAGAAATTTGCACTGGTTCTTTAGAGTAATTACAGATGACCTACTTTCAATTAATCGACTCAGTTTAGTGAATAGAAAGGGAACTTTTTTATATTTACTCATTATAGTCGAACTGCTAACTTCGAAATTTAAACGTTTTTAGGCATTTTTTATAACAATGACTAAACCTTGGCGACTTTCGTTAGGATTTGTTGATATTCGTTACTCTCTGCATATTAAACATGGTTCATATAAAAATATGACATCATTTTAATTACTAGAATAAATGTATTCTGTACAGTTAAATACGCTAATAAACTTTTACACTTTAACAACTAGAAAATGTGACATTTAAATTAATTAAGCACACTCTAATTAAACAAAAAATAGTTTCTTTACACTGTGTTCTCATTTTCGTGTTCGATAGTTGCATTATTTGCCGTGAAATACAGAATGATTAATGACAAAACATTGAATAATCCATTATCCGAATTTTCTCGTATCTGAACACTTATGTCTCTTTACTAGCTTAGATATTGAAGTTTACTGTACCATGTGCTCCCACAGTTTGGTAAAAGTACAAAAGACCGTCACAGACTCTGTCTATTTGCAAATATCCCTTTTTCTCTAGAAATAGATTTCAGGCCAAGGAGGAAAACTACTCCGATTCGCGATCGTTCTGTAGCAAGTAAGTCGAGTTACGCGCAATTCGGAACAATTTCAGGTTTAGTGGTTTCTGCTATTTGCACGGGAAATTGTGCCTGCTGATGTCACATCCGTTAACTCTCCTCTCCATGGAGCATTCAATTGTTCAGCTAGCAACGACATTCGGGTCGATTCTGGATAAAGTACTTCGCCGTGCTGCTTCCGCGATTCCAGGAGATCGAGGAATTCTTCTCTCCCTTTCTAACCTCACGAGATCATGTTTCAAACTGATGCGCAACGACGAAAACTTTCCCATACACTGAACCATTTCAAAAAGTATTTGTTGTCTTTCTTTCTTTTTGTACATATATAATCCAGTATCGACTGTTATGGCCATTCAGCCGGAAGGCCTACAGTATTAGGTGAATTTCAATCTACAAAAAAATATTTTTGATTTGATTCGATTTATTTACGCAGGATGAATGCTGCGATACAGTTAATACGATAATAAAATATATGTAGGGGAAATAGGAGCAGAGTAGAACTTGTGGTAATATTGACATTCAGTATTATGAATAGCGTTAGTTAGGGTTTGTTTAACACGTTCCGTGCCGTGTGGGTCGTATGCGTCCCACGCACCAAATTCGATTATTATAAATAAATGGTAATATTCTTCATGTTCCAATTAAAACGAACGCCGAAATAATTGTACCAAATGAATGGTATATCATAAGACAATTCAATATTTGTGTTTTTAACGTTATGTATTTATAGAAACTTGTTTTCACGCGTCTGACTAGTTATGGAATTTTTCACTGTGGGACGTGTTAACACGTTCCCTGCCACAGTAGAAAATTCCGTAACCAGACAGACACGCGAAAATGGCTATGTATTAATACATGTGGCTCATTGTAGAAATATTTATCTATTTTACATTACACCTTCTACTTTTACTATCATTTTAATGTGAATATTACACAAAATATCATGAGGGTTGATGGTTAAGTAATCAAATTAAAACTGATGCGTGGTACACGTGACAGGAAACGTGTTAAAGATTTGAATTGATTCACAAAACAAATCAACTTCATCCCTTAACTTATTCCTCGATATACACATACGATTAGTGCGATTAAATTTTTCATATTACGTGCGGTGGAACTCTGCGCGTAGAAGAACATGGTGTCTAAGACTTCGAAAGGGTACATTTAATTTATACAGAATGAGATATCTGGATAGGTTAAGTGGTGTTCAAACAATATCTAACGATCAACTAAAGTTGTTAATATTTACAGTGACTCACCAATTTGTTCACATCGTTACGTTGCTGCAATATTCTGCTGTTTAACACTTTTTTAAGGCAATGTTATTTGAAGCAAGGATATGGCATTTCTAATAAATAACATTTCAAATACTCTTGAAAAATTTGTAGTTGGTTGGTTGCACTAGAATTAAGACAGAAAAGTAATTATAAAAATATTTGAACAATTTCGTGAGTCATTGTACACCTAGTATAGTGATTTGTAACATTTTCTTGATAATGTTCCTTTATTATATGTTTCTATTTGTTTCTACAAATCTTTACATTCTTTATATTTTTTATTTGTACAATTAATGTTATTTGTTTGAATATTTTCCTGGTTCACGTTTTGAAGTATAGCACATACTGCATTTACCACTAGTATTGTTCAGTTAAATATCCTCTTATAAGACAACGATAGAATCGACAAATTGTTGCTATTTGCCAAAAAGAGAAAGTTACTTTACAAAATATTATGACATACAGTTGTATTTACAAGTAGCCTTGATTAGTGAAAATCAGAAAACTCCCTTTATTCCATTGTTGCATGGCTAATAACCTTGTGGTTGATCCTACTATGAAAAAAGAAATGTCTGATATCAATGAAACCTGTTAGTGTTTACATCTAATCTAATCACCCATTATTCGTAACGTTAACTTCTACGCGTTCGAACATTTTTGTGGCCTACGTTAAACGTATATATGCAATAAATTATTTCACAAGCACTGCATAAATCATCAAACTATCTTTTAATTTTATGCATACAATCCTGATTCCTGCCACTTGCCTTACTTGCATCATTATGTACTTTGAAAACTACTATCTAACATACGTATTTTAGGTATTAGTAATTTGAACCGTTCAAATACTTTCCTGAGACATTGTATACCCTCTGGTAACGAACATGCTATGAAATCTCAGTCACATTATCACGCTTTTGTTGACAGGACAACAGGGTAGCTTTTAGTACCGAAAAAATTACCCCTTCATTTTTGACATCGCTTATTATGCACAATTTAGTTGTCGAACTATTTGATGCACATCTGGAGAGCATGTGGCTAATATTCTAAAATATTTTTTGACAATACTTTGGACAGTCCTGCGACCAACAAAGGACACGTCCTTGCAGCTTAAGGGAGTTCATGCACGATACATCGCAGTATCGCCTCTAACCAACGAAAAGTGTACTAATCTTGAATTTTGTATGAAAACGACACTGGTGAATATGAAGACTGTCTCGCATGTATGAACAAACAGAAATGTACCTCTGAACTTTTCCGCCCCTCGTCCTTCCATGTTTCCGGTTACCGTCTCTCACTACATCACCAAATGGAATAACAAATCACTCATTTAACGATGAAATATTTTCCCGCATGCCAGCGCAGAATTTTATGTAACAAATCCGTAGAATGAATGTATATCTCGATGCATTAATAGCAATCTCGTTGCATTCATATCCAGCTGACGTAATGAGACAGAGATGCGAGGCAGGAAGCCAACCCTCGAAGGGGGACGGAGAGGGCCAGGGTGGAGGGGGTGGGTGGAAGCGAAAGGACGATGTTGAAGGACGACGAGAGCAACCGGGGGAGAGGGGCTGACAGAGAATTCAATTCCATGGTCGATTATGCAACCAGTCTGCCGGATTACTGCCGGTACACGCTTCCGTTTTGCGCCGATGAAGGGATTACTTTGCGTGTATCCTGCACAGAAGTCTTCATATGTGAACGTGCGTAATCGTGTCTATCGGATATATTCTTCTAGCAATTAAATATCTCGAGATATTATCATGTTTTACAAGTACAAATACAATGCAGGGTGTTGAGAAAGTCACGGAGGTATTAGATAAAATTACAGTTATTCGTCATAGTCGATTTCTTTTGGTTTATATTAATTTATTACAAGGCACTATTGAGAAGTCGCAAAGAGATGAAGAACAGTATCAATTATTAATAATAAACGATGTACGATTGAGAAAGGTACAATGAGATGAAGAACAATTTTAATTGTTAATAATGAACGATCTACTCATTACGAGATTTAGCAAGGGACAGACCAAACGTTGATGCGCTTGAGTTTAAACAGATCAGAATTCTAGAACCATCCAAAGTCGAAAAGTTTCCAGAGACGGTTAGAAGAAAATTTATCCTTTGAAACTACGCCGTTGTGCCTGACATCAGAAGGCTCTTCCAAACAGTTTCGAAACCTCCAGAGACAAACGTACATACAAGCATTCAGAGATCGAGAGGTGCCGCGACAGGCAGAACTACTATGAAATACAAAAGTCGATAAATCAGATTCTGATCATGACTGTACCTAAATTAAAACAGTAGTAATGTAACATGACGGCTAAATGATCATAGCAGTCGATGCTGGATTACATACAAAGAAGAAGAAGCAGTAACGTGACCGAATCTTTCAACACAGGGTGTTTCGAAAATCGTAGTGTAACCAAAGCGTAGGCAGTTCCTTGACCGATAATAAAGAATCAGTTTTTCGTTGGGAGGGTTGGTTTTTGAGAAAATTTACTTTGAATACTGGTCGAGTACGCGTTTTACATGTAACTGTTCTGTACACGCCGGTGAACACTGACAATGATGCTTTTGTTTAATTAAACTTGATACGAGACACACAATCAGTAATGGAAATAATTGTTTCGTTAATTCAGTAATTGTTGAAAATCCGTTGTTACGTGGAAATCCGTGTGCGTCGAATCAAAAATTTATTTCACAATGGCAACGTGTTTTGAATTTTTGTAATGTACTAATAATTATTACAAAGATGAAATTGAAAAATCCAATTTATCCGTATTTTTGGTCTTGGACTACAGTTTACATATAGAAATGTTTATGAAAATTTATTGACATTGTATCAGAAAAAATGGGAGGAAAGCTATAATTTTTAAAATATTGTTTAAACAAATGAACTTCCGACAAAATCGCTCACACAGATGAATTCATAATTAAAAAATACGTAATTAAACAAAAAATGGTTGTCCTACATCTAATAGTTTTTGAGATATTCGATAAAGTATGGTTTTCAGCCCCCACTTTGAGGGCTGTTTTCACCCCTTCAACAAGGACCTTTGCCGATAAAAAAAATACATGTGAAATATTTTTTTGAGCTCTATATCATACTAAAATTTCACCAAAATCGCCGTGTTGCGGTTAGGTATCATCCCCTGTTAGTATAAGATATTACTGCTTCGATTCAAGAGTATCAATGGCTAGAGTAAACGAACCGGCAAGCGGCGCGTGTATCGACAGTGCCCATATACGTCACGGGCTTGCAGAAATTGGACGTTTCGGCATGCCCGTACATGTCACGGGCGCGAGCGTTAAGGGGTTAACACGTTGAGGGCCGCAGTGAAAGCTACCATACATAATCAGACACCTTATAATTTCCTTTTTTTAACACGTTGAACGCCACAGTGAAAACGGCCATGCCTAATGCGACACGGCATGATTTACTATTTCTTATATAAATGGTCAAGAAAAAAATGATTTGAGTACTCAATTGTGTTCCCCTGTTCCTACATTATTGTTCCAGTATGTAGGTTGCTCGGAATTTTTCGACAATCAATAATTATTTAATCAAATTAAATTTGAGGTGATGGTCACCGGTAATCGCCACGGCGTTCAACGTCTTAATATAAATTCTGAAACAAAAGAGCTTTTAGCTACTCGATCGTGTAATGTGTATTGTACATTATTATTTTGATGTTAATGCTATTCAAAATTTGGTAAGACATAATAGTTATTTAATTAAATTAAAACGGCGGCGTCGGTCACCGATGACACCGACGGCATTCAACGTATTAATGTGACCCCTTAAGTAATAAATAGTTTATAGCATAGATACTTGACGGATATACAAAATCAATTATCTCGAAAATAAAGCCTCGTAGCGAAACATATTTTTCTTCATTTTTGACTGGTTTTTGGACATTGAACCCCTTATCATTTCAGTAGTACTACGATTTTGTACACACCGTGTACACATTGAAAGAATTTACTTCGATTCTGTGTGATTATCCAAATGATAATGTGAGTCTTTTCTGTATTAACAGTTGTACATTTCATTGTGTACGATTTTAGAATTAGTTCAGTAATTATTGGGTTGATTCATAAATAACTTCCCACACATAACACATTTTTTTTCTAAAAATTCAAATAGTTTACCTGGACTACTGATTTTTGCTTTATATTTGAAAGTAAGAAACCCTGGACCGTAGAAATGCTGTAGAAGCAACAATAATCAGTTTTTAATAAATCATTTATAAATTAAAGAAGACAAATCGGAAGTTATTTATGATTCAACCCAATAGTATAGTATTTTAAATTTTTCGTGTATTCTTGCTGATGTTATTTAATTAAACCACTTTCTGGAGGATCGTATACATATAAGTAATGCATGGGCTGCTATACGAACTCAAACCTGCACCGACGTTTCGCGTTTTTGTCATTTTTAACAAAGCTAAGCCCGCCTTCGAAAAAGTACGAAAATCCGCATGGACTGACATCGAGGCCCAGCTGGTCCACGCTTCTTCTGCACAGCGATTAACTTACCTGAGGCGTTTTATAATTCGTAGAGACCTCATAAGCTGAACGCAGTGAAACTACGAATTTGTGGAACAGAAAATTTTCCTCGACATAACATATTTTATTAACTAAAGTCTCCAGTTGGTTCATTTACAAGTTAACAAAACCTCGCATGCGTTCCCCATACAAAAAAGTACTCGTTTAACATATTTTACGTTTCTTCAAAGTACGCGTATTATTAATCCCTGTGTACCTCAAAACGGCGATTTGACATTTCATAACTCTTTAATAAAATATTTAATTTAGATGAAATTTACTAACATTATTTAAAATTGCTTGAAAAATGTATTTCTTGAATAATATTCTTTTTGGTACTATTTTGTAATGCAAGTAAACGGTTACTTTTCTTATTTTCATTGTACTTCAAACAATAAGTTCGTAATGTCTTATGTCATCGCATTCACACATAAGTTTTTTATTTTTCTAGCCATCCACGGTGATAAATGACTTTTGCAGGACGATGTTTGAAAGCAGAAAGTATCAGTGACTGTAGCTGTACCAAAGGTACGGTGGAGTGTTTAAACCCATTATCCTGACCTCTGACGTTATTTTACCAGATGCTTAATATTTCTATGCTTCATGCATTTACATATTATGTAGAAAGATGTAAATCATAATTGGAATAATGAACAAAATATAAACAATGTCTATTCTAAAAACTAGTACAAATAATACAAGAAAATAATGTAACACCGAAACCATCTACGTTACATGAACTAATAGAACAAAATAAATACAATAGGACCACGATTATCCGAACTACAATTGATAGCAGGATGACTCGCATTGTAACTATGCTTCGCATAAAAAGGATAATTTTATTTTAGAATGTAAAAAATCGACCACTTTGGAATTAGGTACACAGTGTCACTAATGATTATTTCAGCTTGTAGCAGACATAGGATGGCCAATTTTCTGTCAGGTGTTCGGATAATCGAGGTTCTACTCTAGTACATATGAAGAGATCACGCTATCTTGTATGTTTTTTTAAATACGATCGAAAGACAAGTACATATTATTGCATATTAACAAGTAGTGATGTAAGTCCACTTTTTCCTGTTTCGAATTACTTAATGTTTTCTACTGTACCCTATTTAAAAGTATTGTAACCGCTAATACGCTAGTTTTATGTTTTTTAGTTCTTAGACATGTTAGATGTTATTGTGTAACCGTTTTTGTGAGCCTTGCCTGAGTAAAACAATGTTTTCGTTGATCTCATTGTCAATTGGACTTGTACCACTTTCAAAAATAATAAATTGTCAAAAACGTGAGTTATACCAAATTTATACCTATTTACATTTCGATTGAAGTTGACTATCTCAAAACGTAATTCAAAAATATAAAGAACAATAAAAACAATAAAAACGTATTATTGAATACCAAATTATATTTACTCGACATGAATATTTAATGTTAATAGTTAATCATTTTTTAACATTTTATTATTGAAAGTTTGCGAAAAGAACTGCCTGACGTAATATTAGAATATCATGTTTTGCTTCCGAGAAAGAATCCTGAAATATTCGTGATGGATAGGACGTACTATAGGGTAATAAACTCTCCATACCGTTATATTTAGCTGACGTAATAATTCTAGAATTTTTATGTAATGGAAACGACGTTTTATCACATTTTCTTGGCCGTCTTCGCTTTAAGGGATGAACCTAAAACTCCGAATCCTATATCCTGTTCCATTGATTGTTGGCTCACTGTGGCTTTATTATATTACACTAGCAACCATGGAGGTGTTTATTGTGCTTTTGGTTTTCAATAAGTATTTCTTTCAATATTCAATCCACAGCGTACGTAACATAAAATCAAATTTGAAAATTAATTTAAAATTAATTTCGTTTAACAGTCGAACTTCCACTGGCTTGAAACTGGGGTTCTCTATTTCACGTGTATCTAAATACACGTGTATACGTGTATCTTTAATATACGATCAAAACCATGGTCTCTACTTGAAGCTTCACAAAGATCAATCTGTATCAGAAACTAGCTTTAACTCACCATCTTATAAATTAGGCTAAACTTCATTATAATCCAGTAGATTAATACATTTACATTACTAAATTTGAACTTCAAACTAAATTGTCTCGAACGGCTCGAATATAACGATCATTTGGCAAGTACACAAGAATTAAAACGAATTCATGGAAAAACAGTGATGATAACGTATAGTTACCTGGCAGAAATCCTGTTAAAAATTCTGGCAATTTTAAATTACTGAAAAAATACAATGAACGCACGAATAAAACTGCTTGAACATGGCATTGAAGCAGGATCTTTTATTTAAAAACTATTCAGTGCATTATGTGCTGTAATTTCTGAAAATTCGTAGCCTGGATGGTACGGCGTGCTTCGTCTGTCGATTTCACGTGGAAATATGCAGAACAATTTTTTCGTTTAAATGAATTTCGGCGTAATCAAATGGCGAATCTAGCGTAACAATTGTGTTGTACGGGAGTTGAGCGAGGTAACATAATTCGCCGTGGGCGCGGTATCGTTAAACCCCGGCGGGGGAATCAGCGCGATTTTGCATTCGTACATTACGTTATGCCGTGGGCATTTCTGCGAGAGCGGAGGAACAGAGAAAAAATTAGATCCATTCATGGCGGCGAATGGAATCCGATCGTCGAAATGGCGTGCTTTATCGCATTCCCGAAAATTTATTGCCGTGAAATAGCTCCAGCGGATATCTCCATCGGTCGATCCGGGGGTAGAAAATACAGGATTAACAATTATTATTGGCTGCCCGTTCGTGATATGCGAGCACGATATTTTTCCGCCAGGATATCTTTATTCAATGTTTGCACGTTTTGCTGCACAATGGTCTATCTTGTTGTCGTAATGGATGAACAACGGGAATTCGATTCGTTTTCTTCATTCCTTTTTTTTATTGCGCCGCAACCGTAACGCTGTAACGGAAATTAAGATTGCGTTATTTTCAAGCGTAATTGAGGAAAAATTCTCACCGTAAATGTTTGTCTTCCCCGTGACGGCTGCATAATCCCGAGAAAAATTCACTGTGGCGGAACGGTAAAAACTTATTTGCAAGAAAACTCCTTATCTCTAACGAACTTAAATTCTGCGAAAACTTGCGCCGTACTAACTGCAAGCGTTTAAATTCAAACTTTACCGTAAAACATACGGATTTATATGTAACGGAAATGCAGTTCAAAAGTACTCTTATATTTCCAAACAAATTACGCATGCCAACACGAAGAAAATAGAATTCGGAGATGACGAATTCAGCTGTTTTTACGAAACAGAGAACCGACAACCTCGCCCGAGGTAAGTGTAGATAAAAATATCTCGTTGATAGTCGGGAAACACTGTAACACGAGAGAACAATACCAATTAGATAATATTTGGCAAGTTAAGTTATTTCGGATAAAAGGAGCTCGCAAGGGACGTCCGGCAAGTGACACTCGCCGATTTTGATCTAACTTTGCATAAATGTTTACTGGACCACCCTAAGAACAATGCCGTATTTGGTTGGTGTTACTTTTGCACTTTAAGGAAGAAACCACCCCTTTTATCCGAGTCGCCCCTTTCATTTATGTATTCATAACTCCTAAATTAAAAAAGATAATTACAAAAAGTTAGAGCGACAAGCTTACATACAGTAATTATAAGAACTATATAATGGTATGCATCGTTGGATTCAAAATAAAAAGGAGCCTTCATTTATCTGAATGAAAATAAAGAACTCCAAAAACGGGGGTGGGGGATCAATTTTTGTAAGAAAATTATTTTTTCGGCAATTCTTTTCTACAGTTATATAGGCCTTTGGAAACGGTATAACATTTATTAACATGTTTTTCGTTATCTTTTGTAATTTAGGAGTTATAAGCGCATAAATAAAAGGGACGACTCCGATAAACGGGGTGGTTTCTCCCTTAAAGTGCAAATGTAGAACCAACCAAATACGGCATCGTTCTTAGGCTGGTCCCAAAAAAACAATTGTGCAAAGTTTCATAAAAATCGGTGTATGTCACTTATAGAACGTCCCTTGTTATTTCTGAGACACTTTGCTCAATGCAGCAGTTCGGGCTAAAATCTGCAATGCAATTTTATAAACCAAATAATGTTCCAGCCGAGCTTTGTGCCCGCTCTGTTTTAAAGTAGGGCGAATTTTACATCGCTGAATAATTATCGTTTATTGATCACATTTATTCATCTAAAATTAACAGAGAAAATTCGTGTTACACAGAATATTTTCAAAATAGATGGCCAATCTTTGAAAGCATATTTCACTTGCCACAAACATGAACATAGTCATATTTTGTCATGGAACGGTAAATAATCCCATTAAATATATGAATTCAATAATATAAAAAGGAACATATCAAAAATTGTTACGAAACACGGATTAATTGCAAGACTCGATGGTTTAATTTTAAAATTAGCTCAATTGCAGTTACGAGATGAGTTTTTATAGAAGAATTATACTGAAAATTATGGCCTGTCTCATGTCTCCCTGTTTAATACATTTGTTCCTCTTATTCACCCCGTTATCACTCATTTGTTTGAGTTTTGATACAAATAACACTCTAAATATTACGCACCACTATAAAATTAATATTGAAGAGGTTTGAGCATGTAATGGTTATTATAAATAACCACACAGAGTTCGATACGTTTAAATATTTATTAACAGTTCAGCTAAATCGAAAGGTGTGTTCTGTACAAAGTGTCGCAGGGGGCTAATAATCGACGAACTTTTCTAAATTCCTGAAAAGCTCTGCGAGAAACGTTCTTCCCTAATTGTATAGCCTAACGCAGGCCGGTGCAATATAATGAATTTATTATTTTTATGAAAGAAGTTATTACAACTATTTATAAAAGCGTTTGCTGTTTGCTACAGAAATGTTATCGGTACCAATATTTGCCGTAACGTTATTTGTACACAGTTTATGTAATACATGTTGCTCAAAAAATACCCACCAACAGGAATCCTGAAATAATTTAAAACGAAAAGGATTCTCACGTCCATGCTTTGCCTACGATTTTCGAATTCGTTTTCTTCCAAAGCGAAGCTTCGTACAAAAATATTGTACTCTACATTGTGGATTTATTTTTCATGTACATGGTATAACAGAGGAGTCCAATAACTATTGGTTCGCCGTCGTCAGAGTACACAACGTCTTGTAGGAAGGCAAAAATAAGTCACTCGATATAAGCGTATAGAAGGAGTGTAGCGCGATAGCTCGAAGGCAAACAGAAACGAGATGATTTAGAGAAAGAGAGAGAGAGAGAGAGAGAGAGAGAGAGAGAGAGAGAGAGAGAGAGAGAGAGAGAGAGAGAGAGAGAGAGAGAGGATGCTTTACGAGCGAAAAGTATAAAGAGTGAAATTCCGAAGGCGGATAAACAAACTTGGGGCCGAAGAAGAAACGGAGCAATACGGACGGTCGCACGTACGGGTGTAAGGTCGTGGAAATGTGTTGGTAAAATCTGTCACGCGGTGCAGGTAACATGGACAGTATACATGTGTCTCGTTTGTGTGGTTTCTTCTGTCAGTTGCATTTTGCGATTGTTTGAATTTTTCGTGTCTTTTCGACCGCCCAGTTACGTGTCGTATCTTTCATCGCACGGTGTCACCTCGAAAAAGAGACTACGAGTCACCAAATTTGTTGAAATTTTACATGTTGGTAATATTTTATGTATACACATATGTACACTCCGCGTCCATAAGTCACCAGACACTTAAATTAGGGGTGGACGATTTTACAGTATGAAATGACCTATATTATAAGGTAAAGTTAGCACTTATTAATTGTTTATAATGTACAGAATATGTAATTCAAATCATATGTTAAAGACCTTGCCAAAAATAAGTAATTGATCTCATATTTTCTTCTCATCAATGTATCCGCCTCGTGCGGATATGGCCGCTTGAACTAATATCGGCATTTCTTCGATTAATGGGTTTTGTATTTCGGAACTAATTTGTCTCGAACCTTCTAATGTCTTCCATAAATCTTTCTTTGACTTTGGACAAAACTTCCACAGCAAACGAAAAGGGTGTATAAACTATCGTCTGATAGAGTTCGAGTTGTATCAGAAACACCCTAACGCGTGCAGGCTTCTTTCTTTAAATATTTATTTAAATTGTACGTGCGTATTATTAATATCATATTCAGGTTATATTAAGGTAAAATAAATAAATATAACAACAAAAAATAATAAAATCAAGCCAAAAAATTGTATCCTCGTTCTATTAATCAGTTTACTCAAAATTAGCAAGTGTCCGGTGTATTCTGGACGGAGGTGTACACAGTATTTTCCTAAAATTATAGCAACCACCTCTCAAGCACTTCTGGAAAATTACGTTTCAAATGTTTAACGACTACTATAAATCCATGCTTGCTGTTTGTTTCATTCAATTTATTGCTTTCTATTACAACAATTTTTTAATAAAATTCGAGTAACATAAACTGGTGGATAATAAAAGTGATTCCGATAAAACCCTTATGAACCTCTTGCCTTGCAATCGACTTCGTAAACGACCGCGCATAATTTAATAGCAATCGATATTCGACACGGAAACGAGCACGTACGCATCTCGACCGTTCATTCGGTCGTATGGCGCGTGAATCGGAGTTTTCCGCAGAGGAAAAATAACGCTGGTTTCGGAGCGTGTCACGTAATCCACGGTGTTTTTAACGAAGTTAACTGGAGCAGTCCGCGCGCGCGCGCACACACGTTAATTCGATATTCCGTGTGTGGTCGAGTAAAGTGTCAGCCTCGGCGTCACCTGTTGCTGCTAATTAACGAATGCGTCGTGCCTTGACACCGGCTTTATGAAAAGTAAACGTCATCCTTCGCCGCACGATTACGACCAGTCAAGATCCATTGTTTTCAAGCTCCGTGGCACGCGCATGTGTAAGCACAAGGAAACTGCAGTGTTTGCTGACCGTCATGCCTGTAGTTCTATCTTTTAATTTTGTTTTCAGGATTATTGGATTTTCAACAGCGTTGATATGCAGGAAACAGCAGCTCTCGAACCAAAATGTTTCTTTTCTGACGTCTGTAAACCTTGCCGTTTGTCAAACATACGATGATTTGAAACAATATGTGCGCTTATGTAAAACATTGTTCCTGAGTATAGCATGATGTATAATTTAGAAATTCCTGCCCTGCAGACCATTAAGTTTAACCCTTTACACTCCAAGCATCGTTTGATACGATAAACCAGTAACTCCAACATAACTAATGTGATAATACAACCAATATGGTTGTGAGCTACTGCAACTAAATGTTAATTTTCAATGATTCATATTCCAAGAAAACTTCATCGAGATAAGATATTTACGCTTTACTTAGCTTGAAGTATTTAGAAATATTTCATTTTTGGCAAGTTATACAAAAATTAGTAGATAAAATTGACAAACCAAGGGAGTGCCTGAGAGGCATACTTGTAGTGGAACGCTTTACATTGTCAGTGTCTGGCAGGCATACTTGGAGTGCAAAGGGTTAATGTATATTTTGATAGATTATTGCTTCGTTTATTTACACACAAGATTTATATATTTTTGGAACGAAACAATTACAATAAATAGATTCTTAAAAGACATTGGCACTCGGCCGATTGCCGAATTTAAGCTATACCGGCTACGGTCAGCGCTAAGATGGGTGACCATCCTCAGTGTCTCTGTGTTATTATTGACACACTGGACCTACTTTCAAACCTATAACTGTAGGTCCCCTGGTTAAAAATGGACATAGCAGTCGATGCTGGGTTACATAGAAAGAAGAACGACGTATTACTGGACTGTTCTGGTACCGTGGGACCTCGATCACCCGAATTGTAATTAAATAGGATTATTCTCATTGTAACTACGTTTCGTATAATACAGTAGGACCAGCGTACGTGGGGATTAGGTTCCGAGCCCTATCGCGGATAATAGTGAATGTTATGTATACTGCGCGCATACTGTATATACCTATGATAAAGTGTAATTTATGAATTAGTCGCGGTAATAAAAAATGACCCGAGCGGGGCAGCACGAGATTGCATCACGTTATTCCAAACCGCGTACAATTTTTGATTAAGTATAAATTGTGCATTATAAATGATGAATTATTCACATAAAGTATGCATGGATTTAAATTATGAATATTTACTATATTTATGGAATTTTCTATGTACTTTTTCCAGACCGCGGTCAATCGTGGATATATAGGTTTCACTGTTATGAAAATTTTATTTTAGAATGTAAAATACATAGTGGAATAGAATTAAGTACATAGTGTAGTTAATGATTATTTTAACTTCAGTGTTAGATTGTTTAGATAGCAGACGTTCTACCTCTGCCCACTATGTCAATGGTAAACCTCACATCTATGAGAAAATGAATTTACTATTATACGAGTCGTGTCCATTCCGTGTGTAAAACATCAACGAAGTCGTATAGTTAACACAGCTCAATAAACACATCACGTGAACATCATTGAACTGTTCTTACCTTGTACTATATAAGAACATTTCTTTATAGACATCCTATACTTACTTCTATTCATAGAATATACTGTCACAGTTTGGTCGGAAAAACCTAGGATACAGCGTATATTTCATTAAAATGTGGAATATAAAAATCGAATTTTACTCGTGTATTTTTGTGACCGAATGTATTTAAATTTGTCATACAAAAGAGATGGTTAGTTTATTGCACGAGAGTGTACTTACTTACCGATAACTCATTGACACTTTCGTAACGTTTAATTTCGACTATTTATATATTTGTAAAGTAACTTTCAAATTTGAAGGGAAAATGTTGTACCAAATACTGGCGATGTCGTACAAATTCCCGTGTTTGTCCTTGTTCTTCTTGTATTCTGTCCTCGATATCCTATGGCAATAGAGCTGATCCGATAAAGTTTCGAACTGTGATATAGTTGCTTCGTATTTGCTATACTTCAGGTTACAGCACCGTCATTAACGACAAATCCCTTGATACGAACTATTGCGGTTGTACGAGAAATCAATGTTGCTTCCCTCTTCCCATCTATGTTCTTCTTTCTTCTTCTCGCTCGCTGTTGCAACCGAACGATCGATAAGCCAAGTCATGGCTTCCAGGCATAGCCACGGAAATTGATTTTAGGTGACAATCGAACGATGACCGATTAGAAACTTCCAAGGTAATGAAACTTGACCATAAACTCAGGCAGCCGGAACGAGAAATGGGACATTCATCACTAGGCTACGGATGTTTATGCAAATACATATTTTACAGGAATGGATTAAACAAGTGAAGCAGAACATGTTTCATCGTTAGAGGATCTTAAACATACATTTTTTATTTTGCACGTTTTGCATATTCTGCATATATTTGGAACATTCTGAAAATTTCTTGCATATACACAATTTGTTTACAAATTGGTTCGTGTAATTGTTAGAACTTGCTCAACCGTGCCATTGTAGACTGTAACTACCATAATGTGGCTTTGATGTGCCGATTGGTCATCACCGTGACATCAGGGTGATACGTGGGTTCAATAATTTAATCATGAGTAGGATAAACAAATATATCTAAGCAGGTCTAATAGAACCAATACAAATATTATGAAATTTACCAGTATTATTCATTAAAATGCGTTTTATTTCAGGATGTATTCATTCTGCATAATAATCTGGAAGTTAGCAATTTTCAGCTAATACAGCGTGACACTCAAAGTGTTAAACTAATTTTTCGGATAAACGGCACCAATTTTCAATTGATAATTAGGAAAAACTATTGTTGCTTATTGTAATTTGAATTATGTCTGGAACCTGACTAAATATAGCATAACAGTTTAATAGTAATAGTAATTTAATAGTTTCAAATGTTAAAAAGTTTAATAGTTTCATATATTAAAAAGTGTAACATATTAATAGTACAATATGTTGATATGTATAATATAATTATTCCTCAAAATAGTTTGTATAACGCTCATATAATGTAAATATAATTGCATATACAAATATAGTGATTAAACAAAATTACACGAATTTTCTAATCCCTGCGGAACTGCGTATTTACTGTATTTATCTTGCATATATTTCGCATACATCTTGCATATTCGCTGCATACCATACTTACATGAACCTTTCCAGTCTGTTGATCACTGTGTAGTGATAGAACGAAATGCTTCAGACAAATGTTGTTTCATTTCGAGGGAGACATAATCTATCAATAGTCTTCTTGCGAGCGGAGGTGTAAAGGACATACATAGCTGAATTTTATCTTTTAAACAGAATGATACATTATTACTTATTTTTTAATAGAGCATCCTAAGACACGTGCAATAGTCTATAGTTGATAGTCATTCAAGGTCGTTCAAAGTAAATTACAATGAAAAATAATTTACTTCATCGAGCAGGTCGAACACTTCGATAATTTACAAACTTATCAACTATTTTGCAAGTGTTCGAAAAGATGACATTGAACAGTGATGCATGCTCTAAAGCGATTCGATGTGGACAATATTACCCGAAAAATTTCATTTGGGTCCATCACAGAACAAGCTCTTCTTCATGTCTTCTCTAATTGTCGGAATCCAGTTCTCCGGTTCCCGTGAAACGTTACGTCCAAGTTCTGGTTCACTCTGAGGGACCCCAGCGTTTATGGCACAGCAGTTCCCGGGGTGAAATAAGGAATTAAAATTTTGCCCCTGTTGACACATTTCGGTACCTCGAGTTTGACGACCAGATCTCGATAATAAAATGGGTGTTTGTTCCTTCCAGGACATCCGACAACCGTGCCATAAACCGAGCCCTGGGCTGGCATGGACAATATTAACTATGTACAAAGCTTTAAATTTCGAACTGCAGACGGATTACCTAGACTCTCGAAGCTGTTAGTTCAGTGGAGATATTCATATGCGTAATCCAGTGAAAGATTCTACTGTATTTTGCTGTATGTGTATCTCATGTTTCAAAGTATCGTTAGAAATTATACAATCAGTTGCATACTATCTACGCGTTCAGCTCCGTTTCCATTACGTCCAATTGATTCGGTTATTAAGAGATTTGTTCAGATTAACGACCTCTTTATTATCGAACTCCGCTGCATCAGACACGCGTTTAATGAAGTCTACGTATTCACTCTGACGACCAGTAGCCTGTTACATAATGAATTGCATTCGCGGAATAACTCGAAACGTGGATTGCATCGGATTTGAAAGGATTCATCGAGGAGTAAAGTATATACCGGGCGGTGCACGTAACTAGAACCTACTTTGATAACTTCATAGATCTTTGTTACGGGGTTCGAAACGGATTATGCAATGCATTGTTTTATTTTATATGTCTCTTTTAGTTATCAAAATTTCAAGATTAAGTTCAGTTTTTTAAATGAGACATTTCATACGCTGTGTATAATGGCAAAAGTTTGAGTTCACGCGAAATTTTGGAACCTCGATTAACATTCAACTAATATTATTAGGTAAAACGGTTAGTTTGTTGTTGATTCCAATATATCTCAAAAACTAGGTTACGCTTGACTAATATGCAACAATATTACCTTTCCATTTTAATTTATTAATGAAAAAGATTAATCAAAGTGTAGCAGCAGTGAAAAATACAGAAATACTTGAGACAGTGAGTACAAGTTCTTGGGGTCCTCAATTTCAATCAAATTCTGTACAAGAGTAGTATTTCGTGTATACGTTATTGTAGCAAAATTAAAGGGCCTATCTCATCACATTTTATTCAGGGATCGCGTCTTAAAAACTTAGTAAATTCGATAAATATGAGAGAATAAAACATTCAAACTTTGAAATGTAATAACTAAACAATCATTGGTAGTTGGATACTGCAATGTTAGAACAATAATCTGTATATGAATTACTATCATTGTATACGACTACAGGGCACATCCCTAAATCATTTTCAAAAAATTACATTTCAAACTCTGAATGTTTTTTTCACTTGTATGTATCGAAGCTGCTCAATTTTTGAAATATAATTCTTCAAGAACGCTTGTTGAAGTACTTGTGCAATGTCCAGTGCTCCTGCATTTTGAATAACTCTTTCGGTAATAAATTCGAATCAAAAACTAATATTTTTTCATATATATTATTCAAACATAGTCTAGTCTTTAAGGTATATAGGAATTAATAAAAAATGAATGTGTTTCATCTAATATTGTTAGCGAAAATTTTGAAAACTCTCGTGATCTCAAACTTTTGTCAGGTAGTGTATATTTTCACAGAAATCAAGAACAAAAAATAATTACAATAGAAAACGTATGGCTCGCTCATTAGTGAGTTACGTCTTAATTAAAAATAATATTGAAGAGATTATTTTATAGTGCTCAGGATCCACATTTTCTATAGGAAACATTTCAAAACGTACTCATTTTATGCATGGTGTAGTACTCTTCTGTTCACCATCTATTGCTCTTTCGATTTTTGTAAAAATATATGGGATGTTTCATTTAAGAAACTGAAGTTGGCTTCAGAATTCTGCAAACTGCCAGTGCTGCAATCAAATTGAACACTGTGTTACGTAGTTCCTTTCGAACTGTGCAACATTCACCTTAGCGAATTTTTGCTAAAATCGGTATTTATGTAAATATCGAAGTGGTTCCAATTTTGTCACGTTCTTCAACATTCTCAATTTATTTTGTATTTGTTTGTTTAGACGTGCCGAGACTAAGATGTGCAATTCTTAGGCACTCGGTAAACGTGTAGACAGATGTGACATAGACAAACTAGAACAACTGACACGTCTAATGTTCCTCTATGCGTCGCTATTATTAAGCTCTTTGTACCGCCACAAACACGAGAATCGCGGAGATTCTTATGTCATAGCTCGCACACATGCGAAGAGTTTGACGAACTACAAAGACATAGCATAAGTTCTTAACCTCTTAACGACGAACCACACACGAAATTCAATAAATTTATGTACGATTATTTTAATTATGCAGTGAGCGTTGTATAACCCAAAAGACTTGTTCACGCATGTACCTACAGTGCTATGCAAAAGTTTCAGACCACTTGGGTGAAGAGAAAATTTAATGAAACCCTAAGAATTCTTTGCCATTTTTTACAGAATACCTCGAACAATTGATCAACGTTATTAACATATTCGCAGACGGACCACTAATTTAAATTTAAAGCTGCCATTAAAATGAGAACAAAATTTAGACTACATATTTTGGAGAATCTAGTTTACAACTGCTTGTTATTTGAGATAGCAATACATTTGTCTGTTACAAATTCTTTATTAAAGCAAATTCTAACTAGAACAGATATTGTACAGCTATGACCGCATAGTCGAAATGGCATTTTTACGTCACTGACCCTCTGGAATTATGAGAACACATAATTCCACGTAAACAGCAACTAGCAATACTTTATTAAAAGACATACTATTGCGGTGGCGGATGCAAAAGTGTTAATTTGTTTTTAAATAATGCTAAACGTGTACAATACTATCGAGATCTGGGACTTGCGATGACTAGGCCATAAGTTTGTAAATATGTACACAAATATACAAATGACTACACATCGCTTTTAAGACATTAGTTGGACCAAATCCGCTGTTTCACACGTGAATGCTAATATGCAGGGTAAGGCACCTGACTTGACGATTTCAAATTACTCGTCAATTAGTTGCTGTGTGAAAAAAGGTTTCAAATAAAAGCTGCATAGTATCAAGGGGGACGTATCAGACAATACTTCACTTCTCACTACCTTACATTTTTATCGAGATATGGTAGCACCTAATTTTTTCAATGGGATGGCCAATATTTTTTCTCGAAATTCGATAAAGTATCAAACGCTGCGTAAAAAAGAGACACACCAAATAGGGTTTAAAGTCGACAGTTTGATACTTTATCGAAATTCGTGAAGAAATATTGGGTATTCCGTTTCAAAAATTGAAGCTAACCTTCATATCTTGATACAAATGTAAGGTAGTAAGAAACGAACTATCACCTGATACGTCCCCCTTGAGGTATCAACCCCTATGGTATGCAACTTCTGTTTGGAACATTCTTTCATAGAGCAACTAGTTTACGAGTAATTTGAAGTGGTCAAGCTAAGTGCCTCACCCTTATAGAGTGCCTGACAAAGTATGGCAGTTTCCACTGGTCTATGTCCGGTTGTGCCATCATTGCGGCCACACACTGTGTAGAAGTCCAGCGAAAGAAATGCGGGCCCAATTGATTAATAGTGGAATCGGCCCACTTAGTCGGACACAATCATAAAAACAGAGAAACACGCATTTTCCTATTTGGCCGAAACGGCCAAATCTACTAATCGGATCATATAAACGATCCCTAGCGACTTAGCTAAAAAGCTATATGCAGTAAATTTACCTAGAAGATTGCACAGAAAGCATCACAACGGCCTTCTTCATTAACAACATACATTGTACCTCTGTATAGATGCTTTCTAATGAGAAGTGTATCTGCGTGATATTAACACACAACACTATTAACATGTTCCGTGTCGCGTGGGTCGTATACGCCCCATACGCCAAATTCGATTATTCCAAATAAATGGTAATATTCATTATGAATATTCATAAATGAATGGTATATCATAAGATAATTCAATGTTTATGTTTTTAACGTTATGTGTTTGTAGAAACTTATTTTCACGCGTCTGACTAGTTATAGATTGTTTTCACTGTGGCATGGAACATGTTAAAACAGTTTACCGAATGTCCTTATTCGACAAAATTGTAAAGCATCTTGGAGTTAATAAAAAAAGAAACTAATCGGATCATATAGTACCGTGTGACAAGGCGGAGCGAGCGAAACACCCCCTTGCTCCTGTGCCGTCTCCCGTGACTTCTTTCCATCTCTGCACAGTACACGCATGTATGAAGCCTGATGGTGTTTAGCCATAGAATATGTAGGGAAAGTACGGAAACCTGTCAAACACCCTGTATAGGGACGCAGAACAATGAACAGTTTCGGTGTATGTGTAATGCTTGCTCATGTGTATGTATGTACGATCATAAATAACTTATTATGACTAGCGCAAAGTTGTATTGGTCGTACCGCTTGCTTGCACGAGTCATTGCATTCCTCACAACAGGTCGGAGCATTATGAAACGCGTTAAGTCTCGACTCGTTTCCATGCTCCTGCTGGCAATTTGCCGAATTCCTATTCGCGTAGCTGTTATTTTTACCAAAATGGTTCAAATTTCGAAAATATATTTTCATCGTGTGCTCCGCTAATTACTTGTAATTTATTTCACGACTCATAAGAACAGAGTCAGGCATGTTTTCTTGGGAAAAGTCAGTACCGTCACACTTTAAATGCTTCAGTAACTCTTGCAGAAATTTTGTGTAATAATTTCTGCAGAAATTTTGTCTAATAACGTTTGTAGAACTTTTGTGAAATAGCTTTTGTAGAAATTTAATTTCT
Organism: Macropis europaea; assembly: GCA_916610135.2. NCBI lineage: Eukaryota > Metazoa > Arthropoda > Insecta > Hymenoptera > Melittidae > Macropis > Macropis europaea. The sequence goes on along the minus strand of OU744345.1, from coordinate 23,585,176 downwards.
CACCCGCTTGTAAGCTTTCGAATTTCTACATAGACAGGTTTCTGCACAAAGTTTCGTAGAATGTTTTGTGGCGACAAGTAAATCGAAAATGTTATACAGAGTTTCCAGAATTGAACGATCAAACATTGATAATGTGTTTTATGGCTAGAAATATGAAAAACATATGAGTGTATAGGTTCAAGAATGCTCTGTTACAGAGTTGTCAGAAAAGGAAAATATTCTTCTGATAGTTTGTTTAAAGGCTGTCTTTATTTTTCAGTTTAAAGTGAACAGTTACAGACACTATAAAGTGCGGAATTTTTCTATTAGGCAGGGCTGAGCAATATCGAAAGAAACTTTTCATCAAGTAATTATTCAATTATTTCTTTTATCTTACTTATTATTTATTCTTTTTTTGTATTATGACAGATATTTTGTAAAAACCAACAACTGAACAATAAGATTTCGATGGATAAAATTGTTTTATTTAGTACAAATTTAAATATTGAAGAGCTTGTGAAAATATTAAACTCAAAATTGTCTGTTAGCGATACTAACATTCTACTGTTCAATTACTATCCAATTACGTTTAACGATAATGTATCGCATTCCCCTTCAATTATTGTAATTTATCAATTGTATTTTCAGCTTCACGTGAAAAACAATCAGAGTATATTTCTGACGCAGTCTTTGAGCTAAAGATGGTGATGTGAACTGCATCGATCAGAAATTGCTATAAGCTAAGACTACTCTGGTAATGGAAATCATTCGTGCCGTAACCGTTCCACAACTGTACTCGTTACCCTATAATGGTTCATGGATGCTTGAACTGAATAGTTGGCAAGATACAAACTTCATTTCGAATGTTATTTCCATCCTTTTTTTTTCACATTACGAAAACTGATATCTTGGTAAATTGACAATATCGACTGCGGGTCGAGGATCTCGATACTCGTCCGCCTGCCCTTCTAGTTTCCATGCAATCTTTCAGGAAAGACGTCAGTCTACCTTATTTCCGCACACTTTATTCCTAGGATCGATGAACGTGGAAATGGCATAGCGGTTGGTGCCAAGGTTTCAATACGAGAAAGAAAATGGCCGCGTAATTAATTCAGTAGATACGAATCGATTCCGGGCTGGTTCGCTATAGTCGGCGAGTCTCGAAGACACGTGGGAAGGTCTCGGGTACGTTCAGCTATTTCATACCACGGAATGTCACTCTATCTAGAAACTGATTCCCCTTTTCTAATTACCAAAGACGAACTAATCTCGTTACTTATGAATATGTTCGTGTTGCCTGATGCCGTGCTGTTCTTTGTATCGCCGAGAAAGTTAAAGGGCAGCCGTGGAAAGCTTACACGACACCCGACCGATACACCCGACAGCTTTATACACTTTTAAAGACGCAATCGAGTTTCACGTAAGTATTCCTAATGTATCCATAAAAAGACTGTTCTCATTTCGAGACACTATAGCTTCTCTTTTTTCTGTAAAACCATACGCCCGTCAATCAAAGCGTACGATAGAATTTTTCAGGGTATAGTTACGTCTTCCATGTGAAGCTTTAATCTTTAAGCTTGTTCTGTACGCCTGACATGGGAACAAATCGATTATTAAATATCTCCAATTAGACGGATTTCGGAATTTCCCGACTAAATCCGAAATTAAGCATGAGCAGATCGTGACGATTAATAGTTCAGATAACACGTGAGACGTTGCGCTCGATTCACAATACATAATTAACGCTACTTAAGTATGATGATACTTCGACTAATAGTGACGTCTCTTCTTGAGACACGATTATAGGTGACGATAGTCAATTATGTAAAGTCAGTACGAAAAGTAATGAATTGTAATTAATTAAAATTAAATATTTATTAGTTAAGGTAAACTTAAATTGAACAATTAATTTCTGAATAAATTATGGCATACGATAGGGAATAATATTTTTATTCGGTTGTTGCACAAATACTTGCGAATCTATAGTTTTAAAAGTGTAATAGGATGTTCGACATTTAAAATATTTTTATGAATTAAAATATGCCCGATTTGCTTCTACGGATTGTTGCCAACGAACAATAAACTTTTCAATTCCTGTTTCAAGAATCGTACTATTTTTAGATTCAATAAATTTTCGATTGTATTTTTCATAATCGCACTAAGGATTACACAAGCAAAGTTTGGACAACCAAGCTTTACACGATGAATTTTATTTGAAAAATGGAAGTCTGCCGGACAGAGATTCGTTGCTGGACGCGAATATCTCAAGACTAACAATTAACGAATTAGATATACAATTACGGTAGAAATGGAACCGAGCACCTAGATTCACAAAATGAGAGTAGAAATGAATAGAACATGCTTTTTAAATACAATGATCGAAAATACAATAATTCCTAAGCAGACGTTGACGCACGGACGAACTACAAGGTGTTTGAAGAATATTTACCATAAATCGGTTGATCCTTAATAATCTTAGTAATTCGGGGTTGGTACATTACAGGTTAATTAACTGTTTTGCTTAGACAAAATTTCCTAAGTTTCTAAATAAATGATAATTAGTTAAAGGTACGTTCGACGAGAAAAGCCGGTGAGGAAAAATTTCATAGTCCAGTTAATGCAATTTTTTAGAGGCGTGTGTTGCTACACATGGTATTGTATTACCGTGTAGCAGAATTGGCAATTCATCAAAGTACTGTAGAAACTTCAATAACCGCACACACATTATCCTAACGGTGGGTGATCCAAATAGTATACAGTAGAACCTCGATTATCGGAATTGTAATCAGTAACAAATAGCCTCACGTTGTACCTATGTTTCTCATAAAAAAAATACTTCTGGTTTAGAATATAAAAATACACGGTGGTAGAAAATAAAGTACACAATGTCACTAGTGATCATTTCGCCTTATAATTAACGTAGAAGAAGAATTTTCGGATGAGCCGCGGTCGAATAATGGAGGTTCCACTATATTACGTTTCCAGTCGACATACGCAAAGAATTCTGTGAGATTTTTTTGGAAACATCATGGCACGTACGAAGCAAACCGCAAGGAAGTCTGCCGGTAGTATAGTACCTAAAAAACAATTGGCGGCAAAAGCAGCGCGTAAAAGCGCACCCGCAACCGAAGGTGTAAAAGAACCTCATCGCTACAGGTCCGGAAGAGTGGCTCTTCGTAAAATCAGAAGATACCAGAAGAACACAGAGCCGCTGATTTGTAAATTATATTTCCAACGAGTTGTCCTCGAAATCTCTGAAGACTTCAAATCTGATTTGCGCTTCCAAAGCTCAGCTGTCATGGCTGTACAAGAAGCTAACAAAGCCTAACTCGTGGGTCCCTTCGAAGACATAGACTTGTGTGCCATCTACACAAAATGTTAACATTATGCCCAAATATATTCAGTCGGCACGCTGAATGAGAAGAGACAATTCTTATCTCCTTACCGCATGATGTGCTCTATATTGCACAAACTAAATTTTCATTAATTTTTTGTGTAAACATGCATCATAACCCCACTGCGTGTTGTACCATATTTAATACACCACTATGATTTTCAAGCATAATCTGCCATTTGTGTTCGGAAAAGTTAAACCTTTGGGATTTCTTTACACTGTTGTATAGCTTATGTGTCTCAACCGTTTTATCTCCCACACGAGTATTTTCGAAATTATTGACGGCATAGAAAATATTACAGGCAAAACTCAAATGATTTTAAGGAAAAGACAATGTACAGTCAATAGTTCGTTTATGGATGAAGGCGTAGCGGAAATGTGAAAGTCATCTTTGTTTTTCTAAATAGACTTATTCATTTTTTAATACATTAATCGATGCAGCTTTTTGTTCTTTATAAGCAAATGTGTACAGTTACTGTTTTCATGCTTTTACTGTTACATATGCGATGCAACTATTTACTTATAGATGATAAAACCACTAAAGACACATTTTGTATAATCGTCCACAAAAATCTGCACGGGAGCTGAATAATTAATCTGGAAATAATCCTTTCGTATCCTGAATTATGCAGTTACTTCAATAGCCGATCACCATAAATCATCAACGATTATTATCATCATAAAGCCGACGTTATTCAATAATTTCATATCGGCGTGGCGTTGAACGAGTTAAACCGCGTGGCGAATGCTGAATTTGCCGATAAGGTTCTACGATCGGCCAAATACGCGGTGAAAAAAAAAGTAGATTAACGATCTCGTTACTTTGTACGACGTCATAGTGTTCAATGCTTACGAGAAGCCAGAGATGTTGGGCATTGCACCGCCTCAACGATATCATGATTCACGATAACGGTAACTGCACGGATACCGGCACGATGCCCACCATATTGAATTGCAATATTCGAAAATAGCATCTTGGTGTAACGGCGCAACGGCTTCATCGATAATTTTTTCTTATACGTTGAACAGCTTATTTCCGAAAGTCCTTTAAATTCTATCAATAATTCATTCTGAATCAAAATTTTGATGAAGTTTCCATTTGAAAACATGTACCGCGTGATACGGTTCGGTCACTTTTGTACGCCACTGTAGCCGTGACACTGGTTTCGATGCTTGATAAAGAGCGATTGGAATTCCGTGATCGAAGTTCATTGTTCTCGCGAGTAATCTGTGTGCTGATCAAAATCAGCCAAAAAGACTTAGACAGCAATATCCAGGAAAACACGATATGCTCGTTTTAATTACGATGGAATTGGAGCGGAAGCCAAATCGATCTGGCTCAATCGATGTGCCTACGTTATTCATTGACACCAACACGTACACAAGCAATTCGTTTGTTGAAAATGTTTGAAATTAGAGAGAAGTCCTTGTTTCATTATTACATGTCCTGCTAATGCAGGCCGACAGTTTTCGTATTAATGTTTGGTAAAATTATTTTCTTTCACGTTTCTTACGTTTATAATAACTATGAACAACATAGTTACTAATTATTATAAGTCAGTGGCACTTATATTGAAAAAATGAGACTTTCAGTTGGTAGATATACAATTTTCATAGCTCATCGTTATTTTACACGATTTACAGTCATTTTTGTCGATTTTTTCTTGGTCAATTGGATTAATATTGATTGTTGAAGCGAAAAATAGTATCAGCAGAGTTTCATCAGGAATTGTCTGAATTATACTTTGTTTAAAGCTCTTTGTGACGACATAAGGGTCATTTCAAAACAAATGTTCGTTAACGAATTGTAACGTTTAATTGGTAGCGTGTTTTACTCTCATGATAAATGCTCTGTATAATACTACGGTCCATGCGGGAAACGCCTATAGGCGATTAAAGCGTCTGCTTATTAAATGAGCTACTGAGCCACCCGCACGTGCTATACATTATCCTATACACTTTCGCGTTGCTATTAAAAGGTTCTGTACTGCATTTGTAAGATTTATTAAATAGAAACTCGAGTTAATCTGCCCCTTTCTCTCGCCTTAAGTGCATAATAAGTATTTTAAACATAAGGAAACAGTTTACACTGGGTGTAAAAAAAAGCTAATATGTACTTGGAAACAATGTAATATTCGCGAAAAGACTTAAAAAATGTTTTATCAATATAGGGCCTACAGTTAATCTTTGGAATGGAAACTTATTAGCCGACTTCACAAGTACACTCACTGATGGCCCATAGGCGTTTTCCGCAGTGACACTGTCATTACACCGAGCATTTATTACCGCGAGAGTAAACCACGCTATCAATTAAAACTCGAAAATGAATATTTTTCACCATACCCCACTTATGTCATCTGAAAGAACAAAATATAATTCAGATAATTTTCGATTAAAATTGATTAGGGTAAGTATACCAGTAGTCGACAGTGTACCAATAGTTGACACTTTTATTCTCAGTCACGAAAAATAAGCTTTCTACTAAAAAAATGTTTTTTAATAGTGCACTGTTTAAAAGGATATTCGCTCTAGTGTGAAAATTTATAACTACTTTCATTGCAATGCATCGTGGGTTTAAATGCCAGAACAATTGCTTTTGGTTGTATTCTGCATGCTGTTGGATGGTTCTTTTGCTTCATAGATTTGTTAAGGAGGTTAGTCAAGTCAAGAAAATAAAAATATTACTAAAAATAAAACTCTGTTATAATAATTACAATGGGAAAGGAGTCCTATAATGTCAACTACTGGTACACTTACCCCAATACTGTTTTTTGTTATAACAATCAATGCGATTTCTTTTGGGGCAGGGCACATTGAAAAAGTGGATATATCTCGTGTAAAATAAGGGTGACCTATAGAAATCGTATATCACCTGAAAGTTCTACCTTTATTCGAATAAAAGTTATGAATTAATTTTTATTTCTTTTACCTTACTCCGCTGCGTATGGATTTAGTGGAAAATTGAAAACGGGAATCGATAACAGCGAAATAGATCTGTCTGGTTGATGCATATGAATATCCTTCTCCTATCAATCTTCAAGTATGGCAGGGACGTATACCCTGCTTAGAGACGTTTGTTTAAAAATTTTTATGTAACTTTGAAGTCGAGTTGGTATGGATAAGAGTCAATTTCCCGTCGTTTTCGCCGTTTTGACATTAAATGTTCTCAGACACAGAATTTTCCATATCCGCTTTATACGTCAGATTTATAGTTTACCGATTATCTTTTTTAAAACTTTTACATCGTTTTGTAAACGGAAAAATCTTCCAAAACGAGCAAACAGTAATAACGGCCATTGAACGGTTCACCAATTCCCGAAATTAGAAACTTTAAAAAAATGGAATATATCGGCTGCAAAACTGTTCACCAGAATGTGTAGAGTCAAGTGGAAGTTCTTCTGATTAAATAATTGTTTGAAAAATGCAAAGTATGCATGAACCTAATGTAAAGTTAGGATTGTGCGATAATTAAACAGGATCCGAAATATTAGCGAGGGCATTCATAACTGGCGATTAAACAAACAGAAAAAATATTTAATTTATTGGAAATGGCTATGAAAACTATAACAATAAAAATAAACACGAAACAGCTTTCAACATTTACGCTCGCTATATGCTTACTTTCAGATTGCCACGCTCTTGCACTCTTCTCGATGATGCCATTTGTTAACAAAAAGACAATCGCACACACACAAACACATACACATCCTTTCACGCACATTTTGGTGCATTCTGGCGCCACGTGGGCGCGCACACCTTGCCAATTCCTACATAAATGAGTTGATTAAATAATTATTGATTGTCACAAAATTCTTAGCAAACTTCATACTGAAACAATAATGTAGGAACAGAAGAACACGTTTGAGTACTCAAATCTTTTTTTTTCTTTGCGACTTATATAAATAATAGTAAATTATGCCGTGTCTGACTAGGTGTGTCTGTTTTCACTGCGGTACTCAACGTATTAAACAAATTCCGTGATGAGGGAGGAGTTCGTCGACTTCGAAGAAGGTCCATTGGTTGCAAAAATACGGAGAATTCAATGTGTTGCGATTTGGGGTATTAGTGTAGGTGTAGATTACGACCCGTTTTCTAATTAGGTTAGAGGAAAGTGTTATTTGGTGATCGCGTGACGAACTACTTGCGCGTTTTAATTGGAAGGGTGGTTCCAGCATTTAGGTAAGTTCTGATAAGCGGGCGGGGTCGAACGAATGGTGCGATAATTGGTACTAGTAGTTCCACAGGCGCAGAACATCTGCACCGAGTAAAAATCCCAGCAAGTTCCTTCTATTAGGCTAGTGCATACGACGAAATGTCCAATTCGCACAGTGCTGATAAAACTGTCATACCTTTTGGAAAAAATTCTACAGGATGTGCCACATGAAAAAGGCCACCTAATTATCTTCTCGAGCTATGCGGGATGAGCAAATTTTCATATGCAATTGAAATAGTTTCAAAAGACGAATAAAATAGAAGAAAAATTCTTTTATAAATGCCATTTTTGTCTGTTCTTTTCATGATGCATTGTGGAACCAATTACTAGTACAGCAGGACCTCGATTATCCGAACTGGAATTAATAATCAGATGACTCACATTTTAACTATATTTCGCATACAAATTTTAATTTTATGTTACAATGTAAAATACGTAATTGTAGAAAATTAAGTGCACAGTATCACTGATGATAATTTTAACTTGTAGTTGATACAAGATGACCGGTTTTAGGAAGATCGGAGTTCGGATAATCAAGGTTCTACCTCCTTTATTTGCCACAAGTTCAAAGCTTCCATTTTTTACGTTATCAAAGTGTGACGAATTTTCTGTATCTATCAAATCGGTAATTTCAGATGTACCAACCTAACGTTTACTTCAATTTAATTGAAAATGCATTATTTAAAGCTGACAAATTTTAGAGTGATTCCATGGTTATGGTACACAGCGTATTTCTTTAATGTGACAAAATAACACAACGTTCCTCTTGTTCAAAAAATTTTCATAAACTCTTCGGCTTTTAATTCTGCGCGACGCAGGGAGAAAGAGGGCTTTTAAAATTCGCCAGAATTTCCTGCAGTCTTTAGCGGCACTCTCGACAAGAGTAACAGTTACGTCATTGTCGTCGCTCGTAAAAACAGCGAGAACGGAAAGAGGAAAAATTTATTTTCGTACCTTTTGAATAACACTTCCAGAGGCAGTGCCCTGGGCGGGATTCCGCCACCTGATTGGCGCTTTTAATTTTCCATTCATCCGGATGTAGTCGAGCCCGCAGGCAGCCGACGTTTGACGTGCAAATCCCACGACTCGTTCGTATGAAGAACTCCGACCGCTTAATAAAATTCCACAAAAAATCTCGAACGTTACATTTAGATTTTTCAATTATACAGAGTGTTCCGCAACTCGCAGCACGGCCGAAACGGGAGCGATTCTACATGAAAAATAAATCGAAACCGTAGAAGAGAATCTTTTTTCGACGAAGTTTCATTTTCGAGAAAAAATTCGTTTCCATATTCAGCGGTACACGGACATTCGATTGCCTCCAAATTTAGCAATAAATGCAGCAGAAGAAAGTACGGTAGAACCTTCAGTATTTGATCATCCATTATCCGAATCATCAATTATCCAGATAGTATTGGATTCTTCAGAAAGTTCGGAACATTTGCAGTAGGAAGGCTTCATTCTATATTTGTTGGAATTGGAACGAAAGTATAAAAATGAATCGAAAATACAGAATTATAGTCGTAACCGTCGAGTACGTGTGCAATTAATTAAAACTAAACCCGCGTTTGTAGAACAACGTCACAATTTGGTGTATGGAACAATACTTGTTCCTTTACAAATTATTGATAGTCTCCTTTCCATTGTTGTTCCTAAAATGTTAGAAGTGAAATGAAAACTGATAACAATGTGTTCCTGGCTCCTGAGCCGAGGGCTAGTGACTACTTTATTCAAACTCATTTTTATTTATTCGGTTACATTGAAAAAATAATAAAAATTGTATTCAGTTTAAAAGCAACATACACTACCTTATTGTTTATTAAGCGTGAGTGTACGTGACGGATGTTCAAATTTGATTTTCTCGGAAAGAAAACCTCATGAGGAAAAGTTCATTCCATAATTTCGACTTACTTTTGCTCGAGGAATCACCTGGGTGTTGGATATACCACATTTCAATACATCTTCTACAAAATGTTTGAATAAATATAATTGCAATAAATATTAATGTATCTATTGGCATTTTACCGTGCATAGGTGAATAGGATGAAAAAAAGATGAGAAAAAGGTCAAAGGAACGTGGGACTGAAAATGCTCTTCTTTCGAGTTATAATTACACTTGTTTACGATGAGATTTGACAACACTGAATTAAAGAATCTATTTATATAATGAACTCTTAAAGATCTTCAAAACGCACATCTTTTCATAAGGTACAGCTGGTTGACGATGACGCAGTATTACATTTTTCATAATTCCTGGAAACTCATGATGAGAAACGCTATTGTGTTCATCTGACCCCGACTATAGACATCCATTATCATCAATTTTACTTCTCAAGATTATGATTAACGAATTTCAAATTATACTTATAAAAGCATTTCCTCTATACAATTGCTAATAGAGAAATTGATTAAAATTTCAAGCAATTTTAAAGTTCCGCCAGGGTTTATCTACTCTACTATAACATCTGCATTCAAGTTCAAGAGTGTGGAGCAGTCGGCAAGGTGCTAGATTGCTACGCACAGTTTCTTTTGCATTAAGTATCTTTTAAACTATTGACCGTCTACGGTTAGACCTATCTATAGAAGGACTCGTAATAACGTGATGTGTCAACATGCAGAAGCTCATTAAAATCTGAGACGACCACTTCGGTAACTTTTCTTGTATGATCTGCTTTTTACCTCTATTGGTAACACCGATGGCCCTGTGTAAGGTTGGATGCGCGCATGTGTGTGTGGGTGGCAGTGAGAGCCCTTCGGCGGTCCAGGTATAGACACGTATCCCGTGTTGGAGTGGCAGCATCGGTCGATGTTCATTTTTGAAAATCAGCTAACGTGGCGTGGAGCCCGGCGACGGGGCGAAAGATTTCCCGCACTCGACGGCGGATGCCGTGGGTTTTCACGGAGATGAAAATTCAAGTAGTCGAGGAGAACGCGTCGCGGTGACGGGGACGACCACGTCGACGTCTAGGAGGCGTCGAGGAATACGTCGTTGGCTAATGCCACGATTTTCACGAAGCGTAGGTAATACGTATTGTGGCCGGAGTCGTGTCGTGATTTCCAGCATACAGGCGCGCCGGTGTTCCCCGGGGCAGTCACGTCTTGCGCGAGATTCAATTTGCCGCCAACTCCCACCCCCTCATCCCCAACCCTCTTCCAGCTCGAACCACCCTCGAGCTGCTATCTCTCCTCGTTCCGTTGCCCTTTTACCCTTCGTTCTCCTTTTTGATCTATTCGCCAACGCGAAACTCCTTTTTTCCTCCGTCGAGCATCGCCGGGCGAACACAAACGATCGGCAAGGGCCCGAGAAAACCGTCTTCTGTTAGGCCTGACTGACAAGGATCCGTGATTTCTACAGGAGAGTCAAAAATTCATCGTTATCCGCCTCTTGCGGCACGTGGCGGAATCGAGTCAGCCACGGCTCGCCTGGGAATCCTCGCCGACTCGTGACTGCTCCGTCTTCCCTTTCCTGTGCAAGATTCTTCAGGTTACAGTGAAATGAGTTTACGTGACACGGTAACGATGCATCGCGTTTGATAGGAAGTGACGTAAGCGATTTTCCAATCATGCAACACTGTACAGAGTGTCCCGTTATGAAACGACGTGAGCTGAACCAGGTATTCGCTGTGATTCACGAGTAGTAATAAATAAATTTCTGATTTTGAAAAAGTACATGAACTGCCGCATCATCCGTTGTCCAAGGGTTAAAATCATCCTGGATGTAACCTCTTGACACATTCCTTGGTATGCGTACCACTGGCAGAGCACGAATCAATTTTAATATTTTTAAATAATCGCTAACCTTTATGAAATTGCGAGTAACATTTACGTTTCAGTAATAGTACAAAATAAGAAATGTATTATCAAACAGATACATGTGGAGATATGCAACCATACATATTGTAATATTGCGTTTAGAGAGCAGACTTTACTTATATTAGCATCGTTTAGAAAACTTTGGGTAATCTGTTTCGTTTTAATCAAATCTAAATGTATGTATGCACGAAGAGAAAAACTGAGAAGACTGACCTGCGAGATTCAGTCAAAGAGCATTTTATATCAACTTTTTTTCTTTCTTCGTGGTTTAAATATATTCTACTTATTAGTAATTAATGTCTGTCGTTCACCGTGTTGGCAATAGGCCTGCAATTATTTACTCCCACAATATGAAAGAAAAGCTATTTTCACGCGTCTGACCAGTTACGAAACCTTCCCCTAAGGAACGGCATTTATTAACACTTTGGGACATGAACTTCCCCTTCGTAAGCACTGTTCTTTTTCGTTCGTGTGAAAATTATCTACTGAAATAATTATCTATTGTTAATCAGTAATCTACAGACATTACACAATGTACATACAATGTATACTAACGAAGGTGTGTTTTTGAAAGGAGTCGACTTATTTATTGCCTCAGACTTATTTATGACTGGTTTTACCACTGTTTTAGGTCTGTGTGTCGACTGTATGGTTTGATTAGCCAGCCAGTCGAAATCATTTAAAATGAACATACAAGAGATTTTAAGTGTGGCGATGTAACGTCGTATTACTAGGTTTTCAAGAAGAAGAAATTGTTCCTAAGCTATCTAGCACGGTACTCGCACCACAATAGTCAAGCAACGTCTTTCTTCAATTTTTTCCTAACTATCCTATTCATTTTTACATCAGTTTCTAATCTGCTATTTTTAAGACACACATATTTTGATTTCTTAGAGGTATATGTAAAAAGGTTAAGAAAGAAATAGGTATGAGCGTTACAGATTACAGAAGTAGTATGGATGGATGAGAGTGGAAAGCTATTGTAAGCCAATCTCACTTTTATGGGCGGATATTTTGAAAGTACAAATATTTAATTATTTTGTGGGACATTTTTTATTTTATACTGGTTTAAAAGAATTTTCTTTAAGTATGTTCTTTATTACCGCGAAAACTATATATCAGTATTATTAGTTTCCAATTAATATAAGTAATTTGTTAAGGTAAGTCTAAAATTCTATAAAGTTTTTAAATTTAAATAGAATAACACAGAGGTGTGGATGGATGAATGGGAAATAATATTTGTAAGCCAAATCCCGCTTTGTAGCCGGCAAGCAAAAGTTAATAAACTATATATATTTTGATTTCTTTTGTTCTACGTAGGAATCGCTGCAACAATAATGGGAAAGCCATGCACCTCTTCGGTGAAGTGTTAAAGAATAATTCAGTTTATCGCCGTTAGATTATCGACAAACACAGACTACCGGAAAAGAATAGAAACAGAAGGAATAAGATAATGGGAATGGGAAAAGAAAAAGTGGAAGTAGCCGAAACGGCCAGACAAGGCCAGGTAAGTAGTAGGGGTCCGTCCCCGGCCAGACACGCGTTATAACCTCCTGCTTTCGAAAGTTTCCGACGGTTTAGAGCAGGGCGAAGTGATTACGTTAAAAGCACTTTACACCTATTCGCCCGCTAGCATTACATTTATAGCAGTGTCGGTAATAAAATACAAAGTAACCTCTTAATATAAAGCGACTTCTTGACTTTCTACTTTCATTTTTACCTTTATTATACGCTTCATGCTATTTCACGCTTCTTCGAGCTTCTTAATGATGTCAACGTATTTATTCTTTGCAGCTTCTCTTGTTGTCTCATTCTCTTGCTCTTTCCACTCTTTAATGCTCTGATTTTCCTTTCCTTTTATTTCACACTGTTTCCATGTAATGTACTTTAAACTCCTCTCCATTACTATTTTATTTTATTTTCCGCTAACACATAGTGTGCGTATTTAATGTACAGCAATTTTCATAAGAATGTATTATATTTTCATACATGCAATTTTCATCAGAAGATTAAGAATATAAACATCTGAGATGCTTGCATCGGTAATACTGTCAACACTTACGCTATACCACAGTAAACAAGTTTCTACGCGTACTGTAAAGGAGCAAACAGTAATCAAAACAAAACTCTAGTTGTTCTAAAATCGATTAAGAATATAACATTGCGATTTTAATAATGTTCTACATTTTTTTTCTTTGGACTAATGTATCACATCTCAGTGAATTGTCGCATCCGTCTTATGAGCATCAGAAAAAGAAATTTACAACAGTTAACAAAAAAGCCTGATGTCTTATGTTGGCTCTAACCACTGAGCGAGCGGGTAATTTCCGATTCCTGCCGATTTTTCCTTCCCTCCGATCCTACAATACATCTCGTACAACATAACTAAATTATATATGTAGAAATATCAGCATGTTCGTATACAGGGTGAGTCGCTAAAAGCTACCGTCCAAAATTTTGAGTCGTTGGTATTAAAAAAAAAATTCTGAATAAAATGTGTTGTATTTGAAGGATTTCGTGTGACACAAATATTCCATTCTTTGTGTAGATCATATTTTGGAAGACCTTGGAAAAGATTTGCTGGAGTGGACGGTTAGAATGGCCATAGTGACTGGACTTCTTCTGGCGATACCATCCAGTTAGTCCGTATAATCTTTCTGGACATTCTGTCGGATCTGTCTTGCTATTCCAGGCAACTCTTCCTGTTTTCTCGGCAGATCTTTTTGGCTGGTCCAAACAACCTTTCCGGCTAATTCGGCCAATCTAGTTGTTATGACTTGTCATTTCGGCCAGTCGAGACAATTCTTTCGGTCACTCTGAGTGATTTTTTCCATCAGCCAGACGTATTTTCCGGGATTCTTCGAATAATCGGTCTGATTACTCCGGCTGTTTCTTCCGGTCAGTTGATCTAATCTTCCTAGATTATGACTGGTCTTTCAGTCATTCTGATTGATACTTCCGGTCAGGCCAGCCAGTCTTTGGAGCTTCTTCGACCAGTCTGTCCGATCAATGTGTTCGGCCACTATGACTGATCTGTTGTACCTTTCGGTACAGGTCAGTACCCTAACAATGGGTCTGGCCACTCGTATCGTTTTTCGCTGCCAGTTCGGCGAATATTTTCTTAACTTTTAAAACGTCACTATACACTATGGACTACAGGATAGACAGTATACAATAAACCCAATAAAAAACGTCTTCCAAACATCGGTCAAAAAGTCAATATCAACCGAGCTGCAATAATTTTGTGTTGAATAAATTAAAATATGAAGTATTCAGTCTAACGCGTGTGTCGCTGTAGAGAATTTCAGACGACGAGGTACATTCTTGGTCGAAAGTCTCCGGGTCGAAAAGGTTAACATTCATGAATTTATTCAGCTGGCCAATCTGGAAAAGTTACCGCGTCTGAAGGTGGAGGTTCTCGTTCGGCTCGGACGATGTCTCGTGGCGCAGTTTAACAAGAGAATCAATGTCTCCGCTCTTCGAGCACGTTCTCTAAACGCGCACCCGTTTAAACCCTCGCCTAGATATATCCAACGTGTCAATTACAGCGCAGCCGGCGTACCCCTTATTACGCCTCGGCGTTCGTGACCCGCCTGTAAATTCAGAAGAAGATGCTGTGCTGTCTGCGGATACTGCGACCAACGTAAAAACCAGAACAATGAAATGGCGGCCTTAAGTAACACATGCACGCGGACGACTTTTAGCCTGCTGTTCCTTGGAAATTTAGGCTCACGGATGTTACTCGACAGAGTAGTCTTTCATGACTATAGAAACTTTATTGAGAAACAATAGGTTGGTGCTTGAAATGTGATGGAAATAGTCCAAATAGTTTCGTGCTATTCATCCAGGTCAAACTACGTTGGATTAGCACGTTCGCTACCAGTTTCCGGTCGATTCTGTTTTGAGAGCTGGACGTCACGCATGTGTGACAGAGATAATTGATGAAAATAAAGCGTAGTTTTGGGTGGATGTTTTCCTCGAATCGACCATAGTAGCGAACGTATTAATGAGAGTTTTGACATTTTATTGACATATTATAGTGTGTCTGATCAGGCATGGGAGTTTCTACTATAGTAGTCAATGTCTTAAAGACAGAACCTGTTTCTTGTTTGGAAGAAACTAGCTCCTCATAGGGAGTCTGTTTCTAAGGATGACAATACAGAAATGTCACGACGTGACTGGTAGCGAAGGGATATTGTCATTTCTGATTGATCAGCCACAACGTACGAAGATCCACGTAGATTGACAATGTATAGTCACGGTAAATATTTTTTCTGTGATTTATAATTAAGACATAAAGTGGCGGTTTTCACTGTGGCATTCAATATGTTAACCTTATGTTTACATGCTTCTGTGATAATCAAGATAAATTCTGTTTACAATAATTAAGTATTCAAGTCGATGCTTCTCCATAGTAATACTCATTTAACTGATCAAAATTGTTACTTATTATCTTGAACCATTTATGCCACTGAAACAAGGATTAAATTAAAATACGGATGCCACTGATATTTTATATATCTCGATACACTACTGAACTTGTGCAATTTAACTATGAAAGGAAATGTAGTAAGCACTTTTAAATTAACAAAAAATACTTTATTTATTTTTTCATTTTCCTTCTCATTAGTTGCATTTTTTCTTAAAATACAGAATAATCAACATGAAGAACGTGAATATTCCAATATCCGAGTTTTCTCTTGTCTCAGCTATTAAATCTCCGTATTAATTTGCATGTTAGATGTACAATTGTATGTGATTCGACGCCATGCACCGTGATCCGTTGAGAAGACGTCAATATTTATCAGAACTAATTTTATGGACTTGTTCGTGCACCGTCAGTTTCAGCAGAATATTGTTCTACGAAAATCACCAGATACATTCACGATCGATCGACAACGTGATCCAAATTGCTACTCAGGGCAGAGATACATGAAAGCTGGCGATGTGTTACGGATATCGTCGAAACGCGTTCCATGTTCGAAATATTTTTTTGGCACACGCTTGTGACGAATTCGCTGAGCGGGAACGTTCATCGAAGGACACGCTGTTAAAATCGATTCGAGCGTGTCTATCACGACGCTTAAGTCCCTTCGTTAACAGAAGTGTCTTCGTGTCGGGGGATCCTAACGAACGGACCTCGTCACAGGCGATCTCGTCGAATTCGAATCCGAATTCCGGATTTATCGGAGTAAAACGGTGGGCGATATTCGCGGTGCTAGGCTTCCATCGCGTAGCCGACACGTGTTCCAGGAACAGACGTACGGGCACCGCCGCAAATTCATTACGCGAACGGAACCGTCCGTTACGGATCGTTCGATTTCACTAACGACATCCTATAAAGTATTCAGCGCGTGCCCGTTCAAAACGATGCTCCGTGCGTCGTTGGCCCTCGCCTCTGCAACATTTAATTGCTTCTGAACGAACGTGACCACGATTACCAACGTTAATGCCGTAACTTTGCCTCACATTATACGGAACGTCGTTGTCTCGTGGACAACGAATCTTACACACGCACGTCACACGGCAGATTAATTGTGTGATCATTCATTGAAGCACAATCTGTTAAAGCGGGCATAGGGCTTGATTAACTCCTTGACATACAAAAGCGTCTGGGACACGTCATTTATTTATTATGTCATTGTAAAGCTTACTAAATATAATTGTTAAGTTGAGATGTATTAAATAATATTTTTTCAACGCATCGAGTTTCATTTTATTTGTATGCCAAAGGATTAAGGATGCATCGAGTGATCTAGAAAGAACAAACACCGAACTTGGCCAACAGCGTCGATTGAATCCTAATTTCATCTCCAGAACTGCCGTGTCATAAATGCCAGAATTCGTCAGAGGAATTGGAGTAAAGAAAATCAGAATCTGGATGTACATAACGGTTCATGAGAAATGGAGATGTGACTACCTTGTAAGATTCAGAGGAAACTTCGCGCTGTTGACAAAGTTCGGTTCAAGGTTGGGCCCAGAAACGCAACCCATACTATTCTATTCTGAACACGTTCCGTGCCGCGTGGTTCGTATGCGCCCCACGCACCAAATTCGATTATTCTAAATAAATGGTAATATTTTGTATATTCCAATCAAAATGTACACCACAATAATAGTACCAAATGAATGGTATATCATAAGATAATTATGTTTGTGGTTTTAACGTTCTGTATTTATAAAAACTTATTTTCACGCGTCTGACTAGTTATGGAATTTTTCACTGTAGCATGGAACGTGTTAATGAACCGCATTGAGGACGCACTAAAGGGCCCGCAGAAGACCTGTTGTACTTCTTTAGAAAAGATAAGAACTCAAATCAAGGACTGTTAAAGAGTAGGAAGCACCGGTTCTCGTCGGATCACCGAAATTAACAGGTTGACTACCACAGTGAAAACAGCCACCGCTAGTCAGACAACATATAAATTTCTCTTTTCTATACAAATCGTGAAGGGAAAAACTGTTGAAGTATTCAGAATTGCACATGGGTACCTATATTTGCATTGCAATGCTAAATTTGCTTAGAATATAGTAAAAATCAATAGTTATTTAAATAAATAGAATTTGCGACGCCGGCTACCAATGACCACCGTGACAGTCAACGTGTTAAGGTACAATGGCCACGGATCAGTGCTAGGTGTTTAGTGATTCTGCCATGCTGCTGACAATATGGTGGTTAGGAACCCTCCTAAAACTGTAGGTCCCTTAGCTAAATAATCATAGCAGTCGATGCACATACAAAAAAGAAGTATGTCACAACCTAATAGTTTCTGAAATATTCCGTAAAATAGGTTTTTCAACCCCAACTTCGAGGGCTAATTTGACTCCTTCAACATGGATGTTCGCCAATATCGAAAAACACACATAGAATATTTTCTCGAGATCTATATTACACCAAAATTATTTAAAAATTGGCGCGTGACAATTGGATAATGTACCTTGTCAGTTTTGTTTGGGGAACACTTATTGCTTCAATTAGTTAACTCGGCCCAGGGAGCACTTTTTGATTTAACTATCATAAGTGTGGGGAAGCAGCCACTGAATCAACAATTAATTAATACGCTTGTTTTGTATTCAAGTATACGTTCGTCCCAAATTATTTGGATGGTCCCTCAAAAAACACTCGGTGCACATTAACGTGCTATAAGCAAGTCTGTGGACGTGACCAAAGAGTCGTGGGAGTCGTCGCGGACTAAATACAACCTGTTGGCTATAAGTTCAACTCTGTGGAAATGGCTCGAATAGCCTCGTGCTATCGGTTGAGCCGAACCGGCTTTTAATTCCAAACAGACATGTTTTCTCGTTTGCCAAATCAACGAAGCCATATGTTTGGTAATACTAAAAAGTACGTTGCGTTTTCTAAAAATGGCAAGGTAGAAACGTCACACCACGATTGGTGTCGAAAGGAAATTAGAATTTCTGGTTGGTCAATGTCTAGGTTCGGAAGTCCGTGTGGACTGTCAGTTTCTCTTTCATCCTTACACATTGGGCAAGTAGGCACGACAAGGCACAACTGGCCAAGACATCATTCACTTTGTGACGAAGTTTCTCGAGATGATTCATGAATGGTAGAGAACTTATAAGTCTGCTGTCTCGAAGGTTGTGAAGTAAAGTTACGAATTGTTGGTACAATATTTCCCTGACCGGCACGCATTTTAGTAGCCATAGAATAATTCGAGAGGTTTCCAGATGATTCCGTTCAGTCGTACTCACGTTCCGTTGCATCAATGATAATTTTTGTAGTCGTCACGGGGGAGACAAAATCTGAAAGACTGTATATTAAACAGAATTTTTCATTTTCGAATACTCTTCGACACGTAATGGGATGAAAGACACCTCAGCCGATCACTAAATTGTTGATCGATTGTCCTAGCAACGATCGGTTTTTGTTAAATCTCGTCAAACGAACGAAATGTACTTGTAACAAGCGACAAGCATATTGTATTACTGTACAGGTTATTTTAGTTAAAAGTATAATATTCGTTGTAACTGAATATTTTTGGAATTTCCTAAATATTTTGCTCTCTAAACACGTAAGAGTCACTACATTCGATGCATCCAGCGCTGTGCAAAGTCATACGAGGAACATCACCCAGATATTACACAGCGACTTTGATGAAATTCTGGTATGATATAGTATTGGAAAAATATCCGGCGGGTATTTTTCTGTCGACGAATGTTCACATTAAAAGAATGAAGACAGCCTTCAAAGCTGGATCTGTAAAAATTATTTAGTCGAATATATCGAAAACTATTAGACACAGAAATGAACATTCAAACGGTAAATTCTGTATTTTTGAATGACATTTTCAGCTACGTCAACAGATCCTCCAAAATTTTATTTGTTTAAATAATATGTTACAAATTAACATATTTTTGTACATTTTCCTTATAAAATGTTAATCCACTTTTATGAAAATCTTTGCCTAAGAATTATAAACTTAAGGTTAAGACCAATAATATGAAAATAATGAAATTTTAAATTTTATTCTTGTAAAAGATGTCATACAATTTACAGTATATTTACTATTCTGTACACAACAGTTTTTCAATTCATATGATCCACACGGTCAAATACTGACAGAACAAATAGCAAATAGAATAATATCTACCTGTTTTGAATTATCCAAAGGTTTATAGATAAGTCAATGAGATGATCCAAAGTACAAAAAGAATATAATGCCATGAATTAAATAAGCTGAAATATTTGGCCGACTTATAAACTTTTCAGGAGGGTGAAACTCTTCTACGGTGACAGGCCAACCTGTCTCCTTTAAATATTTGTTGACATAATTTTTAACTGTAATCAAACCGTTTTTAATAATTCATTGATCTATACAAAATAATATACTTCCAACGAGACCGTCGCCTCCCAACGCAAACACCATCACCATTTAAAATCCTTGAATCAAAGTAATTTTTCTTCTTTTATTTGGAATGGAAACTCGATTACCAGTTGAGTTTAGGATATCATATAACATGGTACAAATTAACCGTATTACATACATGAATCTTAAACGCCCTACACACGATTATACTTGCCTCGAAGCCAGGTGCTACTGATACGATACCAAGTGTGAGAGTAGGCAGCATGAGGCTGGCGCCGCCTCACATGAGAATTGGACTCGAGGCATGCCGCGAGACAAATCTCATCGTGTGTAAGGTGATTTAGCAATATTTTTATAAAATCTCTAAAAATCTGTAATAGCAAAATGTGTACTTTGAGCTTCGAGAGTGCGCTTATACATAGAGTCATTTTTCTCTGTTAACTCAACTAATGAACTTTCCTCCTGTGGCGATTGCGTTGCGGAGGAAATTGAGAAAAGAGTGGGAGGAGGAAAGAGGATAGAGCGTTTCGTCGAAGGCCTGTTGGTGGACTCGTCAATAAGGCTACCTAGTAGGCCCGTGCCGTGTACAGGATGTCCCACCAACTTTGTCCACCTGGAATGTCATCGTTATTTCAAATAGTTGATGAAAATATTATGTACACAATTTGTAGGATATGAAGAAATACATAATATAATATGAATAGTTTCTCTACAGGTGGGGGCGTAAAGGAGATATAGATGTCAGTTTTGTGTTTCTAAGTGGAATGTCCAAGTTTTTAGGCTGGATTTCGATAGAACAGCAACTTCTGAGTATAAAAGTACTAAAGTACATTTATCCTACAACTTATCATTCCTGAGATACTTGGCTTTGTTCATCCTATTAGTCTCATTATGACATGTTCGATATGTCGGCCATTTGCAGCAATACAATGTTCTAATCTTTAATGAACAAAGCCAAGTATCTCAGGAATGGTAAGTTTTAGGATAAACGTACTTTAGTACTTTTATACTCAGAATTCGCTGTTCTATCGAAATTCAGCCTAAAAAATTGGACATTCCATTTAAAAAAACAAAGTTGACCTCTAGATTTCCTCAATGCCTCCACCTGTAACGAAACTATTCATACTATATTATGTATTTCTTCATATCCTACAACTTTTATAAGTAATATGTTCATCTGTTTTTTGAAATAACGATGATATTCCAGGTGAACAAAGTTAGCGGGACATCCTGTATACCAGGATCATAGGACGGTCGTGGACTTGCGGGAAAGTCGTGCGCTGCTGATCCCTCTGCTGGCGGCATCGGGAAGTGCCGCCACTCTCTGTACTTACAATTTAAAAGGATACTACCCGTTGTTGTTTAGTTCCCTCTGTATTACATTTGGTTCTTTCCCTCTTCATTTTGCACGCTCCTTTTACATTTTTTATGCACGTTGCGGAATAATTTCGTTTCGTTCTTTCTGTGCACCACTCAAAGGTTATTTCGTTCTCCACTTTATTTCTTTGACTTTGAGGTTAATAGGAACCACGGTTTCGTGAAGTGCAACATTTTACAAAGTGATCCTCGTGCAGCGATCATTATTCCTTTTCTTTTCCTTTCGTACATCGGAACGAATTTCTTTATATTAAGAGTCGTTACAGGCTGTACTAAAATAAACATAGAAATTTGGAAATACTAATATGTATTGCCATTAATATTTACACAGTGTATGACAAAATTCGTGCTACAACCGACAAGGAGGGGCTTCCTTGTGCAAAGATGAGTCCAAATTCTGAAATAAATCTTTTTTCATGCGGATCTTCGTTTTTGAGAAAATAACTGAAGTTTCATCTAGTACGAGTGTATTTTGACAGTATGATCCAGAAATTCCTGGCTTGGCTGTTTTTTAACAATTTGTTCAAGTTTAGAGGTCGTTTTAAAGCGGAGATTTTCTTTTACAAAGTCATTTTAAAATTCCGTTTTATAATATAAAGGAGTCCTCGAAAAAATTCAGTTCAGGAATGTGAAAGTAGAGGCTTCACCCTTTAAAATGGGTTCAGGCAGGCTATTGTACGATTTTTTTTCACGAAGTTACAGCAGTTCAATAATCCACAACTTTTCGGTCAACATTTAGTGATCCTTTAATTTTTTGGAGTAGTGTATCTGGTAAAATACATAATTTGACCCTTTGAATTAATAGTTTAGGAATTCTAACTAACATAGGATCGATTTTCAGTCGTTCATGCGCTATAACATTTTTTTTTAATTATACAAGGTTTAAGATACTGATGGTTTATAAACATAAACACAAATACAAGTCTATTTGCTTGTAGTCAGAGAATTGAGGTATTAGGCTGTCCCATAATAAACCTTGAATCTTCATGTTGAACTTTGAATGACGTTAACTCAGTTCAAAATATAAATCGCTAATCGAAATAAGAACTGTTTGAATTAATACATTTTCGCCAAGAATATACGAGTTCCTTTATTCCACTTTGAAAACATTTCGTGTTCCCAAGGACGACGAATTGTACCAGGACATTTTCGGTAATTCTCTGATCTCCAAAAGTTTTCTTCCTGAGAAAAAAGTCTAAATTTCTGAAAAATGGGAGCAAGTAGTATATCACATAAATAAGTCGGACGTGGCACAGTTTTATATTCCAAGTGATTCAATTTTTGAAAAGTCATATATAAAACGTATGGCTGTGCTTTATCGTGCAGTAGAATCGATTATTTCAGTTAACTAATGCAGTTTCTGATTGATGCACTTTTTCATGCATTTCAGTTAGTGACTCGAATACCTTTCGGCTGTTATATATTCATCGGGATTGAAGCACTTATAATGAACAGCCATTGTCAAATTCCACCAAAGTGAATTCTAGAAACCGACATTTATTATGCAACAACCGAATACATTCATATTCGATAAAATTTCAGAATAACATTTTTCGAGAGCGGAGCGCCATACGAACAAAATGTATTCCATTATTTCGGTTCATTTTGGGATTCTATTCAATTGCACTGCGAATTTTATCGCACCCTGTATACTCGTTCCTCGTTATTCCAATGAAGAAGACACGTATTGTCGATATCGGAAGTGCCTACTTTTTTAAAATAAATAATTGTAATACTCTCTTGTTCTCGACGCTATCGCTCGAGGAATTTATCGAGCTGAGATGCCAGCTTCGTTATTCGGGCGATCATTTCCTCGTAGTTGGACATGAAAGAACTTATCGTCCTATTCCGAGGAATCCACTCAAATGCCGGACTATCGAAGATCCTTGGTTGAATTTATAAGAGGGACTTCTATCGATAGCCGAGGGACTGCGGAATCGACGCAGTCGAACGAGAAGGTATTGTTAACGGAGACCCTGTAAGTACCGATAAATAAAAGATCGTAAGCTTCCGTGGGATTTACTGCCCCGATTTTTCGGGTTAAAGCACAGGAGGAATTGCATTCTGATCGCCGTGAAAGAACGAAAATCTATGGAGATATTTTTCCGAAGAAATTCCTGACGCGAGCAATCTTGTCGCGGGCGGACGTAATGGCGTTCCTAACGAAATTCATCGACGATCCTCTGAAGAATTAACCGTTCGAGGAATGATCGAGTCAAGGTATTCTAGGAATCAGGAAACGTTGTTATAGTTAAGCGTTGCTGAATCGAGCACCTGTTGCTTAAACATTGTGCACCTCCTTCGATATGTTCCACGACGCAGCGTTACTTAATTTCATTCGCTGTTAAATTCGCAGGGTCTGTTCCGTCGAATAGGAGAGTTCGGTATAGGTGAAACGTGAGAAGCCGGGATGGTAGGCCGTGTGCAGCGTATCGTTAAAACGTTTTGCGGCTAAGGGCATCAGGAAAGCGATGCCAACCGAAGCAAAGGAAGGAAGGTTTAGGAGAAAGGGAGTCGCGGGAGCGGTCTGGAGTTGGGGTATCCCCCGAAATGGACTTGCCATTATGCCCAAACTAAAGCTGGGTATTCAGCCATCCACAAGCTTATTAGTATGCAAGCGAGCTTGTTGCCTTAGGTGGCTTGAAAGCCCCGTGTGTCACATTCACGACGTGTTTCCCGAGACACGCAACATACTGCGCCGTAGCACGATATACTAGTAGTAACATCCTCCCCTTGTCCTCTCTTTGTTTCACCCCCTTTCGATGCTCCACGGTTCCTCGCCAGCCGACACTACGTCTCCATTGCGTCGCGCGATACGTGAATATGTCTACGCAGCCTTCCCTTCCCTTTCCACCTTGACAATTCGAAGTTAATTCCCCTAATTGGCTCCTCAGTATGCTCTGTTTACGTGCATGCTACGTCTCTATGCACTCCCGTACACAGCATCCACCATGCATATGATTATACGCTCGCCGACGTTGACACCGTTTCAACGCACGAGACTGATATCTTTCTGAAAAATAATTTTGTGTAAAATTACTTCTTTTATGCATCAATTTTCATGTCTTGTTCTCTGTTTAGAAGTAAGATTAGAAATTACTTACACGACTGTTAGATATACTTGGATTGTTCTGAGATAATTTTATAATAGTTGTTCACAATCAGTAGTCGCTCTGCACATCTATCTGGCTCTCCAACCTCACTCACACGTGCATCTTAGATACATTTTCATTTTTATTGTTCTTACACATGTACAAGATGTGCATATAGAGTGTTACAAGGTATTCAGTAAATTGGTAACGGTAGAGATGAAATCCTTTTTTAGTTTTTACGGTTTAAAGGGACGTTGACGTGATATACGAGATATTCGAGTCACGTCTGCCAGGGGTTGTCACTGGCTATACAGATAACTTTTTATTAATGGAATGGTACATATATGTTTGCATTTTTTAATAGTTTATTGAATCACGAATAATTATTCTTTGAAACTCATTTTTTCTGCGGTGCATAGTTTAATAAATATGAGACTTGGTCTTTACTTAATTTTTATGTTGAAAATTGAAAAATAAGAGTTAACATAAAAATTGAGTTTCGCGTATCTCTTAAACATCGGATTGCAGAGAAAACTGATTTGAATGAATATTATTTGGCTTAAAGCTGTCTGAAAACGCAGAATTTATGTAGACGTCGATTTAGAAAAGTTGAGGGTGTCCACTCCCCACTTGCTTGAATTGTTGGAAACGTCCATAAAGAATTCGTTGTATTAAAATAGACGATCCTTATGTCGATTACCAATTTCTATTTCAAACTAAGTTAACGCCATTGAAAGTTCGACAGGAAAATCTGACACTTATTATGGAATAACTATTACGAAAAGAAATTTTCCATAATATTATTATAGAAAGTTCTGACTGTGTTTTTGGAAGTGGGTATTACCCAGAGAAATTCTCGATAACGGGAATAATTCGGTCATTCTCACTATTCCTGGCTACTGACTCCAGTAATTATCTCCACTAATTTTCATCTGCTTCCATTTTCTTTTCTCCTGGTCTTGTTTCGTGCATCAGATTTAAAGGTGTTCCTTTTGCTCTAAAAATAAATGATCCCCGGCGTACGGGTGCAAAAATAAACGACACAAAGAAATAATACATTCTGGATAATAAATTAACTGTTAAAAGGAAAATTAGATACTTGCGTCGGGGAGCTTATGTTCTTAATTAATCTCCTAGCTCTTCCTCTGGATAAACACGACGCTTTTTGGCACGAGTCTACGTACCGCCTCGTGCATTTCTCGACACTGACGAATAACGTCATAAACGAATGGCCTCCCTGAAATTCAGAAACACGGAATAATTAGTGAACGATACTTATTATATAGACGCACAGCGATTACTTAGATCAGAAATTGTTTTAAAGAATCAACGTGTACAGCCTTCGAGATGCTGCTTCGAGCATGTTTACGCGTCTCCGGGTACAGAAAAGGTTATTTATAAATCTTTCAAGGGATTTTCCTTTGTAGTAGGTACATTTCCTCATGTTTATTCACAATCAATGAAGTGTGCAAAATGAAAAAATATTTTTAACCCGTTCATTTTACTTACTATTAGTACCTCCTGCAATTTAAGACACAGTGTATTTCTAAATTCCACGTCCATACTGCAATTTATAGGATCGTATCAGGGTATCACAAAAATACATAATTTACATTACCGCTTAAAAGTTTGGAAGCAGTAGCATTTGTTAAAGATTTTCTGTATTAATTTTCTTTTAAAAAAAGAGTAGGCAGATAATAGTGGTAATGCATAAAGTATACATGGGGTAGTTTTACAAAATTATCTTTTTACCTCTTAAATTGTATTAACAATAATACCGTTTTTTAATTTGAAGCAAATTACTGTTCGACAGGTACACGGTTTTCTAGTAATTTTTGCAAGTTATCTATATATTGCAGTTCAAGCTGTTAACAAATATTCCCGAAGTTATTTTTCATTGAATCTGGAGATTTGTCTGTCCAGCAGGCCAATAATCAAATAGACCGAACTCCATAACTGAGAACAATTAATTAATTTACCTGTCCATTAGATTATCTGTCCATTACGTTCATGATTAATCGTCAGTTGTGAAACTCTCATGGAGTTTCGTCCAACCAAATTGATTTTCCTTATACATATATTGCAGCGCGTATTGGATTCTTTTATTGGTATACATACATTCTGCTGCTGATAGAAACAACTATCCAATCTTTTATAATTTTCTTTTGAATAAGCAAATTGTTTGAATTGTTTCAATCAGAGATGGAAACCATGTTTGCGTACTCTTCGCTCGAGAGTACCAGATACATTTCATTATGAAGCTGTATCAAACGGCAATTAAACATTTAATATGTTTTTAAGAAAACATTAAAATTCCCATGAAGTTTATTGATTTTTATTAAAATTACTTGAAGAATAAGTTCCTTGAGTAAGATTGTTTTTGATACTATTTTGTGTGGAAAATGTATGCTTGTCACAATGGTAGCCTCCGGTCAATTCGATTTGAATAAGGAGCTGACTTATCTTTTGAAGAAAGTAAACGCTTATTTTGTGGGCTCTTCTTTTACCTGAATCACTACTGTGATCGTAATGTTTTCTATCTCTAGATTTACAGATAATACAACGTAAACTATTTTCCTACTTTGTTCCCTACGTACGACGATAAAAAAATTTCTGATGGAGCAGATTCAAAACAAACGATTACCAATTAGTGTAGCTGCGACAGAAGTACTGTGAAGCGATTAAACCAGTGATGGCCACCGGAGCTGTGACCTTCTCCCACTCTATCCTCATCCCCTCGTTTCAGTTCCCTTCAGTTCGCTCCTCGTTCCCCCTCGGCACATCATCGTCGCAGATTACAGCCTATATGAGGGGAATGGACATGGAGTGGCGGAAGGTCGCAGCTCCAGTGGCTATCACTGGGTTAAAAACCCATTACTCACAATACACAATTGCCGTCTATTAATAAATTGTTGACCTATGACGTTATCTTATCAGATGCTGAACATTTTTGCTCTTCATATATTTATTACGTGGAGAGATATAAATTCTAATTGCAACAGTAGAAAAAATATGATCAATGCTTATTCTAAGAAATGGTAAGGATAATACAAGATGGTAACCTAACATTGATATCATCTACATTAGATGAATTAATAGAAACGAAACAACTAGTACTTATTAAGAGAAAATGATGTATTGTATGTCTTGTTTAAACTGAAACAAAAGCAGACGTTACTTTTTTGTATATCGAAAGTACATATGTCAAGAACACTCTTTTATTGTTGATGATAAATACAAAAACTAATTTTAGCTTATATTTATTAACACATTGAACGCCGCGGCGGTGACCAACACCTCATATATAATTTAACAAAATATTTATTGATTGTCACAAAATTCTGAGCAAACATCATACTGAAACAATAATGCAGAAACAGAAGAACACGATTGAGTACTCAAATCTTTTTGTTCGTTATGATTTATATGAAAAATAGTAAATTATATTATATCTGATTATGTATGGCTGTAATCACTGTGACGTTCAACGTGTTAAATTACATAATAATATAGTTGATAAATTTATTTTACTTAATTGTAACTTCAGATCAAATTCACCCGAACGGCTTCGATAAAGCAGTTATTGGAATCTTGTACACAAGAGTTAATTTAATTTGCTACGTTCGGTATATTCGACCATTCCGAATGGCTTCGAGTGGAATAAAAATACTCAGTTTGAACCGAGTTGCACTTATTCTCGGCCTTTTTGAGTGCTCGCGCAGCTCTTATTTCTACTTGTAAATCATATTAGCAGAAAACAGCTTGATTGCTTAACTCTGAAACGTCTTGTATTAAACAGCAGTTATTTTATTAGTTTTGGAACGCCGAGATTGCCACCGTAAAGTACGCAAACAACTGTGTACCCAACGATCCTTGTGGACACAATGAAACTACGTAACCTTAGCTCATCTCACTGATGCAGCATACTTGCCCATAACAGTTATGATGAACGTTAGCGTTTACCGACCGCGTTTCCATACATTGTACGTACATCCAGGCGCCAAGTAATCCAACTAATGTCATTACGCAGTGCCGTAGGATTAAATCCTAGCGACCGGAGTCGTGTTGTAAACTTCACTTTCGTTACCGACAAACCAGCGCGAAGGGAAATTCACTTTTTACCTATTAAGGCCGAAAGATAGAGATTGTAGTCTGGACGAAACTTTACCTATTTTTGAGAAACACTTTTATATTATATTATTTTAATTTCTGTACGGAGACAGAAAATACTTGAACTTCGATAGTTTTAGAAGTATATACACTCCCGTCCATAAGTCACCGGACACTTACAATTTACTTTATTAATAAAATTAGGAGACAACCGACGTTACAGTATGAAATGATCTACATTACGAAATGAAATCAGTACTTGTTAAGTGTTTATAATGTAGAAAATATATAAAGCAAATCATATGTTAAAGATCTTATCAAAAATAAGTAATTAATAATATATTTTCTTGTCATCGATGTATCCGCTCATGCTGGCATGACTGCTTGAACTAATTTATTAAAATACCTTCTATATGCAGAATGACACGATAAATCAATTTAAACAAAAGAAATCGTGATGTTCCATTTGAAAAAAATGTGCAAGTGCACTGATGCACTTGTGATAAAGGTCATGCACTCCGATTATAGATCTTGTTAAACAGTGCAAAATTTTCCTCTACGATTTTTTTCTAACTTCACTTGAAACAGAGCTATAGTCTGTCCCAATTGGCAGAACCACCCTGTATGTTAACATAAAATGGATAAATACAACAACACAAAA
The DNA here is from genome assembly GCA_916610135.2 of Macropis europaea. Classification (NCBI taxonomy): domain Eukaryota; kingdom Metazoa; phylum Arthropoda; class Insecta; order Hymenoptera; family Melittidae; genus Macropis; species Macropis europaea. The sequence goes on along the minus strand of OU744345.1, from coordinate 23,555,709 downwards.
TAATAAAATCAAGCAAAAAGTTGTATCCACGTTCTAATAATAATTTTGCTCAAAATGAGCAAGTATCCAGTGACTTATGGGCGGGGTGAACCTGCTACGAGAAGCAAACTGAAAACCTGCCTCACCTGAAATGACTGTGAAGCGATAGTTCGCAAAGTTAAGGTCTGGCCATCCAAATGCAGTTGACGATGACCTAATTCTTAATTTATTTTAAATCGAACATCGAAAAACGATTGAAATTACTAACCGATTAATCTAAATATTTGTTGTATCAAAGGACTAATTACATTGCAACCGAGAATCGTATCAAGTCTTTTGCAATCACCCAATATTTTTGGTCCATTACTGAACGTTCTCTCATCCACGCCAAAAACCTTTTAATAACCTGTACCATTCATTTAGAGTGTCTGTTTTCGTTTTGAAACCAGCACTAGCTCTATTTCATTTCTGTATCAAATGTAGCTCAGTTCTATTTTCAATTTACACTTAATATTCTACCTTCACTCGCGCAACGCTCTGGACTACCAAAACTCTGATCGGCTAAATTTCATCTCTGTTCTGAATAAACTGCACAGACAACGGAAGATTATCCTGACAATCCGAAGCATCCTTGCAATTTTTATAATACGTAGGGAACCGTAGAAGAAAAGTCACGCCGTTTCCGAGAAACATTCGCGTTTCACTGGAAACTGCCTGTGACTGGTGTATCAGTAGAATGTAACCCTGTCTGAGGACGCATCGCTTCTCTTAGCTCGCTTTTACGAGGCGAGTAACTAGAAGCGTGAGAAGAATCACCAAACTTGTCCAGGACAGTTGGAAGTGGAACGCGAACGAGTTTAGGCATTACGCTAGAATTGTTCGAATTTTCCTCGACGTTCTCGCATCTCTGTCACTTTCATTCGCAGCGCTCCGAAACATTGTGTCATAATTCAATAAAAACTATTTGTTCGTGTGTCCGAGCAACTTCACCGTGACCCCTCGTGTTTTAAGCGTAACAAATACTAAAGAATTTCATCCCGTATGAATATTGAACGAAGAGAATCTGGTTTCTGCAAGATCGAAATTACTGAATCGGTTGGCCAGTGGCCATGTGTTTTACCGTCGACCATAAAATGCAGACGGTGTTTGCTGTACCGGATGATACTCGTACCTCTGCTTTATCCCCCGTCACGATTCATTCCTAAACTCCTGTGTACACAGCACAGGTTTAAGCGTATACTTTTTGCTATTTTTTAAACTACTGAAGACACGAGAAAGTTATTTGCATAAACGTCGCTTGGATCGAAGGGGCACATATGACCATATAAAGAAATTTTTATCGAAATTATCCTTTTACGCATTTCATGGGCATGTTTATTGGTTTAAATGGAACCATCATGTTTTGTTATAAATAACGTTCGCTTTTTATTAACTGATTTTAAGATGTTACGATCGGAGATTCAGTGATTTGATGTAGCACACCACATAATTATTTGTTCCTTGTCTCTGAAAGTGCATAGAGACGGGTACCTGTGTACCTATCCGACGCAGAATTTCACGAGCTTTAAGATTGTATACCTCAAATTTTCGTATCTGCTACAGGGGCGCCAGAAATTGAGTACTTCTGAGAAGGTACCTTCCTCGGAGACATTTCCCGAATCGCCACTTGTCCAACAATTGTTTGTTTCTTGTTTCTGGGAATAGGCAGAGACGGGTACCAATGTACCTATCTGACGCAGAATTTCACGAGCTTCAAATATCTTTCAAACTGTAGGTGCTAGAGAGAAAGATGACAAATAAAAGTTGCACGATAAGAAGGGGGCCATCATAGGGCTTTAACAATTTTTTTAATAAATATAAATATACATGTATACGCTTTCATAACTTTGCTACTACTTTCAGAAGGCGTACATATACGCATTTCATAGTTGAAGGGTTAAAAAATGCAAGTGGTGAGAGAGCATTCGAAAGTTTATTTGATGAAAGGAGCGCAATGAACGTTCGGTCGTCGGTTTCCACGCATAACGACCACTGATGAGCGTCATTGCAAACTTGTGCCGACAGCGTCGATCGAGATGCAGGAGACACGCTGTGCCTCTTTATTGCTAAACACCGAAAACCGCGCAATATCGGGCGAACGTTACACGCGGCACTAGTGGGTGTGTCTCGTGTGATGTGGCAAGCCATCAGCTCTTTGTCACGCTTCGATATTTGCATCGTTGATTTCTGCCATCGCGGACACGTGCTATCAAGGAAAGTGCACGGCCATCGCATTAATCGTGCTGGAAAAAATTCGAAAGCGTAAACGCGCGGACAAGTTCGCACAAATCGAAACGACTGAACGACGTCGCAGTTGTTGGTCATCAAAGCGAAACGATATTTCCACTGGAAATCGATTCGACTGAAACACTGAAACTGATGAGAAGGAAATATGTGGCGTGTTCCCCGTAATTATACCCTACACTTATGCGTTTAGAAAAATGTTTCATACGTAGTTTGAATGGTTTCAAACATCGAGTATCCTGAAAAAAGAACTTTAGTTCAATGTTACTGTTTTCAGACTTTTCAATGTCACCCATATTTTTTCCTCGGAAGCTTATACTTGTTCTATTGTATGTTGTAGCTGACGTGAACATTCAGCCATAACATGACCTAAAAATGACTTTGAACTCCAAAATTTTAAATCAAGTATGAAGGTCTGGACTTTGAAGGTCATTGTATACCCCATGGTTGAGCTCGTTGATAGCATTTCATTTAAAAAATTAAATTGTGTTGGTCATAGAACACCGTAAATCTTTTCCTTCTTCTAGTCTTTCCGTATTCTTACCACTTAGAAGAAAAATGCTAGTTCATAATAACGTGAACACCCTGTATACTTCCGTGTGAAAAAAGAGACTTCAATAACCTTGGAAGCTGTAAAACAAGCCTCCTGCACAGTACCCACGCTCTTCGAATCCATTCAAATAACCTATGAAGGATTTTTCTGAAGGGCTCAATACTGCAGAAGAAGCGGGACACCCTGTGCTTCGAGAAAAGAGAGAACACAGGATGTCGTTTCCGTTTTTCCGTAGCCTCGAGCGTATCAATGAAATACATCAAATTAGCTGTTGGTCGAAATAAGATTTCCCAGAGGCGGAGCGGCCATCGAGGTCACCCTGAGGGCCGACGCGAAGGAAGGATGGCTGGGGAAAGGGCTGTTAGGTCGCAGGCAACATTGGCAATATCCTGTTTTTCCAGGACTGCGGAATTAAATATTTGCCGCGGTGAAACAAGAGTTACGTCGCAGTTGCCGGGCATCTCTGGAGGAATGGAAGGATACCCCGGCCAACGATACCGCTGCTCTTCGAGTGCCCTCCGGCGCCAGCCAATATACCAAGAAACGGCCAATATCTCTGCTTTTTTCCCTACTTCGTGTCCAATTTTCGAATAACAAATTTCGCAATCGACTTGAGCGTACGTACGATACTACTGCAATTATTAGGCCATCCCATTAGCGACGCGGTTCTATTTGGTACGTTTATCAGATGAGGATGAATAACTATCTGTCGGTAATGAATTGAAATGAGCCGAAGTCAACTTTTCGCCTAATTATTGAACAGTTGCTATGGGATTCTGGTTAAGAGTAACCCCTAAAATGTCTTTATTGAACTCTTCATGCCGCCCTTTATGTGTAAAAATGTTAAAGAGCAGTGAATCTTCTATAAGAAAGTATTAAGCTTTGTTTGTCTTAAACTTAATAATTAGTGAGATATTTGCAAATTATAGAAGTCGAATTATAGAGGTTCGACTGTATTTGTCCGATTATTCATTTGACATTCCCGCAAAAATTACGAAATGATATTATTATTTGAAACAAGCAATAATAATTATTACGAAGAAGCACTTGTATCGGTTAGCACATTACAAAAATTAATGATTCCATTAATAAAAAAATTCTCTGCGTTACGGTCCACAACTAGTATTTTGCAACGTTAAAATAATAATTTCCCGGCACAAATACTTCAACATTGTTTTTATAAAGGATAAAAGCCTGCATCAGTTAATGTCTCAAAAAATACATGGTTCCAATAGAAAAACACAAAGGTGACCATCATGTTTCAGTTACTCCCTTATCCGCAAAAAAAAAACTATCAGATGAATTATACAGAGTGTCCCTGTAGTAGTAAAGGGCACCCTGTAGAGTTGATCTCATATAAAATAAATGGAAATCGAGACCGCCACTCCGATGAAAGATTTCAATCGCGAAATACATACCTAATAAAATACTGTTACCTCTTGGAGTACATTTTGAAAAAGCAATCCGCTAAATTATTACATTGCTTTCGCGGGAAATCGATGGGGCTGTTCGGTGTGTAGTCCATCTATAAAAATTCACTGAATTATAGGTTTTTGTGTATCGGTTGGCGTGGTGTATGTATCGTGCACGGTACCTGAATGACCCTCCAACACCACATCCATATTGAAATGTATGGAATACTTTTCGGGATTGTTCGAAAGCCAGCCAGCTGGGACCGTGTACTTGATTTGTCCATTAAAATTTTACTCTGCAGAAATGTTGTTCGACGTCACGTTTTCCGGTCAGTTCAGCCCGCATTTATTGTGCACGGAGGTTAAAATGGTGGCGCGAATGCATTGTCAAACTGGGAAAACCGATAATATCGTTCAAGACGTCCACAACAATTCGTTGATTGAAACAAACCATCATCATTAAATTCCGGAAATTATTAGATCTAGTTTTGATAAATGAATGCTCGATTGTAAGCGATTATTAGACTGCGGATCTTTCTGCAATTTAACATATCCCTGTTCGTGAAGAATGCACACTTCATAGAGTACACGAAACAGAAAATGTTCTTTTAAACATTTGAACCGCAAAATGCAGTTCTGCCATAGTTGCGTTCTCCAGAGATATTTAAATTAAGAATATTGGCGTCTAGCAATGTATATTTTCATTCAAATTCGCAGTCTGGTGATTATACAGGGGTTGTTTTAAATCGTATTATAAGTCGAAAATGAACGATAAACTGATTTCATAATAGCAATGTGTGATGAATTTTATCCACTTATAGTAATTCCAATTATTATTTGTTTATATAGTTATACATCTATGTTTCTTTTCTGTTGTCGATGTTATAATTCGATAGAATTATTACAAAAATTTTACACTACCAGGTTTCATTTGCGAGAAAATTAATGTTGAATAAGAAAGTCAGGCCTCTGATCTTTAATTACTTGTATCTCAAATATGAGGCTTCAGATTGCAAACTGGTAAAGGACCTTCTGATCTCTTCTAATATGAGGAGTGTTACGGTGTTTAACTCTTTGAGTACTATAGACGTACATATACGTTCTTTCAAAGTTATCAACATGGACTTCGGATACAGGTGTGCTACTTACATACGTCTTACAGATTTCATCGGCTATACAGGGTATTCTATTGCATGTGGGAAGTACTGCAGTTGTGGATTCCATCCCCTCAAATATTTCAATAGTTGCCTGTTCGACACCCCTGGGTTACGTTATTTTTGGGACATCCTATATACATATAACACCATCGACTCTATTCATTAAATTGCATCTCCTCATATCCTCAAAATCGTCATCGACAAATTAATTTATAGGTCGCACAGCGACAGGATCCCAGAGAGGAAATCTTTCCAGACCTACGCCGCAACAGATTTTTTCTGAATACAACTGTAAATGCAATTAGTCTGCTCCAAAAATCACAACACTCTACTTGAAACCACAGCATTTTCACTCGTTTTTCGTTCATTCATTCGCAGCTCAATTGTTCTGAATTTCTATAACGGCTACGGAAAAGAATCTTTGGGTACAGATCTACGCGACAAAAGATTCTTTCTGACTACAACTGTCGTAATTAAAGTGCTCCAGAATTCACGACACTCTACTTGAACATTCAGAACATTCATTCGTTTATCATACATTCATTGGAGTCTCAATTGTTCTCCTCTCTTGATAGCTGGCCAGATATGGCCTGAACCACGATCAGTTAACGTGACAGTATTGTATTTCTTCTACGGGCCCCCACAGATAGATAAGTGTTGATAATAATAAAGCTCTAGCATTGTACCGTGCACAGATACGGTCACAGTGGCGGTTTACAGTGAAATCAGTAACGCCGGCTATCAGTCAGGTACACGCGTACTCGATTGATTTTCAAAATCAATTTTTTGGAAAATGAAGCTTCGTATGACAAAAAGTTACTGTATCATTTCGACTTTATGAGCGGTAGAATCTCTCTCGCCCCACTTGTACCACAATTTACGGCCCATCGTGTACACCCCCGTCCATAAGTCATGGGACACTTACTAATTTCATCTTTACGTTTAAATTAAAATGATTAAACTCCCACTATATTGAATCAAACGATTATTTACAGATTACTTACACTGAATACAATTTCGAAATGTTAAAATATATTGAGAATTATATGTATCTAGTTTAAAATTCGATCACTAATGTATGCTCCCCGTTTCGAGAAGATAACTCGAAATAGCCTTGGCAGTCTTGCGGTCATTTTTTTTGGTGTTTCTACTTGGATTTCTGTCCAGAATCGCTGCAAATGTGCCTACAGATCACACAATCGAAACAAATGTCGCCCAAATTTAACTCATTGAAAAACTAGTCTTGAACCGTACTATAATTATTTCAGTTTTTTTTATATTAATTATAACAGAATGCTAACCATATCATTAAAAATATGTCGTGTAAACATAAATGTTTTTAGAAGAACCGTTCATATCGAAATAAGTAACCAAGTCTACTATATCGTAGTCCAGCTTTATTCAGAAATGGCAAGGTGTTCCATGGCTTATGGACGGTGGTGTATGTCGAACTGTGTGAACTATCAGTGTCGATAGAAAATAAGTTTTATTTGTCACACACTCGGGTCTCTGAACAACACGAGGTACAGTATGTACATTCACACTACTTTGAAATGTTCTGAATTTCGGTGACGATCACGAGGAATTTCACAGAACGTTTTCTCGTCTGCAACAGGAGAAGGGAGCAATTCAAGCGGCCGGTCAGGATTTAGTGCTTTCGGAAAATGAAAACCCATTCCGTGGGCACTGGTTCGGGAAATGTCAGTCCGAATGATTCGCATGCAGCGGCTGTTGGCTTGATGCGAGTCCTCTTTGACGCCGGTGCTGTTATTGAACTGCACGGCTTACGCAATTTCACCTGTTTTCAAGCGGCCACGTGTCGCGCCGCGAACAATTACAATGAAGCGTTTCGTTAAATGCGCGAACTCGATCGACGCCACATTAGAATTATTCACGAGCCTTTTTCCACGCGACCTATACTATTCAGATTCACGGTTTCTTATGTGTCGGACGTACATACACGTAATCGGTGAAAGCGTATTAGACAGTATATCGAGGTTTATTTCGACCAAGGGAATGACAGAACAAAGGATAAATTAAATTTGTAGTTAATTGAATTTTTCCAACCTCTCGGTTCGCGTATAATGGACAGTGCCGCTTTTATGAATTCATTCGTTTCTCATACAGAATTCCTGCTTTCGATAGGAACCCGTCTCATCCCTAGTTTCACTTTCTATATTCCGCGAAGTGTTAAGCAAATTTTTTGAATAAAAAGGAAGTTAAAAGTATCTTAAACTTGTTCGTATCTAAAATTCTTGCAAATTCATTTCCCTTTAATAATGAGTGTAACGTTTAAGAGTGAAAATTATGTTGACCTCTTGCTTTATAATGACGAGTCACAGTTGGGTTGCAGATTATAGCATGTACGCACGTTGTAAATATGAATTTTACTTGAATATAAATTATTATAAATTTTATATTACAGCACTTCCAGGGAATTATCTAAATCAAATTGTACATGTCCATTAACCCTTTCCACTCGAATGGTGTTTTTGAAGCACCATAATATTTAGGTTTCGAATTTTCTATTCTGTATAAATGGCTCAACATTCTGTCCAGTTGAATAAACCCTACAATCTACGCATGTTACAAACATTCTACCACTAAACAAGTGCGTTTGGAATAAAACGAACCCTCTTCTCTTATTGAAGTCAATTATGCTTGCGTTTCTGTGTTATCTATATTAGATGAAAACGATTTCAAGTGGAAAGCGTTAATATTATTCCTGCATTTCCCCTTATACAGCTTGAATAATAAACATCAGCACTATATACTCGTTGACAAAGTCGAAAGACAAAATGTTAATTAAAATCTGTCATATCGTAATACGCTTCATATAGTTTACGGGTATATATTTATTCGAATTCTTTCCGGCTAAAAAGCACGTCACATATCTTTTATTGTGCATGAAACGTTTTAGAGCGAAAGATTGCTCCTTCTTCCGCGTTTATTGCCAAAATTTCGCTACGACAGTTTCGTTATCGGAAACAAAAATTCCCCTCAACCTTTGTAAACGAATGAAACGGCTGAATGGTACATGCAATCGCGTTCGTTCGAATGTAAAGCTACATAGCAGGCCGAGTCGTGATCGCTTTTATTGCCGGTTTCACCGTCGAAAGGTTGCTCATTGAACTTCACACAGTGGACGAATTTCTCGCTGAAATGTCCTGTATTTGGACGTGAATCGACGGTACGACAAAAGACAATCGTAACCCTACTTCGAAAATATCCGTAAGCTGAACGTCATAGCACGCGATTATTTCAGAAAAATTCTTCAAATACTTTATACCTGGAGTAATGAATGACATATATTTTATTTCTTACAAGACTATGATGACAATCTATATTATACGCGTAATTAGAATACTGCATTGGTGTAAACTGTTTACAGTATTTATTACGAAGTAGGGCAACGTATAGAGTTATTGAATTGTATACAATAACTGAACATTTCTCGTGTACGTTTAAATATGTTATGCGCAATATGTTTCGAGTATCCATTTGTAAGAACATTCTTTAGACAATATTTAATCAACGCGTGAATCATAATTGACAATTTGTAAAAGGAAAAAATATAATTTGCGAAGCCTGTATGAAATATAGGAAATTAAAGGTAATACTTCAAGATATTCCCAAGTGAAAGCTGGTTAGTAAATAGAATATTTTTCAGCATATTTACACGTCATATGTTACTGAACTGTTTTAAATTATTGCGGAAGAACTGCGGATATCTGCAAAATATTGTAAATAACAGATTAATTAGTTACTTATAGTTTTTTAGTTTATAAAAAGCGATATCTCACATGGCTTAGTGCGCTTGTATCTCTCTGTGTGTATACATCTATTTCGATACCTTGCCCAGGATGAGGTGGTAGAGTCAGACGTGTTATGTTCGAGGATGTATGAAGCCTAGACCATACCTACATATAATTATTCATATACAATTGTTTACGAACATCTGGCCGCTAATAAGAACAGAAACAAAACAAATGTATACAGAAATCCCGAAAACGCATCCACATTTGTATGTTTGTATAAAAAACATATGCTTTCCATCCACAATGAAAAATAAACAACACGGGATCATTTGTTTAAATGTACTTATACGAATGTTTGCAAACAGTTTTTATATATTTTCGATCCACTGGTTGTGGACAAAAGTATGCAGGGGTGCACATGCCTCAAAAGCGTACGTATGTGTGTCCTAATACTACGACATAACGATACAAAATGACAGCTTAAAACGTTTGAGTGTAGATAAGCGTTGTGTATATCGCCGCCTGTGTACGTGTAACTTCTTCTTGCATTTGTGTCTTCCCTTGTTCCTTTTTGTTGAGTTTCCTTAATGTGAAATCTATATAAGAAAATGTGGCCTAGTGAGCGAATGAGAGACCGTAATGTTGCTTCTTACTTTGCAATCTACGTCTATTCTGCTTGCTCCTCCCGCCCATCTTGTGGACTACATTTCAAGTAAGGGTGGCTGCTACATTAGGGTCAGCGAGTACGGGTGGTTTGCTGTAGCTTTGCGGTACGTTTATTACTATTCGGAATGGAAGAATGTGGCATCAAAGGCGCATATGCGTTACAGACGCTTGTAAAGTGCTCGACAGTTGAACAGCTATTAAAATCTTAACTCCTTGATTGCACTAGAATCCAGTTAGTTCAACAAAAGACAATTATTTCACTGCCAAATATATAAGTGCTTTTCAAAAATGGCAGAGTCCTGACGAATGTATCACTAACCCTTTGACGTAAAAATAAAATGAAACTCGATGTGTTCAAGAAATAATATTTAGCCCTCATCCATCCCACGTATTAATTTGACACATTTTTCTCGCAAAAATACGATAAACGTGAAAATGCAGTGTACTTTGCACATCGCTTTATTATTTGTGAACGATGTGAACAATCTTACGCTTGAATGTATTGAATGTACAGAAATTTCATTTCTTTTATTTTCAGTGAAAGAATTTGCAAATGTAATTATTTATTTTTTCATTATATTAATTTTTGACTACTGTGTCAATTTGACACCAAGAGGCAAATTTGTTTGCAAAAATGAGGAACGGATGAAGATGAATATATTTCAACTTAACAATTATGCTAGCTTTACAATAACATAATAAACAAATGGCGTATCACAGACGTCTTTGTTTGTAAGGGGTTAATCCAATCTAAAAGATATTTCTGCATGTGAAAGATGGCCCAGTGACGCAACCATAAATTTACCGACGTTACGGACGGAAAAATATGAAAAACTGTTATTCCAGAATTTCGATTCATTTTTGCACAAGGAATCTCTCTTTTCTTTGCTGTACAACGAATTTTTCCGCATCCTGCATGAAGTAAATATTTTATTTCAAATTCTTTAGAAACACTTTCCGGCATTTTAATGGATAAATATCATTTCCAGAATGGTTGTAAAATCGGTGCACTATTGTGGGTGCAACAGGTCGCGAATTCAGTTCCAAGAATGCCATGAGCTCGTTAAACTATTATCTAGTTCATACACTCATATGCATAGGGAACTGTGAGAACGCAAATTGCAGAAGCGAACACGCTGAAGTTGAAAGCGCATTACAGTTTGTTAAACGAATGATCGTGAGGCTGTGGTACCAATCGCCCTACGATCTACGTTGACATGTCGAGCATGTTCTTTATAATATTCCAAATTATATATAATATTATAATATTATACTGGTCGAGTCACTGAAAATTTACACCTAACAGAACTTCTGATTCGATAATATTAGAAACATCTAGTGGTTGGACAAACTAGTGGAAACACCTCGTACATTAAGAAAATTCTTCAGTAGTATCGTGTAGGTCCACCATTAGTATCTAATACAGCCTGAATTCTCCTGGGAATGGAATCATACAAATCCTGAATAATATTTAATGGGATATTATATCATTCTTCAAAAACGATATCAATGTGTATGACTGCACGGCTACTAATCTCAAATACACAATACACGACTTATAAGCAATGTTTCCATTATTTTGTCCAACCCTTACATGTGTATAATAAAATCTGTTGTATTCGGAGGGGCTTACATAATGCAAACAATTTCTTTTTATAAATGTTGTACTATTAAACAATTTCAAGACGACCTAATATTTTTTACATGGTACTATATGTTTATTTTTCTGTAGTATTATAAGTAGAAAAACAAAGTCAATAGCGTGGCACGCTGTGTCTCAGATGACTTTAACCCTTGTTACATGAAAAAAATATTACTCAAGTAACGAAAGTTTAAGAAAATGAGCACTTAAAAATCTGTGCACTTCTTTGCACAGGTATGTAAGATCTGCTTTGAAGGCCTTACCATTTTGAAAATTCGAATGAAAGTGAAATATAATGGGTATTGTATATTAGTATGCATAGTAAAAAATATTTAACAAAATAAAAAGAAGGATTTGACCTTGAGGTAACTACTCTGTGCATCCCTACAATAGCCAAAGAAGGTATCATTTATTTCTTTTTCCGTCTATATAATAAGCGTTAAAGTCATCTGAATATGTCACTAAAAATTCTTATAAATTATTCTTAAATAATTAGAGTGCCATCTGAAAAATTCAAACTCACACTGAAATTTTTTAAAATACCAAATTTATAAGAAAAATTTGTTTTATACCATATGAACCGCCTCGAAAAATATAAAATTTATTCTACATGTTTCTTTCTAATATCAACAAATCAGTAGTTATTTTAGATTACAGGATCTGGTGACTCACCCTGTACAATAGTTTGTGTAACACGTTGTTGAATAAACAAACACTAGATATAATAATGTTTAGAAGGCAAACACAGGCTGTAGGTTGAGCTGTAATAGCAAACTTCACTTTGGCTTTTCCATAGTACGCGAAGTAATTAGAACTTATCACTGATTACTGCCAACATAATCTATTGTTTCAACACGTTGATTGCTGCGGGAACCGCCGGCGTTATAGATCTACTTTAATACACCTATTAAATTTTATAAATTTCAGGAAACATTAATGTTGCAGTAACAATTGTAGACCTTACAGGAAACTGGAAATACATACATTTTGTCAGAAAAATGTGCAAATATGCGTAAATTTTTAATATATTTTTTAAACAAATAAATTTTTTGAAAAACTGTTTATATGGTCAGATTCGGTATTAAGGAATAGACAAACTCTACATTTAAACTTTCTTCCTATCTCCAATAATTTTCAAGGTACAGGTTAAATAGGTTCTTTTACCCCTACTTCAAGGATTATTTTCACCCCTTCAAAGTAGACGATGGCCGATATAGAAAAAAATGCGCGCCCAATATTTTTTCGAGATCTATATCATATCAAAATATCATAAGAATCGGCGTGTGTCAACGCCGTAACACTCCTTGTGAGAAAGCTTATAGTAATGAATTAAAACATAAATACAGAGATAAGTTTATACTGATCAAAATTTTATTCGCCAAAAATTTGTGAGTAAACACTAATATTCTAATATTTATGCAGAAGACATACGTTCCTGACATGACAACAAATACATATTTATAAATAAGAAGCTTATAGTTATCATTTGACGGGAAATTATTTAAAAACTTGGAATAGGCATTGAGAACGAAATACTGAAGTTAGAAGACGTGATTTTGGAAAAACTCAACGTCCTTATTTATTAATAACTTCAAAATATTCATTCGATTAAAAATATCTACGTTCTGTGATCATGAGTGCTTTTAGCTGTCTTGTTTAAAAAATCAGTTTAATGAGTTGCATAGTGCTGTTAACCAGGTCAAACAACAGAAGTTTCGCAAAAACGTGATCAAAGTTCTACGTGCAGTCCACGAAGCACATGGACGCACTTGCCTAAAATAATCATATTTAATTTTACAGGTATCATCATAAGATCTTCACATAATATTCTTGAACGTTTGTATGATTTTTAGATAAGATTTTTTTTAATCTTTCAAACTTTCACTATGTTCTGCACCCTTAACAAAGATAAAGTTGAAATCTATGACCCTTGTCCCTACTTTTAATGATACTGTTGGAAATACGTTCTAATACAGATGTGAAAGTAGGACATAATCTCTGTGTCCTCTACTGCAAAATTGTAGAAATTTATGCAAGCGAGTTTCAGAAAGCGTAGTCGTTTTGAATTCATATTTAATTGTCTTCCACTTTCCTATTATATGTACATATATTATATCGTGTTCTACTGTCGCTTGCATATTTAAAGTTACTCGTTCCATTTAATTAATGAAATATAGTTTATTGAAATCGTATTCCTCCATATCCCCTTGTAGACATCTGACAGATATTTACTGTAGGCGGCAGCCGTTTAGCGTGTTGAGTTTAGGGAGATTGAATTGGTAGTGGTTTGGATAGCTTAGTGGGATATCACCTGCCCGGAAAGCGGAAGATCTCAGGTTCGATTCTCGGTCTAGTCCACCCAATTTTTTCTCCTTTATATTACAAATCCGAATGTATTATAAATTATTTGAAACACGATTGAAAATTTGAAGGTTTCAAACATTTTCACATCATCACAGCAAGTAAAAGACCTAACAAAATCGACCGTTATTAAGAGGGCGGGTCAAAAAGTTCGCCGAGTGGAGGAGAAGGAGAGGAATGGGGGTAGCTTGCAGACAAAATTCTATTGTGTGACTCCTTCTCAGTATAAATACCAAGTTTCAACTCGATTGGGTAATTAGTCCACGAGTTATCACCCAATAAGCAAGTCAATCGGGAAGAAAATGTCAAGCACGCAGAAAATTGAGTTTCGTGACGTCAAGTTCCAAACAAGTTTCATTCAAGTATGGTTTCCAAACGCTCAACCACATCCAGACCCCATCCGACTACTATTTGCTCCCGAATATGGAAAAAGCCCTCCGAGAGAAGAAGTTTGAGGACGATGAAGAGGTCGAGTCTGCGATTGCGGCTCATTTTGAGGCGAAAGAAAAAACATATTTTTGTGACGAATAAAATCAATTAATTCGAAGATATAAAAACTTTATTGATGTTAATGAGAAGTACATCGAAAAAGAAAAAAATATCGTAGCTTTTTCTACCCTCCTTCCTCTACATTCTGCGAATTTTTTTACCTCCCCTCGTATAACAATATGTTTCATACAATTCTCCGTCAAAGAAGACCTGAAGAAGAATCTGAACGAATCCAAGAACATTGAAAATGTGCTACAATCCTTCATAACTATTGATTTAATTGATTTCTTGTGATCTGATATTATGTATGTAAATTGTCGATATAACGCATTGTAAGTGTACAAATATGTGTAAATGCTATATTGTGATACGTGGTCGCCAATGACGTTCCTAGTAATGCGACCATTTTAAAATAAACTTACAATAAAAAAGAAATACGTTCCATGGAAACAAATATCGTCGCATATCATTTGGTGGTTGGATCGATAGTTTAGGATCATAGTATCGTTCGGCGTAAAATCGCGTCGAAATGCTTCCTCGGCTCGGGTGCTCCCAGGAGCAACAGGTCGCGTAGTAGATCTTCGGAAGTCGAGTGGGTAAGAATTTCAGTGGAAACGCAAAACTATTACCTCCCGAAATTTATATTCGCGTGAAAGTATGGGAGCATAAGTTAGATAGAAGCCGGGCTGCGGGCGTGCTCGGTGAAGGTGAAGTTCTATTATTTTATGTTAAAGTCGCGGCACAGCGAGAGGAACAGGAACGAAATGGCGTTCTGGCTTGCGGTTCGTTGTGTCACGGTAGAAAAGCTCGGCAACTCTTGGCGGCTACGGTGGTTACAAGTAGAATATAGAGGACGTGGATGCCGGTTCATTTGCATGCCACGCCGATGCGAGCGCATCGAGGACAACGCGGGAGGCGGAGCTATGTTATTCGAGGCGAGAGAAACCGATTCACGGGGATGGAAAGGAAGAATGAACGATATAAAGGAGCGAAGAAAAATACCGGATGAAGAAATCCGGCTATTTCTCGCGGTTTTCGAGCAAAAATGCTTCGGGAAATGAATTATGCTCGGAACAGAAATTCTTCCCCGAATGAATTATGGAGAAAACGTCCAAACGACAGCGGGGATGAAAGAAAGGGACTTTAACAGAGAATGCGGAAGAGAGCCACTTTACTCTTAATAATTAACCTTTTTTAGTATCACATGATATATGGAGTAATATTCAATGGCACTCCGCACGCAAGTAATCATTTGAGCCTTAGTTAACATTTTCACTGCGGCGCACAGTGGTACGGTATACGTATGAATTGCGGAGAAAAAGCTCATAACTTCTGTATTTTCTAATGTTTCCGAATAATTTCTTTTTCACATTACTTGTTCGAAATCAAGCTTCATAGTACTAATGTTGTTGCTACATAATACTGTGCAACTTTCATCCGAAACATTCCTTTCTATCACGAATATTTAAAAAATTATTTCGTTAACCTGTTTTAAATTCCTCGCGCTGTATAATCGAACAAATTATCAACTCAACGAGACTTATCGAAATGTACATGTTCTGTTGCATACTTTGGTGTTTCAGAATCTGAAACAACAATTCACATCATATGAGTTACCGTGACAAAACAGTTTATCGCGTGTTGTACTCTGGAAAATTGCAGAACGCAGTGCACGTTTCCTCGGAAAGTTGCAGGGCTCAAAGGATTAAGTAAATCTAACGTATCCTTCTGCTAATGACTGGATTTATGCGAGTAATCTATGTAATTCTGCAGTTATTTCAGCTAAAGTGGAAAATTGCTTTCTGTTTTTGGTCAGTCGAAAAAAAATACTTTAGATTTATTATTTTAGAAAATGAAGAATCATTTTGAATACCTCCCAAGATTTACAGTAAAATCATTTTTTACTTTTTGTACTTCCATGACTTGTTCAATATGGACTCATTTTACGTTCTACGCAGATAGGTTATGCAATATTCCATGCATTATAAGATCAACTCAAATGTAATTAGCGCGAAAAGAATATTACAAATTACTGAAAAGTAATTTACTTTCCAATTATCGTTTTACTTCTCTTGTTGCTATTAAAGCTCTCATGATATCCGAAGTCCGAAAATCGCAATCGTTCATTCGTTCTCCCGGCCATTCAATTTGTTGTTCATTTTTTTTCGGGTCGTCACCGAGGCAGTATAAATCGGTGGTAGGCGCACAATATATAGACTATAAAAAAAGTAATGGTCATAGCTTGCAGGGGTGAATCTACACGTCATGATCGGTGGACATTTGCAAAGATTCCAATCGCAAAATTTGTTTTGTCCTTGAAGTTCAAGATTAAATTAAAAAAATTCTACATATCAATTCATTAACCCTTTGAACTCCTACTTTTGTTTAATTTCCTTTTCAATAACTCACTATTATTTTATGTGTTTTATTTGAAATGTACTTCAGAAAACAGTTGGTTGATTGGAATCAATTAGGTACAAACAATCATGTTCCTGAACACCTCAAGGACTTCTTTTGCTACAAAAAAGGGTCATATACATGTAATATTGGTTATCTAGGCAATAAAAATATTGCGAAATTTAATACATATTTAACCTAGCAATTTAAAAATGTCGAGTGTGATTCGAAAAATCTTCAAGGTACCACGTATCGCAAAGAGCCACTCTGTGACAGAAGAATGTTGAAATTTTGATATCTCTCACTCACAATAAGGCAGAATTCCAAGCCCCCAATGGTACTGACAATGAGCTCATAAGGGGCCGTGCTATGTGGCGATGACACCGTAAGAAACACTGTTTTACGTGGTAGGAAACGAAAATGTAGAGTTTCATGTTTTACCGCTTAACGACGCCAGTATCTGTTCATTTTCCAAGGTCTAAACTTAACTCTCCTGCACCGTTCGAATCAAATAAGCCCGAAACGACAATTCGAGGTTTAATAGCTTCTTGATAAAATATTCAATTTCCATGAAATTTTCTGACTTTTACTACAGTTACTTGAAAAATGTGTTCCTTGAGAACACATTGATTTTTGTTTATATTATTTTGTATCAAAAGTACATGGTTGTTACACTGCTACTGTTCGTGCCAATTTGACCGAAATAAGAGCCTTACAAGGCTTCTGAAACAAGTAAACGCTTATTTTGCTTATCTTCATTTTTCCAAAGCTACTTATAAAGTCATTAATTCGTCTGTCTTTGTATTTATGCACAGTTTTCCATTAAGTACCTGCTTTATTAACCATGCCCGACGATAGAAAACGTTCTGATGGATCAAGTTCGAAGCCAGAAATTGTCCATTACTATAACTGTACCAGAGGCATCGTGGAGAGCTTACAACCTCATTTAAAACACACGATACACCCCGACGAGAAATTGCTGATCTATGACATTATTTTACTGTATAGATGCTTGTTATTTCTGCCTTCCAAGCATTTAGTGTATGGAATGATGTATATCCTTCTGGGTACAATGATATAAGAATGAACTAATACAAAAGGACGAGTACAAATTAAGATCCCGCTGTACCGTATGCTCCTCTACAAGCGGCAGAGAAACGAGCAGACTTTATTCTACAATATGCAAGAAGTATATGTGCCAAGATCACTATGTTACTATTTAGGATAAATGTACGAACTAATTTTAGCTCATATTTAGTAAATTGCGTAGTAATGTAGTGAATTAATACATTTATTTCACATAACTTTAACTTCGGGTCAAGCTGATCGGATAAGCTACAGTTTAACAGTCTATGGACAACACAAATTTCTTATCTCGTTAAGTTTTGGAGATATTAGTCTGTAGCATATTTAACCCTTGCTCAGCCTTCAAATAATTCATATAAACAATTATTTATGAGTGTTCTCTTTTCTTTCATGCCAGATAGGTTCATAACATCCCCTCTGCCAATATTATACCATTGAAGGTCATATTGTGAATAAGCACTGCTTAATATCTGCAAAAACTTTAACATTTCTCTGTGATGGTATGGCTCATTTGTGACATATGCTCCCATCAAGACTTTTTATCGACTTAACAAGTAGAATACGTAGAATTTTAAACAAGGGTATCTTTAATTTCAAAATCAAAACAAATGTTCTAAGTGGGCTTTTTTTACAGATATCCACCGATCATGACGCGTGCATTCACTTCTGAAAACCGTGACCAGCTTCACGCCCGTACAGGGAGACACACCTAACACGCAGAAATAGTAGCAACATGTTTGGTTCCGGATCACTGATCGCATCAGGGAGGTCAGAACGTTATCTTCCGGCGATCGTGTGACAGAACAAAAAAAAACAGCCTCGTGAAATATTTGAATTCGGGGCAATTTTTCGGGCGGGCGTTGTTTTACTCGGCGCGATCGCAGAAAACACTGGGCGTAGTTTGTCACCGTGAAGGCCGCAGCGGCGGTCGCATTTAACAGAGAAACATTTGACGGAGATTGCCAGTCCTCCATCCCTTCAGGACAGTAGTGACAGACAGACAGCGGAGATGAAAGGGAGGTCGAGAGGGTGCGAGGGCACGAGGACTCGCTTCGTCGACCGCAACTAAAACGCAGCCTCGACAGAGAGTTCAGTTGCCAACCGGTAATGGAATTCCTCTGTTTCCCGGAACAATGATACGCTACGTCGCGGTATGAACTACGCATAATATAGCACCGGTCCGTGATCCTGAATTGCATACGCGCGAGAGAAAAGGACGCGGGGCGGGTGGGGTGGTTGAGTGGCGCGCCATCCGTGGAATATGAAATTCAAAAATCCTTAGATCGAAATAACTCGACCTACCTCCGCGGTAGCTCCATTTCAACGTGAAAATTGCGCCTCTAAGGCGGTTCTGTCTCGCGGATATCGTGTCGTTAGAATCATCGATCGACCTCCTCTAACTTTTAGAGTGGGATTCGTGGTATCCTGCTTATCTGCCTCGTGTAAATAAAATTCGAGGGGGAAAACTTCTTTTTTTTTTCTCTCTTTCCGACCCGCGCGAGGGGGTGAGGGTTCATTACACGGCACGTCGAACGGGAGTTTCGAAATAAAGCTGGGGTGGCTTATATACCGGCGGACTGCTATTGTTGCTGCATCTTCCGCGTGGCAGAGCGTACCAAATAACTTTCATAAAAAATGTATCAGTGCAGCATAAACGCGCGGACTGTTCCTGTTTTATTCGTTACGCTTTCTGCTGTCGTGATTTTCAGAACCGTTGCCCCAGCGGATACATTCGATATCCATGTTCGAACGACGCAGTGTAAAAAACGCGGTACTACAACTAATTTTACTGTTTACGGATAAACCTGTGCGTAGTTCACGTACAGCCCCATCCATAAGTCGTGGGACACCTTGCCATTTCTGAATAAACCTGGATTACCATGTCGTATAATTGGTTACTTATTTCGATATGAACGCTTTTTGAAAAGCATTTATGTTTACACAACATATTTTTAGTGATATGGTTAGTATTCTGTTATAATTAATATAAAAAAAAATGTGAAGTTATAGTACGGTTGAAGACCAGTTTTTCAATGCGTTAAATTTGGGCGACATTTGTTTCGATTTTGTGATCTGTAGGCACATTTGCAGCGATTCTGGACAGAAATCCAAGAAGAAACACCAAGAAATATGACCGCAAGTCTGTCAAAGCTATTTAGAGGTATCATCTCGAAACGGGGAGCATATATTAGTGAGCAAATTTTAAACTTGATATGAATAATTTTCAATATATTTAAACATTTAGAAACTGTATTCAGTGAAAATAATTTGTAAATAGTCGTTTGATTCAATATAATGGGTGTTTAATAATTTTAATTTAAACGTAAAGCTGAAATTAGTAAGTGTTCCATGACTTATGGACAGGAATGTATGTAATTGTTACACTGAAGTAGTGGTTTGGTTCAATTTCATCCAAAGTTAATACATAAAATGCATTAATCTACCAGATTATAATGTATTGGGTTCAGTCATAAACTAGTTCCGACATATAATAGATTTTCTATTTTTTAAAAATTCAAATAGGATGTCCAGGTTACAGAGTGTTGCATACTATCAGAAGGTATGCATCTGTGTAATTTATGTATGCTGCAAACGCAACAACAATTATCCTTGTATAGATACTTCAATAAAAAGAAGGTAAATCGGAAGCTATTTATGACTCAATCCAATAGTTCAGTCATTGTACGCCAAGATTACTTTATAAGTATGTACTGTATGCATGTATAGGGTGTACAGCATAACGATATCTGCTACTTTTTGCTTAATCACGATAACGTGGCAAGAAAGGTGTGTACGAAATTCAGAAGTTTTCAACGACCAATGCAATAATAAAAATTTCGAAAACATTGCTTTCGTTTAAGAAATTCAAAGTCAAATTGATATATTACAATAGATTCTAGTGGTTTTCGCAATAACTGACATAATGTCCTAAATACCTAAATTATCAGGACGTACTACGTTGTTTAATGTCACAACTTGAATGCTCTCTTACGATGTAACAGTTGACTTTGTTCACATACAAATGTCAACGATTGTATAACGATATAAGAGCGAGATAGACGACATTGCGACGTAGCATTCATGTAAAAATCATTGGACTTAAAGAATCATAAATTCAGAATTAAAAATTTAAATACAACGCATGCACGCTATATTCTTGTTCGAGAGTGTACATATGCCACGTAAAATATCGCCAAGCTCATGCAAATTGAATGCTTTGTTCAAAAGTTATGAAATAGCGCATTTCTCTTTCGGATCAATTTGACCCAGACGGTGCACAGGGGTTACATAAAGCGCAAACCAGAATTAAATTTGGCCAATAAATAAATTGGAAAGAATGGTGTTCGACGGTGGAATTGACTCAGGAAAAAATGAGTGGCGATGAGAAGAAGGGGATTATTGATTTTGTTGCGTATGTTCCAGGCTTAATGAAGCAGGGTCGATTCGTGGCGATGCGTGGGCGCATGGATAAGACAATAGCCAGGCGAGGAAGACTATGTACGCATTGGCTGTTCCCTACGCAGGTTTCCTGTCGACTTCTGCGCGTTCAGAAAATTATACATAGCATCACGTTGAAAGGGTTTCGTTTACAAAACGAAGTTGACTAACTTTTATAAATTAGAATATGTTGCCTACTACATCATCGTCCGCGACAGCGTTGGAAGATAGATTACGTAGCTGAGTGTTTCTCCTTGGGTTGGATGCATACACATAAAATTAGAATCGACAAGATATCGACAACTCTAAAATTATTTCGTCAATGCGTTTCAGTATACAGAGAGTCCCATTTTAATATTTCTGCGCGAATATCTTTGAAATTATTTGTGATATCAGAAAACGGTTCCGATAAACGTTAAATGATTGCGAAAGGGACTCACTGTGATGTCAATAGTTTTGTTATTGGTGGAGGCGAAACAGTGATACGCAGGTTACCTTTATTTTTTAAAGCGGAACTGTATATTTATTTGTATATTAATCGATAAAGCTCTTCATTCTTTACAAAAAGTTTCAAGTTTTGGAGTGTTTGTATCGGAAATCCATAAGGTTAGTACAGATTTTAGTTTTATTTTTGTAAAATATTACTCGTGACTCTAGATGGAACCATATTGAAAATAAAATATCTCCGAATCCTCTTAATTCCACTCGACATCATTCAACTTTTGTCTGATATGTTTTTCGATATCACTAATAGATTCGAAGATAATCGCGTTGAGATCATTTAGGCAAAATGTCCACATGTATTTGAACATTTTTACCAATAATTTCGCAGTTAGCAAATCCCATTCCTTAAAAATTCCTGTTTTTCTGGAATTGATAAACTCTTTAATGACTGTTGCCACTTGTTGCTCGTTATAGAAGATGTTTCTGGTTAAAAAACGATTTAGACGTCAAAAAATTTAAACGGTTCGAGGAACAGTTAGACGTGAAATTCACAGCTATCCATATTAACTAGAGTTCTCTATTTCACGTGTAACTAAATACACGTTCAAAACCATGGTCTCTAATATCAACGTTGAACTCGATTTAAAATTACAAAAAAGAAGTTTTGAACATAAGTTTCTAAGCAGGATATATCGATAATAGCAAGCTTCATATATTGTAATGATTAGACTGCGCATATTCATACAAATGCATATTTTTATTTGTTCCTTTTATGAAAAACACAATTTGTCTTGTCGTTATGTATTTTTTAATTTGCATATTTTTCATATTTCATAAGTTTTTCACACTTATTTAAAAACGCATGCAAAGATACATTGCATATTTCGTGTGCGTTCATTACATTTAGTTTGTAAAATCCGATAGTATTTACTGAACTTTCGAACAAATTTATTAATAAGAGCGATAACAAAATCTCGATTTTACTGAGAGTGATAACATTGTATGTATAATGTACACAGATATTGTACCGTTACCAACTAATTCTTGAGGAAAAAGCGAAATTTGGTATTCATAAGGACCTATTTTGAAACTGCACCAATTAATATAAAATACTAGAGACCAGTGGAGTGCTTTTAACTGATTCGACACAATTATTAATTAACATCGAAAGAAATTTAATTGTAAGCATTACCTATACCTGAATATGTCGGAGAAATATTTATATCGAAATACAACGGAGTTTTGAAGAGAAATCCCGGATTAAAAACCACATTACGGATCGGTGAAATTTTAAGAAGTGAAGTTGTTGAGAGGCCAACAGAAATGGAACAACGTTACTGGAGTTATAAATATACTCCAATCGCATCCTGTGGCGTCGAAAGTCTATTTTCCGCTTATAAATTAATTTTAACTGATAAACATCATCGATTAACTACCATTTATTGTAATTTAATTTATAATCGTATTGACTAAATAATAAAGGTTTCATTATTATGGCATATTTTCAATATACTTGCTACATATCCCATATATTTTTTGCATATGTTGTTATATTTTTGCACATGTTCATGTACTATATTTTCATATTTCACATACTTTACTTGCATATTTCGATATATTTTAAGTGCATAGACATCCACAGTCTAGTGATGATATTCAACCGACATAACAGCATAGTGGAAAAATTTCTATCATGTCTGAAGGTTGATAGGAATCGGACATTTCGCATGCAACAACTTAATAAAAATGTGTAAAGTGTGCCGAAAAGTTCTGTCCGTTTTTTACGTAAAAAGAAAATAATATACGAACCCAAGCTGTCGTATGTGATCTGAAACTGTTTGACGGGCTACATTAAGCCTGTCCGCAATCTCTGATGTAAAACATGGCCTATAACTAAATTAAATTATTAATTTATTAATAAAAATAAATGTGCGCCAAACGGATAGAACCTTTCGGCAGACCTAATATTTAACGTCGAGAAATGTAAGAAGTTACGAAATATCGTAAGTCAGGTCAGTGAAATTGGTACCGTATAAAGTGGTTGTATCTAGTTTGCCGAACAAATCGGCAAGTATCGAAATTCCTTTGACGACACCAAAGCTCTCGAGCTTTCAGCAGGTCACTCGCGAGTCAGAGACCGGACAAGGCCTATGCACTCCATGTATAGGGATAAATCAAATGATGACGCGTGACTGATCGCTAAGAGAGGACCGTCGTGTCTGTTATCGACGCTGCAACCTAGCATATCGACAAGTGCATCATCCGTGATAATCGGCCTTCGTAAGTTTCGTCCGTGGTAATTGAATCTGAGACAGATATGGAAAAAATGAAAGCGCAATTATCATGAGTGCTCCGTCGTCTATTTCCCCCGTTAAAAGATTAATCGACAGAATCGGGTAATTGAAAAATTTGCAGGTGTCTTACTCCGTGACATCGACGTCGCGTCACAGAACAATGCAGCCATAATGGATCCCTACAACCTCGTTTTGTGATAATTTAAGACTCCTTCGTTATAACTGCGTACTATTCCAGTTAACTTTAGTTTATTTTCCTTAATGAATTAAGTTTAATTAATTTAATTTAACGCTAATGATTTGGCAGTAATTATTCCGGATTATTGAGTAGAAGATAAGTGACTTCGTTATAATGGACATATAAAAACACAATCACATAAAACGGAATGTGTTTTATTGACACGCATGAAGATTTTTCTCATCGCATGAATTTTTATAAAAGAATTATGCTGGAAGTTATTGTCTATCTCTTGTACCCGTTTATTAACCTATTTGTTCCTATTATTGATCATCTCGTGTTTCCGTTATTGTTCATTTGTTCAAGTTATTATACAAACAACTTTAACTATTACGAATTAGTTTAAAATAGTTAAATCTATACATAAACATGTGTAATAATGTAAAAAATAAATATTTTTATGAGAGAATCTATTATAGTTATTAATAAGACTGTCTGCTAATTTGTACAAAACTGTTTGTAGTGTACCTCTTTTTGGCCGCCTAATTTTATCGATGTAAAGTTACCATTTTTTCCAACTTAGCTGTTAACTGCATCCTTGTTTATTATTTTCAGTAAGTTATTTTGTGCACTACTGGTTAGTTTGAACCTATCTCTTACAAATAGAATCTATCAGCTATTGTTTCAATGGCAAATACCATAATATTTTATTGATTGAAGTTAGTAATGTATTTGATGATAAATTCAAATTGTAAAAGAAGACACTTTTA
This sequence comes from Macropis europaea, assembly GCA_916610135.2. Taxonomy (NCBI): domain Eukaryota; kingdom Metazoa; phylum Arthropoda; class Insecta; order Hymenoptera; family Melittidae; genus Macropis; species Macropis europaea. The sequence continues at coordinate 23,530,802 of OU744345.1, read as the reverse complement.
ACATTAATTGTTTACCGTTTTAATTACGGGATATATTTAGGTGTCACAAAGTCAAAGGCAATTGGTCGCTGATGGGTACGTTCACCTTAAATAAATCAATTGTTATTATTTGTTACATCAGACTGATATCAATTTCCAATATTATTTGCTTTCCTGCTGCAACTTCGCATCAATCGATTCAATTTTTCATCGATGAAGTTTACAAAAAATATGACGAATGGATAAAGTATTGAAATATTCCGTTGAACGTGAAAATTACACGAAGAGAAGGAACGATACAATTTGTACCGAAGGTTACGCAATTAAAACGTCAAACTGACGGTATTTGTCAGAAAGCGTTTCCGTAGCACATGAAACGGTAACGAACAAAACGGAATAATTACACAAAATCAATAACGGTCAGCGTTTATCAAGCTTAATCGTTGTGTAGGCGGCAGCCGTTTTGGTATGTTGCGTTTAGGGAGGTTTAATTAGTAGTGGGTTGGATAGCTTAGTGGAATAGCTCCGCCTAGAAAAGCGGGGTTCCTGGTTCGACTCCCGATGTAGTTCACCCAATTTTTTCTCATTTACAGTTGTCATACGCGTAAAAGCCGTGTTTGCGTTTCCTTCGCCACGACGCAGCTGAAAGCACAATCATAACGAAATGAAGCTGCAAAAGAAAATAGAGACGAAATAATTGGATGAATCACCGAGGCGCATTCCTCGAACACGAGACTTGTTGAGAATAACTAGCATTTGTATGTACGTAGTATCGCAGCTCGACTACTGACAAGGGAAGGTTTGTAGGTATCCGCTTCCGATTGCTTTGGTTTTCGGATATGTTTTAGAGGGCCGAAAAATAACACATACATGTTTTTTTTATTTTCGCCCGTTTGCATATTTAGGGGGTGAAACCACCCCTCAAAGTTCATGAGAAGGGGTACACAAGTTATAACATTGTGTTGAATAAAACTTGATATAAATTTAATTTGCATCAAAACTTGCTGCATGGATAATGTTCTTGTCGTCAGTCACCCTTATCAGGGGGTAAACTACCCCTAATCGTTTAAATACGCATTCAAGAGACTTAAAACGTGTACGAAAATTCATAAAATTCTTAAGGAACACTACACATAAATTATTTTATGGTGACAGACTAGTGACTGTCTGATCTCCCATCACTGCTGAGTGGTGAATCACCCCTAATTAGTGAGCTAAACAATCGGAGACAGACACCTAAAAACCTCTCCTTCTGAGTGTACACTAGAATTCGCGAACCGACCGCGAACTAGGTTCGTCAGCAATGTGGGCACTTTCCTGAGCAGCGAAATGAGCAGCAAACAGCGAACACTGTTCGCCCAGGAGGCGGTACATCAGAGGGCCTGCTCGCGAACTCCAGTGTGGACGCAGTGTTGTACGACCACACCAAATTACCGCTTCAACTTAGATCGACCATGACAGGTAAACGGGCCCAGAGTAGAGAGATTCGCCAGCGCAACACCCCCACCACAAGCAGATATACCCGATTGCTGATTGGTCACTGAGGTAACAATCTATAATCCAAAAACGGTATAAGAATCCTTGGCAAATTGTACACACCAGTACAAAATCAAGTACTGTGCAGAGATGACAAGTGGCTAGTTTAAAGAATGCAGATCTAATTGGTTAACAGTAGAATAGGCCCACCGATTCCGACACAATCACAAAGATAGAGCACACGCATTTTCCTTATTGGCTGAAACGGTCACATCTACTAATAGGATTCAAATAGCACCGCGTTATGGAAGCATCAAAGGCGGAGCGAGCATAGTACCCCTCTTGCTCCTGTACCGTCCCGTTAGCCTATTTGTTATCTCTGCACAGTATCTAGGGAGTCTGGATCGACAAAAATCTCTCCTGGAAAGCAGCTATCATGGGCGGATCACACAAAATGCACGCCGCCCTGAGGCTACATACTCCCTTATTGGTAGAACCAGCACCTTACCAATAAAATATAAGCTCGCCCTATATAAAACAACTATCCGCCCAGTCCTCACCTATGGAGCCCAAATACGGGCCATAGCTCCGAAATCATACAGACATAAACAAACTGCAAATTGTCCAAAACAAAATCGTCAGAAAAATATACAACAAACCTCCGGACCAAACCTAGAAACTATCCGCACATATATTACCAACTTCCTAAAAACCACTTTCGCGCCTCTTCATCCTAACTCCCTGATTCGTCAGATAGGTAACTAACTGCTTCCTAACTAAAAGCTTCCCACTCGGAGTTTGCTTCCAGATCCCCAGGTTGCTATCCCAAAAACTGAATTCATGAAATAACCCCTCTCAAAATTCACGGGTTTCTGAAACTTTTTCCCGTAAAACTCACGAGTGTATAGACAACCCACCAAGTTAAGTGTATGTGGATGATTAACCCCTTGCCGTACCAATTAACTGAACGAAATCCGGGCCGAACCGGTAGGGGACGACGCTTGCTAAACGGGCCAAAGTGATGCGCGAGAACGCTCGCAATGCGAGCCGAAATGGTCGAGAAACATGCTCGCAGAATGGGAAAAAGTAACATCTTGATACCACGAGACTCACTCGTGACGTTCATGTTTGGCCTGCATTTGATACCACGAATCTGACTCGTGATATTCATGTTTGGTCCGAAATTGTTATGACGAGTCAGATTCGTCAAAGTACGGCAAGGGGTTAAGGTACTAGCCTCCCAGGAACTGCAGTAGACCCAAGAAAAACCACTTGGTAAAATGAATACTCATCAGCACTCTACCTCAACACTCTTCACTGAACACTCTGTACAATGTGTTCATTTCCTGTGAAGCTGAACCTGAAGAAACAACTACAGAAATAAGTTTTCACTTAACGGAACAAATAATTTTTATTTCGCCTCTTGAACTACTCACATAAAGATAAGTCGGCGTGTGAGATACCGCTGATATCTAGTTCAAACACGGACAAATCACGGAACACAGCAAGGCTTATAATTAGGAGCTTGACGAGAACTGTTAGCGGGGTATTCTGAAGTGCCAACTGATTTACGATTCGTCACCTGCGTTCTGTCTGTTGTACCAGGCTACAGGTACAACTACTGGCGTTATAGCGTGTTACCTGCTGACAAAGGAAACTCGAACCTTCGAATAAAATCACTGCCTATCCGAATGTTGAAATCTCGTTACGTTGTTTGTGCAATTTCGACACCGGTGTCCGATTGATTTCCATGTATTTCCTTGCTGGGAGAATGGAATAACCTGATCTTACCCCTGTATGCCATAAGAGCCGTCTAAAAGGGTAAGAACCTACTACTTCTGTTTCATTTATATCTGAAATTATGTATGAAGAAAGGACAATATCACTTTTTGGTTGATTCGACATGCCTGGGCGATCTGTACTCTTCGCAGAATCTGAAAAGTGTAATTACCTAATTTAAGTCTGATTGGAATGTCCCAGAAAACGGAGAAGACCAAAAATAAAATTATTATTGCGACTCGCATGGTGATTATATTTCATCCTCATTCTCTCCAGAAGACGATGTACCTGCTAAATAATCATTAAGGAATTTTTTATCTACACTACCCTCTGCTGGGAAAAATAATTTTATAGGATTGGCAATATGCATAGATTAGTCGCGAGACGAAACTCGATTGGTATGATTGGCGAGATATATAATATGTCGTGTGTGAAAAAGAGGAAAAGAAGTGCCACAAATGTAAAAGTAAAAAGTAATAATAAAATCCGTAACCATCCAGACAAAAATTCGTGCTGTCTCGATATGTAATCAAACTGAATAATTCTTTTTAAACCCCAAATGCAATAAACCTGTTACTTACATATTAAAAACAAAGACACGCTGGTAAAATTCCACGTACTACCTCAACACCGTCCATAAGTTATAATCACGATTATGATACGTTCTCCGAGACTTTGCTATTTTGAAGAAGCATTTGCATGTTCAATACTAAAGTAATTGTGTTTAGAATCACTAGTAAGCAAGAACTAAAACTTTAGAAGTCGCAGAGTTGTCGTGAACTCTAAGTTTCTGAAGTCCACACGCGTCTTTAATGACTTATTTCTGCATTCTCAATAATAATAAACATATTTTAAACCTACAGCAAGATACAAGGGAGTTGTGAGTAAGGTAGGCAGATATTGCAGAATAAGAACTACCCAACCTACAATATTATGGTTACTGATTCGATCGCTATGAGACACCTCCCCAGGCAGATTTCATGTCCAAGGAGTCTCAAGAAGATCGAATCAGATCACAGAGAAAAGACACAAGTACAAGAAGAACTTACACATTCATAAATAGAGAGGCACACAACACTTATTATCAACACTTGAAAATTGTAACCAGTAGTTTTGCATCACCTATAAGTCGCAGTGTCAGAACACACGCACGCCCTTGTACAATACTACATTCGCTAATAAACACACTCCATCACATTGTTTGGATAACACAGGCCTACACACGTACATACAAGGTGTCCCAGCTTATCTGTTACAAGCCTATACTTCCTAACTTATTGATGATAGTAAAATGTTTATACGAAAGTTGCGTGTATGGGGGGCATATCTTCAGCCGAATTTCTTCCGTTGAAAATCAGTAAATTTGTATGCGCAATATCTCAAAAACCTCTTAAGAAAACGAACTTGACTTTTATATCTCTTAAAATAATAATGTAAAGAAAAGTACGCCTTTGCCAAAAGATGTGCCCCCTCATACCATGCAACTTCCATATAAAACATTTTCTCTATCTTCAACAAGTTAGGAAATATGAGCTTGTAACTGATAAGCTGGGACACCCTGTAGATCCAGACGCAAGGGAGCTTACGCTTCAATAAACGTTGTGCAGAATACATTGAACACAAGCTTACGTGGTCACGATCAGGTCTCGTGATCAATTACGTAACAAGGGAATATTATTTCGAAGAGTTCGCGTTTTATGCGCGTACTGACAGGCAATTTAATTCGCTCTAAAAATAGCGTAGGCGGTGTCTGTCGGAGTCAGGGAATATACGAGACGATAGGGCAGTGCGTAATTTTTTATGATACATCATGCACCGTTGGTAGGTGACAGGTAGAGCGAAACTCGTTAGAAATATTGAGCCATGAACCGGCGGCCAGCTATTGTCGATGGAGCTAATACGCAATATGCTCCGCGATATGACATTGTACTGCGCTTTTGATTCCGTTTGACATTTCCGTGAAAACGAGCGTACGGCGAGCGTACATAACGTGCTTGCGAAACGACGGGATCGTTCTTTAAATTAAAAGTGGCTACCTCATAAACGCTCCGTTCATTATGGCGACGATCGTTTCATTGCGTTTGATTCCTGCTGTTCTCGTCCGAAACGAAATCTGAATACTCGCCGGCATAATTTGCGGCGAATTATGGAAATTCAAATTGCGGGTAAAGCAGATTCTGTTTCCATCGTTCGGTTATGCATGCGACTTCAATCCTCGTATCTCCTCCTTCTCGTAACAATTAGTGCGGGATACTTAGGCTGCATAGGTAACACACATTAAACAATTTCATGAAATTAAGAATAAAGATCTGGTAACCGAATGAAGACGCTTGGAGACACACTCACAAGGGAACACCCCGAAGTGTCCGCCTCTTATTTTTATGAAACCTGGTACACTTATTAAGCAGGTGAAAATAGAAGACATGTTTTTTTTATCGACTGTGCTGCAACTTTAAGTGACATCAACTTAAAATATAATGTGCTATATACAAGGTGGCCCATCAGAAACTGACCACCTTAGTTTCCTTCATTGTAATGGTGCTATCAAAAAATGTTTCAGCTAAAAGTTAATTGTTTCGAAGGCCCAATATGATACTGTAAAAAGTACTTTGTCAGAATTACTCTTTTTGAAGTTATGAAGGTTATATTTATATTAATACTTGGAAAATAATGATTCTGAAAAAAATATTTTTTACTGCACCATATTTTGCCTTGGAAATAGTTCCTCTTTCATTAAAACATACTTCTGATAGTGGTATTGTATCAACAAAAATTAAAATGGCATGTTTCGAGTGGACCACCCTGAATATAATAATATGTATAAAAAACGTATGTATGCATGAGTATCAAATTACATTTGTACACACATCTACAGTTGCAAATGAAAGTTTTCGAACGATAGCCTAATTCAGCCTTGACCAGAGTTTATAGGATTCTGTTGCAGTTGTAAGTAAAATTAATTGCTTATTATTTAAAGTAAACCTTTAAAAACTATATTTATTACCTTCAACTTCAAGTTTGCGTATTCCAACAGCACGTACTAGAACAGTAGTTTCCGAATAGTTGTCCAATATATGTTTTTAATAAAAAAAAATTAATATTACCAAAGGGTATAGTTTAATAAATTATTAAAGGGTAACAATACAACCCTTTATTGTCGATGACGATTTCCCATCTTCCTGGCATGTATGCATTCAATTACCTTTTTCAATAAAGAATCGGATAAGCAATTCCAATTGTGATTTATTGCAGCAAACAAATCATCAGAGTTTGAATGTTTCCGAGTTTGTTCGTTCTACTTCATCCCATCAATTTTCTGTGGGGTTAAGGTACAGCGCTTCTGCAGGCTAATCCAAAACTAACATTATTATCTCTTAAACAAATATCTATGTATTATTATTAATTTTCATCGTGCTTTATTATTATCGTGCTCAAGCCCCCATATTTGTAGCAAGATTCAATTTTGACATTAATCATGAGAGTAGTTCGATTCATTCGGAAACTTTTATCACGCCATATTTTTTTTAAATATTTAGTAGTGTAGTTTAACATCAATAAACATAATTTAAAAAAAAGACATCTCTCCAATCTTGGTTCTATTACCTGGATTTCAAGCTTCACGAACAGTTCTCCTTCAACTGTAGACTTCTCTTAATCTCTCTTGTGTTTTAAACATTTGACACTTATAGCTTTGTCTTGAATAATTAACTTGTTCATAGATTTATGTTGAACATGTCTGACACATAAGTCATCGTAAATTTTCCTTATTGATAAAGGAATCATCCATGAAATGAAATAGATAAAAATAAAAGGCTGAATATTGATTTTGGAACCATCTTGTAACTCGTAAAATTCTCTGCCGAATGACGTGATTCCATTTTTCTAAAATCGTAATAGAACTTACAATCATGTAATCAAATATGAATTATGCAATCGTTCGGAAACTTTTGTCCACAACCGTATAAAAAATAAAAGAAATAATAGAATGAAAAGTCGTGATGACCGGTTCGGAGAACTTCGTTTCGAGAAATAATTTCTGTAAACGTATTTTCATCATTTTTCAATATTTTTTCTTTAAAATTTAAAGATATGCGGTCCTTAATATGCACTATTTAGTGAAGAAACTTCACGTCAACAGAACTAACAATTCTTCCAAAAAAGTTCTCAAACATAGGCCATATATTAAACCGTGTAGGTGTACGTGCCCCTTCATGAGAGTACTATAATTTTCCTTGCTGTTTATTACCGTGAAAGATATTAACTGGAACGCAGAATCCTTGCAGAATTCTTCGCGCTCAAAAGAACGCTGTCATTAATAAACGGAATTACCTTTCATCCCAGTAAATTGTGTCGCACGCCCTTTGCCGCGTTCCTCATCAGTTATTTTTCAAACGATGGAATTCCTTTTTTTAAAAATATGCAACGGGCTGTTTTATACGGCTCGACGTGGATTAAGCATCAGAAATGGTCCGTTGAACACGTTCCAAGATATTCTTGGCTACACAATCAATAGGAAATAGGACGAGAATTACAAGGATGGCTATGTCAGCGAACGGGGCAACGTATTCAACATAAATCACGCAACTGGAACAAATGGTATTTTTTTTAATGGAGGAGGAGATACATATGTATAAGTTGTTCCAGTTGCGTGACGTATCCTGTATTATACAGCCTGTATGAAATATTGCTTAAACGTACGTATAACGAGCATTAAATATTTCTTCAGGCTCAAGCTAGAAACGTCAATATTAGATCCAACTTCTGTTTCATACGGAGTCCTTGGAGTTAAATATTAAACTGTGATATGAATACCAGGACGTAGTAGAAACGAGCTGACAACCCCATTCTTTATTTACTATTCCTGGTTACTGAATAATGGGTACGTATATTCTGCAAAAGATGAACGGAGTTGCAGTTCGAGATTTGGGTGAGTTCTGACGAGAGTTGAGCATTACTTCAATTATTTCGAATGAATATTTATGTAAACCAGACCCTGACAAAGAGTCTGCTTCACCTTCAAAGTTAATAAACATAAATATACATAATATATATTTTTAGATGTATGTATACAATAGAATTGTACTTCAACTGAAAAATTGTGACAGTCAATGCATTTACTCGAATAATTTATTGTAATACCTGTTCAAGAATTAATCCAGTCATAATGCGAATATTTGTTAATAGTTTTCGTTTCCATTTAATTTTGTAAGACTGCCTTTATGCGGGTATGTATTATATGAAAATCTGAAAATAGTAATCAAGTATTTGATAATGTAAAATTGGCAATTAGTAATCGCCAATTTAGTAGTAAATTATTTTTTATAAACGACGTGAACAACATACTTTAAACGACTATTCACTAACTCGATGTGTTGATGGGGAACTCAAATTTTTTATAATATTTTTAGCAACATTAATAATATATTATCATTCGTATAATGAAATATTTGTTCTCTTCCCAGTTATATTCAAAATAGGACATTATAATGCGACCAACTAGATATGGCAGTTTTCACTGCGACAACTGCAAATTTACCAAGAAATAATAAACATTCAGATTTAACATTTGAAAAAAATTAATTCTGTCTAAATAAAAATTAGAAACAGTTGCATAATAAAACGTATAAATCGTATTTGATGTATATTTGTTCAGCAACTAGTATATTTTGATAAACACGCAATGCTAATAGCTGAATGTATTATTATGCGAAAAAAAATAACAAATAAGACGAAAAACATATAAACAATTATACGAATTAAAATTCGCCCCCTATATTATTCAAAGACATTATGATTCGATTAAAAACTTATTCGTTCGTGGCGAATAATACTGCCATCTTTATTCACCATACTTATGGGGTTATGCCCCCGTGTCTGTTCTACATAAAAATGTTATACTTTATTTTTCATCGTGAAACAAACATCTGTATGTTTTCAATCATATTTCACATTATAACTTCCATTTGCAGGACTATCAATTTCCCGGATATCGATACGAGGCTGCATAATATAATGTTGTACTTGAAAGGACTGCCTTGCCTTCTAAATTCTTTATTTGTAGAGAATCAATATGACAGATATGAGAAGTGGTTTTATATGTCGGGTTGGATTCTCCTTTGTCCCGGGAATAGGCGGGGAAACGATATGGTCATACTGTCGAACGTACAATTTCAAACACAACGGAAACATGATGTTGAGGCGTAATAATATTTTTTATCCTGTAAACTGAGATTTCTGGACAGTCAAATATCACGATAAATCAAGCTATGTCATTTTTGCATTTCAACGACTATGCCCAGAAATCTCGGGTAAACGCACATCAACCCATTGTAAGCAGTCACCGCATAGCGACCCTCTGGATTTTTCCAACCAAGATCATCGCCTAAGGTACGCTAGGGCGACCTAAAATAACGAGCGATGCACCGCGCGTTAGTTGGTCGCACCCAGATACCAAAACAGGTGTTAAAGCTCGTCATTTACACAAATGATTATATTCAAATATTCATCGTGTTACATAAAGTTCAGTGTATTTATTTTACAGTATAAGGAGGCATCTACTTCAGGTGGCTCTACAAGATTGAGAGGTAACACCCAGGCTTTGCCTGCTCAAAAGAAAAAGAAACTACAGAAACTAAATATTTTTCGCCCGCTGCCATGTAACGTATTACTGTTTGAACCTACTTTAGCGACATGTAACCTCATTTATTCGTTTCTGAAAAACTGTAACTTAACAAGATAAGAAAATAATGTATCTTCAAATTGTCTTGCGTTATGTGTATTTTTTATTGTATATTGTACATTGTATTGTAAAATAATATCCCTATATTCAGCGCACAAAAGTCTGTAAGAAACTCCTATTGAATGTTACAAGTCGAAAAAAACAGTACAAATTTGTTGAACAGTGTTGGTTGTATATTTTTACGGATTTTAAGGACGTCTGTATTGACCTGGGCGAGAGTCAACACTGAGTTACAAAGAATATTCTGAGGAAGGCCTCCTATACGACTAGAATGTTCTCCAAAAACTCAAACATGGTTGTAGTTAGTGCAGCTGATCGATCGGAGTCGAGTTGACGTGAACGGATACAGAGAGGAGCCGTGAGTATACTTATTGCTTCGGTAATATTAGATCCCTTACCGCATGTTTCCTTATAAAATGAACTTGGGGGCGAATACTTCAAAGAGAATGCTCGGCAACAAGGTTATATACACAGGAACATTGCATCCGTGTCAGGACGAGCGTGCATACTAAGAAAATAAATTCAAGAGCTTCAGGACGAAACTGGTCGCGGAAGAAGACGAGTCTTCTTATAAAACGAAATCTGTAATTTCTTATGAGAATGTTTCCATTCTTTGTAAAATTATTTTGTTCCTGTTATTAGATTGTAGATTTTATATAAGGTGTCATGATGTTGCTTGTAAATAGAAATAAGAAAACTGTATTATAAAAATATGTGCTTGTAAATGTTTTACTAAAACGTTTTAGCAAAAATAAAAATTGATATAGTACAGGTTAAGTACAGTTCGGCAATATTTATTCAATCTGTTTATAGAGCAACGTTTGTTACATGTATACAGAAATGTAGCTTTGTGAAAGGGTAGTTAAGTACAATATATGAATGTGTTACTGATCTTTCATTTAGACCAGTGATGACCACCGGAGCGGTGGCCTTCCCCCATTCTAGGTCCATTCGCCTCGTTTCAGTTCCCTTCAGTACTCTCCTCGTCCCCCCTCGATCCATCGTCGTCCCAGATCACAGTCTATATGAGGGGAATGGACCTAGGTGGGGGAAGGCCGCAGCTCCGGTAACCATCACTGGTTTACACTTTTAAAGATTTCATGTAACGAACATAGCTTCATGAATAGGATGTATAAACATCGTCTCCTCATTCAAATGACGTCTCGTTATTTCTTTACTTTACATTTCCTATTTTTGTTATACAGTGTGTAAAAAAAATAAGTAAACACGAAAGCTTAGAATAAAAAGAAGGAAGTATAGCGTCGAGACTACATATATGTCGTTACATACACTTTTGAAAGTTGCATAAATAAGTAAACATCCTCGATTTTTCATTTTTTCTTCTGTTACAAAACTTATATGTAAGTCATTTTATCAATTTTGAATTTCATAAAACCAAATTTGCATGGTTTTGTACTGAAAAAAACAATTGCATTTGCCCAGTTAAATACGCGTTTTCTTTTCATTCTTACAGAATTATTTAAAATTCCGGTAAAAATCTGCGGAAAGAAGCACTTCATCAATGAAAAGCGAAAAATTATCATAAAAATGAAAAATCAAAGTGAATCGTGCGAAGAGTTTACCAAATTATGTAATGAAACCCTAAACTTTAAAATGGTAATCGCGTGAAATACAGATCGAAGAGTATGTTTAGATCAGGAGACTCCAAAGTAATGAGTGCTCGAGCATATAAAAAAATATTGAACCTTTCAATAGTATATTCCTTTCTTTTACTCCAAAAATTCGAAGAAAATTATGCAGTAAAGCAAAAAGCATAGCGCCTATGCCCTGAATTAATCGTCGATTATACGCAGCAGGACACATTTGTGTGGCTAGAAAATACCATATGCGAGCAAGTGAAATATTAAATAACGATTGAATACTTCTTATCAAAACATTTTAAGGAATTTTACATTTTGATGAAAAAGGTTAACGCAAGCATACTGCTTTGCATATTTTCCATTTTGGAAAACCGGCCCACAACTCTTGCGCCAAGGCCTGGCGCTCATCTGGGTTTATCATACGTCAATCACTATTCAGAACGCAGAAAACCCTCCAAGATTTCTAAATCTTGAAAAAATAACTAAAAAATATGATTAGTACGTCGGTGTTAATTTGCAGTCTCAAAAACAGCAGATTTGTCAATGGCAGTTGCTGAATATGAAACATCGGTTCTCGTCCTTTCCTGCAGTATACAGTAGGCAAACATGTATCTATAATATTATAACAATTTTTAAAATACAACTGTAAAATTCAACGCATACGTTATTACAGAAGCTGATTAAGCTAACTAAAGAAAAAGCCCAACTTCAGGCTGGAGCTTTTAAATTCAAACGTAGTAGTTAAGTCATGTACACTAATATAAAAATTTATATTTTTATATCATGTATTGTTAAAGATTGTTAAATAAACTATGTAAATAGGAATTTGTTCTCATCCGATCGCCGAAGTTAAGCTACGATGCCCACGGATCAGCGCTAAGATGGGGTGATCCTCTTTAGAACTCCTGTGATACTGTTGATAATATGTTGATTTGGGACCCACCTAAAATTGTAGGTCCCCCGGCTAAATGATCGTATTAGCCGATGTTGGGTTACGTACAATGAAACAAACAATAATGCAGTCACGTACGCATCGTAAACCCGGTCCTAACACAAATTGTGCTCCATTCTCCCGTTCTGCTTTCCTCGAAATACACATACCAGTGACATTGGGTTTATATTAAACAAATCCTACGATAATAATAAAAATAATATAAGTCAATTGTTCCTTGCGCGCACGCGCTGTCTCAGCACATCAAACGGCAGGGATGCTGCGTGAAGGGGTCAACAACAGAAGAAGAAGGGGAGGAATCTGTTGTTCTTGTGAAAAGCAATTTAAAGCAGCGGACGCGATCCAGGCCCACCATAAATTCGCACACGGCGATTGAAATCGCGCTCACGTCTCGCGCATTATAATGCATTTTCTACGTTGCAGGGCGTGACAGTTGTTACGGTTCGATTGATTTGTCGTTGTGTGCGCACCTTGCGCGTGCACACGAACACGGACACGATCGGCGGCAGTTTTGGACGGAACAACTGCCGCAAATTCGGCCGATCGAATAAATTTCATGCGATAATCTTCGCTGCATCCATGGACTGCTCCCCGACCGACTGCGTTCCGTTTCCTTGCACGTTCGTCTGCATCTGCCGGCGAAAAGCCACCTCGCACGTCCCCGTATCAGCCTGAATCTCCTTGCTACGGCGCAATCGATGAATTTTAAGAAGATAACGTCCACGGATGCTCCCGCCGGTAGATTCGAGGGCTGCACGAAACTGTGCAGTGGATTCGGTTTTGATTTACTCCGACTAACTCTTGTAGCTGCCTGGGAAAGGTATTTTAGGGATAATTCGAAGTCAGATAGACGTAGAAGTACTTGACTATTTAGATTCACCATAGTTCATGAGTGGGCCAAGGTTTCAATAAGGACCTCAACAATGGATACTTGGACGAATGTTTAGGGTGAAAACAATAGCTAGTCACTCGAAGTCACGTCGATGTCGAGTCTAGACGGACTGGCTGTGTAGCACGTTGAATGCCACAGTGAAGACAGCCGTGCCTAGTCAGACATATTAGGTTGGTGCGTACGAAATGTCGTTTTCTAAAGTAGAAATATTGAAGACATACAGTTTCTTTTTTTGAACATGATATACTTAATCGAAGTAATTTCCATATGATTCTTTACACTTTTTCCGACGACTAAATAATTTCATTATTCCATTACTGTAGAAATCAACAGTTCTGGAACTTAAGAATTCTTCGAATGCAGTTTTTATATTTTTTAATTTCGAAACAACTTATACTTTAAAAAATTGTCCAGATATTTGCAAAAGTGAAAGATCTGGGGAATAGGCGCCATGTGGCAAAATTTCGTATTCTAATTCAGTAAGCCTTTGTGTTGTCATTTTCGACATATGAGGTCTCGCGTTGTCATGCAGTAAGATTGGTTTCCATTTATTCACCAATGCAAGTTGCTTTACTGTTGATTTTAAATGCACTTCCCTTGTTTTTATTCTTTTTATTTTTGTTATATTTCTTACATTTACATAACCTTCTCTAAATGCTGAATTAATCTTGTCAACAGTGTTCACAGTATTATTGCTAAGTTTATACACGCGAAGAAAGATTACTCGAAAATCCCAGTTGTTCATATCTTCGAGAAATAATTTTTAAATGATCAATGGCATGTACAGGATGAACGACGTAACTTGATCATTTAAATTTTTCCGTTACTATTGCACCAATACAAATTTTTTTTCTAAATACCTTGATTTAAATACCTTCGATTTATGTAAGCATTTTTTTTATGTAAGCATCAATTTTGTTTTTTTTTAATGAAATGCTATATTTTATTTGCCTATACATGATTACCACTTTAAAGGCAAATTCAACGACCTAACAATAAGTTCTTCAAGGTAATAACAGGTCGTATAAACAAAATTTTTTCCGCAATTTTCGGCGCTAATACGTCTTGTTGGCATCTGAGGCACTCAGTGTTATCTAATACTCAGTTGACAACGATATCTTATACGCGAAATGCGACAAAAATGTAATATAGTATACAGGGTATCCCAGCTTATCTGTTACAAGCCCATATTTCCTAACTTATTGAAGATAGAAAAAATGTTTTATATGGAAGTTGCATGGTCATCTTTTGGCGACGACGAATTATTTTTTACATTATTATTTTAAGAGACATAATTGTCGAGTTCGTTTTTTTAAATGGAATTTTAAATCGGTATCTGTTTCAAAAGGCAATGACTAACACGTGCTACTTAAAGCGCTAACAAGACCACGACTGGTATTTCCTATTCGGAAGGGTTTCTTCCGTTGAAAATCAGTAAATTTATAACCACAATATCTCGAAAACTAATTCAAATCGAGTGTGTACACTAAAGGTCACTGAATTCATCTTGGAAAGCACTATCAAATGATCCGAACGAGAATACATAGTTCCATTTAAAAAAACGAACTTGACCTTCGCATCTCTTAAAATAATAATGTAAAAACAATTCGTCTTCGCCGAAACATATGTCCCCTCATACCATGCAAATTCCATATAAAACATTTTTTGCATCTTCAATAAGTTAGGAAATGTGAGTTTGTAACAGATAAGCTTGGGCACCCTGTACTTATATATATATATATATATATATATATATATATATATATATATATATATATATATATTCGCTCTTTGGAGCGAAAGAGTTAAGGGATTAAAAATTGTGCCACGAGAGCGTCCGACAACCTGCTTTCAAGATCGGAGCACAACACTCAGTTTAATGAATGTCTCTTTTGCCACTGGCCCTGCTGCGCTCCATTGTTACGCGTTTCATATACTGCAAACATTTCGGAAAATTTCATTCGGCAAACTACATTCGACGCGTATACATGGGCTGCACGCGAAGCGCTGGTAAGAATAAGAAACAGGGGTAAATAATAAAATAAGAATCGCTCTCGTCTGCCGATCTCGAACGTAGGGCGGATAACTAGAAATAGTGGAGGAATCGAGATGGGGAACGAGAGAATGTCGAGCGCAGAGGGAAGACGTATTGTTCCTTCTTCGCACAGATAATGGAGCTCACCTGTCAGACCGAGTTATGTCTCTCCTGTTGGAAGAATGCGTTATGCTTTTACCTCACTTACTTCCCCTCCATTCCTGCCTGTACTTTGCTCTCGCTGCAATACGGGTACGAAAGAAGAAATCAATGTTCGGATCATTTGACGCCTGTATTACATCTACAACCAGTCGTCTGGTTTCATGTCGCTGAAGAACTCGTGATGTGGACAATATTCTAAGCAATTTTTACGTTATAAAAGATTTTGGAATTTATTCAAATTCTGATAGTATCTAACACTACGGTAGACTTGTTCTTATGCGGTCCTCCTTTAATCGGTCTCATTTTCGTTGAGAGGTCCTGTAGAAAGACAGTTAATACATTCCCTGTTACGCAGCTCATTTGTGACTCACAATATTTATCATAAAAGATACTTCAATTGAACGAATGAGCATATAGTCGAATATCGTAATTCAATTTCTTTTTTGCTACTATTTATATTTTTTATTTTATTTGCAACTTATAAAGTTTTATTTGGCATATATTTTCGGATTAACCAGCCATTCGTTTATCCAACCAGAGGTTCGGTCACAGCGGAACTGCTTATGAGGGAGTTAATTGTATGCACTATTAAAAATTATTCACAGTTGCTCGAAAAATATCGTCGTCATACCCACTGTTATATCGATGCATGAAAAACAATGGAACAGGGTACAAGGTAATTACCCCACAAAAATAATTATATTCAATCTTCCACAGGAATCTTTTATGTTAATAGTCAGAGTAACATGCTATAAACTGAGCATCTATTGAATTTGATATGAAGCGAGGCAGAACGCAGTATAATTCCGAGAATTATCTTCATTTAAATTATCACGGAATTAGCTGTGTCACGCCATTGACCGAGCTTCCCTTGTATGAGTATTATTCAACCTTCTGACAAAGTTCTCTGTGACGAATTCAACTACAACAGCAACAACTCCGTTTCCAGAAAGAGGTTAACCCTTTGTAACACCATGTGACTTTGAAGTTGCATACCCATACAGCTGTATGTTCTAAATCTTATGTCATTTTACCACTGTACCATTGAGTTGTCACTGAATAGTCTGTCTGCTAGTTGCTATTTGCATTGTCAATGTGATTATTGTTTAGACATTTTTGCAAACGGCTGATTGCGATTACTTTGTGTGTTAATAATATCGTTTTCTTCTGCAATTGTTTCAATAAGCAAAAAACGGTTGTGTAATAATTACAAGTGTAAGTACATTGACTTTATAATGTATTATTACATTTTATTATTGACGATAAAAGAATACGTATTGAATATTTTTTATCAGTGTCACATGATCGAAAATAAATATTTCCTGAAATATTTGGAATTATTCCGGTATTATGTCCTTTATTCCATAAAATGGCCAAACCTCAAATCTGCTAATTATGACGTTTAAACGTGCCATTACTGATAAAAATACAATCTAAGAGGCAAAAGTGTGTTGCATGAAACGAACGTTCGGATGTTCCCTCATTTTGCAGCACCATATTACCTGCGACTAAAATATGCTCTTGTCATTCGAACAGCATAAAATATGAGGTTGGTGAAAACATCTATCGTTTTCTTACAAGACTCGATTTAGAAGAAAATTACTGCATTTCGCTATTACAAAACATATTTCGCAATTCGCCTGTATGAAATAAATTCTGCCTCCACTTTGAATGTTTTGATCCGGAAAAATTACTCCGATATTGTTCACTCTCACAACAGTTGAACGCTTCCAAAATCTAACTTCCTTGCTGGCAAGTAATTTGAAAAGTAATTACATTAGAGGTAAACATACAATTCGTTCTAAAAAATAGCGGACTTTAAACAAACAAATGATTAATCCTTTCGATGCTTAGTTCGATGACGTACGTGCAAGGCGGAAGGTAGCAAGGTGCTAATAGCCGCTGTACTAGTTTAGACATTCCATGTAGCCTATTTTATAATAAGAATTCATTTTATTATTTAATACATGTGAATTTAAAACTTCACCGAACTTAATTTCCTTTGCTTAAAATGTAGTTTATTTCTTTACTCTTTCATAAACAACTTCAAACAATGTCTTATTAGAAAACTACATTCACCACATTATTACAGTAAAATAAACAAGGAGCAATGATACTAAAGGAAGCTAGAAAATACGAAGTATTGTAAACAATAAAACTTGCAAAGGCAAACTGAATTCAACTTGAAGAATTAACATTTCAATTATGAATTCCACACAGAAATTGTCGTTGAGAAAGTGGAACACATTCAGCACAACAGGCGTACCTCTCGATCATGATAAATAAAACAGTGAAAGGATTAACTCAATCAAGAAGATTTCTGCAACTGATAAACCGTTCGTCAATACAACAATAGCGATGTTAAGGTACACATGGTAATTCCCTTCTTTTCTCATATATGTAAATCTTTAATAATGCTGTATCCTTCGTAATTGAACGGTACACGTACTATTATATAGGGTGTCCAGAAAGGTCCGAGCAAAACTTGTAAACTTATGTCCTACGAGTTAATGAGGTCGAGCAGGTAAAAAAAGGTCATATAAACTTATGTCAAAAATTGCTTTGAATTGAAAAGTTACAAGCATTCAAAGATTTTTATCAATTCTTACGGCAGTTATAATAAATGTTCGAAAGTTCTTCCTCTGCAAGAATGGAGGCTTCCATTCGTCGAACTAATGATTGTCGAACTCTTTCGAATATTCCTACTGTATTAGAAATAGTAATAAATGCATTTTGAATCATTTGTGTCTGTCTGCGATTCTGTATAACGAGTTGTAAAAACAATTTTGCCCGCAAATCTTTGAACGCTTATAATCTTTTAATAAAGCATTTTCGGACATAAGTTTATATGAATATTTTATTTACGTGGCCTCATTACGGGGTCTCCCTACTGTGACGGCCACAAAACGAGGCGACCTTAGGGAATTCTTTTGAAGGAAAGTAATAACCGCATGAATGTAATAGTTTGCTGCTGCATCAGACAATGTTTGAAGAATACGTAATAATTATTTAGTGCAGAAATAATGATTCTGTCCAAAGCTATAGAGATTCAGCCACTGCACTTAAAAAAAATTTGTCTTCATGGCTGCCATAAAATCTGCCCTCAGAATTATCAGAATGAAAAAAAGGAAAAGGATTCTTAATCTGTATGAGCGTGGCTATGGTCGGTACTAGAATAAATGAAAAATAACGAAAAATTAAAAAATGGCAACGTCTGAAGAGAAAAGTTTCGATTTTTGCAAAAAAATGGCTTGTTTTTTAAGTCGCAAAATTTGAATTTTGCAAATATTGACTTAGTTCTAGTACCGACGAGAATGAGATATCTACCGAAGATGCCTGTCAAGTTTCACGTAAATCGGATGAATGAATTTTGATATATCGTGGCAGCCATTTGAAAAAATATCGTTCTGAGAAAAACGCATTCAAAGTTTCACGCACCCTTTAAAATTATATGAAAGGCTTCGTTTCAAAGCCTGCAGCATTTTCAATTTTTGTAATACGTCTATAATACTTTGAGAGTATGTTTTTAAGATGTAAAACTGTAAGATAATCTCAAAAAAAAAATTCGATCTTTTGAAACCGTCTCACTAGGGAGACCCCTTAACACGTACTATAAGTTTGGTCTTATAGTATATTGGTTTTAATATTGTTACTGTAAAATACAAATTTATGCAAAACTTTAGAATTGAGAGTTATTTGGTTAAATTTAAATAGATTTGACGGTGACCTCTATGGCGGTGAACATGTTAATACAAGCGAAATAATTTCGTCCGGAATAGAGAGGATATTCGAAGGAGAAGGCAACGTTGAGCAGGTATAAAGCGGTACAGGTGGTGGAGACTGTCTCGAATCAAATTGCGTCCAGCATCGCACGTGGTCAGCAACTAGGACCTCTTCTTCGTGTTCCATGCACGAGAATCACACGGATAAGCCGAATAAAGTGCAGCTGTTTATTCGTGACTCGTCGGTAAATAGCGGCGCGTATAACTGCATTGCGGAAGCGACGAAGCAATGAATTCCGTTTATTACACCGTTGCACGCTTTTCTTCATCCTCTCTTGTTTTGTCAAAACAACTCGTCCCGTGAACCGATTACACGGTCTGGAGGAAAAAAAGGAAGAACTCGGTGTACCCAACAGTGATTTACGGTCTTCATTTGCGATTAGAAGAATATTATATTCTAATTATCCTGAAGCGATTATACAATTCAAGTTCGATGTGTATGTATATTCATAATGTTTCTGCAAATAAGAGATATGATTATATTTAATCATTACACGGATTTTCGCGGATTTCTTGTGATAAAAGTAAAGACATTTAAAATATAAATCATTTTTATTAATAGGAATATGCTCCGTTAGCTTTTATACATTTTCACCAATAAATGATAAACTTCTTAATCCCTGATTCAGAAAACTTCGTAGTTTTAGATTGAATAAATTCTTTAAATGTATTTCTGACGCTCTCTTGGTTGATGAATCGCTTCTCTTTGATAAAATTGTTTACACTTATAAAAAAATGGAAATCCGCTGTGGAGATTTTTGGTGACTAAGACGGGTAATGAAGAACTTCATGGCTCAATTTTTGTAATTTTCTTGAGGTCTACATCGCTTCATGTGGTCTTGCGTTGTCATGGAGAAAAATTGGCCCTTTACGATTCACTAAAGCTGGCTGTTTTATACACAGCTTTTGATGTACAGTATCAAGTTCGTTGCAATATGCTTCTACCGTCAAGCTTTCTCCTGTTTTTAAAAAGGAGTAGTGGAGATCCCCTTTGCAGACCACCAAACTGTGAACATTGCTTTTCGTGGATGAAGATCTGGTTTAAAGCTTTTGGGAACGGGATTATCTTTATTTAATCGTACAGCACGACGTTTACTGTTGGTATAAATAATTCACTTTTCGTCACATGTAATCATACGATTTAGGAACGGGTAATTTTTATTACGTATCAATAGTGAAGAGCAAATATCGAAGCGATGAAGATTATAACGCTCGCTCAACTTCTTCACTTTGCCCATCTTGTGAACGCGATGGAATATTGTTGAATTGTGAACGGCTAGTTTTCCTGCTAATTCTCTAACAGTTTGTGTGGATTTTGAGGTCACAACGTCACTCCAAGTTGCATTCTCAATTTCAGAACTGGTTCCGGGATGTGGATTATCTTCGAGTGATTCATATCCAGAAGGGAATTTTATAAACCAAGATGTAGCTGTGCGTTCAAGTATGGTATTGTTTCCACGTACCTGCTTAATATTTCGAGCAGCCATAAACGGATTTTGTCCAAGTTTGAACTCATATAAAAGACAAACACGGATATTTTGAGACACCATTTTGATTTGAAGATATTTCGCAGTGTTGAGGGGACAGATGACTGGTCCTATACTAGTTCATTTCACAGACTGCAGCCAGTACTGAAGGAGATGGAACTAGTAAAGAAACATTATATTCAAAAATCTGCAAGAATCAACGCTGCAACCCAACCAATCGCATCGTTTCCTTCATGGTAGACCTTCTTTGATTATCTCAAACTTCGATCGAGCCTCGTGAAGCACTTCTGGATACTAAACGAAGCATGTTACTGGAGCTTTTAAATTTACGCTGAAAGGGCTGCAACGAGAAGATGAATTTTTATTTAAGCATATTCCAAGTTTTTTCAGACTAATTTAATGAAAAGTTCAACATTTATGGAGTCTTTAGATACACATCTCAAGCTGTACATTTAGCTAGCTGCTCGATATAAGTATTTCCTTATGCAGTTGAATTATTAATAATATTATACCACCAAATACAGTACATCCTTAGAAAGGATCCAGCACAAATTTCTCAGATTTGCTTCCTTCCACCTTGGTCACAGCATGCACAAAACTTGTCATAATTACGATCCCATACTAGCGCACCTTAACGTACAAACGCTAGAAACTCGGAGGCAAATTCCTGATCAGATGTTTCTTTATAAAATTTTGAATGACATCGTTAACTGTTCCAATATCCTAGTGAGGTGAATGTGTGCGTAATGGATAACTCCGATTTGCGTTACACGCTCAATTTATTTACAATTAATATAACAGAATAAGAACAGGTATTGTCTGCGTCGCACGGTCGTACACGTGGTGAGTCGTAAGAGGTTCTGCCTCGTGTTCTCGTATGGTGACCGCGGCGCGCGGTCAGAAAACAACAGAAAAAAAACTCGTCGCGCAATCGGCAACCGTCGTCCGTTGCCGGTCTACGACGCGCCTGTGTTCGTACACTTTTAAAGAAAGATAGACCGTAAGCATTTAAAGAAAAGAAACTAAGCGAGGGTAATATCTCGATCTTTCACGGCAGGGATGTGGTAGCAGTGCCGTAGCTGCTACATCACCCCCCTGCCAGTGATTTACCTAATCACGAAAATCCAGCTTGAAATCTGTCGAGAAATCGTACTCGCCTACCTGCGCGGGTGGTAAATTGTGGTGTTACAATATCGCGAGATACATTTGGTTCTGTGTCGGAATTATTACAATTTTTATGTGTTAAATGATCACTTACAATATACGCGGGTTTTAACCTCTCGATTGAAATTGTGACATGTTTTCCTTGACGGTCTATTAGAAAAGTTTTATGTCCGCGGCTAATGACACGATATGGTCCATCATAAGGTTGTTGTAGAATGCCTTTCGATGCGTCGTGTCGTACGAAAACATGCTCGGAACTGGCAAGGTCTTTGTACACGAAGGTCCGCCGTGACCCATGGTGAGAACCTGCGACTGGGCTCAGATCCTGGAAATGTTGTCGCAGTTCCTTTACAAATGAAGTTGCGTCAGTGTCAGCTTCACCTGGACGCGGAGACAAGAATTCTCCAGGAAGTCGCAATGGTTCGCCGTACACCAACTCTGCTGTCGTTGCTTTTAAATCTTCCCTCCAGGCTGAACGAATACCCAGCAACGTGGTGGGAAGAATCTCTGTCCAACGTTGATTTTCATGGCAACGTATGGCTGCCTTTAACTGACGGTGGAACCTTTCCACCATCCCATTAGCCGCCGGGTGATATGCCGTAGTTCTTAGATGTCTGCTACCTGTTAACAAACTTAATTGTTTAAAAAGATTGGACTCAAACTGTCTACCTTGGTCCGTGGTGATCCTTAGCGGCGTTCCAAACCGAACAATCCACCCCTCGTAAAAGGCTCGAGCTACTGTGGCTGCTTCCTGGTCGCGGAGAGGTATTGCTTCAGGCCAGCGCGTAAAGCGATCCACGCAGGTAAGGCAATATCTGTATCCTTCGGAGACCGGTAGGATGACAATGTCCAAATGAACATGTTCGAACCTCGCCGATGGTCGCGAAAAAGAACCGAGGGGTGCTGATACGTGCCTGGTGATCTTGGAGCGTTGACATTGGATACAGTTCCGGGCCCATCTTCTGCAGTCTGTTTTGATCGATGGCCAAACGTACCTTTGCGTGATCAGTTTGACAGTGGCGTTGATTCCTGGATGCGATATTTTGTGTAGTGCGTTGAATGCAGTTTGACGAAACGATTTTGTGAGGAAAGGGCGAACGGTGTCTGTAGATATGTCACAGTAAATTTGTTGTGTACTTCCAGGAATGGATATGCGTTTTAAATTCAAACCGGTGTTGCCTTGTAAGTACGTCAGTAATTCCTCGTCTTCTTCTTGCGATTTGGCCAGCATTTCAAAATCCAAAGTCTCTTCGATTTCGTCCACTCTTGACAACGCATCGGCGACAACGTTATCTCGACCTGCTACGTGGCGGATGTCCGTTGAGAATTCACTAATGAAGCTGAGATATCGAAATTGTCTTGGGGTGAATTTTTCTGGTTTCTGTTGGAAAGCGTAAATGATTGGTTTATGGTCTGTGAAGATAGTGAAAGTTCTTCCCTCGATCATATGACGGAAATATTTGACTGCGAGGTAGATAGCGAGTAATTCTCTGTCGTATGTAGCGTATTTCTGTTCCGTTGAGCTGAGTTTTTTTGAAAAGAAACCCAGTGGTTCCCAATTATCACCGATGCGTTGTTGAAGCGCGGCGCCAACAGCAGAATTCGAGGCGTCGCATATGATGGCCAATGGTGCGTCGATTTCAGGGTGTGTTAGTAGAGTAGCCTCTACTAACGCCTTTTTAGAGTCTTCAAATGCTGCGGTGGCGTCTGGTGTCCAATTTACAGGTGCGCTGCCTTTTATATTGTCCGCCAGCATGTCGTTCAGAGGTGCATGTACCTGTGCGGCTTTAGGTATGAAACGTCTATAAAAATTTACCATACCTAAAAACTGCCGTAATTGTTTCGCTGTGGTCGGCCGTGGATACTTTAAAATGGCCTCAACCTTTTCGGTGGATGGTCGGGTGCCTGATTCCGACACCAGGTAGCCTAAAAATTTTAACTCCGTCCTTCCGAAGATACATTTTGCAGTATTTATCACTATACCGTATTGTTTTAGCCGTTCAAAAACTATCTTGAGGTGTTGAAGGTGTTCCTCTTCGGATGTTGAAGCCACCAGTATGTCGTCAATGTATGCGAAACAAAAGTTCAAACCTCGCAACGCTTCATCGATAAAGCGCTGAAAGGTTTGAGCCGCGTTGCGTAACCCAAACGACATGAACGGAAATTCGAATAATCCGAAAGGAGTGGTAATAGCTGTCTTCGGAATATCTTCGGGTGCAACGGGGATTTGGTTGTAAGCTCGAACGAGATCAATGGTAGAAAAAATTTTCTTACCCCGCAAAGTTTGTGTAAAATCTTCAATATGCCTGACGGGATATCGGTCCGGCAAGGTCCTGGCGTTGAGAGCACGATAATCGCCACATGGTCTCCATTCGTCACTTCCTTTTTTGGGTACCATGTGCAAAGGTGACGACCAGCTACTCTCCGACGGTCGGGTTGTTCCTAATCGCGACATGGTTTCAAATTCCTTTTTGGCTGCCTGTAGCCTACCTGGTGCAAGACGCCGTGGTTTGCAGGTAACAGGTGGACCTGGTGCAGTACGAATGTGGTGCATCGTGCTGTGTTTTGGTTCGGAAGGTGTTCCTTCCGGTTTCGTAATTTCGGGAAATCGCTGGAGTAGAACATGATAAGCGGATTCCCCGAAGACTGTTTTGATGCTCGGGACGGCTTCGCGGGCAGGCATTCCTCGTGTCGAGAGAGACGTCACTTGATCTAAGAGACGGCGATTGCGAACGTCTACCATTAGTCCGAAGTGAGCGAGGAAATCGACCCCGATTATGGGCCTGGAGACGTCGGCGATTACGAATCTCCATGTGAAAACCCGACGTAACCCTAAATTGAGAGTTAAAGTCGTAGTCCCGTACGTTGCGATGGTGGTGCCATTTGCTGCGGAAAGCTCGTAGGATGATTTTTCGCGCCGTCCTCGGATCATTGCTCGTGGAAAGACACAGAGGTCGGCGCCTGTGTCGACCAAAAATTGCGTCTTCGTGTCGTGATCGATGACGAAGAGACGGCGTAAAGTCGGGCTGGGGTCGCTAGCCGTCGTTAACGACTGCCCGGAATGTTTCCCGCCTGGAAGGTGCACGGCTTAATGCAGTCCCTTGCGTCGGTACCGAAACTCCAGTGGTACCAGCATATTCCATCCTTGCCATGTGTGCGCTTCCTCGATCGAGATCCGGAACGGCTCCGAGGACGTGAACGGGATCGAGGCTCCCTATCTCTCCGCGAGGTACGATCGCTCGTCATTTCTTGACGAAGCGCCGCTATTTCTTCTCGTAGCGACAGAGCGAGCTGCGACATTTTCAGTTGCAATAAAGCCTCGAGGGACCTACCTGCGTCGATTTCCTGCGGCGCCGGGGGTGACGCTTCGGCAATTTGATGGCGATGAGGCCTGGCATCGGTGATAGCGTCCGCCAGCTCGGCCACTTTGTCCAGTTCCGTGTCCTTCTGCGTGGCTAAAATTACCTGCGTGCTCGTCGGTAACCTCCCTAGCCAAAGGGTTCGCAATAAGGCGTCTGATACTTGCGTCCCGGCTAGGCTGCGCAGATGCCTCAAAAATTGCGAAGGTTTCCGATCGCCGATTTCCTCATGCTCCAGGAGGCGTCGCGTCTTCTGCTCTTGAGACACGCTCAAACGTCGGATCAGCTCGGTTTTTAGTTTTTCATACTGACCGGTCGCTGGCGGGTTCATTATTATGTCTCGAACCTCTGTGGCGTAACGTGGATCCAGGGCACTCAGGATATACCCGAACCTGGTGCTGTCGGTGGTCACTCCGGATACCTCGAAACTCCTTTCCACCATGCTGAACCACATTTCCGGATCGCTAGGACAAAAAATCCGGTATACGAACGGCGACTCTTTCTATCGACGCTCTGCTCGTGGAGGCCTTGGCAGGGATATCCATGTTCATGGCTGTATTGCTGCTTCAGCGGAGAGATCACTTACACTTTTAGCAGTTCTGCGCGAATTACACTATTGTATAAAAAGTTCACGGAAGTCTTTAAAAAAAATACAGTCGATGGAGAGAAGAGAAAAAAAAAAATTGTCTTGTCACGATCACGATCACGATCACAATCACTTCACGATCACGTCGCGATCACGTCGGGGTCACCAATAATTGAGGTGAATGTGTGCGTAATGGATAACTCCGATTTGCGTTACACGCTCAATTTATTTACAATTAATATAACAGAATAAGAACAGGTATTGTCTGCGTCGCACGGTCGTACACGTGGTGAGTCGTAAGAGGTTCTGCCTCGTGTTCTCGTATGGTGACCGCGGCGCGCGGTCAGAAAACAACAGAAAAAAAACTCGTCGCGCAATCGGCAACCGTCGTCCGTTGCCGGTCTACGACGCGCCTGTGTTCGTACACTTTTAAAGAAAGATAGACCGTAAGCATTTAAAGAAAAGAAACTAAGCGAGGGTAATATCTCGATCTTTCACGGCAGGGATGTGGTAGCAGTGCCGTAGCTGCTACACTAGAACTGATAAATCTTACGTAATACTTCCGTTTTTCGAACAGCTTTATTTCGAACTAATCTTTTGCACCTGGATCCTCCAACGAGAATCTGTAGCTCAGCTAATAATTTACCAAACTCTGTTAACCTTTTTTCGACGCCGTTATCGTCGTTTAAACGCACGCTTATTTCTGCTCTTATTGTCCGACCGTAGCACAATTTAGTCTAAATATACATATATGATGCTTATGTTTGAGTTATGTTAATGTTAAACTATCGTAGTAAAGGGCTTGCCCCGTATATGAGCAAATAAATATATAAATAAATATTTGAGTCTAATGGCGCTGAAGATTTCAATTTTGAACCTCCGAGTTAGACCGATAAATTTATTATCTTCGTGCCACTGTAGCTGTAAAATAGAAATTGGATGTAACGTGATGATACCAATGATGCGAATTTTGTATCACAATGATGTAAATTCGTGTAACCAAAATTTTATTTAAGCAAGAATGCTTCTGCAAGCCATCGTTCGTCTATGTTGTAACAATGTAATATAGTAAGTACCTTATTCGAGTTACCAATCAATCTGCGTCAAATTACGACGCCTCCACAAATTCTCTGTCGGTCCGGTGCTATAAATTCATTGAATAATGGCTTCATGATGTCATATCGTGTTACATCTGGTATCAATCGAGCCGTCGGTCTATGGATTGCACTAGGATAACTGTAACGTCCCGCTGTTCAAGCATCCGGAATTATTGGGCATGCATAACGATCGGATTTCGTACGATGATTGTATCTCAAAGTCAACAAGTTTATTGAACCGTCGAACTGCTTGTACTCCAAATTACGCCTGTACTCTGAAATCAGGGGATTCCATAATAATTTTATGTATGAAATCCGCGGAGAAAATACCGAGTGTAATAAACAAAATTTATGTATACACTGTCTGTACGTTTACTAACTTTGCGAGTAAAAGTGTTCAGGAACGAGATAATTGATACTTTTACTAACAAACGTGCGCGCTTAATATTCTAATTTAGCAAAAGTGTTCAGAGCAACATTCAAATTTCAAATTTCAAAATATACCAAATCTAGTGGAATCTCCAAAATTCGAATAGATAAAGACACATAGCTGTTCGGATAACAGAAGAGGCACTTTTTTCATTTTGATTATTGTATATTGGAAGGTAAATAATTCACCTATCAATAATAAAAGTGACAACGTAATACATATAAAGAAATTATTTTTTGTTTAGTTTAGGAGGTCCACATTGCTCAGCTGCTAAATTACGCAATTTTTTTAGCATATACAGTTTTATACATCGTTGCCTTTGTATTTCAAACTATTTAAGCCTTTGTTTCAGTGGCACAGATGTTTCAAAGTGTTCAAGCATTTTCATGCGCATGTTCATTGTATTTCTTCAGGCGTTCAGTTGATTTGAGTTTGAGTTTAACAATGCTAAGGATCACAACAATGAGTTCAGGAAAGGAATTCTGGACAGAAAAACGTGTAGCTGCCATAGTGTTGATCAAAGAAGGCTATTCTTTTAAACAAATAGTAGCGAAAATCAAAATATTAATAATTATATTTTTATAGCATTAATACGCTACTTCTCTGAATTTGCTAGATGTCCGGATACTTATAGACGGTGGTGTATGATAGAGGGCTCAAGTACCTACAATAGTTAGCAGGGTTAAAGTTATCGTAGAAAATTGAACTCGAAAAACTGGAAGATTGATTGTCATATAAAGACACCATTAGATTCGGTTCACGTTCATACTCGACACAGTTATAATCGCATGAGAGAGTAATTTTATTCCACGAATCCGTGCGTACCCTTTGTAGTAACGCGTGAAGATTTAAGTGTCCTGAGGGGATGTTTTAGTAGAAGGAAAAAGGCGTACCCTCGTGATTGTCGGAGAAGATTCGTTTAGTTGCGAATTAATGAATGTTCAAAGGAACACCCTCGCCCCGCGGATTTCCGTTTCGAAAACCGAATTTATATCTGAAGAGCTGCAATCGAATAAGGCAACTCGAATAATACTATTTGGATTCGAGTTTAAAGAGGTGTGAGCGGGTATTGGTTATTGCTAGACTTGGGATGTTTATGCAAATATACATTTTTGCAGTTCAATCTTTTTTATGTTAATGAAGTTATCAAATTGAAACTTTTACAAAACTGTATTTTGTTCTATAAATGTTTAATGAATGCATTTCTTAATCTTTTCACGGTTTTGAATGTGCGTTTTTTAGATATTTGGGTACGTTAAATTGCATGGACATCCGCAGTTTAGTTATTACAAACAACCACAGAAAGTTCAGTACGAATGTGTACATATTTACAGTGTGTACAAGACAAAGGATCTTGTTCGTACCAAGTGCCGCTGAAGACTGATGACCGAGGAGCTTTTCGAAGTTCTTCAAAAGCTCCACGGGAAACGCTGTTGCTAATTGGCTATGTTGACCGAAAGTTGGACATACCAAAAACATTTTTTTCAAGAGGACTCTGTTGAAACATTATGCAATTGTGGATAATTATTGACTCACCCTCGTATAACATTCTCCAATGAAATGGAAGTCGCAGCCGGTATAAGTCGCGTGACTCACCCTGTTCATGGTTAGATCATCTCACGTGCTCGACTTTAATGAAGAATGAAAGTTGTGGAACGGAAAAATTCCAGAGATCTGGGTTAAGGGAAATAGAAGAAGAAGAAGGTGGTTTTTAATCGGGCTTTTTTATCTTCTACATGAAAGTAAGATTATCTTTGCCGAGGGGTCGCCGTTTTGCTAACTTCCAAGCATTCGTGGTAATTGAAGAGCGTAGTATTTTGTAAGTGGAACAGGGGAAGTTGCACAAGTGGGCTTGCTTAGCTGCGACTTAACATACGCTTTCATTGGTTTCAGCGTCGTGCAAGCTAGAAGTTCGCTTATCCGCCGGCGAGGGTGGTTAGGGAACTTAAAGTCAATCTTGGGTTATGCAAACGCTTATGCTTAGTAAAACGCTTGCTGCGGGCGAGTCTCTGCCAGCTTAAAGCACCGTAGAATGGAGCTTCGTGTCCGCTGTTCTACCTTTTCCGAACTGCGCGTGACCCATCTGCTCGATCTTACAACTTCTGAACACACAGTATTGGCCAGTTACAATTACGTTATTGCAAATAGGCGAAAGAATATTCTGTAGTGTATACTATGTAACAAAAATAAATAGACACTGAAAGTTTTACATCAGATACTTGTATTCCAGGAAGTACGTCATTTTATGCATTAATACATACGAATGTGTTTTACTAGGAAATTCTTAGTCGTACAAATGATTCATTATTTGTTGATTAATAACCTATTTGTAGAAAGAAACATGCAAATGAAATTTTTATATTAAAAATATGTTACAAAAATAAGTAAGTGCATATTAAATTTATATAATAATATATAAAATAATATATACAAATGTGCTTTAGAAGGGAATTCTCAGTCACGCAAATAATAAATTATTTGTTGATTAATAACCTATTTGTAGAAAAAAACATGTAAGTGAAATTTTTATAGTAAAAATATGTTAGAAAAGTAAGTGCATATTAAATTTATATAATTATTGAACAGCAGTAATGATGGCCATTACATGCGTGACAGCCTTGGCTAATCGATCGGACAAGGAAAGTGAATACTTTCGGCATTCTTCGATTGAAAATTGTTGCCACATTTCTTGAATGAACGACTTTAATTATCCAATACTTTTGACACTTCTTTCCAATATTTTAAATTTTAGTATTCCCCATATATTCTCAGTGGGAGAATACTGAATCTTTTTGCAAAATGTCAAGTGTGTCCATAATAAAAAATTAAATGTTATTCAATATTTCGTTTACTCATGTATAGCATTTTCCTAGCAGCACAGCCATGTCGTACACATAACTGTTTCCACAGACAATACAGGTTTTCCTTTAATTTGTAATTTTGTTCGAATTTTCGGAATAGAAAGAAAGAGATATAATATTGAAATATTCAGTAATCATTTATGTATTCGAGCACTCGTTTTAGGATCTCCTGGTCTATATCAACATACTCTCCTATCTATATTCCACTTACAATATTACGTTTATTATTTTAAAGTTTGCTGTTAGTGTTTTATTAAAAAGTTACGAATTCTCTATACGATTTACCTTAATTTTTTCATTATTATGACAACTCTTTGCTTTTCACCGGAAAAGTGCTTCTCTTCATAGATTTTCCAATAGGAATCTTACAAAATTATACAAAAATGAAAACGAAACGTTTATATTAATGCAATTATTTGTTTTACATTACAGTTTTATAAAATACGAATTTGATGTAACTTTTAGAGATGAGAAAGAATGGAAAACCAAGAACGTTCACTTACTTCCATAATCTTCAAAATGTATATAAGTAGTATAGTATGAATACAAGTTAGGATAACGATAGCAGACGACATTCACAGTAAACGTCTGGCAAACAAATAACATTGTAAATGTCGACACCACATTTCCCTGTTGTCATCATCCGGATCGCTGAGTGTGTGTTTCAATAAAAGTAGTTCAAGTATCGTAAGCTTTCGTGTTTACTTATTTTTGTTACAGACTGTACATAAATTACCGGCGATTTTCCGTGAAGCTAACCGTTTTCGTGATTCGAGGAATCGTTTTCGCATGATTCGACGTTGAGCCCGTCGCGTTACCATGGAACAGCCGAGCAGTAAATAACGTCAGTCGGGCCTACCATGTGGCAAAATCGATTCAAGTGACATTATAATTTTTGTGTCTTTTTTTCTGTATGTTTTAGTCTTACTCCCATTCTCGGATCTAATTTCGGCGTGACATCAAAATTCTTCGCGAGCTTGCATACAAACCGCGTCGGTTCGCGCGCGTTCAGTCCCCGTCGCGTTTTATTGAAAATAAAAAAGAGAAGCTGGGCTGCCTGTTCGTGACAAGGTAAGTTGAACGGGGAACGTGATTCCAATTGGAATTCTTGGTTAACCTCGACACGATCATTCGTCTTCGTCTTTGTCCTGGGAAAACAGCGAGTCATTCGTAATCGAAAAAGAATCCGTGCTCTCAGCGGCCCGGAAATATTGGTGTTAAACGTTTTATATCGGATCGAGAAACTCGCGTTTCCTCTTGGCCGCGTTCACCCTTATTTCGAGACCGTTCACACGTATCCTTGGAGAATTAAACGTTCGCGTTCCAATCGGTGGCTTTCTTTCTTTACACAAGATGCTTTCGAACTGGCGGTGCATCCGGAAAAGAGGTGAATCTACATGAAAAAATAAGTCGAAAATGTGGAGTGACATTTCTTTTGTACGAAACTTTATTTCCAAATAAATCGATGGGAGACTGGGGTAGAACCAGAATCTTAATAATAAAATGTCATAAGTCTGAAATTAATAAAATAAAAAGAAATTGAGATTGTGGTGTATTAAAAGCATCTTTTTAATAATCAATAGCTTACATTCCATTTTGTAGAAAGAAGGAACATGCAATAAATAGCGATTTTAAATAGGGTAAATGTACCAGTAGTTGACATTATAAGCCTCATTTCCCATTGTATGCTTGATGTTTGCATTTAATAGCTAGAAAAGAAGACATTTTTCTTTGACTTGACTAACCTCCTTCACAAATCTTTAAAAGAAAATAACCATCCGACAGCATGCAGAATACAAACAAAAGCAACTGTTCTGGCATTTACACCCACGATATATTATTTTATTGCAATAAAAGTAGTTATAAATTTTCACACTAGAGTGAATAACCTTCCAAACAGTACACTATTAAACAAAATTTTTTTCGGAGGAAGCTTATTTTTGGTAACTGAAAAAGAAAGTGTCAACTATTGGTACACTGTCAATTACTGGTACATGTACCCTATGCGATTTTGCTCCATAACCTGGGTACAACCAAGTACAGTATACCGATACAGCTCTTAGCACCTGTAGCAACGGAATTCATCCAATCCTGTACCCTTACACATGTCACTTACGCCTAGAAATAACAGATATCACTGCAGTGTCTGTATCGCTGGTCGGATTTATTACATTAGTCTGTAAAGGATAAACAATGAAATAAGAGAACATGATATCCTATACTAGCATGTAGCTAAATACAAACGCAACAAACATTAGTCTACAGCATAGTCAAGTGTACAGATAATCGACGAATCTTCAATACCGATGTATTCGGAAATAAAGTTTTCTAAAAAAAAATGTTACTCTACATTTTCAATTCCTTTTTTCATGTAAATTCAGCCCTTTTCGGGTTGTACCACTAGTTGGGAAACATCTTGTATAGGTGCGCCATTTGTTATATACAGCTACGCTCGTGTCGGTATTCACGTTGGCATATTATAATTGAGAAGAAAAGTGGGAAAGTAAGACCGGTAGTAAGTGGGGTCACATACCGTTTAAGTGAAACATTTAAAAAAAAATGCATATATGAACATAAATATCTGGAAACACAGTATTAGAACTATGTTTATTTCAAACATAATTTATACAAATGCTTTTTTCATTAATAAAGTTATTTATTTAAGTGCTGTGCCATGCAAAGCTTTTAGTAATAACAAATCTTCTGCTTTCGCATCATGCAATAGTACATTGCCAGAATAAATCGTCGTTATTTAGGCCTATCGAAATCATTCTCTTGTGTACAATACACCTTCTCCTTTATTAATTTGACACGGAATGAGAAAGACTGATAAGCCCCTTGAAAAATCAAGATTCTTTTAGAAAAATGGGCAGTCGATTTGCAGGTAGACATATCGCTGTTCCGGAAGAACAATGACACAATCGCAGAAGTGCCATTTTTCAGGGGGTGAAGAAAACGAATCTTAATTAGTCGTACTTGTAATTAAATTATGAGTAATTGCTTGATGACACTGGGATCAAAGCAATTGTTAACATTTTTTAGTTACTTTTAAGTACAGTAGAACCTCGATTATCCGAACTGTGATCATCCAGAAACTAGTCATCCTATGCCAGTTACAAGCTAGAAATACCATTAATGACACTGTGTACTTACTTTTACAGAACTCTGTATTTTATATTTTAAAATAAAGTTTATTCATTCATTTTTATGAGAAATATGGTTGCAACATACTGTAGCATTAGAAAAGGATTAGATATTTCTGAACCCAGTAACGTACGTCACGCAAAATGTCCAATTTTGCACTTGTGTCATTGTTCTGCCCGAATAGCGATATGGCCATTTCCGGTTTCTTCAGTTCGATGCAGTTCTTGCTGATCGTCGAAAAAATCTGAAGCTTCATCTTTTTTATCGTCCTTTCGTAATTGTAATCCGTTCGAAACCCGATCGAATAGCCGCCTCACGTTGACAGGAACCCTTAACCGAATTTCGTGGCGAGTTCCCGTAGAAGTACAAAAGAATCCTGTGAAGTGAGCAGCGGTGAAAGCTTCAATAAAAGCATTTTCGAATTTCGAAGTTCACGTGGAACCACGGGCAATCACGAATGCTCGAGAGACTCGTCGGTCGTTTCGAAATTCCACGGCTAATCGTCTGCTTAGCGGGCCGAATAGATTGTATCGGAAAATTAGCTAAACCTTTGAATAATTCATCTAAAATTAGTACGCTATCGGTATCGGTCTACACAATTTGACAGAAACCGTCCATTAATTTGACACTTGACGACTGACAATGAGACAGTCTCCGCTGTTATGTTTCTCTCGTATTCTCCGTCACGCACGTTCCATCACTTCGGCGATCCGTCTCGAACGGATGTCAATCCTGAACGAATCCTCGGTCGATTCTCCGTTTTCACCGGTGACCCTGTGATGTCAGGAGCATAATAAAAACGAATCGTTCGGTTTGTCGATACAGGTCCGTTGCCATGAAAAACGAACGAACGAACGATCGAATCGTAATTCGAACGTGCCGTTGATGCGTTTGCGGGGACACGCACGAAGGACGCAAATGAAATTCCCAGCCCGTTGGAAACAAGTTTTATTTCGCGGCACTTTAAGTCGATAGGGGTTGCGGACCGTTGCGCTGGGTAATGGGTGGCCATGGGGGCGAATGGGGCGCAGAGGGAAGAGAAAAGCTGGGACGAAAAAGAGAGAAAGAGTTTCCATTCTTCGGCAAAAGTTCTCGACAACTCGTTTGAACGCCACGACCAAGCCCCTCCACTTTCTTTTGCCTCTTATTTCTCCTCGGTGCAGCTCGCGAAACTTTCCTCGATTCCTCCAAGGTGTAACATAATATTTTCGTCGTCGGATCGCGTCCGAGGGCAACAGAAAAAAAAATGGAGGAACAAATGAAAACGTGTTCCGGCGGTACGTTGCACCGTTGTTAATCGCGTTTTCATATTCCAATGTCACGTAACTGTTTCTGGTGTTTTTCAGAACACCGCGCGGAAGTCTGTTCGCAGTGACAGTCCTTTGGGTATTGCTGCCACTTCCTTTCTGAGAAAACGTGCTTAGCAATGCAGGGTATTTCCTAACACGTGAAAAGTACTTCAGAGGCGAATTCAGGATATAAAAGCAACAACAAATTTATACGGGGTGATAAATAAAGGGTTCAGGACTTTAGGGGCAGATAGTACTCGCGAAATGGAGGGAAAAATCCCCGTAAACATAGGTCGAAAAATTAATATTGTGGGCATCATAAACTTTCTTCCTCTCTCCATATTTAAAAATTGCCACTATATTTAACAAATTTTCAATCGATTACCATACAGTAAAGATAAATCGACGTAGAAAGATGTAAACTGACTGGTTTATGTTACAAACAGTTTATATCTGGATTACTTTGACCCAGCGGTTCTTAACCTTTTGTATACCACGTGCCTCCTTTAAATAATTTTTTGTTGTTGTCGTGGACCCTCATGATTTAACTCAAAATTTAAATCCGTAATGTGCCTCAAATATGTATATTTAAAACACGCATCAACCGTTCACCAACAACCTTCAAATTGCGAGAGACGCGATTTATTATAAATAAATAAATAAAACGCAACAAATACCACGTGCTTTGTCTGAGTCATTCACTTGGGGGTGTGAGGACTTCGCGGTCCCCTGGGGCTTCACAGGTTAAGTACTGCTGCTTTAACCCATTGACGCACACTTTTTTTTTCTAGATCGGCCTCAGAAACACGCTTTTTTTAAAAATGTTCCTTTGTTGCTTTAAGAAATTGGATGAAAAGACAATGCTTATAAGGGTTACTTAGTACGATTTCTATTAAGAGTTTTAAAAAAAGAAAATGATGACGGTAACATGTGCCGGAATTTCGCCTGATAAGTTTGTTATTGTTTTTTTAGCAAAAATATACATGACTGCTATAGCCGTCATTTTCCAGCACATCAACAAAAATCTGGCGGCTGCAGTCATCATTTGCGGCAATCGGTTAACGAAGTATATGTTATAGCATTCGATCGTCTGAAAATTGATCCTACGTCAGTAAGAATTAATTATTAATTCGAAGAGCACAATTACGTATTCAATAACGGAGTCAACAATTCCAACAACTCCCGAATTAGTAGAATGAGTAAACTAAATACTTAAGAATTTGATTAATTTTGAAATTGAAGTCCTTATACTCGAAAACGAAGTCTGGCATAAAAAAAGGTATCTCATAATTTCGCTTCATTTTTGTACAAGGATCATTTTGTACCTTCTTCTCGGCTATACCATTAATTTTGTCGCATCCTATACATATATTAACCCACCATAGCTCGGTGTGACTTTGAAGTCACATACCAATATATCGACATCTTGTTGATCTAACACAATTTTTTGCCGCAATATGGCGTATACATCTTGTTCTATAACGTCTCCTTGGTAACCAAAAAGATTCTTTGTAGCGATTGTCAACTCTACCCTGATACCAAAAAAAGAAATTCATAAATTCATTGTTAATTTGTATTTAGAGGTTATATTTGTTGGTTTCACGTTATGTAAATTTTTGTATAGCCACGAAAAAAATTGGGGCTACAGAGGGTTAACAAATAGTCCAACAATTTTTTATGCTTATTTTACAACAAAATCTTAAAATATTTATTTGTTTTCAAATTGTTATTTAACATTTTTTAAATAAATTAATAAATAATTTTTAAAGACAAAGTTTCTATTCTTATTTACTGTTCTAACATACAATATAACAGAAAAGTTACTTGCTACTCATGTTGGCCGAATACTTTTCCGAACATAGGCAAGCTTTGCAGCTCGACAAAATTTTGACGCGACACAGCGTGAAAACACTCATCGCTGTGAATATTTCAGTATCTGTGGCACGTTTTCTGCTCGTTCGCGGCGCCATAAAAAGTGGCCAGTCTGAAAGCGCTTCAAGAGTCAGACTAACCAGGGTAGGATCGTTTCCGGTAGATCTGCTGAGTCCAACTTCCGTAATGTTAATCAGAAGAAGAATAGAGGAAAAGTGTGAAGACGCGAAAACACATTGTCGAGGGGCTAATTAAATTTCTGCATTATTGCGAGCGGACCCGTCTCCGGCCGAGTTTTAATCTAGCGAAGTAATATCTTAGGCTACATTAGGTCTTACCCTCGAAGCTGTAGGTGGTGGGTGGATCGCGAGCAGGGGTGATAGAGGGATGGCAGAGGGTGAGCATAAGCCGTCTGCCTGCCGGCTAATCAATGATTCAACTCGCCAATTACGGAGGCGCCTCGAAAAATATTCTCCTTCCAGCCCTTCCCCTGGCATGTCTGAAATATTCACGAGCTGTACCTCCCTTCAATTCTATCCTTTTGCCTTCGCTGTTCCGTTCGTTCTTCCCTTCGCCTGTCCGCGCACCCCTTCCTCCTCATCTTTTACATAACACGTCCGTGGCTTTCTCGCTTTCACGTGTAGGCGCGAAAACCACTCGGCCGCCAAGACTTACAGGAATTACCCGAATATTAGATAGAGTGTTCTACCCAAAAACGTCGCGGGTGAATAACTCTAACAAGGGAGGGTATTAGACCGTCCCCTCCCGATTTTGATGAAATTTTGCAGGTTTGGATAATAACCGAAAATAAGAGACACGTGTTTTTGTAGCTGCGGATACTCAAGTTTAAGGGCTGCAATCATCCCCTAAAATTTGACACTCTCAAGGCTATCTCGAAAACTTTATTAATGTACATTTTAACCCTCATCCGTCCCTCGTGTCAATTTGACACATTTTTCTCACAAAAATCCGTTAAATTTAAAAGAGCAGTATGTCTTGCACGTCACTTTATTATTTTTAAACGTTGCGAACAATCTTGTGCCCGAATGTACTGAATGCACAGGAATTTCATTTTTATGTTCTGAATAAAGGAGTTTTACAAAATTAACTATTTATCTTTTCATTGTATTGATTTTTTACCATGGTGTCAATTTGACACCAAGGGACAAATTCAGTTAGGAAAATGAGGGACGGATGAGGGTTAATATCCCTAGAAGGGAAAGATGTGTTCGCGTTCGTATAAAAAATTACTTTGTTTTCGACTTTACGAGATTGTTATTTGAAAGTTTTATTAGATTTTGAAATTATTGTTTCATGATGTCTGAAGGAAAAGATCAATCGTCAAGAAAGTGAAGTTTTTCACAACCTAATA
Source organism: Macropis europaea (assembly GCA_916610135.2). Classification (NCBI taxonomy): domain Eukaryota; kingdom Metazoa; phylum Arthropoda; class Insecta; order Hymenoptera; family Melittidae; genus Macropis; species Macropis europaea. The sequence goes on along the minus strand of OU744345.1, from coordinate 23,492,744 downwards.
TGAGGGGAACGGACCTAGAGTGGAGGAAAGCCGCAGCTCCGGTGGCCATCACTGTGGTAACGAGTGTGTTATGTAATAAATGGGCTACACGAAATTAACGACACGGACAGACGTTTTGAGAACTTCAAATTTATTATGACGCTGGTTCACACAATTGACACAGTGGTCGATATCGAATGAAATTTGGAAATGGAAATCTCTGGAAAACCCATCTTGCAGGGTTCTTAAAGGATTTGAAGGAAGGAGTAGGGATGGTACGAGACGTCGTTTCTTAGGATGGTTTGGCGGAGAAATCAGTGTTTTGGTGCAGGGATACAAAAAATATTGATTGTGTACAGTTATTCAAGGGTGATACATTACAGCGATTGCGAGCGTCACTTCTGACAAAATAACGAATCGCAACAAATCACATCCGAAATTCAGCTGTACACCGAGTCGTCCGACATCACGTCGCTTTTAATTATTTCGAACAACTTTTTCGATTACCATTTGCGCTTTAATCGTTCATAACTTTGAAATTTATTTACCGTGCAGCATTCTCGCAGCAGATGGACTCGGTTCTATGTAACAACCTTATATTCTCATTTTCTTAACCATTGCTCGCTCCACCTTTTCCTTCTCAGACGTTCCAAATTAAATTTTCGTGGCACTGACGTCCAACTTTCACGAGTGAAAGGGAAAGGATGGCGGCGGAGGCCACGAAATAGGGGGATGAAACGTAGACAGTGGTAGTGTAATACGAAAACAAGGTAGAAGCGAACGAAACGCGTACGAGAGAGAAACTGGAACCGTGTGAAGAATATACCTCTGAAAGTAGCGGCCCGGACGTCATTCGGAGTCTCTTTAACGGTTTAAAAAATTCACCGGTCGACTCGGCTATTATTGCAATTTTCATTGGCGAAATTCTCGAAGAATTCAGCCGCCTGTAGAGAAGAAGGAAGGACTCGTCGATGCACGACCTTCCCCTTCATTCCTTTCTTCTCATCTCGAGACATTCTGCGACTCGCGAACAGTGTCCTAGCTACAAAGCTTGATGCGTCCTTCCCTCGGGATGATTTTATTAAATTTGCCCTTATCATTTTGCCAAGCAGAAACCTCTGGGTCAAAATGGCAGCCTTTTTGCAGAGGTAACGTGGCATACAGCGCGAGGTTATCCTCTTTTTTCCGAGGACTGCGCGAGGACCAATATGTTTCAGTTCCGTGTCAGCCCTCCTGATAATACAATAATGGAATTTTTGTCGTTCGTAAAAAATTACTGCGCGACAACGCGTTCTGACTTTTTTCGAAGCGACCGGGCGGATATAACTGTTCCACGAAACGAATAGAAAAAATATTTTTACTGCTCGCCGAACTTTGGTGGAAGGAAATTTTTAAATATATTTTAACTGTGTATGGCAGATTTATACATGGTTGTCTGTACGTACAGTGTCCTTCGCAGACTACGTCAAATGGAAAAAATAGATTTTGGGTGATTAAAGAAACTTCAGAGGGACCAGAAAATATACAGAGTGCCCCAGGATAAGTGGTTTGAAATAGCGCCTGAACTATTTTCTTTTCGAGTTATGACACAGAACACGTGGCAGCAATTTTTCATGTAGAATCTGATGCTACGAAAATTCAGGTTTTTAGTTGTATTCTACAGATTACTTCAAATCTGCTTGTTTGTTTATGTTAATGAAGTGGTATATTTTTTTGGTTAATATCCTATTAGATAAAGGAATAAATTGAACGATCTCTCAATCATGCTTAACCCATTCAAACCGTGATTTTTATTCGATATAATTTTTGAAGCATATGCGTTTGTAAATTAAAATGTGACACCTTGTATACGTATGTATGTACGATACAATCGATAAAATCGATACAATGGAAACTATCGATACAATACAATGTATAACATGCATGGAGAGGTTATAGCATTGACGTTATCCACTTTCATAAAATTGTGCTCTAGTAAATCTAGAAGAAAAGTAAATGAGCACGTGTTCGACTGTTTTTGCCAATGCACATTCTTCATAAAGATATTTAACATTAATGTAGTTATACAAGGTAGGCTGAAGCTCGTGAATCCAGAAAAGAAGACTGATTCTGTGTCTCAAAATAAGTCGAACTCATAGAATACACTCTTCTGTTTGACACTTTGCTAAATGCTTAAGAAATAGATTGTCATGCATTTGACTTTCAAAGTCAAAAAATCATTATTCTTAGTAATAAGTAAGACATGATAATTCGTAATGTACAGAAAAACTTCTAATAGCGCCTCAAAATAAAATTACTTGTACTGAATTTGATTTGAGTATGTATATGTATTCTTTATTCCTTTTCAAATTCAGTATTCTGCAAAACGAAGCTGAATTAGAAAAAATTTATTTTCTTGCTCGATTTACTTTTAATTCACAAAATTATCATTTTTTCGTGAATACATTACCATACTTAAACTACTGATATTAGATATTTTTTTAACACTTCGATAGCTGCAAATATCTAACGAAAATTATTGGATTGAGACATAAATAACTTGCGACATTCGCTAAATTTTTTATTCTTAAAAATTTAAATAGTTTATCTATGTAACTGATTGCATACTATACTAAAAACGTTCCGACACGTATCTACCCATTTCTCTTCTAGATTCAATAAAAAAAATCATTTAAATCGTTGACCCCATTGCTGTAACGTCTCTCTGTTAGTTTTATTTTTTAAAACAGTTATTTTCCACATATTTATATGTTCGTTCCTGTTCTTTTATTTCCTTTTCTGTTCCAGTTTCGTTGCTGACGTCGTTACTCGTTTTTTTATTCATTTACAAAAGGAATCCTAGTCGCGTTTATATTAAAATTACTGCGAACGAAACTGCATCTTTCGCCTTCATTTTTTTTTTAAACCATTCTACTCTTCGATTGTCCATTGTTATCGCGCTCGGTTCCGTGATCTCGAGGAGCAATCGGAGAATCGAAGGATCCTTTGGCGGTTTCATGAAAAATTCAAGCGGCCCTGATCACCTTCACGACGCAGCTGAATGCAGGTTAGTGTAAAATTCTTCTCACAAACGGAAGAGTTTCGCCTCGTTCGCGCACTATCGGTTTCCCATAATTCTATAAAGTATATAAAAAGAGTATGTAAATCGACGAGATGGCGCAGAACCGAATTATCAATTATAATTTCAATTTGAATGCTCCGTTCTTTCGTTTCGACACTGGGAGGGATTGTATATCAAACGATGGAAATTATAGTTCGGTACGTGCCTTATCTTTGCCCTAAAAATATTGCCCTCGTTTTGCATGATTTAACGGTTAAACAGTTCGATGTAACTGCAATTTTGATGTGAGTTACTATGCAAACAATAGTGGACCAGCTTCGATAACTTGTCGGTAGTTTTCAGTGCACTGTGGCCCTATCAGTCGACGGTTTAGGATGAATGAATGCGAAGAATGTCGAAATGCTTTATATAAATGACACAAAATGGAATTCCAGACTAATAGCTTGTCACGTAGAGCAATCCATGAAATTTTTGTATTTTATATTTAAAATTCAATTGTTACGATGCTGCTTCAGGTATGGTACAAAGCATCTTGATGTACCGACAGCATAAAATTCGCAGCGGGTTTAATGGTCTCTGGAAGCTTTTGATTTTGCCTTAACTAATATTTGATGCTGTTCGATAAAAGCTTCTTCCCTTATGGGTTGTTTACACTTGAGCTCGGAAAAGGCTTCTCCCCCACCTCCTATTTGTTACAGTAACTCGATATTCTTCACTTATCTTTACCTCAGCCTTTAACAGCCAATCGATCAATACAAGTATCTGACCGCACCTTCCAGCAGAAAACTGCTTTCGATACAAAATTTAATATCACAGATCGAACCGTCGAGATCCTGCACGTATTAATTTATCTTCGCGCAGCCGTTTCTACGTTTCAATTTATCATCGTTTTGCTTCTGCTTATTAAAACTTTACCGTTCTGTTCCGGGGTTACATACAACCAGCAGGCGAAAGCACACCTATTTCTGAGATTTGTTTCTGACGGAAGTAAATTTTGTTTAAATATAAACTTCTTTTTGCATTGAACAGTGTTAAAACTGTATGCAACAATTATATACGTTTAATCTACAAAAGTATTAAAAAAAAAAGTAAAAATGGCTATTGAGACAGGTTTTGAGAGATTTACTTCTGCGGTATCAGGTGTAAATATAATACTGTTCGACTAATACTAATAAAATAAGTAATTCTCAAACTGTGTGGAGTAATCTAGTCTTTGACACAGTCGATTTTCAACATATTCATTTTTTTTTAACACAGCCATCGCTTAAAACCACTAAAAATAAAAAGACAGTCCCTTTTTATATGTACAGGATGTTTCAATAATCGCAGTGCAACTGGAAAGGAGGCGTATTTTCATGGATGAATAAGTCGAAAATGTAGAATACAATGGCCAATATAAAAAAAGTCGTGTCTAATATTTTTTCGAGATCTATATCATATAAAAATTTCAGAAAAATCGGCGTGTGTCAACTCCGTAACATTCGTTGTAAATCTATCTGAACGTCTTTATTATCGTGTCTTCTCAGATTCCAATAATAAGTGGTTGGAAGATGGTCGACTGAAAAATGGGCATTCAAGGAGAGTAACCTGATTCATAGATAATAAGAGCCGTGCACCTGGCATTTCCGTGTTATTACAGTCTGTAACATAAGGGCGCGTATACCATCACTACCATCTACAAAATTGTTACATAGTTGAAACTATATTTGAAATACTATTACGCTTTTATTTAGTAATAAATCTAAACTCCTCCGTAAGCGATTATAGCTTTGCAACGTCTTGGCATGTTTTCCACACAATTTTCTACGTATGAACCAAGTAATGATCGTTATATCTTTCGAATACGTTGCACTAAATTCTTTAAACCATTAATACGTTTTCCTCAAAGCTTCTGCTTCATAATTGCCCAAGCATTTTCTGTTAGAATGGCATCCAGTCATTGAGATGGCCAATCCATCGCAACAATGCCCTTTTCCAGCTTCCAATTTGCGCACATTCGACTTCGGTGTTTTGGATCATTATCCTTCTAAAGCCTCCATTCGTCATTATTTCTATCAAACCATTTATTAGTAAAAGCCTGGAGACCCCTTTGATATAATTGAAGCATTTTCTGTGCATTTAAATTTTCTGTGAATACGCACAAAGTGCAAAACCCAATCAGATTACCCCTTGCTCAGCGAATGCCTGGTTTTTCTGACACGCCTATTCTATAGTCGTCTGACAATAACCGATCTTCTTCTACTGACTCTACATAAACAGTAACATATCGACTCACAAGGGATGACACCCAACCGTCACACGCTGATTATGATGAAATTTTAGTAGGATATAAAGCTCAAGAAAATATTTGACACGTATATTTTTTTACTGACAAAGGTCTGTGTTGAAGGGGTGAAAACAGACCACAAAGTGGGGGTTGAAAACCATATTTTATTGAATATCTCGAAAACTATTGAACGTAGGACAACCATCTTTTTAAATTTTGTATTTTTTAATTACGAATTCAGCTATGTGAACGATTTTGACGAAAGTTCATTTGTTTAAACAGTATTTTAATAAATGTAACATCTCCGCAATTTCGAAATTCAATTTTGGTCCGTTAAAACGCCGAAACATCATACTGTGTGGTGGGTCAAAATATCTAGCACCCGTACACCGCGACCTTGAAATTCAAGGTCAAAGGTTTTTTAATCGTACCGTATTGTACTCCTAAAGGAGACTAGAAGCCTTAAAGGAACCGCAAGTCCCAAAGCAACCATTTCCTGAGAAATTTATGTGAAAGCCTTATTGCCAGTCAGATGAATTTGTTCATAATAGTTCCACATTTCAAACTTAAATATTGTATATCAGACGTAAACCATCACAGTCAGTATTACCTTTTAAATTTTGAAGAATTTTCATATTGATATTCCTCGCTCTGATCCAAAAGACAGAACGGATTCGCAACAATGTAAATGCCAGATTACGGGAGTGTTTACAAAATAATAGTGGCCATATTGAAGCTGGTGCAGAAGCTCGATTATTACGAAGTATTAATCAAGGTAGTTCTGTTCTTTAGAAAGTTTTTTTAACATATCTTCGTCAATAAGAGCATGTATAGTAATCTCTGAAAGTCACGACACAAGATTTCCTTACACCCCGTACAACAGATTGGTTTTCCTTTGTAGATATGGCGTACAGACTGTATGCATCGCGTTGTCTTCGATTTTCAAGGCCCGACGTACCCAATATTAAGCTGGTTGGTGTTATTTATGAACCGGGCCGTCTCTTTTTCCATCCGAGCCATTTTCCTGTGCCGTTGCCTAGCTGGGAAACAAGCGGCCGTATTAGATATTCGAGCGTAAAGAGGCGGCTTAATACCGCGCCATGGACGTAACTGGAGGAGTTTTCGTGGGGGTGGTCATGGGCTTCGGGATGGTTCGCTAGGAAAATTAGCATTTTTTCCATGCGACCGAGCTGCGTAGGTAACGTCGTGGATATAAAGAGGGGGATGCTGGTGGATGGGGCAGGTGAAAAGGAAAGAAAACGAGGAGCCTGTATTCTCCGCGGAAAGATTAACGTGTAACAAGCTACCACGAGCAAGCTGACGTGAACGTTTAGACAAAAACGAGCGTCGTTTTTTTTCGCATCCCTGTTCCTCCTCTGGACGTGTGAGCTGCTTTTTAAACGGTTGCGTGGATGCTTTGATGCACGGCACACGTGATACGCGATTCGAGAATCACCTGAAGCTGACGCCGGGGATTTAGAAGCGGAGTTTTTATTGAAACGATACAGAACATGACACGGATTCCCTGAACTTAGAGTGTTCTTCAATCGGTTTGTTCAGCATGATAATTTCGTTATTAACACGTTGAACGTCACAGTGAAAACAGCCGTACCCAATCAGACACGATATAATTTACTATTTTTTATATAAATCGTAAAGAAAAAAGGATTTGAGTATTCAGTCGTATTCTTCAGTATGAAGTTTGCTCAGAATTTTGCGACAATCAATAATTATTTAATTAAATTGAATTTGAGGTGTCAGTCACCGGTGTCCGCCCCGGCGTTCAACGTGTTAACACGTTCCCTGTCACAGTAGAAAATTCCGTGACTAGACAGACATATGAAAATGACTATCAATACACGTGAATCATTATACAAATATTTATTTATTTGATATTACACTTTCTATTTCTACTGCCATTTTAACCTCTTCGGGGTTACTGATACACATGTGTACGTTTAGTTTTTTTTTAATTAAAATTATTCTCAGTGAAAGAAACATTAAAATCTGGTGGAGAACTATTCACAACAGAATCTCTCAAAGTAAAAACAAAAATCTTGTCGTATGGAAACATAGATAATATTTTATTTTACTTGACAATCACTGATTTGAAATTATTGTAAAAAATTCGTCCCTGAAGAGGTTAAGGTGAATGTTTCTCAAAATTTCATAAGGGTTGGCAGTTATGTGGTCAAATTAAAATTGATGCGTGTACCGAAAACGGTACGCGTGGCAGGTAACGTGTTAACATTCCTTGGAAGTGGGGTAAACGTCGCCATTAGCGACTAATTGCTTTTATTTTTGCATTATAAGTCATTGAAATGCCTAGTGATTGAAAGCATTAGGAAGAAATCAAAATTGTGTTTTATTTTACGATTCATGTGTCACTTAATTTATCATCAAATTGATTATTAACCTCAGTCGATTTAACAGTGTGGTGTTTGTAATGGAAACAGTAGCTAACGGATTCTAATAAGATAAGATAAGGAATATATTTTTTTAGTTGGAAAAATTCTCACGTTGAAAATAAAGCTGCATTATTAGCGGACAGTTTTAAAAATGGCTTTAGTAGTGTCTTAGAGAAATTAATTATTTTCTGTATTAATGTACACCTTAATTCTATAGGTTGAACTATTTTAAACTAATGTATGTATATTACAGTAGAACTTCTAATACCCAAACAGCTATTATCCGAATGATCTATTATCCATATTATGTTCATAGTAATACATCATAGTAATACATTATACACGTACATTTCCTTGCTTACCTAAATACGTATCAACTTGTTGATTCATGGGATTACTGATGATTCACGCATTAAATTTAATTCAATTAATAACAATTCATTTTTGTAATATTTTGAGAAGCAGAGAATATGTTAATAATAACATAAAGTAACAACTGTATGATGAAATTATTCAATATGTTGTTTTCTCATGATTTATACTTAAAATAGTGTATTATGATTTGTCTGAGTAAACTTGGCTGTTTTCACTGTGCGTTCAGTGTGTTAACCAGTATGATCGCATGCTTACCAGCCAATAAAAACTATAGTGGAAATAATCGTTTGACTGGCAGAAGTATTGCTAAACAATTTTAATTCCATCGTACTAGAGAGATGCGGTGAAGTTATCTGAACGTCTTGAAGCATTTTGTAGTAATAAAACAAGAATTTATATACAAGGGAATACGCTAATGAACTTATGTAATTTATTAATGAAAAATGTAGAATTCTTAATTCACAGAAAAAATAGTTCCTTCATGCTATCTTTTCATTTCTGTTGTCGATACTTGCATTTTCTTCCTTGAAATATAGCATGATTATTATAGAGAATCATAGAGAGTAAATTATCTACTAATCATAGATCATAGAGAGCTTGCTCTTATCCAAACAATTAGGTCTCCTTATTAGTTTAGATAACAGAGGTTCTACTGTAACCAAAATATTCTTTGTATAATAAATTAACCAAATAGAAGATTATAGGCACACGTAGGTCAATAAAGACAAACTATAATTGTCAGTATGATTCTTCTATAAAAATTCACTTCTTAACAACAATGGAGCTAATTTTAAAACTAAGAGAACCCAGCATCGTCAATAATCCATATTTCGTAAATATTGTTTATACGTTCCAATAAAGCGTATTCCTTGGTGTGTTACCGTGCTCTTATATGTCCGATAGTGGGATCCTGTGCCTTGCTTTGCTTTTTGTAAACGTTAAATGTACCACGGGCAATGTTCAAACTTTTTCAAACTATTCAACTCTTCTTAGAAACGAAGCCTCAATGAAGGAAACTTCATTACACATTTTGGACTTAGTTTTCCATCTAGATTCACCTCCTATCTGCCTGTACCGTTTGTCCTGACACAGCCTGTAGAATAGAAAGTATTTCAGACGTTCCATATTTCTCCCCGGAGCAGTTTGCATTTTCGATCTTAATACATCATTTGCATATTCATCGACAAACTTTCCGTCCATTTTTCAATTTCCGCGTCTTAAGATCATCCGTTGCCTCGGGATGAGCTGAATCACGCTTTCCAGGCAACACGTTTTCACCTTCTGTCCTCAACTACCCTTACTTTTATTATTGCGTCTTGTTGCTAATAATACCACCACGCACTGCTGTTCGAGATGAATGAATATTAACGAGAAATATGTGTGGCCTTATTTTTCTCTTTTAACGGAATTTGGGTAATTTATACAGTTGCTGAATACTTGAGGATGAATGATGTCTTTAATACAGAGTCACTTGAGACAATGAATAATGGTATATTTTATTCGTGTCCAATCGCACCTTTAAGGGGTGCAATCAACCCTTAATGTAAAAGGGGCGAAATTATAATTTCGTATATAACTCGTAACCTCTTAGCTGTGGTGCCGCTTTTCAAAAGTGTCTATCTACGCTGTCAAACACAGAGTATGTGCAGCTGCTGTAAAATTGAATTAAATTATAAGGAAAGAGCACTTGTTTTCTTTTGAAAAATCAGTAATTTTATTGTTTAAATTTATTTACATTTAAATAACGAATGGTAATTACTTTTCTCGCATGACGAGTATACTCGTCAGTCACAGCTAAGAGGTTAAACCATAAGAAACGAAGAAAGAAAATTAACCGTTAAACGGTATTATGAGGCATACAAAATGGCGTCCACGGAAGTTTAAAACAATTCTGTTTTTCCGAAATAAAACATTTATTACCGAAAATTTTTTTGAATATAGCATTCCTTCGAAATATAACATAAAAATGCTCAAGTGGCATAATGAACATATTTAACAATTTGAGGACGATGAATCTATGTATATGTTATGACTAATTATTCTTCGTGTGCTATGGACCACTGTACTGGTCTGGGTACAGCTGTTTATTGTAAACTACACAAATTTCCACGCGAATATATTCAAAACTATTAGTGATATCGAAATACATTTCAGACGAGTGTTGAATGATTTCGAGAGGGTCATGATGTGATGTCAATAGTTTCTTTGTGGTTGGTGGCGTAGCACACATAATCGCGGGTTTTGCGGTTCTGTTACGCAGCACGGTAGTGGAAGTGACCACCAGCGTTGGGTAGCACTGCCGCATGCTTTGCCAAACTGTTTCGTTTCTGTATTGAAAAGTAAACATGATCTGCAGCTTTTTTTATCGTTTGCCTTAGAAAAGAGATCCGTTCTATCGCGTGGTGTAATTGGATTTTTTCCGAAATCCATAGTCTTCAAAATAAACTGAAAAATATCCGCAAAAATTGGCGTGTTTCGGGTGTCTCTTTTACTTTGATTCTTATTTAAACATGTTCAAGTTTTTTAATTGAAAATCCAATCTGTAGAAAATTAAAAATGCAGAAAAATGCCGGTTTAGTATTGAAGCAGTTACGGAACTAGATTTATATTTTTACTGTATGTAGATATTATTATTGCTATTATCCTGTTTTTTCTTAGATTTTTTTTATGCAGTAGTATACGAGAAATTGGGTAAAAACGTGTTTTTCAATTTTTTCCCTTTACTACCACCCAAGTCGAGATACAAAGTTGAAAATTGGCACAAATAAGTCATTTTTGATAAGCTATCGAACGGTCCATCGCAAATCGAATATGGTATAGGGGCACTTTTGATCCTCTTGTTCGGCTAGACCCTTTGTACTTTGTTAAATTGTTTTGTTCAAAAGCTCAGGCTGACGGATAAAACAGTTTGCAAATTCAATACAAGTCAGTATACGTTTCGTACAGTGTAATTTCATATTTCGACAAACAGACAGTGACTCACGAAATCGATCAAATATTCCCATAATTACTTCTCCTTCCACGAAGGAAATAGATGGATCGGTTATGCTCCATCATTTTGCAACGTTTCGAGGTGTATCGATGTTCATTGCACGGCGCTCCGCGTGTTTTCATCAGGCTAAAGCCTTTGAAGTATTCATGCTACGTTCATAGTGACATGCCATGCTCGTTTTGCGCGAAATCATTACATGCTGCGAAATGGCATGTCGAATGACGAATTGCAGAAGTAGATAAACGTTTTACGCGACGTTCAATGCGGTTGTCGATCCCCGGTGAATACACGCGGTTACAGCATTTACTGGGCGCACTCAATAATTGATTAATCGAATGATTACTGGACAGATCGAATGATAATGGTGCATTATTTAAAGTGATCAAGTTGTATTATTGAGTGGGCGGAAATATTCGCTGTACCACGGGCACGTTTTAAAAGATTCACGTGGAACGTCATATTCGTGGCAGTACACCTACCTATCCCACAGTGTATTGTTCATTAATTTTTTTGTTCAACCAGGTATATAAAAAAATTTCTGATCTGACCGTGCGAACGTTTTTACGATAAATGTGTAGATGTTTGACGGTTCAAAACTATTTTATTTAGTGTTTTCTGCGCCGTATTTTAGTGCATGATCGACTTGAATCATTTTTTCAATCGTGTAACCTAGTAATTAATTTTTTCATAGAACCTATCGTAATATTACACTCTTTTAGCGTTTGCAAGAGTTAACAGGCGTGCTTCTGATCTTGAACAGCTTGTTCTTATTTGAAAGGTAAGGAGAAAAAACAGCAACCGTCCATTTTTATTCTACAGTGTTCAACTTGAAAAAAAATTAACATAATGTAAAACAATTACTTCTATGCTTATTTTGCTGCTGCTGCTTGATTAAAGTATACCCTAATGTTATAAACAATACAGTTCACTTACTTGAACCTTGTCTCTTTACTGGTGGACTAAAGAATTAAAAATTGATTTTCTCAATAAAGCTGTTTTGCAAAATTCCTTATTTTTTCCCCCAGCCCTTCATTTACCTCGTCTCGTTAATCCATAAGTGTCCTATGGAGTTGAAATCAGATCAGGGTAGCGAGTGTATGATTTGCTTGTACCAAAGACATTTCAGATATTTATCCTGTCATGAAATCATTCCAATGTACGAAAATATAATTTCGTTAAAAAAAAATAGGCGAACTAATATGTTTTAGCAGTAGCGTGTACACTCATCGAACAGTATTTCGCTCACAGAAGATAATAAATCCTTAGATAACAGCAGATTAGACTCCATATCGTAGACGGTAGGCGTTTAGTGTGTTGCGTCTAGAGACATGGAATTGCCAACTCCGAATTGGTAGTGGGTTAGATAGCTTATATCAGTGATGGCCACAGGATCTGCGGTCTTCCCCCACTCTAAGACCATTCCCCTCTAATAGGCAGTGATCAAGGAAGACGACGGACGGAGGGGGGATGAGGAGCGAACTGGAGGGAACTGAAACGAGGGGAATGGACCTAGAGTGGGGGAAGGACACAGCTCCGGTGGCCATCACTGGCTTATATAATGGAATAGCACCCTCTTGGAAAGCGAAAAGCCCCGGGTTCGATTCCCTGTCGAGTCCACACAATTTTTCCTCCCTGACAATATGCCTAAAAGTTATGCTTCGATCACAACGTCTGACATTCCTTCTTTTCGAAAGGTACGTTTCGAGGTAACAAAAGCGTAATCCTGTTGAATCCGATTTCGATCTCTGCCTCTGCTTACACATCGAGCGAAAGAGAAAACGCGTGTTTGTCACGTTTTCCACGGTCGACGTGGAGACGTAAGCTCGCATTTCTTTGTATGATTTAAAAGCAACCACTCGGCCGGACCGTCCTTCTTAAATGCATTGTCCAGGGAAGTAGGAGGACATATGGCCTTGGTCGTATGTGGATAATAATACGGCTTCCATTGTCCTGGCCCCTTGTCATTCTGCGGAATATCTCTTGATACCAGTGAGAACCGAACAAATGTTCTCGAAGAACGGCTCAATGTACGTATGTCGTCGGATAGTTCCTTCGTTTACGGGTCATGTGGGTGACATAAACGACGTCCATCCATCATTTTATGGTTAGGTTACGGTTCGCTTCGTGGATGCGTCTTGGCAGAAGAGAATCAATATCTGGCTGCGTTAAAACGTTATTATTCTCCTAACATTCACGGTGCACTAATAATGCCATGTAATGAACGAGTATCGCACGAGAACTGTACACTGAATACGTTTATGAAGATTTTATTTGCAGCCGAAATAGCTGGCTGCGATCCGAACTGACTCAAACTGCAAACCTTGATGAATTTTTCGAGGTCGTACGTTTTTCTTACGCAAATGCGAGGATACTTATTGAGTACTACAGGTCAACTTAACCCTTCCAATAAAATTTGTTCGCTGTGTGCAGGATGACAGTAACTGAGCAGCAACGATTCATTTCTATTATTCGAATTATTTATATTATGCTTTGTTCTGATGTCTTCGTAAACGCTGCATTTATTATTTACCTTTATCCTTTCATTTCTTCAGTTGTTCTTTGCTTCTCCGTTCTAATTTAATTTCAGATTTTTATATATTAGTCGGAACTAACAAGTAGCACTTAAAACCATTTTAATGGACGTTCGCATATAAAACGCTGCTTCTTCAGGGTATATGTACATATATGCCTTTTGCAGCTAAGGGGTAATCTCGCGCAGTTTCTTATTTAATATGATGATGACATTGACAGGCGTTAGAAGCACTGTAATTACGTGTTTATGTCGCGACCGCGAGATATCGCTATTTTTTAGAAGTATCTGCTTGTTAGAGATGCAAGACATGTTTGATTAAATTAATCGACATTAACCCTAAACCTACCGACGATTTATATATACCTATTTCTACTGAACCGGTCAAATGACCGGTCTTTAAATAAAAATTATATTTTTCGCAATTGAATGCAGATAATAGTCAATTTAGTACAGGCAAAAATTAATTATATGTATATTATAGGAAAAGTCGTGAAGTCAAGTGACGAAAATCATAACAATGAATGCAGTACTTTTAATAAAAAGTTTAAAAACGGTCATTTGACCGGCCGTGGTAGGTTTAGTGTTAATTGCTATTGATAATCAAAAACTGGACTTTAAAAGAAACTTGCTGAATAATTAGGACTGGCTGTAATTAGCAGTACTTCAAAACTGTCAATTCCTAGACCAAATTCTTAAGAAACTTAATATGCCAGTTTCTTATAGATAATCTAAAAAATTGCAGATTTGACACGCATGTACTATCAGTATAGCCGCTGAGGTAACTATTTAAAATCTATTGTTAGGATGAGATCTGATACCGTTACTAATGCTCCTAAAATTTAACGTTCCGAACTAAGAAGAAGATTATAAGATTAGTGCCGGAAAGAACAGAAATAGAAATTAAAAATGGAATTGAACTTAATTAACGTGGAAAAAGCCGATGCTTGACTTGATTTAGAAATTGTACTTACTAAATTAGATTGAACTGACCGACTGTATGATCTAGAAAAGATTCTGGGCTGAAGTGAACGATAACAGATGTACTCAAATTAGGCTATCCGAGGTCACATCCTTACGTCTAGTAGGGGAGGGTGGGAGAATGCCGGTCATCCAGAAATTAAGAACATTGTTTTATTTTAAACCACCTTGTTTGGTGCTACACTCTACTTTCAATCAAATGAACTAGTGTAGATCAATGTGCCAACGTAAGCTGAAGTGTTTAACCAATGCACACGAGTTTTATTTTTTTTACAGTTTACGTTGAAATTGAGGAGCTATCTGAAAAAAGGGTGCATAGAACAAAATGGTTAATTGGGTAAATTGCACTGGAAGTTTTAGTTTTAGTTTTGTTAATTTCGAGCTACATCTGAATTCATAATTAAATCACTCTTAGAAATCTTTGTTATTTCCACAAAATAAAAAATATAAATTTATTGTTTACAATAATGCCATCTTGAAAGTAAACTGACGTGTTGTAACAGCCATATAGGCACTTTAATAATAGCTATCATAATAATTAGTCAGAGTGTAGCGACTTAAAGTATAATGTGACGATAGGCCACAAGCAACGTTCGAAAGTATTTTGTTTGAAAATCCTGAAATCACAACCTTAAATAAAGTTAGGTTTTAAATCCTAAACATACAATTACCTTGTCATCCTATGCGTACATTTAGTCTTACCGTCCTATGTATACATTGATCCTTTAGGGTTGGTCCATTACGGATATAACTTGTTCTTTTATCCGTTCAAGCTTTGGACTTGTACAGTGTTGTCGAAAGCAGAAATGAAAACTGGACAGGACCATGACAAAATCTATGTGATTAGTTGTAGCGTATAAATTATTTGCAATATACTTTCTCATTGGAATGTCACGAGACGAGTCCGTTTGTGAAATTAGCAATGGTGTTCGTCCAGTTTGGACGTTTGCTCGATACTTGCCTGTCCACTGCGTCGTCCTTGGGGACTGGAACCATTTCACGGTAAATCGTAACAATCTTTCACTCTGCGTTTGAAAAAATGCCTGGCATAACTGGACCCATTAATTTCCCCGGGACAGTCTCAAAACTGCTCATCCCTAACTCAGGCGGCACGACAATTCAGACGTGACATATCACGCGTGGACTGCTGTAGAACGGAATGATACGTTTCAATATTGTTTAGTAACAATTCGTGTTCATTAGTTCGAACATAAAAAACAAGAATATTTACGGGCCATTACAGCATGAGAATAAATTTATGAGCAAAGTTATTTCAAAACATAGACTACATCAATCTAAAACGGCAAACATTAATTATTTGCACCGCATATACCCGGTGAAAAGTTCATAGATTCTAGATTGAAACATTGTTGCCGAGCAGTATCCGAACAGTTTATGAATAGTTCCGAAACTGTTCAGGAACACGTACGGGAACTGTTCCTACACATTGTCGCGCGTCCAGATTATTACAGGATCGCAGATAGTAGACACTTCAACTTTACATACCTTCCCATAATTTTGTTAAATGCCTTTTATTATGCCTTCTAGCATATGATGTCTACTATTTTTCATTGTCATTCTAATTTTCAAACTGATAAGGTCTTCAAAGCAGAACTTTGTACGTATCTTATTTTAATGTGACTGTGTAAACGACAAGTGACCCTGAAGTGCTTAATTTCACTGACCGTCGTGTAGTTGAGGTAACAAACATAGCTCGCTACTGTAAAAATAAACTGGACTGACAATTCAAGGGCACGCAACTTGTAAAGGCACTACACGATTGCATACCCTATTTTGTTTACTGGATCCCTACTAGCCATTCGGATCATTCCAGCCATTTCTTCTGACTACTCCCGTCGGAATTTCCAAAAAGATTGGCGGAACGGAACGCATAAAGTTACTGAGCGAATTGGTTGGAGTTTCTGGACATATTGGCTGAGCAGATCAGCCGCAATGCTCAGAAACACTGCCTGAATTGATAGAACGGTATGTCTAATAAGATTGCCTGGGCGAATCGGCAGTACTAAGCAGAATATCTGGAAAGATTGTCCATAATGGTCGCAAAGATTAACTGGAATGAATGGAAAGATTGTCCATAATGGTCGCAAAGATCCGCTGGAATGACTGGAAAGATGCCTGGACTGACCGGACGAAATGGCCGAAAGGAACAGTTGAAACAGCCGGGCCAATGAGTCGAAGAGTTTCGTACGACAACGACAGTTGCCGGAGAGGAAACAGCGGTTCTCGTCTGATCACTCTAACTAAAAGCTAACAGAAATCAGATATGATAATATACCTTTTAATTTGAACCATAGATTACCCTACCAAAAATTACCCATATTTTATGAAATGCATTGAGGCTCATGCGATAAATGCTGTGATATTCAGGGGATAAATAAACCAAAGTAAAATAAGTTAAGCATTAGGTAGATAAAACGAGTAAAGTAACTAATAAACAGTATACACAAACAGCTACACGCGAAGGTGTAAAATTGAAAATGACGGATGGTTTTTCAACACAATTTTCCCTTTCAAAATGATTATACAACACAATACCATTTATGGAGCAAATAAACACACTATAAATAAGAGATATACTGCATATCGACTGATAAATCATAGTAGTTGATTAAGCATCAATTGTAGGAACTACGTATAAACACAACTGCTGGAAAAGTTTACATACATATAGTTTATATATTTATCTGCACATATGAAGTTAAAAATGATCACTGAAGTTAAGCTACGATGGCCACGGATCAGCGTTACAATGGGTGACCGTCTTTAGTGCTTCTGTGATGCTGTTGACAATATGGTGGTTGAGAACCCACCTAAAACTGTAGGTTCTCCAGCAAAATGATGATAATAGTTGATGCTGGGTTACGTACAGAAAGAAGAAAAGAAGTTTCGGACGATTAATCGAACTGACCCCAAAGAACAGTTGGAAATGGATTCTTTTTATTAAAAAGAATACCCTCTGCGTTAGGAGCCATGAGTAGTATTTCATAAAATTAAAATCAAAGTACTTCCTAAATCAACAGTTTTCCAACACAAGCTTTTAATACTTTTTATAAAGGATGAAGAGCATCAATTAAAATATAAACAAATATATAATTCGATTAAAAGGAAAGGATGGTGATAATTATATCTCCGTTATGGCCTCATGTATGATACACGTCACATTATGTCCCTTCCAAAATCATTCAATTTCTGTTTGAAATGTTTTTTGATATCACTAATAGTTTCGAAAATATTCGCATGGAAGTATTAACCCTTTTAGTACCTTACAAGTTTTCATGTGCCGCTCAGAAATACCGTGGAAACTATGCATTCTTGAAAACATTTATTGAAATGAACATATTTTTCTTAAAAATAAAGATAACTTCACGCTTTTTTTATATTTTATTGTAAAATGCATGTAGTCTTACTTAAGGAAACGAAGAAATTATTTTTGATAAATTAAAGCTTGTAATCAATGGTGAAAAGAAAAATTTGAATAAAAGAAAAGCCGAAATATCGGAGTCGATATATCGGCTCCGCGGTACTAAGAGGGTTAAAATGTACCCTGTAGACGAATCATTAGTTTCATGATAACTTATTAATGAACGAAGTTACAGTAAAACCCCGATTAACCAGGTCTCGGTTATCCATAGTCTCGAATTTACTGACAACATACGACCGTTTGTTGCGATTCTCTTCTGATTGCAATCAAAGGATGGAAATTGTCGAAAATGAAAAAATTAACCATGGAGAAGATGCTTCTGTTTCGTATCAATGCAATTTAGAGCAACGTGACGATGCACTTTACATACGTTAATATGCAAAAAAACTTGACTAATGGTGAAAGGTTGGCGTGACAAAGCATTTTTAAGTGTAAACTTAACAATATAAGAAAATATAAACAAATATATCTAGGCGGAATTATATTGTAAAATGGAGTGCCAGTCATGTAAAGAGTTTATTTTGTATACAAAATACATTTCTAGTCATTTCTCCTCAGGTGTCGTTAACCACTGTATCCCTACTTATCCTACCTATCTGTCTCCCGATTGAGCTGGTTAATTAAACTCCTATTGAATATAAAATTCTTGTTAGAATTAATCGTTGCACAAACACTTTTTGCACCCAATGTATATTAAATTCGGCATACCAGTCGAAAACGAGACGAGCCGACCAAATAGTTCACAGAATTCACGGACAGAGCGGACGATCTAGCCGGGCGTTAGCGTCAAGAGCAATAAATATCCCGGCCATTGATAACGCGATCGAGATTCAGTTGCATATAGAGCCGGGGTCGAATGGGGAAAAAATGAAGTGGCGAAACCGCGAAACTCCGGTGCGGTAAGGTATTGAGTGGTCTTTCGTTTCCGTTGGTGGGCAAGGGCACAACGAAGCGAGGAAAGGGGTCGTGTCGCGTCGCTTGCTGGAACACAGAGGTGTCGGCGGAGTTTGGGGTGGGCCCAGGGTGTCGGCAGCAGCTGTGAAATGTTTATGAAGGCCCGACTAATTTATCACACTCACACAACTGGGTTTGTGCACGCGTGCCGACTTTATCACACTTTCCGCTCTCTCGCGAGTTATTCCACGTGACGCCAATCGATACGCCGCCAAACAGAGACAATGCTCTGTCCGCTAGCCCTGGAAAAAACTCGATCGCACAATGCGAATAGGAGAACTCCAGGACGCAATGCTTCCACCGGTAATATCGCTTGTAATAAAAGATGCCTTTGGCAACCTACTTCTGGCTTATTGGGAACAGGCTACGTGATACGGAGCTTTATTCAGTTGAAATCGCAATACGCGTTACGTTATGAATCTCTATCAAAAACTTTCGATATCATCTGTTAACTGACCGATTATGGATACTGGAACTGCGAGACGGTCGCCGAATGTCGAGCAATCTGTATCCACTCTAAGAGTTAGACACGTCCTTATTGAAAGGTACTGAATTTTGACGCTATTATTTCTTTGAAATGCTGTACAGATTTTATTTTTCTCACGTTGATCATGGTGTGACGATAGGCGTTTCACGATCTGCGCGCGATTTTGCGAAGTTCTTTTGTTTTTTCACTGGGGCGCGTAGCGCCTCGGAGGCTTCCTTCTTCTCGTTCCGAATGTCAAACCAGGACAGACGTGTGACGTAGCTCAAATGTTCTCACATTTGTTATAGGTGTGTAAATTTGTTAATAAATCGATGGAAATAGTATTCATTGGAATTCGACCGTGCGAGACCGTGAAAAATAATCACGATTGGTCGCTGCACGTAGAAACAGGGGCGATCACGTTTTTTCTTCTTGCAAGTGAACTATTCTCCTTACATTACGAACCAATTGTGATATTTGTACATAATACACAGGGCGCGGCAAAATTTGTGGTACTACCAAGAAAAGGGAGATTCTTCTTGCGAAAATGAGTCGAAATTATGGAATAATTTTTTCTCCTGTGAAGCTTCGCTTTTGTGAAAAATGGCAGCAAAATTTTATCGTGTAATGAATTGAAATACTTCAATGGATCCTCAGGATAATAGAAAAACACTTGTGATTCTTTAATTAATAGTTCCATCCCGAGGAAACTGAATGTGGGGTGAATAAAAAATTGCTCAATACTTACAATTAGATTAAACAGCTCTGTTGCGTATACGTACATTCGAAATAAAGTATCGAAGTCTCTACGTGTACACACCAATATTAACCTAGCGTGAGTAATTGAGATTGAAGATGAAAAAGTCGATAGTTGTTTTACGTTTCGATAAATGTATGTATTAAATAAAATGTGTTTGCACGTTAACGATTTTTATAGTATCACGTTTGACTTGGATCTCAAGAACTATACAAGCTGTTCGATATTTTACACCGTTTCAGGTAACTAAGCGCGAATTGTTGTAACCAATCTGCAATGAAGAAAATTGGAAAAATCCCTGTTCACTTATTGTTAGCTCTCTGTCTAACTAGCCCACGATTACCTGTCAGAAATTAATCGTGGGGTCAGGATAGAATTAAGGAACTCATTCCGTGACGGCTCTGGTATAAGTACTGAGTGGTCCAAAACAGTCCTTTTACCAGACGACATACTTGCTTCCCTCACTCCGTGGCCAGATCCTTTAGGAACAATGTCCCTTTTTAATTTAATCTTACGATACAGCAATTCTAATTTCCTCGAAGACCTTAACGGAATTCAATCTATTAATGTCAATAAAACAACCTCATCCTTATCCTAAACTTTGAGGTGCTTTATTGTTTGAATAATTTGTTAAATCGTGGAAGATTGCCTTTGCCTACTTACTTAACACTTTGACGGCCGCTGTCACGTACATGTTACTTCATTCATTTGTGTAACATTCATATAAAACAAGTAAACGGGCATACTTGTTCTTGATCAAAAGTAAATATCCAAGTATTTACAAAATGAAAGTAATAAAATATTCTGTAATGTATAGAATAACGTAGAATGTTTGTTGTTTAATGAATCTTACGAAAATTTACCTATGGTACGTAATTTTCTCAAAATATTTGCGGTCGTCAAAGTATTAAGTCGCAACATCCTCCACAAATCAGCAAAGTAAAAAGAAAAGCGACTTTTCGAGTTACCGAAATACCTATGTTAGAACATCTAGGTTGTGTTCACTATAATGCATTTATAAATCATTCAGAAGAGTGATGAAATTATTTACGAAAAATTTCGGTCGAACATCTCGGAACAACCAGATTTACCGTGGTTTGGTAACAGGGTGGCTGGAACGAAAGGAAACGATAGCGGTAATTAGTCGGCTGTAAGTCTACCGGTGGCTCGCAAACATTGCAACCCCTGAGGCTTCCCAGCAGCACTGACCAGCTGGTTCGGATTAATTCCGTTTTCCTTGGCCGTTGAAAGGTGGAAAAGGACAGAGAGGCTGCAAAGTGGTGGAGCAGAGAGCGAATGAGACGGAAAAACGGTGCGGCGGGAGAAGAGAACTTTGTCGTTCGAAATGGAGGCGAAAGTTCCGCTAAAACTGGGTCGTAATTCTTACGAACCGTCTGCAAACACGACGAAGAAAACAGACGAGTCATCCGCAAAAGAATCAATTCAATCAAGATGATTGAAACTTGACTTCCCAACGCCTTCTGTGCAACGCGTTGTGAATTATTTCTTGCCTTAACGATTCTGTTACAGTCCGTGATCGAACTTTAAAATCGGTGTGCGTATTTAAACAGAAAACAGACCTGGATACTTTTAAAATGACATTATTTGAAATATTGTTTCAGATAACATATTATTCCACGGTAGAACCGCTCGTATCAGAACATCCATTATTCGGACGTTTTATTATACGAACACTCCACCATCCGATTGCTGTTTTATTAAAATTACTTGATAAATGTGTTCCTTGAGTAGGATTGTTTCTAATACTATTTTATGTAAAACATATATTTGTTATACAACATAATATAAATCGAGCAATACCAAATCGATATAAAGAAAATGATTTAACTACCCCAAAAACATACATATAAATATTTATACAGGGTGTAGCAGGATGCGTGGTACAACTGGACAAGGGGTGAGTCTACATGTAAAAATAAGTCGAAAAAAAAGAACATTTTTTTAATATGATGCTTTATTCTCGAAAAAATCAAGTTTAAAAGTTTAGTGAGTACTTCCGTACGTCCCGTGCGGGGAATCGACAAGCTTACTTATTAAGTACGATGTTGGAACGCCCATGGGCGTTCTTCGCACGAACCGCTGTAATATTACGGAAGTGTACTAGATTAAATTCATATTATCATATATTTCACATTTTTTATTGTCGAAGGCAGTTAGCATCCAGCCAGACACAAAGACTGATAAGGGGTCAGCATTACATATGATGTTAATGCCATTTGTAAACGATATATGGTCTGTATCAAGATCCGTACAACCATGACATAATTAAGTGCACGCGTACCCGGTGAATATTCAAGGTCTATTTCTTCGAAAACAAAGCCTTATATGAACAAATTTTATTCTTTTCTTCGAGTTATTTTTACATGTACAATCACCCCCCGCTCGGTTGTACCACACGTCCAGTTACACCCTTTAAAGCTGTTCCGAAGGTGTCAATTTGACTCGAATGCCTTACTTAACTTTTGGAATAAATAAACGCCTACTTCCCTTTTCTGCATTCTACCTGGGCCACTTCCAAGATGGTAAATTCTTCTGTCCTTGGATTCATATATAATACAACATTAGTTTACTATTTTGTTAATCACGCAAGATGATAAAAAACTTTCTGATGGACCAAGCTCGAAAGTAGAAATTATTAGTTACTTTAATTGTGACTAAGGTACGGTGGATAGTTTAACTCCGTTACTTATAACACATAGTGGTTGTCGACGAGTATATTGTTGATTTATGAGGGTATTTTACCAGATACTGAATATTTCTACCCTTCATGCATTTATTACATGGAAGAATGTAAATCCTAATTGGAACACTGGAAAAATACGAACAAAGCTGATTCTAAAAAAATAGTTCAAACAATACAAGAGAATAATGCAACACAAAAACTATCTACATTACATGACCTATTAAAAAAGTAAGTAGTACATACATATTAAAAGATTTCATTGTATGCCCTTCTAACATTTTGAGCATCATTTATATTAAAAATTATTTTGAAACTCTGTTACAATTAGTAGCTGCTGACTTCAGACTTCGTATATCCTAATACTTTTTTATTCAACATTCCATAATCTTTCGAATTTCTGAAAAATATTCGGTTTGGTTCGAACTCCATTTACATTAGACTTTATTTTCAGAATAATTTTTTGTTAGTAAATATTGACTTTTTGCCCTACGTAGTACTGTATTTTAATAACATGAGCTTTATATTCAAGGTATCCGTTCACGGTAAGATGCTCTGGAACTGTGTGAATTTCTGATTACGTGGGTTTCCCCTTTGATATAAACATAACTTCTACTCTCCGTGTATCAGAATATAATTCAAGAGATGTGAAATGCAGTTTACCAGCTTCCGGAAACTTGGCCAGTGAACAACCGAGTAGTAATTCATATGTTGTGGTTAACCTGTGTAATTAATTAATTACGCAGTAGCTTGGAAATTATGTTGCAGGGCCGATATTTTATGAATTAACATGCGCTAATTATTATTTTACATTAATGTTATAATGAACCAGTCCGTAATGCGTAGAGAAATAAATAATAAATAGTTTGCTGCGCTATTTCTATAAAAACAGCACCTCCAGATAATCCCTAGTTGTGAAGGAGGGAATTGTTTCATTTTAACATCGACTAAATAGTAATCAATCCAAAACGTTACTATTTCAATCTACAATCCGGTATGTTCTAAATCAATCGATTAACGGGTACTCAATTATTTTGTAGTCTTTATTTAAAGAAGAGTATTAGAACGTGTTACTAGTATCAAAATAGTTTTCTCTGAACTTCTACCTTTGTGAATTATTGAAACATCCGGTTGTATAAGTTCTACTAAATATCCACAAGTAACGGAAGTTCATTCTCGTTTTAACACGTTGACTGTCGTTACAATTTAACTGTATGTGGTACGGACAAAAAGGAAAGGTTCAAATATGCTCGGATGTAAAATTCACCGCATCCGCCTTATTCACCATATTGATCGCCTATCGATCATTGTTTCATAAATAATGAAATCAATTTATAAATGGGAAAGTCTTCCAAAGAGAAGGAAGAGCTTACGAATTGCAAAAATCAGAAGTTTTCAAGAAATGGCATTTAGCACCTATTACACAAAACTGTTGTCACAAATGTATAAAATCAAACGTAGATTATTCTGGTTAACCCTCTAAACACCATGTGATTTGAAAGTTACATACCAATATATCTATACTTTTTAACTTTTATTTCCTTTATTTGCCGCTGTGAAGAATTACATCACACGACTATACTGTCACTATGGAGTCTGTTCGTTTATTATCATATTTATTTATGTTTATATACCGCGATATAAATTTTATCATTTATCTTTATCACTTATCTGATGTATCATTTTCGTCGTACGTAAGAAAATTCCGGTTATATGGGGTTAAATAGTTTCTTCTGCATGATGTGAAGGTTTAATTATTAGCGTGCGAATCGGACATTCTCTGTGCAGCAGCCTAATGTAACAGCTCCAAGCTTCGATACGTGTGAATGTAATCGCCGACACATCGACGGGTAATCCCTCGGCTATAATTGCATGATTTCGGGCTGGCGAATGCGATAAGTAACGCACTTTTCGTCTAATACGAGCAGGGTGGCGAGTGGAAAGCCGGTAACGAAGTTTTCCACGGTTGCTTGAAGCGCAGAAGGGATGAACTCGCGGGGGTAGGGGATGACGGTGCGCATCTGCCGCAGACTCTGTTATCAAATCATTCCGTTGACATCCGTAGACGTTGCGGAAAATAATTCGGGGTCCCGAAGACTCTTCTCCTCTCTCACTCTCTCTCACTCTCTCTCTCTGTCCCTCTTTGTTTCTATCTTCTCGACCCCCTATCTGTCGTTTTCTTGGGTCGCCAATCTCGCGACGTCAAAGTTGCTTCGCAGCTGCTCGAAGACGAAAACGGCCCTTTCAAGATATTCCGGCGAACAAGTTTCTCAAGTACGGGACGCGCGGCTAGCTCTTAGGAGGGCTCTCGATGCTTTTAGAAGATTAATTTGTACACTACCGCTTCGAGTCCGTGAAACGATAAGAATAAGCGTCGTATGATCAAATCGAAAAGTTCTTATGAAGTTCGAGCAGCACTCGGAAACATGCCGTGTACCTGTTCACGTTTAATCGATCGTCTTTTTGTTCGGTTATTATAAAGCACGTGCTCGATGTTCTGTTGCTAAATTTACAGGCATATTCTGCAGCTTATTGTTAGAAGTAATAAAAAAGTTTGAGTAAACCTGGAGCCAAGGATCACTTGATTTTTTAGATACCGTTCCTCGTAGTTGATTACGTTCAACTTCTCAACAAATGTTTTTGTGATAGTGAGGAAAATAAGGAGTACGTATTCAGCACGTTATCTTGTACTTATACAGTAGAACCTCGATTATCCGAATTCAGTTCATTCAAAAACAACTCATCCTATGTCAGTAATGAGCTAAAATTATCATTAATACCAAGATGTATTTAATTTTGTACCATTATATGCTTTACATTCTAAAATACAATTATCATTTTTATGCGAAAATAGAGTCACTCTATTATTAATTAGAGTTCGGATAATCGAGATCCTACTGTACTTCGGTTTTCTTAACTTTTGGAATAAATGTGCACCATGCGCTGTCATTTCTTGCGGTGGAACTGAACGCGTTACACTGAATGTTACATTGCAATAATATGTAGAATTTCAGTTGACGGGTTTTTTTATTATATATCCTATTTTGTAATAAAGCACTTGACTTTTAGTTCTATGTAAACTTTTACAAGAATTGCCAGTCATGTTACTAATACGACGTCCTTTTTTATTTCAACCATATTTCTTTGGATTTTTAAAAATATTTAGGACAGCATTATACGATACCATTTCGCTATTTATTATTGTATTATTTTAGATTCTTTAAAGATTGTGATTTTTCCTTTTTCTTCTTCAGATAAACTTCTTTCGCGTGGCATAACAAAATTGTAAATTTCTAACTTGTTGATACTAAGTTGGGAAGAGAGTAAATTATGAAAAATGATGAGAAGGTATTAATTCTAAGCTTTGTTAAGCTTATTATTTATACAGGGAGCCCTATGCAACTGGACCAAACTATAGCTTCAAACTGATAGAAGGCAAACAAAATTCCGTTAGACAAAATTAAATGGTTTCTAATGGTGCATCGTGTGGTGTATTTTTGCCTGAAGGAAATTTCTTCTGTCTTCTACCGTCTTAAAGCTATAGGTCGGACGAATTACGTGGGACACCCTGTATACATCAACTTTTTTAGATTTGCTTATGTTTTGAAGCATAGCTTACTGACGTCCTCTTCCAAACGGTATACAGATTTCAGTTCAATTTTAATCCGTACATTGAAAATTTTAGAGTGGTTTCATAGTTATGAGATGCATTGTATGTGTACTACGTTTACGCCTCACCCTGTACGTGATAGGAATCCCATGGGATAGACGTTAAACGCAGGATTTGGGGCAAGCGTTTCTTAGATGACATTTTATTGTTTGTGAAATGATAGGGGTGGAATTTCCATGGATTTTGGGTCGGTTTAAGGTGGCGTATAAACGACACCTTGGAGTACAGTAACGCAAACCGATTCTAGTCCGACCTCTTTCCTGGCACCCTAAAGTGGCTTAACTTACACCGATCTACTGAACCAGGGGCCATCCCGAAGTGGCCTGTTCTCCAACTCTATTCCTAACGATGATTACGCTGCCTTTGGAACACTCTGTTCACTATCGCTACGAAAATTTAGCTCATCAAAGTTATTTCGCGATCACTCGAAACGTTCTTCAACCTTTGGCAAATATTTATAATTCGTCGGAATTCCCAGAAATTCCGGCTGTTCCCGTGACTAATTTAAAGTCCTTCTTTGCGGAGGCACGGAATTGTTCATGCGATAATAAACGTTTTCAATAGGATCCGTGGAAATACTCCGAAGTTCGCGAAAGCGCTTTTCAGAGCTCTGTTCATTTCAAATTCAAATAATTCTGTTTTCGAGGGTCACGCGGATTATCGAATTTCTATCGTACCAAACGTAAGTTGTAATTAATCATATCATACCAAACGCGATTTAATGTTTCTATACGCCAGAGTTTGCCAAATTTGATTCACACAATGAATCAGGAATGAGCGTAAAGAATAACTTTCCTTTTGTCGGTAACGAATACATTTTTATTCGCACAAGCGTTTATGTATTATGTAGATATATAAATATGACTTTTATCAATCTGTATTTAATTATATTTCACGTTATTGAAAGGATGGTACTTTTGTTTTATACAAAAGTATATATGAAACATGTATGTTGAACTGTGTGAATATGAATGTTTGAAAGAGATATTTATTGTCTGTATAAATGTATATTATAACATAAACTATGGTGCAATAATAACAACCGTAAGAATGGTCTTATTAATTTTAATTTTACATCGACAATTATTCGAATAAGGTGGACAGAATAATTTATTACAAACAACGGATAACTATTCGAATGAAAAATTTGTTCAGGAGAACTTTATCCGAATAATCACTTTTGTTAGTTAATTTATTCAAAATTATTCGAATAATATCCAACACTGTTCACAAAATACGTATACGTAAAAGTGTAGAGGAGTAAAATAAAGAATTTTTTAATGCAGAGAAAACATGAACATTTCTTTAACTTCGAAATAATATCGCATGTTCTGCTTGTTCGACGTTCTATATTCTTCCTAAAATACCCTGAAATTTTTCCATCTTTCATTCTCTACATACGTTCTTTGGTGAGGCGAAAAAAATCCAGGCAATGATAAATGCGTAAAATATGAGTTATAAAGGGAAAGCTATTGAGTTGGTTTTGTATTCAAACGGTTGCTGTGTGCTTCCGCGCAGCAAAAAATAGTCTGACTTGTTCACGACCTTCTTCAGGTGCTCGAGTCTGAAGAGGAAGCTGTTTTCGTGCATTTATATCGCGAGAGCACTTAATCGATCGTGTTTTTTGACGTAAGCCTCTTAACGTACAGAATGAATCCTTTGTCTCCAATTAGCGTTTGCGAGACTAACCTTGCTGCAGTCTGTATCGACCCAACATTCTCTTCAAGTTTCCAACACAAGTAAGACGAATGCAAGACTTATAGTATCATATAAATAGAATCGATGTGCTGTAGGTGCGAGCTTTACGAGCTGGCAGAAGTCATTGAAAGAAAGAAAAAAGTCTTAGCAAACGTAAATCCTGAAAGCTATCCGTTTGTTAATACGTTCAACGCCATGGCGGTCACCGGTAACAGACACCTCAAATTTAATTAAATTAAATACTTACTGATTGTTGCAAAATTATGAGCAAACTTCATACTGAGACAATAATATAGGAACAGAAAAACACGACTGTGTACTCAAATCTTTTTTTTTATGATTTATATAAAAAATAGTAAATTATATCGTGTCTGATTGGGTATGGCCATATTCACTGTGGCGTTCAACGCGTGAAGTACATGATTTTATGAATCATTGCAAACTTGAATATTGCACAATGCACCGCCTGAATCGAAGGACCACGGACTGATGTGTGACTAATTACGTTTGATGCTTCTAATCACTTTGTTTACAACTCTTACTAATGGACAGATCCCACGACCCGATTGTCGCTGGCTCTCTTCCATCCGTCGTACTAATGCTGAATTTATACTTGTTCTGACTCCGATTGTCTCTGTCGCGGGTTCCAGTCTGACTGACTCTGTCTAGAGTTCTAATCTGACTGACTGCTGAACTCTTCCTACTTGACTGATGTCTCAAAAAATGATCCAACCTCGTACGCTCCCTTCATCGCGGCGTTAGCGCGATATGTCCTTGGAGCGGGGGTGGCGAAGCTTGTCCTGCAGTCGTTGGTGGACGAAAGTTTGGCAACAGGGTGAAATTTCCTGCAGATCAGAGTGTTCGTGACGCATATTATGACTCGTTATATACCTTCTTTCTCTCTGACACTTCGGAAACGTAACCATATGATACGGCTGGTAGTTATTAAACCCTGGAGAAGCGAGAGTTAGAAGAAGCATATACTGACCTTCTTCGGGCGATTTACTAGTCATCCTAAAATATGGGCTCATGGCTAGTTGAAACTAAATTAAAAAATGTCAATGTTCTGCGACCGTGTCATAAAGTTTCCCTGTTGCACTCGAACGCTATTTATGAAATACTGACTCGCTGCACAATCGTAAAAAATTCAGGTGATGTTACAAATTCTTCTAGTTAGATCTACTAAATGAATAGTAGAAAGCCTGGTTCAGAGAAAAAAAGACAGACAGATAGGCAGAGAGAGAAAGAGAGAGAGAGAGATTTGTAAATTAATAAATACTAGAATAAATTCAGTTAAATCAATTGCACAGGGGAATTCAAAAGAAGGAAACTGTAGTTGTTCCCAGTTCGCCGTTTCCCTACAGCATTTACCCGTCGTGACTTATAACTTAAATATCAGAAATCCAACAATTCAGAATTAAAACAAGCTACGATAAACGAGCTTTAATAACCGCATCCCTTAAACACGTGTCTCCTTCCGGTCTTGTCGGTTTGACCCATACGGGGTACAGTTTGCGTGATGGCGTAATAAATTCGTTTATTATCTTTTACATTCCGGGTTTTGGACAAAATAACGGAAACGTCGGTTATAAGTCTTGTATTGTATAGTTGAGATTAGTAGTCGTGAAATTGTACACATTGCGATCGTATTTGAAGAATGGTGTAATATCCCATTAAACATTATTCAGGATTCGTATGATTCCATTCCCAAGAAAATTCAGGTTGTATTACTGATGGTCCTACATGAAATTAATAAAGAATTTTCTTAATGTACGAAGTGTTTCCATTATTTTGTCCAATTCCTGTACGTATAAAACCGCGAGAAACTGCCTGATACTACATTCTTACAATCACAGATCAGGGGTTACGATGATCACCACTATTCTCTTTACTATGTCAACCAGTGGTTCTTACAAAATCCTTTAAAAAGCACCGAACCCCATGGCTTTACGGGGAAAAAGGAAAAACTCGTCAAGTAACCCACTTGGAATTTGCACGTCGCCAAGGACGGTTGATCTCGTTCCTCCAAGCCACATTGTAACAATTCTGTAGTCATATAAAATACACGTATTCGCACTCTGAAGTGACTCTATCTCTGAAGTGCAAAATACTCTCTATATAACACTATAATACGCACGCGGTCAAAAGACTATGGAATTACCGGCAAACTAATGACACTAGGAACAATTATAGTATTCGCATCGCAAAAGAAGGAGAAGTCTTCTTCTCTTGGAGGTTAAAGAGGATGGAAAGGGGGAAATTGAGGAGGCAGAGCTCGAGGAAGAAGCAAACGACGAAGAAAAGGAAGAGAACGCCGATGATAGAAGAAGAAGATGGTAAAGATGAATAAAAAGAAGATGAAGAGGAACAACAGGAAAAAGAAGAAGATTAAAGGAGACAGGAAGAACTGCATGAAATGTAGACGAGACGAGGAAGAGGAACTAAAAGAAGATGGAAGAGATGGAAGAAGCAGGAAAAAGATTGCAGTGGATAGGACTACGAGAGAACATTTTTTAGCTTTTGCAGAGAAACTTTCTCCTCCAAAATCTCAGGCTCAAACAGTCTCTTTGACAAAAGTGGCAATAAAACATTTGCAACGCAGGTTGTACGGTTCCGTCCGCAGCTACGCATCGTCCTGATGCAGGAGTCACTCGCTTCCTGAGGAAAGGTGTTTCCCTTTCCTTCAGGGTTTTCTCAAGTTACACATTTTCGCGTTTCATTCTGATGCCCATGGAAACCGGCGCGAAAAACGGCAGATCGTAGCTAGCCGCGTACGTGTGCACTACTCGTTTTCTTCCGCCGCGAACTTGAGTTTCCTTTTGTGTAGTAATAGTTATTGCTTGTTATTTACTTATTTGTTGGGAAATAAATTTAGTTCAACACGATTAACAGTTCCAATATACATCATACACGTCATATTCCTAAAAGATCAAGGACCGGAGGATGAAGAGGGACAAGAAGTAGAAGAAGAAGAGAATCAAAAAGAACACGGTGAGGAAGGCGGAAGGAGGAAGGTAGAAAAGAAGGAAGAGGTACAGGAAGAGAAAGAAAAGGAACAGGAGGAGTATGAATAAATAAGAAGGTTCTCGCCTCGGTAAGAGGATGAAGCACGTCTAACGGGTGACTCTAATGTCACCATTATTTCCTTCGATTCTTGCTCTCAAACGCACTGCTCTGCTCCACCAAACCAATGAATTTTCCTAATCGCAATATCCTGAAATTACATAGTTGACACGAAGTGTACGCTATGTAATTCATTGAAATCCATTGGTAATGCACAATAAGATCTAGACTAAATCAGACGCTGTGTAATTCAACAACACCTTATATACTCGTTCAGCACAGCATATTTTGATGACTCGATCTGATGCTGTATGAATATTATTTTAACTACAATCTTTAATTATTACGGTGCTCTATCTTGTTGGAAATAGGAAAAATCAGACCAGAGGATCGGAAATCGGACCTGGAACCTCTCCGCTTGCAATCATGCGCTCTATCACTGAGCCACCGGCCAATTGCCGATTCCAGCCGGTTTTTCTCCTCTTAACACGTTGAACGCCGCAGTCAAAACGGCCATACCAAATCAGACACGATATAATTTACTATTTTTTATATAAATCGTAAAGAAAGAAAGATGTGAGTACACAGTCGTGTTCTTCTGTTCAATAATTATTTCATTAAATTAAGTTGGAGGTATTAGTCACCGGTGACTGCCATGGCGTTCAACGTGTTAACCCGCGACACTCTGCCGCTTTTCTGCCGATCCTAGAATCTTAAAAATTGTTTCGATGTAATATTGTATATATTATTCATTAATAGTTATTTCAATTAATGATTTATTATAGTATAATTATATTTGCCCCGCTGTCCAGCCTGGTCCCAGTCTACTTTACTGACAAATTTTGTTTGAAACATTGAGTCAATTTAAAAATTGGCCATGCACATTCATTGAAAAGAATCTAACGAGCTTTGACGCGAATTGTGCGAGACATTATTTCCTTTGGCTGGAGAACAGCAGTGACCTATTTTGCATCATTTCCACGGTTATTTATGACTTTTGCTAGGGGCGAAAGCAATCGACTGTTAATTGAGCGTGACGCGCGTATGGTCACCTACGTTATTCGAGCGAAATGAACTACGTGCGTTATTAATATTCCATTATTCCTCATTCGTATAACCACCATCATAATTCATTTTTCAAAACTGTAACGTGATACCCAGCGCAATCAATTTGTAGCTGAAATTCGATCGTAATATTTCATCAACATTAAATCACATCCAATTGGTCTTAATTACAGAAGGTCTGGTTCAGTGCTACGATATAACAAGTACCAAGAAATTATTCTTTCAGACAAAAAATTGTATTAGAAATCTCGTACTATACTTCAGTACAATAACCAGTCGCATATTGTAGAATCCACTAGCTGAAAGGCATCGTATCACGACCTGTTTTCAATCAAGTTTTTAAAACAGAACCTTCCTCATGGAAAAAAATGTGCTGATAATTACGTGTACCGATGCCATGGCAATTCTGGCATTGCACAGAAATAAAAGTAAAGTTTCCAGAATTTTTCAAAAATCTCTGGACGAAGTAACAGCATGCGTCGGAGAACGAAAATTTAAAATAAATGCAATCCAAGTTCATACATTGTGGAGTTGGCACAAAACACACAATAGGTTCAGAAATCGAGGTAAATGGCGATCAAATACCATGCTGTGCATGTAGACAAAGGACTAACTTGGAAAATTACCTCACAACGAAAACAAAACAATTGAATTTGATTCTGTTGTATACATCTCAATTCACAGTGCAGAACTAATACTAATTTGGACATGCGGTATCCAAGCATAGGGCTGTGTTAAAAGATCTTGTTCTAACGAAGCTGCAGGAGTAATTGCAGCGACTTTATGGTACGTTACTAATGAAATTCTTTGCAGAGATCTGCAAATAAATTGCGTATATGTGCAGATTAAACAATCATCTCAATTTACCAAATAAGAATCTTGCCATAAACAGAGTGAAATCTGGGCGACTAAAAAGGTCAAAGCTGACAGACATATTCAATGAGGAATTAATTAATCGAACTGTGTATTTAACTGTAGAAAATGTAACAAGCGTTTTTTACGTGTATGTTATACTATCACACATTAAATCTGTTAGTAGCTATAATATAGGCCGGTTGTAAATTCGAGGGTCACTCGGTAAACAAAGAAACAAACGCCTGTTATCTTAATACGGTTTATTAAAAAAATCTAACAATTTACCTAGTTTTCGACATAATCCCCTGCCACAATTATACACATGTTCCATCGCTCTATTATTTTCTTTATGTCGGCAGTAAGGAATTCGTTGCCTGGAAGTTTGAGCCAGTCTTGAACATTTCTTTTCACTTCTCTGTTGCTGTGAAACTTGATTTCGCGCAATGACTCCTTGAGAGGGCCAAACAAAGAAGAGTCTAATGAAGCGAGGTCTAGACTATAAAGAGGATATGGTAGAACCTTCCAGCCTAATTTCCTTTATATTTTTGTTTTACTATTACTTTTGTTAATAGTTGTCAAACAGTTGTTTTAAATTGATGACAGGGATGCCGACTTATTGTTTCGAAAGTATCGCAGTACCTCTTATTTATATGTTGTTTTTAATTACAACCATTTATCTCTTTACTTATTGAATTACCCTCGAATAATAGTGAGAAAAATAAAAAAATATTGTAGACTTACTTTGCGTAAGAAAGACTTGCGATTATAAATTTTTTAAAGCATGAGAATATTATATCAAATTGCATGAAATAATAGTAATCCTCATTATACGGCTGGAGCCTGGCCTAGTTTCTGGATTCATCCTCCACTTGAAGCGTACAATTTATTCACCTAAAGGGTTTTACGTTCATCGTTTTCGACGTCGGACGTTCCGGCGTGGAAACGGAAATATATAGGATTTTTAATGTGGGAATAGAATAAAATGTTCGGGGAAAGTTTGAGAAGTTTATTCAGGGTGGCGGGTGTAGGTGGCGTTGTGATTATCGCGATCAAGCCCGGACGTAGACGCGTACACTTTAATCTCGTCGAAAATCCAATTAAACTACTTTGCGATTGCGGCGCGTCCCGCACCATGTTGGTTTCCGACATCTACGAAATTCGTAACCTGCGCTGTAACTTGTTTGGCTCCGCTCTCCATCCTATTACGCTGAAATATACGGCCATTCGAACGCCAGCTGCTCGGTTAACTGCTACGAAATGTTATTTAAATCCTAATAACGACGTTGCCGACACTGATATACCCTCCTCACTTAGCCCATCCAAATGACTGTCCAGCACAACCTGAAAACTCGCCCTGCTCGACTACTTATCGTTGCTTTTGAGACCTGGGCCTGGGTGAATGATATTCGTATTCATACAGGATACACCAGAATAAGTGGAAAATATTTTAGGGGTGGTTTCAGCACATTAAAACAATCAAAAAAGTTCGTATAAACGTTATGTCTTATTTCACTTTGTTCTCGAGTTATAGCGAATTTTGTATCGCAACAATTCTTTCGTTAGGTGGACGTAGTGTCACTCAAATCCTCCCAGCTGTTTATAAGCAGAACTCGATATCCTTCGCACAACACTTTAGTCTCATTTTGTAAACACTACCTGTTATTTTCTTATGAGGAGAAATACGTCGTGTGTGAACAGTGTGAAGTGAAAATGCCAAGTTATTCTAATGAAGAAATGGAAGGTATGCATCTAATGTATGGGCTTGCCCAGTGTAGTGACAGACAGTCATTGGTAAGTCGTGTGCAAGCTAGTATTCAGATGCGAGGAGGTCATTTCGAGCATATCTTATGAAGGTAAGCAGATACAGTTTGTTGAAAATCAAATTCGCTATAACACGGAAACGAAATCAAATAGGATATATGTCTATCTGAACTTTTTTTATTGTTTAGGTGTACTAAAATAACTCCTAAAATATTTCCCACTTATTATGGAATATCCTGTATAAAAGGAGCTTATTACGTGACTGTTGACGCTTGCCTAAACGACGTCAATACTAGTCATAATGTTTACAACCACTGAACTCATTAGCGCGCGACTTTGCTGTAAATCTGGTGAGCATACCGCCAATATTTGAGAACTTTACACTAACAATAGCTTGGGTAGTTCTATGACAACAGAAGACACCGTCTAACGGCCCAAGAAGGTTCGTAAAGGAGGCATCGCAGTAGCGTCGCGATGCCCCCATCTTCTGGCCCTGTGTAGCCCTTTTCTCGAATATTGCCACATGCCACCAGCCAATGAAAATTGTATAAATTCTACATTTTGCCTGAAAACGCCGCTTGCGAAGATGAAGAAGATTTTTTATGTACTGAAATACAGCAGTTACGTCTGAACCACCAACTAGTGTACATCTAGAACACCATTTCAGTCATTCTTCGTAGTTTAACCGTTTGAACTCCTTTTTCGAGAGTGACTCGACATCGATTTTATTCACAGGTACTTCTATGTTAAGTCACACTCGATATTTTTAAATTCCAAGCTTAAGTACGTATTATATTTCGTAATATTTTTTTTTTATTTAGATAAGCAATATTACATGTATATGACCCTTTTTTGTAACAAACGAGTCCTTAAAGTGTTCAGGTACATGATTGTTTGTACCTAATTGGTTTTTATTAACCAACTGTCTTTTGAAGTACACTTCAAATAAAACACTGAAAATAATATGGAGTTATTGAAAAGGAAATTAAAAAAAATGGAGAGTTCAAAGGGTTAACAATTAAATAAACCAGTCTACCATATTTCAAGTAATATTTTTTTACTACGTATCTCACATTTTCAAAGCAACTCCAACAGTTTAAGTTATTTTGGCGACAAAAAACGGTTACAACGTTATAGTACAACACTTATCTGAGTGCTCAATGAAGTTACACTCTTCAAGCACCAACTAGCGCTCAACAGTGACAATGGATTCGAAACACATTTTCATAGAATTCTTTATTTTTTTTTATGCAGAGTATTGCTGAATTAGAGGTACAAAGTGTACAGAGTGGCATAACTCGTTGAAAGGATAAAGTTCTAGTAAACATAAGTTTGGACATGAACCACTTTCAATCTTTTAAAAGATAAATGAAAACATAAATGGACTTGTAGGGTATAATAATAAAATGTTCGCGGACCTATGTATATATAACTTAATACAATAAAAACAAAATTCTTATAAAAATAATATTTAAATATTCTGATATAAAAATTAATGAGAAATGAAAGATTCATTAATTTAGTAATGAAAAATTACTTCCAAAATATTCAATATTAAATTCTTTTTTCTTATTTTTATTCATAGAACATATTGGTGAAGTTTGATCGTTTAATTTTGGATCATCCTGTACATCTGTTTAATCTATCTCTCGTTTGATCATTTACACCTAAAATCCATTAAAAGATTATGAAACAATTTGAAATATGTTTAGTTTCACTGCCATGACACGATTCAGCATCTGATCCGTTGCTGACTGAGACAGCAAAATGATACAAATTGAATAGCATGTTGCTGACAGCTATGGAACACGCAACAAATGATTGCATTCCAACCGAAGTGGTTAATAACAATGTTATTTGTAATCTGAGGAATATTACATTGTACACATCAGGACCGTTTATGGTAAGGTCTGCGACGTGGGTCACCGACAACCCATGAATCATGTAAAATTGCTGTAGCAAGAGACGCGTTAATGAAACGGGACGAGGCTTTCGTCTTTAAGTTCGCCAGAGGAAACAGGCTGGCGAGTTTTCGCGCGAAAGAGGACATGCATAATCTGTCGAAAGCTTTTATTGGATTCGGAATGAAAACCCTCGACGGGACTATCTCTAAATCTCGTCTATATGCGCATCGGCCCGCGGCATTTCTTTGAGGGTGTCGTGTTTTCCTACCGTCGCTTCTCTCCTCCCACTTTCTTTTTTACATCCGCTTCCCATGTTTTCCTTTCGTTATGTCAAACAAATGGAGCAATTGTTTTCCAATCGAGAGTCCACCGTGCACCGTGAAAAGGATTTCTCTTCTCTGTCCGACCACACACGGTACATGCACTACTGATTATATCGATCCACCGCGAAACGCGTGATTGGAAATTCTATAATAGTTCTTTACAACCTCTGATTTCATGCATAATGTAATAACTTCGCATTGGAAATTAACATTTCGAATGGAAATTGCTGTTATTATTAGAAACAGGGCAAACCTTTCTGTATACGTTACAGCAGCAGTATGAACTTCAGTAAATATGTACATTTATTTACGGTTTTCGGGAAGGTATAAAATAAAAATTAGTATTGCCAATGCACGCATGTACTTATCAGCTAGTGTATCAACTTACAAGGACACCAACCAATTGACACACGCCGATTTTGATGTAATACAGAATTCGGAAAAATATTCGACAAACAATCATGTTGAAGGGGTAAACACAGCCTTCAAAGTTCGGATTGAAAAAGCTATTTTATCGAGTATCTCGGAAACTAGTACGTGTAGACCAAGAATTTAAAATGTAAATGATGTCTTTTTAAACGACAAATTTTACTTGTAAGCAGATTTTCGAAAAATTGAATACCGTTACTCTGTTACTTGTTCTATGATAAAAATGAAATGAATGAAAATAGATAAATAGACCCAGTAAAATGAAATTAATGAAATAGTATCAATTTTGGTACAAGAAACAGAGTCACGTGACCAATTTGGTTTGTTCAAAAATCTTCTAAATTCAATTTTTTACCTTTGTAATTTCTCAGAAACAAGACTGCTTTA
Organism: Macropis europaea; assembly: GCA_916610135.2. Taxonomy (NCBI): domain Eukaryota; kingdom Metazoa; phylum Arthropoda; class Insecta; order Hymenoptera; family Melittidae; genus Macropis; species Macropis europaea. The sequence goes on along the minus strand of OU744345.1, from coordinate 23,454,677 downwards.
TATGTTAGGATATTTAAAATTGCTATATTATATAATGTTGTGTTATTTATGTTATGTCTTTATATTATGTTATTTATATGATTTCTTTACTTTATATTATGTTGCTGCGTCTGTCTTTCTGTTTCTTGTTTATTTTTCTATTTTATGATTAATTATTAATTATGTATACATATATTAGCTTTTTTTACCTGTACAAGCTATACATAGATAATTAAATAAGTATATTGTAAAAACATTCGAATTATTATAATAAAAGAGTAAAAATGTAAAAAAGCATCGAAATGAAACGAGCAGCATGGAAAACGTGACGTTATAATGCAGGATGTTTAATAGATTATTTCATTGGAAATGTGAAACAAATTCAGCACAGACGTTGTTTCGCGTAGTCGCAGGGAGATTCCGTCAGGCTGTGCCAAGTCAACAGAGGTCGTAAATCTCCGTCTCGATTAATATCGACACCACGATTCGCGTGATTCCCTAAGACGAATTACCGTGATAGGCATAATACTAATGGTAGTAAAGTAACGGCTAACAGTAACTGCGATATATATTGGAACCACAGACAACAAATGGTTGCGAGTGTTCGAACGTGTTTGAAGTATAAATATGTGTATTAATGAAGCACCGGACGAAATTTAATGTTCGCACCACACTTAAGGCGGATACTCCGGAGACATAACAAATTTTTCCTTTGTTTATTAATGACATACACTGTTAAATTATAACCTGTTATCAAAAACAACAATAAATAATTTTTATGTTAACAGGAAGAAACAGAGGAATAATACACAATTCAGAGTAAGCATCCATTGATGCTTTGTTCTTTGGATTTGACTTAACAAATAATACGTTTAAATTTGAGATTGAGTGTTTATCGAAGACTGTTTGAATACGAGTTGGAATGCATGTGGTATGAGACTGGAATAAAACTCCCTTGTATAAGATGTCGAATAATACTGGTTGCAAAATGTTTCTGCTGGTTTAAGGAAAACTATAAGAGTGGATTTCGCTGTGTTGTGGGTGAACTGCACAATCAATCATACTTTCCCGATGGTTCGGGGCAACCCTGACTTCGGGGCGAAATTGGAAAAACCCTTTCTTCATTGCTCAAGGATTATTAGAAGAGCAGTTTTTCTTCCATGGGGTGACCCACTTATTGTTAGCCGTTTAGCCAGCCATATAGTGCATATACAGAATCGCAGACGGACATAGATCTATAGATACACAGAATTAAAAAAAGGGAAATAAAATTATGAGCGGGGGGTGGGGATTTCTTTAATTTTGAACGAGGTCCTTTCACAGCTCTTAACGTTCCATCGACTTAACGGAGCGAATTGATTTCTCTATCGACTGCCTGGACTCGCATGCTCGAGTCCTCTCAAACAAATTCGCCAGTTGAAGTCCACTCGATCCGAGGATCGCGAGCGAAGGGCCTCGTTTAAAAACATGAAACGCACCGAAGCGTGCATCGGTTCCTTTAATCGAGTTTAGTCGTTTGAAGAATGGAAAAGAAACGGCAAACCATGGAACTTCCGCGGGCCCTTCGAGCGGAAGAGAGCTTCATTATAAATTCAATTATCGTTACGAAGCTAAACGATCCTTCGATCGAGTGGCCACTTAATCAGTTTCTTCCGTTGCGAGTCCGCGGGGAGAAAGAAAAAAAGGAACGAAGTGGTCTCCGGAAGACGGTTCGAGGGAGGAATCGAGAAACGGAGGTAGGAACCGCGTTGCGGTTAAATCGAGAAGAATAGAGTGTCGAAACGGGATGAACGCGGAAGTCCTTGAAATTTCAAACGTTACGTCTCCTCATGGACGCTTAACTCGCCGAGTACCGGTTTACCTCGCACCTTCCGGTTCTCCAGCGAACTACCCGTTAGTTTTCCAGCGGGCCGACTGCAAATAAGACGAAAAAGGTAGATCGATGAAAGTCAGCTCGTCGGATGGAAAGCAGCGAGGGATTCGAGCCTCCTAAATGAAAAATGCCTTTTTAAATTCCTCTTCGCCGGATTCCATTTAAATGTTTCTTTGTAAATAAACGGTGAAATTATGCTCAGACGATATCAAACGTCTACAGCCTTTTGTCGTTCCTGATGAGAACACACGATTTTTTCTTTATCGGTGAATGCACAAGGATTCTGGCCGTGCTATGAATTTACGCTCACCGAGGATGTAAAACAGTCGTTTGCAGTCCAAGAAAGGAAATACATTTGAAGGGTAAGAGGAACAAAACAAAGAATACTACAAAACAGATTTATTGAGAAAATCAATTTTTAATGCTTTAGTCCATCAATGAAGAGACAAGGTTAAGTAATTGAACTGTATTGTTTATAGCATGAGGTTATACTCTAATTAAGCAACAGAAGAAAAATAAGCATAGAAATAATTGTTCTACATTATTTTAATTTTTTTCAAATTGAACACTGTAGACTAAAAATGGACGTTCCCTGTTTTTTCTCCTTACCCCTCATTTAATGTTTATTTGTTTATTTTGTCATATACAGGATGGCCCGTGCAACTGAATGCGTCATACCTCTCTTCTGATTGTAATTAGATAAAAATGTTAGAGGAAAAAGGAGATTGGTTTAAGGAGGACTACATTTTCAGGACCGTATTTTATTCGCAAGTGTAACGATGCGTGTGCAGTTTACAGTTCTACCATTTGTTTAACATGCAGACGTATATTTGTTTTCGCAGATATCAAATCACCTCCGCATTCTGTGTTTATCTGTAGCAACTTTTTAATGAAGCAGTCATAGGGATGCGTTTGTATAATAATTTCATTCATTTTTATTCACACAACATAGTGGTACGGTGTAGTCGTTTAATGGGAACACACCCTGTATAATGCATCCAAATTCTAAAATTGTAGACCTAACTTATTGCCATACCGTACCTGTTACTTTATTTACTTATCAAGTGCCTACGAAATATTTATACTAATGCACGGAAGACTGTATGTTGAGAAACACTACAAACATAACATAGAAGTAGTAAGGATTAAATAACGAAAAGATGTTCCCTCGATGGTTTTCTTGGATTTAAACTTTTACTGATCAATTATTTACTATGACGTATAACCAACAGTATGTAGTTGGCGGTATTTCGAACTCAGTGCAGACATTTCCAATATTTGTCGACTCTCGAACGTGCTTTCAAAAGAAATATACGGCAACGTTCTATACTTAGTCGGCCCTTTTGGAAGAATACAGAAGTTATCTGTTGCAGTAGCGTATCCGGCGAAATCTATTTTTCTTCCGCTATAGCACAGAATCTCTCTGTCTCTTCCACACTGGCACGAACGTAAGGAAACCATAATTTCACGATTTCCGACGCTTCGAAAGGCACGAGTGGATTTTTCGAGGCGATCGAAAGAGGAGCTAGAAGTTGCTGCCGCATTTTAGACAAGTATATCGTATTAAATTCTACCGTCGACAATATTCATGCAGTGCTCGGAGAGCATGTATTTATTCAGACACATAGAAGCTTTGCATGTTATATTTCATATCGCATAAAGCAGCCCGCTAAATCTAGAATGAAGTCACTTAGAAAACGAGCGCATCTAGCAAAATACAAGTATAGTACGAAAGTGGATTCTGGTATAAAACTCACAATCATTCTGTTCGTTCGAAAAATGCTGCAACATGAAAATTGGCGACAGTTGACTGCGACAGATATTTCGCGAAAAAATCGTTCGACGTCTGGTTTGACAATTATTTGTCGTAATAAGTCTGCTCGTTCCAGCGTCCACATGCTCGTTCAGGAACTTTATTATTTATATTACTTATTAACGACACTGCTTCTGGAAAGCAATTGGACTTTGCGGCTCTTTATAGAAAATCAATGTTTTTTTAAGACGTCGAACTGAAATTAATTCAATTAAACAGTAATATATTTACAATGACTATCTTCTCATTAGAAATTCTGACTCAATTTGAGAGAGGAGTGTGGTCTAAATATGGGCTACTACTTTTATTTTAGGACCTACTGCCAACCTGTTGAAGATTTAGAATCCATCGCTTCTGAACAATACAAACTTTATCTGGAAACATATAAATACTCTTATTTCACATGGTCAAAATGTACCGAAATCCTTAGAGTATATTTAGTTTATAAGTATTTAATAAAATTATAGCTGTTCAAAGTTTCATTAACACGTTGACTGCCGTGGGGGTCTATATTTTATTCCATTAAATAACTAGTAATTCTTATACAATTTTCAACGTGATTATTATTAAAATAATATAAAGTAAGTACTATACGTTGAAATAATACAATATTTATTCCTTCACGATTTCTATTTAAAACAATAGATTATAATGTGGCTGACTATAGCAGTTTCCACTGTGCATTCAACGTGTTAATAAATCGGCCATTTGTCTGAATCAACCTAATAATAAAGTATAATTCCTATCATCAGTCTATTACGATATGGATATAATTAAGCATTTCAGCAATTAATATTTACATTGTTTTTGTCGTAATATTGCCCTTTTCGATCGTTTAAAAGTGTCTACAAGCGTGATTATATACATGATCTCGTTATCCCTTAATTGCTCTATCTGGTTAGAATCAGAACTTCTCAGGGTCAGTATATGATTTCCAGGTCATTATTTTGTTGTTCTTGTTCCACAGAAATTTCACATGTTCCTTCTGTATGTTTTAGGTCATTGCCGTGCACCAAGAAAATTTTGTTAAGAGTAACAGGTGTTCTCATCGAAACGTCTATCGAATGTTACTTCGGTTGCAGAAGATAACAGACTCCCTAACACCTCGACTGCCATGGGTGGTCACCGGTGACATGCGCCTTGAACTTTATTTAATTAAATAACTATTAATTTTTACTATATTCTGAGCAAATTTAACATTTAAACAGTAATATAGGTACGCATGTAGAGTACCGAATACATGAATATTTTTTTCTTTATGATCGATATAGAAAAGAGGAATTTATGCGGTGTCTGACCAGCGATGACTATTTTCACTGTGACAGTCAACGTGTTAAGTAACACTAGATCATAACATCTCACATTACTTCTATTAGAGGGGCACATTCGGTTACAACAATGGTAAACTCCTGTTGAATCCGACGTTGACTCATTAGGCCTGTTGAAGGTTTAATTTTTTTTACCCCTTCGCTACGGCGGAGTTGGCCGCCAGTATCCTGCCGCTGTACGAGACAGTTGAGCCACAAGTCTACACTTTGCCGCAAGTAGAGTGTAACATCTGCTACTCTGTCATATTATGCAAATTACTGTGGCCTTATTCAAGTTACTTCAAATTAATATATAACGAATTATAAACAAACACACGTCACAATAATCAACTTTTAAATATTGTTTAACCCTCGGAAAATGGATGCTCTGGAACTGACGCGGCAGACGGATGTAGGGTCATTTTGATCCATAATTAAAACTTCATTGTACGCGGGTCTAAAATGTGAATTATGTACAAAATACAACATACACTTTCATGTATAACTATTATATTTGAGTATAACTAACTATATACACACAAGAAGAAGTAAATGTATGTATGTACTTATGTATACATGCGAATATACAATATATATTACATGCAGGTACATTTGATACAGAGAACAGTTTTACTTTTTGCATGAACTTTGGGGCTTATCGCAGAGTGTAATTTGTGCTGCCTGTTTTTACGAAGTGCTTTAAAGAATCTGACTCTTGAATAATATGTACGATTTCTGTAGTTGGGTCAAAATAATCCTACAGCCGACGTGCGAGGATTAATTCTACAGTTTTGTGTGAAAAATTTCAGAACAAGGATACACGGACAGCCCTACATTACAATTTTTCCAATAGCAATGGGATTGTCGTTGTATATCGTTTCTTCAACAAACAATTGCATAAAACTATGTCGGTTAGACTGGGGATATCAAGCTATGCTATGCTCAACCAGAATTTTTAAATAATGTTGAAATTTGACGGGTGATTACAGCCACCTTTAGGTCGTCTCACGGTTTAATGAGCTTTTGCATGTTGATAGATCATGTTATTACGAATCTCCCTATACAGGGCGTTTCACTATTGCTGGTAAATATTTTAAGGGGTGATTCTACAAGCCACAATAAGTCGAAAACCAAGAGTATATTCGTGGTTGACAGCGAATGGGTTAAAGTCTCAGACGATCGCTTCGGTAGCTTTCCTTGTCAGTTATGGACTAATTCTATAGTCACCTTTAGAATACACTGGGAGCTCAATGTTGGGTGACCATAGTTACCTTTAGTAACGAAAGGGTTAAATCGATCATTTCATCTGCGCCATCCTAATGTCAATCCTTGGAGTTAATCGTGTAGAGTTGTCTGAAAAATTAAAGACAGCAGGTGTGTGCTATCTTTTTGAGGTGTAATTTAAGCGTCCATGGAGACGTATTGTTTGCACGCTCGAGGTTCGCGAATTTACGAAACATTAATATTACAGGATGAAAGGGGAGGCAGACGCAGGAGAAGGAAAAGCAGAAGGAAGAACTCGATTATTCGGTCTCACGATCTCTTTACTAGCATTCCACGGCGCATCATCGTTCGCTTCCGATTTTTCTCTCTACCGGCCGCATTCTGGGCCGTAAACAACGCCGGATCCTGCATTTACATATTTGTATTAACAAAGCGGATCGTCCGATTTGCATGTTGAGCGCTTTCATCTTTTTCATTTAACCATCCCAGCATATCTAATCCTCTCGAAAACGTTTCGCTCGCTACGGCTATACGCTTCTTCGATAGTAACGAGCGCACGGCGTCCTTTGACTCTTTGCCGTACAGGCAAATTCGTAAATTACTTGCAGGTACTTCACGGATTAGTAAAACGAATTTTTCGACGGTGTATGAATGATGAGACGAGGGTACTGTCACGTTTTCAATTTTTTGTATAATACTAAAAGCTCAACAGTATGTTCTGCCCGCGTCGAAATTGCGGCTGTGGTTTGCACTGTCTTTTAATTACTTGCAAAAGGTATGCAAAATTTTCGGCCACGTGACTGAGATGGACTGTAGCCAGACTTGGGCACCCCTGACGTATCACTTTAAATAATAAATTATTTTATTTTGCGGTGGTTGTGTTTTTCATAACATGTAACAAGCTTGAATATGTTTCCAATAATGTTAGAAGTATACTTTCACGGAACGTTCTGTTTTGTTTCTCCGTTTTTTAAAACGCAATCTCACTTTATTTGAAAAAGTAATTGTGGAAATACTGAAATATTTGTTACATACAATATTCAAGCCATCGCAAAACATCGCGTATATTCAAAATTGAATTACTGTACAGTATAAAAAGGATGCAAACGTGTACATCCCAGAGGTACATATAGTAGAAGAATAATGGTCAATTCATAAATGTAGGTACACAAACGTATACAATTAAATTAATTGTAATTTTTTTGTTCGATTTTCCTCTGTCTGTATGCTGTACCTACTGAATAGCTACGATTGATTGTTATGAAAAAAACAATTACAACTTCATTCGCTGTTAAAGCAAAGCGAATTCCCAATATCCATTGAAAGTATTTCACGATTATTTCTTTTGCAATGTTTTACGGCAAAATAATAAAACGATTTATTATTTAAAATTGCTTTTATTGCAAATAAACTGATATTTTCTATATTTTCAAATAACACTACGGCGAATGACGCGTTAAAATCGATTCCAAAGCGTTATTTTTCACTTTAATTCAAATAATATCCTCCGAGATCTGGTTGCAGCTCATATTTTCTCTGTACCGGACATTACAAAGTTTTAGAACCATCAAACACCGTTCCGTTTAAATCGATGCGTTCGACTGTGCGGTAGCTTTGTCGTTTTCAGAAGAAAAGACTTTTCATCGTTGGTTTACCCGGGTGTTTCGCTTAAAGTAAATAAGGTTAAAATTCTGGCGTGCACGGTGTGCAGGCATGCAACCTCGTAAATCTGTCTATCGTGCATTCGTTGGGAATGTTATGCATCTCAAAAGTTTTCGTAGCAGCCAGGATCAAGCTGAATGGACGCATCGATCACGTATTCCAAATGCGCCGCCACCCTTTTCCAACCCCTCTCGGCGAACACTCTCTCCTCCTACGATCGATCGCGGATCGATCCATCAAGTCTTCGTGAGTCATGAGTATCGAGGCAAAGGGTACTTCAATCGTTTGGCACAGCCCTGTCCGACAACAAAATGGACAGTTACTCGAACGTGTTACGCGTTAAATGTAATTTACAAAGCAGCTCGAGCATGCCACGAGAAATTTTCCTGAAGCCTTCAATGCAACAGGAAACTCATTTTCAGATTCATTGGTCAAAACAAATGGAGCGATCATTTTTCATTCGACACGATTATTTTCTTCATTGAAACAGACAATTCTGTAGGGGATGGAACGGTGAGATGGTTCCACTTGGAATAACATACTATGGCTTATTGTTAGTTGTATAAAATTTAACCCTTTCCACTCCGTTGGCTCCACTAGGGGGACATGCGTAGTGTATATCTATACTTAACCTGTTATTTCGGTAATGTTGAGTGCAAATTATTATTTCGTTTCTTTTTTAATGTAAAATTGAGGTTTTATTTACATTAAAATATAGGAAATTTATCAAAGAAATAAAAATACATAAATTGATAAGCACTTGGAATTTTTTCCTTTCAAAACAAAACTTTTCTTTTCCAATGAGCTTTACTGGAAAAGTGTGCCGGAGTTGCTGGTAAGTAGTATCAAAAAGTGTTCGGAGTGCAAAGGGTTAAGTTTTAATGTGTTCGGTAGCACGTGTCACGTATGGGTTACATTAAACGAAAGTTACATTAAAGCCACGAAAAACATACACCTGTATATCATTGAAGTGATTCTCTATGTACCGCAGCAGAGAGGCATGGGGATGAACATCCAATGGGGGTGGTGTTAGATTGTCGTACAAGTTTGTGCTGCTTTCTTTGTTAACGAATTTTGCCAAACAAGAATTGCATTTTTGCTACATGCAGTATATCATTTTGTAGCTTTCTTTTCCCTCTATTAGAACCACCATTGCTTTTTTTTTGTCGGAGAAATTATTAGAACCATAACTGTGAAGTACAAAATTGAAAGAAACTAACAGTTTCGATATCTCGTTCTTTACGAGTTTAACTATTAAAAGCTGCAGAGATAGTATTGTAGGATCGGCAGAAAAGCGACTGAGTGTCGCACGTTTTTTCCTATTTCCTACAGTATTAAGACATAACCTACCGACAATTTATACAGGGTGCCCCAGGTTTTTGCCGACAAACTGCAGTGGTCTATTCTTTACCTAAAAATAAGGAAAAAAACGTTGTTTAAAGTTCTGCAATAAATGTTTCGTTACAAAGTTACAAGCAAATATATACGAAAAGTCGACTGTGTTTATATCTTGTCTGCATAGTCACATAGTGTTTAATATTGGGTAACGATTACGGGTCATTGATAGTTAATATCATTAAAAGCAATTACTTAGGATTGTTAATTCCTCATTTCAAAATGTCGTCCGCAGACAAGATAAACACAGTCGACTTTCCGTACGCTTTGATGGAAAATCCATAACTACCTATATTTCATGCAGAACTGATGAGTTAAAAGTAACATTTTTTGCAATTCAGTGCAGGTAATAATTAATTTAGTACGGGCAATAATATACAAAATAACTTTTAGATAATAATAAAAGAAGTTTACTCTTTTCATTTTAATTATAAACAAGAACAGAAAATTAAAAATAAATAATAGTCGTACAGCTTAGTCGTACGGTCACTTAACCAGCCGTGGTAGCTTTAGTGTTAAATATTTTTGTCTTAATATTTGTGCCGACTACGAGAGAAATACTATTACTGAAAAGACAGCCCAAAAATAGTTTGCACCCTTCAGACACGACAATTTTGACATGAGAGTTGAAACCTCGGGTTCGCGTCAGGCATCCGACTTTGATGAGAAATAATAAAAAATGATGAAACAATCGATTATTATTGTGAATAATGGAGGAGAATACACAATTGATTGATTGCTCGATTTTATATGCGCAAAATAAATTATTTTAAAATGCTAAAAAGTGACACGAACTTAATCTAATGTACGAAAAGTATATTAATTATAACCATTACTTTTTTGGGGGACGTATCTTATTTCACTATGCCGTCACGCCTCACCTTACCCTATCGCTGTACTTCAAAACGTTCTTTAGAAATTCTAAAACCCTTAACAGAATACTCTTGCTTCAGCGAATGCAATATTATTCATCTTTTCACTGGAGGGTGTTTCTCCGAGTCTCTTGGAAGAATTTCTCACGAGCGTATTCACAGGGCAGATATGATATTTTTTTACTTCTCCGTAAGAATGGTTCTTCGTATCATACAAAACAGAAAATTTTCAAAATTATTCTAAGAGAATATACGATACAGATGTGATATTTTTTCTACTTCTCCGTAGGAAGAGTCTTTCGTACCATACGAAAAAGAAAATTTCAAAATTATTCTATGAGAATAAACGAAATAACTTGTGAATCTCGAATGGAATTTCTAACGCTCTTCCACATATTTCGAAAGTTATAGGTAACATAATTTTCGGAGAGTACGGGAGTCACAAATTGCATCAAACTATAGCAATACATTGATGCGTACCATATAATAAATTTTTACATATTAACTACGTAGTCACATACAGTGGCTAGTGTAACTTTTCTCAGAAAGAATTTTTAACGATAGGTGTGTTTTTCGGCCCTCTAAGTATACGTAGCCGCTTAACCCTTTGAGCTCGAACTTTCAAGAAAAAACGAGCATCATGTGCTAGAATTTTCTGTGGTAGAACATGTGTCAGACTGAATAATTCATTTCTGGAGCACGTATGACGTCTATTATTAACTAATTCCAGTGTTGTAAAACTGCAAATTATTTAAAAAGTATACAGATGCCAGAAACATCGTTAAAAACATTTTTATCTAATGATAGATTTAATTTTTTGATATAAAAATATTTTTATTATAGTCAGTACGTTACAAATAATCTAAGGGACGGGATCTTTGTAAAGGATAGTTTACGTATAGTTTAGCAAACATTTAATATGTGTAAATAACATAAAAAATATTAAATATAATATAATATAATAGAAACGCTCTCAACGAGATGCGCACACCGATTGTTAACGCTCTTTCGACTATTGTCTTTTGCTTGTTCGCCAACATGACTATCGCAGGTCGAACATCGATTAGCGCGCCTCTTCGAGCATACACTCCAATGCTTACAATTTATGTAAAAATATTACTATTCCTACATACACGACAACAAGTATTGTGAGTTTTCATTTCTACTTCGTTATGAATGACTAAAAAGATAAAGATTCGGGTGAATTTATCCCGCAACATACCACTCACGTATCTGGCAAAAATCCACTATTCCAGTTGAGGGTTAAGAAATAACGATGTGCATGCACTTAAACCGGACACACTGTATATGAGTTCGTCAGCTTTAAACGGCTAAGAGTGCCGCACGACACACTCTTTTTCTTTTTACTATTTGTACGACGTTCGGAATACTTTTTCCACAGACAGTGTGCCGAGAAAAATGTGATCGTTGTACGTTTCGCGAAGCAGGAGCAGCTGAAAGATTCGGCCGTGCGGAAAGACATTCCGGTAAAAGGTTGGCCGCAGAAATGAGCCGCGCTTATACGGAAGCCAGAGGGGAAACCGCGTTAATGAAATTGCTAGGGCAAACATGAACGTAATCCAAAACCGCTGATACAATATTTAATTGAATATTTAATTGAATTCTTAGTGAGCGTAACCGCCAGCTGCCGCTAGTTTTCACTCGTTTGCTTATGCCGGAAACGTATCGCGGCCATCCCCCTGCGGATTATTGTGACGTATTACGCAAATCATCGCATCCATACTGGGCTCACAAAAAATTAGCAACATCGATTCTAGCACAGTGGGTGATCCACTCGAAATATGCCAGCTTCAACCCGTGACTGTGTGGTGGGGTGTAACATACCCCACAATTTAAAAAAATAATATTACGTTGTTACTACACATGCACGATGCTGGTGATTTGCAGCACCTTCTTTCTATACTACGCTCTGTTGCTTCAGTGAATCTTTGCTGTTGTGCAGTTAAGTTTATAAAAGGAAAAAAAACTTGTTTTGAAAAGAGGGTTGGATAATACTAGTTAATACTGATATTATGAAACTTAAGTTTTCCAAATTTTTCGTTATTATCAATATAAGTACTTCTTGGATTAGAAAAATCATTTCTATCATTCAGCAATGTATTTCTAGTTAGTAAATTTAAATTTAAGAAAATATTATATGGTTGCTCTTAAAATAACAACATCTGTATTTTTTCATTATATTGAAGAATAAACAATAATTTCTAATTACTTTGTGTATTGCTTAATTGAATATAAATGAAAGGAGTCACATTTGATATTATATTAAAAGATTATGCTTACTTAATTTAAGTTCTTAAAAAAATTGATTGGGGTATATGACACCCCACTACACAGGTTATGTTACGATTTCCTATCACACATCCGCCGGGTTAATAATAGGTTGCAACTTGTGAAATTTACATTAGAAAGGAAACTACAAGAAAAAGTTATTAGCTATTTTCTCTAGTTTTATAATAATTTCATTTTTTAATGAAGATGCAGTGTGCGTCCTCTAATGTTCCAACAAATCAATAACTGTATCAATAATCGAGAAAATGTTGTCTCTGTCCTTGCGTTTTTAAAATCTGTAGGCATATATTATAAAATTTAAAATAACCGTAATCATCATTTTGTGTGTATTGTAGTATATAGTAAACCCATACACGCTGATTACTCTATTAATAGTAATCACAGACTTCATCTGTAACTCTGTATCTTATTGTGGACGCTAATGATATTATTGTTGATGCGACCTTTATAAATAAATTATGTAAAAAAAACAGGCTGCGTAATAATTTTATCATTATTCGAGACTGACGTATTATTGCAAGAGGAATACGTTTCAGACAGGTTTTAAGTACTTATATAAGTAGTCACTATATTCATTAAAATTCTGTTGTATAAACTACTACATTCCGAAGGAAATAGCAATAAAAAATCCAAAACCAACAAATTGTAATATAATAATTATGAGAATGTTGTGCTAATGGAATAAAAATTTCTATAACCCTTTGGGAAGAGTGTCTCGATTCATATGAAAATGGTTTTCAGTGATAAAATTAGTTTTCCAAGAAAGTACAAATTGAATTCATGGAAAAGACTAATGCATCTAACATCATTATATTCGTCTTTGTATCATTTATCATTGCGTAATAATTCGATGTGCTTTGTCTCGAATATAATCTTTTGCAAAATAAAATTTTTTTTTTAACCTGCCAAATGGTAATTATCGACTTTCTTTAGTTTGTCAGATTTTGTGTAGTATGTATATTGATATTGTTGAGGAGTTCCAGTACTTTTTGGATGTTGTTTGGAATGGTTAGTAGTTCGTATGTATTTACGTTTTGTCCCAGTATTTGTCTTTGTGTTTCGTATTTCTGGCAGATTATAATTGTATGTTCCACTGTGAGTGGTGTCGCATGTTTCGCGTGTAGGAGGATGTTTTCTTCCTATGAGATAGCTATGGGTTATTCTTGCGTTATCTATTTTGAGTCGTGTTAAGATTATTTTCTCTTTTCTGCTGAAATTTTCGTGTTGGATTCGTAGTTAGGCATTATTGGCAGTTTTCTACATGTTCACTGTCTTCATATTTTTTTCGGGTACTGCCTTACTCTTTGTTAATATTTTTTACATCACATTTGATAATGTCTTCGCATAGTATTGATACAGAGGTATTTTTTTTCTATGAACAGTCTATCAAAATAGAGCCTGACTGGCATGATTCGTAAATTGTTTGTAATAAAGACATTAAAAATACTAAACGCAGATTATTGGGTAAACTTTTCTTCATTTTCACATCAATAAATTTTCTAATCGCCACTATCGTTTATAGTTATTTGACATTCGCAGACTTTCACTTTACTGTGTACTGTTAACATAAAGACTATTTGGTTCTACGGATATGTCACGTTAATTCTCTGACTCTACCTGTACTACTTTGTTAAAGTAGCGTCTGCGCAGTTGTCCAAACATTATCAACAAAATTGACGTCGAGTGATATTGAATGTCAATATACTCAGTCGCTGCCATTTTCGGTTTTCCATTATCTGAATAAAATTCGAAGTCAAACATAGATGACTCGACTCCAAAAACGTTGATTTCCGAAAAAACTATACATAATTTTCATAATGTGCGACGCAGATGAAAGTTGCTTCCATCTGATATACTAAAAATTTTCTGTCAAAAATGAAGGGTAAGCGGAAAAACAGGGAATGTCACAAAACAGCTTCATTGAGAGAATCAATTTTTAATACTTTAGTGCATCAGTAAAGGAACAAGGTCCAATATGGTTGGTTACATGCATGTAACTGTATTGTTCATGACATAAAGTGATACTCTAATTAGGCGACAGAAAAAAAAATGTGCGAAAATATAATTGTTTTTCAAATTTAACACTGCAGAATAAAAATGAACATACCCTATTCTTTCCCCTTACCCTTCAAATGTGTTTGATTCAAAATGTTGGCGATCACGCTTCTCCTTGCTAAACTATATCTAGTGTGGTTGCATTTGCAGTTTGATCGACTCGATGAACAAAATTTATTCTGTAATTTCAATTTTTATTTTCATATAAATATTTCGTCATAGTCTGCGTACTTTAAGTTAGAAAATTTCATGCATGGGTTCCACATGCGCTACCGTACAGTTTTAGGAGCTTACAATAAGTCACTTGCTATTGATTTAAAGAAATTAACACTCTGACTGCTGTCGTTGTCTATAGGCACTTGCAAAGACGCTCGTCATGTACTGTCGACGCCAATGGGCGTCGGTGCAATGGCTCACCATGTAAGACTGCATCTCGGCTGCATACAGCGTTCGTTTCATTTCCAAATAGCCCGCAGTCAAAGGGTTAACCTTCTATAACCGGAATTTTCTTGCATATGACGAAAATGACACATCAAGCAGATGATAAACAAAAATAATAAAGTTTGTATCACGAGATATAAATATAAGAATAAACGAACAGACTCCCTGGTGGCAGTATAGTCGTAGAATATAATTGTTCACAATGATGAATAAACGAAGACTTAGAAAATATAGATACAATATAGGTGTGTACCTTCCAAGTCACATGGCGTTATACAGTGTTAACGATGTTCAAGCTTCTCAGTATCAATAGAACAATTTTATCCGTATCATAAGCTCTGTGTAATAATTTGCTAAATCTTCGACGATTATTTCGCCCATTTGAGTCGCAACAGTTAGTGTCTTTTTCGTGAACTTTTTATCCGTGTTACGTGAGAGGTAATCGTTTGGCGGGATATCGAAGGTAACAACGTACGTTAGAGGTCTTCTGGGTTCCTTCTAACAGCGTGCTTTGGTGTATCATTATTTACTCGGCTCCCGGTAACACGAATCCGCCAAGTAGAAGAATATTCGACGTACAAAGAGGACTACAGGCGTTTTCGCCTAATGGCATCGAAGGGTGCACCACGATTTACACAAGACGCCAATCTATTCGTGTACGGCAAATAAACCTGCGACCAACATATTTTCTCTGTCGTCGGTAATGCAGAAATAACAAACCCCTGGGCACGGGGCAGTTTATTTTATATCTCGGTCCCTTTGAACTATCGTGAGCTCGTTTGTGCTTTTTGAGGAGGTAAAGGGGACTCAAAGGTGACGCGAAGGAAAAGGACTCCCTGATAGAAAGCAGACCCTCATTATATCAATGTAAATTTCAGAGGCTTGAATTGACATTGGTGGTCGTTGATGGTTAAACACAATCCAATCGCAGAAGTGAAATCTTCATTTCATGAACACTTTACTTCTTTGTGTTCAGTTCAAGGGAGGGTTGTCATTGAAGTAGCACCTACGGGTTGTTCTGTATTTTTGTAAATAAATGAGTTCTTTTGGAAATCTTTGCGTGTATGTACAGTGAAAACATGAAATCAGTTATTGTATATGTTTACTGATAAATGTATCCGTTCAATAACTTTGCCAGTAAAAGTGTTAAGAGAGAAGGTAATTGCAACTTTTACCAGGAAATGTAAGCATTTCTACTCAAAGTTTCGACAAATGCAGTTCAGTTTAATTTAATACAGATCAACATTCAGTTTAAGATAGTTTATTAAATAAAGCAGTATCAAATTGTATACACTTCAACTAATAAACCATTTATTAAGAAGATATGCAATGCTTAAGTCAATCTAACCCTGATCGTCCTTTTATTCGTATACTTCAGTTAAATAGAATAGTATCAAGTAGCAGGAAGTTCAATTAACGAACCATTTGTTAAGCAGCTACGCTATTTACAAAGCATTCATAATGTTATAATATATGATATTATTTCATTCGGGAGAGTCTAAAGAATCATTTGACGCAATGTGCATCCGAATATTTATTATCGTTAAAGCACAAAACATCTTTAAAGTTGAAAATTTGCATATTTTTCAAAATTGATTTTTTGGAAAACTGAGAGTGATGGAAACAAACGGCTCGCAGATTCGAATTCAGCGCACAAAAGTCTATAAGAAACGCATAGTCAATATCAGATGTCCAGAAGAAAGTAAAAATTTGTTGAACAGTGTAATTGGAGATACACAAAAGTCGTTCATAGATTCGATTGGTTCGAAGGGGCAAATATTTTTAAACTAATATTTTAAAAAATATGAATAACATGTTTTTTTGGCGAAGACCATGTGTCTTTGTTATAAACATTTAGTTCTGCATGTATTACAGTGTAATTAGTTAACAGTGTAGTCATTAATATTGAATAGCAGCAAACAGAGTATCTGTGGCTAATCACCTATCAGGTCCACGTCCCGAATAATGATAAGATAAGGAGTGAGGATTCGCGAAAGCACGATTTCACGGGACATTGGATGAGCGGAAATTGGAAATTCATTGAAAACGTCGAAAGTGTGTGTTCGATGATTAGTTTCTAGTTTCCTTCCTCCGCTTTCTTGCAGCTGGCTTCTCTCTGTTCTCTTTTCTTGTGGTTTTCTGCGATCGCAGTCACGGCACGAGCATTCGTGCGAGAAGCTCGTGTGGAAGGACTCGCGGCCTAGCTATCGTAGTCTTGATAAACAGCCGACCCTTACTACTGCTAGACCCATTATTGGAGAAATTAAGAGGACCATTCATCCTGTGCTCAGCCCTTCGTACCAGAGGCCAAGTTTTTCCTTTTCCCGCTGCTTCACTGACCGTGTAGTAATTGCAACGGAATCCAACTAATATATCTATTTTCTAACAATTCGTTACACATTTTTCACGTTATTACGTCGGTGCATATGAAATATCGTTTTTCCGAAGTTTATACTTTGCACGATGGTTTTATGTAGTAAACATTGTATCACAGTCAATTGTCACAGACCAAGTTAACAAGTTGACTGCCACAGTGAAAACAGTCGTCGTTACCCGGACACACTATAAATTTCTCTTTTTAATATAAATCGTAATGAATAAATATGTTTGAGCATTCAGTAATGTAAATGTGTACCTATTTTAGCGTTGTAACGTTAAATTTATTAAGGACATAGTCAAAATCAGTAGTTATTTAATTAAATAAAATTTGAGGCGCCGGTCACTTGTGACCATCATGGTAGCCAACGTGTTAACACGTTGAACGCCACAGTGAACACGGCCATACCTAATCAGAGACGATATAATTTACTATTTTTAATATAAATCGTAAAGAAAAAGAGATTTGAGTACTCAGTCGTGTTAACAATCAATAATTATTTAAGTAAATTAAGTGTGAGTTGTCAGTCACCACCACGGCGTTTAACGTGTTAAAGCAACAGGAGTTCTTTATAATACGTGTTCATGAGTTGTCAGTAATATATGAGAGGGAAAAGTCATAGTGGTGTAAATCATCTAATCTTCACTTGGAGAAACAAAAGGTCTTATTACACTGATTATAAGAAATTCTATGGTCACGTGTTAATGATTAAAACGCATTGAACATTGCCATGAGGTCTTATTATATGTAAGTAGTTGGAACCATTTTCCCTTGCACTGGACAGACATGTATAGATCGTATCTATGCACGCGAGCCAATATTTTCAGAAACTTGACTCACACCACTGTGACTTTCACCCCCTCATATCTTGTTGATTATTGGAAGATTATTTCTTGGAGTTACGAATAACTGGGATTTTCGAATACAAACTTGGCAATACTGCAGTGAAAACTGTTAAACAAATTAATTTGGCATTCGGAGAAGGTTATGTAAATGTAAGAAGTGTAAAAAAGAAGAAAAACAGAGAAAATGCATATGAAATTGACGGCCAATCAACCTGCATTGGCGAATGAATCGAAACTAATCTTACTGGATGACAACGCAAAACCTCATGTGTTGGAAATGGGAATACAAAAGCTTACTAAATTAGAATACGAAATCTTGCCACAACTGTCCTACTCTCCAGATCTTTCACTGACAGATTAACACTTTTTCAAATATCTAGAACGATTTTTTAAAGACTAAATTGTTTTGAAATACAGAAGATGGAAACTGCATTCGAGGAATTTTTATGTTCCAAAACTGTAGGTTTGTACAAAGTTAATGGTTGGGAATAGTGTGAAGAATCATATGGAAGTAATTTTTATTAATACGTTGAATGCCACAGTGAAAACAGCCATACCTGCTCACACACCATATAATGTTCTATTTTAAGTATAAATCCTGGAAGAAAGGAATATTTTACTCTCTGAACGCATAGGTATCACCTTATACTATTATTACAATATTAATCTTATCCCAAAATTTTATAAGAATTTTTAGTTATTTAATGAATCAAAATTTGATGTGCCGGTCACGAGTGACCTCCACGGTAGTCAACGTGTTACATATGTCATATCTTGAAAAAACTATGTGTCTCTAATGTTCAACTTTAAAAAGAAATGACACTTTATATGCACCAACCTAACAGTATAGACATTAGTATTTTCCTTATCATTTTTAATGATTTAAATTATGTGAATCGCAGCAATGTCTTGCTGAAAAATCCACATATATTATTTCATAATGTTATAGATTTCAGGTGTAGGAAATTTAAGAAGTCATAGGTACTTTTTTTAATCTTATCAATCTTCCATAATTTGTAAATTGACGACACGTTTGGAACTTATACTTCTCCATTATAAATCTCCTTCCGTGTTGTTAATGTAATAAAATTTTGTCCTTCTCTCTCTGAAATCATTATAACAGAAAGAGTAACCATCAGGAACGTCTGAAAACAAACTTACACTAAAATTAAAACTTAATTTTAAACCTGAAAATATTATTCTTTCCAATTCGGTTAACCATCTCATATGCAGTTTTACAAAATCTTTCTTGTAACGATCTCTAAAACAATCTGTTTCCATCAATGATTTTTTTACAACGGACGGAGTTCTATTTAGAAATCGTTGAACTTTCCTCGCAGAAAATGATAGGTCCGCTTCCCTGGTTCTTTGTTTTATAATAGCTCTCGATATCCGAAGTTACTCGCAAACTTGGCCATAGTGCGTCATTCGTTCTATCTTTATACGACTGTCCATAATATTCATATTTTCTAAATACAACTGAATTACAAACTGTTCTTATCCCAGAGATTTTACAAAATTCATACAGAATTAATAATAGAGCCATACAGGCAATGGCGAACGTTTTATGAATTAAAGCTTCCAGTTTCCTTCCGAGCGAGAAAACTACCTCAATTCCGGGGAGATACTCATAAATCCGTGATCGTGTCGTTTCCTTTTATCATCATCAAATATTAACAAACCCTTGGCTGCGTTCTTTGCAACGTTCTACGGAGGACCCGACGGAGCTATCGACGTGACAGCACGTATAGCACCGTCGGATCTTCCTTGCGCAACCCTTTATTAAATTTCTAATAATGGAAATAATTGTTATTGAGAGTGAGCCTCGGAGGAGGATATTCGGTTCTGCTGGCCCATGAACGAAAACCAATAGCTGAGTAAGGAATGGTCGAAGGGTGAATGGTAGGAAGACACAGACCTTGATAATTTCATTTAATGCTTGCGTTCTTGCCATCGACTATAGTCGCCTCTCGTCTTTGACATTAAAGCGTCCATTAATTTTATCATGCCCGTTGCGAACGGTTACATTAAATTATCGTGGCACACGCACAAAATGTAACCTCGTTACTGTTAAAACGAGTCTTCTCGATTAGGTAAATTGTTTAAAAGCGTCCAATAAACGATAGCAATTATTATTAACGTTTCATCAAATTCAAATCGACTTCGCAAGAGTACCATTAAATTTACTCGTTGAAAGACTCTAGAGAAACGTAGATATTTATACAGACATAGTATAAATATAATTTAACACGTTCCATGCCACAGTGAAAAATTCCATAACTAGTCAGACGCGTGAAAATAAGTCTCTATAAATACATAACGTTAAAAACACAAACATTGAATTGTTTTATGATATACCATTCATTTGGTACTATTATTGTGGAATTCGTTTTGATTAGAATATAAAGATTATTACCATTTATTTAGTATAATCGAATTTTGTGCGTGGGCGTATACGACCCACGCGGCACGGAACGTGTTAAACAACATAATAATAAAATATAAAATACAGAACACGATATAAAATAATAATATAAATTTTTTATTGAATGTAATGAAGCATTTTTCGTCTGCATTGTTTAATCTACTGGAGAATATAAAAATGTTAAAGAAAGTAAACCACAATCTCTCAATACAAGCCGAGAAAGAGATAAGCCACTACAGTGGCGCGTCGTCCTGAACGAGCACTTGGCGGTAAGCCACTATAGTGACGCGTACTAGCCAAAGAGTTAATAAAGTATATGAACACTTTGCATCCGACGTTTTCGATTTATTTTTAGTATACACGATAAATATACCGACTATGGTTGTGCCATCGTCGCCGCCACACCGTGTACAATACTTTTTAAATACACATTTCAAAGAATAACAATATTGACCTATTCGATGGTAAACTTGCGACTTCCTGCCACTATTTTGACAGTGGAGATCGCCAGAATTTTAGTATAATTGTAGGACATATTGCGCAAAGCTAACATTTCTGCAATTATACTGACGATGAAGTTACATATAATTTTATAAAAATCGATCATTATTTATGTATTAATCCTTTGACTAGGAACGGCGTATATATACGTGCTGGAAAAGTAATTTTTCATGTGCGAACGGCCACTATAATTGCTTGGAGGACTTGCTGTCCGTTTCGAAGAATGTATAAAAATCCAGAGTCGCGTTAAAGAATAAAAATAAATACAGTAGAACCTCGATTATCCAAACAGTGGTAATCTGAAAATTCCTCTTCCATATAACTTACAAATTAAAATTATCTTTAGTCACACTGTGTCCTTAATTTTATTCTGCCGTGTATTTTTATATACTAACCGAAAAGTATCATTTTTATGCGAAATATAGCTAAAGTATGTTTAATATTGTTACCAATTACAGTTCGCATAATCGAGGTTCTACTGTAATAGGTAATAATTGTGTTTATACAAATAAATATCGAACGAAACATTTGACAAGACAAAAGGACAAAGCATAATGAAAGAAGCGAGTAAAAAATATCAACCGTTGTTGCTGAGTTATTATTATACCGCCCATAGCGAATAATTTTCATTGGAACTGTGCCGCAGTCAAAAGGTTAATAACGTGCAAACATACGAAACGAAATCGTATAAGGCACCCTGCAGAAAGTTTTAGCCCCTTAGAACCCTTTTGTTGACGCTCGTATAAGCGACGTCAGTCCTAGTCATTAAGTTTATAACCGCCAAACTCATTTGCAAGTGAGTATTCTCTATGGAAATTCCCAAACTTAGTGCCACCTTTTCCGAATTCTGGCACATCCCTTCAGCCAATCGCTAATTAGAAATAATTTTGTAATGCCAAAGCTCCACTCACATCAACTAAGAAAATTTAATGAAACGAACAGACACACGAGTTACGTTCAAACCAGCAACAAGTAGGCATCTAAACAGCATTACACTCCTACCTACCCTCGCCATCGTTCTAACAGTTAAATAACACCAGTCTCCCACAATTCGAGGGATAATTTTGCCTACATAACTTACAATTTCGATGTGGCTGTAACACATTATTTTGTGTTAAAGTTGGCACAATTGTTTTATGATAATTGTACTGCAGACTGATTCTTCTTCAGCGTATTAAAGAAGCATGAACTGACGATAACGTATTTAAATTCTTCACTTCTTCAAACGCCTGTAATGATTCATACGTAAAGTTGTAAGATAGACGAAACCGCAATAATTTGCTAGAAACTGATTTGGAAGTGATTGTGGTCCGAACATTGTCCTTGATGAAATTGGATGGTCCCTATGATGACTATGAACGAACGACTGTTTTCTATTGAAGATTGCGATGAGATCGTTGGTCCGAGCGCTGACCAAGACGAGCGACAATGAACGAAAGAATAATAATTTTTTCCATGTACCAAAAATGGCCACACTAGTTAGATTTTTGGGGGTTGACAAAAATCGGATTGGTTGTATTTTGCTGGAAGAGGAGGAACCTGCTCTCTGTGAGTTTGTCGGTGGAGGAGGAATCCTCTCCTTCTTGACGAGGTAAAGGAGGAAAATGCAATCATCTGGTTCCCAAAAACTAGCCAGATGGATAGACCAGAGCGTCTCCTCAGGGTCGCAGTTTATGATGTTATTGTGCCTCGAGTCAGCAGTAAAAAATGATAGGGTGCAGGTACGAAGTCACCGCGAGTACCACCCGCCGACGGAGCAATGTACAGAGTAACTCAGAGCAAAGAATTTGTTTTTAAAAGAAATTCGACTTTTCATTCTTAACCCATTCAGCCTTCATTTATTTTGCGCTTCGTGTGGACGCACTGCGACATTTGTTTAGCGCTTCATGTGTACAAACTCCGACATCCGATTCGCGCTTCATGTCAACAAACTGCGACGTTTCATTTCTACGAATATAATATGTTTAGACGAGACGGTGTATATCTGAAATGAACTACAGGAGGAGAACGGCACAATATGAAAGAAATATTATCTTTTGGTCCATTGCTTTGGCCCGGGTCATGCACTACGAGTCAGACTCGTAGTAGCGCGTTCTGGTCCAAGTCACGCACTACGAGTCAGACTCGTAGTTTAAGCTGACTGGGTTAAACACGGCGCGTTCGTAATTGCCCCTTTAGAAATCTGGTAACCGCATGCTTTAGAAGCATTCTACAGAAATACGAAATTGCCGATTGTAAAGAACGAATGAATTTTCGCTTCGATCTATAAGACAGAATAATCGCCTTCCTTCCGGTTGTATCACGATTTCGGAAACTCCCTGTATACCGTGCCATCGGATAGAACGTCCTCATCTCTGTAATCGATGCGTTACAGTCGAAACGTGAAGGTGAACGTGATGTGTATCGCGATATGGCGAGCTGATCGGGGATTCCAGTGAAAAAGTAATCGTGACGAAGCATCGAGGATGAGGTGGAATCGCGCGCAGGATCACGCGCAGCCAACTTCTCACGGCTATTGTTTCATTGGCATTGCAGATGACAAATCGCGAATAGTATACAGCGAAGTCCGAGATCACAGTAAACACAGGTTGCGGCGTGCCATTAGCCGGTTAGAGAGGGATTTCGTGTTGCTCCATTCTAATCAACCAACGTCGGCATCGGCGGCGTCGCAGGCGCGCCAATCAATTGCACACCCTGAAATCTCCCCAGTGGCACCCTCCACCGTCCTTCGTTCTGTCTACTCTTCCTTTATCTCCTCCATTCCTCCCTTGCGGCACTGTTTTACCCCCCCTAGAGGATTAGCTAATGGTCCATCCGCTGTTTTATCGGACAGATTCGCACCGCTCCGGGCTGAAGGACGTGAAACGTCCTGTGAAAGGATATGGAACGAGCAGAAAATCCAAAAGCGTCCACGGACCCTTTGCTCTTCGTACACTTCTCTTCTCTCCCACCTATCCTCGTCTCGACACTTTTCTACCCTGCGTCGGGAATCGTTCTTTTTTTAACGCTTTTATCTTCTCGTTCGCGTTTACGCATCATCGTTTTCCTCGGTAGAACGCACATACGTCAGCCTTTTCCGCGAACTTTTCTAAATTAATACGGATCGTCACTGTTCATTCTATTGTTAGAATTTCAAGCCAACCGTTTGGAGTAAACTGTGTGGCATAGAATTAGTAGAAATAATTCAGGGGTTCTTCATCATAACGATAGAACGCGGAACAATATTTTCTTCGGCTGGAAAGGTAGGATCGAAGAGTAATTATTCCGTGTGTAAATCTGGCGGTTTGAAAAGCAAACGGGAGACACGAGAGATCGTTGATCTGGATCAGCGTAGAGATTCTGCGCCGGCCAGATTTCATCCCGTGATCGAAAGAACCTATGAACACGCACCGTTTTATGTATTCTATCCACGGCATGGACGGCTGATCGGGACAGAAGGAGAAAGAGGAGGGCCAGAGGGGCGAAGAAAGGGTGGGCGGGAGGGATTTGAATGGCAAGCAAATAGCACGCAGCGCGGCCAATGGGCTTTCCCTTTGATTAAATGTAAATTGTGCGGGGAACGCGATTAGTACTGCCGGCACTTCGCCTCCAGTATTCAATCGTTCTACCTATGGCACTTCTCTAAACGAACGGTGCGAGCGTTCACG
Source organism: Macropis europaea (assembly GCA_916610135.2). Lineage (NCBI taxonomy): Eukaryota > Metazoa > Arthropoda > Insecta > Hymenoptera > Melittidae > Macropis > Macropis europaea. Next base: position 23,429,951 of record OU744345.1, on the reverse strand, counting down.
CGGCATCGAGGGCAAAGAAGGAAATCAGATTGACCAGACCGTTGGCTTTAAAAGTCGAACGTTTACGCTACCGCTTCGACGCGAACGGTTCAAAATCAGTGTACATAACTGTTAAGCCTTCGGAAGGCAACGCTCATGACACGTATTACAGCTATTTCTGAGCTTGGGATCTGCTAAAATTTCGATATCTGGCTGAAAGATGTCGAGAGAAGTTCACTAAAATTTCATCGTCTTTCAGAGTTTTATTAATCAGATTCAGGCTCCTCCGTGGTAGTTCTTCGAGGTAGATAGAACAGAACTCAGTTTTATCACTGTCCTCGCGAATCGTGACTGTCAGAACCTGATGGAGCTCCATGGCGTTGCCAAATTTCCACTCATTTCTGGTGATAGGCGATGAACTGGCCTTAAGCTGTACTATCGAGGCACGACGACAATGAGAGGATGGTAGGAGTAAGGATGATGGTGCTAGACTTTTTGACAATTATTGTTGTTTAGTGTTTATTAGACTTTTACAATAAAAATTGTACATATCCTGTCTTAAGGTTCGTTTTAGCGTGGCGTTAATTGTTGGAGATAATGGGAGTAATTGTGTGGTCAGTATAAGTAGTGTAGGTAGTGTAGGTAGGTAGCAGGGAGCAACATTGAATGAGATTATCGGTCTATTATATCTAATGGATGATTTCGTTTAAGTCTTCTGTTAGGTGTGTGTGAGATGGCTTGTATAATGTCAGAATTTGGGTGGTTAAGACAGCGTATGAAGTGTCTTTGACAAGTAAAATGTAGAACTTGTAAGATTGCGGTAACGCACTTCGGAAGCACTCATTGCTTACACTTAACCACTTGCGCTGAAATGATGTGCTATAAAGATCATTTCAAGGGTAAGGAGAAAAAACAGGGAACGTCCATTTTTTTCTGCAGCGTTCAACTTGAAGCAAACTAAAATAATGTAAAACAATTATTTCTATGCTCATTTTTCTTCTACTGCTTAATTAGAGTATAACCTCATGTTATAAACAATACAGTTCAATTACTTGAACCTTGTCTCTTTACTGGTGAACTAAAGAATTAAAAATTTATTTTCACAATAAGACTGCTTTGCAACGTTCCTTTTTATCCCCTATCCTTTCATTTGTTATCTGTCTTAACCATTTGTGTGCCACGAGTCACTACAGAGATCCAGTCGAAAAGTGCAAAGCAGCGCGATCGCGCTTCTATCGTTTCACGTCGAAAACTACCAAGTCGGCGCGATTGCGCTGTTTGTCTGTCTATAGTAAAATCAGAGCAAATGTCAATTGCACATCGTGGGCCGATGCGGTGACACTTTTCAGCATAGAATGCGAGCAGCGCGATGGCGCTGCGTGGTACTCAGACGCGGTTAAAACTGGAAACGACGTGCCATGAGGGTCGTGTGATTTTATTCAGCTTCACTCAGCAACAGATTAGGTGCCGAGGGATCTCATAGCTGTAGAACTAAAAAGATTTGAAGTTATTTCGGACCTTGTAATGGAATTTTAGCCATAAAGATATCACATGCGCCCGCTGATGAAATACCACCGCAAATGGTCAGACTAAGTTTTGGAAGCAGTAGTCGCTTCGATACCTAATTGTAGGAAGCATCGATGCTTTGTAAGTCAGTAATAGGGTACTTTACGTTGTTAAAGCAGACCCAAGACCGTCATTTCTTTGAGTGGTCTAACACATACAAAACCTCGGCGTACACTCATGTGCTACTCGCAAGTATGCAAACTAGCGCGAGCGCGTTGTCACGTGACCTACTAAACAGTAATATTCTGAAGTCCGTTCAGTCACCTAACACTTGTAGATTTTCGCTGAATTGTCGACAATTAGACAAACTGAAAGATGCGCTGACAGAAAAACAATTAATAGTTTCAAATAGGGAGGACGTTATTCCTCAGCATGACAGCCCTCGGCCACATGTAGAAGAAGAAATCCAAAGGAAGTTGCAGAAATTTAGATAGGAAACTTTACCACATCCTCGGTACCCACCGGACATTGCCCCATCAGATTATTACCTGTTTTGGTCCTTGAAAAATTCCTTGGCAGATAAAAAAAATTACAAAAGCGGACGTTCACAAGGAACATGTAGAGGTTTTAATGGTAAGTCCCGAATTTTTTATGGAAATGGCATTTTCAAATTACCAGAAAACTGAGAAGCGCTAGAGGGAGAAGTCGACTGTATTTATTCTTAAAGCAAACGAATTCATAGAAAGTATTGGACTTTATTTTTACCCTTGGAAGCGGCACGAACTTTTTGGACGACCTAATTAATAATACAGCTGCGTAAGGGGATTCGTGTATCGAGCAGCTATCTAGATGTACAGCCTGGATTTTGTATATGAAGACTACTTAAATGTTGATCTTCACGTTAAATTAGTCTGAAATAACTTGAAAATGTTTAAACAAAAATTAATTTTCTTGCTGCAACGCTTTTAGCGTAAGTCTAAAAACTTGAGCAAAGTGCTGCGATTAATATCCAGAAGCGCTTCCCGAGACTCGATCAAAACTTGACGTAATCAAAGAAGGAAAGGAAAACAAATTAAAAAAGTATTTCCAAAGACTGGGGGAACTGTTCATTTCCATTTATATCGACTCCTGCACGCATACACGAGAAATCTTTGTGAATTTATAACGAAGTTTTTCATTGTTTTGTAACTCCAATCACGCTGTAGCAATTGGTATCGGGTAAGAAAACAATGGTTTATTTGCAGTGTAAAAAAACAATACCCAGAAGGAGATTACATGTTCCAGAAATCAGCGATTTCAATTAAATTTTACACAACGTTAATGCTCAGTATATAGATTATTGGATTGAAATTACGGGACCCAGCTCTTGCACATTTTGGAGAAATTCATTTCAAAATTTCTCACTGACCATCAGCTGTACTTGAAGATGCCTAGAACATGTTTTTGCTTTGATGTATCTACGTATCTTTTTTTGTTTTTCTTTTCAATTTCTGCGTGTATTTTCGGATGTCATATAAAATAAAATTAAAAGACGTGATTAATATAAGGAAATAAATTTAATTACGTATTCGGAGTGTAAGCTAGCTATAATTGGTCACAAAGACATTTATCTATATTTATATTTATTTATTGTTGTTGACTAAATTTATCTATATTTATATTTATTTATTGTTGTTGACTAAATTTAGACATGCAATTTGTCAAAAATGTTTGAGAGTTGGGTCCTATAATTTCACTACTATAATTTTGATGTAGAATACTACCATTATGCACAATCTCCGGTAACTGGAAACTGTAAGAACTCGTGGTGCTTTGGCAGACAATTTTGTTGCGACGAAAAGTGTTACAGTTCTGTTTGCAAGCACGTAAATAGTTTTTCAAAACTCTTCAGACTGAAACCTGTTAAGGATTCCCTTCTTGCGACCATGCGTTCTTTCAGTAAAAGCAACCGAGCGTAAGTGATATTAGAGAAAATGAAACGTTAGCTTCGTATGATTACTATCTGTTTCTCTGGCGCGTATTGTTTGCGGAAATGATGGCGTCGCCATGTCCCGCAACCGATAGCTTCCCGGAAATTAAATACTCCCCAAAAGACGGCAGAGAAATCCTGCATTCCGCTGTTTCTCGTTTGCATTGAGTTTCATGTTTTCCCTATCGTTTCAGGAAACATTATCGTGAAAGTTTTCGTTCGAAGGAATTTCTGACAATAACTTGCTGAGTGTACCTTTTCTTTTACTAACGCTTGAAATTTCGAGGTTTCATGTTAAGTTAACACGTTTTCTCCAATGTTTTAATACAAACGTCGACGTTTAAAATTTAATCAATTCGGCACAGGAAAGATTTTAAAATATTGGACGACCAACCGTTTTTTGACTGAACTTGTTTTTCATACTTTCAAAAAATTAAACATTTTCTACGAAACAATCTTCAGTCCTGTGTCATCAAGGCTAGAGTTCAGTATGATCATCAGATCAGGTCAATCATTCCCACTTATTTTACGTAAGATAGTATATGTAAGTGCCTGGAAATTGGCTAACACGACTTTTTTTTAATGTTTTCAGTAATTAGTACGACCAGTGGAATACTTGTAGATCGTGTATTCACAAGGAAGAAGAACCAAAAGGCATTTAAATTGTATGTCACCAGAAACACATTTTTTTAATTTTCCCACCAAGAAAATTGTTTTAAATGAAAATTATTTGATTTCGAGAGGAAAACTGTGCAATACAATTGTTTTTGATATATGACTGAATGTCAAGGATATTTCAGGGTCATCAGTATTTTTTTTAAACCGGATGGTATATATTTTTTCTATGTTACAATAAAGTGTTTTGATGTAGAACCAATAGATATTTCAAAATAATAACATACACATTTCAAGTACTAATGAAGCGGAAGTTGCAGATAGAATATTCAATACAAAGACAATAATATAAAATGCTTAATTACTTAACCCTCATCCGTCCCTCATTTTCCTCAACTAATTTGTCCCTTGGTATCAAATTGATACAGTTGCCAAAAATTAATATAATGAAAATAGTTATATTTGTAAATTCTTTCATTGAAAATAAAAGAAATGAAATTTCTGTGCAATCAATACATTCAGGCATTAGATTGTTCGCATCGTTCACAAATAATAAAGCGATGTGCAAGGCAAACTGCGTTTTCACGTTTATCGTATTTTTGTGAGAAAAATGTGTCAAATTGGCACGAGGGTTAATCCTACTGCGGCCTTCGGCTCTATTTTGACCCATCGCATCTTGATTTCTTTAAAAAACTTTTGCAGTGATGACATAATACATGCGATTGGTTATTCGTATGTCTCTTGGTCCTCTCACTGTATTCTAAAATTGAAAATATGAGTTCCACACATTCGGGGCATTTTTGAGACAAAGACCTCGAGTGTATAGTCGAACGGAAAAACGCACTAGGGTTCAGAATTTTTACAACAATGTCGAAAAATAATTGGTGTGCGCCAAATTTTAGCGGCTGCCAAAATATTAAGACACTTTAGGTCCATTCCCCTCGTTTCAGTTCTCTCCAGGTCGTTTCTCGTTCCCTCTCGGTTCATCGCCGTCCCAGATCACAGCCTATATGAGGGGAATGGACCTAGAGTGGGGGAGGGCGGCAGCTTTTGAGGCCAGCACTAGGTTAACTCTTGCAGCACCCTGTACACCCCTGACTCGGTATCTTACTCCATTTTCCAGCATACAACAAGAATGTCTAGTTTACAAGTTCGATTAATTTCTTTCGTATAAAAAAACTCCCTCCTTTTTTAATTGTGGACATGTGGAAACACTATGTGTAGAATGTTATTACAATGTTTTTATCACGAACGATGTATAATAAATGCAGATACCGTTGGAAATATAATGTTGATGTTAAAACAAAGCCGAACTGTAGTTGCAAAATTTCTGGAATGAAAGGAATCATTAAAACTCGTAATGAGTTATCTCGGACGGCGCAATGTGAAAGCGTTTTATAAATACTAATTAATTCGCGTTAAGGTTAAAGTTTGTCAGGGGCTTTGTTAACGTTATCGAACAAGCGTTATTATATTTTGATGCAAATACGATTACGATCGCGTTATTTAATTTCAAACATTTAAAAGGCGTGCTGCGCCGGACATCTCTTCGCGAGTGTTCGCTCTTCATTTTTATTGCCGGCAATATGTTTGTAATATGCGTCGCTTTAATTGCATCATTTTAATCAATTCGCCGGTTCGGGTCTTCACGGAAAAATATTTACCGGGAGAGCGGGCCGTTTTGACATGGATTTTATCCATCGTACTGCAAACAATAATCTAGCTCGACGAGGTGTTCGTCGATGCTGGACGTGCTTCTCAATTTAAATTACTTGTCGTGCCGTGTAATTAAATTGCCCACGATGTCAATAACGTGATTGGTACATTGATCAAAAAATATTACGCTACTGTTTTATGTAGCTGATGCGTATGAAATGTTGGATTTCGTCATATTGTTTATTATTACATAAGCTTATGTGCACGGTGTTCCAAGTTTTTGCCCGCCATACTATGATAATATATTTTACAAATCGAAAGAAACAATAAATGTTTTATAAATACATGTCCATGAATGCGTTATTAGAACGTTACGTCAGAAACCTCACTATGTATTGTAATAAAGAGACAGTGTTTGTTTGTATATTTGCAAAAATCTCAAAAAGTACTTCACCGATTGTTATGAAATTTTTACAATAGCCTTTTTACATTTTCCGAAGTGCCACAGACTATATGTTATAGCAAAACGAATAATATATTGAGAAAAAAGCATGGGACTATTTTTTGTCGGCGTACCGGCGAGCTGTCCACGGGGGCATAGTTCTTGCACAGCCGCTAGATGGCAAATGTCAGCGCCCTCGCGCTCGAAAGAGAATTCGCTCGGCTATAAGATACAACGAAAAAAACATAACGTTTCGAATTCTGTACGCAGAAAAATCGCAGCCGGAGCCGCTTCCAGGGCATGTTAGTATAAAATATATTGGATTGTTTCGAAAGCTGGAGGCATTTGGAATGGTTAGATATTTTTCTGTATTTGTTGTGAGGAAAAAAAGGCATTTATTATGAGCTACCGAATAATTAGACGCTTAAGTCGAACAAGGTATCATTTTCAATTGGGACAAGTAAATGCAAGAAATAATCAAAAACGTCCAGAATTAATCAATAAGTAAGCAGTAATATCCTTACAGGGCAATACCTGAACTGTTTCGATGAACAGCCAACAAAAATTATTGCAATTTTAATAAGACTCTTTTAAAGGTACAAAATTCGATAATATATGTACACTCCAAAGCCATTTGGAGCAATGCCTTCTGCAAAGAAGCTGAATGCTTATGGAAAGCAGGGCCATCGCGTTATAAAATAGATGGTAAAAGGTCATTGAAAGAAACGATGCATACATTGTTTAACGCAGCGTAGAACTTACACACAAATTTTACCTTGAAGTTTTCATTAAATTTCACTACGAGCTTGCCAAACAACCCAATCAATTAGTGTGATGCAACGTAAAGATATTTTGATAATATTGAAACATCCCGTATATCACTGTCCAGCCATAAGATGGTTCATATCTGAAATGACATCTGCATAACTGGAAAGTCGTTCGGAGAAATGTATCAATACCAACGGAGATCATTTTAGTGAAATAAACAATCTGTCCAGAAACTGTAGCATTTTGATGACTTACCACAGAATCCGACGTCTCATGCGCATTAACCTGGTACTTTCAAATACAGAAATGTTATTACACTTCCAATTAACTGTTTCTCGTTTGAAAACCATTATAAGTACTTGTAGCAGAGCATCAATTACAAAATTGCTGCTACAGTTTTGACTGACAATCAAGGTATGTTTCTTATCCTGATGATACCGGTCCAGGAAGGCGAGCGGAAGGCGTACAGCGCTCGGGAGGTTAAAGTAATGTACATAACCGTGTGCCTGTTGCATAAGTTGACTCTTATCGATTGTGCGTCGAACTTGACTCCCTTGAAAACGCGTAATCCGATCAACGTCGTGGCAACGATGGGAAGGAAGAGAAATAAGGGTGGAGACAAGGATACCAGTCGATATCTCTCTATTCGCGAAAGGCAGAGAGAGAGAGAGAGAGAGAGAGGGAGAGAGAGAGGCGGGAAGAGAGAGGGAATAAAATGGAGGAGAGTTAGAAAAATTGCGGAAATTGCTAGAGCCTCGCTAGACTTAAATTAATTCGCTCGGACGGCGCAGTCTACCGGGGGTTTATATTGGCACAATCTCCTCCACCTTTTTCTTCCTCCATCCCATCCCCCCCCCCCCCCCCCCCTCCCCCTCTCACCCTCACCCTGTGTCTCTTTCCCTTTCTCGTTCCACGGAGTATTTCTGCGAGTGCTGACTGACAAGGTTTCGCCATTTCCGTGACTATCCGGTAACGAACTTCGACCTCCATAACTGGCAAAACACTTTGCGCCACTCCTGTAAGGGATTCTGTGCCGCTTTCCTTTTTATTATTTTATATTTTTCATTTTCCGGAACGCCAACCCGCCGTCGCGCACCCCCGCTACTTTGGAATTCTCCTTTCTTGGCTCCTCAATGCTCCTCGGGTTTCGCTGTCGCAGACGGACTCGTCGTTCGACGTAATTCGAGGAGGATAATGACCTTCCTCGCGACGACTTCGAAAATCAATTACGCGCTCGTGCAAGTGTTGCAAATCATCAGTTCGTCTTGCCTACCCAGGGCGTTACGTTCTCCTTGTCCACCTTAACGCCTTCGTCCTTTTTGACGCTACAGGAATCTGTGGCAGGAAGCAATTGTTTGGTGCACAGGGACGGATATTGTGATTAAGAATGTTTAGTCTGATATTTCAAGGTCATCGGTGTTTCTTTTTAAGGTAGTGTTGCGTTTTGGTAGGCGACAAGGAATGGAATTCAAGTGTACATGGTACATGGGATATAATTATAGAAACGGAGTAAAGCAGAAATTAAACTTCATTTTGTTTGCTATACGTTGTAGAATAAATATTATCGATTAAATAAACGAAATTAATATTTTCGTGAACTGGACATGATGTCGCAATAAAGTACTATAATACCTATTAATTTCTTTCATCGTGTACTGAAGTATGAGCTCTCGCTGAATGCTCTGACGTCTTCTTCTGGAACGCAGAAACATATTGTACGTAGATTATTTTTAAAATCAGGATTCTTTTTCATCAAAGAACAAATATATTTCTCTTTTTAGTGCTTTCACACCTTCTTTAATGTATAATTCATCATTATTGGCAACTTTTGATCTTTCTGAAAGAGAATCATCTGTTAACACTTTATCGCTACTATAAAATTTTGAAAACCAAAGCTGTTCCATGCCGACACGAAGGCCATTTTCATCAAACATGTAATATATGCTTCGAGCTTCTTCTGTAGATTTTTCTTCTATGTAGTTTGAATTCAAAAAGTAGCATACAACGAATTTTCACTTTGATACTGATTGTGAGTATAATAAACGTTTATCAGCAGTCCGATACAAACTGAACAAAGAAGCGCGAAAAGTTTTGTACAGCACTTTAAGGCGCTTCAAATAGTATGAATTGTTAACAGAAAATCGTAGCATTTGAAGAGAGCTTCTCTTTGGGCCAGTACAGAAAAAACGACAGACTTTCCGCGGGACAGAGCAATAAACTGCAAAGATGCATCGTGTTTGAATATTAGAGTTATTCACTGTAATTATACTTCTTATCACAGCAAGGAACAATTCCATTTTTGAAATACGAATAAAATGTTTGGTTTATTGCAGGTCTGGTTGGTGGATTGTCCCATGGTAGAGGGGAGTTACAGGTGTGTGCTTTTGAATTGGACCAACCCGAATGAAGATGCTCCTTCCTTAATTATACCGACTGATGTTGACATAAGGTCCTTGCTCGCTTTCATTGGACCGAAAGGGCTGTAGACGGTCCCCCTTATTGTTCCATCCGCATACTTCAACTTTGACCTCGAGTCTCTTGTGTTCCATTGTCACTTCGCTTTTTCTTACTCACTACGTTCCTTACATTTCTTTTTGATCTTGGCATTTCTTGTGTGCAGAGGTGTACATTACATATGTACGCTGTCGCCAGAATCATTGAAACACCTTTGAGAGTTTAAATAAATCAAGGCATTTTACATGTACAATTATCATGTGTTTAAGAGAATTTAGGCGTGACTTGATATGAAAATTATCATTACATGTTTGTACTTCATGGGCACACGCAGAGCTTGTTCGAAGTTTCCTTTGTAATAAACACTACACAGTATTAATTTTAATTGTTTCTACTAAACGTGTAATATGTATCTATACAGCGTGAAAAAGTGCGCATCCCGTTATTTTAGCTCAGTTCCTTTAATTGTAAAAAATACACTGTGTACTCTGGCGAGCCTTCTAGGCGACCTTCTGCACAGAAGTGGTACAGGAGAAGGAGCCTCCCTCCACTCGCTTAACTTACTCTTGTTTCCAGCGAGCGAGACTAGGAAACAAACGAAATTTCGTTTTAAGGTCCCTTGACAAATTAAGCTTTCGCCATTCAGGTGCATCAGGGATATGGATTTCTGAGTTCAGGTACCTGGAACATTGATCGTCTGCGATTCAGGTACTTCTGAAGAATGAAGTTTTGCGTTCAGGTACTCCAAAAAGTGGTGTTTAGTATTCGGGTGCTTTAAAAAATAAATTCTCAAGGTACTTGTGGTGAATACTCATTTTTCGAAAGCACTTGAATCACAATTAGACAATATTCAAAGTGTGAATAGTGTCAAAAAGTGTCAATAGGTATTGATAGGGACAGTAAAATTAGCAATACGCACCGATATAGATCGACAGAGACCGATAGGAATCGGCGGAGACCGATAGCGACCGATACAGATCGAAATATGAACGAAAGAGTCCGATAGAGTCCACAAAATGAGTGACAGATACCTACAGAAAACGACACAGACAGATAGAGAACGTAATATGAGCGATAGAGACCGACAGAAACCGATAGGGATCCATGTATGAGCGATAAATACCGACAGAGATCGAAACATAAGTAAAAGAGGCCTGTATGATCGAAAAATGAATGATAGAGAACGACAAAGATCGAGCGAGAACAATAGAGATCGATATAGAATGATACACACCGAAATTTGAGCGATAGAACCCGGTAGACTTCAAAATCTGAGTGTGAGAGTCTGTGGAGACCATAGAGTGGAAGAGGGAGTAATGTTTTTTTTGTAAAGGCCAAAAGAAATGCCGTGGTGGGTACTGGTGGGGACGACGCTGCGAAGAAACACCAGGAAAAATTTGCGAATGTTGACCGGGCACTACTGTATTAGTTGATTGCCTCTTTATAGGCGAACTTTGCGGTTCTGTCGCTTAGTGGGGGAACTTGAAATACAATCAGCGTTGTTTTCCTGGAGTAAACGCTAATTGGAAAGGCCTCAATACTGGCTCGCGTATCGCTGGGTGTACCTAAATACGGAAAATAACGTTGTCAGCGGTGTACACTGGCGAGCATCCTTTGGCAACCCTTTGCTCGGGAATGAAGCCTCCCACCACTCGCTTGACTCGCTCTTGTTTCCTGTCTCGCTCGCAAGAAATACGAGCAAGTTAGGCGAGTAGTGAGATGCTCCTTCTCCTGTACCACTTCTGAGCAGAGAGTCGCCTAAGATGCTCATCAGTTTAAGTACATATCTCAGTATTCAATAACTAAATGTACCTCAGTAAAGAAGGACGTTGCAGGCAATGGCGGTTAGGTGACCACCATTGGCCGAATGTACATTAGTTGATAAATTTAAATATCAAATATTTGAACCAAATATATTTAGCTTAAATTAATTATGATCCTTTTTCTGTATGACTTAACTATGTTTAAATAAAGTTAAATTGTGGAAAAAGCTTCAAAATTAGTACTTACCTGTTACGTTGTGCACGCAAAATATAATATCGGCGACATGTAACAACGAAAAATGCTTGTTATTTTCGAAAGCGTAGCAGTGGCTTAACCGGCTCATTCAGGGGAAGCGGAGGGTATTGCAGAACGTAAACAACAACAATTACGCCTTAGGCATTTTGTTTTGTAATAATAATACTGACTATTATTGCCTGCTGACGGTAATTACCCAATTCTCACCTACTGTTAGAGGGTGTTACGTATTACGAATCAAACTACTAACGGATGTAACTGTGAGTGCCACTTGGTGGAACCTTTCCTAGTGCGGAATAATATAGTATTACCAAAAATGAAAATCTCACTGAAATTCAGACTTACTGACAAACTTAGAAGTAGAATGCCAAAGATAGTGAAAAACGTAATGAAGGAGCGAGGAAGCTGTATTAGTATACTGATTTGATTTTTAATTAATTTCCATGGTCAAATTGGTGATATGATATTGAAAATACATTTCTTTTGTAATATAAAGTACGGAATAGATCAATGTCTGGTTGAATTCTCTAATGATTTCATAACCCTATTAAAATTTATTTCAAATTTGATAAGTGTCTCAATATTTATGAGGGGGGGGGGGGGGGGGGTTACATGGTCGTATGTGAAATTGATTTTATCGAGAAACGTTTCAACGTAACATTAACGAGGAGGAATATTGATCGGTGAAATTGTGTAACGAGTTCTGAGAATAATTTAACGTGTACCAGTTTTCCTAGCAACATTCTCGTGATCTCGACGATGTTAAGGTTATTAAATTATCCGAAGTATGGTAGGAATGAGATTTTTATATTTCGAATAGAGTAGAGGCATTATTATCAGAACACCGTTTGGCCAAACATTTTCCATTATAAATTTTCTGCTGTTTTAAAGAAATAACCTCTTAGAAAATGAAATTCCAAATTTCAATGAAAATTCATCGACCTGTACTTGCTTTTCAGATTTGGTTACACGTGAAAACTTTTGCAAAAAAATAAATAAGGCAGAATGGACCGTAAATCTGGATCTTTTTTCCTGAGAAGAATGTTTCTTACTTATTATTTGTGGAAAATATAAACATAAATAGTAGGAAATATTTGTAGAGTCTTGTGAATATTGAATATTATAATGAAATATGAAAGAAAAATATCCAATGCAGTAGAATCACTAATCTCCAAATGTTCTATAATCCGTACCATTTCAATGTTCTATTATTCGAACAGCGCACATCTTTGTAAATTATAATATTTTAGTACACTTTATTTCTTTTTTATTTTGATAATTTCATTAATAATCACCAATTTTGGCAGAATTTATGGAAGCATTGGTATTGAAACGATAATATCAAACAATGTTTATACGATCGAATACATAAATATTTTATTTAACGGAAAATTCATATTGTCGGAGTTATAAACAATTCTTCGTTTTGGATAAAGCAAGTGACTTGTTTGCTTCTGTTTCTGTCGCACGGAGTTACTCCAACAGTACTCAGCTTTCGACACATGTTTATTAAGACTTTTTGCCTCCATTTCGCGAGTGCTATCTGCCCGTGAAGTCCTGAATTCTTTTTTTTAAACAGCTTGTATATTATTCAAAGCTTAACAAATTCCAAGTTTCTCGATTTCAATCTTACGTACACACACAGGACCAATTCATCGTGTAAGGTACACGAAGAGACTTCGATAATTTATTTCGAAGAGTACATGTACCAATAGAAGGAGAAAATGTTTTTTTACATTTTGAACTTAGCTTTGTATGAGAAATTACCCATTTTACGGTCCGATTCCGTAGTTTTATGACCGACTGGGTGGATAATCAAGGCGCTGCTGCAATACATATTACAAATACGAATCAGGTTCGAGGGAAAATTGAATTTCGCCAGCGACGAAAGTTGTAATCAACGCGTGGATAGAACCAATGGCCGAAGTTACGTTCAGCAGCGTTTAGCAACGTGCATCCAGCGTAGCTTAGAGGTAATAATTTAATTAGCATCGCACGTCAACGGTTAACATATTTCCTCGTTCGGAAAGATGCGAGCAGGTAGCCTTCCGTAAATCCGAATTACGATACGATTAAAATCGCGCGTACGCGAACATTGAACGAAGTCACGGGTGTGCGGGAAAGTTTTGCGATAATTCGGTGATAAATCATTTAATTGTGCACTCTATTCCCGGCGAAGCTTATTGGGTCGCACTTTCCTCCGTTTGCGTTCGCCCGGCTTCTCAGCACCTCGCTCGTAAGATAACAAGGACCAGGTTAATTGTTTCAAACTTACCGCTTCGCCCCGAGGCCCCCGCTCACTATTTACTGTACATAATTAATTTATACCCGCACGTAGCCTATATGTTGTAATTGCGTGGTACTACAACGGTTAAGAGAGAAAGACAAGGGAGGGGGTCGGTGGTGGAAGACAGAGAATAATGCCGCGCTTACAGCTGAATAATTCTTTTGAATGAAACTTAAGATTTTCGTTTTGTTATACTTGCACGGGTTGTCATTAATTATTAGGATAACTGTTTTCTGTAAGGGGGTTGTTAACCCCTTGCCTTACGATTTTTATTATTACGAGTTACATTATTCGAGTCCTCGGTTGTGCTGATAATAGAGGAGCGTCTATCAGCAAACACCACTCGCGTTTACCAACCCTCTAAAAGTCAAAGCTGCAGTAGTGCAAAGTTTTAAACAATTGGTACCTATATAAGACTCGCACTTATAACACAAGATCAGATCGGATTCTGCATCACTAGTGGGACTCGTTATTGTAGGGTAAGGGGTTAATTAAACACGAGAGTTCTGTTAACTAATTGTCAGATTCTATTTCGGCCGATTAGCTTCCCGTCCGGCTACACGACAGTCGTACGGTTCTTGTAATAATCTCTTACACACTTTTCCAACCCTAAATACTAAAAACGCGCCCCTCTCTTTCCGAGGAGAACTCCCTTACCATCGCGGGCTTCGACGGGCCTGGCCGATGTCACGCAAACGAAGGGGTGCGTGCGGTCGGGTCCTACCTGACCCCGGTTGGCTAACCCTCGACTGTCACGTCAGCGTCAAATATTTGCGACTGAGCCTCGGTTCACTCGCTAGTTATCCTGTCGTAAATCCAGGCCCCGTCTCAATGTCCGTTGATATTCTCTATCATCCTCTTACGTTTAATTTAATTACTGTTAAAAATGTTTTCTTTTTTTATTGTTGTATAGCTGTAAACAATTTTGTTTTCTTCTTTAGAATCACAGACTGGTACAAACACAAATACTCTAATATATGCATTTCTTCACTAATATTTGCATTTCTGTAAGTGACACGTATTACCAAACTCCATTGCAATGGAAAAGCGTTTATATCTCGTGTTGTGTGTGTAACGGGTCGAGTGATCGCATCGTACTTGCGTAATCGTTACTCTTCTATGTAACCGATCATGCATTTGAACGACGATTTGACGGCATCAAGGCAAAGAACACGATACAGTCAAGAGCATTGATGCAGTCTCGATTGAACAGCGGTGTAGGAGAAGGAGCCAATCACCTGACTGCTGCTGCGTGCCAAATTCTCAAGACCGATGGTGATTGGCGAGAAGCGACTAGTGAGAGAGTTCCTTCTTCTATACCGCTTTTCAACCGAGACTCCATCAATGTTCGTGACTGTACGCTACATAAGTAGATGTTCACTTTATGAAGTTCAGACTAATTCTGATGCCATAAGGGCTGTTGGCAAAAACGGGAATTTAAGGAAATGATGTTATTGGTTTGCATGAACTGCGGCGGTGAGGAAAGACGGGTTTCGGTTGCTTACTGCGAGAAAAGCAGTGGTATTTCTTTTAGAGAATATTTAGTTTATATCACTGATGGCCACCAGAGCTGCGGTCTTCCCCCACTTTAGGTTTATTCCCCTCATACAGGCAGTGATCTGCGATGACGATGGACAGAGGGAGAACGAGGAGCGAACTGGAGGGAACTGAAACGAAGGGAATGGACCTAGAGTGGGGGAAGGCCGCAGCTCCGGTGGTCATCACCGGTTTATATGACGTAAGACCCTTGAGACCCACGCTCTAATTTGTATGTTTTCGAGAAGGTCACGAATACTCCCGTCTATAAGTCACCGGAGATTGTTAGTAAAATTAGGAGGTGGACGATTTTAGAGTATGACATGACCTACATTATGAAATAAAGTTAGCAGTTATGAATTATTTGTAATGCAGGGAGCATGTAATTAAAATCATATGTTAAAAATCTGACTAAAAGTAATTAATTAATCTAAATAAAAGTGTGTAGATACTATCGTCTGACCAAGTTGGAGATATATTAGAAATATACTTACGAGTACAGTCCTGCTTTACAAATATTTATTTAAATTATTCGTGTATATTATTAATATCATATACAGATACTGTATTAACGTAAAATAGATAAAAATAACAAAAGAAAGTAATAAAATTAAGTTGAAAACTTGTATCTACGTTCTGAGAATCATTTTTCTCAGAATGAGCAAATGTCTGGTAACTCATGGACCTGGGTGTATACTAGCGAGCATCCTAGGTGATCCTTTGCTTAGAAACGGTATAGGAGACGGAGCCTTCCACCACTCACCTCATTCACTCTTGTTTCCTGTTCCAGCACTTAAGAAACAAGAGCGAATTGTAGCGAGTGGTGGGAGACTCCTTGTCCTATACCGCTTCTGAGCAAAGGGTCGCCTAGGATGCTTGCCAATGTACATGGATGATAAAAGCCAGACTGGGTAGGTTTGTATAAGAGGGTATTGAAATGCGAAGACAGAAGAAAAATCGGTATAGGGACAGTCCAAAGTATACAGAACACTTCGGACCTCTAACAGTAGAATTTAGAATCAGCCTGTATATCGATTTAGAGCACCTAACGACCATTCGGTTGTTCGTTATACCGTTCGTAAATCTTCAATATTCGAAATTCCCAAGTTCCTTTTTTTTTCGCCGAAGTACGATGTCTTTTTAGGCTAAGAACGCAAACTTCCAACATAAGTTTTCCTAACCGAGTGACGGTAGTTTCGCCGGCAGATAAGGCGTTCCTTATAACCGCACCGGGATTTCACGAGTTGAAACTTTTTCCTCAGAGCAAATCCGTCGACGTCCTCTGGCTGGCGTTTCTCCTCTCAAAGAACTCGAAGTTCTCGAGCTTTCGGTTCGATCGAATGGATTATTCGACCGAGTTGCCGCGCTGCTTTTGTGCCCCCGGCAGCTGCACGCGTTTTTAGATTATCGAAAAAACCTGGCGCGAATTGAAAAGAATCAAATCTGAGTACAGCGGTTCGTAACGCGAATAACGTGGACTGGTTTTCATATGGTGTCCGTTCAATTTAGGAAGACTCTGAGAGCATAAACTATGTACAGTATTGGAAGCAGTTAGCTAAGGTACACTATTATCACACCGAGCCTGCTACGTACACGTGCTCTTCTAAATAAATTATCGAAGTCCCTACATGTACCTCACACGCCGAATTAACCTTGTATGAGTAGTTGAAATAAGGTTGAGAGGGTCCATAGTTGTTTACGTTTCAAACAATATGTGAAACAAAATGTGTGCACGTGTGTGCCTTGGCTAGTGTTATAGTATCGTGTCTCGTATGGATCTACCTGATTATACAAAAATCAGGGTTACGTGGGAAAACCCCATGCTTACTTATCTGTTACCATATCGTCCTATAAGCTTATGATACGTCAATTGCTATTGATTTGAAAATATTAACGACGATCAAGGTTCTGAGTATTACTGGCAAATTGGTATATGTAGATCACTATGTTTTCATTGTTAAACGACGCGCAGAAATAGAATAAAATTTGAGTACATGTGCACAGTGCGTTCCATAATAAAACAGCAAAAGTGTAGACGTGTATTAACCTGAACCTACTATCACAGAATTATGGGCGTTTTCCACATATGACGTTCTTTATTGCTATGGTGAGTAGAATACACCCTCAGAATTTGGTTCTTTTCTTGAGGAACATCCTGTACAGCTTCAAGTGTTTACCTTGTGTAAATTACACGTGTAAAACTTATACTACCCAACAGTCTTTTATTTTATATAAATTATTATATAATTTTAGTCTGAAGTAATGAGTACAGAAATTAGTGAGAATAAAAGAATTATGTGTACTGCTCTAATCAATTAGAGGCTCAAGATTTTCAGCAACTTTCCTCCATCTATCAAATGTCAGTAATTAAAGAACTATTATGTGTGTGATACTATAATTTCACCCAAACTTTTCTGCGTAGAGTATTTCGACGTTTCATATTATTTAGCACTTTTATAAACAATAATTTATTTAAACGTGCGGTTCTCTAGTTGCTGTGAGTATAATAGAGTCTGCGTTTAAAAATTAAGTTCTGAACTTCTGGAAAACAGTAAAGTTTCCCGATTTTCTTCATTGCATAGATTAGAATTCACGAATTCTCAGTGAGTTTCCTGGCATCAATTTCACTTTCGACTACGCGATGCTGTTGAACCCAATTCTCGCACCTTTAATACCGTCGCCGGGCAGATTTACTGCGAAAATAACTTTCTAACGTGACTGTATAGTTATGCCAGCAGTTAAGAAGTTTTTCCTCCAGGAATAAATCCCGGAACTTCACCCCAGCGTAGGTCCAAAGAATACCTTCCTTTCTTTCAACTTACTTTCGTGGGAATTTAAGAGATGCCCGTTTGATCGAGTGGATTGGATGATCATCCTTTTTTACGGATAATTAAGTTCATACAATAACACGAGCTCATCCGTACGGAACAACAATGTTTAACACGTTCACTGTACTACTATCCACATGTGACTCAGAATAATTTTTATGTACAATCCCAGCTGAGTCTAGATATGCAATTGATGTGTACAAAGGTACAATAACATGAATATAAGTACACAGTGGTTCATATTGCGATGGCTCCCGAATTATAATTGTACCTTATCTTTCGACGAATATATTACATATTGTGAACAAAATAACATAAAAGCATAACATTATACACTGTTTCGACCTCAACGTCGGTAAATGTATTGTTATATCGCTGTACTATCTTCCACACGCAGAAATGTGTTTCAGATTCGATTTGCGATACGTGCACTAATAGTTTGCTACAATATTTTGTAGAAGCATTTCTATGTTCAGGAGTAAAGGAATTGCCTTCAGAGTCACTCGTAAGAAAAGAATTAATATTTTAGAAGTTGTCCAATTGCTGTGAATTCTAAGCTTCTGGAGTCAATGTGTGCATTTTATGTCTTCCTTTAATTTCAGTAGTAATAGCCGTATTGTAAACACACAGGAAAACATGCGTACTCAGTGATCTTAATGTATCGACCACCATTGCATGAAGTATACGCAACAAGGTGACCAAAGTTGAAAGTAAGATATCCGTAGATTGCAAAATAAGAAGCATCTAACCAACAACATTATCATCACTGATTCTATCGTTACGTCACGCGTCCTTAGACACATTTTATATTTCAAACAATTCAACAAAATTAGATCAAAGAGAAGACACAAACACAAGAAAAATGACACACACTCATTATCAGCAAAGAGACACAACGTTTATCTACATTCGAACATTGTATAGACTCATTTTGAGTCGCTAATTGTAAGTCACAGTGTTCGGGCACAAATGCTTCTATACATTCATACACGCTTTTACACAGAATCGTACACAAAACTCTTGGCTCTATCGCAACATCTTGGACAACACAATTATAAATGCACATACAAATACACTCCTATACGAGAAAAGAATTAATTAGAATGGTTTAGTTGAGTGATGACCACCTGAGCTGCGACCTTCCCCCACTCTAGGTCCACTCCCCTCATATAAGCTGTAATCTAGGACAACGATGGTCAGAGGGGATACGAGGAGCGTACTGGAGGGAATTGAAATGAGGGGAATGGACCAAGAGTTGGGGAAGGCGGACGCTACCGTGGCCATCACTGAGTCAGATGATTAAAAAATGGCCTAAATCCCATGTAGCTCAAGAGACTGCGCTCGTGTCAAGTGTTCTAAGCATCGAATCAGAACTGAACGTCCACTTGAACACGTGAACGTTAGTTAACGGACGCAGTTTAATGAGAGGCAGATAAAAGGAGCACGATTCTTCTCGTGATCGAAACGGGCCGAAAAACGTCTATTTAGCCAATCGAAGAAAGTTTTCCAATGCACTGCAAAGGACACTTTATTATTCCAAAGCCGTGACGCCTTTCAAAGGACCCTTTTTCCAACAGTTGACACCGTCGACTCCTTCATCCCATCTCGTCGATTTGAGTTCTGGCTCGTCCGGCGCTAACGAGATACATCGATTCAATTCGAGAACGAACTTTCTTCGTGGAAATTCGTCGGGCGTGATTAAAACAGAGAATTACAGGGGGCACGCGATAAGAAAATTTAATTCTTCATTAAGCACTGCTGTTTCTTGTCGGACAGTTAATTATCGTCCGTTCGGAATAATTGGGTTGCTGGAACGTTTATAAGTTATAACGAGACGTATTCCTAAAGAATCCATTGTGATTAATCGGAGTTATAAAACCAATAGCTCGTGAATGAAGCTTCCAATTACAATTATCAATCATTGCCTGTACACTCTACGAAGTGTCTGGACAATGGCTTCATCACGTTGGTAATATTTCAAGCCGGTCATAGTATCGAATGCACCTTCATGAACGAGAAAGAAATATTTTGAAATATCAGTTGTGACAGCAAATTATAAATTTTTGTAGGACATATTTTAGTTTCCTGCTTTGATCATCCTTAAGAAAACTTCAAGTTTTCGAAACACTGCTCGTTTCATTAATCTTAACGTGCAAATCGTTTAAAAGCTTCTGTATTAACAGTACAGAAGATTATACAAGGTGTCCCAGGATTCTCCTAACAAACTGTGCCAATGTTTCTACAAGCAAAAACCAAACAAGCATGTTAAACATAAAGATCCACACACAAATTTGTGTGTAGAAGAACAATCATTACTTGAAGTTTCTGAAAATAATCAGTAGAGCTTTTGTGAATTATTTTATATTGTGAATTATTTTATTTACTGGATTGAATGACTGCTCCATTTCAAAAGTATTTATATAACACTAAATTTCCTTTTTTACCGGAAAAGTTACTAAATGACCACTTTCAATTGCCACTATATTTTCTTCTTATCGAAACCATACAACTTTCACAAGAACGTATTTTTTTTCCTATTACTTAAAATTGCAGATGTGTTTGAGGTGGACAGAAATCTTGGCACACTCTGTATTTATTTTATATCTTTTTTTGTTCGTAGAATAATGCTGGCACAGTTTAGTCGTCAAACACAGGGAGACCCAGTATACAGCAATATTCATAGTTTACAAAAATCCGTACGAAATTGCCAATCGTTGTTTTCACATGCATGTTTAATCGTGCTAAAAAGATAGCCCTTCGAAAATGCGTCATTTTTGCGGATGATCGATACCATGCATTAAAAGCACTCGAACGGCAGGGCTTGATAACAAACAACATTGAATTTGTTATCTTTGAAACACACGTAATTCGGTGGTATACAAAATGATCACATTTTTCACATCGACTCAAGTGGACAGCAACTTGCAGTGAACTTCTCCTCATTCTTTTCAAGCATCAGTTAAAAAATAAACTCCACCGATATAAAGACGAGCAGTGCATATTGTATATTGAAGCTATGAAGTTTCTCGGCTAATCTCTGATTAGATATCTTTGCAGCCAATAGAATTTCTTCATTTATTTTTACCACTTTCCAGAAAGAACCCTAAACTTGCTTGAAGTTTTACTGGCGTTCCACCTTCATTTTGTTTCACTGCTTCTCTAAATTACGTTAAAAGACGGCCAATGAAATCTTTAAGAGGGTCACCAATTAAAGTGGATAAATCATGAATTACCTTCGCAGATTTAGATCACCTTTCTTTCATTCAATTATACAAAAGTTCCTTCAGTTATAAAGGGTGTACCGCGCAAATGAGACAAGTTGTATCTTCTAAACAGTTAGAGATGGATAAAAATGCTATAAGTCAAAATTAGATGGTATCCAATGATGCATAATCTGGAAATAATTTTATGCATTTTTATGTATTGGTGCACCTGGAAAATGCAATTGCACCTTCTTTTTAAATAGAACTCTATAGTTTTGACTGGACTGAACGATGCAGTTTTTTAATCTCTACAAAAAAGTACTAAGGTACTTATGCTTTAAACATATTAGTGCAAAAGTTATTACAGTTTAAAAACAAGTTTGAAAATCGCGGAGCTCCGTGGCGATTTAAAAAACCTTGTGGTGGTACGATGTAGGAAACATGAAGAATTTACTTATAAATATCGATTTAAAATTTATAATAGATGTAATATACATATACATAAAATGAATATAGAATATTCTACAATAATCCCACTTTTAGAAAAATGCAAAGATACAGAATAAAACTGCATTGTTAGACTATAATCAGCTAAAGTAAACTGGCCACAAGTTACATCAAGCGTACCTGTTTTTTTTTAAATATTTGGATCTTTTGTATATATTTACCGTTGTTCATTTCGATCATACTTTTACCAAGAGATATCGTTTATATTCATTAATAACAAAGAAATCGCTGAGGTACGATTTAGGATACCAGTACGGTATAGGCATCTCTTCCCTACATTTGGAACTAGCCCGGACAAACTTGACCCACGTTTGCGAAGCAAGGAATAAAATATTGTTTGTACCATTTTATACTTTTATGTTTGATCAACATAATCTACGCCACCCGTGTATGCATTGCTTTTCCTTTTCTTATCGATAATACACAATTATAAAATATACTACATACACCATCGTTCAGTGCAGTAGAACCTCGATTATCCGAACTCCTGTCATTTCAAAACCGGTCATCTTATATCAACTACAAGTTAAAATTATCATTAGTGATACTGCGAACTTAATTTTCTACAATGTACATACTTTACATTGTAACATAAAATTAAAATTTGTATGCGAGACATAGTGAGAATGTGAGTCATCTAATTATTAATTATGTAAAAGTGTAAAATAAACGACATCGAGTCGCGTGATACATCGTCCAAAGAATCTGATGGGTAAAAATCAGTTCCCGGGATATCTTGTCCGCGAACACGAAGGGGTTAAAGCGGAGGAACTCTCATCCGTGAATGCGACAGAGCTCGATCGGTCAGAAATGGCATAAAGGCAGCCCGTTGACTGCAGCTTAACACATTGCCGGGATGGTTTACCGGATGGATTAACTGGAGAGTTTGTCGAGAAAGTTCTTAATGTCGTAATGAAAACAGAGGGGTTGGTTCGAGCTAGATGCGAGCCGAGGGGAGGGCTAACTGAAAAACTCGAGTAACATCTATGACGATCGTATTCTCCCTTCGTTCCTAAAGTACATTTAATCCGATAAAAGAGAACGGCCCCGTTACTGAACGCGATGTACACGACTTAAACTTACTTGTTAAACATCGAGCGACGTTGTCCGTCAGAGGAGTTCGGTATTTTCGAACTGGAAGCAGTCTGTTGTTAACAAGTCTCCTTCTACGTCCACCTTCTTTCCTTTAATTAATACATGAATTTTATTGAACCGCTGCTGTGCCGACGTTGGAAGCGTTCGTTCGCATAAAGCTTCGTTTTATAAAGCTGCCTGATCAAAACCGTTCCATTATTGGTACGGGGATTATGCCGTGCCGTTCGGTTAATAAATAAACGACGCTTTTAACTTACTCTCTGGCGCAAGTGAAAAAATAATGACTCGAAAATATTAACGGGGTACTAAATACTCACCGACTGAAGTCACCTCGGCGCTTTTGGAACTTCTGAAGGTGCTGCATATTTTCTACGTTTATTCTGCCCAAGTTTCACGCGGGCTGATTTAACTTTTAATGTTTCTTTATCAAAATTCCCGCCGAGCTTGCCTCGATGGTTTATCATTTAATTGCTAGACGAACTGATTGCAGTGTCGCTTGAAATTATTCCAATGACTGCGTCTGCCCAAAAATAAATAATAAACTGCTCAAAACAATTAGAGGGGCGTTCAATAATTTCAGACAATTTATCAAATATCAGCAATGGAACAAGAATAATTTGTATCTAACATAATAATACTTTTATTTTATGTTAATTCTGGTACACTCTATATAGCAAGCCTAACCGGTTATTAGACACAATAAAATCGACAGTATAATAAACAATCTGTTTATAAGAATTTATTATCGTCTACATAATTACCAAACCAAACGAATCATGGAATATATACTATTTTCATCATTAGAGAAATAGAACTCTATTCTTTGAGACGATATATTTTTACAGGATTAATAAAACTATTCATGATACAAGCAGACTGCAAATTTAACTTTATTACTATAAATCTTTCTCCCTTTTATATTTAAGTATTTGTTGTTGTATCCAAACATTTGTATCAACCTTTGCTATTGTATCTAATACTCATTCTAACTTAATATTGACCTCTTAAGTGCCAAATTACTTTCTAAAAATTTCTCGACGTGCTAATTCAACAATTTTCCAGTTTTTATGATAAAAATATTAATTGTTGCTATTCAGAAGCCATGACAATTTTTACTTGCAATTAACTTTATTTCAACTATCACCACGCCCTTGCATTCTGTATTTGATGTATATTGCATTCCCCGGAATTCATATTTTATTCCTCGCTCTGCCAGTTTCATCGTCACGATAAAACAGAAAAAAAAGCGAAATTATTCGCGGAGAATGATGGACCATAATTTTTAAAAAATGCATGCAAATAATGGGATCGGGATGGGACAGACTGTCGAGAGGTTATCGGCGCGGCTGATCTGCCAATTTATGCACTCCGTCGCAAAAGATCGCCGTTGTGTTCACAGTGGGAAGATTTAGAGGCACCCCGGGGTGAAAACGATCCCAAAACGCTTGTGGAACGACGAGCAAGACGATCTGCTCGCATTCACAAATTCACGCCCCCATATGTTGTCGAAGTACAATGCGCGACACATGTTTCAGCTGACGTGGTTCCTGCATAACTTTATATTTGCATAATAATTCAAACACGCAGAGTTAACAATAATTTTAACCGGATTTCAGAGTAATACCCATCGAACTTGGCCTGGAGGATCACTCCTAAGCAGCAAGAGTACAGTAGAACCTCGATTATCCAAACAGCGATCATCCAACGATTGGTCATCCTGTGTCAGTTACAAACTACAATTATCATTGCTGGCACTGTGCACTTAATTTTATACCACAACGTATTTTATATTCTACAAGAAAGGTATCGTATTTACATGAAACGTATGTAAAATGTGAATAATCTTGTTACTAACTTCAGTTTGGATAATCGAAGTTCTACTGTATTATTTTTTTTACAGCCTGTGCAGTAATAATACTCGAATACACTACACGTGTGCATTGTGCAGCACCCACTTTGGCGCCTTATAGTTTACTTAATTTTTAATATTTTTGAGGTTTTTCGATTTTAAAATTCAGGTTATATCCACAGCAAAGAACTGTAACAAATTGAATTGGTCTGAGATATTAGTCACTCCTCAATTCGACCCGAAAGGAACCATAGATTTTAGCCATCTAATACCCTTATATCCCCTTAATCGTCGAGTGCCATGTGAACGCGTACTTAGGAACATTTACCAAAACATTTTGAATACTCCTTTTAAGACGTTGTGTTAAATTCGGAGTAGCGGCTCCATGATCATGTTCAAATATGCAAAATTCGAGAATGGTTCACCTGAAGCTATACGTTTATTACAACTTTCTGCATAGAATCGCCTGTAGAATACGTAGTCATAATAATGAAATTTCATAACGAGATACGTACGTCGTATAAAGACGCTCATATGTTCAATTGGATGGTTTTATCTGCTGTATGTTATCGATTTTCTGATATAGGAACATAAAATATGATAGGAAGTGTCTTACAATTAGTCACAAAGAGTTAATATTTGTAATTAACTCGTTGTTTATCACAATTACTTATTATCATATTACTATACTACTAATTGTTCAAAATAATTAGAGAGTCACTAATTGAAATAATTTACTGTTCATTCAGGTGAAAAGACTGAGAACTCCACATTCTGTATGTAAATTAGATTTATTAGCAGTGTCCAGGCGGAATAAATGTTTTTTTCGCAACTTTTGTATCATTCAGTTGCACTGTTTCCAAAACTTTCCGTAGAAATAAAAACAGTATGATATAATAATAAAAACTCAGTTGAGAATGTTTATGTAAGCGATAAAGGGCTACGGGTCCGAACGGACCCAGGCGTCGTTGTCCGTGCGGTTTGCTGAATCGTCACTAGTGCGAGGGTTAATGCAAATTAAAATTTCCCGTTCGACTTCTGGAATCAAGTAGACGCGATTTCCGTTTCATTGCAATGTTGACAGGCGGTATATCTTCTCAAGTGACACTCGTAGCACGATACATTGAAACGATAAGATGGGTCGTCAGAAAGTAATCTCCCGCGCAAAAACAAATTGAAACGTCGGAACGTGCCCCTATATAGATTAGACCAACTGGTTACTCTTGCAACCCCTTTTAATACATAGCCATTCACCCCCGTCTGAACGTACACGCACGCATACGCCAACAAACGCGTAGAATACGCGGGACGCGAATGAAAGGACACGTGACATCGAAAACCATGAATAGTTAGGGACCAACCCTTTCGTTGAATCAATAGTCATTCTGGTACGGTCTCACGGAGATAGACCTAACGTAGACCTCGCTCGTCTAGTGGCTACATTCGATCGAGTTTGCCACTACATTCGGGTTGTATTTGATCGAGTTATTCATTATTATTGCTACACCGCTACGGGAAGATCTTGAGCAGTCCATGAGAGTTCGTGGATCCGAATAACAACCATCGAATCTACACGAGAATGTTGTACAATCGACAACGGAAGCTACAATTATTTTTTTATATAAGAGCTTGACACATATTTGAAACATTATCATTGTTTTATTTTTAAAGTTCAGGGTGCTCCAGTTTTTAATGATATAAGAAATGCTTAACACTTTGACTGCCATATCACCCGTATATGAATGACAGAACCCCCTGCAGCATGGTGTGCCATACATGTACGGCGCAAACCGTGTTTTCATTAATTTTTTATGTAAAACATGCATCATAACCCTGGTGCGTGTTGTACCATATTTAATACTCTATGCTGCTATGATTTTCAAGCGTAATCTGCCATTTGTGTTCAGAAAAGTTAAATTTTTGCGATATTTTTACGCTGTCGTATAGCTTATGCATATCGACCGCTTTATTGTCGATGTTGTATAACGAATTCCGAAATTTTAGACGTTTTAAAAAGCCAAATAAAAATTATTATAGTAACTTACAGTGTCTGTAGATTACATAAAAAAGTTAGTTTCAATTCTCATTCGTTAACTTTAGTATAAATTGCTAATATAATTTTGTGCACAATCCGGTCTTTGTGATAAATAAACGATTTAATATTGTTAAAAAATTTGTTCAATGTTTTTCCCAGAAAAGATGTACCTTCTTATACTTAATATATTTTCTTTCGCAACAAAACAAAATCATGCGGTAAGGGGTTAAATTCAATTGAAACTTATCTGACTACGAATAGTATCAGTAAAAATATCTAAAAAGGTCTAACAAACCCAGTAAACAACTATAAAGAATTGCTGACATCATTGATTGACAAGGGCATAATTTGAGATTGCTCTCATATTGCATTAGAGTCTAGAAATGTGTGTCGTTTTCAGCTTACACAGCGTGGTAGTCAACATGTTCAAGGACAGTTTGAATGGTTTTGAAAGAGGAATACCGCGGAAGGACAATCATTTTTACGATTATTTTTTTTTTTCAAATTATTTCTAAACCACCGGTATTTTTTGCAGGAAAGAATATAAGTTTTTCTGTTACATCTTATAGCGCATGCTAAACTGCATTGAAGCATTGCTGATTGTGAATTATAACCATCAGATGATCTCGAACATCAAAAGAATCATCAAATACCAAGACAGTGTTAGGCTGGTCTGTGAACTTACAGTTTACATTTTATATTATATCTATGTAAAAAATTGTATTCCTTCCACGGTATTCCTCCTTCGAAATCATTAAAATTGCGCTTTAAACATTTCTCATATCATTAGAAACAAAGGAGATATTTAGGTGTTCTCGTTATGCTGGACCACCCTGTATATTGCGGTCTTGACTACGTTCGAAATAATAAACCAATATTTGAAATACTCTAGCAATAATGATACAAAATTAAGTACACTGTTATTAACACGTTGAACGCCGCAGTGAAAACAGCCATACCTGATCAGACACGATATAATTTACTATTTTTTATATAAACCGTAAAGAGAACAAAGATTTGAATACTCAGTCCTGTTTTTCTGTTTTCGCATTATTGTTGTAGTATGAAGTTTGCTCAGAATTTTGCGACAGTCAATAATTATTTAATTAAATTAAATTTGAGGTGTCGGCCACCGGTAACCGACACGGTGTTCAACGTGTCAACAATAATTTCAGCTTGTACCTGATATAACGTTACTAATTTTCGACGTACCAGCGTTTGGATAATCGTGGTTCCACTGTATTTGATCATCGAATCGTTATTTTATATTACCACTATAATACCAATCGTTCATTTTCATGTCACATGGAAGCAAGCAAATGATCTCCAAACAAACCCAGAAGTGGCTTATAACTCTGAAAGGGTTGATTTTCCTACATACGATCACCAATTGTAAGCAGTTTTCATCCACTGAGCACTGTCCGTTCCATAAATCCTAAATCCTTCTACTTAACTCCCTGCATACAAGTCTCGTCCATCACCATTGTGGTTTCAGAGTTACAAACCGTCTGTTACAATAAAATATCGACAAATTTACCTATTGTACAATTTTTCATAACCATAAAGGAACCTGTTCCATAGCGCGAAAGCGCAATTACTAAAGTTCCATTTGTCTATGATATTATTTATTGATATTATTTTCATCGTGTAAATATGTGACTTGAAGCGCACTCACGATGGTTGCTCGTCTTTTATCCTCGACACGCGACCAGCATCGTGCACGCTTAACTCGGTTGTTGTCTGCTGAAAAAGACGATTAAACGGGAGCCCCAACGAAGTAGAAGGTACATAGAAGGCACACCAGTAACACACTGGATGCATTAAAAAAGCTGAACAATGAGACGAGCAAATAGAGCGAGCTCACTCGGGGTTTGTGGTTTGTCAGGCGTGCAGTTTGTTTTTACATCGGCGTACGACTTGTTTGACGAACAAACACTTTCTATTACTTTCAAATAAGTACATTAAAGGCCTTTTTATTACGCCCGTCTTCCACCCGCGTGTTTTCTTTTGTCTTCTGCTCGACCGATATATTGTCAAACAAGTTTCTCACCGTCCACACTGTGCTAACTTGTCTGTTTATTAGAACTCTGGCTTTTAATGTACTGAAGTACCATTAGCAGTACCGTATCGAATCGCATGTAAAAATGTTCTCATTTGCACGACGGAGAGTAAATTTAGCCATCAGAATTCTCATGAAGTCATTCATTCTAACGTGCTACAAGAGTTTTAAAGTTTTCTGGTCCATTAGAGTTTCTGTAACATTTTATTCACAACTGCTGCTTGCTTGTCAAGCAATTGTTTGTTAATATTAAACAATTGAGACCGCAAATGTCGCGTGGCTCGTTTTCTGTAACTTTCAGCCAGTTTTCTGATGAAAGTTGCAATCCATGACGAGAAATTAATTGATTTAGACGGCTTGTGGTTTACTCGGATCTTGACTCAACAATACTTGCTGAACTCAAAATAACAACTTATGATGATGCTTTAAATTTA
This sequence comes from Macropis europaea, assembly GCA_916610135.2. Lineage (NCBI taxonomy): Eukaryota > Metazoa > Arthropoda > Insecta > Hymenoptera > Melittidae > Macropis > Macropis europaea. The sequence continues at coordinate 23,400,710 of OU744345.1, read as the reverse complement.
TTTCCGGGACGAATATTGTGATAAAGCGAACGTGATACTGCTTTCACAAATCCTGATCTTTTGAGGAGAGTTTTGTTCCACATTAACATGTCGACAGCCAGACAGCGTTTTGTGAGCCGCTGTGTCAAGTATTACCGAATTAAATAATCATTAATTCTTACTCGATTCCAATTTTCGGATGTGAATGTTAATATAACAGTAGCAAATGATAAGTGTTACGACGATATAGTTCAATATTTTCACTCGTAACACCGATTATTATTGGGTGATCATTTATGGTTGTCGATCAAAGTTGCATCGTATTATTAATTAAAAAAAGGACAGTAGTAAAGAAGAATCGCTCAAGGTATGTGCTTGTAAGAATATCTATATCGGCACTGACCACTGCTTTTATATACAACTATTATTTAACAACATATAAGGTCCGTCCAATTGTACAGCTCGTGAACGAAATTAAGCCTCTGGTAAAAATTCGCGAATCATTAATTCACAAAGCATATTTATAAGGTAAACGTTAATAAAAAAATCTTAAAGAACTTATAAACTTCACTTTTTGCGAAATATTAAAAAAGATACTTTTCTTTTCCTATTATTACATTTACATAAATAAATTAATGATACACAAAAATACTTAGTGTCGGGTGTATAATAACTGAAACTGCGGGGCGGTAATGGGGATCATAAGATGGACAGAAAAATGCACAAGTAGATCTATAAAGGGGACATCCACCGAATGTACTTTTCACTAATAATTTTCTTGTAAACAGTCATATTACGCTTGAAAACTAATTTATCTAGATAACTATAGGAATTAACATTCTCAATAATCAATATCTCATATAAATATCTTTATATGTTTGTAAAAAATAACTATTTTTAATCGAGTATCAGAATTGAGAAATGCTCTTCAAAAGCAGAATCATTCACATGCAAATAGAAACTTGTCCGTCCATGGCCAGACCGACCAGAAAAGGCTGAACGCGTGTGTATTCGCTCAAATTACGAAGTCGCCTTTTACACGGAGAAATTTATTCGAAAAATTTGGTACGCTCTTTCACGTAAAATCTCCTCGTTTCAATGCACACCGTACGCCTGGCGTAATTGCATTCGTATTATTCGAGACCACCCGCGTGGCTTTGTGTTCGATTAATAATAGAGATCTTTTGTTCGAGCTCATTGTCTTTAATGAACTCTTGCCGGAGTACATAACACGATCCATCCCTCTATCTCCTCCTTTCTTCGCCTCCACACGCGTCGCCCTCCGTCTCGCCCTATCTCTTTCGTTTTGTCCACCCTTCGAACATTGTGTAAGTTCCAGGAAGGCTCACGTTTTCGGCTGAGCTGATGGACATATCGCACGCCAGCAGAATCACCCCCCTCTCCCTCACCCCCTCCATGAGATACAGCGCTCCGCGTGAACACCCCTGCTTTTTTTTTCACCGCGCATTCATCACTGCTCGCCGGCGGGATTGTGATCACGTTCGAATGGGAAATGTTGGTATAATTACGACGAAACGTCGTAATTGGAAAACAGATTGAAAAACAGCATTAAATTTGCATCGCACGATAGGATTTGTTCGGTTAAATATAAATCGACGCGGGGGGAATCCGCGGATAATTCATGTTTGTGTAACGAACTGCTCGTGTCTCTGGCGCTGGCACTTCAGACATATCTGCCGAATCGATGATATTTCTTCGAAATCGTTGATTAAGTCCGAATGTTCTAACAAGGAACATCAGCCAATTGACACACACTGATTTTGATGAAACTTGACATACAGTTGACACGTTGACTGCCGCGGGGATCACCGGTGATCGGCATATCAAAATTTATTTAATTAATTAATTACTGCTTTTACTAAAATTTTGAATATAATTTACATTACAATAGGGATACAAGGTCAGGACTGTGCAACTGAATAGTTACCCATCTTTTTTCTTCGTGATTTGTGTTTGAAATGGGATATTGTAGTATATCTGACTAGGTACGGGAGTTTTCACTGTGGCAGTTAACGTGTTAAAGCATTCGAAAAAAATTGACACGTACTTTTTTTATCAGCGGATATTCGTATTTAGAGGGTGACACTTCTCTTGAAAGTTGGGGGATGAGAACGTTTTGAGCCGAATAACTCAAAAACTAACAAACGTAGAAAGAAATGGTACACACGAAAGTTGCTTGAATTTTTATGAATAATAATATGACGTAATAGAAATTTGAGTGAAGTTATAGGTGGTGCCGCGGTAGCCAAAAAATCATATTTCTTGTAAATATAAACAGGAATATCCGCCGATGAAAATAAATACGTGTCAAATAGTTTCCAATGTTTTACCTATATGGCAAGTTTCATCAAAATCAGCGTGTGTCGACTGGGTGATGTTCCTTGCAAGTGTTATTGTATTATAAAATTAGCATCTTAGTATGAGCGTGACGTAAATAATTCTAAATTTAATAAAAAATAGTTTGTGCATAGGTATAGAAGGTATTCAGAACAGTTTTTCATTTTCTTAAGTAATAGGAGTAAATTTTATTTTTACCTCATAAGAAATATTAATCAATTTTTTATATTAATTGAAATGATTACAGAATTATCTAGGTTACCGACATAAATCCGATTATTAACACTTTGATGGCTGCTGAACAAAAAGTACACGTAGAGTTCAAATTGTAAAATAATCGACATAAACAGAATAACAAAGTTTTTAGGCATTTGACTATAGTCTTGCAAAAATGACCAACGGGAACCAGTTTTCGCAAAATATTCGCGAAATATTTGGAATTGTTTCAATATGAAGTTTGCTCAGAATTTTGTGGCAATCAATAGTTATTTAATTAAATGAAGTTTGAAATATCGGTCACCGGTGACCCCTACGGCATTCAACGTGTTAATCAAGCAACCAATAACTCTTGTCAAATTTTAAACGCACTTAATATTGTAATATTAATATAGGTTTGCAGCTGTATGAACAGCAGTTAAATATTTTTTTCTTCATAATTTATATTTAAAACAAAACGTTCTAATGTGCCTCACTGGCTATGTAAGTTTTCACTGTGGCATTCAACGTGATAACAATTTTTTGTCTATAAACGTTTGAATCTCTTAGGTGTAAGCGATAAAATAAATAAGTACGTTTTATTCACATCGTTTCCGTATAATATTAGTTGTCACGGTCGTGCCTCGGGATTCGTATTTTAATAAAACCGTGTGCAAAATGAACAGACTTTAATATCTACTTATTTATGGAAACACCTCCATTTCCCTTATTCCTAGATTCCGTACCCTCGACATTTCGTAGAACATATCCCCGGCGAATACGGACATTTCACCATATTGTTATATCCTTTTCAGTTCTCGCGGCATAAGCATGAAAAATCCGTATGTATTTTTTTAGCGGGATTTGAACCTATGTGCTTCCGTTCAATTTCTGATATCTCTGAATCGCAGACAATTTTTGTCACGTTTGGATTCAATTTGATTCTCATGCTAACGAATTTTGATAAAATCATAAAATAATAATTAAGTGGCCTTAAACCATGCTTTGTATATTAAACTCACATAATTCGTAAAATTAGTTTTAAAATGAGTAATAAAAATTTAATTGTTATATCATCAAATTCTACGTAAAGCAGAGACAATATATCTTTAGCATTATTTCATAAACATAATAGTTTAAGCGTTAATTCAAACTGCATTTATCTTCGACACCCTGTATACAAATTTTTGTCTTTCCTATTCTAACGTGCCAGATACATCGTTATAACATGAATTGAAACATTGGCACTGTACAGTGACAAACGTCCTCAAATAATACACTCGCGACACAGAATATGTTTGATATGATACAAATACGACTTCTACTTCTGAACCATTTCTTTCGAGTTATTTTTACACTGCAGCACTTTTGAGTTTCAGAGGATTGTTCAGTGAATTGTACACGTTCATAAACGCTCTTCATTTATCAGGGCCTCCCAGGACTTGAATAGTGATTGCATGGAATCATAAGGCAAACGGTTAAGACGGTTAAAATACACTTCCAGAATTTGTTCATCTGTTTCTGTAAGATCCTGTGCAGGCTCGTCGCAGCCAAACAGCTAAAAAGGCATTGAACATCGAATTTCACTTCCAGCTCAATTTGACCTCAATGTAGCACACATTGTATCGGTACGTATGTATATCATATTCTGGCTCTCTTCTAATTAATATCCTTTCAGTGCCATAGAAGTATCACGGTTGCGTACCAATGACACTAAACGGTTCGTGATGCCCTAACAATCGAATGAAATGCATCAACTTCCGCCCACAACTTTCCACCTGGTTATCCGTCCGGCATCTCCGATACACCGTAATCCCGATACGTTCATTTTCCCGCTCGGAAAATAATTACTGTTTCGCGGCTTACGATAATTGGATCGTAATGTCTTTATACCTCTTCCGACACATTGCGGTGGTCCGTGGGAGTGAAGGGCATAATGAGAGCCGTGCAAATCTATCTCATTACGGAGGAAACCCTACTTGGAGTACTGGCCGTGTATGGCATCAATCGCGGATATCGCATCATCTCCATCTGGCCATAAAATCTGCCGTACCTCGTTAGCCACGCTTGTTATGCTCCGCACCCCAAATTTCACCCCTCCACCGTCCCCCAATTTCCCCTACTACGGATTCGCAACCCCGTACAGCAACGATCCTATTCCCATGCACTCGTACGTACATCCTCGGCTACCCCTAATTATTTCGAGTCGAATTTCATGAGAGTGCGGTTGAGGATACACCAAAAAATCCTGTGTACGATGGTTCACACACATCATGTTGGGTCATTAGTTACGCCGGGCGATACCGTTTCTCTTAACATTTATGCCGTTACGGGCCGTCCTCCCATCATAGTTATAGGGGTACATACGGGGTGTCCTGGTAATCCTGATACGACTGTCAAGGGACACCACTCAATTGACACACATCGATTTTGATAGAATTTTGATGCGATATAGATCTCGGAAACATATTCGATACATGTTCCTTTTATCGGTAAATACTCACGTTGAAGGGTGAAAACCGCCTCGAAGTTGGGACTGGAAAATCTATTTTGTCGAATAAATCGGAAACTATTAGGTGCAGACGAAGAATTCAAAATATAAATTGTGTCGTTTTAAACGACAAATTTTACTGTGTAAGCAGATTTTTCGAACACATTGTTTATTTAAAAGGATACTAAAAAATAAATTATTTTTGAAAATTTTTTTTATAAAACGTCCAACTATTTTTATCGAAATTTGTGTATACAAACTAGAACTCCGGATAAAGAATATGGATGAATTGAAATTTTTAGATTCACCGTCAGAATTTATATTATTATGTTGCGAGCTATACTCACATTTCATACTCGCCAATCCACTTTGGGTATACGATTGTTTTCGATGTAGATTTGTACGATGTTCTAGCAATTAAATTACGTTACACTTTGTTAATGGTCCCTTGAACAGCGGAAATTCATTTTTATTTTTTTTCTACACCTTATAGTTTTCGAGATATTCGATAAATTTACTGTTTTAACCCCAACTTTGAGAGCTGTTTTCATTCCTTCAATATGCATGTTAGCCGATAAAGAAAAACACGTGTCGAATATTTTTCTGGAGTTATATCGTATCAATATTGCTGTACATATACATTTTGATTTCAGAAACTGAATATCATCACCAGACTAAGTAATTATCACTGAATTCCTGCTCTATGCGCAGGGTCGTCTCCTTCTTGTTCTTAGAACATATCTTCCAATTTTGTCTTCAAAGTTAATTGCGTGTTAACAGTGTTACGAACCTGAACATGCAAATTAATTCGATGAATCAGTAATGTAAATCGATTAACAAATGAATTATCGATGTTTTACGAAAACACATGGCTTTCCTGTAAAATTGTATTTTTCATCCATTTTTACCAAATTTGTCGGGAACTAAATGAATAAATTTAATGAAATTTTTTTATGGCGAATCCTAGAGAGGTACTAAACATACTAACTGAAAGAAGTTGAAAAATAATGCCTACATTTGTAGAGAAAAATAATCATTCGTCACTTTTTCAACAGCTTATTAAGCATCATGTAACTTCCTTTTTAAAACGTATATAAAAATCGTGTGTTCGATTAATTTAGCACCATTAGCGGAGTACTCAATCAAAATTTAATTGAAATTGCGTCAGTGGTCTGGGAGAAAATGTGTCATGAAATTCGGCAATTTTCTATTTGCATAGAGTTCAGTTGTGGGTTCCCTTATATAAACCAATCTATTAAAAACCAAGTTAATTTTTTACCTACGCAACTCACAATTTTAATATGAATTTAACACATTAACCCTTTAAACTTCTTTGTCGAGTGTGACTCGTCATCGATTGTATTCACAGGTACTCCTATGTCGAGTGTGATTCGATATTTTTAAATTGCCAGTTTAAATATGTATTATATTTCGCAATATTTCTTTACCTACATAAGCAATATTACATGTATATGGCCCTTTTTTGTAACAAAAAAGTCCTTGAATTGTTTAGGTACATGATTGTCTGTACCTAATTGGTTCCCATCAACCAACTGTCTTTTGAAGTACATTTCAAATAAAACACTTAAAATAATAGGGAGTTATTGAAAAGAAAATTAAAAAAAGAATTAGGAATTCAAAGGGTTAATTTGTATTACAGACAGTATAGCTGTATGATCAGAATTGTGTAGCGGTAGCATCCGAAATACACAGCTTCTTTCGAGATCGACGGTCAACTATTTTTGTCATGACACTGCTGTGTAGCGACGCGACGGTGATGTTTCGTATAATATAAATCGAACTCTGTTCTGTTCAATTTTGCTGGATGTTACATGCGCACCTTGTTTTCGGAGGAAGCACGTTCTCTTTGTGTGGTCGATGTAATCTGTCAAATGAAAAGAGAGTTCGACAGCTTCTGTCGCGATTGCGATCGTTTCCCATCGTTTGGTACGATCGGTCGCGTGACCATGCAACTTTTCCAACGAACGGACACAGACACTTCACCCTGCTCCTTGCCGGGAACCTCCTTGCACGTTTCTCGTCAAATCGATGACTTGATTTCTCTTATCATGATCGTTTGCGTTGATTTCGCCCAGAGCTTCGTACTTGACCCTCAGGAACATACTGCTGACTGCAAGGGAACAATCGAAAGAGTGGACATGCTTGTAAAAACCAGTAAAAGACCACTTTTTCTCTTTCAACGCCATTGTACATTAGGGTGGACCTTAGTTTTCGACCATCGAATTTTTTTCATGACACCCCTTAGAATTGTGCCACTGAATGAAAAAATAATCTATGCAACTGTTCGACGAGGTAAATATAATGCCAAAGAACAATTTCTTCTAAAGGTCAATTTTTGAGATTTCAGGGTCATCATTTTTTTTAAAGTGATGTATTTTGTTCCTATATTGTTACAGAGCGTAGAAAGACAAATTCAACAATACATAAACATGTATACTAACGATACACTGCAATGGAGACAAACGAGTTACAAAAATAAAAAATTTTCAAATTCGATGAGGCATGATTTCCTGTTGTCCGATCGATTTCAAAGTTCGCACGGATTATTTTTTCATCCAGTGGCACAATTCCAGAGGGTGTCCAAAAAAAATCTCAGAATTAATTTTCACCAAGTATAACTAAGGTCCACCCTATTGTATGATACATTCTAATCAACTATTCGGTGAATATACAAGTATTTTTTCATTTTTGTATATAGAGTGAGTCAGCATACCTTGTCACCTTAACACTTTGAGTGCCGCATTACCCATATCTGGGTGACAGATAAATTGAACCATTATTTATTTGATCATGTAAAATATTCAAAAATATACCGAATCAGCTCTAATAGAAGCAGTACAAAATTGATGAATGTTACTGGCATTATTGATTAGAAAAGGTAGAATTAGAACATGATTACATTCATTTTTAATACAAATTGAGGAAGTTTGCTATTTTCAGCTAATGGAGCGTGGTATTTAAAGTGTTAATACGTTGAGTGCTACAGCGAATGCAGCCATACCTAATCAAACACGATATAATTTATTACTTTTTATATATATCGTAAAGGAACGTGAAGAAGTATTCAGGAAACTTTTAAACTTAATTTTCTCGAAAATAAAGCCTCATTTGAAAAAAATTTATTCTATATTTTCGACTTATTTTTACCTCAGGAATCACCTCCTTTTCGGTTGTACCACGATTTCCGAAACACCCTGTATTAAAGTTAAGAAACATAACTTGGCAGGAATTCAACTTATTTATTTGTTAAAAAATTTTTAAATATTGATTTAACAAAGGAACGACTACGTCCAATGATAGAGAGCACTTTTAGCTGTCTCATATAAAAAATCAATTCACTTGGTTGAATAGCGTGTACTATAGCCTGTCAATCACGTCGAAAAATACGATTTCCGGAAAAATGCAATCGAAGTTCTGCATGCAGTATGAAACCGTATATGAACGCAGTCGTTTAAAATACTCATAACATTTTTAATTTTTTAAATAATATTGTAATATTTTCGGGTTATATTTTTGAACACTTGTATGACATTTTCGGCAAAAAGTTTTTCGATTTTTCAAGCTTGTACTGTGTTTGGCCCCGTTAAGCAGAATTTATTATTTATACCACTAACTCTCAGGAACCTTAATCAATACTGATTGTGAGCAATGTGGACTCCACGAGAACACAGAGCAAAATTCCGTTCAATAATTTGTAAAATTCGTGGAAATCAATGAACGTAATCGTTTAGCGAGAAAACCACCTCGATTATGCTATTTGAATTCCCGAAAATTTAAATAATGTTGAGGACCATTCTTCCGGAAATAGTGAGAAAGAGAATGATCATTATGACATGTTCATGCACGTATCATTTTCGCTGCTTTATTCACACAGTACAGTACATGTATACCATTAACGTGCTGCAATATTTATATCAAATTAGCGACCATTCTTTGCATTCAAACGTAATCCTCCGATTATCCGACTGACAGACCTTCCAATTAGTCTGGATAATTGTAAATTTATTGTACCTTTTAACGATCGCTCATAATTACTGATATTTATAAGGTATCGCTTCGATCATTCAACGGGTTCAAATTATATTAGTAATTGGCCGACATATATACTGTTTATTTAATCAATTTCTTCGAATGATACAATCAAACGGTCTCATTTCAATGTGAATTATACTGTCATGGTAACATATTGAAATTTAATTGTTAATTCGAATTATCAATTTGTAAATGAGAATTTAATTTACTATATCAACACCACGTTTTTTTTTCATTATATTTTTTATTTTTATCAAAGCTTTCGTTCAAACTTGTTAGATTTTAATTTGGCAGATGAGAAGAAACGGCAACATACTTAAGAGGTTCTTTAATACAGAGCACACTTATGCTTTATTTAAGATTCTTTAAACATGCACGTTAAACTTTAGGTATTTGTACATAGCGACAAAAAAAATACCGCGACGAGAAAAACACGCTTTTAACTTTAACGCAAATTGTATACACTTGAAGTAGTGATTGGCGCATGGCCTAACAAAAGACGTAGACTGCGCCTACAAGAAGCGCGATTTCTTTAAATTTGAATATCTCTAACAAAACTTTCTAATAACTTCATTATATCTACCGTAGCGGTAGGTAGAATCCTGAGTGGAAATGTTCCTACACCTAATGGAAATTGTTAAACAATTCTGCATGCAGTCAGATTTGCGTAGAACTTTAGAGGGTCTTCAAACAGCACACGAGAAGGGGCAACATGTAAGCGCACGTGGCACACTGTGTATTCGTTGCACGTCAAAAATGTATTGATTTGAAACGCACGAAATCGAAGCAAGGATGTTGGAAGTTGGCAAATATAAAAAGTAAACGATAGCCGGCTGATCGATTCCCCACGTCCCTTCTGTTAAATAGAGTAACCACCATCGCAGAGATACTGGCTTTATTTGTTCTTCTCTTATGGAGCCCGGAAAAAATAAACAACAGCCGGGAAAGTTGGTAATTTCGCGGTGAAGGTAATTTCAACGAATCCTGTAGCAGACTACGTACACATAAGGTGCGTGCTTTTCCAATATCGGTAATGCGTTTCCCAGGACCGACCAATCTGCGGTCATCCGATGAAGATGACAAAGCTCCTCAAAGACGCGCGGGTCAGCTTAAATGTTCATAATCTTTCAGATGGGGTATTGTAGGAATTTTACTTGAATAAAGAGAGTTTCACTTCTTAAAATAACAAGAATGTTTAATAATGAAGGTCGATACGCTCTGAATATTACACACTTTCTCAACAGATATTTCTCTCAAAAAGTCTCACAGAAAACTCTCGCTCTGCAGAGCACTCGACACCCGAAACTGTCTTTTCACACGCACACATTCACACAGATAACACTCATGCACTCCTTAGGGCTTACAAGGAGAGGTCCTGAGATATAACGCTGATTCTTTTATGAGACTTTTCACAGTGGTAGATCTTGAAAAAGTGAAGCTAATGTTACCCGGTTTTGGGGGAAGACGGTTAATAGTTTATGAGATATTTAACGTTAAATCTACTACCTCCTTCATCTTTTGAAGTGTGGATACTTCTATCAGAAGCGATCGTGGTGTGTTCAGTAACGCGTCAGCTTACTGGTAGATTCCACTTTTTGTCGCGGGTTCAAATCCCATTGGAGGAACTTTTTCAAGATACATATTACATTTCTCATTTTTTCAACTTTTCTTAAATACATTTTAAATACGTACAAAAACGTTCAAACCGATCTCTAGGTCGAAATCTGAATAACAGAGACGGAGGAGGCCGTGGATACTCTGGAGACGCTGCCGCCCCTGGCGACCGCAAAGACGGTGGAGTGTAATGGAGGGTATGAGAAAGAGAGAGAATTGGGAGATGATGATGGTGTTTAGTAGGATTGGATTAGAGGGGATGGGGATGGGAATCGGGTTGGGAATCGGGAGCTTGGTGATAGGGATGCTGATATGGATGGTGATATGGATTGTGATATGGATGATGATATGGATGGTGATAGAGATATGGCTGGGGATGGGGATGGGGGCTGTGAGGCGGGTATTGAGATCAGGATCAAGATCGGGAGGACAAGGGGGGTGGTATTGCAGGTCCTTTTGTATCAAACAGATCACACACTGTGTGCGCTTTAACCCACTCGAAGCCGGTCTCTTATCATAAGACGATTTCCAGGAGCCGGAATTTTTTTACTGTTTATATTCATAAATAAAATAAGTGATAACTAGACTGGAAGTTTATGCAAGTATGATATGCCGCGTATATGCAAAGTGTATGCAAGATATGTGCGAAATATATGTAGGATAAATGTTTAATCCATTCCTATAAAACATTCATTTTTTATTGCTTCCGCTGTCTAGTGATAAGGTTTAATTTGACTTGACCGGTTTCGTATGGGATACACTAAATACATAGTGTGTGTTTTTTTTTAATTCAAATAGACCTACCACACATGCTGGAAAATTTGATGATTCACTCTCAGGATACCCCACTTAATGTGCATTTAATGTTCTTATGTGAACTGTACTGTATCTTTTTCATACTGTTGCGCACTGTACATACTCACTAAAGAAACAAAGCACTATAAAGTGTTGACTTTTTAAATAGAGATTCCATACATAATTTTCTGGATATCTTCGATAAGGTTAATGAATGTTTTCTTCTTTTTCAGGTATTTATTTGCGCTATTGTCTCCGATCAAATCGATAGAAAAATAAATGGGAGTCGATGGAAGAAGACCTGGCGAGCTACGTTACAGATAGTACGTATTATTTGACACAAATTAATTAAGGCACTATGAGCCTTGAAACTTTTAGCAAAAATCGTGCTCTCTGTGCTGGAATTTTTCGTAGTACAACACGTGTTAAACCGACTATTTCATTGGAGTAATATGTATGATGTCAATTGTTAAGTTGTTTCAGAGTCCCTCAACTGTGAAGCGTGTAACAAAGTACATACATTTTGGTAAGACTCATTGAGACGATCATTCGTCTCAATAAATCGGTTTATAGCGTTTATAGCGTACAATAAACAGCTGCACGCAAGCCACTGCGGTGGTCCGTAGCATATTGTGTACGATTTTTCAGAATGGGTCTATGCATTTATCGTTTTCAAAGGATGAAACATCAACGTGACAGATCTGTTTACACTTCCACAGCAGAAAATAAAAAACTGCCCTCAGATTTGTATTACTAAACTAAATTTATATTTTGCTGTATTCATTTTTACCAGTAGGGTAAGAAGAGTCAGCTTTCACAACCCGTACCGTTCTGCTAACAGCCACTATATCGTCTCTGGCATGTTGCCCGTGTTAACAAGAATTATGTTCATGATGCAGCCGCCTTTTTGCCAATTTTCTTATTCATTTTCAGTTAACTAATCAGACCGAGACATACCCACTGGTTACATGCGAATTTACAACTGAATCGAATTCAGTTTTATCTCTTAATTTTATATCATTAGAATAATATTAGAATTTAGAATTTCAATGCAATAGTTAAAATAGTTTCGTTTAATATTTCACGATAAAGAATAAAACCAGTAAAACAAATGCATAAACATTAATTAAGTCAATAATAGAAAAAGAAATATTCAAACAGTCAACTATAAAGAGCAGCTTTCAATTATTTTTACAAAGATTGGATAAAAGGAAAAGTATGCTAATCTTAAAGTTATAATTGCAGAATATTCAAAAGAATTCTGCGGTGAAAATGACATTAATTTTGAACAAGCGTGCTATTCCATTATGATAAATTTAACTATGAAAGGGTTCATGGTATTTGTGCTTTAACAGATTACCTGGAGATGATGAATTATTTTGCATTTTAAAAATGATTTTACAACTAGCAAGACAAGTTTTAGTTGCTTCCAGAGTATTTGTTGTCGATTAGCTTAACCTGACCATAGGAGAAGACTAGACCATAGATTTTATAATAGACCAAGTAAATTCTCTCGTTTTTAACAACTAACACTAGGTGTCCCGGACAAAAAATGATCCACTTAAGGGGAGACTCCGGTCTAGAACTTTAAAAAAATCGATTTCTCTTTAATTTCTTTTTTGAATCTTCAACCCTTTAAGAATGCGTGTTTAAAGGGATTTTTTTGAAGTTCGAAAATTCCTGAAGTTATAGGCATTCGAGTGGCAGCAGATACATTGGTAAAGCTGGCTATGTAAAACTTTAATCGTGTTTTCCTCGAAACGGTGTTTCTCAAACTGATGCCATAAATATCTCGAAAAGTCATGAACCGACTCACTTGCTTTCTCTTTTACTTTACAGAATATACAAAAAAAGGAAAACAGCGAAGAAAGGGATTTTTAATTTTGAAGCGTCGCTAAATTGTCCAAAATTGATATTTCTTAAATTTTTTAAGGTATTGTCCCTTAGTTCATTTTGTGCCCTTTAAGAATACCCTATGACTTTTTATTTCAGAACAACGGTTTAGGCCCTAAAAGTTTCACCGTTTTGGATGCTGTTTTTTGAGGCCCCGACTTCAATAATTTGTCAGCGCCAGCTACAATGTTGAATTAAAAGAAAGTAAATTTCAATTGTCCAAGACATCCTTAATAAAATGCAAAAACCCTGATCAATTCATCTGTCGCAGTTTTCTTGTAATTAAGCCCTGAAAATGACCTACTTTTTTAAGGCTCTAGACCGCAACCTCCCTTTAACGAGTAAAACGCAAAAATAAATTTATGTTTCCGTGCAGTGCATAATTTAAAGAACCTCAGGATTTCTTCGTAATGCATAAAGATTTATGGACATTAAGGTAAACGTTCTCAATATCGATCGTGCCTCTATTAGCAACAAATTGTCTCTACCTCTACAGTAAAAGTGACGCATAAATGAGATTACTACACAAATTCAGTGATTAAGAGAGCAAACAATTATTGCTGAACATGTCTTATTTTATAAGTGATGCTTCATTTGTTTTATTATTAAATTCTTTGTCAACTGACAAATTTTAACAAGATAAATTATATCCGTCACATCTGACAGAAATCCAGTCGTACATAGGACACATCCCGAAAATAATAAAGAAAAATGCTATTGACAGTAAAATTGGAAAGAATCGTCACTTTTTATTAATAGGCCTAAATGGGTTCATTTAAAACAGTTTTGTACCAACATGCTTATAAATAGCTATAATAGCATTTATCATATAAGTAATTATTACGTTGGTACACAAATAGTGGCTCGCGAAATTGATTAAATATCTCCACAAATACCTTTCTTCCCTGTTTCTGGCGTAATTGATTAATTACAATTTGTGGAGGCGTATGCGAAATATACAAATATTAGGGGAAGATGGGGGAATGCCGATCAGCGGGCAATGTTGGTCATCTAGAAATTAAGAATACTGCATTATTTTAAACCACCTTGAATGTTGCTATATTCTACTTTCAATCAAGTGAATTAGTATATAACAATTCGCCATTGTAACATGTGAATGTTTCTACAGTTTACATTGTAATTTTGTCAACAAAATAAAAAGCTGTAAGTGCTACTTTGACTTAGAATTTTGACTTTACTTTTACTGTTTACCTAAGAGCTACTTTCACTTTCTGGATCCTACACTATTTGTGCTGTTTTAGTATAATAGTTCTGATACAGTTGAAGTCATTTGCACTCGAAATAAAGTATTGCATAGATCGCTATCAATAGCTACGGAGGACACGGAGAATATTAGAAATTGTGGTGTTGCTTTAATAAAATTGGAAAACGGAGATCTCGGGCTTTTTACTGATAACCTTATCGTTACATTTTATACAAGCAAAAACTATAAATAATCTCCTAAAGTAGAAATTTGTAGAAAATATTGGATGCTCACAATGGAGTGGCAGCGTACTATAGATCACGGTTGTGCTAATTTAATTACAGTGTAATTGAATTACGTAATTTAATACTTCGATTACATACTAATACAATTACTGTAATTACTGTAAGCATGAGTGTAATTGAATACAATATAATTGGAATACAATGTAACTAAATTATAGCTCAGAGGTCTGAAGAAGTGAGATAAATGTTTACACTTTGAGAGATCTGAATTACGAATTACAATGTAATTGAATTACTTTGTAATTATAATTCATGGAGTAATTCAACTGTAATTCTGCACAACTCTGCTATACATAAGGAATCACAAAGTTCGTTGTTGATCAATTTCTATCCCGAACGTAGAAAAGAATGGCCAGAGTTTGAGGAGAATTTGCGGCGTTTATCAAACGAATTACACCGTTACCATATGCTCTCCGATATCGTTTCCATGTGACAGTCTGTTCCCATATCCGGATTCAGCGGATGTAGACGGCGGGTGGAACGAACCGATAGAATGTCCTGGGTTCGTTCGAAGGAAAACGTGGCTGTTCCTCCCCCGTGGATTCAACCGGCTCGTACATTTGCCGAGGAATTTCCTAGGTAGCACGTGTCTTTATGGTTTATGCGTCTGGCCGCGGCGTGGATGAACCCCGCAGAAACAGAACTGACACCGGCCGCAATATTTTATTGTACTCGAACATTCGGAAATTCGGAACCGCGATAAACTACATCGAGGCGATCTTTCGTTCTCCTCTCGCGTGCCAAGTAGTCCTTCAAACTGAACATTTTCTCTTTCGAAATCTAGCATAACCATCATCTCGATATCTTTGACGGTACAAGTTTTCTTCCACGTGCAGCGGCTCGTAAAAGTGTACGAATGATCACGTTTAAACGTTTGCGCATGCAATGATTTAAAGCATCCCGTGTCGCGTGGGTCGTACGCGGCCCACGCGTTGAATACGATTATTCTAAATAAATGCAAATATTCTTCGTATTTTTATTAAAATGATCGCTACAATGATAGTACAGAACAAGAAGTATGCCATGAGATAACTGAATGTTTATATTTTTAACGTTGTGTATTTATAAAAACTTTGTTATCGTGTCTGGCTAGTTATGGAATTTTCCACTGCGGCACGGAATCTGTTTTCGCTGACCTGTTCTTTAGTGCAGAATATAAGAACGAAACCGGCATAACGTAAATTTTGCAAGATCCTTTCACGAATTTTTAAACATACAGGATGAACGAGTAAAAACTGCCATTTAAAATAACTTGTTAAATATTAAAGAATATAAAAGAATTGTTGAATATAGTATGTTGCGGTTGAAGGGCTTGATAGGACAAAAAAATTATTTTTGCACGGGACATATTTTGGAAGATTTTAAGGTTACTCTGAAATTTACAAGCTGCACTATGCACTATGAGTTACAGGATAGACACTACTCGATAAACAGAAGAAGAAGTGTCTAATGGGCGTGCGACTTACAATCAAACTTAAAGTAAACTAAACCTAATTAAATAATAACTAATTTTGTTTAAATTGTGAACAATACTAACATTGTAATACTAATATAAAGTAATTATTATACAATGAAATAATTAAATATTTTTTTGCAGTGATTTATATTTAAAACGGGTGATTACAGTGTGTTTGACTAGAAATGGCATTTTCCACTGTGGTGATAGTAAGAGCATGACAGAGAATGCCAACTGACATTGGATAAATATAAGTATTTAAACATTTTAAGAAGTAATCTAAAGAAATGTGTCGAAACATTAGGTGTGACAGCAAATTTCAATAATACTTCCAAAAAGACAACGACCTGAAACACATCGCCTGAACTGCACAAAATGGATATCATACAATAGATTTCACACATTAAATAATTTTCCACAATGCCCTCATATTAATGTTATCGAACATTTATGGTCTGAAGGAGGTAGATGATTAAATAGTTACTAAATAAATTCAAAGGGTGTATTAAAAGAGAGAAGAAAACGGAATAATGAAATTTTATTCGCAAGAATGTGAGTGAGAAGTTAGAATATAGATAGTATGAAAGATCGAGTTATTATTAAACACGTCATTGATGTCAAAGGTGGTGTAACGAAATATTAATATACAACAATATAACAATGCTCTACGTGTTCGAATACTTCTGTAAGCCAAGGGGAACATATGTGCGCAATAACTGTTACATAAACACTTTATACGTGTCACCAAATTATTGTTCAACTCTGTCCGTGCACTTCTGACACTTGGCTGTTACTCCACTTACAATATTACTCTGATAAATTCTGCTAAGCGCATATATATTTCACCTGTTAGCAGTTTCAAACACAAGGATTCGAATATGTTCGTGAGCCACTATGACCAGCTTGAGAAATTGATGATGGTCATGGGAGCTCCGGCCTTCCCCCACCCTAGGTCCATTCCCCTCATTTAGGCTGTGATCTGTGACGACGGTGGACCGAGGGGAGACGAGGAGCGAACTGAAGGAAACTGAAACGAGAGGAATGGACCTAGAGTAGGGGAAGGCTGGAGCTCCCGTGGCTATCACTATTCTATGGGCTTAAATTGCGGAAAAAGCAATAATACGATTCTTTTGATATTTTGCAGTTTATTGAAACATACAATATTAAACTTTCTGAATTTAAAATTCTATTAAAACATATAAATATTTGAACGAGATACAGCAATTCTCGTAAAAGTGTATTCCGGACAGGGGTAGATAGTATACACGATTTCGCCATTTCGGTTTTATTAAAACAAAAAAACCAATTTTTTTATAAACTCTTTTATACTCTGTCTCCGTTCATGTTTTTTTATTATAAGTTTATTTCAAAGTGGTCGCATTAACAGAAACGTCATTAGCCACCACGTATTACAATATAGCGTTTACACATATTTCTACATTTTGAATGCATTGTATCTGCAATTTGAATACATATCTGATCACAATAAATCAACTGTAGCACGTTTTCGGTGTTCTTGAATTCATTCAGATTCTTCTTCAGGTCTTCTGTTTCTTTGAATATTGACGATAAAAAAATTTTCTGACATTTTTCTCAGTTTTATATACCAAAATTTTTATAATGTTTTTACATATTGTCTAAACTGTTTTTCTGACCGTGTGCTTTAAATTTTAAGGCAATCCGTCAATTTTAACGTGAGATATTGTGAACACCATGTTAGAAAACATAGTTTCGGGAAATACGCGTTTAGAGTTTAGCAACGTCTATCTACGCGTGTATACATACTTCCACTTTGAACGCTATGTCTCGAGGAATGTTTTAAATATGTATATGGGCCCTTTTACACATTGAATTTAAGACTTCAAACTATTTGATAAAGCAATAAAAAAAGTAAGATAACCACTTAACGACCAATTATTTTTGTCATTATTTCACAGGTGACGAATGAATATATCTATTGACTAAAATGGTGAGAAATTAAAGGTAACACCGTTTTATTTTATAATTCATGTATAATATAATTTATTATCAAATTCATTATAAACATAATCTTGCAACATGTGCCATTGACATAATCGCGGACAGATTCTAGCAAAATAGGTTAAGAAATATGTCAAATCTACCAATATATAAAATAATTTACTGTAAGCAATAAAAAGAAGTAAGTTAACAGTTCAATTGGAAATAATTGTCACCTTTCATTAAAAAAACTAAAATATACCATGGCTGAAAATGAGTGCATTATGATCAGTTCCGCAACAATTGGCGAACACTTTTATGAATAACTTTAATGGCTCTTTTTTAATAAAAATAATTATTTTGTATATTGGTTCATATATTAACACGTTGAGTGCCACAGTGAAAACAGTCATACCTAACCAGACACTATATAATTTACTATTTTTTATATAAATCGTAAAGGAAAAAAATACATGAGCACTGAATCGCGTTCTTTTGTTCCTGCATTATTATTTCAGTATGAAGTTTGCTCAAAATTTTGTGACAATCAATAATTGTTTAATTAAATTAAATTCAACGTGCCGGTCACCGGTGACCCCCACGGCATTCAACAACGTGTTAATATATAAATTTAATTGTTTCTAACTAATTTGTAGTAATTAAAATGTTGTTTGAATAAGAACATG
Organism: Macropis europaea; assembly: GCA_916610135.2. Lineage (NCBI taxonomy): Eukaryota > Metazoa > Arthropoda > Insecta > Hymenoptera > Melittidae > Macropis > Macropis europaea. The sequence continues at coordinate 23,381,722 of OU744345.1, read as the reverse complement.
GAAATGGATGATAATGAATACACAAAACGGCAATAGGAGTAAACAGATCAATAAATGAGACACGAGGCAGACTAATTTTTGGTGAAATTGTTTTATAAAAATTTATTTCATACTGCGATCGAGCTAACATTAAAAGTAAAATATTCAGTACCGTCCATAAGTCGTAATTTTTTTAAATGTTCCATATATATGCCAATAAAACATATTCCGTTCTCGCATGTCCGCTGATGTACAAAAAAATTGTATTTCGTGTTCTTGATTCGTGTCTTCTTTCAAGCGGAATGATACTGTAAGTTGAATAGCATCGGTGTAATATGGCGAGCACACGGTGCATATCGCGCGAGGACATCGCGTTAGCAAAAAGCAATCCAAATCTGGCATGATATCGTTAGTGCAGCGCAGATAAGATAGGATATACTTGGTCAGAATGAATTGCTCGTCGTTCCTTATCTTGGGTAGACATAACTTGGCTAGAGTTCCTCGGGTCGTGTTATTCCGGTTGCCAGTAGTTCAGCTGTCTGAAGTCCCTAACTCTTGCGCCGCGACGAATTTTCCAACTGTGAGCGTAGGCTCGGAAAACTCTGAGAAAAACGTGAATACCGATCAATTCCGTAGCCGAGAGGAAATGGAAGTCGCCTCGAACTTGCCAAGGAATAATCGTCGAGCTATAGGAAAAGTCCGTCGAAGCTGTAACTTTCGCCCAGTTTTATCGCTGTGATCGAATAAATTTTACAATTCTTCAATAAAAATTCGTACGAAAGCATTTCAGTGCCCTTGATTGTCTAATGCGTAGTAAACAAAAAAATCATTTTACTATTACTGCAAAAATGAAATTGCACAGCATTCGTTCCTCTGTCAGATGAATGAAAGTACTTACTTTTTATGATTCATTAAGGAGTCATTCCAGTGTGACACTTTAAAAAATTCCGTTTTTTATTGTTATCGAAAGTGTATGTATTGAAGAATGTACTGTTAAATTTTGGTAAAGAAAATTTTAAACACAAATTGTTTTTTTTGCTACCTGCGATAGCGACACTGATATTAATTAAGAATCTTTTTGAATTTTTCGTTTCAGATAAGGCTACGAGCTCAAATAACCTGCACCGACGAGACATCTTTTCTGGAACGTGCCACATTTGAGACACACAAAAAATATTAAAAAACATTATTTTTAATACTTTTAATGTTGTTTTATGTTCTTTATGGGTATCTTTATAAATCAGAAAAAGATTTACACTATTACATTTTGTATTGGTGGATAGAAAAATCATTGAAAAATGCTCAATGTTTCTGCCGTCACACTGGAATGACCCCTTAACCCCTTGCCTTATAATAACGAGCCACACTCGTGATGCAGATTACGTTCTATACGTTATAAACATGAGGTTCACTCGAATATGAATTCTTAAAAATTTTGTTTTACACCACCCTTTATCTACAGAGGATTATCTGAAGCAAATTGTACATGTTGACAAATATTCTTCCTGTGTTTCGCTTTTAGAGCAGTTGAGTAATAAACTTCAGTCCAGACAGCTATTAAAAGAAATCATAGGGCAAGGGGTTAACAATAATCTTTTTTTATCCTTCGAGAAATATTCGGCGCATAATTAGGTGCTATAAGCAAATCCATGGCCGTGACCAAATCACTAGAATCGTCGCGGACTAAACACGCTTAGAGGCGTATGGCATCTAGAAAACAGGAAAAGCATCGGTGCAACGTTTTCAAGTCGGCACGTTAGTATAGCTTTTGAAATAGAACGGAGAAACGTAAAGAACTTTGGATGAGCAGTTTTATGGCAAACGATATCAACGGCATCCTGGACGGCTGGCCGGTGCCTTAGATTCGTTTTCACGTCGTGATCCCGTTTCAGCTTCTATTGACATCGGTTTCTATACGGCTAGATGGCTAATGCACTTTCGATACTATCGTTACTAACGTAACTTATGAAATCTTTAAACGACAGTACACACAGCCCCAATGTTTTGAATCGCGTATAAAAATATGAGAAGATATTAACTTTTTTTCCTGTCGTACACGACGGTACAAACAGTTTCTAATATCTGCACGGATTTATAGTCTGTATCAACCGAATTGTCGATGTTTATGCAGTTACGAATTTTCTGCAGAAAGCGAATCATCAATAAGATGTAGATTAAATATTTGTCTTGTAATTATTTTCTTGCAACGCATTCACTTATGTAAAATGTATACGATATACATTTCTATTGGTTTAGCTTCTTAATTATTTTGATTAGAATATGAGGTTTGTTCATATATTGTTTTCAAATAAAATAATATTTACAAGGATAATGATTATTACGGAGTTACAACAAGTCATTCCATAAGGAATGTCGTTTCCTATCTCATAAAACATACTTTGAAGAAGGGCGAATATATTATTCGATGTTGTCTAACAAAGATTTGAGTGTACGCATGGTGGAATGTCAAAGATGTATATTGCTTTGAATTTTTCAATAAAAATTTGGATTATCGCAGCAAGGACCTGTAGGGAATAATTTTGTAAATTAACCGCAATTCTTGGCGAAAATATGCCGTCTTGATGTTTGAAGAAGTGAAAACTTGTTGTATATATCAGCTATTACCTATTCGGGTGGTTAGACAATTCTTTAGTTGAATAACAATGATACTAATCGATTGAAGTAGATTTAAAATGAATTGCTTGAAAACCATAAAAATTTGATGAAAATTGAATTGAAGAACTGTTAAAGTAGTGGAACAAGATATTATTATTTAAAGTATCAATAATTAAAAATGAGTACAATTTAAAATTATTTACGCTTGAAGTCACATTTAAAAACGACGGTATTTATGTGATGACCGGATACTAACTGTATCGCGATATCAGACATTATATCACAGAATTATACACAGGACGCTTAATTTATTTAAGCTGTCATTTTATCGATTGTTCAATCGATCAAATTAATGCCCCTTCCATGTCATTATGATTATTCAAAATTTTCCTCAGTTTTATCTAGTACAACCCAAACAGTGTCCTATAATTAGTATCACCTAATTGTCTGAGTTTCGCATATCGTAAACTGAAACCTCTTACGTTTATGGGAAAATTAAAAAATCCATAAGTTTTATCTAGTACAACGCAAAGAGTGTCCTATAATTAGTATCACCTAATTATCTGAGTTTCGCATATCGTAAACTGGAACCTTTTACGTTTATGGACAAATTAAAAAATCCACGTTGCATTAATTAAGTAAATTAAATAATGTGCGTTCATTTTTTTTTAAGCGTTGAAATGGTATCATAAACGAGCTGCATGATATAAAACATTAGTGATCCATCATTTGTTGAAAATTTAAATACAATGATTTTTAAACCCTAAACGTACCCTGTAATTAGTATCACGTAATTATCTGCATTTCGCATATCTTAAACTGGAACCGCTTACGTTTATAGACAAATTAAAAAATCCACGTTGCATTAATTGAGTAAATTAAATATTGTACGTTCATTTTTTTATTATGATGCGTTGAAATGGTAACATTAACGAGCTGTTTGGTATAAAATATTCGGGATCTGTCACCGTTTGAAAATTTTAGTTAGAATAGCCTTTATATTCCCGGCGAATGCGTCAAAATTTAGTTGTCAGTCGATGTGCCGGGAATTTCTATGCGACACGCAGACAAGAAACTCTCAGCGATCTGCACGTTGCGGCCGTAAATTACGTATCTGGCAACGAATCAAGGAAGGCTCTTGTAGTCACGCCACATTATTTTCTGCGCCCAACGAAGTACAACGACATGTAACGATGGTCACGGAAGCTGTTCTACACTGCAAAAGCGTCGATACGCTTTGACATCAGTAATTTCCAGTATCGACACGTGTCACATCGTACGCACCCAACGATTTAGTAACTGCTACACTTTTTCTCTGATCTTCGATGAACGGGAGAAGGCCTTTTAACCCTGTATAATGCGGTCTTCGGGTCTTTTTCGACCCATCTCGTTCTTATTTATTTTTAAACTTTTGTTGTTATCGAAGAAATGCAATGAAATTAGTATTAATATGCTTGTCCATCAATATGTTCCAACAGACTTGATTTGAACAGCACTGTTTATGTAACAAATTTCAGTTGAATAAACGTTTGATTACGGAGACGTTCATAAAGGAAAATTTTAGAAAACTGCACGTGTATCTGGTAGATGTTCAAAATTGATTTTCACGATACTGGAGGTTCAAATCAAAGAAATTTATTTTACATTGTTTATTTGTTTATTCATGTAGAATCTCATTGCAGAACACCCTATATATCCCCAATAGAAATGAGGCTGTTGTTTCGCCTTTTAGCTGCTTGTTGATCTTCATTTGCCTATATCAGTGATGACCACGGGAGCTCTGGCCTTCCTCCCCTTTAGGACCATTCCCCTCGTTTCAGTACTCTCCTCATTCCTCTCAGTCTATTGTGGACTCAGATCACAGTCTACATGCGGGGTATGGACCTAGAGTGGAGTAAGGCTGCAGCTCTAGTTGTCATCACTGGTCTATGTTATTTATACCAATTATCGACAAAATGTAACGAGCAAAGTTCGCGATCAAATAATGAGGTTGCCTCTATTAAGGTTCTACAGTTTTGGTTGAAGCAGAAAGCGGTTTATTTTAAACCTGAGTCAACTGTTAAGCGTTTATGCATTTCAAGAGTCTAAAACTAACCAGATCTTTCTATTCCCAGACTTATGGACTAATCCGAGTTAGAAATATATTCTGCCACAAAACTCTAAAACACTTATGATGTTCATGAATATTCCTCGTAAATATTTGTCTCTTGATACCAACAATTTTCGAACTGAAACACGAAAATCTTTTCTCTCAGATTCTAGAATTCTGTAAGAAATATGTGCGATAGTACCATAATATAGGGAATGGTTTTAGGTCAATTAAATGAAAATGAATTGTAAATAGTATTTGTTATTAATGTATTAATAACGTGTAATTCTGCTCTGATTTGGAGTGGTTTCTATTATTCTCCTTGGTAACGATTTGTACAAGTTTACAATAGATGTTTGTGTTGAGGATTTCCACTCGCGAAAGTAGCGGTGAACACAGACCGGGCTATCTAAAGATTGATACGTTTGTCATCAGAAAAACAATTTTTTCTCATTTATTTGCCAGTGCAATTGTTATTCGATAAAGTCTAATCTTATTTTTTTACGACGATTCAATAACAATGTTTCATTCTCAGGTAATTATAAATAATACACTGACTTCCTGTAATTATTTTGTAATGTTCGATATTGAATCTCCTTTATCTTTGAAATTATTAACTATTTTAATTTCACTCTTATCTAACATTTTACCGCTATGCATTGCGTCTAGTTTTTTAACCTGATCAAATTCTATTACTCGTATTGTAAGATTAATAGCACTAACAAAATTTAGTCATTTTAGACATTCCTTCGATGATCATTACTTGATATCATTACTTGAAGTAAAAAAATAAATCTGCACTCGAAGCGGAAAACTCTTCTTGCAACAAGAGTTTCGATAGTTGCATTAAGCACCTCATTGTACTGTTACAGACTGTAACAATCTTCCGCACGTTCCACATACTAAAAAAAAATTCACTGCACTACACTGTAAGAATTTGAAACTTCTAAGTTCCGAAATCTGCAGACTTCAGATTTCGTCGTCAGCCTACTCGACGCGTGCTGCGATGTCTTTCTGGTAACCAGAGCTTTTTTGTCATGTAATGCGGCGGAACGGCGTTCCGGCACCTTTTTTCACGATATTTTTAATGTTTTAAAAGGAATTAGACGAAACAATGTTTAGGCTTACATAATTACAATCCATATTTATATAATTCGTAAAAATGATAAAACATGGTATTGTTATGAACCGGATGAAATATGGGATGGATTCGAAATTGGCGCTCTCATGTGGCGACAAGTCAGAAGTGGAAATCATACTTTGGAAATCACTATAAACTTTTATTCAAATATATGATGTTATTCAATTTTATTTTACATTTAGTCGTTAGTTGTAAATTTGTATTTGTTTGTTTCTCTAACTTTAGATTTGACATCTAAATAAAAAAAAATGTAATAAATTTTGTTTAATTTTTTATGCGCTTCGTGGCATAGGAAAAGCTGCTTTAAATTTCATTTAAATGATATTTGAATATAATTTTCTTTAATAAAAAGCTTGACAAGAAGTGAGTTCCGGCACCTTTTTTTTTTAAAAAAAAGCCCTGCTGGTAACTATCGGAAAGTTCATCTGAAAATTCATGTGAATGGTTTGTAGACCAGTGTCCAAACTCCAGCAGGAAGTCCATGTCGCATGATTCTAGCCATCGAATGCCATTATTAGTTTTGAGTCTCGCACGACATCGTGTCAGCTGTTTCCCGCGTTTTCGCTATCTTATTCAAGAGAAATGCGTCGAATGTATGGTTTTCGTTGCAGAGCATGAAAAAGCAGTATGTCGAATCTGCTGGTGTGGCCTGGAGTATGTCGTTTGAGCGTCGTATGATGTTTACTCGGCTACAGCGATAGGTATGCACATGCGTACGTATAATGGGAACGATACGTTTCCCCGACACGTAACACGAGAACCGTGCTCCGTTACATTATTTATCACTTCGCGGTCATTTGTACCGGCTCCGAATATCCCTCCGTTCGCGTTTCCTCATCGAGCTGATTTAAACTTCATTCAAAATACCGCTACCGCCGTGTAAAACCGGATGATAGACGTATCTTGCATTTTGTGGGCGACCCGTACGATTTCAGTTCGATTTGCACTATTGCGTTACGTCACTGTCACATCACAGCAACGTTACGTTAAAATGTTCTTGTATGGATTGACTGTGTACCTGTTGACGCTCGCCCAAGTCAACAGGAGAGCTTGCAGAACATTCAAAATTACCCGTTCATCTCTATCACACTGCTTACGAATTTTTGGAAGAATACTGTTCGAGTCCAGGCGACGAATAAACAAACTACTTGATGAGACGACTTGTAAGGTGGCTTAGTAAGAACTGTATAATTGTCGTCTCCAAAATTTATTGTGTAATAACACGTATTACAGTGACGAAGTGACAAGGTGATAAAGTTCAAAGGTTTTGAGATTCTTAAATTCTCCTTAGATTCTAACCGAAATTCTCGTGGTGGCTTCTTTTATGAGTTTGTTATTTCCCTTTCCTAGACTTTGGATACTTCGTGAAGGTGTCGAACGCGTCAATACTCGAAACTCATTGGTTTTTACATTTTGAGTCTCCACCCTCTCGAAGTGTCCAGGAAAGGACAATGGAAAACGTCCTGGAGTATTTACAGGACCACCAAGGTTCGAAGTGCGTGTCAGGGCTGAGATGGAACGCACGTTGAAATTTGAGATTTCTGCCATATCGTTTGGAACTCCAAACACTGTTCCAACCAAATAAGTTTATTTAATTTAATGCTCCTCGTTTGCTCCGATTACAGCATTGCGATCTTCGGTACAATTTTCCGCATTGCGTTACGCGACTACTTCAAAAATTCAGAGATACTGGCTAACAAAGTGTACGAGTACTGGTTAGAATTACAATTATCCATTCTGGCGTTTTTGGAAAGTTATATACTAGGTATTAAAGAGGGAAGAGTTATGGGTGGCTCTTCTGACACGCCGTAGTGAAGCCTCGCTTGGATGACTAATTCCAGGAATTGGACTCATTATTAGTTGGACATAGCAAATGATAAAGGTGGTTAGTCATTCAACATTACCATTCAAAGCGAACAGGTTTATGTGACGGCATCTTGCAGAATTTATAAATGTGTATATTTTTCAAGAACAAAGTCTCATTAAGTGCCTGTCAGTGTTATCACATTCTTCCAATTTGCCTTGCTACTATACCAGATAACGTATTCGGCCAATAATACATTCCTACAATTTAACATATAATTAATATATTTAATGATATTATCAATTTGAATTATTATTATTGCATAATTAAAACGAAATTTTGGTGAAAAACGCTCTCATTTATTTCGATTTAACCGGCAACAAATGTTCAGTTCTGTTTTGAATGAAATAGTTTCTTGGTAAGTAACCTGTTTCTTCTGAATTATAATGTGGTATCTTACATTTTTAACACAATAGAGTGGAAAACAGAAGGTAGAAAGTGTAATAAAACAAATGATTTCGTATATGCAAAAAATATGTCAGTTACGAAAAATCACTTGAAGTACCACCATGCTGATTGGCATATCGAGGTTTCACTTATTAGTAAGATTATGAAAAAATAATGAAAAAGTAATTGAAAATACACCAACACATCGTAGTCAGCTAATATTGTAAAATTCCACTCAGGAGTTTTAATAAACGGGAATCATTGTTTATGTATCATATAATTCAATGGGAAGTGTGGAGAACCTAAGGTAGAGCTCTAGTATCTCAAGATAGCTTATACATTGCTCACTTTACCGGCTGGAATACATAAATCGCCAAAGAAAGCGTACCGATTACTGCTCGTGCCTCTCACGGGCATGAGCATTAAGGGGTTAAACTTTCATACCCCTTATAACGTACAAAGTACAAACAAGCTTTCGATCGGTTTTCTACAAATCTGGAGCGTATGTCACTAATATCCGAGAATATTTTTTAAACAATAACTTGGACAGTCCTGCAACGAACAAAAGACACCCTCTCGCAGTCCAACAAGGTACCTATGAGGATTATTTGTAACGTATATAGAAATTTTAGTTGCGTTCGAGCTGACAACAAGTAAACATTTCAACACTCATACTTCCACTTTTCATAGCTTCCATACTTCAAGCTGGTCACTACATTAGGATCACTGAGTACACAAGTTTTGCTGTAGCTTTATGGTATGTGAAAATGAAGGAATGACATCAAAGGCGCACGTGGACTCCAGACGCTTTGAGTTCGTGAGATTGAACGTCCTTAAAAGTTTTTATTCCTTGTTTGCGAATGATCCTGCATGGAATTGCATTATTCCTTCGTATAATAAAAGTATTAAAAAGACACTTATTTCTTAACAATTTCGAGAGTCCTTGAGACCAGACCGGAAGCAGAAGGGGCTGAGATAATGTGGGTGTTGCGTTTGCATCGTTCACCAGTCTGTTCTGAGAAACTATCGCGAGACCGTCCCTCCCTATTACCCGCTTTCCCTTCTTTCCCATACTTCCGACAGGCTGTTATCGATTTCAGCCGGTATACAAATCCACCTTCAGGTAACATTAGTCACTGACGCTTCCACAACGCTGTTCTGACCGTACCTATTGTCCGACGACTTAGTCTTGAGACCAGGATGTGTGATAGACGGTGACCTTAGTGAATAACATTCTTTTATTTCACGCTATCCAAAACTATTCCACACGACAATATATAATATGTGAAAGTCTACTGTCCGACCACTTCGATTGAAATATTGGATTTTGTTGAGGTAATCTATCGACATTTTTTTTATATTTACTCTAGGAAATAAAGTGGCGTTGAAAATTTTCCGAATTTCCAAATTTTGTAGGAGATAATTATTACGAATTACATTAGATTGGGAAACAAGCCACAGTGAAGATTAAACCGAGATCTATGTTCGTGTAACTCATTTTTGAGAATATTTATGTCAGAATTTGTCACAAATTTGTTAAATATAGGTGCGAAGTGAACTATCCAGAAACTTTTGTGCATAGCTCTATATGTATACAGTGATAGATGTTTCATTTGTTTGCAAGATGTTAATTTTCATCCTGACAGTCAAGATGAAATTAAATGGTCCGTAATGGACACCATGCAAGGAGTTAATAATAATGAATATATGTATATGTAACTAATTGTAAGTAGCTAAAATTGGAGGAAGAATTAAAATTATCGTGCAAGTCACAATAAATATTATATTTCTTCTGAAGAAATATTATAGTAGAATTTAATGATAATTTCACATTGATTACAATCAGTGCGTATGTTGCGATAGAGTATCCCGACATTCCGTTCTGTTCCGTCTTCTTGCAACCAATCTGCAATTCATGCATTGCATCATTCAATCTTACAATCAACCCACATTCATACTGATACATATTGTTACATTCACTCTTGCAAAATTTGAAATCGAAAATATATAGAGTAAGGTACCTAACTCGACGTCTGCAAATTAATCGTAAATTACTTGGTGAATGAAAAAATGTTTCAAACAAAAATTGCATGGTATCAAGAGGGATATACATATAAGGCAATAGTTCTCCTTACTACCTTACATCTTTCTCGAGATATGAACGTCACCTCAGTTTCTTAAATAGGTTGCCCAATATATTTTTCCGAATTTCGATAAAGCATCAAACGCTGCGTAAAAAAGTATTATACCAAATAGGTCCTAAAGTTAACAATTACTGAGATATTAGTAACAAGTTTTATTTCAAACGGTGTTCAAAATATTGTTCTTTACGGTCAATGCAATCGCGTAATCGGATAATGAACGTACGAGAAACTTTTTGAAGCGTTCTCTTTGAAAATGTACTCTAAAAAAGCTCCCTCAAAAGTAGCATTTCTAACGATCGCATGGTAATCCAAGCAGAAATTCGAACTTAACGTTATCTCAAAAGGCCTCGTACATCGCTCAAGACGAACGTTTCGATTGTAACAATGATTCCTCATGGACCACTTATAGTGAGTTTAACGGATATATCATGTTAATAATGTGTAGCATCTATCAAGAACTATATTTGCAAACATGAAGTGCATTCGTAAATACAGTTGTTCTGCATATCGTATCAACAGTCATGTTGACTGAACGTGATTCCAAATACAAAATGATTTATTTGTGAATATCAGACTGCTAACTGTAGACCCTGTGTGGTATAATACGTTTTCACGCAGCGTTTGATGCTTTATCAAAATTCGGGAAGAAATATTGGGCGTCCCATTTAAAAAACTGAAGGTGACCTTCCTATTTCGATGAAAATCTAAGGTAGTAAGAAACGACCTACAGTAGAACCTCGATTATCCGAATATCGATCATCCAGAAATTATTATATCCTCTGTAAGTTACAAGCTGAAAATATCATTAATGACACTCTGCACTTAATTTTACACTACTCTGTATTTTATCTTCTAAAATAAAAGTACCATTTGTATGCGAAATTTAATTGCAACGTTTGTCCTACTGTTATGAATCATAGTTCGTATAGTCGAGGCCCTACTGTATTGCCTTATGTGTCTCCCTTGATATCATGTAACTTTTGTTTGAAACATTTCTTCATACACCAAGTAATTTACGAGCAATTTGAAGTGGTCTGGTTAGGTGACTCACCCTGTATAAGTCCCGCCTTCAGGCCTCAGAACTAAGTTGTCGGACAGTACCAGAAGGTATAAAAGCGTGTACGCGATACCCATGCGGCGGGACGCGTGTGTGAGTTTTTATTCCATCCCCTTTTCTCCTGCAGGAAGTCACGGTGAGTTCGACTTCTTCTGGAAGACGCTGCTTCGAAGGAGGCTTACACGGTTTAGGTGTAGGCCATCTCTCTTCTACCACGGTGACAGTTACAAACGACGCGTTATCTATAAGGATTGTACGTCGAGAGGCCGTAAATGGCGAGCACCTGCTCGCTCTAGGTATATTCCGCTGCACCCCAGTTCGTTCCAACCCCTGCCGTTCCCCTCTGGCTATGCGTCTTCGGCTACTCTGTAAACTCGTGTCAATGGGAACGCAATCACCTCCAACCCTTTTTCGAACAGCCACCCTTTTGCTGTTGGAAGCGACGAGGGTGGGACCGGAACGAGTCCTGTATACAAATGGGAAAGCCGTCCCTGTGTCGAGATTAAGTCGAAACGTCGCGAGCAAATTTTCTCAGATTCCTTGCAAATCGTTCTCCCTCGGGACACCGCGCAGTTTGTAGACTCAGAGGGACCGACAGATATTCCGCGTGAAACGAAACGCTTTTTTCTTTGTGCTAATTGATTCATGGCTACCCAGGTGTTTTAACTCAAAGACTGGCGAACACAGATTAACTCCTTATAAAAATTGAATAAAATTGTCCGAACATAATGGACATACCGTCTCACTTTCATTTCCATTACAGAGATACTATATCGTTTGATGTTTATTTTTTTTTTCTATGCTTTCACTCATTCTTTTGTTCGTATCGATGAACTTTTAGCAGCAATCGATGTTTATTCACGACAGTAAAAATTTATATCTAAGATTTATACTTATCCTCAGTTATGTATTTTGTTTTCTGCTTGTACCATTTTTATTACACATAATTGGTAAAGTAAAATGAAAATTGATCTATTAAGGTATAATAATTTTGGAGTAAGTTATTTGTTTATTTATTCATGGGTGCCCATGTCTTTAATATTGTCGTAAATTTTGTTATTATACTTGTATCAGAAATCATATGAAGACATGTTCACGTTTGCTACGGACTAGTTAACTCGTTCTTCTGATCGAAAAATGTGCCAGTCTATGGGTTAATCAATATAGATATTAAGCATTGTATTTATAATAGCAAATTGTAGTGTGTCTGGCTAAATGTGCAATCGCACAACATGTAGTTTACATTGTTATTACAATGCTAATATTATTATAAAATTTTATAAAAATCAATGATTACATCATTAAATCAAATCACTGGCGTTAGTCATCGGTTTCACTATGGCAAACAAGGTGTTAAATAATGTAGAAAAAATTCAATCTGACTACCACGATTACTTTTCGAATTGCAATAACTTTCTTCTAACTCATACTTTTAAAAATTATTAAGAGTACGCATTTGAACTTCTCCTCGTATATTAATACCTGAATCCGTCTTCAATTTCAAATTATACGTATATATATAACGAATTTTTAAATTTCTTTTGAAAAGAGATTATGGAAATTTAAAATTGATGTTTCCATGCTAAAACTGTTTTCTAATGGTAGCTTTGTTCGATATACTGAAATGTTTCGCAACAAAAAGGCAATGATATGTATGTAATTACAAAATTGCGTTAAGAAGTACCGGAATGATTAACTACTTCATTAACGTTGCTATAACCAGCCGAGAGAAATATTCAGTTTGTGAGAACCGTGCTAGAGCTTTCGTCTACTAATAAATTTCATTCGCATCGTTCTAAGACGAGCCTAATAACTTCTGTCGCAGCTTCTAAAATGCCACGCCGACTCATCCCGGTAACAGCATTTCTTCATTGTACATAGTAATGGAATTATACATCATGTCGATGAAACGACGTTCGCTCACAAAGCACCCAAACATTGTTTGTAATTGTTGGAAAAGCGTGTATTTATATAATGAATTAGATCGATGCACAAATAATTTATTAAACGAAGGTTTTGAGCGAAGCGAACGGGCAGCGCACTCGATGAATTGAAAACAATTACATCGTTGCGGCAGTGATTTTGTATATTGATTAAACTGCATGTAAGTGCTCCGTTGCATATTAATCTGTGTAAAATATTGTTCATAACGTACAGAGTGTCCTATTTAGATTCACGCGAACATTCCAAACTAATTAGAATAGTAACTGTAGTGAAAGATTAAAACTAACAAAAGTATTCAACACGATCAGAGATATCGAAAAATATTTCAAACAAAAGCTGAATAATTTTAAGGGGACCATAACACGGTGTCAATAGTTTTTTAATGAGTACTTTTACTTTAACATGTTTGAATAGCATTTTGAGAGTAATTAATTAAAACACCACATGAAAAGTATTAATGAAATTTTACAGTTCATTGAAATGTACTGTTTGTTAGAATATTAAATACTATAACGCCTCCAGTTACAAGACACAGTAATCAATATTTCCTACATTCCTAATGTTCGATAGGATTTCTTAAAATCATGAAAATTCACGGCAGTATATTTGAAATGATGAATAACCTAAAGTGATTAATACAGTTTGTCAAAGATGTAATTATTCAATATTGTTTGGAGCTAGCTTGTACGAAGTTTAGATTTTTGACAATATTGCACGTTTTACTTCTAAAATTAACACAATTACAATTTCTAAGTGAATCTTTATTGCAGAATTATATTAAAAATTGCAGTCTGCCTCGTATCTTTGTAATTGGTCATGATAAATTCAGTTCTATTTATAGAAACTGATAATTTGTTCCAACTTAACTATTAGCGGTATAATTTTTTTGTTACTTTTAATAAGTTATTTTGTAGCTACTGTTTGAATGACAACCATCACAGCGTTATCTTAATTAAAGTGAATAATGAATTTGGCAGTAAATCAAATAACACATGAATCATAAAATAAAAAACTGTTAACATTAATTTCTTGTCGTATTAATCACTAAATACAATTACATGCCACTTTTAATGTACAGGTAGAAAAAATCGGTCGTTGATGGTGAGACATGGGCAAATTTTATTCATTTGATATAAAAATCGGAAATAACGATTGTAAATGTTACTTTATTCCATCATTTTCAATGTTATTTGAACATACAATACACATACATTTATTGGGTATGATAACAATTGCAAATAACGGACGATTTTATTACTTTTTGTTCCAAATATTAAAAAAGAAATAACCGTGAAAGTAATATCAACGAACATTGGGGATTTATTTTATACTTGGCATGGAATGAAGTTATAACTGTTTCCAGACAATATATTGTATCGGTTCAGTAAATACAGCGTGTAGAATGAGAAAAATTGCAAAATCACAGTTACAATAAATCGTATACACTTATTCTGTTACAACATAATTACAATATAATGTACGATAATGGCTCTGTTCATCGCCACGGAGCACCTTGGATAATATCCATTGACATTTTTTGAAACTATGTAATAATTTTACTTGAAACATACATGCGCAATATTTGCCACAACTTGAGCAACTTGTCTAAATATTTCAGTGGGAGTCATTAATAGATTTTCGTCAGAAACCATCTGTTACCGTGAGTCCTCGTGGAATTATTTCTTCAAGTAAAACAACAAAATTGTACTTCAACTAACCATGAAACAAAACGAAATATTAAGTGAAAGAGTATTTCAAATATCATTACTTAATTATTTAAAAAATCGTCAAGACTACGATATATTTCAAACCACTAAGTAACAATAAAACAACATAGCACAGTACATTATTTCAAAAGTTCGCAGATCTGCCAACCGTGTCACTTACTTCAATACTACTACATAGTAAATCTCCACGATATAAAATGTGAACAAAAGTCGCAAGCACGACCACACTGCATTGAGACTCGTCGGTGGTTCGTTCACAAAAGTTCCTGGCACAATTATCAAGCCAGAGTCAACAGATCCGGTAATGATCGCGGGCAAACGATACGAAAAGTGTTTTCCCGAAAGCGGGGACAAGAAGAGGAGGCGAGAAAGCGGAGCAGGAAGTCGGTCTCCGTTGCGAATTTCCCGGTGTTAGTGTACTTGAGTAAATATAAGCGTGACGTGAATCTTGGCAGCATCCGACGACGTTCTCTCCACCCACACTTCATCCATTACTCGTCTCAAACAGGTGTGCGTATTACTGCACGACTAGCCAACTCTGTGCAATTCTTCCCCCCTCTCTCTCCCTCTTACTCTCTTGCTGTCTCTTCTTTCGATTTTCTATACGCCCTTCTGCAATTCGGTTCAATCGAAGCCGACTTCTCCTCGTGGTAGGTTTAATTTGTCGCCAGGAACGTGTCGTACGTTATTCGGACGGCAGTTGGCAGTCGTGCGTGGTTGCTTGACGAATATGAAATCATGGACAGTGCCTGTGAGGGCAACTCCACGGGGAAATCGGCCGAAACTGATGAAACCGTATTTTTTCGTCTTTCCGACTACTTCTGTTTTTTTTTTCCCTCTCGCCCTTAATGTTACACCTTCGCCGACTGCGGGACGAACGTTCCGCGAGCGGCTGCGATACTCGGGAAAAAATACTGCTTGTTGCTGTCCGGGAAACCGGAATATATGCAGCGGCGAGACGAGAAAACGCGGCAACTCGAAAAATGTTGCTGTGCATTGAAATTATTAGGTCGGTGGACACGAGGTCGAGGCTTTTCGATAAAACCTGGAACGTACGTTTAAATGCACATTTAACAGAAACACTTTCCAGGGTGATTTTTCCGCTCCTCCTGCTATGAGTTATTTAACCCTTTGAACTCCTAATTTTTTTCTTTTTCTTTTCATTAACTCCCTATTATTTTCAGTGTTTTATTTTAAATGTACTTCAAAAGACAGTTGGTCGATAGGAACCAATTTAAACAATTTTTTTTTTCTAATTATATTCGAAATAGCATTGGCACTTTGTTAAGATCTGATATTTGTGGTAAAAACAAAATATTGCGAAATATAATACCAGACTCAGTTTACCAGACTTTGTTCATCTTTTTTCGATACCGTTATCATCATTTAAACGCACCCTTATTTCGGCTCTTATTGAGCAACCATAGCACAATTTATTACAGATCGATACGGTTCTATTTAAGAAAATATCGGTGATCTTGAAATGTCTGAGGATGACCTTCACGTTAATATTTGTTCTATTGTCATATTCACCCCTTCAACCCATAAAGCTCTTTCTTCGGATGTTTTTCATATTATCACAAACTGCAGAAATACTATAAATAAATAGAATAAAAAATAATATAAAATGTATTTCAGGTGGTCAAGGTAAATGGGACACGAAATGTATAATAAAATAAAATGAAGCACTACTCATATAAATTTGCATTAATTATAACACAAACAATACTATCAAAGGCTATTTAGATGTTAGAATAATCATATAATTGTTTAAAATAAAAATGTTTTGATTGTATAAACGCAATCCTAACAGAGACCAAAAATTTAATCAAGAATCAGTATTTAGAAGAATAGGCGGTATCATTAATAAATTGCAAACAATTCTTTAAATAGAATTATTTATAAATAATTTCGAATACTGTAGGTTTATCATACATTTCTCGTGTAGATGAATATTTATTTTAACATACTTTATGTGTAAGAATTAAACAATATAATAAATTTAATACTTTTTGAAGTATGCCATATAATTTATAATATTACATAATTATATATAATTCCACTTGCTGTTTCACATATTAGCTTCATCGGAAAATGTTGTCGGACGTTTTAATAAAAATTCAATTTGCTATTACTAAAACCAATTTGTGTCTTAATCCTCTGTAACGCCATGTGACTTAGAAGTTACATACCTATTTATTTATATAATTACATTTTTAAAGTCTTATTTCATTTATTTATCATTATGAACAATTATTCCATCCGTTTGCTTATTATTATATTCATATCCCGCGGTAGAAACTTTATCATATATCTTTATCATTTGCCTAATGTATCATTTTTCTCATATGTAAAAAAAATTCCAGTTATAGAGGGTTAATATTTTATATAATACTGTCCATGGTTGTTAAGACTGTGTTCCATTTATCAAACATCTTATTCACACATCTCGAAGAAATAATAAAAGACAATGGACAATTTTCGACAGAAAAAGTCCGACAGTACTTTCCGATTAGCCTAATATTTTCCGTAATATGCTCGTCCTTAAGGTCAAAGTAATAACCCGTGGTCCCTGTGAAATTGAAATTTCTTAATGAATTCTATTCGGTCGGATAATTCGAATGAAATTCCCGTGCGATTTAAAGACGGGAAGCTGACGTAGAAATAACAGTCGGTTCTTATTTACGAGTTCATTCGTTTTAGAAGATATATTCGCGAAAGGAAATGTCGGTGTACGGTCCGTTACACGGGGGTAGTTGCGGCGCAAGTCGAAGTCGAAAGATAGCTTTCTCGTTGAACGAAACTTTCACTATTAAATACTAATTCGGCCAGCAATCTCTCGGGTATTACTCCGTGGCCGTACCAAAATGAAAGACGTGGAAGTTCGTTCACGGTTCCGCTCTTTCTCCCTTACGTATATCTAACTCTATAGACCCCAGGGACCTCGTTGATCTTAGATACGTATACAGAGATCGGTAATTACTCGTGCATTGTTACCAATTTGCTAATGGATCAATAGGCGACTCGGCCAATTTCGTCGTGCATCGGATCGACGATCTTTATACAACCTGAGATCGGATATTTACTTTTATCTCGGAGACGATCAATCACGAGCCTCCTTTTTTTCATTTCTCTCCTTCTTATACTGATATTTCTCTCATTGGCTCGCATTCTCCTCTCCTGTGGACTCTACAAGTTTAGTTGGATAAAGGACAATGATAGAAAATGGCCGATTCTGGTCCTCGCTGCCAACGTAGTTCGTGGAATCAGTCTTTGTTTACTTAATAGAGTTTTGATTAAAAAAACTATACCTTCCGGTTTTAAATGATCATTAGAAAATGAAAACGTTTATGCCATTTAGTTCTACATGAAGATATAATGAAGATTATGAAAAACTGTTGCAGTGCCATTATTTTATAATGTTCGTAGTTGAAGTATTTTAAATGGCATTTATTTTAGGGCGTCAGGTGACACAGCACTGATACAGGTTGCCAATTGTTATTTTCACGGAACAACAACTATAGAAATTTTCTGATTTTACTGAATATGAAACTATAACAAATTTACTTCCGAATTGTCTCAGTGATTATTTCACAAATCAATTATCAATTGCAGGAAATAACGATTACATACATTGGTTAACACGTTGACTGCCATACTGTGTAGGCTGAAAACGACTCGTCTCTCTAAACTTCGATACAACATGAATATAATCTGAAATTATACTCTTTTAAACTAATAATATTTGTAATTTGTTATAGTCACTGGCTTTGTTACATCTTCTCAAATATTTTACTAATAGCATTCGTGTTTAGATAAATGACAGCTATATTTAAGCGTCACTCATATGTGGGTGACATGGCACTCAATGTGTTAAGTGAGTTGTGCAGAGTACGGAGTCTCGAACGTTAAACGTATTATTTATAACCTTCCCACCAGATGACGGTTAAAATATTATGCTGTTCCTTAAGATGGACAGATACATGTTATGTAAAAATTGTATTGGCTGAGAAATTCAAAATTGGTCACTGTCTGCCATTGTCATTTAGGCTTGCTATTGAAGGATAAAATAATTATTTTATTTCTAAGAGTGAGTGACAATGAATTTTAAGAAATGTATTCCCTCCAGCAATCTAGATAAACTGTAATTATTTTGAGGAGGTTATTCAAACAAGCTATTAGCGTGCACCTTATTTATAGGACATGTTCAAGATTTGTAGAAGATTATTTTTGAGGTCAATCGGCCATTTCAGTACAAATGTCTGTGTTTGAGAGCCGAAAGATTTTGAATGTGTTCCATAAATAAAATACAGATGCGCCTAAATAATTGTATGCTAGGTTACATTCTCTTTTCTATATTCAAACAGAAATATAATATTTTATATACAAAATGCGAAGGAAAAGACTTTTTCTTGCGTGCTACAATTACCGTATAATTAGATACGCATTAGAAATTTTGTACAACATCGATATGACATATAGTATTCAATACTTTCAATATTCTGTTGAAGAACATTAAATTAGTCAATGTCAATAACCTGAAACTCAAGGTCATTCAAACAAATTTAAAATTAATTTAAAAATTATTGAACTATTCGATGAGACAGTTCAGTAATCACGATCTTTGCCTTTACATCCACTGTAAGATGTTAAACATAGAATATTACTAATCATTTTTAAAAAAAATTAAACCAACAAAATTAATTCTTAATTGCAATAGGTTCAGAGGTGATCAAGTTGCTTTCTAATAAGAAACATGTTAAGGTCGCCGCTACGTTATTAATAGCTGTTTGTTTGCTATTAAAAAAATGTTTTCGAAGAAAGCTGAACTATTTCAAGAGCCAAATATGATATAGCAGAAAGTAGTTCTACAAACTTATTTTCTTCAAATTTATGGAGGTTATTACTAATTTTTTCTGAGTCAAAGATCATCTGAATGTCATAGTATCATATGTCATTAAACTCGTGTTGACATCAGCTACTGCGCTATAAATTTAAAAGTACATGGTACCATTTAAAAAACCATCGATGACCTTTAATAACCTTGAAGATAACGTCAATCAAAGAATCTATTTGTATCGCCATACTTGCACCTTTGAACCATACAACTTTACTCTTTTATATTTTCTACTATCTTCAATCCTTAAGCCTCATCTACACTAGCAAACAACTTGTGGTATTTATTGCGCAATAAATTTTCATGACTGTCTACATTACGGCAATTATTTGCGCAAATTATTGCGCGCAAGTAGGTGTGAGAGAAATTTAATTTCTTTTTGCGCAAAATATGTCGGGTCTGTGTCTACATTGAGGTGTTCTGAGAGTTGGCATTAAATACGACATGAGAGTTGGCCTTAAATAGGACACTGCCGCGTGTTCACTGTTACGTTTGTTGAAAAAATAGAAAAAGAAGATAAAAATTTGAGCAAGAGGTTCGATACTGAGAAGATGTAATCTTGGAGTTTATCAATCACTGTTATCTGAATTCAGAACAGATCTTCAACAAATCAACAATTTTTTACGAATGACAGCAGAAGCTTTCGACTATCTTTTAGAATTAGTTGGAGCAAGCATTACTAAAAGAGATACAAAAATGCCCCTAAAAAAGGGTTGTCCAGTGACCGTATCGTAAATCTGATTGATCTATACTGCCTGATCTCTACTTTCGCCAGAAATTTCGAATAGGTTTGGAAATGAAGCCGAACTATCAGAGTATTGCCGTCGTTTACACTATGAAAGTTTTAACTTGCTGACAATGAGATCAACTAATGATCCAATTGGGTAAAATATCGTTTTTTCTTCAGTAACTCATATCTACTATTATTTTATAATGTTTATCGAAATAATTGCACATAAAAATATAATAAAAAGATATTTCACCAAATCGGAACTCGATCTTCAATTTTTCGGGTCGCAAAACGTGACATGTATTGTTAAATATTTTATAAGCTATTGAGTGTCTACACCTACGGCAAAATACGTGTTTAAAATTTGTTGGTTCCCGACCTACCTGCAAAATTTCATAAAAATCGGGGCATAACACTACACCAAGTAGCTCACAAGAGAGCAAACTGAATTTGCTGACTTACTCTCGGGCCTGTTTACGCGGTACTGACATCAACTATCGCAATAAATGTCGCAAGTTGCTAGTTTAGGGGGGGCTTAACAGAGATATTCAGGTGTCCTGTTTCTCGTGGATCATCCTGTATAAACTCGTATTATACATAGAAAACGACACTGTCTTCTTCAGAGCGCAGCACATATTTACACTGAACGTAGCAACACAACCCTCAACTTGTATGGTAGTGTTTAATCAGTAAACTATGAAGTTACAAAAAAACTTTAAAAAAATCTTCCCCATTCATCATCTTCACCAATCATACCAGCTGTCGCCTCATTAATTTGCAATGAGACCTGAAAATTTCGGGTCGAGTCGGGTCGGGAACTTTTTTCATGTCGGGTTCACGAAAGTTTGCAAACACAAACATTCCGTGATTTCGGGTACCCAAAGCTAGATTAGGTGCGGGTATTAGAATTTTCAGAGTTATATTTGCGTCTCTTGCGGGACACGCTATTTACAAACAGTACACACAAAGTGTACTCATACAGATCATGTCCCTAAGAACACATCAAGTATGATGGCATCGTGTTGATACATACAATGTAGTATATTATCTTATCCAGTAGTCTGAAACGCGTTGTAGAAAGCAAAAGTAAAGGTGTCGTTCAAATTAATTAAAGAGTTACTGGTTCATTAAAATCCTTCACGTCAGTGGGGATGGTGTTAGAAACCCAATGCAATATTGTTACAGTCACGAGATTTAAATTGCTACCAGAAAAAGTGGAGTAGTTATGTTTCTTCATTCAAATTAAAAATAAAATAATATTATTTCACACATTATATTGTGTAATGTTTTCCTTGCTTTTGGACTTATACAACTGATTATAGTATGGAATATGGAAACGTTTTCACACTTGAAAATTCAAGTACAAGGCCTGACTACAAAACCACGTCCCGAATCGAGCTTCCGATACCCTCGAAGTCAAGGATACCCGAACATATTCATGTGTTTACAAACTTTCAAGATCTTATGCCGACTGGAACGAAGGCCAAACACCCGTAATTTTGGGCACCCACCCACCCCTAGTGTTACTATTCTAATAAAGAGACAGTTTGTCTTTCTGTTCGCAAAAATCTCAAAAACTGCCAAACCGATAGTTCTGAAATACTCACAATAGCTTCTTTATATTTTACGGAGCGCCATAGGCTATATTTTATCGCGAAATAAATAATATAATGAGATAAAAAGACATGGGACTATTTGTTGCCGGCGTGCCGGTGAACCGTCCACGGGGGAACAGTTTACGCACAGCCGCTAGGTGGCAAAGTTCGTCACCCTCGCGCTTGAAAGAGAATTCGCCCGCCTACAAGATACAAGATAAAAGAACATGATATTTCATTAGATGCGAGTATATTGATAACAACTGTCGTGTGTCTTGTTGGTTTCGCGACACATTGGAATCCTTTGAATAAAATGATTAAAAACGGAGGCATTCAATAGGGAACGCTGAAAGGATTTTCGTGTAAATGGGGACAGGGGTTCGTAAGGTAATTCCGTGGTGATTACGAAATACGAGAACCTCTGTATATGTTGTCCCATCAAAGCTATTCGTCGTATACAGGACTGTCACAAATGATAGTCACTCGACGTCGTATCGAGATTCCGTACAACACGCCGATAAATATCGATCCTCGCGTGCTACATAGAGGGATTATTCGGCTGGGGAAAGGGGGGCGGACGAGGTGGTGGAAGCAACAAGGGGGTTATTTGGGGAAATACGAGTTGCGCCGTGCAACCCTTTCACTAGGGACACAGTGCCTCCATGAGAATTGGTCACGGTATACTTGGATCGATATTTCGATTGCAATAAAAATTAGTCCGATCACAAGGCATTCCAGTGACAATGAAACGATAGGAAATTGAGAATTCCTACCTCCACGAACAACGTGCACGAATTTTTCATACTGTTAGTATTGTTAAGCAAGTTAAATGCATCGATTCAATGGAAGGAAATATTTTGTCGTGTGAACTGTGAATGTTGAAAGTTCGTACAGAATGAGTAATATAGGCTGTGGTAGAATTCGTAGTGTAATGTTTTAAAGGTTTTGTCAGAAACGAAATACAAATAAGTTGTTTCTGCAACTGTCGATTTTTTCGAGAGCACGTACAATGGCAGAAACAAATTTTGTTCGCATTATTATTGTAAAAGATACGAGGTTTATATCCAATCTTTTAAATTATGTATTAAAAAAACGAGTTCAATGAGCTGAATAAGATGCACCTTTGATAAGCTTATACAGAAACATTGTAATTATGAGTTTACTCGTTTTAAAACTGATTCGTAAAATTGCATGTTATTCAGCTCAGTGAATTCATCTTGCAACGCACAATCAAGTGATCATAATAACGATACCTCTTTTAAAATAATAATCTGGAAACATATTCTTTCTACCATCATATGGTACACTTTAAACCAAGTAACTTACATGCAAACATCCTTTTCGTATCTCCAACAGTTTCAGAAATAACATAGTTAAACCGAACACACTGTATATGTACACTCCGATTGTTAGTGTGATTATGTTCTCTTAATTTTCCTTATTTTAAACGACATATCTATATAACAACTATACCTACGTAACTGTTTGGACAGATATAACTTCACTCACTGTTAGAATTCAGAAACATTAAAATAAAGTTATTGAAAAAGTAAAATAATCCTTTTCTTTAAAATTTACTAAAATAAATTTACATTCACCTACTACTAAATATATAAAAATTCGCAATGAATATGATAGCAAAAATTGTTAATGTTTATTAAAATTATTTTTGTGGTTACTTCTTATTTAGTATTTGTAATAAAAATAATTAAATGGTTAAGTAATACAATTCTTGCCATTTTCTACATTATTAAATTGCATGACTGAAAATGACGAATTTCAGTGGTATATGAATTATTATTTCACATTTTTATTTCGAACAAAATTTTCCCCGATTTATCTAGTTCTTATTCCTTAGGACAGCGATGAGTATTTATCGAAATAAACGTTTACATAAATAATTACTTAACTAATACTCTTATCTTATTTTTTGTTTGTTCTCTTACTATACTGTTTGCCATCTTATTTGGAATTTGTGTAATTATCATCCGATTTCCGAAAAAAATAAAAAGAACGATATTCTTCTATCATGCTATGGATTCCATTCCAAAACCTCGGTTCTTCGGCCATATTTATCGTTGGTACTGCTTACCAATACTGCAAATATTTATATTTTGAGGCGAAAGCTTATTTCTTTCCTTATTGCATAACGAAGAATAATTTGTTATTTTATACTAGTACTCAAAATAATAAAACGCTTAGTAAACAAGTAATTTGAAAACAACCTTTTCAAATTTATTTCTATTGCTGTATATTTACCATATATTTATTTGTTACTTTCATCTGAATCTTTCCCAATGAGTCTTATTTATATTACAGTTAACGTTCGTATGACACTAAAACGTAATATTCCCATCAATGAACAATAAAATACCTAAAATCACAGATTCAATGTCTCAGAAATAGAATTCTTGCCGATCTATATTTCGATAGACGGAGGAAACTCATTAAAATGAAACCAGTGAGATTGGTCATCCAGAATTTCAATCGATATCTTTATTAGGCAAGATGGAAGTAGCAGAAAGTAGACGGGACGGAGGGACGATTTGATAGAGGGCAGAGTCAGCTTGACAGGAACAGTCAGTGGAATCAGAGATCGAGATGGCTCGGAGGAAAACGATAAAGCACGTATTTCCGTTAGTGTCCCAACGGACAAATATTATTTTCCATCGTGGATGCACTCGGCTGGCTGCACAAGGAGAGGCTTAAGCGACTGCGGTGTACGTTTTCCACGACGATGCGATCCTCCACGGTTCACTTAATTTCTCATCTCTCTTCATGGCGTCACCGATGACGTTACATTATTCTCTCCCGATATTCCGTCGAGACGCGGAACAGATTTGCCTTCCCTCGTGACCATCCTCCGCGCATTGTCCGCAGAAATGTCGCTCGCGAAACTGCCACACGTCTCTTCCATCTCGTTCTTCCTGAAATAATGCTCAGTCTCCATGTGACGTTCGAAATATTACTTGCTCGCTAATGCCTGGGTCGCGTGCATGTTCGATGCCACGATTGTTACCTTTCTGCACTGTGCACCTGTTTTTTTCAAGACTCTTCTGGGTACTGTTAATCCCTTACAGCGTGCTGAGTCATATATGGCACACTCCAAATTTTTACATTTATTTTTCATGTAACGTTTGCGTTATAACCCTGCTGCGGGTCGTGTCATCTTACTATTATAATAAAGAAACAAAGTTTGTTTATGTGTTTACAAAAAGATAAAAAAAATACTGAACCGATTGATATGAAATTTTCACAATAGCTTCTTTACATTTTCCGGAGTGCCATAGACTATATTTTATCGCGAAATAAATAATATACCGAGACGAAAAACATGGGATTATCTTTTGTCGGTGTGCCGCACAGCCGCTAGGTGGCAAAGCTCGTTGCTCGCGCGCTCGAAAGAAACTTCTCCCGGCTACAAGATATACTGAAAAAACATAATATTTCGAATTCTTTACGCAGAAAAGCCGCGGGCGAAGTCGTATCCAGGGAGTGCTAGTATTTCATACACTATGGTGCTGTGATTTTCAAGTATAATCTGCTATCTCTGGTTGGAAAAGTTAATATTTTGCGATTTTTTCGCATTGGTGTGTAGTTTATGCATTAACCGGTTTACTGTGGTAATTCTATGATCGATTTTCAGTATTGTTGGATTATGCAAAGGCAAGAAAAAATTATTAGACTAATTTCCAGCGTCCATAGGTTGTATAAAAAAAGGTAAGTTTGAATTTCATTCATTAACATTATTATCAACACATCTCTCAGAACGTAGAAGTAAAAAGTAAATGGCTGAATGTTCGTGTATAATTTGCAAGTAAGGAACGGTTTTAGAGGTTACAGTACTAGCCGTTCGTACACGTGAAGTTACTATTTTCAGAACGTACATGTATACATACATGGCCGTCGTAGCGGAAAGGTTAAAACCGATGTGGGGTCAAAAGTTTGTGTTCGCTCAGATATTCTGTTTTTTTGTACAATTTTTCTGTCTGCTATAACTTTGCGATTTAGCATGTGCATTAACATGAAATGTGTACACCATGAATACACAATAAGCGGAGTGATAAATAGCTGTTTTTTCACTTTCAGAGGACAGAACAAGTGATTGTTCAGATTTGTTTTTGTCCCCTATATGAAGATCTACAGTGTATCCCATTTTAATCTTTCCAGGTAGATATCTCCGAAACTATTGGTAACATCGAAAAACATTTCTGACGAAAGTAGACTGATAGAACCATAGAAAGAAAAGAACAAATTTTATACTCAGCTTCATTAGTTCCGGAGAAAACAGCTTGTGACACTTAAAGGCGGACTAGCCGGTACTTGTTCCGTCGAAACAAATATTTCTTTCCCGAACGCTTCCATTGTATCCCTGAGAGTAACAGGGATATTTCAGACGTGCAAGTTGGACGAAACACCCAGTACATAAAACGGTAGAACTGAAACACTGTAGGTGGAATAAAGGGACAAACGAAAGGGTGATGAAAGAAGCCGAAAATGCTTGATCGTTTCAGTGAAGAGAAACGATCTTTCTTCCGCAGTGTCGAAAAATGTGTCAGCATAAAAACACCCCGAAGCTCTCGAGCGTTTTCGATTTTTCCCGCGGCGAGACTTTGCAAAAGTTCGATGTTTGGTGGCCGAGTTTCTGAAAGCCCAGAAACGGGGGTGTTATCGATGGTTGGAAGCTGGTGGAGAGAGAGAGAGAGAGAGAGAGAGAGAGAGAGAGAGAGAGAGAGAGAGAAATAGAGAGAGAGAGAGAGTTGAAAGGGCTAGCAAAATATTCCGTCATAGAAAGATGACTGAGGAGGATGGGGTTGGTTCAGTTTCTATTCTTCTCTTTCGTCGTTCCCCTTTGCTTTCTCCTTCATTCTTCAAGCTTTTGAAGCGTGGAACAAGGGCGCCATAAAAAATGATATTAAAATGTGGTGGAAGTTACTACGCGAGGAAGACGTTATGAATATTAAGCGGGGTCTTTCACCAACACCAGCACGTAAACGCACCCTTGTGTACGTGTGACCTCGCATCAGGCTGAAGAATAATTACTTTGCATACTTGGCTATTGTCCGCTTAACGAATTCATTGATTTTTTTTTAATCTGTATTTAATTGCAGCGATAAAAATATAGTGTGCTATCTAGTTGAATAGTATCAACTAGCAATATATTATTCTCAATAAACAGAAGAATATTTTTTGCGAATTTTTTATATTATAAGATGAAAATTCTTTTTATATGGAGCAAGAGGAACAAAGAGAGAGAGAAAGAGAGAACAATTGAAGGATTTATAACAAAAACGACCCCCGTTAATATTCGTATTTTTTCCGGACACCAATAAATATTCCAGTATCTTTAATTTTTGTTTAATAGATTTCAATTTGTTTTTAACAAAATATTCATCATATTAAACAAGTGCTGTGGGTGTCACCTGTAATTGTATCGCAGAAGAACTGTATTCAATTAAATTATTGAAATTATGAAGTTGTGTTGTCATCGTAAACTTTGGCAAAGGTTGTTTTTGCTATTAGTTCCTCAATTATTTATATTCTAGTACATAATTTCAAACATTCTTAAAATTTCGCGCTGTGGAAATAGAATGAGCATCCAAAGGAACAGCTTGTGTTCGTTAACTTGTTAAACTGCGTTGATTATCGTCAGGTAATTAAAGAAAGTCGATAAAACTTGTTCCGTGAAAGCAGTATGGTTCGGTCAGTATTCTTATAATCAATAATTGTAATATCGTCACTGTTATTGACATTATTGTGGCACGGTTCCTCATTAACCGCCGCAGAAATTGGAAATGCAAAAGCATCGAAAGATAGAAGTTATACAAATCGAGAAATTGCAAAGAAAGATAACAGAATTGCTAAGATAATTAACAACCCATTTATCGACGTTGAATATGATGGAAATAAATGTAAAGTGGAAATAAATTGGGGTAACAACTGTGCATTCGCTGGGTCATTCGATTTCTCATCGAATATTTGAAATTGTTAGGAATAACGGAGAAAATACTAATTATTAAAAAAGTATATGAATAAATGTGCATATTTCCAAATTTTATAATAGCGAGGACATCCACACGAACTACACGTATTTTGCTAAAAAACTTGTTAAATGTAAGTATTCTTTAAGTTTTTATAAATACAAGATAGATAAAAAATAAAAAGTTTTTACTTGTTACATTATTTATAATCTAGGAAAGACATCTCGTGGAGGTGTTCGTGGCTATATTTATTCTTTCTTTGTGCAAACATTGTATTCAATCAATAGTAATCGGATTCAAGCTTTATTTAACTGAACGTCACGAACCTCTTACCAAGCAGTTAAATTACAATTCTGACTTCATATGTTGCCAGTATAATAGAATAATTAATAACGCTTTCATTTAGACCCACGGAATAGCCTTTTACTCCTCGGTAAAGGGTTACTTCTGTCAAAATTCAGTTATTAGACTTGAAAAGCTCGAATCTAGTTCTGCTCTACAGTCCCACGACAGTTAGCAAATGTATTATTATTTTACAGAAGAAAGGGTATATAAATAACATAACAATATGGGAAGAACATACAAATCACACTATTAATATTTGATGTATCCCTCATTTCTTTAGTAGCTTCTAATATTCAGTTTAATATAAAATCTATCAATTAAAATAAAGGAAACTATAAATCAGCACAATAATATACCCAATACAGAAACAGTGACTTCTAAATATGGAAAAAACATACCAATCACACTATTAATATTTTATATGTCCCTCATTTGTATTAGTAGCTTCTAATATTCAGTTTAGTATAAAATCTATGAATTAAAATAAAGGAAAATATAAGTGTCCCCAATAATGTACCCAATACAGAAACAGTGGCTTCACGAGAAGTCATTTCTTAAAAAAAAACCATCATTGCGTTTGATCAAGACTCTGTGGACTGCAAAATGCCTGTGCATTTTACAGTTATACCATTTTTTTAAGTAGAAGCATATATTTTTTTACGCAAACTAAATACTCATTCTGCGTAAGAGAGTTTTAGAATAAAATGGTCGAAAAATGATTAGTTCATGAGATATTTTAAATAAATGTTTTTATTAACACTTTGAGTGACACACTCTATTAGCTGAAAATGGCAGAGTTACTCAATTTTTATACAAAATGAATGTAACCATGAATTCTACATTTTTTAATCAATAATATTAGTAACATCCATCATATTTTTACTACTTCTATCAGAGCTGATTCAGTACATTTTCAATATCTTACACGATCAAATAAATAGTGATTGAATCTATCTGTCCCCCAGATATGGGTGTCGCGGCACTCAAGTATTAAAGAAGATGCTGAAACGCTTCTCCATTGGATTTCAAGCATTTAATACATCTCATCGTTACATTTGCAACAAAAATATGCTCCTGTTTGAACCATTCATCGTTTACCTGTAACATTTGTTCCTAATTGCAATCAGAAAAGAGGTATGACGTGTTCCAGTTGCCTGTGCCATCCTGTATAAAAGCAATTTCGCGGCAAACGTGATATCGTGGGTGTTAATGACGGAGCCCCTGTCACCGAATCTAGTTAAGAGGGAAATAGATTTTACGCAGATTTTTCTGGATCGATTCCGTGGATCGGAACGAGTGGAAACGGCGGAACAAAGCCAGGCGACGAAAACAGGACATCAACGTCCACGAAAGAAACCAGAGCGAACCGGCTCTGTCTCGGCAGAAATGCCAAAAGGAAGCCTTTTGTTTGTTCGCTGCGCGTTCACAAGCGTGTTAATTAATGCCACCCAATGAAAACTTCGAACTACGCCGTCGGTTGAAGCCAACGTCCCTGTTCTGTGAATAGTAGTAAAATTACGAAACCAAAATTTCAATTGCACGCGTGCATATCGCCGAACAATGGAACAAAAATGTGTTTGACGCGCGTTGCTCCCGGTAGAAAAGTTGAAGACGTCTTCGACGTAACAGGTAGTCGGTGCTCTTGAATTAAGCCGCTCGTTAAAGGGCCCTTGAATTATTTACTGGACGAATTTCACGTTTCATTTACCAGCTTGCTTGAATTTCATATAGTATTGGTTTTTAAACCGGCGAACTACACTGAAAAAGAAGTGAATTTTATTCGCATAGCCTCACTGTCCTACCCTCAAAATCGATTTTATTGCAATAATGTTATGTTGTTATGAAACTATGACACAAATGAGTGTGTTAGAACTACGTTGAAATTGTGAGTTTTGGAGGCAGACAAATATCACTTGAATCGTGGTAGAGACTAGGTGTATTTTACTATCAAAGCTATGAAGAATGTACACTATCATCAAAAGTATCCAGACACTTGTTCATTTTCAGCAAAATGATTATTAGAACGTGGATATAATTTTTTGGCTTGACTTAATTATTCTATGTTGATATATAATCTACTTTACTTTAATATAATACCTAAATATGATATGAATAATATGCACGAGTAAGTTAAATAAATATTTAAAGAACGAGACTGTACGCGCAATTATGTTTCTAATACATCTCCAACTCGGTCAGACGGTAGTCTGTACACACTTTGGAAGGTTTGTCCAAAGTCAAAGAAAATCTTATGGAAGAAATTAGCAGAAAGGTTGGAAAGAAATTATAAAAAGAAAATATAAAATTAATTACTTACTTTTGGTAAGATCTTTAATGTATAATTTGATTTACATATTGTTTACATTATAAACAATTAATAAGTGCTAACTTTATTTCATAATGTAGGTGATTTCCAACTGTCAAATCGCCACCTCCTAATTTTATTAACAAAGTTAGTTGTAAGTGTCTAGTGACTTATGGAGGGGAGTGTAAGTAATAATGTAATGATGTTTAAAGACAAGGAGATATACAACGCTACATATTTTCAAATATTGTAATCAATTAATTAGTATCACTAACAACAAGTCGCAGTGATAGGACACACATCTTAATTTTAGACAACACAGTCCTACACACACACATACACAGATTTAAACGAGCTTATGGTTCAACATTCACATCACTTTGCGCCATAAGTGTCTCGTGAATGAATGCGAATTTTAATTATGGTTTGTGAGAAATAGAATAGAACGTTACGGGCGATTCAACTAGACTTCTGTTAGACGTCATAACCAGAGAAGCTGTATACCTACATGACAATGCAATTAAAGGTTAATACTTCTACCTTGTACCGTACTTACCGTGAAAATACTCAAGACCGACTTTTAGAGCTGGAAGGTATTACCAGCAAACGTACCTCAACGAACAAATTGCACACGGTACATATTGTTGTCTTGCTTCTCTTTTAAACATTTCTTCATTCCGTGAGCACCGCTAACTTGAATTCCTGAATTCTAATCCTCTATAGAGTCTCCTGCTGTGGATTCAAATAGGTATACTTCCGTTTAACAAGGTTTTTAACCGTTTTATTCGTCAGATTTTACTCTGAACGAAAAACAAGTTAACGATAGTACAGATAAGAAAAAGATCAATAGCAAACTTGGGACCTCAGTATTATAGAGACTATATTTTGGTTATTTCTAGTTTCTTTCACTAATAAGAAGTAGAGAATAATGAAAATTCGTAGTACATTAGTATTTTTTAAATTAATGTTTCTGCAAGGTCATTAACAAATTACATCTTCGTATTCGGAATCGCTTGTGCTTTGCAATTTATTCAATAACCAACACAATTTTAACACATTGAATGTAACAGTGAAATCAGCCATTCCTGACCAGACACAACACAAATTGATGTTTTTAATATAAATCTTGGAGGAAAAAAAATACTTATGCAGTTTGACGTGTATATTTGTCTCGGCGTTAGTGTTGCAATATTAAATATGCATATAATACTGTTAATTTCAATGGTTATGTTAATAAATAAAGTTTTAGATGGCGGTCACCGGTGGCCCCCATGGCATTCAGCGTGTTAAAAAAGTAATTTGGAACAAGTTATCCATCCTAAGCAATAAAATACTTAAAATACATGAAGAGACCACTATTCAGTAAGTATGTATCGAGATTGGTTATAGTTTTTAGAGCAGTTTAGCAGTCAACCCAGCGCATGGCGTTTCGTAATATTTGGCAATGAAAAGAAATTCATGTTAGGTGGGCCTGGTGGTTTCAATTATTACTGATATGATTTTCGAATAGAAAGAAGTGTTTTATCTCGCCGTTCTATGAGAGGTGGTAGAGTATATAATAGTGCGTGGTTCAACCTATAATTATTCACACCACTGTATCTTTGACACGTTGAGTGCTGCGCGGGTCACCCATTATTTAATTCACTTAAATATCTGCCAAATCCTTTTAGTACGTACAAATAATGTAAGAAACACAGGGTGTCCCCAAAATCACTATCTACCTCTCGAAATAAGTGGAATTATAAGGAAATGTTCGATTTACACCATTTTATGTTTATATTTATACAAAATATGAATACTTGCAAGCTCTATAATTAAAGTTTTGAGATATATTCGTTGAATATTGTATTTTAAATTAGTAGTATATGATTGTATAGTTAAATATTTTTTTCCTCCGTGTTGTGTAGTAAAGGAGGCTATGATGTGTCTGACTAGGTAGGCTGTTATCACTGCACCACTAAACGAACCTAGAGTTATTTAGAGAAAGTTTTTATTGCATAAGAAGCAATTACTCGGCGTTAAAATTAATTTTACACGTTCATAGTTCTATGAAACGTATGTGAACCAGGTCAATTTTAACATATCGAAGAATATTGTTCATTTTTTCTTAAATCCGCTCAGTAGCCATTGAGAACATTGAATCTATTACGGTCAAATTTTGTTGAGTGAAAAAATTTTCTAGTAGTACAATTTGTTGGCCAAAAATACTGTAATGAAAATAGATCAGAAATTGTATTCAAAATTACATATACAAAAGTGGTTACCACCTGTTTTCAATCTCAGATAATCTTTTCCCATTTAAATCGAAGTGCTGTTCCATTCTGTAGAGAATACCCATTGAACTTCGCTTCAAACTTTTCCAAATTGTCATCTTTGAAACAGTTAAATGCAACGAAAGTTTCATTCCATTACAACTTCTGCTATTTGAAGCA
This sequence comes from Macropis europaea, assembly GCA_916610135.2. Taxonomy (NCBI): domain Eukaryota; kingdom Metazoa; phylum Arthropoda; class Insecta; order Hymenoptera; family Melittidae; genus Macropis; species Macropis europaea. The sequence continues at coordinate 23,348,489 of OU744345.1, read as the reverse complement.
CTGTCGATAGTTGAACGTCTCTGTTGATCACAAATCTAAGATTTAGACCCACCAATTCTTTTACAGTCATAATTATTAAGCTACTTTATGTACTTTCACCAAACTCACAGAAAATCGCCATAACTCGCGAATTATAGAACTTAAGCTATTCCTATATTCCATAGATACCTTAATCATGACTACTGCGGTCCATAAATCTTGGGACACTTGCCATTTCTGGTGAAGATACTACACTTCTTCCAGATGACTGTAAGCGTCTGCAAAAATAACTTAGAACAGTCGCAAGAGAATGACAAAATAAGAATCATTCATTGGCCCACGTAACTACCTGATTTAAACTGAACTGAGAAAGCATAGGATAAAATGGATCCAAAAATATGACAAACCTATTCAGAATCAAAATCTGACCTGCGGAGTCACTTGCAACAGAAATAGAACAAAATATTACCCGAAACCATTTAGAAACTCATAGCTAGAATCCTAAAATTGGTACAAGTTGTAATTGACACGCTGAGTGCCGTGGGGATCACCGGTGACCGGAACCTCAAATTTAATTTTACTAAATAACAACAAAATTCTGAGGGAACTTCATACTGAAACAATAATGTAGAATCATAAGAATACGATTGAGTACTCAAATGTCTTTTTTCTTTACGATTTATGTAAAAAATAGTAAATTATATCGTGTCTGATTGGGTATGGCTGTTTTCACGCTGGCGTTCAACGTATTAACACTTTGACGGCCGCTGTCGCATACATGTGACTTCACTCGTGTGTACAACATTCACACAGAACAAATACACGAGCATACCTTTCCATGATAAAAAGTAAATACGCAAGTATTCAGAAAACAAAATATCAAAATATCCTATATAAAAAAACAACGTCGAATAATTTGTTATTTACGGAGTGTCACGAAAAATGGCGAATGATAATTAATTTTCTGAAAATATTTGCGGCCGTCAAAGTGTTAAGAAGTAAGAGGGTCGCGTCAACGAAAACAAAGTTTTCTTTACAGTACAAAGTCTGGAAAAGGATAATGTGTTTCCGAATCCTCCAACCGATTTCATGAGCTTGTTCAGATTTATTTGAAATTTGATAAGTGACCTGACACTCATGCACAAGGGCGGTAAGACGGCGAGTAAGCGGTCGATTTTTCGACGGTTAGACGTTTCTGAATTCTACTCATTGTACAGCGGAAACTCTAATTCCCCAGGGTTAATCTCCGCGCCATTCCTCCGGGCGAACTTCGAAAAAGTTCCACTCGAAGCGGTAACTTTCCCGTCAGCGGCATGCTCCTCAGGGGTTAAAAAGACTCGCGCGAACGATGACGTGCGATCGACAGAATTCCGCTGGAAACTTGTAGCCGGGCTCGTAGAATCGATACTTGGAAAAATATTACTTCGTCCGATACACTGCTCCAACTTTCCACTTCTATTTTTCCCTGCTCACACACGCCGAATTTCTCTATCTAGACGCCGGCTGTACGCTCGAGGATAGAAGCTCAGAGAAAGGTGTGCCCGAGAAGTCGATGCTAAAACGACAGTGACATGCAATGAAAGTCGTAACAGCAGAGAACGCAGAGTAATTGACGAAATTTATTTTAATTTGTTGTGTTCACTTTATAAATTTTAACAGCGCAGCACGTCTGATCTGCTGTATCCATTATGTATCCGTGTGACTGAGCGGTGTGCGTGTGTGTGCACGCCCGTATATTCTTTTGTTTTGGAATCAAAAGGTTTCGAGTGTGATGGAACGTCGCAGTCGTGCAGAAAAAGCAAAAGATGGTTGTTAGATGGATGTTTTTTTTGTTTTAATTGTATTTGGGAAGTGTATACTTATTGTAATAAACGTGAAACCTCCAGAACGCCAATTGATTTCAATCATTACTGATTTTTTTATATTTTTTTGTTGGTATTAAAGTAAATAATCGTACTTAAAAACAGAATTCTTATGTGCGGGAATATTTTTGTCAAAACCATTTTCACGGAACCACAGGGGAAGGTTATACGCCTTCAAGTCTCTGAACATATTGAGTAAACGACAGAAAATCCCATTGTGGTATCCAAGAAGTCGCTGTCTACCCCACAACATAAGGAAATTTTAAGAAAATGTTCTACTTGCGTAACGTATGTTTATGTTTATACAAAAGAAGGGTATTTCTGTTTGAAATGGGATATTATAATATGTCTGACCAATTATAGGAGTTTTCACTGCCGCAGTTAACGTGTTAACAATTTTGTTGAGGTTCGCCAATTCCTATGCAGACAAACTGCGGTGGTTTATTTTTTACCTAAAAATAAGATAAAAATCGTTATATCAAATTCTGCAATAAATGTTTTGTTACAATGTCATAAACGAATAAATATTGTATGCATGAAATATAGGTAGTTACGGATTTTCCATCGAAGCATACGCAAAGTCAACTATGTTTACCTTGTCTGCGAACGACATTTTGAAACGATGAATTAAAAGTACTAAGTAATTGCTTTTAATGATATTAACTATCAATGATACGGAATCGATATACGATAATAAACACTATGTGACTACGCAGACAAGATATAAACAAAATCGACTGTCCGTATGCTTCGATGGTCAATCTGTTACTACCTACATATATTTCATGCATACAATTTTTATTTGCTCATAACTTTGTACCAAAACATTTATTGCAGAACTTTATATAACGCTTTTTCTTCTTTTTAGGTAAAGAATAAACCACCGCAGTTTGACGAACTCTTGACGAACTCTGCCCTTGTTGACTAAGGATAGAGATTGTTTGTAGAAATAAAAAATTTTTATTTGGAAAATCTCGCGAAAACAGGCTGACTCAGTATAGATGATGAGTTGAACATAGTAATCTTTCTATGTCTAAAGTAATCTTTCTGCCCCCGTAACACAGTTTCAGCGTTGCTCTAACACATTAATCCATATTAGAGACAGTACAACTGTTTGATAACAATTTCAGCACGGGGGCGTCCGAAATACCCAGCTTCTTTCGAGATTGGCGCTCAGCAGGACGGTGTAGCGCAAATATCATTTAAACGTTCCAAATTTTCAGCTGGAGAATTTCGCAATTACCCGGTGAATTGTTGCTTTGGCAAGGTCCGCTCATTAGCATGAACAATGGACGGTTGGAAAGTGGAGTACCTTAAAGGCGTTTATACATTGACACGCGAACACGGGGCGATCACAGAAGGCAGGTTCACAAAGTACCAAACACGTATCGAGTTTCTCTTTGACGGTGCGCGTTTTACATTTACGAAATACCGCGGAACTAATAGCCGCCGGTCGCCCATTTATTTCTGCGATCGCGCTAATAATTTTGCCGCGGTTTAATAATTCGACTGGTTGTTCAAAGAGCGCAAGAACAGCCGCGTACCGGTCGCGTATACCGTTTGTATCCCGGAGTCGTGTATCAATTTAACGATCCTGTCCACGATGAAATAATTTTGAGCCGTTCCTCTTGGAAACGTGTTTCGCACTTCCTTCCGACTGGAAATGATTTCGCGGCACGCTACGAAAACCTACCATCGATATTCCGTGTAATAGATTACCGATATGTCGCGTCATTAATTACATACAACGATCTGCCATTATCATTCGTAATTCTATTTTACGGGAGGCAATAATAAGTCATGGATGGCCAGTAATTAGAGCGTGCCGATATCTGGACGCTGTAACCCGTCGCGTTCGAAACACTCTGTTACATTTAGCACAAAACAATTCTGATACTTCAACACACGCATAACTTTGTTTACTAAGAGCAAGAACAAGTCTTAACACATTTCACGCCCCATCTGCTACCGTGAAAACAAAAGTATCACACCACGGCATTTTTTGATAATATGTTTCAAGTGCAAAATTGTATACGAAATTTCTTAACGCATGCATAGTGTTTGATATTAACGTATTGTTATCCGAGAATAATACGTTTCTAACAAAAATGTAATGGCAGATATTTGCTATAATTGAACATCAATGTGTGCAAAAGTATCGGGCCGTTTTAGTTTTTAGCAACCTATCGATAACCCTTTTTTTTTAATGCTGAAAAAAACGAAAAAAGTTAGTGTTCTATCTGTCTTGAAGCAAAATGTCTCGTTATACATATACATTATATATACAATTGCGTGAGGCAGTGGTCAGGCTGTCTAATAGCGGAAATACGTCATGTTGAATCGCTAGCTTGTTATTCATAGGTGAAACGGAAGTAAATAATATAAATAAGAAATTCAACCTTGTATTTAGTCTTCAAGATATTCCAACACGTGGAAAACACATATTTTGTAAATTGAGAAAAATTTAGATAAGCTACAACGACGTCCTGTTAAGTCTTAATTGCAACACTGCGACTGACTGAAATGCACAGTGATCTCAAGATAGCTTGGCGAACGAATAGAATCCTTCTTCTTCTTTCTACATAACCCCACAGCGACTGTTATAGTCATTTAGAAATGACAATTTGAAGTATCAGTTTACTCCATTATTTTCAGTATTACTTGAAAATATAAAAAATATCGGTTTATTTGAAATGATAACAATTTTAAATAATGGACCATTTAATTATTTTTTATTCGAGTGTATTACATTCTGAACTGATTTTATTTTAGCATAGAATGAAGTTATAGCTCTTCCCAAATAATTGTATCGGCTCTACCATTTCGTTATTTTTTATTTGAATATATTATATTATGGACTGATTTTATTTTAGCATCGAATGAAGTTATAGCTCTTCCCAAATAATTGTATCTGTTCAGCAAATGCGGCGATCAAAATGAGAAGAATTGCAGAAGGTAATGGCAATAAATGTTCTGTCCCCATTATCGTCTATTTGTTTCTTCATATACGATTATTTATTACAAATTAGTTGAAAAGACTTAAATTTTTATATTAACACAGGTTTTAGTATAAACAATAATTAATTTAATTTAAAAGGAGCTGTTAAAGCTATTTACGAAAATGTCCGCTAATCTGTACAGAACTGTTTTTAGGATACCTATCTTCGGCGACGGAATATTTTAGTTCTGATAATAAAAAGCAAGAAATTTGTCCAATTTACTTGTTAACTGCATTTTGTTTTATTACTTTTAGTAATATTTAAGAATACGTATTTCTTAACTTATCTTATTAAAATCTATCAGCTATTGTCTTAATGACAAATATCAAAACATTATATTAGTTAAACTTAATAACGAATATGTTAATAAACCAAACAAGACATTAATTATAAAATAAAACACTTTTAATTTCAAATTTTAATCACTAGATATATCTGTTTATCACTTTTAATATAAATATAAAACAAATTGGTTGCTAATGGGGCGTTTACCACACGTATCCCTAAAGTTCGGCACTACCCTTTTTCCGCTCTCTGTGCATTATATAAAATCGAAGAATAATTTTTGGATCAACAGGATCAATCCATGATTGCTTACGAAAATGCGAAGAATTTTTCGACGTAGCTTTTCTTGTCGCACGATCATTCTCCTAAATGCAGCCCCAAAATAATTGGGAGGATCAAGATTCGGGTATGGACCACGAAATTCAGGATGCTTGATCGATCGTTGGGAACGGCATTTAGCGCATGCAAGTTCCTTTGTACGTGGATCTTCCGATATGTATCGAGCAATCGATACAATTATAGTTATTAACGGCCAATTATCGTTGACATTTAATGCACTGTCTCAGGAACGCGTGTTTCGTACATGCGATTCAGTGATTGCATTATGTACAGGGTGTCCTACAGCGGTCCGGAACGTCGTTTCAGGAGTTCAACAGCTTAATTTGTATATAAAACCGTAAATTAAAAAGAAAACGAGTTTTAATACATGGACAATGTATATTTATATCAAAAAAACAAAGTCAATTTCACTTGAAATTGTTTTAGTCTGTATATTTCGTTGTATATCCAACTTCACGTGGAATCACCGTTGGTAACAACCTTACCAAACGTTACCGAAAGAGTCAGCTTTTGCAGATGATATAAAAAAGTTACTGATAACTAATGAAAACTCAGAAGATGAAAATTCATGTTGTGTTTTTATTATATAAATAGACATCACCTATGTACAGTAGAGCCTCCCGTATCCGAACTAATAGGGTGACAAATGTGGCCGAATAACATAATTTTCAGATAATAGAACAATCACTTTTTTTTTATATTAAACTTCATTTATTCAAATAGAAGTCAACAAAATTGACAGTTTGTTTCAATATTTAAGGATCACATATTTTGTTTCTACTAACTCACGTAAGTTTTCACGAAACGGCTGTTTGGATAATAGAACATTCGGATAATAGAAACGTTCGGATATTAGGATATTTGGATAATGGGGGTTCGGATACGGGAGACTCTACTATATTAAAAATGGCTTTCTTCTAAAGTCTCGGTTTTTGTACAAGTTAAACTGTTGAACCCCTGAATCGACGTTGTGGACCACTTTGTGTCTCACCTAAATGTAGCCACTTAAATATCTCCTTCAGTTGCAATGATACACAAAATATTTCAGACGCAATTTGAATGGGACTGAAGAATGAATACTCCGAAAGAATATTTGTATCCCAAACTGATTTCTTTTGGAGCTTTCAAGGTCGTCGATGATTTTTTACATATAAGTGAATATTTTTTCCCTTGTGTATTGTATCTGACATTAAAATGCTTCCAGAGATACGCAGAATGTCCCACGCAATTGGGACAAGCTGTATCTTCCAAACAGTTAGAAATTGATAAAAATGCTATAAGTCAAAATTAGATGGTATCCAATGATGCATAATCTGGAAATAATTTTATGCATTTTTATACATTGGTGCACCCGAAAAATGCAAGTGCATATGTTTTTTAAATAGAATTCTATAGTTCTGACTAGACCATTCGATGTAGTATTCTAATCTCTATAAAAAGGTACTAAGGTACTTATGCTCTAAACCTGTTAGTTTAAAAGTTATTACAGTTAAAAGTTTGCTAAATTACTTTTCTGCTCATCAGCACATTTTCGCTGAGATATTCTCGAGTACTATTACGCATTATAAACTACGCATTACAATGTTTGTAAACATGAAACCATTGCTAATATCAACCAGTGTATAGTCGTATCCAAAATTAAAATTCACATGTTTACTACCAGCGTCACGTACATGTAATGGATCGATCGTTTTCTGAGGGCCCGGCGTCACACATTACGTGATAGCAATAGTTTTTCATATTACAACCACATGAACATATGAAGTATGTTCTGAAAATCTGCAGTATATTATGAAAAAATGCAAAAAATAAAGCATGGTCTGTGGCGGGCGTTTCTTCTCCCCTGGCTGTGGGAGAACATGTTAAACGTGAAGTTTATTTCCATTCAAATTCTATATAAAATATTATCTGTATTATTAAAACTGAAAGAGATATTTACATACCAACATTTACATGGGATAACCTGGCATGTGAGCGATTTTGGACGGAATTAGATTCTAATTACAAAAGACAATGAGTATAAACAAATCGGAGGAGATAAGAGGCTTCTGTTTTCATTTGTTTATGTCGAATGGCTGTAAACATGAAAATTTCAAAGTCGTTGGATTGTCTTTCTTCCTTTTTAAATTGTTTCCTCACTTGTAAAAAATAAAAAAGATTAATAATTTTTTCCTCTAAAATCAATAGTTAAGATTGGAGTTAAACATGTTTATTATAACGAAGAATTTCAATTTTTGAATATACTGTTTGAAATCTTATTACAAGAAATTGTTAGTCTTTATTTTTTTTGCAGGATCTACAATTTCAAAAAACGGAGGCTACACACCGTCTTTGAAATTTTAATATTTGAAACTATTTGTCGTAAATGAATCGAACCAGAAACACCTAATCTTCTAGGATTGTTTTACACTCATTGTCCCGTATATTTTAATGTTACATGTAATAAGTTATATAAATTTTGTATTATAAATTAAATATTCTAATAAGAATGATTAAGAAATTAAACTAATAAAGAGTTAATGGGATTCTGCCGTATAAGCTAAACAAGTAAAATATAGGACAAATATTTTAAATCTTAACAACTATTCAGTGATAACGTCTGTCAAATAATTTTCTTGTTATATAATTGTATTTCAATATGAAACTGATAATAATAACCTAAAACGCTAGATGTAGTGTTTACATTCTTCAGCCCCCTACTAAAAATCTTTTAAATGCCTTCTAACACAAATTTGAAAATATTGTTCTCACATGTTTATTAATTTGAATTACATTCTGAAGTTAATGATTTCAGTCAAAGAAAGAAATACTTCCATTATTTTTCCCTACAAAATAACAAACTATTTGGAAGTTATATAAATATTGCCTGGAAAAAATGCCTGTTATCTCGAAATTACATCAGTGTATAGTGGTATAATCCGTTTAAACTGTTTCTAGTTCACTTGCATGAAAAGCACTGATACAATTCCAAAAATTAACTTTACTTAAATTATCACGAAATTAACCGAGCTTCCTCTGTCAGTTATAATGGGTTGCAAGTTTTTCAATTCCTCTCTCGACAGATGCGTGTTCCCTATTTTGCTTTATTACAAAACTATGGAATAAAACGAAGTCTTCTTATATTCTGTTCGCGGTAATATCTCAGAGTCGTGCACGACACGTTGCACAGTATGCCAAAAAGTATTTCCCATACGAAAAGCGCTTGCCTCTGGCGCTCCGCACTCGAAAAGTTAAAGGAACAAATTTTTGTCTTTATTACACATTGGATGCTGGAGACTCTGGTTACAGTTTTCAGTGGAACAAACGTAGAAAGCGAGAGCATTCGAATCTTTCCATTCATTACTTAACCTTCTGAATAGTATCAGCGTCTATAGGCGTTTGACAAACCACTCACTGTGTCCTGCCGACGCCCATAGGCGTTCGATGCAGTGGCTCGCTATGTACTACTGCAGCTTATCCGCACGTAGCGTTCTGCTCGTTCCCAAATAGCCCGCAGTCAAAGGATTAACACGTTGACTGCCACACTGTATTGACTGAGAATGGCCATCTTTCTAAATTTCTATACAAAACAAATTAATCTCAAGTTAAAATCTTTTTAGTCAAGAATATTAGGAATATTCATTATATTCTTATTGGTACCATTAAACATTAGTAAATAAATTTATGAATACTAGGAATGATGAAGTAAATAATAACTGAATTTAAGTGCCACCAATATTTGGGTGACATGGCGGTCAAAGTTTTAACACATTCAACGCCACGGTGAAAACGGCCATACCTAATCAGACACGATATAATTTACTATTTTTTATATAAATCGTAAAGAACAAAAAGATTTGAGTACTCAGTCGTGTTCTTCTGTTCCTACATTATTGTTTCAGTATGAAGATTTCTCAGAATTTTGCAACAATCAATAATTATTTAATTAAGTTAATTTGAGGTGTCCGTCACCGGTGATCGACACGGCGTTCAACGTGTTAAGGTACGTTTTCACGTGACAGTGAATCGTAACTTTTATTGCCATGACTTTCGTCGTCGTGATTGTCAAGTTGATTTCACATTACACTGCTAAGATTGTTGAATTTGGCAGCTACGCCTGCAAAGACTGTCCGAAAGGCGCCGGCTACGAAGAGTGTTAAGACGTCAGTCGTGCTTCACCGTAGAAAAGAGATTAGTGGAAATGCGTTGCATTTTCATGATGCGTTTAAATCGGTTTTGTCCATCGTCTACTAGCGGCATTGTCACTCGAAAATTGCTGCAAAGGCGTAAGAGCAGGGGCACGGATGCATTAAACTAGCGAACTTGCGACAGTCGTGACAAATGGCTCCTGGGACCATTCGCCTGAGTGTACACTAACATCATAATGAAACTCATTCCACCAAAAACGTCCCGGCGTTTGCATAATTCGAGTTCTTTGTGCTTCCCAGTCGCGTAATTATTCTTAAACTATCGCCAACTATTTGTGGCCGATTGCAACGGCAACAGAGAAGAAGTCGAACATGGCGAACGGTATTGAAGCATTTGACTAATTTGCAATTCATAACGAGGTCACACGTGGCTGATAATGTCAACAAAGCGAAGTCTGTTTCTGTCGTCGCAGCCGATGTCTGAAGCAGCGCCCTATGTACTAATTGTAAGCCGAGCAATCATTAAATTATGTAACTTATTTTAATCATTTGTAACGCTCAATACACACTGTACCTTTTCGATTTAAAAACAATCTGTGGTTCCAGTATTATAACTAGGCAACTGAAAATCTATTGTTTTGACATGACTACGTTCATTGGTTAATTTGTCAGCAGCAATGTATTGTACAGCTTATTTGTTTAATAAATCTAGTTAAAGACACTGTACTGGATTTCTAAGAACAATTTTTATACAAATTTAACATACTGATTAGTTATACTTAATTAAATTGCGAGACACCTAGTTTTACCATTAAAATTCGAGTTATCTAGTTATAGTACTGAACCTACGAATTGTTGTATAAATTTATATGCTACAGGGTATGCAGTATAAAGAAGAAGAGGGATATTTGACTTAAATTGTTAATTTTTGCACAATTGAATAAGATGTTTCAATGTTTAGAATTTTATTAACTTTACGACACATTGAACTCTGGATACGATTCTGCAAAAAATGCTAGCGTTTGTATCATATTTTGTAGGAGTATACTTAACACGTTTGCTAGCACGGCACGAGTAGAAAAAACGACCACCGCAGACCGTGCTTTGTTTTTTGTACTTTTTCACAATATACTGCAAATTTTCAGAGCAGACTTCATTTGTTCATGTGGCTATAATATGAAAAATTATAGCTGTCACATACGTGTGACGTCAAGTCCTCAGAAGAGGTTAGTTACACATATGGGACGCTGGTAGGGAATGTGTTAAAATCGTTGTTGTACGTGTTTTGAAGTTTAAATAAATGAGTAAACGTCCTTGATTTTCCATCTTCTCTTTTCTTACGGGACTCATTTGTAAAATTTAATCAAATTTGCATTTTATAAAACTTTTGCATCGTTTGGTACTGAGAAAATAAAAAAGTCGCATTTGTTTAGTTACGTAAACGATTCATTGCCATTTGAATATAATTTTATAAGATATTTATTGAAAATTCTGCGGGAAGAAGCATTTGATTAATTCGCAGATAGCGTGGTATATGAATATTAATACATTGCAGATGAATCACGAGAATTTTCGTGTTCCGTATTCTAATGCTTGAGACGGATCACGAGAATTCTCATGTTTTCATTATGATCGTTTAAGAACAACCATTTAACGTTAGAAACTTTCGCTGAGGTCTTGAGTTGTAAGAAAAAGTTTAAAGTTTCACTCACTTAAATCGGTACTTAATGAAAACCACTCGATTTTCTTGTTAATTTAATATCTGTTTATCGTAACCATGGATAGCAACAAATAGTGTAGTAAAGTTCCAAATACTAAAATAAAAGTGTGGAAAATAAAATTCTGAAAGTGAGAATTAGGTAATCATTTCTTCAAAATTATGAAAAATAATAATTATAAGTGATTGTGAATTAGAAAACCTAGACGACTCTCCAAACCAGTGATGACCACCGGAGCTGCAGCCTTCCCCCACTCTAGGTCCATTCCCCTCATAGGTTGTCATCTGGGACGACGATGGACCGAAGGAGAACGAGGAACGAACTGGAGGGAACTGAAACGAGGGGAATGGTCTTCGAATGGGGAAAACAGCAGTTTCGGTGGTCATCACTGTTCCAAATGATCTTGACTGCAGTTCACCTTTCGATTGTGAAGGAAGATTGGTCGCAACAGGACTTTCAACCAAATTTAGAAAAATTTAAACGCATATTAGAGACCCTGATAGTATCAATGCAGATACTAGTATCATTTTTAGCGATTATCTATTATGAACATTAATATATTAATATAACAGCAACATATCAACATTACTTATGGGATGACCTGACATTAACTTGCAACTACTACTATCCACAATTTATAACTTAAGTATTAGGAGCGGAACCCTGGAACCTACTCCTGAAGTTTGCAATAAAGATCACGTTTTGCATAAACAAAAATGTATTTCATTTTAATAACAGTAAATGAACTATATTTACAGCGAAAGGAAATAAAATATTATTAAAGGCATTTTGGACAAATTGTAGAGGCACAATTGAAGCATATGGGAATTTTGCATTATCCAGAATTTTTGAAACGCTGGGTCCTTCGGACCCGATAGTAGTAGTTACGGGTTAAATAACCCAGAAAGTTTGTACGCCTTTTCCCATACGGTCAGTGTACCGTTTTATTTATAAATGCTGTTATGGTTTTACTGTTTGTATGTTTGTAAAATTAGGAAGAAGTAATAATGAGTCAATTTACAGTAAGTATTCGTTCTGTGCACTTCATTTTCTCCTTCAAAAGTATTGCAAAATGTCTGCATCCAGTACCGTAATTCATTCGTGTTTGCTTTACGAGTACAAACTTGGAGCTAAAACCACAGAAGTTGCCAAAAGTATTTGTCGAGCTTTCGGCATTAATACTGTGAGTGAACGACCAGCACAAAAGTGGTTTGAAAAGTTTAAAAATGTCGACGAAAATATTGAAGGGGAATCACAAGATCAAGAATCGTGAATAACGTTGAATTAAAAGATATTGTTGAAGGGGATCCAATAGCATCGCATAAAAGACTCAGCAGAATATTCAACATGTGTAAAGAAAAAATATGGTCACGACTTCATAGCCTCAGGAAAATGTACAACAAAGTGGAAAGATAAATTCACCGACGACCAGAAACGTCATAGGATTACTACATGCGTTTCGCTTCTTCTTCGGCACAAATATGAACCACTGTTAAACTGATTGCTGACCTGTGCTGAAAAATGAGACACTTGTGAAAATAAAAAACAACCACAATATTGGCTACCACCTGGGGATGCAGGTCCATCCACATCTAAACCCATACATCACCACAGAAAAATTTTACTGCATGTTCGGTGGATAACTGTTGGAATTGTTCATTTTGAACTGTTATAAAGCAATCAAACCGTTACAGCAGATTTATATTCAACTCGAAAGACTACAAGAGAAACTTTTGATGAAACAACCAGGATTAGCAAATCACCAGGGGGATCTGTTCCTTCAAGATAACTCGTGAGCGCATCCTGCCAAACAGACGCTGATTACAATTTACTTTTATCATTGCAAAATTGTTTCACAAATAATAACTTTCAAATTTCAAATTTGTGTGGTGTTGCACGTTCTTCATTTCCAAGAATTAATAGTATTTGAAGACTTCCGAGGCCATTAGGACTTTCAGAATTATTACATTTATTAGCACGTTGACTCCCATGGGGTCACCGCTGGCCGACGCATTAAATTGTATTTAATTAAATAATGGCTAATTTTATCAAAATTTTGAAGAGAATTAACATTGTAATGAAAACAGAAGGTCAAGACTGTGCAACTGAATAATACATATTTTTTTTCTTCGTGATTTGTGCATGAAATGGAATATTATAGTATGTCTGACCACGTACGGGAGTTTTCACTGTCAGGCAACGTGTTAACACGTGGAACTCCATAGTAAGAACGGCCATACCTAAGCAGACACGCTATAATATACTATTTTTTATATAAATCCTAAAGAAAAAAAAGATTTGAGTACTCAGTCGTGTTCTTGTGTACGCCCATTATTGTTTAGGTATGAAGTTTGGTCAGAATTTTGCGACAATGAATAATTATTTGATTTAATTAAATTTGAGGTGTCGGTCACCGGTGACCGCCACGGGGTTCAACGTGTTAAGACTATCAGGGTAAAAGTACCAGTAGTTGATATTATAAGACTCATTTCCCACTGTAATTATTATCACAGTTTTATTTATTTTTAGTAAGCAATTTTGTAGGTGGATGACTTGATTCACTAGCTGTTTTAAAATGAATTGAACTCATTAGTATTGACAAATAATCCTATAATAAAGTTGTATTAAGAAAAAATTCAACCCTCCAAGCTGCACCAGTAATTGACACATCAATCTAAAAAACTAGTAGTTGACAGGAATATACATATGATTGTATTTCATAGCTAGAAAAGAATATATTTTTCTTTGACTTAACTAACCTCCTCGACAAATTTGTGAAGGAAAACAACCATCCAACAGAACGCAGAGTACAGACAAGAGCAACTGTTCAGTCATTTACACTCGCGATGCATTGCAATGAAAGGAGTTACAAATTTTCAAACTAGGGTGAATAATCTTTCATACAGAGCACTGTCCAAAAACATTTTTTTAGTAAAAAACTTATTTCTCGTGACTGAATATAGAAGTGTCAACTATCGATACACTGTAACTGATGCACTTACCCTAAATCTCTCTAAACTTTCAAGATTTTCCAGAATGTTTTACTTCGAACAGTTATCGAAGTACAGTAGGACCTCGATTAACCGGATCGCGATTATTCATGGTCTCGATCAACCGAGATCTCGGTTATCCAGGGTTTCCTGTTTACTAACAATAAACGCTTGTACATATCTTACGATTCTCTTCTATTTATACCTAACCTAACAGAAAGTTTAGTGATGGTGAAAAGTTGGCGTAAGAAAGCACTTATAAGTCCAGAATCAAAAAAGTAGATAAAGTTTAAACCGATATACATTTGCTTATGATTATATTATAAAAGGAAATACATTTTCTAAGAAAAAAGAGCTTATTTTGGTATAGAAAATACGTTTTTAGTTATTTCTCCTTTGAGCCTCGACTTACCCGGACTGTCTCCCGATTAAGCCGGTTAATCGAGGTCCTACTATAATTCAAAACTCTAGTACGATCGAATCGGTTGCAAACTTGCAGCGAAGAGTATCGAATACCCATCAACGGGAAAGTACAGCCAGCAACAAAACGACCGGTGAGTCAACTCGGGGCCTCCGCGCGTAAGAATGACAAGCCCGCGCCGCGACAGACGACCGGGCATCGATTGTTAAATGTTGCATGACATGATGTAATTAGCATTTCATGGCGAGTTAAGAATCGTCATCGGTGATCAGATGACGGTTTCGCGTCGCGTGAACGAGGGTGAACGACGCGTCGACGAATGGGGTAGAGCTTTCAGGGGGGTTGGCGAGGTACGGTGGCGCCACCGGGCGACGTGGTGGGGGATTAGAGGGCGAAGTGACGCGACGCGGCGGTTCCGTCTGTCCTCAGTCGACGTGAAGCCGCCGCGACGCGTGCGTATTCTCTTTCGCAGCTTTTGCGAAGCTCACGAGACTCGCGTGTCTCGCACAGCGTGACTCTTGGAAAGCGTGTTCGGCCACCTGTTCGCTCCAGGAAGTCGATCGTGTGCCGGCGTACGGCGATCCCAGCGTGTGACGATCAACGGACGATCCGCCGCACGCGGTTTCGCGCGGTGTCTGTTCGCGATCGCCGAATGCTTGTGACCTGTTAACTGGAACGTGGTGCGCGGTCTCGGAGCGTGTGTCCGTTTCGAGAGGTCTCTCTGTGCTGCTGTGGATCTGAAATCCAGTGACGTAGTATCGCAGTCGGTGATAAGTGCGACGCATCTTTGGATTATGACCGTTGGGTACGTATGGTGCACACGCATTCCAACACGATTTCTTTCGTACCGGCGAAAACGGTTGACGTCGTTCGTGCGGCAGGTCATGGTTCGCGAGAATGATATCGGAAGCGCACGGGCGATAACGCGAGAAAACGAATTGTTGCTCACGATAGCGAGCGTAACGCGTTCGGAGCAGCGGGACTGACCGGGTCAACGTTGTTCACGCGAATTCTGTTCACTGACCGTGCGACTTTTCACGCCAGAGAAATTATGTACTTGTGTATATACGAAACATGCAATCGCGAGAAGGCGACAACCGATCAACGTTTCACGGAATCCGGCGCGGAATCGTTGATAACCGAACCAGACCTTGGTCGTCTTTGAACAGATGCCGCGGCACATCCAGCTGGTGTACAGAACTTTCGTGCAGCGGTTCGCCGTATGACACGACAGGCTCGTTGAAATTAAAATAGATCATCGAGAAACGTTTCGTTCGCCGGTATTTCGTAACACAGCGCAACGAACGGTTCCCAATATGATTCCATTACGACGAAACAGTCTCAAAGCTGCTCGACGAAATTCTCCGTCGAGATCGGGTCGCGCATCTGTTCCACCGCTAAACTGTTGATCCATGTTTGCAGAAATTAATGGAAAACGATCATAAGCTGAACAAACTACCGAGAATGGTTCTTTCTTCATATAATCGATACACCGTATCTCTCCGAAACAGCTCGCGTTAGGATTATTCTTTGGATCATGCGTGCGTTACTTGTCGATTAATCGCTGAGTAATAGTTTGCATTGACATCCTCGTTGGCCTCCTCACCTTGACGCATTCGCGGTTCGAGCCGGTCAATAAAGCCCTATCGCTCTGTTTTCTCGCTCTAGCTTTTCGATAACACTAATTATACGCCAGTGAATGATTCGGACGTCCTTGAGGCTCGATCAAACAGCACGCTGTGTATTGGGTTCAGCTGAAATGCTATCGATATTATTAGATCGCTTTCGATTCTGATACACGCTTGTCGTCGTTAACGTTTGTCAAGAGGTTGCGTCACGTCGAGCTTCGCCGTTTGTTTCGTTTGGCAGCACGTGGTCTTCTCATTAGTATCCACCCCATGACACGATGTCGATGGTCAAATTGATCGTCGATTTCGGAGCGAAGGCAGCGCAGGGAACAACGTCGATGTATCGGGATAAACGCGGCCCTCGAATCTTTGTTCCGATTGGCACGTCGCTTTATCGCCGCACGTGAGACCCGTGGCAAAATCTCGTCGAGGCGAGAGGCAACAAATCGGCACCGTGGATTTATCTTGCGACGTTCGTCGCGATGCGATGACGAGAAACGATATGGTAAAGTGGCAGCGAATTGTCTTCCGTGAGAGGTTTCGAGCTTCCGACATGCTTCCCCGGCGAACTCTCGTCCGGGCGGTTTCTGTATTGGTGCGAGACGTCGGGAGAAACAAGTGATTTCGACGTGTGGTCGCTTCTTCGAGCTTTTCTTTGCGATCTGCTCCTCGAACCCCATTATCCTGGCGCTGCCAGCATCCACTCCATCGAACGCGATGTTGTTTTTCGTTGTTCCGCCGTGAACTTCGCCTCGACGCTCGCCCTTAATTAAACCGTTTCACAAAAGTTTTATTTAAACGAGCCGCGCGCCCGTTACATCGAAATCCTTATCAGACATCCGCTATTTGCGTGCCAATAACGAACGTTCAGAATGAATGACGGCTAAGCGGTTTTTAAAGAGATTGTGTAAGAGGTTATCCTGCTGCTACCAGCCCGAAAAGTGAATGTTTTTTGGATTTATAGCGAGGAAAAAGTGAAAGTGCGATTGGTTTGATATTTGGCAATTCACTGGAATGTATCTTAAGTTTTCCGTGTTTATAATTTTGTTGAACAGCATCGATATTTGGAAGATACAACAAATCTCGTAAAACAAGTCTTTCCATGCACGGGTGGATGATATACACGATTTCACAAGTTTAGTTTATTCCCTTCCTTTTGACAGAGGTTTATTTTGTTTCTTTTAAAATCGACGATAAAGAGGATTACTCAAGTTTTTCACCCAAAAATTTCTATTATATTTTGACATATTTTTTACACTAAAAGTGTTATCGACAAGATCGCCCGCCATAAGAAGACCTACTGCTTTGCTGAACGTCTGTTTTAAATTTCATGGCAATCCGTCAGTTGCAACCTGACTTCAAAGATCAGCAACGTCTACCTATGCGTAGCTACATAAGTCCACTCTGAATGCTATATCTCGAAGAAAGTTTTCAATGTCCAAACGGAACCTTTTAGACACTCATTTTAAGACTCCAAACTATCGTTTAAAACATTACAAATTTTCGATATTTTCAAAATTTTACTGTAGGGTAGTCCTGTAACGTGATACAGAAAAACTATAAACTGAAGTAAGGAACAAAGAAATTGATAGAGCACTTAAGATTAAAAATAATAGAAATGCTATGGTCTCGGACTGAATTTTATCTAAATATCTTCTAGTACACCCATTCTTTTAATTCAGTTGTATTTTCCACATAGAGTGCAGTAACATATTAACCAAGCATGTTACAAAAATATTCCAACACTTGATGCGACCACGCATCACTTTGTGAACAAACATAATATCCGAAAGAGTTCTCCATCTCTCAGGAGTCGCTAAATTCAATTGAGAGAGCGTAGGTTCATAGTTGATGTTTGTAGAACTCCTACAAAAGCACACAGAACGTATAAACGTTTGTTGAATTCTTTCAATTAACAGTCGGATTGCGGAAGGTCGGGCAGCGAGACGGGTAACGGAGGCGGGCCATTTTTTTACCCGCATTGAATTTGCTTGTTCAGACACCAGAGTATGAACTTTAGCAGATTTTTGTCTTTGTACAAGGATACACGCATTTATGAAGTATAAATTTACGATTTATTCATAAAATGGTAGCAGTTCCTTATCAAAAGTATGCAGCATGAATACAACTAAACTATTTACTATATACATACAGTGACTCACGAAATTGATCACACGATTATGTTATTTCAAGATTCTTCTATTTAACGCTATTTTAAGGCAGTATTATTTGAAGCAAGGATATTGTATGTCTAACAAATAACGTTCCAAACGTGCCTGAAAAATTTGTAGTTGGTTGGTTGCACTAGAATTAAGATAGAAAAGTAATTATGAAAACATTTGAACAATTTCGTGAGTCACTGTATGCGCACAATTTACGCACAGAGTGTTTGACAGGCTGGCAATACGCGTTTTACAAATATTCAGTGGAACCTCGATTATCCAAACGCGGCTTAGCCGAAAATTCTTCTTCTATGTTAATTATAAGGTGGAATTATCATTAGTGACACTGTGCACTTTATTTTATACCACCGTGTATTTTTGTATTCTAAAGCAAAAGTATAATATTTGTGAGAAACATAGGTACAATATGAGGCATCTTGTTACTGATTACAGTTTGGATGATCGAGGTTCTACTGTATTAGGAACATTTGTCACAATTTGTACTGTATTTATTGTCACTGCGTGTGCACATATAACACCTGGAACGCTTTTCAGACGGAGTAGGTTCTTTATTCCTTCTTATAAATATTCTTCTGGCTTTTCGACTGCATTCCTGACGCGCTTCTGCAGTGCAACCTCCTTATTTCCAAATGCTACTATGAGAATATTATTATGCTCGATGTTCGAACTAAAAATGACCGCGTTGCAACTCATCGTCGTCTTCCCAGCCTGTAACATATTTCTTTGAGTTTGTTGTATGTCAAAGAGAGACAACGAAGACATCGAATGCGCGAGACGAAGCGATAGAGAGCGAGTTCGGGCCCCCGACGCAACGCTTATAATATAAACAATTTATGAGACAGACAGAACACGGGTCAAAATTAACCCATCTGCGCCGCCCGACTATTAAGGCGCAGTGACCTTTAACCCTTTGAACCCCTTTGTCGAGTTTGACTCGACGTTGATTTTATTCACAGGCACTCCTATGTCAAGTCACACTCGACATTTTTAAATTGCCAGTTTAAGTATACATTGTATTATGTTTCCTTTATCTATAAAAATTTACTTATTTTTCAATAAAAAGTATTTAGAAATTTCACAAACATCGGATCTTAGCAAAGTTCCAATGCTATTTTCAATATAATTAATAAAAAAAATTGTTTAAATTTGTTCCTAACAACCAACTGCCTTTTGAAATACATTTCAAATGAAACACTTAAAATAATAGAGTCATTGAAAAGAAAATTAAAGAAAAAATTAGGAGTTCGAAGGGTAAAAATAAGGAAATGCCAACTGAAAGTATGTAGGCATCTGTCGCTACGAAAATACTCCCGCGTTTTCTGATTTTTCTATGCTGCGTAATTTCTAAGATACCGCTGTTTCTCTATCGAAGGAAGTCACCTCTTCGTATTAACAGTCCTCGATTCATAATGTATTTAATGTAATACATTACAGTCGTTAATTAAGGCATTGTGATATCATCAAGGTAAAGTTAGAAAGGAATTCTCTGTTAGCCGCAGTTCACGATACAGGGATCACTTTTTGCGATACTTCCTTCTTTGTTTGAACGCAATGTTACAGTCGATAGAAAGAAGCAAGGTTCATGCTGAATGCGCAACGTTGACGAGAAAAACCGCCGCTATCAACGATTATATTCACAGTTACACAACGAGAAGCGAATGATGCTTTAACTTCGTTGCAGCGCTAGTCGATGGAAAACTCGTCTTTGTTTACATTTTATTCAAGGTTTTAGAGGCACATATACATACTTAGTGAAAGGCGTATTCTATTTTTGCTACATGATTTATCTTTGAGAAGATACCTGCCCATTTTCATTGTTACTACAAGTGACAGTTCGATTTGTTATGCAAATAACTTGTAGATAAAATCTGTCTTCTGTTTCGTTTCTGTACTGTAGTTAAAATAATACAACCTCTGTCGTGCAATTAATTTTACTTCATTTAAAAAAAGTGTAGAACATAATGCAAAATCAGTCCAGTAAGCTATAAATCTTTCCTGAAGGTACAGATTAGTTTACGACGAAGCATAGTATAGTTTGTTATGTCTCCATACATAATACGTAAAGATAGGTTTCTATATTATATTATAATATAATGTTTGGTGATATTGTTTCTATACATATTTTTCTAAAAGTCTCCACTTATAATCATACGTCACGCGCAGAAAATTTACAATCAGTAGCTATAAGCGTATTGTTTGAATGCCTATAGGAGTTTTTCGCACGAACTGTAACATTATACTAACCAGTTTCTGAGAGCCCAAGAAGCTCAAAGAGTTAATTTAATTGCTTATGTTAATTAAGCAATTCTTGATACTCTTTACAAGGACTGTGTCCTTCCAAAATTCTGGATGGATAAAGTTGCAACCTCGAAATCGTGTGTTCCGTGCGGCTGATCCGCAAGTCTATTTTTAAATACATTAATCGAACGCCCATAGGCGTTCTCCGCACGCGAATGAGCAACACTAGAAGGATTAACTTAACTAGGACCTATGTTGATTAAGCATTCTTTGTTCTTTCTGGTAGGAATTATATTTCGTTTCATAACTATAACCACACCTATACTTTCATTAATTTAGCAGTTCTTTCAAAAAAGGTCGTATTATTATTTGTGTCAGCATCGTTAGAAACTATAATGCTGTGAAACGATTTTAATGTTGATCAAAAGAACAAGAGGATACTCATAAAAATTCCACTTTCTAGTATTTTATGACTATAAACTCACTCGTGATTGTTTACTGTTTACTATGAAAAGTACGGTATTTTGTACATTTATCCTATACAAACTTAATTGAAGAAGAATATGGTTCATGTAACTTTAAATTATTCCACTTGTAATCAATTATACAGTGCTTAGAAAAATTCGAGACTCACGTGGTCGAGCAGTTCCATCATTCTGTAAGAAATTCATAGAGTTTTTTTCGTTATTATAATTTTATTAACTTAAATCCTCAGTATTTCCTCTATTTGTAACTTATTGGTTTTTGTTGACTATCATTTTTGCGAACATGACCTCCAATTGTTTTGAGCAATACATATATGAGTAATTTTCAAGGATTTATAAACTCTCTTTTACTTGTTCACTGCTTCAGATGAAAAAATACGGTATTTTTTATATTTACCTCATACAGGCTTGATCGGTTAGTAATGCCAAGTGGAAAAGCTTTTACTGGAAAAGGAAAAGGCATGATCGAGGCATCTGCGAAACGTGGGAGAAGACTGACATCCACAGCTCGCGACTTAAGGCGATTTTCTGCGAGTGCTGTGATATTGCGTAAAGGATCCTAGCCATTACGACTGCAAAAATATTGGTGCTTCAAATTGTACTATAAACTGTAATGGAATCAAGTGTTCGAATACGACAATTCGGAGAGTTTTGAAACGCGGTCCAGTAATTATAGGACTCGAAATGAAAAAGCGGTTCGTTTACAGAATTAATAAAATTGTACGTGTTTAACACGTATTAAAGGTATTGAAAGAAAAAAAGGATACAATAAAAATGATTTTAAACTACAAGTGTCGCCATTTTATCAAAAATTGTTTTCTGTTTGTACTTTATAGAGTTTCGAAAATCTTATGTCTTTTAATAATCTGTCATTGTCTTTTATGCCAGAGCAATAGTTTAGAAGCTAGACGTCCCACCGTTTTGAAGGATTTTTTTGAGGCCTCGGATTCAATGACTCTTCAGTGCTATCTACAATTTTAAATTAAACAAAAATTGTAAATTTCTATGGTTTAGGATATGCTTAATAAAATGCCAAAACTCTCATTAAATTATCTGCCGTAGTTGTTATAGTTTTAGTTCCTAAAGATGACCTACTTTTAAGAGTTCTAAACCGGAACCACCCCATAACCTCTTCAAGGATACTGACACGTATGTGTACGTTTAGTTTGGTTCTCTAATTCAATAGTTACTGACAAAAATATGACATCATGGTCATGTGTGTGTATAGTATTTTTCTTATAGATCTTTAAATTTTGTTAATTCTTTATTCCTTATTTTGTAAATATGAATTTACATTATTAAGTACTTTTCCTAGCTTCAATAAATTTGTCCCTGAAGAGATTAAAACTGTATATACCACGGCTAACTGTTGATGAAGACTTGAATGGGTGTCTAGAAGAAGGGCGTATGCTACATTTCATACAATTTACAGGAAAACGTAAAAACAATTCATTGCCCACTGTAGCAATTAAAGAAACAGCTGTTGTAACGTACGCACTTCTTCCACTTTGAAAAATAAATGATAATCCAATAATGAGAAAATAATTTATTAGCTGCAAACACAAAATTGACTATAAAAATCATTGTTTTTGACACTGGCATGTATCAATTTTTTCCCCCAGAATTTGTAGCATACGCCCTTCTTCTAGACACCCATTCAATTAACCGTTTAAAATGTGTAAATGGTAAATGACCATTTTCCCTTGAAATGTAGTCCGATTGTCTGCATTCTAGCTTAGACCTCTTTTCAACACCCGGTATAAGTGTGTGAACTGTATTATTGGTTAGTGCGACGGAGGGGAGCACGAAAGGAAGAGAGAAACAGTGATTCATAGGTGATAAAAGAGCAGCGTGTAAAGCACGATAACGCACGTAGCTTCGTCTGGCTGAATTCCAATTTTAAGCTACAGGCAGCGATCAAATTGAGGGATTACAAGAAACGCTGGCCCAACTATAATCAAACGCGTGTAACACTGATGCCCTGACCGATACGGAGCTTAAATAAAAAACGTCGTTAATGCGCGGTCGTTACGTTTATGGTACGCAGATGTAAACGCGCCAGAACTATTGGAGTTTAGCGCGGCCTCTATTTGTACAGTAAAGGCACACTTGAGAAAACAATGGTGCTATTTAAAAGCAAATTTTGAATACGAGCCAATAATGTGTTTCTACTCGTATTTAACGAGCGTAATTGTATCGATACTATAATTGGTCGCCGTGTAGCCACCAACGAAATCACTTTGTTCCGTTGCTGCTTTTTTTCAGCTGCAGCGAGTTTTCGTGGAACAAGCTTTAAATGTATTCTTATTTTAATCCGAGAAATCATTATTCTTGAAAATTTCACGGAATAATGGTGAAAGTTGCTATAACGAATTCAGGATTTAAAAAAAAATTATAACCTTTCTTTTTTATATACTTTAATTTAAATTTTACAATTTGTCCAGCTAGACATTTGGTAAATTTTTGTAGCGTTTATCTTAAATATTACGCGAATGACTATCCTTAGCGAGATGTCATCTTACAATCTTGTTATTGTGATATAGTATTATAATTATAAGCTTGTTCTATTATTAGATGTAATGTTAATTAATTTATTAATAATTTATATTAATAAACGCCCTTTATAACGCCATGTGACTTGGAAGAACATACCTATATATCTACGTATTTATATTTTTTAAGTTTTATTTCGTTTATTTATCACTGGGTACAATTATATTCTACAACTATACTGCAACCAGGACGTCTGTTCTCTTATTATTGTGAGTATATCTCTCGATTCAATCTTTATCATTTATTTTTATCATTTAATTGATGTATCATTTTCGTTATGCGCAAAAAAATCCGCGTACAGAGGGTTAAAAAGTCCTTTGTTAAAGTATTTTAATAAAAAAAATTTAAAAGGAAAATGATGGCAGCGATTTTCATAGCGATATGAATAACATATTTTTCGCTGATTGTTTAGCCTACGGATCTGTTGAAAAAGTTTCTTTTAAAGTTTTGTTTTGCAGTTATTAATAAAATCGACCAGATGCCTGTTCAGCGTCATCTGAAACAAGAATGATTTATATAAACAGTGCAACCTTTATTTATATCTCGAAGGTAAAGAACGTCGAAGGTTGATAGCAGAAACAGATTATCTATCTATACGTTCGTTTCGTCAACGAAATATTGTTCTGCGTACGATGCTCTGCGTTAATTGAATTTATTGTGCTCACTTCGTGTACAGAAATTTTAAACAAGGAAAGTCAGGACACCGCGGGAACAAAATTAAAAAACTCTGATTGATTAATGAGATAGTCTCAGTTTTACGTCCACAGGTCCAGTATGGTGCGGTTAAAAAACACATGGTTAATATCGTGTTTCGTATTTCGCTTCAGTATCAAGTTGCGCGGGATAAGAAAGATCCAGCGCAGCGAAGGTACATTTTTTTGTTAATTATATCCCAGAATCATCGTTTATCCCATAAATTCAAGTTCAAAACGTGAGCGCGAAGTTTAATGGTAACTTCCGGTCCGAGGAGAGTAAACTTCTGGCGTCGTTGGTTATCGTTAACTGGCAAAAACCTGGTCGGAAGCTTGTTTAGTGCAACGCTGAAAGTGGTGTGCGTGTGAGAAAGGGAGAGGGAGAGAGAGTGAGAGAGAGAGATCAGGTCGGGGAAGGCTGCAGAAAATTAGTTAATTAGTTTTCGCCGGCTCGATGGATGGGTAGTCGTGTTGCGACATGGATTTTAATGTGGTCATTTCCATACTGGTGGCCGGCGTTGTAAGCTGAGGTGATACAGAAGGACTAGCAATTTATTCGAAATCTAATAACCATTTCAAGAGAAATAATACATTGCTCGACGCTGGCCCACCGCTTCTATTTCTATGCTTTTATAAAAAATCGATTTTCACGCAGCCATTGTGAGCACAGCGAAACTGTAACAGAGGTGCGAATATTGGCCGTTCAAGAGCACTCGTTCGATCGTAAATTATGGTGGATATATTCACCACATTTGGCATCTTTCAGGTGCTCGTTGTGTCGTTTAAATATTAGCTTGGTGCTTACGAAATGTTCCATTCGTACGGTAATCATGAAACCGCCATGTTTTTTTCCAGAAACATTTATTCGATCGAAATAAGCTCCACTCGATTCTATACGTTTATACCAAGAGTTCTTTCAAAATTCCTCGTTTTGGGACTGGTAAACAATTCGGTGGCTGTGTTTATTTCTTGATCCATTTGAAAGATATCTGAAACTATTTGAACGTTTTAAAAAGGAATAATTGGTAGCTGATAGATCTGGCGCATATGACGGATATGGAAAACTTCGTATCCGAGAGCATTTAATCTCGAAGCAGTGGAAACGACACGCAATTCACTTCTATCCGTCAACTATGAACTCAACTTGAAAATTTAAAGTCTGGGTGTATCAAGATTAGCGATTCTAGATATCTAATTCTACATTACGATACAAACTGATTAATCGTATAAATATTGATGTTGTCTACAATTGAATCGTTTATTATTGAAAGGTTGTATGTCCATCTTTTAAAATTTGACACCAGGAAATAAAAAAATTCACCTAATTTTCTTGAAATAATGTTTACTCGGTTTTTTCAATTGGAATCGATAGGAAGTATCAAAAGACAGTTTTGGTGTTTCTTTTGATTCCCCTAACACGACATTTGGATTACTTACAACAGTTTAACACGTTGACTGCCGCACTGTGTAAACTGAAAACGACAGGACTTCCTAGACTTCAAGACAACATGAACGTAATCTGAAATTATGCTCCTTTTAATTAATAGTGTTAGTAATTATTCATATCTCTTGCTGGTTCTATTAAATCTTCTTAAGTGTTTTATTGGTAGTATTTGTGTACAGGTAAATAACTGAATTCAAATGTCATCCATATTTGGGTCACATGGCAGTCAAAATGTTAAACGCAAAACTTAATTTTTTCCAAAATATGGACGTACGCCCTTTCAATAATAAACGATTTAATTTCATGAAGACACAGTCAAACTTCTATCAAAAATAGAAGTGTTACAGCTGAAAATTAAATACGTGATATCTGGATATACATTGTATACACTGGGTGTCCCGGCTTTTTTACGACCATAAGCAATAGCAATAGGTAAATAAGTATCATATAAAGGTAAGCTATAAACGTTTTGTAATAACGTTATAAATAAATATCGAACGCAACATGTTTGCGTTCAACAACGAATTTGCAATTTTTTGTTATTGCAAACAAAAGGTTCACAGTGCAGCAGTGATTTCACGTGGGGAATTGGTGCAACGAGTTACTAACTCATTCACTGAAATTTAGTAAAATTCTCAGGAAACTTGTAGTATAATAAACCTTACATTACGTCTACATTAAGTTTGTATCTATGTGTAAAGATGACACTTTGAAATGAAAAATTCGGTGTAGTAAGTAATCATTTATTATGACATCGCTATTAATGATATTAATTATCAGTCATGTACATAAAATACACAGAAAAGGTGCATGCGACCTTTCATGTTTTGTTATGAAAAATACATTGTAAATATTTTAATGTACCTTCAACATCTGTTTATAATTTTGTAACAAAAACCCTTATAAGTGACGTTTGTATAACTTCTTTTGCTTCCGCAGTTTTTCGAAAAAGTCTAGAACACCCTGTATGTTGTACCACTGAAAGCGTTAAATAGAAATTCATCGATCGATGGTCGCTGAAACGTTTGTACTTTTGCAATTAAAGACTTTATTTCTAAAAGCTCATAAATCCGTATTTTACGAAAACGAAGATTATCTGGTGTAAGCTTTTTGCGTGTTTGCAATTGTTGAAAGCGTTTTATGTCCAAAAAAATTGTTTATTAACATGCAATTACTTCAAAAGTGTCATAAGTGCAGGGATTTTATTTTTCAAACGTTGTACATTCAATATTGATAATATATACTACCTTTATAGAATGTATGGACGAAATTCAAGTGTTTTGCTTACGCTCGCAAACAAGTATATGCAATGTTGTATAAGAGAAGCTAGGTGGAATAGCAAGTAAATTTAATATCACGATAGACCTAATATTGACCACACGCAGACATAACTACGATATTTACTGGCTGAACCAGTATTTGCCAGAAGGTTATCATAAAATATTTATGAATGGTAGGAATGAAAACGTGCCATAAGTAGATTGGCACTTGTATAATTGACGGAGAGCTAGCAGAGGCCACGTGAAATAAAAAGTCAATTTTAAAATTAGTGAAACGAAGCATATAAAAGTTATACAACAGAGAATTGTTGCTCCGAACCAATATAATGGCCCATCTTCTGCCTTTACGCTTCTGAAGGGTGAGAAGAAAATGGTCAGATCTTTACCCCTGGCAAGTGGCATTTTCTAGTCCAATACAGAAAGACAAAATCGTCGATGTAACATATTTTTTGAACAAATTAAGAATTAATAAGCCATCTTGCAATGACATTCTGTCAAGGAGTATTTTCTTTAACATATAATGTAGTAAATGATATCAATAATGATACTAATGATAAACGGTTAGATTACTAAAACTAGAAAAATTACAAAATATTCACTATATATGTATCTATAATAAGTTTATTACCCGTTGTTGTAAAAGTTCTGCACAGACTAGAAATTAAAACCAGGTTAATACAGCGTGTTATGTTTTAATTATTTCACTGTCAAATGGTTTATTTTCAGTGTGTCTTATTAGCTCAATTTGCTGCATTGTTAACACACACACACACGAGATTTTTCTAATTAACAATAATGCTTTCATGCGGTACGTTTTTAATAATATTAACAAACTCCAAGACGAAAGACACGTTTCAAATAATTACAAGAAAATCGCAATTGTTTCAGCTTAGTATATCTTGAATTCAATACTTTGACTGCTGTGGGGTCATCGATATCTGAAACCTTACTTCATTAAATAACTAATAATTGTGACAAAATTTTGGTAAAAAGATAATATTGTAATAATACCATAACATAGTACCTATGCGTTTAAAAGGGAAAATATCTATTTCCTCTGGGATTTATATTTAAAATAGGACATTATGTTATGTCTGGCTAGGTATAGCAGTTTCCACTGTGACATTCAACGTGTTAACATTTTTACTGCCATGGACATAATAATACTTCTTTTTCTGAGACCTGGCTGGTTGCCGATGACGTAGTAATACATCTATTCATGATTCCATGGAGCTGTTGACGTAAAACACCATTTCAACTATCTGATCCATTCTATACGATATCTGTTCTGATTCATTTTTACTATCACAAATACAGTTAATGAATTTGAAAAATTCTTTGAATTTTAACCCTTTGACTGCGGACGATTTGAAAACGAGACGAACGTTGAGTGCGGCCGGGTTACAGCAGTAAGTACTTCGTCAGCCATTGCACCGAACGCCCATGGGCGTCAACAGTACATGGCGAACGGCTTCGTCAAGCGCCTATAGGCGCCGTTCGTAGTCAAAGGGTTCATATTTCCACAGTGTACAAGTTTAGTAGATTGCCTGTACAATTTGTACAAGCTTAATAAATTACAGGTTTAGATAACAGATACACAAACTGTATGTGTTAAAGCAAACAGTGGAGATTTTGTGTTTGTTCTAATAACAGAATCCTTTAGGTTTACGGGAGTAGGCCTGCAAAAAGTAGGTAAATTAAAAACTTTTGTTCACATCATTAGAAAAAGATCAACTTTATTTTCATACATATTTATTATTTGAAATTATAAAATGGCGAAGTTGTATAACATTGTCTACCGTCATGTCTGACAGGGCCTCGTCAGCTGCCACCCAGTACCGAAAGCGATTCGACTATACACCATAAAAAATTCATGTGCCAATTGAAACAGAAATTGATTTTCTTCAATATAACGCACGATTTTTTAATAATCTTAAGAAATAAAGAAATGACGATTTTCCAAAGAAAAATTTGTTTTTTTCACCGAAACAAATCAACAAATTAATATATAATGAAAATGATTCGCTACATTGCAGATAAATTGATAAGGATTAATATCTCAAAATTTGAAGTTAATCGGATGAATAGTTTCGGAGATCTGCTGAATGGCAGGCCAAAAAACATGATTTCGAGAAAACCGCGTTTAAAGTTTAACGTGTCCGTTTAACCTAATCTATCGTATAGTCCTCTTCAGTGCTATATCTTCGCCAGTTATGTGAATTCCAAAAACTCTTGATTGAACTTCAAAAATATTCTACACGTATTGGTCTATCCCCTTAAGTTACGAGTGACGGCTGCGAATGTGTTAACCCCTTACCGCATGATTGTTGTTTTTGTTATGAAAAAAATATATTAAGTGAAAGAAGGTGCATCTTTTACGGGAAGAATATTGAAAACAAAGTTTAAGAATATTAAACCGTTTATTTATTACAAACATCGATTTGTGTACAAAACTATATTAGCAATTTATACTAAAACTAACGAATGAAAATTCAAACTAACCTTTTTATGTAATCTGCAGACACTGTAAATTACTCTAATAATTTTTATTTGGCTTTTTAAAACGTATAAAGTCTCGGAATTCGATATAGAAATCTCGACAATAAAGCGGTTGATGCACAAGCTATAGGCCAGTCTAAAGAAATCGCAAAAATTTAGCTTTTCCGAACACCGATGGCAGATTATTATTGAAAATCATAGCAGCATCGTGTATTAAGGGTTATGATTCATGTTTTACATAAAAAAGTAATGAAAATTTTGGTTTCTGTCATATATGACACACCATACGGTAAGGGGTTAAGACGTTCCGGAAGTAAACTCATCGGTTAGATGAATTTATATAGGACACGGACGTTTGTGATCGACTGTACGTTAGCGTGCGCAGCGATGAAAACCCGTGGCGAAAAATGAGGCGAAGAAAGGGAAGGAGCGTAAGTTTGAGCAGATATCAGAGGAGAATGCTGAAGGTGCTGAAAAATGCAAGGGGTGCCTATCGCGACAAGCAACGTGCTGGCTTGCGGTAAAGCAAATTCTACTGCGGATGTCTGACTACAAACGCGGACAAACCACTCGGTTTCCCACGCAGAACTGCTTACGTTGCTCCGGCGACGAACGTGCGGGAAGGGTTTGCTAATTTTTGAGTCTTCTCTGCCATTCTTTTTTGCTCCGTTCTCTGCTCTCCCATCTTCCACCGGCTGTCTCGTTTTCCCTCGTTCCCTGAAAAACAGACTGAACCGCGTTCTATCTTTTGTTTATCGGACGAAAGAGCTCGTTACACCGTTCACGGGGAGCGTTATTGTTTTACTAATTTCGTTCCGGCTCTTTCGATTTTAATTTTCGCCGGCGTAATTATGGAACGCGGCGGTAACGGGACGCCAAGGTCGGAAATTGGATTCGTTCGAACGAAACGGGAACGTCAGTGTCGGGATCGTGAACGCGACACGCCATCGTCGGTATTTCCGAATGATACCTCGAAATATGTGTGTATCGCGAAGCTCCGAGGCGGCTGATATTTCGTTACACGTGCGAACGTTTCAGGTTCTCACGCAGAAACGCTTATCTGCGTGGTAGCTGCGAGCGTCGCGAAACAACGCCATCCTTGCGAATTGTATTCCACACTTCCTGCCTCGCTAATATTCCACCTACTGGAAAGTTCTAACCGCTTGCGGAGACAAATCGAACTACGCTACACATGGTGGACCGTAATTTCTGATATGCCCGAAAGGGATGCGGAAATAAGTTGACGGTGATGAATGAAAGTGAAGATTTTGGTGCGAAAATCGGGCATCTCCATTTTTGGCCATTTTTATATTAGAAGGTATTCTACTGATAAGAATAATATCGTTTGGCGCGACTAACGATTCCGATTTATTCCGTATAAAAGCAGCTAAAGGTAAAGATACGGTGGAAGCTTCTCCATTCGAATTCCATGGGGAATTTAAAAAAGTTCGAATTATCCACAATTTGAATTATTGCAAACTTAGCACAACTGCATAATGTATACATACATATAGAATATAGCAAGCTCAATGAAGGCAATACATGTTATGAATATGTGTGTACAGTG
This sequence comes from Macropis europaea, assembly GCA_916610135.2. Lineage (NCBI taxonomy): Eukaryota > Metazoa > Arthropoda > Insecta > Hymenoptera > Melittidae > Macropis > Macropis europaea. The sequence continues at coordinate 23,317,200 of OU744345.1, read as the reverse complement.
GATTCCGCTTATTTGAGCCTTCGGTTAATCGTTGTAGCCGTTTATTTAGGATAGAGCTCAAAGAACATAACCTAATCGAATAAATAGCCCTAGTTGTCTTCACTTAATTGGGATAGCATGCCGCTTATTTAGGACAAATTACTGCAGTACTCTATGAGAAGATAGCAAGCGTTAATGTTCACTTATTTTTCGTAATATGTTTCGCATTTTGCTTTAATTGGATTTTTTAGGAGGACTTTAAGGACAACGTGTGTATCCGCGGACAGTCCATTAATGATATTGATGGTTATTGACAAAGAATAGAAATAGAAAGTCTACATAAAGAATATCTATATACATATTAGATATTTAGCTCTGATTTATTCTAAAAATATTTAAATAAACGCTTCATTGCTCATTTAAGCTATAGTTTGTTCGTTGTATATCATTTTAACTACTGTACTTGCCTATGTTGTACTTCGCATAATTGGGACAGCCGCTTAATCGGGCCACAGGATGATAGTCTCGATGTGTCCCAAATAACCGGAATCCACTGTATTATATTTTATATATACATAACATAACATAAATAAAAACTTGACTGAGTACAAAATGGAAAAGGGAGTTACGAATATCAGGGCATGCTAAAAATAAAAACGGTTCACATAACGTCTCATTTAAAGAAATTTGTGACTTTTGTTTGTTTACTGTCGCACTATAAACAAAGCTTCCCAATTCATGTAGACAGTGAAAAATGCTGTCCTTAACGTTGGGTTCAGCCACAATAAATCTTAGGTCTTCTAGCATTTTGGCAGCTTCAGAAGTAGTCGGTATAGGTTCTTTTTCGAAAAATTCGAAACAAAATAGATCTCTCACATTCACCGCATGCACAATACAATTTTCGCAATACAAAATCAGACAATATTCTTATATTTTTTGAACATATGTTTCATAAGATAGGGAACGACATTACTTATGGAGTGACCGGATGCAGGTGACTTGGAAAAATATTTCAGGTAAAATTTGAATGATTTCGATGAGGACATAACGTGGTGCCAATAGTTTTTGTATGGGTGGAAGCGTAGCACGGAAGTGAGGCCATCTTCATGCGTTTAAATGGAATCATAAACTTTTTCATGCATTAATCGATGCAGCTCTTCATTCTCTATAAAAGGTATTAGATACATTGCCGAGAAGCTATTCTGATTTAAATGTTGTAAAATAGCACCGGCGGCTCCTAACGCAGAGAATATTTTTTTAATAGAGTCATCAACTTCAGTAAAATGCTAATCGATGCATCGTTTTCGTCGCTATAAAAAAGGATTTGGGTATTTTTGCTGGAAAGCCATTAGTTTAGTAGATACATCAATTCTAATGTTATGCGGTAGTAACCGTGGTTTTCAACACAGCCAACCTTTTTACGCATAGAACCATAAATTTTTGTAATGTACTGATCGATGCAGCTCTTTAGTTTGAATAAAAAGCAGCGAGAGTGTGATTTGGGAAGATATTTTTATTTGAATGTTGCTACTAAACTAATGATTTTTTTATACGAGTACCCTAATCCTTTTTTTATGGAGAATGAAAAATTACATCAATTAATACATTAAAAAATATATACTTTCATTTGAGAATAGAAAAACAAAGGTGGCCTTCGTATCCCCACTACTCTTGCATTTACAAGAAAACTATTGTTACCCTATTATGCCCGCCCCCCCCGAAATTATTCAATTTTTGTCTGAAATGTTTTTCGATACCGATAATAGTTTCGGAGATTTTTACGTGGATAAAAACGAACAATAATACGTACAGAATGATAAATAATAGAATAATAATAAATATAAAGTAACTAATTACAACTTACTTCCCATGCCTGGTCATTACTCGCTGTTTCTACTCACAGTAATTGTAAGTATTCAAAAATATTGATGGAAGTATAAGATATTTCCTTAAGCTTAAATTATTCCGCAGTGTGTGTGTGTGTTGTAAAAGTTATTACAAGCAGAAACAATGGACAGCGAAATCGCTGAACTCGTACTCGAAAAATTTCCAAGATTTATTTTCTTGAAATCTGTGGCTGGTACGAACAAATTTTATTTCCACAAAAAATGTTAAATTGTTTAATTTTACTATGAACTACGGCCGGACCTGTATTTATTTGTATATTTGAATACTTGTAAATTATGTTTGATAAATATAATAACATGGGATATTTTTATTATTATTAGTGTTCAAAAAGCGAACAAGATTACCCAGTTTATTTAGTGATAGCGTGCTTGATTGCTGCAGTGTATACAGACTCACGTAAAACATTTGTTACCCGCAAGTCGACGCTGGAAGATGATCGAGCTTTCGAGAGGCAAGTCTAAAGTTACGTTCGTGTGTAGTCGTTTCGTATAAACGGCGACGGGAGTTTCTAAAAATATCATTGTTACAATATGCAACGGATGTGGACTATAAACAGCAGAGAAATTCTGAAACTTTATATTACATTCGAACAATGCTCCGTTGCTTGTTACTTAATTCAAATAGTAACATGAATTTTTAAATAAACGTGGTCCTGTGGCAGAAACATTGTTGAATTGTTAATAGTTCTCCATTTCTATTAAGGCTATACTGCCCTCCATAGCTCAATTGCCCTTACTAACATTTCGAAATGTCTGAGAAAAAGGAGGTTTTATCATTAAAAATCATACGAACAACAGTAAGGACAAATAAATTAAACAGATTCTAAACCCTTAAAAAACGCGTAGGATATCCTAACTTCGCTTAAAAGGTAAAAAACATGACGAATTCCAAATATTTCAAAGTATCTTGAAAAATGAAACAAAATGGTAGATAGGACATTTTAAGTAAGGAGGGCAGCGTATACAATGACGACGTTATACGAGTCACCTAATTGACCACCTTAAATTACTCGTAAACTGCTCGTTGTATAGGTAACTCTTGTATAACATGGCCCTAGAACACGGTCTGAAAATTGCAATGTGCCCTACATAACATGGTACTTTGATAATACGAGTTTGATATAACAGGGTCAGAAAATTACAGAAACTCTCGAATAACACGAACTTTGACTGAAAGTACGAGGAGATTTTCGTATGACAAGATTTTGTTGAATAAGATTTTCTTTACCTCGTTGACTGCCATGGTAGTCGCCGGTGACGGACGCTTCAAATTTTAATTAATTCAATAAGTATTGACTTTTGCTATACTTTGAGCAGATTGAACATTGCAACACTACCACAGGTACGCATGTACAGTACTCAGTACTTAAACAATTTTTTCTTTACGATTTATATACAAAAGATAAATTTATATTGTGTCTGCCCAGCAATGGCTGTTTTCACTGTGGCGGTAAACGTGTTAGAACTATTTTGATATAACAAGAGTTTTCATGTTATTCGAAACTCATCTAGATGAAAGCTGTTTCAAATAAAAGTTGCATAATAACAAGGGGGATATTCAGTATAAAAATCAGACTTTTGTTATTTTGCTTTTAAAAATATATGAAGGTCACGTTGAGTCTTTTAAATGGAGCATCCTATATTTTGTTGCGAAATTCGAAAGTGTATCGAACATTGAGTAGAAAACTTTTAAAAGTATATGAGACAGAGGAATATTAATTAATATACTCTTAAAATGATGTCTAATGTAAATGATGCTAGGAACTAATTTAGGCCTACCTAATCCAACAATTAACTCTGGGATTCGAAAGTGCATCGAACGCTGAGTAAAAGAAACATTGGATTATGTAAAGTCAGAAGTGAATAACTCCTAACACATTTTTAATATAATTTTCAATGTAAATAATGTTCGTACGGAACCTAATTCAGCATTTAACTCTGGGATTCGAAAGTGCATCGAACGTTAAGTGAAATAGGGATTGGAGTATATAGGATTAAAAGTCAATAATTCCTCAACACTTCTTAATATAGTGCACGCAGTATTAAATTATAGACATTCATTCTAGAACATCTGAACTATTTATGTAATTATTAACGTTTCATCTCATCTACCGTAACATTTTTTTATAACTATATTTTTACTCAGCGTTCGATATTTTTTCCAATTCTGGAATGAAATATAGGATACTCAATTTAAAAGATTTAATGTGACCTTCATACATTTTTAAAAGCAAGATAGCAAACAAATGATTACTCTAATGTATGTCACACTTGTTACCTCGCAACTTCTGTTTGAAACATTATTTTATAAACAAACAATTTACGAGTAATTCTATATGGTAAGTTATATGATCCAGCCTGTGTAATAAACAGCATTGTTACTACCAAATTATCAACCGTCGATGTAAAACAATGAAACGTAATCAAAGTAACAAATTCCAGTGCATCTGCTTTTAAACTTTCATGTAACATGATAAATAACTGTTTGTCTCGATTAAAACGCGATCGTACAATTATGCGAAATTAAGTTATTGCCAATTATTTCCGATAATCCAACTTGCAATTTACTTATTAAGTCATCCGGAAAGTTCGTGCTGTCTTCAAAGTAAAAATGAATTTCAATATTTTCTGTATCTTGAGAACCGAACCTGAGACATGGTGTATATTTCGGTCACTCCCGTAGTATAGTTATTTAATACCGATTGCACTATCTCTAACGCACATTACTGAGTTAGAGCCGCGTTGAAATTATGAGTCATTTAGTTAGGAAATAGTAGGAGAGAATGGGATAATGGCGGTCAGCGGGCAATAACGGTCAATATTATTATTACAAAACAAAATTCCTAATGCGTGCAATTGTTGTTGTTTGCGTCCCACAACTCTCCTCTGTTACCCTGAACGAACCGGTCAAGCCGTTGTTACACATTCGGAAATAACAAGCAGTTTTAAGTTTTACATGTCACCGTTATTGCATTTTGCGTGCACAATATGAAAGTTTTCTTTTTGTATTATTATATTTATATTTACAACTGGCTCTATCGAGACAACCAGCAAATTTGATACATGAGAATATCGTGTGCGTGTCCCCACCCCCCAACCACCCCTAAGGCCCACCTCCTGTTAACTCAAGAACTCAAAGGGTTCTATACCGTTCAACGGATCCGTAACAAATTTGGCATGAATATTCTCAGACACCATAGAAAAAATACTGTGGAGGTCTCCACCCCCCAACCATCCCTAAAGCGCACCCAATCCAACTTGCTGCAATTTCTTTTGGACCTATCTTTACTACATATGACCAAATCTTGTCATGTTGAAGAGTAATGCCTATCCTATTGAAAAGCACTGGCCGTTTTTCTGCCAGCGCATCTTTCGGTTTGTCCAAGTGTTAACAATATTCGATGGAATTTATTGTCTAGACAGACATAAGCATATCGCAATAAATTATACTTGTGTAATCCCACCGAACGCTCAATAAAGTTTTTCACGAATGCAACCCGGGCTTGAATACTCTTTCAGGCAACTCATTGTCCAATAATCTCATTAATTATTATACTGAATCCAGTTTTCATCGCCAGTTACAACGTGATTTAAAAATCGTTCATTGTCGTTCTGAGTGAGTAATGCAGGGTACACTGCCATGCGGTGGAAGTGGTCGCGAATATTAAATGCATTCGTTAAATTTGTTTCCACAGAATTTTTGGTCTCGCGGTAATTTTCCCAGCAGATCTCAGTAATTTCAAATCGCGACCGAAACATAATTGGTTCCAAGTTTCTTTTTTTGCTTTCAACAAAACAGCAGGCAATCTTTTTTATCAGCCCTTGTACTAATGAGATGTCGCGTCTATTCAGAAATTCTCTCTAATTATTTCGGTGCAGCGTTTAAAAGCCTTCACATTCCTATTTTCGCTACGTTTCACGACGTTTGACATGTCCCAAGAGAAGCGTTGCTCGATTTTCCCAGACTGTCGCGTGTTTCCGCGTTCGTGAAGCTTTTATACTGGGTGAACGTAAGTTCTTTCACATCGAAACAAATCGAAATCGTGTAATACATTCTTTCAGAAGATCGTTTCCTTCTGAGAAAATCGATTTTTCATATTAGTGGCGTACAATCGCACTTAAACACGAAGAACAATTTAACTCGTTCGTCCATATTATGTTAAAAATCAACGAAACCGCGGAAAATACTTAAATAGTGGCCGTTAGCTGTAATGCAATGGTTCCTAAACTTATTTTGTCACGGAGCCCTCGTACAATTTTCAAAAATCATGGAACCCATATCTATATTTTGTGGACAACCTCAACCACCCTAATTTTAATCGAACATAAAATGAAACAAAAATTGTTTTAAACAGAGAATTTATTCATATAATAAATAAAACATTCAAATAAAGAACAACTCCCTTTTTAATTGTTAAGGACAAAATGAATAAAAAGAAGGGTAATGCGAGGAATATTTATTATTTATTTATTTAGAACATTTATATTAATTGTATTTTTTATGAAATTAAATTTAAATGTCAAAATACAGTTTAAAAATTTTTTTAAGTTTTTATATTTGCTGCTTCTTGGACTCCAGTAAATTTCATTGAGAGACATGTTATCTCGCGGAACCCACTCTGGTAAACGCCGCTCTAATGAAGTCCAATTCATTAAATGTCATTGAGGCGTGATGAATTGATTCTCAAGCACATTTTTCTCAAAAACGAAGCAATATTGCTTCTTTTAATCGTTATGAAACGCAGCAGTACTTTCGATGCACCCTGTATGATAATTTCGGGTCGTATTTTGAAGAAAAGGGCGGACAAGCGGTGCGAAGAACAAGAAAGAGAGGGACTGGTATTCGTGTTAACCTAATCACCGGTGCACGTGCAACTGCTATGTAGGATACAGCGTCGTATTTTCCACAGACCATTGGCTCCGCTCTAAATGCACGCTGTGCAGGGAAATGCTCAAAGCCGTCGGTGACTGTAATAACATTTTCATTCGCTCTTGAAAAAAATTCCTTCTCGCAGCGGCTTGAATTTGAAAGGAATATTACGTTTTCATTCGACGCGTCGCGCTTAGTATGCGTAAAGGCGTTTCCTTGCAAGATTCCCCGCTGAAAATGCTGCTACTATACACGAGCATAGTTGCCTCAGAGCTCTTCTGATCGTTGGACAGCTCTCATCCAATGCCTTTAACTCGTTTCAGATTGAAATAAAATAGAAAGCGTTGAATGAATTCTTTTGCACTGGGTGTCCCGATTTAATCTTCTCCCGCGAGCACCCTCGAAATTATTAACTATATCGGCATACATTTCAGGTTGAAGTTGAATGATTTCGAGCGGGACATAATGCCGCGTCAATAGTTTCTTTATTGATGGAGCCGTAGCGGAGATGCGAAAGTCATGTTGGTTTTTTTTAAATGAAACTATATATTCTTTAACAGTTCGACTGCCATGTCGATGATGACACGCCGATTCAGTCATTGCTTATTTGATCATGCGTAGTATTAATGAATGTATCTGAGCAGATCTAATGAAACCAATATAAAAATTATAAAATTGATGAGTATTATTGATAAAAAGGGTATTATTTTGGGCTATATTCATTCCGTATAAAAATGTAGAAAGTTTACAATTTGCAGCTAATACAGTCAAAGTATTAACACTTCGAGTGCCACGCTCAATTAGCTGAGAATGGCAAACTATCTCAGTTTTTATGCAAAATGAATGTAACCTACCTTTTTTAATCAATAATATCAGTAACATTCATCATCTTTTTACTGCTTCTATTAGAGCTGATTAGGTACATTTTTAATATTTTACATGATCAAACATAGAATGATTGAATCCATCTGTCACCCAGATATGGGTGACGCGGTACCCAAAGTGTCAATGCAACAGTCGATTCAGCTATTCATTCTTTATTAAAAGGTATTGACGTGATCCCGTTGAAAACCCGTTACTTTAGTAAATATTTTAATTTTAATTTTTGTGAAATACTTGTTATTTTGGTTAATGGGTGTTCTGATATTAGAGGTTCTACTGTATTTAAACAAAAGGATTGAAATATCTCAACAGGGCCGGTAATTATAGTGCATTACACAATATTCGAACTGCATTCCATCTACTTTTTCTGTTCGATCACTATGAACGATCTGGTGTACGAGCAAACAAGAACGTCGCCCAGGCTGGCAATCTAGAGCATCCACCACGCAGGTCGCTCTCAAACGAACGAAAATTTGCTGTAACATGGCAATAAGGTAAATATCAAATGGAATGGTCGCAAAGAAGAAACCGGGGAAAACAGACGGTGGTGCGGAAGGGCTGGTCGGATCTATTTTGCTTCTGCAGGAACAGTTGAAGCGGAAGACTCATGCCAACCCATCTGCAGCGGGTGTAAAAACTATTCGTACAGCAACTAATTTAGATACAAACTTTATAAAACTCCGTTTATTGATCAGTTTTTTTTCGAACAAACGATTCAGATATGTCTCGAGATATCTCTAACCAAACTTAAAATACTCGTATTTTCTACGATAATATTAACGTCAAGCTTGACGTTGATAGGAGTATATAAATAGATATGCAATAAGTATCTGTACAGTTTCAGCCATGTAAAACAAACGACTGGGCTTTAATAATAAAACATAAAAAAATATCAATTAATAGGTTCTGTTAACTCCAGTTGCATTTTGTCTTTACAATATCAGATTCATGGAGTCACTAATTACATTTCGTAATGTTTTGGCTCCGTCTTCTAAAAGTACTTTTTCGAACTTTCTTTTTTACGCAATACGATGTAATCAAATTCTTAAGTAGCGGTGCTCCCATGAGGTAAATAATGTAACTTGTAGTGAATTGTGGTTTATTAAACTACTGCAGAAGTGCACTGTATACAAGATAATTTGCTGATCCACAACGGTTGACGGTTCGAACGTAAATATAGGTTCTCGACAATTGGGAGACAGTACGTATTAAAAATACATAAAAAATAAAATTTCTCTGACTCCCAGTAAATACCGTGAATAATAATTATATTTTAATGTACAAATACTTTGATAAACATTATAAAATAAAAGTAGATATGAATTACTAAAAGAAAAAGACATTTCCAAATCGGGACTCGATCTTCAATTTTTCGGTTGCAAAACGCAATATTTACTGTTAAATATTTTATAAACTATTATGTATCTACACCAGTAGTTCTTAACCGGTGTTCTTCGGAATACTAGTGTTCCGTGAACTTGTTGCAGTTGTTCCACGAAATTATGAAAGCGAAGTGTTATGTAACCTGTATTCTTTATTCTTTAATAACAGGTATGTTCATGCATATTTTGTTGTTAGTTTTACGACTTCAGTGATTTTGGTGTTCCGCAAATTTTCCTTATAATCAAACCACTGGTCTACACCTACGGCAAAATACGTGTATAAAATTTGTTGGTTCCCGCCCCACCTGCAAAGTTTCATAAAAATTGGTGCATAGCGCTCCGTAGGTTCCCCGTGTAAGCTGCACGCTTACACGGACGCGCATGGACGGATTTTTTTCCGCACAGTGGCGATTCATTTGAAGGATTAGTGACATCTGACATCTAGTGTTGTCATACCGTGCAGTCGACAAAATTCTGTGCTCAGAAAAACGGCAGGTCGGGCAGGTGAAAAAAAAAGTAGAGGGAATGTTGCTTGTAACATGTACTTGTATGTAAGCTATTTGGTATTCAGGTACTTGTTAGTTAACGTACTTCGGTTCTTGAACTAATAACAATAATAATGATTGTTTATTGAACGTTAACCGTATACGTACACAGATTCACAATAATATGATTCACGCTTAACCCTGACTTATATTTCATTAAGGTATTCTGACAGTAATTGTTATAGTAAATTCTAACATTTAAAATACTGGAAAAAATACAATAATACAATAAAAAACAGTAACATGGTTCTTGAATCAGTCAGACTTGAGGAATCATTTAGAAACGTTGCTTTTTCCTTTGAATTTCTCTCTTTTCCAGAAACTTACCTGTTGGCCTGGCAGAGCGAAAACATTATGTATTGTATTCTTTAAAAGTTTCAGTGATTATGCGCCGGAGAAGCGTGAAAACGTGTGCATGGGAACATGTAGACTCGGCATGCACGCGCACGCATTGCTCGTTTTCTCTCTCCAGGCCAGCTAATTTGTAAGCGTGTAACGAACATACGTCACCCTATCTCGTTATAACTACGTAACAAGGGATAACGACACCGGCTCACATTTCGTTTCTAGCTGAGCTTTTTCAGGGGCAAACGTTCCTACGCACACCATTTCCAACGAATGCAGAGAAATGACATTCATTTTCCTCCTTGCCATCGCATATCACTGCACTTCTTTTTTTTTCTGACTCAGCTAGAATTTATTGCACCGTCTCCATACAGTCTAATTGAGGATCTTGCAGCAAGAGGGATGCAGCTCCATTTTTTACAGTTTCTTAGTTATTACGTGTAATATACGTAACAAAAATTCTACATCGTTTGGTGCTCATTTGATGTAAATCTGATAACAAATGAGCGATTTATTTCAAATTTTGGAGCTGCACACATTACTGTTTTGTGCAATATAAAATAAAAAAAAACATTTTTATATTTTTTGTCAACATATTTTTTCCATATTTAATTGATAAAGCAACAATAAATCAATAAATTGTGTTCTTTATTGTAAATAGTTAACACAAAGCAACCGTTTTTTCTACACTTTGGTGCAAGTCAGGGGCAGCTACAAATTTGAAAAATTGGCCACAAATAGAAATAAAAACTTATCAACTTAATAACTACTGTTTATTCTGTGAAAATATATATTTTTCAATTAGTATTCTCTTTTTAATGTTAAGTCCAAGCAATAATTTTATAAACACTTTTTTCTAATTTACCCGAAGTTGGTAAAAATGGAACTGCATCCCTGTAGCTACAAGGTCCTGAATTTGTACTCATTTGATTGTTGAAAAACGCAGATATTTTTGTTATTCTCTTGTAAATAATTGACGGCTATCCTATGACAGGAGAAGCGCGCGAGTAGGTTTTGAATTAGTATTTCACTTGTCCTTCAACTGAACATCCTCTTTCGAACGTATTGACGTGTTTTGAATGGAAAACATGAAACTTTTATTTAAATCTATAAACAATAAATTCGCGATATTCAGTGCGTGCAGCGTTATACATGCTGCGTACGATTTTTACTGTATGAATATCTTTTTGATTTGACCATATTGTTTTCGTGTTCAGTGAATTTGAGTGAACAGAAAATGCGTGTGCTTCATGAAACTGATGAAAGTAAAAAATGGAATAACTTCGTGCATCATTATACAGGTCTCAGCTTACAGAGTCATAATTAATATCAATTTAATGCGTATAGAAAGAGTTTTGGAATTGTCCTGGCCATTCAGGGCAATTATTAACAATCATCACTCACAATTAGAAAAAGAATCGAATTTGAATTTACTTGATACGGATTTTATCCAAATTGAAAGTTCACTCTGATGTATTCTAGTTATTTATGTTTCTGCTTTTACAATATATAAAATATTGCGTGGTCGATTAACTCTTAAGATTAATCACAAAGGGAGATTGTTTGTCAGATTTTTATATTTTATTTAAATTTTTACATTATGTATATACATACTTTAAACGCCTACGCTCCCAGGCGTAATTGTTAGGAAATTTATCAGATTTGATATAAATCACTTTTACCTTATCAGATTTGAAATAAATCTGGAAGAACATACGAATTCATTGGAAGATTCGAAGATATATTGTCCTATTTCATATTTTATATCACATGGGAAATGTACATTTTATATTATATCACAAATCTTTTATGAAATTAAGTAAAAATCAAATCTTCATTTCGCCGATACGATTACCAATTCAAATGATTACTAATCGTTGCATTTTAGCTGTTTTTCGCAATCGTCTCTGATGCTAATTCATCTTATTGCTGTGGCAAATGGTTCTACAGATCAGATTTTAATTTCTGGTCCTGAGTATTTAATATTTTCTCACTTGAGTTGAAGTCGAGTTATTGGGAATAAGAAATAGTTCTCTCGTAGTTGTTATAAATAATTCTTTAAAATTTACACAGTAGTTCTGGTAACATATCACATTTTCAACAGGAATGGTACTTGTCCTAAGCCTTTCGTTAAACAGTGCACATCACATCGTCTGATCTATAAAATGAACAAACTTACATCTATCGATTGAACATAGTCGGTGTAACCAGTAATCGGATTTCTCAACAATATTAAACAAATTTTGCTTGGGATAAAATTTCACCCCTGGCAAGCTGTGTAACCTTCAAGGCTTAAATATCAAGTTTCTGCATGCATAACGAATTACTAAGAAAAAACATTCCCCGTGCGGGAAATATTGTGGACTCTGTCGTAGCCGATTAATGTTCTCGACTGAAAATAATAGATGCTTACTCGTACCGTAGCATATCCATCAACCTAGATAGTTAATCAATAAGCCGTGCATGTGTACGTACGGAAGAAATGGAAGTGGAAAAAAAATGTGCCATTGTGCTGTGCAATTGGCATGAAGTGAATCGGGTTCTTGCTTTACGATGTTTCGTTTTAAAAAGAGTGCGTGATGCATTATTTTCTTTGTTCGTGCGTACGGACGCGGCCGTACGTTTTTTCATGATGAAATATCGAGCAGCGGGGAATCGGTGACACAGTGGTCATTCAGTAAGCACTCGCATAATAGTTCGAGCTGCGCGCTGGAAGTAGAGCACATTCAGTATTATCTGCTGGCTGGTAATAAAGTACTGTTCACCCATTTCTACGGAAACCCGTATTCGTACGCGTGTGTTGTAGATGTACTCGCGCGATCCTGCGTTACAACCCTCCACGGGACATGTAACCCGCCTTGGATATACTTGATGTAAAACACGTATGGAAACATGCGTCACTGGTCTTCGTATCTCACTGCCTTAATTCGTACGATTCCCGCGAGGTCTGCTTTTTTGCTCCCTTTCGAACCTACGAAATTATTTTTGAAATCCGCTTCTTCTGATCAATGATTCCTTTCTGCCGTCCGTGCAGCTTGTTTTCTTCGGTATCTCTTATTTCACGTCATAGGCGACGTATGTGTGGGATTCATCTTTAGAGATTGTGGAGATGCGTGCAGTCGTTTGGATACATTATGGAGGAATTATTTTCTTACAGTGGAACCTCGTTTATCTGAACACCTGGCGTCCGAAAAGATTCTCTTCTATGTTAATTACAAGGGAAAATTATCATTAGAGATATTGTTTACTTAATTTTATCCCACCGTGTATTTTTATATTCTAAACCTGAAAATATCATTTTCATGCGGAACATAGTTACAATGTCATCTTGTTAGTGATTAATCAAATTCATTCATATTTGTTTCCACAATCATAACTTTATTTCTAAATAAAAGAACGCTAGAACCGTTCATTCATCTTCTATTGAGACATTGCTGTACTGCGTTAAAGAAATTCCAGTAAAGTGCACGTACTCGCCAGCAGAGGGATCAACAGTGCATGATTTTCCCGCAAGTGTGTTTCCTCTTTCCTCCTTCCTTTCTTTTCTCCATTTCGTCTGCAGCGTAGCCATCACAAGTAAAAAGAATAAAAATTTCAGTTAACCCTCTGTTTTTCTGTCCACGATACAGAGCAGAATTTCAGATCAGGGATATTAATGCACTACACTAATTCAATGTAGTAGAATCGATGAAACAACAATAAGTAAAAATCTGGATGTATGATTTAACGGTTTAACACTTACTGGCTAACAAGTGTAAGTAAACAAGTAACAATGATCAACGAGGTATAGACTTTAATAATTAGTGCAAAAGAGATTGTATTGCCTTCAAGATTGTGGAAAGACTGACTTTGCGCTCAGGAGTCAAGCATAAAGAAAGACTTTCTCGCTGGAACACGCGAATTGGTAGATTTTGGAAAATTTCGTGGTTTCGGAAGGGAGTCATTTCTTCTAGTTGGTTAAGTAATTTTTTACCAGATTAACTCCCATCGTCGATGCGTCAGACTTGGGGATTACCCTGGCCCTCGGACGCGCGCACAGGTGTCCGCGTGTTCCAGGCATAGCGAGCTATTGCAGAGCATAAACTCATTCAGCAGTCGGGTGTAGAACAGAGCAATAAAGAAATTTCTCGATTGTTAGGACAAGGATTTTGAAAACGCAGCATCCATTACCTTACAGGGTATACTTCTGCATTGCAGTATGCTTATTACCCTGTACTTAGTAGAACCGAACAGCATTTCCGTTCGTTCTTCCTTATTTAGCCTGATCAGTTTCATTTTGAAGGGATTAGACTTGTCTGCGGGTCGGTGACATTGTACGTAGATGCATCGAATGGATTCTTGTGGAGCAGAACACGCACGCACACATACACACACCTTTGACGGTCGTGACGCAGTCTATAATTATTGGCAGGTCAGCGAAGCTGAAGTCCGTCCGCGAAAGTTCGTTATACGACGGCCATGTCCTCCCGTAGGCACTTCCCGTGCACACAAATATACGCGCCAGGAGACACGAGGCTTCGTACGGACGTTAATTATTATCGACAGTTTCGCAAAACGAACTCTCGCCTCTCGCCCTATCAGGCCGTCTACATGCACCGACGAACGCTTTACGAGCCAGCCGATGGTTAATTGCATCCAAGTCCTCTACGTACGAAGGTGGCACGTCGATCGATTTGAATCGCTTTACGATTCCTCCTTCCAACGTCCGCCTGTTCCTGTTTACCACGCACACGCGACTAACGCGGTTAGACCACAGAAAAAATCTTTGATAGTCTGCAGATTGGTGAAAGGAAGAGAGAGAGGTAGACAGTCAGGACTGTGTCCAAAGTAGTGAAAATGGTCCATTCATATAGGATTAGAACGGATGGACATACGATAAAAGAATATGTCAGTGGCGTTGCCACGTAGGAAACACTAGCTCCCGATTCGTTAGGTTTTCTTCTTAAATGCACACCTCCGTCCATAAGTCACCATACACTTGCTCATTGTGAGCAAAATGATGATTAGAACGTGGATACATTTTTTGACTCGATTTTATTATTTTATATTGCTATATTTATTTACTCTATACTAATATAATACCTGAATATAATATTAATGTTATGCACGGATAATTTAAATAAGTATTTAACAAACAAGACTGTACGTGTAATCAGGTTCCTAAAGCTTCTCCAACTTGGCCAAACAATAGTCTATACACACTTATGGTTACCTTTGGAAGTTTTGCCCAAAGTCAAAGAAAGACTTATGAAATTAGAATATAACTTCATGTCATGAACAATACAGTTACATTATTTGGACCTTGTTTCTTTACTGATGCACTAAAGTATTAAAAACTGATTTTCTCAATGAAGCTGTTTTGTGTACTCCTTTTTTCCCCCTTACCTTTCAAATTATAAATTAAATATATAACTTAGAGATACTTAGCGATCAGGTCATTAAGTTTAATGTATACTCTTTATTGTCTATTGTTTTGTTTATTTGCACAAAAATTGTATGAACATATTTTAAAAAAAAATTCTACTTAACAAATTCAAAGAGAAAACACCGGCTTTCGTCGTTTGTCAGGTCTTTCATTCTTTGTGTATTCCTCCTTTCCTGACATTTTAGTATTATAAAGATTACTCAATCAAGATGATTTGAAACTAAAGCAAAGCGAAACGATCAGGTAAAACTCTATACTTAATTTGAAATATTTTATAACTTTGAGATGTCTTTGAGTAGGACAGTAAGTTTCAACAGTATTGTAATGGCTTATTGTTGTATTTGTTGCACAAAGAAACTTTACAATTGTGATGTACACATATACTGCAATAAACAAATTTAAAAGAAGAACACCGACTGTCGTCCGGCCTGTGAAGTTAAACTCCTGTGGGTACGATCAGTCCAAAGATGGATGATTGTCTTCAGTGCTTCTGTGTCAGTGTTGACACACGGTCGTTCCGAACTCACCTGAAACTGTAGGTACTGTAGGTAATCGACTAAATAATCATAACAGTCCGTGTTGGGTTCCATCAGTGATGGTCACCGGAGCTTCGGCCTTCCCCCACTCTAGGTCCGTTCTGCACGTTTCAGTTTCCTCCGGTTCACTCCTCGTCCCCCCTGGGTCCATCGTCGTCCCAGATCTCAACCTATATGAGGGGGATAGACCTAGAATGGGGAGATGCCTCAGATTCGGTGGCTATCGCTGCGTTACAGACATAGAAAGAAGAAGAAAGGAGAAAAAGAAGAAGATAAAAGAATGTGTTAACGCGAGCATAGGGCTCGGTTGGATATATTCGGCGTCCTAGAAGAAACAAACAACTGTTTCATTATTAGCATCTGGTCGCGAATCTCGAGGCACGAAACTTGGCCAAATGAGGCAAAATTTTAATTTCTTGCTTCACCCCAAGAACCATCTCATAAACGCCAGAATTCCTTAGGGTGAGCCAGAACCTGCACGTAACTGTTCATGGGAACAGGAGAAGTGACGCAGACTCAGAGGACATTCCGTGCCGCTGCCAAAATTTCGTCCTCCGTTGAACCCACAAACGCACCCCCTATCAGCCCTAATGAACCGCATTAACCCATTCAAAGCCGATGACGCACCGAATGTGTCATTCAATACCTATCCAAAGCAGCTAACGACACACCAGGTGCGCCCTGGGAAGAAATTTGTATTATCAGTCAATACTCAAAACGCTGTAGGAAACATAACGTCGTTCCAAGGTAAAGAAACAGAAAAAAATGTGTGAAAATTAAAATTGATAGTACTTTTAAGGTAAAGTAACAAATGAATAGACCACAACCAATGGATTGGATTGAAATTCAAAATGTACATAGGGAAAAGTAGAGTCAGTAAGTAAGCTTAGGAAAGTGTTTTAGCGAATACTGTAAACTTAAGTGATATTTTTTATTAATGTGAACATTTTACTCAGCTTATTACTTTTGTACTATCTTCTCATTTTTATTACCTTCTTTCTTGTTTAATAAAACAAGGACAACAATTTTTCTATTGAGCACATAGTTTTATAACAATTTGATGGTTTCGAAATAAATGTTAATTTAATGTAATCAATTTTAATTGCGTTTATACTTTTAAATATTGACTGGCTTCTCTTTCGTTTCTCGTATCATAAAGCTGAAGAGTCAACGACGTACATGTTGCGTCATTATCTACTACGACAATTGTGTAAAATGTGTACTTCTCACCTTTCAATTGATTAAAATGTGCATTTCTCACCTTTTAATTGTTTAAAATGTGTATTTCTTCCTTTCAATTACTTAAAGTATATATATATTTCACGGTGAACAATTTCTTGGAACCCATACACAAGATGATTCATACATTCGTATCAGCATTTCAGGGGCTGAATTGAAGTATTAAAATATGTAAAAATGTTACATAGACGTGGGGCATGTGCACAATAGTTTGAATTGTGGTAACTACTAAAAAATCACGTCGGTTTCGCACTGGTTGGAAGGTACCCGATACTGGAATAAATCCTAATTTATTTTATATTTTATTTTTGCAAAACGAGAACTACATTAATTTGCATAGCATACGCAATCAATTTTAAATTTACTCGAACATAATTTTAGGAATTTACGACTGGAGCTATATTTTGAATTATTTTGTTAGCATTCAAATAAACTACACGGTGTCCCATTTAAAGCAGATCATCTAATTATCTGTCATAACTGTAACAATATGAAAATATTCCATACGTTGTTTAATTGATTGCAAATAGCGAGTATGACGTTAAAATGACCTTGATCTCTATGAATACTTCAACGTGAGATTTTAAGCTGATATTGTCATTCGCGACTGGCCACATACTCGTGTCAGCCGTAACACACAAGAAAAGTAAGTACATACATGTATATACATGTATATGTGTATATACATCCGCGTAAGAAAAAAAACAATGACCTTGATAACGTGAAGAAATGTTTTTCTTTATTGCAGCACGTTGTAGCGCATGAGAAACATTTTTTATATCGTTACAGTTCAAGAACTTAGGTGGTCTGTTTCATGCAGGACACTGTATATTCTATCGAACTACTCTCTTTGCCCGATTTTAAGATTTTTTCATAGATGCATAGGATGTTTCATTTAAAAAGTTGAAACCTTTAGAACCATAAGAGACAGGAAATTGAATAAACTTCTCTACGGTCACCTGTAGACCACACAATACTTAAAATTAATATTCGCGACGTTACTGAAGAGGTGCCTGTGTATCGTTGCGAAAAATCAATAGAAAAGGCGTTGCATAATAAGTTGAATCGATGCGCCGTAATATTCTCGTAAAATAGTCCGTGCGATCGATACACATTCCAATGATAAGTCTGCAAAGTCATGCATGTAGAATTAATGTTTTATAATATGCGGGCATAACTTCACGGATGAATATTGAATAGACAAATGATATCGGAAAGTCATGTGTAAACATGTGTCGGTTCACAAGAATCTGTAAAGAAGCCTCGAAATCTGTGCACTGAAGTGATACGTTCAACATAATAAAAATATTTATAAACGGTCAATAACGTTGTGTAATAAAGCAATGATAGTAAACTGCTAGACAGATTCACTTATGCTGGCTTATTACGTAATGGGAATTATTGAAACACGGAAACGTCTGTACCTCGGGAATAAAATAAAAAAGGACACATATTTGTATACGACTTTTTATTGTTTTCGTACATCTAATTCACATGTGAAATTATTCGCAAATATTATGGCACATCGTGTATTGTTGGAAAGTTTGGGAGTCCAGGCGAAAATAGTATGCAATTTTTCCGTGGATTTTTCTTTTCTTAGATATAATTGTATACGAGTATAAAATTGCATGTGGTAATCTTAAAGCAAGCATGTATACAAAGAATATGTCCTTATTTTTAGAGAAAACAACAATTAATTGTTTTATGTCTGTGCGATAAGTACAGGGTGACGTTAGTGACACTTTGCACACAGCGAGTGTGCGATCTCTAATTCTGATTGTTAAAATACATGTAAACAGTTAACAAGATCATGCAATAAAGCAATAATAGTAAATACTACAATATTAAGTCGAGTCATAAAGAGCTGCTAGTTTGTCTTCTTCGATTAATTAAATAATTCATTGAGGGGTAATTTCTGATAGTTTTGCAGCATGTCTAAGTTTCAGGGTTGCTTACTTTCTGACGTGAAACTATAACATCAGCTCACAGATAAACTATTTGAATTGAAGTTATTTAACACATTGTTGACTGTGGGATTTTTGCAGAAACTAACGCCTGTGGCCGGCTATTTTTAACACAAGTCAATATTGAAACACCCGCGTGTGAGTAAACAAACAGTAACTTTTTTGTATAATGTATTTATTTGAAACTTCGTACATGTCTTCTGTAGCATTCTAATATTTCTGTAGAGTATGATAGACTGTATAGCAGGCACCTCTGTGCAGGGGTACACAACATCTATTACAAATATGCTGTGTTCCACTGCGCTTTCCTTTTGAGGAGCAGACTCTACACTTCCTGGAGGTATTTTTTTTTAGTTCTGTGGATATTATTTCCCCTAGGATATGTTGCTTTATTTTACCTGATACTCGACAAGGTGGATTAAAAAAAAAATAAAATTCACCGAAAAGTTCTTCGCTCAAAAATTCGCGATGCGTCATTTTTGAAAATTTTACGGTAACGAAATTGCGTTTGTAATATACAAACGGTTAAAACAAAAATTGACGGAGCAAAATGTGAATGATAAGCCCAATCATAAATTGTATAATGAACACTTCATCAATTTTAAGCTCTAACAACTTCACACGGTGATTTTAATTTTATCACTCTAAAAACGTCTGAATACGTCCCCGGTCAATAACATTCTGGTAACAAAAGACGTATGAATACGTTTCCGGTGAATAATGTGTTAAGACTCAATCCAATAATTTGTACCTCGGTAGTGAAATGAGAAAGAACACATATTTGTACAGAATTCTTCATGTTCATCTACCTACGTCACTCGTGAAGTTACTAATACATGTCACGAGACACCGTGTATTAATACTAGATTTACGGAACCCGTCAATTTGACGGATTTCAAATCTCTAAAACAAAAAACAATAATTATTTCTTAGCAATTTATGCTGACAATTATTAATGTAATGATATGAATACATACCCAAATTCATTTCCCGCACAGCCCTCTAATTTCAAAGATCTGTATACTGCTGCCAAGGAGTCTGTCCGTTTATTATTATATTTATATCCCGCGATACATATTTTTTCATTTATCTCTATCATTTACCTGAGGTATCATTTTCGTCGTACGCAAAAAAATCCCGGTTATAGAGGGTTAATCTTGTATAATTAAATTAATTATATTTTATTCCTAAAGTAATAAATTAATTTTTTAAAGAAAACACATTTTTACTGACACCCGTCAATACGACTAAAAATAGGTATACAAATAATGTCCGTAAATCTAGTGTTAAAAACCTATCGATATTGGATCTCACAGCGTTCCTTGTATTGTTTTAGCTTGCGTTGCTTTTTGGTACGACGAGAACAGCAGACTGATAAAATCCTTGCCGAAAAGCCTGCCGAAATGGTTGGCGTACTGTTGAACTGTGATTTCCAGGAAAGTAGTAGTAGTAGTAGTGGAAGAGTTCATGTTCGAGGCTCGTTTTCGTTAGACCTTCCTGAAGCTGCAAACACAGAGTTTACCATAGTGGTCGTCGTCGATCCTACCTAGTAGTTTGATTTCTAGGACACGAAAGAGCCTTCCGGTCGTTACCGTTTTCAGGGAAAACAAACGAAAATGTAGGCGGTTCGTTAAAGGATTTCCTTCTTTTTGCGGGGTCAATGAACATTCAACGAGATCAAGAAACGGAGGAGCGTTCGATATAATGAATACGCGGCGTTTCTTTTTCCCTCGTTCCGCATTGGATCGCTCCAATTCCATGGAAGAAGCCTCGAATTCCGTAACAGTTTCGATCGGCGAAGTTCGATCGAAGTTCAATCCAGAAAACGCGTATTAACTTCGATCCACTTACGATAATTACTTAAATTGAATTTTCCAGTGTCCTCCGGCGGAAATAAAATTATTGTCAGGCCAACGATGCCAGAGCACGCTATCAAACACACTCCCTTTGAACTCAACGGCATAATGTTGAACGTCGCATTAATATTAGAATTTCATTTAATGAATTTCAGAGTATAAGGGAGGACGTAATAGTAACAGTGTCATACTTTGCTAGGGAAAACTGTTTGGCATGGATGATGGCCTTAAGCGAAGAAATTTATTTTCAAGGGTACCTTAATTTTCTTAATTGACAACGCACAGTCGGATATAAATACTCCAAATTAGTGGTATTCCAAGCTTTCCTTATTCTTTCTTTCGTGTCTTACCAGCTTCATCCAAGCTAACGAAGTTCCAGAAAACTTGCGCAGACTGCTAAGTTTCAATTGCTGCGAGCGTTCTGTCTCAAGTTCAGACAGACTCTTTTGTGTCTGAGAGTTCGCATAATAGGTTGTAATTTCAATGATTTCTTCCTCCAGATATCCTAAGTAAGCACGAAAACAGAAGCGTTACATATGAAAAGTATCCTTTAAACGAAAAATATCTTGAGTTTAGATGAATATGTTTCACATATGAAATGTCCGACTTCTAGCAGTCTTTAGTTTGATAGAAATGTTTCAAGTATGCTACCATGTCAGTTGTGCACCAGTACAGTGTTATTTTGGTGTATTTTTACAACCTGCCAAGAGACCTTTGTTTAAAAGTTTTCTTTTGAACTTTCAAATTAAATTTCGGGTTAATATGAATAGGAATGAATTTCGCGCCATTTTCACAGTCTCGACATTAATTATTTTGAGATACGAAACTTTGTACACCGACCATATGCGTCAGATTCATCGCTAAGCGATTACCATTATTTCAAACATTTAAAAAAATCTGTCCAAACGATGAAGAAGTGAAAACAGCCATTACACAGTTAATCTGTCACAAAAATCAGGTATATTAAAAAACTGAGTTTATTAGATGCAAAATTGTTGGTAAAAACTCGTAGAACCATGCGAAGGTTACTTTAACACGTTCCTTGTCACGATGAAAAATTCCACTCATAATCTAGCAGATGAAAATAAATTTCTCTAAGTACATAACGTTAAAAATACAAACACTGAATTATTGCATGATATACTTTTTATTTCGTACTTTCACATGCAGTTCGTTTTAATTAAAATATCAAGAATATTAGCACTTATTTAGAATAATCGAATTTGTTGCGTGGAGCGCATACGACCGCAAAAGAAAAGCATGAAATAATTTCTTCTAAAAAATATGGCGGTATAGGCATTATCGTGCGAATCGATTTCATATGCATCGACCTAATAAAAATTGCAGCCGTACTACGTGCATCGGCGCGTCCTCGATTCGAATTCTCATTCGATGACATTCGGGATTCGCGTACCGAACCAGTTAAGAATAAAACCACCGATACCGGATACCTATCCCTTAATCCACTTAAGCCGCTTAATTCACGTCACATCAACGTGAAATATTTACGATGCACTAATACAAAGGACATACACAGGTGCATGTTCCTATACGTGAACGTAAGCAGCCTCTCAGGTAACGAAGCGGGGCAAGGGAAGCCTTAGCCAAGAGTTGCTAACTCCGTCGCAGCGATATAACGAACACATGTTTCAGCGCGGGTCTACATAATCCGCAACAAGCTATAGAGACGAACACACTCCTTCGTCTGTGTCTTCCAGCACACCTGTACGCGCCATTCTCTCTCGTTCGACCTTCCTTTTCTCCCTGTTCTTTTGTAATTCTCCTTTACATTATTTTTCATCAGTTGCTGCAGTTGTACAGGGAGCCCTGTTATGAAATGCAACTGATCCAGTGTTAAGGCGTTCAAAGGCTTGGGTTTTTGATTGTTACAGTTAATCGATCCAGGAGTGAAAGCATATTAATCAATAAAAAAAGTAATTATATTCGTTGGTCTGCAGAGCTTAGGAAAAATCACCACCTGCACAGAACTTGCGTATCATTGCCTACAGAAACATTGGAAAGCTTACGTAGTTTATACCGATACTTTTCGCTTTACTTATTATTGGTTTAATTGGAATAAGTGAGTTCGTGATATGTTAATGATTAGGAGTAAGTGAATCAGTAGGATGTTTTCTTTTAAGTCTTCTGGGAAGACTTGAATAACTGTTTTTGGCAAGAGGATTTATGCGACTGTTTATTCTGTTTTGGTGTATAATATACAATACAAAATGCAATAACGTAAGACCACTTGAAGATACTTTATTTTCTTATAATGATAACTTACGGTTTTTCAGAAACGAATAGATGAGGTTACATGTTGCTGAAGTAGGTTTAGAGAGTAATACGTTACATGACGGCGGGAGAACAAGATTTGGTTTCTGTAGTTTTTTTTTATAAACTTTGATCTCTTTTGTTCAAATATAGAACATTGTCATAATACGTGGTCAATGTCTTGCAGTTCGCGGTCGCACTGACATTGTGGATCATTTGTTAAAACTATTCGAGCAAGCGAGAAAGCGACATTATAATGCCCTGAACCGCACCTGTTGATCGTTGTTATAATTTCATGAAGAAGATCTTTGTTGACACACCACGGTTCTGCTTTTCAATTGTGACAGTGTTTAAAATAGTTGACACCTTTGGGTAAGTCAGTAATGGCCACCGAAGCTGCGACTTTCCCCCACTATAGGTCCATTCCCCTCATATAGGCTGTTATCTGGAACGACGATGGACGGAGGGGGAATGAGGAGCGAACTGGAGGGAACTGAAACGAGGGAAATGGACGTAGAGTGGGGGACGGCCGCAGCTCCGGTGGCCATCACTGGATTAAGCCTTCTTTTTCGATGATATCATAGATGCTTTCGATCGCTACTGATTTAGCTTATTCATTTAAATCTGTGAAGGGGACTTTATGGGAGTTTATTGATACTGTATTTTCTACTATTTTTCCTAATTTATCTACGTTGTCATTTTCCAGAATCCCTATACTACTTACGTATGTGCCGGTATCCACTAAAATTTGATTTTGTTGTCGTTTGAGGTTTTCGTAGGAAATTTAAAAACTTTTCTTCTTATTTCAAAAATATAATGATTAGTTTTTATGTTTACATCAGCTTGTCTTTTCAGCTCACGATTGATGTTTTTGCACTCTTACTCAAAGTCCGGAACATTTGACAATATGGCACTGAAGTTATGCAACACAGCGTAGATCTGAAAAGAGTCACCGCGAAAACGTTAACGTAATCACGTTCAGGTTGCAAATCTTTCGGTGCTGGAGAATGTTCGTTTTATTCAGACACACGTCAAACAAGCTCGTCAAACAAACGGGCGTCGAATCGTGCGATTCAAAGGAGGAGAACGCATTTCCATGGAAAGTGCACACGCACGAGCAGATGTGCTCGCACGTGACACGCAGCCTAAAATCGGCTACGGGCTATGCACGAGCGACTTCGAGGGACATCTCTCCGAAGAATCGAACTCGAATCGGGCCTAATAGCTGGAACTCGTTAACGAAATTGTTTGTACTTCGTGATTTCGTTGCTAAACAACTTCGCGGCGTGGTTCACTCGAACGTTTCGAGTCGCGTAATTACCCCTGTCGCAATTTCCTTTTTGCCCAGCAACTTCACTGTGAAATGCACGAGGCACGATCGATTATTTCTGTGGGCATGTGTTTGGTAAATTGCGGCCCATTGTAGCCGGAAAATTTATCATGCGAGCACGGGTGGCAAGATTTCTGAAAATACTGCGTAGAAATCAGATTTTTTGTTATTCTTACAATGTTTAAAGATTACTTTAATATCGCGTTGATTTTTGGATCTGTGCGACCATTCATTCTATTTATTACTAGTGGCATTGTTAACACTTTGTCAGCCGTTGTCACGCATACGAGATTTATTTATCAGCTATAATAACTAAAAGCCCATGTATTGATAAAGTTGAAACTATGAAATATTTTAAAACTTTTAAGCCGAGTTCAAAGTTGACATGGATGGCAACGAATTTCACGTCATCCTTGCTGTTTAACGATTAAATGTGCTCGCACATGAAATATTCCACATCCGTCTTACACGTCAGATTCATTGTCCACCAATTAGGAATTTGATATATCAATTACTAGTGCAGTTTGGTGGATTCAATCTTTTTTTAATATAACTTTATTGTGGAATTATTTGTCAATACTAATGAACTCAATTCATTTAAAAATAGCTGATGAATCAAGTCATCCACCTACACAATTACTTACTAAAAATAAAACTCTGTGATAATATTTACAATGGGAAATGAGTCTTATAGTGTCAACTACTGGTTCATTTACTCTATCACTTTTTAAAAAGTTTACTTCATTTTTCGAACGAAAAAGTCTTGCAATCCAAGCAACATGTAAAAGAACCACTGAAGAGTTTATCCATTCCAGAAATCAGGAATTTTGAAAAAGAGGGATTTATCAGCCGTAGAGTCGCCGACAACAATCTAGAGAATCAAATATAGCTTATTTCAATCATACACAGTCACTTACGAAAATGATTAAATAAGCACGTAATTTCAAGTTTCTTTTATTGAACATTTCTTTAGGGATTAACGTCGAATCAAGGTTATAATATCTGTAAGAAACTGCATTCCGCATGCGCCTCCACAAATTGTAATTAATCAATTGCGCCAGAATTAGGAAAGAAAGGTAATTATAGAAATATTTGATCAATTTCGTGAGTCACTGTAATTTCTTCTGAAAAACATGGCGGTTACTGCCAATAATAAAAATCATTATCGTACGAATTGGACATTTCATACGTATGCACCAACCTAACACAATTCTTCCAGTCCCTTCAACATTGGACTATTCGAGTCGAACATCGAATTTCTGTCGAGATAAACTTCATTTCCAACTGAACCTCACCGTCAGAAACTTTAACTATCGAAATCTTTACTTATGTAAGCTTCAATCCGCTCCACACGCTAAATTTCGTAATCACCCACAGTCTAATAATCACTGTGGCGTTTGTTATTAGTCACTATGAGTGTAACTCTTACGATCAAGGACATCTTCTATCATCCAAGCACTGCATGAACACGGCGGTATAAATCGTACGTATGAATTCGAACACAGAGAATATTAGATGAACTGTCACTCGATAAATGAATTGTCGAGCGAAACGTGAGGTATTTAGCGCGAACGATGTCCGGTGCGTTCAAACGAATGAAATTTTTCGAACGAATTTGCTCTCTTTCGCTCTGGCTGTCTGCTTCCTGGCACGATGATATTTCACCTATGGCGGTGGAAACGATATTTTTCGACATTTACTTTATCATCGGGGCATAAAGGTTTTTCTCGCGTGATTTTGAATGCGGGAGTGGATGAGGGTAGATCAGGCTTTTGTAGCATGGTATCTGGTTTCAATGGGGCGCTTTTGTAACGAGCTATCGATAGGCACGACTTTTTAATACATCGACCCATCGATTTTTTTTCGCCAGTCGAACAAAGCCGCGTTAGGAAGCCATAACGCCGGGGCGCGTGAATCTCGGTCGAATCAACTGGAATAGAATTTGACAGGAGGCTCGATTCCATCGAATTGTACCTCGAATTCCTTTTAATTTCTTTTCTACGGTGGAACTCAAGATGTCACGCCGCATTCGGTGAAATCGGGATTGCTCTGAATTAGCGTGTAATGAATTAAAATTATATGTTTAGATTCTAACAATAAGAGGGTGATTCGATTTATTTATACAATAATACGCCCGTTTGAAGTTTCTTAACCCTCTATAACGCCATGTGACTCGGAAGTTACATAGCTATAAATCTATACTCTTTATGTCTTATTTCGTTTATTTATCAATGTGTACAATTATAGTCTACAACTGTACTGTCACTAAGGAGTCTGTTCATTTATTATTATATTTATTTTTGTTTATATCCCGCAATACAAACTTTGTCATTTATCTTTATCATTTACCTGACGTATCATTTTCGTCATACGCAAAAAAATTCTGGTTATAGAGGGTTAAATTATTGGAAATGTAAAATGTTGTCTATATGACATTGCTTGGTTCGTGAGGCTACGTATGGTTTTGGAAACAAATTTTTGTTCAGATTATTATTTTAAAGAAGTGATAAAATATTAAGGCAGGTAATTAAACATTTATATATAAAAGTATCTTCAGACAGATTTGTGACATTTTTTTACGTCAAATGCCACAGGAATGCTATAAGAAATTCTTGCGTTTGTCTCGCATGTTTGGTGTAATCGATTTTATATACAGAGTGTTCAGTTTGAATCCATCCATACGAAAATCGTCGAAACAGTATTAGTGATACCGAAACCTATTTTAGGCAAAAGTTGAATGATCTCGAGAAATATCAATGTGGTGTCAATATTTTTTATGTATAAAGATGCGAAAAAGGAGTAGAGGTCAACTCAGTTCTTTATTTTTTATTAACATGTATTACGATGTTTGCGCAATAAAAAATTAGTTCAGAAAATATTTCGATTGTAATGTTGCTGTGTCGTAGTCTGCGAACGCTACTTCGAAACAGCAAAATAAAAATAAATACTAAACTAAAGGCATTTCCAAAGAAGCACGTTAGTAGGTTTTTATAGAGGGCAAAGGGGTGCCTTGATTAAGAAATTATAAAATATATAAATTCCTTTAATATAAACAGTTGGTGACCGCTGTGGTGCTTCGAAGACAACTATTGTTCGTTATATTTTTCAATATCATTACTGATTTCGAAAATATTTTGTCGTGAGACGAATTTAACACTTTCATCTTTGAAACCTTCGAAATAAAACGTGCACTATGTGTTGGAACTTTCTGAATACACTCGTCCCTCGATTTACGCGGAGTATTCGTTCGATGTGGTTTTTTTACGCGGATAAAAATCGCGTAAATGGAGTCTGCCTGTACGAAAAAAAAATTCTAGGGAGAAAAGCCAGTATAAGTTATAAAAATATTTATTTCACATAGATTCACAAAAAAATAATAAAATTTCAGAGAAACCAAAATAAATTTCATTCGTTGTCGTTGTCTGTGTCGGTATTGTACTCCAAAACAATCAACCTTTTCTTTTAATGTGGCTCAAAGTCTCTATTCTCATAGCTTAAAATATTTGGAAGTTCTACTTCAGGTTTATTATTAACGTATACTTGTTATCGCTTGTGCGATCAATCTTAATATGCTCGCCACAAATCAACCAAAACAGGTCAAAATGATGTAATTACTACAATCAAATAAAAATTTGCGTCTCATTGATGTATAGTAAATTCAAGAAAGATTATAGAAAAATGTAGTTTCTGCCGGGGTAAATTGAGACTGCGTATAAATAGAACGGCGTAAATCGAGGGATGAGTGTGCTTCAATAATATGTATATCAGTTATTTATTCTGTTCAAAATAGCACCTAAGCTACTGTTTTTCGAATAATAGTACAGGATATGTTCTGTTTTTAACATAGAATTCGATAATATAAAAATTAAATTCTGTAGACCACTGCTCAAAGTTTACTTCAAGAGTACATTGTTTTTTTTTAACAAAATGATATACATTTTTTGTTAATATCTGGTTGAATAAAGAAAAGTATAAATTCAACGACACCCTATACTGTCACCTTGAGATAAATGAAAGAATTAATTTTTGAAGTTTATATACCCGAGGATGTCTTAAAATAAACAGCGTTTCTAATGACGCCTAAACTATAGACTTTTAGCATAATGGTAGAGGATATATTTCTTTCTATTTTAAATGTAGAAAGGGACAGCACAGACATTAAATTTTATAGATTATTCTTTAAAGGTTGTTTGAAAATCAACTTGTTTTTTTTTCCAATGAAAGAGCATACCTATTTGTTTGTTAATGTCTCATTAGACAAAGAAAAACAAATTCAACACCCCTCTATAATTATGCTTTGTGATATGGTATCGTTAACACGTTGACTGCCACAGTGGAACCAGCCACCCCTGATCAGACACACCATAAATCGCTGTCTTTATTATAAATCACAGAAGAAGAAGATGTTTAAGTATTCAGTTGCGTACATGCCTCTCTGTGTTAGTGTTGCAATGTAAAATATACTCAGAATATTGACAATATCAAGAATTATTTAATTGAATAGAATTTAATGTACTGATCAACGGTGACCCCCATGGCAGTCAACCTGTTAAACAATGGAATATTAACACTAGTACGTTTTTCCATTCCACTATATATTGAAGGTTTTTGGGACAAAAATGCCCCAAATGTATGGAACTCACATTTTCAACTTTGTAATATAATAATAGCCAGTCGTACGTATTATAATGTCATCATTGAGAATGTTTTTTAAATAAATGAAGATTAGGATGCATGAGAAAAGGCCCGAAGACCACACTAGGGTTAAAGCTGACGCAGTCACGGTGTCCTTTTCGCACTTGTTCGCGCGCAAACTTCAAAATTCAATTGTTTCAAGTTCACATAATACATGATCAATGAATTTCTCTTTTGTTTAAGAATTCGTAAAACTCCACAACTCAAGACAGGTTACTCAAAGTAACCTTCAAAATCACATAGTAAAGGATCAATAAATTCTCTTTTTTAAAAAATTCGTTGGACTCTTCGATACAAAGAAGGTTATTTTATGTAACCTGTAAAGAACAATTTAAAAAATTAAGTACGGTGGAACCTCGTTTATTCGAACACTAATCATCCAGAAATTAGTCATTCTGTGTCAGTTGCAAGCTGGAAATATCATTAATGACACTGTGTACTTAATTTAACACTACTCTGTAGCTTCTATTCTAAAAGAACCATATCATTTTTATGCAAAATTTAGTTGCATTGCGATAGTTCCGATAATCGCGGTCTTACTGTATATATCTGATCCGGTTTTACATCAAAAACAAAATTAAAACATCTACCATCATTCGAAAAATTCTACTTTGGGCGCTATTCCAAATGGCGTAGCCGTTTCCCATTATCTTGGGGCACTCTGTATATTTTACGATGACATGCTGTTCGTCCAAGTACATAGATTTACAGCGTGTAATGAACAACTGTAATTGGACCAATGGACCGGCCCCTAGCACATGGACGATTTTTCAAAACCCCTATGTGGGTTCATCATACTGAAAGAGGTAAATGGGTCACCATGTATGCACATTCTGAGCAAGCCCGTTTTTGTCGCGTAGATGGAAACGATCGAGGGTTAAGTAGGCTTCCATCGAACGAACTGTTCTCGGTAATAGTCTACACGAAAATCTATGTCCCCGTTGTTCCCGTTTTTGTCATTGTCATCCGCGCTAGTTGTTTCCGCGGAAGTGGGTCGAACTAGGAAGTAGTTGGAAACAGCACTCAATGGTAGACGGTCAGGATTCGGTAGGCTGGTACGTTTCTTCGAGAGAGGATCACTTTACGTGTATACACGGTGACCACTTACACGGGACATGGCCGGTGACATAGCGCAGTCACAGTAGTCACTCCATCGTGCATGCATGAGACACGATATGAATTGCAAATGGAGAACGTCAGTGGCGGTATGTAATATCGGCGGGGCTGGCTGGTGGAATTGGTGTCTGAAACGAGTAGTTTGTTGGACCGTGTCTGCTTGAACGTTTTCGTCGGCCCCCCCTTAAATTCAATGAAACAACTCGCAATGCATCATGCACCAAATTATCGAGCAGCAGGAAAATTACAGGCGCTCGCGACGCGGCGTCGTTCAATTATGCTAATTGAATATTTGTCATGCGAAACACTTGAAATGCAATTGAGCAAGTAGCTCAGCCGGCACGGTAATTATTCGCATTCTTCGCGCCTGGAACGCTTCACCACTCAATCAGCGGACGACATTTCGAAATTCGGTTCGCGTTCGACGAGGTTTCTTTTTGAAGTTTCTGTCTGTTTGTGTGCAAGCGCGCCTGTGGGTCACGACGATGGAGATAATGTGGAAAGATGCGATTGCAAATGGTAAATTGAAACCTTGATGAATTACCTCAGACCCTGATGACTCGCATGTAAGAATTTGTTCTGCCTCGTTGTATTCGTGAATGAAAATTATAGTCATTAATGGATGTAGCTAGTAACCTTTAACCCCTGTGTTCATAAACGTTTATGATAATTGCTTTCAAGTTAAATAAGTCCAATGATAAAAATACATATGAATATTTTATATATTTCTGAAAATATGTTTACAACTAATACAGTGAGTCGGCAAATATGTCCCCAACATAATACTAAATATAACAATTATATAATTCTAAAGATCATCATCGGATCATATAGACTCAAACACAAAGATCGAACTTACTGTTTTTGAGACTTATTATTTAAGCTCTCGTATATTATGTGCATCGATTGGAATATTTTAGTTAATATAAAAATATCAAACATTAATAACCTATCATATGGTAAATAGGTAGACGGTATTTCTGTAGGAGCAGGTAAGAGCTTGATTTTTAACCTGAATAACTTTTGCACTTTCTATACTTTAAAGAATTGATAAAAAAAAAGGAACTAATCCTTTCTGATAAATATAAACAGATAACGAATTTTGACCTTGATGGAAAAGAGATAAATTCGAGTACATGGTATGATGCCGTGGTATTAAAGGGAGCAGATCAAACTCAGATCTCCTCAAACCTCACACATTTCGAATTATAAATCAAACTCGATTTGCTCAAAAGCGAAGCTTCATGTCCAAAAAAACCGTCTTTTTCAATTTCGATTTATTTTTTTACGAGAAATCAGGCTCATCTCGGTAGTACCATGATTAGTGGTACTGTCCATGTACTTACATTCGTCGCGTGAATTTAAGGTGAGGTTCTGATCTAAAAATTTAAAAGATCGATTCTTGTTGTTTTGCTTTTCGAATCGTCAACCTTTTAACAATGCGTGTGTAAATGTATTTTTTGACATTCAGAAAATGCTCTAAACGACAAAAAGAAACATGTATACATTTCTACAGGTTAAGACATTCTTAATAAAATGCCAAAATTCATTAAATTATGTGTCGTAATTATTTCTTTCTCATTTCCTGAAAATGACCTTTGAGAGCTCTAGACTGGAACTTCCCCTTAAATCCAACAGTCTTATTCTAATTGATGTTCTTAAAAATCATAATGGACGGGGGGTTCGTAGTGGAAATTCATATACGTAATATCGTTGAATTGGTCTCTCAACAAGTAGTATGCTGGACCGAGCACAAATGCTGAAACGGTCAGAGTTCCCTCGGTATTTTCGGTGGCCGCTTCATTTCCTTCCTGCATCTCGTCTTACATTTATCCCCCGTTCCCATTCCGGAATCCATTTCCGTAGAGTTTTACTGGCCACGGCTGGAAAAAGCTCGAGAAAGTCCGCGGAAAGAGCACGTCCATGCTCTTGGGCATCAAAACCCGGAATCTACGACCGCTGCCGGAATGCTCGTTCAAAAGAAACGCGATCCACCATTTATTGTATATCCAAGGACTAATTTTCCAACTGAATGCCAGATATTTGTAGTCGACGCCAAGCACATAGCTCGACCGTTGCCAAATGTGTCGTGAGAATGGAATCAAAGGTCAGGGGAATAAACGTTCGAACACAAAAGAAGCTTTTTAGCTTGTGACACATTATACACGCCCTTCTTACACGATCTTTATGCTCTAAACGTTTTTGTAATCGATGACATACTATCAGGTTCTTTGGATCGGAGTTACTGTCTTTTCGTAGATCGAAGAAAATGTCTTTTTCCAGTGATCGTGTTATGAAGCCTTGTTCAATCGATTTGTTGGGCCGTTCTGATACACATTTTTCATTTTGTGGGTTTACAGTTCAATTATCCAAGGTGAGAACATAAAATTTCAATATGCAAGAGATAGTGGATTTATACTTCTGAAATTCTTTAAGACTTTCAAATAAAATAATTCATTATGACGTATAGAATAAATAATACGACTATACTTTCTCATTTTTTATTACCCGCGTAGTATGGCTTGATGGGTACGCACCAGACGTTAGCCATAGATTCGAAGTCGTATGGCTACCGGGTGTCATAGACTGTTTGTTTGGAAGAGGCATGAGAGAGAGTTTAAGGCTCGACCCACACTATCGACTTGGTCACTGTTAGTTTGTTAAGAAAAGGGACATTGTTGCTAACTGGGAATATAATATTAAATACTCCCCTTCAGTTTCCCTGTTCATCAAACTGGGATAAATCCACATTGATCTGTTGTTTTTTTCTCGTTTGGCACTTTTCACTTTCTTTATCTTCTTCGTCCAATGCGATAGCAATTATAATCAATTCGTCATCCGAAAATACTGCCATTGTTTGGGAAGAATGATTACTAACTCGATAGTATAAAGGTAGAGAATAAATTGATCTTTGAAAGTTTCGAAAATAGACCACTTGTAGGGATGTGATCGCGCCGAGAGCAAAGCGTAACCGAATCGACAGAGTAGATCAAACCTAATTATTTTTCTCTCAAACGCTGCCTGTTCTCAGTAATTAAAATTATACTTCAATCAATAACCGTTTTACCATCTGTTACATTTCTAACTCAGTCTGGTTGCTCTCATTCGATAGCATCAGTAGCTTAATCTGGAGACAAGAAACATCGGCATACTTGTTGTGAAAAGTGAAAATAGCTTGTAAGGCTGACTCGCGTGACAAGATAGACACAATAGGGACTATAATGTCTTCGGTAGCGTCTATAGTGACTCCAGTGTCTCTAGTACTGTCTGTAAGTTGTGTAAGTCCTTGAGTCGCTTACAACAGCAATAACACTATCGTATTTGCGAAACAGTGATGTTTTTTTCACAGCCCGACGGTGTGCGCTCAGGAATATTCAGTAGAGAGTACTGCGCGTGGAGTGCTCGTAAATACTCATTTCCATGATTGTTTTCGTCTGTTAGAAGAAGTATGGCAGGAAGATGTACAGACCACGAAGAGGATGGAACTATATATTATTATGTAATCGCAACGCGTAGAACGTCGAGATAAGTTTATTTGCGCACGACCAACAGCCGTTTCGTTTGCTTGTTTTCCCAAACACCGCTCTGTACCGTTCCGTCGACGGAATTGCCGCGAAGGAGTTGCACGTTTCACGGAAAACGTTATCCTACATATTTTCGAAGCTCGTTCCGAAAGTCGAGCTACGGCAGAGTTTCGAAGAGAGCAGGAAATTTTGCAGCAAACCTGTAAAGTTCAGAACTCTCATTACTGTGCGTAATTTGAATTTGTAGCTTCCGTAATCGCAGCCAGTTTTTAAATAGAATGCTAATTCAATTAATTTACATGTAAGTGGAAGGGAATAAGAGATCGATGTTAAGCTCTGCACTGCGCATCATGAGAGGAAATTTTATTTGAAAAGGAAGTATGTACATTTATCGTTGATTCACAAGTTCGACAGATGATAACATTTTTAACACGTTGAATGCTGAGGTGGTCACCGATGATCGACACCTTGAATTTAATTTATTTAAATAATTATTGATTGTCGCAAAATTCTGAACAAACTTGATACTGAAACAACAATGTAGGAACAGAAGAAGGCGATTGAGTAATTAGATATTTCTTTTTTTTACGATTTTTACAAAAAATAGTAAACTATATCGCGTCTGATCAGGTATGGCTGTTTTCACTGTGGCACTCAAGGTACAATTTTTCACATCAAATTGCACCGCTACAATCATGTTTCTGGAAAACTTGTTATGTAGTTAACAGGAACAAAATTTACAGCTATTGTACGGAGTCCAGAGTAGACTGTTCAAAGCCATGCATTTACCTATAAGTTAAATTTTTTTTTCTAGCGCATTTTTCACATTTTGACTCACCGCACTCTGTCGTTTTCAGCTTTGCTTTTTAATTTTATATTCAGATTTACATTTTTTAAATAACTGGGGACTTCGGTCTGCCCAATCTTGCTTTCCGTGCAAGAATAAATGGAAGATACACTACTCCACAAAATTAAAGAATCACTAAATTTTTAAAAAGTTTATGCAACAGTCTACCAGGGCTCATCTTAAAGGATGAAGCCTCTACTTTTACATCCCTGAACTGAATTTCCTGAAAGACCCTTTTATATTATAAAACGGAGTGGAAAACTGAAATTCCTTTTTCTTAATTTCACAAAGTTAAACGACTCTGCGGAGTTTATAAATTTTTTTTCAAAAAAGAGTGAAAAAATTCAGTTCGAGGATGTGAAAGTAGAGACCTCGCCCTTTGCAATGAGCCCAGGTAGACTGTTATACAATTTTTTTTCACGAAGTTACAGCAGTTCAAAAATCGACAATTTCTCGGTAAAAATTTAGTGATCCTTTAATTTTGTGGAGTAGTGTATATAAAAATTTCCAAAATAATCCGCGGTGGTAAACAAACGAAAAAAGCTTCAAAAATATATTCTTGGAACCCGTAATAAAATAGTTATGATAAAAACGTATAATTACATTTATAAAAAGAAACTTGACTTTCAAGTCGCTTAAAGTCATAATCTAAAAAAATTCACCCCATCGACACATTTGACCTTCCGATCTAAGCAGCTTTCATGTAAACAACTTTTTTGTATCTCCAATACTGTCAGAAATGACGAACTGTAAGCACTATGTCGCATGAACGACATTGCGTCGCGACATATCTCGTCCGTAGATGCAATGGGGTTAAACCAGACATACTGTATTTTATACATATGTGTATAAATGTTGTATTACAATGCTGAAACTGACGTTTAGCTTTCAGCAGTAGCGCATGTGTAGCAGTGTTTCCAAAATCAAAAAAGAACATTTCTTTGGTCATACGAAATTTAAAGTTGCCCGATAGAAAAACGAATGCTATAAAATAATACTTGACACCGGAATCTTCAATCGCACAAAATTTAAATGAATTCGGTTTAAAATCCTTCGCTTTAAAGTCTTCAATATCGTTCCGAAAAAACAGCAATTAGTTGTAATATTCGAGCGGACACGATGGAGACGATGGCCAGGGAACCTTGTTAGGATGATTTATCGCGGCGTGGTTGCGCCGAAGTTCGTGTAAGTCGTAATTGCGATTAGAAAACACCGTCCTCACGGTAAATCATTTCTATTCTGGTGTATCGATCTGGTAGCTAGAATCGGCGGCCCGGCCTGACATAATTACCGCGAATATAGCCGGTGCGGATGAAGATGTCCGAGGAGAATTATGACTGGAGCTGTCTGCACGCAGATCATCGTTTCAATTTACATTTTCGCGACGCCACTCGCTGTTCACATATATCTTCGCCCTTCCGTTAAGATTCGGGTTTCGTCCCCCGATCCGAGCCGCCGGAACAATGGAAAAATTATTGCCTTTCCGATAACACGATAACACTACCGAAAGGTTATTACTGCGACAGAATGAATGGAGCTCCACTCCGGCCGTGGAAGCGAAATGGTCGATATTCTGCGCACTCGCCACGTGTAATGCATGCCCCGAAACGGAAGGCATACTTCTGTAATTGGGCCGTGCTGGTGCTGTTGGTCAAATTATGCAACGCTGCTATACTTTCGCGGGGGAACCGTACTCCTCTTTCGAGAAAATTGCACGTTTATGACCTGCGCTGGTACCGCTCGCGCGCAAGCTCCATATTAGAATTAAATGGACGCCATTTGTCGTGAAACTTTACTGCGATCTCGTGTAAACAGTGCTTCTCGCTTAATAGAATTGATGGCCGGAAAATCGACGAGCCATGTTTCTCTTTTTATCGTTCGATCGTGCAGATTAGTAGATCTGAATTCTTTTGGATAATACGTAGGACCGGTGAGCGTTGCAGAAGTTTGTTCACCGGAGACGACAATTATATACACAATAAATAAACTTGAAAATCCGTGGCCTATAATTTGTGAAACGTTGAATCAATAATTAAGATGTAATGAGTACTTTCTAAATGTATACTTAAAGTTTTATTTCAATGTTTCGTGCAGTTTGAAGGATACAGCAATTTATGGAGAATGGTCGATACCTTTTCATATTTGTTGTAAATGCCCCAATAATAAATTATTGTTTTTAGCAGGAGGGCCCAGTCAATAATGTATCAGCATGAAAAATATTGGAACTAAAAAAATGTATATGCTGTAGAGATATATTCACATATATTTAAAAACGAGACCATAAAAGAAATTTGAAAGCTACATTGTATTTTTTATTGACATCTTTGTTGACAATTAATGGTACATTCATAATAATTATCATCATTATTCATATTCGTCATTGAATTATTTTAACACGTTCCATGCCACAGTGGAAAATTCCATAACTAGTCAGACGCGTGAAAATAAGTTTCTATGGATACATAACGTTAAAAGCACAAACATTGAATTGTCTTATGATATACCATTCATTTGGTACTATTATTGTGGCGTTCGTTTTCATTGGAATATAAAGAATATTTCCATTTATTCACAATAATCGAATTTGATGCATGAGGCGCATACAACCCACGCGGCACGGGACGTGTTAATATGTATTCACACATACAACTTAAAATATAACTAAAAAATCGATAGTATCAACCAATATGTATAATGATCACGTTTTATATTTAAAACAAGATTTTTAATTTACAAAAATTCTGGTAACCACTATGAAAAAGAATTCGCGATGAAAAAAACACTAAATGAAAAGTTTTTATATTAAATGTAGATGATTAAATAAATTCCAAATGTGTTTCCGGTATAAACAATCTAACATTTCAATATACATTCCTATTACAGTTATGCTATCTATAAAAGCAGCAGTTTGAACGAATGTAAGCAATTTGCAAGCTTCAACGGGCGAAAAAGGAGGGATTTGCAACAGTTCGCAGTCGAAAATGAATCGTTGAATTAAAAATCACCTCTTATGGGCCGTGCACATTTGTCTTCGTTATCTCGTGAATCTGGATCGTACGCAATATCGCGGCAGTCGTGTTGCATTATTCAGCCCCTTTGTTTCGCATTATTTCATAGTAATTTATTCAGTTACGAGGCATGAACGAATAGTTCGGAGCGGATGGTTTTCGGGGGTGAACTAGGAGTGAAAGGGGATGAAAAAGGAAACCGGAGTAGCAGGGATCGCTTACGACTTAGATCAGCCGTAAAATTGGACACCTCTGGGAAGACGAATCTTTGGTGTCCGGTTGCGGCTGGTTCCCTTGCCGAAATATATCACTTAACGCGGCGGTCCAACAAATTACACACACCGCCATTATTCTATAATAGTAAGGACGAATCGTGTGAGTACAAACGTACGGGTATGTATAACTCGACAACTTAACCCTCATCCGCCCCTCATTTTCCTTGTCACTTGGTGTCAAATCGACGCAGTGGTAAAAAATCAGTGTAATGAAAACATAAATAATTAAATTTTCAAGTTCTGTTATCTTACTATTATTATAAAGAGACAGAGTTGAATGTTTTTGGGAGGATAAATGTTTTTCTCGCTCACATGTATCGAAGTTGCTCAATTTTTTAGGTATAATTCCACTATAGACCTCGCTAAGATAGACCCTATAATTTTAATGCAATAATTTGTACATGGAATACTACCATTGTGTAAAATCTGATTGAACTTGAAGACCTCAAAAACTCGTAGTCCCTTTGTAAAATTTATGTTGCGATTTTCTGTGCTGTTAAAATTTAATTAACCTGTATCATTGATAAATTATAGTTAAAAATTCATGTTTATGAATATTATTCAAACATAATCGAGTTTACAGGACGTATTGGAGTTAACAACCAATGCATAATAATAATAATAATAATAACCTGTATAATAATACCAATTAAAATTAAAAAATGTCGCATGGTCTTAAACTTTTGACCGGAAGTGTACTTCGTAGGTCGTCTTCTACTTCGAGGAATCTTGAAATACTTAAAACTAGAAGAATGAAGATTTGCCACCAGCTACATTCATAAATTCACCCACCTGACTTATCGATATAAATTTCATTGTCAGTATAGGTTGCATCCTTGTATTAAATGTCATAAAAGGTACGGTTCGAATGGCCAAAAAGTTTCAAATTAAAGACACAACATAACAGAAATTGCGTCAGTTGTAGCTTCTCTTAATTGTCCGACCCTAATAAAGGTTAATATCGTTAAGAAACTACGATTCAATTAAAATAAATTGAAGAAATTGAGAACTTTCACCAATATCCCAGCCTCACGCCACGCCTTCAGGGCCTAAGACAACTTCTGAAGCTGTAGCTACTGCCAATAAATTCTAATCTGGAAAACAGTTAATTTGGTTCCTCTAGAATATACTATATCTAAATACCTGTTGTCATTCATGCTCTGCTGCTTTAGAAGAAATGTATACATAATTCACAGGAAAAATGTTAGTTTCAATGGCGCAGCAAAAATAGCACGCAGCACAGGGATTTGAACCAGCTACCATCGAATTACTGGACAACTACCGCAGCCGTGCGACTGCGATAACTTATCAGGATGATTAAGTATTCGGAAGTTTAGGCACTGCCTCAATATTTATTGTTAAATAACTTTATTAATAAGACCCATTTTGGAGAAACCCTTTAGGGTTTTACTTACTAGGGGGGGTAGTACAACTTTACAGTGTGAAATTCAAAATTCCGAGAGCGGTGGCTGTAGCCCCTCCTCGTGAGTAAACCCGTCAGCGATCCGTAAAAGGTGTTTACCGATGAAAGAGGGGCGTTTGCAAACCATGCATCGCATGAACCAGCCTTATCTTCACTATGTGGGCGGATTGTGTTTCGCAGATTATCGCGGGAACCATGCCACTCGACGTTTCTACCTCCCTCCCTCGATCTACCTCTTTTTGTCTGTCTATCTTGCTCTTCGGCCAGAGATAAAGAGTCGAATCCCGTTGCTGACGGTACCAGGTCTGCATCAAACGATAGCGATATCGGGTTTCTATCTAACACTCGCAAAAATGTTCAATAATTACTCATCCGATATCACGTGTCTCCAAACTCGACAAATTTTTACGTACGCCCAAATTGTATCGCACGTTGTGAAAATAGCATGGGACACCCTTGCATTTATGACATTTCTTGGAATCTGAGCCAAATGTAAACATTTTATTTTATTTAGTCTCTTAAATTAACCGTAGCTTAAAGTCTTAGTACCGCTGAGTATACAGAAATTCTATAATGTTAGCCTCCTAGTGTTCCCACTCTTGACCATAATTCTATACAATGCTTTAAACATAAAAGTTTCAAAGTCAACGGATCTACTTCGTTTTTTTTGCAAATTTTGGACCTTGGCTGCCTTTCAAACGCAACATATGGATACTAGCGATATATTGTTAAAGTTCCTTTAAATAAAATGATATATTTTTTAATGAATTATTCTGAACGTATAATTCTTCATTCTATATAAAAGAAAGTGTTAGAGTGCTTTTATATAAAGGCTGTTTATTTAGGAAATGTTTGGACTTTAATTTTGTGAAATACTGTCTCGAGGCTTCCAACGCGGAAAATATACTTTTTAATAGAGCCATCAATTTTTATAATGGACTATTAGACTATTAGACACCCTTTCGTTGTTACGATAAACGTACCGAGTAACTATAGCTTACATTTACTAAATTACATCATATTCACGCTACTACTAGGCAGCGTTTTTCTCGTAAATGGTAAATATAAGAAAAAAATATAACAGAAAAAAGTTTTGCAGCTCTCAATGATCAACATAAGAGGGTATATCAATTTTTTGTATTTGCAATATTTTTCAAGAAACGCAGGTGACCCTTAATTTTTTAAATGGAATGCTTAAACCTGAGTCAAGACGAATTCATTCATGTGCTATACAATGACCTTCAAAGTCATACAAGGTCGAAAATGAAAGAAATAGTTTGAAAATTTGGTAATCTGTATTTACTAGTATGCCTTATTAATCAAAATATGTATCGTGTTCCATGTGACTATTACTGTGTTGCTACTAACTGTCGGAGCCCTTGTGTGGCTTTGAAGGTCATTCTATCCCACGCGCTTGAATTCTTCATGACACACACTTTCATATGACATAAACAAATACACAGCATTCCTTTTAAAAAATTAAAGGTCACCTTCGTTTCTCCAAAAATTTTGCAAATATAAAAAATTGATATATGCTGTTGTGTTGGTCATAGGAGGCTGCAAAACTTTTTCCTCTTTCATTTTTTTATAATACTTATCATTTACGAGAAAAACGCTGGCTAGTAATAGCGTGTACACCCTGTATATTCGTCATGTTCTCTTCTCGGATAATTCATTTTCCCTCATTTTCTCTTTCACATTTGATTCCTTGTTCCGCCTCGTCCATTAGTTTCTTCACTCTCTTATTTTCCCTTGTATATTCGCATATTGTGACGACGTGCTCTCCAGTCTTCTACTCTTCACCATAGATTCTACATTTTATTTTCTCTTCATCCACACAATGCCTGATTGCGTGCCACTCATTTCCCAGTCTGAAGCTGGCAATTATCTTTATTTTCCTGCAATCACCTGTTATACTTTTTCTCGTACCTGAAATTTTACATTTTCCTTTCTCTTTCCATCTATTCGTACTCTTCTGCTCCTTTTCTCCATCTTTCTGCTATCAATTTCCCATTTGCTCGTTCCGGCTCTTCCGTATAATTCTCTTGCCTCTCCCACCTTTGTTTCCTTCCAATTTTCTCCGTTTATCTCTCTACTATCTTCCTTAAGTAAACGGTTGAATGATCTTCCGATCTTCTACTCGTATTTAAGAACCCTTTCTCCTGCATTAATGTAGGAGCAGTAATATTTAGATTGTAAGTTATAAACATTGTAATGTGCTTTCGAACGGGCGCGCCGATCGATGTTCGACCCGCGATCGTCATTTGTTAGCGAACAAGAAAAAGACGATAGATCGAAAAGAGCGTTTCAACAGACGGTGTGCGAATCTCGTCGCGAACGTTTCTACCATGTTATATTCAACAAATTTATATTATTTACTCATGTATTAAATCTTTTGTTAAACGATACGTAAAGTATTTTTTACAAAGACTTAAAGAATTAAAATTCATTTTAATTTTGCTATCGGATTGACCCGAACCGCTCCAGCGTAACACTTACCTACTCGAACGGTGCGCAACGGTTAAGTAGTCGTAATACGGATTAGCAATTCCGCGCGTCTTGTTCAAGAGCTTTGACTACTTCTTGATCCCATCACGAAGATGTCAACGTTCGTAAGGAAGGATTCGCCGTTCAACCGCAGACGCCGTAGCTGAAGAGTCGAAGTATAGTCGGAGTACGCGAGGAAAACGGAAGAGTACAGGGTGAGAGAAAAGGGGGGAGAGAGTGGATTGCCATGAAGTTAGCTGGTTAACTCGACGAAACAACGGTAGCAAGTTAGCGTTGGAGTTGGCGTCAGTTGGCACCGCCGCTGAGAAGCTCAGAGGGATGTGGAGAGAGAGCTAGACCTCGAACCAGGGGTTCTAACTATTTCATTGTTTCATAATTGAAGCATTTGCGGCTTCACCGTTATGCATATATCCATTAAAGGGGCTGAAGCGTGAAAACGCATTGTCGTCCGCGAAACTTGCTCCCCTGCTTGAAGTTGAACGTCTTGTGATTTCTGGTGACGTGTCGATGCCGTCGATGATCTAGGGAACTTCACAAAGACGCACCTAACTTCCCGGATATTGGCCGCGCTTTGTTTGATTTAACGCTGGCCCATATTTCACCAGTTTGCCAACAAACTTCTGCCGAGACATCATTAAAATTCGAACGAGCCAAGTTGAAGCATTGTGCTTCAGCTGATTTCAAACTATTAAATGGAGTCCGTTAACTGGACCGTCTTGTATGGATACTCTGTTGTCCATAACATTGTGCCGGCACGAACTTATATTCGAAATTATTATTCTGACGCCTTTGAGCGGCCATTGTTTTAATGAATGAACGTTCCGGGTAATCTAATGGAAGGCAACTGTCGTCAAATACGGCGCAGTGAAATTTTTCAGATGTCAAGTCGATTGACAGTATTTCATGTCTTTTTCAGAGTGACTTCTTCTAAAAAGCTTTGAATTCAATATACATGGTGTGCTACTTTATTCTTTGGTTCTATTTCGAAAGGACTAACGTACATTTATTCCTTATAAGTCATACTCAAAACTTGAGGATATTCCCTATTTTTTTGTGTAGGATTCATTGAATTTTTCTTACAAATATGCATCGTATGCAAAGACAGTATTCACACTTGGTAAGTACTCAAAACTGATTTCCTTTCAATTTGGCTGATTTGTAGATCCATATGTAGATCGTCACTTCTAGGTGTCATTTTTTCAACAACCTTTCAACCGTAACACGCCTTGATAATTATTTGCCTGTTATTGGGCTTCAGCTCGTGTATGTTATTATATAATAATCATAATGAAAATAATTATTTGGTTAATTCAATTTATTAATTCAATATTAATTCAATATATTATACACTGTTGAAAATTATGCCTCTGTTGTTACATAGAAATCTGGACGATTTGAAAATTTATGTATTGATGGTAATGTATATTGACTATTTAGTTTAATGATGGCCACAGTAGCTGCTGCTGCCTTTTCCCACTCTAGGACAATGAACTGAGGGGGAACGAGGGCGTACTGGAGGGGACTGAAATGAGGGGAATGGACATAGAGTGGGGGAAGGCCAGAGCTTCCATGGCCATCACTGGCTTAACTCATCGTACGACTATGAGAAAACTTTTATTTCTCCCTAGTAAGCAATAATATCTTTAGAAACATTAAAATGCAAAACCTGAAATATCTAAAAATAATAAAAAAGTGTCTTCT
Source organism: Macropis europaea (assembly GCA_916610135.2). NCBI lineage: Eukaryota > Metazoa > Arthropoda > Insecta > Hymenoptera > Melittidae > Macropis > Macropis europaea. Next base: position 23,273,572 of record OU744345.1, on the reverse strand, counting down.
GCGACTCTCAAAACAAACGGCTCAAATAATAGTTATTAAATGCACACAAACACTGGTTATATTCAAAGACAATTTTCTCGAAAACAGAATCTCTTACCGAAAAATCATATTTTTCATCTTCAACCTTGACACCTTCGTTCAGGTTATACAACAATTTTGGTCACACCCTGTATGCGCTACCTTCGAGTGTATTTGAAAAATAATATTTCCAATAAAATGATTAATCTTCACGGCTCATATTATATATTTAACGCACGGATTGTATTCGATATACGAAATCGGAAATTCGAATATGCATGTAAATGCGGTCTACGGGATGTTAAAATTAACATTGCGAGCAGCTGTGTGTGTATAGGATGGTATGGTGCGAAACACGCTTACAGCGAGCGCAGGGATAGGTATTGGCGAGTATCGTGCTTGAGATATGTAATCACTATTGTGCACCTGACTGGACTCGGTGGAATAATATTCCAGCGAAGATCATCTCGGTAATATAGGTACAGCGAAAGCAACGTCACGAGTGCGTGTTTCATACACGGATTGCACAAAGCGAAACGTACGCGGACATTAAAAGTTTAATATTTATTTATCTGAAATATCTGTTATGAAAAAGGTAACATATATCCGAAATGAATATTAATTTGCCACAAAATATAATACGATTATACACTCGACTCGCACGCAAACCCTTTGAATAATCACCTGTTCATTTTTTTCCGTTTTTCATTTCTCTGGAAATATTATTGATTTTTTTCAAGCAACTGAAACAGCTGTATGGAGGTTGTTTGATGAAAAATGTATCAATACGTGACTAGTCGATTTGTATTGCAACGTAGAATTACATGCCTGTAATTATCCATAGATTAATTTAGAAAGAATCATTAACGAGTGTTATATTTCGATTGCTTCAGGTTTCCAACGAACTCAACGGAAGGTTCATTCTTCCTTAACACTTTCGCTGATCATTTTGCTGAAAATGAGCAAGTGTCCGGTGACTTACGGACGGGAATGTATATGCAATCAAATTTCTGAAAAGTCTTCAATTTCTTTAAAAGGTGGAGTAATTTCCCAGAAAACCCTAGGAAACCGCATATATTAATTAATGTTTCTCCCGAACAATCATCAGTTTAAAAAGCATTTCCATTTTAATCTTGCTCCATTTTAAAATACTACTCGTTAACATAAAAATTAAAATACGAATGCAATTAAATTAAAATCAATTTAATCTTCATGTCGTCTCAACATCCTAATATACCCCAAAAAATACACTTGCGCGCGCACACAGAATTTAACGTCTTTCTGAAAACAATACAACTATTCTACACAGCAATTTTGTATAAAGCCTCTAATATAAAACTTATTCCCATAATCGCGTCAGGTTCCTGTGTATAATATTCTCCATAAAGTGAGCGTTCCGTATAAGAAAGAATTTCATTTACCTAACGAAGGAAGGAAGAGAGCGGTCGGAAGTTTTGAGCAGGAAAATGTGGTCGGGTGGAGGTTTAATTTTATTGGAAAGCGGTCGGTGTAGGACAGTGTGATCGGAGATACACAAAACAACCGCAGCGGAGAATCGTTAGCATATATCCTAAAGTATCCGAAATAGTGGAAGCATAGTTGGTCTATACGAAAGCTAAGTGGTAGTATACGAGTATGGAAGCGACGCATTAGTGAATTAGCGTTTCCTGGCGTTGCAATCAAGGTAATGCGCCGGTACGGCACGCGTCCTCTGTTCTGCTTTCGTAGGTGTACGCGAATAACGCTCCGCCTTTCCTATATACACCGCCATGTACCACCCGAGACAATTAATAATTCAACATCTTGAAGGATTGAACTTGCGCGTTTAACGGAAACAAGGGCTTCGAGCGCTTCTCAATTGCTCTCGGATTAATAAATGAGCAGAGACGTTCGAATGCCTTCCCAATTCCACGTGTCTGCCAGCGACGAATAAATCATTCAGATGTAACGCCTATGCGTCTTCCATTGGAGACATGAAATCGCCACGAACATCGACGAATTAATGTCAGAGATCTTCCGCGCGGAACAATTCACATTTTTGACTTGTGTTGATGTCGAGATAGGCTTCGTCTGTCTTTGTAGTGCAATCGCGTTTAACCCGTCGACTGCGTGGTGGGGTGCGACATACCTCACAATTTTAAAAAATAGTATCAGTTCCTTCCTAAGTATGTTCGATGCTGCTGGTATTGAAAATTGATACCGAGTATCCGGTATTTCGATACCTGTCGATACTTCCTACTGAGTACTTAGGTATCGAATTGTTTGTATACCATCAACATGTACGAGGGATGTTTCCAAGGTTCTGGAAATTGTGCTCTAAATTCTTTATGTTACTCATTTTCGTTTATGTTACGTTGTAGTTCTTTAATACAATACCCATTTAATTGTGTACACTTGTCCTAGCGCGAAACTAGTTTTTTAGACCTCATTCGAAAAACTTTCAGGGAATCTCTTTTATCCACCAGTTTACAACAGTGTCTACTCCATGTAATCGTCCATGTAAACAACTTGTATTGTTGCAGAGTCTGAAGCAGCCTGCAAAGCAAGAATTATGAATGGCCTCGCGTTTCGCGCACTCATAAAAATTCCGTCACGGTTTGGATGTTTCGATTGTCCTTACCTTTGCAGCCTTTAATCATTGTCAGAATTTCCCTAACTCAGTAATGGCCACCGGAGCTGTGACCTTCGCCCACTCTAGGTCCATTCCCCTCAAATAGGCTGTTATCTAGGACGACGATGAGCTGAGGAGAAACTGAAACGAGAGGAATGGATCTAGAGTGGGGGGAGGCCGGAGCTCCCGTGGCCATCACTGACGTAATTCTTCGAAACCTACAAATTTGTAACACATTGCGGACCAAGACTTTGGTTTCAAACGACATGGCGTATGCACCGACTCTGGATTGTTATGCAAAAGTGTCAGCCAACGTGCTGGGAACGTGCGGTTTTCGACCGCAAAGGGTTAAATAACATTCGTTTCGTAGAATCTGCCTACTACTCGAATTTCTTGCCCTCTCCATCCTCGAGCTTAGGTCTCGTCTGTGGCCAATTCAATTCGAAAACACCCCACAAGTATTAAACTTTTCTTGTAACTATCTCAAAAATTAGTCTTTTGCCAAATTACAAAGCCAGCGCTTCTCCGATGAGGAGTTATATTATAATTGAAGACAACAATTTTTTTATCATGTTTAGTTGCGTACTCGAAGTTGCGTTCGCCTCACATGAAATTGAACTATTTTTCTGATTATCACATGAACGTCGCGCAAATTTTAAATGTATCCCATTAAATTTGTTCTGCGAGCGAAAGAATTAATGGTGAAAAGTAGTTTTGCGCGGGCTGCAGAATTTTAACGTGTAGAAAAACTATGTTTTTTTTTTTTTGTGGCATTGACAAAGCTGGTCACCCATTTCGTTCAGTCGGAAAAACATTTCGCTTGGCGTAGCGCAAAACCGGACGCTGATTGAATTTCGCGTTTGTCAAAGTGCACAATGTACGAGGTATTTCCTGAAAACTTGAAATGCCATCCAATTCGATTCGATCTCAGAAATACAGAGGGGCAGTGAACAATCATACGCATACAGACGCAGTGCTTATGCACCACACAGTAATCATTAAACTGATTGAAAAATCGTTTCGTCGGTGTAAGTTGAAAAATTGACTATGCCAATGATAGAAACATCTTTTTGTCTTAATAACGTAAATAAATTTAAAAGAATTTCTTATCATTAATATTTTATTTAAGGTTATTTTACAATTTTTGTATTTTTTTCGGCCACTTAGAATTGCAACGGTGTACGAGAGATTTTTCTCAAGTTATTTAAATGAAGCCAGAAATTTGGTAAAAAGTACATTACCCTTTGAGGTAAAGTTTCCATGTGTAATGAGAAACAGACAATGAAATCTAGAATTAAAAAATGAATTGTATGTCTAACGAGGCCAGATTTTCATCCTATATCGATTCAACATTTTATGTTCAATATAATCTACTTTACACAGGGTAGTCCACGTAACTGGAACAAGTCGTATCTCGTTTCTGATTGCAATTAGGAAAAAGTATTAGAGGAAAAAGGTGAATGGTTTAAAGGGGACTACACTTTCAGGACCATATTTCGGTCGCAAATGTAACGACGCATATGCCTTTTACAGTTCCACTATTTTTCTAAATATATATATATATATATTTCCATAAACGAAATCCTCTCGTCATTCTGCGTAAAAAAGTATTAGGGTAAAGTGGTCGATAAATGATTAATTCATGAGATATCTTAAATAAATTTCTTTATCAAAGAAGATGCTCAACGTTTCTCCCTTGAATTTTAAACACTTCATATGTATATCATTTTTTCGTTGTTTTCATAACTGAATCGAGGTGATCTGCGGTTATTGTTGTACAATAAAAATGAAATGTTAATTTTTTTGTCGAAGTGTTTGTGTCCACGGAGCGTTTGAGCTTGTTGAATGAAGGCTTTTATTTCAAATATATCACAATAATTTTTCGATCGATTTACTCTATTGCTTTTTTATGCAAAAAAATGTACGTTTTCATTTAAAAAAAAATTATGCAACTGTAGAATACACGTGCCATTGTTACATTTGTGATAAAATATAGTCCTCTTTGAACCAATCAGGCTTTTCCTTTAACATTTTTTTCTAATTGCAATTAGAAAAGAGGTGTGACTCCTTCCAGTTCCGTGGACCACCCTGTATAATAATTTGCCGCACGCGTCGCGTGTTTTTCACACTTCTTGCACGTTTAATCAGTTATAGTGTGCGTCTCAGATGAAGAAAAGGATAAGTCGGAGAGCGTCAAAGGAGTTAAAAAATCAAGAGAAAAGCAGGAAATGGTACGTTTGAGGGTAGTATGCTTTCGAAAGGGCAGTATTAGTAAGCGCCTCTGGCGTTAAGGAAGAGTCAGTTTTGACTGTTTCTTTTTTCTTCGCTGAAAAATCTCTGGCTGTCTCGTTACAACTTCTCCTCGAGGACATCTCGAGAGCACTTTAATAAAAAAAAAAAAGGGCGAAACGTTCCATCCGCATTCTTTGTCGTTCGTGCGTTTACTTATAAAAAATGCCCTGCAAAAAGATGCACACCATCCCCGCGGTAAGTGACAAGTGCATCCCTTCGGCCGCAACTTTTCATAGTTTCCATCTACAGTAGTGCCTCCTATGTCCGAACCCCCATTATCCGAATATCCTAATATCCGAGCGTTCTATTATCCGAATGTTCTGTTATATAAACAACCGTTTCGTGAAAACTTATATAATTTAGCAGCCAGGAAAATATGGGATCCTTAAATATTGAAACAAACTGTCAGTTTCTTTTATTTCTATTTGTATAAATGAAGTATAATATAAAAAAAAAGTGATTGCGCTATTATCCGAAAATTCTGTTATCCGGCCACATTTGTCTCCCTATTAGTTCGGATACGGGAGGCTCTACTGTATATCTGACCATGTATGCGAGTTTTCACAGTGGCAGTCAATGTGTTAATAGTGAAATCTGTTAGTAAGTTATCTGAATGTCACGGTTGAAAAAACGGGCACAAGTCGCGGGCGATTCAGTTAGCGCCTAAAACGCAGTCAGACGTACTATCGCGTTTTATAAGCTTCGTATCGCTTTCAATTATTGTGCATTGCTCTTAACGAATGTCAGTAAAGTAATTCTATCTCGAAATTTGGAACATAATTTTTTCTTTCATGCACGTTGCTCCTGAATGAAAAGACAACACACACGCTAAAAACTCAACACATCTGTTCATCGTTTTTAGGAACTGAATCTACATTTGAAGCAGATCCCATATATTCTGTTACACCCCATAAATATGCGTTACGAAAAATTATGCTCGTCTCTGTGCATGGCCGTCAGCGTACTTGATCGATGTTCCCTGAAATTACGGGCTGAATTCTATAGAAATTCAATATATTCAAGCGATCGCTGGGGATCGAACAGCTAAAATTGCGTCGGTGAAGCTACGGTACGGTTCCTAGAGGTCTCCTCTCGGGGGACAAAGAGCATCGGTCAGGAATTATAAGAGTGGAAATCCAGTTTTTTCAGCGTATTTCGATCATCTTCGTGCTTGACGTAGCGAAGAGGGTGGGCTCGTAATCTGCCAATTGTGCCGAGGCCATGGCGCGTGTACATAGATACGAACAATTCGACTAAAGTTACGTATGCGCACGTACAAGCTGTAAAAAAAAGTGATGGCCATGAATTTCGAGGGTGCATCTACGCGTCATGATCGGTGGTTATCTGCAAGAAACTCGTCCCAAAATTCATCTCTACCTTTAAACGAGGATTTAATATTCTTATCTCTATTTGTACAGTACAATTCGTAAGCATTCGAACGCTTCGGTTCATCAAGAAGTATCATCATTATAGTTACTGTGAAATATATTTCTCATTTCAAATAGTTCGTTATCATGATCTTAAATCTCTGGTGAGATGGCAAAACTTGATACGTCCGGTTTTCCTAACTTTACAATATAGTAGTTTGAATGTTTGTGCAGATGTGAAGAAGCACAATGTTTTAAAAAAGACAATTTGGTTTGAGTTGTTGTAAAAAGTGATTGTTAATTTAAATGTAGTCGAGTCATCCATGCTGTTTCTTAAGTAAACTCAATTTTTTGGATTTTCGTAAGGGTTGTCTGACGTCTCAGGTTTTGCCATGTTTCTCTTTCATTTGTATTTAAACATCCGCAGATGACAATGGATATTTCTCAAATCATTCTCAATTATTCATTTTTTGGTCATTTATTAAGAAAACTTAATCAAAATATTAACTAGAGATGGAAAAAGTATCTTAAGTACGGAAGTAATAGTAACTGTTTTTTACGGAAAGGTGTGCAGATTAATTTTTTTATAAATTTTCATTAATTTCGTCACTGAAATCTTCTGAAATTTTCAGGGTACGCCCTGTAGAACTCGTGACAATCCTCATTTACTGAAAGTATTCTATCTCACTGTAGAAACACTAATAGCCAGAATGCAAAAATTAGTGAGAGTGGTAATCATAGATCGAGGGGGTGTATCAACAAGACAGGATACGATTGTTAATTCATTCCCATAGTAAATATTATGATGTAGTAACATACGTACACGATCCTGGCGGTCTAAAATATAGAAGAGAACAGTTTGTGGTCGAATTCCCCATTGAGTTCATAATATTGTGTCATCCCATAAGTAATGCGGTTATTTTGGTACGTATATTAGGTGAAAATAAACAACTATCTGTCGCTAGTTAATTACAATGAGTCGAATTCAACTTTAGGGCTAATTCTTGAAGTTGTTATTGGATTTTGTACAACAGTAACCCGTAAAACGTCTACATCCAATTGTTCACGCCGCCCAGTCGGAGGATCATCTTTAAGAGTGTAGTTCCTAGATCCAAATTTCTTAAACCATCTTTGACACTGGTTTACATTAATAATTTGTACATAAACCTCAGTTATCTTTTTCACCACTACAGTTTCATTATTTCCTTTATTAAATTCATATAACATAACAGGCCGAGTATGTTCTTCCGTTCCGTTCATTTTAAGCGTTTGTAATAACTGCAATATTCCATCTACACTTGTGAACTTTCGATACAACACTGCCTGACGCTTCCTATTTACAGCAGTATGTGTACCAAACAGATAAGTGACGATTGTGTCAAGTACCATTGTTTTAAAATCAGCTTTCAGAAAAACCGCATCACTTATGGGATGGCCAATTATTTTCATTTTTAGTTCAAATTTGATACGTGTCCCAATACTTATGGACGGCGGCGTACACACACTAACTGACTCCGCAATGCAAATAGCCCTTTCGTACGCGAGCTTCCCGCATTCTTCCGGGAAAAAATTGAACAGGAATTCCCTTTAGCTCTTTTCTGTGGTAAAGCAATATTCCAGCGTACCGAGTCGTCGAACACGATCGCGACAAGTTTGCGGTACACGACCGGCGAAACGCGCGCAAGTATTTACATCTGGCGGCGGTGTAGAACACGTGGATATCTAGGCAGCGAGGCCGGAGGAAGAAGAACGGTACACGAAGGAGGTTGGCAGGTGTGCACATTGAAAAGTATGTAGGTGTCTCGTGTTTGCTCCGAGATGTACCGCCCTCATGTGTATGTATCTTGTCGTCTGGTGACACTCACACACACACACACGTTCAAAAGCAATGCGTATTTGCGTCCGACGACGTAGCACTTATAGTCTTCCCTCACGAGCGTGACTATATACCACGGGCGAATTCACAATGCAGAGACGTCGTTGCCCTCCCCAGACACGCATCCTGTGTTATTGGATTTGTTTGAAACTTTTCAAATTCGACCAGAGAATGTGTCTGCAGCGAGACCGGCCGGGACAGTTTTTTCTTCATATTGTACGAATCATTGTCAAAATACACTTGAAATCGTGGATAATCGGAAAGATATAACGAACAGTAACTTCTAGAAATTATGAAGTGAGGAGTTGCCTAGTCTGAATTTGTTGTTTCTTGTACTGGGATATTTTTGCAACTGTCAAGTCTTTGATATGGTTATTTTCACAAGGGCTCACAATGCCTTTGGGTGGGCATGCTGTTAGGGTGGACACGCGAATTAGTGAAATTTCAAATTTTGGGGGCTGAGAGTGGTGACGGAAACATGTTTGATTGGACATGATGAATGCGTGGAAATGGAAGCAAAATCGTCCCTGTCTGACGGTCACCCACAGGTAACGACAGATCCGGCTTAACCTGAGTTGCAAGTAACAAAGTGATAAAGCTCTCTGGGTTTTGTAAAACATGCGAATATATTGTACGAATTTCTGTGGACTTGATGCCTGTTTGGAATGCAGCTGCAGAAGAAGCAGTTGCTCATTCCAGTTTTTTCCAAAATTTTAATTAGATCCTGGCTTTATAGGACTATTATTGCGCCTTAACTGAGCCTAAAGGCACGGAGTTCACAGCTGGAATACTGGTGGTCGCATAGAAAGATCTTATTACAGTCGAGACAAGTTATATTGGTCGTTCGAGGTCACTGAACATATTATTTGATTACTTGGCATGTTGACTGGGATGGAGGATCCGGTGACCGCCGCTTCAAATTTTATTCGATTAAGTATTGATTTCCGCAATATTCTGAGCAAACTAACGCTGTCAGACGAACGTAGGAACACGTGAACGCGATTCCACAGTTAACCCTTTACACTCCGAACATTTTTAGATACTACCTACCGGCAACTCCGGCACACTTTTGCAGTGAAGCTCATTGGAAAAGAAAAGTTTTGTTTTGAAAGGAAAACATTACAAGTGCTAATGAATTTATTTATTTTTATTTCTTTGGTAAATCTCCATTATTGTAATGTAAATAAAACCTGAATTTTGTATTAGACCAAAAACTAAATAATAATTTGAACTCAAGATTACCAAAGAAACAGGTTAAGTACGGATACATACCTTGCATGTCCCGTTACCGGAGACAACGGAGTTATGAAATGTATTATGAATGTCCTCGTGGCGGAGCCAACGGAGTGCAAAGTGTTAAATATTCTTTTCCTTCATTATTTATATTAAAAGTACTTTATATCGCGCCTGACGAGGATTGGTTGTTTTCACTGCGACAGTCAGCCTGTTGAATTCAACTCAACGATTTATCACATTACCAAGCGCATGAAATTCACAATAAAAAATGACCTTAAGCCAATACCTTGTGCCTCTACAGTAGTATTCTGTTGTTCGGAAAGAGCCAAATACTTCATTGCCGATGTTATCTTTTTCAAGGCGCAAGTTCAACTTTTTGAACTCCTTTGTCGAGTGTGATTCGACATCGATTTTATTCACAGGTACTCCTATCTCGAGTCACACTCGACATTTTTAAATTGCCAGTTTAAATATGTATTATATTTCGCAATATTTCTTTTTACCCAGATAAACAATATTACATGTATATGACCCTCTTTTGTAAGAAAAAAAGTCCTTGTAGTGTTCAGGTACATGATTGTTTGTACCTAATTGGTTTCTATCAACCAACTGTCTTTTGAAGTATATTTCAAATAAAGCACTTATAATAATAGGGAGTTACTGAAAAGAAAATTAAAATAAAATTAGGAGTTCAAAGGGCTAATCAACATACGTCCCTCATCTTTCCAACGTAACTGGTCCGTTGGTGTCAAATTGACAGAATGATAAAAAATCAATATAATGAAAAGATAAATCAACGATTGCCGTCGGAGCTGCGGCCTTCCCCAACTCGTTCCCCCTTTGTAACTCGTTGTCCCAGATCACAGCCTATAAGTTATCAAGGTGTACGGTTACAGCAGTAACAAATAACAAATTATATACATGAAGTATAAATTGAAATCCATAGCTACGAGTCAGTGGAGCTCAGGAGAGTTCTTTCGCGGGGGCTAGAATTTAACCAGCGCAAAATTACATTAGTCTTTCGTTAATCGCAATCGTAGTCACGCTTCTTAATCTCGCGCCTTTTTTTGTGCTGGCTGTCCCGGATAATTGAAAAGTCGGATTGCGAGAAGGAAGCAACAGGGGTTCAAGCACCGGCCAGGATAAAAACGAACGCTACAATTGAGCAATCTCATAATTGGAGACCTTCCGTGAGAGAGGCTGCATAAGGTCCCCACGGTCATGTCAGGGCTGCTCTGCTGTCCTGCGAGATAAATCCGTCCAATCCTCTAAGGAGGTGCACTCACTGTTTATTCGCCGCGTTTTCCTTGATTTCGTGAAAGTCTAGCTGCCCCTGGCTTTCTCCCGAAGACGAGATCGTTTCACCGCAGGTTGTCTCGTGTGGAAACTTCTATTGATTAAGGTTCGACTCCTTGTTGCATTGGACAAAGTACCGACATCCACGTAAAACTCACTGTATCTAAATTTTACTACGCGTGATCTAGGAATTTTGTAATGCCTAGGCTGCGGATGTTTATGCAAATATACAGTTTCAGATATCAATATTTTTTGTTTCAATATAGTTGAAGAAACAGGGCATTGACAATATTGTATTTTACTTTTTTAATGTTGCAAAATGTATTTTTTATTTCACTTACTTCATAATATGTACATCTTGCACATATTTGAGTATGTTAAATTGCATAAAGATCCACAATCTAGTGATGACCATAGCCGAAGAACTTTCTACTGATAATTCTTACGATTAGATGTTGAAAAATTTGGGTTAACCTATTGCGGTCCAAACATGTTTTCCAGGCATACAGGTTGACCATGTACCTTCCAGGCATATTGAAATTGAAATTGCCATTATCTACAGTTTGTACTAAGTGGAACAGTTACTGTCTAATTTTTACATGGCTGACTGAAGATTATTCCGCCTGTAAAAGGTTAATAAATTATTAAATCCTCGATTTCATTTGACATGTGGAAATTTTTAGTTTTAGAAATGCATACAAAAACCACCTTGCCATTATTTTTTATCCCTGAATTTTCTCTAAACTTTTGAAATTTCTGAATTAACTTGTATACCTTTTATAATTTGTTTTCTACTTATTGTCTTCCCTATGTCTTTCTCAGGGGTTTGTTCCACTCTGGTCAATGTCACAGTACACTTGGCAACCAGATCCATATGGACACACCTATAATGTTTCATTTTTAATTTCATTTCTTACCTCTTTTTAATTACATTTTTTACCTCTTTCTTTTTTTCGTCTTTCTAAACCTACGCATGATCCACTGCAACAAACTGCCTAGAAAACTTGAAAAACGATTCAGATAATCTCATAGAAGTGGGATGAACACGCCATTGCAAGTTTCTACTAACATTCTATCTTCCTATTATTATTGTTGAGTGCTTATTCACTCTAAATCTAACTTCCAAAGCATAGAAATAATTGTTTAATTTTTTTCTCGAGTCGCACACTGTAGAATAAAAATGAACGTTCCCCGTTTTTCTCCTTACCCTTCAATTTCGTTATCAATCATCATATTTCCCCCTTTCGTGTTCTGTCACACTGTCCTGATGAGACTTTTTATACGTTAAAAATCAACGGAGATATTCAGTCGTTTACTGATAAATGTCCCATTCCATATAATTAAAAAAAGATACCACCCTTTTAAACGCACGAAAATGTTGCGATCGGTGATTATCGGCTAAATCGGGAACGCATGAAAGCATGTTTCATGAGATACATTGAATGCCGTGCAGTCAGTGATACCCTTTCTTTCCCCGTTAACGCATATATAGAATGTAAAGCGGAACGCTTTCAGTCGATGCCAATCGGCGACCGATGGAAATGTGCACGGAAATAATGCACGAGCAAAACAGGGCGGAAGTAGCAATTCATCAATATATCCCCGGTGGATCGGTTTTCATGGTGAATCAGTAATTAATTAGTCCAAGCAGACCCCCTTCACCCGAGCATTTTAAAAGCCTACCGGTCGCCGTGGAATTAGCAACGCTGATTTTCGTGTGATATCGCGGAACGCGTACGAGCGATATACCCTCTGCTGTCCGTCCACATGATCAGGTATCATCGAAGCATGCGGTAATACATTAGCAAAGCATCCGAATGGAACGTGCGCTCGCATGATCGTGCGTTATTTGGATCTATAATCAGTTGGGACTTGTCACTAATGAAATTCATCCGTGGAATTGTACCACAGGTTGCCACAGCGCGATACACCGTTTTTCTGCGGAGCACGCGCTCAGAGATTCGTGTTTGCGTTGTGAGCGTAGAATGACACGTATCAACATAAAATCTTTCGGTGGATGGCGGTCAACGTGGCCGGACTCGGTTCTGGTTTCACCGAAAACAGTAATTCATCAACACATCTGAACGAATTGCCGCTGCCTACGTGGCTAATCACTAATTAGCCAATTAGCTCACGCAATTTTGCTAATAACGGTCGTGCATATCGAGTCGATGAATGACGCGCGGCGCACCTGCAGCCGCGTTAAAGGGCCATTCAACGAGATGCTGCTGGCCGTGTGGCGTTTCGATTATAGCCTGTGCCGTAATTAGTATTGTATCGACAAACTTGCCACCTTTCGCGGCTACGCTTATCAGACTGATCACGTTTTGCACCTACCCGATATGATACTCGATCATTATTTGACGTAGACGCGTTCTTCATTTTTACGCAGCACCGATATACGCTTCCAGCTGAACCCCCTTCGACCATTACACCTGGTTAACCACTTGACACACAAAGACGTCTGGGATACGTCATTTGTTCATTGTGTCATTGTAAAGCTTACATAACTGTTAAGTTTAGATATATGAAATAATATTTCTTGAACGAATCGAGTTTCATTTTATTTGTATGTCAAACGGTTAAACTTAATCGTGGTTGTAGTACATGTACGCAGATAAGGTTGTTCCAGGGTTTTCATAGATTCTGATAGGACGCAGTGCGATGTGATAAAAATTGAAAATCGAATTGTGGGAGGATAAGAAATTATAGAAATAACTGATACAATAATGAGTATGAAAGTAACGTTTCAATGCGAACCAGCATGAGTAAGTTGGTGATGTTGCTCTGTAACAATAATGTTTAAAATAAAACGGAGAGTTTAGATGTACATATTTAATTGTATTTAAGTGCTGAAGGTCAATGAAGTTGATCAATTCGTTCGAATTGAAACTGGAAAAAATAATGTTGTTACAAAAACACCATGTAGATATCAAAATTGAGAAATATGCTGAAAATGGGGCTGATCAGTTGGGCTACCGAGAAGCTCAAATAACTTCTATTTCTACTTTCTGAGGACTCAAACGAATCATCAGAAGTATTAACTTTTACTTCTGTTAGAAGATGAGCATCCCTGAAACTTGTTTTTGAATTTATTCTTTAATGAATCGTTCAGTAATCTTAATAAGGTCAATTAAAAGTTATTTATGAGTGAATGGTGTATGTTCTGGTTCTTATACTCATTGTCAGAGTAAAATACAATTGAGGGTTATCGGTGTCAGAAAGGAGGAAGTAGGTAGCAGCTGTCAACAGTGGACATCATCGTGGAAAGCTGAATTTTCGCGTAGGAAATTCGACGTCGGAGGAGCTGCGTAAAGTTTGCGACATAATGTTGAGTTAGGCCGTGTAAATATGAGGTAGCTAGATGGATCCCTCAACTGAACAATACCTCTTTGTCGAGTTGCAAACGGCTGTTCCGCGCCGGCAAACAACTGCTGGTGCTTAGCTATGCAATAACGATACCACCCCGACGTCTGCATTGTTATTTCTACCAAAACCTAAACCTATCCTCCACCCTTATCGAATTAAGCTTTATGTTTGACACTTACTTTCATCCGACGTACAGGGTAAATTGCTGAAATTTAGCACCTTAAATAACTGTTCTAGTCTAGATATAACAGATAATGTTTCATGAAAAATACAGGGTGGTCCACGCAACTGGAACGAGTCACACCTCTTTTTTAATTGCAATTAGAAAAAAATGTTAGAGGAAAAGGCTGATTGGTTCAGAGAGGACTACATTTTCAGGTCCAGATTTTGTTCGCAAATGTAACGATGCGTGTGCGTTTTACAGTTGTATCATTTCTTTAATGGGAACATGTGCTTTTTTGCATAAATCAAATCCTTTCATCATTCGACGTAAAAAAAAAGTTACAGTAAAGTAGTCGAAAAATGATTAGTTTGTGAGATATTTTAAATAACGGCCTCCAATAAAGAAGTTTAACTGCTCCATGGAAATGTAAATATTTAGTCAAAAAAGTTAACATTTTATTTTTATTGCAGAACAATAATCAGAGATCGTCTCGATTCGGTTACGAAAACATTAAAAAAGTGAAGTCTGAAGTGTTTAGAATCGAATGTAGAAGCGTTCGAGCATCTTTTCTTTATTAAAAATTAAAATTACCTAAATTTCTGGGGAGCTTCTTATTTCTTAGAATTTTAAGATCACCTTAATTTTTTTTAATGGATCACACGATTTTTGCATGTAACTATTACATGTAATTGATGTAAAGAGAAATTCAATGACCTACAGGTTTGAGATTGAAATCACCTTAAACTTGAAAATTCAAACAGAAAGTACAGGAGTTTCGAAGGTCCCCGATCTGTTTGTTCACAGATAAATTCTTGATGGCATTAACTCCAATGTCGTGCGGTAGCCTGTCCAACGTAAAAAATAGGAAAGATTATCTTCGATATAGACGCTTCTCACCATTGGAACGATGAAGAATTACTTATCATTATTTATAAATCGGGGAAGCCGTGATAACGTATTTTATTATTTTAATAGTAATTATTTGAGTTCAAACTTACGAAATTGTAGGTTAATGAACTTCCTTTTCTTAGTTTTGAGAAATATGAAATGTGCAGCTTTCAATGTGATCCATCCAACGGAATTACAGCAGTTATGTACTGAAGGTGCTGAGCTATGATGAATCACCCTCTATATTCTGCCGCTAAAAACTCAAGTTTCAAACGCTACTTGAATCGAAAAATGTGTTGAGTCAAAAATAACTTCCGATACATAATAAATATTATTCTTTCAAAAATGTAAATGGGTCGCCTAGACTATTAATTTCTATTCTTATTAGAAGGTAATTATCCCTGGAATTCAGATACGCTGTAGAAGCAGCAAAAAATTATTTTCTAATTTGTTGAACATGACAAATCGAAAGATATTTATGACTCATCTCAATAGTATAACGCATATGTTTCTACAATTATTTATTTATTTTAATCAAATCTTTTAACACGTTCACAGTTTACAGCCCCATTCACGAGAGGAGCAATAAAAGAATTTTAGAATAAAACAACTGTGTGATTCATATACCTTTATGCAATAACTGTACGTTAAGGTTGCGTTAACCCTTTGAAATCCTAATTTTTCTTAATTTTCTTTTCAATAACTCCCAATTATTTTAAGTGCTTCATTTGAAATGTACTTCAAACACACTTGATTGATAGGAACCAACTAGGAACAGACAATCATGTACCTGAACACTTCAAGGACGTTTTTTGTTACAGAAAGGGTCATATACATGTAATATTGCCTATCTAGGTAAAAAAATATTGCAAAATGTAATACATATTTAAACTGGCAATTTAAAAATGTCGAGTGTGGTTCGACATAGGAGTACCTATGAATAAAATCGATGTCGAGTCACACTGGACAAAGGGGTTCAAAGGATTAATAGACTACTACACAGTTACGTTATGATTATTTATTATTTTCCACTCAACCAACAGCCAGAAAGTAACCTCACTCGCATGGGATACATGCATCTGTGAACACGATAAGAGTCATTTAATTAAAATCACTATTTTGCTATCTATAAGCTCTTGCAATCTTTCTTCTGAAACGAATCTTCAGTATTTCTGTACGCCTCCCGCAGTTGTCATTTCAGTTACAGATAACATTTTTTAAGACATCAAATTCATCCCACTGCGGACCCGGCCGCGTTTCGAGGACGTTCTGTGAAACGTTGCAACTGTTATCTAATCTCGGAGAGTCTTTACTTCGTGCCTTTACTTGGTCTGTTGGTAGTGAAGAAATATTTACCCACGGACGCGTCTTACTTTCCATGTGTACCCGCCTTTAGACCGAATTCCTCGTGCCCAGGTACCTGAACTCGCGTGATATCGCAACTTTTTCAGAAAAGAATTTATATTAACCCTTCATTTGGAGTTTCGGATTTACACGATGTTTTGTGGGCAAAAAGTAAACAAAAAATGCAGTATATTCTGTATTTGATGGTCTTCATTTTTGGAGACCTACTGTACTCAATAAAATACACAAAAAGGTTCAGTACAAACGACTTGGGTAAAAGGTTTTAATATGTAAAGAAATTATTAAAGAATTCTACATTTTGGTACTTCTCGGCAAAAAACGTTTTCTGTGGTACCATAATTACCATCACACTCTATATAATACTATAACATTGGGAGCCTTGTTGTAGGTTCTGCTATAAGTAACGTCTGATTAGAACTTCCAATGAATGCTTGCGTCATTACTGATAAGGACAGTATAAATAATTGCTATTAGAAAGAGGGCGATGCACAGTTTATCGGAAGTTCTCAGACACTGCTATAATCAACATTGTACACGTACGTTTTAATCGGTCGAAAAGAAACAAAATATGAAATAGTTTGTTCAACGGTTCAGTTTGCGGAAATTCTAATTACATGATAGTCTTTTGTAGGCGATAGTCGAATTTTCTAGTGTAATTGGAGGTACAGTATTTACGTATTGGAGATAAGTAATCACAAGGCAGCTTGAAAATTATTTGAATTTCATATTCAGAAAAGTGACGATTTCAAGTAATAATAGTGATTTAGTGTTTGAAGTCATCTGATATCCCAACCTGTTCGACTGATTCTATTCTCGTGTATAACTTTTAAGAGCATCCAGCCACCTACCTTCCATCTTCGTGTTTCTCCGAATTTCTGGTTTAAACGACAAACTATACTGCTCAGAGTAATTAGGAGATCCATTTCCGAAGTGACGAATATAATAGAATGTCCATTAAAGCATTTAAAGTAATTGGTACCCTGCAGAACGATGAAAAGAATTCAAACTCATATTGAATAGTCTGATCAATTTTGTCTTCATACGCTACGTGGATGTAAATTTATTCGAATTCTACTGCGTTGAGCCGTAAATAACTTTCGACACATAACAGCTTTTATTCTTTCTAAGAATTCAAATAGAGTATCTGTGTTACTGATGTTTGCTTCATATTGGAAAGTAAGAATCCCTAAAACGTAGATATGCTGCAGAAGCAACAATAATCATCCTTTCATAAATCTTCAATAAATGTAGGAAGACAAATCAGAAGTTATTTGTGACTCAACCTAATAAAACACTACTGTCGCATAATTGATATTTTCGCTACGGCCCCACAAACAATTCACCTTCTTTGATACTCTAGAAACGTTGTACATATCACGAACGACTGCAACCATTTCTCGTCTACTCTTAATGCATGAACATGATTCTAAAATTAATCATTCATTGCAGATGACACTCGGCGAGCCGTCGTCGTAGAGTCGACGCAGCTTTTCATTACGCGAGGTCCTAAAAATAATTAGGCACGAGGGACGTTAACTTCATGCAGGACGGTGTGATATACAAGGCGGTGCCAGGCACACTTTGTATATTCGCGTAGCCCTGTACAGTCGCGAGAACGAGCCAGGACAAGGAGTACCTAAAAGAAAAAGTCATCGAAAGTCGACTGTAAATGGTGGTAGAACGAGCTTACACGGAAGAAGTTAAACGTGAAAACGCGAACGTACGAGAGGGATGCGGCCCATGGTCGAGGGGTGGGGTCTTTGGGCACCGATAAGGCTTATCCGACGATACGATGGCCTGCTCGGCTGTTGTCGTCAGTCGTAGTGCTCAGGTAGCGTCGATGAGATTGCTGCTCTGTTCCGTTCACGCTGATACCGCGAGTTCGCGTTTTTTTCAAGTGTCTTCTGACGAGTGTCCCGACGCTGGACTACAGGTTCGAACGGGAATTAAAGGCTGCCACGGAAGCACGGAAGTGGATCTCAAGGAGCTGGGGGCGAAAGAAGGAGCTTGAGCAACCGGGAAACAGGTTAGCTACATAGCGAAACACACAGACAAGGATAACGAACAATCACGGACACCGTGTTCTCCCCTCTAATCGTCCTTCTCAAAGCGTCTCGAGATTTTAATTTGACGTTTTAACGCGCGAAGTGGTCAGCTGCAAAGGGAAAGCGGAGTGGCTGTAAGACGCTCGGCAGGCTGGAGGGAAAAAGAAGAAGGAGAGAAGTGCGAAGGACAAAAGCGTTAGAGGGTAATCCGAGAGAGAGAGAGAGGGTAGTCGCTCCTTTCCCGGCTATTTCGCTCCCATTTCATTCTATCTCTCGACTTCTCGCTGTTCGCGTGCTAAATTATTCGTGACCCCTTTGACAGCGGTGGCAGTTCCGGTAATTGTGCCTCTATCTTTGCTCTCCAGCCCCGAGTTTGACTTTCTTCGTTTTCGTTCCCTCGCCGACTTTTTCTTCCACCGCCGAGACCCACGCAAATCTCCTCGCAACGACTTCCTCCATCGCCGATCAACTTCCGTTCTCTTTCTGCCGTAACCGTGTCCCGATATCTATTTTCTCCTCGTGCGTTCACGGAATTTCCATACGAACGGAAGGACCAGCCTTCGGTGATCGAACTTTTGTTAAAAGATACCGAGGAGGGTTATATAGGATCGCCTGTACAGTGATTGAACGCTTAAAAGCGACTTGACTTCCCTGAATGGTACAATATTAGGTTATGACAGTTCTCGTTTGATATAATTCGCATAAACGTATGGAGAGATGTTTCAAGAATATAAAATTAGTAATTGTTTTTTTAATTGACACTAATGTAAAGTGAAATATTATAGTGGTTGAGCAATCGAATATTATGTACATGGTATTGTTGATAGATAGTTTCTAGTTGAATATTTATGTTAGCTACTCAGTATTTGAATTTGCGTTTACTACAGTAACTTCAACCATCGAAATAATTTTGTTCAGTTACTAGTCTTTACAACGTAGAATATAATTGAATTTATTGAGTACACAACATGAAATCCCTTTAATGCATACAAAACTCACAATAATACTTGCACCGACAGCCGTGAGAAATAAATACTGAAAGATTAAAAACAAGGTATACTAAAACAAAGATTGTACAGGTACACAGAGAAACAGAACAAGAACAAAAGGAATGAAATGATTTAACAAAAGAATGAAAGGAGACAACGAATGAAATTTATGTGAAAGTTAGTAAGCAGAACGTTTGAAGGCAGCGTAGTCATAATGATTGAATGGTTTCTAAAGAATTAATTAATCTATTATTTATGACATTAAGTAGATATATTGAATCTTGGATCCTTATGTAGAGTATGCCTGAAAACGTAGTGCAATCAAAGCGGAGATAGTTTCTTAACCGAAAATGGTTAGGGAGTGAAGAAAAAAGTTGTTATGAAAAAGAAAAGTTCATTTCGAATATTCGTCGAATATGTGTACAAAACACATAACTACACACAACTATTCTGTACGTGCGTGTAAACACTCACGATATGATGGTTGAACATAATTCAATGTAATATAGCTTTCGATAATGAAAACAATTATTTAGTTAATTTTTAAATTGCTGAAAATGCCCCCGTTGTTGCTGAGAATTCTGTGCACGTACGAGCAAAAATTAATGTAGCAATGCTAATATATTTTGAATTTTTACTTCTTTTAACTCGCATAGAATATTGTCCCTTAATTGCTGACGAATTTGATTGTCTTTCTAATAAACTAAATAATATACTGTTCAAAACTATTAGAGACTCAGGAGTTCTAGTAATTTTTAACGATCTGTCAAGAATCAGTAATGAATAGACTGCGGATCTTTATACATTTTGACATATTTAAATACGTGAAACATGCACATTCTACATAGTAAGTAAAATAAAAAAATAAATTTTGTAACATTTAAAGGACAAAATATAGTTTCATCATGGTTTTATTTCGATAGCTACATTAAACTAAATAATATTCAAGTCTTAACATGTTTATTTGCATAAACATCCGCAGTCTAGTAATGAAAGTTATATTCTATATCTTATATTTTACCATTGTCATTTCATGTTTATTGTATGTAATATTTGGAGCGTTTTTAGTATCTGACACTTTAATAAACAATAAATCATTTAAGTATATAGTTCTCCAATTATTTTTAACAGTGTAGTTACATGTACACTATTCAAAGTCAATTTCCGTTTTCCGAAAACGAAGCCAAGTGGTTTATAAGTTTGTTCTTCATTCTCGATTTACTTTTGAATAGAGAATTATTTCCGCTTCGGGTGTACCACGACTTCGTTCACATCGTGTGCATAGAATAATCTAATACAATACGTCAGTGATGGCCACCAGAGCTGCGGCCTTCCCCCACTCTAGGTCTATTCCCCTCATATAGGCTGTGATCTGGGACTGCGATTGGCCGAGGGAGAACGAGGAGCGAACTGGAGGGAACTGAAACCTGGTAAATGGACCCAGAGTGGGGGAAGGCCGCAGCTCCGGTGGCCATCACTGTAGTATGCTAACGTATGAAGTGTGCATTTATCGAAAAGTCTTATATTTATTACCTATTCATATTCGAATTAAGAACATGGTTAAACATCATCCTTAATCCTTCTTATGTCGCACACGTGTTGCAAACTACAGTAGAACCTCGATTATCCGAACACTGGTCATCCTATGTCAGTTACAAGCTAACCAGCTCCTTGATGACATTGTATTCTTAATTTTATATTACTACATATTTTACATTCTAAAATAATATTCTTATTCTTATGCGAAACAGTAACAATGCGATTCAGCATGTGACTGATTACAGTTTGGGTAATTGAGGTCCCACTGTATGTTTTCTCCTATTACAAATGGTTAAGTACTGCTGCTGTAGTTTGCCTTGGAAATAGGCGTAAATAGTACGTTGAACATAAGAAACAGAAATATAAACGTGAAATATTCAATCACTATGTAAGTAAATATTCAATCACTCTATATATGACGCTAGTACATTTGCTTAGAATCTGTGATATTTAGTCCAGTTACTAAGAATGCAAATGCTGTGTTATACACACCATGTTTTTATAAGGCAAAGTATGTCTGCAATACAGTAGTAGTCTTCTCGCATAGAACAGGTTCAAGTATAGTTTCCTTATCTCGGTTTTTACATAACCACTCATTACAGACATATTGGAATTTTTATTGTACAGGCTGTTCCAGGTTTTTTCCGGCCAAAGTGTGCCAATATGTTCGACGAATATAAATGAACAAAACATGTTATTCTAACGTGCACCCATAGATGCTTTGTTAAAAAGTTATAACAAATGTGTGAAATGTAAATTTGTATGATATGACGTAAAGAAAGTTAGGTAACATTCATTTCATTTATTTATAAAGCTACCTATAATCATTGAAATTTGTATAGGCAATCAATGCAGCTTTTGTTAACTCTTTCAATCCCAAGACATCTGAAAAAAAATGTTCGTCATGTGCTATGATACAAATTTTCTACGGTAGAACGCGTTAAACTAAATATTTCATTACTGTAACATACATGACGTAAATTGTTAAGTTATTTCTATACCGTGAAAATGAAAGTAATTTTAACGAAACGTGTAGATTTTAATAAAATATATAATAATTGGTCAAAATATACATATTCATAGCGTATAATAAACATGGGGGCTCGGACTAGTGTGATGTCTCATAGCACATGGTACATGATTCTTTGGAGCCCATACATGGTTCCAGTGAGCTGAAAGGGTTAAGTATTTATTGTTATGGTTCCACTTCAAACTTTTGTTTGTCTTTCACATTCTTGGAAAAGTGACTTAACCTTCATCTGAATTTCATGTTAATTGTTTACTGCTATATGAAAAGTATCATTGAATCAATCTTATTGTGTTTGATCTAAGAGCATTCTTTTTCGGTATATTTTGTACTTTTGTTATATATTTTTACGAAACTTTTATGATTATCTGTGAAAGATTTTGTTTTGTCGCAAAATATATTCACACAGTTTAGTCGGAAAATCTTGAGACACGTTGTACATGCAAAATTCACACATTTTTTATTATTATTTTTATGTTCATCATATACTGTAGACTTTCTAATTGACTATGTTTCCTTGTCTCGTGCGGAAAGTCCCTAAACTTGTTTAATAAACACGCTACTTAAACGCCTATAGACGTTGGCCGCACGGATCATAGCAATATAATGCGAATCATATTTAAATTCTCATAACATTCAAACGGTTTATTTTTGGACCTACATTGATTAGACATTTTTTTGTTTCTGTTTAACGGTACTATAGGCTCCTAAAATTTGACCACATTTTAGAAACATCGTGTATATACTGTTTATTTTTCTACGTGTCGAATGTGTTCGGATCATCAAGAGCTGAACTGTATTTGTCGGATGTTATTATGCGTGTGGAAATGAAACACAAGTCTTTGCCTCTCACATGCAATTTCTGTTAATGTGGAAAATATTTACATGCAAAGAAGGAACGCAAATGAGGCAATCAGACATTTTAAATTTCACTTTGAGTCCATTTTACGCGAGCTACTATCGGGCTCGCCCTTTATTACGTTTTTCTCTTCTTTATTCCCTCATTTCACTTAAATATTTCCCATGTTCCGTTTGGCTTTGTGCTGGTCTACTTCTTTATTAAATATCTTTATATTGGCACATTGAAAGTTCTGAAAAATCAAATCAGTTTTCTATTTTGAAGTTATATGCATAGAACGCTGTTATTATCAAGTGTTCAGTATGTCAGTATCAACTGTTCAGTTAAAAATTGAAAGATATTTTTATGGCCCAGTAAGATTTATCTTTGGACGATCTCACTGTACCAGAATAGGTGCAATTGTTTTCCCTTGCAAATGCAACTACAAATATCCTTGCTGAAATATCTATTTTTCTGAAACTTTTGCGTTCCAAAATATTACAAAAAATTAATCGAGAAATCAGTACTGACGGAACATCTGAAACGTGTTTAAGAGCCTAAATAACTTATCGTTGTAAATCTTCATAAGTGTACTTTCTCGATGTATTATTTTTAGCTTTGCGATTTAACTAACGGGCTTAATATACTTTCAATGTATATTTAGTAAGAATTTAAATCTGTGCTGTAAATAATTTATTCAAATGCATTCACAGTACAGTGATTGATCTCGCTAATGAAATGCACACTAAAAATAATTCTACCCACGTCAAAATTACATTATAACCGATTGATCGTATTTCAATTCTCCCGAATGCCTTCTTTTAAACTTCACAATTGTTTGAAGAAAAAAGAACATACGGTGTTTCACGATTTATCACGTAATATAGTCAGATTTTCTCCTAGGTCAGTGCTGGCCACCGAAGCTGCGGCCTTCCCTCACTCTAGGGTCATTCCCCTCGTTTCAGTTCCCCCTCTGTCCATCGTTGTCCCAGATCACAGCCTATATAAGGGAAATGAACTTACAGTGGAGAAGGCCGCAGCTCCGGTGACCGTCACTGTCCTAGACCCTTAGTGTTTAAAATTAAATGAAAAATGTCAGCAAAAATTGTCGCATTTCGGATGTCGTTTTCACTTTGATCATTGTTCAAACATGTTTAAGTCGTTATAATGTAATAATAATTTATATAATTTTGTTCGAGAGTTCATAGAATCACGTCACGTAAAAAGCAACTGAATAACTATTACTCTTAAAGCACAAATCGAGTTTGAATTTGGAAGCATGCATTTTTTTAAATTGGTTTTTCAAAAACTGAAGCTAGTGGAGGAAAATGGTTTACAGGTTCGTATTTAGCGCTAAAAAAATCTGTAAGGAACGCCCATTGAATGTTACAAGACAAAAAAAATTCAAATTTGTTGAACAGTGATATCAGGAAATTGGGATTATAATATATTGCCATGAAAGGATAAAAATGCGAACTGTAATTATTGCTCTTGATTATCTAGATATGTATACACAAAAATTCGTCGTATGTTTTTTAAATTGAAGTTGAATATTCGATTGATCGCAATCTTTTGCATGTGACTGTACAAGTGTGTAGTAACCGAGGTTAATCGATAAACGTTGTTATTAAATCTACTCTAATCATTTTAATGATACGTGCAATGTTATAGTTAGAAAAAAATGAGATTATCGAAACATGAACTTTATTATACATTCTAGCTTTTTTTAGAATAAGGCCTTGATTATCCGAACTCTAATTAGTAACGGGATGACTCACATTGTAACAATTAGGTTGGTGCACATAGAATGTCTAATTCTTGCTAATAAGTATGTTAGTAAGAATGTTCCTGCTGTATTATTATGTTATTTATAGAGGGTGGGGCATTTAAGTGGGAACGCCTAAATATCTCCGTTACTTATTATCGTATGAAAAAGCACCTTAGGACAAAGTTCCACTATTCTAAGGGGCACATCTACCGATAGAAAAAATTGTTTTTGAAGCACATTCTTTTTATAAGATATGAAGGTCATCTATCTTTTTTTAAATCGAACTATATATGCTACTATATTCTACCCTCACACGTCCCCCTTAAAATAGTGTAACTTTGTCCTAAGGCGTTTTTTCATACGATCATAAGTAACGGAGATGTTTAGGTATTTCCACTTAAATGGCCCACCCTGTATATCAGTACACTATACGAGACCTTCCTACTATCACTATATTCTGCATAGAGACCTTTGTTAAAAAAATCAGGGTTTTCAAAAAAATGAAAATTATCAGCTACAAAACTGTTGATCAAACCGCATAGAATCAAGTGAACCTTATTTTGATTGAGTGATCTTCTCTCAAAAATATGTCGGCCTAATCATGTACGAATCAGGTATTTTATATGCCGCAACCTACTATATTTCTCATTAGAATGATCATTTTATGTTAAAGTACAAAATGCAAAGTGACATCAAATTAACACTTTGACAGCCGCTATCGCGTACTGTTATTAATTTGCATGAAACAGTTCTAAAATAAATAAACAATCACATCTATCACCAATGACAGATAAATATTTAGATACTAATGAAGTCGAAATTGCAGAATATTCAATATAAATGGAATCATGTAGAACAGAGATGGCCATTCGGAGCAGGCCTGGCTCCAGCCTACCCCCACTCAGCGTCCATTCCCCTCACGTAGGTTGTGGTCTGAGTATGACGTCGAAAACATCGGTAACTGTCGGTAAATATGGTTTCTCAAGAAACAGTGACGTAATAAGAATAATTATTTTTTTATACGTATATAACACCAGTTTCATGTAGAGATTACACCTCAAACTTTCATATTGTTTGAGGGGAATGGACGCAGAGGGAGCGTTGGGCATCGCTCCGGCTAGCCATCTCTGATGTACAATATTTTGTTCCTTAACAGTTGTTCCAAAAGTGGTCAAAGATGATTAGTAGACTGCGGATATTTATGCAAATATACATTCTGAAAATTCTATATTTCTTATATTATTGCTGTTACAAAAATGGAACTCTGATAGAACTGTATTTTGTCCTCTGAATCTTTAAACAATGTACTTCTTATTTTTTCACAGCTTTAACCCTTAAGTGGATTATTGGGGCCGTAGCGGCCGTGTGCAAATTCAAACTAATAATTGTTTAAATTTGACCGAATAGACAAAATAGAAATCAGTTTTCCTTTCAGCATTAGAAGCATAATCAGACAATAAAGGATTACATCAATTTTGAAATTAGTTTGAATTTGCATAAGGCCGCTACGGCCCCAATAATCCACTTAAGGGTTAAGTGTGCATTTTTCAGATATTTGGATATGTTAAATTGCATAAAGATCCATAGTCTAATGATTAGTATTTGCAATATTTTTGCGACCGTCAAAGTGCTAAGTACAGACTGTCTCTAATGACAATTCGAACTCGTAATTGATACAGGATGATCGGTGTTCGGATAATCGGCTCTACTGTATACTTCACGCCTTATCGATTCAAACTGTGCAGCCGAATCTCGCGAGGGTTTCGTGTTCCATTTTCTGGCACTTTCGTACAGGCGAGACGGAGGTAACTAAATGGCAAGACTAAAAGCGAAGGCGAAGGAAGTAACTCGAACGGGAAAACGAAAGATACAATGCACAAGCGAAATAGGAAGAAAGAGTGAACGCGGAGTAATGTTAAGGGAGATCAGACGCAGTGACTCTCGTATACGGGGCGAGTTTCTAATTAAACTTAAACTTTTAATTGACTCGTTGCGAGACCGTTTCTCGCAAGAGGTGTTCCACGTACGCGTTCAGCTATCTACGTTCCTCCAATTTCACTCGTTTCGGGGCACTCTGTCTTAGCGAGCTTCGACTTTCCTCTATCTTCGTAGACCGTCCCTTTCGCTGGAACTCCTTTACGGCCACTTCGCTGTGAGTTAATTAACGATAAAACAGTATGGCACGCGTGGAGTATGATTGCCGATTTTTCTTCATTATTCCCTTGTACGCTTTTTCGTTGTTCCCTTATATCAGTGTGTAGCTTCGCAATAACAAAACCCATCCGATTTTTTCGACGAGATACACCGCCGTCCAAAAGCATTAGGACACTTGCAACCTTTATCGAATATGTGTATTTCACCTAATCTGTGTGTTTCTGCTGTTTCGTCAGCTTTAATAATTAGATAATTTTTTAATTTTTAGAGAAAATAGATCTTAATAAAACAGAATTTTTAAATTCTTCTTTTGTATACAAAAACATATTAGAACTAAATTTTCAAATTTAATACAAATTATAATTAAAATCTATCTTGAGGAAAAGTAAATCTTAATAAAACTGAATTTTCAAATTTTTCTTTCATACATAAGAAAATATTAGTAACCATAGTTTTATTCCGTTGGGAAGGGTTAAGAAGGTCAACTTTGTTTTTTTAAATGGACTGCTATATTTAATTAGTCTGTAAATGATAGTCACTTTAAAGACAAATTCAACGACGTACAACATTAACAATAAGTTCTTCGAGGTCACCAAAGACCGTATAAACAAAGTTCTGTACCTAATTTTCGGTACCACTGTAAATGTTTTTTTAAACCTTAATAATTTATTTTTAGTTTAATATAAGATGTCTCGTCCATATAATCGGATGGGTAAACATTAATTCGCGAGATATCTCGTCCGAGAAGGGGTTAATGGAAGTATGTGGATTTTCCTTCCAAGAAAAACAGTAATCTTCACTTTCTCAAATAACACTGTACATTTCTCTTTCGATGATTTTGTAACTATCATCAAAGCGTAGTCGCTACGAGAATGTCTAAAGCAGTGGTTCTTAACCGGTGTTTCTCGAACTTGTTGCAAGTGTTCCGCAAAATTATGAAAGCGAAATGTTATGTAATCTGTAATCTTTATTTTTTAATAACAGGTATGTCCATGCATATTTTGTTGTTAGTTTTATGATCTTAGTGATTTTGGCGTTCTGCAAATTTTGTTTATAATCAAAAGTGTTTCGTGACTTCGAAAAGGTTAAGAACCACTGGTCCAGAGTTTGGGCCTGCCGTTTCTGGTGCAAACCCTTCGTATCTATTTCTAACAAAAGTAGAGACATTGTCTAACACGTGGTATTTCAGGTGTGGACAAAACCACCACTGTTATTTCCTATTCGGACCGATTTCTTCCGTTGAAAATCAGTAAATTTGTAAGCGCAATATGTATCTTGAAACCCAGTTAAAATCGGGCATATACAGATTTTAATTGATATTTCGGAGGATTAATTCATATTGCATTAAAAATCCACAAACTTCCGCAAAAGAAATAAAAAACTGTTTTTTAAATGTAGGACATAGTTAAAAGATCGTATGCACACGACCACTTTGTCAATATACGAAAACGAAACAATATTAACATTATTTAATTAATAATCTTTTCAATGCCTACAAAAATACATCAGGCAAGTGCATACGTTCTCTGGATTTCTCGTACAATTTCATAACAAATTGTTAAGTTTCGTTTTACATTGTCATGATCGGTAACCTTTAGCCATTTCTTATCAGATTTTTAATTTTCTTTGATAAAAGTGTAGCTGTCACGAATGTGATCCCACGTTATCTTTTATCTCTTCTGGTGACTTAAATGTCTCCGTGGTAATACATTTTTACGCTTATATTCTGTTACAATCTTTATCAAGTCTACGAACACTTTATATTCATACTGCTTCAGTACACCAGTTTTTCATAAAACTACGTGCAACTACATTATTTTAGTTGAATAAAATTTCTTGTTAATACATGACGATTGTTTTTTAATTATAACTAAAATCATTTCTTAAAGTTTTCTTCTGACTAATTCTTGTTTTATTTCTATTATAATTTCACGATACAGTTTGAACTCGGTTATTTATTTTTTCTTATTGAAAAAACGATTTCCAGAAAAACAATGATAAAGAGATTATTTTACGTATTGTTACTATAATTCTCGAACGTGTTCCAAACGATTTTACGTGCTTCCGATCAAGCAGGGACAGCACGATGGTAACCAAACACGAAGTAGAGTTATTTACGTTCACAAATCCGGTATGGATCGATCTCTCCATAGATTATGCACTAGAAATTCTCCAATTATTTGAGCAAATACAGGTAAAGCCGCAGCTGAACACGACAAATAGAACAATTAGAACTCACGCACTTGATTTTCATATTGTTGTTATCGTTACACGCACGAACGAGTAGAGACAGGTCACATACTTACGTTAAGTACCATCGAAATTCTTCATACAGGACTTCAGTTAATCGCATTTTTCTTGTTTTTTATTTTATAGTGATTCAAGAGACTCTGAGCGGAGTACGGCAGCTTCGGGAACGTTTAACGATTGCTCTGAAATTTCCTGCGGAATAATTGTTCCAGTGAACGCTCGTTACAAACAAATAGGTGTCTACAGTTGTTGGTTTCGCACTCGTTGCGTAAACGGTGTTTGCATTTTGTGTTAAAAAAGAGTTGGAACTGAATTCAGTGGTTCTCGTGAGTTTGCTCGAGGAAAGTGCGTGTTTACAATCGTCTTTCATCCGCGATTGTCGCGTGCAAATACCATAGTGTTTGAGGCTCTTCGTCTTTTGTTCATCGTGAAAAGTAATCCGGTCTTCCCCGAGGACCACAGAGGATAAAGTATGAAAATGCTTCAATCGCTGAACGCTCTGGCGGGTAAGATCTCGCCAGGCTCCCCGACCGACAGCAACGCGAACAAAGTGCACATGCACAACAACAACAACAACAACAACAACGTGGTGCATCATCATCATCCGTACTCGAAGCAGCTGGCCCAGCAGCCGTCACCATCGTCGCAGTCGAGCAACGGTGACCAGAAAGAAAACACGTAAGTCCATACCTTCGGTGTTTTTTTATGGCTGAGACATGGCGAAGTTGGCCGGTTTTCCCCTGCCTTGCACACTGAAGCACAGCATACAGACAGCCCCCACTCTGACTCCTTTCTCGGCTCTCGTGACTGACAGCGAACGAGAGAGCGATAGATGCGTAGAAAACGGAAAGTGGGGCAAGAGAGTTGGAGGGGGGAGTGCATCAGTGTGTAAAGGAGAGCGAAACCGGCCAATTCGTCGTATTCTAATAGTAGTAATTGTTTTGTACGTATAGTGCTTTCAACGGAGTACATCATATGGCAGTGTGTCTAATTGTAATACAGGATCGTTCGAAAGTGGTGTCGTAAAATTCACAGACGTGTCCTACACCTCAAAATTAAGGAAAATGTCACAATGAATGTTGGATCCTAACATGAACTCTGCAGGGCAGTTGTGCCAACCTTCTGCACGAAAAACAAGGTTTTGTAAGTTAAGAAAACTTTTGCAGTGGAGGTTCATATAATAACTGTACGTCACGTGCGGATAGTCGCTTAACTATGCAATCTGAATGTCTATGGGCGTTTGCCGCACGATTTATGGTAACATATGCAGCACTTTTCAGTGTCCGTAACACTGAAAGCGTTAATTTTAGAACCCATGTTTATCAGGACTTTCTTTTCTTACAATTAGTCCTGAGATGTAGAGTACGTTTATGAATTTTGTGACACCACTTCTGAATCGCTTTTATAATACATACATCAACAACGATCCTTTGATTGCTACCATAGCTAATTTTATGCAAGTAAAGTTGATCCTCAGTTATTATGTGGATTCTATATTACAGGTGCTTAACACAAAACATAAAGTAGATCTAATCGAAACATAATTTAGGTATAGCTCTGGCAAAACCCTAGACGCGTTATTTCTTTGTCGTTTAAATTAATTCTGTACTTCGGATACATGAAACAGACGTAAGTTAGGGCTAATGCAAACCTAATTTGGATATGCGGCATGTGTCTCTGTTATTATACAATGAAGATTGTTATTCCATTGCCAAATTGATTCTGTGTTACTGTTTCTTAAAACAGGCGTAAGGTAGACCTATCACAAATCTAGTCTGAATATAAAGAAGGTATATCTCGTTTTCAATTTTAATTGGACTGTTCTGCCTAATCAAGACATAATTCAGACCTAACTTGGACATAACCCAGAAACAACTCTCGCGTACCTCGAAACATGAAATTTAAATGTATCAAAGAAGTATACCCTAGTCCTAACTCAGACTGAACTCAGATTTAACCTACATTTGCCCTAGATCCAATTCAGAAATAACTTACTTATCAGAACTAATTCGTAGTTAGTATATCAGCTTTCATTTAATAAAGTACAGTAGAACTTCCGTTATCTGAATATCGGACATTTGGAAATAAATCATTCTGTACCAGACACAAGCTAAAATTTGTATTAGTGACACTGTACATCTAATTGTACATACATCCCTGGGTATTTCAGATCTTGAAATAAAATTATCATTTTTACATGAAACATAGGTAAAATGTGCACCACTTTGTTATCAATTCTTTATTGTACAATACTGTAATTACAGGGTCTATCTAACTTACTGTTAGATCTAAACTACACCGAATTCAAACACAGTAGAAACGTAATTTACAGCCCCTATCATGCATTTATGAAAAATCATCATTTAATCAAAAAATATATTTATAAGGAAACTGTTATTTACGTCTGCGAAAAGTCTAGAAAAAATCAGAATAATTTATACTTAAATTAATGAGTCTATTTTGACGCTGACATTTCAGTATCGTGTAGTCTCCAATTTTTGCTCCCCATTCTTGTTTATGTACAATGATTCGGCTATTGTGATGCTTCAGTCAATGGATTATATACCATCAGACTATTAGAGACCAAATTTTAATCAGCCATAATTTGGCGTAAGGTCGTCCAATTCCTTCCACACAAAAATCAAATTGCAGGGTGTTCCTTTTTCTATTAAATGGAAATTGGCACGAACGAAATTTTCACCTTCTGCCAGCAAGTGTTTCTTCAACAATTTTGAATACCCTATTCCAAATCGTGTAAGAATATTTTATTTCACACTTTCGCTTTTTATGATTTTATGCCGGTTAAAAATATTTGAAATAACGCAGTAGAGGAAGTTTAAAACTTCAGAGTTAATGTACCCGTGACACTGTTTGAATTCATTCAGAATATTCATGTGTAAGAATGTATTCTGCCATGCTTTTCAAACGCTATAAACTTTTGAAGCCCATTGGGATATTCGTCGAATAAATAGAGAATGCAACAGAATCGACTTCGTTGCACTCCCAAGTTTGGAAGTTAAGAGTTTCAGATCGCATAAGAATTTGAAAAGGCTAGAGAAAGCAACGAAATAGATTTTATTGCTACCTTGAGATGCTATAAACTTTCCTTCCGCGCGCGCCTTACAGAATTTCAAACGATGAAATATGTATGCGATAAAGGAATACTATTTTGAATCAATCTGCAGGATTTCTCGTCAGTAAATTCTGAAGTTAAATTTTGTTTTACGTTTCTTCATATAACACTGCAGCGAATGCAGCGATATCGTGGATAGCGAAAGTAAAATTAAAAGTTGTGCAACTTTACCAGTTGCGTTACGGCCAACATGGTCGTAATAATAACAAAAAAGCAATTCAATGCCTGCTACGAGCCACTTTCATCTACACTCGCAACTTTTACCCATCATCGTGTTATTTGCAGAAGCTGCGAGTAAAATACTTCACTTCTTGAAAAGACTGTCCCTTTGAGAGGCTTTCCCCTTGGCAGAGATAAAGAGTAAAACTAATGAGTGTCAGCAGCGATGCGTTATGAAAAATCAAGAGACTAAACGAATATTTCGTGAGTTAATTAAACGGACTTTGTTCAAAAATTCTTGGAATACGAAAGTGTAACAGAGCATAATGCTAGTTTTCAAGGAATTAATTATACTCGACTGCTTGAATGTAATCAGTTACTCAGAAATTTTTTATAATCAACTTGTGACAGCAATTTTGTCTGAATAATTAAACTGATATTATTAAATTAAAGAAGTGACTTGTTCCTCATCTCATTCGAATTTTTAACAAACCACTGGAATACAATTTTGAAAAATAGAAACTTTAATAATATATTGCTCGTTATAATTTCAGGGTCAGTATTCTCAATAGTTTTGAACAACCTATCAAATATCAGGATTTCGCTCACAATTAGTGTATACTGTATACAGTATTTGGAATTTTTTATGTGTGCGATCATGCAACTATTTTGTGCAGTATATGAACAAAAGGAGCTGCATTAAAAGTAAAGCACCAACATAGGTATCAATAGTTGATGAAGCTCAGTGGATTAATTGATTTAAATAACTCTAACAAAATTTAATACATAACTAATAAAATTTTCTATAATCGAGATTAATTAATTATTCTCAGAAACTTAAAATTCCTTATTAGATCATTCATAATATATATCCTGCAATATTGTGCGTTATAATCAAGGATCGCTGTTGTTTGATTTCTGTAATGTCCAAAGCGGTGCGTAAAAAAGTGTTATACCAAATAGGGTCTAGATTCATAATAGCATGATCTATCAACATGCAAGAGCTCATTAAAATCTGAGACGACCACTTCGGGAGCTCTTCTTGTAAGAGTGACTTTAGTTACCTACCATATCGTTACAAAAATAAATACAAACTTTTTTATTATTCATAGCAGTGATGGGCACCAGAGCTGCGGTCTTCCCCCACTCTAGGTCTATCCTTCTCGTTTCAGTTCCCTCCAGTTCGCTCCTGGTTCCCCCTCGATCCATGATCGTCCCAGATCACAGCCTATATGAGGGGAATTGACCTAGAGTGGGGGAAGACCGCAGCTCCGGTGGCCATCACTGCCTTAGACTATAAACGTGTAATAAAATTAAACTTTCTTCACCTCCACAAGCATATCCGCCGCGTCTCTCGATCACTGCCTTAACCTATGTTGGCATTCGTTGTAATAGTTTTTCTATCGTATCAGTTGTTATCTGGTCGCATACGTGTTGTAAATGATTCCACAAATCAGATTCAGATTTTAAGCAAGCCTCTCGAATTTTCCGATGTAATTCATCCCATTTGCAATCAGCTAAATGCAATAAATGGGAAAACTAATTTTATAAATAACAAATATATGTATCTGAATAAATGTTTTTGTTAATATGATATTATAAATCTAGCGAAAGTTCTATAATCTGGTTTAAATACACCTTTTGCACAAGGTCAGTATGTAATACTTATGGACGGAGGTGTACGTCCCCCTTGATACCAAGCAGCTTTTCTTCGAAGCATTTTTTGATACAGCAAGTAATTTTCGAGAAATTTGAAGTTGCCAAATTAGGTGCCTCAGCCTGTATATTGTTCAGTAACTGTATACGTTACCCTGTCTGCTCAAGAACCGAACGGGACCTCGTAATTTTCCATACGCGTCGACACTTACGCGTTCGCGTTCGATTAACGGCATATTAAGTCGTCGCGTAAATTTTCCTTAATACCTAACAGCAAGGGAGCTCGTGCTACCGGGCTCATGGAATAATAAGATACTGGCGCAATGAGTAGTCAATTACGGAAAGTGTTGGCGCGGTTTGCAAGTTGCGTCGGCCTGGGGCATAAGTTTGCAAAGAGGCGTTTAACGCGTGTGTAGGGAGGCCGATAGGTGCAAGGGTTAAGTGATATGTACGGCTCGAGGGTGGAATTCGCTTAACAAAAGGGTCACCCTAAATGTCGTACGAGGGTTCTCTTATCTAGATCCGAATGCTTTACTCGGTCGGGAAACTACGTAGAAATTAATTCCTATGCGTCGACAAGGCGGATTTCTATCTCGTTGTCGGCGGCGGAGGAGGACGTTTAAGCCGCACCTAACGCTTTGCTCCGTCATGAATTACGCAAATATTTGTTGTACGGGCAGCCTGTTTATCGCGTTCTGCTGACGGATCTAATGCTCGCCTTGATAACGATTTTTTGCCGATCTGCGTGTGTTTGCGTCGCGCCGCTCCTACAGCTTCTATTTGCACCGTTTCTGAATCGCGACGGAAATTTTAGTAATACCCAAATTTAACGTTGCAACGGTAATGTCGAAATGGACGTACATATACGTTGTAATATTCGCGTCTCTGAGGTTTTTTGTTTGTTGTGCATGTCAGGCGAATGAATGAAGCTTGTGAACTTCGAGGAAATGGACTTAATGCATTTGAACCTATTCAAACGCTACCATTTTTCAATACGTACCGGGTCGAATTTAATCATTCATTCATTAAATTGATTTTGGCTATTACGAAATTTCAAGGAAGTTCAGTATTTTAAGAATAATGTAGAATCGTAAGTACGGGAACATGTACTTAAATATTTTGTTCGTTTATTATGTATGTCGTTTTTTAAAATTTCCATGGCCTGAAATCAGCGTGTTGTGTTTATCACGATTATGCAGCGATTCTGTTTCGACTTTTTTCAAAGTCAGTCACCAGAAAGATTAGTAATTAACTGAGTGTGGAGTGCGTAAACATTTTGACAACACAACCATTTTACAAGGACGTTTCTATTGTTCTATATTTCATAGTTTAGAAGGCATGCTTCTTCGATGTTAATAAGAATATATTTTTCAGCAGTCTTTACAATACACTCACATATTTAGAGGCTGCTTAACTGTGAAAAAAAATGATATAACCTGTGAAAATTGAACCTTGTCGTATTTATAAAAATAAAAAAGCTTCCTCTCGTCAAATCTGTTATTATTCCTATAATCTTTTTTGAATTGTTTGTTCAACTATAAGTCTGAGAACAACTAGTGACAGTCACATTAAAAAGGCAAAACATAGCAAACGCGACATGGTGGGTTCAACATAAAAATATATAAAAATGAAAAGGAATTGTAAAATGAGCATGGAAAACTGTCAGAGACACTTACAGAGGGATATACATGGTGCTTTGAAAAGATGGTCCTAAACTTTGCAGGCTTATAGTATTCACAGAATTAAAAAATGATTAGTCATTACAGGTCCGCAAATTAATACTTTCAAAGCATACAGCGATTCTGTTTCCATCTTTACACTTTCAAAATTCTATTTAGGTAACCTTCTGGATTTCTATCCTAAGTAATATGCAAGTATGGATTAGTCGGTTAGATCTGTACTGTACATACTGTATTTGTGAAAAAGTTTTGCGATTCCTTTCCAAATTAGGTTTTCCATCTTTTAGTAGTTGGGACCGCCGTTCACCATGAAGTAAAGGTGCTGTTATCGGTAACGTTATCGATAAATATCGATAATATTATGGTAGAGACAAGTTTAATTTAATTTAAAGTTTTATTATAAGAGATACAATATGTATATGTTCTGGGTCTAAAAACCTATTTAACTAATAAAACAATAACGAGGTACCGATTTGCAGGATTCCATATAATAGAGTTATTTTATTCTGAAAGACATAACTTATGTCACAACTATTGTAAAAATTCTAGGTAACAGACAGATTTAGTGCGTATTTAAAACAATAACTGCCATATCATATAATCAACTATTTGCTAAACTTACACTCTGACTAGACTAAACATTAGATTGAAAACTGTCACCTCTTCTTTCACACTTCAATCTCTGTACATTTCAAATACGTCACGCGGTGGAACACAGAAGGTGCTACAAATTCTCCAAGACATTTGAATACGACTGT
The DNA here is from genome assembly GCA_916610135.2 of Macropis europaea. NCBI lineage: Eukaryota > Metazoa > Arthropoda > Insecta > Hymenoptera > Melittidae > Macropis > Macropis europaea. The sequence goes on along the minus strand of OU744345.1, from coordinate 23,237,096 downwards.
CAAATACTTATCTATACCAGCAACTTTTGTTCCAAGTGAACGACTATTTTCTGAAGCAGGACAGATTCTTTCTGACAGAAGAACAAGCTTACAGTCAAAATATACGAACATGTAGTCTGTAATAAGTTCAAACAAGAATAAATAGATTTAAATGATCAAATTGCGTGTTACATTCCACTTCAGTCACTGCCATTCGCTTAACGATATCCTAACGATATTATCGATATATCATTAAGTATCAATAAGTTATCGATAACTTATCGATAATCGGTAGCAGCACCTTTACCATGAAAAGGAATTTCATCCTACGAATTTTGATCTAACTGAGATTGATGTGGATATCCAAGGAACAAAATAAGGAAAGACACAAGATACTGCTGCCCAGATTTGACGTTGACCTATGTTCTGTTTTAAAATGTACTGTACTCGCACTTTTATATTGTAAGAAATCGTGAAAAATAGAAACCGCGGTCATCGGGACTCAAACCCGGGTCTCCTGTATTCGCAGCCGGCCACCTTACCCACCACTACGTCATCGTCAGTCCGCTGAAATCCCTACTTCCACGATTCCTCTTAATGGATCTGGCGGTCCTGATCCCAAAATATTATTTATAAGAAATACAAGCAATATAAATAATAAAAAAGTAGGCATTTATTTTCCACATTCTGTTACTTTAGTCAGCATAGAAAGTGTTAACCTGCGTCCGATATAAAATACCTTCCACAGTTTCTGAAAACACCATTCCTGGGAACGATACGATGCACGAAACCAAGTGAAAATAAGCGCATCTGAAGTCCAAATCAAATCTGAATTCGATTTTTCGAAACGAGGGGAGTCCCGGCTGGATTCCTTAAAATGTGGAAGACACGAGGTACCGTGCAGAGTGAGCGTGTACTAAGAAACGAACTGGAATGCAAGAAAAGGAAGAATAAAAGCGGAGGAACGGTGATCTGGAGAACAGAGAGAGTATCGTCTGAGAAATCTGACAAATCCGACAAATCCAAATACGAAAAATCGCAGGGAACACGCGCCTATCTACAACCTCGGAGCATCTTGTTCGCTTTCTGGTGTGTCCCACGTTGGTGTCGGTGAGCCACGTCTTCGTGGGGTGGCGTAAGCACCCTTCACACGAGGCACGTACCACGTAGCCGTGATATTGTCACATGCCTCCGGTGCAAAGCTCCAAATTGTATCGTCGTCGCGTGCTGCATGTGCCACCGACGATCCTCCCTCCTCGTTTATCCGCTTTCTCCGCTTCCACTTGTACCAACAAGACGACAATAATATCCGACACGCTCGAAAGATCCTTTTTCTTTTCCAACTGCGTCCTGCGTGTGCTCAGGAGCTTTCTCCTCGCGAACGAGACGTCACGTTCGACACTTGCGAAGGCGACTGTTGTCCAGAAGAATTACAGTTCATAATCGAAGAGCTTCCAGCGAGACAAGGGCTACTTTTATTGGAATCTGAGCGTCGAGAATTCATTTCGCAGCCGTAGACTACCGCTCAAATGTTTCGGTACACCTTGTAGGAAATTGATTATTATAAATTGCACAGGAATAAGACCGTGCTGTTTTTTAATTCGTGTGTGCCTATAGACGCAACGAGGTGGATAGGAAGCATTACAGCTTTATTAAACTTATTAAGAGAATTCTGTTTGCCGATCCAGAGTACCGCTCGAAAGTTTTCGTATAGCTTCTAGGAAAGTGGTTCTCATAATTTCTACAGGAATAAGACCGTACTGTTCTTATTTTGCATCTGTTTTTTAATTCGTGAGTACCTGTAGACGCAAGAAGGTGGATAGGAAGTACAACAGTTTTAGTTAGCTCATTAACCTGTTGACGTACTATTTTTATTAAATAACAGGTGATACTGGGTCAATCAGACCCTGTAATTAAATTATCAGTAATTGGTAACGTAGGGTCAATAGGACCCTGTAAAAGCTTTGAATACCGATAAATTGCAAACCACGAAATAATAACACGTGCGATCTCTAAGGTCGTTTAAAGCGTACTAATTAGACGGTGCTTTCAATGCCAAGTCAGTGCGAAAGATAAGTAGAAGGGTGCAACAAAATGAACAGGGTCATATTGACCTACGTAACCAGTTAAGGCTTAAGAGAATTCTTTCTGCAGACTTAGACAACCACGTTAAAGTTTCCATATAACCTGTAGGATTCTGGTTATTATAAATTTACACTGACAAGGTTGTACTGTTTTTTCACTCATACATACCTATGAGCGTAACAGAGGGAATACGAAGTATTAGCTTCAGTTAACCCAGTGGTGGCCACAAGAGCTCCAGTCTTTCCGCACTCTAGGTCCATTCTCCTCGTTTCAGTTCTCTCCAGTTTGCTTCTCGTTCACCTTCGGTCCACCGTCGTTCCAGATCACAGCCTATGTTAGGGGAACGGACCTAGAGTGGAGGAAGACCGCAGCGCCGGTGGCCATCACTGACTTGCAGGCTTAAATGACACTGGAATGTATAAAAAATATAAAAGTCTTATTGTTTTCAAGCGCTGTACCCATCTCTAAAGTGTCTCCCACAAATTAAATTTCACCTGGCATGTATGTTTCGTGTAACAACAAAAACCTAGTAATATTAATTATTACAATTTAACATGCCCAAATATCTAAACAACACATTTAAAACCGTGAAAAAATAAATTGTACATTTTTTTTAAACATTCACAAAACGAAGTACAGTTTTGTCAAAGCTTCATTTCTATATCTGCATTAAAATAAAAAATATTGAGCTCCAAATACGTACATATATTTTTGCATAAACATCTGCAGTTTTTTTATAGCAGTACACGTGCAAACAATTTTCTTCAGCTTGTGATTCTGTTTGATCATGCTTATAATATTACTATTTAGCAGTAAACTTGAGTAAACAGACTTGAGTTTATCATACTTCTTGAATATTATATCTTATATTTTATACATATTAAATTAACATTTATTTCGAAGTTTCACAAACATGTACATGCAGTGGGACTTATTCTAAATATAAAACTTTAGATGTCTTCTTTATATCCTCTTTATTATTACGCATTTATTTAACTCAAACAAACGGATGATCTTATTTTAAACAGTGTCCTGTTGAATGAGACGCGTAGACCATACGTGTCCATTTAAATTATTCAATTTTTAGCAAGCATTTTGATGACTCGTACGAAATTACGAGGACAACGAAAAAGCTTCTCCGTGTTCGTTTTCTTTCTAATTAATTTTTCGTTGAACTTTTCCAACTTTTCGCGGCAGGCGCTCGCATTAATTGTTTTGTACGATAGCAAGAGGGCATAAAGCGAATTATTATTCTGCGTTTGTCCCTCTACATACACGTGGCTCACTGTTTTTTTAATGCAATCTCGCTCTTGCGGTTGCTTTTAACTGTTTATTGTTATTTCTTCGCTGTTTTTTCTGCCGACTCATTTTCATATCGAATTAGTAAACGCCGGGCACACATGTGCGTCCGTGTACAGTCCCTTTCTGTTAATTCAGTGGTGTAGATATTTTCCTAACTGCTTTTTTTGCCAGTGTATGGCGCAGAGAGACCAGTTTAATGTTATAAATTACAATTTCAGAATTTTCCTAACTTTATTACGCTCATCGCAGTTTATCGTTAATGGCAGTACATAGTCCATTCGTGCATGAAATTTGCAGAAAACAAGTGCAGCGAATGAAGACACGGACATTCAATGCGTAATGGAATGAAAAGCACGCGACGCTGCAGGTTATCATTTTCTTTCCGTTTGACTATTTGAAACGTTTCAATGTGTTGAAAAAGTGATACTGTCTTTGCGTTCGCGTTAGCTTTGACGATTGCACAGCTATGCATACTACGGTTTTCATATGAATAAACGATAAGTATGTGTAGAACTCATGCTAAGGGCAGAATGTACGTGGTCTAACGCGCCATGGACACGTAGCAACACCTGCTATCGATCGTGAAAATTGACAGATGCTTTTCCATGTTTGTTAGTGTTCCTGAATTTCTTCATTGGCAGCTTAACACCTTTTGTATTCGATCTTCATGACTGCTTGGATAGAATTGTTAAATTTGTAACACTTTGACTGCCGTGTCACACATATGTAGGTGACACATAGATTGAGTTTTCATTTATTTAACCATGTATAGTATTAATAAATACTTTAATAATGTCTAATAGAATTAGTGAAAAGATTATAAAAGTTTCTAATATTATTCATTAAAATGGGCATAATTTGTGGTTATATTAATTTTGTACACAAAGTTTGTCATTTTCAGCTAATTCAGCGTGGTAGTCAAAGAGTTTAATCAATTAATGTTTCTGTAGTTCAGAATAGATCAAAGCAGCTTGATTTTTCAAGCAAACTGCTTTTTTTTATAGAAAGATAGGACTACTTCAGATATAAGAATGTATCTACATAAAATTATTAAAAAGTTGTTCATGTCCTAGAAGAAATTAAAAAGTATAGATAAGTACACAGAGTTTATTACATGAAGAGGTCTCTGCACTCGTCAGAAACTTTTTTGTGACTCACACAATTTGTATGTTTGGGTGGTGAGGGTTACTATTGGAGGACAACAAAACTGCTCAAGGTCACCTTTCGTTTAGCTAGGCTGGCTGCAACATGATAGAGATAGACTAAATCCGAATTTTTTTATTTAGAAAATTGGGGTAAGGTAAAAAATAGTGAGCATGGTTCAGTGGGATGAGAAATAGAGATTGTCAATATTAAAATAGAGCAGTGACCTTAAGGGCCCTATATAGTTACGTTTCTATAATAGATTCACTGTGTAAGAGAGTTATGCATGTAGATTAATTTAAACATTTAATTAATAAATCATTTCCAAAATGTTCGAGAGCATAATAATAGGTAAAATTAGATCACTGCTTATTAATTCAATTTGTAATTAACATGGTATTATGTTTACTCGGTCAATAATCACCAATCTCTCAGTTCATTATAATTTTGTGTTATCTACCCCGGAAAATGATTCAGGCGCGATACCATGTATAGGGTGAATCGCTAAAAACTGGCACCTGAAGTAAACCTTATTCTTTCATATTAGAAAAAAATGTCTGTAATAAAATTTGTTGGGTTCGTAGGGACTCGTACGATGAGAACAACATTTGTTATGTAACCCTTGTATTTTTGGAAACATCGATGACCGTGAATTTCTCAATTGACCCCGTATATTCATTTTTCTACAATGTGATAGCAGATAAAAGTGAAACAAATTCAGCACTGTGACTGTGAATGATTTTAAACTTCTAATCTCATGAATAACCTTTAGGCAGTACAATATCAACGCCTTGTCTGTCTCATTGGCATCAAACATGAGCAGGTCAAGCACAGAAAATTAGAATAGTATTAATTTACGGAGAAAACGAGAAGAACCCTACAAATTTGTATAGAAAAATTATTAACTTTCCTACTTGTGTCGAACTATTATGATTTTTTTATTCACAGTCATCTGAATGGAATTTGAAGATTCTTCGTTAGCTACAACATGATAACAAGATTATGTCATTACTAGACTGCGGATGTTTATGCATGTTAATATATCCAAATTGGTCTGTATTGGACATTTGATAACAGGAAAGTAAAAATGACATATTTTGAACATTTCAAAGAGCAGACACAGCCTTGTTGAAATTTCATTTATTGGACTGCATTAATATAGAAAATGTGGAAGTCTAAAATTGTATGTTTCCATAAACATCCGCAGTCTGGTCATTACTGTAAAAAGACATTGACAACTCGATAAAATGACTCGAAAAAACTGAACATGATTGACATTTGGCTTTTCGAACCAAATAAGTACTTCATAACACATTTGTTCGTGTCGTCAGAAGTAACGGAGGTATTACGGCGGACGAGTTAAACGAATGTTAAACGAGTTAAACCCTGTATATTGTCATTGTTAGAGTTTCGTTCGACCGCCTGCTAAATGGTTCGCAAACTGCGGCCATTCGAACAGTTCGTTAGCTGGAAATCTTAATGAAGGTCAGCGATGTCAGAGATCATCATTAGCATTGTCTAATATCACATTGTCATCGTGATTAACGACAATGCGGGCGTTCCGTACATGATGCATCGTACCGCAAGTTTTCTGCTCCACTCTATCATCGTGTAATAATATATCGTACCTGCGAGTGTAATCATGAATGATCGGTTCATCGGACTAACTGATGGTATTCCGACCCATTGTTTTCGTCATCCTTTAATTAGACGTTCACGCGTACCGGAATGATTAATCAAATATTTATTCAAAAAAATGTATCCGCTATACATCATTATATCCTGAAATACAGTGTTCTCGCAGTGGTGGTGTAACAATGACATGATACTTGCAAAAAAGAAGTCAAAAATATAGAATGAAGCTTTATCATAGGAGGTTTCATTTTTAAGAAAATCGATTTTTAAAATACTTTAGCTTTTTGCGGTAGAAATTATTCTTGTTTTTTTTTGTGGGTTTCTCTGATCAACCATTTAAAAACATTTATTTTTCTATAAGACAGTAACTGTTCCACTTTGGAAAGGTAACATGGTCTGTGCATAATATTCTATTTTCATTTAATGAAGGATCCTTTATTAACCCTTAAGTGGATTATTGGGGCCGTAGCGGCCCTGTGCAACTTCAAACTAATAATTCTTTGACATGTGTTGATATAATTATTTGAAGATTTATGTAATATTCTATTATCTCATTATGCTTCTAATATTGTGAGGAAAATTGATTTCTATTTATCTATTCAGTAAAAATTAAAGAATTATTAGTTTGAAATTGCACAGGGCCGCTACGGCCCCAATAATCCACTTAGGGGTTAAAAATGAAAACAGACTACAATGCTACATTCAATGATAAATATACAGAAATAAGTTGATTATATAAATTGTTAGATACCTCCAGAATTTGTTTAACTATCTGTAAGCTCGCAGGAGTCAAGGCAACGTGGCCGTCCTGGAACTTCCGAAACTTTTCTCCTCTTTTAGAGACTGAGTCTTTTTTTCTGACAGCAGATTTTTCTCAGATCTTGAAAACGACTCATCTTGTACTGATTACTAAACGACTAGTATGAAATAAAGCAACGGTTTGTTAAAGGACGAAGTTTTATTAATCGTACCTACGGGATCTCGATAAAATTATTGCACGTGAAACCTAACTAGAACTTACAATTAGTTTATCATCGTTAACCCGCTCCGGAACGGGTTAACCTTCTCTCTGTAACTCTTCGATAATATGGGTTACAGGTTACTACGGGTTTCTGTACCGAAACCGGGTTTTCAACTGGGTTAAGGATATGTAGTGGATAGAATCCCTGTGTAATGGACTAGGGACTACACAGGATAATATTTAGACTATCAAGTTTTCCCAAAGAGGTTTTATTGTAAACTTGACACAAGTACGTTCTGACAGAGCTACTGCAATACTGAGCTAACGCAACACACTGAATTCGTACAATATGGTTACCTAGGTTTTTAAAGGGACTTTGAATTCATGCGGAGTTTCTTGAGGTAGGGAGAAAATACAGAAAAAGGCCTAAACGAATGAGTCATAAGCTGACGCGCGGAGGAGGTCTGCGATGTGGAAAGATGTTGGTGTATCATTCAATTGGTGTTAGATAAAGCCTTAGTCAGGGGCTGGTACATTACACCCGATTTTAAGTAACTCACGAGATAGTTACTTGACGAAATTATGAAGTCGTTTTTGTCGAAATCGAAGCAACGGCCATTTAACTTAAAAGGTATTTCTAATTTGTTCAAACAAAAATATTTACCTAATTTTAGATAGTATATTTATATTCGGACATGTGTTATAAGTAGACTGTGGATTTTTATGCAATTATACATTTTTAGACTTCAATGTTTTTGATTTCCATGTAACTGGTGAAATACAATTATGGCAGAACTGCATTTTGCGGTTTAAGTGTTTAAAAGTGCACTTTTTATTCCACTTACTCTATGAAATCTGCATTCTTCGCGAACTTGGATACGTTAAATTGCATAAAAATTCGCAGACTAGTTATGAGTAACTTAATACAGTCCATATTGTGTGCTGCCAACGCCCCACACCACGGGAAAAACACCGAAAACCAATTCAGAAGGGAGCATGTTAACAACCCCGCACGATAATAAACAGACTAATTAAAGTATCGTCCGTCCCTAAAAAATTGAATTTGTTTTTCGTCTGTGAGGTACAATAATCACAGAAAACTATAATAATTTCCTGACTCTTTAGAGATAGCCTGGTGGAAACCTCGTTGTAGTTTTTAAATGCAGATTGAATCAGGGAAGTTTAAAGATAGAAAATGAGGTGGCTGAAATGAAAGGGAGGGCGTCGGGGAAATTTCTTGTTCGATTAATAACGCGGTTAGATGATAGAGGCGCATTTTCCATCAAATTTCATCTTTGATTCTGCTGCTTTTGCACCATCCTCTCGGAGCAGCCTCCGCCACTGACCCGTTCGCATTAGCATGTTATTGGGCGGTTGTTTACTTCGGGGTTAATCATCACCTCGGACGCCAACGATTCGGCGACGTGGCGTCGAATAGAACGGATGAAGAGTGCCAGAGTGATGATAGAAAGGGGCGGCGGCCTAATCTACCTGCCCAACTTTGTGTCACCTCACTGGCAGCCTGGACCAAAGAAAAAAACAACTCTGGTAGCAGCTATTAACATATTCACCGCCAAGCGTATTTTTGCTGACTTTCTGTTCAAACCAACGGCGTTTGACTACTTGCGTCTGATTTCACTGCGTCAGATTTATTTTAACCCTCTATACCGCCATGTAACTTGGAAGTTACATATCTACCTATCTATATACATATTTCTATTTTTTAAGTTTCATTTCGTTTATTTATCACTGTGTTCAGTTATATTCTACGACTATACTGCCACCAAGTAGTCTCTTCGTTTATTATTGTGTTTATACCTCGCGATACGAACTTTATCATTGATAAAAATTCGGGTTATAGAGGGTTAATTAAGCAAGTATTAGTTCTTACAAAATTCTGAACAGATTCAAAACAAAAATACTAATGTGTAGCAGAAGCATATTGAATACTTCAGCATTTTTTTGTGTATAGTTTCTATTAAGAACAATAGATTGCAGTGTGTCTGACTAGGTATGTTTTAATTGCATAGAGATCTCCTCGAATTTAATTTAATTGCATAACTATCGATTATAGTAAAATTATGAGCAAGGTGAACATTGTAACAATAACGTGGAAGCGCAGATATCCCGTTAAATATTTGTACATTTTTCCCCTCATCTTACTATTATAATAAAGAAAGTTTGTTTGTGTGTTCGTAAACATCTCACACACTACTAAACCGATTGTTACGAAATTTTCACAATATTAGTATCATATAGGACAAAGTAATTTGCCATTTTTTCTATCAGATTTTCGTCTTTTTTCCGAAAAAATTGCAATTCCGTCGACGTTTCTTCAAGCATTTTCGAAACGGATCGCAGGCGTTTGCGTCTAGACTGCTACTGCAGCAGACGATCGCAGACGCGCTCGTCTGACGTGGAGGCAACAGTTGAAAATCTCTTATAGGAAAACAGAAACACGCTTCTCCATTGTATCGGACATTTACATCTGACACGTGCGATCAGACGCTGTGACCAGACGCACATAGAAAACCCCACCTTAAGGAAGAGACCTAGGGTTGTTCCATCTCAAAAACGTCTTGGTGAAATTTAATAAACGCGTGCGAACGTGCCCGCGCGTTCCAGGCATTGTTAGGCCGGGTCAGTTTTAATTCTGACAGCGAGTGTCACGGCGCTGTTAAAATCTGCGGAACTAAAGGGCAGGCCTGTTGGAAAGTTTATTGGAAGGATGGAGAGTTAATTAAACGAATAAATAAGGTAACAAAGGCTGGGAAAAGGGGAGCTCTCGAGAGCTGGCCGTAGATAATTTCGCGCTCCTCTTTCAGAGACGTTGCTCTGCAAATATACATACGTATATTCAGCATCTCCCGGCCCTCGCCCGCTTCTCTAATTCATCCTTTTGCCTTCTTCTGAAAGCACGCGACGATCTTTGCCCGTCTTCCTCTTTATTTTCTCGCTGTTATTGTTTCCTCCCTTCCCCTTTTCACCGTTCGTTCGAACTGACAAAGAAATCGAGGGGCTTCGCGTTGCCATTCGACATTTTTACAATGGGGCTTGTTAATTAAAAAGTTCCTCGACGCGCCGCATTCTCGACTGTTTACCCTAGAACGGTCACTCGAATTATAGCAAACGCCAGCTTTTTTTATTAACCCTTTCGCTACGGCACCGTCCGGCCAAAAACCGACAATACGGTACAGTCGTGCGGGCCATATATTTTTCCAGTAGAAAGAACAAAGTGAAATTTAAGTGCAATATTTTATTTAAAAATCCATGACGGTTAAGGATCAATCTGGTGATCATGGTTTCGATTGAAATTTCCTTTTTATGAGCGATTATACTGTCTATAGATCATTTCGCGGAGGGCGACCATAGCCGCCCGTAGTAGGAAAAGAGTTAGTTTCTCCTCTGCCGTTGGAATGGGAAATGGTTTGCAGGCTGTGTTTTGTAGTTTTCATGTAGAGTTTCCGGCGAGGGGTTCAACAAACTTCGCCCACGCATTCAGTAGGTCAGTCTGAATAAAAAATGTGATATAAAATAATATATTCAGCATAGTTACAGTAAAAGAGTAATAAAACGCATTTAATTTATTTTACTTTTGATTTTATATCAAATTTTTCGGGCAATGTTCAAATTGTCGACCTTTCATTTGTCGACAGAATGTCGCTCGCCAACATAATGAATTTTGCCGTAAAAGTCATTATGAAAAGTGCGTGTAGATATCTCTGTTTCAAAATTTTCGATAATTCCTAAATTAATTAAATAAAATTATATAATAAAAGGTACTTAACTTATCATAACGTTCCTTATATTACAGTACAGTGGAGCCTTGATTATCCGAACGTGGGCAATCCGAAAATTGGTTATGTTGTGTTAGTTACAATTTTTACGCGAAACATAGTTACAATTTAGGTCATCCTGTTACGAATTGCAATTCGGATAATCGAGGTCCTACTGTAATTGTTGATTCGATTCACCTCCTGTGATCCAGGAATTATTTGAACATATCTAACAGTTTTGCTGAAAATAATTTTAATTATTCCATGTTTTCGTTTCAGGTAAGTAATCTGGGACTACATTAACTATATTTCAAAGCTGTCTGTCCGCTGTTGTGGTAAGTCAGAGCACGCTATTGGGCGACACGTTGCCATTTTCAGGAATAATTGAGTTCTGGAATTAAACGAGCTTTCGTAATAAGAAACTCGACCGTTGCACAGCCTCATAAATTTCGTTTCTGTTGCGCGTAAATCATTAGTTTTATCAGCTTCGTTCAGTTCATACCGCTGGTTTATCTATCGATATAGCTGGCCATTCATCCAAAAAGCCAACAGAAAAATGTCGAAAACAATGGCCGAGCCGGTGTTAGACTCCGCTTCGATGGAAACGACGCATTCTCGCCGAAAATAGCGGCGTGACAATAGTCTGATGTATATATAGCTAACTCGATTGTGGGCGTTACTATATAATACACGAGGTTTTCAGTGACGTAGACACGTTTATTTTAATTTATTGCAAAAAAAACCTGCTTCTTCTGATGGAAAAATAGGAGAAAAATTACCGGTCTCGTTTTGCGCTTAAAGCTTTGGAAGGGTGGTTTATAAAGTTTCAGAAGCCTGTTCAAATTATCAACTATAAATGAATATTATAGTGTTGAATGTACACTGCTTGTTATAACTGTAAAATCGCTCTACAATGTACGAGTGTAGTTGTTATATTTCAAATTGAATTGAAATAAGTACATAATTCGAAGGAGCACATCAGCAAAATTATTTTTCAAAACAAAACAAAAGAATGGAAAATACTGTGTTTTCGCTGTTTCGTAACTATAGAACCACGTAATTGTAATGACTCATGATGGTTTTCGATCAGTTTTATTCCCATAAACTGAACTAGAGACACAGAAATTGTACTCTCAAGATCATTCGCTTGTCTACTGTGGAGTTCTGCCTTTTTTTTGTCTGAATAATGCTATAGTGAATGCGTGACTGAAAGAGAAAAACAAATAAGCCGGGGTATGGAGTAATCAAAATTTATAATCACGTTAAAAAATGATAGGTCAACTCGCAGGTGGAGTTGTGAGTTCAAACGACATGATCTAAATGTCTCTACTATAGTTATAAAGTCTATGATGATAAGAAACAACATTCTACTGTATTAGAGCTTAACATTACGATTCTAAAGGGATCAAATGATATCCGAGACGAAAGGCAAGAAACGATGATTGAAAGCTTTTCAAATCGAATATTTGAACTCACTGACAATAAAGGGAACACCAAACATTATGAAAATATTGCAATATAATTGTTTTGTACATAAAATAAGTTTGCTTAATAAAATAGTGTTCGCGAAACTGATCATATCAGAATCGAAAATGTCCTGATTGTTGGAAACATCTAGTGTGTATAATAAATTCCTGAAAATTTATTTATCCCCCCTGGAGTGGAGGAAGGCACTCGGCTCTCTAAATCACTCGAACCATTCGAAATCACTGAACCACAAAATTCTCTGCCACTCAGAAACAAGGTCAAATCGGACATGTTTCTATAGAAACTGATCGCAGTCAAAGGGTTTAAAAAGTTCAGCTTGGTCGTTTAATTTTTCCAAGTAGTTCACGTACCACAAGTTCAGAGTATCATTTTCGGAACACTGCGTAGACAGAAGATTCCGCGGTACATATAGGGTGTCTCAGGTTTTTCCTTCCAAACTGTGCCAGCATGTTCCACGAGCAGAAGCAAGCAAAAAATGTAATACAATCATATACCTGTAAATTCTTTGTTAAAAACAACCAAAATGTGGAATATAGTAACGGTATAGTACAGCTTTAGGGGGATCCGATAGTACTTTATCAAATTTATTTGTAAAGCTGTGTTTAATAAATGTAATCGATTCAGATAAGGAATGTAGTTTTTCTTTATCGTCTGATTACCGATATTTATGCAATATATACAGGGTGTCCCAGCTTATCTATTACAATCCCATATTTCCTAATATACTGAAGATAGAAAAAATGTTTTATATGGAAGTTGCATGGAATGGGGAGACGTATTTTTTGTAATTGCAAATTTTTTTTTTTTTTGTGTTTATTTTAAGAGATATACTTATCTTTCGATACTTTTTGGTTGAATGTTAAACAGTTAAATAGACAAAATTGTCAGTCGCCGTTGAAGCGTTTGGAAAACTTATCTTTCTTTCACACACTGCAGTGATGGCCACCGGAGCTACGGCCTTCTTCCACTCTATGTCCATTCCCGTCGTTTCAGTTCCCTCCAGTTTGCTTCTCGGTCCATGGTCGGCACAGATCACAGCTTATATGAGGGGAATGGAGCTAGAGTGGGGGAAGGGCGCAGCGCTGGTGGCTATCACTGACCTACTGTATGAAATGTTCATTTGTCACGTGTTTATACATGTTAAACTGCAGAAATATCTATACCCTATTAAAAAACTATTACTAATTTTACATTTAAAAATGTTGACAATTTTTATGTTTAAATTGAATGTTATACGATTTGCGCTAATTCTGTTCCATTTTCATGAATATGTAAGTAATTCTTCGGTCAGACCTTCATTGACGATCTCATGCAGTTAACGTAGCTACGTGATTCAGTAGGAAATATCATTGAACTATCCTTAGTCTACTCCCTATAAGAATACTTCGTTACAACTTTATTATAACTTTGTAACAAAGTATTTATTTATTTTATTGTTATAAACGGGATGGCCCATTTTATATACATAAATGAATAGTCGCAAGCTAAATAATACTTGTATAGTAAATACTCTGTTCTGTCTCGGACAGCTTTCAGTACATTTACTTTGACTGACACGATGGAATACTCGAAGAAATTAATATTGTTAAAAAATTGGTTAGCCAAGTTTGACAATCTAGTGACAATATCAGTATGCCCGGAAGTGTATAGTGCGTCTTGAACGCAGGAAGATGTCTGACTTTCCTTTCAGGTACATTCACATTGTTTCTTAAGAATCTGTGGACAGTGTACACATCCGTTAAGTACCTGGATTTTGTAAAAGTAAATCAAGTCAAAAGCTATCTTCCTGTTTTCTGAGCTCGTAATATTCAGTGAACGCATAATAAATCAGCAGCCATGGTTAGCCATGGTTAGTGGCAATCATCGGTTGACCAAATTTATGGATTTACATTTGTATAACACGTTTTACTTATTTCTTCCTGAAAAATACGCTGGCAGTATTTGGTGGGAAATACCTGGAGCACCCTGTATGTTCATCAAAGTATTCACGCACACATAACCGTCTTTCCGGAGGCTGTTGTCAGGAGTAACTCTTTGTTTAAAACGCGGTTGAAAATCCGGCCAGTCGGGGAAATCCTCTTTTCTCTCATGGGATCGGAAACGCTTCGAGCGGAAGCACTTTGGGAAAACGTGACCACGGACATCACGGTAATTACAACCCTGGGTCACCACGGCTTTCGACTGTACCTCACCATCCCTGTTACGCGTCTTCTTCCCCCTTTTTCCCTTCTTTCTAACGCTCCCAAGCCGACAGCGAATCACACATGCGAAAGAAGAATGCACTTACGAGCATTAGAACTTTGGTAATCTCGAATATCTGATCGCCTCTTAAAACTTTGCCAGTTTTTGAAAGTGGCTCGATACCGGGTAATTTTTATTTTTGCTTCTCGGGGGAGAAACTGTACTTGCTACGGCTTCTGCTCAAACTAGAAAATGTACAGAAATTACTGAAACATGTACAATGCTTTATACAGGATGACCTATAATTCGTGATGTAACTTATGGAAAGTTGATTCTTCGTGTGAAAATGAATCCAAATTATAGAGTAATAGTTTCTTGTATAATGATTTATTTGCAAGAAAATTGCCTCTTAAAAGTCAAAGTACAGTTTACAGTTAGTTAATCAGATCGTTTCACCTGATTTATTTCTACGTATATCAGCTGGTATAGGTATGCAAAATAACATCGTTAAAATTATACGACTGATTTTTATACTAATTTACCTATTGTTTGTTTTTTCCATGCGTTGAAAACTGCTGAAGATATTAACAAGTCAATGATACCGATGTGTTTTCGTTTTCTTCGATGACGATGAAAATTATCATTAAGATTGAGTGAGGACTTAGTATAAGTAGAAACATCAAATAATGATTAGATAACAAAGTCAATTTGTATTTAATTTTCTATTTAGATTTTCTGAGAGACGAAGCTTTGTGAAAGAAAATGTCATTTCATATTTCCGATTTATTTTTTACATGTAGAATCACCCTCTGTTTAAATAGAGTGTTTCTCTTAAATAAAATTATTAGCTATCCTTATCCACGGAGACCTGACAAAATGAACCATACTGGTAGCAGAGTCCACCATTATAATAAATTCTCGAAATTTAATTTCCTTAAACAACTGACAGTTCTCACAACATTCTAACCAATTGCAACATTCCAATAATAATACAGAAATACCAAATATTCATATGTCAATCAATCACATTATCACATAAAAATGTGTAAGACCAGATTCGACAAAATTATTCTATAATAATAAATATAAACGTACATCCGTTCTACGGTATATCATTGTTCATTGAAGGCAGTCGAGAATTAGAATCGTGAATGAAGAGCCAAGTGAAATGAGACGTTGCAAATGCCTCTTGAATCTTGATAAAACATTCTTTTCGACCACTAACAAGCATCGAGGAGAAGCCGCCAGGAATTTCGTAGACGATTCAATAAATTAGGCACGATTTCAAGTTATTCACCAGACAGCGGTTCACGGTGAACTTGGAAGTGGCTGTTAGATGTGAATCAGAAATAAACGTCGAATCAACGAACAATTACGCACAGCGTGATTGTCTTATGGGACCGCGGGAAAAGAGAAGGGATACCGAGCCGTAGGAAGCAGAAGAGGCGGGTAGAGTAGCTGGAGTTTGGTAAAAGTTAAATCTAAGCAAAGTTTACGTTCGCTGGGTCGTTAAAAGTTTTAAGGGATAAAGCACTCGCTTCATTGAAAGACTCGTTACGACGAAATTTCAGTCTGGAACCGTTTTGCGATTCATACCGCAGGCGTATCTTAAAGCCAGCATCAGGGTTTAAGGAAACTTGTTGGCGGAGTTTCGAGAAACAGCACCGAATAATACACTGTTCGAAACAATCGCAGTCTCAGAATTTTCACTAATTTTGAACCGGATGTTCACCTTTTGCGGTCTAAACGAGGCTTTCAGACGCAAGCAACGTGTACAAATACAGTAGAATCTTAATTATCCGAATTAATTGGTGAACGCGCTGTTCGGATTCGGCGGAGAAGCAAAAGCTTCCAGGAAAACGTATTAATAGTTTAAAGAACTTAGCACGCCGGATTCGAAGGATATGGCGACCATCGGCTGCTTCGTATGCTGAAAATTTGATGGAAAGTATGCCAAGGCGCTGGGACGGTATAATCGACAACGAAGGCGATTAGATTCATTATTAAGTAAGAGCCTAATAGTGTTTCAAACATAGTTTCAAACTACACTACCGTCCATAAGTTTCCGGACACATAGCAAATTCAGATAAATATCATATTAATGCTATAATAATATAACTATTATTATTTCGGTTTTCGCTACTATTTGTCTAATGGAATAGTTTTATTTGGCCAACACTACAATAGCGACACGATTTTCTGTCGATAATTCCTTTCCTGAATTCATGATTGTGATCGTTAGCACTGTTAAACTCAAACTAAAATCAACCAAAAGCCTGCACCGTTCTGGTCTCCGTTTTGTCAATCTTAAGCAGCTGAGGCTCGTCCAAATCTATACAAACATCCAACTCTGGTCAGAAATAAACATATTAAATACATTGCGATGTGGAGAAAGAACAAACGGGGGATAAAGTCATCTAAAACTGGGTCCCTTCATACCACTTGTATATGTATGAACATTTCTGCCTAACTTCGGTTATAGCAATTTTGTCAACATTATTTGTTAATAAATAGTGCTTATGTTGTTCGATAATAGTAGAATATTTTTGAAATAGTATTCGAAACCAATAAAAAAGCTATATTCGTAAAATCTTTCAGTGGTATACGGAAACGTGCAAGTGTCCGGATACTTTTGAACGGTAGTGTATGTAAAAATTTCGTAAATATTTGAAGTTGTACTCCCATTACAGTTGAAAAGGAAGAACTCGGCCAGAAATCCTGTAGGCACTGCAGCGGAATTAGCCGAGTTCCAACAGTATTTGGAGCTTTCGTGGTATTTGACACATTGATAGAAAGGAAGCCACTTAGATCGTCTAATTATTTCGAGCAGTGTATTCCAACGCAGGGGCGCGCGCACATTTTAAAAAATTCGATGGGGCCACGAGAAGCAGCATTTTGGCCTAGTTCCACGACAGAGTTGTCTTTCAAACCGAATTGCAAGCGCAATATAAAATCGAACGGAGCTCGAATCTCGAGAACTCGGCGTGTGAACGAATAACCCGAGTGCACACTCGCTGGTACGTGCATAGAAATGCAGTGAAAAGCGGGCAGAAGGTATCCAACCGGGTCAGGATACGTTCTGGTGTCGAATGGATCTACGTTTTATAGGTTACAGGACCGAAAGCGGAGTGGCCGGATCGAAATCCTGCGGATAACGACTAATGCAACAGACGACCGTGAATAGGTAAAAGCTGGCCTCAACACACCGTGTAAATAAAGCCCGACTCGGAAATCGTTGTGACGCGAACGCTCGACATACAAGTGGACCACTGCTTTTTCTGTTCCACCAATAGATTTTCGCTGCAGTATCTTCAACTTTCTAAACATTCACTAACCCGCCAGTGGCAGCACCGGGTCTGAGAGGTCCAAGGACTTGAATTCGTATTTGTAGTTTTTACATTTCTCTAATTGAATATTAATTTTTTTTTCTCTCCTCCCCATTCAAAATGCTCAGTAAAGATATATATCTTGCTTGAAAATAAAACTAAATGCAAATAAACACAAAAAATCAATGAAAACAGCACTGGGTCTGAGAGATTCGGTGCCGGCTATCAGATTAATTAGTTGATTAATGTGAAATGAAACCTGTCAACTAGCTCAAAGAACGCCACTTGAGAAAACGGCGATGAAAGTTCTACATTTAGTATGGGAAAGCGCAAGAACATACGCACTTAAAATATTCATAACAGTATTAATATTATGAATATCATATTAAAATTTTCAGGCGATATTCTTAGACATTTGTATGAATGTTTAAGTAAAAAATGTATACTTTCTTGATTTCCACGGTGTTCCGTCCCATTACCATTTATTTTATTAAAACAAAAATTATTGATAATTTCAAAACATGGACGCGTACACATATCTTGTAGCCTGCTCTATTATTTACATGCGGCTGATACATTTTAACCCTTTATAACGCCATGTGACTTGGACGTTACATACCTATATGTCTATATTTTTTAAGTTTTATTTCGTTTATTTATCGCTGTGTACAATTATTTTCTACAACTATATTGCCACACGGAGTCTGTTCGCTTATTATTATGAGTATATCTCTCGATTCAAACTTTATCATTTATCTGTATCATTTACTTGATGTATCATTTTCGTTATACGCAAAAAATTCCATGTATAGAGGGTTAATATTCGTTTTTCTAAAAAATGGAGATTCTTATGAAAGAATGTACGGCTCTGTAATTTTAACTTCTGTTTCCTGATAACTGTTGCACCCCGGTTGGTTCCGCATTACTCGCTTTGAAGCAGTTTGTACAAGTCATAGCACTCGTTGAGTTCTCCTTATTTACGAGCAGCGTAACGGTATATATTTCGTGAACAATAACGAAATATTTTCGACCGCCGACCGCGACGAATAAATTGAATTCGTGAGAATTTATCACACGATGAGACACGGAACGCGAGCGTTTGATGATCGCTGAACGCATATTATTGCGACATTAATTTTCCGCGCGACAACCGCCGTTCTAGATTTTCCGGAATCGAGGAATCCCGTTCGTTGAATGTCCCGGAAAAACATGCACTTATCAGCCGTCGACTTCGCTATTTTCGTCGTCGAGATCCATGAGTCACTCGAAACACGAAACACGCGTCTCCCGTATTCAAGAACTTTCTCACTTTCTCTCCCTCTCAGTCTCTCCACCGTATGTCTCCCGTCCTCTCTAACCGGGTATGTTTAGATTCCGGAATTTGCGTGTCATCCCTACCACCCACACGCGAAAGTCAGCATGCTACTGTCTCCAGACAAGTGTCAAATTACCGGCTTCACTGACACTTAAAGGGTAGTACTTAAATTCGACCAAAATTACGAAAATACTTTTTATTAACACGTTGACCGCCGTGGAGGTCACCGATGACTAATGCATTGAATTTTATGTAATTCAGTAATTACTAATTTTATCAAGATTCTGAATAAAATTAGTATTGTAATAAGAGTAGAAGATCAACCTGTGCAACTGAATAGCTACATATTTTGTTTCATCGTGATTTCTGCTTGAGATGGAATATTATGTCTGACCAGGTATAGGAGTTTTCACTGTGGTAGCCAACGTGTTAACATGTATCGTTGAATATATAAATATTTATGTATTTGATAATATACTTCTTAATTTGCACTATCATTGTAACATAGATGTAACTCAAAATTTCGTTAGGGTAATCAGTTACTTGGTGAAATTAAAATTGATACGTGGGTCACGGGTGGTACACGTGGCGCTGAACGTGTTAAGGATCCATGTGAGGTCCATCGATGCTAGGTGTCAGTCCCTCTACTGTTCCCTACAGTCTTTCCAATTTTGCAAAATACGTCAGAGGTTGTAACGTCTGGACAGAACAAGATATCAGAGTGCAACTGGTTTCAAAAAGTCAGAAAGAAAAGTATAGATGTTCTTCGTGTTGATTGTAAAAATGAATTTCATTAAATTTTTGCAAACCGTTAAAACTGGAGCCACTCGAGCGATTAAATAACATCCGTCGTACAAATATATTGTTGTATTTTACAATAATAATTTCAAGAAATAATTGCAAACCGTTAAAACTGGAGTATTTTACAGCATGTCCATAAAAGAATATATTTATTTGTTTTCCTTTCCCCGAGGTGACTAGTATGTGGAGAAACATGTAACAAAACTAGTTGCAAGTCAACTGCGAAAGGGTCGCGAAGGGTGCATATATCGCACATTTGCTGCAACAACGACACAACTTACAGAGAACGATTTTAGAAAAAGTGAGTTTGAATGTTTCGAATCACTGCAATTTTGTAAGAACATCTATCCTCAAGAACCGCCCACTCGTTGTGAGTTTCAGAAGCTCAGTTATATCTAACAAAAGAAACTACAAACAATAACAGTTACTTCTATACAAATAACTAAAAAATGGCGAGTTTTTAGTTGTGTCGTTGTTGCAGCAAATGAGCGATATGGAGTCTTTGCAAGGTATGCTTAGCCCATAGACGCACACTTTTTTTTCTAGATCGGCTTCAAAAACACTTTTTTAAATGTTCCTTTATTGCTACAAGAAACTAGATGAAAAGACAATGCTTATAAGGATTAATTAATACAATTTCTGAGTTTTTAAAAAAAACATTATGGCGGTAATAGCGGTCATTTGTCGCCTGGTAAGTTTGTTGTTTTTTTTAGCTAAAATATATATGACGGCTATTGCCGTCATTTGCGGTAATGGGTTAAAAATTTGACGAGATTGTCGTTACTTTTGTGATAGAAAGCAGGCTCGTACCGCATCATGGGGCCGAGAATAAATTTTTGTAAAAGGTACAATCTTTTATGGATGCGCTGTATATTTCAGCCCACATACGAGAAACTTGTGTGCATGTGTTTGCGTGCGTGAAAGAATGTAATGGCATCGGACTGAATCCACTTGCCACAAAATAATGCAAGAACAATAGATTATTGGGTTATATGTCTACGTTGGCTTTTCTTTTTGAAGTCCACTATACAGTCAAACACGTCCCTACTGTCAATGACAAACAGAGATTTTTACTTCGGCGTGAATTTGTTTCCTATAACGGTTAACCCTTTGAACTTCTTCGTCAAGTGTGACTCGACATCGATTTTATTCACAGGTACTTCTATGTCGACTCACACTTTTTTACCACAAATGTTAGATCTTAGCAAAGTTCCAATGATATTTTCAATCTAATTAGTAAAAAAGATTGTTTAAATTGGTTCCTATCAACCAACTGTCTTTTGACGTACATTTCAAATAAAACGCTTAAAATAATCGGGAGTTACTGAGAAGAAAATTAAAAAAAAATGAGGAGTTCAAAGGGTTAATCTCCCAATCAGGGAGACACGTGCATCGCTGTCAATGCACATTAGAACGGACGATAATTTCTTATCGAAGTTGCTGTGCTAGAACGCACGTCAACACGTGTCTATGCGCATTTAGCATAATGCAATCGGAAAGGAGGGGAGTTCTCATGTAATAGTAAGTCGAAAATATAGAATGAAATTTGGTCACATAGGGCTCCGTTTTTTAGATAATCGAGTGTGAATATTTGTTAAGTACGTATGCACTTCATTATTGCGAAATCTGCCTACAAGTTGTTAGTTCACTCAATCTGGCCAGCCACCGCTGCTTCTTTTGTACTTATAAACAATATCAGTCAGGATTTGGTATAATTTTAACAATGCAGTTAGTTTCAATGACTTATTTATTTTAATTATTTACAAATTGCTGGACATGTCGCCCTTGATGTCGCAGACAGATTCTTGCTCGACGAATTAACACGCTTAATGCTGTGTGGGTCACCGGCACCTCGAATTTAATTTAATTAAATAATTATTAATTGTCACAAAATTCTGAGCGAACTTCACACTGAAACAATAATGTAGGAACAGAAAAACACGCTTGAACATCCAAATCTTTTTTTTCTTTACGATATATATAAAAAATAGTGAATTATATCGTGTCTGATTAAGTATGATTGTTTTCACTGTGGAACTGAACGGGTTAATAATACACTTAAACTTATTTCCCTTATCGTCTATTGTATATAACAGCAAATGATAATTTATTCAATACGTGTGATTATTATTACAGAGAAACTCGTTACCATATTTGTAATGCATTGAGAATAATATAATCATTTATTATTGTAAAATAATAATAAATGATAATCAATCAGGAATGGCGTTTATGAGTATACTCTAATTATTATATCATTATAACGAGATAAGCACATAATGAAGTTTTAACCAATCAAAAGTGAGCAGTAAATTCATGCAAATAATGACGCAATATGTACGTGATTGTACAGTTTAATACAGTTACATAATTTGTTTCATTAAATCCATTAATGATTTATTATTTATTATTCGCAGTGAAGGAGTGTATTATTTACATATTATACAGGGTGGAGCATCTAAAACAAGTCACTTGAATAACTCGCTTGCTGTTGACCATAGTGAAAAATACTTCTGACCAATCTTACATGGTTTCAAGGGGGACATAATCTGATCTTAATAGTTTTTTTTGTAGGTGGAGACGCAGAGGAGATACGAAGGCTTTTTCTTTAAACGGAATGATATGTTTCATACTTACCTTAATACAGCGATTTAAGGGGCGTAAAATTACCTGTGGTTCGAAGTCGTTCAAGGTCGTTGACGGTCAACTATGATGGAAAAAATTTACTTCAAGAGACCGATCGAACACTATTGCAAATTCTCTGATTGTTAGTACATCGCTCTTGTAATCGCTGTATCGATCGTAGAATGAAAATAAACATTCAATCACATTGTACACTTCATATTCATCTGCACCCATGAATACTATTATTAGTTTGCGGTATGCTACCGACTAAATGCGTTGACCTTCAACCACCTTGAATGACCTTGAACGCGCATGGTCAGTGTACACGCCTGGAAACGGTATATTAGAATGTAAGTAAAAACTATTTCATTCCATGTAATAAAACAAGGTTGACCGTCGCTTCTCCTCTGCGCCTACACCTACAAAAAAACTATTAAGATCAGATTATGTCCTCCTCGAAACCATGTAAGATTAGTCTCATGTATTTTTCGTTATTGTGAGAAACAAGCGAGTTATACAGGTGACTTGTTTTAGATGTCCCACCCTGCATATTTGACAGAATAAATGGCGCATGTGTATTCCAACGTATATTATACATGTAAATGAATTAAATTACGGGAATTTTATCTAATCCAAATTTTGTTAATCTCAAGAGCTCATTTTTTGAAACTTCATATGAGAATATTGACAAAAGCGATTATTGGCTCGAGGGAAGCAAGCATTGTATACGTTAATTATTAATAACCATAACAGTTTACACTGTAACGAAGGTAAACAACAAACAATCCAGGAAAAATAAGAGGATAAATTGTCTGGAAAATAATCCCTTGATCGAAATGATACGTACTCAAATTTTTATTATTTAATAAAAACATAAAATAATAATGTGTACTGTTTTTAATGTAAATTTTAAGTAGAGTAGAATATCGATTATCCGAACACTGGTTATTTGAAAATTCCTCTTTCCTGCAAATTACAAACTAAAATTATCGGTAATCATCAGTAACACCGTGTACTTAATTTTATTCTGCCGCGTATTTTTATATTTTAAACCAAAAGTATCATTATTATACGAAATATAACTAAAATATGATTAATCTTGTTACCAACTACAGTTCGGATAATCGAGGTTTTACTGTAAATAAATTTCTAACAAGTCGAACATTTAATTTAATAGCGGAATCTTAATGTTCTTTCAGACTTTCATAAGAATTAGTGGTTGTTACGAGTAATATCATGCATAACAGGCAGGTTCAATCAGTATTTACAAATAGGATTATAGTAACAACAAATTAGGTACTAGTCTACAGCACAGTTTTTCATTTTACTCATTTCAACGGTACTATAGCGAATATATTCCTGAACGAGAAAAACATATAAGCCACAGTACGATGTAAGAAGAATTGAAAATCGCGTTAGAAAATAAAAAATCAATTTTCAAATAGAGTCACGATCTTCAACGACCTAAGTTTGGTGTCTCTTCTACAGTTATAAATACTCCCTCGAAAAATCTATGATGATACAAAACAATATTCTATAGTACGACATAATGAATAAAACAAAAATTTAAACTCTCGTTAAAAAATCAGAAATGAATTTACAGGCGGAGTAATGTCCTTGAACGGTCTAATCTGCATGTCCCTGCTACAGTAAATCTGTCTCACATAATAAACCAGCAAAAAACTACGAAAATCACTAGTATTCTTTATTGTATACGGTACAATTAGAAGTTACAGCGAGTTCATATCAAAGTCTAAAAAGTATGCCGTTTTCGGTCAATGAAACGTGACGCTAAACTTCCTGAGCAAAATTGTTCTCGGATCATAGTACGTCGCGACAGCGCACCGGATATTTGAATATTTCCCGAACAACCGCATGTAACATTAATATCTTTCGATGGATTTATATTCACTCCGGCGAAAAAAAAAAATACGCGTACAAAATTCACGGCGCAGCGAATGGGACAGAATATGTCCGTTTCGAAAATTTCGTTCGTCGACCGCCATAAAACGCGAAACGCAAACGCTCCTCGGGGAGGGGTCGTGCAATCGGTAAAACGAGTCCGATTTTTGCGAACTGTTCGAACTGTCTGCACGTCCGTCACTATATCTCACATCGTTGCTGCGCAGTATTTTATTTTCTTCTTTTTTTATTTCATTGGGCTTTTCTATCGTCCACAAAATGGTCCCGGCGTGTGTCATCTCTGTCGTACACCCTCGCTGCGATCCAAAATGGGTCGAGTGGACGCAACCATTGCTATTATAACGCTGTTCGCTCGTCCCAATCATTTGCAGTTGAAGCCTGGCCAAGTTTCGATATATCACGGGACCTCTCGATGAGCCGAAGCCAGTGGTAGCAGCTGCCAAAAGGGCGGGAGTTTGTGCGTCGGCTTAATTAAGAATTAATAGTTCGTTCGAGCGGAACAAATTACTTCCACCTACAGGTCTTATCAGATCCTGACTATTTGTGCCCTCGCTGATCCCGTTTTCTTTGCTCCAGTTTAACTTCCTCTGCATTCTCGAGCGCCCGTCTTTCAGTTTTTTAAATGAAGTGAAAAATGACACGTGAATGTATCTAGTAATTAGAACAGTGCGAGATTAATGCCATAAGTAGACAGCGGATGTTTATGCAAATTTACATTCTTCGATTTCAGTATTCCTTGTTACTATGGTGTTCAAGAAATGAATCCTTCACGACACTTTTAAGTTCAGATATTTAAATAATATTATGGGAATTTCAAAATAATATTAGCATTTGTGTTGATTAAAATTTATTTTCCCCTTCAATTAAATTTCTATCAGAAAAAAATAAATTTAATTACAATAATTAGATTTAATATTAACATTAATATTTTATTTTTTGTACTAATAATTTGTTTCTCGTCCTTTAAGGATCTAAAAATGTATCTTCTGCCTCACTTAATTTAGAGACTGTGGATCCTATGTGTATCTGAATATGTTATATTGCATAAACATCCGATATCTGTTGATTAAACGATTACAGAATATAATAATTTTATATAAGGAACTTATTTCTAAATAATGGAACATACTGTAAGTGATAAAAATGCAGTTAACAGTTATACTGCAATAGATCATTATTTATTAGTATAGTTTAAGCGTACTGTGACAGGAAATAGATCAAGGTGTATTGATCATTTCCATAAATAGCTTTTTTAAATAAAAATACTTACTGTCAATATTAATGTATACATTTCAAAGTAATTCGTAATAGTTCCGAATGATTTAAACAAATGGATGACCGTGGGGATAGAGAACGGTTGGTAAGAATATCACTCCTTTATAAAAATTTATTTCGTAACTGCAATTGCTGGTTAACTTTAAATGTGAAGAGACTTATGTCGTCAATAAAAAACAGTCCTTTTTATGTTACTGTGTTCTCATGTGTTCGATCATGGGGTGAGTTATTTGTTTCTATTATTAAGAAAATTTGTTATTACTCGAAATAAATGATAAATTTAAATAAATTGCAGAAATCGTTAGAGTGATCGAGCAGTGTACAATATAGTTAGTGCAGTGGTAGTCATCGATACTCTTCTGGATGATGTTGGCGATGTAGTATCAATTGGTCAAATTGCCTTGAGGTAATTCAACCTTCTTGATGTTTCAACGATTTCTTAGAAGGCTTCCTTACTAATACAAAAGAACTGATTGTAAAAAATTGTAAATAATATTTAACAGATTTTGTGCGATAACTTTAACGTTAAAAATAAATTTTTGTATTCATATGCAGTTACGAATTCATCGTTTCCAAAAATCACTAAGTGCAGATGTAAATTGAAACGTGCCAAAATTGAAATCGTTCCGAACGAAATATACGGAACGTCATGTACAAAATTATTACATGAAAATCCGTTATTACTGTTTTCGTAGAGCGAAAATATTATCCATTCGATTCAAATGAATATTCACATGAGTTTGTTTAATTCATTTTTTATGCAATTGCATAAGAACAACTGATTCGTAAATATCCGGGCACATTTTAATTTATCTGTAAGTATCTTTTTTTATTTTTCCTGGTAATACAATCCACGAAGGTCCAGTAATTAACTCCACGTAGCAAGTCAAATTTTACAATACTTGCATGTAACGAAAAATAATAAACGTAGAGGAACAGTTTTGTTCGACTGCTTTTTCACATTATAACAAAAAATGCAGTATGTCGTTCGAACAATAGAAATATTTCGCCGACTGAATTTAGGTGGGTTTGGCATATTTCTAGTTCATCAGTAAAATAGTTTCTCCAAAAAAAACCAATGATGTGAGAATTTTTATCGACTTCTTTGTTTGCACAAATTATATTCGCTACATAGAATTGTAATTGCAAAACAATTATGTAGAATGTGTTTTTTGTATATTTGAAATACCTTTTCACGTAAATACAGATTATTGTTTATTGTATTACTTAACCCCTAACGCAATCGAAGCCTTCTTGCTACCCTGCTAAGAAGCTTTACTCAAAAACTGTTAGGGATACCAAAAAAACTTTCCTTTGATGGTTCGAGAGTCACCAAAAGTCGCTTTTTACACAATATGGCGATTCACTAACTTATCTTTACTGTTTAAATAATATACAGAAAGTGTTGGTAATACATTCACTTACAGAAGATTGTTATACTTAGATATTTATTGTGAATTGTGATTGCTATTTTACAATTTACATCGACTACAATTGATTACATTGTGTTCTGTTGTTTCTAAGATTTTATACTTAATCAATTATTTTTCGTACGTAACACGACATTTTATTATTTCTTTTAACAATTCGTCCATAACTGGTGCATTTTACATGCGACCTTTAGTACAATATAAAATATTTCATAATATTTGCAATTTGTAAATACGAGAAATACTGACATTATATTTATGGCAGAATGACACCGCCGAATGAGGGCTACGTCTTACAAAATAGTACAATTACTATTTAATATTACATTACAAAGAATTTGTACAGTCTCTTATACATTGTGCTTTAAAAATAGGTCACCCAACTTCTGGAACGTATTACACTCATCCTAAAGATACAGAAAGGCCAGAAAATATGGGTCCTGAAATTTTCCTTCTTCGAGATATAAGTACTTTTTCTTTATAATCGCGTTAGATCAAAATGCCAGTCGTATGTGGAATTTCTAATATTATTGTAACTTTTCTTAGGAGTAACTAATAACAGTATTTGTAATTGAACGAGTCAACTTTGCACATTACAATGAATGTAATTTGTTACATTGTAAAACTTTAAGTGTTGTGCTGTAACTAAGAAAGTACTCCAAAGTCATACTGTTACTTTATCTAATAAAATTCGATATACTACAGGTATTATTTAACGTTTCCGAGAAATTTCGAGATTTCGATATCAGTTATTCAGTGCTATAGAAAAAAATAATATCCAGCAATGCCTTTACTAGAGTATGTTTACAATACTATCATAAATACTGGACAAATGTTAATAAGACCTTTCTGCATTCTTACGATGACTGAAATACACTTTTCAAGTTCGGCCACCTGTTTCTGAAACAGTCTCTACATTAATGATTAAACACGTGTTCGTTAAGAACGAGGTACGAAGAAAGTAGGTTCAGTGTCGCATAATAAAGCATGAAAAAGAATGTTTACGCATGAATGCACATCAGAAATATCTAATATGCATATTTCTGTACGTATCATTAATAATGTGTGGCCCCGGATACTTTCAACGTTCCGCTACAGCTATTGTTTGTCCAACAAAAGATGATGTACTGTGCAGAACGATACTCATTATCCCTTATTGTTGGGTAGAATTCGTGTAAAATGGAAACATTATCGTCTTCCATTACACACGAGCATGGATGAAATCTGTACAAGGCATAGAAAAAACGTACAACGTCCATAATGCACAACATTTTGTAAGTATACACTCATATACAGTTAATTAAATATTATTGGTAATAATTAGACTGCGGTTCTTTACGCAATTTAAAATAAACTTTGTAATATTTACAGCAGAAAATATAGTTTTATCGTAGTTTCATTTCAGTGATTACATTATAATAAATAATATATAACTCATAAAACGTGTATCTGCGTAAACATCCGCAGTCTGGTAATAGTAACAACAAATTTTTGTAATGTCAAACTTAAAATAAGAGGAATGAAAAGGGAACGGCTAACATTATTTAATGATAATAATAAAAGCAGGGAAGCAGTATTGTTATACGTGGACAGCGAATGTTTATGCAAATATACATTTCTGGACTTAAATATTCCTTGTTTTCATGCAGTCGAATTTCATGTTTGCCTCTATATCTTGAAAACTAATGTCAATATACATTTCGGACCTTTTGCATTTCATTCTAGTAACTTCGAACTATCATTTATGCGGAAAAAAAAATTTTCGATTTTTTCAAAAATTCACATTAGTCTAACCCCTCAAGTGTACAGTCGAACGGAAGAATACTGTCTAGGGTTAAACAGCTCCGCCGTGTTTGTACTTGTTTTAAAATAATCTATGTGCCCGGCATTTTCCTACATAATTATTCCTGTAACGTTCGCAGTAAATTATTGTCACAGGGCACCGGTTGTAAAATCTCTCTGAGCTCGCGAGCTTATATTAGCGACGGAGCTTTCGAGCGATTCCAATGGGCTCGAGCGGTAAACGCAAAACTCGAAAGCGCAGTCGTGTCGCGCTGAATAGACTTGATTTCTTGAGAGCGTTCCGATGTTTATTTCTACACGATTCTTCGCCCCTTTTTTTGCGCCGCCGGAACGAACGTCTCCCTTGAAAAGCTCGTTCACGGGAAAAAATTTTAATCTCGATTCAATTCACGACCTCTGTCCTCCCCCTTCGACCTTCAAGCGGAATGCTTAATTCCCTCGTGGTCTTCTGAAACGTTTAATCTCCCCGCCTTTGTGAATATCCGAAAAACTCTTTCATCGTCGCTCGCAGACATTAACGTAAGGGAAACTCGACGATTCCGAAACGAATCTGTCTGATTGCGACGGTGTGGAACGATACTCTGTCCTGCCAAATTTTCTACGTTGTTCATCAATTGATTGTACAGGGTAAGTCACATAACTTGTCCACCTCGAATAACTTCTAAAGTATGTATTGTACAAAATAGTATTTTATATGAAGGGTAAGAGGAAAGAACAGGGTATGTCCATTTTTATTCTGCAGTGTTTAACTCGAAAGAAAAATTAAAATAATATAAAACAATTATATTTTCGCTCATTTGTTTTTTCTGTCGCCTAATTAAAGTATAACTTCATGTCTCAACAATACAGTTACATTCACTGGACCTTGTTTCTTTACTGATGCACTAAAGTATTAAAGACTGATTTTCTCAATGAAGCTGTTTTGTGACATTCCTTGTTTTTTCCCCTAACCCTTCATATAGAAGCTGCACGATAACGAGGGGAGCATATGATGCAGAAATGGTTCTTTTAAATAACCTA
The DNA here is from genome assembly GCA_916610135.2 of Macropis europaea. NCBI lineage: Eukaryota > Metazoa > Arthropoda > Insecta > Hymenoptera > Melittidae > Macropis > Macropis europaea. The sequence continues at coordinate 23,207,028 of OU744345.1, read as the reverse complement.
TTCGTTTATTGACCTTATTTTTGTGGACCTTGAATTTTTTAAATGGAATGCATATCACCTTACTTCTCACCTTATTTACAGTAGGTGGTCGAAGTTATGCCCATTAACTTTGATACGCTTGTGTAATCTGTTAACTAATGGCAAAGACAGAATCTGTCTTGTTAGTGTTTTGTTTGGCGATTAGTTTCTCTTATCTTCGACTTTTTATTCCTCAGCATGTGCAGGCAGATTCCAGTACGTTTGGCACGTGCCTATAAATCATACGATTATATAATTCGGGAGGAACATTAAAATGAAACTGTAGAATGCTAATACTTAATCCAAAACTAACTGAATCATACACCAACACTTTTTCACATCGCAAACTTTCTCCTCAGCCTGTGACTATCATTTCTTTTGGCCCTTGTCTATATTTTCTCCCTACTTCAAGAAACTCTGCATGAATAAAACATCCCTTGAACACACCGAGTGCCACAGTGAAAACAGCCATACCTAATCAGACATGGCATAATTTACTATTTTTTATATAAATCGTAAAGAACAAAAGAGATTTCAGTACCGAACCGTGTTCTTCTGTTCCTATATTATTGTTTCAGTATGAACTTTGCTCAGAATTTTATGACAATCAATAATTATTTAATTAACACGTTGGCTGCCCACTACGAGTTAACTAAAAACCTAGATAATCACATTGTACGAGTTCAGTGCATTAGCATATTATTTCGGCAGTTCCGTCAAAACGTACTTGTGTCAAATTTACAGTAAAACCTCTTCGTCAAAACTCGGTAGTCTGAATATTATCCTGTGTGACCGCCAGTCCATTACAGCTGCTATCTACTACAGCATAATTACACGAAGTAGAAAATATTTGACGAGAAATAAAATGAAATTGAAAAGTGGAATCAAGGTATAGAACATTGTTACAGGGTGAAACGCGATTGCACGTACGCGGTGCTCGCGGATCGCAAACAGTGGCGAGTGACATTCGCGAGGGGTAGGAGAAAAAAAGAGCAAGGGAGAAAAAAATTATTTTCACAGGTAGTTTATTGGCAGATCCAATTTCCGGATCAACGGTGGATGGCCGGCGTTGTTTGCGCGACGATCGAATGGCGTTTCTCGTCGTCCACGTGTGTACGGGATTCGTTTTACGACGGATATGAGAACGGAGTTTGTTCGCGCTATCGTTCCTCTATGAATTTTTCAAGTGTCCCTCTTCCTCTTGTAAATAGTCCTTGTCCAGGAAACTCTCAGATTTTCGTTACTTCCTGTACAGAAACAAACAAAAATAGAAGCTAATAAACACGGGAATTACGTTGTTCATCGACGAGTCCAATTTCCGTCGCAACAGCGTGCAGCTTTCGCAACATAAAATACGCACGCACCCGGTGTATTTATGATAATGAATGCCATGTTCGTGTTTCCACCGTACGAAATCCTGTCACGGCAGAGAAAAATTCGCCCCGTGCAACGGAAAAATGGGATTCGTATGGCCGTGCAATCGGATATTCGTTTTCCGTGAGCTGCTGGCACTTCTACGTGCTGGTGAAAGTTTAATGAACAGGTGCAACAAATTGTCCGAGGTTTTATGCGCTTTATACTCCGACGACATTGCAGGAATACGTCGAAATGCACTGCGCTGAACGATTAGAGGCTCAAAGTGTTCGATAATTGAAGGGGTTGCAGTAATAAGGAGGTAGCCCCACTTTTCGGCAATTTGTGTAACCCAAAAAAAAATGAAAAACATTTAAAAATCAAGTCCTTTTGCAAACACGCTATAAATTTATAAGCGACTAATATTAGTATTAATATACTTTTTAATTGAATATTACACCTATATCTCTTTTTCATTTCCAATAAATACAACTTGAATATTGGAGCTGCCTTTTTTTTGGTTCAAAATGAAGGAAATGGTACTCAATAAAGTGTAACTAAATTTATTATAACTAACATGATTAATGGAAACGTGGACAATGTTTTTAGAAATAATTATATTATAATGATGTATTGAAATAAAACTCTACAAGGTGAAATCATCTTCAAATTCGCCTTCTGTATTGCCTGGATCATCTGGTGCAAGGTTGTCTGGTTTTAGTCTATTATAATACCACATGTCGTCTTCCCCAACATACTTTTTTGCGAGATCTAATACATCTTTAAATTTTGCAGCTTTTAGTGGTAGTGAGTTCTTATGAGCGGGCTGAATATTGTTCACTGGAATCAGTTTTTCGTTATTGGTGTTTAATATTTTCACTTCTACTGACGCTTGTAAAGTTACATACTTGCTGCACTGAATCGTGCCTTTCCGAATTAGATGGTTTTCATAACAAAACAGTTTGTAATTAACTTGGTAATGAAATATTGTTCTTGCCGCTTGTTATTATTTGTTAATAAGTAAGCAGCTTTAAAATAAAATTGTTTCAATTTTTCAACGAATTAAAGAATCATTAGCCTGTCTACTTCAACAACAGAAAACCTTTGGGACTATTTAAAGAAAAGTAAGAAATGAAAAATTGAAACAATAATAAAGAATGGAGCAACATGGAAGCAGATTGTCCAATCATTTTAACGATTGGTGCTTTGCTTTGGGGCAAGAAGGAGGTAGCTCCAGGAGCAGCCTCTTTATTACACCGAACATATTGCACACGCAACTCCATTTGTTGGTAAATATGTTTATAGTTTCGTAACTATCGCTTCGAGTTTGCTCCTTCTTGTACCAAGTGGATGGTCACATTTTTCTTTAAAAGATAGGATACAGGATGTTCCAGCTTATCTGTTACAAGCTCATATTTCCTAACTTATTGAACGTAGAGAAAATGTTTTATATGGAAGTTGCATGGCATGGAGGGACACATCTTTTGGCGAAGGAGAATTCTTTTTTACATTGTTACTTTAAGAGATATGAAGGTCAAGTTCGGTTTTTTAAATTGAACTATGTATTTTTGTTCAGATCATATGAGCTCCTTAGTTGACAAGTGAATTAAGTCCCTTTTCTTAGTTTTGTGAAAATTGCACTTTCGTATAATACTTTTACAGTCACTTTACTTACGATGTAAAATTGACTCTTATTTTTTATCAACATGAAAGAAAATATACGCAAGTTAATTTGGTAAATAAAACAAGTATTCTTGATACTTACTATTTCTGTAATAAACTCATTTTTCGTAATTTTGGACTTATGCCACTCGTCAATTGAGGGGCTCATATGATAGTGCTTTTCAAAACGAATTCACTGACCTTTAATGTATACACCCGATTTTAAGTGGTTTTCGAGATAATTCGTTTACAAATTTCCTGATTTTCAACAGACGTATCCAATCTTCATATCTCTTAAAATGATAATGTAAAAAAAATTCGCCTTCGCCAAAAGATGTGCTTCCTTATACCATGCAACTTCCATATGAAACATTTTTTCTATGTTCAATAAATTCGGAAATATGAGCTTGTAACAGTTAAGCTGGAACACCCTGTATAACAAAAAATCTGTAAAAAGTGGAGCTGTCTCCCTATTGCTGCAAACCCTTCAATTGTCAATCGACAGTCGATCAGATACCAGTAATGAATAAATACTGATTACTTAACGCGTTCGCTGACACGGGATAAGTATGTGCAACGCATTCATTTTCATGAGGGGTCACGCATATGTGACAGTAATGTCTTCAAAATAACCTGTTACACATACGCTGTCGACAAAAAGTTTCCGACCACTTCGATACTTGTAACGAGCATGTGAATTAATCAAAATGAGCAACTGAATCAATAAATAAGCAATAAATTTTACTGTGTTCGCTTATTGAACATAATATTTATAAAGATAGTGTTCAACAGCCTTCTCATCGAAAGAAGAGCCCCTTGTTTTTGTATTATTATCGAAGACAGATTATTGCAAGCGTGTTCTTAAAACATTCAGAGTTCTTTTGATTTTGGGCGATGTTGTCTGACATTCCTGTCCAGATGATCCCAAAGCAGCTCAATGGGGTTTAAGTTCGGTGATTGAGGTGGACATCTCATGTCACATAATAATTTTTCTTCTTCTTTCAATGCTTTTGTAGATGGGATGCATTTTTACATAATTGGTTTATATAAAAATAAATACATGATTCCGTTAAAAAATGCAATACAATTGCATTATTTCAGTAGATTTTTGCATATGCGAAAAAATCAATTGTACAGAACAAAAGAGCTTATAACACGATTTAATTTCCCTTTTTACGTTTCTTTTATCTTCAACGAAACAAGAGCGACGACTCATCTTAATAGTCTGACGATAATAAAATTTTATAACTCAGGATGCACGTCATGCTCCGTTCTGACATTTTGGAAGCAATTAAATGATAGTACGTACAGAAAAAATTTCAGCTCGGAACAGGATTTATTTTTAATTTTCTCTACAGTTCAGAAATTTGTTCCATGCACTTTATACTTCTTTAATAAAATTTGAAAGTCGTACGAGTAAAATAGCATTTCCTCCACGTTCATAAGTATAATAGTTCCCGTCTCATGATTTTTTAAACAAAAGTTCACCCGATATTTCCGATATCCATAACTCAACAATTTTAAATAATTTTATCAGACTGTGCTCATAAACAGATGGTGTGTGTGTGTACAATCATCGCTTCTGCATGAAATCATTTTATAATATTTTTATTCGATGTTTACTGACAATAGTATTTGAAATACTAATGGACAAAGTGACTGCAGTACTTGGCGTAATAATGAACAATAAATGATTCAAGCGTGTAACCTTTCTGAATATATGGAGATACAATTATCCTCATATAAAATTTATAAGCTGTATAGATCAAACGTTTACTTTACATCTTTCTATTACGAAACAAAAGTTTTTGTTGTTTGGAGAATTAATTGAGAGAAAAGCGGTAATTATCAAAGATATGGACACAATAAATTTCGTTGCTCTTTAAATAAGTTAGAAATCATGCAAATGAAAAATCCTATACACTTTACAGAACTTCAGGACTGTAGAATTTGTTATGCTGTAATAAAGTGTACACGATTCTGTTCAAAAGTTAATTTTGTGGCCGTTCAATTGTCCGGAAATACATTATCGAACCCATGTTTCGCTATGTAGCAATATCTTATCAATATGTCCACTAAAGTAACTGATAAGTTTAATCACATGAAGTGCCAAATTTTGCTGTACACGCTGTAGCAGGTATTAAAGAACAGTTCAAGATCTCATAAAAAACATTTGTAAATCACAGGGCATTCATAGTTTTATAATTATCAAATCATAGCTATCCAATCTCCTACATGGAAAATGTAAATTTTCTCCCATTTTTTCACGGTTATACATCCGCGAAGAGGAATTGTAATCCACGCAGCCCTCTCGTGACGCAACAAGTGACGTCATGACAGTCAACGTGTCCACTTAATTCAATGTACACTTTCCTAGCCCAATAATCCTAGCCCACCTAATTCAATGTACACTTTCAGAATTATCGCTTCAAATCAAACATTAAAATTGTATTTCGAGTAACATGCACATATTCAAATCTGTAATGTATTTGAACAATGAAATAACCATCAAGTATAATAATATGTTATTTAACTCTTTGTCTGGTATCGGTACCTATAGGAGCTTGACAAAGTCTCTCACCGAGTACTATCAACGCCCATGTGCGTTAGGTGCAATGGCTCACTATGTAACACTGCAGCTCGGCCGCACGCTGCGTTCGCCGCGTTTCCAAGTATCCGGCAGTGAAAGATTTAAAAAAATATTTCAAATGTGCGAATGGTGGATATAGCGGATGACGAACTTTCGTCAGATAAGAAAGGACTGATTGAGGAAACTAATTTTGAAATGAAAGGGAACGTTGATACGCTGCGATGGCCGGCCTGCATACGAGAAGATTTCCTGTCGGGACGGATATGAAAATCGCTGGTTCCTCCACGGCTCTTTAATTTTAGTTCCTCTCGGACTTTTCCTCCACAAATCTCTATTTTCTGTCAACGGAGACGGAACGAATTTAAACTCGCGTAACAGGAAGGAGCCGAATGCGGTACGCGGAAATGTCATTGCAACGTATTAACTCTCCTTATCAAAATGCACGCCGTGGCCCGGAGCCGGCGACTTCCTAAAGCGTTCGCGACCGAACAAAAATTCTACGTCGTGCGCTAAATATTTGCCGGATTAATATTTTAGCGTTCCGGCTAAAACGAAATGCGTCCGCGGCCTCTATTATTTTATTCGGCGAGCAATTACACTTGCTGCAATTTTTAATGCACCCACGACACGACTTCCCTCCTTTGTTCTCCGTTCCTGACCCTCCGCGCACTCGTACGTCGCAATTACTCGGGGAACATTTGCTCGATATTTCTTTCAAACACGCTCGTCGTTCGTATCTCGATTCTGACAGGCTGCATTCGATATTCTTCTAATTACTTACGTTGGTATTTCATTTTCACAGGAGTACGTATTTATTGAAATTAGGACTCACAGAGATTGAACAAGTTTTAGTTTGACTGCCTTCATAATTGTTTCGCAATCGAAGAGGTCATAACAGAAACAACCCCTGTGAATCTTTGTCTTTTTTTAAGGAGAGCAGAAAAATACTCTAGTGTCTCCAATTTTTGTTCAATAGATTTAAATTTCTTTAACAAAATATACAACATATTACACAATTGTTGTGAGTGTTATCTGTAATTATATCGCAGAAGAACTGTAACGAATTAAATCATGAAGTTGTGATGTGATCGTAAACTGTGACAAGGGTTGCTTTGCTATAAATCCCTCAATTGTTCCACAAGATTTATGGCAAGCTGGTGTTCTATGAAGCTTTAGGGTGAGAATAGGTTTTATAAGAATTTTTACGGAAACACTTCTTTTTGAGTTACAAACAGTTGAGTTAAATCTAATTGATTTCTAAATATCAATTTATCAAATGCATTGCGCATTGTTATAACTGAATTTAAATTAGATATTCCGGATCCCCTTCAAAATAAATAGTAATGTAATTAATCTTTTAATTATCAAACAGACCCAAAGAAGTGAATGTACATCATGTCCATTGGGTTTGTATATCACAAATGATGTATATCATAGTAGGGGTGTAATTTCTGGATAAAATTGATGTCACGTATAAAAAATAATTACTCTTAATACTTGACTATTTTTTGAGAAATTGTACTTACTGACAATTACCGACGTTGTCAACATCGAACACAGACCACAATCTATTACATGAGGGGAATGGACGCAGAGTGGGGGCAGGGCGGATCCAGGACTCGTTCCGGATGGCCACCTCTGATCTATACTGCTTAGGTATCCTTGTTCAAAGTGTTCATAACTCGTAACAAAAGTGTTTCTAAACAAACGATTATACGACCCCCTGTCATTTTTAAGACGAATACAGTACGCTGTTTAACCCTCAACTACCTCACAAACCGCTAATGTTTATTGCGGTATTACGTACATATAAATGCTGAATAATGATCAAATCCAAGTGTTCTTGTTTTGTACATTAGTAATAAAGAGACCCAAGCCTGATTGAACATTAGACATTAATTGAAAGGTACCTGGAGTGAGAAGATGATAAGTCAGGCAGGAAGGGAAATAGGGATGAATGAAAATTTGGAACGGTCTCACAGACGTTCTATAGTAGGTAAGGGTTAAACTCGGTAATACATTTTCCAGGCACCCTGTGTGCAGGCGTAAACGTATTTAATATCTCTGTTCTCAGACACGTGATTCCAATGCAAGAGGTTAACTAATGATTCTCCGACCAACCGGCGCCGGGTCTCGTGTCATTATCGGGAGAAACATCGTATATTTCGAGTAATTGAAGAAGTAATTTACAAGTCAGATGATTTCGCGGCGGTGATCCGTGAATTTCCATTTTTCCAATGACCGGGAACGTCTTTCGCGGTTCCGGTCCACGCCAGACGTCGCGCCGCTCCTATTGAATGTATAATTCAAATTTCGTGGTATGAATAATGTGCAATGATGCAGGTCGGTTGACGAGGGGTGGAGAATGGGTGGATCGCGAGGGGTAGAGAAGTTTAACCCGCTGCGAGGGTAACGCAATAAATAATAGAGGCGGGGTTGTCCGTTCCTCAGTCACCCTTCAACAACCATCTCAGCGTTGAAATATTCAGGGGTTGTAATGGCCTGGAACTCGCTGCCATTCTCTGATCCACCTGTCGCTCGGACGGCACAATTCGAGTGCCCGTTCGATCTTCTCCTCGTGATCGCGGCGCCATGTTGTCGAGGTTTATTTTTGCTCGAATAGGATATACGGGGTGGTCCACGCAACTGGAGCAAGTCACACCTCTTTTCTCATTACAATTAGAAAGAAATGTTGGAGATGTTCACAACCATATGTGTTTGCAAATATAACGATGCACTCGTATTTTACAGTTCTACCATTTTTTTTAAACTGCAATGTATATTTTTTTATATGTCTGTCAAATCCTCTCGTCATTCTGCGTCAAAAAGTATGAGGGTAAAGCTATCGAAAAATGTGTACTCCGTGAAATAGTTTAAGTAAATGTTATTCAAGAAGGTGCTCACACGCTTCTCCATTGGATTCTAAACGCTTCATACATCGCTTTATTATTGTTTTCATAACCAAACGTGATCTCTGGTTATTGTTCTGCAATAAAAATTTAATGTTCATTTGTTTTAGCGAAATGTTTACGTTTGCATGGAGCGTTTGAGCTTCTTCAATGAAGACATTCATTTCTAATATCTCACATTTTTCGAACACTTTACCCTAATACTTTTTTACGCAGAATGACGAGAAGATTTTATGTGTGTAAACAAAATATACATTTCCAATTAAGAAAATGGTGCAACTGTAAAATGCACGTACGTCGTTATATTTGTGAAAAATATATGGTCTTGAAAATATAGTTCTCTTGGAACCATTCACCTTTTTCTGGGCCACCCTGTAGACACGAGTACGGGCAAATTTTTGAAAATGTACAATATACCCGTCGAGGCGTTAAAAACAGGTCACCTGAATAACTTCGTTATTTTTGGCAATAAGAAAAATTGGTTTAGTTAGACTACAATTTTTAATATCGTTCGAGTTTTAAAAATAAATTTTATTGAACATTTGACGGAAAAATTCAAGAGTTGCTTGGCTTCGAAGATGGAAGTCTGATGTATCACCAATTACGAAGCATCCTGTATACGGATCAATACTGAGGTATTTTGTTCGATTTGTATTTCAGAAACAAATAATTTTTAGACCTATGTTTATTTGAACGCTTTTTGTTCATTGTCACTTATAGAGTGTTTTTACCAATTTTCTAACAGGACTTTGGGGGTACTCTGTATACATGTGTATCGTGAATATACTATGATGAAAATACTACCAAAAGTATAGTAAATTATTAGTCGACCTGAGATTGTACATTTCATGCACATTAAACATACTAAACCGACAGTTGAAATATTTCCATAATGCACGCGATGGTTTATCAAACTTATAGCGAGAGTTTAATAATAGCGTTCTTTACGAAAATTTGTTTCAATCTTTCGTTTAAATTCCCGGTGTACCTTCGATCTAGATATAAAATATTATCAGGTCATTCCATAAATAATGTGAGTACCCCAAACACATGAGAGTAACTGAATAAAATATATGTTTGTTGATATATCTTGCTACTGTGGTGTAGACGCTTATGGAAATTAAAAAATAATAATAAAACATGGACTACGATTTTTGTATGATATTTTCATCTTATTTTGAACCGTAGAATTTGCTGGTAAATTTTTTACGAAAATCTGCTTGGTTCTCGGCATAATGAAGTATAATATTTCACGTGTACACGATTAAATCTTGTAAAAAATTATTTTATCTTATCACCTTTAAAAACAACAACACAATATTCGCATTACATGTGGGTAGACTGCGGATGTTTATGAAAATATATATTTTTATTTTTAAATGTTCATTTATTTCAATACATATAAAAACGAATTTCGAAATCAATTTTGTGTCTTATGAAGAAGTCGGATTGTATTTTTTATTATCTCAAAATGAGGCTGTTTTAAATATTTGGGAATGCTAAAGTGGATAAACATCTGCAGTTTATTTACAAAACGACCTGATGTAAACACGCCTCGGCAAATTTTCTATTAGATGAAAATAAAAAGTAATGATTTGAAATATTAGTCTAATCCGTCATTTTCAGTAGTATTACTTTAAAGTACATAAAATATCGGTGTATTTGATACATCGGCGATCTTAAATATCTAATCATTTTAGTATTTTCATTTCAAATATTGACAAAGAAATAATGGTAAAGACAGTTTTAAAGAATATTCTGAATTTATCTTGTGATTACTTTAATTGCCCCAAGCAGTAATTACAGTTTCTTAGTAGATGCATCGTTCAAATTTTATGTAGTATGTACAATAATATTTTATTTATAAGTCTGGAACACGTAGTACAATATTCATTTACATAATCTTTTAACTATATAATAATTTAACTTCAAGCATATGTAATAGTTTAAAATAATTTAAATAGCTCATTTTAACAGTATTTCACTGAGAATCAGTAAGAGATTTTACATTATTGCCAGATCATATCCCACAATGACCTTTTTTGGAATTAGTTCGTCAACTGAAGGGTTAGGGAGAAAAACAAGGAATATCACAAAACAGCTTCATTGAGAAAATCAATTTTTAATACTTTAGTGCATCAGTAAAGAAACAAGGTTCAGTGAATGTAACTGTATTATTCATAAAATGAAGTTTTACGCTAATTAGATGACAGAAAACATAATGAGCGAAAATATAATTGTTTTACATTATTTTAATTTTTCTTTCAAGTTGAACACTGCAGAATAAAAATTGACATACCCTGTTTTTCCCCTTACCCTTCAACTAAAATAATAAAATTATATTAGTTAACGGCAAAATTGTATAAATAATACACTTTAAAACACGAAAGAGCCACAAAATAAAATAATGTTTCAAATAACGTAACTTCAAGTGTGCCAAGGGCGAGGTATCATACGTTTAGTGCTCGTGAAAGTGTTACTGATGTTTGCAAAGCCTGCCGTTCGATTAAATCAACTGCAGTCACATCAGTGTATGTAAATCTAGTGTGAATAGGTTTTTCTATGGCAAATCAAACGCCGATGCAGGATGATCGATAACATTTCGCAGCGGCCCCTTCCGTGCACGTACTGCGAGACTACATGGCCGAACTTTCTTTTCGAAATCTTTCCGTCTCAATGGCGAACTTTACGACTGTTCGTTCACGTTAAGCACCCATAGCCATGACTTTTCCTGGAAATTTCCAGCAAAGGGAGCGCTTGCTCCGGATCGGTGGCTGGCCAACTTCCGCACGTTTGCCCGATACCGGACTTAATTTCGCCGAAAGGTCCTGGGATGATGAAAAATTTCGCACCCTCAATCGATCGTAAAATTTCAGTCGAAACTCCACTAAAATCGAGGAGCGAATTCATCGTCGCCTTTTTCCATTCGCACGTGAACGATCGCCGCATACGGTTCTCGCGATTCTTCGTCTAGTGTTTTACAATAGAATCCGGTCACGTGTTGCGAAGATTTCTTGACGAAGGATCATTTTCATCGCGAACGATTGATCGTTTTTCCGTCAACCGTGATGGATATTCTTAACTTTTTAACTCGAGGAATCTCAATCTTTCCCCTGTCAATTTCTCTCGTGTGTTATTAATTCCATGCCCTCTCCTCCATCATATTCGTCTCCACGTCAATTATATACATATTTCGATACAACAAGAAATTTTTAACTTTTTCAAAATGAAATGCTTAAAGACAGCTCGAAGTTGGACGCGTAGGGCGTTCCAATACGTGTGCCGCTTGAAGTAACTTCTGAACTATACAGTTTTTCGAATAATACAGAACATGTATTTTCTGTGTTTTATGCAAAATGAGATGGTGTATGAATTACATTTTTTAAGTTACTTTGATGTGTTATTTCAAGGTTAAATTGTTTCTTTACCATGGAACGGTATACTTTTTTTTTGTTAATGTCTTTTTGGGTAAAAACAGGCAAATTCAACGACACCCTCTTATGTGACCTTGAGATACAAATACAGTGACAGACCTTTGGGGGTTCCACACGCGATGGTGTCCCAGGGAAAGTACTATTTGAAACAGCACGTAAAAATATGAATTTTTTTGTAACAATGGTAGAAGACATGTTTGTTCTGTTTGTGATATAGAATTAGATAGTATAAAAATTAAATTTTTTAGATCGTTTTTGAAAGGTTATTTCAAGATCAATTTGTTCTGTAATGTCAACTTGTAGTATGTTAGTATTAAACAATTGAATGTTAAAGATGACGTAGTCGCGGTGTTCTTTCCCTACTTATCATGCATAATCACTACAAAATTCAATTGTTTGACGTGCAGTTATCTCAACGTCACACGATAGGAGGTAGATGAATCCATCATTTCTTATCTAACAAGATATAAACAAGAAATCATGCCATTTCATTAAAATAAAAGCAAGATGATCTTCAAATAACCTTTAAAAAGAAACTTAAAAATTTTAATTTCATACCATGCGATCCTACGTCAGAAATACAAAAACCACGTCTCCTACTAATATTCGAAAAAATTCATGATTTCAGCGACATTCCAAAGGGCACATATTTTGGGTCACCCTGTGTATTCTCCCGCTTTGATCGGAAATGTTTCATACAAAGCAAGCGAACGCACTATTTTTACGTAATCCGATTATCCTTCGAGTTATGAAACAAAGTAATATTTAGTTGTGTCTGCAGTATGACGTTTATCTGTTTATGTCTAGTCTAATGTTGGTCTCCCTATCTGCGCGTAAATAGAAGAGTCACATTAAATACACTCTTTCCCCCTGTTCGCCGTTCGTTTCCTGAAAACCGGGCTGCATCGAAGAGAAACATTTTAAAGGGTGCGATGAAAGTTTGGCAACTTTTGTCTAATAAAATATTTGTTACATAAATGAATGTCTTCTAAAAGTATTCGTTATCATTGGATTCGCTATTCAATTGTCTATTTAGTGGTGTTTAGATGTTGTGCATTTTTTTTATTTGAAGATGTCAAACAAACATGAAGAAATTCGTGGTTCTATAATTTCCTTGCACATGCGAGGAAAACGTCCAGTGGACATAGTTCGTGTGCTCAATATCGAAAAATCTGTTGTGTCAAAAGTTCATCAACGTTTCAAGAAGCAAGGCCTGTGCCAAACCTCACATGTGTATGGAGTTTTTAAAGAAAGATTTGGTGAAAGCGTGGAACGAAATAGATAAAAATACGCTGCGCGCATCGGCCAACCAATTTCAAAAGCGTCTCAGAGCCTGTGTCAAAGGAAATGGCGGCTTTTTCGAAAACGACATTGTCTAAATAAAATTTGATGATTTTTCCAATGTTGTCATTGTCTTTTAGTTCTATTTGACAAACTTTTTGTCAAAAGTCAATTGCCTAAAAAGTTGCCAAACATCCATCGCACCCTGTAAAGAATCATTCTATCGACACGGTTGAATTCTGCGCGTTCAGAATGTTGTGACACTTTTGACGCTGCAAAGAGAGATGGGATAGTATCCATGATGAATAGATGTGCAATGACATTAACCCGAAGCCCAGCCACAATGGTTTCTCGCTGACAATGATAGAACTGCAGCCCGAACCGCCTTTTCCTACCGCAAGGCAAAGACCTCAGCTTCTAAGATATGGCGCGATCATTAAACTATTTCCCTACAAAATCGATTTATAATTGTGGGGGGGTGTTTGTGAAGTGGTCCAGAACTCTCAAAGGGGAAATTAGGGAAGGCAGAACGTTGCGGTATTATTTTCTGGAGAATTTTAAATAAATAAATTTGAAGTAAAAAGTACTTGTAACTTCGGACCTATATTATTCAAGCATTTTTTATTCAGTTCAGTGAATGCTATAAGCGTGCAGAGTTTTAAACTATACGTAAATGTTTTATTGTTCATTAAGGCATTAAGTACTGTATAGGTTGTATCCGTAAATAAAATGGATGATTAAATTGTAGGACTGTATTGTATTCGCCTTAGGATTGAGAAAGGGTAGTATAAACATGTGTATAAACAGTTGTAAATATTATTCGTTTGACTGATAATCTATATGTTAAAAAAAAAGTATTTATATCTGAAAAAGCTAGCGTTTGCTGTAAAATATTGATATGAGCTTTCTTCATCCAAAAAGTCAGTAACATACGTCTCTAAAGTTTGGTCACCTACTCCATAAACATCTCGAATGCAATAAACATTGAGTGAGGCTATTATAACATTAAACATACATCATTTAAATTATTGATATACAGTAGAATCTCGATTATCCCAACTCGGGTCATCCAAAAATTGGTCCTCCTATGTCAATAAATAAGTACTTAATTTTGTACCGTTATATGTTTTACATTCTAAAATAGAATTATCATTTTTATGTAAAATCTAGTTACAGTGTGAGTCGTTCTGTTATTAAGTAGAGTTCGGATAATTGCGGTTCTACTGTATAATAGATTACCTAAAATTATTAATAAACCTGAACCTGCAGCTATTCTGAGCAGTATATCTTCGAGTCGTAAACGTTCTCCAGTGATGTATCATCCATTTTTCATTATACCAAAAAACATTCACAGTAAAACAGAACCAGTATAAACAATAAACAGGGGATAAACATAGCTGACCTGTAAACGAGGTGAAAAATGAAGCTACAATAAGGCTAAGAAATATTCTATCTCAAACGTACTGTCACCCGAACTCACTTCGAATCAACCTCAAACGCTCCCTAAGTTCAGGGTGTACGAGACCAAAATTCATCATTGAAAACATAAATGAAAATGTTGCCAGAACTCTGTCGTGGGCCGAGCTTCTGCAAAGGATCGCTGATGGCTAAAAAGTCCAGTCTAAAAAAAACAAATTCCATTGTTACAGTCCAATTGAACGCGCCGTGTCAAAAGACTCAGCCAGAGGAAGCGGTAATGGTTGATTCTATGGGTGGCCACCCTCTGTCACCCTTACTGACGCAGCGTGGCGATGATCGGAATCAAAGCAACCGAAGTATGATTGGACTGTGGCCAGCTGGCCATATAATTGAGCATCGCGTTCCCCTCGGCTTGCTCCACTGTCTCCTATCACGCATACGAGCCTCGCATAAATCAGAACAATTAGTTGCAAGCTCGTACCTCACAGTCCCGCGAAAATGTCGCGTCGCATTTACCACGTGCGAACTTTACACGCGACTCCCTGTGTCTCGTGTTTTATTAATCGCCCGTCAGTTTGTCCGTTTCTTTCTCCTGTCCTTCTCTCGACAACGTGTGCAGCGAAAAATGCAAGAATTTGTGGCGCTGTTAGCACCTGGACGAGAGAAAGCTATCTTAGGATCTGACGGGGAATATAATTCTCTAATAAAAAACGTCTTATCGCGATACTTTAGATGCTATTTCGCGTGAAGAGTAATGATGAAAATATTTTGTAGCTTCTAAGACATTCTAAAATATGTACATATACACTGCTCAAAATAATTAACCCTCTGTAACGTCCTGTGACTTGGAAGTTACTTACCTACATATGTATATATCTATATTTTTTAAATCTTATTTCGTTTATTTATTACTGTATATGATTATATTCTGTGACTATAGAGCCACCAAGGAGTCTGTTCGTTTATTATTATGTTTATATCCTAAGATACAAACTTTATCAGTTATCTTTATCATTTACCTGATGTATCATTTTTGTCATATGCAAAAAAAATTCCGGTTATACAGGGTTAAAGAATCACATTTCTGACAGATTTATTCTTTATGGAAGTATAAAGTACTATGAAAGCTTAAAACAGTATAGGCAAAGTAAATATTGGTCACAAATTTTATAACATTAGACACAGAATATTCTTAACACTAGATACAGTGAGAGTCACAAGTGAGTATACACCTTACAAAAATGAGGTTCTTATAATATTTATGAAATATATATTACTAAGACCGAGGTAGTAATATGATAGTATGTATATGATATTTGTGGCTTTTCAAACATGTATGGATACACATCTTAGTGATTCATGTTGAAATGTTTCGTAAACAAACGTTTATCATAAGTCGCATTTATGAAGGCGTCAGATGTGAATATACACAGTGAATTTTGTTAGTTTGCTGTGAAAGAGAGTTATGTAAGGTATTTCCCTAGGAGCCGCAGTTGTTGAATAACCGTGAATTTATGTAAATATACACCAGTGTACATAAATATTAAACATTTAATACATAAGCAGAGGTATGAATGAAAAACGTACAGAAACTTCAGAAGATATGAGAAAAGTTATTGCTAAAGTAAGGAATGAAAGAAAATCATTCTGAGAAATTGGGAAAATAGTAAGTCATTCTCATGAAACAGTAAAAAAAGTCAGACCTTAACAGGTAATAGAAAATTTGTGGGAAATATGAGACTCGAAATTATGAAAAGTAAAAATTGCGAGTAAGGAGAACCTTAAAATACTCACGTTTGACCTGTATTTTCACAGGTTCGCAACTGTTTTACGTTATGTTTCCAATATGCTACATCAGACTTGCCAATGTTTTTTTACTATTAATTTGTATTCCTACATACTTTATACCTTTTCAATTAATTTTCAATTTATGCAACATGTGTATAAGAACTTTTGAATCAATTTCGTGCCTTCAAGGTGTATACTCACTTTCGACTTTCACTGTATATCTGATAGATTGTTCAAAAGTAGTACAAAGCTTGATTCTGTGATTGTATTCAACAGTGCATTCCACGCTTCAGTAAGTGTGTACTTTTGAATTCATTCATTCTTTCGTTGGGTTAGATAGGTTGGCTTGCAAGGCACTGGAACACTTTATTTCATAGATGAGTTTCATCACAGTTACAATTGTCCTACCTTGTGAGCTGACAATGGGATGGTAAGTCGAGGAGAGCGTAGCCGGGAGTTCACCACGTTAGAGTACATTCAAGTGATATCGAAGCACCTTTTAATTAGTTTTTCTAAAATTCTCCGCTTCGGCACGTTTAAGTGACCTGCCGTGTAAACGCGGTACACGATGAAACTGTTATTTGACGAGCTGTATCAACGTAAAGCTGCGCGTCTCTGTCACCCTCGTTCCCAGCGGGAATCAGACGAGTTTGCACAGTACACGCCGAATGCGCGTACGATGTTGATCGTTTGCCAGACTACTAGAAATTATCATCCCTCGGAATATACTCGGTGCATAAACGATCGTACGTGCGTTTACCAATGTTACACGTTAGTGAAAATAACTTCGGTTTGGAGAGGCTGTTTGCTGCTCTTATTCGACCGTCCTTTGATCACTTTCCCTTTTCCATTCAAACCACTTCACACTGCTACATATGTATGATACGATTAGAAGATGTGACCGTTTTGGCCAATAACCGTCCGACTAGGTGGACCTGTTCCACTATTAACCAAGTATACTCGTATTCCTTTCGCTGGACTTGTTTGCAGCTCTTCACAATACACATTATAATAATATACCAGATTTGCTTCTTTCTGCCATGGTCACACATGCACAAAACTTGTCGTAACTACGATCCCATACTAGCGCACCTCAACTTACAAACGCTAGAAACTCGTAGGCAAATTGCTGAACAGATTTTTCTTTATAAAATTTTGAATGGCATCATTAACTGTTTCTATATCCTAGAACTGATAAATCTAAATGTGAGTTCTCGGCCTTTACGTAATACTTCTCTTTTTCGAACAGCTTCATTTCGAACTAATCTTTTGCACCTGGATCCTACAACGAGAATCTGTAGCTCAGCTAACAATTTACCAGACTCTGTTAACCTTTTTCCGACACCGTTATCGTCGTTTAAACGCAAGCCTATTTCGGCTCTTATTGAGCGACCATAGCACAATTTAGTCTAAGCATACATATATGATGCTTATGTTTGAGTTATGTCAATGTTAAACTACTGTACTAAAGGGCTTGTCTCGTATGTAATCAAATAAACAGATAAACAAGTAATAAAATATTCAGTATAACGCGTGTTCTATCGCAGAAGATTCCAGCACATGATGCGCGTACACGGTGTGTCTCCCAAGTTTTAGAACTAATCATTTTCAGACAGTATTATTTAAACTATCCAACGGCCGTTGTTGCAGGTAATTAGTAAGATGTCTGAACTTGATTCCTGTATAGTTTTATTTATGTAATGACGTGCGTTTGGAAGTAGCTCTTCATAGAACATAATATTATAATACCGTCCTGTCATGGATTCAAGAGTCGAACAAGTAACATTTTGAGAGTTTTGAGGCTCTCACGGCCCAGTTGATTACAGATAATACTGTTTGAGGCTTCTGGGTGTAAGCCTCAAACAGTATTATCTAGAAGTAACATTTTTCACTGGTGTGGACGGTTCCGGGATGGATGAAAAGGCGTTGAGGGTGACGAACGAAGTGGTCGCCCTTCGGTGTCTCGAAATGATGACAACATTGAAAGGGATCGACTTTTTTACTGCAAAGTCTTAACTACCACCCTTATTCGCCGAGTTTGGCGCCTGCAGACTATTTTCTATATCCCAAGTTGAAGTCCCACTTGAAAGGGTCTCAGCTATCGAAGACATCGAGACCACTGTAACGCGTAAGCTAAACAGTATTCTGGCAACTGATTTCTACAGGGGAATTCAGAAGTTTCATAAGTGTGTCACCCGGTGCATGGTTTTAGAGGCAGAATATGTTGAAGGCTAAGGAGGAATAAATTTTATTTGATTGAGAATTTAATTTTTTGTTAATCCATTGCCGCAAATGACGGCTATAGCCGTCAGATTTTTGTTGATGTGCTGGTAAATGACGGCTATAGTCATATATGTGTTTGTTAAAAAAAAAAACAATAAACTCACCAGGCGAAATTCCTGTGCACGGTACCGTTATAATTTTTTTTTAAAAAGTAGTAGAAATCGTATTAATTAACCCTTATAAGCATTGTCTTTTCATCTAACTCCTTGTAGCGACAAAGGAACATTTAAAAAAAAAAGGTGTGTTCCTGAGACCGACCTAAAAAAAAGTGTGCGTCAATGGGTTAACCTAGTTCTAAAACTTCGTAGACGCACTGTGTATAGTGACGAAAGTTTCAGGGCTCAGAGTGTTAATATTTTACTTCGTCGAAAACTCCCCTACCTCTTCAACTACTTCTTCAAGTGCGAGTATTAATTAAAACAAAGGAACACGATTTTTGAAAAGTTTCACGCGGAAGACCAAAGGTTCATCATAAAGTCCCAGTGACACGCAATCGATCCGGAGCAAGGTCTCAACAGAATAACAGTTAATCATTCGGGGTTCATTAGGGAAGAAATGGCGGGTAGAAACGGGATTCTCCTGTTTCATTTAAATCTGTTCAGTCGAGGGAACTTTGGATGGATTTCAAGATCTCGAGACTCGCTCGGTATTCCTCCCCTGCATATTCGTGTAATTGCAAAAGTTATCGGTGTACTCATCGACCGACTAAGAACGTTAGCGGTCAGCGTAAAAGCACGCTGTGTTATTAGCAGCCAAATATTTCGGTCGCGACGCCACGTTTGCTCGGTTACGTAATTGGCCGTAGAGAACGCGACTGCAACTGCGATCTGCCAATTTCGAGTGACGAACGACCCCGTGAACGGCGACTAAAGTTAGCCTCGCTCGATAGAAGCTGACAGACCTGGATAGGGACTGCTCCTATTCCGTTCGATTCGCAGAATCTGGTGTAGCAGATATTTTTTCTTTCGAATTTCCAGCTTCCATTAGCAATCCTGTGGAAACAATTTCTGTGTAATTTTATCGGCCAGTCTGGAACGGTTAGGATATTAATTGTGTCCCAGTTTTTTCAAATTGCTCAATCCATGAGTCGACGCGCCACCATTTCTGTCTCGACGTCCGTGTTCCAGTTTAGGATTTCAGATTGTGCACGACATTTTTTCTACACATCGATGTTTATTATTTTCGAGAACCAGGTTTGCTGTTGTAGAATGCCTTGGATGTTTGAGTAACGTTTGCACTTCGTGACACGCATTGTTGTACGTTTTACATTTCTCAACATGTTTTTGAAACGGTTCTACCTTTTTGAAACACGTGTTTTTTAGCGAAAGGTTCGTAGAATTGATTAGTATCTTGTCAAAGTGATTGAAGAGTGATAACAACGTCATATTAAAAATCAAAGTTTAACTGTGAATACTGTTATTTAAATAAATACACACTGACGTTTATTGTATGCCAATCAAAAGGACGTTCTTAAACTTTGACGTCAGTATAAATACGCCCTAATATCCTGCTCTGTCCATTCATTGTCTTAACAGTTTTTCGAAACTTTAATATTTGGTACCTTACAAATTATTCCTAAGAGGGAATCGTTCTGCATATAAAAACAAATTGAAAATGTAGAACGAAATTTGCATGAAAAAAATCAGTTCTCAGACCTTGTCAAGTTCACGTACCCTTGACTAACAATAGATCAAGCTAAGTCCATGGACATCTCGTTCCGATTACATGCATACTTCTCGTTGTGAGGCAATAAGGAACAGGCAGTAAAACAAAATGTTCACTGTCCAAGACATTTATTTAATTTATGTCTTATTGCAGCTGTTCTTTACAGTGCAGTACACAAAATTAAGCAGTTTTCTCAACTGTACGAGCCACTCAGGTCCTCAAATCTCATATCAGTTACAATTTATCTGTTGTTCAGTCCAGTCGTTTCCTTTTAGAAATTCTACAAACTTAATGTTTCAAGGAATACTTGAGACTAAGAAGTCTGTCCTTTATTCGAACTCGAGCACGCGGCGCGGTGTAATCGATCAAACGATAAAGGAGCATGACTCGTCCGTCTCTCGTCGTGTCTAAGCATGCATGGCATCGTGGCAGTCCATGGAAAATGTCCACGGATTGAAGAAAATCGATAAGACCGTCGTGCGCCCCCAAAAGTCCCATAGTAATCACGTGGCGTGAGGTGCAGTCGTTAGAAGAGCTTTGTGGTATAAGCGAAAGCTGGCGAGGAGGTTCTGAAATTAGGGGGCAATTCCCCCAGTGCTTTCGGTTCAACTTCCACTGGAAGGTACCTCCTTCTACCCCAGAACGAACCAACATGCACGATTCGAGACACTCGGTATCTAAGCGAATCGAATGCTAATAAGCACAGAATTTCTCTGACAGACATTTTAGCCCTCGTGTGGGTACGCACCTTTTTCTACGTTCTGTGGCCCACAGGGTACATCTGTACCCCATTTACATAAACGAGTAAAGAACAAGAATACCACGATTTAAGTTTCTTTCAGTCGATATACCATAAAGGTGTTCAATTAATAAATTAATGTGATACATAAAAACGTTATACTCTTTGTAATTCACTTCAAAAGCTATTCCTTTATCCCCTTTATTATCCATCAACCTTGACCTCTTCAGACGGGTACAAATCTACTCCGCGTGCGAATAAATCGTGGTACAGCCGAAAAGGAGGTTGTTCCTCATGTAAAAGTAAATAAAAAATGTAGAATAAAATTTTTTAATTAGGGGTATGCAAAAGTTTTAGTCTTTTTCAGCGCTCACAAGTATTTAAAATTCAAGTAAATGCCTACATTTTTGCATTTTTGAAAGTTTGGCATCGATGTTTGTAGATAGTCATCAAATAAAATGTTTTAATAATAAACATAACTTTATAAAACAGTAAAGAACACGATGGACGACCAAAAACTGTATATTCGACCCTGCATTAGGTACGAATTTCAACAAGGAAACAACGCCGCTAAAGCATGCGCATCGATTCGCTCTGTTCTTGGCGAAGGTGTTGCGTCCCACAATACTTGTAAATATTGGATCCGACGTTTTTAAGCCGGTGATGATTTTGCCCATTTACCGGGTAAGGGCGTCAGGAGGTGATTTTACTGCACGATAACGCTAGGCCGCATGTTGCTTCTACCACTCAGCAAACTATCTTCAACCTTAGCTGGGAAGTTCTTCCACATGCGGCGTATTCGCCCAACCTGGCGCCTTCGGACTATCATCTATTCCGGTCAATGCAAAACTCTTTAGCTGGACTGCGTTTTCAAGATGTGGTTGAGATACGAAAATGGTTTGACAATTTAATTGCATTCAAGTCGATGTTATTTTTTCGCAAATAAACACGAAAATTACCTGACAGAAGATAGAAAGTCACAGGAAAAAAAGCAAATATTTAGACGATTGAATTTTAGTTTATATATAATGTGAGAATAAAGCAAAAATTTGAAAGAAAAGCCTACTAATATAAGGGTTGGACAAAATAAAGGAGACATTGCTTATAACTCGTGTATTGTGTAATTGGGATTAGTAGCCGTAAAGTTGTACACATTGCGATCGTATTTGAAGGATGGTATAATATCCCATTAAATATTATTCAGGATTTGTATGATTCCATTTTCAGGAGAATTCAAGCTGTATTAGACGCCAATGGTGGTCCTACGCGATATTAACACGTTGATGGCCGCTGTCACGCATTTATGATTTTACTGATTCGAATAATACGCTTGTGAAACAAGTGAACAAGTGTACCTATCACTGGGTGGAAAGAAATAGCTAAGTATTCATAAAGTTAAAACTATGAACTGATCGATATAAAACGATTAACGTAGAATGTTTTTTTATTTATCAGAAACCGGACAGAAATGACCGAGGTAACAAATTTTTGCAGATTATTTGCGGCCGTCAATGTGTTAATAAAGAATTTTCTTAATGTACGAGATGTTTCCATTACTTTGTCAAACAGCTCCGTTTTCAAGAAAATCAAATTTGGTTTAAGTAGCCGTAATCTGCTTAGTTCGCCCAATCTGGTTATCTACCGCTACATCTTTTGTGTTTATTAACAGTATCAGTCAGAATTTGGTATAATTTTAAATAATGCAGTTAGTTTCAATAACTTGTTCATTTCAATTATGTAGCAATTGCTGAAAATGTCGCCCTGGATGTCGCTGATAGATTTTTGCTCGTCGAATTAAAGGAGGGTTAGTGAAGTTAATATTAAATTATTAATATTATCTAAATTATCTGAGTTCTACAAAATTTTCTGAACACAAAATTCTTTACTGCTCAAATTAATATGATAAATAGTTAATTAATTGTGAAATTGACGGTTCGGGCCAATTTGAATCGAACGGTGCACGATGGTTAACCCTCATCCGTCCCTCATGTTCCCATCTTAATTTATCCCGTAGTGCCAAATTGATACAATTGTAAAAAATCAGTATACTGAAAAGATGAATAGATAAATCTGCGAATTCTTTTATTGAAAATAAGAAAATTAAATTTTTGTACATTCAGTAGATTCAGGCGAAGATTTGT
Organism: Macropis europaea; assembly: GCA_916610135.2. Taxonomy (NCBI): domain Eukaryota; kingdom Metazoa; phylum Arthropoda; class Insecta; order Hymenoptera; family Melittidae; genus Macropis; species Macropis europaea. The sequence continues at coordinate 23,183,746 of OU744345.1, read as the reverse complement.
GGCATCGTTTACAAAGAATAAAGCGATGTCCAATGCATACTGCTTTTTTACATTTATCGTATTTGCGTGAGAGAAATGTATCAAATTGACATAAGGGACAGGTGAGGGTTAAAGCCAAATAAAGCGTTACATTTTGTACAATTTATCTTGAAATGTTCACTATTTCGTCTTGAATAATGATAGAAGCAAAATTTCCAGTGTCGTTCACTTATTGTGGAGTCAGTGTGCGTGTGTGTGTGTGTGTGCACGTGAGTCGAGCATACGAGTGGAAGGTAACGATCGCGAGTTACTTTGGTAGCTGTGCTATCCTTCCGATGCGATGTTACACCCCTGAATACGTAATCACTCAAGCGTATGTGATCCCACGTCCTGCAAGATCCGAAGCTCCCTGATAGATGATTAAATTTAAATTTATCTTAGCCGAACAAACCTCGATCTATCATCGTGGCATTTTCATGGAGGACGAGTCGTGAAAAATGAGAGTGTCATTCGAGATAACGGGTATTAGATTCCGTTCCTCTCGATTCTAATTCGCCTGACGTTTTCTACCGTGTCGAACAAGAAGCTGTCTTTTCTAATGTATTGCTCCTTAGAAATTCTCGAGTCATGGGTCCTATAATTTTACTTTAATAGTTGTATATGAAGTATACTATGATTCTGTAAAATTTGATGAAGTTCGACCCATCTCCTTGTGAGTTTAGAGTACACATGGTGGTAGAAAACGCAATGATAAAAATTGAACAGTAGATAGAAAATGCAGCTTCTGTTTTTTACATCACATTATAATTTTTTAATACTAAGTTCTCATATCGTTACCCGGATACCAACATTCCTTATATGTTCAAATTTATCTTTTCTTTTTCAGATACAACACTGTAGTAACGACAATATGTTGTGCCGTATAAAAAAATATCGATGGGCATACAATTTTTTTAAATATGATATTGAGAAGTGATAGTTTCCTTGACACGTTTTCTCGTAGCATTAACAACAGTATAGATATTTTAACTTGCAATCCTAGGTGCCTGATCTTGTATATATTACATACAGGTGGATCTGTAACAGTATTCTAATTCGCGTAATTAAGGATACGTCCACCCATTGGTATACGCTCAGTAGAAGTTTTTGCTTACAATTAGAATCAGCTGTCGAATACACGGTTAAGCTTATAATATTTGTAAAATGAAACACCCTGTGTGTACTTGATAATTTCTAGTCACACTCTTCAGGTACTAATGTAACTGTTGGATAGTGGTAGACCTAACATTGAATCTGAATGCTTTTCTACAACATTATTCTTTGGTATACCTTTCGAAAACGAAACACCTTTCCAGAGTTCGATACAACGTGTGAGTAATCTCAAATTATGTATCTTTTAATAAATATTGTTACTGTTTACTGGTTCTATTGGAACTTCTTAAATATTTTTACTAATACTGTTCGTAGTAAGATAAATAAAAATTGAATTTGAGTGTTACCCAAATATGGGTGACACGGCAGTCAAAGTGTTAAACATTTCGCACGCGTCATTCCAATCGCATAGACGCTGTCAAATTTCTCGCATAGTTCAGCATTTTTCATGGGTACACGTGCTAAAAGTACGTCCGTTTGAACCAATTGTCAAGACAGCCAATTTCACACGTCACTTTCGTAAAGTTCCCTGGCACGTTTAGCGTCAACGTTCACCGATAAAGTCCACGACAGTGATCCGTTCGGTCGGCTCGAACGAGGACCGAATGGAGTGGAAAATACGGGGGTAAAAAATTTTCAAATTATCGCCGTTGACGTATCGACGATTTCGTGGGGTCATTGAATAACACCGACTGGACGATTACTGTCCCGCGATATTATCGGCTAGAATAAAGCATATGGCGTACCAAATGCTCTCCTCAGCGATAAGATAACACAGCACACAGCCGTGCATTCGTTTTTATCAGGGATGACTACGACCGCGCTAGAGCGTGGCTTTTTTCTAACTCGCTTATCAGTTTTTCTGTCATATTTATCCTTTCACCGTGGGGGCTATGAAAGCAGCTTTCTCCTACGTGGCGCGACCTCACGATTCAAAATTTTCGACTCTTGTGTTTCAACATTGTCCCAAAATTTTAAGTTGATCCGCGTAGAATTGACGGAAATACAGGGTGGATAACGTAACTTGATCACCTTAATTATTTCCGTTTCTACCGGACTATTACAAATTCTTTTTTTTAGCCCTAGATAACTAAGCTATCTGTGAGTAACGCTATTACTAAGCATTCGTGAAAATGACGACATCAATTAAAAACACGAATATAATTGAATTTTTTCTATTTAGCAACAAAAATATTTTCTTATAAAGAAACAGGATAAATGAAATTAAAAAGTTATATTTGGTATTGAGTTCATTGATAAATAAATAAACATAATTAGTTTATTTAGTAAGCGGATCATCCGATATCACGAGATTCAAATATTCCGATCGTCATTTTTACGAAAGGTTAGTCATCCAGGGTTAAATACCTTGGTTTAGAGGGGCCTACAGGCTAATTGCAGTATATTTTTTGTAGGTCATTATTTTTCAAAGTTATCAAGGTCACCTTTAGTTTTTTAAATGGAATCCTATATTTTTTTGGATATCCTTATAGAACAACAACAAATAAAAACAAATTCAGCGGCCTCAGTAACCCTACAGTCCCGATCATTTGAGCTCGAAATATTCGCACCTGACAAAATTAAAATTGCCTAAAGATCCATGTGAAGCATGGCTTACGTATCTAAACATAACTCTACGTAATTTTAATTACTGTCAGATAGAAATATCTCGAGATTAAATGATTGGAACGATAGGGTTATTAAGATTATTGAATTTGTTTTTTATGCTCCATAAGGATATTGAAAAAAAATACAGAGTTCCATTTAAAAAGCTAAACGTGACCTTAACAACTTTGAAAAAAAATTATTTAGAAAAAACACACTGCAATTATCCTATAGGCGACTCCAAACCAAGGTATTTAAAAAAAAGAATTTGTATTGGTCGAGTAGTAACGGAAATAATTAAGGTGATTCAGTTACGTTGTCCACCCTGTATATGAAATTGAACTATACTGCATATTCGGTAGTGAATGATGCTGCGCTGAAAGCAAACTTTAAATGCATTTTTCTCGAAACAATGTTCATCGAACGCGTGGCCGAAATATCTCGAAAACCACTCGATTGATTTGCTTACAATTTAACATGTTTACTTTACACACAAAAATGTAGTCTTTGTCGTACAATTTTTTTTCCGATGCCTACTTATTATTTTGAAGATAAAATACAAACAATTTTTCAGCCGAAGAGCTTTACTCAAAACTTTTAGCTGACGCAATTTTGTTAAAAATATTTTCTAAAAATTCCATCCGTGTTGATTTTATATATTTTTGATCACTGCAAAACGCTTCTGAAAAAAGTTTATACGGAAGATCGACTAGATATATCTTTCATATTTTTTTATTATTTTTGTAGAAAAAATTCGTATTGTAGTGTTTCCGAAAACTGTGTTTTTCAAACTAAGAAAACATTCATTAAGTTAGGTTTACATTTCCTTTCATTAAAATAATCCTAAAGGTGCATGTATTTTCTCTTAGAACTTTGCACACCACTGGCGTTGCTATGGCGACATACGTTGTTCCTGCCTATACCACAAAACGGAAGTCACCGAGATTTAAGATTTAAGTTTTGTTTATTATATCATAAATCAAATTAACAAAATAAATGAATAACCTTCAAATTATAAGCATGTATTAATTTTCCTTCGAAAACAACACTTCTAATTTTCAAAAGGGCACCGCGACAAAATCTTGAAGTATCTAATCGATAATATTAAAAACTTTCTCAGAGTGCTAAGGCTTAAACAATCGTATACAATAAGTGAAATCGTTTTTCCTTTTTCTTTTAATTAGAAATTGTGCCATAACGACACATAATACATTTTTAATTAATTATATATTTAATTGAAATGCAAAATATGAAAATTAAATTTGTACTCGTATATGAATGTTTTTGCAGCAGAATGTGAATGAATTTGATTAGCTCGTGTTAACACGCCGAAGCAGACAACAGCCCGTTCGATTCTGTCGATCAAAATTCCAAGTATTGCGTCGCTGTATCGATTGAACTGCTTTTGGCACGACCACAGAACTATTTTCATATTTAACGTCTTGGCTTTACCACAAATCGATTAATCGCCATTCAGCGGCACAGTTATGACACTGGGCCTATGAATACACGTAAGTACATGTATTATATTTTAAGCCCCAGCTGAAAGTTATTAACCATTGAGTAAGAAGTGAACTGATAAAGGCAGGCACAAAGAAATTTTGCAACTAATTCATAATTTCATAATTATAAAGAAACATATAATAGTCTGTTATTCATTTATTTGTCGAAGCACGTTCTTCAGAAGTACATTATTCAGACACGGTTGGAATGAGACACTGCATAAAGATTGCCGAGTATTACTATCACGTTTTTATTTATTTCAGTGTATCTTCAATATACAGGGCGGCCCACACAACTCGAACAAGTCGTACTTTTTCGATTGCAATTAGAAAGAAATGTTAGAAGAAAAAGGTGAATGGTTTCAAGAGGACTACATTTTCAGGACCATATATTTTTCACAAATATAACGATGCATATGTATTTTACAGTTGCACCATTTTTTAAAATGAAACTGTATATTTTTTGTATACAAATCAAATCCTCCCGTCATTCTGCGTAAAAAGGTAATTAGGGTGATGTGGTAAAAAAAATGATTAGTTCATGGGACATTTTAAATAAATGTCTTCATTGAAAAGGCTCAAACGTTCCATGTAGATGTAAACATTCCGACAAAAAATATAAACATTTTATTTTTATTACAGAACAATAACCAGAGATCACGTTGATTAGGTTACGAAAACAATCAATAAACGATGTATTAAGTGTTCAGAATCCAATTGCGTCGCGTTCGAGCATCTTCTTTAATGAAGACATTTATTTAAAATATTTCATGACTAGACTGCAGATGTTTATGCGAATTTTTAGCATTTCATACTTCTTATGTCAATACTGTTAAATGAATGAAACTTCAACAAGACTGCATTCGCTCTTTGAAATCTTCAAAATATGTAATTTTTATTTTGTTAGTTATTAAATGCCTATCGTGCACCAATTTGAATATGTTAAATTGCATAAACGTTCGCAGTCTACTCATGACTAATCATTTTTCGACGATTTTACCTTAATACTTTTTACACAGAATAGCAAGAAGATTTCATTTATGCGAAAAAAAGGTACATTTCCATATGAAAACACAGTGCAACTGTGAAATGCGCATACATCGCTACACTCGCAAGAAAAATATGGTCCTCAAAATGCAGTCCTCCTTGAAACAATCACATTTCTCCTCTAATATTTCTTTCTAAATGCAATCAGAAAAGAGATATAACTCGTTCCAGTCGCGTAGACTGCCCTGTATAAGACAGATAATTAATGCATTAACCAGCGATTCATACTATGGAATACTGAAACAGAAGAACTTACCATGTGTGGTGTTATTGCTCTTAAAAATGTATATATCGTAAAATTTCAGAGCGTAATGGGCTTACTGGAATATCAATACTAGTTCCCGAGTTTCGCTGAAACAGGAATTATCAAGCGGTTTCCGAGTATTAATGCTGGCCCCGTAATTATCTCTACATCGCACAATTTTACAGTTACATATTTTAAATCTGCGTAAAGTTATCCCCAGCTTGCGAGACAGGAGGCGTAGTTTAATATTAGCACGAACTTTTCGTTCATCCCAAGCGAAAGGTATTCATTAGTGTACTACCTGTGGTCATACAATTTTCGAGACGTCGCTTTGGCAATAAAAGTACCTAAAAATAAACGGAGCAAACGCATATCATGTTTTATTGTGTACTCATCTGCATATACAGGATGTTCGAATTTAATCTACTATTGCAAATATTTCGAAAAGTACGCTGGGTAGAAGAAAGTTCTTTTAGGGAGTCTCGAGGGGGACACCGTAAGATGCAGGCAGGATGTCGCTATGTGGAAGTGTGAACGTCAGACGAAGGTCACATACGTTTCATTCAATGGTATCATATAATTTTGAATGCATTAGTCGATGCACGTTATTCACTATAAAGAAAAGTATTTACCTACTTATGTCCAAAAACATTTCAGATGACTTCACCGGTAGTAATCGTGCGAGCCATCCGAGAATTGTTTCAACCTGTCTACTTCCCCGATAGATAATTACTATAGTTCAGATGGTAACAATGTACAAAAATTCATGAATATAGCATAAGTGTAGATGAATAAGTTTCCAAAGTTTCATAAAGGCATGTTGTTCACTTATTCAAAAAAAAAAATTCTCAAAGCTGGTCGAAAAAGGAGAATTCCTCTTTAGCTGAGTGAAGCGTAAACCATTATAAAAACAGCATAGAAAGAAACGCTCTATATTGCTTTTCATTAGAGCTGGAAAGTAAAGTCACTTCATGGAAACGAAATTGTTGCAGGGCCATTAAAAATGAAAATATGCTATCGTCGCACAACATGCGGCAAATTTTTCATTTCCGCAGATTCAATTTCATTCATGCTGTTCCGCCGAGGATACGTGTAACCGTGAATGTAATTCTTTTCGATTTTAATTTCCTCTCCGCTTTTTAATAACGACCACGAGGAAACGAGTCGGTGCGCGGAAACTTGTTAGTTTCTCGTTATTTTCGAAAATACAGTATTAACGAACAGATCAGTTCCCCTTGCGGTTGGATGCATGTGTTTTGTGTAAGTGTGTTTGTGTGTGTGTGTGTGTACGGACCGAACAATTTCGTAAGAATGCGATCCGGAAAGTCAACGTCTCTGTACAGCAACGTATCACGACGGTCCTCCATGTTACGTATATTACGATACCGCTTATCGGAAAGCTGGCTCGACTCGTTTCAGTGGAATTTTCCAGGCTTCTAGTTATCAGTGATCAAACATCGATAAAAGTCGACGCTATGCGGTGTCATCGATCATCGGGAGACCAACGCTGAAACGACGCGTATAAATTCCCCTCGACCATAAAAGCTGCTTTAACGTGGACGCAAATTATCGAACATCCCAGGACAGTACAACCAAGCGAAAGCGAAGAATATTATTATAGAACAAGATGTACAAATTCTCTATCGGAGTGATAGTATCTATTGCACGTACTCTGGCGTGATAGAAAGTTAATATGAATTTTAGGCAATATTCTGTTACTCGACAACTTCGCAGCGATTGATGGAAGTTTCAAAGGCATGTTTCGGATATTACATGATTTTTTCGAGAGATGCTCAGAATCTATATTTGAAAAAAGCATTTCGTTATATTTAAATTATTTTATTTTCAACTGGCGTCAGTGTTGGAATGATGGAAAATGACTAGTGTACGATTCTACAGTTCCATGTCTTTACTTCAAGGAATCTGTATTTAAAAAAATATTTTATTATATTTAAATTATTTGATTTTCAACTGGTGTCAATGTTGGAATGATCGAAAATGACAAGTGTACGATTGTACGGTCCAGTGTCTTTATTCCAAGGTATCTGTATTTGGAAAAATGTTTCATAATGTGTCTGATCGTGTGTGGCAATTTTCACTGCGTATTTTGTTACTAACTCTCATGTTGACTAACTGATGTTACTGTTAAAATAATAGTGTAAGAAAACCCGAATATTTTACATCAGATGGTCGTGTACCCTGTAAAATATAGTATTTAATGTATGTACGTACCTGTGCACGACACATACAATGTTTGTATGTACTATTAGAAACAATCTAAATTATTACATATTTCTGTTTCAGGTAAGTAATCTGAGATGGAAATGAATAACAGTAAACGTTTTCGAAATCTTCGAATTCATGAGGGGGTGGTAAGTCAAAATCATTTCATTCGATAGAACAATGTTTATAAATAACTAAAGCGCGTAGATAGAATGAGATGCTTAAAGGACAAAATTCATTGGTCGAATGAATTCTTCATTTTCACCTATTTTCATTTAGCACTTGTTCAAGGCGTTGTTATTTGAAGCAAAGTTGTAATTTTTATAACAGATCACATTTCAAATATCTCTCCAAAACTGATAGTTAGTCTGTTGTTCCCGAATTGGGGAAGAAAGGTATATAGGGTGCTCAATAATTAATGAGAATTATATTATACAACTTTCATTTTTCATCGATAATGCATCATTATTTATTTGCACATTTCACTGTAAAAAGTGTATAAGGATATATCTATTTAGTATGTTAAGTAAATCGCATGAAGTATTTGAAATTCATATTTCTAAAGCCAAATACACCTTTTGCTTGATTTGATAGTCTTGCAAATAACACGAAGCAGAATTCAACGGCCTCTGACCGTATCACCCATAAACATGAATATAAGTATAAATTCTTGATAACGTCACGTCTGATAGTATCTATAGCGCTACATTCACAGCATTTCAGCTCCTGTGATTGTTTGAATGTCCTTACTAGACTGCGGATGTGTATGCAGTTTAATATATCTAAATTGATGAATGACGGACATTCAATAACTTAGTCAAATAAAAATTGCATATTTTAAACATTTCATTTATTTACTTTCATTGACGTAGGAAATATGGAAGTTTAAAAATATATAATTGCATACAAATTGCAATTATACATTTTTAGACTTCAGTATTTTTTACTTCCATGTAGCTGATGAAACGCAATGACAGAACTGCATTTTACGGTTGAAACGTTTAAAAGCACATTTTTTGTTTCGCTTACCCTACAAAATGTGCATTCTTCACGAATTTGGATATATTAATTTTGCATTCCAGTCGTTGTCATCGTGATAAGCGTATGCAGAAATATGAAAATGATTTGTCTGGAATGAAAAAAATACAAAGAACGGCAATATTTTAATGAGTTCATTTGAAGGGGGCGGCGTATGCGTTTCACGTTGACAAACGGGGCACAGCTATCAATTCCTAATTAATTCCCAGTGGCACGGCATTAACGTAAATTAAACGTTTCGTTTGCTGTGCCGCTGACTCACTCTTTATTGAAAGACCGTTAAATGCTCGATGAATTATCGTTCCGGAAATTTTGTCGGACGAGTGGAGTCTGTACCGAACGAAAGTGCCGCCCTAAATCATTAATGGAATATTCGGTGACCACTGGGCGGTACGAGTAAATGGCAATTACTGCTTTACGCTTCGTGGCCTGGCTTCGAGTAATTTTACTCCCTGGAAATTGGACGTGATACGATCCAAGTATGGGTGTACACCGACCCCCACGCCACGGATACATTCGCAGGAATTGCGCCCGCGGACCTTCATTTTTTTCTTCCACTTGTTTCCTAATAGTAATTTAGGGAATTAAGCTGGGAAAATATCACGGGCACAACGACGCAATTAAAATTTTGTCGTCGCCTGTTCTTTGCTCCACATCAAAATCGCTTTACAGTTGGAAGAACATTATTGCATATGTAGCAATGTGGAGAATGTTAAAAAGCATGGAAAATATGTTCAGGGTGTTAAAGAGAAGTATTCATTAGCCCGGAGTGTAGATAGTATCCATTAAACTGAATGAAATTTGTCTAATAAATATGAGTATAAAAATGAATATTATTCGAGAGATAAAAGAATTTGTGTTGAAAAAATTAGTAGTCACGTTTTATTCAGTTTGCTGGGTACTCTTTACTCTGCCAATCCTGAATATCTTTTTTTAACTACTCGTATATGTATGTGTAATACATGTTGATTTTAGCAGAAACTGATTGTGATTAATGTTATATAATCAGAAACAGGTCATGTAAAGCTCTACTCCAGCTTTTTCTTCATTTGTAATTTTCAACATTTCATAAAAAAGTAGTTTCAGGTGCGTTCTTCATCTTGTACATGTTAACATATAGATGGAAAATTCTGATCCTGATGGAGCATAGGAATACGCAACATGCGTGGTGTAAACATTTGAATCACAATAATTAATGGTTACTGCAAGTGGTGTCTGATTAATGTCAAATGTTATCAATTTAACAGTCAGATGAGAAATGTTTTACAAATTCAAAAATTGTTCACCCTTGCATCTCTGAATCCATGCACAAGTTCAAAGAAAACTTGCAATTTCAGTACATTGAAATAACTTAACAATTGACGTTGTACATATTGAACCTATTGCAGTACTTAAATATGTAGTATGGCTCGTGGGAAGCTTCAGAACTCAAAGGGCTGAAACAGTATTCACAGTAACTGAGTAATGATACCTAAATGTAATTTACTTTATACGCTTCAGATAACCTTATACCGAATTTTATGCCGAATTTCTTCTGTTGAAAATCAGTAAATTTGTTAGCGCAATATTTCGAAAACCACTAAAAATCGGGTATATGCATCAAGGGTCAGTGTATTCGTCTTGAGGATCACTATTAAATGACCTGAAGAAAAATATATAGTCCCATTTAAAAAAACAAACTTGTCCTTCATATCTCTTAAAATAATAATGTACAAAAAAATTTGTCTTCGCGAAAAGATGTGCCCCCTCATACCATGCAAATTCCATACAAAACATTTTCTCTATCTTCAGTAAGTTAGGAAATATGATCTTGTAACAGATAAGCTGGGACATCCTGTATATAACTTAACCTGATACAATACATGCTCGCCACTGTACATTAGGCGTAGAAGATTTCGCGTGCAGAGGGTTGAAGAACCGAATGTGATTCCGAGTAGGCTCACAATCTCGGGGAAAGATTTGGTCGTGGAAGTTTCTCGTGCACGGGAAAGGTATCGACGCATATTCGCAAAGTTCCATCTTTTGCTTTGGTGGCTGCTGAATGCGCATTCATCGACAGTTTCGTGTGGAACAGTTTGCGAGGCGGGAAACGTGAGGAACGACAAGTTCTGCATACTCTGCCCAACATGCAGCGCGAAACCTGCGTCAGCCAAGAGGTATTCTTGTTGTCGGTTGAATTACATTTCTAGAATTTCTAATGCGGCCACGTTGGGAAGTTCGTCGACTAAAGAATTCGGGACCGAGTTGAACGAATCTCACGAAGTTCCTTCCTATATAGAAACAACTACGATAATTAGATCTCGCGTATTGTTTAAACTCCGTTATCCATCGACGAGCGTCGAACGCAAATCATGGAAGGTTACTTTTCGTCGAAACTGGAACATCATTGACGAAACAGTTAATATATATAAAAATTTTTTCATCCTCTAACGTGATGGTACGTGTTTTAGTGAACTAGTAAGTTATTTTAGTACATAAGTCTTTCAGTAAGTCTGTTGCTGTTGACGTAGTAAATACTACGTTTTCTCGTAACTGCAGGGGTTCTGTAGAGTGCTAAGCTTGAAAGGATATGTAATGAACCACATATGTAGGGCACTTGTGTAATACAATTGTTATCGAATAATTATGGGGTTCGTAACGAAAACAACCTTTGTCAAAGTTTAGGATGACCGCAGAACTTCACAGTTTCATGATTTAATTGAATACAGTTCTTCCGCGATATAATTTTCCTATTATAGAAAAGAGGCAGAGTTTGAAACGTAAAAGGTTAATTTATACCTGACAGTAAGATCATCACGTTTAAGATTACCAGTCAATTGACTATAGAAGTGGAACACATGACTCAATAGATTTTTTAAATATTTAAGTGTACAATTTCGTATAATACTTTTTACTCATTTCTGAATCTTACTATTATAATAAAGAGGCAGAGTTTGTTTGTACGTCCGCAAAAATTTCAAAAACTACTGAACCGGTTGTTATGGAATTTTCACAATAGTTTCTTTACATTTTCGAGAGTGTCATAGGTTGTATTTTATCGTGAAATAAATAATATGTCGGGATAAAAAACGTAGGACTATTTTCTGTATGAGAACCGTCCACGGGGGCATAGTTCACGCACAGCCGCTAGGTGGCAAACCTCGGCGCCCGCGTGCTTGAAAGAGAAATTGCCCGGCTACAAGGAAAGTCGCGGGCGAAGCCATATCCAGGGCATGCTAGTTACAGATAACACCCATAGCAATTGTGTAAAGTGATGAATATTTTGTTTGAAAAGATTCAAATCTGTTGAGCGAAAATTGAAGATGCAAGAGTATTCTTTGCTCTCACCAGAACAGACAAATGCTAACAGGGGTGGTTTTTGTTATGAACCCTTCAATTGTACTATCTTGATACCAATTAATGTATTAGAGCTGGTTCACGTGGTCACAGGGAGACTGAGCCACGGTATACCGAGTCAATGGAGGATATGTATCTCCGTCTGGATTAATATCGACACCAGGATTCGCGTCAGTTCCCTAAGACGAATTACCATGAGAGGGATAATAATGATGATACGCATGTAATGGGCTACAGTAACTGCGGTACATATTTTAACAACAAATAATAACAGATTGCGAGTGTATGCAAGTTTTTGATGTATGAATTGTGAGTTGATGAAGTACCGGACAGAATCTACAGTTCGTCGCTTGTAAGACGTATACTCCGCAGTCTTAACGAATGATGTGCTTAAATATGAGCGTTTGTCGAAGACTGTTTGAATATGTTTGGAATGAATGTTGTATAAGATTGGAATGTTTCAAATGTCGAATAAGACTGCCTGTAGAATGTTTCTGCAGGTTTCATGGAACCTGTAAGTGTGAATTTGCAGTGTAGTGAGAGAATTGCACAACCAATCAGAGTTACCCGACGGTTCGGGGCGACCCTGACTGAAAGTACAGCCCTGTGCATGGTGGGTTGTCAGCAAGTTCGGTCTCTCAACTCTGGACGTACTCTGGTCTGGCTATTGTTTTACAGCTATCTGCCCTCTATGCATGTTTGGCTATTTTCGAGGTGCTTTATAATTTCTTTACAACGGTTTATTTCGCGTACGAATGTACCGTGTAACAAGAACCAAGTTGAAATTCTAAAGTACATAGGCAGAAAGATCACTTCAAGTGTGGTAGGCAGGTTTTATTTAACTATTAAAACTATGGAGAATGTATGTAGAAGACTTGTGGTAGCTTTGAGGCGTTCACGGCCCAGTTCATTACAGATAATACTGTTGACTTAATGATCCGAAACATGAACATGGGTACTTAAAAGAGTGTACATCCTGACGTACGTCAGTATCAGTGCGTCCTCAAACCCCTGATGAAGGTAGCTGCAATACTGGCGAAACGTTGGGAACATTTTCCTACTGGACAGGGCTTACACCCGGAAGCCTCAAACAGAGTTGGGGTGTTCAAATGTTTACTTTTTGGTGGTTCGGACGTAACTAAAGGTTTCCAATAGATGCGATGCAATCTTTACCATCACAGGTGGCCTTTTCATACAAAATTCAAAATATTCAAGGAGAAGGGTACACAGTATAGCGAATCACCCTCTCTGGGTTGCGACAGGTGTCCTCTATTCACCGCAGGACTGTCCAAGCTATTGTCTAAAAAATATTCTCGAATATTAGCGGTATACTGTCTGGGTGTGCAGCAAATCACTCGAAAACTAAATTGTAGATAATAAATAATGTCAAAGATTAACGGGTAATTTCTAACGTTCTAGCTTCCCTGTTAACCTGGGCGAGTGTCAAGAGGGCCAATGACTTCTACCTGTCATTTTAACTGTTTTCATTTATATCGTGAGAATTTATTACAATTTCAAGTAACACATACTTACACACTAGATATTTTAAAACAAATACTATAGCTTTTGCCATTATTTTAATGGCGGCAGCTATCAGCGATCAGTTTTGAATTTTAAATATTGGTACGGACTGCGAAAATGGTAGTAACTATGAAGCTTTGATTACAGGTAGCCGAAGACGGTCGTTTGATAAGATTACGGAATACTCGTTGCATTCGAGTATTCTTAGACTTTCCAATCGGCCAGTAAATCCGATTGTGATGAGTAAACCCCACAAAGGGGGAAGTCTTGCATTTATGCTTGCATATATGTTATCTGGCATATACGAAAATACGAGAATATCCTTGCATTCGAATGAAATATGTATAAATATTGCAACGTTGAATTTATTGAATGAACGGTAGAAATTCCTTTAACATGTACACGTGATGAAATCTGAATTGTAATAAACTGTACAAGGATTTAATTTAGCTGTGGAAGATGAATATGAAGCATACATGGTAGTTTTTGCAAACATTCATTTTTAGTCTAATATTTTTTGTGTTAGGGGAGTTGAAAAAATAGAATTTCGACAGAACTATATCTTGTCCTATATGTGTGGAAAAAAATATGTTTTTGTTAAGTCTAATAATAATAACAATCGTCAGCCAAGTCGATGTTGAATGTATTCATGAAAATTGTTTATTTTCTAAATATTTACGTCTAAATTTTATTTTGTGCAAATAAAAATGGGTATCCATTTTTCATTTTATCTGAACCGACTATAAAATTGCCTCGACTACTGAAATCAATTCCAACATTTAAAAAGGGTACGACAGAGTCACTTAAATTCATTTCAGTGATACATTATACATTTTTTGAACGTCCAAAAATAAGTGATAGTATAGAAAACTATATTGAATGCTAATGTTGTAACAAATAACTACTACTTTATCTGATGTAATAAAACGAGCAGTAGTTGGGTTGTTGAAAAGTAGTCGTACGTAAACAATTTATGCAATTCACACTTTGAGTGCCGCAGTGAAAAGTGCCGTGTCCAGTCTGACATCCTATAATTCTCTATATTTCATATAAGTCCTGGAACAAAATAGTTTTTTTCTATTCAATTGTATAATTTGTACTTCATATTAGTATTTCACTGTTAATGCTATCCAGAATATTATCAGACATAATAGTTGTTTAATTTAATCATATAGGTGGGGCCAGTCACCGGTGACCCCCACGGCATTCAACGTGTTAAATTACCCATACAACGTGCCGTGATGTTCAGTGTTAACTGCTATCAATTTCCTGAATATCTGAATGAAAAGTATAGTTAGATTTCTGTAGTAGATAGCAGAATATTTCCACAAGCATGTACGCGAGGTAATCTCGTCGTGTCAGCTTGAATTTCGAAGGCTTAGATTATTAATGACCAATTCCTGACGAATGGCAGTGCTTCCCTATATTTACACCGAAGCGCGAGCTCCCACGTCACGCCGGTTTAACTCTAACCGGTGAATCAGTTAAATTTAACACTAACCACGGCGGCCATACGGTACGAAAACATCAATAATGTCTATCGCGTTGCGTACCGTTCTCTCATCTTCAAAGTCTCTCCCTTGGAATTTAAATCGAAAGCTTTACGAGCTGCAAAATTTGAGCACCGTAAAACGCGAGCTAACCCATTTCGTGCTTTACGATTATCGCGCTAGATATTTTGTCGAAACGGGCCTGGAATATCTGCAGTTTCTGAATAAAAGAAAACTGCGCCCGACAATTTCCTATTGCTCCTGGGAACGGTGGAATTGAAATCAGCCTTAAAAGTGGACGATTCAATCCTAATCCACGAACACAACTGTGTGGATGAAAATCGAATTCTGAAGGCGTTTAATTCTCTTTTTTTTTTTAAATTTATTTATTTGTTTAGAGTCCCATGTACCTCATGGGTTATTAGCGGCTACTATATTACACTGTTTATATTATGTTAGATTTATATAGAGTACTGTACTACGCTTATATGCTATAATTTGAACATATGATATATTCAGTGCTCATTGTTATACTGTAACATATACGTTAGATATAATGAATATGGTGTATTAGTTTGTACTATAAATTGATTCAAAATTGACCATTTGTATATTACAGTTAGATTAATTGTAGAAGGTTGGTGTCTTTTAAAAACTGTATGAGGCTTTTTTCAGTACTTGTTTGTTGTTTAGGGTTGATTTTAGATTGTTTGGAATGTTTTGGTTTTTTGTTACAGCGTCTACGCTAACATGTTATTGTCGTAGATATTATGGCTATTTGAATTATTGTACGCTCAATAGTCGAACAATATCAATTTTGTCACGTATATGAAGAAATACACTGCCCTCTTTAGCTCAATTGTCTTAACATTTCGAAACAATCGAGAAAAATGAGATTTTATCATTTTCTCTATGCCGTCCTTATTTTTCTGTATTAAATTTCAATAATTTTAAGTCACAACTTCGTGACAGCCTATATGATTTTTTGGAATATGTGTACGAGCAGCAAATATATTACTAACGTAGCAATTAATTGAATGCTTCAGATAAGACATTTTAACTTTGTAAAGAAAGTGAGATAGAACACTTTGATATAGGATACGGTTGAAATCGTATTTAGTTCATGCTTTTAAACATACGGTTTAAACATAAATAACTTAGACACAAACTAGTGAAACATAAACATAAATAATTTAGACATGAACGAATTAAATATAGACATAACGACTTAAACACAAATTTACATCTTAGATATAAACAAATGAAACCCAAACATAATTACTTAAACAAAACATTTGTCGTCGTCATTTTTTAGTCCTTATCATTATTATCATTATTAGAAACCATAGGAAAAGCAGTTAGAACACATAAATTAAACTGTTCGTAGATCCCTACAAAGCACGTAGGACATTCTACTTTTGCTTAAAAGGTAAGACATATCAAACTAACAATATTTCTAAATATCTTGAAAAATGAAAAAACGGTAGATAGGACATTTTAACTAAGGAGGGCAGTACATGTTTAATACCAGACATTAGCTACGAGTGAAGAAGAATATAAAAGTGAAACGTTTTTATCATTGTAAAGGAAACTCCGGTAAATATTCGTAAGCAAAGGTTAACGCCTATATTTCGATAACTATTGGGAATGAGGCTTACGAAACTGGCAATCACCTTGAGGTCATTTCTCATCGTCTTTTTTCTGTAACGAACGCTTATTGTGTCAAAATTAAATACAATACATACAAGAGGTACAATAAACAAAAACGAGCAAAAAGTATAATATAAAACAAGGCTTAAACTAGACTAAAGATTGCGGTACTGGAGCACGCGCAGTTCCAAAATTGTATTTATTTATTATTGCACTTATTGCTACAATATAACACTTAAACTAAGTTTATTTGACTTGATCTATGACATCTTATAAATGTTGTACAGGTAGGCACAGGAACCGTACAGTCAGTCTTTGGTTATATTCGTTTCTCATCGTTATCTTACCGGGGGATGTCCACTGTTTTCACCTGTGTTCCAATTTTTACATTGAATTACGAATTCTGTGCCATGTTCTAACGTGGTTAACGTCTAAATTAAAAGTGACCTTGCACGGCCTAGTTTCGTTGTGTCTACAGTTTATCGATAAAGCATTTCCCTCGGGGATCAGAGTGTATAGGCGTAGCGCGTTTCACGATTGGACACTCAAGGCAAATGTTCGTATAGAGTACGATACTGTACAATGACCATTCTCTGCGCATTGGCGCAGGGCCAGGTAACACAAGGAAACACGTGTTCAAGATTAGCTGGGTACGACAGGTGCCGTAGCTCGCAAACCTTCCACCACGTTTGCATACCGTGTTGCGTTCCTCCTTCCTTTCCGAATCGTTATCATCTTTAATATTTCTTTCTGAAAATTTTACGATACACGCTCTTCAACACGCGCGATTCAGTAAAAAAATTCATGTCTCGGTATCGCTTATGGTTTCCAGAAGACATTTCCAGAGATAGGCTATGTTTTAGGTTGTCTAAATGTGTATGCTCTTGTAGAAAATGACAAACTTTCTAAATTTTTATACATAATTAATATAACTATAAATTGTACTTTTTTTAATCAATAACATCAATAACTTTCATCAGTTTTTTAGTACTACTAGTAAACGTTATTCAATGTATTCATTCATACTATACATGGTCAAGTAAATGATGATTAAATTTTTGTGTCACCCAAATCTGGATGATGTGGCACTCAGAGTGTTAATTAACACGTTGGTTGCCGTGGTGGTCATCCATAACCGATACTACAAATTTTGTTTCATTAAATAACTAATAATTTGTATACAGTTTTGGGCTAACGTTAATATTGTAATAATAGTATAAAATGATACCTATGCGGTCAAACAGTAAAATGTTCTTTTTTTCCAGGATTCTTCATATACTTCAAACAGGACATTATATTGTGTCTGACTAGGTATGGTAGTTTTCACTGTGACATTCAACATGTTAAATAAATATTGATTCTAAGTAGTTCTAGGCAAATTTTGCAACAATATTGCAGGGACACTAGGATACGACCGTATATATTATATTAATATTTATTTCCTTTATATTTTATATTGAAAATAACAAATTATAGGGTGCCTAAGTAAACGGATATCTGAATGTTCGTCATTTTCAATATTTCTATTTGAAAATTTCACGATTCATGTTCTCCTTAACATGTATAGTTTAGGGGAAAAATCATATACTGATAGTGGTTGTAATTTTTCTAAATAAAATTCTGAAAGGTTGGGCTTGTTTTAGGTCGTCTATATTTGTCTGACTGGGTATGACTGTTTTCATTGCGCCAGTCAAATATCAGTTCTGCAATTGCCATGCTTAGAAATTTCTGTGACTTGTTTATCACGATTCTGCTTCCTCATAGTAAACAACCTTTCAAAATTTCAAAATGTAACCACAGAAATTGTTCTGTTACAATGAAAGAAAAATTGAAGAATTGGAATTATTAGGCACATTTCCTTTTGCACAATTTTAATACACAAATTATGCATATATTAATGCTCAGCTTCGTTAAATCATAAATCACGTTGGTTATTCGAACTGTAATTAATAATAGAATGACTCAGACTGTGACTAGATTTCGCATGAACATGATAATTTCAATTTAGAATGTTGAATATATAATGGTACATAATTAAACTCATATTGTTATTAGTGGTAATTTTAGCTCATTAGTGGCATAAGATGACCAATTTTTAGATGATTCGAGCTCGGATAATCGAAGTTCCACTGCATTTATAACAGCTCTGATTGGATATTAAAAATTATTATCCAAATTAATTTCACTAGTAGCCTTGAAACGTTTCCACGCAAAACTTTGCAATTTATTCACCGGGCTTTCGCCTGAATTCTTGAACGTATAAATTACCACGCAACCGTCGTTAATACATTCGAAAGTATTATAAAACAAGCTACGAGTTCGTGTTCCTGCAGCGCCGTGTGACGTTTCCACTCTTCTTATCCTTATCGCTGTTTCGAAAATACCTGTGCAAGGAGCTCGTCGCCGTCTCGCAGGAACTATTCGATCCCTTTCGAAGGGGAATCACCGGGCTGGATGTTTTTAACTTCGGCGAAACTGGAGATAAAACGAGCGCCGTAGCTCTGAAGAACGTAAAGCTTCCAAAATGGCAAACGAAGCACGAGCACCTCGACATGTAATCGTAACTCGACGTAACGCGACACTTACGTGCGTCGTCTTAGACGTAGCAGCGTGTTGTAAGTTACGTCAGACGTCGAAGCAGCCTTTAGTTCCTGTGGCTCCCATCTATTCGTCGGGAACATCTTACATTCATTGCTCTCGAGTTTACGAACCTTCCGCTTAATATAACTCTGTCTTTCTAATTTCTGCCGTGGAATTTATGGTCCGTAGAAATTCGTGCGCGTTTATCCGAAACACGGGGCGTATTTCATCGAAACGTCATGGGAAATTTATAATAAATCAGCGTAAATGCAGAAATGAGATTGTGATTATGACTCGCACAGAGATCGAGTTCCGCCTTATATTTTCTTCGGTTGACAACCTGTATGCGAAAGAATCATTGACGATGTTCGCAGCAGATAGAAAAAAAAATGTGCAATTGTCACGTGGATGCAACAGACCACTCGTTCGATAATTCTGCACACGTATGTGCGTCCAATAGCAGGTTCAAAAATGCTTGCACGAATTCTGAGTTCCACTTGCCTGCAACTGCCGAGATTCTACTGACATTTGGAAAATCTCAAGACTTGTTTCACGAATTGACTCACGCGATGTAAAATACTTATTTATAGGAACTGAAAAAATTGTAGAATCTATGACGCACAGAACATTCGATAAATACGCTCATTTTATTCAGAGAAACAGAAAAAGGGAATCTGAACTTGATCGAATACGAGAACTACTGTCCGAATTTTAAAGCATGCAATTCATAATATGAGGAGCTGTATTATTAACAATGTCGCAATTTGTTGTTGTTTTTTAGTGAATTCACAGTGGGCAAGCAGATCGTCTCCTGCGATTGCTGTAATATGATATTTATAAAAAAAACTATTCCACTCCCCTCTGAAACTTTTGGAATTTTAGTAACCGAGTATATGATGTTTATATCACCATCCAATTGTTGTACTTTTTATTTTATTTTTATGTCATGGACTCGATCAATTTAGCTTCTGAGGGGCGTAATTTTAAAAGTGACGCATATGTATCATTTCTCATATGAAAAAAATAATTCTATGACGTGATGCACACACAAGCAAAAAGTGCGTAAACATACAATGTTATAGGTTATCGAGAAAATCCGAAATAAATGAAAGATTAATAAACTGCGGGATATATTGATATAATCCTATCATACAAACGGTGTATATATTAATACTGAAATGTTCGAGATTACATTAATACGCATAGATTAAACTCTGGCATAATAGAAAAAAAATGTGTGCACACTACATACGTAAAAAGAGAAGATAAACGCAAAAACCCTGTGGTCGACACAGGCAGGATAAACAGTTATAATTCGACCATGCCAGACAAATGAGCTACTACATTTTGTAATCCATGCCCATGTAGGAAGGCGCCAATATGTGAATAAAGTCACATGCAACATAATGAGAACTGATACCTATGCGTTCAACCAGTAAAATATTTTTTTCTTCCAGGATTTATACTTAAAACAGGACATTATATTGTGTCTGACTAGGTATGGCTATTTTCACTGTGACATTAAATGTTGATTCTAAGAAGTTCTAGGCAAATTAAATTTTGCAACAATATTACAGCGACACTAGTATACGATACTATCGAAGGCACCAATATTTAAATAAACTCAACATGCAACATAATGAGAAATTAGACATATTACAATATTTAATCATTATTGAACTAACCCAGTAACTTTCCTGTCACATTTCGATGAAGTAATTACACTTTCTGGATTCTCAAGAACGCGTACATGCATGTTCTGTATAAATTTCTTTCCCGCAGTGGTCCCAAATCGACCTAAACGTGACACTGTCCTTTGTTCATGATTGATCCCGTGCTGATCTCCATGCAGTTCGTCGTCTTCTCGTCGCTCTGTGTTCGCGAGAAAGATCGAGGTAACGTAGCACACGGGGACACTTTTGTGTTTTAAGAGAAAGATATGAAGAGATTGTTAACAAGCTCCTCGGGGGATGATTCTGCACGGTCTGGTTCATTAAGGAATGCAATTCTGTGCCCCGTAACGATTCGAGTTTGCAATTCACCGAGTGGCGACTACCGCGTCGCCCGGTCGACACGGAGCCAGGGAAAACTGCTCGGAGTAATTTCCGGAAGAAAAATATTCGCGGCGAAAGTGTAGATGGAATCGAATCAATCTCGCGGCTCGGGTTCATTGCAACGGACGGGAAATTAAATTCTGGAGGGGGGCTTGTTGCGAGAATGATTTGTTTCGTTATCAAATTAACTTTGATGGGGCTGGACGAAGAAAGTTCATGGAACTAGAAGCTTCTAGGGACGGAAAATTTTTAAATTTTCTGTTTCGAAGGAATTTTCGTGGCACAGTCGGAATGAGCATCATTCTGAGCACCGTGTCAGAGCGAATTGAAGCTACAGAGCAGAATTTGATCGTATGAAATTTTGGTTTCGAGAAAATTCAGTTTGAGAATTTGTCGACGCATGGTACCGTCCAAAGGGTTGCGCCTACGTGACGTTTCTGAGTTTTAATCAGTTGTACATTAACTTCATCAGATAAAATCACAATGATAAGTGTTTATATAATGGTAGTACTCCGTGTACAAGTAATTGTGCTAATAATATAGGGTCCATCTTAGCTAGCTACGTAGAAATCAAGTAAAAATTAAAATGAAGTGCTTATTTCTGATAAATGCTTAAGGGATGGGCTTCCCAAATTTTAATACAATATTTTGTAATTGTTAGTATGTTTTTAAATTAATATATAATAAATTCTATTACATATTTAGACCGTAGTGTACATGTCCGAATAAATATAAGTTCGTTGACCCGATTATTCTGCACTCAGTATTTCTGTTTGTATTATAGTCGAAAAATGTCGACGATAATATGAATAAAGTAACGCAATAAATTTTTACAGAGTATTGATTTTTTGGTAAAAGTTGCTGAAAATATTGGGGAATTATGGAAACTAACGTTGACGACGATGAAAATTAATAGACAGCCAGCAAGTACTGTATTACGACCATTAGCGTTGACAAGCACAAACTGCGAGTAGGAACGGTGAGTAATGGTCTGACAAGCCAGCCAATTTGCACGCAATTTTCTTCGAAGCGAAGCTTCGTATGAACAAATTTTATTGCATATTTTCGATTTATTTCTACGTGAAGGATTACCCCCTTCGTTCTAATGCAACTGTCGCAAACACTGCACTGTCGCCTCCATGAACTAATATTGGACAACTTAATTAAATTACCGATCTTAAATCTATTCTGCAAGGGGATTCAAGTTCGTAGTTCGAGGCACGATATTAAACACGATATAATTCAGACACAGCAGTTGAATCAGTACTTAATATTCAGGCACTCTAAAAGCACTAAGCGACAGTTAAACGCATACGTGAACACTAAACAAACAGTTTGTTCTAAAGATAATCGAAATTATTTGCAATTAAGGTACAATATTATACAAGCATTCGAAGAAGTGAAAATTCACAAAACGTTACCATGAGTCTACAGATCTTCGGACAATTTATAAATTAAACAAATAAATTTGTTGCAATGCTCTGACCTATGTCACACCATCGTCGGTAGAGTTTGCTAGTATGTGCATAATGAGAGTGTGTAGATGGAACATCACTTAGACGAATATTCAGAGACAATTTTTTCGAAAAGTCTTGTTCTTCATTTTCGACTTACGTAACATGGTCGAATAGTTTCTGGCCTAAACTTGCCTTACAGAAGAATAATTTAAAAAACCTATGGTACTCTTCAATATAGAGAGTCTTCCTCTATTTCAACACATTTATTGCAACGCTTAATTAACATTTCTATTCCTCTAAAATTCAAATCATTCTATTAGTAGAGTTGAATATTCAAAGTATAAAATATGTGACATAACAAAACAAAGAAGTTCATTTCATGCATTGGTGAGAGCAACAATAGTCTTATAGTACTTTATCTGTTAATGGCAAGAATATCACTAGGTCTGAACGGAAAGTACAGTGTGACCAGAGAACGGTATACGTGGCAGAGAACCTGTTAAATAACGAGGGAAAGGTTTTTCCAAGCCAATCCCACCTGGTTGACTACCAACACCAGGTGCTCCTATCGCGAGTGTGTTGTCAGAAAGTACATTTTGCAAACAACATCTCGAAGGCAAAAGTCAATTTGGGGGAAACCCGTAGGTGCGGCGTGTCGTCCTCAGCGGACAAAATTGCCACATTAACTGTCCCCTTTTGGCAATAGCGGTGTCTTGAACGCCCGTATCATAAACTCCAGTGTCTAGTAAAACGCTGAATATCTATTGAAAATGTCCAAGGCGTATAGTACCTGGAACAGATACAGCGAGGTTGCAACTTGCACCCCCAGGTAGCGAAAGTAATTGATACTGCCGGACCCAGGTCCGTATATGACACATAATTGTAAGGTTCTGATCAGTGAAACAACCAATTCATTTATCTAAAATGTCATATTGGTTGCCATACACGTCATTTGTACTCATAACCCTCCAAAAGTTTGTTAGAGGCAGATTTAACTTATTCCACTGGGACGAGGAATATGATGACGGAACAGAACCATAGTTGACATTAGGTATATCCATTTCCACTGGGTATCCGGGTATCGGGTTCTCGAGTACTCCAGAACTACCCGGGAGAATGAAAAATACCCGGGCATGTTTTACCCGGGTACCCTACCCGTGTTATTACCCAGGTATCTCTGTACAATTCTTCGAGTAACTTCTATCTTTGCGTGAGATAATAAGTACCATTTACGCATTGTGATTATCCGTGGATTCGATCAACCGGAATCTCGGTTATTCGGGGTCTGGCATTTACTAACAATGAACGATCGTGTGTTAATCGATGTTACTCGAGTTCCAACTGTATACATTGTTCCTCAAGCTCATTCTGCAGTGGCTTCAGTTTCTGTTACAAACTTGTACAGTTTCATTAAAAATGGCTTGAAGTAAAAGTTTGGTGTGGAAGTATAGTATTCCATCGGAAAATAGTAAATTTGTTAAATGCACTATATGTGACAGTAAGTTATCTTACAACGAATCAACGTCAGCTATCATAAAGCATTTGCGGGGCAAGCATCGGGATTCAATTTCTACTGCATCTACTGAAGTTTTCGATATTGACAGTAGTGAACCATCAACATCAGGACTGTAGCGTGGAAATAATGAAGGCAGTCCTCGCAAAAATTTATTACAGACTCAAATTAATCACAGTTTATGTCCGTTGTTGTAGTGGAAAACGCACGAAAACAAATACCCCAGACTGACAAAGCTAGTCAGAATGTATTTAGGTTATTATCTCAGGCAAAGATAGAAATTACCCAAAAATTGTAAATACCCGGATAATATCAGGGATAGGGTACCCGGGTAAACATGCCCGGATATTTTTCATTCTCCCGAGTAGTTCCCCAGTACTCGGGTACCCGGATACCCCGGTAAGTCACAGCTCCAGTTGAGATACTTCACACGAACTTGACTGAGGTCTGGAAACCTTACCTTCCAAAAAAAGTGCCATACCTTTTGTTCCGAAACCGCAAAACTGTAAACTGTAGGTCTTCCACAATTTTTAAGACCTCGCTATATCTCTTCCAGCTACTATACATCTGTCGTGAGACATTAATTTCGTCATTAAGGCCGGAAGAAAATTGATCCGTCAGATTTAGAGATTCTGAAGCATTCTGGAGCAGAGTAACCCCCCGTGCTCAGTACGCAGGGTTCCCGATAACCATTCGGATACCGTAGTCCGGCGACATTGACGCATTGCTCTCGCTATGGCCCCGCATAGGTCGGTTACTACGCCGGGGTCATATACCATTGGCGCATAACTGGTAATTACACGAACCAAGCGTCATTACCGCGCCCCGGCCCTTCCTTTATTACTCGCAACCGGCTCCACGGAAACGGTGGACCATAGAAACGCCATTTGTATCGGTGGAAAACGATCAGCGAACCCGGTCAACCGAAGAAACGAACCACGAAACGGAAAACCCATTCTTTCTAGCCACCTGCGCCCTCGAGTGACCCTATGCAAAGCGCTTTTACTGCAGTGAGGCAGAGGGAAATGACACGCTCGATTCAACGGAATATTTCTATGTTTCGGTAAGCAAGCGGCCTCTGAAATTCAAGCTAATCGAGGGGAAAGTTAGCGGCGCTACCGTGACAGTTTCATCGATTGCTAAACGATTTAGCTGAAAGAGACGATCGACGAGTCGTAGACTCGTGAGGGCTTAACGAAAAGTAATGCCTCCGATTTTGTAATTTCTACAAAAAAAACGGTATTTTACCGAATGAGAAATAAAAATAATACTTGAAATTTACTGTTCTATCTGCCACATTTACTTTTCTACATAACCACATTCTTTTGCAACGCGTCTCTCTCAACTGTTGGATTCCGTGTCGTGGAATCAAGTACAATACTTTTATAATCGAAGAAGAGGTTTATTCTGGTATGCGTTGTGGCATTGCACAAGAATCTGTCTGAATTCGCTAATTCCTAGACATGTATATAATATTTTAGGGAAAGGGAAGGGGTATGGATAATCAGCCTTGACGAACTTGGTCCTTGATGATTAAGAGTAGCCTTCGTTTGGAGACAGTGTTCAACTTGGAAAATTTCGAGTAAACCAGTTGACTCGGTACAGATGATGAATTGCACATAGTCATAGATAAAAGTGGTTGGTCATCCAACACAACGATGGACTAGTTTCTGAAAGCTAGTAGTCCAGAACATGCATAATGTGGCCTGCACGTTCTTGCAAGATGATAAGTGCAGCAGAGATTTACCTTTGTATGATCCTTCGATTATTCTGAATGAGTTCATCAACCTTTCCCTTATGGATAAGCAGACACACAGAATACGAGCTTCGGATAAATAAATTTGCTGATTTTTTAGCTCCAGATTCAGACAAGACCGAAGAAATGCTTGGTTTTCTATCCGGAAAAGGACCAGTTTTTAGAATAGTGGAAAATTGAAGTCCGTTTAGTTTTTGGTGAATTTTAACAATGGTGGGGTATTTTTGGGTTTCATTGGTTCTGAGGCGGATCTGAGTCAAGGATGAAGAGGGTGAAAAATTTCAGTAATAGTAAAAAAATAAAAAATGTTACTAAAATTATTGAGATTTTCGAAGAATTAGAAAAATTCCTACACTACCTGCAAATTATGGTTATAAAAATAAAGACGATCAGTGAATCTTGTCCACGAGATAATTTTCACAAGAGAAGTCTGGAACGCAGATCCTTCATAATCCCTCCCTTGTAAGCTGCTTCAAATTCCGCACGACACAAGTTAAGGATATGAATTGTTCCGTGCGAAACAGTACCCCCAATGTTCACACAAAATAACATTCTCATAATAATTAAATTCAGATCAAAGTCGAGCAGAAGAAACTGCAATGAAGATCAAAACCAAGACGGAGGATCAGTTTAGTCACCTGCCAGTGTCAGTCACCTTGGCATAAGACTGGAAAGAGTTAACCTACATTTAACTATCAAAAATACTCTCTGAAAGTAGAAACGCGACGGAATGGTAATCCCTTCGACGAGCAGGGCCAATGATAGTCAAGTGATCAACAGCCCTCAGGCTCCAGGCCGGTGCTAATAAACGTATGATTTGAATTCTCGAGCGGGCAGTTTGGTGACGGCGTGTGCCTTGCGGTTTCCAATTACAGTATGGCTAGGACGTTTCAGTAACCTCTAAGACGGACTTCCATATCCGTAAGCTGCGTGGCGTATGGCATCGCGACGCCGGGAAGGGAACGGGGGATGTAATTAACACGAGCAGCTTGCACCGGGCCACTGACGTATCTATCTTCCAACCCTGCTAGAATCCGTCAGCCGGGATGGTTATTCCTCCACGGTTACGTAATATGCGCCAGGTAAGTACTTAAGGTGGAATACGAGTTCTTGGATCTTCGCTGTGTTTGAATTTCGTCGAAATTCGCAATGCAGTGCAAGATGCTCTTGCAACTTGAAGAATGCAACTCGATCGCCCGATTCTGATATGAACTGCTTCACAGTTATTACTGTTTGAGACTTGGCTGTAGGTTGTGCCCAATAGAATGTCCAGTGGGTTTGTAGGGAGGTCTGGAGGTACACATACCGTATAGTCTCATGGTTGTTTAATTATAACGCCATGGTGGTATCTTGGATCGACGAGAGTTTTTAGTGGATCATTGAGCAATTCAAGATTGGGAAAGGATGCTTAACCCTCTACTGCATAGACTCTGTACTTGGGCGTAAAGCCCGAGGTTGAGTCTACGGGACTCCTGAACTTCCAGTTAATTCATACATAAATATAGGACATTTCTGACAATTCTTCTTACTGATTCACCTTTATTATACATTTTCCTAATAAACATAACAGAATAGAGTGGTCCGTTGCATTAATTTCATTTTAACTTACACTAACCCTCTACTGCAGAGGTGGGTCTCAGAGACTCCACTGATTCTATCTTTCTTATTCTCTTCCATTCTGTTTATAACTCAGCATTTGTATTTTGTATTCTGTTTTTGTGTTTCGTATATGATAATATATACCATATAACATTATATTCTGAGATTGATACTTACCAATAAACTTCTTATAATAAACATAGAACTACAATGTTGATCGACATATACTCCTCTTAACGAAAAGGCTACAAGTTTCATCAATGTAAGTTAAAATGAAATTAACACAACAGACCATTCTACTCTGTTATGTTTATTATGGAAACGTATAATAAAGGTAAATCAGTAAGAATTGTCAAAAATGTTCTATATTTATGTATAAATTAACTGAAAGTTCAGGAGTCTCGTAGACTCAACCTCAGGCTTTACGCCCAACTGCGGAGTATCTGTAGTAGAGGGTTAAGATTGTGTTCACATGATGCTATGTATGAGATTACATGGTGTGTCCAGTTTAAGTTCTTACCCTTCATTGTTTCTTAAAGTATTGAAGATAAAAGAAAGTAGTTTATGTAGAAATTGTTTGGTTTAGAGGGACACGTAGGATGATGTATAGCAGAGATGGACGTCCGGTGCGGGACCTGGCTCCGACCTACCCCCACTCTGCGTCTTTTCTCCTCACGTAGATCAGTGATGGCCAGCGTAGGGGCCCCTCACGCGCCTGCTACCCTTTCCAACCGTTCTAGACAAATAGACGATATCATTGCTTTCGCTGGAAGCGAGCATATTGGTTACCGTTTAAGCTGCGTCCCTGTACCATGATAACGGCGAACGGTGGTGGGGACAGCGTTTGTCTCCTGGGAGGCAACTTTGGACATCACTGACGTAGATTGTGGTCTGGGTATAACATCGAAAACGTCGATAAGTACGGTTCTCAAGAAACAGTCACGTAATAAAAATAATTATTTTTTATATATCATATCAGTTTTATCTAGAGATTACATCTGTGCTGTAATATACATCATTGGTCATATAGAAACTCAGCTGATATCATATATACTTACTTATTCGGATCTGTTTGATAACTAAAATAATTATTTACATATACTATATAAAAAATAATTATTCTTATTACGTGACTGTTTCTTATGAAATTGTACTTACCAATGATCTCGACGTCTTAACCAGACCACAACTTACGTGAGGGGAATGGACGCAGAGTGGAAGTAGGCCGGAGCCAGGTCTTGCTCCGAATGGCCATCTCTGATATACAGGATGCGTCACCTAAAACTGGACGAACATATTTCTACTGTTTTTGCTGCTACGGGACAATATCTACGGAACAAAGTAATCAAAGGAGTAAATACCGTGTTCAGGGAAATTTCTTTTCTAAAGGTTGCACTTTTTTAAATTTTATGAACATCGATGTTCTAAACGGCACAACGTATTTTGGTTACTACGCTATTGTGGCTGGAAAAAGTGAAATTTGTTGACATTCAGACAAAGTTCTGATAACGAGCACTTTCTTCAACTGGTTTTAAGATATTACGATTAAGAAATTTATTGATTTCTGCAGCAGAGCAGCGTGTTTGAGAGCAAGTGTCGAAAGAAATGTTGCTCGTCTTATTACAGTCCAGTGTTAGACAAAGCTTCTTAAAACAATTAAAAAAGTCTATGAAGGGACCGCGGGCACAAGCGTCGACGATGCTTTGAACAGAAAGTGCAAACATTTGCACAGACAGTTATGCCAAGCAACAAAATTCATAATCGTAATATCCCAGAATTATTATAAAAAGTGTCAATTATTTAACTCGCTGAAATCATCTTATGATGCAGAGTAAGAAAGCTATAAAGAACCAGTATAGTTCCATCGAAAAAAAAATTAACATGACCTTGTTAACTCATAAAATAATAACTGAAACAAAATTTTGTTTATACCATTATACATACATACCTTTCCGAAACAAGTAACTTTTACCTTATTCACTTCTTTGTATCTGTAAAGATGGAGATTCACTACGAGACAGAAATTCTGTGTCTCATATGAGCCTTTAATCTCATGATACGATTATAAATTATAATTAATAATTAATTATTTATTATTTTTTTTAATTTTTATGACTGTTTCCATTATTTGCATTTACTTATTGCTGAGATTTTCCTCTCATGGGAGGACAATCTCATGAAATATCTCAGCGTGGATCTCCACCATAATAGTTAAAAAAACAACGAAAATACACTTAAACCAGACACACTGTATACAAGAACGTGTGGTCACAGAAATGATTTTGTAAGCAGTTTTGATTCCGTGAAAGCTCGACGATATTTCAGAGGGTTGAAAGCTGTAAGGACCCCCCAATATTCGCAAGGGTTGCAGTTAATAATACGAATGAAGTTTTTGGCAATTTACACGCGTGGTTGGCCGATTCGTTGTCGAATTTTAACGGAGGCAGTTGTGGCGTCCATAGTCGTCTCAAATGAATCCCGTGAAAAAATTATCGACATACCACGAGCTGGTTATAGTCCCGGCGAGTGGCTTGGTTCGGAGGATTAATTAAATACGCGCGTTCAGCTCGTTACCATACGTTTCCATTAATTCACGCTGTTGAACTTGTTACCTAAGCAACGATGTTCACGATTCACGGATCCCGTAGAGAAGATTCGAATTACCGCAATCAGTCCGTAAAAATTGGGCGAATTTCACGGCCCAGTCGTTCTCTGAAAAATTTATCTATTCTCGTTTTTCTTTCTGTTTCAAACGTTACCGCCCAAAGCTTTTATTTCAACGTAAAAATATTTGATAATGCAGTAAAAAAATTAGTATTTCCTCTTTCTTAACCCTCTATAACCGGAATTTTTTTCATACGACGAGAATGATACCTCAGGTAACTGATAAAGATAAATGATAAAGTATGTATTGTGGGATATAAATATAATAATAAACGGACAGACTCCTTGGCAGCATTATACTCGTAGAATATAAGTGTAGAGAATGATAAATAAACGAATATACAGGTATGTAACTTCCAAGTCACATGGCGTTATAGACGGCTAATTACTATACTGGATTGGTTGAACAAATTTTTTTTTAAATTTATTTTATGTTTTCTAATGTGTAATCTAACATTACAAAAAACGTCGAAACTCATGGCAAGAGAATATGGTTGACAGTAAACTGATAACTCGGCTTATTGCAATAGTCACTCCATAAATAGGAGATCTGGGTTCGTGTCATAGTTTAGCAAACCTTACATTATATTTTGATGTACACTAGGGAAGAGTTGCTAATATCGTACCAGATTCAAACTGCAATCGATTTTGTGAAAGCATCTAAAAATACTAAAAGGAAAGACTCCTAAATGGATATCAGCTATATTGGGAAAATTCCTTAAACTTTCCAAACTTCAAACTGAAATTTCTGAAAAACAAGGGACCATTGAAAAGAAAGCTATTACGATTTTGCAATACCACGTACATACCACCGCATCACAAAATTTCGTTCCAAAGTAAGGCGTCAGGACCAGACGGTGCACTTACAATTAGTTTTAAAATGTATAATATACCTATAAATTGTATGACATTATTTTAAAACACCCTGTACATTTTCATCAAGTCTGTGCTAAAGCGTGACAGTGTTACGAGACTTCGTTTACAAAATTGTGAAATTCCCTTTTCCTGGGAGCATCGCATGATCGACACGGCTGTCGTGGCAATTATGCAGCTATATTCCTGGACTAGTTCCGCGCGATAACAAGGTCGGAAAATGTTAAGCATTCTTGTCGTAAATTCGATGTTCAAGGAAGCAGAATGTTCGTTGAGTGCGTGGATGAAGTGTTCGGTCGAGTTTTCTCGTCCGTTCATCGGTCGATACTTTGTAGAAACGTGCTTCTGGAAGGAGTTTGTCCTGATAGAGGCAGGAAGAGCGAGCTTCGCGTGTCCTTCTTGATTAATAGCCGTCGATCGAGGCAACCGTTTCCTCTTCTACGCCAACCTGCTGGCCAGAGGTTCTCATCTATCAAAATACACTGATGAACTCAATTAGATAATCAGGTTTCGCAATAATTTTGAACAAACTTTTCTCTCTGACATATGTTCGTCTGTACGTTCCACATAGCACTGTCGTTTACATTTTTATTTACGTACATCTGCATATAATTACTTTCATACTATTTTTATTTTAGATTATATGAGCCCTTTCAGTCCTGAAATTTTCGAGAAAAAGCGTGCACCATGTGCTGAAATTTTCCGCAGTGTGACACGTGTCAAACTGAATATTTCATTGTAACAATATGTATGTATAATGACGATTGTTTAGTTGTTTTAGTGTTCTAAAATTCCAACATATGTAACGAAATATATATTTTAATAAAATAAGCTGAAGTGATAATTCATACGAATACCTAGGTTTATAGCGTACAATAAACAACTGTGCCTGGACCTGTGTGGTGACCCATAACACGAGGTGAACGATTTTTTGGAACGTATATATGCGTTTATCGTCCTCAAAAGATTAGCGATAACAGACTGCTCTATCTAGCCTTTTGCCCCAATATTATCATACTGATTGTTTTATTCGTCTTTTGTTTCATTTTCCGTATATTGGCCTGATGGAAAAAGACGTATTAATATTGTAATAATGTACTGAATGTCACTAAGTAAAATACATTACGATATCTACACCGATAATGAGTGTCTACTACGTCTAGAAGGTAGAGCGTTTGAAGTTCTTGATGCTTTATTGTGACGTGCGTATTGCTTTAATTATTTTCAGTGGTGTACTTACCAACTTTATATCATTCTAAAAACGCACCACAACGACCACGAACGTTTAAAACAGCTGCACCTGGTGCTCTCTAATCCTAGGGATATTTCTTTCCCAGAACTTCTGCAGACGTCTAGAAAGTTCGCAATTAGTTGTAACCCACTTGTTCTACACTTTATTCGCACGGAAGCGCGTCCATGTAGACTATAATACATAAGCTGAAAAGTGGCACTTCAAGGTCACTTGTTTTAGCAAATTTTCATTTCTTTAAGCATACTAAAATGTAACACATGTAAAAGTCTACTTTGACGGTGTTATTGTTTTGAAAATTTGAAGGAGTGTGAAAAATAATGAACATCGTATGCTAAGAGTATGCAAAGTAAAGAAGACTTGAGGAACTTAAGAGAAGAAATGACCTTGAAGTGTCTACTCCTTGCGACGGTAAAATAATTTCACGCAACATATTTTAGCTTGCGTTGAATATAGAGTATATTTAAGGGAGTACTTAAAAATTTACAAGTGCAGCCTACATCTCGGAAGTAGGAAAAAATATTCTAATACACATGAATTCATGGACAGCTTATTTTTGTAAGTATAATTATTTTTATTTAAGATACATTACCTTATGGTATAGATATAGTAGAAATTCTAATATCCAAATTAAACAAGTGATATAACTCTTTGTAAGAGAGAAAATGTGGATAATACAATGTTCAGTTTATAATAATTAATGTATGATAAAAAAGAAAATACAATATGAACTACTCCTCGTTTCAGTTAAAGGTTTTACATTTTTTAGTTGCTGAATTGTACAAGTGTAGTAACGTCATTCAGCTGTATAAAATACCAATGTTCTTGTACTTCAAACTATCCAAGCTCCCGTTACAGGGTCAAAGATGCTTCAAAATATTCAAGGATCTGCATCTTCATGCTTATTGTATTTATTTACTACTTTAGAATTCCGAATTTCCACCCCATCAAACCTCATAACTTTTCCCTGAGGTGTCAAAGGCAACGGAAATATTCAAGTGTGTATTTTTAAATGCCTTATATTGTATACCACAAGCTGTGACTTGAACTGACTATCTCGAAAACAGTAGAACTCTTTTCTTAGATTTGGGATATGAATATACTTGATCACTTTAAATACACCGTATATATTACAGAGAACTAGAACGCCTGTTATAAGCCATGTCATGATGTTCAAATACTTCTGACACTTACATTTGTTGACGTGCCTAGCTCGACAGAATCCAATGTGGCGAAGAGCTTTCATGGTCCGTTCTCGTCATTTCAACTGAAGGCATTAATTCAATCTTCATATTACCCGACAATTCATGCTTAAGTCCTGAAGGCAGTGACAAATCCCTTGTCCATCCTCGTTCTCTCCACTGCAAACGATATACGTATGTATTCTCCTGAGTTTTTGGTTGGGTTAGCTGTTCCTTGTTACTGCGGCCAAGCATAAGCCTTCAGACCTCACATTTAAATCGACCAATTGTTAGAAACATTTTTGGAAGTTTGAGTGTTCTTCGTTCGACGGTTCTGCTGTTAGCGTCTTATCAGGCAACGTTCTTATTCTTTTTTTAAATATCTATTTCAGGCGCGTGGCAGTAAATTTTCTTTCAAAGCACGAAGATCGGCGCAGTTTTTTCCCCTCCTCGTCAAGAAATCAATTTCCAAATCTGGAGATTAAGTTGCCTCATCAGAGAGTCCCTCGTGACCGAACCTGGAAATCCCCTATCGGTTCCATGGTACGTAGTTATGAGCACGAAGAAGAAGGGTCGATCGTCTTATCGAGAGGTTCGATGGGGTGTATTTCATCCCCTTTTGTATTACATGCCTATTGCATTACGATTTTCATCAAAATACCCAGTCGGGTTACTTGGTTCGCGGCGTGATAATAGAAAGGACGGCGGCTGATGGAGGGAGAGAAAATAAGTAGGGGTGGAAAGGTGGCGGCTGAGAGGGGGTGAAGCCATTCTCCTCTAATTGGCGTCGTGGGGAATACCGAGAGGGGCGGTGCATCATATTTTCTCATTAAAAGCGTTTACCCGAATGGAAAGTTCTTTTATCCCTTCGAAACGCTTCGAAAGTTCCTACTCGAGAGTTTCGAAGCATTCGACTCCTGATGAAACTTCGCCGTGGAGTTCGCGTAAACTCGGCTCGGCAGAACTTAACGGCTGGTGGTTATAAATAGCTCAGTCTTACACGGTATTGCTCGCGAACAGTGACAACGAAAATTTATCGTATGAAATTGTTTTTGTGAAAGGTCCCTGCACGCTTTGGTTCGATGCGACTGTTGTCAGAATGGCGAGAATGTTTTCGCACGTTTCTCAGCTGAAATCGAATGCAAAATTCCACGGTCCTGAAATAATTCTTGTCGATAAAACAAAGGAAAATACAGGAATAATTTACAATCAACTAGATTCTATTTTATGCAGGTAAATGACGCCATATTTCTTGAATAACTGAGAATTGATAATTTCATTTAAAATGCATCTACAGGGTGTAGCAGGACGCGTGGTACAACCGAGCAGGGGGTGAGTCTATATGTAAAAATAAATTCAAGTAAAAGAATAAAATTTTGTCATATAAGACTCTGTTTTCGAGACGCATGCACTGTGCGTCAGTCTCGATAAAAATTACCTTAAACGGTCAATTCTCGGTTTTCTAAACCCTCCGAGTGGTATGAACGTATATTATGCCTGACAATAGTCATCAACATCGACTGTAGAACCATATATGCGTTTGATATTAGCAAACTCGTTAGTTTTTCTGCTAAATCTGCGCACTATAATTCCCTCTGTAACTTCAATAGTCAAGATTCCATTTATTTTATATTCTTCTTATTTGTTCTGTAAACACTACAACTTATTTACGCGAAGAAATCTCATTCAGCTGAAGGTAACACGTTAAACGCGGAGCTAATTTCATTGTACTTTCCATTTAGGCGGCGGGTAAATACAGAAAATTTGGAAGAAAAATAGCTAGAAATTGTACCCAGCGACTCGTAACTTTTTGTAATGCTTGTAAAGGAAAACGTCATGTTTGTCTAAAATGTTTCTTTAAAATCCATTAAAAAAGTGTAAACATATTTTTTAATATTATATGAATTATAATGCATTATTTTTTAAATTTGATACTGTCGATCCCTGGGGACCGACATATCGTTTAAAGTGTTAATCTTGCTATAAACTTATAAAAAAATAATGACAAAGTGTGCCATGATTGGTATACAATATTACTCCATAATTAAGACACGGAAAAATGACCATTTGCGTGGCAGTCAACGTACGAAGAAATTTCAAAACACAATACATGTGTCGAAAAATATTCCTTTTACAAGAAATCTTCAGGTTTGAGACGTTCCACACTGAAAGGGTTAATTGCAGGGTTTTCAGCTTCACGTTGAGGGGCGTTCCTCCCTGGCGTTAGCCTCGATCGTCGAAAAATTGCGGCGTGAAATAACGACAGTAGTGAAAAGAACCTAGAAAATCGGATCGAGAGGCGGAACCGATGACAGGATCGGAGTGGTCCGTGAATATTTATCGAGTGCACTCGGGGCGGCCGTAGGCAAGGATATCCGAAGACGATAGTCCGGTTGAAAAGCGAGGAACCGGTGGGAAGCTGCAGGGGGGATATAATCCGAGGTAGTCGAGCAAAAGTCACCGAGCATCCGAATTGAATCGCCACGAATTCGAACGGCCCGGGGCAACTGTCACGTGCAGTTAGATCCTCTACAGTAATGCTGTGAGGATTAATAATAAGGAATTTAATCGATTTATGACCAGACCGAGCGGCACACCAACACCTGGCGCACACATCTTTCAACCAGGTGTGAAAGACATGACTAGATTGCGGGTGTTATGCAAATATACAGGGTGTTAAAAAAAACAACCATTCAATATCTATATGGTGCATAGGACACGCCATACTGAGTAAAAAAACCTTAGTAAACATAGGTCGAAAGCTCAACCGTTTCTGAGATATAGAGATTTGTGTATGTTAGCATCATGATTGACTTACTACTGGCTTCTCGATATGTTTCGCCGGTTGATGTCAACTGACTGCTTGCCGGTGAAATCTTCTGTTATGAAGTATGTATGAAAATTGAATGAGGACACTCAGAACGCGGTTTATAAACACTGAGGTAAACATCGTATGCGAGACGTAGAAGCCAGTAAGCCAATCATGATGCTAACATAAAAAAATGTTTATATCTCGGAGACGGTTGAGCTTTCGACCTATGCTTACTAAGGTTTTTTGACTCAGTATGGTGTGTCCTGTGTACCATATAAATGTTGAATGTCTTTTTTAACATCCTCTATATTTTCAAAGTTCAGTAGTTTTTATATGATTCCTATTACAGAAATGAAACTGTTATAAAACTGTATTTTGTTCTGCGAATCTTTACAAAATGTGCTTTTTATTGTTTCAGTGCTTCTAATGTGCTATTTTCAGTCATTTGAATATGTTAAATCGCATAAGAATCCGCAGTGTAGTCATGAACAATCAAGGCCGTGGATATTTCCTTATTTTCGTCTTTTTACTTGTTTCGTGCGCTTCCAGAGCCTTAATTGCTATGAAATGTTCAAGCGAGCGCTGGTCAGCAGCAATCCTAAAATCAGCCACGCACACTTCGGTAGACCTGTCAAGGTTGCCTGTGCAGGTCTACCAAAGTGTGTGTCTGATAAGACTGTGCAGTTGTTTCATCCTGCATAGGCGACCGGAGCAAATATGAGAAATCATTCTATACCTCTGTGCTGGATCGGCCTGACAGGCAGACGAGTGCGTGTATAGCAATATGGCAGATTCAGGTTAGTCGCTGTCTCACCGCAACAAGTATCTCTGTTCTCTTAATTAATGAAGTAACTAAAAAAGGAAGCTTTCAGTATGTTTCTTCACCCCTTCGTAAATAATTATACCAATCCTTAGGTGCAAACTGCAATTCATTTAACAAGTTTGTACATGAAGAAACTTTTCCTTTATCAACCATTCTTCTTAATTTTATTTAACGTTTAAAACAATATTTAGAAGCAAATTACAAGCCAACTATAGCTACACCGTCGTCTGCTGATGACATGATCACACAATACACTGGTCTGCTCTGATTTAAATACTGACAGGTCTACTTTTTAAAAAACTTACTGCTGTTCAAGCGGCTCTAAAATTAATTTCTCAAGACAATGAGAAGCAATTTGCTAATTTCAGTGATTCCAGTAGCACCCTCGGAATAATTAATAATATCATTAACAAGATGTGTTAGGGCTACTTTGTACTGGGCATCATAGAAATTCGTGCATCTTTAGTTGAAATGGAAATAGAAATCGTCTCTGTTTGGATTGTAGAACATGTGGGCATCGTTGGAAACGAAACGGCAGACTCGGCAGCTAAAGAAATGACAAAGTTCGAAGCAAACATCAAATTCTGTATTTGCTCTCGTAAGAGTCTTTCTAACTTCGGGACGAAATCGTTGAAAACAATAAAGAACAAATACTGGAAAAAATCCACCTCGATTCGTAGTCATGCACGAAACTGACGAAAATTTCTTCAAAAGGAAATTTAATTCTAAACTCCCTAGAAAGGAGCAAGTGGCAGCTTCTATTAGAATTTCCATATACACCAAACTTATCTATTCATACTTTATATAAAATCAGAATAGCCCAATCTGCGAATTGTGTAGGAAACATATGTCCTTTTAACAGAGTATACTAAATTTCTAAACGAATCTTCTCAATGTAATATTAAATCGGAACATTTAAAATCAAGTAATTTAATACAAAAATTTTAAAAGATACGGAACTTGTCGCTATTAATCTCTGTAAGAGCAGTTAATGCGACGTCAATAATAATTTAAAAAAAAGTTTTGCTGAAAACTGCCAACTGCTGTCAACTGTTTTCAGAGAATCGCCCGAATAAAAAAAATTTCTGAACTATTATTCTTTTTAATATTTCAAGAAATTTCACTTCATAAATATTTCCTTACTCATTTTTGCCAGTAAGAAACATGTTTGTTTATTTATTTGTTACATCTGTAATCACCATACAGGTAAAATCAAGTATATGCGATCGTAGAGCGCTGACCTTGAAGGAAACCGATTATTTTGAACACTTTTATAGTTCAATTGTTACAGAACAGTTGTACTGTCCAACACAAATTAATGTGCTCGAGACACGTTAAAATTGCGAGTTACATAGTCAAAAGCAGCACTTGAATTGCGGTAGACTGTCTCGTTTTGACCATGGGAATCTAGAAGAATGTACGTAGAAATGTTGTGATATTTGAATGTTGATCATTTGAACGTTATTGGAGTGCCCCGATAAGTGAGAAACAATTTTCAGTGTCCTAAGTGGTGTTTCCGTACAAGTTTCAAAATTATTACATTATTCGTTGGATACAGGTATGACTTACAATTAGATGTGTTCGAATAATTTTGTGATCCACCGTAGACACGGAAATTCCTTTTGCAGCATATAAAAACCTTTTGTTTCAAACAGTGTTTGGCGAGTTGCCACGTGCAGAATCAATGGTAAAATTAGAACACGTTCCGTTGATCAGCAGAGGACTAGCTCCCTTTGACTGAGAACCACTGAATTTCTATCGATAATTACCTGTGAGTATTATTGAAATACTTTGAAGTATCGCAGCAATTGAAATACTCTGTAAATATTCCGAAATAATCTGAAAATATCAGATAAACAAGTTCCACAACAAATAGGATTAACAAATCCACAGCCGTTCCGTATCGGCGAGCTTAAAGAGTACTTAAGCCCGACGTCAAGCTTTTTTTTCAAGCGATCGATTAAACGAAACACTAATACCTTATCGTGTTTCACGGGATCGAATTAATTTCTCCGACAAACAAAATTGTGTACGGGAAATAAAATGAATTACTGCCCCTCGCGAACGCGTCGGATAGAAGTGTAATCTCCAATTACCTTAAAACGAACGGTTGAAAATTTAATAAACGTGAATCGATGGTCCTCCAGTTCATGAATTCCCGCGCGCCCGAAAATACATTTACTTATTTTCGTTGCCGCTATCGATTCGAGTGGTCCGAGAGTCGCACGGTTATGGACGAACGTATCAGGATTTTTCTGGGAAATAAAGGGAAAAAACGAAAACGCGGAAGGAAGGAAGGAAGGAAGGAAGAGGGGGCCGGAAACTTAGGGAAGAAAAGAAAAGCCTGACGACTTTACACACTGCCGAATGACATATTTCCAATTCAATCTGCCTTCGCCTCCCCAGCCGACGAACGATCGAACGAAAAACCATTATTCTTTCCCGGACGGCACGGAGAAGAAGAGGCTGTGAGGAGGCGAGGAACTTGCAGGAGCAACGCAAAGGAGAAGAAACGGAGAGTGAATCGGATCGGAAAGAGAAAGGGGCTGGCTGGTCCATGAGAAAAGCTCCGATAGTATTGTCGGGGGTGGCCTCAGCCACGAAATATTACCGGTTACTCCTAACCCGCCCCACGTGGATTCAGGGGTGCAGTCATCCACCAATAATCGTACCGGATATGTCGTAGATCTTACCGATAATATTTACGAGCGATTCCGCTACCCCATCTTGCTTCCTTTCCCCTTCGCCACGGTTCCGCTGTTCTACGTGCTATCATACGAACGGGTGCGAATTTGAATGTCACATGATTGCAGAATTTCGAGCATAGGGGTGAGGAGGACAGTGATATGGATTTATGTGAGGGATGTGACCTTCTTCGCTGTATCCTGGGAAGCGGGATTTCTTTGTTTCGCACCTGGCTAAATTTTGTTCGAAACGAAAACGAGAAGCAACGATTTGAAGTTCAGTATAACCTCGATTATCCGAAAATTGGTCATCCTGTGTCAGTTACAAAGTAAAATTATCGTTAGTAGCACTGTGTACCTAATTTCATACCATTGTGGATTTTAAATTTTAAAATAAAATTATCATTTCTATATGAAACATAGTTAGCATGTGAGTCATCTTGATACTAATTGTAGTTTGGATAATCGAGGTCCTACTGTACAGTGGAACTTTTAATAGTCGAATTACAGTAGAACCTCGATTATCCGAACTGTAATTGGTAACAGGATGACTCACATTACAACTATGTTTCGCATAAAAATGATAATTTTGATTTAGATTACATGAAAGTACATGGTGGAATGAAATTAAGTACAGAGTGTCATTGGTGATAATTTTAATTTGTAATTAACCTGGAAAAGGAATTTCTGGATAACCGGTGTTTGGATAATCGAGGTTCCACTGTAATTGATAGATCATGATTGTTCAGATAATGGAATGTACACTTTCCTCATATCCATCATCCTATATTTCAGGGGAAAAATTGCAAGTACCTGTAGTAAAAATGTAAACAGCATGAAGAAACTACCTGTGTTTGATACATTTCAGATTTTTTCAGCATTTTAATCTCTAAATTGTACAAGCTTGTTAGCTTATTCAGTTGGGTAGAATATCAATGTTCTTGTACCACATACTGTGCAAGCTTTCCTTTTATTGCTATACATATATCACGTTTTTTAGGCCAGCTTCATTGTTTCTGTAGTTCTGTGAATGTTTTAGTCGACTAAAACAATACCCTCGTCACTGTTTGTATTGGCTGAAGAACCTCTAAACAGAATTTATTGTGATTGCCATAAAAGCCTTTTTTGCACTGTTTTTGATCCCAACATATAGTTCTATACATTTCACATTTAGTTTTGAGATTGTTTTGAAAATGGCTAATTTTGTTTTAAATTGCTAACTGTTCTTCAACTCACCGATTCAATTATTCGATCTGTTCCTAAAGTTTGATAAAATTCGTACATAGACAGGAGAGGCAATGGATAATTCGCAGATGTGAAAATCCTGTCGATTTAAGTCTGCATGGCATTTCCATTCGAGCGATGCTTGTTATTTATTCGATCTCGTGATTGTTACGTACTTTACATCGCAGAAATCTCTGTCAGTTTCAATAATTTCCAGCGGTACAACGATCTCTCGTTAAAAATATGCTCCTCCCTTTTTCTTCTCGTTTAGCTGATCTTAAAGATGATTCACGATCCGAGTGTCCTCGACAGTCTGTATTATTCCAATGTTGAACCTCTCTTTCTTATTTCTCTGTCTCCGTATCGCAATATCTACTCGACCTCGATCACCTTGGCTAATCAATATCATCGGAAAGTCTTTTAACAACTACCATTAGTCCATCGGTAACCGCCATCGGCTGAATTATCGTCCCTATCACCATGAAAAAAATATTCACAGTGAAACTATCAACGATATTTATCGCACAGCCGAACTTTTCTCTTATGTTCCTCTTTGTATCACAATAATAAAATAATACACGTGAAAGCAGAATTTGTGCTTTAACCTTAGTGCAGTCTTCGAATCTTTTTTGTACCATCGCGTCTTTATTTATTGTTATTAATGGGTTTGTCTTTCTTTGTTTAACATTACATCAAAAGCTCGTTTCCTGGGTTTGGGTGACATGTTGACAGTAAAAATTGTTTCGCATATGCTCCTCGGGTCTTTGTTAATGCAGTCTAAACGAATATTATAGAATGACAGAAATTAATTATACTGAAGCCCTATAACGTAATGTGGGAGAGTAAAGTGGAGAGGAGGGATATGAATAATACAATATGACTAGCATACTTTTAGTAATACCAAAAAGAAAATCCATTGTTACTGTTCCCATACAAATTCAGATACCACGGAGAACCTCGTTTCACCCT
Organism: Macropis europaea; assembly: GCA_916610135.2. Taxonomy (NCBI): domain Eukaryota; kingdom Metazoa; phylum Arthropoda; class Insecta; order Hymenoptera; family Melittidae; genus Macropis; species Macropis europaea. The sequence continues at coordinate 23,141,521 of OU744345.1, read as the reverse complement.
ATATGTATATCCAGTATAGGACCTTTCATCAATTATGTAAAACATGTAAATAAATAATTTAGGCATAATATATTGTTTTTCTATAATTAAAGCTGTTATAACTAGACTGCGGATGTTTAAAATACAAAAATATCCTAAACCACACAAACTGTAACCGATTCTTTACGAAAAGTGAACAAAAATTATATATGACATCTCGTTTCATAAAAGAACCTGGAACTTATTAAAAAATTCTTTGTGCCAACAGCATGTGACTGATGCGGCTATATAAAATTGTTACAAATCATCCAACTGACGATACCATTCCTCCAATATTCCTCAACACTTCATTCAAAATTTCATCGATTTGTACAAAATCTCTGGTCTCCTCCAAAGAAAAAAATTCCCAAACAACAGCAGCTGTGCTTTCCTAATTAATCCTGGCCATTGAACGCAGTGGGACCACGTCGTTTAGAAATGAATCGATGCAATAAAGTCCTACAGGAGTGTCTGAACTTTTGAACGGTCGTGTAGTTTTCTGTGCTAGAGCCGGTGCGCAGATATTTTCACCTCCGAAAATTCTGTCGAGGTCGAGGTTCCATTGTGATCAGCTCGTTCGACGTATGCATGCACGTTTCTCCGCGTATCGATCGACGAATCCTCCCATGGATTCCCTTTTCTCTCGATTTTCTGTCCCCGATATATCGGCCGGCATGACGTTCCGGCGGCGCAGTTTCACCGGCAGTAAATAAATAAGTAGGATTAGGCGCGACACGTTTATTTTCGCCATGGCGGATCTGCGTGGCCGAATTTCCGGCTAGTTTTTCCTAGAATTTCCCCGGCTCGGTCCACCCTCTGTTTCAAACGTTGTCTTCCTCTTTCCTTGCTCTCGCCAACCTACACGTACAGGGTGTTTTCGAACTGGTAGTACAACCCAAAAAGATGTGAATCGATATGGAGAAATAACTCTAAAATGCATAGTGACATTTCCTTGTACGAAACTTCATTTTTTAATGAATCGATGGTGAAGATCCGTCGAGTAGACGGATTTTTGCAGACTAGGTTTTGTTGCGTTTGTATTTGGCTGCATGTTAGTAGAAGATATCTTGTATTATTATTTCATTATTGATCCTTTTCTATGTAATGTAGTAAATCTGAAGAGCGATACTACTGTAGAGATATCTCTTAGATGCAGGCGTAAGTGACATCGTCTGGAAGTGTAAGGGAGAACTGGGCAAAACCGGGTACCTGGGTAAAGCCGAGAACTACTATTATTTTTAAAACGGTTGAAAATTTTCCCGCGTCACTGCAGCCACATATCGTGGTCATTTGGATCGGGCCATTAACAAAAGTGGATTGCGATACACATGTGCTTCCTAAGGTTATGATACTTTCTGTGTTTTCGAGTGATGTGATCTAATTGTCAATCATTTACAAACTTCATAATTACTGATGCTGTTTAGGTAAGCGTTTTTTAGTATAAATTATGGCATTTGTCATATATCAAAGTGTAAATATTTAAGTGGTATTTTTTTTCAATTTGCACTGATAGTGTCAGTAGTCTGTAATATATAAAATATATTATTTACAGATTACTAATACGATCAGTGCAAATTGAAAAAAAATACCACTTAAATATTTACACTATAATATGTACGAATATATTATTTCTAGCAATGTTGTCCCAATTTTACAAAAGCAACAACATCTGTTACAACCGCAACAAAAGTTTTGCAATCACCCAATGTACTCCTTTCTTTCTTCGTTCCGTTTCGAAGCAGTCTTTCTACAGATATTTCAGACACGATTACTCTGTAACGAGTGTAATTGTACATTCAGTTTGTACCGACTCGTACCGAAACATATTGAACGTCATTAACTATGCTGATTGCAATTCCAACTGGAAATAAAAATTTTAAATGAAACATAGGTATTGTACATCAAGATTAAATTCCAATCTATTAATTTTATCATTATTAAGATTCGTCTGTGTATTTATTATTAATGGATTTACTGGAATTATGTTATCAAGCTTTTCTGTTCTTATTATTTTACATGATATATATTATTATTTCATTATCTTCATTGTGTATTCTTTATAGCTGCTGCCTTTGCAGTTAAATGATATTCACGTATACAGAATCTCCAAGACAACTGACTAACAAAATGCCCTTTCTTTATTTCACTTACGTTGTTAAAACAACATATTTCAATCAGAAATAACAATTCGTGAGTCTAACTTATATAGAAATTCAGTATTTAATTTTCGTAATATATAATCGCATATACATGGAATGGAATTTTTATTCGATAGTATTAACGACGTTATGAACGATTTACTAATCAGATATACAAAGAAAGAATTATAGGACTCCAGCAATTTAACAAACATGCTCAAGTACTTTATTATAACCATATATTCTGAGAGCATGCGCGCAATAGTATTTTCAAACTTGTTTTTTAAAAAGAATGGCTCATGCGAAAAGAATTCTCTGAACACTTTTTACGTCCCTTCTCCACACGAGGGATTATATTTTTCCACGGTGTTTGTGCATCTGACTCGAAAAATTCACGAATTTCTCGTCGTTGCGCGTGTCCGTTGTTACCGAAATATTTGGTAAAACTTTCGTTTGGTGTCCAGAACGCACGTAGTCAAAGTAAATTGATAGTCAAGGCGATTTCTCCGGTTTCCGCGTGGAAATTAATAGGTTGCTAAGTGGCTCGAAGCTATTCCACCATTCGATCCGTTAAATCTCGGTAAGAAGCAACCTCTGCTATTTGCATCTGTAATTTAGTTAGTCTCTCACTTGGTCGCAAGCCTCTGATGCAAAGTGGCATTATCGGCACGAATTTGCGTTACTCTCGGTCCAACGTCGTATAACCCGACTGTTCCGGTTAAAGCTGAACCTCGGGGAAGTACCTCGTAGTTAGAACTATCAACATACATGAATATTAATGCAAATCCAACAGTCAACGAAAAATCAATATATTTCGTGTCGACCGATGAATGTAATATGCGAAATCAAATTCTTGAATGTAATCGTCAAGATGAAATGCATTCTTAGGTAAAAAGATGGCTTTTCATTTATAAGGGAACAAAATGCGGTAAAGTCTGCCTTAACCCTAATCCGTCCCTCATTTTCCCAAACTAATTTGCCCCTTGGTGTCAAATTGACACAATAGTCAAAAATTAATATAATGAAAATATAAATGGTTACATTTGCAAATTCTTTCATTGAGAATAAAAGAAATTAAATTTTTGTACATTCAATACATTCAGGCGTAAGATTATTCGCATCATTCACAAATAATAAAGCCATGTGCAAGGCATACTGCTTTTTCACGTTTGTGGTATTTTTGTGAGAAAAATGTGTCAAATTGACACGAGGGATGGAGGAGAATTAACACGTTAACTGCCGCAGTGGAAAGTCCCATACCTGGTCAGACATACTATAATATCCCATTTCAAAAGAAAGTAACGAAGGAAATAATTGTATAACTATTCAACTTCACAACCTCGATCTTCTATTTTTATCAGAGTATTAACTGTGTACAAAATCGTATTCAAATTAATAATTATTTAATTAAATAAAATTTGATGCGTTAGTCACAGGTGACCGCGACGGCAATCGTGTTAAACGTCATTTCATCAAGAAAACTCACTTTTTTAAACATGTTTATGTTTATTGTATCCGTGTTTCGGTAGAAAAAGGGCCAATGCCCAAAATTATTGCATTTGAGTTTTACGCAGCATTCACATAAAAATTATAAATGTTATCAGAGAAAGAAGGGCCGCTGTCCTTCCACTATTGTAAGCAAGGTTACATTAAAAAGGGTCAATATGCACCTGTTCCCAAAAAATTGCAAATTGGATATTGGCCCTTTTTCTACCACGGTACAGATATGCAAAGTGCATTTTGTTTTTGCAGGCTCTTATTTGCATCTGCATAAGATCTTAGGACTAAAGCACAACATACTAGAAAATGAAACTGCTAAAACAATGCGCTCATCGTGTAACGAAACCTTTTTTTAACTTTCTTTTTCTTCAATCATTATGACACTTTTCATTACTCCCTAAAATTTAAACCAAATTAATTATGTTACATCGCAGGGCCATCTTCCATGCGCAGAAATCTCTTGTAGACCGGATTAATGATACGTTTGCCGAGAGTCTGCTATTACTGAAAAGCATTCAGCTATTTCGTTTATTTGCTAGTCAAGTAATTGTCGTTAGAATCACTCGTGAGCAATGAATGAAGCCTTTAGAGGCTGTTCAGAATATTTAAACGTATTAATCGAAGAAATCGATTTAACTTCCATCACTTCTATTCATTTTTAACTAGAAACAGTAGGTGCTCGTAGATAAACAGTGACTCAATCGACAGGTGAAATAAACAGTTCATACATTACATTAATTTTTTACGACTACACATATGTACGCTTGAATTAAGAAGCAGATGCAAAATAGAATCAAAATGTCCTATCGTTACAAGATTCGTGAAGACCAACCTTCCTGTGTACAATGTGTCCGATTTTAATCTATAAATGCGAATTACTGGTAAACTACCCGTTATGTAAAAAATGGTTCAGATAGGAAGTGAATGGTTTCGAGGGGGTCATAATCTGTTGTAATTACTTTTTCTGTAGATGGACGCATAGAGATCATATGAAGATGACATACGTTTTCTTAACTGGAATCACATAATTTTGAACGCATTAATCGATGGTTCATTTCCTTTAAAAAAGTATTAAGGGATTTATGTCAAAAAACCATCAGTTTAGGAGATATTTTAGTCTCAATATTGCAAAGTGGTACTAATACATACTATCTGCACCTACATTTTCTGAGTTGCCAGTGGGCAGGAACCATTCACTTCCTGTCTGAACCATTTTTTATATAACGGATAGTTTACCAGTAATTCGTATTTATAGATTAAAATCGGACACCTTGCATAGAGGGTACCGAAACTTTTGACCGACAGTGTACAAGAATTCTCGTCTCTGTGTTCGTGACAATTCCGAAGACAGAAGATCGCGGTGTCCACCGATGGTGACAAATTTCGGGTCAAGTTAAAGGCGTTGCAGGAAGTCGGGGCATAGGTTCGAAGAAGGTCGAGGTTGCCGGGCGAAGTAATATCTTGCCTGTGGACCAAACAGCCTGGAACGTTGCGGCAACTCGTTAGTTAGCACTTGGATAGCGAATAGCGAATCCTCGATAAGAATGGAAGGGTCGCCAACCGGGGTTATCTCCGGGCAATAAACTTGGATGGAACAACATCGGGAGAGTAAGAGAGGTACCGAAAGACGAAGGCAAGCACAGCGGAGAGCTCTAAGGAAGACTCATGGAAGATCTTCGGTGTTGGGGCACGATTGTTTGCGCCACTAAAGTCACTGGACCGTGTTCTTGCCCTCCGAACATCCCGCAAAACCGATTCATCGAAATCGACGCTATCGACGGTAACCGACAGTAATTTCTGCTAGTACTCATTCATTTACGTCGTTCGAGAAACCTGCAGACGATTTTATTCCACCGAGGATCAAACCTCCTTCACTAGACCATCGAACATTCCATCCTCTGGATATTAACCCTCTGACTGCAAAGGGCGTATACACACCCGCTCAAAAGTCTCAGAATACCTACGGCTTTGAAGAACAAAGAAACATGGTGGATACTGTGATAAAAAAAATATAAACAGTTTCTTACATTTTGGTAAGATTTTTAGTATACGAGAGATGTTTCCGAAGTGCATGCTGGGAATTGTGCTCTAAATTCTTTATTTTGCTCATTTTCGTTTATGTTACCTTGTATATTTTTAATTTAATTCCTATTTAATTGTATACACTTGTCCCAGCGTGAAACTAGTTCTTTTAGACCTTCTTTGAAGAAGTCTAGGGGAATCATGTTTATCCACCGGTTTACAGGTCTGTTAAAAAAACAGCCTTACGTCGCTGACTGACAAAAATATTTGGACACCAGAGTAGTCTTTATGTTCTGTATTTCAAAAACCCATTATACTGTGTTGTGGTACAGTATAATATTTGTAGTTTATAGAAAAGAGGAAACTTTTTATTCATCGTATAAATGTTAAAACTGGGGTAGGGATTATTCGAATATTTGATAGGTATTCGAAAGCTACGAATAAACTTCGAATACTCGAACATAATTATTGAAATAGAAATGTATTCAACGGTGATTCAATATAATACGGATCCTCTAGAAAATGATGAAACTGAAATGAGGACAAGTTTCCTTCCGTGGAAAAATTAGTGAAATTCTTCTTAAATATTCCAGCTACTTCCTCTTTCGCTGAAAGAGTTCTTTCTCCAGCTGGATCTATAGCGACTGCGAAATGGAGCTCTTTAAAACCGAAAAATGTAAACGCAGCAGCCTTTCTTTATCAAAATATAAATGTTATATAATACTCTAAACGTAAAGAAAGTTTAAAACATAAATTCATACATTCTTAGTGTACGCGGTACGATTCGAATATACGCTACGAATATACAGATACTTAATCAGTGCATTACATGTTCGAATACTTATATCGAATACTGGGGTATTCGAATATAAACAAATATTGGAATACCTAAGTATTTGGATATACTCAAATATTGAAATACCTAAGTATTCGGATATACCAAAATATTGGAATATCTAAGTATTTGGATATATAATACCAAAATATTCGAATACCTAAGTAGGTATTCTAGTATTAGTAGGTAAATAATTAGGTAATTCAATACTTAGGTACAATAGTATATATATGTAATATATTGAAAATATTCGGGCTCTGTACAAATTTAACCTATAAAAAAATAATTGTTTGTTAAAAATTTAATATTTTATACGGCTTTCCATATGTTGGTTAACATGTTGCAAACGTATTGGCATGCCAGATATATTCTCTTCTGTAATTAACTTTAGTACGCCTATATTATTCTGTAAGACAGCATTAGGTTTCATAACATTTTCATTTTTAGTATGTGCCCATCTTTTCTCTCCTGTTTAGTAATTTCTGCCTTTACGTGTTTCGGGGAAAGTAAATATTGACATGTTGAAAAGCACAGAAAAACAAACAAACACAGACAGAGTTTACGACACGGACATAGCTGTTCGCTATTTTTAAAGTATTGGAGATTGAATACTTAATTAAAATGTAAGACCTTAGCCGCTCCAATTTAATAGCAATTGACGTACCGTAACCTCATAAACGAAGCGTCCTACGCTTACGTCCCGTGGCCTGTATCTCCGGCGCATATCTGGGACGAGTAATTCCCAAGCGCTGTCTCATCTTCAATGAAAACTGTAATTAATCTGTGATTGGTTATTGGTGTGACATCGTAGCTACCAAAAATTTTATAAAAGAGACAAGAAAATTATAAACTCTGACCAGTTTTACTTCTAGTTCGAACATCTTGAGTTTCTGAATGGTAGCTGACGCACCATAAACCATTTCCACCCCTGCCAGAACATTCAACCATTTTGCAAGGCTCTGGGGCACGTGCAGTGCCACCACAGTTTACATATTCCCTCACCCTATCGTCTCCTCATTGGACATTTTAAGGTGCCGCTCACTGTTTCACATAACATTTAAGGAATCCATCCCGTGGAATACGAATGATTCGTGATCGGTTGTTGATTTTCGACTTGACTCGCTACTGGACTCTTTGCTTTTTGACAATACGTCTCGTCGAATGTATTTCTGTTTCTGAACTGTAACTTTCAAGCAGAAGTTGGAATCCCCGAATTCATTGTATCTCGCCCGAACACCGTAAGAAATTTTCAAACTTGACGATACTTGCTCGAGACGCTGCAGTGAAATTAATGCACTGCAACTAGTTCTCTTAGGATTGTAATGAATGTACTTGATGTAGGAAACAAGATATAGAATTTGAACAGTGTCAGAATATACAGTGTTTAGTATATGAAGTATACAGGGGTTGAACAAAATAATGGAAACACCTTGTACATTAAGAAAATTCTTTATTAATATCGTCTAGGACCGCCATTGGCGTCTAATACAGTCTAAATTCTCCTAGGAATGGAATTATACAAATCCTGAATAGTATGTATTTAATGGGATATTATACTATTCTTCAAATACGATCGCAATACTACAAATAATACTCGACTTATAAGCAATATTTCCATTATTTTGTCAAACCCCTGTACTGTCATAATAATTTAAATTAAAGCGATCTGTTCCTTTGTAGAAAATAGATGGAATAAGACGTGAACTTGATTAGCAAATTAGAGTGCACTAAACTTGCAGCTACAAGTCGCGCCCATTTACAATTTGCAAGTTGGGCCCACCGCATGGCGATGGATGATCTGAGCCTAAGAATTAGTGTTTATGCGTCTAGGAACTTGATGGCAGATTTAAGTCGATGACCGTAGGTTTATAACGGGTTAATTATTTTAATGAGTTTATTACTGGTAAAAAATATAATCGAATTATTGAATAGTCATTGAATATTGTTGACTGAGTGATTGGCACTAGCAATTAGGTGGATACGGATGTATCATAAACCTACAACAGAAGGATTCAGTGTGTGATACTATCACATTTTTCCAATTTGCCTCGCTGCTATACCAAATAACGCATTCGGTTAAGTATCACCTTAAAGAGCATGAAACGGTGAGTAAAAAGTACTGGTGGACTTCCAGGATACTGCATATATACACCTGACTAAATGCTTTTGTTTACTTGTTAACAGATGAACTCAGTGTGTGATTCTATCACATTTTTCCAATTTGCCTCGCTCCTATACCAGATACCGTATTCGGATAAGTGTCATCTTAAAGAGCGTCGTTTATGGATTTCGAGATATTGTTCGGGGACTGAATACTCATTTACAATAAAGTAACCACTGTTAGATGGAACCGTGTGAACTATCAGTGTTGATAACGAATAAGTTTTATTTGCCACATGTTCGGCTCTCTGAACAGCGTGAGACTGAACAAAAACTTTGTTTATGTTAGCCGCAATCCATTACAACCAACAGCGTGAGCCGAATGTGGCGTCTCATGCGTGTTTAATTCGGTGTCCAAGGCAAACTAATGTCGCGCGATTAGTTCGGGATTAGTTAGAAGTTTGATCTTAGTAGGAGGCGTGTCCACTGGCCGGCTGCTGTACATTTAGGCCGCAAATTACCCGCAAAGAGCTACATCCATCTAGCAGGGGCCGTCTGACGTAATTCCGCGCCCATTTCCGAAACATATTCGACGCGCTGAAAGCAAGAGATATCGGCAAGCGACACGTAAATTACCGCCAAATTGCATCGCGGAACGATACGCCACGCAGGAACTCTGCTCTCTCGAAATTTCCCCATAAACGACCCACTTGCTTTTTCTTTTCGTCACGTATCGAGACACTTCAAAAGTTTCCCCATACGCCGTATTATGAACCGCCACGTTGGTGCGCGCGACCGCCGGAAAATTCACCTCTATTTTATGCGAATGCGAAAGTTAAAGAATTTTCTGCTTTGGCTGGCAGTCTTTCATTGGCGTGAAAATGATATTTTTCGAATGCACGAGACAAAACGCTTGTGCTGTCAACTCATTTCATTCTTTGGGTGAGATTTCTCGCGACTTGATGTCGTTTATGTGGCGCTCTGGCCGAGATATCTCGCATGTTTTTTCATTGCGCTATTTAACACTTTGAGTGCCACGCCACCTATATCTGGGTGATACATAGATTCAATAATTATTTATTTGATCATGTAAAATATTAAAAATATACTTAGTAAGCTCTAATAGAAGCAGTCAAAACATGATGAAAGTTGCTGATATTATTGTTTAGAAAGGTAGAATTCATGGTTACATTCATTTTATATAACAATTTAGAAAATTTGCCATTTTCATCTGATGCAGCTTGGCACTCAAAGTGTTAACGATGATCTACGTAGAATATTTTCTAATTGTGTATTATCAATAAGAGAAGAAAAAACAATATACATTTTTTAGAAAAATTGTTTGTTTTAGTTTTCCTTTACGTGGAACAGATACAGTGCTACGTTGTAATGCCGGCAAATACACCGTCTTCCTGTGCGTTGTTCGTTTTCCTTATATACTACACAACGTTTTGTTGGATGTGACCTTTTTATCGTGGGAGGTATTTTCACAGAAACGCAACGAGATCTCAATCGTACTGGTAATTTTTTACTAGACTTCCCTCCTCGATGGCAAACATTCTCCGTTTGATATGTATCTCCAATAAACCAGATGATATTTTCTCTTATTTCAAGAAAAGTTTTTCTCTTTTAATGTTACCAATCCGATGCCAGAGGAGAATTAGATATCGCAGTGTCAATGAAAAGCATAAAATATTTTTTATTCCATTTTATACATTTACATATGGACTGACACACCTGTATAATTTGATCAATGTAATTTACGACACCCATGCATGTACTGTTTTTTCTACTCTTATTAACACACAGTGATAAAATATCGTATGCATAGCATCGTTAAATGTAGCAATGAAAAGACACGCGAGATATCTCGTTTAAAGCATCAAATATACGACATCGTGTAGCGAGATATCTCGTCCAAAGAGTCGGATGGGTAAAAATTAGTCCGCAAGATGTTTCGTCCGTGGATGCGATAGGGTTAAATAACACTATGACTGGAATGGTGGTCACACATATTTATTAGTTTCACACGTTGAATGTCGCAGTGAAAACAGTCATACCTGGTCAGACGCGATATAGCATACCATCTTTAACACGCTGATTGCCGTTGGGGTTACCGGTGACCGACGCCAGTAATTTGATTAAATGGAATAATTAAGAATTCATATACAATTCTGAACAGTATTATTATGATAACAACAATATAAGGTAACTAACATACGTTCAAATTATAAAATATTTTTTAATTTCGCGATTTATACTTAAAACAGTGGATTATAATGTGTCCGACTAGGTATGGCAGTTTCTACTGTGGTATTCAACGTATTAATGTAAATCCTAAAGGAAAAAAATATTCGGGTATTCAACCGTGTTTTTATGTTCCTACATTAATAGTACAACGTGAAAATTGTTCAGGACTATGTAATAATAAATAGTTATTTAACTAAATTAAATTTGAAGTGACAGTGAGCATTGACTACCGAGGCATTCAATGTGTTAATTATGTAAGTATTTATCGTTACAGAATTCTGTACAGCTTTAATAATGTTACGATAGTGTAGAAACACAAGCATACAACTGGCCATTTGAATATATTTTTTCCTCTATGGTTTGTGTTAAAAGAAGTGGGCATTATAGCGTGTCTAATTTCACTGTATGAGAGACTCTTTCAATTTAATTTAAATTGTAAGTAACTATTGATATAAAATTCTGTGCAAATTTAACAAATCAACAATAATCTAGAAGTACGTGTACGATACTAAATTCGTAAATACTTTTCCCACTTATGATATACATTTAGAAAAGCAAACTATAGCGTGTCTGATTTAAATGCATAGGAGTCGCGTCAACTTTAATTCAATTACATAAATATTGATTCTTACCGAATTTAGAGCAAACTGATAATACTAATAGCAGTGTGGAAGCAGACGCAAATTACTAAATATTTGAACACTTTTTGCCAGTATGAGTTATGTACAGAAAACCAAATTAGTTCCAGTCTGACTATTTGTTCCTGTTATCACTGCGCGGGAATTGCTTAACATTTCTTTTAAGGGGAGGTTCCGCTCGAGAACACTTTAAAATGGGTCATTTCTAGGAATTAATTACGAGAAAACTACGACAAATAATTTAATGAGAGTTTTTGCATTTTATTAAGAATGTCTTAGACTATAGAGATTTATTTTCCTGTTTTTAATTCAACATTGTACGTGGCACTTAAAAGTCGTTAAATTGGAGGTGTCAAAAAAATACGCAAAACGGTGGGACGTCTAGCTCCTAAATCGTTGGCCTGAGATAAAAAGCCAAGCAGGATTATTAAAGAGCCCAAAATTTCCTAGGGAGTTAACCTTTAGAAATTGGAAAGAAGCAATTTTTGACAAACTGGCGATACTTCAAATTTTCAATTCGTTTTTTCTCTGTTTTTCATCCTTTCAACGTCTTTAAAAAATAAATATTTTCGAAAATTTGAAAAAATTAGACGTCTGTCCCCTGACAAAAAGTATATTCTTCAAAACAAAAAGAAGTCGCAAATGAATCGATTAATAAGCTTACGAGATATTTATCCAACCAGTTTGGAAAGCTTGAGAAAAACGCATTAGAAGGTTTACGTGACCGGCTTTACCCATGCATCCGCCGCCACTCAAATGCCTACAACTTCGGGAATTTTTCGAATTTTAAAAAGTCTCGTTGAACACGTATTCTTAAAAGGTTCAAGATGCGAAAAATAAAAGAAAAAATGGCGATTGTTTGAAAGTTCTAGCCGGAACCTGACCTTAAACGAGTGACTATTAATTTTTGCAAAATTCTGACGAATTTAGCATACCAGAATAATCTAGTAACACACGTATATTACTAAATATTTGAACACATCTGGTCTTTATGATTTAAGTTTAAAGAAGCGAATTATGTCCGGACATGTATGTCTTCAGTCAAGTACTTAACGTGTTAAATAATATTTGACCAGTGACTTAACTACTACTTCATGAAGAACAATAATAGAAAATGATACTTTACGAAGAAATTCACCTTCATCGAATGTTCCTCATAAACGAGCCAATTACTTTCTCTTTTTACCACGTTGCTGGGTACTTCAAAGTTCCTCTGTTCTCTGTATTATGAATTGTATGCGTTCAAAGAAGTTCTGTCTGTGGACGCTTCAAGTTGCATGCCTAGTTCACATTTGCCTTCTCACAAAGTGGATTTACGAGTGTTCCTTCTTTTTGCGGTCTCTCCTCTTCCCTTTTGCACGATAAATAATGCGACGATGTACGCTGTGTGGTTCACTTTAATCCCAGTGTACTGTTGTCACGGAAAGATTGGTTATTCAAAACCATGTTTCGGATTAAAGTTATTCTTCGAAAGCCATTTTTCACCATTTTTACGTTCACTGGTACTTTGTTGCGGGTAAAATCGATTTCGCGACTTAAAAGTTATTTTACTCTTTTATCTTTTAATGGATTCGTATGTCTCTTTTATTTCAATTGATGGGTTCTGCACACAGAAGTGGAACGTTCTATCTGCTCGAATAATAGTAGCGTATGGACATAGTTTGCTTCACCTGGACATCTGGACCGACTCGAACATCCTATTTTGAATTTCGATGGAATTTAAAGGAATGTGTTCATTATTTATTGCTTAATATCCTAGTTCACTGAAAATCGGGGTTGTCGAGAATACGTTATTTTCATTTATTTACGAAAAAAGAAGTAGATTGTGGAATGCTACAAGGAACGGTTTTTAGGAATAAAGAAAATTTAGACTGTTACAACGAACAGAGATATTATAACGAACACGAGAAAATACTATCGACGATTCTCTCAATCCGCCTATGTTGCCATGGGTACCAATTCTATGTGATTTTTTATATTTTTATGATTACCACTAAGGAAACATTGTTTACGTTTTTTCAAATTTACATTGTGTACAAAAGTTAAACAAATCAACCTTATAGTATTTTTATACTTATGTGTTTCCTTTTTTATTGAATTTTCCAGGTTAAATTGGTGTATTGAATGGTAAATTTTCTCTAGTGTCGGATTAAAACATGGGCCTGGAACGAATTACCCCTAAATACATATATTTCAATGTATACTAAAACGAACAGATGCTATAACGAACAAGGTTCTAGGACCAATTACGTTTGTTCTAGCATAGTCCCCCGTATATTGTTCTATTTTGCAGTAAAAATTCATATAATTCGTTGCACGTAGATTTTTGAATACATAGAAACAACCTTTTTTAAATAGCGATACAAATTAAAAGGTACGGTAATTATTTATTTCTTACAATTAATATCGTGGATTACTGAGGATCGGTATTGTCGAGTATACTTTGTTTTCAGTTGTTCACGAAAAAAGCTGGTAACGAGTTTAAAGTTTCTAAGTTGCGTATCATTTGGACGTATGTACGCCACTTGACCTACTTTTATCAACAAGTGGTGTACACGAATCGCATCAACGAAGTGTGAAATACTCGTTGGAAATTAATCTGCTTCCCAGCGCTCTTGTGTTTGCAAAATAATCAAATAAAACCAACAAAAGCATTGATTAATGAGAACAGTTCGTACTTCTCGCTCCACGATTCTATACAGTTTCTCTGAATCGGAAGTACTTCTTGTGGCCTTGTGTATTCCATGTTCCCCAAGTTGTATTCGCGATTGAAAAATTGTATGCTGTAGCAAAGAATTCTACTTTCATGCTAAAATGTTGTATAAAATTAAATAAGAGGAAGAAAATTAGTTTTGTCATTTTTTATTATTACTTTTATGGGGTATATTTAATATTTAAAAAATAATGATCATTTTCATATCGCGAAACCTATTTCAAATTTCGAAATCTATTTATTTCTTTGCGAAAAACAGTTACAGTAATGCTGTTTATGGTTTTATCAGAATTGTTATACAGGTATTTAATTAAATGATATTAAAATAGATATGTTTCAACTGTATTTTACTTATCCCAAGGTCACATAATAGGGGGTCGATAAATTCATCGTTTTTCTTAGAAGTTTTTTCTCTTCACTGCAACCCCACATCGATTTACTGTTGAAGTTTAACACGTTGAACGCCACAGTGAAAACTGCCATATCTAATCAAACACTATATAATTTACTATTTCTTTTGTAAATCGTAAATAAAAAGAAGATGTGAGTACTCAGTCATTTTCTTCTGTTCCTACATTATTGTTTCAGTGTAAAGTTTGCTCAGAATTTTGCTACAATCAATATTTAGTTAATTCAATTAAATTTGACGTGTCGGTCACCGGTGACAGCCACAGCATTCAACGTGTTAAAATTTCAAACTGCATCTGCCTCCAAAAAAACAGTTCACATATCCCAACCAATCAGAGTTTGTGAAAAGGGAGTAACAGAGTTCACATCAAACATTCACAGTACTCATTCAGCTATCACAGTACTGATCAGCAGTCACAGAGTTCAAATTATTCATTCCGTTACACAGCACATCATACAGGTACACAGCATTTATACAGTTTACTTGTACATCAACGATAAAACATTTCCTATAACGGATAAAAATTCATTCATAATCATTTAATAATTATAACAACGATCAACAGATGCAGATCATGGTACTACAATCTTGCCTTCTCACTTGCTCGAATAGGTTTAGCAAATGATCCACAATGTCAATGCGGCCATGAACTGCAAGATATCGACCACGTACTTACTATGGCAATGTCCTTTATTTGAAGAGCAGAGATGAAAATTTATAAAAAAAACTACAGAAACTAAATCTTTTCCTCCCGTTGTCGTGCAACCTCTTAGTCTCCGAATCTACTCTAGCGGCATATATATTACCTCATCTATTTGTTTCTAAAAAACTATAACTTAACAATACAAGAAAATAATATACAGTGGCGTGCAAAAGTTTCCGGACACTTCAACTTCCAGTTGCGTATTAAACAATTCATAATAAATTCAGATGTATGAATATCCTTAAAAATGAATGGAAGGATCATAAATTGCGACCATGCCTTCTCCCTCGCTTATTTCACAATCTAATCTCGTTTCAAATTCGTTCTGATTATATTTTTCCAAGGGTAGGCTGCAAAATTTACTGTCCAGAAACGATTGCACGCCACTGTATCTTCAAGTTGTCATGTGTTATGTGTATTTTGTATTGTATATTGTACGTTGTATTGCAAGATAATCTCCTTATGAAAATCTAAATTGGTTCAATAAAAAATAAAATAATCATTCAATCATCCATTTGCGTCTGAACAGTCCGCAGCAATTGCGATTGCAGAGTAGGGCGTTATGTAGACCACGTTCACTCGCTCCTACAGTCTTCTTGTCTGTTACATCTGTCCCTTGCAAACAGCTTAATGAACACCGGTCGTTTGTAGGCATTGTTGACAGTGCAGGTGTTAAGGTAACGCGATCGAAGTTAGCAGCCCGAGGTGAACGCCGTTGTCACGCACTCGTGCCGTCCGGTCGATGATAATTTTTCTAAGAAAGCAATTAAGCTTTTTCGCGGAAGTTTCACGTCCGCCCCCTTGACATCGACGGTTCACCAGCCATGATATGGTTTCTCGAACTGCCAGCGAGAAGCTGAAAATTATACGGGCGCGTGTTCCAGCGGTTATCGATCACGGCAAAGACCGCTTTCGAAACTTTTATTAAGTCGTAATTTCAACCTATAAAAGCGCTGCCAACTTTGCCTGCCGTTTCTTGATGGCGCGTGAAATTCTACTTGCTTAGACGGTCTTTATGGAAGATGAATTTCCTGTTGTCTCCGCGTGGCAGCTCCTCGAACTTACACGACCTCGACAGAGTTTCGGCAATCGGCCCACCAGTACGGAATTAATCGAACTAATTCACACACAGCGCGGTATTATCTCTAGTAGTCCCCATTTTTTAAAACATTATACTGACAGCAATCTTCTTCGAATTTGCTGTTGTAGTTATTGGAACAAGATATCTTCTTTCAGGATCAGATAAAAAATACCCTACATTTCCTGAAACTGACTAACCTGTACTATAAAATCTAATTACTTGAATTGAATGTAAGATAATGTATCTAATTGTAAGTTCGTCGCTAATGACCTAGCAATAGACGCGATGTAAAGCCTGAAGGTACAAAAAAATATTTTATTAATTTATTTTATCGTACCGATTTCATTTAATTTTTGAATAAGTACACACTATTTTTCATAAAATTCTTGATTTACTTTTACAAAATTCTAAACGGATGTATGTACTGTCTACAGATACTTGAGAAAATTAATGTCAATGCACCTAAAAGAAAGATTCTCCTACGTTCAGGCCTCTTCTATACACTTCCCGATTCGGACATACTAATGTTGTCACTAGATTGTCAAACTTGGCTAACAAATTTTCTAACAATATTAATTCCTTCGGGGATTCCATCGCAGCATTCAAAGTAAATATACTGCAAGCTCTCCGAGACGGAACAGATTATTAGTATATAAGTACTATTTAGCTTGCGACAATTTATTTATGTATAAAAAGGGGGCCATCCCGTTTATAACAATAAAATAAAATTCTGACTAATGTCAGCTGTACCATCGCAAGGTTCAATATTTTTATTTCTAGAGGACCGTGTTTGAAAAAACAAACATTTTGCAATATGTTCGATTAGGTGTAATTTCCGGTTTCATCTAAGCTGTCGAGTCCGATTGATTCATTGTATTAACGAGTAGAAGATGTACTATTATTCTGTCAGAGGGTGTACGATAGTGCTTCGTGCGTTTGTAGATCGAAAGTACGTGCAAAACGAATTGTCACTGGTAAACCGGGCCAAGAGGTACAACAAAATTCGAAAAACGAGAAATATTTGTTTTCTTGTAGTACACGAACCCGACGGATCCAGATTTAACCGAAAGCTTTTTACAAAGCGCGCATCTGCACCGCACTGTTTAGGATTTTTCTCGGTCGGATGCTTTGAAAACTTGTTCACAGTGGCCGGAAGTTATGAACGCTATGAAAAACGTTTTTCAGATTCGATTCGAACCGCTTCACCGCCATGTTCGTGCGCGCGACCGCGAGAACATTTACTTTTGATCCATGCAAATGAAAGAACTTCATGCTTTAAATTCAAGAACGTACCTTTGTTATTAAATAATACTGTGAGTGTCTTGGGAGTTGAATTTAGTTTAGTACGCTGAATGCCACAGTAGAAACAGCTACACTTGGTCAGACTCAATATAATATTCTATTTTAAATATAAAACGCAATGGAAAAACATGTTAACCACTTCATTGTGCAGCGACCACCTTACATTTTTATTAGAATATTAATTGTATAAAAAATCGTACAGGTATTAGTTGTTTACTTGATTAAAATTTGTGGCATCTATCACCGATGATACCAAAAAGAGTCAGCATGTTAAGTGACTATCGAATCTTGACAATTCGGATGACTACTACCGACTACTAATGACTATGACTACTAATTTTATTAACACAGCATGTTAAACAATATTTAACCAATAAGTGAATTATCGAGAAAATTGATGATAAGTGAAAGGTAAGGGGAATAAACAAAGAATGTTGCAAAACAGATTTATTAAGAAAAGCAATTTTTAATACTTTAGTCCACCCGTAAAGAGACAAGGTTTAAGTAATTGAACTGTATTGATTATAACATGAGGTTATACTCTAATTAAACAGCAGGAAAAAAATAAGCATGGAAATGATTATTTTACATTATTTTAATTTTTTTTCAGGTTGAACACTGTAGCATAAAAATGTACGATCCCAGTTTTTACTCTTTACCCTTCAAATATTGTTTGAAGTCTTTCATCTCGTCCAAAAAAGAGAGTCTACTATATTACGCTTTTTCGCAGAACGTGACATTCTCTCCAACAATTTCAGCATTGTGCTTGGAAGGATATTCCACCAAAAATTTTGCAAAATATTCCAAACCTGTTTCCTTTGAGTTTAATCCGAGGCGTTTCACCAAAATTAAATGTTTGAAAGCAATTCCTTAATCAAACGAAAACGGTGAAAAATCAAATAATTGCCTCTGACTATAAGAAAAAGTATAGCAATGAAACAAAAAGGTACATACTGCAGTACTTAAGTGAAAACAATTTAACTGGACGAACTGCTACAGGAGTTTTGCAACTGAAGATTTTTGTAAGGGAACAGAGACTAGGCACTTCGAGGTCACTTCCTTCGTTCAATCTTTTTAAATATTCTTCAGTATGCGTTTCAGCATACGATGTCCATTATTTTTCACATTCATTTTAATTTACAAATTGATAAGACCTTCAAGGCAGAACATTGCATGTAAGTATTATCTTGGCTTAGTGTGACTGTGTAGAGATCAAATGATCTTGATGCGTCTACTTTTGGTGGCCATACAATAAACATGGTCATTTTGAAAAAATAAAATAATTAACTATTTACGATTGTGGGCGTCCATCTATTCGATGATTGACCTAATGGAGACACTTTCAGATTCAATAAAAACTCTATAAATATTTATCAGCGGTTTATAAAAATTACCAGAAAAAAAGTACAAAAAATACAAAAGAAAACAATATAAGGACTGTTGATTTGTAAAAGTATTATATTTTTCATGCATTACTGCTATTACTTATCTACTATTAAAGGAAAAATTAATACAGAAAATCTTTAAAAAAACGCCGTTGTTTTGAAACTTTTAGTCTGTAATGCAACTGTCCAAACAATCCCAAGGCAACTCAATAGAATTTCAGTTCGAAAATGATATTTTGAGATCTAATAAAACAAGGCCCACGTTCATTCCGTCCATGATTCTGTACATGACAGCCATGGTTTGACGTAAATAACAAAACTATTTCGTGCCTAAATAGGGTCTAACGCAAATCGGATACGGCCAGTGTTTGTAATTTACATGTTTTAGTGAAGTTCGGTGAACCAACGGCGAATGGTGTATAATTGTCGAGATTCCGAGCACCTTCGACGCCTACGCACGGCCGTTGCGACGTTAATTTTCGTACAAATTCCGGATTATTCCGAAAGAGCGACTAACAATAACCGTTTGATTCGGGTTGACCCAGATATCGACAATTTCCGTCTGTGCACGCGTGTTGCAGTATGCTTCCCCAACGGTTGAGAATGCGCTACCCTCTCTTTTATCTTGAATACCCGCAAAATGAAAATTCGCGAACGTTCCATGCGGTTTTGAATGTACGAAACACTGGCCCGGCTAATTTTGAAGCAACGTTGTTCGAAATATTATTTTAAATCTTGCGTTATCTCATATTTAATAAAACGAGCCTGTTCCGAGCTGGAACATTTTTGGAACAATGAGGTAATGAATGTAATAATTGAAATACATTTTCAACCATCGTGATATTTTATTCCCGGCTTGTTAAAATATGAGTTTATTTTATTTTATTCAAAAACATAATTCCGGGAATATTCATTCTTTGGGTGGTGCGAGATAAAAGTTTCTTATTCATTTTCATGGAAATATTTTTTTTAAAATAGGGTAACTCCAGTTGTTATAAAATATTGTATTTTATATTAAACTGGTATTGAATAGTGAATGCGGTACAAACAGATGTATTACAATTGTGTTTTTCAATTTTATCATTCTCCGCACTGCGTTTATTAAGCAACTACGGTTACTTCTTTGGAGAAACACATATAATTCTTTTATTTCTTGTTTCGTATTCAAAATAAGAAATAAGGCAATGCTTTATTTTGAAGCATTGCTGAAATATATTTGAAGTAAAACACAATTTTTAAATCTGCAAATAACACAATTTAAAACGACGAATTAAATGAGTATTAGACACTGTTACATATTTATTATTTTCATTTCAAATTAAAGTTGCCCTTGTCTGACTGAAACATTTTCAACAGATACCTTAGTATTCTGATTGTGTGGAAAAACAAGTACTTAACACGTTCATAGTGTATAAATTTGTCTAAACTAGTTTTAAATTCGAGGAAATAATAGAGAAGTATTACATAAGAATAGTATAATAGTCTGTTATAAATAAGGACACCATGAATGAGCATTGCGTAATATTATAATAAACTAAAAAACGTGGGTTATTTATTCTAAGGCGATTGTATCACTGTTTTCAAGAATGTATCAAGTGATAATATATTGGACTGATTCATAAATAACTTCCGGTTTGTCTTGTTACATTTATTAGTTAATTTATTAAAAGATAATTTTGTACTGCTTCTGCAGCATTTCTGAGTTTCTGGGACGTGTAGCTCCTAGAATAAATATAAGTTAATAGTCTATGTGAACCATTTAATGTTTTCGAGAGTATATGAACTATTATGTATCGAAAGTTATTTATGATTCAACCTAATGTATGTGTTAATGTATGTGTACTTAATATGTGCATTTACATAGGTTATTTTCAACAATTTAAACAATTATATGTTTCTGTTTCAGGTAAGTAATCTGAGATGGAGACACGTGACCATAAAAGTTTTCGAGATCTTCAAATTCGGGATAGGGTGGTAAGTCAAACACATTTCATGCGGTAAAACAAGGATACAAGAAGACTACAATTCAGCCAACGTACAAAATTGAGAATGTTTATTTTTTAAAACTATAACAATTATAGAAAAGGCTGTTTACGCGATAAAATTTGTACAATAATTTTGAATCACATATTAAATGAAATACTTAATGTATAGTAGAACCTCGAGTGTGCGAACACTGGTCATCCTATGTTAATTACAAGGTAAAATTGTCATTAGTGGCACCGTGCAGTTACTTTTGTACCAATGCATATTTTGCATTCTAAAATAAAGTTGTTATTTTCATGGCAAATATATTTAGAATGCGAGTCATGTTACTAATTACAATAGGGATAATCGAAGTCCTATTATTCTTACTCAGCAGGCAAAATGATTCGATGAATATGTTGCACAAGAGTTTAACTTTTTTATACATTGCGTTCCTATTGATTGTAACTTAAAGAATTAGAAAAAAATTATTTGTGTGTGTGGCCAGGTATTTTAGAAACAAAGTTCTCTTTTTTCAAATGAAGCATCGTCGGCCATCATTCAATGCTTTATTTTCTATTTTCTATTTTCTTTTTCTAAAACAGTTGTCGTCAAATTGTGAAATAGTGTCTGGCTATATCCTTCCCGATTAATTTATATTAAAGCAGGAGATAGATACACAGAACACTTGCTATGGGTTAATACGGCAAAACTGTTACATCCCAATAACTATTAATTTTAAGATATGTTTATTAAGGGTTGTTTACTTAATTGGTCCCATTGGTCAAGTTTTATTAACTTCACCGATTTCCCGCAAACCTCGTACGACTATTGTATGACATACTTCGAGTTTCCGAGCGAGTTCTCGAGTGGTGTGCTGAACATCAGTTTCCACCAATTGCCGCAAAAGTTCACGGTCCAGCAAACGATCCGGTCTCCCACATGTCTGATATTCCAAAATTTTGCATGACAGGACGATGCACTGTTCACCGTATCCCTGGAAAAAAAACCGCCGAAATTTCTAGCATCTCGCAGTCCTTTACGGTCAAACGAACAACCGCGCCGAAATCTATGCAAACCAGTTATGCTACAACCGCCACACAGCAGACTTCGACCACACGAATAAATACCTGTTTTCCACCAAGGCTGTGATTCATTTTCAACCTGGCTCTGCTGCACTAAGTTGTACCAGACATAGTATAGCAGCGCGTTACCGCTGTACTACAAGAGCGAGGAGAGAATTTCGATGATTCAAGACGCGACGCTCGACAGTTACTCTTGCTTATAACTAGACTGCGAATGTTTGTGCAATTGAACACTTTGACGGCCGCCGTCACGTACACGTGATTTTATTAATTTAAGCGAAACACTTGTAAAATAGATAAACAAACGTATCTATCACTGATGACAAATCAACAATCACGTACTAATAAAGTGGAAATTGTAGGATATTCAATATAAAAAGAATCTTGTGAATTGTTTTGTTACTTAAGGATTCTTGCAAAAATGCCACAATTTTTGCGGCCATCAAAGTGTTAATATATCCAAATTGATGAATGATGGACTTTTAATAGCCAAGCAAAATAAAAATGACATATTTAGAACATTTCAAGTAGAAAATACAGTCTTGTTGAAGTTTCATATACGTAACTGCATTAACATAGGGAACATGGAAGTCTGAAAATGTATATTCGCATAAACATCCGCAGTCTACTTATTACGCTCGCTCTACTTATTCACTGATCTCCGACGAGAGAATCATGCGTCATGAAATAGAATTTCATTAAAGAAAATCAAAGGAAAATACGAGAGTGAGTCAATAGTTATCCTCACACTATTTCTATGATTTATTAGAACAACAGTAGAGAACGTACGAGATGCGTGTCGAGAGATGGTGCCCTTGTCGTCTCTTTATCGAATCGTGGACCTCCATCTTCTCAGTTTCCTTTGCTGCTTTTGCACAGTAAACATGGCCGCGCCACTCTCCGTTTGTGCCAAAAAAGAACAGCGAGCAGTGATACGTTTTTTATGATCTGAAGGTGTACCAGGTGGCGAAATCCGTCGAAGGCTTTCAGCACAATATGGCGACAGTGTTTTACCACAGCGCAGTGTGTACGAATGGATTGAGAAGTTCGAAAACGAACAGACGAACGTTAAGTTCGAAGGAGGAGCAGGATGCCTGCTTGCGTCCTCTATTGACGACAACATTGAGCAAGTGCCATGAATCCGACGAACCAACGAGTGACAAATCGTATGCAAATTAGTCATGGTACAAAAAAATGCCGAAGCCTATTGTTGAAAGGTGTTTCGTTGTTGCATGACAATGCACGCCCGCATACTTCCGCCCACACTGTTTAAACGCTTCAGAAACTGGGTTTCAAGGTATCAGAACATCCTACATATAGTTCCAATCTCACTGCCTCGGGCCCTCTTAAACATGCCTTAAGACAGTAATGGCCACCGGAGCTGCGACCTTCCCCCACTCTAGCTCCATTCCCCTCGTTTCAGTTCCCTCCAGTTCGGTCGTCTGTCCCCATCGGTCCATCGTCGTCCCAGATCACAGTCCGTGTGAGGGGAATGAGCCTAGAGTGGGAAAAGCCCGCAGCTTCTGTGGCCATCACTGAACTAAACCACTCTAATTAATTCTTTTCTTGTATAGGAGCGTAAGCTCATTTGTACATGTATTTAAAATTGTGTTGGCCAAGATGTTGCAATAGAGCCAAGAGTTTTGTGTTCTAATCTATGTAAAAGCGCGTGTATGAGTGTAGAGAAACATTTGTATGTCCGAACACTGCGACTTACAATTAGCGATACAAAATGAGTCTTGACAATGTTCGAGTGAGAATAAGCGTTGTGTCTCAATTTGCCACAGACCAATATGTGCAAGAAGCGGTTCATACACAGCTGAGGGACAAACCAAAAACTTTTTTTTGAGGCTGTATCCAAACTTAAAGAACACTGGAGCAAATTTATTAAAAAACAAGGGGACTATGTTAAAAAATGATGTAATTATACGTTTTTTACTATTGTTTCAATAAATCATAGAAACACGATGGGGATAATCATTGATTCACTCTCGTAGTTTCGGGATCGATCGTCGAGGATTCGGCAGTTCCAGAAAATGGTCGCACACAGAGAACGCTGGTGTACCCTTCCGGTTTGGCGGTGATTTATCATTTTATAGTGTTTGGACGATGCTCGGTCGCATGCACGTGCGTAGTAGCGAAAGTGCAGGTGCATATGCAATGAAAACTCGATTGCAAGCCCCGGCTGGTCGCCGCGCAAGCTTACCGGTTATTTACGGCGTGCTTCGCGTGCTTTTTGCTCCTGCTTCTATCTACCTAGCCCGATAAAATTCCCTATTTCCCTTTTTCTCGGTCCCCGGTGCCTCCGCGTTGTCACCGAGCCTCGCGTTCTCGCTCTTTGTTCCCGATAACTTGACACCACGGATTCGACGTCAGATTAAAAAATTTACTTTCCGGCTTTTTTTTACAACGCTCGAACCATCGAACGTTATTTATTCGCGTGGAAATTCCTGCATGGATCGATCGCGTTCCTTTGGCCAACGTTCTCCGATCCCAGGAACGTGAAGAACTTTCCCATCTGCTGCATGTATAATGCTGCTTTATTATGCGAGAAAACCGGCTACCTTCTGGTATCTTGCATCTACCTCTCGTAGAATTTTTTCGCCTGCGCTGTGGAACCGAATGGGATAATAGATTACTATTATTGTTATTAACATTAAGGGAATACAGTTCCTTTAGCAGAGTGCAGAGTATCTCAGTAATTGCGGTACAGTCGAAAAGGGTGGTTTCCATGGAAAATGAAGTCGAAAGTATAGAATAAAATTTGTTCCTATGAAACTTTGTGTTTCAGAAAATGAAGCTCAATTATCCTTGACATATGCAAGCATTTAGTTGAAAATAAAATAGCGTATGTATGTTATGTCATGAGCTGGTATAATTCAAAATAATGGCTAATTTTGGACTTGTACTGTTCTTCAACTCGTCGATTCAATTATAACAGAAATATTTCAGGTGATAAAGTTAGGTGAAACACCCTGCATAATGTTAATCATTTTTTTTAAAGTGCAGCGTCGAGGTCATTTCGGTGTCAGCTTAAATTTTTCAGCCAGTTTGTTATAGTTTTTATTCATATTATGATAGCGGTTGTCGGAATGAGTTCAATGTTCTATGATTGAAGGTCATTCGAGGTCACAGAAGATCATAAACTAATCATATAACGTCCCCCTCAGAACCAAACAATTTTTATACAAACAATTCTTCTGTAACTTTAATCGTTTACGAAGTAATCTCGCGTTTCAAGTTAACTCAAACATGCGCCATGTTTGAAGCACCGAAGAAACTCCTGCTCGAAAAAATGTCTCCATTTTCTATGGACCATTAAGCATCTTGAATAGACATTCAAGGGGAATATTTCATCATCTGATGCGGTCGTTTCGTATAATTTGTATTTCTGTCTGCGTTCGAGTCATCACGTGAATAAATCAATCGGAGCTTTTTCGTTGCAAAGCTGCATTTTATCAGATTTTCGACGAGTTGTCGGAAGAAGGGAGAGCACCGTGCGCCCCGACGTACAAGTTATAACTTCACTGGCAGCATTTCAAGATAATTCAAGATAAATTTGCTCGGATCATGGGATATACGCTAGGCGGGGACGAGAATCCCTTTTGACGAGTCAAGCTCAGTCGAATGCGTGCCATTCGTTGATAACGGATTCGCCGACAACTCGACTATGTTTCGCGAAATCCAGAGATTCGGACTTTTCAATTTTCCAGCGAAGCCCGGTCGCTTTTTGGAAAGAAGTTATTAACGTCGACGCGGCGGGAAAATCAATCCGTGGCTCAGCACTGAACGTGTTGTTTTCGTCCCTGTTCTCCATCGTTTCTACTGACGATCGCAATTTTTTCACTTTCCTGTCAACTACAGTGAACTCTTAACTCTTTCCTCTGTCTGGATAAGCGAATATTCGGTTAATTCGAAAATATATGCCAAATAGGTTGTAAATGAAATAAAAAATACATGTATAACGTTTATTATATACTGGATATTTATGTGTACATATACAGGATGATTCACCTAATCCAACCACCTCAAATTACTCGAAAACTGTTTGCTACATGAACAAATTTATCAAACAAAAGTTGTATGATATGAAAGGGGATATGCAGTGTAGTAATTAGTTTTTTAACAAATCTGTGATGGAAAAGAACCTCCAGCAGCACGCAGAGTACAAACAAAAGCAATTGTTCTGGCATTCACACCCATGGCGAATAAAAAACATTTTTTTAGTAGAAAGCTTATTTTTCCTGACTGAATTTAAAAGTGCTAACTGTTGGTAGACTGTCAATTACTAGTACATTTACCCTATATGAGACACATGTAACAAGTACTGTACAACGTGGGGCACTGGCGACTCACGCAGTGTGAAACCCACCGAAAATCCGTCCATCGGAGAAGCTGTTAATTGAACAATACAATTATTTTCAGAATTGAGCAACATTTAAGACTAACCGTACCAGGCCCGGTCAAATGACCGGTTTCAAAATTTAATTTAAAACTGCACATTCATTGTTATTTCTTTTGTTCATCTAACTTTCTGTAAATTCTTATATTATCTGATTAATCAATTTCTCAATTTTTGTTCTTTGCTACTTTTTTTACTGAGGAAAATTCATCGCCTGGCTTGTTTATGACCGGTTACGGTAAGAATAGGTATATGTGAAGTGCCGTTACGGTTAGTGTTAAGAAGCAATTGCAATGGGTTTCAGAGAAATTTGTTTAGAATCGAAAAACTTCGTACGCCCTGGTCTAACAAGGGACCGTGTAACTCCCTGATTTTCTTGCCAAGTGTTTTAATACTTAAAACACGTGTTCGTTTGACATTCAGTCAAATTTAGCAGCTCACTGTACCCTGGATTAGAATCTGCGTTCACGCGAAGCAGCTTAATGCCAATTCCGGCTAGCTGCAGAATTCCATCGAGTGAGTTTCAGTTGCTTGTCTGTCAGAGGTCTATCTGCTGGAAAGATAGACATTGCCTGGATGTCTGGAGATCCGGGTTCCGACCTTCCGGTATGTCCGGCAGTTGATCCTGCCATTCAGCACTGGTATGCAATCAGGTGGCACAAACGGTCTGCGAAGTGTTGCTCCGGTATGTCGACAGTTTGTACAGCCTTTAGGATGATCTGTCACCTTTTAATTGTTTATTACGCCCCAGCAACATGTCTATTGCTCTGCTAAGAAAAATCATGACGTAGACCAGCGCGTTGTCTCATGAAGAACTGCTTATCACCGATGGTACTCAACCTTTGAACCTGCTGTTCCTGTCGCAAACCCTTCACACTTGTTTTAAGAGGCAATACAGTTACATTCATTCGACCTTGTTTCTTTACTAATGCCCTAAACTATTAAAAATTGATTTTCTCAATGAAGCTGTTTTGTGACATTCCGTGTTTTCCCCTAACCCTTCAATCGAGAAACCACAATGGAATCTGGATTATCCGAATTATAATTGAAGGGCTGGGGGAAGGAGCAAGGAATGTTCTGCACAAAACAGCTTCATTAAGAAAATCAATTTTTAATAATTTAGTGCATCAGCAAAGAAACAAGGTCCAATGACTGTAAGTGTACAGTAGACTCCCGTATAATGCGGTTAATACATTACGCGTTGTATGAAATCGCGTTATATGTAGGAAATTGCCATGTAGCCATGGAGATAACAAGCTATGCTATGCTCGACTAAAGTAAACGGGGAATTCCCCCATTTTATTATATAGCGCGTTGTACGAGCATCGCGTTATATGAAAAAAGTCATCGCAATATCTTTAGCGCGTTGTAGGAATTCGCGTTGTACGAACACGCGTTATATGGAAGTTCACTGTACTGTTCATGATATGAAGTCATAGTCTAATTAGGCGACAGAAAAGAAATGAGCGTAAATGTAATTGTTTTACATTATTTTAATTTTTTTTTCAAGTTGAATACTGCAGAATAAAAATGGACATACACTGTTCTTTCCCCATACCCTTCAATTGGTAAAAGGATGACTCACATTGTAACTTTATCTTGTATAAAAATTGTAATTTTATTTTAGAGTATAAACTACATAGTGGTACAAAATTAGATACATATTGACGTAGTGTCACTTATGATAATGTTCGGTTCTAACTCGTGTATGGTGACTAATTTTTGGATGACCGGGATTCGGATAATCGACAACCTACTATATTTCCTATTCGGGCGGATTTTTTTCGTTGCAAATCAAGTTCAATATCTCTAAATCTAGTTGACAAAAGGTATCTGTGTTTAAATTATTAAATTCGTCTGAAACGCACTATCAAATGATTTAAAAAAAAAATATATAGTTCCATTTAAAAAGGCGAACTTAACTTTCGTATCTCTCAAAATAATAATATAAAAGAATTCGTCTTTGTCAATAAATTTGCTCCCTCGTACCATACAACTTTCACATACACGATTTCCTTGTGTCTCCAATATGTTAAGAAATAACGGACCGTAACACTTTAACGCGGACACCCTGTATATGTACACTTAACTCCTAAATAGTAAATTTTCGTAAATAATAAGTGCTGGCCGCTGACCATGCTCTTACACGGATAACAATAGACGAAAACAATAAATAATACAAATACCGAATAAATATGTTATTACACGGATAACAATAGACAAAAACAATAAACAATATAAGTAATGAATAAATAATTATCTGAATAAAAATCATTCAACCCTTACGTTAGTTGGATAAATTTATATTCGATTAAAAACTGATTCGTTTGTGGCAATTAAATATTTATTCGTCATCCAAATAAAATTCTTCCCAACTCTGCTACCAACCTGTATAGTTTACACCCGTAATTCAGGAAATGCCCTGTTTAATTTAAAAGTTGTTCGTTCGCGTTGTCCTCGAGGTTTCATATTTCAACCGAACCCGAGCGTTTTCTATTTCGCTTTTCCACTTTTCCTCAGCGCGTCGTTTCTGCACGTTCTGACATCGGTATAGAATTCCCCACGGTACCGAACGCGTGCTACGAATTATTAAGGAGACCTGCAATTAACGGCTACTCTGCCGGTTAGTTAATCGCGGTATGCGGTGAGTACGCCTGGGGATTAAATCTCCGAAGATGGCGTGGAACTGTTCCAAGAGTACGTCTGTCAGCTCTTCCTATTTATTAGGATTCAATTTCCTGTGATTTAAATTCAATCCACACCGAAGTATATTCTTGTTTATAATATGATCTATCGTGTGGAGTGTAGAATTATTGCATTTCTAAATCTCCCATCGATTGCTTTTACAAAAATCGTGACACTATTTCCGAGATTTCTACACATGAAAATATAGGGTGCTAACTAAAAAAATATTGTGGTCCAGATCTGAATCCAATCTTTGGTTAACCAAATATAATTTATATAATTAATATAATGTACGTTAATTTTATAATATAATAAAATAATTTGAATACTTGATCCAGATTATAAAATTTCCGCTAGCTTTATAAGATCGTATTAGCAAGAACATGTATTCAGGCACATGTATTTACTATTTATATAATTGGTTTTCCCATTTATTGCATTTGGTTTGTTAAAAATGGGATGAATTAGATCAGAAAATCTGAGAGGTATGCTCTAAATCTACATCGGACTTGTGGAATCATTTACAACACGCATGAGACCAGACAACAACAGATACAATAGAAAAACTACAAAAACAAATAGGCAAGATGAAAGTTTAATTTTATTACACATAATTGGTGTGATCTTTGTTGCAATATTGAATGTACGAATTCTTTATAGTCTAAGGCAGTGATGGCCACCGGAGCTGGGCCCTCCCCCCACTCTAGGCCCAGTCCCCTCGTTTCAGTTCCCTCCAGTTCGCTCCATGTTCCTCTTCGGTCGTTCGTCGTCACAAATCGCAGCGTATATGAGGGGAATGGACCAAGAGTAGGGGAAGGTCGCAGCTCCGGTGGCCATCGCTGACTTAGGTTCATCACTGCCTAAGGTATCAAACTACATAATAATTCTTATCGAGTTTAGTAATTAACTAATAATATGTCAGGTTTACTTGATTTTCCGTAAGTGTTCCAATACTTATAAACGGGACTGTGTGAGTACGTATGCAGATTCAAGCGAGCTGATGCTCGAACCTCCCAAATCTCAATCAGGGACGTACGAATTTTCCCGGTCCTGAACTTCCCATCGAGCCTATTACAAAATTTGAATACAATTGTGTGAATTCTTTATTTTCAGAGCTTTTTATTATGTCAAATTTTGACGAAGTGTAAAAGAAACTCCCGTGCCCAGATTTGACGCAACGTATGCGCAATATGGCACGTCCAAAACAGTATTTTAGAAAAAGACACGCAGGGCAAGGGGTCAAAGAATTAAGGAATGTTTGGACTAGGAGGTGCGACTAGTTATTGTAGCACAGCAGAAAATGGGCAATAATACGGCGACTGTCACAGTGAAAACTGGAGGCACCAGTCAGACACAATATAAATTTTCTTTTTCATATAAATCGTAAAGGAACAAAATGTTCAAGTACTCAGTATTGTATACGCGTTCCTATGTTAGCGTTGCAATGTTGCATTTGCTGAGAATATAGTAAAAATCAATATTTATTCAATTAAATAAAATGTGAGGCATCGGTCACCTGTGGCCCCCATGGCAGTCAACGTGTCAATATAAAAATTATAAACATAATTAAATACTAATACTTATAGACAATATTAAAAGTAACCATTTTGTAATTGAAATTCGTTTTTGATATTCAGTGCTGTTTTTAACATATAATTTTGTCACACCCGGAATGTTAGGATCCTAAAATCGGTTACTTTATACTGCTCTGTAGGCTTATGGCCCTAACGATATCGACAGTCGTATCATGTTTCACTTTGACACTTTACCTATTTTACGAGCACACCATGTTCTTCCTACCAACTATACAATATGTTAGCTTCCAAATTCGACGAACTACCGCGGCTGTACGATAAAACCGTTATTATTTGCTGTTTTATTGAATCTCTTTTATGCATCAGTTTTATATGTTTGTTGGGAATAAATCTATCTCGGTGCACATGTAACCATTGCTAGAATGCTTAATTAATATCGAGTAACTAATGGAACCCTGAGTGATTCGATATTGCATAATACAAACCTCCAAATAATTTGAAACTTTCGACCGACAGTGAACGTGTATTTCTTGATAATTTCTTTTCTCAGTTGAATTTTCTGAAAAATGAGGCGCAGGAAAAATGTCGATGAGATATTTTAAGAGCTATATTTAGATTCGGATCAAAGTACAGCGTTTATGATCGATTCATACCTTTCCCCGATGGAAAATGGAAAATGTTCGGTTACCTCGACAGAGGGATCATTCTGAGTCTATCGCGGGTCATTGACCTCTCCACTGTGCCATTAAATTTTCATTCCTCTGCCATGGAGAATTGGATTTCAGTTTGAATTATAAAGCACCGTAGCCGAACTCTAAAAGTTACCTTAAATATTCAAATTCGTCCAAATTGGCCAGTGTTGAACTGCTTCAATAGTATGACTCGTATAGACTCACACGTTGGGTATGAAGTATAATATCATCAAATATGTACGTAAAATGAATTAAGCTTAACCGTCACTTTAATATGCTACACTTCGATAGGGATCATATAAAATTTAACATGCCTCTTTTTACTGTGATGAAAGTAGCTAAAATAAATTTAATGGCAACGCTTTGCTGAACATTGCAATCGACATAATTATTTATTTACTTTCATATTTATTTGACCAGAAATTTATGAAGTAAGAACATTGAAGTAGCCTTGGTTCAAGGACTCACGCTATAAATATCATTTGAAGCGTACCATTATTTGACCTTCACTTGCTTCAAGGGAGGATAACTTCGTCGATTCTCGAGGATTATTTCACCTACTTGGGTCGTAACAGTTTCTTATTTTACAATTCACGGCCTGTCCTGAAATCGTAATTCCCACCCACCATGTTAAGTATGACCTGCGCTTTGATCAAGAGGATGCGTGCGAGAACTGTGGGCTTACCGATGGCTGCTTGGGGTCAGTGATCGCATAAGTTCGATTGAGGTGGTCAGACTAGAAGCATATGTGGCTTCCAGAACCTTGATAAATTTTTTGACAACAGATCGACTTCTACGTTCTTAATTGTCTATTTGTGCCTAATTTAAGCCAATTTGCCTTGTGTCTCTGTCTCGCAGATACCCCTTAAAAATACTGGCGTCCCGTTAGTCGTACCATAAACTTATGATTGCAGTGATCTTAACACAGAATACTGTAAGTATCGCCAGTATACGTACATTGTATTTAACATATCAGGTGCGTTGAAAAGCTCTACCCGTTTTCGTTATGCGAATTCCAAGTAAAAAGTTTAAGTGATAAGTGCAATAACAGATAGCGATGCGATGGCCAAAGTGCTTCGAGGAATAGGCTGTAAAAGGGTACCAAGTATATAGGTGCCGCTCATTGGTAAACAAGTGACACGTGGAAAATATCAACATGGCAAACAATAAGGATCATTAGACATTGTTTCCTTTATAATTTCGTCACAAGCAACAATACAACCGAAGCCTGCCGCAACACTCGGGAGGTGAACAGCGAGGTTGCTATAGAAGGAAGCAAATGTCGCCGTTGGTTCTGGAAATTCCGTGAAAGAATCAAAAGCTGCAGAGATCGACCACGTTCAAGACGTCTAACAGAGGTTTCTAAAGAGGAAACAAGTAGTATCAACTGACCAACATACTATCATAACAGAGGAATTCAATTACTACCAGAGAGGTCACAAGGGGTCATAGATAAGAATAGTAATTTCGTGATACAATAAAGATGTTAATTATTTTGTAAATTTGTTCTCCTTCTCTACTAAAAAAATAAGTAGAACTTTTGTACATGTCTAATATATGCCAGACATAAGACAAGTCTCGACTCTTTCAACCTCAATCTGAACTACTCACGCAAGGTTAATTCGCTATAGGAAGTATACGTAGATTTCGATACTTTATTTCGAAGAGTACTTGTATGCAATAAAATCTTTCATTCTCCAAGACTTTGGTCACCGATTCACCCAACTCAGTGACGTCTCCTTAAATCATTGATGGTCACGGTTAACTCCGGCCTCCCCCCACTTTAGGTCCGTTCCCCTCGTTTCAGTTTCCTGCAATTCACTCCTCGTTCGCCCTCGGTCCATCGTCGACCCAGATCATAGCCTACATGAGGGGAATGGACCTAGAGTGGGGGAATACCGCAGCTTCGGTTGCCATCTCCGGGTTAGAGCCGCGTTTGGAATGGTGGATTACATAAACAAAGACTTGAATTGTGATAAACTGGTATTTACTTTAACTGTGGAAACTTCGCAAAGTGGAATATTGATTTGTTGGAGATTCAGACATGACTGAAGTTTCCAGCTACATAGCAGATACTCCTCACCTTCGCAGGTGACATTTTTCGAGGAAGCTCCGGTGGCCATCACTGCCTTAAACCAATTTTGTATTTAAGCAGTCTCAATGTTCAGACAAGGGACACATCAAGTCACACGAGAGACATATACAAGCTACAAATAGAGATACACACGCGACACATTATCTATCCAATTAAGGAGTTTCAATCAAATTTTCAAAGCGTCAACCTGAAATTCCTTCCCTAAAGAGGATTCGCGGAAGGTGTGGTAACAATGTCGATACACTCTACATACGTGTTCCCAGTTTAGCATGAACTTTTCAGTACACCCTGTATAGTCGTTCCGTTCAGCTTGCTGATTCAGAGTATGCGAGTCTTACGTGGCAAGCGTAACGAGACGCTGTCGATATTTCGAGCGGCTGAACCAAACGGCGGGTTCGAGAATCGCGCGAGATATATCGAGGCCATTGGGGTCGGTTTGCGGCGTTTCGCCAACAAAGGCGAGGCGCGCGACGGCCTTGCGGAATTTCAAATTTACGATGAGCCTGTCGTCATAAACGCGGCTGGTAATCATATTCATAAGTATGGTTAAAGGGGACCTGCTGGATGGGCAGGTGTCTCCGATCCCACAGAAATACGCAACAAGAAGTGCTGTACAGAGGCAGTGGGCAGAAACAACGAGAACAGGAGGAAGGAGACAAAACAGGGAGGTACGTCGGAGAGAAAGGATCCGACGGTGGTTGTAGGAGCCAGGAAATACACTTGGCTGTACATCGCGCATACATAGAAAGGACGAAAACGTGGGTCGACGACCGGCCCATGATTACCGCATAAATTAGCCTCTGTTTATTCAGTTCTAAACGGACAACACCAGCGGACTGTGTTCAATAGGAGATGCAAGTTCTAAACAATGAGGTGATTGATGCCGGTTGGAATTAGGATGCAATTTATTTAATATGAAAATATAAAGTAAATATTGAAATATCATGTTAATTCATTATTTAATGAATTAAATACAGAAAAAATCAATTTATTTAAAATATTGGGTTGAAGCATAATTAACTTCCAATTTGTCTTCTTAAATTTATTGAATTATTCATTCAAGTATGATGGTTGCTGCTTCTGCAGCATGTGTAAGTTACGGAAATGCTTACCTTCTAATGTGACGCAACAGTCTGTAACCTGGATAAACTATTTGAATTTTCAAAAAATGGAAAATCTATTATGTGTCGTCAGTCATTTATTACTCAACTCAATAACAACAATATTCAATTGCGAGGTATTTCGATCCTCGCTAATTTAAACATTAAAATAGAAATAATCGCGATAATATTTTCCATGGATATTATTTATTTGTTTTGTTTGTCAAAACTGTTTCTAAATAATTAATCATAGTTGTACTGTAGTTTCAGGAAAATTTGAAACAGTACATTTATAATTTAATCTGAGGGTATGTACACTTGTATCTACTTACAAGTACTGAATTAACTATTTCTTTTTTAAATAATATATTGTTTATAAGAGAGAGAGATACAGTCTGTTTACATTGTTTTTTAACTTTACAATAGTTGTATAATATTGGGTCATCCCATGAGTAATCACGTTTTTAAACCTCACTTGAAGCATAAATTCGTAATTATAATTCATTTTGATTATGAAGTTATTGATTATTATTTTTACTAGTCTAATTCCACCATTAAAGCATTATAGTTCTTTGATCCATTCTTCAGAAAGTTTTCGCTCCTTTGGACTACAGTTCATTTTAAGCTGATTTGAGATGATCAGTGTTGTATGACTTTATTGTTTACTACAAAATTTGTAATACAACTCAAAGAATATACTGATTATATTGAACAAACGTTATCATGATGTTTTTTCATTAAAGCTTTGTTTCACTAATAAAATTACTGACCGTGGATTTTTGCAACTATAGCTGAATTTTCATTGAAAAATTCGTCATATTCATCTCGTTGTATATATATAGCAAATGAAATTGAATAACATATTCGTGTTTATTTGTTTCAATTATATTACATACGACAAAAAACATTACTTTTGGAATAACTCGATGATTGAACATCAAATATGTGTAATTTTATTGTGTCAAACCACACAATAGAAATAATTTCTTTGGAATTACTTCATCAAGTAAACTAAAAAAAATATACTTTATTACTTGAAATAATATTTAAAAAATCATTATTTTGAAAAAGTTTTTACGTATAAAGTAGTTTGAAAACAACATACCCATAGAATAAAATAATATTTCAAGTAACGTTATTCCAGAAGTATTAAGGCTTTCATGAACGACATTAACATATCAAAAGTTCCGTCTAATAAGTAATTCGGAGGAAATTATTGCAAATCTATTATCAGCATCATTATACCTAGAGATTGCTTAATTATTGCGCTTGCATTCAATACTGTGTAATAATAGGGGTCAGATAGCATTAATAATTCATACATGTGCAACTTCGTATTGATATTACAAATTAAATAATTACTCATTATAATGATAATTATAGGATTTCAGTTTCCTGTAACAAATAGATAATGAGACATCCCAGTTACAAAGCATTCAGTATCAATATTCTATTAATTATGTATTATATGTGTATTATATAATTAATATGTAATGTTTATTTTAATATTAATCATAGTTTCACTATGTATGTTTTGGCTATCTATTTTGTATGACTGATCAGTAATATGAGCGGAGGTGGATCATAAGATTGAGTGTGCCAATTCATTTCCTTATTTCTATTTGGAGGTAACCAGGGATTTTTGAAACAAAGACGCCGCGAGAGATATGAACAATAGAGGCATCTCTAAAACCTCTCCTGCTTGTTCTATATAAATTGTAATTTTCTTTAAAATAATAGAATTGAACTTTTCTTATTATATTATTAATACATTACTAATCATAAGTATTTATATATTATGCAATTAATGTTGATACACATGGCATTCGTGAGTAATTCAGCGGAGCTTATTGGCGAGGACGTAGTCGTTTGAAAAATGGCGAAAACAATTTCACCTCTCTATTACGAGGAAGAGTGGTGCGTACTTGCCAAGTGGTCCTCTCTATCATTACCTCGTATATAATATATGCACACGTTTGGTGTACGTGTACATGGTAGAAGTTCGGTTGTACCAACCGTACCGTGGACAATGTAGCTGGCGTACAGCCAGCGGTACCAACCCAACAAACCATCCTATTGTCCGAGCTCACTGTACGCCTATACAGGCTATATCAGATTCCACGGTGTACGAGTTCCCCTGCCGGAAGAGCTTCGATCCTAAAATTTCAGGAAAAAAAAGACTAGAAAAGAAAAGAAGATTGCATGCTGGACGATCTATTCGAGTCACTGGCTGATCTGAATGGGTAGCGCCGATCGAAATTCCCCGGCGATAGATGTCGGAAAAAGACGTCTCGTCTCTTCCATTCCTACATACAATCCTCTCGTATTGAAATCGAACAAAGGGCCGATTGTTCCTTTGACACCTGAACATCCGATTCTCAGTTCCTCCAATGCGTGGCGACGGATTCTCCGAGGAAATTAGGGTTTAAATCGCCTCTTCATTTTGTTAAGTGGATCTTCTCCGCGATCTCGTTAATTCCCGACAGCTTCCTCCACCCGACAGCCTGAGACACGAGAAATCCAAGTATCGAAATATTTCAATATATAATCGTACAAGGTGTCAAATATGTACTGCGTAAAGTAATTAAAACTTCGGCAGTTTTAATCATTTTGTACCGTGTGTCGAATATTAGTAACAAGATAAATATTGTCTGTATAATATTATAATATTTTCATTCAGTATTTATTGTACATAGAATTCGAAACATTCATGTTATTTAATTTATTCTAATAGTATTGTGAGTACAGTATTCTAACTACTGTAATTTAAAACTGTTATATTATTTACTGTTTAAATGTATGACCCTCCAATTTTGTGAGCAAATTGCTGACAATCAAACCAAGCTTAGCGTTCGTATTATTTAATGTACTTTATTCATAACGTGATTATTCGAATGACGTTTTGAATGAATGTAGACAGTATTATGTCTGTATGGAAGGTTTAGATCATTTTTAAAGTTAAAATTAAAGTGAGGGAATCTTGAAATTAATTTCTCTAGGGAAATCAGGAATTATGGAGTATCAATATATAAACTTCTGCTAATGTTCTTTCACATTTTATTCTATAAATACTTCATAAATTATTTCTTATCACTGATTGAGTCTTTCAATACTCCAAGGTATGAAAAAATGTAATATGATCTTATAATTAATAATTAAGGGGAACGTAGAAAACAATGAAGTAAATTCCAATACGACGAGTAATGCACAAATAATAGACTTCCAGACCAATTTCATCGACAATACAGCTTTGTATGAAAAAAGTATTCCACATTCTCGATTTATTTTTTCGGAATGAATTGCTCTCTGTTGTACCACGAATACATTCACCCCCTTTATATTTTGTTCCGGACGTTCTAACCCTTTCATTGGTGATATCGACTATAGTCGTCCTCTGCAAAACTATCTAGGGATACCAGCGCTGACTATAATCGTGTTTGAAAAATCATCTACCAGCTGTAATCGCTGAGAGAAGAAAAATCGCTTAAACACCTAATTGCTTATCGAGAGTTATGATTTGTTCAATTGCCTTTGTTACGTAAATTTTACTTTATTCTTTATATTGGAAAAATATACGGCCCGTCTGTACGGCATTGTCGACTTTTTACCAGACGCTGCCGTAATGAAAGAGTTAAACGGAGCATAATTAACAAGTTCACCCTTAAACGAGAATAAAGCAATAACGTGGCAAGGACGTCTCGGCGGTGTATTTCAAACACAGCTCTCTCACGACCATTAGCAGAACTTTTTTAAGCCTAAAAAAGCGGCTATATTGTACAGATAAGTCCGTGTAGTGTTCAATACGCGTCCAGCACAGTGGGCTTAATAAAATATTAATTTTCTGTTGGACGCGCCCCTGTTGCTGGCTGGAATATGATTCGGCCGGATAATTACTGTATGTGAATTCCGGAATGAGTGTGGTGGATCACAGTGTTGATGAGCGATAGGCTAAGGGCGCAGAAGGGAAATGTGGTGGAGAACAGCCAGACACCACGTTCGTTGCTTTTTGTGAAACGTCCTACGTACGCGGGGGGAAATATTTTGCCCCGGCTAATAGCCTTTCACGAAGCGTAACTTTATTCGGCCGTTTTTGC
The DNA here is from genome assembly GCA_916610135.2 of Macropis europaea. Lineage (NCBI taxonomy): Eukaryota > Metazoa > Arthropoda > Insecta > Hymenoptera > Melittidae > Macropis > Macropis europaea. Next base: position 23,102,774 of record OU744345.1, on the reverse strand, counting down.
GCAGAGCGACACGGCAGTTCGTTAATTAAAATTTCGTACACGCGAATGCGGCCAATGGAATTCCATCGAAATTGACCGATGATCGAACGGCCGGCCGTGTACACGTTCGTCAGCTATTTAGCAAGGCGATCACGTTCTCCCGCGAATTTTACACGCTGATTTATCGTAACGTTGTATAATGAAATCTCTGGAATATTTCGAATGAACGTCACACTACAGTTCGAAACTATTGGATTATTAGGTAAGCTAAGGCTGCGGATTCGCTCGAGAGGAACCCCTTGGAATGCAGTGGATCACGAATGTATTCGAATCAAGTGGACAGTGCTGGACTGAAATTAGAATTTCATTTTTATCAGATGGCCAATCGTAGACTTTTCACTTTTGTAGAGGATGGACGCCTAGTGACTTAATTTAAGCCAGCGTAGCTTCTGTAATATGACGATGAATAGTATCATATGTAGAAATTTATCTCGTTATGCATTTAAATGTATTAACACGTTGACTGCCACGGTGGTCATCCGTGACCGGCGCTTGTCTTCTCAGTGGTGCTCTGGTGCTCATCCGTGACCGGCGTTACTATTCTTTAGAATGATTAAAATAAGATGAATAGCATCGATTACAAAATTTTGAACGACGTAAATAACTAGATAACATTGTGACCATTATAACCAGGGAGATAAATGCACCATTGATAAGGATATGATCTTATTTAACTATATTACTTAATATTTTATCATTACACCCTAAATTTACGCGGCACTTTTTTTACGCGAGTCTTTTTTTACGCGGTAAATTATAACACAATTTACGCGGTAGTTTTTATGCGCGATCTTAATTTACGTGGCCAGAAAATACATTTTTTTTTGTTAAGCTATTTGAAATAAATATGTATTTCTAAAACTTATATGTACTAGCTTTTATTTCCAATATTTTTTCTTTTGTACTGACAGACTTTATTTACGCGATTTTCATTCGCGTAAAACGAATCCACGTGGAAGGGATACTCCGCGTAAATTGAGGGACGGGTATATATACGTAGAATTATGAAAATTCTGTTGTGGCCCTCAGGGCAAAGCATATAAAACTTGCGTGGCAGTCAACGTGTTAATAGATTTAATTTATTGAAATTGATTGCCATTACTTATACCAACAGCACAAAATGACACGATGCGAAGTGATAGATATGCGTCAACGGTTGGCAACGAGCAGACTCTTATTATAACAGTAACATACAGGGTGTTTCTCCATTCAATTTCAAACTGTATCAATATATTCTATAAGTCATAGAGTATAAAAAATGTTATTTGAACATCCGACTAGAAATGCTTCGGTAAGAAGTTACAACAGAAATATTACGTATAAATTATTTTGGAGATATCAAAACTATACCCGCCAAGGTGGTTTCTCTATCTTCATTTTGAGTAAATCACTCTGACCAACCGGTCCAATTGTCGATTCCTACCAACTTGTGCTCTAATCATTGAGCCACTTGATTCCTCCTCCCTTAACTCGCGACACTAACAAGAAACACCCCGAAGTGTTAACCGCCGTTTTTTATTAGATTTTCACATAATATAGTTTTTGTAAAAATATTCGACACGTATTTTTTTTTAGCGGCCGACATTCATTTCGAAGGGGTGAAAACAGCCTTCAAAGTTGGAGGTGTGAAACATATTTTGTCAAATATCTCAAACACTATTAGAGCTAGAAGAATGGTCTACGTGGCAAAATTTTGTGGCTTTTAATACGGAATCAGGTTATGTAAACAGATTCCACAAAACTCCATTTGTTTAAGTAATACATTAAAAAATAACACTTTTTTGTTCAATTTTCTGCTCAGATGTTAATCCATTGTCTTGTACATTTGGATATGAAAGGTATATACCCAAGAACAAAATACGGATCAAATGGAATTTTGATATTCGCATTATAAAAAAAATTATTATTGTTGATCTTGGAGTCCATGAGTGCGTAAAAACCAAACAGGCAGTAAATTTCCACGATATTTTAAGTAATTATATTATGGTTGTCTTTGCCGATACCAGAGTTCACTCCATCCATAAGCCATGTTTCACCATAGGCTAATAAATTAAAGTTCAAATATCCCTCGTCCACAGTAGCGTGGTTCCTTCGTCGTTGCAGTGTTGAGAACTGTACGGTTCGATTAGTTTGACATTTCCAATTATCCGGGACTATCAGAGGGTAACGCGATTTGCGAATGAACGAGTTGTCACGAAAGAGTTTTCGAAGTACATCGGCGAGCAGACAGAAGAGAGAAGGCGAACCCTTTGGGTATGCGTGCATCGCGTGTAGAAAAGGGAGTAGAAATGCGTGTTGCCAGCTCCCACGTTCAATTGATTGAAAGCCGAATAGACAGGTAAATTAAGATTCGAACGGAGAACACTTCCATACCTGGCCCTGACAGTCGCTTTTCATCGTTCTGGAACATCGTTCCCGAAGATCGAACCGTTTAACCCCTCGATTCCTCATTGTGCTCAGCTTTTCGAACTGCACTGTCTGGTCCGCGTAAAGCGCTACGTGCAGTTTTTCACAGACACAATCTTTTTCGTTAGTTTCCAGGATTCAGAGGGAGCTTTTATGCGATATACTAGAAGGTGTCGGTGAGCAAGATGAAAGTAATTTTTGCAAGTATTTACGTTCGATCATATGAAATAAATAGCAACGGTTTATGATTAAGTATTATACGTTAATATTATACAGAGTTTAAACAACACAATACATTTCACTTTTCCTATACGTCCTGAATTTTGCAATAGGAAGTCGAAATATTAAACCGGAAATCGGGAACGCCACAAAGCTTGCCAGGGTAGCCGATTCCTAAATTTGTATTTTTAGTAGAGTCCATTGATCCTAGTGCAAACTAGTTTCGTATTTATTTTCCATCCCAAAGGAGCTTAGGATAAAAGTTGCTGGCTAATGGGAAGTGTCTCAAAACGAAATAAAACTTTATCATTAAACTCTACAAAAAATGACGCAGTACAGATGTAATTTAATTGAATGTGTTAAACAGAACTCCAGTTTTATTTTCAGTACTAGTAACGCCATTTTGAGCAATTCAAGCAGCTGGATGATAAATTCTAACTTTTCTTCGTAGCTAACAAGATGTATAATAACGTAGTTTGTAAGATGTATGAGTTTTCCAAAGGGAGCATAATAACAACTGTGTTTAGTTTCATTGATTTAATTTACTAATGTAAACGCGTACACCGATATGTACAAATTTTTAGTACTTTCTAGAATATTATTGCTTCTTCATATGTATATATATTTTTTTAAAAACTGTAATTTACGAATTTAATGTATATAGTTAATATATTTAAATGCTTAACACGTTCCCTGCCACAGTAGAAACATCCGTCATTAGGCAGACACACGAAAATGGTTATTTAGTAATATGCGTAGTTGATTGTACAAATATTTATCTATTTGTTATTACACTTCCTATTTCTATTATCATTTTAACGTGAATTGTTACTCAAAATTTGATCAGGATTGGTAGTTATGTGATCAAATTAAAATTGATGCGTGTACCGAAAACGGTACACGTGGCGGGGAACGTGTTAAATAAAAAAGAAATATTCAGATTGTTGGGTATCAAACTGATCTCTACTTTTTAAGTAGAATACCATACACGTGCTCTTCTAGTATTTGAAACAGAATAACAAGCGATAGCTATAACACTGTATCTTAGCCATAACCGTAACTATAAGCATTGAATAGTAATATTCATTGAATTGCTAATCGTTTTTGCTTCCGGTGATCGATAGGAAGCTTATCAAAGTCCCTAAAAAGAGGCAAATAGGAATGGTGAAAATCGAGGAATCGTTGTTGGGATATTGCCAAACTGCAAGGCAATATCCTGCTCGCCTTTGTTCTATGGCTATTGGTTTCACAAAAGTCAAGGGGCTTCCGTGAATTGAAAACGCTTATTATATAGATTCTCCGTTTGTCCTCTAATAACAGTATGCAGAGCTGGAGGAATGGGATCAACAGAAACGTCTGTGCTATATCCTATACTGATTATCGATTCAATTAGCTTCTCTAATCCACTAATTATTTTATTCGACGTCAAGCTGACAGCTATTGTAGTACCTGAGTATCAATCTTTTAAACTTCCGTTTCGTTATTGATAAACTGTAGGCTAATCTTGTTCGTGACTCTGCTATACAATCGTACGACCACAAAGTCCAAAACTGACTACTGTTTCATATGTCATTTGTTTATATTTTTGAAGATTAATGACGTACGAAATATAAAAGAATTTGTAACGAATGGAATGCAGTAATTGTCCTGATGTTATTTATGATTGTAATTTGATAAGGTATAGGTCTAATGTAAATGCTGAAGCTTTAAAAAAGTATGGAAACGTTGCAATTCTCATGATTTTTTTAAAAAACAATTGTTAATTTCGAAATCGCAGAATGCACGTACTAAAATATTAACGGGGGATTTATTATTAATTTTAAAGTCATTTCGTGAATACGGCAAGTACGGAATATATTTCAAGTGACGACATGTAAGTCATATTGTATAATAATTTGTAATATGATTTAAAAGTCATAAAAGTGATCAGACCTGGGCCAATTTTATTTAGAACATGAATGAGAAAGCAACTACCTAATAGTACGTTTTCAGTCCCATCCTGTGTATTCGTCACTATCTCTCGAGAAAATTATAACACCACCCAACAGGGTAATAACCAGTTGCAAAGAACTGAACCCCCTACCGCATGATTTTCTTTTGTTATAAACAAAATATGTTAAGTGTTAGAAGGTGCATGTTTCCTGGGAAAAATATTGAAAAAGTTTTTTATTAATATTAAATCGGTTATTTATTACAAGAACCAGTCTGTGCACAAAATTATATTAGCAGTTTATACTAAATCAAATGAATGAAAATTCAAACAATTCATTTTATATAATCTGCAGACACTGTAAATTACTCTAATAATTTTTATTTGGCTTTTTAAAACGTATAAAGTTTTGGAATTTGTTATAGAAATCCCGGCAATAAAGCGGTTGATGCATAAGCTATACAACAATGTAAAGAAATCCCAAAAATTTAACTTACCCGAACACAGATAGCAGATTATTATTAAAAATCATACCATCGTAGTGTATTAACGCTCTTAGTATCCCAGAACCGATATATTGCCACCGCGGTTTTCCCGAGACATACCTTGAGCCGATACTTCGGCATTTCATTTATTTCAAATTTTTGTTCGCCATTGATTACAAGCTTTAATTTATGAAAAATAATTTATTTCCTTTCTTTATATAAAAGTACATATATTTTACAATAAAATACAAAAAAGTGTGAAATTATCTTTATTTTTAAGAAAAATATTTTAAACTTGAATAAATGTCTTCAAAAATGCATATTTTCCAAGGTATTTCTGAGCGGTACAGTGAAACTTGTAAGGTACTAAAGGGGTTGAACATAGTACAACACTCAGCAGGGTTATAATGCATGTTGTACTTAAAAAATTAATGAAAATTTGGTGTGTGCCAACGGTTGTTTTTACGATAGTGCTTGCAGTTAGGAAGTGTTATACGCGTTTTAATTGCGGCGAGCGTGGAAGGTGCGCGTGTTGATTAAATTTTCCGTCGGTTGTTTTTAAGTCGACAAACTGCTCACATAAGTCGCGAATTTTCTCCGGCGAGGATCCACGGATCCCCGAGGATCGTCTACGGAAAATTTCACCTCAGTCGCAGAGTTTTCCGCGACGGCAAAGCGAGTCGCGGACGGACGGCCGGTGGCGCGAAACGCGTGGCCAATTGAAAGAGAAGAGGCGCATTAATTTTGAATTTTTACTTGACGCCCATTGTTCCGCGCGGTTCGCCATCCAGCGGCACGGCCATTTTACGGGCTTCACTTTGCACCGTGTTATATTCGTTCGCGTTGAAAAATGGATTTCATCGTTGCCCGTCCGTCGTTCCGCTGCTACAGGAACGTTCAAAAATGCTGTCGACGCTCTGCGCGCGTACAAATATGCCTCAGGCGCCGACGCTGTATAGGATGATTCATAACGAATAGAGTGATCATATGCAAAAGAGACAACTGGAATGATAAAGTTTTGTGACATGTGGGTACATACAGGATGTTAAACAAAAGGGTTTAAGATTTTATGTGCTTATAGTACTCACCGAGTGGAGTAAAATATGTCTAATCGACATAGGTCCTAAGATTAATCCTTCCGATGCAAAATCAACTTTTATATTTACTATTATTTAAAAAAGTAAAATAATAAATAATTAATATCGTGGACTTACGACAACGAAAAGAAAATCCTTGTCGTGTAATACGAGACACGGAAGGAATATTTGAAATATACGTCGATCCGCAGATATGAATTTTGTATTGAAATGGAAGGAAGATATCTGTAACTAATATGAAAATAAACTTCTATACTTTTCATTGGAGGGATTGATTTTATGACCTAATGATTAGACATTTTTCACTGCACTCGGTGAGTACTATAAGCACCTAAACCCTTGGACCTTTTTTTTTTAATATCCTGTATAATGTTTGTAGTAACCACACCCTGTTCTTTGATCCTGCAGATCCTCGAATTTGTGTTGCTTGAAAACGATGTTTGCTATGAACAAAATTTATTTTATAAGTCTGATTTGTTTTTTGGTTAGGAATCACTCTATCACTGTTTGAGGAATTCATTTTGCGACCTCCTGTAGACGAGAAAAATGTGAAATGTGATTGCCGTATGGAAATGTGACATTTTCTGGCTGGAACTCATTTGAAGTTCAGAATGCCACGAATGAATAAATTTATCTTACGAATTGTTAGAATATGGCAATAGAAATGTATGGCGTAGAAAAGGAATAACCTTGACGTAACATTTTGCTTGATCATCATATTTTGCCTCGTGAAACGAATGTTTCTTTTTTATTAATTTTGCTGTCGGTAGAAACAAGTGCTTAGAGATCCACGCGTGATTAGGATAGTTATGAATTCTGACTGATTTATCTTTGCTTTCTTCAGTGCTTAACTAATATTAATGTCAGTACTTTGTTATTCATACATAGTTACATTATTGCACATAGAATTGCGTATAGTAATAGTGTTGGGTTGAGTCATAAATTTTTTTTTATTTGTCCTCTTAAGTTCGTCGGATAATCTGTTAAAAAATGATTTTTGTTAGCTCTGCGGTATATGTGAATTCCATGGCTACTTAGCTTCTAATATGGAGCAAAAATAAATACTCTAGATCAGGAGCAACGAACAAGGCGCCTACTCCTGCAGACCTACTCCGCTGAGCCGTAGGAGAAATGCCCCCTACATACCTACTTGACTCCGTTGCCTTAATCTTGTAACCAACTGGTGGCTCGCGAGCTGCGCGTAGCTCTCATCCCTAGATGGCCTTATTCTGTACGTTATCAGGCGTGAAATTTCACCCATGATAGCCTTTAAGGATAACGTGATTTTTTTTATGGTAGCTTTTAAGAGATAATAATGTTTTACGTAAAAATTTGTTTCTTTCTCATATATTCTTGAACTTCCCTTTATCCTATCTTTTTTATCCAAATCAAAACCTTTTTTCTTAATGTGTTGAAAATCTTCTGAAAGACACCCTGAATCCTGGGGCGGATCCGGGCAAGTGTGGGACACTTACTGCACTAAAACCACCACGATGACCATCTTCTGGCGTTATAGGGAGGGCTCTGGGAACCCTTCAGGACAATACACAGGGCCTCCTAACGCAGTGCCCTCTTATCCAAATCAAAACTGACCTAAGGGAATGAGGCACACAGTGGGGGAAGGCCAGGGTAAACGTAGGGACTAGCCAGCTGACTAGTGAGGGAATGGACTGACTGATAGTGGGAGTCATGTGACTCCTAGCGGAGAAGAATTTCTGAATAAAATTTGTTCTGAACCATACGTATAATAGTTTCCAGGACTGTCTACGTGCGAATGAAACCATACAGCAAGGGTTTAATACTAATTTTTTTTTTATTTTTGCTGGACAGAGTGGGTTTGCGTTTTTCGTAACATTACTTTTGGACGAAGCTGTGTATACTTATTACATTTATACGCATAAAGGTTCGTACACGTTACGACTGCACGGGCTTTAAAGCTCGGGGCTATAATCCGTGGAAGGTTAACGTTGAACATAACCGTATCCTCGTGACGTAAACCGAAACACGCTTTAACCATCCATTAAACCGGCACATCCTTAACTCGTTGGATGCCCGATTTTACGTCCGTTTAGATTTCCTGCTTATCTCTTACGTCGGGGCTGCGGTTAAGGGTCGATTAGTTTCCTTCACGAAGTTTTCTGGATTACGCGGGAAAGCTGTTGATCATCGATAAGATTTTCGCGTAAGGAGTTACGTTTAACGACGTCGTTTGGGCCACTTTAAACTCCCGGACCTGTACAACAAATGGTCTCATTGAAGCTCGATTATGCAAGGTGTTCTATGTTAATCTTTTCACGCGAGTATCTTTGAAGCATTCAGTGATGTTGAAAAAGATTTCAAACAGAGGTTGAACGATTTCCAAGTGAATTCAACGTCAGTAATACTTTTATAGTGTAATTTGGCTGTTAAAATATTACAAACTTGATCTCTGAACCACCCATGTAAACCTAAACACGATCAACGAATGCAAAATATGAGTATTTTTTACATGTAATATTTCTTGCGAGAGTGGAATTGAAAATTTTTATTTATCCTATTTTTGGTCGAGGTCCATAGTTTAAGTACACAAAAATTCATGAAAATGGATTAACAGTCTGCTTGTAAATTAAAAAAAATATGTTAATTTTTAAAATAATTTTTGAACGAATTACTTTTTCGGAAAACTGATTACACAACCGAATTTAGCGAAAAAAAACGTTAAATGTTATTGTTCTTCTTAAATGTTTTTAAAAAGACCGTTCATATGGAAATAAGTAACCAAGTCTACTACATTATAATCCAGGTTTATTCAGAAATGGCAAGGTGTCCCATGACTTGTGGACGAGAGTGTATGTGGGTAGTATGCACGCGTTGGGACAATGTAATTTCGTCTGGCAATCTTTGACACTTCTTGTACTAATTTGTGGATTCATTTATTGAATTCACCTAACGTTTCGAATGGTTCGGAAACCCTTGAATGTGTAGTCGAATGTACGTTTAGAACAGACGGTTTCTGTCTCTCGCACGCGTACGTACACCGCACCGGAGTTTTATTAAATTCCGTTTGGTGCGCGTGGAATGAGATAAAAAGCTTTGTACCGTTCGCATCCGCAATGGCTGAGCGTCAGAAAAATAAAAAAGCTCCGCGCGGATGCCTCTGGAACTGCAAAGGAATTGATACGAAAGGAACTTCACTAAAATAACAAATTTATCGACCACGTCAGCCATGATTGTCATTCTACCCATCCAGTGAGTGACGATACCGTCTCTACTGCAGACTTCGAACAGAAAAATGTTTGTTAATAGGAAATTATAATAAAATATAAATTATAACAGCACGCGTTTTACATCATAATGCGTGTCTACTGTCATCGCTGGTTTCTATTGATTCGACCAATTTTATTTTAAACATTGTCGTTAACAACTTATTGTTAGTCACGCTTGCTCGGATTTAAACAGTATAAACATCGATCTGCTTATCATTCATTCCTACAATTTCTTATTTTTCCCTCGCTGCCTACATATCTTTCTGTTATTCTTAAGTAGGTTAGACAAAAAATTCTTCACCACTCGATTACACGTTGGTTTATAGATGAACACCCTAGTCGACCAATGACATAAGTTCGAGATTTAGAAAAGTGTGTTTATTATACGGAGTGTTACAAAAGTAACCTGTCACCTTACGGACCTGTAAACGTTTATTGAGTTATTTTTAATTTATGTCGTATTAACCTCTTACGGTTGGAGAGGGTGTAATACAATTTCTTTGAATGTAATTGAAGGACGGATTTTCTGTCTATTTCTTGACATTTTAGAATAAATGAAGTTGTTTCTATTCGTGTAATAAAATAACAATACTAAGACAATGATGAATTTGAAGAAAAATTTAATAATCGCGAAAGAATGTTATAATTTGACTTTCACATTTAAAACCGATAAACGAGTTCAAAGATCTTTAAGATTATTTATGAAGTTCTTCGGCATAATCAAATATTACTAACATGAATTTATTCAAACCCCATTTTCAAACTGAATGAAACAATGTAAGTGTAGAAGTTACGTTGAAACCTGCAAATGAATGGTAAATAGATTAAAAGCTATAATAAAATTCAAGCGACACGCAGCAAAATGTTAACATTTATTTTTCTACATTAATTTTTAGTATAGCAATAAGTGATCGCATACTTTTATGTGTCTGATTTTCTGTTAATTATTGAAAACATTATTTTTTTTATATACACATTTTGTCCTATTTTCAGATTGTTGTGTATCATCATGAAGCGCATTAATAAATATTTACACTGCGTGTTATTTTTTACATTGACAAATAAAAATACATTTGAAAGCAAAGGAACATTTTTCAATTCGGCTGTCTCTATTTTAACTAGAGTTTTTTACATTGTCTAAACTCTCGAACCAGCCCAGGGCCACGGGGACGAAAATATTGCACACTAGTTAGTATCACAAACTGATATTATATCGAGTCTTATCGTCAGGTACAACGCAGCCCCGAATTTCGCTTGTGTTTAGCCTTCTTCTTCTTACTATGCAACCCAGCATCGACTGCTATGGTCATTTAGCCGGGTGACCTACAAGTTTTAGGTGGGTTCTGAATCACTATGTCAACAGCAACACAGAAGGTCCACCCATCTTAACGCTGACCGGTATTTCGAAGTTTTCCCTGACGGAGTTTGGCCAACTTCGTGCACCTCTGCACGGTAACCCAAAAGAACCAGGTCAACAGACCGCTAATCCAGCCGGCGGACAGCCAGGTAGAAAACAGATGAGTACTTTCAACGGGGTCTGATTAACAACAAGCATCGTAAACCAAAGAAGCCTGATCAACAACGGTTCCAACGATCGACAGAAAAAGAATTGGATACGAGACACAACGCTTTACCAATTCATCGCACAGACCCGATCAACATTCAGGTATCTGTCACGATCTTTTAGATATGTCTTCACCCCAACAAAATTGTGTGCGCCAATTCTGTTTAACCTGTGAGCCGATACTGGTCTTATGAGCGAGATATCGGAGTCCTGCACCACATATCGGAGAGCTTAATAACTACGTCAGACTGATAACTCAAGACCCCGAGATATTTTGCGTCGTTACATTTCCCTTTTTATTTTATTTTCTCTGTCGCAGGGACTTGTGGCGAAAGTTAAGCGCCGTCACGGTGCTGGCTTTCCGGAAATCCATGTAGAAATGGTGTCTTCCCTTTTTCTTTCTTGCTAGTACGATTGGAGAGCTGCATGGGCTGGCGGGCGGTTCAATAACATCCTGTACCAGTAGTGCATTCATTTAATCGTTGATAATTTTCTCCATTTCTGGATTCCGGGGACAGTATCGTTTTTTTATCAGTTTGATATACAGGGTGGTCCACGCAACTCGTTCACTCTGAATAACTTGTAAAGTATGCATTGTATGACAAAATTGTTTATAGAAAAGTTATATGGTTTGGAGGGACACGTTAGTAATGCATATATATTTTTTATAGGTGGAGGCGTTTCGGAGATTTCAAGGTCAACTTCGTTTTTTAAATGGAATGCTATATGCTTTATGCCAAAATATCGAAGAACGTTTAATTCTGAATAAAAAAGTACTGACCTTTATTAGCCGTAAACCTAATAATTAACGAATAATTTCACTTTGTTTCTTGAAAATGGTCTGTGCGTAATATCAAGTTGGAGATTCAATACCAGCAAAGATTTCCGTAAGACCGCGGAGTTTACGTGACAGTGTTTATCAACATTAACGATAAATATTCGAATTTTTTACGTGATAGATCACAGACCATTGTCAAGAAACAAAGTGAAATTATTCGTTAATTATTAGGTTTACAGCTAATAAAGGTTAGTACTTTTTTACTCAAAATTTAACGCTCTTCGATATTTTGGCATAAAAAATATAGCATTCCATCTAAGAAAACGAAGTTGACCTTGAAATTTCCGAAACGTCTCCACCTACAAAAAAAATATATGCATTACATAATATATCCCTCCAAACCATATAACTTTTCTATAAACAATTTTGTCATACAATGCATACTTTACAAGTTATTCAGGGTGAACAAGTTGCGTGGACCACCCTGTATTTAATCGGATGCAGTGTTCCACAAAGTGTGTGGTGGCTTGTAGTTGATGAAACACAGTGATCTTTTTGTCCTGCATTTCAGCTGTTACAAGTCGCGATACCGATTATGATCTTTGGTACCTCCAGGATAGTTTCGAACGTCTTCCATTCTCATTCGCCAGGCGTGATAGTCATGCGGGCTCCCAGCTGCCTCAGAATGTCCACTCCAAGAATTACTGTCTGCGTCAAGGTGGCTGGAACTTAATATTCGATCTCGATCTCCTGATCTTCCAGACAAGTAGTGACGTTAGTTCTCTGGCTAAACGCATCCCCTTTTCCTCATCTTGAACAAGGACGTCAAGACGGTAGATGGCAGTCGCGTTGCTGGTGTCCGCGTTGTCCGCATCTGCAATAGCACGCTTTCATATCGTATGCAGTAGACTCAGCCAAGATGCAACATGCTGCAGACTCAGATCGGCTTTTGGCTTTTGCCATTACTGCTTAGGTATTTCCCGTCAGCTTGAATAATCCGGTTAGTGTCACGAAATGCGAGCGTTTCACTGATTGCCGGTATTCGAGTCGGAGATTTCAGTATATTCGGTCCAAATGCCGGTCGGGACATTTGTCCAAATCTTTGCATCAAGGTCTGAATTTCAGTAATGGGAATTCTCGCCGAATATTCCAGTTTTTATTTGCATTAGAAAATCGCTATTCGTAGTTCAGTTTCGTCGTCGCCTGTCAGATAAAACAGATGAGAGTATTTTACAGAATCAGTCCAGCTACTACAATAGCTTTGCTGGATATGTGTACCACATAGGAGCCTGTCCTTTCAAGGCATCGGAGTAAGCGATGATCTGAGATACCATAGCTGCCTATTAGTGCGATCCCTTGTGAGAAATTAAGAGGTTTCTGGGCGTCATCCAAGTGACCTCTCTTCCCCTCTGTTAGATCCTCTCCATCAGTGTTCCGATGTGTTCGTCGTTTGGTCCCGGCTCAATTGTTTCCTCAGCTTTGTACATTACTGTGAATGTTATTTTCACTCATGGGTCGAGTTTCTCAAATTTTCTCCTGCGGTCAACTTCTAGTTCATCTGTCAGATCCTACAGTTCCGATGTTTTCGAACTCTAAATCCATAGGCTGTCCATAGGATTGGTTTTTCCATTCATAGGCTGGGTCTACTTTGTGACAGGTCTGGCGCTAGATTTTGTAACCGAATATTGTGTTGGCGTTTCTTTCATTTTCGAACTAGTCCAGGGATACGGGGACGAGAATATTACATACTGGTATCGCAAGCTGATTTTACTTCCAGCCTTCTCGTCAGGTACACAGACTTACGAATTTCGTTTGTATGTTTAATCAGCCGTCAGGACTACAGAGTCGCTGCTTTATTTCCAGCCTACCGGTAGGACAACTAGATGATGCAGGCCGATACGGAAAATAGTGCCGAATCTACTCATAACATAAGAAAACGTCTCTTAGTCGGTCTTGCTTTTCCCATGGCCAAGAAACTCAAATCAAGCAATCGGTACGGATATAGGAAGTTGTTTTGGTGTTCAATAAACACACAGTACTTTTGCACAGTAAACTGGAATGGCTAAGGTCAACACACCTCTAAAATAACGTCATTCGACAATCGTCGGGAATTGGAGTGGTTGGGAACTGGGATGGCTGGGAATTGGGATGGTTGAGAACTGGGATGGCTGGGGACTGGGAGTGCTGGGAACCGTGATGGCTGGAAATTGGGATGGCTTGGGATTGGAATGGCTGGAAATTGGGATGGTTGGAATTTGGGATAGCTGGGGACTAGGATGGTTGGGAATTAGGGTCACTAGGAACTGCGAACCTGGTCAGCGTCCGGTCCTGCCGCGTAGTTACCGATCACGCGAGCGACGTATCGGGGCCCTGCGTCGCGTAGCGGAGAACTCAGGTACTGCGGCCGCAACTTACATTTGTGCGAGTTGAGCGTCGCGTCGGCTGCCATCTTGTGCACGGAAACCAAGACGAATTGTTATTTTGTACACTTACGGCATAATCTTCAATCATTCAATTCAAATGTATTTGTACATGTTTAGATTGAACAAGACAATTTTTAAAATACATCAAAACAAAACCAAGTTTCAGAGTAATGAAATACTTCTTTAGCATTATCGATGCCAGAAGCTCTACACAATATTCTTTTAGTGCAATTAATTATGCTATAGTCTTATATACAGTTTTCTAATCTCCTGTATTTATATTGTTCGGGTTTCCTTTTAAATAAACTCGATAAATCCTGTTACATTTTCCACATTTGTTAACATTAGATGACAACTGGTACAATACCTACAAAGTTTAAGGAGCTCTCTTGTTTTTATAATAGAGAACACATTTCTGGTGTGTAAATGCTTATGCATATGTTGACCACCTTTCTATGTCAGTTTTAGGATACACGGAATGTCTTCTAACACTCATGCTGTGAGTATAACAAACAGAAAAACTGCTGCAAAGATTAAAGCATTATTAAAAAAATTATAGTAAATTCACGGTTCAATTGTGTCAGCAAGTAGATCACGGAAAAGCTGACCTATTACTGATCAGAAACACAGTCACGAAGATAATTATTGCAATGTAGCTTTAATATATTAATTTATCCGCCATGCTTGTTTAATCTTGTTGCGACAAAGTTTCATGTCTCCTAAGTGCACTAAAATTCACCGAATAGAAGCATAATAAGAAATATGCACAGGAAACATCCAAGCTATTTGAATTTTGTAACGACAAGAATAAAAGTTGATTAAGGATTCCTTACGTACATATAAAAGTGTATTGCTTGACACGTTGCAGTCTACCGTTGAAAACGATGAAAGATTTTTTTATATCCAAGAAGAGAAGAAAATTAAATGTTTTACAGTACTGTTGCTGCGTGGATGGTTGAATCCCCCAATTTTCCGTATTGCCTTTGCCAAAGTGAGTCGAGTCGCCCGTAATGAAAGTTTAAGAAACGAGTGACATTTTTCTTGGGGGTTGCCGGTATATGCCCCGAGACGCCAAGCAGAAATACGTCCACGAAGATGCTCTTCTCTGTACTGTGTAGACCTACTTCACTCGCGAAGAAGTAACGGTGCCACTTAACCGACTGGTTTTAATGTTTACGCGTAGTAGAAACTTTGGGAAGGTCCCGAAGTTTTAAATGCTTCCTTCGTTAATGTTTCAACTAAAGCGGTCATAACTTTTCTGTATGTGCGGCGTGCTGGCCGCTTCTGTGCCCTTTCCGGAGTCGCCAAAAATATTCCTCTGTTCTCCTTCCTCCCCAAGATCTTAATGGCTCCGTACAACCGACGAAGACTCTCTCTCTGAAACTTTAAATCGTTCAATTAAAAGAAGCAGCGGCGATATTGAAATTCACAAGCTGCTGAGTAAACTTTGATCGTACGAGAAATGAAGACGTTCATTTCAACCGTACCAATGCCTGGGAACGCCGCGTTCTCTCTTTACGAGTGCAAGAATGAAACGACCGAAATTGCTTTGTGCTCGAGGAGCGCTCAAAGAAAATGAATTCTTCAGAAATTTTCGTATCAGTGGACACAATCGGACGCAACAATTGAAGGGAAAGCAATAATAAAGTAAATGATCGGCGACAATTCTGCTATTACGTTGCGTTTATCTGTTTGTAGATTATGCGGTTTCCAACAATATTTCGGATGGCGATATTAAATTTTAAAGAGCTATAACAACAGATTGAATTGTAAATTTCTAATAATAAGTCGACATTGCTGAAGAGAATGAATGAGGATCATTTCCATATCTTTATATAACATTGGAATTGAGCAGTAATTGCACTGTCGTTAACATTTCCGATAAAATAAGGCCCAATAACGCAGTAGGTCGCTAACATTAATTAACAGTACCACTTTACTCCTTAGAAATAAGTTCAAGACTCTTATTATCAAAACCATGACTGTTCGGGCTATCCCAAGATAAGTGTCGTCTGAACTGACACCTAAACTATACATTTTTTCGAATGATGATACAGAACGTTCTTTTCTCTATTCCTGATGCAGAAGCAGATCACATACGAATACAATTCTTTTAATTGTCTCTTAAAAGTTATTTCAAGATCAACAATTTTCGACCAGAGTCAGCATCAACTGGCGAAGGCCAGGCGATCACAGAGAGTAACGTGATTTTTCGGTAATCTCGAGCGATTAGGCGGCGCGTGTACGATCTACCAACGTATTAGCAAAAACAGTGATCCTAGGGGAGGATAGGGGTAAACCTTTTGCAGGAATCTAATAGAGTTACCGTCGGCGTCCGAGGATTACTGGAAAATACGTCAGATCGGCTCGAGCTGGCGCTGCATTGCGGTGCACACACGTACGCAAACACGTACACGCACACAGGAAGCGTCTATGGTCCGTGTGTGTAGGAACGATGCAACGACTGAAACGCGTCCGGGTGGTTTGCTCGTCGGTGAGGGTTTTATCGGCGGATTAGCATTGCTTTACATAGTTTCGAACGGGTTTGCGAAGGTTTCAGACTGCCGCCTGCCGCATGCCACAGAACCAAGCGGAAGCTCAACGAATCCGCAAACCGATTTTCAGTCGTTCTAGTCGGAACCTTCTAATCTGCCATCGAAAGCTCCGACGAGTTCCTTATTACATGATAATATCACGAGAACCTTCGGGCATCCGTTATCCGTTGCTACCTCTAATCAGGAAGATGATTTATGTGTTCATTCAAACGGTCAGTGGCTCAGGATAATGTTCGAACATTTTCATTCTGTAGTGCAGACGTCTGGATTAGGTCCTTCAAGGTCATAAGTATGTCAGCAAATTGGAGTACTGTTCTTTAATGTGACCCTCAATTTTTCATTACGTCGTAGTGTGACAGATTTGTTTTCAGCATTCTGGTGCATATTTATTGTTATCAATCTTAACATATTGTGAACCATTGAGGTGGATCTACCACTTTGTACTGTGACGTTATAGGCACTTAATATATATATATATATATATATATATATATATATATATATATATATATGTAGGAAGTGAAGGGTGCAGAGGTGTAACATGGGCAAAAGTATGAATGAAATGTATGAGGATTGAATATGAGGCATGCGTCTAATCAGTGACTGAGTAGTATCAAGTGGTTGCGAATTAACAAAAGCGTGAGTGTGTGGTTGGTAGCGAAGAAAATATAGAAACAGTGCTCCTTTTTACCGTTCAATTAAATTACTATGAAACTTTTGTTTTAAAATAAATCTCTTTTCTAAAGAAATAAAGAAAAAAGAGTGATCTGGGTTCGGTATCCTCACAAGATTGAATGTACTTTACATAAAAACTGTAAACATTACTATTCTATTATCCTATATTTTTATTTTCTAACTGCTGTCAAGCAAACAGCTTTATACATGGTACAGCAATCGAACTGTTAGAATTTCTTTATAGAGAAGGTGGACGCATTCAACATGTTAATCGTCCGCTCGGTAAGAGTACAATTTACATTTCAGTAATATAAATCTTCCTTTTCATTAAACTAGACACAAAGGTGACCCTTAAAATACAGCTTCGGGTCGCTTTCAATGCTTAACGAGTCCTGAAACAATAAATATGAAGTACAATGGATATTAATTAGAGTGTATTTTAATAGAGGAACAATTAAGAAAGTGGGTCGCGTGGCTAACAAACGGCGGGGGTGTAGTGAGGAGAAAAGAAGGGGTGAGCACGATTTACGCTGTAAAGGAGGGGGGTGGAATAGGGAGTTTTACACGGTGGCTTCCATTACCTATCTTCAGCAGTATAATAGCAGCTCCTTTAATTAGATGCGCAGCGCGATGCTATTGTCCTCGGAAAAAGAGGCAGGAAGGAAAATTGGTGGAAGGGTAATTCCACCCTCCGCCCCTTGGCCAATGAACCTACACGCACCTTAAACCGAAAAACACGCTGCTCAGTACAGCGAAACGCTGATTATCCGAACTAGTTGGGGTCACTGTGTTTTTTCAGCATCAGAGGAGTATATTTTTGCATGAAAAATGTTTATTGTACGGCAGTTTTCCTGTAAAACGGGTTCAGATGTACTGGGTCCTTCATTAGTACGAAAAACCACTCGCGTATAGCCGCATCTAAATTTTCTCGCTGATTTCATACTTCTGGGAGTACAAACTTATATAATACTTTCATTTTTCATATTGTTACAAAATTCAACAGACTGTACAGTCTGTGAACGGAATGTTTAAACAACATTGAAAAAAAAATAAACATAAAATTCGTAGCTTTTTTGCAGTATGAATTTATTATATTATATACTATATGAAGTATGTTCATAGAAAATAGGAAAATTGTATTCACCCATTTTATATTCAGCCTGTACATGAATCTTTTATTTTGAAAGTGACATATGCCACTTTTTACTATTTTGAAATATTTAAAGTTTTCCATTTTAATATTCATAAAAATATGATTGCTTACTTTGAAGAAATATATTTATTATTTGTTGTCTCGTGAACTTATAATTATTTTTCTACAGATCTTAACAAATGAAATAGTAAAGTGAGTTAAGTCATTTACAAAATTAAGATTTTATGTAATCTGAAGACTTAAATAACATATACTTCAAAAATTCATAAGAAAATCATATAATATAAGAATAAATCGTTCATGTGGCATATTTAGTGCTGAATGTTATTCATCATCATCAGAAATAGAAACTATTAAATCTTCGGATAATTCAATTTGTTCCACATTTTTTAGACAATTGCTTTCTCTGCTTTTAACGTTGCGAACTTGTAAAATGTTTACACAGTCGACTTATGCTATTTCAAACATAAATGTGTACAATTTATATCTACATTTCAACTGGTTCGATAGGAAGGATTTTAAATGGTACTGGCAATAAATTGTTTCTAGATAAAACGATCATACGTATGTGTAACCAAAACAGCCTCAACTCATTTTTTCCGGAAAAACGACGTATGTCACCCTCACAATAAAGGGCTCATATAATGACATTAAAAAAGTATACTAATGACTTTGCTAACGTTGAGAAAACGTGACTGTGAAACGGAATATTTTGACAAATCATACGCCTTCAAACCACTGCCATGCAGAGTTATGTGAACTGACGTATCGAATATTGCCTAGTTAAATAATTACTAATACTCATAAGATTTCAACAGGTGTCAGTGACAATATATGTATAAAAAATAATAAGTGTACGCTCATATAATTTTAAATTTTTGTTCCCAAATGTTTGTGATCGAAACATTATTTTATAATATATTCAATCAGGTACGACATGGCGTCTATTTATGTTAACTGCCTTTCATTACCAGCGCTCATCAATCAGTAGCGGATTAATTTTACATTTCATCGTCAATAATTTGTTTAATTCTACCCTGATTGGACCAGTTTCCCAGTTGCTCAATAAGCGATAGCAGCGACCCAAGTGATATAATCAATAAGAAACTCCGTGTTTTTATTTGAAAGTTGCATCAACCCATCAGCACCAGAATGAAGCAGCAGGTAATATGCTAATGGCATCGGCTCAATGGAAGGTATTGATTTTGTCAAGTGTACCGCAAAAAAAGGAAATAAATTCGTATTCCACCATGTTGAACTAGAAGATACATTCGAATAACGAGAGCCTCTAGGCGACCTATAATTTGGCGTTACACGAACTCGCACATGAAAGTCAAACACGTCCCTGATGAAGAGTAGTTCCAGCGTCTCTGCAAACAAAACGACGCGTGAAAGCAAAGAAAGCAATCGTACGGCAGGCGGGGAAGGGGGGTTAGGAACGGAGAAACAGGATAAAACGAGGAAGAAAAGAGTAACGAGCGAATGAAAACATTTGAATAGAGATGTCCTCCGTCGCGCTTTCGAGCGCCCTCGAAGAATATTTCGATAGCAGCAGTCTGGAAGTAAATTACGACAAAAGGGATTGAAAGTTTAATTGCATGCAACTCGACCCTCTTCCACTTCCACCCTCCTCTCTGTCCTCTTGCTTATCCTTTGCTCGGCTGAATCAACTGAATCCTTAGTACAGCCGAAAGTCTGAATCGACAGACACACCGGGTGGCCGTCGAAGAAACGGAAAAGGAAAATAGAGGCGGACGGAATTCCAAGGAGTTCGATGGGAGAGGATGAAACGGAAGGGATAGGGCAGAGCGAGCGCGTAATAAGAATGAAACCAGAATTATGCAGATGCAAGGATAAAATCCGATGTAAAAGCCGAGGCTAGTCGAGTATTCTTCCCGGAGCCAGCTCTTTAGTCAATAGACATCCGGGATTTTCTGAATTGAATGTAAATTACCTTTTGCTCAGTTCACGAAACGGCGATCTATCGTTAAGCTTCTGCAAATAAGATCCTCCGTTTTTTTTCCCTACCGCCCTGTTCTCGTCCCTTTTTCACCCATTCTCCTTCTTGTGAAGATAAAAGGCACGCGAATTCCTCGAACGGCGGAGAAACAAGAATGCCGAAGGGACGGGAGCGGATACGGGAAGAGGGAAGAAATACGAAATATGCAGTGCAAGAATTCGTAGCAAAGAAAAAAGCTTGATACAGAAGCGAGGGAAATTCCTGGAACTTTTCGTTAATGCTTACGTCGCCATGTTCAACACGACGTTGTTCACCGATCGTTAATGTCTCTACATTGTACCTAACCAGGAGCACGATACAAGGTATTCTCGAATAAAGGAACACCAGCCGAGGATTTGACAAGGAATTCGCAAGAGAAGTTCAGAAATTCCTTCTTTTACAGATATTATTAAAAAGTGTGTGTGTAACAAGAAATACTGCAATTTTTCTACCGTCGTACCAAATCGTTTCCTGGCAGACAAATTTTATTAATTCCAAATGATACAGACGGCTTTGATAACGACAGATCGCGGGAAAATTGTAATTCATTTCGTTCTGACCATATTTTAAGGGATTAATAACAGTGACATATGCTTTTGAAACAATTATCAGTCTGTAAAAGTGAAAGATTATTCAGAAAGTTTGAAATATTTAAGAAAGTTTCTTACGAATATGATAATGAGGAAGAGACTCTGACGGCAAGTTTTGAATAGTTTTTTAACCCCTGCAATCCAAGCATCTTTTGATACGATAGTTCAGCAACTCCAACATAACTAACGTGATAATGCAACCAATAGAGTTGTGAGTTATTGTAACCAAATGTTAATTTTCAGTGAATCATATTCCAAAAAAACTTCATCGAGATAGGTTATTTAGGCCTTATCTGGTTTTACGTATTAAGAAATATTTCATTTTTGAGATAGTGTTAAAAAATTAGCAGATGGAGTGCCTGAGAGGCATACTTGGAGTGGAATGCTTGTGATTGTCAGTGCCTGACAGGCATACTTAGAGTGCGAAGGGTTAAATCCCTATATAATATATTAGGTGATGTACCTCTGCTATCGTTTGAGCAGTTTTGATATCAGGGTGTGGAAAGGGCCTTTCTTAGTGGTTACCTACGCTATAAAAGAAAAGTGTCTGCCAAATTTAATATCGCCCTCGAAGATCAATTAATTATTATTTGGTCATAACATGTGGATCTGGACGGAGAAATCCTACATGGATTTGTAAGAAAATGCAATGCTTGGGTGGTCTGGAATGCGTCGCCTGTCACCGCCTTTGGGGGTGTAGTGCATGGGGCCTCAATAGATACGTCGTAGTCCAAGAATTTTGGGCAGCGACGGACCCGAAGACTCTGGCGTTGTACCCCCCATAAATTACAAAAACTCTCAAGTTGCTTTTCCAAGTGTAACGCTCAAAGACGATTTCCTTTAACGAAGAGAGACAGCCTTCATCTGCTTCCGCGCAGCAACAGAATATTTCCTGGCTTATGCTTAATAAGTTTTGTCAAAACCTGAACGATTCATCAATAAATAATATTCTATTTTATATTGAACCCCTTGCAGTCCAAGTATGTCTGTCAGGCACTGACAATGTCAAGCGTTCCACTCCAAGTACGCCACTCAGGCACACCAATGGCTTGTCAATTTTATCTACTAATTTTTGTATATCATGTCAAAAATGAAATATTTCTTAATACGCAAGATAAAGTAAAGCGTAAATATCTTATGTCGATGAAGTTTTCTTAGAATATGAATCATTGAAAATTGACATTTGCTTGCAGTAGTTCGCAGCCATATTGGTTGCATCATCATATTAGTTATGTTGGAGTTGCTGGTCTATCGTATCAAAAGATGCTTAGAGTGCAAAGGGTTCATGTTACAAATTATTTCAAAATGTCACGAAAACCTCACGAACTTATGCATCGACCCAATTTTTTCAATCAATTACGAAGTCACGTGATAAGTAAGGGTCTAATGTTCTGGGAACACGTTAATGAGATATCGAAAGGTTGTCGGTCGATGTTAGTCGTTGCACTCGTGGACGGATAATTCGTAAGTGCAACGGTGCATGTTACTGCACCCTGCGGCGAATAATACGATCGCTCCATTCTCTCGTGCACACGAGTTGGTCGTTGATCACCGATGACAAGCAGTTTCATGGGAGCTGCGTTTACATACCTGACAAATTAATTGGTATACACGGTGCGCGCGTACTACTCGTATTTGCCCAACCGAAGCAGCTACGTTCATTATTATTTGAGTCTTCGCCCCTTGATCCTCCGTGTCTTCCCTAGCATTTTGTAAATGCGTCGTGCGCTTCGCATTTTCATCGATTGCTCGAAAGTCACTGGCCCTCGATCGTGGCTCATACGATCGTTCGCAACACGATGGAACGCAAATAGCAACGCAATATTACTCATTGTTTGATCACGTTACCTGCCGCCATTTCTCCGCGACAACGTCGACTGTTGGACCCCAATTTCAAAACGGTCGCATACACGGCAAATGCATCGACGTGGCGGTGAATGTGTTCAGCAATAAATTATTGAAGCTAGAGTCAATTTTTGAAATACCCAGAGACCGGTACACGACAAACATTGATCATGTTACTGTTGTGGCAACGTTTGTATTTCTCCATTTTTTCCAGAAAGTACAAACAATTTCGTAATATCATATTGGAACCGATGAAGTGTTCGATGTACCGAGCTGCAACCATAGACTCAGCGGGACGAACAAGCAGAAAGTGATTCTGTATGAAAATTACAAATGAACAACATACAGTAAATTTATTTGATCGTTCATCTGAGAGAAAATCGATGTTGAATCTGTGTCAAATATAGTTGTAATTTCTTGAGAATTGTTGTTATGTACCTTCTTTTAATATAATGTTTCTTAGTGTGAGTATTTGGAAACATTTTCCAAGATCATGAATGAAAAAAGCTGCTTTATTTTAGTCAGTTGAAGTTTCTTGTGTGAAAAACGCTGTTACAATTGTATCGGTTATGACATAATTATGTTTCAGCGTTAATCATTGTTGGGAGTAAAAACATCCGTCTATTATTTATTTAGCAGATCGTATTAAATTCATATCTCGATAAAAATACAAAATAACAAAAAACTAATTATTGTACTGCACGCAGCCCTTGATATCATATAACTTTTGTTTGAAACATTTTTTCATATAACAAACAGTTTATAAGTAATTTAAACTAGTCCAATTAGGTGACTCACCCTGTATAATCCTTCGGCTATTACGCGCCACTATAGTGGCTTCCCGCGAAAGTGATCGTTCAAATTACATTTGGGGTTGTGAATAGCTTATGCTGACCAACAATTCATTTAACTGTTTTAGTATCGCCTAAATAATATTTCGACGATGTAGACCAAAAAGGCTTTACTTTTATTAAACAATAAAATCGCCTGTTCACCAATATTGAAATTAATCAAATTTTATTTTCTATCTAGGCCGTTCTGCACTAATTATAGCCTGATTGATTCCAAGAACCTTACTGTCTGTCGTTTTAATTCGTATACAGAAGACGTTGATTTTTTCTCAGGATTATTATGAACCTCCATGCGCAACTTATGTAGAAAAATTATGTTCCTCTAATTCATAATTTATCCAAAATCATTTTTTTCATATTCCATTCCTAGTTCATTTTAGATAAGCATAGTCTTTTCATTTTACAAAAAGTTCCTGTTGATAAATAGTAATAATAATGATTTGTATCACTATTTTTTATGGTGTTCTGTGGCAAACCTGTGTGTATAACAATAGATCTCCGCATTTAGAACAGGTGATTAACAATAGGTCATGTTCCAGCATTTGAATGTCTGAAACGCGACTCGAAAGACTTAATTTTGAATGTAACTAAACGTATTCTTTAAGTGTTTATTCTTATCTCGTTTACCTCGTAACAATAATAACGCAATCGAAAAGACAGAAAGACAATAATTACTCTCTTAACTTGATGGAATTTCATTAATGAGGTGCAACTATTCTTGAGAAATTTCCATAGCTAATTTTCTCGAAAACGAAGTCACAAGCGGCAAAATGTCATCCTACATTTCCGGTTTGCTTTTGTTCCACGTGGAAGTGGCAAATGTTAAAGCCGATTTGCAACCCCGAGTGCCTGGAGGGGTGCACAATGTGTCATAAAGAAAGCATCATTGAACCATAAAGTGCGTAAAAAGAATTTTGACTATACCTATAATAGTTTTTGAGAAATTAATTTTATCCAGCTAAATGTCGCATTTGTTCCACTATGTACTAGTGCGGCTACCTGCTTCGGTGCATGCCGGTCCCGGTCCATGTGTGTGGACAGTTTGGGCTTTCCAGGTCTCGTTTTCGCGCTTTTTTCATATCTTCTAATTGCATTGATAAGTTTTCAATGGTCTTGTTCAGATTTGAGATAATTGTCAACAGATCTTATTGACGATTTGGTGTCTTTTTCGGTTCCAGTTTTTCGTATGGAGGAGGCGGTTTTCGTTTTTGATGTCATGCAGCCGGCCGTTACTAACAATAAGTTGACGTTCATAGAGGGCCTTCTATTGACTACATTAGGTTTAAAAGTTAGCGTTTTTGGGTTTCTTTTTGCTTTCAGCAGATTTTTTAATTGTGCTGGCAGTATTAGGTCCTTGTCGTCCAGCAGGCTTTTTATGTATGATATTTTCAGCCCATTGTTCGGTTTGGAAGTGTTTGATCTTGTATGTCCTGTATGTTGCTGTGCTTGCACATCACTATTCTTGATTTTTGGAGACTCTTGGATGGGGTGGAACCCCTGGTTTGGTGTTATCCTATCTATTTTGCTGTACTCATTTGTTGGATACGTTGTTTTATTTAAGGGCGAAAAAAAGGTGAACTAGACCGAGAATCGAACCCGGGGCCTTCCGCTTTCCGACGGGTGCTATTCCACTCAGCTATCCAATCCACTACCAATTCAATCTCCCTAAACTCAACACACTAAACGGTTCCCGCCTACAGTATGTTTAAGTGGAACTTCTTGATTGTGGTGAAGTCTTCGTGTTTGGCACTCTATGTTTGTACTGGTTGCCATGCAGGTTAGAAAAAAGGTGCTCTCGAAAGACACGTCCGACACTAATGAGGGCCGAATGAAGACTGTGCTCTACCACTGCGAGCCACTGACCAATTGCCGATTCTAGCTGATTTTTCATCTCTTAACGCGCGACACACTCCCTTGTCGCTTCTTTTTACCGATCTTCATTATGTATTTTACAATATTAGAACACTAAAACAACTGAACAATCGACATCATACGTATTATTATGACGAAATATTCAGTTCAACACATGTTCCAGCGAGGAAAATTTCAGCACGTGGTGTACGCTCTTTCCCTAAATTTTCAGGGCTCAAAGGGTTAAAGCGCCACCCTTTAGGGTATATAAACAACTGTGACCCCAAAGGGAAAGAAATAAACCACAAAGCATCCCTGAAGCGAGTTCCTGGAGTTACGGCGCGTCCTGTGCATTTTTTGAAAATTCTTACTGATTTTAGGGAGTTAAATACGCGACTTATTTAGTTAGTGGTCTAAATTTAGTTTCGGCTTACCTATTAGCGGTGTTACCTGAGCACTCCGCCTTGTTACAGCGTAATTATTTCGACGGAAGAATAAGTGGGCGAAGTATGCGTGAATTTCTCGTCCGCTCCTTCTTTGTTTTTGCTCCGGGTGCAGCAGAAATTTTAATATGCAGCCGGCCAACGGACAGGGAGAATGAATTTAATACTTCATTTATTTCGCGCCGCGGTAACATTACCGCGTACACTCAGTTTCGTCTCGCGTTTTTCTCTGTCCCCCGCCAGCTTTAAAAAATAAAAACCGTTCGCGTTCCCGTGCATCCGAGAAACGAGGGTACTTTGAAAGAACGGCACGGTTGTTCGACAATCGGCCTGTATTCTTCTAATTACGTTCAAAAGGTCTTGTTGTCCAAATTGGACAGCTGCTATGAATTTTTTGTTTAAAAACTGCGTTGTACCAACCTTTTCGTAATAAGTATTCTTCACAGGGTACTTTAAAATTGTTGGCTTCAGTTTTAGGTAGGTTCAGTAGATATCAAAATGAATTAAACATTTCCAGTAAACATAAGTCAAAAAGTGAATAATTTCTTAGACACACTACCGCTCGCAGAAGTATGGACACTCCATTAAAAATGTGTTAGAATTTAGATTTAAAAGTTCCTAATTTGTTTTCCTGTGAAGGTTATTTAATTATTTTATGCATAATTCGGCATTTTTCGAAATTTGGCATTTGAAAAGACACAATTAACACATTGAATTTTTTGTATACACCTAATCGTTTCCAAGATATTCGATAAATAGCTTTTTCAACCCCAACTTTGGGGGGTGTTTTCACTCCTTCAAGACAGATGCTTTTCGATAAAAAAGAACACACCGAATATTTTTTTCTGTTCTGTATCGTATCAAAATTGCAACAAAATCGCCATGTGCCAGTTGGGTGATGTCCCGTGTCAGTGAAAAATATTGAATTATAATAGGTGCAATATTTCTTTCAATTTTTATACATATTGTTACCGTTTTTTTTTGTGTTATATGTATTCTTTCCAGGATTTTAATTTTAAGATTATTATAATAATTACTGTCAAATTACTATAAGGAAGTACATGTTAGTGTTAAGTGTGAATGGCAAGCAGAGCCATGAATGCTCAATGGACATCTACAAACATGCGCCGCATGTTCTGTCAAACTACTTCGATTGTGTATTAAAAACAACACAGGACTTTATATTTCTTTGATGTTTCCCGTAGAAAAAAAGACCTGCTCTTTCGTGTACTGTAGTTAGAAATCCTCCTAGACCATTAAGTTTTCAAATAAATTGCAAAATGTTTCCCAACATTGGTGCGTTTTCGGTGTCCTTTTCACTTTGGTCATTGTTTAAACATGTTTGAGTCTCTATAATGTTATAATACATGATATTATTTTATTTGGGAGAGTCCAAAGAATCATCTGGTGCAAAAAGCAATCAAATATCTATTACCCTTGAAGCACAAAACATTTTTCAATTTGAAAATTTGCATTTTTTCTTCAATTGAAACCTGAGGGTGATGGAAGTAAACAGCTTGCAGATTCGGATTGAGCGCACAAAAATCGTTAGAAACGCGTAATCAATATAAAAAATTCGCTAAAAAGTCATAATATGCTGAACAGTGTAGTCATATTATTATAAAACTGTTAAATGTATACCGTTAAGGTTCAATAAACAATTATTATTATCGTTATTAAATATTATACATATCAAACGTTTCACAGTCTGATCTCCCGATCGTGTCGAGCAGTATATTTCATTTGCACCTCCGTGGCATTTATTATTGAAAAGAGCATTCGAAATACTTCTCCTTTGAATTTTCCCCCGTGTTCAGGGAAAGGTTAGGCAAATGGTGAGGAGAAGACATCGCGGAGAAATAAAATTCCAGCGATCTGTAGGTCGTGATATTTTCGTTCTTTTTAACCCCTTATTCGTTCTCGCGCGTCGTCGCATTGTTCCCCGCAGCACGCGAACTTATTACAAAAGGAAGCCACGCCACCAAAAGGCGAAGATTAAATTGGCTTTCAAGCGGGGCGAAACTTTCATTGGGAACGTTTCGCGTTACTCGGTTTACTCGTACATCGCGAAAACCTGGATCCGTTATATTACTCGAGTGGCTCGCCATTTTCTCAGGCCGGGTTGCTTACACCGAGATCCGTTTCCAAACCGACGTGCCTTGCCTCGTCCTTTAATATTTATCCCGCGCAGAATTTACGCTCCACGTAAATACAGAGACCGTTCCGTAATTCGCGGCACAACCAAAACTGTCGAATCAATTTTTTACGCGGCCGCTATCGCTTTCAGGAAAATGAATTTTATCTTCGATCCGCCTCTACCCTGTGCAAATAAAGAACAAAAAAACTGCTCGCTGGACAGTGATTGAACGGGACGAGACCAGGAATATACAAACACACATCCTCCCGAAACAATTATAGGATCCGAATTTGTGAATAATTTTACATAATTTCCCAAATGTAATAAATGAAACGAGTCTCGTATATTTAACAGTGTAATATTTTGTTCGATGTCTCTAGTCTGTGCAGCGTGTGGACGTGTTAAAGTATTTGACGTCGTGCCAAATAATATGTGCTCCCTGTATTACGGGATACAATAGTATATGACTGAACTGAATAAAAAGTGTCTAATACATATTGGTGAAAGAATTAATACTAACCGAGCTGTAAATAATGTAGGGTCAAAGAAATTAGTTCAAAAATTGTTTATAACTCGAATGATATTGATTTTTCGACTTGTATTTATTAGATATTTTTTATTCAGTTTAATGAACACTATCTATACTGTAAATCTCCAATACTTTTTTGACACTGTGTATAATATTAATAATAATCTTTGGCAATATATCAGTTGTAGAAAAACAGGATTCAGGATACTTTGTAAAGTAAAATACAAAATATGTAACAAGCGTTGGTCGAAAAATCAATATTAACACCTCAAATTCAATTTAATTAGATAATTATTGATTGTCACAAAATTTTGAGCAAACTTTATACTGAAACAATAATGTAGGAACAGAAGAACACGACTGAGTACTCAAATCTTTTTTTCTTTACGATTTATATAAAAAATGGTAAATTATATCGTGTCTGATTGGGTATGGCCGTTTTCACTGTGGCGTTCAACGAGTTAACCGAAATGTAAATAATGTAGTGTTGCAAAAATTATTTAGAAAACCGTTTGTAACTTGATTAATATTGATATTAAATGAATGTTAATAAAGAATGTTTCATAAAGTTCGTCAAGTATTATCCATTTGGTAAATTATACATACAGTGCACCTTAAAAATGTCAGGGACACCTTGAAATTTTCCAACATATACGACTCGCATAAAAAGTTTAATTTTTTCGTCGTATGAAGTCCAAACTGCATTTACAATGTAACCACACAAACGGGTCAGAAGTTATATTAGATGGCAGTTTCTAGCGACTCACCCTGTACATACATGTAACGTAGCACATTAAATAACTACTGCAGTATTGATATTATAAAAGTGTCTCAGGAGAAATGTGTTCTGTTTTATGGAGCACATTCAATAATTGTGATTAATTTTTTGTAAGTGTCATATTTTTTACAATTTCATAATCAGCTGTACTTTTTTAAACGGAATATAGTATTTTTGTCCACACAGTTTAGTAGCTGATGTAAGGACAAATTCAGTGATCCATTATTTTGTAATAAATATTCACACTAAACATAAATGATATCTTCACATTTATGTTTATACAGATATTTCTGAAGATTTTATGGCAACCTAGAAATGTACAAATTGCACCATAATATTTATTCAATTCTACCCGGTGGATGATAATGCTGTGAATTCAACGATGTTCTTTTTACCAAAAGCTATTGCTTCAAGCTACAAATCATAACCTGGAGAATATGCATTAGATAATTATTAAAAATATTTCCATACATGAAATATCAACAGGACTTCTATTTTTCGTCGAAAAATTGACTTTCTCAAAAGCAAAGCTCCGAGCAAAAACATTTCAATCTTCATTTTTGTTTCTTTTTCTTCGTTTCGCCTGTCCTGATGCGAACTCAAGAAATTATCCTGTATACTGTTTTATGATCCAGTATATCAACGGTTTCATATAACTTTATATAAGTGATACAAAAGCCACATGGTTGAACGAAACGTACGTCTATTTTGTAAGCTCAGAGTTTGTATATTACTGAACTTCTCTATGAAGAATAAAATTTTTGCCTCAATAGAACCGGCAATTAATTCCAGAGAAATCATGTAGATTAATACTGGCCA
The DNA here is from genome assembly GCA_916610135.2 of Macropis europaea. Classification (NCBI taxonomy): domain Eukaryota; kingdom Metazoa; phylum Arthropoda; class Insecta; order Hymenoptera; family Melittidae; genus Macropis; species Macropis europaea. The sequence continues at coordinate 23,072,363 of OU744345.1, read as the reverse complement.
GCACTGGTTATTGCATCGTATTCACGATGAATTACAGCATATCGTATGTTTCTTCTACATGCATACACGTGCGCGCTTACACGGATCACATTTTTGATTAATAAAAGTGGAGCCCGACACAGTGAAAGAGATCAATACTATTTTAACAAATACTGAAACCTGCGATTAAATTTCTCGAATATATATATATATAAGTATTGGAGCCTACAAACAAAATTAATTAAATGTTGTAAAAAAAGCGTTTCCATCCACGTAGAAAATTTTATTTTATTACCACTCAGGATTTTTATGAACACTGAATTCGATAAGCATTTCCAAAATGAATTGAATTAATGTTGCAAGAATAAATTGCTAAATATCAATAAGAATTTACAATACGGAAGAAAAGTCGAAATCGCATTCAATATTTCTAAGATTATTTGAAAATCTTATTTCCAAAACATTTTAAATGGAACAGATACGAAGTTGAGAAAGTTGTCCCTTTTTGTTTAAATTACTGGATTGCCGATATTTACACAATGTACCATACTCATATTTATAAAAGATACAAATTTTGTAGAGCAAATGAAATCAAAAAATTTTTAATTTTTAAATGGCGAAACGAATTTCTGTTCCAAATAGACTTTTTACCTGCAGTAAAATGTGAAAGTATTATTGTACGAAAATGTATAATTATGTACATATTGATAATCTAGTAATTACTTAGAATTATGTGAATAAGATAGTTTGACCATTGCACGCAGACACAAGTTACATTGCAAACAAATGATTAGGTAGTAAAATGATTAGAGCATAATAAATCATATTAACTTCATTCCAATTTTTAGATCATTAATATTCCTCAAAAATAATTAACAAAATTATTAGAAATACATGTAAAATAAAAATATACCGATATTTATGGACTCTACAAATATGTAATATATTTAGGTAAAATATAATCGTACTGAATTAAAAAAATTCTATTATATTAATATTTAATAACATGATGCATATTTAATAATATGAATTATATTATTATATTATACTTCAAATGAACAGTATTACATATTAATTTTAGTACACATGAATATTATTTCGTATATTACACAGGGAGAACAATTTAAATTTTCAGTCTTTGTAATAATTGATTAAAACTTCATAACCAGTTTACTATTTTAATTAAGTTTCGATTAAAGTATCAACAATTAACGTGGTCTGAACATCCAATAAATTTGGCATACATGAAACTTTTCGAAAATAATCCCACATTTTTAAACCACTTGTTAATTTTTCCTTTTGACGGAATAGGCACTTTAAATATTGAAAAATGTTTCACACGCCCAGGAAAACTATGAAAAACTTTCTAGCATATTAATTTCCGTTGTTTTAAAATATGAATTTAACTCAGCTCGGAGATAAGCTCTTTTAAATTTTAGAACGAATAAAATACGTGTCTGCTCTCCGGCAAAAACAATTCGAGTTCGACTTCTTGCTCACATTCCAGCGTGAACTTGAAACAATGTTTACATGCCGACACATCTGTGAGTCCATAGAAGGACGGAACCAGAAATCCGTAATTGTTGTGGTTTGCTCGTTCCGGTGGAAATATATCGAGCACCAAGGACGTACCCGTCCCATACCTGACCCATTGTCCCAATCATAACTGATTGTCAGTGTTACGTTGATCGTATCACAACTCGGTCGTGTCTAACATCGATCCGCGATTCGTGCCCTAATTTACATCCACGACACCACCTCCGGTCTCTCTTGTCGTGTTATTTTCGCACTTTCTTGCCACTGTGTGTGTATGTTCCTTGAAAATCGAACACATTTGTAGAGTGGTGAGTACGAAGAAATTCAGTGTGCATTAGCAATGGTAGTAAGGGAAGGTCGGGCAAGATGAACCCTTTAAATTATTACGTAGAATAAAATAATAATGTTTAACCCTAGGGTTCTTCGGGGTTTTTCTGATCCATCGCGTCTCCATGTATTTAAAAAACTTTCGCAATGATGACATTATAATACATGCGACTGGTTATTTCTGTTATCCTTAGTCCCCTCGTTATATTATAAAGTTGAAAATATGAACTCCATATACTCGGGGCATTTTTGACCCAAAGACCTTGAGTGTAAAGTCGAATGCAAGAACGGCCTAAGGTTAATGCTAAGAAAGTGAAACTTTAGTCGAATAATCCTTGGCTCATTCCTCACACTCCCATTATACAGGCTCCGACTGTATATGAATATGTTAAAATGCATAAACATTCGCTGTCCAGCAATAATATGTGTTTAGCAAGAAATTCGATAATCCTTTGCGTATAATATACTGATAATTTAGATATTTTACGTATGTATTACTACCAGAAAATAATTGAAGTGATACATAAAAACAACGAAAGACTTATTTGTTAGCCACATTGCAAATTAACAGCCTCGTGCGATTCTCTATGTATCGTAGATGGGGATGAGCTTCGAATGGGGTTGGCACATCACAATTATTCTTTGAGGGTTTTGCCCTACCTTCCCTTACAACCAAAAAGGAGCTGATTCTTCGTGTAAAAATGAGTAGAAAATATACAATAAAATTTGTTCGTCAGAAACTTCATTAGCGAGATAATCGAGTTTTCCTGATCGCCAAGCATGTGTGTACTAAAAACAACTGACGCACATAGATCGATCAACAAATCGATTTTGGTTACAGTTTTGAATAATATGATGCTTCAAGAGTATTTTACAAAAATTTTATATTATATTAGGTAACCAAGAAAGTTCCTGCCGTTTATCGATATTCTCTACTGATGATTCATTTTTTCGATACTTTTTTAAGGTCAGTCGTCGGGATGTAAAATTCACAGAGCAGTAAATGCTGGACAGAAAAGTATGAAACTCTGCATAAAGTGGATTCATGGGGTGTTCGACAATTAATGAGAATTTTATTATTATATATTTGTCCCTCATCCGCAATGCTCCATTTTTTAATGTGTGATCCTTTTACGCGTGTACATATACTTGTTTCACAAATGGAGAACTTTTTTATTGTACTGTTACAAATGTGTTTTACATTGCAACTTCTTTTGATATTTACAAGTAGACTATGGATGTTTATGTAGTTTGACATACTCAAGTGTGTAAAATATAGTCATTTTGAAGAATCACAGAAATAAAAAATATAATTGTGGAATTTTTATGAGACAAACAAAATGTTCTCGAAGTTCCGTTTATTTATCTGTATTAAAATAAAAAATAGTAAGGAATAAAAATTTATATTTGCATAAACATCCGCAGTCTGTTTATAAGAAATGCAGTCTCTAGTTGTTTCTAAAATTTAGAATTGTATACGATATTCTTTATATTCTTTAGTGAACTGATATGTATTCTTTGAAAATGATGTGTACATTTCCAAAATTGGAAAAGCTTGTAGAAGGATAACTCTTTGGGTCCAGAGGTAAATGAAACAGGCTCTATAAAATTGGATTAAAGGAACTCCTGCGCAGTTCTCTGATAATGGAATTAGAAGGTTTGTTTATATGTGGAATCGGTGTGTAGATATGTAAGATTGTAGAATATAAATTTTATAATAAAATTCTCATTACTCATTGAATACACGACCTACTTACTGGGATATTTGCATTAGAAAATCTTGTTTCTAGAACATTTATGCAAATATACATTTTTCGATTGTAATATTCCTATGTATTAGTGAAGATAAAAATGTGAGATAAGGAACATTTTCTTTTACCTGTAGAGATAAGATTATATCTCTTATTCAGGTAATCTTTTAAAATGAATATATTTAAAATACTTGGATAAGTTAAATCGCACTTAATACTGAACAAGCCGTACCTGATCGATATTCAACTTCGATTTTCTCAAAAATGAAGCTTTGTGAAAAGAAATTTCATTGTGTATACTTGACTTATTTTTGTACCAGGATTTTCCTCTGTTGTCGGTTTTTCCACAGTTCTCTTAAGTTCACTGCTGTATAAATTATTACACAGTTCATCACAATCAGAGCCATTATTTTAAATAGAGAAAATACATTCTACAATATAAAATGCATAGTAATATCTTTCGCTATTTTAATGTAAAAATATAAAAGACACTTTCAAGTTTTCAAATTCCATTTTACATTTGAACATCACTGAATTGTTAATGTATTTTCTGGTTTGCACTCATACGCTTCGAAACCGTGAGTATTAATCGATATATAATTTCATATCGATTACAGCAATTATTAGGGCAGAATGCAGCAACAGAAATTACTGCTCGACTATAAATTGTTCAACAACCCGATGCTTCAGCTCGATACGAATAACAACAATATGCAACAAACTGACTGGTAAGCGCACTGAAATCTTTCACGTAAATTACAAATTGTCCGTAGAAAAGTACATGTTTACTAGATCTTTGAAAATCGTCTCTGTAAAAGAAAGTTTCTGTAGAAGTGCTAAAGTTTTTATCACAAGAAAAAGTTATTTACGTCATTGACATGGCGGCCGGGCATACATTCTAAATATAGCTATAAATAGTGAATATTTCAGACCTTGACTACTCTTAAAACATGTTCCTAAAGTAAACTCATTATTTTTTTTTGTTGATGCCCCTTTTGTATGAATTTGCCAATGAAAGTAAAATGTTTAGTACCTCGAGTTTTACGAAATTAATTCCAAATTTGTAATTTCATATGAATAATAAAAGTTATGAATATTGAAAGATAATGCAATTCATTGTTTCAAAAATATATTCAAAAAATCATCTGTATCATATTTGTTTTACTTATATTTCTTGGGTATAAGTCACATTAATTATTTTGACCAGTTGTAACGAAAATAAAATTTCTAGTAGCTTGAGTTTCACAAAATGAGATTCTAAATTCACATTAGAAAAATTATATATAATGTCGATAACAATCTATTTAATACTTTGTTTCAAGTACTGCTTCTCGATGAGGATGAAATTTAACACGAATTCTAATCGTTTTTATGATCGAAAACAAATTATTAAAGAGTTCTAAGATTTACTAAAAAAAATTCCGTTCATAACGCGATTAACAATTTACAAAAACACGAATGAACAAGAACAATGCAATAAACGAAATGTGCAGAACGAAGTTCGACGGTGGTGGCTTCGCTGAAATTTCTTCCTCCTGTGGCTCGATTCGAGAATCGATTATACGACCGCCTTTCCCGCTCATCAGCTTTTTTTTCTCTGAACTCAGCTCTTTTTAATTGGTTGCCTCTCCAAGCAGTGTCTCTGCAGCCAATTAGTGCTTTGCGTAAAGTGCCCCGTGGTCTTCTCTTGCGATTAACGATTTTTCTGCCTTGTATTTACCATCAGCAGCTATCTGCTTCGACTTGCGTCTGCTGACCCATTGTATTTTATTATTATTAATTAGCACACTTTACAAATTATTTTTAAATATTATTCTTCATGTTACGACAAATATTACAGATATCCGCCACCTGTACTTTGCTTCCATCGCTGTATCCTTTTATTGAGCACGTTGAAATATACAGTGTGTCCCATTTAAAACCACTCGAGTATCTTTACGAGGGGAGACAGCGTAACATTATGTTGCATGAATACTGCTTTGCAATATTAGAATTCAAGTATTTACTAAACTGATAATTTGTTAGGCCGAGTCTTATATTTTTTTATTCAGAATAAAGAGGATACTCTGAAACAAAATTTTTACATTATATGTATAGCTAATGGATGTATAAATATAACATTCTGACACTGATTGTAAACAGATCATATCTGTTCAGTGCAGTTTATTTAGACATTGTAATTTTCCAGGAAAAATTGTTTTTCATATTGATTCTGTTCAATGATTTTTAAGTTATACATTATAATGAAATTATAAGAGCGACAAAAATATCGAAATTTTCGTTGTGTGACTGTTAAATCCTTTTAATGAACTTTGACATTTCCCTCTTCCCTCAACTCCGCTTAATTTTTTTTACCGTTTCAATGTTTTATTCTTTCGCGTTTGGTAATATCGTAAAAAACTCAAAATTTTGATTGCTTCATCGCTCATTGTAAAAAAGGCATAAGTTACAAAATGTGAAAGTACATAAATGAAAAATATATCGTTGTATTAATCATGAAAAAAGCTTTTGTACATCATATTACCATATATACATAAATATATAAATGTTTGAATACAATGCAAACATTTTTTACCTGGGTCTCATTAGCAAATCATTAAATTGGTGATGACCACCGGAACTGTGGCCTTCCCCCACTCTGCGTCAATTCCCCTCATATAGGCTGTGATCTGGGATGAGGGGGATGGACCTAGAGTGGGGGAAGGCCGTAGCTCCGGTGACCATCACTGGAGTAGATAAAAGATACTTAGTTCACGATTTTTAATTTGTAACACGATGCTTGTGTACCATATTTTCAATATAACACGAACTAAAAAGTATGGACAGCCCTCGTGTAACATAGATTTTTCTAAATTATTATAAATCCTTGAAGCACACATAATTTTTCTTTTTTCATTTGTAACGGAATCTATTGTGTGGTTTTAGAGTATAACGTATCACCACAAGAATTAATAATGTTATATCAGAGTTATTTATATTTGCATTTAATTCCAGTTGATTTGAATAAAGTATACAGTAAACGAAACTGATCTAACAAATGTGTTACTTCAACTTTTCTCGTTATTTAAATCGTTTTCAGAGCATTGTTATTCGAAGCAACGTTACACCCATAACAAATTACATTTCAAATACGCCTTCGAAGCTTCTAATTCGTCGGTTGCACGGGAATTAACAGAAGAACGTAATTATTAAAATATCTGATGAGTTTCGTGTGTCACTGTACTATTAACTCGTTGAGTGCTACAGTGAAAACAGCCGTACCCAATCAGACACGAAATAATTTACTATTTTTTATATAAATCGTAAAGAAAAAAGGATTTGAGTACTCAGTCGTGTTCTTCTGTTCCTACATTATCGTTCCAATATGAATTTCGCTCAGAATTTTGTGACAATCAATAATTATTTAATTAAATTAAATTTGAGGTGCCGGTCACCGGTGACCCCCACAGCACTCAACGTGTTAAGAATACAATTTTTGTTCCTTTGTTGACACGTGTAAAAAAACTATTTTAAACTACTGAGTTCCGCTAAACGCCATCGTGTTCTTTTTCTTCGTTGTGTCTTTATTCCTCCCTACGCCGAGAGCTCGCCACGAAGATTCGAGAATAAGAGTCGTTAAAGAGTTTCGCGCCACCGAGCTCGACCGATTTTCCTCCGCTCCTTCATTTTTTCCTCCTATACCCCGACGTTTCTCTGTTTCGAGCATACTGAAGGTTCAATAGCTCGTACAGCTTAACGAAGTTACCGCTTCGTCAACAAGAGTCTGCGGGCTGCGTATGCTGTAGCATTTATCGATTCAGACAGCGACCATCTTTACTAAAGGGTTTCCCGCGATTTTTCCTTTCTAAAGTAATACCGTGTCTACGCTTTGAATATTGCAGGATATTTGCCGACTTGATGCGTTTTGAATACGATAGATACTCTTTGATTGGTTGCATGGTGTTTGGTTTCATTGTCAGAGGAATGGTCACACAGAGCTTACGACACGTTTTAGTTTTACATGCACACCTCGGTTGAATAAGAATCAAAGTCGTTTTTCTCGAAGACAGAGTTTTGTATAAATAAAACTGCTTTACTAATGTGAACTTATTTTTTTGTGTGGATTCACTCCTTTGTAGCTTACACTGCTCGTTCAGGGACACCTTGTATATATAAGATTATTTACACATTAGGTCAAAGATTGGATTGGATCATGATCACAGTTATCTTTCGCGAAGATGAGGTTTCCTATAGATGTAATTTAATCAGTAATTTTAATTCTCTATTTTATGTAGATTCGCCCCTTTTCAGCTTATGCTACCTATTCGAGGACACTTTATATAAGATTATTTATACGTTAATGATAAACTATTGAACTGGTCTAGAATCAACGTCGTCTATCAGGAATATAAAGCTCCCCATAGATAAAATTCCTTCTATAATTTCAGATTATTATTTTATGTAGATTCACCCTGGATAAGATTATTTACACATTAATGACAAACCAGTGAATTCATTTAGAATCACGGTTGCCTATCTCGAAAATAAAACTTCCTATGAACAGTATATCTACTCTATAATATAAAATGCTTAGCTTAATATCGTCACGAATGCTCTCCCGTCACGAAACAAAAACAAACAAAACGAAGTTTCTTTTTACACTACTTTGTTTACATATACATTTACAAGTGATCGAAGTCCTAGGGGCATGCAAGCGGGGGATTGGGCCGCTAGTCTTCTGTAATGTTAACTCACTTTTTCATTTTAATTTATCCCTGTTTATCATCCACTACTCGACCAGTGGTACTGTGTATAGTATTATTTGGTCTGCAGAAAAGTTCTGTCCGTTTAGCGTACATTTATTTTATTAATAAATTAACCTTTCGCACTTCAAAGAGCAACTGTACTGCCCAAGCACTTCGAGACGTTTTACTCCTGTGGCCAGTGTTACTGTCCACATTTTACCATTTATAGATAAAAGGGTTTATATGCATTCGTTCATCAATGTCATCGGGTGTTTATACTTTTCTATGTTTATTCTACTCTTGTCCTAATTTGTAGTATATAAACTTTAGAGTTTGAAAAATTAGAAATTTATAGTTTGACAAAAAGTCATATAGTCTAACAAATTGCCAAGATTTCTTCGTGGTCATTTTGTGTAACTCAGAAATGTAAGAAAAAAACTCGTTGGAATTAACTACCAATGTATAGTCTAATTGCTTGGAGTGCAAAGGGTTAATAATTTAATTTAGTAATAAGCCATGTTTATCAACATCAAAGATAGCGGAAAAGCTTAATGTAGTCCGACAAACAGTTTTAATATGATTAATTTCAATCTGATAGCTTGGGTTCATATATTTTCTTTTACTTAAAAAACGGATAGAACTTTTCGGCACACCTAATATTTCCACATTAATGATAAACGTACAGAAATCATTACAGGAGGGTTTAATATATTAATTAAACTCTGAAAAGAGAGTCGTTTTCGGCTTACACGCCGTGGCATTGGACGCGTTAATTAAGCGATCGCGACTGTCTCTGTGCATTAACGAACATGTCGCTACGAAGTGAAAAGTGGAGGGTATGGTTATCAGCTTGGTTATCTCTTATTTAACACCATCGTGTCTGGCCGAGTCGAAGGGTGATAACGAATCAGTTCCTATCCCCGGTAGGGGAAGGAGCAAAATTGAACAATGGTGCTCCGAGCACCGTGAAGATCCAGTAATTGAATTACACTCCGATAACCGCTTATCGCGATCCCGCTTCCAGAAAATAACTTTCCCTGTTCGTTTTTTTTAATCCGTACCATCTGATTACGCGTCTCGAACGAAATAATTAGTCCGTTTATCCTCACGCGTATCGGCGCATCGAGGGTGGACGTTCAATTCATGCTCTTCAATGTACAATATGATATTCTGTGAATCCTGCTCTGTTCCCTTTGATTACTTTCACTTCGGCTGTAATTATCGCTGAATCAGGAGGCTATGCTATCACAGAATTTGCCGTTTGTAATACATGATTACAACACACCTCAAACTGGCTAATTAATTGTTTTCTCTAGTTGTGACGATAGGAATAATATGTATATTCATTCGTAATTTGTGTGGTAACAAACAATCAATGGGTTGCAATGAAAATTTTGACTTCAATGTCATTGTTTTCGGAGTTTTCGAGGACGTCCGTGATTCTTTTTGTGTGGAAATACATATTTTTCCCCTGTATCACGTAACTGTAACAATATGACCTTAAAATTGAACAGCAAATTATACAGAAAGATTTATATAGAATTTAACTATAAGTCATAATATAATGATTTATGTAGAAACATGAGCATTATAATGCGTTGCATTAAATAGACGAGTAAAATAGAAGACTGACTTAAGTTGGATTAATAATACTGCTTGACTTTCTATCTTGTATTATATACAGATAGAAGAAAAAAAAATATTAATATTTTTGACCCATGATTTCAATTTCTTTTTCTTCCCCCCCAAAACTGGAAATAAAATATTTCTTAATTTCTGTTCCAATATTCGATACAGCGTTTCTTGCTAAATTTATTTGACTGACTCTACAGGGTGTTGCTGAATTATAAATACAAACTGTACACCCTGGTAAAATTCATTAAATAAAAGAACAAAAAACTCTTAATGAACATATGTCGGAAAGTTAATGTTAAAAATGTATATATCAGTCCAGTTATAAAAATTCGGGGGGTAGTCACTTCGATCCCTGAGCGGCACCGCGGCAGTATTTCATGTGCCACACAAAATGCTGTGTAAAATTTGAAAAATTACCTCAATAAATTGTTATTTTTACCTATACTAGTGTCTGAGAAAACTTTGTATGGACCACCCTGTACAAAAGAAACTGCACAATGGACAAAAATGTATTTAAACTTGGCGCAATCGGTGTGTATTATCATTATTAGTGCTAATTAGCTTTCTTGTTCACGAGTGCGTCTAGAACGGAGAGCTAGGGCACAATGGGAAAAATCATCTTTGGAAGATAATGTATTTGCACGTTGCTGAAGCGATAATACCTCAGGGGTTAAACTGTTCTCGGCTGTATTCTTAGCGTGGCACATTTCGCAAGCTCGTAGCGGCGGACCCTAAAACTGCGATTTCGTGGTGAAACGCTCGAAGCAATGTGCACGGTTGGCATTAGGTGGTGAGGTGGCGAGGGCGCAAAGCTTGTGGGGTGTGCTGAACGGCTGATTCGGGAATAATCTCCAACTATCTCAAACTGCCACGCCACTTGCCCTTGCACACGTGCTTGATCGAGTGTACTCTCGCTTTTGTTCTGTACTTTTTATCGAGACAATTGAAAACGCCAAATTCTCCTTCCAGTTAACGCGCTGACTGATACGTCACCGGTGACCGCCGCCTTAATGTGAGGTTCCGGTCTAGATTCCTCACACAGAAGGCATTTTCTTGGAATTAAGAAAAAGAAACTATGTGAGATAATTGAATTAGAGTTTTGGCATTTTATTAAGCCTTTGACTGCCATAGGTGCATATAAGCGCTTAACACGTTGATTATCGTGGGGGTCACCAGTGACCGACGCATCAAATTTTATTTAATCAAATAATTACTAATTTTATTAAAATTTTAAACAGAATTAATATTGTAGTAAGAATAGAACGGCAAGACTATGCAATTGAATATTTACACATTTTATTTTATTTTTGAATCCTGCTTGAAATGGGATATTTTATTTGTCTGACCTGGTATGGCAGTTTTCACTGTGACAGTCAACGTGTTATGAAGCCGCCTACAGTGTACTGACGACGCTCAGAGGCGTTCAACGCATTAGCTCTTTATATAGTACTGCAGTTTGGCCGCACGCAGCGTTCGTCTTGTTTCCACGTAGCCGCAGTCAAAGGGTTAAGAATCTTGTAAACCGCTGAAGTTTACATATGTTTTCGTTTAATTCAACATTGTAGATGGCATTAAAGGGTTGTTGAATTTGAGATTTTACAAGGGACATTACCCAAGTGTCAATCACTGACTTTAATTATATTTTTGTGGATAGTTCTCAAAAAAATATTTAACCCATTTTTTCTTATTTCGTCCATATCCAGGGGGTGAAAACATCCCTTGAAGTGGAGGTCGAAAATCCTATTTGACGGTATATCTCAGAAACATTAAATGTTTACATTTACACTTTTTTTCAGGACCAATAGTTTCTGAGACCGGTAATTCTCACCTCAAATTTTCTTTCTTTAAATAACTAATAATTATTATAAAATTTTGGGTAATATTAATATTGTAATGATAGTCTAAGATGATACATGCGCGTTCAAAAAATAAAATATTCTTTTCCTTCACGATTTGTGTTTCAAATAAGACATTATATCGTGTCTGACTAGGTATGGCGGCTTCCACTGTGGCATTCAACGTGTTGATACAAACTTACTTTTCGAAGTGAAATGTAGTTCATTTATAGCTATGCAGTCTGTCACTGTTCGTTTCAACATTTACTGAAAATATATGCGAGTTTATTAACATTCTCGAATTAACTTCCACTGTTGAGAATTGACTTCTGAAACCTACAGTTTCAGGAGGGTTCCAACGATGAAAAAAAATGTAAGTTCCTCTTTACGAGAAGCTCTTAATATTCCTTCTGCACGTGGCTGGGCAGCGAACTTACTAAACTGAGCTGTAGTTATCTAATGCAAGACGAATATCAGGATTATCCGTGGAATTGAGCTAATACAGGAGCCATCGAGGAATACGGAGGAATGTGTCGAATCGTGGTCGCATTCTCGGACGGTTTCGTAAGAAGGCGAAGGGTTTCGGGACGGTAAAAAGAGGAAGATCTGATCTTCAGGATCGCGAGCTTAATCGGTTTAATTAACGAAGAGCAGCGAGTGACCGAGGGGTCGGACAGCAGCGTGCAAATTTAAGCTCAGCAGAAATTCTGCCTCAATTACCGATCAGTAATTGGACGCCGCCAGGCGTATCGTTTCCGCGAACGACCTCCCTGCGATTATCGAACCTTCGATCGGATGTCCATTCGACCTTTTCGCGTCCAAATCGATTCTTTGTTTTCTCACAACCCCCTTCCCCGTCGACTTCTTGACAATAGACTTTCCAAGAAAGCTTTCATCCTCTGTGCACAGTATTCCCCGGTTATAAGATCGCTGCTGGAAATCGTCTGCGCCCTTATAACCGGGGAGCGGACCAGTTTATTTTCTAACAACTAGTGCATTTCACAATCACTTTGATCGCGAAAGAAAATCGGTAACTCGAGTATTCCGATTTTTGAAAAATTTTACTGTTCTGTGGAGGAATTCGAGATAGTGTAACCGCAAATTTGTACAATTTGGGTACAACTATTTGTATGACATTGCATGTTTATCATTAAACCGCACACGTTTATACAATGTAACATATTTACGTACGTAAAATACACCGAGACCGAAAGGAATTTTGTGACATTTTATGTAGATGTGTTAAAGGATTATTAAATAAATTAAATAAGGAATAATAGCAGTACAATGAAATATGAATATCTTTTTATAGGATTCCTCTGGAATTTTCGTCTAATTCTGTATGAGTATTCTACACGTTCAACTGAAAATTATGCGAATCGACTTGTGATTGGTATCATTTTATTCAGAGAAATTTTATAAATTCCTTAAAATCGTTTTTATAAAGATAGAATGTACGTTGCAAAAGTCTTCCAGATCTGGGCGGTAGGACCGCTGTCTCATAACCAGGGACAATCTTGTTCTTATAATAGGAAATATTATACTTCGATGCATATACAGGGTGTTCACTTCTTCGTTGGTGTAAAACTTGACTCCACGTAATGACTCCTTGAGGAGGCCAAACTAAAAGAAATCTGATGGAGCAAGGTCTGGGCTATAAGGCGGATGTGGAAGAACCTCGATGCCTAATTTTTAAAATTTTTATTTTTTTAGTAGTGATCAAACAGATGTTTTAATACTGTACGTAATTTGAGGAAACAATGTTTATCTACATTCTTTTTAGCTTTATTCAGCGTCAATTCAAAGTAAACATAATAGACTTCAAAATAAATCGCACATAGTAAAACTGCAAACCAATCATTTTGACTGCCTTGATAGTTCTAGTGTTAACGCGGTGAGCCCCACAGTAAGAACAGCCATACCTAATCAGACATCACATCATTTACTATTTTTTATATAAATCACAAAGAAAAAAAGATTTGAGTACTCAGACGTCTTCTTTCGTTCCTACATTATTGTTTCAGTATAAAATTTGTTCAGAATTTTGCAACAATCAATAATTATTTAATTAAATTAAATTTGAGGTGTCGGTCACCAGTTACCGACGCGGCGTTCACCGTGTTAAACTGATGACAGGGATGTCAAGTTATAGTTTTGAAAGTATCGTATGTCTTTCAGATATTTTTTGAACTACAGTCGATTATTTCTTTATTTTTTGCACGACCGTATAACACCCTCTTTATCGTCTAAATCTTTAACTTCATCTAGGACTCTAGGTTTACCCTTTTCTGGCATTTCATCCTATCTTTACCTGTTCCCGCCAAGCCTGTTCTCTTTCATGGTGATTTCTGGAGAGCGATCTTTTTCCGCCAAATCAACCTGCTAAATTGGAGCTTGCAAATGATCCGCCTTAAAGATTCCGCTAATTGTGCGCGGGTAGAGGGGCAACGGCGAAATGGAGAGCGTTTCAACGAAGAAACCTTACCGCTAAACTAATTGCGACGGCAAAAGAACGAACACCGAGGGAGAAAATAAAACGGAGGAGAGTTTGAGGAACGTTGATGTTCCGTGGGACAGAAGTTTCGAGATGCCTCATTTCTTTTTCATTTGTCAGCGACTGAAAACGATTCCGTATATTAAAGAAAAGTGTACCATTCCATTTGAAAATATCAGTTGATTCCATAAGTAATGTCGTTTATAAATATGACTGCATTGAACGTACAGAAATCAGCGAATTCAGTTATTTTTAGTTACCAAGATAATGAATATTAAGTTTAGAGTCCTTCTACAATTACTTCAGCAGTTCTTTGATTACTTCTTCCACTACTTTCTATTGTTTTAAGACAATTCATTTCAGGTTGTTTTCAATCAATTGGTATCAATAACACGTTGAACACCACAGTGAAAACGGCCAGACTCAATCAGACACGATATAATTTACTATTTTTTATATAAATCATAAAGAAAAAAAAGATTTGAGTACTCAGTCTTGTTCTTCTGTTCCTACATTATTGTTTCAGTATGAAGTTTGATCAGAATTTTGCAACAATGAATAATTATTTAATTAAATTAAATTTGTGGTGTCAGTCGCCGGTGATCACCACGGCGTGCAACGTGTTCAATTTTTGGTCAGCTGAAACACTGTCCAGCTACCAAAGTAAGTAATACATGGTTCATAAGTACGACTAATTTCGAGTGTCACAGACGCCATCTCAATATTTTTCCATTAAAATTGCATTTTATTCACAAAATTGTTAGCAACAGGTCTCTGTTGTTGTAATCCAAAGTTTCATCGAATAGTTTTGAACAAAGTAGATACCTCACATACCACCACCTGCACAATTTTTACAAAATAAAACCGAGCAATATATTTATATTTATTTGGCATATGCATTAAAAGATAGGGGACGACACTGCTTATGGGATGACCTGATACTTGCGAAATTAATGTTAAATGATTTAGCGGACACAGGGACGCGAACGATTAATCGGGTCACCCGAATGTAGAACGGAGTTGGGGGTTCGTGAGCATCAGTAAGTTTGACAAACCTATTAACGCGGAGGATTCGCTGAGAAAAGAGTAATTTCGAGAAATAAAACGATCTGTCGGCCGATTCTAATGAAGTAAAGCGCGATGGAAGTAGGAATCCATGGGAAGGGAATAACGGAGCGTGAGGAGTATAATGAATTGCGAGGAGAGCGCATGTATAAAGAGACAAAGAGAAGGAAGAGAGGAACGCGCGAATAAACGAGCAAGCTGACGAACGAGTAGAACTAATACGGACAAATCAGGTTGCTTGAAGTTGACGAGGATTTTCAGTAATTTCGTAGCACCATCGGCTGCTGAACGTGCTGCTTTCCAAGCGATTTTTTTCCTCTCTTTCCCCTTTTTTCTCTCTCTCTCCTCACTCCCATCCATCCCTTCCGCCGTTCCTCCCTCTTCATTTTCCATGTCGTTTTTTCGTCTGTCTCCTCGAATCTTCGTTCACGCTCGTTTCACGTTTCTCGTAACGAACGTATTCCGCTGATCACGAATAATTTCTTTCGAGAGTCCATTAGGGGACATTTTTCCTAGGGAGCCCGTTGAAACCGAAAGACTATTAAAAACTTTTATATCCGTCGAATATTTCCGTCGATTCGAGAAGACATCACTGGCACAATGTAGCCTCCTACACATTATGACGAGTAAGTTCCCGGACTGATGCTATAAAAGAAACACAAGAAGAACCTAAAATATTTATTAACACGTTGACTGCCACGGTGGTCACCTGTGACCAGCACTTATCTTCTCAGTGGGGCCCTGGTGGTCATGCGTGACCGGCGTTAATACAATTTTCAGAATGATTAAAATAAGATGAATATCATGGATTCAAAAACTTTGAACAACGTAACTAACTCGAGAACATTGTGACCATTATAACCAGCGAGATAAACGCACTATTGATAAGGGTATAATCTTATTTAGCCATATTACTTAATATTATATCATTATATATTTAGAATTATGAAAATTCTATTGTGGCCCCCAGAGCAAGACATAAAACTTGCGTGACAGCAACGTGTTAATACCATAGTTCAGTGTAATCCTCGCCCTCTTCTGTGTGACGTTTCATCGTTCATGTTATAAATTGATTGTGGGCTCAGGATAAAATTAAAAAACTTGCTCCTTGACAATTCTGGGGTAAGTGCTGAGTGATTCAAAACAGTCCTCTTACCAGAAGGCATACTCGCCATCCTAACTCCATGGTCAGGTCCTTTAGGAACAATGTCCTCTTTCTTGGAAAATCAGCAGCACGACGGTGGGTCGCCTGACACCTTTATACTCTTTCTCATGCCTCTTCCAAACAGTCAGCCTATGACACCCAATAGCTATACGCTTTCGAGTCGCTGGTCAACGTTTGATGCTCACCCAGACACAAAATAGTCCTCAAGCCAGTCATAAATAAGGCTAAACCAAAATAGCGTCGAGCTAACTGCCTGCGACCTCTCTTACAATTTCGTCACCGTTAACATTCATCTAACGAATCGAACGGCCGAGAAAATGCTTGTTACCGAATCCCCTTCAGTTCTCTTGTCGCAGTTTGATGAATCGATGAAACGTCCTCGTATCTCGTCCCTATTATCATAATTTTCAATTTAGTAAATAAGAAAAGTCAGTCGATGCTAAATCAGGCGAATAGAGCGGATGGGGCATCAAGGGGATCCCTCGTTTCGCCTAAACCTCGGTGATAACGATCGAAGAACGCGCCGGAGCATTGTCGTGCGGAAGAAACTAAAAGCGCACCTTTTTCTTTCTCAAATCTTCGATTAAAATCTTACGTACTTCTCTCTATCGATCTCTGCCGTCTCTTCTAACATCCGGACACCCAAAGTTCGATCTTCGGCCGAGCACTTTTAAATGATTTCCGTCGATTCTTCCGTTCTGGAAGTTGATGGACGGTCTTTCCGTTCATCGTCTTCTAACGACTGTTAGCCCCCATGAACCTTTTATGCCATTTGAACACAGTCGCTCTCGATAAACATTCTTTGCCGTACGCACTTTTCAACATTTCAAACGTTTTAGTAGCTTTCTTTTTTAATTATATACAATTTTATATATGACCATATAACACCCTCTTTATCGTCGAAATCTGTAAGTTCGTCTAGGACTCTAGGTTTACCCTTTTCTGTCATTTCATCTGTAGCGGCACTTCCCGACCTCGCCAGCAGAGGGATCAGCAGCGCACAGACTTCCCCGCAAGTCCACGACCATCCTGCGCTCTGTATATATACACCTACGACGTGACCCTCACTATCCCGCGTCTAAGGCACGGGCCTGCTAGGTAGCCTTACTGACGAGTCCACTAGCAGGCCCCGGACGAAACGCTCTATCCTCTTTCCTCCTTCCTTTCTTTTCTGAAATCCCTGCACAGGATCCCAGGATCCCTGCACCACCGCTACACATCGTATCTTTATCTGTTCCCGCCAAGCCTGTTCTCTTTCATGGCGATTTCTGGAGAATTTGTACATCACAAATTTCATCATGGAAATTTATTAAAGATCAAACTATTAAAGATAAAAATATACTTCAAATCGCAAAGTTGTATGTTTTTTTATGTACAATAATTTGGTAAAGAAGATTTTCAAAAATTGTTAATAGTTTTCGAGATAGCCATGGGGGTGCCGATATTCAGAGAGTGATTTCATCCCTTAAACTTGAGTATCCGCAGCTAAAAGAAAAATACATGTCTCTTATTCTTGGCTATTCTACAAACCTGCAAAATTTCATCAAATCGTGGAGGGAATGGTTCAATACCCTTCATTGCGAGTCAACTTGTTTACGCGAAACTTTCCAAATCGAACACTGCCTCCAAACGAACGCTAACCTTAATCATCAAGGGCCGAGTTCGTCAAGGCTGGTCATCCATACCCCTTTCCTTTCCCTAAAATACTATATATCTGCCTAGGAATTGGCGAATGCAGTCAGATTCTTATGCAACGCCATGACGTATAGCAGAATAAACCTCGTTTTCGATTTTAAAAGTGTTCGACGTAATTCCACGACTCGGAATCCAACAGTGGAAAAATTAACTTCAACAAAATAATTGTAATCCTCACCTGCCTCGACCAAACGAGTGGAAACTTGCATAACATATGAACAAACGTTCTCTCTGACCTGTGCCGTTTGTCCGTGATATTTAGTGTTCGTAATATTACTTTAATAGTGTCAATCCGAAATTTAATTGTCACTGTGTACAGAGCAACTCTCCCGATTTGTGACAGTTCTGAGCAGGTCGGTGGACGTTATTCCTGTGCAAAAGTCCGTCCAATCGAAGATTCAGCTTCAACTCCAGCATTCGCATTGCCATTGGCTTGGAATAGATGGCTCTCTACAAGGTTTTGCTTAAAATAAACTGAGAACGTTTTATTGGACATCGAGAAATAGTAGTATCTGTAAGACTGGATATCTTTGCAACAGTTTAATCGAAGATTCTTATTTTTATAATCAGGATTTGTACAGGGTGTCTCATTTTAATTTTTCCATACGAGTAACTTCGAAACTGTTAGCGATATAGAAAAACACTTTTTGAAGTGTTTTTATGAATATGTACTTTATAGTTATTTTATGTTATTGAATATATATCGCCGTCCATAAGTATTAGGACACTTGTCAAATTTGTAATAAATCTGAATAAGGGTTTGAAACCACTCAAGAATTCGAACAAACATTCTCTATTCCTTACATTATGCCACAATGGAAATGTATATTCAACTGTATATCACAAATTTCATCATGGATAATAAATAAAAATCAAACCACCCTCCACGATCCTTCATTACGATTTTCATCAACTTTGGCATTTTACTTTTGAGTTTCTCATTTCTAGTAATATTATATTTTGTCTTATTTCACTTGTAAGTAGTTTCACAAGGCAGATTTTAATTTTTAGCTAGTTTATCGCATTTTTCGATCCAGTTCATTCCAGATTTTCACAATTGGGTTCAAATCGGACAATTGGGAAGGCTAGTGCATGATCTTTATTTTATTTCTCTCTTGTAACTGTTTTAAATATTTGTTGCTAATCTTTGCAATAATACAAAATAAAAAAATAGCAAGTTCCCTAATACTCATGGACGGCAGTGTACGTATTTCGAGTATATGAATACGTTAAATTGCATACACATCCGCAGTCTAGGCACTACCTACGGGATGACGTGGCAGTTCAACCCCGTAAACGGTCTGAAACTTTTGACCAGCGGTATATTTCACAGGGAACAAATGTCAAAGGATACCGAGGACATTGTAGCGCGAGGTATGGCCAGAAGAAAGGGTCGCCTTCAAGCCAACTATTTCTTCAGTTTAAAGTATTGTTTGCGAAGAAGATACCGCGTACGTGTTCCTCCTAATGCTCGCCAGGGTTTTTCTCGTTTTTCAAGTAACATAGGACAGCTGGCGTCGTCACGAACAAGTGTACCGCGAAACGGTGGCGTGTATGAAAGCGAAGTATAGTGGTGAGCGTAGTGGCAGAAGTGTAGGTGGATGTAGAGTAGCACGAACATGATGGGAACGTGAGCACAGACGGACGCGGAGAACCAGGGGCTGGATGAGAGAAAGGGGTGAAAAACTTTTGTATGCGGCTTTCGTATCACCGGACACTACACGTGACCAGCGTAACTGGTCGAAGCTTTAAAACATGGCTGTTCTAGGTTGGCTATATGCAAGCGAAATCGATGGATATTTTCGATTTTGCACGTTCAGTGTTGCCTGCGGTGGCAATCCGGTTTGCCCCAAAGATTAGTCTCCTCCTGATGTCTGGACGAAATTACCCATCGAACACAATCGTCCACACCCTCCTGTGATTTCCTTTCGGAAGAGGAGTCGTAACGGCAGGCAATTTTCTTTCTTTTAGTGCACACGCAAACTCGTTCGATCACTTTCTGGATAGAGTGAATTAACACGTTGACTGCCGTGGGGGCCATCGGTGACCGGCGTTTCGAATTTCATTCAAGGGGTTAGATCACCTTGACGTGTTCAATAAATTCTGCATTTTTGGGAATTTATTTATTTTCATAAGCACAGAGACGTACATATATGAATAGTATACAGGGTATCCCAGATTTTTACAGACAAACTGTACCAGTATGTTCTACGAATAGAAATAACTAAAAAAAGGTTATACAAACGTATGCTGATAAATGCGTTCTTAATAACGTATAAGAATAATATGGAATATTATAATAGTATGTTACAGTGTGGTGGTAGTTCGATAATATTTGTATAATTTATTTATAAAACTATGTTTAATGTTTGGAGTTGATATAGATAACCAATATCATTTTTGTTAATCCTTAGACTGTAGATGCACTTTAAATGTTTTATGTTTAAATATAACACCGACATCATCTACATTCCATGAATTAATAGAAGGAAAAAACGAGTACTAAATATTATGAGATCTTGTCCTACTGTATATCTCTCTATAACCGATAAAAAAACAAACACTCTATTCTACATGTAATAAATACAAACATGAAGAACAGTATTTTATTCTCTACGATAAATACATAGACTAATTTTAGCTTGTGTTCATTCAATTACATATAATCTAGTAGATTAATACATTTATTTTATTTAATGTTAACTGCTGTTCAAATTAACCGAACGGCTCCAGTGTAACAGTTATTTGAATGGTGTATAAATTTGTAGCGGTTAAATTGGTGCAAAACTGGTGGTTATATGGCGTTTAAACCATTGAGAGGCTTTTAAGAAAAGCATACGTTTTATCATAGTGTGACTTTTAACGCTGAGAGAAGGGTTGACAGAGCACGGGAGGAAGGGCATGCAGATGCATGTTTCGTGGGGGCCACGTATGGGCTTTCATTAGCCACAGGAAATTAAGCGAGAACCACTGAAGCCACCTCTCACCACGCCCCAAACGTTCCTAAAAGTCTGGAGACAGAGGATGTTGA
The DNA here is from genome assembly GCA_916610135.2 of Macropis europaea. NCBI lineage: Eukaryota > Metazoa > Arthropoda > Insecta > Hymenoptera > Melittidae > Macropis > Macropis europaea. The sequence goes on along the minus strand of OU744345.1, from coordinate 23,051,126 downwards.
GTATATCGCAGCCCCGGGGGTCGAATCCCGAAAATTGAGTCACTTCACTGACACAAAGATGTTCCTGGCAGGGAATGTTCTTGAAATTGACGCTTGTATTTGTCCCCTCTCACCCATCGTTCTTGACAAACTTTCATTTTCTTTTCCCTTGGCGCTTTTCTAAAAGTCGATATCTCACGCGAATGTGGCATTTCATATCACGTGTATAGTTATTCTTAGCTGAGTGAAAAATTCAGTGGATCTACAAAATATTCGTACCAGAATTAATTTCAACTAAAACGTAGTATACTTATATTCATTGTGAAATCAACATTTCGTGTTTGTCCTCTGAAGCTTTTAGAATATACATCATATAAATTAACTTCGCAGCGACGAAGGATGCGTTTCACCATTCTTTTCACGCGGACAGACGTGATTTACGTACTCTGAAAAATCAGTTTCACTGCTTTAACTCTAAAACACCAATATTAACTTCTTCAAGCATACTGACACGTATGTGTACGTTTAGTTTGTTTCTCTAATTCAGTAGTTATAGATAAAAATGCGACATCTAACGGCCGTGTGTGTGTATATTATTTTTCTTACAAATCTTTAATTTTTGGTAATTCTTTATTCCTTATTTTGTTAATATGAATTTATGTTGAGTAAACATTACTTTTCCTTGCTTCAACAAATTTGTCCCTGAATAGATTAATGTGTTGTTAGAATTCCAATGTTAATATTAATTTGTTGTTAACATGTGGCACACTGTACACGATGTAGTCAAAATATTTATAGTCCTTTTACTAACTTTGTTAGTAATAAAATCGTAAAAATTGTTTATTTCAATTTAAAACAAATTAATAGGTATATATTTGTTGAATATAATGTCCTGTGTCTTGAAGACGGGTAAACATCGCTCTTAATATATCGAACCAAATAGCTAGTACGTGATTCATTTTTTAAGAAAATCGATTCGCTTAGTTTGAAACAGTTTCGTATGTTTTACACACACAGTTCCTCGTGCTTGCTTGTTTGTTGATATCAGTTTCAAGGAACTAGTTTAACCATTTATAAGCAGAAATAAATTTAATGTAAATCCATACAACGTATGGAGGCCGTCGCCGAGGGGTTAAAGAAAAGTACTAATATTCTGTATGGAAGTATTAAAAAGAATTCACAAAATGGTAAAAACAGGTGCGCCATAGATATCGGTGCAGACATTTGTAATGCAAAATATAACAAAATCATGTTCAGTGCTCCTGACGCGAAAATAGTCGAAACGTTGTAGAAACTACTGCGGTTGGATCGAATATGATTATTAATTTTCATAATCAATGAAGAAGTCTGTCTGAAATGTCGCGTATTATAAGCAACCCTTGTTCTACAATAAGCGGCTAATTGACAGACACGTGTCTAAATAAAAATTGAAAAATAATTCAAGAACCGTACATTCTCAAAGAATTGGTGAACGTGGTGGTTACATGATTATTTAATTAACAAAGACACGTAACGATAACTACACTAAAAAATGGATGAAGAACTTAAAATAACTTTGACGTTGAGGTGTTTATTGGTACTGTACATGACTTTCGATGAAGTCAAGAATATCCTAGCAAAATATAGCCCGTAAAAATACTTCGTGAGTGAAACAGACAGAAAGAAAAGATTATGTAAATATATCCCTGGATTATTCATGCAAAGTAAATTTATGAATGAGAGTAAATTGAATAGATTGGTGTCCGGTGGACATTTCATGGTGTGCAGAAAGGGATGAAGACTACAAACCTCAGAATATAAACTCACATTAATCCTCGAATGGAGGAGACCGGGTCATTCGAGACCCAGCATGACAATGTTTTTCGTCCAGTTGAGAATGTGATACGTGAGTCACAGCACTTCCCCTCCTCCTAATCGTTGCCTTATCAATAACAAGACATCTGAGCATCGAGAAAATGCAATTTAAAAACATTATATTGTAGAGCATCGACCAAAACGAACGTGTGTTGCTTTTCATGACGATTTCAGTGCAGAAAATTCATTGCGTCGAATCAAGAGTATCGTTTCAACAAGCTTTGGCGGACGAGAATAATTATAATAATGAAATTTCATCGAATGGACAAGCTGCGTTATGTAGTGACAACTGTTTAAAATATATTTGTAACGAGTATATGATAAATTGAGAGAAAAGTTTATGTACGCATTGTATGGAAGCAGAATAATGCTTGTACAATTATAAAATAAATATATGTTACTGAAAATATTCATGAAATAATATCTATAAATATGTTTTCCTTTTAATTATTATATACGAATAGAATTTAAAAAGCTGAAATACTAAATTGCTATTGGGTCAAGCTTGACCCGGCCACATCGTGCGCACGACTAAAAATCGCTGTCCGAGGGTTAACACATTGAATTCCACAGTAGAAACTGCCATACCTAGCCAGACAGATTGTAATGTCCTATTTTAAATACAAATCGAGCAGGAAGAAAAGCATTTAATATTGAAACGAATAGGTGTTACCTTAAATTATTATTACAATGTCAGTATTGCCCAAAATTATACAACTATTGCTAGTTATTTAATTAAACAAAATTTCAAGCGCTGGTCATTGGTGACCCGCACGGTAGTCAACGTGTTAATAACCAGAGGTAGTTCAATACCAGTCTGTTACTGTGCGAGTGCTGCTGGCGTCGACGAATTACAGTTTATTGATTGAGTAATGAACATTATACTTATATTAATATTTTAAAAACTCATCTCGACTTCAATACAGAAGAATTAAGCACTAAATACGATTTAATGTTGATGCAAAGTATCGATCCTAAATATACCGCTTATAATGCACCACATTTTATCGAAACTCGATTTAAAAAATGCTCTTATCGAGAAATGGGGCAATATTATATCCAGTATCATATTGAAATTAGTTAATTCAATGAATAACAAGCTTGCGATAATTACGCAATTAAATTGAAGCCCTGTCGAGTACTAATTATACAATAGCTTGTCTTCTTTATGTTGAACGTTAAAAATATTTATGCATTTGTTTGTGATTTACACACTCTGCGAATACTTATTACGCGTATGTTTTTGCCATTTCATGAATTTTTGTTAATATCTACATAGAGAATGGGAGTATCTTTTTTTTATTTCTACGTATGATGTGTATTTATTCTGGGTGCGTCAGAGAACATGCACAAAATGTTTTTAACACAAAATAAATCAATTACGTAATTTCAGTTTACTAATTACTCTTTTTTTAATTTCAAATTAAATACGTGTGTGTTCAACTACTGTAAGAAGTACATTTTTACTATCGCAGGAATTGTGGTGTCTTTAAATAACCAGTTAACCTATTATTTATAATATCAAATAAGTATGTTAAATTTTGACTCCAAGTAGAACAATCTAAAACAGTTCTCTACCGTATGAAGTACAAATATACCGAAAAATATTCTATTTACTAAACAACTTTCACTTAGGCATATAATTAAGCATTGCCTTTAATTGCTCATGTTCCTTACAGACTTTGCAAATTACAATGTTTTCTCCTCTTACAAATGGTTAATTACGATTCCCCTGTAACTTATACAGGGTTAGTCACCTAACTTGACTACCTGAAGTGACTCTTAACATAAATGTTAAGATAGACACAACTGTCCTTTACACGTCTCTTGCGATAATGTAAATCGAACATGATTTCAGGCGAACGCAATTTAATTCATTAATGTCTCAACAACTGTTAGTTTTAGGCCATATGTGCTCCAATACTTTTGTATTCGGAATCTGATACTCTTTCGAACTGTGAAATAAAATGTGCGGTATTCCATTTAAAAAATCGAAGGTGAGCTTGATATCTCCACAAACATACAAGATGGTGAAAAAATGGTGCACGTATCACGTGTCCTCCTTAGTAACATGAAACTTCTGTATGAAACATTTTTTCATATAATGGATCATTTAACACGTTAAACGCTACAGTGAAAACGGTCATACCTAATCAGACACGATATAATTTACTATATTTTATATAAATCATAAAGAAAAAAACCATTTGAGTACTTGATCGTGTTCTTCTGTTTCTACATTATTGTTTCAGTATTGAGTTCGCTCAAAATTTTTTGACAATCACTAATTATTTAATTAAATTAAATTTAAGGTGCCGGTCATTGCTGACTCCCACGGCATTCAACGCGTTAAACATCGCTTTGCAAATAAATTAGATAAATATTATCGAACTACCCTGACGTTGAACCTCACTGTTATTATATCTCATACTTTTATTTCAACTTCTCAACAAATCTGTCCTGCGCGTATGTTTCTACAATGTTCTCCGCTTCTTTCTGTTCGTGAAACGTGCTGGCACAGATTGGCAGAGACATCCTGTATAAAAGTCGGGATGTCACGTTTGCGGAAATGTTAAGCAAAGCTTTGCCCCGCGCAATAAAAATGCAACACGTGTCTCATCATACGTTTCGATCCCCGTTAGCCGGTGTGCAAGTTTGAAAAGTAACTCGACAGCGTTTCGACTGAAAGATTAACTCGGCCAATAACGTAATTTCACGGTTCAGCGGCGATGCGAATGGCGTTGCGATTGTCGCAGCCTCCTTTTTTTTTCGCAATCAAAAGCGAAGATTCGATTAGCACTCGGGGTTGGTTGTCCGCTGTCCAGCGAGACATGTTTACATTGAAAGTTCCATTTCAACTTCGTAATAGCTATTCCAACTGTCGTCTGAAGTTTACGTCGATCCTGTGTATAATCAAACAATGGCGCACAGAACGAGATATTATACTTCCTGTTTCCCGGACTTTCGTCCCGATGAAAGTTCCGCAAGTATGCCGTAGATTCTTGGCGAACGTTCTCCGTGAAAATTTCTACCGCAGCTAAAGGTACATTGTTTCGGTGCTTGAGTATTTTGCGAAGTCTGTTCAACGGGAATAATTAAGAATAGAATTCCCGCCGCCTCATGTTCTCGTTCCTACGGTTTAAAACGCACACAATAACACGATCTCGGTGGTAGAAGAAATTTTGTTTGCCCCGGTTGCACGAAACCATTCCTGTTGCGTAATTTTAAGTGATCCGTTTTTCTGATAAATTACTTAACTCGTTCGGGCGAGCATACTCCAGAGAAAGGTACAGTATCGATCTCAGTGTGTAAGGGTAACAAATATAGTGTTTGCCACAGCTGAACGAACAAACTGGGCCAGCGTATTCTGTGAGCAGAAGTAAGAAAAATGTATCGCGTAAACGTGACCCGAAAATAGTTTATTACAGACTTATGACAAGACAGCGGAAATTTATGCAAATGAATATTTTCTCCAGTGGGACTTTGGTAGAGTATATTTCATCATTAGAAGATCTGAAAAATATATTTTTTGTTTTGCATATTTTGTTTTGCATATTTTGTACCGGGTCCGGCAGTGGAATGAGAAATTTTAAAAACGGTGTGATTAAATAATTTTGTTACTTTTAAAGCTCTTCTGAAAAGTAAATTGATTTTCTAATTCAAAATATTGAACTCTGTGATTGTGCAAACAGCCTTACAAAAGCTGTAAAATACGAAGTTGTTCTATGTACTATTGTTTGGTGTTCGTAAAAGGTATGTTAGAATTTCAAGTAATAAAATTTGTCTGTAACACAGATATTGTTGAGAACACTTTGGACGCCGGTACCAATAACTTAAATCTGAACCTGGGTGTTTTATCACTGGAAGAAGGCTAAAAGCTAAACAGTCTGTTTGAAGGTACCTACTTTCTAACTTTTTGTAGTGTGAAATTGTAATACTACGTCAGCAGTAACAGTATATGAGTCGTGAAAGAACGTACTGTTACGTCAGCGCTTACGAAAGTGTTAACATCAAACCTATAATTGTTTTTTTCACATTCAATATTGCTATCGTAACTGTAAAAAAATCTATTTGGATCTAATTTGTATGATAAAATATTATTTATTTTATTTCAACTTGTAGAACATATTAGAACAGGTCTATCGTTTATTGCATTTGCATTACTTAAGGTATTTATTTATACCACATAGTATCGATCAATTTTAATTTACGAAACTTTTAAGAAAACTAGTTTGTTCGAACGAATCTGGCTGTGCAGACAGTCAATATCAACTGCAAACCTTGTAACATTTTGTAAAACAGACTTTACAATTACTGTTTCACGTTATTCCACTATTACACGCGTGACTCGTTAATTTGAATCGTTCATGTTAAGGGTTATTAGAGGAATCGAGAATTTCGTGGTTCCAGCTTCCTCAGCATACGAGAATTTTAAATGGTCTTTGTAGCGTTTAAGCTAGTTAGTAGTCAGGGTCAATGGTTGAACTGACGGCAATGGAACCGTTCTTAAACCTACTTACATTCCAGACACAAGAATCATTGTATTTTTACTTTGATGCGAGAACAAATTAGTCACAAATAATTCCATATTAACATTTAACATTAACTAACGTATTGAACATTGGTTATTCAATTTCATTAAATAACTTGTGATATGATCGAAACGAAGATAACTCTACAACTCGAAACAAGTCGAATTATAGTATACGCTTTTTACGAAAGAAGCTTTGTTTTCGAGGAAAATAAGTTTCAAGATTATGAATGGGGTATACGAGTATTTAAATGAACTTTAGCGAAATTAAGTTTGTTATAGTTGTTATTATCCTACTTTTGTGTAAACTACGCATCATTTTGTTTTGTTTAATGCCAGGAGTAATGATCAGTCAACTATTAAAGAGAAATAAATAAAGAAATTAATTTTTGGAAAAACTTCAACATACGCGGAATTGATTCATTTTGCAACTCCATTATTTGGAAAATAAAGCTACATTAGAAGGAACAGTATCACATCATTTGGACTTACTTTGAAGCGTAGAATCCTCATCGTGGTTATACTACAACCATAACTGGTTCACACTGCATAAAATTAACGCGTTGAACGGCTGAGTGAAAACTGCTATATGTAGTCAGACACTTTATAATAAGTTCGTTCAAATAAAAATTGCAAAGAAACAAGTAACTTACTCTTCGAGCATATAGTTCTTACTTTCTACCAATGCTGCTCAAAATTTTATTATAATTGCTACTTGTTTAATTAAATTAAATTTGAGGCGTTGGTGGTCTCCATGTAGCGAAACCAGTTATTAACTGTTCCTAGTATAAATTATAAAACAAAAACACTTGTGTATTCATATTTTTGTTGCAATATCAAATCAGCTCAAAATTTCGGAACAAAGAAACAGCATTCACTCGTGTATAACGAAGGAAACAGAATATAAAACGATATTACATTTCCAGGTCTCTCGTAGCATAACTTTGAGGTTTCGTCTGGTTCTTTGCCCTCCAACGTGCCATTACAGCGATACAATCTCGTGTTTCATCAGTGATAACCGTCATTACTCGTTAATTACTCGCTATTGATTCCAGCAACGCGCTGGCGGCTGAATTGAAACGGCACGCAGGGTGTTCCGAAAGAAAAATAATTACTCGCAATCGCGGCGTAAAATGTTGCTTGCCTTTTCATCGTTCGACGGCGGCATCTTCGTGCGACAAGGCGGCGGCCGTTCACGCGTTCGTAAATGAAAAACCGACGACAAAGGGCGGCGCGTGCACCCCTAAAAAATTACAGGGCAAGACTCGCATCTAATACGGTCGCGAGTCAAAGGGAAAATGCCTCGACGAACAAGAATGAGTCCGTTGGGATAGGAATGAAAGGTCACGCGGAACAGAGGCGTGGGCAAAAAGGAGAAATTTCAGAAATGCAAGCCTGACATTCTTTATATTCGGTGGGAGTGTCATCCATCTCGAAAGTGTCGACGGAACACGACAGGCGGGATCGTCATCCTCGTCGCTCTTCACAATATTAAGCTCTCTTATTAATGGCTCTGGCCGCGGAATCGCTTAATGGTCGCCCGATCGATTAATCGAAATTCGATACCGCGTTGCGACGTATACGTGATCGAACGAATAATGCAGATGCGCATGAACGCGATTGCGTATAACGCTCCCACTTGCCGAACTGAATACTTTCGATTTTTTCTTCTTTCTTTTAGTTTCGTACAGAGTTGGCCGTACTTCGTGATGCAATTAACCCTTTGAACGCGGAGCATTGCCGAGCTAAATCTTATCCGCGCGCGGAATACTTTACGACATGCTCGTGTTCTACTTTTTGATTTTTTTTTTTCAAAAACCCATGCGGTATCAACAATGACACCTCATCTCTGATCTTTGGTCTCTGCTTTCACCTTACGTTTGATCTAAAATTTTATATGAATTTAGTGAGTTGTTTAATTAACACCTTTAGCGACGTAGGGATTATTGGTGACCGACACCACAGATTTAATTCAATTAAATAACTGCAATAAATAATTGCAATTTTTTTTACGTTACAATGTGTATTAAAAACAGCAAGTTATAATATGTCTGACTAGGTATGGCTGCTTTCACTGTGGAATTCAACGTGATATACAGCGTGTCCCAGGTTTTTACCGACAAACTGCGGTGGTTAATTCTTTACCTAAAGATAAGAAAAAAAACGTTATATAAAGTTCTGCATTAAATGTTTGTTACGAAGCTATAAGCAAATAAATATTATGTGCATGAAATGTAAGTAGTAGCGGATTTTTCATTGAAGCATACGAAAAGCTAAAAAAACATTTATTACAGAACTTTATGTAACGTTTTTTTCTTATTTTTTGGTAAAGAATAAACCACCGCAGTTGGTCGGAAAAAACCCGGGACATCCTGTATAAATAAAATTGGAAGCACCAGAGTCCTTCATGCAGTGACAACAGTCACATCTGGTCAGACACGCCGTTGTTTTTAATGTGAATTATAAAGCAAAGACGTATTTAACTATTCGGTGTTACAGTCGTGCGTCTTGATTAATGTCATCACAATAAATTCGCTGAAAATTTTAGAAGAATTAGTTGGTATTTACAGATTCATCAAAATTGAAATTTCTACCAAGTCGACTTATGCCACTTTCAGAATCAACATATTTGCAATCCCGATTCATATCACAATTCTTATTGACCCAATTCGGAAGGATTTTGAGAGGTTTTGGGAATGAATTGGTTTTAGATAAAAAGCTCATCTCTGTTTGCAACTGAATCGTGACTTTCGCCAGTTTCAAAATAAAGGGCACATACTCTGTTTTCTATTTTTTTCCCTCTTTTCAGCTCTATAATTAAGTATCTGAAAGATAGCATTTAGCTTTTAACCTACGTCTACGAGACACATCCATTCAATTTGTTCACTACCATCCACCTCGTTTCCCTGAATACTTTTTCTCTGTATTCTCCGTATTCACAGGCACGCAGAAGAAAGAATCAGTAACGATACAACATAATACCCCGTGTTCTCATCTGAAAATCTTCCTCGCGTCTGCGGAGCGTCAGAAAATTTGTTTTCAGCCGGCTCGAACAACACGAAGCTCCGCACAGAAACGAGATCCGCGGCAGAAACGAGTTCTGCCTGTATCTTCACGTGGATTCTCGCGGTCGGTTATTAAATTCATTTCTCGAGTTGATTAACGCAGGACGCCGGCAAAAACGGCTGAAATATTGGAAGGTTATATAAAAACGGAACTTCTCCTGCCCTCGCGCGCCGTACTTAATCCTCTTACCCCGTTGGGCAGTTAGGAAAGCGGCGAGAGGGGAAGTGGCGGGTGAGAGGTGGGGATGGGGGTGAGGGTGGGGATAGAAGCCCAGCTCGGTTCTGGACTCGTGCTATATTACGGACTTACACCGTTAAATTGATGGCCGCAGTACCTACCACCACCACCATTAGCCGAAAACCCCGTGTGTTCGGAATTTACATTGACCGAGCTGCCGCCGCTGCTGGAGGGTTAGCTACCAACACCCTGAAATTCCACGGGCCCCTCGAGACCTTGGTGTGTGCACGCCGTCTACCCAATTGCGTATTTTATTACTCGCGTGATCTATATTTTATTAAAGATTTTACATTCCGGATAGACCGCGAGCCAGTTCAGTGACTGCGAAATTATCGAACCCGATAGACGATAATATTCGAGAGGATGGGGAGGAATTTTATTTGACGGTACAATCGGTACCCCGCGGAATCGTGTGGATGTTGGCGTAGGTGAGACCTGGTCATGGGAACACTGTTTATGGGGTTTTATTTTGATGGAGTATGAAAGGAATTGTTAGTTACAATGTTGAATTATAATGAGAATCGAGAATTTGTTATGGAGGGAGGTGTAATGTCGATGGAAAATATTTGCTCGGTGTATGTAAGGTGGATAGAACGATATATTTTTTAAAAACGATTATTTAATTATCATTATCTTCACTTGGTTCTAGGCATTTCTGCGAACGATTCTGCGAGTGATAATTGCTATATTTGACAAATTTCTTATTTCTGAAATTGATGAATTCTTTCATGATTGTTTTTGCTTCTTGATAAAGTAAATGGTAAATAAATTATGAATGTGGCGAGTAAGGCGAGTATATCGATATTTCATATTCAGTATAATAAGTCACTAACACAGGTTGAAAGCAGCCATTGAAGAATTTATCTGTTCCAGACAACAGAAATTTTTCAAAGTGAGATTTTGTCACCCGCACAAACGTTCATGAAAATGTATTAAATAAACCGAAACTTATATTTAATTCAATAAATAATATTTTTTAAAAAATATGTTATTGTACAGTATCGAAGCATTTTCCAGTGTCATTACTAGACTGCGGATGTTTATGCAAATATACATTTTTAGTCTTCCATATTTCCTATGTTAATGTAGTTAAATAAATGAAACTTCAACAAGACTGCATTTGCTCCTAGAAATGTTTAAAATACATATTTTTCTAAACAATTTAGATCTTACTGCAAGAATATTTGTTCCAGTAAATCAATACTACCACAGACTGGAATTTTTCGAAAACGTTTATCCCATTTTTAACAATGAAATTGCCAAAAGTTTAACTCTGTAAAAATTTGGTCTAAACAACAAATTCGTTACTTCTGTGTTATGTTCGCGTTTGAGTAAACGAACAAATAATTCAGTTCTGAGGAAGTAGAATTTATATGCAATGGCCTTTGATTCTTCACAATTGCCACAGGAAATAACAAGAATTAAAAATGCAATTTTTTAGATTCAAATTAATATAGAATGAAGTAAAGTCCTTTTCGTGCTATTTTTCGATATTTTTATATAGACCGCCACATTTTTTTATCAGATCAACAAGATATCTCGTCTTACCCATAACAGATGTGAATGTGATTTTTTATACAAACATACGATAAAATCAAAGGCAGAGTTATTTACCAATAAATAAGCAAATAATTTACACGAAAATATTCCAAATGAATATATTAACTTTTATTTTACTTTACTAACCTTCATCAATTACGTAATAATTAAAGTGACAGACATAGAGGGAAAATCAATAAATGAGGATAAATATAAGCTTCAAATATAAATTTTATGAAAGAGGTTAAGTCATATCCGACGATATTCTTTCAATCGAATGTCTATTATTACCACGAGTTTGAGAATATGAGCAAAGGATGCAACAAAATAGAAAAATATCAATAAAGTACCTCTGGAGTTGGAATGAAAATTAAACAGCTATCTTTATTCTTCCCGAACGAGCGTGTCTATTAATGTTTTGTAACGAGTTGACCCTTCTTAATCGGTCCTGCTTCTTCATCCTCATTCTTAGCAATTAGAGAGAGATCTAATGGAGCTTCCCAGACGTCAAACTGATCAATACTTCCTGCGAAAATTTAAAAAACCAAAAGTGTAAAAACAATGTATATAACATCATCAGTTTTGTCTGTTTATTATTTTATAATGTGATCAATTTGACTTTTTACAATTACAAACTCAATCGTTTTTATTATTATATTTTTGGTGCATGATTTATCTGTAAGTGCAAACCGTTACATAACATGACAGCCATGGACTGTTTTCAATCTTGCAGATAAAAACGTTCTTTATTTTACCGTCTTGGCAAACAATAAATTGGCATCGCATTGTGTGTTACAAAACAGATTTAAAACTTGGCGGTCTAGAGTGGTTGCAATATTTCGTTACAGTATGAATCATCCTTTTATTGTACTGTACCTTTCGTCAACCACTATAAATATTACTGTTTATTGAAATAACAATTCAACGAGTAACTGGTGCGTGTTGAGTCCGATTTATAAATTATTTTAATAATCATAGATATTTTTGTTTGAGTTAAATGAACATTTTTGTTAGTAAATATTTAATAATATTTAATGTTATAATTGATAATTGTATATTTAATATATTTGGCATATTCAATAATTGAGAGTGCATTGTACACGTCTAATGTGTAACTACACAAGATTACAATTTTAATTAAAATTTATTGTATTCAATTTTTCGATGTTAAAGAGAAATTCATTAAATTGACGAGTATCTACTATTAAAATATTATGTAGTTAGCTTAAGCCACGAAAATAGCACAAGCAATCAGAGTATATTTTTTATATGTAAATTTGTACCTTCTGAAATATACAATCAATATACAAATACAATAGAATCTGTAATATTCAAACGTTCTATTATTCTACTCGTACCTTAAAATATTTTACTACTGTATTTATGTATATATAATGATTTAATTAAAACGGATCCTGCTACTAAGTTTCAGTCTGCCAGCTTACAGAGAAGTAATACAAATATTCATTTGATTAACATAGAAAATGTCTGAACATATTAAAGCATTTGTCACGTAGAAACAAGAGCTTAGATAGTTAAAAACAAAAGAACAGAGACTCTATACAAGTGAGTACGTTAATTTGTGCAACTAAGCAACTAAAAAAGTTCAAAACTAAAACTGGACAAACAATTGTATCTATACTAAGTTTTCGCATGTCTATTTTCTATACTTGCCTTATTTTTGTTGAAATATCGATCAACTAAACTGAAGAAAGTGGATATACCATCATCCGAATTTTGTTTTATCCGAACAATTATGTTCGCCTATTCATTCGGCTATTAGTGGTTCTACTGTAGCTTGCAAATAAGCTAGCAATGTACTCGCATTATTTGTAACACAAAAGCTTCAAAGGAAACACGATCGTAGATCACTCGTGAATCGCTGGCCACAATGAACGAGGTTTTGTTTGAAACAAAAGGGTCCCCATTAGCCTGAATCGTGGCGGTTTTCTCAGCGTGTATTTAAAGCTAAAAGCGGATAATACTTTCGCGCAAAACTCGTTTCGCTTCGCACATTCCAGCAACAAAGTACTTTCGCGCACTGCAACACGTCGGAAATGTAGTTAATGCGGCTTACTAGGGGATTAAAATGTTGTCCAGGAAAAGTCAGGGCCGCCTTTCGTCGCTGTGTTTCCCTTTTCACCAGATTGAACCGTACGACTTACTCATTTTCATTAGCCATTTTTGTTTGTTTTTAAGCTATTTCATTCGGAGGTACTCAAGAGCGATTATAATTCTCGACATTTCATTCACATGGGAAAAATAAAGAACACAAGAGTCTTTGTGTCTTTTTACAGCTAATTGTAAGAAATGTAGAGCAATAGTTCAGCATGATTACTATTATATTTCATTTTATTATTTAAAATGTACGTATTATTTTTGTATTTGTACTATAAGTTTCTTTTGCTACACTGAATGCTCTGCATAATATACTACTACACCAAAATTAACCTGATCTAATTTTTATTAAATGTTCTATATGATTAACCTGAATTTCGATGTAAATCTGTTATAATAATTGTGAGTCATAAATTCGGAAAATGTAAAGAATGACTAACAAAAATATTAGTTTGAAATTTGTATAGTACGAGTAAAATATATTTTCGAATGAAAATTGTAAGCCCAGTGCTATTTAACTTAAACAAAAACTCAATAGATTCTATGAAAACCTGAATTATTTTGCTCGAAAATTCATGTATTATAAATAGCATCGCGTTCTGTATAGAATGTAATTAGACGAAGCGTAACGTAATAAAAGAAACACTGTTTCCAAATTACAAACCCGGTTATTTTTCAAAATTCAGTATTAATATACAATATATTTTTATAACCGTTGTTTCGTTTTCATCCTGCGGCTATCACGCGCTGCCGTAGCTGCCATTCGGCGATTTCGTGCAATTTGAAAAAGCGATGAGACCATACCAGCAATTTTTTTCGAACAATAGCTATTTCACCGGCGCTCAGTTTGCGTTACGTGCTGTTTTGGCGAGCCATCTTCGAAATTACGCGAAAATCGGGGCCTGATTTGAAATCAGAAATGTTGAGTGGCTTGGAGTGAAGTTCGTCGACGTTGGAAATTTCTTTTGCGTTCATCTTCTCTTAAAATAACGTTGGTTTAGCATCAGTTAATTGAAGGTGGAGGCTGTTCGATCGGTGCAGAATAAAAAGCACCATTGTCCGGCGCACGTTTCCCGATTTCCTGCGTCGACGGTGAAACGGGGATGCGCCGACGGAGATGGGAGATCCTCTCTGGGTCGAAATTTCGATGCCGGAAATAAAAAAGTTGCCAGGGGGCGATACATCTCCGACAATTACCGTGGCAACGAGAGGAGAATCCTGCAACTTTCCTCATAAATCGACGATATTTTTATGTGCGAAACTTTTCACAGATCCTCGTACGCGACCTATAATATCCGTAAGAGCTAGGAGTGTAGCACCAGGAGCGCGTCTCGTCGATTTACGAGCCACTCGCTCTATTCCTACCCGTTGCACGGTCACTTCTCTTCCTGATTACCTCCGAAACTTGTCCACGTGACCAAGCTTTCAAGAGCTTATTGTTGGTAACTTGTTTCCAGCGAGTACCACGCGCCCCAGTAATCGATAGAAAGATCATTTCAATGAGTAACTCATCAATCAACCGCTCTTCGCATTTTAACACGTTGACTCTCGTGTCGATTTAAGTAATTAGTAATTCTAATAAAATTCTGACCCCTTGTTGATGTGCACACTTGTAGTATTCATTGTCTGTATTTTGAGGAGTCTATATTGAAGAAAATATTTTATAACTAACATACCCTGGACGTGGCATTGCCTGCGATTTTTTCTGCGTATAGAATTCGGAGTATGATGTTTTTTTCTTTGTATCTTATAGCTAGGCGAATTCACTTTCGAGCGCACGGGCGCCTAGCTTTGCCACCTAGCGGCTGTGCGTGAACTACGCCCCCGTGGACGGCTCGCCGACATAAAATAATCCCATGTTTTTTACCTCGATATATTACTTACTATGCAATAAAATATAGCCTATGACACTCTGGAAAATATAAAGAAGCTACTGTGAAAATTTCATAACAATTGCTTTACTAGTTTTTAAGATTTTTGCGAACATACCAACAAGCTCTGTCTCTTTATTATAATAGCTAACTGTGTCTGACCATGTAGGGCCATTTTCACTGTGCAATTCATTAGTAATTTTAATAACATTTCAACTAGTGTCAGTGTTGAAATTCATATCAGAAAGTGATAAATGTGCAATTGTACCGTGCGTTGTCTTTAGTCTGGAGAATTTGTATTTGAAAAAAACATTTTATGACTTGTCTTTCCATGCGTTGCAAACTCCACTGCGTAATTTTGTTACTAATTCTTATAATATTCTACCTGATGTTAGTGTTAAAATAGTGTAGTAAAACTCGAGTATGTTATATAAGATGGCCGTATGACCTGTAAAATGTTGCGTGTAATGTATGTACGTGTGCACGATACGTATGACTGTGTGTACTATTTGTAACTATATTATTACATATTTCTGTTTCAGGTAAGTAATCCGAGTTGGATATGAATAACAGACGTTCTCGAAATATTCGAATTCATGGGAGGGTGGTAAGTCAAAATCATTTCATTCGATGAAACAATGTTTATAAATAACTAAAACGTGTAGATAGAGTGGAATACTTAAAGAGCAGAATTTATTGGACGAATGAATACATCATTTCGACCTACTTTTGTGTAATACTTGTTCGAGGGATTTTTATTTGAAGCAAAGTTGTAACATCTGTAACATATCGCATTTCAGAAGTACATAGGGTGTTCAATAACTATTCAGAATTTTATTAACAAATTTGTATTCCTCACCTATAACGCTACATGTGTTAGCATGTGATTATTCTATATCTATACAATTATTCCACCTATAAATAAACTTTCTAATTCCATTGTCGATAAGCAGGAGTTTCCTTAATCCACTTTCAATGAGCTTGTTTCATTTTCCTGAAAACCGAACGTGTTACCCTTTTAAGAGCCTTTTCAATTCGGAAGATACAGACACAATTTCTAAAAAATGTATACAAAAACACCAAAGGATAAAAGCTGCCCACCACTCCAAACTTCAGAAGCGGCCATTGAGGTTAAGTCTTCGTCATAAATGCTAACAGAACTTGTAGTGGGAACTACTTGTGTAACCATACAAGAATAAGTTAGTTTCGACGCTTAAAGAAACTTATTCGCTGCAAAATGAGTGTACATGTTGTAGAAGGATTATACGGTAAAAATGTAACACTGCGGATGAAGAACTAAAATTTTATAATCACGTTTAAATTTATTAATTTATAGGACACCCCACATAAGTATGCAAACGCTGGATTAATTTATTGAGTCAGTGTACAGTGTGGCCCATTATAGTCTATAAATAGAGATATTTTCATTATTTACAATAATAAAAGAACGTTACTTTTGAAAATTATTTTTTGTGAATGACTGCGTAGAGGAGATATGAAAGTCTCCTTCGCTTTGTTAAATGGAACCATACAAATTTTATGAATTAATCGATTCAGTTGTTCATTCTAAATCAGAATAGCAAGTGAATATCTTTGCAAGTAAAAGTATCAATTATCTCATCCCCCAGCACTACTACTACTAGTAAATATACAGGGTGAGTTACGCACTTAGGCCGGACTGTAGCTTATCTTTTTCTTAAGTGCACTGATGCACCAGAAAAGTACAGTTGCACTTCTTTGTTAACGAAACTGCATATTTTCTTTACATAAATCGATTCTTCTGAATGTTCAGCGCATAAAGATACTAGGGTAAGATGTTCGAAAAATGAACATGTCACGAGATATTTCAATTCTTTGAATGTAGAGCATGCCTTACTGAACGAGACATTGAAAAGAACATTTACAGTTATTGACTTCATGCCCTCACTGTGACACAAACATTTAAAAACTACAGCAGGACACCCGGTATGCTCAGAGTAGCGAGCTAATAGAAACTAAATGGCCAAATCGTAGTTAACTGCTCGATGACCAAGCATCGTGTCTACCAGACCCTTATCATGAAATGGCGATAATCTCACCTTAAGTCCGCTCTATCGCTCAGCATAGCGCTTCACAAAAAAAAAGACGCAACGAGATAACACGGTTAATGGATAGCTCAAGTAGTCCGCGGTCATTAAAATTCACGGCTAAAACGAAAGTTGGCTGAATCCAAGGCGGCTTAACTTTGCCGCGTTTTCAACCGACGTTCCCCTCGGGGGGATGGTTTAAGGATCAGCCGGGATGTGAAAAGAGACGACGAAGAGAGGGAGACACAAAGTAGGGGGAGTAGATTTTCCCTGAGGCTAGTAGAGAGCTATGTATCGTGATTTACGGACAAACTTGCTGAACACTGCAAAACCAGCGTCTGTTCGATATCAATTCCCTATCTATCTTTCGCCGCGTGTTCCTTTTTACCTGTCGGCTTCATTGAAGATGCCATCATGGGAGCACGTATGGGTTACCAAAAAAAGGTTCCTACAGGATGTCATGTAACTGGCGGTACCACGGAGAAGTTGATGATTTTATATGAAAGAAACCAGACGAAAATGTAGAATAAACTTTTTTCATAGGAGGCTCTGATTTTGTGAAAATCAAGTTTGAATGTTCGCCCGGTACTCGCGTACTTCTCTATGCCAAGGCTTAACAGATCTCGCTGTAGACTACTATCTCTGCTCATGTTTGTGTTGATAAATACATCCAATGTCACGAATTGCTTTGTATCAGTCCTACTACCTGACCCGTATCGGTGTAAATGGTCAGTTTCTAAAATACCACTGCGTACAGCATTGGGAGTAAAAGGCCATGATTCTTAGGGCGCAGCTAATTAGTACAAAGACCGATTTCCTGATTACCGACACCTGTATATTCGCTAACGCCTGCCCAAGTTTACAAACAATCATTTAGAATCGCAAGAATTATCCGTTAATCTTTAACATCGCTTAGTATGTACAAATTGGTTTTGAAGCGATTTGCTACACATCGGAACAGCATGCAACTAACATTCCAGAATATTTTTTAGACAATATCTTGAACAGTCCTGCAAAGAACAAAAAACATGCTCTTGGGACACAAGAAGGTTCTACACCATTCTTGGTGTCATTTCGTATTCCACTTTTTGAATACTGTCACATCTGGCCCCCGAACATTGTATTAATCCTTATCGCTCCACAAACATAATAAAAGTAACACGAAAAAACTCTGGCAGCAGTTCTGTCAGTTGGAGCATTACGTTGGCTTACGTTTGGCAGTATTGCTGCCAGCTATAGCGATAAGGGTCAATTTTTAATCTTCAGGGGACGCCATCTGCGAAGCTGAGAATTATCTGTAACGTGTCTAAAACTTTCAGTTACGTCCAAACCTCCAGCAAGTAAACATTGCAACATTTTTACTCCCGCTTTACGTAGTTTCCATGGTTAAAATAAATACCAGTTAACACAACTTAACCCTTTGAACTTTTTTTTTATTTTCTTTTTAATAACTCCCTATTATTTTAAGTGTTTTATTTGAAATGTACTTCAAAAGACAGTTGGTTGATAGGAACCAATTCAAACAATTTTTTTTACTACTTATACTGAAAATAGCATTAGAACTTTGCTAAGATCTGTTATTTGTGGTAAAAAAAAGTATTGCGAAATATAATACATATTTAAACTGGCAATTTAAAAATGTCGAGTGGGACTCGACATAGGAATACAAAGGGTTAATCTCTGTCTAACTCATCATTTAAACTGTGATTCTAACGCATTTAGTAGCGTTAAAGTTAGTATACTTGGCCGTTATCACATGTGGTACGAGAATGTCCGATAATTCGCGGTTCCCTCAGAATTAGCGCTCAACAGTCGCTGTTAGTATTTCTGCAGGTGCTTTTTATAGGCATTTGTAAGTCAGGGATGTAATCTGTTCCGCATGGAACAATCGCATTTTGAACTTACAACATGGAGAGTCTGAAGTAGCCGACCGAAGAGGGATTAAGAACGCGTGTTCCACAACCCTCGTGAAAATTACCTAACGGCCAGGGTGCGCAGATGTACCTTAATTGTACAACCTTCGCTCTGGACTTTTCCTAATTCCCCGAAGCTGCTGAATTTTTAAATAATATTCATTTCCAAGACCCGGCCTGCTCCATAATTCCTCGTCTTCTCACCCTTGAAACTGGATCCGCCCTACAATCAGTCAAATCCGAAAATACCCCATAATTGCTCAATCTCATTTAAAACCAGGCAAATTTCTCAGATTTTCTAGAACCTAAAAATTAATCTATCCGAATTTCAGAAGCAGTGTTTCTCTAATCTTCTCCGGATCAGAGGAATAAATATCGAAATCTGTTTATTGGATACTCGTATGCCGAGGATCTGCTTCAAACTCTCCTAAAGTTCAAATAACTATAAATTGTACTCTCTGCAAGCGATTGCTACAAACAGATACGACCCAAAATAATAGTTTTTTAATAATAGTGGAGAAACTCAAATTAGACCGTTCACGGTCATTTACAGATGTCTAAAATATCCTTGTGTTCTAAGAAGTATATTACGTTACAAGCAAAAGTAACAATCATTTTAAAATTTAGAAGTCATTTCTCAGGTCAACTTTGTGACCGTGAACGGCCTGTTCTGCTGACGTCTACTATAATACTCAATGGAGTTACAATACCTCAAACAAAAACAGTTAGCTACCCAGGAATGAATCTAGACTCTCGGCTAACATGGAAACACTACATACGTAAAAAAATTGACCAAATTCGGATTAAAAGGGAACATATGTACTGGCTTACCAGCAGACACTCAAAATTAAGTCCAGACAACAAACTTCTAATCTATGAAACGGTTATCAAACCCATCTGGTCGTATGGTATCGAGCTGTGGGGCTTGGCTGCTAAAAGTCATATAGTAAAACTAGAAGCATTACAATCCATTGTACTTAGGACGATAGTAAACGCACCATGGTACTGATTTACTGAATGTCACTTCAGGACAAATTGTAAAGATGATTGGAGTTAATAAAAAAAAACTATAGTGAACAAAAGTGAGCAGTTAACACCTTGATGATAATAAATTCTATACAATACAATAAATTGTTAACGTCAATGTGGAAATCAGTTGACACAGAGGTTAAACAAGGCATTTGACGTTTATTTCCCTCGATTCTTGAGCACGACGAGGGTCAAAAAGAATTATACAGTCGACGAAGAAGGGGAACGAAGAAGAGGAACTTTCGTCCTGTTGCTCGTTTGATCGGCGAAGCGATCATTAAATCGGGTCGAAAGCTTTAAGCCTTCAGGAAATTACGTAAAATTGAAAGGATTTTGTGTCTTGCCTTCTCTATCACCTCCCCTATCAGCGTTCACCCTCAATGATCGGGAATAAAAAGAGTTTGACGGGACAGCTGATTGGCCTGTTTGCGACGGCTTAAATCGTCTAATGACCTCGCGATCAATTGAATTTCCTTCGTCAGCATGTTTCCCGACGACCTTCGAAGCGGGGGAAAGTTTGTGGCAAATTCAGTTCACCCTCTCACGCGTCAACTATTGTAAAGATAAGTAATCATGGCCGTCCAAGGGCACTGAACAATTTCCCTAGTGTATTGTTTGATTACTCGAATTGAACTTTACTATCATTTCAGTTTCCGAAATTACAGTGTGTCAGAGAAGAGTGTGACGGGAATAATATGTGAATTATTTGTTGTAAAAATATGTAAAACCCTACAAGCATACTAACTCTCTAAATTTTACCTCGCTTTCACATCAATGAATTGTTTAATCGATATCATTGTTTATACTGGTTAACATTTGCACATGATTTTTTAACCAAGTTACTGTGTAACGTTGAGAAAAATACATTCGGATTCAGCAAATATTTCGCGTTGATTTTGTGACATTACTGGTACTGTTTCTTCAAAATGGCGTCTTCAAATTGGCGAAAAATTGTCAATAAATAATTCTGAAGTTCGATATAGTCAACTGGTGCAGTTTCTCTTTTTGTTTGTTTAAAATGCGGAGTTAATTACGAGTTACTCATTCTCAGAAACGTGGCTGTCTCTTTATTATAATAGTAACATTAGTATGATTGCTTCTAGCTCACTCACGATAAAAACAGCACGAAGATGTATGTATGAATTAAAGTAGAACACAGAGAAAAAAATGTTTTCTCAAACGTTTGATAGGTGTGCCGTTTTGGAAGTCATGACTATAATTCTTACAAATCATTTAGTAAAGAGCCAAGCAAACAATGCAAAAAGAGTTGCGAGGAAGCAAATTTGGCAACAGAGTAAAGGTAAATTCAAGTGGACATTTCAAAATTTATTTATAGGCGAAACATGCGTATAAATATAGGAGAATCATGTATCAAAAGATTCATCGTTATAAATGTAGGATAATAATTATACAATAAAAAGCTTACAGGCTTACTGGTATTTATTGCGCACTCAATGTGTCAACAAGCTCATCGGATCAAATTTATTTTACTATTTCATTTATCTCCTTTATTCTATACATACACTCGGCGTGACCTATAGAATATACAGGGTGTATAAAAAAAAGTGTACATCCCGAAACATACCTTGCATCAAAAAGATCGAAAAGTCGATTTTGAAAAAAAAAGTTTCACAGGATGAATTGCGGTCTCTAAAAATTCTTTATTGCCTTTTTTCACTTTTTCCATGCTTTCTTTGTTTTTTCGATACAATTATTCATCTTTCATGGCTACCACTGTAAACTTTCTTACAATCTATACGTCATTATTTTTACATACCAGAGAGGATTTTTCTCGTGTACTCCATCGATAACAATAATAATAGTTACAATTTCAGTTAGTTTGATTTGGTCGTCACGTGTCTCACAGACAGACCAGACAACAGGAACCAAACTTTTCTTCAAGATCATTGTTTTAGAAATTGCATGCTTATCGATGTTTTTTCAAAAAGAAATTAACAAAATAGAACCGACGACAATGAGGAGAAATTTCTCCTTAGCGTTGCGTTTGCTCTGCCATTTTCTTGTGTAAATACGCAATAATAGGATTCCGTGGAATCCCTCGAGGTGTAAAAGCGTTACGAACATATTCGTTGGTGTGTGTGACGTGTTGATCGTGTTCTTTAACAGGGTAGTTATCCCGCGACCGTGTAAAATGCCCTTTGCCCCTTGTTAGGAGGTAAGTTTAAAGTGGCGGCCGTTTGAAACGAGACAATTGTTGCATCGGATTCTGGTACTTAGCTGGGATACAGTAATCCAGTGAAACGAACTTGCTGCTTTGTACAGTCTATCGTGAATACATTGTTTCGATTCGAAGTACTTGTTGGATCTAATTAGTACCTCATTTGCTGCATGTAATCTAACGCGAGTGTGCAGTAACAGGTGGTTAAACTGGAAAACGTACACTGAGGGGTTGAACATTTATAAAAGTTAGTAGTCGTACGAATGCTGTTGATTGTTTCGATTACAACTTGAAGAGTGCTTTTATTAACCACGTCGAATGCCACAGTGAAAACTGCCACACCCAGTCAGACATTACAATGTACAGTAGAACCTCGATTATCCGAACACCGATTATCCCGAAATTAGTCATTCTATGTGAGTTACAAGCTGGAAATGTCATTAATTGCACTGTGTACTTAATTTTGCACTACTCTGTATTTTATATTTCAAAATAAATTTATCACTTTTATGCGAAATTTATTTGCAGTGTGAGTCAAACTGTTACGAAATATAGTTCGGCTAATCGACGTCCTACTGTACTATTTTAACCCCTTACCACATGGTGTGTCATATAAGGCACAAACAAAATTTTCATTAATTTTTTATGTAAAACATGCATCATAACCCTGTTGCCTGTTGTTCCATATTTAGTACACTAAGATGCTATGCTTTTCAATAATAATCTGACATCTATATTCAGGAAAGTTCAATTTTTGCGATTTCTTTACATTGTTGTATAGTTTATAAACCAACCGCTTTATTGTCGAGATTTTTATAACGAATTTCCAGAGTTTATACGTCTTAAAAAGCCAAAGAAAAATTATTAGAGTAATTTACAGTGTTTGCAGATTACATGAAAAAGGTTAGTTTGAATTTTAATTCGTTAGTTTTAATATAAATTGCTAATATAGTTTTGTGAACAAACCGGTTTTCGTAATAGATAAACGATTTAATATTGTTAAAAAATTTGTTCAATATTTTTTCCATAAAAGATGTGCTTTCTTATACTTAATATATTTTTTTCATAATGAAAAAAGACATTCGGTAAGGGGTTAACACGTTGAGTGCCACAGTGAGAACAGCCGTACCTAATCAGACACGATGTAATTTACTATTTTTTATGCAAATCGCAAAGAAAAAAAACATTTGAATACTCACTTGTGTTTTTCTGTTCCTATATTATTGTTTCGGTATGAAGTTTGCTCAGAATTTTGCGAAAATGAATAATTAAATTAAATTTGAGGTGATGGTCATTGGTGACCGCCACGGCATTCAACGTGTTAACTATAAATCACACAGAAAGAACTATTTTGCTATAACCGAAGTACTAACATGCGAATATCTACTATGTATATTAACGGTCTATTAGGTGTAGCAGAAAGTTCTGGTGTCCGAGAAATATATTTTATATACTGTCGTACTTTTACTTAGAAAAATAGTTGCTCATTCATTCAATAACTCTTTCCCATCGGGACACAAACTTGCAACCACTATTTTTATAAAAATTTGCATCCTCTGATTCCACAAACTGTGGCGTGGCCGTTTTTACATGGCGATTGTTTTGAAAGTTTCTGGAAAATTATTTTGTAAAGAGAGAAAGGAATGGTAATCTGACGGAAACAAGTTTGTCGAATGTTCGTTACTGTTATATGTTCATTATTTTTTGCAATATGGTGTCTAACGTTTTTTTAAAATATTCTTCATGTGCCATTTCGAGTTACGTTGAGTATAAGTTTGCCGTTACAGGTTGGTCCCTTGGTAACAGTTCAGAGTGAACAATTCCAGGTGTTATCCACCAAACACAGTAAAATTGTTGTGTGATGAAAGTTGGGTACCGATGCGGTTGACATTATTTTTAATTAGTTTAGACTTTTATACCTTGAAACCACTTTTATGCAGTCCGTTCACTCACAGTATCATTCCCGAAGGCTCTACAAATTTTTCTGGCAGCGTCCGAAGCTTTAGCTCCAAGTTTGTATGCGTGGAACAAACACGAATAAATTAGATTATTCGACATAGACATTTTGAAAAACCTGATGAACTTCCTGGGGTAACTAATACTATCCAATCGTTCTATTAACAGTATAATACATTTGCTTGTAATGATAGTAATACATTCTATATACACATTTTCTTCCTATGGAAATACGTAATTAAACTTTTCGGTAATAAATGGATTTGTAAAAATAAAAATAAAATAGAGGCTAACCTATATTTGGACCCTTTGTTCCTTGTGAGGAGAGTACTACTTTATAATTAATATTATTTGTCACAGGCGTGTGAAGAGTGAAAGTAACATTATTCAAAATATTATTTCAAATAGTGTATCATTTTATTTCAATATTATTTAATTTCTGAAATATATTAGAGACTCTCTTTGGAAGTAATAATAACTAAAATATTCTTACATTCATTCAGGAATCAAATATTGATTCTCTCAAATAACTGCCACTTTATTTCACGTTTATTTGAAACAAAATCATATTACTTTATTCGAACTAATAATGTAAAAAATGTTGATTATATTACACAGTCCAAAGCAAATATTTTTAAATGATTTTTACTGAAATATTGTTTTAAATACGATATGCCAGTTATTAAAAAATATTACAACGCGCCAGAAGTCCTTAACTTCATTCAATGTTTCCGTGAAAATGTTTACTTTACTTTACATTACGTGAAATTATGAACTGCAGGCGTATGTAACATATCTCAAGAACTTGAATATCATGTTTCAAGAAATGCTTCAGTAAACATCGTTAAGAAATTCTTCTTCCGAAACTGTTTCATTATTTTTAACTACACACACTGAAGAGGAAATTTTTACGGAAATATCTGTCCTATTTATTTTCCATTTCAATATTAAAAGTAAAAATAAGTGGAACCGTGCATTAAATAAAATTGCTGCTTTCGCAAATAAATAAGTATCTCCTACATTTCTAAATACAACTACACAGAATGATGGATCAAAATGTAATTCCAAAATACAGTAGAACCTGGTTAACTGGAAATGTTGCGTAATTCGAAGTTGATATAATTCTTCTTGAAATTCACAATTGCAGTCAATGTTAAAAAATGTTATTTAATTCGAATTTTCGAAGCACAAGTTTGGATAATTCGAAGCTTGGATGTCACACGTGAATCGTGTTTTGTTTTGAAAATTTCCTGAGTATTCTACATAGAATCGTTTCGTTGTTTACTCAATTGTTTCTGGAAATCAACAGAAACAAATCACTGCATGCCTCACTTTTAATGAGTGCAGTTTTCTATTGCGTCCATCAATTTATGTGAGCTGTTTTAATTTGTAGCATGGCACGATATTCTTAACTCCTTTTTCAATTTTGTACTTAGTTAAATTTATATTTATGTTATGTTACGTGTATGTCAAATATAACACACTTTATACCTTCTTTGAGCTTGCTATATTCTACATACATATATGTATACATTATGCAGTTGTGTTAATTTTTCAACAATTCGATATTTGGACAGTTCGAACTTTTTTAAATTCCTCGTCGGATTCGAATTAAAAAGATTCCACTGTATTATGTCATTTTTATTTCAAACGAAATTTACCTACATGCAATTTGTCACACGAAAATGCAGTCATTCTAAAAATTACTCGAAAAAATCGATTACCTAAACAAAGTTTCTATGCAAGACTCAACTGTATTTCTATGAATCCAAATACCGTCGCTCTACTACGTTACTAACTACGTTAACATTAGTACTAATTTGTTCTTTCATTTTCTACGTATCACCCATAGTTTTCTAAGACCGTCTTCCATGTGTCAGGCAGTTTATTTACGTGTCCCGAAAAAATAATAAAAGTTTATTAACGCGTTGAGTGCCACAGTAAAAACAGCTATACCTAGTCAGACACGATATAATTTACTATTTCTAATATCAGTGGTGCAGGAAAAAGAAGTCTGAGAATTCGTGTTCCTGTGTACCTGCAGTATTGTTACAATGTCACGTTTGCTGAAAATTGTGTAATAATCGATAATTATTTAATTATTTTAAATTTGAGCCGCCGACCTACGGTGACCCCCGCGGCAGTCAGCGTGTTAATTATTATCGAGAGAAAGACCCGACAGTATTTTCCGAACAACCTAATATCAAATGAACAAACAAAAAAAAAGTGTGAGGAATGATTGATGTTCGCAATATAATAAAGTTTGATCCCGACGGCGATGGGAGTCAAAAAATAGAGGGAAAAAAAGGTAGAAGCGTTTGAAAGGCGATCGGTGTAACGCGGTGGGAGGGTTCAGGGGAGTCGAAGGGGCAATTCGCAATTCGGATGCATAAAATGCTCGTCGCTTTTGCAGCAAAGTGAATGTCCACAACTGATATTTATGTAGTGACGTGGTGTGCCATGTTTATGGTTTTCCGAGGCAGGATGCAAAGGGTGTCGTAAAATAGGAACGCGGGACGCTGCTGAAGAATAAACGGCCTATGAGTGGTCAGGCGCATAAATTCGGAACGTGAGCCACGTTTTTCTCTTTGGCCATTGTGAACGGCAAAAGGAAGAGCGTGCAGAACGAAAATTTGGAATTTAGCTTACGTTGGACACGTTCTGCTACATTTGCCAGGATAACCTGTTAACTTTCATCATCTTAGTTCAAGGTCTTATCACTGACTGCAAATCTCACTCGTTGACCCTTTCGATACGATAGTCGTATAAAGGGTGAGACACCCAAGGTTAGAACCGAAAATATCTCCGTTATTTTCGATGCTATCAGACACTGTCTAAAGCCCCGTGTACAGTAGTAAACAACTTGCGACATTTATTATGAGAGTTGATTTCAGCTCCGTGTAGACACGCCCGAAAGTAAAGCCAGCAAGTTCAGTTTGCTTGCGTCAGTTGATCTCAGTAGGTTAAAACTCTCGTAGTGTGGACGCCGGGCAATACTCTCTCTGAATGTTTGGCTTTATTTCCAAACGTACTAGAAATTTCTGGCGAGTGTACAGATCAAGTAGTATAGATCAATCCGATTTACGATACGATCGCTGGACAACTATTTTTCACAGACATTTTTGTATCTCTTTTAGTAATGCTTGGTTCAACTAATTGTAAAAGGTATTCAAAATCTTTTGTTGTCATTCGTAAAGAATTGTTAATTTCATGAATATCTTCTGTTCTCAATTAAGATAACAGTGATTGATGAACTCTAAGATCACATCTTCTCAATATCCAGTCTCTTGCCCAAATTCTTTTCCCCTTTTTCTGCATTTTCAACAGAAGCAGCACTGTACACACAGCAACATATTTTGTTTGTTTTTCGTCTTATTTAATGCCAACTCTCAGAACACTGCAGTCTAGACACACTCGATATATTTTACTCAAGAAGAAATGATATATCTCTCACAACTGCTTACAGGCAATAATTTGCGCAAAAAATTGCCGTAGTGTAAACACCCATGCAAGTTTATTGTGCGATAAATGTCGCAGATTGTTTGCTAGTGTAGACGGGGCTTAAGGAAGATAATATTTGACACGAGGGGATAAATGTTATGGCAAGGACAGATTGTTTTTTCAGGCTTATGTCTTTCAGAATCTCTGGGTTATCAATATTTTTTGTAATGGAATAATATGTTTTTGTTATTACACTGGTGTAGCTGAAGAAAATACAATTTCAATTGCATGATTTATGTTTATTTTCGCATCTGTTTCTGAGGAATTATTCTTAGAAGATCATAATGTAATGTATAAAGTAAAATGCGTGCTTACTTTACTGCAATTGACTGCTATTTAATAATAGATACATTGTTGCCATATTCTTTTGCGTAGAAATAGTTTGCAATGAATGTTCTAAGCAGTTTTGTAATTGCTGTATCGGAGAAAATAACTTTCAGTTGAGATGGCTCGAAAAATCAATAGTAACAGAAATGCAAACCAAAATTTAATGTCGTCATAAAAGTGATTAGATACAGGCAGTCTTCTAAAATTAGTAGCTCTAAGTTTCGGTGCATATAGTATCCGACAAAATAAATAAAAAACTTTCAGTAAACAGAGGTCGAAAAATCAGTAGTAACGAAATAGTGAATAAAACTTTAACATCGTCGTAAGGGCGATCGAATATAGAGGGTGTCCTAAAATTAATAGTTCTGACTTTCGGTACTTCAATAACACAACAAATAAAGTAGAATACTTTCAGTAAACATGGGTGGAAAACTCAACACTAATGAAGAATAATTTAATTTCGTCATATAGGTGATCGAATATACAAGGTGTCCTGTAATTTATGGTTCTAACATTCGATACTTATAATAATCGACGAACGAAACGTTTCGCGTGGTCCCGGTATCGCGACGCGTAGTTCATTTTCATTTTCTTACATACAGTGTTTTTGACATTTAGCAATGGTGATTTTAAAATATCCAACTGAAAGGTGTGTACAACAAATAATTTTTTGAGAATTTTTTACCCAAAGGAAATAGTTCTACTTTAAAGTTTTTCAACTTGTGGGTACGAGAACTCCCTCCCGAGAGTCCTAGAGTCAACACGTTGAATACCAGAGTGAAAACAGCCATGTTCAGTCAGACGCGATACAATTTGTTATTTTTAATATAAATTACAAAAGAAATGAGTATTTAAGTGCCTAATCGTGTACATATCGTTCTTTACTATTCGCGTAATGTTCAGTTTCCTTAGAATTATATCAGTATCCATAATTAATTGATTAAATTGAATAAAAAACGCCGGTCACCTATTACCTTCACGGCAGTCAACGTGTCAAGAAAATGGACACAAAATTTGAGTAAATACAAGTAGAAAAATCAATAGTATTTGAGCGATTACGAAAAATTTGACTACTACAAAATTTCAACGAGATCTAATAGGGGTGTGTAACATTTTCGTGGGTCTCGCAGATTTATGAGCGCATCGTAATCTCGACAATTTGAATATCCAATATCGCCAAATGGAAGATGGTAATTTAGAGTTTTGAACATCGTTGAATTATTCTCGCGATACGCCATTTCTATGATTTATTAATCGGATATATGCCATGTATATATGCTCGTATGGGCTTTCTCGCGTAACTCGATGGTCTAATATGTTCTCATTATTTTTCAATTACACGAAAAGGGCGCGCAGAAGAAATTAAGTATTCTGAGAAGGTAGATTTTATAGTGAGCAATATTTGATGAATTATTTACAATCTTATATTTCTTTACACGGCAGAGTTTATTATTTGACATTAATTTAACAACAGTTTATCAGCTTATATACCTTGTACATTTAGTAACATTTCACAATAAATAGTTGGAAAGGGCAGTGAATCATTTCCCTGATAGTGAAAATGACAGTATACTAAGTAATGTTAAATTTATTCATTAGTGTATGTAATTGTATGAAATGACATAAATAACTAAATTTTACGTCCGTTATGAGTTAATTTCGCTGACATGAAAGTAATTACCTCAATGAATTATTAAACTGCCACATTTTTATTATTTGGAGAAATAATAAATTGATTTAAAGTGTCATGCAATAATATGTGAACAGGTAAACGTTTCATTGATCGTCGCACATGCCAATAAATTATGTCGAAATTACATGTGGGGTTATAAGCGAATTATTTTTCCACGTTCTTTGTCGCGCAGGCGTCGAGGGTGTGTTACGAAAAGCGATGCTTCGGAATTGATGACGCTCGTTTATCACGCGAGAACAATACGCTGATACCATATTTATTAATTAAATTAATTATATGCTACTTATCAATTTCACGTTTTCATCAACTCTGCGTTATTTACTCAAATAACGGTTATTTTCGATACAAATATTTATTCGTTGCAAGGTGGATGTAATATGATACAGTATCGCGGGAACATTCTTTGCTAGATGGAGTAAATGTTTTATGAACAATTATTGTTGATAAGGTATACCAATAACGATCATTTTAGCGGCTTTGTGACGTTTCAACAAATTTCTGTACAGGGAGGGTGAGTCGGTCTAACGTACAAGGGAACATACCGAAGTGACACCCTTCGATTTTTATGCAACTTTGGTAGAAAGTAGTTCTTACAAAAATATTTTACACGTTTTTTTTTTATTGATCGACATTCATGTTGAAGGGGTGAAAACAGCCATCAAAGTTGAGAGTGAGAAACATACTTGGTCGAATGTCTTGGAAAATATTAGAGCTAGAAGAACGGTGTAAATCGTAAAATTGTATATTATTTAAAAAAAGAATGCTGCTGTGCAAACAGATTCCAAAAAACACCATTTGTTTAAATAATATATTTAAAAATAGCATTTTTTTGTTACTTTTTCTGGCCCGATGTTAATCTATTTTCCTGGGCATTGTTAGTATCTGAAATAAGTACTTTAGTTTTAATGTTGCAAACAAACCTAGAAAAGAACGGTTAGGTATGGCTGTTTTCACTGCGGCATTCAACGTGTTAAGTGTACAGCTTGTCAAATATAGTTCTGCGGGTCACCAGATCTGAGGGATGCGCAGACGAAAACAAAAACCACGCTTGACGAAACAAGGATGCAGCATATGACCATAACGTATACATAGCGATCAGTTCGCTAGTGCTGAGAGTCTCCGCCCATTTTCCACTGCTCAGCAGGAGCATTTCCCCTTGCGGGTGTAAGTCACCCGCAGAGCTACATTTGACAAGCTGTACACCATCCATTAGTATACACTTTTCAGTCGCTGTATACAGTCGCAGCCACGATATAGCAAGGTTGTAAAATCGGCCAGGCATCAAAGTACGCGAAATCTAATCGCTGAAACAACAGTTCGGCTGAGATATAGGGAGATAAGGACCTGACACTTCGATCAGTGCCGTACAAAGAAATGTTAGTAGAGTGTCAATGTACTGTAGCTTCGCAGTTAAAATGAATTTTGTGAAATATCAATGGTTACTTATATACAGGAAAAAATTCTAAATATTCCATATAATAATTGACATCTGTCAACTTACTAATATCATTAATCATAAGTCATCGCTCTTTTATTATGCGGAATCCTTAAAAACGGCGCAGTACACAGTCCTCAGTGCCGCCACATCCATCGGCACCGTTTCACGATGCTTTAACACGTTCCGGCCTCGTGGGTCATATGCGCCCCACGCAACAAATTCGATTATTCTAAATAAATGATAATAT
Organism: Macropis europaea; assembly: GCA_916610135.2. Lineage (NCBI taxonomy): Eukaryota > Metazoa > Arthropoda > Insecta > Hymenoptera > Melittidae > Macropis > Macropis europaea. The sequence continues at coordinate 23,019,582 of OU744345.1, read as the reverse complement.
TCTTTATATTCCAAGTAAAACGAACGCCACAATAATAGTACCAAATGAATGGCATATCATAAAACAATTCAATGTTTGTGTTTTTAACGTTATGTATTTATAGAAATTTATTTTCACGCGTCTGACTTGTTATGGAATTTTTCACTGTGGCATGGAACGTGTTAAGTTACGACCTCGCTGTATCGTGGCCGCGACTATACGTTACCTTGCGTTTCCTCATTCCTTTGAAGAAACTGTCGATCATTTTCTTCTGACCATTCTACTCACGCACTGAGTCAGTTACGAGAGAATCGTTTCATACTAATCTCTCGAGCAGCCTGTATACACACTAAGATTCCGACTGAATGGGCGACATGCACTAATTGCCGAAATCCGATCGGAATCCTGCTTACACATCAAATAAAGCAGGTTATTTGAATGTAACTCGCGTCCCCCAATCGGCTTAAGTCGTAACGAAAGAGGCGAACGGGTCTACAGACGGGTAACGAGATGTCTGTGGAGCGTGATTGATTTCAGGGGCTAACGGGAAATATTCTAACAGTGCGCGTTTTAGCATCGACCGTTCTGAAGAACAGACGTCGTTCGACTCGCGTTCTAAATGGCCGTTTCGCTCCGCTGGGAAATCAGGCATTCGATGGAGCGCGTCTCGTATGCTATCGCTAATTCTATTTCTACCTATTTGCTAGCCCCTCGATTGCAACCTCCCCACCCTTTTCTATCTCCATCTGATTTCATCTTCTCCCTCCGCCCCGCCAAACACCAGAGACGCGGAGTGTTCGCTCTATTAGCGCCCAACCTTCTCCCCGTAACTGCCAGGTGTATAAAACGGCAGATGAAAATATTTTTAGAAGAAATAAGGGATGTTGTCACGTAGAAAACACTGGTTCTCGTCTGTTTCAAAACTAACCTGTTAAATCGCGCAGATATGAGAAATGAGCTGTTTAATGTGAATAGTTTTATGGAACGAATTCAAGAATAGAGACCTAATTGCGGTTAGAACGATGCTAGAACCATTTATTAAAAGTATTCTGCAAATACAGTAGGACCTCGATTATCCGAACTGCAATGAGCAACAGGATGACGCACATTGTAACTATATTTCTCATAACAAATGATAATTTTATTTCAGAATTTATAATGTATAATGGTATAAAATTAAATGCACAGTGTCACTAACGATAATTGTATTCCGTAACTGACATAAGATGAACAATTTTTGGATGATCCACGGTCGAATAATCGAAGTTCTACTGTACCTGTAGTGACCTTGAAAGTATAGTGTGGCGAATAGTGTATTTTTCCGTACGTCGTCCTAGGTAAACGTAGAGGAGGTATGGTTTGCAATCTAACGTAGAGCACTTGCTGGAGTGACGGAGCAACTGCCCGCCGCGTTTCGAGTTGTGCATATCTGCTGTAGTATGTCATAACTGCACACAAAAAGGATTCATCTTCTACACAAGTAGAAATATAAAGATATCAGACATTATAGCTCTAATTATTAATAGCTGAATCTCAAAAATAAATAACTTAAGACCATCTGCGTAAATCCAACCCTTTTCCAAACCTATCGTACAGTGTTCTTCGTAACGGGTCGTGCATTATGTCGAATGACCTTGCAGTGGCATTAACTTTAAACTAAGCAACTTTCATCGAATTCATTTCTTTTTTAACAAAAAATTTAAAAAATGACATTTTTCTAATACGATTATTAAAAGAATTATTTGGGCAGTCCGTTGTGAATGCGTCACCCTGTACATCGCAGACGACGTTCTTCGATGTGAAATCAGCTGCGACATAGGTTTCGTAATCGTAGCGGTCCAGGAGACAACGAGTAGCGAGGTCTAGAGGAGACTCGATGCGAAGGAGAGACAATTAATTATGTTGCGACTGTAACTAATCCCAGGAGACAATGCAGAATCGTACCTATGCGTCTTCAATAACAATGCATATTGAATTCAAAGCTGAGGCAATGCTGGCGTAGTTTCACAGCCGTTCGGGGAACCGGTGGACGAACAATACCGTGCCAGCCGCAGGTCACGAGGGCTTCGCCGTCGAGTTTCCTAGATTTCCTTGTTTTGCAAGGTTTCACCGACTGTACTCACCGATTCTCGCCTGTTCGGAATTACATCAGCAGGGTGCATCGAGGCATGGCGTGCCGGTGTTCCGCTACTGCAGCCAGTTTCCACGAAACCTACCAAATCGCCTATAGTGCCAGAGAAATTTGCGCAAGCCTCATATCGCAACATAATCACCCTGTCCGTCCGTGTCCTGTGCAGAATGAGTCACGAGGACCAGGACATTTAATCTTCTGTAAAAATCCGGACTTCTTGTTGCGTATGACGAAAATGATACATCAGGTGAATGACAGAGATTGATCACGGCATATAAACGTGATAATACTCGGATAGACTGCTTGGTGGCAGTATAGTAGTAGAATGTAATTCTACACAGGAATAAACAAACGAAATGAAACTTGGAAAATGTGTATATCTAAAGTCAGGACAGTCAGAGTTGAGATGCGAAATTTTCACCTCTCTACTCGGTGGTGTCTAACGCCGGGAATTGGTTCACACCTTCTTCCCCTTCCACGCATTAATAGAACCAAAGGAAAGCGCATTAATTGATAGGGAGAGTGACATTCCCTCACTTAAACAGAAGATGATCGATGCAAGAAAAACACTACGTGATGGAATGAGGGAATTTGAGGTAGTTACTGAGATGGGAGTGGACCAGCTCCCCACCACTCGCATATCAACTCTGGCCGACCCGATTTTAGGTAACTTCCAAGTCACATGGCGTTGTAGAAGGTTGAATGTGTTTGTTAGTATCGAAGACAGAAAGAAGGGTAAAAGGAAATTTTTACGGTTCTAAACAACAAATATGTTGATACAAAAAGTCCTCATAGTTACCATGAAGGTCGCGTCAATGTCCGAGATGTTTTCAGTAATGGAACCATATGCATTTTATTTAACACATTCCCGCACGTATCCGATATAACTCCTACAACATATTCCACATGCTATGGTCCGTATCCGAAGCTGCTCGGATAGGGACGCACGTGAAAAGAAACTATTAAAACAGGACTTAAGTTGATTTTTAGTGATCAAATACTTAAAGAGACTACAAAGCCAGCATAGATGTATGTTCTATTTTATTTTTCATGTCATATTATTCCATTATATTATGCATTTAAATCACCAATCCATTGACTGAGAGTAAAAGTGCTAATATCATCATAGACGAAGAGCAGCGACGTTTCGATCAGTCCAATGTATAGTATTGTGAGCGTAAAATAACCTCACATTTCGACATTTGTACAAGTTAAAACTATTCTATAATGTGTCCTGCTAGACCGTTGATTCAGTTCTATTCGACTTCTGTTCTGACTGAAGCTGCAGGTACCTGAACTGGCTGGGTACCTAGTAAATACCCGGTAGGAAACGAAATTCCTGATTAAAGTTTACCCGACCATTCTACCTGATATCTGACTCGAGTTAAATTGATAGTACATTATACATACAATATGTTTGATTCAACTAAAGAACCCAGAATTATATCGTAAACAATCGATTTAATATTTACAGCTATGTTTTTTCCGACCCGTGTTGTTATGATGATAGTTGCCAGATATTGTCAAGTGTAAGCCGTGTCCTTGCGAAGTAATATCCCGTCATTTCGTTAATATTGCAGCTGGCTCCATCAGGGGCCTGAGGACGCATTGATAATGACGTGCGTGTGTGGAGTTTCTCTATTTAAATGAACCGTGTTCATGTTCCGGCTCATTGATCGCCAACCACGGGTATTAATTAGTCAGCCGATGGCACAGCGCGTCTCAAAGAACATGGGAGGTGCACCAGACTAGGTTATATCCAGTCAGCTGTAGCCGAACATCAAATGACTACAGGACACACAATACTGTTTGATCAAACAAAGGTCATAGCAAGACCCAAAGGCTATCCTAAGGAAATACAGGGGAACCCTTGAAATCTACAAGCACCCGAACAACATCAACAGGGACACTGGATACCAACTCAGTGCCACCCGGAGGACCTTCCTCCCATTTTTCGAATTCCTCGCACTCATTATCAGTTCGTCAATAAACCACCGACAAAGCTAGCTGCAATGCTGGCGTAACGTCGGAACATAAGTACGGAAGGACACTGCTTACATCTGGAAACCTCTAGCAACTACCATCAAAACTTCTAATTTGCACTTTAAATTTGAAATAATGTACAAACTTGTCGAGATGAGCGTTACAGAGAAAATGTTTCGGAAATGTGCAAGTTGCTGAGTTTGAAGACAAAATAATTATCAAGCTAACGACGACGGGTTGCACCTCTTTGGAATGGAGATGACGATGACTCGGCTTCAGATTGTTGATGGACCGTGATGTCACAACTGTGCGGAATTTCCACTATGCTGAGGGCACTTCATTGGTCCCGCAGACCCTCACAGGGCAGCATCTACCCTTCGTAGCTCTCAACATTTATGGTGGTCGGGTTGTTACTATCGAATACGAGCCTTTCAAGGTTTGTGTCCCTGAAAACATACTGCATCGAAGGCTTGGTGACAGCATGTCGTTTCTTCGGCAAAATATAAATGAAAGTCCATATAGGGAGTATAAGAGCGATATACCAACAATCACAGAAGACACCAAAGTGTTCGATCGGTTTCTTGAAGTAGATTATTTTCCATCGTAAACATCCTTGAATGACCTTTAACTGTAGGTCATTGTATGCTTCTTAAAACGCTCTATTAGAAGTCATATAAAATGAAATATCATTCCACTTAAAAACACCAAGTTGAGTTTAGCATCTCCTTGACACCACCCCCATCTTCCAAAAAACTATTGTCATCAGAGATTAAGTCCCCTAGAACCATGTAATATTGGTTTGATGCATTTTTTCCATTGCCAAAAGCAGGCGAGTTATTCAGGTGACCAGTTTTAGATGTCTCATCCTGTACAATTTTGTCAATTCATACAATAATCCATTTAATATTTCTTTCTACATCACTACAGAACGTCCTTACTTGAAGTTAACAATGAAACTGCAGATGAAGAAAAAGATTCTGCAGGTGAAGAAAAAGATTCTGCAGATGGCGAGAATTACTCTTTCTCAGAACAAAGTTTTCCATAGCTCTATTAGATGCCTTATAGTATTGTCGCGGAGTACTTATATCAGTACTGCCAGGCGCTTGATATAAATCGAGCGAAAAACTCGCGTTAACAAGAAGCAAAAGTGACAATCGTTTTAAAAGTTATAATTAACTTTGCATAACCTGGTTCTGATGGCCTGTAGTACACCTCCGATTTCGGTTGTGTCTGATGCGATTTTTTGCTTGAGGAGGTGAGAACACGTGCTGGTCAAAATATTGTCCAGGTGGTTACGTGACTAACTAAAAACGTTCTTAACGTTTTTTTTTATATATATATAAGTTTAATGTCGCATTTCCTGCATATGGTTATTAGCGACTGTCGGAGATAGGTTGAAATTTGAATTTAGATCGTGTTATGATACAGTCCGATATCTTTTAGAAACTGCAAGGTTTGAAGTAATTTTTGGTGATCGTTAAGGTTATCCTTTAAAGAGTAACGTAAAGAATTCTTTGCTCGATAGTTTGAGAATTTATGGCAATGTAATGTAATGGGTATATTGTAGTGGTTACATGTTGCAAGACTAGTCTTTATAATGAGGTGAGACTGTGTGATTCTAGAGTGGTCAACCGTGTAATTTTGAGAAGTGTCTATTTTGAAAGAGCTGTCTACTGTTTCTAAACTGTGTGATGGAGAAGAGTTTTTCCATTCACCAATCCAGAGTTTCGTGACTGTATCCTTACAGTGTTTCTCGAGGTTGTAGCAGAGGTGTTGTTTCAAATTGGTGCGGTAGTTCTAAGGTGGTAGCCTCTTTTGCTGCTTCGTTCACGAATTCATTTTCTGCAATTTATTGATTTTTGTATAAGAGTTTTCCTGGGATTTATGGAAATCAGTCGACATTAATATTTCTGTAGTAATGGCTAGTAGAGTTCCATGTACGCATGATATCCGATCGCCCACAAATCCCACTTTACAAATAAGCCCGATAATAAACTTCTGTATAGACGAAGACCTCATTACCTGCCACTACTCCGTTTTCGACGCAACAGGTGTTCTCTTTCTAGTGACCCGGTATACGGGTTAAGACGCGTAATCACTTCAATAACTTCATAAATATTGATTTCAGCAAAAATTGGTATAGATGAATGTAGAGTAGTTCGAAAGTGCCATGTAATGCACTGTACGATTATACCGTATCGTTTGTGGGTTTCAGGATATGAAAGTCATGTTCAACTTTTTAAATTGAACACCCTATATATATGGGGTGCGAAATAATTCATGGGATATGTATTCACTTCAGGGATGCATTAAGTATTTCAAAATAATAAAAGAAGTTCACTTAACAGTATGTATGTATGATTTCACCATGTTTCAGACTGACAATAATTTCTGTTTTATAGAACTTGGTGTTTATCTATTCTCAAAGAATTTACTAGAAATGACTATTGTAGAGGCTCTCAAATTAACCTACTTGAAGGATATAGTAAGTATTTAAAAATTATAAAAAAGGTACACATATACATACACATGTCCATTTTAACCTTGTTTCGAAGTTACAGTAATTTATGTTTTATAAAATCTTGTATTCATGCATCTTCATATGAGATACTCAAAACGACTGTTATAGAGGCACTTAAATTAGGATCCTCAGAGTCATTTTTTCGAGTAGAATACAACTTTCCCTCTTTTCAATTCGAGAGTGCAAAAACGATTGTATGCCAGAGTGCAAAAGACTAATAAGTCACTTGAAAAATTAAGATTGCATTAAAAAATGGGTAATCAATTTGCAAAGAAACATGGCCTTTTCAATTGACTTCTGTCATAATTTCTATCTTGAGAAAACATATCCCCAAGTATTCCACCTATATTTAAATGAGCGTTTGCACACTCATAGAACTTGGTATACTGAAGCTTCCTATACAGTGTTCAGTATAACGGTTGTACCGATTTTTGAGACACTTTCTGTAGTCTGACAAAAAAAAATGTTATGAACAAAAATTAATCACTACTCGATCGTAAACGAATTCTAAAAATAAAAGCTGTGAAACAGCTATTTATAAAACGTTATCTGGAAAATGGGCAACAGAAAATTCAGGGAGGATGCACATGCATTCGGTAATCTGTATAGAACATGTATACCACGATATTACCTCGGTTATGAGTAAGGTTCTTGCGCGATTGAACACATAAAGCTAATTAACCGAATGTGCAGCATCGGGTAATCTGGTAGCTGCTTTCGCGCAATAGATACTTACTTTAGCGGATGCATGGATGGGTACAAAATAGAAGCAAAGCGAGACGGAAAAAGTGAAATGAACTAGATAAAAGTAAATATAGTACAAAGTATACGTACGGTTAGTGTAAAGTAAATAAAAGTGCTCCCATGTTTTGGTAATTAATAATCGCGTGGAACAATATTTTTAATCATTTTTCTTGCCAAAACACCGCAATATATCATATACAACTTATGTACATAATTATAGAATTATAAATAAAGTGCCGTTGGAAATTTAAACCTGCGTGCAAAAAGAAACCAATCCGTGGTAACCTATCACCTGCATTTAGAATCGTTTATTGCGATGTTATGTATGTACATTAATAAAAAATATTGTGATGTATGCGCAAGTGAAAAAAGAAAAATATGTTTAATACTTAAAGTTAAAGATAATATATACATTGAGATTTTCATAATGTTTTTCATATTTTATATTGTCAAGCGTCTATAGGCGCCGATAGCAATTAAAGGGTTAAATATCTTGTAAACTATAAACCGTGTACACCTAAAATCAGATGTCAGTATCTTCGGTATCTCAATATCTATCAGTGTTGTAAAAATTCATCGACTAACTCGCTCTATATCGATAGGCCTCTCCTTGTGAAACTCAAAAACTAGGCTTTAGAAGAAACTCGCCATGTAATTAAGATTTATTGTGATAGACAGCCTTTCGAAAGTCCCTATTGCTCGCCCAAGTTTCTAAGAAAATTAATTTTTCAGTTGATCACAGATGACCTCAAAAAAGCAGCTCTGCCATGGATGTTTAAAATCTATTGGCCGATTCAGACTGAACAGCGAAAAAGCGCTCGAGCAAGCCGTGCCACGCAATGAACGTACAAAGTTAATTAACTCTTGACCTTTCGCGACAGATTATTACTACGCTGCGAGAACTAAACGGAGTAACTCTGAAAACGACAAGGAAACAGGGTGGAAACGAAAAACAAAGTGCAGCCGAAGGGACAGAGGCACAAAATGAGGACATTGTTGTTGCATGTTGCAAATTTTAATATTTATTACCCCTGTCAGCATTGTGAAAGCTCTCCAAGCGCGAGCCGTTTACAAAAGGTGCTTTGTATTGGTGATCTTAATGAAGGGTCGGTTGCTACAATATTGAGAGCATATTTGACATATCTTGCACAGTTAGTAAAATTTCATTTTATAAAGGGTGTTTCCTGAATAAATGTTTTATTAACTCACGTCGCACATACAACAGTTTCTGAATTTTTATAAATACATAAGGTTCGAAATAGTAATATTTTATTACTGTACGTTCTTTATTTTATACTGTCATTGTGATATTAATTTTATGTACGTATAACGAAGGTTAGTAGATATTCGACGTAATCGAATTTGATCCGTGGTGCGCATGCAGTGAACCAGCATGCGGTCCTTTTCAGTGCTGTAACTTCGCCAGTTATTCGAATTTCTAAAAATCCTTTTACCACAATATATTCTACACGCATGAAACTTTTAAAAAATGCAGAAAAGCTTCTTCAATTTTTTGAAACCAACAAGGTGGTCTACCCCCGTAAACAATGCAACTTTCCTTTTACAGTCAGACCTATTTTCTATCTTCAAACCTATCAAAGATATGTAGGTGTTCCGTTTCTCCAAATCAGAAGATGAAGACTCAAGCCTTATCCAACGCCATACAGACAACCACAACTCTGAGATGATACCCACTGCTTTCGATTATTCTTACAAATCTGAATTTCGTAGAGCAAAAAACCTGGAACGCTCTATTTGACGAAGTTAATTTCCGTCCATGTGTACCATGCGTCAGTAATCGATATATTTGAAGACTTAGCTTGAACAAATCTCAGTGACGATCAGTATATTTCGAGCTGGAATATTTTCATGATAAATATCGTGCTCCATCTAGCCGAGGTCCTTTCCCTATTTGCTGTAGGATATCATCAAGATCGAGGCTTCGACGTGGCGAACACGATGAGTCACGTTAGCATACAACCGCAGTGCCGTGTTCTCCATTAGATAGTACAGTGTTGTTTTAGGCACGACCCGAATTAAGGCTAACCTAGTGCGTGACTCACAGATATCACGAGGTTGCTTCGATAGGGAGCACATATGTACATATATTGCCATTCGTATGAACGGTGATAATAAGTGATAGGTACACAAGGTCCCTTCGTATGTTAAGTGTGTCCTAGAAAAAACGTCTTCCTAGTTATTAGACTGTTCCATAATAAATGCCGCATATTGATACTGTTGCGGGGCCTTACGGCAATGAAGTATACACATACTCATTTGTAGATCTTAATAGAAGTATAATGACACAAAATACATTGAATAGCTAATAAGCTCACGCTTAAACTGTAAGAAGCAGAGAATATACTAATTAAACGAAAGGAATTCTATTTGGCACACTGATATTGTTTTGCTGCTAATATTAATATATATCGAATTTTAATGATGTTAATTCAGTGTAAGATATTGTGGACCAGTCGTTTTATTGCTAGCTGTGCCCTGGGACCAGGTATTTTCGTGTTTCGTATATTTAAAATATATTACTTTTCACTTGAATTTGAAAGAAACATTTTCATATTAAATATCAATTTTAATGTACATTTTAAAATTATGTAGGAAGCATTTATTTGTCAAAAGTTTTTATACAGTAATATTGCAAAGAGATGATCGCCAAAAATAATATTGGTAATGGCAGTGATGCTATCAGGATCAGATGGTGTAATTGTAACCTCTATTTACTTCCAGATTTTTCCAAATTTGCTTGAAAGTCCTGTTTTAATCATCGCCTTCACGATCAAACAACAATTTACAACCAAGATTATTTGGACAATCATCTGGGTTTTTTAATTCAGAATCATTTGAAATCATTATTTTCCGCCTGTTTGAAAGAATGATTATCTCACTGCCACTTTCGCAATCTACACTTTCATTTACACTTGGAATATTCGATAAACTGTGTGCAAATATACCCGGAATTTTATCACACTCTTCACCATCATCCATGATTGCTGTTGGCGCTCGCGCAGATCAATAAGGAAGTTTTTATAACCGCAAAATCTTCCCGTTACTTTTTATCTTACACATTACGAAATACCCTGTGTACCAACTTTATTGCACCATAAATTAAACAAGTACAAAATAGTAGTTTAATAGCAAAAATAATAAGTATAGTATGTAAGTAGTGAAGTGGCGTACGGTAGAGTATACCTGATTAAAAATCTAACCGTCTTATTATATTACTGGAAGCAGCACTGTTTGAGTTACCGCTGCGACCAGTGAGCATTGGCAGCTGCCTCTCCTTCAACTTTTAGTTTGTAAAAATATTGAAACTACCAAAATTTCATCTTTCCTCGTCCGCCGTTCTATTTGAATACCATGGCAAAGACAACAGAAGGGTGGCCTGGCCAATCAGGTGGGGTCACGTAGACGCGACGCAGAGAGAAAAAAAGACAATTGTTAGTAGTCGTCGTGCATAATTCAGGCAGACGTGAGATCGTTAAGGAAAAGTTTCACCATTACAAGTACGAAATGTAAAGCATGCCAGGGGTGGTGGTAGGACAAGAAGGCGTCGAAAGGAATGGCAGAAGGATACGGAGGCTGTCTTCTTTAAATTGTATCGCAAATTGCTGACCTCCCGCTGAGGTAAAGGAAGCAACCCAGCCGGTAACGTTGCCGGCTGTAATGGCCTGTTACGCAAACTTCGACGACGACTGCAGATTTTCTCACTCGATTCCCTGACTGACATTCGTATTTCACTCTTGAAACTTTCCACAAAATTCTCTGCATCACCTACTCCGACGAGTTATCTTTGCTATCAGTTCTTCACAGCAATTTTCAAGATAATGGTTGCTTGCTACGTATCAGGAATTTATAATACGACGCCAAGATGTTTTTGTAATTCGATTGATATCCGAATTTCATTCTTGAATGTTTCCACAAAATTCTCTGCATCACCTGCTCCGACGAGTTACATCTGGTGTCAATTTTTCACAGCAATTCGGAAGATAATGGCTGAAGGCTACGTATCAGGAATTTACAATACGACGTCAGGTAGACTGAGGAACTGCATTGATTCTTCTGGTGTTTTTGTAATTTGACTGACATTCTAATGTCATTCCTGAATTTTTACCCAAAATTCTTTGCATCGACTATTTCGACGAATAAAGTTTGATGTCAGTTTCCCACGTTAATTTTGAAGATAGATACGACTGCAACGTTTTAGATACTTTTGATATGATCCTGGATGGACACAGAAGCTGTACGATTCTTTTGACAGTTTTTCTAGTCAGATTGCAGACATTATTATGGACTTACTATAAATAAAGTCACGACATTTTAAAAGAATACTGTATTAAAAAATAATACATTAATCTAAATAGTGATATAACAAAACATTGCAATTGTTATTGTTAATAGTTATTAGCAGCGTTAATATTACTACATCGAAACACAATTATAACAATAATTGTTGTGTCTCAGCCGAGCAGTAACTTATAACATCTCCGTCAGTGTCTACATTTATGACACGAGTGTTTCAAATTTATTATTTCTAAGATTAACTGGAATAACTTGAACGAAAACTAATTTTTTCAGATACTTTATTAAGAGATTAGATAATTAGAAGAACTGTTTGTTACAGGAAATTCAAATCACCGAGTGAGTTATCCCTAAAGTCTAGTTTCCAACTCTTAATAGTAATCAGCGTTTGATAAGCCTAGAACATGGGCACATCTTGTCCAGCCGAACGTTCGCCTTTCGTGGGCAAACACTGTCCTATAGTGAGGCGACCACCACGTATGTACCGTTTACAGAAGACAGCAGAAAGTATTGATTCAAGTTTCGCAGGTGGCGTGGTTTAATGTATGGCGGAGAAGATAGCCATGCTCCCAGCTGAGCAAAGTATGCCCATGCCTGGCCTAGAGTGAAGCGAACGTTCAATCAGCAACCCAGCGGTTCCTATAAACCTCCTCCTTTTGCAACCATCGCCAATCAAAGACCTCACTTCACCAATCGTCAAGCAGTTCAATATAAATCTAGCGATCCGTCAAATTCGACACAAACAACTTTTGTTTGTAATATAAAAATTTTGTACTACACTTAAATACACACGGAGATTGGACAGTAAATTCAGAGGACTAAAGGTTAACCCCTAGTATTGGCATTAAAGTCTCAGGCACACAATTATTTGAACTAGAACTCGTACAGATCGTAATTTGATTACGTTACAAGGTACATAGTCGCACCGTAACTTGATTAAATTCAGAATTGTTATGAGCGATCATTTTTCTAATAGTTCATGCTGTTACGATCAGTGTAACTGTGAATTTATGATATCACGAAAGGCAGCAGAGAGGAGACGCAGGCTCGCTTAAGTTAGCGGACAAAGTATGCAGTTAAGGTCCTAAAAGTCAGCCTATTGTCAAGAAATTTGTCAAGTTTCTGTAGACCACGTGCGTTTTTATAGCCTTACATTTAATTGGCGTGTCATAAACTGTAAGGGAGCAATAACCCTTAGGCCCAGAGTTCTCGTACCTATCTTCTTGACCAAAGTGCGGATCATACTCGGCATGCTCTGCAGGAACTTTAAATTCTAGGTTGGTCGTGAATTGTAAAATAGAAAGATAACTACAAATTAATTATTAAGGGCATTCAAGTTACACTAACAGAAAGACACAGAGACGAGACATGCACGAGACACAAACAGAGACAACTAGAGACATATAAATCCACGCGAGACACCATGTACTGGTCAAACAGTACCAACAAAGTCAGATTCAAAAATAAATCATCGCAACATGAAGTCGGCGTGTACAAGGAGCAATATTCACAGCGTCAAAGTCAGCATTACTTCACGAAGAAAATAAAACGAGAAGTATGCAAACACATGTACAGAGACACGTTTGACATCTTTGTTCAGCGCAACCTGCGTCTGCTAAACGTAATTGCAAGGAATGGGGTTAATCAATTGATTTTAGTACGACCCGGCCTCGCGAGCCTGTTTTCGACAGACAGGCCGTGAAAACCTCGGCAGAATCCCTTTGAACGGTCATGAAAGGTGGTCGTTCGATCGTCAAAAAGGTTCGTACGTGCGCAGAACTTTGTCAGGGCGTAATCGAATGGCTGACGAAAAAAGAACAGGAAGAACGGAAGAATCGAAGGTCCCTGTAGGCAGTAGTCACTTCTATAATATTCAATACGCCGGCTGGTACAGGTGGCTATTCATCAATTCAAATCCGCAAGTTCTCCCCATTCATACAAATTCCGTGCACACACCCGTCCGTACATTAATGGATGCAGTTTCCCTTAGGGGATCGAGGAGAAGCTCACTGGAAAAGGGAACGCGGTTGCAAGTCCTGGAAAGCTAGGGGATGATTCGAAACGTACGGCCCGATTGGGAAATCCAGCATACGTCCAACGGTCTGCCACGATCTTCGTCCCCCTTCTCTGTATTCTCGAGGCGATAACGTTTTCGGCTGCTTTGTCTCCATCCCCGCGTGCTTTATATCCTCCTCCCTAGGCTTTTATCTATGCCAACTATCCGAAAGCTTTTCCATTCGGAACGTTTTTCAGCTTGGAACGATCGGCCTGGTCCGTTTGGGAGTAATTGCAGGCAAATGGATAATTAGTTTCATCAGTTGATCAGGTTAGCTTGATCACGGCAATTTAGAATCGCGTGTTATCTATTTATCGGGACGTTAAACGTTTGCCAATTCCCCGACTGCAAATTGAGTTCGTCGTGGCGGATAATATAGAAGATTAATAAAATTTGTCGAGACAGTGCGCAAGTGGATTACGGAATAAACGAAGTTACTGTACAATCGTTTCGAAGGCTGTTGATTGTGCTCGAGAGATTATTACATGTGTCAAAGTTGATATTTTTGAACCATTTCAGAAAATTACCGTACCATGGAGTCCCCGAAAATGTATTTGTTGCGGCACAACGAACACCTAGGGTGGTCTGAAATTTTCAGGACACTCGGAACAGCCAGACAGTACTCTCTATTTTAACGAAGGAACTTGGCTCTTTCGAGTACCCTATCTGCTGATTTCCTAGAATCTCAAGGACAGGGCCGTCGAACGTTTTTCCACAGTTTCTAGAGCCATAAAAGAAACGTGTTCGGACACATCGAGGTTCAAGACAGCATGCAATCTTTTTTAACCGTCAGAACACATTTAGAAGTCGAACCGTGTAGACCGCCCTTTGTATAACTCCAGCCTATATAGAACTTTGTAAACGTCATTATATAACAAAGCTATTTAAAATTCAATAGTATTAAAGAGATTTCAAAAAAGATTTCACTGCGATATTTACACGAGCCTCGATGCTGGCACGAATTTCCAGCCCCGTTTTCCTGCAACTATCGTGGTTCTACTGTGTTATACTGTGTCTAGATAGACACGACACATTCTACTGTGACGTTAAGCGTATTCATTTTATATGTACAAGGTGGATCACAGTTTGTGACACAACATATTTTCTGTATTTTTATAATTCTCATTTTAAATATCATGTATGCCGTCAGATAAAGTACATCAGGCTTTTTATGTTCAAGTGCGTTTCCTGATGGAAACAAGTCTCATCATACCGAGCAATACTATGCTGTGATCTATAACAAAAATAAAAAGGTTTATGTAAAACACTATTCTAAAAGTACAAATTAGAGTACGTAACTTAGAGAAATCTAGAAATAGACCAGTAAGTTTCAAGTATTATTTCTTTTTAAAGAATTAATTATTTCGTTTATTTGCTCATGGTATATAAAATTTGTTATGCTCCGATATTTTTGCAAGAAACAATTGAAAAAATAGCACTGACTGTCATCCGATCACCAAAGTTAAGCGACGCTGATAGGTCAACGCTAAGATAGGTGACCGTCTTCAGTGCTTCTGTGTTGCTGTTTACACATTGTTGACATATGGCAGTCGATGCTGGGTTTCATAAGAAGAAAAGATTCGCTGCCTTTAACAAGTACCATTGTGCAATCAATTTTGAAGCATCTTGTACAATCACGCGGAATTGTCCTAGTAGTTCGGTGACACTCCGCACAATGGAACTGGCAGTATTTCACGAGATTAACCTCGATAAGAACAGGAAGGAAGTAGCAGAGGTTGTACACTTTTCTCTGTATCCTTCCACGTTCGACATACTCGCTTTTTTTACGCTTCCCTGCAGATATGAAAACAAATTCAAAAGAAGTTTTCTACTGGCTTTTTTGCTCGAGCTTTCCCACTGGGCTGACAGTTGAATGATTATCCAACGCTTCCTCTTTCATAGCAGATCCTCTCATCCTCTCTTTCTATCTCATCATGTCTCTCTCTCTCTCTCACCCTCTCACTCTCTCTCTCTCTCTCTCTTTCTGTCTACACGTCTAAGTTTACCGTCTTGCCCATTCTCCTTCCCCGCATCTCTTTTGCTCGGTACCCTTTAACGTTCACTGGCTGGGCTTCGTGACATCTTTGATTATGAACGTCTACAGGGACACGCTATTTTGCGGCCAGCGACCATCAAAGATTTCAATGGAGACCCATTGCTTTTGATGTATCTCGCTTATCCAAGCGAGCACTGACCACCGTCTGCCATTTTCCGGTGACTCTCTTCCGCCAATTCGATGTCGCTTAGCATCGTCCCCCCCTGCAGCTCCGGTTAATTTACATCCGCTAATAACATGTATCCAAGGAGCTACAGAGTATTTTATAATTGCGTGTTTCATAAACTCTGTTATCGGCTATGATCTGAAAAAACAATGTTTTATTTGTATTTCTTGGATCGGAGGCTCTTTTCGCAGTGTACATGGTATACCAAACAATCAAACTCTGCTTATGTTCTTATACGGACGTACAGTACCGGTCAGAAGCTTGAGATAACTCGACACTCTGGAATTTTAACTAATATTCAGTTAACACGTTGAGTGCCACAGTGAAAACGGGCGTACCTAGTCAGACATTATATAATTTACTATTTTTTATATAAATCGTAAAGAACAAAAATATTTGAGTACATAATCTTGTTTCTCTGTTCCTACGTTATTGTTTGTTCAGTAAGTTTGCTCAGAATTTTGTGACAATCAATAATTATTTAATTAAAGGTATCGATCACCGGTGACCCCCTCGACACTTCACGTATTAATATTATTAGGTGAAAACACGTTTATTTGTTGTTGATTGCTAAGTATCTTAAAAAGTAGGTTCTTATTGAATAATATGCAACAATATCCTCTTTTCACTCGAATTTATTGATTGAAAAGGTTACTTAAATTGTGGTCGTACCGGAAACTGCAGAGATAACTTACGAAGAGGCTATGAATTCTTGTGGTCTCCAATTGCGACCAAATTTTTTTATTTATTTATTACAATAGTAAGATAAATGATACATTGTTCGTACAATGAATATCATATCATACGAATTCAAATAAAATAACGAACAATACGAGAAAGCTAACGTTTGAAGAAACCGTTTTCAACGAAGCTGAAATTTTTAATCAAGGTTTCGTTCATCATTCGTAAATGAAACAATAGATGCAAGACGATCTTTCCGCATCTTTGGCTCTTCGATTCTCGCAACCTTCTTCCTCTGGTGATCTCAATCAGGAAGCTCTTCGAAATCCTTCGAGAGTCACAGGAATGAACGGAGGTATTTCTGATCAAAGGGAACAAGACAATTGACCACCATCTTTGCTTGTCTAGACACCGCCCCTACCGTTCTTTACCATTTCAACGTCTAAGAACTCGAGGAGCACGTTCGTCGTCTTATCCTGAGGATTTTGATTCGATGTTCCTTGGCAAGCGATACATTTAGAATCCCTTCGATTGAGCTTTGATGTCACGTCAAAGGAGAAATGCTCATTCAGCCACGTATTAACAGCTCGCTGAAGATGAACGCTTACAGTAAAGAGGTACTTTGACACGCGAATCAAGTGCATGGACATATTAATCTTTTGCGTTCTGATACATGTTCGGTTTCTTTTTCATGGATTCGCCAGTGGGAGCCTCAGTCGCATAAAAATCGTGATTCTTCTGTGAGACAGTAATCGTTATCGCTTAAGGTATCATCAACTTTGGTACTCTTGTTCTTTAACATCTTGATGTTTGACTCTCAATGATTTCTCATTTAGCTCGTTAAACTCGACAAGAGAAGATTTGTAGTCTTAGGTCCTTAACACGAAAAAATGGTTTAGAATATACTGTGCTACGTGTGACAGTCAACTGGATGTAGGC
Organism: Macropis europaea; assembly: GCA_916610135.2. Classification (NCBI taxonomy): domain Eukaryota; kingdom Metazoa; phylum Arthropoda; class Insecta; order Hymenoptera; family Melittidae; genus Macropis; species Macropis europaea. The sequence goes on along the minus strand of OU744345.1, from coordinate 23,002,012 downwards.
ATTATATTTCTGAACGGTACATCCTGTACCTTTTTTCTACAGGCTCATAGAGTACAATAAAATGTGTCGTGCAACACTTCTCGCAGAATTGCGAAACCAGCAGAAACATACGGCGATTTCGGTCGTCCCCTGCAAGTTAGAAACGTAATTAATCCAATCTGGTCCTGATTTTAGTTGCAAGGCGATAAAATAGGGGGGCTTTCGGGTCAGTGAGTAACAGGGAGGTACGGTGTGATGTGAGTGTAGCAAAAGACGTGCACCAGGAGCGGAAATCAAGAGGGCGACAGACGGACGGGGTGACAAAGGAAAGAGAATGGCAGTCAGGGGGATCATGAGGCATGATTTCACGGAACGGTGGTTGGGTGAGTGTCATGCCATCGGATGCCGGAGCTATGTGCTTCATGTATCATGTATGGAGGTTCAGAGAAACAGAGAGAGAGAGAGAGGGAGAGGGTGAGAGAGAGAGACTTACAGGGACCAGTGATGCTGGAAAGGGAACGGAAACTGGGAAAAGCGTTCGCGTATGGTGTGACAGAGAACACTTGATTCGAAAGCAGATGTCACATCCGAAACATGCTTTGGTTCGGGTGTCCTGCATGAATATTGCCGAGAAAAATTTGACCTGACCATCAAATAGATTTCTTTCCGTCGCTTGACAGTCAATACTTTACCTTTTTTTAAGCCTTTCATGGCGACGACCCTGACGTAAAACCACGCACTGCGTGCGGCTTACTTATTGCACACAGAAGATTCTTCCATGCACTAAAAAGTGACAAGTAATTTATTTAGGAGAAGAGGTTCTTCAAGAAATTTTAATTTATGGGCGTCGGACGCCCATAGGGCTGAGGATGGGATAAGTTCAGTATGTGCAAAGGTTTCACTTCATGTGATTTGAATGCTACTCATAAGAGGCGACGTTTTATTCTATGTATCTGCAAGGAACTATGTATACAAGCTGGTTTCGTACCCCAGGACGAGTACTTGTAGGATTCGGAAATGTATTTATAAGTATTTTGTCGTTCGAAAGAATAGAATCTCTTCAAAGTAGTGTTCAACTCATAAAAGACATGAAGCTACAGATATCATGTACTAGTATATACTAGTATAGTTAAATATTATAAACAAAAACTATTGTAGGCGAATCACGTTATGAGCTACCGTTATAGTGATGCCTTCCAGTTATACGACAATTGTAATCAGTAAGTGTCACGCGTTGTTTTGTAGTGAATCACTGCTAGTGATTAATTCAAAATAATGTTCAAGAAATGTAATATGGACTATTAGTATACAATCCTCACTGAAAAAAAATCGCACAGTTGCATACAATAGAAACTTCTGGTTAAAGTACTTTTAAAAGGTTCGAATCTACTTACAATTAGTGAAGGTTCGATTGTACTTGAATGTACTGCTTACATTTTTCAACGTACTTATAAAAAGTTTAAACCTATCTCAGCTAGGTTCGAGTCTACTTAACCTGTTAGCTGTGTATGACGTGTATACTCGTCATGCGAAAAAAGTAATTACCATTTGTTATTTAAATTAAAATTTTAGTGAAAACTAAAACATATTTGTAAATTTCAGACATTTTAAAATATTTTGAGACAAGAACGAAGTAAGTAAAAAAGAAAAAAATTGTTTTCACGTATTTGATTTTCCTTGTTTTTTTTTAGTAATGAATGTTTAAGTTTTATCAATAATATAAATGAATTTGAGCTATAAATTATTAATTTAAAAAAAAACGACTGCTATTTCGTTATAATTTCATTCAATTTTACACCAGCTGCATATACTCTGTGTTTGACGAGTATACTCGTCATCTCTTCATTTTTGCGACACAACGTAGGTACACACTTTTAAAATAGGGCTACACAGCTAACAGGTTAGAAGTATTGCTTTTCTTTTTGGAAGTACTCATGAACTGTTCAAAACTATCCAGTTAAATTCGAACCTACATACTTGGAATATACTTGAACCCCACCTCTACCGTAGGCGTCTGCAGCTTGCGACGAGCAACTTTGCCAAGCTCCAATAAGCGTCAACTGCAATGAAAGGGTTAACTAGGTACGGTAGTTGAACGTGTCACGCACGTCCACTGTTATTTCTGTCAAGAACGAAAAAGACGTGCGTGCCACGTTCAGATGTTATGCATCTCGCTTCGTCGTGTCATTTAGCAACAGATTGCTAACAAGCGATGTCTTAATGTTAACCCGCTGTCGCAAATGACGGCTATAGCCGTCAGATTTTTGCTGATGTGCTGACAAATGACGGCTATACCAGTTACCTTGTAGCAATAAAGGAACCTTTAAAAAAAAAAGTGTGTTTCTGAGGCCGATCTAGAAAAAAAGCTGTGCGTCTATGTGTTAATATAAAGAGTGACCGTAAAATCAGTGGAAATTTCCCCCGTTTTTGGGACCGCCAGTTTGGAACTGAATTATACACCAAATGATAAGCTATGATGAAAAATTAATAGCAGAAAATTTTTACGGTCAGTGTACGATTGTTCTCAGGGATAGGGAAGGCCAAAATAGTTGTAGTCGGTTGACTTCCCAGTCCGTACGCTTCGAAATGCAAATTTTCGTATCAGTGAGATAGGTTTGGGTGTCGTACCCAGTGGTTTTTTGGATACCTGACTACAAATTTGAAATTCAAAATAGCAGATCCAATGTGAAGGACTGAAGAATCAGAATATTGTTCCACCGACTATTCAGAATTTTTTTGTATTTTCATGAATATCGATGCTCAGAGTTCTTTTGAAGCGCTGTTCACTGATTTTTGTAGATTTTGAATTTTGGGATTTGAAATAATGCATCTATTACTGACAGAACGGGAAGTAATCTTCATCAATGTTAAAAATATTATGTATTTTTGTCTACAATATGAAATTCGTAATTTCAGATTTCAATCATCTCATTGAATCGTCGAAATTAAAAAATTCTTTTGATCTGCCATTTCAAAGTTCTTTACGAAATTTAGGAATCTAAATTAAGATCCGAAATCAATGGCCTAGGAAATTTCAGATATTGATTTTGTCGAAGTTCCAATTTAATTTTCTGTATTCCATATTCTATCAATCATTCTGAATTTTTATAATCTAATTACTTATTGATAATTACACAGAATCAAAAAAAAAATGTTGAAAAACTTGAGCCAGATATGGTTTCGGATATAGATTTTGAGTCACTGAATCCAAATTTACAGGTAGCTTTACCCCATCACATCAGATTTTCGATAGTCATTCATCATTCAGTTTTGTGATAGTCATGAACAATGGCGAGAAAATTAAAGGATTCATTTAAAAAGTGGTCAATGGATCAAACGTAAGAATAGTTCGACCTAATAAAGTGAACTACACAACAAAAAGGCGAATTAATATAATGTACAAAAATGTGCGTTAAAGAACAGAAGGGTGAATATCATATCCAAGCAAAAGGTGGCTCACACAGTTCGCCGTATTGGATTGGCAATTTTAAATTTTCGAAATCTGACTTTAAATTGGGGTCCAGTGACCAAAATACCCCTGGGTAGGAAATCTAAACCTATTTCGCTGATATGAAAATTCGCATTTCGAAGTGTACGGAGTGGGGAGTCAACGGGCCACGATCACTTCGACCCTCCATATCTCAAAAACCAATGGTATAGTCAACATAAAAATTTTCTGCTACTAACATCTCATCATAATTATCATTTGGCACACAATCAGTTCCAAACTTGCAGACCCAAAAACGGTCGATTTTTACGAACACTCTTTTAACCTTGCTATAAACCCACATGTGCTTGTTTAAGTAACATAATCATATACATTTGCTGCACGTAGGTTTTATATGCTCGTAGGAATCATTTGAAGAGTAAGGATGCCGGGAATCTGTTCGGTTGGGTTTACCACGCACGGCCGCAGATCAAACGGTAGCGAAACTGGTTAATTTTTCAATCCTTTGAGCCTTGAAACTTTCGGAACACACGTGCACCGCGTGCTGGAATTTTATGCTATAGAATTTTCGTTAAACTGAATGTTTTATTGGTATAATGTGCATTGGGTACCGATTGAAATTATTATACCATTTTGTTTTTCTAAACAGTAGTCAGTCTGCTATTTTGCAGAAGTAAATTCATAAACTCAACAACAGGTATAGCGATATCAGATATAGCAGCGATGTAAACTTTAATTAGCAGTTTACATCGCTTGAACCGCTGAAGATTTAATTACTTTGAACGTTTGAGGTTTGTTATTGTATTATTGTCTGTTGGTTTATTGCTATTTCCTAACACCATAATATTTATGATTTAAATTTCCTATTTTGTATAAATGACTAAACATGGTGTCTAGTTCAAAGACTATCTGGCACTGAAGTTTATTATTTAAGTGCTATAAGCGGACGTGCAGGAAGAATATCTGCGGGCACTTACAATTTGCATTACATCATTTTCTGAAAATCAAAGGTGCTGTAATATAAAATTTGTAACAGTTCATGTTCAAATAAAACTCATATTTACAACGTAGAAATTACCAAAGTCTAAGATGTTGAAATCTTCAACTCTGGAAATTTTTAAAAAGTTGCGGTGCTTTGTCGCGGCAATATGTATGATGTCAATTGTTAAATTGTTTCAGTGTTCCTAAACTGAAAAATATGTAATGAAAATATTTGATAAATATCCAGAAATTTGTCAATCAAAAGGTTCATAACAAAAACGACCTTAGTCAGTATTTGTCTCTTTTTTAGCTGAGCTAAAAAATACTCTAGCATCTTCAATTTTTGCTCAATAGATTTCAATCTTTATTAACAAAATATTCATTACATTACACAATTGTTGTGGGTTTATCTGTAACTACATAGCAGAAGAACTGTGTCCAATTAAATCATGAAGTTATGAAGTTGTGTCGTCATCGTAAACTTTGAAAAGGGTTGTTTCTCTTATGAACCCCTTAATCCTTTCCACAGTGATTGTTTATCGGATTAAAATTTCAGTCGCTGCTTGGAAGCTTTAGGTTTCCATTGTCGGATGGGAAATAATATTCAAAATGCTTAAATCCATTTTCGGATTCTAGTTAATAACGCTTATTGTGTATTTATGTATTGCATACATATGTATCGGTAAGTAAATGAATTGGGCATGATTTAAAATATTCGCGTACAGTTGTACGGATTATCTCCTTTGCACAGAACACAATTCCCCTCTGAAAGAATTTAATTCCGGGAATACACTCTTTTATAATACAGCACTGCGAAGCACCAGTAAAACGGAAATTCCGGGAACCATGCTTTTCATGTCAGATTCTCGGAGAACATTCCCGGCTTGACGCCATTTATTTAACCGTGAAATTGTTTATTCTCCGTAGTAATTTTCATAAAGGAGTAATAAGCGACCGGAAAAGGCGAGGTCAGGGGCTAGAAGGGGTCAGGGTAAATAAAGGCGTATTTAGAAACTATCGTAGAGGAGAATACCCTCGGCGTAGCAGAGGAATGAGTTTATTTTCTGTGGAAGACACAAAGAGAGAATGGTCACGATGCTTGTAGCTACAGAATTCTTTTCTTTCGCATTCGACAAATTCTAGACAAGCTTTAATCAAGGAAGTGACTTCCTTATTAATCGATTCATTTCGAAGTTCGTTAAAATGTACGGGCCTTGTTTTAACACTTTGACTGCCATGTCACTTATATGTAGCTGACACTTGGATTGAATCATTATTTATTTGATAATGTATACCAAAATAAGTACGTGTAATAAAATCTAGCAGGACAACTACCCCCAGTACAAAGCAATAATTGTGATAGAATTTTCACACTACCATTGCGCAAATACCTTATAACCATCCTTGCAATCGCAAGACTTGAATTCCATCGTACTCTGCAAAACAGTCGCTGCAAAAAATTACTGCATTCGGTTGGGAAACACTAATTCATCCACCATATTCGCCTGACTTATCTTCGATAGATTGCTATTTATTTTCATCATTGTAAAATTATATGATCGATAAAAACATTCAGAACGATCATAATGTAAAAATCAAAATCACACAATTTTTTTTTTAATCAAAAGATACGAAATTTTATAAAAGTGAAATTTACAAGCTTCCATCACGATGAGAAAAAGTTATTGAATCCAACGATAATTATTTATCTAATTAAAAATACGATGCACTGTGCAAGAAATGTCTCCACTTCGAATCTTCGAAAACCACACGAATTTTCTGGTACTCCTAATAAAATGTTTCTTCATTTCTGTAAATTACGAGCTGTATTGTAAATTGTTATAACACATTTTTTTACTCATTATATATTTCATTAAGGTACAGAGCGTACGAGTCAAAAGTATATTGGTGTCTGAATATTTTAAAGAATATATTTGTATTTTCAAATACATGAGATTTCATAAAAAATTCCAGATGCTCTGGGTGAATTTCTTGTTCATCCTTTATTAAGAAAACATTTCAGCGGATCGAAATCGTGCCCACGGTATTCCATGGCCGCACATAATATTCTAGACTGGTGTATTTACTCAGCAAAAAATACCCGGTCGTGAGGGTGGAGTATTTCACATATTTTCCAGGAGTTCGCGGCACAGTAATTATGATAAAAACGGATTTCAATAGCTCCCTGTCGACTCTGTCATGCTCTCATTATTATCGTATTTGAAATCTTCCGCCAGTTAAAGCATCGGGTGGCTCTCTTTCGGTGGGTACACACAGTAATAATATTACTTTCTGTATAATAACGTTAAATTCGAATTCGTCCTCGTTTGTAAACCGAAATTATGCACCCTTTTCAGCGAATGCAAACGAACGTCGCGTTGAAAACTCTCCACGACGCTTGATTATAGGCACAGACGTTTCATTTGAGAATGCTTTCCGAATTGTCCTGTATAAAGGTAAGAGTCGGTACACATAAATGTTAATTATACACGATGTAAATAAATGTTAATTACTTACGATGTAAATAAATGTTAATTACTTACGTTGTAAATAAATGTTAATTACTTACGATACAAATGATACAGTTGTTGCGAGCGAATAAACATAGATTTCTTTACAGGCTAGTGTCGTATTTTGCATAGTTTATCACGCCATTTCTAAAATTACACAATTATGTATTTTGAAAAGTAATTCAGGTTTAAAATCGACTTTCAGAAAAAGCATTCTTCATTTGTTATAACTCTATATCAAATCGTCTATAAATCGTGTTTATACAGTCGATTTCTTTTATCTCCACATATTACAGACCTGGTCATTGTACAAATGAAATTATTTAAAAATGATTATGCAAATAATGAGTTATCTTATCTGATTCGATAATATGTTCATTCTGGTTCAGTGTAACGCGAAAATTATTTGGCTTAAGTAAATGTTTGAAACAAAATCACTTCTGAGAGCGGAGACTGTTAAGTTATAAAATGAAAACATTACTTTACAATTTTAATACAGAATATTGCGTTTTATATTCAGAATTTTAAATTCTGTTGCATTTTATGTCAGACTGTTATTAAATCCACAAAAGTTATTTTAAAATAATTTATTTACATTTAATATGAAATAAGGTGACTCTTCCTACATTATTTTTAAAGTATAATTAATGAATTATTTTAAATATTATCTTTTAATTTGTATATCAGATCATTTTTGCCCTAGTCTGACACATACAATATACTGGCACAATTTAATCGTCTAACACAGCACCCTATACAATTACATTAAAAAGGAATTTTCGACTTGCAAGGAAAATAGTACTCAACAAGCTGAATAAAAAATGTCTAGTACACACAATTCGAAAAGTCACTATTACTTGAGTTATAAATAATTTTCTAAGCAATTACTTCAGCATAAAATTGTTTACTGCTCTGGTAACATTCCTTGTTTACTAAAGATTTATCATACAATTTAATGAGTATTATCTCTATGTATCAGGCACAGATTCAAATTTTAAACTAAAAAGTAATAGTCGACAAAAGAATTTTCAATTTTACAGAAACGATCTCACGTTCTTCAGATTTATACATAGCTCCGTCGCAAAAACAACTACTTAAACATTTTAAAGGAAGATTTAATGCAAAGTGCAATTAAGAGGGATGTTCAAAAAGTTTTTAAATTTTCCCAGGATAACGATCCGAAGCATGAAACACGGATCGTACAGGAATATTTATTTTATCATTGTCCGATACTCGTAAATCCTCCCCCTCAGCCCCCAGATCTAAACCCCATCGAGAATTTATGGGATAATTTGAATCGTAGAATAAGGATAACACCGATAAATACGAAAGAAGAACTTCAAAAGAGATTAGAAGACGAATGGGAGCGAACATGTCCAGAATATCTTAAAAAAATGATTTTCAGTATGCCCAAACGGGCGTGTTAAAGAACGAACTGTGTAATGAAATGAAGAGGTAATATTACTAAGTATGAAAAATATAAAAATTAATTATAAACGACGCATAAAATGTAGATTCCTTATGGTGTCCGAATATTTTTGTAACGTGACAATTAGGTACGACCTCATTCAATTTTTAAGATTGTATAATTATTTTAATTCAGGTAACTCACCGTTGCGTATTTATAAACTACAATAATTAACTTATTGAACGAAACAATTTCGAGTTCATTTCCTGCTTAATTAACGAAAATATGCAGCATCAAAGTCAAACGTATCTTATTGTCCAAATATTTTGATGACTCATTGTAGCTAACACTCCAATCATTTATTATTGAAAGGGCATATGTCAATTTTTTAAAATTTTACGCCAGGCAATAGAAACTTTACCTAACAATAAGTTCCTTCGAAATAAAGTTTATCCAGTTTCTTCAATCGGAATCGATAGGAGACATCAAAAGACAGGTTTGATGTTTTTTCTTGGGCCCCATAACCCACAGATTGGGTTACCTACAGCACTTCAAACGCATAACTTAACCCTTTGCACTTTAAGCATCTTTTGACACGATAAACCAGTAACTCCAACACAACTAATGCGATGATGCAACCAATATGGTTGCGAGTTATTACAAGCAAATGTTAATTTTCAATGATCCATGTTCCAAGAAAAGTTCATCGACATAAGATATTTACGCTTTACTTAATTGTATGTATTAAGAAATGTTTTATTTTCGACGTGGTATACAAAAATTAGTAAATAAAATTGACAAACCGTCGGAGTGCCTGAGAGGCATACTTGGAGTGCAAAGGGTTAATTTTCCCCAAAATATGGAGATACGCCCTTTCAAAAATAAACGATTCACTTTCGTTCGACAATATAAATACGTTTCCAGCAATTCCTCGCAACTCGTATAGCTTCGGCTCCTGCGTCTGAATTGTTCTGAGCAACACGCGAGTCGTGTTAAAGACAGGGAACGCGGCAAAAGTGCTCTCGAAAAAGGCATTCCCAAGTTCCTGGCGTTGTAAGCGGAGCTGATGAGACTCCGACTGAGTTTTCGGCTAGAGAGGGTCGTCTTCCAGCGTTCTCGGGCACGCGGCTACGTGCAGTTTACCTGTTCGTCATTTCCAAACACTCAAAACTTGAGTTAATCGTTGAAGCTTTGGTCGGTCGGTTGCTCTGGTGTTGGTCTCGCGAAGGGAAGAACAGCGGGGCCAACAAGGAGCAAACAGGACAGGGAGGAGAAGGATGACCGCGGGAAACGGGCAGATTGAAGTAGGAAAGGGAATGGTTTACCATCAGCAAACTCGACGGGCTTGCGAGTTTGCTGTTTTACCAGCGATAGAATTGGGTCGAGTTTGTAGAACCACGCGATCCGACTGTCGTTACACGCGTGTACAAAAAAAATGTTACACCGCTGCGTGCTGCGAGGAACATGCACCGGAATGCGATACTTTCTGCTCCGAGAATGTTTCAGTGCGAACGACCTGCAACTTTAAGATATTGGGTTGGCCAAAAAGTAATTTCGAAATTTTCGGTAAGAGACGTTAATAACTTCCTTTAAATATAGGAAACTGTATTAACCCCATGGCGTACAATTTAATTAAAATTATTTTTGAATATGGATACGATTTAATTTTCTTGCGCCTGTCGGTGTAGATAGTTGTTGAAATGAAAACAACATGTTCCAGTTTTTAAATTGAGTATTTTAATAAAATGCGAAGTATGTTTTTGCACACAACTCTGCTTTATTACAATGCATTATAAGAGACTACACTCGTGAGGTTACTATGACTAGCCAGACCATTCATGTCATCCATAACCTTCTGTCATCTTCGGGCAGCTACATAATTCCATCCTCCAAGAGCTTCCCATCTTCGTCGGCAAAAAATTTTGAAACAATAACGGCCTTCTACTGCAGAAATCCGACATTACTTTTTGACCAACCTAATACATTCGCGGTGCCACTTCTATAAATTAAAATGATTTTTCGAAAAAATGTATGAATGCTTCAAATTGGACTGTGGGTCTTTATGCAGTTTTAATATATCCGAGTTCGTGAAAAATGCACGTTTCATATCACTTTTGTACATTTAAATTACGGAATGCAGTTTCGCTATAGTTGCGTTTCGAAAATATTCTCTAGTATTGTTTGAACGAATCTATAATTTACTTGCTATTTCAGACGATAACTATCTTGCGACAGTTTCTCACCTGTAAAATTCAAAGTTCAGTGGTTTGACGTTCAGCTATGCCAAGGTCACGTAATAGGAGTTCATAGAATTCGTCTTTTTGATCTAACACGGTAATATACCAGAAGTATGCCAAAAGTTGACCTTGAAATAACCTTTAAAGAACAATCTACTATAAAAATAGAAGAAACATGTTCTCTAGCAATATTCCAAAAAATGAACAGTTTAGATGGCATTTCGAACCGCATTTACTTTGGTACACCCTGTGTAAGAAATTTAATTATATTCTGACAAAACGTACTTGCTTTACTCATCAATCCAAATTAAATAATTCAATCCAATTTATTGCATAATGAATAACCATCTTGTCAGCTGTGATATCTTCATTAATTATGTTGAAGTTCATTGATGCATATATTGGAGCACAAGTCGGGTAAAAAGTTAATTGTTGCAAATTTATAGCTACGAAAGCGCGTAATTGCCGATATACTTCTCTCAGCCTTCGACTATGCGTGTATCGATCTTCCATCTCGGTCATGTATGTATATGAACAATGGTATATCGAAACGGGCCAAACAGCTAACGAATCGTTCGCGCAACTGATCACGACTCTACCCGTTCGACAAACACTCGTTTGTTCCTCCATTACTTGGAAACAACCACTCGATCGTTCCCCCGTATCTCTCCCTTCGTCCTGGATACGCGTGTATGAAAAATTCGATCATAACATTCATCGGTGTGTTTGTTTGTCCAATTGTTGTTTCGTGGAACCAAAATTCCCCGACGTTTCATGCGTTTAACAGAGCTTGACAATATTTGAACCGTGTTTGAACATCCACCGAGATGAATGAGATTCGCAGACCTGAATATCCTAGTTTTTGCACAGGTACAGTCACGCTGATAAGTTTTATAACTAAATTTTACAAGAACCTTCAGAATATTATGTAACTAAATTAAAAAATACTTCTTACGGTACTCTAAACAATAAGGGAAATACACATAACACATTAGACACCGCATGAAGAAAGTACATAATACAGTAAATTTTTCTGAGGTTTTTTTATCAATACCCTCTCCTCCATATTGCTGGATTGCAGGATATACAGCAAAACCTCGATTATCCAAACACTTGTCATCTGAAAATTAATCATCCAATGTCTGCCACAAATTGAAGTAATCATTAGTGACACTGTATACCTAAGTTCACAGTACTGGATATTTTACATTCTAAAATGAAATTATTATTTTCATACGAAATGTGGTTATAATGTGAGTTATCTTGTTACCAATTATAGTCCGAATGATGGAGATCCTACTGTACTGATTTTCGCTTCCCAACAATTGATTTTCAGTTGTTTCTATTCTAATTATTTTAAATTCCCGTTATTATACTCTTCCAACAACTGTCCAAAGGTGCGTTTCTGAATTTGGTTGCCTTTTTATTATTTGCTCGTTTGGTTTATTTCACAATTTTTTTATATGGTTTAGATTCCAAGTATAGGGTAGTCAGTTTACGACTTTTAATTCGCTGTACTGTCATGCTCATTTAAAAGTATTTTCCATATTTTTGCTTCATGTATGGTGTTAGAAGACCCAACGCATCTGCAAAGCTTTATGGTGACATGCAGCATTTGGATACTGTGGACCAGAGCTGCATAACAGGGTCCTCACGGCTGAAACTTCTCCTTCCGAGGTACCCCCACCATTGAGCCCAGGTTGACTCGCTTTGGCCACAACAGGAAAACGCGGGAACGAGCGAGATAACTCGAGCCCTATAGTGGGGGTAACTCAGGAGGAGAAGTGCTACCCCGTGAGCACCCAGTTATGCGGCTCTGCTCTAGACCGTGCCGTAGAGCGTCTTCAAGGGCCTTACCCCTCATAAATTATTGCCAGGACTTTACTCTGCAACGCAGAGCTTGTAAATGCATACTTCCATTTCCTAAAAGAGGGACCTCCTCCACCTTCGAACGGACCAATAGAAACTGTGTTAAAAAGCGAACGAGAAAACCGTTTTCCTTCACCGAAATCAAAATTAGTCCGGACACCGTAAATCAAACTACCCCTTATATTTGTTAACCTAGCAAGAAGTCTAGAAAAATGGTTAACCTTGTACGTAGTGAAAGAAATAAACTTACTTTCTCCTAACCAAGTTTGACATCGAATCAGGACCCAACACTGGGACCATTCTCATTGAAAGAAAGAAAATTTTCTGAAAAATAACGAGTTTAATATTCTTGTCCAACAAGAACAAAAGTATCAGGTTTTATGCTTGTTGAAATCGGCTCAATGTTCTACGTAATATGGTAAAAAAAGAATTATATGGTTCCACTTAAAAAAACTCAAAATGACCTTGGGTTTACTAGGCAAAAAAGTGTTTTCGAAATGGTTATTATCGTTCTATGTTAATCACTTAACACAGATAAATTTTGATTAATAAGATTTTACGTTCGGAGCGTTACAGTGAACACCCTGTAGACAGATTCGTAATAACATGCTCTATCAGCATGCAGAAGCTCATTATAATTTTGAGACGACCACATCGGTAGCTTTCCTTGTAAGCGTAACGTTCAACATCAAACTAAAGTGTAACATCACCTGGCAAATAGTTAGTTATTTGCCAAAGCCTGAGTCACCCAAAACTGCGTGATTCGAACAACGAATAAGGTCACCAATGTTAAAACAGCCTGTTCATTCGAACCGTTCTTCTACCCATCACTGCTTGCCAGGAGACAAAGAGAAATAAAGAGAGAAAACAGGAAATCTTAAAAGTTCGTCTGGCTGTTTTTGCTTTTAAATTTAATCGAGCCAGCGGATGCGGCACAGAGGCCGTGAACGGCCATAGATGACAGGGGTGGAAAAATAATTAAAATCAATCAACGGGGCAAGGTAAAAGGGTATGGTATAAGGTGCATGGCGGCCGGGAGAAGCGAAAATAAATACCCACCTAACGAGCACGGAAATTGACGGATCCGTTTTAGGGTGCTTGAACCTCCGGTACTTTCCATCGAGAGGTCGGAGGTCGGGCTATACCTTTGTCCCTCGTTAAATTCCAAGGGCTACGATATTCTGCCCTCCTCAACCGCCTCCGTTCTTTTCAATCTCATTCTACGCCGGTGACATTTCTCCAGCAAAGGAAGAATACGGACATCTGGAAATGTGCCACGGAATCGACGAAAATGTCCCGTATTGACCGTCCTGGAATTAGTGCGCCGAAAGGTTTCGCATTATTAGGAGCGACGTTTTAATTGCAGCTTCGACGGGAATAGTACTCTGCAGAGTGCTCCTGTAATTCCGTTACGAGACGGTTTTTTCTCCCGACGTTGCGTCAGCGACGACGACGTAATTCTGGTTCACTGGGAAGAAATTGTGGAAGAAGTACACAGTTTTGCGACAAGTGTACAGCCTGTTCAGTTCAACCTCGAGGAATCAACCATCCAAACGTCCTGAATCTTGACACATTTTCAAAGTTTTTTCTTCGCCGATGCGTCACTAACGCCGTTGGAATGTTACGTTTTATTGTGGAGAATATATTATGATAGGAGAAATTAATCTGTTGTCATCTTGTTTACTGAAATTTGATTCTACAACATGTTCAGAGAAATGAAAACTTTCTGAAACTTTGGAAAATGCTTTCAACATCTCTTAAGTTTTGTAGTATAAGTGATTGTTTAGTATTTGCATGTTATATGAATTCTGAATTCCCAATTCCTCGATCAAGCTTCTAAGAAAATCGTTTACTTTATCAAACTTACAGTGGAAGCTTGCATATTGGTCCGTTTAAGATCATGATTTCATCTACAAATTTATTCACCAATTTTTGACGTAATTTTCTGTTTTTATTACAGCGTACTGTACTGGATTTGTTTTTCCTGCAGTTGTATATCCATGGTAGCAGTCTTGCAGTAGAAATAAACAGAGTACTGCAAATAAGAAAATACATACATTGAGAGGCCTGATTTACGTGTTATTACTATAGTCGCTAACATGAATGGTACGACTGATTTTTCAATCGTCATCAAACGAATGTTAATTATCGTGCATCGTTCAAGTCAAGTTGGACTGAAATGGCAATACAACATGCGATAGCTCTTCAACAAAACATTTAATTTACATAAAATTTACGAACTTCATCTCTCAACTTCTATCTATTTTGTGTGAAATATACATGTTTCTTATACCAACCCAACAGAAAGTTTTCCTTCCTTTTCAGAGAAAAGGGCATCGTGCCTGGACTACTTCTACATGTATGAATACTTGTACCTTTGAATTTACATGTAATACATTAATTTTCTACTTTGTTAACCACACACGTCGATACAAAACGGTCTGATGGTCCAGGTTCAGAATCAGAAATTATAATTATTCATTAAAACTATAATTTTTACAGCGGTGCGGTGGAGAGTTTAACACTAACCGTACCGGCACTTCACATATACCTATTCTTACCGTAACCGGTCATAAACAAGCCAGGTGATGAATTTTCCTCAGTAAAAAAAGTAGCAAAAAAAACAAAAATTGAGAAATTGATTAATCCGATAATATAAGAATTTACACCAAGTTAGATGAACAAAAGAAATAACAATGAATCTACAGTTTTAAATTAAATTTTGAAACCGGTCATTTAACCGGGCGTGGTACGGTTAGTGTTAAACCCATTACTGACAACATATAATTGTCGTCGACGAATACATCGTTCACCTGTGACGCCATTTTACCAGATATGAAACAAGGGGAATTGACCTAGAGAGGGGGAAGGCCGCAGCTCCGGTGACCATCACTACTGTAAATCTTACTTGTAATAATGGGTAGAAATATGAACCTTGCTTGTTCTAAAAAATAGTAAAAACAATACAATGAAATAAAATAATATCAAATCCATCTACATTATATGAACTAGTACTAAGAAACAAGTAGGTAGAATGTACACTACCATCCATAAGAGTCTTAAGACACTTGTTGTTTCTATTGAGAATACAATATTTTTCCTAGATTACTACAAATGTGTGCACAAATGATTTAGATCTATTGTAAAAGAAGAATAAAATAAAAATCATGGATTAGGCTTCCCAGTCACCCAATCCAAGCCCATTTGAGAAAATATGGGATAACATGGACGAAAAAATATGATTAACCTACTCAGAATCTGACTTTTGGAATTATTTGCTATGGGAATGGGATCAAATATTATCAGAAGCTATTTAGAAACTCTCCGTTGAAATACCGATATTGGTGGAAGCTGTAATTAAGAAGCAAGTGGGCTATATCAACGAAAAGAGATTTTGATTGATTTAATTAACGTCCATGATGATATTTGTGATATAATATTGAATGTAGCCACATTTTCTTCATGATATAAAGCATGGAATGGTACAATATGCCTCTGAGTCCTCCAACTAATTCACAACTTTTCACAGATTTATTTAAAATTCGATAGGTGTCCTAACACTTACGGACAGGTGTGTACATATTAAGAGATTGAAAAGTACACAAGTCAGGAACACTGTTCTTGTTTACAATTAATGTAATATTAATAAACTAATTTCAGCATGTATTTATTAAATTATATTATTATCCAGAAGATTAATATATGTACTTATATAATTTGATTTTAATTTCGAGCCACATTGATTCGAACGGCTCCAGTGCAACTAACATTTGAATACATAAAAACCTCGCAGGATTCAGTAGTTTTGAACGATCTGTCAAGTATCAGTAATAAAATATATATTCTGTATCTTGTATTTTACCACCGTCGTTCCATATTGCTTGTATGTAGTATTTCGAGCGTTTATAGTATCCGACACTTTAAGAAACAATAAGTCGTTTAAGTATATGCTCCTCCAATTATTTCGAACGGTGTAGATTGAGCGTCGTGGACGTTCATCCGGACAGAATTAATGAAGTTTCGTAATTTGTCGTGAGCGAAGGAACAATGATGAATTCCCGAGTGGACCGTCCGCCTCCTTTTCTCGCATTTGTTTATTCGAGAACCGATAAAAACGCCCCGAGGGACACGCTCGATGTCGCGAGTGCCGTCGGTGCTCATTCCATTCGTTCCTGGCGCAATAACAGCGCCACTTCGCTTTGTTGCCAAGTGAAAAAAAAAAAGAAGAGGAAAAGAAATCAGAAAAATCGAAGCGTACACTGTTAGGAGACCATGGAACGGCATGGTGTCTAATGAGAAACAGTACGAGACGAATTGCTCGGAGACTTTGGGAACCCTTCCACGGCTTCCTCGACCTAACCCGGTGGGAGGCTCAGCTTTATCCCTTTGTTGAGAATTATCGAGTAAGCCGTGTTACCCGCTACTTTCTAGATTAAATCTTACCCTCCTTCGCCGGACTCTGCGGCGTGAACGAAGGCGGAAAATTAAGCGGCACCGGCTTGTTTCCCGAGCGAACATTTTAGAAGTCGTGTCGAATCGAACCGGCAACTTCTAATTAATCCGACCGACGAATCTGTAAGTGATATCGGTGGATGAAAATCTGGTAATCTGATTTTTACAACGGAGGAAAATCTGTGGTAGAGAACGATCGGCTGGAAGGAAACATTGAAATTGGTTATTTTGGATTTGTAGTTGGCTTCACGCGGTCGCATCTACAGACAATTTATCAAGATTTTCATAAACAATACTGAAATTCATTCCATTACGATTTTGTAGCATTTATGTGACCGTACAGCGAGGGACTACGTTTAGGATGAATCTGCTACTTATCTAAGGAAAGCGAAGGATATGAAAGGGTTTTTTTATTTTATCTGTAATCGTTTATCACAGAACTGTATACATTTTTCAAAAAATACTGTGTTTAATGCACGAATAAACAGAGCAAGTAAAAAACAATTTGTACTCTCAATTAATGGCTCGTGAACCAGGCCTGCCTGGTTTAATACTACATTGCAGAATTTATAAAAGCGGTTTACAGATGATTTTTTTATGTTATACATATCACTGCTGAGCGGAATTGCCCTATCAGTCTTTCTATTGTCCAGAAAAAAGAACTACCAATAGATATAAGAAACCTGATGTCCTAAGGGTATGGAGGGGTCTGATGACAAGTGTGATGGTTGGAATCCAACAGTATGACAGTACAACTTGTATCAAACAGTAGAATACCTCGTCGGTGTATTGTTGGAGTTCAGAGTCGGGATCAAACTCGGTTTTTATAGAAACTTTAGTTTATTTGTTAAACTATGTACAAATTTAACTGTTATTCTCGACTTCTTGCAAAGCTAAAGGATACAAATGGAAGTTTACGTTACAAGGTCCGGACGAATTCTGATTTCGGTGAAGAAAGCGCTTTCCTCGTTGTCTTTTAACCCTTTGACAGTCTAATGCAATTACAAGTTCTAGTCAAAAAAGTGTATATTTCTTTACATACTAGACTGAATAGAACGGAGGCAGAAGAAGTAAGGAAGATAATCATACATACAGTAACAAACTTAGATATCTATGGTAGACTAAACAGTTTGAACACGTCGCCCTGTCCGTGTCTCGCACGGGATAAACTGTCGAAGGGTTAAAAAAGTTTCTATTGGTCTGTTTGGAGGTGGAGGAGGTCCCTTTTTTAAGAAGTGGAAATATACAAGCTCTGCGTTGCAAAGTAAGGTCCATACAATACTTTATGAGGAGTAAGGCCCCTGAAGATGTACGGTACAGTCTAGAGTATCCTACTGCTGCATGCCACCGTGAAGCCTTCCAGATGCGTTGAGACCTCCAGTAGTATTATAGCAGATCATAGAAGTAAATAGCGCCATTGTAAAGTGGATATTGTCCTTAAACTTTTCTCTGCGCAGTTTCTTTACTATCACTCGATCTGTATTGTATAACCGTTAATGTAGATTGCAGAACAATGTTATAGAAACAGCGTAGAACTACGCACACTCGGAATGCTGACGCCAATTAGGACACCGTAAGGATGAGAATGTCGAGGCATAGGCGATCTCTGCCCTTCAGTGTCTCCCGCAGGGTCTATTCCCCGTATCCTCGCTCTCTAATTAGTCTGCCAGATAAACTCGATTACGGTGTCTCCTGCTGCTCTCCTCAAACCCCTTTCCTCATATCTTCTCGCCGTCCATTCAGCCTGATATGCAGCGATGCATGCGAACTGTTTTTTCTCCTCGAGAACAAACATACTTGCATGCAGACTCTTCTAATATCGATGTTCTCATCTTTTGCTACGTATAGTTCTCGATGAAATAAACGACAAACTTTCAGTGAACATAGGTCAAAAAATGAATAATTTCTGAAACACGAAGGAAAATTTAATTGTATCTTAATTGTAGTCAAAGGGTGTTAACAAATTGGTGGTACTAACTGTCGATACGTATAGTTTTTAACAAGATAAATAAGAAAGTGTCCGTGCATATGGGATGAAGAATCAATAATTTTTTAAATATAAAGTGAAACTTGTATTTCGTCAAATGGGTCGAGTATGCTCGTAGTACAGTAGGACCTCGATTGTCCGAACTGTAATTAGTAGTCAGCTGATTCACATTCCAACTATATCTTGCATACATTTTAATTTTATGTTACAATGTAAAATACATAGTTATAGAAAATTAAGTGTAGAGTATCACTAATGATAATTTTAACTAGTAGTTGATATGAGATGACCGGTTCTAAGATGCTCGGGATTCGAATAATCGGGGTTCTACTGTATACTCCGTACTATACGTAATATACTCATCAACGAAATGAAGAACAAAGTTTGAGTACACATGGTTCGAAATGTCCATAATTTTTTAGGTATAAAGAAAAGTTTGATTTTGTTATAACGGTGGTCGAATGTAAGGGGCCTTCAAACTCTGAAACTAAAAAGTTACCACAATATCGGTTAATATAAACAAACCAACAGAGCCATGTAATGTAATTTTCGAATTCTACGTGGCATCAAAAAGTGAGAGGGGTTAAAATTCTCGAGACGACCCTGATGTACTCGATCCTCGAGACAGGTGAATTGTTCGCAGGCGGGAGACATTAGAGGACAATTCTAGGAAACTCGTGAGACAATTCACCCTAGAACCCTTAAAATATTGTTAAAGTTTCAAAAGTGGCGGGCCCTGGAGCCGTGAAACGAAACTCTCCGAGGCCATTGTTCGTTGAAACAGGTAACTTCACAGAATCGCCACATATATTACTCGGACCGGTGGCAACGCGCATGATCTGGATATACGTTTAAGCTACTCTGCTATCTTTCAGCCACTACCTTTGTTCTCACACTGAATCTCCGTGATGTCTTGATCGATCAGCCCTATATTGCAAAAGTTTACTAAATTAATTATAACGTTCTCATGAGTAACTCTGTAAATATCAATGAGGAATTTAAAAACATATACAGAAATACTTTTACAGGCTGTGCGACAAAATTCGTGATACAACCGAGGAGGGGCTGAATTCTCGTGCAAACATGAGTCGTAATTATGGAAGAAATTTTGTTTGTGAGCGGTTTCGTTTTCGAGAAAAAAGACTTCAAAATTTGCCATTTGTGTTAAAGAAATGTAATACTTTAACAGTATTGCTGTAAAAGCTTCAGCAAATTATTTAGAAACTACAAGGGAGGAATAAAACAAAAATCATGATCTAGCTCTGCCGGTCACACCATTTAAACCCAGTTGAAAAAATCATAGAGAAACTGTACGGAAAAATACGACATCCTGGCTAAAAATCAAAATCTGACTTGTGAAATCACTCGCAACTGCAATGTAACAAAATATTACCATGAACTATTGAGAACTTAGCAGCTAGAATATCGCAGCTGGTAAAAATCGCAACGAGGAAGCGAAGGGGTTGCTGTAATATTTTTATTAACATATTCGCTGCCAATCACGCGCTAGCGCGTGATGCGGTGCCATCAGTCGGGTAACAATAACTACTTATTATTACACAATTCTGAGCAATTTTCCTACTAGAACGTCAATTTAGGAACATAAAAACGCGATTGAATTCCCAAACATTTTTCTCCTTTACGATTTATATTAAAAACAGTAAATTATGAAAGGTCTGACTAGGTCTGGCTGTTTTCACTGCGGCATTCAACGTGTTAAGAGGATTTGATTTTTAATTAATTTCTATGATGAACTTCGCGATGTAATGTTGACTATACATTTCCTTTGTGGCATAAAGTATGAAATAGAGCAATGTCTGTCCATCGACAAACTACAGAACAGACCTATCATCCAATGTATTTTTGTGTCACACGTGTGAAGGGCTGGCGAGCCCTCTTACCATTTTCGTATCACATCCTACCGTATCGATTGGGACTGGCTTTACATCACAGCGTTATTGGTGGTAGGAATCAAAATGAAAAACACTGATAGACATTTGTTATTTCATTTTGTCTTCGAGTAAAATATTCAATTCCTTTAATTTCATTAAGGCGGAGATCCACGATGAGACAGAAATATCGTGTCTCACAGGAGATTTTAATGTCACCAGACAATTATTACACGATGTGATTCCAATATAGGACATATTTTGGTGTCATCTCTCATTAACTCGCATCTCATGTGAAAATTTTGTTTCACTTAAACAGGTAGAATTTTTTATTATTTCAACGATACATCAAAATATCTTGTGGTAATGAATGATTTCATCTCAAGTTAGTTCTTATTTTGAAAGATTTGTTCTTATTTAAGTTTGAGACATGACATTTAAAAAACAAAGAAGACAAGCAGCCGCTTGTTCTTACTTAAATTCCTTGTTCAATGCACAGCTTTTTTATTTATATCTTTGTTCTCACATTTTTGTTCCATGTTTCTAAAAAGAAAATAATTGATTGATATGAAAATTCATTTAAATTAATTGTTTATGCGCGACGATTTCAAACAAATAATAGTAATATAGTAATAATAGTAGATTCTAGTCTACCATATAAAAATAATAATAATAGCGTCTCATATTCGACTTAAGATGGTACTTATAATTAAATTGACAATACACATATATAAACAGTACGAACCATATAATAACTTCACACGAGATAAATGTATCACAAAACAACAAGAAAACTTATTTATTTCATTGAAAACTATAAATGCATTTATACTATATTTTTGCATGTACAGCAGTGGGATTACTTGCCCCGTATAATACTAAAATAAATGGGAAGAACACGATTCTGTAGATTCCTTTCATTCCATATGCGTTCGCGTAGCTATTTTCGTTCGAGCGCTCTTCCGATTTCCCCCAATTTCATTAACACTATACAGTCTGGCTAGTTGCGCGAGTAACTTTCACCAGTTTCCGTCCTAAATTGATCACAGACCAAAATTACATTTATGGGAATAGCTAACACCTAACAGCAACCGTCTAACATTGAAATATTTATTTATTTTATAATAATCAACGAACGTGAATAATATAACGTATCTTCCCCGGATAGTTAATTTCTGGTGCGAACAACAGATATCTGTTGCCACAAGCGCAATTAGAATGACGCCACTGTGGCGTCTGTAACCATGGAATTGTTAAAAGCCTGTTTTCACGTCTGGAAATTACCCCCATTGAATCACGCGCGAAGTTTCTTTTTAATTGCAGCTCGTTTTGGCAAAATTACACGAGTCTGTCACGTGAAGCAAGCCTAACCTGCAGATAAACGGCAGAACGGTCACGCGTCCGTCTGTCGTTCTATTGTTCGGCCTTGAACGTATTATTTAGAGTCGAGTCAGCCCGTCAGAATCAACCCCAAATTACGCATTATCACTTATGGGTTCGAAGAGGCTGCACTGCTGACTCGTCTCGAAATTCCATTGTCTCGCACGAGTGCCGAGATTACGCGACATGCTGCTTGTACCTAACTAACTCATACATATAAATGATCGCACGTCGTCAAAGGTCGCTTGTACCGGAGAATTGGATGTCAAGCTATCGACTTCCTTCGGTGATGGATGGCAGGCGCGTCGATACTAATTAACGGGAATCGAACGCAATTATTCTTAAGATGACGGGGCAGGGCGTAAATTGCGATCTGCTCTCGAGAATTGTTCCCGTTGCGAAAGAGAACGGAATTGTACAGCGTGTTTCAGAATTATAAGGCAATACTTAACTATCAGCTAATGGAAATGTGTAGATGAAAATTACTTGATTACGAAAGTTAATTTTTTTCATGGTATTCGGTTTATTACTACGTCATTCAAATGTTGACGGGACTGTTTTTTCAACACGGTAGATCCTCCAATATCCGAATTAATAGGGAGACACAATTGTTCAGATAAAAGAAAATTCAGATAACCTAATATTCATTTTTTTTAAAAATGAGAATTTAACATAAAGTAATTATTTGTTTGTGTGATTTAAATATTCTACATTTTTTCGTTGTTAAATTACACAATTTTACGTCAATTTAAGCCCTTGTTTCAGTGTCATAGACGTTTCAAGATGTTGAGGCACCTACACTGTCAAGTTCACTGTATTTCAGTCAGAAAATGATGAAAGTTATTACTGTTATTGTTTGAAAAAGGTATAACTTGAACCTGTATTCATTTTGTATACAAATTTAGATGATTTGTAATTTAAAGACCAGTCCTGGTTATAGCTGAATGCTATAACATTCTGTTTTTGAAGTCGATCTTGATTTTCCTGTAAATGGAGACAATACTGAATTGTACACGTCGAGGTTGCAGAAAATTTTTGATATTTTGAGCTTTCGAAATATCGATGATTCTGCGATACGTATGATTGTACGAACAATTTAATTAACAAAATGAAAAGTTGAGTATCTTGAACATATTTTATTTTCTGAACCTATGTCCATCACCACTACTTTGTCTGCTTTAATGTGAGTTGTATCATGTAATCAGTGAAGCACAGGTGTTCTAGAATATCCTGTATATTGTGCATTTACATAAAAGTTATAGACTTTTAATAATTTCATTAGTTAAAATATCGAAACATCGACGCAGTACGATCAAAGATATGCCTAATGCTGAAGATACTATAGATATTTCAGTTAAATGGACAGTGTAGATACTAGATACTACAGATAACGCCATGTACAGGATGTTTCACTACCGCTGGTAAATATTTTAAGGGGTGGTTCTACAAACCAAAATAAATCTGCTGCTTCGTTTTCGAGATATAAGTGATTGAAAATTGGGTATTCGCTGTGTGTGCGGGTGCGTCTCTATACGTGCTTTCCTGTGTGAGTGCGTACCACACCAATGCGCCGTGAGCAATTCGCTCAGTTGCACGTATAGAATCATGCACGCACACACAGCGAATACTCAATTTTCGATCGCATGTATCTCGAAAACGAAGTTGCAGATTGCAAAATAGTAAAGGACTTTCTGATTTATTTTGGCTTGTAGAATCACCCTTTAAAATATTTACCAGCAGTAGTAAAACATCTTGTATAATAATAAAGATAGAACATAATACAAACAAAGATTAAACCAGTGACGATCTTTATAATTATTATTCCATTATTCGTCAATTTTTGTAATTAAAATTTTAATTAAAATTGCTCATGCAAATGATGAAGACTGTTGACCAGAGAAATTTCAGAGATTTCTACTTGCTGGTATACGACAACGGCACGAAGTTGTACATGGATTCAACATTTTAAATACACATGACATCATAATAATAAAACATAATGTTCTACAACTGCTAATCTTCACTTTAGACACCAACGGTAAACATTTCATTCATTCCGTGTGCTATAAGTATCCAAAGTGAGGCCCACCAATTTTAGAATATCGTGTAAATAAAAATATCCAACCCTTCATTACCAAGCTGTGAAATGTAAAAAATTCCACACGAACCATGAGTTGAAGAATCGAAGACAGAGTACGGAAGGAATGGAATCAGACATGCATCCAATCAGACACAGGAAACGCAGTTAACATCTAATTTTGCCCACGGTGCTCGCATTCGCGTGAATATTTCATCGTGCTTCGGTGTGCGTGTCGTCAAAAGACCGTGTTATGCTTAATTAGCCCGGTGTGCATATTTTAACGGGGTCTGTTCGTATGCGGACGCTTTTAAAACTTCCGCGCCGTTTTCGCCGGCACGCCAGCGAACTCCGTGAGCATTACACGCGTTTAAAATGGTCCTCGTGGGAGTCCTGAACCCTCAATCTCGTCCAAACGGATTATCTTGTCGTCTGTCTTGTCCCCGTCTCTGTGCAGCTACCTCATAATTTTCTGCCTGGTGTGCCGCTTCAATCGTTTCACTCGGATTTCACACAGTTCTGAATGTTTGAAAACCTCGCGGAACAACAATTTCCCAGACAGATAGAACCGGCGATTCTTCGCGAAATAACATTCACCCGTGCCCGATAGAGATTTTGAAACAGATATCTTTATCGTCGGACATCCACTGACTGTTCGTACTGAGTGGACTGTAAAATGTGGGCTGAATACAGTACCCTGCCACTTCTGTTAAAGAAATGTGATATTTTACCAGTATTGCTGTAAAAGCCTCCGAAAATTATTTAGAAGCTATAACAGAGTGGACTGAATACAGTACCCTGCTACTCCATTACGGGCATCTAATTTTTGTCTACAAATTTCAACTTTAGGTGCTTATTTGAAGGATTAGGAGGAAAGACAAGGAATGTCACAAAATAGCTTTTTTGGGGAAAATCAATTTTTAATACTTTAGTGCATCAGTACAGAAGCAAGGTCCAATGAATGTAATTGTATTGTACATGACATGAAGTTATACTCTAATTAGGCGACAAAAGAAAAAATGAGCGGAAAGATAATTGTTTTACATTATTTTAATTTTTCTATCAAGTTGAACACTGTAGAATAAAGATAGACATACCCTGTTCTTTCCTCTTACCATTGATTTATAATTATGGTTGTATAAACTGTAACGATATGTTTATCAGTAAAAAGTCCGAAATCTCTGTTTTCCAATTTTACTAAGACAGCAGAGCAATTTTTAATATAGTGTGTGACTTCCGTGGCTATTGATTGATAGTGGCCTAAATTCTTGAGAACATACTTGAAATACAGCGATCTATGCACTCCTTTATTTCCTGTGCACCTTGCCACACTTCTTGAATATTTTGCATAAGGACATCCTCACTGTAATTGGATCTTTGGTAAACTAGGCGGTTTAGGATGAACCATATGTTTTTAATCGCGTTCAAATCAGGAGAATTACCGGGCCAGGATAAGACAGAGATACTTTGTTTTAGCACACAGAATTCAACAATGAAATGCTTTCGCGTACACGAAACATTTTGAGATATGGCGCTTGTAAGTTTACTGATTTTTAATACGAGAAACCAGTGCTTCACATAATATTTCAGGAATTCCTCCCGTAGAACACGATTGGTTTGTTACTGATCTGTCCCGGCAGGGTATGGTAGGTGCTGGGCCGCCATTGGGTGAGTAACGACATCCCCGAACCCGAGTTATATCCCATGCCTATGACGACCCATATCATTTAGAAGGTCGGGTGCTCCTTCATGGGTAGCGGACAAATGTCCTCGAAAAGTGTGACCAGTGTGGCTCAAACTGGAACCTTCGGGGGCTTCGGCTGCGCGAAAGCAGCGCTGGTGTTCGGTTTCGGAGGAGTGCCATAGCGTACCTCTCGTCTGATCGCCTGCCTGTGAACATCCAAAGAGCCTGAAGGCTCCGAAGATTCGAAATGAATCTCCGATCAATTGAATGGGGCTAAAGAGTCGAACAGGGACCAGTTCAAACAGAGGCAGCTTACAACTGCCTACCGGTCATCTCTTCAGTTTTGGTCGGGGGCAGAGTGAGTGTACAGGCGTGTACGCAGTGAGTTCGCCGCCCCGTGGTTCTCCGTGGATACGGCGCTGACCATTGGAGGAGCTATCCTCCCTTGGCCACGACGTAGCTAAAGGACTCATCCGCAGAAAACGCTCTGCGGCACTTCTGGATTTTTCCGTGCTCGTCCCGAGGCGGTTTCGCCGGTGGCAAACCAACCGATGCCGATATAGGGGAAACTCTCAGGAGCGGCTAGTCCCTTGCGACCGGTTACACTAAATGTTACTGATCTGTATTTATTCTGAACTAGTCTCGCTATTGGACTATTTGCTTTGTACGTCTTTGTTAATTTGTCTCGTTGAATGTATTTCTTTTTCTGAACAGTAATTATTCAACGGAAATTGGACTTCTGGAACTCATTGTTTAAAGTAAAATAATCTGTATTATATTTGAACTGTGCGAATTATCAATGTCGATAAGAAATAAGTTTTATTTACCACCTGTTCGGGTCTCTGAGCACCGTAAGCCTCAACAAATTCTGCGTGAAACTTTTTTCTAAATGTCCACGAATTATCACTTACAGATTCATCCCTGAAAGTCATCAATTCTTTTCACACCCCGCGCATGTAGCAGTCGTGTGGTCAGAGAGTTTAAAGGTCGATTAGTCGGTCGAGAAAAGCTCTACTTATCATTGAGTGCGACTACTTACACGAACGGAAGACATTAGCGTTTCACGGTACGGAGACGCGACAGTTTGTTGCGCCGTAAAATCGTGCCTGCATAAAGTTCGTCGTTAAAATACCTAGCTGGTGTGTCGGTTTGACAAACTCTTTCCTCGACGATGTCTTTCCCCTCCGCCCTGTTCCACATGGCCAGACCGTTCTTGTCCCGTTAACCAGCAGCCCGACTATAAATCTCCGAAGTTTAAAAGTCATCGTTGCTAGCATGCAACGGCGAACGCAAAAGTTGCACGGCAAGCGTCGCTCTGCTGTCGCAGCAACGTTAAGTGCATAATAATTAATGAGATAAAGTTGGAACGGCACGGCGTTGATAATTTTGTTTCATACTTGTGTCCATTATCTGCCATCGGCCGCTATAATGGCCGCAATACCGCGACACCGAAGCGTTGGTAATTTTATGTTTTCGGTGGTTTATCGCGACGCTGTCTGCCACAGCTATTATTCGATCGATACGAACGTAATTAACAATTTACTCATCAACGGCGTTTTTCGTTTCGGTTCTTCTTCGGTCCGCCCTGATTAGCACTTTCGCTGCCGGAGTGCCTGAAATTTAATTTCATGAAATAACTATCGATGTATTGTGAAGTTCTCAGCAAAAACGATGAGGTCATGATGGAGAAATACGAGCCTGCGATCGAGTGCAGTGGTATCTATTTTTGGTTAGAGTTTATATCGAAAACAGTAAATTATGCCCCGCTTGAGTAGGTACATCTATTTTTCACGTCTCGGGGCAAATTTCGCCTTAATTTTAACTTCTTAATCGAATTACAATCGATTCTTATCAAATACTCAGGAAATTTAACAATGTAACAATTATGTAGGTACATGGTTATACGATCGAGATGCTCCAAATATTTTTTCCTTTTGTAATTTATATTGAAACGAACAAATTATAGCGTTCCTGGCGATATAGGCATGTTTGTTTTCAATGTGCGAAGTAACCGTAATCTCAAATTTAGTATAATTAAATAATTACCAATTTTTATGAAATTCAGAATAAATCAACCAATACAAAATTTGTGTGGAATCATGGGCATAGAACCGAAATGCTGAAATATTCCATTTGTTTAAAATTGATAACCGCAAATTGTAGCACTTTGATCGGGCATGTCTGTTTTCACTTCATTTCAGTAATCATTGCCACAAATTCAATTTTAAAAGTTAACATTCGATTTTTATAAAATTCTACACACATTCAACAATACAACGATAATCCAATAGCTTAAATATTGTTTTTTCTACAACGTAATTTGAGAAATGCAAATTACAACTTGCCTGATTGAGTATGCCTGTTTTCACTTCCCGGTGTAGTCATCGCCAGAAATTTAAAATTATTAATTAATTATCGATTCTTACCAAATTCTGTGCAGATTTTACATTGCTACAGCAAGTTATAGAATGTTCGTCTAGGTAGAAAGTACGTTTATGGCAGACTTCAGAATGTTCGCTATTGTTTAATATTTTTAGTTGAAAATTTGACAATACAATGTCTTTTACTTGCATGTGTGAAGGAACAAATTATGTGTAAGGACTGCTTATAGTTTTTCCACGAAACCTTCCTCAAGGATGGAAGAGTCTGCAAGAATAGTAGCATCATATTATCGGCTGAAAATTTCCGAAATGTACAGGATGTTTCATAAACGCGCGTCAGTTCTTCGCCGGCAGAATAAATATGAAGTATTGTATGACCTGTTGAACTGAAATATTATAAACAAGAAATATTATATGAATGTTGTGCACACCAGCTTTTTGAGTTAGGAGTTAGGAACTAGTACATGTATGTGTCGAAGTTCAGAAAATTATACTAAATGCAGTTATGGAAAAATATCAGGCGTTGCACGGTTAAGTTCAAATCCATTTCATAGTTTTTCTTACTATTCATGAACAACAGTTTGCCTAACATGTATAATAAATTGTAAATGCTTTCAGAAATAAAAATTCCAAGAGTTTCTGTCGGAAGACCGAGGCTTAATGCCCTTAGACCTTCTGTAACTTAAGAGGATATTCTGCCTTCACGGAGAAAAAATATCGGCGATTTGTAGGACGCCTTTTTTTCTTAGAAATAATAAGCAATCTTTGCAGGATTTTGCGTGCCCTTTCATGGATTTTATGAGCTTTTACAATCGTACGCTCTGCGAGTTTCAAAAAGCTAGTAACGCAACTGCAACTACGAAAGAATTGTGCAGCACATTAGGGGTGAACGTTGCACCATCAGACTACCACTTATTTCTATCTTTACAAAATTGCTTGAGTGGAAAAAGATTTAAAATTGAACATAAGGCGAATTATGTACTGTCAGAGAATTCTTCTGTCAAAAATATGAAAATTTTGTTGCATCCAGAATTGTCAAGCTACCCATTAAGTGAGGACAAGTTGCGAATAATAATGGGCAATATGTTGTTTGTTAAATAAATTCCTCTTCAAAATTATATCAAGTTTAATTTCATCTAAAAATACGTCAAATGCTATGGAACGATGTAATATTTTTATACTTTTTTTACATTTGTTACTTATTTCAGTTCGTGGACTCAGGCACGAACAACTGACATTTACAAACTACAAGAACGTTTGAACGGTAGAGAAATTGGTCAACAATTGATCGTGCATGCGGAAAATGGTGAAAGCTGCCGGCATCGTTCGGCAGGTCCCAGCAAGGGGGTACATTTTCGGTATGCGAGCTGGAAAAAGAGTTCGGGAATTTCGCGGAAACGATAGGAGAAAGTTAATATTAGCCAGGGAGGATTAAAGCGATTTTCCAGCCGGCCGGCTCCTCTCATCTTGATCTATAGGGCACTGGAAAGAGCAGCCATTACAATACTACCAGCTTCCCTCGGGAGATTTCCCCCCATCGTGTTGCTTCTCCTCTTCTGAAATCAAAGAGATCGGAGTAGGTTAACTAATCGCAAACTCAAGTAGGTTAACTAAACACACTGACTAATACAAGCGAAACCGTCGGGCTATCGCTTCAGTTTATCGTTTCTCCAGAGGTTAGTTGTGTATTAGTAACAATCGCTCGCTGGAAATCAATTTATCCGCTACCTTCGGATAAGTTTGGACAATGAACATTTTGCATGTGGCCCAACATTAACATTCTCCTCATAATTGCACGCGGTTAAATCGGTACTCCGCACGGGATGCTCTAAAACTGGTGGCATCAATTGTAGTCGGTGGAAGAAATACTGTAAACTTGTAAATTAAATGAACTGTCCAATGGAAACATGATACGATTGTCGGTATTGTGGGATTATTTTATAAGATTTTAATAAGTGTGCATGTGTTGGGTGTAAGTCCGAGTGGATGATGACTGTTAAAGTGTGTCTGATGAATGTTTGGAAGTTTGATGGGTGCAGACATGCGAAACGAGTGATTTTAGGGTGCGAGGAGTCAGTCTCTGACAGAGTTTGATAGAGAGAGTTAAATAGTGAGTACTGTGAGCTTTATTATTGAATTTTTTGTTGTATAAAATGTTTATTAACCCGTTAACGGCAGCACGAGGAATTTGATTAATATAATCTATATAGACAACTCTTTATTAGGTTTAAATATTAGGTCTTCACGTAAACAATATCTTTTTTAAATTGTGTCTTCAAACATAAATAAATTACTAATTGTAGTTACTTTTAATTATCAAGATATTGACTATCAATATTAGTCTCCTTGTTTCACTACAACAGTTCTCCGATTCCAGTATCAACAAAGTCTTGTTGTTTTACAATAATTCGTTTCAAATTGCTTTTGAACAATAAGTATCACTGAATTTCTGTCAAATAAAGATATTGTGGAATCATCTGAATATGTATTAGTAAATACAACTTTCCAATGTGACGATGTTACTCAAACACCATTATATTTTTATTTTTCTAAAATTGCATTTAATTTACACAATTTCTGGCTACAGGTTTTTGCTAGCATAATTCAAATTTTCATCAAAAACCGAAACTAAACTACATCTCCATATCCCACCGCGTGCATCGAAACATTTTCATTAAATACAATCGGATGATTTTAACGTACGTTTTATGTTACTGCATATAGAGTAGCCTGATATTTTCAGAATTATATCTGGTATTTGTTTCAAAGTGGATAGTAAAAAGTTTAATGCAATTAACGAACTTCCTCTAATAAAGCACGTCAACGTTTACATTCTTTCAGAAGAATCGCAGAAGTTACTTGGTAATGAGATGATCTCGCGAATTGGATAATTTAATTCCTATTGACATTGTTTAATAGCCGAAGGGATACGCATAAAATTCCAGCGGCATGCTTTCATTGAAATTAATTAAATTTATTCTCCCACACAGTACATTCCTTTTCATCGATTCAATTATCAAGTTCATACATTCCGTGATATGAATTTTACAATTGCTTCCAAATGTTAAGCGTTGACTACATGACTATTCAACTGGAAACACAATACAGTGATTAAATTGCATAAATGTCCGCAGCCTTGTAATAAGCTGAACAATTCCATTAACAGTCATTTAAGAACACACTGACATAAAGGATAGTATGATTTTCGACATGAGTGAAAAATTTAGACGAAATATGAATCAGTAACGATATTGCACCTTTTATTATTAAAAATGACCCAATTGGATATACGAAGTTAGTTCGTATAAAAGAATTACATTGAAAATTGTAGTCTCTTTCATAATCTTTTATTTTCCCATTATTGACCTCCTTTAGCCCTATTATTGGCTATTTATTTGACTTATTATACAATCGACAGTTTAACCGTTACGAGTTGCATTGAAATAATGGATGCGTTAATATAAAAACTAATTATTTTTATTTATTTCTATAATATGTGTTTATATTCCTATATATGTATTTGTGTCTTTTTTAACGATTTCGTTTCTCTTTTTCCTGAATTTTCTATTTTCGTTCATCACTACATAAATGTTTATATCAAATGATATTAACGAATATTATTCAAAACTACAAACGTTCCAGAAACTAATCATCAAAATTATTGTATAAATACATAGAAATTTATTAAAAAATTATTTATCAAAGTGTACAGTAATTGGTACAGTCTTACTTTCAGTGTACCTATTATCGACCACCGTATAATTCAGTTGTATTGTTTTTTATAACTGTTCATTACGTGTTCTACAATGTTTTCAATAAGTCTATTAATAATAATACCTGTGATACTAAATGCGACAAGGTATAATGAGTACCTTCTATCTTATCTACACATATTAGAGCCTCTCATCTATAGTTAGAATTACAGATATCACAACTTCACATTGATCAAAACTGACAGTCAATTTAACAATAAGTCAAGCAATCTATTTTAGATTATAGTATTAAACGTGGAAGTAGAAACCTCTAAATAGAATCTCCTATCGCTTCAATCACTGTACATGTCTGTATAGCACATTTAACACGTTGAATGCCATGCGGTCACCGGTGACCGGCACCTCAAATTTAATTTAATAAATAATTATTGATTGTTATAAAATTCTGGGCAATCTTCATACTGAAACAATAATGTAAGAACAGAAAAACACGATTCAATACTCAAATCTTTTTTTGCTTTGCGGTTTATATAAAAAATAGTGAATCATATCATGTCTGATAAGGTATGGCCGTTTTCACTGTGGCGTTCAACGTGTAAGACACGTCACCCGAATAACTCATCTACTTTTAGTGATAGAACAAAATACTTCAGGCGAATGTTGGCCGATTACAAAAGAGACGTGATATCATGTCAGTAGTTGTTTTATAATTCGAGACATAAAGAACATACACAGGTAAGTTTTATTTTTGAAATGGAACGATGTTTTTTTATTTATCTTTGAACAGACTGTTTTCAGACACGTTCCATAACCTGTAGTTGAAAGTCCTTCAAAGTCGTTGAAAGTCAGTTACAATGAAGAATAATTGACTTCATCGAACAGATTGAACACTTCGGAAATTTACAAATTTATTAACTATTTCGCTAGTGTTCGGAATGACGACCTTGAAGATCGATGCATTGAAATCGAACAACATCTGTCTGAAACATTTTTTCTATCAGTAAAAGTAGTGAATTATTCGGGTGGCCTATCTTAAATACCTCACCCTGTGCATGAGTTATAGGTATGACTGTTTCCAGCTCACTCACAATCAGATCTGACCACTGACATTCAAAACACCACAAAAATCTCTGTATAAAGAATATTCCCAGGGAAAGTCAGAAAGATTGATGGAGAATTAAAGAAAATAAATAAAAGGAAAATTGTCTCTCTCAAAATGTTGATTGGCGGCCCTTTTGGAATTTGTGTCTTGAATCGGTCGCTAATAAGGAGTCGGTCTCTAATAGAGACGTTTACCTTAAATCGATGAACAATGACTCGAGGGGAGGTCGTAACGGAAACATGGCGTATGTTAAATTACACGCAAGACGCATAGCAGCAACAAATTACGAGCTGCACTGATACGGAGCCGACAATAATGGCTCGTATATGTTCCCTCCATCGCGAAACGCTCAATTATCAGGCCACAACAAGGATTACCGGTCGAGTGAATGTGCATGCATCGTGATCCTTATCTTATCGGTAATAGAGAACGTTGCTCCTTCCGTTTTCGAGGGAAGCAGGGTCGAAGGTGGAGACGAGTAAGATAGGATCCTCCTAACGGGGGGAAGATAGCGAGTAAAAAGGAACGGTGGTAGCAGACCCAATAGGCCAACTACATCAAAGAAACGCATTTACGTCTCTATCCAGTAACTTCCTTCTCCCAAACGTCAGCTGCTTCTCCTTTCGTCGTTTTACGACGTGTCAACCATACGTCGTCATTCGTTCCATGCTTTTTTTAACGCAAATCGCTCGCACGATGGAAAATATTGTACAAAATAACGTAGAAAACACAGCCGTCCAATTACAGTATGGCGCGTGTACGAGCGTGGGCCTGTGACATACAGTGGGGTGCAAAAGTTTTCGGACACTTCATATTTCCAATCGTGCTTTAAACAATTCATAATAAATTTAGATTTACGTACACATTAAAAAATGGAAAGAAAGATCATACATTCCATCTTTATCTTTTGTTTGGTCTATTTTTCAACATAATGCCAGGTTAAAACTCAGTTTATTTATCATAAGCAAAACTCAGAGTACAAAATGTACTGTCCGGAAACTTTTGCACGCCACTATATAACAGTTAAACTGTATTTGTTGAAATGTTAAAAATTGTGTATTTTAAAAAGTGCTCCAAGAAGGTGAATTGACTTCTAAACGTTAGAGATTGTTCCTGTTATGATACAAGGGTCATCCAGTAAGTAAAGAGGCAAAGGGCTGACGTTTTAGTGATATAATAATCTTCTACATAATCCCCCGCTACAATTACACACTTGTCCTATAGCTCTACTAGTCTTTTTATGCCAGCAGCAAAGAATTCTTTGCCTTGAAATCGGCGCCAATTTTGTTTTCACTTCGTTGCTAATCGGTAACACTTTTTGAGTCACTTTTGAAATGATCAACCTACTCGTAAAAATTTTACCGTATTGCTGAAGTATCCAAGAATAAATTTCAGACGGTTTTACACCCTCAGAGACCAGAAATTTGATCACTGATCGCTGTTCTTTAAAACAGCACTTTTTGAGAGGACTTGTCATTGTTGAATGAGTGATAGAAGTCATGCATACTAAAATAGTTGTCAAACAGCTGTTTTAAACCAATGATTATGATACCAACTTATAGTTTTAAAAGTATCGTGCGTCTTGTTTAAATATTTTTTTAACTCCAGCCGTTTGTCTCTTCAGTCACTGACTGACCATCGTATCTTACAAAACCGTGCGTGCCACGCAGTTTCCAATTCTGGCAAAAATGATAAATACAGACCGACTGATTTTGGATCTGTATAAACCTTTGGATATTGCACAGTGTGTCGTCTAGCTCGAAAGACCACCCACTGATGTGGGAAATGATGGCACTGAACGTAGGCTGATCACTTTATTCTGACCTGAAGTTGACTTGGTTGCTTTAAAGTTTGAGGTGTTCCGACTAAATACCGTCTGACTGACTAAATTCTGACTGACATTCTGAAATGTGTCTATGTCCTGTAATGAGAACTAAACTCTCGTGCGTTCTGAGCTGACCTGAACTGATTTTTGACTAATTTCTAACTGCCCTCTATTGACTGTTCTGATCTGATTGACTACTGAATTATTTCTGCCTGACTGGTGTCTCAAAAAATGATCAAACCTCGCACGCTCCCCTTCGATGCGCCCTTAGCGCGGTATGTCCTTCGAGCAGGGGTGGACGGAAGTTTGGCAACAGGGTGGAATTTCATCCAGATCAGAGTGCTCGCGACGCGTCCCGTGACTCGATACCTGATTTCTCTCTGGCCCTTCGAAAACGTACCATGTGCCACGGCTGGCAGCTATTGAGCCCCGAAGAAGCGAAAGCTGGAAGAACAATAAACTGACCTTCTTCGGGCGACTTCTTAATTGTCCCAACGAAGGAGCTGATGACCACTGAAACTAAATTGAGAACAGCAATGTTCTGCGACCGTGTCATAGAGGTTCCCCGTTGCACTATCTAACAATGAGCATGGTACATCTTTCCAGACGAACCAGATGCACGCCCTCGTTGACAAGTATAATCTGATACCGGCAAGTCTCTCGTAGCAGTTTCTAACCGAAATTTCGTTGCCTGTTTCAGCATAATGAACAACAACAGCGTCGAGCAGCCGGACCCCGACAACATAAAAATGTTCGTGGGCCAAGTGCCACACGACATGGACGAAAACGACCTGAGGAAGTTGTTCGAGGAGTTTGGTCGAGTGCATCAGATAAACATCCTGCGGGACAAGATCACTGGGAGCCATAGGGGTAAGTGTTCGATCGGTAACTGTCTTTATAAATTCATGAATCCAGCTACCCCCGCGGTGACTGTTAAGGAACTGTCCTATAACTCGATCGACAGACCCTCCCACGCAAACTACTTCTAAACGAAATATCCCTAGTTTCAAGTCGTAGAGAACGGGACATTTCTGGTATAAAATTTTAAGGTACAAAGTGCAACAAGCCCTGCTGCCCGCAAAAGTTGATGTAACACAATTTGTACTCGCAACAGGGTACGTCGTACGATAAGGATGATGACATAAATAATATATGTACTTATATTTGAATGAGCAACAGTGAATAGGTATAGTATTAACACGTTGAACGCCACAGTGAAAGCAGCCACGCCTAATCAGACACAATATAATTCGCTATTTTTTATATAAATCGTAACGAAGAAAAAATTTTGAGTGCTCAATCGTGTTGTTCTGTTCCTACATTATTATTTCAGTATGAAGATTGCCCAGAATTTTGCGATAATCAATAATTATTTAATTAAATTAAATTTGAGGTGTCAGTCACCGGTGACTGCCACGGCATTAACGTATTAATAAAGCGATTCGAAAAATCTCGCTGTTTCGTTTTACCGCCATTTGGTTCACATGTTTATTTCTGACCGTAGTTAGATATTTGTATAAATCTGAACGAGTCTCAGCCACGTAAGATTAATAAACATGAGACCAGGATGGTACAGGCGTTCGTTTGATTTTAGTTTGAATTTAACAATTTTCCCGATCAAAACTTTGAGTTCAGAAAAGGCATTATCGACAGAAAAACGTGCTGCTACGATAGTGTTGGCCCAAGAAGGATATTGCATTAGACAAATAATGGCGACAACCAAAATAATCGTAATTATTTTATGATTGCATTTATGTCTATTTATCTGAATTTGTTAAGTTTCCGGATCCTTATGGACGGTACTGTAAATCCGGTTGATTTGCCAAATGAATAAAATCGATGAGCTACGCAGCCAGGTGAAAATTAATTCTCACGTTCGCGCAAGAAACAGAAAAAGATCAGATAAGACAAAGTTTTGTGGCAGTATTGGCGCGTCATCAAGCGCGTTGGCAATGGGACGAGATTCATTCGTATGACAAGCGCGAATGGATGGAGATGGGGCGAAAGAGGAGAGAAAATGGACGGCATTTACGATGGCAGGAAGGACGATAAAACGTTGCGACACGATCGTAGCACCGAGATTAAACCGGGCTCCGCGCTGCGTGGACATAATTCGAGAACAGAATAATTCTTGTGCTCGCAGTGGGGGAGATCGAACGATTTCACGAACCTCCGGACCTAATGATAAATCGTCACGTACTTGTCTCACTCGCTTTTCCTCTGAATCACACGAATCCTCCCCCGTTTCGACTATACAGGGTGTAAAGAAATGTTGTGTAGCAACTTTCACAGATGATTCTTCATTCTCTGATAGGCGAAGATATGTAAAAAAAACACTTTCCACGAAATTCACCTCGATCTTCAGATTCAACGTCAAATTGTTTTAATCGTATCATATTTTACTCATAAAGAGACCGAAAGTCTTGACCCTCCATAACCCGAATTTTTCTGTGTATGACGAAAATGATACATCAGATATATAATAAAGGTAAATGATAAAGTTCGTATCGCGGGATATAAACATAACAATAAACGAATAGAATACTTGGTGGCAGTATAATCGTAGAATATAACTGTACACAGTGATAAATAAACGAAATAAGACTTAAATATAGATATATAGATACGTGTATATGTAACTTCCAAGTAACATGGCGTTATAGAGGGTTAAACGAACCGCAAGTCGTATAAGGCAACCATTTCCTCAGAATTAATACTTTTTCATGCAGCATTTGATGCTTTATCAAAATTTGGGGAGAAATATTGAGCATCCCATTTAGAAAATTGAAAGTGACCATCGTATCTCGATGAAAGTGCATAGTCGTAAGAAATGAACTATTGCTTTATATGCCCTCCTTGATACCATGCAACTTTTGTTTGAAACATTATTTTATACAATTAATTTACGAGTGCTTTGTAGTCGTCGAGTCAGGTGCCTCATCCTGTATTATACCATTAATTTAGTATGAGTCAACACGTTGACTGTCACGGTGGTAACTGGTAACCGGCGCCTCAAGTTTTACTGAATTAAATAATTATTGATCTTTACTGTATTCTGAGAAAATTTAGCATTGCGACACTAATAGAGGTGCGCATGTGCAATGAAAAAACAAATTTGCGCTATGTCTGACTATTAATGGTTGTTTTCACTGCAGTCGTCAACGGTTTAACACGTCGAGTGCCACAGTGAAAGCAGCCATACCTAATCAGACACGATATAATTTACTATTTTCTGCATAAATCGTAAAGAAAAAAAATACTTGAGTACTGAATCGTGTTCTGTTCCTATATTATTGTTTCAGTATGAAGTTTGTTCAGAATTTTGTGACAATCAATAATTATTTAGTTAAATTAAGTGTGAGGTGTTGGTCACCGGTGACCCCCACGACATTCAACGTGTTAAACACTATTTCAAACGGTACTTATCGTGGACGACCTGTTTATAATGTCGTGTGGTCTACCGCTTGCATTAATGATACTGTTAAAACTACTCACTGCAACTGATGATGTCACCCTTCAAAAACACCCTCGATCTGTCTTCTTGGTGCACTTTACCCTCGAGTGGACCCTTCACGACGGCAGGTCACCCCCTTGCGGCGAATTCCAAGACGAAGCTCTGCTTTATGTGGTCCGGAAGTTTCTATTTCTTGCATAATTAAAGCGAACTTTCTGTCTAATATACTTAGGATACAGAATGGAAAGGAAAACGTGATATAATCTGACGTGTGATGATTCTTCGTTAACCCTCAATAACCGGAATTTATTTGCGTATAACGAAAATGATACATCAGGTAAATGATAAAGGTAAATTATAAACTTCGTATCGCAGGATATAAACATAGTAATAAACGAAAAGTCATGGATGTATAGTCGTAGAATATAATTGTACACAGTGATAAATAAACGAAATAACAGAAATATGGATATATAATTATACAGGTAAATAACTTCCAAGTCACATGATGTTATAGAGGGATAAGAAGTAAATCGAAATTCTGCAATAAATTCTTTCTGTAAAAGAATCCACTTTTTAGAAAAAATTGTTTAAATTATAACACTGTATAAAATTTCAACGAAACCGATGATTGGAAGTGCAGCGGCCTGCTGCGCGTACAAATTAAAACATTTGGCATGCAAAGGTTTGAAACGTTTTATGACACGCGCACCAGCGAAGCTATTTTTCAGAAAGTCGTTTTTCCGACCGTTTTATAATTAAGGCGGTAACAATGCCATTCTCATTCGTACTTTCGTTAACGGCCTCAATAGCATACGCGGGTGTCATAAAACTGACGTTTCCTAAGGGCCCACGACGCGAGACCTGGCGACCTTGCAACCGTCCGCGTCAGAAGTTCCGGGCCTGGAGGAAAAAGCGCCCCAAGGACGCAAGGTAGCACTATTTGGCTAATTAGGAACTACCTGATTGGCTAACACCAACACGCTGGGTTTGCCTATTAAGAAAAAGCGTTTCTCGAGGAGCTTTGGAGGAACTTGAAAAAGTTCATCGATCATCAGTTCCTGCGACTCTGTGTACAGATAACATCTTTCGACTTAGCTGAACTGTTAATCAATACTCAAACAAAGTGATGAGATTGTTACGATATATACAGGGTGTCCAAAAAGGTCGGGGCCAAACTTATACTACGTGTTAATGAGGTTGAGGAGGTAAAAAGAGTTCGCATAAACTTATGTCCGAAAATGCTTTATTGAAAAGTTACAAGCGCTCAAAGATTTACGGGCAAAATTGTTGATAAGTTTATATGAACTTTTTTCATCTACTTGGCCTCATTAACACGTAGTATAAGTTTGGCCTCGACCTTTTTGAACATCCTGTCTTGATGATACTCAAACAATCCGATGCCTGAGTACTCAGTGGGAAGTATCGATAGGTATCGAAATTTCGGATACTCGGTATCAATTTCCAATACTGATTCCTCCTGGAACGATACCTGTCAATACCAATTCTATGGCGACCGAGTACGTATCGGTACCCTGAATAAATGAATCGACATCATCAGGTCGTTCAAAAGTCGGAATCTTCAAAGCACTCTGTAAAGATGCGGAGTGGCTCAAATTACACTCTGCGAATATAAACATCAGTCTGGATAAGAAGTACCAAATTGGTACCCATATTTTCGTAGAAGTATCAAACAGGTATCGATACTTTCGTATAGGTACCGAAGTGGCATTGATTCTTTTTCATACCTACGTGTTTGGTACTACTCGGTATCAGATCGAAATTCGTAGACTGGTATCGATAGTATCGATGTGGTATCAGTCCCAACACTACCTTCGACCCTTTGTACAGAAAACATCTTTCGACTTAGCTCAACTGTTGATCAATACTCAAACATACCGAACTCTGTGTTGTTATTTATAATAATCATTACACGCTCACACTTCTTCAGAAGGACACGCAGTCTCCTTGTCAGTCGTTATCGACGCTTGCGTTGCATAAGAGATGATCAGAGAACGTCATCGATAACGGAACAGTCGGTGTAATATAGAGTAAAGGGAGGACAGACGTAGGAAACAGAAAAGAAAGTATATGTGGCGAGGATCGATGGCGGTGGTCGCACTTCCACAGCCCTTGAGCTATTGATCGAAGTGAAAACTCCCCGTGTCCTCTGGTTGGTCTCCTCTTCCTCTCCGAAATGTATACGTACATATGCATACAGCTGACCAGCACAGATCGTGCATTTCTGGAATTTGAAATTTGCCTTTCATAACCGTAAAGATCCGGGCTTTCGTTTTGCCCCGAACTGAACTCGCTTGCAGCATAAAGGGCTACTTCATGTATGCTTGTCGTGTAAATTGTACAAGAAGTAATGTATTCGTTATTTATTCGCTTCTTATTCAAAAATATACAGGATCCACCATTTTAATATTTCCGTGGCTTGTTGCTTAATGATTTCTATTCAAACCGGAGAATTATAATGTGATTAAATCCCTGTATCACATGTCAAGTTGAGTCCTAAGTAACTTCCAAATGTTTTCTTCCATTTATTAAATAATTCATTAAAGTATCATTTCTGTTACTTCTACAGCTTGTCTAGTAATTTTCAGGGTTGTTTACTTTCTGACATAAAACTAGCAATAAAATCACTTGCATGGATAAACTATTTGAATTGTTAAGAATAAAAAATGTATTACATCTTGGAAGTTATTTATGATTCAGCCCAGTACATTAACACGTTGACTGCCGTGGGGGTCCCCGGTGACCGGCATCTCAAATTTTAATTATATAAATAATTAGTGATTCTTATAAAATGTTAAATACCATTCACATTATAACAGTAATATAAGGCAATTACTGTACGTTCAAATAATACAATTTTTTTTCTCCTTTGCGATTTATATTTAAAATATCTTATTATGTTGTGTCTGGCCAAGTATGGTAGTTTCTACTTTTGCATTCAACGTATTATACTCATTGTCAGTTTCGTCCAGAAACCATCCGTTCAATTCATAGCCTTCCCTTATGAGATGGTTTGAACTAAAGGAAACAGCAATACTTTATGCAGCGAATAAATTGTGTAGTTTATCGCGTAAACAATGTCCGTAACTCATAAATTAAATAAGCAATAGCTACTCCGTATTGCTCGGTATGTTTTCATTTCTGCTATGAATGCTTGCATTATTTTCCGGGAAATACAGGGTGTCCTAGATCAATTTTTCCACACAAATATCCTTCAAACTATTAGTAATATCGAAAAACATTTTATGCAGAAGTTGAATGATTTTCAGGGAGATGTAATGTGGTCTTGATATTTTTTTTATGGGTAAAGGTTTAACGGAGTTAAGTGGAGGTAATATGTAGATTACCTTTGTCATTTAAATGAAATCATGTGTTTGCGTATATGTTAATCGTTACAGTTTTTCGTTCTCTCTAAAGAAGTATTAGAATATTTGTAAAAAGCACTCGAAAAACTACCAATTTAGTAAGCATTTTAATTTTTATTTTAATTTTATAAAATACCACCCGTGGCTTCAGAGGCAGCATTTAAGTTAAAATGTATTCTAAACTGACAGTTTTTTGACATAAATATCCTAATTCTAGGGTAGTAGAATTTTTGTGTTTTTTTCTTTAACCTTTATGTAAATAACGTCGAAACGGCGTTTTACGCGCCATGTTGTGCTATACACTCTCATCATCTATAAGATAATTAGGTTTTCTGACGTTGTGGCTTTGTTCAAGGAGCTCATTTCGAATACTCCCTCTCCTTTGATACGCAACTTTAAAAAGCTATAACTCGGAAACAAAGCTTCAACAGCATCTAAGCATTTATTAAGATTGGTCTTATGTATGTATTTTTCGTTATCGTCAAAAACAAACGAGTCATTCAAGGTG
Organism: Macropis europaea; assembly: GCA_916610135.2. Classification (NCBI taxonomy): domain Eukaryota; kingdom Metazoa; phylum Arthropoda; class Insecta; order Hymenoptera; family Melittidae; genus Macropis; species Macropis europaea. The sequence continues at coordinate 22,959,742 of OU744345.1, read as the reverse complement.
GTTTGTTTTAGATGCCCCACCTTGTATAAAATCAAGTGGAGCTTAATTTAATAAAACAATCCTTTCTGAAATGTACGATGGTTTAATTATTATGGTAAGAATGGGACATTTTATATGCATTAATCAAATATGTGCGTAGCTGATTTAACGATGAAAATGTTTTCTTGCGTTTCCCCGTTATTTCGAGTATATTCTGTGAACAACTGGTTAATTTCAGTGAAGCCATGGCGCAGTTAATTAATTTAGAATTAGAATAAAAGCTTGAAATGTTTTATTCCCTATAGGGAAGCAGAGCGCTTCCATACCTCACGTATTACAATATTTGCCCTCTCGGGAAGCGGAGTATTTGTTCAGCGCCTACCATGTGCAGTCGCGTCGTGTTTCCTCCTATTTTAACGGCATGCTCTCCCGTTCTCGTTGAATTTCAACCACGACGAAGTCGTGTTTGAAACAACTTGTTTAAGTAATCGTCTCGTTTAAAGAACGATCAAACGTCGCTACAGCAACGAGCTACAAGAAAAGGGACTGAAACGGCGACAATTTCGTTCTATAAACAACCGGTTCGAACGGTAACTGTTGAATAATATTGTCATACTTCACAATGATGTGGGAAAAATTAACCGGTTCCTTGCATACAGAGTGTTTCAAAACAGCTTCTGAACCCAAAAAAGGTGTGGTTCTATTAAGTTGATCGACAAATATTGACGTGTCTTCTTGTCGAAAATTATCAATAAGCTTTTATTATTTTTTCGAGACGTATGAATAAACTACCTGCAATACAGAAGAAATTAAAAGGAAATTAATTCTTATGATTACCAATTCACATCCATATTAAACAATACGATACAATTTTCCTAGCAATCCGTACATTAGAAAATATATTGAAAGTATAGAATCAATTTTCTTTTTCAAAGCTCCATTTTCGAAAAATGACAATTTCTGCACGGTGGATATAGAAATAATACCAGCTCGATAATTGATAATAATTTACTGTAAGAACGTTCAGTTATGTGTATAGAACGTAGAAAAATTCTGGTCATTTCAGAGATGAATTTCCACAGCATGATCGATGAAGGTTGTACAGAAAACTGTAAAATTTATTTTTAGCCCAAAATTGAAGATTTGTTACCATCGAGCTCAAAGTATGTATATGGAAATATCGTTCTGACATGTTTGTTTTTTTTTTCGCCTGTTTCGTTGGTATAAAGAGAAACATACGAGATTCTATTTTATATGTCGCACAGTATTGTTTAAAATGTTTAATAAATATTTTATATTAATATTCAGTAAATATATCAAATATTATAATATATTAACAAATATGCCGTGTTCCATTACCACGACATTAGTCGAATAATCGCGGTTCTACCGTACAGATTCCTAAAATGAAATTGCACCCCCTGTGTTTATTATATTAGTTGTTTGTTTTTCTACTCCTAATGTTTTTCACCTAAACCGCCTTATACTCTCTTTGAAGGGCGACGTGCATTAGGTGGTGTCAAAGAATTCGATTTTTTAAGAATGTAATTATTTAAATATACCTGTGTTCTTTTTAGAATATTCATGCGAAGTTTCACGTTAAAATTCCTAACAATAACGAAGTTATGGCAATTTTCAGTGCAGTTAGTCAAAATCGATCGGCGTGCCGGGGAAACTTTTAACGTGTTTTTCTCGTAATTACGTTTCAAAATAGGTACCAGATGTGCACCGAAAACTACTGGATCGATTCGGCTGCAACTTCACGTAGTTATTATAAACGAAATTATCTTTATCCTTCATTTTTTTATGTGCGTTAATCTACAGTTTTTTTTATACCTAAAAAAACGAGCGTTCCATTAGCGAGAAATCATACTTTCACCTTCCAATGAGCGGCAGTTCACGATTAGTTATCATTTTTTAAATCGTTCACGTCAGAAGCTGGATTATTATAAAAGTACTTAAAGAATCACTTGCTTTTTCCTTGTTTAGAAAGCGTATCAGTTGCTTGGGATTTGTAATAATGCAGAGATCAGAGTTAAGAGCAAGAGGCAGAGTATATTGCAGAGCTATACAGAGTATATTTTACATTTAAATATACATATAGTTCAATTAGAGTATCACTAATTAGTCACCTTGTGCTTCATACTTCCGGTCTGCTATCATCACGATTCACATCCTACTAATATTGGGCATACCCTGAATAAATCCTACAAGAATGGAATAATGAATTATCATTGTGAAGAATGGAGGAGAATATGCAATTGATTGTTTGATTTTTGTGTGCAAGATAAATTATCTGAAAATGTTAGAAAAACGGTACAACCTTATGAATCAACTCAATATGTTGCTTCTTAAACCAGACGCTTCTCCGTCTCGAGCTTCTCCCGCGTATATACCCGAGCTTTTCCACGGATACGCCAGGGCTGACCGATGGCTAAGCGAACAAGAATAGGCAGATCGGGAATAAAGAAGATCCGGACGAACGTCAAACGCAAAAGTCATTCGCAAGGGTTCCTGGGAAAACCTTCCAATGCCGTAGGAAACCTTGAAAACCGTGGAAACCTCTAAAGCTATACGCTTAACTCGAATTCTATTTCATGTACGTTCAAAAGACGGAGTACACACAAGAACTTACAAGTATATGTGAGCAAGTGTCAGTTGAAATGGAAATGAGAAATAATAATTTGAAATACGATTTTAATTTGTTCATTTCCATTAACCGTATCATTAGTTTTTGTTTCAAACACGGGAGGAAAAATAATCGTGAAAATAGTTACAATTAATATTATGAAGTTGCCTTATTTTAACATTTAATGTATTTGCGACTTCAAATGCATTTGTAATGTGTCAGAGGAGTACAAATGCTTTATTTCGGAAAATGTTTCGAGGAGAATCCGGAAGAACTATTCTCTTTGGCAATCAAACAGGAGCAATATTATTGAAATTACTTCTTCGAATAGAAGAATAAAATTGTACTTCAGATAATCAATAATAAATAATTGAAAGAATATTCATAGTATCCAAATGCGTAATTTACGCAGTGTTTATAAAATCCTTGATGGTTTTTAACAGTTTATTAATAAATTAAGTATGATAATGAAATCAAATATCTCATGTCAATTTGCTTATAGTAGATATTTGACAATTGTTTAAGAGTTTATCGACACACTGTATTTTAAAACTCAACTAACTGTAAAGAAAATAATATACTGTCCGAAGCAATATTTTCAATCACGCTATTTTTAAAATGGGTAGATCTTCTTTAACTGGTTTCACAATTATCCAATCATGTTAACAGTCTGAAGACAACGCTTCTTTATTTATCTAATTATTGTTCATTTACTGATACCGCTTCAATTTAATTAAACAAGTAGTATTTTTTATTAAATATTAAACTGCATTATTATTATAACACAATTATTCACACCATGAAAGATAAAAGAGACTTAGATGTTCGGTTTCTGATAGCACACCCTGTATATTAACACGGTGTCAATGTAACGCGCAAGCATTTCAGAAAACCGTTCCACGTAGGTGTCTTATCTTCTTATCAGACAAACGACGTGCACCAGCAAAGCTTCGATTACTCGAATCGAAGTTGCACGGCACCTGAATGTAGTATATATATATATATAGATAGAATTCTCCACCGAAATTGCTGGAACGTCCCGTTCATTTCAGTCGCTTTCGAACTTTATCCGGCTTTCAGTGGACCGGTAGAAATGCATCAAAAACCCTTGGAATAGCGAAAACAGCTGATGTATTGGAGACGAAGAGTGTTTGGTTCTAGCTGATTGCTCCGTACAAAGTGGCGGAATTCGATACGCCCGTTACTTTGCGACATACCTCTCTTTCTCCTTTTCCGGATTCTCTCGCTGGTATTCGTTCCTCCTTACCGGCAAGTAAGATATTCCGTCACGCTATCGAATTCTGAAGAATTTCCTAATTATAAGTTTCCTCCCGAAAGCTACGTTCGCCTGCTGGAGAAAAACTTTACGTCTTTCTAGTTTATCGATGCTAATGAGTAGACTACCGATGTTTCTGCAGTTTAACGTGCTCAAATATTTGATGCTGCCACGTTCTGAGAAATTAGCGAGACAAACAACCGCTTCTAACCTTTCGAAGAGAACGAAAATTATTTCTGACGACCTGCTCTCTATACAGGGTGAGCCAGGATGAGTGGTACAACCGGGCAAGAAATGATTCAATATGCAAATATAAGTTGAAAATGTTGAATACAATTTTTTTGTATAGTGCTTCGTTCCTGAGATAAACGAGTTTGACAATTTGTCGGTCTGCCTGCACTTGGCTAAGTCCTGGCCACCGATTTCACTGTACATGACTAATCCCGTTTGGTATTGTGTAACAGATTAATGAATGTCACATTAAAATTGCCCGAATGTGTTACAAATTAGTATTATCCACAACACTATTCACTGTTAACACTTTAATGGCCGCTGTCACGTACACATGACTTCATTCATTCGAGTGACACTTGCGTAGAATAGATAACCTGGCGTACCTATTATTGATAAAAAGTAAAGGATCAAGTACTCATAAAATTGAAACGACAAAACAATTGACATAAAAGAGAATAACGTAGACTATAATAGTACTCAATTAGAATCTTGCAAAAATACCCAATAACAACTAAATTTGCTAGATATTTGCGACCATCGAAGTGTTAGCATTGTCGCGTTCAATGAAATCCGATAAGTCGAAGTTATATAGCCAAGTGCATGCGTACCCGACAAATTTTCAAATTCGATTATCACGAAAACGAAGCAACAGACAAAAAAATGTTTTACGCCTAGTAAAGTTACGCAGTATAGCAAATAAAAAATCTGTAAACCTTTAAAATTAAGCAAAAACTAGTTTCTTTATATTATATTTCCATTTTGGTTATCAGTACTTGGATTATGGTCATAGAAAGATATAATAATCAACATATCATCATCATGTAATCATGTCTTCCCGTTAATTCGGATATTAAAAGTTTTACTGCCGGTGTACACTCCCGTCTATAAGTCACCGGTCACTTACAATTAGTAAAATTCGGAAATGTCCAATTTTACAGTATCAAATGACCTTCATTATGAAATAAAGTTAGCACATATTAATTTTTTATAATGTAGCGAATAAGTCATTCAAATCGTATGTTAAAGACCGTAGCAAAAATTAGTAATTAATCGCACATTTTCTTCTTATCATTGGATGTATGTATGATATAACCGTTCGAACTAATAGCGGCAATCTTTTGATTAAATATTTTAGTATTTCAGAACTAATTGCTTTCCAATCTTCTTTTAATTTTTTCCATAAGTCTTTCTTTGACTTTTGACGAAACTTTCAAAGCAAACGGAAAGTGTGTAAATGCTATCGTCTGACCGAATATTGATGTATCAATAATTAATGTATCATCTCCTGGGGGTGTATTAGAAACATACTTACGCGTGTTCACAGTTTCATTTTTTAAATATTTATTTAAAGTATACGAGCATATTATTAATATCATATTCAGGTATTATATTAACGTAAAATAGATAAATATAACAACATAAAATAATAAAATCACGCTAAAAAATTGTATCCACTTTCGAATAATCATTTTCCTTAAAATTAGCAAGTGTCCGGTGACTTTGGACGGTGGGTGTATTTTCAATAAACCTGAAAAACTGTGCATCGGCGCGTAAGCGTGCGGTTTGAAGAATGATTAAGAAAAAAAAAGCGCACGATCAATGTGCACGGGTCAGATCGCTACGTATACAAAATGTTGCGGGAGGGTAAAGTGACATATCGCGGGTTAATACGATTTAGAATTCCATCGCGGGAACCCATTTAAAACTGTCAAGCGTGAAATTCAGAAAACGAGGCGTTTGGAAAACGTCACAATTTTCGGGCAGCTGAAACGCGAAATGCGATTTAACCCCACCGAGAGATCAAAACTTTCCGAAGCTACCTCGTGTCCACCCGCTTGCATAAATAACGCGACGCGAAGCATCGTTTATTTTCGCGGTGTGGTGGGGCGGTGGAACAGGAAAGGGAGGGTAAAACTTTCCATTCTCTCGAGTAGAGTAGTTCAGAAAACAATAAAACCTCCGTTCATGTCGTTCTTTGAAACTGTTCTCTTACTCTTATTGTTTCTTCAGAAATCGCGAACATAGGCTGCTGAGCAATACCAATACTTCGTTATCATACGCACACAAAGTTCTTGGATGACCTCGGTCATTCAACAATTTTTAACATTTTTTTTTTCAATTTTGCTGGTTCGTAATCCTGTTCGATCTATGACAATTGTTGTGGTCCACTTTCAGCTTTTGCAAACGAGTTTCTATTTTCATATTTTAAAATATTGTCTAAAAAATTATAAAAAATGAAACAAACTGGTTTGAACAAAAATTTGATAGTTTCTGATAATCGATTAAGATAGTACAGAATTTTATTTTTTACTTCCAAGTGTTTTTGTCAATGCAAATGAGTCATCCTGTAACGAAAAATAAAATTTGTCTATTTATTATAGTACATTAATGAAAATATTACAAATGAATAAGTGAGGCTTTCCCAATAAAAATGAGTCCAAACAGAATCTCATTTGGTTCATTTGTTATTAAAATTTTGCAAAGGTAAGATTCGATAGTCGGAATATCTCTGATAACAAATACTCCACATGAGATCGTGTTTGGACTCATTTTAATTGGGAAAACTTCATCTATCTATGAATAATACTCTCACGAATGTGCAGTAAAAAGCAAATAATTTTTTATTTGCGTTATAGTATGACTCTCTCTTCGTAGAATGTATCATGTTTCCCAAATGCCGTCGCCAGCCTGGCATGCGTTGAACAGTGTAATTTTTCTCAGCAAATGGGAGGGCAGTTCTCTTACCAGCTCGAATGTTAGGAGAACTCTCAAATGGATTCCTTCGTCGGTTTAAGTATAAAAATATTCAAGGTTCAGCCCCAGTGTACGTAGACGGATACACTTTGCTATATGACAACGCGCTACATCATTCACTTCGCCACGATCGCATAGAAAGCAGTCAATCGCTTGTCCAATACAGTTCAAGGAGCATCGATCTTTGAAATCGACTCCGGAACACTTGTCAACCCATAGAACTGACAAATAATGTACCAGTGATTTCTATGGGGCTTCTATGCGAGATTCGAGACAGCTTCGACGTGAAAGTTCGGGGGCTGGGCCTTTCTTCTCGTTGAAAGAGGCTGTACCCCGAACGTCGTTCTACTTAAGGACGATTAATAGCGACCCGCGATTAATGATGGAGTATACTTCTGAGCAACGAGTGCTGTAAGATCGATCAACGCGCTTGGAGTCCGCAAACGGATTCTGCCAGCAATTTCCATACAACAAAGTACACGATCGGAGGAAATTCGAGACACGGCTTCGAGCGTTCTACGCATCGACGTCGGAAATTTCTACGGAGATGCGTTCGGTATTGAAGACGTTCAGATGTTTCAACGAATTATGATAACGAAGGCGTGCAGCTATTTGAACGTATTACGATAACGAAGACGTTCAGACGTTTAAACGAGTTATGATCACGAAGACGCGTACTGCCCTTCTCAGTTAAAATGTTCTATCTACCATTTTTTTATTTTTCAAGTTACTTGGAAATATTTGGAGTTCGATATGTTTTTTTACCTTTCAAGCAAAGTTAGAATGTCCTACGTCCTTTGTAGGGATCTAGAAAGAGTTTAATTTATTCGTTCTAACTGCTTTTTGTATGGTTTTACTAGTTTATAATGTCCTATGTATCATCTCCTAAGTTAGATAGTCCTAAGTTAACATTTGAAGTGCAGATACGATATTTTATCGTAGTATGTATAGCAACACGGTACTGGTAAGCAACATAGTATCGTTCGACGCCTAGGGAACATGTTACTAACTGTGTAAAAGTACTAAAATAGAAAAATAAATTTTCTGCTGAATTTAAAAAATTAAATTTTCTTATCACAAATGCATTTAAAACAAAGATACCAAAACCAAAATCGAGGGTTCAGTGTAAATGAATTTCAGCAGAAAGAAGGGAAAATTTATTAACAAAATTGAAGGCGATTACGTCAGTCAATCGCATTGCCTTTTGGGAATCATTAAAAGTTTCTAATAATGATCAGGACTAATAAATGACGATGACAAACGTTAAGTTTAAGTCATTATGTTCAGATTTAATTTGTTTATATCTAAGTTATGCTTCAAAAGATTTGAAGCTACCATTTAAATTTTCCTATTGCACTACGCACTGTGAATTAGAGGAAAGATAATACTCAAGAAAATGAACAAAAAATGTTTGATAAGCATGAGTCGAAAAAGCAATATTGTTGAAATTGTAAACAATTTTCTAAATAATTTTTTCGACACCGACTTGTTTGCAGCTGGGTTAAGACTGATTTTTCGATAAATGTTTATCAGATATTTTTTGTTCAGTTTGCTGAGTGTCATCTGTCCTATAATTCGTATTGCTTACAGAAATTTCAAAATTTCAAGGTCATCTTGAAATCTTTCAAACTATGGATTTCCTGGAAAATTAAATTTGTTTATAATATGAAGCTCTTCAAATACAACGTATTTTACTAAATAATATTGTACTAACACGAAAGAATCGAAAGATATTTTAGATCGCAGTATCCGGTGACTCACCCGGATAGTACAGAAGACTATGCCACGGTTATTTCTTAAATAAGATTTTCTATAGTTGACAGTACATAAAATGATTGTATACCAACAAAATATGTTTTCTCAATAACGACACTTCGGATAAAGATAATTTATCCCCGACTTGGACATATTATTTTGACAATCCTATAATTATTTGTATCGCACATTTATTTTAAATTTCGATTAAGTAACTTGACGAAATGTTATTTATCAAGGACTTTTTAAAACGTCCACGACTAAGGTATGTAAGTTATATTTGATTTTTGTCCTCGTCCGTTTCTACTGAGTTTCCTCGCGTCCGTCCGAAATTTTATTTTATCCTCTTTGTGCTCCGTACTACTGAAAGTTCGACGGATTTGCGGAGAAGGCGAGGGTCCTTTCAGACGACGCACTTCAGCGGATTAGACGAAAAACTTTAAACGAAACTGCCACGTGAAACTATTGGAAAGCTGCTTTCGTACTGATACGAACTATACGCGTCTGTATTCGGCCGAGCACACATTCTAAGACTGAATTCTATCTTTTTTTCTCAGAAGAGCCTTCTTACGCTTCTCGGCATAAAAATAGAGAATATCAGAGGTATTAGAAAAGTACGGTTAGAACAAAGTGTATTTAATCTATACATATACATATAAACAAACTTGACCTTCATATCTCGAAAAATAATGATGTAAAAAAGTTCCTCTTCGTTAAAAAATGTGCCCCCTTGTATCATGCAATTTTCATATAAACAATTTCTTTGTATCTCCAATACGTTAGGAAATAATGGACTGTCCACTGTAGTCTTCATGATTTTTGTTTGCTTTCATCAATAAATAACGGTAGACAGATTACTTGAACTTTATTATGTACATTTGTTGTAAAATTAAAGAACGTAATGTTTGAATATTTATATTTATTCCAAATGAAGAGTGGAACTGTTAATATTTACATCATTTATAATTTCCTTTAAAATCGATAGGTCGATGATAACGCTACTTCAACACGTTCTCTGCTGCAGTGAAATATTCCATGCCTGGTCAGACACCGTGAAATGGCCTTTAACACGTTGAACGCCACAGTGAAAGGAGCCATGCCTAATCAGACACAATATAATTCACTATTTTCTATATAAATCGTAAAGAAGAAAAAGTTTTGAGTGCTCAATCGTGTTCTTGTGTTCCTACATTATTATTTCAGTATGCAGATTGCCAGATAATTATTTAATTAAATTAAATTTGAGGTCTCAGTCACCGGTGACCTCCACGGCAATCAACTGTTAAAGACCATGCATCGTCAAAGTCGCAAATATTTAATTATTTAGCGATTTCCATTTTCGTTTATACTGTCAAAACTAATTAACACGTAGACTGACTAAATGATATCGAATTAAATAGTTACTTACTCTCATAAAATTTCGACTAAATTAAGTGTTAGAATAATAATAAAAACTAATATATGTAGCATGCAATAGTTCAATAATTTAATAAAAGAAACATTTTCCAATGTGTCTGATTGGATACAGCAATTTTCACTATGGCAGTCGACGTGTTAACAATTCAGGGACGTGCAATTTACATTTTTGTAAAGCATCAGAAACATTGAAAGCTCTGTACACTTTATGCATTAAAGGTTTAGAAAATATATTATAATATAACATACGAAATATTTCTTAAACTTCTGATATTTGGTCGATTACTCACAATCAGAAAGATTCAGAAATCTGATCCTCTGATTATTTTGAGCAGTATAAATGTTCAAAAAATACAGGGGATAAAGAGTGTCTCATTGAATCGAATTTGATTAAAATAAGTAAATGTAATGTTCTTATTGGCAAATTTTAGGAGCGTACAGACGGAAGTATTAATTTTCCTCGCAGTAGCTGCAGTGAGAAGCAATGAACTATAAAGGTGCACAGCGTCGGAACATTAAAGTTCCTCGCAGCACATTCTCGCCTCAACTATATTCTCACGCAAATGAAAAGTTTACGGCTGGCGTATATGTTACTCGTTGTTCTACTCAGTTCACGGGGAACGTTAATTTCGTAGTTTTTATTAGGAACGAGCCACGTTTCCCAGATTGCAGGTATTCAAATGATATTCCTTGCTACATTGCGCATAAAATCAAGCTCCTGGTATACGTACTCGAAGTTTCTGTAAATACGTTTCGAGTGATAAGTTGCCAGCGATAGCGAGCGAGCTGTTACCATTGTGAACAACTTACTGTTCGATGTAGAACACTAATTTCCATTCCGTGTTCTGCCATTTAGAATTATTAAAACTTCATTTTTGCCTCACCCACAATTCTCCAAAATAAAATAAACTAATTTTACTATAAAATAATTAAGGGGATGTTCTGGTCTCGAATTTACAAAAAATCGATTTTTTTTTCTTTTATTTTTCGGATCTTGAATCTTTTAAGAATGCGTGTTTAAAGGGACTTTTTGAAATTCGAAAAATTCCCGAAGTTGTAGGCATTTGACTGGCGGGGAATGCATAGGTAGAACCGACCACGTAAAACTTGAAACGTGTTTTCCTCGAAACGGTGTTCTCAAACTGGTGGGATAAATATTTCGAAAAGCTATTAATCGTTTCACTTGCACTTATTTTTATTTTAAAGAATATACTTTTTCCAGGTGGCAAACCACCTAACATTTTGAAATTTGCGAAAATATCTATTTTTTAAAGACGTTGAAAGGATAATAATATTATCTACTGTGTAAATAAATATTAAAATATTAAAAAAGTGCTCCAAACAAATACTATTTGTTTTTAATGGATGTATCCAAAATTGCAAAAATTTTTGGCCCACTTTGTTTAAGGAAAGGACAGAGTACTCCGTGTCCCTACCCTGAAGACCTGTACCACATATGTACATCATATAAAAGTTACCAGTGAACCATAAAACACTGACAGAAAATGTTGACATTGTCATTGCAGTTTAAATTAACATTACCCTTTGTGTGCGAAGCAACTGCTGCCTTAGACAAAAATAAATGATTTTATGTGGCAGAAGTTCTTTGAAGTGAATCCACCTGTAAAATACTGAAAACAGTTTGGACCACAAAGGTTAAAATATTCCTGAAATAATTGTATTATTTTCAAATGGACTGAACATTTAAAGCTATTCCAATTTTATATATAACAACATGCTTCTAAAAACGTAATTAACGCTGGTTCCAGAACCGTAAACAGAATATTTCATAAACTTGGATTTCAATCGCGCGTAACTCTCCCCTGAGGAAATAGGTTATGCCATAAGTAACGGCGTTTCTAAATGTGACTTCAAGCGTAAATAATTCAACAATTGCACTGAATTTTAATTATTGATACATTGACCATTCCTTTTGGTATCCCTGTCCCACTGCGTTAACAATTCTTCAACTTGATTTTCAACAAATTTCTGTAGTTTTAAAACAATCTATTATCAATTAAAAAATTGTCGAGCTACCTGAATAGGCAATACAGCCGATACGTACAAGTTTTCAGTTACTCAAACACCAGCATGAGATTTCTTCATAAAAAATTCCGTCTAATTTACAGAATTGTTGGATACAGGTTTCTGCTGTGATACTTCAAATAGTTTATTAAAAAATTCCAAACAATGTACATCTTTGACATTCTACCACGTGCACAGTCCAATCTTTATTAGATAAAATTGAATAATACATTCATTCTTATATAAAGTATGTTTCATAAGATAGGGAACTTAAGCGATAAACTGATAACTTGAAACACCAAGTTCACTTATTCCTGAAGATAATGGATATCAACGGACGCTTGGTTCCTGTTACACACGTAAACACTGACAGGCTGAATCTGTGAACGGCGTTCAAATTTGTACAAAATCTGAACAAACCAGTTTGGAAAAATTATCTGAGAGTCGAAATCCACCTCTAGATTACTTCTTTGTGACCCCTGGCAGGAAATGCTTCTTATCCACTAATACTGAAATAGTATTTATTAGGGACAGAAATTGCAGGTGAGAGGTACCTGAAAGATAGCATGCCAGGGAAATTTTCAAAAAACCTGGTGAAACAAAAGTATTGCTAGTGTTGTCAGTAATGTTGCTGAGCCACGTATCTGAACAGTAATATGAGAAGACAAGATCAGAGATAAGAGGAGGTTAACCTGGAGCTAGGGATGTTGGGTGTGGTAGTCCTGTTTAGAAGAAAGGGTATTTTGAGATTGTAAGGTATCCGATATATTGTGTAGGAGGATATGGACCTAACATCTATATCAGGGTGATTGAACACATCATGAGTATTGTTTATCTTTAGAATTTGTTACTCTAAGGGTTGAATACAGGCTTTACAATGAAAATCTGTAGTATAATGATCTAACGGGAGTTGTAACACAGGGTGGACCAAAAGTCAGGTACTATTTTAATAAAAATGGTTTAAATTATGTGTTTTTTCAGAAATCGAAAATAAATAGAATGAACAGCTTCCAAATCGGAACAGACCGTGACCAGCTAGATCACCTGATCTAACCCCTTTAAATTTCTTCCCTTGGGGTTATATCAAATCACAAGTCTATAAAACAAGGATTGTGACCCTGAATGGTTTACGTGAACGTATACAAAATGCTGCAGATAACAGAACTCCTCAAATACTACAAGATGCGTTTCGAAATGCTGTTGAACGATTTGAGCTATACAGAGATACTGATGGTCGTCATGTTGAACCCTACTAACGATAATTCAACAATTGCTACTAATCTTCCATTCTGAAAAAAAAATTATTTATGATTTTAATGCGCTTCATTAAGATAGTACCTGACTTTTGGACCACGCTGTATAATTTGTAGTGCCTTATTCTGTAATCTTTGTAATGAATTGATCTGAAACCCACCTCTAACTGACCCCTTCTTCGTGCACGTCTGTAACTCTATATAACCGGAAATTATGTATGTATAACGAAAATAATACATCACGTAAATGATAAAGATAAATCATAAAAGATGTATCACGGGATATAAATATAATAATAAATGTACAGACCCCTTGGTGGCTGTATAGTCGTAGAATATAATTGTACACAGTAACAAATAAACGAAATAACACTTAAAAAATATGGATACATAAATATATAGGTAAGTAACTTTCAAGTCACATGGCGTTAACATCTCTCTTCGAGTAGTCAGCCTGCTCGAGGAACGTCGAGTGGTGGGAAAAGTAAGGTTCGCCTTAATTTAAAGTTGCGTGCGGGATTTTCGGAGTTTCCTCGTTCGCGAAAAGGACAGACGAAAGAGAAGACGCGGATTGTCCCCGTTTCCCGGGAACTCGTTACGTTTTCGTCGCTGGAAATTACGGCACTTCGACTAAAACCAGTTAAAGTCTCGTCCCGAAGTTGCGACTAAACGGGCCTCGATCCTCGTAATCTCATGGAACCGAAGGCACCTCCTCGTTACACTTTCATAATTTCATTGATAAATGTCCGACTTGTTTAGCGAAGGGATAACCGCGCGCGGAGGAAATCGTTCGAAAGTTCCAGCCCGGGATCTCTGAAAAATAGTAAATATTTTTTTTTTCGCTCTCGTGGAAGTTCTGCGCGTCGCTCGGGACAGTTTACAGAAAACCGAAGTTCGAACTTTAATTCGTTAAATCCTTTCAATAATCTTTTTCCTTCCTTCCGGGTATCGTTCGCTTCGCTCTGTTCTTTTTTCACCTCCAACTCGTTGTTCTGTGTTTCTTCCGCCGTCCCTCCAGTATACAGGGTGTGATGAAAGTTTGGCAACTTTTTAGGTAACTGTCTTCTAACAAAATTTTTATTAACAAAAACTAAAAAACAGTAACAATATTGGCAGAAGCATACAATTTTATTTAAATAAGGTTGTTTTCGAAGAAACCGCCGTTTGCTTTGATACAGGCTCTGGGACGCTTTTGGAATTGGTTGACCGATGCGCGCAGTATATTTTCATCTTTTTCGTTCCACACTTTCACGAAATCTTACTTTGGCGACTCCACAGACTTGCGAGGTTTAGCACAGACTTTGCTCCTTGCATCGTTTAATACAGCTTTTAAAATCACAGATTTTTTGACATGGAGCAAACGAACTATGTCAACCAAGGAAATTATAGAAGCACGAATTTCTTCACGTCTGTTAGACATCTTGAAATAAAACAAATGCACAACATCTGTACACCATTAAATAGACAATTGAATAGCGAATCCAACGAAAACGAACACTTTTAGAAAACATTCATTTATACTATGAGAAATATTTTATTACACAAATATTGTCAAACTTTCATCGCACCCTGTACAAGCGTTCTGTAGTAAAATTAATTACTTGAACTTTACGGATCTTTATGCAATCATTACATTCAAATAAAACAGGGATGCACATTTCATAAAGTTAAATAAGAAATACAGGTTCTGGCATTTAACCCTTCTACTGCGGACACGTTGGAAACGAGGGCGATCACTGTATACGGCCGAACCGCAGTAGTACACAGCGAGCTATTGCATTTTTTAATTTCTGAGAAGGTAATATTAACTCTTTCAACATACTTCACGACTGTAAACGTTTTATTTTACCATCTCTACAGAGAAAAACCCCAAAGGTGTAGGATCTGATGACCCAGCGGTCTAAAGAACTCGTCCTCCTCGAATAGTCCATCTTTGGGGGTAGTTTATCTTGTCCTGTATCACACCTAAAGTAAGATTGTATCATATCCTTAGCATTTCATATGTTTGTAATGAGTCTTTAATCATGTATTTATACACCAATGTTCATATGACATTTTATTTTTATTTTTAACCGTAGAAACCTGCAAGATATCCTATGCAATAATAAATATGACGAAGGGACGAGCATACTTTATCATTATTACTCCGGAATTGTTGATTTCTCAACCAAAGTTTAGAAAGTCTTTCTCGTTTATTTTTATGTTACTATACGCATAGAGAGTGGAAACTATTAGGTTGTTAGACCTATACTTAATATACTTAATGAGAAGAACATTATGAAATAAATAAATACTTATATATTCAACGATACGTATTAATAAGAACATTCAAAATGGAGGTAATAAAAATGGTACATTGTCAGAATTCATCCGTCAAGAATATGAACATTTTTTTGCATCCAGGATCATCGTACTGCTCACTGAATAGAGACAAGTTGTAGATAATAATGGCCACTATGTTGTTAATTACATAAATTCTTTTTCAAGATTACATGAATTTTAATTTTATCCAAAATTACGACAGAAATTACGCAAGAACTTGATGATTTTACCGTAACCTGTACATTTCTCCTTGGAATTTTATTTATTCTGGTCGACTGAATTCTTAGGGCGCGAATATCGCGCTCCTCTCGCCATTATACCGTGACAAGACCGTCATCGATCGTGCAAATATTTGAACAGTCTTGCGACTAGGGATGAAAAAAGAGGGAAGGAAAGGGGGATACTGTATTTCGGGTGATACCCCGAATAACTCTGACAAATTTGCACGAAACTTACGTAACCGCGGAGCCTGATGTACGCTGTACAAGGATATTTGAAGAATAAACTTCCGGGAACGTGAAATATTTCCCCATAAATATTTATCCAGGAAAATATTTTTTTTCTAGGTCACCGGCTTCCTTCGCGTGCAGGTTAACAATATTTTCATTGCCCTAAAAATAAACAGTAACAATTAGACTGCAGATTTTCGTGCCATTTAACGTATCTAAGCTCGTGAAGACCGCACATTTTATAAAGTAAGTGAAACAAGAAATGTATTAGGTTGTCCCAAAAGTTCTTTCCGCAGTTTGCTTGCTCGACAAATCACCTCGATCAGTATGTTACCAGTAAGTCAAAAGAATTTTGGATAAATGGCATCATGAGGCTTTCACAGAGATGGAGGAAGGTGATAGAACAGAGTAGATCGTACATACTTCAATAATATTGTACTTGCGCTTAATATCTAGTAAGAAAACTAAACGAACTTTTAGGACAACCTAACACTTTTAAACATTTCAACCCCAAAATGTATTTCTGCCATACTTGCGTTTTATCAGCTGCGTGGAAATCGAAAATATTAAAGTCTGAGGCTATATATTTCCATAAAACTCCACAGTTGGATAATGATAAAATACGTTTCCGAAAGCAGCCGTACGTCTCGAACAAAAAGTTTGTACAGTTAAATTCTCTTCGTTTCTTCAACGTTATATCGAGCAGCACGCGATACTCCGGATGGTTTCATTATATGTGGTTATTAGAGTACAGCGGCATAGCAAAACTGGTCGAGAACCATTTAAAACAGTTACTATGTCGTGAGGAAATGAAAGTTCTGTTCGTATTCGCAAATACAGACTTTAATTAACTTTAAATTAACCAGCGTGCGGGCACGCGTAACGTTGAATGGATATGAAAGAAAAATAAAGCGCATGTTTAAAATTCTCTCGAAAGAAGCTTATCGGGTAGGAGATAAAATGGATCGTCCATTTTACGGATTAGAAAAATGTAAGTGTCTTTTCATAATTTGTTTACTGATTGCCGTGAACCGCTGTACAACAGGGTAGTCCACATTACGTGTTGCAAGACATTTTTTCTTTTTTAAAAATTGGTAAAAATAGAGATGAAATCGTTTCTGCGGTTTTTAATGTTCAGGGATCTTTTATGTAACATATGAAATGCTCCATTTTTATTTTACTGATACGGTACGTAATTTGTTGTAACTTTGAGTTACGTATTGAAAGACACATAACGTTTATTCGTAACATTTTTTTTGCAACGCATAGTTTAGGACATGTAACATTCAGTTTTTACTTAAATTTTACGCGAATTTGTTTTACCTACTTTTTCGGAATTTTTTCAAACGGGCTGTTTAAAAATGATAGAAAGTTATGTGACGATTGATTTTTAAGAATTGAGGAGCGGTCATTTCCATTGGTTTCTGTTCCGTCGCAAATGTTATTAGAGGTTCACAGGAAATTGCACTAGAACTGCGGGACTAAAGTATTAAAAATTGATTTTCTCAATTAATCTTTTTTGTAACGTTCCTTGTTTGTTCCCCTTACCCTTCAATTTATACCTGTAAAGTAGGCAATGCTACAGTCGTTTCAATTAAGTCAAATAATTCACTCACATTTTTATTAGTAAAAAAGAAAATTTACACGAATTGCTTTGGAAAGATAGTTTTAAAACTTCCTATGCATGTGACAAACTCATTTCATGAAACAAAATGTGATTTTCCGCGTGAACCGTAGCTATAATCCGAGTCGCTCGATTTTAATTTAAAAATTCGATTATCCAATCATTCTGTCGCTAATTAGCTCTGTCTCTAGTCACTCCTACCGCGTAAGAATTACAGTTTAATAGGGATAGGTGTAGAAGACTAACCCGGTTGATATCTTTTAATTTCATCGGGAGCATTTACGCGACAGATTCTAATCCCTCGGTGTTTGAATAGTTGAACTCTGTTAATTGAAACATCTATTTCATAAGCTTCGTTTTCCCGGGAAGAGATAACTTTTCTTTGGATACTTTATTCGCGGACAAGATACGAATTAATTACTTCGATGTCTCCTCGAAGCGGCTGGAAGTTGAAATACCCTCGGGACAGTAGTTTATCTTGATTACCTTTAGTCCTTTAGACCTTAGTCCTGGATTAAGAGGGATGATTGAGTCGTCCGCAAGGGCCGCGTCTGGCTTCAAGCTTCTCGTATTATATGAAAACATTCTGTGACAATGATTTATGCAGTGTGTACGACATCTTTCGCGTGGTCATTAAGAAGTTAAAATTCATTTGAACCGATATTCCGTGTCGAGAATATGTTTTTAATGTTTGTTCTGTAGGAATTGCAGACCAATATTTGTTCTTCCTTCTATTAAAACTTGTATAACTTGTTTCCTTTGCTATTAGACCTTGATGAATATGGGTAGCCTGTATTTAGTTTAATGTTAATTTTGAATTACTAAACAGTTAACAGTTTATTTCTTGTAGAGTTACGTGAGAAATTTATTTATAGAGATTCGTTGTGGAATTTGAGGACATTGAATCTTATTTTGATCAAAAGCGTGTGCAAATCTTGTGATTTGTGCTTCCTGTTCAAAACATCGTAGACGTTTGGGACCACAGACGTTTTGTAGGCTCTCTCAACTGTTTCAAAAAGTACCGCCTAAGTGTTCGATTGTTTATTAACGGTTAGACTCTAACACATGCCTCTAATGTCACTGTCCCATCAAGTCAATAAATTTTCTAATCGTAACACCTTGAAATCAATTGACAAACAGAGCCCCTTATTTATCTAACTCAATCCATCCTGTAACGCTCAATATAAAGACCATAATAAAACAGCACAGTTCCATTAAAAAAAGTGTACATGACTGTGTAATCTCGAAAAAAATAAGTGAAACAAAAATTTGTTTATATCAGTATACGTGCTCCTTTGAACTAAGCAACTTTTATATGAACTACTTTCTTGTATCTTCGATAGTTCCAGAAACAACTGGAACCGAGCATATTGTATAAATACCGACGTGAAGCAAGAGAGAAAGAGAGAGAGAGAGAGAGATGGAGACAGAGAGAATTCGCGAGATTTAACCAAGATTGAGTGGTCTGCAAAAACTTCGTTTTGCAGGGGTCTCTGGCTTAATGCTCGGTATTATGTCGTCTGATGGATGCCGCTCGTTAATTTTATAATTTCAGCAACGAGCATTGGTTACGTGTGAGCCAGTCGATTTTACGCCGGCAAAAGTAGTGGAAGAGAGGAAGAATGGAGGGTGGATAGAGGTGGGTGGAGGACAACGAGAAGAGGAAGAAAGGTGAGGAAAGTCTGAGGATGATTGGCTGCTAGAGCCAGCCCTGGCTACTAATATAAGGCTAGGTAGGATATACTCTTACAAATTGTCTGCTGCTACCGGCGTTTCTTCGCGGTAGGGTGTACGCAGAGAGGGATTTGTCTCCATTAAAGGGATTGAGGTTTTGTCGTACTTTACTTCCGCTCTTTTCTACTGTTTCCGCACTCCTTTTGCCCTTTGAAGTTTCTCCCATCGCTTGTCCGTTCATTAAATCCACCGTGGACGCTGCCGCTTTAGGAAAAGGGACACTTCTTGCGGAAAAATGCGAGTGTTCATGCACAGTTTCCATCTGTCGTTGATTGTTCTGTTGAACTTCTTGCCGATTCTCTCCGCACTGCTGTACACTTCAATTCTATCTAGAGACAGATTCACTCTTCGACGGTTAGGTGACGTGCTAATATTCACTCATTTTTCTGACACTCGATTTTTCCTCCAGACCGTTTAATATTTTCGCTATTTAACCGTCGCTTGGCCGATGCAGGAACATTTTTGACCCGTCTCTTACGTATGTATACGTATAGTCAGATATTCGATTCTGTACAAATTTGTATTCTTCCAAACACCGCAGGAGTCTTAGTTCTTTATTTCTCTTGCACTAATGCACCACTTGTTTTAGCGTAAATTATGCTGATAGCGCATAAAGAAACCTCATTTATTCTATGTCAATTCCTTTTCTTTTTTTTCCAGGTGCTTTGTAGTTGCATCACTTAAAAAATTTGTCTGTGGTGTAATGAGATACAATTTTGATAGGGAAATTAATTAAAGGGCACATATTACGAAAATGTTACAATTAGCATGGGTCATAAATGTCCCGGCATCGGCCTCCCCTGTCACTGCTAGACGGTCGGCCGTTCAGGGGTTAACGAAGTAGAGTAATATGGTTTCCCTAATTTGCTGAAATTACAATGTTTGCTGTGTTGTGTACCGCTTTGTGTGTGCAGCCCCTTTTTCTTCATAATAATCATTTATTATGTCTAGCATAATATAATATACTGTCAAGCTTGACAACTTGTGGCACCGGCAACCAGGCGGCATAAACAAAAAATGTTTATACGTATTTTGAATGGTGAATAAAAATATTCAAGGTATTGAGTAGACAGTTCTTTAAATTTTCCTGATAAATTGTTCAGTCCAGAAAATAGATTTTCATTTCTTAATCACATAGAACATAGTATATTACATTGTACATAAATCAATCACGCTGCTTCCAGCAAATTCTGCCACACCAAATGTAAAGAAATGAAATGAAGCATATTAAACAATAATAAAAACTGCAGAAAATACCGAATGTCCCCCAAACCTTTTTTGTTCAGATAGGCATACGTTTAGAGCAAGTTCTTCGATGAATTATGTAGATGTTTCAGGCATGAATAATGACGTTGACTGCATGAGGATCGCCGGTGTCGACGCCACAAATTCTATTTAATTTAATAACCAGTAACTCTTACACAATTTTAAATAGAACTAATGTCATAGCAATAATATACTGTAACTACTATACGCACAAGTAATAAAATATTTTTTTCCTCCGCGATGTATATTTAAAACAGTAAAGTACAACGTGTCTGACTAGGTACGTCAGTTTTCACTGTAGCATTCAACCAGTTAACACGTTGGCTGGCATGGTGGTCACCGGTGACCGGCGCCTCACATTTTATTTAATTAAATAACCATTGATTTTGTCTATGTTCTGAGCAAATTGAACATTGCAACACTAAAATATGTACGCATCTACATTACTGAATATTTAAACATTGTTTTCCTTTACGATTTATATAGTAATGAGAAATTTACAGTGTGTCCGAATAGCAATGACTAGACTGCGGATCTTTATGCAAATATACATTTTAAAACTTAACTATTATGTACCTGAATGCAATTATCTGAATGAAACTGTGGTAAAACTATATTTACTGCTTTAATTGTTCCAAAATTCATTTTTTTCTTACATGCTGTGTAGAACGTGCATTTTTAACGTATCCAAATTTGTTAAAGTGCATAAAGATCCGCAGTCTAGCAATGACTGTTTTCACTGTGGCAGTCAACGTGTTAAAAATCCAAAGACGTGTACGAAGATCCTGGCATAAAAATTGTGTTACAGTATTTCATTAACGTTTCAACATCCGAACATCACGGGAGTTATGAGTGAAAATAATACTTCCCAATGGTACATCGACCCGTTTCACCACGATAAATACCTTGAAACTCCTTGAAACACGACGATAGGTGATAAGTTACCATCATTCTTTCCGTTCTTCCTTTATTTTCCGCCGTAAGTAGCGTGTGGTAATTTATGAGATATCGATGCGAGTTCCGTGGAAACTGGTGCAAAGAAAGGGGAAGCCGAGTGGAACGGACTTTGACTGGATATTGTTTTATCGGGCAGCTTTCACTGAGAACAACGAGAAAAAGAATAGGGCACGTAAAAGCGAGTGATCGAGTTGATCTACTGTTTTCACCGAGAAATCGAGTCAACCGAGTTTGCACAAAAAAATATCCCTTCTTGGCCGAACTATTTAGAGGAACCTTTGTGCTGTTTGATCTATGAATATCGATTTTTCTTTCGTGACCTACAAATTCATTGCTAACCTTCTTCGAACATTCACGAAAAGAATTTTTTTCAAATTATTTCAGATCAATCGTTACTAGATAAATTTCCGTCTGTTCAGCGCTTCAAATGACTAGTATAGACAATTAAAAAGAAACAGAGATTTAAAAAATCAACTTTTATGACGGAATATTTCAAAAATATTTCAAAGGGGAGTCTTGTAATCTCAAAACAATTTGTATATCAGGCGCTGTCATTATATGAAGTTCAATCCAAATTGAAAAGCCCAAGGACTCATAGTCTCCTTATTGGTTAAGTCATACTACTGTACACCGTTCGATAGTTGAACCGTTTATTATTCAAACAGCATATGTCCATATTTTGGGGAAAATAAAATAATGTGTTTTTCTAACTGAGGATGCCTAGCCCTGTTTAGATTTATAGGACACAAAAAAATATCAAAAGTGGTTTTTGATATCTGCTATCAACTCCAATTGAAAAAACCGAATAGACATTATTTCGAAGAAAATTAGGAAGTTTTTATTGCCTGGTGTAAAATTTGATTTTGCGCCGCATCTGTCTTAACCGCCCACAAAAATTCTTATACTTCAGTTTAAAATTACACTTTCGAAAAATTGCTATAACTGAAAAAGTACTCAATGTTTTGGGTTGAAATTTTAGCAACATGTCAAACGTAAAATATTAATATTTTCATGAATATTTTCAATTGCGTTTATTGTAATTTGGGAATAAAAGAAATCATTGTTTTAAATGATCTGCATTTTACATTACTTTTTTTTATTTTACCGTTACATAATTTGATCTACTGAGCAATTGCATTCAGTTCTAACATCTTACTACTGAACTGAAAATTGAAAACATTCGCCAGAATTTTATAACGGTATCTAAAAAGTAAAAGAGTAAAAAAAGAATAATTTAAAAATAAAAGACGTACATTTACGTGACTGGCAGTTAAGTGATAACATAGAGAAGGCGTATTTTTACGTCAGCCAGCGCAAAATGTGTTAATAGCAATGATTCATCCTTAAGTGTTCAATAACTCTACACGTTACCGTAGGCAACAGACATTTAGGGTCCTGCATTTAGGAAGAGGAAATGGGTAGTGTGTTGTGTTCGCAAATAATAACTCTGGTACTTGTAACGCACCTATAAACTTTATTTATTAATAATAAGTCTTAAGTCCATGTAAAATAATGTTGAAGCTCAACTAGTAAATAAATTCAGTTTCAAAGTCCTTAATACAATTTTTTTAGCAGTTCTTAGAGGTTCTAAAGAGTTCAAACTAGTTCTAACGACTTCCAAAATAGTTCGTACCGGTTCTAACGAGTTCAAAAATAGTTCGTGCCGGTTTTAACGAGTCCTGAAATGGTTCTAAGAAACGTTCTAACTATACTGTCCTTAAATAACTAACGTATGCTTCCTGTAAAACGTTCTTTAGAAGCCAGCGTACTAAGGTGGGTGTGTAAATTACTAATATGGAGTTCGGGTGGTTTTTCCACGAGGTTTTGTGTATGTAGCGTAATCCACCGTGCGGAATATGTAGGCATACTGCTTTGAGCATTTTCAGTTTGGGAAAAATCAATTGCTATTGAAGGCACAGGAAATCCTCCAAGTATCCAAATCCTGGCGAAACTTATGATCTTCCTCGCAACTAGGATTTACAAGGTATACAGGATGGTCCATACAAGTGGAATAAGTTATACCTCTTTTCTGATTGCAATTTAAAAAAATGTTACAGGAAAAAGTTGATTGGTTCAAAGAGCACTACATTTTCAGGACCATATTTTTTGCAAGTGTAACGATGCACGTTTATTTTACAGTTTCACCATTTTTTTAAGAGGGTAGGAGGTTATTAGACGGCTAAAATCGACTGTTTCCTTTGGGTTAGGTTGAAGAGTGACTAATATCTCAAATCAATTTAATTTTTTACAGTTCTTCACTGTAGACAGAACATGTATTTTAAACCCCAAAAACCTCAAAAATATTAAAAATCAAGTAAACTACAAAGCGCTAAAGTAGGCGCTGCACAATGCGCAGGTCTAGGTGATGAACACGACTCCGGTTGAATGACTGATCCGGAAGCAAAATCGTTGTAAATGAGTATTCTCTGGCTCAAACTTTACAAGGTGGAACTTTGTTGACAAATTTTAATAAAAATTTGCGAAGTTGTACATCAAATATCGACTTTGTAACTTTTTTCTGTAATAATTATCTGGAAAAATGTTTAATAAATCTCTTCAGAATTGTGAGATTTTATTGAGCGAGTTCCAATTTGTGGAGAAAAGTGTTATGTAGGTTTAGTTAAAATTTCAACTAAAAACATCGATCCTTTCCCGATTAATAATGTTCACCGTCTTGAAAAACGTGGCTTTACCTGTATTGGGCCCGTCGTTACTTTTCGAACTGTAACTTCCGTAATTTTGCGCATTTTTCAATGAATTTGTTTGTAAATATTTCCAAGGGATGAGGCTTTCATAAGAAATCGAATAAATAATTTCGATTTTTTAAACTTGTAATACCCTTTTACCCCCTTAAATGGAAACTTATATTTCTTTTTGCATGAACCAAATCATCTCATTATTCTGCGTGAACTGGAACATCTTGTACAACTAATATGTTCCGTGAACGGTGGAAATATGTAACCGTGTCCTCGCGGGTGAACGGAAGTATAATGATAAATAAATGTTCGGCGAAGAAAGTCGGGTAAAGCACAGCCCGTGCGGTTTCGATTGCGCCGCGAGGCGACCAAACAGACGAAAAAGCGTTTGATAAATCGAAGCAATTCGTTACAACGACCGCCGCGTTGCGAGTGTACACACCGTCATAAATTCAGAGAGATCTTATTGTCCGGAAGAACTCGATGCACGTCATAATGGAAGATGATATTGGGACTCGTTCCAAGCCATTGTAACTGATGCCTGAGCGCGTATCGACGAACTATATTCTATGCAAACTTCATCAGAAACCGTATTCTTCTTCCCCTCGTCGACACCGCTTCGTCGTTTCCAATTCATTTCTGCGACGCCATCTTCATCCTTTCACATCTTCATCGCTCTTATTGTTAGACGCGAGCATACAATACAAAAGATAGATGCTGAGTCGATAGGTGAGCACGTATTGTTGTCCTGATGGAATCTTTCAAGTTATACAGGCTGTACTGCGTGAAACAGGCTCCTAATTATCTTCTCTAGCTGCGACGGTACGAGAAACGCTTTATGCGCAATTAAAATGGATTTAAAGACAGAACAATATAGAATAAAAGTCCTATAAGTTTAATTTCTTTTCAGGTTTCTTTTTTCAAATTCATCCATGTTTTTTTTCATGAATGTTCATATTTTTTGCTGCTATATGTTGGAAATGAAATGAATGTACATTTAGACATGCATAATAGTATGACCTTGGACTCTACAATTTTAAATCAAATGTAAAACTTTCTCTCATCGAGATCCCAAGATTCAGCGAAATTAGAAAGAAACTGTCCACGCTGCATTATGTCCTCGAAATTATTCAACTTTTGTCTAAAATATTTTTCGATACCTCCAATAGTTTCGAGAATATTCAGGTGGAAAGATTAATATGGCGTACCTTACATGATTAATGAAAGCATAAAATTTACTGCAGCATCCAAATGAGCTTAGTACTCGACCTTATAATACTTTTTTTTTTCTACATAAATAGTTAACAATCGCAAACCTGTCATTATTCATTAATACATTTGTTATTTAGTTTCTATTGCTTTTGAAATATAAAAATGTCTGCCAAATTATAGAGGCACATCAAATTTATGAATGATTTGCTTTAATAAAATTTGATGTATTCAAAACTGACTCCTTATCATCTGTTGATTAAGAATAATCTGCCATTTTCTAAGATTCGCAACGTTAACACTGTACACCACCACACTCCTCACTGCTCTAAATTTATTCCTAACCTCCAGACTCACCACATAACAACAAACCTAAACGACAATTTCAAAGCGGGGTACTCTGTATAGAAATCATACCCACTGCTATAAAATAATCTTCTCCTCGTTTATCCGAATACCCACGTTTCATATTAAGTTTCTGATGACGATACGAAGCTTCCTGTCACAATCACGATAAAAGCACAGCCGTGTGCGGAAGCTGCGTCTCGTTCCGGGTAATTCAAGTTGAAAGAACGGCAGCAAGAAAATCTCATTCACGAGGTTAACGATCGTTTGCTCGCGATGAAACGATAGGCACGGTCCCTCTTTTGATTGTCCAGTCTCGCAAGAGACTCGTCTGCGCCGCAGGAATTCGCGGTGCAGCAGAAAATCCCGGCAAGGATTAAAGAGCTCGAGGGAGAAAGAATGGAACGCTAAACGGCACTCGTTGAAGCTGGCAGGGATTCGTAGCCTGCAAAGAATATTTATATTCTTGCCACCTAGTTCCCGTAAATCCCTGGCCAGCAATTAAGGGTGCTCGGCCTACGGGTCTCGTTTCGTCTCCCGCATCCACTTTCGCAGCCTTCTAACTCTCCAGGATCGTTAACGTGCACTATCATTGCGCAGAGTGCTGCTAACTGGCAATGCGTGCCTCTTCCTCGAGCCCTTTCCAACCCTTTCCTCGCACCCTTTCTCCTGAACACATCTGATCGCTGCAGAACGTCAGCACTAGACTGCGGATGCCTTAATATACACAGGGTGAGTTTAGTACCTGGACCCGACTATAACTCTGTTCCTATTGAAGAGAGAAAAAAATTGTAGAGGAAAATTTTGCATTGTTTAACAAGCTCTATCATCGTGTAGTGCAATTTTTTACAGACGTCCATCGGTGCAGTCGCAAAGTGCAATTGCACTTGTTTTTTAAATGGAACCCTACGATTTTTTTGCGTGAATTTTTTATCCTGTTTGTAGAGTACTATATACCCTGTAAGTTGTGGATATTTTTCTTAAGTCCCTGTGTAAAATTACTAATCACATAGTAATAATGCAATTATACAAAATGTTTATAAATGTATTCTGGATTTACGAGGTAGATATATAATACCCAATAAACTAAATAAAAAATGTCTAATAAGTATGAAACGAAAAATAAATTTTGTCAGAATTATAAACACTTTTTTAAATAATGGTTTCAATAGAAAACTATTTATATCTCGGTTACATATTGACTTCTCGACATTATATTTGTTAGACAGTTTTTATTCAGTTCGTTGAGTACTATCTATCCTGTAATTCTAGGTGCACAGTTAAATTTTATAATGTCTAGGTTACTTTTAAATTTTCAAAAGCATGAGCTACAAGGAGAATTAAATTTTGTATCATAGTAAACTTTCTAAACACGATATATTTCCCTCAATAATTTTTTCTAACTTAAACGAGTTTTCACGTTATATCCTATATTCCTCATGTTCGTATCAAATAAAACTCCCCAGGCCTGTGAACGCTTTTTTTATTATTTTCATACGACGAGTATCGCGATAACAACTTATACGTTCGCATGCAGCCGGTAGTAGTCTAATATTACGAGTGGTTAGCCTGCAAGCTGGCTTCGTTCTACTCATTAACCTCCCTCGTTTGCGTGAAATGTTCCCGAGTTGCCATCCTCCGGGACGCGAAACTCATGTACACGCTTGCGTGGAGTGACGTAAGATTTGTCACGTACCCCATGACGACAAGTTTTGGGCAAGTTTTGTCCCGCGGTTTATACCTTCCTGTAATTTGCCAGCGGACCTCTCGCGTCTTTATGCCGTCAGACGGGTCAACTGCTCCCTCGTTAACTTCCCACGTGCTAGTAAAATCTCGTCGAATTACCCTCTCCGTGTACACCGTGCGTTCCGTGTCGTTGGATTCGCCAACTGCACCAGAAATAAATCATTTCGTTACGGCATTGCACCGCTCCAAATCCGTCCCGTCACTCTGGAAAAAGCTGCTCACCGAAACCGCTCGAAACGACGAGACAGATTACGTAATCCACGAAACGAGTGTAATACTTCTTCTCATTCAAATTCAATTTTATTGTTAACCCTCCGTCGGTCACAGCATTTTTAAGTAACGAATCGGCCGCAATGTATCATTATGACACAAGATGCTCACTACTACACATGTAAATACAACAAGGCAATGTAAGTGACACTAACAGTCGGTTAGAGAGGAATAAGGAAGGTACTGTGGAGGTGGACTCCTTCCACTCTCACGTTTAAAAATGGCGCAGAATAATAACGCGCATGTATCATTTTGATGCCCAGGGTTAATGACAGAGGGTTAATGTTGCGCTGCAAATATTGACGGCCATGTGGCTGTGTCACCGAAGATTCTTCTTCACCAATAAGTTATTATAACTCGAAATCCAGTATTAAAATGCAAAGGTTCGTGGGCGTACGGAAAGCACGTGCACCTGAGCCTAATGAGGGATTGTAACACCTAATGCAGTGATGGCCAGCGAAGCTTCTCACTCTAGATTCATTTTCCTCATCTGGAAGAACAATGAACCGAGAGGAACGAGGAGCGAACTGGAGGGAACTGAAATGAGGGGAATGGACTTAGAGTGGGGGAAGGTCGCAGCTCCGGTGGCCATCACTGGCCTAATGGCACTGCCAGGCGATTTCCAGAAGTCACAGAATATTTTTACTTAATAGTTAATTATACAACACAGTCTTCCTCCACAAAACACCGTGCAATCCTTGGCTACACCCTCGTCATATCCAGCAATAATATGTTAGATACTTCTTAACTTCCACTCATACAGAAATCACATTAAACACAAACCAGCTCGATCGACATTCAAGCAGAACACGTCTCAGAACGTTAGAACTCGTGTAACTTGTAGTGTGTAAGGATATACATAACACACTATTGAATTATGTCAGTTAAATCACATCCTACATATCGTCCCTGGGATAGTAAGTAATCACGAGAGCAGCGGAAAGATCTGGGAGGAGAACCATCGATCCTCGGTCTACGCTGCAACTGGCATCCTTCTTGAGGGATTTGGGAGTTTCATAAAACTCACACACACAGATGTACAGGATGAGTCACATTCCACTGACACCTAGAAATAAATTTTAGAAATAATTCTTACCTGAACTCTAGTAGCACCTGAAATAACTTTTGACTTGAACTCGTTGATATTAGAAGTAATATCATTTGTTGTGTTCGAAGGGACTCATATGATGGAAACAAAGTTTGTTCATATAAATCGTATATTTTCAAAATTTTCGACGTGCCCTGAAATTTTTTAAATAACACTGTATACTTTAGTACTGTGTGATGGTAGGTAAGAAAACGAACGGTGTGTCATACTACGTTGTTTGGATGGCTGTAACCCTTATTTATGGAGGTTTTATGAACTTCCATGAAAAAATGTTGTGTACATCTTGTTCACCATCACCCATACTTCAGAGTTACAACCCCCTTTTTTTATAATACAATATTTATGAATTGAAATTCAGCCCTTGCTTTACAATAGCGAATCACGCTCGTGACACTGACAATGAATGTGGTCCATATGTTACAAATACGAGTCCTACTTGAGTACCAATTCTTTAAAAGTTTTCACTGTGGGACCCGAGACTTTCAGAGGGTTGTTAAAATCGAATTGTGTCAACTGATAGACATTTTTCATTTGTCAGGGCACTTGAGGAGTTGAATTGTAATCTTCGTCGCACGAAATCGTTAAGAATTATTTATTAATTCATGTTTCATGATCAGAGTTTGACACTACCTGTTGTATCATTTTTTCGTAAGCAAAAAAGTCTGTTTATAAAAGGTTAATTTTTCTATTGTTCTGTGCTTTAAGAAAACACAAATTGTATTACAGCAAAGTAATTCAGTTTCCCAATACGTATGTGTGTGCCTTTTCTAATTCTATGTTGTTAACACGAAACTGATTATGTACAAAATTTTTAAATAAATATTGAATTATTCATTGTTTAACATAATGACAGATATTTTTAAATATCTCTATACCACACAATCTAGAGACAATGAATGAAAATATGTCGATGTAAATATGTGAGGCTCCCTTGTTATTTGGATGACTATATGAAACCACGCAGATAATCAGCTAATTATTTTGAACGGCATAAAGTTAGATTCGGCATTCAACGGCTTTCTGCTGTTTAGTCATCGTGAATGTTATCTCGCAACAGCTTCGTCATTCTTATCCAGGCTTCTAATGGAATTAAATCGCGTTAAGCGGTACGTGAAATCAGAGTACTTCCGGCGTTTTATTCGAATGAAAGACTTGTACGCGACGGTATTCGTGATAAGAAAAACGAACTCGACCTTACGAACGACTTCGACGGCTGTATGCAACGTTTCATG
Organism: Macropis europaea; assembly: GCA_916610135.2. Lineage (NCBI taxonomy): Eukaryota > Metazoa > Arthropoda > Insecta > Hymenoptera > Melittidae > Macropis > Macropis europaea. Next base: position 22,929,463 of record OU744345.1, on the reverse strand, counting down.
TTTCATAAATCAATATTTAACGCGACGTAGTAGAATTTTCATTCGTATGCAAGGGAGGTATAAAAATTGATAGCCTTTGGGTACGTGTACTTATGGATAAAGTGAACAGAAAAAGATACGGGTCAAAAAGTTAATACCGTAGCTAAGATGATGAATTTTAGAACGAGTTGCATAATGTATTCTTGTTATGTGATTCTGATTATTAACCCCCTCCACCGACGCTGACGCAGCGACATACTTTGTTTCTACCATACCGCACGGTGGATGACTTCAAGATTTAAAATTCAGGTTTTACATACTGCGGTACAAGCTGAATTAACAGAGTACATGGATAACATTTAAATTACAATCATTGATAAATTTTTCTTCAAAAAATATTTTTGATTTTTGAAAACAGTTCTACAAAAATGTCTTGGAATTTCTAGTCACCCGCGTTAAAATATTCTCATAGTGCAAAGGGTTAAAATTTCAATACAACATAGGCGGTAGATGAACATTCAAGCACGATGTAGGATTTGAAAAAAAATCTGTCATGTAATATTCTTTTCATGATCGAAAGGTAAATAATGTAGCGGAAAGAATAAGAGGGTAGTAGAACGAGGGTGAGAACAAACAAGAAGGGGAAAGAGAACACTTTAAAAACCAGACGAACATCCTCCATTCCATTTTCACCGACCCTCAAATCTATTCTTCACAGGCCCTTCTCGCGTATATCTTTGGTCCCTTTTGCAAACCAGAAGGTTCAAGTTAACAGCTCTTAAACGCCGCTGCGTTTAACGTACACTCGTTTAATTACGGTCTCTTTAAAAATTTGTACGCAGCCCGAGTCACTAGAATCTGCCATCTAAAACAGCTTCCGACTCGTACACGTCAGGAAATCATTGTTTAGCGAGTCATGTTGTATTCGGTGGCGTCGTACGTTAAAAACATTTTAATTTATATGCACTTCATACTTTAACACGTTGAGCGCCGCGTGCACCACCAGCGGCTCACGTATCAATTTTAATTTCATCAAATGACTGATTACCGCTATGAAATTTTGAGTAACATTTATGTTGCAATGATAGTATAAAATAAGAAATATATTATCAAACAGACATATATTTATATATTCAAATGAAAAGCCATTTTCGCGTTTCTGACTAGTTACGGTATTTTCCACTGCGGCGCTCAACATGTTAAAGATATGATTTTAATATTTTCAAATTTCTACGGCGAGGAAAATCTTGTAGCGAAGGGAGAATTCAAATGGTGATAAATATCGTTGAATGGCCCATATATCATAGGTCAATGAATTCGTTTCTAAACAAAAATTTATAGTTCAATTTAAAAAAACAAATGTCATCCTAAAATCTCGGAGGCTTCTCCACCTAGGTAAGACTTATATCCGTAATATCGCTCATTTGCTTTAAAAATGACACAACTCAAAATTTGCCGTTTCTGAATTATTGATACAGAAATAACTGTTCTTGTTTGTAGTTTCTACTGGTAGAACGATATAACTGAGCTTTTAAAACTCACCACGAGAGGACGGTTGTTAAGGACAGATATTCTCATAAAATTGCAGTGATTCGAAACATTCAAACACGTTTTCCCTAGAATCGTTTTTTCTGAGTTGTGTCGTTGTTGCAGCCAATGAGCGATAAGTCCCCCTCGAAACAGAGTAAACTGAAACATTTTTATTGGAACAACGAATGGTTCAGACGATAATTGCGTGGAGAGATTGTAATGGGATACGTGGTAAAGTTACATGGGATTACACAGGGTTAATTAGCATGCGACTGCCACAGTGAAAACTGCCGTACCTCGTCAGACATGGCATAGAATAATTTTTCGAATAGAAATTGTTAACACGGTGATTGCTGTGGGTGACATCGATGGCCTGAAATTTTATTCAGTTAAATAATTACTCACTTTTACAAAATGTTGAGAAGCATGAATATTATAACAATAATATAACGTACTTACTGTACGTTCAAATAATAAAATATTTCCCTCTTTCGCGATATACAATGAAAGAACAAAATGAAATTTCAGAATTTTATTAGTATTTGTATTGATAAAAATTTATTTTCCCCTTCAATTAAATTTAATCCTCGCCCGGCAGTGCTGGGTCATTTTGACCCACCGCACGCGATAGATGACAGCTCTGGAATCGGTTCTTATCCTCCTTTATGTAACCTAAACAAGTATGTGTCTCCTCTGCCGTAGTAGGGATAGTGCACGCTTTGAAACACAGTTGCAGCGTGACTGAAAGCATTACACCGATAAGAACTGATTCCAGAGCAGTCGTCTGTCGCGTGCGGTGGGTCAAAAATGATCCTGCTTTTGCCGGGCGCGTGTTAAAAGATTAATCTCATTGCATCCGACTAGGTGCGGCAGTTTCTACTGTGGCGTTCAACGAATATAAATATCGGAACTATACAATCGTATACTTATAACTGGGCTGCGGATGTTTATGCAAATTTACATTTTTAGATCTCCATATTTCCCATATTGATACAAGTAAACAAATGAAACTTTAACCAGACTGCAGTTGCCCCTTGAACTGTTCCAATTTTTTAATTTTTATTTTGCTAAGTTTTTAAATTTTCACCATTCACCAATGTAGATATAAGAAATTGCATAAACAATTGTGCAATTTAACGTATTCAAATTCATAAAGAATGCACATTTTATAGAGCAAGTGAAACAAAAAATATACGTTTAAACGTTTCAACCTCAGAATGCAGTTCTGCCATAGTTGCGTTTCATCAGCTATATGGAAATCAAAAATATTGAAGTCCAAAAATGTATATTTGCATAAAGATCCACAGTCTACTTATAACTTTGTACTAGTATTTTGACACTGACGGCAGTCAGAATTTGATGAAAATGAATTAATATTTAATTCAACAGTATTTGATGAGCTGACGTAATCCTGCGCGGCAGAAAGCTCGTTAAAAGGAAAAACGGACGGTTCCTTCAAAACTATTATTTTAATTGCATCGAATAAAGCAATTTCGTGTCCGTGATACGGGTGTACGCGTTATTGTTATTAGAACGGCGCAATCTCGATTAATGGAACGTTTACAGGCCATCTGCATGGAGATCGAAAAACATAACCGCAGTATGTGGCACGTTTATGATTTATCGTTTCGTATTTCATTTACCGTCGTTGGGTGCATCTGATGCCACTGATCCTTTACGAGGTATTACGTTCACTCGAACTTCCGATCCACGTTTAACAAGTGCAACATAACCGTTGCTATTATTTCAACGGCTGCTATTGCTACGTTCAATCCAGCAAAATTGATCTAGTATCTAATCTTGTCGAAATCATACAATCGTATTTGTTCTCGTTGTCGAGCCGCATAGAGTGGCTTCAGGATTTTGAACACGTTGACTGCTACAGTGAACACTCCTATACCTAGTCAGACATGTTATATTATCCCATTTTAAGCACAAATCACGGAGAAGAAAAATATGTAACTACTCGGTTTCACAGTCTTGGCCCTCTATTCTGAGTGCGACATTAATTCTATTGAAAATTGTACTGGAATTGGTAATTATTTGATTAAATAGAATTCAGTGCGTCGGTCACCAGTGACCTTCGCAGCTGTGATCGTGTTAACGAGATTTCCTTAAAACCACTGAGATCAGCAGTATTGATTTATTCATAATTTATTCGTTTTTATTATCGTTCCTCTTAGGTAGATCAGTAAAGCGAAAGACAATTAAAAGTAAGAATAAATGGCGGATTTATTTTATATTCGATATATCACGTCAATGAAGCTTTAAATTTTCTAATCTCTCATGCTAGAAGTATTGTATTTCGATTTCATGTTCTTTTACAACAATTTTTGCTTAAAAAAACATTTAAAGTGCTTTGAGTATACTGTGCAGACTGTAAACAAGTAACTGTTTATTCAAACTAAAATACAGCTACTCGCGAATGATAACCGTCTAATTTCTAATCAAACTTCAACAATTTCATCTGAGGTAGACTCATTATCGACAGATGGTTCATTCGGAAAATTTTGTCCAATTAATTAATAAAATACATAAAATTTTTACAAATTTGAGCTTTTAATGGGAATTAATGTGTTAGGTTGACACGTATAAAGTGTAAAAATTTGCTAATTCAAAATAATAGTAAATGCGTAAGTACAGAGTGTGCTAGTATTCATTATACAACCGGAAAGATTGTAGTCCGTGCGGAGAACACCCATGGCCGTTCAAACATCGTACTCAATCAATAAGCTTGTCGAACTTCCGCACGGAACGTAAAGAAGTAAGCAGTAAACTTTTAAATTTACTTTTTTAAAAAAGAAAACCTCATAAAAAAATTTTATTCTGTATTGGCTACTCATTTTTTCACGTAGAATCATTCCCTTCCTGGCTGTACCATGACTACTGGGCCATCCTGTATATTATTTCGCAGCTAAAGGGTTAATGGAAACAAAAATTATTCTGATGAAATAAATCATTTTTTCCCTGGATTATAGTCGTTTAATATGGAAGGACAATTCCGCGTGTACGATGGAACAAGTAATCCGTTGCTATGCAGTTTGTTATTACTTTTCTGGACCATTGGTTCCTTGTTGCATAATTGTGGCATGGGTACAACTAAAACATGAAGAAATAGAATGTTCATGGACTGGAAGAATATTGCTCGATGCGGGGTTAGAGGGTTGAAGGTAATTCACGAGTCGAAACGTTCGCGTTGGAAAATTCCATGCATACGCGAGTATCGCGAAAACAAGTGGCACTTTGCGTTGCAATAATATGAAACGCTGTGCACCCTTGTAAAATTGTGTTTAATATCCACCGACACTCGCAACACTTCCCGTCAAACACGTAAACGACCAAGAATATTATTTTTTTAAATGTTTCTTTTGATGTTTATGGAAATTAACCCTCAGATAATTCTTCATATTAATTCCTTCACTACTAAAGGTGCAAATGGGTCTGTTTCAATTAAAAAAGATTGAGCTCATAATGCTTGAAGTGTTAATTTTTTAATTTATATTGAGCAAGAATTTTATACCTATTCCCTTTTCCGAGTTTTATATGCTGCTGAATACTTATTATTAATTGATTTCCTCCGAAATAAGAATTTTATAGAAAGGAACTATTTAATTTATACAATGCAATTAGATTAAACAATTGTTTTTAGTCATTCTAATAGAACTACAAATAAAATTCGTCTGATAACGTAGACCTATTCTTTTATAACCTCTATAAATATAACTGCTGAATTATGTCAATTTTCAATACGTGCAATACATGTATGTGTATATATTACATGTAAAGCTCAATGTATAAGTATTAATTATTTGCTATTGTACGTGAAATTAGTCAAAATTGACGATGCATACTTGTTCCTGTCGGATCATGTACAAAAGAAAATACGTTTCCTTAGTGTTCAAATAAATCCAGTTAATTTGTTATTAATTGCTATTAATCCGTTAGTAGACCTGCCTTTATCCATAACGCGATTACTTAAGCTAACATTTGCAAAATGTAATATCTAAGAGGACTTTTTCCTGGACATTTTAAATTAACTTTTAAATTGACTCCTTAGTTGATAAACGAATTAAATCTTCTGCCTTCGTTTCATAGAAAATAGACGTTTTTGATACGAGACCAGCGATGCATCCAAAAAATAGTGTATCGTAAAAATGAATTTGCCACATACATACTTCTAATAATTTATATCGATGATCTAGGTAAGTTAATTCAGATGAAAAATTGATTCCTGCTTTTCTATCGATGGAACAAAAATTACTTGCATTACTTTTGAAAATAAACAATTCCCCTTAATACACTCTACATTTATAATAAACCAATATTTCCATTCTTGGGCTCACGTCACTTGACGACTAGGAGACGAAAGTAATTCTGTCGTAACTCGCACGTGTCTCCAGTCCATTTATTCCGACAGAATTCCACGATGAGGTGAAGAGGTATCGTAATGCCCTTTCTTTGCGCAGAATTACTTTTCTGCTGTCAGTTTGCTGCCCGTGCGAAGAAGTAGAAGAAGTCGATGCACCATCCGGAGCAATCTGCCACCCCTTGAAGGGGTAGAGCGACACCAGGACAGAAAGGAGAAGTGTTGGACGACTGGAAATAGCTTGTTGCATTTAGACGAGGATAAACCGTAGCCGGTTCTGTCTTGTTTACTTTGTAGAATGGCTCGTTGGTATTTGGCTCCATAGCCATCCTTCTAAACGTTTGACCCCTCGTCTCGCCGCCCTCGGTCATTGCTTTTATTCTGCCGCTGGCCTGGCAGATGGTACCCTGAATTATGTAGACGAACGTGGGAGGCGAAGACGTTTGCTGTGAATGGAGAAAATGCAAGATACATAAGGCACTGCCACACTAGGAAATGAGCACTTTGTATTTGCCTCTGGGACAATCAGTTCTATTGTACAAACACGGGCTGTTCTTTTGATTCAGAGTTTTAAGGCTGCTGTCAGAGTCTGTCTTCCATCGTTCAAATATTATGAATGGGAGAACATTGAGACAGACCCGCGATTGTACAGAATTTTGAAAAAAAGACATGCTAGGAGAGATATCGTCGATTGTGAATGAGATTGTTTAACTAACACGTCTCTGAAATATGCGACAGAAATCGATCGAGGGCAATTTCGAGTACAACACTTGATCGAGGAGAATTACAAAAGGTAGAGAGACGTCGTGGGAATAGCAGGACAGTGGTGGTTGTCGACTTATTAAATTTACCGGGCCACAAATTCTAACCCATGGGAGACGCTGGATTTGGGGTTCAGAGGCAACCTGTATAACCGACTAGACGGTATAATGTACAACTTCAGGACCACCAAATTCCCTCCTAAATACCCCGCCTAACTGGCTTACTAGCTGCAGTACCAGTAGCTGTCCTGGCACCTAGCCTTTCTCAGGCTTACCATGCACACGTGTATTACTGAAGGTCCCTAGGCCTGATATTACCCGGCAAATATCTCGTAAATACACAGGCCAGTACGGCGCTTCAGGAATTTAAACAACGAACGCCTATCGCTTGGACAAAAATAGACCTTCTGCCAAGTTAATTATTTTTAAGGACAAAGGTAGATAGAAAGCCAAATGAAACATGATGAATTCCAAAGCACTAAATACAGTACTAGGCAAAAATATTAAAAGTTGACTATGTTAATTGTCAAACATTCAACTGTCAAGTACAAATGTATGAGTACTTTTCTTATATAAAGGAAACAGTATACGTGGATAGCATAGATTATGTTGATCAAATTATACACGATTGTCAGTCTGTAAGTAAAGGCATAAAGTGGTATAAAAAATATTTTATGCATTCCATTGACATTACGATGTCTAAGTTTCTTGCGATATGGAATTGTTTGCCTTAAAAAAAAAGTTTTCTCGAAGTAAGAGAAAATATAATTTCTTGTTTATTTAAGAAACATTTCACGTGAGAAGAAAGTTTCTGCCAACAAGGAAAGAAGTCTAGTAAAAAATTACTACTACGACTGAAATCTCAATGCTTTTCTGTGCAAATACCTCCCACAACAAAAAAGTCACAACCAACAGAACCTTGTGTACATAGCATGTAAGGAAAACGAGCAACATAAGGAAACGGGGTATTTTTGTCGGAATGGTAATGCCACATTATACATGGTGTCCCACAGGTTTCCGTACAAACTTTGCTAGTGTGTTGGTTCAATACATAGCAAGACGAGATACGTAATGTTCATGTTATTTATTTTTACATGCTCTAATACGACTGCAAATCGTACATTGTAGCACAAAGTTAATTTAAATTTCGTTCCGTCTTCTGAAGTAACAGTTCACGATCTTCAAAATGCCAAAAGTATTTTCGAATGAAGAGTACACAGATATTCATTTCGTTTATGGTTTATGTGCAGAAAACTCTATAGTTGCTGTTAGAGAATATCGCCAAATGCTTCCCAATAGAAGAATACCATATCACACAGTACTGAAATACAAACATGGGTACAACGTTTACTTCACCCTCCAGAAATAATTCATTCTCTTAAGCAGGATCTATTTTTGTCCAAGCAAAAGAAATGAATAAAGAAGTACAATAGAAATTCCATATAATGAACATGGTGTGGAAGTGTTGTAATATTAGAGGTATAATCAAATATTTCCCTTGTTACTGATATTTCACAAACTATCCAAAGTTATTGAACTCTGAGTCCTTACAATTGGGACACCTGCGGTTTTAAAGAACAAAGCGACGTGGCAAATACTTTAATGAAAAAAAAATTAAATAGTCTCGTCCAAGGAATCGAATGGGTTAAGTAATCCACTTCAGAGGATTAACAAACTTCGGAGGATTCGGGAGAAGGAATAGGGGGTGGATCGAGGCGGAGGAGAGACTCGAAGAAGGTGACTACGCAGAAAGGAGAAACAAGTAGAAAGGGAAGAGAAATTTCGAATAGGAGTGGAAGAGAGGAGAAAAGAGCTTGAAGGGCCAGAGAATAGAGAGACAATACAGTCAGCAGCAGACGCGGCAAATTGCCCGTTAATAATCCGTAGCGAGGCGGTCGAGGGGTGCGCAGGGGGTTGTCTCACCCTCTCGTTTTCGTCGAATGATGGGCGCCGGATGAAATATTCCACTCTGATCCGATGTAATTGCGACGTCGTGCTTGAAAATTCACCTAGCTCCGTATTTTTCAGCCGCAGCCCTTTTCCATCGTTCACCCTCCCTACGTACGTGTAAGCCAGCCCGCCTCGAAAGGGTGAGGGTGTGTTTATCCTGCTGTGGTCTCGATTCGGTTAGATCTCGCTTCGCTAGCCGACTAACTACCTAAATTAACTTTCGACCGTCTACGAAATTTCTCTGGCCAGAGATCGCTTCCCTCGTGCCCTTTGAATCTCTCCCTCGCGTGCCCCCGATTTCTTGCACGCGTCACGCTGCACTTTCCAAGAGTAATAAAGAAACAGAATTTCTCCGTTCTGAAGTAAAATAAAGTAAACGAACTAGATTTCAAATCGGAATCCGTGTACACGGTTGCGCATTACCGTTTAGAAGTACTAGGGCACTTGCCATTTTCGAGAAAACTCGAGTTTCATGCGTATTAATGCCATCAAATGTACAGCGTGTTCCAGATTTACTCCGCCAAACCGTGCCAATTTATTTTAAAAGAAGAAATAAGTAAAAAATGTTATGCGAATATAGACCAGAAATGCTTTGTCCGAGAGTTATAATAAAAATATGAAATGTATAGTGACAAAGTGTTCTTGTATAGAGTAGGGTAACAATAGTTCAGGATGGTTGCTTGATGAATTTATAGTGCTATGTTAGCTGAATGAGACTGTCGACACAGGTCTGATCGAAGAATTAATAATATATTCATTAAATTGAAACAGAATTGGCGTGAAATTCATAAAGCAGTACATCATTTGTATTGGTAAAAATTGTGAACGTTTTGAAATGTAAAAATAGTAATAGCTTCTTAATAGAAGAGTGTGGATATTTCTGCAATTTAACATACATAAACACGTAACAAATGAACATTTTACACAGTAGATGAAAGAAAGATAAATTTTCCAAACACTTCAACGACAAAACACAATTTTATTTGTTTTATATACATTATTATTTTATTATACATTCAACCGAAAAATATATAAGTATATATATTTGTATAAATATCTGCAGTCTGACGATAAACGAAAACCGCAATGTTTTATTACAATATGTTTATAACAATATTATATTACATTCATATTTCCGCGTAATGGTGCACGTGAATCGGCCATAAAAATACGTTTGACCACGGACAAACCCCGACACGTGGCCACCAGTGGGTCATTTCATCGTAGTATTAGGCGAGATAAGTTGCTGGACTACCCAAGAACCTGATAAAATCCGTTTCCTGTTCGATTATCCAGAAACTCCACATGACTCAACGTTTGAATATCCAGAAACTCCACGTGACTCAACACCTGAGTACCCAGAAACTCCACATGACTCAACACCTCAACATATACATTATGAATAGACAATACTTTTATTAGTTTACATTGTGCCTATTAAACCACCAAATATAACAATAAAATCAAAACTATTAAAAAAAACTGCAAAAAAAATCCAATCTGTTTGCACTCTGTGGGAAGTAGTGAATTTAATGCACACATTTATTAAATCCTATTACTTTATTATTAATTATTCCGGTAGTTGATACGAGTGTCAACTAGTAGTGCAAGTCAATATTTATGTACCCAGTGCTTGACATTCCCCAAACATTATGTAATTCATAGTTTATAATGGTCAAATATTAAAGAATGTCTTCCTTTCATATGTATAGTAGATTGAGAATGTGCATGTTTGCATTGATTACAACACTGTCAACTACTGGTACATTTACCCTAATATAAATTGTAATCCTTGAAACAGCTCGAGAGTTATCTTCTTTGAAATCCATCCCCGCGCGTTGGTGCCAACGATCGTGTATGAAAAAAAACCGCGTTTATACTTAAATGTGATCAAAGCTTTGTACTTTTCAACGGAATTTCCAGCACGCATGGTTCATCGACTACACGGTATTAAATTGACGAATGGCAAGCAAGCAGTGCTGGAAGCATTGACGAATCGCGGTGAACTGTTGTGCAAGGGATAGCGGCACGGGTGTTAGGGTGAAAGCCAGGGTAAACCGGAACGTGAAGGGTGGCGGTCAGGGTAACTTTGATTTATTCCCAGGTTTGTCGAGCGGTAGGTAGTTCGTAGACAGGTACAAATTTGCTGCTGAATTTTTCGCATTTTTTACCTTTCACTCCGCTTCGCGGAGGGATCCCCGTTTTTCGATACCGAGTTAACCCTTTCCACTCGTAATAATTTGTACCCAGTCTATTGGCCAGGCTGCATTCAATCTATTGATGAATTCTTTAGTAATTCGTGGATAAATACAAATTTGTCGCGGAATTTTTCGCATTTTTTACCTTTCATTCCGGTTTACGAAGGGATCACCGTTTTTTTATATCGAGTCAACACTTTGCACCCTTGTTCTTCAGTGCAGAATATAAGAAGAATATTGAAAGTTTCATAACAAAAACTTACCCTTGTCAAGTTTCGTTTCTCTTTCACAAAGCAACAAAGAAATATTCCAGCATATTTCATTTTTGTTGAATAGATTTCAATTTTTTTAACAAAATATTCGTCGAATTACATAATCGCTAGGGGTGTTACCTATAATTGTATCGCAGAAGAACTGTATCCAATTAAATCATGAAGTTGTGTTGTCATGGTAAACTCTGACAGTGGTTGTTTTTGTTTTGGTTTGTTCGTTTTATTCTAGAAGTGTAAAATTTATTCGTTAATTTTTTATATCGCTTATTATATACAATTTAGCTTTCGAGCGATGTGCTGCACACGTGGACATGCCGCTAATATTCGAAAATATTTTTTGATAATAGCTTGGATTGTTCTGCGACTAACAAGGGATACACTCTCACAGCCCAAAAGGGTTCACGAAGTATCGCAAGCATAACGTTGCGATGTCACCTTCCTTGGTACCTTTTGAACCCTCTAGAATATTGCTACACCCCTCTATCCAACGAGAAGTGTACTAATTTTGTATATTGTATATTGCATTCGCGGCAACAGCGAGTAAACATCTAAACACCACTACGCTTCCACTTACATTCTCTGTGTGATGTTTTTGCCAAAGTAATTCACAATTTCAACGTGGCACTGACACATTAATTTGTGTTACACACAATATAATTGTTTGGTAACAATTGTATTACGAGAGCGTTCGAAATTCCCGGTTCTTTTCAAGACCAGCGCTCTACACAAATAGACATAACTTTTAAATCTTGTTACAATTTTTTGTACATATTTCCTCGTTATATGACCTGAAGGTAAATAATTGAAATATGTAATTGAAAGAACATAATGATTTGTTTGTCAACTCAAATGAACCGTAAAAAATAAATATATCGCAGGAAAACATACATTAGTTAAAAGTTGATACTAATTCAGATTGTACAATGGAAATTTTAGTAAGTAGAAATGTATGAAATATTATTTTATACAAAAATTAATTTGTATAATTCAATCAGGTATGATACTTCTAAAAACCTATGCATAGGGGAGGTTTTCGGTCACATACGATACAAGCAAAATTTGTCTTCCATTTATCATACTTAATTTTCCTGTTGGAACATATTAGGTATCTGTACAGTTTTTAACAAAACAAGATATTGCTTTACTCTTTAATTGAATCAACATTATGTCACAATACTTCAATGTAGAAATGTGAGTGATATGGACTTTCAACATTAACAACTATGAGCTGACATAGTCAGAGGACTATTAATCCAGCAAATTAACACGAATGTGGGCAAATTTTGTTTTAAACTAAAATAGGAAATAACTATTTGAATGGTTCGCGCTTTCATTTTCAATGCTAGTATTTGGAAATATAGAAAATATAAGCATGTTTAAAATAACTGCAAATTTAAATAACGAAGCACTTCATTATTTTTAAGTTCAGATATTGAATATGAAATAAGTGTGGAAATAATGTAATGAATATTGCAAATTTGCTTTAATTGAACTGTGATTAAAGTTGTTAACGTTCAGAATGTGGAAAATTTAAAATATACAATCAGAAATAATTTGATTATCTATTCTTCGTTTATAAGCGTGACTCGCTAAGAGCAATATTTATTTATATTATTTTTAATCGGTCAAATTAATTCTGATGGTACTTGTTCAATCTTCGCCATTCTCAATGCTGAAACTCATTTACAGCTTCATTCGTAGCTAAATCAAAACGAATTCGTAATATTTATTAAGATTATTTTCGCTATCATTTCCTTTATCAATATTTGAACCAACAAATAACTAAATACTTTACTACTTAAATTTCTTTTTATTTCAAAGATATTTTCATCGCTTAGAAATAACAGTATTAACAACGACCTATTAAAATTCTTTTTCCTTATCTTCGGTCTTTACGTTGCACCTACTGCTAGGTCATTAGCGACTAAAATTAGCTTGATTATCTTTTACATTCAGGTCATTAGATTCTGTAGTAACAAATTGTAAATTACTACGAGGAATATACAAAGAAATTTTAACAGTTGCGATGTGTACGGAAAATCGTGGTACAGTCGGAAAGGAGACGATTGATTGAGGAAAATTGAATAAAAAATATGTAGTGTATTAAAAAAAGGATTTGAGACTTAGGGAGCATAGAATATAGGTAATTCTCGAATAGTATAGTGAATTTGTTCCGGGTCATACAAAACCGTGTTAATATGTTTCAGATAATGTAGGGTATTTTTTATGTGATCCTGTGATATCAAAGACCACTCTGCTCTGAAGGGGGTATTCACTTGTTTGAGGACCAAAAAATCTAATTTTTTTTCCATATATTAATTTTCTACGATTCTTCTTGAAAAAGTCGGTGGAAGAATTTTTGAAAAATCTTCGAAAGTACTGGAGTTACAAAGGTTTGAAGTCGAGCGCGCGCGTCTACCAAAAGGTCTACCAATAACTATAAACGCGTTTTTCTCGAAATTACATTTTGCCAAACGGTGCGCAGGATATCTTGAAATCTAATAGTCTGATTTGAATGAAACAAAGTGCATTCGATTAATGAAGAAATCCTTTATCGTCCTTACTAGAATTGTAAAAATCTATTAACATTTTCTAATTGTTTTGTTAGATTGAAGCTTAAAAAATTCGTAGAAAAGTAAACTTCTTCGTTTATCGCGTTGTCATATTTTTGTACGTTATCAGATATAAATGATTCTAGTAGGCAACCTAACCCAACCTTCTTGAACATAAAAATAACTTTGTTTTTCATTTCAAATTGACACGAAAAACGCAATCGTGCGCACCGTCAGTGAACGTCCGTTCCATCCGACCAAGATCAAACCACTGTTACGTCAAAAGTATTAATTTTTTTTAAGCCAAATTTTTTATACATCATATTTAAAAGCTAATAGAAACACTATAAAAAGATTGAAGTTATACAGTGCTTTTTTTCTATAAACAAAAATCACGAAGGTTATCTACTTTTGGAGCCCTGAAAAGCGAATACCCCCTTAACTGATATTTCCGTCTTTCAGATTGGAATCATGTGCGCTCGTACAGTATATGGTTTATCGAAATTTCTTGATTGCAAAGGTTACAGAAATGTAGTTCCATTTTTTTTTCTATTAGAATTCTTATTTTCCTCCAACGTTTAAGATACGAATTTCCCATATCCGTTACGATCGATACAAGTTTTAGACGGCAGGAAGTCTGATACCAAGGGGAAGCAGCATCGATTCATCGAATCGCGTTAAAAAAGAAATCGTACTGTCTCGAAGATTTCCAAGCCCTTTGTCACGGATGATCGAGTTCGAATCACGATACTGAGAAACGTCGAAACGTTCATTCGAACGCTGGAACGATACGACGGTGCATCGTTAGAACCTGACGAACGAGGTTAATTTGCGCTTCGAATTACTTCGTCTGCAAAAATCACGACGAACGCGTAGAACGAACGGCTGGCGTCCGTGGCCACCATTAGGTATTCCCAATTGACGTCGTAATTATCACTAATTGGACTCCGGATTACACTCATGCGACACGCGGCGCGTGAAATGCTCGTCGTTCGAGCCGGGAATTATGCATCACTCTTTTCTATCGCACGAAGTCGAACCATCAGAACGCCATCGAGTTATTGAGAACAAGACAGACTGCTCCCTCGTCCAATCCCTCGTTAACAGCGAATGTTGGGTACAAGAGGTGTTATTTTCCCAAAATTCTGGATTCAGTTTTCACAAAACAGCCTTTCCGACCTGACTACCAACAACGCACAGTAATCTACCGTGAACAGACGCTTGTAGACTCAAAGGTATAGACCACTGGGAACATGTCTACAAGCTATCGTCTCAGATCACTGAACCAATTTCCCGAATGTTTTGTATAAACAAATTGTAAATTACTACGAGGAAAATAAAGATAAATGTTCACAGGTACTGTATGTACGGAAAATTGTGGTACATTTGGAAAGGAGTCGATTCATTGTGCAAAACTGAATAACAACTGTATAGAGTATTAAAAAAGGATTTGAGACTTCGGGAGCATATAATATAGGTAATTCTCGAATAGTACGGTGAATTTGTCCCGTGTCATACAAAGCAAAATCAAAATATGTTGTTTTTCTATAATTAAAGCTATTATAATGGATGCGACTGGATGATCCTATGCTTCTTTAATCCTCAAATTGTATTATAAACCTGAAAATATGAGTTCCGTACATTCGGATCATTTTTTACCCAAAACTTTAAGTGTATAGTCCAACGGGAAAACACGCTAGGGTTTATCTCTGAATGTTCTGCTGTAGCTAAGAAAATTCTCCAAAGTCGTACTATTCTTTCGTCTGATAAAATTCGATATACTGCAAATATTCTTTAACATTCTCTAGAGATTTTAAGACTTCGATGTTGGTTATGTATTGCTACAAAAAAAGAATATGCTGAAATTTCTTCACCAGAGTATATTTATCGTAATATTGTAAAAACAAGAGTTTGTATCTTGAGAAAAAAGCATTTATAAACAAATGTTTATGTTATCTTTTATCATCCATAAGATGAGTAAGATACGTTTCTGTAACTTAACTACCTATTTCTGAAACACCCTGCAAATACACAACTAGTTTTTTTAAACTGTCATAAGACCAACGTTGAAGCAAAAGAACTAACCCTATTTGCAATTATAAACCGATGTCCTCTTCTTCCTATTTAAGTATTCAAGTCAAGACATTTCGATGTTCCCATACAATTGCCATTAGAATGTTTTCTCTTTTAGTATCAACACAGTAGGGCCCCGATTATCCGAACACCGGTCATCCAAAAATTAGTGTAACATGCAAGTTAAAATCTAAAATTATCAGTAGTGAGACAATGCATTTAATTGTATACTACTATTTATTTTATATTCTAAAATAAAATTATAACTTTTATGCACAACATAGTTACAATGTGAGTCATCATTTTCCCTATTATAGATCGGATAATCGAGGTTCCACTGTATTTTGCCGTGTGTGCTATACGCATTACAAATTTGATCTTCTCTCACGATCGTCACCAAACCAACGTACATTGTTTCTATGTTCTTGACTATAAAATCGTTCAAATCCGTTAATCAATAAATAAAACGAATATGAGGGGCGGTGGTCGAAGTTTTGCCAGTCGATTAACAGGGCGACGAGAGAAGTTTCGGAAGATATATTTGCCGGTAAACGATCGCTGATACGTTCTGTTGTACCTGTACGACATTCGTAATACCGATCCCAGGTGTACCACTCCGATGCCGATGCGTGATTAGAGTCCACTGGGAAATCTTGCATCGACATGCTCCCCGCAGTTGTCGTTAGTTCCGACATGCTACCTTTTCGCGCTTCTGGTGCTCATTCCATCGGTTTCGTCCGCTGCATCAAGTTATACAGGCTGTTTCAAATCTCCATATGAATATTGCAGAGGTTAAATCCCCGTACTGACGATGAAAGCCAGCGAAGTGGTCATCTCAAATTTTAATGAGCTTTCACATGATGATAGATCGTGTTATTACGACTCTCCCTATATGCAGGCTGTTTCAAGAGAAAAAGCTTATACAAACATGTATACACTACCGGCCAAAAGTTTGGGACCATCGCACAATAAAAATGTTACGCGGGATTATGTGATTATTCGATGAAGCGTGTACAGAGAAAATTATATTTTCTTATTATTTAGAGCATTTTACTTACTTTGATAAAAATATATACACTTTACATATCACTCAACATTATAAAAACGTTTTGTACACAAATTTCTTGAAACAATCTTTTCGTCGCAATATTCTCCTCTGGACTTCAATCAGTTTAATCAAATAATTAATAAAAGAAAGTGAATAGCTAATATTGAACATAAATGTCTTATATCTTGGATCTTCACTGTCGACGAGTAGACGGTTTGAGAAGATTAATTGTTTACACTGATATTTATTAACAAAACAAGGGGTACAATAACAAAGGCACAGTCATAAAATAATTCCTATCCCCCATTTCTAGACCCAGATAACAACATATGGCTGTTAGAGTTACCTTTCAGTAATTATGCCAGAGAACGTAATGAAGAGTATGGTGGTCCCAAACTTTTGGCCGGCAGTTATGCCCTAGAACGCATCTTTATCGAAATATAGTACAGTTTAGCATTAGCACATTTTAATCGTTATCAATGCTATGGGTTAATTTATTTTCTGCCTAATGAGCTTTGCCACCTAGTGACTATGCACGCCGACAAAAAATAGTACCATTTTTCTGTTATCGATATTTTATTTATTTCGCGATAAAATGTAGCCTACGACACTCCAGAAAATGTAAAGAAGCTATTGTGAAAATTTCATAACAATCAGTTCTGTAGTTTCTGAGATTTTTGCGAACATACAAGCAAACTCTGCCTCTTTATAATAATAATAAGATTTCTCTAAATAGTTTTTTCTATAGCATAAAATTAAAGCGATATTTGAGGCCGACATTATTGGGACATCCTGTATACCGGCTTTAGTCAGCTAACTGTACCAATAATTACGCGTCGCTTACCGCTGCGCGGATGATAATGTGTGATCGACGATTCGGATGAATCTAATTAGCGATCATTTCCGGCAACGAGAAGGACAGAGGCTTGGACGGTTTCACGTAAATATCTCGCGTCCCTGTTTCGAGAATTGCTTCGTATTAATAATCGAGAGGCCCATTGTCCTCCGAACAGGACAGAGGCTCCAAACACAGGATTTTTCTGAAACAGTACTAAAATGTTCATTATATCCTGACTCATACGTGGATGACTCGTAATAGACTGACGATTATGTTAGCGAATGAAGACCGCCGAACATAGTAATGATTATTTCATTCGATACAACTGAATGCAATTTAGATCGAAACGAGAAATTGCTTTAAGCTCATTAATGAACGAGCGGTTTCTTGTGAAACTGAACTTCCTTCACACCCTTAAAGAGCGATTGGGCACAAATGAGACATACCGTTATTCTTGTCTTAAATCATTCTATAAACCCACAAAGTTTCATTTCAATCATTGACTAAGGGTTCGCAGTGCTCCCTTGTAAGATGTCCTTTACATGTCCGCTAAGCATTCACCCATAAAGAAACTATTGACACCTCATTACTGTCTTTCTCAAAATCGTTAGTCTAAACTGTTTTTCGATATCATTAATATTTTGGAAATATTAAAATGGAACACCCTATGTAGAATTACCAGTACCAAGGAAGTGAACGTTTCATTAACCGCATTTCCTCTTATCCAAACAATTATGTCTCTCTATTAATTCGGCTATTGGAAGTTCCACTGTGTGTACTTGGAATTCCAGAAAAGCGGACGTTTCGTCGTTTGATCCCTGATATAGAAGCGTATTGTTGTACGGTGCACATAGGGGTGAAATCGGTATTCTATCAAGTTCAGGTGTTTACGCGTTTATGTACAGATGCGTGCCAGACTCCTTTGACCGATCAAGCAACGTAAATTCTCTGATTAGGTCGAGAACAAAGCTGAGCTATCAGAGAACCTTCACTTGATAAGAATCAGTTTCGGAAGTAGATTGATATCAAGGCCCGTATTATAGTACAGACCTCTGTTACAACCAATCTTACGATCATGCACGAAATATTGTGTGTTTACTTA
Source organism: Macropis europaea (assembly GCA_916610135.2). Classification (NCBI taxonomy): domain Eukaryota; kingdom Metazoa; phylum Arthropoda; class Insecta; order Hymenoptera; family Melittidae; genus Macropis; species Macropis europaea. The sequence goes on along the minus strand of OU744345.1, from coordinate 22,910,794 downwards.
ATAATAATAATAATAATATATTCTTACTGCGCTGACCCATGTGAATATTAAAACTAAGGGTAAGACCAGGAAGAACAAGATAAAAGAAATAAAAAAAGCAGTTTATGTGAATGTTTATACAAATTCAAAAAGAAGAGTATCCTGTTGCAAGCCTAACCTATAACCGATAAGATACAACTCTGACAGAGATACATCATGATAATGTTTGTATAACACAATCACCACATTCTCTAAACCTCATCAATTATAGTTATTTGCCCATTCAATTCGAAAATTGTTTAACTTTTCTTCTTTCTTCTTCCTATGTAACCCAGACTCGACTGCTATACTCAATTAGCCGGAGAGCTACAGTTTTACATGGGTTTTGTGCCCCCATAATTGTTTGATTGACAGACAACTACCATAAACGTTTAATTGTAAACAGCATAGGATGTTTCAAAATAAATGCAACACTTGTTCTAATGATGGAGGAATTACAAATAACTATGATTGTTGATTGACTTACATTTGAAGTTACTTTCAAGAACAACATCATTTATGAAGTAAACTAAGAAATTAAAGGTGGAAGTTCATGCCAGAATCAACTACCAATGGTTTCTGAGATACAATTTGGAGAATTTGCACTTGTATTTGGTTTCTTACTTGAACAAAATTTCTTTAACAATTCCTAAAAAAAGTGTTTACAAAAAATAATGGGATTGAAAAATCCGTACCTTTGCTCGTTCAGTATCTTCAAAAAAATACGTACACAAAAATTCAGCCCGATAATTTTACTTTTCTTGGAGTTATTAAGTTAATCCCTTTGACTCAAATGACGAGTCTGGCTCGTCGTAGCAACCTAATGAACTTAAATCTTCTATAATACTTTGTAATAAACTAGAGATATGTGCAAAAACATATTTTTCATTGTATTAAAATATTTAATTTAGAACTGAGACTTATTGTTTTCTTCTCAGTCTCTGTTTATATCGACAGGAGTAAGAACATTAAATCGTATTCATATGCTAAAATAACCCGAATTAAATTGTATGCCAGTGTGCTAAGTTACTTTTTCTATTTAACATTTTTTAAATTATATTATTAATTTCTTTTCTCAACTCCTCCGTCGAGTGTCCTGAATAAGACGCAAGGACGCCACCGAGGAACCGACGCTAATTAATTCGTAGGTCCCGCAGTGCGATCCCAAAGTTTCTCAGAGGACCGTAGAAATTCGCAATCAGTTACATCAGCAGGAATCAGTTTCCTTCTGACCGATCAATGCATCTCCGTAAGACAGTTTGGCGTGTTCGTTTCTATAGCGACTTCAGGGTCTGGCCGAGCGTCGCCGGGAGTTTACCGCAATCAGCTGCACGAGCATCGAATAGCGGCACACGAAGAGATCAAAAAGGAGACACGGGGAAGGAACAGGAAGTCGATTCGTGGATCGATCGAACAGTTCGATAGGAATCGTCTCGGCTGCACAGTGTCTATATTGACTCCTGGACGCCCGCTCGTCCATGAAAGCTGCAGGCTAAGAAAACCGTCTTCGGGTCAGAAGATCGTAGCCAGGAGCTACGCGAGCAGACGACACGGAGATTTCCGTGATAAAACCGAGATTGCGATCCGTTGCCAATCCTCGGGATACCTTGGTGGGAATGAACGAAACTACGGGGGTGAAACTACGTCCTTTCGAATCGTAGCCGCGAGTGTATCGAATGTTTTCGAAGCGTGGCCCGGTTACGTGTATCCAACTTGAAACCGAAACGACCGTGTTCCTGCTCTCGATCCGCCTTCGAGCTTACTCAAAACCGACCGATGGAATGGAAAGAAACGGAGGTAGACACCGTGGCCCACTTCCGGCGGATCAGTGAAATGCTCCTTACGTAAATAAATCTCGATCGATCGGTGATACCCTGAACTATTTCACGCGACGACGAGATACTTACTCGCGGCGATCCGAGACTGCTCAGAGGAAAACTATTCGGTATGCAAAAAGGTTCTACCGCGGAATTGCAAAATCTAAACGCTTTTAGAACGCGCCATGGTCTGCCTCAGCTTGAGTCCGCTACGTTCCTCCGGACACGCGATTAAGGGAACCCATAACCGAAGGCTATCTGTATGGAAAATTGCCGAAGTTCATAATCCATTTTTTTCTGGATCACTGAAGCAATTTCAATCAAATTCTGACCGAGTACTCTACTGATAGTGCTAAGTAAATTGACTGCATGATTTTTATATAAACCTTTTAGAAAGAAAATTACGTCATGCTTGATAAACCGTTCAAAAAATGATGAATGATCATTTTTTTTTCTCCGAATGTGGGCATTATTTTCCAAATTCCTTGATTGAGTATATTTAGTAACTTCTTAGGAATTACCATGAAAAAATTCATTAAATTTGGTTTATTTAGATCGTGAGAAAATGGGTCAAAATGGACGAAAAATAGAACTTTACAGGAGAGCCATTTTTCCGAAAAGCAGCGATCATTTATTTGCTAATCGGTTTATTAAAGATTTATCTTATTGAAAGAATAAGGAATTCAGAAAGAGTAACATAAGAAATCTATCAAGAGACAAGAAGGAGAAGATCTCAGAGAAAAAGAAAATTGGGAGATAAGTTCCAAGAACAAAAAGCAGATAACCCTGTTTATGGAGCAGCAATTCATCAATAATTATTTGTAACGATGATGGCATTCAATGTTCGAAATAAAAATTGATGCACTTCCGACATTGAGTATTAAACAAAATTTTACGAAAGTAAGCAAAAAGATGTATATTATTAGAATTGACAGTAAAAAAAAATGATTTCTTGGACATTCTTTGGGTTGTGGGTTCCCTTAAAAGATTCGTGGGATTTCATTGCTTACAGCATTAATTTATAGGCTACGTAACATTTAAATCTGGCCATCTTACAAGTTTTAACCGTTTTCTCTCGAAGTCTTCTACATTCAATGTATTATATTATACATGACTCAGGTATGCAAGTGTAATTAAGTTTGACTCGACGGTTTGTTTTAATCTGAATACCATTGGTTTAATAGTTGGATGCTTATGAAAAATCTACAATGTAGTGTGTATGGTATAAAACATAATTTTAAGTCATTTATTTTAAGAGTGGGTCATTTGAAATATAAATATTATGGTGCCTCAAAGTTGCCACTCGAGTGCAAAGGGTTAATCACCATGACTGTACGCAAATTGGATATATTGAGGCTTGAAGAGAGAACACATTTGATAGATATGACATTTATTTTCAAATCATACATTATTCAAAACTCCGATCGATGAATTCGAAATTTAATGTACAAGATATTTTGGAAATTTTCTAAATGTGTGTTCCGTTACGCTAGGTGGATATGCATTTGTTGTTGCAGGAGTCAGTAGATATACTTTTATTCGTTCGAAAGCAGCGTCTTTGGTATTCCGAACACGTAAAAGATAGCTTTCTCGCACGGGATAATATTCCCTAGAAGTTCAGTTCCATGCTTCGGATCCTTTCGCAAACCCGCTCTTCTTGTTTCTCGTTGCAATTCATCGAGCCCGGGCCTACGTGTGAGTAATATTCTTAGTTGTCGTTGCCCTTTTAACCACGTGACGAACTTACCATTATAGACCAGCAATTTTGTAGTTACACGAAGCTACACGTCAGAATTTCGAATAATAACGAAGTTGTGGCAATTTTCAGTATACAGTAGAACCTCGATTATCCGAACTGTAATCTGTAACAAGATGACTCACATTATAACTATGTTTCGCGTAAGAATGATAATTTTGGTATAGAACATAAAAGTGTACGGTAGAATAAAATTAAGTACATAGTGTCATTGGTGATAATTTTAATTTGTAATTAACTTGGATGAGGAATTTTTGGATGACCGGTGTTCGAATAATCGAAGTTCTACTGTAGTTGGTTAAAGTAGGCCGGCGCGCCGGAAAAATTTTTAACGCTTCTTTCTCATAATACCGTTTTAAAAATAGGTAACAGAAATTGTATTTCAAAAACTGTGGAATCGATTCGGCTGAAATTTTACATAGTTGTTCCAATTGAAGTTATCCAGTTTTTGTGCTAGGATTCTTTTTATATTCGCCTTGCTTCTCTTTGTGTAAATAAAAGACGAGCGTTCCATTAGCAAAGATCTGCACTTCCAACTTCACACTTTAATATTAATTAATAAGAATTAATATTTTTAAAATCGACTAGGTGCAAGACTACATTATTTCAAGTACTTTTATCCCTTGGCTTAGGATTTCATTAATTGTCAAGTGCTCTGTAGTTCATTATTTAAGTGTCTCAATGATCCTTCGATAATTAAACGAGCTTTCGTTAACTTAAGTTTTATAAACTAGTAGGACTGCACCGTAGTTTTCTAACACATAATGCAAAATTTTCATCACGATTATGATTCATTGTTATACGGAGTCATGAATCATTCGTTTTTGTATCTTTTAATTGAACTGGTACTGTAAAAGCCCACTTTGAAGGATCCATTTTAAGAAATTGGCTCTGTTCAGGTCATTTTGAAATATATTTTAATGAACTTGGTACAATTATTAGATTTATGTACATACTTTTTAATATAAAGACATTTCTAAATGAACTGTACTTTCATCAGGAAAAAATCTCAAACATAGACGTGGTATTCGGTTCTCTGGATAAATGTTCCCCCTTAAGCATACAGATCGAAACCGTATTTTTTAATACTTTTAATCCTGAATAGTATTACTCGTTAGCAAACATATCACGTTGCAGTAAGTACGGTACAATATTAATTGATTTATTAAAACTTCCGGAAAGTTGCCTGACTGTCGGTCAAAATTAGATTTTCCAGGTAGTTAAAGTTGATAGCAAAGTATTATTATTCCACTCCATGTTCTCGCATATTTCACATGTACGCAGTGAGGCACATAATAGCAACTCCTACAACTTCATAAATAGTAATTTTAGAGAAAATTGGTTTATATAAGGATTGAATAGTTCAAAAGGAACCACGTACAGCACTGTACAATTTTTTCTTACTACTCATAGTTCACAAAATTTCAAGGTCAAGTTCAGTGTTTCAAATATGAATTGTTATAGAAGTTACACAGATGTGTTGTACGTTTCAAAATATAGGAAAAAGTCCGAATACATTGAGTCCACAAACGACTTACTTTTAAGATATAGTCTGGTGTCGTACCGCAGTGAAAAATTCCGCGCTTGGTCAGACTCATTGTCAGTAAAATGAGTTCTTATAGATTTACATTGTCTTTCCAGAATAGATGGTCAAATTTTAGAAGATGATTCTAGTCACCTTAATGACGAAGTAAGAACATACAAACATTTGTTTAGAGATACTTTATTTTTGAGTAATACAAATTTGTTGCTGCCACACTGTTTTACAAAAATAACAGATAAAATGCAAGTTAGACGTACTATTGTCCTTTTCTGTGTTAGTAGCCAATTTTATATTGTACTCTGCAGTTTGAAATGTTTACCCCTTTCATTCTTAAGATGAGTAAAATAGGCTTTTATTTCGGAAATACCCTATATCAGTGTTTCTCTTAACTCTGAAACGGAAAACATGCCCGTACATTTCTTGGCAGCCCTTTAGACGCGCCCTTGCATATTCGATTTCACACTTCAAATTATACCCTTTAAAGAATAACCTCCACAAACAGTTAATATTAATTTACTCGAATTTCTAGAAAACTGAACACCCGCGTGACAAGTCGATATCCCAAACAAGGTAAAAACAGATGAGACAGAGGGACAATACCGTGAATTTGGCAATCCATAATGAATTTACCACTAATCTCGGCAATATTAAACACGCACTCCTTCGAATCCCGTTGCCGTCAAAATTGCTTTCCAGAGGTCCCAGAAAACGCATCGCACCCCCGTGAATCATGCCACCAGTTTCAATTTCTCCTGCTCCTAAGGAGATTAGAGACTGCGGGGGGGAGGGTGTGCTACAAGCCAATGCTGATCAGTCCCTGACTGTCCAGTTCCGGTCGTTCAAATTGCCAACAGGCAGTTAGTTACTCACCGCTTCCACTAATCTCGCCGATATTAATTTGGATGCGTGCAAGAGCAGTAGGATTATAGTCTGTTCACTAAGTGGCTATCCTGACCTTACTGTGTGGGCGGACGCGTGCTAGCAAGTAGTTCGCCAAGGTGGCCAGCTGGCTGCTGCTGGCCCGACGATGATCAACTGTGCGGCATAATAAACGGATCTGTCGACGTCAACGCCAGAAGGGACCAGGAAACAGGTGTCCTGTCTGCGAAGTCGCGGACAACCTAACGAGCCGTCTCGTTAAGACGCTTCTGGAGTTGAGTAATCGTGCGTTAATTGCGGATCCAGCGGCAAACTAAGAAGCTTCAAACGACACTATCCTGCGAGAGGGTTGCACTGAAATGGGCAAAGCATACAGCCGTTTCACCGACACACAATCCGCCACGAAAATATGGGAGCCCTCTGACACTCTTGTGCGGTTTAACCTCCATCATGCTTCGTTTGGTATGATTTATTGAACTACACTAATGTTCCATTAATTGTAAATAGACTTATTGTTAAGATATGCTGTTAACATTTATCGAGAGGATTATATCCTTGATTTCTATTACTTACGTATAGATGTCATTTTATTTTAGAATGTAAAATATCCACTACTGTGATATTAAGTACGCAACGTCATTAATGGTTACTTCAGTTTGTAGCAGACATAGGATGATCAATTTTCAGATGTCAAGTATTCGCATAGTCGAGGTTCTACTGTATTTGGAATAAGAATAATGAAATGAGATGTTGGATTATACTAGGTGATAGATTAAATTCGATTTTTATAAAAATTCGTATCTTTTAATTCAAGAAGCTGTGTGGTGACGACTTTTACATCATGATCATTTTGAACGCTTTTATTAGTCCATTTTGCAATAATAAATATAAGTGTGAGTCTGTTGGATACAGTTTCCCAACCAAGTTCAGTAATTTTTTGCAGAATACCGTCTCGCGTTATTTTGAAGAAACGAAACACCCTTGCAATTTACTGATTCTGGAATATAATGTTTCTAATCGTTGAAAGCAAAAAAATCAATTAAATGAACGAATAAACAATAATGAGAGGAGTGAGATCCTTGAGACTTTCAGGGTACAGGTGGCTATGATTATAGTTACCAGAGATTTCCGGGTGAAAGTCGTTTCCTTACGGAAGAACATAACTCCTCAAAATTACACCCGGCAACCTCTGGCAACTATGGTCGCAACAAGCGGAGGGTAAGAAAACAAGAAACATAACAAACAATTAATTTCAACGAAGGTTTGTAACTTGCACCTTGAAAGCTTCAATCAATCAGAGGTATGGAAAACTTAACATCATAGTTGTAGAGTGTCTACATGAGTTTGACGTTGGAAATCTGTGACAAGCGTAATTCCACGCAGGCGTGTCGGTCGATTATGATAAGTTCAGCAGCGAAATGGTTAATACTATCTTGACAAACAGTATTCATCGTGTCACTTTAGCGACGATACGATCGCGGTTGAAAGCAATAATGATCGCTTAGCGATTGTGCAGAAACGGAAGGAAGATTTAGACGGATGGCGGATGTCTGAACATGGACATCTGTTATTCTAGCTGTCACTTGACTGGTATCATGGCTCCTACCTAGCTCGTTTATCATTAGGATAGGTATCTCGATTATGTTCACTGACTATTGCGTATGTATGCGGGCGGGTTTATCGGTAGACAGAATTTCAGCGCGCTGGATGGAACCATTCTATTCCGAAACCACGGCGCCACGAAAAATCCCTATCGAAAAGGAGCATAATTCAAGTGGAAAATCATTACCTGCCAGGAAATTGCAGTCCCTCCCGCAGTGACAATCGAATGACTGGAATTCACCATTGGCTTCAACACTGCTCGCCACAATGCTCCTAAATGTACAAGGTGCTTGAAAAAAATGCATTCAGAACTCACCGCGTAAATACTGTTTAACAGTCTGAATAAAACATGTTAAATGAATATACATTGAGAAGTCGAGTTATAAACATTTTTTCTTTATATTATTCGAAAGGCTGCACCGATTTGTTTATAGTTTATGAACACGTACACAGTGACGGATTCAGCATGAGTTAAATTATGAAATATATTAACATTTTTTTAGAAACGTCGGTACTGTCTTTGACAAGCTGACGTTGCTCAGAACCTGTTTCGAATGTACAGGTATTTTGTAATAATTTCTCCTAAAGCAAAGAATATTCTTTTTAATAGAACCATCAATTTCTGTACTAACCGAAAAGTTGTTAATTTCATAGATATTTTGATATGAGGTCGCAGAGTAGTACTCCTGACTTCCAACACAGGAAACAAGTTTTTTTAGGTAATATTATATCATAAGCTTTTGTAATGCACTGATAGTTAGCAGCTCTTCATTCTGAATAAAAATGTGTTAGGGTAGTTAGGCCAAAATTAAAATATTCAAAAACGCACAATTTTTCCGAACACAGATGAGAGATTATACTTGAAAATCATAGCACTATAGTTTATTAAATATGGTACAACCCGCAACAGGGTTATGATGCATGTTTTACATAAAAAATTAATGAAAATTTGGTTTGTACCATATATGGCATATTATGCGATAAGGGGTTAATAAAAAGGTATTTTCATGTGTCTGACTAGTCGTAGAATTTTCCACTGCCGCGCTCAACGTGTTAGACAGAAAGAAGGAATCTCAAAAAATTTCGAAAGAATATTTTCTCGACGGTCACGTGCTGTATAAATCACGATTGAGGTTTCGATAAAGCATACCGGTTCATCATCGACTTCGCACAGCAAACCCCTCTGTATTTGTTTCATTTTCGCCGATAGCGCGGCGAAAAGGAAGAAGAGCCGTAGGAAATCGATCTATCGATCGTTGGTCGGCCCTGGGAGGCCAGACGACGGATAAGCACCAATTATTAGAGTTTCCGGCACATGTATCGTTCGTTACCCGATTAAGGTAGTTGAAAAGGAATCCGATGAGTCTCGCCGACCGGAGGAAAAGCCATTACCTCTGTGGCTCTGTTAACTTACCGGTCCACTGTACCAGAACCGCTCTACAAATGTGCAACTATACAGTCACTTCACTGTAATATCGCCAGACCGCGTGTATCGTGTACACGATACAGCTAAACCTCGATTATGTGAACCGCAAATTACGACATAACTATACAGTGCTTCTAATTTCACCGAATATCATAAAATCACAATTTCTTTTTCAACCCCTTGAGGTCGTATTTAGTTTACGAATGCTGAAACGGAAGAGCAGCATCCATTTGATATTTCCAATGTTTCTTATAAGAACAAATACAGGGTGGGTACATACCTGATATTGTCATCTTAATTTTCGTCAATATTATTATCTGTAGAGGAAAATGGATTCAAGTAAAGTTGCATAGTTTCAAAGAGGACATAATATGGATCAATCCAAATTTTCCTGGATGAAGATGCTTCGGAGATTGGAACGTTTGCTTTGATTGTTTAAATAGGAACATATGTTTTTTTATAACAGGATTGTAGTACAATTTTCTCTAAAGATAACAGTCTCACGTCTTAAGAGTCAAGCTTTGGTAATTGTTTGTAGGAAGAACAAGATACTACAAACAATTACAAGAGCTTGCCTATTAAAACCTCAGACGACTGTATTCAGAAAAAAATGTACTACAATTTTGCTGTAAAAAAAAAATATATTCCCATTTAAAAAATTGACGCTCACCTTCAAATCTTCGAAGCGCCTCCACCTAGAAAAATTCGTTTGACCCATTTTATATTCCCCTTAAAATCATGCAACTTTACTTTAGTCCCTTTGTCACTACAGATAATAATATTGGCGTAAATCAAAATGATAATATCAGGTGACATACCCTATATAGAGAGATATGTAAATAATTTTAAATACCTCACGAATTGTTGATTTGTTTAACATTGTACCCTAATACTTTTTTATGCAGAATGTTCCAAAGAGTCGACTTACGTAAAACAATGCACAGTTCCATTTAAAAAGAGAGTTTGTTTGCATGTTTTAGATTCATCGTAGCACTTATAAAAAAATAGATATCGCAAGAAAATAGATCTTTCTATACTGTCCAACTTTTCCCTCTACAACTCTCTTCTATCTTTAACCAAACTGGAGATATCCTGCTCAATTGTGTGATTCACCTTCTATAGCACTCCACTAAAAAAAAAGTAGGTTTGTCTCTGAAGTCTTCGCTACCTCTTCACCAACGAAGAAAACAATTTGCAGTCGCGTAACATTCTCCTCCAGGCCAAACAGGTTTCCCATAAACAGTTTTTTCGTATTTTCAATCGTTTACGCGACAACCATGCTCGTCCTCTGAAATCGAACAGACCCTGCGCGCGACATAATGATTCATATGTGCTGTGTGAAGTTTAGAGAATCTGAACATAATCGAGGCGTTTCCTCTAGTAATTATTCGGGCCATGTTCCTCTGCATGATTATTCAAAGTTTTTCGAGCAGCTCTAATGCGCGAGTTCCTTTCGTCGGTGCTCGAGAAATCGCATTCGACGATGCTTCCCGTGGACGATTTCGAGATCAAAGTGGAAAGAACTCTAAAGCGCCAGGTAAACGAGGAAGCAGGCTGAATGGATGCTGAGAGGAAAGCAGGAAGACGGAGGATAATGCTACGTTCTTTTTCGACAATGACTGCGAAAGAAGGAGAGACGAACGGAGCCGGAGGAACGGCAAGAAGTTTGTTTTATTATTTTTCTTAAACGCAGAACCGACGGAGGAAGAAAAGGAGGGCGGTTATAAATCGCAACCCCGCATGAATACCCGGGAAGAGCGCCGTTCTTCTTTTTTCTTCGTTTTTCCACTAAACGCGCCTTCGTACCGTGACCATCATCTCTCCCCCTTTCTCTTTCTCCTCTCCTTTCGCTCTTTCTCAGGTGCGCGAGGCGTCGATCCGTGAATCCGTTAAGGTGTCGAAGCGATATCGCCCAAAGAATCGACAGAGGTCTTTCTCTCGCCACCTTTCTGGCTATCACGAATGACCTGGTTTTTCCGGCTCGCCTTCTGTGCTCAAGAAGACCCCTAAACCGACCAGTATTTACACGTCGCGTGCTTCGGCCACGGGAACAATAATTAAATGTTCTTTACTTCGCCACTACGTTCAGTGTGCACTCGCCGCTACCGGAGTTATTGCAGTGATTACAGAACTTTCTGTAAGTCGTGGACTTAACACGTTCAACCCGGAATATCTCTCACAGTTACCCCCAAGGACCAGAACATTTTTCTGATCGTGTTTTCATTACTTGTCTGTCTTCAAAAATGGTACAGAACGCGTTTTATAATTAAAAGAATGTTACGAACGTTACTTGGCAATAAGCAAAACAATACTGAAGCAAGATTCGTGCATATAAATCAACCAATGCCGAACCTAATCCATTCAAATCGTTAACGAGGCATATGATGTCTTGAGACATCAGCATTAGGCGGGTTCACCTGGTATGAGGTCTTCTGGCATCATCCGGGCTAAATGTGTTAACATTCGATTCGTATAATACTGAACAAGGTATAGACAACAACCCGGATTGGATCACAACTTGAACGCCACAGTGAAAATGTCCATACCTAATCAGACACGATATAATTTACTATTCTTTATATAAATCATAAAGAAAAAAAATATTTGAGTACTCAGTCGTGTTCTTCTGTTCGTATATTATTGTTTCAGTATGAAGTTTGCTCAGAATTTTGCAACAATCAATAATTATTTAATTTAATTAAATTTGAGATATCGGTGACCGGTAACCGCCACGGTGTACAACGTGTCATGTCAATAGTTTCCGTGTTATAATGAAAAATGTATCAATCTTCACAACCTTATATCAAATCATACGAGCAGAGTCATAAAGACACTAACTTTGCGGTACAAAGTTTTCACTATTGCGACTTATTAAATCGAGGTTCGATGACTCTGTTCTTACAGTTAGATCTTTCTGTTGTCCTCGCAATAAATTACTATTCCGAAAATGATTTTCAGAATGTGTTAATACTAAATTTCGATATAACAAAGTTGACTACCATATCTCATCTGCGCCTACGCTTACAAAAAAAACTATTAAGATCAGATTATGTTCCCCTCGGAACCATGTAAGATTGGCCTTACGTATTTTTCGCTATCGTCAAAGACAAGCGAGTCATTCAGGTCGCCTCTTTTAGATGTCCCATCCTGTATACACGACAGAAATTACACACGTGTTTTGTTTGAAGGTTAATTCAGTTCTGACTGGCTAGTGTTTGGTGTGGTTTGTACATGAGTAGCGGTGACAGAGTATCTAAAAAAAACTGTTGGTGGTTATGGCTGTGACCGAAGTTTGCATAGTGGTTTGTGGAGGAAAACTGCGGTTTGCACTTAATCTGTATCATCACATCTTTTAAATAGAGAAAATTCAATAAATAGACCAACGAATAATTTCTCAACGTAGAAGAAGAATATTTTCATGTATCATGCCAACGTATATTTTCCATTGTTGCTTGAAAGCGATTAGAAGCAGCCAGCAACGGTAATAAAAACAAAAGCTGCCAACGAGCTTTTCCTAGTTGATCGTCCATCGAAGAAACGCACTTCCGTTCCGAGTAACGAGACTCCAGAGACGGGTGAAAGGAAGAAGAACGCACGATAACGCTGGCAGCGGATGGGTAGAGGTGATTTCTGGTGAAAAAGGAAAAGAAACGTGGATTTACAGGAAAGGGTAGACACGGAGAGAAGAAAGGAATAGCAAAAGGAGAAAACTGGGCCAACAGCTCAAAGGAAAGAGCAATCGCTTGCTGCGGTTGACGAACGTGACTTTGCTTTCCTTGCTGGAAAAGGGAAGAGGAAACGACCATTCTCTAACGAATCACCTGCTACAAGGACCCCCTGATGATCCAGAAGGATGATCGTTTACCCGTACAAAAAGGGCCAGCTTCTCCTCTTTCTAATTTAAGTAGGTTCGCCGACCGTGAAGAAAATCAAACCGAAGAGCCGTCGTCAATTTCATTACCTGTCATTCTCGTCTTTCTTCTATGACATCGGTACCCTCGTTTTTCTGCTCGGTGCCTCTTTGTTTTCGAGCAGAAAAATTTGCTGACCCGTCGACAGCATCATAATCGTCCCGCGTCGCTCTTACACGCTCGAAAAAGACCTTCGACGATCCTTTATCAATTTCGAACTCGTTCAGATTCTGTGCTGGCCCATTACCCCCGATATCTTCGTCACCATCGCTTCAAGTTCTGATTCTGGTTCGTTCGGTTCATACTTCAGCTCTTAACACATTCAGACGGGACATTTCTCAAAGTTACCCCTGAGGACCTGACAATTTTATGGGTCCATCGAACTGCGTGATCTTTCTGACATTTTAATTTTGATTCTGCTTTCGAACGCTGATAACTAGACTGCGGATGATTATGCAAATATATATTTTTACAGTTCAATATTTTTTATATTAATGCAGTTATACAAATGAAACTATGATAAAACTATATTTTCCGGTTTAAAGTAGCAGTAGTTCTTAAGTAATTAAGCATTTTATACTACTGTCTTTGCATTGAATATTCTATAATTTCCACTTCATTACTACATACTTGAAATACAGTAGAACTTCGATTATACGAACAATTCTCTATCAGTTACAAGCTGGAAATGTCATTAATTTCACTGTGTACTTAATTTTGCACTACTATGTATATTATATTCCAAAATAAATTTATCACTTTTGTGCGAAAATTAGTTGCAAGGTGAGTCAAACTGTTACGAATTATAGTTCGGATAATCGAGGTCCTAGTGTATGTATTATATTATTTTGAAATATTTATTTGTGTTACATGGATATTTCATTTCCTTTTCAGTTTTTCTGACCCAAAGAAATGTTCATTGTTACAGGAAAAAACAGTGCCAACCGGATTTGATCAAAATTATCTGAAGTATATTTTGTTTAATGTTCTTTCGGGTGGTATATTTCACATTTTACGGCAGTTTAAAGTTCACAAGTTATAATGTTTCATTTCTGTGGTCTTTTCGATTATACGATGGCACTTTTTAGCTTGAAAGTGAAACACACAAGTCTTTGGTAAATTTGCTGTTGTAAAACAGTTCACATTTTCAATTTTCAACGTCGGAAAATTGGTTGTTCCTGGAAAAGTGTTCAGAATTAATTATACTTTTACGGCCAGTTTTGTTAATCAAATATTACTGTAGCTTGACAGATCAAGCTTTAGACTTAACGGGAAGGTTAATTAACACATTGACTGCCACAGTGGAAACTCCCATACCTGGTCAGACACGCCATAATATGCCAATAAAATGTCAAAATTTTCATTAACACGTTCGCTACCATGGTCGATTCGACGAAAACGTCCACCGCAGACCATGCTTTATTTTTATCAATTATCTCTGTCACACATGTGCTACGTCGAGCTCTCAAAACAGAATCGACGCATCACACATATGTGACGCTGGTAGCGAACGTGTTAAGCGATAATAAATTTTCAGTGTAAGTGGCACATTTATATATAATAAAATAAAATACTACAATAAAAATGTATTTATAATTCTTTGACAGTTTAACGAATGAGCGAATACTGGAGATCCATGACTGGATTATACTTAACTTAAACATACCACATCACAACATACTCTGTAGATAATTTGAGTCGATCGTAAATTTGTAATAATAAAAAAAAACTGTAAGGAAATCTTCAACACGTTGACTGCCACACTGTATTGATTGAAAGTGGCTATCTTTCTAAATTTCTGTACGAAGAAAATATAATCTCAAGTTAAAATGTTTTTAATCAAGAATATTAGGAATATTCTTAATTTTTTTGTTGGTACTATTAAACATTGGTAAATAAATTTACGAATACTAGAAATGACGAAATAAATAACTGAATTTAAATGTCATCATACATGGGTGACATGGTGGTCAAACTGTTAATACAGCTGTTACCCTCAGCAGAAGCTGTGATCACAATAATAGTAACAACAATTCTTTCTAGTATACATTCTATTACATATACTTTCGTTTTAATAAATTTTATAAAGATGAATGTCATAAACGGGATGTTACTACAGGAGAGTCTGATGTTATCTGCTTGAAAAATTATTTCATGGGTGCACGTCACACCCTGGGGAGACATTGAATTTGTCTCTGTTTTCGATCTGACAGGATATTAACGAAGAAGGATACCATTCTATGGCAAAAAAACGAACTGACGTTGGAACTACCATTGGACAAAACATAATAAAAATTTTATCTTCGTAAATTACCCGAACGCCAACACATCATATACGGTTGAATTTTTCTTTTCTTCCGTTATAACGCTATAGTAACGACTCTATGTATTATTTAATTTAAAAAAATATCAGGGTATCGAAATCTTGGAAAACAAATTTTTCTTACTGCGACATTTATCAAACAATTTTTCAGATATTTTCTTGTAGCATCAGAAAGAACAGAAATATTTTAGGTTCCAATCTTAGTCGACTCACCCTGTATAGTAAATAATAATAATGATAATACAGTCTTTGAAGCTATGAAATACGTGCAAATTAAAATGTGCTCGACGTATAAGGAGCCAGAACAGCGTATTTCTAACGTTGACGAGTCAGAAGTTAGTTTAGATGAAAGCACAGTGTATAGCACAATTTTATTCAAGGGCGGCGCTGTTCAATAATGAACTGGCTTTTATCTCATTAAACAAAGCGCGTCGATCCGTTAGAAGAGCAGAGTTACTTCACAGAAAGTAGAAATCGTTCGTAAGTTTTAGTTCTCTCATCTTCCTTCTCTCTGCCCCTCTTCCTCTCACACGTAGTACCGCGCACAGTTTCAAGATCTTAAAGTGCGTTTGCTAGTCAATTTAATTACGCACACCTTGTCCGTCTCATTTCTTCGAAAACACTTCACAGTAATTGAATCGACTTTCAACATAATACACTTGTTTTGAAATTAGTTCAACGTTCTTATCGACCCGCAGCAACTGCATTCTGGCAAATTGAATAGTGAACCCCAGCAAGTAATATTTTTACTATAATTGTATACTACAATTTTATTGTATATACGCAAGCACGAAACAGCATATAATTTCACTTCAAGAATATACAGACTCGATCACTTTGAATTACTTGTAAACTGTTTGTTATATGAGAAAATGTTTCATACGAAAGTTGAATAATATGAAGGGGTACGTACAGTGTAATAATTAATTGTTTGTTATTTTGCTTTTTTATCGAGATTGAAGAACACTGTGAGTTTTTTTAATGGAATGTGTAACGTTTGACCCTGCAATTCGACAGAGTATTGCACGCTGGGTAAAAAACTATTACAAAAACAAAAACAGATTACAGCTCGCTGTTTGCATTCCCTTTTCGAGCCTTTTCACATAAAATATTCGACGTTTATTCTTGCAAAATCTTTCTGCTATTATCTTCGTGCCGTTGTTAATTTGTTTTTTAATAAAAAAGTTTGATGCAATGTTTCCAATTTATGAAAAAGTAAAAAATATTTGTACTTCGGGATAAAAACTTTTTTAATTAAAATCTCCGGTCCATCAGCGCGAAGGAAACCTTTGTCCGAAAAACTCTGGAAAATATTTTCAACCATTAACATGGCCAGGATTTGGAATACATTTAACGTTGCCAGTGATCCATTCGCGAATTATTACAGAATCATAATTAATAAATGGTTGTTATATTTTTACTCGAACATGTATTTCAAGGGTATTTCGATATGATAAAAAAAAAGAAACAAAGAACGTTTACCCGTCGCCGGGAAATATGGATACGTACACGCGAAAATGCCGACTGATTAAACGAGGATCGATTTTACTGGAATATAACGCCGGTCCTAATTGAATTTCTGGACTGTAACATTTGACATGATAATTAATTACGCTAGTTAAATTTTCTCCTGTCGGAGAGAGATTTTAATCGATACGTTTCATAGGCGCATTTTATGTTATTGTGTTAGCAATTTCTCAGACTGCAAATTTTATTCTTTATGTTTGTTGAGCATGGGCCTCGTAGGAAGGTTGAGAATAGTATGACGCTCTTGTACTTTATTGAAACAATAATGTAGGAATAGAAGAACACGATCAAGTACTCAAATGTTTTTTTTCTTCATGATTTGTATAAAATATAGTAAATTATATCGTGTCTGATTAGGTATAGCCGTTTTCACTGTGGCGTTCAACGTGTTAAGGTGGAGATTCAGAATGAGACAGAAATTTCGTGTCTCACATGAGTCTTTAATCTTATGATACAACTATTTCACGATGAGTTTCTGCTATCGGTTCCTATCCATCTCTATCGTTCTCTATCGTTAATATTTCGGTCTCCATTAGTCTCTAGCGCTCATGTTTCGATCTCTATCGATCTTTATCGATCTCTATCGTTCATATTTCGGTCTTTATCGGTCTCTACTGGTCATATTCTGGCCACTATCGACATCTACCGCTAATATTTCAATCTTTATCGATCACTGTCAGTTTGTGTTGCTAATATTCCGATCTCTATCGACCACTGCCAGGTTGTATCGCTAATATTTCAGTCTCTATCGCTCATATTGTGGTCCCTAACGGTCTGTGCAGATCACTGTCGCTTATATTAAGGTCTCTATCCGTATGTGTCATTCTCTGTCGCTCATACTTCTATCTGTATCAGTCTCTGTAGACCTTTGTCGGTATCTGTTGCTCAATTCTTGGTCTCTGTTGACCTCAAACGGTTTCTCTCTTCGAAGTACAAACTCTCGTCATTCAGGTACTCAAGAAACATGAATTTCTGAATTCAGGTACCTCGAAAGTGGAGCATTTGCCGTTCAGGTACTTCCGAAAAATTAAATTTTGCGTTCAAGTACCACGAGAAATTAAGCTTTCACCATTCATATGCATCAGAACCACGGATTTCTGTACTCACATACCGGAGAAATTAAATATTTGTCAGTCAGGTACACCCGAAAAATGAATTTTCTATTCAGATGCTTCAGGGGAATTCTAAAGAAAGCTAGCGAAAGTTCTATGATCTGGTTCAAATACACTTTTCTTGTAAGATCACCAGGTGTCCTGAAACTTATGGACGGGGGGTGTACGCAAGGATGGACGTAAGAAACAGCATGTAACAGATAGTTTTAACAGAGGTGTTTTCAAATTTTTAGTACAATAATCATCGAGTGCCGGCATTTCCTACGTGACAACCTTTTCGTGATCACGTGACAACGCCGTCGATTTCCTTTTTTTACACCCCGTACGACGTGAGCTCGATCACCGAGCTGCCCCGTCGATTCTGCGGCGATCCATTTCGAAATCGTGGCAGGGACTCGGCGACATTAGAGTTTCGAGGGACGCGTCGGAGGATGGAAGCAACTTTACGGTTCGTCTGCATCGACGATGCAGCCCGGTAATCTCAGGGAATCGTCTGATCGTGCCCGCCCGATCGGGAATTCGTCGCGGGCCACGGAATTCGTGCACGTGTCGGTCGGTCGACGTGAAAATTTCCCGTTCGTGTGCGGGAATGGCCGCGACTTACGAGGTAATTCCGCGGAACAAGTTTCGCAAGTCGACAGAGCCACTCCAGGATGCGAGTTAAGGAACTTCGCCGCTCGAATTTCCTCGAGCATACGCGATGGAACTCTCCCGCCACGGCGCGCACTCCCTCCTCTCTCCCGCTTTTAACGAGATTGCAAGAATTTCGAAAAATTCAACGAATGCTACCCGACGTTCCACGAGACCGCCTCTCCGCCACTTCTTCGAGTAGTATCAAAGTTTTTCAACTTTTCGCCTGGAAGAAGGAACAGACGCGCGCCCTTAATGGTATTTCTTGCGTCCAGGTACAAGTTCATCACAAAGACGTACGGTCACCGTGACTGTCAAGTCGGTTTTCTGCTGTAAGCTCGAGATGCGTCGAATCGTTTCAAAAGTCTTCGCATGTTTTTCCGGGAACTTTATTGCATAAATAAATATACGGAGTGTTAGGTTGTAAAAATAATTTTTTCGTTGATGCACCGATCAGCTGGCACGGAAACTAAATTATTCTATGAACGATTGCTAGAGGACTCGTACACACCTGGACACCACGTGCGTTAGGCCCAACCGAGGAGAACCAGGTTGAACCCCTGACAATAGCGTTACTTGACGTCCAAATTTTGGAGACATTTCCCAGTCTCGCTACAGTAGACACACTCAGGAGACAGGAACACCAACGTAAACTGAATTCACACACTTTTTACAATACACAACACCTATGAAATAGCATACACAGGCGATTGTAGACTTCTCGATAAGTTTTTGAATCATACATACATACTTTCTCAGACTACACAGCTGAAACATTTACACTTTGAAATACTTGTAATTCTTACAATGTTATAAGTAAATACATCTTTGGTTGACACGGTGTGTAGTTCTATACAATTTAATATAGTCCACTTCTGTTTATATGTACCAATTTTCGAAAGTCTTTACTAGATTCAAACCTAGTTCGAAGTCCGCGTCATCCCATCGTCGCGAAATATAACCGTTGACGCTCTGACGCAAAACACGGAGAAATAAGTCTGTACCTTGGCAGAAAAGGGGCCAATGTTCAAAATTATTGCATTTGAGGTTTATGCTTCATTCACATAAAAATCATAAATATTATCATAAAAGAAAAGGTCACTGTCCTTCGACAGTATACATTCTCAAGAGGTCAATGTGTTATGTGTATTACAATAAAAAGGCTCAATGTGCACCCTTCCCCGAAAAAACGCAAAGTGGACATTAACCCTTTTCCTACCAAGGTACAGAAATGTTATCATCAATATAGGATATTTCAAAAAGGTTGGGCAAAAATTTGGGTACACGTTCTACGTGTCAGAAGAATAAAAAAATTCGTACAAACATATGTCCATAAACGACATATGCATATGACAGAAAAATAAATTCAAAGTAGACGTTCGATGGTCCCCCATGAGATTCGATGCGCATATAGACGCGTCTTGCCATAAATTGTCGATCTCGTTCAAAGATGTCGGAATTAG
Organism: Macropis europaea; assembly: GCA_916610135.2. NCBI lineage: Eukaryota > Metazoa > Arthropoda > Insecta > Hymenoptera > Melittidae > Macropis > Macropis europaea. The sequence goes on along the minus strand of OU744345.1, from coordinate 22,890,787 downwards.
CACGAATATTTCCACAAGCTTCCATAATACGACGGCGAAGTACTTCTTCATATTCTACCGAGTTGCATACACAATAGTTTTTAAGTATCCCCATAAGTAAAAATCCAATGGATATATATGGGGAGGACTGTTTGTTTCCAGTAAATTACATATTTTCATTGTATCCAGTAAATTATAAATTTTTATTATTTTATGACTTTCGGTCCAAACGATTATATTTCCTAGGCAGGTCACATACCTGCTTTTACCCCTGTAAAGGTCATATAGAAATTCGGAACTATATAATCAGAATTCCAGAATTTGTAGTCGTCCCCACATATATGGGCGGTAGTGTAAATCGGGTGAGCGCGGAATAGACTCAATTTTTGTTCACTAGTAAAATATAACGTTTTTAAATATATTTGATTATGAAACTACGTTTTATAATTCAAATGATATACGATCGTCGTTTGTTAAGGAAAAAAGAATGGTTGGTAAGATGGCGGAGAAAGTTGATATAGGAAGTGGAGGAAAGGGGCGGCGTTGGCACCTGGACGAATGGGGTCATTTGTAGACAAGAGTATTACAGGGTAGCCCAGCTAGCAACTAGAGGCGATGGGGGGGTAGTTTGCACGATGTGATTTAAAGGTCTATCGAGCGATGATGACTCAAGATTAGTTACCCGCCGGAACATAATTTCCCTGAGCTCCTGCTGAGTCTTCCTGTAAAGTAATTTCACAAAACTTACCGCTGACATGTCAGGAATATCAACCGTTGTCTTTCTTAAAGCGTTTGAAATCACTGGTTTGCAATACGTGCGCCAGAATGACTCTACTTTTCGAAAAAGCTTGTCGATCAATCCTTATAAGAGAATACACAGACTGTCGTTGAAGCGCGTGACTTGCAGGGTTTGTAAATTAATTTTTTTCAACGATTACAAACAAACACAAGACCAAACATTGTTAGTGAAGCAAAAGGTGCTTCCAATCGTTCCTCTGCCGTGGAACTTTAACTTCTGCACTTTTCAACCAAGTGCAAAAACTCTTCTTCGGGCCATATCCCCTCCAGTTCGTCCTGAACACGGTTCATTAGAAGTAAGGTAGTACAGGGTGCCTTTTAGGGTCTAACGATGGGCGAAATTTTTACAATCGCAGGGAATTTTCTCAAGGTCTGCGTCTCTCACACGGTTCCTGCGAACCGGTACATCCAGATTCTGGTTTGCCCTGAGGAATTCCAGCGTTCATAATACTGTAAGATACCTACGTATCTTAATTGGGTGTGACTAACAAGGAAAGCTACTGAAGTGGTCGTCTCGTTGTCAGATTTTAATGAACTCTCGCATATTGATGCACCATGTTATTACGAATCTCTCTATATGGGTTTTGGGCGTAGACGGTCAATAGTTTAACAGATATTTTATATTAAAGTTCCGATAGGATTTATCTGCTCTACCGTAAGAAGTGCTTTCAAGTACAAGAGCGTAAAGTAGTCGGCAAGGTGCTAAGTTGCTATGCACAGTTTTTTTTTCATGGAAGTTACTATCGTTGAAATATGAAGAGCCTTAGCATTTATTTAGAATAATAGAATTTAATACATGGGGCGCATATGACCCACGCGGCGGTCATTTTAATTGAGAACAAATATTCTTTGTAATTGCAAATTCTTGGAATTTTCAACTTGTGGGACACAATAGAGAGTTAGAGACTCAACGAGATACACATTTGTAGACACGTCACAGGCACGCACATTTGTACTTACATAATTTAACCCTCTATAACGCCCTGTGACTTCGAAGTTACATATCTATATATCTATATTTTTTAAAGCTTATTTCGTTTATTTATCACTGTGTAAAATTATATTCTACGATTACACTGTCACGAAATAGTCTGTTCATTTATTATTATATTCATATCCCGCGGTACGAACTTTATCATGTATCTTTATCATTTACCTGATATATAATTTTTGTCATACGCAACAAAATTCCGGTTGTAGATGGTTAGGAAATACACAAAGAACACTATACGGCGCCGTGCCATTTCGTGCAAATTTCCCTCTACCGACCAAACATTCTGAAAGGCGCTGTGGAATCGTTGAAAAGTGTACGCGCACATGCGGTGCCTCATTCAAATAAATTCAGTTAGCGTTTACATGTTGGTAAGGTTTCGTTTCCAACGAAATGGGGGAGCAGCCGAGTCAGTTCGTATTTCTCGTTACTTCCTCACCGAGCGCGATGTTAACGGAAAGACTGGTTTCAGAACATCTTTCGTAAGTGAAATTCGATTTCATCGAAACATGGCTGGCTGGTATGTCGATTAGACGTTGTCGAATACTATCAAATTTCTCATTTTCTAGCTTACGGGAATTGTGTTACTCTTCCGGATCAGTATCCGACAAGGGAAGAAGACCCACGCCAGGGTAGAAACGAAAATTCTGCTCGATGCTTTGCGCGCGCGGTATCGTGTTACGTATTTTGCAGTTACGCATTCATCATTATTCAACCAAGTATCGAATGCCTCATTACGAAACGAAACTACTGTAAATTGAAACTCTATTGATTTTGTTGTTTCGCTCGGAAACAGCAAGATCCGTCAAAGTACTAATTAACGCACCCGACACAACATAATTGGGGAATATTGGTTGTTTTCGTGGAATAAACTAATATACTTAATAGGAATATGATAATTCTTCATTGAATATCGTGAGACTTTTAACCTTTGAAAACCGACCGATTTTCAATGTCTTTTTGTTCAAGCAGCGTTTGTCATTAGCACCCCACATTATGAAGTTTAGTAGTTTATTGTGTTGTTCATGTTTTATAATATTTATGATCGATGTACGTTTATGTAATTTTACCTTGAATGATCTAAACAATATCACGCCTTACATACAAAATTCTTGTAATCCTTCTGGTACAGAGTAGGCCATCCGAAGCAGAGCCTGGCTCGAACCTACCCCCACTCTGAGTAAAATATGCTTAGACGGCACAGTGTATATCTGAAATGAATTACAGGAGGAGAACGGAACAATACGAAAGAAATACAATCTTTTGGTCCATCGTTTTGGTTCAGATCATGCACTACGAGCCAGACTCGTAGTATAGGCTGAGTAGGTTAAGGTGGTAACATTTACTGGTCCACCCTGTATATTCAACTTATTTTTTCGTGGGGCTCACCTCCCTGTCGATTCTATAGCGTTTACCAGGACACTATATATAAATCTCGCATCTGGACGTTTCGTCGATTTCTTTGGGAGGTTCGGTAGGAAACGCGGCCACCCTGAAGGGAAGCACGTCGTGGAGCATCAAGTGTCCAGCATTAACGTCACTCGCGTTGTTGAGAAACTCGTGCTCCGTAAGCATTGATCCGTCGGCCAGGAACGAGCTGGTTTATCCAGCTTTTTTCCTCGGGAAAGTAGAAGCAATTTGGCTCCGGCCATTCGCGTAATGTAAGTTCCCGCTGGAATTCGAAAGTTCCCGAACGTACGACCGTAGACTTTCAACTCGTTCGTCTAGGTAAAACGAAAGACCGCTACCTATGCAGCTACCTTATTCGTAAACGGAAACGGGAGTGGTGCAGCCCCATCCTACACCCTTCATGAAGGTATCACGGGGACCAAGTTGCATTGCACGCGGGATGGGGTACGCCGGTGATACAACGAGGTATCGAACTTTTGCCAACTCGGAACTATCGACCAATCCGTTTCTGGCTTGGGTGTTGTCCAGCTGTGACGACCAGGGGATGCGGAGAACCCTTGTAAAGCTTTCCAAGAGTGAACCCTTTTTTCTCGTATCTGTAGAGCGTCTTCATGAATAAATTACTCCCTAACGAGTACGCTGAGCTTTATGTTTTAAATATGACGCGTCTTCGATATCGATTGGTTCGGAGAACATTTGCTAGTGTCTGTGGGTAATCAATGTTCAAGACATTCAGGATAACTTGCGTTATGAACTGTCTGGTCTTGTTTAAAATATAGAGTTAAGACGATAATGTTGCTAAAGTGATAGAACGCAACAAAATACGGTTGTCTTAAATTGTTAATACATCGGCGTTGATAGAGTTGTTTAAGAAATAGTGTAACGTACTCAGTTTGCTACAAAGTGAATGTTTTTCAATTATTATATGTGGTGCCACTGAAGTTCTGTCGAAAAGTTTGTCAGGAAAATGTGCAGTCGTTTACCGTACAAGCAGAATTTCGTTTATATAGTTCTAACTTATTGTATTTTCAATATTTAACAATACCATTTTGTATTCCCGTCATAGTATTCTGTCAGGTTGTGACAGGACTTTGGACTCATCCTGTAGCAGCTATATTTTTTTAATTGCTCCAAATTTTGCGTAATAATCGTTCTACACAATTCTGAAAAACATTTTTTGTTAGTATTCAGTATTCCAAATTTGTATGATAAATAACTGATTCGTGTTTAAAATATATAAAGTCACCTACAACATTTCTAACAATGTCAGTCGCATTTCTGTCTAAAGAAATTTATTTGTTAAAATATAGTTTTATTAATTATAATATTGACTTTATTATATCTCTCGTTAATTCTCACTAAAGTACGTTTAAACAATATATTCAAGTAGTTCAAAATTATTACGTATTCTTCATGCTAAATTATTAGTTGCATTAAAGGCTGTTTCATGCTTGCAGACAAAAAATTATACTGTATTATATTATAATAACGGAATAGTTAATACAGTATGTGTACGTACCCAAATTAATCCTAATTGTGATATCTTAACTTTCCTCTTTCTGAACTACAATCAGTTGCTTAGAAAATTATTGTAATTGCTTTCAATGTTAAAATAAAATAAATTCATAATATTGATTAAAACTATTTTCGCGTTATTAAAAACACAATAAAATGGTTTATCATTTCAAATTTTTAGCGTATTATACAAATTATATCACTGTTCTTAATTGTAGATAAAGTTAACAATACACAGACAGAGAACTAGCCAAGTTTATATTAAACCGTACGCATATTTGACATGAAAAATAAAAAATCCTTTTGTATTCGATCGTGGCGGGAGTTACAACCCACCCTGTATATATTTGCGTTTGTTTGTGCTTGAAACAACTAACGATTCGCTGTGTTCGCTTTTTGTTTCAGGATGTTGCTTTGTAACATTTTATACGAGGAAGGCAGCTCTGGACGCGCAGAATGCTCTGCACAATGTCAAAACTTTCAGCGGGGTACGTAAAACAATTTCCCTTTATGAATGAATAATCCTACAATGAGTTTTTACTGCCATTGTCTTTCTTCTCCCGATTTTACAATATAATCATCCAATTTCGATATTCTACTGCTATCTGAAGTAACATACAGCGTCTAAAGCTCCCCCGATATATAATACTTGGAAAAAAGAACAGAAAATATTTAACCAACGGAAGTTTAAAATTAATTCTTCGAGTGTTCTTACGGTCCGTGCGGAAAACACCCATAGGCCCGCTGTAAAATATAATGTACAAACTTGCTTGTTTTAAAATCAGTACCCCTCACTAGAACAGCACAACGAAAAGAACCATTGTTACAGTTATTAAATATGTGTCAAGGTGTATTGCTAATAAAATAAATTCTAATTCTAATTTTTTTACTTCCATCTTTTATCACAGGTAACCTTATTCGCTTACCTACATTTTAACCGGAAATTTAAAGCAGTTCAAAGTATGAATCAGATTTTAGGAAGAAACATAAAACCATGGCCATATTACCACCCCTTCCTCTAAATAAAAAGATATATGTTAATGTTTGTGGTTTTTCAATTTCTTGATTAATTGAAGTATTACTGCTTCTACTTAACTGCTAAACAATATTTTATTCATATTTGAATCAACATACAATTTTATGAGTTTCTTCACTTTAATAAAAATAAATATATAAAAGAAAAAGTCTCTTGAATCTTACATAGGAAAAACGTTGTACGTGCAATGAAAATGATGAAAAACTTAGAATTATACATGATTAATTCTTAGTGCTTGATGTTTTAATTTTAGAAAATGTGTATCTGTTTGTAAAAACTTATGTCAAATATTTATACATCATGTAAACAAATTTTGTTCATATAGTAAGCTGCATAAAGATCCGTAATTTTTAATCTTTGTATCTCTTACATAACCGAATAGAATAAACAATTAATTGAATTTTATCGGACAGGGTTAAACAACGTTAACTTAAAAGTGGAAAATATGAAATTAGTTAATCATCTTGAAGGTTGTGGGCATTATCGCTGACAGTGGTGACAATGTGCGAAAGTACCGATGTATGTTGAATACAGATCAATCAATATGGACATTCGCTCGGTCAAATAATGAACGCTTACCTAGATAATTATCCGAGTGATTCGCATGATCGAGACATTAACCGAATAATGAATATTAATACCATTGATCGTTCAAATATATTATTCAAATCGATAGAACCAGTGCTCGTAATCAGTCCTTTGATCGTCAAGTGTCTGGTACATGCGTACAATGAAAAGTACATTATTACTTTCCTATCGATTATAGGTATTGTTACGAATGAAATCTACATATTAATTTTACTATCGACAGAAGAATTAGTCTCGCAATGGCCGTTCATTGTGAACTGGTAATTATAATTTCTAAATAGGAATTTTGATTTTCCTTGCACTTCAAATATAGTGATTCCTTCTGTTATTTTCTACTTTTTTTAATTAATTTCTTTAAACACTTCTCAAACATCGAACAGTTTGTTTGATAATGGGTTATGACATTCATTTCATCGAGTTTGAATTGAGCAAATTTCTTATTTTTAGTAACAATGTTAAACTGGAAATTTTTTCTTCTAGGCAGAATCGCCAGTTTTCCTTCGATTTCGTATTAATGATTTTAGTGTTACTTTTTATTTTTTGCGATTAACTTGGTGACACGTTTCTTTTAAACTATTGGTACTTTAATTGACATTCAGAAGTAGTGTAAGTTTCAAATATCAGTGGTTTAAATGTAGTCTCCCGAAAATCGTTAATGAAATTAACACGTTGAACGCCACAGTGAAAACGGCCATACCTAATCAGACACGATATAATTTTCTATTTTTCATATAAATCGTAAAGAAAAAAAGGTTTGAGTACTCACTCTTGTTGTTCTAATACTAAATTAATGTTTCAGTATGAAGTTTGCTTAGAATTCTGTGACAATCAATAATTATTTAATTTAATTAAATTTGAGGTGTCGGGCCGTCACGGCGTTCAACGTGTTAATAGGGCCGAGACTCTGCTTAATAGAACAACAAAATCATTTTACAATTACCAGTCAAAAAACTGTGCACGACATGAATTATCACAAGTTTTTGATTGAATATAAATCTCTCAGAAGCCAAATTGATCGACTCGCGACTTTCATCAACACCGCAACATTACGTGAACAATCTTCTCTACTTTTTATGTCACGCGGCTGATGAATTTGCCTTCTGGGAGGCTCACATGGCGCTCTTTATTTCCCGATTCAAATGGCGCTCTTTATAGCGAGTGAAAAGAAAAATTGCAAAAGAATTTTTCGTCACGGTTGGCATTCCGTCAATTGTAGCGACGCGACCGATGGTATCGTTGAAACTGCACCCGTGCGATAATTACAGTTTCCCCGCGAACTTTCGATGCAATTACGAGACGTCATTACGAGCATTTAACCTACCAATCCCCTCTGTCCCCCCTACCACCTACATACATTTATGCTTGAATTTACGAGAATAATTATCATCGATCGTGGCGCAGACTAACCGTTCCCTGCTTCACATGTAAAGTAACAAACAAGGAACGAATGGGTTATCGTCCGATGAATTTATTAATTGTACTATCTGTTCTTTTATTTCTATTAACACGCTGAGTACAGATGAAGTTGATATCTCGTTCGTACACTTCATGATCATCCAACGGTTCTCGAAAAAATGTCGAGAAATTTTGGCTGACTTTGCACGTCTGCTACGATAATGTAAATTAAACATGATCTCTGGACTGCAGATGTTTATGCAAATATACATTTTTAGACTTCCATATTTCCCATGTTAATGCAGTTAAATAAAGAAAATTTCAACAAGGCTGTATTTGCTCCTTGAAATGTTTAAAATATGTACTTTTCATTCTGCTAAGTTATTAAATGGCCATCATTCACCAATTTGGATATATTAAATTGTATAAACATCCGCAGTCTAATGATCTCACAACGAACGAAACTTAATACATTAATTTCTCAGGACTGTTAGTGTTAGGTCATACGTACTACAACACTTTTTTATTCCGAGTTTGGTAACCTTTCGAACTGTGAAATAAAAAGAGGGGTATTCCATGTAAACAATCGAAGGTGACCTTAATGTCTCCATAAAAAAGCAAGGTACCGAAACAATTATGCACGTATTGAATGTCACCCTCGATAGCATGTAACATTTGTATGAAATATTCTTTTCTGTAATGAATGATTTAACACACATGTCAGCCAGTCAAGTTAGGTGACTTGCCGTATATTTGGAGTAAAAGATGTCGAGTGCAAATGCTTAAGAATGTTTGTAAATCAATGAAACATTCGTATCGTATGTTGATCTGCCGCAATATATCCTTTAACACTTTGACTGTCATGTCACCCATTCACGGGTGATACTTAAATTCAGTTGTTGTTTATTTGAACATGAGTATTATTAGTAAAACATTTAAGAGAATCTAAGAGAACCAACTAGAACTATAAACACTTACTAACATTATTAATTAAAAGTAGTATAATTTTAGAGTACTTTCATGTTGTATAGAAGTCTAGAAAGTCATGTCGCTCTCAACATACACACTATGACAGTTAACGTATTAATACATTATCTATGAGAGCTTTTATATCTAACGGAACATAGCCGTACAGACAGCTTCAAACACGGCCCGTACGAGCACGACATTCTTGCGGAGAATATTTTGTTTGAACCTGTTTGTTGCTGTTTGTGCGACCAGTGTGAATACATGTCTTAGACCGTGGCCAGAGAACATACAACCCTGTGCATAAGTATTAGGGCAGTTGTCAAATTTGTAATAAATCTGAATGAGGTTGTGGAATTACAGAATTCGAACAGAATTCTTTATTCCACACTTTATATCGCAAAGGAAATGTATATTCAATTCTATATCACAAATTCCACCAGGGAAATTAATTAAAAGTCTAATCATTACACAAATACAACCCCCTCGATCCTTCATTACGGTTTTCACCAACTTCAGCATTCTAGTTGTGAGATTCTTAATAAGTTTCTCAACAATTGAGTATCTCATTTCTGGTAATATTATATTTTGACCCATTTCACTTGCAAGCGGTTTCGCAAGGCAGATTTTCATTTTGAGCTGTTTCTCGTATTTTTCGATCCGGTACATTCCAGATTTACACAATTGGGTTCAAATCAGGAAATTGGGAGGGCCTGCGCATGATTTGTATTTTGTTTCTCTCTTGTAACTGTTTTAACACTTTGACAGCCGCAAATTTTGCAGATACTTGAATTATCTTTGAGCATTTTTGCAAGAATCCTTAAATAAAAAAAAATTGTTCATAATTCTCTTTATATTGAATATTCTATGATCTCTACTTTATTAGTACCTGAATGTTTGTTCATGATCAGTGATAGATATGTTTATTTATTTATATTGTACAAATGTTTCATTCAAATTAATAGGAATCACGTATACGTGACAGCGGCCATCAAAGTGTTAAAGTGACCGCCACGCTAAATATCTGACAGTGTGCATACTATCGAAAGTGTCGTGTCTGACACGTTCGGTGTCTGAAGATATGAATGGACCTTAAGAAGGAGGATAGAGAAGAGACGACGAGCTTTTCTCGGTCGTCGCTCGGCGGCGGCACTGCCTATGCCCGGCTGAACCTCGGATATTTATCGCCCTACAAAATTACGCCCTAGGGATTTTACAGCAATCTATATAGGTTGCCTCGTTCTCGCATATTGCGGGCGAACGACACGTGCGGTTTTCCCCTGTCGATTCTTCCCCTTTCCTGTATCTGCGACTTGCTCAAATTAGGCTTCGTAAATTGAATACGCCACGCAATCGATTGTCTGCACGATACAATACGCAGACCATTTTGACTGACTTCTATACGTAAATGATTTATTTATTTGTTTTATTTTCGGTAATTTAACCCTCATCGACTGCAGTTGTCATCGAGGATGTATAGTTTTAGATAGGTCTTGATCTGGCATAAGTATTTGTTATTGTAAATGTGACCACATTAGGCTGTTCAAGGCTGCACAAATTACACCTGTTGTTTTTAACAATTTTGTGCGGGGAATACTTCTTTGGTAAACATTTTCTGTGGATGGAATGCTTATCAGCGTATCGAGTATTATATTTTGTTTCGGTTCTTTTGGGTGTATTTAAAAATAAAAACAACACACAGTAAATGGAATCTTGATTATTGAAGTTACAACGGGGATTATAAGATTATAAGTGCACATATTTAGCAATAAGATTGATGATTTTGTTATGTAGTATTGAAAATACAAGCTAAAGAAATTTGGTGACGCGTGCATGTATGCGTCCATACTTCGTGTTGATGATTTTCGCAGACTTATATGTATGCGACCGTAACTCTCAAAGGGTTAAGAAGGTTTTAAGTCAAAATAAAATGTCTTAAATTGACGAGTAAGAAGAAAGAATAGAGTATATCCATTTTTATTTTTCAGTGGTCAACTGGAAAGAAAAATTAAAATACTGTAAAACAATTATATTTTCGCTCATTTTTTTTCTGTCGCCTAATTAGGGGACCTTATTTTTTTAAAGTACTCAAAATTCATTTTCTCAATGAAGCTGTTTTGCGACATTCCTTGTTTTTTTCCGTTAACCTTCAAGTATGGTATCAGAAGTACCTTTTGATATTTTACTTTTGTTAATATGACACCGGCGAGCCATACGTCAATTTTAATTTTATAATAGTAATTGATGTTACAGTGGTACTACAAAATAGAAAGTGTATCATGAAATCGGTAAATGGTTGTCTACATTAATACGTATTCACAAGCCGCAGTTTCCATTTGCCTGGCTTAAAACGTATTGTACTACACGTTCAGCCTGTTTAAGTGAAAACAACCACGACCGGTCAGACATATCGTATTGCGCGCTTCTTAATACAAATAATAAAGGGATAATACTCGCATTTATACGTTATTATTGCACTGTTAAATTTCCTCAGAATTGTGTAAAAAGCAACATTTATTCAGTTTGGTACTTATTCAGTATTACATGTGGTATAGGTTCACTATACATTTACTATTTATTCAGTATTACATTACTGTATCTATTTTAAAGAATTTACAATATATCAAAACTATACAATTCTTCAAAATAGTTAGCTAGGTAATGTCAAAGTTTTTATTACTTATTTATCTATTAACGAATAACTGGACCCTTTATTTTACGCAATAACTTCAAAAATATTTACCGAACTTGTAGAATTAATACCAAATTAACTAATAGCTATAATAAATACTAAGGAACAGACTAAGAGGTATTACAATTTATTTAATATATCTTATATTAAACTACAACGTATTAATAAGAAACTCTCTGTTTTCTGCAAATGGTGATTTATTTTCAAATTGTTGGATAACATTGTAAAGTGAACCAGTAAGTATTTGTTAAAAACAAATATTCGATTATTATTTACATTTCAAATTTATAATTTAATACAAAACTGCCTTGATACTTGATTATCGAATACTTTTACTGTCTGTACTATAGGTAAAGTCGTTGAAATAAATATAGTGTATCTATCTATAATTGTACATAATTACACAGATGTTTATTTACAATATTCCGAATAAAATTTTCACAAATACATGGCTTACTACACAATCATTACTTATAAAATACTAAATAATATATATATTTACATATATATTCGTACTTTTCCTTATTTAGTATTTTATATATATATATATATATATATATTATATATATATATATAAATGCAAACACGAACAAATAATACGTAAATCGAACACACATCTTCTACGAAATAACATTTTCGCTGGGGTCACTAGAGTATTGTGCGCGAAACCATTACCGGGGCAACCCTAAAACCTTTCAAATCAGTGGCCATAGACGTTCCTGAGCGTTTCCCTCTACCATTACCGACAATCGTAACATATTTCAAATTTACAGGTCACCTAATTGACAACTTCACTGTATATCTTCTACCAACTGCTGGCTTGTGTAACTGCTACCTTTTTAGCCGGAATCGTAGCCAAAAAAATACTGATACCCAAAACAACGACAGTGTCAAATCTCCGGGTAGATGTAGCACGAATATATACCTTCAGTTTCCCCATAGGAAGGAGGTCGCGTGCCGTGAAAAAAGCGGTCGAAATCCTCGCCGCTGCAAGTGACTCCGCAAAGTTAATTAAGGGAGTTGAACAGTCAGAAGTCGAGGTCCTGCTCTCATCAGTTTGTACTAGGGGAATCCGATCAGGAGTAGAGAGACTCGTGGAAAAGAATTCGCCGTTAAAGGAACGCTAGTGCATAAAACTCGAACAGTAAGAGAGAAACAGACGGAGAGCCGCGGAGAGTGAAAGAGAGAGTGGAAACGCTCTCGAGAGGGAGAGCGCGTAGGAAAAAAAAGAAAGGAAAGAAAGGAAAGAGTGAACTGCAGAACGACGTTTTCGCGATGAAAAGAGTTGACTGAGTATAAGTGGGTGGCTGAAAGGAGCAAGGGTCGAGAATACGGGGGAAGAAACGGAGAACGATAAAGAGAGAAGGAGCGAGAATGCAAGGATCTAGAGAGAAATATAGTGGGTTAAGTTGGACAGAGAGGGAACGATCGGTGGTGGAGGGTTAAAAGAGGGTTGGATAGGGACAGAATAAGGAGACTAAGAGGGACGCGGTAGAGGCGGCTTGTGCATTTGAAGGAGTTTAGCTTTTCTCGTATCAGATTTCGTTTCCACGAGTGGCGTCGAGTCGAGAGGTCTGTGTTGGCTGGGAGAAATGAGTCGAGTGCTCCAGGGAACCCTCGTTACCCCTCCACCATCCCTCTCGACCTCCACCCTTCGTGACTCTACGAACGCCCCCATTTCCTCTTTCCTAGGTGCTCAAAAGTAGATTTATTTCACGGGAAAAGCGACTAGGACTTTGATTCGGCGGTCCGTCCGACATGTTCGCTGCGCGCGCAAACAATCGCGTTAATACGTAAGTACTCAGTGCTCGAAAATTCGTCGTCTTACCTGTGGATATGCACAGTACTCACGAAAAGGAATAATACAATCTTGGTAAACGTACGTTGATAAATCAATATTTTCCGAGTTGCAGAGAGTAATTTAATTTCGTTGTAAGGGTGATCCAATTAACAGGGTGTGCTAAAATTAATGGTCTTGCCTTTGATCATGTATAGTGCTCTCGAAAATAAATAGTGTCAGTGAACACAGGTGGAGAAATCAATATTTTACGAGGTACACAGACAAATTTAATATCGTTAGAAGGATCATCTAATTTACAGGCTGTGCAAAGAGTAGAGGTTTTACCTTTGAATTTGATAAGAGTCAAGAAAATAGACAATAAAGTTAGAATAAACATCGGTCGAGGCATCAGTTTAATTCGAGTTATAGAGACGAATTTAAGTTCGTCATAAGGGTGATCCAATATACCGAGTGTGCTGAAAATAGTCGTTTGCGAGTTATAAAGATAAGTTTAACTTCATCATAAGGGTGACTGACATAATTTACAGTGTATACGAGGATTAGCAGTTGGATCTAAACTTTTACGATATTCTACTCATTTACACTACGTTGTATACATACGTATTTCCTATTCGGTCGGGTTTCTTCCGTTGAAAATCAGTAAATTTCTAGGCGCAATATCTCGAAAACCACTAAAAATCGGGTGTATACATTAAAGGTCAGTGAATTCGTCTTGAAAAGCACTATCGAATGATCTGAACAAAAGTACATAGTTCCATTTATAAAAATGAACTTGACCATCATATCTCTTAAACTAATAATGTAAAAAAAAGTTCGTCTTCGTTAAAAAATGTGCCCCACTGTGCCATGCAATTTTCATATAAAGAATTTTTTTGTATCTTTAATACTTGAGAAATTACCGGCCTGTATCACTTTGGCGCGGACACTCTGTATACCTTATTGTTAGAGATGCCTTTAAGTAGGCCATTAAGTTTACAGTATTATCCTGTTTCTTTATGATAGTTTATTGTGGGGTTCATTGCACAATAAACTGATTGTAGCATTGTATTAATTTTGACAATAAACAAATTTAAAAAAGAATCACTGTAAACGGTCAGCCATCTCAGCGCTGACCGTGACCAGCGTAGCTTCAGCGATCGGACTGTAGCCAGTTTTCTACATGCCAGCACCGTTAAAAGTATCATCTCTCCTCCAAAGCGGAGAAAGATGGTGAATCGAAAAAAGTAACTGAAATTCTCGAAGTAAATAGAAAAGGAAAAGGAAAAAACGATTACGCCGTATCTTTTGTTACGGAGATGGGACTAATCGTAATTTATAAAGACAATTATCCGCGATTATCCGTCGGTTCATTTCCGCTGAAAATGCCCCGGTCGTTTCGCAAGAATGCGTTTCTCGCGATCCATTTCCATTTCGTGCTTCTATTCGACTAGGGCGGGTGGTTTCGCCGGCGTGCCACATATCTCAGGGAAATGGGAATCGATTTGAAGAATGCCGTTGCGAAACTGCAGTTGGCAACACGCCCTCTGCCTGTTCCTCTCCCAGCGCTATCGGGTCATCCCTCTGATGTCCTGCTCCCATGGCTTATCCTTATCCCTTTCTCGCCGGCTCTTCCTTTTCTTTTCCCTCTCGCCACCCACCTGCTCCCCTTTTTCACTTTCCGCTGAATATATCCAATAGCGCGAGCCGTGTCGCAATTTTTTTCTGTCTAAGAAGAATCGAAAGCCACTGACTTATCCTCGCGGTCTAATTTCGCGCTCGTCCCCCTTTATCAGACGGAAACCCGGAAGTTTCAGGCAACTCTGATATTCTACAGAAATTTTTCTGTTACAGTGACTACGGTCGCTTACGAAGATTCAGTAGAGCCTACGACAGTCGAATTAATTGAGAGATATTATTACTCGGAGAAGAGAAAGTTCTGATAATTATTCCACTTGTGGCTTCGTGGAAGTTTAATTAATTCTTTGACCCATTTTCGATACCAACCTTTTCTGGTAACACACTATTGCATACTGGAGTGAAAATTTTATTCTAAACAAGAAACACAGAGACAGTTTCAGATTAAGGGTAAATGAGGCCTGAGGCGGAAGCAGCGGAATGGAGCCCCCTCTAATACATGTTAAAAAATAAAAGTATAATTATTACGTAAGATTTATTGCACAGAAAACAGTAGTAGTACATTGTTTATAGAAAAAGTAACAACAATAACGAAACACATTAAAATTTTAAAAGCACATACATATGACGTACATCGTAACGCTTATGGAGTTTTGAGGCCCCCCTGACTATGAGGCCTGAGGCGGTCGTCTCATCAGCCTAGTGGATAATCCGCCACTCCGCAGAGACAGTAATTCGTTTTTGCAAATATACCACACAACACAATTAGAAGTTCACTATTTTCAATCATTTCTATAATCTGTCAAATATCAGTAATGAGCAAAATATTGAATATCTATCTATCAATATTTTCATTCAATGTTTACTCTGTACAGGATTTAGAAGGTTCATAATATTTAACGTTTTAATGACATACTTCAGTGAACTATTTCAGTGTGTGATCCTCTAATTATTGTGATCGGTCTATTTTGATTTTAGGCTTACTGTTGAGGTTAGCGATAGGGACCGGCTTTAAGATGCATACGTGGCTTCTGCTGTTTTTGAGATTTTAAAGAACACTGTCATATAGGTTGTAAATCTTGGTTGCCAGGAAAACCACAAGGTCCACCAGGACTTGGACACTTGGAGATTTTCCTATGCTCTATAGCGATTGACGCATCATAAACCCATGGGCGCGCCAGCCTTTTGCTTGTGAGTTGGGCCGATTTTCCCAAATTGAAAACATGCAAAGGAGTATGTCTGCATCCCCTACACGGTGGATTGTACTGGGCGTACGAACCTGTAGAAAATCCGCCCCAACCCCTTATTGGTATTTTACACCCTCACATTGGTACGTTGCCTTCCATTTACAGAATTCATCGAATACGAATGCTTTTATGATATTAATTTTGCGATAGTATATTTAATCCATTCGAAACCGGAGTTTTATCATAAGATCACCTCGAGAAGCCGGGATTTTTTTCTGTTTACATTGAGAAATAAGATAACGACAGTCCTGGTTGCTGACTAGTCATCTTTTTACTTTAACTTGAAATTAATATCAATTTTAATTTTTGAACAGTTTTTTCTGTTACTTCACTTTGGTACGATGTTATCACCTTAACAGCTTTTTGAGTATTGACTGATAATACAATGACTCACGAAATTGATCACACGAATGCATTATTTCAACTTTGTTTTATTTAATATATTTTCAGAGCATTGTTATTTCAAGCAATGGTGCTATATCTGTAACAAATTACGCTTTCAGTATGGCTCTATACCTCTCAAATACACACCCATGCCATAAATAAGACACAGTAGTAATTGTAGAAATGTTTGATCAATTTCTTGAGTCACTGTGTTATCAGTTAATACTCAAAAAGCTGTTAGAGCATTGTATAAAATTATTTCCAATGTCATCGGCTTTGAATGGGTTAAACTTCTGTGTTTGTTAACACTGAACTGTTATTTTTTCAGAAAAGTACGTAGCAATAAGTAGATTAATTAATGCAATATACATTCCATAATGTTTCTATTAAAAAAATATAAACTTCGTATAGCCAGCAATAGACGAGATACGAATATTTGTATAACTCACTGTAGATTATTTTTCATCGTGGCAGTCGACATTTTAATAGAACGACTTCAAACAGTGCAATCTGGCAAACATTACCAGCTTGCTTTGTAGGCGATTATTACAGAATCTTTGAAGACCACAAATCAAATTTATGAACTACATGATAATACCCATTGTCTAGAGTTTACAATGAAATATTGCTACCTAGAATGACGCCTTCTTATGTGAAATCAAGAAATGTATCTTATAAATCAGTGATGGCCATCCGGAGCGACACGTGGCTCCGCTCTAGCCACACTGTGCGCCACTTCGCTATTTCTTAAGGCATTGTAGACACAAAAACATGGTTTACATAAACATTGCTTCATTAGGAGCGACACATATGATATTACAAACAAATGTTTCTTTAAATTATTCTTTTACGAGATTTCGTGGTGATATATACTTATTTAAATGGAACCATACTGGTTTATTATTGCTGCTTTATTGTGCGTTGTAAGATGAATTTAAGAATTAAGTAACGACCACTTTTTATGAACTAGTTTCAAGATATTGCAATTAGAAAAATCATTGAGTTGTTGAAGCAGAACAGTGCGACTGACAGCAAATTTTGACAGAAATGTTTCTGGTGACATTAGTCTCACCCGTTAGACAGTGTTTCTTGTAACAGCTAAAAAGATCTGCAAAAGTGCCACGGCAGAAATGTTGCAGATGTTTTGAGTAGGATGCACAAACAGTTGCAGGCCGTTCCAAAGTTCACACCTTGATGTGCCAAGTAGCAGAATTTATACTCATAACATCTCAGAATTATTTGATAGAAAGTACCATTTATTTAGCTCAATGAAGTTGTCTTGTGCACAATAAGATGGGTACGATAAACTAGCGTGGTTCTGTTTAAAAAGTGGACACGATGTTGTAGTCTGATCTAATAAGCATACAAACAAATATTTGTTTATATCACCATATGTGCTCTTACAAGCGAAGCAACTTTTATATAAATCACTTTTGTGTATCTTCAATAGTTTAAGTAATCATGAAGTGTGTACACTTGAAGCGGACACACTGTACGTTTCGTTTTATGTTTCGCAGTTTTAGATAATTAAACAAATTTAACAATTGATACCATATACAGGGTGTCCGATTTTAATCTATTATTGGAAATATTTGGAAAAGTACGCTGGGTAGAAGAAAATGCTTTGAGGGGGTTAGAGGAGATCGAGGGAGACACCATAAGATGCAGGCAGGATGTTGCTATTTCACAAATTTTTGAATAAAGTCACACATCAAATGGTATGAATGAATTTTTCTCATTACCGTCTATCATTTTGTAGAAAGAAATGCCCCCTGTTGTTTCAAAAAACGTAAGTATAAGTATGCTAATACCACTTTCCAATATTGAAATTAAAATATCTTCTAAATTACTGGTTTTTTACATAAGTAGGCTTAATACTCTTTTATAAGGAATAACATAGTACATCGACGAATGCATTAAAAATCGTATGATATCATTTAAAAAAAAATATGTATCCTTGGCCTGATCTTAACACTTCTTACCTACTTACAATTACCAACATCCTGCCTGCGTTTAACGGTGTACCCCTCGACCTCCTCTAACTCCCTAAAAGCATATTCTTCTACCCAGCGTACTTTTCGAAATATTTGCAATAATAGATTAAAATCGGACACCCTGTATGCATTCTACTGTAATCAATTATTTTGTTTAACGTGTGTTCTGCCGCGAAAAATTCTAGCACACGTTGCACGTTTTTTTGCGGAACTTTTAAGGCTCAGAGGATTAATAATCATATGGGAATGGAATAATTGTTATACATTTTGCAGATTTTCTGATAGCGCGCAATCAAATTGCAAAGTCAAAAATAAAGGTAACGTGCAAATATATGGAATTTAGAAGATTCGTTATACGCAAGGGAGTTATTCTATAGCTACTATTGTAAATATAAAACGGTCATCAGTCGATACGAACGAGTAAACTACAGATTAATTTATACATTACAACTTGTACGATTTATTTAACTGGCATTTGTTTAAATACCCCTGCAACGTATTTACCAACCTGTTCCATCGTATTGACTAAAGTTCAATTACCGATCCGATTGTTGATATTTGTATTTAAATTTTACACAAGACTCTTTTAACAAAATCGATTATATGCCAGCAAAAAGCATTTGAACGTCGCCGCTGATGCATCGCTGTATTTTAAGATTAAAAACGTTCGCAAAATAAAAAATAATGTACACAATTATACATTCGATACCTTATTGTGTACCTTATTATAATTTTGGTTTGATAAAATGGCATAGTGAGATTTGAACATCAATTGTGTCTTTTGGTCTGTATGTTTCAATACATATTTAATGGAACTTACACAGTGGGTGTCTCATTTATCGTGGTAAATCAGAAATGGAGTGATTTAAGAATTAGGTTAACACAGTGATAGCCACGGGAGCTCCGGCCTTCCCCCACTCTAGAACCATTCTCCTCGTTTCCCCTCGGACCATCGTCGTCCCGAATCACAGCCTAGATGAGGGGAATGGACCCAGAGTGGGGGAGGGCCGTGGTCATCACTGGTTTACACTTATATTTTTTAACGCAACAAGAGGTACAATAACAAGGCACAGGCCACCACGGGTGTAAACAATTCATTTTCCCAAACCGTCTATTCGTCGACTAAGAAAGTCTAAGATGCAAGCCATTTATTTTCAATATTTGCAAGCTGTTTTCCTTGTTCTAATAATTATTTTATTATATTCATTAATATATATATAGGAGGATATTTCAACGAAGAGGTTGTTTAAGGAAGTTGATGTACAAAACATCTTGATAGTGTTGATTGATATACAAACTGTACATATCTTTATCAAAGTAGGATAAAATGAAGGGTTAAGGGAAAAAACAGGGAATGTCATAAAACAGCTTCATTGAGAAAATCAATTTTTAATACTTTAGTGTTGAGGTGATGGGTGCGTAATGGTCAACTCCGATTTCACGTTACACGCTCAATTTATTTACAATTATTATAACGAAATAAGAAGCAAGTAATTAACAACGTCGCACGGTCGTATACGTGGTGTATCGCAAGACGTTCTGTCCCTGCCGAAAGGTTGCTGGTCTTTTTATGGTGTTCGAGAGAAAGAAGATAGAAAAGGAAAAACGGAAAAAGAAGAGAGATAGAAAATGAAAAGAAAATGGGAAAGTTCGCGCGCGGGTCCGCCCCGGTCTGGTCGCCAAATGTGCAACGTTGACGCTGACCAGGTGCGAGCGGGCCTTGAGAAAAAAGTTGAAGAAAGGATAGGCCGGAAGCATTTAGAGAAGAGAAAGTTAGAGAGGGTAATATTTCGATCTTTCACGACAGGGATATGGTAGCAGTGCCGTAACTGCTACTGTGTATCAGTAAAGAAACAAGGTTCAATGAATGTAACTGTATTGTTCATGACATGACGTTATATTCTAATTAGATGACAGAAAAATAAATGAGCGAAAATATAATTGTTTTACATTATTTTAATTTTACTTTCAGGTTGAACACTGCAGAATAAAAATGGACATACCCTTTGCTTTTCCTTTACCCTTCAAATACTCTAAATGATTATATAATTTTCTATATACACCCTTTACCGGATTATCATATAATCCCGAATAACATCTTTATGGTGTGGTGGTCCAAACTTTTGGCCGGCAGTATGTTTGTCTCAGACAGTCGTTGCTTATTTTAATTTCAAACGAAATTTGCGGGGGCATGCACGGAAGTCCTGGAATATCGGTTCGAGAAGCTGAGCCGTCACTCAACGTCGACAACTGCGACGGTGGCAAAAGTCATTTTGCCCGGTAATTAGTTGGCTGAGTCCCGCGACAAATTGAAAAAGTTAGTGAAAAATGGAACGCAATTTAGTCTACGGGCATCGCGACCTTCTGCAGCCGCAATAATCAAGACTAGCAAATCGAATACCTCTTCCGCTTGTTCGCTTCGTTCTATTCAACCGATCAAACTACAAACTTCGACACAACACCTGTCCCCTCGCAATTTCTCTTTGACTGCCGACGAACAATTCATAAGAATGCGAGTACGCGTCGCTACGTTCCACGGGATTATTGAAAAACTTGAACGTGTAAGCGAATTTACGAATTTCCCTGTCCACGTGCGAAACGTATTGTTCCCAGGACCCTCAATTTCGTTGTAAAGGATGGACGTTCGTTTTTATTTTATCAACACGTTCATTGTCCCGGGAGCAGAGTCAAGCTAAATTTGATTCAGATAATAAATAAGTAGACTGCGGATATTCATGCAAATACACACTTTTAGAGTTTAATATTTTTTATTCTAATGGAGTTATAGAAATGAAACTTTGATGAAACTGTATTTTGTTCTGTAAATATTTAAATGTGCACTTTCTGTTTTATCATGGTTTTAAATGCGCGCTTTCAGATATTTGGGTATATTAAATTGCATAAATATCCGCGGTTTATGAAAGAGGAATAAGGATGACGAAAAATTTGTCATTTTTAGTAAAGAACGAATTTGTATTTATAAATAACGGAGATGAACAAATAAACGTTTATTCGTCAGTTGAATGAATATGAACTGAAAAATTTATCCAAGGAACGATTGCGTTTCGTTTCAATTTATTTACATTTTACGAGCTGCAAGTAGTGAGACCAGGAACAACGTTTATGCAAACATATCGCTAATTATTAGGTTTAAGACAAAGAAAGCTTAATACTTTCTTATAGAAAATTCACTGCTTTTTTAAATTTTGATGCAGGCAGGTATGCGTTCCATTTAAAAAATTCATGGTCGCCTTGTTATTTCATAAACAAATAGGTTATTTAAAAAAGCCGCTTTAGCGTCATATGTTCCCTCCGATAACGTGCAATTTTTATATAAAACATTTTTTTGTAGGACACATAATTTAGAAGTTATTCGGGGTGGACAAGTTATGTAACACGCCCTGTATAATGATATTATTATAAAAAATATATGTAAAGTGCCTTTAAAAAAAATCGGGGGCCTTCGAATCTCAACAAAAGTGACCTTGATAGAGATTTGTTTCTAATTATCGTATTTACTCCTTCGAAGGGTGCAACCTTTTCCTGAGGAATTTTCGTATATTCAAATGCAACGGAAATTTTTAGATAGATGTACCATCCTGTATATTTGAAACTGGGAAAGTTCGAAAACTGGTGTGGTTCAAATTACCTCATGTTTATAAACAAATAATTTTTTATATAATATTACACTGAAAGAATAATTGCATACAAAATCAGATCAATTGCAGTTACGTTTTTATAATTTTCCTCATTTTGAACAACTACAATTAATTGTTTGAATAAAACGTCCATGCAACGACAAAACACAACGAATCCACAAGATTCAGTCACGATATTATGATCATTATGACATTTAAATATTTGTAATGACAAACAATGAAATAAATGATTCTTTAAAATTCCGTCACCCAAAATAAATCGGAATTTTCAATTTTTTCGTATGAGTCTACTTGAGATTGCGGATTAAACTGGTACTTCAAATCGTTACTTCCAACAATCATTTCAAATGAAATGGCGCCACCAGACATTCAGAATCGATTTCCCCGAAAAGCGGAGCTCCCGCACGAAAATAATTCCAACTTTTCCACTTATTTTCCCCGAAGCAATTGTACCGTGCACGAGGCCGGCCTCTCTATTTACAGGTGCCATAAACGACGCGCAAGTGGCCAAGAAATCATTCGCAAAAAAGTGTTTGACAAATGCGCCGCGGCAAACTATGTGCACAGCGGCGGCCAGTGAAAATGTCAGGTCATTCCATAAGTAATGTCGTTCCCTGTCTTATGAAACATATGCTGAAAAATATAAATGTATTGTCCTATTTGGTTTTGAAGAATCTACTCTCTTTAGAATTGTTCAATGAAAATTTGGATAGTTGTAACAAAAATCTGTTGCTATCAATTTTGCAAATGTGATGGAATTTTAATGGTAAAGTCACATGATGACGCTTGTGACGCTCGAAATTAATTATACTTACCAGCTACACACCATCTGTTTTGGTAGCTCGACATCTTTTCAGCTGACAAAAGATTCAATGAAACCAATTGTTTGAAATCAACCTGAAATAAATTGTTTAAAACAATAAAAATTCGTTGAAGATGAAATCAAACAACTGTTGAAGTAATTGAACAAGGTCAGTAAAATTAATATTCAGTACCTTATTGTTAATTTGTTTGCACTTGATGAAATTGTATTTAAAAATTAAATAAGGGATAAATCTACTAAAAAGGATGAATCTACATGAAGAAATATGTTGAAAATATAAAGTGATATACTTTCTACGAAATTTCATTTTCGAATAAATCGACGTTGAAGATTGGTCGAGTACGCGTACTCTTACATATGATCTCAGTGGTGCCAGCATGAATCGACAACTAAATCAGTGAAAATTGCTATTTCCAGGAATTTCGTTACAAATATCGGAGTATTTTATCATATTATTTGAAGTTTGAGTATTTATTATAGGATTTTTTCGGGAAAGTACAAAGTACTCCTATAGAGCAGATAACATATTCAATGAAACGCCATCTGAAAAAGCGTGAAACAGCGAATAAAATGCGTTGAATAACAAGTGGACTAGCCAGGCTAGCTGTAGCTGGTACAAGTAACTTACCACTGTAAACTCAGCCTATCAGTGATGGCCACCGGAGCTGCGGGCTACTCCCACTTTAATTCCATTCTCCTCATATAGGCTGTGATCTAGGACAGGGGTGACGAACTCCTCCGCCGGGAGCCGCATGACCCCCACTTGATAGTCAGTCCGTTCCCCCACTAGTCATCTAGCTAGTCACCACGTTTATTCCGGTCTTCCCCTACTCTGGACCCATTTCCCTTAGATAGGTTCTGATTTGGGACAAAAACACAGGATAAAGGGAAATTGAAGGATATTTGATATGACCGCTTGAACTAATAGCGGCATTTTTTCAAACTGATTTCTTTCCAACCTCCTTCTAATTTCTTCTATAAGTCTTTCTTTGACTTTGGGTACAACTTCCAAAGCTATCCAAAAGTGTGTACAGACTATCGTCTGACCGAGTTTAAGATGCGTTTGAAACATACTTACATGTACAGTCTTGTTTTTTAAATATTTATTTAAATTTTACGTGCATATTCTTAGTATCATATCAAGGTATTTTATTAACGTAAAATAGATAAATATAACAGCATAGAATAATAAAATTAAGCCAAAAAATTGCATGCACGTTCCAATAATCATGTTACTCGAAATGATCAAGTACCCGGTGACTTATGGACGGATGCGTAGACTCACCTCTTTGCGGATTTGACCACCAGTTCGGTAACACCCTGTAGAATGACCTGATAACAACAGCATGACGAACGACTCGTCTCGCAGGATGGAACACTGGTTTCTGAGTCGTCCGTCTGTATTTAATCGCGGAGACAAGTGTTATCTGGACGATTGTTCCGTTATACTATTTGCGCGGGAACACCTTTTATTTGCCCGAGGAGCAACGGCACTCGTTCACCTTTCGGGCACCGGCAAGACCATCTTAAGAACGGTCGCGCCGAAAATAAATCACGGCTCATCGCCGCGAAGACGTGGATCATTCTGCTTGTCTCCTTTTGTCGCGCGTACAGAAGCTTCGGCGTTCCCTTTCGCTGTCTTGGTTTTTCTTTTGGACCAGCAGAGAAGAAGCGGAGAGGAGGCGGACAGGTGCGTCTGACCCACATTTCCGTTTTAAATAACGCCAGCGACCGCTCGTTCGTTCTTCGCCTATTTTTTGCACGATCGTCCCGTTTCTTTCTATTTTTTACGATCGTTCAGGATTTGTAAAATCGATTGGGTATATTTTTTTTTTTATTAGAGTTGAACGTTACGTCAACTGCATACAGATGGTTCTTAGCGAACACTATGGGATGAATATACTATAGAGAATTCGATTTTGTTACAGAGCATTGACTCTCTTAAAAAGGAGAATACTGGGATTTTCATTCAGAGTTATTTTAATCTGGAATTTCGAACGAGACTGAGTGTACTTAGAGCAGTTTAAAAGAATGTGCTTCACAGTTATTTGACAGTTACGTTACAGTATAGATTTGGAGGGTGGGATTTAGAGAGTAGATACGATTGCGTGAGCTCCGTGTGCCCTATTCTGAATATATTTAATACCGTTTGTTGTTTCCGGTCAAGATTTGCGACAATTATGTGTTTCTTGGGAAATCCCTCATTAATTTCTGTTGCATATGGTGCTGCAGAATTTTTCCACTCCTTGTTCCAAGAATATTGAAGCATTTCTTTATATTTTTGGAAATGACTTACGAGAATTTTGAGACTTTTCTGTGAATGAAAGGGTAACTGCTTCATTGCTGCTTCTTCATTGGCATGACTGTCTACATACATGTGACGGGCTCCAAGCGACAGTGATTATTAGATTACGGAAGTTTATGAAATATAACATAACCAAATATTTGGAAAACGCAGACTTCAAATCGTGAAAAAAAATACTTTTTCGATCAAATAAGTTGTTCAAATATTTTTTAAACAACATAATTCTATTAAAAAAAAATTTTATTATTCAGTTGTCTTGTAAATTCTCTATAGACAAATCGTAGTTCATCCCGTAATAATTACAAATACAGAACCCATAATGAATACACCATGATGATAATGAAATACTCATGACTTACGTTTAATAATATCATTCCAATTAATCCACTTATAGTAAATCAAAATCTGATAAAATTGATAGATTGGAATTTAATTTTATGGCATAACGTATAGCCAATCATCTATAAATTTTAAATCCAATATAATCATTAGCGTCTGTCTAACTATTTCGGAAGAAATTTTGAGACAACAGTCAAAGGTATCCAGTGCGTTTGCTGGCTAACAGTATAGCAAAACCCTAAAAAAGTTTGCAACGAAGTTGCAACGGATGGGATCATTATACCTCGAATCATAGTATTTCAAGGCCCGTTCATTGTATTCTCTCGCCTATTATATCGCATTGTTTCCAATCCTACCACCCCTTCGCCGTGTTTCTCCCTCTCTCTTATTTTTCCCTTCGCCCTTACCCCTTTCTTCCTTAACACTGAGCTCAGTATAGAAATCGTATAATGTAGGTCGTTTCGTCGAATGCCTCCGGTATGGAAGCTGAGTAATCTTCGTTGTTTCGCCTGCGTTTTGTTTCGTTCAATGCGGGGGCGAGCCTCGTGCGAATAAAATTAACGAGCCACCCGTTCCTTTTACCCTTACGGTTTTATTGTCTTCTACAACTTCTGCTCCTTTTGCTCGGTTTTCCATGGCCAGCGGGAGGAGGTAGATAAATCCTCGACGAGATCGTCAGGTCAGGAGATGTACAGTCTGTAACACAAGATCGTGTACGTCATGCCTGCAAAAAAGATACAACATAATATACCAAATTATCGCATAGTTTGAAACTACACCACTGTAAGCGCGTGAGCTTCGAGGATAGTACAGTAGCGACCGGTTAGTGGTCGCAGATCTCAAACCTAACCGCGACAATATTGAGGCAGGTCGGTCAGTGATGGCCACTGTAACTGCGGCCTTTTCCCACTCTAGGTCCATTCCCCTTATATTGGCTGCGATCTGGGATCAGAAAACGGTTTTTAAGCTCAAATAAAGCACAAAACTAGGTATCTTCTTCCAACAATTCTCGTGTCAAATAATTCAACCACTCACAGAAATTTTATTAAGCGTGTGAGATACCATTGATATTTTCACGATCAAAACGAACATCATGGTACGCAACAGCAGTCTTACACACCCACAAGATCGATCGACCTTTAATCGTTCAAAAGACACGAGCTTATTTGTATGTTCACGCGAATATGCAAAGTTGAAAAATCTTTACAAGGCGATTTTATCGATTTTTACTGGGCTCGGTCTTAAAGAATTGTTTACGCAGCCATAAGCGAATTTATGGGAGTGCCACTGTTGAAATGAAACATATTATACATTTCGAAAAATGATTAATCGTAAGAAACAGCAGCTGCCTGGATGAAAATAAAGTTGCAGACTGGTGAGAGGGAACCAACGACCACAGGCGGTCGAAGTGTTTTTATTTCAAGCTAGGAAAATGGACGTCTTTATGTTCAAAGCAAATACGATATGCCACGAGCATAAATCGCGGTGCAAGGCAGTATTGATAGCTACACTGAAGATACATCGACTTTTGTTATCCTACGGAGCGTCACGGTGTGACTTATCGCGTTACAGCGACCACGCCATTCTACGCGAACTATACGTTTATCTGTACGCATAATCAAAAGGGTAAGGTTTAATCGTGTGCATTATCAAGTAGCACATTATTAAACCTCTCTTTTCTCCGTTTGAACCGCTGGTGGTTGGTTGAAATTCACGTAGACAGCACATCGACATTGATCGTTAGCTTGGAATCAACCGATGAAGGTATTAACCTAAATATTTGAATACCGCGGCTATTGTTTCAGAATGAGCTTCCTCCTTTAAATCGATATTCAGATATAACATTTGAATTCCCTTCTTTACAGTTTCTTATTGCCAACTGTCGATATTATGCGAACTATGGCACCGAGCACGGTCAGTAGACTGTGAATCTTTATGCGATTTAATATATTTAACACTTTGACTATCGCGTCATCCATACATGGGTGACACTACAATTCAGTTGTTATTTACCTGACTATAAATAGTATTAGAAAATATCTAACAACCAATTCCTACCAATAAAAACACTATAAAGAATTACTAACATCATTGATTAAAAATGGCATAATTTGAGATAACACTCATGTCGTATCAACGTCTAGAAAGATACGTATTTTTCATTGTGTGTAGTGTGGCAGTCGACGTATTAAATACGTGAAAGAAACACATTCTACGCAGTAAGTAAAATAAAAAATACATTTTGTAACATTTAAAGCAGTGATGGCTACCGGAGCTGCAGCCTTCTCCCACTCTAGATCCATTCCCCTCATATAGGCTGTGACGATGATGGATCGAGGGGGAGCGAATTGCGAACTGGAGGGAACTGAAACGAGGGGAATGGACCTAAAGTGGTGGAAGGCCGCAGCTCCGGTGGTCATTACTGATTTAAGGCGAAGAATATAGTTTTATCATAGTTTCATTTCAGTAACTACAGTAAAATAAATAATATTTAAGTCTTAAAATGTACATGTATATTTGCATAAACAGTCACAGTCTAATGATTAGTTGAATAACTGAAATAAATCAGTAATTGTATGAAAAATTGTAGTACACCAAAGGTGCATGGTTTCGAGGGTATATAATGTGTAAGAATTGTTCCTTTTTTTATAAACGGTAGTATAGCGAAATTGCGAAGGAAAGTTTTATTTTTTTCTATTATTTCATATTTATCCTTTATATCTATGCACGAACAGTAGATCCGGTTTTGTAGAACATGGTATGATACCCGACACTCGTTAGAATCCGAACATAATTCCGTACAGTGAATACGTAGAGTATCTTCCATTTCACTATCAGAAAAAAATTGTTTCGTCCTGTTTGCCGAATTTTGAGGAAACGAAATACAGTATGAATGCAAAACTTCTTGTTATACAGGGTGAGTCTAGTAACTAGGCCGGACTGTAACTCTGTTACTATTGAAGATAGATAAAACATGTAGAAGAACATGTTGAATTGTTTAACAAGCTGCATCATCCTGTAGTGCGGCTTTTTACAGAAGTGCATCGGTGCAGTTGCAAAGTGCAATTGCACTTGTTTTTTAACTAGAACCCTACGATTTGTTTTGCATGAATTGATTCCTTGTGTTATTCTGCGTATAAAAGGTATAAAAAAAGGTCATTGGAAACACAATACTTTACAAGTACTTACAAAATTTCCTGTGTGAGTCCTCCAAGAAGGCGCTCGTAAAATAATTTCCCGGCCTAATCCGTGCATTCGGCAAATAATTAATTTTTACAATGCATCATTATATTTAACCTTACACATGGTGATTTGGAACCCACCTAAAACTGTAGATCCACCGGCTAAATAACCATAGCAGTCGGTGCAGGGTTACGTACAAAGAAGAAGAATGTTTTATTGTTAATATTACAAAATTTGTATAAGTTGTCCCTATGTCCAGCAATGGGATCGTTTGCTTTAAGCATATCTCTTTTTCTGGGAGAAAGGGACACTTTCAGGATTGACCAGAGTGAATCGTATGTCTGACAATCGAAGAAAATTTATTTTCTGCTAGGAATCGACGGCCCGCCAGAGTAAATCTGTAGGAAATAGACGGACGTCAGTGACGCATAAATGATCGCAAACTGCAATTCGGTCAGATGAACGTACACACGCGTATCAATCACCGCGTAGTTTACCGAGTACAGGCTTGCCAAGTAATTTAATCACTTTTAGTGCCCCATTGGTATTCCGGAAAATCCGGCCAATCGACTGCAACCGATCCGATCGCATTTACCACTCGCTCTACGTTAAGCTATGACTCATAACCGTACGCACTGTCAATAATACTTTCATGGAACCTCGAAAATTATGTACTCCCTTTTCGTAGATAGGTTTCTCTTTCGAGATCATCATATGTTCCCTGTCCCCTCGACACACGCGAAAAAAATGATAAAAACATCACACGAAATCCGATTTACTTCTGTTAAGATTATTAGAAGGAATGTAACACTTATTCATTACGTTTTCGTTTGTAATGGATTGATTTATTTTTATTTTGCTCTTGTGTTAGTTGTTTATTTGCTAATAAAACATCTGAATAAAAATTAGGTTGTCCCGTGTAGCGTTCGGAGATGTATGAATATGTTAATTATTCCTTGTCCTGCAATTGGAATTGAATTGGATTTTGTGCTTTTCATTATAGTTTTACTTCGTTAGAATAATTTTTGTATTTATAAAGACGATTTAGATCGTAAAGACTGTTCATTATAAATAAATCGTGAAATATTATTTATTGCGTGAGTTCAATCATTGTTATAAAACATGGTTTAAGTGTTCCAATTTCAAAGCCGTCGGATTGATTTAATCTTTTTCTTAACTGAGAGATAAATAAAACAAAAAGCCTTATAGGTTGTATTTCTAAAGTGCAGTGGTTTTACAAAAAATTTGGAAGGGTTTTGAATTTTATAGGGAAAGTACAGGGGTTGAAATCCTGACAGTATTTTTTACTTTCTTTAAAACTCATTACTCATTACTCGTTTCCAGTTATGTTAGCTTTACCATTCTACTTTTCAGTAATGTGAAATTAAAAAATATCCAAACCTATAAATTTTTGTTGTCATTTAACAGGACGTTTAAGTTACAATTAAATAAAATATACACGTAATAAAAAAACTAAATTTACATTGTCTTGTCTTTTGTTTAACTATCAGCTTCAATATTTAAAAAAAAATGGATAACAGTATATTAATTTTTCGTAATAAACTCCTATTACACAACAGAAAAGTTGTTAACATTGAACTGCCCTCAATGTTCAACCGAATAAACAATAATTAAAGCCGTAACAAAATAAGAAATATTCAAACTGTAAAATTTCCATAAAAATTTTTGTTACTCTTTTGAATTTTGATTCAAGAAAAAGCAAAACAAAACTTACAGTTTTAGTAACAGAGTGTCTAACAAGAGAATTCGTCGATGGAAACGTGAAATTAATTCGACTGTGAAAGGATTACGGGAAATAGAAGTGAAACGTAGCTAGTTCGATGGTCTGTTAAAAAAAAAAAAGAATGGCTGGGCATGAGTAAAAGCCGGATCACATAAATTTCGATCGCGTACCGATCACTGTCATCGTTATCACGCGAGGGGATGCTCGCGAA
This sequence comes from Macropis europaea, assembly GCA_916610135.2. Taxonomy (NCBI): domain Eukaryota; kingdom Metazoa; phylum Arthropoda; class Insecta; order Hymenoptera; family Melittidae; genus Macropis; species Macropis europaea. Next base: position 22,860,113 of record OU744345.1, on the reverse strand, counting down.
CGTCCTCAGCTTCCGGTGAAATCAGTAAACGCGACGACGTTATTCAATTTCCGTGGCACGGGCTTCTTCCGAAAAGGAGAGTTCTTTTTCAGTTATTGATGTAGCAGCGACTTTTCGAGGGTTTTTGCCGCTTATCCGTCGTACGATCTCGTCTTCATTTCCGCCACGTCGACGATCTTTTCCACCCTCGTGTGCCAGAAACTTTGAACGCTTACGTTTGCGAAATACAACAACGCTATCAACGCGTCCACGTTTCATATCGTTAGAATAATACGATTAGTTTATTTGTTTATGCGGGCTCAGCACGACTCATTAACAACGTGTAAGTACATGCAGCGGGTAAAAAAAGTCTGTGTACAAACACGTACAACCTCAAAAACTTCAGAACTACAAAATACAAATTTTATCTTGCGCCTATCTTAAACTACAAGTTAAATTATTATACACAAGAGTTATGCAACTTAATAGCACGTCGTGACAGAAATTCGCGCCAAAAAATAAATATGTACAATTGTTGCACAGCCTTTGCTTTTTATGACATTCTACAAACTGCTGAGCATGGAATTTACTAATTTTTTAGTATCCTCTGTTGATATTTTATTCCACTCTTCTTGCAATATTCTTTGTAACGCTATGTAACATAACTTTGGATGTTATGTTGTGCTTGCTTATGCGTCTTTCTAATAGTTCCCATAAATGTTCGGTGGGATTTAAAGCCAGAGATTGGGGAGGTGTGATGCGATACATATTGATGATACTCAAACAACTCGATATCTAAGTACTCAGTGGGAAGTATCGATGGGTATCGAAATCTCGGGTACTCGCTATCAATTTTCAATACCGATTCCTCTTGGAACGATACTTACCAATGCCAATCCTATAACGACCAAGTAATTGGCAGCAATCGTTTGAATATAAACATGAGTCTTGAAAAGAAGTATCAAACAGGTATCGATATTTTCGTATAAGTATCGATGCGGTATTGATTCATATGATTCTTACGTGGTTGATACTACTCGATACTGGATCGAAATTCGTAGACTTGTATCGACAATATCTTATGTGATATCAGTCCCAACACTAGCAGTAGTCTTTAAGAACATATGTCTGGATAAATTGAATTTGCATTTATTAAAACAGTTCAAATCTATTTTTGCCCTCATTAAACTGAAGTGACTACCTGAAACACGGATATAGAGTACTTCTTTTGCACTCTTCTTAGTCCCGACGTTTAGTTCTATGCATTTTACATTTAGTTTTGAGATCGTTTGAAAATGGCTAATCTTTGACTTGTACTATGCTTCAACTCAATGATTCCATAGTAATCGATCAAAGTTTCTGTTGAAACAAAGAAAACTGAAATTTTCTAAATTAACACGTTCGCTATCAGCGTTACATATGTGTGACGCGTCGATTCTGTTTCGAGAACTCAACGTCACACATGTGTGACAGAGATTGATCAAAATAATTAAATAAATAATAATAAAAATAAAGCGTGGTCTGTGGTGGACGTTTTTCTCGAATCGACCATGGCAGCGAACGTATTAGTGAGAGTTTTGATATTTTATTGATATATTATAGCATGTCTGACCAGGTGTGGGAGTTTCCACTGTGGTAGTCAACGGTTAAACTGCGTTTTATTATAAAAAAATATCTTAAAGCCCTTATTGGAAAAGCCTTTACACATTCGATGTATTCGTTCACGTAGAATCATCTCTTTCTGTGCTGTACCGTCAGATACGGGACACCCTGTATAAAATGAACAAATAAATAAAATTCATTTCGAGATACCTGAAGGTAAGCCGGCGCATAAGCGTCACCGTGTTCGATTGATCCCCTTTATTGGGAACATTGGTATCGATGTGTGGAGTCGTTCGACCCAACCACATCGATTCACGTGGTTGCACGTGACGCCCGCATTTTTTCTCCCCCGTACATGCAGATTTTTCACGATACTTGGACGACGTTCGCCCCGAAAAAGCTCCGCTCCCTGCGCCGACGCTTTTTTTTTCATTGTGTCGACGCGACGGTACGCGAAACGAATTTATAACTAGCACGAGCCCTTGAGCCAAATTCGTCAATTTTAATATTCGCCCCTTCGTTCACCTCCGCTGACTCTCCCCTTTTTTTCGCGCACCCTCCTCGGTCGAACCTCGACTGCCGAGCGATCGCCTTTTACCGTGAAATATCGTGGAATTTATGGTCCGCGATATCGTCACGCTCGATGGCACTTGTGTGTTGTGAAATCGAACCGAGATATTGTTTCCATCGGATGCGGGGGTGGTTCAATAAGTGTAGACACGAACAGGAAAAACACCACACTGCGTGTATGTAAAAAATCAGACTTTGGGGAATTTCACTTTAGTCGCTGGACATCGCAAGAACACAGGAAAGAGCAGCGTGCCGTCATCAGATTTTTAACCCGGCAGAAATGTCGTTTATGTATGTCGCGCTAGAGGTGTCCCGTGAGAATTTCTTTCACGTTGCCACTTTGCTTATTTTTCACCTGATTTGCTGTGTTATTGACAAAGATGTATGCGTATATCTTATTGAGAACCTAGAGAAACAATTTTTAGGGAATTGATTTATTAGAAGTAATAAAGATATGAAGCATTCTCAACAAGCGTGAGAGAAATTCTCATAAGGTCACCTCTCCCGGGTTAAGCGCTGAGGGGTGTTAGTGGCACAGAAATTTACAGAGACATGAGTATTCAATACGCGACAAACTGTATGAACGGGAAGATCATTTACAAATGGAATGAAAGGTTTAATGAAGGCCGAAAGGAGTTCCAGAGTGACGATGTAGTGAAAGGAGCAGTGCAGCTTTGGCTTCGTTAGCGACGAAAAGAATGTTTTGCCACAAGAATAAAAAAGCTAATAGTGGTGGAGACTATGTTGAGAGGTAGCCTAAATTGCAGCTTTGGAAGATTTAAATGTTTCCGAAATTATTAGGGATTGTGTCTTTATTCATTGAACGACCCTCGTATTTTAAGGGTTGAAAATATTTTCCAGACGCTGCAAGCGTTACTTCGTTTTAACTAACAAATTGTTTTTGTTTGACTTGCTCAGATGATCAGTAATGAAATAATTCTCTGTTATTCTTTGGATGAGATTAATCTTGGCTAAATTCTAAAAACAGCTTCAACCCTTCCTGTCCCGGAACTTTCGAAATAGAACGTTCATAGTGTGCTAAATTTTTCTACGACACAGTACGCATTTGGCGAAATATTTCATTACCATCTACATGATGTTAATTGTGAGGTTATTTCGATGTTATGAAAGTGTGAAATGCTTAATGAAACATGTTGATTTCTATCAGGCACGCTGATGTAGTAATTTGGTCAAAGAAACGGGTTCACAGCGTACAGTAAATATCTGAGCTTGAGCCAATACGGTGGCTCGTAGCACATTGCCCATGATTTTTCGAAATCCTTACACGGATTCATAATGGTAATAGAGTTAAACGTTAACAGTTCGAAATTGTTTTTAATTGTATAAGATTGAAACCACTTTTCCAAAAACTATAGTAAGCACAAGCTGGAGTATTCAGGATTATAAACCTGAATAGCCCTGAAAGCGGAGTTCGTGTCGCGCAGAATAATGGGCACATTTCTTCTGCATAAAATAAATTAGTATCGCAATATTAAATTAGAAAATTAATGTTTTCTTTGATGGTACAATTTTATAAATAATTTTTAAGGGAATTACGTTCAACGAAACTAGTATCGCTTATCAATGAGCGCAAAAATAATTCAGGAAAGGCCAGAATCCTTTTACAATATTCAGTATGTTATTTCGCTTAAAATAATACCAATGAATAAATATTTTTTCGCTTATCTTTCCATCGTATTCCCCCATCTTCGTCTCTAACATAAATAGCGTTCTTTGTGCAAAGAAAAAGAGCAATCATGCAAATGGAAATTATGCAATTTTGCGAAACATCCTATTACATCACAGACGCTCCTCACGTGTTTGTAATTGCGTCTCAACAATTTTCTTTGTCGCTTTGCACTGCAGCATGCAAAGAAAAACTGAAATCCCATATGACGGTGGTCAACGTTTTAGAGGTTCCAGGTACTAGGAGGACATTTCAAGCTTTTTAAATATTTTTTATAAATATAGCTGACTGGAAACCCTCAATAGTCAAGGATTTGTTTGAGCCCAATCCCATAAGAAAAGCATTCATCCATTTCTCGACCTCCTCGTGTTAATCGATTTCGCACTGCCTTGTTGTTCCTGTCCCTTTAATAAAATAGCGACGCTCAGAGGTTAAGGTGGAATAGTTCGCTTAAGAGCGCATAATATTCCCGACCCGAAAGTTCAAGATATTCTATTTGCGAATCTTCTCGATCTTCCAGACGCGAAGAAATTTCTCGTATCATGGCACGAGCCAGTATGAAATTCATATCTATGCTAAGCGCGACCCTCGCGTTTCGGTTTAGTGGTTTCTGCATCGTACCTTTATATTGCGCGCGATTCCATGATTTTGTACAAACTGGTCTCCTCAGAGTCGGATATCGCGATATCGATTTCCTTTCAAAATAAACCTTCTCTAGCGTTTCTCTATGCACACACGGAAACTGCACTGTGACGCACAGTATTCCTCGAAAATCCTGCGTCAAAATCTTACAATTTGACAGATTCTTCAACAACATAGTAATTCGATGGCTGATGGAAGATTATCACGTTCCATGCCACAGTGAAAAAATTTCATAACTGGTTATACGCGTGAAAATAAATGTCTATAAATACATAACGTTAAACATACAAACATTGAATTGTCTTATGATATACCATTCATTTGGTAATATTATTGTGGCGTTCGTTTTAATTGGAATATAAAGAATATTACCATTCATTTAGAATAATCGAATTTGTTGGGGCGCATACGACCCACGCGGCACGGAACGCGTTAACCCTAGAACGGTCAGGAGAGGAGCAGTCGAAGCGAAAAGTTGCGGAACGTAAAAAAGACACCGTCCCTCTTCTTCTTCTTTGTATCTAACTCATATTCGCCTGCCGTGATCATTTTATCGGTGGACCTACAGTTTCAGGTGGGTTCCGAACCACCATTTGTCAATAGCGACTTAGTGCTGAATTTCGAGTCGTGGAATCGAGTACAACACTTTTAAAATCAAAAAGAGCTTTATTCTGCTATACGTTATGGCGTTGCACAAGAATCTGACTGAATTCACAAATTCCTAGGCAGATATACAGTATCTTAAGGAAAAGGAAGGGGTATGGATGTCCAGCCTTGAGGAACTCGTCCCTTGATGACTAAGGATAGCGTTCGTTTGGAGACAGTGTTTGGTTTGGAAACTTTCGCGTAAACAAGTTGACTCAGTGTAGGCGATGAGTTGGACATGGTCATAGATAGAAGTGGTTGGTCGTCCAACAATAGAAGCACTATCGCGTGAACGTACGCATCAACACTATCAAAGTCTATCAAATAACCCAGTGATGGCCACCAGAGCTGCGACCTTCCCCCACTCTAGGTCCATTTCCCTCGTTTCAGTTGCCTCCTCGTTCCCCCTCGGTCCATCGCCGTGACAGATCACAGCCTATACAAGGGGAATGGAGCTAGAGTGATGACATCGGTGCACTGCACCGACCTACGAATGTTCCCTAGTGGTCGATGTCAATGCTGAATTGTTTAAAATAAACATAAATATTCGTTTTACTTTCGTGTGTATATTAAACATAGCAGTGAAAATTGCATTTTGAAATTATAATTCGTTTTAAAGTTACGATAATTCCTATTTGAGTATTCCACGGATTTTTACATTATAGGGCTTTACATTATGCTGTAACAGTCTTTTTCATTTATTATGTATACTACCTGTCTCTACACTTTCAATCATTGTATACATTTTTTTTGTACTACAAAAAGGGATTTTCCTGTACACTGTAATAAATTGAATTAGATTACATTAAATTAAATATCTTCGTCAAAATAAAGTAAAATGCTCTAAATAATAAGCAAATATAATTTTCTATGTGCACCCTTCATCGGGTGGTCACATAATCCGACGTAACATTTTTATTGTGCGGTGGTCCCAAACTTTATGCCGGTTGCGTAAGTCCAAGTATTATAGGTTTCGTGTTTGTTTGTTACGTACCGTACGTATGATAATATTGTATATCTTTCATTGGTTTATCTCTCTCGCGAGAGAGAAAGATAGTATCGAGAACTGGATGAACTCGATTTAAAGTTACGCCGCTGCTTACGTATTCTCGTTTTCCACTGGTTTCCACGGCATCTCTTTATCCTCCTTAGCTGGCTCGCATCCGAACTGCTAAAGTAGCAATTCCGCTTTCGCCGTTCGCGTCCTGCCTCACCTCGTGACTTTTAATTTCGACCCCATTCCGAACGGAAGAGGGTAATTTTTCTAATCTTCGCGGTCGTGACGAGCCGCGAAGAACTGAATTTAAAGTCGTGGCAACCGCGCTCATGCTGCTTTTAAACAGCCACCTCGGCTTATCCCGTGCGTTCCCTTTTCTTCTTCATTCTTCGTTCCTCCTCCCGCGCAAAGCTCTCCAATTCTTTTTCCTTTTCCCTCTGCTCGCCACCTAGCCCGTGCAACTACGAAAGTGCTGCTTCTCACTTTCACCGCGGTGTCTGACTTCCGCAACTTTTAATCTCGATATACTTTTATGATATTCGAGTAGAGAGCGGGAATAAAGGGAGCAGATAAAGAACGAGTTCAGTGGCGGATTTAAAAGTTACAGAGACGGACGGAGACGAGTCATACGAGCGTACCGCCTGCAGATGCGATCTGTCATAAAAATTCTGATTGTAAGTTCCAAGAAAGACAAAACTGAGAAAATCACGGTTTTTCTTTATAGTCATTTAACCATCATGCGTCCCTCATCTTCCCAACTTAACTTGTCCGTTGCTGTCAAATTGACACAATGGTAAATAATTAACATAATGGAAAGATAAATCAGTGATGGCCGCCGGAGCTGCAGCCTTCCCCACGTTTCAGTTCCCTCCAGTTTGCGCCTCGTTCATAGCCTACATGAGGGGAATGGACCTGGAGTGGGGGAAGGCCGTAGCTCCGGTGGCCATCACTGAGATAAATAGTTAATTTTGCAAATTCTTTTATTAAAAATAATAAATGAAATTTCTGTACATTTAGAACATTCAGGCAAAAGGCTGTTCGCACCGTTCATAAATAATGAAGCGATGTACAAGGCATACTACTTTTTTACATTTATCGCATTTTTGTAAGAAAAATGTGTCAAATTGACACAAGGGGAGGATGAGGGTTAAATACGGGTTTACGTTGAACCTCCGTGAATCACTATGGATACGTATAAAATTCTCGGATATATGAGAACGGGGCAACAAAAGAAATAATTATGGAGGGTAGGGCGTTTTGACCATTACAGTAGGGTGCAATAGACTTCGATGCTTGCATGAATTCTTAGTCACGTTTTCTGCAACAACCGAGGTTCTACTGTATTGGAAATGAATGAATAGGTAACGAACATAATGGTGTCAAAGATCTACAAGTAAATAAGAAGGAATAGAATTGAAATAAAATATGTTTACTTAGCTAAATGAGAATAATACCTGTAACTTTAAATATTCCTCTTTTTATAACATTTACATACATGCATTGTTTCAGTAATTTTAAAGCCGATTTTACATTTTAAGGTGGTCTCCGCTAATTTTTGCTATTTTCGAAACTAAACTTAATTTATACATGTACTAAAATCAGTAGATTTGGAAAATGGACCTCCTTCGAATTGTCGATACATTGGAAACAGATCTAGACACTTTCAAAATGACGTTCTTTGAAAAATTATTCCGAATCGCATAATATTTTTTGTTCTAGTTGCATCCCTTTTAAAATACGTTACAGATTGGTACATTTTCGAAACACCGAAATAATGATATTTGACAGATTCTTTCTGATAACGTTTCGTTTATTTCACAATTATTTGAAACATAATTTTATTACTTCATTGGAAGAGACAATTCCAAAGATATTGACCGTATTAGATGATCCAATATATGAACGCTTATTGAAACGACTTTAAATACATAATACATAAAATATTAAGTAAATGATCAGCTTGTCAGGTTTCTACCCGCGATTCAAAAATTTCCTGAATTTGTCTGACGTAGCATACAAAAGACAATTATGCACGCGGATGACAGTAAACGTTTCATTCTTCATTTCTGCTCCACGTCTATTCTTCTCGGCACATGCCGTATGTGCAGCAGAAATCGAAGAAGCGACATCGCAATTGCGAGTAACCTATTTTCGGGGATGAATGGCAAATGAAGCCTCTGCTTTAGGTATCAGCGCGCTTCCTAGTTAACATGAGACCATCGATAGATATCTCTGGCCCGGGAATAATGATCAGCAACATCGTATTTCAATGGAAGCCTCATTATCAACTCTTCTCCCTATCGGTACCATGTGTTGGTTAACTTATGCCATCCTATTCAAATAGGAACTCTGACACGTGTTCCATACCGTATTCACCCTGTAATTATACTAACAACCATTTAATCCCGTATCATATGGAATAATTTTTTCTCGTCTACATTGAAGTATTCCTCTTGCCGAGGTTGAATGCATTGAAACTGAACGAATATTATGCAGTGTTTTACGTTACGTATTTTACTTTATATATTATTATAATCTTGATTTAGAATGTTTAACACTTTAACTGCCATTAGCTGAAAATGATCAACTTTCTAAATTGTTATACTAAATGAATATAAGTTCAAATTCTACCCGCTTTTATCGATAATATTAATAACTTTCATCATTTTTCACTGACTCTGTTAAACTTTACTAGATACATTTATTATGCTATACATGATCAAATAAATAATGATTCAATCAAAGTATCACCTACATATGGGTAACATGCCAGTCAAAGCGTTAAAGAAGCTATATGAATTTTCCCACATTTTCTTTAAGACTTTTACCCACTGAAGGACGCGTCGGACATAAATGGCCCACGTTTCGGGTTTAAACCGTTGTTTGCGAGCTATTTGGAAATGATTCAAACGCTGCGTACGGCCAAGCTGCAGTATTACATAATGAGCCATTACACAAAACGCCTATGGGCGTCGGCAGTACACGGTGGACGGATTAATCAAGCGCCTATAGACGCTGTTAGCGATCGAAGGGTTAAAGGTACCAAAACTACGTTTACGAAATAAGGGTTAAGTTCATTACTGTTTGAATCAATCTTTTGAAGCTAATAACTGTACAGAAACTGAACAAAGTGATATTTCATGTTACTTTATATTAATTTATGTTATTTAATTAATACCGAACTCCTAAACTAACGTCAGATAAATGAAAAGCTATAATAAAACTCGAGGGTCTTGCAACAACGTATTAAAATATAATTGTATGTATGTATTAATAAAACATATATTAATATTCAAATACTTTTGTAAGCCTTCTTTTGCAATAGAGTCTCAAATTACTTTTTCTTATAAATGTTGAGCTACGTTCAAATTGTTGTATAATATTGTACAGTAAATTAATAAATATTGATTAGAAAGGGGTTGTCAAATGTTATTTGCATTTCGAATTTTTAATATAGCGCAAAATTTACTCGATACTCATTGTGGTCGAGTACTGTTATGATTCCCTGTAAAAATGAACACCTCGTATAAAGTTAGCTCACAATCATTGCTTATTAAGCACAGAATATATTCCAATAATAAGATATGATTGACTTCTATGATCTTTCAATAGCGCTTATTGTGCGACCGTAGTCACAACGAAACGTAATATTACGTCAGGGTCGCGACTTCTGACCAGCAGGCCATTTCAAAGATTCATCTGAAACTTGCTCATTCAGTTAAGGAGAAGGTTATATTGAAAAATTTGATTGCTTTACTAAATGCAGTATTGAAATACTTTCCAAGTCAAAACGCGATAAAACTGAAGAGTTATATGTAGATAATTCGCTTTTGTATAATTGATAATCAATGAATAACAAAATAATAAATCTAATGTACAGTAGTATGTTTAAGAATGTATAAATATTTAATTATTTCTTACTTATTTATACTTTCATTATAACTTTGTAAAACAGCGTTTTCCCTAATTTCAACTCACAGAACATTTTCACTTTGAGTTGGTTTGTACACAACATTTGAAAAATCTTAACATGAGGAATCCTGGAGATGATACACAAATTTTCGAATGAAAATGGATTCATTTTACAAGGAAAATTTGCAAAGTATATTGATTTTTAACATATTATTTACACAAATAGTTTTCAGGGGATTTGTTCTGTGGTGGCATTTATTATTCAAAAATACACAATTTACATTTTGCATTTTTTTCTGCAACCAATTTTCCGGAATATTCAATCAAATATTCCAACCCCGAATCAAAAATTAACAAAAATCGGCGTGCGTCAGCTGAATAATAGCCCTTATAAAAATTAATTATACACCTCTGTATGATAGTCTGCATTTATCAACGTGCAAATAACATGTGCGTTAAAAATGCAAACTTCCATTAGAAAAGCAACGAAGCAAGTGCGTTGCAAGAAAGAATCGAAAAACGCGATTCAATTCAGTATTCTGTCGAATAGCTTTCGTGTAAGTGTCTTCTTTGCATTCGTAGTAGCGTAAGAAATAATTGAGCGTATAGAAAGATGCGAGACGCCGTGTATTCAAATTCGCCTGTAGCTGCATTATAAAGGAAGTCGATCCTCTAGCGTTAACAAGAAATACTTTTAACGTCGATTGAATGAAACTAAACAAGCGTACTGTTCTCGTGTGGACAGTGTAGAAACGAGCCCCGACTACAAAAGCAGAGCCAAGTTTTTGCATATTTTAAAAATCGTCGCCGGCGCTCTAAGCGAATTTTACATGCTCAGTTCTTGAAACGACTGTTCTTCCCGAATGCTGTTAATAATAAAGTATTCATTCTTGCGCGAAATTAAACATTTTTCGATTTACAGCGTTGTTTGAATAAGATTTTTCGATTGTTTGTCCTTTAGATGCCTCAAGATAATTTTTTGCACGATGTGTTTAAATTCGTTTGTTTTTATCCAAATAAATATTATCAACTACGTTGTGGATATTTATCCAAATGTTCATTTGTAAGTATTAATATTTTTATATTCTAACTAGCATGCCCTCGACGCAGCTTCGCTCGCGATTTTTCTGCGTATGAATTCGAAATATTATGCTTTTTTTCTCTGTACTGTGTTGCCGAGCGAATTCTCTTTTGAGCGCGCGGGCGTCGAGCTTTGCCACCTAGCGGCTGTGCGCGAACTATGCTCTAATAGTGTGCCATCAATATTATTGATAATGAAATTAACAGTTCCATTAAAAAAAGACAACTCAACTTTGAAATGACAGCTAAGAAGAAATAATAAAAGATTGATTTTATTATCATCTGACTTGATGTGTAATGTAGAACTAATTACTTTTATATCATTATTTTTAAAAATTGACAGTTCCACTGTTATTTCAAATTGCATTCATGTCAGGACGTAATGATCTGCATATTTTACAGTACGGTGTTAGTATTCGTCTTTTTTTATTTTCCAGCATATTAGCAAGAAACTATACTATTCCATTTATATGACAAAACTCGACCTTGAAATGGCATTAATTAAAAATAATAAAAATTGAGTTTTTGTACCATTTGATTTTACATGAAAAATATAATAAATTTCTTCTGTATCATTATGTTTAAACATTGATAGTTGGGTCTTATTTTAAATAGTATTTATCTCGGAGCACAATAAACCATGTATTTTGCAGCAAGTCATTAAATTCGTTTTTTATTTCCTAGGATATTAACAAACAACTATATTTTTCTAGTTATCTAACATAACTTCACCTGAAAATAGGGTATAACAAGAATAATACAAGTTTAATTTTTACGCCATCTGATTCTATGCGAAGAACAGAAAGTATTTCTCTTATACAATTATTTTATAATATCAATGATTTAGAAGTCACTTATTTTTCTAATTTCTTTTTCTTTTTCAGATGCGGCATCCGATTCAAATGAAGCCCGCGGATAGTGAAAACAGAAACGGTGAGTAAAAAAATCAGCAGTTTATTTAAAAAAAAGATTATTCAATTCTACCCTCTTTTTACCTTTTCTTCCTATTTACGGAATTTATTCGTATACTGATAGTGAAAAACATTTTAAATAAACAATTAAACAGAGCACCATAATGTGCACGAAGCAACTCTAACCAACCTGTTTTTTACATTATATGATGCAACGGAATCAATACGTATATTTAACTATTTCAATAAAAAAAACCCTCTCCTATTTTTTAATTGTACGAGCGACTTAATTAAAGGGATCAACGATGGCTGATCCGTGACATCAATACGCCTTTTTAATACGTTCACCGCCCTCTGACCCATGTGTGACTCGAGGCAATTTTATGCTTCAAACCTTACACGGAATTGTATTATTACATAAGCCTCACAAAAGTTAAACTGTTCAACTACGCTTCCTGTAAATTTCCTAATTTTAATACCCAAGCACATGTTTATAATATCATCAATTTTTCTCGTTTTTTAAATGGTTTAGTAAAAAGTTAGAGGATAGTTTACCATCGCTTGTAGTCTTTTTGCACAACCTTCGGAAAAACTGCATTACTCATGGGATGACCTAATAGTATTTAAAAGTAACGTGGGTAATACAAAAGATGAACTTTACTTACTCAAACGTATCCCTTCAACGTCGTTTAGAGAATTTTGGGTTAAATCTTTTGGTCAGGAATCTGTTTAATTTTGGACAGAGGTGGAAATAAATACGTGTGTGCGTGAGTATGTGAAAGGGTATGAATGCTTCCGCTTTTTGGGGAAGGGACATTTGATAGCGAACCGTGCAAACGGAAAAACCCAAGAGCGCAGCCCTGCGGGGTGCAATCAAAGAGTATTTTATATCAGTTTCATTTTCTTTCTTCCTGTTTTAAATATATTCTATTTATTACTATTATGTATTACATGTATTCTATTATTACTACTATGTTAATAATCCTGCTGCAATTATTAAACTCCTCACTATGTTTCACAAAAAAAATGATAACTTTATTTTGAAACATAAAATACATAATATTATAAAATTAACCGTAGTGCGTTCTTCCGTTCGATTATACACTCAAGATGTTTGGGTCAAAAATGCCCCGAATGTATGGAGCTCATATTTTCAACTTTAGAATATAATGAGAGGACTAAGAAACGCAGGAATAACCAGTCGCATATATTATAATGTCGTCATTGCGAAAGTTTTTTAAATAAATGAAGACACGATGGGTCGAGAAAGACCCGAAGGCCTCACTAGGATTAAGGACGAACTATATTAGTAGAGATTAATGATCTTAGCTTGTAACCGACAGTGGATGGTTAATTTTCGGATGACTGGTGTTCGGATGAACAAGGTTTTACAATATCATATTATTGCATCATGTTTTCGAATTTTTACGCGAAATTGCGCGGTTAGTAATCAAATTTTCACATAGGTTCGACTTGTCTGAGACCGTTATAAAATTTTCTCGTGAAACGTTAGTATGAATACCATCCCTGTCACGTCAGGTTCTTCTTCGTTTTGACGGAGAATGTATTTCAAAGCTTGTTCATTGTGTTCATTCAAGTACTAATTAATTGGCTGAATTGAGGGGTTGTCGAGATTGGATAGTCAAAGAAGATATAATCGAGTAGCGAAGCAACGAGGTGGGGTGGTGACGTCGGAAGACTTGAGAAAAAGGAACAAGAAGAGTATATACCTTCCACTCGAAGACACGCTGAAGTTGGAAGAGTTATCGAAAATTCTTGTTTATTTACCATTCTGCTATGACTTATACATGTACTTATATTATTCTTTTACTTCATACATTTCGCCAGACTACATAAAGTATCTCAAGACAAATACCGTTTGAAATTCAAAACTATTGACTGTTTTAAATAATGGCACAGGGCATGTTTCTTGTGTCTTTGATGTAGAATTGGATGTTGTAAGAACTAAAATTGTTAAAATGTTTTTTAAATGTTCTTTCGAGGACAACTTGCATTTTTCGAATAGAATGGCATATTTTTCTGTTGATGCCGTGTTAGACAAGAAAATCGGAATTCAACGCCTCCCTATTATGTGACCTTGAGTTAATTTAAGGTCAAACAATTGACCTTCGCAATTTAGACGTGCGAGGGTGTCCCAAGATAAGTGTCGTTCGAAGCAGCGCCTTAACTATGAACTCTTTCGAGTAATCGTATAGGACATATTTTTTCTATTCTTATGCAGAATTGGGTGGTATTCAAATTAAGTTTTTTAAATTACTTTTTAATAGCTATTTTAAGATCAGTTTACATCTTTCCAATTGAATGGTATACTATTTTTTAAAAACCATTTAAATGAGTAATAGCTCCTTATAATTGTGATCGAAAGAATGCGCTATATAATAAGCAATAAAATAACATTGAGAACATCTACCGATTTTTTAAAACTTATTCATAATTTTGACTTTTAAATTGTTTATTCATTATTTATACGTAACATGCCAAAAAAAGTCGAAGTATACAAGACTAAATTTTACACCAAGCGATTCGATGCCAAAAACAGATACAACATGTTTGTCACCATTATTCGAAAAAATCAATACTGTTCCTGCATTTCATCCAGCAGCAGACGAAAAACTTACACAGTACATACATGTTAAAGAAATGATCTAATTCTAATGCAGTAAGGTCAAAAATTTATCACTTTCTTGATCTTATACTCCCTTAATCCTCAAATTGTATTGTGAAGCTGAAAATATGAGTTCCATACATTCGGGCCATTTTTGACCCGACGACGTTAAGTTTACAGTGAAACGGAAGAACGCTCTAGGTTTAAGTAGCATAAATGATCGCGTTCGCCTGTTGCGAATCTGACAGCTTAGAATGGTCTGCTTTTTCCTAAAATGAACGTAATACGTTCGCTAACCTAAATGTTTCATACAAAGACTATTTAGGTTATCAAATAAAAGGAGAAGTTTCGCAAATTTGCGAATATGCAAATTTTTCAAAGTAATCGGTACCGAATTGCCAACAAGAAAGGTTATCCGAGGGGCGGAAAGGTGAATAAAACCGACACGTCGGGGTAGACGACGAAAAACGGATGCTAATGAAATATTAACAATGCCCGTTACGTGGTGACGTGCCCCAGCTGGACCAGGGATTGTGCTCACATTTTGATTCCCTTGTTTTTTGGGGTGGTCGCGGAATTGCTGGGTTACAACAGACACACGTGACGCAGAAACAGGAAGGGAAAGAGCTACGTGAAATGGCCCGCACATGCATCTTTCGAAAGCAATTAAGGGGAGGACGCGTGAATAAAAATTTGAAAAAATTCATCAGAATCAAATTTCATAAGACAGTATAGATTCAACTCTGAAATATAAAGTATACCCTTATTCGTGTCTTAAATAACTTGCGTTCTTGTTCCCTATAAAATTTCATGCAAATCGGTGATTTCGAGTTTTCGAGTTTCGCTTATTATTGATACAGGTAAGAGTACAGTTAAACTTCGATTATCCGGACTATAAATAGTTTTATTTCAAAATGTAAATTCACAATGGTACAGAATTAAGAACATAGTATCATTCATGAGAATTTTAACTTGTAATTGACATATGATGACCAATTTTCGGGTGACCAGTGTTCAGATAATTGAGGTTCTACTGTATACGGAGTTCCGAAATATTCAACCAAATTTTGTGACGATCAACATCCGAACACGAAAACTTCGTCGGATAAAATTGTTTTATTAGGTATAAAATTGAATATTAGCAAGTTAATAAAATTATTAAAGTGACAACTGTCTGTTAACAGCAGTACAGTTCGATTGTTCGATTACTGCCACATTGGTGTACAATAACTGAGCCCCTTATTTTGAGAGTGACATAAGTCACTTTTTTGCTATTTAGAGATACTTAAGGTTTTGCATGTCAGCGTCACCCAAATTTTAAGAGGGGTCGGAGGCATATAACCCGACGCTATTTCGGTTTAGCCTTATTTATGACTGCATTGAGGACTGTTTGTGTCCGTATGTTGAGAGTATGGCTTGCTGGGTGAGCATCAGACGTTAGACTTCGACTCGAGGTCGTATGGCTATGGGGTGTCATAGGCTGTTTGTTCGAAAGAGACATGAGAGAGAGTTTTAAGGGTGGCAGGTGACCCGACGTCGCACTGCTGATTTCCCAAGAAAAGGGACATTGTTTCTAAAGAATCTGGCCACAGTGGTGAAGGCGAGGATGTCTTCTGAGGAAGGGGACTGTTTTGGACCACTCGGCACTTACCCCAGAACCGTCCAGGAACGTGTCTCTTAATTCTATTCTCACGCCTTATGGCGTGATTCTGACATGCATTTTAATGTTTCTACAAGTATGATTGCTTGCTATAGAGAAATTTATTTCATATTTCTTGTTGAGAATATTTATACTTATCCGTAGTATAATTATTTTTCTATAGATGTTAATAAATTTATACCAATTTAAATACCGTATACTTTATAAATTCGTAAACAATTCATATAATACAAATATAAACAATTCATGTAACATACTTAATATTCAAGGTCATTCATTGTCATTAAAAATAGGAGTTATTAAATCTACGGATTTTTCAGATTGTTGAAAATTTTCAAATAATTCCTGTCTTTACTTTTAACGTTGCCAATTTGGCTGCACATTTCATAGATCTGATTCGTTTGGACGTAGTGTAAAAATTCTCTTATATATCATAATCTGTCTGCACTACAATTTTTGCAAGTTCCACTTATGGCACTTTTAGAATAAATATATTTGCAATTCTAGTTAATAACTAAATCTTTGTTGACCCAATAACGAGAATTCTGATAGGTATTGAAAACAAATTATTTCCAGATAAAAAGATCGCACCTATTTGTAACCGAAACAGCTTTAACTCATTCTTTTTTCCGAAAAGTGACACATGTCCATTTAAAAATAAAGTGCTCTACTAATGCACTGTCGTTCAATTAACCCGTTGCCGCAAATGACGGCTATAGCAGTCATGTATATTTTTGCTAAAAAAACAACAACAAACTTATCAGGCGATATTCCTGTACATGTAACCGTCATAATTTTGTTTTCTAAAAACTAATAGAAATCGTATTAATTAACCCTTATAAGCATTGTCTTTGCATCTAATTTCTTGTAGCAATCACGGAACATTTAAAAAAAAAAGTATGTTTCTGAGGCCGATCTAGAAAAAAGAAGTGTGCGTCAATGGGTTAATGTAACTTATCAGTTTTAACTTTAACTTCAAGCAAGAAACAATTAAAACACATTTGTGTCATAACTTTTCAGTTGAAGATATTCTTCTAACCTGTCTCAATACGATTATCTAAATTGCATTGAACAGAAAATGTCCTAAACTACAATTATATCAACATCATTTACCATCGTCAGAAATCATTCGCCCCTGAGTGTTCAGTAACCTCATAACTTAGCTTAAATCGCAAGGAAACTGCAGATATAGGTGTTCCCTTTAACAAGAGCTCGTGGATTTATGGGATTTCGAAGGGTCGCCTATTGAAAGCTGCCAAATTCTTCTTCGTTTGCCTATAATTACTCCGGTTAAAGATGCACAGTTCGGCAGACGCTTTTAGCGGCTGTTCCGACAGGAAGCACGTCGATCAAGAGACCTCTGTCACGACGTTAGGTACGTGAATTCGACGAAAAAAAAGATCGAAGAGGCACGAAGAAGAGATTGAAAGCTTTATTTAGAGCCGTGACATTCTGTTTATTTTGGCTGACATCGCGTATCCGCTCTCTAGTTCTAAGTAACGACATATCGGTCACGTGTTACGCTTCATCCACGTTCCATCCATTCTTCAGGATCGCCACGTTACGTCATCTTGTGACGAACTCTGCCTCCGATAGACTCGAATTATCTGTTAGGTGTGCGCACAAAGTTCTACCCGTTTTTCAGTAAGGAAGAGAAACAAATTTATGGAATAAATAGCACCTTTATTGTTTTACGTAATTACCATTATTATCTATGATAGTTCTCTTGTTATCTTTCTGGTAGCATGTAGTTGAATTTTCCTGCTATACAGAAACTCTTGTGATGTAACTTTGACATTTTCAACTTCATCGAAGGCTTTCGCAGCGAAGTTATTCTGAAGCGATCGAAAAAGATGGTACTCCACTGGTGCAAGGTCTAGGAACATGGGTGTTAAGTAACACTGCCCATCCAATGTCCAGTAATTTTCTCTGACAAAGAAGAGTGCACGACCTTCGTCTCACCGATTTAGTTGAGACTTTGCACACTGGTAGATTTCATCGCCCTGTTTACGAAAATACCCCATTATAGGGGCAGATCCTGAATATTTTTCGGAATATTCATGATTTAATTTTTTATACTGTCTTGAAGCACACTTGAGTTGAAGTAAAAAGCAAACTGTGGTGTGGTGCGGAGTGAGTGCGTTGAGTGAAAAAATCTGTACGAAGTCTTGCGTCATCATGATGAAAGATGACGACTTCGCGATTAATCTGTGTTGGACGCTTAGATTTCAATTTTTCTCTCAGCCCTTCCAGTTGTTGACGAATGAGCGTCACCTACATCCTTAGCGCCCTTTTATGGACTACTCCTCAAACTTATTACTTAAATTTTTACTTGGAATCACGTCACGAAGAACGGGTAGAACTTTTGCACACACCTGATATCAATCTGCCTACCTAACCAGGCATTGTATATCAAACTTTAGAAACGTATTCTACTCACCGACACGTCAGATCATCCCATAAGTAATCTCGTTCTTAAGTATGACCTCATCAAACGTAAACAAATCAACAACTGCAGTTATCTTTAATTATCCAGATACTGAAGATTAATTTTAGTGTTCTTATTCAACTACTTCAACAGCTCTTTAATTCCATCTACAGCAAATTTCTATTGTTTTAAGACAATCCATTTCAGGTTGGCTTTAACCAGTTAGTATCGTTGAATCTTTGGCAGCTCGAAAGTTGTCCAGATACCAAAATAGGTAATAGTTGGTAGGTACAACTAATTTCGTATGTGTTAAACGTTATCATGATATTGTAATTTTTGCAAAACAAAATCGGATAATATATTTATATTTGTTTAACATATTCCGTATAAAATGGGATATGACATCACTTATTGGATAACCTGATGCAAACGATTTTTGGTGTTGGTGTTTGATAGAAATGTCAGTTCTACCTAAAGTTCCAAATATTTTTTATTTTCTTTTTCTCTTAAGAATAAATGATTATAGTATTCGTGATTGAACGAGTCTGAAATATTCCAGAATCCAATTGTTGCTTCATGTGATAAAATTCGAAATAATCCGGGTATTTTTAACGTTTTCGAGAGTCTTTGAAACTTGGTTGCAAAGTACTGCCCCAGAAAGGACGCATTTTTAGTCATGTTTTTGACGAAACTAATGACACAGTATTTGCACCTTGGAAAAAAAGAATCGTAAAATTGCTTCCACTTTTATGAGAATTTGATTACTTATTTCCGTCGCACTCTGTATGTAGATGCGTTAAGATCGAAAACAGAAATTATGCACAGTTTCAGCAAAGTAAATTATAGTCTGACTGGCGTCACTAAGGTAATTGTGGTTACGTCATTGTCTTGCAACGCCAAGGATTGCTAGCAGTTTACAACAGATAAAGCGTTATGGAAATGTTTCTAATATAAGTGATCCTCTGACAGATTAGTGCAACGTAGTTTTGACCAGGGATTCGATACCAGTGTTACTTTGATATAGGTATTTTTTCCATTACATCATACTATAACCGTTACACTACCAATATCTCAAAATCGAAATATTGCTGATATTTTTTCGGATTTTATCTTCACAATTTTAGCTGTGTATACATTTTTCATATTTCATGTTCGTACACTGCCGTCCATAAGTCTTACCATTTCTGTTAAGAAAAAAAGATACTTTAACTATATTACTTTAAAAGTCTGCAACAGTCACGTAGAATAGTTACAAGAGAGTTAATAAAGTAAAATCATGCATTAGCCCTCTTAGTCACCCGATTTAAACTCAGTTGAGTAAATCTGTAATGAACTGGACTGAAAAATACGAAAAGCCATCTCATTATCAGCATTAACCCACTTGCAATTGCAATGGGATCAACTGTTACCAAAAACTACTTAGAAATGCACTGGTGGAATGCTAAAGTTGATGAAAACCGCTATGAAAAAGCGAGGAATCTGTATTAGGACAGAGAAGATTAAATTTCTAATTAGTTTCCGTGGTGAGATTTGTAATATAATATCACTGATATAATATTATATCATAATAATATCACTGATATAACATTGAATCTACGTTTCCATTTCCGTCTACAGGGTGGAATAAAGCATTATACATATTATTTGAATCCTCCAATAATTTTATGATCTTCTTCAATTTCACTTGAAATTTGATAAGTCTCCTAATACAGAGTTCCACGTTTGTTTAGAAGAGCATTCGGGACCGAGAACTGCCAGCCAAACGTGCTAGGGCAAGTTGTCATCGCATTCTCAGGTGTCTGTACATACTTATGGTCGGGGGTGTATGTACGAGGTATTCCAAGACAAGTGTTGTTTGAAATAGCGCCTAAACTATTGATTTTCCCGCATAATAATAAAACATATGTTATTTCCATTTTTATTTACTGTCGAACGAGTATGTATAATACGGGTATGTTTGTATCTACAGGCGAACACTTATATTTTTTTTGTCCTTGTTAATCTTCATTTGAAAAGCAAATTATGTAGAGTCTACCTGAGTATAGTTACTTTTACTGCGACACTCAACTTATTAAATGGTAACTGCGCGAGTTACACGAAAAAAAGTAATGCATTGAAGTAATTGCATTCGTGTCAACTAAACGTTTTCGAAAACTTTCATCTTCGACCTCCTTTGAACCGGTGCGTATCGATTTCTCGACGGTAATTCCTGTCATTTATCGAGCACTAATTTCGTGATTGTTCATTCGTGAAATATTACTGCCGGCTATCCGCATACGTATCAGCCTGAAATAAGGCATATGCAAGAGAATGTCCATTCTTCTAAAGGCTGGTCCACACTACAAGAAGAAACGATTTATCTTCTGACGGCGCAATTTCCCAGACAGTAGTCTAAACAATCCCCACGAGGAAGCTGCGATAAGGGAGCCTATAAGAAGAGCCTGAAGAAACGACGCATTAATTCTCCATCGATTATTGATTGTCTCCATCGAGTCTCCAGTCTACATCAAGATTCTTCATTCTTTTATAAGTCGTCATAATCTTAGTGTTGCCTCAAGTATTGTAATCGCGTCTAGAAATAAAAGTTTTTTTTAAAAACCTGTTTCCCGGCTCACGCGACGTAACAATCTAAATAAAATTATGTGATTCCATCTAAAGAAGAAGTGGAGTTGACCTCCAGATCTTCAAAGCGTCTCCATCCATAGAAAAATCTGACCTGTAAGAAATGTTTTCCAGAGACCATTTATCGTTTAGAATGGGCCACCCTTGTATATGCGCAGAAACTGTTGCTTACAAACGAGGAAGTCACAGAGAAAAGACGCCTCGTTCGTGGTTGTACTCGCGCCATACCGTCTGCTAAACCGATAAGTTTTATCTTATCGAACGAAGCCCAAAAACCAGTTGATCGCACGAAAGCCATGTACAGGATGTCACTTAAGAACGAAGCAATTAATTTTTACAGAGTCCTTATGGGCTGCTACAAAATTTGCTTGTGTATGTTATTAATAATTCTTATTATTGATATATTCTAAACTATCGACAAAGTTATAATAAATACGAGCACTGAAAGCATATGTTTTTGAGATACAGTTATACATATTTTAATTTTTATTTGGTTCACTTTGTCTTGTAGAATACGCTCAGAAATTTTGTAAAGGGGTCTGGGACTCACCCTTTATAAACATACGTCTGATTCGACCTTGTTTCCAAGTTACAGCGATTTTAATTGTCTAACTCCGTGCTTCTGTTTATCTTCGCACGAGTTGCTGAAAATTGGAAACTGTAATTTTCTCAAACTTTCAAATGTCTTGTCATCGCCCTTCCTATCCTTTCGACGCGTCTAGGTGTAACTTATGTTAGGAAGAAAGTTGAATACATGTATTTCACAGATATTATAATTCATTTAAATCTCTCGCGGTTTCTTCTCTTAATATCTTCTAAACGAAAATAGAATAAATCGACATACGCACTCTTGCAATCAGCTTGCTCCTGTTATCGATCCGCCATGTAACTATACCTTGGTAGAAACAGGGCCAATGCAAAGTTATTGCATTCGAATTTTATGCACCATTCACATCAAAGTCATGAACGTTATCATAGAAAAAGAGCCACTATCCTTCCATTATTACAAGCAAAGTTAGATACATTCTCAAGAGGCTAATGTATTACGTGTGTTGTGCGCCGATCCTGAAAGCTGCTGGATATCTTGGGTACTCCTGTAGCACAATTGTTCAACAACGATTGTACTATCTCGAACGCTACTTAATGAGTTAGAGCCACGTTGAAAAAATGAGTCTCGTAGTCCAAAAACAGTAGTTAAACTGTAGTAGACTGGTTTATTCAAACTGATACCCTAGGTGTTTGTTGTGTGATGGTTCGGTCGTAATTACCATTTTTAAATATTCACAAAATCTTATTCACCTTCGTAGGTGGACTGTATAAAATTCAAACATAATACATTCCTGACTGGCTTGAGACATGCGCCAATATTTGAGGAGAAGGGTGTACAGGGTCTGAAGAAGGACATTGCGACGCTGTTACCTGCGTTATCACCTGTTCGACCCTTCCTGGACTGCGAGGGGGTCTCCTTTGTTTGTCACAGGACTGTCCAGGCTTTTGTTAGGGACACATTCAGAAACATCCTCGAATATTAGCGTTATGCTCACCAGATGCGTAGCAAAATATCGTCAACTATAATTACGGCTTTAGCCTTAGGGTGAACGCAATTGACGCGGCTTTAGCGAGGGTCAACAATGTGTATGACACTAAAAAGGCTCAACGTGCACCTTTTCCCAAAAAATTGAAAATTGGACATTGGCCCTTTTTCTACCAAGGTACAGACAAACTATAACTAATATTAACATAAACCTTACACTTGGACTTGCTAGACAATTTTTTTTCAATTCGTCGATAAAGTAAATAATAAAGCATTAATTAAAATGTAAAAATCGATGTAACTTAGGAACAGGGTCAAATCGGACCTGTTTTTACGTGAAGATATTTTCGTATTTTTAAAAGCTGAACCTATTCCATATGTATATCGCACATGTTCAGTTACAACCTGTATTTGCAAGGAACGCGAATATTGGAGCTGCATCACGTATATTACACGTCTATATTCCAGCTATCTTGATTACCGTACATTAGGCACACCGAACCTGTTCGCAACGTGTTACTCGTGTTAGTGAAAGTGCAATGCTAGTGTAATAGAAAGGAGACAGAACTGAATAAAATATCCAAGATTAGGAGGGACACTTACAGAACACTGTATATTTCAGGAATTTCTTTCTTTCAGAAGAAGTTTCAGTTACAAAAGATTAAGTTTATCAGAATTTTCTTAGCCATCGAGTACAATATACGGTGCACGAAATGATTTAAGTACCTTTTCATGGTAACGTTTACTAGCTTGTTCTACTCTGTATTGTAGTACAGACAAAAGGCTGAACTGTCAGTTTTGGGTAAGTACAGTCGACGACAATGACTACTGTTCGATTCTCAAAGGGCACGAGGTCATCGTTACCATCAATGTTTCATGGATATTTTTGGCTCGTCCGTCTCGAACGGCGCCGATGATGCATTATTTATAAACGATCGCGCGTATCGCGTACATCGTCATCGCCGGAGTGACGCATTATCGATCAGAATCCGCTGTTCGATCCGTCTGTTAAGTTACTCGTACAAAATTGTCGACAGAATTGTCCTGCTTGAATCTCTGACGACTCGCATTATTTACATTTATCTAATAGTTTTCTGTTTTATTGCTAAGCCATTTCAAGGTTATCCATATCTTTTTAAAATGCACTATAGAGTGTAGACCAGTAACTATTAGCATCTTAATTATTTCGAAAACTATAACAGTTGGATGAATATTTTTTGAATAAAACCTTCTCTGTGTGTGGGGGGGGGGGGCTATTGTCGTTCTGGAATTCTGAAAGATATTGTGCAGATAGAAGTAAGAAATAACGAAGTTGTAGTGGTTCGAAGGTATTACCCTGACTCGAGCCGCTGACTTATACACGAGTCCTACCGTAACTCCTAATATTTCTTTACATTACTTACTTAATGCTGTTTTTATGAAATTCAACGTAGAATATGCTTAAATTAATGTCCAGCGACAATAATGGAACTTGTCTCTGTAGTACATCAGATCTAAGAGCAGCTTAAATTCTGAAAATACGTTCTCACTACTGATAGATTATTTTTTTTTCAATATCGATTGATATCATTAAAACGATACCGTATCATAAGAACGTGTGAATAGCTCAGTATCAAGAGATATCGAATTCTAAATGATACCCAAAAGGACCAATCCTTTATAATTACTTCTGTCATTGAGTACTATCGATATAATTCGAAGAAGTAGCTAGTTTTATAGGAATTGACTGCCATTATCTGTCCCTGGTTATAATCTACCACCATAGTCGCCGGTTTTTTCAAATTTAAAATTGTTCAAATATGGTAATGTAATACATGTTTTGAAATACTCACGAATCATGTACTCAAAAACATTGCCTCGGTCTGCAATGGCATCGATACCACTGTTGCCATGATACTGCTATCAAATAGTAATCACCCTGGCAGGTATCAATCTCAAACGACGATACTGAATACGTAATTTGTTGATATACATCCGTACGTTTCACTGAGTATGTACATACTTGAGTATTGAATTGCTTCAGGACCACAAATATTGAACATTATCTTCCAGTATTCCGTATAAAAAATTTCTAAAATATGTACGGTTCGACGCTGAATTTCTAAGCTCAAGCTCATTCGAAGGTCATGGCATTGTAAATAGGTCATTAAATTCGTCTTGACACTATGCTACTTTAAAAACCGTCGATGACGTTGAAATGACGTAGAAAGTGACGAAAAGAAATTTATACATCAGAATATTTACCCGCTTCAACAGTACAGTTCTTCTCTCACACATTTTTTTTTATTTCCAATACTCCCACATATATTTAAGCGTTTCATTTTAATTTTATTCTTCTCAACTCTAAAACTTATCAATCTGACATTGCTTCGACCATTATTGCCCAATTTCGTAACTTGAAATGAACAAGAAAACTATACATGAAGAAAAAGGACACTCTTTCGTGTATGAAAGTTTTGCATAGTTGTATTCCTATACTACTGTCGTTGAGAATGCGTTCGATCATTTCATGAATTACGATCGATTCCATGGAATGTATCTTGATCTTGTTTATCATTTAAATACATAGTTCTAAAGAATGGACTTACAGTTGACAATGAGGCTACACCGATTACTGATGTCCAACCGTGAACCATCGATAAGCAATGAGTCGAGCATAGAAAGGAAACAACGTACATCTGAATATTACATTATTCATGGCCCACTTGGTTTCTTAGTAGGATCTTTTCAGGGGAGTTTTTAACATAGCTATTGGGACGGCAGAAACGGCGATAATCTTTTAGATAGATTTTATCAAACGTTCGTCTAAAGTGGGTGATGCTAAACAGTTTTTTTTCACGTGAACCTTTGTCACGATGAATGTATTTTTCAATATTTTTGAAAACGGATGTATTCTGAGGAGATCAACCCTTTGAGCCCTGAAAATTTCGGGAAAAGCGTGCACCATGTACTGAAATTTTCCGCGGTAGGACATGTGTTAAATTGAATATTTCATTATAATTACATACATGCGGCCAATCGTTCAGTTGTTTTACTACTTTAAAATTGCAATATATGGCACGAGATACATATGTTAATAAAATAAGGTGAAAGGATAATTCATCCAAATACATAGGTTTAAAGCATACAATAAACAGCTGTGCCTAGGCCAGTGCGATGACCTGTAGCACATGGTCGACGATTTTTTGGGACGCATATATGCGTCTATCATCTTCAAAGGGTTAACACGTTCTCTACCATGTGTACTGTTTGCGGTGTACGCTGAACTCGATCTCTCGTTGTGTATGCATGCGGCATGTATGTATAATAGCGTAAATCATATAAATAATTTAATTTTGCAATATAGGAAAGAATGTATTTGTGCAACTGTTGAGATGTGAACAGCGAGAATCGCCAAGTTTCGCCCGCAACGAATATTATTACGAATAGAAAACGTGACGGAATAAATAGGGTCAAGACAAACCAGCACCTAGGCGACGTTACATTTCTTGTTATAAGAGAAATGTTAGAAATTTGGATAACGAAAATGTTAGGCTAAAACAAAACGGGTAACAACATTTTGTGAGAATTGGTCCCACAAACTGTACCTACGTATAGATTGTTTATATAAAATGCATCGTACTTTGCGATTATAAACGCAAAATGTTCAAAAAAGTTATATTTTATTTGTTTCATAATAAACTATAGTTTTTTTAACGTGTTTTGTTTTATTCTATAATACCTTGTTTGTATGTCTTCAATTTTTTAGTTTTTAATTAAACATTTGTTTTGTTCTACTGTGCATTTTTTAGTTTGAATATTCACTTTTATAATAAATAACTTTGCAATTTACAAAAAACCGCAAATTAAATAATAGTAACACATTTGTTGAACAGTTAAAATATAGTATTTGATGAATATAAATTCTAGAATTCGTATTAAAAATTTGACGAAATTGTGATATTATATAGTTACTTAAAACATGCTTTTAGCACATTAATATGCGTAAAAAGTTAGTCTCGTGAATTGGCATACGTAACATCTTCACAATCCCTGGTGTGCTAGTTTCGATGCAGGCAGTGTTTGAAGAAATAAGAATTAATTATAAGTGAAATATAATGGTGTAACAATCTATTACAGACAAAAACATAGTAACTTCTTCAGGGATATTGCCATGTATGCCAATTAATTTATGCCGATTAATTTTTAAAAAATTCAAATATTGTTGTCACATAATTGTTGCACATGTGCACATTATTTTTCTCATGGATTTCTGTATTTTTTCAATTTGTTTGGTAATATCAATGACCTCGTATCAAATTAATATAATTTCTAGAAATAAATAACATTTTCCGAATTTAATCAATTCGCCCCAGGAGAGGTTAAATAAACGTTGCGTGATATTCTAACAACTCCAAAAATCGTGAATTATTAATCGTAAAATGGTTTTGTAAGATCTTTCATGAATGAATCGAGCAGTGAACGTTAAAGACCAACGTTAGTTGTATGTATTCGATAAGTGGTTTAATAATTTAATAAACACAGGCTTTTCTTTGTATAAAAAGAAACGTTTTAAGGTCCGAAATAAAGGTACGCATACAAAGACTACGTACAACGTTGTGACATAAATTGCTAATTTTTTAAAATGTGGATTCAGGCCAGTTTGTCACATTGAAGACATCTTTAACGCGATAAATTAGTTTCGCGTGTTGATCTCGTGTCTCGATTAATTGCTGTAATTAATGATCTGGCAGAAGTTCCACGTTTTCGTTTGAATTACAATACACGAATCTGTCACCAGGTATTATGTTATCACAATTTCATACAAGTACATTAGCAATCTCTTCCTTCTGGCCGACTTTTCTCTTACTAAATCTTACTTATATTGTTGCACGTCGGCATTCTTGGATTGAGCTCTTGGATCCTGTGCCAATGAATGCATTAATTTCTCCTGTTGCATTATCAAACGTTGTCTCAAAAGTAGAACTTTTGATCATTGAACCAATTGGACCGTAACTCTTACGAGGGTCCATAATATTCAAAAGGTTGATTTTAAAATTTATGTTGATTGAAATATTCAGGATGACGATTCCTATATCCGTTCCGAAGAATCGTTTACCGTGTGCTCCGAGCCACCGTACTGGTCCAGGCACAGTTGTTTATTGTACGCTATGAACTTATATATTCGGACAAATTGACTCTTTTCTTCTTCTTCTTCCTTGTATGTAACCCAGCATCAACTGCTATGGTCATTTGGCCTACAAGGTGGATTCCACTTAGGTGGATCGCCCACCTTAACAACTTCGATAGTCGGATGAAGCTGATGCTTCTATTTGAAAATCATTTATTGCAAATACATATATCCGGTTACAATACTGTGTTTCGTCTACAAAATAAGGTTAATATAATTTTTACGCTTTTTCTTAACTTTTACGGACCTCACCGCTAGGAGAATTACCTTATCAGTCATTGATCAGGAAACGAATCCTATAATATATGCAAAAATCCGATAACTTATTGTAAGACTAATTGTCAGATGTATCACAAGAATACTTTAAATTAATAAAAAAAATACTATATAACAGTAACAGAAGAATAAAATCTGCTTAATCCTAAGTGATTTACAGATTTATTTAAACCAGGGTAACTGTTCGGTCACTTCGCGCGCCCTTTCGGCTTTCTTTTTTTTTAGTATGGTAAACGATTGGTGTGTTTAATTTATTCTGTGCAGAACCTTTTCGATCTAGAAACATGAAAACTGCGGAAGGGACAGTGCCCTCAATTATTAAATGTTTTTAGTTCCCCGGATGTTCATAGACAATACCTTCTATTAGATTGCCTTCGGTTATAGACATATTAGGTTTAGTACACTAGAATCTCGATTATTTAAACTAATTATCTAAACGATTAGTCAATCTATATTAGTTACATGCTAGAATTGTTAATAATGACATTCTGTACTTAATTTGATACCTCTATGTATTTTGTATTCGAAAATAAAATAACTATTTTTATGCAAAACATAATTGCAGTGTGAGTGATTCTGTTACAAATTAGAGTTTGGATATCTGAGATCCTGCTGTGTGTGGGTGTCTATCCTGCTAATGCGTGCCGATGTTTTCTATGTTGACCCTAACTCATTTCGTTTGATACCCGGCTGTTTGGCAATGCGCGAAATACTTTTCAACGAAAGGAGAACGCATATAAGGTCGAAGATATTTAGTGGTTCGACGAGAGGTGATTTTATTATGCGGGAGGCGTTAAATACCGACTATAATATAATGCGGGTGTGCGGTGGAGCAACAGTGTACGTGGCTTTGGCTGCGATGTGTAGAAATATTTGGCCCAGTTCCAATCTGCTGTACCATTCCGCCTTAGTTGCAAGCCTCGTGGTCGTACATCTGCTTTTCCAACGCCAAAGCCACTTGTAAAGACCGCGAAGACGCGTCTCGCCTCTGAATGCACTGTTTCCTCTGTGCTCCTGTACAGCCTGTTTCAAAAATGCGTCTCAATACTGCCTAGATTCCACCCACACGCTGAAATTTAGAGAATGAATATTGCGTGAAAGTGGATAATGACAGTGGCGAATTAAAGTATTTGTTGAACGCGAGCGCAAAGAAATTTCGGAGCACTTTATGCTATGTTAATGATTTTTTAAATATTTGGAATTAAAATGCATACATACTGCCTTGGCTTAAAGTATTTGGTAAACGCGAACAAATTTCGGAGCACATTATGTAAAGTTAATGATTTTTCAAACATTTTGAACTGAAATGTATAAATTAATACTGCCTGGGCTGCATCCACACGTTGCAGTCAAGAGAATGAATATTGCGTGAATGTGGATCATACAAGTGGCGGATTAAGATATTTGGTGAAAGTGATCGCAAACGAATTTCGAAACACATTATGCAAAGTTAATGAGTTCTTAAAGATGCTGAACTAAAATGTATGAATTAAGAAACGAGATGCTTATTGAATTTTTATTAGATTAGAGTCTATTCATACGGAGCATCATACTCGTATAGCAAGAAAAAGTCACAAAGTGCACCTTATTTAGAGTTACTAAATATTGGGAATATAATAATTATATCACGATTTTGATAACAGTAAATCGTCAGAGTAATGTGATTTCACTGATTTCAATTAATTTTTTTTCTGACGAAACGGGAGGAAAAATAATGGGACATGTGTTCATGCGCTTTAGTATCTGCTTACAAAGGTATTTTGATTTTTTATATTCCTATAGTGTACACTTTGTAATTTTCATTGTTTATCGTCATTGCAAGTGATGTTCTAAACCTTGATATTTAATTTTGCTCATAAACATTTTTTAACAATACTTTTAAAGAACAAGCAAATATGTCTGTCTAATGATTCGCAGAAAAATGTACTTACTTATTTATAAAATGTAGTTTCTTCAATATTTTAAATCGTATTAAAATGCTATTGCTATAGAAAACGTGTTTATATTTTGTGTGTTTATACAACACGTATCATCCCTCTAACTGCAGTACTAACTATTAAAATGTGATTATTATTATCATTTTAACTGTGATGTCAAAATGGTCTGATTATTGTATCTTATTTTGTTTCTTTATATACAATTTTCTTCAATAATATCTGTGAGCAAAAAAGTTATATTTAACAAAATTTAATAGTAATTTTGATATAAGGCATGTTTCAGTAACCAGGGAAGATATAATGATTTTTACGATTTTTTAACAATAGGAAAGGATGCATAATCTAGTACAGATACTTTTGTCTCATAATTGCATAGCTTAAGGAAAGCTGAATACAAGGTTGTAATTTTTAAGTGACCTTGTGGTATCATTGACTTAGAAAGTTCTTAGTTATTTTAAATTATTATAATTGTTTCGTATTTTTGACTAGTGAGAAATGCTTTAGAAATAACAAAATTCAAACGCATCATATTTTCTAAGTTACAAAAAATATTAAATTAAATGTTCATCTTTGATTTGCATGATCATGTGATTTAAATCCTCTGGATCTTAAAAATTTTAAAAATCTGGTGCATTGAAATACCAAATGGACCGTTTGAGTATTTTATTTGGTATTGTTTGTAATGCAGGAACTATGATATGTACGATTTTTGTTTATATATTTTTTACTTATTTTGGCATGTAAATGCAGCCTGTGGAATATTAACATGCATTTATGAAACATCATGTATTATATATTAGTGCAGCTTCATCATGGGAAATACTGTATTCATCAAAAGTTTCTCAAATGTCGTTGTTCAATAACTGTAAACAATCGAATCGAGTTTGGTTAAACCAGCTTCGTTCAATGACCATCGCCACATTTAAACCGATAACGATCATTTACGTTTGTCAAAAGTCACAACCCTCCAGGGGCCATAAACAGCATATTTGATAAAAGTGGCGCGGTTACCAAAAAAATTTGCATTTCATGAGGCAACCGTATTGTCTCGCTGTTAAATAATTCAGTAGCCCGATGAAAGATCGACACACGCTTTCGTCATACTAAACGGACCTGTAGAAAATGCATTGTTTAAGGAAATTCCGGTGAAATCTGACCACGTTATATTTTTCGCATTACTTCTCTC
Organism: Macropis europaea; assembly: GCA_916610135.2. Lineage (NCBI taxonomy): Eukaryota > Metazoa > Arthropoda > Insecta > Hymenoptera > Melittidae > Macropis > Macropis europaea. Next base: position 22,828,649 of record OU744345.1, on the reverse strand, counting down.
GAAATACATCTCTATCGGAATGTTATCGAAATGTTCTCACATGGATCGTTGTCATTTATCTTTAGCACTCCATTCGTATCACGGAAGAACCTGCGGCTTCTCATGGAACTTTATTTGAACAGGAATATGAATTGAGTTGTAAAATCTGACGTCTATATTTCGGTATTTAATAGAATTTTTCAAATGTCAGGTTTTAGAATTTCAGAAAATTAATTATCGTTGACCACTTACACACTTCTAACGAGAATTCCGGCCTAAATAGATGTCTACAACGAATTGATAATCAGCCGGGCTAGTGAGTCATCAAGTTGGTGTCTGTTGGCACAGAACCTTCCTCGTAAACAAGCGCAATTATATTTCTGGCTGTGTGTACATATGCATATATTTTCCATGCGCGACTAGCCCTGCACGCATCACAAATATCAATTACCGTTTATCAACGCTCAGGCATATCGTTTTAACTAAATTACGATTGTCAAAATGAAATTACTCATGTTTGCCGGACGTAACAGTATCCTCAAGTATCTCTACGAAATCCGTTTCGGATACATTAAAGGCACTAATTCACTGTGCATGCTAAAAGTGGATTAAAGATTCAGTGTTCAATGCTACATTAAGTTTTCTAATTTATTTATTACAGTATTAAGAATCTACACGAAGCCAAGGCAATTATTTTGCTTTCTTTATATTTTTATTTATATGTACGTTCTAGGACTGTCCGATGTATTATTATTACAAGGAAAGATTTATGTTTTCGTGAATATTATACAGGATGTTTTAAAACTCGTAGTGCTGAAAAAAAATAACTAAAAATCAATAGATTTCTAGTTATAATGAACAATTTGGTTTTATTGGAACAGGTGGTCACTGTTTTCTTTACATCACAACATATTTGCAGAAACCTTTTTGTTTATTTTGTTTAGTACTATACCTACTCGAGCATCGATTTTAGGAACATTCTATATACATCAAGTTTATCGAACCCGAGAGTTATACATAAATTAAATGTTAATTAAAATACATGAAATAGTAAAAGCGAAATGCGCTTCTGTTTCCATTATTATGTACCAAATAAAGTATAACTGCTATGTATTATGTTTGAAACTTATTGCAGCTAAAATGATATACTGTTTTGCAATTTCAATTGTTTTCTATTTCCATACTTATACTTTGGTTTGAAAATAAAATAAGATATTTTTTATTTTCTGTTTGAAATATATATATGAAGTATTATAAAAAAGGTGTAAAACGTCGTATGCGTACAGTTTATCACAACAGTGTTCGGCCAGTTACCATAATTGCAAAACTGCATTTGTTGCATTTGAATTTATTCTTTACTCAACATTTAAAAATACCAATTTATAATCTCGTCATAGTATTCTTCAATTTGAAGTACAACATTGCATTTATTCATTCATTTATTAACAAATAAACTTGTAAAATCGATGGCTAATAGCTTGAAAGCTATACTGAAAGTTTAGATACATATGACACATTAATAACATTTATTCGCTTGCATCTACTCGTCTATAAAAATACTTTTATCTGTATAAATATAAATAGATTTGTGTTCAATTTGTTACAGAACATTGTAAAGTAAATTAATATGCATTTATTAAAGATAGATTTTCGATTATGTAGCATTTACTTGTCGAACTTATAACTTAACACATAAGTAACTTGATACTCATTGTGGCCAAATAGTCGGATGACTAACTGTATATACGTTAATCAACACAGCTCGCACGATGTGATCATGTTCTTAAGGCATCAGACATACTACTTGGAACACGATAGTAACTCGATCTCAAGTGAAATGCACTTTTACAATCTAAAAATTCGAAAGTAAAATTGACATTGGGCATATAGAGTATCAAAAATATAAAAATAATGTTTCCGTGTGTATCATTCGATAAGAAATATCTCGTTATTCCTTACTTTTTCAAAAAAAAATTTCTGTACAAATGATGCAAATTAATTTTTTTTTCAATTTTTCACAACAAAGAACCAAAATTTTTCCACGCCCTCTAACATCGTGCAACTACAAAAAAGAAACAATGTAAAGTGCAATATAAACCAATTGAAATATTTATATTGCATCATCCATTAATCATTTAAAAAATTTACTTTTCCTTCGTCTCGCATAAAAAATCCATCTTTCACGCACCTCGATAAATAAAATCACACAACAACCTCAGTCGAATCATAACAAACAATCTCACAGATTAACTGCACACCAAAACAATCCTCGAAAAATATTAATCGCCTCACGAATGAGGCTCAACCAATCAAGAATAAAAATGTCGAACGCGTATACACGCGCGCGAAACATTATAAGCGGAAATTGGACGACGTTCGATGCATCATGAATGATGTGCGGTGAAGGGGGGTGGGAGCAGAGAGGATATAATTGAAAAACAGGGAAGCAAAGAAGGAAAGCGAAGGTGGAAGAAGCCGTAGAGAACGAGCTCGGGCGAAACCCGCGAGAGGGGGTGTGCCGACGGCGGGTGGCGGGGAGGAGCCGGCTGCACGGGGCGGAGGGGGAGGACAGTCGTGAGTACACGAAGAAGCACGAAGTGACGAGCGGCTCGAGTCGTACGCCGGTTCTCTCACTTGTTGAGCGTCGACCGACCAAGCGAGTCCTACCGTTTCGACCGGTAGTGTCGGTCGCGTGTATCGTCGTGTTACTTTCCTCGTAAACAGTGCACGCGAACGTCCTCAAACGCGTTTCTTACGGTATCCCGTATACATGTTGGACAGACGGTGCCTCGGATCGGATTGCGGTTCGATCGATGCTGCTAGAAGTTTTGCGCCGGAAAGAATGGTGACTCGTGTATCGCGAAGAAGTCGGAAGTCGTGACACCCCGACATCGTTATCCACCGGTGTGAAAGTTCCTAGAACAGCGGACGTCTGTTTCGCGGCGCACCGGACTGGAAATCTTCGCTGTCCTGTCCGTTCGTCCGGGATTGTTTTTATCGGCTGTATTCGCGAACGGAAGTTGCGGACGTACGATCGGCCGGGAAGCTGATCTTCGCGAGGGATCGATGGAAGAAACGTCGTGTCGGTTCGCGGAAACGGGCCCTGTAACGGACGGTCGATCAGAGAGGATCGATACGTCGCTGTCAGACGCAAGCCTCTCCAGCGACGATTGTTGTCACGATTGTTCCGCACGCACGTTGCATAAGCGTTCGCCGCGTGATTACGTAACACGTAACCAGTTGTCGGTTTGCGGAGAATAATCATAAAATCAGACGCAGGACGCAGACGCTGCACGCAACAACGATTTTCTCCGGGACCCGGTGTGTGTCGTATGGACATTCGTGGATCGACCGCGATTTTGTGTGATTCCGATTGTCAAAGCTCTTCTGCGTCTCCTTGGACATGTGGAGGAAGTGTGAGCACTGAAAATAGCACATCTGAGCTGACTGTTGTTTGCAGTGATATTTGAGTGAAGTTTTCGTGAAATCGCGGTGATAGAGGATAAGGTGAATTGATAACGAGACTGCCGGCCGATTTGAAATTCCCGCGCGCGGTGCACGTGCCCAAAGAGCGACGATGGCGATGAAGAGCCGGAAACAATACGCTGGGCCTGGCTTCGGATCGAAAAGTCATTACCCGGCTATCAGTCAAGCTTACTGGGCACCGCAGGCGCAAAATGTACCTTACTCCATCCCAGGTATCGTAAGATATTCCGTCGATACTTTATTCTGAATTTCAAGGAATTAAACAGTTGATAGTCGTAAGTATACTCGAGATCGAAAAGTCATTACCCGGCTATCGGTCGATCTTAGTGGCCACCACATGCGCAAAATGTAACTTACTCTGTTCCAGGTATCGTAATAAATTTCGTCGATACTTAATTCAAAATTTTAAAGAATTAGACAGTTGATAAGCAATCGTTGCCGTACTCTAGATCGAAAGAAGTAAGCTGCATGGAATTTAAGAAATGCGCAGGATGTTCAGGAATCGGGTACGCGCAGTATTTGATAAAATACAGAAGAAAGTTTTAGCAAATATTGGAGAAATGAATAATTTCGAAGATATGAAAAAGTCTGAGTATTATTGTAACAGGTGTTTCACTTAAACTTTTGTTTGTATTTGAAAACTGTTGATTCTTTATTCATGATTTTTTGTTTAATTTATTGAGTACTACAGATAGCTATATTTAAAACCAGCAATTTCAAATTACTATACATTTTAGAACAATATAGAATACATATAGATAGTACATAGATTATATTTTTTAGGACTTAATGTTGTGGAGTATGTATTTTTTAACTTTTGTCCTGTAGGTTGTAGAAGAATATTAAAGCCATCAATTTTAGAACACACTGTATATTGGACGCATTAGCGACATTCCTAGAAGAATGCAAAATAGACTTTCTAAATACTTTAAACTGTGCCATATAAAGCAAATTTTCAGAACTTAATATTATAAAACTCAATTTCTTTAAATTTTATTGTATCAGAAATATGAGAATATTAAAGCCATAAATTTTAGAACTCCCTTAAAAAATTATTTAAACGCCCTTCTGAATGAGGCAGATTTAATTTGCAATTATCATCGACCGATTGTACAATTTGTGCAACCAGAGAAATTTCTCACTCCATCGGAAGATTCGGATAAAAACCGCATACAAAATATTGCGCAATTTCATACAGCCGATTATGGATCGGTGTACAGCAAACAATAAAATACAATCTAATTTCTAACACTATACTCTTTATTTGAATATTGTTTTCCGCCAAACAAATCTTTCTTTACCAGATATTTTTCTTGCATCGGTAAAAACAATATAGATACATGAGATTAATGCAAAATAAACGAAGCACCCCGTATATGCGCGTTGCTTTGAAATATTCTAGAACTGCAGTCGTCATGGGAGTCCGAAGTGTGCAGGCTGTCATAATGAGCAATCGCTTTGTTCGCGCATGCCCACCTGTGTTTGCATTCGAGTCGCGCGTATTGCTCATTTTTATTGTTGCCAACAATTATAATTTCAATGAATTTCTTCATTTCGAACGCCTGTTATATACACCGATGATCATATTCCTTGAATAATCAAACATACACGTCCTACATATCGGCGTGAAGGTGATAATACATTGTAATTTTTTCCCCAAGCAAACGAGTCTCGTATGTGTTAATACATTCGGCATATGCTCGCTCAGAGCATAACGATACATCTGAGATAAAGTTTCTTGTATTAAGACTGATGTACAAGATACAACACATTACAGTAATATATGCATGTTTATTCACGCCGCATATTGCAACACTCCGTTTTTTTCTATATTAATTATTAAAACTGTTATATCCTTCATTATTCAATCGTTTACTTGGTGCTTTATGTTGTTACCGTAGCATAAAAATTGACAACGAATTTTAAATTTACAAAAAGATTGAAAGTTATTTAGTTAACGTGTTCACTGCCCCTTAAATCACATTTGGTTCAGAACAATTTTGATATCAACCTTTTGTGATCCTTCCTTCAGTCATTAACTCGTGTTTATGCTTTTGCACTATCACACGTAGTTACATTACTATACATAATTTCCATATAGAAGTTGCATATCTTGAGCTTTCCAGGTTTCTACGTGCAAATAATTTTGAACCACATGATATAATCAAATAATTCGATGATTTTGAGAGGTTAATATTTTAAACTGAGACGTACCGTTCTCTGTAAATGACTATAGATAAATATTTAAGTATTTTATTTTATAACTTGGATTCAAGTCTTGTGAAGTAAGAAGAACAGCATTTTTAGAACATGTCGCTATAATAGAAAACTTCAAATTGCCATAGAACAAGCTCAACGACTAACAAACCTTGTAATATAACATACGTACTAACACTTTTAAAAAGGGAATACTAAACTTTTTGCTACGATACATCCGGAAATTATTTCGCTAATTATGACCCACGTACGCTGCTAATTATCGCCTTTATCTTATGCGATTTCTTAATTAGCTACTCATTTAAGAAACGACCTGGTGCCTGCAAATCGTATCGTCGAGCTGTTCAGTCAAATAATGGAAGACGACTGAAAAACATAGTTGTATTGTATCAGCCCTGATCCTGCAGTTTCTGTTGTCTCTCCTGTTGTCAGTGTCTCGAGTCAATAAACGATAATAGTATTTATTGAGAGCTTCGGTTAAACCCAGACGTCGAATTTTCTTAGCGTTCTTGTGGAACTGTGCACAGAAAGTATTTACAGTGACGTGCCAAAGTTTCCGGACAGTAAATTTTGCAGTGTTACTTTGGAGGAGTACGATCAAAATAAATTTTAAACGAGATTAAACTGACAAATAACGCAAAGAAAAGATAAAGTTAGAATCTGTGACATTTCCGTTCATTTGTAAGAAAATTTATAAATCAAAACTTATCATAAATTCTTTACAACACAGTTAGGAAGTGAAACTTTTACACGCCATTATATATCCCAAAAAGGTAGCTTTTCTAAACACATGTTCATACAACCTGCTTTCATCCGCAATGTATCTGGAATATGCTCTTAAGTTTCGGTCAGTTATTTCAGGCATAGCCTGTATAAATAAATAAACAAATATTTGACTTCTTTTTTCTTAAGGAACGAAATTTTACTAAAAGAAATTCATTTTGCTCGAGAAATCACCTCGTTTTTCGTTCCACCGCGATTTCTGACACACCCTGTATGTTCGAGGTATCGCAAGGTGGCACTACGCGTCGAAGACACGAGGTGACGTTATGAATAGTCAAGAGCAGTTCGCGAACCGTTAAATAGAATGAATAAATACGTATCTGCATAAATATACATGGCCGCATTGCGTGTACCGTCTGAGCCATCACTATTAATAAAATAAATGTGTATCCCGACTGTGGCCGACGTACGTGTCATTTCACCTCAGGTGTTTGGACCCGAGAAAACAGTTCAGAGTTCATGACACTGGGCTGGAATCATCGATTAGTAATACACTACAGAGATCCGCTTATGATAGTCATGATTTATGCAACCTGAACAGCCAGTCAAACGGAGATTATGATAGTTTGTATCGATAAATGGGTCTCGTGTCAAGTTCAGTCAATAACCTTTAAGAATTACTTAAAAGATTTGCATATTAGCAGCGATGTTAAGATCCCCGGTTGCAGTCGCGACAGACTGTTTAGTATAAAAGGATCTGCACGTCGATAATTTCAGTGCTGCAATGTGTACGTACCTGTTTTTGTGCCGTGTGCTACTTTTACAGTAGACTTTTAATCTAGGCGAACCTCGATTATCTGAATAATGTGTCACGGTAAGGAAAAATAAATGTCAGTAGCAGTGTAGAATTATCATTTAGCTTATCGTTCTAAGTTCGCTGTCGACTCGGTCGACCAACATTGCCGACGAGACGGACAAACATTTTAGTGTGAGTTCGTACAGAATTCTTCAAACTGATGGTTAACTAGTACATATAGAAAATAAATATACAGGATGTCCTAAGATAACTGCTGTTTGCAATGGCGTCTAAACTATTGCTTCCCTCAAATAATGGTAGAAAACACGTTATTTCTATTTTTAATGCATAATCGAGTGGGAGAAAATGATCATTTTTTAAATTATTTTTAACTTGTTTTTTTTTTAATGGAGTACTGTATTTTTTTGTTCGCATCATATCAGATAAAAAAAGACAAATTCAGCGACCTCCTATTATGTGACCTTGAGACAACTAAAGGACAATCAATCGAATTTTGAAGTTCGCGATAAGTAGGTCTTAAAATGAACCCTTTAACACATTGACTGCCACGCTTCATTAACCGAAAATGGCAAACTTTCTACATTTTTATACGAAGTGAATATAACTTCAAATTCTACCCACTTTCATCAATAACTTTAGTGACTTTCAGAATTTTTCATTGATTCTGTTAGATTTTATTAGACATATTTATTATACTATACATAGTCAAATAAATAATGATTCGATTTCAGTATCACCCACATATGGATGACATGGCAGTCAACGTGTTAAGTGGTACGGGTACTTAATACTCCATACATGTCTACGGCACGTGCGCACAACGCCCATGGGCGTTCAGGTAGTGTTCATATTAAGCAACTTTAGAGATCTTCCGCACGAAATGTACGGTTTTGAAAGAAGTAACCTTTTCCATGCAGAAGTGTATATAAATAGTGGTTTAGAGCCCACCTAAAACTGCAGTAGGTTGCCCGGCTAAGTAGCCATTAGTAGGTGATGCTGTGTTATGTGCAAAAAGAGAGTTCATACGATAACCGTACGTCACGTGCGGAAGGTCGCTAAAATGTTCTAATGAGTACAGTATCCGAACGCCTATGCTAGGGGCACAGACCAGAACAATATATACAGTACTTTTAAATATCTATAAAATGTAAAGTGTTAGTTTCACGATGTATGTTTATTAGACATTTGTACTTCCTCTTCAAAAGTCCTATATACTAATAAAGTTTGGCCACTCTTTTTAGAAACATCCTGCAGTGTACTGAATTAATGCTTAATCAGTTCTCAATTCACGCACGTCTAAAGTGGCAAGGCAGAATGTGCTACTGTTGCTTCTACAGGCCAAATAAGACGAGGTATCGAGGACGTAACTTTTCTATGTGAGTCGCTGCCTGGATATTACTAAGCGCTTCGAAGGCTGAATGCTTGTTTAACGTCATTTTAACACGTACTCGAACGTTTGATAGTGGTTTCGTTAAAACGGCTGTCCTTTCAGTCGATAACGAACGCATCTTTCGAGACCCGAGAGCCTTAATGAAGATTATTAGTGAAGTAATATCAATTCGATTCGCCTCTGTAGATGTTCATTCTTCCGTTGATGTAATTCCTGATATTTCATCGTACTCTGCAAAGCATGCCACACGTAACGGTAAGAATATGAAGCGTACACGGTACATAAAATTGGCAAATATTTCACCCATAAGTGAACGTTATGTAACGCGTATTGTAATTACCTGCATTAGCGGTTCAATGCTAAACTGTTTAGGAAATACGTATCAGGTACGGGTCCTTGAGTTTCTTTGCAGTTTAGCTCATTTTTGCGCAACTCACTTGTCAACTGCACAATTATACGTGACACGGCAAGTCTGCAGTAGATAGAGAATCATTATTATATGCAACGTCACTTCCAAGGCGGAATTACTAGGTAATAATGACTAATTTCATAAGATTATAAAGGATGTATCTTAACTAAATAATTGTTAATTCTTATAAAATTCTAAAAGGCGTTAATGTTGCAATAATAATGTAGAATGCGAATTATGTGATCGAGTAGTTAAAAACTTGATCGCTTGAAGATTTATGTTAAATGACAGTTTTCTTTGTGCCACTCGATGTGATAAATACTATAATACAAAAGACACGTGTTTCGCAAGTGAAAAATGCATCGCATGGTGCACGCATTCCGGAAAGAAAAGCCTAAAACAATTGGTGACGAAAGAGAGTGGACAACAAGAAATAAAATTGCGAAGAATGCCAAGGGAAGAATATACTGTAACGACTACACTTTCAAACATCCTTGACTTCCTTATAAGCTGGCACGCGGGAAGTTACATAACGAGCCTTTGAGTCGTGGCTGGTTAATAGATAGGTAAAAAACAATACAGTAAGAAAAAAGGGAGAATATGCTAATTTGCAAACGAGATTTTCATGCAGGTGTTTAGAAAAAGAACGTTATTACTCTTTAGAATTTCTTTAGAGATTCCAAATGCACTGCTTAAATTAATAAGAGCAGCATAGATATAAATGATGCATTGTTTATTTAATTGTTACTGTAGTACGTAGTGAACATTGAGTGAAAATGCTGCAACATTAGGGGCACATTTTTTTCATTATTGATATTTTACAAATTGTCCGCAATTATTGAAAATTTTGAGCCTGTTTTGAGCAATCTATATTATTTTTCAGTACATGAGCATAAGTCAAGCTAAAATATTTTTATTTTATTTTTTAGACGATTAATAAGAAATATTTCCTGAAACCTTATCATCGATTTGAATTTTCTGTGTCACTTATTATTTAGAATAGTATTTGAAATATCATTAACATAGGAACAAAATTCTTGATTTAATAATTAGCAAGTGTAAATCAAACTAAAATATTTATTTTGGTTATCAAAGGGATAAACAAAAAACATTTCCCGATATCTGGTTTTCTATTTTAAATATTTTATTATCATTCTTTATACCATGCATTATTCAAAATAGCAATAGAATGAAATATTTGATTTGCTGGCTGAGAAGTGTAGGTCAAACTAAAATATTTATACTTTGATTCTTCAAACAGATCTTTCCAACAATCTTATTTCTTATTTAAGATATTTTATTTCCATGTCCTTGTGCTTTATTCCTCAAAATAATATTTCAAATATTACTAATACAAGAATGAAATATTCGATTTGCTAGCTGACAAGTGTAGATCAAACTAAAATATTTATATTTTAATCTTCATAATGTTAAGAGAAAAATATTTCCTGAAATCTCGTTTTCTAGTTCAGATACTTTTTTTTTGCATTCCCCGCGGTATTTATTATTTAAAATGGGGTTCCACCTGGAAATTTTACCCGGCTCTGGTCTTTGAAACACGGAAAATTTCCATGACAGACGAAACACGTCGCATCAACGATGCTGCACGCAATCTTTCCTTGCATTCGCATGAGACACGAATCCGAGGAACGAACAGCGAAGCATAGTCGGTCGTCAGGTAACGTGTGTGTTCGTTGGATTGCGCAAGCAATACTGCGGTTGCACGTTCATACTGGACAAACTGCATACTTCTAATGCACTCGACCACGTTTGCAAGCATTCACGGAATACTTCTTCTAACTTGACCTCGTTAACGTACCGCAAACCCGGCTCAACACATCTTTGGAGTGCTTCGATCAGCAGACCGGGGTAAAATCGAGTCGATTCCGGAAACAGATCGTTGTTTCGACATCGCGGTGTTTCTCGTTTAAATTTATTATTATTTTATGTCTTCCTCTTTCTTGTATTTTCTTTCCCTGTTTTTCTGAAAGCATTTAGTGTCGCGTCAGGAAATAGGTTATTAGCGACCACTTAATGTTCAATTCAAATGCATTTTAAATAATATTGTAAATTTAAGTACTCTTAAATACTACATCGATTAATTTCTTCATAGCATCTTCGGTCGAATATCCTTTTCTTATAGTTTATTTGACACACTCTGCACTAGCTGAAAATGGCACTTTCTATATTTTTGTATAAAATAGATTTAAGCTCAAATTGTGCGCTTTTTATTCAATAATGTTAGTAACTTTCATAATTTTTTACTGCTCTTGTTAGACCTTGTTAGATATATTTATTAATACTATACACAATCAAATAAATAATGATTGAATTTAAATGGTATCTATACATGAGTGACAGGGCAGTCATAGTATTAAAGTGTCAGGTCTATGAAGATGATGGCCTGTGTTTTATGACAGGTATTTCAATTTTTGTCCTAAATTACCGAAAATCTCCCATAAAATGACTCAGGAACTTGATCCCTTAGTTGTTTTGTAAAGTATACTTACTTTCAAAGGATTTAGTCAGTAACAAAAGAATTGCCAGTTATACAGGATGCCCTAGATCGTTCCAACCAAACTGGTCCTGTAACATATTTTATGGGTAAAAACAAGGTAAAGATATTGTGTAAATATGTTCCCATCAAAATGTTTAATTAGCAGGCGGTGACAAAAGCGCAGTGTAAAATTGAAAAAGAAACTAAAGTTAAAATTTATATACAGGATGCATTTCAATTTATACATGTATGTATTTATTTCTCTTGTATGAAATAATACAAAAAATGTTGCTTACAAAAACTATATGATTTACATTTTTCTTTAATGGAACCATATCATTTGTAAATAGATATCGATTCCTTTCGGTATGTTGCGTCTGAAAGTATTGACGTTATTTGAAAATTGCATACTTGAGACATTTTGACTATTAAACGACTTTTATTTATCCACCAGTACCGGCTGCATTTTTATAAAATCCTCATATTATTTGCAATTCAGCACATTATTTTTCAGCTGTTATTGTTTCTCCAGTTCTTAGAAAGCTGGAATGAATAATTCCTTTTTGTGTCCGCCATACGGCAAACATAAATTTCCTCCAATGAAGAGCTTGTTTTGAAGCTGCTTGTGGAGGTTGGCCAGCCTTCAACCATGATGAAGATCTTCGCTGCTGTCGTATAGTATCTACTTTTTATCGCATGTTACCACACGATCCAGAAAAGGCTCACTGTGTTGCCGATGAAGAAGATAAGACGCTGTAGGGAACCTATACTGCTTATTTGCCTCCGACCATTCGTCCGGTACCCACCGGTCAAGTTTTTTTATCTTTACCGATTTCCCGTAAACCCCGTGCGACTGTTCTTTGACAGACCGAGTTTCTGAGCGAGTTCTCCAGTGGTTCGGTGAACATCGGATTCCACCGATTGCTGCAAAACTTCCCAATACTACAAACGATCCGGTAGCCCACGTGTCTCATTTTCAAAATTTTACACTCTAGGACAAAATTATTCCAACCAATTTCTGACTGTCCTTTCAGAAATGGTTCCATCCCCTAATCGATTATTTAGTCGCTTTGTCGTTTCAGCTGCACCGAGTCCACCTTTGTACTCATAAAATATAATTGCTCTAGCCTGCCGCGGATCAGTATTTCAGAAAATGTGCCACTAGAATACAGTCGCTTTTAAACTGTCTGAGTTTGTCTTAACACTTTGAGGGCCGTAAAAATTTTGCAAATATTAATTATCTTTGATCATTTTTGCAAGAATCCATAAGTAACGAGAACTTGCACATGACACTCTTTATGTCTAATATTCTACAATTTACACTTTATTAGTACCTGAATGTTTATTTGTTATCAGTGATAGAAATGTTTATTCATTTATTTTAAAAGTGTCATCCAAATTGATAAAAATCACGTGCATGTAACAGCGGCCTCAAAGTGTTAAACACTGAGGAATGATTGCTCTTTGATGCCAATTGTACCAGTTTGAATAATTTGTATTCTTCAACTGCCATAAACCGAGGAAAGATTGCAGTATTTGCACCCAGTAATTTCGTACGCACCATTCCAATACATCGTAGTTGAGCTTATCTCATTCTGGCTAAGGTCTGTTGGTCCTCTGTCCTGTAGCGTAGACGAGTGGTGGGGGGAAAAGCGCGAGAGGGGCCCCTCCCGTGGGCAGGTCTGTCGTACTGTTTCCAACTCTCAGTCGCATTAATTTGTACCTTCATCACGCGTGCTGCTTTCTCTTCTTCTCTATCGTCCCGCATACAGGTCGTTTATGAAAAGTCGGGTACCTCGTTACGGTCGTTGAACATCTACATATGCCCCACAAACTGGAATAAATCGCTGAAAAGTCGAGCGTTACCGGTGCACCGAATAACCATCTTCCATCAAACATTTCATGTTTCCAGTCACGAGTGTATGTTCGTTCAATATGCCTGCGCAATATGTATGCGCTCCAAAGTCATCGAAATTTGTCGTATTTAACAGTTAACCGATCGCACTAATACTCTTACCAGTTTCCAAGCAGAGTAAATGTTGGAGTTCGTGCGACAACAGTTAGTCCAGACTCTTTAGGAAAATGAGTTATTTTACCAAAATAAGTATCTAACACTTGATTCTATGTATTTTTGCCAATGAATCTGCAGATTAAAAAATTCCTGCATTTCTAGAAGTGATAAGATGAATAGATATCCGACATTTCATATGCACCAGCCTGATACTTTTGTCTTGTAATAAACTTTGAATTTTAAATGATATTAAGTATCTTGCATATTGAATAGTACAATACTATAATTTTCATCGTCACTATTTGTATTTCCTATAAAGTCTTTATTGTACTAAATATATTAGAAAAGTGCAATATGCAACACAGGAAATCAATCAAACATGATTGTTGGTACTGCAACATTGTGCACCTTACCTTGAATAAACGACACATCTCACATCTTCTATAGTAATATTTTTTGTTAACAAAATTTGTAACAAAATAAATTCAATAAATACATACAACAATTTAATATAGCTGAATAATATTATAAAACGATAGGCAGAAAAATACTTTAGTATCTATTAGGTTGTTCAGAAAGTTCGTATGTATAATGAATTTCTGTCAAATAATTAACCTTTTAATTCGAACAAAAATTAATCTTACAACAGTTCGCAACTTGGTCGATTAAACGTGGCAATTAAACAAATATATCCAGAATTGTACAATAAGAAGAATGTCTTATTCTTATTTATACATACGTAAATAACACTAAACCACACATTTTGGTGAAGAGCAGCTAAAAATGGCTGTGGCTTACAATCATTTTATCTCTTACAGTAGAATAGATAAATCTTATCGGAATTTTAATGTTAAATATCTTTTAAACTATTGGTGGTCTATGCCCAAAACCATATATAGGCAGATTCGCAATAACACGATCTATCAACGTGCAAAAGCTCATTAAAATCTGTGACGATCACTTCGGTAGCTTTCCTTGTTGGATGTCCTACCCCATTCACCGTATTCATTAGACACGGCTCCCTCTAATTACAATTAGTGTCAGTCTTTACCCTCATCCGTCCCTCATTTTCCAAACTGAATTTGTCCTTTTCTGTCAAATTGACACAATGGTAAAAAATCAATATAACAAAAAGATACAGAAATAGTTAAATTTGCAAATCCTTCGATTGAAATTAAAAATTTGGAATTCCTGTACGTTCAGGCATAAGGTTGCTGACATTGTTCGCATCGTTCGCAAATAATAGGGCGACGTGTAAGGCATACAATTTTTGTACATTTGTTTCGTCGGAATTAACATCAAATGTTCGGGAACCTTTTTCGAGAAACGACGCAAGCCGCGCAGCGAAATCGTTGCGATCGTCTTCTGTTTTTCCGACGCTGAGCGCCTTGTGCGTTACGAGAGCATGCAGATTCGCCTCAGCCGTTGGGCGCTACGCTTGTTAGTTGTTGAACAATACATGTGTGAAATAAAGTTAATATACAATAAAAACTTTTGTACTGAGTATACAGTGCATCCTCGTGCTAAGTGCACATCCGTACTGTACAACGTTTATCGCATTTTAAAAAGAATGTTTTAAAGGCAACAAAATGATAATTCAGAGGCATACAACAGCCATTCGCAAGAATTCCTTATTCAGAAAAATTAAGAGTTTGCCTAAAATGCAATTACAAAATTGCCAAAAAAACAGTAAAAGATAATTGAAAGAAACGGGGCGTGTGCATTATGGAGTAATGTACAAATCTTGTACAAAAATTTTACCTTGATGTTTTTATTAACCCGCCGTGGTGGGGTGTGACATACCCCACAGTTTCAAAAAATTATTATATTACTTTCTTACTAAGCATGCTCGATGCTGCTGGTTTTCAGTACCTTCCTTTTATACCACGCTCTTTTGTTTTAGCGAGTCTACTGCTGTGCAGTTGAGGTTAAAAAAAACTTGCTCCGAAAAGGAGGATGATTAATACTAGTTAATGTTATTATTATGAAGTTATCCAAACTTTGCGTTATTATTAATATAACAATTTCTAAGGTTCGAAAAATCACTTGTAACATTTAGTAATGTATTTCTAGTTAGTAAATTTAAGTTTATGAAACTATTATATGATTGTTCTTTAAATAACATCCGTATTTGTTCATTACATTTACGAATAAAAAATAATTTCTAATAATTTTGTGCACAATTTAATTGAATATGGATGAAAGAAGTCAGATTTGATGTTATATTAAATGATTTACATACAGAATTTAAATTTTTTAAAACATTGATTGGCGTATGGTGTCACTCCACCATAGATTATGTTACGCTCTTCCATCACACAGTTTTGTGGTTAAACGTTACAAACTTTCCGGACAACCTGATAATTGGGAATACGAACCGGTGGAGTCTTAGATTTGTGTCAAAACTGATTCGGCCACTGGCTTTCGCGTTTCGATATCCGAGCGTTAGTTCGAAGAAACTTTCGACCACGCCTCCCGACATCGCCAATTTGTTTCCCGCTCGTACATACGCATGTATTGCATGGATCTGTAAAAGTCGGTCGTTGAAACCAGCGTGCAGCATTGACCTCGGTCCTTGGCATTCGAGGCTGCACTCTCGATGTCGACGATTCGAGGCACGGGTCATCGTGTTGGAGTCGAGTTTAAACATCGCTTATATCGTTATTAACTCTTACGAAATCGCTTTGTAAGCGCGCGCGACGTGGGCGTCATAGTTCGTGCATCGTACGAAGCGAGTATGGAGTTTTTCCAACTTCTACAGAGTTTGTTAACAATCTTCTGATGGTAAGGATATTATTCTATGTCGACCAAAATTTTCATCCACTGATTATCTCCGAATTTTGCCCATTTTTGCATCCATATGGGAGTTATCGATTTTGGGGATCAGTTTCTCTATTGATCGTCAGAAGGAGGGGGGAACAAAATTATGTACAAACGTAATGTTATACAGTGGAACCTCTATTATCCGAACTATAATTGGCAAAATGATGACTCGCTTTGTAACTATCTTTTGCACAAAAATTATTTTAGTTTACAGTATATAATACGCAGTGATGTAAAATTAGATATAAAGCGTTAGTAATGATAATGTTAGCTTCTAACTCACATATGATTAATTTTTGGATGACCGGTGTTCGGATAACTGAGGCCTGCTGTAATTCGGAAATGAAAAGTTTCTCCAAGGTATCACTCATACCACGTGACAGAGCATAAAATAAGATACAATTAAAGAACCTTTTTTTTCTGTTAAAATCAAACGATGTTTTTGGGGAGAATTTAATTTTTTATGGGTTTTTAAATCTGTCGTGATCAGAAAATGTGCGTACAATGTCCATAAAACAAGTGTAATGTATATCAAAGGTCATATCAATAAAGAACTCTACATTTTGTGATTTTTCTGCATAAGTTGCATTCTGATATATTTGTTTAACGAAAACGTTTAGCCGTAATAACCTATAAAGAAGCTGACCCCTGGAATCGATGACCCCATATGAGAGTCTATAGATAAGCGAAATTCGAAGAAAATTAATAGAGGGTAATTATTAATTTTCCGAAAAATTCTAACCTCCCAGATAGAACTATTTTTCAGTTATTAAATGTTGAAATTTTGCAAAATTGCCCAAACATTGAATCGACACCATTTCGGTTTGAACTGTTAAATTGTGTTTGTAGACATTTCTAAGCTAAACAAATGCTTTTTCGCTGGTATATAGAAAATGTAACTTTTTAAGAATTTAAATAATAAAATTGACGGTTGATCCTTTGATTGCGGGCTACTTGGAAATGAGGCGAACACTGCATGCGGCTGAGCTGCAATAGTACATAGAAAGTCACTTCACCGAACGCCCATGGGCGTCGACAGGACACGGTGAGCGGCCTTATCAAGCGCCTATAGGCGCTGATAGCAATCAAAGGGTTAAGCTTTCGATTACTAATATAATACTATTATCATTTTCAAATCGCTTTGAAAAGATCCTATTCAATTCTGTGAAGTTCTGCTGTAAAACGCGTATCTCAGAAAGATGGAGCGATTTCGGAAACATTTGGAGGAAAAAATAACATAACCTGGAATGCGTCGTATGTGTAAAACTTTACTGAGCAACTGACATCTTTACGACTTTGATACGTTGCACCACGTGTTGCGTTCCGATGTCAATAGTCACGCACTAAAAGTTGTCCAATATCTTTACTTGCCATTCTTTTCATAATAATATGTACAAACGATCTTTTTGAAATCGATGTAAGAATATTTGTACTACAGAATGTTCCGTAACTGGTGGTATAACCGAAAAAGAGGTGTTTCTACGTGAAAAGATGCATCGAAAACGTAGAATAAAACTTTGTCATACGATGCTTTGTTTTCGAGAAAAATCACTTTGAAAATTCGATGGATACACGTGCTCTTGATTACGTGAATTGATTTTTGTTCACATTTGTAACACACTAACAATGCGGAGAATCGAGTACAAACTGAGACAAGGACTGACTATTCACCCTCATCCTTCCTTTGTGTCAATTTGACACATTTTTCTCACAAAAATTCAATAAACGTAAAAAGGCAGTATGCCTTGCATATCGCTTTTTAATTTGTGAACAGTGCGAACAATCTTATGCCTGGATGTACAGAACTATCATTTAATTTATTTTCAATAAATAAAATCTGCATATGTAACTATTTATCTTTTCATTGTATTGGTTTTTTTCCGTTGTGCCAATTTGACACCAAGGAACAAATTAAGTTGGGAAAATGAGGGGCGGATGAGGGTTAAGATTCTCAATTAATCAGCAAGTGTTTAAAGTTAGAACAGGAATACATTAGCAACTTAAAACGAAAAACTCTTTTTCTCAGTCGCTTGACGAGGCAAATATGAATCAGCCGATTGCATCGCGACGTTTCCCATTGTCCAGTCGAGGTTGTTATGAAGGAAAGAACATAGTTTATTTATAAATTACAACGAGAACAGCAAACACGTCAAGGAGACACAGAAGAGTGAACAAGGAACAAATTTACCAGCAGGAAATGAAAGAAGCTTCTCGATGCATGAATATCTACATAAACGGGGTCATTTTAATCAGATCTGGGCAAATTTTATTAGAAATTGAAATGAGAAGTAACTATTTTAAATAATATTTCGGTCCGTTACTTTCAATACTGTCACTTGAAAATTTGGAGAATATCATACGAGAATATGGAGATCTAATATGGAGAAAAATAGCAATTTCAAATAATGAGTGATTTCATTATTTCTTTATTTCAAATTTGACAGAAGAAATAATCGTCAATGTAGTACAACTGAAAGATTTTACTTGAAGAAATTTTTACAACAATTTGCTTTGAGTGAAACTCTCTTCAAAAAGTTCATCAGTGAGAGGTTTTTATCTAGGACTATCTAATATCCTTGTGAAAGAAAATAATCGTTCTCCTGGCGCTGAAGGCGGAAGAGGGTGGTATTCTTCAGGAAAGCATCTCTTATTATCGGATAATCATTTAAGAGTGCGAGTTGAATATAAACGCACTAAGCATGAAACTATAATGTCAGAAAGGCAATCACGATTTCATTATTTTATTATCTTAGATACAAGGTGATTATCTTCAAAATTATTTATAATAATAAAATAACATGTCCTTTGAAATAATATTCGAAATAATGTCTTTTCAAAAGTGGCCAGGTCTGATTCTAATACATCATGGCAAACAACTTGTCGTCCAATAACATCGTTACTAATAGAGGCGTAGTCGAGTTTGCAACATGAAAACGACGATAGGTATCATTGGTGGGCTGAAATTATGTTTGCGTAAAGCGTTGTCATTCATGTGTGAACGATAGGTAGAGCAGTCCAGGGGCTACCATTCACGATTAGCTGAGACTGGGTCATATGCAAATCGGGAGCCAACGCGGCCGTACCTTCCACCTGTCACTGTCATTTGATTCCTTTTCGAATGATTCGCGTGTCCCACGTGTGGTAGGAAATACATATTTTGCGACACATCTTGGGACATCGTTACTTAGTTGCACTTGAGTTATCGCGACACGTAATAACACAGAAATAGTTACAATACGTTGTGTAGGTGGATAAATTGAGGTCGTGTTGAATTAGGTAAACCATATTCACTGAATTTCATTGCGAAACTACTTATATTTACTTAGAAACAATGAAATAAGCTGATGTTAAAGTATCTCCGATATGACCGTACTTTCTAATTATAACAGTTTTGTATTTTAGAGACTTCTATCTGCATAACTGTACAAGCGGTATATAGAATGACCGTGCAACTTGTCATTATAGTTTTGATGAAGTTCCATTTCTATAACTACATTAACCTAAAACACAGAGTTCCCCGGCTGTCTGAACTCGCATTCGGAACCGAGCATTTTCAGACAGCCGTTTTAGGACCAGTTTTCATCATCTTCTCGGGCACAAGATTTACGAGCATAGCTTGAGAAGCCATAATCTGGGAGGGAGAGAGATAGAGCATCGGCAAGGTTAGTCGGCCGCCGCCAAAGAGTTTTTTCGTGGACGCAAATGAGTCATCGTATAACGAAAAACAAAATTTGTCTATTTTTTATAATACATTAATAAAAATACTACAAATGAATAGGTGAGGTTTTCCCATGAAAATGAGCCCAAACGCGATGTTATTCGGTTCATTTGTTATTAAAATTTTGCATAATGTAAAATTCGATAGTCATAATGTCTCTGATAACAAATAGTCCGAATGAGATCGCGTTTGGAGTCATTTTAATTGGAAAAACTTCATCTATCTATTAAAAATATTCTCATGAATGTACAATGAAAAACAAAAAATTTTTTATTTCCGCTAAAGGATGGCTCACTCTTCGTACTATGTATCATGTTTCTCAAAAGCCTCTGCTAGTCGGCTCGACTGCTCGGTCTGGTTCCGCAGAAGCAAGGGGGGATATGTGGTAGGGATACAGACTCATTCAGCTAGCCGTGTCGAAAAGCATTTCAGCCAAACGTGAAACTCTGTATTTATTAATTCAGCACATGATTGAATGAAGAATGATTGGCGTCTATCATCCATTTATGGATGACGTGGCAGTCAAAGTGTTAACGATGCTATACAGAGGATATTTTATAATTGTGTATTATCAGTAACAGAAAAAAAAAACTGTATACATATTTTAGAAAATTTTTCTTTTTAATTCATCAAGCTATCGAAATTACAGTTATACACTCGACATAGACACGGAATATCTCGCCCAAAGCGTCCGATGAACGACATTGAGTTGTAAATGTTGATAAACAGAGATGCGAGACATCTCGTGCAAAACATCAAATAAACTTCGAGTCGCGAGATATCTCGTCCAAAGAATCAATTAGGTATAAACCAGTCGCGAGGTATCTCGCCCAGAGAATCGAATGAGTTAAAAATACATCATCTGTCATGTATGTAGATCGTGGACATTATCACATGCTTATTCCGCTATATTAATGGCGATTCATTTTTCAACTAATTTTTTAAAATGTTCCAATATAATTGTTCCCTCCGTACGGCTACCGGAGTATTGATATTGAATCTTATGATTTTAATACGCAGGGAACTTCACAAAGACACATCCTTCAATGAATTACTTTTGTTCGATTTCGTCCACCTGTCAACTGGGTCATTCTTTATCTAGGAACAGCTACTGTTTGCAGTTAACCCTTTCACTGCTATCGGCGCCTATAGACGCTCGACAAAGCCGCTCACCGTGTACTGTCGACGCACATAGGCGTTCAGTGCAATAGCTCACTATGTACAAATGTAGCTCGGCCGCACGCAGCGTTCGCTTCGTTTTCAAGTAGCCCGCAATCAAAGGGTTAACAATGAATAAAAATGAGATGAATTGTCCTGGCCATTGCAGAGACATTTTCAAATGTCATGTTGAATCGAACAATTTTCAAAGTACCAGCTAACTTGTCTTCCTTACTTAATTTTATCGAAGAAAAGTAACTTTCACAAATATATGCATGTGTGAACGTGGAACACATTTTCGCTTTTATTTTTGCTTCCAGTTCATTGCGTTTTGTTTTTCAAAGGAAGACGTTCAAATTTCTAACCCGACATTGGTGAGTGTTCCCCTGTCACGTGAATTAAATTTTCGGGTCAATGTTGTTTCAACTATTTTCTGTTCCCCTTTGAGAGTACTGTATGCTTCTAAATTTTGGTTACTCTTTTTGGAAACATACTGTATAATCAAATACAGCTATTCGGGAACTCCTGTAATTGCAGTATCAACGTGTATTGTTATTGTAATTTCCTTTCACTGCTACAAATACCGATTATTCGTCGACACAATCACTGTGATTCTTCACATGCTATAATCTTGACATAAGAACAGATCAGAATGCGGTTTCAGTATTGTATAATATCCTGTTACTTCACAGCGTGACTGCATAAAATTAACGATCGTGCATTTCGCACAGACACGTAAAATTGCTGCTGTCCTTGAACGTCCGTTCGAAATTGATTACAACTTTCAAACTGTACTTCCTATATGCTTGCATGGTTAAACGTTATCGTAAACAAGTGGTCCAAGTAGTAGTCTTCCGCGAATCAGGTTCTGTTGAAAAAAAGATTTCAACGTTTGGAAGACGATATTTTTTGGTAACTACGCTGAAGCTAACAAAGTAATTCGAAAATTTGTTCGATGGAACATGAAATGAAATAGTCCCTTCGTGCCTAATTGACACGGTGGCAAAAAAATCAGTATAACAAACAAATAAATAGTGAAATTTTCAAATTCTTTTATGCAAAATAAAAGAATGAAATTTCTGTACATTCAGGTATAGGATTATTTGTGTCATTCACAAATAATAAAGCGATGTGCAAGGCGTACTGCTTTTTTACATTTATTGCATTTTTGTGAGAAAAATGTGTTAAATTGACACGAGGGGCGGATGAGGTTTAGTTATTCTTATTGCAACATTAGATTTATTTTTATATAATAGAAGTTTTTCAAATAAAACAATATTTACAACAAGAATGCTTATTGCGGAATTGTACTGATCGTAAGACGAAATTATACATTTAGTTAACCTGCCGTAGTTAGGAAAGAAACCAAAAGTTTGTACAACTAAAACCACGTTTCAGTAGATAAATTTAGTGGTTTTCCTATACCATCATAATTGTTTAACAGTGTTTGCAATTGTACCTAACAAAATTCAGAGAAAGCTTCCATAAACAGGTGCATTCTATTTCAATGACATTCGAGTTACATAAGTCACGGCGTAAACCGATAATTCCCAGAGTAAATCTGGATACGTCAGTTCTATCTCATGTTCTCCTGCTACTGACATTTGATTCTAATCAAATAGATCTGTAAAATGTTTCCGTAACTTGCTTACCGGTATCCGACTTCGTTGCAAATTGTTTCACAGGATAAAGTCATGGCGCTGGAGTCTTTATTGAATTTAAGGCAGAACACACATTTCGACTGGCGAAAATATGGCTTATTATTGACAATTCCTTTTGGAAACACTGTTAGCTTTATTGATACGTGATTTTTTCCCTACATTCTGTATACGGAGGGGACTGTGTATCCTTAAATTTTCAAGAAAAGTTGTTGAAAGATGACGAAGATACAAACGCAGACTGCGTATGATGTGTCGGACTATTTGTAAAATGTGTTTCTAAGAAATGATTAAGCTACCGGATAAAGGGGATAATTGGACAGCTAAAAAAATACCTGGCATTTGCGACTGTCATGTAAAAAATGCAATAAGCTCAAATTTGAAAAGTGATACGTGGATCAATATGGCACACTTTGTGTATTACGGACAAATTACAAAGAATCTCATGGAAGTGCCAACAAAAATACCTTGTTTCTTTACGTTGCTCGTTTTCCTTACGTACTATACAACGTGCTATTGGATGTGATTTTTTGTCATTGGAAGTATTTTCACAGAAAAGCATCGAAATCTCAGTCGTAGTGGTAATTTTGTACGGGACTTCCTCCTTTCCTTGATGGCGAAAATTTTCCTTCCCATGTGACATATTTCTCCAATAAGCCAGAAATGATGTTTTCTCTTATTTCAAGAAAAGTTTTTCCTTTGTAATATAAAGGTGGAGATCCACGATGAAATTTTTCTCTCATGAGACAAAAATCTCAGCAACAACTGTATATGTATACAGGGTGTATCACGCAATTCTCGCCACGATTTTTCAGGCACTTTCGATAATCTGACAAAAAAATGTTTCGAATAAAAGTTAATCAGCTTTCAGTCAGCTACAAATTGCAATATCAAAAATTTCCAACAAGTTCTTTTTTGCATCATTTAAATGGCACTGCGTATTCTTGACTTCATAGTGTTATAGCTAATGTCAAGACGAGTTCAACGTCCTACTATTTGTAAGACCTTGAAATGACCTTGACCTTAGAAATGTGGGGTCAATCAAGGAAGACGTTATATACAGTCGGGGACAAAAGTAAGTGGACAGGTAGTGGAAATGGTTATCAATGAAGTTTAATGAAAATAGTACTATTGTCATGTATCTAAATTTTATTTATTATGTATATTTATGGTACATACACTATTTAGTTAATAGTTGAAAATAATATTTACATATCTGTGTAAGTAAATTATGTTTAGTGAATAAGTCAGCCAATTGCACAGGGACAAAAGTAAGTGGACACTCGGTTAACATGTGTAGAAAGATATTTGTCTCCTCAGAGATAAATCCCATGAAATATCTCATCGTGGGTCTCCACTTTAAACTATTCCACATCACAAGAGATTTAGATATCATAAAATCAATGGGACGCGTAAAATATTTTATACTTTTACGTATGAGCTGACACTCATGTATAATATGATCAACATAATCTACGCCACCCATCTATATACTGTTTTTCTTCTTTTATTGATAATACACTATTGTAAAGTATCGTATCTCTAGCATCGTTAATATTGTAATGAAAAAATACGCGAGTTGTCTCGTCCAAAGAATCGGATGGGAAAAAATCAATTGGCGAGATATCTCGCCCATGGATGCAACGGGATTAAGTAATAACTAAACTGCGAAAGTTTTTGCAAATGCATAGTTTTATAGGAATCGATTAAACAAGTGAGACTTTGACAGAATATATTTCATCATTAGAGGATCTTTAAAATGCATTTTTTATTTTGCATATTGCATACATTTTGCATATTCTGCATATTTCTTGCATATACAGAATTTGTTTATAAATTAGCACGAGTAATTGTTGGAACTTGCTCAACCTCGTCATTGTAGACTATAATTACCAGAATGTGGCTTTGTTGTGCCGACTACTCACCGCCGCGACATCAGAAATCGGTGTCGCTGCCACCAAGTAACATCATGTGATGTTGAAACGCCATTTTCGGCGTTTAACCTGATTTTTTCGAATAAATGGCACCAATTTTCAATTGATAATTTGAAAGAAACTATTGTTTATTTTAAGTTGAATTATATCTGAAACCTGACTAGATATAGTATAATAGTTTAATAGTAATAGTCATTTAATAGTTTAACATGTTAAAAAGTTTAATAGCTTCATATATTAAACACTTTAATATTTTAATAGTACAATATCTTGACATATATAATATAATTATTTCTTACGATAGTTTGTATAATATTTACATATTATGTAAATATACTGATAAATACAGTGATTAAACAAAATTATCTGAATTCTCTAATCCCCCCCCGGAAGTGCGTATTTCCTGCATTTATCCTGCATATACTTCGCATACATCTTGCATATAACTTTGCATATTCACAGCATATTATATTTGCATAAACTCCCGCAGTCCAGTAATAACACATTCTAAGTCATTCGAGTTACATTAATCATTTTACCTTTTTAATTCTATAAGCACTGGGTTATTTCCTTTTTGCCAGCGATAGGTAAGACCAACTATTTCCTTTACATAAGCGCTGGTCGAATGACTGAAATCACGTGCACGTGAGCGCAGCCATCAAAGTGTTAAAAGAAAACACGATAGCCACGCGCCTTTACGTGTTACCAGAGTTCGTTGCAAGTGGAGACGCGCCTTTATGTTCTTCTGCAGAATGCAATGCATAATGGTACAGTTGAAAATAACGAGGTAACAGTAGGTGCAGCTTACCGAGCCGGTAAGTAGGTTGCCGCAACAACTCGTCCGTTGTCATCTATACCTGCGCAACGTAATCGTGTCGGTAGAAGGCTCTCTGTCCAGGCCACAGAGAGATATGAAATCACGTTGTGCGAACGCAAGGGAGTCCCGATAATTTGAGGTAAACCAAAGTAGGCTCGATTTGCCGGAAATTTCGATCAAACGCAATCTGATAACAGCCAGTGATTTGTGGTCTTATGCTTGTACTATTTGTTACCACGTTTCACCACGTCGATAACACACGCAGTATCTCCGCACTATGTGAACCCTTCATTTTGAAAGTGACATGTGCCAATTTTCCGAAGAATATGAATTAAATGAATTGAATTAATTAAAGCTGTTTTACAGCACGGTTACAAAGCGAGATGATTTTTTCATCTAGAAACAATTTAACGATGCGTACATTATTTTATAAATTGTAAAGCTTTTATCTTGAATGATAATATGTAATAGTCACTTATACTGTACTGTGCAACTGTACGCGTACAGTATCGTTCATTTTTTGTGTCTCCGTGTATTGGTTGTAAGATCGTCCGTCTTTTAAATACGTGCTTCAGAATTTGTAAGCCTCGACCTATATAGTCACGCGAGTCACGCGCGTCGAAACGAGGAAAATCGGCTTCGAAGACGAATCCGCATTCCAGTGTCGAAATGCAGCACGCGCGAATCGTTGCGAACTTCAGAATTTTCAGATAACTTCGGAATTTTCCTCACGAAACGGCGTATTCGAACGGACGAATCACAACGATTGAATGGCGGGGAAAGATAGAGTCTCTAAGGTTCTATTTATAATAAAACACTAGATTTTGTACAGAATAAAAATAAAATATTGGGTGATTATGAAAGTCTTGATACGATTTTCGGTTGCAATTTAATTTGTCCTTTGATACAGAAAATAGCCAAGTTTCTCAACACTGACGGTCAAATTATTTTGCACATACTAATAACTTTGAGCGTTTTTGCAAAAATCCTTAAGCAATCAACTATTTTACATGATCCTTTTTATATTGAATGTTCTAAAATGTCCACTTTACTAGTACTTGAATATTCATTTGTCGTCAGTAATAGATATGTTTATTTATTTATGGGACAAGGATTACATTCAAATTAATGAAAACCACGTGTACGTGACAGCGACCTACAAAGCGTTCATATGCCGGATCGCCGATGAATTATCAATCTTCATATTTTTAGCGGTCTCTTCTGTCGATATCCGTTGATTTGTTTCTAATAAATTACGAATTAAATCATCATCAACTTCGCGTGAATGGCCAGACGTTGGTGTATTGGATAAATATAATTCACCTGGTCTAAATCTCGCGAACCTTCGATTCACAATAATTTCAGGTGAAGCAAATCCTCTGTGTGATTCTTGCATATTTGTTACGGTAGTCGGGACATTAGAACCTCTCCGAAATTCTTATAACATAATATGCCGAAAATGTGTCTTTTCCACGCTCACGTTCGGCAATTATCTTTGCGATAGAAACATAATCGAAAGAACCTAATTCTGTTCTTAAGGAACAACTGAAGGTGTACTCTTTCCAATGGTGTTATACACGTATATACAATGACTCACGAAATTGATCAAATAATTCAATAATTGGTTTTTTAATTTCTTAATTCTGGTATAGCTTATACGTGTAGGTAAATTTTTCCTGAATCGGAGTCTTGTCTTTTGACAGAAGTAAATGCTTATGTTTATCGTCGTCGTACTGCGTGAACCACTTCTAAGTTCCTAAATTCTTCTGACTTTTGATTTCCACATAATGCAACATCAGTTGTCTACTTTGTTAACCATGCACGACGATAGAAAACTTTCTGGTGAACCAGATTCGAAAGCAGAAATAATCAGTAACTGTAACTATTTCAAAGGTATGGCGAGGAGCGTAAATCCATTACTTACAACACATAATCGTCGTCGACGTTATTTCATATTATGCTAGACGTTAGGTACTTTACCAGATACTTAACGTTTCTGTCCTTCGTGCATTTATTTAATGGAAAAATGCAAATCCTAATTGGATCATTGAAAAAAAATATAAAAAACACTTATTCTAAAAAAGTAGTACAAATAATACATCGTAGAAGCACCTTACATTGCATTAACTGATAAAAAACATGTGCATATTAATAGATCCCGGTGCACTTTATGTCTCTTAAACCAACAGCAAAAGAAGCACACTTTGTTAAATGTGCAGAATGTATGTATGTCAAGGACACTCTGTCGATCTACTTGTTCATTTATAAACGAACGAACTAATTTTAACTTACATTTATTAAATTATATTATTATATTATAATCTAGTGGATTAATAGGTTTACTTTATTAATTTTTAATTTTGGGTCAAACTGTCCCTGGCAGCTAAAATTATTTGAACGGCGTACAGGAGAGAATTTGTATTAGGAATAATATCATTGTTTGAGAACAATTGTTCTACAAGAACGTTCGAAAACACCCATATCCTTTCAGGATCGGCATTGAATATTTACAATAGCATAATACATGATTATTTAAGATACCTTGAAGACCCTCTCCATTTCAATCTATACAGAGTGAAAAGGTATCTCAGGATCTGAATCTAAAAAAGAATTATTTCTGAGCCCATATTTATTCAGACATTTTCCTTTACTCTGACGAGTGGTACGTGTTAGGTTGTCAGGAATAACTTTCAATTCGTCTTTCTAAATTTATTAATGACTTATTAAAGGATCACCATCGTTGCTTCTGCAGCATGTCTACGTTTTAGGGAATCTTACCTTCAAATAGGAAGCAAAAATCAGTAGCCCAAATAAACTATTTCAATTTTTAGAAAGAAAAAAAATCTGTTATGCGTTTAGAAGTTATTTATAACTCCACCCAATATCATTCAATATACTGTATAAATAAAAACACGTGTGACGAAAAGAATAAAAATGCTGAAGAGAATTGCAGAAAGGAAGAAGTAGAGGATGACAAGGGGTATTAAAGAGAAGAGAGGCAATGATAAAGGAAACGGCTAAGCTAACCGGATGGAAGACAAAGTGCCGGATTCCATACAAATATCCAATTAACGTGCGCCGCTTATAGCTATACTGCTGATGTTTATGCAGATGTACAGGGTGTTTCTGAAAACAATGAATTCGTTAAAGGAGGTTACGGAGGACGTAAAATGGAGTGAAAAGTATCCGACCAGCGTAGAAAGCATACTTAATGACTAGACTACCGATGTTTATGCAATTCAGCATACCGAAGTATCTGAAAAACGCACATGTAAAACCGTGGAAAAAATGGAAAGTACATTTTTTAAACATTTGCAGAACAGAATACAGTTTCGTCAAAGTTTTATTTCTATAACTGTATTAATATAAAAAATAATTAACTCGAAAAGTGCATTTATATCCGCAGTCTTAAACCGCTTGGAATAAGGGCAAATATTTTTTTTCATGCGAATTCAGAGTCGTTCCCAACTTTTTGGATTCGTTGACCGCATTTTTGTTTCAGATAATTATAAATGGAACGTCGACTTCCTCTAATTATTTATAAAATATTCGAACTTGAATTCCCTCTGTCCTTCAAATAATTCGTTATTTTAATTTCAATTTTACCCAACCGTTTACCTCAAGACATTTAAATTTATAACTTGATTAAATTATACCCGTGTTCTTGTAAGATTAAGATATGCTAACAAAATTTTTTCTGAGTATTTCTTTGGAACCTCTTACTCAGTTGTCTAATTAACACTGTCTTGTAGTCTCGTCGCAGCTGACAAGACATATTTGTGTGCCTTCCACCGCGAAAAATAACATATTATACGGTTTCGCCACGAAGAACAGCACATTTTGGATTATGCGGCGAAAACTAACACATTATACTGTTCCTCCACGAAGAAAAGTACATTTTCAATAGTCAGTTTAAATTGTTGAAATGCATTTACGAAATGCATCGAAAATCTCAAACTTTGAAAATATTTTTTAATAAATAAGGACTCTATCTAATCTCCAAAAGGAAAAAACATGAAAATTTTAATCTACATAATTGAAGTATAGTATTTCAATATTTAATAAACTACCGGTCTAGTACTAATAATTTTTCTTTCCATTCGATTTGAGTTTATTTCTTTGCTTCATTGAACTGGAAATGAGATTCAGTAATAGCGTAAATTTGCCTCTGAAACAAGAACAGCATTTGTTTACGTAAGGTTACGTCGGGTAAGAAAAAGATCAAGTCGTGTCGGTTGCTGCAGTATAAAACTAAACATGCCTTTTTCGTAGCCAACTATTCAAATGTGCTTCTTTTCGTCGCTACAAACGGTACATGCTACTTTTCGTGGCAAATCACTCGAACGTGTTAGTTTCTTCAGCGAAAGACGAAACATGCTATTTTTCGTAGGCAGCCATTGAAATGTGCCACTTTTTGGGGCGAAAAACTGAATGTGATATTTTTCATGACAACGGAGACAAACGTGCTATTTTTCATAAGAGAAATGAAACGTGCTACTTCTCGTTTCGCACATCGATATGTTGACCTGCAAATGGTCTTCCCATTTTTTAATGCAGTCTTCATTTTTCAAGTGACTTATTAGTCTTTCTCATTGAGTAACATATTCATTACTGCGCTCTCGAGTTATAGCAGAAGTTGCACACGAGAAAATGACCTTGAGAGACCTAATTTATATCTCTAAAATAACTCGAGAAGCTTTCGAGTGCCCTGGTGTTCAGGGTGCTCCACAGTGTGTAATATAGACGACTACCATGCGATTCCTCCTGAATAAAACCCTAACGTATAACACAAAATTTTATTTTATTGCCTTGAAGAAACGTATTTGACTATGAGGTATGCTTTATAGGATAGAGAACGAGATTGCTTATAGGATGATCTGATAGAATTCTCACAGAGTGTACTATATGTATGCGTGTTCTTTATTTCCGCCTCACAGCCAAGAAATTTGGACTTGGCTTATACTTATCCTATATTTACAAAACCAGCTTGGCCACCCATTCGTCCCATTCGCTCTTCATTTTGACTTCTTTATTCCTTGTTTCCGTAATTTATTTTCTCTACTGCTCTACTTATTCTACTATTGCCTACTATCTTACTCCTTAAGAACCTATTGCACTTCCCTCCATTTTCTCTTTCCTTTTCTTTTTCAACTTTCTGAGTCATTCTTCAGTCTTCTCATCCTTTCTTCCACTCGCAGAGTGTACTATACGTGTATATACCTTATAGTACCTGGAACAGATATAGCGAGGTGGCATCTTGCACCCCCCAGGTAGCGGAAGTAATTGATACGATACACAACTGTAGAGTTCCAGTCAGTAAAACAACAAATTCATTGGTCTAAAATACCATATTGATTGCTATACATACCACTTGTACTCATAACCCTCCAAGAGTTTGTTGGAGGGAGAAGATTTAACTTTTCTACTATAACGAGGAATATGATGAGGAAACAGAATCATAGTTGAGATACTACACACGACCCTGGCTGAGGTCTGGAAACCTTACCTTACGAAAAAAGTGCCAAACCTTTTATTCCGAAACCACAAAACTGTAAACTGTAGGTCTTCCAAAATTTTTAAGACCTCGCTATATCTTTTCCACGTATTATACTTTGAGTGGCCGTGTTTCATACAGAAATCTTATATAATTAGACTACGGATGTTTACGCAAATTTACATTTTTAGAGTTCAGTATTTTTTCTGTCATCGTAATTGATGAAACGAAACATTGGCCAAGCTGCATTACGTTCTTTGTATGTTCGAAAAATAAGCTCCTTATTTTTCTTGCGCTAAATGTACGCTGTTTATGTGTTCCAATGTATTAAGTTGCATAGACATTCGCAGTTTACTTATAATGATGGTTCGGGACCCATCTAACATCGTAGGTCTCCTGGCCAGAATGAACATGGTATTCCGTGCTGAGTTCCACGCATACAAGAACAAAACTTATAATCTTCCAGTGTTTCCACGTTTTCCCTCAGACACCTTCGCAAATGAAGGTAACATTCATAACGTTCGAAAATGCTATGGCCAACGTTGTACCACTGTTGCGATCCAAAATTTATAGCTCCATTTCTAGCCCCAACGGGGGTGGAACGCAATCGTCGCGAGGAAGATATTCGAGAATCGAGGTGACGACGAGGGCTTTCGCGAAATATACGAGCCACCGTGAGGGAATTCAGGAAATACGCTCTTCACCTGCGCCGCCTTTGAAACGGATTTCGCGATACTACGAGTACCAGGGAAAATGGAACTCGAATCGTTACCTCGCTAAAACTATGGGATTCGTGGGCAAAAAGAAACAATTTCTCGTGCAGAGGTACACCGTTAACGCTGTGCGTGTATGCTCTTCAGGGACTATTACGCATGTGTCACAGGGCTCATTATTGGCTCATTATTAGCCTGCGAGTGTTTATGCAAATATATAGGGTGTCAGACCAACTTTGTCCACCTGGAATATCATCGTTATTTCAAATAATAGATGAAAATGTTACATATGAAAGTTGTAGGATATGAAGAAGTACATAGTATACTATGAATAGTTTTTTTACAGGTGGAGGCGTAGAGGACATCTAGAGGTCAATTATGTTTTTTTAAATGGAATGTCCAATTTTTTAGGCTGGATTTCAATAGGACAGCGAATTCTGAGTATAAAAATACTAAGGTACATTTATCCTAAAACTTACCATTCCTGAGATATTTGACTTTACATCCGAAGTACTGACACCTGTGAGCATAGCTTCATAATGAGAGTAATAGAATGAACAAAGCCAAATATCTCAGGAATGGTAAGTTTTAGGATAAATGTACCTTAGTACTTTTATACTTAGAATTCGCTGTTCTATCGAAATCCGGTCAAAAACATTGGACATTCCATTTAAAAAAAGAAAATTGACCTCTACATGTCTTCTACGCCTCCACCTGTAAAGAAACTATTGATACTATATTATGTATTTCTTCATATCCTACAACTTTTATGAGTAACATTTTCATCTATTATTTGAAATAATGATGATATTCCAAGTGGACAAAGTTGGTGGGACACCCTGTATTAGGTGTGCTGAAAAGTTCTGTCCGTCTTTTAAGTAAAAGAAAACAATATACGAACCCAAGCTGTCAGATGTGATCTGAAACTGTTTGTCGGACTACATTAAGCGTTTCCGCTATCTCTGATGTTGATAAACACGGCTTATTACTACATTAAATTATTAATTTATTAATAAAATAAATGTACGCTAAGCGGACAGAACTTTTCGGCAGACCTAATACATTTCTAGGCTTCCGTATTCCATATGTTAACGCAGTTAAGTAAGTGAAACTTCAACAAGACTATATTTGCTCCTTGAAATGTTCAAAGAATGATTACCAAATTTGTTAGAACGTGTTTCTGTTTTGATTACGCAAAGGGTTACAGAGATTATTTTTGAATCAAGATAAATGTCCGGAGAAAAAATTAACAGTACCTACATATGTATAATTCTATTAGACCCTTTTAAATATTTTACTAATAGTATTCGTATTCAGATAAATGACAACTGAATTTAAGTGCCACCCATATACGGGGGACAGGACAGTCAAAGTGCTAACTCATGTTTTCCAAAAAGTGACTTATGCCACTGTCAAAACAAAGAACCCATACTACAGTTTAATTTCCCTTCTGTAAATCGGTCTTAGACCAGAAGCGTCTGTACCTTAGCACATAACTTATTCGACGGGCAAAAGGGAGGAAAACCGTTTATGCACGTTTGCATGCAATTTCAGATCGTTTCGAATATCGCGAAACGGAGTACAATTCCGTTCACGTTGAATTTGTAAAAAGGGGAGACCACGGGGTGTATCGGAAGGGAAAAAAGTCTGCTCACGTTGACTTTATGAAAAGAAAATTTACAGTCACGCTCTGCCGTGCAGCTGAAACGTTTCACTAATCGGAATTCGTAGCTCTCTATAAATCGCTACGTCTCTTTGACGTCACTTCCTGCGCGTTCTGCCGGCGACATACTAATGACGAGCCGCATACCTTGTGTCCAAACCTACGCTACCTACGGCGCACAAAGGGGAAATCACAAACCGTACGAACGCTTCTTCGATGACAGCAGGTATAAAATGAGCCCCTTGTGTTGGAAGTGGCATAGGTCGCTTTTCCAGACGAAGTCAGTTCTGTTTCGGTTACAAATACTACCCCTGGCAAAAAGTTTTCAATCAAATGCAATAATATGGAAGTAAGTGAAAATATTGAAGTCTTTGAGGTACAAAATACTGCTACCTCTGTTCCAAAATAGTCGTTACATTTGTATATTTTTCTTTTGATTATTGGCAGCGCTTATTAAAATGCATTTTATTTATCTTAAATACAAAAAAAAACACAAAAAATGAGCAGAAACAGTGGACGTTGTTAGATACAAACAATAAATAATGAATAAAATTTTAGTACTAGACATTGGCATGTATTATGTCGAACTCTCTTGTGTATAATTAAAGCATTGTTAAAATTGCGACATAAAGCTATTAAAACACACTTTTTAAAACACTTTATGGACACAGTATAAAAAGTATATACAGAGTGTTGAAAATCATTCTAGTTTCAGGTGGACCCAATGCTTGCAAAATGGAACAAAAAATGTCTAATCAACGTAGATACTAAAATTAACCCTTTGAATATTATGTGAATTTAAAAGTACTCCATATATTTTCCAGTCTTAGTTTTGTATTAATTGGGCAAGTTTAGCGTGTTCTCGCACGAGACGTATGAATTTGAAAGAAATAATTTTGTCATGGAGCAATTTATGTGATAACCACATATCACATGCGGAAACTCGCTAAACTTGCTTAACCTCTTAGCTGTGAATGACGAGTATACACGTCATGCGAGAAAACTAATTACCATTCGTTATTAAAATATAAATAAATTTAAACAAAATTATTGATTTTTCAAAAGAAAACTAGTGCTATTTCCTTATAATTTAATTCAATTTTACAGCAGCTGTACATACTCTGTGTTTGACAACGTAGATACACACTTTTAAAAAGCGGCACCACAGCTAAGAGGATTATACCTTCAGCTAAGTAGATTACATGAACGCCTATGGGCGTTCCCCGCATGACCGTAAAAATATATGAAACTCTTTTAAATACCCCTAACACGGAAACAGTTACTTTAGGGCCTATATTGATTTGTGGGCAAGTGTTTACCGAGCGGCAGGAGACTTTCCACAGATAGTTGATCGAACCGAACTGATTTAAATATTCCGTGGACGTACTGATCCGGGGTGGATTAAAGGGATCGTGTTTTAATATTGAAGATAGATATGTATATATTGTTCACAAAACTACAGACCGACAGACCCTTCCTCTGGCGAGGTTACGACGACTCTCTGTCCAAGTCAGTGAAGCGCCGAGGCCCCCGCCTCCGATAAAACAAACGCACCGCTATCGCACCTCACACACACGCTATCGCATCTCACACATATGGCGCGATTCTTGAAATTCGCCTACAAATTCAATATTTTTGGTCTCTTTTTGGAAGTATTGGATTCTTCAACACACTGTATAAGTTCATGTATATACATAGTAATAAGCAATATGGTAGAATTGGTGATACCAGTATTCTCAATTAATGGAAGTCCGATATTTCATATGCATTAGCCTTGAAAATGCTACTCAACTCTGGAAGAACAGAGGATGAAATCATTTATTAATATATTAATGATTCTAATTTCGATTAAAAATGTATAAATCCAAGTATCGTCAATGAAAGTTTGCAAGTAAAATTATTTATTCCGGAACTAGCTGATATTTTCAATGGAAAAATTTGGCTCGCCCTTCCCAAGTATCGTCCCCCTTGTCGATCATCCCCCGTAACAGCCTGCAGCAAAACTGTGGGCTTCATGGAATGTTTATTAAATACCGAAGACGCTATAGACAGGGATGCTCCTTTCGGCGGACCGAAATTGTCCGAGCTAAACTCCAGCTTTATCCTTGCTGCGAAGGTGAAAGGGGGAAGAATGTGTATTGAGCACTTCGAAATTGATCGAGGATGGAACGTAGTCACAGAGACGGGATGGAACTTCGAAAATAAGGGTGGTTGCACCACGGAACGCATTGGGTATCGTTGATTTAATTTAGTTGCGATCGCATCGGCTGAAGACGTGGAAATACCTTAAAAATAGCTCTCACAGACCAGACGAGAAAAAGCATTCTGAACCGAATGGGTAAATAGTATTCAACGAGCTGAATAAAACATCTGGTAAAAATAAGTAAGAATTAAAGTTACAAATAAATTTTTCAACATAAAATTGTCTGCAACTTGATTAATCGGAAATCGTACAAAACCTTGTGATTAAGATGTTATTTTATTACTACGATTCATTCTCCTTGAACTTCCACCTTAATCATTTGCTTAGGAGATTTTCATGCCAAGATTATTTCAAGATCATGTTGTTATACACTCTTGAGTGCGTTTCGATGTAACCTTGCTCATGGTAATTAAAGAATTAGGAAATTCCATTTAGGAACATATTACTTCTAGTAAAATCTCGGAAGAAGTAACCTTGAGATGATCTTCACAACTATAGTCTAATTTCCCGTTTTAAATAACCCTTCCGAGGCATTTTTTTGTGTCTTTACAAATGACAAAATCATCGAGGGTGGCAGAGTTAGGTGGAACACCTATATAATTGTGCTATTCTAGCAATTAAAATTTAATTGTCTTTGTTGTAATATTTTTACTAGACTGCGGATGTTTATGCAAATATAGATTCCTAGAGTTCAACAATTTTTTTTTAATATAGGCGACGAAATTAAATTTTTACAGAACTGTATTTTGTGCTTCATACGCTTAAACAATGTACTGTTTAGTTCTCTTATGTTATTGAATTTACATATTTCGAGTATATGAACATGTCAAATTACATGAACATCCTCAGTCTAATTATTACACTCGTCGAATAAGGGAGTCGACAAATGTGCTTCCGATTTTGTGCACCTTATATTTGTTTGTCTCTCTAGTAAACTGTATGTTATTATACCACAATTTTATATAGAATTTAGGTGGGGAAATTTTTTAATCGATACGGTATCTTTCCAATGTAAATCCGCCAGAACGTGCGCACAACTTAATAATTTGCAGTGTCGTCGAAACGAGCATTATTTTTAGTCATAAGCGGTGCTCGCATCGTATCGAACATCGATTCAATTTTCCTTCCATTATTCGCGAATCCCCTAACACTCATTTCCTCCGATCTATTCATTTTCCAATTAATTCGCGATCCACTGGTGGGGCATGTTTGTAAACGAAACGCCTCGCTCTATGTTTTCTTGTTTTTCATTTGCGCATTTCTCTCGTGGTGTCGAGCGTGCAAGCACGAAACCGCCGGCAAATATTTATAAATCAATTTTACGTTCCACGCACACCCGTGTATTTTGTTTCCCTAATTAAATCGCCGTGCGTCCATTAAACTTTCACGTTTCACCCCGAATTCATTGGAAAACAAGATTTCCGACCATCGACCGGAATCCATGAAACGTAACCAAATCAAAACAAAAAAATTAAATAACAAACTACATGGTTACACTTAATTAAGTTTTTTGCATTTGCACATTAATTTAAATTAATTAATTAATTTGAATGCCCATTATGAATTATCTTTGTTATTTTGTATTTATTTTACGAAGCATATTAACACTTTCGCATCTCCTGACGTAATGTCATAATCTTCCCTTTTAGTGAGCTGTGACTGATTTCTGATGACGTAGTACTGTGTCTTCTCATAATCCCAGTGACACAAAAACGTCACCTTGACTGTACGGAAACTGTACGTTATCCATCTTCATTAGCGTTTGCTTTTATTTGTAATCGAATAGGCTAATTTTTGTCCTTATTATAATGGCAAAACCTGGCAGCAACCAGCTTTGGATTTTAATTATTAATACCGGCTGCCAGAGTGTTAATTATCGGATGAGGGAAGGCTTGTAACGTGCGGAGTGATGGGTATAAATGAATCAAGGTACGGTAGAACCTCGATTATCTGAACAACGTTTGGAAGACATTACAAATTTTATTCTAAAGAAAGTGTGGAATTACTGACAAAGATAGAAGTTAATAAAAATTATGAGGTAACTGAAAAGTGATGTTGATGAAATGATAGTAAGTTCGAATAATATACCTGACTATAAAAGTCGTAATGAAAATAATATAACAATATCTAGAAAAGAACAAAAAAATGAACGATATACCTGATGAAAGAAAAGAAACATCGAGAGAATCAAGAGATTCAGAAATGCTTTTGAGAAAATCAAATAATCGGAACAAACGAGGTCCAGTAAACATCGTTCGAAAAATGAATAATTTTCGAGATATAACAAAAATTTGAGTACATCAATTATGATAAAATCAAAATTTTGCTGTAATTCGGAATTTACTCATTTTTCAACGACAGTTTACCGAAACTTTTTTATTTATTTTGTCAGGTACCATACGTGGTGTAAGTTCGGACCACTCATTTCAGAACATCGTATATATTTTGCCACCCTTACGACGAAAACAAATATTTCTTTATATTTTATAAACTATTGATTTTGTACACATGTTTACTGAGGATTTTATATTCGCTTTTTCGAGTAATATACGCACCCATAGCAAAAATCAGCAATTATGAAACACCCTGTTCCATTATTCTTCTAATGAAGATAAAATTAAAATTATTAATATAAAGAAGAAATTAAAATTGTTAACATAAAGACGAAATTAAAATTTTTCTTTGTAAATTTGTAACTTTTGTTTAGTGTTACACGTAAATACCTGAAGTTACGACTACTTTCATGCACTTTCACTGGTGTGCGTTTTCCGTAGAAGAGTGTCCGCATGAATAATGAAGAAATATGCAAAGAACCCGCACTTCCTATTCATTCGAATTGTATCAATTAAACGCGACCAGGCGGGAGACAGTAGAAGGTCATTGACCCCTACCAATTTCTCCACGACAGCTTGATCCTTTGTACTCGTGTACAGGCTTTATTGAAAACCGTGATGCGATCGAGAAAGAGGCATTTCTCATGCAAAACTATCCAAACAAAATGTAGAATAAAATTGTTTCGTAAGAAGCTTCCTTTCCGAGGAAATCGAATTTGAATATTCGTTAAGTTAGAACACGCTTCATTATCCTCTGAATTTCAGTAAATACTAAATAATTTCACGATCCTGTACAAATTTGAATAAAACGCCTAGTTTATGAAATTACAAACAGTTAAAAGAATTGTTATCACACACAAATTTCACATGATTTTTTGAATAAGGTCGCATTAACGAGGCAATTTATGCTGAAAAGCATCAAACTCGTTGTTAATTAAGAATCAACATTATACAGAAGTTGTGAAACAATATTCGTAGCCGCAAACACAATGAAGAACTTTTTTAAATAATATCGTAGTGTTTGTGCCGAAAAGCTGTCAGTTTAGAACATACTTTGATTTGACTGTTGCCATTCCGCAAAATCAGAATCAAAGTATGTATCTACTAAATTAATGACATTTTGGTTCAGACACCCTAACATTTTTTTATACAGAATTAAGGTGCGCTCCAAAAACTAAACGGTTCCATTTAAAAAAAAAAAATCAAAGTGACCTTGAGAAACTATTCTTTGTACCGCCATATTTTCCAATTTAATAAACATGTTTAGATGTCCTGTTTCTCATAGCTTACTCTGTACCTATATTCTCCATGATTTCCTATTACTGTCTTCCATCCGTCAGACAGCTCAGTTACAGTGACCCGCGAAATTCATCAAATGGACACGTTATTTCAATATCCTTTCATTTAAAATATTTTCAAGGCAGTTAAAGTGTTAAGGAAGAAAAATTTGTATAAAAACAATTGAACAATTTCGTGAATCACTGTATACAAAACAAGCAACAAAAGATGTTCAATCATTTTTAACAGAAAAATCCGACAGTATTTTTCGATCAACCCAATAATTCAGAAAAGAGGCTGTGTGAAAATGTGTGTGGCCGTTAGTTGTAAAATATGCGCGGTAACGTGTGTGCAAGAGTGTGGGTGGGCGATAGAGAGGCAAAAGGGTTAAAGCAGATAAAGATATTCAGAGATGCAGCCACTTTACGTCGCTGTAGGGTACCCTATGCGACACTGAATTTGCATAAGCGGCTTTTCTTCGAGAAAAGCTTTTCTGTTGGTCCTAAACAAATATTGACCGGGCATCTCCTTTTCCTCACCACCTGTCATCGTGAAATGGTCCATAGCTGACCGAGCAAACTCAGGTGAAACTGCTCATTAAGTGAAAAACAACGCGGCGAATGATCGTGTTACCTGAGACCTTGATGCGAAGACCGAGTTACCTTAAGTTTGGGTCCATGAAAGAATTCACTTAAGGTCTGGACCATTCGTCCTGACAACGGAAACTAGTTTAGAATTTTTTGATTTACGAGAGTTTGAAGTAAACCGCTGAAGTATGAGTACCGGATAAATAAATGTTTGGCCCGTCTTGCTCTACTTATACCTACACATTCGTCCATAAGTCACCAGACACATAAATTACGATAAAATTAGGAGGTGAACAATTTTACAGTATGAAATGACCTAAATACAATATGAAATAAAGTTAGTTGTTAATTGTTTATAAAGTAGGGAATATGTAATTTAAATAATATGTTAAAGGTCTTACCAAAAATAGGTAATTAATCTTACATTTTCTTCACATCAATGTATCCGTCTCATATCAGCGGATATGAACGCTTGAACGAGTTTTGGCATTCTTGACACCAATTTTTGTAACTTTTCTGTGTGTATGCATTTCCAACAAAATCGTGTCAAATACACGTAAAGAAAAACAGGTCGTTACTTTGACGAACGGGACGTTTAGTAATATTATACATTACTTTTTTGTAGAAGATACTTAACTACAGAAGGACCTCAATTATTCGAGCTGTTGTTAGTAACAATATTGCTCACATTCTAATTATACTTCGCATACAAATTTCAATTTTAATTTTACGTTAAAATATGAAATACACAGTGGTATAAAATTAAGTACACAGTATCACTAATGATAAGCTTAAATTGTAATTATCATAAGATAACCAATTTTAGAATGATCGGAGTTCGGATAACCGAGGTTCTACTGTATTGTAATTTCTTTTGATGTTTTTTATGACTGCGTATGTAAAACAGGAAAAATAAAGCATTAACATTTACAATAACAGTAAAAATTTAAGAATATTTTTCTCACTAGCGAAATATTAGACGAGTGGTGGCCACGAGAGCTCGGGCCTTTCCCCACTCCAGGTTCATTCCCCTCGTTTCCGTTCCCTCAGCCTGTGTGAGGGGAATGACCTAGAGTGGGAGAAGGTCGGCGCTCCCCTGGTCATCACTGTATTAGACCCTGCAGTTTGTATTTAAGCGTAGAATACAGAGTCTAAAGAACAAAAATGACCGACGGAGTTGTTAATTTGCTTGCAATTATTGTGTTTCAGAACGAAAACTGTTCGTTGGCATGCTGTCGAAGAAGTTCACGGAGAACGATGTTAGGAACATGTTCAGCGTGTACGGGACGATCGAAGAGTGCTCGGTGCTGAGGGATAGCACCGGAAAAAGTAAAGCCTGTGCCTTCGTTACCTTCGCTAGTAAACAATACGCCATCAACGCCATTAAAGCTCTTCATCACTCGCAAACGATGGAGGTAAATCGAAACTCAATCGTCTGCTATCAAATTCCTACACGATTCTCGACGGTTACTTCGTTTCGAAAATTTTCGTTTTTCTGCTCAAAATTTAATTTTTGTATGACTTCTAGCCGAACAGTCAGGCAGAGTTTTTATTATTATTATTAAATGACTGTATTGTACATGATATAATACAATCAGTTCAGACTGGATAGAAAAAAAAACCAAATGGATATAGTTACTGAAATCTGCAAAGCGATGTTATCAAGCCTGACTTGTATTTTATTTTATTTATTTTCTGTGCGCTGTCGATGGAAAATATTTTCTTTTTCACGATTAAAATTAGGAACACGTTAGTAGTATTCGGAAAATTATATTAAGTATTTTCTCCCTTTTGTGAGTAGACGCAAATTTTTATTTAAAGAACTATCAGTAGTCTGGAAAACTCAAAAGTAATGACCGTGATGCAAAAATCATATTTTTTCTATCTCGCACATTAGTAAGCTTTCGATAGTCGTGCCATACAATACTTTTATACGTACACTGGCGGGAAGAATTTGTTTAAAAAAAAATAAGTAGTTCCATTCAAAAGAAAATGCAAATTCACCTGAAGAAAAACGAACTTGGTAGAGTTATGCACCGACGCATTTGTAAAAAAAAAATCATAATCGGTTTATACAGCTTGTTAAACAGTGCAAAATTTTCTTCTACGATTTTTTTCTAACTTCACTTGGAACAGCGCTGTAGCCTGGTCCAGTTGCCAGAATCATCCTGTATTTAGAAGCTATTTCTCTGCTTAACCCATTGATGGCCACCGGAGCTGCGGCCTTCCCCCACTCTAGGTCCATTCCTCTCGTTTCAGTTCCGCCCAGAATGGACCTAAAGTGGGGGAAAGCCGGAGCTCCGATGGCCATCACTGATTTAACACTTTCGCTACGGCAGTGTCCGGCCAAAAACCGACAATACGGTACAGCCGTGCGGGTCATATATTTTTCCAATATAAAGAACAAAGTGAAATTTAAATACAGAGTTTCATTTAACCCCTTAACATACAAATAAAATAGGACTCGATGTGTGCTAAAAATACCATTTAATATAGTTCGACTTATAGTTATGTAAGCTGTACAAGAAACAGAAAATTTACATAGCTAAATATAAAACAATGTTACTAGACAATATTAGTGAACAGTAATTAAGTAACAAATTAATAAATAACAACACATTGTATGCAGGTCACGTACTAGTATGTTTTTAACTCTATCTCTGTTTTCGTATTTCTATTAAAACTTTTGAGTGGTATCACACTATGAAACGTTCTTAAAGTTTTAAATATATTGTTTTGTATAGGATCGTTGTTTTTTAAGTCACTAATAATTTAGTATTTAGTATTTTTTATTTTAAAATACAAGAAATAGTATTTTATAAAATAATTCTTTGAAAAAGTGAAAAAGTCTTTTGATGGAGTATGATACGTTTCAAAACAGTCAGCGTATAATTTTTGGCGTCTCGGAGACGTCAACATCTATAATGATATACGAAACAAATGTTTCGCCAGTTTTTGACGTCTCCCAGACGTCATTGTATGTCAAGAGGTTAAACAGCCATGATGCCTAATGATAAATCAGGTGATCATGCGATTTTCTTCCTTCTATCACCTATGAATCAAAGATCCTTACGTGACTGTAGTCGCCCTTAGTAGCAAAACGGTTAAAAGCCTTTATCAATCTATAAAATATGAAAAACAAATTTTCTTGTTATGTTTAACAGATCGTGTAAAAGTAACTTGTAACAATTTATGTGGCCCATTAAATTGCATGTATCGAAAAAGGTAAATTTATTTTTATGCGCATTGCTATGTTTTTTTAGGGATGTTCGTCGCCGCTGGTCGTGAAATTTGCAGACACGCAGAAGGAAAAGGACCAGAAGAGGATGCAGCAACTCCAAACGAATCTTTGGAATATAGCAGGAGTCAACATGGCGCCGCATTACCTGACCGTCTGTATCTTTAATATTTCACAACCTACCTTTTTACCTGTTATCAAAGAACCTATTTGCATCGAGAATGAAATTCTTTCTCATAAATTTCTTTGCCTGAAATCTGAAAAAACTTGTATCGGTAGACAGACGGCGAATCAAAGCGTTCGCATGCATTAACAGAAATTCAGGTAGTCCAAAGATGCCCTTACGAGAAAATTTGTTTCCTTTGAACATTTAATCGTCCCGGAGAAAAATTTTTGTGTTACCAACAAAAGTGAATTTATAAAGGTTAAAAGGGAGGATTGCAGAGGATTATATTTTATAATTCTTCATTGAATACATTCTTGTTGATTTATATTTATATATTTTACACAAACATAAACTACGTAAAGTTTCCAGATAAGTATAAATGTATATTGTATATACAGGATGAGACACCTAAGATTAGAATCTAAAATATCTATGTTGTTTTTCATACTATGGGAAAATGTCTAAGGAAGAAAATATTTGATTTGAAAAGCCAAATATTTTGATAAAAAAGTTTGTTCAGAAAATTACAAAATCAGCTGTACAGGGCACGTTGACCTTCAGATAACGTTCTGAGACGTTATTGTTGAAAAATCATAGTGTGATGTAAGAAGCAAAGTGTGAGCTTATCATACACTAGTAAACCTCTAATAAATGTCATAAGAATATTTAATTATTATTTAACTATTAATAGTGTGAAAACTGTTTTGATGTTTAGGATCACCTGTTCAAACACATTTCTTAATATTTTATTCCTGCAAATAAAGTACTAACTGTATGAATATTGATTTTTTACCAATAACTCCTCAGAACTTTTCCTGAAAGTATCTTGTATAATTAAATTTACCATTTGTCCAAGTTTAAGACTAGACTAATAAAAATATGTTGTTCCATTTAGAACAATATCGATGATCTTGAAATCTTGAAAAGTATGACTCTGAGAAAAAGTTGTTCCTTACCACAATATTTGCCACCTTCAATAAAATATTTTTTGCCTCAGACACTTTCTAATATCATCACAAACGACTGAGACGTAAGTTCTAATCTTAAATGACTCACCCTGTATACTTATATTTATACATATTATATGTATAAATTATAAATCAAATATTTTGAATATTTTAATAAACGATAAAAAGCCATCAAATTGTTACTAAAACAATTTTGTTCTACTTTTTATAATATTTTAGACATAATGGAAACACAAACACACTCGTTGGTCTTTGAACTCTGAATGTGGGCTGAACAAAAAAACGTCCGATAATTTCAATATTTCAAGTGATTTTAACCAGTTGGACTGGCGTGACAAACGCGTTCCAATTAATTCACAGCGAGCTAACTCTCGAA
This sequence comes from Macropis europaea, assembly GCA_916610135.2. Classification (NCBI taxonomy): domain Eukaryota; kingdom Metazoa; phylum Arthropoda; class Insecta; order Hymenoptera; family Melittidae; genus Macropis; species Macropis europaea. The sequence continues at coordinate 22,783,993 of OU744345.1, read as the reverse complement.
ATCGTTTTTACTAAGATTTCATGAAAACTACATACATACATCACCTTTGTGCAACCACGCCACTTAGACGCATACAGGTGGTTTTGTAGTCATATTAGTGCTCATTAATAATTTTGTACAGAATAATAAATTGCAAAGCAACAAGACACTGATTATACTACTAGGCAGTTTCGCTTCGTTCCTTGTGCTTCCGTTCAGCGAAAATAGGTGCATTTTCTATGTAATACTTAAAGATATTCGTAGTAGCATGATGTATCAACATGCAAGAGCTCATTAAAAGCTGAGACAACCACTTCGGAAGCTGTGCTTGTAAGTGGAAATGTTTGCTCTAGTATATATGAAATTATGTCGCTGTTTTCATTGTTACTTTCATCCTCGCTCATTACTTGCCCCTTTCTTTTGAAAATGCTCGAATAACATCATTAGTTTCACTATCACTTTCTGTTCTGATAAATCGTCAAAAAGTATAATTGATTAACTGAGGAGTTGTGGATGGATAACTGATCGCGGTACATCGGTTCCAATTCTGTCAAAAATGACAAAAGACATACTTGCCTGTCCAGCTGGTTAATAAAAGTGACTGGAGAAACCCTTAAATGATGGTTTGGAATCCACTTAAAACTGTAGGTCTCCTAAGTAGCCCGCAGTAAAAGGGTTAAACAGAGATCAGAATGTTCAACTTATCGAAATGCCCTGGCAAACCGAGGGTAAATGAATAAACATATTCATCTAGGTATTTATATGTTTATTTGCAGAACGATACACCTACACTGGCGCCAGCTTCGGTGCAGTTGTTACAACAATTGCAAGCAACGACGAGTGCAGCGACTCCGGTTGCAGCAGGTGCTGGAGCAAACGCTCTATCGAGTGTCCAGCATCAATTGTTGTTGCAACAACACTTAGGCCTTGGTGCGGCAACCCCGACACACGCTGCTGCACCCGCTGTACCCAGCCCACCTGAAATAAACCCCGCGAATCTTCAGGGTTTAGCAACGTTGGCCTCGTTGAGCAACTCCGCCGGTGAGTATGGTTGGTGTCCTTTTATTTTACTTCTATACGTATAAAGAATCGGATGGTCGGTCGAACAGTGTGCAGTGTGATGTGTGCCTGCGCGTGCGTGTGTAATTTTCTTTTGTTTTATCTTTTGTTTTAATTTAATTTAACTGAATCATTATTGATTGTCACAAAATTCCGAGCAATCTTCAAATGCAGGAAAAGAAGAACACGATTGAGTATTCAAATCTTTTTTTTTCTTTACGATTTATATAAAAAGTAGTAAATTATATCATGTCTGATTAGGTATGTCTGTTTTCATTGTGACACTGTGACTTTTAGTATACATTCGGTGGAAGTTCAAGAAACTTGTACTCTTTGGAAAACAAAAATTGGTATCGAAGTTTTTTCAACTTTCGTGTACACCATTTTGTACACTCTGCAATGCCATGTAACTTTTACTCAAACCTTTTTTCGCTGTTTCGTATAACTTCAGAGCTATGTGCAAAAGTTTAGATTCGACTATTATACATTGAAGTGCGATCGGGCATAAGCAAAATACAATATTATTTGTGATTTAAAGAACTCTGTTCTCATGGAGTTTCATGCACATCGGTGATATAGGTGCGCAATGTTCCCTTGTATGGTTTACTGCTGTTTGAAGTGCTTCTGGTGCATATTTTAATTGAGTCATTTCGTCAACGTACATAAGATCTTCTATTTGATCCGAAACGATTAAATTTGGATTCGTCAGTGAAAACTGCTTTACTCCAATGTTCTCCTGTCCAAATTATAAAACAGAATGTTCCTATTTATATCCTCGCCACTGTACATGCAATTACATTAAAACATAACGAAACTAAATTACAAAATTATGTCTTATATTCGGTCGAAATTGACTCGGCCACCATCTTTCGCGTTCCGGCTTCGGGGGCTTAATATTAGTTATAGTATTTTCGTAACAGTTCACAGTAATAATAGTTACATTAGTTTCGAAACAGTTATAATTACACTGCGGATGTTTATGCAGTTATATATCCAAACTGGTGCAGGATGTATGTTTAATAACTTAGCAAAATAAAAATCCATATTTTGAACATTTGGAGGAGCAAATGCAGTCTTGTTGAAGCTTCATTTATTTAACTGCATTAACATAGGAAATATGGAAGTGCAAAAATGTATATTTGCATAAATATCCGCAGTCTATTTATAATAGTTCCAATACACTCTTCAGTAACTGTATATTATTATGTTATCTTAATTCATATTTTTCTCGATTGGGAACGTTGCAGCAAACGCAGGAGTGTCGCCGATGAGCATGCAGAATCTCGTCACTTTGGCAGCTATGACCGGAGGAAATGGGAATCTTCAGGTTTCACCAAACAGTGAGTAACTTCCACGACAGTCAAAGAGAATAGTATGCAATAAATGTCGAGAATCGAAGTATTTCCTGCGTTGTGTCCGCCTGAGGAGAAGTTGTCTGAAAGTGCAGTCGCTTTTGCAAAGATTCGCTTGGACGTAACGTTATACTAAAACAACAGCATGCATTAATGTGGCGAGCAATCGATTTGATTAATAAATTTTCTCATTAATAAAGGATCGACCAATTAACCTGATATCAATTCGTTGGAAATTTGAATCTGTTTATGCGTGTGTGTACATATGTGTGGCTCATTCGTAGGGTAAAACAGGGTACATGTAACAATCTAGAAAAGTTGTGGAAACAAGGAGGAATCGCGATTAGGACCATTGCTTTTGTGATGAAAATTTTATGTATAACAAATAGATAACACAGTTAATTTTAGATAGTTTCATAATTGAAAGGAAATATAATAAGTAAAGAAGTCGAGCTAACATTTATTTGAAACATAAAGAGTGAAATTTAAAGAAAAATAAAACTGACGCAGGGAGTTGAAACCTGATTTTTACAATTAAAAATTTATTGATATAAAAATGGCTGAGTGGAAGCCCTTAACATTCTAGAGTACATTAACTCGACGTATATATTATCTGTAAAACAAAATTCACAGAGTCTTAGATCAATTTCATAAATAAATGACAAAATCATGGCACGAAAACGAGAACACTGCAATAATCTTCGAGCTCTTTGTTCGATGTGTCGTGCTTTGTACACACAGAATCGAGCAAGTAAATTTCGTCGAAGTTTACGGGCTGAGTGTGTAAACACGTTCCATATAACTCCGCTTATTAATATCGTGAACGTGTTCTGTGTTTCAGCGTTAAGCGGACTGGCGAATTCGACAGCAGGTATGTCGCTATGTACGTGTCGCATTGCCTGGTATAGTATTAACCATTACTAAATTAATTACAATTCACGCGAACGAACTTAACCCCCATTCACATCTCGATGTTGTTGGTTCGCTTGAAGAAAGAGAAAAAAAATACCGTACACCTTTGATCCGAACACTTTGAACACCGTACAGTATGGCAGCATTGCGTACTCTGTAGACATGCTCATTTTTATAGACGGTCTGTATTAATTGCTGGGCGGTGTTTTCGGGAAAATATACAAAAACGTCGGTGTCCAAAAATGGCCAGTTTTGGTAGTCACTGCAAACGTTTAATTTTTATGTAGCATGTTTTTGAAGATTCTGTGGAATCCGAAAACCATAATTATTTATCTGTAATTTTATTCGGAAGTTTCTCAGATCATCTCATTATCAATGTTGTTCCCTGTCTTATGAAACATACTTTAGATAAGTATGAATATATTATTCGATTTTCCACAACCTACGTCAGAGGAATGGGCGTAGACGTCCACAAGAACGTCAAACTTAGGCAAAACGTTGTGCATCAACGAGTGCGTATCTCCAGATTGACACTTTATGACCGTCGACATTTTTATATTTATTACAGTGATATACAGATTGTGCGAAATTAAAAAACGATAAAGATTAACAGAATCTTAATGTGAAAGGATATTTACTTTTACACCATTCCACCGAAAACGTGTCTACGGATTTCCTTGGTGATTGTTTCGCGAACAAATCATCGCGTCAAGAAAATAATGATGATGGTGAGTTACATTGACTACCACATTTCAAATTTTTCGCCCATTTTGAATAATTGCCCCGCAAGATTATGGATAAATAAGTACGGTTTCTGAATTCTTTGGTACCCATAAAACATGCTATTTAAAAATTAAGCGTTTCTATTGGCTACCAAAATTTCCCATTTTAGAACATTGTTGTTTGTGCTAAAATTATTCAAAAATTATATTTGTCTAAGAAATTCACAGAAAAGTATAAAAAACATAAATATTACCACATATGAATATAAGCAGTTGCATCAAAGACTACTATCATTGATTGATCAAAAGACATAGCATTATGTTATCGGATGCAAAAGTGTTCACCGTGGCTACGCATAGTGCTCAACAAATCAACAAAAAAGTTTCAGCAAACGAGAACCGAAACATAAATAATTTTTGAAATATTTGAATTTCGTTGTAACACGTATTTGTTTCAATTTTCCTTCATATCCTGGAGAGTATTGATTTTTCGACCCATATTTGTTGGAACTTTTTTGATTAGTTTGTTATGTACTAGAGGTACTAAAAGTATCGACTACAAATTTTAAAACATCCCGTAATTGGATCACCTATACGCTGAAATTAAATTTACCTTTATGTTTCGAAAATTATTGATTTTTCCATTTGTACGCAGTTACAGTTTTTTGTTTCTTTTGTTGAATATATACGTACCATTTATTTTTAAACATCCTGCATATTCTGTCGCCCTTACATCGAGTTTGAATTTTTCCTTATATCTTGAAAACTACAAATCTTTCGACCCATGATCACTGAACTTTTTCTAATTAGTTTGTCGAGTATTATGCATACTGAACATTTCGACCACCAATTTTAGAACATCCTATAATTCGATCACCCTTTCAACGAAATTAAATTTTCCTTTGCCTTGAAAGCTATTAACTGTTCTACTCATATGTAGTAGAATTTTTCAGGTCACTTTGTTGAATACTATATGTGCCATCGATTTTTGCACACCCTCTATATTCGATCATCATTACGATGAAATTCAATTTTCCTTTATGTCTCTAATGTTATTGATTTTTCCACTCGTCTCTAATAGCATTTTATGTTTATTTTGTAGAATACTATACGTGCCATACATTTTGAAACGTCCCGTATATGTACACGTTAATGTGTACATTCCATCTGGCCTCCACATCTCCCTCCTCATTTTGATTTCAATACTATCAGATCACAGCTATTTCCTGGTAATATACGGTATACCAGACGATTACTTCGGTCGAAGGGTTGCAAAATGATCGTTTCAATGAAATTGATTAACGGACTAAATTGAATCCCTGAGAATTTCTGAAATTACCGTATTACAGAGTTTCCGCAATAAGCGTAACTATCAGCCGCAGTAGTTATGTTGATCGTTTTTAATCAGATTTGTTTAATCGATCGAATGTTGTTCGTTGTATTATACGACGACGATCTTCAAGATTGTACGTGTTTTTTTTTGTTTTTCTATCTTGCGAACGCATGTCAGCCTTTTAATCTGCATATTTTTTTTTCGTGCGTAGCTGTCCTTCTTGGAAAGACCGGAAACACAGGTGAGAAGAAATCATTGAAGCTGTAACACATTTCTTCTCTCATTGTTAACTTCATTTTTTTTCCCGTCATTTTGTTATCACCGTTATCATCCCTGCTGCGTACATGTATATCTGCATACACACGTTTATCGCGAATACGATCAACCGTTCAGGAAGTTTACTGAATGTTATACATACAGTCTTCTACGCGTAGACTGAATTTTAATTGATTTGTAGTATATATTTCCTGACAACGTTTATTCAGGTGGTCTCACCTTACTTCATCGCTTGAAATATTTCTTCTATTTTGAGCATTTAAAAGAAACGTTCTTTCTGTCATTTATTTGTCGGTTTCGTGAAATGTTTTATATGATTACATTATTATTGATGTTACAAAATAAAACGTAGTGCGCTACAAATCGAAGCTTCGCTGCTTGTACATAATGCGTGCAATAACTGTTATTTACTTTTTATATCGCATATTTCCGTGTTCGTGTGTCAGAAATGAATAAAATTGTGAAATTGAATGATATTAAAATTCTTGGAAACGTGATCTTCTTTCATATCGAACGAATTCGATGCATTTTGCCAGGTTTCTGTTCATTGACTTTATTTGTATTATATTTATACGCAATACATGTAGACGCTTTTTGTAATTAACGTACGGCTCGATTGCGAGAACTGACACGATCAAATTTACGAATAACTCCTAAAACGAAACAATGTTACGATGTTTGACATGTTTCTGCAAAATGTACAAGCTGCTTTCTAATTGTTATAGAAGAAACTGAGGTACGATGGGGTCTTTAAAATAACAATACAACAATTATTTTTTATTTCAACCTTCATATATTGGAAACACAAATTATTAGACATTTTACTTATATAGGTTGTTGAGAAACGGTTCACGATTTTATGAGCATATATTATAATACTTGCAAAACAAGGTCTTATTACTAAGACACTGCCCAGGAACCGGATTTTTTAATAAAAAAATTATCATTTTCATCGTATATGCATTTTGAAGTTCCGACGATCTTGGTTGCGGACCACTGATTTCTTTACTTCAATTTCAAAACAGTATCAATTTTAATTTTTACCCACTTCTCCAGTTTTTACTTCTGTACGATTATTATCTCTCCTATAGCTTTTTGCGTACTCTTTGATAATATGAATTTCTTTACATGTCGTAAAGAAACCCTTTATAACATTTAAGGGGTTAATTTTAGCATCTATGTTAATTAGACATTTTTTGTTCCTGTTTGTAACTGCTGTATGCTCTCTAAATCTTAAACCCTTTTTTAATAGGCTGTGTACAATTAAAAAACAATTGATATCATTTGCTAACAATTAAAATTAATCGAAAAATTACGAAAAATGTCGGACGCGGCTGAGCATCGACTGATGAGACTGTCAGATAAAAATTATTGCAATTGCAACAATTTTTTGTAGGTTCCCATCTTATCTCACCCTCCCTGCAGACGTGCGCGCAGACGAAGTGCAGTGGAACCTCCAATATTCGAATTAACTGGATGACATATTGTTCGATTAAGAGAAAATATCGTATTATGGAATCTTTATATTCATGTTGAACATTCTATGTTTCAAGAAAGTAAATGCAAGTATCAGCAACAAACATAAAAGCGTGGTATTAAAAATCTAGTCGTTATAAATTTATCTGCCTTATGATACTGCGTGTTTACTGCAGTTCAATGTAAACATATTACAAGTAAAATATTTACTTTATTTCTAGTTTTAATAGAATTAAGAAGACACACATAAAACCTGACAGGCCTAGTCGTCACGTTATAATATTCTGTTTTAAATATAAATTACAGAAAAACAAAATATTCAACTGTTTGATCATGTATACGTTAGCTTACAGCATCATGCCAACATTAATGCATCTGAGAATTTCATAAAAGATTATTAATTACTGATTCAGTTATTAAGAAAAGAAAGTACACGTGCTCGTACAGTTTATTACTATGATTTACGAGGATATACACTATTCGGCCAACAGAACGTTGGGATAATGGCTGTTTGAATATCGGAGCTTCCGCTGTATTAACAAAACTGTAGTATCTCGAACGATAACAGTGGTTTTCCTGTTCGATGTCCACGTCGTAGCATGAAGCATGCCTTCCAGGGAATTATTGATCGGACGTTGAGCGACTGTTAGTTATTGTTCTAACACTTAGGTCGTCGTAGGGCGCAGATGTAGTAGCACTCAGGCAAATGACCAAACGATGATTCGATAATCGAGTTCCTTTCGATTTTTAAGGGTCCACCGGAGGCAGTCTCAGCCCTGTGACATCTCTCGCGTTGAACTCTTTAACGGGGACACCTTTGAACGGGTTACAGGACTCTCTGAGCAACGCCTACTCCAGTTTACAACAATACGCAGGTACGTAAGCGAAACAGGCACGTCCGTTTTCGTACAGGCTGATTTTTCTTTCTTGAATTGCGCATCGTTCGTAACGGCGTTGTTCTAACGTGTAAACTATGCGCCTTAAAGCTCTCATTGGAAAGACGACGGTGACCGTGGAAAAGAAAGAATTACATAGTGAGTAACACGTATGGAATGCCTGAATTTAGTTCTGCAACGCAGGGCTACATATTATGCTCTACTATTCTGCACGTCAAAGAAATTAATCAGGAATGTTCAATAAGCGGTCAGAATTTTGTTCAGACAGTTTCTGTTCCTTATCGGCGATACTATTGGACTGATTGAAAGATACCGACAGTCTGTGCCACCGGAAATGATCAGTAGACTGCGGATTTTTAATCGAAACGCATCTAAAACGGTGAAAAAAAATAAAAAGTCCATTTTTCAAACATCCACAGAACAATAAACAGTTTTATCAAAGTTTCACTTATGTAATAGCAATAACATAAAAAATATTGAATTTTAAAAATGTGTAGTTGCATAATCATCCGCAGTCTAATGATCAGTCGTCTTCCATTATTTTTTCGACAAGCACAAATGTCAGATTAAGAAATAAATTGGTTTTAATAGTAACAAATTGATTTTTCATTTAAAATCTAACATCTTTCTAAACATACGATTCTTCCATATCTTTACACTCGTTTCGTCTATAAGTAAGCTTCCTAGATTTACTTCCAAGGAAGTAGTTATGTAATTTTGATAAATCATCTACCAAAAAAAAGCAAATAATAAGTAGTATGTACTGTTCGAAATTCGAATTCCCATTGATGACATATTGTCACACGATAATGGTACAGTGGAGAGCTTATTTATTGTTGAAGATAGTGTACAGACGTAGAAGGATTACGTGTATAAAAACGTAGCGCTATCGATGACGAGTATAAACGTTGTGACAAAATTCTTACGCTTATTGAATACGCTACGAATCTCAGCTCACAAGATACGCAGTTCGAGTCTACGTGTGGAGAAACACACGGAAATGTATTCTCGATGATCCAGAAAAACTGACACCGACAACGCAGGTCGTATGGAAATTGATAACGCGGTGATCACGGGTTGCATCTGGACGAATGCTCGGGTTCTCGTGATCGAACTGTTCAGAAATGCGAATCTCGTGGGATGCGAGGAAAAGCAATGCGTAGATCCAGTGAAGAGAGAGGGAAGGAAGGATAGTTTGTGAGAGATTTTATTTGCAGGGTTCCCTGCGTTCACGGCGGCGGCAGCTGCGGCTGCGGCAGCGGCTCAAAAGGCAAAATTTACCACGACGGACAAGCAGATAGAGGGCCCGGAGGGTTGCAACCTCTTCATCTACCATTTGCCGCAGGAATTTAGCGACACGGACCTCGTGTCGACGTTTCTGCCATTCGGGAACGTGATCTCCGCGAAGGTCTTCATCGACAAGCAAACGCAACTGAGCAAATGCTTTGGTAAGGCGCGTCACGTGGATTCATACACAGGGTGTCTCGTTTGAAATGACGTTAGCTTAACCCATTTGCATCATTAGCGCATATATGCGCGCAATTTTCCTGGTCATTATCACCACAGCGCAGATATGCGTGCAGTACTTAGATGTAAGTAAAAAAAGTTGGTGATAAGAGCGTATTTTTCATTCTTACGTATGATGCAAATGGGTTAACCACGTATTCTATACACAATTCTAAGGAAAAAAGTTCTAATGAACATACAGGATGTTAAAGAAAAAATGTCTGTCTATAGGTGCTTTTAGTACCTATTCACCGAGTGGAGTAAAAAGTGTTTAATCAACATAAGTCATAAAGTCAATCCTCTCGATGTAAAATCAACTTTTATGTTTACGAGCGTTCGATGTCGTAAGTAAGACTGAAAATGATAAAAAAAGAATAAATAATGTGATAGACTTATGACAACGAATAGAAAATGCATGTCGCACAATACGAGACGCGAGAGGAATATTTAAAAATGTACATCGATGATCCGCAGATTTGAATTTTGTATTGAAATGGAAGGAAGACATATCGAATATCTGTAACAAATATCAAAACAATCTTTTGCAGTTTTCATCGCAAGGATTGATTTTATGGTTGGTATGATAAACAACGAATTTTAAAAAAAAATTTTTAATTTTTCGAAAATTCATTGTATGTCACATCATTTCAGCTAATGTAATTGTTTTTTTGTAGTCTTATTCAAAAGTCCAAAACGTTTAAAAATGTGCGTAGTGATAAAGTTATGCACCATACTTTATACTACACATCCACACTGGTTGTCAGTTTTTTTTTTAACTAAATTGGGTCTGGTAACTGCGTGTTAGAGACGAATGAAAAAGTGTCACCGACTAAGCAGAGTTTACCCTGCCCTCGGGTGAATCGTTTTCGATTTATGCGCATTTGAAAATCCTTGCACAGCCGCTGCTCCGAAGTGATCGTGAGAAATGTAACTTGACATTTTTCATGTTAATACTCACAGCATGTCATAGGCGATTTTCAAAATATCTACCACGGTTAAGAATACACAATTTTGCTCGTCGTGTAATGAATTCAACAGCTCTTAACGCTACCGCCATTGATATTCTTGCGTATTAGCATATTCTTCAATTCAAAGCAAACTCATTGTGAATTCACTATGAATGCACTACATTGAACTGTTAGAAAACTACGTACAGCATAAAAAACGAATGCTATTTTAACTTAGCAGTTCGCTCTCTCACGATTCTAGATCGAATGCTGTGCTGTAGCTGATAGATCATTCAACAGAATTTTTAAGGATGAAACTTATGCCCTCTACCCTAAAGGATTCCTATTTTCTAAACAATAAGTTATATGACACCAGATAGCTGCACAATTTCGAGTAACCAGACATCGCCTGTCGCACACCCGTTGAGACACATGTACTTCAAGCTAACTCCATTCAGCCCTTAACCCTCTCATAAATCCTTCGAACGCAAAAGAGCGACGGGCTGTCTGCTTTCAATTTTCTTTGAAAAATATATTATGTGCTGCCACATGCGTACACGTTTTTTATAACTCTAAATGTACACATTCTCAGTTTGTATTTGCAAGTCGGATCGATGGTTTCGTAAAAACTTTCAAATGCGCACGAATCGGAAACGGTTCACCTGAGGGTATACGTTTATTAGAACTTTTTGTGCTTAGAATTACGTATAGAATACGTGGTTAAGCTGGCATTTCATAACGAGACAGCATGTATAGTAGAACCTCAATTATCCGAGCTGTAATTAGTAACAGAATGACTAAGGCTGCGTTTGCATTGGTAACTTACTTGTACCAGTGACTGGTACAAGTAGCTCGCCAAGCCCCAATCTCGGGGCAAGTTATAATAAATATAAGATAGAGAGAAACAAATAAGATTTAGCAGAACGTAATAAAAATTGAAGATTTTATTAAAAAATTGTAAGTCAACTTGTAGACTGAGTTATGACTTTCAACGGTTTAGTCTGGACATCTATACTATACGAAGTAATGAAATAATGGGGAGATTGATCCACGAACTTGAACTGCCAATATTACTTGTCTCTACTAACATATTTTTTTGCTACTGTAAGATGTTCTAGTATGGACGTGGACAGCAGGCACTTCAAAGTGACTTCTAACTTACACATTCGCACTAAAATGTAACGCATGAAGGCTTCATCATTTTGAAAATTACGACGAACGTGACACATAATAGACATCGTTCGCCAACAGGCAAAGTGGAGAGCGCTTAACTAAAATTAGGGGAGAAAAGTGACTTTGAAGTGCTGAATCTCTGCGTCGCTACGTGGCAAAATTAATAAAGACAGATGCAAAATCTTTTTTCTCGCTTGGTATTTTTATGTGACGTATGAAGTACAATGTCGCTTGCCGCAAACGGTGAAAGAATTACGGAAATTCAGGGTGTTTCTGAAATATCGTTCGAATTATTTTCAGGCTTTGTGTCGTACGACAACGCGGCGAGCGCGCAAGCAGCGATCCAAGCGATGAACGGCTTCCAAATTGGCATGAAACGGCTGAAGGTCCAGCTGAAACGATCCAAGGATGCATCGAAACCGTATTAGCCGACGTCGTCCACCGTTCGTAGGTAGATACCAAGGACTTCTCGGATGCCACGGGCTCGAATTCTGGTGTCCTTAATCAAAACCATGTGTTCACCTTAATCGATAAATCGCCGCGTCGATCATTAGCACGTTGACTGCCGTCGGATTCAATTTCACCGAGCAACCGCTGATCTCCGCCAGACTCTGAGAGACAATGACTGTTGAAGATCAGAAATCTTATTAGGTAGACTGCGGATGCTCATGCAAATATGTATTTTTACACTCCGATATTTGTTCTATTAGTGCAGTTAAAGGAATGAAACATTGACCAAACCATGTTACATCCTTTAAATGTTCAAGAAATGTGCTCTTTATTTTCCTTGCATTATTAACACGTTCCATGCCACAGTGAAAAATTCCATAACCAGTCAGACGCGTGAAAATAACTTTCCATAAATACATAACGTTAAAAACACAAACATTGAATTGTCTTATGATGTACCATTCGTTTGGTACTATTATTGTGGCGTTCGTTTTAATTGGAATATAAAGAATATTACCATTTATTTAGAATAATCGAATTTGGTGCGTGGAGCGCATACGACCCACGCGGCACGGAACGTGTTGAAGGTGCATCGTTCATGTGTTTGAATACGTTAAATTGCATAAATATCCGCAGTCTGTTGACGAGATTCAATCAAAGAACGATACAGGTTTTTCTCTGATCGGTTGGTTACATAATTTGACTCTCGAAAGAAAGGTCAAGTATATGTATAGTAAGGAATGATCGAGTAATTCGGTATTTTTCTGAAGAAAAATTTGCATTCGAGATAACGTGTTTTCACGTATATCATGTTCCAGAGTGGTCAACGTGTTAATCGGAATGCTCTTCCGTCTGGAAGAGATAGAGCGTTTCATTCGATAGGAGTATTAGAGAGCTTCTTGAAAATTGTCTCTAGTCAAAACAGTATTCTCCGTAGATGTCGATTTTATGGATAACAAGATTCGAGGCATACTTTCCTTCCTGCGTTAGGACTCGCGTCGTCCATTTCATACGACACTCGTATTTATCCTTCGAAACGAGGCTGTGATAATTCTGAAGACTTGTGCTGTTCAAACTTCTTCCAAAGTTACCGTCCCTTTCGACGTTCACGAGATATGTATATTTTTTTTATTCACTTTTCTACATGTCCGTCCATACATTCTAGTGTTCTCGTACGTGAGAGTCTATCTTTTTTTTCGTGTTTCGTACTATCTGTATCTCGTGGCAGTATGTATTTATTTTTGAACTTTGTCGCTCTTCGAAAACAGAACTTCATCACCCGGCTGCATTGCATTCGAACGAAAGTTCTGCCCTTTCTAAGTGCAATGAATCTCTTGAGTTTTTTTTTTACTATTCTTGTTTCAATCGAGATACAACGACGAAGTGTTTAACGCTTTTCGAGTTCGAGTTGACTAAACACTAGTGGAAATGTTGCGATATACGTGTTCGATTAACATATATATGTCAATCTGTTAATTATACTGTAGTATGACAAGGATGTTTACCACGTGCATTTGCTCTCTCCACGGGTAAACTTTTCTGCATTGGGCCGTCCTTGATTCTGTACACGCAGAAAATACATAGCAACGTATCTGTGTGTGCGATACGCAAAATTATTCAGCTACAGACGTTTGACTCAGAAAAAGAAAACGAGACATTATTTGCAGGAAGAAATATGAAATACTATTAATAATAAGTGATGATAAAAGATTAAGCGTTATAAATTGGTATAATTTTTCTAACATTATTAAATAATTATCGTCGTATAGCATTTATTAGAATTTATTTAAATACAGAAAGAGTCTGCTATTTCAAGTATATACGTATATAACAATTTATATTTTTTACTCAGTAAATGAATTTGCTTTTTTAATTGTAAAACCAATGATGTGTCGTTCGAAAATCCATTTGCTAGTGTTCAAAATAGAATACGTCCAGACTTAAACACTTACATATAAATACTTGGTAAGGTAGTTAACAACTAATGAATTGCTCAGCCTTTCTAGTCATCTATTTTTAAAAACGTAGTTTAAAATGATTGTATAAGAGCTAGTAGTCAATTTGAAGGAAACAAATAATTTTGAGCGCTTAAGAAAATAATACCTTCTTCCTCAGGAAAAAAGTTTTGTTAGTAGAAAAAGAAATATACATATACACTTTTATGGAACTTATATACGTAAGAAATGTCTAAAATATTCCAAGAGAAAGTATAGGAGAAAGTAGACTTTCATATAGCCTAAAGAGTAAATAAAAACTATCACCATTAATTGTACATTTGTCTGTAATAGTTTTGTGATAACGTACAACTGATACAATGAATAATGTCAAAGTTACATTGATAGCTCATAACAGAATGAGTCATTAGAAACTACAACATGAAGTAACTTCTGCCTTTTTAATGTTAAAAAATACATGTACAATGAAATATATAGTACACGTAATAACATAAATTGATTGTCAGATTAAAAATGATTGGGTCAATGTCACCTCAAAGTCATTAAAAAATGACACTTCTCAATACATATATCCATTTTCTATGCAAACGTAAAAAAAACACATACCGATTATTAAAGAAATTTAAGTTGACCTAGACATCTAAAAAGCCAATACCATTTTAAAAAGTATATTCGTATTATTATGAAACTATTAACTTGTAATCGGAGATATATGTTGTAATCAGCTGACAATAATTTCTAAGAGAAAAGATCAGTTTTTTGAGGGGCAAATATGATAGTAAAAAAATCCTTAAAATCATCTTGATGGTCATTCATGATTTTTTTAATAGTAATAGCAAATATAGATTTATTTTATACCATAGATATGTTCTATTGCTCTATATGTTCTATCTATTTTCTTTATTTTATTGTTACCACTTAGAAAAGGTCCTTTTTTGTTTCCTTAATTTTCTTTGCTTCCCCTTCTTCTTTTCTTTATGTTTCTTGTATTATTATTCTATTTTTCGTATATTAAGTTTTTAACACCACGCTGCTGTGTAAAATCATTCAGGTTTAACATTGATTGATTTTTCTTTTTATTATATTCTGCTTTTATTTTTAATATGCATTTAAGATTGGCGCGATAAAGACGTATTATTATTATTATCAATATTTTTGTACCATCATACTTACTTCCTTCAGATATTCAAATGTTCTGTTTCTTGTGATTCATCCTGTATACATCCGGGCATAGAGAATGATTAAAAAGGAACAAATACACAGCTCAAAGTAATTAGAGGGTCAAATATTCAAATTATTTATTATTAATTACGACGGTGTTAAATACAATAGAACCTCCAACATTCGAATTAATAGAGAGACATAATTGTTCGAATAATAGAATGTTTACTTTCTTCATATTCATTATTGTATGTTCGAAAGAAAGTTGTGCAACCGTCAAGAACAAAGATGGAAATGTAATATGAAAAAACTGTTTTTAATTTAATTTAGAGTTTCACAGTTGTTCACAGCGTAGCGTAGTTGCTAAATTGGGCAATTTTATTAGCGTATTCAGCTGTATAGAATATCATTGTTCTGGTATTTCAAACTATTAAAGCCTTTTGTTTCATTTTCATTGTTCTGTCAATCTCTTCATCTCGTATTCATTATATTCCTTCAGCAGTTTAGAGTTTAAAATACATTCAATAGTATTGTTATCAGTCAAATGAATATTCCCATCACGATTTTCAGAAGGAATTTGGATTGCCATAAATGCAAATAACCATTAATACATATGTATTTGAATACGAAAAAAGTGTGCCTGTACAATGTATTACATATGTATGTTTCAAGATAATAGATATTTCTATATTAGAGATTCTGTTCTACTATAAAAGCTCTAAATACTACACACATTAAACAGTGAATGAAAATAACAACATTTTCTTCATCTTTGATACTCGACAGGTTGTTCAAAGTTATTTAATATTCTGAGCTTCAATTATTTGGAGTGGTGTACCTAATTCATGAAACATCTGCGTTGCGTGTTCTATGCCGATTGAGCGTTACAAGTTTCTGTATTTTTTTCGTGTACAGTAATCTCAGGTCGAGCATTGGTGTTATCGTGTTTCGAGTGTAAAACGTATGGCAGCTTTTGAAATGTAGGTGTACAGTGAGACACGTCTACGTGGTCGTGCTGCATCGTATGAAATACACTTCTTTCTTGTTGTTAGCGCTGGTCCTTCAATTTTTTCGAAGGCACGAGCCTACCCTCGCCCTTTAGCCAGTGGTGTAATCAAACTTCAGTTCCTTGCAAACGGCTGCCAATCAAAAGCTTATCTGTGCTAACTTTTGTGCACACACTGGAGAATTACGTACGTGAAATTTCACTAACAAACGTAGAGCTTCTCTTGAGGGAGTAAAAGTAGTCCGCTTTTTGAGTTTTTCCATGCAACGTAAGTCGTACGTTAACTAAACTACATGATTTGCTTCTCTGTTGTTTTTTTTTTAATACGTTCGTACATGTACATATAAATATATTTATGTATTTATTTATTTATTTATATATAGGGTGTCAAGGGAGTAAACTTTCTCAGCATATTTGACAGGTCATTGTGAATCAAGCTCGTGTATACCATAGGTCCACTCGTTATTAATATTAATTTTAATTTATTTATCGAATATACGAGACAAATTTCATAGGTACAACAAAATGGTCTTACGAGCCTCTTCAATTCAAAGAAATTTCTTGTTCACGAATTCTAGAGAGCTTTATGCTAGGTATTGATATAGAGTGATCTTTCAACAATAAGGTCAAGTCTTAAAAAAGAAATTGATATAAAATACAATTAAAAAAGAGAATCTTACATACATGTATATGTACTTACCTTCAGTAGAATGTTAGCTTGCTCATTTCTCCTTGTTGTTCTTAATTGTATTCTAATGATATTACATTGAAAAAATTCCTTTTATATTTTTGTCTTTTTTTGTATCATAACTTTTTAACAGAACGTTCCCTTTATTATTTCAATTCTGGGACACCCTGTATATTTATTCCATACGTTTATGTAGTTCAGTAACATAAAATCTTATTTTATTCTTCATTGTCCTACCGGCTAGGTAGCAATGAAATCACAACGATCTACCTCACTAATTTGTTTATGATTACGCCACTATTTTATGTGACGCAATCACCAGTGTCCCTCGTTTTGTTGTACAGGGCACAGAACTTGGAACGTTCTATCGTGACAGTAATATCTCTATATTTGACGGTTAATTTACGCTATGACGCTTTACTAGTTGTTAACACTAACAATGCCGTGTTTTTTTTTTCTTTGCTGCCGATCGTCGTACGCAATCGTTATCAGCGGTGTTCCATCGATTCTTTTCTCACGAACTTGGAGCGATGATGTCAGAAACACTCGTTGAGATACAGTATTTTCGGTAGTCCGAAGAGAAAAACGATCGATGGATCACGATGGTCTTCAGAATGAAGGAACAAGGATCAAACGATGAGACAATCAAGGATAAATGTAACTACAACTTGTTACAAATCGATATCTTAAATAATCAGGGATGGACGTCGAAAATGTTCTTCAGCCTTTGCAGGGGGAGCATAGGATAGTTATTGAAAATCGAAATGAGTTTCCGAATACTAGAGATTCATTTGTCACAACAAAAGATATGGAGTTCCTATAGTAACTCTCGAAGCATGTGTGTATATATGTATCTGTCGCAGCATGCATAATTTTTGCTGGTATCGAAATCATAAATTAAAAATTCGCCTAACACGTTCATGGATTCATTGTCTGCAAAGGGTTAATGATCGTTTAATGACAGAGAAGGATACATCATGCAAAAATGAATTTTTTTGTTCGATAGCTCACATAACACTCTACTTTGTCTTAATTATATAATTACAATGCCAAAAAATATACATCACTTAAGAAAGAAGTGAGCCCAGAGATTTAAAAAACCAGTAGTCTCAGACCACTGTGAAGAAAGTGTTATTAAACCATTATGAAGAATTTTCACGATATTATCCCTGGTTATTGAGATGTTGCGCTGCAGTAAAATGTCCAAGATCCTTGTTATTTATGTCTGAAAACGGCGTGTCAGCAAATCACCTGTGTACACGTTGCCCGGTGACGTGATCAAGATCCTGCGAATAATTCTGATAAAATTATACCATTCCCATGGACTCAAACTCTTTCAGTACTCATGTCATAATCAGTACGATTCAGTACGTCCGCCTATTTGCGGATGAAGAAGCCTGAAAACCACGTATGAAAGATAGAAAGTTCGCAGGTTCTATGTTTCGACAACACGGTCTTGAGTACCCTGAACGACACATGTGCCTAACAAAACGTTGGCTGACGCGAAGCAAAAGAATTGAACATAAGATGATCCCATGCGTATCGGCAGTGATCCGTAGCCACCGTCGTACAGTCCGTCTCGTTATCAGGCCTCTCAAGACAACGAACGGTCGTCGAAATTCGGACGATGGTCACCGTGCACGTCTACCCGGGGAATCCTTTATATCTGGTGTGTGGTGGTGACTAACCTGTCCGTGTGTTTGTTTGTGTGCCAGCAGGTGGCCTGTGACGTTGTGACCGTGTTCTCGATCGGAGTCGCCGTGCCATGTCAGTCTCAGTCAGTCGAATCGTCAATCATTCGATCGACCGGTCGGTCGATCGTCCTTTCGTTAGCCTCTCGATCGGTCATTTTGTGTCTGTCGGTGCCTGTACACTTCTGGTCCTTCTCGCTGCAACCGAGCACTCCCATTCTCCCGCACAGACTTCTCCGAACGAGTCCATCCGCACCCGTATACTACCTCCACGTTTCGTTTCGCGCTTGGTCTCTTCGACATTCACCCACCGGGATCACGCAATGGCACTGATTGTCGATCGTGGCACGTTGCCCCCTAACCCGCTGCTATGTAACAAATCGATAGAGAAGAGAGCCAGCCACCACGATCTGGCCAGCTAGCCGGACCAACGCGATATTGTGTTGTCGAGGCGAACGAAACGGACGCAAGGACACGTCGTGGGAGAGGCGCGAGATATCGAGAGGCCAGGAAAAACCAAGTGCGATCGTTCTTCGGATGTAAAATTGTAGCGAAGCGAAAGTCGAAGCACCAGTGGCGCGCCGTGTTTCATGTTCCTCGGCCTGAACCGTGACACGCTACCTTATCTCTCTGTTTTCTCTGTATGTGTGTGTATATGTATATATACATGTATCGCAGACGGGAACGTACGGATGCCCATGTATCTGCGCATGTGTACGTGCGAAAATCGTGTGAGTATGTGGGCCTTGTGTGTAAGAGGTGCTCGCCTACAATCACTAAGTTAGCCAGTAAAGAAAGAGAACAAAGCCTGCCAAGAGGGTGAAGTGCGCAGGGTGTACCTTGATACGCGGGAAATGCTTCAGCAATGGTTCCGTCGGTTAGGAACAGTGAAACAAACTCGTACATACAGTGTGTCCGATTCGATCCTGTGTTGAAGTTACAGCGAGCTTCCTTTCCAACGTGTGCGCGTAAGTGTGTGACAAGTGTTTTGCAAAATGTGTACAGGCTAGGACGGGTTGATTTCTCATTAACATGTAAATCGAAATTGTAAAATAAATGTTTCTTGTAAATGTCTCTTGGGGCAAGGTTACGGAATAATTGATTGTGTTTGTATCAGAAAGCGATAAAATGTTAATGACTTGAAAGAACCGATCAATCGAACCTTTGAACAAGTAAAGTGCAAATTCACATTAACAGAGGATCATAAATCCTGAATAATTTATTTATGACTTTTCTTGATATCAATTTATGATACTTTTAGACAGGCATAAATGACGTTCGAGTTCCTCTAAAAAACAAAATATTATACTAAAAACTATATGTGTATTATTGTAGAGGCACTCGAATTTGGCCTCTCAAGGTCATTGTTTCGTGTACAATACAACTTTTTTAATTCGAGAGTGCGAAAATGAGTATGCGAATGAATGATAAAGACTAAGTTACTAGAAAAATCAAGATTGCAGTGAAAAATGAAAAACTCAATATGACCTTGACCGGCCTCTTCAGTTAGCCTCTACCTAATCGTTTTGCTTGATGCAGATGTACACTACGATTCGCTGGAAACTTCGATCCGTTGGCTGAGTTAGCGATTGATGCAACTCAATTACATGAAATTAGGGTACTAAAAAAAGTATTTATAACACGCTGTAACTCGAAAACGAGATTGGATGGGATATACGGTTACATGAGCCAATATTGTTTCCAAGCGATAAATTCTTCCGTGAAATGTTTCACATCAAGGTACACCCTGTACATGCTGTATCATACGAGAACACTATCGATCGCCGACTGAGAATCGATTCTATCGACTCATTTTCGGGATCGCCATCAGCGTCGCGAAGCGCCTGTTTATATGTATAATAAAAAAAAAACAATGTACCGGCTAATCGAGTAGCAAGCGTAGAGAGAGAAACGTGTGAACGAGAATCGAGGAAATACGATTTACCGTGTAAATTTTTGAATGGTGTAAAGATTACCAAAAAAAAGAACCAAAAAAAAGACAAAACTGGATCGAGGCAAGAGAAGAAGCGTAGAGAGAACGATACATAGGTAGCATTTTTTAATGACTTTGTGATAACGTTGTACCGTGTATAGGATTTGGACTAGGGTCGCTTTTTAAAATGTGCATGATCATAAGCGTGGCATGAGAAACTTAACGATGGAAAATTCGTCGACGAAACTTGTCTAAGCGATTATTCTATCTTTTTCTTTTCCTTCGTTGTCATACCAACGAGGAGGTACTTACAGTTCGTTCCCGTTTTATGTACGATCTCTGTTGCGTTCGAATTCAGACCGATGTGATCGCAAACGGTAGTCCGGGCACTTTCTTGGTGCCTGATCGCGGAGCAAACGAAAAGAACAAGAAAAAAAAATTGGAAAATATATTGTTGTAGTCATCGAAACGTGAACGTTCGAGATTGTATGCGAATTAATCTTGAGTCAGTAACCGTTCTCGTTGCACTGTCCAAGCAGATGGATTATTTTATGATGAATATGTGAGAAATATATGTACCGACGACAGGACTTTATTCACTTTGTTTCGTCTGTGTAGTGCGTAGGAAGTTTTTAGATACGTTGTAGAAGCGACCGGGAGCGTCTGTCGACGTCGTGGAATGTTTTTAGTCGGTCCTCGAAGATTTCGTATTTCGAACGGAGAAACGCATGCAGTGGTCGTTACTGATGCAAGATTAAACGATTCACGTCAGTCTAGGTACTTAATTTCATTCTAAGCGTTACGTAACGAAAGAAGGTATATGCTTTCTGCATGGACGACGAATTGGAGAGTCCGGAAACAGTAAGCTGCTAATTCAAAACGCAAACCATTTGGATCCATACGATTTTTCGATTTGAAAATCGTCGGTCTATCAAACACTCACCTGTTCCGGTATATCCTTCTGTTGCAGTATACAGAGTGCCCAGAAAAAGCCTCCTAATCATATTGTTTGGTTAATAATTGGTGGTCCTAACTTTGGGTACGCAAACAAGATAATTAAAAATGTTTTAACAAGGATGTCAGTAGTTACATAATTCTGTAGAAACATTTAAATTTGTCATGAGTTAAGACCATCAGTTTTAACACCTGTATAGTTTGAATACTTTCATAGGACAAATTTTGTATAGTACTCAAGATCACCAATATTTTTTCTTGTATACCGTAGCTGACACGAGCATGCCATGTGTTGAATTGCAAGGAAGTGACCAAACTCTAACATAGCGTTAGGATGGTAAACAGTCTTATTGTATTCTACGTTATCAAACGTTTAAATGCACTGTCCAAGATGATCAATGAAGGAACCTGAAAGCTCAAAAAAACTAAGCTTCATGTTTAAGTTTAACTTCTGGAGTTGAAGGTCATTTCAAGGGCTTATTGTTGTACATAAATGAATGCATAGTCTTGTCAGCTATGATATGTAAGAAAGAAAAAATTGTACTTTCATAAAAAATATCCGTGCTTTGAGTACTCTGCATAAAAATGACATTGCAGAGAGAATTGTCCTTGTTGCGTGTTACGTCTTTAAAACTATTCATATTGAGACAGGTAACGTTTTCCTGGCTTAGACACTCTGTATACAAAGAAACAGTCGCCAGTAATCGACAAAATTTAATGGTACAATAATCAAACAGCCATAAAGCTGTCCGTGTAAACAGAAGTCTAAAGAACGAAAAGAATTTTGAAGAAACTTCGCCTCCGACTCGAAGAAAGTATCAAATCCGAGTTGTTCAGTTTTAAGTTGCTCGATTTTAATTCATTGCTTTAAAATTTGTCTGATATACAAGTGAATTTTTAATTGTACCGACCACAGAGATTCCTTCAAATTATTTCATCTGACAAAGAGACTAGAATCATTGAGGACATCGATTTCAATTAAATGTTACACGATATCACAGTTCTCCATATGCAGGTTGATGTATTATAAATACAGTGTTTTTGAAAAATTACATCCAAAATGTTGAATGACTACGTGATTATAGCTGACTTTCTATTTTAAATTTATCACCTTCGTCTAGTTTTCTTTGAAATAAAATTATAAAGTCATATTAAATATTAAAGCAATGCAACAAAATGTCTTATTAAGTCTTTTTAGACAAAAG
Organism: Macropis europaea; assembly: GCA_916610135.2. Classification (NCBI taxonomy): domain Eukaryota; kingdom Metazoa; phylum Arthropoda; class Insecta; order Hymenoptera; family Melittidae; genus Macropis; species Macropis europaea. The sequence goes on along the minus strand of OU744345.1, from coordinate 22,761,319 downwards.
AATATCACAATTAACAGCTCAACTGTGGAAACAAAATTTCTCATGAATGCTTGACATGAGTTCTATTATTTTACCTCAATAATCTGTACATGGAGGGCTAACATTACACAAAGATCGAAGTCGGTGAGCTTAATGTCTCATAGTTTCCTTGTGGAAACACATCAAAGACGCAAACTGGATTTAACCCTTTGACTGCTATAGACGCTTGACAGAGCGTCAACAAATTAAAAATTGTTTAGAACTGGCTCGATCTAATCAACAGGTTTTATTAAATTGTTTCTCTATGGTACAGTTAAAAAACCATTTGTTATCATCCAGAACAACTGGGTGCATACGACAGGCTCTTCATCTAATTCATATTTCGTTCTCATCAATTCCTGTCACTCGTGTCCCCTGTCCTTTTCTCTGTGTAACCGGAAGTTCGGAAATCTGAACCCCGAATAACCTTTTAAATCTCCCGAAATGAATTTGTATTTCGATAACGATACCGATTACCCAAATTTAACACATGCACGCGTCAAGCCAAATGAACGGAGCGCGAACAACGAAATGTATTTTTTTTTATTTAAAAAAAAAATATAGGTCGCGACTGCTCCGTGCAAATTACCAAAGACGTTTCGTTTGTTAATCGAAGTACTGATGCACCGTTTAACATGTTAGTTCACACACACACATAAACACACGCCCGCGCGCGCGCACGCGCGCGTTCAGTCGATAACGATTAAACTAGGTGAGAAATTGAGCACACGTTCTTTGAGTCGTGAATACAAATGGAGCCTAGTCACAAAATAACATTTAATGTAACACCGTTTTATGTTCGTGTCATTATCTCACCATTATTTTCTTTTTTATTTTTTTTGGTACGTGTGCTCACGTCATTGTTATAGCGTTGCTTTGCTTACTATTATTATTAATTATGATCGCTATATATATACCACTTTAAAGGTGATTATCGTTACTCTAATTATATAGTTATTACAATTTATTTCTACCGCTGTTGATAGTTTATTAATATTATTATATGATGACGTAATTATTATTACACGATGAGTCTTGATGGTATCGTTATCACAAAATCTTAATTATTATTACTTTTATATCTATTATTATTCGCACTTTCTAGGAATGGTGATTACGATTAGGTCTAGAGAATTTTTTGTCAGTACCGCTTGTCTTGGTGTTAGTCGATTATTATCGTGACGTCACGTGATCTCGATTTTGGTCACGGTCCAAACTAGACTTTTGTATCGATTTTTACAAAGCTTTCGTGAAAGTCCAACGAACGGATCACTCACGTTTGTGTACTTAAGAGGATCGTTTTACTTACAGGCTTAAATATTATTGTAATTGTTTACAATATTAGACGCGGTACGGTACAATTGTTGAACACGTTCTAAACGATAGACGCAGCTTTATTCGTACTCGCACGCTTATGAATGTTCATTTAAGTAAATCAAACGTACAACGTATTGTTAGGTTGTTGCCGAAGATTTGTCGTATTCGTTGGTTAAAATTTATATTATTAATTAGTTTTTATCACCAAAGAATACATCAAAAATTCACAATAGAATAATACGAAATTATGAAATATATTACTTGAAAATCACGTTATATCTTGTCAACAAACGAAAATTGAACAATTTTATTTCAAATACATCGACAATTCCGCACCAACCTAATAATTGTTATAAATAATCAAATTAGTCGACGAAAATTAAGTGGATGAAGTGATTCCGTTCGTTCTATAATATCGTCACCATTGCTATCAGTACCATTGTAATTTATCATTACCACTAGATTATATTTTCGTTTTAAATGTTAGAGATACAGCGTGTTAAATGAAGGGTCCAAAACTTCGAAATTACATAATACTTGTGAAAAGGAAGAGAAAATGCTTAGTGAAATCTGCGCATGAATGGTTGCAATTTTGGAAATCCTGCTTCCCGTGCGGATGATCGGTAATCGCGCTTAAGAAGTATGTACTTGAACGCCTATAGGCGTCCGCCGCACTGGCTTATAGAACTTAATTTTAGAACCGATATTAACACACTGTTTATTCCTCTTTGCGAGTACTATGTGCTACCGAAGACCCCGGGCGCTCTTTTTAACACCCTATGGCCTTGCAATGTTAACAGATTATAGTACTTTATTTTATTGTTTTTTCTTTCGTAGAATTTTCGTTTTCTTTTTTGTTCTTTTTTTCCTTTTCTTTTTTTGAGATTTGTCCGTCGCGTTCGTATTCTTTGGTGCTCCTGAATGTACACATACGTACGGCAATCCAACCGGAACATGCGATCGTTCAATAAGCTACGCCAAATTGAAGCCCGCGAAATGACAGTCGAGCGTCGCGAACAGAATTTGCAAACGACAAGTTCGTCGAGCGCGAATCCGCGTCCGTTCGGTGCTCGAAACTTCTCAGGTCTCCGTTCTTTAAGATTCAATCGAGAAAGAAAATTCTGTCATAGCCGATTGTAAGCGAGGGCGTGTACGAAGGTTTTGGAACTCAAGCTTTCTCACGTTTCCAAAATTCATATCAGACAGCGTGTCGTGCAGCGTGAGCGATCGTCTCGAGAGCAGAACGCTCGATCATGGTCGAAATATCGCGGTGGCGCGATACCGACGACCGTGTATCAAATCAAAGAGGAACCAAATTGCATTGCCAAAATATAAAATTATTCTGTTGCGCACTTTATAAGAAGTTTACGCTCGCGTGTATCATGTGTACGTGTGTGCGTGTGCATATGCGTGTATTATAATATATATATATAGATATATATGTACACACGTATATGGCAATTTGGGCATTACGTGTGCTTTCGTGCATGTGCGTATGTGCCTGTACAGATACGTGTACAGATATGAATGTATATTTATGTGCGCAATCGTTCTTGAACGTGATTCTCCGCGTTTTTCCCATCGTTGTGTTTAAAAGTGCCCGTACAAGAATGATTTTACTTTTTTCTTTTTTGTTTATACATATATATATATTATTATTATTATTATATTTTTTCTGTATTTTTAGTGAATATCCCGACCGATCAGTCGTCGGCGAGACAAGATAAAAATCGTCAATTCTAATTATTTTTCGTTTCCTTTTTTTGTCGTATACCGCAATCAGCATGTGGCGTATGTTGAAGTAACACAATATATTGTATTTATTTTGTTGGTTTAATTAATTTTTCGCTTTTATCGCCCTCCATCGCACCCTGTCCCGTAGTACCTCCGACACCTCGACCTCGGAACGCAAAACGAAGCTCCGCTGTCGATAGAGACGCAGGACTGAAATTGTTTCCATGTACAGGATGTGATAAAATTGGTGGCCTTCACTTACACCAGACGACGAAACGAACGAAAAAGTTGCAGTGAGCATGTCCGGAAAAATCAATAATTTCCGAGATACAGTACTGGAAATATTTATTGCATCACCCTCAAATTTACATAGCAACATGATCGATACAATGATTCGTATCCAAGTTGTTTTGGCCGAGATAGTGAGCTATACATTTTTGCAATAAATATCTGTTTTAATTAATTTTTGAAAGGTGTGTAACTATGTTTTTACACAAAAATATACAAATCACCCGTCTCTTTCTATCTTTTTAACCCCTTGGCGTACAATTTAATTAAGATTATTTTTGAATGTCGGTGTAGATGGTTGTTGAAATGAAAACCACATGTTTCAGTTTTTAAATTGAGTATTTTAATCAAATGAGAAGTATGTTTTTTCATACATCTCTACTTTATTACAAAGCATTATAAGAGACTACATTTATGAGGTTACTATGGCGAGCCAGACTCGTTGGTTGACTCCAAGGGGTTAATAATCTCGACACAGTTGATCGGTTGAATCCAACCCTTGCTGGAATTGCTCGTGTGACTACATGCAATGCGATAATAACAGATTTTTTTAACAGGCGTCAATTCAACGCCCTCAGCCATGTTGCACTACTTAACATTCAATTGTTAATTTTACTTACAAGGGACATTGTCCAAGTGTCAATCGCCGATTTTAATGACATTTTTTAGGGTAGTAGCTCTCAAAAAAATATTCGTCCCATATTTTTTTATATCGGCAATGGTCCATATCCAGCGGGTGAAAACAGCCCTTGAAGTTGGGGTCGAAAAACCTATTTGACGGTTTATCTCTAAAACTATTGGCCCTAGAAAAAAAGTTTAAATGTACGGTATACCTATTTTTTAATGCTGAATTCAGCTATACAAGTAGCTTTCCGAAAAAGTAATTTGTTTAAAAACTATATTATAAATTGACATATTTTTTCAAATTTTTCTGGTACAATGTTAATCAATTTTCATGAATTTTTGTATACTTAAACTGTGGACCCTGCCTAAGAATACGGATAAATCAGAATTTTCAATTTTACTCCCGTAAGAGATATTATTACATGTAAAAAATTAGGGGTGAGAGACATGTTTTCTACAATATCTTGAAAACTATTCGATGTAGAAAAAAATGTTTTAGATCAAAGTTGTGTATTTTTTTACAATAAATTTAATTACGTAAGAAGATTCCTAAAATATTAAGTTGTTTAAATTATACTAAAAAATATAAAATTTGTACTCGGTTTTTTTTTTTACAAAATGTCGATCAATTTTCATATAAGAAGATCTTTACAAAAGATGTGGATACTTTGAAATTAATAGATTTAAGCTTTCAATGAAAACTAAGCTCACTACAGTAAACCCATAATTTTTCATGGCGCGACCCTTTGGCCAGTAGTATGGAAATAGCTATAAAGGTGTACGATACTTTTGTCAATTGTATTGTATATTATTAACCCCTTAACTGCGCACTACTTAAACGCTGCAATCATGTGATTTTGTTACATTGCCAAATAATAGGCACTGAATTCTTAGTCAAAAATCACACAACAATATTTTCTAACGCCAATAATAAGAGAAGTATAAGTAATAACGTGTTTAATATTCGAACAATGCAATAAGCCTATACCTTAGTAGAAAAGGGGCCAACGTCCAAAATTATTGCATTTGAGTTTTAGGCACCATTCACATCAAAATCATGAACGTTATCATGGAAACCAGAGTCACTAACATTCCACTATTACAAGTAAAGTTAGATAGATTCTCCAGAAACCAATGTGTTATGTGTATTACAATGAAAAGAGCGCCTTTTCCCCAAAAATTGCAAATTGGACATTGGCCTGTTTTCTAACGAGGTACAGAAATATTTCCAGTACCGTATACAGAAAGGTATTGACTTCGTTGTAACAAACGTTCACTGAAATTCTTTGTCTCTCGTTATCCGTTGATGTGTTGACTGATGTTCACTGAAATTTTCTATTTATATTGTCCAGTACCACATGTAGAAGTCAAGATCATCAGTTTCAGAACACCCTGTACAGTCGACCATCGTTACAACGAAATTGAATTCTTTTTTTAGTATCACAAGCTATTCATGTTTCGACAGACGTACCCAAACTCAACGCCATTCATCCAGTACCCAGTATAATTTTGTCCGTTATATGATATTCATATCTGAAACTATAGGTCGACCAATTGTCGCGAAGACCAAAACGGGTGTCACCTAAAAGTGACCTGACAAAAGACAGTCGCGTCAGGCAGGAATTGAAGCATTAACCCTTTGCACTTTCGACAAGCTTGCCCTGTAAAGATACAAAGGAATTCTCATCAATGAAGAATTGTTTCTTGAAAAACTGCTGTATATTTTTTCAAAGTGTCATGATTTTTCGCTATGGATGTCTAAGAAAACCTTATTGTTAACCCTTTCATTACCACAGCGCCTGATCAAGCATCGACAATACCGTACAGCCAGTTGGGCAGTAAATTTTTCCAAGATAAAGAATAGAAGAAAATTTACATAACAAGTATAATTGAACAAGTTATACCCCTTAACAAACAATTCGGTGATTAAGCGGTTTTCCTTCTATCCGCGGTTATATCTGGCGCTAGCAGCCGTAGATGATTTCGCCAAAGACAACTGTAGTTGGAGCTGGTACTCTTAGATAGTTTCGCGGAGGACGACTATAATCGACGTGGGCAGTGAAAGGGATAAAGAAGGTTGCCAGAAGGTGTCAAAAGCATACTGAAGGGTGCAAAGGGTTGATCGATCGAATGAGAATGCGTTCAGTCCATCCCGCGAAGAGATTCGTTTTTTTACATGAATGTAATGTCACGCCGGAGGAAAGGCGGACTAAGGTGAAAGGTCAAACGAAAATACCGGTTTTTTAACCGCGAACCTACGATTTTTATATATGAATATATATTGTATAGATTTTGTACATAGAGGAGCGGAATATCGAAGTGTTTGCAAAACTTTGATTAACCATCTCCGTGAGTGTTTATTGTGTTCGGCCTAAAAATGGAATCTTCTCATTGTCAAGACGAAATATCCGCCCTTCGAACCTCGTGTTTCGACATAAACAGCGAACGGGATCCCTTTTCGTATAGTATTACACGTATTAGAACCGAAGCATCATCGACGCGATTACCAATAAACAACAGAAGAAAATAAAGACTTGGCGAATGTACAAAGGATTCGAGCGAACGAAACGTGAGAACAGTCACGCCAAACCGACGGGATGAAACTTTTTTCGAGGGACGAGCCGTTCTCGTTCAATTATCAACGAACGAAATCAGATCGATCGTCTCTGTGTAAATAAAGAAGAAAAAAAGAAAAATTAAAAGAAAAAAACGTGTAATCCGAGAAACGCAGCTAAGCATTTACAATGATAGAGTGTGTGTTGTTAACGTGTAACTTAACGGGATTATGCATCTCTGTAAAATTGTGATCTTTCTTCTTTGGATGTTAGGCTACCGGTTGTACAGAAAATACATGCACCTGCTACAATCATCATTCGACGAACACACATGGGTACACTGTGTACATAAACCGTATATATGTAACTCATAAGGTATTTTTTGTACGTAGGTAAATTTTCAAGTAAAACTGCTCCGTACATAGCTGTCTGAAAACGATATTTGTTCCACGATGATTTTTCCCTTACAGCGCATTCACACCCGACCAGACCTAAACCCTTTTGAAATGACATATGAAATATTATTAAAATATTATTTCACATAACATTTTATTTTATTTCATGACCAACATATTCTGAATGCGGATTCTTCCGCGATTTTTCTGCGTATGGAATTCGACATATTGTGTTTTTTCCTTTATATTTTGTAGCTGGGCGGAGTCTCTTTCGAGCGCGCGTGCTCCAAGCTTCGCCATCTAGCGGCTGTGCGTGAACTATACCCCCGTGGACGGCATGCCAGCACGCTGACAAAAAAGTAGTCCCATGTTTTTTTCTCAATACATTGTTTATTCCCCCATAAAATATAACCTATGATACTGCGGAAAATGTAAAGAAGCTATTGTGAAAATTTCATAACAATCGGTTTATTAGTTTTTGAGATTCTTACGAACATATAAACAAACACTGTCTGTTTATTATAATAGTAAGATTATTTCGTTCTCGAAATACAATTGTGTTCTTTTATTTCAAGAAATATTTTTGAAAGTATCTTGTATCTAAGCTAATAAAATAATGAAACACTCATTCAATGGTCCAACTGATACACCTCAATCGTATAGTGATTACTTTTCTGACATATAGTTTCATGCTTCGTGAGTTCATATTCGACTCGCACTCTTCTGTTTATACGATACAATGTCACAACTTTTGTTAGAGAATCGCTGGGCTTCGCTTACAATCTTGGAGACATACGCATAATACGTATGACGGATACTGAATGTACAGTCACGAGCATTGATGGAGTCTCCGTTGAAAGCGCTATAGGAGAAGGAACCCTCCCACCATTTGCTTCTCGCCACGCGCCTTCGATCTTGAGAATTCGGCACGCGGCAGCAGACAAGATCGTTGGCTCCTTCTCCTATACCGCTTGTCAACCGAGACTCCATCAATGCTCGTGACTGTCACATTTCTAGTACTTCGAAATACACGTCTGAACATAGTACATACCAATACCACTCTTGCCTCCTAGAGACGCTACAAAAAGCGGTATACATCATACATGCGAGATTCTGTGGCGCGGACCAGAGCATCAATAACAAGGAAAAGGGCCTAATTGTCCCACTTTAATTTTAACGAGTTTTTGTGAGATGATTGCATACGTCTCACGACTATAATTATGAGTGAACGATAAAGCATGGAATTGCTAGTAACACTATTTAATATAAAACAGACAAAATAACAAAAAAACAGATAAAGTTGTACAACACGTGTTCAGTGGAAGATGTCCGAAAGGCCAAGTACCCGAAGCCAATCACCACTTGTTTTGTGGACAACGCGTCCGTCCACGCCTGTGTCGGCGCTCTGATCGCTTGTTGCCCGCTGTCGGTAAAGTCGTGGCCTAGTCTATTGGCAGTGTTGAACGAGACCACCGACGAGATATATGAATAGACCAATCACCACCGACGAGATATATAAATAGACCAATCATGCAATGTATTTTTTCGGCCCGAATTCCTGGGGCACTAGTGCCCCATTACCATTTCCGTGTCACTCACAACATTACCAACAGAATGCAGAAACAGATTGTTGCGCTTACAGTGGTAAAAATTATAAATTCCTTGGCAGGTCACACGAACGACACACGCTTTCAAATAATATAACCTGTGAAATCACTGACAATCTATTCATACATATGTGTGCTTTTTTTATGCGTGCGATGGCGAAATAAGCTATTATATCGCATGGAGAGTTTTAGACTGCTGATATTTATGCAAAATCATATTTTTATAAAATTCTTCGTTTTTACATTTCGTACATTTCTGAATACTCAACATACTGTGCACGTTTTTGTATGTTTGTACGTATCATAAACGCATAAACAATTTCTAAGAAAATGTTTGTAGGTGCGTGCTAGGCTATACTTCTAATATATTTGTACATACTTGCGTTTCTTTTAAATTTTAACCTTTTCAGGGTTTTCCAAATTGACTTTTATTTTACTTTTCATTTTACTTTTACTTTTTATATTTTCTTAAACAGATCATAATAGTTGAATCTCATAGTCAGACGTAACTACTAAACTTTAAAAAGGTTAAAGTACAGACTGTATGTATGTATGTATACATACATATCTTTATGTAAATATAATTGCATATGAATACGTATATTTATTTTGAATACATGCAAGGTTAGAATTTTTGCATGGGGTTGTGGGATAATATAAGGATGCTGTTGGGTGTTTGCTCTTTAGTAAACCAATGTTCTTATTTATACAATTAGCGTATGGATTATAACTGTAGAAACATTGAGTATATTCCGGGATTGTTAAGTCCTTCTTTCATGCCTTCACGTGGCCAATCTTGTTAACATTACCCAATATATTGGTATACTATTTACCGCACAGTCAAGAGCGTTGTTAGGGTAGCTGGTGTGTGTCTGACTTGTGGAGTCGTTACAAACTTTTTTGACGCAGGTTCGATCCCCGCCCAAACATATATACTTTTATTTTTTTATGTTACAAAAAAATAATGTATACTCCTAACCGTAATTAAGAGGATATATGACTAGAGAAATGATTCAACGAAGAGTGCTTCAAAATTATTTTTGCGAATATTTTAGTATAAAGTATGCTTAACATATATTTAAAATGTTTTTATAGAAATATTATTTTCATTTTATGTAGTTAGAAATGCAAAAAAACATAATTGATGTATTAAAAAGAAATAATTAATGTACTAAAAAGAAATAAGTCCGGGCGGGAATGGAACCTGTGTCAAAAAGTTCGTCACCACTTTCACTGGCGGACACACATCCGCTGCACTAAACGCACTTTTGAAATTGTATTAAATAGTTTAGAAAACAACGCACGCGGCACAGTTTCAATGGATCGAGTCAATTTTATTTCTTTAACAATAAGTTATATACTGTTTTTCTGAAGATAGCAATGTTTAATATCGCATAATATACCCACAGAATAAAGAAAGTACAGTCGAACCTCTATAACTCGAAACCCTCTGTAAGACTACAATTTTGTTCATTCCCTTCCGCTCCGCTGCGAAAACCTCTATAAGTCGAAATAAAACTTACTTTAACTCGAATTATTTGCCACATGCCCAGATGCATTATTTTACCTCTGTAACTCGAAGTTAGAATAGCCAGACCTCTACAAATCGAAGTTTACCTCTATAAGTCGAATTTCTATCGCCGCTGCCTCTGCAACTCGAAGTTTATAGCTATGTGTCACAAGATGTCAGAAACAAATCATTCGATATTGTCTCCTTTCTTTCATCCGTTAGGATTGTCTCAAATGACATAAGATGACACAAGCCGTATCCCTACTTCTTCGCCCTTCGACCACGTGCATATCCATGTATGCTAATCGTTTTTTGTCAGTCGAACGCACAATTGTCATCATCTCCCGTGTCTTTAACTTTTGTGTTTACGTTGAATAAAATGAGTTCTAAGAGGAAGCTTAACACACTAACACTTTCTGAAAAGGTGAATGTAATTGAAGCATTGAGAAGTGGATCAAAACTGAAAAAGAATATCGCTACGGAATTCGGGACTCCTACGAGCACTCTTTCGACGATTTTGAAAAATGCAGATGAAATTATGCAGAAAAGTACAATTTCGTGTGACAATTTGCATCGTAAAAGGAGAAGAACTGCATGATTTCCTGATATCGAGGAATGTTTAATAAAATGGTTTAAACAGGGCAGAGACGCAAATGTTAGCATAGGAAGACTAATTATGTAAGAAAAAGCTGAGTTTTTTGCCAAATCACTGGACCATAGCAACTTTAGGGCTAGCAATGGGTGGCTAGAGAAATTTTAAAAGAGGCATAATATTGTTTTCCGAAAGTTGTGCGGTGAAAGCGCTAGCGTCAAAGATGAAGTTTGTCACGAATGGAAAGTAAACTTGCAAGCTTTGTTAAAGGATTACGAACCGCAAAACGTGTTTAATGCAGATGAGACTGCGGTATTCTATAAATGTCTTCCCGACAGAACAATGACATTCAAAAATGAAAAATGTCACGGAGGCAAACATAGCAAGGAAAGAGTAACAATTTTATTAGCGGCCAATATGTCAGGAACAGAGAAACTTAAACCTTTAATTATAGGAAAATCGAAAAAACCGCGATGCTTTGCAGGCTGTAAATCATTGCCTTTAGATTATGCGAGCAATAAAAAAGCATGGATGACCGCCGAATTGTTTGCGGACTGATTAATTCAGCTGGATATAAAAATGAAAAAAGAAAAGCGAAAAATTAGTTTATTCATAGACAATTGTACGGCACACAACAATATCCCGTCGCTTCAATCAGTCAAAGTACAATTTTTACCACCGAACACTACTTCGAAATTACAACCTCTAGACCAAGGAATTATAAAAAATTTTAAAACTTTATATAGAAAAGAAGTTGTAAAAAAAATCTTATCAGATATAGAAGAAGGGAAAAGCACCTCCATCACAATTTTACAAGCAATGAGAATAGCAGATAAGTCATGGGGAAATGTAACACACCAGACAATAGTCAACTGTTTTAAAACTTGTGGGTTTTCTTGGCAAATAGAAGAAAATTTTGAAGAACAATCGGGGCCTGTTGCAAGTCGTAATATAGAAGCCGAATGGAATCAAGTTTTGTTACATTACAACATCGAAAACATAACGTTTGAAGATTTTGTACACTGTGACGACGAAGTTTTTGTTAACGGATCATTAACTGATTCGGAAATTATAGAATTTACCACCCAAGTTGCAATAGACGATGAGGACCTGGATGACGAGGAGCCGGTTGTAATCGAACCACCGGTATCAGCAAATCAGGCCAGAATAGCAGTGAACGTTCTACGAACTTTTATAGAAAGATGCAATAATATCGAGGAAAACGTATTCTCTGCCTTGATCACACTTAAAAATGCTATCGATCAACAATGTATTAATACATTAACACAAAGCAAAATTACAGACTTTTTTAATATGTAACAAGTATAATAACCCCGTATTCGTTTTATGACTACGTTTATTTATTTATATAATAAATAATTCACGTTCAAAAATTGAATTTTTCTTTCTTTAAGCCGTTACAATTGGAAAATTATTAGCCTTCGTACAAAGCTTCTGTATATCGAATTTTCGTTTGTTAAATCTCTTTTACTCAAAAATTTCGATAAGTCGAAACCTCTATAACTCGAAGTTTTTAGCTCTTCCCTTGAGGTTCGAGTTACCGAGGTCCGACTGTATAAAAATTCAAAGAAAAAGGTACTTTTTCGTGCGAAATACCTGGAAAAAATCGGTTTTTAATTTTTTTAACTACGGCGCACCTTACCGAAAAATCTGAAAAAATTTGAGGATCATAGCTATGATAAGACGTCCTTACCAAAAAAATATAAATGTGCTGTCTTTGAAACTTCAATAAGAAATCAGCATTTTTTGCATTTTTTTAATGTTTTTAATTTTTGACAACTAGAATCTGCAACGAAAAAATCGGAAAAAATTCCCTAATATATGCCACCATATCCGGAATATGCTACATTTTTTTCAGAATTTTCGCATGCGACTAAATAGGGAAAATAGTGCAAAACCGGATATTCCGAATTTTCCCTGTTACTACCTCCCGGTCGAGACAGAGGCTTGAAAATTTGTGTAAAATGGTTTCTTTTGGTAAACTGGTCCATCGCAAATCAAATTTAGTTTAAGGGCACATTTGATCCCCTTATCCGGTTATACCCTTTCTGGCTGCACTCAATTCAGTACATAATCAATTTTTGTCCGCCGCGAGCATGCGAGGCGTCGCCACAGCTTTGCTCACTCGTCTATTTCTTTATATGTATGCGTCTGTATTCAATATTCACACGCCATGCTAATGAAGCACCCGTGAAACCTCGCGCGACAGAAATCGTCGCTGCATCGAGTCGACAATTGCCTATCAAATGTCCCCACTCTCTACACCACACGCATTTACACATGAGCGCTCCTTGGCTTACTAACACTTCTTTATGAAATACTTTATCAAGTGGCCGTCGTTGATGAGTAGAGGACGCTAAAATCAGTGTCGAATTTCTAAGTCGGTATGGCAGTCACGTTGGGCCACGAAAGTCCATAAGGTGATTGGTCTATTTATATATCTCGTCTGCGCTAGTGCCCCAGGAATTCGGGCCGAAAAAATACATTGCATGATTGGTCTATTCATACATATATCTCGTCTGTGTCTGGAGCCCTAAATCTGTGTGACACAAAAATACATTGGATGATAGGTCTATTCTGTAGTTTGTCGATGATCTAGACATTCTTAAACTACCGTAATTTAAACATACAAATACTTAAACGATACTACACAAATTTAAGAATATATAAAACTTATTAATAAAGTACAATACGTGATATATGTTATCTAAAGAATGTGTTAAAATTGTATTTTATTTTTTTATTAACCCTTCGACCGCGGTCTATGTACCATGCTTCTGACTTCTAATCTAATAAAATTTCTTCGACTTTTACACCGATAATAATGCTAATGCAAAAATGATATTAACCCGAATATAATATTATCAACAATATTCATAAACTCCAAATAAATATTGCTACAGAATGCCTAGTAATACAACAATGACTAAAGTTCCAAACTAATTTTATTGCGATAGAGAAACGAATGTGTGCTAAAAAAAGGCATTCTGTAGCAATATTTATTTGGAGTTTATGAATATTGTTCATAATATTATACTCGGGTTAATATCATTTTTGCATTAGCATTATTATCGGTGTAAAAGTCGAAGAAATTCTGTGAGATCAGTAATCAGAAATTTAAACGATCGATGACTGACAGAACGGTCACGTGCGCGAGGCGCTCAGTGGCGCTGTGGCTGCGTCACAGAACCTCGCATCATAGATGGGGTTGCTGTTTTTCGTAGCGTTTCTCGAGAGGCAAGAGTGGGGTTGACAAGTATTCTGAAAGCTAGTATACTGCAAGATGGCGCTTCCATCAACTCTGGGGAATATCGCAGCATTCTTTTCCTTGGTTACTAGTTATATACGAATTAATTATAGCTCCTTTTTTACAAGTAGAAGTAATAAACGTTTTTATAGATAATAAAAGTATTTCACATTATAAATTCTTAACGTACGTCATTAATTTTAAATTCACAATAATATTTAATTGTTTTGTAAAACACAGCTCAATCTTCGATTAAGCAGAATAATGGCAACAACAGGAATCAAATATCCCTATAGATATAAAATTCACCCAACATAAACTCCAAACTTAATTTAGTGTTGGAGCAATAAAGCAGAACGCTTTATACTAACAATAAGTGAAACAACGCGTTTATTAAAAGCAACAATGTCAAAGGTTGGGAAATTCGTATCGGATATTTATAACGATCCTTTCAAATGGTATGCAACAACAATATAATTTTTTTTACATCATGTTTATAACCAAATTTAGGAAACCGCCTCGTGCATCTGAAATGTTAAACTTCTAAAAATTGTAGATTACTAATATTATTAAAATTATTCGACGTAACAAAAGAATTTTGATTAAGGTATTGTCAGAAAATTGATTGATAGAGTTCGAAATAAAAAGTAACCGGTCATTTGAAAACAAAATTTTTAAGTTAAAATTTACAGAATGTTTTTTAAAACAAATGGTAGTTAATTTGGTTTAGTACGATTTTTTTTATATCGCTATCATTTGGGCAGTATGTAATTATTCTATGTTTTTATGTATTAAAATATTTTTTAATCAATTTCATATATTCAATATGATTTAAAAAACTTTTTTTATTAGGTTGAGTAACAAGTTCGTTCTTATGTTTTAATATTTTATGCTTTCTTATGTTTACGTAAAAAGTTTAATCAATAATATGCATTGTTTTGCTTTATGACTTGTCATTCATCTGTGGTTTATTTATTTTGCTACTAATTTAATTTTACCTTTAGTATCTCATGCATTATCAGAATCTGAATGAATTTATTATTCAATTTAATAGTTTTGTTAATTCTGTTGTTTCAAATGTTTTCACATTGCAATTTTGTATAATGGTAGAATTAACTTTTTAATTTATAATTTATTTTCTTGTGTTTTGTTTTGCATGATACATGTAACATTAATATTTGAAGTTACTACAATTTTCTTTAAAGTATTTAACATTAATGCAATGTTAAAGGTACACTTAAATGTTAGTTATTAATGTATTATTTATATTTTTATAGCTAATTTTCTTTGAAACATTTAACATTAATACCTGCAAATATTAACGTTCAATTTTGATGTTTGAATATGTTTACTTTTCTTAAATATCAATTCTCATGTAATTGATTTTTGAATTATTGATTGTAATATGATAAAATGTGCAAAATATTGCTTTCATTTTATAAAATTTGTTATAATAATTATGATATATTTTCTGTTTTGTAGGTCAGTAGTTAAGAGTATTGGATTTTTCGCATTAGGCGTAAAAATTGCTCTCGAATGCCAAGGATTGGATTTGATGTCACCAATTGCCGGTTGAGATCATAAAGGCTTAAGAACATGATTATGATTACAAATAAGATTAAAAAACGAGAAAATATTCTTTTTATTTATCTTCGTTGATTAATTACATTTTTAATTATAGATACATAAAATAAATAATGCATAGCTACCATAATAAACATTCTGAATTTCAAAAATATCAACAACACATGTACAAGAACAAATTGTATTAAAATAGAAATAGTAAGATGTAATAATATGTAAATATTTGAATGTCTGTTTTGTTATAACAAATAAATTATGGAATATTCATTATTAATTATTTCTATTAACCCAATTTGATTACCAAGCACTTATGTCTGTTTAAAACTTTAAAAAATATAAAAAGAACTGGAAAAACCTTTGACAAATATTTAATAATTAGACAGTGATTATTTAAGTGAAATGCTAAACTTTCAAAATTAATTTATTGCTTCAATAATTTGCATATTGTAAACAAATTATTTTATTACAGTAATTTTATCTTTAATATATTTATTGACAATTTTTATTCCTTGTGTTTAAAAAACGAATTACAAATTCAGTGGATAAATATTTTAGACCAAGTTTATAATATTAGAAATACAAAATTTTCAATTTTGTATACCTTCACAGATTAATATTTTCTTTTTAAAAGTATTTAAAGCTACCGTCCAAATAATAGAATTCAAGCTTTCATCGTTATTCTGCGTGAATATACCTTCACATCGGTTTAACAGATCGTCCAAGAAAGCTATCTTTTCTTGTGAGCAAAAATAAAAAAAACAGTATCTCCGTTTCATCTGGTCCGCGAGGTCTCTCTGTATGACACGATCCATCCCCGTATTCATCGTTGTAATTTCGCCAGGAGTTTGAATTTTGATAAATCGCTTTAACATAATATTCTACACACTTGAAACTGTAACAAAATTAAAGAAAAAAACTTCGATCTTTTGAAACCGTCAGGATAGTGTACCCCGTTAACTTTTAATCATTAAAAGTTTTAATGATTAAAAGTTAAAATTACTTAAATATTGTGGAATTTAAAACAAGAAACCAAAAAATATTAATCTGCAGATATTTCAATCATGAAACTTCGGAGGTTTCAGATTCCAATATTTGAATTTGGGAATATAAAACTTACAAATTAAATTGCTAAATTTCAAAGTATTACGTTCTCAGTTTATGTAATTTTCTTCGGTTTAATGCAATTTTTAATTAAAAAATTTTTCTATTTTCGAAGTTCCAAAATGTCTATAAAGGTTTTGCGAATAGATAATTACTAGTTAAACATTGTACGTTGAAACACTGTAAACATTGCATCTTAAAACTTGAAGTTTAAACGTCTAAAAATGTGTGTTAAAAACGGGGAAAATTTAAACTTTCAAATGTCATTCACTCTTCTACAGAAGATGTTTCTTAATCCTGAATAATCTTCTTAACGAAAAATATTTTGTTTACATTCTATTGAACTTCCCATACATAAATTAAATATTTATACTTTTTCTTATATACATTTATTTATTTATTGAAATTTGAAGTCACATCGACTGCAGAGATCACTAGTATCTACTGCTTTACAATCACCATATGTTTTATAATGATTTATTAGGTATAATCTCTGTTACACAGTTTACAATACGTATAAAAGAAAAAATGTAATCAATCTTATGTTCCTCCTGTTATAATTTCATATGTAAAACGCTATAATCTTGTCTAAACAATTTCATCTACAAATGTAAACGCTTTTTGTATTTTCCTTCATCATTATTATTAATTGTACTATGTTTATATGCATTTAACATCGCTATTCTACAGTACAGCGCGTTTATTATAATTGCATTGCTATCATATAATTACATTTGCATGAGCGTGATTATACCTCCTTCTGATAAAATGTACACAGTGTGTATATGGAAATACTTGATTTTTATAATTTTTTACTTCATTCTTTATAAAGGATGAGTCTTGTAACAGAAACAAGCGATATCTGTTTTTTATCTTGAGAATGTAAAAAAATGACACAGGAAAGAATTGAGTGGAATAATAAACATTATCTTATTAGGAAACTTAATTTCATTTGAAGCCAAATGATACATCTGCAGTTTGTAGGCACAATTAGATTTTTCTAATCATTCTATGTACAGAAGTATTATTTGTAGAAGCCACAACAGTTTTGAAACTAGAAATTTTCAACTTCAGATACGTGAAGAATGAAATTTTTTAATTTGGGAATCTGCTGTATTGAATTTCTACTCCTGACAATTAAAAATTTGATTAGTTCAAAAAATATTTTTCAAACTTGGAGATATTATAAATTTGAAAAGTTCACACCTTAAGTTGCACATATTGAAAACAGAAGACTCAGAATTATGGATACTGAGAATTTAAAGTATTCAATTTGGAAATTCTGAAAATTTTGCGTTAAATGATTGAAAATCTGAAAATTCTACCCCTCAAATTTTAGAAACCGGAACTAAAAATTTTTAAAACCTAAACTCGGGTAAGTAAAAATTTAGAAAAAGTCCAGAATTTTAATACTGAAATCTCAAAATCATAAAAATAGAAATATCTAACTAAGAATAGAAAACTTAAGGTTTGAAACCTGTAAATTTGAAACGTATAACTTTAAATGCACTTTTGATGTTTGGTCATTTAAAATTACATATTTTGACATTTCAACGTGACAACTTGTAATAAAAAATGTTCAATTTGTAGAGATTCAGAATATTTAAGTTTTTAATTTTGAAAATCGGAGGTTTGGGCATCGTAGATTTCATGATTGAAAATTTTGGTATAAAAGAAGTTTTGAATCTCGACTATAAAAAATTTGATTTTTGATGTTCAAAAGAATTGTGAATTGGAGCGTTAAAACTTTTATTTAGATTCTTTTGCATGCAAAATAATTAACGGGACCAAATAAAAAATTTTTTAAAAACAAAATTTTCAGTTTCATTCAAAAAATACGATGACTTTCAAACAAATAGACATAGAAAACAGCAATTTAAACTGTTCCATTTATAAAGAAGATGTAATAGCATTTTGCCTATGCTTCGATGCACTTTAAACAATTGACTTCCTAATAAAAAATTAACTTATTGTACTATTCAACTTTTTACTATACTATTTTTTTTCCACCTCCGGCCAAAAAAACTATCACCAATTCCATTTTTATGTCTCACCCTGTACATTACTACAATAGCAAACTATTGTTGCCTCATGTAGAAAATATTCGTATATTATTTACATATTTGATTTTGCCTTCTTTGAAGAGTATCAATTAATCCAGGAGGATTATTCATTTATACAGACTTGATTGAAAAAAAAACGACGAATTTCCAACATTTTTAGGCGACGTTCTACGTGCGTTCTCTTTTAAACACTATACTTCGATTCGTTTTCGTCTGATGGACGAATTGACAATTCGATTAAAGACTCGGTTAAACAACTTCGAAGCGCAATACGAAGTCACATTTAAGGTCATGTAATACACGGTGTTTAGAAAGTTTGAATACTACGCTGGCTGTTCCACATCGGGTAGATCTAGAATTTCTTCGACAAATTCTGCAACATTTGTGTCCTTTTGTGCGTGTTCCGTAATGAAGTTCAGTTCTAGTAATTGATTGTAATTTGGACGGGCAGTATAGTTCTTCATCAAACTGAAAAGAAATTGTAATATTATACCAAGTATTCTATAGTAGTATAATACAAGTATTATAATATGCAAATGAAGTATTATAATGCTCAAGTATCATGAAAGTTTGCATGTTTTATGGAAGTTTATTTGTTTATTTAACGAGAGACAGAAGACACCCTTCAGTGTGTGTAACAGAAAGAAAACTGTAAGAGATAATTACACAGTTACAGTACAATTAATTGTAGAATACTATAAGTTTTAATAAATTGCCGCGTAAGCTCTATCTATTAACTGAATGTGAAATTCCTTGATGTATACAAAATTAAAATTATCTCTAAAAAATTGGTATGTTCAAGTTTACAGTGTCCAAATTTCAAACTTCATAAGTTGTAATACAACTGCTTAATTACACATTTTGCTAAGTTAACAATTTCCACTTTAATCATTTCAAATATCGAACTTTCAATATTGCAAATGTTGGAAATCACAAATGCTAGGTATTAAATAAAAATTTGTATAGTGTTGATACCTTGCGGGCACACAAATATTGCACTTTTGTATTCAGTTTTACAATTATGTAAAAGATACGTATGTTGTTTATTAAAAAACTCAACCTTGAAATCTGGAAAAGCAACACCATTTCAAAAAAGGTATTTGTAATAAATAATGTATCCATTTTTATTATTAAACAATTTCAAAAATTTCTGTGATATCTTCCTTGGTTGTTCAGATATTGACTTATAACAGTATAAATTGATTTCAAATATACAATATGTCTAAAAACTGAATACTTGTTTCAGTTGCACTAACAAACAGAACTTACACAGCATCCTGTTATTAATACAAACTCTCATTTCTTTTACCATTTATTAATAAATTCTTCGAAACTAGCAGAGAACTTTCCAGCAGGCAACTTTGGAGCTTCGTCTTTAACAACCTGTTTTAGTTGTTCAAAAGGTGTGCCCCAGGACTCGTAAGGGAATTTCCCCGTGGCCAACTCGACCAGAGATATACCTAGTGACCAAACATCAGATCTGATGTCATACTGTGAAGGGTTACCAGACGGGTCTATCCTTTCTGGCTGAAAAAAAGGTTACAATGGAGAATTTATTGAATTAGACAAGAAACAGCAATTTTGTGTAATGTGTGTTGAAAAGGTACATACAGCCATGTATGGCTTGCAGCCAGCATCAATTGTTTTGGCTACGGAGTCCACCAGGTAACCAGAAATACCAAAGTCACAGATCTTAACTTCCCCTTTCCGGTTAATTAAAATATTACTAGGCTTCACATCCCTATGAATCACTCGCAACTGTGAGTACAAGTAGTGCAATGCACTTACTACCTGTGAATGTTACTCAAATTTATAATCTTGATAATGTTTTTGATATACAATGGATAAAGGAGGTATTTTTGTAATTAGATTGCATATAAAATTTGTGCAAGAGAAAAATAACGTTTCAAAGAACGTTTTCAAATGGAAATAAGAAAACATACAACTTATATATAGTAATCTGATTTTCATTTCAAATTTCAAATTTTTTAATTTTTCAAATTTTTCATTATAATTTCTATAATATTATAAGAAAAAAGAACTTTTTATTGATTTTATACTGGACAGTCTGATAAGTTTGAAATTCCAAGAACCAATAAGTTGGTATTTAAAATTTTAAGAATCAGAAATCGATATTCATATACAAAATTTGAACCTTTAAATTAAAACATTTTAAATTATGAATATCAACAATTTGAAATTTAGAATTTTGTAAACCTGGAATTTGAATTGTTGGAAATGAAATGTATAAACTTGAAATTGATAAAATTCGAAAATGTAAGGCTTATAATTTTGAAAATTGGCAATTTAAATTAAGAAATTTTGAAAATAGAAAATTTAAATATCAAAACTGTTCAATTTGAGAAATTTTTTTTAAATATATTAAATGCTGAAATTCTCTAAATTGGATATCTATCAAACTAATAAAATTTTAATGAATGTTTATTATTTTCAATCACAGTTTCTAACATTTTACTTTTATTGCTATATTTTTTCTTTATCTAAAGTTATAACAGACAGATAAATTTGGCTAATTTAATAGAACACACAAACATAAGTTAGTAGAACATAGTTGTTTACTTTCTCACCGCAAAGGCGATTTTTCCTAAAATATCTTCGGGAATGGAACGGCCATGTTTATACACCTTTGTGTAAAACTTATCCAAACTCATATCCATCACCTCCATGCAAATCCAAACATCACCTTCTCTGAACAATGCTCCATAGAATTGTACTGTGTATGGGCACGCAGAGCTGCGCATAGAAATATCTAAATCCATGAGCAACCGCTTCTGTTCCTGTGTATTTACTGTTGCAGTAATTCTCTACAAACAAAATAAATGATCAACCAAAAGATTTATACTCATTACACAGATAAAAATGTAAATACCTTAACCGCCATGATGGTACCACTCTGTTTGTGTCGTACTTTGTCCACTATACCATACGCACCACGACCAAGGATACAAATAGTTTCCAGATCATCTGCCTCAACCACAAATGTTTTCTCGCCAATCGTTATTGTTGTCCTTTTATCCAAGTTCCTCGGAGGAGTACTACAAGCAATTTTAAATGTTATAATCAATGTAAGACATGGCATTATTAATGTTTTAAGCTACATACACTGGTATGGGTGTTTCTTCAGACACCTGTAGCTTCAAATTCCTCTTTCCTTTACGCAGAGCCATAGTTTGATGCTTGATTGACAAGTTAAAGATAAAGTAGTGGTGAGTGCAAGAGTAGTGGCAAGAGCAATTGGGCACTATGCATGTTCAGATCAGCTGCACTGAATGTCGAATGCGAATTCTATGAAACATTGAAACAATACACTTTTATATTTGTTCAAATAATGTATGATAGTAATACCAAAATTAAAGGTTATACTAAGGGCTTTTTTAAAGAATTAATTAAGGTAGATAAAATGAAATGGTTTCGGAGAGACTTGTTGGTTTGATGTTAGAGGTGATTGTTTTTATTGTACCTTGACATTAACATGATGATATCTGGCGCCAATGACAAAAGTCTCCGTTGCCCATATATGAAGCTTTCAGTAAACTTAAATAGCAATGTGAAGTTGCCGCGGAAGATGGTCACGTTTCAAATTCAATTCGAAACCCCTAGAAATAATAATCTATTAGTGTAGGCATTATACAGATTTTTAACACGATTATGTTTAAATTTCAGTGTGGAACTTCTGAACTATATCTATGACTGTAACTGCAACATAAACTTAATATAATGTCATGTATGTACTTTATAACAATTTGCAATTGAAAATTAATATGCACTAACCATGAACCGTAACGATTAATAAAAAATATTGTTCGGTATCACGCATGTAAAATTTACTTATTTATTTACCGGAAAAAACTTAGCGAATAAAAAGAAAGCAAAAAAAGAGAAACTAAACATAAAACTTGAAAGAAAAAATACCCATCCTGACTTCGTTTCATGTTGATTTAAAAAAATTAGTTATCCAAGGCACGATTTGAAGATGTTCTATCCCATTTTTCGTGTACAGAACTTAAACAAAAATTTCTGAAGTGAGTTTCTTCTCATTTCAAGAACATGTATTACAAATATTAGACAAATTTAACAGTAGACTTATAGATACTGAAAATTAAAAAGAAAATTAAATCAAAATATAGATCTGCAATTAAAATTATGCGATTTACATAGAGATCCACATTTTTTTCAGAAAAGAGAGGGAAGGACTTCATATTATTACTGACCAAATGTATAAAAAGTACATGATTTTAGCTCAAAAATATTTTGCTTGTATATGTGTAAGGACTTTTTTCTCATTTAACTGGATATAATCAAATAAACGCGCGTCATTACCGCATGTTTCTTTAGCCAGTGTATTGCGTATCGCTATTACAGAATAGAATATTAATATACTGAAGCTTGTGCAAAACAATTAATAAATGCATGGATGTTTTATTAAGGTTTTAAAATTTTTAAATCGATCCAAGTAAGTGATAATACCTACGAAACTTGTATGATACACAATGTAAGTACTTTCGGTTATTATATTTCAATAACACTATTATATTTATTATTAATATTATTATTCAATAATATTAATTTGAGGACATAATTTCAATAAAACTAATGTTATCTACATATAAGAAACATGCAATAAAGGACCCCTCATGCGCCTTTTACCCCCACCACGCGTTCTTCTTTAGTGGTGGGCAGCCCGTCAGACACTGGCGGCAAACATTCGAATTAAAAAATATATATGATGTTCCACGTTTTTCGCCAAACTGGTCTGTGTACTTTACGAAAAGAACTAAGTAGAAAATGTTATACGAATATACACCCGTAAATGCTTTGTTAGAAAGTTATAATAAAAATATCGATGACGGTCTGATTGATGAATTAATAATATATTTATTCAAATGAAACAGAATTAGCGTGGAATTCGTGTAAGAGTAAATTCATTTGTATTGATAAAAATTGTCAACGTTTTAATTGTATCACATTTTCTGCTTATTTCTGTTGGTAGAACGTACTGGCTTGGTTTGGCAGGAAAAACCTAGATGTGCAATTGAGTGTAAACGTACGCTAGAAATTTCACTGATATGTGAGGACGTTTAGCGATAATATAATCTATATAAACGCCTGTGCAACAAATGTATGAACGCGTGAATGTGGATTGAGTCGTCTAAAATTTAAATAGCGCGCTTCCGTACTCGACCCTTAATTTTTAATCGCTTTGCCACGGAAACGAAACCGCGGATTGTAAAATAGAGAATAACTTTTCGCTTTCTTTTGATATGGAGAATTTTTAGTTTTCATGGTGTCAATTAAATTATATAATTTCGTTGTACTTGAACATGTCTATCTATCTTGATGTCTCAGAATATATGGCATAATTCTGGGCTTCTAGATTGTAGTCTATGTAGTATCTAGATCCGTCATGGCCATCCGGAGCGCAGCCACACTCCGGCCTACCCCCACTCCGCGACCATTCTCCTCATACAGGCTGTGATCTGCGACGACAATGGACCGCGGGGAATCTGGAGGGAACTGAAACGAAGGGAACGGACCTAGAGTGGGGGGAAAGCCGGAGTAGGGCTGCGCTCCGGATAGCCATGACGAATTTAGAGAATACGTCGCTTCAAGGAGCGATTGTCAGCTTATCGATTCTAGCTTAAAACACAAATATTAGCTTAAAAGAATACTGCACACAATGTATTCGAGACTAAACAACTTCAGCAACGTTGTATAGCGGGTAAACTGTCTACAGGGGCGGATCAGAAATGACCCAACCACAGTCAGACGAGGGTTAACATAGAAGCATGTTAACATTACACAAAATATTGTTTAGTGATGAAGAGGAATCATATTTTATAATTATATTAACTTGATGAACGTAAATATATTAATTACGCAAAAATAGAGAACCACAAAGATGTATAAATTGTTGCGTCGAAGGTTCATAGCTCGAAAGCAGAAAACATTGTCTGTTGTACAGCAACGTGCGATACAAGTTGACCGAAAAGTCGACAAAAATAGAGTGTCGAACATCAAAAAGTACTGGTTCAATAGATACGTAGAGTATATCAAAAATTATGAGCAAGTTTTGGAGAAAAACTTCCCAAAAACAATACACGTGTACCGAGTTTTCAGTATTGGTACTAAAGAGTTCATATCTGAAGTAAAAAAGTATATTTTGGTTATGAAAAAGCAGAGCATGTCAGGCATTGATAGCCTGACATCAGAGGAACTACAGTTGAGTCACACAATGCGCAGAGATTTAATCAGAATATGTCCTGTTTTATTAATATCTGCTGTTCCATTCACCAATTATGTGATTTTTCCATTGGCGTATTACTTTCCAAGGTATCTTTTGACATCTCATTATTGGACACTCCAACAGAAACTTGATTTCATGTTATTGGATCACAAAAGGCGGTTGAAACACAATCGACCCTTATACCGTTGTATGCAAGCTGAGCTTCTAAATATTAAGAATCAACGATTGAGAGCAAAATGGAATGATATAATTGCTTGTCTTGGCAGTGGAACACATCCGAGAGCAAGTGATATCATTTCATGCTTAGAATTGTTCATTGGACAACCATATTCATTAAACAGTCTCAAGCGGAGACATGTAGTATGTTAACTTAGTCTTTAAATTATAAACAAAGGGATTTAGGGCTTCAATTCAAAGAATATGATTTTTATTTTAGAGAGAGCTATTAGCTATATATGATATTTCCTCATGGAGGCTGTTTCGTAAACGAAAACTGATGGAAAGGGGAATGCTAATTAAAAGAATGGATTGTGCTATTCAGAAGGAAGGTGGTAGTACAAAAATGTCCAATGAAGCTATTCGATGGGTAGGCATTAGAAATGCTAATATTCTTTTCAACTAATATCTTAATGTGATTTTGAATATCTGAAATATCTGTGTGGCTTTTGACATAAAAAATGTGCTTAGGAGAGAAATATTTGTTCCAAAAGAGTAAATATTTGTGACAAGGAAAGTTTTAGGATAAAATTATTTAATTTAGAGATTTTAGGATCATTAAAATTAATGGAAATGAATATTTTCTTTTTATATCTAAGATTTGTAAATTAAATCTAAAAGTTTTAGAAACAGTCTATGGAAATTTAAAACTTTATTCCAAATACATGTTCTTTAAACAAAGTTGAAAGTTTTGAGTTAAACCAGGTTTGTTATAGATTGATATTTATAATAATTTCCAATACAAGATTTAAAGAAAAAACTTGATCCATAGCATTTATCACTCAAAATGTTTAAATAATTTCGAGGAACATAATACTTAATTTTGTTGTACCTTTACATTATATTTTAAGTGATCACTTAGCATTAAATGGCTCAATTACTATAGTATGCATCACATTATGTTAACAAAAAAGAATGTTAACATTATATAAAATATTGATTACTAATAGTACAAACCACATATGATACAATACCATCAAAAAACAAAATCTGCTATTCACTTAAAATGCTTTTCTTTACAAAAACTTACTTTTTCGAAACACATATTTCTTACTTTTAAAAATAACATTTAATATATTAAGCATTCAAATTATGTGAAGTACAGTGTTTTATTATGCAGGGTGAATTCAAAATTTGTAGGCATACTCTATAGATTAAAACTACCAAAAGAATTTAAACAATGAAGGCTTTTGTGATGCAATCAGTTTTAGTCAAAGTATTAAATTCTGCAGTAAATGTTTGTGCACAAATATTATACAAAACCTAATTACTAAAAACTATTACTGTACATATATCTGTCAGGAACTTTAGAGAAAATATCTATAAAGTTAATGACAAGATTTTGAATTCACCTCTATGTGATACTTTGTTATGACTGTTACATGTATTATATTTGTTAAATGTTTTAGGCTCTTTCATTTAGGGGAATTAATCCTGCGAACATGTCAATGGAGAGTATGCGAAACTGGCTGGAACAATGGTTTATAATATCAAACATAGTGGATGAAAACAGTATTTCATTGTTGTTGCATAGTCCAATATTGTTGGGATACAATCATCCTACTAACTGGATACTTGTGTACAGTTGAAATGGTAACATTAAGTTCTATATTATATTTACATTGTACAAAGATATTGTGATAAGAATAGACAATTCGGAATGTTTATCTATGTTCAAAATGTTTGTACAGATTGTTTTATATAAATGTAATTGAAACATACATAGCGAGTCAGATAATTGGACGAAATGCCATCCTTTTTTTTTTTTATTAACCCTTTGACTGCGTGCATCTTGAAAACGAGGTGAACGCTACGTGCGGCTGAGCTGCAGGTGTGCATATAGTGATTGTCTCGAACGCCTATGGGTGTCGGCAGTATGAAACGCCGATAGCATTCAAAGGGTTAAAAATTAAGAGAAAATGCTTATACAAATATTTAAATGAGCATAACAATATTTTTATACAGGTACAGTGTCTTTTATTGAAATTTAATTATTTCGGAAGTGTACTAATTTTCATTATAAGTACATACATACTTTTTTACATGAACTGATTTTTTAAAAATAAAATTACAAAATTTAATTTACATAAAAAACAATATAAACTTCCATATAAAAAAAAATGTAATTGCATCTTGAAAATGCATTACTTCCTTCTATTTTCAGTTAAAAATATAAATGTATTTTACATTAACTAAGTACTTACTCTGTATATTTCATTATACGCATGTAAACACACTTGTGTACAAACAGGAAAAAAATTCTGTAATAAAATTCTATAACAAAAGTATTTATTATTATACAATAAAACTATATATTATTCTATATTAAATAGAATTCTAGAATTTTTTTCTGATTAAAATTGAATGACTTAAAATTAAAATAAAGTACACCAAAACCCACATTATTGTAAAAGAAAATAATTTCATTTTATCAAATGTACATTTTCCATTTACAAATGTATATACACAATACAAAATAGAAATTTTATCCCTTGTACATACTTGGAGAAAGTACAGTATTTGCCACTAGTTGAAGAGGTTCCTTTTCAAATCACACGAATGTGATACATTACTTTAAATCACAATGAAATTAAATTAATTGTATCAATTAATGGGTATGTAAGCAGGTAAAACACCGATTGGAGGTCTTTTCAGCACTTTCACATTAGAATCGACTTCTTCACAGTCATCATCTTCTATTGCTTCAACACTAATACTGTCATCAGAATTTTTAACCGATTCATCAGAAAGTACTGCAGTTTCAACTCTTTTCATCAGTTTCACTTTCTTCAATGCACTCTCTCTTCGTTTGTCAATACTTTTCTTCAAAGTATCAGGCTGTTCATAATACCTAAGCTTACTATTACAGTTTGAAGAAGAAGGTTCTTCTGAGATGGCTGTTACTTGCGCATTAGACACTTCACACTTTCTTTTCAAATGATTTTGCTTAGAACATGATGACCGCAACTTGTGCGGATAAGGACAGTGCTTACCTTTGCTGCACTTCTTTGTTTTCTCAAACTCTGGACACAGGTTCTCATGGCGCTGTTTACACTGTAAAACAAAATACTCCAAGTTTTTTTAAATACTTGTACAAACACATTACAGACCAACAAACTATCAGTATCTGTTGTCTTTTTCTGAAAATTCTGGAATTTTTGCTGATATTGCAAAATCAAGGTTGTATATAAAAAAAGACAAATGTTAAAATTAACATGGAATTTTTTCTCAAGGTCGTACTTTTTGAAATTTGAAGATTATCCGTGTTCTTCTTTTCAAACTCTAGATTTAATATTTTTAATAGTATCACTGTGTTTTTATTTATTTATTTATTGCTGTAAGAATGATTTGAATTACATATTATAATGTATGCCTTGAAATGTCCTTGAATATGAAATGAGTTTAAGTAATTTCATCAGAAATTTTAAAATTTTTCGATTTCCAAATTTTAAAACTTTCTAGTTCCAAATTTTTTTGATCATCTGAAGACATGCTTTAAATTTATTTGCAAAATTTCAATCTTCAACTTTTCAATGAAAACTATATATGTCTCTAATGTAATGCTTCATAAAGTTGAAACTATAAATTTCCAATTACAAAATTAAAACTTTTCAATGTTATAATTTCAAATATTAACTTAAAGTTCTTGGCAGTTTTGTATTTGAGATTTTTTATTTCAATTTTAACTTTAACTAAAAATTTGATTGTCTTAAATTTAAAACCCCACAAAAAAATTGTTCGGAAAATATAAAAGTTGAAGTATTAGAAGTTGAAAGTTTAAAATTTTAAGCCAGAATTTCACAAGTTTCGGATAGTTGTACCACTTTTTTAAATGAAATTACGTGCTCCTTCTTATATAAGTTAATTCTTCCAATCGTCTATGTTAAAAGTATTAAGATTAGATAGTCGAAAAATCAATAGTTATTACTGTCATTTTTATGAAAGTGCTTTTTTTCAAGATTATACAATTTGTCATAATCCGTTACTTAAAATTAGTTACGGAAATAAATGAACATGATTATATTTTATCTTTTCAATAACTCTACAGGAAAATTTGTGGGTTTAAATTTGGTGATTGGAAGAACCAGAGTGCTGGACTCTATGTGTGTACCAAAACATTTTTTGTCATATGTGTGTCTTCAATAACATGTAATAGTTTAATTATTACATATTGTTGCACCATATTGTCAACAAGACCCAACATTCACAGTTGCAAAGGATCATATTCAAGGAGAGCAGGTAATGTAATTTCAATACATTAGTCACCAAAAACTATGGACCCATGACAAAAATTGTGTAAAACACCATATCAAAACATTAAGTCTAATTTGATTATTTATATTTCTTCTTAGGAGTGGATTTTGAACAGGTCATGTATACTCATTAAGGTGGTTAAACATGTTATTGTTTGTGAAGTTGCAACGGAGAAGACAACAGTGGATTAGAGGAAATAAATGTTTTGATATCAAGTGCTTACGATCAGTACCTGTATAAAGAAAAAACAATTTCTTGTGTGATTGTGTAATGTTTCAGCAACCTTTAAAGTAAAAGCTGTACTAATGGTAAAATTTCAATTATCTTGTAAAGCATTGATTTTTAAACTATGTAATCCTAATACTTTTATATGTATAATGATCAGAACAATCAACTTCGGTAAAAGGAAACATTTAATTCCATTAAGAAAATATATAACTGCCCTTTTTGACACATTGTTACATTTAGAAAAAACAAGTAATAGAGATAGATATTTTTATATGAATTAACTTTTCCCCTTACCATTTTGTTCTATGTTCAATAAAACAGAAAGTACAGTTTGCTCTAGTTGTGTGACTCATTCTATATAATTACAAACTATTTTCAAAAGTAGAACATTTGAAAAATCGGAAATATAAATTTTTTTTAGTCAGTTAGAAACTCTCCATTTTTTATTTTGGAAATCGAAAATTTAAACAAAAAATTTGAAAATAAAACAAAGATTCCATGTAATCGTGAACATGTGTCAATTGGACATCAATGATAACTACTTCTACTTAAAAATGCATTTACAAATTTTTTACTTTATTTTAAATCTAAAAGAAATTTTGCAAAATTGTGTTAAAAATTTAGGAAATTCAACACGCTTATAAAACTAAAAATTGATGGGACCACGATACAAAATTTTAAAATATCAATACTATACAAAGAATATGTAAATGCATTTTCAGAATGTAAGAAATTGTTATAAAGCGTAAAATAAAATAATAATAAAAAGTGTCGCCATTACCTCACTACCCTTAGCACAGTATCCCCGCAAAAATGCTATACAAATTGGTGTACTCGAAGAGACTTTAACATGACGGTAGGGACATGCATCTCTATTGCAGCAACCTTCTAAAAAATATTTGCAAGTGGGCATTTTTTCTGGACCTACGTCATGTGATAATGGACACTTATCCAACAAACAGTTTCCCTGAAGGAATCTAAAAACATTTAACACGATTATTATTATATCATCTACAATTTTTACATAAATTTTTACACAAGTG
This sequence comes from Macropis europaea, assembly GCA_916610135.2. Lineage (NCBI taxonomy): Eukaryota > Metazoa > Arthropoda > Insecta > Hymenoptera > Melittidae > Macropis > Macropis europaea. The sequence goes on along the minus strand of OU744345.1, from coordinate 22,730,657 downwards.
TCCCTATTAAAGAAAGATAGTATAACTCAAAAATAAGAAATTGATTCTGTAGAAAAATAAGAAACAACTTTATAAAATAAGATTATATAGAATTGTAGAGAACTCAATTGTCAAAAGTAAATAATTCTTTGTTTTTAGTTAATTACAAATACAATAAATTTACTCAATAATCGTGTCAACATTTTGCTAAATTATTACATATGAAAAATCTAAGTATAAATTGTGAAATAAATTTGTAATCAAGAGTTAAGTCGGAACTGTTCTTGTACATGTTTGTATTTGTATTGCAATAATACTTGTCCCTGGAATACTCTGTATCTATGCTCTGTATTTAAATGAGATAATATAAAAAGGTGATTGTACTTTTTGCAGAGAAAAATTTGTTTTTTATCATGCCGCTTTGGACAAGTTCCTTTTTCATGGTTTGTACAATAGCCGAATCGTTGGTATATTAGACATGGTTGATTGTTTTTTTGCATTTTGTTTCGTAGTATTTGTATACTTCTTTGTTTAACTTTATTGCTGAAACAGAAGAAAGAAAAATTAATTAGTTTAATTAATATTTATGGTAATATGTAAGCCCATAAAAATAGTGATACAGTATAAAAATTGTATATCATCTAAAAACTCTAAATATTTTTAGTATTTTTGTATGTAAGTGCCGCTCATCGACTTTTAATTGTTTACAAGTTATGAATGTTCAGAATTTTTCGCGGAACGACACTTTCGTTCCTCTTTACCTCGCTGCCTGTGTACTTAAAGTAAAGTTGATGACGGACACACAGGTCTATGAATGTGCAAAAATTAAAAAAAAATAATTGAACGAATATAAATTTGGAGACGTGTTTCATTACATGCGCGTCTTAAATATCTGATGAAGCTAGCTGCATAACGTACCTTTCATATAAAATAAAATATATGATATAATTTTAATTTAGTTCTCACTTACCTCATATTATTTTTATAATTTGTCTTCTGCAATACATTACATGACAACTTTGTACTAATCGTATTAACCACTCTATTCTGTGCTATTTCTTTGGCACTTTTTATTCTACACAATTTTTTTCCATTAGTTGCAACAATGAACTTGTCACTTTTTGCATTTGTTATTCTTTTTCCTAAAATTTAAATATACAATAAATGTAAAATCTTAAACTACATATTTATATAAATTTAACTTACAATATTAAGTTTAGGAACTCACTTTTTAGTCCATAGCTTCTGCGGACTAACTGGTTTTTGGAAGACTTGTAAACGATTCCTTCAATTGTAATTAACTCCATTTTTTTATTTCTGAAAAAAGAATTTCAAAATGAGCTTTTCATCTAACAAATTGTAACAATTTAAATATTATACATACACATTTTTTTTCTGACTAAGATTCACATTTTCTTTAATGCTTGTTTTTGACACAGTTCTATCTATTCTATATTTATTTATTTTTGCTTTCGTTAAATTGGTGTCCTTGGTGATCGATTGTGACAGAGCATTGGTTATTTTAGTTCTCGTTGTCTTTTGAGTCTTAACATTCTTCGCTATTGAAGTTGGAGGCTTTTTAATTTTGTGCAATTCTATTTGAGAAGTGCTCAAAGACCTTTTTAGACTTCGCCTCACACGTATAAGCTTTCTCCTGGATAAAACAAGTATACTAGAATTGTTAACCTTTTTCGGTGTACTAATGGCCTTCGATGCATTTGTACTTTTAATGAACTTCAGTCTCGAACAAGCAGGTTGGGTTATGGTCTGCGTTATTTGCTTTTGTTCTATTGGTTTAGATTGTATTGTGGAAGACAATTTTTTCATCAGCTTTGGATTAACATGTACTGATTTTTTCACAGAGTTTTGAATTGATACAGAATTTTGTTTAATGTTTGTTGCACTGTTTACTGAATTAGATTCTGTGTCTTTGCTAGACCTGATTACATTCTGCATCATTTTTGGATTAACATGCACCAATGGTTTTACAGGTAGGCGTAATTTTGGATTGATATGTATAGCAGAACTTTGAGGCTTGAAGTTTGGATTTATATACACATTGGTGCTCATTTGTTGAATATTTGATATATTACTCGATGGTTTGAATAATTGCTGAGATACATGAATTAAATTTGTCTTTTCTTCGGGTTTTAGAAATTCCATTTTTTTTGGTAACAAATTTTTTTCTGCACAACACAGATTTCCTGAAGATTTTTTCTTATGGTGCTCTATTAAACCTGAAACACATCATTTCAATTAAAAGGTCAATGTAAGTATTAAATATTTCTTTAAATGAAATACTTTTAAAACTAAAAATTATATTATTAAAATGACCCAACTTTTAAATATACAATATTAGGATAAAGCAAAGTATTTAACAAGTATAATATAACAATATTCACTAAATATAAAAAAATTATATAACAAATTTACATATTTATGTTAAAAATTATATCCTAAAATCAGCTGAATTTTTAAATGTACATCCATTATTATATAATAAAATATATAACAAAAATAATATAAAAAAGTTTGATGGTGCCCATATGCAAAATTACAATAGTTCGTAATAAAAAAACAAAGCATGAGGAAAGATAAAAGAATTAAAGATAAGCCAGAGAGAAGATGAATAATGACAGGTTCAAAAAATAAACTGAATGACAGGACTATCTAAGAATAATTATAGATTTATTACAAAACAGGTATATATGGTGACGTCTGTAGTAAATGTTGACAATAAATAAGAATGTGTGTTAATAATAATTATAAACTAAGTCTATTCTTTGACCCATGGGACAAGAATTAATAAACAAATGATAATGCTTAAAAAGTTAAAAAAAAATACTAGACTAAACAATCATAATATAACGATTCTTTTATAATTAAAATAAAAAGAAGAAAATGATAAAACAATAATTGAAATAATTTGGAAAAAAAGATAGTAAAATAAATTTGTTATACATTAATGTACCTAAATAAAAGTAATAAAATGGGTGTTTTTATGTTCCTATTAAATAATACAAATGTAAAATAAGATAATTTCATTAAATAAAATGTAGTAAACACTATAATTAAAAGAATCTATTGAAAAAAATAATTCATATTTACTAGACTGAATAGAATGGAAAAACTTACAATTTTCTTTACTTTTGTTATGACAATGTTTTAAAACTGATATTGTTATAAATAACACATCTAGCCTTAAACATACCCCAGGACTATCAAGAACTTTAAATCCATCTCAGATCTCTCCAAATCTACTTATAACTTGAAACCTTAAATCTAACACAGATCTGACTAAAACCTAACCCATACTTTATCTGAAACATAAATCTTAATAAAATTTCAGAATAAAGAAACCTAACCCAACCTCAAATCTAACCCCAATATAGCTAAGACCTAACTTATACTAAATCTGAAACATAAATCTTAATAAATATTGCAGAATAAAAAAACCTAATTGAATAACACTTTAAATATATATTTCGATGTTTAAACCATGCAATAGGAATGGCTTTTTTGTTATTTTTATATTTTGTGTAGATCGCACAAAATTCTAAACTTACGCGACAAATAATGAATTTCCCTTAACAGACTTTCGTCCATTTTCGAGCGTTTAAAATTACGCCTACGTATTAATTACTTCTCGAATGAATGAAATCAATATTAAGTACAATTAACAGCGACAAAAGATTTAGTACTGCACCAACCACTTGGGAACCTGACGTTCGTCATACAATTTTACAAATACAAAACGGTTAGAAACAGATGTGCATGTGTCGTGCAATTGTAATACTAGCACCACAAGTGCTCCTTGTACGAACTATTTTGCAACACAAAATTAAGTAGCGGGAATTTTAAAATATACGTATAAAGCGAGTCATTCATTTTGAATTACTAATACTTATAGTTATCTTTATATTATTTTTATTAGACCACTTACAACTTATAAATTAATATCATATTAAAAGAGTATTCACTAAATTATTGTTATCATTTTCATCGTTGTAATCATGGTTGATTATTGTTAAATTCAATATTTTTCTTTTCGAACATTTTGTGAGATTCGAGGTTTACATACTGTGGAATTAATTATCATGAATCAATAAAATCTAAGGTGTTTTGCAATTATAATTATTTGAATTTAATATAATTATGCTTATGGGCATTGTTATTGTGTTTATAAACATATGTATATATAACATTTTTTATTCATTTATACTCATATTAGCGCAGTTTAATCTTTTAACTGAAAAACATCCTGTATATCCGGCACGCAAACTCACGATTTTGCTGTTTAGTCCTCTTTTTACCATGGTAGTGGGGTAGTATATATAGTTACAAGGTTAATGGACAGGCCTGATTAGCGAGTCCATCTTCAGGTCTCAAAACTAAGTCCACGGATTGTATGACCCAATCGTCAGCGACTACGCAACACTACAATTGATACACAGCGACCTCAACGATTGCTGTATCTCCACTCCCGAGTTGGCTTTTAAGTCCAAGAAACACCAAATATGTGTGATCAACACACACGAATACTCAAACGAAAGTGAAAACATCATACACGTATCAGTGTCGACAATGGACGGTGTTCTTCGATAATAGCACCTGTTGCATCTCCATCGAAAAGTCAAAAAGAATGGCCCACCTGCTAAAAAATTTGACCAACAGTATTTGGCATGCGTTTCACGCATTGCAAAGCGATGGATCCTACACCGTTGCGAAATCAAAATTAAAAGTGAGTCTCCATTTGTCGTTTTTCCATTAATTTTTTCTTTCAGCGCTGTGTTAACGATGTTGTGAACAATATTATTCATCAGTATTTTTTTTTGCAATGCAACATTATTTTAGGCAAATATTCGATACACTATATGCAGTTGCATATAATTTTTGAACGAATTTTTCTCTTTCGATCAGTAGGTATATAGGATTGCATTCATTTTTTATTTTTCAAATTTTTACTACTTCTGTTTCAGTTCCTTAGTACCAGATTTTAATGTTTCTTTGGTTTAAGAATTTTGTGATTTTGAATTGCTAGGAAGACTACAGCAGAAATTGAAAACCGAAATAATACTGATTTTTTGTATTTATATAAAACGAATTATTAATAATAATGTGTTTGTATTTATATAAAACGAATTATTAATAATAATGTGATAGTATTTATATAAAACGAATTATTAATAATAATGTGATAGTTAGCTAGGAATATAAAATAATTCTGTTGTTGACTATAAGATTTGAAACTCCTGATGACTTCAGTTCACAAAAAATTGCACATTCAAGCTATTCTTTATTTATTTATAATATTTGCAGATCATATTAATTAGTATACTAATAAAAGAATTTTTAGAAATTAATTGTTTAATATCACACCAATCATTTTTTCTAATGCTAATAAATCATTTTTTTTTATAGAAGGAATTGAAAAATTAAATATTTGGAAATAAGCAATTGAATGTGTAAAGTTTAAAAAATAAATTTGCATTTAAATTTAAGCTCCAAGAATTAATAATTTGAAATTAAAACACTGAGTCTTTGAAACTTTAAAAGTTCAAAATATAAAATTATTTGAATTTAGAGTTCTGTATGCAAGGCTGAAGCATAAAATGTAAAATGTTGAAATATGAAGATTCAACCTACATATCTAACGTATGAAAAATTGCTATCTGAGTTTGACAATCTTTATTTTGAAGTTAGATAGGTATTAAAGCTTTAAAAAGTTATTGTGTTGGAATTCGGAAATTTCAATTTGTAAGTTTCAAAGTTGAAAATTCGAACTATGAAACTTTCTTAATTAAAAATTCAAGAACATGTAAATATAAAACTGTAAAAATAAAAAATTTGAAATTATAAGCTAAATTTTTATAATTTTGAGATTTAAAACATTTGTGGAAATGAAATAATTTGAATTCTGAATATTTTAGTACTCATTTTTTAAATGTGAAGCATTCAATTGATTATTTAATAACTTTGGAAAACTCATTAATTACTTACATCAATTAATACACAGTAAAACTCCCGTATCCGCGGGAATTAGGTTACAAGCCCTACCGCGAATAGTGTAGCGAACACTGTATATACATGTATATTCTTTGCATGCGTAGATACTGTATGATAATTTATGAAATAGGCAGAATAAGATAAACAACAGTAACTAATAATAAAATAGAACAATGATAATAATAAAAAATATGTGAATGTCCCGAGCGGTACAGCACGAGATTGTGACACGTTATTCAGAACTGTGCACAATTTTTGTTTAAGTACATACTATGTGTTAATTTAAATTATAAATGTTTACCGTATTTTTGGAATTTTCTATGTAATTTTTTCGGACCGCGATCAATCGCAGATAAATGAAACCGCGGATACGGGGGTTTCAATCAGTATACTCTATATCTACTTGTTGAGTCATAATTTTAGGAACAAGTAATTAAAAAAGCTTATTTTTGTAAATATAATTCGTTGCATACAAAAAGTATTAATTTTTGAAACTCTTCCAGTTATGTTTCATTATTATTAATTAAACTTCTATATGTGTTTGCAGGTATTAACGGCTAACGTAGGTACGCTAATGGATTTGTACAATGTAGAAAAAGGTCTAGATCATTATCAAAGCACACCTAACTTGACATTTGAGCAATATCTCTATTACCTACAAAAAGAAGTAAGTCTTATAAACATTCCTTTTATTATATTACAGTTTTACAAATATTACTATAAGAATACTGTAATTCTTATAGACTGTTGAATGGAAATAAATACATTACAATTATTAATTAGCATTCTTACTGCAGGTTTTTTCTTCCATCACAGATTCCACATCGATACAGATGCTTAGATCATTGGAAAAAGGAATAGATGAAATTTGTTGGCTAGTCTGCAAGAAATCATATTTGGAAAGGTCACATCCAATTTTTGAGGATCACAGTGTTTATCAACTTTTTAGAATCTTTTGTTTATTGGCAGAAGCAGAAACAGATTCAACTGATTCTTCTTATATGGTTAGACATTATTGTGTGCATATAAATTAATGTGAATCTTTGTTTATATAACAAAAATACTGCTCACAATAGAGAGTTTAATATTTACTTTATTTTAGCTTACATTTACTTATTTGAAAGTTACAAATTTTATTACTTGAAATCTAAAATTGTTAGTTAGAAAGTTTGAAGTTTAGACATCTAACATTTGGAAATCTATATCATTGGAAATAAGAAATACAGAAATTTGGAACTTTCAAAATTTAAAATTTTATGTAATGCAGTCTTTAAAAATTTATAAATCAAAAACATTGGAAACTGCGACGTTTAGAATTTTCAAGCTATAAAAACCTGAAAATTTTAAACTTTTGGAAAGTGGAATTTATAATATAAAAATACGGAAGCCTTTTTTGAAGGCTTTACCAAATGAAGTGATAAGATTTTTGACACAAAAACTGTTAAACATTTTACTATATTTTTCAAGTTTTAAGTACGTGAAATGTGATGATTCGAATGTTTGAAACTTGAAATTTGTAAAATATAAAATTTGAAACATATGAAAATTCTGAAGTATAGACGTTATTTGTACATAATATTATACATGTATAAAAGATACTTAAAATGAAAATTTTTCAATATATAAGAATTATTTAATTTAACAAAAGATATTGTTTATATAAGATAAATGTTGTGCACAGTGGAATGCTTAAAGGTACACAATTTTTTAACTATAACTGTTAAAATTTGATCACAAGCAAAATTGTCTTAGAAATTTGAAGTAGGATAACAAGTATAAGTTTTTTAAAAGTATTTGTAACAAAATTAAGGTAATTAGTAAAAATTGCACTAATTAATGTTGTCAATATTTCATAGAATGATTATGAACTCATTATTTATTATAAATAATAATTTTTACATTATTTTCCATTTCACAGGTGACACTGCATGGAGATGAAGTGGCACAGGTAGCTTCACAGTTAGTATCGTCATTAGGATTGCAGTGGGATGCAGCAGACTTTTTAGCTTTATCAGCAGCTATTGGAACGTTTAGGTACTTCTTTGTTACTATTAACTGCAATTTCGTATAAATATATCAATATATATAATATAGTCAACATTGTTCAAAGATTTTCAACATTTCTGGCAGTTCTGGAAACGAAGTATAGTGGTAATGGAGATTTGGATACCATAGCTTTGACTGAAGCAATAGACGATCTCTATCAGTTGTACGTTGAAAATGTTATAAAAAAAGTAAGAAACATTTATTATAATAGTATGAATAAGATGAGTTGGGTAATTATGATATGTGATATTTTTTTCCTGGTTGTGAATAGAACATTTATTTTGAGAAGTCAATTTTTTTAAGTGCAACAATATAATATATGAAAACATACAGTTCATTTAAGAGGAAAGTGCGTTGGATTTTGCAGATGCATTGTTATCAATTTATATAAATTTACCACAAAATAGTAATTATCTGACTTACCCTATACATACTCTAATTTTTAATTATAGTTTTCTGTGTATGTTCATTTAGGGATATCTAATGAAAAAAGGATATTTACTCCCTACTTTACGATATTTCTGGTTCGTTCTGAGGCCTGGTGAACTAATATACTACAAGGATTCTCAACAAAAGGAACCTTCAGGAGTGATAATGCTTCACATGAATTGCTGGGCAGACACACTCAGCAATGGAGGCAAACCGGATAGAAAATTTGTGTTGAGTACTCCAGAGCACAGATGTATAGAACTTGTGGCAGAGGACCACAAAGGCCGCTTGCAGTGGTTGGCGGCTTTGCAAATAGCCATCCAGTACTCTGGGGAGAAAATTGGTTATCAGAGATGTCTAGCAAACCATAGAAGATCTCTGCGTCAAGTAAATATTTCACATAGCCGTTTTATTGAACAGAATATTTTTACTCACTTTTTTATTTTAGGCAACGAAACAGGAAAAAGAAGAAACCAAATTAGAACTGCAGAATGAACGGCAAGCTAGAATCGCAGCTGAGATACAAGCGAAAAAGCTGGAAGCACTGTCCAAGGAAGAAGGTGCCAAGGTTCAGGAACTGGAAAACGTTAAACAGAAATTGGAAGTTCTATTGCAGGAAGAGAAGCAGGCTTTACGCGATGAGGAAATTGGTATGTTTAGTTAATATTTCTTTTTTTAATGAGAAGTTTTATATATTGTGTATTGTGTGTATGTATACATTGTTTACAATTAAAATTTTCATGCCTATATTTATTTTTAGTTCGAAATTTGCAAGCGAGAGTCCTACGTGAAGAATGGGAGAAGAGAGAACAGTTAGAAAAACTGCAACAAGAGCAACAGGAACTATTAGAGTCAGAAAAAATGAAAAGACTAGAATTTCAACGCAAGCAACAAGAAAACGAACGTCAATTAGAAGGTATCATTTTCATAAAATAATCTCATCGATTCAGTTAAATAACTATAAATATATACATTAACCCTTCTACTGCCGGCCGTTGTTACTTACACGAAAATTGCCACCGGCCAATATGTCGGCCTCGTTTGTTTACATATCAAAAGGGCCGTGGCATTTTTCGCATATACCACATATTTGGGGCTGGCAGTAAAAGGGTTAAGTTCCACACTTAAAGTCAACGTATAGTTATTAAAATTTTGAACATTTAACTTTTAAAGTTCTGAATTTAAAAATTCAAATTTGTACATGTAAACATCTGAAATTTTTAAATCATTGAATTTGAAAATTTGAAAGCTTAGAAACGTACAATTCTAAATTTTGGAAACCTGAGACTCAAAAGTTCAAAATTTGATGCTTGTTTAGTTAGGGTATTTAAGATCAAGCATTTTCAAATCTGAAATTACAAAATTGTAGTATATAGAAAAATAATAGCCCTTTTTGGTTCCATCTTTTTTATTGTAGCAATTATTATGTTACAGAGGCCGAATCGCGTCTTCAACAACTGAAAATGGAGAAAGAACATCTAGATGCAGAGCTTCGAGCAGCACGTGACAAAGTTAGACAAACAGAAGAAGCTCAGATTCTTTTAGAAGCTCAAATCATAACTCGGCCTACAAAAGCTGGCGACAGAATTAGGCGAACGCAAAGTTTCATTCGTTGTGTGAAAGAAAGACCACTTTCCTTAGAAAAATTCGACTGGAAATCCATGAATTCGCAAAAGTATAATTAAATTATCATTCCGTGTGTAAGACGTCCATGGGCGTTAGTTAACTTACTACATAAAGATATGCGTGGTTAATTATCAGTTAATAAATACGCTTACATATTTTCCACTGATGACGTACAGTTCGCGTACAAAAAAATAGGTATAGATTGTGTACTATTTTTATAGTATATCTGTCAATTTTTTTATTGAAAATAACGAGCTTATAATTGTACAAATAATTCGTTCTCGATAAGAAAGTGTGATAGTTATAAAAATCTCGAACCATTTGTTTATATATACATGTATTTTATACGTATGTTGTCGCGAACGAAGCTCTAATTGTTGCCACTGTGTAGGTTTTAATTGAAGAACGATTTATAACGATGTTACAAGTCAATTTTTAATATTTTTAACAAATTGATATTGTTTTATTACATGATTGAAGTATTTATACGAAAAACCTGAAGTAGTTTTAGATTAACGAAGTTTTTTGGATTTAAAGATGTTTCTTTAAACAGAACGATATATTTTTATTAACAATGTTATGTCGTATAGTAACGTGACCTTCAGATAACCTTTAATAAGAAAGGTTGTGATGATCAAAATTATTCAAATTTCTTGTCAGTAAAGTAATATATTTCTGTTAGATCACTATGTGTATATTGTGGAAAGTGCATTTTGCTGTTTGCGCAAGCGAAAAAATAGTTTAAATAGCAATATTTAACAATGAAAATTTTGGAACAGTACAAATTTTTAATTTTTGTAAAATAGAAATTTGAAAGGTTTACATTGTAATATTTAAATATTGTAATCAAAAGTGTACAAACTGAAGTTTTTAGAAGTTCGAAGACTTAACATTTGGAATGTTGAATTCTAAATTCAACATGAATAAGATTTCCGTACATTAACAATTATTCATTTTTTATTTAAGTGTAAAAAAGGTGTTTGGTTTGAGATAGTTATTTTGCAGCAAGGTGCATTTCTCTATATGTTTTAAACGCCAACTTTTATTTCTATACTATTGTAGTTAAAAAAATGTATTACTACTGAATACGTTGCCTTTTAAAATAGCTTGAGAAAATAATGTTATTAATCAATTCTGTTAAAAGAAGCAACTCTTATAGAAGTATAATAAAATTAAAGGGAACACTCTAAATTTATTTGATAATAACAGTGTATAACATAACAAATTATAACAGTAACCTAAGTATTATATATTTTTATACTTATTAATTAAAGGCCCACAAAACTGTATTACTGTACAAGCACCTCAAATATTTTTCATTTATGACGAAGAAATTATTTTTAATTAAGAAGAAACTTGTTCAAGGTCCTTGTAAAATCTTTACAAATACATCAATTTTATAGTGTAAGTAAAATATATGCGACGTTGAGTAGTATTAAATACAAAAGAGACTTCTTTTTGTTTACAGAGAAATTATCACATTTAAAAGAATTTTTTCACTTAAAGAAAAAGAAGAGCGAAAATAATTGAGGTGATTCAAGTGAAAGAAGAAACTTATTGTTAACATAATTTAATTGTATATTAACGTCTTGCCAAAGTGTTCATTAGATACCATGTAAAACCGACATATTGATCAAACAAATACTATTATAATAAGTCTTTCGTCATTTCGTAGCTGTTCGACAATTTCTCTATTTTAAACAGTAACAGACGCGTGGAACATTATTATTTTATTGTCAAAAGTGATTGTTATGAAGAAATAAATAATTTTTAAAGAATGTAAAGTGATTTTGAAAAATTGTTTTGTGTTATCTTTTTCAAATAGTTTAGTGGTTCCTGTGTACCCTTTAATTAAATAGTGTTATTGTACTAAAATAACAATGATCAAGAAAAGAAAAGGAAAGAATAGTAAATTTGCAAGAATGAGCGACGAAGAAAGAGCACGATACATGCAACATAGGGCAGAATTCGAATTGGAAACAAAAAGACGTAAACAACAATTAATAGCAATATTCACCAAAGTAATAAATTAATAATACCGTAATAAAAACACTTGGAGCATCACCAAACAATTACATGTAACATATTAATATTTTTAACAGTAATTATATGCAAATTATGCTTTGGAATGTAAAATTTCACAGTTGCATTCTTAGAGAACTAAAGTTTAGAATTCTTGATACTTTGAAAATTTCAAACTTATACGTGTTGGAAATTCAAGATTTTGGAAATTGGAAATAGTGTACAATTTTGAAATTGTAATTGATAGAATTACAAAAACACTTAATCTAATAATGCTCCAATTGTTTTAAATAGTCTTTCCTGATTAATATCTTTGAATTGTATGTTTTTAATGATAATTATTTTTAGAATAAATTAAAAAGAGAAGAAGTATTTTCAAGATTGAATGTTGCTAAAATAAATGTAAAATGGAGATGCGTTTTAAGACAAATTAAGTGTAACGAACTTTATGATGACGTGAAACATCTTTCTGAAACTTTTGATAGAGTTATAAGATTGAAAGATGAAACTATACGTCGTTTGCATGATGAATTGGAAATTGCTAATATCGATCATAGAAAATTACAAGAAGCTAATATTATATTAATCGACGATATAATTGGTAATTTATAAATTATTATTTTTATGAATACGTGTATTTTTATTTTAATTTATAATTTTCAATTTCTTCAAATTTCATACTTTCAGATTTTGGGACTTCAAGTTTCCATTTTGAAGTTATACATTACAAGTTTGTTTCATTTTTAACACTTCAAATATTAAGTTTCAAGTTTTAATGTTTATTCTAAAATTATCGAATTTTTAGAATTGAATTTAAAATTAAATTTGACAAAATTTCGAATTCCAAAACTTGAAGCCTCAAACTTTTAATTGCCTTAAATTTCAGTAAATCTAATTCTTATCCAATTCAACGTAGGGAAGCATAAAAGAAGATTACAAATTTTGCACGATATACCTAAATTAGAAGACATAAAAACTAAAAGCTTAATTGAATTGAACGAATTAAAAAATTGTATGGATCAAAATTGTCAAGAAATTCAAAATAAAATACATAGAAAAAGCAAACTTTTGGAGGAAGGGCAGTCTCTAGTGAAAATACAAAATGCAATCAATATTCGCAACTTATTATATTTGGTAATAAACTTAAAATATATTAAATTTTCAATAAATGTTTTAATTAATTTCTTGAACATTAGGACGAAGATACAGCTTCTACCTTTATAAACCAATCTTTTGCAAAAATGGAAAGTCTTTGGGATCAGTTAAATGAAGTGATAACAGATTATGAAAACATGACTGAAGATAAGAGAAAACAGTATGAATATTTAAAAGAACAAGACAATCTTAATCAACTATGTATATCATACTACCCAAAAGTAAATTTACAATTACAAAATGTTATTGACAATTTTAAGAACGAAATGCAAAAATTATCAGTAAAAAGGGAAGATAAAATTGAGAAACTTAGAACAAATATTACGCACATGAAGGCAAAGATGAAACGTATCAAACATGAGTTTACTAGAAATCAAATAACAGATTTTATTCAATTGAAAAAATTAACTATTACTTGCAACGAAGTTTTAAAGGTATTAATAACCGTTTTACTGTAATATCGCTTTTTGTAACAGTTTTTTTCTGCTTCTAGTGTTTGCAAACAACCATGGAAAAGGGTGCACTGATCCTTAAAGTAATTAAAACGTGTTCCACTTTAGAACCATTGCTTTTTAATCTGAGAGAATACTTTGTGCAAAATGCAGTGTACGATGAAGCTCCTCACATCCATGTAAAAATTTACAAAATATTAAAGGGACACAATATTTTTAATACATTTTAATACATTAAATGTTTCAGGTACCCAAAGCATGTGATAAGATAGATAAATTTTGGGAACAGTATAATCATATGAAAGCAGGTAACATTTTGTTGAAAAAAGAGAGTGAGAAACTTTGTTTAGAGAACAAAATGTTGAGATACAAGTTACAAGCGTATCTTGTATCTGTATTTGGTGTGCCGAAGTGGCAATATGTTGCTTCCACTGCAGTTAAACAATTTTTATATTGAAATTTTTTACTACCACAAATCACTCATGAGTAATGTTTGTATTAGAATATGTTTTACATACATATATATAATGGGTGTTGCACTTAGATGAACTAAAATAGAGTAGAAACTCTATTATCCAAACAATATCACACAAGGGAAAATATTTATTACAATGTACTAAGTAATACTATGCCAGTTACAAACTAAAATTATCATTAGTTAGTTCAAATTCTAAGCTTCAATATTTTAAATTTCCAACTTTTAACGCCCAATGAAATCTTCAAACCTTTAAATAAGTTTCCTAATTTTCAAATTCCATTGTTTCAAATTTATTACCTTCACTATTTTCAAGCTTTTGAAGTTTCAAAAATCTGAACATTTTTCAATGTTAGAAGTTCAAATTTCTAATGATTCTAAATTCGACATTCAACATTTTCAACTTTCTTGCATGCTATATTTTTATATTCATCTTTAGATGAAATTTGTTTCAGACAATAAAATGAAATATGTTGAACTTTGGAAATGTAAAATTTAATATCTTCAATTTTTTATTTTGAAAGGTGAAATCATAGAGAGCCAAAAAGTACAGGTAAGAAGTTCATAAAAAGAGAAAGACAACTAAAGTTGATTGACAAAAGCATAGTGCCAGATTTCGTTGGCCCTATGATAGAGGATCAGGCTCTTGGAAGCGCTCATTCTGCGAAACATAAATTGCTTTCAAATCTGTATGTTTCAAAGTAAACTTTTAATGTATTTTCTATATTACAATTGTAAGTCATCACTAACTTGTATAGACAGTTCCAATTGTTCACACTCCTGTTTGTAATCCTAAGAAAAAGGTAATCTTACGAAAATAATTACCATTTCAATATCAAAAGTACTTTGTTTTTGTTTCCATCTTTTCAAAGTAGTCAACATAAATGAGAATTTATTTTTCTCATTCAAAATCATTGAACGTCAATATATGATACACAGACGTCTGTAGTGTAGTAACAAAAATACACTATTCTATGTAAATGATCTTTAAATATCAAGGAAGATTATTTTCGCGAATAATGAAAGTTAAGTAAAAATATTTTTCTGTAACAGTAAAAACAGAAGCGACATTTAAGGTGGTCGTGTTATATTTTATAGTCTTTATTTTGCACTGAATAATGTTAACGATGAATGAAAATTCCACCGCCTAAATCCAAGTACTTGAACGGTCTGGCTCTTGTACGGCCCTTGACAGGATAAAAGAATATTTTTTCCTTCGGTACTATGTTTCCTGTCTCTAAATAAATATCAAAACAAGCTCTTAATCGTTGCAATTGCGCTGATAAGGTTGGAGGTTTTATCCACATTACATTCACTTCCCTTTCGATGTCCCTCAAAACATCTGCGGACCCCCGAACAATAGGATTTATACTAATACTGAACACTGGCGCTATTTTTGGATAATCTGGTTTTATAGCTATCTTCGCTATCAGTTCGTCTGCAAAAAAAAATTTTATAGTTAACAATAAAGGAACTTTTAGAAATTAAGTATTAAATTTCTAAATTTCAAAATTCGACACTTTCAAAAGTTCAAAAAGAAAAATTTTCAAATTCTATATACTCATCTTACAAGTTTTTGAACTTTTATTTCCTAAAATTTCTAGTCTTTAAAATATCCGATTTCTATGTATTGAATGCAAAAATTCAAATTGCATGTTTCAATATTTATGGTAAAAAAGTGTTTCATTTTGGTAGTTTGAATTTGGGTACTTGGAAGCTTAATATTTAAAAGTCTGAAATTTGAAGAATCGAAATTGTGGTAATTTGAACATAAAAATAATAAATTTGAATGCATAAAATATTAAAAACTTTAATCTGCAAATAATAAGTTTGAGACTTAAATTTTTAAATTGGTAACTTTTAATTTAGAAGACAGGTCGCTCTACGTTATTTTCTACCAAACAAAGACAATCAAATCTTTTTTTAAGTGGAATCAACAATTCTGTGTCTGACTAGTTTAAATCAAATATTGTACAATAAGTTATAACATACTAAATTTGTATATTAAAAGAGTTTTCATTCTTACTATTGCCACGACGAAGTACAGCCTCGTAAAAAATATCCAATGGTGATACTAGTCCCTGTTGATGGAATGCTGGATTTGCAGAATTGGAATAATTGTTCCATGATATTGGAGTGAATTTATGTAAAATTGTACTAAGTTTTTGCGGTAGAGGGTCGGTCGCACTGGTGAATACTGGGACATTTCCAGATTCTAATTGCCGAATTTCTGTGCATAATTCTAATCTTGCCTTCACACGCCTTTTGATTTCTCTTAAAACGCTTTCAACACTGTCTTGGGTAGCTTCGCTACTTGTAAGCTGTAAAATAATGAAAATATTTAAAAATCATGTAAAAAAGCTCATTTAAATGTTTACGTTATTCTGAAGGTGTGAAAATACTGACGTAAAAAAAAATCAATTTAATTTCTTAATGGCTTGAAAAAACGAGCTAAACAATTGCTTCAACTTTCAAGCCTTTAAAAATTATATAATGTCGAATATCTGAAATTTCAAATGCGCGTAATTAAAATTTTTTGAAGTAACAAGCTTCAAATGTTCAAATTTTTTACCATAACTTTCAAACGTCTTCAAGTAAAAATTACAAATTTTTTATTGTCCAATTAAAATTGAAGTCTACAATTTTCCGATTTCAAGACTTGAATTTTTAACTTTCGAATGTTTACATTAATGTTTTTACTGTTTAAATTAAGGAATTTACGAGTTTTTAAATTTTACGCTACAATCTTTTTAATTTTCAATATTTAAAATTGAGCCATCCAAATTTCAAATGTGCAGTTACAAACTATCTAAACTACGCGTTTCTAAATTTGTTAATTTCCATGATTTCAAATTTGATGTATGTTTTAAATTGGAACTCTGATATATAATCAATTCAATATTCGGAATTTCGACGTTTTTGAAGAAAAAAATTAAAAAACTGCATTTAAAACTGTGCGAATTAAAAGATTTGAATGAAGGAATTGAAAATGAAAGTAAAATTTAGAAAGTTAAACGAAAAAATTTGAAGCTTTTATAATTTAGAAGTAAAATTAGTATTTAGCAATTCGAAATTTATAAAGAAAATCACTCAAAATCATCTTCTTTCAAACATCAAGACATCGAAATGTTTGATTTATTAAGTACTTTTAACATGATGAACCAAAACTAATAAAACATTAAAATGACTAATTTAATATGTATTAAAATTAATGAAAGATTTAAAAAATGAATGCTTATTTGAACGCCGGATAAACGTAGTCTGGTAAGATTTTGGGCGAATTCTGTTTAGCAGTGAATGTGTTAAATGGAATCAATATTTCTGTATCTTCAAAAACAAAAAGGTTATCTAGTAGAATTTATCACTTAATATCATAATGTAACTAACTGAATTTCTTATTAAAGTAAACGATTCCTCAATACCTTTTGTTCACGAGCATCCGGAGAAATAAAATGCAAACCAGCCATTCTCTGGGACCACTTATACGGGATACCCAAACCGAGCGTTGAAAACTGCCCCAAATTGTATCTTTTCAATTGATAATGATTAGCAGGATTCGGACTCTCCAATCCCAAATCTCTTGGATATAATTCTCGTAAAATTGATTCTGATACAAGCATGTCTCTATAAAATAGGAATCAATTTGGTTAATTGAATTTATACAAATTTGAATAAACTTAACTAAATTCAATTCGACGAAAAATTATTATTGCAAAAATTACCCAGTATTGGAACCTGTAACACCTTCAGTTTTTAATTTTGACTCCACTGTAACCACTTTTAGGTACATCATGTAGAAAAATTGCAGTGTCAGCTTTGTTTCATCTGAAAGAATACTTTTTATATATCTGAGCAATGTTTTTAAGTTTTAACTATATTACTGTTATCTTTCCTTCGATTGAAAGTTTTTAAGAAGTCTAAATTGGGAAATTTGTAATCTTTGACATTTGAAATTGAAAAGTTGGTAACGTTAAAAATTTGTATTTTAAAATTCAAAAATTGAAATTATTATTATCTAAACCAGGCATTGGAATTAACTGCTCGCTACGGCCGATTTTCGGAAGCAACGCCCACTTTTTCCCGCCGCGCAGCTCGGTCCCCGCGACGGCCCTGGTGTTTGACACGTCTCAGGCGCGTACCATATGAACCGCATGTGGCGCATTAGGGCGACACTCGTATCCTATCGCGTAAATAGGTTTCCACATCACCCATGAGGTAAAATGCTTCTGGTACACGCTTGAGACGTGTCGGGCACTAGGGCCGTTGCAGGGACCAAGACGCGCGGCGGGAAAAAGTGGGCGTTGCTTCCGAAAATCGGCCTCAGCGAGCAGTTAATTCCAATGCCTGATCTAAACTATTGAAAATTTAACAACTGAAACTACAGCAATCTAAAAGCTTGAAAATCTGGCATTCTTAAGGCCGGTAGTTGTAATCATAGTAATCTAAAAGTTTGAAATTCAAAATATTTAAGTTAAACAATTTCAAAATACAATTTGAAGTTTGAAATCTTATGAATTTTTAATTTGAATTTTTATAAATTTGTACATTCGAAACTTTGAAAATTTTAAACTCGCTATGCGTGAATTATGTAATTTAGAAGCAGGAAATGAAAAATATGAAAAATTCAAATTTAAGATTGAAGATAATTCGAAAATTTGAAATATCACGAGTTCGAATATGAAGATTCAAAATCCCGAAAATCTGATATTCAAAAATTTTTCCATTAACTTTAGAAGTTTCAAATTGTAATACAAACTTTTCAGTTTGATAATAATTTTCACGTTCAATGGATGTCTTTGCAGCAATTTCATTTTCTTTTCTTCTTGCCTGGCTTCTCTCGACAGCCGATGATGTCTTTTTTTATGTACATGTGTCTCTTCAACAATATTTTCAGCCATCATTTCAGGATCAGAGTCAGATTCTTGTGGTCCATCCTGATTGTTTGCTCTTTTAGCTTCTTCCTCATCTCCTTCCACTTTCACCACAATATTATTATCTATAAAAAACTCAATTAACCACTAAACAACGTTGATTTTAAATAACACAACATACCATAAGCATCTCTATAAGCAGATGCTTTTGCATACAGCACATACAATGGAGATGCAAGCAATGTTGCCTTGTGATGTTCTTGTCTAATCTTGTCTAAAGGCAAACCCAAACTCTCTTGCAAAGGTTTGCTAGCCTAAAAGTTTTTTAAATGTTTTATGGAGATTATTTGAATGAAATAATAAACTTACATCCAATATAGAGCGAAGCTGAGGCGCAAGATTGTCCAATCGAGTCTGCTTAGAGTCTATGCTTGATGCAACTGCCTTTTTGCTTTCTGTTAACTCATCACAAAGAGCTGCTAATTGTTTTCTCTGTGTCAGCTCCCACTCAAGACGTGCTAGTCTCAGCTGGTGCGGATTCTGCTTCGTTATTTCCTGAAAATATAAATTTATAATATAGTAAAGATTATTATAGATTATTAACATGCTATGCTACTGTCTTTCTTTTTTGACACTACAGTCACTGTGTCATTCTTAAAATAAAAATAAAAAATTGAAATAATGTATATGATCTTAATTAATATGGTTTGCTTATTTTTATAATTAAAGTATGCATCAGATTTTTCTTACTGGTCTAGAAATATTTTCAGGAGCTTCTTTATAAAATTCTTCTTCTGGAACTAGTTGTATCAATTCATCTTTGGACCTATAACAAAATGTATTAATTATTTCATTCTCACACAATGAAGTCTATAAAGTAATTGGTGGTGCAAAGATATTTAGTAAAAATATTAAGAGATTAGAACAATTAACTGTGAAACTTGATGGAGTTAAAAGACATTATATTATGACAGTGATTTTGGATGAACTACAAAAGTATTAGTTCTTTAATATGCAAACATTTATTTGCCAAACATCAAAAATATTAAAATGTCAATTAGTTTTCATTTTAAAATTGTTTTACTTCAGACTTCCAGTGCACTGAATTTCCAATTTATAGAATGTTAAGTATCCGAAATATTAATCTTTTTTTGCCTATTTCTTACCATTTTCAAATAAAATAAACTCATACCACACCATTAAATCAACACAAATTTGATAAAAAAAACAGAATAAAACAGAATCATAATTACTTGAACTGAAGACACTTGATAACTTCCTTTTTCAAATGCATCACTTCATACAGCAAATTCTGCAAATGTAAGTGTCTGCTATCTACACTGCTTTTTGAAGCAATTAGCGAATCTCTTGCAAATTTTGTTCTGAACTTTTCCATTCGATTCAACTTTTTCAATTCAATGAATGCCAAAGAAGTTTGAATTTGAAGCTCTCGTATCTCTTCCTTAGCCTAACAAAAAATTAATTATATTTCAAATATGTCAATTTTCAAAAACAAATAGAATGTAAGCTATAGTTTACTAATGAAATGACTAACATTGGCATCTCCACTGACTTTCAGCTTTGCAATTTTGTTCATTGCCTTGCGAATACTATCACAGGTGGATAAAAAATTTTCAGAGTCATTTTCTGGTAAACGTTCCATTGCTTCTTTCTCTTCATGACTAATTATCACCTAAACAAAAATAATAGTAGTATAAAATACCAAAATTGAAATTGTTGGTATTTGAAAGTTTAGAACTATTAATATATAGTGGTTAATACTGATAAATTTTTATATTTATTCTAAATTATTCTATACCTTGTACATGTCTCCATCTTTCACAGATACACCAGAATTCCCACTAACTGACTTTCGTCTCTTTTTCGAGTTGTCAGAATCATTTTCTTTACCCATTTTTGTGCTTCTTCCTTAAAAAAAATATATTACACTGCAAAGGTAAATAGAAAAGATTCAAATTTAAAAGCTCTTAACCATGAGTTAACTGAAATTCAAAAATTTCAAAAAAATTTAGAAAATTCTGAATAGACTGATACTTTAAAGTAAAATTTGAAAACTAAAAATTAGAAATCCGAAAATTTAAATTCAAAATATATACGCTGTGAATTGTAAACTTTAAAAATATGAAATTCCAACACTTTTTATTTCAGAATCGAAACTTAAAGTATAAAATACAAACAATTTTACCGGTTGTTTCTGTCAACGTAACCTAAAACAGATAATACAATTATTTCTATGAATATCTAACGGTAACGTACAATAAATTTTATAAATATTCAGACTTTTTTCGAAACCCAAATCTGTGCCTTATTAATTGTGCTGTCAACTTTAATATAGAAAAAATAAATAGATTCTTTTTAAAACAACGGTTAAAGGTTATGTTTTCGTACCTGTAGGTTAGTTCTATGGATTTCACTGCTGCTTGTCAAATGGTTACGGTTTTTGTTTCAGATGGGTACAGCAGGTGTTTTGGGGAAAAATAAATTTTTTTAGATGAAAATAGAAAAATAAAAGAACAGTTTGACCCCGACGTGATTTGAACACGCAACCTTCTGATCTGGAGTCAGACGCGCTACCGTTGCGCCACGGAGTCATCTTGTTAAAGCTTTCTTGTTATTGGTACTTAAGGAGTATTATTGTAATACATTAAGAACGTTGCTTCAAAATCATGTTTTATCGACATTTAGCTAAAAGTGAAATTTAAAATAGATGAAACTAGAATTTTAACAAGAGGATATCTATTTAGAATATGCAACGCAAATGTAACGAAGATGAGGAAGCTTCCTAGAGTTCAGTTACCGGGAAAGTTGTGTTTCAAGAGATTCAAAGCCAAATTGTTCCACTTCGTGTAGAATTGAGAATTTTTAGTGACACTCGAGATCAGATGAGCTACAACTTTAAGAAGATCGTAGTCATGCTTATTAAGCAGATGATAAGAATTAAGAATAAGTGATTGTATTAATGAATCCTAGTTAAATATAAGCAGTGAAATGAATTCAAATACAGGGAAAACGCCGTTACGCGATAGAAAGAAGATCTTTCGGTCAGAAAATGACGGTACATAAAATCAAATGAGTGATAATGCCGTTACGTTTTGGAAACCCTGGCGCTATAGCACCAGAGGAGTTTTCAATTAGAAAATGATTTAAAATCTGTGTAGAAAGATGATTTCCATTTCTCATAGTTCCTTGCTGAATACTCAGAAATAATCTTATGAAAAAATGGTATGAAATGGAACAAGGTGAAAACAAAATTAGAGAAAAAGATTAAAAAAAATGAAGGAAATTATTAAAAGTGGACCAGTGGATTGAAACAGTAAAAGAAAAAAGATAAAAATATTTTAAAAAACGAATACTTTCAAGGGTACATGCAGAAATAATTTACAGAACTACTTATAGTAAAATACTTTTCAAATGAAAAAAGAACCGCGAATATTTATCGTCGCTTCAAGAGAGCAACCAAGGAAACTTAAAAAAGACTATAACCTCGTTTATAATGTTGCGTACCAGTGGTGGGAATAGGGATCTTTAGGCTGGTTCATCTTGTTGCATGTTTTAATTGGCGGTGCTGGGGAAAGGGATTGGACTGGTGCCTCGTTTGCGTTGATTTGCTCTGCTGGAAGAAGAAAATAAATGATAAAATAAATGTAATATTCACAAAGTTTTATTTTCAATTCTCAAAACTCTGCAGAGATGCTATCGCTTAGAGTACAAATTGAGAATGGAGTTCTCCGGGATATATATTTTAGTCGTCGATACACTGGCGATCATATAGTTGTCAACCCCACTCCTGCCTCCCGAAAGCTGCTACGGAAAACGGTATTCCCATCTATGATGCGAGGTTCTGTGGAGTGGTATGGGGTTGTTGCATGGAAGAGCCACTGGATTTTTCATACTTCCCCTTTTGGCCAATGGAAAAACAGCTGCGCCTCAGACTGGTGTTGATTCGTCAGTGGAGCTTCCTTACTGTCGTGATTACGATGATCATTGGTGGTGGACGCGCGCGAGAGCGGAATGCATAAAATCGCGGTGGCACACATGGGTGGAAGCCCGCCAAAATATAGAGCATGGGGCCATGTGGTCCTAGAAAGAGAGATAGATAGAGTTTGGAAAGCCCTTGATAGAAATTTATGACATACTTTTCCGAGTGTTGTAGGACTTCGACTTGTTCTAACAAAAGGGACCTGTGGTGCCTTTACACGAGGCTATATACTTGAATTCCTCAATTCGTACTGCCAGCTAATATTCTTTTTAGGCTTTTCCTCGAGAACTTTCTTTTCTCCTCTCGACTCAATCTAAATTTAATGAACTTGTATTACATGGAAATTTTACCAATTTCTTATTCATTATAACATTCTTATTGACAATACCGCGGATATTATCAGGTTTCGTATCTAACAATAAGTTCACGCGATCGCGTAACGGAGATTTGAGTAATTCCGCTATGTCCATTCTCCTATAATTGTAATCTATTTATAAATTATATAAACTCTTGTACTATACCATTAATGTACTTTGGTAGTGAATATTAATCTATAACATTGCAAAACTTTAAGAGTTTATACTAAATATAAAATTAATAAGAATAAACATCAGAATGGATCAGTCTTTATACTTATTTTAAAACTTTTGTGTATAGTTTTTGATTTACCCAATGTTCTTACTTCTGTTTTCTTATACCTATTATCACTTTTATATATAATAAGATTTTATTAATAAATGTTGTGTGTGTAATCATCTAAAAATCGATTTGAAAATGCACCAATGAGATATCGACGTATCGCAATAAACGACTCTGGCGTCCGTTGGCCCTACTTCAAATTTGAATTTTGCGTTGGCGTCGTTTTACCGGTTCTCCATTATATACATTCAACAAATTCATTATTTGCAGACTGTATCACAAATAATTATTAACAATATCTTGTCAGTGTTCTATGTATTTTTGTGAATTAAAGTTTCATTTAAAAATTGTCATCAAATCTGCGACAACAACAGCAAAATATCGTAGGTTATACATGAAAGAGAAGTTCAAAGGATAATCTTCCGTCACTTTTTGTTGTAAGTATAGTCAAACTATGTTTGAACATTATTAACACTATATTCAAAAGTATACAATATTATCAATAAACAATAATACAAAAATTTGCATGTGAATTACGAAAACACTCGTAAAAGAGTAGCTAAGTTCTAACCTCTAAATATTATTAATGTTTCAGTGACAGCATCTGTATTTTAGATTTTGCATTATATAATGTATATATGACAATACAATGGATAAAGACAACGAAATCGATAAAAATGCCGCAAATGGCGAACAAATGGAAGTGGATGATGACAACGCAGCACTTGATACGGATGAAGAAGGTGGCGTAAGAGTGGACGATGAGATATATATACCTCCACCTTTGAGGGTTTTCGCAGAAGCTGACATTACTGGTCCCAGACTGATGATCACCAAAATTGTTAATGAAAATTTTAAAAGTTATGGTTCAACGCAAATTATAGGTCCCTTTCATAAGGTATGAGCTATAAAAAAGTTGACATTTTGAGAAAAGTTTACTATAATACATTAATATTGTTTCTTTCTGTTTTTATAGTGTTTTTCTGCTATTGTTGGACCCAATGGTAGTGGCAAAAGCAATGTTATTGATTCTATGCTGTTTGTTTTCGGATACAGAGCTAGTAAGATTAGATCAAAGAAGATATCGGTTTTGATTCATAATTCTAATCAGTATCCTAATTGCAATAGCTGTTCAGTGTCCGTACATTTTCAGCAGATCATTGATAAAGTATGGTATATATAATAGAAAACATATTTTACATTAGAAATTGATATAACCAGTGTTTTATTTCTTTATAGCCTGGAGCAGATTATGATGTTGTTCCCGACAGCAATTTCGTAATTTCTCGAACAGCATTTAAAGACAATTCATCTTACTATGAGCTCAATAAGAAAAAAATGCAATTCAAGGAAATAGCAAAACTATTAAGATCCTATGGTGTGGACTTGGACCATAATCGCTTTTTAATTTTACAGGTACATAATACAATAGCATTTTCTAATATTTCTTAATTTAATTTGCATCATAATCACTGCTACAGGGAGAAGTCGAACAAATAGCAATGATGAAACCTAAGGCACAGAATGAGAATGAAACTGGAATGTTAGAATTCTTAGAAGACATAATTGGAACAGTGCGTTATAAGGAACCATTGGAAAAGTTATCAGAAAAAGTTGAAGCATTGACAGAATGTAGGGTGGAAAAACTAAATCGTTTGAGGATTGTACAAAAGGAAAAAGAAGCTTTGGAGGAACCAATGCAGGAGGCTGTCCAATATTTGCAGCTAGAGAACAGCATCACAAAACTGCAACATCAATTTTATCATTGCAAAAGGTAGATTATGAATAATATATTTATCAATCTTTGAAAGATGTTTCATTGTTACAACCTTATGTCAATTTTTAATAGATTTCAAACCACAAAAGAGGTTGCACTGCAAGAAGAAAAAATTAATGAGATGGAAAAAGATCTATCAGATCTCGTTAACAAGATGAAAGAAGTTCAAAAAGAAAAAGCAGAGAAGGATAAGGAGATGGCAGAGAAAGGTAAAAGGTGGCAAAGTTTGCAGCAGAAGAAGGATGAAATTACAGCAAAGTTTGAAAAGATTAGGAAACAGGATGAGTCTCTTCATGCAGAGTTGGTGGAAACGAATAAGAGACGGAAGAATAATGTTACATCTTTGAAAACGGTAATATAATATTTGTAGTAATGTTTTCGTATTTTCTAGTGTAGGCTGAGAGATTTATATAATGTACAGATAATAAAGTTTAAATATTCGATGAAAGTTTCATAAAATCATTACATTATTAACAATAAACTGCAGAACAGTGTACAACAGAAGAAGATTATTATAATAAAGTTTCAAATTTTAACAACGCAATCACATTTTAGGAAAAGTCAAAACTGGAAGAGCAAAGTAAAGTACCTGAAAAAAGTGCAAAAGACATCCAAGAATGCGAGAATTTGCTGGAAAAATATGTGAATAACAAGGAAAAAGAAGAATTAGCTCTAGAAAAACTAATGGCGGGACTTCGAGAAAAAACGGAGCCACTGTTAAACGAACGTTCAAAACTGGAAAAAGAATTAATATCTCTAAGAAAGGACGTAGATCAGGCTCAAGCGGCTTTTAACATTGCCCAATCTGAATTAGAATTGTACACTTCCGTAGAATCTACTGAAAAAGGAAAATTGGAAAGTTTGAAAAATACTTTAAAAACAACATCTGAAAACTTGGTGAAGCGGAGACAACAACTCCATAATTTGGAGTCTAAAATTCCTAATAGTGAGCAAAATTTGTCGCAGGCCCAACAGGAATTGGAACAAGTAAAGAGTAGAGAAACGGAAATGACGTTGAAATTGAAAAAAATGAGAATTTCCTTTGAAGAACAAAGATCTGCTATGCAAGCCAGCAAGTCGAAAAGTAGAATTTTGGATAGTTTGATGAGAGAGAAGAGAGAAGGGAGAATTCCTGGAATATTTGGTAGATTGGTAAGCACAATATATTATTTAAAAACGATGGAAGATTATTACTAATTGATTGTCTTCCATTCTTTGATAGTTTGAAGATTCATATAACATAGAGCAGGCATTGGAATTAACTGCTCACGACGGCCGATTTTCGGAAGCAACGCCCACTTTTTCCCGCCGCGCGTCTTGGCCCCCGCGACGGCCGTAGTGCTCGACACGTCTCAGGCGCGTACCAGAAGCATTATACCCCACGGGTGATGTGAAAACCTATTTGCACGATAGGATACGAATGTCGCCCTAATGCGCCACGTGCGGTTCATATAGTACGGGTCTGACACGTGTCGAGCACTTGGGCCGTCGCGGGGGCCAAGACGCGGGGCGGGAAAAAGTGGGCGTTGCCGTTAATGGCACGTGGGCGTGAGCAGTTAATTCCAATGCCTGACATAGAGGATGAATTTACTTAAGATCGATTACCCGAAGAAATTCTTCCCTAAATTCTGAATATTTTTCCAGGGCGACCTTGGTGCCATAGATGGCAAATACGATGTTGCCATTTCAACTGCCTGCGGTCCCCTGGATAACATTGTAGTAGACACTGTAACAACAGCTCAAACGTGTATAACGTTTCTTCGGGAAAACGACATAGGTCGTGCCACATTTATCCCTTTAGAAAAGCAGCAACGTTTGTTACCTCGATGTAATCAAAAAATACAAACCCCTGAGAATGTTCCAAGGTTATTCGATCTAATTCACGTAGAAGACGAAAGGGTGTTACCAGCATTTTACTATGGCCTGCAAGACACACTGGTAGCGAGTAATCTAGATCAAGCAACACGTATTGCATATGGCCAAAAAAGATTCAGGGTTGTTACACTTAAAGGTGAATTGATCGAACTATCTGGTACGATGAGTGGCGGAGGCAGAACTGTTTTAAGGGGCAGAATGGGCACGAAAGTTGTCAGGAATGAAATGTCTTCAGTGGATATTGAAAAGCTGCAGGTGGAGTTGGACAAAACCTACGAAGAGTGCAATAAACTTAGAGCTAGATACCAGCATCTCGAAACTAACATCCACACGCTGTCTGCAAGTTTGAAAACCATGAACGTCGATAAACAGAAGTTGTTCATTGAAGTGAACACACTGCAAGAACAGGAACCTTCCCTGGAAACACAGTTGAAGGCACAGGAGAAGAAGGTTGCGGAATCAGTTTCGAATCCAAAGAAGGTTGGGCAGCTGAAGAAAGCCATGGACAATGCTGGAAAGAACTTGGAGGAGGTTAAACAGAATTCGAAAGCCATCGAAAACGAAGTAGCCAGGATTAATAAACAAATTGAAGATATTTCTGGTGGTGAAGTAAAGGATCAGCAAAAGAAGATCTCCAACTTTAATAAATCCATAGATAAAACAAAGGCAGAGATCTGCAGATTGCAAGTGGCTATTAAGACGGCGGAGAGAAACGTGAAGAAAATAGAGCAAAGAATAGAGACTCTAGATAACGATGTACATACTTGTGAACAGAGGCTCCGGGATATCCAGAAGGAGAAAGAAGTGCTCGAAGAGCAGGGAAAAGAGTATCTGAAAGAACTCGATGAACTCACGGAGGGTCTGTCAGAAAGAGACGAAGTCCTTTCGTCGCTGAAGGAAGAATTAAATGCTCTACAGACAAGGGAGAATAAAATGAAGGCCGTGAAGATCGACCTGGACCAAAAGCTGAAGGAATGCAAGAGTGTACTAAAAGAGTTGAGGCAGCAGATCCCAGAATTAACTAACAGAATAGCTGGTTTGAAGCTTGAGGCCATTCCTGGCGAAGACACTGCAGAATTAATAAATCCAACGGAGGAAGAACTTAATGAATTGGATGAAAAGATCCTTGCAGCGAATCTGCAGAAGGCCAAAAAGAGGTTGCCCACGGAGATTCCAAATATGCAATTGATTGCAAAATACAGGGAAAAGGATGAGCTGTATTTGCAGCGCGTTGCTGATGTGGAGAAAATAACCTGTGAGAGGAACAGGATTAGGGACATTTACGAATCTGCCAGAAGACGGAGAATCCAGGAATTCTTGGCAGGTTTCACTCTGATCACTGACAAGCTGAAAGAGATGTACCAGATGATCACATTAGGTGGAGACGCAGAACTGGAGCTAGTTGACTCGTTGGATCCGTTTAGTGAAGGCATTGCTTTCAGCGTTAGACCTCCAAAAAAATCCTGGAAAAATATCTGCAACCTCAGTGGAGGTGAAAAGACTCTGAGTTCCCTGGCTCTTGTCTTTGCACTTCATCACTATAAACCCACGCCTCTGTATTTCATGGACGAGATTGATGCAGCTTTGGATTTCAAGAATGTTTCCATTGTTGGGAATTATATTAAGGAGAGGACCAAAAATGCTCAGTTTATTGTTATATCCTTGAGATCTAACATGTTTGAATTGGCAGATTATCTGGTTGGGATTTATAAGACGTATGATGTTACAAAGTGCGTTACTGTGGACGTGAAGAAGTATTACGAGAAACATGGTATTGCTCCTCCGACGCAAATTACGTCTAACAATGTTTATTCGAGTCAGCTACAGAAGTTCTCTGTGCAGAGTGGACAAACTCAAACGCAACGGAAACAAACTTGTGCTACACAGAACACTAATACTGCTCAGAATGTTGAAGAGCAGAAAGAAGTTGACGCAAGTACTTCGTTTGAGTAAGTATAGTTTTAAATTCTAATTTATAATAATATAAATGAATTAAGATATTTAAAGAAATATGGAAATCCTACGTTTCAAAGTGTGATATTTTTATTTATAATTTAAATATTTCGAAGTTTACAAAAGTTCAATTTCAAATCTCCAAATTTCAAACGTCCAAACTACAATACATTTTTAGTTTAAAAATAAAAATCTTAAAATTACAAAATTTGTATTTTTAAACTTTAAATTTTCCACTTCTAATTTCGGATGCTGATAAATTTGTAATTTTATTGTTATGTTTTCGACACTTAAATCTTTCAAATGTTAAATTTTAAAGTTTTAAGTTCGATCATTCATACTTCTATTTTAAAGTTTCTATCTTTCATTAGACTTTATTTTGAAATTTCCAAAGTTCTAGTTTTTCAGATTTTAAAAGTGTAAGAGTCGAAATTGTCGAAATTATGATTTTATCACAACGTAAATTTTAATCGATATAATACAGTTTAGTGTTTTTTTGTAATTTTTTCAGTTTACCTGATTTGGCACTGTGTCCAACACCAGAAAAAGCGTCTTCCGCTCCCAAAACCAGAAGACATAGAAGTAGTACATCAGTCGAAGAAGATCAACAAATAATTACCACACTAGCAAAAAAGAAACGTAGAATATAAGAAATAATCGTACGAAAAAAACTGTATTCCGTAATTCATTTTTTTTTTCGGTAATTATATAGAATATGGTCCCCCTCGCTCATTTCAATGACCTTGATACATATTATGACGGTCGATGTCATATACATGAAATTATTTAGGACATTAACCTTTAGAATATACATCAAGGTCATAGAAATCAGCGAGGTGGACCCTATTCTATATAATTATCTTTTTTTCTTTCTCGCATTCTTCAGTATAAGAAAATTAATTTAATATATTATACATACTGAGTGTTAAAAAAGAATATTCAGGACTTAAAGGGTGGGGAATATTCATCATACTGACGAGTAAAGTTACTCGTGACTAAAAACTGTTGTGTAAACTTAGGTTAAAGACACAATATTGTCTATATTAGAAATCATTTTTTATTTAAAAACACGAGTGAGTTATCTGCTTCTGTTCAATGAATGTAACATAAAAACAAAGCATTATCCTGCTATACTTTTACGTTGATGTGTACAAAAGGTATTTTCGTATCATTTCTGCACACGACTGTCAACGTAATTTAACAATATATAAATGTATATATTGTTATTGTTACATACATATATCCCTGCGTGATTCCTTTTCATTTCTAAACACACATCACGATTTGTGTTTATAATACAATTATAATATAAAAATGATTCGTGAAGTGTGTATAGGAATGAAAAGGGATCACGCAGAGTAGCTATTGTAGACATTAGAAATAAGTATAGCAGGATATACTTATTAGGCTTTCTTTATTCAGTTTGATGTGTTTGAGTACGAAGTTGGATATATATCCCGTAAGTCAGGCTTTGGAATTAACTGCTCACGACGGCCGATTTTCGGAAGCAACGCCCACTTTTTCGACACAGGATACGAGTGTCGACCTAATGCGCCACATGCGGTTCATATGGTACGGGCCTGAGACGCGTTGAGCACTATGGCTGTCGCGGGGGCCAAGACGCGCGGCGGGAAAAAGTGGGCGTTGCTTCCGAAAATCGGCCGTCGTGAGCAGTTAATTCCAAAGCCTGCCGTAAGTTCTCAATATTTTTCTTTTATACTGTGTATAAATGTATAAGCGTCGAAGTGTATTTAAAAAATTGGTATATTCGAACGGCCCTTTGTATATATATTATAATGAGAGAATTATATTTGCAAAAATATCATTACTGGGCCTTACAAATCATGGTGTATGTATATAAAAACACGTGTCTTATGAAGTACGAAAATCCTATACATTATAATTAGGAGAAATTGCCGTATTTTTTTAGAAGGATGCAAAAAATAGAAATAAAACGATATTTTTTATACACATTATGACTAAGTTTAAGAAATATTACTGATTAAGAATTATTGTTATATTGATTTGTTTTTAAGTTAAACGTAAAATATTATTCCCATTAGACTTCCGAATTTTAACGAAAATATTAATTTCTAATTGAAAGCTATCTTTTGTTTTATTTTATTATAGTTATATTACTGTTGTCCCGTCCCGAACATCGATAAAATTATCGTAACTTGGTTCAATCGTTCCACTCCTTCAAACCTGTTCAAGTTTACATTTACGACTGTTCTCTGAATCTTCGGTATTTTTTAAAACCATCTGCATACATAGCAATAAATTAATTATGCTACGGATAACTGGAAACAAACTCTAGAATATTAACGGTTCTTTTCAGCTATTTTGATAAAAAATAACTATAAATGTTGCAATTTTCTTTTGGTACCCGTAAACCTTAAATACTTGATCGCTTTCCTTAGAGTGATGCCGAGAATGGCACTAGTGTCAGAAACCGGGGTTTGAACCTTCGTGCCCGCTTTTAACTTTTTTCCCAATACATTCAATATTATGCCCTTCGAGTGATGGGCGTGTGAACTAGTCGATAATATATAAATTGTTGCTGTTCGAAAATATTTAATGATTTTCCGTTTCAGTTTACCAACATTTTTCATATTTTTGAGGTCAACCGAAGACACCTCTAATTGCATGGAGAAGCCGAATTGGTGCATGCCATAATTAAGTGCATGCGTAGTTATCGTATTTACGAAATCGATTTTCTCAAAAAGAAACCATTGTATAAAAAATGCACGAGGAATCATCTCATGCTCAATTGTACCATTACAGACGAGGTATGGAATTCCCGGTCTGTGCTATACCTCGTTTATGTCTATACTGTGGCGTTAGGCTAGAAATAGAGAATAGAGAGAGGAAGCGTTTCATCCTGCGTTTGTTAGGTTGGGACTCATCAGTAAAGCTACACCAACAGACCAGTGCCTTAGACGCCGGATAATTACAGAGTTAGGAAGATATGTATGTAGCGATTGAAAGTCAAGCGGGAACTTGTGTAACCGTTTGTGCCACAGTCCCTCTGACGGCGACTGTAGGGAGTACCGCACGTATACCTTGTGTTTTGACGAGAACTATGTTGTTCTACTTCTATCTCTGTCTGCAAGATGGCGCAACATGTACACTCGTGTGAACGCTAGCTTTCTCTCGGTACAGTGGAAGAAGATTCAAAGCACTTGTCTGGCTCGTTCTTTTTCACGCAATAACAGATGGCTACCACCCTATCCCCGCACGTAAGAAACAGGCAGGAATCAGGCGAGTGGTGGGGAGCATCCTACCCTACTTCGAATAGTGGGCAAATTTCTAAAAACTGGCAGAAATGAAAAAGAGAGTTCGAAAATCCAAAATTTTTGGTTACAGGATAAGAAGTGAAACCCTACTGGATACCGTCAATGCATAAATAAAGTTTTTGTAAACACAGAACACGTTCAATTTTTCTTAAACTTGTACCAAATTTTCTTTAGCATTTTTCACGCCTTTGTTTACATGACATTTTCATTGGTTCCCGATAGATTTCCAGGATGAAATTCACATGGCTGGTATATCAAAGAGTCAGTTAAAGAGTACAAAGTAAAAAATTTGAAAATTTTGACGTAATGAGGTTTTAGGACAACCGAAAGAGAAAAGAAGTACGTATATATTTCTAAGGTTTCAGGTGTGTTCCCAGCAAGTCCCGGCAGAGATTTTTTTTTTATTATGTAGAGCACATGTTTGGCTTATAGAATCTATTTTAATAATAAGTTAAACTTGACCTTCATATCTCGAAAAATAAAAATGTAAAAAAAGTTCGTTTTCTAGAAAAAATGTGCCTCCTTGTACCATGCAATTTTCATATAAACAATTTTTTTGCATCTTCAATACGTTACGAAATAATTGACTGTCCACACTTACGGAGAACACCCTGTACATTCGAATAAAAATTTGCAAAACAATGTTTTTGAACGCTGTTTATTTCATAGTCTGTTTCGTCTGTCCGTTTCTGCCGAAAACATTTAACATCGTTTATCGATCAAACACTAACAATTGACCTCTTTTCTTGTTCATCACACTGTTTCTCAGCATTGTTTTGACTGGCGTTACTGATGATATCTTTGTTACTGCATTCATTGTTCTCACGATAAATCTGGTGAGATAATTGTATATGATGTTATCATATTATTATATGTAGACTGCAGATATTTATGCAAATGTACACTGTTAGAGTTCAATATTTTTTCTATTAATGTAGTTGATGAAACGAAATATTATCAAAACTGCATTATGTCCTTTAAATGTTCAAAGATATGCTTTTTTTTTCTTACACTATTAATCCTAGGACGCTTAAGGTTTTAGAAGATTCAAGGTCAGCTTAAGGGAGGATCATGTTGTGTCCACATAAGCGAAAGTGCTAAGAATTTCATTTTTTCTGTTCGAAGTATGTTTATTTATATAGTAAAGTAATATAAAACATCTATGTGTTTCTTATTGAAAGAATAAAGTATCAAAAACGTTTGTTTACAATCCTTAAATACACTATCTTTCTGACATAGAACCAGACGATTGCCCTCCTACATAAATTCCTTTTTAAAAAAACCAACGTTTCGAGTTCTGTGGACATTTCTTCAGCCCGCCCTTAAGCGTTCTAGGGTTAATTATGCATTTTTTTATGCATATTTTTATGCGCTTAGAGGTAAACGGTGTTTACAGTGAGTTTCTGCAACAAATGTTATGATTGACAAACTCAATGGATGTCAAGACATCGTTTAGCAAGTTTCGTTTTATAATTGTGTGCAGTTATCAGAGTGTAGAGGCTACGAATACGAAGAAATCGGAATCATAGAAGTGCGAGCGAGAATTAATATTAAAACTCCATAAAGAAAGAAAGATCCATAAAGAAATAGTCGATCTCATTAGTAGAAGTAAATCTACAATCCACTGTATTATAAAAAAGTGTAAAAATACAGAGATTCTTGCAAATGAAGTCCGTAAAGGTTGTCCAAGAAAATTGACTCGTCAAGAAGAAAGCACTATTATTCGGGAAATAAAAAAGCCAGGTACATCGGCTCCGAATCTTGCGGGAGTGGTCGGAAATGCATTTGGAAAAGATGTTCACCCGAAACTTTGTAAAAGACTTTTACGAGAAAATACTTTTCACGGTAGAGTTGCAAGGAAAGAACCGTACACTAATAAGACAAATCAAAAAAAGAGATTAAATTGTACAAGAAAGTGCATTAATACAGACAGTATGTTCTGGGAGACAGTTATATTCTCCGATGTAAGCGAGTTTAACATTGTTAGTTCGGATGGACGTAATTATGTGTGGAGAAGACCCAAAACCGAAATGGAAATACAAAACTTACGTCTAATAGTAAAGCACGGAGGGGGTTCTGTCGTGGCGTGGGGTTGTACGGCAGGCAATGGTGCCAGGAATCTAATATTTATCGATGGAGCTTTAGACAAATATAAGTATTTACATGTATTGAGGGAAAGTTATAAACAAAGCGTCGAAAAATTTGGTTTGTTACAAAATTTTTAGTTTCAGCTAGATAACGATTCATAGCATACTGCTCAGATCGTAATAGAATGGATAGTACATACATAATATATCTCACATTCTAAACACTCCACCACAAAGCCCAGACATTAATCCTATCGAGCACTTATAGCCTGAAATAGGTAGAAGATTAAATAATCATGAAATAAACACAAAAGGATTACTAAAACAAAAAATGATTGAAATACGGAATACATAGCCTTCTTTGGCCAACACTATAATAGCAACACGTTTTCAACATCGTCTTGGTCTCAGTTTTGTCAATATTAAGTGGTTGAGACTCGTGCAAATTTTTACAAATATCCAACTCTGGTCAGAAATACACATATTAACCTTTTAACTGGGGAAGACGAGTTAACTCGTCCTGTGAAAATTGCTCCGCCATAAGCAAGACGCCTGTTAATTGTTCTCACAGTATTTGCAGACAAATATTTAAACCAGTTGATCGAAGACGACGCTTTAACTTGTGATTTCAAAGTGTCTCTGCGATGGGCAAGACAGTTTACCTCATATTTATTCGTTTTTAATTACAAACAATAGGCACTCCTTGTCAAAGAACGACGCAGTTAAAAGGTTAAATATACTGCGATGTGGAGGAGGAACAAACGGGAGATAAAGTCGTCTAAAATTGAATCCTTTCATACACTTCTGTACATATACACGTTTTTGCTTAACTTTCGTTGTAGCAATTTTATCAAGACTATTTCTTAATAAATATTGCTTATGTTGTTCAATAATAGCATAATAATTGTGAAACAACATAATAAACCAACAAAAGGATTACATTTGTAAAATATTTCAGTGATATCCGCAAACATGTATGTGACCGAACACTTTTGGACGGTAGTGTACATGCGTACCTGCGTGCGTATGTGTATGTGTGTGTACGATGAAGGAATACTTCGGAGGTCGTGGCCTCAGGCAAGAAGTGCAGGTGAAGTATACACATACAATAATTCTTAAACACCGAAAATGAACCGTAACTTGATTTCTTCCCTCACAGTGGCTTTCATAGATTTCTTCTTCAGAACGAAAATTCAGGAAACATGATTCATTCAGTCGTTCGAAGAAAACTTCTTTAGATACGGTTCCATCGATCAGTCACTGTAGAATGACCACGGTGCATAAGAGGACCACACAATTGCAAGTTCCAATATCGGAGACGAAGTAGCAGTTCTTCTCGAAGGAACTTTCACGTCGCGCTACATTCCTCGGAAGATTATCTTGTTTCGATCAATTTGACCTGCAATTGGTTAATTTAATATGGTGAAA
Source organism: Macropis europaea (assembly GCA_916610135.2). Classification (NCBI taxonomy): domain Eukaryota; kingdom Metazoa; phylum Arthropoda; class Insecta; order Hymenoptera; family Melittidae; genus Macropis; species Macropis europaea. The sequence continues at coordinate 22,694,541 of OU744345.1, read as the reverse complement.
CTACCCGGTCTATCGGCGATTTCGCAGTCATTGCATTAACGCCAATAACCGTACTATCTTCGAGAGCGCCATCGAGCTTAATAAAATCATTAATAGTCATGTCCTACCGTTTCTACTAATTATACGACAGAGTACGTAGTGTCGTAAACTATAACGTGTCCAATGAAAGGTGAAGGATATCTCCTATAATATGATCGCTGTAAAATATTAAATATTAGCATAGTTTTGCGAGTAATTTAGTTTCGATTCAAGGGAGAGTGTCGCGCGGTGCACCGTTTAATAATATTCTTATGGCCTTTATTATTCTGGAATACTTCACGTATCTTTGAAACTTATAAGAATATCATGTATGCTTCCAAAGTTATTTTTATTTAATGTCACAGTGTTTTAAGAAACAGTGGATTATTAATGACGATATACGATCAGAATGTTGTTAAGTGCTGGACTAAGTTTCTAAAAAGGGAATGATTCAAAATAAAAAATTGTGAATGTTTGCGATTGTTTCCATTTATAAAGTTCACGTCTGTTGAATTTTATTTAACACTAGATCTACCAACGACTAACGTGCACCTGTTTCATCAATGCGATCAAAATTACATGTTTTAGAAAAAATACGTAATTCAAGGAAACAATGTTTATTTATATTTTTCTTTACCTTTATTCAGCGTCAAATCAAAGTAAACATAATAGTCGTCAAAAATAAATCGTACATAGTAAAATTGCAAACCAGTCATTCTGACTGCCTTGGTAGTTTTAGTGTTCATAAAAAATCAGTCTTTTATACAATTGTTATCAGGCATCATGATGGGACGCTGAAATAGACTGGAATAGAATAGTGTTACATGGAAATACTGTTACTGCAACTGCCTCCTAAGTTCTGAGTACATCACGCGGAATAGTTCGTGTTCCTAACACTCTAACAGTATACAACACATCATAAAAGGAAATTGAAACCACCTTCATATAAGAATGTATTAACGGCGTAACGCACTTTTAGAAATTAAAATAATTTTAACTTATTTTTATTTTTTAATCTTCAAACGTAATGTACACACATTAATTCATAGATATTATTTAATAATAACAATAATTCTATTTATTTATTTACGGGTCGCCCCCTTTGCAACGCACAAATTGCATTAAAAAGTCATGTCTACATTTTATAATTAAGTCTGATAAACAATCTGGTCGCAAACCATTTGAAAAGGGAGACAGAAAGGGGGGTGGTACTAGAAAAAAAGTCAACATGATTGCAGTATTAATTATCAGTAAAGGGTTCGATGATAGCCAACATGCAATAGTTCACTGGATATCAGCGTAGGCTATTAAACTTTCTATGCATTCATGTATAAAAATACGAACACACAGAATCCTGTGATTTTTTAAAAGCAAAAGCCTCAGATTCTGTTGTAAGAGTTTCACTTGACGAGTCGTGGTACGTAAAGGTATACCAAATTTAATTTCTACGATACGATAAAGTCTTACGTTTTTCAATAAACTTATATCGACTAACGAAGTAAGGCGACTAAAGAATAAAACCGCAATAGAATATACAGTATAAAATATTGTTACAGAAAAAAGTGTTTTGTTCGGTGTACAGAAAGTGTAGCTCAACTTTGCTTGTTCGAGGTTTGTATAATCTAGTACATATAATTTCTAGAGCAGACCCGGTTTTACTTTCTTACACAGGGTCAAATAGCAAAGGGAAGGACAGACTAAATTAAACATAATCTGTCTGTGGCAAACCAGTTCTTTTCGTGGTCTACGAAATTACTCTTCCTAATTAGTGCAATAGGAATATCAGTTTAAACGTGTGCGCCTTTACAATAAACGAGGAACGTTTAATGTAACTGTACTTGTGTTTAGAAAGTGAAACTCCGAGGAAAGATGACAAAACATTTTTCTGCTTATACTGCACCGGATGTAACGGTGACACAGAATTTAGTATTTTACATGAACGATTTCACGTGAGTCACACGCTTAGCGAATTTGTGCGGCTTTCTCCGGCAAACAGGCAAAATAAATTCCGGCGAGACCTTCGTCGTTGATCTAGTTCGACCTCATTTTGTCGAACTTATTGCACCTTCAGACAAGCAACAATTTTCACGCTCTGATAGAAATCCCATGTGTTCAATCTATTGCTTGAAGAGAGCGAAAATTATGATCATGCAGGCAGTATGGGATAATCGAAACTAAGAATGAGATTTCAATCACGAACTAAATAGCTACCTTACCCTATGGCCGGAATGTTCTCATAACAACAATTTATGTGTTCTTTTTGCATCGAGCAAAAACTAAGAATTAGTTCATATCGTGGAAGTGGTCCATTGGGGCGTCGATTATGAGTCTATTATCGGAAAGACTCGCATAGGCTCCGTAGGAATGTTTGTACGAGAAAGATCGCGATATTTAGCTGTTAAAAATTGTTTATTTTTCATGAAAAGTATGTTTTTCTCGTGTAATATAGTACTACTTCTCGAGTTAATAGCCTTCCCGTACTGTTTTACGTAGATTTCCCATTTTAAATCCATCGCGTCGATTAACCGAAAATGTTCCGTCCCCTTATTACTGCGAATAATCCACGTTCGACTATAATAATTTTATGTAATGCTCAGTTTATTATTCATACGGGATATAAATGATATATTCTTGAAACGTACTTTGTAAGATGTATTTTTATTATTGGGATTATTTTCATTCGCATCACGATTTTTCGTATTCTTGTTGTTGGTCATCTTCTTTCTCTTATAATTATTCATATTATTATTCTCAACGTTATTGTTATTCATATTACAGTTGTCGAAGTTTGGTTAGAATACAAGTGGCAATTTACAATATTTTCATGGATATTGTCAAACTTTCCATAAAAGAAAAGGATAAATTATGTACTTCAAGTACACATTAAATAATTTCTCACTAGACATGTTTTACGAAATATTATGGTAAAAAATTATAAAGTTGCATAATAATTTTACTTGCTTAGTTTAAAAATTATTGAAAATTTTGCAACGTGGGCACATGTATTATCTGAACATATTTTTTATTTTTTGATCCTGCAAATTTGCAGATTTATTTCTCTCGAAAACGGAGCTTCCTGTGAACAGATCTATTCTACCTGCTGATCATTTTTTCTGGTAAAATCGCTCCCTGGTGGATTGTACTAGTTATTTAAGATACCTTGCATAGTTACAAATATACAATCAATAGAATCTGCGCAGAATTTAATTTGTGATACGCAAGTGAAAGAGAGAAGAAAAGATATGCATGTATATATCCCCCCCCCCCCCCCCCCCCCCCCCCACGTCGCAGCACCTACAATGGTTATTACTGACGGCAATATTTAGTTATACTACAGTTTAAATAGTTTTGTTTCTTTTAGTAATTGGAGCAATTAATGTATATTTTTCTGGTTGACAAAGTTCTCTTTTAGTTTGTAGGTCATATAGCTCTTTTGGCACAATGTCGAATATTTACTGCAGTGTATAATTAAGTGGTTGATAGTTATTTGTACGTTACATTTGTCACAAATTGGAGGACTACTTTTAAGAGTAAATATGAATGGGTTATTTTTGTATGTTTAATTTTGATTCGGGTAATCGCAATTTGTTCTCTTCTTATAAGTTCTGGTGGTATATTCTCCTTGGTTGTGAAGCTGCTGTTGATTGTCTAGATATGTGGTGGTGCTGCATTTTTCCATTCCGTTTCCCAGATCATTTTTAGTTTCTTGAAGACGAGTTCACGTTAATTAGTGTAATCTTGTAGATCAGTTAACGATAGGGAGATTTGTGATTGAACTACATTTTGTAGAATGTTGGTAGCCCCTTTTGCTGCTGTATCTGCTATTGTATTGCCAGTTATGTCAGTATGTGACGCGACCCTTACGAGGATTATATTTATTCCTTTCCTGCTTGCTTCGAAGTGGGTTTCCTGAACGTCCAGTATCCTATCATCAGTAGATGTTCTATTGTTGATTTAGCAGACTGAATTAAGTGAGTCGGTGAAAATTAAATAGTTTTCAGTTTTTATATATCTCTTGTGATCGATAATTCATATTTACTGCTCGTGTTTATCAAAATCGTACAATTGAATTCGTAAGAATAAGGAAGAAAAACAAGTTGCAGGAGAAACATAAAATCATTTCAAGCGTTACAAAACAGAGTAGAAAGTTCGAAGGGTGGCTAAAGGCAAGAGAAAGTAAAAAGGCTGAACGAAATTCATCAATAAAATGTACTGAATCGTTATTTCACTCTACAATGCCGAAATGAATTAAATGAAACTTTACAATCTTGATGGAAGAGTAAATGAACACAGTGTTTACACGTTGATGTAAAATTACAAATTGTATTATAATAAGATATCAACGAGCGTTGACAATGAGAAAATTTATTACCATAAAGTGTCAAATAAATTTTACACAAATATTGGTAATACAAGGATTGCGAGATTCAGCCATGTCAAAAATTATTTAATTTTTGCTATCGTTAACTCTTAATTACTATAGACGTTGAAACTTCCGCAACTACTATAGGTCTCACAGACCGCTAATGTTTATTGCGTTATTACGTACATACAAGTGTAGAATAAAGATGAAATCCAATTGTTCTTGCTTTGTACATTAATAATACAGAGACCCAAGCCTGATTGAACATTAGACTTTAATTGGAAGGTACATGGCGTGAGAAGATGATAAGTCATGCACGAAGGGAAATAGGGATGAATGAAAATTTGGAGCGGTCTCACAGACGTTCTGTAGTAGTTAAGGGTTAACATTCAAGATTGTGAATTTGTAGTAAGATCATAGTTCTTTTCATGTAATGTACAGTAGGATCTCGATTAACTGGGTCGCGATTATCCGAGGTTTCGATCAACTGAGGTCTCGGTTATCCAGGATCTCCTATTTACTAATAACAAACGTTTGTACATATCTTACGATTCTTTTCTGTTTATACGTAGCCTAACAGAAAGTTTTGTGATGGTGAAAAGCTGGCGTAATAAAGAATTTGTAAGTGCAAAATTAAAAAAATAGATAAAATTTAAGCACATATACATTTGGTTATGATTATATTATAAAGGGAAATACATTTTCTAAGAATAAAGAGCTTATTTTGGTATAGAAAATACATTTTTAGTTATTACCCCTTGGACCTCGCTTATCCATTGGGCCTCGATTTATCCAGGTTGTCTGTTTTTCGATTTAGTCGGTTAATCCAGATCCTACTGTATTGTACTTTTTCGAACTAGCGCTTCTCCAGTATTTTTTGTTGACAGATTACTCATTGCAGTTCCATTGGATCCATTACCGAAAAATTTGTCAGCCGTAAATGTATTGTCACCGTATTATTTCGGATAATTGACGTTCTACTGTATTTGAAATAAACAGGAAAAGGAAATGAGTTATGTCACGAGAACTAGCGTTAGTACAGTTAATAGACAGAAAAAACGGGATATCAATAAGGAAAATGAGAGAAAATAATAGGGAAGAACAGACGGACGTGAACGGAACTTCAAAGTCGTTATAGTTCGCCATAGAATTCAAGGAAAGTTGAAGAGCACTGGGAAATGCGTAGAATTTTCTGCATTTACGAGCAAAACTTGTATTACACAAACAGAAAATGAAATTTTAATGTATTAAAATTATGAAAATCAAGTTCTTTCACTAAAGTATATCTCAGTTATTATTGGTTTTTGAATCCATACACCAATAGCTTTTTTTACTGTCAATGAGTGTTCAATACTCTTTCGAACTGCGGAGTCAAATGGTACATAATCCATTTAAAAAACACAAGGTGACGTTCAAATCTCGATAAAAATGCAAGATTACATAAAAGTAATTACTACATTGTATGACCTTTTGATTTCATACAACTTTTGTTTGAAAATTTTCTTCACATAACAAATAGTTTATGAGTAATTTGAGGTGCTCGAGTTTGGTGAATCATCCTATACCTAATTTTCAATATATATTACCATTTAAAAATTCTATTTAGTGTAGGTTATCAGTAAATAATCGTGTGATTTAATATTGCGGGTGTTTAATACTTTTAATTTAAATGTAAAACTTAAATTAGTAAGTGTCCCATGACTTATGGACCGGAGTTATATTTTAATAAATCTTTTCAAAGTCACACTTTCGTTATATTTTTGCTGACTTCTCGTACATTCATCAAATATTTAATATAATTCTGCGATCAACAAAACTTGTGATTTTTTAGAAAAACTTGCACGAGTAGAAATGAATATTTGCGTAACGCAGAAATCGTGTCAAATGATTAGCAGCGTAAATTCAGCAATTTAGTCAAAGTAACGGGCGAAAGTTTTTAATTAAAAAGGAGAAACACCGAAATGAACGACGCGCTCGCTCGTAGTTTGTATAAAGTATGGTTTTAGTTGTAATGAAAATCTACTCGCTCTTTAGTAATGCCAAAATGGTAACATGGCACTTAATGGGAACTTCAGCTATTCCAGTAACTATATGCTGTCCATCGTAGTTGTGAGAGAAAGCACTCTGTAATAGAAACTTGACCTTTTCGTTGCTCTGGCACATCAAGCGTTAAAAATACTTTTTCTTTCTATCTAGACCTTCATTTAGCGAAAAGGTACATGATTTTAGTTTGTACAGGAAAAGAAAGATTTCTTCACGCGTTTATTACTATTATTTTTCTCATGAAAACTGTATGATTAAGACTTACGTAATATGTTGTTTGTATTTTCAGATAATATTAGAACAGTAAATTTCACTGAAACTCCCGCGCAAGCTTGCAATTGTACAATCAATACAGTGTCATGGTAATTAAGTTTAATTGAATCGAAGAGTTGAAGAACAGTACAAGTCCAAAATTAACCATTTTCAAACAATCTCAAAACTAAATGTAAAATGTATAGAACTATATGTTAGGAACAAAAACAGTGTAAAAAAGTACCCTACACTCACGTTTCTCTAATCCCTTCAGTTTAACGAATGTAAAAACAGTATTTGTCATGGATTTGTGCTGTTTCAACAATTTGTTTAACAATTACTTTTCATTAAATAATTTCTACTTCAGTTATATTTAAAACAAGTTAATAAATGTTTCTTTAACTACTGTGTTATTTTTTAAATTTCCTGACTAACAAGTGGCTTGAGTTGAAAAACAGTACAAGTCCTATGGTTTTATTTTAATTATTGAAAATTAATGAACAAAGTTTAACCATAGTTAGACATGTATGAACTTTCATCTGCGTTAGCATAACCATGTTTAAATTGGAACAGCGCTATAAAATCAATGGTGTTGATGATACACGAAAACTAACATTATTTTTAAAAATATCTCAAAATGTGGTTTTTGGACTTGTATTGCTCTTCAACTCACCGATTCAATTATAAACACGCATTGCAATGAGTGCTATGGTTAGAAGATCCATGCGCATCATTATAAAACAGTTTTCATCTTTTCGCGTGCGGCGCAAATGAAATGGAGATTTCAATTAGTCAGACAGAAGAGTAAGTATCCAAGGTTCATGGAAACGTTGCTACGATGACGTGGAAAACAGTGCAACAACCCGAAGTGGCGGCGATACGCGATACAAGAAAACATTTCGAAAGGTTTGCGATTGCAAAAACGAATTTACCATGGCGTCGAGTAGAAGACGGATGGTCGTAGAAGTTGTGGAAATGTTCGAAGGCGGAAATAATGGTATCTCAACCGGACGCAAAGGGGACAACTTGTTCTCGCGTGACAGATCGAAAGCGAGAATGTAGACGGTACCGGGAAGCTATTAACGACGGCGAGTGCAAACACGTTAATTATGCTACTGTTTTCAAAATTGCTTCCGCTATTTTGCGTATTCATTGAGTTCTGTGTTCTAAACGAGAGATCTGATTATAATTTAATTATAAAATATTGCTTAATAAAAAAAATGTTTTCTTGAATGCAGATTGTTAAGAATAAAAATATTGAACTGTACTACTATCATACCCACATAGCCAGCAGTCGAAATTGTATGAAAATTAATATTTATTAATACCAAAACGGTAAATTAGAGTAAGTGTAAAAATTAATATTAAAAATTAATATTTTTAAAATCGATTACGTAGAGACTAGATTATTTCAAGTACTTCACGAATTACTCGGTTTTTTTATATCAGCGGTATAACTTTTACAAGCATATAGTACAGCAAAAGCATATCTCGTAGAATCCATGTAAAGGAAATGGCTGTATGTACATTATTTTTTAATATTTTTCAATGAAATTTGTGAAACTGTTAGATTTATGAACATAATTTAATACAGAAACTTTCACTTGTAAACAAGCTTTAAAATTTGATTAAAAAAAAACGAAGTAGATGTATTTTTTGGCAGGTGTACGTTCCCCTTAACAGGTATTAACAATAAACAGATAAATTTTTTCGTTCATAACTATATGGCGCACAAAAATCTGGTGGATGCATTGAAATTTTCAAGCAGTAGTGTAAGTCAAAAATGCTTATAGTAACTTCAAGTTGAACCAGAAATTCACAATTTCGGAGCAGGACTGACAAGTAACACAGTTTATAGGGGAAATATTTGAAATACTATTTTATATAAAAACTCTACAGATAATGTAAATAAAATCAGATCTTTAACAGAAAAGAAAATCTTAGGAAATAAAGCATTATTTCAGCAGCTTAACCCAACACCATGTAATAAAAGTATTTTATTCGTGTATTATAAATATTTTCTACTGCTACATTTATGTAGCAAAGTATTATGTATTACTAAAAATTTTCAGCTGGTACCTCCATGAAGGCATTCTTTTTCTACATCCTGTATTGTTGTTTGCAAAAATATAGATTCAAAATTGAATCTAAAAATTCAGTACTTCGCATGTTATTAACAAATTGAAATTATACAAAAATAAGTAAAATATTTCAAATAAAACGGCACTTGCATTTTTATTGTCACCCACATAAAAAAAGAAGCAGTTAAAACACTATTTTTAAAATTTGTTGCAGCTAAAATAACATTCCGTTTTTATACTTATTCGCAGGTTTGGAAATAAGAGAAGCTAATCGTTATTTGAAATATATGTATTTTACCAAGCGCTGTCTCAGATATATTGCAGTATAGTTTGCACATGTTACACATGTACAAACATTACACATGTTATCCGAAGGAGATATAAATTTTTCGATTATGCCATTTCTTTTTGGCGTCATGCACCTGTCACGAGCGCGAAGTTTCATTTTCAGAAACGCACATGGCCAGTTACAAAAGTTCGTGGGTTGAAACAATTAAATGTTAGCTAATTAGGCAATTGATTAATTAAAATTACACAAGAACGACGGATAATAGTGTAGGAAAACTAGAAATTGTGAGAAAATAATATGTATACGCATTGCACATGTGAACGGGAAACAATATATAACCATATCCGTATCTAGGATCTTCTAACTCTTTTGACTTTCCATGAACATCGACTGCCTCGAAGAATTTCTGCAGGTGCTTAAATCGGGGTCATGCCAGCGCTGTGAGTAACACAACATGCAACTATTCTATGGAAAGACTTTGTATAGACGTAAATAAAATGCGCACATTTCATTCCATACTCTAAATAAGAAAAAGATATGAAATATAACCAAACGTTTGACTTTCTATAAAATTTAAACGCATTAATCCATGGATACGTAGTATAAATTTGTAAAAATTACTTTAAAAACTGACTCAGTGTATTTTATTCAATAAAATAATATTTATTGACTATTAATTAAAAGTTGACGATATACTATCGAACACAAAAGATAACTTCAGAAATTAACTCTCATAGGACCGTGCAAGGTACAGATGTACCGCAGAATATATTTTTTTGACATAACTTCATAACATTCGCAAAATAAAATTATTTGTAATAAGTGTGATGAATAAAATTTACTGTTCAGTGTTGTAATTATTTAATACTAGTTCAAGATTACGTCTATTTATTTAAATAAATGTACGTACATACGTGTTCCTTAGCCCAGAACACGGCACAGAAAAGGAATGGGATAATTCTGTATCCCTCGCGGTCTTTAACAGGGATGGTCACAGGAGCTGTAGTCTTCTCTCACTCTAGGTCCATTCATCTTGTTTCAATTCCCTCCAGTTCGCTCCTCAGTCCCCCTCAGTTCATCGTTGTCCCAGATCACAGCCCATATGAGGGGAATGGACCTAGAGTAGAGGAAGATCGCAGCTCCGGTGGCCATCACTGGTCTTTAACTTATTTTTGAAGCGCGGTCCTATGAGGAGTAACGCGTTGACTGTTACAGTGAAAACAGCCACGTCTAGTCAGACACACTACAAATTACTGTTTTTAGTATACATCACTATTGACAAGATATTTAATTATTTTATTGTGTACGTGTGTTCTTATATTATTATTGCAATGACAAATGGACCCAGAAGTTTGTGAAAATCAATAGTTATTTAATTAAATAAAATCTGATGCGCCGGTCACCGGTGATCAGCATGGTAGTCAACGTGTTAACTAAAAGACAACCTTACGCTCGTACACAATCCATGTTTCTGAAGTGAAGCATCGAGTCAAGAAAATAATATCAATTTTCCCATTGTCAACTAATATTTTCTTCTAACTATTCTGGAAATTTTACTGACATTACAAAACAAATGGAGGAAAATGATCAGGACTGTTAAATTTCAGACAGCAGGGCTTTAGAAAAGATCGAGAAGGACGTTCAAAAACTTTAACAAGTCGAATATTCGAAGTCGTAGATGACCACCGATTGATTCATGCGTACGAATCGAATGTCATGGATTGTACATGTATAGCCATGACGGAAGACGACGACTAACGGAGAAACTTAATCCGGTCAGATTAGGCATATAGTCGGTTGATGACCTTACTTTAGCATCGAAAGAATCTCGTACTACTGATTCATTGATTGTCACGAAATGTAAATGACGACATACCACTGCTAAAATATCCAGAATGTATGTGACGGTGGTTTTCATGGAATCTGCACGTCCGCGTGGCAGACAAATTTCACATATTTTCAAGTTGCAATATCTTTAATTTTATTTTGGAAAATATTAAGAATATGAGCATTCTGTTTTCTAACATTTAATTACACGGTATGAATTTTTTTTATAAAGGAAAACAATTGATAACAGTTGTTTTTGTAGTATTGTTTTTACTATTGTGTTGAGTGCTATCAAATATTTATCATTCAGTCACATAGCTACTAATTTCCGTGAAAACTGCGTAACATTATTATGACATTAATAGTATAAAATGAGAAGTATATTTTTATAGATATGAAGTCACTTTGCCACAAAGGACACGTACCTTGTCATTATCAACTCAGGAGTCTCCTGAAAATTAACACGTTGACTGCCGTGGGGTCACCCGTGACCGACACTTCAAATTTTGTTTCATTAAATAACTAATAATTTTTATAAAATTTAGGGATAACATTAATATTGTAATAACAGTACAAGGTGATACCTATGCGCTCAAAGAGCAATATATTCTTTTCTTCCAGGAATTATACTTAGAATATAACATTATATTGCGTCTGACTAGGGATTGCAGTTTTCACTGCAGCAATCAACGTGTTAATAAAATGTTATACTGAAAAGAAATTGTTACATTGTGACGGAATGTCAGTCGTAGCGACATGAACAGTTGAGTCTTGCTCTGTCGGAATGATCAGACACGTGAATGAGGCCTATATCCTCAACAATGGTCGAGCCTTTTCGTATGTAAACGTGCACATGCGCCCGTGTCTCACCATGAATACACACTTACATATAAAAGGTTACGTTTGTATGGCGGTCGTGGTATGTGGGTCAGGAAGCCGATGTTACTAACAAGTGACTCGACACCGCTAGCTTTCGTCGCACCAAATTTCTGCCTCTACCAAATCTGGCCCTACACAATTCGTCGGTTACCGTGATGCTGAAAGTGCCCTAAAAAAGCACTCGCTGACAGTGAGTCACCTGATTCCATGAATGGATGCTTGATTTCGACTCGAAATTTCAGTCACGTGCTCAAAACAAAATTCTATCGCCTCCTTACTGTAAACGTCCTAATGCGAAATTGACACGAAGACATTTTACTTTATTTTAGACATGATATAATTTAAAAGTAGTATTCAGATGTAAGGAAAACTTGCCTAAATTGTACTACATACTTAAGATATCTTAAGTTATGTTTCATATTTGGCAATAATTTACGTGCAAGTTAATATTTGAAATTGTAGCTAGATTTTTAAGACACCTACTATTACATGCTGAGCTTTTTGCCAAGAACAAATTAATTTGTTATAAGTATTTTTATGACACAGTGTAAAAGGTACGATTTAAGCAATTGGTCTCCTAAATCGTGCCTATCTGTTTCCAAAATCGTACCTCTTGAAGAGCAATCAGTTTGCTAATGGGAATAATAAAAAATGTATAATACATATTTATACACATTAAGAACAAATACAGAAACGTCCAATATATAATAATTAGGACATATATATTATAGATTTTGTATATGTTAAGCAAGTTCCTCTTCATCATCCTCTGGTAATGTTTGCAAGACACCATCTTTTATTACAGATAAAGGCATTTAAACTCCGTCTTGAAGGTGTCTTCTAAATATAGATTTCGGTATACCAAATCGTTTATAGCACTCATTGAATCAATAAGTCCTTCTGTTACACGACTCAATTGCCTTCTACATGCTTTCTTTACTGCATTGACAGTATTTTCTTTTTACTATGCTGAAATAACGAAAAATATTTTTGAAAGTTTTTCTTATGTTATCTAATATATTGCATACATGTACATGTAAACGTAGCAGTGAACGATGTTCTTATGCTTGCATGTGTTATGCTTTACATGCACTATATTTTCGAATATCCGCGTGGTGAGTTTTCAAAAGTGTTAGTATTAAAACCGGACGAGAGTCTACTGCTGAATGTTTACGGTTATACTTTCTATGAATTTTATTACAGTTTACTATAATAAAATTTAATACATTAGGCAGCGACATAAACTGTCCGTTGCAGTATTTACAACCTATTGGATTCGATTGGATTTCGAACGATTCGAACGTTCAGGCATCAAATGCAGCCGCACGCGACGATTTCACATACAAATGCAGTTCACATACTTACTTGTGCATTACGTTTGTAATTGAATATCGAATTGCGACCTCTTCTCGAACAACTGACACGGAATGCAGCAGGAAAACGAGACATCGATGTGAGAAGGAATGCGGTTAGCTGCTACGCTTTAGCAAATTTTACAACGACTTTTTAGCACTAAATGTATATTATTAATATGCTTACATTAATAACTGAATTTCAATTGGTGAAATAAATCTTTTATCTCGTGTATTTCAACAAACCAGTTTTTATTATATGATGACATAAAATTTTCTGCAACGTATCGAGCACTATTATTGCTGACCCCCTACAACATGATCTTTTGTGGTTCGAAGATTGCTGCTTAAAAAACAGGATGTAGCTGCTTAAAAGACAGTTTTCATGTAGCTAAATCTGTAATAATCAGAGCGTCTAAATGTAGTCAACCATTTATTTTTGTTCATATTCTAAGCAATGTTTTCTTTCTCTAGTGAATGAAACAGCTGATGGTGGCATCTACTGTACATAAAGTCGTCTGTCGATTTTAAAAATCACTAAACTATAATAATATGATTTCTTTGAGCCAAAAATATTAAAAAGTTAAAATTGCTATACATTTCATTGGTTAAGCCTGATTTCAAATACATCTGAATCATTTTTAAAGACACTAAACACGTTAGAAAGTATTCGCAGGGATTTATTATGAAGACCAGTATTGTGTAAGTAACAGAAAGATCTACATTTCCAACGATTTTTTCGGTAAACATAGTTTTGTAAAAGTAAACCTTGTCTTATTCTGTGTCCTCGATACTCGGTCGTCTGTACACAATAAAATCTGGTCACAATCAAGTAAGTACATGTTGCTTGTTTTCACAAAAACAACACGACATATTACAAAAATTTATTCTACGTTTACAATATATTTTTTCATATGGAATCATCTCCCTTTCGATTGTGTTGCCAGTTACACGACACCCTGTATATCGATAAATTGGTCTGACGACCACGTTTCTACGATACAAAAGCACTGCCTTGCTTTTGTGCTCCGCTCATAAGTGTTGAAAAATACAGAATAAAAATTGCTTAAATAATTAAACTTCCACTGGTGATACGATTTTAAACATATTCGAAACCAAAAGAATCAATAAAAGTAAAGAAATAGTATTTATATGGACACCATCGTAAACTGGAACATAGGGAAATAAAGTGACAGCAAATGTGGCTATCATCCCCACATTGGCAGACGTATATTGTAAACTACCCTTAAAAATGTTGTCAAGAAACGTTAAAATTAAATTAAAGATAAATAAGGAAAAAGAATGGACACTTTCTTATATGAAGAAGAAATGTTTCGACAACTGCAAAGAAGAAAGACTACCAACGAGGAGATGACCAGCTGTTTAACTAATTGTAAGATTGAACATTAAAAAGTAATTCATTGTTTTCTCATGTACAACAAACTCCGTACAAATATGCAACAAACGTGGCACAATTATAATAGCCTGAATTAGATTACTTTTTACATAGTCGTCCGACATATAAAATTACCTAATCGTGAACGTTTTAACTTAGATGTGTCCCTAAAAGATAACTTTCTTTGTGACGGATTCGACAAATTTTTACTTCTTTTTAAAAGACCATGTTATTTAACAAACTACTATGGCAATAGTAAAAATCCAACCTTTTTCTCTTTCGTTAATAATATTATAATTCACGCGACATTGAATCATTATATACAAATATATTACAAATGATCACTATATTACGTTAAGAGTTCTTGATGCTTTTCTACCTAAAAAAATATAAAGTTTGAGCGTCTTCATTTTATAATAGTAATTGAATAAAACAGAAGAACTCTCGCGTAGACAAAGAGAAGGTTTTAATCGCGTTTAAGCAGGAAGAACTAGTAGGATGATCAACGAACCGCGACACCCTAAACCGTACCGTCTAACCCTCGATGGTTAAGCTTCCTTATTCAGCGTAATTGTTGTTTCTGCTTCGCGCCAACAATAAGACACGTTCATACCTTCACCTCCAACATGTTCATTAACATAGCCGTGAAATTTAATAGTCAGCGAGAAAGTGTTTCACGTGCTCCAGCCACGCCACTGAAACCGATGCTATTATACTACAGGGTGCACCAAATCGAATAGTATGACCTGAAGGAAGGCGGTTCTGCATAGAAAGATAAGTTAAAAATGTAAAGTGAGTTTTCCTTCTGGGAAAGTCCCCTTTGGAGAGGATTGAATTCGAAATTTTCACTTAATCTGATAGATTTTCACAATTGCCTTTCTCGAAAACGATGTTTTGTACGACAAGAATTTATTCTATGATTTCAATTTGGTTCTTCGTTTAGCATTATAAATTAATTTTATTATTCAGTTGGGTTTATGATGGTGAAAATATCGTTTGGCAAAAATTATTACATGAAAACATCCGTCATAATGGTAATGTACTAATATAACTATTACATAGATTTATTATAATAACGCTGTAAACATGACTTTTCTTGAGAATATAACGAAACAAATGAATAAATTTGCAAACCCAACCACACAAATCATTCCGTTACCATCACGCACTGGAAACTTCTAACATCATTCGGCGTGCATTGATATGCTTTACAATGAAACTGTTGGTGCTACAGTTAAATCCTGTACTTAATCAACAGCTTCGATTCGTGTCTTCTATTTCCTATAAGATAATGCAGAGTCTAATTGATAATTATAATTTCAGAGAACTGTGGAATTATAAATTGTAATATAATTATTGGCTGCTATTTAATCCGTTGTTTAATATCCAACCGTAAAATAAATTCAAAATATATGGAAAACACAGTTATCATTTAGGAAAGAATTATCTTTCATGGTGCTTAATTAACATTGCATGCTTCTCAGTGAATGAGACCTTAACATTGTGATCAATGCTTTGTATTAGCACACATATTTCTTTTTTCAAGCAATTGTTTCAGCCCTTCTTGATAAAAAAGAATAAGAAGATATCTTTGTGTACTTTTTATGATATTCTTCTAATATTAATATTATTATATCACTACAAATTGCATACGTAAATAGCTACCACAGTTTCGAAATCATAATTTATCTCCAATTTTTCATTTGAATTTCTAGCACATTACAGACGGATAACATTTAAAGGAAAATATTTCAAATACTATTTTCAATAATAAATGTCGCAAGGAATGAAAATGTAATATCTTAAATAGAAAACAGGAGTTCAGAAAATTAAATATTTTTATTTTAATAATCTACAAGGCAGATGAGAAAAATATTAGAATTAAATTTTTTAAATTTAATTCAAATCATAATTAAAATTTAACCCGAGAGAAAGTATAAATCATAACTAGAATAAAGTTTTAAATTGTTCTTTTATATATAACAAGATATTAGAACTATATTTTTAATGCCTCCATAAGGCACAAAATACAAATACTTTAGTTTGATTTACGCTCGTGAACTACCAAATAAAATATTTTTGAACTAAAAATATATAAAATATCACTTTACAGTGAAAATGAGGTAAGGAAGGATATAACAAACTGAAAAGTGCGACCAAACAAACTAGTTTGTGATTTAAGTACGATTATTGGTATTTACATAGAGTTTCATTACAATCGATTAGAATGTTTCAAATATTACAAGTAAATTGAAACTATATAAAAATAAGTAAAGTATCTGAAATAAAATCGCGCTTATGTTTCCATTGCCATTCGTATAAAGTTTTAAAATACTATTTTTGAAAGTTGCTGTAACTAAACCACTGTTTTTTTTCATATTGATACTTTAGTTTGGAATTAAAATAAAATGTTTACTACTAATTTTATACACAGGATGTGGTTAAATTCACGGGACAACCGAAGGTGGGGAAAATGCAGAACAATTTTTCGTATCGTAGAACTCTTTGTTTTTAAGAAAATCAATTTTCTTAAATATATCTGTTTATTATTCTTTCTGATTTTTACTAAAATCTATTATTAAGTAGAAATAATGCATTAAACGTGCAATGTAATGAAATCTAACCGAATATTAACAAATGCCCTCCTATTTGTAACTGGAGCAACAATTTCAGCAATATCTTAATTAATATAGATCACGTGTAACAACCATTTATTTTCTCATATTTCTTTGAACCTGAATATTTGAGACATTATGTAAATTGTCTATAAAAACTTAACTAAACCATTTTGCACTTTTGCATTATTTTAGTACAAAGAATTAGTTATTTGCGGGTTGTTCCACGGCTGTGGCTGCATTCTACAGGGTGTCCCAAAAAGGTTGTGCACCCCGAAAACTACAGATTCCTCATGACAAAAAGTATCCAAAAGTCCTATACCATTTTGCGCTCTGCGGCTTTGTTTTCGAGATACATATAAGCGATAGAAAATTGGGTATTCCCTGGGTGTGCATGCGCGTTTCTACACGTGCGACTGACAATGACAGAACAGTTGACAGCACGTTGGAGTGGCCTGCACTCACACAGAAGAACACGTGTAGAGACATACACTCACACAGCGAATACCAAATTTTCAATCGCTCATATCTCGAAAACTGAGCCGCAGATTACAAAATGGTGAGGGACTTTTCAATTTATTTTGGCATACAGAATCTGCAGTTTTCGAGTCGGACATTTTTTTGAGACTTCCTGTATATGCAGTGTTTCATAAATGCAGGTCACTAGTTCAAGTGTTCAATCCACACTAAAATAAATAAAAAATATACATACGCGCCACAGTTTTTCCGTTGTATAAAAAGTACTAAAAGAAGTGCTCGAGCCAGACCTATCACATCATCGCCTTGGTTCCTTGACTTACGTCGCTTGTATATTTATTCCTGAGACATTTATAGACTCTATTGTGTATCTTATGCAAATTAATAACGTTTATGACTTTCAAGAAAAATATTAAGATGTTAAGTACAATGTGGACAAATCGAGCATTTTTGTCAGTAACAGAATGTAAGTATACTTCAAAAACTGTATTACAATTTATTTTCATAAAACATTTGTTACGTCATTTAATGCGTAGATTTAGCTCCTAAACTATTAGCACGCATTTCTTCTTTCTATATAACCCAGCATGGACTCCAATAGTCATTTAGCCAGGGGACTTACAGTTTCAAGTGGGTTCCAAACCATCTGTCGACATGATACGCATTCGTGTCATATCTTAAATTTCAGTATTCTTCTCCATTTCATAAATTTTCGTTAAAACATCGCAGAAAGTCAGCCAACCCAATTTTTCATTAATTCCCGTCTTGCTACGTTCATAGGGAAATCCTGTCATCTGGAGGTTCGGCGACGTCGCATCAAAAGTTGGCCTGAATACCGGAGGAGCTCGTGAGTACAGGGGACGAAGAGTCAGTCAGTCGCACAAGTCAGCCCCGTTCTCGATGGCAACCAGCACGTCGGTCGTTACTTGCTCGGAGAGGTGGCAGAGAAGAGCAACAAGTGGGGGATCAGAACACCTGGACGACTTCCTGCCAGGGAGTAAGCACCTCAGTCTTCAGGAAAGATCATTTCACAACAGTCGTTCGAGTTCAAGTATTCCTGAAAGTCCAAGCACGACTAAGTATCGGGGTCCCTGCATCGGAATAAAATCGCGTTGCAGTCGCATCCTTTAAGATATCCCGGTTCGAATTCGGTGTTCAAACGATCTACCGGAAACGGTCCCGAAATGACGGTACCCTCGCGATACATTCGGTGAATTCGGGAGTCAGACAGTGCCCCTCCGCTGGATTAACAACATCGGGAAGTCGGAGTGCCATCGCAAGGGATTCGCCGACGATCGCTGCCGCGAAGAATCGATTACCTACTGATTGCCCGGGGCCAGAGTTCATTAGGGTGTACAGATCACGGAGAAATGGGGAGAACAGCTGTGCTTCTTCTGGTCATTGTCAGCTTGGCTATGCGAGGTTCGTCTTTTGCACTTTTTGACAGGATTTTTCGTGTTATCTTTAGTAGCTGAAAGTAGCACACTAAGCTGTATAGCCGACTAATTATGCGAATGACCTGTTGACATTGGTGTCGATACGATAACTGCTGTGTGTGTGTTACACGATTTCAATGAGTACAAAGTTTGGAGCAACTATGAGTAAGTAATAGTATGTCATCGAGTATTTTGTTAAATTTATCTTTTAGTTATTATACGGTAACGCTTGCTTATTGTATTTAATTTTGACAATCAGGGAAATGATTTCTTGTTGAAAAAGTTGACATAAAATTAATTTTTAATGAAGAATTTAATACTGATATGTCAATGAATTGCGATTGGCACTCGAATTCATAATTTTGTTTTATGAAAATGAAAAGATGATGGTTGAAAGTAGAACGTGACCAAACTTTTTGATTGATAATGACAAGGTAAAAGTACATAATATATAGGATGTACTAATAGAAACTGAACATAATTAGCTTCAAATTGATCTACAGATACATACTAGAAGTATTCATGTAAACTACAAGAGAAAAAAAGTTTTTTTCACATATAGAAAAAATGGCATTGAAGAAATTTCTTTTTTGAATTATACTCGTCCCTATTCAAATCCTACCTAAACCAGTTTCTCGTGTTTTAAAATACTACAAATTAAATTCGGTATTCAATGTTTGGTGGGGCACCCTTACATCGTACAATTATATACTACACGATCAGTTTTACCATGCATTAAAGTAGTGGAATATAATTTACAATAATGAATGGTGACATTCGATAGGTATAAGTATACTAACAATGTAACTTATTAGAATTCCAAGCTTGTACGAATATTAACGTGAGTGACTGTATCTTAAGTGGGTATTCTAGTGTAACCGGAAAAAGAATCGATTTGTTTTGCATTTTCTTATAGTTTTTTTCTTTGAGACGACTAGGACAGCCACTATGAATGCGCCCGAATGGACATGTATTTCGCGATATGACCAGAGTGCCTGTTTATAACTCCTACAATTTTTACTAAAATGTCTTATAAAAATTTGTGTTATTACTTTAAACATATACAAATATATATGCAAAAACGTCAGCTTACTGAATTTGATAGTTTTCTTTAAATTAATTCCCAAAAATCACGTTTGAAAACGCGCGTCTACACTAGAATACCACCTTAAGAGGGATATGTAAAAGCATTAATTTTTTAAAAATCTGTGGCGGAACAGGTACAATATTTAGAGAAATTATGTAAGTGATACTTTAAAGTGTCTTACATTGATCTAAGCTAACTAAACATAAATTTCTATTGTAATTTGCATAGAACAATGTTTCACATTAGTAAAACTACATTTTCTTACATATTTCTCTAGTTTGACCGTATAGATTTATTTTGTTAAAAAATGAAAGGTAATCTAAATTAGGTGGATACATTAGAATTAAATCTTCATTCGCAAGAAATTTATGTATGTAGAATTCAATTGATTGTGTGATAATTGCTCGTGTGAAATGTATTAACAGCGCTTTTAAAAAGTGTTCATAGCCACGTGGAAATAGAACACGTTCTACCTTTTTGTTATTTGTGTTTTCATTTATCGTGCAATAAATAATTATTGTTGTTGGTAAAACCGGACATGAGTCTCTTAATCTGTATTTCTATCTATCTTGGAAGGGCACATGGTTCCACGGCGTCGATTTCACCCGTTCGAGGTTAACATACTCGTTTTCTTAACTGGATGTGTGCATCCTCAACGCATAAATCCGTTTTCTAGATGTAACACAGCAAATGTACTTGACTTCTCCGCATAAGCATTAAATTAACTTTCTACCAATCGGCTTTACGTTCGCCAAATAATTTAGACAATATTATTAACAACATGAAAATTATATGAGACGTTATCAATATTTATTATTATTACTACGTATGACACTCCCTCTTAAGTATATAATATACTACTTACACAGCAATAATTTCACAATACAGTTTAAATATGTCAAGAAATAAATGATTCTTCACAACAGAATTTCGATCAACATGTAAGACACTCATTATCAAACGCTACTTCGGTCCCTTATTAAAAGCTCTTTTAAAGTACGATTTATTACGATTGACAACACGATTTCTAAAAGTTCCAACAGTTAGAAAAGCTCGCGATACTTTCATGTAGACATGTGTTATATGATCAAACTGTTTTGCAAGGTATTCATTACGTTCCATCAGAAAAACTGTCGTAGATTTACAGATTAAGTCACCTACATTGTGTGTGAAAAGCGATTCATAAAAATGCGTTTTCTACGTTTAACGATCGCGATCGTTTCTCATAGTAAAGTGACTGTTTGCCTGTATTTCCCACGTTTCATCGAGAGTCACGCACTTTTCTATTATGCAGTTTTCAAGTACTTCCTGAATACCGTGTTCCCATCTAATTACATTCTTCCGTTTTGATCACTACTCAGTCGTATCCATCTATTCATTTTTCATGGATCTTTCGTTTCCTTATCTCACATCTTTCATTCTTATTTTTCTTTCGAGTTCTTCGATTCAAAACTGTTTCAGGTATTCAGGGTACTTTTCAATAACATGATCAAGCACCAACACGTTTTATGAGTAAAAGAGATTGCGAGTAAAAAATATTTAATAGTCATACGTCAGGAACGCTTTCACGTCAGGGGCTACATACACCTGGGACAGATAAGAAAGGGATACTTTCAAGAATCCGTTTTCGATATAATTTATCTTTCGAATGAAAAAGTGTAAAGTATGCTTAAAAGTAGATAAATAAAACTATTCCTTAACGTGGCCGTTTTTTTAAATATTTTGAATTTGAAAGTCTGGTTTTCCAGGAAAATTTTATTACTTTTTTAGTCATTAAAAGAAAACCATTAGCCATAAAAAGAATTCTACGTTAAAGACTAAATAATGATATAGCAAATAATTGTGCAAAGTTTCATTCAAATTGGTTTATTAGTCTCGGAAATATTATTGGAAGATACAAGATATACATTAAATAAAAACTAATATGACGAGTACGACAATAAATTTACTTTTCTCAACGATATCGGTCTCACAGGAATGATCTGTAGTTTGAAATAAAATTGTAATATTAAATCATTAATAAAAGACATATTGATGATTGTCAGCAATTTCATCTAGTAAACAGTTTCATCAACCAATTTACTAACTGTCGCCTCATTTTTTTCACGTTATGCTATATTAATGTATATTTCATATTTTTACTGTAATTTTTTAATGAAGCACTTAGAAAAGGGAGAAAGTGTCTGTGTGTGTATCATATGTGTACATATGAAACATTTCTTATAGATTTTAATTCATAAAACATCATGATATCAGTTTGATCCCTTGATCACTTAAATGGAAAACACTCTGTATATTTAAATAGTAATTAGTAGACAGCGTATGTTCAAACTCGAGTATGAGTATGAAAATAAAATAGTACTTTAGCTACAACAAATTTAAAAAATCAATTTAATGTTTTCTTCGGATGGAAATGAAAATGGAAGCGCAATTTTATTTGAAGCATTGTATTTATTTTCATTCATTTTCAATCTACTTGTAACATTCGAAATATTCTTATGTGATAGAATAAAACTCATCAGATGAATTAACTACATTTATATTTTCGCAAAGTTCAGCACAGGATGTAGATAAATTATAAATAAATTTGCTTCCTCGAAATATTTGTAATACGAAAGTAAAATATTCTTTTTTTTGGTAGCTCCCACGCATCAGTCAAAGTAAAATATTTTTTATTTCATACTTTATACTATTAAAATAAAAATATTTTATTTCTAAAGATCTGGTTGTTTATTTAAGATAATATTTAATTTACATTCCTATTAAAGTTAATTATTTGAAATATCTACTATATAAAATATTTCTCCTTTAAATTTTACTCTACTATACTTTAAATCGCACAGGTACTTAACTCTTACTGTAAACATGATACTTCCTTCCTGTTTTACTTATTATAGGTGTGACTGACATATGTGTGGACATACAGTGACTCACGAAATTGATCACATGTATACATTATTTAAAAATTCGTTTATTTAACACAATTTCAGGCTATTGTTATTAGAAGCAAAGTTACAATATTTGTAACAAATTACATTTCAAATACGTCTCTAATGCTGGTAGTTGGGCTGTCACACCAAAATTGAAGAACAATATTAACTATAAAAATACATGATCAATTTCGTGAGTTACTGTACAACAATCTCTACACGACGTACTCCATTAATTAACCGCGAATAATAACATTTACAAGTTCGAATGCCTCAGAAAAAACTCTTCAAAAATTTTGCTGTGAATCGTTTGTATTTTTCATAAGCCGAGAGTCCATTAAATTTAAAATACTTTTTTATTTAACGATTACATTTGAGTATTCCTTGTCAGAAATGTACGTTGACCGCAGGGTATCGCATTCATGTTCATGCTGCAAAATCTTGTAAAGTAAACGTTCGCATTTTATTTCGACCTACTGACCGGTGTGTCGTAGAAATCAGGAAGAGATCAGAAAAGTAGTGGGACCTTTGAAATTATCGAAAGCGACTGACACGCGCACGTAGTAAGTACGTATGTACGGGAACGGTGCAGCATACGTCAGTTCCACCTTGAAAACAAAAGGTCGACGTGTTTAATTAACTTGGCTCAGTTCCTAATTTCCCACGATTCCGTGAAGTAACGGGAGACCCTGGCAAACAAGGAAAAAGAAGAGAAAGAGGAGGGCGGGGTTCAACCTTCTTGTTTCTCACCTACTTTTGCCCTGATTATCCACTTTTCTTCGGACGTGGGCGAATCAACGAAAGCACGTCTCGTCTCAGAAATATTCAATTGGAATGTCAGTTGAAATGCCAATTGGAATGAACAGTTTAATATAAAGGAACACACAGTACTCTGTAAAAGCGTTAGGCCACTTACATTATATTACAACTTTACGTTTTTGCCGCTAAAGAAAGTACACAAAAGATTTAGCATATACGTTTTATCTTGCCAATATTATTGCACGGTGTACTGTTAGAAATTATATAAAGATATGAATTCGAAAAATAATATTTTGTGTGGCCTCTTTTTGCCTTTTTGTAATAACTTTGTTCGAAATTTTTCGCCATTCTGTTCGCAATGCCTAAAGCTCATCTGCATTGTTTGGTTTACTTTTTCTTCGAGCTCTGTCCAAATAATCCCAAACGTGTTCAATAATATTTATATGGGGACTTTGAGGCGGCCAATTCATAACTTTTGATGTTTCATTGACCTCTAAATCTTTTAAAAGTTTTTACAATTCTGGCAGTATGTTTGAGGTCATTGTCCCTTTGGAAGACACATTTGTAAATTAATCGTTACCCAGAGGACACTGTATGCTTCTGCAAAATCTCAGGGAACATATTAACATAGATTTATTTAAGTGAAACGCAAGCATGTCATGATGGCCTAAGACTTTTGCACAGTACTGTATTTCATCGCTCAATGAGATGCTAATTATTTTATGTCGCCATTGCAGTGTTGTGTAGAATTTTATAAAATGTGACAATTGTTCGTTTAAATTATGTTTTTAACGTGATCTTAAAGGGTGGACGATTAATTTTAAGACATTTCGTTGCTTTCTTTGTCTGCGATTGTTCCCGAATACTTCAGAGTCGTGAAAGGATTTGTAATTTTGTATATCGGATCACTGTTTTTCGATTTATTAATTTATATAAAACATTATTGCAGAATACATCCACTTTTACAACAAAGCAGGATAATCGATGAAACCACTATGATAATCATTGCCAAAAGATAACGGTTGAAATAGCGGTGACCTGATATTTGCACCGGAACAACTTTTACTCTTTCCACGCAATTGTAACTCGCTGTGTCCACTCTACTGACCTATATACACTGTACGTACGTGCGATATACGTATGTGGGTTTCGTGTTTGGCGTTTTCGGGGAATAAATGCCTAAGGAGAGCGAAAAGTAACCAAAATTTAGGTGACGTGGTATTACAAATACGTTTCTAAATTGAGGAATTAGTTGCACACTGTCAGAGTTCCACGAGAATTTCAGGCTTTCATTTTAATTAGGATACACAAAATATTTGAAGAAACAAGAATCTTTTCTTTTATAGAATGATCCTACAAAGGATAATTACGTTAAGATTTTATCTTACTCCGAAGTTTAAGCACGCTTATCTATATATTTTTTAGATTGCTTAACTTAATGCAAAATATACTATATCCAAAGTAGTCTTCTCTTTTTTGGATTAGTATCGAAATGTGTGAAGCATTGAAACTTATAACATACAAAAAAGTTCAATATTGTAATAATGTTGTCACATTGCATTCGTGAAAGTCTAACTTAACATTGAAATTCAATTTTAAAACGAGGATTGCTTCCTTTATTAGAGTTCATGGAAATAAAGAAAGTATGTCGTGGGGATACCAGTATTTTATACAGATTTTTCTGAACACTTTTGCAATGTAACTCATGGAGTCGACGTTACAACGTACATAGATGGCTATAATTAAGATTTTTACCAAGTTAACATTGCCATTTTTGGTCAGTTAATTCAAATTTTTGAATTAAAAAGTTAATTATAACACAATATAGTTCACATATCACATTTCTTACAATACTGACATTATAACATTTCAAAGAAACATCTTATACCATAAAAAAGTGACATATTACATTTTCTGCTGCAACTGCCGTTCATAATTACGGAAAGCAAGGCAAAGAATTATGAATAGATTCCTGAAATATTATTAGGATGAATATGATTGTCGCAGTAAATACATTTTATTTTATAGGGAATATTTTTACATTGTTTTTAAAAGGAATATGAATACCTTCGATAGCGAATGAAGTATTCCGTATTAAGTAGTTTTTATTTTGTAAATTATACGAAATAGGAATTGTCATTTAAGTCGTTGATTATTTATAAATTAGTATGCAATGATTCAAGAGCAAGCAACGATTTTTATACGTAGCTCTTGCACATTGAGGTTCAGCGTAAGTTCAGGTTCTGCCCCGGTTTGCGGCTTAACAAATACGATGATGCGAGTCTGCAACCTACATTAGGCGGATGCAACGAACCGTCAGCTTAGATACGAAGTAACTTTTGTGGAAAATAAGGTGCTCGATAATCTTCGACGTGCATGCACGGACCTTCGAAAAAGGAGGTCGCTCATCTATTGCTGTGCGCACAAGAAATAATATACATGTTGGCTAGAAAGAAGAAATAAAAAATAATTCCACTATATGTGCATCGCTATAAAGAAGCTTGAGCTCAATAACTCAATCGATTCTGTTTTTCTGTCAATGGGTTTCGAACACTGGTTAGCAATTATTTATACAGGATGTCCAAGAAGGTCGGGGCCAAACTTGTACTATGTGTTAATGATGTCGAGTAGGTAAAAAAAGTTCATATAAACATGTCCGAAAATGCTTTATTGAAAAGATATAAATATTTAAAGAATTTTATCAATTGTTATGGCAGTCGAACACTTTCGAATCAGGACGTGTAAACAATAACTATCAATGAGAATTATTTGTGTCTGTCTGTGATTCTGTATAATGAGTTGTAAGACCAATTTTGCCCGTAAATCTTTGAACGCTTATAGCTTTTTACTAAAGCATTTTCGGACATAAGTTTATATAAACTTTTTTCATTTACTTCGCCTCATTAACACGTTGAATAAGATTGGCCCTGACCTTTTTGGACATCCTGTATATAATGTGTAACGTGTATGGGAGAGAAGAACTGTGTTTTCATCGGATTTATATTATTTTTAAAGAAACAGCATATTTGGTTAACAGTATAAATGAAATTAAATAAACATGCACAAACATTATTATTTTAGCAACTATGCAACAAAACTCTAGTTGTATACAAACAAAACTTTAATGAATAATACTGGTGTTACACATTATTTAATACATCTTGTCGTTATTAAAAAATCATAGTCTACCTTAATAGCATGATTTTCTGAATCCTTTAATACTTTGATTGCTACACTGTATTAGCTAAAAATTGCAAACTTTCTACGTTTTTATACAGAATGGATATGCACCAAAATAACACGGTATGTAATCAAGCATGTTAGTAGATTTTACAATTTTTCTATCGGTTCTATTAGACCTTTTAAATATGTTTATTAGTGCTACACATGATTAAGTAAATAATGATTGAGTCAAAGTGTTAAATTGATGACTTTGAAAATGGTGTAAGTCTGTTCAAGGTAACAAGTTATTATTTTTGCTGGTTAATATTCTTTTAAACCAATTTCTGATAAATAGCACTATTTGTAATCATAAACGGCGCAAATCATAGCAATCGTGTTCATCAATATTCTCAAGTAAAATGAATTGCAAACCATAATACCTCAAAAGAAGAAAAAGTGGACTTGCGTCACTTTCAAAAGAAAAGACTGAATTGTAGAAGGTGTTTATGAACAAGCAGTACTCAGAAAGGAGAATAAAAGATGCTTAATCAAGATGGGTCCTGAAGTTAGTACTTTCGTACTAGACTATAAGCGTTATAGACGCTCATAACCATATCGTATATTACTATCCGGGCGGAAAACGCCTATGGGCGCTCGGGTGATGTATTTTATAAACAGTCTTACCGGTCTTCCACACGTAATATATGGTTATCATGTAAATTCCAGCGTTGATGATGCTACTATCTTCGAAATGACGTTTTTCAAATGCTGAAGATCGATAGGCCTGTTTGTATGCACTATTCGAACAGGTATAGACGTTCTCCGCACACGCTGTACCAATGTCTGTTAATAATTTTTTATAATCCTTAATTTTAGACTTATGTTAATTAACAATTTTCTTTTATTCTGGTTTGCAAGTACTACATGCTTCCACAACCATGGGCCCCTTTTTCAGGTCCCTGCATATAAAATTTTCATTTCGAATTAGGAAAAGAAAAGGCTTGAATGCACATATGTTAATGGGTGAAAAAAGTGCATGCATAAGAAAGATATTTGTGCTAACAAAAGTCAATTACATTAGTGAATATTCTTCATGTGCAGTTATGGTTTTACTTTTGTCTCGAAGTCACGTAGAATGGTGAATAATTGTTATATCGAAGAACTTTGTCTTTCTTTGGTTACGCATCATATGTAGAAAAGAAGTGCAGACAAAGTGGCCGATAAATATGTTAATCACATGGTGTAAACCGTTATGTAGGCGTCATTTCTATGCCTACTCTCTTGAAACCGTTCAGCCAGTTGTTCGTTAAGAAATGTCGCTTCTACGTATACACAGACAGTTAATTGGGAATGTATTCTTACCTTTCACAGAGAGAAGCTATAATCGAGTTCGTTGACTCTGTGGCTGCCTTTAAAATCTCCATTTGTTGATGAGTTTTTGTGTCTGAAATTGCCTGCTGTAGCACTTCTATTTAACTTTTCTATGCATCGTTTCCTCTAGTAGCCAAGCACGTGCCGTGTCCTATTGTCTCTCGAATTAATTGAACGGAGTTATTGTTTGTCCTTTCAGTGTCTTATAAAACTTGGTTCCATTCGTCTGCATTCTCTCCACGTGCCTTCGACAGACGACATTCCGTAATAAACCTAAATCCTGGATGTCTATCGCGGCACACACTTTCGAATCTTAGAATTCAATCCTTTCATGAAATACAATTCACGTACTATTGATAGTTAGACTTGTTATCGCACTTCTCGCAAGACAGTTGAAATTGCATACAAGTGTCAGGTGTTCAGAAAAAACGAAGTAACTTTCATCGAAATTTACTGTTTCATCCTCTTCTTCTTACGAACTATGAAAGCGTTGAACCTCTGCATACCGCGCAAACCACGTTTCACAAATTTTCATCGGGAATTAACGATCGCGCATAGTGTTCGAAACATCCAGCGATACATTCCCGCCTGGCAGGTCGAAACTCGCGAAACGCGGCACCGTGCAACAAACAGAATGTTGAGAAATGAACGGAGAAAAGAAGAAGCACAGATTATTCGATTACCGGTACGTGTGGGTACGTGAACCGGCATGCTGCCGGAATGCAAATCGTGCTAGAAAGCAACGTGATCCATTCGATTGCCAGAAACTGGCAACGGAAGGGACGCGGATGAAGAAGAAAGAAGAAAAATGGTCGCATTGCGTAAACGGACGAGTGAAATTTCACAAGGCCAATGGGCATTTTGCTTCCCTTGGATATCATTCAGGTTGGCACACGCGGACGGTACGACGTAAGTACCTGCATACCCGATGACTTCCTAGATGATTGCGCGATAGCTGCAGGATGTGAGCTGCTTGCATTATCGTTTCCGTTACGGGCTTGTGGCGTTTTCTGCTGCTTATCTAATCCTTCAGGCACCTAGTAGTTACCAAAGATTATTGATTTAACGGCTCGTAACGCACAAGATAAGATCTATTCTTCTTTGGTTCGCAATCAAATTGTGCAGGGCTATACAGGAGGCCTCATTAATTTATTGAATCACCCTACACGGCTGTGATTTCTGAAGTCATGGTAAACCACGCGTGAAGTTTTGTGTCTAATCAAGGATATAATATAATTTGATTTCGAATGAAGGATAAGGGGAACAAACAAAGGATGTTACAAAACAGATTTATTGAGAAAATCAATTTTTAATACTTTAGTCTACCAGTAAAGAGACAAGGTTCAAGTAATTGAACTGTACTGTTTATAACATGTGATTATACTCTAATTAAGCAACAGGGATAAATAAGCATAGAAATAATTGTTTTACATTATTTTAATTTTTTTTTAAGTGGAGCACTGTAGAATAAAAATGGACGTTAACTGTTTTTTCTCCTTACTCCTCAAATGTTGTACTTTGTTTAAGTGGCAACGCAATATTTTGACAGGAAATAGTAGCGTTCATAAGTCACTTTGAAAGGAGTAGTAAGTGACAAATTCTAGAGTGTCATAACTCTGAAACTTTTTATTGACGAGTTGTTAAAATACTTGCCAAGATTATATACCATTATCAGGAAGTTAATGAAATTCATCGAATTACAAAACTGATATGCAATTAAAAAACTATAACATGTTATTTCAAATATATCATTTTATACGTTAAATACATATTTTACGTGTACCATTATTTGTTTAGATAAAATTCTCTTTTACCAAACCATACTTTTTGTAACATAAATCATGATATTAATCTTAAGGACCTTGTATTGAAGAACTGTTACTTTAGGAAATATTTTGATTTCAATTTTATAAGATACTACTCGTAACTCCTAACACACAGAATATTCTTTTTAAGAGAAGCATCAATATTAGTAATAGGCTGATCAATGTAATTCTTTATTCTCTATAAATAAGTACGTATTAGGGTTGTTCCTGCCAAAACGCTGATACTTTAATATATGTTTAGATTTTAATGTTCCAACGTATTATCTGTGGGTTTCAACATACAGATTATTTTTTTAAATGTTACCGCAAATTTTTGTAATGCACTAATGGTTACAGCACTTCATTCTGAATACAGAAGTACATATTAGGGCGTTTGTGACGAAAAGCTCCTAGTTTGGGAGATATTCTCAATTAACTGATCCTGCGTCTGAAATTAAAATTAGAACACTTACTAAACTAAACTTTGGCTCAAAGATTTCAATACTTTTTTTATAGAAAATGAAGAGCAGCATCGATTGATGTATAAAGAAACATCTTCGTTACTCCTCTATCCGTAAAAAAAATATTGTCTCTATATTATGAACCCTCCGAAATCATTCGATTTGTCTGAAATGTTTTTGGATATCACTAATAGTTTCGAAGATATTCATGTGGAAAGATTAAAGTGGGACATTTATATACATATGTATATACAATACACATACATGTATAGGGAAGCGATAGATACATAGATAGATAGATAGATAGATTGAGAATGAGAGAGAAAGAGAGAGAGAGAATGTTTCAATATTGATGGTTTTAAGTAATGTATAATCCGCCATAAAATAATAAAAAAGGTATTAGTAAACATAGGTTTAGATATTAATAGTTTTCGAGTTATAACGGGAACTTTAATTTTACCGTAACTACTGTTCATTCAAATTCTTCTTTTTTCTTTTTTTTTGAGTCAACAGTAGTTGAATACAGAATGTCCCAAAACGAGCAGCACAATTCGAAAGGGTATGATTCTATATCAAAGTGCAGTATAAATGTTTTTCATAAGTAGTTTCGTATTCGTGAAAAAAAAACCACTTTGAAAATTTCATTCGACTGTTCACCGTTAATTTAAGATAAGGAAAATTATAATGCAAGAATTTTTTTGTAATTTTATTTTATGAAACTATGAACAAACATACAGTTTGTAAACTCTAAACAATTGTATAGTCACTCTCCCTTCGGTTATATTGCTTATTTTGGAACAGCCAGTATAAAACATATTTAAACCAGAAACTAAGATTTGTTTTAAATATACCTAAAGAAAACAATGTTTTGGTAATACATATTTTAAACTGTAGCATTTTTTCATTTTCACAAATCAGTACTATATAGCTTAAATATTATAATCACTCTTCAAGAAAAACCTACTAAATTTTCATCACAAAAGATTTCTCATACGTCATGGTCAAATCAATTTTTATACATCCATTTTTCGCATAACATAATATATGTACTTATATATTATAACGTAATATAACACAGTAGTTATTACAAATAAAACAATATAAGAACCAGGATTTCAAATTCTCATAAAGCTACAGTCACTGTCTATTAATTATCGTTTATAATTATGTCAGAGAAACGATAAATAAAAAAAGTGAGAAAATAAGAACCGTTGTATCAGTACTGTTGTGCCCATCTTAATTGTAAGTAGGTTTACGGAGGTGACGAGACTCACCGGCCATTGAAATCATCGGCTTGAAAACTCCAACGCTCGATGAGGCAACGTTTCGCTTTGCAATGACTTTAATGCATTTCGTGCGTGATGATGTGAGTTGCATGTCTCTAGAACGGTGTACAACACTCGAAGTTACACTCCCAGTGCCGAGTCCGTACACTGATTACCAAACGAGCAATAAAACGTTGCATTATTCGTGTAATTAGTCATGAGAGATTGAAGCACGATGATAATCTGCATTAACGCATACTCTGCGAGTGAGAAAACAATTACCTATGCATTGAAACGCGAATGAAATTGAATCGAATAATAGTACGTATACTCTGTCTGACTGCGAACTTTTCTCTTACAATTCTGTTGTCAATGCAAGCAATCATCAGAGCCAGGTATTTCATGCATTACGGATGAATTACGTTTGTGAAAAATTCGAGATTTCCTTCAAGAACGCCGCTTCCTTGCTTTTATTGGCTTGGTGGGAAAGTAATTTCATTTATGCACATATAATATCGTCAGCGTTTTTCACTAACCCCTTTGCCTGAATTTACAAGAAAAGCAATTTTGGGAAGTGATGAGGATCACTTAGTATACACATATAGAAGACCATGTCATAACGAAGATAGTTATATGACTAGACTGCGGATGTTTATGCAATTTGACATATCCAAATATATAAAATATATTGTCTGAAGCAAATTGGAGAAATAAAATGTGTAAGTCTGGTGTCTGCTCAGGACAGACCCAATTATTCTCCATGTCCCATTCGTTCATACGTATTAACCCCTTCCCGTACAATAACGAGTCACACTCGCGACACAGAATGTGATTGATACGTTACAAACACGAGTCCAACTTTTGTGCCAATTCTTAAAGGTTTGCACTACAGCACAAATTGACCTTCAAAGGATTGTTAAAAGCACTCTAGGACTAGAACAGCAAACTTTGTCGCACGAAATCGTTGGAAAAATCGTACGGCAAGGGGTTAAATGTAAAAATATTAAGAAATAAAAATGTATACCTGCATAAACATCCGCAGTCTATGTGTATATGACTTATCCCTTTGAGAGAAGACATGGTGTTTGATCAAGTGTGTTCAATAATGTTGTACGAACTTTTAAAAGGTGTTAATGCGGCATCATGCACAAGAAACATATGCGAAGCATTTGATAGTGGTGTGGTAACCGAACGCACATGTCAAAGTTGGTTTAAGAAGTTTCCATTGAAAGCTGTGCTATTAGCGAAACGATTGGTATCGATGAATCGAAGGGGAATATTCTTCCATCAGGATGATACCAGACCTCATGTTGCACTGCAAACCATACAGAAATGAAACGAGTTTGGCTGGAAAATTCTTATTCAACCTCCATACACACCCGATATTGCCCCATTAGATTACTACTCAATCTTTACAAAATCACTTAAATAGAAAAAATTAGACAATTTCCAGGAAGTGCAAACGTGTATCGCAGGATTCTTTCAAAGATGACCTACAAACTTTTACGAAAGTGGCATTAAGAAGTTGATAGATACTTGAAAGAGTGACGCAAACAGTGGAGGAAATTATACCATTGATTAAACAAATAGTTGCTTTCTTTTTGATGTCGCAAAACAAAAAACTTCCCCGTCAACGAAATATTTTGCTCTTGCCGTTCGTTAATGCGCGTTGAATGCAGTAGCTGCGCCTTGATGACTGATTATTAATATTAGTTGTTCCTTATTATGGTAATGATTAACACATTAAAGCCTGATTCGCGCTAATAGTTATCTGATAACGGCTATATCGGATTGCAGGTTGCAATGGTGCCGGATGTGGTTATCCTGGGGCACCTGCTCATAGTAACGTCCGGTTCACGGGAACAGGTGCCGAGGACGTCATAGATGAAGAAGATGCCCTTCTTAAGGATACGATACTGCCCGAGGGTACAGTAGCCACGTACTCATGCGAACGGGGCTTCGAACTTCTCGGGCCTGCAAGAAGACAGTGTCAGGCTGATGGGTCCTGGACACCAGAAGGAGTACCTTTCTGTGGTAAGTTTTTACATAGATTTTTCCAACATGCTACAAATGTGGCCGTAGAAACAAAAACATATATACATTTTTGTAGTCTGTTCTTATGCAGTTTGTAATTTACACGTCTAGTACCCTGTGGGTATAAAACGCTCCGCGTAATGGATTTGATTAGGGGAAAGTCGTGCGGTACCGACCACTCTAAGTTTTTTATACTGTAACTCACGCTAGTCTTGATAAAAATCAAATTTACAAAAAGTGATTTGTAGTGTAAATGTAAATTAATAATAGGAGGGAAATTGTTTTTCTTAAATTTGGTAATCAATAAAAATAAAAAAGTTGTAATTTGTAGCGGATGAAAAATTGGGGCCCAGTACCGACCGGCCACTTGGTTAGCAGATGGTTAGCTCTAAATGGTTAATAATGTTATTAAAAAGACATTTATATGTTAGAATAGAAGAGTTTTGTTAAAAATTTCTGTTTACAAGCATCACAAATGAAATGAGTAATAGTTTCTTGGTCTGTGCATTCGACGTGTGTCCAACCTTTATATTTGATGCACTGCATCTATATTGTATATTTTGTTCAATACAACCAATTTTGTGAAAAACCAATATTCTTTGACAGAACGAAATTCCATCGGTTACACGCTGCTTTTTTTATAGCGCAATGCCGGCCGTCACTGTAACTGTGTTTCTTGCAATCCTTATCTTGAAAAGTATATAATTTCCAGGCTGTTGGAAGATTTAAATAAAAATCTCAGAACATTGTGTGTAAAGGCGCTGATTTAATTGTGTGTATTAGTAGACAAAAGAATTCTTGGAAGAGTTATCAAGATATACATATGTGTAATGAAACTGCAAATACGTTAACGGATGTGGGCTTAAGAGAAAGTCCGACGTTCTGGGGAAATTTACGCGTGCCTCCGGTCACACCCATGCAAAATGTGTTAGGAATTTATGCATCATTATTTTGGGATAGAAAGAAACCAAGAAAACAGAACTGGAACACAACGTGCTAATGCAAATAGACTTCAATATTACCAATGTGACTTACATACAACACATAGCGTTTAACTTGTTAGACACTATACACAGCACCCTGCCTGTCACTCCATTATGGGCACCCTCAATTTTAACCCTTTGCAATCGGATGTCGTCACAGTGGCGGCATTTCAAATTTGTCTTCAAAGTTGGATGTCGCCACTATGGAGGCATGACCTTTTTCTGTGAGTACATACATGTGTTATTACCGTACCTTGCAAAATTACAGATATTATAATTTTTTTATTTTTATACACTATAAGAATTTTACATAATTTAATCAGAGTACAATCAGGCTACTATTCGAGAACATCTGCCCCCCACTGTATGTTCAGAAATTAACCGCTTCCGGCATATTGAATAAATTTTATAGAAACAGGTAAATGTAAATAAAATATAAATTCTTTGCAATGTTATCTGTACGTTACTTGCTTGACAAAAAAAGAAGCTTATTGTTAGTAGTAAGTGTGTGAGTCACGAAGGATCCATACTATGATCTTCACGTCACCAGACTTCAAACCTGTGAACTTTTTTCTATGGAATTACTTAAAATATTTAGTATATTAAAGTGCTATCTACAATAATTAGCAGATTGCAGATTTTTATGCAATTTAATATATCCAAATGCGTGAATAACAGACATTTTATAGAGTAAGGGAAACAAAAAATGTACTTTTAAACATTTCACTCACAAAATGCAATTCTGCCATAGTTGTGTTTCAACAGTCTCACAGAAATCAGAAATATTGAAGTCTAAAAATATATATTTGCATAAACATCCACAGTCTAATAATCAACAATTCAAATAACGTGCTGAAAACGTTTGTCAGAAAATAAGAGAAACGCTACACATTTTCGAATCTGTACGAAATTCTCTGGGAAAACGTACAGAAGCAAGCGTTCAAGTCACTAGACATCATTTTGAACATTTCTTATAAAAAGAGCATAAAGATTGCATAAAAAGTGTATAAAAATTGGCTTACAATCTGAAACACTAAAAATCTTTGATACAGTTAATTTTTGGACATATGCTTACCAATTGTAAAAATTTTTCGTTTCTGTAAATGAATTCTACTACAATTCGAAACATATGAAATCAAAAAAAAAAGGTGTGGTCACTTTTACGTCCTCAAATTTCCACAAGTAGAGTGGTAAAATCGGTTCTCATGCACTGGACTGGTTGTCTGTGTTCAATGGGGCAAAATTTTGGGAGGCGAGTGACCCAGTTTCATGTGTCCTTGACCGAGGAGACCGACGACAGTAGAAGAAATACCGAAGATAGTGGGGGCATTTCACCGTTAACTCTGAACCTGTTACCTCCTAAGAACGCCCGCGGCCTTCTCAACCTCGTGCGCATTCCTGACAAAGGTTGACCACTTTGTCTTTCTCGGTCCAGGTTAGATTTATTTCCTCTCCTAACGTTTCATCGTTTCGAAAAACACGGAAGAGATCGCACGAAAAATCTCGGCTGGGTAAAATTTTAAAGAGAACTATTTCAAGTAATAAATGCCACAGGGAATATACTTACTTTACCATTAATCAATTTTTATTTTTTAAAATCAAATAAATTTTATAAAATTAACAAAATTATAAAAAATATTTTAAAAAACCAATATAGCAACATTTTAAATAGGAAAAGCGATCTGAAGGAGTAAGATAGTTTTATTTTAATAGTCCGGAGCACAAGGCAAAAATATTTTACTTTAATTTATGCTTATGACACGTAGCACAGGCTACGGTGCGACTAAATAATCAAACTTGCACACGATACAAATATTAATGTGACAAGTTTTGGCTATATTGGGTTCATTGCCTTGTCACTTGTGTCATCGACAGCGGCTAAATGATTATAATATTATTTAATAAATATTAGTTCAGGTCAGTATGGTATTGTATAATAGTATGTATTGCAAACAAACGTGGCCGCTTCGCATATTTCTCTAATTTGTTGTATCTAGATGGTGCATAAAAGTTAATGTTTTTAAAGAGAGCTGGGCAGTTGATTTTATTATTAATAATTTTGAATAATAACGAAAGACCTGATACAGTCCTGCGGTTTTCCAGTGTTGTTAAATGAATATTTTCAAATATAGAAGAATAACGTGACATCCTGGCTCGAATTTTATAAGCCGCAAATCTGAGTTTATGTTGAACGCGTTCTAGAAGAATCTGGTATTTATCGTATGTGGGAGATCAAATAACCGAAGTGTATTCTAATTCTGACCTAACTAAAGTACAATATAATAATTTTATTGTATTTATGTTTGTAAAGTCGGAAGAAAAACGTTTTTATTGCTCTAGATTCGCTTCCTAAAGTATTGCATCAAACTAAGAATCAGTATATACATTTTGCTTTTGAACAAATTTTTATAAACTTCATGGCTGAGTGTTAAGAATGATTTTTGCCATTCATCATTCTAAACTGATTTTGAAAGATACATGTATAGAGAGAAAAATCGAGAGGTCGGCCCGGAGGGATCGGGGGGAACAAAACCCGGCCACTTAATTGAATAGTTCATTATTGAAAGTTTATTATTTAAAATCATTTTTTTAAATTTTAACAGGTAATAAAAACTTCAAAATTTTCTTCGAAACAATGTTTATTCGTTTTTTCAGTCGGAATTGAAGAAAGATATCAGAAGGTACTTTTGATGTGTTTTAGGGTCCCATAACTCTAAACCGGGTTAGGCATCTACAATTAGTATAACGCATAATTTTAATTTCCCCAAAATATGGATATATGTATACCCTTTCAGTAATAAACGATTCAGTTACCGATTTCTTTCCCTTAGAGTGCGACACTCAGTTGCATTCCGTTTGTCAATTTTATTTTTATTATAATAGTTGATAAGTCATTATGATAGTAAAGGAAGGACTAAATACATGGTTCAAATATTTATTCTTTTTTAACTTCTGTGTTGACTGCTGTATTTTATACGCTGCATACGTGTCCTAGAATTCAAATTCAAGTGATTTTGTTTCTTTTTTAATAATGGCTGCACGAATTTCTGCTGTGTTGAATAAGAATTTGTTTTGAGGAGTTCTGTTATTAATTGCTAGGAAATAAAGGAAGACATTCACGACATGGTTATACGTACATATTATCCAGCTTTGTAAAAAATATCCGATATAAATGATAGTGAACAACCAACATTTACGCAACTTATGAAAATATATTTTTATATATAGAAGTAATCTAAAAATTGTAAGTTCTGATGTAAACATGGCAAAGAGATAGTAACTTTGAAAAAGAATAAATGTTCCTGAGTTAAAAATTATGTGTAACATAGAATGAAAGAAACGTACATTCAATAAATTATTCTTTAACGTTGACAAATATTAGTGGAAAAAATAAAGTCTTTTGGAAAGACAGAAATTATTAAGATAACAATAATTGTAGAATACCGGTTGCTTTGGTAGAAACATCGCCGCAAGTTACTTTTCGAGTTATTCAACCAAAACTACTATGACCGGTGGGAATCATGTTCTTCTTTTTAAACATAAAGAATAGACTGATCATTTTTTGCTGCGAAGGTTCGGAGAAGCTACAAGGATATTGTAAATTACGAAACGGTATTTCCTTTCAAAAAAAGGAATACTATTACTACTGATACACTTGCACGAACCTTTCGCCTTTCCTTTTAAGAACATACAAGTCGTAGAGTTTGTTTCCGAAGTGATCTCAATAAAAAAAAAATAACTCTCTGTTATACACAAACTAAAGTGAATTAACACGGTGGGTGCCACAGTGAAAACAGACATACCCAGTCAGACGCGATATAATTTATTATTTTTAATATAAATCGTAAAGAAAAAGAAGATTTGAGTAGGTACTCAATCGTGTTCCTCTGTTCCTACATTATTGTTTCAGTATGAAGTTTGCTCAGAATTTTGTAACAACCAATAATTATTTAATTAATTTGAATCTGAGGTGCCGGTCACCTCGGTGACCCCCACGGCATTCAACGTGTTAAGTAAAGCATACTCTAAAATGATGGTTCGTGATTGTTAAAAAATACCGGATGGTACGAAATTGTATGTTTCAAAATGCATAAAAATCACATAATGTATTGTTTCACTTAAATGTTAAAATTCACTTTGAAAATGAATCAATTATTTTTTGTCGGTTAATCCTGATAGCAAACCGGATTAGGCAACACCATGTACAGAATAAAATTTTATTTTTTTTTAATTTTAAACTATTTTCTCCGAGTGCAAAACTTTCTGTTTAAAAAAATATGTGTTTGTTCTATCATTTTGACTTATTTTAAGACATACCGTTATTCTTGTCTTAAATAACTTTATAAACCCACAAAGTTTTATTCCAATCGGCGAGTAAGGGTTCGCAGTGTTCCGTTGTGTGTCCGTTTCTGATTGTTGTTGTAAGTGGCTATAACTCTATCTTGTATTGTTGTAAAGAATCCTTTGGTTTCGGGCTATAGCTGTTCTTTTCGTTTCTTTGTATGTGAGCGCAGTTTGCTGATGTAGCTCTTGTCAATTTTATGTAATAATATTCCTCATGCAATTTCTTTTGTGCCTAATATTTTTTTTAACTTCAGGCTTTACGTCCCATCTACTGCTAGGTCATTAACGACGAACTTAGGTTGATTATCTTTAACATTCAATTCAGGTAATTAGATTTTATAGTACAGGTTAGTAAGTTTCAGGAAATGTATGGTATTTTTTATGCGATCCTGTAATGTCAGGGCTGTGTGCCTAATATTGTCGTTGTCGTTATTATGCATACATATAAATTAATTCCAAAAGAAGTGATTCCATTAAATAATGAAGTGTTGTCTGAGCTATTGCTAGATAGTAAAACTAGCTCAAGAAACCAAAGTGGCGATTCGAAATCGTAAGTGGGTTGCTGTGACACGAATTAGGTGTACGAGATACCGATACGCTTCGGTGGTTTACAGACCTATCTTTATTCAGAAGAGTTTCCAGGACGAAAAAGTAGTTGGTTCGTTGAACGCATAGTGGCCTCTGAAATATAATATTTTAATCGTTGAAGTATTTAAAATACTCCTCGCTGTGTAATTAGTCAGCGTTAAATGATTCGAGTTAAATGCTGAAAATAGAAACGAAAGAGTGAATTCTATCGTTATCATCCGCGTTGATAGTCTATAAATTTATGAACCGATAGAGCAGCTGGTAACAGATTAATATAAAGTGTGCCTCAGAAAGTAGTTCCGTTGCAAACGCAGGACCTCGTCGATTCATTTACCGTTGCTAAATTCCTCCGCGTAACTCGTGACTCGGAAAAACGTGCCAATCTTTCAAATTGTTCATAATGCACATATTATGCTCGTTAGAGGAAGCAGCAGCATTCGTTGACTATTATGCTTCAACACTAGCTACGGGCAAAGATAGCCTCGCGTCAGCATCCATGGAAAAAGACGGGTTCTCCTGGTGACTCAATGGAAGACTTAAGGCTGATTTTTTAAATCCTGTTCGACATAGTCGAAATTTTAAATCGATAAATTTGAGTGACTCGAGTGAAGTGGCAATCGCTGTAGTGCCAGTATATTCTAGCACATATTTTTTTTTATTACTGAGTAATAAATTACTAGCATTAAATGTTTAGAAATTTGGACTGCATAAATAATCTATTGGGAAGTACAAAAATTATCAGTCTTTATTATTAATTGCTTTATGCATGCAGCGTTTAGTAAATTTTGTATGGTACTATTAATTATTCCCAAATATCCACTGGTATTTCATTAAAATAGATATTTATAACTGTATTACAATTTATAAATAAAATTCTTATCGTGGAAAGTAGATCCTAAAATCTTGTAAGTACGTCTGTACTTCTTAATTCGTTTACAAATAGGAAACTATTGCCTTTTTTGTTTATAGCTGTGCTTATATTATATTAGAATTTGTATTCTAATCACCAGTTAAAGATTCATTTCTGGATATACTCCTAACGCTATAATGTATACTACCCTTCAAAAGTCTTAGGACATTTACAACATTTAGCATGAACCTCAAAAAAGTGATGGCATCGATGAAACATTCTATAATAAGAAATATTTCCTCTTAGGATATTCTGAAAAGGGTGGTAAAAAATTAATAGTTTAACTTTGAATACAAATAATTCTCAACAATATAAAAAAAAATAATAAAGTATATAAATTTTCTTTTTATCAGTATGTCCCCGTGGTTCTTGTTTCTGAACCTGTAGTTATTCTAGATCCTAACAATTAATTTTTTAATATTTCTACTGAAACGTTATACTCCTCAAACGAAAATGTTTAGAGGTGTGCTCCTGATTTTAAACATCTTTTTCTTAATTACCTGTGTAGTTCACTCCACAAGTTTTCTGTGGGATTTAGATGAAAAAATATATGTATCATTGATATGCAATTTCCTAAATTAACGAGTATCCTAGTACTTTTGAACGGTCGTTTGCATATTGTTACAAATATCACCTTGCACTATCAGACTGGTAATTGAACATTTCACCTCGTTCGAGTTCATGAGACGGTATTTCTAACAGTCGAGAGAAAACGTAACACTTCTAGGTTTCCATCCAACAGACCTGAACAACCAATGAAGCGGTATTTAAAGTGCAGTCGTTAGATTAACTAGTGAGAGATAGTCGTGTTTGTTGAAATTGGAGCATACAGTTTTCGAACTTAATACACTTCGATGATCAAACCTAGATTACTTCATGAACTGATAAAAATGGTTTACAGTAATAAATAATGCATCAGTCACTCATCTTGTTACAATGAACATTTTAAAAACAAAAGGAATACATTGAAAATTTACCATAAACTATCATTTACCATGTACGATTTCTAAAGAAAATCAAAATTAATCTAACAGATGTTTAGCACATATTTAAATAATATGTAAATGCAGTAAAAAATAGTGCTATTTAAAAGCTATATAACAATACACTCAACGTAAATTGGAGAGGTAACGAGTATTGTTGCCCATTTTTATACCTAACGAAATACATGAAACCTTGAGAAAATCGCTGGTTACGATTAGTTTGACGTGTCCTCGTTTCGTCGTAAATAAACAAGTGGACGAATTCACAATTGCTGCTCGAAATTGCTCTCTTAGTCTTGGAGTCGCAGTTTCACGTAATTTTCTGCCTAGAGCAAGAACAGATTGCTACTTACGCACTTATGCGTGAACTTGACTTTTCGAAAATAAACCTTTTTGCTGCTCGTGAGCAAGTGGATACATAATCGCACGTATACCGTAACTCTGAGTTAACGATACGGAAGGAAATAAGCTGTTTCATCGGTTTCACCATGAGACGTTACTTTATTTACAATCCAAATTTTCTAACTGCATAACCGATTTTTTATCCCTTTTTAAATACCTGTGACACCTCTCAAGTAGCTAAAGTCGGTAATAATTTAATTTTCCTTTTTTACCTCTTTTTGCTTCTCCATCCTGACCAGTTCGACAAATAATTTTTATTGCAAACTTAGATGAGTCACTCACATATATAAGAACAAAACAAAATCGATAACGTAGTTTTAGGCTGCGTTTACATTGGTAAGTTACTTATACCAGTAACTGGCACAGGTAGCTGGCCTGGCTAGTCCACTTACGAGTTACTGGTATAAGTTACTTACCAGTAAACACCTACTTGCTCCGAGTTTGAGGCCTGGTTAGCTACTTGTATCAGTTACTGGTACAAGTCACTTATCAACGTAAACGCAGCCTTATTTGCAGTGACCAAGGAGAATCGAGTTTTTACAACTTCAGACGTGTTACACTCTATAATTTTTATGCCAACTTTCACTCGTTTTCCTTCTATTTTTCCATTCGTCAGGAGCCTAATCACCGGCTTTAGAGCCTTGCGCACAGTTCAGTAAAGGTTAAATACCAGTATCTTCCAGTTATATATTTTTTAAATCTTCTTTTCAGTCAGACCGTAACACGATATTGACGACTTTTCTAAACAGCAGAAAAAGTCGTTGAACACTTTCTACGAATATGACACGGTACTGCTGCTAAACAATATCGAATCTATCGAAAGTTTTAATATGCAACTCCATACTTAAAATGATTATTTCATTTTCCAGCGAGGTAAATGCCATTTCACACAATTATATGGGCGACGTTTGTACAATCATGAACGATCATCTCGTACGATGACAGAACGGATATGTAAATATTTTTAAGCATTCACAGTCTCATAAAAGGTATGGTACCGTAACTACGACTAACGCAACGGCCATATTAATAATTTCGGTTTAAGAACATTCACGTACATGTGAACATCCTTGATTAATATTCTCTACCTTTAGCCTTGCTTCGAGCGTAAAAGTAGAAAACGTATTAGCATCATCCACGTGCGTGACCACTAACTGGTTATATGACGCGGTTAATAAAAATTGAACTATCACAATCAGCCAATTATGGTTTAAGCGTTTGGACGCCTCTTTGCATGTAAATGCATATCCGATTACTCACATGTAAATGTCATACACATCTGTATTCTGATCGATGAAATAAGACCAAGTAGGAATGTCTGATTAATGTACGTACTAACGCACAGCAAAATTTGTATCGGTTATTAATAACGCTGTACGTTGTTTATATTGTTATGTTTTACCAAACCCAGGTAGTAGCTGTGAATAAAAGCACTGCAAACGAATTTTGGAAAAATTTGTTTGTTTCTTAATTAAACTGGTTTGTTTCAGTAGGTACACGGAGACTTGCACTTTAA
Organism: Macropis europaea; assembly: GCA_916610135.2. NCBI lineage: Eukaryota > Metazoa > Arthropoda > Insecta > Hymenoptera > Melittidae > Macropis > Macropis europaea. The sequence continues at coordinate 22,650,913 of OU744345.1, read as the reverse complement.
ATCCTATGCAGATAGCACTGAACAGTATCGTTGTATTATGTTCCTTAATCCTTATATTATATTATTAGACCAAAAAGTTGTTTGGTCTGAAAGCGCAGATGCAATACTGAAAATCAAATAATACAGTAATAACGCTGATAAGGTCTGTAATACCAGAAACACGGCCTTGTTTTAAAAAAATAAAGATGACGTTGAATATTTCTGTTTCTTATTTGTCCCCATAGTTTTAAAATAACAAAGCATACGCACGTGCCAGACCCGCTGAATGAAGTAAGGCACAGTGCAGTATAAATAAGAAATTTTAAGACGTGTCATTAGTATGCCTGACCACAACAACGTTTCTAAAGCTTATGTACGGAAGTCGATACAATGGACTTTACAGAAGTATTGTTGCGAAGAACTTCAAACAATCACTGAACTCCGCTTTAAAAGTCAAACAATAGGAGTAGCATTTTCTTTGTTTTGTATAGTTTCCATCGATAAGAGTGTTGCCACGTGTTCGAAGATCTCGTCGTTTTGTTCGATCTGGCATCGTCGAATAGCGTAGCCGAGAAGAAATCTTTCGTAATGTCCTGTATAAGAAATAACTGTAAATTATGACGTAGCCACATATGTCGAGCTTGTGGGAACGCATGCGGCATACGTTAGCTCACAAGAGAGTCGCTATGTAGGTTTAGGTCGAGAACGCATCAATTACGCGTTCTGCGAGTATATCAGCTATGCCAAGCTATAGAATCTCGATTAATTCGTTCAGCCCCCTACTTTTATCAAGTGCGTGAACACTTTGAAAATAATTGAAGAACATATTTCGAAAACGTTTTATGGGGAGGTTCCGGTCTACAGCCCTCTAAAGTAGGTCATCTTCAGGAATTAATTACAAGAAAATTACGACAGATAATTTGATGAGAGCTTTTGCATTTTATTAAGGATGTCTTAGACTATTGAAATTTATTTTTTTTTTAAATCAAGATTGTAGATAGCACTGAAGAGTCGTCGAATTGGAGGCCGCAAAAAAAAAATATGCAAAACGATGGGACGTCTAGCTCCTAAACCGTTGGTCCGAGATAAAAAACCAAGTCGAATTATTAAAGAGCACAAAATTTCCTACAAGGCTAACCTTTAAAAATTAGAAGAAAAAACAATCTTTGACAAAGTAGCGCCACTTCAAAGCTTATAATCGTTTTTTCCCTATGTTTTTAAACTGCATCCTCGGCTTTATTTCTAGTGTTATCAAGTCGCACTATTTCACCACTTCCCAAATTTTAAAAACGTATGATTCGAAGATGGACCGTTATATTGGTTCTAGAAAACAATTTCTCCTTTTAATATTCATAAAGTTTGCTTTAATAATTGTAAAAACCATTTTTCTTTTAAGCCAGCTGTTGTCAATTTACCTCCAAATATACAGATGCAAATGGCACAGTTTCAGATTTCAAAACTACTTTTCTTTGGATAAAAAAAACATTTTTAACAGTAAAAGGCTGTGTAATATAATACAATCCACTTTGTTAAATGTAAGTTAGGGCAGTTTGGAAATGAACTACAATATTCTACTTTTACGATCACCTTTTTACGATTCTTCGATGAAGGGAAAAGTATTCAGATTCTCTGATCATATGTCTTTAGAAAACTATGCATGTATTATATCAATCAGAGCACATGGAAGTTTTCTAATGCTTCCTACAAAGGAAATACAAAATTTATATAAATTTATGTGTGGACAATTTCGAAAACAACTAAGGATATAATTATATTTAACCCTAGAGCGTTCTTCCGTTCGTCTATACGCTTAAGGTCTTTGGGTCAAAAATTACCCGAATATATGGAACTCATATTTTCAGCTTTATAATACAATCTGAGGATTAGGGGAGCATAGGAGCATCCAGTCGCATCTATTACAATAGCTTTGATTACAGAAAAACAACATATTTTGCCCAAATTATTTATTTATAACAGGTTTTATATACTCGATAACAGTGCTGTTTGCATATGAATTTCCCCCCAGTCGAATCCCACCATACAATAATTCAGTTTTTGTTTTTGGCATTAATAAAACTGTTCTTGTTAGTTTATGCTATTTGTATCTTTTCTTACGAGTATGTGTACTATCACCCACCTGATTGTAGGATTGGACCATGATTGATTTCTGTTATTTGATTGTGCCTCATTTATGTTGGTCAAAAAAGACCCAAAGACCTTATGTGTAACAATTTTTATTATCAGCACGTCATATGAATCCAGACAATAAGCTTTTATTGTAATGTCAAGGGAACAGAAAGAAGCATATTGATACTAATTTCATTGCATTTCTTCGAAACAACAAAAGTGTAAACAAAAATAAGAACGAGGTGGGTCGAAGAAGAGCCGAAGAACGCACCTGGAGTAAGATGATAATATTATGTTTTGAAAGTACTGTAAAATTGGCACAGCTATATTAACTTTAGCTTCTTTCTACACACAACGAACATAGCTTCGCAAAGCTAACAATGTTATTAATCCTGGTTATCAATCATCTTCTGAAGTATTAATACCGCGTTAAATGTTCTCTGATATGTAGAACGTGACATTATAGTAGTACTGTAATCCAGGTTGTCTTCTGGTTGTGATGTTCCCTGCATAATACGTTCGCTGTCACATACGTACTCCATGCAATTGTTCTACAAACGATGCTAGTAGTTACATATTTAGAGATCGTGGTAACGGATTATGTTAATGAATCTATCAAGATATCTTATATCAGTGCACGTTTAAATGAGCAATACTTTTGTTTTATATTCTATTGATTTTGTACATTGTTAATTTATTATTTAAATCATAATTAATAATAATAATTTTTTTAAGGGGAACTATTTTTTATTAATTGTAATTTAAACATTGCATAAATTATGTAATAGTAAAATTCAGTTTTTGAGTAGTATAATTTAATGGTGAATTACTTTTAGCACAACATTTCTGTTGTTGGAAGGTAATTGAAGAAATATTATAGTTTCTCACACACACATTAAATATTGTAATTTTATTTCTGTTCTTCCATTCACAATAATCTGATCTCCCAATCAGTGAAAGTACTTTGCTTTGCAAAACACTTCAATGCCTTAGAAAAAACAGTATTATCCTACTTCCGACAAAACCTTACAGGAAGAAATTAGGAGAGTAGAGTTCTAAGAGCATAGCAATCAAGATTCTATTAAAATATGTACGTTCTATCACAAACTGTCTAACTATCTCCTTCCCCTGTGAAGTAAAAGAATTTATATCTTTACAAAAATGGTTAAGTCCACAATACTTCTCATAAAACAATATGTAAGATGCTGGAAACGCTAGTGAAACAACCACAGTTCGCCAATCACATTGGAAGTATCAGAATCAAAACATCAATTCGTCGCGATTTTTTCTCTTATAGCGATTTTCAGCAAAGGCCGTGTACTGTTATCGGTAGCATGATTTTCTACCGCAAACGATAACCCGAATGAATTAACGAGACCGATTTATAGGGGTCGATAAGAATAAAACGGGTCAACGGCGTTTCACGCAGGAAACACCGGTTCTCGTTCCTATTATCGTAAGTGCCTTTTCCTGATCGAGTAACAAGACTAATTAAGCAATACACATCATCTATGATCTATGATGTATAAATAAGATTTACCATATAAAACGTCACTATCTTTTTTTTTTATTGAAGCAATTTGAATCTTCATAAGGAAATTATTTTGCAATGCTACGCGCAATATATAATACAAAATACACATAACGCAAGACAACTTATACATATGTATAATACATGCAATACATGTATAACACATGTATAATAGTAAGAAACAGTTATTCATATTAACATTCGTACACAGCACCATCTTTGGATTTGTTGCTTTGTATAAGAGGGGATGATTTAAATATCATTTTGCTTATTCTACGAAAATATGAACCATTTATTGTAACCTAAAAATACGTAAATAATTACTTCCTAACAATCACATATAATTGTACAATAGATTTTACACAAAAAATTGTCTCATTTTCACGTCTCACTAATATTCGGACATCTGTTTACGTTCTGCAACCTAGCAGTTCTTAGAAACTGTCGGAACTGCGAAATAGATTTATTTTATATACAAACTGCTCGAATGCAATTCATTTTATAGATAAAATATTTCTTTTTCAGAAAGTGTCTGAATATTAGTGTGACGTGAAAATGTGACAATTTTTTGTTTAAAATCTATTGTACAATTAAATGTTATTGTTAGGAAGTAATTGTTTACGTATTTTCCGGTTACAATAAATGGTTCATATTTTCGTAGAATAAACAATATGATATTTAAATCATCCCCTCTTATACAAAGCAACTAATACAGAGATAGTGCTATGTCCGAATATTAATGTGGGTAACTGTACATTATATTTATATTAGCATGTCCCAAGAAGAGCAGGGTATCAGCATCACCATCGTTCAATTATGAGTATTAACAGGGCATTAGGTTCTAAGATAAATTGTTATATTTTTGTATGTTGTTTCTTGCACATTTAACTATTAACATTGTAAACCGTGTACATAGTTTTAGAATAAACAATTTAAAAAAAAACACTGGTTTTGGTCCAACTGCCGAAGTTAAGCTACTCTGGGCTCGGTCAACGTTAACCCTCATCCGTCCCTTGTGTCGATTTGACACATGTCTTTCACAAAAATGCGGTAAATGTAAAAAAGTACCCCTTGCACATATCGCTTTATTATTTGTGAACTGTGTGAACAATCTTACTGAATCTACAGAAACTTCATATTCTTATTGTCAAAAAAGAATTTGCAAATTTAACTATTTACCTTTTCATTATATTGATTTTTTATTATTGTGTCAATTTGACACCAAGGAACAAATTAAATTGTGAAAATGAGGGACGGATGAGGGTTAATGATGACTGACCGTTTTTATGGTTCTGTGTTGTTGTTGACACATGGTAGTTCGGAACCCACCTAAAACTGTAGGTTCCCCGGCTACATGGCCACAGCAGTCGATGCTGGGTTACATACAAAGAAGAAGGAGAATGAAGCGTATGCAAAGGGGCGATCTCGATTCTGTGCGTCGAGGACTGCCGACAACGAGGTAATGCCAGTTAACGCCGATAAAATTCTCACGTTACGGTACAGTAAAACTACCGCAAGGTTGGCAACTTCTTTGCGAATGTGCAACGCTTGTCGTACACAAAACTTTGCGACCGAAGCGAGGATCTGCGTGCCAAACGGCTACTCACCCGTATAATGTAGCTCATGCTCGACCTTCTTTTCACTTAATGGAAATGGCAATGAGCTTCCGAGATTTTCTCAGAGAATCACAGATTCGTCCTTCGACAATGCGTCTGACTGTAATCTGATAATGAGATAGCCTGAATGATTGGGAATAGTGGCCTCCTGCATTCATGAACGCATCGAAAAAAGTGAAACTATGTCACAAGTTTCTTAATTAGTATCAGCAATCTTAGATCATACAATGGTTTCCTGAAACCAATTTAGTTACTGAGAACAGAAATACTTAAGATCTTTTAAGGATAATAGTTACGTGAATAAGTACTGAACGAACGTGAAATAAACTTTTAAATGTCCTCGCTGTTTAGTTACAGTTAGATCAATCAGAAACCGACAATGGGGGTAATTTCTTAACAGTTGTAGGTAGCCAAGAATGAGCTTGCACATTATGACCGTCGATTTCAAATATGTCGTCTTATACATAAGTGATATCTGGGAGGAAGATGAGACAAGGAGATGCGAGTTATGTGAAGATGGATGGGGAACGTTGAATCATATAGTAACAGGCTGCAAACAGTTGCGAAGAGGTAAAATAAGGGTGGAGGACATAGTTAGCGGCAGGAACAGTAAGGAGATAACAGAATGGTTAAATGGTTACAAAGTCTTAATTGGAAAGTCATTGTTCATCGGCAGTGTTTCCTAGATTGGCTCGTCTAATTCTCATTTTTTCTACAGCTTACAAAATTATTTAGACGACAAGAAAGAGAGGCCTCGAAATTATCTGAAAAATAGACTCGGAAAATTTTGTTTGAACTCAAAATGTAGGAATTTTATAAGAGGAGGTTCGGGAACAGTAGAAAAATGGAAGAAGGTAGTAGAAAGCGAAGAAAATTGTATCCTCGACTAATCATAAACAGGAATTATTTTTTCCACCTCAGCTAAACTGCCGCTTATGGGATAATCTAATACTTTCAGTTCTGCACTTTCTACACGTTTTAATAATTTTCGATCGATTCCATTCATGAACAGATATTATGCAGAACAAGGAATACAAAGTATTGAGTGGAAAAACTAGTAGATTAACCCTAGTAGATAACCGCAATTTTCTTGCGTATGACGAAACTGATACACCAGGAAAATGATAAAGATAATTGATAAAATTTGCATCGCGGTATATAAACATAAATAAATATAATAATAAATGAACAGACTCCTTGGCGACAGTATATTCGTAGAATATAATTGTACACGATAATAAAGAAAGGAAATAAAAGTTAAAAATATTGATATATAGGTATGTAACATCCAAGTCACATGGCGTTATAGAGGGTTAAAATTCAATTCAATTTTATTGAAGTATTATCGTTCTATGTGCAGACACATGTTCATTGTAATAGATGAATGTTATTATAATGTGATTGTCATCGAAAAATTAAAGTACTGTAACCAATTTTTGTGCCGCTCTAGTATAATTTCCAAGTAATGATACAGTATAGTTTTGCACATCATGAGCACGTGTTGTGAGTACCGCAATTGGGGCGGGGCACTGTGCAATGCGTGGCTTCAAATGGAGATATACATGTAACTATGTATATAGAAATGCAGCAAACCACGAGACACAGCACAAAAAGAGAATAAACCGTACTTCCTGTGCCGTGCCTCGTGGTTTATTTTCTACACGCATAAACGAGAAATACCTAAAAAATAAATAATTTCGATAAGAATCTTTAGTTGCTGTCTTGGATCATAAAATGTCTCTCTGAAACAAATTTAATTACTAAGGGCAGTGGTACTAACATCTTTTAAGGATAATAATTAGGTGAATAAGTACCGAACAAAAGTAAAATGAACCTTAAAACATGATCGCTATTTAATTACAGTTAAATTAATCACAAAACGACAGTCGAGTTAATTTCTTATAGACAGCTGATATGAGTAAAGAATTTTCTGCGATACCGCTTCGCTTTTATTTAACCACAGGGTTGATTTCAGAGTAAATTGCAAGATGAACACCAATCTATTTAGAAAAGTTGAATAATGTTGTTTTCAACTTCTGACAAACCGTTGGATACAGTTGTATTGAAACGAGAAACTTGACGTTTTTCTGAGTATGGCATCACCCGTATAATAAAAATGACTGAGTATGGTACTGTAGAAAATATTTTTATTGGTCATTTAAACAAATGCGATACGTATATTTCAGGATAAATAGCGAAAAATAGGTAACCGTAATAAATAACGGAAATCTTTACATGTACTTTCTTATTTTTATGTTCTAAATATGTCACTGTATACTTCATGTATACTTCCACCTAAGATATAACAGGTGAAAAAGATATACACTTATTAAAATACCCATCTGATCAAACATTTATGTGTTTCTTATAATATGTTCATTTTAATTATGGATATTATAGTTTATACTTACTTAATTAATAAAACTATAAAGATTAAATATACCAATACAGTAATATAAACAGTTATTTTTATAGACATAAGTTTATCAGTTGTCTCTTCCTTTAAGGACAGTTACAAAGAAACCAGAAGTCGCTTATCAAAAATACTTTAATAATCAAACGGTTAATAATAAAACTTATATAGTGTATGCGAACATGTGTAGTACAACAAAATGGTGGATTATTTTTCATGTAAAAGTAACTTGAAAGTATGAAATCATATATTTGAAGGGTAGGAAGAAAAAAATGGGGAACGTCCATTTTTATTATAGTGTTCAACTTGAAAAAAAATTAAAATAATGTAAAACAATTATTTCTATACTTATTTTTCTCCTGCTGCTTAATTAGAGTATAACCTCATGTTATAAATAATACAATTCAATTACTTGAACCATGTCTCTTTACTGGTAGACTAAAGTATTACAAATTGATTTTCTCAATAAATCTGTTTTGTAACATCCCTTACCCTTCATTTTATCGCATGATCTATCAACAAGCAAAAGCTCAGTAAAATCAGACACGACCATTTCAGAAGCTTTCCTTGTTAGTATCCACAGATCGTAACGCGGCGGACAAGTATAATCGTCCGTATTATCAAAAGGGTTAAGTCGTTTTCCTTGCAAATAAAGCTTCGTGAAAATAACTTTCCACACGTCCGATTTATTTCTACGTACAGAATCATTCTTTTCTGATGTACCACAGCAGTGGTACAGTCCTTTCCGTATAACCAAAAATTCGATGCAATCCAACATATGGTCTCAATAATTATCCTATTCTCATTACCTGTATTTGTTGCAGTTCTAAATGTCGCTGGGGGAAAAGCACCGATGCAGTCGAGCAGTTCGGAGGGTGGAATTCCACAGCGTGCTGTCGACGGCAGCAGCGGTCAGGTATACACCCCTCAAACCTGCACCCTCACGAGACCGGAACACAGACCGTGGTGGTATGTGAATTTGCTTGAACCGTATATGGTTCAACTGGTACGGTTGGATTTCGGCAAACCATGCTGCGGTGAGTAACATCGAAATCATGATTTCTATCAACATTCGACACGAATACAAACTGTATGATGACACAAGATCGAAGTCGATGTCCTTTTCACTTTAATCATTGTTTAAGCATGTTTAATTCTTTATAATGGTATAATGTCATTAATATCATTTTATTCGGGAGAGTTCAGAGAATCAGTTCGCGCAAACAGCAACTGAATATCTATTATCGTTAAAGCACAAAACATCTTTGAAAATGAAAATTTACATTTTGTTCAAAATGGATTTGTTCGAAAATTGCGGCTGATGGAAACAAGAGGCCGTTTAACATGACCGATAGAGTACTCCTAATTTTATATGTTTTGTTCTTTAGAATTTAATTCTCACAATAATGAAGATCGTCCGATAGTTACTTTCATTTCAATACTCCGTCTTTCGGCTTTCTATCGATGAACTACTAGTGCCGTCAATTACGGATAATAAGACAATAGTAGGTGAAGGAAAATTCTCGCGTTCCACTATTCAAAGATGAGTATAATAGTGTAAAAGTATACGTAAAGTTCACTGTTGGCATGATACAATGGATGAACACTCTCTTTCATAGTAAGAATAATAAAGCTGAATGGTTGAAAATTACTAGAAAATATGTGGAGGATAAGGATTTCCCCTTTTAGACGAATGTAGCTACACTCCCGGCCATAAGTATTGGGACTCTTATCAAATTTGAAATAAGTTGGAAAAAGGATGTGAAATCATTAGAGGATTCAACAATATATTATCCTATTCCATTCTTTATGCTATAAAGAAAATATACATTCTGTATTACATGGCAAATCTCACAACGTAAATTACTTAAAAGTTAAATACTTTTTTCGCTGGTATAGCCCCTTCGTTCCTTGATTACAGCTTCAATAAATCTTGGCATTTTAGCTGGAAATTTTCCAATAATTTCTGGTAATATATTGTTTCATTCCAAGTTACAAGTGGTTCCACAAATCAAATTTGATTTTGGACAGATTTGTCGTATTTTTGTATTCAGTTTACCCCATATTACCTCCATTGGGTTCAAATCAGATAAGTGGGAGGGGTAGTATACGATTTTTGTTTCATTATTCCCTTGACACTTTTCTAAATAATTTTTCCCGATTTTCGCAGTAATCTAAACAAAGTATCATACTTCCGACAGAAATGGTAAGCGTCCTAATACTTATGGCCAATACTGTACTCTTTCTAAATGAAAACAAGTTCAATATAATTTGTCTAGATAGAGGAACAATAATGTGGAAAAAATCTAATGAACAACTAAATCAAAATGATATTTAAAAATGTCCAACATTGTTGTAATAACCGCTTATGTCAAAATTGCGCCAATGAGATTAATGGTAGCGACAGATACGTCAAGTCTGACAATATCGGGTTTTTTGAATGAACCATAAAATCGGACTATAAATTCACGCACCGTTTTTTATATCTTTGCATTGACCGTAAGAATTGTTCGCGTGCGAAAAGGTTTAGTCACTTTCCAGAACGAAAGTGAGAGTCTTTTCACTTTTGATCACTAGAAAACGGCGCCATTCGGTTGCTCGTATGTATTTCACTTACATACGTGTCTACTAACAATAAGTAATGTTGACCGAAGGCACTCAATTGTAGCAGCACTGTCAAAGTTGTTTCCATTCGATAAATTCCTTTTTACGTTTATTATCAAACTACGAATTTCATTACACTTTTTATTTTTATATACAAAAAAATTCGTCTTTACCAAACAATGTGCCCTCTTGTACCATGCAATTTTTTTGTGTCTCCAATACGTTAGGAAATAATGGATTATCCACGTTCACGGCGGACACCCTGTACACATAATTAGACTGTGGATGTTTATGCAAATATACATTTCTACACTTCCATATCTTCTATATTAATACAGTTAAATAAATGGAACTTCACGGAGACTGCATTTGCTCCTGAAAATATTTAAAATATATATTTTCTATTTTGTTAAGTTATTAAATGTTCATCATTCAACAAGTCGGATATATTAAATTTCATAAACATCCGCAGTCTACATACATATAATGAAGTACATTGCAATACAGTTTTAGCTTTCCCACTTTTGGTGAAAGGTCTAAAACATGTAATTCAGCTTCATTATCCATTGGTGTCTTGACTTTCCGATTGCTCTTTGAGAACTGATTGATAATATTGTACTATAATAATTCTCTTTATATGACTCACGTGCTGAGTCATCAGCGACCGAGGTGAGACATTGCACGATTCATATCATAGGTCATCAGTCTCGAATGTGTTAAGTAATCAGCATGGCAATCGGTATTGATTGTACGAAGAACGCTCTTGAAAAACAATACGACATTTGTTCGAGAGTTTTTCTTCATGGTAACTCATTTAAATTTGTACGGTGTCACTTACTTTTTGCTGGAATTTACAAGTTCCGCAATTCTGCCACTTACTTAAATCTGACGGCATTTTAAGTAAGCGATCAAACAAGGGAAAACTTTCACCGTTAAGCGAAATGCCCGATAGTAACACCGAACGCGTTGTTTGCACGGAAATAAAAAGTGAGAGTACTCTGTTATTCATGAAAAGAATTCTCCAGCTCCTTCCTTAAAAAACAATTTTCATGCTTTCACAAAGCAGCGATTCGTGCGTCCGCGAACTGTATAATTGAATATCAAGGATACCGCAAAGTATCCGCGAATACTATATCATATTTTTTTTTAAGTTTAACAAGTCTGTTCTTTCAAACATGCAATACTTTTAAGGAAATAGAAGTAGATGCCATACTCATAAATCAGCGAATATTTCATTTAAAACATAATTTGAAAATCACTTCTTCCATTTGATCTTTTCTCTGTTCCCACTTTACAGGAGATATTTCCTAATGTTGAGTTCAAAGTATACTAAATAATTCAGACGTGTAGAATCAGTACATGACATTGTATAAAAAATTGCATTTATAGCACATCGTTTGCAACATACGAAAACGTTTTCCTACAGTCATATTTCTTCGTAATTATCGATGTCACTAGTATTTTACAAATTGAATCATATAACGTTTTTGGGTAGGATCAAAGACTCTTTCAAACAAATTTAGCAGTTTATTATGTAAACGCAATTTTGTTATGAAATTATAATACAATCGTAACTCTTCAAAACTGATATTTATGTTCTATGGGCACAATAGCAGTATAATGATTTGTTCACAAAGACTAGCCAGTTAGAACATTAATCGTAACTAAAGTAGTCGTTATATATTTTACGTAAGAAAAGCCACGTCTCTGTTTAACACATTGACTGTCATGGTGGTCACCACTGACAATGAGCGGCGCCTCAAATTTTATTTAATTAAACAACTATTGATTTTTACTATATCCTGAGCAAATTTAATATTGTAATAATAATATAGGTACGCATATACAATACTGAATATTTAAACATCTTTTTCCTTTACGATTTATACAGAAAAGAGAAATTTATCTGATGTCTGATTAGCGATGACTGATTCCACTGTGGCGGTCAACGCGTTAAGAAGTTATGAATGACATTAACATTCATTTTAAAATTCATTATTTCCCCTATAAAATCCACTCAATTTTTACTTTAAACATTCTCTGAAGGATGCAGCGACGATACAAATATATATGTATAACATAAATTTTAATAAACACGTACGATTATCTTACTTAATGGATCGATTGAACTTGGAGTTTCTAATAAATTATGCAAAGCGCATTAATGCAAATGCAGCTCACTCTGATGAATAGGTAACACGCGAAGATCATCGGGCAAGGCGCAATGTAATTATCAATCAGTTTGATTATACATACTTTCGTTACGTTCCTGTTTTACGTTTAAGAGTTGCGTGTTGCTTTGAAATAAGCTCGGTATACTCTATAATGGATGAAATACGGCTTTCCTTCAGGCGCTGCCTGGACACGATTCACCTAACATTCGTACGTGACGATAATCTTTACATTTCGCTAGTCGACTTACACGTACAATGTAATTAAATCGGCTGGTATCTTTAAAGTGCCTTCGTCTGTGCTAGAAGTAGCAGCTTTCACGTTGCATCTCGCCGATAAGAAGCTATTAGGAGAATGCTTGAATCACGAACGAAATCGGAAATCGTGGTGGCATAATTCATACAGGATTATCCACCCTTTTAATGTCTTACGTAAAACGCTCTTCAATTTGAACGTTGAAGATCGAAGTTGCACAGTCATATTAGAATAAACGCCCCTTAAACGTCTGTAATAACTTTTTCAGTTCTTGTAGAAAATTATTGGGTTGAACGGAAAGTTCTTGTGTTTTTATTTTATTACATTCGGCTATATATTCTTATAGTAACTAATTTATTTAATTTGTGATATCATTTCCATTAGTCTCTATTACTATGTCATAACGTTCCACGAGCTTTTCAATCCCATGTTTGTAGAAATTCCGTGATTGGATGAAAAATAGTCTTGAAGGGCGTTATTTACCTGTTCATAGTTTTTGAATTTCTTTCCATTCAGATAATTTTGCAACGATCTCCATAAATGGTAACCAGATAGTGCAAAATCAGGCGAATATTGGGGATGCACCTCATAATTTCCCAATTAAGGTCCTTAATTTTTTGGGGGGTTATAACGGTCACATGCAGTCGAGCGTTGTCTTGATGGAAGACGACTGCTTTTCTGTTAACGAGATATGGAAGATTTATCATCAACCATGCCTTCACTCGTGCCAATAGTTGGCAGAAAACTTCTGAATTGATGGTCTGATTTAGTTGCAAGACTTCATAATAAATTACTCGCTCCATATCTCACCAAACGCAAAGCATAAGCTTCTTTTGATGCAATTCCTCTTTGGGGGACGTTCAGGTGTTTCCCCTGGCTGGCACCATTGCCTTTTCCGAATATTATTTTCATAAAACACCCACTTTTCATCGCATGTGACCATTTGTTTAATAAATAGCTTCTGTCGTTATCGATCCTTAATGAAACACACTCTGATACTTGATCCAACTTATTTTTCTCACTCAGCAAGTCCGGAACTCAAATGAGTTTTGCAATCATTCTAAGGCGATGAAGTTTTTTTTACAATTTGTCTAGCGAGATGACTATCCCCAGCGAGATGTCATCTTACGATCTTGTTATTGTGATATGTTTAGGTCAATGGAATGTTTTGTTTTTAGTCTTCTTTTTTAAACTTTTTTTAAAATATTTTAAACTCCGTAGAGTCGTTTGAATTTGTAAAATTTAAAAAAATAAAAAGCAACGTCAGTTTTGCACTCCGTTTTATAATATAAAAGAGTCTTTGAAAAAATTCAATTCAGGGATGTGAAAGTAGAGGCCTTACCTTTCAAAATGAGCTCAGGTAGACTGTTATACGGTGTGTTTTCACGAAGTTACAGCAGTTCGAAAATCGACAATCTTTCGGTAAAAATTTAATAACCCTTTCATTTTGTGGAGTACTGTATGTGATCTCACTCATTTGTACACATTCATACAAAACAAATAAATGAACGTGCCTATCATTGATAAACAATAAATACCCAAGCATTTCTTACTGAACATTGTAAAATATTTGATATAAAAAGAATAATATAGAGCATTCGTTGTTTGAAGAATCTTGCAAAAAATGGCCAGTGATAATTAGTTTTCTCAAAATATTTCCTGCCGTCAAAGTGTTAAGAGAATGTGTATTTGCATAAACATTCACAGTGTAGCAAACAATATTCCGTTTGATTCATCTTTTCTCGATAGTATTTATTCACATTCATAAAATATTTAAATTTATGAAAGTTAATTTGTATATTCTTTTGAGACGTCGGATATCAAATGAAATTACAAGTGCAGTTTCTAAACAAGCCAAGCCAAGAAATTTCTCCGAGCGAGCAGGCACGAATCTTTTTTTATGTAAATAAGAAGTTGTCGCAATTTCGAAGGCGATTACAAAGGACAAAACGTGGAAAGCATGTAATTGGTGTTCGTGGCTGTGCATCTCGTTACACCTGACATGTTTTTCAGGTCGAAAGATGTAGTCCTTGCGGAGCTCCAGCTTATTTCAGATGATTTTGTCTGCGCAAATGCTACGTTTTCAATCGCCCACAAAGCGAACGTGCCAATCTAAGCTACGTGTGAAAGCTTGCTTCATTCAAAATCCGTATCTCGACCGCTTTTAGTGTGCCTCTTTTTTAAATACTATTATTTCACAGCGCACCGTAGATCGCCTACTTAACTGATTCTACTTTTATCTTCTATGAATAAAGACTTCTTATAAATTAATTAAATTATTACTCGTTTACTTTTATCAAGATTATTAATCTGTTAACTAGGAAAGACGAGTTAACTCGTCCTGTGAAAATTGTTCCGCCATAAGCAAGGCACCGGCTAATTGCTGCCACAGTGTGTGTTGACGAATTTTTAGACTTTAAACCTGTTAATCGAAGGAGACGGTCTAACATGTCATTTGAAAATGTCTCTGGGATGGTTAAGATAACTTATGTACCTCATTTTCATTCATTTTGTACTACGAGCACTAGGTGCTCCTAGATCAAGAATGACCCAGGTAATAAGTTAAGGCCCTCAAAGATTCTTTTTCCAAAAAGAAAAGTGCACAATACGGTCTGTATATTGTTTAATCGCAGACATTTTCTTCTTCTGTTTGTATTTTTATTCTGGTTTAGTTGTAAGATACTTCACTAAAATCTAACAAATTGTATATTTCTGATACGCTCTTTTGATTATAGGTGATGGTATACCCGGAACAATCGTCGTTCGTGTCGGCAACAATCGTCCAGACTTGGGAACGAATCCAATTTGCAATCGTTTCACCGGTCCCCTCGAAGAAGGACAACCTCTTTTCCTACCCTGTAATCCTCCCATGCCTGGGGCTTTCGTTTCTGTGCATTTAGAAGCAAATACTCCTACACCACTTCCAGTGCAGTTGTCGTTGTGTGAAGCTTTCGTCTATACTGATCAGGTACGGCATTTCTTATAATATCTATAGATCTGAAACTCTTTTTTCCCTCAACAATATCGTTACTTTTATAGGAACAGTCGCTTAATTTTACAATTACTTAATTTATTTGACTGAAATCAAAGACAGTACATTATATCATATAACTAACAAGAGTGAGACTATAATCCTTCATATTTTTACATTCTAATATACAGTATGAGACCTGTAAGTACATTTTACAAGTCCAGTATAAATAATACAAAAGTTCTAATATACAGGGTTCATAACACCATTTGTTTTTGAGATTCACAAGTGGTGAAGAAATATGGGTTATATTTCATAATTTTCTATATCCTAATAATTGATTTTAAAACCACGACCGTAAGAAAAACCAGTTTAAAGTTTTGTAATTATATTTATAAGTATTTCAACGTAAATTTTTGGAAAAATATTCTCAAAAAATGGATTACTGTACCCGTATAGGTGTACATGCTGTCATAAAGTAGTTGTTTTGGTTCTTTCCTAGTACGGTATATCAGAACACTGACCATAATATATCCTTCTTTTGTAGTTTTATTCACTAAAATTATTTTCATACGTAGGCCCTTCCAATCGAGAGGTGTCCACAATTCAGAGACCAGCCGCCAGGTTCAACGGCAACTTACAACGGGAAATGTTACATATTTTATAATCGGCAACCGATGATATTTAGAGAGGCACTGGCGTTTTGTCGCGCGCGGGGCGGGACTCTGGTAGACGAAAGTAATCCTGCGTTACAAGGTTTCATCTCGTGGGAATTATGGAGAAGACATAGGTACCATTCGAATTATTTGGCCACAAATGACTTTTATTATACATTATTAACTGCCAGTAACACCTGCAACTCACTCCCACGATGAGTTCAGCACTTGAAAATAATTAAAAATATTACAACTTTACATTTTCAATTCTATCATTTTCTAGCGAATATATTAATTTAAATTCTTCTAAGAACATACTTCGTTAACACTCATATTATCCTCTAAAATGTACTTTTCAACATGTACCAAAATACAGTTCACCATTTCTAAGAAAGATACTGCTAATATAATTAATTACAATATATTCAATTGAACTGGACCTTTCAACGCATAACACATAATTTCGCTTTGACAAGGAGTGACACTTCGAGTCAATACTGGATGGGTGCCGTGAGAGATCAAAAAGATCGCACAGTTTGGAGATGGACAGGAAGTGGTGACGAGGTCTCTGTTTCTTTTTGGAGTCTGCCTCAGGGTACCGAAGAAGATTGTGCTCGATACGACGGCAGCAGAGGTTGGCTCTGGTCCGATACACCTTGCACGGCTCGATTAAATTTCATCTGCCAGCATCGTAAGTATCCATTTTCAAACGTCACTACTGTACATTTTTCTCCCTTTAATATTGAATTATATCGGTATCATTAACACTATCTCCGTGGCAACAAAACACGTTTCATACGCATGGCGTGTTGGAATAAGTGGTACAACTGATCAGGAGGTGGTTCTAGATAAAAAAACGAAACGAAAATATAAAATAGAAGATTTTTCATTGAAGTTTCGTTTCTGAGAGAATTATGTTTAAACGTTTGCCACCCTCTCATGTACTTAAACTCACTGTTTATTGCGTTCAGTAATTAATATGGTATTATTGACTGTACTAAATTAATTCTCTGCTAAAAGATCAAAGTATACAAGCTTTCGAACAATGAAAGCTTCAGAATACTTTAGCGTCAGTTCGGAAGTTTCAAATCCATTGAGGAATTCGTATGTCACAGATGTACCGAGAATTTCAACAATTAGTACATTAATGTTAATGCTAATTATTAGAATTATTAATAAATATGTTGTTTGCTTTTCATAGTATGATAGTTGTCAACTGTATGCACAACTGACAACTTTTTAACTGAATTCTCTCGAAAATAACACTTCAAACAAACAAATAATAAGTATAGAATAAACAAAGAACTTTCCCATGATTTCTAGTTTTACACATTTATTATCCAACTGTACTTAAAATCCTATACCGTAATATTGCATATTTTCTTCAATACAACACATTTTCTAAACAACTTATATTCTTTGACAAAATGAAATTTTACTGGCTGTAGACGACATTATTTACAGCATAACGCCGGCTGTCAATGTGTTAAAAGATAAACTCCTGAAATTTAGGTGTCTAAAAAAGAAGAATGTTTCGTCTAATCTGGCGTATGGAGAAAATTCTACCTACGTTACATTTTCAAGGAGACGTTAAACTCTTCGAGCAGTGTCAACGTTTGAACAGTAATTAAAAGAAGGATAGAGGGCAAACGTAAGAACGTGAAATTTTTTATTTATTTACAGAACCACGAGCATGTGGTCGACCAGAACAACCGCCGAATTCCACGATGGCAGTGACCACGACAGCAGATCGAAATTCTGCTGGCACGTATGAAGTAGGAGCAACGGTAGAATACACCTGCACTGCTGGTAGCCTTCTTATAGGGCCGTCCACTCGTACTTGCCTCGATACCGGCTTCTACAACGAGTTTCCACCGGTGTGCAAAAGTAAGAACTAGCAATCTAGAGGTCGACCTGGACCATATAAGCCCGCTAGATCTTAAGTTCAACCGTCTGATCATTTCAGGCATCGAATGCGGTTATCCTGCGAGCATAAAACACGGAGGTTACACGCTCATCAATAATACTGTTAGTTATCTGAGTCAGGTGCTTTACTCCTGCGAGGAAGGTTACGAAATGACTGGTAAGAATTTATTGGGCCACATCGATGCTTCAGTTTTGTATTACGGTATCAGTAACACTGTACCTTACGTTTATTCCTGAACACGTGCGTTTGAACTGTTCCTTATTGACCGAATTATCCTGAATTGTTTGTAACGATTTATCGATGGTAACTAGGAATTTTACCGTAATTTCAGTTTCGTTTTAATGATTTTAGTCATCAACTGATTGTGAATACTGATCATTACAGAAATATGAATACACTGTACAGGATGGGTCATCTGATACTATCATTTCCATTTACGTCAATATTATTATCTGTGGAGAAAACTGGTTTCAAGTAAAGTTGCATGGTTTTAAGGGGGACATAAGGTGGGTCAAATGAAATTTTTTTATGCGGTGAAGCTTTGAAGATTTAAAGTTGACGTTTGGTGTTTTAAATGAGAACATATATCTTTTTCTAAAGCAGGACTGTAGTACATTTTTTTGTGAATACAATCGTGCCAGGTCTTAATAGTCAAGCTCTGATAGTTGTTTGTAAGAGCAAAATTGTAAAAAAAAAGAAACCACCACTCTCTTACTAATGTTAACTCTGTTTACAGAAAGGCTTCAATTTTGTTCTTCCTACAAACAACTACCAGAGCGTGACTATAAAGACCTGAGATGATTATATTCTCATTTAGAAAATCAAAGATCGCCCTCAAATCTCCGAAGCGACTCCACCTAGAAAAATTTCGTTTGACCCATCATATGTCCTCCTTGAAACCATGCCACTTTACTTTAATTCATTTTTCTCTACAGATAATAATATTGATGTAAATCAAGATGATAATATCAGGCGACCTACTCTGTATAAATTTGTTTATTTGCTGAAAGTGTGGGTGTTTTGCCAATCCTTAACTGTTAAATCTGAATTTAATTGTACATATTTGAGACAGACTAAACAAAACATATGATATGATAAAAAATGTTTTAGAAATCTTTAACGCTATCAATGTTGAGTGGATCACAAAGTATGATATTAGTATAATTATGGTGTTTCGAAAATCTTAATATAATGTCAATTTTAACTGTTTGCAACTCCGTTGGCTCAGCTACGGTGACACTCATAATATATTCAATAACTCCATTGACTCTGCTATGGGGACATTCGTAATTTGCCTCAGAGTCCAGCATGTCAAGAATGCACATTCGAAATTGCTTCTGAAGATACTTTAAAATTCTATAAAAATCAAAGTAAATAAATTCATAAACATTTGATTTTTACTTTTCAAATCAAAACTTATGGGTTTCAAATATTTACACCACAAAAATGTGCTGAAGTTGCTGGTCGATCATATAAAAAAATACTTGGAGTGCAAAGAGTTAATTAACTTTTTTACAATTTCATTAGATAATACAATACCTACAAAATTACATGAGCCTCCTAACAAAATTCTGGGGTGTTATATTATTTTTAAAACAAAATATAGTCATATTTCTAAGAAAAGAATATAAATCAATATTTGATGAAGAAGCATAAAAGATATTATAATTCGTCTTATGAGATTAAGGAGTTTTACACGAAAAATAATTTTATTTTCATCGTAGGCCGTGCAAGATTAACTTGCGACATTGATGAGCGTTGGAACGGACCACCACCACGTTGCGAACCAATTTTATGCGATCCTCCAGCGCCCGTTCCTCACAGTTACATTCAAATAGATGAGATCGACGAAACGGAGACAGTACCAGGGAAAGCAAGTTTCAATCGAAGTCTTCTTGTTGGCAGTATTGTTACCTACACTTGCGAAAAGGGTTACAGGCTGTCTGGTTTCCGGCAAATATTATGCTTGCCTACCGGATTGTACGATCATGTCGCACCAACTTGTACAGGTACGTAATGTATCTAGTTTGAATTTACAGTTTGTATGAAGTTTCATTCAAAAGGTTTCCTCCTAACAAGGAAAGCCACCGAAGTGGTCTTCTCAGATTTTAATGAGCTTTTGTATATTGATACATCATGTTATTACGAACCGCGAATACCCAATTTTCAATCGCTTATATCTCGAAAACGAAGCAGCAGACTGCAAATTCGTAAAGGACTTTTTGATATATTTTGGTCTGTAGAATCACCCTTTAAAATATTTACCAGCAGTAGTGAAACACTCTGTGTATGATCTTTGACGTAGACGGTCAATAGTTTAAAAGATATTTAATGTTAATGTTACAATAGGATTTACCTAATTTACTCTAAGAGATGCTTTCAAGGACAGGAGTGTGACACAGTCGGCTAGGCGCAAAATTGCTATGCAGAGTATCATTTTGTATTAAATATCCTTTAAACTATTAATCGTCTACGTCCAAAACTGTGTATAGCAAGATTTGTAATAACATTATTTATCAACATACAAAAGATCATTAAAGTCTGAGACGACCACTTTGGCAGCTTTCCTTGTATGTAAAGTTATAAATTTTCAGCGATTAGATTCCGTTTTCCCTTGCACTGATAAATCAGTCTTTAGTCAGCTTTTTCCACCCTCTCTCTCTTTTTCCTATCATTTTCATTTTTCTTCACGCTATAGGCACACCAATCAATCAATTCTCGGTGGTGTGAAAACAGCCGTGACACAGTTTTTCGAATTAGAAGACACAAATTTGTTCTAAAAGTTTATTGAATGCAATGGTAACTATTTTCCGGAGTAAAAATATAAAACAGTACATAAAACGTCTATCCGTTTAAAATGTTCAAAAGACTCACCAACTTTCAGGAGCACTTACAATTAGTGGATAGATTTATTGAAGCTGTTCAGAAGTTTTAATATCCTTCAAGGAAATTATTTTTGTATGTCCCTTCAAAACTGCACAGAGAATGAAAGGCTGTTCGTTTGTCATGTTACAGAAGAGCCTCGTACAACTGTGACCGCTCCTCCACGAGTTACAGTGCGACCAACGACCACCAGAGCAAGACCGTTCTTGCCGACAAGAGTTCGAACGACAACTGCATCAGTGACTACTGTAACCACGACCACCGTCGTGCCACCTCGAAAACTTCCAAATCCTGCCGAATTACCAGCAACAGTCAGGGAAACTATACCGAGGAAACCGAGCATCGGTTTGCAAAGACCCGCTCCGCCTCCGTCGACTATTTTGAATGACGACAGCAGCGATCATCCTCAGGACAACGAAATCTCTGGCAGCGGGGTGGACAACGCGCAGGCTGGATTCGGAACTGGTGTACCAGAACCTTCTGGTCCATACAGGGTGGACAGTGCCGATCAACCCAGCAACACTCATCAAGCGAAATTAAATCTAGGCGCGGTCATCGCCCTGGGTGTCTTCGGTGGTTTCGTATTCCTTGCCGCTGTAATTACGACGATCGTAATACTCATACGCAGGTAAAGGCAAATCATTAAAATAACTCAAGTCGCGTTCAAGTGGCAGTCCGACTCTGCCTCTGTCTAATTTCTGTGATCATGTGACAAAGATTATCCCAAAAGTGACGCCTGTTGCAGTATAATGCTGACAAGCAACTGTCCTGTGTGATAATGTATCCACGAGTATTTATTATGATCGCTTTGCATCATGTCATAATTATTGTTTTGTTATGCTAAGTCGATGCGCGTGAAACGTTGTTTTTATAATGAAACACGTGTAACTTCCACCTCGGGATTTCATGGAAATCTGTTTCATTTTCGTAAATATCAATCGGTGAACTTGAGAACTCTTGCATGGACCACTTCCAAAATCAATGCTTTAAAACATGAAGGAAATAATGTTGTAATTTACAGGCTCCTTTTATCATTATTCATGCTATGTACAGTTTGTCATGGTTACCAAGGTCAACTTCCATTTATTCGACAATATAAAAGAATTTTCGTAATAGTTTTTAATTTTCGAAACAAGAATTTGAAAATTCTCGTTGCTCATGCATGAAGTTACAAGTGTTAAATAAACTCTAATACGAAATATAATTCAGTATAACATGTTATTCGATTTATTATATACTGTCATATATAAAAACACTTATGTTATGAGAAAAACGGTATTTCACGTGCATCGACCTAATTCTTCCTTGAAAGACTGGTTTATTGTTTTTGACATTAATATTGAATTGTTATGAGTATTTGAAACGTGATATAGATGTACATTGTACAATTTTCATTGAGGTTATACATTTTTTTCAATCATATTTTTATGGCTTTATTAAACATCCGAGTGCTAGCAATTTTTCTATCAGGCAGTATTTTCTGGACATACATAATACATACAGAACTAACTTTTATATAAATACAGTATGTTTGCTCTTCGACCCTACGTATGTATTCTACATCGCTTACTTCTATATTTGTTTAAACTGTTCTTTATACTTTCGTCTATTTTTCTTATCTACTCTCCAACTAATTACGCGAGACATCCTCCATTGGAATTATTGTAATCTACATGTGTCGAGCGTTGTAAGTAATGTAACAAAGATTGCGTGAACAGTTCTCGCAGGGAAACTTGTGTAAAAATGAACAATCTTCGACCCCTCAACATGGAACTGTACATCTTGATACTCAGCTGGTAGATGACATTACAAATATAATTTCGTACCAAGTTTTAAAACTTTGTCCTTGAATTTGAATTTTTCATTTGTCGACTGTTCTTTGTGTATTATCGATTAGCAAACGCAGATCTGTTCGAAAAATTTCCATCCATCTTCTACACGCATTGCATACCATACATTCCTCGAAGCTAACAACGCTCATTCATAACTTTCAATTGAGAAAGAACACAGTTTCGTTCGAAATAATTAACTAAATAGGTCTGACATAGAGCAACTTGTACTGCTCTCATTACAAATAATATTAAGCACATGTGCGATTCCACGCTAACTTAAGTGATCACATTCTATACTAAAGATGGCCATCCAGAGCAACGTCTGGCTCCGTCATACCACCACTCTGCGTCCATTCCCCAAAAAATAATTATTCTTATTGCGTCACTGTGTCTTGAGAAATCATACTTATCGACAATTGCCGATGTTTTCGACATCATACACAGAGAACAACCTACGCAAGGGGAATAGACGCAGAGTGGGGGTAGGCTGGAGCCAAGCTTTGCTCCGCATGGTCATCTCTGCTCTATACACATATTATTTTCCGTTTCCTGAAACAGTTTAAACTTTTTGAGTTACGAATGCAGAAAGTTTGGAGTCATTTTATTATCGGTATCGAGAAAGACGAAATGCGATTTCAGTCGTGGAACGTTTGATAAATATACCAAAAATCCTTCTTTGTAAATATCTTGCATTGCTCTTTAATTACGGTAAAAAAATTAAAGTAGAACACGAAGTAAGTTTTGAATTATAAAATTTTACTGTCATAACATATTTGTTCTAGTCACCCTATTAGAATGGATTGCAGCTTTTATTTTGTTGTAAATAGAAAAAATAGTAAAGGGAAAAGTTAGATAGTGCAACGAAATCTATTTGTTACCCATTTTTTAAAATAAATCTGATAATATTTGCAATTTCTTAAAAAGAAAATTCCAAATATATCCTGTAAGATTGATCTTTATTGTATGAATATAAATGTTTTTATCTAGACCTGCTGTATTTTTCAAATGAGATTTGAAGATTTTACACCTGGAACCACGTTTCTTCCATGTCAATATCTGTAATACTTGCCGAATTATGATTTCATGAACAAAAACTTGACCCTAAACTGTTAACCCATAATTCAAAAAGTTTGAACAACTACGAAGAACAGGAGCCCATTTTGTCATGCGTACTTATTCAAGATTACGAGCTCACAGAGTTTCACTTAAATCGGAAATGGTGTATGTGTGGACTGTGGCCACATAGCATAGAATTGCTCATATTTTTCATGGGAAACTCTAATTAACCTTTTCATTGCTGCATCATAAAAGCATTCATAAGCTTCGTTCATAATTTCCTAAATTAAAGTAAAACAAACAACCACCAAAAAAGTACTTTTTAAGTCCATCCTCAACAATTCACAACACACACGCTCGTCTTAAAAATCATTTTAAGACCGAAATTTAAGCATACACGAAAGTGTATCAGTGAAATGTCCAGTAACGAAAGGGTTCACCCATTTGTATCACGAATTTCAATATGCCATGGGCCTGAATTAACGATCAAAAAATTTCAGACTCTTCCAGGTTCAGTGAAAAATTGGTAACTCAACATTTGCATATTATTCCATATTGTATGATATGAATAATATTTAGCGCGCGGATTATTATTCGGACTCCTTCACTTGGTCGATCAAGGACACAATGTCTCCAGCTTCACACACTGACAATGAGACATAACATACACAAAGACACCACTTCAACCTTCCCCTGGCTCATATCTTCCACCCCCTTTTCTGCCACTCTGCCTTGTCTCTCTCTCTCCTACCTATTACCTTTGTGCCCCTGACGACTTCAGCGTGAAGCCTTGTCTACACTAACAAACAACTTGCGATATTTATTGCACGGGTGTCTACGCTGCGGCAATTTTTTGCGCAAATTATTGCCTGCAAGTAGTTGTGAGAGTTCCAGTACGTTTGGCAGTAAAGCTAAACTCTCAGAGAGAAGATTGCCCGATGTTTACGCTACGAGCTATTTAACTGCCTGAGATCAACCGACGCACAGTGGCCAATTTAAACGATCTAGGTGGACAAGTTATTAACACTTTATCTACCGCTCACGATTGACGTTGCCACTCGCTAACGACCGACTCACAATCAGTTGAGCGCAGATTCGTCGCCCGGCGAATTAAAAATTATACAAAAGAAAGACGACAAACTGACCAATAGTTCCTTCTGATCGATAAACGTCAACAGTCAAAAGGTGGTTAATAGGCTATCGGTCGATAAGCATTGACAATCAAAAAGCCGACTAATAGACTATCGGTCGAATACGCGTTGACAATGAAAAGCCGATTAATAAGCTATCGGTCGATAAGCGTTGGCATCGAAAAGCCGATTAATAGGCTTCCGGTAGATAAAGTGTTAAGAAACGTATTCATGGATTTTTTGCTATTATTTTGTTTTTACGCGTATCCATAGTTTTAATAAGTACTAGAAACACATAGTAACGGAATAAAATAATAAAAAAAAGAGAATCAAATAAGAAAAGAATACGATAATAATGATATGGGCCTCTAACATTTTTTCTACATTTTTAAGCTTATAAGTGAATACAGCATTATTTACCTTATCAACCAAGATGATTCTAATAAAATTAAATAAATTCATCAAATTGGTCACTGTACGACGCAAGCAAACTGAACTGCTGGCTTCAGTTAGGCTCTCGTAATAAATATCACAAGTTGTTTGCTAGTGTAGACGGAGCTTAACTCTTTGGCTGACACAGTGGAAACAGCCATTCCTGGCCAGACACGCCATAAATTACTGTTTTGATTGTAAATCACGGAGAAAGAAAATATTTATGTACTCAATCGTATACATGGCTTTCTATGTTAATCTTACAATGTAAAATTCTCTGAGAATATTGTCAAAACCAATAACTATTTAACACGTTGAACACCAGTGACCGACACCTCAAATTTAATTCAATTACATAATTATTGAGTGTCACAAAATTCTGAGCATACTTCATACTGAAACAACAATGTAGGAACAAAAGAACACGATTGAGTACTCAAATCTTTTTTTCGTTACGATTTATATAAAAAGTAGTACATTATATCATGTCTGATTAACAAATTGTAAGTGTGGCTGTTTTCACTGTAGCAGTCAACGTGTTAATTAACGTTGACTCGTATTGGGTAGTCAACGTGTTAACGCGTATTGCTTATCAGAGAGACAAGGTCGAGGCAAGAACAGAGTCTCATCTTGTGTCGAGTGTCAGTGTGTGCAACCAGAGTTGTGCTCTTGGCGACTGAATGGGCATATACAATAATAACATCCTCTTCGTGATGCAAATGAGTTAAGGTTGGAAAAAGATGTAGAGGAAAGAGAGAGAGAGAGAGAGAGAGAGAGAGAGAGAGAGAGAGAGAGAGAGAGAGAGAGAGAGAGAGAGAGAGAGAGAGAGAGAGAGAGTGAGAGGGAGAAGAAAAGAGTTGATGGAAGGAAACTAAGTCGATGAAGAATAACAATTAACACTGAGCCCGTTTGCGTTGCGGTGGCTAGCGGCAGTGGCAGCGTCAGAGGAAGGCGCCGCAGGGGGCTTGGGGGGGTTGGTGCGTTGAGGGGTGGCGGTAGTGGTGGCCTTGGAAGAGGTGAAACCGGGATGCCGTCGCGCTGGTACACGCTACTGGCGCTGCCCTTCCCCGACCAGCACCTGGGGCGCCGTGACTTGACAGCCCGCCGCGGCACCGATCATCCTTATTCCTTCGGTCTATCGGCGGCCCATCGGGCTGGATATTTCTCCAACCCTTCCCTCTAGTTACTAGCAGACATCCTATACAGCCCACCACCACCATCGCCCTCACCCTCCACGCAACCACCGCCCACCACTACATCAACCATCACAACGTACCACTACAACCGCCATGCGCCACCCTCGCGAGTGATTACTAGTCAAGGTAAACGAGCAACGTTTATAATGAGCACACATAGCGATAGCTCGTTCACCAGCTCACGGATCAAGGCTTCTCTTGGACGCACGTGGATCATGCACTTCCCCTCGACGTCCCGAGCTTCTGTAACACGTTGAATGCCACAGTGAAAACCGATGTACCTAATCGGACACGTCCCGATGGTCCGCTTTGAAGATCAGTCACGGGGGAACTGAATCTACTGTTTCGGCATGTAATTGTTAGCACGTTGAACGCCGTGGCGGTCACCGGTAACCGACACCTCAAATTTAATTAAATAATTATTGATTGTCGCAAAATTCTGAGCAAACTTCATACTGACACAATAATACACAAACAGAAGAACACGACTGCGTACTCAAATCTTTGTTTTCTTTACAATTTATATAAAAAATGGTAAATTATATCGTGTCTGATTTGGTATGGCCCTTTTCACTGTGGCGTTCAGCGTGTTAGATTATGTTGTTGTTACGATATGAATGATGTTCAAAAGTTTATGGGAATTGCACCACGGCTCAGTACCACGGCAGTCAACGCGTTAACTAGGAGGATTCTGAAAGTTGAGACGCGTCTTCTTGTTGGCGAAAATGGATTATGTTCCATATGAGCGCTTTTTGGTTGAACAAAACTACAAATTGAGGATGATCCAGGAGGACTTGCAAATTCTTCGTTGGTAGATCGTAGAAGTAACTTTAAGTGCAAAATGTCGCATTAACAAGTTTCGTGCCATTTCGAATAAAATAAATTCCGCTCTGATATGAAGTAATTAATTATTTGTATCTTTATGTATCGTTATGCATTTAAAAACTCATTTACGTGTGCCTATTCTAGGTATGGAATTTTTCATTGTGGCAGATTGTATGTTAGCGTAGGTCTGATTCTGAATTGTTATCAAAATACGAGTGTCTGAATATCGACATCGCAACAAATCTGTTTTCAGTGTGATGTAGAATGACTTCTTGACGTGCACTCAATACTTTGTTTAATATTAAAGCTTTATTATTTCATAGTGTAAGAAGACACGGTATTGTTGCAGACGTAGAAATATTCGAATCGTTGCAGATTAAATAAATGAATGATACAAAATGCACTTCATAGGTAGTATGTATACACAGGCTCATTATCGAAGGGAAAATGTTAACGACGCAGATGATGTTTTAAATCAAATGAATGAAAATCCAAAGGTAAATATCAGGAAAATATTTTTCGAAAATGATTTACAAACGTTAAGATACTCGTACCTTGATAACCATTAAAATTCAGATATATGTTTATATGGCATCTTGTATACAAATTAGCTATAGACTCTATTGATAAAGTATTTGTATGTCCTCCTAGATCGTCCTTTATAATTGAAAATAACTAGATTAAAGAATACAGTTAGTACTGTTTGAGACTTCCGGATGTAAACTTAACTTAATTTACTGGGTGAATGGACGCAGAGTGGGCGTAGGCCGGCACCAGGCCTTGCTCCGGATGATTTTCTCTGACACACATGAATCACTTGATCCTTTCACTAAAGAACATATTAATGAAAATATATGCTTCCGTTAACAAAACATCGGTGCCTTTGAAATCTCGAACAAAATAATTACCTTAGTGTAAAACCTTCTTCATCGTAGCATTTTCCGAATCGAACCAAACGTTTCTTTTCTAAACACTTTTATTCTGTTCTTGCAAATAACACAGATATCTTAGATTTTCATATTAGGTGAAACGTCTTGTATATTCTAAACCATGATGTTTATGTTTGGTCTCTGCGTTTCTCGAAAATAGCTTCAATAATAGTGCAGTCGACCGTCTGTGACATTTCTGTTGTTTTTGGTAATATGAGAAATGTCCTAAAGCAGAACCTATGTTTCCAAAAAGTGCTTAAATTGATCATGATTTATTTGAAGTCATAATTTAATATTGAAAACCTTTCTAGACGACAATTTGAGTCGCGGTTGTTTTTACAGAAGAACGTTTCTACTTTTGGTTCTTACTTCGTGGCCGTTTTATAACACCATATAGATGAGATACAGCATTATCCGACGTGGATGAAGCAGTTGAATTCACAAGAATATTCGAAATACTCTGAATTCAATTTATAATGATTTTGCAGAAATTTGATACTCCAGTTTTCTAAATAATTTCGATGCTTCATTGCTTGTCTAAATATTCTCTATCGTTGATACTTTTTAATCCCACTAGCACTATTGATTCTGTACAAGAAGAACTACAGTACTGTATATCTACCACAAAATGATTAACAATACCAGATCTGAATAATTTAAGTTTCTTTTCGATTAACATCACATGAAGAAATAAAAAGTGTTATATGTTCAGACTGACAACAGAATTTATTTGAATAGTTTCTGCAAACTGAAATTCAGCATCCGAGCATCCCCTTTTACTTGAACTCTTGTGACATTGTACATTACTTCCCGTTCTTAAAATTTCTTTAATAGACGGAGAAAGTATTTTTAAGAGTACTTTTACCTTGCGATTTAATCAATTCTAAACAAATGAAAATTATTACCATAAATTGTTTATATTTACGCTTGTTTGAAAATTTTAACATAATATAATAGTTGAATATACTGTAAAGTTTAAAATGCTCCATATTATGTACAATGTTGCTATGCACCAACTTCTTTATCTACATTCTTTCTGCTCCTCTCGTCTTCATCCTGGTGGTGGATTACAATTTACACTAAAAATCGCTTCATATGTCATGAAAACCGAAAACGTACATACGTATACTTTGCAATGTTCAATAATCGATTTGGCTTACTTATTTTGAATATAATCACTAATGGAAACCGGATCCATATCAAATGTTCCAATATCAGAGACCTGCACACCGCTTTTACAAAGCAAGCATAGCGTAATCAAAGTAACAAACAGCCGAATCGACGATACGATAGAATGCATATACTGCTTGTCACGTTTTTCTAGAGAACGTATAAGTAATCTACGGATGCAAACTGGAAATAACAGAATATTGATTTCAGACTAATGAGTAATCCATGATTTCCCTTTCATTTTCATGCAGAAATCGCGGAAGAAGCAGCAAGCATTATAGACATCGGGCGTCCCCTGATTGCAATACCGTGGCTAGCTTCGGAAGCAGCTCCTCGGAGAGCCGTGGAGGTTTGAACCGATATTACCGTCAAGCTTGGGAAAATCTACACGAGACCGCTGGCCATAAAGCCAATCATCCTCCGCTTCGGCGCAAGGAAACCCTGGATGAACCAGGATACCGAGAAAACTATCGTGGCAACAACACCGAAAGGGACGGCTCGGAATTGGTTGTAAGCGATGTGGCTACGTATCCGTCGAACAAACAATCCAGCATCTCGGACAAAAAACGCCATCACCATCACCATCATCATCACCACGGTAATTCTACGCCAGAATGGAGGCAGTCCCGATCTCATCACAGATACTGAACACCGAATGTATATAGAATCTTTTATACCGAAAATTCGGTGCATCGATACTGTGACGAGTTACGATCGGATTATGATACTAGGCTTGTGTAACGCTTCGCATTGACTTTGAGTAGGATTTAGAGGGACATGGTGAACGATTAGACAAGCTTAAGAGTAATCGAGAGTCCAGATACGAAACGGGATCATCCTACATTTGTTGTTCTATTATACAGTAAATTATTTACAACTTTGTTACGTAATGTAAATATCGTATATGCAGTAGTATAAGAGAAGGCGGGGAGCAGTTTATGAATGTAGGAGGATCATAAGTTGATCGGAGGATATGCCAAAAAATGAAAGAGTAATATATATGTAATTACTGATCAAACGATTTCTGATAAATATTTCTCGTAAGATATAGTAGGAATGTTTAGTTGCATCGATATTTTTAACGATACTAAACGATATTTACGAAAAATGTTCACTCAGAAAGAGTGCAGTCTGATATAGGCACCTTGGCCTTGCCTTAAGAGAATTAAGAGAATCTTCTTATAGAGACATGACATTCGAAAGATATCGTTAAGGAAAGGCCGACGTTATCTATTTCAGAATCAAAATCTACTTAGCTATGGTGCTTATCTAAGACGGTACGATAACTGTATTAAAATTGTGCGTTAAGTCTGCACATGCAGAGTTTACGATATCAATGTAACATTTATATTTAGTATGATATGTATTATTTTACCCCATGTTGAATATTTTTCCCAAGCTCGTCGAAAATAAAATATAACTAGTAAATGATATGTACTCATTCGATGACTGAAGTAAGATATTCATAATAAGTTTGTACAT
This sequence comes from Macropis europaea, assembly GCA_916610135.2. Classification (NCBI taxonomy): domain Eukaryota; kingdom Metazoa; phylum Arthropoda; class Insecta; order Hymenoptera; family Melittidae; genus Macropis; species Macropis europaea. The sequence goes on along the minus strand of OU744345.1, from coordinate 22,619,727 downwards.
GCAATTATTTAATATCACGGTAATTCACAGAAAATTGTAATAGTGCCATTATGGGCAAACTTGTTTAATATATTTACACTGTATGATCTTGTTATTCAACATAACACACAATGCTGAATACTAGTATATTCTTAATAATTTGTTACATACATGTATCGCTAGTTTTAGTCTTATTAATGCACAAAATACTTAAACTAGAAATATTTATGTAGCCTAAAAGTTTGGCAGTATTTGGTACGTGAAAAACACATGTATAAATTGTTCAAAAAATCACTGAAATAAACTAAACTCTTGTAACATATTGTTTAATTGAAAAACAGTAAATCTCCACTTCTTTTAAGCACTCTAAAATATCACATAAAAACATATCACAATTAATTTTGAAGCCAATGTTCGATTAAGCGTCCAATTTCGACCCTCGCAGCTTTCAATTCAGGTGAGTCATTCTCAGATGGAGGATACATATTTGCACAATGAGCAGTACCTGTGAATTATAATACTAAGTAAATCACAATTTAGTGTATTGAAGAAAATACGTTCGAAATCTCAATTAATTTATGTACCGTTAATATAAATGGCAGGTGCCTGAGGATTCAATGACTTTGTAATTCCCAAGGCATGCCAAGGATCAACAGATCCATGTACAAACACTACATTTGTAACTTCCAAATTCAATGCTCCATACAAAATATTTGTTCGATTAACTGCTGACTCTAATAAATGAATATTATACCTGTAAAAATATAAAAATTAATAGTATCATATAATCAACTTAATAAAAAAGTATTCATTATTTGACAAACCTAGGTCCAAAAATATCAGTACACTGTTGCACAAAGAAATCTACTGGAAAAGTATCACTGAATAAATTAGGTTGTGCAGTGGAAGTTTGAAAGAAACCAAATTCTGTACAAGTTTGGTATGTCCATTGACGACCTATAACAAAACATTTTATTAAAATGTAGTAAGCAAAGGATGAAATACTATAATATATTTACTAAAAAAGATTACCTCCTTCTGCTTCTTCACTAACCCAAGTAACATTTCGAAGTTTATGAATCATTTTACTATACATATAGTCCAAACATTTCTCCTTACTTGCATTAAGTATTTTAGTGCTCAAGAATGCTAATCTGTCAATAGCAATACCTAGTTTCTCATTCGTTAATATATCACATGCACTGTCAATAGTCATATTTGCCATAGCAGAATTGTTGCGATTATCCTTATTGTATTGAACAATACCAGCAAAATTACTTGCTATTGTTTCATACAAATTTGAAATATCATTAAGCTTAGTGTGTCCAGAATCAATAGGATCACACAAACTATAAATAAGAAATAATAACACAGTTATAGATAAAAACATATTTACACTATTTGAGACAAAAACTAGGTTTTTACATACACAAATTTCTTAGTGATTCCCTGTTGACCAATGGGATGTCGTAACATTATGTGAAACTGTTTATTTGCTTCTGCTATTACATTCACACATGTCTCAGAATATTCCCGCAGTGCATTTTTAACAATAACAAAGTAATCTAAGAGAAGTAATTATTAATGTAAACAATTTCTTATGTAAAAATATTTTTTAGATTTACCTTGAAAATCAATTTCTGCTAACAAAGGACCACTTGCAGAAACAGCTCCATGTACCAAATGAGGATACTTAACACGTAACCATGCAGCTAGGGACCCAGCATAGGATCCTCCGAATGCAATCCACTTAGTACCATTTGGTAATTTATAGGAATCATTTATCTGCTCTACGAAATAAGCTAAGTCTGCTAGTGCTTGCTGTGATGAAAGATATACTAAATTTTTCACACTCAAATCCCTGTAATTAACAAATGCAATATGTCAGCATGTAAATTCTAAAGTTCATTAAACTTCAATTTCCATAAATTGTATTACATACGAAGTAGGATGACTTTTTCCATAAAAGCGATGTTCTACTTGAAAGCACAATGCTCCAAACTTTTTAGCATATTCAATCCACTGACCTTCTACCATCCATTTAGCATTTGCAGTACTTTCACCTCCAATCATTAAAAACACAGGGCCTGCTTTTTTATAATAATCAGCATTAACAAAATATCTCTGTGAAAATATAAATAAAAATATTAACTTTATTCAGTAAATATATAAGTAAATCTGCTACTAAGCATTCATAATATTCTCTATTATTACCTGTTGCCAAACATGAGCATCAATTGGATTAAAATGATCTAAGAACTGTGTAAACCATTCCTCCTTTGGTAATTCAACATCATCAGACAAAACTGGAGCTCCTAAATTACCATGTTTACTTCGACCTCTCATAAAAGTCCGCCATGCTATACTAATATTTAATAGACTCACAAAGAATAATAAAACCAAGGCCCGCTGCATGTTGTAGAAGACCTAAATTTATTAGAAAATAATATATATTCTGAAAAAAAAAAAACAAATTGAATTTGGTATGCAAATACTTTATGAAATGATATTGTATTAGTAATGTTATTTATCAATAACATAAGGTTTGAATTAAAGAATATAGTGAGTAAAATTTTTATTTATAATTAAACCATATAATAAGAATTCTCATCTTATGATTATTTTTATTTTCTAGTATTAAAATAAATTTGTATATTTCATTTATTATAAGTATTCTGATTAAAGTAAATTATCTCATTAAGGCGGTACCAATGAATAGATACAAGATTTCATAATATGCAATAAAGAAATGTAAAAATGTTTATGAAGTATCAATATTTAATATTTAAAAATAAAATTTAGATATAAATACTAACAAAAAACCTATTAGCAAAAAAGAAACAAGTGGAAATATTGAAATGTTTAAATTTAGAACACAGTGAATATTTATCTTCACACAATTATACTTTATAATCAGTTACATGCATTAAAGTAAACAAGTCGAACTAAAAACACAATTTTTTATAATTGTAAGCTCTAATTATTATCGAAATTTGAAAATTCTTGTGATATGTAAAGGAATTCTTATACTACTTTGAAAGTCAAGAATTACAATACAAACTGAAGATATAATTTAAACCGTATTGTTAAGCACTGAAATAACACACAAGTCCCGAAACTGCGATTAACAGCTGACAAATCTTAAAGAATGGTATGTTCGGTTTGATCTAAACATTTTCTTTGTTATTTCATTTATATCTATATATAACATGTATATCAATTAATGTGTATATTGAAACCTATAAAATCAATTTAATAAATTCTATCTCTATCAATAATCCAGCGACTGTAATATACGTATTTGTTTCGTACTTACGATTTTGATTCAGTTCGTTCTTTTCCTAGCGCCATCTCCAAAACAAGCTGTAACACTTGTGACCTTAATGGTTATGTTACGCGTAAATATATGTTTTTTAAAGGGTACTTTGTACCTCAAAATGTAAACAAAAATTAAAAACACAAAATAACTCCACAAGAGACATTCAAATGCAAAACTGATTTTGTATTATTGCTTCAACTCAAGCTTTGAACGTGACTGCCAAATTAATTAAGCGATAATCAATTTTCAATATACATGTATATATATGTATTTACAATTGCAGAATTGAGTATATAATAGCAAAAAACACATATTCTAAATGAATTAAAAAATATGGGCTGAAGTGTAATCCAAATGTGTTTTTGAGGATATGACACGGAAGAAAAAGTAGAAACAAATTTAAAAATTGATCTGACAAGAAAGCTACGAAAGTGGTCGTCTCAGATTTTAATGAGCTTTTGCATGGTGGTAGATCACGTCATTACAAATCTCTTTATATATGATTTTGAGCATACACAATCAATAGTTTAAAAGATATTTAATGTAAAAAGAAACTTTGGGTAGCAACATAGTATCTCTCAGACTACTCTACACTCTTATGCTTGAAAGCATCTCTTACAGTAGAATAGATAAACCCTATCAGAACTTTAATATTAAATATCTTTTAAACTATTTATCATCTATGCTTAAAACCATGTATAAGGAGATTCATAATACAAAACATGAAATAAAGTAATGCTATGTAGCAACAAGAATACATCAGTAATTCTTTGTCATTATAGTAAAATCTTTATACGTTATAGTTTCAAATCTCAACCTTGAATTGTCAAGCAGTACATAATATTTGATTTCTATTTATTGTATTAATTGTATTTGCTGTTCTGTTTCCTTTTTTACTTTACAACAATGTATATTGTCTTTATGTTTGTATTGTTTAATTATAAAAAGTCTAAATATCTCATGTATCAATGTGAGATGTTCAATAAGTGACAAGAATAGTATTGTACAGTATTTTAATACATATATAACAATATTTAGATAATACTACATTTGTTTATAGATAATTCTTTTCATCTATGTACATATTACACTGACAAATCAGATTTTAGTTTCATCCTGAAAAAACTGGGCTAAAATTTGTTTAATACATTTTTATACAACTTGCTTTGCATATCTAAGAACTAAAAATATCCTGTTACAACCTTATTTGATTCCTTCTTTGAGAGAAGAAATAATTGTTATACATTACTTAAAGAAAATAAACAATGTAAGTATTATATTATTTGAAACTTCTAAATGGTCCTTGGTCTCTATCATAAATGCCCAAAACGGTTGCAGTGGGAATGTTTTTTGTGACAGGACAACAATGAATTAAACTGGTTCCTGAAAACTTATTTACAAGCAGAAGGAATGTGTAGACACAGAAGGATTATATGTTTATAAATACAGTATTATGGATGAAGAATCAAAATCTTATAATAAAAATTCTCAGTACTTACTGTACATCCCCCATATCTGTTACAAATTACAAAGGAATCTATTACATGTATTTTGTTGCTAAAATTAGTTAATAATGTATGTAGAAAATTGTGTGCATTTTTTGTAAATTCAGTAATCTATACATCAAACACTTTTTATTAATAACCATATTTTAACAGATATTTAAACAAAAATCATTATTTATAAGGAAGAAGTTTGCATTAATAAATTCTAATAAACCATAGCAAAATTAAAATCTCACCAAAGCCTATAACTTGAAACAAAGATATTAAAATTTTAGAATAAAAGTATCAAAACTGTATCTATTTTATTAAAATAATTTTAATCTCACAAAGTATGCAAGAGTTAACATTTCTTTGTCTACATGAGTACAAGTTCAATAACTGATGATATTTTGAAATGAAATTCATATATTTTGTACATAAGCTTTAATCATTACAATAAACATTTTTCAACTATGATATTCTCTTTATATTCATTTCTGAATCAGCATAGATCTGGTATCAAACAAAAATATTGACACACCTACAGCATTACAACAACATTATGTATAAATTTGAAAAAGTAAAAACATATATTCACTTCTCTTGCAAAATGTTCCTTATTCTTCTTCCTTCACCATGTCTGAACAACATAGAAGTACTAAAGACATCCATCCTAGCAGTGACCATGCCCAATATGATGTTTTATTATCCTTTTCCTCAAGTTACTCTAAAGTTCAATTGGGTGAAGACTGAAATTATGAAGAAGTTGGTAATATGTGTTTAGTATTAAAAGCAACCCATTAACATACAACATAAGCGGTATGCTTTGGATCATTATCCTGTTAGAAGTAAAAATTTGAGCCAAAGTTTAATGTATTTATATCCTTTAGGTTTTTTTTTCAAAATATTGAAATAAATATGCTTATTCATGTTATTTTCAATGAAAACAAGTTGTCCAATACTGAAACACTCATAAAGCTCTGTACCGTTACTTTACATCAATGGACTATTTGAATCATCTAATGCGCTATCAAATTCTCCCCAAGCCAATATTTCACCACTACATTGAAAAATATTAAATTTATTTTCATAGGATCATTCATATAATCATTTGCCATTTATTTCATGTACATAAATTTAAATACTAAACTGAAAAAAAATAATTTACAAAAAAACGGAATATTTAAATTTATTTTCTTCAGATTTATATGTAGTTTTGTTGCAAAGTCTTAACTGAAGATATAATAGGTATGCCAATACTTTTGTTCACTACTGTATTACGAAATATACCAAAAAAACCAAACATTTCAGAAATTCTGAATCACCCGTTTTGTAAATGTTTAAAGTCGCATTTATTACATCTGAATATATTTCATTTTGATAATCTTTTGACGCAACAGGTTCGGAGCTGTAAATATGTAGAAGGGTAAATTCAATGTAGTGAACATATATAAGTACTTTTATCTAAGTCAAACAGATTTTCGAACCGAGTTTTTTAAAGCAATTTAATCATCTGCTTCGACTTCTCTTTCTTCTTTGTTCCATGTAAGAGACGGACGATGTTATCCAGTAAGATCGCGCTAACGAATCCAGTAAATTATTCGCCGCACGTGTTTGATAAATGTGGTTCACGCATATAGAGAAAAACAGTGATGATGTGATCGACATAAGATTTGACAACCAACAATGCGTAGTTAGTGGGATAAGTAAATTGATCGGTGAGGTAGTACATATTTATCGTGATGTAAACGAATGAAAGAAATATTGAGTTAGTGCTGCCGACAAAGGTTCTGGGAACGTTATATGCGTCATGTGTAACCTCTTCTAAGGTTTAATTCATTAAAGGTGAGCGAAAGAATGAAATCAAATGATTTGATTTTCATTGTTACTACATTCTTGGCTGATCTTTGTATTCACATGATGTTTAATTCATATTCAGATGATTGTTTTGCATTTCTGTATCTTAACACCTGCAATATATAATAGATAATATTTATCAATGGTGTTACAATTAGAAGTATTTGTTAAAGTGTTTTTCTGATTAATTGTTATAAATTTTCACCCTTTCTTGTGTTATTTCTTATACTTTTCAATTCGTTTATATATTTGTGTATGTATTTTTAAATGAAACAATATGTTAAAAGTTCGACACCATGATTTTCTAATTCTGTTTAAACTAATTTGAATGAAATCTATTTTTATTACAGGTTCTTACACTAATCCAGAAAAAATGAAGTTTGCAGAACATTTGTCTGCTCATATTACGCCTGAGTGGCGTAAGCAATATATTAGTTATGAGGTAATGTATATTAATATTGAACTTATAATACAAATGAAATAAATGAAAAATAAAATATTTGTATTTAATATAAACTTTTATTTTTAAAATACTGGAAATATATTTCCTGTAGTATCAACATATTATTAATTAAAACAACTTTTTGGGTTAATAGGAAATGAAGGCTATGCTTTATAGTGCTGTGGAAGAAGCACCTTCATCTGAAAGTGTTGAACCAGAAGTAATATCTCGGCACTTTGCTTCATTTGATGAAATGTTTTTTACATTTTGTGATCGTGAATTAAAGAAGATTAATACTTTTTATTCTGGTGAGAAATATTTGTTAATATATATAAATCAAATGAAATGTAATATTTTTTAACCCTTCTATTATGTTGATTGTTAAGTTATTTTAATGTTGCATAACGATAGAATATTCAAAGAAATATATATCTTTATAAAATATACTGATATAATAATTTGATTGTATACACAGTAATACTGAATTGTAGTACTGAAAAGTGTTAATAAAGAATAAAGATTTAAAAATTGAATAAATAGATATATTTGCATAATAAGAATTAATATTGAAAGAGTTAAAGCATTATTTGTTAATAACAAAATAACAGAGTACTAAGATAATTGTAAAACTGGTACAAGATTTGACTTATTGTATTTCTAAACTTTATTAGTAATATTGAATGTAATTATTAATTAACATTTATTTTGTACAGAGAAGTTGGCAGAAGCAACACGTAAATATGCAGCCCTTCAAAGTGAACTGAAAATTGCACTGGGATTACAACATGGTGTAGGAAAAAATAAGGGAAAAAATGTTAAACCTCATTTGTCAACAAGAAAACTAAGAGAGCTGAAACTTGCATTTTCAGAATTTTATTTGTCCCTTATACTTCTTCAGAATTACCAAAATCTGAATTACACCGGTTTTCGGAAGATTCTTAAGAAACATGATAAGGTACTTAAAGAGAGAAATTCAATTCATTAATATTTGCATAGACCCATGCTTAATTCTTTTGTATTTCTCTAGGTTTTCAGGCTCATTTAAACAATAATGAAAAAAATAAGGAAAGAACTAACACTTATCTTTTAAAGTCCCTTATCCTTATTATGCACAAGTAAAACTCCAGCATTCCTTTTACAGCACAGTAATTTGTCTGTCTTGTATAAGTTACTTTATTTTTATTCTTGTTTTCAGTTGTTGTCAGTAGATAGTGGTTCAAAATGGAGGGTAGAATGCGTCGAAACGGCACATTTTTATACATCAAAAGATATAGACAAACTCATACAAGATACAGAGACTACTGTAACAAACGAGTTAGAAGGTGGAGACAGACAACGTGCTATGAAACGTCTTCGTGTACCACCTTTAGGCGAGCATCAGAGTCCATGGACTACTTTTAAAGTTGGATTATTCTCTGGTAGTTTCGTTGTTCTGTTTGTAGCAGTTGTACTTTCAGGTAATAACATAAATTTATATAATATAAAGAATTCATATAGTTTATTCTGATGGCATAATTTCAATTTATTTTATTTTCAGCAATATTTCACGATGGCGAAGAAAACTTAAAAATTGCATTTAGATTATACCGTGGACCTTTACTTATTATACAGTTCTTATTCCTTATTGGTGTAAATGTTTATGGATGGCGGTCGTCGGGCGTGAATCATGTGTTGATATTTGAATTGGATCCACGGAATCATCTTTCTGAACAACATCTTATGGAATTGGCTGCTGTTCTTGGAGTTGTATGGACTCTCAGTTTATTGAGTTTTTTATATAGCGCCAGTTTAAGCATTCCGCCATTCATAAATCCATTAGCATTAGTCTGTATCATGTTGTTATTTCTCCTGAATCCATTAAAAATGTTTCGACATGAAGCACGGTTTTGGTTGTTGAAAATCATTGTAAGTACCAGTGGCATAACATGCAACGTAGTACACATAAATAATAAGTTATTACCATTGGATTTTTTTCTTAGGGACGGGTTCTAATATCACCATTTGCATATGTCAATTTTGCTGACTTCTGGTTGGCAGATCAATTGAACAGTCTAGCTACAGCATTATTAGATTTCCACTTTTTAACGTGTTTTTATATTACCAATGGAAATTGGCTGGAAGCAGGCGACACCACACAGTGTATGTCTGGTTCATTAATTGTTAGACCCATTGTTAATTGTTTACCTGCATGGTTTCGTTTCGCACAATGTATTCGACGGTACCGCGACTCGAAAGAAGCATTTCCACATTTGGCTAATGCTGGGAAATATTCAACGACATTCCTTGTTGTAATATCTAATACCATGTGCGTCTATCGCGCTGGTAAGTCATACACATCAAATTTTTCGGCACATTTGTGACCATTTTTAATCGGATAAGGAAATACAAAATACATTTATTTCAGAGGATTATCAGAATCGATGGGAGAATCCATGGTTGTGGCTTTGGGTGATTAGTTGTTTCGTCAATTCAGTATATTCCTTAACTTGGGACTTGAAAATGGATTGGGGTCTTTTAGATAGTAATGCTGGCGAGAACAAATTTTTACGTGAAGAAGTTGTATATTCGGCAGCAGTAAGTAATTGATTACACATTCATGTATCTTTCTCGAATATTTATTTCAAACGTGATTGTTTTTCAGGGATTTTATTATTTTGCTATAATCGAGGACTTTGTATTAAGATTTGCGTGGATCGCTAGTTTTGTTCTTATTGAGTGTAAATACGTGTCTAGTGATTTAATGACATCTATTGTAGCACCTCTTGAGGTCTTCAGGTAAGAATCCAATTTGTTATTTGTTATGTAACAAGTTTTATTGTTTAGTTCGGTAACGTATACATGCTAATATATTAATTTCAGGAGATTCGTTTGGAATTTCTTCCGGTTAGAAAATGAACATTTAAACAACTGTGGTAAATTTCGTGCAGTTCGTGATATATCAATAGCACCGATAGAAAGTTCCGATGAAACACAAATTTTGCGTATGATGGACGAAGAAAATGGCGTACTTAATAGAGGTAAACGTAAAATGGGAGGTAAACGACAGGCAACCACCAAGGAGGACAAACGAGCTTTGCTCAAAGATGAAACAGTTGATATAGATATATCGAATGCCAGTTGAAATTAGCTCAAAAAGTTTTCCTGCAGGTTGCAGCCTAAGGCAATATTGTTCCACGTTACCATAGATCGTAACTTTCCTAGGAGTCTGTAATTTATCATAGCTCGAGTAACTGAAACTATGGATGACTATTGTCTTGTTCTTATATTTATCAAAATTGAAGACTATAAAGTTGAAATAGACAAGTGCCTTGTATCCTGTTCTTAACAGAACTTCTGTTGAACTGTAAGTGTAATAATTTGATACTATGGTATTTACGCTACAGAGTCTTCCATGAAAATATTTAGGCACTTAACACACTATTTATTGCTAATTAATTAGCGAGTAGAATTTATTAGAGACATGTTTCAGTTTTAACTTTTCTTCCATTTAAATAATATTGTGTATGCACAATAAGTGTTATTTTCGGATATATTTGGTATTATTAAAATACCCTGGCCGTATAAAATTGGCATTCAATCGGTGAGCAATAATAGAGAAGTGATTAATTAACTAGCGATACGTTATGTGTTATTAATGTACATATTTGTCAAGTTTATAGTCTTCAGTGTTGATGTTGAAATGCATTGCTTGGTACCTAAAAGATGTATGAAAAGTGACTTCGAAAATTTTAAGGCAGTTATATATATTGTAAATTATCATTAAAATTGGGGAATGCCATTTCAAATAGGGTGTCCTGTAACATGTGGGAATCACTTTAGGGATACCTTCAGCACATCAAAAGAATAAAAAAAGTTCATATAAACATATGTCCTATTTGACTTTGTTTTCGAGTTATAGCGGTATTTTCGGTTATTTGATTTTAGATAAAAAGAAATAACGTTGATAAACTTTTTTAAGATATTTTTATAAAAATGTAATACATAAAAAAACCAACAATTAATAACAATAACTAAGATCTTCAGCAACAACATACTCAAAGATTTTCGAAATGGCCAACAAGGACTGCTCCAGCAACTCTAAAGTCAAATACGACATGTTTATATGAACTTTTTTTATTCTTCCGATGTGCTGAAGCCACCCCTAAAGTACTTACCACATATTACGGGAGACACTGTATACGCATTCCTTTGTGCTCGCGTAGTGGGTGATACAAAAATCTAGCATCTGAAAATATGTAAAAATGAAAACTTACAGTGTATCATAGCATTCACAAAAGTTGCTTCAGAAGGCATAGATTATATAGTTCACTAACAGCTAATAAAGGAGAAGGCGTGTGCAACTATTAGTGTTGCGCGATCGTGTTTGATATTTAAGTATACCGGTCATACGATAGCCGAATTAATTTTATTTGAAATTACTGGACCATACTTCTTTAATATTACATAATCGTTATTTTCAGCACATGAAGTTTATTCCTTTTTCGTGATAAAAAACTGTATTAGTCTTATGTATTACATTGTATAAATAGTACTAAATTTTCTTGTAAAACTGATTTATGAAGTTTACATTAAGCAGCGTGAGATCTTGTATTGTAGCAAATTGAAAAAAAATTAATTTTACTGTTTTGCTTAACCAAAGTACGCGCAGACAAATGAAACCTTCGAATTCGATAGTAAGTACTTATTATTACGTACTTCATCCTACTTTTGTAGAACTATTTACACATTTATAAACAACCGTAGTTAAAATTATAGAATTTCTATTCAATGTCAATAGTAGTAACAAAATTACTAATACTAATATAAATTATCAATACTAGTAATGATATTACTGGAATTATATTCTTTATATAAGTTGCGAAAAGTTTAAATTCTGTATAATTAAATGTTTTTACATATTTTATACAACAAAATTACATTCAGGAATAATCTTTACATTCTATGAGAAAAAATTACGTCATCTGTTATTTTTATTCGCTCAATTATTAATTTAGGAAACCTTTTAAATTTCGTTTCTTTCAGTGATACTAGCGCATTGCTGTTTGCGGTATTAATATTTAGACATTAAATTCCAATGATTGTGATGGTTTTACATATATTTTTATATACTTTGTTATAGGAGTAGCGATGGCTATGATAGTGAACAGAAATTATTCCTAATAAACATGCCAGATATTTTTGTATTTCGTATACACTATATACAAGTTATATATGTATCTTTTTCGAAACGTGTGCAGTACGTGCTATATGTGATTATATATAATTGTAAGTAGTTACTTAGAAAATGAAGTATGTACACATGCTTGCATATAAGGTACTTATATTTCATTAATAAAATATTGAGTATTAAAACAAGCACATCGCATTTCGTATATTTTCTTTATTATGAATTGTTACACTTGACAACGGCTTTTATCTTAAAAGTTCTTTTATTCATAACAGTACATGTTATACATATACATGATAGAGTTTGTGTATAAATCGTAAACAACTTCTACGACGTCAATAATGATACTGTACAATAGACTGACGATGTTAGACAAATATTATTTGTAACATTATACAGACCAAACGATAGTAGGAAGCACTACTTACAAACGGTTCGAATAAATATGCTTCACTTGAAACTACTGTTTCTAATGTACCTACTTCAGGTAAGATCAGGTATCTCTGGTTATTATTTTATTATACCAAATGAAATGGTACTTCAAAAATCCTTTACAATCCTACATCAAAATCTATTCAGTATCACACTTTAGTATACTCGTTTACATTTTGTACAAAAAAGTACATAAAATTGTCTAGAATTCGCCTACACTTTTTTAAGTTAATTTAGAAATGCCTGAATTCTATATCTTTCCTTTAAAGTTAGATTGTAACGGATTCAAACATTTCTACTATACTAATATAAAATGTTGAAAAACAATCTCATGATTGACATAATACGGATCTAATAAAGGTAAAAGATTTGCGATAACTTTCTTCGAGACGTATCGAGAAGATTACGCGTATGTTAAAAAAGTTAATAGAGACCTTTGGCAGTATATTTATCAGTGAAATAATAATGTGAAAGAGTTTCGAGTTAGTTTTTAAACCACCGAACAATGAGTTAGGTTATTGATTCTTTCTTATTCATTTTATAACTTGAGTTTCTTATATTACATGAAACGAAACAACTATAATTTCCTTTGGAAATGTTGTATAACAAGTACACAACGCCATTTAAAGCAAGAATCTCATTATGTAGCATTATAGACACATACTCCTGCACTTCTTAATAAAAAATGTATATTTACTAAATAACAATTAGTATGAAACAATGTAAGAAATAAATAAATTTATTAAACTTTATTGTTATATTAACTGCGTGTGGACACTGTATTCAAAACGAAGAACACAGTAGTGTGTATCTGCTCTTTATTCAAGAGAGATTACATTTAAATCAATCAGGTCCTCAAAAGTTCATAAATCAATAAAACTCTACAACAGCGAACAATTGATTAAAGTTTCAAAATCTGTGTGCCGATACTCTTGTAGTGATATAACCAAATATTCGTTTCTGAAGCTGTAAAAGTATTAGTGATTTTGCAAGTTGTTGAGTGCCTTTAAAAAGGTAAAGAGGGATGATAGTGTCGACTACATTTGAAATATCGACGATTAAATTAAATTGGTTTTCCCTTTTGTTACTAAAAGTACATGCACGATACACACGTACAAGAATTTTTACAGCGAACACAACGTGATGCAGTTTAGAAGAGTTGCGACAGTGATGGTCACGGGAGCTCCTGTCTCCCCCACTCTAGGTCCATTCCCCTCATATGGGATGTGATTTGGACGACGATGGACTGAGGGGAGGACGTGGAGGGAACTGAAACGAGGGGAATGGACCTAGAGTGGGGGAAGGCTCCGGTGGCTATCACTGAGTTACGATATCGTACTTTCAGCAACTTTTCGCAGTGCCAATTTCACTGCCATGACTACTGGAAGCTTTTGACTTTCTTTCTGGATCCATAGCAATCGAAATGAACTCCTCCGAAATCTTTTTGTCTAGTCCTGTGTACGTTTGAGCTAGATCAACTTGGTCTTCTCCTATCGTGGACATCCTCTTCGGAGACTCTGCCTTGACCTCAACTTGCTTCTTCCTCTCCATCGTGTCTTCGTGTTCCGCCGCTAAATGACGCTTTTGTTTCGTTCGAATCTGGAATTTAATAGCAAATCACAAATAATTGAAAGATGATTCATAATTTTAGACGTATTATAAACGTTTTAACGAAATTAGAGTCTTCGACTCAGAGTAACGTTTAAAGAAATCTTTAAAATCGATATATCTGCTATATTAACTTTTCGGTAGAAACACCCTAATACTCTTTTATAGAGAAGAAAGAGCTGCATCGACGAATTTGTTACAAAAATTGTTCTATTGAAGAAAAGATTATTTACGCTGTGGACCACGAGTAGTACTTTAGAAAATTAAAATCCAAATATTTTCTAAACTAACAGTGTTTCGACACATGCGTTCTAGTTCCATTTAAAAAAACGAAGATGGCTTTCACATCTTCGCTATGCCTCCACCCATAAGGAAACTACTGACACCACATTATACTCTCTCGAAATTATTTAACTTTTATCCAAAATATATTTTGATACCATGAATAGTTTCGCAAATACAGGCTAGGGTCTAAATATGGGCTAGTTAATGAAAAAGGTCATGTTAGGTACTTCAGTTTAGCGGGAATAGTGTAAAATTACGACTCAGAAGCAAAAGAAGTTGCTGAAAAAAATGTATACATTTGTGATTATTGTAAACAGGCTATTGTTTTCGACATAGTTTTAAATATATCAATGTAAAAATATGCAATTTTTACATTTCTTTTAGAATATTTTGAGAGTAGCCCGTATTTGGACCATACTTTTAAAAACGAACATTTTTACTTTTATTTTAAACAAATAATTTGAAGCGAACATTATTTTTTTCAGTTTACTTTAATTCCATATCGTAAAGCAAACATGTTTTAGAACTAGGTTAAAGTGTTACGTCTTAAAAATCTTCAACAAGTCGGCAGTAGGTCCTAAAATAAAAGTACTAGCCCATATTTAGACCGTTTCCTCTATAATTGATGCGTTTCAACTTCGTGAACAATACAATTTTGAACAAAATGTATCAAGTCTACAGTACAGATCGCGCACGTTTTGAAGAATAACGTAACGTAGTGTGAAAGTCGCAATTTAATTTCTGTTTGGTCCCTCAGCAGACATCGAAAATATTGATTGGCTCGACGCACATTGAATCTCCCCGCCGCGTCCGGTATGAAAGCAAACATTAAATGACCGAATTTATTATGCTTCGCTTTCACCTGGTTGAAACTTCCTGAATAGGAAGAGCAACAGAAGATAAGTCCGATCGGTATCGAGCATTTTAGCCTCTCTTTCCCTGATTACACAATTACACGCAAAGAGAAACGAAACGGCATTCCTTTTCGGACTCGTCGGGGAGAGTGGAATCGGCTCTGAAAACACTGACGGTTATTCGACATGGCAAGAATTTGTTGTTCAGAGTCGTGAAACGCATACGGAGTACCACGATGAAGACACTTACTATTTGCGGTGGAGGTCGACCAACGTATGGCATGTGTTGCATAGGAACCGCGCCATAACCTGGAGCAGGCATTGGCAGAGGTCCAGTCGGCACGAATCCTCCAGGGAACTTCGCAGGAGCACCAGGCATTCCATAAGGTGGCTGCAACAAACGAACAATTTCTTAGACTGTGTTTACATTGGTAAGTTACTTGTACCAGTAACTGGTACAAGTAGCTAGCCCGGTTAGTGCACTTGCCCGCCTCACGGCAAGCAGGCGTTTACACACGAAACTGTTTCTTTCCGTGCCAGTATCAGTTCTGTTTTCATGATTTTACCAGTAAAATAATATGACATGTTCAGCCGTAGCCGAGATATTTTTAGCATGCGTTTCAAAAGTACGGTTTTGAGAAAAACGCGTTTAAAGTTTGGATGGTGTAAAATTATTAATCTCGGTATTATTCTGCGTAAAATTACCAACGCACCGCTTCAACAACGCGTCTTTACTCAGATCGTTGTAAATAGGATGAATAACATCCAAGATATTTTTAAGAAGAACCTTGTAATCGTGTTTAAATACATGTAATTGACCGTTGGTACTTGCATACTAGGGGTTTATATGCCCTCTTAACAACGTCTTCACCGTCGTGTTGTCGGTACTACCCTACCGGAACGCGTTTACATTGGGCTATCCGAAAAACTAGTTGTCCGGACAGCGTGATATTCAGGTAGGTATAGCGGGGGAAGACTAGTGGTAAGTTAGGTAGTTACCCTCACAATCAGGAAGAACATTGAAGAAAAAATCAAAATAAGTGCGTTATTGTTTCTCGTCAAAAGCAACTGTCCACAGAAAAAAACGTCACGTGAAATACATGCTGTCGGCTGTGCAGGCAGGTCGAAGTCAAAGGGAGACCTAAAAGCAGCAGTCACGAGCAAGCTTACTCCGTTGACACAAAAATCTGCGCACCTTGCGCGTGCATCTCCGAAATGTAGGCACAGAAATCGCCCGGAGCTGCGGCCTCGCGACGGAGTTTCTCTCGACGGCCGATCGTCTGAACTTTCTAGCTCACGTGTCACTGACCTATCCCTACCTCCTGTAGGCAGGGGTCGAGTAAGTAGCCGAGAAAGAGTCGTGGGAGAGAATCTGGCCTCACCTGGATCATCGGATGCATCGGCAGCATCGGTTGCACCACGTAAATCGGCTGATTCTTCGGCACGTGGTTCTGAGCCGTGACCCACTGGTGAACCATGTTGCGAGTCTTCAGCCGACCATCGCTGGCTGCATCGTCCCCGCTGTTTGCTCGAAGACATCCGCAGAGCTTCGGGGTCAAGATCAAACAGCTGTAGCCAGAGATCAGTAGTTCAGCCACGCTGGTCACCAGGAGGCCGATACTCGCCAACAGACCTGCCCATCCACCCTGTACGTCCGCTGCGTTTCCTTCTTCACCCTGTGCGGAGAATTTTCATTTATTTTTCTTGTTTTTATGTTCATGCTTTACGTCGCATCTACTGCTAGATCATTAGCGATGAATTTACAATTAGATAGATTATCTTACACTCAATTCAAGTAATTAGATTTTATAGTACAGGGTAGTCAGTTTCAGGAAATGTAGGGTGTTCTTTATGTGATCTTATGATGTCAGGGCCGCGTCTGGTTTTAACTTGTATTTTCGTCTTTGAAATTGGAATTTTCTGCATTCATACAAGTATATGGTTTATCGACATTTCTTGGTTACAATGGTTACAGACATTTTCATTTATTCATTCTTTCGTATTCGTGTAGCTCTGTAGTAATAGAAGGAACCCGCACTAACAGGTTCCGTGCCGTGTGGCGCGCACGAGCCCCATAGTTTCCGTAGTTAACACGTTAAACGCGGAGCTAATTTTGTCTTACTTTCCATTTAGGCGGCGTGTAAATACAGAAAATGCGGAAAGAAAATTTGGTAGAAAAATAAATAGAAATTGTACCAAGAAAGTCGTAACTTTTTGTAATACTTGTAAAGAAAAATCTCACTTTTGTTTGAAATGTTTCAACAAAATCCATCAAAAAAGTGTAAACAAATTTTTTAATATAATATGAATTATAAAGTATAATTTTTTAAATTTGATACTGTCGGTTCCCAGCGTTTAGCGTGGTAAAATACATACCAGTTTATCATAACTCAAATCTTTGTCTACGTAACTCATCATTTCAAATGAAGTTCTAACACATTAAGTTAAAAATAGTACAATTGGTCGTTATCAGTTGTGCAACGAGAGCATCCGATAATTCACGGTCCTCTCAGAATCGGTGCTGAACGCATATTTTGTTTTCGATTGAGAAAACGAAAAACCTACAGCGTCGACTCGCGTAGATGCTGTGGAGATCCGTTGCCCGAGGTTTGAACGGGTTTAAATGTTTATAATATAATTACTAGACTGCGGATGTTTATGCAGATATACATTTTCAGACTTCCATATTTCCGATGTTAATGCGGTTAAATAAGTAAAACTTCGACAAGACTGCATTTGCTCCTTGAAATGTTCAAAATATGTAATTTATGCTTCGCTAAGTTATTAAATGTCCATTGTTCACCAAATTGGATATACTAAATTGCATAAACATCCGTAGTCTAATAATTACAATTAATATTATCGTATTCTTGAAACTCTGCAGGAAAATATAATTGCGTAATTTCTGTAGTTGCAACGTAAAATTTGTTTAACACGCTTCGTGTCGCGTGGGTCGCATACGTCACTCGTAACGAGTTTCATTAAATAAAATAACTCTTAACTAAAATAACTCCCGCTATGTTTTTAATAAAATTAACGTCACACTGATAGTATGCCACAGGGAGTGTTCCACGAAATAATCAAACATTTTCGTGTATAACTCTGTGCTTTGTAGAAATCTACTTTAATGCGTCTGACCAGGTACGGACTTTTTCACTATAGCATGGAAGGTGTTAGTGATATGATTGTACGACTCGTTCTATTTTTAATATTTGCAGTGACAGTCATCAAACTTCCTCCGAGTCTTGCAAGTTATAAAGTAAAGTGACAATAATCGGGCAGTAAGTAAGATGAAATTAAATAGGAAAAAGTGGGGGATCGTACTGGGATTTGAACACTGGAACTTTCTCTTTAAAGTTCGAGACACTGTCGCCCTGCAAAGACCGCCGCCGTTGAAATAGAATTTTGTACTATGGATACCTGTTCACTTTTGAGCGTTAGTCTACACGGATTTCTTGTTACACTTATCGCAAGGTTTTATAAAAAAAATAACTTGATTCGACGATTTAGAAAACTTAATGTTCGAAGATAATTTTACTAAAAATGTTTGAACAGATACGGATAATATTCTACAATTTGTTTACAATGATCAGTTTCTATAATTTCAGCTTGGACCAATTTAACCCTTAACTACTATAGACGTTGAAACTTACGCAACTACTATAGCAGGTCTCAGAGACCGCAAAATCCAATTGTCCTTGCTTTGTACATTAATTATAAAGAGGCCCAAGCCTGATTGAACATTAGACTCTAATTGAAAGGTACATGGCGTGAGAAGATGATAAGTCATGCAGGAAGGAAATAAGGATGAATGAAAGTTTGGAGTGATCTCACAGACGTTCTATAGTAGTTAAGGATTAAATCACACTCGTCTGGGTTGCAATTATGTGTGGTTTGTCATCAGGATAACGATCATCTTTTCGAAATCTTCCTAAATCTTGGTCTTGAGTCGTCAACATCTCACCCTAACGAGAGGATAGAGGGAGTTTCGAAATAACTGATGCTGCCTACACATGGAACATTTGAAAAAACATGGTCTAAATAGTCGGTAAGGTGTCCGACTGCAATGCTAATGTTTTCTCTACACGTGTGTTCGAATTCCACTGGAGGAATATTCCAGGCCATATTTCTATTTTACACATATATATTTCCAGCGTAAGTGGTGTGATTTTACACCGTAAAAACTTTATACTACAACTTTACTCCTATCACTGACTTATCTCAGTTAACAGTGTGAGTCACGCAATTGAAACGATTTGTACCTTGAAGTTTGGTTTGGCGAATCTCCAATATCAATTTATACAGAAATGAAGCCTGGTACGAAAAAATGTCACTCTACATCTTCGATTTATTTTTTCATGTAGATTCACCCCTTTTCCGGTTGTACCACCAGGTCGGTAACAACTTGTATAGCTCAAATATTTTTAAACTTATTAAATTTAATATCTCCCCTAGAGTCTTATGTTTTGTTCCGTTTTTCTATGCTTTAACATTTAGGGTTAATCTATTCTGTTTGAAACCCTACAAGAATATGCTTATTAACTACTAATCAAACCAATGTTTTTGCTGATCTTTTTGTTGCATCAGTCGATTGCTTTAGCACTTCAGCCCTAAATTTTATTCTCTCATCTAAATAAATTTTTATGCTTACTTTCTAATCTTTTGTTTTACATATTTTCCTGAATAAAAAGTATGAATTAAATGAGAAATTAAAATAAGGAATCATCATTTAAATAAGGAGTCCATCAAAATAATTTAATTTTTATTTAAAGCATGCTTAAGACAATCTGTATAGAATGGTCTCGATGTCCATACATTTTTCAAAATAATAGTAATGTAATGTTTACAGAATTTACAACGGTATCAAACGTTTCAGAAAACTATACTTTCGTCAAGGTAATGACGAAGGTACACGTTTTTGTAATAAACAGCTGCATTGCCATCGCAAACTTCTAATTTCATCATCATATCTATGATTACTGTCTGTTAGAATTTCAAGAAAACGGTAAAAATTGACAGTGACATCGGCAGCGGACATTGTGACGCGATGTCACGTGAGCAAACAGTAAGTATGCAAGCACGCATAGATAATCAACATACACAATCTTTTTATACTTCGAATCACGTACACCAAAGCTATTGTTCTACATATTTTACACTTTCCCTCAGCAAAGAAATTTGTTATGTACAGTTGTTATGAATACTTTGTCAAAATCCTTTTGTGAGTACCTACTTCGTCGTCAATTCAAGTAGTCCGTATTACGTTTATTTAACTACCACATTTTTAACAATGAAAAGCTTCTACAAGCAATAGAAATATAGTTAAATAAGTTTAATGTTTGTAACTAGTGAGAAATAATACTATTATTTGGTTAATACCTTCGATTATCGAGATATCGAAGTTCGATTATCGATATCTCGACATTCCATTATCGATATCTCGAAATTCGATTATCGATATCTCGAAGTTCGATTATCGATAGGGCAATTGCACCTAATATCGCCTACCAAATTTCAAATCGTTCTCAAGTGATGGGTAAGAGACATTTTTATATTAAATTAGTCTCAAACAAAAGAGACAGTATTTGTAACGCTGTCAATAAAGTATGTCTCTTTATACACGTTTGGCTACAACTTCAGTCCGTTGCCGATTTCTGTCAACGCTCTTTTTTTTCAAAATATTACGGGTAGGCGATATTAGGGGTACTTACACTATATCGAAATTCGATTATCGGTACATCGAAATTCGATTAACGATATCTCGAAATTTGATTATACACTGGTTGATATTACCAGTGGATGCATGTTTACAAACACTGTAATGCGTTGTTTACAATGCGTAATAGTACACGAGAATATCTTAGCGAAAATGTGCTGATAAGCAGAAAAGTAGTTTAGCAAACTTTTAACTGTAATAACTTTGGAACTAACGGGTTTCGGGCTTAGGTACCTTAGTACTTATTTATAGAGATTAAAAAACTGCGTCGAATAGTACAGTCAAAACTATAGGATCCTATTAAAAAAAAATATGAAATTGCATTTTCCAGGTGCACGAATTTATAAAAATGCATACAGTTATTCCCAGATTATGCATTATTAGATACCATCTAATTTTGCCTTATAACATTTTTATCCATCTCTAACCGTTTGGAAAATACAGCTCGTTCCAGTTGCGTGGGACAACCTGTATAAAAGGCGCCTTCATATAATGAAGTTTAAAAAACAAATTATCTCGAAACCATTAGTTCGTAGATATCAAGTTGTAGCAGGGTTAACGAAATACTCTGTATAATACATTCGAAAAGATTGTTCAAATGGCATTGCTAGTTTCGGTAACCTTGAAACCGTTATGTATTACCACAAGCTTCATTAAATTTGTAGTAAATGTATGATACTTTAATTTTTCATTACATACACTACACGCCATTTATTACCTTCTGGTTCAGAAAGATGTTCCCAAATACATGAACACTTTAAGAATATTCGATGTCAATTATTGGTCCATTAATCATTATTGGTTGCATAGTAAAAACTACCTTGAAATCATGGTGCCCTTTTAATTTTCAGGACTTGTGGACTACTTCTCAGAGATTCGATTATTTCGAGAATCCAAGTATGAGTGGATATTGAACTCGATTCCGTCCTTACTTGCAAGACACTTATTTCAGAAAGCAGTGTAATTATGAACACAGAGGTTCGCAGCAGACCCTTGACCGAAATGATGTGTTTCATGGTCCTATCTGTGAAATTTCACACGATGATGTGCTCTGACCGCGTTTTAGCCTTGGCATTGGAAACTTTCTCCGGCGGTCAAACGGTTTCAACGGCTCTGTTCTGGGCGGTCTACCTTGCCGAAATTCGTCGATTGGGCAGTGAACGAGAAAAAGATGAGAAATGAATCGGGGCCACCAATACCGTGGACTAATTGGGCTGTATACCGCTGAACGACAGTCCTCGTTAATTATAGCCGGCAGACGTGCTTTTTATCTTGAAGAAATCCTACTCTTTGCATTCTGCTAAATGTATCTAATACGGTAATTGCCACACTGCCAAGTAGCAATGTTGATGTATCAGTTTTCTATTATTCAACATGTACGGGTGTAGACAGAATAATGATCATGGCTTTTAGGAGTGAATCTCCTCGTCGAGTTTGATGGACATGTGTAAAAAATATCTTTCTAATAATAATGGTCAATATTATTCTACTTATTAAGAGAACACACATTTCTAGAAGAGCCATATCTATAAGGAATATTTTTTAAAATTGTACAGAAATTAGGTAGTTGTCATTCATAAATGAAGAGGCGCGGCCTTTACTATACGTGTATCAGGTGCAAAAAAGTTTCTTGGTGTGTTATTCAGAATATTATTACGTTCACGTGAAATTGTATCAAACAAAGAAAGTATTTTTAGGTCATGGCCGACATAGCAGTCAAAATTCCAACGACGTTCTTCTTAGTTCATCTCAAGTTAGGATGACAAAAGGACACACATACTTTAAAATTCTACCAATTTGCAGTGAATTAAAAACTGTTAAAGCAACTGTTATACAAATTCTAGGGAAGACATCATTTTTAAAGTATTACTGCTGTAGATTATTTTTTCTCTATGAAAGCATTGGAAATAATAGCACTCTTCGAGGAGCGGTAACATGTCAAGGAAAGGAACGCACAGCCATTTACTTTGACTTCTAATGCAAGTGCATGTTACTTTTCCAGTTGTGGTTTTCTAAACACAATAAAAGCAAGACGAACAATTTAACGCAACGGGAGTCGTGTAAAAATAAATCAAGAAAGCTGCCAGCGACCGTAGGTACAACAAACTGCTGCATGCTGGACGCTCTAATGCACCCCGCAGCTTTACTTTCATGAGTAGAAATCAGTTTCCTTTCGACCCAGTGCAATGCACCTCTCATTGTTCCCACAATGCACGCAAATGAAGTTAAATACAGATAGCACGTTTGAGAAACCTCGTCGATTTTTACACTTTCAGCATAGCCTGCTACGAAAAAGAGTTATTGTACTACATTCTGTCCCAGAAAGTTTTTGATATCGCAATAAAATTGAATCGATGAGTTGAAGAACAGTACAAGTCCAAAATTAGCCATTTTCAAATATTCTTAAAAGCAAATGTAAAATGTATAGAACTAAATGTTGGGACCGAAAACAGTGCAAAAAAGTATTCTATACTTGTGTTTCAGAAGTCCCTTCAGTTTAATGAGTGTAAAAACAGTATCTGTCTAACAATCACTTTTCATGGAATAATTTCTACTTCAATTATGTTTAAAGCAAGTTAATAAATGTTTTTTTTAGTACTGTCATTTTTTAAATTTTCTGACTAAAGAGTGACTTGAGTTGAAAAACAGTACAAGTCCAATAGTTTCATTTTAATTATTGAAAATTAATGAACAAAGTTTATCCATAATTAGACATATATGAACGTTCATCTGGGTTAGCATAACCGTGTTTAAATTGGAATAGCACTATAATATCAATGGCGTTGATGATACATGAAAAGTGACACTATTTTTTCAAATATCTCAAAATGTGGTTTTTGGACTTGTACTGTTCTTCAACTTACCGATTCAATTATGGTCTTCATAAATACCGCAACGGAATCGCAACTTACAACGATGCTCAAGAACAGAAAATTCTAGTTACGAACTGTATGTTATAATGTGAAAGTAATTTGGAAATTAAAATATAAAGACACTTTGAATGTGTTTACAATAAATGTCCATGGACAGTTTTCCAAAACCTTTGTATTGGGTTGGCTAAAAAGTTCGTGCGGTTTTCGGTGCTAATTATCTTCAGGCGCTCTGAAACGCACGCTTATAACTCCCACAATTCTTAATAGAGTGTCTTATAAAAATGTGTGTTATCACTTTAAAGATATATAAATATACATGCAGAACGACAGCTTACTAGATTTGATAATTTTCTTTCAATTAATTCGCAAAAATGACATTGAAACGAGTGTCTGCACTAGAATAACCCCTTAAGTTATTTCATGTTAATCACAAAAGAACATCTATACAGGGTGTCCCGTTGGATGTGAGATGTACAGCAGGGTGGATTCTGCATATTAAAATAAGAAAGAAGGGTCATATAAATATATACCCGTTATGACCTTGTTTTCGAATTATAACTTGTCTTGTGTTGTAATAGCTGGTTATCTACCTTTAGAAAAATTGCTGGAAGTGACCACCTCCTATGCCATAACTGATGGTGACACATCTCGTCTATGCTTGGGGGAGATATCTTTTCATGCTTAGTGTGCAAAATATCCGTAAAAAGTATTATGCAAACAGTAATGCAATTTTACGTGCAGTATACATTTTATATTCTTTGAAACGTATAACAAATGAAACAATGAAAGATTGCATAAAAGATGTGAGAAAATTCTCAGAATGATGAATAATCTTACGTTGTTTGACAGCTCCAGTTTACGACAAAATAGAAGAAATAATGAATATTGTATGCAAATTCTTATGCAGTATGATGTATATAATTAATGCGATTTCTACCTGTTTGATGAAACATTAGGAAATCTAAAATGAGGTGAGCAATATTACGTTCATACCTATACTACAACTCTAAATACAGAAGTTACTATCTACAGTCCTTACCTCTTGTATGTACATTATATCTACAAAGTACTACTTTTTGTAGCAAACAATAATTAAAAATTACTCTCTATAATACAAAACAACGTTACACAAAATATGTTTATCCTTAGACTGCGGATGTTCATGCAAATGTACAGCTATAGACTTCCATACTTCCTGTGCTAGTGCAATTAAAGAAAAGAAACTTCAGCAAGACTGCATTTGCTTCTCGAAACGTTTCAAACATGTAACTTTTATTTTGCTAAGTTATTAAATGTCAATCACTGACCAATTTGGAAATATTAAATTGCATAAACATCCGCAGTCTATTCATCATTTCACTACAAGGAAGTTAGTAAAACACAAATAAATCGAAATAAGTGTATTTTAAATAAAGTGTCCATTTTGATCAATTATCTACTTCCCTTCCTTATCCGTTTCTATTTTATTTGTTAAAACACAATAAACACGGTGGAAGGTAGTAATTTGTTAAAACAGGTTCCTGGCAAGATTGATCCGACATGCCGAAGGAAAACAGGAAAAGAAGGTATCAGTGAAAGCATAAATACTACGTACTGGAATAGTGAGTAAGGTCACTTCCGGTGTCCTCTGGGAGTCCCTGACAATGGCAGTCAAGGCCGTGATGGCGGCCATGTTCGAAAGGGCAAGGGCGATCAGGCTGGCAGCAAGGTGAGCCGTCGAAAAACTGGAATTCGTTTTGCTCGATGACGTCGCAAGTGTTGCGACAACACCTAACGCCCCCGCAACAAGAGCACCTACACCTGTCCATAGTCCTGCACCTGAACCACCCAGCGAGGCGCCATGTACCAACACTAGGATACCGAATACGACGAGAACTAGACCTGCAAACCATTAATTTACCTCAGATTTGGGCATTGTCGAAATAAACATTCATTCAAATAATTATTCAAATAAAATTTTTATTTTATTTCTTATTTGCTCTGTTACTTTACTATATTTGCAAAAATATGTTGCTCTGTTACTTTACTATATTTGCAAAAGTATGTTGCTCTGTTACTTTACTACATTTGCAAAAATATGTTAATGTTTAATATGCAGTTTAAACAATGGGCAAAAATGCATTTTTCCATACTAAATTTTTTTTTCTACACCAAATAATTTCTGTGTACTCGATCAAATAGATTTTTCAGTTTCCACTTTGGGAGCTGTTTTCACTCTTACGTGAAACAGTTGTGCGAGTAGTACATTATATTAAAATTTCATACAAATTTCCATTTGTCCCTATTCGAAAAGTCAGTAATTAATGGCACCGATAAATCCATGGATGCGGTTAATTTCGTTAACATTTTAGCTGTTTTGGGACCTAGAAAAGAATAATCGTTCGGCCGTTGTTGTCAGGTTTATAATGAGTTTCATGAATAAATAGTATTATGTGGTTCTATAAACAATTGTCATTCACGGATAAGGCAGCAATTTTGGAGTCAATAAATATAACGTAATGTCTGTTGTTAGAGTTTAAGGTGGACTTTATCGTTTAACACGTTGAATGCCGTGGGGGTCTCCAGTGACCGGCGCCTCAAATTTAATTTAATTAAATAATTATCGATTGACACCAAATTCTGAGAAAACTACATACTGACACAATAATGTAGGAACAGAAGAACACGATTGAATACTCAAATCTGTTTTTTCTTTACGATTTATACAACAAATTTTAAATTACATCGTGTCTGATTTGGTATAGCTGGTTTCATTGTGGCACTCAATGTGTGAACTTTTGTATGAAATTAAAAAATGTACCTTATTTTAATAATTTGGGTCGGACTGTCCCACTTGTAAATAAATGAGATAAAGGCATGCACCAACGAATAAAGCACGCTTTATCTAAGACTTTAATTTTTTATATTCTTATTGAATGAAATATATTTGTGTGGTTGTAATTTTTAATACGTTGTTTAATATTCGTTGAACATACACCATGTCGAGAGGATTTTATATTTAACCGTTTAAGCGCTGAAAAGCGTGATTGCTCTCCTCTCTTCCACATGCGAAAAAGTCGAAGTGCTATTACATTTCTGTTTTTCTCATGACAGTATATTTCTTCAAGGATTGTAACTAACGAGAAATCGATGAAACATTTAATATGTATACAATTTCTTCATCTATTAAGTTGGTGCATATGAAATGTCGTTTTCTAAAGCAGAATGTTAAAGACATATATTTTTTTCAAAATATGATATATTTAACACTAGATCTACCAACGATTAACGTGCACCTATTTCACCGAAGCGATCAAAATTACACGTTTTAGAAAAAATACGTAATTCAAGAAAACAATGTTTATTTATATTTTTCTTTAGCTTTATTCAGCGTCAATTTAAAGTAACAATAAATCGTACATTGCAAAACTGCAAGCCAGTCGTTTTGACTGTCTTGGTATTTCTAGTGTTAATCGAAATCACTTCCATATGACTTTTTACACTTTTCCCGCCGATTAATTAAGTTCATTATTCCATTATTATAGAAATCAACAGTTCTGCAACTTAAAAATTCTTCGAATGCAGTTTTTTACGTCATTTGAATTTTGAATATGGGGGATGTGGCAAAATGTTGTATTCTAATTCAGTAAGCGTCCTCGTGTATGTAGGTTGATTTTTTTTGAACATCTCCTTTAGGGTACGTACATCAATGGAAGTCCAAATGAAATTTCAGAACGAACGTTTCGAGGGGAATTCCATTTCTACCGTTCATGCAAATAACAGATTCTCTGCGTGAACACAATAATGATTGCAATTACTCGTAGTTCAACTTGAATATTGAATCACAGTGAATTGCAATGCCGTGATTCTCTACGGCTTGCAAACCCGCGGAAAGAGTTATACAAGTATGACTTTCTAAGTGAAATGTTTTCACTTTTACGCTGATTTCTATGCAGTTTGGAGAAATGTCTACTTAATGTGCACGCGATCAAAATTCATTCTTGGTTTACAGGAATCCGAAAAGTACAGAGGTATCTCTAGAAAATAGAAATCAATGTCGTATCGACACATGTACATTTTTATATACAAAGGGTGTTCCAACAAGAGGTAGCCGATTTGAAATTGTCGCCATTTCTCTTGAGTTTGCTTTTGAAAAAGGGTCACAATTATGCCGTAAAGTGATGGGAAACTTCGTTAAAAGAGTTCATGTCTGCCAGAGAAATCAAGGCGGCCTTTTAAACGATATTGTGTTCTATGCATAATGTCATAGTCTGACTAAATAACGTATGCAAAAAAAGATTCCTAAATTTCTATTTGTTTATCTAGTTATTATAGAAACAAATCAGCTACCTCTTGTTAGGACACCCTTTATGTTCTTCAAAATACATTTAGGCTTCTAGTGTGTAAAATAAACACCTAATATTATGTTTATTTTTTATGACTACGTACTGCATATTAGTATTTGTAATATTACCGGGTCTCAATATGTTTAAACTTAATTTAATTTATTTGCATTTGCAATAACGAGGCACGTGTAAATTTGGACAGATACTATATTTCGATTAACTTAGATTATATTTAGTGGTGCAGATTGCGTTTAATTGATCATGAATTTGCTATTTGCCTGAAACCAAATTGCGCGATAAACACGTTCACAGTGAAACTGTGGCGTTAATGCCATAATTGGATTAATTTCGATCAGACAGGTTTTTGCAATCAGCCGCGCCGCATCACCGATTCTGCATCACGTTTCAAATATCAAGCTCAAGTTCAAACATCAATTATACAGGGTGTCCTGTAAATGGTAGTATAATCGAGAAGAAAGTGATTCCACATGAAACAATATATCGAGAATGTAGAAAACATTGTTTTATACAAGATATCGTTTTCGAGAAAAATTAATTCGAAAATTCGTAAGGTACACGTACGCTTGATTACGTTCGTATCTCATTGTTAACAATTTTTATTCACATTTGCAAACATTGATAATGAGTGTACACGGAGGATAAGACACGTTATTCACTTCTCAGGAACAGAATTTTGTAATTTAAAAATTGTTGGAAATGTTAATTACGTCGTTGCATATATAGCTGTATTTTTACTAAATTTCTACGAACGGTTTCTAACTTATTCTTTGTTTTTAATTTTTCAAACAATAAACTAATTTTTTATTTCAATTCCACCATACCGGTAATATTGTCACAATATATGTACATATGGACAATTTAACGTGATTTACAAACATTTCGTTACATGCACTGTCGCTGTATTTTTTTCAAATAAACATGGTCGGCGCAATTTTTTTAAACATTTTTGAAAATTGTTTGTTGACTCCAGCAATTTCTTCGAACATATTAGGAACCATTCAATTTTTGTTAAAGAAACTTTTTTCTATCTGCAACCGTTTCCGAGTTAGTTCTTAAGGGTGCGAACTTTGGAGGGTGGTTTCACCCCTTAAAATTGAGTTACCGCAGCTAAAAAGAAATACTTGTCTAATATTTTTGGCTGCTCTTTAAGCCTACAACGTTTCATCCAAATCGGAACCGGACCGTTCGCGACCTCTCCTTGTTAGACTTACAAATTAATGGAATTACAACATACCTAGGAGCAGCTGTCCACAGGACGTGAACATAAGTAGATTGGAGTCATCTCTGGATTGAGAATTTTGCAGTTTCTGCCGATCGTCCGGATGATGTTGCGTGTGTGGCTGGTGTTGCTGTTGTCGTTTTGATTTTTCCGAAATCAGGATTTCCTTCGAGTGCTTCGATTCCAGGCAGCTCTCCGGCTTCGAATCTGACGTATTCGAGTCTTTCGAGTTGTTCGAATCTTGACTTCTGACCGTCGAATCGAGCGTAATCGTTGCTTTCTCCATGTTTCTTTTCTCGCGTGAAACGTTTCAAAACATTCTTGTACGCTCCCTTTTCTTCTTACACGCCTCTCTTTTCCGTTCAACGTTCTAGGAACGTTTTGTTATTTATTTTTGTCTCTCATGAATTTCGTTTTCTTCACTACTTTTTAGTGTCTCGCACGCGTTGCTTCTCTCGCTGTCTGAATCTGGGTCTGCCGTAACTGTCCTTGAAGTTGTTTAAAAACGATCAAAACGTTAAGCAAAGTTTCTCGTTCTATTCATTACACTCTATCTTCTTGATTTTCATGTGATCAGTATGTCAGTGATTGCTGCATCGGAATGTTGTCTGGCTTCTTGATTTTCTTATGATCAGTGTGTCAGCGATAGGCTGTATCGGAATGTTCTCTGTCTTATAAATAATACATTTGTTTTACAATTTTATTCGTGGCATAGCATGTTTATCAACTCTCGAGGATCTTCGGGTTTTTTACGGTGATTTTTCGTGATTCCGAGTGTGATTCAGCAATGGACACTAAACGTAGTCGCTGATCCGGTTGACACAGTCCGTTGAATCCCAACGATCTGGAAATTAAGCAACCAAGAACTGCATTGATAATCGTTCAACGAGGTCGAAGTTCTGGTTGACAGGGTTATTAGTAGACTTCGGATGTTTATGCAATTTAACACATCGAAACAAGTGAACCCTCGCACTATCAAGGGGTTGATACGTTATGTCCACCATATCATACTTCGTGTATTTATTTTGCTAATCAGTCCGGTCAAAACTCGGAAAAAAATAATTACTGTTGAATATATTGAGCTTAAGCACATGCTTTGTTGCGGAGTAATTTGAATGTTACGGTTTTGCAGAATATTTCTTATCATTCAATCCGGCATTAATTTGCTAGATATAATTATTTCTTGAAGGTGGGCACTAAATGCCCCCCTGTTGGTAGTTCGAGTTTCAAAAAATACCTTTGTAGTGCGAGGGTTAAAGATTCACTTTCAATAACGTAAGGAAAGCAAAAAGCACATTTTTTTAACAATTTAAAGCCATTATACAGTTTGGTCAATGGTCTGATTCTTTAACTACACTAACAGAACAAATATTGGAATGTAAAGATATATATTTGCATAAACAACCGCAGTTTAGTTATTAGCTTTCTATTGTAGGTAAACTAGAACGTAATGTTTTATTAGAATTCCGAGTAATGAAAAGCTAACACAGCAAATTACTGTTGAAATATTTTAATAATACATATGCTGTGCGGTTCTATTTTTTGATGTATCACGTTGAATTTTTATATTTGACTATTACTATTACCAGACAGTTTAGCCTTGAGAATTGAAGACAGGATTCATTAAGGGGCAACAGATTTTCATTACAAATTATATATTGAGTAAATTAATTTTTGGCTGGCATAAAACAAATTAATATGTTGTTATAATGAGTATGCGTCAGCAATCCATTGTCACTGTCTAAAGATCTGTCAATGTCACATCCCAAGGTATCAGGACTAATTGTAAGTTAACAAGGTAATAATTTAAAAACAATCCAGTCAAATTTTAATTCGACTCGAAACTGGGTGCTTATTCCTACAGAAATAAATTAGAAACGCAGAATAGAATTTTTCATGCGAAGGTTGCGTTTTGAAATAATTATTTATGAATATTACGTGATCATGCGTGCACTTAATTATGTCATAGTTATTCAACTAACAGTTTAGACGGTTATTATGTTTGTAACTGTTATTACTATATAAATAAGTGCACAGATTTTGAATCTGGTAAAGTTAAAAAAACTACAACATACAATTGTGAATTATTTTTTTTTAATATGGGAAT
Organism: Macropis europaea; assembly: GCA_916610135.2. Taxonomy (NCBI): domain Eukaryota; kingdom Metazoa; phylum Arthropoda; class Insecta; order Hymenoptera; family Melittidae; genus Macropis; species Macropis europaea. The sequence goes on along the minus strand of OU744345.1, from coordinate 22,588,039 downwards.
GCATTTTTGACGTGCACCCCCGTCCATAAGTATTAGGACACTTATCAAATTTCTAATAAACCTGATTAGGCTATGAAATCATTGGAGAATTCGAACAGACATTCTGTATTCCATACTTTATATCACAAAGAAAATGTATATTCAATTCTATATCACAAATTTCACCAAGGAAATTAATTAAAAATCAAATCATCGGTCCTTTATTACTGTTTTCACCAACTTTGGCATTCTAGTTGCGAGTTTTTGGATAAGTTCCTCAACAAGTGAGTGTCTCATTTCTGGTAATATTATATTTCGTCCCAATTCACTTGCAAGTTGTTCCACGAGACATATTTTGGTTTTGAGCTAGTTTGTCGCATTTTTTTATGCAGTTCATTCCAGATTTTCTCAATTGGGTTCAAATTGAGAAATTGGGAAGGCCAGTGCATGATTTTTATTTTATTTCCCTCTTCGAACTGTTCTAAATATTTTTTGATAATTTTTGCAATAATACAAGTAAAACATCGTGTTTCTTTAACAGAAATAGCAAGCGTCCTAATACTTATGAGCGGCAATGTATGTTCAACCGGTACATGCGTATTCAACGAATATTCCAAATTGATTTCCTCAAAAACGAACTCTCAAATTTATTCTACATGTTCAATTTATATTTGGACGCAGAATAATTTCTCTTCCAGTTTTATCACGATTTCTGTCGAATATTGTACATTATTCAATCTGACTGCGACGGCAGCAAATGCAATTTGCTTTGTAAAAGTTCGAAATATAACCAGTATAATTGCATTGAATTAAGCAGTATAATAAAAACTGCTTGCACTACTTAAACAGGAATTTAAATAGTACAGTTATTTCGAATTGCTTAGTTGTCCATCATTGCTGAGAAGTTGATGAGAACGATACTTAACGTCAGAGTAACATGTTTGGCGTCATAAAACTTGAACGACCTCGTACGATGTGGTTAACACTGTGACTGTCATGTGACCCACGTGTTGGTGACGTTTAATTTCAGTTGCTATTTATCTGACTCCAAATAATATTAGTATTAGTAAAATATGTTAAGGATCAAATACAAAAATTCGCGACAACGCACAAAAACAGATTAGAGGAACACCCTAACGAACTGGCAAGAAACTTAAGACGAACTTCAGAAATCAGAAGACTGAAGAGAGCAAAACCATCCGATCTACAGAAATAACAAACAATAAAATATAGTGGAAACACTATTGAGTGTTATCCACACGTACACGATATTCTCATGTGTCAAATTTGCTGGTTGGTTCAAAAGAGCCAGTTGTAAATATAAATATAATAATAAAAGAAAAAATAGTATTAGTAAAAATATCTTAGAAGGTCTAATAGAATCAGTAAAAAGCTACAAAAAGTTACTAATATCATTGATTAAAAATGGCTTCAGATAACTCAGATTACTCTTATGGTTTATCAAAGTTTAGAAAGATGTGTCGTTTTCAACCTATATACTGTGGCAGTCTACGTGTTAATAAAACATTGAAACTGGCTTTTTCGTCTTTCAACATAGTTTCCATTGACAACTCGATGAAGTTAACGTCCTGGCGACGTGCGCGAATGCATCGTAAATTGACCCTGTTATGTTCGGTGACTGAGGAAAGTACGTCGCGATACTGAATGTCTGTACATTAAGTACAGTTAAGACGGCCAGTCCGGAAAAATTCTGTGGTGCACGATGTGCAACGACCTTGAAGTAATACGAACCCATCGTTGCTCCACGGACAATCCACAGATATTTTGAAAGACTCGGTTGGATTTTCATTTAGGCACGCGTGATACGTGTTTGCTTAATTTCAAGATTTTCATACATTAGCTTTCATTCGAAAATATTAAAAACTGCCGCGAAACGTGTAAAAAATTCTCTTTTCTCATCGCGAATCTACGCTACAAGGAGAAACAAGAAATGTTCGTACAAAAAAAGAAACCATAATATTTTGTTTCTAAAAATTTATACACTGTAAAGATATTATGTATACCATAATTCTGCGGTCCTAGAATATCTAGTCAAAGCCTTCAAAAGTAGCTTATTATAGATACGAATTTTCACTTAATGTTTTTCTGTAAAAGTTTGCATTGAAGTAAAATGAAGAAAATACCGTTAAAATAATTTTAGCATTATTTATAAGAGGAGGATTATCTACTCATTATTTATTGTACTATTATAATATCTATTCATACTATTTATTAATTAAACTGATTAATTTACAATTTAAACTATGCATACTGAATCTTAATAATATAATAAATTATATTACTTGTATAATATTAATCTATAAATTTATATATATTAATTAAATTATAATTATAATTTGTACTAAAAGTAAAAACTTTGTTCCAATGCCTTCTTATATACATATAAAAGAATAATTTTCGCTTTTACTGATAAGATTCGCATGCACGTATGTAGTTAAATATTTTCTGCATACATTCTGATTGTAATACTGCTTTTTATTACAAATATATAAAATATAGTGGATTTTAACAGTGTTGTGTTATGCCGAGTACTTCACGCTAGACGAAACTGACTTGCACGGTAAATTTCTGACCGGAAAAGAATCTCCGTGTAGGCTGAGGAAGAATCACTGTGAACTGCAAAAAAGCACGCACAGCCACTCTTATGGCAGACACTGAGTAGTATAAATGTTACAGTAAAGAGTGTGAACTGGTCACAAGAGCACTATTTTCACCTGTTTAAGTAATGTTTATATAGAACAGTGTATGCAATTTTCGCGTTTCTTTTGTATTGCAGTAAACAGCATACAGTATACAGAGAAATAATTTATGGCAAATTAAATTGTAGTAAAAAATTTTTATTTCCTGTAGCTTAATTGTTCCTTGAAATTGTTTAAAAAAATTTGAAAAGTTGAATTAAAATTTAATGAAACTAATAATTGGTTAAACTCTTCTTTTTTTTAAACGATCAGTTTTACACAGTTATTTAGAAAGTCACAAATATTATGTTTGTATTTGTATAAGTGACTCTAATTCTGTTTATATTTATTTCACAATAAATTTCAGATGCTTGTATTATCTTATTAGAGATAACGTTACTTCGGTATACATATGAGTCTTCTAAAGCTTATTCATAGGATTTTGTTATTAATAGGATCAAAAAGTAATTGCTATTGAAAGGTATTTCTAGAAAAAAGTATAAGCATACTCTAGAAAATAGTAACTTCAAAATCGTTACCAAGATAAAAGTTCATCAAACCGATCTACCGAGTCTTTTAAAAGACGCAAGTTTCTCAAGTAACAATACAAATATTTTACAAAAAACTTTTTCGTATAATTTACCTGTAGAATACGTTTGGACAACAAACGTACTTTAAATTAAATTGGGCTAAGTAGCAAAACAACTTTTACCACAGTAACTGTCCAACCAGAAAAGTTGTAAAAACTTGAATACTGAAACTACTTTTCTTCAAAATAACCGTTTTACATGACCTATCATCAACTTTGTATACACCAAACTGATACATCTTATTTTCACCCAACTCGAGTCTCAAAGAATCCTTCGCACAATTGCATCACAGGAAACCAAGGGGAATATTGTTTCCGTGCAAATAGAGGAACGTTGCATGTAACTGAAATTACAAGAGTATAACGTTTCTCAGAATTTCCCATTATGGAGCAACGAGAATCGTCCAGGCACCAAGATGTAAGCCTACTTTTCAGCATTATGCCTCGCATAATCTCGTAAAATCGTTCTCCGTATCCGCGATTAGATACACCTCGATCTTATACCGGCTAACGAATCGAGATTACTTAGCCCTTCGATTGCGGCACACTTTCAGTGAAAACCGTTCGCCGTGTGCACAATAATAATAACTGAGCAACAACATTTAATTTTTCATTCATTTATTGCATTATGCTTTGCTCTTCCGTCTTGGTGAACGCTTCATTCACTATTAACATCTATCCCCTCATTTATTTACTTATTTTCATGGTCTAACTCAGCCTTGGACATTAGTATATTATTCAAGATTAAGGACCAGCTGTCAAAGCCATTACAGTGGCCGTCTGCACATAAGTAGCTGCTCTTCCAGAGCTTAATACACAGCTTTCGCAGGCAAAGGGTTAGGCACTAAAAGACCGCGAATGAGCATACCAGGGGATCAACGTTGGATGTGACTTTTCGCCTTCCCGTCCATCATATGATCCACGAAAGGGATCGTTTCACTTCACTGATTGAATGTCACCCACTGTACTGCCTCTCAATTACACCACGTCACGAGCACGATATCAAATGGGACACGCTGAATTCGATGGATTCTCAAGGTAGCTTCCGATACTCTCGGTACGACCAGCTACTCGTACGCTAGATCGATGACTGGAGTGTTCCGAGCGGTACAGGTTGCGACTACTCTCCTCGCTCCTTTCTCCGTCTCTCTTTCTTCCTTTGCATCGTGAGAGGTGAATTGCCCCTACCTTCTTTCCTCTCTCTAATTCATTGCCGGCGAGACTATTCTTTCCTCGTCTCGCGAGGAACACCCCGAAAATTGCTTAACACCGATCGCCGAGCAATTCCTCGGCGCTAGGTAAATCCCGGTTAACGCGCCGCTGCACCGTGGGAATGATAGATTTCCTTCCCCTGGAAATTTTCGAACGATCACGGCAATAATCATGATCTACAAGGTTATTCTCAAACTACCTCCGACACATGACATACGAAGTTGATAAACTTGTGATTTTATGCTGTGATTATTGAAAGGGTGAAGCGTGTTAACACACGGTCGACAGACGTGGCGCTGGTATATATATCGTATATAGCCGGCGTAATTTCGTTTTATCAAAGGGCATTAGTTGTTTACGAAATCTGTAGAATTGATAAAATGTAGGATTATTATTCAGAAGAGGGGCGATCTCACCGATTTCAATGACCTTGATTCTGAGTAATTTTTTCCTATACATATAACCGCTGCTCAGCCTTAGTTTCAGAGATACACGCAAAAATATGTTAAATGCTATGTATTTTTTCAAGGTTTGAGTTAGGTTGGGTTGGGTTTAGATTTAAGTTAAATTGGAGTAAGGTAAATTAGTTTATTTGATTATTAGTACTATGTAACTGGAAATGTTTCAGCCATTATGTCGAAAAATGCAGTTATTCGGTCGTCAAAGTTATAATGACGGCGAAATAGAAATTCTGCAATGTAACCAACGTAATGCTGTTTCCGAGTTTCGTAACGGGGAATATTGGCTCTTACTTCTTGCCAAATACGTTCTACGTTCTGTGTGTGAGCACCGCTGTCTGGATCAACAAAGTTCATTCTATGGTTCACTGTTAGATGCTTGCACCAAAGTAAAAAGTATCACAAATATTTTTATGAATATTTCGAAAACTAAAGCCGGGCGGCGGTTATATGCATTAGTTAAACTTTAACTTTAAAGTGGGCGTTGCTTCCCAAAATCAGCCGTCGTGAGCAGTTAATTGTAATGCCTGAGTTAAAGTACTTAAAGTAATCATGACCTTGACGATATATTTGAAAATCATTGAAATCGGTGAGATCGCCCCTATTCCGAATAATTACCAAAATATTGCGTGTAGCCGGCGAAATTTCGTTTTATCAAAGGGCATTAGTTGTTTACAAAATTTGTGAAATTGATTAAATGTCCAATGTGATGGTATAGAAGTTTACATATAGTTGGATAATGAATATGTAAATCTAAAATCATTTAAAAAATCTTTATTTATTCGAAAAATGAAAAGTAAAATTAAGCATTGTTGTTCATTAAAGTGTGAGCAGTCCTGTATTTAAAAAAGTGCAGAAAAGTTATGTATTGACGATAATTTAATATTTTTTCCACCTTAGTCCGTTCCTCATTTTTCCAACTTTAATTTGTCCCTTGGTATCAAATTGACATCGCTGTGAAAAATCAGTATAATGAAAAGATAAATAGTTAAATTTGCAAATTATATATTGAAAATAAAGAAATAAAATTTCTGTACATTCAGGCATAAAATTGTTCAGATTGTTTGCCAGACCTGGGTGAAATTTATTTCGAATAATAATTTCTAAATGAACAGTTTGAATAATGTTATTTATTATTTGATAAATATTGTATTTCAATTGACGGTATGTTCTTTATTTGGCTAATTAAAGAAATTTGAGACTAGGAGAATAGTTTGGAAAATAAGAAATTGTAGAAGTGATTATTTGAGGAAATAACGTTTATTCGTTAATTGAAAATTTGTTTTTGGAATAACATCCAAAATAACATAGATCCATCCAGACATAGCAACATTTAAGTTCAAATATATTTTAAACTAATAGCTTTCTGACACAAATATTTTTAGGCTCTTTTAGAGAGAACGAAGAGGAACTATATATTTTATAATACATTAATCGATGCTGTTCCATTAAAAGAAATGAAGGCGGCTGTCATATCTCCATTTCGCATCCACCCATAGAAAAATATTAAAATATCAAAAAGATATTGATCAAACATTTTGTTTCGCTCGAAGTTATTCAAATTTTGTCTGTAATATTTTTCGTTATTACAAATAATTTCGAAGATGTTCGTATGGGTCGACTTAAATGAAACAACCTGTATAGAATATTTTGAAAATAAAGCTCCTTTGGATTTATAACGCATTGGAAATATAATAATGTAATTTCAATAGTACATGTCTTTTTCGTTCTCGATTTATATTTAAAGCAGAACATTCTAATATGTCTGACTAGATGTGGGAGCTTCCACTGTGGCACTCAACGCGCTAAGAATAATTTTTGAAACTGTGAGAAAGTAAATGTTCATTCAATACCTTACTTTTTTATGAACAATCAGTCGTATAAAAGTGAAATCAAAGAGTTTCCCTGAAAAAAAATTATTTGATTACGCTTTATTCTCTTTACCGCTTATTCTGTACTTCACTTTCTTTTACACGAACTTTCAATTTATTTAAGCACCTCTTTGCATCAATTAGAATTCTAATCTACGTAATTTCTGCGTACTTTCTCCAGGTTACGACACTTACAACGACAGTAATTAATCGAGTTTTAGAAGATAAAACGCCTATAACGATCATACATTTACGTTATTATTGTAAATCACCGTAATTATAGTAATTATTAACTTATCACAAAAAAATGGCAATGGCGAATTAAATACAGTCTTATCGCTGCAATATAATAGTAGCAATCATATTTTCATCGTTGCTTAAAGCATGGCCATAAAAGAAGGTTACTGACTTAAAACTAATCCAATAAAATTTGAGACGGAATTGCGACACGAAGAATTATGAATGGAAGAACTAATTTCCAAACACAACTGAACTTGTACTTTTAAAAATGAATTTTATGTATCTTTGTTTCTATCAGTGAAAGGTCACGGTCAGTGCTAATTAGTTTTATTAAAAAATAAAGTGAGACCAAAAAAATTAAGAAAAACATATGCAGGGTATGAGGGACTCAAACCCATGACTCTTGATTTTGAATGCCTTTTTCCTTACTTGTATACGTGTTTATTTAGGAAAATATAATTACATTCCACATTTGACTATGGGTATAAATACTGCCGTCTTGGACCCACTTACATTGTGGTACTTAGATTTAGGTATTATACTCAAACGAGTTCTCGTACTTATTGCACTACTTAATATTATTGCTTTAGTCGAGGTGGAGGGGTTTCTCGCCTTTAGTGATGAGACTCTCGTCTGTCATCTATAGGGGGTTTTGAATGCCTGTCACATTTCCACGGGGCTATATTGAATTGCAAATTTAGCTAAAATTCGATTACTTCAGATATTAGTTAATAAAGTCAAAATACTTTAAACGTGAATTTCTCCCTTATTTCGGAGAGGTGCGCGCTATGACTTTGTAAAATTGTAACTTTTAAGGTCTCCTATTGTGCAACGTTTATACCAAATCACTGTTCCGAAGGTCGTGCGCTCCTCTTGTTAAGTGGATGATCGTTTTACTCATGATGAAGAAAAAAAAATCATGATTTTCTTAGTGTTATTTCTTGGATTTAAAACGTTTCGACAATAAGCGCTACCGTTGTCTCGTGTCAGAAATGAATTCCTAACATAAAGCTTGCGCAATACATCGATATAGAATTTTTGCATGTCCAATGGCGCGCTCCGTGAAACTTAATTAGGGGAAAGATTTTTGTAGCGACATAAATGGTCGGTGGCGGTTTCCAATACTTTCTAGCGACAGGTGCGGAGTGAAACATCGCGGCAAATTGATTTCGCACCAGTATAATGATCGATGGTCTACAGGACAATGCATCGACCTGCAACGTCGTCCAATGAAACGATCATTATTCCGTGCAATCGACATTTTATTAAAATGTTGCAATCGCGTGCAATGTGCAATACGAACGGCCGAATATCTGTGACTTTCGTGAAACTTCCGCAATTACAATAAGGTACATGGATAATGTTCGTTACCTACAGATTGTAATAAAACATTTACGTTCCAGAGTTAGATTTCGCAATTTAAGATAGACTCAGTAATGGCTTTATGTAACACGTTTCATGAAAATAGATTGAGATACAGACACTCACGAAAGTCTTCCTACACCCCATGAAGAGGCCATTTTGATTAAAATAAACAATAACTTCGTGTAATATCTTATTTATTCATTAACATATACTTAATATGACTTCTTTGTATGACCGCAGGATTGTCAACGATCTATCTTTTTTATTCAAACTAATAAACGCTCAAATCTCCTGTTCTCAATTATTACAACTTATTCACTTTTATGCTCCCACAAGGAATTTTAAAAGAAGTCATGTATTTCATTATGCTACCGTAAAAACTAAATATGGTTCTAGTGATCCAATTATTCGTATATTAAAATCTGCCAACACAGTTACGGATAAGGTTGATTTTTTCAGTGACTCTATTCTTAGATTTAAAAAATCTTTACACTTAGCACTGTGCACTGCTTAGATAATGTTTGTATTATAAATTCTTTACAATTGCCTTTTTCTTTAATACTACATTGTGTGACTGTCTTCATTTCTCCTATTTTTGTTATAGTTCTTACTTATGTATACACATTGGGTTTATACCCGTACAATTTACAAATAAACAAATAAACAAACATATGAGGTGATAATAACTATTTTATGATAAAATGTATTATTCTACAGATATATTTGAACAGATAAGAAGAAAATTAATTATGCATCTCACAAAAGTGATCGTACACTAAGAAAAATAAAGTTAATACATTCTATGCCAAGAAGATTGAAAGCTGTTTCTGAGGCAAACGGAGGACCGACAAAATATTAATGTAACCCGTAATCTTAAAAAATAAGACTGTACGAACACTTTTGTAAGATACATAATTCGTTTTTTTTCGTGATCTGTTCAAATATTCCTATAGAATAATACATTTTGTTATAAAATAATTAATATTATCTCATCTGTTAATAAAAAAAGTATGTTATTACACGAAATTATCGTTTATTTTAATCAGAATGGCCTTTTTATGGGGTGTACGAAGACTTTCGTGAGTGACTGTATGTCGTCGGAATTGTTTCAAACAAAGAAATACGTGGAAAGAGAAAAATTCAACTTTTTCGCAGATGATTTACTCTTGTTGTTAATAGTCTTATATACTTATTCAGTTACAAAGTAGAATTGCATATTTTAACGTAATTCTGAATTCTTTTATACACTAACTCATGCGGCTTTTATCTTAAAATAAAACTGGAAAGTCTGCAGAGAATTAATCAGTTTTAAAACTGTTTCTGATACAGCGTTTTAACAATACTCATTTATTCATACTGGGTGTTAATTAAAAGTGTGCAAGACATACAGGGTGTACAGCACTAATCAACAAATTATTTACACCAAGAAATGGCAGACACAGGTTAAAAAAAAACAGATATCAAAGTAAAAGTGTAGAACAATAACTCTTTACTGCATCTAATGAACGGAAGTAAAGTACACACGATATCAAAACAGAAAATCGTTTATACCTCGGGAGATATTGACTTTTCGAGCTATGCTGACTCACCAATTTGTTCACATCATTATGTTGCTTCAATATTCTTCTATTTAATACTTTTTTTAAGGCGGTGTTATTTGAAACAAGGATATGGCATCTCTAATAAATAACATTTTAAATATACTTGAAAAATTTGTAGTTGCTTGGTTACACTAGAATTAAGACAGAAAAGTAATTATGAAAATATTTGAACAATTTCGTGGGTCACTGTATATTTATTAGACATTGTTTATTCAGTTTGATAAATGCTTTATATTCTGTAGGTCTTGAATACTGTTTTTATTTCGACACACTGTATAATAATGCAGAAATTGATACTGTGCAATAAACTACATAAAAATATAATATACTATCACTAACACAACCAATCAATGGTCCCCCATGCGGTTATACAAATGATTGAAATTCAAGAGGGACGAATTCAGGGTAATATCGTTCATTTTCAGTGCAGCAGCTTGCACACGTGAATATCTTTCTACTCAGTTTCCCAGAAGTGTTATTTGTCGGAGGTTATGCATTATTCACGCGATCCATTAGGGGTGTTTTAATAAGGATTACTCCTAAATTGTAAGTCAATCTGCTCTCCCAGGTGGAGCGTGTAGCCTTCTTCTGTGCAATAGCACTGATGCGTTCATGCGAGTTTTCGCGAGCATCGTACTGGTATGCACGTCTCTCATATTTACCTGGGCAATCTCTCGTGGGTCATACTTCTCAATGTGCAAGTGATGATGCGTTAACACGTCCGCTACCACGTGTTGCATACATGTGACGCACTAATTCTTAAGTGAAAACCTAATAATTCATTCGAGTGTCATATGTGTATGCCATGTACTTTGGAATACTCAGTTGGCATGTTTCATACATTTTACGTGTTCATAATCAAAAGATGCAGTATATTTAACCCTTTGTTATAGCTACACTCGACATATGAATTTATGATTATAAGTAGAGAACGTGGTCTAAATATTGGGTAGCACTTTTATTTTAGGACCTACTGCCATACTGTTGACAATTTTTAAGATGTAACATTTTAGCGTATATATAAACCATGTTTGTTTTATGATATGGAAATAAAATAAGCTGAAAGAAAATAATGTAAATAAATTAAATAAAATACAGTAGAGCCTCCTGTATCCGAACTAATAGGAAGACAAATTTGGCCGGATAACAGAATTTTCGGGTAATAGAACAATCACTTTTTTGTATATTAAACTTCATTTATTCAAATAGAAATCAACAAAATTGACAGTTTGTTTCAATATTTATGGATCCCATATTTTTTTGGCCGCTAAATCACATAAGTTTTCACGAAACGGCTGTTGGATAACAGAACATTCGGATAATAGAACGTTTGGGTATTAGGATATTCGGATAATAAGGGTTCGGATACGGGAGGCTCTACAGTATTTTACTTTTGCATTATATGTAGCATGATTTTTATCTTGCATTATCTCAAATACTTTCTGATGTTGAAAAAAAATTTTTGAAATAAAGAAAAAAAATAAGATTATCATGCAACTAATCATAAAATTCGACGAAATAAATTAATTTGTATTCTAAGAACAACTATTTAAATTTATCAAACTGTTAAACATCTTTTTCAAGTTCGCAGCGGAGAACACGTGTCACCTTGGAAAAGCGCATAACGCAAGAGAGAGATTGCATGCGATCAAAATGAGACACTCAAGAGCACGCATTGAAACAAAAGAATATTCCCTTGTTAGGACACATTCACTAAAAACTGTGTAACTAACACAAAGTGCATCGTTCAACATTCTGTGCTAGTTTCTCCACAAAGAAGAGTCTTCCTTTTCTACATCCTGTCTTCCGCTTCACAACCATAAAGATGAAGTTAATTGACCTCGTGAGACTCACTACGTTCGGTAGTACTATTTCAAATGTTACAATCAAACTGAAAATAAAGTAAAATAAATCAAATATGTTAACAACTTATATTTTCATCACCATCCAAACAAAATCCTACTGTAACACACTGTTTTGGAAACTTGTTACAACCAAAACACTATATATTTCACTTTTCTACTCACACAATCAGCTTGGAGAATAAAATCAGATATTTACTATTTACTACTTAAAAAATATATATTTACTTACAACTAGCCAAATTTGCAAAAAGACATTTGTCGAAGATTGGATGCAGTGCATCAAATATAAAGGTTGGGCACGTGCAATGCACAGACCAAGAAACTATTACTCACTCCATTTGTGATATTTGTAAACAGAAAATTTTTGAATAAAAGTCTTCTATTTTAACATATAAATGTCTTTTCACTAACATTATTAATCATTTAAACCTAAAAATCTACTAAACAACTGGCTGGTCTGTGCTGGACGATAATTTTTCATCTGCTACAAATTACAACTTTTTCATTTTTGCTGATTATCAAAGTTAAGAAAAACAATTACGCTCCTTTTATGAAGTTACATTTATACTACAAATCGCTTTTTGTGAATTTAATTTTTATGGAGAATAGCCTAAGTTACAGTAAAAAAACTTAGAGTGGTCGGTACTGCACGACTTTCCACTACACTGCAGTTCGGCCGCGTGCAGCGTTCGCCTTATTTCCAAGTACGAGGCAGAGTCAAAAAGTTAGTTGCATTCGCCTATAACTTTTTACCTATAAGAGATATCTTGATGAAATTTGGTGGCAACATTGGTTATTCCTCCTTTCTGAAATTATATTAATAGTTGCCACGTAACAGGAACCCTTCATTTGTTTTCAGTCGTGAAAGATGTGTCCGTTACAAGTAGCGCCCAAATTGGAAGTCCACGCAGTGACTCGTTTTTTGTGGGCAAAAAAGTGTAACCCCACTGAAATTTATCGCCAATTCAGTGAAGTGTATGGTGACAATGCAGTATCGCATCAGGAGATCGCAAAATGATGCGCTTTATTCGAGAATGGGCGCACGAATATCGAAGACGATTATTGGCAGGGAGGACCGTCAACTTCGACGACGAATGTCAATGTTGAACGCGTTAATGAATTGATTCATGCATATAGGCGAATCACAGTGGACGAGATCGTGGATGAATTGGGTATTTCGCATGAAAGTGCATACCACATCATTACAGAACATCTTGGGTTTCAGGAAACAGGAACAGAAAAACTCGTGTCACGCTACGAGAAATGTTTAAATAAACTTGGTGATTACGTAGAAAAGTAGCTCTTGAATTGTACTTACAAATTAATAAAAATATAGTCCCAAATGCTTAATACTTTTTTGTTTTTCATACGAATGCAACTAACTTTTTGACTCTCTCTCGTAGTAACTCGCAGTCAAAGGGTTAATGCACTCTAAATTATATTAACGTGACATTCAAAACGGTACCGCACGTGGACTCCAAGAAAATCAACAGTAAGCTTTCCAGCTTCCGCTACTTTCTAGAGTAACGACGATCTATCGATGTAATGATCGCTGGTAAACGATGATGATGATAGCAACGAGATCGACGATCTTCGTGCGGCCGATGACATACGATTATTAGTGTAATTACATATTGAACGACTTGTCTGATGAATCGTAAAGTTCATCGCGCGGGAAAATTATTCTTTCACTTCATGTCACTTTCAATATTCTCACGCTTCGTCTATTTTTTGTAATGCTTGACTCATACGCGAAGCTGTTGCACTGTATTCTGCAGTCAGTGTTAAGTCATTTCGTAAGTCTTTGTATATTTCTTTATAAACTTTACGGAGAAGATAATCGTAAAAAAATTTAACTGGGTCTGTGGTGAAAAATTGACCTCGTGATAACACTTGTGAAGTGTTACTAAAAAGTTAATATTTTTTATTATATAATATAGGTGATGATATATTGTATTTGCAATAAAAATTGCTTCCCATCTCCTTCTAATTAGCTTATATACATGTTACTACAATACATTGTATAAATAATTGGACTGCGGATGTTTATGTAAATATACATTTTTACACTTCAATATTTTTTATTTCCATGTAACTGATGATAGGCAATTATGGCAGAACTTCATTTTGCAGTTTAAATATTTAAAAGTACGTTTTTAGTTTTCTTACTCTATAAAATGTGAATTCTTCGAGATCTTGGATATATTAAATTGCACTGTACAAATAATATTTCGTCCTTCAATTATTGTTACTTATTGGAAATAAATAGGAGTAATATTATTTAAACACTACAAAACTTGTTGATTATTTTCTAATAACTCGAGCGATGCATAAGTTTTTTGAATACTATTTTCCAAGTGAAAAGCATCTAATTTTATTAACAAAATTGTTTACTCTTCTACAATTGAAGAATAAATTCTTTTAATTATTTGTTTACACGCTGTTATATGCTTTCTTCTGTTGTTGTTGATTAATTGTTTTGAGGCGTATCAACTGCGGTACTTGGTTATTATCGGCGCCTTTTGATGCTCATACCAGGTTATTTATTAGTTTCGTTTCTTTAAGAAAAAGTAACAATTGGTTGATTCTTTTGGTATCGATGGAGATATCGTTCAGATTTTTGTATATCTTGTATTTTTACACACAAATTATTGAGTATTTGCTATATCACATTAATACTCTTTGTATTGAAATGTGCGTGTCATAGTTGTATCATGAGCAGACTGCAGATGTTTATGCAATTTAACATACCCAAATATCTGCAAAACGCACGTTTAAAACCGTAAAAAAATAAAAAGTTAATTTTTAAACATTCCCAGAACGAATTACAGTTTTTTTCAACTTTAATTTCTATAACTGCACTGACGTAAAAAATACTGAATTCTAAAAATGTATATTTGCATAAATATCCGCAGTCTAATCGTGAGTGATTGATTTATTGACATCTGACTTCTGTTCTTTGAAGTAAAATATTTTTACTGTATCCTCTTTTTAACACATTTTTTTAATTATATGTAAAAAAATATAGCACCGAATATATAATTAAGCGAAATATTTTTACAAGCATAATGAAAGATCTATTGGACTCCAAGTATATTGCGATCGAGAGATATGCAAATCTATACTTTTCTTTTAACGTTCAAGGATTTGAGTGTCAACTTGGCATTCCACACGATTAGTCGTCAATTGATTAGCATGCTTACAGATAACAGTAATTGAAACAATGACTGATATTAATGTTCGTTGAAGGAATGGTACGGAATGTGGTATTTATTCAAAGCAAGCGCATAAAGGAGCAGTAAATTTCTGTGGTTCGCAGAAAATAGCAAGCGCATATCACTTGTAATTAAGAAACTTGTCTTCTAGGCACTTAAATGCAAAATGAAGTATTATTCATCTGGACCGATACAATTCAATGTATCCAATCTCGAAATCATCATTCTTGTATTGATTTTGTAGAAAACACGTATAAATGGTAATGAAAAATGCGATTATTTTTTAAATTCATTTTACTGTTCTATTTAATATTTTTATAATTACAGGATCGACTTCATAATGTAGACTGTTCTTGAATAAACAAAAGAGGGAGCTATTTAATGAAAATTAATTATTTGAGGCACTATTAAAGTTAAGAATGTATTTATACCGTTTGTTAAAATGCTTTTTACAGTCTTTTCTGTGTGTAAAGAATATTATACTTGATTTAAAAATGCTAAAAACACGTTAATAATAAAAGTATTATTATGAATCCAGTGACTAACCAGATTATATTCGTTTTTTGGAAAAGGAATTGAGAGAAATTGAATAAATTGACAAATATGATTTGTATTTGTTTTTTCTACAATACACCTATTTTTAACAGGACAGTTCAATGAGTAGACATCGTATGTACATACATCTGAATTAAAAATTCGGTCAGGAGCATTAGTAAAAATAATCAATCGAATATCGAACTGATTTTCTATTATTTCGAATTTTACAACGTTATTCGAAACATAGAAATACTGCACTCGCAAAATTAAATCAACGTTGGAATGTGTGTAACGCTACCTCACTCGCACATTTTACACAACTGAATTACTGCAAAAAAAGAAACTCGAGATTTCAAAATGGCTTTAAATCAATCAAGATCGAGAAATCGACAATAGAAGTGATCGATCGAACTTACTGTACAGTTTCCCGAATTTTGGTTGTTGTTTTCTCTATAAATTTCTAGAATGTGTATCTCTCTTAACAACCATTATATAAATCTTGCTTTTTCAACAATACGCGTGAGACTTGAAGACAAGCAGACCAAACACATAATGCCTCCCTAGCTCATCTATCAGCATTATATGACATGTTTATGCAGATTCAGCAGTACATTATATACTCGGGATTGCTTCGTTCACTAAACAAATAAAAAGAAAAGCCGTGAAGAAGTTTCGTGTCGTGACTGCAACTCGTATCGAAACTTGCAATTTTTCTTTCGACTTACGTCTAGAAGAAAGTAGAGTTCGTTTTGAAGCAACTTCAAGTGATTCGAAATCAACGGACTGATAAGACGATCGATCGTAGTAATGAACAGTACAATGCTGCTAATTAGCATCGCGATAACATCGGAATCGCAGAGTTCTCAAGAAGAATGCTTTCGGCCTGTAACGTATTGAAATGGTAAAAAGTTCAAGCAACGAAACCGACGTGCACCGGTGATTCTAAAAATATTCGTCAAACGGTAAGCCAGCGATTGCAATGCGAAACGAAGTGTTTGTGTACGGTCTTCCAGAGGTTTCTACGGGCCTTTCTAAAGCAACCTCAAGAGAAATGCGCCACTAAACAGTATCGCAGCACACGGAATTCTCGTTTCGGTTCGTCGTCTCGACATTCTCCCGACTTGCATTAATTGAACAGCTTATCGCCAGACTGCCTTAACCCTTTCAGACCTGAATTTTCGTTTAAGACTAAAAAAAATATTTGATTACACATTTTAACTCAGTAGACTGTTTGGATGATATTCTGTTTAAAAAAAATGTCTATATGTCCCATAGTTTTGTAGATATTAACACGTTGAACGCCATGGTGGTCACCGGTAACCGACACCTCAAACTTAATTTAATTGAATAATTATCGATTGTCACAAAATGCTGAGCAACCTTCATTCTGGAACAATAATGTAGGAACAGAAGAACACCACTGAGTACTCAAATCTTTTTTTTCTTTACGATTTATATAGAAAATAGTCAATTATATTGTGTCTGATTGAGTATGGCGGTTTTCACGTTGAGCGCCACAGTGAAAACAGCCACACCTAATCAGACATGATGTACTTTACTATTCTTTGTATAAATCATAAAGAAAGAAAAGATTTGAGTACTGAATTGTGTTCTTCCGTTCCTACATTATTGTTTCAGTATAAAGTTTTCTCAAAATTTTGCAACAATCCATAATTATTTAATTAAATTAAATTTGAGGTGTCGGTCACCGGTGACCGACGCGGCGTTCAACGTGTTAAATGTACATACATGTGTACATTAGTACTCAAGTATCGCATGACACCTAAGAGAGCACAAATGAGGAAAGAAACATACACAGTACTTTATAACATTTAATAATAATGTATTAACACTTGAAACTGAAGAAGACATGTGGAAGATTGTACTGCTTTCAAGTTTCTACTATTAGCTATCACTGCACAGTATGTAATCAATGTTAGTCAATTCTGAATTCACTAGACCTACTAAAAACATTCAGAAGATGAAAAAATTCAAATTTATAAGAAAAGTATGTTTAAGAATTTGTACAAACGGTTTGAATTTCCGAAACATTCATCCTCACCGAAGTATCAGCGTAGAAACTTCATGTACACAAATAGTGACCACCAGGTCTGAATGGGTTAAATCCGCACTCCACAAAAATGTGTTGGGCTGAAGGGAAAGATCGTGCGTTTTTATTTTATTATATTCCGCTATATTATTTTTATAGAAACTAATTTATTTAACACTAGAACAACCAAACCCGTAAAAATGGCGGATTTCAGATTTCCTGTTTTAAATTACAGAAAATATTAAGGTGCTTTCGCCGGAATTTATGTCGACTTTTGTCGAGATAAAAGAATGATTGTATATGCCAATTTGTTTTCCATCAACCGCTATAATTTCGAAGTTCTGAATACAGTATACCTAAATACATCAAAATCGGTCAATATGATGGGCTTAATTGTTTCATACTTTATCGCCATAGCATGACGTCGTACGGTCATTGACGTGTATATAAACAATGGACTACTCGATTTCTTGTCTACTTTGGAAGCACTTTTTGCTGTCAGTTTACAAGGGGCAAGCAGTCTATTATTTATATGTATGTCTAGGGGTACGGTACTTTGATGACAGTTCAGAAAACCGCATTTTCATTGTCAGTCCGTTACCTAAAGCTCATACGACAGTTTCATTTTAAGAATAAAGAAATAAGTGTGAAATATTAAAAATCTTTGTAACTGGGAAATATTTTTGTTAATTAATTATTTAAATATTAAAAAAATCAAAAATCAAAAATAAAACGTTTTTTTAAATATCCGTCAAATTGACGGTAGAATTAGGTATACATTCAACGCTGATTGTTCTAGTGTTAATGTGTGATATCCTTTATTCTCTATTCCTACCTCCCAACGTTCCACGAGCCTTTCAATCCCATTTTTGTAGAATTTCCGCGGTTTGGATGAGAAATAGACTTGAAGAGCGTAGTTGACCCCTTCACACTTCTTGAATTTTTTTCCATTCATATAATTCTGCAACGATCTGAATAAATAGTAATCAGATGGTGCTAAATCAGGCGAACATTGGGGATGCACCTCATAATTTCCCAATTAAGGTCCTTAATTTTTTGGGAGGTCATAACGCTCACATGAGGTGTCTTGATGGAAGACGACTCCTTTTCTGTTGACAAGATATGGACGATTTATCGTCAACCATGCCTCACTCGTGCCAATTTTTGGTAATAAACTTCTGAATTCATAGTCTGATTGGTTGCAAGAATTCATAATAAATTATTCGCTCCATATCCCACTAAACAAAGCATAAGCTTCTGTGATGTAATTATTTTTTGGGGTAGGTTCAAGTGTTTTGCCTGGTTGGCATCATGGCCTTTCTCGAATTTTGAGACAGTTTGTTACTAACAGTAAAAATATATTTTTTTACACAAAGAAATACGATCTGAAGGCGTGCGATTACATCTAACGTGGCTTAAAATCGGGGGAGTTTTATTTTCAAAATATTCTTTTATATCTACAGGTGTTACTGGGTATAGAGATAACGTTTGCTTCGAACATATGTAGATTGATTCTTGTATATTTCACAGAAAATTAGAAAGTGTCACCCAAGAAAATGAGCAGATTTTAAAATTATTGAAGTGGTGTGTATAAATATTAAAACAAAGAAATTATATGTTAGAATCGCCGATTTAATGAACCATCTTCTAAAATGTGGGAAAAAGTTATCAAATCTTTATTAATGATAGTGCTACTTGGTAGCATGAAAAATGAAGTCAAAAGGGCTGTTTCTTACATCCTGTGAAATTTATATTACATTTATAAAATTATCTATTAATGAACGTCATTCTACAATTATGTTCTGTTAGAGAGCATGTTTCTTAACGTCTAATATAACAAATAATCTTAGCAATAATACAAATTATGTAGATTAACATAACATAAAAGTTTGTTTTGTGTTTTGTGTGCTTACTGTATCAAAAATTGTTTAGAATATTAATGCAATGAAAATAAACGAAGTGTATTCACGTAATTATAAAAATCATCGTGACTTTCTCAGCTTCGTATTTCTTGCATTCCAAATTTTGGAAATAAGTTCTTCGATCGACTCGCGCGGTGTTTTAGAGAACATCATTGTTCAAATCAATGCTCCAGACTCTAAACAACGAATTAACTCTGCAGTTCTTTCCCTTTAGAAATTTGAGAAAGTTGCGCAAAAGTTACTTCTCCTTCCCGAGACTTCTTTTTTGTTTTAGAAAATTCTTTAATAGCCGTTTCGAAATCACTGATTCTCGAGATCGACAGCTTATCAACGTAGTACAACAGGTTCATGAAACAAAAACGATCATTAGACAGAAAGAGTAATAGTTCCTTTCTAATGCAGAAAGAAATTAATTGCAAAGTGCCAAGGAAGAAGAAAACAAATTTACAGGAAGCTAAAGATGAATATCTTTGATATTAGATTACAAAAACGTCAATCATTCATTGTGCAACACATATTTTGTAGTCATGTGAAATTTTTGTAGTAACATTGTATAATGGTATAGCAGATCAAACTGATAATTCTAATACTCTGCCGCCAGACGTACAGTACTTATTATTTACCACATATATACGTACGTTCATGGTTCAATAAATTGTTACTGCAATTGTTGAAATTGTTATCTGTATGGCAGGTTTTAGTATATTGTGATATCATATATCAACGTGTCCTATTTTTTTCTCAGAACATTCAGTTACAACTGTATTATAGTATTGGTATAAATATGTTAGTTAATATATGTATGTATTAATATGGACGTTTTTTTGAAGTATGTGCATATATTAACACATTCATTGCCATGGCCACCGGTGGTCATCGCACAGTGTCTCGTAAGATAGGGACTAGCTGGACAAAAATACCGCTTGATTCTTTTCGGCTGTAATTTGATTTCAGAAGACTGAATATGTTTTTTCCTAATGTTTTCAATTTGTATTATATATAGAAATAAAATTGTAAAAGAAAATGCGATTCTTTAAATTTGTTTACATTATTTAAACATATGAAAAATTGGTCCATATCAGAGAATTTTTTCTTTCTTCAGATCGTCCTCAAATGTAGTAAACATTTATAATGAAAGTCGCTTGCTAATTAATTTTAGGTTTTAGGCTGGCTGTAAAACGTTATGGCTACTATTGATGTTGCTTAGGCAAGCGTCAACACATAGTCTATAGATAATTTAATATAACAGAGAAATTGCTCGTAAAATTCAGCGATCGCGCAATGTCGAGCTAAATTTTTAAAAATCGATCAAAACATGACGAAAATAAGAGGAGAGGACCAAAAAGAAATTGATTGTTTCGATGAGAATGTCAGATTGTTAATAAGACTATAAACTCATGCAAAATTTAAATGAAATTAAAAGTGAACTGCAATCAGATATGAGTCACTGGACTCATATATCGAGTCTTGAGTATATTAAGCGATAGAAATGAAGAAATACGTCCAGCTAATTACCTTGTAATAAAGATAAAGTTATGAAATTTGCATGCGGGAACACGAATAGAAACTGGAGTCCACCTAGCCAGTTCTAATTATTTTGTTTTGATACTTATTACTTTATTTTGCTTTACACATATCTTCAATCTTTCCGTTGATCATTTCTCTATCGTTTATTCATTCTGTGGCTGTTGTAAATTATTTTCTCTGAGGAAAAATTCAATCTGGATGGACCTGATGGCAACTATTCTTATTGAAGGGATCTTCGCAAAGACCTGTAGGATTTTTCATAAACAGTACAAATTATTTTATATCCCAACCTGACTATGCCTATGAGAACATAATAGTATTTTATTTGTAACGAGTAACAAAAATAATATTTTATTTGGATGTTAGTGGGATCAAAATGCGGATTTATTTGAAAAATATTGCAAATATATTAATTCACTTTCAATTTGTTTGTAACGATCGAAATATTCGTATCAGATATAGTGAAATTCACGATAACAATTAATTGTATCTCTGCACCTCTTTGGAAAGCAGAGTACAAGATGTAGAAAAAGAAGACTTCTCCTTTCTGAAGAAATCAGCCGAGAATTTCGATGTATTTTCTAGAATGCGACTTGAATTACAAATAAAGTTTCCTTCACCTTTACGTTTTCTTGTATTATAATCTCATTTTTTCCTTATTACATTATCACGATCAAAACGAATTGTAATACTTGTAATGCAATAGTAAAATATTTAACCCTTTGACTGTCAACAGCGCCAATAGACACTTGACAAATTCGTTCACCGTGTACTGTCGACGCTCATAGGCGTTTTGTGCAATGGCTCATTACGTACTAGCGCAGCTCGGCCGCACGGAGTATTCGACTCGTTTCCAAGTAACCCGCAATCAAACGGTTAATTCGATATCTTCCAAGTATAAATCAAACTAAAATATTTCCATTCTAACTTTCAGGCTATCAAAATAAAAAATCTTTAAACCTTGATATTTCGTTTTATTATATTTCAATTAAATTCACGGTGACATTAATCATTTAAATTAATATTTAAAACGTTTTTCCCTTAAGCTTTACCTGGCTCTGTAATTTATGCGCCGATTACGAGGGCACCGGCGAAAGTTCCGTACGTCTGACTGTCCACTTTTTGCGGATTCATCTTATGTTAGTCAGATGCCGAGGAAAGTTAGAAAACGTTGGTCGTGGGAAATCACGGGGACGGTCACGTATAGAAATCGCGATAGAGTTCTACCGAGCGTCTGCATTCGCTCGAGAAACAATCTACCAGATGCAATAATCTGACCTTTTCCGTCGGCATTGCGTTCCTTTTAGAGGTCTATGTGGCGCAAGTTTCAAGTATGCCTACACGTCCTATACAAACTACTCTCTTTACACATCTAAAAGCACGAGGTTGAACCAATTAATTTAATTTGACTGACTCTTAAGGGCAGTAAATATTTTTTAAAGTTTATTTCATAAAACATTCCCGGGGGGAAATAAAATTAGGTAACCTAGCCAAATACGTGTATATTGATAAATTTTAAGTAAGTTTGGAGCAGTACTCTCTATTTGGAACACTAGCGGCTAGAAAAATATTGATTAATTAGCGGTTTGCGTTGCTATACCAAAGACATTATTCATAGTCATTCATGGGAATCACTTACGACTGATTTTCTTTGATTTTTGTTCATTTATCGTACAAGACGTTCTTTTGATCGTAATGTTTTTTATTTGAAAACAAGCGAACTGCGCTTATATTGAGACTTTCAGCGATTTATGGTACCTTTTATTATAAACTGGGGCATTACTTTCAATCAGGAGCACATATTTGAACCAAATACTTTGCTATCCACTTAAACTGTTACACAAATTTAATATTATAATTCGAAAAGGAAAAGTTTCTCCAACGCATGCAGAATTAACAAAAGGCTTTTCGTTCAAATCAGGCAACACTTGTTTTTAGAGTTACATTTTTTATATGTTAAAGTACATGTCGATGCAAGACGTTATTTTCTCGAATTTTCGGTATAAGTTGCATTCTAGTATCTTTCTCTAATTAAAAGTTATAGCTTCCGCTGCATTTTGTAAAATCGATACTCTGACCCCACCCTTTCTAACAGGATTTTGAAGAAAATAAACTGTGGGTAATCATAGACGATCGCAAATAAAGTTCTTTAATGTTATAACTGAAAACCGTAAAAGAATTAGATGAAATATGTGCTTGTTATCGATTCCCAGATAGGAAACGAGAGAAACCGAAGCATTACCGAGAGGGAACGATAGGGATCGACAGAGACCGAAATATTAGCGATAAAGACCAACACAGACCGATAGAGTCGGAAATATGAGCTACAAATACTCATCGGGACCTAATTATGAGCGATATTTATCGCTCTGTCGATTGATATCGGTACAGAATGACAAAGAACGATAGAGACCGAAATATGAACGATAGAGACCAACAGAGACCGAAATATGAGCGATAGATACCAATAAAGTTCGATAGAGTCCGAGAGCTGGGACCATGAGAATGGGGTTGGGGAGGCTTGGAGCCAGGAGGATGGGATTGGGCAGAATCTGGTTGGTCAGCATAAGGTTGTGGTTAAGGAGGATGGGGATGTAGATGAAGTTAGTGAGGATGAGGATGGGTTCGGTAGTTTGAGAAGGCGATGAAGGAGAAGGAGGTGGAGGAGCTGCCGAGGTGCTTTCCGGCGGAAGACTGATTCTGGACATTACGTGGTGGCCTATTTATGGGAGAGCTTGGCGGTTGTGTTGTGGAGCAAAGGTCCTTGAAAACCAATCAGAGTCGTTTTTCCCGGAATAAACGCTGAGCAGACATTCGGCCTCGCGTATTGGTGGGTTCGCCTGTATACCGACAATAACAGCGTAAGCGGTGTACGTGGGCTGCGTACACCTGCGGTCGCTTGCCTTCCCTTGTATTCTGATTCGTTTTACCGCAAACCGAGTACGCGCACCTTCTGTAATGATTTTTACCTTAGTAATACTCCATTGTCCATGATACACTTTACCTCAACAAATAAACAACATGAACGGAAACAAACTAAACTTTTTACTAGAGAGTAAAACACAATGTTCACTTTTAACACGTTGAACGCCGCGTCAATCACCGGTGACTGAGACCTCAAATTTAATGTAATTAAATAATTATTGATTGTCGCAAAATTTTGAGTAAGCTTCATACTGAAACAATAATGTAGGAATAGAAGAACACGATTAAGTACTCAAATGTTTTTTTTTCTTTATGATTTATATAAAATATAGTAAATTATATCGTGTCTGATTAGGTATGGTCGTTTTCACTGTGACGTTCAACGTGTTAACGCATGCTACGTACAATATTATGATATACTTTTTCCCTGAATACAAGCTTTCCCTCGCGTAGAAATTTTCACCACCAATGCCATATTCGTTTGATTAGTGTAGGTGGAGTTCCACGATGAGATATTTCACGAAATTTACCTCTCATCTCGACATTCACAGGTGTTCCCCTGTGTGAGTAGATTCCTTCGACAATGTATCGTCACCACTCAGCCCCGTGCCATATTAACTGCTCGCACCGAAATACGTATACTTAACTTACAATGGCTTGCACAAAGTATATCTATATGGCTATATGCTCTGGATGACCATATTTGGCTTAAATTAAAATATTTTCTACACAACAAATTTTTCGGTACACATACCCTAATACTTTTTTATACAATATGAAGCGGTGTAACCATTACTGCATTACAAAAACTTGCGGTATTACTTAAAGACATATTTTTTTTTGTGTTGGAAGCTACGAGTACTACTTTGCAACATTAAGATCAAAATATCTATTGATCTAACAGCTTCTCGGAAGAAATATTCTAATACTTTTTTACAGAGGAGAAAGAACTTCATCAATCTGCCTATTACCTGAATGTAAGTACAGTTGAAAAGATTTCTCTCTGCATTAAAACCCACGACTGGTAATTTACAAAATTAAAGACAAAATATTTTCTAAAGTAACAGTTTTTCGACACAAGCTCCTTAACGCATTTTTATAGACAATGAAAAGCTGCATCGATTAATGTAAAAAATATGTAGTTCTGTTTAAGAAGATGAAGATGACCTTCACGCCTCTGCCATGCCTGTACTCATAAAGAAATTATTGATACCGTATTATGTCCCCTTCGAAATCATTCAATTTTTGCCAGAAATGTTTATCGATACAGATAATACTATTTGAGGCTTCCGGGTGTAAGCCGTTTCGCCAACATTGCAGTTACCCTCATCAGGACTCTGAGGACGGACTGACACTGATGTACATTAGGATGTTCATTCTTTTAAGTACCAATGTTCATATTCCGGATCATTGAATCGACCAATCAGTTTTTAATCGATCTATCAATTAAAAACGGGTGGAGGGTGCTCCAAATGGGGTTGAGGTAGTAATCTGTATCCCTACTGATATTGTCAGGGTTTTTCATTCATTATTTCTGTTTCCCTATATTTGCGCTCTTCTGCTAGTTCCCGGACAGTCAATTGGCTATTAGGATGCAGAAGGTCATTGATTTTCGCAACAAGAGAGGTGCCTGTCGATGTTGACGGCCTCCCCGAAACCGGATCATCGTCAAACGACTCACGACCGTTTTTAAATCGTTCAAAACACTCAATACACTGAGAACAGTTTAAACATTCGTCCTTGTATACTTGTTTCATCATTTCATGCGTTTCAGTAAAAGTTTTACAGAGTTTTACACAAAATTTCATATTGATACGTTGCTCGCACAAAGCACTTATCATAAACATCATAAAACGCAACTGACAACACCTTGCTCAAACAATAACAGTGCATTAACTAGGCAACGAATGAACAATCTGAAAACGACAGGTTACTCGTGAGGTTCTACTGAATACAGAGGCACTAAACGTACACTACCGTCCGAAAGTATCCGGACACTTACATGTTTGCAGATATCACTGAAAGATTTTACAAACATAGTTTTTTCATTGGTTTGCTATGCTATTTTAAAAATATTATGTTATTATTGGACAACATAAACAGTATTTATTAACAAGTAGCGTTGACAAAATTGCTATAACGAAAGATAAGCAGAAACGTTCATGCATACAGAAGTAGTATAAAGGGATCCAGTTTTAGACGATTTTATCCCCCGTTTGTTCTTTCTCCATATCACAGTGTATTTAATATGTTTATTTCTGATCAGAGTTGGATATTTATATAGATTTGGACGAGTCTCAGCCACTTAAGATTGACAAAACGGAGACCAAGACGGTGGAGGCTTTCGGTTGATTTTAGTTTGAGTTTAACAGTGCTAACGATCACAACCATAAATTCAGGAAAGGAATTATCGACAGAAAATCGTGTCGCTATTACAGTGTTGGCCAAAGAAAACTATTCTATTAGACAAATAGTAGCGAATGCCGAAATAATAATAGTTATATTATTACAGACTTAGTACGCTATTTATCTGAATTTGCTGGGCGTCCGGACACTTATGGACGCTAGTGTACCTCTCTAAAATCCCCCATTGACACGCAATACAAGCAAACCGGGAACTTTTTGAGCAGACCTCATACATATGATGTTCTTGCATCGTTCAGCATCACAATTTTTATTCCATATTTATCAGGTTCTGAACGCATGTAAGGAAGGGACATCATCCACAAAATGCCAATATCTGCTCGTACGATTGCACAAAATTGATGTGGATTATAGTATTATAATAGGATCTTGATTAACCGGATCGCCATTATCCGTGGTCTTGATTAATCGAGGTCTTGGTTATCCAGGATCTCCAATTTATTAACAACAAACGCTCGTGCATACGTTACGATTCTCTTCTGTTTATACCCAACTTAACAGAAAGTTTAGTGACGGTGACAAGTTGGCGTAATAAAGCACTTATAAGTGCAAAATTAAAAAACAGATAAAATTTAAGCAGATGTACATTTGGTTATGATTATATTATGAAAGGAAATATATTTTCTAAGAACAATAGCTTATTTTGGTACAAAAAGTACGTTTTTAGTTATTTCCCCTCGGACCTCGATTTATCCGGGCTGTTTGTCTCCCGATTAAGCCGGTTAATAGAGGTCCTACTGTACTTGCAATTATTCAGCATCGACTCGTAGATCTCACGGATAGGCGCTAATTTAACGCTTTCCATGCTCTGAAGGAGTACATACTTTTATCGCGAAACCGCAAAGTTTCCAATAAGAATGTAAATTAGTCGCGATGTTTTCTATGCGGCGATTTCTCCGAAACGTCTGTTGCACCAAATAATTACGTATGAAGATAATTTCAGTAACTCAGACACGCTGTAGGCGAATGATCGCTGAAGAAAAATACCTATGCAAATCGATACGAGCAGATCAGTGGCGCATAAGCAAGAAGAAGGGCGGTTTAATGAGATTCGATACGGAAGTTGTAAAACGTCCACGGAATCGCCGCGAATTTCTCATTTTCCGCTGCGAAATGTCGAACAAACCGCGAAACTCGCAATTCGCCGCGTCCCGCAATTATGCACGCTTGCAAAATTTTGATTTACATAACGGCCGGCATAGAAACTCGCTGCCGGTGAAGTAATTACCACGGTCGAGACAAAAGAGGATCTCCGCTGCCGTCGGACGCGGGTTTCATCATTCTTCGGTCCTGAATTGGTTCGACTTTGCTGATTTTCACGTGAATATTCCAACCGGACGTGTGTTGCACTAACGATACGGTAGTTCGGTCAAGCAACGTGCAAGTCACTTCGACGAATCGATACCAAGATTATCTGAACGAGACGATGCACAGTGGAGAACAACATTCTGGTAGAGCTTGAAGGAGTCTGAGATCTGGGAGTACATTTTCCATCTAACTTAGATTTTTGTAAACACTGTTCTACCATCGTCAATATGTCTCTAAAAACTCTTCGGTTCATTAAACGTCTTTCTTGCGATTTTACAAACATACGTACAATAAAATTATTATATTGTACTTTAGTTAGGCAACAGTTAGAATACGCTTTGGTTATTTGGTCTCCCACGTACGATAAATACATTTTTCTAAAACTCATTCAACATAAATTTCTCAGATTTGCGGATAACAAAATGGGAGTCAGGATAACACACTTGGATCACAATTATCCTCCTATACTTGAAAATACTCATTTAGCAACAACAAAATTATTAATAATAAAATTAACTGCCCAGCTCTCTTAAAACAAATTAACTTTTTTGCACCACCTAGATACATAAGAAAGAGGACGAAATTCTTATCAGTACCAATCAATTCATGTTATGTTTCCCGAAATCCATTGAATAGGATTACCACATTCAAGAGACAAACTCTGTCTCTTTATTATAATAGTAAGATATGTTATTGTTTTTTTGTATTATTGTATTTTTTCTAGTATTTTAAATGTTAAGATTATTATAACAATTATCATCGGTATACCTTAAAGAAATATATGTTAGTGTTAAACGTAAATGGCGATCGGAGCTATGAAAGCTCCTGGAACATCTATAATCATATTATTGTAAATCTATGTATGTATACCGTTAAGGTTCAATAAACAATCATTATTATTATAATAGTAAGATAACTGATCTTATTGTGAATTATTACTGGGTTTTCATTTTCTAACTAATAAGAATTACTTCGAGACTGTGCAATTTTACTTTGGATTTCAATTGAGAAATATAAAAAACTTTTGCACCAACTTAATAGCTGAGGGACAAGGCAATGAACGAATTCTACGCGCCTTCACTGGAGGAGATAGAAAATGGAAAAGTGACTGTCACTGACGCTGCCTATTCCAGCTGATCGAACGCAATGAAGTCGATTTCTGATTATAGGTACCTATTATCCGATGCAAGTGTAATAGACCGACGCTGGTACACGCTAAATTGGCTTCGCTTCACTTTTACTTTCTTCCCAACACGGACTCGTTTGCAGATTGAATCGCGGGCTCCAGACTTTCTTAGAATTAGAACCGGTCACTTCCTCGATGTCTCAACAGATCGAAAACTAACAAGTGATAAAACCTCTGAGCGTGAAGAAATTGCTTCTTTCGATGGCTGGTTTAACCCTGCTATTTTTCTCGGGTCAATATGCTCCGAATTGAAGATTACGGGTGGGTGTTTGTTCACTGAAAACGGCGATGTCATATGCACTAATCCAATGCAGTGTAATTTTTCTAATAAATGGAGGAATAAAATAGAATGCAAAAGTTAAGTTACATTTTTTGGTCTGAAAATTTAACTTACTAAGAATTGCACTCTTCCAGCTATGTTTTATTAAATCAATAATAAGCTTATGACAACATGATAATTCGGTGGTAATTGATCATTTTGATGACAGTCAATAGAACGCATATTTAATTGTCTGAATGAAATATTGAATAAAGATCATATAATTCGAAGAAGCCTAAATATTCTTATTCCACTTTGTTATTTATCAATTTTGTATTGAATTGATAAGTGAAAATTATTTGTTATTGGGCGGTGCAATAAGTTTTTTGCTTTTCTATAAAGCCCTATTTTATGTAACAGTACCGACCTTCATTCATTAAAAGAGTACGTTATGATCTTACTGGATCAATTATAGTGTAAGTACTTCATTGTGAGGGTTCATTACACTTTCGTTTTCTTTATTAATAGTGCTCACATAGAATGTGTGTATCTTTACTTTCGATTGTTACTGAGAAATACAACAAACCTTTGGTATTAACCTAATAACATTATTCAGTTATTAAAACTGTATTGATTAATACTTGTTGATCATACTTTTAAAGAGCACACTAGAATTAGGATACATGTCATCCTACAAGCTCAAAGCATTTTTTAAATAGAAATCAAAGTTAATATCAGTTAAGGTGATCATAATTATAGAGACATGATTTTTGCGTAGCTTCTAGGACCATTGAAATTGAAATTTAATATTATGTTATCTTTTCAAAGTAGAACGATTATTGTTTTATATGTACATATAAAAATAAATGTTTTAAGTGACTGAGGATTCTTCAAGCGCATCCTCCAAAAAGTAACAAAACTATTTGGACCAAAAAAAGCTAATAATGAACTTTAAGTACTTTTTTGTAACCACCTGATAAATACATACACGTATATAGGCCAGATAAGAACCTTCTTAAAATAGAGTTCATAGGTAAAAAAATGCGGTAATAGGATAAAGTCAGGTTACATGAAGTTATCGTGCAGGAAGCGTGTAGAAACTTGCGTGATTCCTTACCCCTTTAGGCAGAAACAAGATCAGTCAAGACTTGATCGCGGGCATTAAAATACAGATAGTTTCAGTAACACGTTTGGTTGTCACGCACGTAGAGTAGGTGGTCTAAATATGGGCTAGCACTTTTATTTTAGGACTTACTGCCAACCTGTTGAAGGTATTTAAGACGTAACACTGTAACCTATATCTAAAACATGTTTGCTTAATGATATGGAATTAAAATGAGTTAAAAAAAGTAATGTTCATTTCAAAGTATGTGTTTAAAATAAAAGTAAAAATGTGCATTTTTAAAAGTATGGTCCAAATACGGGTTACTCTCAAAATATTCTAAAAGGAAAATAAATATTGCATATTTTCAGATTAATATATTTTTTAACGAAATTACTTTTTCGGAAAACTATTTATATAGCCAAATTCAGCACTAAAAATAAGAAAATCGTACATTTGAACTTTTTTCCATGACCAATTCTTTTTGAGATATACCGTTAAATAGGTTTTTCGACTGGGCTGTTTTTACCCTTCCAATGTAAACAATTGACGTTAAAAAAAATATGTGTCGAATATTTTCTCGAGTTCTATAACATATCGAAATTTCATAAAAATCAGCGTGTGTCAATTGTTAGTTAGTAGTTCTAAACTATTCTCGCTAAACTGAAGTACCTAACATGACCCTCTTTATTAACTAGCCCATGTTTAGACACCAGCCTGTATTTGGGCCACCTCCTCTACACATTATGGCCTTCAGTTTAACGATTACAAATATTCCAACAATTTCAATGAATGAGATAAAAATAAAATAAAACTTTTAGACGCAGGTCTGTTTGATTTACAATATGAAACTATTGTCTGTATTTGTCTGAAATATTTGTGTTGCTGAATTCTTCAGAAAAATACATAATACTTTGTTCATATAATCAATGTTTGTCTGAAGAATGTACATGGAGAATTAGTAAATAAAAATCGCAAATCTTATTCATTTCATCAAATGTATTCACTTTGAAGAATAAGAAATTTTTAATTACTTTTCTATGCCTCTGATCTGCTAAAAGTATTCATCAACACTCAATTTAATTTGCAGCAAACACGCGCAACTTTGATTGTGCGATCATAATTATTTGTCTCGAATTATTTTATTATCTTCGTGTTAGATATGCTCGAAAAGAAAGAAGCATTCACCGGAAAATCAAGTTTCTGTGTCGCTTCCTTTTTTCCTTGAACGCGATAACTTGTGATAAAATGCAACGCCATTGGAGCGGAAACAGGAAACTGGAATAACGTTGCCTGACACAGTAACGATCTACTTTTCAGATTCGCAAACGCGAAAATTGCATAAGAAATCGTCACACGGTATTTATCGAATAAAGTGTGAAAATTAATTCGTAATCCACGTGCTTTGCATCGTCTACTTTCTCTAACTTTAAAAACGTTCTTCCGGGTGATTGTAAAACATTCATTTTTATTAAATTTATCTCTGTCTGTGAGGTATATTTTATCCGTTTGTATCAAATCGAATGATTTACATATGCTTAAAAGAAACCCTCAACTCGTACGTGCTTTTAATAATTTTAGTAGTAAATATGTCCTTCTGATAAAAACAAATACACCATGTATATTCTGAATTCTTAACTACTAATGCAATTTAAAGCATCCAAATACAAGATCTTATTTTTCCAATTTAGAAATGATCTGAAAATTTATGAAATGATGGATAATATTAGGTCAATCCATACGTAACTTTTTGTTACTTAACAAATTGACGAATCATCTATATAGGTAGCTTTGTTTTCAAGAAAATTGACTTTGAATATTCGCTGGGTACGTGTGCACTTACACCCCCGTTTATTAGAAAGTGGATACAATTTTGTGGCGTGATTTTATTATTTTATGTTGTTATATTTATGTATTTTACGTTAATATAATACTTGAATATGATATTAATAATATGCCCGTATAATTTAAATAAATATTTAGAAAACGAGACTGTACACGTAAGTGTGTTTCTAATACATCTCCAACTCGGTCAGACGATGGTCTGTACAGACTTTTCGTTTGTTTTGAAAGTTTCGCCAAAAATCAAAGAAAGACTTATGGAAAAAATTATAAGAAGGATGGAAAGACATTAGTTCCGAAATATTAAAACATTTAAACAAAAGATTGCCGCTATTAGTTCGAACGGTCATATCATACATAGATACATGGACAAGAAGAAAATGTAAAATTAATTACTAATTTTTGCTGCGGTCTATAAAATATGATTTGAATTACATATTCTCTACATTATAAACAATTAATAAGTGCTAACTTTATTTTATAATGAAAGTCATTTGATATTGTATAATCGGCCACCTCCTAATTTTACTAATTGTGAGTGTCCGATGACTTATGGACGGGGGTGTGTATAACTATGTCGTGGTTGAATGGATCTCGATACACACCATATCTCATATACCAGTAGCATTAATATCATATGTAATGCTGATCCCTAATCAGACTTTATGTCTGGCTAGATGCTATCTGCCTCCAGCAATGAAAAAATGAAATGAAATATGAATACAATCTAGTACACTCTCGTAATATTAATGCGGTTCATACGAAGAACGCCTATAGACGTTCAAACGTCATATTCAATAAATAAGCTTGTCGATTTCTCGAACGGGACGTAAGGAAATGCTCAGTAAACTGTTAAACTTAATTTTCTAGAAAACAAGGTCTCATCAAATATTTGATTCTATATTTTCCACTTATTTTTTCACGTAGAATCATCCTCTTCCCGGTTGTACTATGAATACTGGGGCATTCTGTATACAGGGTGAATCAATAAGAACTGCCATCTGAAATAACTCGTTATTTAATGATTTTATGAAAAAATGTTTCATTCAAAATACACTCTATTCGATGGGACTCATGGAATGGAATCATTGAAAGTGTATGGTACGTTTAATCACAATACATTTTCATCTTGTCTTTAGGTATATGGCCAATCGAAGGTCAGTTTGTAACAGGTCATTGAATTCGTCGTCTCGTCGATTACAACGTCGCATTAAAAAAATATGCGGTTCCATTTAAAAAACTCAAAATCTCCTTGATATCTCAGAAAATTAAGGATATAAAAAAATCAATCGGCTTCTATTCGATGAGCCCCTAATGTTTTTTGATAAAATCAATAAATAACGAGTTATTTCAGATGGCAGTTCTTATTGACTCACTCTGCATACCCGGTGGATATTCGAATTGTATTTTTCGGAATCGAAGCCCTGCACGAAAGATTTTATTCTACATTTTCGACTCGCGTTTGCACAAGGAATCGACTTCCATGAAACATAGGCTTTTAGAATCTACACAGAAAAGAAGAAGTTATCGTCTGGTTTTCACTTATTGTAAAAACAGTAAGCTATAACCTGTATCGAGGAATCCGAAGCAGCAAGAACTGTACAGCTGAAATAAAGCATACTAATGGAGTATGTAATTATAAATGAAACTTGTGGAATGTGGAAGTGACTGGGAAATTCAGGAAATGGAATGCACTGACTTTTAAACATATTAATACAAGATTGTAGTATCACGATACGTTAGATATATGAGACTGTTCACCATCCAGAAAAGTATTGAGGAAGCGAGCAGACCTTCCGCTAAATTTGTAATATAAAAGATTAATCTCGCATATGAGTACACACATAACTGCGCTCGTTTCCTTGTTTTTCACATTAATAATAAATAATCCGAATTGCAAAAGTTTCTTAGAAATCAGTAAAAATCAGAGATCTGGGAATCATCAACGAGTTAACAGCATTTGAAATTTTGAATCATATCTTTTTATCAAATTGAAAGCAGGAACATTTACATGCAGTTATGTTTTATATAAGACTAACACTGCACTTGTAGGAGTAACTTTCAAATAACAGTCAATTGTATGTTTGAATGAAAATAGATTATTGAGTGTTCGATGCAAAAAACGAGATAACATTTTACAATATGTATAATAGGATACTAATTCTAAACAATAAAGTAAAGTAGAACTCTCTTTATTTGGGCGAAGCTTTGCCAAATGTATGATTTGACGGGCTCATGTTGAACACTTGTTATCGAAATTGTTTACAACCGAAGCTTCATTTATCATTACAATCAGTACTCACTCAAAAAGCGGTTCGAATAAAAAATACAGAATATACTCTAATTAGAGGTTATACTCTAATTAAGCAGCAGGAGAAAAATAAGCATAGAAATAATTGTTTTACATTATTTTAATTTTTTCCAAATTGAACACTGTAGATTAAAAATGGACGTTCCCTGTTTTTTCTCCTTACCCTTCATTTATATTAACACGTTGAGTGTCACAGTGAAAGCAGCCATACCTAATCAGACACGACATCATATACTATTTTTTACATAAATCGTAAAGAAAAAAAAGATTTGGGTACTCAATTGTGTTCTTCCGCCCCTACATTATTGTTTTAGTATAAAGTTTGCTCACAATTTTGTGACAATCAATAATTATTTAGTTAAATTAAATTCGAGCGTTCACCGGTCACCGGTGACCCCCACGGCATCCAACGTGTTAATTAACTCCTACGGTTTGACCCCGTACAAAAACTGCTCGGTTGTGAACTCTCCTTGTCAGCTACAAATTTAGTCATATTAAAGTTTCAGTTTTCCAACAGAAGTAAATGAAATGTACACATGTTTTCAAGTCTACTTTTGCGAACAGCGAGTGTCATTAGAATGAAAAATGATTGGTACAGGTGTGGCAATCGGTAAGCATTCTCCATCCGACACATCTTGTCCGCCGGCAGGTTCGGATAAACATAGTCCTACTGTAAATTACGAAACATTGAGTGGATTGTATCACTTGGAGCAACAGGTGCAGACACGCTGTGCATTATTCGTAACGAACGTGTCACATCGACATCTCTGAGATGAAGCATCTTGGTTTGCAAATGACTATCCGGTTGCAACAGGATGCGCAATGGATGCTCCGTTGCGGAACATCGTTGTTCTCCAGAGTGAAAATACACGGGAGATGCATTAAATCCGCTCACTTCGTTCTAAACGTGGGCACAAGTGGACAGTCCTCTTGCACACGAGAACGCGAAAGCATTTCACGCAACGGCACGATTTAATCAAGCCAAAGATGAATACTTTCGCAAGGGTCGGAGGCGTGGAATAATTAAAAAACAATGTAAATTCTAATGAATGATGTACCACTGTTTTCGCAAGAATCGTGTCGCCATGGACACACAACGAAGTCAATCATTGATTACGAAAAGCAGAGAAATATTATTAACCCTCATCCGTCCCTCATTTTCCCAACTGATTTTGTCCCTTGGTATCAAACTAACACAATGGTAAAAAGTCAATATAATGATAAGATAAATCGTAAAATTTGCAAATTCCTTTATTGAAAATAAAAAAAATAAAATTTCTGTACATTCAGTACATAGAGGCATAAGTGTTGGCATTGTTCACAAATAATAAAGCTTTTCTTATATTTGTCACGTTTTTGTGAACTTCTAACCCTTACTGTGCTTTTAATCGAATTAATATTACAATGATAGTGTTATAGGAACTGTTTTATGAAATAATTAAATATTTGCACGTTTAATTGTGCATTTTATACAAATCAACCTTAATATGTCTGACCAAACACGAGATTTTTCACTGTAGCACGGGAGGTGTTAAATGTTCAAAATATGCAGTCCTTTTCAAAACTGAATTTTTCGAAAGTTACGGCTGATGAAGACGTCGGTTTTTCTTTCACATTCACCGCATGAGAATGTACTAGAACCCTATTAGATGTCGCAAAACGAAGAAAAAGTTCAGATTTGTTTGACAAGGTAATTGAAGTCTCTAGCGGAACCATTAATAAAGTAAAAATTTAAATATAAATGTTTAATTTTCCTTCATTTACTGTTCATAAATTATGCATGGTAGTCACGCGCTTATTGCGAAAGAATCAGTCCCACCGCTTCTCGGAATCGCTCGAAGCGTAATGTTCGAGTTTTATGCGTTGAGAAAGTGTTACCCACTTTTGAAGACACTGAAGCACTTCAGAACAGCATCTTACGTTACGCTAACATTTAATGTCACCTGTCTAGCTAATGTTGTCACAGTTAGAGGGGCAGACGTCCGGAAACCGGTCCAGTCACTCGTTTATTGCGAATCGGCAGACCAGAATTTTTTCAATAAACGAGTTACTACTGCATTACAAGTTAGTCAATTATCTGTGTGTCATAACGTTTAAAAGTAAGAATGTATGCAACAGAACTCGCTGTTTCACTTTCTGTATGGTGTAATTAAACACGCGAATGCTAGTGTATGCACGTTTTCAACCTTGAACTTTATTAACAATTCTTATAACACTGAATTTAGTATTTTCGCGAATTCTTTTTTCAATAGGTCGTGTGCAAAACTCTTGCCGCCTTCAAAGGTAAATATAAAACCTTATGTTTTGTATGAATTCGTTTGTCATAAGAACCAACATAATCATCTTCTTTCTCTGGCACTTCTTCCCATTTTTCTGGTAATTTGACAATACCATTTTCATAAAACATTTGCGATTTATTATAAAAAGAATCTGCTCTATGTGTTCTTTGAAGACATTCGTTTCTGTAAATTTTTTTCCTGGCGTGGAATTTTGCATTTTCAAATTGTTGCAATTTCTATTAAATACTATTAAAAGGGCCCAAAGCAGAAATCACAAGATTGAAGTGAATATAGTTATTCAAGAATTATGTAAGATATCTGGTTAAGATAGAACTATAATCACTTGTATCTCGCAAAGATATTCATGTGAGCGATATGACTGATTTAACAACAAAACGCATCAATTGCAGATAAAAATTGCTGTTTTATATGCAACGCGTCTACACATATTATTAACACGTTGACTACCGTGGGGGTTACTGATGATCGACGCATTGAATTTTATTTAATGAAATAATTACTAACATCATTAAAATTTTGAATAGAATTAATGTTGTAATAAGAATAGAAGGTCTAAATTGTGCAATTGAAGAGTTACATATATTTTTCGTCGTGATTTGTCTTTGAAATGGGATATTATATTATAGCATGTCTGACCAGATATGGGAGTTTCCACTGTGGCGGTCAACGTGTTAAACATATTGAAATATTATGCAATCAAAAGTAGAATTATAATGGCGGAAATACAAAATGAGTCCATACCACAAAGCAATCCCTTACTTTTATAATCTATAAGGTAATAAAGAACAAAATCGTATGCAACAATCCATAATAACGAAAATAAAAAAAAGGACCCAGAAAAGAAATGTTATATGAACATAGATTTGCAACCGCATTATTTCAGGCTTATGAACCATTAGCTGTCACTATCCTGAACTGTCACTATTCCTAGCTTTTAAGGTCAATCCGCTAAAATGCAATTATTTGCACCGAACATCCGTCTGTTCCAGATTCATGCAAAGAAGATAGCGACTTGCTATTCACTTTTTCTCGAGTCACTAATTCAACTTGAACCACCGTTAACCGTTCAACGGTCAGTCTGAAAAACCATTAAAAGTCACAACTTCAGCGTTTCAGTTAACCCGATTTTAATGAACACAGTTACGCACGATTAACTCTAACCTCGTTATCAAAGGCGCATGCAGTACTGCTGATAATTATTCGGGCTACATACACTAACCGGCAAAAGTTTGAAATAATTCAAAGGGTTGCATCATTATGTAATCCCTTATTAATTTTTTGATTGATTGAGAATTGAAAACTTTATTTTAAAAAAATCTTAAATCCAACAAATGCAAGGTTTAAATAATTCAGGTTCTTTCATGGTCACTTAAAACACATCTTTAGTTTTGTAATATGTTAATACGATTAAGGAATGCATCTTATGATTACCATACTTAATTATAAAAATCTGAGACTATGATAACAGCATAATGCAATAAAAAATTGTAGAGATAAGACGTTCCACCGTTAAAGAAATACATAACATGTATTGAAAATAATTGATTAGATAGGGTAATAATTGAAATATAATACGGAAGAACCTCTATTATCTGAATTAATATAATAATTGTTCGGATAAAAGAAAATTTAGATAATGGAATGTTCATTTATCTACGAAGGACGATAATGGAATGTCCAAGTATCAACAACAAAAATGAAAGCATAACGAACTATTGTGTGTTTTATCAGTTTTACAATATTTTAGTGGCTAAATTGCACAAGTTTATTGGCGTATTTAATTGCATAGAGGCCACAGAGTATCAATTTCCTTGTATTTGAAACTAGATATCCGAGCCTCTGATTCATTTTCATAGAATGCTTCAATATATTCAGATACCTTCATCTGTACACAAAAAAATTGTTAACAATATTTCTATAAGTTAAATGAGCCGTTAAACTGTCATTAACATTTTTACTGACTGGCAGATCAAAGCATTGAAAACAGGATTCATTTTGATTGTCATAAAATCATCTGTTATGATTTTAAATCATCTATACTGTTAACGCGTCATATGCCAAAGTGAATACAGTCATAACTAGTCAGACAAATTATAATACTGTTTAAAATATAAATTATAGAGAGATAAGATATTTCATTATTTTATTGCATAGTCGTTAATATACAGTGTCTGCCAAAAGTTTTCGGCCAAATATATTTTTTATTATATTCATTACAAAAAAGTTTCTATAGTAAATATTCATCGGAGTGATCACACATGTACATCTTTTAACTTATAAAATATCATATAACATTGTTTACACAGCAGTCTTATTTAGTTATGATTTTAACAGAAAAATAAATTGACCAAAATTTTCAGCCTAAGAATTAAATTATTATACACAAAAATATGACAAACATTTCAACACTAATCTTTTCCATATCATTTAAATAAACTTAATACTTTGTACTATAACCCTTAGATGCGATCACAGCAGCAAAACGTCTGAGCATTGAATCAATCAGTTTTTTCATGTATGTCATATCGATTTTCTCTCATTCATCACGAAGAGACATCATTAAATCGGCTTTACTGTGATGTTTATTAACGTTTATTCATTGCCCTAGCTCATTCCACATGTTCTCTATAGAATTCAGGTCAGGTGATTGCGATGGCCATTGGAGAACACAGATTTTATGTGTGGCCAATCAGTTCTAAACGAGACCCGATGAATGCTTTGAATCGTTGACATGTTGGAATATTCAATTTGTAAGCATTGCTCTTTCAGCAAATGGTAGCATAGTTCTTTGTAATATGTTGTAATGGATTCTGTTCATTCCACCATCGATCTATATCAATGGGCCAATTCCGCAAGCAGAAAACGCACCCCACACCATCACATTACCGCCGCCATGTCTGACCATTGGTATTTGGTACCAGATATCGTTCCCATCTCTTGGTCGACATACATACTTTTTACCATCACTTCCAAATACAATAGAATCCCTCTTATCCGGTTCCGTTGTTTAGTAGTTCTGGAGATTTTTGCTTACTACAAATACACTCTGTCTCTCTAATATAATAATAAGATAATCGCATATTTCTAAGCCGCTTTTCTTTGTATAAAAAAAGCGCTTTTAATGTTAGATACGTAGATATATATCTAGGAATACTGTTGAATACTTTGTAGCGTATAATGTCCATTTTTTCATATTTGAATGAAAGAAATTGAGGAGTACTTGAAAATAAGTTCTTTAATCGCAGAACACACGATCAAAATAAAGAGTTATAGATGAAAGATGTTCAGATTAAAATAAAGAACAATTGTTCTTTATAAAATTATGATTTCGCGACACAATTATTGTACAGACATCTTTACGTGACCGGTTTATCATACGGAAAGGCTATAATTAACAAACCATTTATCATCGACATAATTTGTAGTTCGCCTAAACTCGATAGAAAGTGATATGTAGAAGTATTTCTTCTAAATGGCTGCAATAATTTTTATGCCGTTCACCTTTTTTGAAACCGATTGTACTATCTCGAAGCAATCGATGTTTTACGACATACCTAGTTTACATGTTTACAGGCATCTTCTAAATTATTGAACACTTAATGATACGTCTGTTCTGTGCATTGCTACTGGAATTGCGGTACACTTCGTTTCGAGCACCTGCAACTTGCTGGAATGCTTTGCACGATTGCGTTAGGTAATTTTTATGTAACTAAAAAAAGTGTTTTAGGAATTGTCGGAAAGGGAAGTATTATTCGCACGCTCGTATTGATTGTAGATTGCAAATAATCCGTTGGTTATACGTACGCATGTATGCTTTTGTACACATTCTCCAAGAAGTGAGCGTTTACACGGAAAGTCGTGCAAGGAATTTATGTTTACCGTCGAATGAGTTCGTTCCAAATGCACACGATCGCTCAAAAGTATCAGGATCATCATCATGTTTAAGGTAACTGTTTCTCATGCATAAAAATCACTCCAATTATACAATACGGGAAATATAAAATTTATTTAGACCATTCACGATAAAACAGCGTAGTACCAAGAATCACTCTAAACTACTGATTTCGATCTCATAGGAAAATTGTGAGATGATCTAGATTGGCATGGGTTAAGAAGGTGCTACAAATGAAACATATGTACTTTTGTATACACTTATATTCGAAAAGTTTAATAATAATATGGAAGAGGGCATTGAGAAATGAATTATTTGAATGTCCAAATTAGTACAGAATGTAATCGAGCACTCACGCATATAGTGGTAAATGGAAGATTTAAATATTTTATTATTTCTTTCATGACATGCGTAATGTACTATTGACTACACGTTTTACTATATACATAGTGTGCACAAGAGTTAAACTATCAGACTTTATTACACAAACTTCATCGTACTGTAACTCAAGAGTTATAACAAATGAAAAATGTACCTTTTGAAAGTTTTTCACACTTCTTCTCCACCCTTAACATTTTGTTATAACTATAACAAAGTGATTTTTAGACTTATGTTCATATAACATTTTTTTATTTCTGCTCGTAGAATATTTTCGTATAATTTGATTGTTTAACTCTACGACATGCTGTATAAAATATTGTATGGTGTAATATTTTTCTGTATTTCCGGACGACTCCAAGATTTTGTAGGGTTTATGCGATATTTAAATGTTCTGAGACTTTTCAGTGGCAGCATAGTTGGATTTCGAAAGTTATACGTGTGCCGTGTACTATGAATTATTGGGTATGTAAAATATGCACAAATACCTTTTAACGAGTTAGTACAAGGTTATACTGTTGGTGTGAAAACGTGAAAGTTTTCATTCGAAGTGTGTTCCGAATCTACATGTGAATATTATGTGCCATTCAAATACTCTACACGTGTACATGAGAAAATGTCTTGATAATTATAGAGTCATTATACCCTTATTATAGCGTATAAGGACGCGGTGACATTGTATGAAATGTAACGGAAATCTATAATTACATACTCCACCATCTATAAGTATTAGGACACCTGCTGACCACACACAAAAGGTATATTTGATCCACATTACAGAGCTTTCGCTAGTTTTATAAGACCATACTAACAGAAACATATATTTAGGTACATATATCTATCATTTATATAATTAGTTTCCTCATTTATTGTATGTAACTTATTAAAAATGGGATGGATTAGATTGGAAAATCCGAAAGGTTTGCTCAAAATCTGAATTTGACTTTTGGAATCATTTACAACAAGCATGAGATCAAGATA
Source organism: Macropis europaea (assembly GCA_916610135.2). NCBI lineage: Eukaryota > Metazoa > Arthropoda > Insecta > Hymenoptera > Melittidae > Macropis > Macropis europaea. The sequence goes on along the minus strand of OU744345.1, from coordinate 22,546,001 downwards.
ACGACTGACACAATAGAAAAACTATTAAAACGAATGCCAAAATTGGTTAAGGCAGTAGTCGAGAAACACGGTGGATATACATATGTATAAACGAGAAGAAAGTTTAATTTGATTACACGTAAGGTGCATATTATTAATATCATATTCAGGTATTGTATGTTCACGTAAACTGGATAAATATAACAACATAAAATGATAAAACCAAGCCAAAACGTTATATCCACGTTCTAATAAACACTTTGCTCAAAATGAGCAAGTGTCCGGTGACTTATGGACGAGGGTGTATGTATATAACATACAAATGGTACTACCAACAACATCGCTATAAATATATAATAAATAGTATTATTCTTGTCATGTAAACTATATGTAAGCTGTGGTCACTGATACCTTAACAGGGGATGTGACATGAAATAAATAAATAAAAAAAAACTTATGAAAGAAATTAGAAGAAGGTTGAGAAGAAATTAGTTCTGAAATATTAAAACTTTTAATCGAAAGAATGTTGCTATAAGTTCAAGCGGTCATATCCGTACGAGACTGATACATTCATGAGAAGAAAATATAAGATTAATTACTTATTTGTGGTAAGATCGTCAACATATAATTTAAATTGCAAATTCTCTACATTATAAACAATTAACAAGTGGTAATTTTATTTCATAATGTAGGTCATTTTATACTGTAAAATCGGCCATCTCCTAATTTTATTAACAAAACAAGTAAGTTGTAAGTGCTCGGGGACTTATGGACGCGAGTGTACGTTATAAATTTGATGCAGTGACTTATTAGTACGTCAATATAATTCTCATTCCGTTGAACAATTAATTGTACTAAATACGCATCGTTCCACGAGAGATATAGCCTGCAACAGATCCTGGAAGATCTGATTACCATCGATACATTTTAAACAGTCCATTAAATTAAACATTCCTTTAAGAACGCAAAGTTAATTGAAATCTAAAATTCTAAATTAATTGATACAATTTTCATAATAAAATGTGATCTAAAAACTCGAATTGCTACTATGCTCACCTAATCATTCCATTTTATAGACGAATAAATGAAGAAAAATGAACGTATCCTTAATAAGCAATATTACATGCGATACTAAATTGGTATTTAATATGGAAATACTAAATAGTTTTTGATATGTTGTAATAATATTCACTATATTTTAATACATTGTTTTATTTAACTGTACTTATTATGATAGACACTGACACTTTGATACTATTTTTATTATTGTTTTATACTTACTAAAGAATTAAACTTCTAATTTTGAACCGTTATTTCAAGATGAAAGGTGGTAATACAAAGCATTTTATTGAAATATTACATGAAGGTACAATTATAAGCATTGCAATGTTAGGAGTGGCATAAGAAAAATCTGTTAAAAGTGTCCTAAGACTTATGGACAGCAGATTATGATTTTTATAAGAATACCCCGTCTAACTGACTGAAAATGCTAATCTAAGATATCAAGTTTTACCAATATTATGGGACAAATTACGAAAACACTAATAACTTAGAAGCATACTCAAACTATGTCTGAAAAAATAATGAGTTGATATTAAATTAAAACATGTAAACAAATTATTTTTAGTATTTCTTCTTATGATGAATAATGTGTGTCATTTGGTCGATTCGGTCTGTGTTTGCTCAAAAGATTGTTAAATGTGTAAATATGTAGGAAACAGCACTAATTTTGGAGTATTTAAACCAGAATAAGAAACAGTAAACATTTGACGTTGAACATAGTTTAAAATTAAAAAAGAATACAAAGCATTATTTTCATACTTGTGAAGCTTTAAAATATGATCCATTTCGATTGCCATAGATTTCACTGATCGTAAGGTATTTACTTACGGCTTTAGATTAGTAGATACGTGATCGCCAATTAATTTATTCGTCGTTTAATGGCAATGGCGGAAGCGATCCACGTTGTGAAAACCTAGCTGTCTCTATTTTTATTAACACAATCACGTCGGCAGTTGCAATCCGTACATTAATGAATGCGTTAATTGTGTTCACTTCCACCCGTCAGTAGAAAGTTGATTTCATTGAGTCATGAGTCAGTGTTTATAGAAAACTTTTTTATGAGAGCTTATAAATATTAACACAAAGTGCGAACGAATTTGTGATTCAATCGACAAATTCTTTATAGCAAATAAATAGCAGTTCAGAATAACGTCTTTGCGTACGAAGCTTCCATTTCTAGAAAATCAATTTTTAATGTCGTTTTTGTGCATGGAGTTTAAATAATTTTAAAATAAATATATTTTTACTAATGTTCTTCCGATTTCAGTACGGTCGCACGAAAGCATTGAAAAGTTCTTGAATTTGAAACCAAAAATAGGCAAACAACCCCTCGGGTGATCGTAAAATATCTAAATATAAATAAAAAAACCGTCAGAGATTTGATATCGGATTTGTGCGGAAATGATTTCATGCGAACAATGTTGCTGGAGCATGACAATGCCCTGGCTCATTGCACCCTACATGTGAGGCGGTTCTTGACTTCTAAGGCTTGATCCACACTATCGATCAGATCACGGTCCGATCAAATCCCTGCATTTTCCACCTTCATACTGTCGAGTTCGTAATAATTTCTCACAAACAATAGCAGTATTTTCGGATGTCGAATGGATTATAATAAATGCTGTCACATTGGACGAAAAAAATAAAGAAACAGAAAAGTGCCAAAGAAGAAAAAGAACGACAGATCAATGTGGATTCATTTCAGTTTAATGGACATCATCGGTCCAGCTCCAAACAGGTTCGATCACACTCAGGTAAAATATTCTTCCCGTGGAACTTTGTTGAAGTGTGATCGGACCGAGACCGATGCGTGGCTGGTATTGTGTACACGCACATTTGAAAACACGGAAGAATATTTGATTGGACCGTGATCGGATCGTGATCAGACTGTCATTTGATCGATAGTGTGAACACCCAGAACTTGATCAGACTGTGATCTGATCGCTAGTGAGAATTGAGCCTTAAACTTTCGTTCGCTACTGTACTTCTGAAAACCGATATTTATTCTGGAACAGCCTAATAAATTCACAAAAGTCAAGGACTTCCTTAATCTTCAATCGTGTTTTGCGGCGAAGACCCGTAAAAATGTCTGAAATCTAACCACTGAAAATGGTTTATGCATATCTTGCATTTCGAATTCCTTTATAACTGCGCGCACTGTTCAGCCCGGGTTCCATGGGTAATTAATTTCAATTTAGCAACGCGTGTAGTGTAACCGGACAAAATTATTCTCGTCACGTACAATTTGTGCGAGTGCATGAATGCCTTCAAATTTTTTTTCCTCGCCAATAATATTCTTCAGTCGCGTGCCCCCTGATTCTAAAAACCTCAACAAACTACTTTCATATGAATTTCTCTGATTTTAAAACATCAAGATAAAAGTAGAATTACGTATCAGACGAACAGATTCTTATTTTGATTACGATATAAGAAGACAGAAATATGTCTAAGTAGTCAGCATGTTTTGTCCTCGTCCTGGAAGTACCGAAATCACTCTCAGATATCGATAATATAGATAAAGTAACTATTCGAAAGTAGTAAGATAAGATCACTAATCTTATTGACTAATGGCAAGACAATACTATCAAATTCATAAGAAACGTTCGAAGCATATTTGTCACGACAATATCTCATTGTTTCGCATTTAGTTATTTGAAGAAATAACATGTTGTCTTTGCACTGATTCCCAAATCTGGTGAGATCAGATTATAAATCCAGCAAGTCTGATTCTGATTTAATTTTGTTGAATACATATTTTCAAATCATCCGCAAATAGTAAAAACTTGCTGATAACGAAAACTTCAGATATATCATTAATAAATAATAAAAGTAGCAGAAGACTCGAGTGTGAATTCTGTGGTACGCCAGATGTCACATTAGTTATCTTAGAGAAAGTATCTGTCCCGAACAACTTCTGTCCGATCGCAAAGATAGCTTGCTACCCAATTTATAATTGTACCATGTATTTCGATGTTAGCAAGTTTTAATTTAAGTATGTTTTACATTTTAAACTGGTTTCGAATGATCACTATCATAGCATATTAATGTCAATTACAAGTTTTGTGAACTACTTGAATAAATAATGATTTGATAAAGGCAATAGGATTTTAAGTATGTGCCGATTATATTACACGAAAATTATCATGATCCTCTTTCACCAAAGCTTCATTGCTTCAACAAGCTCCAAAGATGTTATCGAGTGTAAGTGCAAAATGAGCTAGAGCTCCATCGTACAGAAACCACAGTTGCAGTCTTTCACCAAGAGGGATATTGTCTAAAGATGCGCTTGATAGACAGTTTGGTCCTAAAAGTTGATCGCCTACACTACCTATCCATACGTGCAAGGAAAACCGATGTTTGCGATCCGTTTCGCTAATTGTGTGAAGGCTTTCTTGTGTCCACACGTGGTTATTATGAAAAGTTGTATATTTTGGGATAGCGGGTAATCCAAGTCTGGCCATTCAAAGCCATGAGATGAAAAGGAGAATTGTCTGGTCTGTAAGAAAATGTCCCGCGACATGTGTCAGAGTTGTACATCCACCAACTGTCTCGTGAACGATTTGATTTGGTTAGTTGTAACGAGTAACAAGGCGATTCAGCATCGAAGCGTTGACCACCCTGGTGACCAGGCACATTTTACTTTCGCGACACGATGACTATGTTTATTTGCAGGAAACACGGAGCGGAATACAAGAGCGCGCGCGTTAGAAGATGAAGAGGGGCTGTCCCGTTGAAAATGATTCCTCGGCCGAGGCACGAGCTGCCTCTCGTCCTCTCTTTTTCTCTCCTCATCACGTATCGTAAAACGGGCGACTAGATTGCCTTGGCCGAGCAGGAAAACAGTCTGATCTCATCCTGTAAATATGAACGTGCCTCTCTTGTTACTTCTCGTGCCAGCGCCTGCATGAAATGCCGAAGATTCTATGGAAATGGCACGACCATTCCTCGGAAGAATTCGAGAGTAAGAATCGAGCACACTCTGGAACTATATAAAGTGTTTCAAAACGGATTGTATCACAGAGATAAGGGTGATGCTGCTAAAACAAACAAATTGAAATTGTACCACCAATTTTGTTCATTGAGCGCTCTGTTTTCGAGATGAGTCACTCTGTATGTAAAGAATAGAGTTGAAATTGTAAGAGAATTGTACAGGAGTGACGAAAGCAAGGGTTTAAGACTTTAGGGACTTATAGTACTCACCGAGAGGAGTAAAAAATGTCTGATCAACGTAGATCCTAAAATGGGTCCTTTCGATGAAAAGTACAAAAGTTGTATTCATATTTGTTACAGGTGTTCGATATGTCTTCCTTCCGTTTCGATACAAAACTCACATCTGTGGGTCATAGATCGACGTACACTTTCAAATATTCTTTCCATCTCTCGTATTATACGACATGCATTTTCTAATCGTTGTCGTAAATCCACCACATTATTTATTTCTATTATTTTCTTTTCTTTTTAGACTGATTTATGATATCGAATGCTCGTAAATATAAAAGTTGATTTTACATCGACATTTTTTATTACACTCGGTGAGTACTCTAAGCCCCTAAAGTCTTAGAGCCCATTTTTTAATCATCCTGTATGTATATGTATATCTACGTTTCAAAACTTTCAGACTAGAACTTTTAGAATAGAATTATTAGAATGTACTTGTATTATCATAACTAGACTGCCGATATTTATGCAATTTAACATACTCCAATATCTGGAAAAGCATATGTAAAACCATCAAAAAGTATATTTTTTAAACGTTCACAGAACAAAATACAGTTTTCTCAAAGTTTTATTTCGAGTATTTTCAGGCGATATTCTTGAGCGTTTGTTCGATGTTCTGAGCAATACATTCTTTCAAACTTTTACTATATTCTGGTCCCTAAAATGCTCAAACAACTTGTAAGATTAATCTGAAGACACTTCAGATTCCTGACATTCCAAACGAAAGTAATGCGCTGCAAAGAATCAATGATATTGTAGTTTCAATATCAAAAATATTTTTTCAATTCAAATCTCATTTATTTTTGCAAGTTCACAAATTGTGGAAAGGACAGAACTATTAATAAGAATTCATTTAGTTAAAAAAACTCTGCTATTATGGTTAGTCCAACATTAAACGAGGCACATTGCTCCGTTTGGAAAAGTGAATGGCACTCAGCATTTTGAAGAAAAATTTCGAAGAAGCTTATTTTGCAAAACTCACACACTCTATGAATCCGTATCAGTTTTGCTTCAAATGACTTCCATTTTCTTATGAACAAATACATAGTTGATGTTTTCTGAAAACATTCTGTTATGGCAGCACTATCAAATCATAAATTTCTAACATTTAACCAGATATTTGTCGGATTAGATTGTATTTTTGTTACCATGTAAGAATTATTGAATTAGACCACTCAGTTTATTCGCTATGAATTTGTTGTAAATTGTATGCTCTTTTTGTGAATGATTCTCCTAAATCTGGATTCTGTTAACTCGCGTGTCATTTACATTTTTATTACCAATATTTCTTTAACAACCTGAAAGCATTGATAATCAGTACATGCGGAAAGAATTAAAGCTCCGTAAAATTAAATACACTATGTATTAAGACACTGTAAAATTATACGTAATTGTAATATTACACAGAGACGTGTTTCCGAGATTTCACCGGGAAATTATTTGGTCGTTGACCCAATAGAAGTGAAATAGCAATACGTGTGTCACTGAACTCTCACAGAAGAATTATGCCATGTCTTCGTGTTGGGAAATAAATTCTGTGATTTTATAACAAAGCAATCGATCTATACCTGATTGTCGATCAAGCAGAGAACAATATAAAATTTATAATAAACTTAATTCAAATGCATGCAAAAATCAGCCCTTTCTTTATTCACATTTCAAATGAAACGAATGAAGCACGATAAAATCAATAAACAAGTAGGACTCTCTTTTAAATCATACTAAATGATGAATACTGTAATCTCTCAATCATAATTTCACTCTAACGGATTTATACATTAATTATAAGCCAATGTAAAATTCTCTGTAGTAAGTATCATGTATCAAAATTGTGTTTACTTGTATAATAAATTGAGTAAGTACAAAACAATTTATTTGTAAATAATCCACGCACGAGTGTATCAGAACATTGGTGCATAAAGTATAACTGAGTATAGGATAACAGAAGGGTATTATTAGCCCTAAAAATAAGTATCATCGAGACTTGACATTTAATTTTTATAAATATTGGAACACCGACTGACCCGCTCCTTTCTTCGGATTTTGAAAAGACAGGTACCATTACAAAACAATTTAAATTATTCTGAATTTATTTAAATTTTACATATTTGTAGATTTGTGTAGAGTATTTTTTCTGTAGAAATACTCCAGAAGTAAAGGGAAGGACAACGTACCGATTTTATGATACACAAGAAAGACTACAATTTTTTATCGAAAGAGAATTTAGCGACGCCGCAGGCGAGCGACCGTTATCGCTGCGATTTCGCACCGGTGACGCTGTGCGATTCCGCAGATGAGCGATACGACGTCGCGGCGGTTACGCTCCGGTGACGCTGCGTTCATGAACGTAATCTGCCGAATCGCACAGCGTCACCGGTGCGTAACCGCAGTGACGAAATCGTCTGGCGAAATCGCAACGACGAAAGTCGCTCGTCTGCACCGGTACCAGTAACTGGTACAAGTAGCTGGCAGGGCCACAATTTCGGGGCAAATAGGTGTTTATATTGGTAAGTTACTTGTACCAATAAGTGGTACAAGTAGCTAGCGTGACTAGTCCACTTGCCCGACTCGCGGCAAACAGGCATTTACACACGAAAGTGTTTCTTTCCGTGCCAGTACCAGTTCTTTTCTCGTGATTTTACCAATAAAATAATATGATATGTTCAGCTGTAGCCGAGATATTTTTAGCATGCGTGTCAAAAGTACGGTTTTGAGAAAAACGCGTTTAAAGTTTTACATGCAGTTAAATTATTATTCTCGGTATTATTCTGCGTAAAATCACCGACGCACCGCTCCAACAAAGCGTCTTTACTCAGCTCGTTGTAAATAGGATTAGTAGCATCCAAGACATCTTTAAGAAGCACCTTGTAATCGTGTTTAAATTCATGTAATTGACCGTTGGCACTTGCATACTAGGGGTTTATATGCCCTCTTAACAACGTCGGGGGAAGGCTAGTGGTAAGTAAATAGCCTGGCCAGCTATTCATGTCCTCGCTACTGGTGCAAGTGTTTGTACCAGTCACGTTCCTATATGGTTTACACTGTGTTAGTAGCTGCTTGCAAGTTACTAGTACAAGTTACTTATCAATGTGAACACCTACTTGCACCGAGATTGGGGCCTGGCTAGCTACTGTACAGAGCTGGAAAGTTGGCGTGCGGAAGGAATGCGAAAGGAATGCGGGTCTGATTGGTTAAAGCATAAATGGGCCCACCTAGTCGGACACAATCATAAAAACAGAGCACACGGATTTTATTTATTGGCTGAAACGGTCACATCTACTAATAGGGATCATATAGCACCGCGTTACAGGAGCATCAGAGGCGGAGCGAGCGGTGCACCCTTCTTATCCCTGAGCCGTCGAGCTCTGAATATTAGTTGTACCAGTTACTGGCACAAATAACTTACCAATGCAACACGTTGCGCGCCGCACTGTAAAACAAAAATTCGTACTGTGCAACCGAAACGATAAGATATTTCGATTGTAAGAACTGAAATGTCCACCAGTGTGCACGTTGTCTCTATGGCAACAGACTAAATGACCACCCGTAGTCATATAGCGCGCAATGTGTTAAAGACAAATAAATTTACACTGAAATTATATTTATTCTTTTTCTAAGCGGTGGACTGAATAGTCCTGACAAAATTGTTAAAAAACGGTATTCGTAAAATAGCATCACCAGTACAATTAAATTCAAATTAAAACTCGACAATGAAAGCGAGAACGAAATGTCGACAAAGAAAAACTAGAGAGAATATTTTCAATAATTAAACAATAAGTAACAGATTGGCGAAAAAGAGGGCTAAAGCTAAACAAGATAAAGAAGTATGTTCTCCAAGAACGTCACTGAGGCTGTGGTAATTTTTCTAAAGTACCTGTAACGGAATTCGACACCCACTTTGTTGCTTCCTACACATAAAAGGAACATCGAGGATGCGTCGATGCTGAAGGCGGAAGAAGAGCTCATCGATCTTCACAAATACGGCCCGGTGGCTTCGCTAAAAAAAAGACACCGTAAGACGTTCGAGAAATACTTGCGAAACGACGTTACATCGTTTCAGTAATACCTAAAGGACTAGGCGACATTCTTTCGCTTTATCGACCATGACAACATCGATCCTAAGATGATTACACGTTCCCTGAATCACACAACCTGATCACCATTGACGTAATTTAAACTCTACGTCAAGGACTTCGAAATGATTATAGCCACTGAATAAGCATGACACTGAGATAACAAACCAGTATTTTATTTAAGTTTATCCTTGTATTTTACTTTAGTAATGTTTTTTTTATAACTTTAGTCACACAGCATTAATTTGATACGGTTGACAGTACTACTTGTGAAATATTAGGGTGAATTACTATATACAGGGTGAATTTGTCGTACGTTCACCTCCACTGAACAGGCAATGCCTGACCGTCAATATGTAGGTGAAGTTGCCGGGCGACAGGCACTTAGAGCCTAATTTTTAACCATCGATAACTAACAAATCAAGCCTTCACCACAATTTCGTCATTCTTGATTTTCGACATATTTTGGCTTGTAGAATCACCCCTTAAAATACTTACCAGTAGTAGTGAAACACCCTGTATACAAATGGAAGTGGCCACCCCAATCACTCGATTCGAACCCTACAGAAAAATTGTGAGGCAAGATTGACAGATCGCTCCCAAAATGACCTCCAAATTTCAAGGAGCAGCTATGGAAAGTTATATGAGAATGCTGGAGAACCATTTCAATAGAAAAAGTACAAAAACTAGTAGACAGAATGCGCAAACTGTCTAATTTTAAGATAGTCACAAATAAGAGCGGCGGATATCTCGATGAAAAGATACTTGCACAGTTTTCAATAAAAAATAATTATGCACGACAGTTGGTCATCCAGATTATAGGGCGTACGAGAAAAATAGTATTAATTATATTCAAACAATACTTCATCGTTAACCCTTTGACTGTTATCGGCGCCAATACTAGGAGCTCGACAAAGTCGCTCACCGTGTACTAACGACGCCCATAGGCGTTCGGTCCAATGGCTCACTAAGTACTGCTGAAGCTCAGCCGCACGCAGCTGTCGCCTCGTTTCCAAGTAGCCCGCAGTCAGAGGGTTAACTTTTAAGCTGCAGTGTATGCAGTATTTAGTTCAGATAGAAGAGTCATAGCGTGAAGAAAACCTGACGAGCAATAAAATAGAAAGCAATGCGTAAGTGACTGGTGGACGATATTTACAAGTATGAGCAACAATACTTGGAATACAGAGGTGGTAGCGGATCGAGTAACCCACCTACGAAACGAAAAGTGGTGGAACAATGCTCTCGAAAAGGTTACATGCAAATCGAAGGAGCGCATGAACGCGTGCTTGACGTAACTGACGGGTGAAACGACGCCTCGAAAGAAAGAAAGAAAGAAAGAAGTCTTATAATGCAAAATGTAACGGCAGATAGAACCGCAGAAAAATTTGACCCGATAACCGCAGGAATATCAATGAGCCAGTCGCATTCTCCGGTTACAAACAGTCGTTGTTGCGACACAGGAGAACGTAATTTGGGTTGCTCGTTCGCGATGTGACTGCTGAAATAAACGATCTGGTTGGGCTGTTTGCTTCGAACATGTTAACCATAATGAATGGTACCATTAGTGCTTCCTGCACGTCCGAAAATTGCTGGCGCTGACTTTATCAATGCGGCCGGTGAAACTGTTGATTATTATCGGCTACAGCCAAACATATTGGATTGCTCCAATAAACGATTGATACTTCACCCATGAAACCGTTTTTCCTACAGTTTTATTCTGTATGCTTTATGTTTATAATATAATACGCATTAAAATAACAAGGGAAACTATTATTTGAAATGTTAGGGTGCAAATTTCGGTTTAGAGAATTAATAAAACTAATATGTAGACTACAGATGTTTATGCAATTTAATGTATCCAAATTGGTGAATGAAGGACATTCAATAACATAACAAGATAAAAAGTACATATTTTAAACATTTCAAGGAGAAAATGCAGTTTTGTTGAAGTTTCATTTATTTAACTGCATTGACATAGGCAATATAGAAGTGTAAAAATGTATATTTGCATAAATATCCGCAGTCTACTAACATGTATAAGGGTGTCCCATTTTAATCAATCCACGTGATTATCTCCCATACTATTCATCATTTTGAAAAATGTTTCAAGCAAATGTTACTCTGTCCCGAAGGGGGGCATATAATGATATGAAAGATTTCTTCTCAAGGTCATTCTTTTTACGAGATTTCAAGGTCATCAGTGTTTCTTTAAATGCAAGTGTGGATGATTCAATGTTAATTATTATTCTATCCCCGATTTTAGTGAAATGTTGTGAACACGCAGTGTTCGCGGGTTTATACAATAAAATACATTATTTGTCCCTGGAAATCGTTTAAAATAAAAAACAATTAGTATAAAAAATATTTTGATTTTAATGTTGCAGCATCTGTAACGACGAATAGCACTTCACAACGTTGAAATTAAAATACTTACCAATCTTAACGGCTTTTCCCGTATGGGTTAATGCGTTAACAAAATTTGGAATTTTAATTTTAAAAAATGACAACTTTGGTCTGAAGTATTTTTCGGTAGCACTAATGGTTTCGAAAATATGTGCGTGGCTCGATTTAAATCGTACACCCTGTACATAATCGACTTTTTCGTGAGTGCAATGATGCAACAGAAAAGAGCAACTGCACTTCTGTTTTAAATGGAATGGTGTATTTTGTTTACATAAATCGATTTTTCTGTATATTCTATGTATAAAAGTATTCAGGTAAGGTGCTCAAAAAATTAATAGTTCACGAGACATTTGTAATTATGCAACACGAACGTTTTACATGCCTCAGTAAAAAATGCATATACTTAGCATAGATATTATTAATTTTTCAAACATCTGATTTCAATATGTCTATATACACAATTTACAGCAGAATCTATTTATGTAAAAAAATATATCAGTCTATTCCAAAAAGATGTACAATTGCATATTTTTAGGGTCTTGCTGCGCTTACGAAAAAATCGATTACATACATAGAAAAATAGAGCCCATTATAACATTTTACTTTTATCTACCACTTGTTGCTATCTTCAATGAAACACGAGCTACAGACTATCTTAATCGGGCAACTGACTTTGTATTTTTCTAACAATAAGTGCAGTGGTTAAAAACGTAGAACTCAAAATTGATTGCGTGTTTCATCCTGTTCTTTCAAAGTAATTAGAAGGCAATTCAATGTATTTATGGAGATAAATTTAATGTTGAACACACAGGATTTTCGGATTTTTTTATATTTATATAAAAAATATTGCTTAAAAAATTGTCCCATGTGCGTTGTCTTTTTCTAATAACACGTGAAAACTTTTCGAGTAATCGTTTGTTGCGTATTGATTGAAAAAAACTTCACTCTACAATTTCGACATCAATAACTTAAAAAGTTTAAACAATATCGAGGAACGGAAGAATTCGTTGTAGAGTACAAGTTCGTCAGATTACGCGCTCACAAAATTTCATTAAAATCGGAGATGGTGTGTGTATGTTCTGTGATCACTTAGAAAGGAATCATTTATACACTTTCTGATGAATGTACTATATATTTATAGCAAATTTAATATACAGTTCATTCAGCAAGAATTTTTACAAGCTGAACTAAAAATGTGTAAAAGGATTAATGACTGAAAAATAACTGAAATTGCACCACATATTTATATTAGAGTTTAAATAACTTTATTAGTCGTGAAAATAAAATTATAAAAATAATTAATAGGTACATACAGATGAAATCGGAATTTAATTAACTATACACATGAATTTCGATGTTCCTGCGATTACATGAATTGAATGGAGGAGTGCTACTAATGTTCGGTAAACTTAAAATTAAAACAGGACACGTGAAATGTGTTACATTTTGCAATTGAAGATATTTCGGGTGTCATCGACACGTATACCCACAAATAATGCTAACGACGTGTCCTCCTTACGACTACCGTTCATTTCGAAGTGGGTGTATGCGCATTGTCAGGATTTGTAATAAAATGTGACGTGAATTTTAAACCGGATCACCTGTCAGTCGTGCAGATTCTTGATGAGTACTTCGAAACATAGAGTAGAAGTGTGTCGACAAATCCATGTAATTTTTATAACGATAAATAGGAACATGATTTAAATACATAAAACTAATGACTGGCGTGTGCAGATGGCAAGTTACGAATAGAATTTGTTAAAATCATACAAGTCACTGTTATTTTGCTGACCACTGATTCAATAAGAGCTGCGTCACTTTCGGAATGATCGCGAATGTACTTCCAAATGAATTGAAAACGATGTATCAAAGTATATCCTCTGTATTAATCTAGTACAAAACACGACCAATGACTGAGAAGAATCATTGAAGTTATGGTGTCGCGACCTCCTTAGTACGGCGCCATTCATTCTCCATGTGTCTACAGCTACCAGAGATTCACGGATATTTTCCGTCCTTCTGTCAAACGAATTACTGCATCGGAATGCCGACACCTGTGTATTGTAAAAATAATACTTCAATGAACGAAACGGACGATAGTGAGATAAAAATTTCAAGTAAAATGGAGTGATGAGTTAAATTTACAAAAGAATAAACTACATATTTTCGAGTTAATAGTGAGTTCATCAATGAGAAATGCTGTTATTGTGGAGTCGCGACTTCAACCTGTAAAATATCGGGTAATAAGTTATATTGGAAAGGCGTTCTATCGTGACATGCCGGTATTCCTTTCACTAAAGCGGTTCTCAAACAAAGGTGGAAAGGGGTGTATGGGTGCGATCGCAGAGAAATGATGCTTTTACACGGTCGAGAACGCCTTCTTGCGCTACACTTTTATCATGACGCAATGTACCTTCTATGTACACTTGTCCAGACCGCGGAATGTAAGCGTAAGCCACATGAAACGGACTTACCAAAGTGTCGTTGTTTTGGTTCCAGAATAATCTCCCCCAAGTAGCACACGTTCTTCTTCGCAAAAGACACACCAATTTCGTTGACGGTCTTCATATTTGTCAGATAAACGCTATCAAGAAAATAAAACATTTGTGAGAATTAAATTATGTTTTTTTTTCTCGTCTCAATGTATTTCTCATATTATGGACTTACCATTTTTTCCATTTTGAATTCAAGTTCTCCGATTTGAAACATGCAATGGATTTTAAGCCAACGTTATTTCCTAGAATTAATGTTGGTTCGTTTCTGGCTTCATATTCATCTTCATATCCCATGAACGGCATTACTTGTTCGTATATGATACTTGCTTGGATATCTTGTTGAAACTCAACGTGAACTAAAAATAATCTGTAAAAATATTTAAGAATAGTCAGTATAAATCAGATTTTACTTTCCTTTAAAAAATATTTAAATGTTACCTATGATATGATCCAGGCTCATTTGTAATTAATTTTAAGCATCCACCTCCTTCATAAGAAAATTTATCACAAAAGTCAAAACAATTTATATCTGGCAGGATTAATTTATTTTCGATGGTTGCAATTTTTTCATTTATTCGAATAACATTCCTTTTCGTTTCATAAACACATTCAACAGCTCGTTTTGTACACTCAGTTTTGTTATCTTCGTTTTCCAGATTAGTAGGTTGAGGAGAACGTATGAATGTTAGATATGGTATAGATACAGAAGGCTGAGGCTTCTGCAGGGATAAGTTATAGAATGATCTCTGTTCAAATTTACTTTCTCCTTCTACAATTTGCATTTCCAATTGTACCTACAAAAGATTTCTGTATTAGTTGTCACTATGTAATGAAATAATTTGGTGTATAATTTTGACACACTCAATGTTACCTCGCCACAATGGTAATAAGTGCTACCATTTCCATGACAGAAGGATGTTTTAAATACTTCATCTTCATAGATAGGAACATGAATATACAGATAAGGATAAAGTTGTGCCCAGAATAAATTCTCCAATTCTTTGAATGTTTTAGGTCCAAAGAATTCATGAGTCCAACCTGGTGCAAAAATTGCAACGGACAGTCCCTGTTGCCGTATCTTTTCTAATGCCTGTTGTATTATAATACAATAATTAGGTGCTGACTTGTCTTTTCATCTGATGAAGTATTTAGTGTTATAATTACATGTGCTGAATTAAAGCCCCCACCACCAGGGCAACCCCTACCCCATACATCCAATCCGACATAAACATTAAGTACATTTCGATTCTGATTTTTTGCAAGTGAGTAACTGTTTGCTAATGTTGACTCGGTCCAATTGTAATTCAAGTAAATACCATCGCAATGTAGAAAATATTGTCTAAAATATTCAATAAAATCATTCAGTGATTAATTGCCACACAAATTATGAATACACAATAAATTATAACAAGATAAACAATCATCTTACACATTTTTATCATTCAGCTCATTTTGCCACTTCAATTCGCCTTCTTTAGTTATACTGTCATACCATATAATTTCAGAATCTCTAATTTCTTCATGAATACGTTCTGTTAGATATTTAATGAAATACATTAAATTATCAATGTGCTCACTTTTAATCTTATTCTCAACATTTAACAACCAGCCATCAAATTTATAAAATTTTGCAACAAAAATTAGAGCATCTGCAAACCTTCTAGCTATCTCCTGAGATTTAAGTATAGGTTCCCAAATACCTTCTTTTTCAGTAATTACAGTACCAAGAATCTTAACTCCATGATTGTGTGCTGCATTAATCCATCCATATGGTGGTATGGTTATAAAATAATGACTAAAATATACAAATATATCTATAATGCTCCAGTGATAAAATAAATAAGAATCATAAGACTTTGATCCGTTGATAAATCTGAAAAGATAATTATATTAAATATAATACATTTCATTCTATATCAAATGTTCTAATTTGTTTCAATATTACCTGTCTTCTAGGTAACCGCCTCTCATATCATGACAAAGTAATGTTTTAGGCTGTCTATCTCTGTCAAGTTTCTCCAGATGTAATTTTTGTAAGTTTACTTCAGAACCACGGTATACATAGTCTGTTGATTCCCGTAATTCCTTAATGTTTGGCCACGTACTTAAACTTTCCAAATTATCATATAATTCATCTAAACTCTTAAATGGGTGTGATTCTGTATTTTCGCCTTCCATCTCACTGATTTACACTGTTTCACAGACAACTTTGAAATAGTCTTCAAATCAAGTATACTCATACTCTTTATATTACATGGAAGTTGAATATCAGCTGACGCATAACTTTTTCATATTGTTATCTGTCAACTAATGCACTGGGTAATATTCTGAGTTTCATCTCATACTTATCTAATAACACAGAACAGCATAGATAAGATGACATATTAACTAATATGACACACTAAATAATAGAGATTATTTCATTGCTCATAAACTCTTTTACAAAATGACTTACAAATTATATATCCATCAGTATCTTAAAAGAGGATACAGAACCATATTCATATTATGACACCAAATACTTAATTTAATATTTGGACAATAATATTGAACATTTACTGACAGGTTACCTAACCTTTATTATCAACAGGTAAGTTTCCATTGTGAATATACACAGGCCCATTTATCTCATCCCATTCCATGCCTCCCTCCACCTGTCTCGCTCATTATTCTGTCCTTCTCTGTCCCTCGACAGTCTTTCTTTTTTATATACAGGGTGTCCACGTTTAAATGGTACAAACCATTATTTGTTTACATGAAATTTGTATGGTGCAAGGGAGTAAATTGATTGGGGAAGACGAATTTCTTTTACATTATTATTTTAAGAGATGTGAAGGTTAAGTTCGCTTTTCTAAATGGAACTATATATGTTTTTTCAGATCATTTGATAATGCGTTCCAACACATTGCGTTTACAAATTTACTGATTTCGTATTAAATGATCGTGTATTAAATGCCACATATTACACATTGCTTGTTAACTCGCGAAGGGTGAGTGACAGGAACGGCAGTCCCAAAGATTGAGCACCATCGGTACTGCTTATTTGGACGATTTCTTTCCGCTGAAAATTAGTAAAGTAAGCGCAATATCTTGAAAACCGATTGACAAAAGGTGTATGTACTATAGGTTACTGAATTCATCATGGAACCCATTATCAAATAATTTGAAAAAATATACATAACTCCGAATAAAACGGCGAACTTGACCTTCATATCAAGTAAGATAAAAATGTAAAGAAATCAATTTTTTTTTGCTTCTGCCACAATATTGGCTGATAATAGTATTTTATATTATTAATTTATATCTATGTATCAGTAATGTATTGGTTCTGTGACAAAACTTGCATTAGACTGATCTAAGACTTTCTAAGGCTTTTAAGACTTATGAAACATTGTACAATGTTGGACATTCCAAAGATATTATAGATTATTGGAAAGAGGAGAGTGATTGAATTGATTGATTTCTAAGAGCATGTATCTATTAAACATCAAACAGTACTTTTAACACGTTGAGCGCCACAGTGGAAAATCCCACAACTAGTCAGACATGAGAAAATACCTTTTTACTAATATGTATCGTTGAATATATAAATATTTATTTATTTGATAATATACTTCTTATTTTGTACTATCATTGTAATATAGATGTAACTGAAAATTTCGTTGAGGTAGGTAATCAGTTATTTGACAAAATTAAAATTGGTGTGTGGGTCACCGGTGGTACGCATGGCGCTCAACGTATTAAGTATGCGTGCGTGAAATAAAAACGGCGGAAATATAATGGACATGAGTAAAAGGATCAAGATATTGTAAGATCTTCGTTTATTTTGTGTACAACCCTTTTTAAGAAGACAGGAGATCCCACGGGTACAAGACAGACACAACAGTGTGGGATGATTGGAAGACGTACGAGATCGTTACATAAATGTAAATATTAACGAAAAAACGAATTGCCATGATGGTCCCGCGGTACGCCATTTTTTCGTTTTTTACATCGGATAAACCTTGTATTTGAAATTCGCAAATTCGCAGGGGCTTCTATTGCAAGACTCGCGTCATAAACGGTAATGCGCCCATTGTCTACGGTAGTCTTTTAAAAAGTGATACAATTAAAGCATAATTTCAATCGTTATATCTACGCTGGTCACAGACATTGCAAATCATCGTGTTCCTATTCCAACTATATTTATGAATGATACAAATACAGGCCATGTTGTAAGGATGTTAGACAAATATATTAACGAAAGTAGAGTAATTTATCATTCGACAATAAATTGAAATCATTGCTAGGAGTAACCTCGAAACTCCGTTCGATTCTCTATTTCCTAATTACGGTAAATATTCGCAGGAATTACAGCAATCTTGCGATAGGATCATATCTTCTCCTAGGTATTGTAAAACTTTTAGACAAAGTTACTTTTTGGATGTATATATCACATTGGATGTCTACCTAACTACGTGTCTAACTACAAATAATTAACTTCTGGTCGTCATAAAAGTATAATTACAATCTTTCGCTTTTCTCGTTTCTTGACATAGTACTATAATCAATGCTACCATAAGATTGCAAACTATTTGCACGCAGGCTCAAATCGTTCACACAATAAAATATTGTTTCATATAACAATTAGGAGACAGATGGATCGTCAGTGGTGTCAACTGCACTTTTTATGACATCAATTACAGATGATTCTTCAAGGTTTTCTCGGGGAGTTTCTCAAAGTTTAATCAGCAACGATAAATTCTCATCTCAAGGTCAATTCAGGTAAGTTTGAGATTGTATCGCAAGGCCAGATATGTACTCATACATTGAGAAGACATATTTATCATGTATAAATATGAAGTCATAAATAATACATGTTACAGGTTAGGAAATATCAGAGAAACTCTTTGAATCAGTGATGGCCACCGGAGCTACGACCTTCCCCCACTCTAGGTCCATTCTCCTCATATAGGCGGCGATCTGAGACAACGATGAACCGAGGGGGAATGAGGAGGGAACTGTAACGAGGTGAATGGATCCCCCCTAGAGTGGGGGAAGCCGCAGCTCCGGTGATCATCACTGGTCTAAATTAAAAAAACACGATCATAATTCAAAATTGAAGGTTTCTGGAATTTCTTATACCACTAGTCTGCATTTATAAACGATCATAAATTTGTAAAATGCAAATGTACCTTTCTTCTGCAACATTTTCTATACTTTAATACACTTACAGATGCAATTTTTATTCATGCGGACATATTAGGATCTTCTTGTAGAAAAACATCATTTTAAGCATATGCAGGTGTTGTGAAAGAATACCTAATTCAATATAATCTTTCATTCGACGATAGAATAAAATGAATAATAAAAAAACTTAAAATTAAAAGTTTTTCTATGTTATTACTTCTTCATAAAAATAATATAATACCTTTACACAAAATGAAAATTACATGATTTAGTGCACTAAAGAACTATAGTGCTTGGTGGAATAGAAAAGTGCATGTGTGCACAACAATTACACAGAAAATTCATGTATCGAAAGCTATTCTACTTTTTCGTATAATAATCTTTTATGCTTATAAAATACTTCAGCAACATTGACTCTGTTCTGCCGGAAATCTAGTGCATCAAAAAATCTGAATATAAAGAACTAGTTTTCAGGTCACTGATTTATTAAAACTACAATAAGTATGATGTAAAATAATAACAGAGAAATAATTTTACTTCATTAATTTTTTTGTAAAATATCTTTCGTTCCTGTAATTGAGTGATCCATCTGTTTTCAAAATACATTGTGTTCGCTGGGTAACGGAGTGCATGTAAATGACAACTCAATTTGATTATATCTAAAAATTTCTTGGCTACCATTACAGCCGTGGTGTGCGTTATTTAACACCATAATACACAGAAATGTTTCAGCAAACGTAAAGAGACAAAAATCATTGCGTATCTACAACGTTGAAATGCTTTTGGTATCTACTCCTATGTATAATTTGTATAATATATGCATAGGTACGTACAATATTATCTCTCGATACTTGGTTCCACGTGTAATTTATATAGGTATGTGTATATATATATACGAATATACAGGGTGTCTCATTTGTCATCAACACTTTGAATATCTCCGTTGCGTTCGAAGATATAGAAAAATGTCTCAAAATCAAGTTGTTTGATTCTCAGGGAAATATAATATGACCACTAAGAAATTTCTTTCAAGGTCATATTTTTCAATATTTCAAGCTGATCGATGTTTTTTCAAATATATTTCTCTTGATACGATATTATAAGTGACATGAAAGACATATATTATAAGAAAGTGATCGACAATAATTTACGTTTTAATTAATTTGCAGGTATCCTTAAACATATTGTTCATCATCATTCGAAGGTCACCTTATTATAAGTCATTGAATTCGTTTTGATACCAGCTATAATATCGTGTCAAGAAATACATACAGTGCTGGACAGAAGTATTGGCAGAGTACGGGATTCCGCTTACAAACATTCATAACCAGTGAACAAATCAACTGAAATGATTATCGGGGCATCCTCCATTTGTTTTAACAAATGAAAGACAATATTTTTCGGAAAAAATACATGAAGGAAAGATTTTCAAGTGTGTGCCAATACTTTTGTCCAGGCATAAGATGACGGTAAAACACATTTTTATTAGTTATATGTTCCCTATTTTATTGATATAGTTTTGTTTTTATATATATAGATAAGTAAGATGTTGTGAATAAATATTCATACGAAGAAAAAAGATATAACCAATTTGTTTAATAGTTACAAATGTTTGTAAGCTGAATCGCATAGTATGACGATCCTTCTGCCCAGCACTGTGTGTTGCTATTTAAAAACATCGATAAGCCTAAAATCCTAGAAAATATGAGTTCAAATGGAATTTCTGATGAACACAATGTTTGTGTCTTTGAACCAAAGAAATTCTCCCTGAGATATTTTCTACATGTTCAAAAGCAATAGAGATATTCAAGGTGTTCAAGATAATGGGGCATCCAATATAACTATCATATGTCATTAATATTGTGCACGTGATTCATACAACGCGGGACTTGTTTGTTCTCTGTACTTAATACGGGGTACGTACATAATTTAATATATTATTTAAGATTAAATTCAGGTGGCGGACTATGCTACGGTATTTTTTTTTTTATTAAATACTTCGCTCCCACGTAGGTGTGTATATGCAGAGGAAGCTTTCTACCAAAAAATTTGATTTCATTTTGCAACGTGGTTGTAACGTGTATTGTAATAGATAATATACGTGGGTGATCAGAAATACGATTATGCATTCTGAAAAATTCGATCTACGCTTGCCATGTTGGTGTTAGCTAATTAATTCTTACGTTAACCTCAACTATTTTAATTATCTTTCATAAAACTTTCGTATTTCTAGCTGATATTTAATTCGTGATATGATATAAATAGACGAGATATTCGGTTAGATAGAAATTAGAATCTTTTTCCTTGGTGTGATCGCGGAATGTATTTCACAAGAAACTTGCGATATTTTTAAATCAGGAACCGAAGCAGACTGTTTTTCAGAACACAGTTACTGCATACACTCGAACTAAATTGTATTTCTAAGATACATTCACAGATCGAGATTCAATTTTTTGTGAACAAAGAACGTTACAATTTTGATAGACTATGTTACTAACAATATTCAATAAGATATGTAAAGTTCCAAATTCGACAATTTCGAATGCACAAGTATTGTCGGTCAGCCTTGTGCCTTTTAATTCACAAACCAATCTCTGTTTCGATAAACTTTGCGAATAGCCCGTACAGGCCATGCTTCGCTAAAATACGCAATGTCATTTTTTTTTCTATCCAAACGAAGTCGAAGAAAATGACGATGAACAGGATATGACTACGTCCTGACTAGAATATGTGAAAGGATATAATGACACGAGTATTATCTATAACCTTATACATATGATATCGAGAACTATCAAGCTCTATAATACGGTTCTCCTTAGGTGGGCACTTAAATCCACTCCGACATTTAAGCGGGTTTTCGCACCCGACTCATTAATTCATACATTGTAGGCCGACATCTACAGAATTATTTGTTTTCCATTTAGTGCGCGCGGAAGTATTTCCCGAAAACGTGTACAAAATACCGTTCGACAGACGAGAAAACTAACAATCTGACAAATTATTGTAAAAGAACCGAAGTGCAAGGAGTCTGAAACTGACACGGAGAGTTCGATGCTAGGGCCACCGCTTTTTGAACGAGCTTGAAATTTAATAACTTATCGATATAAACAAATTTTTTAATCTTAAGGGTCTCTAATCAGTTTTATAAGGAATAAATTTAGATGTTAAAATTTTCGATGGACAATCGAATGAATTTGTATCATGTTCGGTCTATTCGTCACCTTTCTGTTTCTAATAATAATACTTGATTGCAAGAATAGATACAAGTCTAAGGAATAATTAAAAAGGTGATTTGATGAAGAATTTGAAAAGAAGAGGGGAAGAAAAAGTTGGAGTTGGATTCGCTACCATCACTGACAACTCGGCCATTAAACAACATCTTCCCAAAACTGCATCTATCTTCACAGCCGAAGCATACGCTATCCTTGAAGCTCTACAATACATTCGTAAAAGCAGTCTCTAACAGCACATCATCTGTACGGGTTCCCTGAGTGTAACTAACGCCATAAAGAATATTAATGGGAAAAATAAACACGAGATTATTAAAACCCTCCAAAAAACTTACACAGATCTTACTGATAATAGCAAACACATAATCTTTACATGGGTTTCCTCGCCCCAAGGTATAGCTGGTAACGAAAAAGCTGACTCCTTTGCATAAGAAGCAATATCCCTGTCGCCAATGGAAATAAAAAAACAAATCCCGTACGAAGACCTTGTAAATACAATATAAGCTTCCGCAAGAGAAGATTGGAACAGATTATGGACTACGACCAAAAGAATAAAAATCCACGATGTAGTACAAGACTTTTACCAATCTATATCGAACTACAACATAAGCAGGAAAGAAATGATAATTATGATGAGACTTAGAAATGGCCACTCCAAAATAACACATGAACATTTAACACGTTGAACCGGTGACCGACCGTTAAATTTAATTTAATTAAATAATTCATACTGTAACAATAATGTAAGAACAGAATAAGGCGATTGAGTACTCAAATCTTTTTTTTTCTTTACTATAAAAAAAAAGTAGTAAATTATATAGTGTCTAATTGGGTATGGCTGTTTTCACTGTGGCGGTCCACGTGTTAATTAAAAACACGGAACCACCTTTCTGTAACTACTGCAACCAAGAAATGTTGATAAACCATATACTGTACGAGTGCGGCAAATTCCAATCTTAAAGACAGAAGTATGAGTTAAAACCAGACACCGTCTTGAAATCACAGAATCACATAATAAGTATCCCACATTACCTGAAACATACTAACCTGTTCTACAAAATCTAATTACCTGAATTGAATGTAACATCATATAATCAATCTAATTATAAGTTCGTCGTTAATGACTTAGTAGTAGATGGAACATACAGACCGAAAATAAAAACAAAGAGTGGAAGAAAATCAAATAAACAATAAAAGCCGATGAACTCGGAGCACCAATTCTTCCAATTAAAAACCCTCGATATTAATATCACACTCGTTTCCGCTCTTGAAAATCGATCAACTATTCAGGAGTTTGAGATATTAAAAAGGGATTTTAATATTTAAGTCACCACGTTTTAAGCTCGTTTCCGTCCAAAAAGTGATGGCTCCGACCACGACTTTTCCTTGCAAGAATCGAAATCAGACCCGTCCACAGCCCACACACTCTTTTATTCGTTACCACACGCTGTCACCAAAGGACAAATAAACGAACATATCTTGCGGTGGAGAAATAAATTCAGCTACGGTGCTATATTATTGTAAAGACATTCAGGCTACGCCATTCAACGTAATTCTCACCTACAAAGTGAGTTCCTATATTTAACACGATCTCCTTCCTCTTTTATTTGTATAGTCATTTTGCAAAGTGAAAAAGTGAGGAATTATGATACGAACAAGGAAATGACCTTGAACAGCCTAATTTGAATATCTCTAAAATAGTTAGTATTGGCCATGGTGACTGTGCTATGGCGACGGAGATATGAGGAAACCATTGTTCCACGAGCAGTGTCTGGACAGGTCTAAATAGTCTAGCGATGGTCACCGCAGTCGCGGCCTTCCCCCACTCTAGGTCCATTCCCCTTATGTAGGCTGTGACTCGGACGACGATGAACCAAGGGGGAACTGAAACGAGGGAAATGGACCTAGAGTGGGGGAAGGCCGCAGTTCCGGTGACCATCACTGAAATAGTCCTATAGGTATTAGTAGAGGTGCCCGAGTAATCGAAAACAACGATCACAGTGGTGTTCGGAATTTTCGAACCATTCGAAATCACTGAGCTGTTTGGATCATTTCGAGCTGTCCAAATAAACTGAGGTACTCGAAACATTAGGAAACTCGGTTCATCCGAATATCTGAACCGAATGGTGCAGGGATTAAGTATTCGTTTGTTTCGAGTACTCGGACAGCTCTAGTAGCTACAGTTACTTACAAAAGTCTACATACACGAAACAAATTTGATATACTACAGAAAATATTGCAGCATTCTTAAGTTTATACGTATTATACCGCTTGTTACATGAAGTTAGAAAAATTTTGAAACTATAACTGTTAATAAATTTGTTTTGAAGGAACTATAATGGATAACGAATTCGAGGTCACATAAGTGCCGCCGGTAGAATAAATTGCTAGCTTTAAGTAACAACTAGTATGATATATAGAAAGTGATCGAAGCAGTTGTATTTTCTCTACTATAGCAAACTAATTAAGTACGTGTAGACCTTCGTGATCAACTGTACGTAGAAAAGGTGAAACCGAATTAGCAAGTATTCTCACTCATACGCGATAGAACAATGATCGTCGCGATTGTCTTAGTTAGAGACCGTGAAGCCAACAGGAGAAACGACAAAGACAGTCGAATAGAAACCACTATTCCTCTCCTTGTCTTTCGTACCGCGTTTGTGAATTCGCGTTGGTCTGTTTGATCTTTAAATCGTCCCCCGTTTGCATCATAGAAAATTTTACGCTAGACGCTTCACTCTTGACATCGCTTCGATGGAGAACGTCTGAAAGATAAGAGGCATGTTCTGAAGCGACAGAAAGTGCCTTCTTCGATGCTTCCATTACGTCTACCACAGTAGGAACAACCTAAACTGACGTTTCAAGGTGAGAATTTCTCCACCCGTACACAATGAAGCTCCACACGGTCAGTTTCCACTTTTGCGTATTGCTTCGGTTGTCGATCTTTTAACCACTTGGGTTGGAGTAACGTCTTTCACACGTGATAGCTACTTTGTGCTAAAAGTGTATCGTAAACTGTCCCGCTCGTGGCCTGACCTTTTCACTTTGATAACGGTTTTACGTATTAAATAGATTTGTACGGTCCACGTAGTCGTCGATTAAATTCCAACCCAAGTGGTTCACGAACAGTACCTCACCACGTCTATTTATTCTTATATTATTTATTATTATTACAATCGTACAATAAGTATGAAACAGTAGTACCTATGAAACAGACAAAGTAACGAGATAGGGTACACCGGGGTCGAAAGTAACAAGTTAAATCAGTGATGACCATGTGAGCTCAGGCCTTCCCCCACTCTAGGTCCATTCCCCTCATATAGGCTACTCTCAGACGACGAGGGAACTGAAACGAGGGGAATGGATCTAGAGTGGGAGAAGGTCTAAGCTCCCATGGTCATCACTGATTTAACTTGTTACTTTCAACCACGGTCTACTCTACGAGTCGAAAAGAAAATAGAATGATAGTAACAGCAATAAAGGAGAAAGACAAAACAACTTTGTCGAAGGTAAGATAAGAGGTGTACAGAAGTGGTAACTGTCTGTGTGTCGTGCTTCAGTTTGTGCGAGAGAAGAAATTTTGTCCTTGAGTGGCCAGTTTCAGTTGTCCCTGCTCTATTAGGTATCACGATGTTAGAGATTATTGCACAACGACTTCATGTGACGCGAATCAATCGAAATGAATCTCCGCTCACTATCACGCTATTATCGTAGTAGAATTTTAAATTTGGTACTTTTGTGGAGTCGAAGACTTTCAACTTCAGAAATATTGTTCGAAAGTTTCTTTGATGTTTCTTAGGTGACGGTAAGAATATAAATGAGTAATAGTATTGATTAGACTAAAAAATTGTCTACCTCATCAACAAGTAGACATTGCTCATGAACGTGTCGTTTGATAAAATAGGCCTATGTCGTTGAAGCAATTAAAAATATTGCGGATAAAAGATTACAGCGTGCTCGTTCATATCGAATATACAAACTTTGATCTGACGATCTCTCTAAATTGCTAACAGAACTAAAATATCGCAGTGGCATCGTCAAAATTCGGAATTCATCTACGGTTATTATAAAGTAATAAATATTTCTACAGAGCTAATCAATAATAATATTAACAATACTGAAGTTAAAATTATCTTCGTGGTTTTCTTAATATGTAATAACGTGTTCACCTACATTCGTATACCTATATCGTGATTAAGTACACTAATTGTAAGCATGCGAGTTTCAGAAAGGAATTGATACACGGTCAGTTTTTTTAATTATCGGGACTTACTTTTTTATAGAACTCATTTGAACTAGGTTCGTTTCGAAATGGTAGAAAAAATTTAAACGTACCGGGGCAAGAAAGTGTATAAATTCGACTGTTTAATGCTTACAAATCTAATAAACGTGTAACTAATTTCAATTTTAAAGTAAAAGTTTTAAAATTTACATTGTAAGCATTTATCATAGACATTTAGTTTAATCCATTCGGAACGGAAATGTTTAAATAATTAAATATAAAATAAATATTTTATGTACGTTAAATCTAAGGATTGTACGTGTAAATGCTAGATAGTAGCTGCCCAGAACATAGCAACGCAAAGAATTAGTATTTGCCAATAGTATGTATTTACTTATAGCTATATTTTAATTCGTATTGTTTCTATTAAACCTATTTCAAAGTTTCCCCAGCACTGCCATCTTATACGATGTCCATTGCTTACATTCATAACGACACGTCAAATCAAATAAACATTTGTCTCACGAGGTAAAAAAATAATCGTATAAAAATAATTCTACTCACTTCCGTTCACTAAAATTAATTCGCTAACGATTTACTGGAATTACTATAACACAAAAATTGTCGTAAAATACTTGAGTGTAAGAAGAATGTAGTTATAAATTTGATGGTCAAGTATTACTAATAAAGTTTTAGAATTAAACATCTATTTAACCAATCAAACAAAACATTCATTGGTTAATATTGAGGTAAGTTGCATCGACCAACAAAACATTAATACAACTGTACCTTGATTATTCGAATGCTGATTGCTCAAAGGTTTGGTTATTCGAACCGTTTCAAGGTAAAAGAAAATTAATAGCGTGTACAACGATCACTTTCAGAAATAACAGTTGAATATTATTCGGGAATGTTATAAGTACACATTCTCAAAAAATGAAATTAAAAATTTCAGTAAAAATTTACTACACTGCATTCGCGAAAACATGAAATATACCGATAATACGAATTTAGAAACGGATACATATGAGTGATTTCATAAAAACCGAGATTCAAGAGAATCTAAGTATGAATATTTCTTCTTCGTAAAAAGAATGCAAAACCTCGATCACCCAAACAATATCATACAGTAAAGGAAACAAATATTCTAGGCAAAGCTACGTCTGATAGAGTCTATCATTATTAACAATAGCTATAATGATAGCTATCATTAACTCATAATTCTGAATTCGTCTTTACATTTTGTGCCTTATTTTACACAGTAAAATAAATGAATAATTTTTCATATGAAATGCAGTTGTAATCTGAGACGGATTATTCGACCATCCTGTCACTAACAGTATTCGAATAATCGAGGTCCTACTGTATTGCAACACACGAAAATGTAGTCATTCGATTATCTAAAAAATTCGATTATTGCGATAGGGTGTCTCACAATTAGTTCGGATGATCGAGGAATCGTCGTATTAAAATAAAAGTGTCAAGGATGACACGGCTCCCTCTGGAGATCGCGAACGAGCCAATGCCACGTGTGCGTGAAACGCATTCGAGGAATGCGTTGAGGAGGCGATGATCATTATTATCGGATTCCTTAGAAGCTCTCGTCGATTCCTCGGTCCCTGGCTAGATTGAACACCTCGAAATCGCCGTCTGGAGCATCCGGTAGATCCGGTGCAACCGGCATCTCAGGACGAAGGGCTACGCAGTCCCGCGGCGAGCACTCGACGCGACCTTCGGATCCGCAACTGCACTCGATACAATTTCCGGTCGAATGCGGCAGCACCTCTCCCTCTCTGTATTCTCTTCCTGTAAAAAAGAAATGTTGTGTCCACCCGGACACACCGTTCACAATTGAGAAATTTTTCATGGAACAGAAATACGTTCATAGTTCTACGAATCACACGCGGGTCTGGCTAATTTTGACAGATAAGGGGCACTTGTGATTGAGATCACCTTTCGGATGGGACACACGTTTATACAATTCTGGTGAAAGTACAGTAGCCATATAACGTATAAACCGCGCACTCCTCCCTAATCTGCAGATTTAAATTCCATAGAACATTTATGGGAATTATTAGAAAGACGCATAAGGAAACATACTATGACATACAAAGTAGTGTTACGAAGATCATTTCAAGAAGAGTGCAATAAATTATCAATAGAGGATACTGTTTGCAGAATGCTATAAAAAACAAAGCCTGTGCAATAAAACATTATTTAGTTGTTTTTACTGCGTTAGGTACGTATCACTATTATAATATTTAGGAAAATTTGAGAGTACGGTAGAGCTACCTTACATGTCATATAAAAGGCTCCTTGAATCTAAATTATTAAAAAGAATATTTCATCATTATTGATACTAGTTTTGGGGAATACGACTTGTAACACTTTATCTGGATCGCCTGTAAGGTGCGACCCAAAATGATGGAGACTCCCAAGAAAATGGCAGTTCTAACAATATGGTATACGTTAGAAATTAATACGTCTTCACATTTTTTTAAAAAAGGGAGCTTTGTCGGTTTAAAATAAAAAAAATTAAAACAATACGTTGTCTTAAAATGACAGATATTCTTCAGTGAAAGATGATGAAGCTTCTGTGGATGTGGATGTTCTCCAGACTTGACAACACTTGATTACTTTACACGAACATTACTTGCATTAAATATCATTTAAAAAATACCTCAGTAATTATTGATTTTTGAACCCATTTCCTTAATAGTGTCTTACTCACAATCAGCGTTCAATACTCTTTCGAATCGCAGGGTCAAATGTTACCCATTCCATTTAAAAAACTCTAGATGACCTTCATATTTCGATAACAAAGGAAAATAAGAAGAGACTAATTATTATACTGTACGTCTCCCTTGATATTATATATCTTTTGTTAGGAACAGTTTACAAGTAATTTAAGGTGATCGAGTTAGGTGACTCACCCTCTTTATGCATTATAGATAATGTCTTCACTGTCAGAAGCATTTAATGTACCGTCGCACAGTGTCTCGTAAGATAGGGACTAGCTGGACAAAAATACCGCTTGATTCATTTTGGCTATAAAATAGTACTGTGTATAGTAATAGTAATAAAACTTATATTTTGCTATTTTTTTTTTAATTACTTTAGACTCCTTTTAATTAATCTTATATAAATTTACTGAAAAAACGGCTCCTTTCAATTTATGCCATGTTTTCGGAATTCTGCTCCACTGTGAGTCGCCTTGAATTATCCTGAACTGTTTTGTGGGCTATTCTACGAGATTTATATGAATATAAATATAAGTTTATTAATAAAGAAACAAAATAAACCGGATCTACAGGTAATGATTTTTGGGCAAATACGAGGGGTGATTCGCTGGGTTCGATCGGTGTTTTATAATACGCGTTTTCCACGGGTTCTCTCACACGAATGTGTTTAGTCTCCCGAGGCACGTTCCTGCTCGGAAAAAGACAAATGAATCGCAGGGCTCTGGAAATTTCTACTCGACGAACATATGTATGTACACTCCCGTCCATAAGTCACCGGACGTTTAGTAAACTTAGGAGGTAGACGATCTTAAAGTACGAAATGACCTAAATAAATTTACCACTTATTAATTGTTTATAATGTAGAGAATATGTCATTAAAATCATATATTAAATATCTTACCAAAAATAAGTAATAAATCATATATTTTCTTCTCATCAATGTATCAGCGTCGTGCGGATATGAGCGCTTCAACTAATAGCGGCATTCTTCTGATTAAAGGTTTCCAACCTTCTTCTAATTTCTTCCATAAGTCTTCCTATGGCTTTGAGCAAAACATCCAAAGCAAACTAAGAGTGTGTACAGACAGACTATCGTCTGACCCAGTTAGAGGTGTATTAGAAACATACTTACGCGTACAGTCTTATTTTTTAAATATTTATTTAAATTGTACGTGCATATTATTAGCATCATATTTAGGTATTGTATTAACGTAGAATAGATAAATATAGTAACAGAATAATACAATCAAGCCAAAAAATGGTACCCAAGTTGTAATAATCATTTTGCTCAAAATGAGGGTGTTCGGTGACTTATGGACGGGGGTGTACATTGTATCGCAGGGCGCTACGAAACTGTTCGCGAAACGTCGAGAGGCTTACAGTTTGTAATAGCCATGTCTGATAGGAGAAATATATTATAATGGATCCTTCATGTCTTTTCTTTTTTCATTTGTCAGTATACCAGAGGGGTATATATAACAAATGCTGGTCTATGTTTTTTAAAACTGATGACCTACCTGTTTGAGATTTTTTATATTTACTGAATCAAACTCTATATCTTCGGCGAAATCGTATCTGAATTGTATAATGTGTGGTTTTGATCTGTCTAATTAAATCCATCGTATATCTAGCCAGTTGACTGGTATCCCCGTAGTTGTTTTCTTCCTACATATTAGTGATGGAGTCTTCTAAGGGTTTTGTGGGTAGAAAGTCAATACGAGTCATCTCAACCACATTAAACGGATTTTTCTTTTTACACGTAATGATGATTTCATCCCAATCAGCAAAATGAAAAATACTCTGATGTTTCTTTGAATGCGATTCAATCATGTCAAACTCTGAATCATTAGGTAAGTAACTATGTCCACTCATCAAAAATTTAAGTTCCATTGATGCGGCTTTTATCTCAGTGCTTTGAATTAATTTTAATAAACATAGAACAGTCTTGATATTTTTGTTTTGTTCTGAATGTGAATCTGAATATGTTACTATTGTTTATATGAGTTTTAGCATGTGTTTTCGTATGTTTAAATAATCATGATGAAATTTCTTGGGAACCACGCGAACCTTCAGTTTCCGGTCAAATAGGGACAACCCACATCTTTGACGCAATCATGTCAGCGAAAATTATAAATATATCAATTTCGCTTGTAATAAGCTATGGACTTGGGGGAAGCTGAAGCTTTTTCTAAATCGAGACTAAATACATAAACTTCGATCTTCGGCCAAATTATTCCGTGCGAATTCTGCTTTACGTAAATGTGATTCTTTTTCCATTTCCGCTGTCTGTTTTTTATTACCTTCTGAAAACTGAATTTTTATCTGGAGGGCATGACAAATTTGACATGTGTCCTTAAAAGGTTGTTTGGAATGTAAATTTAATTTTGTAGAAAACATGTTATAGTAGTATGTTTCTTTCACTGGTGCTACTGTCTCTATATTACATTCTGCGACATAGAGTTTTGTACATTTTTTTTTAATGCTGAGGCGTGGATTCAAATATTTTCGCCTAGGATGATGAACTCCTGTATAACGTGTTGAACGCCGTGGCGGTCATCGATTACCGACAGCTCAAATGTAATTTAATTACATAATTATTGAGTGTCACAAAACACTGAGCAAACTTCATACTGTAACAATAATGTAGGAACAGTAGAACATGATTGAATATTCAAATCTTTTTTTTTCTCACGATCTATATAAAAAATAATAAATTATATCGCGTCCGATTAGGTATGGCTGTTTTCACTGCGGCGGTCAACGTGATAATGACTGGAATATGCTGGAAACAAATTTATATGTTTAATGGTATGCGAGTCATCAATTACATTCCCTGGAACATATTGGCCTCGACGGTCCTTCAGAGCCGAAACTTTATCTTTCGAACAACAATTGTATAAGCGTCCATCGCTTATCTGATAGTTGTCCATAAAATACTTCTTTCATACACGAACATTTTCCCCCCTTTGTCGAATATAAAACGTAAAAAAATGAAATCTTACTTTCCTAGTGTAATCTTTTGGGCGACGTCTTTTTGCAGTTGCAATTTTAATCGAACCCCGTATAAAAATATTTGTTGTACAACTTGATTATCAAGTTTTAAAATTTTCTCATGACTTGCTGTCTTCCACAATCGAGAAGTTGAACGCTAATCATGTATGCAGGTAATGAATTTGAGAAATGTACCAAAACTGGAGTAGATCAGTTTGGCTTCTGAGCGGCTTATGTATAGTTGTATTTGGAGAAATTTTTTTTGATACATACATATACTTTATATTGTATTCACAACACATTCTCAAACATATAAAGGTTACTTTGGGATTTTTAATAGTTACTACGTATTCTGTTTAGTATAATCTTATAGCATATGAAAATGTGAAATCAATATTTCCATGCATGAGCAAAGTGTAAGAGCAACAATGTTACATATTTCTATCGGCTCTATTATAGAGACACTAGGAACAGACTACTGAAGGTCACTTTTCTTGTACAGTCGAGAAAGCTACTATTAAGCTGAATACTTTATCTGCTTCATAGTTATTACTTTCTCATACTTATTGTTCACTTGTAATAATAATAGTAATAAATAAGGCAGAAGTAGGCACCCCTCGTCAAAGGCTCGACAACTGAAGCAATACACAGAAGTAAAAATGGTCCGTATGGGGTGCTTTACTGCGTGCGGTTGGAGAAATTCTGATCTTGAGAAGCCAGTTAAGTTTTCCCTGTTGTAGAAAAGGCAGGCGAAGAATGCTTCTCCTCAAACCCCCTACAACACGACAGGACACACGCATTTACCCTACTTTGACTCCCTGACCCGGCTTCGACTCTTGACATAGTCACGCATGCTAAATAAAACACAATGCAAGCAAATCTCCACGTTGAGTATTCTCCTATATTTTCAAGTTGAAAATCAGCGAAGCGTGAATAAAAGTTTAATAGGAACGAAAAAGATAGATAAACAGCCAACGAATGCAGGAAATTTTCATTGCTCGTTAACATGCAAGAATCGACGAATTGTCAATGTTGTTAAAATGATGACGAAAAGTTTGTTTTATTGTTGCTCAGCGAGTGTCTCTACAATAGAGCTGACGAAAATAAGCAATGCTGTTATTTTCTTTATGCATAGAGGCGTGAAGTCATTCGATGATTCCATTGTACTTCGCCATTATATTATTTTGTTTTTATTTACTACCACAGCGTACTTTAATGTTTCCAAAAATATGTAACACGACATAAATTGTATATATTTCTTCTAACATTAATAAGCTAAGAATTATTTTAATTTGAATTGACTTTTCCAGATCAGAATTTCTCCACCCACATACACTGAAGCATGGCACATGGACAGTCCCCACTCCTATAGGATATTCAAAAAAGTTGGGGTCAATCTTCAGGGGTATGTAGTACTCATCAGAGTTGGGCATTGTTCGAATTGTTTCGAATAATTATTTATCTCAAATAATTATCCGAATAAATTCTTTTTAGTCGAATATTTTATCCGGACAATAATTATTCTTTATTCGTATCAAATTATTCTCTCTATTTATTCGAATAATTCATCATTATTTATTCGAATAATTTTTTTGTTCCCAACTGTTCTTACACTCTGTATATACTACTTATAATTAGCTTGCCGATACTTTAACGAGCTAATTTCATCTTTTTCTTTAATCGATGTTACCACCCCTCTTTCTCCCCCACTCGTGCCTCGTTGCTTTGTTGCTTTCATACGCATGTATTACTCTTTCACACTTATTATTCACACTTGTAATATTAATAAATAATATAAAAATAAATGGGTGTAGCAAGGTACCGCTCATCAAAGGATCACCAACAGAAGCAACATACAGAAGTGGATACTAACTCGCACCCCTCTAGTGCGAACTCTGTTTCTGTGTGCGCAGGTGGAGAAATTCTGACCTTGAGAAGCCAATTCAAGTTTTCGTTGCAATGTAACTGACTGATATATTACCCATCACGACACACGTAGTCGGCACTGGCTGCAAAGTAGTCGAGTACGTCGTGTTAATCTCCACGTATCCCTGTTGTTCGACAGCAGGTTCCTCTGCCGGATCACCGGAAGCTTCCAAACTGTCGATGGCGTCCGTGCTTCCCTCCAGCGACGGTGTGTAATTACTTTCCACCGTCGTCGATGGAAGGAACGAGGGGCCGACGGAGGGGTCGGTGCTCGGATTGTAGTTCTGCCACCAACAAAATACTTCACCGGCGACGCACAGGCAATGAGAGTTCGGATCGTAGGATGGTATCTGGAACAGAAATTGAAAATTCATACATACCATCTCGCGCGATTAACCCTAGGTAACTAAATCTGTGAGTAACGTTATTACTGGACTGCGGATGTTTATGCAGTTATACAATTTTAGATATCAATATTTTTTGTTTTAATATAGTTGAAGGAATGGAACTTCGAGAAAATTGTATTTCATGCTTTAAATGTTACAAAATGTATTTTTTATTTTATTTACTTTGTGACATGTACATTTCGTACATATTTGAATATGCTAAATTGTATAAAGATCCGCAGTATAGTTATTATTAAGCATTCGTGAAAATGACAACCTCAATTAAAAATACGAATATAATTGAATTTTTTTTATTTAACAATAAAAATATTTTGTCTTATAAGGAAACAGGATAATAATAAATGAAATTATAAAGTTATATTTGGTATTGAATTTATTAATAAATAAGTAAGCAAATAATAAGCATAATTAGTTTATTTGGTTAGCGGATCATCCGATATCGTGCGATTCAAATGTTCCGTTCGTCATTTTTACGAAAGGGTAGTTATCCAGGGTTACAGAAACCTTTGTTCGTTAACCCTCGCCCGGTGGATGTAGTGTCATTCTGACCCAACTGTTTGCCATTTAAGGGTTGGAAAGTGCTGAAAAACTACGTGATTAGGTATGGCTGTTTTCACTGTAGCACTCAACGCGTTAAAGTGTCGCAAAAATGCCCAATGGTGACTAATTTTCTCAAAATATTTGCGGTCGTTAAATTGCTAACGTATCAACCTATTCAAAAATATATTAATAGTCTTAATATACAATGGCTGTCAAAAGAAAGTTTGAGAAATAGTAGTACCATAACTTGTGAAGAAAGGACTGTGATTTGTACTAATTCAATTTATCATAAAGATACACATTAAATCAAACATGATAGGAACACGTGCATTTTATTGAAATATCAGTTATTCGTGTATGTACAAAAATTATACGTTTTAAACTTCTTTGCCAGTATATTATATTCTAATACGTGTGAAATTGCATTTTTAATAAGGTATTTCAATTTTTTTTCAATTAGTACCTGAACAAGTACTGTAGCCATTAGTAAAAATAATTTTGAAAATTCTCGCATAGTGATATTGGAGTGGTCTGTTTCCGAAAAATTCCTACTTTCAATAAAATCATGGATAAAGAACATTTTAGAACTCTCTTTACTTTATAACGAGTACAGTACGTAGAGATTGAATTTATAACAATGTTTAATAATCATACACGTAGATGATTGATCTAAATATGTAAATAATTTTTATTTAATAAATTAAATCCTAATTATAAGAAAATGAACATGAACATTTCGAAGTGCTTTTTAAATATTCAGTTTGTTTTTAAGGAACTATCAATTTTTCAAATAGATAAAAAGAACGTTATACAATGCGAACATTATGAAAAGAATCTAGCCGGTACATTATTCACTATGCAAATATATTTAAATGTTAAAGCAAAATCTAATTAATAAATCCGTATGAATGGTACGCCGTTTGTTTATAACAGCATGTGAAATTAGTTTTACAAACAAACATGATAATAATGTTAATAAATGTCACTCTTATAGAGTGTAAATTGATATAGTTTGCAATTTGAATATTTTACTTTGTAAAAGAGAGTGTATATAGTTTGAGTAGAATAAGTACAAATTTTAGTTAATTTAAGTAATAAAATTGGTGTCGTCTATTACAAGTACCAACAAATTCTTTCAGTCGCTACTTTTCTTTAAGCTACATTTCAGATACGGAAATTAAAAATTAGCAACACAACCAAATTTTTATTATCGCTGTACATATACCTGTTATAACACGTAGAGCATAGAGAAATATACCAGAAGGCCAACACAAAAATTCTAGCAACAAATTACGCTTTGAAATTTCGAAATGATGAGACGCGTCGCATTCGCTGCTCACGTTCTGCATTAAAAAGAAAAAGTCACGCTGCCACAGCGGAGCATATCGTTAATTACTATACATTCTCCGGGTAACGAAAAAAAAAAAAAACGCATTCCGACACATGAATTCGTGGTAGCACTGTCGACACTCGAGATGCATTCAAAGTCGTCTCGTAAGCCCGGCATTAATTAATAATATTGATACTCGACATGGTAACTAGATAGAAACGTCTTCAAATACAGAGTATGAAAAACAGAAACTAAGCGTGTCACGTATCCGAACGCAGAAAGATATTTCGAGAAGCACGATACAAACTGTAGCAGTCTCATTTAAATAGAAAAAAAAAGAAAAACGTGAGATGCAGGAGGCGTAGTAGCCTTGGTGTGATTCATTTCAGCGCAAAAATTCACGGCACACCGACTACCGATCTGTTATTAGGGGTCGTCTGATATCGTGCCGACCTGTTAATTGGATACTAACGCTGCATCAAGAGATGTTGCTACCCTCCATTCAGAGATGTCTGATGAGTAATGACGGAACACAGAGTGCCCCAGAAGTCACTGCGCACTTTTATGCAAGTGGACGAATTTGTTAACAAATGACTTAATAGTATAATTGCTGATGCGTTGTAATACAAACGATATGTATTTGTAATAGTTTAAAATTATTTGTATAATTTCGATTCATTCTTTAATCATTTCTTTCAGACACATAATTAATTTCTTTTAAACACGTAATGAGTT
Organism: Macropis europaea; assembly: GCA_916610135.2. Classification (NCBI taxonomy): domain Eukaryota; kingdom Metazoa; phylum Arthropoda; class Insecta; order Hymenoptera; family Melittidae; genus Macropis; species Macropis europaea. The sequence continues at coordinate 22,508,480 of OU744345.1, read as the reverse complement.
CACAAGAACGGATTATTGTTGTAAAATTTCGGTTGAAAGGAATAAAATTTAATAAAATTAGGGAATGATTCTCAAGATGATTTCATAAGTCCCCTCTAACAGATAAAGCGATTCGTACATTTGTGAGTAAGTTTAAAAAAATAGGGTCCATGCATAACAAGGTAAAAACAGGACATCAGTTAAGAAGGCTCCTCGAGAATTGAACACACCCAACACAATAGTTCATAGAATCTTGCATTCGATTTTGAAGAAAAAGTCTTATCACTTTCAATTGCAGCACGATTTGCATGAAGAAGCTTGTTCAATTTGAGCAGCAATGTGTGCAGAATTCTTGAGTGAAATTGAAAATGATAGACAGACCAAAGTCTTTACGTGAAATGGCAATGATAATTAACAGAAGTTGCAGTAAATAGAGTACCTACATTCACAGAAGCTACAATAATGATAATCATATTTCAAACGAAACATGAAAACGTGGAAGGAAAGTTACAAATAATTTCGATAAGAGTCATTTATGCTTATAGCAGATGCCGAAAAATACCTAAAGAAGGAAGAAATTAAATAAATATTAGAAAAACATTTCGAAAAAGTAATTATCATGATTGAATCTCATAAAACAACTACATATGTGCAGTGCAGTAAAATAAAATTAAAAAATGTACTGTTTACGGACTAGTGCAAATTCCATATGTGTCATTCAGATAGATGAGTTGTAACACGAAGAAATCCAATCAGCAAGTAAACAGCAACAAACGCGTAATCGACTGAGAAATGGTCTTTTTGTGTGAGCGACTGTAGGTGCACGCTCCAGTTGGAAGTCTTGCACATTTCTGAAGAAATTCTCGCTGGTAATTTCATACATTCTCGTCATTCTCCTGTTCAATTTCGTCAGCAAGACTGATTTCGGAATTTTTGTAACAGCTGAATGGAGATCCGGAACGAAGATGGCGCACCTGAAGTGGAATAACGTGATGGAGAAAAGAAGTTAAATGCCAAAGATTGTTGGAATGCTAACGAACTTCACAAAGCTCCAGTTGTTTTATTATAATATTCCAGTAACAATCCCTTCCATTCGCAGAGAGGACAACACAATTTCGACAATTAAATCAATATATGTAATTTGTAATCGTTAACTAAAAACTAGGAGAATAGTTAGAGTTGACACACGCGCACGACCAATACGGAAGCTTCTAGAACTGTTAAAATTACGCGTTAATTGTTGACACTGCTTATTATGTACAATTTAATTTTCGAGCGATGTGCTGCACCCCTGATGAGTATGCCACTAATTTTCGGGAATATAATTTTTGATTGTAGGTGGGACAGTCCGAAGACGAACAAAGGATACCCCTTACAGCTCAAGAAGGTTCATCCAAGAGCTGGTGCAAAAACGTACTAATTTTGAGTATTGTATGAAAAGGCCACCTACGAAGGTGAAGATTATTTCTTCATTGAAGAGTATAAGAAAAAATATAGTCGTTCGATTGTGAAAAATTCGATTATCCGACCAGCGTGCCGAACAATTAGTTGAAATAATGGAAATTCTACGGGCAACGAAAATAAAGCAAGGCATAAATGAGCGCGTGTTCATTATGGAACACAATTAACTACTCGATTCTCGATTGTCTCTCCTAATATTTATTCATTCCTTATCTCATGCACTGCTAGCATTCCTATGTATTATTAGTCGAGCCCGTACGAGTATTCATACATACATACTTGTATCCGTTCGCATGCTTCTATTGCTTTAAATAGCACGTGCCGTGAATATGGTAACGGCGAGCAAAATAGATGTTTCACTTCGCGTACACTATACATGAAACACTTTGTCAGCGTGTGCTATTGAATTTCCCGGTAAAGTCAATACGCGCTATAAACTTCCGGCAGCGTGATCGAACAGTTTACAATGCGAAGGAATTGCATAAAACAAACAGACATCGGTGTGATACGGTTCAGTAATGTTCGACAATATGCGTTTCCGACAAATGTGTGTTCGAACTCTTCGGACCGAGCAACTTTTATGTAAACAATTTTCTTATATATCTAATATCATAGTTTAAGCTTAGAAACGTACGTAAACGATGCATGGAATCATAGGGTACTCGGTAGGAGAAATCATGGTATGTCGCAACAAATGGTAATTTAATGTATTGGGTTGGCCAATAAGAAATGTCGGATTTTTCCTTAACAAATCGTTTCTGCTGTTTTTGAAACAAAAGACTATTTGTACCCTATAAAACGCATGTATAGTCTAAAAGCTGAGATTTTAACGTGTAATTTACAAAAAAAGTTCACTTTGGTTAAATTTTGTTTAGTGTGCATTTTGATTTGAAGATGAACAACGAAAATATGTATTTTCGTGCAATTATGCTTTCTTATTTTCGTAAAGGTAAAAATGCGGTACAGACAGCAAACAAGATTTCCTGATGTGCATGGTGGTGGTGCTGTGAATGAAAGAATGGTGCAAAGATGGTTTAAAAAGTTTTATGATGGAGATTTTAGTCTTACCAATGATAAACATTCTGGCAGACTTACTGAAATTGATAACAATCAAATCTTCAGTCTAATTGAAATTAATCCACGTTATACCACACGAGAGATTGCTAAAATGATAGGAATATCGAAATCCAGCGTTGAGAACCAAAATTATGTCTGTTTCTTACCGAAAAATCCGACATTACTTATTGGCCAACCCAGTACTAACCCCTGACTAATATTTGATCTAAAACCAGCTGAATCTTCTGAATGTTCTTGAGTTTCTGATCCATCGAGCAAAAGGTTGGATGTTTACTAATGTGTATGCGTTAGTCCATAAATATGCAAGTGTTTGGATTTTTTGCATTAAAATTGAAGAATATATAACAATGCAAACAGTGTTTGCAAAGCGTTTCTCGGAAGTATAAACTGTTCAAACGCCATGAGAATATTTCGGGGTTCTAAAATAGCATTATATTTTTAGTTTTAAATAGATATACCTATACGTTTTGTAGTTTAAAATTGATTAGCATGATTACACGCCAACATGATATTTGTACTGTTTCTGCATACTTACACAAAACTTTTATAAACATCCCTTATACACTTACAGAGGTATCTTACCAAATTACCACCTAGCCCAAAAACTTATGTTTCATTTTCACTAAAACTATTTTCCATTTGAATCGTTTACGTTCGAATACTGTTACGATCTACTGTTCATGCGTTAAAATAATTTTAACAGTATTTTCATACGATAATTTTCAAAGTTCGTCACGTGAGTCATGTTTCGTGGGATAGTACTAAAGTATTTGCTGCGTTGAATATCAATCCGCATGCACACGGATATGTTTTATTCCCCGTAACGCGAAAACAAACATCGTCGGTATTATTGGGTGAGCTCGAACTTTATAATCGCACGAATTATTCGAGCCAAATTAATAAAAGAACAGAGAAATAGAGAATGTCCGCGACGTTTGTTTACATACCGTCTGGCCGTGGGAGTACGCGTTTCCATCGACCATGCACTTTCCCGAAAATGGTTCTTCTGTAGTGATTTCATCAGCACCATCCTCCTGAACCGTGATGTCCACTTCTCCGAGGAGGACCTGCCCAGTCGTTCTTGCTGGAACTAAAAGGAAGATAGAAATTAAATGACAGCTGAAGGTCCTAATAAAAACAATGTCTTTGGCACTGAACAGTGCATTTTCATTTTATTTAAGACATATTAACACTTTGACTGCCATGTCACCCATATGTCGGTGATACTCAAATTCAGTTGTTATTTATTTGACTACGAATAGTACTAGTATAAATATTAAAAAGGTGCAACAGGACCAGTAAAAGCTATAAACAATTAATAACATCACTGGTTAAAAAGAGCATAATTTGACATTACTCTCATGTTGTATCAGTTTAGAACGGTCTATCGTTTTCAACTTATGTAGTGTGACAGTCAACCTGTTGAGAAGTCTGAGATACACTATTCTATTTAAATTAGGCCAATCAGGATCACATTTTCATCTGCAGATTGACGATTTTCCTTTTTTAACGATGTACATAATCTTTGCTTCATTGCTGTACACTTTATTTATTGTACAAAATAAAGGTAATGCTCAGTTGCTGACACAAGGCTTTAGAATAGCGTTTGACTATCAAGCTGCGTAGAAATGTTTGAAAGACGGGTACGGGGAATCTAAGATTGTACTACATAACATTTACTAATTTCATTCCTCCCCTAAAGACTTTATTTGCTATGCCCTTTTTACATATAAATGCGTTGAAAACATTGGGGGAGGCGACCAAAGATTGGGACACCCTCGTCTTGATAAGCTTATTAGAGAAGCTAGATGCTGCAACTAAATGCGCTAGGTGTAAACCAGAGATGGCCATCAGGAGCGACGCCTGTCTCCGCCCTACCCCCACTCTGTGTCCATTTCCCTCATGTAATAAGAAAGTTGATATGTAATCTCTAGATAAGACTGATGTCATGTATAAAAGAATAATTATTATTATTACGTCATTGTTTCTGAAGAAATCATATTTATCGACAATCACCGATGTTTTCGACGTCATACCCAGCCACAATCTATGTGAGGGGAATGGGCACAAAGTGGGGATAGGCTGGAGCCGGGCCTTGCTCCGGATGGTCATCTCTGGTGTAAACGTTGGTCTCTGAAAGATATACCTAAATTTTCCAATTTCTTCGATTTCATTCACAACCGTTCTAGGTTCCAAAGGAAACAATCGCTAAAGAAAGATAGTTTCTCCCATCATGTCAAGTTACACACAGTTTCCTTTGTGCGACGAGTAGTAGAATTTAGGTCACTGTAAGGAGTTTCGCGAATTAGAACATAAGGAAAATGTCGATATTATACAGCAAGTCCAGGCATATTCTAATTACCTACAGACAGATCACACTAATAAGTATGGACGATGGTTTTTGGTATCATTCCTTTCTACAAAATGAACTAATTTTTATGATGCAACTGCAAGCGAATTACTTCACTGAATTTTTCTCCGTATATTGGAAAAGTACCGTATAATGTATCCTTAACGTAAAGATGCATTCCGTAAATACATCGATTAAGTATTACGTAAGTGCAAAGTTAGCGAGCAGCTTGCCTAATGGATAGCATTAATCTCCCTTCAGTAAAGTCATAAATGTTCAGACTCTTTAAAAGCTTTTTCCAGGTAATATTATATTACTGCAACTGTGGCAAGTCAAATGGGTCGATAGTGAACAGGAATAATTTTAACATTTGTTCTTCCTCAATTTTCTCTTAATTAAGTTTTCCTCTGACAAGCATTCTGGTCCGATTTCTATCAAATGAAAAATTACTTATTGTTATATGTGAAAGAGGGGCAACCATAAAGATCGCTACAATAACTTACAAGAGGTAGTATAATGTAGAATAAATTGCTCAGGATTCTGTACTATATTGAATAACAGTATAATACAACACAATATATAACATTACTAGAAAATTGAAAAATTTACTGATCCTCTCGCCATCATTTATTATAGCTGGATTATCTGTTGTTTGGTGCACTTAATTCTTTTCATACTTGCATTTTATAATAGAAAATGCTGATAGTTTTAGAATGAAAATATTAATTTTTACTTGCAACAGTTTATATACTACCCTAATTTTTTTTTAATACCGTCTTCATTACTAATAGAAACCATTGACTAAAGAGAATATTTTTCTAAATACACTCTATGAATCGTAACAGTCATGCTGTTTATAGCGCAGTGGAGAAGAAATTGATTCTTCGTAAAAAAATATCGTTGTATCTTTCTCAAACAAATTCGTATCCATCCACATTTGTTACTATGTTGGCATTTATACTGTTCATCAGAGTTGCACAACTCGGTGCTCACGAGTAACGGCGGCCCGAACTTCTTCCGAGGTACCCCCACTATGGGGCCGAGGTTGACGTTTTTTTCTTAAAAAAGTCACTTATTCCCCATAACTAATTCTGTGTTACGTTATTTATACATAAAGATACTAACAAAAATTCATTTTTGGCGATCTAACTAACATTCTGTCATGCATCTTGAAGAAGTTCTGTAATAGACTCATTTCAATGCATTTTCAAACTTTTATTTGTACGAATTATGCGTGTGTTAATCTCGATTGAATCGAATTCAAATCTTGCAATTTTATACATCGAATTATGAACTAATTAATAACAAATTAACAGCTATTTCAAAAATTGAATTAGAATAAGTAATGAGTGCATTGTAAATAAGTAATGAGTGCATTATAAATAAGTTTGTGTGAATTAAGAGGACCAATAATCAGATGAAACGCGAAACAAGAAAAATTGTCTGTAGAAATCAGATGGGCGATAAGATTTAACAAATCAGCATAAATGAATAACAGAACGGTGACCGTTCTTTCGAGACGTTCAGATTTCTTTGATCATTTCGTTTTACCTCCTTTATGCGTTCGTCTCACTGTTCCTCCCTTCTATTTTCATTTCTCGTACTCTTATTACTCTTATTTCTGACGATCATATCCACTTCATGCTACGATCTCGAATTCGTAATTTTATTATAATTATGTAGTGACCGTTTTACATTTTTCCTCGTTGGAACTTGCACGAACAGGAATAATTTTCATCGTTAATATCCAACAGAAAAATATACACCTCGGTTTAGTTTTCTTTATTAACGATGTGTGGGTAGAATAAGGGTCAATTTGATAACAAAAATTACAAGTGTATAATGGTGTTGTAACAGAAAAAAACACCGGCACTCGTATAAATTATTAAGGTTCTTACATGTATTGTAAAATACTAAAAAATGATAGGGCTTTCCTCCCAGCGGTAATATCCTCAACTATTAAGGAAACGCATACGTAAAATTGTTGAGAACCTGCTATATAGTATTAACTTGGAGAAGCCTGATCTTGCAGGCCATTAAGCGGAAATATTAATTTAGGTAATTATATGTCTTGTTTATTTTGCACATGGATCACAGTATTATATAAATGCACATACACATATACAGGGTGCTTCACTACTGCTGGTAAATATTGTAAAGGGTGATTCTGCCAGCCAAAATAAGTCGAAAATCAAGAATGACTTAATTGCGGTGGAGGCTACATTTGTTAGTTAACGATGTTTAAAAATTAGGCTCTAAACGCCTGTCACCTGACGATCACCGTCAAGGTTCGCTGTGCTAGTACTTTCAGTGCTAGTGCTAGTTTTCAGTACTTCTGTCAGTGATGGCCACGGGAGCTCCGGTTTTCCCCCACTCTAGCTCGATCCCCCTCATATATGTTGTGATCTGGAATGACGATGGACCGCGGGGGAAGGAGGAGCGAACTGGAGGGAACTGGAATGAGGGGAATAGACTTAGAGTGGGGGAATGCCAGAGTTTCCGTGGCCATCACTGGTTTATGTATTGCTGTCGACACATGGTGGTTTGGAACCCACCTAAAACCATAAGTCCCCCAGCTAAATGACCATATCAGTAGATGCTGGATTATGTAGAAAGAATAAGAAGAAAATGCGTGAATGTTGTAAACCACTTCACTCAGGCCTACTGCAAATAGAAAATTAAGTTTTAGAAGTAGCTTACCGCCATAAACTATTCACATCTTTTTCGAAAAGCATATGTGCCCACTATCTTGATGCTTGACGCTGAATATTGATAGACAACAGCACATAGTGATAGACAAGTTAATTATGCAACAATACATTCTTTTCTTCTAAATACATATGTATACACTATATTTCAACTCTTTTGCCAATCGTCCTTTCCAATATCACACCATTTAGTATTATATTGTTTACTGTTTTTCAAGTAGCGATTCTGTTATTTTTTTAATAAGTTTGATTTAATTCAGAATATCACACCTGCACTGTGTTTACTAAATGATACTCCAAATACTGTTTGATACAACTTTAAAAAAGAATAAAATAAAGTACTTCATGACAGTTTTCGTACGATATTGTAATAGAACATAAACCATTATAGACCTATTTCATTTGAAGAACCTATCGTGTCACATTTCCGGTCTTAAAGTTAGTTTAAGGAACGATATGCAATCTGAAGGAAACAGTTACACGGGATTCGAATCGATGGTTCAACGACGCGGAAGCGCGAATGGAAAGTAAATATCGGTTTAGGGGCGAATGGTACAGTATTGATGACAGGAACAAAAAATGGAAGCTTGCCGTGATATTAAAATCTGGAACGTCAATACGAAGTCTGCAAAGTCACAAATACTGAATACGCGGTTCGATGTAACATACAGGATGTTCCAATTTTTCCAGCAAAACTGCGTCAGCATATTCTAAGAGTAGAAATATACATGACAACATTATACAATGAAATGCTTTCTTAAAAAGTTATAGAACATGATATGTAACAGATATGTTAACCCTAAGAGTCGCTTTGGGGTCCTCGAACCCACAAGTCAATAAACTTTAAAATAGAACTATTTCCTTTGGGTAAAAAATTCTCAAAAAATTATTTATTGTTGTATGTAACTATAAATTTGATATTCTAAAATCACCGTTGCTGTACGTGAAAAACACTATATATAAGAAAATAAAAATCAACTACGCGTCCACTCGAAATGAACACTTACACTATTCTCATTTCCATACATAATTAGGGATACATTTGAGGATTTAACAATAAGGTTAGTGTTTGTATAAAAGTGTCGATGGGAAAGATAATACGAATGTTCCTCCTTTTATTTAATCCGTTTGGTTGTTACTTACTACAAAAGAAGCAGCTCGTAAGAAGGTAAACCCTTTGCATTTTAATGAAGAAAGTGTCTCTTCATACTGACTCGAGTTGATGACACTGACTAAACTCTTTGGCTAATGAAAGCAAGTACGCCGTATCATTTCACCTTTTATAAAAAGAATATAATGTTCCGGAGAAAAATATGTTACAATATATTTACTTGACATAAAAGCAGTATAGTGTTATTAAACATATTTGCGCTAAATTTTATTATTATTATTTAACATTTAAAATCGTACCAACTACTGAGTTCAGTAGCGACTGTGAACTACGTATATATTTAAATAAGTTACTAGTTTTATTAAAATTGGACAGCATCCTTCCTCATGTTACTTACTTTTTACTGTATTTAATTTTTCATTTACAGTACTTCGTTATTATTTCTAAAAAGCAGTAGAATGAAGCAGAAGAATGAAACCGTAAATCAATGCTACAGAAAACGTATTGGAGAAGCGCACGGGAAATAAGAATTATCATCATGAAAGTGTTCATAGTTAACATATTTGGGATCTACAATTGTCAGAAGTATTAACCCTTTGCACTCCAAGTATGTCTGTCACGCACTGACAATGTCAAGCGTTCTGCTCCAAGTATGCCTCTCAGGCACTCCGTTGGTTTGTCAATTTTATCTACTAATTCTTGTATACCATGTCACAAATGAAATATTTCTTAATGTGTAAAACTAAGTAAAGCGAAAACATCTTATCTCGACCAAGCTTTCTCGGAATATGAATCATTGAAACTTAACATTTGCTTGCAGTAGGTCGCAACCATATTGGTTGCATCATTACAGTAGTTACGTTGGAGTTGCTGATCTATCGTATCAAAAGATGCTTGGAGTGCAAATGGTTGAATGTGGAAAAGTTCACCGCTCTGATTAGACCAACTATCGTTGTGCACCGTCAGAGCAACATCGATACGCGCGAAGATAGGTACACGGAAATGTAAGGGAGACCGAACATTTCTCAAGGAAAAGGTGATTCGGTGTGAGGAAGGAAGAAGCAATCCTTCTTCGACAGGTTAATCCTACATCCCATTACCTTCTGCATCCATCCTCTGTCTCGCTCGGATTCGAGGGCGTGAACACGACAAATCGATTTCTACGCTTCGCTAGAGTACGTCCGTCTGTACACAGAGCGTTTACGTCTCGCTTTAAATTTCCCGACGTTCTCGCTTTGCCCCGACAGATACGCGGGCTATTGTGTTTAAACAGAAACTCGCTAACACTGCCCGTTAATTGATGATTCTGAGGATCTCGAGTGGCAGGCCCGTGTTCAGTGCGTCGAACAGAATTAAGTTTATAATGCGGACGGAATTGTTGACATTCACTGAATTTAGATGTACGTTTAACCATTTGAGTATTCTTGGCGCATACAGTGAGAGTCAAAAGTGAGTATACTCCTTACAAAAATGAGGTTCGCATAATATTTAGATATCTTAAAATTGAATTTAGCGGCAAGTGTTGCGAAAGTTCAATTGACAGATTCATGGGTCTTTCCACAAGATTGAGACCCAAAGCATACCTCGAGGGTGGTTAAAGATTGGTTGTTTCAGAATATTCCAAATCAATTAAATTAAATCCTTCACCATAGTGTCCAGATCCTAACGTAATTGAAAATTTGTGGGAATTATGAGACTTGAAATTATGAAAAATAAAAGTTACGAGTAAGGAGAACCTTAAAACGGAATTAATAAAAGCATGGAATATTTCTGTTCAAACAACGCGTAATAACTTGGTTGCATCAATGTCAAGGCGATTAGCTGCTGTAATTAAAGCTAAAGGTGGACCGACAAAATATTAAATGTACATAATCTTATTAACTAATAATGAGAAATTATTCTCAATTACTCATGTATACTCACTTTTCACTCGTTTCTTTATTATTAATTTGTATTAGTACATACTTTATATCTTTCCAATCAATTTTCAATTTATGCAACAAGAGTTTTTCAATAAATTTCGTGCCTTCAAGGTGTATACTCACTTTTGACTCCTACTGTATGTCTGAAAAAGAAATTCATTTTGGCCTGTGGGCGTTTATACCACACATTTTTAGAACACTCTATGTATTTGGATTAACAGGAAGACATTTTTCTTCTATAGGGTTATCCAAATTGAGTGTCATATCTTTCAACAGATGTCATTACGAAACGGTGTGACATTTCTTCGTAATTTTTCAACATTGTCATCAGAAAATATAAACAAACCAAGATGGAATGTTATACAGTGCAGCAATGTTTAGAAATTGTACAATTTATTATAAAAATTCAAGTTCTGTTGGCGCCACATGCCACACATCGATCGAAACAATCGCCCTAGTGAAACAAAAATTCAATGGCCGCCTAATTTCATAAAGAGGTGATATCAATTGGTCATCAAGATTGTGCGATTTGACACCGTTACACGTTTTTCTGTGGGGTTTTTTGAAAAGTGGAGTCTACGCCAATAATCCAGAGCCGATTGACGAGCTAAAAAACAATATCACAGCCGCCATTGATGAAATTGAGCCTCAGTTATGTGAAAATGTAGTGGAGAATTGAGTAAAACGAGTCAGGCTCGTGAAAAAAGCCGAGGGGGTCACATGAATTATATTGTGTTCCGTAATTAATGTTAAATTTACTTTTAAACATGTCAACCCCAAAATGCAAGTCTGCCGTACATGTGTTTCATCAGTTACATGGAAATAAAAAATAGTGAAGTCTAAAAATTTATGTTTGCATAAAAATCCGCAGTCTAGCCATGAAGTAGGTTTATGTTAAAAGAAAAAAACCTGAAAAATGTCAAATAGTTTGTGTTTTATTTCAATTTAAAGATGTGACACTTATTTTGGATAATCCTATATGTACGCTAGCAGTGCGGTAAAATCAAAGACTGCCAGACGAAAATGTATCATGCGCGCGAAGCACAGGAACAGATTGGAATCACGAAGTGAGTGCAACAAATGTAACGTAAGCCTTTGTATTGATAAATGCTTTGAATTATATCATACAAGAAAGAAATTCTTATTTAACTTACAATTAGTGTATAACAATCAATTAATGGACTACTTATTCAGTGTTATATTCCTGTTTTGATATTTTCTACTTTATCTATGAATTAATTATTTCTGTTCAGACATAAATAATATTGCCATATTGAAGAAAATGTACGCATTTTAGTAAATTCACCTACTTATGTGTATATTTGCGCTACCATTAGGTACCAAAGAGTGTCTGTTAACAGCTCTTGTTACTACTATTTTTGTTCTGGCCACACAGAGTGTTTCTTCATTGCGCTCTTCTGTATCGAAAGGGTTGAGGTGTGAGCCCTTCATTGAGAGCTATGTTCACCCCTTTCATCGTGGAGATTTTCAATCACAAAGGTACACCATGTGCTCGGGTAGCCCTTGCAGGTTTCCTTCCAATTACACATGTGAACCTATTTTCAGAACTATACGTAATCTGTACATCTGATAACAGCAAGAGATAGGAGATATTTTTGTCGCATATATTTGACTGTCTTTCTTTGCGTAAGCAGCAGATTAATTAAACGAATGAAATAAAGCTCATAAGTCGTGTATTTGTTCTTCAAGAAAATATAGTATTCTACACATTGTATTATTTCTGATTGATTCTCACTGAAATATTCCTGAAGCAATACATTCAAGTTTTTGTAACATACGACATATTTTTGAAGCTAATGTATTATACAGTAAAATTTCGCACTGAAAAATAAACAATTATTATGCATTTCCTTACAAGAATAGAATAGTTTATACAGTACGTGCATACAAGTAAATAAAGAAATTAATTCTATTTGGGATTTTTCAATCATTTCCATTCTGAACGCTGAAGGATCGATTGTTTGGAAAAAAACGGTTATAACATCATTGGCAACTATAAAAAATAAGACAAATTCATGACATTCGTTGAAATCATTTTCACAATTATTTCTTTTCCAATGTTTAAAACAAAATGTAACGAAATGATTTATTAGTTCAAATAAATTAATATTTTCTATATTTTCAAATTTTAGATCAGACTATTGAAAATGACGCCTTACAATGAATTTTCTGGTCTGCACGTGCTTATTATAAGAAAGTAAATACCTCGATCTACGCAGTTAAAGAGTAAAAGCTCGATGCATTGTGTAATTAATCTGTTGGTGTATTGAACGGCGAGTGACAGAAATTAGATGCGAATAGAATAGAAAGGACGGAAAAAGAAAGGATCTTTTATCTCTTCATCAATTAGTGCATTGTTCTGTACATACCATTCACTCTATTCCATTTCGACGTCTGAAGATATCAATCCCTCGTGGTAGACTGTGACTAATGTCTCTAACATATCATGTAACGTTCTGTTTCAATTATAGAAATCTTATGATAGTACGATGAATTCCGTACTCCTTTCATACAAAGTTCACCACGGAATACCAGTCTACTGTATCGTTGGAACATCTTGTAAATATACAGCGTGTAACACCTTTAACAAATACTATTTATTTGCTCCATCTCACAAGCCTGGCACGTACAAATATATCATACATAGCAATCTAATAAATATTAACACGTCTCAGAAAATACTGTTCCGTGTTTAAAACAAACTTTGTTCTCCCAGGATGTACGAAGTCCACTAAAAATAACAAAACAATAAATGCAACGTAGTCAGTATGCGGCAAGCTCACAAGATGTCAGGTAAAAGAGAACGAGAGGGAAGAAAGCAATCCTTCTTCACTCTAATCCTAGATTCCATTATTCTCTGCGTGTATCTTCTGCCTCCGTCTGGCTGAAGGGGCGCGAACCCCAAGAATCGATTTCTGTCCGCCATGGAAGTTGTTGCATGCGTCCTATAAACGGGTCGTTTACATTTGCGTTTAAATTGTAACCTAGGACGCTCGTGCCACCCCTATTCTAATTTAACTTCAAAACAGAAACCTGGCCGCTCATCGATCCGCGGCTGCACTCATATTCTAGACGTTCTGGGGATCCTTGCATGCGCATCTTGAAATAATCGCGACAAACTCCCCCCATTTTCTTTACACGAAAGTATTCATAATGCATGTTGCCAATTACTAGATAATTTTGATAAAGCGACGACAGTCGATCTTCAAATATTCTGCGGCTAATAATTTTGGTAGAGAAACTTATTAAATAATATTTTCGGTATACATGCACAAGAGTGAAGGTTGGCGTGATCCTGAAGGAAAGAGAAACTGGAAATGTACAGGAAAATTGTCTTGTTTCAGATTTAATTTTTGAGAACATTAAGATTAGAAATTCAGTGTCCACTGAGCTATTTTAATTCGTGTTTATATTGACAATATTGGCCACAAATTAATTTGAATAATTTGCTCCAACATTAGCAGTTACTCTGTTTGAATTTCCTGTTACCGATACTGGCATGACGATAGATTGTTTCCCTCAATAAATAGCAGTTCAAGTAATTCATTGTGAAACCAATACAAGTGAAGTGAAAGCGTGCTTTCGGTTTAATGACTTTCAAAGACAACATTAGCCATAATAATAATTCTGTAACATCCACTTCAGTTTAACTAGTAATTAATTTACTTTATACATTGTGATTACCATTATTCTTTCCTGTTCTAAACTTTGAAGTATTTCTTTAAAATTTGTAACCCATACATTTCTAGAACAGGGATGGCCATCCGAAGCGAAGCTAGGCTCCGGCCTACCCCCCACTCTACGTCCATTCCCCTCACGTGCGTAGGTTGTGGTTGGGTATCCAGAGATTATATCTCCACTTTGTTATCCAACATTTGTCATGTACAAATTCAGAGAACATCATATAGACTCACTTATTCGGATCTGTTTGAGACTTAAACAAGTAATTACAATATTACTTATTTTTAAGGAGGTCCAGAATGTCTAATTCAAATTCAGTCCTAGCAATGCACAATCCACTCGATAAATTGATATATTTTAATCTAGTGCGCTCATTAATTATTTGCATCTTAAAAATAAATAATACGGTAATTAAGTTTTTAATTATCAAACAGATCTGTATAAGTGAGTGTATATGATGTTCGCTGAATTTGTACATGACAAATGATGTACAGCAGAGTACAGGTATAATTTCTAGATAAAACTAATATCATATACAACAAATAATTATTTCTATTACGTAAGTGTTTCTTGAGAAATTGTATTTACCGATAATTACCGACATTTTCGACCTCGTATGCAAACCGCAATCTATGTGAGGGGAGTGGTCGCAGAGTGGGGGTGGGCAGAGGCTCGGTCTAGCTCCGAATGGCCACCTCTGTTTTAGAACGACAAACACCAGTGAATGATAAAAGTTGTGCCTAGGATCGCGTCCGGGTCCTCCACCTCGCACAGGTACAGATGAAATGTATTTTATGAATAAATAAATAAATACTGTTCTCAGTTATGAATGAATTAAACTTGATTCGTAGAATTGAAAACGCTTACGCATGAGTGTTACGAATCAATGAATTCGATAGTTTAATAGCGACAGTAAACCACTCCTACAGAACAGAGAAATATTAAATATGATAAATAAGTCGGTCGATGTTGCGGTTTCCGCGCTAAAAATCTGCCGTCTGCTGCAACTGAAACACTCGACCGCGTTTAAATGTGCCACCGCTTTACAGCCTCAACAAGCTTGTGACATTTGAATTCACGCGATTTTTTCTTGCGCGCCCGAGAATACACGCCGTTTAAAACTCAAAATTCCGTGAAACAAATAAATATTATTCAAGCGTGCTGCTTTTAAACGAATAACGCCCGTGAGGCTCGCGCTCTTTATTTCCGCGTGAGTTTTTTTTATCCGACTACAGTCCATCCCGTGCATCACAATATGCGCATAATTTGGCGCGTCGCAATGTTAACAACGGCTGATTTTTCACCGAATGAACTTTATCTGGATATTTTTCGATGTAATAATGAGGCAGGCCTCATTAATATTCCCACCGAATATCGATCCACAGAATTCCGCAGCAAGTGATAAAATAAGTTAAGCTGCCGCACAACCCTTGGTTCTCTTATTTGAGCCGTTTTTATTGAAAGTGCTATAAGTCCAGTTTTCTCTATTTTGAGATATTTAATGTTTTTGCAGTTTAACACATTTTAAAATATTGTTGAACACGAATAAGCTTGTTTTATGCTTTTAAGACTTCGGACATGTTTCATTTTATTATGTGACGATTTTTATAAATATTCTCAAAGTAAAACTGTTTTCGTTAACCGCAAATGGAGTTACACCACTCTCAAAAATAAAAAATTGTTAAAATCGTGAATAGTATCAAATTTAAATTGATATTTCAATTGAAATTGACTTTTCTGAAACGTAATTCTAAAATGTAAATAATAACACCTATAATAAAAGAAAAAGGTATATTATGGAGCGTAGAAGTTTATTTGTTTGAAAATACTATTATAATATGCTATATTTAGTGCATCAGTAAAGAAACAAGGTCCAACGAATGTAACTGTATTGTTTGTGACAGGTGGTTACACTTTAATTAGGCGATAGAAAAAAAAAAATCAGCGAAAATATAATTGTTCTACATTATGTTAATTTTTCTTTCGAGTTGAACACTGCAGAATAAAAATGGACATACCCTGTTCTTTCCCCTTACCCTTCATATATTTTACTATTATTACAAGTTATTGAAATAGGTATTTATTTCGAGACAAACTACTGAAATATGCACAAGACATAACAGATACAGGCCATGGTTCTAATGAAAAGAGAGTTTAAACAAATTAAATTAATCTGCCTTATACAGGGTGTCATACTCATTATGAATACCTTCAATATCTTTGTTGTCTTTGAAAACAGAAAAATGTCTCAACGACAAGTAGTTTTATTGAAAAGGATAAATATTATCCAGAAACGTCTTCAAAGGTTGTATCTACTACTACTTAACAGAAGAAAATTAAGGAATCTAAGGCAAGAATATTTATAAAAACATTTTTAAGAAATCTTTTAAATTAATTTGATCATACAGTTTCGCTCAACGTCATTTCAATGTTAGCTTGTTACAGGCCATGAAATTTGTCTTGTTAGCAGTAATGTATCAAAGAGAATATGTGCAGGTACTTAAAAAAATATCTTGAGAACATTTGTTCGCCTACCATAGTATTTGCTCTTTTGAACCAAGCAAGTTACAAATCACTAAAGTTTTCTGTATTTTCAAAAACAATGGAGATATTCAAGTTGTTTGTGATAACTGGGACTCCCTGTACATAGTTATCAGCTTCGACGATTCAAACTTCACAAATATCGCACTTCATGGATCCTTATCCAGTTTCCATCAATTAATAATTACCTCTATGCTTGCAGTTGGAGAATTAATTCTTCATGAGTTTTTATCTCATCACAACCAATCTCGTAGGTATTTCCGCGTTGCGATATCTGCATAATTTGGTTAGTGGCAATATTGACGTGTATTGATCTTTCGCCATCGATGGAACCAAACTATCGTGGCGCACGAACTACTGCGTAAATGACTCAGTGATTGGAAACTCAACACTGCAAGTTTGGCGGTACCCCTATATTTTCTAATGGTATGCTTTTGTACATTTCATTGTATAAAATAAATTCTTACAAATTATTAGCAGCATTAATATTGCGGCAAAAATATAAGATGGCAGGATACCTACATATTTTCTGTACTGACGACTCGTATTGAAAATAACATATTATAATGATTTATATTATATACATATATTGTTTTTAAAAGAAGTAAGATCTTTTTCGCTGTCGATTCAAAAGGAATCCGTACAAAAGTTAACCGTCGTCGTCCCACAGCTAGAATTCTGCAAATAAATTGGCGCAGACGATCGTGGATATTTCTCTCTATAACGATGTTGACAATTGTACCTCGTTTCAACTTGACAGTGCACTTAATTTATAACTTCATTATATCTCTTCCACTGACTCTATCACAGGACATGGAACAACGCATTATCACATTTCTCGCTGGTGTACAGTCTGATATTTCACATATAATTCCACCGAAAGAACTCTAATTTTCGTTGATTGTACGTGTTCTTCTGCTAAGAAAATCAAATATACATAAGTAAATATTCAGTGCAATACACGGTAAAAATTATATACAGGGTGTTTCACTACTGCTGGTGAATATTCTAAGGGGTGATTCTACAAGCCAAAATAAATCGAAAATCAAGAGTGACGAAATTGCAGTGAAGACTTCGTTTAATTGTTATCGATGTTTAAAAATTAGGCTCTAAACCTGGCGTGTTTGAGACTGCTTGATGTGTGTTTATAAGTTTGAGCAGCGTGGATATCTGCTTTGGTGTGCTCTTGGTGTGAGAATCTTTTAATATGCGAAAGTTGCGGACATTATACTGTTTTTAGCTGTTATTTAATTACTCGGTTGCTTCAAGTTGGGAAGCTGATGATAAATCGTTACAATCGTAACTGATATAAATATTATTTATAATGTTTGACATGCTACTAACGAAATACCATAAGTTTTAGAACATACATAATGTTGTTAACCGAACTGAAGTGTTGTATAGCACAAATATAATGACACGCGGCTAAATAGGTTAATAAATTCCTATAATTTTGCAATTAGAATATATAGAATCAGCTAATAAACAAATGAACAGTTTTTTGCGTGATTTCGATTGATATTTGTATCTTTATAAATGTAGGATTATCGAGAAGAGGAAGCGAACATTCCGTCACCTAAACTTCGCTTTATGAAAACAGCAAGGTCTTCTCATTACTATCGATATTAGGTGCTTTACTGTAGTTTGAACTTTCAGTCGATAATATTTTATACTTTGAATTATGGATATTTGAACTTTGTCTCATTTGTGTTTCAAAGTTCGATTAGATGAACTTCGATTCAGTTTATACTTTCTATGTAGTTTGCTCCATTCTGCGCTGCAGACTTTGTACAGTTGAACTTTCATTCTGTACTTTAAACTTTGTGCAACTTTACATTATTTATACTTCAATTTTAGATTTCGTTAATCATCTCATTACAGATGAAGTTGCTACTACTATAATGAAGTTCATCAATAGTGTTCATAAACAAGTTGTTGAATGGATTCGACATTAAAACAGTATTAGGAGAAGGAGAACTCTGTCGGGATAGTGAAGCTTTTACTTAAAATAAAATAACAATTTGAAAAGTAAAACTGGTAAATTTTTGACAACGTACTGTTTGCTTTATACTGCATTGAGAAATGGTAAAAATTAAAAATACAATGTTTTTATATTTAAGTTAATAAACAAATGTGTTTCGACGTTTCGACAGTATCGCAGCTAGCTTCATAAGGGATCTAAAGACATTCTGATTCGCAAAATCAGGTTGGAAGATTTTCCCAAAAGGATGCAGCTTACACTCGAAAGCCTCCACCAAGGACAACTCTCCAATACTGTACTGTAAAAGCCTTAAAATTACTAAATTAGTACGTAGTAAAATTAGGTCACTTGCACCATCTTACCCCTTGTTCGAATAAGATGGCGTATAGTTTATTAAATATTATTTTGAGGACAATTAAGCCTAAGTTTATCAAATAGTTGTTAATTCTAACTAACTTAACCAAACTCATCCCGAGCATGGGCATAATATTGAAACAACTCACATCTATCCTTGAATATTAAATTCAAATGAATCGACTAATTACTGATTTTACGTATACTAGACACAACTCAAACTTAAAGGAAATCCAATTTATAGTTTTCATTACATATTTATGCAAAATCAGTACTTAATATAAAACAATTAAAATCTTAATAAAAGTAAACATCTGGTAAAAATTAGAATAGCTGTTAATTACGCCAATGATTTCGCCTAGACACTGACGGTGTTAGACAGTGCAAAATCAGCAGCTGTTACTTCCGCTCTTTTATTTCCGCATAATACAGGGTGTTCCAGTGAACTGGAAAATTTTCAAAACGCAATTGTTAAATGAATTTTTATTTTAACATAAATTTCTTTATACATTTTTGTTGGATATAAAATGCCATATTATTTTTTACAAATAACACTTGACAGGTGAGCACAATTTCGATCAACGTATTCATCTTATGTACTTTAATTTAGTATCATATTAATCGTAAGGGAAATGAAACGAATTGTGATACGTTCTGGGTGCAATAAACATTCAGCGTCTCAGTTGTACATACATGAATATACGAGTATTAGGTAAATACTTAACTTTCTGAGCCCTAAAAATTTTGGGAAAAAGCGTGCACTATATGCTGAAATTGTCCTCGGTGTAACACGTGTTAAACTGAGTATTTCATTATAACCATATTTAGAATGTCGATTGATCAATTGTTTTAGTGCTCTTAAACTGCAAAATATGCGACAAAACATAATGATATACTTTAATAAAATAAGCTAAGGCTGTAATTCAACCGAACACATACGGGGTGCGATGAAAGTTTGGCAACTTTTATGTAATAAAATACTTCTCATATAAATGAATATTTTCTAAAAGTATGCACTCCCAATGCCTTAAACTCCTTTTTTTAATACCCCGTATATGGTATTTCTTTACCTCGTCGATGCGTAGAATACATTTCTAAAGTTTGTACTCTTTTTTTTAAGAACATCCTGTATAAATCTATAATTGGAATCGGTTACTGTGTAGATACTTTGTAAATCTACTGTATTTAATGAAACATCATTCAGTGTACTGTTGATTTTTAACGAGCATCCCGAAATACAATCGCGGGGCGTGTAAACTTCGATGCGTTAATTGCACACGGCAACGCTACATAAATACATACGTGGCGGTGCGTCGACGCAATCCGATTTGATTCGAATTTCGAGGCACCTCGGGCCTTGGTTCGATTAATTTCGCAACTGCCGCATAAACATAACAAATAGCAGTGGTGGCAGGCGTTGATAAATCCCACGCGATTAGGACCGCTCCTCCAGAGACTGGCATCCTTAGCGCGTGCGTCTGATCAATTGCTGATACTGATCACTGGTTAGAACGGCAACGGTACTGGCTGATCAGACACAGCAACTACTACAGTTTATTGAGCGTCTATTTGGAGAACCTGGAAATACCTGCCGGCTAATAATACCCACATGCGTCAGTCATTTCGATAAGCCGCTTAATTACACTTTCCGTTTTACACTGTGAACGTTGCTTAACCCTTTACGACCGTAGTTATTACGCGATAATTGAGCAAACCGCGCGTAGTAAAGCAATGTGAACAGCCAAGTCCAACTCAAGGAAACAAAAACAACTCCGATGAACTTAAGAAAGGGACTATGCGGGGCTCGTGTATCCATTCTATTAGAAATGATGAGAAAAACACTTCCATCTATTACCGAACATTCAAATAAATGTATTGCAATTCAAAGATATAATCTTGAATATTTAAATTAATTTTGCTACAGTATTTTCCTTCGGGGTTACCATTACGGAAATGAGTTCCATCTAAATTTTCATTTTAGTATTATACTCTTTATTAGTTACAACATTTTATGTAATATGAATTTTTCAGGATTTCAATGTATTTGCTAAAAAATATAACTTTATGTATTATACTTACGTCATCAGTTAGCTGATATGTATTTTTAGTTATTAACACATTTAGATTGTCATGTGTAGATATGTGTGCAAGTAATTTGTTTTCGAGTTATACTTCTTCATAGCTGCACATCACTGAAAATTCCAGTATTCGAATAAACAGTTAACCAGGTAAATACGTATTACCTGGTATTATTACAATAGGGCATCGGAATTTAAACTGTAATGGTTGAATACCGATTAAACATAAAAATGATAGTTACTAGTTTGATCTAACTATTACTGTCGAAGCTTGTACCTTTGATCCAGGCGCACATTTCAAAAACTTCCTTTAACATGCAATTTTAAAGGACTGTACTTAGAAACGAAGCATTTGCTGACCTTCGTTCATATAACATTTTCCATTATTTCGAATATTAGAATACACCGGTAAAGTTGTGTCAAAGATTTTAAGAACGCCCTGTCAAAATATTATTTTCACAGACAGAAAAACTGCTTTCAAATTGAAACAAACATCTGAGATGCCAGAAAACTTGCAATATGTTAATAAACACACGAAGTAGAGATCTGCAAGTATTTGGTTATATCAGTGGTACAAATTTTATTTTATTTTATCATTGTAGCGTTACCTCTATTCAAAATATAACGACAGTGATTAATTATTTAGTTGGATCCAACACATTGTGGGGCCATTGCTAATTTACGTAGCGCGGAACGTGTTAAACTATTCAAAAGCTGGAGCTTATTTGTAGGCACAATGGACATGGTTTACTAGCAGTAACACAATCAAATATTTGGCTTTATCAAAAGATATACTTGTACCTTCTTATCAACATATGTTCATGTGAACTTGAAATCATAATTACTTTAAGGAGAGCTGAAAACAGTGCTGACATAAACTGTTTTTTAACTATACCGATGCATGGAAGAATGTACAAGTGACGTAGAAGTATTGATCGTCTAAAAACACGTAACATTATCTTATAACATTTGTCAATTTCTATCCGTTTTAAAGATAATTAAAATTTTGTTAATTACAGGCAACGCGTCTAACGTTCAAATTGGATGAGCATTTCGGGTTTTCCATTGAGAATGGCGATCAATGATGGGAAATTCCAAACAGTTAGAACTGCCCCATTGTTTCGACCTAACTATATTTTGAAATTCCTTTCAACGACACTTATTGTGCTCGTTAATTACGGCTGTCAGATGGAAATCTCTGCTGTCGACACGCGGCAATCATATTCCTCTTGCGTTTAATAATTAATATGCCAACTATATTTCCTGCATGAAGGAGCATCCGTGTACATGCTATTGATATTGCAACTGAAGCACGTTCTCGGCACAGTATTATTAAACGCCGGCTTCGGGGTCTATGGTGACACCTATAATGGATGCATTATCCTGCAGGACAAGAGACCCGTTCACTTGCCGCGGAACAATGGCTGCAGAATTAAAAGTAGCTTTGATTGTGCTCGTTTAATTAAGTATCTATTTGTCGAAAATACCGCGTTGCTGTTCAATCATCAACGAGGGTCTTAAAATGAAAGCCGCTTCTTTCATCAGAAACAATATAATTGAAACTTAAGTAGAATATGGATGTTTCTAACTGAAAAGCTTATTACGGTAATGTCTTAAATTCAAGGAATACAAACCGAGAAAATCACAATTCCCGTTGTGATTGACTTGAAACCCGCTTTGAGTGTTGAAGCATGATAATACGATCAAGAAATGAGATTCGTGAATGACCATATTCACAAGTCAGTTACAGATTAATTAATAATTTTAATTTACACAAATATATATGTGTATATATGTACACGAATAGTATACATTTCAAATTAAATGTGGATGTAAGACGGTTTGGAGGTAAGACCTTTAATTCGAAACAACAATAATACATTTTTAAATTTATAATACCCTTCCACATTTGATTAATTGTTGGAAAATTATTTCCTATACTTGTGAGGAATTGTATACAATTTGTAGGAATATTTCCGAATTTTAAAACAATCTCAATTGTAATTCTGACAGATCTAGCACTTTTATTGCCGTGGGTCGGCTTAAAAGTTACTTAAATATTAAATATACGTTACTTGTATGAATCAGTCGAATTAATTAGGCAGTTGACCTTTCATTTCTTCTTTTCCTGACTATGAAAGTGATACATAAAACTTTTAAGAAATTGAGTACCATAGTGTGCTATCTGTAACTAATAAAATATGCGGAAATAGTTTTATATGAACATCAATTACTGTGAATATAAATATTTATTTATTCAGTGATTACATTGCGCGGTAAATAATACTACAAGTATTATGCGGCTACCTGTGATTTCATGAAATTAAAATAGACGCACTGAAGCATAGAACATGTTAACGTATATCTCAAAGAAAAGAAATACTTACTTTGAAGATATATTTATTATCGCAATGTTAAGATTGTTCACAATTGTATGAGAATTAATAATTATTTAATTTAATGAAATATGTGGTGCCAGTCACCGGTGGCTCCCACAGCAGTCAATAGGTTAATTGTCGCAAAATTGCGCACGCGCGTATCCAAGAATAAATACAGCATGTATGTGCATCAGAAAATTTAACTTGACAAATTAATCGTACTTTAACTTTGCATATAAAAAATATAAAAACCGTTTGTCACTTTGTAATTTGAGGCTTCGTGTATGAATAAAAGCTGTTATTTTCTGACTTTTGTTTCCGCGATATGTAAAACACTTGTCTAACATTTTTAATATTCCGTACAATTTATAGTCACATTCCTTTAGCAACATACACTTCCGCTCGTGGAAGTATGGACACTTGAGAATGATATAAAAAATAAACACATAAATTGCTTAAGACAAAATAAATTTTATTTCCAGTCAGTTTCACATTTTATGAAGATAAAGTTAACGAATTACATACAAAATAATTAAATAATATTCAAACAACAACAAACTGAGAACTTTTAAATCTAAATCCTAAAACTTTTTAATGGGGTGTCCATACTTCCGTGAGCGGTAGTGTACGTGCAATTTCATCCCGTTTCGTTCAATGAATGATAGAGAATTCCGTGGACATTTAAATACTGCGCCTGAGCCAGTATCTGAACGACCATCGATGCAAATGGGTGAAAAACGAACCGAAACTAATCAGTTGTGACTCAAAGTAGACACGATAAACGTGGACCTATTAATTGGCCGATCACAATCGTTCATTTAATTAATTCTGGATGGAATTTGCTTAATCGAAAGGCGGCTTATATTATAAGCTGGATGATGACAACTTAGTCTACTTATACCAGTGATGGCCACTGGAGCTGCGACCTTCTCCCACTCTAGGTACCTCCAGGTCGCTCATTGTTCCACCTCGATACATTGTCGTCCCAGATCACAGTCTGTATGAGGGGAATGGTCCTAGAGTGGGAGAAACAAAGGTTAACAGGTTAGCAGCCAGGATGAACTACTTGAGATTGTTAGAAAAGGTGCATAGCTGCAATCAGAAAACACTTATGATACAACGTTTCCAGTATCTGAAACGAATGATTTCCTTCATGAATTTCCTCGAGCGTTCTGATAATCCTCGTGAACCATGTATCGGATCGGCCTTATCGAATTAAAGCTCTCGTTAATGAATACGGAATCCATCTCTATCCAATCTGCGATGGTAATATCGCCATGCGCCGTATCCGGACACAGCATAATCAACGATGTTACAACAGTATACGCGTGGGAAAATGAATTCCGAAAGAAACGGAATATTCTGTTTCAATTTCTTTGAACGCAAATACTGTAAAATAAACTAAGTGGAAAAATACTTTTTATAAATTTGATATTTTTTATATGCTTCTTAACCCTTTCAGAGCTATGAACCCACATATGCGTTCCGAAACATCGTTCACCGTGCACTACGAGTCACCGCACTGGTCCAGGCACAGCCGTTCATTGTGTGTTATAAACCTTTGTCTTCAGATAAATTATCATCTCAGCTTATATTATTAAAATGTATTTGTTTCGTTAGATATTTCGCAGTTCTGGAGCGTTAAAACAATTGAATAATCAATACTAACCATATTATTATAACGAAATATTCTGTTTAACACGTGTTCTACCGTGGAAAACTTCAGCACGTAGTGCACGCTTTTTCTCGAAACTTTCAGCGCTCAAAGGGTTAACTACTCTGGTAAAATAAAAATAAGATGAGATTGTACATTTAACAACAGAAGCAATTTAATTAACAAGATATAAACTATTATCAATTACAGATTACAACTGAATACAATTAAATTCAACACAACTCAATGCAACTTTACTCCCGGCTCGCGACTTCCACTCTTCTCGCATTCTTCAAAGACATCCCCTTTTAACCCTTTGAGAACGATAGACGCATATTTGCGTTCCAAAAAATCCTTCGTCGTGTGCTACGGGTCACCGCACTGGCCTAGGCACATGTGTTTATTGTACTCTTTAAACCTATGTATTTAGATGAATTATCATCTCCACTGATTTTATTAAAGTATACAGGGTGTCCTAGGTTTTTACCGACAAACTGTACCAGTATATTCTACGAATAGAAATATGCAAAAAATATTATACAAACATATGCTGATAAATGCATCGTTAAGAACGTATAAGAAAAATGTGAAATATTATAATAGTATTTACAATGTGGGGGTAGTTCGATAATATTTGTCGAATTTATTTATAAAGCTATGTTTAATGATTGAAAGTGATGTAGATAATCAGTATCATTTTTGTTAACCCTTAAATTGTAGATGCACTTTAAATGTTTCAAAAACTTACTTTTTCTTCCACCTAC
Source organism: Macropis europaea (assembly GCA_916610135.2). Classification (NCBI taxonomy): domain Eukaryota; kingdom Metazoa; phylum Arthropoda; class Insecta; order Hymenoptera; family Melittidae; genus Macropis; species Macropis europaea. The sequence continues at coordinate 22,482,420 of OU744345.1, read as the reverse complement.
TTTACGAAATATACATTTGCACGTGTTTTTGTGTGTTAAATTGCAAAAATATCCAGTCTATTGATAACTTGCTACTATGGTTTTATTTCAAAATGTCGACTATTTTGATCAGCACAAATGTATTTACTATCATACGAATTTTGTCTTGATTCTGTTTCGTTTTAATAAATACATTTTTAATTCTCTGATTATACCTTCGTTGCACATTTCATATTTTTGTTACAATTATTTTACAGAGCATTTATGGGCACATATTTGCATAACATTTTTTGCTCTTTGTTCTCGTAGAGTATAACGACACAACCTAGTGGAAAAAACCTGGGACACCCTGTATATGTCTCATTACATATTTTGCAATTTTAAAGGACTAAAGCAACTGAACAATCGGCATCAAACATATAATTATAATTAAATATTCAATTCAATACGTGTTCTACCACGGAAAATTTCAGCACACGGTGAACATTTTTTCCCGAAATTTTCAGGGCTCAAAGGGTTAAGGATGCTACCCTCCCACCACGCACGTCTTCCTCGCTCGTCTTTACGCCCAAATATGGTCATGCTCACGCTTTCCTTCGAACGCACGCTTTCCACGCTCATTCCTAAGCTCGTCGCTGGGCCCGCCAACGCGTCGGATTTTCCCGACGGGCTTACCTTTCACGTCTCTTCAGCATCGCAAGCCGCCAGCGCTTCCCAACTCACTTCTTACTACAAATGTAAACTAAACTGAACTAGACTATCTATTGTCCCGATGCTATAATACATTTACTGATTTTTATGTTGCATGTTATACTGACACAAGTCGTTCCTGTAGGTAATTGCTTCATTACATATGTTTTTTATAGAAAAGTAAAACTCGTTGTATAACGACCTTATTAATTAAGCACAAGTGGCACTAAATTGATTTTACGCAATTGGAAACTGTTTTTTAAATTATTAGACTGCGGATATTCATGCAAATATACAATTTTAGACCTCCATATTTTCTATGTCAATGCAGTTAAATAAATGAAATTTCAACAAGATTGCATCTGCTGCTTGAAATGTTCAAAATATGTAATTTTTTTATATTATTGCTAAGTTATTAAAGGTCCCTCATGGACCAATTTGGATATATTAAATTGCATAAACACCCGCAGTCTATAAATTATTCAAGACGTAATTGCGACTAATATTGTGCGGTAGAAAATGAAATAATTGTTACAAGGGTGGATACGTTTATTGTGGAAAAAAAAGGTTTATTTGGTGTTGGATGTTCGTGTAATAATTATTAACGAATTGCGGTGAAAACACTTTTTATATAAATAAATACTTTGACGGACGCTCGTGCACTCTATCGAATCAGACTCTCTCGCGACTACACGCATTCGTTCTTATACCAAAATGGTCTGATCTTTACTTGTCACTGGCTTCTCTACGCATCGCGAAGATTCGCGAAGAATCGAGAAGATTTGAGAGACTTCTAGAATCTCGATTCGCGACGCGTGTCTCACACCCATACGTACACACATGTGTCCATTAACGCTCGCTTGTCTCGACATTTGATCTCGTTCCTCTCGCACGTTCGATCCATTTTTCGCATGGGGCAATCACTACAATCTACAAGCGACAATACTGCATGTAATAGACTAATCTAAGGCTGCGTTCACATTGATAAGTTACTTATACTAGTAACAAATGTCTTAACATATAGATATAAGAAAAAAAAGACTGTAAAAAAGAAACAGCAATGTAACCAAAAGAGGGCGATTCAGAAAAGAAAAAAGGAGAGTAAACGTATTAGTGTAAGTATTAGAATGAAAGAATAAGACAATAGTTCGTTGGGCAAAATAAAAGTAATAAACTTTTGAAACGCTATCTCTTGGGGATAAAAACTGAAAGGAATGTAATCGCCAGGGGAAAAAATAAAACCAAATCAAACCTTATACTAGTAACTGGTGCAAGTAGCTAGCCTGGCTAGCCCAATTACGAATTACTGGTACAAGTTACTTACCACTGTAAACACCTACTTGCCCCGAGAGTGAGGCCTGTACCAGTAACTGTTACAAGTAACTTTCCACTGTAAACGCAGCCTAAGGCAAAAGAATGAAATTCCCTTCTAAAATGTATACATAAATGAAAACAGTTAGCCTTGATAGAGAATTTCTTTTTCTACATGAATAATAAAATGCTGACTTAATGAACTTCTAAATCAATATTTGCAGAATAATATTTAATAACTTTTTTAAGCGAAAGAATTGTCGATTTTAAGCACAATTTGAGTCCCAATTTATTATAAAAAAATATTACGAAAGAGTCAGTTGATGTATCATCGAAATCGATTGATCCATTTTCTAGAAATCTTATCTACCATTTTCGAAGATATTTTTTTTAATAAAACCAACGTCCTGGATAATTGAAATAATTCTATTCTTTTTCATAATTGCAAAGTGAACTTTGAAAGACATACTCGAACACGTTTACATTTTTGGAATATCAGAAAAATAGACAAAAATAGATGTTTTCAACATTCTACTCGTATGTCTCTCGTATATCTACTAATATAAATAAAAATATCATTCCCCATATTTATAAACATAAACGCCAGTAAAAGTGTTAGCTAATGAATAGATATACATATTATGCAAATTTGTATTTCATCGCGTGCGTATCCGATGCATTTTCAAAATTGATTTTATCGTATGAAAATGTTTTGTTACATAGTATTTTCGATTGACATGTTGACTGCCGCAGTGAAAGTAGCCATCGCTGGCCAGACACGATGTACATTTCTCTTTTCTACATAAATCGTGAAGGAAACAAAATGTTTAAATATTCAGTATTGTACATGTGTACCTATATTAATGTTGCAATATTAAATTTGCTCAGAATACAGTAAAAATGAATACATATTTAATTAAATAAAATTTGAAGTGCCTGTTACCGAGGATTCCCATGGCAGTCAACTTGTTAAGTTTTGCATAATTAAGCACATCCTTTTTGGTTGTACAGGATGTTCCACTTAACTTTGTCACCTGAAATATTTCTGTTGTAATTAAAATTCCATAAGAATGTTTCTTACAAAAGATGCATAGTTTCGTGGAGGCCAGTTTATAGTAACAATAGTTTTGAAGGAAACATTTTTATGAAATTTTAATTATATCAAAAATATTTCAGGTGACAAAGTTAGATGAAACATTTTATATAAAAAATTACTTTCCACATTATAGATACAACATAATTGTGTTTATATGTACATACAATCGACCCTCTGGATACATGTTCTGCCTTCGACTATCCCCTTGTTTCTCGGTTACCCATGTAACGATCGAATATCGACTTGTAATTGCATTTGTAGTACCTGAGCCGGCCAACGACGTAATTTCCAGACACATGGATTGGAAAATACACTTCTTTTAAAAGAGCTTTCTGTTGGTCATCTCGGTAATCCTACAATAATGCTGCTACAGTAAATGACTACAATTTTTAGTTTCTTTTATTCGTGTATTTAAACTTTCAATTCTACTGTTCTTAGATTTAAATTGGCGGTTGTACGCTATAAAATAATATATTTGAAATCACCGCGTTTATAATCACTGGTAGTTTACAACTTCTTTTTTATGTATTGTATGTTAATCTGCTTACAATTTATTCATGCAGTGCGTTCAACTTTATTTCTCGACAGTTTAAGCTTTAATTAAAAAAGTACTGTTTCTTCAGGTAAATTTTAAAGATACCTGCATGGTGTATATCTGATATAAGGTGGACACATAATAACTTGATTTACAGTATGTACAATGTAGAAGATACTCATACTAAATGCCTATCTACATACAGTGATGTGTTTAAATATCTTAAAAAATACTTAAACAACTGTCACGTTGTATCACTGTTGTGTCATATTTTCAACAAACACCCTTCAGTTCAATCTAACTTTCACATGTTTATTTTTCTTTCAAAATATTTCCATGACAGCAACAATTTGTACATTTGAGTTCACAGGTGCTTCTGTGTATTATGAACTGGATATTATAAAAGCAGGTTTAGAGCCTTAAAACGTATTAAACTTTATTACAATACAATGTACATGTACGAGAATTGGTAAGAAGTTATCAAATTCACAGGAAAAAAATAATTATCCCTTGAGATGTGAATATCGTCCAAAATGCCTCATTTCTGAAGGGGTTAAATTAGTTGGCACTGTTCCTTTGTTGGACCTACGTTTAAACATGTTGTATATCCTTCACAGGATGTTCCAAAATTAAACGATCAAACTTCATCAGTATGTTCAATCAGCAGAAATAAGAAAAAAATGTGAACATGAAATATATTAAGTGTTCCGACAACACGACGTTAGACGGTTAGCACATTGGAAGCCGTGGCCAATGACCGACATCCCAAATTTAATTTCATTAAATAATTATTGATCGTCGCAAAATTCTGGGCAAATTTCATACTGACACAATAACTTAGGAACAGAAGAACACAGCTGAGTACTCAAATCTTTTTTTTCTTTACGATTTATATGAAAAATAGTAAATTATATCGTGTCTGATTAGGTATGGTCGTTTTCACTGTGGTGTCCAACGTGTTAATCAGAAAGTGAACAAGCAGTTTTAGGTGTCCGAGAGCGTATTAAGTGTTAGTAGGGATTATTAATAATAAGTGATTTTACTGTTTGAAATCTTTGTACTCCCAGGGAGTATAACACGAGGACTGTCTCTATTACACATGTGGCGAATCCGTCACTTTACCGATTAATCACCGTCAATGTCACGTTCTGATCATTTCATAGTATCTCGGTTGCACTGTCACGTTGCAGGCGTGGATCGGACAGTGATTCGATATCCACCATCGCGTACTCTACAGACTATGCGGATTTACCTACTAACCTAAATATTTCAAATATGCCTAAATCCAATGCATTCGTTTGTTCCAAGTTTACAGAGGAATGAAGTGTTCCATGTTCCCTGAATTCCTCAGGAGAAATGTCAACCGCTCTGAGTTCCAACTGTGATTCAACCACAGTTTGTTATTGGAAGAAACTTATATACAAGTTATAGATAATCTTACCGTAGAACAAAATTCATTCAACTTTATCGTACTTAACACGTTCTGCACCATATACAGGGGTTCGGCAGAAAAATGGAAACACCTCGTACATTAAGAAAATTCTTTATTAACACGATTATGTAGAGGGTGTACGATTTAAATCGAGCCGTGCATATATTTCCGAAGCCATTAGTGCTATCGAAAAATACTTCAAACCAAAGTTGTCGTTTTTTTAAAATAAAATTGTAAATTTTTTTAACGCATTAACCCATACCATTCCTCATTGTCTATAACAAAAGTTTTAGCGTGTTCAGTCGAAAAGCCGTTAAGATTGCTAAATATTTTAATTTCAACGTTGTGAAGTGCTACTCGTTGTTGCAGACGCTATATTTTCTAAACTAATTGTTTTTTAACACGTTGAACGCCGTGGCGGTTACCGGTGATCGACGCTTCAAATTTAATTTAATTAAATAACTATTGATTGCCGCAAATTGGGAATAAATTTCATACTGAAACAATAATGTAGGAAGAGAAGAACATGACTGAGTATTCAAATCTTTTTTTTCTTTACGATTTATACAAAAAATAGTGAATTATATCATGTCTGGTTAGGTATGGCCGTTTTCACTGCGGCGTTCAATATGTTAATATCGTGTAGGACCACCAATGGCGTCTAATACAGCGTGAATTCTCCTGGGAATGGAATCGTACAAATCCTGAATAATGGTTAATGGGATATTATACCATTCTTCAAATACGATCGCAATGTCTACAACTTCGCGGCTACTAATCTCAGCTATACAATACATGACTTATAAGCTATGTTTCCATTATTTTGTCCAACCCCCGTAGGTTGCCATTGATCTATAGCGATCTCTACGCTCGAGCTTTTTATAAATTCTGCATTTAAAAGAAACATTACAGCTAATTGGAAATATTTAACACGTTGACTATTATGGGGGTCACTGCTGACCGGCGCTTCAAATTTTATTTAATTAAATAAGTATTAATTTTTACTATATTCTGAGCAAATTTTACATTGTAATACTAATATTGGTACGCACGTACAATACTGAATATTTAAACATTTTTTTCATTAACGATGTATGAGGTGTGGCTATTAAATAATGGGACTGCGTGCACTGTGTCAAGGAAATTTATAAGAACGCGGAGCTAGTGAAATATAGTTGATTTTGAAGCTTCTCAAATCGAACAAGACTACCCAGACTCATTTCTCTATATCAGTTGGTTTGCCTCTGAGCTTTGTTTGAGTGAATCCGTCTTGTGTTATTCTGCCGAATTTCCGACTAGGATGAAAATCGAGCAGAGTATCAATCTGAAATTTCTTATTAAATTGAAAAAAACTGTGACAGAATGTTATCACATGTGATGAAACGTGTATTTTTCAATGCGATCCAAAAACGCAGAACCAATCGATGCACTGGAAGATACCCATTTCACTGAGAATGAGAAAAGAAAGGGTTATGTATATTATCTTCGGCATCAGGGGCATAATCATGATTGAATGGGTACTTGATAGTCAAATGGATAATCAAAAGCACTATTTGGAGGTGATGACCAAGCTCCGAGAACGAGAGAGGAAGAAAGTGCTGGAACCGTGGAAGACGAAATCATGGATTCTGCATTAAGACAATGCGCCAGCTCACAACGCTCTCGCCGTGAAGCAATTTTTGGCCGATAACTGCATTTCAGTGCTCGAACACCCGCCCTATTCACTAGATTTAACCCCCAGTGAGTTTTGCCTGTTCCTAAAGTGAAAAGTGCATTGAAAGGAAATCATTTTCAGTCTGTCGATGAGATGAACTCGAAAACGGCGGACCTGCTGAAGAGGGTGACAGCTGATGACCTGCAGCACTGCTTTGAACAATGGAAAATTCGTATGCAAGGGTGTGTAGAGAGGAGAGGAGAGTACACTGAAGGGAATGCAAATTAATTTATAAGATTTTGAAAATAAACCCATTTATTTACACCAGTCCCGTTATTTAATAGCCGTACCTCGTATATAGAAAAGGAAGATGTATATTGTGTCTGACCAGCAATTACTGTTTTCACTGTGGCATTCAATGTGTTAACCCTTAAGTGGATTATTGGTGCCGTAGCAGCCCTGTGCAACTTCAACCTAATGATTGTTTAATTTTTACCGAATAGATAAATAGAAATCAATTTTCTTTAGAGCTTTAGAAGCATAATGAGATAATAGAGTACTATATAAATCTTTAAATAATTATATCAACACATGGTGAACAGTGATTAGTGTGAATTTGCATGGGGCCGTTACGGTCCCAATAATCTACTTAAGGGTAAAATGAGTTGCACGGACTAAGTAAGACGTTTGGTCTTTATATTTACTTTTTATAACTTTCCATCAGATGTCGGTTAAATAATTAGGCTTTAAAAGTTCCCTGAAGTCTACACATAAATGTTATATAAAAATTGTCACGTTGGCCGCGGTCTCCAAAATTGGTCATTTTCCACCAACGTTCTTTACAGATGATCAAAGTCTACATTCTTAGGAAACTTAGAAGATAATTATAAATATATCAGGAAAGTTTCTAACTTGTTTATATTTTTATAAAATTATATAAAATCAAATCATGCATACGAGTCGATGTACGTTATGTTGCTAACAAACAGTGTAAAAACTGATGCAGCATTAAACAATTTAATATCGAGCGAAAATGAACATAATGATAAAAGATGAAATTATAACAGAAGGATTAGGTTTAGAAGAAACTATATGTAGCAGCGTTTACAAACAGTGACAAGGGAATAATCAAATAGTGATAACAGTTCCGTCAGTAAATGCAGATACTGTTTAAGCGTGGGCGTGTAAAATGATGTCACTTTTAGTCACAGCTACCCGAAGAAGCAACTCGCATATAGCGAAGCGTAGCAGCCGGCAGCTACGAGCCTAATTAAAAATGCTTCCGTCACGAGTTCGCCAAGACAAAAGGAACTTATGAATTACGCCGAGAATCCTCCACAGCATGTGCCATTCGTTGGTCGACCGCTAGCATAGATAGTCTGAGACATAAAAAAACAGAATACCCGGGCCTCTGCAACTTTATTCGCTATTATGAAGTAGCACATTTCGCAAATTGGTCAATGAGGATAGCGTACGCGAGTTCTACTTACACGCGATTGCAAATCTGTCGTTAACAAATACAAAACCCTTGAGATACCCCAAAGGGTACCTCAGATAGAGATGCTGCTAATGAGTATTGATTTGATATCGATACGTTACCGATAGTTCTGAACTTTTCGGAAATATAGCTAAGACATCGATTGTGACATTATAGGTACACCGAAACTAGGTCATTCAAAGCAGCTTGTCATTTTTAATATTGACAGCTGCTCATTTTTATGTTACCACATCGTAGTCATTGCTTGCCTCTTTCATTTCAATTCTTGAAACGACATGATATTTGAAGTAGGAGCTTTCCTTCATTTTGTTTGAGCATGATTAACACGTTGACTGCCAGGGTGGTCACCCGTGGCCGGCGGTTGTCTTCTCAATGGGGCCCCGGTGGTCATCCGTGACCGGTGTTACTACATTTTTCAGAATGATTAAAACAAAATGAATATCATCGATTAAAAAATTGTGTACAACGAAAATAACTAGATAACATTGTGACCATTGTAAACAGCCAGATAAACGCACTATTGATAAGGATATGATCTTATTTAACGATATTACTTAATATTTTATCATCATATACTTAGAATTATGAAAATTCAAATTATGAAAAACATATAAAACTTGCGTGGCAGTCAACGTGTTAACTAAATGAGCAGAGTGTTTGAGGAGTCTATTTAGTCCGGTGCCCCTACAATAGCAGTGGGATAAGATCGTGATAGTATATAATTAGTAAACGCAAAAATTGGTGCTGTATAACGTCAATAATTGCAGGAAGATGGGGCTGAGACCCGGGAAAATATAGAGGTTCATACAATTATCGAGCCGACCAATCAGAGGCATGAGGTATCCCGCCATATGTGTATTTTTAATACAGTACACAATAGGTAGGCGACTGTCGTTTCCCCTTCCAATCGATCTTGATCGTCGTGTGTCTGCATTATCCCTACCATTTGTCGATAAAATGCAACAAAGGAGGTTCATCGAGGTTCTACTGTAATTGGCATCTAGGTCAAGACGTAACCGATAATCTTCGATACGCTGAATGCCGGGAAAATTTTATATGACTCGCATACGACGCTGGAATGAAATTTTTGTTATACGTTGCATATTATAGCAAAACTTTAAAGAAGACGATTAAATTTTAACTGTTTTATCATATTCTGTGCATTTGTTCCAGTAGCAACCGTCAAAGGTCGAAAAACAACAGCATCCCTATCCCAACAATAACGAGCGATTCTTACTATTGTTTCAGCAACATTTGTAACAGCAAACAAGACTGTAACTATTCACCAACAGAAATTGTGGACATTTGTCGATCGCTAATTGAGCTCTTAGTGATCAGTGTGATATACCTACGTTACTTCATAAAATGGAATGTCCATTTACGTTTTGTTCCGTTACCCTCTATTATTTTGTAGAAGAAAATATACAATGTGTCACACTTGCACTTAGCGAACTTACACCTGCATACACTAGTGTCCACCCCTTCATCTCATTTAATCCTCTGAAATATTAGTATTTATAGATTAAAATCACCCTGTATAATTCTGAATGATCTGGTCAGGAAGTGAAAGAGCTAATGACGTCTCTTGGCAAGAGAACCATGAAGAACATCTTTTATTCCGAAACTGTCAGAAAGAACGCATCTTTTTTCAAGATTTTATCAATTTTGTAACAGACAACATAAGTTATAAGTGTGAAACTGCCAAACTGAGCAACTTGAAGTGTATGTATGAGTGTGTGTGCGAGTCTACGCGAGGCGAAAAAATTCTATCAGATGTCGCGAATCTATGTAAAATAAAAATCGAAGGGCAGTCGCGAAGTAATTAGCGTATGACGCGGCCGTGTGTTTAGTTTGGTCTCTTGTTCCTTTTTGTTTCACTGTGCATTATATTCTTTTTTTCACTTAATAAACTATTTTCATTATTCAAACCAATTTTATAAATCCTACATCTCCTTCTTGCTTTTTAACCGTAAACGGGGGGCATTTCTGGACGAAAAATGACCCAGTTAAAGTTACCATTTTATAGCAGTTGAAAACCGATGGATTCCCACCGCCTGGGAACTCCAAGTATTTCGGAACATCCTTTCAAAGCGACCAGATTAGTTTCCGAGCACTTGCTCCTAGAGGCGAATCTATCAAGCGTAACGCCGACCTCCCATTGTTTTCAGAACTGTGACGGAGCCCGTTCCCTGCCCATAAATCGTTCAAAGTTTAATTAAGCACGACAGGAACCGGTCCTTGTTATTGATATTCTAATTATCTGTGAAAACTGTAAGCTCATCGTGATAAATGGAGATAATCACTACCATGTTTACGGTGCAATTTCATTATGCCCATTCTGACTTGCAAATATACGGTGAGTGATTATAACCCAACACATTACGCACTATCCTTTTTGTTGCCAGCTGTACCCACGGCCAGGCATTTTGTGGTGTGCATATTTAAAATGTGTCCTCAAATTTTTCCAAATTTTGTTGAAAGTCCTGTTTTGACCAATCATATTCTTCACAATCAAAAGGAAAATTAAAATCGTCTCGGTTTTCTAATTTAGAATCAGTTGAAATTACTATTCTTCGTCTTTTTAAAGGAATAATTATTTCCCTGTCACTTTCGGAATTTCCTTTTTTATTCCCGTTTGGAATATCTGATAAACTGTCTGCAAATATATCTGGAATGTTATCACTTGACTGCGAGATACACAGGTTTCCAGGCACAATACATACTGGGTTTCGAAACATAACTTTGTAAGGTACTTTGTAAATGTACAGTACGATTAACAGCCGCTCGGGAGAGGTGGGTTAATTTTGACCCGTGTTCTGTTTGTCTCATAGATTGTTTATATTATCGGCGTTGCGTTGAGAGCTGAATTCGCTCTTTATCGCTTCGTTTTGTGCACTGGATGAGTCACCACTTGTCAGGCGATTGTTTGTTTCTGGTCCGGAAGTGAACAGAGACGGGTACCATTATTCCTATCTGACGCAGAGTTTCACCAGCTTTAAGATGGTGTGCCTCAAATCTTCGTATGTGTAACGATTTTGATGTGAAGAGTTCTGAGGAGGTACTGTGCAGAGATGACAAGTTGGCGGGCTTAAAGAATGCGAGTCTAATTATTTAATAGTTGACTAGGCCCACCTTTCCTGATACAATCATAAAAACAGAACACACGCGTTTTCCTTATTGGCCATAACGGTCAGATCTACTAATCGGATTATATAGCACTGTGTTTCAGATGCATCAAAGGTGGACCGAGCGGAGTACTCTCCTTGCTCCTGTACCGTCTCACTAGCCAACTTTCCAGCTCTACACAGTACCTGCTCCGGGCACATTTCCCGAATCGCCGCTTGTCCAACAATTGTTTGTTTCTTGTCTCTGAAAGTGGACAAAGACGGGTGCCCGTGTACCTATTTGGAGCAGAATTTCACGAGCTTTAACATGGTATACCTCAAATCTTTGTATCTGCGACAGGGATGCTGGAAATTGAAGAAAACTGCGGGGGTACCTTAACCAGGTACGTTTCCGAAATCAACACTTGTCCGACAATTCTTTGTTTCTTGTCTCTGGAAGGGGAGTGAGACGGGTACCAGGATATCTATCTGATGCAGAATTTCACGAGCTTTAACATTCGGACGGCGGAGATGGGTCCATTTTGGCCTGTATTCTGTCTGTCCCATACATTGTTTATATTATGGGCATTGCGTTGTGAGCCTGAATTCGCTCTTCAATGCTTCGTCTCGCGTGCTCGATGTTTTCATTGGCTCTCTTTGTCGTACAATAGACTCAAAGAAAAATGTTACAGGCTAGGAAGTCTACGATGAACTGCAACGCGGTCATTTTTAATTGGAACATCGGGCATAGTAACATTCTCATAGTAGCATTTGAAAATAAGGAGGTTGCACTCCACAAACACATCAGGAATGCAATTAAAAGAAACGGGGGAAGATTTATAAGAAAGAATGAAGAACCTACTCCGTCTATAAAGCGTCCCAGGTGTTGTATGTGTACACGCAGTGACAATAAATACCGTACAAAATGTGACGTATGTTCATAATATACATATATGGGTGACATTTCGATATAATAATTACTTATTTTATCATGTGTAGCACTAATAAATGTATGTAAGCAGGTTTATTGGAACCGATAGAAAGATTACGAAACCGAATATTATTGAGTAAGAAGCGTATTATTTTGGGGAGTATTATTCTGTATAAAAATGTAGAACGTTTGCAATTTTCAGTTAATGCAGCGTGGCAGTCAAAGTGTTAAGGAATTTTTCCTTTGCTATAGACGATTTTGGCAATAGCTTGACAAACATTTGTTTCTGATACAACAATGTTATTTATAAATGCTTTAGTATCTCTGTATTAGCTAAATCAGTACATTTTTCATAACAGGCATTAAACGACATATTTTTACGATAGTGAAAGGAGCGGTTTTCTACCCACACTCAGAAAAATACGACCGCGAACTCAATTCACGGTAAAAAGCAATTTCGTTTTTATTAGAGCGTAAAGCAGTCAAGCACTTCAAGTTGTAATTACGGCCATGCCATTACATCAACTTCGTCGATTTCCTTTTTACATGAATTTTCTTCCCACTAAAAGAAAAAGCCAACAGTCCATGCTGATTTGTAGAAACGAACTTTTAAGGGCTGCACAAAGACTTGCCCAATACAGCATTTACGATTCCAAAGAACATTTATTGTATATTATTTAATTTGACTCAAACTAACACAGCTACGCTATGATTAACAATTAGTCAGACAGTTGCTAAAATTACTTTTAAAATATAAATGAGTAAATAAACAGTGTATATAATATATTTTCGTATAAATACATCGAACGATCCTTTAAAATTGTTCTACAGGTACATTTAATACATTTGGGAACAGGAAATGAAAGGCATCGTATTTAAACTTGTCAAAGTATTTTCATCGACAATTAAGACATTTAATTCTATCACTAATTGCCAAACGTAATCACTGATTTTATATAGAAGGTACTTTAGGAAAAGAGTTTACAATCTGAAGTACAAACATTACGGTTAGGTACTTATTGTTAAAATGAGGTCATACTTTCTTTGATTACCAGGTCATTGTAATGTTTGAAAATGGAAGTGCACATTTTCATTTACACCGCGTTGTATCCAGTATCAAGCATTATTTTAATGAAATTTTGTTTATTGTTTATTATTTTCCGTTTCAAGTAATAAATTGTTGACCAGTGCATCTACAATTGTTTGCCGACAAAGCTGGCCTCAGCTTGTTTGTGATTTATCAGTATCATAAAATAAATAATAAATAGCATTCATTACTCAAGAATAATAAATAACAAACAAGTTGTTGATAATTCCTTCGGGCAACTGCAAATTAATTCATTATTTAAAGCATAATTAATAATTTGTTATTTTAAATGAAATTTACTCAATATTTATTGATTTAAGTTAGGTAACAATTTAAAGAGCTATTTGTTATTTTAAATAAAAATTTCCCAATACCGAGTGTAACCAACTGAAACAACGTACGACTTTCACGTCACTTAAAATAAAAATTTTTTGTTATTTATTTATTTGTGCCGTATCAACAGCTAAAGATTATTGACGACATACAATACAGTACACAGATATTTTACAATTATTTACAGATACTACATTAATAATGAAAAAAACAAGACATACTCATGGTTACGTCAGATTTTGCAGTATAATGATTTTTCTTCCAAACAGTTTAGTAATTTCTGTATGTGCGCTGATTTTATTAACATTCCTTTTAAAACAGTAGCAGCTGTAGCTCTAAGGTATTCAAGTTTCGTATAACTGTATAATAAATGCCTGACTGTAATTTTAACATTACATTCCTCGCACATTTTCGCAGGCTATTTATCCATAAGGTGTCCATGTGTTAATTTTGTGTGGCCAGTTCTGAGTAGGGTCATGACAACTTGATCTTTCCTATCTGAAATGCTATGTTGTATTTTATAGCTGAAGTTATGTTATGGACATGTGTCTAAAAAAACCCAAAAAGTAAACAAAAATTACGAAAAAATGTCATTTATACCCATTTTCGGAGCCGCTTATGGCGGACTTTGTCGCCATTTTTCTAACCGATATCAAATTTTCCGAGCGAACGACACTCATTTCAGTTATTAGGAGCTAGAGTACTATAACTTCCAACCGTTATTTTTGTAAAACTACTTGGTCATCTGGGTAACTTCCCTTGTTAGACAGTCGAATGCAAAGGGTTAATTTTTGTCATCTTCTCATCGTATACCGTATCTTGCATACGAACATCACTCGCGTCCAGAATATTCAGTCACAAGATAATCCCGAAACGAGAATATTTCCCAGCGTGCCGCCGATGAAACCGAATCCCCCGAATCTTGGAAAGAATGAATCTCCCATTAGTGCAGCAGTAATAAATAGTATCTGGAAATTTCCTGTAGCCGACGAAAAAAACTGTCGTCGCCCAGTCGCGCGGAATTAACGAACGCTCCCATTGTCGGTAGGAATTAATAAATATCTTTTTCATTTCCCGAAAGCCAGACGCTGTTAAATCGGGCCGTTCGCCCGTGCTTTCATCGCGGGCCGAGCCTCTGCACGTAAATTGCCGTAAATCAATGAGCCGCACAAGGTGAAGTAAATGTAGCTCTCTTTTCGTGAGGTAGCCATTCGTTTAATAGCAAACAGGGATGAAAACGTGACCCACGTGCAATGTGAATTGCGAGAAAAAAGCACGTAACTTGCGCCGTTCAACGGCTTTTGCTGTGAGCCACTTTACGGCGAAGTTGCTTCATTGATACACATCGGCACATCGTAATTATCAGGTCATCCTATAAGTAATGGCGTCTTTAAAACGTTGAACGCGGAGCTAAGTTTGTTTTAGTTTCCATTTTGGTAGCATGTAAAATAAAAAAATTCAAAAAAGTTTGGTAGAAAAATAGCTAGAAATTGTATCAAGAAAATCGTAACTTTTTGTAATACTTGTAAGGGAAAAACTCATTTTTGTTTCAAATGTTTCAATAAAATCCATTAAAAGAGTGTAAACATACTGTTTAATGTTATATGAATTATAAAGTTTTTTTTAGGTTTGATAAGTAGTTTAATTAAATAACTAGTTATTGTTACACAAACCTGAGTAACTTTTAGGTTGGAACATTAATCTAGGAACATAAAAACACAACTGAATGTAAGAATATTTTTTTCCTTTAAGATTTACATAAAAAATAGTATATTATGTCGTGTCCGACCAGGTATGGCTGATTTCACTGTGCCATTTAACATGTTAAACAGCATTCATATTTAGCTAAAAGTGTATATCCGCGAGATGCAGAAAGAATGATTTTCGTAGTAGTCTATGTCCACTGTGTAATTTATTTATACTTTGAGTAATTTTAATAAAAATATAATAAAAAAGTGAAATTTCTTCAAAGTAAATATCGAAATTACATGTTTGGTAGTAGTATCTTGACACGTTGAACGCCGTGGCGGTGACCGACATCTCAAATTTAATTTAATTAAATAATTATTGATTGTTGCATAATTCTGAGCAAACTTCATACTGACACAATAATGTAGGAACAGAGGAGCACGGATGAGTTCTTAAATCTTTTTTTCTTTACAATTTATATGAAAAATAGTAAATGATATCGTGTCTGATTACGTATGGCCGTTTTCACTGTGGCGTTCAACGTGTTAACGCTGTATTCACTTTATTTTTCGGCAGTATTATTTAAATATCGTAGAAAGTGTTACCAGCGGAACCAGAAAACTCGAGAACATAGACAACACTTTGAAAATTTCACTACCTGATCTTGATCTTCTAAGTTTAAGGTCTCTTGAAGGCTACGATATTACAGGTCACTGAACACTCCCTGACGGCGGTTATAACTATTAACTCTCTATTCCGCCACGCGACTGGGAAGTTACTTACCTATACAGGGTGTATCAAAAAAAGGGACTAAGGCTTCAGGTGCTTATAGAACGCACCGAGTGAAGTAAGAAATGTCTAATCAACATAGGTCCTAGGTATAGGTATACTCCACCTAGGTACCTGTAGGTATACTCCACCTATGTACCTACCTATAGGTATACTCCAGCCAGGTACCTATACGTTTACTCCACTTAGGTACATAGACGCATACTCCACTTAGGTACCTATACGTATGCTCCACCTAGGTACCTATAGGTATACTCCACTTATATACCTACCTATAGGTATACTCCACTTATGTACCTACCTATAGGTACACTCCACTTATGTGCCTATCTATAGGTATACTCCATCTAGGTACCTATAGGTATACACCAGCCAGGTACCTACATGTATATACTCCACTTAGGTACCTATACGTATATACTCCACTTAGGTACCTATACGTATATACTCCACTTAGGTACCTATACGCATACTCCACTTAGGTACCTATACGTATACTCCACTTAGGTGCCTATACGTATACTCCACTTAGGTACCTATACGCATACTCCACTTAGGTACCTATACGTATACTCCACTTAGGTACCTATACGTATACTCCACTTAGGTACCTATACGTATACTCCACCTAGGTACGTATAAGTATTTTCCACCTATGTGGGTTGTTAAAATCCGTCTGCACATAAGAGTACCTACGGCAGATGGTTGCAGAATTAATTTTTCGAGATGCTTAGGTTTTTCTACTAATACGTTTGAAATGTGTATAAACATATTCGATTAAGTAATACACATGCCATCATTCTAAAAGAAGATATTGATCATGGAAATATTAATTTATTTCTAATACACTTTTCGCTCGCTTATGCAGTACATTTATGAATGAGCGAACCTAGTTATTCTTTAATAACATTAAAATCGATGTATAAATGGCATACATTTCCTTCCAGAATTCTATACTGCATACAAGACATGGTGTAAGGTATGTAGATATTACTAACAAAATAATAATAATGAATTCATGAATACTTCTGTTAAATGAAGCAAATTTAATTTTTCTTCGTAAAACGATGTAGTGTGTAACCACACGTTCGCAATGTTCGAGATAGCCACATGTGGTCCTAATTTCGGGAAAACTACCTTATCCCGAAACCCGAAATTGACCAAATGTGTCCCAACCCGTTTTCACTTAAATATACGGTAGATTGATCACTGCCAAATCCGGAAAGAATTCTGAATCCAGTTAAATTTCTGAGTTCTATTATGTGCAAATAAATTATCTAAAAGAATAACTGAAAGGTAATGGAAAAAATTGTATTTCATTACTGAATAACGAATAAGAATTTACATGTACAGGCTTTTAATGAAAGGGTTCAAGCTTTACAAAGCATACAGGGCTCATTAAAGTCTTTGTCATGAGAAAATAGTATTTTCAAAATATTCAACACGCTGAGTGTCGTGGGAGTCACCCGTGACCGACACCACAGATTTAATTCAATTAAATAACTATTAATCTTTATAATATTTTGAAAATATTAATCTAGGAATAATTATATAAACTACAAATTATCAGATTAAATAATTACAATTTTTTTACTCCAAGATTTATATTAAAAACAGTAAGTTATAATATGTGTGGCTGGGTATGGCTGTTTTCATTGTGGCATTCAACGTGTTAATCAATGTTTCTGGAAAAGCTGACTTCATCAGAGTTAGACTCGTTTTTTCGTATTTCTATTAGGTCATCCCGTAAGTAATGTCGTTCCCTATCTTATGAAACATATTTTAGATAATTATGAATATGTTATCCGAATTTTGTCTGAAAAAGATTTGACTGCGCGCGCGGTGTCAGAGGTGTATATTGTTTCGAACTTTTTAATAAAAATTTAGACCATCACAAGAAAGACCTGTAGCCAACAATTTCGTAAATTAAGCGTAACCTTTTATGAAAAAATGTCATGTTGGCATTTGAATAACATTATCTCATTGAAGACTTTCTACTACCTCTTCAGGTGGCTCGAAAATTTTTTAGTCGGTTGGATTCGTAATCTAGGACTTATTTCAACAATGTAGCACCAATGCATAAAATGTTCTATATCTGGCAACCTCACTAGTTTTAAACATTGTGTTCAATATAATTCTCGGAGTCAACGTTCTAATATACAGGGTGCACCAAAAAATTAGTCCTCTTTTACGTGTCGGTATTTTAGTTTTAGTGACACAAAATCCCTTAAGATGTTAAGTCTATTCTATACATTGTGTGTGATACATCCAAGTTTATTTCTGTTAATAAAACAAAAAACGATTTTATCTCTTAACAAATTAAATTTTCCATTTACATCGATTAAACATGTTTTACTCGACTTTTTTTCTCTAGTCTTAAAGTCTTTTGTTATGCTCTGTGTAGTTTCGTTAGTCGGTGTTCAGGAAATTTTCATACAGTAGAACCTCGATTATCCGAACTGTAATCGATAACAAGATGACTCACATTACAACTATATTTCGCATAAAAATGATAATTTTGGTTTAGAATATAAAAGTACACGGTGGAATAAAATGAAATACACCGTGACATTGGTGATAATTTTAATTTGTAATTAACCTGGAGGAGGAATTTTTGGATGACCGGTGTTCGGATGATCGGGGTTCCACTGTATTAATAATGGTTTATCTGAATAATAGATGAACGTATTAGTACGTCTCTGTTGCACACGTAATTACTTCTTCAGATAATGAATTATTTACTGAACAAAGCATTTACATTCAATGTTAACCATACCATTTATTACTTACATAATGAAGATAATTTAAGAATTGAATGAATAGAAACGGTAACAATGAATAATATACAGATTACCTCAGACTTTACGGAAATTTAAATTCAATTTGTTTTATACTCCAGAAAATTGTTTAAAAGGAAATCTGGTCTTTTCACTGCAAAAGTGTTTGAAAATGAAAGAAGACCCTCTGATTTAAATGTTCGTAGTTCATAGATGCTTGTACTATTTTCAGACTTCCAGAAGTCCCGCGAACGTAATCACGTTCCGTGAATATACGAAATACATTCATTAATGCAGTATTTATGCCAGGACCACGTGCAACGCTTCATTAAATATTAATTTATTTCTGACAGTAAGCGCTCTCAAACAATCACAGATATTCCACCAGGCAGTTTTTAAATATACATGATGTTTCAGAAAAAACGTCGCAATCTCTTGGGGCATGGTTTCAAAAATCCTTGCTTACATTGTAGTAGTAACCTTCTATATTTCTGTGTCCTAATCATACATCAGTATAGAAAATACAAAAAATAGAACAAAATGTGAATAAAAAATGACAGGTTTATACAGGGTGTCCCAGTTTTTTCTGGCCAAACTTTGTCAATATATTCTATGGGTATAAATAAGAAAAAATGTTATATAAACATACGTTGTTTGAAGCTTTATTAAAAAGTTATAACAAAAATAGGAAATACGAAGGGAACGGTAACGGGCTACTGGAGTAATGAAGTATGTATTAGTTTCTTCTAAGGGCGCTAAGAACATTATGATACCTTTAACGACCTCAGATAACAAATACAGTTCGCAAACAGAGACTAGATGTAAATATCGCTGATCTATTCCTCCTTTGTATTACAGTCACCGTAGGCTGGTTACCGTTCCCTTCTTTTTTAGTATTTTTGTTATAATTTTTTAATCAAGCTTCAAATGACCTATCTTCATATAACATTTTTTCCTTATTTATACCCACAGAATATACTGACAACGTTTACCCGGAAAGAACTGGGACACCCTGTATATTATAGAAAATTCAACGATAAATACTGTTACCACATCTTACCCTGCTTTATCACTTACACTCAAAAGACACCTGTCCGGCACCATATTGTTTTCATTTATCATGGAATAGCGTTAATATGATTACGGTAGCATTAACTTTAACGAATTGTCAAAATAAATATTCATCAAAATGTGTGACTAATTTTTGTTCCTTATGCACTTTAAGGTGATACTTCCTCTGAAACACTCACGTCAAGGCATTACGTAATCATTATTAAATAATAAAACAATTTGTATTTTATGGAGGTTCGTAAAATTGCTCTTTTAAAATTACATGTTTGTTTCCTGTTTATGGCGTTTGAAGACTTTAAAACAACTTAACACTTTCAGCCCGAACGAAGAATGCGTTACTATTAATCGTTCACCGTGCGCTACGGACCATTATGTGTGTCCGGACGTTGTTTATGCTCGCGCAGGTGAACGGGGTAGCTTCTAGAGCCGTATAAATTACCTGGCAAATTTTGGCACTGCTTATTAACACATTGAGCGCCACACAGGAAATGCCCGCGACTAGTCTGACACGAGAAACTACCTCTCTATTAACTCGTATCGTTGAATATATAAATATCTGTTTATTTGATAATATAATTATTATTTTGTATTATCATTGTAACATAAATGTAACTAAAAATTTCTAAAGATACAAATATACTTCAAATTGCAAAGTTGTATGGCTTTATATGTACAATAATTGGGTAAAGAAGATTTTCAAAAATAGTTAATAGTTTTCGAGGTAGCCATGGGGGTGTCAATTTTCAGGGGGTGATTTCACCCCTTAAACTTGAGTATCCGCAGATAAAAAAATACGTGTCTTTTATTTTTGGCTATACTACAAACCTGCAAAATTTCATCAAAATCGGGAGGGGACTGTCCAATACCCTTCCATGTTAGTGAATAAGATAGGAGGTGACAGTCTTAACAATCGATAGAGTATGAAACGTTTATGTAATACATTGGGTGTTCTCAACGAAATCAAAGGAATTGAGTCAAACTATCCAGCTGCAAGATTGTTTCTCAACAGAATAAACAGAATCCTTCCGCTGGTTGCAGAGTCGCCGGAAGAGTTAAGATTTATTTCAGGAAAAGAATGAACTCACTGCCTTCAGCTCGGAGTCCAAAGAATTCTTCTTAAGAGATTAAAGTCGGATAACTCGTTAAGTTTCGAGATTTCTGTGGAATGAAAAGTTGCGAGGTATTAAGTGTATTAAAGCAGGACCAGCGGAAGAAGGGACTTGGAAGACCTTCCACCAGACATCCTGTTGAGGAGAATTCTTTTTTTACTCAGCTTCTTAGCTAATGCCGTGAATGCTCGGAGTACTAGTGATGGAATCGAACATACGGCAAGTTTTCATGAGTACTATGCAATATTAGTGAAATTAACACGTTGAACGCCGTGGCGGTCAGCGATGACCGAAACTTCAAATTTAGTTTAATTAAATAATTATTGATTGTCGCAAAATTCTGAGCGAACTTCACACTGAAACAATAATGTAGGGACAGAAGAACACGACTGAGCACTCAAATCTGTTTTTTCTTTCCGATTTATATAAGAAATAGTAAATTATGTCGTGTCTGATTACGTATGGCCGTTTTCACTGCGGCGTTCAACGTGTTAAAGCTTTTCTTGATAAATACATTAGTAAATAAAAACTGAAATTTGGATAATGTAAGTGGTCATACTGATAAAACCGAATTGTTTGTTTTATATTGCTACTTTGTACGGGAATGTGCCTGATACTTCACTCTAAGGATCCAGGACAGTAGGGACAGGTCAGAGAGTGAAAGCTTCCGCTTCTGGGTGACGTTTCCTTTTCAAGTCTCTTCTTTCATTGACCGGATTATAATTCGGCAATCAAGGGTCTACAGTAGAACGTCGATTATTCGAATATCGAATATCCGAAGCACCGATTATCGGAACACAGAGTGAGTCACGAATCTAAACTATGTAAGAATGTTTACATTTTAGAACACATATCCTCTTTGCTTTAAATGACTGAGTTTAGTGTCTTGTCCGTGTTCAGTGCATATATGTTTCATTCGAAACCCATCATAATGAATTGGAAAATCTATCACCCAATTTACCTGGACTTGAAAACTCTAACTACGATGATATTCAGGAATAGTTGAAAATAGACCAGAATAATCCAGGATATAAAGTTATGAAAGACGATGATATTGTTTTACCCATCCTTGCTGACAAAAATGATGACAAAGATGATTATACGGCGGGATCATGTACGATTCCAATACACTGTAAAGCTGTAAAAGGAATTGGATATTCCATTATGATGGGCAAAAGAGCAAAAAGAAATAGATGCAGTACAATATTTATTTTAGAAGCAATTCGTCATGTGGCTATATGTAAAATCGATTAATTTACTTTCTATATTTCGTTTATCGTGTACTTTTTCATACAGTATACATCTATATTTGAAAATTGTTTTATTTCCAGTCGTTTTATGACATATTCGCAAATTTGTTTCTTCTAGCCCGATTATCCGAAAAACCGCTTATCGAAACAGGTTTGTCTCCCTATTAGTTCGGATAATCGACGTTTTACCGTATATATTTTGGTAAAGCTGTCAAAAGGGAAACGTGAACATTATAGGTCTCAAGGCGCAGAAAACGAAAGTGTTCAGGTTGTATTATTTGTTGCTGTATAAAAACGTGTATGATCACGTACCAGTATATTATGATAATTATATGTATTTAAATAAATGTATAATATAGCGTTAGAATAGATTTTATGAGAAATCGGGCGTGGATATAAGTTACCTAAGTGCAAGTGACATACATATGTACAGCACTGAAATTATTTGAAGAACATTATTTAATTGCAAAAATAGTCACAGCTTATATATAATAATATAAATAATCAAATTCCGATAAGTTCGGACAGAGGACGAATTGGGTGCAGTCATCTGCTTTAACGAAACGTGAAAAATTGTTTATAACTTGAATAATATCGACTTCTCACTAATAAACTAATGTTTATTAGACACTTTTTGTTCAGTTTGTCAAGAACTATCTATCTTGTAATTCATAATGCATAGTGAAATTTAAAAATTTGAAGGTAGCCTTAAAATCTTCCAAAATATTTCCCTCGTAAAAAGTTAAATGTTTTTATCATATGAAACTTCCCAAATGCAACATACTTCATTTAATAATTTTCTTCTAACAACCATGAGTCAGACGTTATACACGTTACATACAATTGTTGTATTTCATTCGTCACCCAAGCGCATGTCCCATTCACAGAATAAATAAACAAATCATTTTTAACCGAGCTCCGAAACAGACATTACAAATGCAATTTATCAGAAACTTGGATTGAAGATTATGCTTTTTCTATCCGGCGAGCAAAGAACTTATTAATTCAACAATCCCAAGTTTCTGACGAATTGAAGAAAGAAAATTTATTATATAAGACAAAATGGATTATGTAAATAGAATTCACGAGAAAATTGAATAGAAGGTGATTTCTTTTAAATCTGAAATGCAATGAGTTTGTTAATTCAAGAATCGGCTGTTTTTAGATAGGAAAATCGAAACTCGCATAGACAGAAATACGACAGTTCTTGATTACAGCGTAGCTTAAAGCTAGAACATCTGGATCAACTCTTGCTTCTTGATATTCCACGTGTAACAAGATGCTGTAGAGGTCTAGGATTTGCGGATTATGCTTATAGGATTAGGACCTTTCCCGAGGTACCTTTTAACAATTTTTCCCCGCATATTGATTCCCAAAGAAGAGCAGCCCTTCCGAGTCAGAAAATCGGATCATCGAGCGCAGGAAGAAGGTAAGCGGATCACGATATATACATGTTTATTACTAAATTAATGTTTGATTTATCAAGTCAATATTTGTTCCGAAACGTTTGCCACACTATGTCGAACAGTTTACAATTCCGCACGCGTCCTGCGCACGCGGAAGGGATCCACAGAATTTCACGCGAGGGTAACGAAACTACAAAGCATAATGAGAACAATTAAATTTCGGTGCTGCTTCATATCTGAAAATACAAGCGGGTTGGTGATTAATTAATTTTTGCAATTAAATTACCTGCAGCTTGTTACTTTATACGTTATTACATACATTTGTCTGGAAAAATTTATGAATGAAATATCAAAGTATATATAATTTGTTCAATTAGAAGAAAGGAAAGTATTTTATAAATAGATCGACCTAAAGTACGTGTATTACCCTCAAATATTAAAATTATGAAGCGACTGTCTAATACATCCACAGCCATTGAACTTCAAAGTAAATGCTATATTCTAGTAAAGCAGGTATGCAGAAAATGTCTGCATCGGACTTTGATATAAAATATTATTGTTGAGATGTGTGTTTTCAATCAGTTTTAAACGATATTTTATACGTTGAATTAAAGCGAAACGAAATTAAATTCATCATATTCATTTGCAATATTTCACGTTACGAAATGCTTCCTCCACACTTTTTAAAATTCGAATATTTGAATTTATCAGTGTATACCACATTAACATATTGACTGCCACAGTGAAAACATCCATCGCTAGTCAGACGCAACATAAATTTCTCTTTTCTGTATAAATCATAAAGGAAAAAGATGTTTAAGTATTCAGTATTGTACATGCATACATATATCAGTGTTGCAATGTTAAATTTCCTTCAAATATAGTAAAAACCAATAGGTATTTAATTAAATAAAATTTGAGGCGCCAATCACTGGTGACCACCATGGCAGGCAACGCGTTAAGGAGTACAAGACATATACAACGTAATCTAAAAAATCAATCGTAAATCTTAAATATATTTCTTTATTTTACAAGTTTAATTAATAATGAAAAAACAAATATTAAAATTAATGAATTTAAAAATTTAATTTATTTTATAATGTACAATTACAAGTGTGATCATTGTACGCCAATTAACACGTTGACAACCGCCAATGGAATGTCACCGGTGACTGACATCTCGATTTTATTTAAATTAGCTATAACTAATTCTTATAAAGTTCTTAGCAAATTTAACCGCACAAAAGTGATATACACACGTAATTATAGAATTGGGCAGCTAAATATTCTTTTTCTTTCAAAATTTCTAATAAAGACAATTGCTTACAAATCAATCATGTGATGAATAAAATTGTATACGTTGCTCTTATCCATTATCTGTTATTCGAATAAAAAATTTACCCAACACTGTTTGAAATCATGCAAATTATCTATGAAACATTTTTCAAATTGCCACAGTCGGAGAAGATAATAAGACGGCCGGCTAACTATGGTGGATAATAAGCTGGATAATAAGATGGTTGATTCTAGGTGAAATAGCCTACATATATACATTGAACCGTAATTCAGTTTCGAACATAAAATATACAAGGAAAACTCAATATACTTTAACAGTTTTATGGCAACAGACACGTTTGTTCCGAAATATGAGAACAGTGTCATGGACAAGTACTCACATCCACTTTGTATTTTAATGGAGCACCTGTAACAGAGAACAGAAGCAAGTGTTTTTTATTACGACGCAGAGAGAACTTTGTTGAAAGCACAAGAGGCAGGGACCAGTTGATAAACGCAATGCTCGTTTTAAAAAGCACGTTTACACAGGACAGGAGCGTATTTTTAATGATGAAATACGAAGAATTCATACCAGGCTTAGGCAAAGTAAGGACAGATATATTTCATTTTAAAGCGCAGAAATAGAATCAAAATTAATTTATGTTAAAGAATTTGTTATATAAGTATATATTATACATACAGGATGATTCGCCTTACTCCACCACCTCAAATCACTCGTAAACTGTTTGTTATATAAAAAAATGTTTCAAATAAAAGTTGTATGATATCAAAGGGGACATACAGTGTTGTAATTAAGTTTTTGTAATTTTGCTTTTTTATTGAGATATGAAGGTCACCTTGTGTTTTTTAAATGAAATATGTACCATTTGACTCCTCAGTTTGATCAAGGTTTTGCAAAGTTTGACATCAAAATAGTGTGATCACGTTCAGTTTGAAAGAGCAATGTATTACAAACATACTGCGTATATTTATGCAAAAATACATTTTTAGACTTCCATATTTCCGATATCAATGTAGTTAAACCAATGAAACTTTACTGTAACAAGACTGCGTTTGTTTCCTGTGATATTCAAAACGTAGCATTTTTATTTTTCCAAGTTATTAAATGCCAATCATGCAACACTTTGCATATATTAAATTGTATAAACATCCACAGTCTAATTATCAATTATATTTTTATACAATTACATTACATGACAATCCCTGAAAGCCTTTTTAATAAACAAAATGAACTTGATGTACCGATACCATTCACTGAGAAACTTTATAATAAAATATTGTAAGACAAGAAATGAAGTAAATCGCTGCGAACGTATAATTCAAAGGTAAACGAGAGTCTTGGAAAGGGAGGACTGATCTAATCACAGACATCGACATGGCAAGCGTGTCATAATTCCTAATTAAAGTAGCAGCTTTCAGAGCAAGCTGGACGGACACCTACATAGCTCTTGATATTCCCACGTGAGATGGATTTTCATAGGCCTCGGGGATTTGCGGATTAGAATCGACCCGGACTTTTCCCTTCTACGATTCCTCCTGCTGCTCGAATGTCGAGGACAATTACGTATCCCTGAGTGGAAAATTGAAAAGCTCCCGTTCCATACCGCGTACGTTATATCCTACCCTTCTGTTACATCTAATAGCCTTCCTTTGATCTTAAATCATCGCATTGTTAAACCATAAATGAATAAACTTGCTCGTTGCCTCAGAGATGTGTTTCAAAAGTTATATAGGCCCGAAGGAACAAGACCTTAAAACTTACAGTTAATTGTTACATTGTTTGCAAAATGTAGTCCTCTATAAAGACGGTCGCCGAACACGAACTGTGGGCACTTTTGCATGTAATAATATCTGTTGCGAGAATGAAATAGAAAATTCTGATTTATTCATATTAATGGTGAAGGCCCATAGTTAAAGTTTATAAAAGTTCATGAAAATTGTGTAATATTTCAGCAGAAAATTCTGGAAAAATTCATTAATTTTCAGTATATTATTAAAACAAATTACTTTTCCGAAAAACTGATTACACAGCTGAATTCAGTATTAAAACATAGGCAAATCGTATATTCAAACTTTTTTTCCAAGAGCAATATTTTTTTAGATATATATAAGGAAGTACAATACATTCTTCTGTGCCTTCAAGCGCGACACCTTAAAAAACAAATAAAAACTGTTAAATGTCGACATTTGTTCATATTCGGCTTGTACTTTCTAGATAGCCTATGATTCTAGCTTTAAATAGAAAAAGTATGAACAGTAACACGACACCGTTAGACTTTTTTCTATGGGGTCTTTTGAAAATTATAGTCTACGCCAATAATCCAAAGACGATTGATGATTTGTGGTATATGAAAATGTAGTAGAAAAGTTGGTAAAACGAGACGGACTCGTGAAAAAAAAAAACCGCGGAGGTCACTTGAATGATATTGTGTTCCATACTTAATATCATGAAATAGATTTTATGTTAAAATAAAGAAACCTGAAAAATCTCAAATAGTTTGTGTTTTATTTCAATTCAAAGATGTGACACTCAATTTGGATAATCCTATTTAAAGAAATATTTCAGGTTAATCCTATTGTCTTATGTTAGCTGTTTTATCGTCACCTAAACACGAAAGGAATACAAACGACGAATCCAGCAGCAAGCGTCAGACTCCTTGATGAAGCTACCTCTAATGCTTGCGAAGCTTCGGAAGAAACTTGCAAGCGAAAACGGCTTAAACTCGGAAGTCTCAACAGTAGCCGCTGTAAGAACCCGAGCAGTAAAACCCTGAAACATGTTACAGCCAACATTAGTTTGTTCCAGGTGGAGATGCAACCGTGATTTGACGTCATCTACAGTTCTTTAAGGAACCATTCTACCTCCTTGCCCTGCTTTGAGGATACATTTTGGGATTTATTTACCTAAAAACTAAAAAAACATATCTTTATAAAATTTTACAAATTTATTCATAAACCTTTATACTACATTCACGATTTTTTTTTGAAAAAAACGAAAGAAAGTGTTTTTGGCAAAATGGCATCAATCTATAGAGTGAACATTTACTAATATTTTGACCTTGAACTTATTTTTTAATACAGCTGAAACGGTAAGGAGAATACATGATCGATTGGAAGGAATTGTCTCTGAAAAGACAGTCAGAAGTTGGTTCAAAAAATTTCGTTTTGATGTGCAAAATTTTGAGAATGAGGCACATAGGCGACTGGATCATTCGTTGGATCGTTAAGATTTTGCGGTAGTTGGTGGAATCTGACAATCGCCAAACCACTCGAGAAGTAGCTCCAAAAGTCGAAGTCTGTCAAAGAACAGTCGTAGGAGGTTTGCAGAAAATCGATAAAGTTAAAAATTTCACCAGTAGGTACCGCACGAATTGTCGGAGGTAAATGGTCAGAATAGGTTCTCCACAGCGTCTTCTCTTCTTCATCGGCAAGAAACTGAATCTTTTTTAGAACGAGTGGTAACGTGTGTTGGAAAGTGAATATTACACGGCACCAGACGAAAATTTTTATTATGGTTGAATGCAGGTGAACCTCCACAATCGGCTCCAAAAGCAGCTCTCCATTCGAAGAAACTTGTGTTGTGCTACCGTGTTGTAAACACAAAAAGGAATTATTTATTATTGTTTTTTAAGAGTAGAAGAAACAACAACAGCTGAAAAATACTATGCTGAATTGCAAACAATTCCCCTTTCGGAAGAAGAATTCATAAGATAATCCGTTGTTTAGGCCCGAGAGCACAGAAACGAGCAAGTCACTTGCTTTAACCAAAATGAAGAATTGTTTGTAACTCCAAGAATATTAATTTTCCCACCCACGTTTATTCGGACTTTTTTCCTCCATTTCGCGAGTACTATCTGTCTTTAAAGCGCTTAATCCTTTATTTTAACACTCTGTATTTTCATAAAAAGCTATTTCCGCGTGTCTGACCAATTACTGGTTTTCCACTGTGGAGCGTAGCGTTTCACAGTGAAAGCAGGCATTGCTGGTCAGACAAAATATAAATTTCCCTTTTCTTCACAAATCGTCAAGGAAAAAAAATGTTTAAATATTCAGTATTGTACACGTGTATCTATATTAATGTCGGAATGTTAAATTTGGTTAGAATATATTAAAAAATCAATACTTATTTAATTAAATAAAATTTGAAGTGCCGATCACTTGTGACCCCCATAGAATTCAACGTGTTAAATACCTGTTGTCTCCAGGCCTGGTTTTCAGAAATAAAACATAACTGAAAGAAGGGATCGTCGATGGCCAGCTGATTCTGTCGACAATGTGTATTCATGAGGAAGGACATCTAATAAACGGAAGGATACATAGTGACAGACAGCCCGGTATAGTGTGCCGGGGAATCGATTGTACGCGATGAAAATTGGATGGCACATTGCAGCACAAAACAAATGAACCTCGTGGCTGGGCCACGTGATTGGCTATCAAGCTTGGAACGATACCAGGATATTAACCAATCGAGATCGTGGTTTCCAACGGGAGGCGACGAGGCTGGATGATAAAAGAGAGGACGAAGAGGAGGAGAAAGTGAAGAGGACTTTGTGTACGTGCACACAAAGCTGACAAGGAACCCTTGGATCGAAGTATCGGAGACCCAGGAATTAAAGGATAGGCCCGTGGAGCTCCTAATCAACGAACGGACCAGCAAACAAGCAGAGACCGGAGAAAGGTTGACTGAAGAAGACACCCGAGTCGCCAAAAAGCAGGCTGCCATGTTGTGGCCTTGATAACTACGGAAAAAGGAGAACGACAGAAATGTTTAGGCTAATTAAGAATTGACGAATAATTACGAGGAGGGATTGATGAGGAATACAGATCAGGTAAACGATCGTTTGAAATTTAATTGAATTTCAAATAATAAAATTGCATTACACGGTGTTAAAGCATGGGGTGGAATAATTGTTGTTGTAGACTTTTAATTTAGTTTAACCCTGCTGTTGTCCTCGGGTCTATATGACCCGAAATGTAGATTACGTTTCCATAGGTACTATACTTTTAAATATTTTTTTTTAATATTCAATGTATTTAAATTTTTACGTTTATTTCTTTAGCATTTCACATTTCTTACGAATAAGTTTTTTGAAAATTTGTTTAATACTTCGCGGATCAAAGAGTGTAGAATCATCTATGAAAGCCAAGACACCTCATCACATCAAGACACATCAAGACATCACCTCAACAAATTAATCCACGACACAAGCCTGACAGGATCCCATACAACCCTAAAATACTCTTTCTCCTCAGCAGGCGATGAGACTCGCCCCCTCATCACTATGACTACCCTCAACTTCGATCGACACTACCCCCATGACTGGTCTCACCGCTATACTCGCAGGTGTCCAGGTCCTTTGAAAATTTTCCTGGTGATTCTATTGGTTCCTACCAGTCACAACTCTGTCTTTAATAAACACCATATGTTTTCAAAGACTTAGGAGCCAAAGCTTCTAGGCATCTCTACTACATCCAGTCACCGCAGACTTCGGCTTAATAAACATAAACAATATGTAAGATACCGTTGATATCTAAAATAGTTTAACCCTAGTGCGGTCTTCGGTTTTTTTTCAATCCACCTTGTTCTTATTCTTATTTAAGCTTCTGTTGTAATCGAAGAAATGCACCGAAATTAGTATAAATGTGCTTGTTTCTGCTCCCCTGACATTATATTAAAAGTTTATTGTCTGGGTTCATATAGCGTGCTGATAACAAGCAGTGTTACATATAAAGGTTTTGTGCCTTTTTGACCCGACGTAAACGAGGTACAATCACATAACAGAAAGTAATCATAGTCAAATCTTACAAACAAGCACATGACAGTATAATCGAAAGAAAAGATATAAATAGCATACAATTACCATAATACTTTTATCAATGCCACAAAAATAATTTATAGTATGGTGAGATCCGAATAGGGGGAAATTAATGTGCAAACAGCACTGTTACCAGTAAAATCTGTAATAGATAAATAATTTGGGCCAAATATGTTGTTTTCCTATAATTAAAGGTATTATAATAGATGCGACTGGATGACCCTATCCTTCATTAATCCTCAAATTAGATTATAAGGCTGAAAGCATGAGTTCCATACATTCGGGTTATTTTTTACCCGCAGACCTTATGTGTATAGTCGAACGGAAGAACGTTCTAGGTTTAGACACGAACAGATCACGGTACGCAGCACAGTCTATTTTTTTAAAAATCGAATCCTCGCGCAAACGATGATGGAAAGGAGAAACTGCAGCACAATAAAACAAACGGAAGTTCTTTTCAGTTTTCTAGGAAGGTTGATGGAATTCGAAGGAATCCTGGTTTAGTATCGAAAGCTTCGGGATTTCGTGGTCGTTCGTGCGGGGCCCTCAATAGCAGCGTGCAAACAATGAGAAATGGCCGAACGAACGAAGAAAGGGAATAGGACGGAAAATGGCATATTGCGTTCGTATGAAAGTGGAAAATGAGACCTGTTAGTGATTACACTTTTTTCAGCGGGACTTTCAAGCGGAAGATTGGAAAGAGAGAAAGGAACGAAAACAGCAGACGTTCGGGTACCTCGAAATATACGACATGTATCTTTGCAATATTGTCTGACGTTCTTGCGCGAGCCAAGCACTTTTCTACTGTCTGTCGGAGACGCTGATTTGTTGGAAACAAAATGTATCTCTTCTATTTTCGATGCCGTTCTTCATTCCTGAAGAATGTGTATTAAAGCAAAATATCAGTTTCGAAAGGAATGATATCACATTGTTAATCGGGAGATTTTTGCAGAAACTAACGCCAGTGACCGGATATTTTCATACCAGTCAATATTGAAACACCCGCGTGTGAGTAAAGAAACAATAACGTTTTTGGCACATAATGTAGTTATTTGTAACTGTCTCCATGTCTTACTAAAGCATTCTAATATTTCTTCAGAATGTGATAGGCTGTATAGCAGGCACCTCTGTGCAGAAGCACACAACATCTATCACAAATATGTATATCGTGTTTCACTGCGCTTTCCTTTTGAGGAGCAGACTCTATACTTCCTGGAGGCACTTTTTTTTAGTTCTGTGGATATTATTTCCTCTAGGATATGTTCCTTTATTTTACCTGATATTCGACAAGGTTGATTAAAAAAATATAATATAAAAAAAATCACCGAAAAGTTCTTCTTCACTCAAATATTCGTGGTGCGACATTTTTGAAAATTTTACGATAATAAAATTACGTCTGTAATATACAAAAGGTCGGAAAAGAAAACTAACGGGTCAAAATGTGAATAGTAAGCACAATAATAAATTGTATAATAAACACTTTATCAATTGTAAGCACTAACAACTTCGTACGTTGATTTTAATTGTATCATTCTCTAAAAACGTCTGAATACGTCCCCGATCAATAACGTTCTGATAAGAAAAGATGTATTAATACGTTTCCGGTTAATAATGTGATATTAAATGTGTTGGATACCGCTCTAAGCTAGAACATATTTTCATACTTATCATTTAGTTTAATATAAATAACTCCAGAATTTCCTTCTATCTTCCGTACACAATTACGCATACGACCCCTGAACCTCTTACTCATCAACCTCGAGTCATACGCTTGAACCTCTTACTCATCAACCCCGAGTCATACGCTTAAACATCTTACTCATCAACTCCTGGCAATATCCAAGAATGCCTATTGGACCTTTTCCTTCTCCCACTACCTCCTAAATCAAACCTCCGAACCTTCGTTAAGGATGCGTTAATCTGCACTTACGTCTAAGATCCTGAGACAGACACACAGAAGAATTGCAACATCCAAACAGTTCTAGAAACTATAGTCTAAGTGCTTTTACAAACTTGTAAGATTTCGTGTACAAAAGTTTAGTAGAATAAAATTGTTTTTTATTTAAAATACTAAACATCGGAATCTAACAAAAGATAAAAATATTTCATCGTCTTCTTAACGATTAAAAATGCGAAGGGACGTTAAAATACGTTAAGTAAATTAGTGAATTTTTTGTCAGTATCGACTATCTTTGTAACCTCATCCCATACATTCAAATAAAATGAAACAAAATGTAATCAAGATAACAAAGAATTTGTACAATTACAATGTAAGGGTTTGTTCCTTATGATTCATCATTCTGTCATGTTAAAGTCAGTAATATATAATGCTACACATACAGATGATTACATTATTAATAAACTTGGCTTCCTTAATGAAGCAATCAGTTTATTTACATGCCACATCGGTTCCAAACAATTTACCTTTTATTACAAATATTGTTTCATCTGTTATAAATATGCCGTGTAATTACGGAGACACAAATGAGTTCAGGTGTAAATTCGAAAAGAGAATATTTAGAAAAAGCATCCTCCCAAAATTTAAAGAAATTAAAGGACAATAATTAATAAAATAGATAACGAGAATTATTAACTGTTAACGATTTTTCTGTTTTTCAAATTGTACGGAAAAAGTGTCAGCAATTAAGGAAGGTCTGGCAGGGTGAAAAATCGCAAAAATCGATTGATCGGGCTCATGTCCCGTCATGCAAATTGAGATATCAGCTGCAATTTCGTTATCTCTCTGCCAGTTACTAATGAATCGTGATATGTGCAAGTTAAATGGACTCTTTTTTATATTCTATCCTGTCCAACCTTCATTATTGAAGTTTAAAATTTAATTTTACCATTATAAAATAATATGTTATTGCGATTCTTCCGGCGCACAAATGCTTTTCAATATTATTACAAACTTAATAATGAAACTATCTCACTGATTGAATACGTGGTTCACTTGTATTTTTTATCACATTTTAAGTGTTAATAAACACAGCAAGTGAATCGCAGATTGTACTATGTAATGAAATTGAGATTTTGATGCAGTGTTTGTTCAGACTTTAACAATCCCATTCTACTCGCAACATTGTCAGAATATTGTCTCGACATTTTTTAAAATATACGCAATGTCTCCTTATAACTCCAATTAACCTTTTGAAGATGATGAACGCATATTTGCGTTTCAAAAAATCGTTCACGGTGTGCTTCGGGTCACCATACTGGCTCAGGCACAGCTGTTTACGGTACGCTATAAATCTGTCTTTGGATGAATTATCACTTCAGCATATTTTATTAAAATTATATGTGTTTCGTTACATATTTTGCAATTCTAGAGAACTAAAACAACTGAACAATCGACATCATACATATTTGTATAATGAAATATTCAGTTCCGTACGAGATTTACGGTGAAAATTTTCAGGACGCGGTGAACGTTTTTTGCTCAAATTGTCAGGGCACAAAGGGTTAAGAAACTATATCTACTTCACTTAACTTGTTACTTGTTGAACATTATCAAATTCACCTATTGCTAACCATTGCGATAGGTCTACCATTTTTCACGGTGTCATTTTGCGCTCTTAATGTAAGCGTATGACAATAAACTTCACTAAATTAAATCCATTCATATATTAACACGTTGACCGCCACAGTGAAAATGGCCATACCTAATCAGACACGATATAATTTACTATTTTTATATGAATCGTAAAGGAAGAAAAGATTTGAGTAATCAGTCGTGTTCTTCTGTACTTACATTATTGTTTCAATATGAAGTATGCTCAGAATTTTGCGACGATCAATAATTATTTAATTAAAATAAAGTTTGAGATGTCGGTCACCGGTGACCGCCACTGCGTTCAACGTGTTAAGCAACAAATACACTGTAAATAAAATGACCGATAACTGCGTAATAAACTAATTGAAGGTTCTGAGCATGTACAATTTTCTTCACTATTATCAACCGCTTGCTATCAACGACCGGCCCTTCCTTTTGAAACGCGCCCCGTATGTTCCGGTCGAATCGAAAAATAAAACAAAAGACTTAATACTCTTCAAGATACTTTTAAAAATTCATGAGACTGACGCATTAGAACGGCACATTTTCGAGTTTCAATATGGCCTGTTTGTATAAAAGATATTACATTCCACGTGAGCTTCAACTACGCATACATATTACCTACATACGCGGCACACGCAAGCTCATCAAGCTGCTTTCAATCTCAAAAGCCCGCAGTTTAGTTCGTGGAAGTTAAAGAGCTGGAAGATTGCACCTTTGGCACGTTTATAGGATGAAAAGTATTACATAGATCGAGAGAATGTAGTGCATCGATTTTAAATTCATTGAAAAATAGTTTCTAACTCTTTCTTATAAAGATTTATTTATAACCATTTTTAATTAAAATGTGATATGATACCCTCCTGAGAATATCTTGTCACGTGCATAACACTGTTCAGCACATATCTGGACTGTTGACATTGACTATGCGTTTCTTATAGATTTTTGTACACGAATCTGATTAACTGTTAATGAGAGATGACATCAAAATTTGTCCTATAGTGGAATCACATCGTGAAATAATTGTCTGATGACATTAAAGTCTCATGCGAGGTACGGTATTTCTGTTTTATCGTGGATCTCCGCCTGAATGGAATTAAAGGAATTCAAAATTTTATTTGAAGGCAAAGTCAAATAACAAATGTTTATCAGTGTTTTTGATTTTAATTCCTACCACCAATAGCGCTCAACTTGCAACAGTATACCTCGTAGATTGAATCAGTTCTTACGACAAACTTTTTAAGTTCTTTAAAAATAAATAATGAGTTGTTTATTAAAACATTGACGATTTTACAGTTACTGTAAAAAGATGCAAATGAGTTATTATTATCGGTTAAATTGTGCATACGTTTATTAAATCGTCATCGCAATAGATGAATGATTCAAATTTGAAAAATATTACTAAATGTTAGGTAACAAAATATGATATTAAAGAAACGAATGAAGTTAATTACTATAAATATTTAGTAGAGTGATTTCAAACTTACACTGTATAAGTTTTGACGTATTCTATCCCCCCTACAGTTTTTTAGTAGTAGAATTTTTCGTTAAACTTTCTTGACTACGTACAAGATGAAAAACAATTTCAAGTAAACATTATACGTTTTTAAAAGAGCGATCGAAATCTAGAAAGATTTGTTTTTCAATTTTAATTAAAAAGAAAAGAAAGGAATCTATTATTTCAAAGGCTAGACTGAGATATTGAAAAAAATCGGAAACAATTTATTGCTATTTCTTATAGTCCTCAATATTCAATTAGTTTCACGTATGATTTGTTCCGAAATTATTGTACAGTCTGTCCAAAACAATTTCTTGACTTTTACTCACAAAAATGTTTGATTAAGCTTAATCAACATAGGTCCCGAAACGAATCCAGTGATTGAACGTAGAGTACAAAGACACTATGCATTGTAAATCAGAAACACTATTAATGTGACAATTAGAATGAATTAGAAATTTATATATAAAAATACAATACAGTATATTACTGTTAGTAGTGTCAATAATACACTGTAATGAAAAAATGAAACCCACGTATACATAGTCAGATACAATGATTGCTATCTTTCGGGTTACAGCATTCTATAGCACAAACATAATACGTCCAAACAAAAGAAGCATCTTCTGGTGGATGTCCGATATATCGAAATAATAACGCCAACTTCAGAATATGAAACTCTGGATGAATTTACTGTTTGAATGTAGATACTTATTTTGCCGATTTTTCTGATAAGGTCATTTTTATAATTTGAAAATATTTCATCGCGTTGTTATGTACATTTATTTTATTTTACTTCTTTTATCAACGTAATTCTTTTTATAAACAGTTAGTTGGTTACAGAATATCAAATAGTAAAGACATGTCAGTTCAGTTTAATTTAAGAAATTAATTGGATTGTTAGAAGTATAATACAAGTTTATTAAGGAAGTTAAATTGTTATAATAAATCCCTACATTGTCTGAGGTGACCCCGACGTGATACTCTTCAAGAAAATGCCATCCCAAACCTGTGAGTCTCAGTTTCAAGAGCTTAAGAAAATGATGGAGGGTTTAGCAGTGGAAGTACGAAGAAACCGATACTGAGATAGGTCAAGGACAAGATATATTCATGGAAGATTTAGTTCATCTAGACCACGACATTAAGATTCAGCCCTCTGTTTTTATCATCCGAAATTCGGAGAAAATTCTTTTGAGTGCAAGACACTGTGTTCCTGCACCGACGGAAATAAAAAGAAGGAACAACAGTCAACACAACAGGACATCCGTACATAGTTTAACACGCTGATTGCCGCAGTAAAAACAGCCATCATTGATCAGACACGACATAAATTTCACATTTCTATATAAATCATAAAGGAAAAAAATGTTTAAGTATTCAGCATTATACATGCGTGCCTATATTAGTGTTGCAATGTGAAATTTGCTCAGGGTATAGTAAAAATCAATAGTTAGTTAACTAAATAGAATTCGAGGTGCCGGTCACCGGTGACCACCATGGCAGTCAACGTGTTAATATTCTGAAATTGTCGCTACTACTTCGATATGTGTGATATCTGCCACAACCTCTCCCGCTCCTTGCCATCTCATTATTTCTTTTCGAAACTCCTTTCGAATGCTCTATCAGGCAAACACTACTTTACTCAAGAAAGAAACAAAAAAAGCGGTACCTTCCTTCCTTGTTGTGACTGTAATTCTTCAGTTTCCCTGAATATTAATATAAATTGTTACAATTGCCATAATTAATAATTCCTGTATACATAATCTGTTAAAATGTAATAAAACATGTGACAGAAACTTGTGGTGTTTTCGAAGTATGCTACGGCCCTTCTTCATACTTCCTCTTGAATCTTACGCGTTTCTTCCTGGAAGAATTCTACTGAATGTCTCACCAGCTCAAATGACAAATCTTCCTGCAAGATGGACCTCTGATTATCAAAGAAAATCTTTTCTCAGATAATATAGAGGTTGGTGCAATTCTTTTTTGTTATTCGGAGTCCAAAATAGGTGTTCTTAACAAGGAGACCATTGTGTTGAAGGTGAAATGAAACTCTGTCACATGTTTTCCTGTTTCGTAGACAATGCTGATGGTAAATATAGAAGGACTGTGCATACAGCTAAAAATGTGATACTCTGAAACGTCAAGCACCAAACATAGATATTACAAGCACGACCCTGAGGACCGTAACGAACGAATGGACGTAACAGCAGCAGAAGAATACAGAAATAGTTGATTAAAGTACCGTTCGCGAGACATTTAAAGCAATAAGAAATTCCCAACTGAGGTTTTCGAAGATAGCGTAAATTTCAAATACAGAATTCGATAATAAAACCTGCGAATGTAATTATTCATGTTTCATTCTTCTTTTATTTTTAGCTCTAACTATGTATGTAAGTAAACAACTGTACCGCGTTGCTAATGACCTTAGATGTTAAAGCAACGTTAAGAATAGATATAAAAAAAAATAGTTAACTAACTTTCAAATATTAATTCAGTCGGTCCATGGGATTATGTGCAAGAAGTTTTGAAGGGAACGTTGAATTGTTAATCTTGATCGAGTGAATTCTGGTTTATGGAGTTTCATAAACAGCATTGTTTAATTTCTGCTGTTTCACGATTGGAAAAAAAACGTAAATTGCATTTTCTTGTTTGCAGAGAAAAATTCAATAATCGAAATCGTACGTTCGTATGTTTCACGTGAAAATGGAAAACGGGAAATCAGTGTGTTCGATAAAATATATTCCAACATAACATAGTTTATTCATCACAACGTAGAACAATTTGTAACGACAAATATTGTCTTGTGTAATGCATGGAACAAACAGGCGATTTTATTTGCTTCATTGATTTAGCGCGAGAATTATTTGAATTAATGAAATGTCGCGTTTACGAAGGCGCGAAGGTTGTGAAATAAATTTCTATACTCAATTTAAGCTAGGATGTAAATAATACTGTTATTCGCAAAATGATTGGAAAAACAAACTGTATATACATGCATAGGTTTCCTTTCATAGAAGATGGAAGCAAATTTTTAAATTCAAACTCAATAATTTTACGGAATTTTTGCCAATGTGACGAGAAGTGTTCCCGGAGTGATGTTTGAGCTTCTGACTTAGCTTAAACTAAACTATTTTTAATTTATTCCATTCGTGATTCTTGTTACTACTGATTTTGGTAAAGTACTTACAAATTTTCGAAAAAACAGTTCGCTTTTCTTCTTTTGCTACTTATTCACAATATTTTTGAAATCAAAATCCTGATACCGTAAAGACCAGATATTTTATGATCTTGTTTCGACATTGTAGTCACGTAAGCGAGATGCACGATTGTAAATCGTCTTGTCTCATATTTTAAGAATCTGTACAAGATAAAAGAAGATGTCACGATCGCCAGATATACGCTCTTTTGAACAATTGACAATCGGTCAGGAATCTATAAGAACTTGTCCTCTCATAATGACCGTACTATCATTCCCTAAAGCATTGACTTTCGTTGTGAAACAGCTTATGTAAATGAACATGGAGATATGGAAAAGGAAAAGGAAGAATTAAGGAAAATTAGGAACAGGGAAAGACATACATAAATAAAGAGGGGGGGGACAAAGACAGGCAGATGAAACGAGACAGAAGAGAGTACGAGAAAATGAGGATCCTTTAGCTTTAGAAGTGCTGAAAGGACGAGACGTTTAATTACTGTGGGACGTCTTCGTCTAAAGTAAGTACCAACAGACTTTGTTCTAAGCACCGAAACGCCTGCCAGCTGGAAGACAGCCTAAAAGCTTTCTAAGTGTCCAGAGGATTTTACACGAGTTTTGATATGCATATGGATGTACAACCTGTGTCGAAATTCCTGATACAGTAGAATTTCATTTATTTCTGGAATATCCTATATATTTTTAAAAGCCATATTTGTTGTCTGGCCAGTTATGGTATTTCCCACTGTGCTATGGGATATGTACATACATTAACATGTTTACTGTCACAGTGGAAACTTCCACACCTGGTGAGACATTCTATAATACCCCATTTCAAACATAAATCACGAAGAAAAAAGTATGTATCTATTGAATTGCACAGTATTACCTTCTATTCGTACGACAATATTAAATCTATTTGAAATTTGAATATAATTAGTAATCGAAGGGTTAAAAGAAAAAACAAGGAATGTCACAAAACAGCTTCATTGAGAAAATCAATTTTTAATACTTTAGTGCATCAGTAAAGAAACATGGTCCAATGAATATAACCGTATTGTTCATGACGTGAAGTTATACTCTGATTAGGCGACAAAAAAGAAATGAGCGGAAATATACTTGTTTTACATTATTTTAATTTTGCTTTCAAATTGAACACTGCAGAATAAAAATGGACATACTTCTTTCTCCTTACCCTTCAATTATTTAATTAAATAAGATGCAATGCACCGGTCACCGATGACCCCCATGGCATTCGACGTGTTAAATATAAATCATAAAGGAAAAAAATATTTAAGTATTCAATAGTGTACAGAAGTTTCTACATTACTTTTTTAATGTCATATCTGCTCATTATGTTGCGGAAGTCAATGGATATTTAATTGAGGAAATTCGGGGCTCCAGTCCCCGGTTACCCCATAGGAAATAACACGTTGAGAACAATTGTCTTGAAACTATAACGAAACTAAAAATATTAAGGATCACTCAATTAACATAAGTATAAATATATATTTCATAATTTTTACTCTTCCCGTACGAAATCGTTTCGTATCTCAAGACACGAAGTAAAATACATCAAGTTGCTATAAACGCAGAGCATCTTTATTTTGTTAAATTTACATTCGCCATTACTATGAGTGACGGGGTGCTTCATTTACTATTGGGCGATAAGATTACTCCTATTTTTAGATATCCTACAAAAGAGACCGCGCGCTTTACAATGACCTTTAAAAATCGATTTCCAAGGGTTAAGGACACCAACCACGAATTAAGTAGTTTCTATTT
This sequence comes from Macropis europaea, assembly GCA_916610135.2. Classification (NCBI taxonomy): domain Eukaryota; kingdom Metazoa; phylum Arthropoda; class Insecta; order Hymenoptera; family Melittidae; genus Macropis; species Macropis europaea. The sequence continues at coordinate 22,441,538 of OU744345.1, read as the reverse complement.
ACGTCTCGAGTGTAATTTATCGATTCAAGGTGCCTTTTTTAACAGAAGACACATTTTAAACCCTGGAAAGTACTATTAAACATAAACGATACAAAAATGATTTCTGAATCGTATTCCTTTCCGACTTATTGTTAGTAATGTTTAACACATTGAATATCAAAGTGGTAACTGCCGTACATAGTCAGATACGACATGATGTCCTATTTTAATTATAAATCGTGGAGGGAAAGAATATTTTACTCTTTGAACGCGTAGGTATCACCTTATACTATTATTGCAATATTAATATTATCCCCAAATTTTATAAGAACTATTAGTTATTTAAAGACTTAAGCTGCGATGCCCCCACAGCAGTCAACGTGTTAAAGATCGTAGTATAAATAATTGGACTTAACATTTGCATAGAGGTACTAAAGTAGATTACCAAGGTTTCTTTGAAATCAGTACTGCAATGGATTAGTGCATCATGGAACTGTTTCATCTAACACTAATATAAAATCATAAATTAAATAATCTAATTCATGAAAACGTTTTAGACTCATCTACAGCTTTATGAGAAGGAAATATTGAGAATGTAAATCGAATATAAGTTTTACGCAACAAATTTTTCTTTATTAAATATCCTTCAACTTCCCTATATCCTGTCTTTTCTGGCCCAAATCAGAACCTTTCTAAGGGAAATGGGCCCAGAATGGGGGAAGACCAGAGATATCGTGGTGACTAACCAGCTGTATAGTGGGGGACTGGATTGACTGATAATGGGAGTCATGTGACTCTCCTATGTTGCCGTTGACACATGGTGGTTCGGAACCCGCCTGAAACTGAAGGTCTCCCGGCTAAATGAACATAACAGTCGATACTGAGTTGCATAAGAAGAAGAAAAAAAGTTATTGACATCTATAGTATAAATATGGTTCGATGTGTGCATTTAAAAACAAAAGTGCCAAAAGTCAAGTTTATTACCGCGTTACAGAGGAAGATTAACGGGCATATCTTCAGGAAACCCATGCATGGGTGTTATAATAGTCAACGTATTATGCAATCCTGTAGACTGCGTACTACGTTGCGATCGGAGACGGAACAAAAATAAGCAAACCGAAGCCCTGATCTCTCACGAAAGAGACAAACCTCGGGGGGAACGGAACGTCGTGCATTTCTTTGAAAATAAGTGCACGGTTAAGGGATTAAGCTTTGTCGCGATGCTAGAAAACCACTCGTCTGCAGGATTCCCCGACGAAAGTCGAAAGTCAGCGCAAAGCTGAAAGCGCAGCAGCCTGCCGACGTAGTGAATTATTCAGACCAGTGAATCGCTTCACGACAACCACACCATCACCTTGTCCAGGCGTGGAAGGATTTAATCCAGCGGAAGACCTTTACGCTTACACGGACGAATCTGCCTTTTGCCAGATCAACGATAACGACGGCGATCATAAAACCCTGCGAAACGACATCGTGTCGGTACATTCCGCCGACGGCGGGTTGAAGGGACCCCGAAGCCGACGAGGAAGAACAGGGACGCGCTTAACGCTCGCTTTAATTACGAAATTGGGTCGGGCTCAGTCGCTACGTTTGCACGGACACTAATTTCCGCGGACGGATTCGATTAAAGTGCCCGGCGGAAAGCCCTTTCCCTATAAAATCGACGATCAACCAGGCCCGCAGCAATAGAACGGAGTTTTAGAAAGCTTCGCGGAGAAATTTAAGGAAACGAGCGGATGGAGAATGATTAACGAAGATGATCGCGTGAATGCTTTTAAGGGGTGTTCCAGGTGTGACGGTCAAAAATTGAGGCGATCTTTGGGAATTTTTTTAAAGATAATTAATAAACATATGAATATGAAACTTTGTATCTGCATCAGACAATGTTTGAAGAATACGTAGTAATTATTTAGTGCAGAAATAATGATTCTGTCCAAAGCTATAGCGGTTTTGCCAGTGCGCCTAACAAAAAATTGTCTTCATGGCTGCCATAAAATCTGCCCTCATATCTGAATGAAAAAAAAATGATTCACACTCTGTATGAGTGTGGCTATAGCCGGTACTGAAATAAACGAAAAATAAAAAAAATGGCAGCGTCTGACAGAAAAAGTTTCGCTTTCGCACAAAAGATGGCTTGTTTTTTAAGTCGCATAATTCGAATTTTGCAAAAGTTGACTTAGTTCTAGTACCGGCGAGAATGAGACATCTACTAAACCTGCCAAGTTTCACGTAAATCGGATGGTTGGATTTTGAGATATCGTGGCAGCCATTTGAAAAAATATCGTTATGAGAAAAACACGTTCAAAGTTTCATGCACCCTTTAAAATTATATCAGAGGCTCCGTTTCTAGACCTGTAGCATTGTCAATTTTTATAATACGTCTATAATACTTTCAGATTCTGTTTTTAATATGTAGAACTGTAAGTAAATCTAAAAAAGAAAAAATTCGATTCTATTGAAACCGCCACATTAGGAAGACCCTTTAACACACTAAGCGCCGCAGTGGAAAATCTCGCAACTAGTCAGACACGCGAAAATACCTTTTTATTAACAGGTTAACTGCCATGTTGGTCACCGAGGACCGGCACTTAAAATTCTATTTAATTAAATACCTATTGATTTTAACTATTAGGTTGGTGCATATGAAATGTCGGTTTTTCTTTACATGTGAACGTTTGTCTCCCTGTTTTCGTTATGCTTTTGTTTTTGGCATAACCTCGTTTATAGTCGTGCTGTCCATTGCCAGAGTCACATTTCAACAAAAGATTTTCTCAAAAGTGTTCCCTTTTGTTATTTGTTTTGAATTTTATACCGATTTGAATTCAACCGATATTCGTGTAATTTTTTTATATGAGAATAAACTTGGTAATAATGCTGCAAAAGCTGCACGTAATATAAACCAGGCGTTTGGGGAGAATACTGTTAACGATTGAAAAGTGCAGCGTTGGTTTGAAAATTGAAAATTATACGCCCATCACTTGTTAATCGGCATGGCCCAATACTTCTCCGCGACAACGCTCGGCCGCATACGTCGTACAAAACAATTGCGAAATTAAATGAATTAAAATATGAAATTTTGCAGCACCCAGCTTATTCACCGGATCTTTCGCCAACCGACTTTCATTTTTTTAAACATTTAGAACAGTTTTTACGGGCTAAACAGTATGAAAATGAAGACAGCCTGAAAAATTCCATATTAGAGTTTATTGATTCTAAAGATCAGAATTTCTTTAAGACAGGCATCTATGCATTAAAATCTCGTTGGGAAAAGTGTATTGAAGCAAATGGAGCATATTTTAATTAAATAAACAGCTTTTGAAAAAAGATATGCAGTTTTATATATTCGCTTAAAAATCCGACATTTCATACGCACCAACCTAATATATTCGGAGCGAATTTAACATTGCAACACTAATATAGGTAGGGATGTACAGTACTGAATAGTTAAACATTTTTTCCTTTATGATTTGTACAGAAAAGGGGAATTTATATCGTGTCTGATTAGCGATGGATGTTTTCACTGTGACGGTCAACATGTGAACACGTATCGTTGAATATATAAATATTTGTTCATTTGATAATATACTTCTTATGTTGTACTATTATTGTAACATATATGTAACTCAGAATTTCGTTGGGATAACCAGTTATTTGACAAAATTAAAATTGGTATGTATACACCGGTGGTACACGTGGCGCTCAACGTGTTAATTATAATATGTAGCTTGAATGGAATTTTATTGCATGCGTCTTATGATACGCTGTTAATTGTGGTTTAATTCATTCGAGACCGACAAATTGTTACACAATTGTATGTCTTCTAATAATAATGTATGTAATGAAAATGTGTCAGAGTGAGAGGAACATGTTTCGGACAAATTTTGTTTTAACACACCGTGATCAATGCGGTGAATCATCGGCTACTTGAAATCATCAATTATCCCATCTTCACTACCTGCAATAAATACATTTAATTCTTCACTCTCTGGCTATATTCTGCTTTCGCTTTCACTGTTTATTTCATCATACGCTGCTCCACCATCTTCATTATCAGTTTCTACATAATTTGTACTTATATTGTCCTGCCAATTCGATTCACTGTCATTACTATCGTACGTAATTATTCTTCGTCTTTTTTTTCGATTATTATCTGACATCAAGCCTTCACTTTCTTCATCATTATTTATGCTTTACTGTGTTAACGGCCTTGAGTATGAATTATCCATTTTTAACTTGGCCTTAAAATAAAAAGGTCTATTTCTTATACACCTGATACTGCAATTCGCCATTTTTACCATGTGACTTTTTCCGATTGCAGTTTGAGAACTGATAATACTAATCTCTGTCAATATTACTCACGTGCTGATTCATCAGCTAAGTGGATGAAGCATTGCACATAGCAGTGTCAAAATGCAAAACGAAGATTTATTGTTACGAATTTCTCCGTATATCTGAAAGCTAAATATGCTCACAGTGCCTCCTTCATCTGTGCACAATACTAATGGACACATCATAAACCCATGCTAAGGCTGCAGTCAGAGACTCTAGCGAATGGCAACTTCTAACCCTACCGCGCCCGCAATATCTCTGGGGTGCAGACCCTCCAGATCATGATTTTCAGAGAGCGGTTTGTGGGCGGTCTTTGTAAATTTTCAACTAACCCAGTCTACATCGTCTTGATCACTGACTCGCCCAATTAGTGATGCACCTTCTACGCTGGTAAGTATTTAAGACACTCTGCTGCACACTCTCTTTGAACAAGTAGTTTGACAACCATATCCCTCATTTGTCAACCGTAATTGTGACAAACTTAAGTGAACACAAACTATTCATGGAACCCTTGTGTAAATTATCAATCACTAACCTTACAATCAAGAACAGATGTCGGGTGTGTTGGAAAGCGCGTTAACACTCACAAATGCTTCATGAAAAGGGTATAACAGAGAACACTAAATTCAATATATTATTATATGTAGGAATACCTAAACTGGGTTTTTGAAGGATACTTCTGTTTTTTTAGGCAAGGTAAAACATGACACAGATAAAATACTACTTGTCTTCTTTACTTTGAGTGCAAAACAGCAGGAACAACCTTGAAGCGCATATTTTCAATACATCTACAGTGGTATTGCACAGCATGAATATACATGAATATTTTATTTAATTATGAAATAAATAGTTGCACATATAAACATAGTATTAAATTATGTATTCGTACAAGAATCATCAACATTTCGCAATGAAACAATAATTGTTAATGCTTAATAAAAGTTATATAGGACGTCGATTATCCAAACTGTAATTAATAATAGAATAACTCGCACTGTAATTAAATTTCACATAAAAATGAGAATTTTATTTTAGAATGTTAAATATTATAATGGTAAATTAAACGCATGCTGTTATTTGTGATAGTTTTAGCTCGTCAGTGGCACAAGATGATCAATTTTTGGATGACTTGAGTTCGGATAATCGAGGTTCCACTGTATTATATTTTGGTTAGTGAAAAGACTACGCGGTAACGGTTTTCGATAATATTTGCTGAATGGTCGGATACTTTTAAATTTAACACGTTCCAACTTTGTTTAAATCAAATTAATATCACAATGATAGTATGCCACAGGATATATTCCATGAAATTTATTTAATTAACACGTTGAATGCTGCGGTGGACACCGGTGACCGGCATTTAAAATTTAATTTAATTGAATAACCATCTATTATTACACAAACCTGAACAAATGTCACGTTGTAACATTAATGTAGGAATATAAAAACACGAGTGAATACCCGAATATTTTTTCCTTTAGGATTTATATAAAAAATAGTATATTATAGAATGTCTGACCAGGTATGGCTGTTTTCAGTGTGGCATTCAACGTGTTAAATATTTGCGAGTTTATCTGTGTGTTTTATAAAAAATCAACATACTTTAGTGCGTCTGTCCAGGCATGGAATTTGTCACTGTGGCACGAAAGAATGAGAAAGCAAGCAATTTGTGAAGCACGGTATTTCTTAGACAGAAAGATTACTGTTTTCGGAAACTTCTTATAATGAAAGAACAGACCAGAATAATCAAAATAAGGAAGACCCGATGTATTATCAGTTACAAATATAAATTTGTTTTTCTTTAAAAGTGATCTGATACTTAATCCTAATAATAAATTAGATATAATGTCGCATTATGTGCAAGAAAAGCAAACGGGCGTCTTGTAACAAAATTCATTACGCTGAATTTCAGTCAAGCACTGACAAGGGGTGCTTCAGGACTGGCCCTCGCCGATTTTTACGAAATTTGGTGTGGTGGTTGGTGTATGTCTACAATAAGCGTAACTATAATTTTAGCCGTATATGGCCAGCCAGTTTTGAGAAAAGTACGTGTAAAGTTTGGAAAAATCACATATTCACATATACTTGCGTATTGGAACACTACATTCAACAATCGCCGTGGCGTATCGGCAAGTTTACGAGACTTCTAATTTTTTGTCCCAGGTTCAAATGCCGTCGCGGATATTTGTTTTTTTTTAAGAAATATTGCATCCTACGTTACAATATGGAAATGTAGATTATTCTATGCAATTTTTCTTGAAATATTTATTTACTCATTATTAACAAAACAGTTTTATGCTGAAAGTCAAAATATGTACGTATATCTGCGGGGAAATCGATTTCATTTACATTATAAAAAACTCTCTATCGTTAGTTAACTTTATCCACTTTTATTTTCAGGCAATGTAATGAATAAAATGTATTCTTTAGTAAAAGTTCTAATAAACGTGTTTCATAAATAAAAATATTTGCAGCCTGAAAATTAATATTACAACGATCGGTACGAATTTTTGACACCGTTACGGGTTTTGTTTTTAGAAGACAATTACAGTCAATACCTTATTTTTCTACCTGACGTTTTATAATGTGAGTGACATTAATTTCCCCGCAGATGTACATAATTATAATTGTTCATGCATGCAACCTTCCTTTGCGAGATATTCGTGGTGTAGTTTAAATTTGTTTTAATTATTTTTGTGATAAGTTCCATTCAACAGTGCGTACAAGTAGAGAATAAAACTGTATTGCTTACACATATACTTCAAACTATACGTACATATTTTTACTTTCAGCATAAAACTGTATTGTTAATAATGAGTAAATAAATATTTCAAGAAAAATTGCATAGAATAATCACATAATACATTTCCATATTGTAACGTAGGATGCAATATTTTAAAAAAAAAAAAAAAATATCTGCGGCGGGATTTGAACGTGGGACAAAAAATTAGAAGTCTCGTAAACTTGCCGATACGCCACGGCGCTTGTTGAATGTAGTGATCCAATACACAAATATATGGGAATATGTAATTTTTCCAAACTTTACACGTACTTTTCTCAAAACTGGCTGGCCATATACGGCTAAAATTATAGTTACGCTTATTGTAGACATACACCTACCACCCCACCAAATTTCATAAAAATCGACGAGGGCCAGTCCTGAAGCACCCCTTGTGAAACGAAATTTGATTAGCACGTTGAATGTCACAGTGAAAACTGCCATGTCTAGTCAGACACGACATAATGTCCTGTTTTACATGTGTATATGTAAATCTTGGAAGAAAAGAATATTTTACTCTATGAATGCATAAGTATCGCCTGAAACTCTTATTACAATATTAATATTATCCAAAATTTTATAAGTATTAAGTATTATTTTTTTAATGAAACAAAATTTGATTTACCTGTCGCAGGTGATCCCCACGACAGTCAATGTGATCAAGAAAAACATATTGTACCAATTAAACCTATTCTGAGACGTACAAACGCTGTGCATGGTGCAATACTAGCATGCTAAAAATATTTTGTGATTTTATCAAGGAGGTGTGCGTTTACCCATTAGAAGTTATTACGTTCCTGAAGAACGTTGAAATTAATAAACGACTCTCCCTGTTTGGTTAAAGATAATACCCCTGTACCTGAAATACCCGATTTCACCCACGTAATTGCACCGAGGAAAAAATATTCTTGCGAGGAAAAGCGGCGAACACATTCCATTCTCGACGAAGGAAGATCTTCTCTCATCTATTTCCGACGAACGAGAGAGCACACTTTTCCTCTGCCCGATACGGCACAATACCCGTGATTATCGAACTACGTGCAGCTGCATTTCTTCCCTTTATTATGTTCTGTAACTCGAGGCCAGGTCTACGTATATACGCGGCATACATAGTTGCGACTTAATGAGTACGTCGGATCACTTTTCATTGTGATCACTGGTTTCACCACTGAAAGCAACGATGCAAGAGTTGCCTCACGAGGACCGGTGCTTCACCTTCCTAAACGATAAACACTTTTTAGCATCAACCTTAATCCCGTATTTGTGAAAGCGATTTAGCAGGTACACTGTGGTTAAAGCGGCCCGTTCACTGTGCCCCTACTATACTCTGAATATCATGGTTTGATTAGCGGAAATCTGTTTTAACAAGAAAATAATACAACTTTGCGAAATAAAATTTGTGTCACGTATTTACAGAAGATGTATCGGAATGTACAGTCACAAGCATTCAGGGGGTTTCGGTTGAAAAGCGGTATAGATAAAGGTGCCAATCACCTGACTGATGCCGTGTGCCGAATTCTTCAGACCGCAGGCAAGTGGCAAGAAGCGAGTGGTGGGAGGGCTCCTACTCCTATAGCGTTTTTTAACAGAGACTCCATCAATACTCGTGACTGCACATGCCACCGTCGATATAAAAAATATAACCCAAGCGACACAAGGCTTAAAAATGCACATACATAGGTCAAGGAGGCTATTGATAGTTGGCAATGATCGCAGCAGGAAATCAATTTTTAGTCTAAGAATTTATACAAAAATTTATACTATAACTTCACCTGGAAGGTGGAAAGAGGTTAAAGAAAATAAGGACAATTATGTTTATCACAAGTCGGAAAAAATCTTTGAATGGTCATTTTTTCTGTTGATCCACTACTACGCAACAATTGATAGTTACAAACTTGTTACAGCAGTTTCCTGTAAGTACATGAGCAGTCGGAGAACCAGTCAGGGAGGAAAACAGTCGTTGTATTTTGTCCGTTGGCGGTGCTTACAAAACACGTCCCACGTATTTCGTAAATAAATGCAATTGAATTAAGTGAAACGCGATGTGGCGATGCTCGAGGAAAGGAAAGCATAATGAGAAACAGGGGATGAGCAGAAACAGGGATAGAAAAGACAAGAAAAATAGGGGAAAGCAGAAGTGAACAAAGAAACGGATGGACATGCAAATAGAAAATGAGGAAATGAAACAGATACAGGATAGGGCGGAAAAAGGCATGGACGAAAAAAGGGGTAAAAAGAAAAGGACAGAACAAGCGAAGAGGATGCAGATGAGCGCTCTCGTGGAACGAGGAATTCTCATTCGCAGCTCTCTTTTTTTCTCCCGCTCGAATACTTCCTTCCGCCGTTTAATATCGCGCCACGTACTCGGTGTCCGTAAAATAACGTCGCTTTATTGATATTTGGTGTTTTTCGTTGCGAACGGGCTAACGAGCATGCCGTCGTACAAGAAAAAATATGTTGAAACTGCGTATTTCCGACAGCTCGATTTTACATACCCGTCACGTTGCATCCTGTGCAGCTTGTACCTGAATTTATTTAATTTATTTATTTGTAATCGCTTCCTGAGATATCCTGCACGGATGAGCAATGCTAATCTTCCGATGCGAGCTTTACGCACGGTTGAAGATTATTGGAAAAACTGTATTGATTTTAAACGCTCCAGAAATTACAACGAACCCTCCAATATGCAAATTAATTATGACGATATGGCTGTTCGCACAGGAAAATTCACGGGTAACAGAATTTTCATCACGGTGATCAGTCCATATTTTTAAAAAATACAATGAGCGCCAACAATTAAAATATAAAAGTAATAGAAGGGAATCACTTTTGTTAAATTTAAACGACCCAAATCTTTTAGGGATTTCTTAAGGTCCTTTCCTCGTTGTGCATATCACAAATTATCAGAACTGGTTTCTTTATAAATAAACCACGCAGAATTGTATCTTTAACTGAAATCGTCTCCCTCCGCAACTCCCCCTCTCTGCCTCTCGTATTTCCCTCTGTATAACAGACAAAAATCGACGATTCCCTGCCTTGAAAATTCACAAGGATTTCGTATCGCTTTTAGACCGAAGGCGCTTCACACCGATAAAATACATATATAGAACTGTTTGTTTTGTGATTCTTCCGCATTCGCGCCGGGATTTCTTAACAAAATGCAGAGATATTATACATAGCCATCCACTGTGGCAGTTCCGTTCGGTTTTCAACAAAAAGTTTCACAGGTCTCACGGTTTTCATGCCATCGATCAAAGCGAATGGAATGCACAATGGAAATAGGAGGACACCGGCATTCGTACAAATGTCATTCTCGCGAGAAACGGAAAAGACAAAAACGCGCGTACGTACTATAACAAATATTCAACCGAGTAGATATAATGGAACATGTACTTCTGTCAATCGAAAACCATCTCGTGAACTTGTCCACGTGTGATTCAAGTTATAGTATTGGTGTTTCAAGCGCTATTTTCGAACGTATAGACGTAATTTTTATTTATTTCTAGATTTCTGAGTCGAAGGTCATATCATATGTCGTTGAACTCGTCCTGGCATCATCTACTGCACTATGAAGTAAAAATGTGTGGTTCTATTAAAAAAAAACTATTGGTGACCTTTAAATAACCTTGAAGATAACATCAATCAGAAGATCTGTTTATATCACCACCCTTGTAGCTTTTAACAGTGCAACTTTACTCTTTGATATTTTCTCATTTGTTCAATCCTAACAGAGATATTCAGGTGTTTTGTTTCTTGTGGCTCATCCTATATGTACATCCCCATTCAAAACTGTTGGGACACTTATGAAATTTAAACTCAACATGAGAAAGAGTATAAGATCATTGACAGATTCAGAGATACATTGTCCTATTGTATACTTCACATTACAAAGATAATGTACATTCAGTATTCTATCACAAATCTCCCTACGGAAATGAAGAAAAAAATAAAATTTTGTTTTCGTTGATATAACCCATCGGTTTCCTAATTACAGTATCTATAAAGGTGTTCTATCTGTGAGATTCTAAACAGTTTCTGATAATATTTTCTCCCATTCCTGTTGCAAGGGATTCCAGATTCCAGATCTCGATTTTGGGTAAATTTGTTATATTTTTAGATCCATTCCACCCCATGATTCCCCCATTTGATTCAAATGGAATGATTGAAAGGTCCAGTACATGATTTTTATTTAATTATTGAAAACAAAGTCAAATAGGACATATGTTTCTGTGATCTTTTTTCATTCTTTTGATGTGCTGAAACCAACCTTAAAGTGATTCCCACTTGTTACAGGACACCCTATATAGAATGAATCCCTATGTGAATGAATACTGTAGCACTTTAAATAACTGCTTTAGTATTGAGGTTACAAAACAGTTACTTAGGAAAAATATGTTCTCTTCAATAAAGCCCAATGAATGATTGAAATTAATTATTTGTACGTCTGAAATTCATTTTCGTGTAAATCTTAACAAATACGAATAATCTACGTGTGAGTGAAAGAAGTCACGGATAATAAAATATTTGTTACGCAACTAACACGAAGAAACTCTAAAACTTTTTTGTTTATCTTGATGAAAATTAAATTCTTAATACTTCGCAATTTCCGCCTAAAATACTTATATATGATTTGTGTGTACTTACATATTGTATGTATAAGTATACAGTAGGATATCCGATTTTGCAGACCTTATTTTCCTAATGATTAATTATGTGAACACATCAGCATACATTTACATTTCTCTTTACGTGAGCCTTGTCCGGATAATCGATAACTGACTGCATTATTACTGATTTATCGAGACTAATGATTGACTAATTGTATATTGTGTCTCAGCTTCTCCTGATAATAGGCGTTCTTCCGGAAATTGTTATCTGTGCCATAAAAGATTAAAAGGACAAAATGAAATACATTTCTGAGAAATCGACGGAGCATGCTGTAACATTTTACAATGATTAAAAGAGAAGCTTTGCAAAATTTCCTTAGCTTTTCAAGGACATAACAATAAATGGACAACGTTAAGACAGTTCTGTGATTTCGTATTTTTTAAACGCGAAATAAACAGATTTGTACAATTTCTCCCACATAGTAAACCTTATCGTGAACCTTAAATTCTGTAAAAAAAATATTACATGGAATTGTCGTAATATTGTTTTTTATTTTATTTGAACCTTAGTTAAATAATCAGAATTTGTGTGTTATAAATGATATTTTGCTCGAACATCTGGCACTGGTTATCCACAAGATCTTTAAACAAAGTATAATTAATATAATTTTTTATCAGAATCAGACGCTAATATTTTGTATAACAATAAACATGCATATTTTAAATCTTTGATAACAATAAGTATACAATTTTGTAGGTTGAGTAAATTGAAAAGAAAATGATTATACCTTGTATAAAATACTTTTTAACGCAAGCCGTATTAATTTTACGTTAATCGTTCAAGTTTATAAATTTACTATAATTATAATCGAACGAAATTTTCACATATCCATATCCTACGCCTAATGACATACGAAAAAATTGTAAAAAATTTAAAAAATCCATCGGAAATATGTCATCGATTTTGAATAAATCCTCTTTTCCGTTTAATAGTTCACTTGTCTTCGACTACAATTCAATTATCTCGCGAGCTCGTTAACTTTTCATTACCTAAAATTCTTGATAATTTTGCAAATTACAACGACGGAGAGGACTCTGAGCCTCGGAGAGGATTACATTACTTAAGTATTAAACCACGTGAACCCATTGTGAAATACGTTGACGTTGATTGGATTAAACCTGTCGTGAACTCTTTGCCACAGTCGGTTATCCCCGTACATGTACATAGAGAATATCCCATTTTAATTGATAAATGCATACAAGGTGGAACCAAACTTTAGGGACATGCAATACTCATCAAAACCAATGAAAAACCCTTTGTGGAAGCAAAAACTCGTTTGAATTTTCGTGTATATGTGTTCCTAGGACTGTGTCGTCCAAAATGATAGAGTCAGGCGTTTTGTATTCGAATGTGCAAGAACATATGTATGAGCATATAGGAGCATGTGTGTCCTAACACTGCGGCTTACCAGGAGAGTACGCGCCCTTCGTCTCACCGCTTTGGTTGAGACTTTGCACACTGGTAGATTTCGTCACCCTGTTTACGAAAATACCTCATTATAGTGGCAGATACTCGATATTTTGCATCTCAAGAATTTGCATCTGTAGGGAATCGAACCCTGAGCTTCCGAAGAATCAGTGAAGCACCACGCCACAGCTTGTTCCTTGCTTCAGCTAAAGTGTACTTCAAGGCGGTATAGAAACTTCAATCATGAATATCTCGAAAAATACTGAGTATCTGCTATAATTGGGTATCTTCGTAAACAGGTTGACGAAATCTACCAGTGTGCAAAGTCTCAACTAAATCGGAGAGGCGGTCACCATGATGACCCGACACTAATAAGTTATGATGTTATTTTGTAATTAAGATCTATGTTTTTAAAAATTTGTTACTTATTGTAGCAGATAACAGTGACCACACACAGTCAGATTGGTGTTTATATGTCAGGAATGCGAAAGTCAGTGTTCCCTGCGTGACAATGTCGTTGACATTTCAAATCTCGTACTCCGTAATCATATTTGGATGAATTTAACCCTTTTAGTGCCGAACAACTATACATCGTCGTTGGCTACACTTGCGAAAAGTGCCGACGACGATATATCGTTGTGTGTGAGTCTCCAAAATGAGAATTGTTTGGTACATGAAAAAGTACGGTAAATGTTCAACTGAATAACAATACAAGTTTATAGTAATACTAAAATATTTTTTCCAGTGATATTATACTGGCTGCATACCATATTCATGAATCACCTGCTTTGTAGTAGGCAACCCTTTTGACACTTGCTGTGCATCATGGAATTATTATTTATTTATCTTTTTAAATACCTGTGGTATTGTCATAAATAATTAAATATACGTTGTTTATGTTTTATATTACATGTTCTATGTCAAACTATGTCAGTATGACGATGTTTTTTATTTGTAAATGCTGTTAATAAAAGATGATCAACTTTTCGAATTTTCTTTATAATTTTGAATAGACATTATTCATATAATTTTCAACAAATATTAAAATACTTTAGTCATTAATTCCCTGTCCGTTCAGTTCTTAACATATTCCTTTTTAACTTTTGCAATTATTCTTTAAAACCAAATTTTTACAATTTTTTTCTCAAACCTTACCAAGTTACAGCAGTTTGGCTCGGCAGTTTTCACTCAGGTTCAACTCTTTCGACTGGCACTAAAAGGGTTAAGTTTAACAAGATCGACGACCATGATGACAGATGACAACGGGGCAGCCAACGATAGATAATTCCTGGGAAGCTGCCTGCCTTGCTAAATTGTGATATTATCTATATTCGTGAGTGACAGAAGGAATTATAAGCCACCGATAATAAGATTCGATACCGTTTAATACTCACGTATACACGTGGGCTTTTGATAGAGTGATACTTCACCGTTGAGTCGATACTAATTGAGTAGTACAATAACCTGTCGCTGCTAATAACCTTGTAGTTGCTGCGATGCTTAATTCAGTGACAAATTTGAGAAAATATGAAAATGTTCGAGTCATATAAGTTCACTTAGTCATGAAAATGTTACCATACAAGCTGATTTGATCAGGTGTACGGAACCCGATGTGCCTTGCGTACAACAACCTGCAGATTGTACAAAGCATTCCGTGACAATGTACTTATGTACGTGTACGATCTGACTCATGCTGTCGAAATTGTACTTGACCATCGAGTGCAAATTACATGATGCCATCTACAAATTGGACCACTTAAACCGCAATGCATCGCCGACACACCGGTGTTCACTATCACGGAATTAAGTTAATTAGAACATTTTGCCAGAGACCCGATGCAATTGGAAGTTAATTACTCCCTCTTATATTAAAAGAAACATTCGCTGTTGAATAAGCGGGTTAGTTGGAAGAAAAGGACAAATATAAACTGCAATACTTGAAATATGGATGACATCGAAACGATACCGAAGGAATCGATTCACTTGACAAACCGCTTGAAAATAAAAATTTTACAACTGTTCAAAGGAATTTGTGTATGCTATTAAAAGAATTACTCGAACAGAAATAATTGAAATATTGTAATAACATGTATCATCAATTACCCTGCCTTTTCAGTAAGAATCTCAAAAATTGTATCCCGTATATTAATAAGTGATTCCATAGCTATTAATATTGCACGGTTTTCAAACGTTCCAGTGAGATTTCAATGACCCCCAATACAAGATCATTCGACAATAAATGAAAGAATAAGCAACAAATCTTACGTTGTAATAGATGTTCGAAATGGTTCCCGTTTGCATCGATGCAACATTGTAATGCACTTGTTATCACTTCCGGATTGATTGTGGCACGGGCTGCAATGAGTCTTTGTTTCATATCTTGTAATATTCTCCCTGTATTAGTCGATGAACATAGTTGTACGTAGGTATTTGTAAGAGGAAGCAAAACATAGTGATTGACATTGCTAAAAAATTTGAGACTTCCTTTCATTACTTCAACAGATCTTTCAAACGGTGAACAATTCATTGAGCTACGTTATAATTTCGGTGACATGCTAATGTGAACATGAAGTTCTCATTTAGTGAGCAAGTAGATATGCTCTTTGAGTATAGAGAGACTGAAGGGAATTCAGTAAGGGCACAAGCATTGTGTGCTGAACCAAATCCGGATCGTGCCCACCCTTCACGCTGTATGTTTCAGCGGATATATAAAAAAATTTAGAGACACTGGAAGCTTAAATATACAAAAGTGCATGGGCTTCGGCAATCCGATGATTTCAATGTTGCATCAATGCAAACAGGCATCACTTCGAACATCTTATGTATTATAACGTAGGATTTGTTGCTTGCTCTTTTATTTATTGTCGAATGACCTTGTTTTAGGGGTCGTTGAAATCGCCTAAACATCCCCTACACTACCCGGAACAAAAGAGTACGGCAAGCAATTTAAAAAAATGGAGATAACTTTGAAATCTCCAAAAACCCTCCACCTGTAAAAAAATTATTACTGCCATATTATGGCCCCTTTCGCACCGTACGACTTTTGTAAACGAAGTTTCTTCATATCTCTAAAAATAACGGAGATATTCAAGGTAATCAAAGTTACTGTCGCACCTTGTATATTTGATAATAACCTCTCCATTCGATGCGATTCTAAATTTGAAACAAGAAATGAACTAATGATAAAAGTAGAGAAATTTAACTTAAGGAAAAATGAAAAATGTTCAACTCATGTAGATATCTTAAACAAGATGACGTTTCTCTTAACGAGGAACACGGAATTTTCACTCAGGCGTGATATAGTAATTCACAAAACAATTCGTAAATTACAATTGCTGAATTGAGAACGCGACGGCGACCCATTTTCCTGGTCGCTTTAACCATTCGTCAAAGCGGGAAAAACAAGGGAAATTCACCACGTCGACTCATAAGCTGGCAACGAAATCCTTTCCGAATTGCACTCGCATTACATGTATGTACGTACTTGTGCCGGCTAATCCGTTTCGGATAGATAGCTAGAAAATTTGAAAAGTTTCAGAAATTTTTTACCGGTTCACTGAACTTCTCCCGCTAACGTTAAGCGATATTAATACTTTGTAGCGAACGTGGAAGGTCGGAAACTCCGTGAAAGACGAACTAACTACTTACTTTCAGCTAACAACATCGGTGATCCCTTATCGAGGAAAAAACGAATGTATCAGAAGCGAACAAACGATTTTAGACTAACTTTTTTTAGAAGTAAATAATTATTCATTATTTCGTATCTATTACATAGAGCGCTTCATCTAATTGTGTTACCTGACAGATTTTTAATATTTGAAGCATTTAACAATAGGTGATCCTAGACAAAGAATGACCCAATTAACAGGTTAAGATTAAGAAGACTAAATCTAAAACTCCATCATAGCTACTACTCAGATGTAACAGAACACTTAGGTGATTATCTTCAGCGGAGCATCTGATTACATCGTACTTCATAAAAAAAGAGGTTGAAAAAAGTCTTTTTAGAAAAACTAAATAAAATCTTAGAAAATGTAGTAAGTGACTTGATAAATTATATGCCAAACATTGAAAAATTAAATATACAATTTTTTTCATGTTGCATTATTTTAAAAGTTAGTCGCTTTTGCGTAAAACTAGAAATGTACAAATATATGTTATGTGTCCACCTTCTATTATTTTGTGGATTTTTATTAACTCGTTGAACGCCGTGTCCGTCACCGGTGACTGGCACCTCAAATTTAATTTAACTAAATAATTATTGATTGTCGCAAAATTTTGAGCAAGCTTCATACTGAAACAATAATGTAGAAGTAAAAGAACACGATCAAGTACTCAAATGTTTTTTTCTTTATGATCTATATAAAATATAGTAAATTATATCGTGTCTGATTAGGTATGGCCGTTTTCACTGTGGCGTTCAACGTGTTAGTCTTCATAAGAAAGGCGAACATGTCTGTGCCAAAACGTGTAGAAGCAAAACATAATAGACAGAGACGAAACGAATTTGTATTTTACTCGTAACTCTGCTTAAAATTTAATGTTAATACAATGTTAATAAAAAAATAATATAATTGTTATACATATAATAAAACGAGTTGAAGTTTCTTTGTCTTCACAATATGTGGACTCAGTGTAGTAATATAAATCATCTGCAGAACATATTTCTGTTTGTTAATTATTACTGTTTAAAAAGTATGTTGTAGTACGACAGAGTGAAAATAACAATACTGTCCGAGATTTGCAGGTTTTGCTCTTTTCTTACTTATTTATTATATTACACATTATTATTAAATTAAATATAATATAAATAATAAGCAGCGTCCTTAGACCTCAGTGAAGCAGACTGCAATATTAACAGAACATCGGAACAGTATTCCAAATATGACTCGACTAAATCCCAGAAACCTCAGACGGATTAGTTGTGAGAATTAGTTAAAGCATAAAAAACATGAGACTATCTTAGAACGTTGACTTGACCTGCTATACATGTTACATACGCAACATAATCAAGTTATTACTCCTTCTTTACATTAAGCAGTTTAACATCACTAAAAAGGTATTATACTTACTCCTTCTACTTGCAAAGATGTTTAAAGTAAAAGGAAACAAGTAATTACTCTCGAGCAAGATAAATAGGTATCCTAGAATTTCCACTTCCAGGCTACTTCTTCATCAATCATTACGTCATCGAGAACTAAATGGAAATTAATCGTCCTGCGATTGAAGCTGCTGTTAAATAGCGCGATGTAGCTGAAATTTTGTAGAATCCCATCTGGAATGAACAATATTCATGAGACTATTTAGCTTCGATATGCGTTCACGGAATAGATTTATAAATAAATTATAATTTAACAATTTTTTACTCCTCTAACAGTAAGAACCAAAGAATTTATCCGGAAATTAGTACAGGTATAGATTAAATTTTGAGAATTATTGAGGCAATGCGTGTTTACAATTTGTAGTCGGAAAGTAGTTCGTTAAATTGTTTAAACGTTGGTGGGTGCGTGCCTGAGGTGTGTGGATGGAGAAATTAGGATGGAAAGGAGTGCGATGATAACATGTAAAGACATTGGCGATTGGTGAGAGGTAACGAGAGGCTCAGAACAAAAGAATTAGGAAGCCAATACATAGGCCGATGGCGTAGATATAAGAAAAATAAAGGAAAGGCATACGTAGCGAGAGGACAGACATAGAAATCGTCGGAAGTAGTTCAACGACACACTGTGTACTTGACTGTAAATGAAAGCACAATTGTTTGAGGCTGCAAGTGAGGCAATGTGTGAAGGGGCAAGCACATAGGATTCGTAACAATAGAGGAAACAATAACGATTGCTCAACAAGGAGAATGATATGGCTAGGAGAAGGATAGAAATATATAATTTAACCCACAATTAGTATAAACGTTGAAGCTTACGCAACTACTATAGGAGGCCTCACAGCCCGGTAATGTTTATTGAGTTATTACGTACATACAAGTGCCGAATATAGATCAAATCCAATTGTTCTTGCTGTGTACATTAATAATAAAGAGACCCAATCCTGATTGAACATTGGACTCTAATTGAAAGGTACATAGCATGAGAAGATGATAAGTCATGCAATAAGGGAAATAGGTAGAATGAAAATTTGGAGTTGTCTCACAGACGTTCTATAGTAGTTAAGGGTTAAATTTATACATTAACGGTACAATGCACTTTGCCCATTTTATCGACAAAACACAGGAAATACAGGACAGATGGACGAAAGTAATCAAGCAAACTGTAAAATATTAAAGGGAACCAGCATCCTCTGCTCCCTGGCACTTGAGAAGATAACGCAGGAGGCCTGCACCGGGGCTGTTTTCGCTAAATGCTCTCCGTGGCTGGCTGCTTTTAGCGAAAAAGCCCGCGACCATGTGTACAGCCTTCAGTATACGTGTAGAACGTGGGTTTTTATGCAACGCGCACGCTTGCAAGTAAGTACACGCTGATACCCGCTAATGCACGCCACCACCGCGAAAGAACAAAAGCTCCGACACGTTCAAGTTCGGCAGACGGTGTGTGCTTTCCTGGAACACGCCACCATTATCCCGTCGGTCACCAAGTGTTGACGATGAGTGTTCTGCGACTAATAACACTATTGAACACATAGATTCGTTTGTGACATTCAATAGACGTTTCTGATAGACTTTTGTTTTATTTATTTCTAACTTATTTCATGGTTACATAGATTATGGTTAATATTTAGCTTACGGCCATGTTTCTATTTTGTTCTATACTATTTCTGACACACAATAAACTTAACACGTTGAACCGGTGACCGACGCCTCAAATTTAATTTAATTACATAATTATTGAGTGTCTCAAAATTCTGAGCAAACTCCATAGTGAAACAATAATGTAGGTACAGATGAACACGACAGAGAACTCAAATATTTTTTTCTTTACGATTTATATAAAAAATAGTACATTATATTGTGTCTGATTAGATATGGCTGTTTTTATTATGGCGGTCAATGTATTAACTTCTCACACTCGTGCCGGAAAACACACACCGACGACACATGCTAGCGCCACTCTTACCGCTAAATTTAAATATAATTCTAACATTTTGTGCGCCGAATATGAATCTGCAAGCCGTTTGTTTCCGTAATCCGAATTTTAAAAGAGAATGCACATTTTCAACTTCGAACATGCTGTGTGCTTTAACAGTATTGATTCTTCAATTGCTTTTTGCGCGAAATGATTCCATGGACACTCTCGAATAAACTGATATAAATTTTTTCAATATTTTTCCCATTAAAGATGCGCCTTCTTAGACTTAATATATTTTTTTCATACTAAAAACAAGAATCACGCGGTAAGGGGTTAACAGAACCGCTAAACGCCAGCGTTGAGTACCACGGCCGGCGCCGCATGTTCCGCCGAAGTATTTCGTTTCTGCATTGAAAAGGGTCTACAGTTCTATGTTGAAAATTTGAAAAGGGGTAGATTGGAAATGGAGAAAGGTCTACTGCACCGCGTGGTATAGTCAGAGTTTCCCCTAGGCCCTTAGTTTTTAAAATAAATTGAAAAATATCCGCAAAAACTGGCGCGCTTCGGGTGTCCCTTTTACTTTGACCATTGTTTATACATGTTAAAGTCTTTATAATGTAATAACAATTTATATTACTTTATTCGGGAGAGTCCACAGAATCATTTCGCGTAAAAAGCAACTGATGAACTGTTCGTCTTAAAGCACAAAACATCGTTGAATTTGAAAATTTTTTGTTTTAAATTGATTTTTTCGAAAACTAACAGCGATAGGAACAAACGGTTTGCAGATTCGTATTTAGCGTACACAAATCTATAACAAATGCTTGCTGAATGTTACAAGTCCAAATATGCTTTAAACAGTGTAATAAACATAGCAGTTGACGCGCAATTAAACTATTATATAAAAGAGATCTTCCTTCTCATGAGTGTCGATAAAATCCACTGTACAGCAATTAATTATTATTAATTATTATTAATAGCTAATAAAATTATCTCCCACGTATATTCGTTTAAGCATTCTTTCCTTTTCAGACGTAAGGACTCATTGTCAGTGTAGTTGGCTCTCGTTTCATTAAACCGTTCAGTTAATCGACTGAGAATGATTTTTCGTTGTCAAAGTAAAAAGCGTGAAATTTTAGCGTACTCGAGGGGTTTGACGTATTAAAAGGGTACTGCATTCTCCTTACGCGTGGAATGAGGTTATACGAGTACCTTCCAATTACAGGCTCACTTGACACAGATTGTCGTGCCTCAAAGTTCCCCGTTCCTATGACTTTAACTGCTACTGGAAATTAGTCGGCGACAAGTACCACATGACCGTCCTCATGTGCAAAATACATTAGAATGGTTATCTAAGGTGAAGGTAATGTCTCACTTGTTTTTGATGATAGAAAAAAAATGTTAAACGAAAACGTGGTTTGGTTGAAATTTTTCTCAAGGTCATGTTTTTCGAGATTTCAAGGTCATCGGTATTTTTTCAAATGGAAGTGTACATTTGTATGATCATGGCGTGATGCCGAGGTCACGGCCAATCCAGAGATCTATAACACCTATTCAAAAATTAAACGTATAACGAAGCGGACCTCCGCAATGTCCGAAATTATAATTCTTATACAACACAATAAACCAACGTAAACCGCGAACAACTCTCATCGATCAACCTAACCCACTCACACGATGTTACTTCTGCCTGTGAGCGTACTCGTGACTAACTTCGCATGTATGTGAAGAACACGGTATGCAGCAAATTCTTTATTATTATCTTAAAACTAAAAGCAAGTATTAATTATTATGGTACTGTAAAAGGTATATTTCCACCACATTCAAGTTTCTTGATAAATTTTCAGGATTCTAGTGCTTCCAATCAACCTTTTTAAGTATACTAGGGTTGTTCGACCCTTTGCGCTCAGAGAAAGAAATTCGTTTTCCCGTTATTATGTTGTTCCTTACCGAAAGGGTGAAATCAGTGATGGCCACGAGTGCTCCGGTCTTTCCCCACTCTAAGCCCATTCCCCTCATATAGGCTGTGATCTATGACGACGATGGAAGGAGGAGCGAACTGAAGGGAACTGAATCGAGGGGAATGGACTTAGAGTGGGGGAAGACCGAAGCTCCTGTGGCCATCACTGGGTTAAATACTCAATGTTTTAAAATACAGTGGAACCTCAATTATCCGATCTATAATTGATAAAAGGATGACTCACACTGTAACTGTGTTTTGTATAAAAATTATTATTTCATTTTAGTTTTTATACTGCAATTTAATTTATTTCATATATGAAGACTAATTTTTGGATAACCGGTGTTCGCATAATCGAGGTTCTACTGTACTTTGAAATATGAATGTTAGTAGTACCTTACATTTTTGTTCATGTAAGCTGAATTAAGGATCCCACAAATCAACTAATTTTGTCGTAGTGCAAGGAAGACGAAATTAGCTCCTCGCTATAAATGCGACCAGTGTAAATTATAATATAATAATACATTATTTTGTATATTTGGAAACGAAAGATTATTATTACTTTTCATGTTAAATTCAGGTACTATTTCATCCTATATTTTATCTGTTGTACGAATGTTTTTATAATCTCGTTGTATTAAGTCATGAAGTATCGAATATTACTTTCACTGTTTCTATTAATTATTCTGTCGACGACATTTTTCACGAGATTACTAAGGCTTACAGAAATTATGTACTGTTGGAAGCTGGAAAATTGAGTACATATACGCTGATTTCGAGCCGCGACCGAATTCCTGGCGCAAACGCTGGTGGTGTTGGTCTCTGGAATCTTTTATTTTACATTCTGCAGAATAGAATGTTGACAATATGGACGCACAACTAATTTTTATATCATTCAACATTCAAGAAAAATTCGAAAGTCTCTCAAAAGCTATGTTACTTAACTGATCATATGAATCAGTAAACGTATACAACACGGTTTAACACCAAAAGGTAACATTTTTAATTGTAACAATATTCCTTTAAGTCGGAGGCTCCTCTAAAATTATTTACTGTTGTTTCCTAAACTTTGTGCAAGCACGTTGAATAAAATATGTCAGGTTCCGAAAACTCGGAGGTTGTAGCGTAGATCCACTTTAAATTATTACAAGGTTACCCGGTATTCGATAGATTCAAAATGTGAATAGTTTCAGGAGATTAATAAAGTTTAAAATTACCGACTCGGATAATGAAAGAAGCCCTGAAAAAAATTACGAAATTGAATGAATCGAAACAAGAGCAAAACCTTTCTTTCCTTGCACATGCTTCCCAAAGCAGAGAAAAATAAATTTCTGCAGGCATAAAAAGTGAATTATCACTATCTTGAAAACATTAAATTTATTGAGACAGTATTTTTATTTTTTTTAGGACACGACTTTTCGAGATTTTTCATTATTGAACGAAGAAATCGTTTTTCCTTTATTAAAGCATTCACAAATTTTTAACACTGACATCATGCGGAATTGTTATTTCAACGTAAAAGAAAAAAATGTTAAAATATATGTATGGATGCCAAAAAATAATTAACTATGTACAATTAAATGAATGCTATTACTAGCCAACTATTACTTAAATATCACAACGATTTCTTCCTTTTAACTACACTGTTGGTTCTGAATGTGACGGAACCTAACATGTAACAATGTGTAATCCTCCGCGAACAACCAGTCCTTTCACCGTACTAATTCAATTTGCGATAATTCCATTATTCCACCCTATTTTGTCAGAAATTATATGTAGAAGCAAATATACGAGCGAAAAGAAGAAGGCTTGAGAAAGTATTTACAGCTGAAATCTCACGAGACAGACGTTTATCGAATTACCCCTTTAATCGCAACACCCTTCCAGTGAGAACCATTATGTCGAAACGATAACCGCTGGCAAATCTTGAGACAATGAGGACCGACATTTTTTCTCCATTTCCTTTTTATTATGTTGTCAGATTCGATACTAATACAGTCTCAGTCTTCCGTATATTATTCGCAAGTAACAATCGATTCTCAAGCTCATTCTTGGTTCTGAAGCCATTATTGGGTAGAAGCCATTTTTTTTTAAATTATGAAAAAA
Organism: Macropis europaea; assembly: GCA_916610135.2. NCBI lineage: Eukaryota > Metazoa > Arthropoda > Insecta > Hymenoptera > Melittidae > Macropis > Macropis europaea. The sequence goes on along the minus strand of OU744345.1, from coordinate 22,417,294 downwards.
AGAGAAATGCACATGGAATTTACCACAGACGAGAAATCAACGCTCTAGAAGCGGGTCTATTGTTACATAAGTTTCTCTGTAGTTCAGGATACCACATGAACTTCTAGCGTCTTCTTCCGCCGTCGTCAGTAGCTACTGATTTATCATTCACCTACGACAAAGCACGTGCAATCTCTGGCTTTACTGTATAAGCAATTCTTGCGCCAGTTCTTCCATTACCTTCTACATAAATCAATGTACAAATTGTATACCGCAAAATGGATGGGAGTTGCAAAAATGAAAAATTCCCAGAATTTCGGTCACCGCATGCCCGCACAGTGGGATGAATTGCTACTTTAGGTAGAAAAATTACATTGTTGCTGATCGTTTTTTTTTAGTTGTGAAAAAAGCGGAAAAGCACTTTTAATGTTATTGGATGGAGAAATCATAAATCGACTGATGATTTGTCATTAAAATCTGATGAGTCTCTTGAAGAACTGTCAATGCTGTCGCCATTTTTATCGCAATGAAGCATGTGCGAAATTTCGGATCCTGTTACCAAATACAGTGTGCCTTCAGTGAATCCAAGCTTGAACAAATGTTTTTCTGGAGAATTTTTTGCTGCATGCGGGTACTTGTAATACAATCATTCTAATGTTGTTGCGTTTATAAAATGCATTAGCACGTATCAGCAGCCAGAATTAATATGCAGCGAAACTATCTATAGGGGCCTTACAAATAAAGGAGAAATCATTATGGTACTTCTTGGCATAAATTAGTAATAAGCTTTTTTAACAAGAAGAAACGTTTGTAAAAACTGTCATTTCAGCACCAGTAAAGACATTTTCCTGAAGAATAATAGCCCCCTTCCGTCTTCCGCACCAGTAGAACGATTATTTTATATATTTTATATATTATTATAGAAATAAAGTCTTTCAGTTGAATTATTTAGATAATTATTTTTTTTGCCAAATTTCAAATAACGAAACAATGAAATCATTCATTATTTGAAATTGCTATTATTCCAAATAAATCGAAATTGCCTTTATTTTTAAATAACAGTAATTCTTATTTTCATTTCAAAATAAAATTTGCCCAGGTCTGCCCAACACTACTTACTGGCAACGACGTGAAAGACGTTTCGCGTTCGTGATTCTCTGATACGCCACGAGATGGCGGTCGACACGACGCTTTACTCGCGAGAGCGGCAACCGTGTGACAGATTTCTGGGAAAATAGACACATCCAAGAGATTGACACCGATAGCTGGAACTTAACCAGGTCCATGCGACGTGACGGGTTCTTTTTAGTTAAGAGATAGCAGTAAATGAGCTTAGTGTCTCCAATTCCGAATTTTCCTTGTTTTCTTCTATTTAGATTTGTCAGTATATTTTAATTAAACAAAACTTGCTTTCACTTTCGATAATATATGCTGGCGTCGTGTTTTTCCATTTATTCTGCTATCTGTATTTATTTTATTTAAAAAATATTTGATAAAGCAGTAATTATTGGTAGCGAGAAATCCTTGAACGAGGTTAATTTAATTCCTTGCATATCCACTTTATCTATCACCGCGTTTTTCTCAATTATTCAAAAAAGGAAAGAAAGGGCCAATGTAAATGTATCACAAATAAAAAATAAAGTTGTAAACCAACCTTTATTGTAGCCATTAAACATCAGTATCGTCATTCCGAAACAATCGTTATTTCATTTTAGTTTCTCGTATAGTTTCAACCCTGTAAAAAAGTAATGAAACTGAGTTTATTTAATCCTTCTTAAAAAATTATATTTTCCAACCAGTTGTAACAGGCGTGTTAAAAATTAATAGGGTGATCGGAATAAAAATTTGAAAAGTCGTTCCTTGACGGTTCTGGAAGTAAGTGCTATGCAGTTCCTCGCAGTCCTCTTGCCGGAAGGCATCCTCGCCTTCCCCGCTCCGAGGCCTGATCCTTGAAGAACAATACCCCTTTTCTTTAAAAGCTAGCGCTATAACGTCACACCACTTGCCATCTTTAGTCTCTCTGCCTCTCTCTCTCTCTCTCTCTCTCTCTCTCTCAGGTCTCTTTCAAACAATCAATTCCATAACCCCCGATAGCCATACGACTTTGAATCGCAGGCTAACGTCTGGTGCCCACTAATCAATCCATACACCCGACATACAGACCCAAAACAATTCTCAAGTCAATCATAAAGAAGTCTAAGTGAAATAACGTTATGCTGTCTGCCTTTGACTCCTCTTAAAAGCACACTGCATCTGACGGTTACATTAAAGTCTCAACTAACAAGTCATTAATGAGTCACTAATAAATCATTGTTAATTGTATGTCATTTTCCAGTCAACATCTATCAAGGTCGACTCTTTCCTAAGTCAACACGGATGTTTATACAATTTCTCCGAATTAACAGTTAATCTTTGCAACGAGCAACGAATACACAATTTTGTGTACTTTATACAACTGATTGTGAGTATCTTTCTCGGGGTCGTCCATATCATACATTGAGAGTCTATGTATTGCACTCAATTGTTACCTGATTGTGATTTTAAAGAGTTGTTTGGAGTTGTTTGATTTGAGTTTTTTATTTGTTGGTACACGACAGCACAGTTAAGTTAGTTTACAAACGATTGTTTACCTTCTGGAGAGGATGCCGCTAATATTCGAGAAGATGTAAGCAATGCCGTGGACAGTTCTGCAACGAACAAGGGACACTCTCTCCCTCGTCATCCTGTATGCCCCGTTTCTCGAATATTGGCACATCTCTCCAGCCTATGAGTAACTAATTAAATTTGTAGCTTCACATAAATGTCGTCGACCAACGTGAAAGCTCTAACTCGTGTTCATTCGAAATTTAGATACGTCCAAACCCCTAATATTTGAACATTTCGATACCTACGTTTACACTTCCTATGGTGTAAGTAGTTAAATAAATGAGTTTATAAAAATTCATATAACGCATGGTATAAATGGAGTTCTAATACAGTAAGTTATGATGGAGATAATATTATTAATTGGTAGCGGGGTTTTAATAGTCGATACTTCGTTTTTATATTGTACAGATATATTTTGCAAATCTTGTTCTGTACTTACAATCAGAACTCTTACATTGCAACATTATTCCTTAAGCATCGGTAAGCATAACGACGCTTTTTGTCAAAAAAAAAAGGTGCTGTTCTTAATTATTTTACTTATTCATCTTAGAATTAATTGGCCCGAGCTGATAATCTTGTCTTTTTAAAATTGGAACTGAATTTAAAAGTCTGTAACTGATATTCAAGAAAACGTTACAGAAGGACTAAAGCTATTAAATGGAAGGACTTTTCTAAGTTTCTTGAGACAATTATCTGAATAATTAACGCTGAAAAATATATATTGAGGCCCGTGCGGATTATTCCGAAGAAAATAAATAAAAAAAATCGCAAATCCGTTTCCCTTTAAATAACATAAATGACGTATCAAAAGAAAAGAATGTGGAACCTTACATTGCCGTACAATTTATAAAAAGCGATCATTTCTTAAGATCTCTTAAGTTTCGAAGATCTTAGAAATTATTGTCTAAAGAGTTCCTTTATTGGACAGAATGAAAATATGTGCTTTTCTTGTGTAAGCGACCATTCAATTACGTCTGTCTGAAAAACTGCGGATAGAATTATTTACGACTGGAGCATTAAATTGAACTTACAATTCAACCTAACATTTCCCGCAACGAGGGTATTACAAACCGGGACGATCATTGTTTCCTTTTTATCCTCTCAATGCCTAGCCAACTTTTTCTTTTGGCGTTCACCTACACCCTTTTTTTACACCCACTCATTCCGGCCAGCTATATTTTCTGGGCTCTCTTTCACCGCTAGAACGAAAACGTGTACTGGTCGAAAGATAAATTGCCCTTGGTTGAATGCCTTTTCGACCATTACATTACCCTTAAATCGTGCCATTTATCCCACCGAGAATTATACGTATACGCTACAGTTTGCTACGGTGAAATTTACTGATACGCCTGTATCGAAGCCTTTTTTCTTTTCCTAAACAAAATTTCCAAGACCACGACTTTGGACAAACGAAACGTTCAGTACTTGAATCGGTCAAAGGTCTCCGCACACCTATCCTATTTGACATGGCGACGTATATCCAATTCTGGCGGAAGGAATCGTGTGCATAGAACAGGTACATAAATTCCAACAATCTAACTTTAACCGTTCAAAAGGTATGAATTTATTTTAATCATCACAGAAAGGCGTTTTCGGACTTTGGGGCAAAACTGGTAACAAGAATTGATGATGCCCACATATGTAGATCTACGAAAACGGAAAAGAAAAGAGTTTGAAACATAACGCTTGCGAAACGCAAAAGAAAAGACATTGCTTCTTATTAACACTAACCGTACCGGCACTTCACATATACCTATTCTTACCGTAACCGGTCATAAACAAGCCAGGCGATGAATTTTCCTCAGTAAAAAAAAGTAGCAAAAAAAACAAAAATTGAGAAATTGATTAATCGGATAATATAAGAATTTACATAAAGTTAGATGAACAAAAGAAATAGCAATGAATGTACAGTTTTAAATGAAATTTTGAAATCGGTCATTTGACTGGGCCTGGTACCGTTAGTGTTAAAATAAAAGAACATATGTCTCGTTAAATGTAAAGGTATTCCTTCTACCATCTGAATTTATTGCTTTACATTACTTACAAGGGACATCACCCAGGTAATATCCACTGTCGTCCATAAACATTAGAATACTTGTCAAATCAGAGATAAACCTGAAAATGTTATGAAATCATTGGAAGGTTTGAATACACACTGTTTTCTTATATGTTTTAGACTACCTGGGTAATGTACGTATATTACTATATCATAATATTCGTTACGGAAGTTAATTAAAAATCATATCCCTTTTTTGTCGATACACCCCCTCTAGGTCTGTGATTACAGCTTTCACTAATTTTGGTATTCTGGCTGTTAGTGTTTCCTTCTATGTATAGACTTTATCTAACATGGTATTTATCTATGTTAGACAAAATACTTATATAAGCTTAACAAACAGAAATTGAGACAAAAACTGTACAGATTTAGTGTATTATAATAATGAAGCCCTAAAAAGTGTCTGCACTGACACGTTCCAATCCTACAAAAGATTTCGTTTGCACGAAGTGTCAATTGCGCAACTGATTGTGTTCCCCAAAGCCAGTCATAGGCAAGTCCTGTCCCGATGGGACAATTTGTCGTTTGCAAAAGAATGCAGGATGCGGTGTATGAACAGAGAGTTCGTTTTCTCCTTATTCTTTTTCTTCTTTATAAAATGTAACTCCAGCATCGACTGTCATGATCATTTAGCCGTGGTACCTATAGTTTTAGATGGGTTCCGAACCACCGTGACAGAAAGTATTTGTTCTAGTTTCGCAGAAGCTTGGTTAATGGCCTGCTGTCTAGCTTAGGCGTACTAGGGAAGCATCGCAAGAGCCCATCCAAGAAAAATTTGCCCGTGTCTGGCCATGTTACGTTCAGCTATTCTTCACAAGAATCCCGTACCGAAAATTTAGACGCCCGTGTTCGGATTACATCATTATTCCTCCACACTAGGAGTGCCGAACATGAATTTTCAGAATCAACTTCCGCGAGGAATAGTTTAACATCCACACTATCTTCCATCCAAATTTAGAATTAACGTCTGGAAAAGTCAAACACTACGAGATTGGGTTCCTTTTTCCTAGGCAAGTATCTCAGCTGACCGTAAAGTACGTTAAAGATTATTGTGAGATATAAAATTATTCTTTTCAACCCCCGCAGTTTTCAGTGGGTGAAAACCTAAGATTAGATTCTCGCTCCAATCGGAATTGAAACAGTACTATCATTTGCAACGCAAGTGATCAAGTACTCTGAATCAATCGTATTCCGTATTTTTTATTATAATATATATTCTTTTGTTTCAACCTTAAAGAGTATACTGATGTTTGCAATCCTACACATTAGAATTAAGAATATCGAAGACGTGACAAATCTATAACGACATACTTCAATCGCTTACTATAGTGGTTTCTTAATTATTTGACTGTGTTGCCGTTAACACTGACTTTTACAACACTCTGGAGAAAATTAACACATTGTCAAGTATTAATGTAAATTTAACACTTTGTATGTGGTAGTAAATTAAATCCATTGATACGTTTGTGTAGACACAATGAATTTAATTTCCACATTTCATATTATTGATCGCCATGTTATTGACGCTGTGGTAGCTTATGTTAATCAAGTATATAGACGGTTGACAATATGTTTAGATTACAATAGTAATATAATAACACAAGTACACGATCGACCAGTGAAACAGTTCTTCCTGTATTATTTATATTAACACGTTAAACGCCGTGGCTGTCACCGGTGACCGACACCTCAAATTTAATTTAATTAAATAATTATTGATTGTCGCAAAATTCTGAGCAAACTTCATACTGAAACAATAATGTAGAAACAGACGAACACGATGGAGTACTCAAATCTTTTTTTTCTTTATGATTTATATAAACATAATAAATGATGTCGTGTCTGATTAGGTATGGCCGTTTTCAGTGTGGCGGTCAACGTGTTAAAACAGAACATTTTAATCGGTCCTACTAGTTATGGCAGTTTTCACTGCAATCCTCGAGATGTGAGCTGTACAGTACAGCGACAATTACTACAAAATGTAACCTGTATTATTAACTGTGTGAAGAAGCTTAGAGTAGAAATTAATTTCTTAGCCATCCAGAAGAGCGGTGTTCTGAAAAGTCCTTCATGTAACAGCAAAGTTTGTTGCATGTTAACAACACAACTCGTGCATGTATGTACACTGAAGAGTGGTTTCAACGACCTACAACGTGAGCGGAATGTAAACAGTATTGTTGTTCGAGCCAAACAATTTCTCATTTGTTATAAAACTCATTCAGAGTTTTGAAATTAATATGAATTATAGAACATGTATAACACTGTTCAACACGTATCTGGACTTTAGAAACTTTTTGGTAACTTTTAATATTGACTATGTATCTCTTATAGATTTTTGTGCGCTGAATACGAATCTGCAAGTTGTTTGTCTCCATCAACCTCGGTTTTCGAAAAAATAAATTTTGAAAGGATTATAACCTTAAGAAGCACACGTGTATCGCGATCATCTTGTGTTAATGAACCGATCCAAATGACGACGATATGTGGCTGTAACGACGCGGGAAAATTTTCAACCGTTTTAAAAATAATAGTAGGTCCCGGTTTTACCCAGTTGCCTGGTTTCAGCTGGGTCTCCCCTACTTCTTTTAATCAATAATGGTAGTGATTTTCATAGTTTTTTTTACTGATTCTATTAGATGTGATCGTAAGTAGTAGTCACATATGTCATTCCCGATCAGATAAATAATGACTGAATGTACCTGTCATCGATATATGGGTGACACGTCAGTCAAAGTGTTAATTGAGTTAACAATTTGATATGTTAAATTTAAGAAAATGATAATCCTTGACCGGGTGTTCAGTGTTGAATTATTGAAGAACAGGAGTACGCGTTGTACATACATATGTACATATTTTACATTGCGTGATACGCAGTGTGAGATTCAAATATTCGATTCAAATATTCATGTCCGAATTATTTTGGTACGCAGAATAACAGTATTCGAAGGAATGCCCGTGGAATGAACAGTACGCATTTCCGGTCGTAATTGGTGCGTGAAACTTCCGAGTGAAAAATGTTATTCATCCATACGTGAAAAGATATATAATGCAAGCAAGGTATTCGTCGAAAACACGAAACAATAAAGGGACGTTATAAAGTTCGCGTCTTTAATTTAAATAAACAGTATTTAATATACGCTTGGTATAGTGGTTTCTTAATTCTTTAACTGTGTTGCAGTTAACACTGACTTTTACAACCCTCTGAGGCAAATGAACACATTGTCAACCGTTAACGTAAATTTAACACTTTGTGTGTGGCAGCAAGTTTTGATACGTTTATGTAGACAAGATGAGTTTCATTTCCACATATCATATTATCGATCGTCATGTTATTGAAACCGTGGCAGTTTATGTTAATCAAGTGTATAGACGGTTGACAATATGTTTGGATTACAATAATAATGTAACAACACAAGTACACGATTTTTACTTTAATTCAAATACACAGTATTACATCGTTCTACCGAATAGCAAACACGGAAACTTGGTGTGGTTTCAAATAAGCAGCGCAAGCTTCTAGACAATTTTTTTTCAAATGTAGAACGAACTCAAAGGAACGCTACTATTTATACACGAGTTAGTAAAAACGAAATCGACACGCATTTGACTCGAGTCTAGATACGAAAAAAGTACACTATAACGAGACCCAAGCAAAGAAAATAGCAAGTAGAAAGACTAGAGCAATGCAGAGCAAAATCCCGCGCAGTAAAACTGACAATCAGATAAAAATGCTCTCAAACTTATACAATATAATAATTTTTCGTGTACCATAGACAATATTCTTCATGCAAATAGAAATTTTTCGTACATTATGGTTAAAACATTTTAGTTTCATTAACAAGCTCTATTTTACGAATGACATCACGCAGGGCGTGTCAAAATTTGTGGTGCAAACAAGGGCAGGCTAATGAATAAATTAATCTAACTTTCGGGCTAAACCTTTTTATGTCAAGCTTCGCTTTCGGAGAAGAATGAATTTAAATTTTAAATTGAGTAAGCTTTAAATTTTAGATGTTTCATTCGCATTAAAAATTAAGCTATTAATAGGTTAGTATTATTAACTTTATAGTCCAGTTTTATTATACAATATTTTGTACAATTATCTATTTTATACACTTTTCAGAAACTTTTACTTATACCTGATTTTTTAAATAATTTTCTTATTAATAATTTTAACTTTTATTGGAAATATTAGAATGAATGTATTTTTCTGTACAGTTATTTTAAGAATACACAGGTAGTTCTATGAAACTGTATCTTTAAATGGATGGAGTGAAAGAAAAATATCAGAAGGATCAATTAACTTTTGTAAATGTTACCTTTATGCACTGTTATGCATTGATGCAGCTGAGAAGTACAATTGCACATTCTGTGCCATGAAACCATATGCTTTTTAGTGTACAAATCGATACAGATTTCACCCTCTACAGAAAAATTTTAACAATGTTATCCATGAAAATTGTTAGTTTGGAACTTACTTTAATAAGTTTGTTAAATTATTTCGATGTATTAATTTTGCTGGGAATTATTCTCAATAAATACTCGATCACTTCTTCAGTAGCAGCTCTAACACAAATTATTCTGTTAGAGCCACGTTGAAGTAGCGATCGCCTGGTTTTATACTGTAACTATTAAAACTATGGAGAATTTAAGTATTAGAGCTGTTCAAATATTTACTTCTTGGTATTCATTTTCGTTCAGTCGCGTTTTCATACAAAATTCAAAATTAATACACGCTTTTCGATACAGAAATATACCAAAATTGGAAAACTGTGGCACACTAGAACTCAAGGACGAGCATTCTTAGGCTGTGTAACACCGTGTTTCAAATTGTTTAATATATAAGAAAAATAAAAACATTTGTTTATAAAAATATAACATATCTTCATTTAGCGTTGTTAACCTCTTTCGCACCCACATACGGTATGACTCACGAATTGATTTTTATCCGAATCTTTGAGCGAGATATCTTGCATGTCTTTTCATTAGGACGCGAGATATCATGTCCAAAGCGTCGCATGAACGACATTGCGTCGCGAATTATCTCGTCCATACATGCGAAGGCGTTAACAAGTAATTTGTATAGTCCTAGAACAGAATTCTTGTTCACTTAGGCGAGTGTCAACACACTATACAACTGTTTCTCGCCTATTTCCCGTTAATTCCTCCCTGCATTTTCTAACGTTTCAGTGATCTTTCAATGAGTAATTGAATCAGCAATGATATGACCCTTAGGCGGCAGATTCTGCTTTCGTTTCAGTAACAACAATGGATATGGAGTACAATACAACAAATAAAGGCAAGGAAGTTATTCACATTTCTGAAACAAACAATGGACCTTATCTCTGACAAGGTACACTTCTGTACTCATATTCAGAACTTTCACGTTGTGTGAGTCCTGAACTCCGTACATGTAAGTAAGTACATTCATATATTTTGTATACTTTGTTCAAGAACTGCAGTACTATAGACTTATTTAAGATATAAACAATAAGTTTACTTGACCGCAAGTTGCTTATGTTATAAAAAGTTCCAACAAGATACGCGTTCGTAGAGTTGCAAGATCTCAGAAGTGTAAAAAGGTACCGAAAGACATAATGGTAAAAGTAACGATGACATACGGTCGTAGCAATGCCAGTCGGAAGATACTCCTGGGGCTTGTTTCATAAGTTTACGACTTATACAGGAAACCGTAACGTGCTGTAGGGGTTTACGATTTCACATCTCGCTGCTCCGTAAAGTCCGTAATTCTTTGTAGCCATTAATTCGCTATAGTTTTGAAGTGTCCTCTGCTAGTAAAATGCAAAACCCTGAATTTCTGCCACACGAACTTGTATTTGTCATCTATGAGTGCCGAATACTATGCCAAGTTTGTTGGAATTGTTGAGAATGAAGATGAAGAAGTATCCTATCAGCCTTAATCACAGGCTTTGAGTGCACAGTACACCATCTTGTACCAACAACTAGGCAAAACGGAGTGCATGGCTTAATTTTATGTTGTACTAATTTAAATGTAAAGAAATAGTATTTTTAATGCTTAGACCGCGGCAATCATGACCGTTCGTTTTTAAAGAAGCCCTTGCGCATATTACGAGGGATGTTTCCAATGTTTAGGTAATTCAGAAACAGACCGGAATGCAGGCCTAGTGACTGATGCTATTACACACAGGCAAGTACTGACACATTTTCCTAACGACACCAGTCAATGCCGATCAATATTGTTCGACCACTAGGCGAGTACAGATCTGTTTCTGAGGTGTTAACCTGCGACTATGGGAGACGCTGTGAATTCTCAAGGAGCCCTCATTTTCTTTTTATGGCAGAAGGGCATAAAACCATCTGAAGTCGTTCCACGATTACATGGAGTATTTAACAACTCTGCAGAATCTAAAAGTACTGTTTATTGTTGGGCTGATCGATTTAACGACCAAACACTGCTGTAAACCAGTGGATAAAGAAGACTTCCCAAAAGTTCTTCGAAGGAGGTCTAAAAAAATTTGTTTCCCGGTTGGATAAATGTATACAATTAAATGGGGATTATATTAAGAAACTACAACGTAACATAAACAAAAATGTGTAAAATAAAGAATTTAGAGCATGATTCTCAGAACCTCGAAAACATCCCTCGTATTTACGTGTGCACTAAGAATCTCTAAAGAACCCTCAACGTTCGGGAACAAATTAACTATAATATCTGTTCAATTAGCCACAAAAGAATCATAAAACAGGAACAAATTTGTCCCTTCAACACGTTTCCTTTGAGGTGAGGGAAGTTGCGGTGTCCACGCTTTCTTCTGTGATGGACGAAGCAATCGCGATTCCTCTAAACCAGGGATGGCCACGGGAGCTCCGGTTTACCCTCACTGTAGGTCCATTCCCCTCGTTTCAGTTTCCCCTCGGTCCGCCGTCGTCCCAGATCACAGCCTATATGAAGGGAATGGATCTAGAGTGGGGGAAGGCCGGAGCTTCCGTGGCCATCATGACACTAACTCGTTAAAAACTAATTTCAGTTCATGATGAGACGACTTGTAAGGTGCCAAGTAAGGGACTGTATATTCCTTCGTCTCCACAATTTTGTTATTATAACCACACTTATTATTGTGACACAAGTGAGAAGTGACAATGTCCTGAGTATTTAAGAGTTCGCTTAATTCTGTCTGAAATTCTGCGGCTGGCTACTTTGATCATTTTCGGTATTTCCCACTCCTAGACCTTGAATACTTCGTGAGGGTGGAGAATGCGTCAATTCTCGAAACTCATTGGTTTTTACATTTTGACCCTCCACCCTCACGAGGTGTCTAGGAAAGGGCGATGCAAGACGTCCTGGAGGGTCCGGGGACCACCAAGGTTCGAAGTGCGTGTCAGGGCTGAGATGAAACGCGCGCTGAAATTTGAGATTTCTAGACATCGAGGCATCGGGAAGTAATAAATAACTATATACAACTTAGTTTCCCGATGCTCAAGATGCCTGACGTCGTCCCATGTCGCCCAGCCACAGGTGGCCCTCAGACCTTTCCTGAGAGGCCTTATTGTTTGGAAGTCCGAACAGTTCACCTTGATATAACTCCACTTCTTCTGTTCAAAAATCATCAGTCTCCAAAGCTAAAAACTATCAAGTGTCCGTGATAGCCATCCGGAGCGCACCCCACTCCGGCCTACCCCGACTCTGCGTCCATTTCTCCTCGCGTAATCGGTAACTGTCGGTCAGTGGTAAGTGCGATTTTTGAAGAAACAATCACGTAATAGGAATAATTATTTTTTATATATGACATCAGCTTTATCCAAAGATTACATCTCTACTTTGATATTCCGGATGGCCATCACGGCTCTACTTTATCAAAATGTTACCGTCAGGGAATTAAGAATGTTTCTTTGAAGTGAAACCTTACAGGCACCATCGTATCTCACCTTTACCTGTTTCGCAGTCAGTAAGTTTCGAATTTTACGAAAGTTTGGAAAAACGTGGAAACTCCGCTTGAATTCCCATCAGAAACGCGAGCACTATTTCTAGAGTTTCAATGGAGAAGCAAAGGAGACCGATGGAACCTGAAAGGACGACGGCGAAGGAGTAGCGCAAAGTATAAGGGAGGGTAAGAGCACGGCCCGCCTGACCGTACCTACGTTTCAACTACTGCTTAAATAACATCGGTAAAGCTCGGGGCTTTACACGACGCTTGCATCCAGCAGAAGCGTACTGGAAATCATGACAGAGAAAGGCAGGGAGATCGTGCGGGTCTCCTTTCAGTTCCACTTTATACCTCGAGAACCGCCGCGCGTTTTCGCGTCCTACCGTTTCGAGATTCTTCCACCAGCGAAATGGCTTTCAAAGATAACGAGAGATTTTTCTACTTCGCTTTGCGAGAAGGACATTTAAATCCGCACTAATAACCGTCGAAGGTCGAAAGCCAGCGAAACAACGCGACTTCCCGTTTTATAGAACGCAAGGCTTTCCGAAAGTTTCTCGGCCGCGGCCCACTTTTACGCGTAGTAAAATATCCCGCGGCCCTCCATATTTTCTCACTTTTCATGCTTCCCTGGTGTTCGTGGCTGCGTTTTCCAGAAAGAAAGGAGACAGACGCATGTATCGCGCCTATGCGATAACGCCGACGGCACTTCCTTGGTACTCGGATTAATGTACCGCGTTCAATTTTTATTAGATGAATATAACGAATATTAAGAAAATGTTGATATTAAGTTTTGACCCCTTCCCGCAAGATTTTCTTTTTGATTATGAAAAAAATATATTACGTGTAAGATGGGAAAAATATTGAAAAAATTTTTTAACAATATTAAACCGTTTATTTATTACAAAAACCGGTTTGTGCACAAAACTATGTATATTGGCAATTTATACTAAAACTAACGAAAAAAAATTCAAACTAACCTTTTTATGTAATCTGCGGACACTGTAAATTTCTCTAATAATTTTTATTTTGCTTTTTAAAACGTATAAAATCTCGGAATTCATTATAGAAATCTCGACAATAAAGCGGTTGATGCTTAAACTATAAAACAATGTAAAGAAGTCGCGAAAAATTTAAGTTTTGGATAACACAGATGACAGATTATAATTGAAAATCATAGTACCATAGTGTATTAAATATGGTACAACACGCAGCGGGGTTATGATGCATGTTTTACATAAAAAATTAATGAAAATTTGGTCTGTGCCATGTATGGCGCACCATGCGTTGAAAGGTTAATATATTCCCAGCTACAGTGATACTACAATTCAAGGGTAAGGGGAAAGAACAGGGTAAAAGGTGCAAAACAGAAGCAGCTATGCATTAATGTCAAAACTGTAACGTCAGACTTTGCTTGAAAAACTATACTAAATTTTTACCACCGAAAAAAATGATATGAGGAAAATGTAATGCTTTTATTATTTCGTACATTTCCTATAAACAGCAATTAAGCGCGCATCTCAAAATTACGATTTTACTTAAAATTACAACAGTTTACGTAATAGATTTATAAAAATTATGAAACACTTAATCTACGTGAATAGTGTGATTATTCAGAATGTGTAACGATTGCACTATTTATAAATTTTAGTTATTTATAGCTTATCAGCGGATTTTCAAATAGCAACATATAGTTTTAACTTTATACAGTGATAGCTGATGTCAAGCCGAGTTAAACGACATGCAGTCCTATGACATTGAGATGACGTTAGACTCAGAAATTTATGATCAAGCAATGACAACTTTAAAGAGTGCAATCACTTTATTCGAATTAAATTAAATGTTCAAAATGGTGACCTGCAGTAGTAGTGCAAGCGTTTAAACGTCCTGTAAAACTTTAAAGTACCCTTTCAACCGTTTCCAATGAAATGGATGTAGAAGACCTAATTTTTTTCCCCCTTAGAAAGAAATCGAGTGGAGTAAAGTCGGGTGAAAGAGCTGGCCATGGATCTGTCCGATACGTCCAATCCAACGATATGGAAATTTATCATCGCAAATCTGAATCCGATTCCATTCTGACAAATACATAAGTTGTACTTACATATCTGTAGTTCGTTGATAATCATGTTTCTGTAAGAGAACCCCTTCTGTGAACAGCGCGTGCACATTATTGCAATGAATGACACCTAATAGCTTAAGAAACCAAATTTCAAACGTTACTGTTTCCCTTGATCGAACCTATTTCTGAGTCCAAGGTCATCTCGAGATCAAAATTCGTATACACAAACTACAGATCCAAGGAGAAAATAGGGATAAAATAGAATTTTTAGTTTTACCGTCACAACCGAAATTATTACGTTGTGACTTGCACTTATATTTCGTACTCTTTGGATATAGAATTGATTTTGGATGCAAAGGTGGATGGTGGAAAATGGTCAAAATCTGGGTAGCTCCGGCACCAAAAATATTGGTAAGGCATCATTCCATAGGTCCCAAGGAACTGTAAAAGTGCCATTATTTATCAGCAATATGCTGGGAAAGTTATAAAAAGTGCAGATGAAGTGGAAGGTGCCAGAACGAAAAATTGGTAATCGTTGATGTAAAATGATCATAACTTCGAAACGAATGCATGAAATGCAACAATTCAACCGGTATTTTGACCAATTTTTTCACATAGAATCACCCTCTGCCTGATTGTACCATGAATACTGGGACACGCCGTGTACATGCACTACTTGCGAAGCTGTTATTTGGATGGTATTACCTCTGAAATAATGGGAATGCAAAACAATGAATCACTTCAGCCATACATTTTTCCTGAAATGTATAAAAACACGCCACCGGCAATTGGTACTACATTTTCGTCGTGTGCTTGAATACAAGAATCTTTGTTTACTTAAGTTTTAGAAATATTAAGATTGTTTATAATGATTTACGAAATTTTAAATAAAAATTATATAAAAAACTAGAGATAATTGTAAGAAAAATCAAGTTCGTTACCCTTAGTTAATCAACCTCGTATGATCAATCAGCCGGATGTAAAAAGAGTTTCTCATATAGAATGAATCTTTTTGAAAGCAAACTAAAGAGCCATACATGATAAAGAAAAAGAATCACTTACTATTAGAGACAGACATTTATTCAATTGCAATGTATTCCTTGCTCAGTTCAGTTCGCTCGTTCGATATTTTGTTGAGTCATGCAACAACCTAATGCGCTGTAAATAATTTAGTCTCGTTTAAACATCCTTATAAATTAACATATGTGTCGCAATACACCAGGCACTCGCGAATCTAGTCTTTGGAACTGCCATTTGTCAACGTACCTGGGAAATTAAGACAATCAGGAATTTTAATCAAGCTTTTGTAAGATTCTCTCGCCGTGAATCTCGTAAGGCGATATGCAATAACAACGTTTCACTTTATACGATCAGTCGACAAGATATTACGGAAAATTAAGATTTACTCGCAGGATTAGACCGAACCCGAAGAGAGGATTCCTCGTGTTTCCTTTCGAATTCACTCCGCACCCTTTTCCCAACGTCCTTTGGGGATTCACACGGTAGACGCTTTTCACAGATAACGAAGAGATATTCCCGGATTCGCTCGGCAGAAAGTCATTTAAATAACTTTTCTTGATCCGATAAGAAAAAGTCGATGACACTGCGAGCGAAAGTGAGAACCAGCGTATCTTTTCGCAAAGGCTGGAAGGAGCAACGAGTGCACGCTAATTACAAGCGGGTCAAGTACGCGTATTTTTGTACAATTTGCACTGTCCTTTGACGGTACAGCGATGATCCACAATATGTATACGTATTCCCTGAACAGAAACAAAAATGTTACGTAGTCGGGTACCCATGAATTATTTATTAGGAATTTATGGCAAAAATAAAAAATGTAAAGAAGTGCTCCTACATGGTGTACTGTAAAAATAGTTTAACGACATTTATACAATGTGTTTATAGGCTTACGTTTAGACGAAGAATTAATAATGCGTCTGTTGAAATGAGAAAATTGACATGGAATTTTTGAATGATAATTGAATTGATATTTTTGAAATGGGTCTAAATGACCCGAGAAGCTATGATTGCTGATCTGTACTTACACAAGACAATATCGATTTTTATTTCATTTTATTGTTACAAAATGTAAGTGTGTATGTTTATGTAACATTGTTTTCTTATTTTTACTTGTATGTTATACTACATCAATTTGCCTCGAAAACCTGCGACAATCTGTACAACCAAAATCCGAAAATGTATTATTATAGAGTTATAACAAAAATATTAAATATAAAGAAAAAAATAAAAGACCATGTTGATATATTATAACATACCAATCAGTAACATTTACCTAATGTGCTTCTTCAGACTACGTTTCCAGTTTGAAGTTATAAGATAACTTGTGTTAATATCAAATTTAGATAATGTCACTTCTGTTGTCATGTCGTAATGTAACAATATTAAACCTATCTACAATTGCGTGCTTGATATACAACCTCACCACAGATTAACACTAGATCTACCAAGGAGGTCAAAATGACTTGTTTTGTCATTTGTTATACTGATTACTCATTTTTAGTATGTACATCTTATTTTCTGAAATTTTTTGTGACTTTTATTGAAGTATATAAATGATTAATTTTATAAAGTAGTTTTCTTTTTCTTCTTGTCTTTTTTGTGAAAAGTATCAACGTGATAGAACCTGTACATTTAGATTTTTTTCATGTCTGTAAAAAGAAAAACATTGTTTATTTTATCGTCAAAGCTTGTCACACTAGCTGTACATGTTTCAATGAAAGTGCAAGCTTTAAGAGTAAATCCGCGGTGTTGAGTACATTGATACGTATTATAATCCTAATCTTCTGATTTCTTTTATAACTTCACCCTAAACTTTCTACATTAATATTTGACAACTTTTCCGGAATGGAATAGCTTATTTTGTTATACTTGTCACAGACTCTCACCTTATAAAATTTAATTGAAATCGGAGATGATCTGTGTATGGATTGTGATCGTGTAGCATCGAATCGTTCGTGTACGTTATTGGATCGTTAATAAATAATAATCCTTCCAATGTTTTGTTTATAAAAAGCGATTATGCATGATGTTAAAGAACCTCCATGAATAACGATCCATATGAAAAGAATTGTCAGTACGAAACACAAGCAGAGACAAATATGATTTCATGAATGCCATATTGAAATGTTAATTTAAACAGAATACTATTTACGATATGCCATTTGAGATACAGACTTTATTATTAATTTCTTAGAATCAGAACAATGCAGTTAAAGTGATTTTGTATTATTATCATTGTAATTGAAAGGTACTTGTATCGTTTAAATGTCATTATTCATTATCTTCATCATCTATTGGTTCATCTGTTATTTATTTCTTTGTTCAATAGGTAGCATCATGATTTTTTAGTTATATCCGATTCTTGCGATTTAATTAAAAAAACATGGTAATGTTCGCGGAACAATATTGAAAAATTATATAGGAGCAGCATTTTTTATTAATTTACCGTAATTGGTAAATTATTAGCAAAATAAACGATTCGTGCCGTATCATTTGTTACTTATTTATATTTATACGAAACAAACAACTATTGCAGTTCAATGAAAAATCCTGATATCAATTTTAAAATTTTGGTTGTTAGGAATGTACAATTCGTTAAAAAGGATAAAGTTACAGAGATTTCAGGAATCGTCTGCAGGAGTAGCATGCAACATTTCTGCCTCTGCCAGTATATTTCATAAATACGTAAATAAAAAAAAATTGTATCATACTTACATTTTTCGTCTCGACTCACAGATTTTTACGTAATCCAAGGTTTATGAATGATAAGTACTTATATACATATTCCTCAGCAACGTCTACTGAGTATACTTTACCTGCTTGACGCTTTAATGCATTTTATATATGTATTATACGTCTGGACGGACGTTTGCGCAGATAACCTGAGCAACAGAGGCTTGCCACGGATATAATACAGAGTGTTCCAAAACTACAGGCCGATACTTAATTGTTAAAAATAAAAATATACGAAAAGCCTTCATCGACATACCATGGAAAATTCGATATTTTATTTTGGAAGTGTACAAAATGGACATAAACACATGTCAAAGTTCTTGTAACTTCTTTTATAATTCAGTTATATTATAATACGTGTTGTTGCACCTGAAACTGACGTTGCACAATACAAAATTCTTTGTTTTGAAACCAGTTTCTTTGAACACTTATGTTAAGATTTTTTGTTTGTTTTATGAGTCTTATTAGTCTGTCAAATCTTGATATATAATTCTGAAACACTCTATATACTCTGTAGAATCTGTCATGATGTAAAAAAAAGGGTAACGATTAGGCAAAACAAAGGGTTATGACAACAGTGTCCCACTTATTTATGACAGCTGTAAGTCTAATTTAACAATCACCCATTTAATCTTGTATTGTACAAAAATCTCAGTCTACGGAAATCGATTTAACCTTGACTGGCGTTTTCGAAAAAATCTGAACGATAAGAAAAAAATCTTAAACTTGTAGCATTTCTTAAAGTTACTAAAATATTTGAAACTTTGTAATGATGATTAATAATATGTAAATCAGTGATGGCCACCGGAGCTGCGACCTTCCCCCACTTTCGGTCCATTCTCCTCATATAGGCTGTGATCTGGGACGACGATGGACCCAGAGCGAATGAGAAATGAAGTGGAGAGAACTGAAACGAAGGGAATGGACCTAGAGTGGGGGAAGGCCGCAGCTCGGCTGGCCATCACTGATGTAAATAATTCCATGCCGTCGCTAATAACTAGGCTGTGGATGTTTACGTAAATTCACACTTTCAAAGTTCAATATTTCTTCTGTTAATATAGTCCATAAAACGAAACATTGACCAAACTGCATTGTGTCCTTTAAATGTTCAATAAATATACTTTTTATTCTTCTCGCCTTATTAAACGTGCATTTTTTACGTGTTTCGGTATATTAAATTGCATAAATATCCGCAGTCTATTAATAACTCTTACATGCAGTTGATGCAACGTTAAAAAACTGATAAAAAAGAAAGATATTGTGGAAATGAGTAGACAAGGGGGTACTCGACTCATTGCAACGTTGAAAAAAAAAGCAAAATTAAAAACATTCTTATGTTGACAAGTTTATGCATCTATTGGGATCAACGTCGTAAGTATTAGGAACATCGAAATATTGCATGAAGTGTTAATTTCTCGACCACGTGACCCTAATACTTTTATATGCAAAGTGATCCGAAAAATCAACTTGTGTGAAAAACATACGATTTTCTGTTGAACGTTTGTATATACCAGAGAAAAAAATGAGATCACAGGAAGATACATTCTTATACTCTTCACTTTTCCCTATACCATTTTTCGTCTATTTTCAACGAAACGGAATTTGCAAACCGCGCCAGTTACATGACCTACCCTGTATGCATTATTACAATAATTTGTGTTTTTACCGTATAAAGCATGTTTCTTCTTGAAACCATCATATGAGAAAAGAAATAGGAACGCAAAAATCCCATGGATATATTCTAGGTGATTTTGTACCTATATTCTCCGAGAGTTGGCAGAGGGAACTAGATAAGTTTCTTGTGATAGTGAAGGAGAAAATACTGAATATCTACGCAATACTGCAGTATATTTGGAGTCCAACGAGTGTTGTACATTATGTCATATTTCTTAGAATCTGCCGTAGTATTGTTGCGTATAGGTGTGAAGGATGTTTGTTTCCATTGCAAGTCCTAATGAAATATGCCCCATCTTACCCCACGAGCTGAGTAAAACGAAAGCAAATTACTTAATTTTCGTGTATATTAATTTAAACACAAAACAATTACAATTTTTTATTTTTGTTATCTTCTATTTCAAAATTAAAGAACCACAGACCGCTGCGTTGGAATTTCATTTTCCTAATGCTACAAATTGTTCTATTTTAAGTGAAATCGTAAAATCCCTCTCAATCTCCACTTTCCATCTACCTTTCTATCGTTCCCATACTCTTCAACTACTCGAGCATGACTGTATTATTCACAATATCCCGTGCTAACGACAGAGCCTGTTAATTTCAACAATACTAAATCGCTCCTTCTAAAATCTTCGACAATGTCAGCGCGAACTATCTGCGACCGAGCGCCATTGTTGCACTCGAAAATCCTCGAACGGCTAACGAAAAAAAGAATAACCGAAGAAGAAGATTGTTCCCAGAATCGTGCCGGCATTACTTCAGCTCCAAATATTTCCCTCGAAATTATTCGGCTCCTTTTCCCGTCCCTGTTGCCGGTCGAGAGGATGGAAACAAACGTTTCCGCGGAGAAGTGCAGTGGGGAAGAGGCACACACGGACGGAACAACGGTTCTTAAAGGGTAGGAAGAGAGGAAACTTCGAAGGACGGGATGGGCTACCACCCTACTCGTTAGCTGTTGCAACTTCTCCACGCTCGCGATTTCAGTTCCCGTAAAGTGCTCGTGTCGTGGACCATTCAGCTGGCGTAATGCAGTCTCGTAAAACTTTGCGGCTGTTTGTCCTAACGCGAGAAAAAATTTCAATTCTCGGTGAGCCGACACATTCTCCGTCAAAAGCTGCTATTGTTGCCGCATAAGTCCGCTGGCTTACCTGGGCAGACGTTATCGAGGAAAATGAACAAGCAACCTCTTCCAGCCGGCGCTTTATGAATTTTTCGACAAACTGGCACTTCGTCTATCGAATCAAAATTCTTGGACGGTCTATTGATCCTTATCGTGAGATAGAGGACTGTCAGCTTTATGGTAGCCGGCTGGTTCGATAAAGTCGCTGAATTTTATAGTCGTGCGCATGGATTTATGTGGAAACCTATATGCCTGATGCATTTGGGAAGTGTATTGAAATTAATTTTTGAAGGTAAGAATATCAAACGTGAGTATGGTAAATCTGGTCAAGTTTACATTGATTGTTTGTAGTGTAACAGAAAAATGACCCCAAAGGGTAAATGCACATGTACAATACGTCACTTTAACTTACATTTTAGTCACATATTCACGATTAACACCTTCACTACTTAAAATATCTCGGTTATTTCTTAACTTGAAAGAATTTCTGAGGAAAAGATTGAATTTTTATGAAATTTACATTTCAATCTTCAAATAACCTTGAATATAAAAAAACTGCTACTATTTCTTGGAAACAGAAAAGTCTCATTTACTTCTTTTAACACCAAAATTTATATGTTCAGTTTTCTCATTTGTAATGTACACCTAACCTACTCATCTATTTTTGTGGGGATATTTGGAAAACAAAGTTTGTTGATGAAATCTCACAGAACCGTAAGATATGCGAAAACAAGTTTCATCGATATTTTATTACAAATACATTTCTAATTCCTGGACTTTATAATATCAAAGTTGTGTTGGAATAATAAATGTGCGTGATGTTTATTTCTTTTAATTTGATTTCCACTTAATACTTATGTATTTATTAATACGATCAGTTCCACAGTAGAAAATTCCGGAACTGGTCAGACACGCGAAAATCGCTTTGTAATCATTCTGACTGCTTACAGCGCCTGTAGGCGTTTGACATAATCGCTCATCCTGTACTGCAGACGCCCATGGGCGTTCGGCGCAATGGCTCAGTCTATACTGCTGCATCTCGGCCGCACGATGCGTTTGCCTCGTTTCAAAATAATTCGCAGTCAAAGGGTTAATACCTGTCGTTAAATATTATTTATTTCCATACATTTACCTGTCTGGTATTTCATTTCTTCTTTATACCATTATTTTCACGTATACATCTGTTAGTCAAAATTTTATAAGGGTTGTTAGTTCTCTGATCAAATTAACACATACGTGGCATGCAACGTGTTAACTTCAATGCAACCTTAGCAACGGACAACATAGTTGAGATAACCATAAATCGAATATCAGTTAAAGAGTTTCATCCCTCTGATTTATCTGATTATTCTTCCTGAACTTACATTATTAATCTACATATTATATGTTTCGTATAATATTTAACAATGCGTATATGTGCAGTACGTAATCTACATATTATACGCTTTGTGGTTCCTATAATAGCATTATAAATAATAAGAATACAAACATATAAAGCCTAAAATTATATATTGTTTAACACTATTGATTTATACTGCAAAAGTGAAAGTGTAAACGCACTGAAAAGTTTGGAGTACGGATGTATAATATTTCAAACATATAAACAAGTATAAAAAGATAATAAACAACGTCAATTCTTGTGTGTACTACAGATTACAGAGTAAATTAAAAAAAATAAAATATTTATATAATTCAACCATAGTTAATTACAATTCAACTGAATATCTGAAAGATTATATTACTCTCTTCTGCAATTTCATAGGAATTTCAATTATAATACTATATGTATATAATGATGTCATAAAGAACTTCAGCAGAAAATATATTGTGAGAATCGCATAGGAAATAATAATAGAGTGTCCACAATTAACACGAGTAATAATGATGTATTAATTCTTTTATTCTTCCTGCTTCTTACATTTTAATACAAATCAACAGTCACAAATTTCAGTTTAAAAGAACGTAAACTACACATCCGACATCCACGTTTTGGCATAAAAGTTTATGCCACCAATTTACGACTATCATATAATCTTTACCACGAGTTAGCAATGGCCATTTGTAACCATCTGATAGAAAATGTTTTCTCGCCCTCGTAATTTTGTGATATTTAATTTTCAAGTTGTTCCTTTGATCAAACTAAAAACAAAATGTAATATTATTTACATATGTATACGTTGAGATTTACTTATGTACGTTCTTAAACATTTGGAATTGTTTTTGGAGTTTTATATTTGCATAAATAAAAATCAGATACATTAAATACAGAAATATGGAAATACTTTATCTTATCTTATTGTATTAGTATTTTTAATGTTTCTTATCAATAATAGTTATACAAATTTCAGATTCATTTCAGTTAGGTGAATAGATTAAAAATATTAGAATCACATATTAATAATGTATGTGCTCTGAAAACATTTTGTCGCAAATTAAGTCTTAGTACCGTTTATACGTTCAGTACAGTTTTCTATCAAACAGTAATATTCAACATAACTCTCTGTAGCTATTCTGCTAAATTAATGACAAAATTTCACCAAAAGACATTAATATAATAACATACAGAAATATCTTCATAAAAGAATTAAAAATTAAAAGACCGTCTAGTAACAAAAGAGTGAGAAATAAACTATAAAAGATTTGGCAATCACAATAAAAGCACTTAGCATTGGGGAATTTTTGGAGAAGAAAATGGTAACCCGATCTCAACAAAAAATTAAAATAACTTCAGAAACGTAATAAGAAGAATAATAGAAACAGGTTTGTTTATTCTCAAACCACCAACGTGATAACATTTTGCAACAATTTTCAATAAAACAATAAACCTGCAAAAATAAAAATTCCAGATGAAATATTATAAACTTCTAGTTTACCATAGAAGAATCACACAAGGACATTTCAGTGATTCAAAGAGAACCTGCGTGTTCTTTCTTTTCCATTCAGCCTCTTCATATATTCATACACGATGCGTCAAGTGTAAGAAAAAGAAAAATCAACGCGTTTACGTACAGTCTTTGAGGACACCTTCCATTTCCAGAGAAATCGGGTAATTTCAAGCGTGTCAGAGAAGAATGGTCCTACGGGACACGGGACGTTATTTTTCCTAACAGTGTTTGACCAAGCCTACCCAGCAAACGTTTATTCGGAGGAATTTTCGCATTATATCCAGAAATACATTGTATTAACGAACTAAGCAATTAATCTGTGATGCGCAGACACCCGCGGACACCACAATGTCCGCATTGAAATTAAGTGACGTTGGCATGGAAAAAGCCAAAAGCTGATACGAAATGTGTATTCTAATTCAATGGGAGTCATCAGGGCAAACACAAAAACCCCACAGATTTTAATCACAGTACCTTCTGAATATAATTTTAATTGCGTTCCACCTGGAATTTGGCGACATTATTACGCATAGTGGAATAGGAGCCATAAACGAAAGGTATCCAAGTAATTCGCACGAATTGGGGTCATGAGTAAAACTCGTAATAGAATTTCAAAATTGGAGTTCTTGCAATAGGTTGATCTATAATTAAAATGTATAAATTGATTTATCTTTAAAAGTCGGGTAAATGAAAGAACATAACATGTGGGAGTATTATAGTTTGAACTTCTATGTGTGCATCTGAGGTAAAAAATTAGAAATTTATTGATAATATTACGGACATGTTTACTTAAATGTCTTGAAGAAAAATTTACATGAAAGTGCAAGAAAATTGAAATTGAAAAAATCGTTTATCCTTTAAATGTGGTGACGATCTTAAACACACGGGAAAGAGGAAAAGAATGGTTGCTCTATGATGTACCCGAACAGGTGTATACATTCCCACAATCTCCAGACGTAAGACTCGTAGAACACCTATGACGTGAAATACAAAAGAAAATGGAATTTTGCGAAATAAAGGAAATATAATATCTAGAATATTGTACGGGCGGAATAACATGAGCCAGCCATTATTGAAAAACTATTTTTTTTTCAAAATGAATGGAAAAGAGAATGCGAGAGGCTCTTAAAGCTAAAGAAGGTCATACAGATCATTAATTATGAAAAAATATAAGAATAATGTTGGTTTATCATTTCAAAATTGCTTGGTGCAGAGATTTTTTTAAACTGATTTTTGTAATATTATGCTATGAATTCAAATTATTTGTTAGTGTATATTATTTCTTTATATTTATTTTAATAATAATCAATAGGTTACGAAACCAAATAAAGTGAGAATTGTTTATTTATCTGCTTTCGAGTTAAAATTACATTACTCTGTATAAGTTCTAATTTATGAGGTGCACACGCACATTTTTGTTCATTAAAACAATTCATTTTAGATTAAAATCATTAAAGAAATTTATTTTATATTTGTTGTCTCCACAACTTATAATTCGTTACAATTATAATTGTTTTTCTGATTATAACTGTTTGTCTACAGATGTTAACGAATCCACCTTTTTTCGTAATAGTAAAGTGATAAGTCATTTTCAAAATTAACGTTTTATTCAAACCAAAGACAGTCTAAGACTTTAAATAACGTAAATAACGTATTAAATAACGGATACTTCATAAATTCATTAGTCAATTATACAATATAATTATAAGTAATTCATGTAACATGTTTAATGTTCAAGATTGTTCGTCAGTATTAGAAACGGGAATCATTAAATCTTCGTACATTTCAATTGATTTCCAATTTTTTAAGTAATCATGATAAACTGGAGGTACGTTTTGAATATATGATACGTTTTGACGTATTGGAATTCTACAACGTAACATGACCCATCTGAAATAAAATTTTTATGAAGGTGACTTATGCCACTTTCAAAATAAATGTATTTACAAAGCCGGTTAATTTCTAAACTCCAATTGCAAGGATTTCAGGAGGAATGGAGGATAAATTTTATCTACAGAAAAAGGACATATCTGTTTGTAACCCAAATAACTTTAACTCATTTTTCCGGAGAAGTGACTTATGCCACTTTCAAAATGAAGGGCTCGTCCAGCATTATCCGGAAAGAGTATAAAAGTTGCCTGCGGCCAGCGGTGGAACAAGTGCGAAATGTCCGGAGATAAAGTAATATTAAAAAATGAAAAACAAAGCGAGGCAATTACAATTTGTTATATAACGATGATATTTAAGTACCTCAAGAACGGTGAATGCTAGAAATTTTGAGAAATCTGAAAATAAGTACATAATAACAAGAAAGCACTACCATGCTGAAATAATACCACGTTAAGTGTTATAGTGAAAACCTAGAGACACCAGAAACAAAAATGTTTTGAACCATTCAGTCGTATTACTCACAATTCATATTATTATTTCAATATTAACGTTTTCCAGAATATTATAGGAATGCACAGACATTTAATTAAATGAAATGAATGGCGCCGATCACCGTGACCTTCACAAAACAAAATATGTCGAAGCCCGCGGCGGAAACTGTGGAAGCGAACATTTAACGTGGTACTCCTTTTCCGTCAGTATACGACATGAATGTAAAAAACAACAATGTATGCAATAATGGGTGTCTTTTTATATTCCTCTCGGCCCAATCAAAGGTCTGAATATTTTTCTTGAACTTCCCAACGCTACCAGCGAGCGACAGACGCCACGAAAGATGCGAAACGGCCGACCAGGGGGTGAAAAAAAACAATCGCAACGGCTTACCAGCAGGTGAACCACTGATGTGACACTGCAGCCAGGCAACGAGGGCCAGGAACGATGTAGTTCTCATTTTTTTCACGCTGCTTGAACTGCAGTCCGACAGACTCGAACCACCGAACTGATTTACGTCTGTATGGAAACGCACGTGCGATCGTCGCACAAATCACGAGCCCCGGATGGGTTGTCCGTTTTCTGTCCGAGCACCGATGTTTACTACGTAAACATTCGCAGACGATGACCGGTTGACACGTTCAAGTCACTTTTCCTTCGCGTGGCCGAGAATTCGTGGACGACAATGGGTCCTCTACGTTCCGAGTCGCATAACAGCAAGCGTGTTCGAGGAAACGACGAAATTTCGAGTGAATTTCGCCTATCGTTTCGCCACCGACGTACCACCGGACCACATCCTCCCTGCAGCAGCCTCTTAAAGCGACTGAACACGGTGTGCCGAGGCTCTTCAGGGTCGCACGAGCACGGGGTTGTGCGCCTGTGCCGTTATCGGCCAATGAACGCGCCCAAACGACCATTGCTAACCGCACGCGATATTTTTTTTTCTTTAATTCAAAAAGTGCCGTTCCCTGTTTCGGTACACGGATTTCCACGGATTTCTCGGAAACAGCCTGCGCACGGTCTTGTCGTCGCGAAAATTCTGACGTCCGACGTGCTTTTCCTTTCGCCCTACGCTACACCCTAACGCGTGATCAGAGTACTGTCAACGTGTAGGCGTGTGTGGGTACGCGCGTCCGGGCGTATGTGCGCGTTGCAGATTTGAAAATACAGCGGCACTTTAATGCAACAGGCGCATGTCACTGTTTTATGAGAAAAGTTTACAGCGTTTCGAGGAAAAGTGCCTGTAAAAAGTGACGCTCTCAATCAGCCTGCTCAGAAATCCGTGGCGCAAAGTTTGCACTAGTCTGATAGGGAAACAAAATTATTCTCATAGGGAAACTTTCAGAGAACAGTGTCCGGCACGTATTTTGTTTTACAACATCCAATAGATATTCCTTGTAAATTCGTATACGCTGAATGCGAGTCTCAAAACCGTTTGTCTTCATTGCTCTCAGTTTTGGAAAAATGTAATTTTCGAAAAGTTCTTATATTTAAGGGGCTGGGTCACTTTATAGGCCTAAAAAATAGGTAAATTTAGAATTTTTCAGGTAATTTGGGACGTTAAAGTACACATGTTAAGAACACTTTGTGATAAATGATAAATGTATAAACTAATTTTTGCGTATACTGATTAAATCACATTATAATGTAGTAGATTAATACATTTATTTGACTTAACTTTATCTTTCGAGTCAAATTGAACAGTTCCAATGTAACAGTTACAGTGACTCACGAAATGGATCAAATGTATACTTTATTCCAATTTTCTCTAACTTAACACTTCTTCAGGTTCTTCGTCTTCGAAGAAAAGTTACAATATCCATAACAAATTACATTTAGAATACCCCAGAAAATCTTCTGGTTGATCAGCTGCACGAACATGAAGGAAGACAAGAAATTATGGAAACATTTGATCAATTTCCTGAGTCTCTGTATTTGAATGATGTACAAAAATTGAAGGGCCAGATTGCGTAGAAACAATAAAGATGTAGTATTAAGCAAAGAGTTGACGAGGAGAGAAAGTATTAAATCTGATGGGAAAAGATGAATTGCAAAAAATAATGATAAGCCGCAGCGGAGAACATAGTCGGACTGGTACATAAATGTTTTGTGGCAGTTAAGGCACTACCATCATATCTCTGTCGCGAAATTTCTAGATCGTTTCTCTGCAGCTTTCTGTTTTCCAGATACTTCCGGCATATCTATTCTTTAACCTTTTTCTCAGGATCCATTCGCGTCTGGTCAGCGTTGCACATTAGGCGACTAGACCCGGGCGGACCCGCGCGCAAAGTTTTCCATTTTCTCTCTATTTTCTGTGCATTCTATGCGAAAAAATATAGAGGAAAACTTACAACGCACTCGAACCAGTTAGCTGCAGAAGCGTATGAAACCCACATAAAAAGAAGACTGAAAAGAAAACATCCAATTGACTTAGCCATATCAGAATAACAAGATTGTAAGATGACATCTTGCTGGGGATAGTCATCCGCGTGATATTTAAGATAAACGCTACAAAAATTTACTAAATCTCCAGCAGGACAAATTGTAAAGTTTAAAATAAAATATAAAAAAGAATTCCTATCTCTATTCTTTCCCTGTCCTTCCTTCTCTATCTTTCTACACTAGAGGAAAATATAAGCTCTTGAAATTTTCGGCGTGAGAAGGGTTATCGAATTTCAGATCCCCAGTTTTTTGAAACTTTTATCGCGGCTTCCAATCATATTAGCAAAAGCTAAGCTATCGTACATGTCTCTGATCAAATTTGTACTGATTCAGAGAGTACGGAAGCAACAGCAACCAGGAATCTCTATAACCTCATCCCTAAGGCACCCGTCTGACCGAAAAAAAGGGTGCAAGAAGAGTTACAGAACGGAAACCGTGCGACAACACGATCTCGAATATTGTTAATATTGTTTGTTTTGTTATACATAAATAAATTGAGCGTGTAAAGCGAATATCGGAGTCACTCAATTACGCACCATGACCTCAGTTTATTACTAACATACGTGAAGGTCTGAGCGAGAAACTGTCCTTGACCGGCCTTTTCAGGTAGTCTCTACCATAATAAAGTTATTGAAACAGTTTATATTCACGAAACATAATCTATATAAATAAAATTCATTTCCATTGCGGAACAATAAGTGAATATAGTTGTACGAAAACCTTTAAAAAAATTATCGTATCAAAAACTACAGCGTTGGATTACTGATTTCTTCCATTCCGTTTTTCAATTGTTCGATACTTTTGGCACTTCTTTCCGATATTTTAAATTTTAGTGCAACCCACACATTCTCAATGGGATAATGATTAAGGCTTGATACAAGTTTTCTTTTAATCATTTGTAGTTATTTTTGCTTCATGTATCGTTGCACTTGCTGTTGTAAGGGGAAGTCATTTTTTATTAGTCTTATCTGTTTGAAAAGTGTGATCTCTTTCAACAATTTTAAACATAACTGGACATTACCTTTTCCAGTTAATATTAATATCCTTTCTACTTCAAATGATGAAACGTGACCCCAAACCATAATACACTGTTCTGTTAATTTACAGTTAAATTTTGTGTTATCACATAAGAGGTATTTACTTTTCTTTCTTCAAAGGAACATTCTTACTACTGTGTTCATGTAATCATTGATTTGTCAGCCCACAAAATCGTTTTACCGAAATGACAAACTCTTTAAAATATATTTGTAATACAAATTTAATGGTTAGTCAATATTGCAGCAGCTCATGTATAACATTTTCTTAATAACACTATCAGAGAGATCTAATTATCTGCAAAAATGATACACTTTTTCCTTCGCTTCATCATTTTGCTCGACTTTTCAGAGTAGAAAAAAAGGATATGATATTGAGATAATCAATATTCTTGTATCTCTTTAATCACCTGTTACTGCGGAGCGTTCTAGCCTAAATAAACATTCTCTTCTTTAAATTATCTTGTGAGCGTTTTACTAAAAGATTTTGGTTAATTCTCTGTACCCTTCACCTTTATTTTTCATTTTAATGAAAATTTTTTTACAGAACTAAACAAATGCAATTGTTTTTTCACAAAACGGTGCAAAAGTTCTACGAAATATAAATTAGATGAACTGTTTTACGAGTAAGTTGCCTGCAAGAAGAGAAGATGGAGAATCAAGGCAGTCTACTTATTTATGTAACTTTCAAAACGTATATAACAACGATATTTCGCAATTGGTACAATAATGATACGTGACACTATCTAAAACGTCTCGTAGACGAACGAAGAATGTTAATACTACATTTCCTTATTTCTATCATAAAATTCGCTACATGCGTGCTTAACACGTTGGACGCCGTGGCGGTCACCGGTGACCGATACCGCGAATTTAATTTAAATAAATAATTATTGATCGTCGCAAAATTCTGAGCAAACTTCGTACTGAAACAATAATGTAGGAACATATAAACACGACTGAATACTCAAATCTTTATTGTCTTTACGATTTATATAAAAAATAGTAAATTATATCGTGTCTGGTCAGGTATGGATGTTTTCACTGTGACGTTCAACGTGTTAAATAAAATAGGTTCAAGTGTTGTACGTTTCCGGGTTTACTAATTCTCGTTACATACTGTATATGACACATGTCCAGAGTGGGGTAGAAACTGGAATCACTTCAATAACGTCATAAATATTGATTTTATAAAGAATTGCTTTAAATGAATGTTACGTATCTCGGAAGGGGCCAAATAATACATATCTATTTGTAGATATAGTATTGGAGTATTCAATAGATAGAGTATTCAATAATTCTCTATTACTTACAGCTTTCAAGGTTTCAGGATCACATTTACTTCTTTAATGAAGCATCCTATACGTATAGTTCCACGAAAATCTAAAGATCGGTAGAGGCTAGATAAAAAAGAATTACACCGTACTACACATAAAGTGTATAGTTTCCGAGATGTTTTGCAATGGAATACACATGGTTTACTTATTAAGTATATAAGTATAACAGTGACAAAATTTTATGTACAGGGTGTTAAAAAACGGGTTCAAAACTTCGGAAGCATATACTATTTGCAGCAATGAAAAAAAATGTTAAATGTACATAAGTTCTAAAACTAACTCTAAGTGTTCTTGGTATACTGATACAGACCGTGCGAAGAACGCCTATGGGCGGTCGGGTTGTGCGCTTAGCAAGTCTGTTCGACGATCTTCCGCACGTGGCATACGGTTATTGTATAAAATTTGAAAGGATAAACTTCTTTCAAAATCTTATTCAAATTGGTGAACGTGTGTACGCGTACGCCAGTGCATGTGCATATGCGTGGTATTTTTGTATTATATTTTATATTGTATTTATTTTATTCTTATATATTATATTCATTATATTTTATGTTATATTATTTTCTGTGAATAAACACCGCCAGGAAAATTCAACTATGCTTGGGATTATTCGAGTGTTATTTACGCGTCGTAAACCAAAACTGTATTCTTCGTTGGAAAAACCAGGTCGTCTAATGTTCACTCGTATGAGAGTGAGTATTCATTTGTGTCAGATGCATTCGAAAGAGTAATTCATCCATTTCTATAACCATGACCAATTCAATTGTAAACGTGTTTGCATGTTAACATAAGTGCATCACGGGAACAAGCAGAAAGAGCTTTTTTAATCTTTGAAAATTAATAGATATAATGTTGTATAACGTATTATATTATATGCATACATACACATAATATGCGGAATAAGGTATATTAAATAAAGTAACAATGTTGCACATACAACGTACCGTATTTGATTGATTTAAACTTTTATTAGTTGACAAATATTTCGATGACGGCTCCAAGTAAATGATCAATATAGTTATACATATTAATTATTGTTTAACAAAACGGAAAGAAATTATTATTTCATGCAATACACACATTTTGATAATTTTTAATAAATATATGTATTGTAATTTACACCGATTACAAATACATATATTTG
The DNA here is from genome assembly GCA_916610135.2 of Macropis europaea. Taxonomy (NCBI): domain Eukaryota; kingdom Metazoa; phylum Arthropoda; class Insecta; order Hymenoptera; family Melittidae; genus Macropis; species Macropis europaea. The sequence goes on along the minus strand of OU744345.1, from coordinate 22,384,879 downwards.
TACGTATTTAATATTAGTGCATTTTAAAATGATGTATAAGATTGGAACGAAATATAAAAAAAGAAATGCCCAAACCCGGAATTGAACCGGCGACATTTAAATGTTCAGGCCAACCCTCTTCCAACTGAGCTATTTCTGCAGATTTTACAATCTTTTACAAATATAGTAAATAAGGACACGTAGGTTGACCTATTTTTCAATTATACTAGAAAAGTCGTTTAATACTACAATTTTCAACGCAAATCATTAATATAACATAATTTTCTAATTATAAATCCACGTTATACATCTTTTGCTACAGGTGACGTGACCTCATAACGTGCCCATACATAACATGTTTGTTCAATTGAAATGATTCTTAATGATAGAAATCTACAAAAATACATTACGATAAACGTATTCTTATGAACATTGAGCCACTTAATCTTACTACATGTTATATAACACACATTTTTTAGAACGAAACGGAACAAAACATTTCGCAGTATGTAAATCGGTTAAGTTCAACGGATTTCAGACGCATGCTTATTCGAATATTTTGCTGTACGCTGTTCATACTTGTCATTTTCTTTCAAGTCTCGACCTACTTTAATCGCATTGTTTCACACATCATGCTGCTTGTCAGTCTTCGCACGATGCACAAGTCTACATTTCCCGGAACACGCTTTACGATCACTCGAAGGGTAAGAGTTCGGTTAAAACTCACGGTCGCAAGGTGAAACCGTGCGACAAAGACAGCCGTAGATGCTACGAAAAAAACAACACGAATTCGAGAGAAAAGAAAAAGAGAGAGTCAAGGACGTAAATACGAGTTTAATAGGGGCAACATTTATCAGAATGTACCTTACAATCAATCATAAACTGCGAGCAAACAAATTTTAATATTTAAGTTAAGTCAATTTTCGTGGTATACAGGTTTCTTTCCGAAATTTCCTGATCTAACTAATTGATTTAGGAAAGAAGAATTAAAAGAAACTGTTTATTTTCCAATAACGTTTTCCTGTGTTTCAGTACATTTACGTTTTATTAACATTTCTATTCCTTTCCAATCATAAAACAATACGCCACTCATTGTTTAAGAGCAGTCCTCCGGCAATTTTTGGACTATACTATATATATTTTTGCTGTACAATAGAACCTCAATTAACCGAACTAATCGGCGGACACGCTGTTCGGATAATCGAATGACTACGTATTCATATGATACATGACCTTAATTGTACAGTAGTATTGTTCTCACAAAGAACATGGGTTTCTAAATTTGTATTACCGACAGATTTCACATTCTTCCCTATCTTGGCTGATGAATGATTTGCGAAATTTATAATATAATTTTTTTTAATATCCCGAATTGTTAACTTCCAGATTCCACATTCAACAACTATTTTAAAGACTATGTTCTGCATGTTGCTTATTCCCGTTTATCTTGAATCTGTTCAAATAACTAAACGTTTCCACAATCAGCGTCCGAATAATCGATGTTCCACTTTAATTAGTACTCCGTCATAATCTGGCTACACTGTGAAAAGAATGCTGCAAATGATTATTAAAACTTTTGATCCGAGGAGAAAATTAATGTACATAAAACTTTTATTTAGACGACTGCTTCATCATAATTAATTTCAACTGAAATTACTCGCAAAATATGATTAAACAAAACTTACTTTTCCTAACATGCTTATCTACTAACAATAAACATCAGAATTACTGACACATTCTCGTTGCGAAGTAGTCCTTCGTTTCATACCGTTCAAAAATTCATCAAAAGATTCAGTTATCTGCTGCTTTCAGATTTCAAAACTAACAATAAGTTATAAGTTCTCGGGCCGTATGAATTTACATTCTCTATTTAGAATAGAAATAAGTTAGAACAGATGGCGCTGTTCGTACAAATTTTTTCTATTACAAAGACGTTTATTGCCGTGCCTGTTAAACTCCATCACGAAAAAATAATTTCCTCGATGTCCGCTAAAGGAAGAACAGGAACAAACAGAGTTCTTTCGTTCCGCCCTCGAAACTGGTCGAAGCGAGTTGAAAACTACTCGAGGCCGCCATAATGTTCTTTCTGTCCGAACTTGGCCTACAGTCTAGTGCGCTGGCCACATTCACGACGTTCAGTGTCGCGTCGTACGCAGATGGTGATGGTTTGTCTGCAATGAACGCGTGGTTAGTCTAGAACGTAGTGACTATTCGTTTGGAAAGTGATCTGGAAAATTTGCAAGTAGACCTTTTCGTCGCGCCCTACCGGGTGTGGGCGCATCGAAAAAAAACGAGATTCTATCGTTCACGACCATAATCAAACATTATGGCGAATTTACGGCAAACTCCGCTGACGTGTAGCGGACACACCAGGCCCGTGGTTCATCTCGCGTTCTCCGATGTCACGGAATCTGGGTACTACTTAATTTCGGCATGCAAAGGTAAGTAGTTTTCAGTTTTCGTCGACCACAAACACAGATGTACCTGTCGGTCGGTGTTTTTATTCCATAATCGACGCATTCAGCTCTCGATCTCCTTGGCCCAGTTTCTTTCGGCTCCAAGGCTCTGCGCGTTTTACCATCTTCGAGGTTAGATGCCGCATTTTCACGATCCCATATATTTACTTCCTGCTGAATTTCCTTGGATAAAATATCGAGTTCTTCGATGTTTCTAAAGAGCTGGTATTAAAGGAAAACGTGTCAATTCGTTTATCGCGTTGTTGTACATGTATATACGTGCTGCACCTTAATTAGATAAGATTTTTCCTCCAATCTGTTTTGTGGAAACATGTTACATTTAATGTGAAATTTCTTGTTTTATGTATCATGAAGGGCAGATGACAGTTTAAAAAGTTAAGAAAAGGTTAATCAATTTGTGAAGTGATAAGAATCCTTTATGTAATTTTAGATGGCAAGCCTATGTTAAGGCAAGGAGATACAGGAGATTGGATCGGTACGTTTGAAGGACATAAAGGAGCAGTGTGGGGTGTTGCATTAAATCCTGAGGCTACTAGAGCTGCTTCAGGCGCCGCTGATTTCAATGCTAAAGTCTGGGATGCTATTAAGGGAGAAGAAATTCATTCGTTTCAACACAAACACATAGTCAAGTCTGTCAATTTTAGTGCCGATTCCAATTATTTATGTACTGGATCCAATGAAAAACTTGTACGCATTTATGATCTTAACAAACCGGAAGCATCACCTGAGGTATGTTCCTGTACTTGTATTTTTTTAAGCAATAATAATACTTTGTCTAACGAATGATTTCAATAGATTTTCTCAGGACACAAAAATGGCATCAGATACGTTACCTTTTTCAAAAACGATACTTTATTAGTTACCTGCGCTGATGACAAAACAATTAGAGTTTGGGATAGGAATAATGGCCAAGAAATAAAGAGGTTAGACTTTCCAGCAATTCCTAGTTCCATGGAAATATCAAAGGATGGAAATATCATTACAACTACTCATTCCAATATAGTCACTTTCTGGAATAGTAAAGAGTATGTTTATTTTTTACTTCTTAATATAAATTTGGTTAATTGTAAATATTGGAAAGAGTTGAAGGTAGTTTAATGCAAAAATTATATTTTATGTGCATGCATTAGTATAAGTAAATTGACATTCCAATCATGGACATGTAAATTTGTGCATTGCCTTCAACTTATCCTTGACCCAACTGGAAGTATTTCTTAGTTTTGATGATGCTACATATTTTAATTGTTTTGTTGTTTTTGTTACAAGTGGTACATTGAAACTATATTTGACAAAATCATGTTCATTATACAAATGTTTGTATACAATAAGTTATTATATGTTTAGATTAACTAAATTACGTGAATACACTGTGCCAACACAAATAAATAGTGCCAGCTTGCATCCAGATTGCAGCATTTTTGTATGTGGAGGTGAAGACTTAAAAATGTACAAGTTTGATTATAGTACGGGTACAGAAATTGGTGAGTTAATATTTTATATGCTATTAACATTTTGAAATTATTATAGAAATTTCTTGTACTAAATAAATAGACATCTAAATTTATTTCTGTTTTAATGTATTTACATATATTTAAAATTATTTACAGAGTCTTTCAAGGGACATTTTGGACCAGTGCATTGTGTACGTTTTTCACCAGATGGTGAATTGTATGCAAGTGGTTCGGAAGATGGTACTTTGAGACTATGGCAAACGACTGTTGGCAAAACTTACGGTCTTTGGCGATGTATAGAGCAGACTCCTGCAATACAAGAAAATGCTACTGTGCTTAACAATAAACAAGAAGTTCCTGCCAGTTAAAAGTCTAATAATTCATGGATAGTTTAAAATATTTTGACATCAACGAACAGACTCTCATTAAGTTGAAGTGAGAATAAGACAATGTGAAACGAATCTCTATTGTGATTAGAGTCAAAATTTTATTCCACTAGCTGGTGGCTGCCATAATGCTGTGTATATATTGGACCTTTGTAAAACATGTTCCACTCCAAACCAATCAATTAATCATGATATTCCGAAGAAGACTAAAACGTGGACCAAACTTCACCATAGTATTGTAGGTCATAGAAGCGTGGGACATCATTCAGTATTTGTTGTGAAGAAGAAAAAAGGAAAAAAAAACAAACATTAACATTTATTAACGTTATACAATGTCATTATGATACTACACAATTAGCTGGAGGTGTAATGACAGAAAGAAAGACAGTTCAGAATGAAATTTTGTGTTCGCATTTGTTATTTTACGTAATAATCACTATACAAGTACAAAAACAATTTGCCTGGAACAGCGCCAGGGAAATTCCTTAAAACATATATCACTCATCCGCCCATTTTAGTATTCACTTTCTCTCCTTTCTAACAATGTCACGATACGAACAAATATCGTGACAATTTAAGTCCTTTTTGTCTGTACACTGCAAGAATGTATTACGAGATCACTGTGTTATTGTTCCATAAAACTGGCAATGATAGTTCTTTATACACATACATTGTATACTGACCTCTTGTTATGCTAGCGAGAATACCTGTTGTTTTGTAAATTAAATATTTCTTATAATCTACAAATGTAATAAAGTAGCACTAAGTACTAACATACAAGAAACGAGAGGTATTCATTACAAAAACTAAACAATATCGTATTTAAAACAATTCTAATTGATAGTAAATATAATACGCGCAAATTTCAATATATTATTTTCGGCTTACTTTGGACAATTTCACATTTGCAAATAGTATTGACTTTTCTTCGGTAATGACTGTTATCAACAAATATGCACGATCACATATACACAATATATTGTAAATCGCGATTCATATTTTTGTACAGTTTACTTTTCGGTCATGAACGCTGCGTTTTAAAGTATACGCCACTGCCATTGCACAGTCTCAAGAAGTATGACAGTGTCTCTTGCGTGTAATAGTTACTAAGCAGTGAGATATTTTAAAAGTCTTTACACTGCTCTCGTTCAGTTTGAACTTCAGCCTATAAATTGCGAGAGATCGGGTAATTTGAAGCCGTTGAAGGAGACTGGCGTAGGCGCACTTCTTAAACTATTTCTGTGCTGCACGAAGCCAGGGAAGCTGGACGGCGTCGTAAATTGCTGAAGTCTTGATGTTGCTTCCGTGGCTGCTAACACAAAACTACACTGAGCGGTGCACACATCATCGCGCAAAATCGCTTCTCGAGAAGCTTCGCGTAGCAGCTGATTACAATCTGTGATCCTCAGAGAAGCACATTGAGTCTGAAATGAAAAGCAAGGTTCCCGTAATTTTACATTCTGGCAAATTATATAATAATGAATTACATATAATTTTTTTTAAATTATATCAAACGTTTTTACTTACTCCTTCAGCCGTGCAAACGCAACTGGTGCAAGGTGTAGGAAAACCAGACTCTCCTATGGCGACGTTCCTTCCTCCGATTTGGCAGCCGTGCCTCGTCTCTCGCCAAGCGGATAGATCTAGATGAGGCATAGAACTGCAAGGAACTCGCGGATTCAAGAAATTGCTCGGCAAATCGAACGCTGCCCTCTGCATGTCGTTGTGTTCATCCATGTTCTCGCACATAATTTTCGCTAACGTGCTTTTGCGAATTTCTGCCAATTGATGTTCGGTAAATCGAATGTTGGGGTCGTCAGTTTCATACCAGAATCGATCGCATTTTCTTGATTGGCGGAATTGTATAGCGATTATACAAGCAAATGTTGGCCCGACAAGTCCGCCTTGAAGAGGTCTTTCGCTCATTCCACCAGGGAACAGGTCGATATCATCCACAGAAGCATATATACGCTTCATACGAGCTATGACTTCCGGTGCCATTTCTCTTGATAAATCTTCGAAAGTAGTAGCCCTCTTCAGGTTACAAAGAGCTCTATAATTATTGTAAGATGGTATTCCATGGTCTCTGGCACGATGAATATTCAGCGCTATCAAATCGATTCCTGAGTACGGAATGCCACGAATTTCGAACAGATGATTAGTTACTTCTCCGGTTATGAATTGATCCAGTGTCTCCATAGGAGTAGCTATTAATCCTCGAACCATTTCGTCCATCACGCCTTGTTGATATAGTATATCCGGATCAAAAAATCCATCTCGCAGTAAAATAGATGGCTCTATGTTTTGATAATTGCGATCCATTCTTGGCAAATGTGGTCTTAAGAGCGAGTGTCCGATTCTGTATGCAGCCGTGGCGAATTCGTTGAGCACGCTGGGGTTACAAGTAGGCGAGTATTCCTTGTAGTAGCCCTGAGGTAAGAGTTTTAGCCCGTAAAGGCTGACGGCGTTCCAACCAAGAATTCTTGGTAGGAATTCATTGTACGTGACATGTTGTATCATCCCACTGATGATACGACGGGACTGCTGGAAGAGTTTCTCTCCGTCCCAATGAGGATTTACTTGTCTCAAACCGTCTACGATTCTATTGTGTTCTCGAATCCAGAATGTGTGCATAACAGTTAACGCTGGCTGCTCGGAAGCACGACCATCACCACCGATGAAACAGAAGCCAGATTTGGCTTTACATTCTGGATGAGTAGCCGATTGTGGCAGGAGATCCTTCGTACTACGGTTTGGACTCTGAGTTACGTTCATACGGCCGTTGAAGCCACGCAGGACGTTGCAAATGCAAGTGTTTTCCCCATAGATCACAGATGCATCCAAGAAACCAGTGTTCTGATTGATCTGTTCTCGAGGTCCCAAGTGTTGCTGACCCGGCAGAGACCTCATAGATGGGAAACACATTCGTGCACCAGACGAAACATTGACTGTAGGATAATAATGGTCGCCTGGAGGTACTGGGAATGGATTACATTCAGGATGTACCGTGCGAGGCGAGTCGCAGGGACGACAGCTCGGTATGGATTCTGCGAATCCTTTGTGGATCGGTGTCATCGTGAGATCGTGGTCTAAGAACTGAGCAAACTGCATCACCATGAGCGTATACCGGTTATGAAGATTAGAGATGTCAGGATGAATGACTGTAGATATTACTCTCGGATTGGGTAGCGGTATTCCTGTGACCGAAGTACTTCGTGGTTTTGATACTCCATCTTCGTAGACAGGAGGAAGCAATCTGGCGAAAGTGGTCAACGATTTTGCAAGATTTGGGTTACGAAGATTGTTACAGTGACCGGAAAGTGTTCTGTACGGACTGGTAGGATCGCATGGACTGTCGTCTACGGGACACTCGACTTCTTCGTGATTCGTTGGCTTACGTTGAGGCAGGAATCCAGATATATCAACGTTTTGGAGTAAATCTGAGAAATCGTTGTTAGGAAAACTAAGAACGTTGTCCGTAGTATCAAAAATCTGTCGCTTTCTACGTTTCAAGCCGTGAATACCGTTGAGAATCTCGTTTGTGGCTAGTTCGTAAATGATCGACGAGTTGGCCAGTAACAAGGCATCTCTGTTGGCTTTGGAAAAACTCGCAGCCGTGCCTGCTGGTGATTTAGGGTCTGCTATTCTCTGCTCCAACCAGGAATTGTACTCCAACTGTTTGCGTTCGATCAAATCAGCTTCTGCTTTCTTTACAGCGGACGCTAGCAAAGTAGGATTAAGATTTGGCACAAGCTCCGAGGTTTCAGGTGTGTTCAATGTTTTTACTGTAATTGGTTTTTCTGAAAACGGTTGTTCCCTCCATGGATTTATGTCGAGCACGCTATGCTGATCGCAGTTGATTCTGGCGTTCAGGTACGGATCCTGTTGTATGAACGCTTTCGGTTGAATTTTTTGAATGTCCGTGTTGCCGCATAGAATTCCAGCGAGCGTAACTTTCCTAATTTCAGCGAGTTGAGACGGGCTCAAACCAGAAGGAGGGAGGTCGTTTTCGTACCAAAACCGATCCGAATTTCTGATTTTGACGAACTGTTTCTTTAGGAGGCATTCAAACGTTGGGCCAACCGCTGCACCCTTTACTGGTGTTTCCAAAACTCCACCTATTAACAGATCTATGTCTTCCACTTGAAGGTAAAGGGACTCCAAGAGACTCGCACGCTTGGGATGTATGAAGCGTTTCAAATCCTTGAAATTCTGAATCTGCAATACGAGAAAAACGTGTTTTAATTACATCATCCCCCTAAAATTTGAAAATTATGAATTAATAATAAATTAGCATTACAAATGTACACATTTGTAATACAATCGAATTTAAGTAAACGTATGGCATGAATAGAAAATACAAGAAAATAGTTTATATAGATCTGTGTATGGAATTGTGCTTGCAAAAGTATTTGTACATTTTTAATGGAAAAAAAAACAATTAACGCTCTTGTCAGTGTATACAAGCTTGAAATAATTTACAATACACTATGAATGAATCAACAAGGTAATGTAGTTACGAATGTCTACTAGAAATTTGTTATATTAATACAATTTACTAATCAAGTTACTGAATTACAAAATTGTTAGGCGTTATTACATTGAAAAATTAAATTTAAATTGTTTATAATGCTTCCATTATTATTACGAATTTGAAGAGTGAAACTCTAGAAAAGAATCAAGGTTTCCTTCAGTAACATAATTCTTGTAATCAAACACTGAAAATGTTTGTAGTTGGTCATAAAATTGTATCTGAAAATTAAGTCGTGTTTAAATTAAGAAGAATTTAAAAGCTTCACGTGTTTAAAACTGAAGAACTTTTATCTGAAGTATTTTTTTTGCTGTCGGCAGCCGAGCAAGCAGCTAGTCGGCCGAAATATGTAGAACGTGACAATTAGGTAATGGAAGTCTTCTGTTTAATGAAGAGCGACCTTACAATATAGAACGATTTACCAATGTTTGTATGGAAACCTATCAAGTAGCCTATATCAGATGTTTTATTAAATTTGATCATCTGAAATAATCTATTGTTTTTGACGATACGAATTTTCTGAGGAAAATGTTTCGCTGCTTATGTGAGTAAATACATCGATAGGAAACAAATTTTCATTAAATATTATTTAATTTGAACGTTTCCGATGTTTTTTACGTGGAACAATATATCTTCATTATCATAATATCGTAATTGGTAAAATGATAAATTCAACCATAAAATGTTGACCTGCGGATGACTATCGCTTGAATTATTTTTAAATAATCATAATTCAATGCAAAGAGGCAAAGTATTTAATCACTTTGCACCAGAGGTTTCTATCTAATAAACGTCGGGATATCTTCATTCAGAAGTTATAAAGTATTGAAACTAGTTATTTCCATACTTAATTAAGGGTAGCGCGTCATGTTCCTTAGAAGCTTATTTAACCCTTTGAACTCCTAATTTTTTTTTAATTATCTTTTAACTCTTTGCGGACGACAGACGCATATATGCGTTCAAAAATATCGTTCACCGTGTGCTACGGGTCACCGCACTGGCCTAGGCACACGCGTTTACTGTACGCTTTCAACCTATGTATTTAGACGAATTATCATCTTTGCTTATTTCATTAAAATATATATGTCTCGTTACATATTTTGCAATGTTAAAGGACTGAAACAACTGAGCAATCGACATCAAATATATAATTATAGTTAATTATTAAATTAAACACGTATTCTACCATGGAAAATTTCAGCACATGGTGCACGATTTTTCCCAAAACTTTCCGGCCTCAAAGGGTTAAATAACCCCCTATTATTTTAAGTGCTTTATTTTAAATCTACTTCAAAAGACAGTTGGTTGATAGGAACCAATTTAAATAATTCTTTTTACTGATTGTATTGAAAATAGCATTGGAACTTTGCTAAGATCTGATATTTGTGGTAAGAAAAACATTGCGAAACAGAGTACATATTTAAACTGGTAATTTAAAAATGCAGTTGTACTTTTTTCTAATTACACCTTATGTTTTTAGGTGAACTAATCGATGCAATTTTCAATCCCCTACAATAAATTATTAAACATTGCACCTAAAATCGTTATTTTAGCAATTGTTGAAACTTTAAACCTGTAAAATGACATTTTAACTGTTTCGAACAGACAATAAGTCTAATGGGTCACAGTAAGCGCACTTTTTGTTACTATGTCGCGAAAAACGGTTCAGTTTTTATGGGCTTATGTTTGAACATACTCCTCATCATTTATTCCTCGTTCCGCATTCTGGGTGTATTTTGATAAATCCACGACGCACTTAACATATTAACCCCTTGCCGTATGATTTTAGCAACGGTTATTGTGATGCTTTAGTTCATTACCTAAGTGTTATAAAGGAAGATGCAAAAAGAATACCTAAATACATGTACAATTTGCTTTAGATAGTTCTCTGAAAGTCAATAGTGCTGTAATACAACATTTTTAAGAACTCTTATTCGAATGAAACTCGTATTTATAACGTACAGACCATAATCCGCAATACGAGTGTGACTCGTTATTATCAGGCAAGGGGTTAACCGAACAGATATAAATTTGAAATTAAAAAAAAGAAACTTGCGGAAGGATGTGTTCCTATCATATTTCCCCTTACGAACGGTGTAACTTTTTCCATAAACATTCTCTGGTAACATTAGAAAAAATAAAGATAAGCAAAACGTCCTGTATAAATACATGTAGGCTAATGTTCTCCATGTAGGAAGAGGAAATTGGTAACTGGATAATGGGTAGCTTATGGTTAGTGGATAGACTCCCGCTCTGCAAGCAGATGATTCTGCGTTCGATCCCCGGTCCAGTCCACCCGATTTTTGTGTCCCTTACACACACATTCTCGAAATCATGAGAACATACCGTAATGTTATTTTCAGAACAGGCAGCGACGAACTGAACGTATCCAGGAATTCCATGATCGCGCCCCACGTGCACGTAGTGAACGTTCACTTCTGACTTGGGTTCGTGAGTAGTGCGGTTCAAGTCAAGGCTCACGCGATTGGCTGACGCGATCACGTGGTTTTCCAAGCACGTGGTACTGTTGATCCCGTGTCTGCGGAGCGATGTCAGAGCGTGGAGAGCCGCCAAAGCGACAGCGTCGTACGTGCCGGCCGTGTTCGACGAAGAGTATCCATTGAAAAATCCGTTCGTAACCGGCAACAGTTCGGGATCCGTACGAGCGCCTTCTCCAAGAATCGTCGGTACGTACTCATTCAGCGTGACATGCTGAATCTGAGCCACGACAATTCGTCGAGCTTCGAGGAACAGTTTCGTGTCGTCCCAATGCTCGTTCACCTCGGCCAATTTAGCCGCTATGCGATTATGTTCATTTAAGAACGCAACGTATACCGTCCCGAGAGCTTTGTCTTCGTCGTTGCAAATCTCACAGGCAGAGACGTCCACCTTCCCGTGACTGTACGTCCTGATTTGGTGCAGCTTCTCATCGGTTGAGCCGTAAATATGGGAACCGTCCAAGTATGCAGACGCGGCATTCATCTGTTCTCTGGCGTCGAAGTTACACTTGTGCACGGTTAAACTTGGCACCGAACGCCAGTAATCCGTGCAACCGCCTTGCTCGTCATGTATCGCATAACACTCCGGATGTTTAGCTTGCGATGAACAGCATGAGTTCCGCTGGTTCGCTGCGTGTACAGTGGATGCGATGTCCCGAAGCACCAGCTCAGACCAGACTCCGGATAAGCTGGTCAAACCCTCGTGAGCCTCCGGCAAAAAGACTAGCTGGCTTAATATCGTCGATACTATCTTGTCCGCGGTTGGAAGCACGTGGTTTCCTGCCGACTGCCTAGGAGCCGAGATACCTGATAACAGAAAATATGAAATTAGTGAAAAATGATTAAATCAACCCTTAAGTCGATTATTGCGGCCGTAGAGCTCTAACAAACTAATCATTGTTTAATTTTTACCGAATAGACAAAATAGAAATCAATTCTTCTTACAGCATTAGAAGCACAATGAGATAATAGAGAATTACATAAATCTTCAAATAATTATATCAACACATGTTAAACAATTATTAGTTTGAAGTTGCACAGGGCCGCTACAGGCCCAGCTAAGGGTTAATGAAATCAGATATACATTTTATTATGTGCGATAAAAGTGCACGGAAAATTTAATTGCGCATAAATCTTTTGCCAATCATAATTAGATGAATATTTTGTACACTTTGCATAGTCTTGTTCTTTAATACGTTGTGCGCCACGTATACCACCGGTGACCACGTACCAATTTTAATTTCGCGAAGTAAATGATTATCCCAACGAAATTTTGTGTTACATCTATGTTACGATTATTGTACAAAATAAGAAATATATTATCAAATAAGTAAATATATACATATCAATATATATATTTATTATATATATACATGTTAACACGTTGAATGCCGCGGGAGTCACCGATGAGCGGCACTTCAAATTCAATTTAATTCAATACATATTTATTATTACACAATTTTGTGCAATTTTCATATTGGAGTATTAATTTAGGAACATAAAAACACGACTGACTCCCTGAACATTTTTTTCCTTCATGATCTATATTAAAAACAGTAAATTATATAATGTCTGACTAGATACGGCTGTTTTCACTGCGGCAGTGAACGTGTTAACAAAAAAGCATTCTTCCGTGTCCGACTAGACACGGGATTCTTCTACTGGAGCGCTCAGCGTGTTAAACATATGTTCCCGTGCTAGTTTTATAGCTTGTACACTTTTATGTACAGGATAGGTCAAAATTCGTGTTACAATCATGTATTTTTAAAGATGTTTTAAACATTTCAAATTCTAAATTTAGGATCATCCGTGAATATTTTCATCAAGAAAGGTATGCTAAATAGGAACGGTCGTGACGAAACGCTTTCGATTTCTAATAAGCGTTATTTGGTTTCAATGGCAAGCATAATGGAGAGACGAATGCGCGATATGCCATCGGCCTAGAAAGTCACCATGAATTTCGCTATCTCCTATAACAACCAGAATCGCGTGTATTAGTGTGCGAAATACTCATGTCTACTTAAAGTAGAAAGTCACTTTACTTTACGAGATGCTGTCAAGAGATTTTAACTTTTGAGATGACTGTCACAAAGAAAAATTATATGGTAGTAAAATTTAAATACACTGCAAAAAACTAATATCTATAAAAATGGCAGTGTATGTTTATAGAAACTGATTTCACATGAAATTGTGAATAATTCAGTAAAATACATATCTTTCCAGTTAAAGAGGTGTAAGATATAACAATTTAAAAAAGTTTAGATGTATAAGCGCTTCTTTCAATGTTACAGATTGGACTGCAATCTTTCTTGTATTGTATTATACATCATATTATACAGCGTGGACCATAACTTTGTCCACCTCAAATATCTGCGCCGTTTTTGATAATATAAAAAAATATTATTTACAAAAGTTGTATAGTATCAAGGGGGATGTAATATGGGCCAATCAGTTTTTGTTTGGGTGATTGGGATGCTATATTTTTTTTATCACAGTGTGATAGCCGGTGTTGAGAAGATTTCAGCAAGCTTATTAAAAATCATAATTATTACTTTCAAATTGTGGAATTGAATTCTGGAATCGTGAATACCGTCACTGGATTTATTCTAACAAATGCTGTAACGATTCATTGACTCTTACTGTGTATATAAACGGATAGTAATAGCAGCTGTACGTAATGTATTATTAGAACGTAAACATTGTGGCAATTTACGACATTGCATGGAATATCGATAGTCAGTGTCAATTGATTGCTGAGTCGAATATCAGCGTAATAATGAAGATGAAGCTTTCATTTGAAACTAATCAAAATTCGATAAGAACGCAAACTTTGTACGTAGAAATATATCCAAATCATACGCATCCTTGAAACCGGTTATTTCAGAGATTATGTAACAAATTTAGAGAAACTGGAAGTTTAACAGTACGTAAATCTGAACGTCGGAAAAGAATAAAGAATGAAGGGAATGAAATCGGTGTCCTGGAAATGATACCTCATAATTAGTCTGCGGGTGTTTATGCAAATATACATTTCTAGAGTTCAATCATTTTTATGTTAATGTAGTCGAAGAAATTAAATTTTGTGATTACTGTATTTTGTGCTTCATATGTTAAAGAAACGTACTTTATAGGTCTCTTATATTGTTGAATGTACATATTACAAGTATACGAATATGTTAAATTGCGTAAACATCCGCAGTCTATTCATAACTCTCAGTGCAGTTCACGACAGATTTAACGTGAATCTGGAATCAGCAAAACCAGTTTGTTACGAATCCTTCATTGTCATCAATTTCACCTGTACCACATATGGTTCCACCAAGGATTACACGGCATGGATTTTATGAATCGCGACGAATTTTGTCAATGGGCCCAACACGAAGTACAAATTAACAGGACATTTTTTTCTTCGACACTATTCACTGATGAGGTAACTTTTACTAATCATGTAGATGTTAATTTGCATAATATGCAGTACAGGTCAGTCGAAAATCGTCACTGACTACGAGAAATTGAACATCAGTGACAACGGTCAGTTAATGTGTGATGCGAAATCGTAGGAAACCAAATGATTGGAAGACGTTTTATCGATGGAACACTTCCTGGCGAATTTGATTACAAAAAGTGCCACTAAACATTCCTCAGGCTATGAGGCTACAGGTAACCGGTACAAGTAGCTAGCCTGGCTAATCTACTTGCGAGTTACTGGTACTTACAAGTTACAGAATGCGATGAAAGTTCGACAACTTTTGTATAATAAAATATTTCTCATGTAAATGAATGTTTTCTAAAAGTATTTGCTATCGCTGGATTCGCTATTCAATTATCTATTTAATGGTGTACAGATGTTCTGGATTTGTTTTATTTCAAGATGTCGAACAAACGTGAAGAAATTCGTGCTTCTCCAATTTCCTTGCACGTACAAGGAAAACGTCCGGTTGACATAGTTCGGTTGCTCAATGTCGAAAAATCTGTGGTTCCAAAAGCCATTAAAGTACCTGTACCAGTTACTGGTACATAAGTAACTACCAATGTAAAGGCAGCCTTATGCTTGAAGTGTTAAGAAATTAATCCAAATCGATGGATATCTGCTAAATTTTTCTTGTGAAGCATTTAAAAATATTGTGCGCCAGGAACGACTAATTACACCGGAAAATATGAGGCAACGAATCGTTATAGTATATACTGAAATGAATTCAGAGACAACAAAACGTGCACGTCAGTCGGCCGTTCGAAGATTAGAATGTTGCATTGATGCAAGTGGTCGTCACTTTGAATATCTTTTGTAGGTCGCTTAGTGATCTTGAATGAATTTCATTATAGCTTGCTGAAATCGCCTCAACACCGGCCATATGCGATAAAACAAATATAGCATGCCATTTAAAACAATAGAGTAGCTTCAAACAACTTCAAAATCATCTGGATCAATTGCAAGTCTATCTGGACAAATGGAAAATTAAAATTAACGAGAGCAAATCAGCACAGGTAACATTTGCTCTAAGAAAAGACCAGTGTCCACTGGTATACATTAATAACACAGAAATACCGCAGTCTACAAAAGCAAAATATTTAGGTCTCCGTTTGGACAACAAACTTACCTGGAAGGAACATATAGTAAACAAACGGAAACAGATAGATCATAAAATAAAAGAAATGTACTGGCTACTTGGACGAAAGGCCCCACTATCCTTAGGGAATAAAATACTATTGTACAAGATTGTTATTAAATCTATATGGACCTACGGAGTGGAACTATGGGGATGTGCCAGCAGACCCATCATTGCAATAATACAAAGAATACAATAAAAAATCTTAAGAATGATTACAGATTCTCCTTGGTATATAACAAATCAAACTTTACATGATGATCCTTTTGTCAAAGAAGTAATACAGAAAAGCAGCATAAAACATCATGAAAAACTAGAAAATCATAGCAACACCTTATTACGCCCACTGCTGGTACAGCACAGTGGAAGAAGAAGAAGAAGAGGACTCGTCAATGGATGAGTTCTCATCACACCGCAAGTGGTGCTGTAGACAGTATCCAAGCCAACAAATCAGCTCACAGAATTGTATTCTGATTGCTAATATACCAATAAATAAACAAAAAATTTAAAAACATAGAGATACCCTTGAAATCTCCTACACGCTTCCATACAGATAAAAATTAGTCGAGCCATATTACGTCCTCCTTAACACCATACAAATTTTGTAAGTAACATTTTTTCATATTATTGAAAATAGCGGAGATATTTCAGGTGGACAAAGTTTGTGACCCACTCTATACATGTACAGAAGTATTGAGGTACGATATTCGAGAAATTAACAGTTTATGAAACATTTGCACCTTTTTTAATATTGTCACGTTACCTGTCCCATTAAACAATTGTAAATATATCGTAAAGGTATCCACTCTTGGTACACTATGCCTTAATATTTTCGAATACAGTATATATGGATAAGGGTCAGAGAATTTTAACGCGACAAGGAACTTACTTTTTCATCTATTTTTATATTTATAGAGAAATCATTATTTTTATAAATTCATATGTCTCTTACACGCGTTAGTATTTTGTAAATAAAAATTGAAAGCTTTACTAATAAAATTACGTTTCTTCCGCGTCCCTATCTCTAATAGTTTCCGAGTTTTATTTAAAAAGAAAAATGTGACCCTGAACATCACGCATGTAGAACTTAAAAAGTTTCAACAATTTCGAGGAATGGAAGAACTCATTTTGTTATACGTTGTAATGCGAAACACATCTCTTGAAATTCCACTTGTTACAATTCTTTTATTTTTGCAGTTAGTGTAATTAGAAATTGTCTATAAAAGTGTAGATGGTATTAATTAATTATTTTCCATTTATGTGAGTAACTATCCTTATACGGAGCTCTATTTGTGACGGTGATTATGAAAGTAGCCCAAGTCACATATTTTGTGATTCGAGATATTTTCATTTTTTCGGTTTAATTAACGACTGTTCTGCAAAAATGCTTCCATATTATTGTAATGTAATATCGATGTAACACAAAATAACTGTTAAATATAATTCTTTTAGATTTTTGATTTACACTACTTTCATAAGCACTGGCACATTTATAGTTATACGTATTCAGTATGCATTCAAATTTTACATCTATGTCCTCTAATTTCATAAAATATTTCGATCCTCTCACGTGCATGAAAGCTCAATTAATTAACATCTCAATTGATTACTCATGAATGAAGTCAAAGTTCCTTTCTTTCTGAATAACTCATCAAACTTTATTTCTTAAGTTTGGTCAGTGTTTGCTCCGAGTGATTCACGAATATTAATGATGTCCACGAGGGTAACCAGCTTCAAAATGTATAATGTATGTCAAAATTCTGTGTCATGGTTACACACGGCTATGCTTGTTTGATGAATCTCATTGCAAAGTAGGCTGACAATGAATTGCACATCGCATCTTCCTACACAGTGATCGTCATCCTGCGATTCAACAATTCATCTATTGTTACACCTAGACTTGCACTTAACGAGTTACGTAGATTTATAGCGACGCAGCCACGAGTAGGAATCGACATGTTTATTCTCCTGCGTCGTGCAAATATTCGTTCCACGATGAAAAAGGGGCGAACACTTCGAAAAGTATTTTAACAAGTCTCGTCCTTGTTCCTAATTAAGTTGATTCATGCGCATGTGCACAGGCAAGCATGAGAAACTCGCCATTTAAATAGTACCGTAAACGGATCAAGACGACTTCTGCTTACTCATAAATCCTTCTCGCTGAAGTTAGCAAAGCAACGCATCTCATGATCATTCCGAAGATTTGCAGAAATTTCTTGTGCAGTTTTTGTGCTACAGATGAGCACACTTAGGCGATTGTTATAATGGTATCAGACAGTGAAGGCATTCTAATATTTTATAAGGCGTAGCGCGATCAAGTAGAAAGTAATTAGAACTGAGCAAAAAAGACATAATGACTCACGAAAGTATTCGAAAGATCGCGTTAGCAATTATTAACAGATGAAGCATACATGTTAGGCAAGTTTTCGGTTGAATATTGTAAGTCGAGTAAGAAACAAGTGTCAGGATTCTACGGAAAAAAATTAGAAGATAATTCAATGATGTGTACAATGTTTCTAAAATATTTATTGCAGAAGTATTTAAACGCGTGAAATCTAATAGTACAAATACTATATGATTACACTAAATGTAAACATTGGCAACTGTAATTGATACTCAGGCAACGTTTAAACGATTCGCAATAATAGTCGTCTCGCACCAGGCGGAATATATTCATTATGAGCTAGAAAGAGGCAGTGGAAGTACAAAAACAAAAGATAGCATGGAAGAAAGAAGAGGGAGAATAAAAAATGCAAGAAGAATATTGAAAGGCCTGGGTGAGAGAAATGGAAGCATGGGGTGTGTGGAAGGACATGTGGAAAAGAAAGACGGGTTTTTGGAAAAAGAAGAAACAGGTATCTCTGCTAAATGGCATGATGTAACTGCTAATGAATATGATCAGTAATATGTGAAGGCATTTAAAAGAAATGAAAAGTCAGAATGGGTAAACGTAAGAGGCAATAAGTATAGAAAAAAAATGAGGAAGGAAATTGTTGAGAGATGAAGCACTTGGAAAGAGGTATGGGTGTAGCCTGAGGGGAAGGCCGAAATGGGAAATATAAGAGAAACAGGAAGAGAGGAAGAAAGTTATAAATGAAGGAAAGAGAGGCGAGGTAAAAGAATATAATAATTAAGAGCATAGAAAAGAGGAAAGGACGTACAAAAGAAGGGATGGACATTTGCTAGGAAATGTATTAGCAATTAGGGCACAGGTAGTACGGAATAACGAACTTAGGATCTACAGAACAGGAAATGATAAATATATGTATCCTAAAAGGAAGGAAGGAATACATAGAAGGGGATTTGACACGATAGCAAAGAGGGTTGCGGTATAAATTCCGTTGGATAGCAGAAGGAGAGGAGGAAGAAGAAAGAGTATAAGGGTGAATTATGGAGGGTTATAGATTGCAGCAGAAAAATGGCGATGGAATGAATAGGAATCGTTGGAAAGGGAGTAGCATGGGGGCTGAGAACAAGAAAGAAGAGACAAGGGACATAATAGGAATGAGTGAAAAATGGTTGGAGGACAAAGATGAAAAAAACGAGTAGGGAACTGCCCAGGGGATATAAATGCGAATACAGGTACGCAGCCAGAGAAAGTAGAAGTGAAAGAGGAATATGGGGATTAACCCTCTAAAAATGTTCTAAATCAGAACTGATGGAGGATGCGGAAAAGGGAAGAAGTGAAGCAAATGATGAAATGCAGGAAACCATGGAAAGCTGAGTTTAAACAAGGAATGAATGGTGAACAATGGTGTAGATGCATGTAAAATAGGATACAGGAAAATATTATGGAGAAGGAACTAGGAGTGAATGTTTATAGATAATGTGATAAGTAGACTGCGGATGTTAATGCAAATATACATTTTCAGACTGACATATTATTTATTTTAATGTAGTTATCGAAATGACACCATGATAAATCTATATTTTTCCCTTTAAATGATACAAAATTTATTTTTTATTTTACTTACTGTATAGAATGTGCACCTTTCACATATTTAAATTTGTTACATTGCATAAAGATCCGCAGTCTAGGGTTAAGGGATAAAGAGTTTGTGATGACAAAAGAAAATATTTTTCACGAAACCAAGAAAGAGGAATTACGGTGTACGGCAACTAGAGATACTGTTGTTCAGTGAGAATGTCTATTGGTCAGGAAGGTTCCGCTTTAACGGTGAACACGTAACAGCCGATGAAAGAGAGGACAGAATCGCAGGTGGAATTGCTTATTATTCGTGCAGACGATGGCGCAATCAGTGTTCACCAAGGAACTCTCTATTTCATCGAGTCGACGTGCTTTCTAGCATGCTAATCCGTCGTTTCTAATCCTTGCGAGCATGCCAACGCTCGTCCAAATGGATCTGCTAGCTCGCTTGTTTGGCTCGTTCCAATTTTCACTTTCCACTCTCGATATGGGAAGTGAGTACGAGCTGATAAACAACTGGAGATCGATTGCCCCTGAGTTACCCACATGTTACTTCAATAAAAAGAATTAAATCTCCACGTTTGACGAAGATCCGTGACACGATCTACTGCGAAATTTAGTTGGCCTTGAAATGAAAGATTAAAATTTGTTTCTTCATTTATTTAAATTCATTCATTTAAAGGGACTGCTTTGCTTCTAAACATTCAAGTAGGTCAGCTGGACTACAGAGTTGTGTTTTATATTTGAAGCAAAAAATCACGAAAACGTAGACATGCTGCAGAAGCAACGGTAATTATTCTTTAATAAATCGTCAATAAATTTTAGAAGACAAATCGCAAGTTATTTATGACTCAGCCTAATATATTACTTCTCTTTTAGTAGTTCTGTCACGCTAACTGCGTGTGAGAGTTATTAGCGCCGGTATGAAACTATTTCCATAGTATTAAGCATCGTTATATAGTTTGAAATGTTTTAATAGCTTTGAAAAACGTTAGAAGTTGATGAATTTTTGGTTAATATTGAGATTGTATAAAAGAGGAGAAGTAAGGTTGAATTGATCTCTGTAAATTGAACATGTTTGACGATGCAAGATTAGATGGGTAACTGTAAAATCTAATTTACAGCGATCGCAAATATGTGGATTATTTATGTTTAAGAAGAAAGTGTGCGTAATCTTACAATTAGTGTGGCCTGTTCTAACGCTCGAGATAGCTACTTGATATTTTCTTGCAAGATTCGCAATTACGCAGTTATTATAAAGTAACTTATTAATACTTAATATGCGCAGTGGAGAGGATTTCCCTTCTTCTTGGTCGTTTTATATAAGTCGGTCGAAATATATTTCTTATTTATGTTTATCATCCCACAACAGAAAAGAGTCAGGAAGTTTTCGTGTATTATACGCAACGATCGATACATAACCAGTTATGTAAAGATAAAAAGTCATCAAGGATTATGTTGAAAATGTGCCATTGTTTCAAAAAGTATTGTTCAAATTTTTGCCCAAATTAAGCGGTTTTCATTTGTGGTATGAGCGTACTGTAAATTGTGACACCATAAAAATTGATTTGTTCTACAAATAATAATTGGGAAAAGAAATTTTTTAGAGTAGGCAATAACGAAGACTATCGTAAGATATGTAGCGTGCCTCGTTTTAGTCGACCTGTACAAATACCTTCGACATGATTAACGATGTCGAAAACTATTTTGGATTAACCTTGAATGATTTTCAAGCGGACACAATGTGGTGTGAATAACTCCTATTATACGCGGATGTGTAGCAGAGATATGAAGGCCAAGTTCGTTTCTTTAAATGGAGCCATGTGGTTCTTAATGTATTAATCAATGCAGCTCACCATTCTGTACAAAAATGTTTTATGGTGTTCGCGTTAAAAACCATTATTGTAGAAAATATTTTGAAACTAATGGCTTCACGGCATTAAATAATAATTACAGTGTTCAACAAATATTAACTCCTTCTCTGTTTTGTAAAATTTAATTAGTGATTCGCGTAGGTTTTTGTATACTGAATACGAATCTGAAAATCGTCTCTTCCTATTATTTTCAGTTTTTGCAAAATTTAATTTTGAAGAAATGTATATTTTCGGGATTAAAAAATCTTGTGTTGCAATTATACAAATTATACAATTGCTTTTTACAAGGAATGATTCTACAGACTTCCTCGTGCATCAATTTTTCTAGATATTTTTTAATTCATTACGAAAACGCAATAAAAAATTCTGTCGTATTTCAATTGAGGTATAGAATTTAAAAATTTATCCAGAAATTATTACAGTAAACCCGCGCAATGCGGAATTGACAAAAACAATCTGCCTTCGTTCGTCTATGATAGTTCTTACGTTGCTATACTAAAGTTTATTTATCGCTACATATATAAAAGTCAAATCTTGTATGTATGTATGTATGTTCCGCAAAGGCTTCTATACCGTTCAATGTATCCGCACCAAATTTGGTAAGAATATTAGTGAAAACTTATGACAAAACTTAGTTTCTGGATCTGATAACACCCGCTATTATGGCCGCTGAAAACTACTGAATGTATGATCTTTCTGTACCGAATAAAGAAATTCATTTGCATCACAGAACTGAATAATCTGGAATTGTTCAGTTACCAGTACCATAAAATTGTGGAACTTTTCATAAACTTGTGTAAGCGATCTAGATAAAACGGAATAGTCGCTGATACGGTCGAATTGCCAACTTGAGAGCAGTGCTGTAGGTGGTTTGTGGCATGTTTATATTCGTGATGCAAATTGGTTAATAATAATTTCATTTCTTACCATCCGAATATGCAGCTGGTAGCAGTTTCAAAAAAGGCGCGCCACGAGCTCCCCAAACAGGATGCCTCACGTTATTGCACGTGCCGGAGGGTGTCCTATACTTATTCGGCGGACAAGGTCTAACTGATCTGACTCTGCAGGCCTCATTCGATTCTGACTTGTCCTGGAACCTAAAATAACAGAGAAAATCAACGTGAAGTGGTTTCTACTGCGAACATTTTGAACTAAAACAATCAAAGTGGTTGAAACTTTTTTCTTCTTCTTTTGTACGTAACCCAGCATCGACTGCTATGATCATTTAGCAAGCAACAAGTTTAGATAGAAGTTTTAGTACAAGTTTTAGGCGGGTTCTGAACCACCAATATTGTCAACAGCATCACAGAAGCACTAAAGACGGTCACCCATCTGCTTCGCGGCCATTCCAGTTTAATTCTGGGGATCGGACGAGAACCGGTGTTTCTTAGGTAGAAACTTTTTTCATTTACTAACAGAATAAAGTTCCCAGAAAAGGATGAACGAAGATACATGAGAGGCAAATGTTTTTTTAAAAGTTTAGTATTTGATTTACTTTTTTGGAAACATGACAAAATAACTGGACAACATTTCAAGAAGAATATTAAAGGCGGATTTGGTATTATTATATTATTATTATTGTCAGTGCATTAATATCTACTTTTCTTTGTTAACCAATACCTTTATCGAATGTACTTAACTGCTTGCTGTATAAATTCAGTGTAATATTGGGTTGATTCATAAATGGAGGGTAAGGAGAAAAAATATGGAATGTCCATTTTTCTTCTACAGTGCTCAGCTTGAAAAGAAATTAAAATAATGTAAAACAATTATTTCTACGCTTTTTTTTTCTTGCTGCTTAATTAGAGTATAACCTCATGTTATAGACAATACAGTTCAATTACTTGAACCTTGTCTCTTTACTGGTGGAGTGAAGTATTAAAAATTGATTTCCTCAATAAATCTGTTTTGTAACATTTCTTGTTTGTTCCCCTTACCCTTCAAATAACTTCCGACACATAACAGATTTTGTTCTTACTAAAAAATTGAAATGGTTTATCTGGACTACTGATTCTTGTTTCATATTTGAAGGTAAGAATCCCTAAAATATAGACATGCTGCAGAAGCAACAATAATCGTCCGTTTATAAATCACCAATAAATTTAAGATGACAAATCGGAAGTCATTTACGAATCAATCCAATATAATAAAATATTCAACCCGAGCTCCAATCATTGCAATTCATGTAATTATAGAAACTTTTTAAAAGAATTAGTTATTCCTCGGCCAACAATATGGAAAAGTGACAGGTAATACAAATGACTTCTTAGTTGGACTTTCTGATACTTCAGCAATAAGGAAGTATAACTCATGGCTGAGTCACCTGCATCTTGTGAAGTGTCTAACAATAAGAAGCTTAACGCAACATATACTCACGATCATAAATCAAATTACTTTTACATACTACAGAATCACGTTTTACGTTCGATTTCAATGAAATTTTGTGAGCAAGTAGTTTTTGAAGTACGAAATCGTTTAATCTTTTGAATTATTGATGTTGAGAGTTTAGGTTCAGATTTCCCAAAAAGAATCATAAGTCGAAACTTATTACGGGTATCACTGTAAAACAGTTTCATTCATAAATCTTGGAGCTTTCATTAGGAAAATATAACATGCGTGGAACGAACTGGCACATTCTTGTAAAACATATTCTTTTATGAATGTAAGAAATCTAGAAGTCTATATTGTTTCGCGTTAAAATTTTTACTGTAAATACTCCGAACTTAATGATCCTTGGGAGCGCCGGTTGGTCCTTTAATGATTCTCGGGAGCTCTGGTTGGAACACATAGTTAATATGTAGTTATAAAATTTTACTATTGACTGGTGCACCACTCTGTTGCACTTTTACCCACTACGTTTATTGAAATACTGTCAGACGAGTTACGAAAATCAGTTGTAGTTTCTGTTTCATTGAAGGTAGGAAGAAGTGATAAAGTGAAAAGTTGAATACTGTAATGAGCAATGTAAATTGTTTCTTCTGTGCATTGTACAGGGTGATAAAAAAGAGCGTCTAAGTCTTTAGGGGCTTATAGTAGTCATCGAGAGGAGTAAAAAATGTCTAATTAACATAGGTCCTAAAATCAATGCTTTTACTTTATTTCTATAACATGTCCACTTAATTTTGTCTCTTCGCAATAAATCGCCTTGTGATTTAAATTTAATTTACTTACATCGTAATGTCGCTATTAATGTAAATTATTCATTAAGTATCCTATGTATCGTGAATATGCATAATAAATAACGTCTGCGTATACAACGATACTGTTTTCTATTTATATAGTTTGAATAATATCGACCTAAGCCACTTGTCCACTTAATTTTGTCTCCGACTGTATTTGCCATACGATCGTCACGTGTCTCATTAACATATTGAATGCCGTGGGGGTCACCGGTGGCTGGCATCTCAAATTTAATTTAATTAACCCTGGATAACTAACCTTTCGTCAAAATGACGATCAGAACATTTGAATCTCGTGATATCGGATGATCCGCTTACTAAATAAACTAATTATGCTTATTATTTGCTTATTCATTTATTAATAAATTCAACATCAAATATAACTTTTTAGTTTCATTTATCCTGTTTCATTATAAGATAAAATATTTTTGTTGTTAAATAAAAAAAATTCAGTTATATTCGTGTTTTGACGTCGTCATTTTCACGAATGCTTACTAATAATGTTACTCACGTAATAGCTTAGTTATCTAGGGTTACATAATTATTGATTGTCACAAAACTCGGAGCAAACTTCATACTGAAACAATAATGTAGGAACGAAAGAACACGACTGAGTACTGAAATCTTTTTTCTCTTTAAGATTTATATAAAAAATAGTAATTTATGTCGTGTCTGATTGGATATGGCTGTTTCCACTGTGACACTCAACGTAGTAAAGAATTGCAAATAGTATGTTGTAAACTGTTCATTTTTCTAATATTTTATGTAAGAAAAGGTAATGATTTAATTAAAAAAAGAAGTGCAATTCAATGTCTATCTCGTATTGCTGCAGCTACGAAAAAATCGATTGCATAAACAAATAGAGCTTGTTACACGATTCAACTTTTTCTTTCACACAAGAAGAACACAACTCTTCTTACTTAAACTGCTTATTTCATCGTACAACGTTCGAATGGGCATTTTTTTCCACCTAATATTTAACTCCTATACGACGAAGAGCAAAAAACTTGACTACCTCTTTTAATATTTCCATGCTCTTTTAATTACGAAATACGATTCACAAATTACTTTATTTGCAAAAATTCTACGGTTCTTAGATTTATGTTCATTTAAAAAATCACACATAAGATTCTTAAGATACTCTAATATTTTCTGAGCCATTAACCAAAACGATTAATTATCTGTCAGATCGTGCCTTCCATTAAAGATATAGAAACTGAAAGCAGCCACGTAAAAAGTGACCCTGCCCATCGCAATTAAAGCGACCGTGGCGACTTTCTATCTCGCAGAAAAAACACGTTCAAGAACACTGGCGCAAAATGCGAAGAGTCCGTCGGCTTTCCTGCACGTCATCCGCACTTATATTGGTGCATTGAGCGTAATGGACAATATTTCGAACATCATGCACATTAGAAATTATTTGAAGAATATCATAGCAATTATTAATTTCCTAATTTAATTAATTTATTAAATTTTGTAACTCTCTTCTGTTCAGGGTTCGATATATGTCTCAATTCTAAAGTGAAATACAGAGGTTCCATTTTAAAAGCTCAAGATGACTTTTATGTTTCGATAAAAATCAATATGGAAAAATATTACTGTACTTTAAGTCTCTCTTCATACTATTTTTGTTAATAACATTTTTTATACAACAGTTTACGAGTACTTGTTCAAATTACCTGACTCACTCCCTATAATACCAAGATGTATACGTATACAGAAAAATAAGAGCTGAATCCAAAGACTCCAAGTACTAATCTTTAATATGAGATGATAGAAAAAGATATGATTGAAATATTTCGCTTGAACTATTCATTGAGTATTTCATTACTTAATTATTTTAAATATACAATAATTATTCTTAATATTATTTCACGAAATACTCTATTAGAAGAATATTTTAAAAGTGGAATAATTAAAAAACGGCGTAACATATTATTTGAAATAAGATTGAAATAAGATTTCAAATAATGATATTTAATCCTTTAACTCCTAATTTTCTTTTCAATAACTCCCTATTATTTTAAGTATTTTATTTGAAATGTACTTCAAAAGACACTTGGTGGATAGGAACCAATTTAAGCAATTTTTTTTTACTAATTATATTGAAAATAGCATTAAAACTTTGCTAAGATCTGATATTTGTGGTAAAAAAAAATATTGCGAAATATAATACATATTTAAACTGGCAATTTAAAAATGTCGAGTGTGACTCGACATAGGAGTACCTGTGAATAAAATCGATGCTGAGTCACACTCGACAAAGGAGTTCAAAGGGTTAAAGATGTGCCCAGGTCTGTTCAGTAGTAAGTAAACGTAAAGAAAGTGTTCCATTTGATTTTGTGTCCACCGTGAACAACACATATCATTATATGTCATCATTAATACGCTGTTTATATCACACCCGCGCAACTGGTTACCCGCACGGGCATTACTCATGCTTGGGCAGACGCTGACAGTCATTAACAATAAGACACGCCTCCAACGACTGTATGCCGTCTACAGAAATCTGTATGACACCGTAGACGGGCCGAAAATTGTTGTGCTATCTTTAAAAAATCATAAATCGACATTTATACTGTTCTAATCTCAAAATCTTCGGTTTTCATTCTAAAAAATACAATTTATCTGGAACAAACTTTTAGATTTATATAAAAAATGCTTTCTTTTTATAACTGTAACAGGATTAATTGTAAATAGAATAACGTGCATTATATGAATAATTTTAATTCTTTTAACATTTCGTAAATAATTAATGCACTATAAATCTCAGAATGAAAAAATTGAGGCTCCGAGTATCTTGTATAAACAAAATATCGATTATATTACGTCAAACCTATACATATTTATAGTAGAGATGTAGAGATTGGGCACCTCAACGTCACATCTTAATTTTGTTACAAGTTCTTTATTGGACGTCCCCCAGCACACGAAGTCTAATACTTTCCATTTTATAATTTTCAAAATAAGTCCTCTAAAGCAAAACTTTGCCTGTATTTTTTTGTTGTGTGTCCGTATAAACGACAAGCGACTTTGAAGTACCTACTTCGGTGTCTGCGCTATAGTACATACTTGACTGATTTTAAGTGTATTCTGTGTTTCCTTTACAGCATTTACGGTAGGTATGAACAAATCCTTCCCAGTTGGGCACTTGTCTTGCTTTCTTGGCAAACGCTAAGCCACACCTCCTGTGAAACTTGAACCAATACTTTCTATAAACAGCACGTGGTCTCTGTCCCATTAGAGGACAGCATCTGCTTGAGAAAGAAGATATGCGCCCAGCCTGCAAAGATATGCCCATGCTTGATGTCCAGTAACAAAATATACACAATGTATCTTACATTTAATCATTTATTACAAGATGTAAGAAAGGATTCGTCCTGTTTACAACGAATAAATAAGTATTGGTGTTAATAAAATATTCCACTTCAACCATTTAACCCTCCTAACGCTCGTTATGATTTAATGATGCAAGTATTTTTGTTATACTTGTGAGAGAATTCAGAAGGAGCACGGGTGTTGGACGAGTGAAATAAAAAAGGTGCATCTGACTCTTTTCCACTACTTGTATAGCCTGTCGACGTCACGTGCCTGCAGCTCTGCCCGCGAGCAACATCAGACATCCGTGCTGACCGTAGCTCACTTGAACAGACCTGACGTATTTGACTAGAATCCTTCTGACTTTTATGTATCAAGTAATCCTAAAGTATTCTGCGCATTCAAGTGTTGCTAATAGCTTTCATCGCCTTAAGTCACGTTATAAACCATTTGTTATAATTCCATAGACTGCAGTAAGTGACACAGACATTCGAGTTTGTTAAAAATTTATTGAACAATAGATAGCATGCATAGTCGTACAAGGTGTTCCATAGTCTTGAAATAAAACTTGCAGACGTATTCTTTTCTTCTTTTGGAGATATTTTCCTGTTCCTTGAGACTTACGTTGCTCTCTCGAATCTTTTGAACGATACATTTTGCACACAAAATTTCGATATTGTGATAGACATCACTAAGCACTTCCCTCATTCTCTACCAACGTACAAATGAGTCAAACTCACTTCTATGCATATACAGACCATAAAAAATTGAATTATAGTGTAATTGCCATTTGCGAGCAAAAGATAGGTCATCGAAAATCCGGAATCTCTCTAGGGCTGACCTACACCCCCGTCCATAAGTCATGGGACACCTTGCCATTACTGAATAAACCTGGATTACGATATAGTGGACTTGGTTACTTATTCCGATATGAACGGTTCTTTTAAAAACATTTATGTTTACACAACATATTTTTAATAATGTGGTTAGTATTCTATTATAATTAATATAAAAGAAAGAACTGAAATAATTATAGTACGGTTCAAGACCAGTTTTTCAACGTGTTAAATTTGGGCGACATTTGTGTCGATTTTGTGATCTGTAGACACATTTGAGGCGAGTCCGGACAGAAATCCAAGAAAAACACCAAAAAAAAATGACCGCAAGACTGCCAAGGCTACTTCGAGTTATCATCTCGAAACGGGGAGCATACATTAGTCAGCAAATTTTAAATTTGATATATGTATAATTTTCAATATATTTTAACATTTAAAGATTGTATTCAGTGTAAATAATCTGTAAATAATCGTTTGATTCGATATAGTGGGTTTTTAATAACTTTAATTAAAACGTAAAGCTGAAATTAGTAAGTGTTCCATGACTTATGGGCGAGAGTGTATACCAAGGGACCGTGGCAACGCGAAGTCGCTGAGGAAGTCAGCTATTAATAGCTGTAACTTCGTCACTTTTACGAATATTCGAATAAAACTTTGTGAGAATATAGTTTAAAGACAGCGTTAAAAAGACATACTAATTTGTAGTTTAAAGACAGCACTATCGAATAAAAATATTTGAGAAAAATCGACTTCTTCGACTTGTCTAGGTGTATGTAGCGCCTTAAGACTTCTTTTCTTTCAGTAAGTTCTACTAGCTTGCGCAGCTTGTTGTGCCTATAATTCGCAACGCCCTGTGTTTTATCGAGCTCAACATGAACACGGCCAGCAACCTTCTCGAGGTTGAGGAAAGGGGATACTACGGGTACCGGTTGGACGAGAAACCTTCCTCGTGATTGAAATGCCGCCACGGAAGGACACGCCGCCGGCTTCTTTCCTCGACCGTGAAAGTAAAAGTTCGCGGCGGTGTAACGAGAGGAAGAAAGAAAATGGAGCAGGAAGGACAGTCGGACTGGTGGCAGGCATGCGAATCTCGCGATGTCTATTGTGAAACCTTGGTTTGCCGAAGGCCTCGTTCCAGGACGTCCTTTTCCCATTCGACGTGCTGCTTGGAACCGACTCGTCTGACACGCGAAAGTTTTTCACATTCGACAAATTTTAGGTAATCCTTTTAATCAATTATCGACGGAGTCATTGAAGTGCAGATACGTTGCCATGCCTTTCAAATAAGAACACGACGTTTCTTACTGATCGTGTTGCTTCAATTACTAAAATTACTGTTTCTATACGCGTGAAAGTACAGTAACGTCGAATGTAAGAAAGTTCATTATCAAAACGATTCGGATAAATTTTGTGTACGCCCCCCACCATAAGTATTAGGATACTTACGACAAATTAAGTAATTTTGAAATATTATTAATTAAATACTAAAATCTTTAAGAATTATTATGTAGGTTGATACAGAAGACTGTAAAGAATTCATACATTGAATATTACAACAGAGATTTCATCAGTTATGTGTAATAAAATTAAACTTTCTTCTCGCCTATACATATATCCGCCGCGTCTCTCGATCACTTCCTTAGCCAATTTTGGCATTCGTTTCAATAGTTTTCCTATTGTATCAGTTGTTATTTGGTCTCATGCTTGTTGTAAATGATTCCAAAAGTCAAATTCAGATTTTGAGCAACCCTTTAGGATTTTCCAATCTAATTCATCCCATTTTCAATAAGTTAAGTGCAATAAATGGGATAAATAATAATATAAACAGTAAATGTATGTACCTGAATATATGTCTATGCAACTATGATATTATAAAACTAGCGAAAGTTCTATAATCTGTATCAAATACACCTTTTGTGTGAGATCAGCAGGTGTCCTCATACTTATCGACGGGGGTGTCTCTGAAATGATTCGTCGTATGCACTATTGTGTTTTAATTAAAATAATGTTTGACTAGGTGAGTTCAGTTACTGCAACATGTAAACAATGCTTTCTTTTCGTTTTACTGTCATGAAATATTTTCCTGAGGAAGTAAGTCTTGTGCGGAGAAAGCCGCAAAGTGGTCTTCAATTACAAGTACAAATTAAGAGCGAAAACCTGACGAAACAACGGATCGTTGCAGCATATGTTCGTTGCTGAAATTGTAACTGTAATTATTGCACAGTACGTGATACCTTTCGTCGAAACCGAAGGCGGACTCTTCTGTTCGGAAAGTGAATCGCAATTACGGCAAAACACGGACTGCCTCGTGCTCGTGTGTTACAAAGCCTTTCAGGAACCAAAGTTTGCTCGCTACTCATAGTAGCCAATCGTGAAGAGAAATGTTTAATTTATCAGGGCAAAATCACTGGGGTAAAAACTTCCAAAAGCATCAATGATGGCCACTGGAGCTGCGGTCTTGCCCCACTCTAGGTCCATTCCCCTCGTTTCACTTCCCTCCTATTCCCTCCTCGTTCCCTCTCGGTCCATGGTCGTCGTAGATCACAGCCTATATGAGGGGAATGAACGTAGAGTGGGGGAAGGCCGCAGCTCCGGTGTTCATCACTGGTCTAAGGTACCAAACTGCATAATAATTCTTGAAGATGTATAATTTTTCATAAGTATCCTAATATAATTTTATGGTTAAGCTTAAAAAGAGTCGATAAATAAATATCAAATTCCTTTTAAAATGTTGAAATATCGGATGAAGAAACTCACCTAGTATTTGTTTGGTAAGTAAATCTTTCGGCCTCAATTCCAGCACGTGCTCTTGCTTGCAGATCATGATCCACCCCATATACGTATTCTGCAAATGAAATCTTATTTTAGTTGGACGTGACGTACCATTTATTTATATATAAAATTTATCTATTACATATTGCATGCAGGGAAAAGTTCTTTGTCCTTTTTTTGAAAGAAAACAAAGTGGATTTAATATAATTTATTGGGTCATAAGTTTGTACGTAATTTTCATTATTATCTACGACTATATATTTTATATTTATGTGTCTATTATTATTATTATTACTATTATCATCTATTTTTATTGAAATAAAAGTTGTTTTGATGGAAGTTACTTGGTTTGAAAAGATGCATATAATAGCAGAAATATTTCCTGATACTTACTACTTTACATTACACTTAAATTAAACATTACATAACATGAAATAAACATTAAATTGAGCCTTAAATGACTAACTGAACATGATATAAACTATTACCTTTAACTTAGCAATTTAGAATTATCGAAACATCTAAATATATGAAAACTGCCATTTCGCGGTGTTTGGATGCAAATGTCAGCGATATTGCTTGAAATACGCATGAATGTGCGTGTTTCAGCATAAATCGACAGGTAAATCAATGATATCTCCTATTTTGAGGAGTTTTGTTGGAAATATTAGTGATTTAGCTAGAAATACTCATGAATTCCTGCATTTCTGCATCAATCAACCGGTAAGTAAATGAAGACTGCTATTGCGAGACATTTCGTTGCAAATATCAGCGATTTTGCTTGTAATACGCACGAATTTGTGTATTTCAATTTCAATCGACAGCTAAATAAATTAAGATACCTGTTACGTGGTATCTCGGTGCAAATATCAATGATTTTACTTGAAGTACTCATGAATTTGCATGTATCAGCATGAATCGATAGCTAAATGAATGAAAACTTCTATTAGAGCATCTATATAATTCCATCTGTATTGTAGGCGTTTAACACTTTAAAATTTGCCGTTGCTACATTATTAACAAATATTTAATTTTCATTACTGTTCCTCGTTTTTCATTTGATAGGCGCTTCTTTTCGCAGGTTCTTCAACAGGAATCTTACAAAATTATATACTCTTGATAAAGAACGTTTACACAACTCAACGAATGCAATTGTTTGTTTTTTTTTCAGTACAAAACGATGTAGAAGTCATACGAAGAACAAATTTTATGAAATATTCTACAAAGAAGTCGTGGAAGAAAAGAAAATATGGAAAATGGACGTTCACTGTTTATGTAACCATCATTTATATACGTATATAAGCTTTGTAAAGTATACACCAATGATATTTTGTAGTTATTATAAAACTAGCGAAAAATTCTCGTAAACGAACGAAGACCGCCTACACCACATTTCTCTATTTTTTTCATCAACGTCGCTATATGTGTGCTCAAATAAAATGTGTCCAACCATTATAGGCATTCGTGTTTACTTATCTTTATTTCACATTATATTTCAATTATAGCCACTTGATTGTACGTTACAAAACGAATTCACTGAGATAAATAACATGCATTGTACACGTATTACTACTACTCGAGGTATTGCGACTACAAACCTAGTTTCTTGATGCACCAGAGTAGCGTGCCTAGCGGAAGAAGATCCTGCAACAAGATAATAGATAATAGAATTGTCCACGCTTCCTATTCAAGCTATTCTCAATACAACTTGGTCTGTGCCTGCCATAAGTTCTTTTGTATCTATTTCAAGTAGTAATGCCTAATACGTGGCCCGTAAACCGTGAACAAGACCACTTCCTATTCGTGCGGACTTTCTTCCGCTAAAATTTCTAATTGCGATATCTCAACGCCAGTTCATACAAAATTCATGTTATTCAGCTCACTGAGTTGATCTTGTAATGCACAATCAAACGGCTGTAACGAGGTTCTATATCTCAGTTTAAGAAAGTGAACCTTGATATCTCTTGAAATGATAATCTGAAAAATGTTAGATTCTATCTTCGTGTGTGCTCCTTCGAGCCAAGCAACTTTCATGTACTCAGCTCTTTTGTATTGTTAATAACTTAAAAAAATAATGAAGCGTATAGACTTAACGTTTTGACTGCGGGCTACTTGGAAACGAGACGACCACTGCGACTAAAGACACGGTTGCCACGATAGAACACTTAAACTTAATCTGGAAAATGCTGTGTGAAGAAAGCAATCATGGACAAACTTTAAGACGTAATCACACGCCGAATAGTGTTGATTGTGACGACACGAAGTGTTCTGAAGCGAATCTGAAAATGGCAGTAACTTCATCTAGAAATATTCTACAAGACATAAGAAATGAAATGAATTCTAAAAGAAACGGACATTCTCGGGATTCGAAAATCGAAAAAGAAATCGGTCCTTGAATTATTGTATAAATTAGCATGTGAAATGCAAAGTCCTCCTATCACTCAAGCAAGTGTAAAAAGACTATGTTTGGGAGTAACACATACTTTCAACCTGACGATATAATTTAAATTCTAATTTGGTAAGCAATATTATGCTGATGAAGTGTAGTGGAATATTTAACTCGAAATACTGATAATGTCGCGAATTTTAATACTGTTCTCCATATTAATATAGTGAAGAGTGCTTATTCTGTTAACAGTATTATAATGTTTGAAGTATTGCAAATGTATTATTTAAATTTTGTTGACGCCAGTGTGTGAAACAATATTTCTCTCTGCAATCACATATAAATTTAGAAAAATTTACAGGGGAGCCAGGATATCGTAGAATCACACTGTCCAAGAGTTACTCTGAAGATGCTATGGTGCAAATTTTGAGTTAAACATTTAACACTGTGCTTACATGCCAATGCAATAAGTTTTTAATTAACACATATTTTTTTAGTACTGGACAATTATTATTTTGATTCATTCAGACGGTAGTTTAGTTCGAATAAGTAAACATGATAACACGTGTAAATTTCATACATTACACATTATGTATTTCAGAACAACGATATCAGGCCTGCACAATTTATGTCATGTAAAAACATATTTTTACTGATATAAGTATATGCAGTGGAAAATTTCATTTCGCTGCCATCAGTGTGCTATCTGTGGTAGGAGACTGGGACGTACATGGGATTTCCAGTAAAAATATAAGCTGTTGAAAATTCTGTAAATTCCAAAATACCTGCTGGACGGTATTATCAAAATAAGGAAAATATTTTCATATGATGGGATGAAGATGATGCACGTACTATACATAATGTACAAGTCCAACCGTGCAATCTCCTCGTGGTGTACGTTGGGTTATTCTAATGCCTTTGGCTCACTTTTCATTTAAAGTGCGATAAAACGACGACAAAAAAATTGTAAATCAACGTTTTAGAAGTCGTTGTAAAGGAGAGACTTCCCTTTACAAAGTTATTTTAAAACGGATCCTGAAAAAAATTGTTTAAACTCCGTAGAGTAGTCTGAATTTGTAAAATTTAAAAAAATAAAAAGCAGCTTCAGTTTTCCACTCCGTTTTATAATATGAAAGGGTCTTTGAAAAAATTCAGTCCAGGAATGTGAAAGCAGAGGCTTCTCCATTTAAAATGAGCCCAGGTAGACTATTATTATGATTTTCTTTCACGAAGTTGCAGCAGTTCGAAAATCGGTAATTTTGCGGACAAACTTCAGTGATCCTTTAATTTTGTGGAGTAGGGTATAATAGTACGATGACAGGACGAGTTAACTCGTCTTTTCCACTCAATACGGGTTGAACGAAGGCAGCACTGGTCGAAATCGAAATACATTTTGGGTTAGACCGTATTCTAGAGCGGGATGTAACCGATTCGAATTTCAGTTTTCTCAGAATTAGGTCACTGAGAAGAAAACGATATGTGACCGGTGTGAATTTCGGTTTCGACTCTCCGCTTTTTATCCACTGGGATATTTATAAGTCTGACCATTGTAATCGTGTCAAGAGAGAGTTAAACAGTTAATTATCCGGAAATTAACACACTACTGCGATTGCTGACCAATACTCACGAAATACGAGCGAAGGCTGATTACACTAATGAGCTGCTCCATAGTAACAAGTAACTCCTCTGAGTCGATTTTGTAATATAATCATGCCAACTTCACAAACAACAACAATTGTGTCGTTTTTCGTGCCGGCGTGAGAGGAATCTCACTATTGTTTCCATGAATCCTCCTTAAATTCGTAATACCGACAGTCATGTGCCTTTTATTGCATAACGTTTATTTGACCATCCACAACCCTTCAAATTTCGACGTGAACACCTCATTTTGGAAATGCATACCGGGTGTCCCAGCATAAGGAGGACGCACAAGCAACTCCTTTGTTTTTAGTGATATGAGAAACATGCAAAGCTCAATTTGAATGGTTTCGAAGGAGGAATACCGTGGAAGGAAAATAACTTTTTACGATCATGTTTTTCGAATTCTTTCAAAGTCACCGGTATTTTTTTCCAGAAAAGTATATATTTTTTCTATTTCATCTTGCAGTGGATATTAAAATGCATGAAAGCATGTCTGAGTTATGACTTAGAACATCAAAAAAGTGATCAAATTCCAAGATGGTGTTAGGATGGTGTGCAAACTTACTGTTTACGCTATAAAATGCTTAAAGTGATGTCCCTACAGATGTTAATCCGTAATAAACTATTATTTTGTAACTAAAAATTCAAAATTTGCTGTGTATTCAGCCCTCTAACCACGTGAAGGCATCACATTTAACCCTTTGACTACGGCAACCTATTAAAGAGTACTCCAGGACACGCATGAATAAATCGATCTATATCTCAATTAGTTATAGAGGGAACAAGTTCATTTTCTTTTCATTCGACATGTCATTTACTACAGTTAATAAAAACATAAAGTTTATTGCGCTAATGTATATCTGTTACATTTGTATAAACATTAAATAAAATAATACTCGGTTTCCATGTTACAAAAACATATGTATGTATATTCGAAAGAACTATTTAACGAAGCACTTGCTGGTGTAACTGTGAACAACATTCAGTAGGCTGATGACACATTAGCCACAGCTAACTGCAACGAAGATTTGCAGATACTAATGAGTCGTGTAACCATCACATGTGAACAATTTGAGCTGTTTCCTGAATAACGATCTCGATGAAGACGTCTCTGTGTTGAAGTGATCATCACACAACCACATGACTCAAATCTTTTTACTGCATTGCGAATTAAATGTTCACTAGGCCGTTTATGTCGAGAATAAAAATCACGAAACTTACAAAAAGTACTTTTTATCGAATGAGAATTTTCATAATAAAATTGCGCTATATGCATACGTTGTCCTGTTGCATTCCATTCTATTATTAAATCTGCCAATGTTTAGTGATGAGAGATTTCAAACACAAAACAATATTTGGTTTGACAACTGAACGATCTTCACAAAAAAATCCTGCCTTATTGAAAGACCCTTTACCATCCTTACTATCCAAGGAAACAGTATATCAAGACGAATACAAGTTTACATGCATTGATGTCTTTTTTCTGTTGTCATGTGTAGTATTTAATTATGCGACAGAATCTATTCTATAGCATTGACGTTAATATTGAAACAAAAATTATAGCTTACCTGTTATACTGAACTGACGAGCTGTGGTCGTGATCGCCAACGTTACAACAAATACGGTGGACAGTGCTACTAGACTACACCTGAAACAAAAGAATTCATTCGAATTAACGTATCTGTTATTCATTTGCACCGAACGCGGTGTAGTGAACTTCCATATGAAAGTCGAACACAAAGCACACAAGTAATTTACGAAATATGCAATACTGTGCAATTGCTAATTGATGATATATTTCTGTCAACACATTTCTAGTGAAGCGTCAAATATTTGCAAAATTTTATGTGGTATTCACTGAACTTTCTTGATTTGGAACTAGAAAAACTGGATTATGTTTATACAGGTAACACTTTGAGTGCCACGTCACACATCTTTGGGTGACACAAAAATTCAATCATTATTTATTTGATCATTTATAGTATTAGTGAATATATTTAATAAGTTTTAATGGTAACAGTAAAAAAATTATGAAAGTTATTGATATTATTGATTAAAAAAGGTACAATTTATAGTTATATTACCTTTGTATAAAAATTTAAAAAGTTTGTCATTTGCAGCTAGTGCAACGTGGCACTCAAAGTGTAAAAGTCTTTGTTTAAGACTTTCAGGGCGTATGTATGTGATTCTTGACAATGAAACAAGTCAAAACATGCAATGGTAAAAAAATTTCTGTAATCGAATATTGTCATAAAATCGAGATCGTTATTGTCAATTGCTTAACGGTTCATTACAATAATTGCACTGTCCTCAGTGTCACAAGTCAGTTTAGAGGAAAGTATCTCTAAATAATACGAAGTTAGATACTTTTTATACGAAGTGAACTTGTAAAACTGTCTATGACGTTTAAAAATTTAATGTTTCTCCATTGTAGTTTCATTATTATAATCAGAATTATGTAATAATTTAATTACTAATGTTAACTTTAATTATAGCCTTCTCAGGCCCTTGTTGCATAAAATGAAATATAGGAAACAATGTTGTTTTTTAACATCATTTATTATTGTTTATTTAATATTTACGTAATATTTAAAAATATATAGTCATAAAAAACAATGAAAAAGACGGAATCAAGATGTCCTTCAGATTCTGTCTTATCTTCTGCAATGGTCACCCATCTAAGTACTCTAACCGTGCTCGACGCAGCATGACTTCGGTGATCGAATGAGAAGCACTCATTCAAAAACGTTTATTTACATAAAATAACGGGAAACAATTAATCACGAATTACCGAAAATGAATGAAAGAATGTTAACACTTAACACGTTGAGTGCCACAGTGAAAACAGCCATACCTAATCAGACGCGATACAATTTACTATTTTTTATATAAATCGTAAAGAAAAAACAGATTTGAATACTCAATCGTATTCTTCTGTTCCTACATTATTGTTTCAGTATGAAGTTTGCTCCGAATTTTGTGACAATCAACAATTATTTAATTAAATTAGAAGGACATTAAAGATGTACAAAACCAAAGCTCCTCAAAGTCCGAATGGACAAATCAGGTGTCAATAAATAATATATCATTCTCTTTTCTGTCGAATGTTTTCGAATATCGACTGATTTCAATAAAAATATAGCCACCTAAGAAAGAGAATACGCATGAATTAATGTGGCGATTATTTTAATGTCGTAGCTTCATCAGACAACGATATCTTTGGAATGTGTCCAGTTCTTCCAGGTATCTTGAAAATCATCGGTATGCGAATGTCTCCGTCGAACCGCGAATACTTTCTCTGCGAGAGGAAAAGAGATTCAATGGAAGGGAAACAAAAGAGAGAGGGAGAAAGTGAGGGAAGGGCTACGGAAGATGCTATGAAAGAGCAGCAAGCTCTTTCATGGATTCGCTGGATGGTCGAACGATAGAATTTTTCTCCTCAGCCGCTTATTGTAATCTGCATGCGGGTTACGCACTGGAAACTATATTTACAACTACGATTTTCCTGTTGCCTCGTAGTAAAGTCATCGGACCGGCAAACGCTAAGGATCTGTTACGCGTGCTATGTGCAACACTTTTCCATGCGAATGAAATACTGCGTAAGAATATTTTTCCAGAAGACCGTTTAATGAATATTAACACGTTCGCTACCGGCGTCACAGATGTGTGACGCGTCGATTCTGTTTTGAGAGGTCGATGTCACACATGTGTGACAAAGATAATTGATAAAAATAAAGCATGCTCTGTGATGGACGTTTTACTCGAATCGACCATGGTAGCAAACGTGTTAATGAGAGTTTTGACATTTTATTGACATATACTACTGTGTCTGACCAGGTATGGGAGTTTTCA
The DNA here is from genome assembly GCA_916610135.2 of Macropis europaea. Taxonomy (NCBI): domain Eukaryota; kingdom Metazoa; phylum Arthropoda; class Insecta; order Hymenoptera; family Melittidae; genus Macropis; species Macropis europaea. The sequence goes on along the minus strand of OU744345.1, from coordinate 22,345,164 downwards.
CTGTGGTAGTCAACGTGTTAAAAGGCATGATATAGGACATATTTCGGAAAATAACTAAAAACAGGATGATTTTGTTGTTTTTTTTTAGTAGTTTTGTGTCGTATCAACTGTTGCAAGTTATTAGCGAAATACAGTACAGTGTACACATATTTTACAATTGAAGGGTTAGGGGAAAAAACAAGGAATGTCACAAAGCAGCTTCATTGAGAAAATGAATTTTTAATACTTCAGTGCATCAGTGAAGAAACAAGGTCCAACGAATGTAACTGCATTGTTCGTGACATGAAGTTATATTCTAATTAGGCGACATACCCTGTTCTTTCTCCTTACCCTTCAATTACTTACATACAGAATGATTCACTTAATTTATACACAGAATGATTCACTTTAAATTACTCATAAACTGTTTGTTATATGAAAAAAGTTTTCCAACGAAAGTTGTATGACATTAAAGGGGACATGCAGTGTAGTAATCAGTTTTTTGCAATTTTGCTTGTTTATCGAGATATGAAGGTTACCTTGTGGTTTTTAAATGGAATGTGTACCACTTGATGCCGCAGTTCGAAAGAATATTGAGCACTGAATAAAAAGCTATTAAGATGTATGGGTTCAAAAATCAGTAATTACTCAGATATTCTTTAAACGATTTTTAGTGTATGTAATGTCCGGTGTTGTCCCTTACAATCAATACAAGTGTCTGATTAATCAATGAACGCGAGTGATACACGCTCACGTGCTTCTTTCACTTAAGAATATCTCAGCAATTGCTGGTTGTTGTACAAAAACGATATTACCACCTGCAATGCTGACGAATACTTAATATAAGTAGAAGTAGCAAGCAACGGTCGGTCGAGTTCGCCATGCTATTATACTCTACTATCCTGGACTCTTCAAACTCATATATTGCTGACGTGGTTGTCAAAGTGTTAAAGGATTGTATACTTTCATGAATTTCAGGAATTGCATTCGGAATACAAGAAAAAATTGATGATCAAACAAAAGAAGAAATCGTGAGTTGAGAACGACTGAATTAAGAGGAATTTTTCGAAAGTAAGCCAGGTGTGTGGGTGACTGTGAGTTGCGAGGAACGAGGAGGATCTCGAAGAGAAAAACAGCGATTACTTCGTAATCGTTGATCCGTCGTACCATAAATCGTGTCGAGGCGGTCTTTATTCTTGGTGTTTATCGTCCATTTTTAATATCCGTTCTGTTTTATCGCAAATTTTTATCGCGTACACTTTCGAGATGTCAAATTCTATTCAATTTACCTTTTATGGCGTAATTTAAGATTTTGCATACAATTTTGACAAACTGTTGCAGTCATACAAATTACAGCATTATGAAAGTGAATAAAAGTTAGATTTTACACAAAGAAGAATAAAACTACCCGTTTCACTTTCTGGTATATGTACACACATTTACACGACGGAGAGTATGTCTAAATTAGTTTCGAAGCCTCAAAAGAATTTTTTTTGGTAACTGGCAATTTAACGTACAGTGCTCTAAATTCAATTAGCAGATGTAATATTAACACGTGAAATGCCACAGTGAAAACAGCCATACCTGTTCAGACACGATATAATATACTATTTTTAATGTAAATTCTAAAGGAAAAAAATATTCGAGTATTCAGACGTGTTTTTGTGTTCCTACATAAATGTTACAACCTGAAAATTGCTCAGGATTGTGTAATCATGCATAGTTATTTAATTTAATTAAACTTGAAGTTCCGGTCGCTGGTGACCTCCGCGGTATTCAACGTGTTAAAAATATTATGATTGTTAAAGTAAGAAAGGAAAGAGTAGTAACGGACACTTTGCGACGTAATGGGTAAAACCAGATTACAAAAATTTACTACGTAAATATTTGTATTATTTACATGTATTAAAAATGATCAGATTTTGTGGTGTGTAATTATGTTTCGTTCTCGGACTAAATTATAAATTCATAAAAATAATATTTCATCCCATAATAAATGACAATAACATTCCCAAACAATGAAAATGACAATAACAGTTTTCCAAAAAATTAGTATCTCCTTTTATTGCACTTTTCAATTTTGAAATTCATTTCTATACAAAAATTTATACGAAAATATGGAATATCGATATTATATCGATACTTTTCAGTTGTGTTTCAGTAACCTTCACCGAGGTATAACAACACCGATTTGGCGGAAAGAGTAAACATGACTAAAGGAAGGCTGAATAAAAAACGGTATCGGTATTATTTACAATCTTTTTACATTCTATGGTAATTTCTGTCATTTGAAACGCAACAATAATGCATAGGATGATTGAATTTCCTAAGATATCACGAAATGCCATCTTTTCGGCCATAGGGGTCCACAGGCAATTGGCATGTATGAAAGTAGGAGTATTTTGCGTATGTAATAATATTTATTACAAAGCTGAGATTAAAAAATACAATTTGTCCGTATTTGTGGTCTTGGAGTGCAGTTTACACATAAATTTTGGTGACAATATATTAACATTTTACCAGAAAAAATTGGCAAAATCTTAAAATTCTTTATATACTGTTAAAACAAATGGACTTTCGGCTTTCGGCAAAATCGCTTACATACCTGAATTCTTCATTAAAAATACAAAAATACCATAGCTTTTGAGATCTGCGAAAACATATTATTTTCAACCCCCACTTTAAGGGCTGTTTTCTGCCCTTCAACATGGAACTTTTTCGAGAAAGAAAATACGTCTCAAATATTGTTTCAAGCTCTATATCACATTGGCTCACTTCATCTTGCAATTTTCGTATCTACAAAATTCTGTAAGTTGTTTTCGCGGTTACATGGCACATCAAAAATGTTTATTACAGGTCACAGGTTAACCCTCATCCGTCCCTCGCGCCAACTTGATACAATTTTCTCAGAAAAATGCGATACATCTAAAAAAGCGGTATGCCTTGCACATCCCTTTACAATTTCTGAACGATGCGAACGATCTTATGGCTGAATGTACTGCATGCACAGAAATGTGATTCCTTTATTTTGAATAAAAGAGTTTGCAAATTTAACTATCTATCTTTCTATTATATTGATTTTTACCATTGTGTCAATTTGGCACCTACGAACAAATTCAGTTGCGAAAATGAGGGACCGATAAGGGTGAAATGTATGTGCAAATGGTGTGGTGTGACCCAATACAGTGAAGCTTCGTTTATATGAACTCCATTTATATGATCGAAAAATCATAGCTTGTAGGAAGAATTAGGTAACTCTTATTATGAGAACGACCTGGTTATATGAACCTACTTGTCCCCCGACAGGTTCATATAAACGGAGTTCTACCGTAGTATAATATTTGATCACAGAATAAGTTTTACAGAAGCCATACTATTGTTTTATACGTTGGCATCTGGGGAAAGAAACGTGAAAGTTCTCCCGGCAGCCAACGTGATATCATACTGAAATTTCATCAAAATCGGGGTGCGACGGTTGGGTAACATCCCTTGTTAGTTATTACTCTGGTATTACTCGGATTTTTGCGTTATTTCAGTACGTGTCAACCGAAAAAATACCGACACCGAAATAATTTCGGTTTTAAGTCTATTTCTATGCTGACCGGTACAGACTTTCGATTTCGACATTCGGCGTGATCAGCTACGTAGGTGGACAGAGAAAAGGTGGGTTCGGTAGAGGCCCTGCGGGCAGACGGATACCAGCCGGAGGAAGAGCAAGCCCAGAAATGCTCATAGCTTCAGGGTAAATGGAACCCTTTCTTCATCACGCGAGCAAGCGAGTAAACAGTAAAAGTGACCGCGTGCTTTCTCGATAAATTACAATTTTACCCGTTCCGTATGGAAATAAAGCATCGATTTTTACGGAACACGAAAGCGGGCAAAATTAAAGTAACGACCGTTATCGAATGGTAAGATGAAATTCCTTTCACAGCTTTCGAAAGCGTAAGAAAGTTGGTGGCAGAGAAGAGAACCTGTTTAATAAGGACTCGTTATTTTTCTTCGAACACAACCATGCCGTTTGTTTGTATGGAAATTTTCAAGTGCGTGGGAAAACGTGCGTTCAAGTCCCTGAATATGGACGCTCCTTCATCGCTATGTTCCGGATTTAATTTACACTTTCAACGGGCAATCTCCTTCTTCGATCTCCTGGTGACTACGATTAATTACGGTTACATTGCCGCAAATTGCAAACAATGAACGTCTCAGAGATAAAACTGTTGGACTTGTTGTTCCTGACCTCAGAATTATACCTTTGTCTAACTCCATCGGCAAGACTTAAGATAGCTTACTATTGTAAGTTAGTAAGTTTTCAGTGGCTCATTGAAAGCTTCACTTTTGAAGAATTCACTTTCTATTCATCCGAAATAAATATTTACAACACTTTATCAATGTGTACTTTACCTGTTTTCTCTTCTGTGTATTGCCTGACTCAATACTGCATTCGCTTAGAATTTGGAAAATTTTGTTTATTGTTTCCTAAAACTTATAGCGTTTAATACGTTGTCTGCCACATTAAAGTAGCTGAAAATAGCAAACTTTCTGAATTCTTGTACAATATGAATATAACACAAGGTATACCCTTTTTAGTCAATGATGTTAGTAACTTTCATAGTTTTTGTAATACTTCTATGATACATTGTTCCATAGATTTATTAATACTATACATGATCAAATTAACGATGATTGAACCTATGCGTCATACAAACATGGGTGACATGACAGTCAAAGTGGTAATATGTATACTAGATTAAAAAGCAGAACACGAAACTTAACAATAAATAAATATTTCTAAAGGGCGATGGCCGAAAAAAAGGTTTGATGTTATGGCGTTGTTTTTGGAAAACGAAAATTTTCTATAAATATTATTTATTGACATAAGAAAGCAGATATCTTAAATAAATTTTTCTTAATTATCAATAAGATATATTAAATGTTTCCTAAATATCATATGAAAATATTGATTATTGCAGCCACAAAAGCCAATGGCGAGAGACCTCCGAAAATTTGCTAAAAACGCTTAAGGCGCGTGTTTAGCGTTCCAATGAGATATGTAAAACAAAATATTATAATATTTTCTTCAAATCTGAGACAACAGCTTGCGTTGCACGTGCACAACTCAGAAGAAACAAGTTACGAAGTGTCAAACTTTCGAAAAACTGATGTCGAAAATTAGTAAAAAAGTCAACATTTGTTTTAACGTTGCGAAGAAACTGTAAATCCAATCGAAAATTGCATACGTGCAATTGAAGATAATTTTATTAGGAACCGTCATTCAAAATTTGAAGTAAGTCGGATGAAAATTAACTGAGTTATCCATCCACCCATTTTGAAAACCATCGGTTTGAGAAAAACGCGTTTAAAGTTTCAGGACAGATTATTTATGTAATAACATTGGAATTTTTTAACTTAATAACCTTTAGTTTTCAAAATATATTGAAAAACACCCGCAAAAATTGAGCCATTTCGGGTGTCCTTTTCACTTTAATCATTGTTAAGCATGTTTAAGACTTTATAATGTAATAATAATTTATATCAGTTTACTCAGGAGAGCCCACAAAATGATTTCGCGTAAAAGACAACTGAATAACTGTTACTATTGAAACACAAAACATGTTTAAAGTTGAAAATTTACATTTTCCTTTAAAATTGATTTTTTCAAAAACTGTGGGTGATGGAAACAAACGGTTTAGATATTCGTATTCAACGCATAAAAATCCATAGAAAACACCTATCGAATATTACAAGTAACAGGAAAAATTACAATTTGTTGAACAGTGTTATTTTCGGCCAGTCGGTTTCGAACGTTGCATTGCCTGCACTAAAACTTCTGTAGTTCCGTCACTTTTTCAAATTCCACTTTAACACTTTAAGGTCACATTCTCAATATCTCAAACATTAAAGAATACATGAAAAAATTTGATTTTTTCAAGCCGTCACCCTGCTTTTCCCCCTTAACACGTTGACCGACGCATTGAATTATATTTAATTAAATAATTACTAATTTTATTAAAATTTTGAATGGAATTAATATCGTAATAAAAATGGAAGGTCTAGACTGTGCAATGAAATAGTTACATATTTTTTTCATCTTGCTTTGTCTTTGAAATGGGATATTATCGTGTGTCTGGCCAGGTGTGACAATTTCCACTGTAGCGGTGAACGTGTTGAAAATATGACTTGCATTGATAGTGTACGATACTCGACAGACGCATTTCGTCTTTACTTTTTTTCCTTTATTCGGTGAACTGAAACGGCAATCACAATGGTAGCGTAAACAGCCACGTAGCTATATGCAGTTTCTTCACCTTCACCGCATTCAATGAACGTTCACTTCCCTGCTCACCGACACGAAGAACTTTCCTGCCACCTCTGACAAACGAGTCAATGTCAGAAAATGCTCATTCTTTCACAGCTACACTGCGCATTCCGAAATTTAATGACGAACAATGTCGATCGTACCCTATTTCGAGCAGAATTCGGTTTGAACATTCAGTGTCGTCAGAAATGTTCATCCTCCCTTCATATTGCAAGCAACTTTCACATTCCTGCCCGGGAGGGATCTGTTTATTGTTTTTTCCGGAAACAGATACTTCATGACTGAAATACAGGAGTTAATAATCCGTTTTACTGCATTGAACAGACGCTGATCGCTGTGAAATTTTGATTATAAGCTAAGGCAACGAGCTTCTTGACTCGCTAATTATATTTATCTTCATATCTGTTCATTTTAATTACTGAATTATTACAAAGTTATTTTCGAGAGGTTCGCTAGTTTGTGTATTGGACAGTAAAGCTACATTAAAATCAAATGTTTATTTATGTATATACACAGAGAATAAACGGAAGAAATCTGTGATGCAAACAAAAGATCCAACTAATCGGAACAGCTTTATCGATCGATCTGTACGAAAGGGGCAAGGTAATAGTTAAACACGCCTGGGAACGGAATGGAAATCGTCTGATTCTCCACAGATAATAGATATTAATAAATTATTTTATAGTAATAGCGTAATCACTAGTCTTTCAAGAAAACATCAAACAGTATTCTCAGTTATCAGAATAGACCGCTCTAAGATTACCCATACTTACATCTTAAACAAATATGATCCGCCTACTTGTGATAGTTGCAAATCAAGTTTAACATTTAGCCATCTAATCTTGTACTATCCAAATTCTCAGTTTACAGAAATCGGTTTAACCTTGATTTTCCATTGCGAAATAATCTCAATGATAAAAAAAAAATTCTTCAACACCCAACGTTTCTCAAAGTTACTACAATATTTCAAACTTCATAATGGTAATTACTAGACAGCGGGCCTTTATGCAATGTTGCATATTCAAATATGTCCAAGATGTACACGTTACAGAAAAAGAGAAATGAAAAATGCATTTTGTAACATTTAAAGAATAAAATACTGTTTTGTCAAAGTTCTATTTCTTCAACTATATTAAAACGAAAAATATTCATATCTAAAATTGTATGTTTGCATAAACATCCGCAGTCTAATTACTAACATGTAAATGGTTCTATAGCAACTACCTTTTAATATGTAGCTGATACGACGTTAAAAATTTAATAAAAAAAGGAAGAACAAATTTGTGGATAGACGTTTAAAGAAAATGAACGTGTACGAAGATAAGGAAGAAAGTGACACAGATAAAAAAAGACAAGAAAAATGGAGAAGAAATGGAACGTACGAATGATTGGCAGATACGTCATCGACCAATTCAGTTACACAGACGATTTTCTACTTACAGGTACTGCTTACAGATTTCACTTTGCTTTAGTCTTCAGCGCGCCGCGCATGCGATTAACAGACATCAATCAACTTGCAATTAAGCTGGGAACAAACACCGATTTTCATTCCTTGTTTTCTCGCCGCTGACTTATATGGATCTTTACGAGGAAGTCGCGTAACTGCTTCCTAATCAAGGCAGGTCATTTCCTTTTCTCCGCATCATCATACGAATTTCCTCTATGGAGCTTCGTTTTTTGCGAGAAGGCAGCGTGGAATTCAAAATTGCCGTATAATTGTCAATTCCTTTCTAAGGAAAATGCCGTGCCTTTTTCTCTTTACATTTAGGTATCAGCCAGCGGGGGATTAATTGAGAAAGAAAGATTGTGTACGATGTTTTCCAACACCATCGCATCCGCGGACGTGATATTGTTTATAATCGAAATATCGTTTACACGTCGTCTATTTAAGTGTCGTCGCTATTTAAAGATGCTTATACACAGGATATTTTATAATTGTGTATTGTCAATAAGAAAAGAAAAGACAATATGTATTTTTTAGATAAATTGTTTGTTGTATATTTTTTTTTAAGTGCATCTTTTAACACTAAAGCTAGCACGGCCAGTCAAGTGATCATATGACTAAACTGTACGACTATTATTTATTCTTCATTTTCTGTTCTTATTTGTAATTAAAATGGAAAAAATAAATTTTTTTTATTATTATCAAACAGTTAGTTTGTTTATTATTGCCCGTAGCATAATAAACTTAATTGGAGTACATATAAATTGTCGGTAGGTTTAGTGTTAAAAACATGGTGTATAACATGTATACAGTTTGACCCAATAAATACCTGTATAAATCAATCATTTTGTCTATTAAATATTCCATCGTGCTGAATAGTCTCTGCATTAAAATCTTTAAGACAGTAACATGACTTCTTGTTAAAAGCTAAAAAACAGCGAACATGAATTACAAAAGATGACCGGTATAATTATCCTAAACCACGTGTAGGGCACGAGACAATATTTTCAGTCCTGCAATTTCTATGAACATGTTCGAAGATTCCTTATGCCAATTACGTCTGCACAGAACAGGTCACGTTATGAAGGTTACAAGAGACAGAAACAGCCGTTTTCTAGCAGATAAACTTTTGATATTCTAACAACGGTCATATCGTGGAAGCATGATCTTACTTGTTAACCCGGTTCGGAGCTTGCGTGTTGTACGACGAATACAATCGAGGGGTTCAGTGGAAAAAGGGCACATGCCACATCTACATCGACTTCTGGTTTTTTGTAAAATCAACTACCTTCTACGATCTAGAATCCACACCATTACATTCTAGAGTCGTGACATGTACCCTTTCGTAAACAGAAGCATATTAAAATCCCTCGACATTGAAAGCAAACGAGTACCTAGCAGAAAAGAGGTCCATGCCACTCTGTCTTCTTAGAGGACTTGTAACAAAATTCCAACAAGAAAAACAATGGTTCTCCGACTATTAAGCGGACAACATTCTACAGGAGTTGGACAAAATAATGGAAACGCCTCGTACATTAGGAAAATTCTTTATTAATATCGTGTAGGACCACCACTGGCATCTAATACAGTCTGAATTCTTCTGAAAATGGAATGATACAAATCCTGAATAATATTTAATGGAATATTATACCATTCTTCAAATACGATCGCAATATGTACAACTTTACGGCTACTAATCTCAACTACACAATACACGACTTGTAAGCAATGTTTCCATTATTTTGTCCAACCCCTGTATATGCACCAAGTATAGGTACTTATAATCAAAATGAGGAACCTGTGACGTTTATTGTTAGTCTTAAAAAATGTCGTGGCTACCCTCCAAATTTTGGACACTGCGTATTGGCCATCAAGTATACCTAGATGGACGCAAAATAAAAGTTTTTAAATTTAGGGACTTACAGAGTCTCGGGCAGTTTATACCGCCTATGTATGTTCCATTTTTTCGATCATTGAAGTTTGATGAAATTAGGGAGGGAGAAGGGCTTGAACATATTGATGAAGAGTTAGATTAAATAAAAATTTCTTGTACCGGTTGTTATTATTTTATGTATCTCTTTGTTATTTGTCAAACATACGTAGCAATATTAATATTCCAAATTGACATAATACTGCAAATTGATTCAAAATATCAAAAGTGGAGCCCCAATGAATCAATCGTTTATTTTAAAGTAAAATGAAGAGTAAGGAGAAAAAACAGGGAACGTCCATTTTTATTCTACAGTGTTCAACTTGAAAAAAAAAATAATGTAAAACAATTATTTCTATGCTTATTTTTCTCCTGCTACTTAATTGGAGTATAACCTCATGTTACAAACAATACAGTTCAATTACTTAAACCTCTCTTTACTGGTGGAATAAAGCATTAAAAATTGATTTTCTCAATAAATCTGTTTTGTAACATTCCTTGTTGTTCCCTTCACCCTTTAAATGTAATAAAAGGTGTCAAATAACATGAATTTTTAAGCCAAGACTTAAAGTAATTGCCATTTACCATCTATTTCAATTATCAGTTAACACTTGGACGACCGCTGTCAAGTATACGTGATTTGAATCATTTCAATAACACTCATGTAAAACAAATAAATACTTCGAATGATATAATAAGTGTTTCAGGTATTAATGAAGTGGAAGTTGTAGAATATTCAATAGAAAGATAATAATGCAAAATGCTGAGTTACTTTTGGCAAGAATGTCGAAAAATAATCAGTGTCCGTAAACTATTAGCGGTCGTCAAAGTGTTAAAATAATTACAATTTAATATCGAAATTCCTGAGAAGATTATTTTTGCCTGCAACTTGATTTCCTGTAAATTTATAGTATTGTGGCATGTGCCTGTGTTCCACTGGGCTCTTCAATTGTTAGGAGTATACTCGAGCTACCTCGAAGATAATGGTCTGCAAGCGGCCAGGCAGACACGTTATATTCTTACCTCCTCGTTCCCGTCCCAAACTGTGAGTCGTGCACGAACAGAAGTAATTCAGTGTCAGTGGGTCAACGCAAACTGGAGAAATCTTTCTCCAGGTCTACGCACGTGTCTCACCGTGAGGGATCTCACATTTTATAGGGCATCGACGCACGTCCCTTACACCCGAAAAATTAGTGTCACGGGAAGACACGGGGACCCATCGATGACTATTTGGTACGATCTCGTCTGTCCGGTCGAATCATACTCGCGCTCTTTCCTTTCGTTTTTTTTTCTTCTGCCTCGGCCAAACTTATTCAACGTCCCGACGGCACTGTTACTTTCACGTTCCTCAGACGATGAGAAGTGAACGTACCTGTTGACCGATAGTCATTTTGAGCATCCTGTTTCATTTAGAAAGGAGACTCAGCTCTGATACAAGCAGTTTTTCAACCTTCTGTTATTCGTGAATGACAGAGGTTTTTTGAACAGGCTTGTGCATCTTCGTTGGTTTATGGTGTTATCGTAGAAAATCGGGAAGGTCTCGTTATGTATATATGTATAATTAATTAATGTTTGCCTGTCGGCTACAAAATGGGGTTTGGCTTACAAAAATTGTTTCCCATTCATCCATTCACACCTTTGCCTTATTCCATTTAAACTTAAAAACTTAAAATATACAATTTTTAAAGTGATCTTAACACATTACTTGTATTAAATACTTTGATTGCCATCTATCTTTGGAGATCATTTGATTTTTTTATCCCTTGCCCTAATCTCACCTTCTTTTTATCCTTTACCTTTTTTATCCTGTATTTTTATCTTTCATCGCCCTACAATCTTCCACTCAGTGCTTTACATTTTTTAAACGTTCCTTACGCAGTATGCATTTCCTTTCCACTTCCTCTAACCAATATTCATTACTAGATTGCGGATATTGATGCAAATATACATTTTTAGACTTCCGTATTTCTTAGGTTGAATCAGTTAAACAAGTGAAACTACAAAAAGATGGCATTTGCTCCTTGAAATGTTAAAAATATGTAACTTTTATTCCGCTAAGTTATTGCATGTCCATCATTCACCAATTTGGATATGTTAAATTGCATAAACATCTGCAATCTATATATTCGCTTCCTCTACACTCCCACATGTTGCTCCTGCAAGCATTTTCTCACTTCCTTGCCTGCCATCCTTTTCTAAATACTGTGACTTGTCTACTCTATAGGTCTCTTTATATATTTCTAATAATGAAATTATTTAACGCGAGTCGGCAGTGAATGTTTCGAATATTGATCGTTGAGCAAAGAGTCGAAACCTGTAGTATTTAAAAAGTACAGTTTTCCATTCCTTCTCACTGGTGATATATTGTCCAGGGTACATTACGTGCATTATAAGCTACGGAATACATTTAGTCATCGGAGCTGCTGCATTTCACAGTTCACGCTTCTTTATTGCGTTACGAGAAAAACTGTGTGTACCCATTGAAACTGTTTTCAAGAATTTCGGTAACAATGGATATAGTGGCAATGCAGATAAACGCGAATTCGTTATTAGTTAATTGCTCGTGTACGAATAGTCGAATTTTATTCAGTCATACGAATAACTTTCATTACACAGAATGTTTTCCAATGAACACCTTGAATGCCGTGTGGGTCACCACTGACCAGCGTCTCAAATTTAATTAAAGTAAATAATTATCGATTGACACAAAATTTTGAGCAAACTTCATACTGAGACAATAATGTAGGAACAGAAGAACATGATTAAGTATTCAAATTTTGGTTGTCTTTGCAAGTTATATAGGAAATAGTAAATTATATCATGTCTGATTAGATACGGCCGTTTTCACTGTATCATCGAACTATGCCTGTGTATTCTATGAATAGGAAGGAGTATAAAAATGTTACATAAACATAGGTTTATAAATGCTTTATTATAAAGTTACAGTAAAATCATTAATTATTATTTAACGATGTTTATATAATTTCTTTATGAAGGTGTATAAACAAAGAATTGAGAATGCAATCGTTAAAATTAAACAAAATTTAGATGAAATTTATGCGGTACTAAACAATTATTTTCAATGACGTCAGTGTGATAAGAACAGCTGATATTCTGAAAAGAACCAGTAAGACTGAGTGATTAATGGCGGCTGAAATAACTATTTCAACAGGCAAGCTCCATAAATCAAATATACGCTTTAATTATCACTTTACCGTGAAATTAAATTAAACTGAAGAAGGAGAAACGACCTTGAAGAGTTTGGTTTCAATGTCGAAACAATAACTTATGTTTAATGTTTTTCTCGTAACATTTTAATGAAGCATTTATGATCATACACTCATATAATTGTTTTTTAACACGTTCCCTGCCACAGTAGACAATGTCGTAACTATACAGACAGACGAAAACGGCTATTTATTAATACACGTGGTTGATTGTACAAATATTCATCTATCTGATATTATACTTTTTATTTCTACTATCATTTTAAGGTGAATGTTACTCAGAATATCATAAGGGTTGGTAGTTATCTGATCAAATTAAAACTGATGGGTGCACCGAAAACGGTACACGTGGCAGGGAACGTGTTAAATATTTAACTCATTTTCACTAATAAAAGATACTGGTACAGTATCTTGCTTGAACATTTAAATGGAAACACCCTGTATATTTGCGACAAAACTTTAGTATGACAAATCACCTACCTTTCGATCGAACGGTTTTCAATAGAGCAGAACGTCGATCGTAAAAAAACGTATTATTGTAGAAGACTCAGGTAGATTTCGTACAAATATTTGCACATTCCGTAAGAATTACGCGATTCCATTGTGTCAAAGGTTGCTTAATTTTCGCTATAGTTAATGTGCAACATTGTCAGGTGTTACGATCCACGATGACGAATTCAAGAGATTTTAATTGACGTGAACTGTACACGATATTATGCCGCGGAGAGGTTGTCGCTAGTTTTAGGTTTTTAATTTTCTAATTCATTTAAGAAATTTACCCTGGGATCTGGGGATAATAGCAGCGTGAGAGAATACACCGAGGTTTAACATCTGAAACTTTATTAAAATAAAATAACTTACCCCGGTGACTTATGGACGGGGGTGTACATAATCGCAAATTTGATTCTTCTGGACCGAGCATCCGAAAAACCGCTTGTCGGTACGAGTTTGTCTCCCTATTAGTTCGGATAATTGATGTTTTACTGTATTGTAAAATGGGTGTTCGTCACGGATATGGCACAGCCGGCCAATGTCAGGCCTCTTGGACCAATCGTTCATGAATTCGGTTGTCAGGAACACCTCGCTGTTCATATTATTTCGATTAACCCCTTGCCGTACGATTTTTCCAACGATTTCGTGCGACAAAGTTTGCTGTTCCAGTCCTAGAGTGCCGTGATAAATAAGGAGCGTTTATCAGCACATGCAGTTCGCTTTTAACAATCCTTTGAAGGTCAATTTGTGCTGTAGTGAAAAACTTTAAAAAATTGGCACAAAAGTTGGACTCGTATTGGTAACGTACCAATCATATTCTGCGTCACGAGTGTGACTCGTTATTGTACGGCAGGGGGTTAATGATGATGCGAAGACATTTTTTTTCATTTTGGTCTCAACAACTATCCGGATTCGAGCTTTTCACTCATATCTGTCTTTTAGCTCTTACTTTTAATAATTTACAACTTTATGTTTTTAGTTTCAGGGGTAAGTATCGAAAAGTTTTTATTCTATATGTAATTTTCAAGTAAAATAGCTAATATATGTGGAATTGGTGGATACTTTTGTATATATTTATGCTAGCGTTTAGGCGAGGAGAAATTCGGCGCTTGATAGTTTGTCGTTTAGTCTCGAGAACAGTCTAGATAGGCGAACTATTTAGACGCGTGAATGAAAAGCGTGGAAGGATTGATGGGATGCATGGTGTGAGAGGTGCGTGCGTTCGCAGAAGTGTGACTTTCTGGGGATGCATCTCCTCTGTATGGATCGGGTGTGGAAATTCGTGTGGAATATGTATGTGTTTGTGTAGATTTTTGGGACCTCCGGGTCAGAGAGCAGGAGAGAACCGATCGAGGAGTTGAGTGGACAACATTGCGTGGAGAGTATTGCGTGCAGAGTTTTGCGTGGAGTTTTGTGTGGAGTCTATTTGTGAGGAGTTATATATTGTGTTGTTCCATTATTTTAATATATATCAATATTCTTTATTTATCAACTCACGTCTCATAGTGTAAGTGAATTTTTGAATCCCACATATACATACTAAATTTACTCTTAATTTGTTTTACTTTTAGGTCTCCTTGCCATTAAGATCATCTTCTCAATGTTGCCCGTCCCTAGCCACGCGGAGGCGGACCTATTCTACTTCAACCATTCTGGAAGTACAATTTCCTTGTTCCGAATAAGTTGTTTGTAAAGTCTTTAAATTTCTTATATTCGTCTTGTATCTTGATCAGATTTTGTTTATTGTTTTCGTTTTCTAGCAGCGTATTATACCGTATATCGTAATAGAATTTGCATTCAAACAGCATCCGTTCAATGGCCTCTTCAATATCCGTGCAATATGGGCACTTATGTGTGTCTGTTGCTTTACGTCTAAATAATGGACTGTTTATTGGGCGTGATGCGACGACAGGCAGAAAAGCAGAGCACCGGGAAACGTTATTCCGATCGGGTAATCGCGATTGCGAATCAGCGAACGAAAACGTCGATTGCACGGCGATTTCGCGACGGTTTCGTTGCTCCAGCGTGCTGGCCGATTTGCACAACGGCCACAGCGACCTTGCCGCGTATTTTTCTGCGATCGTTCTAGGAGAACGCGCGCGATTCTGAAAACGCGCCGAGAGGGCAAGGTTGCGAAAAGAAAGGCGTGTACCCATGAATGAGCACAGTCGCAAACGGGAATTCCTCCGGGCGGCGAGCGGCGAATAAAGTCGATGCTCTTCGAAGAAGTGTCCGCAGGTGAAAGTGCTTCTGGTATATTCGTGGAGAGCGGTGGGACACGTCTGCCCATGAGAAAAGTTGATCCGTGACGTCCAGTACGGATGCGCGTTTGATTGCCGCGATCGAAGGTCACAACGATTATGATAATCGAAACCGCTTTGGAAGCGAGTTTCAACACGTATTTTGGTGAAATTCGCGGAGTTTTGGAAACGGGCCTTGACGTGTCTACAGATCTAGGTCAAACGTTACCGAATAACGTATTATCTAATTCAACGGATACCATCTCCATGGAAAGTGTTGTTCAACAGGTTGACTGCCGTGCTCATCAGCAAACGATGCATCAACTTTTATTTAATTAACACTATATTTACGGACATTGTTTGTATACCTATTTTCACTCATATTGACGGGTGTCAGTAAGATGCGTTTTTATGATAAAAAATAATTCCTTTAATTTAGAAATAAAATACAATTAATTTAACCCCTTGCCTTATGATTTTTTTCGTAGCTATCTGCACTGTAGTTTGTTATTCGAGTGTTCTAAGAGTGAAGTCTAGGAAGAATATTTATCAACATGTACAGGTTGCTTTAGTTGATCCTCTAAAAGTTAGTGGTGTCGCAATATACAATTTTCAAGAATTTATATTTGAGCGAAACTGATATTTATAATATATAGAACATAATCTCTATCACGAGTGTGACTCGTTATTATAAGGAAAGGGGTTAATTATACAATACTAATAGACCTTTATTAACACATTAGCAACCGCCGACGTTGTTCTACGTCATTTTATAGGTGGTTACCGCTTGCGTAGCCTAACGTCATTTTATATTTGCAGCGAGTCATGTGCATTTTATTATGTATTTTCATATTCATACTTCGGTTTGTAAATAAAACATTTATTATTTATCATTTAAAACGTGTATTTTAGTTCTGTTTGTATTCGATTCATACGGTTTGCAGAAACTTTAATAACAACGTTGCTCGCCTAACTCAACCTTGACTCATAATGCCGACAGCATTAATTTCTGAAATGTTCAGAGACGAAGGAGATCCGTTTATATTAAGACGGATTTTTTTTTGTATTTTTGGCCAAACACGTCATACGCAATCTAAAATTTGAATGTTTAGACGTTTCGGTCACTTAAGATGAAATCTTAATATTGCAAATCCTATTTTTGTACTAAAACATGTTTTTCATTGGTATGCATAATAGTCGTGCATAAATATGCTGCTGTTCGCGTAAATAAACTTCCCTTATAGTGTTTGTGTAAATAAATTTCACTTGTAGTGTCTCTTTGAACAAATTTCATTAAATTATAAATAAAAAATGCTAGTTCCACGTAAAAGAAACGATTTTAAATTAGTTGTCGTCAGCTACTTTTACATGAAATATTACTGGAGCTACATAAATTGTTATTTAACAAAGGAAATAGAATTTTATTTTGTAGAAATATTTTTGAACTATAAAAGGTCCTATCCAGAAATACAATATACCTAATCGAAATTTTTAACATGCGTATTGATATGTACGTTATGAACAACGGTAAAATTTGCACAATTTGAAATAAAGGTGAATTTTGTAAAATATTAACAATGTTATCATAATGAAGAGCTGTATGTACACTGTATGTACACTTCCTTTGAAAGTAATACTTTTTCCGTTATGAAGGTATTAATACAATACTGAGAAAATGATGCAAACATTTTATTAGTGATACTTCCCGCTCGTAAATAATACTGAAGGCAATAAAATAAAAAAGTGTCCACGCAATTCGTTACTTTTTACGTAACTGAATATCATAAGTGAATTTTTTAGCACGTTTTTATGAGTATCATGGATATTGTTCTTACGTCGTAAGACATACGAATAGGTAAAAGTCGTCTGACAGGAATGCATTATAAGAATTTTTGTGTTTCTGCTATTTTTTCGTACAGGTTTGTTGTTCACATTTATATCTGTAGTAATAAAGATAAATTTTTACATAATTAAACACTTTGAAAAATACATATACATTATATGTACGTATGTAAACTAACAATATGCGCAGATTTAATTTTTAGCATAATATTTTTTCACACAGAATATTTTACTAACTTATTAGCAAATATACTCAAAATCAATTTTCGTTAATATAATAATTCATTAATAATGGAAAACATTTTCAATCCCAATTGTCTTTGCGAATTTTGCGTTAATAAGTTCTTAATGATTCGATCAATTTAAAGTAAACTTTCAATTTACTGTTATATACAATGTTGTGTTTATTGTTAGAGGATTTACAAAAATTATAATTGATGTTTTCAAAGCAGTATCTCGGAGACTTTGCGCAGAACTACTTTCTTTTCGATGAAAG
Organism: Macropis europaea; assembly: GCA_916610135.2. NCBI lineage: Eukaryota > Metazoa > Arthropoda > Insecta > Hymenoptera > Melittidae > Macropis > Macropis europaea. The sequence continues at coordinate 22,327,198 of OU744345.1, read as the reverse complement.
TATATAATTTCAAACATTTCAGTAAAACTTGTTACTTTTTAATATATACAAGTCTATTTTATATTTACTGTTAGTGATTAATTTAAATATTTCCAACTACGTATATTTTTCAACGTCAGTATTATAAATTGCTCTTAAAATTGCAGTAGTACGCATAACTGTAATTATTACGTCCACACGAATTCAGTTTCAATAATCTGATCCTTTATCTGGGCGAACGAGAATATCGAACAAGGTATTTGCATCCGAACAATAGACTAGGTCTGACCTTCTCAAAACAAACAACGCAAATTTTTTTCAGTCTAGGCGATTGTGTATTAGTCTCGCTTTACATGTAACGACGACAATAATACGTTATGACTGTTTAAGCATTTAACACAGCAATACTGAATGAAATATTAAAAGATGTTAGTTTTTCATAAAGAATCTAAAAAATTGAGTGAACCTAGAAAAAGATTTTAAAAGGAATTACACTCTAATTAAAAATAAAAGTTTATAATTCCATTTCAAATTTTAATTATACGATATCACTGCAAATCGGAAAGAAAGTTTGCTGTCTTTATGAATTAGCATTTTATGTATTGCTTTAACACGTACCTTTTTATTGGAGTCAATAAACATGCATTTATATGATGAGAAAAACTTTGATAATCATTCGGATATGAAATTGAGAAGAGGAAACGTAAAATAAAACAAAACTTTTGTGAAGATAAGAATGAGAAAGAGAAAGATGATCATTAAAAGCCGCTCTCCTTGACTTCATCATCTCTGACATCGTTATTCCCGTTACGCTGGCTTCTTGCCATAATCATGCAAAAATACAAGTGTGACAATAATTTGCGTAACTTTTGCGGCTCTTTTTCTCGGTACAACTAAATGACTTTTGCCTTTAGTGCTAATTATCTTTCAACACCCACTGAACAGTTGCAATAAAAATAAGAATGTCACGTGAGAAGATATAAATATGAAAGTATTAGTCTGACGGATATGAATGTAATTCATCGGTACCTCGAAATACTTACTTATACTTTTATTCAAACTTTCTAAATACTTCATTATTTATAGAAAATACTAAACAATTATAAAAGTATTCAAATTGTATTTATACAATTTCTATGAGCTGAAATTATTTAATAATTAGTTTATGTGAGTGTAAATTAATTAATGTTAAAAAGTAATCAATTCATAAGAATGTCCTGTATGAGTACGTAGATACAGTGGCTACCTAAAGTTTCCAGTCATACTATAATTTTAACATATCTTCAAAAAAACTTTCGATAGAAATAAATGGCCAACTTTGTCATTATTAAGTAGATATTTGTTTTTCAGGACTTACGATTTTCAAAATTTGCGTGTCGAGTTAACAATATGCTTACGAATTTCGAACGTTAAACGGCATGACAAAAATTTACAGCCAGAGGCTGTGATTTTGTTTACATGCAGTGTGTTTCATCCGGCATGCTTGTATCTTGCGTTTATCGTTTCAGTTCACAGATAGCTGTTGTATCGCTGAGTCGTTGAAATGTCACATCGAATATTCAGTTACGCGAAGCAATTGCTCGCATGTCGAATGTCGAAAAAATATCTAAAGAAATTGCTGCGACATTGGACGTTGGCAAATCGACTGTTCAACGATCTGTTACGAGAATACAGATCCGGCTAATGTTTAACTGATCTCTCAAGACGTGGCCGTCCACGAAAAACCATCGTTAGAGTCGATCGTATCATTGAAAGAAAATCAGTCAGGATATTCGTAAGACTACTGTAGAATAGCACGTGAATTGGCTTCTGAGAATATTGCTAATGTTAGTAGTAGAACGACAGCACATTCGAAGTATTTTTTCAATAAAACGAAGCCTTGCACGAACAACTTTTACTCCAACATTTGGACTCTTGTTTTAACAAAGCAACACCTTACATCTATACACTCTGCATTTTCTTCAGAAACCTGTATATTTGCAGCTTTTATATTTCCAAACAAACGTGTATCCTCTGCCATGTATTCCTATACCGATATAAAATTAAATTGAAAACACACATGTGGGATGCTTAGGAATGTTTCGAACAAAGCGGGCCATGTGTTGCGTTTAGGTATAAGACAGTAAAAATAGGGGACACAGGTGCGAGGGTTGCATCGAACGATTGAAGGATGCAAGCGGAGAATTGCATAACAGATATCGACCAGTATAGTTGCCTGCGTATGTTTTATATTCATTGAGTTTTCTATATTTTTGTATAACCACGTATTATTCTAGTTCTATTAAATTCTGTTTTGTTTTTTTTTTGTTAAATTCGGAGCAGAATCGTTACTGAACCCCTCACCCTCGAAAATCAATAATTATTATTTGATCATAACATCTAAACCTAAACAGGAGAAATCCTACATACATTGTGCTTGTAAAGAGACACTTTTATAAATTGTATACAAAATATACATTTCCATCTCCTCCAAGAACTTTATGAATTAATTATTAATAATTAAAGAAAAAGCTCAACTATAAATTCGTTAAATAAATTAAATTAAATCATATTATTTAAATGATGTATTGATTAATACAAATTCTCATTATTTTTACGGTGCCACTAAATGTAAATTACTGTTAAATTTGTATCAAATGGAAAGAAGAGAATCTGATTTAATACGTAATAGATTTAAGATTGAAATCTTAATTTGAAATGTAATTATCGCGATTGAAACTTTAATCGCGCATGTTTCTTTTCACGGACAATACTTTTCCATGTCACCGACCTATCACGAACATTGTAAGTTAAAAAAAATTCTCCGTCGCGTGTCGAGTACTGTACAATAGGATGCAATTGTTGCAAAGTATGGATCGGTTGCAGCTTGCGTCAAACAAATGAAATATCAACCATTAGTTCTTTTAGATTATCTCACACTGGATCTTCTTTTTCACCTATTATTATTTAAGTCGTAATAATTGTATATTGTAACAATTTCTTTTTATTACAGTATCATTTAACTTCAACACTTGTAACTTGTACCAATACATTGAATAATATACATAGTACACAATACATAAAATTCCACAAACAATTTGCTTTGTACATAATTACAGTCAAACTATTAGGCTGTTGCATACGAAATAGCAAAATTAGTAGATATAAAAGGTTCGTCAAAATTTGATAACATAAAGTGCTACTGAGTACCACCTATGATACATCAGTTGAAAGCCTGAAGCCTGCAGAAAGTGATGGCTTACTTACAATTAGTAAATAGACTAACTTTGTTTCCAAAAAGAATCTTATTTATATACGATTTCAACAGAAAAATAAATTGACAAGAGTTTCCGGCCAATGAATTAAACTGTTACAAAGAAAAATATAACGAATATTTCAGCACTAATCCCTCACATACCCCTTACATTTTAATGAGCTTAGTACTTCTTGTTAATACTACGACCCTTAGATGCGATTACAGCAGCACGTTTGGGCATGAATCAAAATGTATAAAGAAAATTTCATCGATTTTGACTGAGACAGTTTATTGCAATAATAATAATTCACAATGATACACACCTGTAAAAGTTTAGAATTTTTTAAATGATTAAACACTATTTATATGTATGTATTGTTACGTGAACTTTTTAATTCTAAATTGCTCAATTATTAAATATATTCTAAAAGTACAAACAGTTGAATAAATATAACAGGTATTTAAGTATGTAATACAGTATACTATATCCACTTCAACTTAACAACCATAGGTCTGTATTTACACTATTCTGAACCAATTAACCTCTCGAGATGGTGATTATTCACTGGTCACTCGGTCGCACAGACGGTAATTTATTCGGGTTAATTCAGTAAGTTCTTCAGTGACTCTAAAATTTCATAAAACGAAAACTACTTGTCCGATTTGTTTCAAATTTTTAAGGCAAATTAATCAAATACGAGGGATGTTTCCAAAGTTCTGGGAATTGTGCTCTAAATTCTTCATTTTTCTCATTTTCTTTTATATTACGTTGTAATTTTTTAATATAATCCGCATTTAATTGTACACACTTGTCCTAGCGCGAAACTAATTTGCTTAGACCTCCTTCGAAGAAGTTTTGGGGAGTCCCTTTTATCCACTGGCTTACAGAAGTGTTTGGTCGTTAAATCGATTAACTAAATAAACAGTACTTTTAGATTCCGCAGAGTTGTTAAATACTCCATGTAATTGTTGAACGACTGCAAGTAGCTTTATGTCTTCTTCCCATAGAAAGAAAATGATGGCTTTTTGAGAATTCACAGCGTCTCCCATAGTCGCAGGATTAACAGCTCAGAAACACATCTGTACTCGCCTAGTCGTCGAACAATACTGACCGGCACTGACTGGTGTCGTTAGGAACATGTGTCAGTACTTGCCTGTGCATAATATCATCAGTCATTAGGCCTGCACTCCTGCGCTGGTTCTGAATTCCCAGAACTTTCGAAACATCCCTCGTATGTACAAGAAATCAATTTGATATATTTATTTTCCATCTAATTTGCTAATACAAATGCAGAATATTAAAAATTCGTAATTGTATGAAAGAGTTTAAAACATTATTCAGAACAAAGACCCACTTCACAGTCTGGACATCAGTAAACTGTATCCGTTCTTTTATTGTTTTTGGTACACGCAACACATCTGCGTTGATGTTTTGCTGTTTTACCTGTTGGAGATATTTCTTCAATCGATTTGGTGCCGTCATTTGTGAGAGACAATAAGTTATTATTTGTTTTGTATTTGACAAATAGACCTTAATAGATCTTAAATAAGTTTTACTCAGCACGTATGAGCCGCTCAGAATCCAAATTGATCAGCTCCATAAACTGAAAACTAAAGAAAAGTGATGATGTTACAAACAGTCATGTACTTACTCAGGTAATGAAATTGAGAAATTTACTAAAAGTGCAGTTGATCAGTTTGGCTTCTGAAAGGTTCATATAACACAATGCATACAACTTAACATTTAGTATATTACAAATAAATATGAAAAACGAGAATCTATCGAGAAACGTACATACGCGTGTATGTCCAACCGCCACAAACAACGTGGTTATGCTGACGTACACGTGTACATACGTCGAACCGACTGGAGAGGTTAAAAATATCATACCATAATTCTGATAAACAAGAATAAAGTTGCATATCTTAAGGAAGGTCACTGCGAATTTCCGTGCACTCTGCGTTCAATACCTCTCACTTAAATAACAAAGTGGCCAGAGCAACTTCCTCAGATTTTGTCTTCCGGGGAAATTGGCTCGTGAACATTCAAACGTACTAAATTTTTGCTCGATATCTGATTTTACGTAGCGCTTGTGTACGGACATCCGGATTTCATTACCGTAATCACGAAGATTTCAGTTTCCAATTTCACTAAGTATTGTAAATAAAAGTAATGCCCACTGATACCGCATTAATAGCTTCTGTACGTGTATGCTATGAAAGGAGAAAGCACGATTTATCGTGAAAGTATTGAATTGTTATTATCCGTACTGAGGATTTGTTATAGTTCCCTGTTTCAAGTATAACGTTTCATTTTTCATGTAATGGATTAAGCAAGTGAAACCGGTGTACATTTCTACAGTATTGTTTGCGTTCTATGAATCCTAGACTCAGAAATTCAAGGAACTGTCTGACCTTGTATCCTTATTTTTTACATTTTTTAAATACAATTTTAAAAAGAGCACGCAGACCTAGACGGCTCGAAATATGGACCATCTACTAAAAAAAAAATGTTTAACATATTGAATGCCGTGAGGGTCACCGATGACCGGCACCTCAAATTTAATTTAATTAAATAATTAGTAATTGTCACAAAATTCTGAGCAAACTTCATACTGAAACAGTAATGTAGGAACAGATTCAAATATTATTTTTATAAGAATATTAATAACATTATTTTGTTTTAGATTCTTTTTTATTTTATTATTTTATTTCATATTGTTTTTATTGCATAGATTCGAGGTGTTTTACCACGAGTTCGTAAGAACATGATTGAGTACACAAATCTTTTCTGCCTCACGATTTATATAAAAAATAGTAAATTATATAATAATGAGACACTGTTGTAACAAATATATTCCGACTTTCTTTATAAAATTAACAGTACCGTCTTGTCATTAGTAAATGAGATTAATGATCTTGGTATATTGTCCGATTCGTCTCTAGATTTCATAGACCATCATAAACACGTACGTCACCTGTGTGAACTCGACATTGTATTGTAATTTTACACAATAACTTTGCACGTTTTATTGCAACAGCAAAAACAGATACTTTAGACAAAAACGAATTCCAAGTTTTGCATGGATTACTGTACCATAATTAATTTGGAGAACTGTAACGAAAAATTGTGGACAAATATTCTTGAAACATCATACTTTCCGAAATAGTAAAACCAATCCAGTTTTTACTCATCCAGGTGTACGCGCCTTGGGAGCGGATGATTATCTGTTTTCTGCTTGATCAATCATCAAGCACGCCTTTTCTGTTACAGAAATTGTTGTCTATTTCCAAGAAGAGACGAGACGTCATGCTCCTCCATTCTTCTTCCCATTTTAGTTTTAAACTATTTCTGAATTTGATTGTGAATCGTGTCGTTCTCGACTGTTATTCCTGAAATCGTGAGATTGAGATCAGTGGTACTCAGATATGAAGAAAACCAGAGACCGTCAACAACGTTGCCAATAACTCGTTTATGTAAATATTGTTGTTATGTATAAAGATAAGAAATAAATAAATTTAGAAAAAAAAATTCTCGTCTAATTGCTGAATTTAAGTTAGTTTAGACACGGTCAGCACTAACAATAAAATGGGTGACCGTCTTCAGTACCTCCAATTTCCTTTTTTTTTAATTTATTTATTTACAGTCGCATGAACCTCATGCATTAGTAGTGACTACTATATTCCTCTATTTACGTTACATTAGATTTATATACAGTATTATACTATGCTTATATACTATAATGTAAACATATGCCATACCCAATGCACATTACTGTACTATAACATGTACATCAGATATAATGAATATAATGTACTAGTTTATACTGTAGATTGATTCATAATTGACCATTTGTGTATTGCAGCTAGATTAATTGTAGAAGGTTGATGTCTTTTAAGAACCGTAAGAGGCTTTTTAGTATTTTTTTGTTGTTTAGGGTTGATTTTAGATTGTTTGGAATGTTGTGGTTTTTCCTTTCATTTTCATATTTTGGGCAATCCATTAGTATGCGTTCTAATGATTCTTGTGTTGCAAGGATCGCAATTCTTCGGTTCGTCTTTAGTATTTAGGTGCACGTGAGTGAGATTTGTATATCCTATTCTTAGTCTCGTGAGTACTGTTTGATCTTTTCTGTTCAGTGAACTGGCGAGATTTTTTTGGAATACAGTGTCTCGGACCGAGTGTATTTTAACTCCAGGGTTGGCGTTCTTCCATAATGCGTTCCACAGTATACTGATTTTATTTTTGATGATCACCTTAAGGTCTTTGTAGGATTTCAGTTGTGATGTCAAGTCATCTGCTATAATAGGTGAAGGATTGTTTCTAGAATTTATGCTCTCAACCTCCTTGCTTTTGGTTCTCAGTGATGTACTATTAAATAGTACTTCGGAGGATTGCCTGCTATTTTGTATTGGTACTATTGTTTCGAGAATTTATTGAACGAAGGGGTTTTCATTTTTTGTATTAACCCATTGCCGCAAATGACGACTATAAAAATCATCTTGTAGCAACAAAGGTACATTTAAAAAAAAGTGTTTTTGAGGCCGATCTAGGAAAAAAAAGTGTGCGTCTATGGGCTAAGGTTTTCATATTCCTGTTGATACATGGTGGTTCGGAATTTTCAATTCCAAATATCAGCAATTAATTAAATTTGCGATGTTATCAGGAGAGTACTCTGTGCGCTTGTGTTACAGTTACTATATTGCACAGCGAATGTTACGACGATTACTAATATAATAATGTACGTGCTCGTTCTACTGTAAATCCACTACGGTGTATAACAGAGGCATTCGTAGCCGAGTGCAATGTCCTTCAAGTGTCTTTTTTCTTCCAGCACATCTCGGTTTCACTCGTCTTCGCGACAGGAAATTTTCAAACGACTCTAACCGACAGCGAAATGAAAAAATTACACCGTGCCGAACGGAACTCGACAGTGGATGAACACCGCCGGGACTGTGGTTACATTGTACGCATGCAAAAAGCAGCTGTCCGCGATAACTCGTTAGCCATTTCGTGGAATTGTGTTTATTTTATTTATCATGTCAATGGCACGAATCACGTGCACTGCACCATGCTCTTGCGTCGAGATAAATTTGCATTTTCACGGAAAGCTTGCTTGCTCTACAGTGTGCTCCATAACCAGAGTGGCTTCAAGGTATGCATTTCAAAAAGTTGCTGTGGAAAACTTCTAGCTAGACTACGGATGTTTGTGCAATTTAACACATTCAAATATCTGGAAACAGCACATTTAAAACCGTGAAAAAATGAAAAGTACATTTTTTAAACATTCACACAAGAAAATATAATAGTTCTATCAAAGTTTCATTTCTGTACCAGCAATAACATAAAAAATATTGAACTTTAAAAATGTATATTTGCATAAAAATCCGCAGTCTACTTATGACACTACCGCTTGCAAATATTAGGGCAATCACTATTTTTGAAATATCTCCATTTTCATGCGTGACAATCGCACCAAGCATGTACTGAAAATATGTAAAACTTGTCTACTTTTTAACGTGTAAAATGATATCCACTATTTCTTGCGTACCTCCAGTTGTGAAATCAGGTATTGATAAATACAGACACTCATTTCGATATCTTAGGCTACGTTTACATTGTTAAGTTACTGGTACCATTGACTGGTGCAAATAGTTAGCCGGATCCCAAAATCGAAGCAAATAAGGGTTTACATTGCTAAGTATAATAACTTGTACCAGTAACTTGTAAGTGGACTAGTCAGGCTAGCTGCTTGTACCAGTTACTGGTACAACTTAATAGATTGTACCTATTTGTATTGTGAGACAATGTCTATGATGAAGTGTACCTAGAAATGTACTCTACAATGAAAAAAATCTAAGTTCACGATTTTTCACTGTTTTCAAACAGAGTCTTATAAATATCATAAACAGAAGTCATAATGCAGGAGCAAATGTTGTTATAAGACGGAATAATGATATTCGTTATTTCGACGATCAAGAAGGAGTAAGTAGACAATTTGAAACAATCCCGAACAAAGATATACATGTCGATAAATTAAAATAGGTTGGAAGAAAAATGCTTCAAGCTTGCAGCAGTTGTGATAAAGTGCCCAAACAATACAATTCATCCAAAAACTACAAAAAGAATAAAAAAAAACATATCAGTGCAAAGAATAAAATTAACAGATGAAAAATTGCTGCAGAACACGTGGGCAAGAATTTTTCCGTTTGAAAAATGTACTCTTTACGGACGTAAGCAAATTCAACGTATTTGGTATCGCCGAGTTCAAAGAAAACCTAATGAGTAATTACATAAAAACCAATGCGTAAGCCACTGGCAGACTCCTCAGATATTTACCATGAGTAACCGTATACGGCTATTATAAAACCTATCCTTAAAACTAAGTAAAGAAATTATCTGTAATTCTTTTGTGTGTTGCGCATGCCATAAACGTGCATTTAATTAATCAATGTCTAAAAGAACAAGATTCACGGAAAAATAAGCACAAACGCTTCCTATTAAGACGTTGACTGCCATGGCTGTCACCGGTGACCGGTACGCTACATTTTCTTTAATTAAGTAATTACTGATTTTGATAATATTCTGAACGAATTTTACATTATAACACAAATATAGAGGGGCACACACACGATTTAATGATTAAACATTTTTTTCCTCCGGGATTTATAATGGAAACAGAGATTTATATTGTGTCTGATTAGGGATGTCTGCTTTCACTGTGGCAGTGAACGTGTTAAATATTGGGTTGAGTCATAAATAACTTTCGATTTGTCTTGTTAAATATATCGGTTCAGTTATTAAAAGACAATTTTTTGTTACTTCTACAGCGTGTGAGTTTTAGGGATCATTCTCTTCTAATAAGAATAGAAATGAATAGTCTAGGGGAATCATTTGATCTTTTAACTTATTAACCGGTTCGTTCTTTGTTTCGGAGTTCCTATTATTTGTAGTTAAAAACGAATAAACATGAGATAAATTGTCTTGTCCATCACAGAGACACTTTCAAATGATACGTTAAATCTTCTTCGATGAACTGGTTTAAGTATTTGTCAGGAAATACTGCGAGAACAGTTAACAGGCGCTTATGGCGGGGCAATTTTCACCGGACGAGTTAACTCGTCTCTCCCTGTTAACAGGTTAAAAAGAATAATATTTAGTACGTATCGGAAATTACTTATAACTCAAACCAATATATTGTAATTAGTTTCTCGTAGTCCATTGTAATAAAAGAATAATTTTATAATAGCATATATATTTATGCTATATTGATAAAGATAACATTATAAAAGTGTTCTAGTCAAAATCCTTCGATTCTTCTCATTGTAGGCGCATTGTGAACGAAAAGAGATTAGTCATTTTTCAGGAGGATAATGATGATTTCACTGAACGTCTACACGTGGTCTCTTCCCAGCCTTGCTTTTAAACTCACTTTCTACTAACGGCAAAACGAAAGATGCGATCGACGAGTTACTTCTACAATGTGTGAATTGATGTGCAAACGGGCGTAAGTACTAAAAGAACGCTTACTTGCAGTTTTAAGTGAAACAGAAGGTTATTAGGTTAGTTAAGAAGAATGAATGGCGAATTCTTATCCCCTGCTATGGAAGTATCATTTTATGCATTCTTCATTGAGCAGTCCTATAAATAATTAGGAGCCTGCTATTAACACTCACCAGAAATGCAAAATCATTAAAAAGAGAAACTCATTAACTATAGTGAAATATAATACTGCTGAATATAATGCTTAACGTAGTAACGATATATGTACGACTTAAAACAAGAGGACTAGTTTTATTTTATTTGAATGAATAAGCGGAAGAAGAAAATACTGAAATGGACAAAAGCCATAAACGATAGTTGAGGGGAATTCTGTACATGAAGAAAAGAACAAGTTTTTATAAGACCTGAAAATTGTTCTTAAAATGTTACTAATTTCCATTGAGATCATAAAAATGTAATCTTTGCTAATAATTCTTAACCCCCTCCCCCATTTGTTCAATAATACTTTCTCTGTTATATTACATAGTACTATAGCTTTTACTGTACAATTGAAAGTGCAGAGTTCAATGATTATATTTAATTATTCATTATCAGTGATTAACATTCCTCAGCTTCACAAATCTAAACATTATGCTTTACATAAGCAACCCCGTCTCAAATATTTTGACAAGTTATTACAGTTATTAATATTTTACGGTAAAATAATTTCGTCTTTATTATACCCAATTAAGTTAGTAAAATTTGAAACGTAATTCAATTGTAAATTGTCTATTCTCTTAACCAAAACCAATTGAATTCCTGACTGTTCCTGAAGCTGTTATCAATTCTATAGTAATCATTTAAGTGTAAATGTATAACATTGAGAAAGTAAAGAAAGTAAAAGTAAGAAGTACAAATGATATACAATAGAAACAGATATTAATAATCATGATCATTATAGAATTGAAATGTTCTTGTTTAGAAACAAATTTTTAAACTACACTCTGTTCACCTTGAATTAAACAGCTTCTTTCCCTGAAGCGATAACCCATCCGTATGTAAATTAAATCATTTACTGCATTCAGCAAATGTCATCTGCTTTCGGCAACATGCAGCGAATATTCAATGTATTTTTAGCCTCCTGTATCATTTGCCATTAAATAAAGAATTCTTGTACAGCTATTATTATAATTTATTACTCGGGAAACCGCATCGCTCAAGATGATAATTCTCATTATCAAGGGAATCCTCTTCATCTAATCAAGTCATTACTAGCTTTACAGTCTGACGAATGTATTTGTACGCAAATGCAACCCGTTGAATAATAAAACCATGGATGCTCATCTTATTCTACGTTTACCGTTTATAAATTAATTAATTTCGGTGCTAGACCTTTCTCAACGCGAAATCAAAAAATATGTATGTAAAATAACTACGGTTTACATTCACTGACACTGATTTATCAAATACTGGGTGTTCCGAAACGAATTATACTACTCGGCGAAGTTGTAGAACAACTTTTATACTCAATGTCGAGAAAAGTGACTTTGAAAGTCTATCAGCTGCGCAGAAAAAACGGAACACAGCGCAAGACAGTTATATCACATTTTTCAGGTCCTGTTAGGTTTTGTGGGGCATGTTATACTTTCTGCACGTGTATCCGGAAAATCTTCAATGTGGTTTTTCTTGAAAACAAAGCTTCATATGTAAAGAATGTATTGTATAATTTCAACATAGTTTTCTTATTAATGATCCTGTTTCAGGCTGTGCTATTCTTTTTCGATCGCCCTGTGTATTCTTCGAACTGACTGATAAGTCATGTTCGTCTGACCAATATCGGGCTGTACTACTTGCGCTCGATACCCGACATCGCCAGCTCGAGCTTAACCCATTTCTTCTCGAGGTTGCGTACACGCAACATCTAAGAAAATATTTGAGTAATATTCAAAAAGTGGTAATACAAATAGCAAGAATGGAAACATATTCTTTAAATTATTAATGTATAGTACAATACATTCTCTAAGAAGGCTGTGACAATAATTTCTATTGGTGAAGAAACTTCGTGGGAAAAGAAATATTTCCTTAGATGTTGTGTATTCACAACACTGGGAAGAAATGGATTAAAACAAATGTTTTCCTTCGCAGGTAATGCCACTGAATTAATTTCGTGACAACTTCCGACTTTTATCGCATTGTAAATAATACAATAATAGCGATGGTTAACTGTCAAGAATATAAAATGTATTACGTGGCGTTCACACGACATTGAACGGTTCAATTACAACGATTGATCGGTGATCGATTAACGATTATTACGGGGAAAATCCTCTTGCAATTTTCTCGACGTTTAATCGAAGACGATCTTCCGGAAACTCACTACTAGAAGGATGCATCCATTGAAACTTCGCGATAATGCAGCTTTTATTGAATAAAATACACAATTACATTTTCATTACATTGTTAGCCACATTTGCATCTTAATTTTATACTTTGTTTTTGAAACGATTGAAAACAAAGGTAGCCAAAAGATTGAATTTTTATTAACGGCGCTTAGAAGAAAGTTGTGACGTCGATCTTTTTGGCCCAGGATACCTGATTCGTTATTTATAGAAACGCTTTATTTCGACACACGTGAAGTGCAGTTCCATTCGTTCGGCCAGTTTGACAACTGAGAACATTTCATTATGCGGGCCGTATCATTCATGAGGTTTTGTGATCGCATGAATCGCTATAACGTAATTGTAAACAGTCCACCTTTTTTCGTACACGTGCCGCGTTTTTTTGAAAAGGCTACACCGAAAACTGACCGGGCATTCGTGACTTGAAATTTAGAAAAACGAGTTCGTTAACTTTCACTTTCGAACAGTACCGTTTCCCGCCGCCGCTGTCTCGCGTTCGATTTTTATTCTCTCCGCGCGCGAGGAAATCGAACTGAAACGAATCGGCACCGTATGCCGACAGTACGTACTTACAATTACAATAAGAAATCTAACATTTCCATCTTGCGTACACACTGACCGCCCACGCATTACTTAACTCGTTACGTTGATGCACGTCGGGTCTTGGGCAACGGAAGGCAATTAAAAGTAGACGCAACGTGGGTACATGAAAACTCTTACAAAAACTTCTGAGCCGCTTGTCAAAGTAACAAAGTTCAACGTTCGTCTCTTCCGTTTGTCTAGGAAAGAATTCTTACCTGAGCAAGTCGATTCTCCCCATCTTATTGAACGGTTCCCCGGAGTGCACGGCGACACTAAAGAGGCAATTCTCTCGTACCTAGCTGATCGCTGTTTCGTGGATTCACGCGCGCATCCGCGAAACGTGTGAAGAAAATCGAGGAGAGGAGAAAACGTGCAGAAGAAACAGAGGCCGAGGAGCGTCTATGGAAGCGAAACACTTTCTACTGAAGCCGCGCACCAGCCGTATCCCGAACACAATAACAAACCACACGTTTCCGGCGACGGTCCGGCGGATACTGAGCTCTCGGGGTCCGCGATAGCCTCTTCACACGGACGAGTGAAAGCGAGAGGTGCCGCGTGAGGGACACAAGCAAACACCGAAGTCACGAGTTTCAGCGGGAAAGAGGAAGACGGAGGGCCCAGCCGTCGACAGAGAAAGCACGATGCTTCAGTCACGTGAAAAGGAGGAAAAACTTATGGGAGAGCCGGTTGAGAATGAGAGAAGACACCTGGAGGATGGACGAACCAATAGGAGCGCGAGGACGATGGTCCTCCGTTACGTGCACCCGACGAAGAGAGGTGATTGAAGCGAGTAAGAAAGCACGGTTCTGCAGTTACGTTTCAAAAGGGGAAAATACTCAGGGAGATCCGTGCGGTGAGAGAAGGAACGAACGCGATCAGGAGGAGGAAGAGGGCTGCTGAGACGGTGATCCTCCGTTACGTGCAATTCAACCGGCTGATTTAACCGAGAGAGAAAGCACGATGTTGCCTGTCACGTGAAAAACGGGAGGCACTTATGCGAGAAACGCGACTAGTGAAAGACAGAGCAGGAATTACGGCGAAGGATGAGAAGACGCACCAGGGAACTGCGAACCTCGACACGTTCGAACAAAACCGAGCCAAACGGGTTACACGGGGAGTGGAACGGCGGCGAAAGCATCACGCGGAAGGAACCCGCCGCATAATACGCACGAGGTTCAACCATTTTTTCAGATAGATTCAATCTTGCAACTTTGCCACGTAGGAAACACAAAGCTGAGCCACGTCGAGCATGGTCACCGGTGCTAAGGTACCTCTTCAGTGCTTTCATGTTGGTTCACCATAATGGTACTTTGGAACCTAGGGGAGAGTTGCCTAAATCGTACCACTTAAGATATTTTACATCATATTTCCTATTTGGCACTAATTTATTCACAAGTTAGTATTGGATATTGTAGCTTGATGTTTAACACACCTACTATTACATAGTTAACCTTTTTCCAAGAACAAATTAATTTGCTATATGTCTTTTTATAACATCAAGAAAAAGGTACGATTTAATCCTCCAGTGTACGGGTGAAGAGTACTCCCGCCAGTGCACGGGCAGGGTCCGAGGGATCCACCAGTTTGTCTATATTTTTATTAACAAATGCAGTTCAGTTATGTAATATCGACCCTTCAAATATCGGCAGACGACTGACGGAGTGTTGCTATGGAGGTACTGAAGCTGATACAGAATTCCGAGAGAGTTAAACGGAAACAAATAAAAAACAATATCCTTATGGGTCCCACGGACCCAACACGCGCACTGGAAGGTTAAGCAATAGGTTTCCTAAATCTCACCTCTTCTGCGAACGGAAGTAATAATAACGGATGACTAAAGGAATTGTTTATTAATGCATACTTACATATATTAAGAACAAATAAAGAAATATCCAACATGTAAGATTGGAAAAATAACATGTTTACATTTATATTAATTCATATTTTATCAATAACAAATAAGGAAGAAAAGATGGAGCATAAAGTAATGATTATTAAATCACGTATTTATAAATAAGTTTTTAATGATTGATTTAAGAAACCTTGTGTTGGTACGATTTAGAAAGCAAGATTTAATCTTTATAATAGATCTAATATATACATAAAACGAATGTAGAATATTCTACAATAATCCTGTGGTAATAGAAAGTGCAAAGATACAGAATAAAAGAGCATTGTTAGATTATAATCAGCTAAAGTAAATAGGTCACAAGTTACATCGAGTATACCTGATTTTTTTAAATATATGTATCTCGCACACAATAAACTTACAATTAGTCTGGAAATTTTTTGTATATATTTAGTTTATATTTTTACCTCCATATATCGTTTATATTCATTAATAACAAAGAAATCGCTGAGGTATGATTTAGGAGACCAGTACGATATAGGCAACTCTCCCTTACATAAAACTGTAGGTCCCCTGTAGCTGAAACTCACAAACTTCTTAAATTCTTATACAATATGAATACAACTTTAAATCCTACCCGTTTTCATCAATAATATTACTAATTTCCATCATTTTTCACTAATTCTGTTAGATTTTATTAAATAATTTATATAATTTAATAAAATATATATATATATTTTAAGTAATAAGTTTGGTCTTATTTTAACCAGAAAAATCTCATAAATACATCTGTAAAAGTTTAATTTGAAAAAAATCAAAATTAAAAAAGTTTTATGTTTGCATTAGTATTGTCTCACCGATACGTAGTTTTCGCATTCTTTTGTGCCTCGGACCTCTTTCTCTTTCACTCGCTGTCCTTCTCTACGTTTGTCAACAAACGGAACCTCGGCTCGAACCGTGTCTATAATTAGAATCGATTCTCCTATTGCATAACTGCCCGCCTTGGGTCCCGATTTTCGGGCAGTTATTCAACTTTTACTATAATATGTATTGCGATTGTTGTGTTTTGAAGAAATGAATGAGGTTCTTGTCCAATTGCTGAAATTAAGCTATGTTGACCGCGATCAGCGCTAAGATGGGTGGTTACCGTGTTTTCAGTGCTTCCATGTGGCTGGTTGATACCATAGTGGTTCGGAGCCCACCTAAAATTGTAGCACTCGATGCTGGCTTATGCACAAAAAAGAAGATTAGTCTTACATTTTTTCTTTCTCATTGATTTTGCTCTTCTTGTCTCGTCGTTTTCCTCAGTTAGTTCAGAGATACAAACACAAGTTTGCCCAATGGAATGGACGGGCGAGTAAGTAGGTAAGAGTTCACATTTTAATCTGATGTGTCATTGAAAAGCTTACGTCCAAAACGTTGAGAAAATTACAATTCATTCCACAAATACTGAAAGCCCACTTTTAATCTTGAGGTACATTAATATGACTGAGTGTTCTATATTGCCATACTTAGCACATTCCGTCCCACAGTGAAAAATTCAAACACTTTCATCAAATATAAAAATACAAATATTTAATTGTTTCAAGGTGTACTTTGTATTTTATACTGCCATTGTCATACTCATTTTATCTAAACAATTAAAAATTATATGAATAAATCGAATTTATTATGTGGGGCGCATATGACCCATGCGACACGGAATGTGATAATTCCAAAAGTTTTATATACTTATATCTTAGACAACGAAGTGTTTTTATTTAAACAGTCTAAAGTAGCGATTTTCAACCATTTCAACTCACGGTATACTGATCAAGGCTCTAAAATTATCAAGGCATATCATTAGTTTTTTAAAGAAGAGATTTTATCATAAAAAGAAGTCAAGTGCTAAGATTGTGTTTAAAAGTGAAATTATATTTACTCCCTAACTTTTTTCACTTCTTTTCGTCCTTTCATCAAAGTCCTGCGGCACACTAGTTGAAAATCACCGACCCAGTGTAGAAAGGAACAATAAATGTATATAATATTTTAGTTTGATTTAGACTTATGAACTATGAAATAAAATATTTCATTTTTGCAATACGAATATTGCAAGCATCTCCTGTCGATGAAAGTAAGGTAAGCAAAAAAGTTATATTACAATGCAATAAACCATAAAGTTCGACAAAATTACTTAAATACAAAACAATATAGTACATCACTCAAAACGTTCAACCGGCCCCTTAATGAGGGAGGAGAAGCATTCTTGTTCTACATCCTTCATTTAGCTTTCCAAGAATATATATAAATTTTATTAAATTCAAACATACTGTTAGTTAACTGTGCGTTCGCTCGTCAGATATTTCAATTCGATTTTCTTAAAAACGCTGCCTCCTATAAACAAACTTTATTCCACATTTTCGGCTTACTTTTTCAGGAGTACCAGCCTGCTGCTCGTGGACAGCTAAATATATGCAAAATTATTACAGGCTGGGTCTTCTTTGTCTTGTTCTTCAGTGTTAAGCGGTGCTGTTAGAGTATTCATCGTGTCACACTATCGTGCCTGCTATTCGTCACTGGTGGTGACGATGCACCAACGCGCGCCTATCTCGACTCTCGTATCGCTCATTGTTTTTTGCATTTTTTCATCCTTGTCGAACGTCACACGAGAGGGGGAGGTTTGAGAAGACGGATGAGATTGATGCATAAACGATGGGGAGGGAAGGGGGCGGCCAGTGAAGCCGAGGATCGACAAAAATTCTGAGAAACGGCGAACGAGGAATCTTGACGATCAGAATAGAATGTCGTAATTGTCATGTGATCTTCGAAAGGATCGTCCAACCATATACCTTACACCGTTCACTCGCAATTTCATCGGACTAGAGATGTTTCAGCCTTTCTCTCTCCAATTTTTCCTCGCCTGCCAGACGGTATTTGACTTGCAGTCTGCGGGAAAGTTCAGGTGGGAAAAAACGCGATTCAGTAAAAAGGGGTTGACCCGCAGTTCAGTATCGAGAATCCCATAAGATGGGCGTGTAGTGAGCAACATGAGACTCGGTACCGTTTTCAGTTCTATGTATTGTAAACGCAGTCATGTAATTATCAGTAAGAACGCGGCTTTAATGGTTCTTGAGGAAATTTCAGAATTCACATGAGAATGTTCTTAATTTGTTACTATTTAATCAATAATCACATGTGTGACCCATACAGAACATGCGTTAACCATAGTGTACAAGGTACTCTATTAATATATTGAAAATTATTGTGACACGTTATGTAATATATTTATTAAAGTTTTTGGTTCAACTTAAATGCTCTAACAAACAAAGTTCCTATGCCATTGTCGAAACAAGAACATGCAACTATAATGAATTCAATCTGATTTAGGAAAATCTTATTTTAAACGGATTCTTTGTAATTTTCAGCCTTTAATAGTTTTGGTAGCGGACTAATTAATCAGATTAACAAATAACTTACTGATTTAACATATTAAATGGAATGCAGTATTCAGAATTTCTTTCACCACTAATTGTTCGAAGTTATTTCAGGATTCAGTAAGAAACTAAAGCTGATACAGATTATTACATGCACAGTATGTGTTGAAATTATAAATACAGTGAAACCGCTGTATTCGCATGTTCATTATTCGCGGTTCAGTTGTCCGCGGTTCGAAAAAATTGCATACAAAATTGCCAAAATACGATGTACATTTATAATTGAAATTAATGCATAATTTATATGCAAAATGCACAATTCATAATGCATAATTTATACTTAAACAAAAATTGTGCGTACTTCTACGTAATATGCTGCAATCTTGAGCTGTTCGAACAGCTGTTTTCACGTGGCGAACAATTTGAACAATATCTGTGAACGGTAGGACGTTCTACTGGCAACGAGTGTCAGCGCAGTGATTCTAATCGTAACGTGATTTCATATCAATAAATCAAATGATTGTTTTCATGAAAATCGAAAAGCTTGCATTACCGAGCCCAACCTTGAACGATAAAGTGCGCATATCTTGGAAACAAATCCGAATCGACCTATGGTGTATATGAACTGTTTTGCCTAGAATGATCATCCGTACACGCTGGCATCGTTTGTCGGTTTCGTGGTGGAACACCCTGTATGCAGAGTTCCTGTTGATTTAGTAACCCGGTATAAAAGGAGGCCAGGTAAAGGTAAAGTAGGACACGAGGGTCTCCGTTCACAATGCCCATCTCTGATTATTTCGGTGTTGAAGTCGTGTGGTGACCTTGACCCCTGACTATAAATCGAAATACCGCTTGCATTTCTACTTTCTTCAACGGGGAAACTTTGAATTTGTTCCTGGACTGAAACTCGGGTATGCATTCCGCACTTTGTCATATTAACACGTTCGTTACCAGCGTCACATATATGTGACAAGTCGATTCTCTTCTGAGGGCTCGACGTCACACATATGTGATAGGGACAATTTTTCATATTATAGCCACATGAACAAATTAAGTCTGTTCTGAAAATCTGCAGTGTATTGTGCAAAAATACAAAAAACAAAGCATGGTCTGCGGTGGATGTTCGCCCCCCTCGGACCGTGGTAGCGAACATGTTTAATCAAAAGCATTTTAAATAAATGGCTTGCGGTTACTGTGATACAAAGTAGAGTGTTACTTGCTGCTTGGAGTACTAGGAGTATTGTGATACCTCAAACAAGTAGTAGTAACACAGCTCACATAAACAGACTAGATGTAAATATCGCTGATCTATTCCTACTTTGTATTATAGTAACCGCAAGCCCGGTGCTATTTCCTTCGTATTTTTGTTATAACTTTATAATAAAATTTCAAACGACCTGTGTTTATGCAATATATTTTTCTTATTTCTACCCATAGAGTACTATGGCAAAGTTTGGCCGAAAAGACCGGGACATCCTGTATAAGCAAACCACTCGAATTAACTAAAACGAAAAATTGTTTATAACTTTGAAAATATTAATTTTACAACTGATGTTCTTTATGACTTTTTTCTTCCATTTGGAGAGTACTATCTACCCTTAAAGTTCTGTATCATTTTTTTACCATCCTAAACAAATGCCAAGATGAATTAAACATTAACTTGTCCCATGTTAATGACAGAAGAATATCCGAACATTCACTTTCGAAGCTACTTTAAATGGAAGTTTATCCAGATGTCACAGTTTCTACAAAGCTGATAGTAATCTAGAAATCTCTCAAAGCCTAACCAGAAAAGTGCTTAACAAATATAAAGTTTAAAAATTACTTAATGAAATACGAAATCATGGAGTAGCAATCCTTACTTATAGGAGTTCAATGTCTTTCATAATAAATGTAAAATCTACTGATAACAGCATTTCAGGAATAATAGGAACACATGCAGAAGTAATCCGCAGAAATAAAGAAAAGTAATTTTTATGTGGACTCCATCGCATGGAATACGAAACAACGAAATGGCCGATGTGACAACAAAATAAGATATCACCCCCATATTAGTGGATGCTTTACAGGTATGCTTGTTTTATAATTTGCTAAGAGCACCACATTACTGACACTGAGAGCTTATTGTTAGTTCAGCATAGTTTATGTAATGAATAGCATCACGTGGTAATGGCTACCACCGTTTAAGTGTTCCTAAACAAATGGTCTAAATATGGGTTACAAAGGTGGTTCTACAGTCACGGGATTAAGAAGATGATGTTGCACCTCAGGATTCTTCTTTGAATGACGATTACAGCGACCTTGTAGTTCATCAAGGAGACTACAATGACGACGAGGATGCGAGATGGATGTTTTGTGAAGGACTAAGTCTGAAGACTTAGTGGGAGAACTTTGAGTGAAGTGTTTTCAATGTTACCCGTGGACACACAGGTGCAGAAACAGATGTATACATTTGTAACTGTTGTAAACAGGCTATTGTTTTGGACATATTTTTAAATATATCAATCTGAAAATATGCAATTTTTACTTTTCCTTTAGAACATTTTGAGAGGATCCCGTAGATGAACCATACTTTTAAAAATGAACATTTTTACTTTTATTTTAAACATAATTTGATGTGAACATTATTCTTCAGCTTATTTTAATTCCATATCATTAAAGCAAACATGTTATAGATATATGTAGGTTAAAGTGTTACACCTTAAAAATCTTCGACAGGTTGGCAGTAGGTCCTAAAATAAAAGTACTAGCCCATATTTAGATCACCTCCTATATTGTACATAATTTTGGCAGATTTTTTAAAGTATATTAAAAGTAAATTGAGGAATATCAAGAACTTTGAAAATAAATTTTCTGAATACAGTAAAAAAGGAACAATTGCAACAAGAAGAGAACAAGCAGTAAGTTTCCGTTTTAAGATTGATCTTTAGAAAACGATTCATTTCTATGTCAAAACGAAAAATCTCATATCAATATGCGATGAGTTCGATACCATAATTAGAGTAAACCACCGTTCTTAGTCAAAGTATAGAGTCCATTGAATGCATTTTGATTTGAGACTATCATTGAAAGGAAAGTTTGATAGTGATAGTGCCAACAAATTGTAACTGTTTATACAAGTGTGCGTGAGTAGTACAAAGTCAGTAATCTCCTTTCGTTCCATCGGCGTGTCGGTAATTACCTTGTAATTGAATTACAAAAACGTAGTTTAAATAAAACAAAACAATATTCTGTAAAAATTACCAAAGACTCTAGCATGAGTACATGCAAGATTTATTGTTTTAAACTGATTGTAAATGATAACAAAGAAGGGATTCACTTGCTATAAATTGTTTTAAAAAAGTATACTTTTGTTATTGTACAATTAATCTCAAGCCAATTAATAAAGGAGTAGATTTCGTAACGTATAAATTATACTAATCTCATTTTATTTTTTTATGAAGAAATAAGTTCCAAGAATATGACATACCTTCCCCGTTCCTTTTCTGTAAATAATAAAATTTCGTTTTAACACCAGAATGAGGTTCCAGAATAAGATTCACGAAAACAATTTCTATAAATCCAGGATGAAGAATATATTATTGTAAGGTTACAACGAAACGTAGAGGTCACAAAAAATATATACGTAAGTTTATAAAAGTCATGCTGTGCAGCAGAAAACTTGAATTTGGCTTAATAAACAACTACATGAATAAATATTTATTCGTACGTGTAGGTTGTTCTACGATATTTATATGAATATAGATATAAGTTTATTTCTCACGTTCCCTGCCACAGTAGAAAATTCCATAACTAGACAGACACGCGAAAATGGCTATTTACTAAAACATGTGATTGATTGTACAAATACTTATCTATTTGATATTATACTTTCTATTTCTACTATCATTTTAACGTGAGGGTTACTCAAAATTTCATAAGGGTTGGTGATTATGTGATCAAATTAAAATTGATCTGTGTACCGAAAACGGTACACGTGGCAGAGAACGTATTAAAAATAATAAGTTGGCAACTGTGCAATGACTTGAGAAATAAAAATTACTATTTGAAACTGTTGAACTAAAACATTGGTTTCAATAACTAATAACAACCAATTTAAAGTAATAAATATATATCACAGTAATTATATTTGTTGGCATGATTTTAGACATCCCTTTAAACGCGGCATGATGCATTTCCATCGAAATTTGTACTTTCATTTGCTTGGTTTTTAATATCACAATCTATTGAATTTTCGACTGCATATACAACTGCTATTTTCAAAATTGAATGCTACATCCCTGTTCACTTTCGTTTGTTTTGGAACTATCCATATAATCGAACGTTTAAATAAACGATATTAGAAGACTCGTTGTTCAAACAATTAAGGTTCTACTGTAACACTAACAATAAGTTGAATTAAGAAATATCATACCAAAGCATGCTTGATAAATTCTACTATTATCTGAGAATGGAACAACCAACTAATAAAATAAAATACACATACATGAAAACAAGCTACAGATAAGTGATTAAGTTATAACGAACATTCTAAATGTTTCCATTAAATAACAATTGAACCCATCTTTGAATCCATTGAAGCTGTCCAAAACGAATGTACAAAAACGTCGATTAATTAAAGTATTATTCTAATGGCAAACTGAATCACTTCATAGAAGACAAGACAAAGGAAGCGTGTTCGGCGTGCAGTGCGTTGAATTCTTTTTGTGAAAGGAGTCTCTTTGTTTCAAGAGAGGCGCCGAGAAAAGTAAATCGGTGCTGTGACGTGGTCAGGAAGGAACGGAAATGAGAAAAAGAAGAAAGAAAGGCGGTGAAGCAGAGACAAGCGGGATTCTAAGATCAAGGTGACTGTTCGCCCGAGGGCGAACACCATTTCCTGTATTCAGAGCTTTGAACTCGTGATATACGAACAGGGAGACTGTGCACTTCGGCTTCATATTTCCTCAGTAACTTTTACTTCCGGCTTCTGCTGTACCTCAGTTTCGAAGAATGCAGTCGTTCCTTAATCGTTCGGCTATCTGCCCACCTAGTCAAAAATGTTACTCAACACATTTAATTTAAAATTGTACAATATCTGACGTCAATTGCGACAGTTACAAGCACACAGTACACGATACGCAATTCTTTAGTATTAATGTCACACGCGAGTCCATGGTTCTCGAGCTAGTCACATTAGGAGTTAAAATTCAGGGTCTCGCTTCGCTGGCGCGCAGGGAGGCGAAATTAGGACACAACCAAGGACCTAAATTTGTGTAAAACGTCTGGCTAATTGCATTACGCACCGCCACCATAACCCGAGGATCGTACGGGTGCAAGAAAGCGAAACGTCTGCTACTATCTTCCGTAAAATCTACTCTTACGAAAAATGCGATAAACCTGAGTCCTCTATGATCCGCAAGTCCTCACGTAACTTTTAGATAATATTTCGCGTGTTTGTGGATTCAGCTTTACGTCCCTGAAACATGCGACTGACTGCAGTTTTCGAAAGTACACGACACAGGGAGAATGTGTAGGAAATCGAATAGGTAGCTTTTTGTTTTTTAAAAGAAAAGCAGATCAATTAAACCGCCAGTCGACTGTGGTTAAATGTTCATTTTTAACAAATGCGGTTGAGTTGCATGAGAACCGGAAAAGAGTAAGGCCGTATCCTACTTCCGAAATAAAGATCTAATTTTTTCTAAAGTAATGATTTTAGTCGTTTATTTTTTCTTGTTTCCCAATATTAACACGTTGAGGGCTGTGAGGGCTAACTTGTAAACATATCTTGAATAACAGAAGATAATAATATGTACACACAAATATTACTACAGGATAGTGGTATAATGCCTTTTTGAGAAAAACTGAGGCGTATGAAACGCGTCCATACGACCAAACGCAGTTAGCTACATCTTTGAGCTCTATTAATTAATTAATTAATCGGTTTAGTAATTTTTGAGATTTTTGCAAACATATAAACAAACTGTTTCTTTATTGTAATAGTAAGATATACATATTTACAAAATTAGCAAACGAAGGTTTAGACTATTTCACGCTAACTGTACCAGGGTAGCTTTTCTCTTGGTTCCCTAGCTACTCTACCCTTGTCAAGTTTCGGTATTTCTAGGTCAAGTATCAAATTATTAGTATTGTCCACATATTAGCAAGGGTCATATGGCGACGCTTTTGTGTTTTTAGATCTTATGGTGCGACATATGGTGGGTACATGTTATGAATTTTCAAATTACATTGTTCCATCCAGGTAAGTGAATGCTTCTGGGGGGATAACGCTATTAGTTTAGGCTACTTCAAGATATTCAGCATTTGAAAACCCATGCCATGGAGCAGACCATTTTCCATTATGCACATCGTTTGAAAATAATGTTTGCTTATGAACGTTAGCATACACAAATGGATTTGACTGAAACCACATACATTGTAATTAACACTTTCAGTGCCACGCTCCATTAACTGAAAATGGCAGACTTTCTCAATTTTTATACAAAATGGATGTAACCATGAATTCTACCTTTCTTAATCAATAATATCAAGAACAACCATCATTTTTTTACTACTTCTATTACAGCTGATTAAGTATATTTTTAATACTTTACATGATCAAAAAAATAATGATTGAATCTATCTGTTACCCAGATATGGGTGACGCTGCACTCAAAGTGTTAATTTTATTGCTAACATTCCGGAATGTAGGAACTTTTCACAGTTTCAGATTAAAACACCTTTTTAAAACTTTTCGGTCGAAGGCTCTGATACGTTCCATCGCGTAAGAACTCACATTATGCCACATCGGCACGCGTACCTAAAGACGGACCTCATGAACAGCATATAACAGATCGCCTTCACCGAGCTATTTATGAATTTTGAGTAAACCAGCCTTGACAATTTTTTATAAGAAAAAGCTCCGCTTTGACGCGGGAAAATTAAATTTAAGAAAGTTTTGAGTAACGAAACGGCAAGATTTCACACGTTGACCGCCACACTATGTAGGCTGAAAATGAGACACGTTTTCAGACTTTGAAACAACACGAGGATAATCTCAAATTATGTCCTTTGTAAACAATAATGTTAGTAGTTCTTTATAGTTTTTACTGGATCTGTTAGGCTTTTTTAGATATTTTTTTTTAAATTAAGGTCGCATCAACATCTTGGTTATTAGTATAGTTGGTAGTTATTCTATACTTCATGATAAAAGTTTATTCTACGGATAAGTTCGACGGCTTTCATAACACGTTGACCGCCGTGGCGGTCACCGGTGACCGACACGTCAAATTTAATTTAATTAACTAAATATTGATTGTCGCAAAATTCGAAGCAAATTCCACACTGACACAATAATGTAGGAACAGGAGAATACGGCTGAGTACTCAAATCTTTTTTTTCTCTACGATTTATATAAAAAATAGTAAATTATATCGTGTCTGGTTAGGTATGGCCGTTTTCACTGTGGCGTCCAACGTGTTAAGGTTTCCTTCTGTTTTAAATATTTCTTTTATACTGTTAGGTATTTGGAGCTGATTTCTGGTGTCTTCTGTGATCTTGCAGTCCAATAGAATGTGATCGGTGGTTAACTGTTTTAGATATATTTACTAGTGCTGTTCGTAGCCAAATAAATAACAACTGAATTTAAGTGTCATTCACGCATGGGTGATATGACAGCCAAAGCGTTAACCACATTTGTATGTGAGATTTGTATATTATTGCTTTCAGGGCTAACTAATTGCAAGGAAGATCTGCTCCAAAATTGTCTGGTATTCCTGGAAGTTGTATTTATTGATCTCTCAAACAGGATGGCATCGCATTATCATAGTTCATCTTTAGATTCCTCGCGCTGCAGACGGTGTTTCCCACATGGCAACGATGGCCGTTGACAGATGATATTTCCGATGGAAATTTAGAAGGAGATTGGAACGAGGTCGCAGAGTGACCCGGCTAACTGACCGATTCGACAGGCGAGTCCGTTTCATTTCGTTTTCACGCGAGGAACCGAATTTATCGGCAGATCGCGATCACCGATGATGATCTTGAAAATGGCAAGCGGCTATTTTTCCTCATTCCACAGCGATCGCGAAACAACTGTCCGTTTGCCGCGTGGAAAACCGGGACCGCGGACAGACGAAACTTTCACGTGCACGTGCATATCGTAACGAGGACAAGAACGAAGAGAGGAGCAAGGGGATTAGAGTCACGGGACACGCAGTGAAAGTGTTGTTACGAGGGAGAGAGAGAGAAGGACGATGCCAGGCGAGACCATCTCTGTTCACGACACCGCAAGAGCAAGAGGCGGTACGTTCCGCTTGGAAGAAAGAAAAAGGAATTTAGGAATCAGGGAAATACAGAAACAAACACGTAATTTTTGCCACTCCGGCTGGTCAGTGCTCGATCTTATCTTATTCTCATCGGACAATCGATACAGGTGATGGCTGAATTGTGTGCTCGTGTGTGGCACGGCTACGTATTACCGCAAACGCTTCCGCATTCTGATAATGTGTCGAGAATTCAAAGTACATCACAAATGGCAAATAACGCGTGTGAGTGCAACGACATGTGAATTTTTCACCTTATGCAATTTTCTGAGAAATCGTATACTTTCTTTTAACATTGAAATTAAAATTTGTTACCGTTTTTGTTACGCTACGAGCGATATATTATGCAGGACGATCAAACAAAACGGTCTAAGACTTTAGAGGCTTATAGTACACACCGAGAGGAGTACATAATGTCTAATCAACATAGGTCCTAGTATCAATCTTTTCGATGTAAAATCAATTTTTTTTATTTACGAGCATTCGATATCGTAACTGGGACTAAAATAAAAATAAAAAAAATAAATAATGCAGTGGACTTATGACAACGAATAGAAAATTCATGTCGTACAGTACGAGATGCGGAAGGAATGTTTGAAAATATACGTCGATCTCTGATCCGAAGGTGTGAATTTTGTATTGAAACGGAAGGAAGGCGCGTCGAACATCTGTGACAAATGTGAAAACAAACTTTTGTGTTTTTTATCGAAAGGATTGATTTTAGGACCTATTGTTGATTAGATATATTGTAAGCCTCTTAGTGAGAATGATAAGGCCCAAAAATTTTAGACTCCTTTTTTTATCGTCCTATATAGTAATGTAATATATTTGAAATCGATTGGTTTCTGACGAATGCAGATGCGTTTTTGTGATAACCAGTAAAGAGTGGAAATGTTATATTTAAGAAAGACTTATATTCTTGTTACGATATGATTTATTTACAAAGATATCCTACAATTATCGTATCGATTTCTGTACCGGTAGGAGATATTTGAAATAAAATTGAATAAAATCGACATTAGTTTAAATAAGCCTTATTAAATTTGGAATTCTAGACTAGCTAAGTGTTTATGAAATAAGTGTGGAATAAATATTCGAAACAAATTTTTTATGTTACACATGTAATTTAATTTAGTTTAAAATCTAATTTAAATTTCAATTCTAGGAGTATTTTTCTTGCTTAATGGAACATGTACTGCATGATTCAACATAAATTTTTAAGTAATGAAACATATAAAAATTATAATTATGACGAAGTGCTATCTTGTATCAAAATACTCGAATGTTTGTAAAAAGTGAGATGACATGATGCAAAATTAATGTTAAATTCTGCGCGTTGAATATTTGAATTTATGTAATTAATTACATAAACCGAGAATGTCAACATACAGCTAAGGTTCACAAATATGATATGTACAAATATTTATGTACCAAAATTGAATTCCTAATACAGACAATTCAAATCATTGTAACTTTTGATACGTGTAAAATTTTGAAAAACGTTTCAAGTAATAGTTACTCGGATTACTAAGGACTATGTAAAAATATAAAAATTTACCCCATATTCCATGTAAGAAATTGAAGTTAACCTCCGTTTATGTTCACATATCATAAAAGGGCTCTTCATACGATAACGTTTGATACAAAATCAACTCAATACCATTAATAGGTTTGTAGATTGTATTTGTAATTGTTCGTAGCTTGTAACATGTATGGTGAAACGTCCTGTATATTGAATCTCAGAAATTAAGTTTTTCAAAATCAAACACTCGTATAAAAATTGTGTTGTGCATTTTCAACTCACATTTGCATCACTTATCAATTGTAGTATTCATTGCGTACACCTTGTATGCGGGCTGCTAAAATAATACAGTAAGTATACACAGGTGTGATTACTAGCGGTTTAAATGTTGTCAGTAACTTTTCTGCAGGTTGCATTAAGTAGACGTTTCACAATAATTTGACAATTTCCTATTCTCAATCCAAGAAGATAGAGTGCCATCCAAGAAGATAGAGTGCTTTCCGGGCAGCCAACAATAATTAATACATCCATTAATCGTTAGTATTAATTATTATCGTGGAACTTTCATATTTTTGTATTAGAATTTAAACTGTACAAAGTTGCATGGTTAGGTAAACAATTACATATCGTCGAAAAGAAATCATTGAATTTTTGAGCTTATTTAAAACTATTCACTAATAGTTCGTCGAAAAATATATCAGAAAAAAGTTGAATGATGTCGAGAGGGACAAAATATGGTGTAAACAGATTTTTTAAGGGTTCAGCCGTAACAAACATATGTTCATATTCAGTTTTTAAATGAAATCATATATGTTTTAATTCATTAATCGATGCAGCCCTTCATCCCTTATGAAAAAGTATTAGAATGTCCGAAGTCAGGAGTACGCGTATAAAATTTGGAATGTTATGTTTTTCTTCTTTGTACCTTGTTGCCGAGTGAATTCTCTTTCGAGCGCGCGAGCTCTGAGCTTTGCCACCTGGCGACTGTGTGAGAACTATGCCCCCGTGGACGGCTCACCGGTACGTCGACAAAAAATAGTCTCATGTTCTTTCCTCGATATATTATTTATTTCGCGATAAAATATAGCCTATGATACTCTGGAAAATATAATGAAACTATTGTGAAAATTTCATAACAATCGGTTTAGTAGTTCTTGAGCTTTTTGCGAACATACAAACAAACTCTGTCTCTTTACTGTAATAGTAAGATAAAATGATAGTTGATGGTGATGAAATTAGACACATTAGGAGTTCTCGTTTTATAAGTTTTTAAGAAAACTTTGAAATGCTGAAAGTAGAACTGCACAGTTTTTTGCTTATCGGTTTTTGTGCAAGCTTCTTCCTGCCAGTGGGAGTTCATTGGGGCTGATGAACGACATTTTTACAACACACTGCAAGATAATTAAGCATTTAAAGACATTTCGTCTTGAACAGTCTCGCAACATATCTCTCCAGCTACAGAAAAAGTACTTTTTTAAGCTCATTGACTCTCCAATATGCACTAACTGATCGACAAAGGGGACAGACTTAAAGACGTATAAAATCATAATACAATTATCTTCTGAACAACATCGTTTATTATAACGTTGAGATTGCTTTACTAAAAAGAAAATAATGGAGGCGAACAAGTTATGCTGTACAAGGTGTCCAAAGATAAGTGCCGTCAGAAGTCGTGCCGAAGCTGTTAACTTTATCGAATAATAATGAAGAACATGGTTTTCCTGTTTTGATGTAAAATCGGGTCGTATGAAAATTACGTCTTTTATTTGCCTTTAAGGCTTATTGTGAGGTCAATTTGTCTTTTTTTAATTGATACACGTTTTTGCTAGTATTTGTTACATGAAAAAATACAAATTCAACGATCTCTTATAATGTTATGTATGATTATTAAAAAATTGAATTTTAAAGCCGACGCAGTTAGGTTGTCCTCTTTTTATTTATTGTGCGTCACCCTTGCACAAACTTCAAAGTTCAATTTTTTTAACTTTAGTTATCACAAGATCACGTAATACGGAATCGTTGAATGTGCCTTTGTTTAACCGTTTGAACCCCGAAAATTTTGGGAAAAGGGTGTATCATGTGCTGAAATCTCCCACGGTGGAATAGCGTGTTAAACTGAATATTTAATTATAATAATGTGAATGATAGCGATTGTTCGGTTGCTTTAGTGCTCTAAAATTGCAAAATACATAACGAAATATGTGTATTTTAATAAAATGAG
The DNA here is from genome assembly GCA_916610135.2 of Macropis europaea. Taxonomy (NCBI): domain Eukaryota; kingdom Metazoa; phylum Arthropoda; class Insecta; order Hymenoptera; family Melittidae; genus Macropis; species Macropis europaea. The sequence continues at coordinate 22,296,215 of OU744345.1, read as the reverse complement.
CTGTAGTGATAATTCATGCGAATATATAGGTTTATAACGCACAATAAACGACACAGTGAGTGATTCTTTCTTCGTTCTCAAAGGGTTAATGTAAAAAGACATTAACAAAAAATATATCACCGCATTAAAGAAAAACAATTTGACCTAGATATAACTTTTGCAAAACAATTCAAAAAATATAATTTTGAAACCCTGAGATTCTATATAAAAATCGAGAAAATCGTATCATCCAATAGCATATAAAAGCATCAATAGTTTAGCCGCTATTTCAAACGACACGTATCTTGAGACATCCTGTATATTATGCTAGTAAACTGGTATTTAAGAAATTATAAACAAATCAGTAATGACCATCTAATTAAGGTAATAGAGATCATTTTACGAAGACCAGATTTCCTGCTGAAGATTGCAACCGGTTATATAATAATCATTGCAGATAAAGTTCTGAAAATATGTACAGATAGTTATAATCGTAATATGACTTAATTAAATAATCATATTCGATTACTTGTTTCTTGGTTTTTTTAAATGTATAACTAAACAATTTTCAGTATATTCTAAACTTAATTCTGGTAGCCATATTTTGTTCGTCAATTTGTCTGGTTTGCAGAACCTAAATGTGGAGATTCACGAGGAGATATTTTGTGAGATTTTCCTGCCATGAGACAGAAATTTCAAGAACGATTACATATGTATACAGAGTATTTAAAAATTTTGGGGTCAAACTTCGGGGGTGTGTACTCATCAAAACAACGAAAAAGGAACACAAAATATATTGTCTGACGCAAATAATATAAATAAAATGTGCACGTCTGATATCTGCTCAAAACTGACCGAATTATTCTCCATCTCCCACTTATTCATTTGTATTCAATGTAAAAATATTAAGAAATAAAAATCTATATTTGCATAAACTTCCGCAGTCTAATCATTCGTTTCGGCGGAACCAGATTTTCCATTAGTTATAAAATACGTTGCTGTATGGTACTGAACACTTGACTGCTAGGCTTCCTACGGTTCTATTACTATTATATAATTAATTAATAATACAAAAGTAAACTGGCGAATAACATCTTGTAACTCCGAAACTGATGATACTTGGACCCATGTTCATTAAGACTTTTTTGTTTGTTTCGATAAGTACTACATACCTCTGAAGTTGGACCCCAACTTTTTTGAACATCCTGTATATATGTAAAGTCTCATTTCTGTCTCATCGTGGATCTTCACCTTAAGAAAAGCAATATCTCGATCCTCAGAAGTTTCTGACAGGCAGCTGTGAAGTGAAAAGGAGAAAAGAGAGAAATGGAAGACACATGAATTTTATTGGTGTTCTAACAAAATTCGAAAGGCTGTTTCTTTGAGGTTACCCGTATTACCTACGAACACGTGTAGAATGACCGGCTACAGCATTTTTACATTCTTCATTATAATCAAGCATCCAGAATAATTATCTAGGAAGAGAAGATTGATTAGGATAAGATGGGAGTATGCCTGTCAGTGGGTAATGCAGGTCATCCAGAAATTAAGAATACTGTTTTATTTTAAACCACCTAGCTTGTCGCTATACTCTATTTTCAAACAAGTGGACTACTGTAGGATTCGTCATTGTATGCTGAAGCGTTTGTCAATGCACAAGACTGCATGTTTTTACAGTTTTCGTTGCTATTTATTCAACAAAATAAAATGCTGTAGGTGTTACTTTAACTTGAAATCTTGCTTTTTGTTTTACTGTATATCTAAAAGGTAGTTTTACCTTCTAGATCCTACACTATTTGTGCTATTTTAGTAGAATAGTTTTGCTACAGTTGAAGTCATCTGTGCGATGTGCTTGTCGGGTAACCCCGATCAAACAGAATGGGGGATGCGGGAGGGATTTTTTCAGTCACCGGTTTCTTTTTGTTTCATGCATTATACAGTGAAGCTGAAGATTACGTATATGACAGATGCAACTCTTGTAACTGACATGTTACAATACTTTCTTGAAAAATAGTGGATTTAAAAAGTTTACATAATTTTGTACCATAGGTACTTTTTTTATTCTAATATTACTAAAATATTATAGAAAATAAAAATTCCGTTATAATAACAATAAGAAAATACAATTTTATTTCTCCCTTTTAAAAAGTATGGGGGGCAAACTGATCGCAATTACCCCAACGGTGGGGGAATCGCGGTCAAAGCCCAATCTTCTTTCTTTCTAATATTGCTTTCAAAAGGTTACCTTTATACATTTCATATTTTGTCATGAAGAAAGAAACATAGTTTGCTGTCTATTGAAAAAAAACTGAGACAAATCTGGCAATACAGGCTTGTTTTTATGCAATTTTTCTTAAGTGACCGTCATTCCTCCACTCTCAGTTTTCATATTTTGTGAACAAAGAATTCTTTCACATGTCTTGTGCACGCTTCCTATGTAAATTATCGATTTTTTGTCATTACAAGATTCTTTTGAAGACCGAAACAAATGGTAATTAAGTGATGCTATACGAATACAGTGGTGGGAGTAAACCTCAATAATATTCGGTTGCTTTTCATCAAAACGTGTGGTCTATGACTAAAAATAGTTTTGGACGATTTCAGTTAGTTCCTACATTTAGCTGATACAGTTATAAACAGTAATTGTATTTCACAGAATTCATAGTAAATAATTTCTTGTCAGTTTCAACAAATACGGATGAAGCATACAACCGCAAACACTACGAACTTTCCGAACAACCCCATACATCCACAAGGAATGCCAATAATATAATACGTTAAATAGAAAATGAGATCTCATAGAATAAAATATTTAACAAATATTTTAAAAATACTTTATTCGATTATAAATATTTCAGTTTAATTTTTGCTCGTGTGTTACCAAACAAAAAACCTTATATTTATATTATAAATATTACAGTCATCCATTGACGGTAAACATATAATAAAAAAAGAATTATTATCCCAAAGCAACAAACTGTATAATTCAAACAAACAAATTAATTTCTGTTTTGTGTACCATTGTTTGTACTTACTACAGTGTACTATTCAAAATTATCAATTAATTTTTCCGTGAAAGAAAACAATTCCTATTTTTCTGCATCCTACATATCTGTTTGTGAAAAGAATCACTATATTTCTTATATTGTAAGTAAACTGAGAGTAACTTGAAACAAATATGATATTTCTAATTAAGCCGTACGCAGATTTCCATTACCACCCAATTAAAACAATACCTATAAACGCCATTTATCAAACTTGTTACAATTAAATTAACGTTTCATAATAAAATAAGATATGTAGTATTTATTATTTACTATTTACTATTTAAAATACATGTTTCACGCATTTCTTTAAAACTGATATATTTGAAAGTATTGTGGGACTACGAAATTTAGGCCACTCAAGGTCACTTACCCGACCGAAAAGCTCGTCAGGTATGAGTGCCACTTTTACAGTCCCGCCTCGTGCCTCGATTCTTGTCACGTACGCATTACAGATAACGTTATTCGCTTTCCTTTTCCATTCCTGTGTGCGTTCTCTCACTTCCACAGAACCATCCATTAAGTGGCTAAGCGGTATACAAAGGATAATCACTTGTCGGCCTTGAGCGTCCTAAATTTCGTAACACTGCAGCACTCGTGTCTTCAAGGAACACATTAACAATTAATTGGAAACATCAATGAGTATTCACGCTTCTACTTTAAATTCAACTCTAGAACTCGTAGATAGTCCGAAGACCAGGAGACAGGTTCTGAGATGGACTAACCATGTATCTATGACAAAAAGTAATATAAAACAAGTTTTGGAAAGTAGGCAACCCGTTGAACATGGCCCAATAAAAGAATACACGATTCGAAGAATGTGATACATTATGGACAGAATCGAAAAAATTGTAATTAACACATCGCAAACTATTCGGGTAGACCTCCCATTTTGCGCCATGTCATTTTGTGCTTTCAACGTAAACATATGACAACCAATTTGAATCAATGAAATTCATTAATACTGTCTCACAGACTTCATGATTCTAATTTACACATTTTATGTTATTAATCACCCTACTGCACACGCTATGGAAATTTAAGTTAAGGCTCTAGGTGTTCAGTATCTACACAGGTGTAAGTCACTCGGTTGATAATGTGATAAGATTATGTTTATATCCGAACGTATGTTGGAAATGCTTACGGAAATCACATAATTTACTTTCGTCTAGTCTATAATCATATGAAAGCTCTTGATTGGGTACAACTGTATGACATGACACTATGACTGCAGCAAAACGAAGCAGGAAACTCTCTTAATTGCTCCTGAAAAGTCAAATGGAACTGGGGTATATTCACTACTTCTAAGAGAAGTTAAAACATTTGATTGTTTCAGGCACATGCTTTTGTTGTGCCCATGCATCCCCTTTCATAAGTAGGGGGTTACGTAGTTTATCAAATTTGAAATAAATCTGAATAAGTTTATGAAATCATTGAAGAATTCGAACAGTCATTGATCTATTCCATACTTTACAGCACAAAGGAAATGTATATTCAATACTAGATTACAAATCTCATCATGAAAATTAATTAAAAATCAAATCTTTACACTAATACAGCCCCTCGTTCCTTCATTACGGTTTTCACCAACTTTGGCATTTTAGTAGTGAGTTTTTCAGTAAGTTTCTCATTAAGTGAGTTTCTCATTTCTAATAATATTATATTTTGTCCCATTTCACTTGCAAGTGGTTCCATAAGACGGATTTTGAGTTTGAGCTGGTTTGTCGTATTTTTCGATCCAGTTCATTCCGGATTTTTCCAATAGGGCTCAAATCGGAAAATTGGGAAGGCCAGTGCATCATTTTTATTTTATTTTTCTCTTATAACAGACTTAAATATTTTTTTGCAAATTTTGTTAATAATACAAGTAAAGTATCGTATTTCTGTAATAGAAATGGTAAGTGTCCTCAAACGTATGGACGGCATCGTAAATACTTAACATGTTCTCTGCCACTTGCACCGTTTTCGGTACACGTATCGATTTTAACATGATCACATAACTACCAACCCTGAAATTTTGAGTAACATTCACGTCAAAATGGTAGTAGAAATAGAAAGTGTAATATCAAATAGATAAATATTTGTACAATCAACCACGTGTATTAATAAATAACCATTTCCGCGTGTCTGTCTAGTTACGGAATTTTCTACTGTGGCAGAGAACGTGTTAAAGAAGTAGTACATACAAAGTCAGCCGAGCTATTAAGCTAACAAAATGAGTTACATAACTCTCGTTTCATCGAAGATACAGAAAAGCGATACACGTTAAAGTTGAAAGGTGTAATGAACTCTATTATTAAGATAAATCGACTCTCCTACGCATTCTATGTACATAAGAAACGAACATTAAACGGATAATACTGGTTGAGGCTTCCGGGTGTAAATCATGTTCAGTAGGAAAATGTTCCCAACGTTTTGCCAGCATTGCAGCTAGTTTCGTCAGGGGTCTGAGGACGCACTGATACTGATGTGCGTCAAGAATTCCGGGTCACTGAATCAACCAATCAGTTTTTAATTGATCGACCAATTGTTAGAAAAAAGTTCGTTTTACCCATCTTACGTCCCCCTTGAAACCATGTAACTTCTTGTTAATCCATTTTTCTCTACAGATAATAATATTGACGTAAATCAAGATGATGATATTCAGTGACCCACCCTGTATAATAAATGGCATTGTTCTGTCGTTGACTCTCAGACGAAAATCATACATTTGCAAAAATTATTTTTAATCATATGTTCATTACGACTTCTTTACTTCGATGAGTAGTATACGTCCCTGAAGGTTGGACTTTTCCCACTTATTCCAACTCATCTTTTCTCAATACTCTGCACATGTACCCTTATCACACAAGCAAGCTACAATAAAACCGCACCATATAGGAAATATCAGGTCATCCCAGAGATAATGTCGTTTTTAAATATGACTTCATCAAACATAAACAAATTGACAACTGCAGTTATTTTTAATTACCAAGATACTGAATAGTAATTTTAGTGTTCTTGTTCAACTGCTTCTATAATTATTTGATTATGCCATCTTCAGCTAGATACCATTTATTGTTTCAGGACAATTCTTTGAATTTTTTGTTAGCTACAACGCTGTTGAGCTACCAAACTATGTAGTAGTTGGTAAGTTAGGTAATTTTTACAAAAGAAAATCGGATAATATGTTTATATTTATTTAACATATGTTTTATAAGATATGAAACGACATTACTTATGGGACGACCTGATGTAATTTGTTAACATTGTATCTAAGAATTGCTTGAAAAGAAGAAGTTCAGAATCAAGCAATTTTTTTAACCCTTATGTGGGTACCCAACTTTTTTTACTCTTCCTATATTTAAAAATTGCCTCAATGTTTCAACATTTTTCAATCGATTTTCATACGGCAAAGATGAACAAACGTAGGAAGATCCTAATAATGTGGATCTTAAAGGATTTCCAGAGATTATAACAGGAACTGCTGCCTGGGCGTATGCCCATATAAGGGTTAATCATGATCACTAGACTGCGGATGTTTATGCAAACATACATTTTCACAGCTCAATATCTTCTCTATCAATAGAGTCGAAGGACTTGATCTCTAATAAAACCACATTTTGTCCTCTGAATACCGAGGAAATATATTTTTTACTGTCTTTATCACTCTAAATATGCATCTGTCACATATTCGCATATGTAAAATTGCATAAACATCCGCAGTGTCTAATGATCATAATGAAGAAAGCCATCTGATCATAGCCTTTACGTGACTGAAATGTGCGCAGAATAAGTAAAATTTAATAGCCATGTCGACGTTTCGTAATACAGTAGGACCTCGATTATCCGAACTGTAATTAATAATCAGATGACTCACACTCTAACTATATTTCGCACACAAATTTTAATTTTATGTTACAGTGTAAAATACATAATGTAGAAGATTAAGTGCGCAGTATCACTAAATATAATTTAGACTTGTAGTTGATATGACATGACCGGTTTTAGGATGATCAGAGTTCGGATAATCGAGGTTCTACTGTAATTGGGATAGCGGTATTACCTTCTTGACCAAAACACCAGAGTGACACTGAGTACGCTTATTTTCGGCACTTACCTCTGCGTTCCTGACAAGGAACACCTGCCATAAATCGACTTCTGTGTCAGTGTGTCATACGGGTTCGTATCAATAGCGAGAGTGAGCGCGAACGTTACTCAATGAGCAATTCTCGCGTGTGACGAGCATACGTAGATACGTGCCAGCGATTCCTAGTGTCACGTCACGTCGCATCATGTCACGTCACGTCGCGTCGCGTCGCATCGGCTCGCTCCAGTAATCTTTTGCACGCGGCTGCGGCGACGAATCTCGATCGAGCGCGGCACAAGTCATCGCCATTATTGCTGGCATCGGTGGCATAATCATTATCGTCATTATCTTTATCGAGCTGCGAGAGAAAGTGAAGTTAAATCGGCCAAAGTATAATCATGATTTTCCATCGAACGCACTTCCTGGATCCAGGACTCTTATTAATCGAGCTGAATGCAAATTCTTTTCGACCGTACCCTTCACGTGACGACGAAAAACGTTGCGAAATTGTAAATGCTAACGACATTTTTAGCGATGCTCTGACGATTTCCTGATGGCACGCGAACCGCCACAGTGAAAACAGCCGTTCCCGATCACACATGATATACATTCTTGTTTTTAATACAACTCATAAGGAAAATAATGTTTACATTGTGTACGCATCAGCGTCTACAACAGTTTTTATATACTTTATTTTAAATTTTACAATTTGTCCAGCTGGATATTTGGAACATTTTTGTAGCATTTATCTCAAATGTCAGGCGAATGACTATCCCCAGCGCGATGTCATCTTTCAATCTTGTTATTGTGATATGGTTAAGTCGGTAAGGGCGTCCATCATTCACCAATTTGGATATATTGAATTGCATAAACATCCGCAGTCTAGTTACGACTCAACATTAAAGCATATTTACTTGTTTCAATGGAATACTATTATACTACATAATTAATATTACAACTGTCATTTTAACTGACTTCTTGTTTCCAACTTCTTTAGCAAGTTTCTGCCGGTGACGATCGTTTTGTGATCCAATATAAATCGAGTCTATCGAAAATCGGGAAACCGCAGTATGTATAGTCAATGGGTACTGTTGAAGCATTGCAAATAAAAATCGAAGACGTATGTTATTTTTGTTGCAAGAAGCCCTAGAATAGCACAGACCATTTAAAACGGAAATACAATAAATACATAAAACCAAAGCATAAGTAAAATTGTTTTTATTTTTAAAAATCGTCATGCTGAAACAGTTTTAAATAAGAGAAAGAATTAAGAAAATCAAAATACAACAATAAATACACTTGGCCTGAAATAAGACAAAGGTCTCTCGTATTCGAGGAAACACTGACTACTGTCGTTATCAACATTCAGATGTTTTCACATACGAGAAGGATTAACATTTAAATATTAATGTATACGGTGAATCGTCTAAACCTGTTAACGTCCGAATAGCATGCAAATGTGGACGGTGGATGTGCAAAAGTGGCTGCAAGAGGACCTTGGAAAGAGTCGTCTACGAAATATTCGCCAATGAATGAGGGATATGGCGTCACCTACATTCGTGCCTAACATGCGATCGAAATCGGTTCAAGGTTTGGATTCATCATCGATTAACTCACATCGGTTTGGTATGCTGCGTTTCGTAAACGGAAGCAAGACACGACAATCGACACGTACGTACCTTAAATCCACTTTTGGCCAACACGTTGAAAGTAAAGTGCTTTAAAAATAACTTTGACTCAAGAGTACCCTTATACAATTAGTATTTTGCGGCAATCGATATAGAAGGAATATAAGAAAGTTGAAGAAATATCATAGAAAGTTATATGATTGACTTTAATAATTTTTGATTTAATGATATTATCTCAAAGATTTAATTTTTAAAATTAATTAAATATCAAATGAATTTAAATTTTTATATAATTTTAATACCTATTTATTTTATACTTTTAATTAGAATATATTTCGAAGGTTTCCAATCTTTAAAAATTAATCAGTTGCTTAAAGAATTACATTGTAAACCAGATGATGAATGAAGAGTCAGGCTTAAAAGAAAGGTTCAATTTTTTATATGGACTACACTTCGAAAAGGGAAAACAGTGAAGTGTCCGAGGAAAAATGTTTTGAGTATAACCGATCAACTATGAGAATGTTCACCCGTTATCCATTCATTAAGGATCCTGTTTTCCTCAAGAAGATTCCAGTAACAAAGCGAGTGACACCAGTACGAAGTTCCATATTTTAATGACGGATACTTATTTTTGCTTACGTTTACGTAATCATAATTGATGTGATATAAATGAAGAAATCGCTTGTAGAAATTTCTAGTGTACGTAATATTACTTCTCAGACACGATCGTGCAAGTTCCTGCTTCTCAAATTCTCATTATGTAATCATGCATGGGTATACGTATCACAGATATTAACACAATTCATGCGTTAAATTATGAATAACTGATCGACATACACGCAACCACAACTAGCAAACAAAAACGTCAAAAGATAATGTAATAACACAGCCAGAATTATATAAAGTAATTTTCTAGACATTGCGTTTCGGGTACCAATAAACAGCTGTAAATCCGAATGATTTATTATAATTCACCCGATTCTATAAATGTACAAAATAATTGCGAATTACAGGCACTCTAATTTATTTCGAAAAAAGATGTAAACATTCTTTCATATTGTACACACACAATGACGTACACAGAGTATTGTTAAATTATAGGTACAGATTGTAAAAGAAATGTAACGATCCTGACTTTCGGGAGTGAATCTAAACGTCATGATCGGTGAGAATTAGCAAAAGCCCAACCGTATATTTATTCTGACCTTGAAATTGATGGTTACATTTTATAAAAAGTTCTAGATATTCTATTTACTAAGAGGATGCAAATTTTCTGAAGGAACCTATATCGTTTTATGAGAAAACAATATTAAATGATTTTGCATAAATTAGGAGATTCTCATTCTCGATGTGGTTGAATTTCAAAGTTCCTGAAATTAAACAAAATTCGAAATTAATGTTATTGAATTTATAACTCACCGGGGGTAATGATCGAGTATCCACCTAGGGATAGAGTTTGTCGGGAAAAGAAAACTGAAACTGGCCTGTCAAGGTCAGACAGTTTCCACTTCTGTGCATTTCTGCGGTTGTTGTCGGAGAAAACAAAGGGGGAGGGGTGGCAATAAAAAAACAAAAGGATCGACAGGCTAAGCAGTATACAGAAGTGAGAACTGTCCGTGTGCTGTACTTCAGTATATGCAGACGGAGAAACCTTGACCTTGGAAAGCCAGTTTAAGTTTTCCCTACTATAACTGCAACAGAGGTACGAAGGCTGTGCAAAGCCACTGTATCTACTAATTTTATAATGTCATTATACAATGTCCTTTTTAATGAACCACTCCAAATGTGTTTTAGGTGGTACATGCTAGTGACTTACAGTGTATTCCAGCATAAAATTGATCTAAGCAACTGATTATTTATTATATTAATAAATCGATATTGTTGATAAAAATGAAAATAGCTAGACGTGGCATAAGAGATGGTTAGGAAACTCAAAGTGCAAAAATCAGAAGAAGTTTGGCGCAGGACTCAAGGCTGTTGAACATTGCAGCTTGAGGAAGATGCAGATTAACACAGGATGTATCAGAAATAAAACCCGAAACATGTAGATTCATCATGCCATAAGAAAAGTCGAGGCGTCCTTTAACATTTTGCAATCTGGAGAACATTTTAAAACTTGAATGCACCTAAATTATGGGAAACGAAATTTTCATAAAAATCAGGATATCATTCCGGATCATAGGGTCGCGCAACGCGATATTTATTGTTTAATATTTCATAAACTATTGAGTGTCTACGCAAACGGTCAAACATGAACCCAATATTTTTTTAATTCCCGACCTACCTGCGAAGCTTCATTGACATCGGCGTATAACACCTCATGTGATGCTATTGTGAGCACGCAGCTGATCGTACAATGGCATACTCATGCACACACAGAAGAACACACGTAGCCACGCGCTTACTCACACTGTCAGTGATGCGACAGAACGCTTACAATTAGCCTCGATAGTTCAATGTATGCGAGCGTGTGGCTACGAGTATTCTTCTATAATTGTGCACTGATGTGCCGTCGCATTATCAACTGCGGGTTCGAAAGTCTGTGAGTAACCTGGCCATTAAGTCAGACCCCTGACATTTAAGCCCTTCATTTTGAGAGTGATGTAAGTCACCTTTTGGCGATTCTGAGATGTTTAAGATTTGCATTTTGATGTACTTAAAAATATTATTGCGTACCTTGAAGAGATTTATTTTATATTTGTTGTCTCGAGTACGTTTCACTATTTTGTTATAGATGTTGACGAGTCAATCGTTTTCCATAAGAGTACAGTGATTCAAGGCATTTTCCAAATACACATTTTATGAAAACTCAAGACTCATACCGATTTGAATAACATGAACTTCATAAATTCATAAGCAAGTCGTAAAATGTAAGTATAAGTAATTCATGTTGCATATTTAATATTCAATGTTATTTATTATCAGAAATAGTAATATTTAAATCTTCGGATACTTTAGTTTGTCTGAAATTAGTAAAATAATTGCTTCCTCTACTGTTAGCTTTACTAACTTGGTTGCATATTTCATGGATCTGATTCGTTTTTACGTACCAAAGTACTAATATGTAACATAATCTATCTAAAATAAAATATTGGAAAACTCGACTAGTGCCAGTTTCAAAATAAATATATTTGCAATTCCAGTTGATATCTGAACTTCTATTGACCCAACAGCAAATATTTTGAAAGCTGTTGCCAGTAAACTGTTTCTAGATAAAATGATCGTATCTAGGGTAAGTGTACCAATAGTTGACACTACAAAACTCATTTCCCATTGTAATTATTATCACAGAGTTTTATTCTTAGTAAGCAATTTTTTGTAGGTGGATAACTTGATTCGTCAGCTGTTTTTAAAGAATTGAATTCATCAGTATTGACAAATAATCCTGTAATAAAGTTTTATTAAAAAAGAATTGATCATCGAAACAGCTTTAACCTATTTTTTCATAAAAATGACTTAATCCACTTTTAAAATAAAAGATGCATTTTATTGTTCGTATCTTGAAAACGAGGCTTTAGATTGCAAAATGGTATAGGACTTTTCGATTCCTTTTTTTTTTGGTATGGAAAACCTGCACATGTCAGCTTATAACGTATGTTTGAGATACCCTGTATTTTATCAATAAGAGACGTTTTCAGCCGGAAGGATCTTCGATCCACTCGATCCTGTTGATCGAAATTTCTACGAACCCCAAATGCTGTAGTCGTTTTTTAAATTATTCCACTCAATTTAATAATAGGCTCAATTGAGCAGCTGTAATGTACACTCTCGCACAAATTGCACAAAAAGTTCTGAATATTGTTGCAAATGACCATTCACATTTATATGTGCGAAACTGATAAGTGATAAATATCGCTCTCGTAGTTAGCGTTTCGCAGTCAAAATGCCAAAAATTCTTTCGCTTCCATGAAAATGAAATTTGTACTTCGAACGTTACATAATTGCATCCATGCGCCCAATTCATATGATCCAACGATTATTCATCAGATCAACTTTAGCTTGAAATATCAACAACGTTATTGATACTATTTTGTATTCATGATTATAAAATTTTCTGCTGTATATAATTAACATAACTTAACTGATTTTGTTTGCCAAGAAGAATTTGAATTACGTAAGGCTTGCCAGTATCAATACGTTACTGTAAATACTATTTATAGTAACTCATAAATGTTCCTCACAAAATATTTTATATTAAAATGACGAAATAATACAACATTTTCTCAGTTCGGTAAGAATGACACGTATTGCTCGAATCAAGGTTTGGCAGAAATGCATTTCATGAGTGGACGTGCCAATGTAAGCACTGTAGCAGGGAGAAAGCTTTACGCGGAAAAATATTTGAATCGGAAGGTACCGCCTCATTGTTTAAAAAACTTCACCAACACCTTTGTGAAATCGGTTCATTTGAAACACGACATCGGGATTCGGGAATTTTCTACGTTTGTTTCGACTCCTACTAAGGAGGTCCGCGTGTTAAGGGCAGTTAAAGAAAATCCAGAAACATGTACTAGAAAAATTTCGTCATTAGTGGGAACCAGTCATCCTCTTGTGTTGAGAATTCTTCATAAACAGTTCCTGTGTGCCAATCATATTCAACGAGTGCAGGTACTAGCTCCACCAGACTGTTCAGCGAGAGCAAAGTTTTCACAGTGAGTGCTCATAAAGTATGCATCAAAACCACAGTTCGTTTCGCGTATTTTGTTTATCGACGAAGCTGCGTCCACGCGAGATGGCATTAGTCTTCAGAATACCCATGTGTGGCGGGTACGCTGCGGAGGAAATTGCGAAAAGAAAGGAAGGAGGAAAGACATGCATTTTCTATTCGTTGTCGTAAGTCCATCACATTATTTATTTGTATCGTTTTAGAGTGGCCTACGATATCAAACTTTCATAAATTGAAAGGATTGATTTTAGAACCTATGTTGATTAGACATTTTTTACTTCTCTCAGTGAGTACTATGACCTCCTAAAATCTTAGATTCTCTTTTTTATCATCCTGTACACCCAGACGTGTCTGTCCGTTTTTTCGAATACTACTAACCAGTAAAGGTCTCAACGTGTAGTTCTGAAACCTCCTATATACTAAAATGCACAAACGCGTTGTCCTGTATCACACTGCGTCAACCTGCCAGGCATCAGAAAATTGTCTCACGTGACGTTCTAAAACAACAAAGATTAAAGGCAGACGAACTGCAGGGTATCACCGAACACCGCTGCATCTTGTCGGTCGTGAGGTGGCATATTCGAGACGTTTCCGATAACTCGAGCGAAGAAACAGGAGCAGGTTGGCGAAGTGAAATGATCCAGGAACCGGGTGCATGATAAACGAACCGTGCACTGACCCGCTTTCCGCCGCAGACATCCTTGTTTCATAATATCCACGATGAACGTCGGTTAGGGACCGACGTTGTAACCCGGGGAGAGATGCATCTTCGTGCATTAGTCAACGTGTGTTTCCCTGCTCAGTGCTCGAGCAACACCGACAACAGATTCAGGACTCGGTCTCTTGCACAACCTGGCTCACGGCTGCAACTCTAGCTACGCCACAGAAGAGCAGACGCGTTCCAGCCATTCCAAAGGATTGGTCCTTAATGACTGCGGAGGTACCCCGTGTTCGTGATACACGTAATTCTTCGCCTGTGCTATTACAAAGTATCGTTCGAGTATATTGCTACGCCTTCGTGCACCATTCAGAATTTTCTTGCGTCTGCGCTGACCCTTTCTAGCCAGCCGAATTCTTGGCTACCCATCACTGATTACACCTAACTGGTCGCATGCCATAGGTTTACAGAGTGTATAGAAAAGGTATGATCATGGCTGTCGAGGGTGAATATCTAGATACGTAAAATTCACTGGAGATTTGCGAAAGAGCGCTGCAAAATTTATTTTTCCTTGAAATGGAAGTTGCACTTTTTCAGTTTTCCATTTTCTACTCATGAAGGGGATGAAAAGATCTGAAGGAGCCATGTATTGTAATGAGTCGTCCTCTCAGAAAAAACTCTTAATGCATCTGCTGAAATTACGAGGCCCTCGTTCACGATTTAGCTGCACTGCAGCGCTCTAATAGTGGAGGATAAGTATGCTGAAATCTTGTTCAGCTGAGCGGCTGATTTCTTTTTCGGACAATCGTTATCCCACGATGAACAGTGATCATGTACTGTTTACAACAAATGGCAGAATGCGGCAGATTGACAGAAAGTATTCGTTTAAATTTCTAGGGGGGCGTAGTGTTAATGCTTATTGGACAGCGTTTGCCGGAGAAGGAAAGCACACGCTCAGCTGAGCAAGATTTGAGCTATCCTGCTATAGAGGTAATAAGGGACCATACCATTAGGAACCCTATCCGTAAAATACACTGCTTTGAGTGTTACAGAAGATACGTTTCGCAGATATCGGGCAACAAAAACAAGAACAGATTGTAAAATAGACACTGGTGTCTTGTATGCAACAAAGGACAGAAACTAGGTCAGGTGTTGCCCTACATTTGCATTTTTTACCATTTAAAGTAGTATTCAGAATAAGAAGGAAAATTGAAAGGAAAAAGTGAAGGGCTTTAAAATTACGTTGAAGTGTTGACAAATGACGAAACTAATGTACAAACTCTACAAGGTACTAGATCTTTCGCTAATAGCTTTCATATGAATGCTTGATGTGACGTAAAACTTTCATAAAAGAAATAGCATAACTCTCACATTTTGACACTGTATTTAATACGGATTTATTTTGTTTAACAGTTATGTGCAGAGATGTGGAAAAATTAAATAGTCTTTGCAAGCACGCTCGTTTGCAAATTACTTTTTCTTTAATTAAGGTGTAGTTTCTCTTTAAAATGACATCTCACTTCTTATCCTCTTCTTGTTTTACTATATTTGACAGAACGTATTCGAGTTTCAAATGCTCGATTTCCATCAATCACTAATAATTTCTTTTACTTTATGTTACGAGTAATTCAAAATAGTTTGTTTGAGTCTGAAGAGACTATATGAACTTTCATGTTTAAAAGAAATAATGATCCTTTCCTTTTAAGAACGCCGTTGAGAAATGAAAAACAGTCCTCTTAACGAGTCTCCTCCGTTTCCCTGAACATAAATCTCTTGGTAGATTCTTATCTGTATACTGAAGTCAGAATGTAGATCATTGTGGATAATTTCAGTGTCACGTGACTCTAATCGCAGCCAGGTAATGCATTTGTTTGAAAGATTTCATTGTCCTCGGTAACGAGAAGACTCTTAACCCCTTATCACATGGTGTGCCATACAGGGTGTCCGCCGTAAGTGTGGACAGTCCATTATTTCCTAACGTATTGAAGATACAAAAAAATTGTTTATATGAAAATTGCATGGTACAAGGGGGCACATTTTTTTAACGAAGACGAACTTTTTTTATGTTATTATTTTCGGAGATATGAAGGTTGAGTTCGTTTTTTTAAACGGAACTACATATTTTTCTTCGGGACATTTAATAGTGCTTCTCAAGACGAATTCACTGACCCTTAATGTATGTATAAGAACAATAATACCCTTTGTAGGTAATAATATTAGTGACTTTCATAATATTTTTAATGTTTCTATGATAAATTGTTCGGTATATTTATTAATACTATGGAAGATTAATGATTACTATAAATTAATGATGGCTGAATCTATGTGTCACCCAGATATGGGTGACATGGCAAAGTGTTAAACCGTAGAATATATCATAATCCGTAAATTATATACATAACATGGGACGGATCGTTTGCGATTTATTTTTGCAGTTTCCCGCTGCCAGCAGAAAAATGTTTATATCTAGGAAAGACTGCAATCATTCTACTACGTGCATGCCAGCAATGAACGAAGCTCATAATTACAAACGTCTGATGTGGCTGCTCTAATTTTACAAGCAGGGTCACCTGTTTCCTAAATACGTTTTCTCAATCTACATACGCAACCTTGCACACAAAGCAACTTCCATACCGTTGAAATGGAGTCAAAGTGAGCAGGTGTTTACACTGATCATTATAGTTCCATATGCAGGGTGTTACTGAATTACACCTACAAACTGCATAAAGAAAAATTATTGAAAGGAAACAAAAGTATTTGTGAAAATATGTCTGCAAATTAACTGTTTGTAATCGAGGAAATCCACTGTTAATTAGAAGCAGTAAAAATGATGTTTGTTCGTTTAACATGTACCCTGCCACGTGTATCGTTTTCGGTGCACCCGTCAGTTTTAATTTGATCACATAACTACCAATCCTTATGGAATTTTGAATAACAGTCACGTTTAAATAATAATAGAAGTAGAAAGCGTAATATCAAGTAAATAAATATTTGTACAATCAACCACGTGTAATAATAAATAGCCATTTTTGCTTGTCTGTCTAGTTACGGATTTTTCTACTGTCAGTAAACGTGTTAAATGTATGCATTCTCACATTTTCTTAGTAAATCTCGTAAATGTACGAACATTCTTTATATTTACTTTATTTTCTGGTAATGATTTTCAGAGCTTGGTTTAATCTTGAAACGACGGCTTCTTCAATGACCTTGAATAACCTTGAACTACAGGTCACTGTACGCGACTTAAAACGCGCTATTAGTAGGCAAGCATACAATATATCACTCCAATTTAGAAAAAGCAAAAACAAATTTCTTCTTGTCTCCTCTGCGCCAACAAAAAAACTATTAAGATCAAATTATATCCCCCTCAAAATCATGTAAGACTGGTCTTCCGTATTTTTCGCTGTCGCCAAAAACAAGCGAGTTATTCAGATGGCCTGTTTCAGATACACCACCCTGTATAGATATTAGTTACTACTTAAGAATGATGAGTGTTTTAAAAAGTGTAAGTACATCAGTTCAAGTATTGCCGCTATTGGACCATTATCACTGAAAGTCTTAGGAACACATACTAGAAAACGAGGTAATACCGAATCCTTTAGATCAGAGCTGCATAACTCGTTTTACGCTGTTACGCGTAAGCACCGAGTTGTGCAGCCCTGCTTCAGACGTTTAAGAGGGTAAAAGAGTGTTAGGCCGCTAAAATAACAGAAATGTGCGTATGCTGATGTGCCATTATATCAAATAAAAACAAATGAATTCTATCAACATGTTTTATTTGTATCTGCAATTGAACAATACCCTGCAGAATACCTTCAGAATCATCTGGCAAACATGAAGCACAAAATAAAATAAATTGTTCAACGTACAGCTGAATAAATCTCGAAATTTTAATCCACGAATTCATTGTATGAAATCTTTTATAAATTGTTCAACGAATGAATTAAGAAATTTTGAAAACAGTTTCTCGCTGAAAGAAAGGTGTAGAATAATCAGTTGAAATTGTCACAGTCTGCATTGAGGTTTTGTCATATCGACTACGAGATTCACGGCCTTTCTGCCTTTCTCATCAAGTATGAGTTTTATGGAAACTGGCAGACGCACGTGTTAATCACAGAGATACAATAGCGACAGGGAATTATAATCGACGAAATTGCGAACTGACCTTACGTGATTCACAAACGGATTGTTTCATCTTTGAATGTGCCTAATTTAGACTGTGCAGATAATTCCGAAACAGGATCTTCATCCGAATAAGCTTATGCTTTCAATCTGATGGAACTCAATACATGTGTTATTGCAATGCTTCGAGAGACATGAATGGTAAACATAACAATAAATCAGTCTTTCTCGTTCCAAACGAACGTCCGAATGTATCATTTATTACAAAAATTCGGTTAAATCCGAACGTTTCGTGTCTGGCCTGAAAAAAGATTTATAACCACCAGAATCGGACGCGTTCTTACGAAACAGACCATCACAAAAACAAATTCAATTTTCTAGGCATACGTGCGCCGATTAGTAAACCCGCTGCAAACTTGCATTCCAAGCATAGAAATGTCGGATACATGCGCATTTCTCGGCCGCGTGACTGTGAACACTTGTTTACACGCATCTCACGAATTCTCTATAAATATAAACGTTTGGTCACTGTAGAGAGAAAGTAACGTTACATCGATTATAGTTTAGTCATTAAAAAGTAAGCCAATGTTGCATTCTTACGTGCTACGTTTTCCTTAGAACTTTTTGACGGGGAAAACGACGCAGCGGTCATTTTGTTTGACCCTACGAATAGCAATTATATCTGCAGAAAATGTAGGTTATAAAAAAGATAATTGATATGATTTTTAGGGGTGGATCTTCACATGAGATTCAATGGAGACTCGTAAATACAGTAACTGCAAAATTCAAGCATACTGATCCCGAAATTGAAGAAATTACTCGTAATTCTGTCTACCTTCCACACTAAGAGAGTAAACAATCAAAATTACCTAAAACTCACACCAGCAAACTGAAGAAAATCAATTGTTTTGTATATAATCGCTGTGCAAGCCTAATGTATTACAATTACATCCTGTTTAAGTTGACCACAAGTGTTCTTAATTTATTTATACCCTGTTGTATCTGTTCTCCCTATTTCTGTATTCTCGTTTAAATCAACAAATGGGATTTCTGTGATTTCGCGACCTTTATGTCTGAGAATTATAATGACAGTACACGATTATTAAAATATTTAAGTTTTGATGCTTAAAATTGTATTGTATAAAAATGGCACATGTAGTGCTGATTTGTATACATTTTACCATGTCCTGAAAATTATATTATTTTTTGAGGTAACGCTGCAGGGTGTACGAATGTACCTTGACCATTAGAATGAACGTTTATCGATATTTCTGTAGTTCTTGTCAATAACACAAAAAAGCCGTTTAATTCTTCGAAACATTAAACGACCACCCGCTGAAGTTCACGGACAAACGTTCTTCTCGACGTAATGACGGAACATCGATCCTCCGCGAATTAGGTAAAAAATAATTACGTAAATCAAGCACCGATTAAAATACACTTTCCAGGATCTAATACTAGCTGTAACCAATCGATGCAAATAAGTCGGATATGTCTTCACTCAGTCACAAGTAAACACATAGTCTGTTACCATGGTGTTGCTCGTTAAATATCATAATCACAGAAATATGTATACCGACACATCCTGGATAACTAACGAATAATGCAATAATTTTCAGAAAAACAATTGTATTCGAACTTTCGAAGTTATTTTCAGTACTAACGGCGAAAGTAATTGCTATTCAATACTTTATCGACGGAATATCTACTAGCTCTGGAAACAAATATGTAATCTTCATCGATTCACTTAACACTTTGACTTCCAGGTCACGCATATATGGGTGACACTTCGATGCAATCATTACTTATTTGATCATGTATAGTATTAATAAGTACATCTAAGCAGGTTGAATGAAACCAATAGAAAAATTACGAAATTTACTAATATTATTGATTAAAAAGCATACTAGTTTGAAGTATATTCATTCTGTATGCAAATGTAAAAAGTTTATAATTTTCACCTGTTACAGCGTGGCAGTCAAAGTGTTAAAGAATCAAGAAAATTAACGGTAGGACAATCAAAGATGGTAATGTACTTGATATTTTCGAAGCACACTTATTGTTAGCTACATCCAACGAAGGAAAATAAGAATATGCTTTGTGTGGATCTCACCTTATATGTGGATGTAACAAAAATAAAACAGTTTATGTAATAGTAAAAGAAGCTGCCTCCCTTTAAATAACCCAATCGTTCAATTTATCCTCCTTCACATATCGTCAGATGAATTTCACAAAATTTTGTACCTTGGACAGAAACAAGGATTCTTTTGACAGAAAAGCATACTTCACAATTTATCAAGAGGAGAACAGGTAAACATCTCCCACTATAACATTGGCCACACTCATTTTTATTTACTCTGAAGGACAACTCTCGACTATATTAGGCTGCGTTTACATTGGTAAGTTACTTCTACCAGTAAGTGGTACAAGTAGCAATCCAGGACCCAATCTCGGGGCTAGGTGTTTATATTGGTAAGTAACTTGTACCAGTTACTTGTAAGCAACTACTAACACAGTGAAAACCATGTAGGAACGTGACTGGTACAAGCTACTTGCCAATGTAAACGCAGCCTTACAACCAGTGAGTCGAAACCGAAATTTAGATTGATCAGATTTCGGTTTCTTCTCAGTAACCGTCATTCTAAGGGAATCGAAGTTCAAATCATTCTGTATTCCGGTCGCTGAGCAGAGAGCGAAATTTCAGACTGTCCGAATTTCGGTCTAAATTATGGTATGACCAGAAACGTATTCGGGTCCGAATTCCGGTTTTGTCCGCAATATATCTGTGAATTTCGGTCTGAAGTACCGTCTCGACCTATAACCTTCTTGATCATATTCAGGGAGATTGTTTTTCTCTTAACCGAAACTGAGAAGTAAAGCATATTAACGCAATATTAATTTCTGATAAAATAAGTATTATACTGAATTAATTATGGGCGTATACATTTTTAATACCTTTTCCATAAAATTTGGAATCTACAGGAGCATGTTATGTAAAAAGTATACGTTGACAGTGAGCCACAAAATTGGCAATATTCAACCATTCGGCTAGCAATAGAGAACCTATCGCAACAACGTCGTAAATATTGAACTATGTGTAAAAGGTAAAAATTAAAAGGAACTTTTATCGAAGCAGATTTATGCAGAAACCAAAAAGATTGGTCAGTTACTAGTATCCCCCAAATAACATCCTGTATGCACTATTATACAACCGACATAAAGGTGCTCCTATACCGACCAATTTCAACTAAAATTTTGTCTTATTGCGTTCACTGAATAATTTTCATAAAGAAGATTAAATACTTCATACGAAAATAAAATACTCGTAATGTTTATGGAAATATTGCCAAAAATTCACAAAATTTTAAGATAAAAAGAATTGCTTTTATATTTACCGCAAGCAATCTAGACCTACCATTAAACAAATCAAATATGGTACAGAATGTGATTTAGTTCTGAACTTGAACAAGAGAATATTTTAAATCACTTTCATATGAAATTTGCTATTTCTGAATATTTCGATCCAATGATACCACAAGCGCTTTATAACGTTAATATCTAAAAATGATGGAGATGTCTTGAACTATGCGTGTAGCTCGCAACAAACGTCCTTGAAAACCAATTACAGCAAGGGACGTAACATAAAACAATTAATCAGGAACAATGTAATTCAATCACGGAACGGCTGGAAAAGACAAAAATACACTTGACTGCATTATGATAGCGGAATAAACAATTATTCTTCATGATTCATAGGGATAAGACTCCAGTCCAGTCATCGTGTTCCGTTTTTACCGTTTCTCTTACGCCTTCATTGACCATCCCCACTTGTATTCTTACCTTTCTAGGGAGAATGATGAAGATTTTCATGATGTTATTGCGTTTCCCTCGGGCGAGGAGAAGAATTCAGATCCGGTTCCGCGTGCGGAACACGTGAGCCGCATCTATGCCTGCATAATCTATTACGAAAACAGCAAAATACCGGTGCATCCGAGCGGAATACGTCTTGGTCGAGTGTACACGTAATGAACAAGAACAATGTACAGAAAACCATTAGCGATCATTTTCTGATTCCCTTCGTAAATGATGTATCTCCCACGTTGACAGGTGTATTATTCCCGGCGAACAGCACGGTAACGGTACTGTTACACGAATTTTCTTGTTACGTTATCACTGTTTCTTAACGAGGAAATATCCATATCGGAATGAGAAGAAGACACGCAACCGGTAACTACGATTTCTGATTATCGTTTGGGATAGTATGTCTTTATTATGGCGAAATTTGTGTTTATTGAACAACGAAAACTTTGACAAGAACGAGGGAATAATAATTCGATATAGGAAAAATTGATTGTTAGCTTTCGTTAAAGCGTATTTATTCTTTTAATGTTTTGTAACACACGCTTCATGTACCCCACCGCTCAAAAGTTTGAAGCAGTCTTCGCTTTTTGGACAAAACAAGCTTTTTGATACATACGCGGTAGTTTTATTAGAAATATTCTACGTATGTATTAAAATAACATTGCATAAGTACGTTTTAAGACTGGAGTTGGAATTATATGAGGGACATTCTTTTAAAAAGAATGGCTAGTTAGAAAATGTGCTTTCTCGTAAAAAATAAAAGTATTATATTTTGCAATTTGAGTTTGTAATTTAATTTTTGCAGCCGACTATTCAATACTTTTGGCTTCCATATTACCTTCCAAGCAAGTGACAGGAGCTTTTCATTACTAACAATAACTAACAGTTAAGGCCAGGATAAAACAGAGATACTTTTGGATTGAACACAGAATTCAACAATAAAAAAGATTTCACGTGCACGAAACTCACTTCATGTCGTTAGCAACTTTCCATACAAACTGACGGTGCAAAACTTATACTTACCAAACTTGACGTAACCCAAATATTTTGCTGAGCATGCAATAAAAATTACAGGGTGCCCATAATGGAGTGGCAGGGTACTGTACTTCAAGCTGGTCTTCACGGTCGAATTAAAAGGGAGAAACTGCTTCTTTTGGACCAGTCCAAATTTCATATTTGGGAAGTAATCCTCGGGTTTATGTTCGATGGTCTACGGAAGAAAAGATGCATCTAAATCGCATGGTGCTAGCAATAAAGCAGGGTGACAGTTTCATAATGGTATGGGAATGTTTTACAGCAGAGGCAGTGGGAGAGATCATATACGGTACCCTCAAAAAAAAGCAATGCACACGAATTTTATGCAAGGTTTCAGTTTCCACTCGTCTGCTATTTATAGGCAAAATCGTTGTCTTGTAGCATAACGATTCAAAACATGTGTCAACATTCTATAAAACATATTTAGAAATGAAGGAAGATGAAGGAGTTCTTAAAAATATGCAATGTTCACATATGCAGAGCGAACTAAAATTTGCTGTCACGAGATCACTGAATTGGCAACAATTTTTCGCAGTATCTTTGTCAAACGAGAAGTTGTTGTTGACATTGTAATATATTACATAAGAGACATCCGCCTTTCTGGAAAGTCCCCGAATTTTAAATTGCATATTTAACATAAATTGATGCGCGAGATGTATGAAAGTAAAGTCAAATTCGACGACTCTCTCCTAACTTTCTCGATAGGCCGCGAGCACCTTTTGTAGCGGCGGTATTCATTGATTAAAATAATTTTCTAGAGAACCCAGATGCTTCTCGAAAGACCAAAGGATCATCGTTTCCATATCTTATTCACTGAATGACATGGTTGGAACATGAACATAAATAAAAATCGAAGAATTCATACCGCTGTTCATGTAAAAATTTAACCTTTATAAATAAAAATTTAATTTTTATGCAAATATATTAACATTTTACCAGAAAAAATTGCTATAATATATGTTATAATATTTAAAATATTGTTTAAACAAATGAACTTTCGGTAAAATCGCTCACATAGCAGTTTGCGTAATTAGAAAATACACAATTTGAAAAAGAAATGGTTGTCCCGCGTCCAATAGTTTTCAAGACATTCGATAAAATATTGTTTTCAGACCACATTTTGAGGGCTGTTTTCACCCCTTCGGCATGGACCTTCGCCGATAAAAAAAATACATGTCATACATTTTTTCGAGTTCTGTATCATACTAAAATTTCACCAAAATCGGCGTGTGACGGTTGGGTAATCTCCGTTGTATGCCAAGCTTCAACCATTTTTGGACAATCTTTGTCAAAACGTGAAGTCTAGTGTTGTCCGCCAGTAAGAATTTGACTCGATTTCCATTAAAAAAGTCTAGATGGTTTTACTTAATTGCTGTGTCTAATGGACACAGCTATAAACGTATTTACTTGACCGAATTAAGCGTCTAATTGTTTGATAGAAGATTATAATAAGTAATTTCTTTCCAGTTTCAGCAAATCCACAGCAAACAACCGAACAACCCAATACTAAGGTCCAATCTAGCCAATAGAAAAATGATGAAAGTCGCTAATAATATTGATTGAAAAGAGTATAATTTGAAGCTATATTCATCTTCTGCAACAATTTCGAAACTTCGTTACGTTCAGCTAGTACAGCGTGGCACTCAAAGTGTTAATTGAACAGTCGTATAGTGACTTACATAGCCACTATGCGACTACACCGAGGTAAATCGCATTTGTATGCGCGCGTTCCACCAGCTTGCGATCACGCGCCAAATTGTGCAATCCTTTCTTCTCCATTTTTTTCTCTCCTCTCTGCTCCCTCTCCTCAGGATTCTTCATCCTCTGCGAACGTATTGGCGATGGTGTCCGTCGTTCAACGGAGGATGACAACTCTTGAATAAGGGCGTACCGTTAACTAACGGCGTGAGGTGGTTTACGCGCGGCAACAATTACGTCACGGGCATGCTTGAAAATCGATTGTTACATAAAAGTACATCAGCCGTGTAATGCACTTCGTTACGATAATTAGGATTCCGTGTCAACGCTGCAACCGTCGCGGGAGCTCATAGCCACGAGTTGTTTTCGTCACCGTCTCGAAAGCGACGGGTCATTGAATCGAATTACAGTGGTGTCCATGATGTCATGAACCGAAATGTTCATCGACAATAACATCCAAAAACCGTTTCTTTCGTACGATTTTCTCTCTTCGTGATAATGTTTATTAACAACGCTAGGCCCACCGAAGATTAACCAACATGTAGCTACCCATTTCTAGCGACGCACACGGTGACGTTTCGGTGATTTAGTTGAACAAAATTGAATTTCGATAATGTTTCAGATTTGTAAAATTATGAGCCCGAAAATGTAGTTATCTGCGTTTGGACGTATGGATGAGTTGCATGCGGCTCAGTTTTCTGCAAAAATGTATTATATCGGTATCGTCTAATGATATTTGTATGTATTATTATCTTCTGTTATTCAAGATATTTTTTCAAGTTTCTTCTTTTCAATACCTATTTTATTATCCCTTTAAACATGCACAACAGTCAACAGGTAACTTAACCGCTATTTTCTAACTATAACTATACTTTTAACATATTATACACTGTTATACACTGTTCATACATTTTGTACTGCAAGCTGGATTCATAAGCTTTGTAAAAGGTACAAACAGAATGTGGACAAATGTCGGCATCTAATAGTTTTTAATTGTTTTTAACGTGTCGCGCTCGAGGGCACGGAGGAATGTATAAATATCTAAAAAATTACTGGTCCTACAAAAAAAGTTTAATTGTACGATGTGCCTATTTTTCAATGCTAAATTCAACTGTACAATCAGTTTTTCGAAAAAGTAATTTGTTTAAAAAATATTCTGGAAAAATACGGTAATTTTGAATATATTTTTTAAACAAATTAATACAAAATTTCGTTGAGTGTCGACCACTGTGTTAACTGTGTGAACCAGCGTCGAAATAAATCACGAATTCTTAAAACGTCTGTCCGAGTGGTTAATTTCGTGTACCCATCAATTACATTACTAACAAAAAAAAAATATAAAAAACACATGTCACTTTTGTGGGATTGATAGAGGTTTCCGTAATTAAAATTAAGCAGGTGTAGTTAAAAAGTAAAAATGTATTTAGATGAAGGAAAAATATTCAACTAATTCTAGGATTGATGTACACAAGTCTACGTTGTTGGCTCTCTGACTCTCAAACCCACACTGTTTTTCTTCCACTCGACAAACACGTTGGTCACCAGTCTCTCTTTCGCACTGCATACTATTAAAACTATCGGTCAACGTTACTCCCAAAAAGATGCAAGTGTTATAAAATACTGAAACACAAACTAAAAGTTATATGCGCACTAACAATAGCGACAGGTATCTCGCACTCCTACACTTTTACTCAACCGTTTTACATGTCAGTGACAAGCAATGCGCGAGCCACCAACTACTTGATTGCGGCTCATGGAAGTTGTTTCTGCGATCCGCTTCAATCAGCTAAAGTGAGAAATCGTCCGCATTTTTCAGCTGTATGCTCATTTATTTTATTTAAATATATGTACATATGTAAATTACGTATTTATATTATTCATTATCCTATTTACCTATTCTCTACAATAAGAATTTTTAAAGTACTAAATTAGCTTTTCTTGGTTGCAGCCCGTAAGGATAGTTGGGTTTTTAATTTAGGCCCGCTACAAAAAAAACTGCTCATCACTGTTACATATTCAGCACAAGTCTGAAAGGATTTGTATGCTCTTTCTTCCTCCACGTATGCGGAGGAATTCTTCATCTTCATCTTTAGTAATTGCTGGCTCATTTACTTAATTCGCTATTTGTCAGTATATATTCACTTTCACAGTCTAATAGTTCATCTCCATTCGAATCGATATCACAGCAACTTTCATTTAAATTATTTATTTCCGCCAATAACTTGGCCGGTCGCTAAAGTCTTTCTATCCTACCCGATAAGCAGTTCTATCGATAAAACTATTTGGAGGTGTATATTTGCATTTTAATATGCTTGCTGAAAAATTAGCTCACATTACTTATGTCATATAGCTGACTCTACTTAGGTATACCGGAACGGGTTTACTTCCAGTGCTGAAAGAATCCTCAAAATTTATAAGAAATTTTTAAATGCGAACGTGATCAAAATTTCACCTACACTTTGTGTGGTGTCAAAATGACCCGACCCGGTACATCGTAGATAAACTACACAGAAACATTAAAAAACAAAGAAAGCATATTTATAAAATTAATCATCTCTATATTTCAACAAAAGTTCAGGAAAAATTCAAAAATTAAGATCTTTCGAAGGTGACTAATAATCATAAAAAAAAATCTAACGTCATTTTGACCCTCTTGATAGTTAGTTCTAGTGTTAACACATTACAACTGGACACGTTGGTTGCGGATGCATTGCTACAATTATTAAACAAAAATACGGCGTTTCCAATCATCATTTCAGTACAATCACTCATTAAATAACCGCTGAATTAACTATTCATTCTCTGTCTATGTCACCCAGCTCCGACTGTTATGGTCATTTTGCCGGAGACCTACCACCTTCTTTTAGGTATGCTCCAACCCACTGTGACACCAGCAATACAGAAGTAACTACTTACGTAAAATCTTCGTAATAGCAACACGCACGCAAAACTTGAAGAAAACTGCGGGGGTACCCGGACCAGGTTCATTTCCGAGATCGGCAATTGTCCGACAATTCTTTGAATCTTGTCCCTGGACAGGGACAGAGATGAGTACCCGGGTACCTATCTGACGCATAATTACACGGGCTTTAAGGTGGCATACACCAAATCTTCGTATCTGCAACAAAAACGCCAGAAATTGCGGAAAACTGCGCAGGTACCTTCACCGGCCACATTTCCAAAATCGACAATTGTTCAAAAAGTTCGTGGCATGTCTCTGAAAGGGGTGAGGGACGGGTACCAGGGTACCTATCTGACGCAGAATTTCACGAGCTTCAAGATGGTATACCTCAAATCTTCGTATATGCAACAGGAACGCCAGAAATTGTGAAAAACTGCGCAGGTACTTTCACCGGCCACATTTCCAAAATCGACAATTGTCCAAAAAGTTCGTGGCATGTCTCTGAAAGGGCTGAGGGTCGGGTACCAGGGTACCTATCTGACGCAGAATCTCACGAGCTACAAGATGGTATACCTCAAATCTTCGTATCTGCAACAAGAACGCCAGAAATTGCGGAAAACTGCGCAGGTACCTTCACCGGCCACATTTCCAAAATCGATAATTGTCTAAAAAGTTCGTGGCATGTCTCTGAAAGGGGTGAGGGACGGGTACCAGGGTACCTATCTGGCGCAGAATTTCACGAGCTTCAAGATGGTATACCTCAAATCTTCGTATATGCAACAGGAACGCCAGAAATTGTGAAAAACTGCGCAGGTACTTTCACCGGCCACATTTCCAAAATCGACAATTGTCCAAAAAGTTCGTGGCATGTCTCTGAAAGGGCTGAGGGTCGGGTACCAGGGTACCTATCTGACGCAGAATCTCACGAGCTACAAGATGGTATACCTCAAATCTTCGTATCTGCAACAAGAACGCCAGAAATTGCGGAAAACTGCGCAGGTACCTTCACCGGCCACATTTCCAAAATCGATAATTGTCTAAAAAGTTCGTGGCATGTCTCTGAAAGGGGTGAGGGACGGGTACCAGGGTACCTATCTGGCGCAGAATTTCACGAGCTTCAAGATGGTATACCTCAAATCTTCGTATATGCAACAGGAACGCCAGAAATTGTGAAAAACTGCGCAGGTACTTTCACCGGCCACATTTCCAAAATCGACAATTGTCCAAAAAGTTCGTGGCATGTCTCTGAAAGGGCTGAGGGTCGGGTACCAGGGTACCTATCTGACGCAGAATCTCACGAGCTACAAGATGGTATACCTCAAATCTTCGTATCTGCAACAAGAACGCCAGAAATTGCGGAAAACTGCGCAGGTACCTTCACCGGCCACATTTCCAAAATCGATAATTGTCTAAAAAGTTCGTGGCATGTCTCTGAAAGGGGTGAGGGACGGGTACCAGGGTACCTATCTGGCGCAGAATTTCACGAGCTTCAAGATGGTATACCTCAAATCTTCGTATATGCAACAGGAACGCCAGAAATTGTGAAAAACTGCGCAGGTACTTTCACCGGCCACATTTCCAAAATCGACAATTGTCCAAAAAGTTCGTGGCATGTCTCTGAAAGGGCTGAGGGTCGGGTACCAGGGTACCTATCTGACGCAGAATCTCACGAGCTACAAGATGGTATACCTCAAATCTTCGTATCTGCAACAAGAACGCCAGAAATTGCGGAAAACTGCGCAGGTACCTTCACCGGCCACATTTCCAAAATCGATAATTGTCTAAAAAGTTCGTGGCATGTCTCTGAAAGGGGTGAGGGACGGGTACCAGGGTACCTATCTGGCGCAGAATTTCACGAGCTTCAAGATGGTATACCTCAAATCTTCGTATATGCAACAGGAACGCCAGAAATTGTGAAAAACTGCGCAGGTACTTTCACCGGCCACATTTCCAAAATCGACAATTGTCCAAAAAGTTCGTGGCATGTCTCTGAAAGGGCTGAGGGTCGGGTACCAGGGTACCTATCTGACGCAGAATCTCACGAGCTACAAGATGGTATACCTCAAATCTTCGTATCTGCAACAAGAACGCCAGAAATTGCGGAAAACTGCGCAGGTACCTTCACCGGCCACATTTCCAAAATCGACAATTGTCCAAAAAGTTGGTGGCATGTCTCTGAAAGGGGTGAGGGACGGGTACCAGGGTACCTATCTGGCGCAGAATTTCACGAGCTTCAAGATGGTATACCTCAAATCTTCGTATCTGCAACAGGAACGCCAAAAACATAGATATTCGACTGCTTCGTTTACATACGTGGTCTTTCGTTACATTTAAACAATTTCTACATTCTTGTTGAATAATTATTCGAATTTTTAATATATTTTCCATTTTAACGCTTTGTCTTTTAAGAACATATCTTGAGCGTTAATCAGAGTATTACTGTACTGTCTTCTTGGAGCTGTCGCAGTTCCAATCATAATATCTTTTCTCTGCAAGTTTTTATAAAGTAAAGTCTTCGATGGTAAACTACATTACTCCACGAAATTAAACGATCCCTAAAGTTTGGCAGAAAAGTTGTCGATTTTTTAACTACTCTAACTTCGTGAAATAAAATCGTTCAACAGTGTACCTAACCTGAATGTTTTCAAAAATCCTTTTATATTATAAAACAGAGTGGAAAACAGAAATTGCTGTTTCTTTGTTTAAATTTTACTAATTCAGACAACTCTACAGAGTTTGAATTATTTTTTTTGAGATACGTTTTGAAATGACGTTATCATGGGAAGTCTCCCCTTCACAACGACCTCTAAAAGTTGATGTACAATTTTTTGTCGTTGTTATATCGCACTTTAAATGAAAAGTATGCCGCCGGCATTGGTATAACTCAAGGTACACCACGAGGAGGTTGCATGGTCGAACTTGTACCTCCTGTGTAGTGTGCGTATTTAGTGCGTGTGTAGTGTGTGGCTAGTGTGTGTGTCTCGTGCGGGTGTGGTGTGTGTGTTTAGTGTGTTTTTAGTCTGTTCAAAAACTAATATTACTCCCTCGTTGCCTTGTCACTTCTTGGCTTTGTTCGAGCACGTTGGTGCACTGCCGCATTAACTGTTGGGGAATACCATTCCAAAGTCTTCGAAATGTATTTCCCAATGAATGCAGTGTCATGGAATGTCTTTCTAGGCTTCTCAATCGTCGACCTAGGATATCGTGATGACGAAGCTAACGGTGTACATTTCTGGATCGAATCTATTTCGTAAACCGATTGCGCGAATATTTCTGAACTAGCGTACCGAGAAAAATCGTCTAAAATAATTGAAGGAAGCTCGATCGGTTTTATGATTTGCTGTTCACAGTTTTTCGTTAGAACAATAACCCGTAACGTAGCGATGGCCTTGTCATAGTATACAGTCGGGAAAAACACATAACCGACTTAAGAAGTTCGGCGTCCTTGCAGGAGATCGCTTGTCGGTTATTACAGTCTTTTCCAGAATGCGTTTGTGCAATCCTTCTGATGATTGCAAAACTATGATTGCGCCAATAGTTTGTGTACTACGACAATGCGTACTCTTAACCATCCACTGTGTCAAGTTTCCTTCGACCACGTCGAATTGTAAAATTGTTTTCTCCAGGAATCATTGTTTTTTCTAGAAAATTTTCAACAGTCATATCAACATTTATTCGAAATTAAGCTTCTTAATATTAATATACCATTAATATGTCTTATATTAAATTTTTGTGTATGGATTTTGTACTGCGTTTAGGACATTCGTGCGAACTGCTTTTTGCTATTTACGAAGAATAATCGTTGAACTGTAGGCACATATTGATACATCATTCGCATAATATGTTTTAATCAATTCTTTAACGATTAATTCGGACACAATAAATATTCATGTATTTTAACATCTGCATTCCCCTTTTTTTTCATGTTCGAAAATAACTGACGTATGCTTCGAAAAATTTTAAACGTCAATTTAAAAATACAAAAATAATTGTCGAATTTTACATGAGCCTTCTGGAACAAATGCAGATGTTGAAACAGTTTTTTCGTTGATCAACGATTACTGGCCTCCTCAAAAATCAACTTTAACAGTAAATACATTGGCAGCTGTCACGAAAGTAAAAAACTAACATGCGATATAGCTACGAAGAGTTTTTAAATATCCTAAAGGAAAATAATGAAATTCTAAAAAAACTCATACCAAAGAGAAATATTCAAAAACAAAATAAAATTTTTAAATTTAAAATAAGGAATATTTAAATTAAATTAAATCTATACATTTAAATATTTGTTTATCAGAAATAGTCTTCTAAAACCGTTTAAGTTCAAGTTTTTATGTGTACTGCATTTTGACGGGAAAAACTCTGATCACCTTAAGTATTATGTACTTTTTACTGTGTATTGTTACCGTAATTCTACTTTTTCAATTTCCTTTATTCACGTTTTCATTTTTACTATATTTCCTACTCCCATTGTATTTTCTTGTTTTCTCACTTTTGTCTCTATTTCGTATTCTCTCACACTTTATATTCTTTCTCATCTTGTGAAACTTTCTGTGTAGTGGGTCTGCCGAAAACATCTGCCAGTAAAACTTTTCTCCGTTTCTAATTTATTCGTTTACGATCAGAAAACGCTGGAACTGTAATTAAAACTTGGGAAACGGGGTTTTTCTTTGTCTTTCAACAGCTAGCGACATGTTATAAAATGCTACATGTTTTTGCAATGAATAACGATTAAGAAAATATCACATCACGAACACGAATTATTTCCACTTTAGATTATATACGTTAATGAGCAACTAATTCCGAGTTTAAATAAATCAACTTATCGATGATATGTTCACGAGTAACCATCTCGAAGATATCGATCGATTTTAAAGGGCTAAGTTCACACGGTAAGTTTGTTTGCTATTGCGGTATAGGTTATGTTCACGTTTAAAGGTGCATGATTCCGATTTACAAAAAATAAACAAAATGAATGTCGTTAGCAGACAAGGCATTCGAATTTTTAAAAATGACGTAATATTTCAATATCACGCCAGTATCCTTGGAAGAGCAGTAGCTTATAAAAGTGCATTTTCCCTTGATAAACTATATCCGACAAGTAACCTGAAACTTTTCACTCCAACCTTTGTAAGTTTGTTATTATTTGTACCACTTTTTAAATAAGACATACAGTTTTAGACATAATCTACTGTTACTTTAACTGATATCATGTCTCTGATAAAATGTTCTTTAAATGTTTATATGCATTCTTAAACTCTTTATTTGGATATTTAAATGAAACAAAAAATGTGGATTCTCAAATATATTTTCCCTTTAAATTTGTTGCAACACCTGAGCTGATAATATAGAATTTCAGGAAACTTCAAAAAGCTTGCACGATGATAATACTTATAATATCAAATTTTTCTAGGTTCCTGAAGATCCAAATGCTAAATTTAATGGCTATATACCTATACAAGAACTAGATATAAATTATTCCCGTAGTAGCGGTGCAGGAGGACAACATGTAAATCGTACAAATAGCAAGGTGGATGTTAGGTTTCATGTAGAAACTGCTAAATGGCTGTCAGAAGAAGTGAGAAAAAAATTATTGGAACAGGTTTGTAACTTACATTTCAATGTAGTGAAGGGATAATTTTATTTATGATATTAATAATGTGATATTTGTTACAGTATAAATGTAAATTATCCAAGGATGGTTATTTAATAATTAAATCAGAGTTAACAAGGTCTCAACAATTAAATGTAGCTGATGCTCTTGAAAAAATAAGATCAATGATAAGAGAAGCCATAAAGCCGCCACCAGAGATATCGCCTGAGACGTTGGAACTGAAAAGGAAACAGAAACTTAGGGCAGCAAGACAACGACTTTTTGAAAAGCGAATGCATTCAGACATTAAGAAAAGCAGGAGAACTACGTTTGATGATCTTTAATTTTGTTTATACATTTATATGTGTATGCTATGAATCAAGTAGTATACTGTTCAAATAAATGAAATAGTCTGTAAATACATAGTTGTATCACAACATTAATAATTTCAACCCAATATTTTTGGCCTTTGTGTGAACTTAACCATCAGGTTTCTTAAAAAAGTATTGTAAATACTTATTCAAACTTTTATAAAAATTTAATGTTTATTATACAAACAGATGTGTCAATTGTTGTTACAATTAGATAAAATATGTTCTCTGTTCCTAATGAAATGAGAATATTTAGAAAATTAACAAGAGGTGCTTTAAAAAGTAATTTAATGAAATCAAATTAGACTTTCAAATGGGGTACATAATAATAATGATTTTATGAAAAACTGATATTTTTAAAAGGTTACCATACAGTTTTATAATTTAAAAAGTATACTTACTTTTAACTCGATCAATCTGTTGCCTTGGCAACGCAACGCGCCGAAATAAAAACACCGAGAAAATCTAAAGGAACGTGCTGTGGTTTACTTATAATTCACTTTTGCATGAAAATGTCATTTCGTGATTTAAGAAGTATGTAAGCTGACGTTTTAAGAATAAATATCATAATACTGTAAAAATAACGTTTATGCTCGTTTCTTGACAGATTTCACGGAAATGATGCGGGTGCTTGGTTATCCTAGACTAATTTCTGTTGGAAATTTTCGTTTACCGAATTTTCCCTTAGTTGCAGAAGTTCTCATTTGGTTAGTTAAAAGATTTGATCCTGATTCCGATATATCTAATGAACATAATACAGAAGAAGAACGTATTGCATTAATACGTGCTGTCGCTGAATTCATGGTAACAATTATTTCTTTCCTCACAAATACAAATTTTTAGTCCATTTCATATTCACAGAATCAATGGTTCATATTATTCTAATGATTTATATCATTATATAAAAAAATTAAATTTTTATGCTGTAGTTGTTCTTGAATTAGAGAAGACAGTTTATTATCTTATACCAGAAAAGTTAAAAATGTTATATTCCTTGAAACCATAAATGCGGTAGTAAGAAAGTCTTGCTCTGGCAGTCTTTTTTTTTTCAATTTTAGTATTTGATATTAAATTTAATATATCTGTAGATAAAACATATATTTTGTTCTTCAAATCTAAATAGTGAACCAATGTCATTAAAAAACACATTGAAAGAAATCAACATTATATTGCTAATATTCATCATAAGTAAAAACCATAACAGTTTCCCCTTAAAACATACAATATGTTATGATTATTGAAATTTCTATGAAACTGCCTTAAAATTTGAAACAAGAATATGGAGTAGTATTAAAAGAACTACATTTCTTATCAGGATATTTATTTTATAAAACCATACTACTTTTATTTATGTTAAAGATTTATTCTATTGAATGGTTTCCATACAGGCATTGAAAACAAATGTCAAGTTAAATACAAAAAAACTGTACCAAGCTGATGGTTATGCTGTGAAGGAATTATTAAAACTAACTACATTATTGTACGATGCTCAAAGTAGTAGTAATAGTAATAATATAATTTCTGATGATAACTTCAGTTTAGCTAACTTTGATATTTCTGATAAAATAAATGAATTAAAATCAACCAGACAATTGGCCAGTCAATTGACTGTCAATGGTGCTTCATTATTTGACTTACTGGGACGTGAAGTTGACCTTAGAGAAATTCGTAATTCTAAGGTTGCTCGACAATTTGATACATCAGAAATTGAGATAACTCTAAAACATGTCATAGGAAATATACACAAAGAAATTGATGATACAAAAAAACAGATTGATAATGTGAAGGTATTGATTATTTTTATTTTTATATGTTTAGAGTACTTCTTAATACAATGTATCTTTTAAGTTTTTTAATATTATGTTTCCATTTCTAAAGGATACAGAACAAAGTTTAGACACAAGAATTGAAAGACGCAAGACTGAGCTTGACAGAAATCAAAAAAGATTACAAACATTAAAAAAGGTACGCCCAGCTTTCATGGAAGAATTTGAAAAGCTTGAAGTTGAATTAAGATTTTTATATGATGATTACTTACAAAAATTTCGTTATCTCGCATATCTAGAACATTTGTATGAAGATACAACTAAAGCAGAACAAGAAAGATTTGAAAGACGGTATGCATATACCTTTAATAAGTAAGACTTAGTAGCAACATAGGATTGTAATTTAAAATTAACCCTTTGCTGTCCAATAATTTATTGTTGAAGGACACTGCTCATATATGTACTAAGAACTCTCATTTAAAATCCATAAACTTTGAGTTATTTAAATCAACTTTTATTTATTTATGAAGAAAGATATCCTTTATTAATTTTAGTGCAATATTTTATTTTATAATTTTATATAGTATGGTGTTCATGAAAATAATCCAAAGCTATTAAATAATGTCAGTGAGCATGTAGAAAATGTTTGGTCTCCAGCCGCAAAGGGTTAATGTAATGATGAACTGAGATAATAACTTCTGATTCTTATCAGGCAAGAAGCAACACGAAAACAGTTGGAAAAAATGAGGGCAGAGGATGCTAATTTTGAAAGTATGATGGAAGGGAATGATTCAATCTTGCCGATGAATCTTCAAGATCCTCCACTTCTTAGTGAGGTAGAAAAACCAAATGTTGAAAAAACAGCACCAAGCAGTCGACTAAAATCAGGTGAAAAGTATTATAATTTACTTGATATATTTAAAAAAATTTATTTACTGTATTATTTCAAACAAACTTTAATGGTAAGTGTAAGAACTTCTTTTTTAACAAGTACATAAAAACAATAGCTGGCCGTTCATCAAGAATACAGATATCACAGCGTCGAATTTATGGCAGCATGTCAGGACGTCAGAGGGGAGCGATTCAAGAGTCAAATGACAGTGGCGGTTCATTAGATAGTGACAGTGAATTGTTGATTGACGGTGATCTTGATGATGACGACGACGACGATGATGATATATTAGATTCTGTAGGCGGAACAGAGATTGGTAATTTTGAGTTAAAGGGTGGACAAGAAAAACAAGCTGTTAGTAAGGTGGATCATTCAGATGAGGATTTTTAACTATTACACAAATAACAACAAAAATTTCAAAATATACCATCCATGTAATTATCGATCTGTGTATGCATATTTTTACAGTACCTGCAATCAGAAATGAATAAAAAATATTATTATTTCTTGTGATCAGGTAATTATGATAGTAATAAAAAATATTTAAAGCATTATATGTACGAAGTGTATCGTTAAATAACGTAAAATTCAATTTACATGTTATCCAGACTTATATAATGAAATATATTTTCAAGGGAATCAAAATACATATTGTCATCATATAATATTTATTAACTTTTCAACACGACCAAATGGCGTGTTGATTGTGGCTCAGCACCGATCACATATACGTATTTACCTATCCTACATGCTGTGTACGTGAATACACGTACACATTTGTGTATACACATATATACATAAATGTATGTGCGCGTAAAAAATGTGATTTTACGAAAGAAATAGAAACAGTTTTCTGTATTCATTGTCA
Source organism: Macropis europaea (assembly GCA_916610135.2). Taxonomy (NCBI): domain Eukaryota; kingdom Metazoa; phylum Arthropoda; class Insecta; order Hymenoptera; family Melittidae; genus Macropis; species Macropis europaea. The sequence continues at coordinate 22,259,063 of OU744345.1, read as the reverse complement.
TAACGCTCAAATCTGTAACTCGTAATTCAGCTGACAGTAATACTCCTTCGTTTTGTCATTCTGAGCACAATTAACAATTATCACCTCTTCTAATGTAACTATTCTTATGTAACAACGTTATCTGAAATTACTTTCTCTGTGTAATAAAACGTATGCATGAAACTGATTGATGACAAATAAGATTGTGAAACATAAGCAGTATTAATTGAAAAGGTACGTGAACAAAAGGGAAACTACTGCAAACGTAGACATTTCTTGTATCATAATAAATTTATGAGATACAAATTTCTAGATGAAAACGACAATTTAAAAACATTATGCATTCTACGCGTTTGCTATAGATTAAATGCTAGAAGATCTAGATACATATTATACATACATAAACTACGATTAAGTATTGATCCTATGGATATGCGTATGTTTTGTTTATACGTTGTGCGTATTTATAGGTGTATTAAAAAAATGTATCAACAATACAACAGTATATTAAACCTTCCATTATAGCCGCCAGCGTAGGCCGAAATACAGGCCTCACGTAATAACTTATACATCCTAGTCGTTTTCACATGCATCGGCTTCATTCAAACAGAAACAAAGGCATAAGTAAATATACGTATAAAATCGTGAAAGAAGCACCATGGCGTAAGAGATGCAGGATCGACCTGAGAAGTTGTTTCACACTTTCCTGGCCGATCATGAGTTCTTCTCACGTAGAAAAATATTATTCATCAGCTTTTCAATGAGCGTTGCGCCTTTTTCGTTAGCTCGCCGACAGACACCGTTCTTCGATTCCAAAACGAGATTCGTCAGACGTGGACCGCAAAAGGTAGAAAAAGTGTTATGGTACCCTATAAATTTCGACGTGGTGGAATTTTTCACACGAAGCAAGTCCGCTGAGAAACTAAGTGCCACCGTAGTTGTAGAAGTAGGTTCTCGCTACTTTGGGCGTACCGGTAAAGTTGCTGATATCCCACAGAACGTCGACGATGGTTTTTCGCTACCTGACCGACTTCAGCACAGGACTTGCTTTTATGCGCGGTGTAATCGCCGGTATTGGTTCCAGTTTTGGCAGTGAACAATCAGTGTTCAGGTCCGCCCAGGTTTTGCCAACGTTATCGGCTAGTCTATCTTTGTATTTGTAGGCCGTTCTATCGACTACCGATTGAGTTTTTATACAGTCGTCGCCACCAAACTCGCAGACGCGGTAATGATGCAAAATCGCAGCATCTGAGGGCACGTTTAAAGTTCCATGGCCAGGAATGAACTCCCAGACAAAGTGATTGCCCGCCTCGACAACGTCCTCAGGTTTACAAACGTATTTCGAGCGTTGTTTGTGCGGATGCAGTTTTGCCCTGCGTCTTGTTTTTCTTAATGTAATTAATCCAGCTTCTATGGGTGTTCGACTCATCACCGTAAATGGGTCGTCAGCCCATTGCAGATAAAAGAAAGCGTTTTGAAAGGAATATGCCCCCGTCGATTTAGTATTTATGCGACTGCTCATCCATCTGCAAAATATTATATAGTATTAATGTAACGAATACTTATGGATTTGTAGAAAGACTGACTCAAAAGAAGGCCGATTACGTTGTACAACTATATGTTCCAAATATTCTTTCATAAGACTACGATAAAAGCATAAATGCGAGTGCTACGCTCGCAGCATTTTTCTATATTTACTGTATGAAGAAAAGTTAAGAAAACATTGACGTAACACTTAAGATGAAACTAAATGATTTCTTTTACAGTTTTGTTTATTGTCGGAAAATATTACATTAATGTTTTTCTCGAGCAGATTTTGTGCGTTTATCTTTACGGTATAAAAGTCCTCCTTACGGTTTTTTATAAATAAAAGACATAAAGCATTAACGTATCGTGGTTTCGCAACATGACAGTAAAGTGAAGAAACCAACATATGAATGCAACGTAAAAAAATTCTTTACTAATGCGATGATGTTAATTTACAAAATGTAATTAACTGTCTGTGGCGAGTGAGATTATAATCCTTCATATTTTTACATACTAATATACATGGTTCATAACACCATACGTTTTTGAGATTCAGACAGTTTCAGTTAAAGCATTTGGTTTTACAACAAATTTTTTATTATAAGCTCTAGAATAAATACTATGAAATATTACCAGTACGCATATTCGTTTATATTTTGCGATTGAGAGTTAGGCAAAGTTGTTGACAAAACTGTTTTGCATACATCTGTTTTCTATGATAATTTCTACAACCAATAGTAACTGTATTTTAAAAACAAATAGCGGTAAGATCTATGTACATTTGAATTTTTTGTTAGTACTGTGGTATAAAGTACACCTACAAATTTCGTATCAGGGCATAATTTTCACGCGGCATTAGTCATTATATAGAGTGAGTCACCAGAAACAAAACACCTAAATATCTGTTAGGATTGAACATAGAAAATGTCGAAGAGGAAATTTGTACTTTTCAAGGGGCAAATATGACGATATAAGCAGATCATCTGATTGACTTTCTGATTGACCTCAAGGTTATAGTATCATATGTCGTTAAAGTTGCCCTGCCATCAGCTACTACGCTATGAAGTTAAAAATATGTGGTGTCATTTAAAAAACCATCGATGACCTTTAACCTTGAAGATAACGTCAATCAGATCTGCTTATATCACCATATTTGTCCCTTTGAACAGGCATTTCAGTCAGGCCATCCGAATCACTCATTTAGTTTTAGTGATAGATCAAAAAGCTTCAGACAAATCTTGTTTGATTTTAAAGGGGACATAATCGGAAGTCAATAGTTTTCTTGTATGTAGAGGCGTAAAGTATGTACGAAAGTCAATGTAGTGGATGCATTTAGCTAGCTTCGGCCGTTGAATTGTCGAGCCGAAGCGAAAACAAACATCTGGCATTTCAAGGACCTAGCGAGTGACCGTTCCCAGAATTAGGGAAAATCTACCCTGGGCGTGGGGGGTCACGAGCATTTTCTTGGCTGGAGTCAAGGGCTCAAAAGAGCAGAACCCTCACGACTTTCGAACCATTAGCATCCATTATAGTTACGCGTATTTTATACAATAGTTAGTTTATTACCTTTTTACTTAGTGTACTGTTATTGTTATTTGTTAAATATATTATTATTATTGTTATTACGGCGTTTACTACATTCACCCACATCTATCCTAAATCAACTTTGTTTTTTTTAAATGGAATCATGTTTTCCCTTCGCTAAAGCATGCTGTACATTTAACCCTTAACTACTATAGTAGAATGTCTGTGAGACCGCTCCAAATTTTCATTCATCCCTACTTCCCTTCCTGCATGACTTATCATCTTCTCACGCTACATACCTTTCAATTAGAGTCTAATGTTGAATCAGGCTTGGGTCTCTTTATTATTAATGTACAAAGCAAAAACAATTGGATTTGATCTTTATTCGGCACTTGTATGTACGTAATAACACAATAAACATTAGCGGTCTGTGAGACCTCCTATAGTAGTTGTATAAGTTTCAACGTCTATAGTAGTTACGGGTTAAATGTACATTTAAATGCCGCTTATAAAAGGCCCAGAAGACAGTGTGTACCCAGCATCTCGTAGCGGGCATTCATGAATCATTCGTAATATGGGCATTACTGTAAACTAGGTATAAGGGCAACATAATAAAGCGAACCTCAAGAGCTGCTGTTATTAAAATGAAATTGTTTAACCCTTTGATTGCGAGGTACTTGTAAACGAGGCGAACGCTGCGTGCGGCCGAGTTACAATAGTACCCAGTGAGTGGCTTTGTTAAACGTTTATAAGCGCCGATAGCAGTCAAAGGGTTACAAAACTTTGTTGCCAGAACTCTGCTGGTAACAGTCCATGTAATATTCAAGCTAGACTTATTTTTAAACAAGAGAGGTAAAAATATGAAACATTCTACCCATATAATTATGATAAGAAAATTCTCACCTTATCAGATCTATTATCGTGTCATTGTGCCTTGGTATAATCAATTCATCGAGATCCACTAATGCCACGTACTCGTACTTGTACATAGATCGATAGAGGCAATCATTCAGGGCAGCGAATAGTCCTTCCGTACGAATTTCTCGTTGGGAGATCATATCTAGATGATGCCAAGGTAGCACGGTAACGAGACCTTTAGCTTCATAGTACTTCAGGGCGCATCCGGCCTCCACACCAACCGTGTCATTGTAAAGAGTTACGTGAGTAGCGCCAAGAAGTCTATGTAACTCGATAAATTCTATGAGTTGCAGCACCTGTTAAATTTTCATTCGTCAGTATCGGTATACCTTCAACTGGTAATATATTTTTTCAATCAGCACATTCATACTACTATCGATTCGACTTTGCTTATCGTGACTCGACGTCATCAAGATTCAGCCCTTAATTTCTTATCAAAAGCAGTTATATCCACAACGAAACAAATAAAATAGTTCACTAAAAAAGATTAAAAGAGAAAACTGTTAGGTCTTCTCTTCGCTGGATAAATTAATCGAGATTCGTATAAAGCAACCGCGAAGCCGAGTACGTCAATCGTGATAGAATTATCTTCGTATATTTTCATTGAAAATTTAAGGGAGTAAAGACCATCTTGTTGGCTTTAAAAAATCGAAAAAATTTTGTTTGCATGTTTTATAAGTTTCATGTTTGTAGAATGTTTTGGTGCAAGGATTTTCTGAAATTCAAATAATTGACGAAGGTACAGCATTGGAAAAGACTACACGACAGGTCAGGTTACATGTATGTATTAAACTTTAAACGCGTTTTTCTCGAAACCATGTTTTTTGACGTAGTGCCCAGCAGATCTCCGAAACTGTTCATCCGATTAACTTCAACTTTTGACACATTATTTCTTGCAAAATTATCTACAATGTGTCGTGCGATTTGTTTGATATCTTAATTTGCTGAATTTTTATAAATTTTCAAAGTTGATTTTTTTCGGTGAAAAAATGAATTTTCCCTTGAATAGCCGCCATTTTCTTATTTTGTAAAATTATTCAAGAATCGTTACGCAACTTTAAAGAGAATCTATTTCTGTTTAACTGGGTCCAAGAATTTTTAATATTTTATATTTCAGTCTATTTCGGTATTGGGTGTGAGCTGAGAAGGTCCTTCCAGACATGACGATCGACAACGTTGTATAACTCCGCCATTTTGAAATTTTAAGTAATAAATATGTATGAAAATAAAGTTCAGATATTTTACTCAATGATTACCTAAAAACAATTGTAAATTTACCTACTTTTTTAGGCCTACAAGGTGGTCTACCCCCTTAAAGATCTTGCAACGTACCTTGTTGTAATCGTAATGCAACGGTTTCACGCAAACAGCCAATAATTCCTTGTCCTTTGACCTACTTTCTGGTCGATTCTGAACGAGGATACGATTTGTCGGGGCTGCTTTAAGCCTGGCCACGACGCTTACTGTTTCCGGCACTCTGTCAGCCGTGGGTGACTCTTTAGGCAACGGGCAAATCACGAAGCAGGCACTGTACTTCAAGTTCCAATTCTCCCTGATTACCTGTTGACACGAGTATACTAATAAGAAATGTTATTCACATGAGAAATGTGTATATACAGCAGAACTTCGACAATCTGCACAGTATTCGAATAACATTACTAACTCTACTTGTCAAAAGATAAAGTAATTTAACCCCTTGCGCTACAATGACGAGCTAGACTAGTCATGACGTTTTAATGGCCAACTGCGCAGTGACGAACTGTACTCGTCATGCAATTAAAAATGGTGCTTTATTGCAAAATTTTTCATAATTAAATCGAAGCGCAAGGGGTTAATGTTAGTTTTATAATACAAGAAGCCAAATGAGAATTTGAGTTAGCGCAGTGCGATCAATATGGAGATCGATGGAGCGCCGACTATCGAAGATGTATTTCCTCTATATCGATGTCATTCTTTTTCTCTTTTCCGGTTTGTACTGGTAGCGTGCGGATGAGCTCACCAAAAGCGTTCAATAAAATTAAATAAAATAAAATACGTACAGCTTAAGACATAAAATCAAATATGTATTTCTAGTATAAAAGAGTTTCATTTATCTTTTTAGTTGTACTGTTTGTAATACTCTTACACAAACAGTCCCATTTTACTCAATAGTCTTGAATATATTGGAAGCTATTTAATACATGAAAATATGCTTTGGTGATTATATGGTTATAAAGAGCATATCTTTATAAAAGAAGTTTGTTCTCAGGTGGAGACGTCAAGGACATTGGAAAGGTCACCATATCAATTTTCTACTTGAATACATAGCCTTTTAACCTGTTAACTGGGGAAGATGAGTTAACTCGTCCCGTGAAAATTGCTGTTATAATCAAGGCGCCTGTTAATTGGTCCCACAGAATTTGTTCACGAATATTTAAACGTGTTAATCAAAGAAGACGATTGAACATGTCATTCGAAAGTATCTCTGCGATGTGGCAAGACAACTTACCTTTTTTTATTCATTTTTAACTACAAACAATAGATGTTGCTAAACAAAGAATGACCCAGTTAATAGGTTAAGTGCGTACGATTGTAGCCTTTTTTCTGAAGAGTTCAACGATCCTCGACATGAGGTTGTGGCAGGTATGCTGCGGAAGAAATTGCGAAAAGAAAGGAAAGAGGAAAGAGCGTTTCGTCCAGGGCCTGCTAGTAAACTCATCAGTAAGGCTACCCAGCAGGCTTGGACGTAGGATACTGACAATGAGTGTCAAGTCGAAGGTGTATACAGGATGTTTCACAACAAGTGTCAAATATTTTATAGGATGATTCTACAAGTCAAAATAAGTTGAAAATCAAGAATAACGAAATTGCGTTGGAGGATCCATTTTTTACTTATCAATGTCTGAAAATTGTTCTGAACGCCCGTCGCACGGCAATTCGCCGTACACGTTCAGTGGATGTTAACGCATGACAAATTCACCATGTAGAACGCACACTTACCGACGTAACAGAAACGATGACCTACGATACGATGCGATAAGACACTAGGTTCTTGCGACAATTTATGAAAAAGCACACACGTCACGTTGCACGGCATTAAACCTGCCTACTTGAAAAAATCCACAAGAGCATATCAAAACCCGCCCCACGGGATACTCAAGTAGAGAGGGTGAATGCAACTTCTAATACACGATTTTGTCCTAAAAAATCACCCACCCGCGCACACACGCGCACCGCGATTATTTTATCCGCAAGTGTCCATGTGTAAGCGCATCGCGAGTGTCCATTTAATCACACATACACGCAACGCGATTACTACACTCGTGAGTGTCCATGGGTAAGTACATGCACCGCGATTATTCCGTCCGTGAGTGTCCACATTTACACGCACATACATTGTCATTTCAGGAGATGTTGAATATGACCACCATTCTCCCGAATACAAACTTCGATCCCCTTAGGAAATTTTGTCGCACCTCCCGGAAATCTGCCATAACATTTTGAATGATGCCCGATGAAAATTCAATACGCTGCTGCAATTGTTCTAGCGTACCGACGGGCGTTGAATACACTAACTGCTTCAAGTGTCCCCAGAAGACAAAATCGAGCGGATTTAAATCCGGGGACAGAGAAGGCCACGGGACGGGTCCTCCTCGTCCGATCCATTTGTCGCCAAAGTACGTATTCAAATATTCTCGTACTGCGCGGGTGGAGTGCGGTGGTGAGCCATCTTGCATGAACCACATATTTCTCCGCACTTGCAGCGGGACGTCTACTAACAGCGAAGGCAGTTGCATTTGGAGGAAGTCGAGGTAACCTTGTCCTGTTAGACGAGGGGGCAGAACAATGGGTCCAATAATTATATCTCCGAGAATTCCTGCCCAAATATTGACTGACAATTGACGCAGCGAATTTGTTTGCAGCAGCGCGTGTGGGTTCTCTTCAGCCCAGACATGAGCGTTGTGGCCGTTGACCACGCCACATCTGTTGAAGATTGCTTCGACCGTGAACAATATTTTCGATATAAAATCTTCATCGTCTCTAATCGTTTCCATCATCCATATGCAAAAATTGAGACGTCGGACAAAATTGCTTTCTTCGATTTCATGCACCCGCTGAAAATGGTACGGGTGCAGTTTCTGTTCTTTTAATATCCTCCAGACTGTGCTACTGCTCACACGTTCCACCGCCGCGATTGTTCGTGTGCTCGTTGTAGGGTTTTCTTCAATATGTTGCATTACCCTCTCTTCGAGGTCCGGATCTCGTTGATCATACCCTTCGGATTTTTTGCACGTAACCGAGCCTGTGTCGCGTAACCGTTGATACAGCCTTGTGAATGTCCTTGCATTGGGCACATTTCTCCTCGGAAATCTTTCGCAATAAATGCGACGTGCTTCAGATGCACAACCCTTCGCTTCGCCGTAGCACATGAGCATGTCGGCGTGCTCTGCAAATGAGTAGTGGCCTTCAGTCATTGTCTATTCGTTCGCCTTCATACACCACACACCACACACCACACACCACACACCACACACAGAAACACACTAAAAAAAAAGAGATAAATCTAAAAACCTAAAACTAAAACTATAATGTAAGAAACGTTATAACTTTGCTAGGACTTCCAGCACGTAAAATATCTTTTTGTCTATCGAGAGCGCGTGACTTTGTCAGCGACTCGTCAGAGAATGACCCGCCCGTTTCGTCGTTGCGACGGTTCCTCAACGAGAAACATAAACCGATCTCCTTTCGATAACGGTCGCGTGTCATCGGCTTCCCAGAATCGACGTCGCTGTGTTCTTTAACTTAAATAAACAAACGTTGCAAATTAAAGAGAGACGGCTTTCTACGCTGAAAATATTTCCCGCCGATTACAGTCTGTTTTCCCGTCGACGACAGCCATCAAACTGAGGAGATGTTGGACTAATTCCATGCGAACGACTAAAAGGTGTTGGACAAATATGTTTGTGTCAGGCACGTGTATATTCCTGCCGGCACGCATGAGTATCGATACCTTTGTCTGTGAGTCGAAACTATTTATACTTTGTAGATAACGCAATGCATGTCATTGAACTGTTCGACATTTGTTTTGCAGAATTATTTCGGTCGAGAACGCAGGGTCTGCAGCTGGTCTCGTGTCATTGTTCGACGTCAACGGTCTCAGATGCGTAAATTTCATTTGCTGCAGATTCTAGTTTATACTTTTTAACACGTTCAATCTGGCGTGACACACCGGTGGGTCACAGGCTGCGCTTCCATCTGGCAGCGTCACCCACTGGGTCCCACCTGCTTTACATTCACTGCTTATAATAAGCTAAACTAACAGCAAATCACTGATAATGAAAACAAGCAGTGAAGCAAACAAGTGCCGCCAGAAGAACAACCCACATAATTACACGCAGCCCCATCATGCAGGGTACAAAAAAACGCGCCGGGTTGAACGCGTTAATGTAGGTATGCTTTAAAAATTTAGTAACAGTTCCGTTCGTACTTAACTTACAGAATGTTGAATTAACACTTGCGGACAAGACAATCATGGTACGTGTAATTCATACGGATACGTGCTAGTACAATAATCGCGGCGTATGTGTGTGTGTGTATGTGTGAAGTGCGCAGTTGCACGCATCTGAAAGATCACTTTTTACAGAGACGATAGAACGATGAGCACACTATTGATAAATGTTCCTTACAGAGGAGACGTTGGTTAAATCTCATGCGAAGGACTGAAAAATGTTACACAAATACAGGGGTTGGACAAAATAATGGATACACTTTATACATTGAGAAAGTTCTTTATTAATATCGTGAAGGGCCACCATTGACGTCTAATACAGCCTGAGTTCTCCTGGGAATGGAATCGTACAAATCCTGAATAATGTTTAATGGGATATTATACCATTATTCAAATACGATAACAATGTGTACAACTTCACGCCTACTAATCTCAACTACACGATACACGCCTTATAAGCAATGTTTCCATTATTTTGTCCAACCCCTGTATGTTAGTGTAGGACACGTGTGCATTCCTGCCAGAGCACGTGCAAATATCCGCGCTTCTTTGTTTACATGCCAATGGCTTTACATTGTCCGATCTCTCGAATTCTCGAAACCTCCGACCTAACGTATAAATTTCTTGCACCTCAGTTTGGTGGCTATCGCCAACGAGAAAGCTGACTATAATCGGCGGGAAATATTTCCAGCGTAGAAAGGAGTCCGTATTTTTCAACTTAGTTTTACTTTTAGTGTTAGGCTTAGTTTTAGTTTTTTAGATTTGTTTTCCTTTCTTTTTAGTACTTTTCTGTGTATGTGTAAAGTGATCTCGCACTTCTGGTAAAGCAATCGCAATGCGTATGTGTGTGATTCAGTGGACACTCGCGGACGGGACAATCGCGGTCCGTGTGTGCGCGATTATCTATAGATAACTAAGCTATTACGTGAGTAACGTTATTATTAACCCTTTGAACTCGTATGTCATGCTGAAGATGACAATACAAATTTGTTATAGAACTCATATGTCATGCTGAAGATGATATTATAAATTTGACGTAAAATAAATACAAGTTGACGCGCAACAACACTGAAAACAAATCGAGTTCAAAGGGTCAAGCATTCGTGAAAATGACGACGTCAATTAAAAACACGAATATAATTAAATTGTTTTTATTTTGCAACAAAAATATTGTATCTTATAAAGAAACAGGATAAATGAAATTGAAAAATTATTTGGCATTGAATTTATTAATAAATAAATAAGCAAATAATAAGTATAATTAGTTTATTTAGTAAGCGGATCATCCGATATCACGAGATTCAAATGTTCCGGTCGTCATTTTTACGAAAGGTTAGTTATCCAAGGTTAAATGGACACCTGTAGATAAAATAATCGCGTTGCGTGTGTGTGTGATTAAATAGACACTCGCGGTGCGCTTACACATGAACACTTGTGGATAAAAGAATCGCGGTGCGCGTGTGTGCGCGGGTAGGTGATTTTTTAGGACAAAATCGTGTATTAGAAGTTGCATTCACCCTCTCTACTTGAGTATCCCGTGGGGCGGGTTTTGATATGCTCTTGTGGATTTTTTCAAGTAGGCAGGTTTAATGCCGTACAACGTGACGTATGTGCTTTTTCATAAATTGTCACAAGAACGTAGTGTCTTATCTCATTGTATCGTAGGTCATCGTTTCTATTACATCGGTAAGTGAGCGCTCTACATGGTGAACTTGTCGTGCGTTGACATCCACTGAACATGTACGACGGGTTGCCGTGCGACAGGCGTTTAAAGCCCAATTTTTAAACATCTTTTACTTATTTTGGCTTGTAGAATCACCCCCTATAATATTTGATGCCTGCTACGAAACATCATGTATATCTACATAGAATTTGCAAAGCAGTTCAGATTCTTGTACAATGCCACAAAGTTTACCAGAATAAACTCCTTATTAGATTTTAAAATATTGTGCTCAATTCTACCACTTGGAATCCAACAAAACATTTTTTAGGAAAATTTGTTATTTCATTCGTCGAACCTTCACTGCTACAGCACGGAATACCACACGAAAAGTAGAATTATACACTCGACATAGACGTGGGATATCTCGCCTAAAGCGTCCGATGAATGACACTGAGTTTTAAATATTGATGAGCACAGACGCGAGACGTCTCGTACAAAGCATCAAATAACTGACATCGAGTCGCGAGATGTCTCGTTCAAAATATTGAAGGGGTAAAAAATCAGTCCGCGAGATGTCTCGTCCAAAGAATAGAACGAGTTTAACAACATATACGATTTTGCAAAGTACATAAGGAGAAGAAGATAAATAAATATGCGTATGTCATATTATCTAATAAACTATCATTTTTCATGTGAAATGTGGTTGTAATATGCATAAATTTATTGATTATTCGAAAATTCGCTTGTTTGATTAACCTGTAATTAATTAGTTCGGATAGTTGAAGTTCCGCTGTATCAGTTTCTAATATTTCGACAAAAAATGAAATTAAATTATGAGCATTAAGCGAATAAAATGGTCTTACAATGGAACCTCGCGAATTTTGAGTCAAGAATTTGGATTTTATGGTGACGCAGAGTTGTTTGACACATAAATAATGGCATAATTTATTTATGCACAATCGCCATCGAAAGGGTGAACTTTTACCGTTGTGGTGTTCGGTTTAAACCCGCAATTATACCTTGTGCTTGATATGCAGAATATTTATACTTCGAACACTATTTTCATGAGTGCATTTTCTCGAAAATTTTAATGACTAAAATGTTCATATTATTTGTAATTTCAAATTTGCACATTTTTGTTATGCAATAAAATAATACATATTTTTCTATCACACGTGTAATTTAGCATGACCTTGCCTTAAAGGTTTTTGTGAGATTGTAACAGGATTTCGAATTGTAACAGCATAAGTAAACAATGTATTTAAACAAATTTATATGTCACTGAATTTAAAATAAAATGCACTATATTTTTAATATTACAAATATTTTAAAATTCGTAAAGGTTCATTATACTGAATTTACTTTCGAAAAATCATAATATCTGTTTTAAGTTTTATATACACCATTTTGTACATTTTGTACATCCTATAACCATGTATGTTTTATTAAACACATTTTTTACCATTCCCGTATACTTCAAAAGTTATACGTGTAAATACAAATCGCTTCTCACACATTAAGGATTGATTTTACCCTTTTGAGATTCCTTTTTTAGTAATTTACCTGGAATACCGGGTGAAACTTATTCAAGGAGTAAGCAAAATGGATTACTGTGGGGCAAATATTCATTCAACTTCTAGGCTAGTAGGTTAAGTGATGGTTCTTTTTATATATTAGGTCGTCGGGAAAGTTCGTGCCGCTTTGGATGCCACGACTTTATTATCTTTTCTATCGTAGACTCTGTACAAGATAGACGTATTTTCCTCGATGTCTTCGAAGTTTTTACGCCAAATATGAGTGCTACCAAAATTCATTTCCGTCATATCATGTTGTGGGAGCTTTAAAAAGGATCTACTCCTGCTGAAGTGTTAAAACTTATTTGCACAACTTATGGGGAAAGTGCCATGTCGAACCGGACTTGCAGAAAGTGGTTTCAACGATTTTGTTTAGTTTACACGACGAAGAACGCACAGGGCACCAATGATGTGGGTGACGGTACTGTTCGTGCTACTGTTAACACGTTCCCTGCAACCCTTATGAAATTTTGAGTGAAATTCACATTAAAATGATAGTATAAATAGAAAGTGTAATATCAAATAGATAAGTATTTGTACAATCAACCATGTGTATTAATAAATTGCCATTTCCGCGTGTCTGTCTAGTGACGGAATTCTCTACTGTGACAGGGAACGTGTTAACACGTTGACTACCACAGTGGAAACTCCCGTACCTGATCAGACGCACGATAATATGTCAATAAAATGTTAAATCTCTCATTAACTCGTTCGCTATCATGGTCGATGAAAAAAAATCGTCCATCACAGACAACGCTTTGTTTTTATCGATTATCTCTGTCACACGTGCGACGTAGAACTCTCAAAACAGAATCGACGCGTCACACATACGTGACGCTGGTAGCGAACATGTTAAACAAAACGGACATATCCAGGTGCATGAGATAGCAGTGCAACTGGACTTTCTGAAATCGACTGTCCATGATAGTTTAAAGCGGCAGAAAGTTGCTTTAACCCTTTGACTGTGATCGACGCCTAAAGGCACTTGACAAAGCCGCCCAGCGTCTAGTGTCGACGCCTATAGTCCTTCAGTGCAATGGCTCGTTATGTACTGCTGCAGCTTGGCCGAATGCAGTGGTCGCCTCGTTTCCAAGTAGCCCGCAGTTAAAAGGTTAAAGTGTAAAGGAAGGACGTTATTCTTCAGCATGACAACGCTTGACTACACGTAGCAAAAGAGTTTCAAAAGAAATTGCAACAATTTGGATGGAAAACTTTGCTGCACTCTCCGTATTTACCAGGCATTGCTTCATCAGATTAGGGAAGACCGGGGTCGATAGTAACAATTTGACTTTGGAATACGATTTCGCAAGAACTATTGCAGTTACATAAAAACTTTTTACTCCAAGCTTACATATCTATCTGACATTCCTGAAGCCATAATAGTTTAGTTTTGTGATAAATACAGTCGAATCTCAGGGGAAGAGGTAAAATCTTCGGGTTGTGGAGGTTTCGTCTTATCGATGTTTTCGAGTAAAAGAGGGTCAATAAATGAAACTTCGACTGGCAGCGGCTTTGTGCGAGGGTAAATATTTTTCGAATTGTAGAGGCTCAAAGAAAGACAGATTAAACTTTTAGAGTTTAATTATTCATTGTATACCTATACGCATACGTACAATATGTATAAACATCATCATACGACCAATTTTAAACAAGAAATAAATGGCAGTGTGCATTTTATGCACCTAGTCTACTACGCGTTATTATTAAAAAAAAAACAACTGTAATTTTACTTTGTGTTAATATGCTAACATATTGTAAAACAATAGCATTTTTTGGCATTGACATGCAGTTTGAGCACTTCGTGTTTAATAGTAGATAATACAATTGCATATCATAAACAAGAAGTCTATGACAAGTCTGTTTACTGTTTACATTCAGTGATAAAGCATTCCTGAATAAATGGAAGAAGTACACTACAGAGATGGCAACTATGTTTATTCTTGAAACGAACAAATTCATAGAAAATATTGAACTTCACTTTTACCTTCAAAGACGGCACGAATTTTCCGGACGATCTAATATTTTCTTTATTGAAAAGGTAGAATTACGGAGGTATTTTTTCTTCATTAACATACCTTGACTTTAGCAGCGACCGTTACTGAGGCAGTAACGTTCCCTCCGTTTTCTGGTCGATACCAAAGCCTGCACCAAACTAGCTCTGGTCTCCTTGTTTTTGTCGCACTTATTATGCGTACCATGCCCTGGCTTTTACCTGTTGAAGTGGCTGAACTGCCGCCTCTATCGTCGAAGTACGCTGAGTATACGAAGAACTTGAATCTGTGGAACAAAATAGAAATACAGTCCTTTCCATGTTATAAATCGTCGATCCTTGCATAGAAATCTGGTGGGTCTCGATTCGTTAACCCTCATCCGTCCCTCACTGTCATAACATCATTTGTCCCTTGGTGTCAAATTGGCACAATGGTAAAAAATCAATATTATGAAAAGATAAATAGTTAAATTTTGGAAACTATTTATAATTTTTGAAGAAGCACGTTAAAATGCAAATATATGTGCATCTAAAAATAGTTCTATCCATAGAACTGTTTGTCGAGAATAGAAAAACTTTTATGAAATGCTAAGTTATTGACGGAAATAAATAATTTAAACGAAGATTGCTCCGATATCGACTCGAAGGAACATGAACTGTCAGACAGTGAAAGAGAATATACAGGGTGTTCTACGCAATTGTCACACGTCATAGCTCTTTTCACAGTGTAATTAAAAAAAAATGTTAGAGGAATAAGATGACCGACTGATAGAGTACTTTATTTGTAGAATCATATATTTTTTGCAGGTGCAACGGTGCGTGTCCGTTTGACAATTGACTTACTTTTTTAAATGGAAACGTATATTTTTTTGCGTAGATCGAATCCTTCCGTCATTCTGCATGAAAATGTACTCAAGTAAAATGATGGAAAAATGATTAATTCACGAGATATTTTAAATAAATGTCTTTATTAACATGTTAACTGCGGGGGAGGGGGTAACCCATCGGTTGACCAACGCACTGAATTTTATATAATTAAATAATAATTAATTTTATTACAATTTTGTAGAGAAAATCCTCTACAGAATTTTAAACAATCTATAAAAAGATTCTTTTTTTTATTCACTTAAAATATCTCGTGAAGTAATCATTTATAATCATGTACACGATACATGTATCTAATCATGCATATAAATATACGTTTTTCTTGAACATCTTGTTTTTTCTAAAAAAAAGTCATTTTCACCCGTTCGGTAGAAATAGGTATAGGTTAATCTTCGGTGGTTCCATTTACAGGTTTTTGAACTAATATTTCAAATAAATAGTGAGAAGTTTACGCAAGTATAAAAAAAAACATTTCCTACGTGCGAAGAAGGCTTTATCGAGTAAAAAAAGGTCTGGCTAAATTAAGCGTGAACAATTATCGCCAATAAATATTCATGCACTCCTTATCGGTACACGAACACACCTGGTTTTCGTGACTGGTAACCATTCAGCGTGCGTGATCCGCAAGCTCTGATCGAGTTGTGGTAGTCGAGCTTCTAAGTTGGGTGGTAAGCTCGGTAAATCTTTGGGGTCCGGTTGAATCGCGATCTTTTGTCCATCGTCTTCCCCGCGCACCAATAATCCAATATGATCGTCAAAGCTGCCCTTCAATCCGATATAGTCTTCAGCCTACAAAAGCCAAACAGGGTGAACTTAATAATCTTTCAGATCTCCCGTAATTCGCAATCTCAACAATTGTTGTAGCATCGGTGTAAATTTTCATACAATATCCGCGCAGATGTGGAAAATTTGTCGACAACGGTCCACTCGGAAAAACGCCTACACAGGCACATTACTATACTTAACACATTCGAGACCGATGTATCTTTACAAAACTATTTATGTCCAGAAACCGCAGACATTTTTACAGTTATAAGAAAAAATTAGTGAAAGGAAAAAGTGCGAATGTGAGAGGAACATGTTTCAGAGAATTTTATTTTAACACGTCATGACCTACATGGTTAATCACCGGCTACTTGATAATAGATGGCCGATGACTCACCGTGTGAGTCATACGAGTAAAATAACATTCCACTCATTGTTTAAAAAAAATAAACAGAATTAACATACACAATGATATTCATTCTACACAAATGAAAGTGATTATGAAATTATATGCTACACATAAACATTATTTTTTTTTATCTTGCGGAAAGTAATGGGAGTATGAAAATACGACAAGAAAATGATAATTTCACTAAAATATGCAAATATAGTTATACATATAATCCGATAAAAATTATTTATAAGTAATAAAAGTTCATAGCAGACGTTTATAGTATTCCTTGAAAAATCATCGGTCTCGAACGTCTAAAATATCCAAGTGTATGAGTACCTAATCGAAATTCATACTTTCGGGGTCCTCATCCTCTTGTATCACTATAAAAATTATAGGTAGAGTTTTCCGTGAGCGGCTATGAAGCAGATGCGATACATAGGGTGTTCGGTAACTGGTGGTACAAGCGGAAAGGGAGTGATTCTACATGAAAAAATAAGTCGAAAATATAGAATAAAATTTGTTCATATGAAGCTTTGTGTAAGAAAATGCGACGTCCAGGTCATCTGGAAAACGTCGCCCGTCATCGCCATTGGGGGTGCTGTACGTGGGCCCATACTAGATATTATTTACATTTTTGTCGTTAAATCGATCAACCCAACAATAAACAATACTGTTAGATTCCGCAGAGTTGTCAAATACTCCATGTATATAATCGTTGAACGACTTCAGATGGCTTTATGCTCTCTTTCCATAGAAAGAAAATAATGGCTCTTTGAGAATTCACAACGTCTTCCATAATCGCAGGGTAAACAGCTCAGAAACACATCTGTACTTGCCTAGTGGTCGAACAATACTGACCGGCATTGACTGGTGTCGTTAGAAAAATGTGTCAATTCTAATTGCCTGTGCATAATAGCCGCAGGCATTAGGCCTGCATTCCTGCGCTGGTAATGAATTCCCAGAATAGTGGAAACATCCCTCGTACAACCGAATTAGTTCGAGGACGATCACACATGAACATTTGGGGCGCTATTTTAAAGAGCTGATCCAGGAAAAATTCTATTCTCCAGTTTTCATGGATTTCTCATCGCCTTCGCTGGATGATACAGTGCATAGAACCGCGTGTACCGTATATACATGAGATAATCGTCATCTGCGTGTATGCTAGCGGTTTCTGTACTCCTTTTTTCATTTTACTATGATCGATCGACCAACTGGATTGGAAGCGTAGTGGCCGTGTGAAAAATGGCATCATCTTTCTTCGGTTATGGCTGACAGTTAAATTCTTTTCTCATTTTGCGCATGTTCCGGGGATATTGGATGGCAAACACTACACGGAAATTAATTCATGTTTAGATGATACCGTCTGTAAATTTTTATATAACGTTGTAACATATTTCTTTGAGATATTTATTTATTTATTTACTTATATACGGGTCAAACCCATTAGTACAATAGCTTAACATTAAAATAAACTTAACATAAACATCCCACACTTATACTGTGCAGAGATGACAAGTTGGCTAGCCTAAGGAATGCGGGTCTAATTGGTTAATAGTGTAATAGGCCCACCTTTTCTTTCACAATTATAAAAATACAGCACATACATTTTCCTTATTGGTAGACACGGTTACATCTACTAATCGGATCATAAAGCACCGTGTTTCGGAAGCATCAAAGGTGGAGCAAAAGGAATACCCTTCTCTTGTCCCTGTGCCTTCCGGCTTGCCAACTTGTCATCTCTGCACAACACTGACGGAAACCACGAAGACCGTGGAGACCGGTCAGAGTGAGAGAGTTGGAGGGAGACGGAGAGAAAGTGCTCATGGGATGAGAGAGTGGAGAGTACGAGAATGAGGATGGGGATCAGAATCAGGAGGATAAGGGTCAGGATCGTGAGGATGAGCATCAGAATCGTGAAGATGAGGATTAGGATCGTGGAGATGAGGGACTCAGGTAATTAAATTATTTTGTGGTATTATATACACTATCTGCAGACTATAAGGTGTAAATAAATGCCACTAGTTTTGCAAATTTCTTTGTACATTACGCACCAGAACCAACAATTTTTCCACGCGCTTTTCGTGCAGTACCGACCACCCAACTGTCGCCCAATACAGACCAAATTCTTTTATTTTTTTCCTGTAATTAAAGTTTTTAATCTGTTAGCAACTAGAATTAAATTAAAAGATATTTCTTTAGCTTCTCTTCTGACCCTAACTTTTCTGCGTCCATAACCCAGAAAGTTTCAGTAATTTCGAGAAGCGAAAGAGCTCATTCTACTGTATTGATCAAAGGCTGTCACATCATTTTTGAAAAGTCGGTGATATTGTGTGTGTGTATACTGAAATCACGTAGCATGGAATCGGTCATATGTGTTAAAGTACGTACGTTTATGTATATTAACCCTTGAGAGAGCTCGCGTGTATTATAATATCATTCACACATGTGTCTGCAACAAGTACCGAGGTGCTTTCTCAGAGTTGGTACTATTGACTTTGGAAACTCGAGCACAGATTGACTTATGTGAAGAGTTTATACAGAAATATTTGCTTCTCCTATACCAGTGATTTCCAAGTCCTATGAGCGAAACTTCTCCTTCCTTTCAGAAGTAGAAGTAATAATAATGAAACTGTTACTTAACACATTGGTTGCCATGCTGTCGCTTCATCTTCACCTTTATAAAACGACTTCCTTTACAAATATTAAGATCACCTACGCGAAACAAACTGCTCTACGATAAGCTATCAATCTTACTGAAAACTTATTGAGGAGCAATGATTATTTGTGACATGATTTACATGTATACAATTTTGCTTAACAATCAAGGCACCGAGAAATGAACGTTCGTTCAGCAATCAGCGTGTTAATAACAGGTAAAATTTAGGATCGTATTTGAAAGTTACATAAATTACATAAGATTAACTACATTATAAGAATTATTGACTATCTTGTGGGAATGTGCGGTGATGTCTAATGCCTTGAATACAGCTTTAGAAAACTTAGATAAGTCATTCATCATTTGTTCCGACTCATTAAGTGCAATTATGGTCTTCAAAAGTACAAATATAAATGTTAGAACAAATAGGTACATAGTTCATGTAAGGAATGAGGTTTTGCAGTTGTATAAAAATAATTTAAACAATAATAAAATTGTATTCGTATGGATTCCTTCTCATCGTGAGAGGGCTGATATTTTAGCAAAGGAAGCTTCAGGACGGGAAAACTCAGAGGAATATAAAGTTTCCTTCACTGACTTTAGAGAAAAATTTGGTATGGAGATGTGGAAAAACTGTGATAATTCACTAAAACTGCAATTTTGTACGAAAGCTTCAACTCTGCGAAGCGTGTTCTGGCCGACATTTCTTAATCTTCATTTACACTCCCTTCTGCCTTCTCGATATTATTACTTGATCGACTGCTTCTAGCTCTTCCACTGCATCTTGAATCTACCGTTCCTCCGATGAATCAACAATTTACAACCAGTCTAAAAATAGTTTGTCTAACAAGCGCTGCTCTAACGTTATTAATTTTACCGAATTGTTTTTCTATCTTTATAAATGAATATTGACTTTTAAAATACAACTCTAGTATTTGGGCTCGTTGAACGGGTGTATATTCATTACTACTGAATTTTCGGCGGTTTTACTTCATATTAAGTCCCCTGCGAAAAGGAAATAATTATTCTTAAAATTATTAATTTCTTTAAAAATGACTTGTGCGCCAGCCTGTATTATAAAATTAATTCACGTCTGACACATACGAAATATTTCCACATCTCATACAATGCATACTAACTGTTTGTAGAAATTAATTTAAAATAACACAATCGCGCATGTTGATGAAATATTCACTACAGTATTCGTCGTCCTGTAACGTAATGTAATGGAAAACCAATTTACGTAATTACTCAAATTCACAGGATCGTATTTCAAATAGACTTGACTGTACAGAGGTCGTGATTCAATACGAAGTAATTGTATTTCTATCTCGACATTCAGTGTAGTTTTTCAGTTAATTAAAGATCCGCCGGAAATTTACAACCAACGGTAGCGAATTAATTTATTTCGGGTTGTTCGTCGGAGTGAATAAATCCAGCGTAAATTACGATGCACCGTTCTGAACAGAGACAACATTTATCACTTCCAATTGCAGACGAAACGTCTGGGATCATGCAAGTCTGTTGATGTAATGCTCGTGCACGCTGTACTTAATGCAATGCAAGTATAATCATTCTGAAGCATGTTAAAGTGTAAGACGATTTGTGAAGCGTGATAAATTCAATTTAGCTGCACGCCGTGTTCCAGTGTCTTCTTCTAAACCAGCTCGAGACTAATTCCATTGAGAAGGAAGAGTGCTATACCGTGTCGAGTTTGCTCGTTTACATTTCATAGTACCATTAGTTTCAGAGTTCCAAGATGTTGTCCCCCCTTCAGTTTACTTTTGTATCGTTAATAATCATTGAATCGGCGAGTTGAAGAACGGTACAAGTGCAAAAATCACATTCTGAGATATTTGAAAAAATAGTGTCACTTTTCGTGTATCATCAACACCATTGTTTTTATAGCGCTGTTCCACTTATGCTAACGCAGATGAACGTTCATATACGTCCAACTATGGTTAAACTTTGTTTATTAATTTTCAATGATATTAACAACAATAATTACTTGTACTGTTTTTCAACTCAAGTCACTGTTTAGTCAGAAAATTTAAAAATAATACAGTACTAAAAAATAACATTTGTTAACTTGCTTCAAATATAATTGAAGTAAAAATGGTTCCATGAAAAGTGATTGTTAAACAAGTTGTTGGACCAGTACAAATTTATGACAGATACTGTTTTTACACTCATTAACCTGAAGGGACTACTGAAATACGAGTATAGGGTACGTTTTTGCACTGCTTTTGGTCTCAACATGTACTTCCATAGATTTTGCATTTAGTTTTGAGATTGTCTGAAAATGGCAAATTTTGGACTTGTACTGTTCTTTGACTCACCGATTCAATTATTGTAGGGTCTGAACAAAACTAATGAGTGTATGGTATGAAAGAAGAATGAGTGTAGAGTGTGAGAAAAGAGTATTTGGAAGAGTATGACAGTTTGTTTGAAGGGGTTACGGTAGGTAAAGTGTTAACTTATTAAAATGAAAGAGGAGCAGAATCGCTAAGGCTTCCGGATGTAAGGCTTCCGTATCCTTTAGAAAAGATTCCCGAACGTTTCGCCAGCATCACAGCTATGTGCATCAGGAATCTTCGAAAGTTGAGGAAATTAAAGCACTTTACAATTTATGCAACATATTTCTCGTATTTTTTAACACTAACCGTACCGGCACTTCACATATACATATTCTTATCGTTACCGGTCATAAACAAACCAGGCGATAAATTTTCCTCAGTAAAAAAAGAAGCAAAAGAAACAAAAATTGAGAAATTGATTAATCAGATAATATAAGAATTTACATAAAGTTAGATAAACAAAAGAAATAACAATGAATGTACAATTATAAATTAAATTTTGAAACCGGTCATTTGACCGGGCCTGGTACGGTTAGTGTTAATATAATAAAAAATATGTAATTTGTCAAGGTCTACTTTATGACTTAAACTGTGAGATTACGGAACTGAATCGCATTAACACTCGACATGTTTCTGGATCGACTTTCTTGCACATTATTTTCACATAACGTATCATTGCCGCCTCGGTTGTGCCACGAATTTCACTTTGTCTTGTCAAATTTATTCCGGAACCAGTACGGACAAAATTTATTGATTAAAAGAACAATTGCATGGGGAATTAATTACGGTACAATTTAATTGGTACGTACGAATAAATAAATCGAAATATTTATTTATTCATGTTGTCGCTATCGAAAAAATTGTGATATAATAATTGTTAGACGTTCATATTATCGAAATACATTGGACCTGACGGATATTAAATTTGTCGCAAGAGTATTGCTGTACATGTTTTTGCTTTCCGTGTTATGCCTAAAATATTGTAATCAAAAGTTTCTTACAACTTTAAAAAAAAAAGTTGAGAATTACTGTCATGGGAACACTTAATTCGGATACCGGGCAAATAAGAAGAAAACTCGCGTTAATAACGAACAAAAACCGAGCAAGGAAAAGCTTGAAAATGTAAATTTTCCATACTTTCGTTTGGTGAGCACAGAGGAACTGGAGTAAATTTATGAAAGTTTAACGGTAAGTATCCATCCGTTGTTTCTCGTTATTCCCATCGGAACGAAATTATTTAAGGGCTTTTATTTTCCATGGAAACTTCTGACTGCAAAGTGAATTTAAAATCATAAGTAGTACGACATTCGTGACGTACTTCAGGATTTGTATGCGTTGCGAGCGTGAAATACGGGACTTAAGTGTGCATGAGAAAAACAAATTAAATTCGCGTAATTTTAAATACGCGATCAGTTCGATAAGAAATGTCACGGGAAGAAAAATGTTAAACACGCACGTTGTTTGATTTTATTGTACAGTAAATAAATTCACGTTTAATGTGCTCGTATTGTTATGCACGTGGCTTCAACTCTCACGTCTTCTCTTTGTTATAACTAAACAGCGGATCTTCATGCAGATATAATATGTTGGAAAATGTAAGATGTATGCAAAATGTATGCAAAATATATGCAAAAAAATTTATTTGTTATAATTCAAACTACAGTATGTTACAATAGTTTTTTCTAAATTATCGGCTGTAAAATTATGTCTCTTGTCGGTTAAAATTAATGTACACGCCGAAAACGATCTTTCTACGTCGCATAACATTATAAGGGCATACTTAAATCTGCACCAGTACTGTGCAGGAATTTCTTGTAGCCCTTCGACATTACATCTTCTAAAATGTCACTGATTTTAGCCAATATACTAAAGTTACTATTTTTTTGTAATACAGCTTGAAATTTATGCATGACTTAAAAAAAATAAAATGTGTCTAAAATGTTTATACTTGTGTTAATGTTTATAAAAATGATATTCATGTTCAACTTTTTGTCCAGAATCACCGGGTATCTTTTGCCGTAAATGTTTCTATGTTTCTAATAACGGGAGTCACTGAATCTATTGAATGAGTTAGAGGTAAACTCAGTGTCTCTGAATCTTTTCATTCCCACCGGTAATATATGAAAATGAGTATGTATGAATTTAATTTTGCTTCCCCCATTCTATGTCCATTCTCCTCATATAGGCTGTGATTTGGGACGACGATGGGCCGAGGGGGGACGAAAAGCGAACTGGAGGGGACTGAAATGAGGGGAATGGACCTAGAGTGGGGGACGATCGCAGCTCTGGTGGCCATCACTGTGCTAAGCGTTATAAAGTACCGTCTTTTGCATTATTTTGCCTATCCTGGAATAAACTAAACGTATCTCAAAGGCAGCAAATATAGCACGTCTGTCAATGTTTCTCAGGGCATAACTGTATTTGCAGACGTCTTAGGAAGCTTATAAACGAGCTCTATCCATATAGAAAATTGCCGAAATTCATGACCCATTTTCTCCCAGACCACTGAAGCGATTTCAATCAAAGTGTGACTGAGTACTTTCTTAATAGTGCTAACATAATTGAATACACGATTTTTTTGTAAACCCTCTAGAAAGAACGTTACGTGGTGCTCAATGAGCCGTTCAAAGAGTGATGAATGATCAGTTTTTTTCTCCAAATGTGAGCATTATTGTATAAATTTCTTCATTCAGTATGTTCAATAAGTTTTTAGCATTCAGGACGAAAAATTTCATTAAGTTTGCTTTGTTAGATCCTGAGAAAGTGGGTCAAAATGGATGAAAAATACTACATCCCTTATTTGAAAGGCCACATTACTGTGAAGACTTAACAGGGTATTATTAATAAATTTCATGTGTTATAGTTGAATAAACGGTTGTTATTACATGATTATTAGAAAAAAAATTAGTGAACCTATCTTTTCGTCGCAGACTGTGTATATGTAGACAAAAATGAAAACCATGTATTATGGAATATTTAAAAGCAACGATGTCTATTGTAATATTCAGTCATGGTATTAAATTAAATCTTCCGTTATGTGGTATACATGAAAAAAAGGACGATTAAATTATTTATTAACTAGTAAACTTTTAGAAAGACAACGTCTGTACAAAAAAGAATTTTATAGTTGACCAATGGCGACGGAATGAACAAAAACTGCCGGTAATCACAAACGGGAGCCCCCAAGGAAATGGGTGCTCTTAATGCATAATAAAAATTTCTTTTCAGATTTCTTAGCAGTAAATGCCTGCGTGCGGTGGCGAGTTATAAATAAATCGCGTTTTACAATGATAATTATCAGTTAACGAGCGATACGTGCAGCAGTTTTATGGTCGATTCATTAGCGTCGCGCTAGAATGACAGGTTCTCGTGAATGATTTATCATGCCGCAGCCTGTTTAGCTGCGAAATCAAATCTTGATAAAAACTTGAAGTGATATCTTCAAGATTTTTATTACCGCTATAATAGACCACGAGAAAGAGATACTCGTGCTGCGCCAGCTTATCTGATTACAACAGTGACTGTTGGATATTAATTTAAAATGAAGCGCGACACTGATTCGCCTCATACTAATTCTAAATTGCAAACAATCTTCTCTTACAGATTACAGAATATTGTGTACAGTCATAAATAACCGCCGATTTCTTTTCTTAAATTTATTGGAGTACTTATTCAAGGGTGATTATTGTTGCTTTTGCAACATGTATAAGTCACAGAGATACTTATCCTCTGATGTAACGTAATAGTCTGTAACCTAGATGAACTTGTTAAATTTTTAGAATGAATGCAGAATTTTTAATCAAAAGTTTAAAAACGGTCATTTGACCGGCCATGGTAGCTTTAGTGTTAAAAATATTTGTAAAAAGAAGTTGCATGTATTTGTTAGATTAACCGCGACCTCCGGAGGGTTAAAGGATGCTTTAGATTCCTAACCATTTCATGAATCAAATTCAAAACCACTCCATATTTTTCTACATCCGCTCATACTTACATAAATCGTATCAAACGCAGTCAGATACAACCGAGGCAGAACTCAATCGACTGGTAAATCGAATAGATCGCAGTGCACAATTTGTAACTCGTGCAACTAGTAAAACTTCATCGTGTGAATATACGTGTCAACACCATCGAACCCTATTAATCATGTCACATCTTCGAACACGTTCTCGCGGTATTAATTTATCATCACAGCAGCGGAAATATCTTGTTGAAGAAGTACCGAATTTTGATCTATGCCGTAATAACCAATTTTAATATTATTACTATTTATTAACACTTAAAGCGCCGGCTATTTTGTTGGAAACTTTACCTAAAGCGCCGCAATATTTACGAGTTTTGTAGAAATATGCATTTTTACAAATGAAATAAAATAACTCTTGTAGAACACAAAATTTCTATTCAAAAATTTTACATGATCTTGATAAAGAGTTTAACTTATTAAATTTGTAGATAAAATAATTATTCATATCGCTAGTCCACATATTACGCCTTAAAGCGGGTCCGGCGCTAAAAGTGTTAATATCATAAACGGGGTAGGCCTTTCGTATATCTAGAAATGTAATATGTTTACAGTGTACATACATGTACTTAATTATGAGTGAGAATTAAAACTTCAGAGTGTATGGCGTAGCTTAGCTGGAAGTGATGGTAGTGAGTCGGGAAAAAATAGAACCTTATCACAATACAAATTAGCAAGATTGGACGACTTACTAATAGGATCTGAATGCCTGAGTTTAGAAGATAAATAGAATCGTGGTCTGAATGAGATAGTTTCAGACTCTTTTGCAAGGAATATTCAAACTGAATTTATACAGGGTGGTAACAGAAAGGGTTCAGAACTTTAAAAGTAGATAGTTCTCAACAAACGGAGGCAAAAAGTCTTAATAAACAGTTCTTTGTTTTCAATTAATGACAGAAAAACAAGGATTATCTGTCCTCTTCCCTCTTTGTACGCACGTATCATAACGCAGAATTACATTATCACTAGCATGCCCTGCAGGCAGCTTCGTCCGCGATTTTCCTACGTACAGCATTCAGATTATTGTTTTTTTTTCTTATATTTTACAGAAGAGCGAATTCTCTTTCGAGCGTGCGGGCGGCGATTTTTGCCACCTACCGGCTGTGCGTGAACTATGTCCCTGTGGATATAGTCCCATGTTCCTTTATCTCGATATATTACTTATTTCGCGATAAAACATAGCGTATGACACTCCGAAAAATGTAAAGAAGCTATAGTGATAATTTCATAACAATCGGTTTAGTAGTCTTTCAGATTTTTGCGAACGTACAAACAGACTCTGTCTCTTTATTATAATAGTAAGATGTAATATTTCAAAATAACATTTTATATTCCCGTTACAATATTCCGCCAATTAAAAAATTAATGAAAAAGAGGCAGGGAAATGTAATTTAAACATGCATTATGTACTATAAAGCACACACAAGTATTCAACTACTAACGAAAAAAGGCTTACAAACATTTAATTCCATAAATTGTTTGGATCGTCGACTTCGTTTGAATTATTCTAAACTGAACCAATTTATCAGATAATTTTAGCTTTGAACATGCAGCAAAGTGCCGTATGCGGTCAACAGAAAGAAAATTAGATAATAAAGTTGGAAGTTTTAGTAACAAAGATTATTCACAACAAAAAATTGCTAGATAGATACACAATACCACAACAACAACGCAGAATTTCATAAGAAGGTACAAAAACATTGCTTATATTAATTTAGAAGCTTGTCCGAACACGTAATATTTATTAAATAAAATTCAGTTTATTGAAAATAAAGTTTCTTGAGCGAAATGGCGTTTCCTTTACGTTCATATCTGTAACAATTTTCGTCTGATAATTTTTTAAAGAAAACTTCAAAAGGAATTTTCGAGGATCAGAGGAACTCATTTCGTTATAATAACAAAAAACTGTGAGCTCCCTACATTTCATAAAATTTTAATTTTCATAAAATCAGTTATTCACAATATGTATATATGCTTCACGGAAGGTAAATAAAAACCAATCGTAATATTATTAACTAAATTGTACGTGTTTTCGACTCCTCCTTCATCCAGTCGAGGCGGGTATTCATATACTACAATACCTAATAAACTGTTCTATCCTTCGGATAACCATAACCGTATTATCGGACTGGTTATCCGAATGTTACACAGTTACTACTCGGTTAACCGAGCACCCGGATAACAACAGCTCCACTATGCAGAGTGTATTTTGTGTCTAACAAAATATTATCCTACACTGGATTTATTTTACACTTGATGTACATACAACTCTAAGAAATCTGGCATGCAATATACTTAATAAATAGCTACAACCACATCAATTTGGTATGGTCTTATAGTTTCTTCTATAAAACCTTAATTACTAAATTCTACTATACTTCTCAAATGGTCGATTCTTGACTTCACTTTAGCTGCACATATCACTCGACAAAATACGTACAAAAGTTTCCGTAAACATTGATCGAGAAACCAATAGTTTACGAGAAATAAGGAAAAATTTGAGTAGACACGTGTGAAGAAAGTTAATACCATCAATTTTACAATACTCTCTAAACCATTAATTGAGGATTGTAAGTTTAAAATACAGTAAAAGCCGGACAAAGTCCAAGAGGGTTAAACGCTTTGGGAACTATTGCACATCGACCTTTTCTTCGTGAGTCATTCTCCAGCAACGATATAGAAGAGCATATAAAACACCGGATGTACACGTGCCCATGGTGATGGTAGAGGCAGACGTAAGAGCACGAAATAAAGGAGGAATGAAAATAGAAGATGGGATGGTAGAGAAGTACCGACAGGGAAAAATCGATAGTCTAGAATGGCAAAGTTTTCCGTCTCCACTTTTCTCCCACTTTGTATAGATAAAGAACGGTCGGAGTATAAAGTTGAGCCCTTGCCATTAGAGCGAAAGTCTTTTACCAGTTCACATTGCTTCCAACGGAAAACGTTTGAGGATTATCGATCCCGCAAAGTATGTGGGAGTTTCAGAATAAAGAATAGCCGTCTGCTAAACCCACTAAATGTCTCCTGCTTATTACACAAAGAAGAAGAGGGCAGACCGCAGAAACATCAGGTTCTCCTATGAAGTAACTCGGTTGTCCCAAATCGCTGCTGGTCGTCCAGACATTGTGTTTTCCCTGATGGTGATTCAAGAACGTCCAAACAAGATTTTAGATCATCATTCCCTTTCATTCTCGATTATTGCAAACTTTATACAGGATATTGAAATGGTTGCTGCTTCGCTGGATAAAAGACAGCTTACTTTACTGATTACCTCAGTTAAATTCTACGTGGAACTGATGAAAATGCTGAGGACGAATGCAAATGCGACTGAAGAGCTGATGTATGATATGCTAGATAGTAACTGAAAGAAGATTGGCTGCGTGAACACCTAGACTGTAAGAGTACGTGTGAATATGAAGCGGTGAGCGTTATACGAGAGTGTGGGAGTAAAGACTGTGAAGTAAAAGATACAAACATGTATTCAATTCGTAAGTAAATAAAACGACTGTATGAACTGGACACCTCTGCTGATATAGAAGAAAGAATAAATGTGCGATAACTCTTGTATCTCGTGAAAGGCAACTAACTTTATGATCCCCTGCACCAGAATTTGCAAAGACCTTAATACCGATCAGACATTGTGTAGATATATGTATTTCGGTCGTAAAACCGAATCAGTTGCACGGAGTACGTAGATTTACGAAACGAATTTAACTCATCTAGAATATAATTCTTTTCTACGCTATTGATAATAAAAAAATTTAATTCCAATAAATTGTTATTGTGTATTATAGTGTACACGGATTATTTATTGTTACAATAGAGACATAAAACGTGTCGAGCAATGAGATATACAACTGAATCATGAAGTAATTCCATGTAACAAATAAATCGAAAACGTAGAATGTATTTTTTTGTTGGGAACTTCGTTTTGAATAAGACTGATTTTCCAAAAGAAGATAAAATAATTCCTGTTTATACCTACAGACACTGTATTAAAAAAATACACATTCTTCTTTTGAAAATTAAAGTAATTTAAGCTTTACAGAGTAATGAAAGTTTTATTACACTACGAGCGCAGTTTTTTAAGAATTTGATTTTGTAATATGTTGTGCTTTAGCTCTTATGCAGATGCAGATAAGGAACTGGTAAAAAAATTCGCTTTACACATACAAAATAAACATAGACACCTTTAAACGACGGAGTTTTCTTAGTGAAATGGCATTTAAGGCATACATTACGGTATTTTTTTCTTTATAAATAAAAAGTCCTGTAGTTTTTAGAAATGGCCAAAGACATTGAAATAAAAAGTTCTCATTTTTGCTCCAAACTGAGGCTGATTTTCTTAGCTTAATGATATCTCTTCTTTATCAATGTTACATCTCCGTACTTAAATATCATTTCTTGCATGTGTATTTTTAAACATATCCAGATAAACAATTTTATTCTACATTTCCTGTTTCTTTTTCATATAACATCTCCACCAGCCTCTCTGCAACACGAATTGATAGATACTCTGCACACAAGTAACTGCTGCTCTACTAAAAGCTGGACATTTATACATGTCAGTATATCGAGGGGTCAACATATGACGTACGTCAAAGTTCCAGTAATATCTGTCTCGTACTTTTCATTCATTTAAATCAACTTCCCTCGATCAATATTTACTCGCAGTTCATACAAGCAGTTATGAAAATGGAAATACAGGTCAGCGAATAAACAGTCAACAGATTATCCGATAAATAATTCGCAGGACACGGTTTTCCGACTTCTATCACGTTTTGCCTAAATAGGACAGAGGTGGCCATTCGGAGCAAGGCCTGGCTTCAGCCTACTCCCACTCTGCGACCACTCCCCTTACGTAAATTGTGGTCTGGCTACGAGGTCGGAAACGTCGGTAATTGTCGGGAAATACGATTTCTTAAGATACACTTACGTAATAAGAATAATTATTTTTTATACATGGAATCAGTTTTATCCAGAGATTATATGTCTAGTCTGCTACACATCATTTGTCGTATACAAATTCAGCGAACATCATATGCACTCACTTATTCGGATCTGTTCGATAATTAAAAAGTGAATTACCATATTATTTATTTTAAGAAGATTCAAATAATTAATAAGCGCACTAGATTAACCCTTTGCACTCCGTTGGCTCCGCTACGAGGACATACGCAGTGTGTATCTATACTTAACCTGTTACTTCGGTAATCTTCAGTGAAAATTACTATATAGTATTTTTTTTAATGTAATATTCAGGTTTTATTTACATTAAAATAAAGGAGATTTACCAAAGAAATAAAAATAAATAAATTCGTAAGCACTCGTAATTTTTACCTTTCAAAACAAAACTTTTCCGTTCTAATGAGCTTCACTGCAAAGACATCAACCTATCAAGTGGACTACGCATTGCTAGAGCCGAATTTGAACTAGATATTCCGGATCTTCTTAAAAATGAGTAATATTGTGATTAATTTTTTAATTCTCAAACAGATCCGAATAAGTTAGTGTATATGATGCTCGCTGAATTTGTTTGTGACAAATGATGTACAGCAGAGTAGAGATATAATCTCTGGATACCCAACCATAAGCTACGTGAGTGGAATGGACGCAGAGTGGCGGTAGGCCTAAACCAGGCCTCGCTCCGGATGGCCATCTCTGGCCTAGAACCTTGAAACGAATGCCCTCAACGTTCGCTCCATACGGCTGTTAAATACCGGCGGGGATTCATGTCAGGCAGCGCGTTTAATTAAGTGGATACAGATGGTTCTAATCGTACTCACTCCGATTTCTCCGTAATCCGGACGATCGGGCGCAGCCGGCAATCGATGCCCGTTCCTGTGACCTCCTAGGGCTCCTGTCCCGCCGACACCGACGCCACGCCTCTCGTCGATCAAGAAAATCTCCGTGAGGACGATCAGACCGAACACGGCGAAGAACATGACGACCAGCATGAACGACATGTTGGCGCGTTCTTTTAAAACACCGGCGTTCGTCCGGCTCCCACTGGACCCGCTCCTTCGAGAACCCATCCTCGCGAGGCTCTAGTCAAAGCAGAAGGTGACCGTGTATTATCGCTAGAAGAGGCACAGCGTGCTTGTAAATTAGGCGAAGAGTCAAGAAGGTGCACGTTTCGAGGGTCGAAACAGGCGCTGGCGAAGGGACACAGGGAGCTAAGGACTTTGGTCCTGACCCAGAGGTTTGGAAAATTTGTGATTCTGAATCACTTCCCCTTGACATCCCTAAGACTGGGGCCACACAAGCGTTTTAACCCTTAAGTGGATTATTGAGGTCGTAGTGATCCTGTGCAACTTCAAACTACATAATAATTGTTTAATTTTTACCGAACAAACAGAATAGAAATCATTTTTCTTACAGCATTAGAAGCATAATGAGATAATAGAGGATTACATACATCTTCAAATAATTATAACAATTATTAGTTTGAAGTTGCACAGGGCCGCTACGGCCCCTATCGGGGTCACATTAAGACCTTTAGAGGCCCTAAGAACTTAAAAGAATTTGGTGCTTCCATATATATCTAACTCAAAATATAAACAATAATAAACTGTAAAATAAAATTTTATTTTTCGAAATGAAACAAAACTTACAATAAGATGGAAAATAATGTTTATTTTTGTATACTTCCACTTTATTTATATTTGAAAAGTTTTCTCCTACTTTTTCTAATTGCAAAGTCTTTGATCAGATCCTCAAAACTAATCTTACGTAACACATCTGCTTCTATACTTACAATTAGTAGAGATAAGGCATGAAACCTGCCTTGTTGCATAGTTGGGATTTTTAATATATTTTGACTGAGAAAATGAACGCACAGCTGAGCAATTTGTGACCATTAATGTTAAACATATACGAAAGCAAACGTCTATATTTGGAAAGGCATACTCAATATTGTCTTCTACGATTATTTTATGAAGTTCAGCATGATTGAATCTTGTTTTTACATTTTTTGTTGCAGTGAACTTATGATGTATATATGAAAACTGCTGAAGCTCAGCTGGGAAATTAGTGTTCAAGTCCTCTGGGTAAGTATCAATCAGTTTTTGACAACGCTGAGAATACCTTTCAATTTCAGTAGATGAAGTAACATTATGTGGCACATCACTTAAAAAACAAAATCTGTCTGCTATTTCTTTGTATTATTCAATATATCTCTCCTCTTCTTCTCATCTCAGCTTCAAGTTTGTCAACTATTATGTAAAAGGTGGTGATACGAAATTTATCTCTGGTATTTAATGGTGCCCCCCTCCCCTTGATGCCCTAAGTACTTGTTTATTTTGCTTAATGGTTAATCCAGCCTAGATTGTGACGGAGGTTTTTGTAGTGAACACATGAGCGTCGATTTTTCGGCATTAGTTTACCAAAAGGAATTGGAGAAAGCATGGATGCGAATGAGATCGTAGCACTTTTTTACCTGACGTATAACATATGATCATAAGTTAGGAAGCAAAGTTAACAATAATAGTGAAATAATGCAAATAATAGAAAATAATAGAAAAAATGTTTAGACTACTACAAAGTTTGATATTAACCCATTGACGAACAATTTAATTTAGATTATTTTTACATATGAATGCGATTTTATTTCCTTGTGTCTGTCAGTATAAATAGCGGTTGAAAGGTAAACAGATTTCAGTTTTGAAGTTAAATATTTTAATAAAATGAAAAGTAGGTGTTTGCAAAGAGCTGTAAGTTTATGACAAAACATTATAGGAGATTGAACTTCGTTAGATTACTATGACGAGCTAGACTTGTCATCTGACTCAAAGCGGTTAAAAGCATTGGAACGTTCTGCAAATATTTGATGTTACTTCTTGCTGCGGAAATTCAGAAAAGAATGGAGCGGGTGATGGCGTATGTAGGTGGCGAACCTCTATCAGAAAGTGCATTATTTTGGTGAAAAACTAACGTCCGTTGTAACGTGCGTTGTAAACGGCGGACGTTGCTCGTGTGTGCACCCCAACAATCAACAATATAATGCTACAACGAACGTTACAAAAACGCCCATGTGGTCCCAGCCTAATAGATACACGGAGTATCCCCGAAGTAATGGACACCATGAATACTGAAACTTCTCCAGGCGAAAACAAGTTAAATGTTTCTTTGCTTTTTTGTAATATCTAGCCTTGTTTTTAAGATATAAACAATTCAAGATTTGGTGTCTGACATTCTGGTGCGCTATTTAAGTCCCTAGAGGCTTCAGCTAACAGCTGACACAATCACACAAAAGATCCCCCCGTGGACACATGTTCATGCACGTTATACTATCGATACCAAGCGTTGCAACCATTATTGAGACCTGCGTTTTCTCATTCACTTTGACAGTACAGCGTGTTTTTTCTCTCGTTTCAAGAATATAGTGCACTCTTTCACTCGTTTTATTAATACGTTACACATTTAAATCATAGTCCCACTTTTATTAATTTTACCCTTCTAACAGCCCCAGTTCCAAGCGCGATAAATATTTATTTGTTTTTATGCAATTTCACTGAACACTTCTCTTTTCGGCACGTATACGTGGGTTTATCGTCCTCAACGCGTTAAAACGAGTGAACAAATACGTTTTATTATTGAAACAATTAAAAATGTGCGGTGTATTATGGAGAGAGATGTTGTAAGTCTCAATGGTATGTTTGAACGCTTGCTATCGATAGTGCCATTTGTGTGGGCGTATATTTATGAGTGTTTTTCTGTATGAGTGCGTGGATGTGCGGTCGCGCGATCAGCTGTTAAATTTGGCGCCAAAAAGTTGGACCCCTGATTTTTAATTGCATATATCTCGAAAATGAAGCTTCAGATAACGAAATAATAAAGGAGCTTTCGATTAGTTCTGGCTTGGGGAATTTAGAGTTTTCACGGTGTACATCACTTTTGGGACACCCTGCATTTATAATGTGTTGCATTACATGAAATTTCGAGAAAGATGAACAGGGAACCTCTATTAGCTGAGACATCAGGGAGAACAAATGTTTCCGATAAACGAATTTTTGGATGATCGATCGAAGGAATTTAAAATGGAAAATCTATAATAAACGAATTCGAGGCAGTTATTATTTGAAAAATATTAATTTACCATAAAATATATTCTTCATTAAAATTGATAATCTTGAATGTTAACAACCGTGAAAATTAGCATCATTTGACACAGTTAAATCTCGCAATCCTTGTAGCACAAATACGTAGGAAAAGATTTAGCAATTCCTACCAATTAATCCTGATCGGGATGTAAAGTTCAAAGTTGCTGTTAACGAGTCACGACAGTTCATCGAGTAACAATAAAACAATAAAATGGCAGCACTCTAAGTGCTCTCAACACACGACACACTTGACTCTGTCAACTCTCCGACTGCACTGAACACGCATCTCCCAATCGCGTTCTCGTTTTTATTTCTTGGTTCCATGCTGTCAGTCACTTTGGAGACAACGCATGTGAAAACCGTCGAAACGCATGAATAATCATTTTTAACTTTCATCCTCGCACGTGTTATCTACCGGTTGACAAACAAAGGAATCATCCAGACGCACTATCAATCTCTCGAACACAGAACCATGTACTCTCCAACCATCGAAATGTAATCTAGTCACACAACTTATTTTCTCTGAGCATAGCCTCTTTGTCACATACTCGAATCGAATACATAGCACTCGCAAAATTCACTCCCACTTATATTTGTATAAAATCTATTTCAATCTATTCCACTTATTGGGCTGAGTCATAAATAACTTTCGATACATAATCAATATTATTCTTCCTGAAAAATGAATTGATTCACCCGCACTATTAATTTGTATTCATACACAGTGCATTAAACAAATTCCGGGACTGATATCACTGTTTACATACAAGTGGCGTTTTCTCTATTCCAACGTTAGAGCTACTTATAAGGAACAGTATTGGACCTCCCCTCCCGATTTTGATGAAACTTTACAGGTTTGTAGAACAGCCAAAAATAAGGGAGACGTATTTTTGTTAGGTGCGGATACTCAAGTTTAAGGGGTGAAATCACCCTCTGAATATAGGCAACCCCGAAGCTATCTCGAAAACTATTAAAGATAAAAATATACTTCAAATTGCAAAGTTGTATGGTTTTTTATGTAAAATAATTTGGAGAAGATGATTTTCGAAAATAGTAGGGGTAGCTACCCTTATATTTTAGTTTACCCCTTTCGTGATAATATCTAAAAATGATGTATGTTTAATTCTGAATTCAACGATATACTGGAAGATATACATTCCATTTATGGAATTTGAGATATTATAGACAATAGCTCGAACTACTTAGTATGAACGCTCCTCTACATCCTGTAAAAATTTCATTGCATTCGATTCAGTCCTCGGTAAAAAGTGACGGTGTAATGTTTGTGTGTTTTTTTCCGTTGTCACGATTTTCGCGATGGAACAAAGAGCTGCGATTAAATTTTGTATTCAGATTTTTAGCCAAAAAATCGGTCACAGTAAACAACCATCCCCCGTACTCACCAGATCTAACCCCGGTCGACCTTTCTCTGTTCTCCAAGCTGAAGGCGGCGCTAAAAGGGGTGCGCATTGACGACGTGGAAACAATTCAGAAGAATGTGAGGGCGGTTTTTAACTCAATTCCAAAAAAGGACTACTCTTGAGTCTTCCAGCGATTGTACGAGCGTACCAAAACGTGTATAGAGAGAGGAGAAATGTATATCGAATTTTCAATAATAAAATTTAATTTCTCTACAAAATTCGAGTTTTACTAGCGTTAGTCTCAGAACTTTTTGAATGCACTGTGTATTAGAAGGTGATCATTCCTGAAACTCAGATATGCTGCAGAAGCAGCAAGAAATTATCGTTTAATAAATTGACTAATAAATTTAACAGGGCAAATGGGAAGTTATTTATGACTCAACCCAATACTATTTGATTGATGGATATTTCGAGTAATTGGCATTCTTGTGTAGTCCTTTTTGCTTAAATTTTCGAAGTCCGAAATCCGTTATCGTGTAATGGACTGAGGATTACATAGTTGATTTCAGACAACCAAGTGCTGATCATAAGATTATTCAACAGAACATAGAGTTTTGGTACTTGACCAAAATGTTTCAAAAACCCTAGATAGAATATTAACTTGACAAATTAGGAATAGAATTGTACTGACAATAATCTCGCTGTAGAAATAGATGATTATGAATTCAACTGAGCTTAACTTGATTTGGTAATGAACCTGTACTTCAGAATTCGGAAAATAAACGTAAACTGAGCTTCCTAGAAGAGTATAATATGGTTCTGAAAGGTTCTGTGTGGAGTAAAGGAAGTCCAGTTTAGGGCCGGAAATATAATGACTCGGAGGAAGTGTGAGCTACGCGAAGAATAGTTACTATTATGATAGGCTGAGGCTTATATACACTGCCGTCCATAAGTGTTAGGGCACTTGCCATTTCTGTTGGAAGTATGATGTTCTATTCAGATTACTGCAAAATTATGGAAAAGTTATTTAAAAGAGTTTCAAAGAAGACTGAAACAAAAATCATACGCGAGCCCGTTCATATATGTGACTTCAACTCAATCAAGATAATATGGAATGAACTGGACCAAAAAAAAAGTAACAAATCTGTCGAAAATCAACATCTGATTTGTGAAACCACGTGTAACTTGGAACGAAGCAAAATATTACCCGAGATTCTGAAAAATTAACAGCTATGATGCCAGCATTTGTTGAAGCTGTAATCAAGGAGCGAATGGGGCTACACCAACGAAAACAGTATTTAATATTTTAGTAATTTCTGTTGTGAGATTTGCGTGGTAATATATAATGTATATTTTCTTTGCAGAGTAAAGTATGGAACAAGACAACATGTTATCGAATCCTCTAATGATTTCATATCCTTTTCCGATTTGTTTCAAGCTTGATAAATGTCCTAATACTTGTGTACGGGAGTGTAAGTCAAGTTTTGACGTTGAGGTTTAGTCGAAATGAAATTCACCCGAACAGTATTTCATCACTTGTCTCGAATAGTTAAAGACCAGAGAAAAGTCGCATTGTACATTGTGTATATAGATTTTGCGTTGAAGGGAGAAGGTCCAGGAAAGGGCCGAAAATCAAATGACTCACTATCAAAGGTTGACGCGTGGAGAAATATTTGCAATGAGTCGGTTGATTCTAAAGAGTTTTAGTTATGCGGAGTTACTACATTATACTATGAATCGATCGAAGCTAAGCAAATTCTTACTCATTCAAGGTTGCTACATTATAACCGTATACAGTCAAGGGTTTTCTCTCCCTCAAGATGCTAAGAGCCGTGTCGGAATTCAAATTCTTTAAAGAAAAAAAAAAGAAATAAATAACATAATTAAACGATGTAAAAAAATATTTATTATATAACGGTGGAACGTTTGAGCAATTCGTGAAATATTAGGTTCACGATCATGTAATCTCAATACTTTTACACGCTGATAATGATATGAAAAATCAACTTGCCTATAAAAGTAGACGATTCTATGTTTAAAACGTGCAATTGTACATTTTTAATATATTGTTGCATTTAAGTAACTAATGTGACCATAAAAAGACAGGTATTTTTGTACCATTCAACTTTTCTCTCTTTTTGCAAGTTTTAATGAAAGAGAAGCAACAGTCTGTTTCAATTGCATTATCAACTCCGTATAATTAGTTTATGGGGTTGATGCATAAGTAATGGGAATTCTCAAAGTGGTACGTTTCTATTACTCTCACCAGAATGTTTGGAGGAGAGGTCATATTGTTGGAGTAAAATGTTACACAGCACTGTCCTAATTACTGGTGACATCTGTTATTAGTTGTCATTTAGTTTTTGCAGAAGACAATGAAGGGTCAGAGAAAAAACAAGGAATACTGCAAAACAGCATCACTGAGAAAATAAATTTTTAATTCTTTAATCCACCAGTAAAGACACAAGGTTCAAGTAATTGAACTGTATTGTTTAAAACATGAGGTTATACTCTAATTCAGCATCAGGAGAAAAATAAGCATACAAATAATTGTTTTACATTATTTTAATTTTTTTTCAAGTTGAACACTGTGGAAGAAAAATGGACGTTCCCTGTTTTTTCTCCTTATCCTTTAAATATACATACTATAAGCTTCTGGGAGAAAACGAAATTATTAATGCCGCAGAATATTGCACACGACTTGAAAAATTGAAGGATATATTGGCACCAAAACTATCAAGTGTGGTCAATAAGAAAGAAATCATGTTTCACCAACAAGGAAAGCTACAGAAGTAGTCATCTCAAATTTTAATGAGCTTTTGCTTGTTGATGGATCATGTTATTACGAATCTCCCTATATATGGTTTTTGGCGTAGATGGGCAATAGTTTAAAAGATATTTAATGTTAAAGTTCCAACAGGCAGCTGCTTTTAAGCAAAATACCATAGAGAAAGGCGGTAGATTGCTACGCGGAGTTTTTCTTTTGCATTAAATATCTTCCAGAGTATTGACCGTCTACGGTCAAAATCATGTATAGTGAGATTCGTAATAACATGATCCATCAACATGCAGAAGCTCATGAAAATCCGAGATGACCACTTCGGTAGCTTTCCTTGCAAGATAAGGCTAGATCACACGTAGCCTTAGTAACTGAAGAAAAACTAAAGAAGTTAGAACGGGAAATAATGTCACATACATCTCTGACTTTGCGCCCTCAGATGACTATCTTTTCTGATGGCTCCAAAATCCCTTGAGAGGAGGAAAGTTCAATAAAGTAGAAGGAGTACTGTTAGAACTTGACAAATGTTTTGGATGGCGCTCATAAAACTTTTGCAAAGGCGGTATTTATAATCTGGAAGAAAGATGGCGCACCGTCATACAAAATAGTGGAAAACATATAGTTGATTAACCCTGATGTTAACTGTATACTCGAAACGAAGATTACGTTTCCATAGGTACAATGTTTTTAAATATTTTTTTCTAATAGTCAATGCATTTAAATTTTGCGTTTGCTTCCTTAGTATTTCACATTTCTTAAGAATAAATTATTTCAAAATTTATTTAAAAACATTGAATATTAACCCTTTGAACTCCTCTGTCGAGTGTGACTCGACATCGATTTTATTCACAGGTTGGGTTGGAGAAAACGACTCCACTGTCGAGTCACACTCGATATTTTTAAATTGCCAGTTTAAATATGTATTATATTTCGCAATATTTTTTTCTTTACCTGGATAAGCAATGTTGCATGTATGTGATCATTTTTTGTAACAAAAAAGTCCTTGAAGTGTTCAGGTACATGATTGTTTATACCTAATTGGTTCCTGTCAACCATCTCACTTTTAAAGTATGTACATTTCAAATAAAACACTTAAAATAATAGGCAGTTATTGGAAATAAAATTAAAAAAAAATTAGGAGTTCAAAGGATTAA
Source organism: Macropis europaea (assembly GCA_916610135.2). NCBI lineage: Eukaryota > Metazoa > Arthropoda > Insecta > Hymenoptera > Melittidae > Macropis > Macropis europaea. Next base: position 22,218,924 of record OU744345.1, on the reverse strand, counting down.
AAAAAAATATTTAAAAACATACTACCTATGGAAACGTAATCTTCATTTCGAGTCATATAGGCTCGAGGAAAACAATAGGGTTAAATAAATTACTTTCATGTTTAAGTAAAACGTTTTGTTTTCATACGCAACGTCCCTCTAATTTTTTCTTCCACCTGCCCGAACCTGTCGTTCCTCTGAGCACAGAACTTTGACGACTGCGTGGTATGACAACACTAGATGTCGGATGCTACTAATCCTTCAAATGAAATGGAACTGCGCGGAAAAAAATTCTGTGTACGCGGAAGCACTTACGTCCCTGCGTGCCCGCGCAAGCGCGCAGCTTACAGGGAACATTGTTCATACGGAGAAATTTCTGTAATTTATGCATCAATACATTATTTTGTCACGTGAGTTGAATGAAAATACGATGCAAGTACGATGGTTCACCTGAAGCAAGTGTTTAAATCGTATTCCATATTCTACTGCGCGTGTGCAGCTGTGCCTGTTTCAGTGTTTGTGCACAGCATCAATCAAATTTCGTCGATTTAGTATCATTCGAATAAAGACGAATACTAAAAAAAGTTCTATCATTTTCACTTTGCTAACTGGGGTACTGCTTTACGTACACCCCCGTCACTAAGTCATGGGACACCTTATCATTTCTTAATAAATTTGAATTACGATACAGATTTAGTTACTCATTTCGATGTGATCGGTTCTTTTAACAACATTTATGTTTACACAATATATTTATCATGATGTGGTTAGTATTTTGTTACACTTAATATAAAAAAATTAAAAATAATTTTAGAACGGTTTAAGGTCAGTTTTTCAATACATTAAATGTAGGCGACATTTGTTTCGACTTTTTGATCTGTTGATACATTTGCAGCGATTCTAGACAGAAATTCGGGAAGAAACACTAACATAAATCACCGCAGGACTGCCAAAGTTAGTTCGAACCATCACCGCGAAACGGGAAGCGTATATTGATGAGAAAATTTAGAACTTTATACATATAATTATCATAACATATAACAATATTATAAATAACATATAACAATCAACATTTTTGAACATTTAAAAATTGTATTCAGTATTAATAATCGTTTGATTTAATATTGCGGGTGTTTAATAGTTTTAATTTAAATGTAAAGCAGAAACTAGTAAGTGTCCCATGACTTATGGACAGGGGTGTACTTAAGAAACGATTGCAGTGACGTATTTAACGTATACACTTGGTATCAGTAAAAATTTAAACATGCATGCTCACATGCTAACGAACTATTTAATTCGTAGTAACGCCTCGGTACAAATTACAGATAGTTTTTCATATAGAGTGTGATTAGGAAGTAGGCCGTGATCGACGTTTATCTCATAAAGCAAATACCACTGCAGTTTCTATCAGTCATGCAATTGAACAATTAATCCAAGTGGTAATACCTATTTTACTTCTTTCTTTTGAATTTTTAAATACATACGTATATTCAATTCTACTTAAATTACATTTTTGTTCAGTAGTAATTTATACAGGATGTTTCCTTAACGAGCTCTATCAGGATATAGAGAAGAAAATATAGTGTTCCATTTAAGAAAAAGGAGTTAACCTTGAAATCTCCTTAGCGCCTCCACGTACAACGCGATCATATATACCAAAATATTTCCCCCCTTGAATAGATCATCTTTCCTCCAATCGATTTTTTCATATCTCTTTTACTTTTGGAGGAAACTCAATCGGTCAGTTTATAAGAATCACCCTGTACATTTTCAACCAGTTTCACATAAAATATCTTTTTCTGTCAACCTCTTAACATACCCTCCCATATCATTTTCCTTGTAAACTGCAAGGATACGTCTGTATCGGACGATAATAAACGTGAAAGGAGTGCTTTGGATCACATCGGGGACTGTGAACTGCGGGAAATGGAAGGCAAGCCATCATATTGCCTGAAATTTTTATAGAGAAATATCCATTAGTGCTTACGACTCACCTAAAGTGGTCCCAGGAAAAATACTGCCAAGCATGGGGACGGTATTTGGTTCTGAAAGCAAATTGAAAAACAACAATTAATTATCTTCCTCTAAAGGGAAAACAACAAAAATGCATCACAAGAGGCGAAGAGCACAAAGATATTAGACACTCTGTACATAAATATACATTTGTTTTGTTTGTTGAAAGTAAGTTATTTTGACTCTTTCGGTAGAAACAGGGGCAAGTGTAATTTTTTGTAGTTCTAGTGTTAAAGTGTTCAAAAAGGATATGATTTTTCCAAATCAATTCGTAAATACGAAAGAGAATGTGTACACTGTAAGGTATCATAGTATGCAATTAAAAGAGAATGTGCGAGACTTTATCGCTTGAAAAACCGTATGTTAAATATAAGCAATCGCGAAATCTGCGCATGTACGTCAAACCTTATTTCAAGACCTAGTTTTAATTACATATGCGTTTGCGATATAGATTTAACGAGTGCGCTGCAGAAATTACTTAAGTTAATTGGTCACGTGATAGAATGACACAATTGCATTCATTGTCACCGAGGTAAAGTATAAAAGAGTGTGCAGAAAGGGAAAATAGAAAATGCAATTGTGTGGTTAAAGGAAAACACGAATACATTGAGGATAAAGGATCCACGCAGCAGCATTAGTTGGTTATGTGCTTGTAAATTATTGCTACGTACAGTATTCTTTAATGCCACTTACGCGATTGCAGCAGTGTATAGTAAACGTTTCTACTTAACGCCTATGGGCGTCGACAGTATGCGGTGAACGGCTTTGTCAAGCAGCTGTAGGGTTTTCGGTACACGCATCAATTGTAATTTGATCACATAATTACCAACCCTTATGAAATTTGGAGTAAAATTCACGTTAAACTGATAATAAACATAGAAAGGGTAATATCAAATACATAAATATTTGTACAGTAAACCATGTGTCTTAATAAATAGCCATTTTCGCGCGTCTGTTTAGGTACGGATTATTCTACTGTGGCAGGGAACGTGTTAACGAAATAATATTAGAACCGACGGTCTCCGATGATCGCCATGGCACTGAATGTGTTAAAATATAAGTTATGGAAAGTTTACTAATCACGACTGATTGTCAGTTATTCTGACATCGGCAATTTCATATAGTGCACCCTAATATTTTAGGAGACCGTCGCAAAGTATTCCAACTACATTGTATCCGTGTTCCCGTTCTCATTGCGGACTTTTAAAAGTACCTTGATGGGATAATTTTATAATTTTATTTTAGCGTAAGACTACTGTAGCATTAGAGTTAGAATAAACACACCGCCAAATTACACACATGTGTATCTTTTGTTTAATGTTTGCGATCACGAGATTTCGATTTAGTGATTGGAGCTTTGTCAAAGTGTGAAGGACTTCCCACCCAGCAGAGGAAAAATCTAGTCGGTGTTCAAATACTGTGCAAACCAGGTTAGGTATTGCACTGAAACAGAAGCTTCGATTCGATTGTAGCAGTAACGTTTTATCCAACGTCGAAAAAACACGTTGCTGGTGCAATTCGAGAAATGCATCTGTTTCGACGGAAACCGTTGAACTTCGTCAGTGTTTGAGAAGTTCGTGGCACATGCAATATCATTAACAAGTTAGACCAAGTACAAGAAAGTTCCGTATATTTCATTTCCGAATCCAGTACTTGAAGACAGAAAACTTTCAATTGGAGGAAAAAAGAGATCTCGGGTACGTTGCTTCGCTGAGATGTATGGCTGTCTTGTCTGGCTAGGAAAGTTTATTAATACAAACAAGATAGCCGTAAGAAATTTAATTTTAAGAATTTTACAAAGTTGCATCAACAAAACAGCATTATTGTAATCTGTTGCTTGCTACGTTTCTTTGCATTTCTAGTTGCAGAAATATATGTATGTATGACGCTTCGACGTTCGCACACTTACAAAAGCTTCTATTAAAATAGCAAGTGATCTAATTGAACTGTAGTGTATTTGGTGGTACACCTTGAGAAATCAGCAAACAGGTGTCCTGAAAATGATGTAAATTATCAATGAAATTAACGCGCGATTCCCGACAGCCTCTCGAAAGCCAGCGATAAATTATTAACTTCTTTGTCAGCTAGCTGCTTGGATACTTGAACGGACCGAAGTTTTCCAATTAATTCGACCAGTGAATAAATTGCATAGTTAACTCGCAAGTGTAACTTCTGTCTCGAGCTGTCTACAAGTGCTTTATCCACCTTCCCTTTCTGCACATGTTGAAACGCCAAGGGTTTTAAACGGGTATTCCCGTTTGGAAGGGGCAAAAAATGGATTTTTTTTTATTACACTTTCTTAAAGTATAACGTTTTGAAAATGAGTACTAAAATTCCACGCATGAATTTGACAAAATGGCAAAGTTACAACGATTTCAGGAAATGGGGTTATATATGTGTTTACCAAATTGGCAACCATGATCTCCCAATAATGAGTTAACCAATCTGTTTTAAATTTTACTCACATATAAAACAGATGCTCCTTTATCGTCTGTACTACAATTATGTCAGTATCTGCAATAATTCTTTTTATCGCCTGAGAAAGTCGAAACTTTCATGACAAGATCGATATTTTTTCTTTGCACGGCTGCCATTTTGTTAAAATATATTTTTTTTGCTTTATTCTACTAGGGGCAATAATCACACTCGTATAGATGACGATTATCCTTAATTTTTCGGTTTTAGATGAATAGAGCAACGTGAATCGTGGCAGCCATTGATAACGATACGCTGCAAGCAACCTGTAATAATTTCGTGAACACGTTCACTGCCGAAGTGAAAACAGCCATGTCTAGTCAGACATAACATAATTTACTGTTTTTAATATAAATCATGAAAAGGAAACAAATATTTAGGTATTCAGTTTTTATGTTCCAAAATTAATGTTATAACAAGAAAATGGCTCAGAATTGTGTAATAATAAATAATTATTTAATTAAATTGAATTTGAACTGCTGCTCAACATGCTAATATACAACATAATTGCATAAAAATTTCACTGTGCTTTGTTAAAAAGTGAACAAACATGTACGAAAAATGTCCTTCCTTAAAAAAGGAACCTAAATGATTTTTTGAGAAACTAACCCAAAGATTATATGTCTCAAGTTTACCGTCACCATAGTCTCAATACGTCATCTGCAAACTGTTGCTTTTCTTTTCCACCTCTTTCAATGTTAAGTGTCACTTTGCCACACATCGTTAAATTTATCTTTACAGCTGCCTTCATTTAATAATATATTAAAAGAATATAGTATTGCATTTAAAAAATTATATTCACCTTCATATTCTCAATTTTACTGTAAATTTCAAACGTTGACTTTTATTTCCTTGTTTCTTATCAGAAACAGTGAAGCATTTTCTTTTTCTATTTTGCTCATACACTCGACGGTTATGAAAAAAATGCTAGTTACTTTTTAATAACGCGGACATACTGGAACATGGACAATTTCTCACAATAAATGATGCTCATAATAAGTGTGTAGAAGCCAGAGCCCAGATACCAAACTATTTTTTGTTGAAAAAATGCTATTGTGCTACAAACATCATTTGATGTACGAAGATAGTCATTCGATCGCCCAAAAAATTCCTTTACCCGGACAGAGTGTGCCCTAATTTGTTCAGATAATCGATGTTCCATTGACCTGACTAATCGGTAATATAAATTGTACTCCAACATAGTCGTAATCAAATTGGAAAGAAACCGTTTCAATCGTTTGGAAAATTGTAAGATCTTCAAACATTGTTGAAGTCAGTAAACTGATGCAATTGAACAGAAAATACTATACAGTATTGAGGTTATAGCTCTATGACGACTAGAATTTGAAACAACAAACAATTCTGTGTCTATGTCACAGTTTACAAGTATTGATCCACGTGGATACAATTGAATACGTTCGAACTGATTTGTGTGTTGAAAATTTAATTTCGAACAAAGGCTCTGCAAAAAGGTCAACTATAAATCCTGTACGACGTGGAATTGTATAGTATGCTCTTATTAGAGTATAACCGTAAAGGCGAAAGCTTTGCACGTGAAGCTCTGAATTATTCATAAGTGTGTCTAGCATGGAACGCCGGTGATAAAGCGACAAAGAAGTTTATATTTTGATTTTATTTCCATGTGTTATCAACGCGAAAAGTCTGAACAGGTTGTATCGATTTTTGCTGTCAAGAAAACTGCAACAGAATTGTCTAATTGGCAAGCCACTCCAATTATATCGATGCCCTTGTCACATATTGTTTTATATGTACACCCCCGTGCATAAGTCATGGGACACCTTACCATTTTTCAATCAATTTGGACTACGATACAGATTTGGTTACTTATTTCAAGATGAACGGTCCTTTTAAAAACATGTATGATTACACAATATATTTTTAATGATACGATTGGAATTTTGTTATAATTAATACAAAAGCATCTGAAATAATTATAGCACACTTCAAGACCAGTTTTTCAATGCACTGGGACTTTTGTTTCGAGTTTTTGATCTGTGAACATATTTGCAGCAATTCTGACCAGAAATCCGAGGAGAAACACTAAAAAAAATCATCCCAAGTCTGCCAAAGTTAGTTCGAGCTCTCACCGCGAAACGGGGAGCGTACATTAATGAGAAAATTTAAAACTTTATATATATACATAATTTTCAATATATTGTAACATTTACAAATTGTATTGAGTGTAAATAAGCCGTAAATAATCGTTCGATTTAATATTCCACGTGTTTATTAGTTTTAATTTAAATGTAAAGCTGGAATTAGTAAGTGTCTTATGACTTTTGGTTGGAGGTGCATGTACAGCTCTTTCTTATTCACAAGGTTGATGGTCATCGACAGATGATGAAACCATCATAATAAGTTTGACTTTACTTTATTGATCCAAAAACGTCTTGCTGAACATTTCAAGTACAGTAGGACCGCGATTATTCGGACTAATTAATAACAGGATGATTGAATCCTTATAACTACGTTTGACATGCAAAATGATACTCTGGTACATTCTATTTCTGAGGCCTAATTTACAAATTGTTATTGGAGTTAATTAGTTTCGTGAAATTATTTTTTTCTCACGCGTTATTGACACTAGCAAACAAATTGCGACTGCTTTTGCGGGAGTTGATAGAATGGTTGCGAGTGCGGGTTTGGAAATGCATGTGTTTCTTCTGATAAAAAGAGAGAGAGAGAGAGAGAGAGAGAGAGAATGAGTGAGAGAGAGAGAGAGTAAAGGTATGAGAGACGATATAACGAGTGTTTTTGGGATACGAAGGGACAGTCCTCGAGAGAATTTTGTAGAGCGAGTATTGCAAGAGATTGAGAGTTTTATCGAGAGAGTATTGTGCGTCTCTTTCTATTTTGCGAGGTTTATAGTTGTGTTTTATTTAACACGTTCCCTGCCACAGTAGAAAATTTCGTGACTAGACAGACACATGAAAATGGCTGTTTCATCCAGAGAGTATTGTACGTCTCTCTATATTTTCCAAAATTTATAGTTATATTTTTGGCATGTTCCCTGCCACAGTAGAAAATTCCATCACTAGACGGACACACGAGAATGGATATTTATTAATACACGTAGTTGATTGCACAAATATTTATCTACTTGATATAACACTTTCTATTTTTAATCATTTTAACGTGAATGTTACTCAAAATTTCATAAGGGTTGGCAGTGATGAGATCAAATTAAAATTGATGCATGTGTCGAAACCTTTACACGTGGAAGGGTACGGTCAATAAACTGTTTATTAACCCTTTACCGCCAACACCAAGGATTTGATTAAAATAATTCCTACACTAATTTGTATAACATTCGCATAAAACAAACGAATGAACAGACCCTGATGGAGTCCCTGATGAGAAATAAATACACAAATATGTACACAATGAAATTAGTAAAATATTCTGTATAAAAAAATAACATAGAATGTTTGTTATTAAAAAAGTCTTGCAAAAATTGATCAATTGTAACAGGTTTACTTAAACTATTTGCGGTCGTCAAATTGTTAAACACGCCGGTTCATCAAAATCAATTCCTACGTATGTATACTTGTTAATAACTAATTAAGTTTTAATCGAATCATCCGACTAAAAATACGAATGATACAATGCCATCTGTTATTTGGATTGTTCTTGAAGCTCGTATATACGTATATCGGCACATTTCCAATGAAAACTGTTCGCCGTGTGCGGGATAATAATAGCTGGACAACAACGGTTCATTTCTTTTGTCCTTTTACCTTCGTAAATGCTGTATTTATTAGTCATTTTGATCCTCTCGTATATTCATTCATTAGTTGTTTTCATGTTTTAACTGAGCTCCGGATTTTCATGTATTATTCCTAACTGACTACCAATTATTGGTGCCATTATAGTGGCCATTCGAACATAAGATGCTACTATGAAAAAAATAGAATAAAGCGGTTACTTGAAGTCTTAAGGAACGGTAAATTTTGTTTTGACAAAGATGATTTATTGAACGTTGTTGATTTACATGTTATAGAAATATGCAACTAACAAATTAGCAATAAAACACGCTTAGTTTATTTATTATATGATATTTTTCAACGACGATTTACAATTTACGAAACAATTTTTTATGTTTTGTCTGTTAACACGTTGACTGCCGTGGGGATAACTGGCGACCGACGCATCAAATTTTATTCAATTAAATAATTACTGATTTTTTGCAAATGTTGAATACAATTAATATTGTAATAAGAATAAACTGTCAAGACTATGCAATTGAATGGTTACTTTTTCTTTCGTCATGATTTGTGCTTGAAATGGGATATTATACTGTGTCTGACCAGGTGTGGGAGTTTCCACTGTGACAGTCAACGTGTTAATACATGGACGTGTGCCATTTTTCCGCTGACTAAAAAATCGAATTTCGTACGTTGTAGTACTTTAACAAATAGTAGTTATCTGCACAAATTTATTAATGTTTTATGAAGATATGTTGTTTAGTTCTTGCAAAAAAATTACTCCCGGAACAGACCGAGAAAGAAGAGCACTCCGCTAATAGACTGCCGGTAGGTAAAGTATTAAGCCTAGTATACCTATGAGGGGTCCCTCGAACCCATAAGAAAATGTCAAAGGACAAAATTGGTTAATGTTATACGTTCTACATTTCTGCGTTATGTTTATGCACTTTTGTGTATTGATGCAATTGTAAAGTGCAACTGCAACGTAGAACGTGCTAACAAGGAGACTGCTAGGTGCTAACAAGGAGACTGCTAGGTGCTAACAAGGAGACCGCTAGGTGCTAACACCTTCTTTTCGAATAAAACTCTCTGAGATTGTAGTGCATGCAAAGTATTATGAAATCCTACTGGCTATTTTATCAATAGTCCTCTGTTCTATAGAAATTCAAGTTCGAAGTTTAGAAAGCTTGACGCAATCTTGATCTTCCATCACCGTGCAATAATTTTAATGTGAATACTGATAAATTAACCTTAATAGGTTTTGAAAACCAGGTATAACAAAATCACTATAAAAAGTATACACGCACGTACCCCAACTGTGGTTTAGTAAATCGCAACGTAACAGACGGTACCATTCTTAATTCTTTTCCGATTAATAATAATCATGCACAACATGGCCGATTAACTGGGATTTTAATGATTGAATATAATGGAAATAATTTTGTTTTGTTTTTCATTGTAGATTCATGAAAATATTATTAATAGATAGACGAAGTTTTTCCAATTAAAATGAGTCCAAACACGATCTCATTTGGACTATTTGTTATCAGAGACATTCCAACTATTGAATATTATCTAATGCAAAATTCTAATAACAAATGAACCGAATGACGTCGTGTTTGGACTCATTTTCACTGGAAACTCCTCACCTATTCATTTGTAATGTTTTCAGCAAGGTATTATAAAGAATAGAAAAATTGTATTTTTCGTTATACGACGACTCATTTGCATCGACAAAAGACTGGCGGCGGCCGACTGAAACCTCGTCGTTGCTCTATCTATCTCCCTCCCAGAGTATCGCTCCTCGAGCTACGCTCGTAAATATTTGCTCGAGACGGCAATGACAACTTGCCCTAGCACGTTTGGCTGGAAGTTATCAGTCCCGAATGCTTTTCCAGCCGAACGTGGAACTCTGTATATACTATAAACTAACAGGCGCCGAGCTTCTCATCACCTAACCGCCAGTATACACGGAAATGTCCGCCAACGCCGCACTTATTAAGTAAAAGGCTGATGTATTCCTCCAGCATTTCTTTATATCTTTCTAGATTCAAAATTCCAACGATTTTTACAAAATCTCTGATTTAAGGAAAAATATTCCCAAACGAAGACGATCGATCATGTCATGGTGCACATTATAATTGTGATGTCATTCGTTCACAATTTGAGTTGCCACAGTGCTCCAGAAAATAAACAAAAGTATTAGTAATCATAGGTCGCAAAAGACAATAGTTCTCGGGATACTCAGAAAAATTTGAGTAAGCACTTACGTTGAAACCAAATTTTTCTTTGTATCTCGGAAACTATTCCTGGGCTCATATGTAACAGGTAACTCAATTTCGTACAATTTCATGGATATTATACGCATGTAAAGATGTCTCCATCAAATTTATAGCGCTGTGTACATATAAAAATCTACTGGAGACAGTGATGTATATTTGATACTTTTTCTTGCAAGTTTTCAAGCAATTCAATTATATTCGAGTTTCGAATTATGTACATACTTAGATAATTATTCCAAACAACAAATTTTTGAAAATCCTGAAAGTCTTGAAATATATTACTGATTCTTGAAAATGGAGAACATGCGACAGTATCCAAATTTTAAATCTGAATTATAATTATTATATTACTTACACATTGGATATTACAGAAAAATTCTTCAGATGTTACGGTAATTATATTATTGTACATACCATAAGACTTTCAAGACTTTTATACACTTTCAGAATTGTCAAGATTCACAAGATTTTCAGAGTTCGAATAAAATTCGAAATGACTCGAAACTTTCGCTATGTACATATGTATACGTATTCAAAGTGATTCGAAGCGATTGCTAACCCATTACTAACTGGAGGTACCCAAACTTTTGAGCGGCAGTGTATACACCGTCTTTCGAATAACAGTCACGAGACTAGGAAATTCTGATTTCAACGAAACGTGTAAAGCATGTGTGTGCGTGAAAGTAGAAAGTAGAAGCACGTGACGCTGAATTGAGTACACGATGCGATCAACTCGGGATTCCCGGACTCATTTTAAGTCATTCCGTTAGGAAAACCGGTATCCAAAGAAAAACGCAGAAGTTATGCGCATGTTTCGTGTTCTGTTGTCTGTTCCTTCATCGTTTTCTCTTATTTAAATTATTTATTAACACCCGGCACAGGTGAGAATATGATTACTCATTAGAAGCAAATACATACATCGCTCACGCGTGTTGAATGGGGAAGAAAGTTTTGTTGATGTTGCATTATTTCTTAATATAAGAATGTTGGATGCAACCTACTGATTGTGAGATACAATTAAAACACAGTATTTAGTATCAATATATTTTCGTAGAGACTTGCTAAGAAAAAGTAGAATAACCTAAGAATAATCGTAAAGAGTTTTTGATACTAAAATTAAAAATGCTTTAGTTTTGTGAGTTTTTTCAATATGTGAACGCAATCATTTTTCGAAAGTTCATAAAAAATATCTTATAGAAAGTTTGTCAACGTTATTTTTTTTATATTAAAAATCATATAAGCGAAAATACCACTATAACTCGAAAACAAAGTGAAATAGGACATATGATTATATGTTACACGTTACGGGATACCATTACAAGTATACAGGGTGTTGAAGAAAAGTTGGGGTCAAACGTCCGGGGTATGTAGTACTCATTCAAACAAATGAAAAAGTTTTAACAGGTTGACCGCCACAGTGAAAACAGTCATCACAAGTCAGACACCATATAAATTTCTCTTTTCTGTATAAATCGTGAAGGAAAAACATGTTGAAGTATTCAGAATTGCACATGCGTACCTATATTTGCGTTAATGTTATTGCGTTGCAATGTTAAATTTGCTCAGAATATAGTAAAAATCAATAGTTACTCAATTAAATAGAATTTGAGGCGCCGGTCACCGGAGACTACCGTGGTAGTCAAAGTGTTAATGAGCATAGGTCCAAGTATCATTAGTTTCGAAGTTACAAGGTGTTATTCTTCAGCTTTTTATTTCCTACTGGTTTCAGAAGGAATATTTTAAATCATACCAGAGCAACCTAGCCTGTATGCGACACGAATATTGTCCAAATAGAAGATGGTAAATTATCAGACGTAAGAGAACGTTATCAGTTGTGTTCTAAAAAAAATGTAAGAAAGTAACGTAGTAAATATGCAAATAATCGTACTGTAAAGCATCAACAATTCGTAACGATTGTTTAAACGCACCTTATTTATGTCTACCGCGTTATAATGCTGTTCATCATGTTCATTAATCCTAACTATTCAATAAAAGTATTTCCTTTACCACATAGCACACTTTGTACGTCGTACTTTTTGTTAATAAAATTGATATTTATATTCTTACTAATATTATACGGCGTACATTATAAATGTTTATAACATGTTCGGCTGTGTGAGCCACTGATGGCTCACATGGCGTGAACGGGAAGTGACATGAAAAGGCCTGCGCACGGAACTTGTTAACACGTTGAACGCCGTGGCGGTCACCGGTGACCGACACCTCAAATTTAATTTCAGTAAATAATTATTGATTGTCGCAAAATTCTGAGCAAACTTCATACTGAAACAATAATGTAGGAATGGAAGAACACGACTGAGTACTCAAATCTTTTTTTTTTCTTTACGATTTATATAAAAAATAGTAAATTATATTGTGTCTGACCAGGTACGACCGTTTTCACTGTAGCGTTCAACGTGTTAGCACGTTGACTACCACAGTAAAAACTCCCATACCTGCTCAAACATATGTACTATAATATCCCATTTGAAGCATAAATCGTGATGAAAAAGATAAGTAAGCATTCAACTGCACAATCCTGACATTCTATTCTAATTACAATATTAATTCTATTCCAAATTTTCATAAAATTAATAATTATTTAATTAAATAAAATTTGATGCTTCGGTCACCACTGACTCCTACAGCTGTCAACGTGTTAAATAAAAAACTTCAAGCGATTAATGCTGAAAATATGATGAAGGCTGCAGTTTTTAGCACAAATTCGGATGAAAAATATAAACCGACGGAACGGTGTCTCGATAGAGACTCAACAAGACACGTACACGTTAGAAAGTAGTGAATATGTGTATCTGACAATGAGATCGAAACACGTTCTTTCACGGTTCTAGGGTAAGTGCTGAGCGATCGAACACACTCCTCTTACCAGAAGACACCCTCGTCTTCCCCACTCCGTGGGCAGATCCTAAAGACAATGTATCTTTTTTAAAGGCGGTACGTCGTCAGGTTGTTTGCCATTGTTGTCGAGGTGCTCCAAAGATTGCTCTTCTGGTTTACTTGTATAGATTTATTCGAAAATAAATACAGTAGATTTTACAAAGAACGTGCTTATACTCTTAACTACTGCTTTTTTCTCAAAGACTCCGTTTTCCTCGTTCGGAACCTGTATTTATATCTGTTCCCTTTTTGGAGGGGTAAGTGTGGGAGACGCCTAAGTCCCGAAATTCGGAAGGGATCCTAGGAGATCGTGGGACTTTTTGCATAAGGTGTGGCGCCCAAAAGTCGCGCCAGAGGGACGATAAGATTATGGCTATCGGTAAGGGATCGGAAAAGGGGGTCTTTTCGCAGGTATGGTATCGCACGGATGTCGCGATAGCAGGATACTGTGTCCAGGAATTTGGAAAAGGTTCAGGTGGGCAAATATTGTAGGAAGGGTGCGCTAATCGGCGTATGGCGCCGAAAAGTCTGGAGACAGAGACGACACCATCCCCAACCTATTCCACGGCTCTTTCAACAAACAGAGTCATTGTCACCAGATAGCCAAGTGGCCTCGAACCACTAGCCATCGACTTAGAGATTAACCAGTCGACGAGTATTAAAGGAAGGTAAAATAACGTCGGCCTATCTGTCTTTAAACGGTAACTAAAACGTATCACCATTAACATATGTCTATGTAATGACATCAGGCTATTTCCAAATCGAAATAAATCACAAAATTATCATATGTATAATATATGGCTGGGAGCATTGTATAAAATCTGCTGCTGTTGGGGATGAAAAATAATTGAATCGGTGAGTTGGAGAACAGTACAAGTCCAGAAACTACATTTTGAGATATTTGAACAAATAGTGTCTCTTTTCGTGTATTATCAACGCCATTGATTTTGTAGTGCTGTTCCAATTTAAACTCGGTTATGCTGACCCAGATGAGCGTTCATATATGCCTAATAATGGTTAAACTTTGTTCATTGATTTTCAACAATTAAAATAAAACCATTGGACTTTTACTGTTTTTCAACTCAACCCACTTTTTAGTCCGAAAATTTAAAAAATAACACAGTAATAAAAAGAAACATTTATTGACTTGTTTGAAACGTAATTGAAGTAGAAATTATTTAATGAAAAGTGACTGTTAAACAGATTGTCGAAACAATAAAAATCCATGACAGATACTGTGTTTACACTCATTAAACTGAAGGGACTACTGAAACACGAGTATAGGGTAATTTTTTTGCACTGCTTTTGATCCCAACACATAGTTCTGTGTATTTTACGTTTAGTTTTGAGATTGTTTGAAAATGGCTAATTTTGGACTCGTACTGTTCTTCAACTCACCAATTCAGTTACGGTCAACGGAAAAGTGAATCAGATATGATAACAGGGACTATATTTCTACCGAAATAAAGGAGCAATTTAGCATCACAGTCGAGCGCAACGAACGATCGATACACAGTGATTTTTTATGAGAATGCTGAATGCATAGTAAGAGAAGACAGCTTGACAGCACGGAAAGCGACGAGACAGGGGAAATTATACGTAATTCTAACGGGCCGAATTTAAGCTGCGATGGCAGAAGCTTGAGAAGACGAAAGTATTCAGACCTGCTATCAGAGGTTCGGGCATTTTAATTTTAAATACTTATTAAAACTAACAAATAAAAAGTTATAGAACTCAATATAAAGGAAGGCAACGAAGAATATAAATACGAAACTTGTGGCAGAAGAAAAATTCACCAGGTAGCGTACAAGGAATCCACTAGTGGGGCAAATGAAATTCTAGAATTAATACTTCGTCCCATTCATCGACGGTAAAACACGGGATGCAGAAACAATTCTGTCGAAGAAACGTTGGCATGCTCTAATGGCAATCAAGAGATACAAGCAACGAGCGGAACAAGAAACTGGGCATTCAATTAAGAAAATAAGGACGAAGAATGCCGAGAAAACGAATTCAAAGAATTTACTGAATTCCTTGAATGCGAAGGAATCAAAAAGCTGCTGAGTATGGAATGTACGCTTTATTGTTAGTAGAACAGAGTTACAGAGCGAGCTTATTGGACGCTGATAAAAGTGGCAGGCAACATGCTGTTGTTGTTGAATTTCCTAACAACATTTATTTATTTATTTAAATATATATTGGGAAATACTCCCATTACGTACTAGTAATGAAAAATACAAAAACAGAAACTTTCTAGAATTCTGAGTGGATTACAGAAATAAAATGCAAGATGTGTATAATATCATAGTGTGTAGTATACAGGGTGAGTCTAGCAACTGGGCCGGACTATAACTCTGTTCCTTATTGGGAAATTCTGCATTGTTTAACAAACTCTATCATCGTGTAGTGCGATTTTTTACAAAAGTGCATCGGTGCAGTTGCAAAGTGCAATTGCACTTGTTTTTTAAATGGTGCGCTCCAAATTTTTTTGCATGAATTGATTCCGCATGTTATTTTGCGTATTGATTCGCTTCATAGAGCCAGTTATAAATATAAATATAGTATAGAAATAAAATGATATGACCAAATACGTGAGCGATAATGGTCAATATGTTCATGTATAACAAATGATCTATTTTTGAAGGGAGATATGAAACTGATGTTATATCTGAGAAACATATTTTTGTTTGCTTGAAACACACTGTGGTAGTAGTTATGCTACACTTGAATTTGGCTGTTTCCCGCTCAAATCTTGTTATCCCCTCCACCTAGTAACGGCGAGTGGTGGGGGATTGAAATGCGCGAGGTATTCTGTGCGCGGGCAGGTAAAATTTAAGCGATCGAAGCCCGGCACGTGGCAACAGGCAGTTCTTCACGCAAAGTCGATTTCTACAGATGTTCTTCCCTTCCATTTCATTACTTTTTGAAATACAGTAGACCTTCCCTTATCCGAACTAATAGGGACACAAATGTGGCCGGATAACAGAATTTTTGGACAATAGAACAATCACTTGTTCTTATATTAAACTACGTTTATTCAAATAGAAATCAACAAAATTTACAGTTTGTTTCAATATTTAAGGATTTCGCATTTTTTTAGCTGCTAAATCACATAAGTTTTCACGAAACGGCTGTTTGGATAACAGAACATTCGGATATTGGGGGCTCGGATACGGGAAGCTCTACTGTAGATGTATTTTATAAATTCCTATACGAAACTTATACAGTAGTGCGTAAATAATTTTCCATCTTCAAATAAATTTACCCACGATAAATTTATTACTACACCACTGAACTCTTTTCTGCACGCAGAAATATTTTGCACGTTATGCCTATAATACGTTCATCAGATTCTGCTATTTTTTAGAAACATTTGTATATTTGGCTACAAAATAGTTGCCTTTAGAATCACTCGTAAACAAGGAATTAAGGCCTTAAAGGCCGTTCAATTGCCGTAATGTCTAATGAGAGGCGCTACGCAAGTGACCCGCCCCGATTTTTATGAAACTTTGGTATAGTATAGAACTTGAAAAAATATATGCCATGTATTTTTTTATTGACGATCATCCATACTGAAACGGTGAAACAACCCTATCAGTTGGTGTTGTAAACCATATTTGGTGGTTTATCCGGGAAACTATTTGTTGTAGCGACAATATACGACTGGAGTATTCTTAAATGCTAAATTCATCTATGTAAAGAGATTTCTAAAAAATTCATTCGTTTAAAAAATGTATTAAAGATCAGCATTTCTTGCTGTTTTTTTTTAAATGTTGAAGTGAGCTTATGCAAACTTATATACGTCAACTATGGGTTCGTATCAGGCTTGGCCACTTTTTATTTGAAATGAAAATAAGAAATAAAAAGAACATATAATAACTCCAAATAAAATAACAAATCAGTTTATTTGAAAATAAGGATGTATGCAAATAAATTCCAAAATATCATTCGACATAAATTATTTCTAAATGGTTTGTTTTCCAAATATTTGGTTATTTCAAATAATGTTACAAAATAACAAATAACAGTTAATCAGAAGATAAACGTTGCGGTAAAAGTAAACACTGCCGATGATACACTATGTCGGAAGTCTGTGGTTTTGGAATGGAACTTCCACTGACGATAAAAAGCCATCTTTATTTTCTTGGTAAAATCAAATAACAAACATCTAAATTTAAAATATAATAAAAAAGAAACTAAAATAACTTATTCGTCAAGTATATTATTACTGAAATAATATCAACTAAGGTAAAGTAACAGAACAAATAACAGATAAAATAAAAATTTTATTTGAATAATTGTTTGCATAAAAGTTGATTTCGATAATGCCCAGACCGAGCTCGTATCAACAATACAGATAAATTGGAATTTTTAATTTCACCTTTCCAATAAATATTACATGTCCTATACACTCATGGTCTGTAGGTTTGCAAAACCGGAGGAATTGTAAATTTTTATAATGTTTTAGGCATTTCACATTACCTTCCGGGTTAATGTTGTATTTGGAAATATGAAAATCACCAAAGCAGAAAAAGAAATCCGTTGCGGCAAACCTCGCCGTAGGGAATACGGCAGGCCTTGAGCAGCGCGAATCACGCTCGACTTGTTCACGATCGAAGAGGGATTATAATTAAAAATATAATTGAGTAGGAGTCGTTCTTTGCCCTTAACTGGGTCAGCTCAAATTGTTCCAAATGTATAAAAATATGTGCTGCCTAACTGACATGTAACAATAAATGAAAATACCATCGAATCTTTCATAGATTTTATATTTAAGAGTTTGTCTGCCATGTCAGCCATATGTGGATGACACTTAGATTGAGTCAATATTTATTTGATCATGTATAGGATAATAAATACATCTAATAAAATCAAATAGAATCAGTGAGAAATGATGGAAGTTACTAATATTATTGATGAAAGCGAGGAGAATTAAAAGTTACATTCATTTTGTATAAAAACTTAAATAGTTGACTATTTTCAGCTAATAAAGCGTGGCAGTCAACGTGTTAAAGAAGTTCAACAAGATGAAATCAGATCAGAAAAAAGGAGCAAACACAGGAAGAAAAAATACGCCTCTCAAGAGAGAAATAGATAACATCAGCTGCTCTCGAATATTGTTATTTTTTGCATAACTATTGTAAGTCACTAATCCATTATTTTGTATCACTCAGCCACAGTGTTTGGACATACACTACTAAACTCACTCGAACAGAAGACTGATTTCATCCCACACCATCTTGGCCAGTTTAAACAGAAACGCATACACACACGCGCGTATATAATAATTAACCATTTTTGTTAGTCGACATTTGTACTATTGCCTTCTAGTATTTTTAATATTATTTTCTTTAAACGTACACTCGCTTGAACCCATGTGTTGCCCGTGTGTGTATGTATACAGGGTGTCCCATAGGTTTCTGTACAAACTTTGCCAGTGTATTCTACAGCTAAAAATAAGACCAAAATTTCCTACACCAAAATGTCCATAAATATTTTACTAAAAAATTATAACAAATGTATAAAACGTGAAGTATGCGATAATGCTCTTTCTCATAGTTCAATACAGGACAAAACGAGATGCTTACTGTCCATGTTATTTAATTTTGTTGGTATAAGGTATGTTTTTACATGTTTCAGTATGACTGCAAATCGTACATTGTAGTACAAAGTTAATTTCAGTTTCGTTCTGTCTTGTGAAGTAACAGTTCACGATCTTCAAAATGCCAAAAGTATTTTCGGACGAAGAGTACGCAGATATGCATTTTGTTTACAGTTTGTGTGTAGGAAATTCTAGAACTGCCGTTACAGAATATTGCTAAATGTTTCGCAATA
Organism: Macropis europaea; assembly: GCA_916610135.2. Taxonomy (NCBI): domain Eukaryota; kingdom Metazoa; phylum Arthropoda; class Insecta; order Hymenoptera; family Melittidae; genus Macropis; species Macropis europaea. Next base: position 22,199,717 of record OU744345.1, on the reverse strand, counting down.
GAAAGGTATCGTATCACACAGTGTTGTAATGCAAACATAGGTGAGCACATTTACTTCTCGTTTCATACTTTTGTTATTGAAACGAAGTAGTTATTTAAGAACTTTCGTGTACAAATATGTACATAATTACTTTATGTGCTGAGATACACAAATCATGTGACTTGTATAACAAATACATGTTCCATGCACTATGAATTTTTCAAATAAATATTTGCAGAGACAATATTTATAACCAAGTAGTAGATAGAATCAAAACATTCGACTCAAAATGGTGTGAGGCTGTTTCTCACGTACATAACAGTCCTGATTCAGTAATACAAGTAAAGGAAACTGGATAGATTTGTGTCTTGCAATATCTTGCAAAATCGTGTGCTGCCATTTGATAAAAAAAAATGTCTGCTGGGTGGTTGTTTCAACACGACAATGACCCCAAACATTCTTCAAAAGTAATTGAAACATTTCTCACGGAACGAAATGTTAATGCGATCAAGCGATCAAGTCTGTCCCCCGATTTGAACCCAATAGGACAGTTGTGGAATTTCGTTAAACGTCAAATGGGAGCTGATTCGTTTACCAATAAAACGGAGTTAATGCAAAAAATCACAAGAATATGGTCTCGAATCCCAGCTGAGTTTTATTTTCGATTAGGGTACGTGTACCATTAGTTGCCATAAGACTCATTTCCTATTGTAATTATTATCACAAACTTTTTACTTTTATTAAGCAATTTTGTAGGTGGATGACTTGATTCGTCAGCTATTTTTAAATTAATTGAACTCATTAGTGTTGACAAATAGTCCTATAATAAAATTTTATTAAAAAAAAATTGAATCCTCCAAACTGCACCAGTAATTGACATATCAATCTAAAAAACTAATAGTTGACAGGAATGAACATGTGCATATTTGCATTGAATAGGTACAAAAGGAGATATTTTTCTTTTACTTGACTAACCTCAACAAATTTGTGAAGGAAAACAACCATCCAACAGCACGCAGAGTATAAACAAGAGCAACTGTTCTGGCATTTACACCCACGATGCGTTGCAATAAAAGTAGTTATAAATTTTCACACTACAGCGAATAACCTTTCAAACAGCGCACTATTCAAAAACATTTTTTTTAGTAAAAAGCTTGTTTTTCCTGACTGTAAAATAAAAGTGTCAGCTATCGGTACACCGTCAACTACTGATGCAGTTACCATAATCGAGTCAATGCCTCGCAGGTGCCATGCAGTTATGAAATCCAAGGGTTTTCCAACATCTTGCCAGAGTATCACGAAAACTACAGACATCTATGCACCGATGTTTTTGTTAAAAGTAGTTATATGATTTAAGCAACATATGTTTCCTAACTTTTGACATGGAAATTTTATTTGGGGTTCTCAATATTAATTATAGCCTTTATGAAAGTATATTCGAAAAAACACGTATATCAAACTGATGTATGAAATGTTATCTTCCATGCTATTTTTATTTCTAACTTATGTATCTCAGAAGATAAAGAATACAGTAGTTCCCAACGCCCACTTTGCTTCTTAACTTTTATCAGTAAGTGTATATTCGTGGGACGTAGCATACCCACTGCCAGAAAATATCTACCTGAATAAGACTGCGTTTACATTGGCAAGTTACTTGTACCAGTAACTTGTAAGTGGACTAGCCAGGCTACTTACCAGTTATTCGTACAAGTAACTTAGCAATGTAAACGCAGCCTTAGAAAGCAACTGCCAGCTGGACAGTCAGCTTATAAGCTTATGTCTTACGACCTGGCGAACGAATGTGCGCTTTTCGTAATTCTCGTTTAATTTTTACCTTGTGTTTTGTCACAGTACGTATGTAAAACGTTTGCATCATTACTACACTATATGCATGATACAAAGAAGAATTAACGAATGCCTAAGTAAACATACACAATTTGTGCATACAGTAGAACATCGATTTTCCTAACACTGGTCATCCGGAAATTAATCATTCTATGTCAGTTACAAACCGGAAATATTATTAATACCATTGTGCACTTAATTTTGCACTACTTTGTATTTTATATTCTAAAATAATCTTAGAATTTTTATGCAGAATTTAGTTGCAATGTGAGTTATACTGTTACGAATTGTAGTTCGGATAATCGAGGTCCTGCTGTACTTATTGAAGGAATAAGCAGGCCGGCTGTTCACTAACTATCTATTGAAAGAATTATCAAGTATAAATAAAGATTAAATAATTTGTGCTTGTACGTATAGCTTAACTGTTTGGTAAAACGAAGGTTCAACCCTCATCCGTTCCTCATTTACCCAAACTAATTTGCCCCTTGGTGTCAAATTGACGCAGCAGTCAGACATTAATATAATGAAGAGATAAATAGTTATATATGCAAATTCTTTCATTGAAAATAAAAGAAATTAAATTTTTGTACATTCAATACATTCAGGCGTAAGATTGTTCGCATCGTTCACAAATAATAAAGCGATGTGCAAGGCACACTGCTTTTTCACGTTTATCGTATTTTCGTGAGAAAAATGTGTCAAATTGATGAGGGTTAACAAGTGGTTAATTTGAGGTAGACCCATGCCCTGGATTCTCAGATCACCATGCTTTAGTTGTGTGGACTATCTACAGCGTTCAAGAACTCATTGTCAGACAACGTGTCGAAGATGTTTGACAGAAAATACGGGAGACAACACATATTTCCGAATCTATATAAAATACACTGAGAAAATATGTAGAAGCATGTATTCATATGAATCGCCATCAGTTGGAGAATTTCTTACAAAAAAATGTATTAGATTACATACAAAAGTGTCCAATGTAAATCAATCCACGCGAACAACGTGGAATCTATTAGAGATATCGAAAAATATTTCTGACATACGTTGAATGATTTTGAAAGGGACATTATGTAGTATAAATAGTTGTTTCATAGATGGAGACGTAGAGAAAATATGACGGTTATTTTTGTTTCATAAACGAAACTATGTATTCTTGAACACATTAATCGATGCAGCTCTTCATTCTCTATAAAAAAAAGTAGTGGTGTTTGTGTGAAAAAACTGTAAGTGTAGAAGATATTTTAGTATGAATGTGATGTGTCTGAAATCACGGGTACTACATTGAAAAGGCTGCATCGATTAATGCATCGAAAAACGTATGCTTCCATTTAAAAAACAAAGATGATCGGCATACCTCCGCTACATCTCCGTTCATGAAAAAAGTACTGGTAACACATTCGTATTCAGATCAATCAATTTTTGCTGCAAATGTTTGTTATGCCATTTAGTAGTTTCTAAGATATTCACGTATATCTACCGATTTAAATGGACCACTCTGTATAGTATACGAAATTGTATAAACGTCAGTTTATGACCTAGAAACTGAATATCTCTGCAGTGATTAATTCGCGGACAAGTGTTTACTAACAAGACTCGTTTGTTTCTTTGAATAGGTTGCCCCATCCCCTAAACTGCATTCCTCTTATTCAGCGACACCCTGCATTTGGAACACAACCGGTGTTAAATATTCTGGCAAAGTCAAAACTTGAACACAGAGTTCTTGTATACATCTGAAGGATGAAGACGAAGAAGCGACCCATGTTTGCCCCTATTGCAAGACATTATGGACTATATTCTGTTATCATTAATAAGAAAGATAAAGCAAACAACTTAATTCTAGTTTGCACTAATTAAAAGTATAAGGAAATTACACGTTTATCTTTTGTTATTCTGATAGCAATAACGAAGAAGCAAATATTATTTCGGAAAAGTTTTACTTCCTTGGCACGGAAACTTGTTTTTCTGTAAGTAACAAATTAAAGAGCCCATGATACCCTATTTCCCTCTACTCGTTGAATTATGAAACATAGCTATTTTAACAAACGGATGAGGCGCATTGTTCAACAGTCGATCAAACGATATGATGGTTTCGAAAACGCGGCATAATTCCCTTCATCATTATGCAAGATCGTCTGATTGAATTAATTTTTGTCGTGAATGCAATTCTATTCACTAAGCGGAATACACCTACGTTTAACAGGACTCCATTATTACGATGTAATTGAAAATTCTTCTGCGAGTCAGCTGCACGGCGTTTGCAAGAAATAAATTGTCATTTCGCATTACGTATCTATTAAACGAATTATTTTGCGTATATGACGAACGTGGGAGTTGATACGAAATTTATTATTTAAATTTATTCCAATCAATGAATAATTGCATCGAATTATGCTCGCGACAGAATAAATTGCACGCTTTAAATTATTGCAAACTTACTTACGGACGTTCTATGTTTAAATAATGTTAATTGTGTACAAATTTCACATATTAGAACACGGTGAATTACTCTAATAAAATGACCGACCTTTAAATCTCTATCAAAGACTATACATAGCCTAGTTTACTTTCTGGTAGAAAATCAATTTCGGAAACAAAGCAGAAAATTATTTTCAAAATACAACCGCTGAAACATTGCCACAGAAAACTTGTTAGTCGAGAAACACTGAATTCAGAATTCGTCTAATAAAACAAAGAAAAAACTAGTCCACGAACAGTCGTAAACGTTGCACCAAATATAACACTGGAGATATAGAAACACATGTACGAATCCACAAGACACCATCCCATTCAGTTCGATTTGTTAATCGGCAACAGAAATCGAACTGTCAGGTACACTGACCTCTGAAAGAAAACTGTTTGGACCGAAGCACGAGCCAGGTGAGCAACTTTCCTCGACTAACGAATCGCAATAGAAATTACTCACGATTACAACGCAATATTGTCCAGCTGGCCCGCATTTTCCCCGTGCAAGCGGTCTACCGGCATCTTCTTGACAGTTGTCGTTGCTCGTGGCCGTCTGCTTCATTGTTTCATCGCGAACGCGCTGACGGCCGCTCGTCGTGGTAAACAAACGTGCAGGGGACGTGCGTCGGCGAGAATTCGTCACTCCTGAGTCGGTGGAAAATAAAACATACGGTAGAAAACGGCTCAACTAGGACGAGGTCCTCAGTTCGCCTGTCATTGAAGGAACCACGACGCTTATCGCGCTGTAAACGCTCACCCACTGGCGCACACTCCTGGGGCGAGTGCATCGATCGGAGCACCCTCTACCACTTGGCTTTCTGATTGGTCAAGCGCGCGATGCGCGCGCAGCCCCGAGGCCGGGGTATTCTTCACGCACGAGCACTCGTCCGCTGGAAAAAGGGCGCGTTCCATCCCCCCGAACTACATTTTCAACTTTTTTATTCAGATGTTTGTCATCGTCGGGGCAAATTTCCGTCTGTATTCCAACAAGTAGGAGTGTTTCGCAACTTTCACTTCGCGGGTTTCGAGTATCATGAACTCTTTCACTCCGTTCACTGTACAGCAGGACGATGATTATCCGAACTAATTATAAGGAGATCGAATAATTAAATGAGTTGCATTATAACTACGTTTTGTATGAAGAAGGATAATTTATTATGCGATATCCTTAAGCTGCTTTGTAGTTTTTGTAAGTTACGGGGGAACAATATTTTAAAGTTTGAAACAATGCGGGTTGTTTGTGAATTATTTTTGAGGCATACACACTTCGTTGAAATGTTATTAATTGGGAGTTTATATGTGCATACATTGGACAATATCTAGATTTTTTTTATTATTAAATATGGATATTGAATCATGTTATAGAGAGCGCTGTAGAATGCTGCGCACCGAGCAGGGCCTCATGATTTCCCACTGTGTTCAGATTTAGATCATCTGGGAAAACAATTGAGACATTTTGTTAATCTGTATTAGTGTAGTTTCATTTAACACTATTTCTACCAAAGCTGTCTAAAGACACCTTTTAAAATTTTAACTAAAAATTATTTTCTAAGGTAATCATTTTTCCTCTATTGACTTTTTGACATCTCCTATAATGATTATTCTATAATGATTACAGGAAAAGTCAAAAAGTCAATTGAGGAAAAATGATTACCTTAGAAAATAATTTTTAGTTAAAATTTTAAAAGGTGTCTAGACACTTTTGGTACAAATAGTGTTAAGCGGACAGAATTTAAATTATAATAATTTTTGGAGAAATGGCACACTTAGAAACACGAAGTTCTGGAATTTCGATAAGAAGTAAATATATTTTAGGGAGGAAAATAGGAAATATTATTTTAAGAAACTTTCCGTACGCTTAACTGAAAATATTTTTATGTAGAATAAGTACATAAAAGTAGAATTTGGTTCATTTAAAATTGGCAGAGAAAGTCGTGCACCCAGTTTGAAAAACATCGTTTTGAGAAAGCACGTTTAAAGTTTTAAGTTTATTTATTTTGTTTATAAACCAGAAAATTTCGAGACCTACCATGTCTCGTCAATTGCAGGCATATAGTAGCTGTCGTCTTTGTTTATGGGTGGTCGATTGATCAACATAGCTCGATCCTGGTCACCGAAATGTCTATCGAGTGACATGCGCGCGTTTGCGGTATTGATGCGCTGTGCGTCTTCCTCCATGCCATAATTGTACATTTGGTTACAATTTTGATTTACACGCCGCCTACAATGTTCAACAGGATTTCATTTCATTGTTAAACAAACAAACAACTAAATGTGCTGCCTTGTGGTGCAGTGTAGCCCAAATAACGTCGCATAGTTTCTTTACGGTGTCTGTATTTTCGCAAATTCCTTGCCATAGTAATTGCACAGTTCATCAATTACTTTATCCATTAATTTTCCTCTGCCACGGATCTCATTGTTCTTCTTTTTCAGCCAACGTAATTTTGTACCTATACGTTTTTTAATGTGATTTATGCTCGTTATTTTAATGGTAGCTTTATCGCATTACGGGTTTGAATCTACTATAGCCTTGCAAGTTTTGCTGTCACAGTCGCAAATACAGTGAATATATTATAGATCATAAAGTTCTTCTGATCTAGAGAACACCTCGCGGGTTGCATCAATTTCCATTTTCCCAGTTGCACCGTCGTAGTTTATCACAATTCCTCAGCATGCTCTTCCTTTCATGTTTCATATTCACTAGTTTCAATATCTTTCTCATGCAGTTTACAAACCTGGCAATAAACGATTTTATCACGATATCGAAAAGTTTATTTGTATAAAAACCAATTAAAGTCGGCCATAGCGCTCGGTCAAGCATCCCTTCTCGAGCCTTGTGCGCGGCGGCATAAAAAGCGCTGTAACTTCGTTATTTACATGAAATTTGGTTTAATATTTTAAGGATAAAGATTATAAAGTTATACTTTCAAATTATGAAAAAATATCGATTTCTTCGAAACGTCAAAACCTTGAACCCTTTTAACAGTTCTGGTTATTTCTTTCTTCTTATGCTCCACATCATTTGATACACGTTTCTAGAGCTATGAAAAAATTCAAACGGACTGCAGTCCAATTCCCAATTTTTAAACAGGTAGTGAAATGTGGCCTTTGAAATTGCAACGCGAGGCGTTGGTCTTCAAGATCACCCGATCTATCACCGTTAGATTTCTGTTTATGGGGGTGAGTGAAAAATGAAGTATACATAAAAAAAGTTAATCCAGATGAACTAATGATATGAATTTTAACACGTTGAACGCCGCGACAGTCACCGGTGATTGACACCTCAAATATAATTTAATTAAATAATTATTGATTATCGCAAAATTCTCAGCAATCTTCATACTGCAATAATAATGTAGGAACAGAAGAATACGATTGATCACTCAAATCTTTTTCTTCTTTACGATTTATATAAAAAATAGTGAATTATATCGTGTCTGATTAGGTATGTCTGCTTTCACTGTGGCGAAAAGTGTGTAGCTGTCCTTTACACATTCTTTAAATTAAGCTATTTTACGGTACGCGCATCAATTTTAATTTGACCACATAACTACCAACGCTTATGAAATTTTGAGTAACATTTACGTTACAATGATAGTAGAAATAGAAAATGTAATATCAAATAGATCAATATTTGTACAATTAACCATATGTATTAATAAATAGCCATTTTCGTGTGCCTGTCTAGTTACGGAATTTCCCTCTGTGGCAGGGAACGTATTAACAATTACTGTTACTGCACTGAGGTAGTAAAATAATTATAAATTTTTAAAAAAGCAGTCACAGATGACTCAAGGATGATGTACGGAGTGCTAACACGAAGTTTCCAGACCCAATATAGTTAAAAAAAACAACAGACGCTTTTGGTGTTCTAGTATATATCGCGGTAAAAAAAATCAGTCAATTGAAGTTAGTGTGAGGGAGTGACAGAACATTTTTGTTGCTAATTGTGAACGATTACTTGTTTATATATCATATGTGCTTTAGAATATAAGTGGAACATTAAAAATGCAGGTAAGTGAAGGTGAAGTGACAGTCTAACAAAACTGAAGCTTAAAATTATCTTACTGAAAGGCATCAGTACTATGTTTGCTTATAAAAAGTAACTAAATTTGTATGCTTTTTGTGCCTAAGCCTGCGTGTCTTATTGCACTGTTTGAGAAAAACTGAAGATGAATACCAGAAACAATGTTTTATTACACCTCAGACATCTGACTATCAAGAAACTATTGATTATCGTCAAATCGATTCTTTATTTTTGGACGGTAACACGTTTTTAGTGCGTCGTCAGTGGTGGAGCTCTTCATATATCAACGTCGAGTCGACGCTGTCGTTATATTTTGCTCCCGTACGGGTCCCGGATTGGTCCTGGATCGGTCCAGGATTGGTTCAGGGTTAGTCCCTGAATGGTCCCAGATTGATTCAAGGAACAAAAAATATTAAAAAGTTCATTTTTCAATAGCGAGTGCATATTAATGCTTCCTTTATTCCTTTCAAGTGCTGACTAACGGATTGTCATAACGGGTCGGTAGCTTCTGAACAATTTTATAAACAATACAAATAGTGATACTTGTGTTTTCATATTTAAAAGGGGATAAGAATAGAGGAAATATTATATTGCAGTATATTTAAAAAAAGCCCTAGAGTCTTATGAGCAAATGTTGCAGAACGTTTAGAAGACCAGCTTGAAAAAACCGATCTTACTATATTTTATGGAAGAAAGAAAATCAGAAAGCATCTTTAGACAAGTAATATATAATTTTGAATAATTTACATATTTAAACAATATAAGTAATTCAATTTTGTTTATATAATATTTATGATTGAAATTTATGGAAATAAGTACAAATTGTTTTTCTACGAAAATGTATCAGTAAACGGAATTATGCAACATATTTTTGGAAATTAGTCGCATCATTCAGATCATTTTACATTTTAAATGTTCCCGGTGTTATTTAATTTTAATTTCTACCACTCGTAGCGTCATAATCTTATTTTAGACCGAATCGGTAACGTTGGGTGTGACACGGGAATGATAATAGGGCTCGCGAGCCCTCCGGGCGTGTGTCACAAATATGCATTGTGATGATAGGTCTATTCTGCATTTTGTCGATGCTAATATTTCACGCTATAGACTGACTACCGATAGACATGTCGGAGACTACGTTTCCGACATAACTATGTTTGTAGCAAAAGATTTGTTATGTATGTATTTGTTTATGTTGTGCATTTATTAATTATTCTCACAATACTACGTATGAGGCTTTCAGTAAATTTCAAGGATTGTACTGAGCGATTAACATTTGTATTTGTGATTTCAGAAGAGTGAGTTGCGCGTATGGTAAATCTGTCGCGCGTTGACCACCACTGAACATACCACAACAGATCTAACTCATGCACGGCGGGTTGCCGTGCTAAAGGCGCGCCAGAGCCGTCTTTTTAAACATTGATAACTAAAAAATGAAGCCTCCACCACAATTTCGTCATTCTTGATTTTCGACATGTTTTGGCTTGTAGAACCACCCTCCACCCTTCACTTGTAGTGAAACATCCTGTATAATTGGCGTTAATAATGAAGGAGTTAAAGTAGACACAGGCATTTCTTGCTCAAATGGGCCCTTGCTTTATTTCCTCGGCAGATATTATGCCGAGCCTCCGGTGAAACTGGAACCAGTACTTTCGATATAGTCGGTGAAACAGATATAGTGAAGTCATCAATTTCAAGGGTCGACAAAGAAACGCGTGTTTTAAGGCGAGGTTCCTGTGTAGAGCCTTCAAAAATAGTTCATTTTTAGGAATTAAAAAGAAAAAAACTACGACAGATAATTTAATGAGAGTTTGGACATTTTATTAAGGATGTCTTAATACGTTGGGCACTGCAGTGGAAAATCCCGGAACTAGTCAGACACGCGAAAATTCCTTTTTATTAACATGTATCGTTGAATGTATAAACATTTGTTTATTTGATAATGCACTTCTATCTTGTGTCGTATCGCATGCTATCGTAGGTCTTCGTTTCTGTTATGTCAATTAGTGGGCGTTCTACAGGGTGAATTTGTCGTGCGTTGCCGTCCACAAAATGGGCCATGCCTGACCTGCAATATGATCTGTCTGGTAATTAACAAATGAATTACCATATTATTTATTTTTAAGAAGATCAGAATAATTAATAAGCGCACTAGATTAAAATATATCAACTTATCAAGTAGATTGCACATTAGTAGAACTTAACTTGAATTAGATATTCCGGATTTTCTTAAAAATGAGTAATATTGTAATTAATTTTTTTAATTCAGAAACAGATTCGAATAAGCGAGGGTATACGAAGTTCGCTGAATTTGTATATGACAAATGATGTATAGCAGAGTAGAGATATAATCTCTGGATACCCAACCACAACCTACGTGAGGGGAATGGACGCAGAGTGGGGGTAGGCTAGAACCAGACCTCGCTCCGGATGACCATCTCTGATCTAGATCCAAGGTCCAGATCAATACAATTGGTTCGTTGATTTTCATTAAAAGTCGATTATCCTTCGAAAACTCTACCGCGTTTTGTTGTATGTAATGATATTTCATGAATTCTTGACAAGTTTGTTTGTTTTTACCCGCGACATGAATTTCATTCATTGTAGAAAGTCACGAAAATGCGTCTACATTTGAATGTACGCATTCGAACTTGTATATAATTTCATAACTATGTTCCTCCAATCTCAATCGCCATCTGACTAATTTCGAAGTGGGGATTTTGCAGTTAAATAATCATTGAAGAGGTCGAAGATCTGTATAAACTGTAAAAGTTATGTCATATAAATATGAACAGAAATGTTTCACTGAATTAACAATTATCAGAAGTTCTTTCTCTGTAGTGGAGTAGTTACGTTCAAACTCGTTTAACTTACGAGAATAAATACCACGCCATGGGAAGATCTCGATTGTCTTGTCTTTGTCAGAGGACAACTCCGATTCCTACGTCGGACTCGTCCGTAATTAAAAAGAATTGTTTGGTAAAACCTGGATACTGGAGAATAGGTTTACTAATTAATTTTTCCTTTAAGATAAGAAATTACTGTTCCGGACATTCTGTTTGTTAGCAGGCTATGCTCTTCTTCAATGTTTGTGTCAAAGGTTTTTAGCTATGGTTGAAAACTTCATTCATATCTTATCATTCCTGAGAACATTTTAATTTCCTTTTTATTTCGAGGTCTTGAAACTTTTTGTAAATTTGCAATGTTGTTTGGATTAAGTTTGACACTTCTATCGGAAATAATATGATTTAAGCCCTGAAAATATATCCTTTAATTTGCGGTTTTGTCTATTTAATGTAGACCCGTAAAAGACTATATCCTCTACATAAACAAAACATGATGTATTAGTTAGTCCTTTTAATACATTGTTCATCAGTCGTTGCAAACAAAGCGGTGCATTTTTTAGACCGAATGGCATGCAAGTGAACTCATAATAACCATTAGATGTAGAGAATGCGGTTTTAACACTATCTTTGGGGTTCATGGGAATTTGCTGACAACCGCTAGATAAATCTAAAGTTGTAAATTACTGCGCGTATAATAATTGATCCAAAATGTCTTCCATATTTGGGAGGTGGTATGCGTCTCCTATTGTCTTCTCATTCATTTACATTTGCCAGAGGAATCCAGATCCTTTGGTACAATCCAAAGGGGGCTGGAGTACAGGTAGTTCTCCATTCATATTCGTTCAATAAATTGTTGAGGAAATCATTTTTAATATAACAACGGTTTTTATGAACGCGTTTTTAAAGTTGGGTTTTAAGTCAAATATTAACCTTATTCATAAATGCTTTATCACTCAATGTAAACAGTAAATAGATTTGTCATAGGTTTCTTGTTTATGGTATGTAATTGTATTATCTACTATTGAACACCAAGTAAGTTCTCAAACGGCATGTCAATGCCAAAAAATGGTATGTATTGATTTACAATATACTAGCATATTAACACAAAGTAAAATTATAGATTTGTTTAATAATAACGCCCAGCAGCCTAGGTACATCATATGCACACCGCCATTTATTTTCTGCTTAAAATTCGTCTTATGATTATATTTATATATAATATACGTATACGTATAGGTATGCAATAAATAATTGACCTCTAAAAGTTGCATTTGTATTCCTTTGAGTCTCTACAATTCGAAAAATATTAACCCTCGTACAAGGGTTGAATTTTCATTTATTAAACCTCTCTTACTCGAAAACTTCGATAAGACGAAACCTCCACAACCTGAAGACTTTATCTCTTCCCTTGAGATTTAAGTTACCGAGGTTCGACTGTATTATAAAATTCAGTTTTGTGTTACAAGTATTGTTTGTCACGAATAGATTATTAAAAAGTGTATTACCTGAAAAATGCTCGGTTTTAACGCACTGGCAATGTGGAGACTAACAATAAGAGTGGTCAAGAAAATTGTCAATACAGAACTTCAACCAGACTCGTGGATTCTATAGGTTTCACTTTAGATTCGAAAGGGAACTTGAGCCCGATCTCACTGGTGCAACCAACTCTTAATAAACGTAAAGCAACGTGACACTAGCGTTCTGCAGACAGATTTCCATATAAAAAGATTTCCACGGTCCTAGTTGCGTCACGTTCGTGTTCGTGGTTGCTTTCTAGTTGGTCGGAGTCGTACTCCCTATGTTATTTTGTGTGATAAACAGAAGGGGCACTAGAGCGTTTCCCATTTTTTCAATTAGTTGAGAGTTCGAAAAGTTTCTAAAAGAGCGACGGAAAATATTCTCAGTACGTAACAAGTTTATGAAACAATAACAAAAGAGAAATGCTTTCAATTTTTTATTTTTATACGTGTATATGATATATGCGTATAAAATGGACGAATGTTCGAGGAGGGCTGCAAGAGAAAAATTACGTAAATAAAGTAGAAACACTGATCAAAACAGCAGGAACGACAGTCACCAGGAAACATGAAAACAAACAATAAGAGAGGTCAGTAGTGTAGAAAAGAATCACACGAGAGCACTTCGATATTTCAAGTTTCACACAAGGTACGACGGGAAAAGCTGTCCTACACATAGATACAGAATGCTGTGATACTGTAGGTACAAACTATACACATGTTCATGCGTACTAGACAGAACTTTGAAGTCGTTTCCCTCAAAATCAAAGCCTTGGACAACAAACATTTGTTGCAAATTTTCATACATACTTATTATATTTCTTTATATCCTTGAGGGTTCTCCGCCCACCCTGTATACATATATTAATAAACTGTAAACGAAAGTTTCCTATTATAACATTACGCAAAATTTAGTTATATAAAAATTTAATTTTGATTATCTTCTTTTACACGTGGTTTCAAGATCAACTTGTCTTCCAGGGGAATGATATATTTCCGTTTCAATATCCTATTAAATTAGAAAAGAAATTCAATGACCTGCTATCATGTGTCCTTATCACAACTGAAGATCAAACAATCGAACTTTGAAGTAAGTAGACACAGATTCCTTTGTTTTCTAATATATAGTCAACTGGGAATCACTTTTACCAGAATCAATAAAAATTTAATTCTTATAACATCAAATTCTACATAAAAAATACAAAATGTTTATCCTCTCGAATTATTTAACCATTTTAACCCTTTGCTACGAACGACGCCTATAGTCGCTTGTTGAAGCCGCACACCGTGTACTGCTGACGCCTATGGGCGGTCAATGCAATGGCTAGCTATGTACTACTGCAGCTCGGCCGCACGCAACGTTGGCCTCGTTTCCAAGTCGCCCGCGGTCAAAGGGTGAATAAGTCGAGTAGTTTAGTAACTTGTAGCTAATGAGTTAGCTGTATAGTGACTTTCAAAGAGGAACTACTTACCGGCGGAATTGCTAATTTCAAAGTTAATGTAAAAAAACATTAATCGTAGTGGTGAGCTGCGAAGAGTGTTGCATCCCGAGAATATTTTTCTGTGATAGCAAAAAACTTTTCCAGTACTATATTTAAGACATGCTATTCTCTTTTATTTTGAGTTGTATGATATGAAAAAGTAGTTTAACGTAAAAAAAGTAATACTATAATATTTTTTAACCCTTTCGCTGTAAAAGGCGTATATTTTCCCGCTCAAAAGTTTGGAGCATGTTAGGACTTCAAAAAAAAATAACAATTGTCTTAAGAAAATAAATATTTTATTCATAATATTGTTTAATAATATTTAAGAGTGAAAGATATCATTATAATATTCTTACTTTTCAGAAAAACTATGCAAATTTACAAAAGCGTCTTTTCGCAGAAGAATCCTCCTCTTTTCTTAATGACTACTTGATATAATTTCGGCATTCTGGAAATTAATTTTTCCATTGTTTCCAATTTGAGCGAAGCATCTTCCAGTGAAAATCCTTTAAAATTACGTCACTAAATAATACTGTAGCATGTAAACGTGCGCTGTCATGACTAAATTTTATTTTTCTCACATTGATGAAATATTAACAGCTCTAAATTGTACACATTCTGATTGTTTAATTAGATTCTATGAGTTCATAAAATTTGTAATCTAATCAAAATGCATGAAGAGTTACGAGTATTACTACTTCCACTATATCCTTCGCAATTCATGTAGACAACAGTTACAATTTTATGAAACATAATCTTCCCTGTTATGTGCATGTGTGCAACATAAATTAATTACGCTAATATCAATATTTTACCATTCAGGCGGCTTACTTAAACATTTAAGTGTACGTGTATTTAATTCATTTTCAAAATTTGTTTTCTTTTCTCTGAAATAAAGATTCATACAAATAACTGTATTCAGCATCTCGGTTGTACCTTGAATGTTAATCATCACTATAAGGCTAAAGTATGTATAAAATTATTGATCAAACGTTTCAAAGCACAAATACAATTCATTTTTATCAATATTCTCTTTTTATGAAAAAGATTGTAATATTTTAAACACAGAAATAATGAATTGCATGAATACTGTTGGGTACAAGAAGGGCCTCAGTGTCACAAGTCAGGTTCGAGAAAAGCATCCCTAAACATTACGAAGTTAGATATAAAGAGTTTTCTTATTTATAATTTGTCCGACTGAGTTGTTATATGACACAGCTTGAGGTCTCCTTCGTTTACTACAATTACGTTTCCAAGTGTCTGTTTTTTACAAAAAGGATTTGTAGACCTCCTTGGAGTTTGTTCACTGTCATTATCTGAAGCATAACATTGAGCACTGTCTACTGCTTTGCTTGAAAATTTTACTCTTCTGGTTTATTACGACAAATTCACGTTCGCAATCACAAAACTAAGAAGACGGTCAACCTTGTAACATTCATTTAATGACAAAATAGGTGAAAAACAGCTGAATAGCTACATAGATCGCGTCCTGTTTAGGTTGGTTTATGGCTGGTTTAGATACGAGTTAGGGTCAGTCAGTCAATATCGATGCACACAATTTTCCATAGCTCCGTCAGTTTTTAAGATACGGCAATTAAATTTAGAGGGCATGTGTAGTAAAGACTGGGGGATCTATTTATGCGTTTTATGCAAAAAGGGCCCGAGTGTCCTGAAGCCGTTTTTGCATCTAACAGTACAATGGTTGAAATCTTCTCGTCAGATTAAGATCGTTTAAAAACTTTGAAACTGTTCGTTTGTTAATTTTGTCGCATTCGTTGAATATCTCACATTAAGACTGCAGTTCATACTTACCATGTAGAACTGACATAAAAATATGATAAATACATACAAATTTGTGCATCGAGAAAAGACAAATTATTTATGCAAGTCAAGGATTACAAGAACTGTCGTTACAGTCGTTTGATTCAATTCAAACACTATTCTTGAATATCTGACGTGAAATATATGATATTACGTATACACACATACACCCCCGTTCATAAGTCGTGGGACACCTCATCATTTCTGAATAAACCTGGATTACGATATAGTAGAATTGATTACTTATTTCGATATGAACGGTTCTTTTAAAAACATTCATGTTTACACAACATATTTTTAATGATATGGTTAGTATTCTGTTATAATTAATATAAAAAAAGCTGAAATAATTATAGTACGGTTTAAGACAAGTTTTCAATGCGTTAAATTTGGGTGACATTTGTTTCGATTTTGTGATCTGTACACACATTTGCAGCGATTCTGGATAGAAATCCAAGAAGAAACACAAACAAAAATGACCGTAAGGCTGCCAAGGCCATTTCGAGTTATCATCTCGAAACGTGGAGCGTACATTAGTGAACAAATTTGAAACTTGATACATATAATTTTCAATATATTTTAACATTTAGAAATTGTATTCAGTGTAAATAATCTGTAAGTAATCGTGTGATTCAATATAGTGGGTGTTTAATAATTTTAATTAAAACGTAAAGCTGAAATCAGTAAGTGTTCCATGACTTATGGACGGAAGTGTACATAATCGCAGAACCATGTGTAAATGGCCGCAGTTTTCAATCGGTATCACGTGGTTGCGATGGGAATTTCTCCTGTGAAACTTCAGAACAGTTGAATAGTGTTTCGTTTTCTGCTTTATTATCCGCGCAATAAACTGAAATACTTCAATCCTCTTAACATTGACCATACAATTTGCGCGTCACACAGCGGAACTAAAGATTTATTATCTGAAAGCTAAAAAATCTTGCATCCGTCAATATAACGCGCAAAGAAAAATGTATAAATAAATTCATTCGTTTTGTAATACGAAATTCCTGCGAGGCGTTCAAAACGAAGAAGCAAATAAACGAGTGAACAGAAATTCTTATATTTTTCGAAATTCGCTTGGTCTGAACATGAATTGAAATAAACCATCGAAAATAAGCCAAGAGCGGGATTTGTGCAGATATAATTTGTACGAAACGTTTCACGTTAAATGGTACGTTTTTTAACGTTCTATGATGTTCTGTTGAATACAACTTCGGTGAAAGAACACTCACTCGTTGAACACGCTTGGGTGCATTCCAAGGAAAGTGTTCCGCGAATTCATTAGATTCGGTATTTCACTCACGTAGAACGCGAGGTGTTGCGATTCCACCGGAAAATATTTGAGTTATGCTGCCGGATGTCTTGAAGGACATCGCCAAGGAAGTATCGTAGCTTATCAAAGTCCGCCTGGCTTCCTCGCACCAATTCCAGAAGACGAGCTTCTGATCCCTCGCTTGCAAGTCCACCAGAAGCAAGGAGATGTTCTTGGCGACGGTTGCATCGATTCTAAGCACGTGACAACCTTCCAGGACCACAGGAATCGTCGTTGCTCGCTCGTCGCACCTCAAGAACAATGTTAGATCACAGGTAAATAAAATAAACAGCGCGGAGGATAGCGTAAGGTCGAATTTATGATCCAGTTACGATGAATAATTTCACATACCTCGACATCACTTGTTGCCGGAGATATTCCGCAGCCGGGAAGCTCAATGATTGTTTCGGTGATACAAATAGAATTGTCAGTCCATTGACAACACGTTCTTCGATCAATAATCCAGGTCTGGCCGTGAAGTAGAGCAGGAAAATTAGATTCACCGCGATTCCAACAACCATGCCGGACTCTGCACCAATTGCCAAGCAACTCAGCAAAGTCACTGTTAAAGGTATCAGATCGATTTCTAGAAGCGGATACGAATACCAAGTTACTACGATTGTCTACGAATTGCCTGTCAAGTGGAATTCAGTGGCTGAAAAACGAATTATCCATAAAAGAGGTGAACGTAACGCAGGATATGACTTTGTACGGACGAGCAGTTTATCTACGAGTCCTAGAATGAGGAATTAATTAACCAGAGCGTTTAAAAGAAGGGAACCTTTAGGCGTCTACGTAGTACTTGCAAAGAGAAATAGACAATATTTTATCAATATAGGTCCTAGAATTAACAATTTTACTGATCTGATCTCTTATGAATATAGATACGATTAACTATTGCGTACATTCCTGTCAAGACAGTCTTACCAGTTCTCACTTTGAAAAATTGAATTGGAACTGAAATAGTGGTGGAAATACAGAGGATGTTTCAAGAAGGTTGAGCAAAAATTTGGGTATAAGTTTTATGTGTCAACACAAGAAAAGAAGTTCATATAACCGTACGTCCTAAATAGCATCTTTATCGAAATATAATTTAGTTTAACATCAGCACATTTTAATCGTTATCAATGTTGCGGGTTTGTTTATGTTCTCCCTCATATTCGTTGCAGCGATTGTTCCGTGGCCTCCATGCTCAACCGATTGAATTCATGAGGTTTTTATTTATGGGGGCACTTAAAAACTATTGTATTTGCAACTCCAGTACAAAACAAAGAAGTACTTCGGTGTGGTATTGTAGATGCTTGTGAAAATATTCGTGCAAATCCCGGCATCTTTGAACGAGTTAGACAATCTATGGCAAGTCGCGTCTACGCGTGCATTGAATCTCATGGAGGACACTTCGAACACCTGCTTCGAATTCATTTTTTTGTGGTTAATATTCGTTTATGGACGTATCCTTATATGTACTTTTTTCCTGTTTTGCCACACGGAACTTATACCCAAATGTTTGCCCAACCTTTTTGAAACATCCTCTGTACAATTTGCAGCATACTGTAACTGAACTTACTTTTAGTCCTCCAAAGGACGATGAAAATACGAAGTTCAAGCATGTGGTACATGGCAATGATAATCACTGCAGCCAGAGTTGCCTTCGGGATGAATTTAAAAGTCGAGGTTAGAAAGCCGCATGCTAAAAGCACTAGGCATCCAGTAATTATACCGCCCATCGGTGTTTTTACACCCGAAGCGTTGTTCACGGCGGTTCTTGTGAAGCTTCCTGTGGTTGGCATCGATCGACAAAAGCTACCTAAGATATTGCAAAGTCCCAGAGCTAGCATTTCTTGATTAGAATCAACTGTCTTCCCTTTCGCTAAAAGGAGAAGAGAAATTAATCTGCGAACTATATCGTAATGAAAAACTGTTACTTTACTTCATAATTAGACGGTGAATGTTTATGCAAGCAACATGGGACAACTATGCACAAAAAAAATGCAAAATTTCTGAGTAATATGTCCGACATACATTTATCGCATAGAATAATAAGGTATTTTTACAATTAACCCTTAAGTGGATTATTGGGCCGTAGCGGTCCTGTGCAACTTCAAACTAATAATTGTTTAATTTTTACCGATCAGACAAAATAGAAATCAATTTTCCTTACAGCATTAGGAGCATAATGAGATAATAGAGGATTACATAAATCTTCAAATAATTACACCAACACATGTTAAACAATTATTAGTGTGAAGTTGCACAGGGCTGCTACGGCCCCACTAATCAACTTAAGGGTCAAGAACTCCCTTACAGTAAAATTAGAGCTTTGATAGACTATAATACACATTACAATAAACCGCAAACAATTTCTCTGAATTTGAAACAATCAGTTGTTAACATTTATCTATTAATATTAACTTGTATTCTGAATAGACTTGTATATCTTTCGGTCCGTTTATTTTCCCATTGTTTGACCCTTTAATGACATTGCTACTTTTATACAGTTTTTTATAATGAAACTGTAAGAAATATGTGGCATATACAGGGTGTCCCAGCTTATCTGTTACAAGCTCATATTTCCTAACTTATTGAAGATAGAGAAAATGTTTTATATGAAAGTTGCATTGTATGAGGGGGCACATCTTTTGGCGAAGGCGAATTTTTTTTACATTATTATTTTAAGAGATATGAAAGCCAAGTTCGTTTTTTTTTTTAATGGAACTATGTATTTTTGTTCAGATCATTTGATAGTGCTCTTCAAGTCAAATTCACTGGCCTTCAATGTAGATACCCAATTTTTAGCGATTTTCGAAATATTGCGCTTACAAATTTACTGATTTTCAACGGAAGAAACTCGGCCGAATAGGAAGTACCAGTACTTAAATAAATACTGACAACGTTTGGCCGGAAAAAAACTGGAACACCTGTATAGTATTCCGAAGATTGTTCCTAGCAAAAAAGTTCTAGTAAACGTATACCGTCAGATAAACCGTTTCCGAATCATGCGCATTCAGAAATTGTTACAGTGCCGCCGCTCCAACTTACGACTCATTCAGACTTACAGACAATTGTCCGCAGGCAGTCTGCAGACAACGGAAAACAAAATACAAGTCCGCCGATAGTTCGCGGACGAGTATTGGCCTGTCTGTTGTCTTCCATTGAAATGGAAAACACGAGGCAGTGTCTGCGAACAAAGTCTGAACGGAGCATATAAAAGGATAACACGCAACGATTTTAATTCACAAACTCGTCAGTTTATTCGCAGTCTACACACAGTCTTCATACAGTTTGCTATCAGTCAGTCTTCATACGCCAAACATGTGGACAAATGATAAAGTGTTATCATTTATTGAGGATTTACAAGTAAATGAGTACTTGTGCAATATAGAAAGTGCAAATTATAAATATCGCAATAAAAAAAAATTATGCAGTCTTATAAAAGCAGGAAGTGCTGCTCGATGTATCCTTCCTTTCTATTTTTGGACTAATTCTTTGTAATCAAAGTTCAAAATCACTTTTCGACATTCTGACATTCTGTTTTCCGGGCCTCTCGAAGAAGGCTGTTTCCATACTGATAACCTTCAATTAAAACTTCACGTATCCAGAAACGTTTAACATTTTTTGGTTGTCTCTTTTTCTGCAAATTCGAAAGTGTGTATCCTTCATAAACCGTGGCAGCAACCTCACTCAACGAAATGGTTGGAGACACTAAAGTATGAGTCTAGATGTGGGCTCACGATATTGTCTGCAGACAGTCTGCATACTGTTTGCGTTATACAGTCCACGGATTGTCTGTGGACAATGTATGCAGTCTGTCTACGGATTTTCTGCGGACAGTTGTCTGTAAGTTTGGTCGAGTCTTTATGAATATTGAATACATTTAATATTAACAATAAGACAAAAATACATGTATATGGCAATGTAAAAACATACGCTCTGTGCTGTTATATACGTTTTCATACACATATACATTTTTACAAATCTTCAGTTTACTCAGCATTCGTAAATCGGAGCAACGGCCGTGTAACAATTTGCAAATGCGTATAATTAGAAAACTGTTCACTTTCCTTTTCTTATCTAAAATGTGAAATGTAACGTTTGGAGATTATAGAAAAATTGCAAAGAATCTCTAGGGGGTGATAAAAAATCATAAAAAATCTATTTTACTCAAACTGAGACATACGCAAGTTAAAAAATCAGATTAAAGGAAATGTAAATTCCCGAAAAACTTTTAATTCACAATAATACAGACAAAAACAGTTTTTTAAGATTTTTATACAGACATTTATTATTCTAAATGTAAAGTGTTCATTTTTTTTGTTGATTAACGTTTTTACATTTTTGACTGGAATCTTTTTCAATGTTACCAATATAACTTTCTGTAAAGCAATCTCAAGATAGTAACCCTCTGACGTGCCTCGTGTACCTTCTTTTGGAGTAACAAGAATCATCTGGCCATATTGCGCACTTCTGACTTTTTTATTGCTATCCACAAAGGGGGCGAAACTAATTGGATATACAGGGTGAGGCACGTAAAGCGTGACAACTGAATATTATCGAAAATATGGGTGATACGAAAAAGTATTGTTAGGAAAAATTGAAATATTTTAGGGGGCACACTTGTCGACGTAATTTAATTTTTTTTACGTTAAGATGTCAAGGACATTTCAAGGTCATGGCCAATTTTTTTTAAATGGAACTACATATTTTTTAATATACGTAAGTATAGTTCACAGCAAGACGAATTGAATGATCATAGTCACTCAAGGTCATGATTCTTTGTTTCAGATATCCCCAACCAAAATAGTCAATAAGAGTTAGATCTGGCGACTACGGTGGCTATGTCACTCGACTTATGCGTTCTATCCATTTTTTGCAAAAAATTTTATTCGTTACGTTTCCTCAGCATACAGCACTGTATGGGGTACACCATCATGTTCCACCCACATCATAAGACACATTCTTAAAGGCACTTCTACTAATAATTGAGTTCGATTGACCTTGAGTGACTATGGCCAATTCAATTCGTCTTGGTGTGGACTATGCTTACGTATATAAAGAAACATGCAGTTTCATTTAAAAAAAAGGTGATATCCTTGAAAGATTCTTGACATCATTTCGTAAAGAAAATTAAATTACGCCAGAAAGTTTGCCCCCTGAAATACTTCAATTTTTCCCAAGAACATTTTTTCGTATCACTAATATTTTCGATAATATTCAATTGTCACACTTCACGTGCCTGAACCTGTATAATAAAAACGCTGATTGTATCTTAAAATAGATTATCAGAGCTACAATATCCAGTTTTACATCAGGTTAAATATTAACAAAAAACGATGATGTTCTAAGAGAACGATTTGATTGCGACACATGGTTCCTTTTGCACTTTTTGTCTTCCTGATAAGTAAAATACGTTTGAATAAAAGAATTTGAGCTTGAAATTTAAGGTCAAGGCCAATTTTGAAGAAAATTTCTTTAACATATCTTCACCGATCATAGACTGTAGAATCCCCTGCAAAGGCCACAACACAAAATTTGTTTACATCTTACAAATAACTTAATACATTCTATAAGAACATACGTTTGCATGAACATCCTCAGTCTATTTATAGCATATTTAGCGATGCATGAAGAATTTAAAAAAATGTTATACTCCAAACACACTGTTATTACGTTAAGAAAATATTTAAAAATCCTTTTGAAAAACGTACCAAAAGCTTTGCTAATGGCAATACTCTCCAAAATGGCGATCAGCGGAAACGAAATGATGTTGATTCCGACTTCCCCAACTAACTCCGCAAAATTATACGTATGATTCCCGTTTACAATAGAAAATGGTGGCGGACCAAAAGGTGGTAAGCCTTCTGTTATATTTCCAGTAATTTTGAAGGGTTTAATGTCATAAGAGAACAATGTAAACGTTAGTACTGTTCCTATAATGACGACCACAGCGTTTCTACTTAATGACGCCACCCACATGAATTTCTGGAATGCCGTCCCATTTTTCTTGCCGGGCAATTTCTGGTGTTAAAAGTTTATACAAATATTTAGTTTTGACTCAGTGACATGCTACTGTAAATACTCATAGCTGAGGTACTAATTGAATCCTTTATTACTGAAAAGGCGTGTGTCCATATTTTGGGGAAAATTAAGTTAGGCGTTTTTCTAACTGCAGATGCCAAGCCAAAGAAAGAGTGACTTTTGATATCTCCTATTGATTCCGATTGAGAAAATCAAATAAACATTATTTCGAAGAAAATTGGGAAGTTTTTATTGCCTGGTGTAAAATTTAAAAAAATGGATAGACGCCCTTTCAATAATAAACGATTCAATTATAAACCAGACTAGGCTAAGTTGATTGAATCTTTCTACTGAATTCATAGCTTTAAGTACTGCAGCTTTAAGTATATTATGCTAAATGCTAGAACAATTTAACACGTTCGCTACCAGCGTCACATCTGTGTGACGGATCGATTCTCTTCTGAGGACCCGACGTCACATATATGTCACAGCAGTAATTTTTCATATTATAGCCACATGAACAAATTAGCGGATAAACTTGAAAACAAATGCATACATCATAACTGACGCACCTGATCCGGGTTCAAACTAATAACGGCGAACCAACAGGGTTATGCCCTGATAAATGTTTTAAAACGTATCAGAAAATGTGAATAAACTACATTTCCCTTAGAAATAATATTTTATGTTAATTAATTATTCCTTAATCATCATTTTTCAATGAATAATCTATTCATTTTTTCTGCAATTAACATGTCACACACGTGTCATATTTTTTCATATTGTTTCCAGATGTATATTTATATTATTGTTGGTTAAATTTTGTAATACAAGTTATTTATCATTCTATCTGCTAGAAAGTATTCAATCAATTTCATATTAATATATTGCATCAATTGTCTAAATTTATTTGTTAGATACTGTATCTTTCTTGCAGTTAGAATAAATAAAGAATTAATTCATTAAGCATTACGCAATTATTGTGCTTGCAAAGTAATTTCCCAATTCCTAAGGGTTGCAACATTATTATTTATTTAAGAGCAAATGTTTCGTGGAATCCCTTTATATGAACATGAACTCCTATTAACTGAACGAAAAATCATAGCTGGTGAGAAGAATTAGGTGGACTCCTATTATGTGAACGACGTAGTTATATGAACCTACTTGTCTCCCGACAGGTTCATACATACAGAGTTCTAATGTATATAAAAAATATTCTTCACATAACCCAGCGTCACGTATGTGTGACACGTTAAGATACATGCTCATTATTGCATTACTGCATTTTGCATTACTACATGATCGTTACTGCATTTTGTACATGTATAAGTAAAAATGTGCAGTATCTTGTGCAAAAATATTGTTTCTCCTTGGCTCGTGGTAGCGAACGTGTTAAAGAAACACACTTACCTTAAGGCAAAGAAGCGCAATCATGGAACAAACTCCTAATAACGTATCCCAAAGTGTGACGTCGTGGATATGATGAACAACTTTAACGATGGCATCGATAAACGAATTGCTTCTACCGCTTAGACCAAGAAGCGTACCTAGTTGCGAAGTTCCAATTATAATTGCAGCCGCGTTAGTGAATCCAGAGATTACTGGCATACTAACGAACTCCAAGAGAAATCCCAAATGGAGCAATCCCATGGCCGTAATCATGCAACCCGATATAAAACAGATGAACACCTGAAAAAAAGAAGAACGTGGCATATAATTGAAAGGTAAGGGGAAAGAGCAGGGTATGGCCATTTTTATTCTGCAGTGTTCAACTTGAAAGAAAAATGAAAATAATGTAAAACAATGAAATTTTCGCTTATTTTCTTCTGTCGCCTCATTGAAGTATATCTTTATGTCATGAACAATACGGTTACATTCATTGAACCCTGTTTCTTTACTTATGCACTAAAGTATTAAAAATTGATTTTCTCATAGAAGCTGTTTTGTGACATTCCTTGTTTTTCCCTTAACCCTTCAATTTATATCGTACTTTAAAATTGAACGATTTCGGAACGGAATATTTGAAAAATAAATCTCCTCATTAGAGCACGGGTTTCGCGGGTCGTAAAATTGATTGCATATCACTCAATCGATAACATTTTGTCTTCATATGAAAATTACTTTATGAAGTACGAATGAAATAGAATGTTAATACATCGCCGTTCATAAATATAATCGCATCAGGCGGAAAGTGAAAGAGTACCGACACCGCTTCGAAAAACATAGTTTAGAAAGTAGTAAAAACATAGTAGTAGAAAGAATGGAAGAGAAAAAAGTTTTACACTGTTTGATGGCTAATGCAATAGAACATGTCATATTTATACATTCACAATATTTTCGAAAAACGAAAATGACCTTTAATTTTTTGAAGGATTGCTATATATTTTTTTTATATGATATAAAAGCGACAGTCAAGACGCGTTCAACCATATCGTGTTAAATGACCTTCAGAGTCATAAAAGGTGAGGAATGAAAGAAATAGTTTGAACATTTCGTAATATTCACTAGTATGCCTCTAAACGCTATATCTCGAAGAATACTTTGAATATCCACATGAGACCCTTTCACATTAATTTTAAAACTCCAATCTATTTTTTAAAACAATACAAAAATTTCCGATTTTTTTTAAAACTGCAATACAATAAGATAATCCCTTAACACATCCTCTGCCACAGTGAAAAATTCCATACATAGTCTGGCACATGAAAATAAATTTTTATAAGTACATAACGTTAAAAATACAAACATTCAATTATCTCATGACATACTTTTTATTTTGTACTATCGTTGTAGCGTTCATTTTAATCGAAATATAAAGAAAATCAACATTTTTTAAAGTAATGAAATTGTAACGAAGAAAGTGAAAAGACACAAGGATGTACTTACGACGATGCTGCCTCCGAGTCTCATAACGTATTCCTGTGATAGTAAAGCCATTATTGCTGTTGGACCCACCGTGATATCTTTGCAGCTACCGAACACCAGGTAGACAAAGCAACCCATAAAGCTGCTGTAGAGGCCATACTGAAAGTTTCAAAAGCTTATCTAATGAAAATCGGCTTTCCAACTATTGTCGGTTCGATGTAACTGTAGATTCTGCTTAATTGTCTGACTATCAATGATTTATGAAAATACGAAAATTTTGGCGGTAAGGGAACTGTAACACTAGTTTCTCTTTATCATTCTATCTTACAATTTTTTCTTTTGCCTCATTTACAATGTGTGTACGCACATACCATTATTGTTATATGAAAGTGTGATATTTTCACAATACCTGTTCTAGAAATCTTTTGATTCTCTAAATTTCGTAATCTATGTCAACGCACCGATTAAGACTAATAGCATGTAGTGAAGTTGAGTCTACTTTCAAGATATTAAATATATTACAAAATTGTTAACAAAATAGGTAACTACTTCAAAGCTGCTATGCTTGAAATAAAACTTATCTTCTAAATTTCGAATATATGTATAAACTGTTCTCGAAAATGTCATTGAAAACTGCGTTGAAATTGTTAAAGATTTCCATGTTTGTCGATATGTACGTATTGTGCTCCTTAACTAGAAATTATTTATATTCTGTCTTTTATATTACGTGCTCCTAGGCTGCGATCTCCATTGTATCTTTAAGTCAACATTTCCCAGTCTACTGGATGTTTCACCTAACTTTATCACCTGAAATATTTTTATTATTATTAAAATTTCATACAAATATTGCATAGTTTTTCGGGGTCCAAAGTATAGGTGTTTCACAAGTAACTTTCTCTGAAATAATTAAATCATCAATATTTTTTCAAACGAAAAAGTGCAAATTTAACACTTGACAATGCCTAGACATTTTTGAATGTAGAAAAAACATGTGATAACTATTTTAAAAAGTATTGACAATCTTCAGTACTCTACGAAGGTTTAGCAGAAATTATGCGCAAGCCTCACATATTGTCCTAAACTTTTGTCTTAGACATTATTTATTTTTCTTAATCTAAAGGGCAAAATTATATACTCTATGTGTTCTACATTCGTAAAAAGTGTTGCTGCTAAAGTATACTTCTCGTGTGGTTTCAGAATTCTGTCAATATCTGTTTTTTTAGAAATATTCTATAAACGTATAATTTCTTTTATACTAGTAACAACTGTTTCTTCATAACTACTCGTTGTACGTAATAACTTCGCAACTATCGCTAAATTAATGATAACTAAATACAAATTCATTAGAAAGGCTTATTCTTGACAAAGACACGAGGCAATTTTTTCATTTTCAATATCTTCTTGTACAACTCCTGAAATGTTCTAAACAAAAATTGAATGATATTAGAAAAGTATACGTACTTGAGATGGAAGTCCAGCCACAGTTGCATAAGCTATACCTTGTGGTATAGCAGTCAATCCAACTGTCAATCCTGCCAAAATGTCTTGCGAAAGTTTGCTCAAACTGTAGACAGGCAGCCATGCCAGAATAGGTATCCTTCGTCGAAGCAGTTCACGTAAATCCAATCCTGAATTCACACTTCTCCCTGCAACTCACAATGTTGGCCAATTTATTTATTGTACATTAAATGATTTTCAACTAACTGCTGCGTTGCAAACATTTTTTAAAGGCCATATACAACCATACGATTCAAAATATGGGCTTCTTTTAAGAACATCTTGGTCAAGCTACAAGGAATGTCAACATGCAACACTTTGTATTAAAATGTCCATGTTTAATTTAATTTATTAATCAACGAGATAGAACACTTTAGTATGGCAGAATCATATAAATAGTATGGCACTGTTTACATAAACATAAGTACATTAAAACAGTGAGTCAAAACCGTTTATATCGGTCACATTTCGGTTTCTTCTCACTGGCCATAATTCATCAGTGAGGTTCAATCTGATTGTAAGTTTGGATTCTGACCAGAATGTATCTATGAATTTCTGTCTAAACTGTGGTCAAGAGTCAAATGCATCTGTGAATTTAGATCTGACACAGTATTTCAGTATTTCAGTATTCAGTAGTGTTTCAGTAGTATTACTTTCTTCGGTTAAAATCAACAAAACGGTTTTGCTCTTAACCGAGGATAAGAAGCAAAAGCTACCTTAGGTCTCGTGCAAATACTTTATTTCCTCGACTGAACATAAAATTTATTTCACTTTAACTCCTACAGTGATTAAGTCCTTTTTATTCCTTTTTGCAAGTACTCTACATAGCTGAAGTTTTAGACTTATTTTTAAATACTTTGTACGATAGCATGCGAAAATTTCCGGACACTTCACTTTGTATTTGTACTTATAAAAGTTCATGACAGTATAAGACTTATAAATATTCTCCAAAAAGAAAAACAGAGTTACAGACGTCCACTTTATCCTGCCTGAATTACTTTTTAATCCTGTGTTGCTTACTGCTCGGTGCAATCTTTCTTCTTCAAAATGGGACTAAAAAATGTGACCGCAAAAGTTGCCCGTTTTTGGGTCCGCGAGTTTGTAACAAATGATAGGTCATGATGAGGTATTAATAACAGAAAATTTTTACGTTGAGCATACGATTGGTTTCAGAGATTGAAGGGTCAAAGTAGTCGTAGTCTGTTGACTCCCCAGTCCATGTGCTTCGAAGTGCGAATTTTCATATCACCGAGATAGGTTTGGATTTCGTGCCCAGGGGTCTTTCGTGCCCACTGGTCTCGAATTTACAGTCAAATTTTGAAAATTGAAAATGGCCTATCCAATATGGTGGACTGTGTGGACCACCTTTTGCTTGGATATGATATTCCCCCTTCTGTTATTTAACCCGCATTTTTGTACATTACATTAATTTGCCTTTCTGTTGTGTGGTTCACTTTATTAGGTTGAACTACTCTTATGTTTTATCTATTGACCACTCCTTAAATGCATTCTTTAATTTTCTTGCTATTATTCAAATTTGAAGCTAGTGTTCTTGGATATCTAAAAAAAACTTGATGTGATGGAGCACGGGTATGTCTAAGGACTATGTTGGTTCAAGTTTTCCAAACTTTTTTGTATTTCTGTGTAATTATCAATAAATAATTAGATTATAAAAATTCAGAATGATTGATACAATATGGAATACGGAAAATTAAATTGGATGTTTGTCAAAATAGGTATCTAAAGATTTCCTAGGCCATTGATTTCGAACCGAGATTCAGATTCCAGGAATTCGAAAAAAAACCGAAGTAACAAGCCAAAAGAAAAGAATTTTTCAATTTCTATGAAAACTACTACTTAGGGGATTTTAGGACAGTAATTCTCGCATGTATTTCAAATCAAATGACTGAAATCTGAAATGACCAATCTCATATTGTGGACAAAAATATAAAATATTTGCAATATTTATGAAGATCAGTTCCCGGTCTGTCAGTAATAGATACATTACTGTAAACCTCAAAATACAAAATCTACAAAAATCAGGGAATAGCGCTTCAAAAAACCGTTAATACCGATATTTATGAAAATCAAATAAAAATCCTGAATACTCATTGGAACGATACTCTGACTTCTCAGTCCCCCGCGTTGGATCTGCTATTTTGAATTTTGAAATATCATCCTGGATTCGTAGTCAGGTATCCCAAAAAAAACCCTAGGTATGAAATCCGCACCTACATTGTTGATATGAAAATTTGCACTTCGAAGCATATGAACTAGAGAGTCAACGGACTAGGACCACTTTGACACTTCATATCTCTGAAACTAATCGCATGCTCACCGTAAAAATTTTTTGCGATTAACATCTCATCATAACTTATCATTTGACACATAATTCAGTTCCAAAAACGGGTGAAATTTCCACAGATTTTGCTGTCACTCTTCGCTGTCCAGAAGTTTTAACATGCTACTGCATTATCATACTTTCTTCATGCAACAGTTTCTCGTTTCGAAAAAAACTCGTCTTCGTATTTTGAAATCTGTTGTGATTGTTGGTAACTAGTTCGTTGTTATCCTGTTCTTCTTCTAAGTAACAAGACAATTTCTCCTATAAGCTCATGAAAGTCTCCACTTGAACAAATTCTGTGTAACAATAAGATGAGTGTCCTGACTTTGTAGTAAAATAAAACAAGCACGATATATAAATATTTGTAGTTATACGTCTACATACATAACTTCATAACTTTATTGTTGACGGGCTGTCTCCCTGTTCCGTGAAACAGTGCTACGTAGTCCTCGAATGTGCTGCTATCACTAACCGACTTACATTGCGAGTTAACGATGGACAAGTTGTGGAAGTAAATTTTTTCATATGCAAGATCAATACGTGGAGATAATGTGTGTGATTTGAGATTACCAGACTCTTCAGATAACAGACACTCAATCCAGAGATGTACATATGCTGCATAGTGAAAGTTTATTCGCTGAATCGGTTTGATCTTCGGAAAACGTTTTATCGTTCGCGTCTCACTGATTCCCCTGATAACAAGTCACATGATTAGTCGTGACAGTGTTTAAACAATCATATTTAAATTTGCCGAATCCTCCGCATGAGCTTCATAACGTTGTATTCACCGGGGGATTAGATGACACGCAAGAATTTCAAAAGATGACACGTGTTTATACAAGGTGAGGCATTTAACACAGACCACCAAAATAACTCGTCTACATTTAGTGATAGAAAAAAATGCCTCAGACGAATGTTGCTTGATTTCAAAGAGAACATAATCTGACGTTAATAGCTTTTTTCGTAGGTGAAGGAGAAAGGACGTACGCAGGTCACTTTATTTTTTTAATGGAATGATATGTTTGTTTATTTATCTTCTAATAGAGTGTTTTAAAACACATATGATGATCTATAGTTGAAGATCAATCCAGGTTGTTGAAAGTCAATCACAATGCTAAATAATTTAGTTCATTGAACAGGTCGAACACTTCGGTAACTTGCAAATTTATTAGCTATTTTAGAAGTGTTCGCTTTGGTGTCCATAAATAGAAAATGCATGCTCGAAAGCGATTCGATATGGACAATATTATACGTAAAACTTCATTTGGGTTCGTTGCAGAATAAACTGCGCGGTATGAACGAAAAGTCACGCGAAAAAGACTAACGCGGAACATATTATTTGATATTAATAATAATAATTATTTATTGAACCTTAACTGTGTACACTTAACAGTTTGACAATAACATGATTACAGATGTTCCTGGGACATTTATAGCTCCGTTCGACATTCACGCGTAACTCTAACATGTAATTCCTTATAGTATTTTGATAGTAATTGTTATAACAATCCTAAAATTACAATACTGGAAAAATGCGGAGAATACGAAAAAAAAAACAGTAACATTTATTTGATATTGATATTCGGGGATATACAGTGTGTTCTTGCGGTTGCTAGCCAGCGTTTTTCTGGTAAATGGTAAGTACAGTAATCCTCGGTTAATTGCCGCATTCTTTCCTAATATATAGCTTAATTGACGCGGAATTATCCCCACCAGGACATTTTTTCCGGGCTGTTTAACAAATAGATAAGACCGGCCAATCCCGGAACACCTAGGGAAGAGGTGAGATGAAAGGGACACATATTGAACGGGACACTGTAATTATCTGAAAGATGAGGGATCCTCCATGACAAAAGTAATTTTTGTTACGTAGCAACACTAACGTATGCTCATCTTCTTACGTCTAACTACAAGCCGCTGTCATTTCAAAGATGGCAGGGATATACGATTGAATATTTTCGTGCTTCCAAGTAAAGTTTCTAATGTTTTCTCAAAACGTTTTGTAAAGTGCTGTTACTGTTGACTGATTTTTTATTATGACATCTAGACAGATATTTATTCAGGAACAATAGCGTGAAATGTCAGGCATCCCTTGTTTAATATTGTGACTATAGTTTAGATTTTTAGCTTTGTTATCATGTTTGTAAATGGGACACAACAACAATTTATGAATGAGATGATCCACAGTGGAACGAATGGCACATTTAGCTGGACAAAATGAATTTCTCGAAAACTATTATAGTTAAAGACAAAATTCTTTTTGCGCTCTTTATGATTCAATGATGTCTTTTTTATGGCACATTGTGCACCCCTTCAGGCACTCGACGGGTTGTAGGGGGGGCGCACCCCCTATTTTTTTATCGAAATAATGTAGAAATTTTTGTGACATTCAGTAGTTTTAATAAAAAGAAATAATCTTTATTTCAAACATTTTTTCATATTTTGCATAATTAAATAAATATTTACGACTGACGTTGCATGGATCGAATGAGTTCCGTTAGGTGGACAAAAATCACTTCTAAAATTGCAGTGAATAACAAACAAACAGTTAAGTAATATTTTAAAATTAATTTAAATTACCAAGGAAAATCATTCATGAAAGATCCGTATGAGCGTGATCTAGCCATTTCAAATGTCAGCAGAGATAAGAGTATATACATAATATCTTTTCCGTTTGTATTCATTAGCAAGATATAATCAATTATATGGAACTTCTGTACTTCAATTTTCACACGTAGACATTGTCTCGTCACTTGTTCACATGTATTACACTCGTTAAAAAAATATCAGATATTTCCAATTTCTCACGTTCATGAAATATTAATATACATTAGATATGTAAGTATATAATGCAATATAATTTAATAAATGAGAACTATAAGCAAATGGTGGTAAATTAGGATAATTTTAACATACTAACATATTAAATAATACTACGTGATTACCAAAGCCGGATGTTTATGTAACTGTATTATAAATTAAATTCAAATTAAATTGAATTCATTTATAAGAAAATATATGTAGGTACACATTAATATTAAGTTCCTGCATAAATTATGTCCGCGAATCTCGTAATATCATGTCTTTATTAGCGCACAAACCTTATGCAGCAACCTAATACATACAAATGTAAGTAAATAGGAGTTCAGACGCCAAAATGGTTTAACCCTCGAAGCTTATAAAAATATATTTTAATGATTAACAAATTCGTTTCACTTATTGCTACATCATATGTATGTTTTACACATTTTAAATTTCTAATAAGTCATTTTCTTCTGCATATTATTATTGAAAATATTATAAATAAAAACGAATTATAAAACATGGGATGCGATTCATTTAACCATACAAATATAAAACGTAATAATAAATCGTGTGATAATTATATGTAAAATATTGATAAAAGTAAGAATATTATACTAAAAGAAAAAAACAAATCTCTCTTCCTCGCAGTCGGCAGGACTCGAACCTACGCTCCCAGAGGGAATCTGATTTCTAGTCAGACGCCTTAACCACTCGGCCACGACTGCTACGTACTACGCTCTTTCAAAATACATAAACATGATTCGTTAGGTATTTTAAAATTTATTACCAATTATTAGAGTAGATTTACTTAATATAAATGTATACCAATAAATTTCAACAAATAGAATCCTTTAACGCGTTCCCTGCCACAGTGAAAAATTCCATACATAGACTGGCACATGAAACTAAGCTTTTATTGATGCATAATGATAAAAATAGAATCACTGAATTATCTTATGGTATACTTTCCATGTTGCACTGCGATTGTGGCGTCCAATTTTTATTGATATAGAAAGAATTTATTTAGCATAATGGATTTCATGCGTAGGACGCATACGACCCACGAGGCGTGGAATATTTTAATATTAAATACATTTAGGTTGTCACAGTGAGTTTCATATTAGCTATGGTGGTTTAAGTTGACACGGTATCCAGCATCTAATCAAGCGTAAATCGTGCGGTTGGCAATGTATTGATTATAATACAGAACTATATGATAATTAATCACATCATAGGAGTATCGCTTCTGTATCAAATTTATTTTCAAGGTTATAACCGGCAGTGATTCATACATAAGTATTACATGATAGAAAACGTTTACGATTTAACAAATCAGACACAGAAAGTCTAGAAAACTTAAAGAGGGGCGTAGGACCAATGAATGAATCAAATAATAATACTGACGAAGTCCAGGTAAACAGTTGAAAGTTCGAACATGAAATTTACTCAATAACGGTTTTGCTTTCTTAACGTTTCCTCTTCTGTACACCGTCGATCAGAACAGTTGTCAACCCCACTCCTGCCTCCCGAGAGACGTACTTACAAAACACGGCATTCCCATCTATGACGCGGGTTCTGTGACGTAATCACAGCGCCACTGATTGTGACCGCCACGCGCACGTGCCATTCTGTCAATAATCGACTCGTTTGAATTTCTGACTTCTGATCTCACAAAATTTCGTCGACTTTTACCCTTATAATAATTCTAATGCAAAGATAGTCTTCATGTGAATACAATATTATGAACGATATTCATAAACTACAAATAAATAGTGCTACAGAACAGCCTTCTTTAATGCGCTTTAAGTTGCACTCGTTAGACATTGCCTCTTGAAAGAGATACAGACGATATGTGCCAGAAACGGCAGGCCCAAATTCTGGATAATAGTTTCCCGTTTTCAAAAAGAATTCGTTTTCGCCAAAAGATGTGCCCCTCGTAGCATGCAAACTTCATGTAAAACATTTGTTGTATCTTCAATAAGTTAGGAAATAAGAGCTTGTAACAGATCAGCAGGGAATAGTCAATGTAGTACGGGCAATAATAAACAAAATAATTTGTTGATAACAATAAAAAAAAATTATTTTTCCATTCTAATTATAAACAAGAACAGAAGATGAAAAATAAATAATAGTCGTACGGTCACTTGAACGGCCGTAGTATCTTTAGTGTTAAGTGTAGACAGTTTGAAGTTATTTTGAGCAAAGAAGTCGAAGTGCACAGGACAAATTTTTATTATGAACTGAGTCATTTTAACATTTACCCTTCCAAACATGGAAGCAGATAAAAGAATAAAAACATGTGCATGCCAAAGGGTAAGATGACAGTGCGGAAAGAACCGCACGAAATTTCTGGGATACTTAACCCTTTGACTGTGGGCTACTTGGAAACGAGGCAAACGTTGCGTGCGGCAGAGCTGCAGTAGTAGGTAGTGAGCCATTACACAGAACGCCTATGGGCGTCGACAGTACACCGTGTGCGACTTTGTTAATCGCCTATAGGCGCCTTGATCGCAGTCAAAGGGATTATAGCAGAGAAATACCGTACAATATTAACACGTTCGAAACCGATGTATTGTTTCAAGACTCTTCTCAGAAACCGTAAACATTTTTGCAGTTATAAGAAAAAATAAGGCAAATGAAAGAGTGTGAGAGTGAGAGCGACCTATTCAGACAGTTTCATTAGGTTGTTGCATATAAAGTGAGCGATTTCATATATGCGTAAACTTTCTTACAATTTAATAGTAATATAATGCCGCGAGATGGCATTTGTTGCACGTCGACTTAAAGCTTGAAGTTTGCTGCAAACGATGCAATAAATGCTTCGGCAATTGTTTTAATAGAAATGCTGGATTGTGACAGAAAGTGGACAATGGATCAGCTTCAAATTCGAGTGTTCTTTTTATTATGAATTTAAATTGGGTCACAACGCAGCGGATGTCACTCATAATATTACTACAGCCTTTGGGGAGGGTACAATGAGTGAACGGACATCTCGTCGCTGGTTTATAAAATTTCGATTAGAAGAAACGAATCTCCAAAATGCTCCTCGCGTTCAAACAGAAGTACTGATTGAATACAATTAATTGAAAACTGTAGTAGAGTCTGATACACGCCAAAATGTGCGAAATATTGCACACAAATTAAATCTGTACTATACGACAGTTTCGAGACATTTAGCCCTTTGACTGCGGGCTACCTGGTACCAAGGCGAGTGCTGCGTGCGGCCGATTGCAGTGAAATGTAGTGAGCCGTTGCACAGAACGCCCGTGGGCGTCGGCAGTACACGGTGAGCGACTTTGTCAAACGCCTACAGTTGCCGTTCGCAGTCAGAGGATTAAAAGCCGTAGGAAAGATAAAAAAATTAGATAAATGAGCACCGCATAATTTGATGGATATGCAGAAGAAACACCGACTGGAAGTGCGCACCTCCCTTTTCACACGAAATTAAAGAAATCCATTTTTACACAATTCCTGCTCGCCCGCCATTTTCGCCAAATTGATCAATAACTGATTATCATCGGTTTGAGCATTTGGGCCACTTTTTAGTTGGTAAAAAAAGCAATTGTCGAAAACATCTTCGAAGAATTGATTAATTCTAAGAATACAGATTTTTCTAGTAAATAAATAAATGCACTTAATGCATGTTGAATAAAGTGCATTGAAACTTCTGGAACATATTTTGATTAACCCTCGGAAGCCCATGCTGGGTCTATTTAGACCCACATTTTTGAGAAGTTCGTCGGAAATTTCATCTCACGATGACTGTCTTAAGGTACCGTTTGTTTATATTCGAGCCGATAAGACGACCGGGTGTCTCGAGGAAATAAATTCTTTACTCAGTATTCAGTTCTGCATCTCGGAGAGACGTATTAGCTCGGTTTGGAAATTTTTTTTTATAAATCTCCTTTATTCATGTACCAGTATTACTATTTGTAGACTTTTTACATGATTTTGGAAATACAGATTTAATTTGTCTTTTACTATTAGCATTTATTTGAGTATTATTTATTATGAACTGTGGTTTCTACTTTCTTTTATTTCAGTTATTTTTCTTTCTCAGTGTCTAAAAAAACAATCATCAAGTAATATTCTGCATAAAACAATAATTTGTTATCTATACAGTCTACAAAATAAATGCTCTTTATTTACGTTTTATTCTTAGTTTACTCATATTTTGTTGTTTGTTTATATTCTTTGAAAAAGCAATCTTTAGAGTTGAAAATATCAGTTGTTTCAAGCAAAGAATCACATAGCTAAGTGATACAAAAAAAAAGGAAATGCATGTGGGTCTACATTGACCCAGTATGGGGCTCTGCAGGATCGTCGAACCATCGGTACTCCGAGAGTTAATGAATGTTAATTTTAGTAACATTATAACTGTTATAAGTTTCATTAAGAATTCGCTCATTTCATCTGCAAAAACCTATACTGTATAATAACACGCCATGGCCCACATGGCGGGTAATCAGCTACGCGAAATAAAGATATCAGATGATCGATGTCTCATAGTGTGGATCCTGTGAGTAAAATAGCACTTCAGTCAATATATATTTCGAAAACATGCTAACCATAAACATTATGTTTATTTTATTCTGCTGAAACTAACGAAAGTATGAAAAAACTACAAGATGCTAATTAAAAATTGAACTTAAATATATTTATACATATAATATGGAATTTAAATTTCAATAAAAATTACCTATAAGTACGAAAAATGTCGACGGTCTTGATTGCGTATTATCCATTTGTAACTTGATTTTAAAATCAATAGCAATTTTATTTTGTATACGCCTTATTCTGCAAGTCGCACTGTAACTTTTCCGCTTGCTGTATGAGAACTGATTGATAATACTAATCTCTGCACATGACCCACATGTTGACACATCGGTTAAACGTGTGAGACAATTACATGACTCATATGCTGGGTCATCGGTCTCGAATGTGTTAAATAGTTAACTAAATAACCAGATAGTACCCGGGTACCCGAATAGCAGAGTAATACAAATACTGGGCAGCCGGTTAGTAATCCAGTTATACTCGGTTATTCGGGTGATATAGTTAGCCATATGGGCACACAACTCCGTTAACTAATAAAACGTTTCTCGATTAATGTTTAACATTTGAAAAATCACATATACGATGTATACTGACTGAGGCATCCAAAACTGGCTACCTGAATAACTCGTCTGTTTTTGGCGATAGAAAAAATGCATCAAATCGATCTTGCTTGTTTTCACGATTTGACTGCGTTCCAGACCTTCAATGCCATACCTGATAGCCATGATGATTATTTTTTTACATCCTGTGCAGCATTACTTACGTTGTAAAAAGAAAACGATTTGATAACATTTCTGTTTATAATGAAATCATTCACAAAAATATCACTGTGTACACTCAAGTAAAAGTATGCCGATATGTCCTTGAATCAATGCAGAGTAATCAGATCAGGTCGAACCACTATCGTTATAAGTGACAGAAACATTACGAACGACAGTACGCTTGTCAAATTGTTCTCTGTATTCATTCACACATAATCACACGTTCCTGCGTACCTACAGATTATGACAAAACCGACTAATTGACACTGTTATAAAAAATCTCTCATTTTGGTTTTTAATTTGATCTCAATTATATCTAAAACGTATGCATCCAACAGTCAATTTGAAATCGGAACGTACTGTGTAATTTAAACTAATAAATTTGAAAATGTTAACGACAACGCTTCAAAGAAACATTTAAATTATGACTGATATTGCAAATGTATATTAATATGTTCAAACAATGTTAAACAGGTGTTTACGTTCATGTGCGGCATGTCAATATGTATGTATTCTTATGTATACAGCGATAGTCACGCAGACTTTACAACAATAGCACACATATGTAAGTCATCTAATACGATCATGGAAATCTGTTGTAAGAAAGTATCCTTGTTCTTCGCGAGCAGTTGTATTGTTTGCGTCAAATAGTGATATCGGGTAGTGATAGTCGAAGAAATGTGAAATGAGATTCTAAACATTGGGTAGAATATACAAAGTGTCAGACTTTAATCTATTATTGCAAATATTTCGAAAAGTACGCTGGGTAGAAGAAAATGCTTTTTGGGAGTTAGAGGAAATCGAGAGGGACGCCGTAAGATACAGGCAGGATGTTTTTAGTGTTAGGATTCTCGATGAATAATTATACAAGGATCGCGGTGAAAAGATTTTTTATTTAAACTCTCACGGACGCACGTATATATACTCTCTATCAAAATCAAAATCAGACTCTCTCCCGCGGCCACGCGCACTCGCTCTTGCATTTAAACGCTCCGATCTTCGCTTGTCACTCGCTTCCCCAGGCGTCGCGAAGATTCATGAAGAATCGAGAAGATTCAAGAGACTTCTAGAATCTCGATTCGCGACGCACGTCTACATGCATACATACACACATACGTCCATTCACGCTTTTTTGCTTGACATTCACTCGCATCTCTCTCGAACGTTCAATTGCTTCGTTCTGGAACGTTCGATCCCTTTCTCACATGGGGCAATCTCTACAATATTGCTAGGTGGAAGTTGACTGAATTTTATTTTTACATTTTTTGTTGCACTGAACTTATGACACACATATGAGTAAAACTGCTGAAGCTCAGCTGAGAAATTAGTGTTCAAGTCCTCTGGGTAACCATCAATCAGCTTTTCACAACTTCTTCTCATCTCAGTTTCAAGTTTGCCAACAATTGTGTAAAAGGTGGTGATACGAAATTTATTTCTGGCATTCGGTGGTGCCCCCCTTCCCTTGTTACCCTAAACACGTGCTTATTTTGCTTAATGGTTAATTCAGCCCGGATCAGAGGGATACATTGACGATTGTACACGATGTAATGCATTTTCCAGCACTATTCTTCACGACGTCGTGAGGGAAAACCGCAGATGCTTCTCACTCATTTCTGTAAATATTTACATGAAAGGCATGAGGGAGGATCGGGGAATGCCGGTCATCCACAATTTAAGAACACTGCTTTATTTTAAAGCACCGTGTTTGATGCTATACTCTACATTCAATCAAGTGAATAAATGTAGAACAATTCGACATTGCAAGCTGAAGCGTTTAGCCAATGCACACGAGTGCATGTTTTTACAGTTTACGTTGTAATTTCTTCAACAGAATAAATGGCTGTAAGTATAAGTAACAGTAAAGAAGATACAATTTTGTTTCTCCCATTTAAAAACGTTGGGGAAAAAATAACTGTACTTATCTCAACGGTGGGAGAATCCTGTCAAAGCTCACTCTTCTTTCTTTTTAATAATTCTTTCAAAATGTTACCTGTATATATTTCTTATTTTGTCATAAACATAGGAACACAGTTTGCTGTCTATTAAAAAAACAATTGCAAAAAACTGACAACACAGGCTTGTTTTTATGCAGTTTCTCTTAAGTAACCGCCATTCCTCCACTCTTCCTAATATTTGTTTAAATTAATCATAGCGTAGAGTTTTTTAGTTTCATCGAAGTTCATTCAACTCTGCAATGGGTGAAAAGAAGGAACAATCGCTTAACGAAAGATGTATATTATGCTATTAATTAGTTGTAGGGCCCGTAGGTCAGACTCCTGATTTTCCGAGTTTTGTTTAAATTCATTTTTAGGACATCCTGTATAATGGCAGGAACAGAAGAAAATAAGATACCGATTTTGCCAGTA
The DNA here is from genome assembly GCA_916610135.2 of Macropis europaea. Taxonomy (NCBI): domain Eukaryota; kingdom Metazoa; phylum Arthropoda; class Insecta; order Hymenoptera; family Melittidae; genus Macropis; species Macropis europaea. The sequence continues at coordinate 22,159,207 of OU744345.1, read as the reverse complement.
AACAATACTTTATTACGGAATGATGTGGTACAAATTTCTGTTTTATGCCAGTCACTGGTATGAGATACCGAGTCAGGATTTATATAATATACACCCTTTATCTAAGATAATACGAAAAGATTGAAGAATTGACTAAAGGCGAGTATGCGCTTGTTGCAAATACCCGTAGCATATCACTGTTGCGTATCAGCATGGACGGGCAAACGTTGCACCGTTGCGTATCAAAATTTGGTACAAAGTTACGCAACAGGCTCGATCAATCAGTTGTTGGTTTTTCGACGTCTGATCAAAGAAATGATATGGCACTCGACTGATAAGTGAAACACGTGAATGGGGAGCGTGACATTGTCCCGTTGCACACTCATTCCTGTCGTGAACGCCGCCCGAGTATTGGGATCGTTTTTGTAAGCTTTTGCGATTGTAAATTCATTGTTTATTTTTGTTGTTACTGGGTTTTTCCTTTATTGTAAAAGCGTATATTTTGGTATTTATGGAGCAGAGAATGGAGGAGACCATAAGATTCGTAGAAGTCTACCGTAAAAGGGACTTGATTTAAAACTCAAAACGCTGCTAATCAAGGGTTGAAACGGTTCCGAAAACAGCTGTTTGAAACTGTTATATATCGGTTCTGACTGAAACGGTTATGAGAACCGAAATAATGTTATAACTGTTATGGATATAGCGGTTCTCGCTCATATTGGTTTCATAACTGTTATTTTTCGGTTCTATGTATATCTGTTCCAAAACGGTTCCGGGATAGATACTCATATCGACTTTGCAGTTACTGAAAACCTTAGATATACAGGTTGTCCCGTAACTGGTGGTACAAGCGAGCAGGGGGTGATTCTACGTGAGAAACTGAATTGAAAATGTAGAATAAAATTTTTTCATATGAACCTTTGTTTTCGAAAAAAATAAGTTTGAAAATTTCTGGAGTACGCGTGCACTTGATCCAGTTTCAGCTCGACGGATTTCACTGTCTTACTCTCGGATATTTCGGAGAGCATTTCTGCGCTTCTTGATATGTTTACAAACATTGTTAATATGATAATGTCTCTTGTATCGGTTCTACTTTTGTTCCGGAACAGGAATAGAGGTAATCCACAGTGAAATCCGTCGAGCTGAAACTGTATCAAGTGCACGCGTACTCCAGAAATTTTCACACTTATTTTTCTCGGAACCAAAGCTTCATATGAAAAAATTTTATTCTACATTTTCGATTCAGTTTTTCACGTAGAATCACCCCCTGCTCGCTTGTACCACCAGTTACGGGCCACCCTGTATATTATAACGGTTTTCAGTTCGAGACTTCTAAACCAAATAAAATCGTTCCTTAAGTTTTGTCCGGTGCGGACGTATTCATATTATATATTATATTGCCACGTTAAATATATTACTTATCTATCAATCCAACCTTGATATCGTCCATTCAAAAAATATCTCACTTGATGTACGACTCAAAAGCGACAGTACTTCATCATATTCAAAAATTAATACGTTTGCTATCACGGCCGAGAGGGGGGTCCGCCACAGACCATGCTTTGTTTTTTATGTTTTTGCACAATACACTGCAGATTTTCACAACAGACTTAATTTGTTCATGTGGCTATGATATGACAAATTATTGCTGTGACATACATATGTGTGACGTCGTGCTCTCAAAAGAAAATTAGTCCGTCACACAGGCGTGACGGTGGTAGCGAACGTGTTCAACTTCTTATTCTGAAGGGTACATTTTCTAATTTTGATAGATTAGTAGATACAGACAGTTCATTCAGATAAGATTACTTGTTCATATCGTAGAAGGCAGTAGGCTGATACAAAGCAATGCATGACATTTACAGTGTTTGTAAACACAAACATGAGTATAGATAGTAGTTCACGACGAGATCCGTTAATTCGAGACATAGTTAAATGCACGCGTACCCAACGAATATTCAAAATCGATTTTCTGAAAAATAAAGCATCATATGAACAAATTTTATTTTACATTTTCGATTTGTTTGTTCATATAGAATTGTTACCTTCCCTGTTGTACCACCAGTTACAGAACACTCTGTATATTACGTTTGTACTTTAATCCGTTTTTAGTTTATTGTATCCTTTTATAAATATTGTTTTGTTTTTGCCACAATCAATTTCTATAGTAAAAAAAAAAATAATTTTTGTATTTTATTCTTCTTTTCTCACCGTGTATTTCTATTCATTTTGTTTATCAAATTATATTTTGCTGTACTACTTTACCTATTTTTTTAATGTCGAGTCTGTACGAAGTTATATTATTTCACAGGAATTTGTACGTACAATGATTAGTGTTAATCATATACAAAGTAATGAAGGAAACGTAATATACAAGGATATAGGTTAATATCTCGTTTAAAAAAGCTGAAATTTTGGAACGAATACTTTTTATACGAGGCTTCATGTTTGAGAAATGTGACTTTGGTGCTTAGTTGTTAAAGCTTTGAATCCAGGCAGATGGTTAACTCACTCAGCGATGTTCAACCTTTGTCAATTCACGACACACTGAATGGGACACAAAAGGTATCAAGGCACACCATTAATTTGGTTAAAAAGAGGTTTCATCATTAAAAAGTCGAGTATTAGGATTGTGTTTAAAATCCAAATATTTTATTTCTCAATTGTTTCGCTTGTTTTTGACTTTTTTTAAAACTCCTGTAGACCCTTCACGGTCCATTGATTACAAATCGCTACTCTAATCTATTAAGCAAAAATTTAGATTTATTGAAATTTCTAAATGCATATTTATTGTAATAGAAAGATACGTTTCCTTCAAGGAAGTTCTGTTCGTGAATTTCTTTACCAAGCACTATACTGATCGTTACTAACACATAATACTAGTGAGTAATGAGTAACAACGTTGTTTTTACTCTAGTTAGGTGTCTCTACGAAATTGTAACGCTATGCTTCGTCAAACAGATGGATCGTTTTACTGGCATGATAGTTCACAGTAAATAGTAACTCGCGAATGCTCGGTATTCAATGTCAGTACTATTTTCGACACACCAGGTCAATTAAAAACTTAATGATGCCCATTGTTCTTTTATACTTAATTGTTTTTGCATTCAGATCTTATGATATAGTTCACGTGAATGCCCGTTGCGGTTCAAACAAAACGTTCCGGAACGAGTTCGGAAAAAATTACTACCGATCGCAAAGCACATTCCAAAGTTACGTAATCGATTGTGCAACGCTGAGAGTTGATCAACGGTTATGTCTGTTTCAGAAAAAAATGCACAAAAAGTAAACGAATCAATATTAGTTAATTATTAGTTAGTCGTTCGGCTTGCAATTATACTAATTATTCGCCTTTGCACTTCAAGAGGAGAGTATTTTTACAGTATTTGTATAACTAAATACTAAATATGTATGAGTATTTACTTAAAATTGACACAACCAAAATAATAATACACAAGCACAATCCATTTAAAAAATATACATTAAGCTCCAATTATTTAACCTTATTGTCTGAATTGTGTTACATTATAAAAATTGTTGAAGTTTAAACGAATAAGTAATTGATATAAATTATTTAAAATTAACTAATGTATTACATTTCGGATGGGTGCATGATTCACAAAAAACGTTCCATTGTGTCTAGTTTCGAAGAACACATTCTGTACATATCTTAATGAATACATATTTAAACTGTGTTTATTATAATTGAATACAGTTGACACATAAAACAGGTATATTTATAATATGACTTTTATAAATGAGCCTTCCACATTTTTCATGATTTTTGCTATATTTAGTATTTGAAGTATCTAATATTTAGTAATTTATAGATTTAATTGTATCTGTACTTTTCAAATAGAATGTTCGTTCGTAGATTACGTTTGTTCTGACACAATAGAAACAAATTTATTACTGAAAGTTTCATTTTTTACCAATTCTATACTTTACAGGAGTTATAAATATATCCTACTGCTTCATCGTTATAACAAATACTATCAACAAAATATATTCCTTTAGAGTAGACACTGTATCGTTACAGCAAAGTGTAACAATATTCTCATCGAAGTAACAAAACAAAAATTCCGACGATAACAGGAATCCAGCTACGATTAATAAATAAAAAAGCTAATAAAAATAAAAGAAGTCTAATAAAATCATTTTATTAGTTTCTTTCGTATTAATGAAACATTCCTTCGAAGATGACAGAAAACAAACAATCTGATGCAACATTTAATTGACGAAGACAGTTTCTAAATATTAAATTACTGTTTGAATGAAACATTTGTGCTGAATCATTCCTAAATAAGTCATTCAGAATCATTCATGCAGCGCACACGTGCAAATGAATCTGATATATCATTTGCAATTAATTTTTTCATCACATAATTGTAAACGTATAAAACATTTAACAATATTGCGAAATAACAAATCAATATAAGTGAAACATTTTTGTAAATGTAACAAAAAGCGATTCGACGAGGATGGGATTCGAACCCACGCGTGCAGAGCACATTGGATTAGCAGTCCAACGCCTTAACCACTCGGCCACCTCGTCCCATGACAACCACTGTTCAACTAAACCCATTTTTCTTGTTCCACTTTCAGAAGCAACTACAGCTCAAAAATTTTAGATTTGTATCATTTTAATAGGAAGTTACTAATATTAAAATTACCGAATACCTATTTCTACCGATGGGGTCAAAATGATTTATTTTCGAAAAACACGGTATTCAAGAAATAAATGTACGTTTATATATTTTTTTCATTAAATCAGGAAGTTCGAAATCAGATTATTATTCTTAAAGAATAAATCATATATAACATCTTTCTTACTAAGGAAATAAAAATATAAATAAATATAAGTCAATTTTACTCAACTGTTTTATGTATTAGGCGAAAGTCGTGCGGTACCGACCACTCTAAGTTTCTTTTTTACTGTAACTTAGGCTAGACTCGATAAAAATCAAATTTACAAAAAGTGATTTGTAGTGTAAACGCGATTTATAATAGAAGGGGAATTGATTTTATTAAATTTGATAATAAGCAAACATAAAAAAGTTGTAATTTGCAGCAAATGAAAAATTGTCGTCGTGTACCGACCAGCCACTTGGTTACTAAATTTTTAGGTCTAAATGATTAATAATGTTAGTCAAAAGTCGTTTATATGTTAGAATAGAAGACTTTTATTCAAAATTTATTCTGGTGCGTAATGTACAAAGAAAATTGCAAAACTGCTGCTATCTATTTTCACTTCATAGACTGAAGATAGTGAACATAACACAACAAAATCATTTACTTATCTGAGAAACAAGAGGTCAGTTCTGAAAAATAACTTTTTACGCACCGGATACACACACGATCAACATCTTATAACGTCGGTAATATTAAAGTAAAAAGTTCGGCCCCGCAATATGTTGCCTAGAAGAATAGTATTCATCCGCTAATTTATATAAAATGCACGCAGGTAACGATGAAACCGAGAACCAGCTTTGGTCGGTACTGTACGACTCTCCCCTATTCAGTACATTTCTTGCACCTGGGGATACATATTCTTAAGTACATTACACACAAACATATTTACTGCATGTTCTGCAGATATGGTTCGTTTTATTATTTTTACAATATCTTATTTAACGCCGTTTGCATTTATGGGAAACTTCTATCATATTTACTGGTAGTCTATCTGAAAGTCTTGGTTTCTGTGATTCTGTTGAAGATTCTTCTGTCTCTCTTTTATACTCACTGGCAATGTTTTCAGCTAATTGAAAGAAAAAGTATTTCCTTGATACATTTTCACCTGTTGTTTCATCGCGCAGTATCCAGGCATTTATTGCGGCTAGATCTAAAATATGTATTACGGAACACGTGCAGTAGGCCATCTTCCGGATCCAACTTTTATGTTGTATTTCCTTGCCATTCGGTGGGTTATACATACATATGTACTTATGTATCTACGCCGAATTTGGTGTTATTGTAAGATAGTACAGTTTCCGGTAGACGTTTACCAATTTATTTAATTTCAATGGATTTGTGTTTATAAGAACTTTTGAACTGCGAATGTAATCCAAATTTTACCTACATTTCGTAATGGGTCAAAATGAGCCGTCCCGATATACAGTTGGTCTCAAAAGTAACCGGCCAACTTAGGTATTAACCGAATTTTGTATGGAATTATGGATTCGCAAATAAAAGACTAAATCAAATTCTATTTTTGACGAACGTTTATGAGTTTATTTTACAGTAATGTATAACATTTTTTGAATAAAACACAATGTATGTAAAACAAAATTGTATTTTAAAGAAATAACATGAAATTGAGGTCACAAATGTATTCGACCATTAGTATATGTGAAATTAAAACATAAACATAAATTTTAATATTTTGTTGCATATTTTTTAGACTCTATTAGAGCTTGCAGTCTGCTTGGTATTGATTTAACAAATTTGGTAGTAATTTCAACGTTTATATTGCCCCATTCGTGTTGAAGATATTCTTGAGTATAATTATATTATAAATTTCATATTTTGTTCAAGATCTCTTTAAACGGTTCCACAAGTGTTTCAATAGGATTAACGTCAAGAGATGATAGAAGTCTTTTGAGCTGATGGAGGTACTGTATAATATATATTCTTGAGTTATTTAGCAAAGTGTTTAGGATCATTATCCAGTTGAAATATAAAATTAGTTCCTAATCAAAGCGTTTCCGCACCTGCTTTTAAATTTTGTTTTAGAATATTTATATACGCATATTGGCCCATTTTGTCTTCGATAAAGTATAAGTTTCCAATGCCAGTACACAACATACACCCCCCATACCATATGGGAACCGCCGCTGTGCTTTACCGTTTGGACTAATAAGTAGTTTTTATTAAATTCTTGGCTCAATTTTTTCCATGCGATTTGTTTTCCTTTGGTGTTAAAATTTTCCACTTCTACACTCATCAGTAATAATTACTTTATGCCAGAATTCCTTCAGTTTATCAATGTAAAATTTTCTAAACGAGAGTCTTTTTCAATGTTCGCTTAATACTTAAGGTGGCCAGATACTTTTGTGACCAACTTTATGTATTTATGTATCTAAGTATACTACATAGAAATCTTAGGGGTAATCAAACTTACAAATTTTCTCCAAATCAAAGCGCCATACTGGAAAGTTTTAATCCACATGTTTGTTTTGCTTTTTCATCTAAAATCACCTCCTGCCACATTGCACTACTTCTCTGGACACCATGAGCACTAAAATCAGTTGATAATAACATATTTTGTACGATTTTATATTGTTTTTTTTACCGTAGTACAAAAAGTTATAAAGGAAACTTATTGTTAGTTTGAATGGCAAGGAATTCACATTAAAATATAAATTTGTGAGTTCAAGCTTTCAAGAAATAATGTAGTCTAACAACGACCGTGTCCCTGATACTGCTAAAATATTAAACTTACAGGACATTCTCACGAATATTTGTTCTCAGAACATGTAGGATTCGATCGTTCCTGCTCAGTGAACAGAAATAATCGACGTGATCAAACAAACTCATCAGTTGGCATCAGTTACAGCGTTTCATGAATTTGGCACTTATTAAACTTGTCGATTATAGACTAAATATACTTCGTCCCGTGAAATTAAAAACTATTGGAGTGGGCCTGTCAGAACGGCGCGTCTAAATACGGCTTTGCTATTTCCGTTTGCACTGAGGTGTTATATAAATTGTAATGTAGAGTCGATTATACGTAACAGCGGTAAATGACATAAGGAATAAAGTATCACTCGATATACTCGTGCCTAAAATAGCACCAATGAAAATAAATTATTTTTATACCGTGTACTCTTCCGTAACATCGATTACGAAAAATGGTTGAATATCAAAATGTAACAAGTAAAATTGCCGCAGTTTTCAACATGTAATGATAATGATGATATGCATTTGCAGTATCAATACGGAACAGAAGACGCGGATATGCAAATAATGCTCATTGCGCTATTCAATCAGCAATTCAGAAAACTTAACAAAGAAGAAGAAACGCGTTGCTTGAATGCATAGAGAAAATCTTGGAAATAAAGGATTAAACATAAGGATTTATAAAGAATGCAAATAACCCCGATTCAAGATAATGGAAATTTGGTCACAGATAATACAGAATGTTACATATCGACATAGATCAGTGTTTCCCACAACGGGTTCCGCGAACAAATTCTGGTGTTTCGCGAGATAGGGTGTCTTTTAATTAAATTTACTGGAGCCCTAAAAGTAGCAACATTCTTCGCATTAATCCTCTTTATATTAATTTTTTTTTTCACATCAATTACAAATTTATAACAATTAAAAACAGAGTTATTTTTTATTGTAATGTTTCATTTAGTATGTTTTTTTATATAAATAATTTCTCTCTCTAAAACAATTTCTGTTTCGTTTAATGTCTTCTTAAAATTAGGGTGGTGGCGGTTGTCCGTAAAATAGAGGTGATTTGAGTGAGATGAGTACGGCGATTTTTGGAAAATCGTCTAAGGGTTACGCGGAAAAATAAGTTTGAGAATGACTGACGTTTAAGATATTCAAGATTCCTTGAATAATGCGATCACAAGTTAATACATTTAATTTCTATGAACTGCACATATTATAAATATTAGAATCCTTTCCAATCAATCGTATAGAAATATTATTTATGATTATACCTAATTGTATTCTTTTTCCGTTTTCAAATTAAATTCCTTGACACATTTCACAAAACATGTTAATACTCTTACGTCCTTCGTGTATCACGCAAGTCCGTATATTATGGTATCGCCACACGTATCTACGTTGACAACAATAATCGACAGAAAAACGATTGTTGTGCGTAGATTTCCAGCGCGTTACGGTGCTTCTGATCGAATAATGAGAGAGTATTAAGTGTTACTGTAATTAAAAGGAAATGCGAGAGGAGGCCTTGCGGTCATGAAATATGCACTTCGTGATAGTGAGTTTGAATTGTAAGAGGTGGTACCTATAATGAAATTCATGTAACGTAAAGAAGTTCCGTTGAACATTCATTAAGAACGCTCGTAAATGACTAAATTATTCAACGTACTTGTACACGTGTTTCGTATTACTGTTTCAGCTTCTTTCGCAACTTACGATTCCTTGCGTCGTTCTATCGTTAAGAGCTGTTGCCCTTATGAAAACCATTCAACGGAAGGGATAACATTTCGAAAAGCAAAATGACAGTTTTATGGAAATTTCAGTCAGATACATATATTTGCCGGTGATTCGGTTTAGCATTTAATTTGACACATATGCTCAACGACGAATAAGATGAAACGCAACATCAACATGTTATCTTCTTTACGCAGATTAAAATACTCCGGGCGTTTGATAAGTGTGCTGAACATAATGAGAGTTTTATTACGCAATTTTTATTCCGGATCAATAATAATTCTATATTTTTTGCGAATGATAAATCCTCGAAGAAGTTGCAGTCGTGACCCCTTTCCAACAGAATAAGTAATTAAATACTAAAAAGTCATTTATAGCTAGATTGAACATATTAAGAGAATGATCCATGTATACATTCAACGCTAACAGCTATTAGAATTGATACTTTTGGCACAAGGTATACTTCTTTTTTCTTAATGCGAAATATTAGAACTAGATAGAGATGTCGATATGTACTGAGAGCCTCAGGTATGTATTTAGGTACTCGAATACCAGTGACTCATCCGTAACGTCCGACATTACTCGAGTAAACCGGGTAAAGTAAAATACTAGTATTACCCAAGACATTTTGTATTAAAATTATAAAAACGATTGATGCATACATAACAGATAGGTTTTGTATTTCTTATGATTGGGCACATAACAGAGTATACACTTATACGTAAATAGAGAAGCTTCTCATCTGTTTCCTGTGTACTAGTCGGGTAGAATATCCGGGTAAAGCATACCCGGGTAATTCCGGTGTTTCCAGGTACTTCCCGGCTACTCGGGTATCCAAGTTATCCGGGTATTAACAGATTTACACAGATTTATTAATAAATCACACTTCTCAATAACAGTTCTAATGCAGAACTGGTAAAATAATAATTATTTTAGTTGTTAAAAGTGCCACGTACGGTAAATATGATCCATTGTTCATGAACCCATTGTACCCCACTTAATAATACTCACAGTAATAATAGACGGGCTTTTTTGTATCTTTTATTTAGTTTTATATTTTCATGACTTTTGAGTCATGTGCTAAAAATGTATCCATTCCTTCAAAAAGAAACCATTTAACATAAACTATAATTATATGACTATGTTAAAGTTTGAATTCATTCTCGTTCGAACACCTATGAACAGCATTGTACATGTTTATTAAGTACCATCATAATTAAAAATACATGAATGTAAGTGTTCCATTCTTCCTCTCGTTCTGCCGAAAGAATAAGTTTTAAAGTTTTAAGATTTCCAAACGTTACATAATCAACTAATGTCACTAACTTCAAAATATCTACGATACAATCGATGGAAACGTATTTTACGTTAATGGATAGTTGTCTTGCGGTAATCGGAAACTATCAACAGTTGTTCACTCGATTTTCCTCTGTTATCGTACGCTGAAATTCTTTCATTTGGTTTTTCAACGTAATCAAGTCTTCCTGTAGGGACATTCTGTGTACCACGTAACCGGATGTTGGTCATCAAAAAATCGAATCAGTTGGTGGAGTAGGTTATCACGAAGGACTTTTTATTGTAGTTAAGGATTCTATGCGATACCATTTTATGATTTGATTGCTCTAACAATAGGTATGAATTCACATGAATTCCGTTTGTGGTAAATATGCACCAGTATGCTTGACTGTGATGTAAGAGAACGGAAACAAACTGCAAGATAGCAAGCAGATAAATAGGGAAAATCTCTGGCTAGTAAAGAAGGCAACTGAGCTTATCGTTAACGATGCATGCGACTACCGGCCGAATGATGTAACACTACAGCCGGTAAACAGTAATTAATCCTATCCCGGTAAAAGACTTATCGAAAAAATCACACTTTCGACGTAAGGCAATATAACAATTTCCAGGATATCGTTGCCCTATCATCGGCGTTAGAAAAAAACGTGACCGTTCGTGCGCTTCGGAGCAGTTATATTGTACACGCGATCAATGTTTTGATTCGGAATAAATTCGAACATATTGTTAAATTTTCGTTGAATCACTTTTCATTATCGTTTAATAATATAACTGTAATTGTATAACACCAGCATAGGATATATAATTTTAATAAGTTATAATGTAGTGCTATAATCGGAGTAGATTAAAAAATAGGAAATGATTTCATACTTCCAACTGGTTGAATAGAAAAATACATATTAATAAACAAATTTAATGATACGCGGAAATTGTTTTTCTAAACATGCAACTTTTGTCGAACTGTGTCTACTAATATCGTTATAATGATGTACAGTTAGTCATTTATGGCTTAATTTAATGTTTATTTTATGCTATGTAATGTTTAATTTAAGTGTAACTCATATTTATATTTATGTTATCTATTTTTATATTTCTATATCTGTTACCTGGAATGTAAGCAGATTTAAGGATACACAAAACCAAAGCCCCTCAAGACCCGAAAGAACAAATGAGGTATCAATAAATAATATAAAGTAATAAAATACTAATATCATTATATATACAATAAAAAATACTTTTTACGCTTTTCGTGTTTCGTTGGAAAAATTAAAATAGTGTATTAGATCGAGACGATTCTGATTATATTAAAAAAATATATTTCTTTGATGGTTAAATAGTATTGATATATTTAACTGTAAAGTGTACGTGTATAATATTATGTTGTACCGAAAACTACTTTTTCTGTGCAAGAAGTAGATGTGTAGAATGTAAGAATCATTAATAATTAGGTACTATATTGCGCAGTAAAAGATGACCGTGGATTCCAGAGTGATTTACAATCAGTGTGGAGACCTAGTTTAGTTTCATCGGAACACTTCTTATAGCTAACACAAAGGTATAAACTGCTATACGCAAATTCGAAAGTCAACTGTATCAGTACCTGCTTGTTTTTAAACATTATTTTGCAAAACCGTAGGTTGTTAAAATAACACTGCATTCATATTTCCGTTTGAAAACATATCTCAACGTCCAAATAAAAACGTTTACGTGAATGAAGAAAAACTTAAAACTACAGTTAATTCATCAGATACATATTTTATCTCCACTTTTACCCTTGAATAGATAGCTGTGGTTATATCTCCATTTTTTATCAAAAATATGTGTTTGTCTTGCTTCATTATTGCATAGATGTGCTAGTTACAAGTATGGGGAAAAAAGGTTACTCGCTTTATGTAAATTTTCAGTATGCTAATCAAGAGTCTTAATTCTTAGAATTGATTCTTTCCTTGTTTCCTATCTTCCCGAAGCAACAATTTTGAAATCGTTAGAGTGATCTTACAGTCAAGTTTATCCCCTACAAGCAGAAATTGAATGATTGGTACTGTGTAGTTTCATAATACATATACTCGTGATACGTTCAATTTACTATTATTCACATGAACAAACAGAAATTGCGAATTTAGAAATTCGACCAGTATTAATAAGAGTGTCAACAATTTCCGTAAACAGGATAGTCCATCGAAGAACAGAGAACCTATGATCTTCTTCACAAACGAAGACACAAATAAGTATTTAAGAGAAAGTCGAATGATGTCATTGATCAAATGAGGTAGAAAGGAAACCGTGTTGAAAAGTTACTTTTCTTTAAAGGCTTGTAATAATTACCAATCCGGTTTATATGTGATGTATTTTTTGACTTGGTAAACTTGGTATAAGAATTTTCCGTTTGATAATGTCTTATTCTTCAAGCCTTACTCTATTGTAATCTGGGTTCAGTTATCAGCTTATATGAAAAAACGTCTGACTATGTTAAAGTTTCAGGTGAAGGAATTCGATTTTCGTGCAACGTCCATTTACGAAATTAAACTTGAACAAACCACTCCTAAAACATCGACCAAAATTAATATCTTATTCGGACAGAAATCCATTACGATACACGTCCTTGAGCGTTATTTCCGATAACACTTGCATAATTTTGTCTAAAAAAAGATACATAAATCCGAAGTGCTGCTGAAAACAGTCGTAAAAAGTTCCTAACTTCCAAAAATTCGCACTTCTATAGAGTTGATATAAAATAATGTCATTTCGCATTGGTAAACGTACATCAAAGCAGATTGATATCTCAATTAAAGATATTTACTTGAAGGTGACAGATAATCACTGAAGCTTCGCTATCTAAAAACAAAGCAAAAGCAGCGGAGTCATTAATGAAGGCCGCTTACTCAACCTCGCATAACTAATTCAATAATAAAACACTCTATATGAATAAATCATACAAAATACCATCGAAAGAATCTTTAAAAACATTTTCAATTAGATTAAAAAGTATACGTACAATGGTGTCAGAAACACGTGGATATACCAAAGAAATTTCGTCATGAAAAGTCGTGTCGGGTTATTCGCTTTCTGCAATACAGGGTAGTTCAAAAAAGGGTTCAGAACTTCAAGGATATATAGTACTCTCCAAATGGAGGGAAAAAGTCCTAATAAACATGGGCCGAAAAATTAATATTTTCAAAGTTATAAACAATTTTTCGTTTCGGTTAAAGCGAGTGGCTTGCTCGCCACTGATGCTCCGGCACAATCTGTCCACTTTTTACACATTTATCATAACACACAATTGTCTTATCATTAAGTTTCACCAGAGAAATGCTAGTTACACATCCTCGCAATCAGTGAACAGTTGCAGAGACTTAATACAAAACTTTCAAAATGCTGTAAGAATGACATTGTATTACACGAATCAAGAGATGACAGAAATGCATGTCATGTATGGACGTGGCAATGAAAGCACTGCAGCTGCACGAAAACTTTACGCGAAAAAATATCCGAATCAGTAGGTACCGTCTCATACATTGTTTAAAAAAAACTTCACTAACGCCTCAGTGAAACCGGTTCATTTGAAATACGACATCGGGATTCGGGAAGACCGTTTCGATTTGCAATTCTGTGGTACGGAGATGTGAAGCTTGTGTCTAAATGGGAGCAGGGCATATAGAAAGCCTTCTGTGATGACGAAAAGAAGAAATGGTAAAATAATCCATTGATTTTATGCAGCACGATAGCTCCGGGAGCGAGCAAACCACTCGCCTTAACCAAAACGAAAAATTGTTTATAACTTTGAAAACATTAATTTTTTGACCCATGTTTATTAAGACTTTCTAAAGCTCTGTACCCTTTTTTTACCACTCTGTGTATTCACGGATTCTTCATTACTATGTAGGTCATGGGATTTAGCCATGCCCCTTTATTCTGCGTCTCGTTCTGTTATCCAACAGCATAGTCCCAAGACCTGAAGGGGTAACATGGATAAAGGTAGAGAGAGGTAGAGAGGTTCTCGCTGCTAATATTCTTTTGTTTGATACCAGCGAAAGGTTTATCAAGGGATAAGACAACACATGATATCTGGTGACACATTTGCACACCGGCTCTTGTCCGATTAACGAAATTAAGCTTCGCTGACCACAGTTTGCGCTAAGATGGGTGACCGTCTTCACTGATTCTGTGTTTCTGTTGATACATGTTGTTTAGGAAGTCACCTAAAACTGTAGGTCCCCGCTTAATAATGAAGAAGAGGTCCATGAAGGACAGCATAGCAGTTTACTACTCCAAAACCGTTAAGGAACTACTTCCCTAATTCTTATCCTGGCCATCCCATCAATTTCTAATAGATATATTATAACTGTGTATCCAATGTACTGTGTTTCAATCTTTAATACAAACGTTTCATTTCAAGCTATGTAATATTTCATACTTGTACGAGATCGATATTTGAAAGTTCCAAATGCACCCTTCCAAATGATATACGGTAGATGCTAAATATTGCGTTACTGAGGCATATATCACTCAAATATGTATTTGCGATTACTTTATTACCAAACAAGGGACTATATTCACAATTAGTTTCAATTACCCCGAACTGATTTCTCTCAAACATTTTGATTCTTTTCAAATCACCGGACAAAGTTGGAATGCGTGGGGACGAGCATACGAGAGTATAACACGCCTAGAGGTTCGAAACCTACCTAAATTGTCTGCCCACCTAAAAAGTCCCCCGGCTAAATGACCATAGCAGTCAATGCTGACTCACATAGAAAGAAGAAGAAGAACACATGGTATCGGTCAGTGAGTTGCGTGAACTGCCTGAGGAGCACGTGGCAATGTTTGGGAGATGGAGGTTAGTGCGCACGCGCGCCGACGCACCGCGTAAAGGCGAATTCTCGGCTGTCAAGTTTCAGCTCAGGTGAGCGTTCCCCTCCGAGAGAGAAACAGTGACGTTCGCAATGTTTGCACGTTTATAAAGCTTTCTATTCGATTCATACCAAACCTATATCAAGAATTGTACGCAGTTATAACGTGTCGCCGTCCGATCGTCAGTCAAGTTTCGAATAGAAGTGATTTTTTCAACCGACATAACCTTGAATTCTTGAAAAATATCGAATCGTGACTTTCGCACGTGGTAAAGCATCACTGGTTCCTGTAGCTGCATCTTCCGGACCTGTTGAAGGTGTGCCGCTCGAAACGCGTTCGTCCTTGCGCCACTGCGTTTTCACGTGCGAGTTTTGAAAAAGAAAAAAAAGGAGAAGGAAAAAAGACGAGCAGGTTTGTGACGTTCTAAGATTTAGAATCTAAGCGAAAACAGGACGCCAGTGAACACGCTGCCTACCGTGATGGCTTCAGGAGGTACAATTACCGTGATCCATTGTTGGATGTGATGGTGCATTGATGCGAGGTACGTACATCGGAGTTTCATGGTAATTATTACGTTGAGTAGGTAATTAAATAAAGTGTCTTTAAAGAGAAATGACAAACGTTTACGTATGAACTTTGATAAGTATTTACAAGGCGGAATTGACGTTTGTGTACGTAATTTACGTAACAGATATTTATTTCCTCTGTATATCGTGCCTTCGAATTAAATGATAATTAAAATCTTGAAATCGATATAATAAAAATTTGCAGAATCAGAGTGAACAAATTTATGTAGTGTTTCGGGAAATGATACATAACAAAAATCATAATTATTGGTTATTCTTATTAACATAACTGCCATGCCAGGTTACGCGAGCTGGCGGTTGGTTTTCATTCTTATAGCACGACTTTTATTTACGAACATTACAATTACCTATGCGGAAACAATTTGCTGCATCTGAAGATATCAATCTTACCGCCAACTTATTGAAAAATAACGATAAATCGTGACGTTATTGATATATTTTGTTCGATAATTAAGGCGACGAGGAATATCCGTTCGTGTGACGGTCAGCGTGTTAATAATTCTCACGTCAGCATTTTATCAAAACAAAAATAATTTTACTGAATCGTATTACACGTAACCTTGAGATTCCGTACATACAGTTTTATTAAATGTATCACGCGTGAAAATAGAGTTCAACATATTCTAACTCAATGCATGTAAATGTTCAACAGCGATAGTTGAACGATAGTAAGAAAAATGCATATTTCTGCAAATGTAGATGCACGTTCCGCAGCCTTAGTGGCAGTTGTAATTAATTAAACTGCGGTAATAATTCTTTGGAGATAATTTGAGCATACTACCTTGTAATGAAAAAGCACTTTACGACGGTACGGTGAATTAGCATGGCGATTGTCATAATGCAAGAAAAGTAAAGTTTATAGCCTGCCAATCGCTCATACGATTTTACGATATCTAATATAAATGTACATCGAATCACAAAAGAGTATAATTGTTCGGAGGACACCTAGTAACAACTGCGCGTTTCTTTGTAGCAAAAGGCTCTTGAAACCATCAATATTGATAAACAATTACATCAATCTTTTGTAACCCTCTACAACTAATTAGACATTCATCTTGTACATGACTAAACAAAATTCTACGCGATACACCAGCTGATTGATCGCTTGATAATACACGATAAAAACGTTCAGAGAAAGCATCGGCCGCTTTTATGTAGGATTATAGGTCTTCTAATAAACTTTCGCACACAGTTACGATACAACCGTAAATACAACTATAAGTGAAACGAACCGTTTGAATTAATTGTGCGCTGGACGTCTGGTGTTCACTTACAGTACTTGGAAACTAAAGCGGTTGAAAGTACGAGAAATGTAATGTATAAACTCCATAAAAATTATTAAGATGTTTGTAAAACAAAAGTCTATATATCTCTGAACTTTTCATTTTATAAAATGCACTTTAAGGCGAACGAAATCAAGTTTACGCGGTGTGCCGGTTAGATAATATAGCCGATTTATTTCTGCGCAGTTCAGGAATAGAATTTAGAAAAGGAGTATCATAATACGATTACCAGAGCATGCTGGTTCTAACACGCAATAGTTCGTTTCTATAGTGTCATTAATTCTGGTTTTATAACAATTGAAATGAAACATTGTTCGCTACGTCAACAATTCCATGATGGAGCAATGTGCGCCATTAAGTTTAATTTCAAATTAGGTGAAAACACGACTGAAACGTTTCTAAAGCTGAAGATGGTTTGCAGGAATACTTTTTTAACACTAAGCCTATCGACAATTTATACATACCTATTTCTACCGAGCCGGTCAAATGACCGGTCTTTAAATAAAAGTTATATTTTTTGCAATTGAGTGCAGGTAATAGTCAATTTAGTACGGGCAACAATTGATTATATGTATATTATAGGAAACATCGTGAAGTCAAGTAACGAAAGGGATAACAATGAATGAAAAATTTTTAATCAAAAGTTTGAAGACGGTCATTTCGCCGGTCGTGGTAGCTTTAGTGTTGTCATCCTCAAATTTTTTTTTTAATGTTCCTTTATTAAATGTTTCTATTTGTTTTTACAAATATTTACATTTTTTGTACCTTTTGTTTACAATAATAACGTGAGGATTTCGATACTTTTACCGACAATCGCTGAAGAAGGTTTTTATTGTTTTAATTGGATTGTATGAGTTCGTGATATGTTAATGGTTGGGAGTGAGTAAATCAGTAGGATGTTTTCTTTTAAGTCTTCTAGGAAGACTTCAGTAACTGTTTTTGGCAAGAGGATTTATGTGACTGTTTATTCTGTTTTGGTGTGCTTTGGAGAATCGTATAATTTCATCTTCCACAGTGGAGATTTCTAACGTTCTTCTAATGTCATTGTTTCTGATGAACCATGGTGCATTTAGTATAGACCTTAATATAATTGATTGGTGAGTTCCCATTTTCTTTATGTTTGACTTAGCAGCCATGACCCAGATTTGTGGTCCATATGTCCAAATAGATTTTCCGATTGTTTTGTAAATTAGTAACTTGTTGTATTCTTCAGTGGTTAGCACATATCAACGAGGGCAGAGAGGTTTTAAAAGCAATCCTCGCTCTGGCCGTCCGATTTCAGTACGGTTGCACATCAAATTGAGATTGTTCGTGGACTTATAAACAAAGATAGGTGAATAACTGCCTGGTTGATCGCAGAATGCCTCTATGTCACTAAAGAGACCATCAGAGAAGTACACTCTGCGACAAAACAGTAAGACATCTATGATTTTGGTGAATATTATTATATAAACACATAATTTTGTAGGATCGCTAAAGTAAAATTGAACTACTTCAGTACACATATATATTCTGATAAAAATATTTGTAGTAATTTCAGTTTAAATAGGGATTATTTACAATTGCAGATTTTTCAATGAAAAACAGTGCAACAAACTTATAAGACAGGGAATAATTTTTTGTAAAATAAATGAAAACAATTCATGAAAAATAATTTTTATTTACCTATTAAAAGTGTGTACTACCACCTCTGTTTTTTATAACTTCGATCATTCTCTTTGGTAATGATTCATATAATTTTTTTATAACATTTTAATCCAATGATACCCATTCATTTAAAATACAATTGTTTAACTCTTCTATAGTGTTGAAGTGTTTGCCGTTTGCACAAACGAGTCGTACAAACAGTCCCAACAGTTTTCAATAATGGTCTGATTCCAGAAAATTTTTAACGTACCTTGTTGTATGCACACTTGAATTATCGTGTTGAAAAATAAAATTTTGAGAAGCCATTTGACAGATATATGTTTAGTTAACTGTACTTGGATTATTTGAACATATATTTTACTGTTCATTTTATTGTAAATAAACGATATTGCTTTTACCAGCGTAACCTATTGCCGCCCACGCCATAACACCTCCTCCACCCATATCTCTTTTCTGTTTAGTAAGTTTTTCTTTTCTTAGGCCATGAAAATAATAATGAAAGCCATCGGAACCATCGAAATTAAAGCGTTTTTCATCTGAAAATATTACTTTCCTCTACTTTTTGTTCCATTGTACTTTTTTCTCCGCGAAATCTAATCGTACTTCTTTGTGCCTCTCATTTAGTGGTGGTTTCTTCAGAAGTTTTAGTCATTTTAAGTAGCTTGCTCCTTTAATAATTCGTTGTGCATTTCTTATATTTGTATTGACGCTAACTTCTGTCGCAATTTGTCGTGCTATGAGAACCGAATTCGATGTCCCTCTTAAAATGGCACGTCTTTCTCGAGCAATTGTAGCTTTTAGGCGTCCACCAGGATGTTTTTTCAAATACTTTTCTGTATTTTTCAGATAATTACGTATAGCACAGCGGCTTCTTAATATGCGTGACACTGCTGCCAGTAAAACCTTTTTTCTTGCAAGTTATTGATCACTTTTATTTTTGCTTCCACGAGGCATTTTACTGTATATTTAATATTAGCACTAACAGTTTTCATAGGATAGCACACCAAATAATACAAAACCAATTACTGCAGTGAAAATCACGCGAATAACTTCTTACTACCTTCTGATTTCGTTAACAAATAACGACTGTCTTATAGTTTTGTCGCGGAGAAAACCACATGTTTACATTCGTTGTCTAAATTCTTGGAATTGCAGCCTTCGGTGTTTCGTAGAACTGTACAGTGTGCTTCTATATGAAGTAAGCAATAACAGTACGAATGGAGGAAGAAGAAATACCTGAGTTAAATAGAATTTTCCTCAATTTTCGGTACGTCTTATAGTTTTGTCGCGGAATGTAGTAAGAGTTAATTTTTGCAGAAATTCTTTCATACTAACGCTGCTACGTGCTCATGCAACCGCTCACTGCGCTCTGAATGCGAAACAATCCTTGGTTTCAAAATTATATACTCTGTATGTTCAGCACTCAGCCTATTCGCCTAATTTTGCCCCAATGGATTTTTTTTCTATCCAAAAATAAAAACCATACTGAAATATGAGCGATTCGGCAATATCAACGACATACGAAGTAGTCGAAGACAGTTGGATCAGATGTTTACTACTTAGCGCGCTTTCAGTAACTTACAGAATAAGTCGTATATAAAGTTTATGTTCCTTTAGACTGACTGCATTTATAATCAATCGTGTCTCATTACTTATTAAAACAGGACTTTATAAAAGTTATGCAGGGTGTTCTAAGATTGATAGTCTTTATATCGCTCATTTGCTGCAACAACAACAGAACTCCAAAAGAACGATTTTAGGGAAAGTGAGTTTGAGTGTTTCGAATCTCTGCAATTTTATAAGTACGTTTGTCCTCAACAATCGTCCGCCCGTGGTGAGTTTTAGAATTTCAGTCATATCGTTCTAACAGTAGAAACCACAAACAAAACCAGTTACTTCTATACCAATAAGTAAAAAATGGCAAATTTGTAGTTGTGCCGTTATTGCATATTACACGTATTCGAAGTTGAAACGATAAATTTTAGAAGATTCTGTTCAACGTGCAAGGATACGACGATGCGCAAATAATACCAAATATTTCATAACCTGAGATGAGAACAAAAAATTTGACCGCAGAGACGTAACAATTAGACCTTGACTAGCCACATTGCCGTTGTTAAATTAAAAACAATATCGATAATTTCACTATTCTTCAAACGGAACGTTTATGCAACGAAATCATTTAAAACGCATTCTAGTTCATAAAGCAAGATACGAATACACAGAAATCCTACAAATCTTCGGAATAGATTTTAGCAATCCCATTTTAAGAACTACGGTACTTATTAGGCGGTTGTTATCGCAAATTATACTCCGCTGCTTGCGCTCGCCGTGCAAAGGCATTAAAGAAATAACAAACTGTTCATACCGTGACTATTTCACACTTCGGCTATTAAAAACTGCTGAAGCTTTTATGTAGTACCATAGCAATAACGTCTATATTTAAGCGACGAATCGTAACCATTCAATTACAACAATCGTTTACATAAACCTAATAAAACGTAACATGATTTTACGAGATGATACATACGTATTTAATATCTAATATTAATGTATAATTAACACGTTGAACGCCACAGTGAAAACGGCCATACCCTATCAGACACGATACAATTTACTATTTTTCATATAAATCGTAAAGAAAAAAAAAGATTTGAGTACTCAGTCGTGTTCTTCTGTTTCTACATTATTGTTTCAGTATGAAGTTTGCTCAGAATTTTGCGACAATCAATAATTATTTAATTAAATTAAATTTGAGGTGTCGGTCACCGCTGACCGCCACGGCGTTCAACGCATTAATACAAATTGAATATGTAATAGTAAACGCATTTACACACAATTATAATACATAGAAGATACGTTTTTCATGTATTACTATGTATGTATATCCAGTCACTCATCACCAAACTGGTTCTGTTTCAGTGTGTAGTAGTTGTCAGACTAATTTGGATGTCGAGTAATAAAATGAATGATTTAAGGTGTTTCAGAATTTGAAAACGCTTGTTTGTCGCAACGTACGTAGTATATGTGCCATTGACCCACAATGATTCGACGTGTTTTATGAGGCAATTAAAATTTCGTAGAACGTCCAGTATCTAAAAAGAATCTGGTTTCTCGTCATTGTGAAACATACTCGTCTAATACATTTGCATGTAATTAAAGTTTTATTACGCCCACCTTCTTGGTAATTCGGGAGGGAATGAATAATAATAAATTCTTGCAGATAATTTTTATCCAACGCATTTATTTGTCTCGTCCTATTACATTTAGTGTTTTTTTTTTATTATTCACAAGCTTATCAAGCAGAGCGTATTTCGCTTCCAGCTAGTTGCGTTACTACTATGATACTGTTAAATGCGATCGATTGAACGTAATCTTCGATCACGAGGAGGCAGTATAATAACGCTAACGGTATCTAATTACGACGTTGACACAATTCTTTAACCATCAAATCGTTTCATGTACATAAATGAGCGCCTTCTTATACGAAGCCTTGCCTGCCCAGCAAAAACTTCTGGTGTCAGCAAATTGTTTCATAAGACGCAGATTTTTATTCTAGATGATGATTAAATGTATTACAATTTTTATGAAAACGTTAATACACGAGGCGAATGACATGAGATTATCTTTTTCATATTACATATTCAGGTCGTAAATATTTCTGAATATAATGTGAGTCTTCTTTGTGGGTTTCCTCCTTCTATTAAAATAAGGAAACTAAGTGAACGCTGCTGGTATTCTCTGTTCCCTGCGTATATTCTCGTCGAATAAAAAAACTGAAGAAAATAAATGCAGGCGTAATAAAATCCCGACGTTTCCTTGGAACTGACACTTCGCAAGAAAGGGAAATTCCAATGAAACCACCGACTAAAACTTTCCTCGATCACGGGGATTTACAATTCCGGTGACATTTCATGATAAAATCTACTCTATTCACGACCACGTGTCCGATCGATAATTCTTCGTTGATAGTTCAAATGTACGGACAGTCTTATTATCTGAAACGTGGTTTGCATCGCATTCACAAAATACACAAGAAAATCGCACTAAAGAAGCAACAAAATTTTGCTTGAATACAAAATTCCATTCATTCGGCAGCCACGTGTCCTTTTATCGAGCTCACGATTTCATACTAATTGGGAAATATGCAAGATTGAGAATACTAAACGAGAATTTGAATTGCTGCACTGTTTGAAACTTATCAGTGAAAAAAATAGAACAGCTGACGCAAGAAGCGGTTCTAAACAAATTATCCAAGGAACTGGAAAAAGCGGTGATTAAAATGATACTTTTAAAAAATAATAGATTTTAGACATACTTTTAAATAGTAGACCACGATTACAAATAACAGGCTGGTATTAAACATTTTCAAAATTTATTTGTAGAAGCGCCATAAGTTATACGAGAATAGACAAAGAAGGAGTGTGTGTACGTTTATGAAATAAAGTTTAACGTTCTTATACAAATTTTTAAAAATTTTGGACAGCATCCTATAAATAAAGAGCGAATGAACCTATTAGCTAGTGTTATTTTGAAACATTTTTATATTTACCTTTTAATCTATACATTAACATAAGCTGTTTCGACTAATTCTTGTTTCGGATTTCTAATTTGCCAATTACAAAAACAAGACAAAAACATTATTATACTGTTATGTAATATGCGTGTATTAATTTCAAATGAAACTTAACGTAATGTATATAAACGTCGTGATTGTAAATAATATTTGTATGTTGAGCTACTGTATAAATACGCAAGATATTTGTAAACAAAGTATTAAGAAATATTTTTCCGATGAAAGTCGATGTCTTAAATGATATTAATATGAATGATATAAAGATAAAATCAATTTTAATCTATTGCTTTGATTATTATCATCGCTTCGTTAACACCACCTATTAGAGTGTCATTTTCAACTTATTGATATTTAATTGGCATACATGTTGCAACGATTTTTAAATCCAATCGATCATGTGAGATAATCGGTTGGCATCAAATATTATGTTTTCGTACAAAATTGGTTGTTCATCAGTCATAAAGTCTACATAAACTATTAAATCGTACTAACATATTCGAAAAAAATATTACAAAATAACTCTTTCCCTCTATAAATATTACCTAAGTGTTGAACACAGTAGTAACATGTTTAACAGTTTGATTATTCTAGTGTCAAGTTACTACAGTAATCAGTTACATTATGAATTATGAATTTATAATGGTCGTATGAAAAAATACTTATTATGTATTTGTATAGGGGATGTCCTAAATGTAAAGGTTCTAATTTTGGTGCGTATAACAGCCAATAAAACAACTAAAAAAAGTGTTATAAAACACGGGTCCAGAAAGCAATAATTTCCAAGTTAACACTAACCGTACCGGCACTTCGCATATACCTATTCTTACCGTAACCGGTCATAAACAAGCCAGGCGATGAATTTTCCTCAGTAACAAAAGTAGCAAAAGAAACAAAAATTCAGAAATTGATTAATCAGATAATATAAGAATTTACATAAAGTTAGATGAACAAAAGAAATAATAATGAATGTACAGTTTTAAATTAAATTTTGAAACCGGTCATTTGACCGGGCCTGGTACGGTTAGTGTTAAAACGGAAAATTTGGTTTCATCGTACCATGTCTTTACCACATTTTTCTTTTTATTTCGCATTTATTGATTCCCTGATTCATGTTTATATACTCTGTTTATTTTGTTATTACCTCCCGTAGAAATCCCAAAACCGCATTCTTAATTAGTTATAGAAATCTCACGAACATTTCTACTTTTGTTTTTATCAACCCTTTGCACTCTGAGCATTTTTTTATACAATTGATCAGCAACTCCAGCACACTTTTACAGTGAAGCTTTCGAAAACCTAAAGTTTTGCGTTGAAAATAAAATATTGTGTTTAAAAATTTATTTATTTTTATTTCTGTTGTTAATTTGCTTTGTTTTAGTATAAATGAAACCTGAATTTTACAGTTTGAAGTTCTCCGTAGTATAATGCCCGTAGAAACAATCTCCCATGTGCATTCTTGGCTTATTTTGACAAGTGTCGCAGTAATCACTCGTTTCGTGTTTGCCACCCTTCTGATGTCTCTTAGAACATATAACACGCTCCCTCTTTGAACCGTATTTCATTATACGAAGCTTGTTATTTAACCCGAAGCTCTTCCTCTCTCGTGGCGAAAATGTCGTATCAGTTAATAGGCTGAGCTTAACGTACTTCAAATGTATCAGTGGAATTCCATTTTTTGTTACTGTTTATAGTTTTGTAGAAAATATATGAATTGATAACCCGCATTTCCATTCCCTAAAAGAACAATTTCTGCCAGCACTTAAGAGATTTTTTCAAAAAGCAATAATATATCGCATATTTGTCAGCCTTAGGCCTTTCGGTCATTACCTCTTCACTTCCTTGTATAATTCGTTTTGTAGATGTCATTTCAACATTATCCGAATTACTCAACAGAGTTACAATTCTCTTATCTTTTCTAGTTAAAAGAGTTATATATCCCTTTTTATATGCAACAGTTCGTTTGTTTAAAAACTTCGGTTCTTTTAGTAAAGGTGGAAGACTTTTTCTCGAGATTTTTATAGTACCGGTCAAGTGCCATTTCATTTTCATTAATTCTTCAGTGTAAGTCTGTACTAGTATAATACAGTAGACCCAACGGATCGTATCTCCCGTATTATACGAGTCACAAAGATTATACAAATATGGATTATGTATGCATATGGAAATATAAAATTTATGTACAGCGTTACAGGAGCCCCTTTTACCGTGTTATACGATCACTGCCACAATTTTTCCGCCGTGCTATGCGAATCGGTATTATACACAGTGCATTCAAAAAGTTCCGGGACTAACGCTAGAAAAACTCGAATTTTTTAGAGAAACTAAATTTTATTATCAAAATTTTAACATATTCCTCCTCTCCCTGTATACGTTTTGGAGCGCTCGTACAACCGCTGGAAGGCTTGAGAGTAGTCCTCTTTTGGAATTGAGTTCAAAACCGCTCTCACATTCTTCTGAATTGTTTCCACATCGTCGATACGCACCCCTTTTAGCGCCGCCTTCAGCTTGGAGAGCAGAAAAAGGTCGACCGGGGCTAGATCTGGTGAGTACGAGGGATGGTTGATCACTGTGACCAATTTTTTGGCTAAAAATCTCAATTCAAAATTTAATCGCAGCTCTTTGTTCCATTACGAAAATCGTGACAACGGAAAAGAACGCACAAACTTTAAACCGCCACTGTTTACCAAGGACTGAACCGAATGCAATGAAATTTTTATAGGATGTAGAAAGGCGTTTATACTAATTGTAAGTAGTTTCAGCGTTGGAATAGAGAAAACGACATTTGTACGTATACAGCGACATCAGTCCCGAAACCTTTTGAGTGCACTGTGTACGAACCCGTGTTATACGAGGGCCCACTCTATCAGTGTGCATATGATATTCTACTGCGACAGGAGTTCGATTTAGTAATTTCTTGTATAAATGTAACAAAATTTTGGTGCCAACTGGTAAATCTGGTCTTACAAGATGCTCTGAAGCGATACTTTCGTAGTGTGGAAGAATGTTATACGTGTATTCTGCTTCCGAATCTGCCAAGACGTATAGTCGTATGCCCCACTTCGTAGGTTTATCAAGGTTGCACGCAATTAAACATATTTTCCCTTTGAATTCTACTATGTTTTTGTCAACACAGATACTTTTTTCCGCGTATAAAATGCTCCGAAAATTTCGTATATATGTATTTTAAAACAATTACTTGCTGGTTAAATACGAGATCTGATATGTTTACTTGCTTGATGAGGTGTTTTCAAATGCAGCATCCGGAATATTTGATTGATGTCCTTCTTTTAAATATGTCAGGAAAAAAAGGAGTTCTACTGTTAAGGGATGCGATCAAGTTCAGTACGTGTTCACGAATCCAAGGCAATTCCAATACAAAAGTTTCTCTCCATGGGATTCGAATACTGCTCATAGGAAATGATGTTTTATTTTATGTATTTGCAAAGTACTTAGATTGTACAACTTGTTTTCGAACCCCATGACGAGTACCTGTAAGGTTCGAGGATGTACTTTTAAGTATTTTGTTGTTCGAAAGAATCTAATCTTTTAAAAGTAGTATTCGAAGCCTGAAAACAAGAAACAATACAATGTATATGCACTGCGATTTCGCTCGAATTGAATAGTGTAAACAAAAAACTATTTTAGATGAATCATGTGATATACAGTGACTCACCAATTTGTTCACATCATTATGTTGCTTCAATATTCTTCTATGTAACACTTTTTTAGGGCAATGTTATTTGAAGCAAGGATATGGTATCTCTAATAAATAACATGTGAAATACGGTTGAAAAATTTTCAGTTGGTTGGTTGCACTAGAATTAAGACAGAAAAGTAATTATGAAAATATTTGTACAATTTCGTGAGTCACTGTAATTGTCACCAAAAACAAATGACAGAATTGTACAGAATAGAAATCTTCTGGTTAAAGTACTCATAAAAGGTTCGAATCTACTTGGTCATAGTTCGATTATACTTCAAAGTACCGCTTACATTTCTCAATGTACTTATAAAAAGGTCGAACCTATCTCGACTAGGTTGGAGTCTACTCAAAAGTATTGCTTCTGTTTTTTCGAAATATTCATGAACCTATTAGAAACTATCTAGTCAGATTCGAACCTACTTGCAACCTACTTGGATCCCATCTCTACTACTGTTGCATTTAGTCGACCAATATTCTTGCATGTTTACCACTGACATTGTACTCATATTAATGATAACTCCAATGAAAGCCCCGAATTCATCCTTATCCACGCCACACCATGTCTGTCAAATGGAATACTTAGTTATTTGTTTCGAACTTAGTAGACTTTTTTTACAGTTACTTGTTTCGTCTGTAATCTCATCTACGTACCAGTTGCTCTGTGAAAAATAGTCTAAAATATTTTATAGGATTTACGATACATGTAGAAACTTGTGGCCTGATGACTTTTAGCCATACTATGAAATTAATTCTTTACGGGATCTCCTCACCTTGTTATGTCGCACGGCTCATCTTCTTCTACTGAAGCACATTTACTGTCACTCTCAGTAACTCTAATTTGCCGTTTCATTCGTACTATAATTACGCTGTCATCACTAGTACTCTGAATATCGTAATCACTTGCCGTATCCTCAGTTGCAATGGCAGTTAACCCTTTCGCTACGGCAGCGTCTGGCTAAAAACCGACAATACGGTGTGGTCGTGCGGGCCATATATTTTTCCAGTACAAAGTAAAAAAGTGAAATTTGAGCACAAAATTTTATTTAAAAAGCCTAAAAGGCTACGGATAAATCTGGTGATCATAATTTTGATTGAAATTTTCTTTCTTTGAGCGGTTGTAGTATCTATAAGTCATTTCGCGGAGGACGACTATAGTTGCCCGTAATAGCGAAAGGGTTAAATTGTCTTTACAGAGGTATATAATTCAAACTCAAATTCTTCTTCGCTTTCACTCAATTCAAAATATTCACAGTGGCTTTCTCACTTTTGCATTTTTTATCGCTGGAAATAAAACAGAAGAACAGTTTGCACTCAAGGTCACCGCAGCAGCGCGTGTCAAGCAGAAATGTACACTGTGTATGCCAATGTTAGGGTTGCGCATATTATGTTGTGATGCAAATTACTCACATCGCCATACCCGTGCCAATGGAGTGTAAAACGTTGAATTTGTTTGATAATGCACACATAAAAAATAAGCCAAATCAATTATTTATTTTAAGGGCAGGTTTCGGTCTAGAGCCTTAAAAATAGGTCATTTTTATGAATTAATTACAAGAAAACTACGACAGACAATTTGATGAGAGTTTTTGCATCTCATCAAGGATGTTTTATACTATTGAAATTTTTTTTTTTTTTTCTTTAATTCAACATTGTAGGTGGCGTTGACGAGTCGTCGAATTCGGGGCCTCAAAAAAAAAAACATCCAAAACGGTGGAACATCTAGCACCTACACCGTTGGTCTCAAATAAAAAACTAAGCCGGATTCTTGAAAAACACAAAATAAATTAGGGGGCAAACCTTTAATAATTGAAAAAAATATCAATTTTTGATAATTTGGCGACGATTCAAAGTTGAAAATCGTTTTTTCGCTAAGCTTTTCTTCTTTTGAGCGGCTTTAAAAAATATGTATTTCCGAAAATTTTCAAATGTTAAAGGTTTGCCCCTGGCAAAAAGTATATTCTTTAAAATAAAAGAAAGTAAGTGAATCGGTTAATAACTTTTACGAGATATTTTTCCCACCAGTTTAAAAACGCGTTTAAAGTCTTACGTGACCGGTTTTAGCCATGCATCTCCATCCAAGTGCCTATAACTTCGGCAATTTTCCGAATTTCAAAAAATACCTTTAAACACGTATTCTTAAAGGGTTGAAGATTCGAAAAAAAAAATAAAAGGAAATCGATTTTTTGATAGTTCTAGACTGGAACCTTCCATTAATCTTTATTTTAAAATTCGAGTTTTGTATCTTTAATCGGAATGCGGTCTATCTTGGAAGAGTAACTCAAAATTTATGTATTCTTGCAAATCCACCATTCAATTTATCTCACACTGATATGCTCCATAAAATTCTACAGTCTATTGCATCCTTCATTAATAAATGCTGAAGTAATATTAGACTGGATGATTGGAAGTGCTGTGGTTAGATGAATTTTGGATAAGAATTATAGTTCTTTATACAGAGTATTTCAAAACTGTTACTATAAATGGGAAGGGGGTGATTTTATATGAAAAAAAATATCTTAATAAGTAGAATAAATCTTTTCCGTACGAAGCTTCGTTTGCGAGAAAAAAACAACTTTTTTGACTGCCGGGGGCACATGAAAAAAATTGAAGATGCCTCATAACGCATAGTAAGTGTACGTGACTATACTACTTAGAAAGAATATGTCGAAATTGTAGAAATATTTTTTCCTACAATGCTTCGTTTTCTGAAAACTGAATTCGAAACTTTCATTCAAATTTTCAACGCGAAGCCCAGTTTGAGATAAGGTAAATTATAAATAAGGACGTTTTAATTTATTCTAAAATACTATAAAAGTAAATAATTTTATAAAAGTAAGTAATTTTATAATTCTATAACAGTACCTTTGGTTTTATTTGCTTAAATATTATTGAAAGCTCTGAAAGGTGGATATACGTAATTTTCTTCCAGTGTGCTCATTTTTAACGGGCAGACCTCCAAAGTCATTTTTGCTCAAAAAGTATCCTATGAAAAAAAATTTATTCTACAATTTCACCTTATTTTATAATGTAGAATCCTCATCTTTCGGATTGTACTTTCCGTTTTGAATTAGCCTGTACATTGTTAATCAAGAAAACAGACAGGAATCAGTTTTATAGCGATACTGAAATTACGGACGCAGAGCATAAATATCAGGCGAATTGAAACAATGAGGAAACGGGGAAAATAAAAAGTACAGTAATTCAGTTTTCGTATGTGGTAAACCTTACGTACAAATAATTGCACCGTGTATACGATAGTCCGTATAATTTTTGCTGAGAAAGTCACGTTTGTATCAGTTTCCGTAGAGCGTGTTACGAAATGATGGCAAGCCAGTAAATTTTTATG
The DNA here is from genome assembly GCA_916610135.2 of Macropis europaea. NCBI lineage: Eukaryota > Metazoa > Arthropoda > Insecta > Hymenoptera > Melittidae > Macropis > Macropis europaea. Next base: position 22,128,807 of record OU744345.1, on the reverse strand, counting down.
CATTGCGTTTTTCACTCTTACTTAATAAATCGTAACTTATCTGCGGTAAAATCAGAAATAATTCTCCCTTCAATTACATCTATTTTCCTATTATAAAACACTTGTACATCACAGACACACGATTTTTTACACATTTTCCGTAAAACTCTGAGTTTCTATATTTACAAACTACTCGATGCAATTTTTAAAAAAGTTAAAAATCTCAGACAAGATTAGTGGCGCATCTTTATTTATATACACGAGTAAGTGATTAACATGTTAACCGGGGAGCTCATTTTCCAAAAGCGCACTCTGTACGCGTCGTGACAAACATATAAAGACGAGTTAACTCGTCGTAAATGCGACATGTCATAACTTGTGTCTGGTAGAATTATAACCATAAGAACGAAACGACTGATTTCAGTGAAAAATATTCTTTGTATGCATGGAGAAGAAGTGCGGAAACAAATTACAAACTTCATTAATTACAACTTTAATTAATTAATTTTTTCTTTAATGTTTTTGTTTCGCCAATAAAAAAAGTGCTAAACATCGTACCAATACAGTGATAATAAAAAATGAATGATATCTTTACTTCTAGTACATGTGCGTAATCTCTAATGTTTCGAGGCGAGTTAACTTCTCATGCGCCCTGCAGAAGCATTTTTCAATGGCGAATTACCTCGTCATCCCCGGTTAAAAGTTTAAAAGAAAATTTCTTTAAAAAGACCAAGCCATCTCCGGAAACAAATGAAATAACAGAAATAAAGTAAACAGCGATACAGTGAAAAAATACCAATATCCTTGTATCTATGTACATACTTTCTCGGTGAAATGCATGTACAATGAATTGACAAGATTCGATCAGAGCGTACAATAGAAGAAAGAAAGAAAGAAAGAGAATCTAACGGTATAATGTGCAAAACAGCGAATTAATTTACGCCTTCTCTTTCCAGAATTGCAACGCGTGCAAGCCGAACAATGAAATCTACCTGAGTAGTCCTCGTGCAACTGTAGTGCTCCTGATCATCGGTGTCTCGTGACGAAAAATCCGAAAGCTGAGAAATTTCGATTTCTATTCCATAAACATGTCGAAGTACAATATTCAAGAATACGACCTCGAAACGGGGAAAGAAGTCCGGTTGACCGGTTACACAAACGTCGTGTTCGAAGACCCATTTCGGAGCAATAACAATGATCCTGCACAGACCATTGACCTCGAGAACAAACTCAACAGCATCCACGTTTGCAACGAAGACAATAAAAATATGAACGAAAATGGTAAGTCTGTTTTGCTGAACGCTTCATATTACGAGGACTTGGTGACGTTTGGTAACGTTTGTTGGTAACACACGCTTTTGCATGCAGTTTAACCCTTTGACTGCGGGCTACTTGAAAGCGAGACGAACGCTGTGTGCGGCTGAGTTGCAGTAGTACAGAGTGTGCCATTCTATTGAACGCCGATGGGCGTCGCCAGTACACGGCGAGCAGCTTTGTCAAGCGCCGACAGGCGCTGATGGCAGTCAAAGGGTTAACGTACACAGCAGGTGGTAAAAGTGTTCGCACGACGACCAGTTTTGGCAAGACTTGATATACTTCTGTTTATTGATCAGTTTTCATAAAACAAGAGATTCGTCTACATTTCCAGATACAAATCTCATGAGTAGATAAACATTATATAAAGAAAATTAAAATAATTCCATTTCTTATGAAAATATCAATGATAATCCTGAAAGTGATCGAAATAGATGTGTAATAAGTCATATAAACAATAACATTGGTAACAATAAACCGTTTCACATAAATAAAACTGAAATAATTGTATTTTTATGAAAATATTAATGAAAATCCTGGAACTGTTAGAAATAAATGTGTAATAAATAATCGATACATGTAACATAAATACAAAGAATGTCAGTTTATTAGGAAACATCGCCAAAATCAGTAGTGTCGAAAATTAATTGTTATTAACAGGCACCATCGTCATATTAGTAGAAAAGGTACAGACAAAGCCGAAAAAGAACGATAAATAATTATAAATCTACATAATCGGTGCGAAACACTCAATGCTAGAAAAAATTATCGTATTATTAACAGACCGTAATCTACAATGGAAAACAGTCAATGAGAAATATCGTGAACGGAAAATATTTAAAAATAATAAAACAACGGCGTAACCAAGGAAGATAAATGTATGCACTGAATGATTAATTATTCGAAAAATAATTTAATATTCAGGAATTAGTGCTGCAAAATTGGTTGCTGACCTTAAAAATCAGTTTGTCATCGATATGTACACCAATGCTATGTGCATTTTTTTACAGAGTACGGGGTAACGCGCAAAAGTAGCTTCCAAAAAGTATTAGAAACTATTAGAATTTGCTAACAAGGGATGTTCGGTAACCTGAAAAATCCGATTGTTTTGAAACTTTGCAGGTTTGTAGAGGACTTCGATAGAAGTCTCAGGCAATTTTTTGCTTGTGTTGTAATTTGATTCTTCAGGGTGAAAACACCCCTTAAAAGTTAATGTGTATTTTAATATTTTTCCTGTATGTCATGAAAACTATAGTAGACATAAAAATATTGTTATAATGAAAATTTGACGACTTTTTATGCCCTATAAAACTGTGCAATAAAATTATTAGGAATTTGTTGTTTAAATAGAAAACAAAATTCCAACACCCTTATTTCCACTTTTTATTTCTCAGATTAAGAGGTTTTAAAAATAAACTCATCAATTAATCATGAAAATTTTCGTTAAAATACGTTTTTTTACAAAACTGCTTGTCATCCGAGAAAGAATAATCTTTTAAGGGACTATTATTTCCGAGGTTTCATGTTTTATCGATATTGCTGACTGAAATGAATTAGGCTAACAAGCCCTGTAAGTGATTTACATCTTTCCTCATCATTCTGTTAACCTTTGACTCGTGTTTTCTCGTATAGATAATTTATCATATTTATTACTGACTACATAATCACTTTAATACTGTTCGTATACATACGTCATATGACGTTGATTGAACAGGTTGTTCGATCTTATACGTAATATCTTTACAAATCCTAATGGGACCTGATAGTGTTTATCATTCTTTCACAGAAATGTATTAAAAAAATTATTTAACTCCTTGGACTCAAATTACGAGTATGATTCATCAGTGCAACTTAATGAATTTCAATCTCCTATAATGCTTTGTAATAAACTAGAATTATTTGGAAAAACATGTTTTTTTTTCAACCACTATCTACACCGACAGACGCAAAAAACTAAATCGTATGCATGTGCAAACATAATCTACGACCACTAACCGGGCACTACTGTATACAATTGGCCCCTTTAATACGTTTTACGCGTGCATGATCAAAATATATATTGTATTTAATAGAACTACTAAAGATGAGAAAAGAATCATATTGATATATTAGGTATGCAAGTAAAATGAAATAATTTACAGTGCGAAAAGAGAGAAAAATTTAGAAATATAGGTTATAACAGGGTAGAAGATAGTATAAAGAGAAAAAGAGTAATAGCTGAAGTTAAACTACGCTGACGGTCAGCACTAATTGTAAGATCGGTGCCGATTTTCAGTGCTTTTGTATTACTGTTGACACATGGTGGTTCCAAAACTACCTAAAATTTTAATTCCGCGGGTAATGACCATACCAATCAATGCTGGGTAACATACAAAGACGTAGTACTAGGTTGGGGGAAGGTACCGGAAGCAGAACAAATAAAAAAAGGTAAAGGAACAAAAACAGAAGGCCTTGTAAAAGAACGGAATAAAGGCATGTATATAAGATATTGCAATTGCACTAATTATAAGTAGGACAAAGGCAAAAGATGAAGGACCAAGTCAGAAACCGGTGGATTGCGAAAAGCTGGAGGAGGAAGAGAAGTCGCTTACAGTAATCTTAAACGAATTAGTGTTAGTTAAGGGGACAGTTAGGAAAAGTGAAAGTGAAATGAAGAAAGAAATTAAGGCATGAATGGAGAAGTTTGCGACAAAAGAAGGAAAGTGAAAACAGGAGAAGAGAGATATGAATAAGAAAACAAAGTTTTACTCATGCATCCGCCGGTACTCAGATGCTTATAACTCCGGGAATTTTTCGAATTTCAAAAGATCTATTTGAACACGTATTTTTAAAAGGTTGGAGACTAGAAAAATAAAGCAAAAGAAATAGATTTTTTGACATTTTTAGACCAAAACCTCCCCTTACGTCCCAGACCAGCAGTTCTTAAACTTTATGAGTTCGAGGACCCCTTTCATATGATGTGCATTTTGCCGGACGCCTAACCATTGACTTTATACTTTTGCTTAGTATAAGGTGAGAAAATATTTTCATGTATTTTTTCACTATACGAATTATACTATCTCAAGCTTAGTTTACAAACTTTGCGAAAATTAGCTTTGTTAATAATAAAAAAAATCTGACTACTATCTCTCGGACCCCCAGAGGTCCGTGAACCACGGTTTAAGAATTGCTGTCCCAGACGATTGGACTGATACGTGACGGCACATCCGCATACAAACACAGAAGAACATGCGTAGACCAGCACTCATACGCATTGTAAGGTCGATACTAAAGCATTCTGATCACTGACGATCTGCGTGAGCGCGTGTCTACGAACGTTCACCTGTACCTGTGCATCGATACGCCGTCACGTGAGACTTAAGTAACGTGACCGGAAGTCGGACTTCTGATTTTTAATTGCTGACACCTCGAAAATGAAGCTTCAAATGGCAGAAAAATACACAATTTTAAATACAGTTTTTGACTTTTAAATTATTTTTTTAGACGCCTACTGCGCGCGCGTTTATGTGTATGTTAATCGCAACACGCGATGAAAAGGAAAGTCAGAAAGGAAGAAGAAAAGTTTACGCTTTCTTATGAATTTGAGATCAGTATTCGATGAAGTTAATCGGCAGAAACTATAAAAAATATACAGGGTCTGGCCGAATAACATGTACAAGCGGGCAAAGGGTGATTATTCCTTATGAAAAAAAAAGATAAAAAAAGTAGAATAAAATTTTTTCGTTCAAGGCTTCGTTCTCGAGAAAATCGAGTTTGAAAATCCGTTCCGTTCAAATTCAATTTCCGGTAAGATACAATTTGTCGTGAGCCGTGTAACACTTATTCTGATTGTAAACAATGCTCTGCGACTTCTACTGCGTTATTTCCGCGAGCAATCAGTTTCCATTCAGTTATCGAAGCGATGAGTTGCACGAATAGAGAATACATAGAGGGCATCAATTTCAACAGTACTGTAATTGATAATAATGAAATATTCTTGATAAAATATCTTTTTGTTCTTTCTTGAATCCTATAATTTTGAAATATCGCGTGGATATTGTTTTGGATGTTAAACAATTATTAGTTCGAAGTTGGACAGGGTCGCTACGGCCCCAATAATCCACTTAAGTGTTAAGTGTATGCTTGCTCAACGAATCTTAAGTATTGATTTATTCGGAAATGAAGCCTCGTACGAAAGACGTCACTCTGCATTTTTTACTTATTTTTTCATGTAGATTCACCGCGTTTGAGGTTGTACCGCCAGATTGAAATCATCCTGTATAATCAAGCAATGTAGAAGATGATAGATTGCAAATAATTCAACATTTCACGTGATTAATATATGATTGCGTTTTCAATTGTAGTCATTTATTACGAGAGGAAGTCGCTCCATTTTCATTTTCATTCCGCCAGCGTGAATCATAATGAAGCATTGTCAATGACATCATGGTGCTTAATATTAATCATTATTATGTAACATTATTTAGAAATGTCGCAATTAAATAAATTCTTTTTCACGTATGAAAATCGACTAGAAACAGCATTCTTGTTACGTCAATAACGCTGTTCAACAAATTTTGACTTCTACTCGGACTTCTAATATTGACCACACGCTTCTTATAAATTTTTTCTGCCTCAATACAAATCTGCAAGCCTTTTGTTTCCATCGCCCTCAGTTTCCGAAAACATCAATTTTTTAAAAAAAATGCAAATTTTCAATTTCACAGATATTTTGTACTTTAACAGTAATAGACATTCAATTGCTCTTTGCTCGAAATGATTCTTTGGACTCTTCTGAATAAAATGATATCGTGTATTATAACATTATAAAGACTTAGACTTGTTCAAACGATGATTTAACTGAAAAGGACACCGAAAACGCACCAATTTTCGCAGATATTTTTCCTCCGCAGGCCTTTTTCCTGCGGGCAGCATCAAGAAAATATACAAGTTCTGTTTTGTTTTCAATACACAATCGAAATAATTTGGCAAAACATGCGGCGCCGGCAGTGGTACTCAACGCTGGTTGTCACTAATAGTAAGCATCGTTTGATGAACTATTTCGCTTCTATATTGAAAACAAAACAGGACTTGTATATTTTCTTGATGTTGCCCGTAGAAAAAAAGCCTGTTCTTTTGCGTGGTGTAGTAATATTTTCTCCTAGACCCATAGTTTTTCAAATAACTTAGAAAATACCTGCCAAAATTGGTGCATTCTCGGTATCCTTTTCACTTTGATCATTGTTTAAACATGTTTGAGTCTCTATAATGTTATAATATATGATATCATTTTAATAGGGAAAGTTCAAAGAATCATCTGGCGCAAAGAGCAGCCAAATATCTAGTACCGTTAAAGCACAAAACATCTTTGAAGTTGAAAATTCGCATTTTTTTCCCCCCCGAAAACTGAAGGTGATGGGTCGACTTGCAGATTCGTATTGAGCACACAAACATCTATAAGAAACGCATAGTCAACATTAAAAATCCAGGTATGTATTGAACAATGTAATCTAACAAGAAATAAATGAAATTACATTACACGAATTGTAAGTGTAGAAATTCTAAACAAAGATCTAATTTACTGTAACGTAAACAATATTTTTTCTTAAATTTTATTTTTTAATAACAATTAAAGAGTTTACCATTTCAGATTATTCAAATCTCTGTTTTCTTAAAAATGATACTGTCAAATCGTGACACTGCTGACATAGAAACGTAAAATATATCGAATGAATATGAAGTCAAGTGCGGTATTGTTGCTATAAGAAATCTACCATCAATTTAACGGAAATAAGTGTTTCGATTTTCCTTATTACAGTCACACGATGCACGACCAGTTAAACCTGTCTAGCTTTATTTTTTGGTCCTAGCTGTCATTAGTTATCCAGTCATTTTTACTCTTTATTCTTCTTCTTTATGTATAACACAGTATCAATTGCTATAATCATTTAGCCGGCAGACCTACAGTTTTGGGTGGTTTCTGAGTCATAATTCCATTAATTCTTGCAATATGTATTCATGCATGGATTATGCTAATTTTATGCATATGTGTCTCGTGACTACATTTTTACTCCATGTTATTTTCTTCTTGTGCTAATAGTAGTACTTTCCAAACTCGTTATTCGTAAAAATCCGTCACGTGCTTCAAGGAATCTACATCTACGTCTATATAGAAATGTTCTTCAGCATTTAAGTTACTGTCTCCCCCTCTCTAATATTTATCGCTGAACTGTGCTATCATTTACACAACTACACGATTGTAGACTTCCTAAAACACTTTCTCAAACGTTTGTTTATATTCAATTGAAAGCTAGGTAAATGAAATCGAACGAAATACCGAAAATTGTATTTTTGGAAAATGAACCGCTTGTAATTTTCGTAAAAAAAAGTTGAAATTTAACTGAGAAGACGACGGACAATAATGTCCAAGATTAATCCATATTTTATTATTCCAGGCATGTAAATATGGCAAAACTGACGTAACTGTTTATGTAACATGTTTCAGTTACACGAAATCTTGAAAAGGGTTCCTTATGTTCGGCGGGGAGAAAATGGTTGTACCAACGAATCAAACGGTCTTGCAAAAAGAAGTTACTGTACAAAAGGGTGCCTATTATAGCATGGCTACCAAAATACCGTAAAGACTACATAGCGAGCGATCTCGTTGCCGGTATTACCGTAGGTCTTACCGTTATTCCCCAAGCAATAGCTTACGCCAATGTTGCTGGACTTCCTTTGCAGGTAAGAACATTAAAGTTCGTTCACCTTTTGAAAATCCTTAGAGGGGTACATACACTTAGACGGTCTAAAACATGACTTATCTTTGACATTTTTTTTCAATCAACTCTGAGCATTACTGACATACGACCTTTTTAACCCTCATCCGTCCCTCATTTTCTCAACTGAATTTGTCCCCTGATGTCAAATCGACACAATGCTAAAACTCAATACAATGAAAAGATAAACAGTTAAACTTACAAAACTCTTTTATTCAAAATATAAAAATGAAATTTCTCTACATTCAGAACATTCAGGCACAAGATTGTACGTATCGTTCACGAATAATAAAGTGATGTGCAAGGCGTACTGCTTTTTTACATTTATCGCATTTTTGTGAGAAAAACGTGTCAAATTGACACTAGGAACGGATAAGGGTTAATTTCATTGTGTATAATACGGTGTATACATTGTAACGTTTAAAAAGAAAAATTAAAAACATTGAGGAATCAGGAGTTTGCCCAAAACGTGGTTTTCCCGTGTAGTGGTTTACGGTTGTCAAGATTTCGTTCACAGGAATTAGTTGACATCAAAGGACCGAATCGATTCTGAAAGTAGATAATACAAAGACAGTTACAAACCCGATTTTCGGAATTTTACATGTAAAGGAAATGGCGGCTGTTTGAAACCAAAATTGTGATTCTCACGATGATCTTACACATTTCTTTTTTAATTGAATGAAATAAATCGGAAATATTGACAATCGATTTTGAAAACACGATTTCGAGCAACACACGTTTCAAATTTTCAATCAGTTTTCCAGCAATTGGTTAACACGCTTTTGACCACCTAAAGGTATTTTGCTTAATTTATTCTATCTTTGCTAATTTTGAGAATTATAACGTAGAATTTTGTAGAAGTATCTTTAAAACATCGTATTATCCAAAAATACAAACAATGTCAATTACTTACATACCTCTCTAAGAGTATGTGCCCCATTGAACAAGTTCTCTAATTTAAAAATAAAACATTTCTTGGCATGTAAAATGTGTGTATGTTCAACAAGTGAATTAATATCTTATAAAGAGAAACAATTACAGCAGTTACTAAATAAAATTATCACAATGTGTTTGACTGAAATGAAGCATACGAAAATATATTTTACCTTGCAGTACGGTTTATATTCTTCTTTCATGGCATGCTTCGTATATACCATCTTGGGATCGTGTAAGGATGTTCCAGTTGGACCCACAGCAATTATTGCAATTTTAACTAGAGAAACATTACAGAAATCTCATTTAGGGCCCAATTTTGCAGTACTTTTAACCTTCATATCCGGTTGTGTATCTTTACTGATGGGCTTTCTACAATTAGGTGATAACATTATTAACAATTTCATTATTAATAAAATTTAGTAAACTTTCCAACATACTATGTTTCACTAATTTACGAGCAATATGCAAATTTAAATATAAATTAAATTGTATGTACCAGAAATGTAACTATAAGAATGAGTTGAAGTCTAATTCAGTCAAATGGTATTGACGCAAGAATTTTATGATAAAACTTTATGTCACGCATATAGACGTTAAACTGTTAATATTAATTTAATGATCTGTTGCGTTTTTCACTAGGCTTTTTATTGGATTTCATATCAGGACCAGTTTCAGTCGGTTTCACATCAGCAGCAGCTATCATTATAGCGACCAGCCAAGTGAAGGATATTTTGGGAATCAATATTGGCGGTAGCAAATTTGTGGAAGTGTGGCAAAACATATTCGAAAAAATCGGAGAAACGAAGCCTTGGGATACCACTTTGGGTATCACGTGTATGATCGTTCTCCTTCTTCTCAGAGTTAGTGCCATCTTCCCTTTCATTTCGTAAATGAGATAGAATTTACATATATTTTACAGAATTAACATTTAATATGTTTTTATATTTATTCATTGTAAAGTCATCTTCTCTCTCCTTTACTAAGCATTTTTTTACTACAATGTAAAGGGTGTGGCGTTTAAAACAAAACGTTTAAATATCTCTATGTAAGTTTCGAAAATATGTCAAAATCAGAGACGAATTGTACTATTGAATGGGTCAAATATTGTGATGCAAAATGGTCTCTCCATTAATGTTATCATGAAGATCATTGCAAAGTCATCGTTGTTTTTTTTTTATACAGCAAAGTATATTTTCTACTTAGCTTCATAACCCCTGTTAAAATGAATTCAATGATACAGTACAATAATACTGTACACTACCATAACGTTTGTATGACTTTGAGCTAAGAAATTTAGCCTCAAAGAGTATAAAATTTATAATACTAATTTTAGTATCTTGAGCTGCCGGATATTACCTGTAATAGTGTAGTGGTATTATCATAGCACAACAACATAATACAGACATGGCAGATTTGTACATCTGCTTGAAGCACCCGACATTATCATACGGATGTAATATTGTTAGAACGTAATAAATAGAAAAATATTCATCTTCACTAGACTGCCGATTTTTATGCAAATATACATTTTTGGACTTCGCTATTTTTTATTTCCATGTAGCTGATGAAACGCAAGTATGGCAGAATTGCATTTTGGGATTGACATGTTTAAAAGTAAATTTCTTCTTTCACTTACTCTATAAATTGTGCATGCTCCGTGAACTTCAATATATCAAATTGCATAAAGATCTGCAGTCTAATCATCACATTCAGAACTGTTGGTGTATAAGGAGGCAATCTTCTAATTTTCATTCTATATTATTCAGCAAAGTATTCTAGTATAAGTATTCAGGTAAAATGGTAAAAAAATGATTAGTTCGCGAGATATTTTAAATAAAGAAAAAAGAAAAGAAAAAAAGCCTTAATATTCTTTAGACGATCCAGAAAAACCGATAAGATTACACTGTGCAACAATAGCCAGATATCGCTTTAATTCGATTACGAAAACAATTGAAAAGCGTTATATGAAATGTGGAGATTGCAATGGAGATGCGTTTGAGCGTCACCTTTAACAAAGACATTTATTTAAAATATTTCGTGAACTAATCATTTTTCCACCACTTTCCCTCAATACTTTTTTACGCAGAATGTCGAGAGGATTCGATCTATGCAAAGAAATATACATTTCCATTTGAACAAATAATTCAATTTTTAAATGCACACGCATCATTGCACTTGCAAAAAATATATGATCCTACACACATAATCCTCTTTGAATCATTCATCTTTTTCCTCTAACATTTTTTTCTAATTGCACTGAGAAAAGTGCTATGACTTGTAACAGTTGTGTGGACCACCCTGTGTGGTATGTACATAAGATGCAATGGCAGCGCGAGCTGTGATAATACGTTATTGCAAATTTTCTTGACTAGTAGGTTCCTTTTTATAAACATTATCTTTTATTACTCCTTACAAAAGATCTAATAGAAATAAATCGAGGGAACACGAGGACCGCACTATATGACCGTGATGACTAGACTGCGAATGTTTATGTAGTTTAATACATTCAAATTGGTGAATAATGGACATTTAATAACTTAACGAAATAACAATTACATATATTGAACATTTCAGGGTGCAAATGCAGTCTTGTTGAAGTTTCATTTATTTAACCGCATTAATCTAGGAATCATGAAAATCTAAAAATGTATATTTGCGTAAACATCCACAGTCAAGTGATGACTCATCCATTATCTATATTGTTATACGTTGTGCGACTGATGTCATTAAGTTAGTACCAGAAATTCCTGACGGCTCGAGAAAACAAAATTGACATGCTGAAGTTTTTACTGTTTGACGTTAAACTTCAAAGATCAAGATCATGCGAAGGCCATGGTATTGTGTAATAGATCATTAAAATCGTCTTCACACGGACTATGAAGCTATTAAATCAAAAATGTATTGTGCCATTTAAGCGTACATCGATGACCCTAATATGACTTGATGATGATCTTCACGGAAAATATTTTTTATCTATCGGGCATTGTTTTATATTTGCAAAACTTGTAGAGATGATTGGTTGCTTTATTTTAAACGCCACATCCTGTACACGCTGTCACGAGTAAATAAATGATTTATTCAATTATCTTGTTTATGATTTACTGTCGCACGGTATTCCTTTTATATGTGTGAAATAAACATTTAATGTTTTGAAAATACTTCATACTGAAAACAAGATGTCTTATATATTTCAGTGAATACTTCTACGTGAATTAATTGTCGATGAATTAATTTGTTACATATTAATTTGTACTCATTAATTTTTAAAGATTTCATTATAGTTATCAACCATGTAAAATTTTTATAAAATTTAACTATTCAAGTTCAATTATTGTTAATATTATTAACTTCTAAGCAGATAAATAATATATTTTTCGTTCTTTTTTTGCAGAAAGTCAAAGATATACCGGTAATGCAAATAGATGTAGAAATGTCATCGAAAATGCAAGTGATTGTGCGAAAATCTCTGTGGCTGCTTTCTACGTCTCGAAACATTCTCGTGGTGCTTGTTTGCGCAATTATTTGTTGGATTTTAAATAACCATTTAGGTTATTCGCCAGTTGTTTTAATAGGCCATGTTAAACCTGGACTTCCAAATTTTCAATTGCCTCCATTTCAAACGCGCCACGACAACGAAACATATTTCTTCGTCGACATGGTCTCAGCTCTGGGTTCTGGATGTCTAGTCATTCCTTTACTGACGCTCCTGGAAACTATTTCTATTGCCAAAGTTTTTAGTAAGTTGTTTCATGCGTTAAAAAATTGAAAGTTTCTTAACATTTATCGCACTTTAAACTACGCAGCATGTATTTTGTTTAAATTCCATAACATATCAACGATAAGAAAACATCTCTTTCACTGGTACATTCACGTGAACGATATATTATTAAAATAATATTAATAATTCATTATCATCATTAGTATCAGATTATAATGAAATAACTATGCACACGATAGTGTTATTATACACACTTCAGAATATTTTCAAATTCGCGACACGATTAAATGCTTGACACTTAAAAATTATACTTTAGTCTCGTGTGAGCGCTTACAGTGCTATGCAAACTAAATGCATACATTCCTTAATGATTATATATTTTTAGACGAAGGCAAACCAATTGATGCAACCCAAGAAATGTTAGCACTGGGTGTGTGCAATGTTGTGTCGGCTTTCGTTTCCTCCATGCCTGTCAGCGGTGGTCTTAGTCGTGGAGCCGTTAATCATTCATCTGGAGTAAAAACCACACTCGGTGGTATTTATACAGGTCTTTTAGTGCTCGTGTCACTTCAGTTCCTTACCCCATACCTGTACTTTATTCCGAAGGCTGCCCTTGCGGCGATCATCATCGCCGCTGTTATCTTCATGGTAGAATTACACGTAATCAAGCCCATATGGCGAACCAAAAGTAAGTTGTTTTTTAATAATAAATTCATTTATTATTTTTTTTTCTAATATATATATATATATATACAAATAGAACTTTTGAGAAGTATAACTTATGCAGGATCTGACGGGGCGGGTGATACGATCGGGTGAGAGACGATCCGGTGAAAACACAAGCCAAGCACGTAGAATAGCATTCTTTTGTTGAAGAATTCATATTCGAGAGAATTGACTTTGAAAGTTCCACGAGTACGCGCGAACTTACAGTGACTCACGAAATTGATCAAATGTTTCTGTGTATACATTTCCTCATTAATTCCGATGCAACTGACAAGCCAGAGGTTTTGGATATTTGAAATGTCATTTCTTACGAATTTTGTAACCGTGTGTCGGATATCTCTGCTCTGAAGGACCGATAAATACAACAAAACTGAAGCAATACATTCAAATGATCAATTTTGTGAGTCACTGGATGTAGCTCTTGAATTAGCGGAATTCTGACTAAACACTGATGCCTTGCCTTCTCAGGCAAAATACTAATTCATAACATTTTTTACTGATTCCATTATTACGTTTATTAATTTATTGCGCATTAATTAATGAATTGCTGAAATCGTTGCCCTTGTTATCACATACAAATTGTTACTCGGGGAATTAAAAAAGCTTGCGGTGATGCAACCGTACTCTGAATCGCTACTTGTTGAAATTGCCTGTAGACTTCAGTACACATTGTCCCTTTACTATGTTTCCGTACAGAATTAGGCAGAAGTATTAAAAGATCTATTAAGCAGAGCGTTAGATAAGTGCGCATGTACTCAACAAATTTTTTATTTGCTTTTTTTGTCATTTAGAGTTACTCTGCCGGATCGGGGCACCTGTCCCGTCTCATCATATATTTGAAAACAATTTAATGAATGTAATTATAAAGTTGCTTTACTTATTATGAACATCTTGAATGTCTTAGCGACTTTTGAAAATACAGAAAAATGTCTCAAAGAAAAATTACCTTTAAGTTATATTTTTCAAGATTTCAAGGTCATTGAGGTCTTTTTAAATAGCAATGTATATTTCTCCTAATAAGATATTATAGTTAACGTTAAATCGAAGTCAATAACCTGTAACAAGGTGACCTCACCTAATTTTCAGCAAGAATGTACGATCAAATTAATTTGTCGGTTTTCTTAAAGACATGTTTGTGAATATTCACATTTCAGATCCTTTAATCTTGCTCTCTAACATGACAATAGATTGAACCATTGGAATTCTTTCTTATATTTATAAATGTACACTTCGAATTATATTGTTAATAATGTAAATGTCGATAACCTTTTCATCCGGTTATCAAGATCAGTTTTACTTACAATTAGCAAATCTGAAAGATCGGAATCGTTATAGGACAATGAAAGCGTACAATGAACTAGAAAGGGTAAAAATGGCATTAATTTATGGTGAAGCGAGAAGAAATACCATTTGAGTATGCCAATTGTATGCAGAACAATATTTTGGGAGGATAGAATAGTAAAGCACTTTTGTGATGCAGGTAGTGTCAATTGAAGAAGAAAACAATCAGAAATCACTTTTTTTGGCTGTAGTAGTAAATGATCCTTAAACGTCCTGTCGAATCCACAAATGTTTTGATATTCTTAAAACAAATATATGGGAAATATTAAAACGCCAGAATTTTCATCCACTTCATGTTCCTTTGCATCAGAAATTTCACGGTGGCAGGCGCGATTTCAAAATTCCGTTAATTTTAATGAATGGATGCTAATAGATGACAGAGTGTGATCAGATGAAAACAGATGAAAATTTCTTTCACAGTATGGTCATTGCCATATTAAATAAAAGACCTGAAATGTCAGGGGATCTGAAACGTGAATATTCACAAACATATCTTTAAAAAAACCGTCAAATTAATTGGAATGCATATTCTTGCTGAATGTCATTCGAGGGTCTCCTTGTTACAGGTCATTGGATTCGTTTTGGCATCAGGTGTAACATCGCATTAAAAAAATATATACACTATCAAAGACATCGATGATTAAGAAAATTTTTTGCCCATCACAATACTCACTCCTTTGAATTAAACAACTTGTGTCTGAGGCATATTTCTATACCTTCAACTGCAAGTGAGATACTGAAGGTGTTCATAATAAGTGGAATAGCCTGTCTATATTTTACATTTTTTTTTACAGAAATTGATCTTATACCAGCAATAGGAACATTTTTATGTTGTCTTTTTATAAGACTTGAATTAGGTATAGTGATTGGTATTGGTATAAATGTGTTGTTCCTACTTTACTCTTCGGCGAGGCCATCGTTACGAGTTCACAAAGATACGGTAAGGACATTTTTCTAAATGCCACTATCAACTTTTCTATAACCCTTCCTACGTAAAATGATAAGTCAAGCATATTAACCCTTTGCGGAGGCGCGTCCACTCTGGATTAATTATGTATTTGTGTGTCGTTTTCTCCAAAAGAAACTAACACGATTTTATTTCACAAGTCTTACCTTATGTGTGACTATCAAGGAAGGGTATTAGACCGTCCCCTCCCGATTTTGATGAAATTTTGCAGGTTCGTAAAATAACCAAAAATAAGAGATACGTACTTTTTTAGCTGTGGCACCCCCAAGGCTATCTCGAAAACTATTAACTATGTTTAAAAATCTTCTTTGTCAAATTATTGTACATAAAAAACCATACAACTTTGCAATTTGAAGTATATTTTTATCTTTAATAATTTTCGAGATAGCCTTGGGGGTGTCAATTTTCAGGGGGTGATTTCACCCCTTAAACTTGAGTATCCGCAGCTAAAAGACAATACATATCTTATTTTTGGCTGCTCTACAAATCTACAAAATTTCATCAAAATCTGGAAGGGATACTCCAATACCCTTCCTTGTAAGTTTCTTAAACAATATATTTTGGTTTCTTCAGAACATATTTCTGCGTGTCTGCATCAGTTTTATATCGGACGATCGAAGCAAAACAGCTCTAGTATTCTAGGATGTCTCTTGTATTTTTCTAGATATGTTACAGTAAAGTTCATTATAATTATTATAATGTTATATATAGGTGTAGTGGACAAAGCCGACTAATATTGCCCCACATAATTGTTTCATGCTAGAATGTAATGAGTGGTGGAGAAAATTATTTTTCTAGAGGTTACAAATATGTACTGGTATGTTAAAATACCATTACTAAATACTTTTGTTAAGTTTTTTATTTGCAATAAAATTGATCCCTGTTATGACAGAATTTTCAAGCGTATATAGTTTCTCCGCCGCACGTGCCCAAAACCTGTGACGCTCACGTATCAGAGGGTCCCGTCCGCAAAGGGTTAAAATCTCTTATGATTTGTATCCATTATAAATATAATATATTTTTCTATTTATTATCAATTTAGAGTATAATGTCTTTTTGTGCAGAGTATTAACGGCTGTGAATATCTTGTCATCACACCGGACAGAAGTCTTGTCTTTCCAAGTGTTGAATATGTGCGAGCTATAATTAGTAAGCAAGGTACAAAGCAAGGAACCGCAGTACCTGTTGTCATAGACTCCACGCATATCCAGGCAGCAGATTTTACGGCCGCGAAGGTATGAATCGTAAATTATACAGGATGACAGGAAAATGTGTGGCCAAACATTAGTAGCGTATCCTACTCCCAAGGATGAAAAGGGACCGTATAAATATAGGCCCGGAAAGACTTCCTTTCCGAGATATAAACACTTTTTGTTTGCATCGAAGTTTGAATATTTCATAATATGAATTGCTGGCACGCATAGAATTACGAGCAAAAAATTTCGCCATTTTTTTCTGTTAGAAGTCAATGATATAGTAGAGTAATTCATTCTGACATTGAAGACAACGTGTGTCGTAGTAAATTAGTATCGAAACGTTTCATAGCTAAGACAGTGTTATCAGGATGGTTTGTTCAAATATCGAGTGGGAATATATACATTTCACGTATGGACGAGCTAACGGGAACGCCAGGAAAGCTCAGCGTCTCTATCGGAAGACCTTTCCTCGAAGACGATGTCTTGCTGGGTACGTCGATGCGAAGCGTGTATTGTTACAAGAGGAAATTATTTTCAGCAATTTCTTTAAGTAAATTTTAAGCATTCGTATAGTACTCCACCAGAAACAAAAAATGTTTATATCTCGGAAAGGATGCATTTACGGTCCCATGTTTATACATATGACCTTTCTTCATCCCTAGATGGAGTAGAATACGTTACCAAAGTTTAGCCACCTATTTTACTGTCATCCTGTAGATTGTAAATCAGGAAAGTTATGAGTCATATAAATTGTACTAATCGTATTTAAATTACTGTCAATCGTGCAGGGAGTCAAGAGTTTAACAGAAGATTTCTCTAAACGCGGCCAACCGTTAATCTTTCATAATTTGAAGCCAAGTGTCATCGAAATTTTTAAAGGCGTGAAACCTTCAGGTTTAAGGTGTAGTTCCAGCGAACATGAGCTTAATGACTGCCTCAAAGGTAATTACAATAGTATTATTTAAGTAGAATATACTAGAAAAATAGTGTTAACAATTGGTGAATATTTCTTCTTTATGAAGATGTCCATAAAAGAATTTAAAATATCTTATTTATTTTCAGAATTTTCAACAATTTCGGCTGCTGCCACGAATCAATACTGATAATACTTGGAAACCGATCAAATTCCGTCCAGCAACTACATTCTTTATTTTGTAAGTAGCAATATCAAATTAACAAAAGGACCGGCGGTAATATAGACAGTATTATAACAAGGAAAAGTATTGTAACTCAATAGCTATTTAAAAAAATTAAGTAAGATGTAATTAGAATACAATGTACATATAAACGTATGTATCGACGCAAACTCGTCTAAACTGGCAATAGTATTTTACATGCTTTATTATACATGTATTTAGTTATCACTGTTTAATATCCTTGATGTTATATAAATGTACATTATTTTAGATATTAACAAATATTATAATATATCATAGAAAAATTGAAATTTAAGTAGAATTGTATTACTATAAATATTTCTTCAAAAATATATTTAGCTCTTTTAAAGTAAAGAACTATTTAACATGAAATCAATAATAAAATTTTTGTATTAATATACCATTTAATTTACATCTAATACTCTTGCGCCCATTGCCGGTTTTGCTATATAAAATGTTGCATTTCCAGGATATCTGTAACGGAATAGCATTTGTAAAACTCATTGTAAAGTAGTTATGGAAGTATTTAAACAAAAACAAAATCTAACTTGGCCTGTATGTATTTAATTGCATCATTTGTCACATCTTTCTTTAATAAGGTTACTGTACAACCTCCAAAACCAGCTCCAGTTAAACGACTTCCTAAAACACCATTTACTTCTCTTGCTGCTGATACTAAAGTATCAAGTTCGACGGAAGAAACTTCATAATCATTCTTTAATGAATCATGACTTTCATTCATTAACTGTCCAAATTTAATAAAATTTCCTTCTTCAAGTGCTGCAGCAGCATCGATTGTTCTCTTTATTTCTGTAATAACATGCCGAGCTCTTTTTACAGTTTCTTCGGGTACATTTTGAGACTGTAAAACTGAAAATAAAATAGAATATTAAAAATAAATAATTAATATATTAAAATTACAAACTTTAATAAAATGGAATCTTTCTTATTGAATATTATGCATTGTTTCTTACCTTGAATGTCACTTATAGATGCCTCACGTAAACTCTTCTTATTTAACTTCTTTGCAGCTTCATAACAGCTATCTCTACGTTCACAATATGCACTTGAACTTAGTTTATGAGGAGCATTAGAATTAGTGATAAGAAAGGCATAGTCATTTATTTGTGACATAGGTATTTGTTTAACACTAAGATCTTTACAGTCAAGAAGAAGAGCGTAACCTTCTTCGCCCATTACAGAAATAAACTGATCCATAATACCACATGGAACTCCAGCAAAAGTATGTTCAGCTTTTTGACATGCCAGAGCCTGAAACAAAAAGAAATTATCACATTTTAATTCTTATTTCCTTAGAAAGAATAATAGAAAAGTCAAGTATGTAAAGTTGATACTAATCAAATTTAAAAAATACAATACATTAATTAATTATACCTTGTGTTCTGGCTTTTCTGATTTTACTCCAGTTAATGCTTCTAAGAATGTGTAAGTAGCAACTTCCAAAGCAGCTGAACTACTAAGGCCAGCCCCAAGGGGTACAGATGACACAATCACTGCATTAAAAGCTGGTACGTCACCTGTAATACATTAAAATTAATAGTATGTAATGACATATTATCCTTGGTGTTTGAAGAAAGTAATAAGAAACTCACAAACAAAATTTGCTATACATCCTTTTATATAATTAGACCATTTTGGTTCTCCTGGTTTTATATCATCGCGTGCACCAAATTCAAATTCAACATGACTCACAGAACTAACTACCTCACTAAGAGAGACAATTTTACATTTCTTTGTACTACTAAATTTTCCTGCTACAACCGTGACCATAGGCAGTGCCTAAAAATTAGAATAACTGTCAGTGTTACAGGAAACCTGGAAAATTAATGAAACTAATGATAATGTTTATTTATTTAATTTTATTGATTTTTTAATTATTCAAAATAATAACAGCATGATATTTTAGAATTATGTATAAATACAACAATTAATTCTTAGTGAATAATAAATCCTCTTATAAATTATTATTATAATTTCAAAAATCCTGATGTTTTCATGATAAATATTGTGATCATACAACATCATAGATTATGGTTTCAAAATCGTAAATTACGTAATTCTATGCTTACTACCAAACGAGTATTTGATGTCTACACATATTGGAATTTACGTAATCGGTTACAATCGATATAGATTACCGCGATCAATAAGATTGAGTAATATCTTTTGTTCTAATCAGATATTACAGATATTCAATAAACATAAATTTATTATGAACACAAATATTTTACTACTTCTTATCCAAATTCAAAATATAAACGTGTTAAAAAATTACTAGGTCTAAGTAGTCAGCGGTTAAAATTCAAATTAATAACAGGAAATAAAACTTTTATAATAAATGATATTCATAACAAATGCAGCAGTGGACGCGACAATAAATTCTCGATTAAAAAAATATATATCGATAAAAACAACGTAATTTATTACTTAAACAAAAATGTGATAATTCGAAACAAACTATGAAAGTAAATATTACAAACGGAGTTATCTCTTCTAAGATGTTACTTATTTTATAAAATACACATTTCGATTAATAATATAATGCAAGATATTTTAGAACAGAAATAATATATATGTTTCAACGTTGAGAATTTTACCATCGGTAAAACGAAACCTTCATTATAATCAGTGTGTTCCCCGATTAAATTCACACGGCCTGGTGCGCAAACACAAATATTCGCATCCTCTTTGAATTCTTTCGCGAAAGCTTCTAAAGCTTTCAATTTCATTTCATTCACGTCGGGTACAATCGTTGCCATTTTTACTTAGCCTTTTTTTACTTTTGTACCCGCTACCACTGAAGTAACGTCTGTAATATTGTTAATGAAATTTAATTTTGTTCTGTAATTATACTTGTAAAAAATAGATATTGTTCAATTAATTCACCCTTCACGTAATTCACAACGTATGTACTAAAGGTACGAGCGCACACCGTACTTATACGAAGTAAAGATGAAAAAGATAAATACGTGTTATCAAGCTGAACTTTACCTACATGTATCTATACATATGTGTGTGTGCTGTGTAATTATCTTTTTAGTAACGATGCACATCGCATTTATAAAAACTGAGTAACATACACGCGCGTGCGCACACACAGCGGCAACCACTTCGTACATAAACGATTTCGAGTATGAATTTGACATGTCCACAAACCTCTTGATAATACTGTGAATGGTAAAGCGGCTTCTTCGTACTATCTATGCAACTTCTGCATATGATTTGTTGTTTATATAAATCCAATGTAATTTTTCTTTCTTTATGTGTTGTTTCTTTAGTTTATCTTGTCATTTTCAATGTATCTTGAAAATTCACTCACTAAATCAACTTCTGAACTGACTCAAAGCAGTTGAAATCGTTATCGGGACAATATTTCTGTGAAACAAAATGTGTAAATAAACTGCCAATACTTTTGTCCAGGCATAAGATGACTGTAAAACATTTTTATTCGTTATGTATTCCCTATTTTGTTCACGAGTTTTGTTTTTGTTTATAGACACGTAAGATATCGCGAATAAATATCCGTACAAGAAAAAGTGACATAAGCAATTATTTCAGTAGTTATATATGTTTGTATGCGGAATCGCGTACCGTGTCAATACCTTTGTCCAGCATTGTTGTACTACTCTCGAAAACTTACGTCTATATAATTCATTACAGTATGCATTCGTTCCGTTGAAACAATGGTACTTACGTAGTTTTTAATGAAATTTAAATGTTGTTTGTTTCGGACGTTAAGAAGTTCTAATACATGATTGAGTTTATCCAAATAGTAAAATAATTGTCAATTTATGACAATAATCTCGGTTAATAATGCGATGACGGTCTCAAATCCGCTTATTAAAGAACTGAAAGGTAATTAAACGACCATCCACATATTTGTAGGTTAGAGAATTACTTTCATAATCAAAAAAGTCGTTTTACAACAAATAATTACAAAACTTTTCATGCATTAATTTTGATTGCGTGGTTGTTTTTAAATTTTTATAATTTTTTTAAAGTATTATGTTGTTACATGCACTGATATACAAACAGTTTCTTTATGAATAAGATGAGAATTTGTTTATGAAAATTGTATAAAGGTTTTAAAATAGCATGTATGAAATATGTAACAGTAAATCGTTGTAATACATTGTATCTGTGTTGGTCTCAGCTGCTGTGCACAACTTGACAATAAAAGTATGTGATTCCATTAGAGGCATTAATGATCTTGAAATCTTCAGAAAAAGAATGACCTTGATAAGAACATACCGTCAACCAAGGCATTTACTTTTTCAAAACAAAAAATTGCTTCCTTAAACAATTCTTTATAACATCCATCACAACAGAAATTGTTCAGAATAACGAATTTTTGTTTATACATATGATATCTTGTTTTTAGGTTGGACAAGGAAATTGACTGAATATGGCAAAGACATTGATGATGAAAATGAATACTTATCTCCCTTTTGCAAATGTTTAGAAAAATGTTTACAGAAGGGCATATTACTGCGTTTAAACAATATAGGCTTTGCAAAGTTACCTGATGCTTGGTATTGGTTGGAAGAAATCGCTGGAAAGAGTTTTAGGTTTATAAAAAAACATCAAATTATATTTTAATGTATATTCCAAAGTGTTATTGAAATTATATATAAAACAAGTTATTTTTATGATTAATTACATATATATTTTATACCATTAATAACATACATACTGTACCTTGTATTACAAATATTAAAATTAACATTGGTATTATTTTAGTTCCTATAGCACGTATTCTTTGGCAGTTGAACGAGTAAAACAAAATCCAAAAGTACATACTGCTACTGGTCGTCTTAGGCTTTTAATTAGAACATGTTTGACACAAAAGTGCCTTCATATACCAATAGATATGCTGGTAAATTCTAAGTATATTTACTAATTTAAATGAAATATATAATGACAAGCAAAAGTGTAAACATGCAATATTAACTTAATAATGAAATGAGGATATTAGATGTTTGTGTAACTCATTAGTAAGAGAAAGATGATTACAATTATGTAATGAAGGTATTGTACAAAGCATAATGCTTTGTTTTCATTTACAGTAAAAATATATAAGGAAATCTGTATGTGATACAATGTATAAGTTTTGCACAGTCCATTAAACACACATACAATAACAAGTAATTAGTAAGAGAGAAGTAATCACAAATTGTAATTGGATGATTGTGGATCATGTCGTTGTTATAAATTGAATGATTAGAGGAAATTTCTTCAGTTTCGTGATTACTTTGGAATGAAAACAAAAAATGAAGTCACTGAGTGAACATAAAAGATATACATTCCTTTCTATGCAACAGAGAATTTTCACTGCAAACAATTGCAGAAAAATGACAAGTTATCTATTCCTTACATATTTTTTATACTATTACTTAAAGCAAAAAAAAATATTACATTTTTACAGTGTATTTATCTTTTAATGTTAATCTCTTCTTCCTTTATAATAAAATACACACATTTCATGTTTAGTGTTTACACTTTTCCTCTGCTCTGTGTGACATTAGAGTAAAATGTATATCTCAAATACTTGAGATATAATTTTTTACGTGTCATTATTTTTTGAATTATTTCATAACAATTTCTGTAAAAAAAATTATGTAGGTGAGGACACCATTGATGGCGATAGACTATTATGATAAAAACAGTATTTTAGGAGATGACATCCTTGGTGAAATATTTTTATCAGTATTGCTGCAAACTAGTAAATTAAATTTTAAATTAAATTTACGAAATTCTTGTTTTTTGGATGAATCTTGGCAAATACCAGAATGTGTGGCTTTAGAATTAGTACCATGTAAAAGTTTGGGTATCTCTGTGAGGTAAGCAATCTAATTGTAAAATGAACATGTGCATTGAAAATAATAACTTTTATCGCTCTAGCTTTATCAGGGAAAAAGCTTTAATAGTTAATTTGGACAAGAATTCTGTTGCTGCAGAAGATGTAAGAATTATAATTTCTTTAAACTTTTTACATAAATATACAATAGAATCAAGATGTTGAGTATGTAGAAGTATTACTGCCATTGCAGTTTTACTATTTGCTTTTAATTTTAAATTAGGATAAAGTTGAAGTTGGAGATATATTAGATGAGATAAATGGAAATGCAATAACATCTGAAACTAAGGGACAATTACGTAAAATAATGAAAAAGACCATGGGTCAACCAATACATTTGCATGTAATTAAGGTACGTACAATAATATGGCATTTCCTAAATAATATAATTATTTCTATGATGTTTATGTTGTTATGCACTTTCAGCATCGTAATAAGCAAACAAATGAATTGTATGCTGCAATAATACATCTTATCAGAAGCTCAGGTATTGAGGGTATGAAAGAAATTTTGAAGAAGATTAATACAGAAAAACATGATGATGATAAAAAATCAGAGACGTTTAAGTCAGAAACCAAATCATTAAATGCCGGTTTTCCTGTTAAATTTTGTGGTTCTATGTATATTGGTTCAGAAGGAGATGTTAAACAAATTGAAAGAGCAATCATGCAAGTACTAAAGTCAGAAGAAGTAAAATTAGTCCCAGTAAGATTCGAATGCCTAGAAATTGGAATTAGAGTGACTCGAGACACAGATGACACTGTATGTAAATATAACTTTTATTGTTTATGAATATATGTCATTGTAACAGTAAATTTCATTTAACTGTTTAGATAATATGTAAACAAAATTATATGGAGATCTCTTCATGTGGTCGTACTGGAAACATTCCGAATTATTTTGCATTCATTGCAGGGTAATATGAATAATATTATATTTTTCTCAATATAAATAAAAATAAAAATGATGTAACTTCGTTTAAAAATTGTATATAGTTAATAATAATATGAAATAATTTATGCAGTTTATACAAATATACTATTAATTCAATTTACAGAGATACTAACTGCAATTTAGCAACCAAATTCGACGCGTATGTATTTTACCATCAAAATGAAAATGAGGTGCAGACTATATTGCAAAGTTTGGGGCAAGGATTTCAACGTACTCATTTTGCCGTTTGATTTCTATAATGATGAGAAACCCTTTTATAAAATCCTGTTCTTTCAAAATCAAACCAAAGTTTTAATCATAAAACACATCCTTTAGTTTATTTCTTAATGAAATATCTGATTTTAATAAAGCAAATTTATTCTAAATGTATTGAGCATAAATTAATTTACACTATCATAAAATAGAGGAAAGTAGGAATAAAAATTTTGTATGTAAAACTTTTTCCACTATCCATAGTACATACGTATGTAGTTACAACAAAACAAATGTTTTATCTTTCATTATATTTTATACGTTTACTTAATGTAAATGTATTTATGAGACAACCATACACATAAGCAACTTGTCCAATAGTATTGAAACAATAGAATACATTTCCAGATTTGGAATAAATAATGAAGAATGTGTGGCACACGTCTTCTCAGCATATGTAGTTAAATCACTCATGATTCAAACTACTTTGACGCTAAACTTCAAGTAATTCAATATATGTAAATTTATGTATAATAATATAACTCTATACAATAATTTAATGGTATTAACACGAGTTATAAACTAAAAAATAGCAAAACTGCATCACATAGAATTAGTGAAAAAATTACTCATCAAATAAAATTCTATAAAAATTGGTAAAGTATTAGAGAATTTTTAATATAATTTTAAAGATTTTGTATCTATGGTCGGCAACAGGGTAACACACATTTTATGCCTTAATTAGAATTGTTTGAAGTAAATCGGTCAGTTGATATTATTATCAAACAAGATAAATTCGTTAGATTTATTTTATTTGAGTTCATATACATATGCATACATGTCATACTTGAGCAGTTTATTTTCAACTTATTAATCAATTAAGCGATGCATAAGTAGTACTCTAAAAGGAATATGTTTATTGTCTGACAACTCAAGCTTAAGACATGAAATTATCATATACAATTTTTTTTTTATATTATTTATAAGGTCTTATAAATAATAAAGTATTATTTCCTTTCATGCCATCTAAAAATTCATCTGGAAAATGTATAGACTATACTGAAAATTCGTTATTGCTTAATTAATCTCGTTGTTAGTTTCCAAGCTTCAGTTTTCAAGCAATAACGACTTTCATTTGATCATATAAAAATTACATTGTATTATAAAGAAGAATAACATAATACTTTGAATCAATTAAATAGCTGACATCTACACTATTAGTCACAGAAAATGAATCATTAATCTATTTAACAACGTCGCAAACGAGTAACGACTAATTTCAACGTCAATTGCCGTGAGTGTATAATGCTTAATTAATTTATTTATCGCTTGTGGCAGAAAATAATTGAGGATTTTAATAATAATAGTTAATCGTTACTTTGACCAACATTTTCCACCACACTGATACACGACGTACGGTCGCCGCTTTAACGTCACCTTAAGACAGAGATGTCCAAACTTGGCTCCGGCCTGACGAGTGGTTACCCCACTTCGTGTTCATTCCCCTCACGCAGGTTGTGGCTGCGTATGACGTCTAGAATGTTGATAATCGTCAGTACTTAAGTACGGTTTCCCAAGATACAGTCATGTAATAAAAATGAATCTGTTTTGTAGATTTTGTATACATTGCTTTCACAGTAACAAAAACGTGTAATAGAAAAGAAAGTTGAAGATGGAGAAAACTGAGGACTAGTAAAATTTTCTGTAAGAGAAGGAAAAGAAAATGCGACGTTCAGGGCGCCTGGAAAACGTTGCTTGTCATCGCCATTAGGAGTGCCTTTACTAGGCCCTTTTTCGATCGATGCATCGTAGGCCAAGAAGGACTTTGAAAATTTAAATACAGAATGCAAATGTAGATTTGCAAGTAGAATTATGTGATGTACACGCAGATCCGTATTTTCTATTAAACACAGATAAAGGAAAACATTTTCAAATTGTTATCCGCGGATGAATATGCAGTTATTCGGTTATGAAAATAAATAAGCGCACTAGATTAAAAAATATCAACTTATCGAACGTATTGTGGATTGTTGTAACTGACACTGTTGTGAGTTTGAATTTGATATTTCAAAGCTTCTTAAAAAAGAATAATATTATAATTAAATTTTTTAATTATTAAACAGATCCGAATAAGTGAGTGTATATTGCGCCCACTGAGTTTGTACATGACAAGTGATGTATATCCAAGTAGAGATGCAACCTCTGGATAAAACTAATGTTATATATAAAAAATATTTTTTTTTGTGACCGTATCTTGAGAAATACCGACATTCTCAACGTCGTGCGCAGACCGCAACCTGAGTGAGGGGAATAGACACAGAGTGGGGGAACCACTCGGCAGATCTGAGCCAGGTTTGAACATCTCTATAGTAAACGAACAATTGCCCCACCATCCCACTTATGCCATCTGAAGGAGTATGAACTAAGTATAATTAAAATCGGTTGATGTAGTTTTTCGCTATAACAATTAGTATGCATTCCTTTGAGTTGAAAAAATCGGAAAAATGGCTATAAATCGTGTAAAATAATGGTAAAATGTAAAAATTATGTATCATTTGAAAACTTTACCCTTTTCACTATTTTTTGACATACGTCTCACTGATCTATCTTTAATCCTTCAAAAGTTATAAATTTGTTTAATTTTTCGTGAAATGGAATTTTGAACACCCCCCTCTCTCTGTCCAAACTTACGGGAATATTGAAAAGAAAATTAATGACGGCCACATAGATTGATAAGTGTACGAAATTTGAAAAGAATCCTTGAAGAGGAGGGGAACCACTTGGCAGGCCGGAGCCAGGTTTGGACATCTCTGCTTTTGGCCAAACCGTTTTGACGTATGCTTTCAAAGCGACAGTTAAAAAGTGAACAATCTCGATTTGTAGAAAGTCGATAATAACTGAATCGGGCGAACGGGCATCTCAAATCGGGGATTCTTAGGTCCGGGGTTGGGGTCGGGAGTCAAGTTCCCTGGCTGCGACGTGCGCCGTAACCGTTGCGCCGTGTAACCTTCTGTCAGTCGTCGTCGGCGTAGAGCGGTCACACAGTGATCAGAGGAAAGATGGCTACGAACTTTGGGGGAGAGTGTCAGTACTTTTACGAGGATGTTGTCTATCGTGTGGATAAGAAAGGTAACGTTGTGTTCGGAATCGTTATGGAAAATGATGATCAAGATCTGTCGGAGGACAGTTCTGACAGCGAGGAGAGTCCGAAAAGAAAAAAGGGCGAGATTCGCGTGTTCTGGCATCCCTGCGGTGTCGAGGAATTGGTCAACTCGAAAAAGGTATTTAACAGTTGATACCACGATACGAAAATGTTCTGCCCGTCGGGGATGAACGTTACGTAAAGTCATATTTCAAATTTCAACGTACTATCCTTTTGTCTTGCCGTATTTATGTTTTTTAAGTACACGATAATAGAGGCTTAGAAACCGGATGAACGAATATTCAAATATCTGATTAATATTTGATCGAACGATTAACACTTTGATACGCAGGCAATACGTTTATGAATATCTAAACGCCCGAATGGTACCAATTGAATGCAGATAATCGGTTAATAGGGTGGCCTGCATAGTAAATTCATATGAATGTATGTACATGTTCTTGAAGCTCAGACAATGTGTCTGTAGTTTTGTTTATATTCTATTTGACCTGCCTCTGTAACCACTTTATTAATCTGTTGTAAGAACCAGTAGCATATCACCGCTGGTTATTATTTTCTAAGCTAATTAGAAAGGCACATATTGAAAAAGGGCAATTATTACAAAAGTTTAAATGTGCCTGGACAAAATAAGTGGTCACTTTCACTTTTACATTAATATGTTTCATGTTTTAGTACAAGCAAGTTATGATTTTTGTAATAGTTTATTGTACATGTCTTATTTGCATTTTTGGATGTTAATTATGCAATCTATTATTAACTGATTAATCAATTTTTGGTATCTATCAAAATTATTCAAAATTGTTCTTATATATGAAATTTATGTTCCTGCATGTCAGATTTAAATTTGATTCTACTTCTGATATAATGACAGTTACCTTTTCATTGTCAGTAGAATATTATGCTACCTCTTTTTTATTAATAGAACATCAAAGTTTTTTTGGAAATTTCATGTTTATTTATAGGTTCACTTGGCAGATAGAACACTTATGCCAGGAGATGTTGTGCGTCGGATGATCAAAGGAAAAGATACACAAAGGGGATATTGTAGGGATATTGAACTTACTGCTTGTGTACAAGTGATTGGTACTAAACAGGTTCTTACAAATATTAAGAGTGAAGATTTAGTTCCATTAGAAGTATGTACTCAAACATTTATAGTGGACATTTTTAGCAGAGTAACTTATATACTATAATTAATAGTTTTTATTTATAGGAATTTGCAACAGATATAGCTGTTTGTATGGATTCATGGGTTGGTGGTATAAAAATGGCGCACTTTAAATTATGGCTTACTACACCTGATGGATCTCGTTGTGTTATAAATGAAATGGATTCTCGAGTGTTAGGACAATTGGAGGAGAAACGATATGGCGTAAGAATCAAATAAATTAACACAATTCTTTGTCAAAAATATAGTACAAATTTTTTTAGGACAATGATTTTCCTCACTCCTTTGAATTTTACCCTGGACAAAGTTTGTGGGGACCAGTTCACTGCCTAGAAGATGCACAGTGGATTACATGTACAAAAGAAATGAAAACAAAGAGGAAAACTAAACCACAGAAAATGACAAAAGTGATTGTGGAAAAAGTCGAGACAGACTGGGTAGGAGTGCACTGGCACTGCAGGGCATATTCAAAGGATGGTGCTTGGTCAGATCAAGCTCAACCAAAATTCGTAGTTGAAGGAGAAAATTTGAAAAAATTAAAATTATTAAATGTATTTGAACCTTCTACCGTGCAAGTGGGAGATAGAAATTTTTATGTAATTAAAGGTGACGAAAACGTCATTACAAGAGAACAGTGGAGAAAGCAACAGAGAGACATTTTTCAAGTTCCTAAATGTAGTCCAAAGAAAACACGTCCAAATATCAGTGTTACAAAACCAGCTGAGGACAAAAAAAAAGAGAAGGATAAGGATAAAGTTAATGAACAGCAGTCATTACAAGAAAATGCTCAAAATAATATTAATAATATACAAAATGTAACAAGCAATAATACCCTAATGCTTCCTATACAAAATCAAAATACTGAAAGCTCAGATGATTGGGAAACAGAAGATACAGGTTCTCAAAGTGACAGTGCTTCGGTAAGATCCTTTATTGCCTTTCAAATTCTTTCCAAATACCAAATATTATTACTAAACACTAGTATTTGTAGGTATCCAGTGGTTGCTCAAGTATGTCATCAATGGGTAAAAAGAAAAAGGGTCCTGCTTTAATGACCAAAGTATTAAAGAAGAAAAAATTATGTAAAGCAAAGAAAAAAGTACCACCAGTTCCACTCATTCCAGGAACTAAAATTGTTGTAGAAACATTATCCACTAATACAAAAGCAAATGTTGTGTGGCAGGATGGTTCAGTAGAATTTGGTATTATATATATATAAATATATATACTGATGTTCTCAGTTCATTATTTTTTTTATAACAGTTTATAAAAACACTTGTATATTACATTTTTTTTTTAGGAATACCATCGACGCAACTTTACCCAATTCATCATTTAGATGATAAGGAGTTCTTCCCAGGTGATTTTGTTGTTGATCAAAAAGAAGAGTCCAGAATGTATGGTGTAGTCCAAAGCGTTGACCATCAAGGCAGAACAGCTAAAATAAAATGGTTCAAAACATATACTTCTAGTCAAAGTCCACAGTAAGTAATCAGTTTTATATTTGTAATTAATATTCGTTAGCACTTGGCATTAAACATAATAAATATTTCTTAGACCAACTTTACTAGAAGAACGTGAAGTCAGTGTGTATGACTTGAAGGATCATCCAGATTTTCAATATAGACCAGGTACATTAGTAATTCGAATAGCTAACTTTGAAGGAGAGGATTCAGGATGCACTGCTGGTCAAGTGCTAGATAATTATCCAGAGGGGCGAGTGAAAGTATGGTGGGTTGATGGTCATGTAAGTATGTGTTGGCCTCAAGATTTGTATAAAGTAGGTGAATATGACAGTGATGAAGGAGAACTATGGGATGACGTATCATCTGATGCGTCATGGGAAACTGAACTGGAAGATTGTTTTATCGCTGATGCGGAAGGAACAGAACAAACCGAGTTAGAGAATATAAAACCAAAATTAGCTGCACACATTGAAAAAGCTCGTATTGCAATGTCAAGGTTAGAAGAGATCTTTACTCAAAATCCATCACTCCAAACGACTGAAGTTATGAGAAAATTATTGGAAGTTTACAAAGATTGTCGATATATGGATAAACTTATGGGTACTTCTTTCTTCCACGAAAGTCACTTTCAAGGACTTTTGGAAAGAGTAAGAGAACGTGGTCGAGCAAATGTAGCGCAACGGATGGCCGATCAAGTCACAAGATTATTTACTCATAAATCTGATGGATCAGAAGAAAATATAGAAAAAAGCAACTCAGAAAACTCTAATAGTAAACAATCCGGGAGTAACTACACTGAAAAAATTATTACTACCGTAACAGATACAACAGAACCTTCTGACAACAAGGATGACGATGATACCGATAAACAACAAAATACAAAAGATGAATCGATTGATCGATTATTCATTAATGTTAACCCCAACCCTGAAGATTCTGGATTATACTCTGCAGAGAATTCAAAGAAAGAATCAGGTTCGAGTGAATCTAGTGGAGAGTTCCTACTCAGCGAGGATGTGAATAATGTACCTGATCGTTCGTTAGAGAAAATGGAAGCAAATAAAGCCCCTAAAACACCGATGCACATCACAAGTTCTCATGTAGCTAGTTCTCAAGTTTGTGTTAAACTTTGTACACTAATCAAAGCACAACTTGTATTAGCACATGCAGAAGTTTCTAAACGATTTGGTCTATCGAAAATGTCCTTATCTGATGCTGAAAAAGGTTCTTCTCCTCAGAAAAAGCAAAAGAAAGAAGAAGAGAAACATGTAGAATTATTACAAGAACCATCTGAGTGTTCAATAGAAGTTCCACTTCCAGTGTATGCAGAAGGAGAGGGATTCTCTATAGAGGAAACAGCTCCTGATAGTCATAAATTTAAGTTAACAATGTTCCAACCTACAGATCCCACTAACTTCTTCAGAACTGTTTCCAAGGAATTAAAACTTTTGAAAAGCTCACTTCCTCCTGGCATATGGGTAAAGGGCTTTGAAGACAGAATAGATTTATACTCTGTAATGTTTCGCGGACCTGAAAAAACACCGTACGAGGATGGTCTCTTTCTCTTTGACTTTCAATTATCTGCTGATTATCCTGTTGCACCGCCACTTTGCCATTACATTTCTTACTGTAATGATAGATTGAATCCTAATCTCTATGAAGA
Source organism: Macropis europaea (assembly GCA_916610135.2). Taxonomy (NCBI): domain Eukaryota; kingdom Metazoa; phylum Arthropoda; class Insecta; order Hymenoptera; family Melittidae; genus Macropis; species Macropis europaea. The sequence goes on along the minus strand of OU744345.1, from coordinate 22,096,234 downwards.
TGGTAAAGTGTGTGTAAGTTTACTCGGAACATGGTCTGGTCGTGGAACGGAAGTATGGACAAGTTCTTCTACTCTATTACAAGTTATAGTCTCAATCCAAGGCCTTATACTCGTACCCGAACCATATTTTAATGAAGCTGGATTTGAAAAACAAAAAGGTTCCCAACAAGGTAAAGAAAATTCAAGAATGTACAATGAAATGGTTGTATTGAAATTAGTTCAAGCGCAAACCAAGTTGATACAACATCCATCACCTGTATTCAAAGACATCATTATCGGACATTTCAAAAGACACGCTGAAAAGTTATTACAACGATTAGACTTATGGATGGAAATTTCTGACCAACACAATAATCAACATCCATTATCTCCAATGACACCTACTACTTTCAAACAAATATCTGACGTCGGTGCGTTGAAACGAATTTTTTGCTTATGTACATAGAAGTCCTAACTAATTTTAATTAACAATTCCTCTTCTTTTTAGATAAAAAAATTCTACCCGAATTTCCACTAATACCAGCATCTAGAGGTTTCTGTATAACGCTTCGTAAGACTTTAGCTACATTCAGAGGAGTACTTATTCAGCAAGGCATTATCGAAAACGATAGTGAAGTACAAGACAGCAATGGACGCATCAAAGAACAGGCGAACAGTACTAAGAATGAGTACCATGAATCACGTAAAATTTCTGATAGTAACACGGTAGATCACGACAGTAAAAGGAGTACCAGTCAGGAAAGTAGTAAATTAACTTCAAATGATAAATTATCTAAGGACTGTATTTCATCTTCCTCAACGAATATTTCTGCTGCTCCGCTAAGCGAAACGAAGCAAAACACTTCGGATCGCACCATCAGCTAGCCACAAGGTAAACCTAAGTTAAAACCTAAAAATTTAGCTCGTAAAAGATACACAATTATTCGGTAATATATTTACTTAATTTATTATATATTAAACATATGTTCAATGATGTTCACGATATCTATTTATTAACATCACTACTAACAAGCGATAACTTTTAACAGAAATGCCGCTGTCATTGCTCCGCAGCTAGGGATATTTGTTACTATAGGGTAAATACAAGCACGTTGAACAAATAACGTTTTGTCCATGTGTACAATTTCGTAAATTTCCCGAACATGATGCTACACAGATAACTTATAATATTATATTGAATATGTAATAATGTATTATACATAAGATATAATATTATAATATTAATGGATGTAAAATGTATATTTGGCCAAAGGAAAAAATACACGTGGTATTACGTGCATTTAGTTCTGTAATTCTGCAATGAGAGTAGAGCGTTCCTCAAAGACGCAAGACAACTCGACTGACTTATTAAAAAAAAAAAACAATCTCAAACATCGGGTAAACGAGAAATCGTCACTCCGTAAAAAGTGATAAGAGTTACAAGAAAGGTAAAGTAACCGGTAGTAATACGTCGAGCCAACACGACAGCACTTCGCAATAGCATTAAGAGACGCATATAATAATAGTTATTATTTTTAAATGCATTTCAGCGAGTACACTTCAACTAATAATGCCACCGACGTAATAATTCATTGTTCTTCTACTACGTTAAAGTCATTATGCCATCCACTAAGACAGTATTTCAAATGAAACTAAAAAATGACTTTCATTACAAATAGGTTGTAGTTAGGTCAGAAAGATTCATATTTAGATGAAAATCTATGACAACTGACAAGAAAAGGTCAAAGCAATGGGTTCAATGATTTCAATCAACTTCTTTGTGGCGAATGTATGGGAAAATGAATAGACTTGTCTAATCTGTCAGAGCATTTATCTAAAACATATTAGTTTATATGATACTTAATGTTAAAAATGAGGTGAGCTCATAATGTGAAGGGTCATCATACTAGCTTCGCATCAGAGAATTTTTATATTTAAGACTTGTTCATATTGTAACTTTTTATTTTTATTTTGTACATATGTTAATTTCAAACTAAATTATTGTATCAATTATGGTTTACTGCTATTATTTAAAAAAATCTCATAGTTCGAAGGATAATATATTGTAGAAGCATGATAATTTTTAAACTGAAATGTCATTGCAAATAATGTGTTTTTGAATAAATGCTCTGACACCTGTCTACTCATTTTCTCTGTAGACTCACCAGAATTAAATTAACTAAAATCGATAATCTAACTGCTGTAACCTTTCCTTATTAGTCTATTGTTATAGATATCTTTTAACGTAGATTGTAAATTATAATAAAACAGTAGATGCTCTATTATCTACAGTAAAACTTCCTTTATTAGCAATTTATTGCATATGTTTATAGAAAATTAATAGTCTTCATGAACTCTTATTAACTTTTCTTTTGATACGTCACAAATAACTCAGTAATAAAGTACTTAGTACTGTTACAACAGTTGTGGAGAGTGTTAGTACTTATTATAAGATATAAGTATTTTGCAGTATTATTTACATTTATTTTTTATTTAATTCAAAACTCCCTAAGATAATGTAGAACATACTTGTTTACTATGAAGGAATCGTGTTTCTGTAAGTTTCAAAGCAAATACATATACTGGAAATGTGAAACTTACTGTGTTTAATATGGAAATATGCAAAACTGCATAATGAAAAAGTGTAACAAAATAATAGTAAATGATTAATGTGTTAAGAACATGCTTTCTTGTTTTCCTTTTTTTTATTTTATTGTTTTATATTTTATTTATATATTATTTACACTAGTGTTTTATTTTATTTATTTGTCACTTAAAAATCTGCAAATGTATAATGTAAAATAATTATATGAATAACAGACCACTTACTTTGTTAAAAGAATGTATTCCTGTGGATGTTACATATAAAAGTTATTTTTTAAACCGTATTCTATTTCCAAATATTTTTGTTTATTTTTAAGTTTTCTTTAAATGATACACTTTTTCTTTATTTATATGTTGATGTTCATACCTTAATAAATGATCTTGAAATTTTTGTTAGTGCAGTGGAATTTAATGACATTAATTGTCTTTTTGGTGCATTAAATTAAAATTAAAAAAAAATGTTAATTTCTAAAGTATCATATTCTTGTGAAATTTATAATACCGGATGTATATAACATATGCAACTTAAAATATTAATACACAAATTCATATTCAATATCCACATTGAAAACGAGTTGGTTTACAACCAGAAACTTACGTACACATGATATGTTCTATCTTATGTCGTTTGGATTAGTTTGTCCCCGTTGATCATCTATTAATGAGCACAGAATTTGCGTGTTAATGCATGAGATGCAGTCGCATACTCTACATCGAAGTGTATCTTTTCTGCGACAGAAACAGAAAATTTGATATTCTTCGATCGTATTGTACTGTTGTTAAGGAATCGCTTTAAAATACCGCAACTTTGGAATTTATGCTCTAGTAATTTGAAGATTTCTTTAAAAACATATGGTGCCGTATAAAAACAGAAAGTGAAAAGAAGCATAATGTTATATCATAGAAACAACAGTTTCTTGTAAAGAGGAAATATGCGCGCGAGAGAGAGAGAGAAAGAAAGAGAATGAGAGAAGCAAATGTAGAAAATGAAGAAAATGCGAGTGAAAAAAATGAGGATGTTGCCGATAAAGGCGGAAGAGCTTGTTGTTTGAAATGTGATGTTTTAGAATGCCTTGTATATCTGCTAGCTATTACTATTTACATTATTATGGTAATCATAATTGTAAGTTGCATAAAGCTTTATTTTTGCTGTAATTTCCTTAATATTATATGCAACAGAGTAATTAATTAATTCAACAGCATACAAGCATCAATGCCAACATTTTTGAACATGTGTTTAAAGAATAAAACCTTTCCTAATACTTGGAAACGTTATAACAAGTAAACATCTTATTTTATGTGTCATTCATTTAATATAATAATATATCTTGTCATTTATTATCTGAGTTTCGAATGGTTCATCATGCAGTTAATAAAACCAGTAAAACCTAGTTAAAATTGATAGTGCTATGATCTAATGAATGACTTAGACAATTGTTGGAGGATTTATTGAGTAAATTAATGCTTAAAGGAATAGTAACACTTTATATACAATGTTTCTTTTGATCCTATTTCATTTTATCCAATGTACAGATAGGAAAGAGTATAGTTAGTTTGATGTTCAATTGAACAGGCTTTATTGTTGGCATTGACTAATCTGATATTATAATGATCACATAATTTATTATTCTTGTAATTTGTGTTCCTTGATTTTTAATTAATAAAAAGTCAACATGTGATTAAAAAAGTATTAGATAATTATGAATCCTTTCTATTTGATAGACCCTACTGTTGTTCATTCAAGTATTTGACCTGTGCTCCTGGTAGTTTACTTCATATTTAAACTCCTAGCCTTAGCTTTTATCCACTAACAATAAGTGTACAGTTTTAGTAAACCTTTTTATATGAATTTGTATAAATATTATAAATTCGTGTTAAGCATAGCAAATTCATTTATTACATTTAGATATTCAAATGATCATTTAAAATAGTTGATAGTTTACATTATTTTTTATTTGTACATACAAAAGTATTAACATAAAATTAAAAAGTATTGAGTATTTAGTTGCGAAATATATAATTAATGAACAAAACATACTGGGACTGAAAATATGTTAACTGTAATTACAACCCTGATAGGAGTTTGTACATAGAAAATCTTTTATCTCGAATGAGTACAGATAAGATGCATTTTCTACCTGTTATCAGTATATCTTATCAGAACGTTGATTCACCACAGGTTCACGTCCATATCACTTAGGTGTTCCCACGCGTCTCATCAAGTTGTTTCAATTACAAACCTGTTACTTGTACTCATTTCTGCAACTTGCATATTTTTTTATAAAACAAAATGTATTCCAAAAAGTTATTATGTTATATTACAATTGGTCTACGTAAGTAAACACATTTTACTAATTATATTAACATACATTTAAATAATGAAACATTTAGTGTAATGCCTTGATACACTGTTGATTGCATTTAATAAACATATACATTATCAATGAATCAACAGTCTTATATTACTTTGAAACATAATTACTGCACAAGGAACCAAAATATTAGCTAAAATTGTACAGATTGCATGAAATAAAAAATTGCCAATGACATACTCACTCATACAGTATTATTGTAAAGATAATTTTACAAAATGTAGTGTCCGATAACTTACGAAAATCAAAAAACGTAGTTAAGTAAGTAGCAGAAATCTAATGAATGTTTCTACAACAGCAATATAAGTAAAAGTTAAAAGAATTTGTATTTATTTTTTATATATAGATTGTATTTAATATGATATTAATATTAGTGTAAATAATCTGCTATAATATTGAAAAGTATAAATTAAAGGTATATTGCAATAATTTGTAAATTTTAAACAGTAATCATGGGAATATTTATGGAAGAAGTCGAAGCAAGGCGCAAAATTTTAAGAGGTCGAAAAACTGTTACAAGGCGTTATTATTGTAAGTGAAAAATATGAAAGAAAGAAGGAGGGAAAAATTAATATTGTGCAAAGTAATTAAGTGAATAAAATCCTTTTAGGGGGAACTGCGATACCAGCATGGTCTATAGTACTGTTGATAGGAATTGGTATGCTGCTTGCTGGAGGTGGACTGTATGCATTGCTACAGAAATTCGTAGTTGACAGTGCTGATACTGGAGAAAGTCATTCATATCAACCTACATTGCAAAATGAAGCTTGAACTTAAATATAAAGAAAAACCACAAAAATTCTAATGAACATGCATCACATCATTTTATACTTTAGCATATATGTATAGACAGCATAGAAATATTTTCACAGAAAAAATTTTGTATAAACACAGTGACAATGTGTTATTTATTTTTGTATAATTCTGCGTTTGACAACTGTTTGTTATTTCAATCTCACTAATTGATTATCCCAATTCATTATGCCATATTTCATATAATCATACTGTCCGTACTAATTTAATTTTTTTTATTAGCTCAAAACTGAGAAATATCCCGTTTCATAAATTACGAATTATTTATATACGATTATATAATCGAAAGATCCGCAAATTTCAATAGTCATTCTTCAATGCACAGTACGATCGAAAATCAATTACTGTTTTGTACATTCTGATAAAAGAAAATTATTCATTTTCGGACTCATTACATTATTCGTTCAATATATATTATACATGGGTAGTCAATTATTGGTACGAAAAGCGAACTCTACAATTTAGAATTCTCTGCGATGGTACTTGTCAGGATCGAAATATGATGTGACAACCACACGATTATTGAATTTTCTTCCTGTAAGTGTCTGCTGTGCTTTTTGGCAGTCAATCACGCTATTAAACTCAACAAATACCTGTAAGCAACGCAAAATAAAGAATGTATTTTCTTAAATGAGAAAAAAATAATTTAATGTGTATTAATGTAAAACATACTTTCCCACATCCAGGTACATCAACACCTTCTATAGGTCTTGGTATTTCCACGGATCGAACTACACCATATTTATTACACTCTTCTTTTATATCTTCTAAAATATCTTCGTACTCTTCTTCTTCCATTAATTCCTCAGGTGTTACCATATTTAGTAAGCATAGCACCTATATTATTTATACATAATATTAATTTTTCTTAATTTTATTTTAAACAAATAGATTTATAAAATAGTAAAGTAATTATGATAGGTATAATATACTAACAAGGGACATTACCCAAGTGTCAATCGCCCATTTTAATGAAATTTTTGTGGGTAGACTAATAATTAAAACATGCAAGAAATAACAAAAGACAGTAATACAAATTATCTTACCTCGGTTGCTGGTCCACTTGTGCCTACCATTGATAATCCAGGCACCTGAATTTGAACTGGTGCTTGTGCACCTATCATAGGGTTCTTGGCGCCTACACTAGCTCGTTGTACAATTAATTTCTTATCTCCCAGCTGCATCCCATTTAATCCAGCAATTGCTTGATCAGTCATTGACACATCAACATACTCGCAGAATGCATAACCCTTAGATAGACCTGTAGCTGAATCCTTTACTAGATTGAATGCTCTTAGCTGTCCAAAGCTCATCAGTAACTCCTTCACCTGTAGTTTAAAAATAATATTACTTATTTACTCATGTGATGTTAATGTGATTTAGATCAGTTTAGAGTATGCAACTTTTTTTATTTGTATTGCATATCTTATTAAAATTTAAGAATATTTTCTTTATTTCATGTCAATATTTTTCATACTTTATACTATGAAAAATATAATACAATTTAAACATTAATACTCAATTGGAACTAGAACTTACAACAAATTTTCAAACATATTATCATTTTATATTTTAAGAATTTAAATATCAGAGCATGATAACTTAAATAATAATATAAGTTGCATAATCTAAAAATGATGAATTTACTATAAATGCACAGATGTGTCTCGCCTACTCAATTTCCACTGAACATCTTCATTTAATATATTTCTTACATACAAAAGTTTTACTCCAGTCTGGAACAGATTGTTGTCAGTGTTTTGAACCAAATAGAACACTTTTGCTCTTCAGCGATAAATATCCCTCACATTTATCTGTATTCTGTCTTCAAAAAAAAAAATGTACCTTAAATGTACTTACGTTCTTCCATTTCCCAGGAGTACTGAAAACTCTAAAGCAGAGATAACAGCATGTTGCATTCAATGAAGATTTTCTATTATTCCTGGGAGACAAGACTTCCAGGTAGTTGTGATGTACAAAACTTTAATAGGCGTTTCAGTTTATTCCATCAAGGCATATGTAAACATAGCCTGATGTGTCTTGGCTAAGTGATGTGTCTCATTATACTGATCTAGGTCATGACCCAAAATGTTATACGGTATAACCAAGGCATTCCAAGCACTTGTATACATATGCTCTAATAAGGATTATATTATCCTGAGGATAATATGATAATCACCTAGGAAACTAAACCACTATGTCCGATTACAGAAGTTTCAAACTTCTATAAAGAATCCATGAGAAATGCTACCACTTATGCCATTCAATTGTGCTCGGTAATACCCTATTGTATAAATAATCTCCTTATGAGTAAGCAACACGCTATTATCAGTGAGAAACTGTCTAATTAGAAAACGCACCATTCACACAGAAGAACCAAAATCTTCAAGGGGGGGCTGCAAATCTCGCATAAGCCCAATACGAAGGCATGAAAATGATATAAGTACTTGCCTCGAGGGACTGGGCTAGCCTTTCTCCAGGCAGTGTGGTATTTTGTCATGTTCAGTAGTAGTAGTAGTAGTAGTGGTAGAAGTAGTGGTAGTGGTAAGCAAATGCTTTTGATCGGCGCGACCCTAAGCTAAGAAATAGGGAGAAAGGGCACTGGTATCAGTCCACAGTTACTATATAATAACCAAATGGTTATATTTTTTGATTGTATTATTCCAACAATGAATCACTGTAAGAACACAGTATTAACTTTTCCGGCGTTTCATATAATCACATTTACCGACTTTTATTTTCTTACTTTTTCTTTGCACTTTGTCTTTGTATAAATGCAGATTACTGATACTTGAACACATAAGTTTTGTTCGCGTAACCTGTAAACGTAACAAGGCACAAGGACGAAGAGCTGTAAAGCCTGTAAAGCCTGTAAAGAAAAAAGCTGCAAGAGAAGCAGAAACTCTCCTCCTGAAAAGAATAGGTGATGCCAAAAGACTTGGAGCTGTTACCAGATGCACATAAAATTATGTGTTGACCCTGTAATCCCATCAAGAAAAAAAGAAAAAAAACTAATGTACTACATAATATGTTGATTTATTTCTTGTAGACCTAAAAAATCTTTTTTGTATGTATCACCGGTGAATGAAAAACACTCTCATGCCATGTCTTCCAGATGTTAAAGTACGAAGAACCTTTACTTCTGACAACATTTTATACACCTAACAACTTCAAGACCAATAGGAATGAGGATATTTCTCTTTGAATAATTATTGTATGTTCAATTATACTCCCCCCGACCCATTCCCTTCCTGTTTTTATGTCAATAACTTCATATTCCTGTTAAAAGTTTCGAAATTTAAAAATCAATTTTGTATTCCTGGCTGGGTCCATGATGTTCCTAGAAAGACTGTAAAAGAAACACAGCTTCTGCAACTGCATGCTGTCTGAATGCTGCAACGTCTCTAACTATTTCCCTATCCACTATGTAATAATGGTGTTTCGAGAAGAAATACGAGATATGACTAGATTCAACACTGTTTTGACCAACATACAACTGGAGTAGGAAACCTCATTTACCTAACTACTTAAAACCTAATCAACGCTGGAATCCAATGGATACACATACATACCTCTATGGCATTTGGGTAGTTGACACATCTTCGAACGTTTGATTTCCGCTAAATAGCTAAATGCCTATGTTATGATTTAATCCTTTGGTATAACTCACAATGCTGAGAACTAGCATATGTTCAAAGAAATCCTACAGCATTGTTATACAGCAGCATAGTAGTTTTAATCTCTGATGTCATTTAAGCATACTGAATGTATATCAATTATTTAATAAACAATAATAAATGAATAACAAATGAAATCTAATTTACTTGTAAGGCATCAGTGATTAAGAACTACATCCAAAGGTGTACAATAAATGAAATTGTATTACGAATATGTTTGCATACCTGTTCCTCATTCAAATAATTGGGTAAACCACCAATGAAGATCTTGTGTGGAGAATCTGTAATGATAAAATATTTTATGTAACACTACACAAAAATTATTGGAACATATAAAAATATACAAAAATATGCAGTGTGTATGTTTAAAACATACCAGGAACCGTACCTGGCACGTTCATGCTTGGATTATCTGTCATTCCTGGCATTGGTTGATAATCATGTGGTCTTCTTATTTTTAAACTTTGTCCTTTGAAGTTGATACCGTCAAATGCCATAGCTTGTGTGGTTTCATCAATTGAACGGAACTGGAAAAAAATTTAATGTGTGCTTTGTTGTAACAATAAATGTATTATAAAGTTAAGAGCTCGATTTAAGATTATAAACTCGAATTAAATTCAATTATACCTCTAAGAAAGCAAAGTTTTTGTCTAAATTGATCTGACATGCTAATACTGGATTTCCAGCTGCCTGAGCAAGTCCGGAAAGATGCATTTGCTGGTTGAAGAACTCCATCATTTCTTCTTCGGTCACACCAAATGGAATGTTTCCAACATAAAGTCTTCTTGCTTGTCTGGTTATCGTACTCCCAACAACTGGGACAGCTGCTTGTGGTGTATCCGCCACAATATTGGCAGGTATTTGACCTGCAGCTTGCATAGCTTTATACTGTTAGAATTAAAATACAAATTAAATACTTATTTCCTTGTATCTAACTAAATGTAATTACAAATGTAATGGATGAATATATTCACCTGTAAGGGTGTAATATGCTCAAATCCAGGTGGTGGAACATCCCAATACAAAGATGGTTTTCTTCTTCTAGAACTACGACTTTTTTTAGGAGAACTACTCCTTTTCCTGTCCCTTCTGTCTTTGGAACGTGAACGTGATCGTTTTCTGCGATCTCTGCTACGAGATCTGTGTCTCCTATCACGATCTCTATCCCTGTCTCTATCCTTGTCGCGGTCTTGACGGTCTCGATCTATTGACAATATACAAGAGTGTAAATATTAATTAATTAATTTAGTTCCTATAATTGGTAGAAGGCATAAGTATAAATAATATATAAAATATTAAATCTTTTTAATATTTAAAATAATATTTTTATTTTGAAAACATGCACTTCATATTGTTTCTTAATTTGCATGCACACTACAGTATTCTATAATTTTATGCACATATGAATAACACATTGAGTTACTATCTACATATATAGATTGCTTGTACTCCATACTATATACATCCATTACCTAAACCTCAAGGATTAAAATTATAATCATAAAAGTTACAAATGTTATTCAAGTATATTGTGGTATGTAAAATATGAAGTATTCTTTAAAAATAATTTAATTATATAATATTTGTACATGAAAAGAAGAAAATATTTTTTGATAAATAATGAAAATTGTACCCATGAGAACAATCCTCGTAGATGCTTATATTTCAGGTTACGATAAATTCACAAGCTTTCACGGAAAATGTTCAACTGTTACTTAATTAAAGTTAAAAGTTAATCACAGATAGTTCACTCTGTAAAATCTTTCTTTCGGTGGAAATTATACAGGAAAACGTTTTGAAGGTGTGTTTACCACTTTCGGAGTGTTTCTCCGGCCATTACAATCACCCGACTTATTTACCTGGCTGTAACGCGGGAATAGTGGCGGAAAGCACAGTAAATTCAGAGACTTTCAGAATGCTTACCTCCATTAAAATCTTCGCCCATTTTTTTACTTTTCACCTGGAACAAGAAATTTCTCCTCGAAAAGCGTTAATGTAAACAATAACGAGGCTAACAAGTGTCAAGCTGTATTAAAACAAATTTTTATTCTGAAATGGCGAGAGGCTAGGTAGATGTTAACTAGTGAATTACAATCTTGCCATAATGTCTGCCTGTAGGTGGCGTAAAGTATAACCGGAATTGATCTCCCTCGTGTATTGTTTTAATAAATATTGAAAGTTGAATAATTATTTAAAAACCCGATCATTGAGCATCTGTAATTTAATAACTAAATATTTAATAAGAAAACATTAAAATATGCATTGAATTCATTTAAAGAAGTTTTGATTATTTCCAACAATAATTACTAGTACCTTTTTTAATTAAAAAGGAAAACATTAAAGAAATATTCCATTTAAAATAGATTATTCAAATCATGTTGAGTAAATACTTATTTCTATTGAAAGTATTTGTCGAATAATTAGATATTAAAAAGTCACTAGTAGAAATGTATTAAATGGTTAAACAAAAATTTATAATATTAATGTTCATCAAACATGAAAAATAATCACAATCTATTTAGATTAACTCTTTAGGAATTCATATTAACTTTTAAGCAGTTTTTATTTATTAAAAAAAAACAGAATTTATAAACTTATAAAGTATTAGATACTCTCGGGTCTAAAATAAGTGCTATACGAATTTTAATTGGTAAGGAATTTTTATTTTCAATTTAAAGGATTCTTGTAATCAAAGTTTTGGATACTACCGCTCGTGGCGCTTGACATCAAGTTTGATTGGTAGTCATGTTTCGGTCACTGAAAACTATTCCTTGCATTCAGTTTAAAATGTATTAGGCAAACACAAAATGGACAAAAATGTGAAACTTGTAGACTTGTTTCCGACGCATGATAATATGGAGAATAAAAGAATACTGGAAGAACGTTTAATGAAAGCTGCCTGTGTTGGAGATACTGATGCAGTTCACAAATTGCTTAATTTAGGTGTTGATGTTAATACACAACATTCAATTAATGGATGGTATCCTTCTTATAATTTATTATTTTATATACTTACAAGCACAATTAATTCTAAAATGTACAGTGTTAATTTTCAAAACATAAATGCTATTCTTTTTCTTCTTGCATACAAGACTTGTATAAGTGTGTTTTATATTTGAAATGTCAAAGCAATGGCACAATTATTATCTTTGCTTTTTTAGGACTCCTTTGCATTGGGCCTGCAAGAAGGGTTATTCCGATATAGTTGCATTGCTTTTGAACAAAAGTGCAGATAAGAATATAAGATCTGAAATTGGAGAAACACCAGCTTCTTTGTCCAGCAACCCACAAATCTTACAACTTCTGGGTATATCTACAGATTCTCAACGAGTTTTAAACGATTCAAAAATACACAGTGTTATGCCTAAGTTTTCAAAAAATGATTTTGTGCATGGGAGTAAAGATTCAGGAACTCCTAGAGTAAGAAGTAATGAATTATACCAAGATGGTGGTGAGTTCATTATTATTAAGCTTATGTAGTGGTGATGTTAAATATTATGTTTATGCATTCTATATATTCTAGAATTGGTATTAAAGATTCGCATCGCAGATGCTCCTGATCCAGACTTTATAGAAATTGAATTACCTCACAGTGACTTAACATACCAGGCATTGATTCGAGTATGCTGCCAAGAATTAAATATTGATCCCAATCAAATAGAGAAGTTAAGAAAACTGCCTAATACTAAGCTGAGGAAAGATGAAGACATTAAACGACTTCAAAATTTTCAAGAAATTGAGATTGTCACAAATGTGTTGAGCACATATAAGTACATGCAAAATACAAATGGTACTTCAAATACCATTCCAACAATACCAGCAAATGGATACCAAAGTATTTCTAAGAAAGATCAGACTATTTTATATTAATTAGTAACATCTTAGAGTTTTTGTTCTTTTTACATATGTATTTTAGTAAAATAAGAACTAATATTTAACAGGAATATAAATACATATAATTACATGTATAATATTTAAAGTGCAATAATTAAAAATTTTAAGTAATTACAGTAAAATGTTTAGGTGAACTTAATAATAAGTAAAAATAGATTTTTATCTTTGTTTACTAGTTTTAATAAAGTAATACAAAAAACCATTGCATCTTTTAATTATTGGACCTTATTCATTTTCTGTATCTTTTCGTTTGTTTTTGACAGTGACGTGACCTTCCGGAGTAACAGTTACAGTAGCATCACCAGGAATGGTAGTTAGTTCTCCCTTCACATTATGATATGCTTTTGGTCTCCTTGGTCCCACCAATGGAATTTTAACTGAATTTTTACACTCTGTAAAGAAAATATTGTATTAATGAAAATATAAATAACACAAGTAATAAATTCATATTGATATGTGAAATGATTAAGCATGAAAACTTACTCAATGTTGTATAAATAGGAAGCGCAAGGCTAGTGGCAGTTTTTATGCGAATGAAACGAATGTTGGTCCAGCCTCCTGGATAGTTTTCAGATAATTGACTGCATACTGCTATTATATTTTCGAAAATTTCTTCTTCGTTCATAGACGTGTTACCAATCTGAACTAAATGTGTGTCTCCATTAGAATGTAATTGCATACTAGTTTTCCTCAAAGCATATTCTATTTCATGCTTTAAATCTTTACTCTGCATTCTAATAGATGTCGGTAATTTTCTTTTGTTATAAAACTGTTTTCCCAATAAATGGGACATATGACCAGCTATTTTTCCATCTACAAGAAAATAATCATAGCTGTCTACAAGCTTTCTCTTTAATTCATACTGATCATATTCGGTCTTCACTTGATTCATAGGTATTATACTTTTTACAAGAACACAATCATGTTTGCGTAACAAATCTTGATAATGTTCTACTGTTGGTTCATAGTCTTTCCTTTTGCCCCTTTGTAGATCACCGACAAAAAGTGCAACTTCATCATTTGAAGATACTATTGAATGAGGTAACAATCTGAAAATAAAATAATAGAAGTAAATACACTTCCTTAAAATAAAAATACAAGCAGCAGCTATTAAAAATAAAAGAACATCATTCTGAAAAATATAATCATGATTCCTCATAAGGATCCATTGGTATTCTTCAAAGTATAATCATTTGTAATTTAAATACGTATGTAACTAAATGGAAATAAAAATGTATTGTACAGGGAGTCCCAACATAAATAAGCATCCTAAAACATGCATTGCAGATTGTGTAATCTGAGGGTGCAATCTAAGAGGTTTCACTTTTAGCACATGTCATTTAAATCCAAAACAACTGTGCATTGAACGTTCAGGTATATTGTTGATGCTTGTAGCACATTTTGTCACACATTTAAATCATAAATTCATATCATTATTATGATTTTAATCAAATTTATCCAGGTAACATTTATAATATCATCACTTGTAAACAACTTTTTGTTATCCACTTTCACATACAACCAATACTCTGCATAACACAAATGAACTGTAATGTTTACATGCAACATACAGTAAATACTGCTCTTTGACCTATAGAATCCCTTGCTTTAAAATTGGAGCACAAAAATAATTACTATATAATAACATACAAAAACAAGTTTATGTTACCCAAATTTTGTTTTTATTTTATTCTTTATTTTAGTAAAAAATCAGACAGTCATCTTTCTTAACCCAGTTTGTTTCATTTTCATTGCCAAGATAATACTGACATTTCTACATTCTTTTGAAATTAGAGTTCTTAATACCTGAATAACACAGATACCTGAGTACCTGGGAAATATTTGCGAAGATGGGAATTATCCAGGTATTTTATCTATATTATTATCCGGGTAACACCTACAGAACTTCCTTATTGGTGTATAAATGTATACTTTGTTAAATGCCCAAGCAAATATAAGAAATACAGAACTTTTTTGTTATGTAAACATTAATAATTGTCTTTCAAGCAAGTGATTATTTTTGTTAAACGGTTCATGCTTATATAAAAATGCTAACAATTGTTAATAAACCTGATATATCTCAGGTAATAGCTGTATTTGACTTTACTTGGTCTACTCAGATAATATTGGACATTATGGATAGGCCCCGGCTACTTGAGTACCTGAATGCATAGAGCTTTCAGTTTATATCGGCAGCCCTGCTTGAAAATTTTTACAGTGTATATCTGTCCTTCTGTACAAATTCACAGCTATGTTTTATATTGTCTTTGTAAGACAAATTGTGAGTAACATAAAGTTGTTTTTATATGTTATTAGATTTTTGAGCTCCAATTTTAAAGCATGGGAATCTACAGGACAAAGAGCAATACAGTGGTCTATGCACAACTGTTATGCATTTCACCATGGAAGTCTGAAAATTTCTGTATCCCCACCACATATTCTCCCTTGCTCCGCTGGAGCCAGGCCACACAGTTGTGCGGCTAGCGGCGGCCTTTGAGAAGCATCACACATGATACTTTGTATGAAGAGTAAGTCATTCAATATAAAGAAATAAAATCTTTTTTTGTTTTCCATTGTACATTCATGAGAACACTATTAATAGATAGAAGAAGTTTTCCCGATTAAAATGAGTCCAAACACGATCTCATTCGGACTATTTGTTATCAGAAACATTCCGACTATTGAATCATATCTTACGCAAAATTTTAATAACAAATGAACCAAATGAGATTGTGTTTGGACTCATTTACACTGGAAAAACCTTACCTATTCATGTGTAATATTTTCATCAATGTATTATAGAAATTGAAAATTTTTTATTTTCACTATACAGTAACTCATCTGTATCGACAAAAAAACTGTTAGCCCCCAACCCAACCCAACCTCGTGTATGCTCTATCTCTCTCCCTCACGGAGTATCGCTTCTCAAGCTACGCTAATAAATATTATGCTCAAGAAAGTGATGACAACTTGCCTTACCATCGTTGGCTGAAATTTCTCAGTCCCCTATGCTCTTCTAGTGTACTGTGAAATACTGTATTTACTTTATCTATATTGTGTGCAAAAATTAAAATTCATTTACATATTATGCAGAACATCATTTTTATGTGACACTAGAAAAATTATTTACTGTGTTTCCAAGTGAAAATGTTGTAAATGTTATGCAAGGAAACTTTACATAAGTTCATAGTAATGATGAGTTTATGATTTAAATGTGTGACATATTATTAAAATGAATAACAAATTGCATTGTGAGTGTCAGTGATATGTTAGAACATATAGTATCAATAAGACAGTGAGATGTGCACTTGGTCACCTGTAATTTAAATAACATGTGTCAGAAATTAGACCCTTAATTTTTAATTGCTCATATCCTGGAAACAAAACCTTAAATTACAAAATGGTATAAGAGACTTTTTAAATTCTTTTAGCATGATAAATTTGCATGTTTCGGTTTGCTTAATAATTTTGGGATCCCCTGTATGATTGAAGATACAATATTACCCATAAAAATTATTTGCAAATTGAAATAAATTATAAATTTATACATACATTCTCATACATCTCCGTGGTGTTTTTGGTACTCTTATACATGTTACTTGCATAAATACCGAATGACCTTCTTCCTCAAACAATGCATTCTTATTTTTCAATTGCTCTTCGGTTAAATGAAAAATAGCACTAATACATTGCAATATGTGTTCTTTTGACAAATTATTTAAGCAAAATGTATTTGTATTTTTTTCACTGTTCTTTGTATCTACTTTCCTTCGTTTTTGAAGTTTTGATGACTCTATATTATTAACCTTAGATCTTGCATTCTTGTATGAAGTAATATTTTTACTACTTTGCATACCATCCTTTGTAGAACGTTTCCTTTTCAATGTGTGTTTTGTCACTTTTTCATTTTCCATTTTACTATTTTCTATATCTTGCGATTCTGAATGTCCGACCACGTGGTGTTTGAGTTTCATCACGTTCGGTTTTCATGAAATTTGTGGCGACGCCATCAACTGCGGCAGGATGACGCGTTAAGGTACGAATACACCAAGTAAGCGAGCGCGAGTGAGCATTTTCGACCATGCGCAGACACGTGCTCTTCGAGAACGTTCGTGCGGTATGAATACGAAGGCGAGCGGCGAGCACGAGCCTTTGAGAACGTTTGCGTCACATTTACAGGAAAGCGAGCCAGTGAACGCCCGCTCGCCAACGAAGCGAGCACAACCGAGTGAACATGTGGTTTTCACAAATGACGCTTGGTGAAAACGAAAAAATACTAGAAAATGTTCGCTTACTCGTGCTCGCCGCCAAAGGAACGGCTTTGATGTGACAACATATTTAGTAAAATATTTCAGAAACTATTCATTTTAGAGCAAACATTTAAATTGATGAGTTGTTTCTTTTTTGATGCCGAAGTTATTTATGGAAGCAGTTCCCGCAAAAATGAATTTTTTTAAACAATATGTTAAAACTTAACAATTTTTGCAAATTTATTTTGCAAAACGTTAATTCAACTTAATGAAAATTTGTCTACAGAAGTTTAAATTAGCGATTTGTATGTTTTGGGAATCTTAATTCGTTTATATAAGCTTAACTCCATTTATATAGCACTTTCTATGAAAGTTAATTTTTTTAAATAGTACATCTTTGGTCTTACACTTTCATCATATTCTACGTAATTGCATTATACCAGTTGTTAAATGTTTATAGGCCGCTAAAAATTAACATAGCATATCAATTCCGTCAAGCATAGGGAATGTTAAGTCTCTGAATCAGAGACATCGTCACACACGTCAGAAAAAGGTAACTAAGCGCGCGCGTTTCAAACCTTTACACGCTTCGAAGAATGGTAGCTACGGTAGACACTTATTCATTTTCTACTCCTATGTTCCCAGGGCTAAAAATATTAGTCCATCAGTAAATTCGCAAGTAGTACTTAAAAAATTACAACAAAGGCACTGCACACGAAAATCAAGTGCTCTTAAATCTATAAAATTTTCAAACGTAGGAAACTTTATAAGGGTGTTTTTCATTCTCGGATCAAAAAAATAGATTTCTTTTCATATTTTTTTACTTTTTATAATGTCTGACATATGGGAAATCACTTCTAAAAGATTTAAAATCGATTCCATAAAAATTTATACTGTGAAAGTTTGTCCGTTAATGTGTATCACAAGGGACGTTAACCAAGTGACACAAGTCGATTTTTATGAAACTGGTCTAATGTAGGGCTCGAAAAAATATTTGGCGCATGTTTTTTTATCGGCAGTAATCCATATTGAAAAGGTGAAGATAGCCCTTAAACTTAGAGCTGCGAACCACATTTATCTCGAAAACAATTCGTTATAAAGAAAATATTTAAATGTACGACATATGCATTTCAAATGCAAAATTCGTCTATCTAAACAGATTTCTAAGAAATTCATTGTTTAAAATATATATTAAAAATTAGCATTTTTTGCCAACTTTTTTTTGTAAAGTGTTGAGCTATTCTCATGAAAATTTAAATACGCGAACTATGGCTTAATATAAAAACTATGTGCTAATCTAAAAATAATTAAAAAATATTTAATTTCACCTTTGTAATAAAGATTATTATATGCGCTTTATATTCATGTTTTATACTTGACGACTGTCTGTAGGTGTGTACAATCGAAGGAATTGTAAATTTTGATAATGTTTTAGGCAATTTACATTTCCTTACAAGTTAATGTTCTGTTTGCAAATGTGAAAATCACCAAACAAACATGAACAAGCAGGAGCGAACATCTGCGAATATTTGCTCTTGCTCGTTCGCTTGGTGTGCACATGGCCTTAGACGACGCGTAGTGGGGTCGAACAATGCTTGAAGGATCCACTCGTGGACAGCGCCGTATAATATGTACCCACTACGAAAAGCCGCTATTTTTAAAATATTGATATAAATCGCCCAATTTAATATTTCGTTACAGAAGTCACATCCTATATAGTACAATATACAGCAATATTATGCAAAAGTAGCAGGCTTACTTAAAAGTTGTTATGAAAGAGCACAACAATGATATAACTCCATAATATTACTACATGTTTAAAACATTTAAGCCGCCATAGTATAAAGTTTCATTTACTCTAATATTTCCCGCGACAATTTTAGAGTTTCAATGACAACAAACATAATGTTTTGTCACTGCTGGTGGTAACATTCGTAACTTACTACGTCAAGGACCGTCACACTTGGTTAACCAAGACAATCGAGATCAACGATCAGTTACTGTACACGTCAAAGGTAGCCTTGTCAGTCGTTAGCTAAACCTATTTTTTTCTTCTAGACATACTCTTTTTTTCCTCCCTCTGTTATTTTAATAGTCTCTATTCGGCCGATAGTCCACGGGTTTCTATCGTATATCTTCATCACGAAATTTGAACGATATGCATAATAATTTCTAGCTGCCCGTTGACTTTATTTTATTTAAGGGATTCGCGTGTTTAAAACGGAAAAACGAGGAACAGGAACTCAGTCGAGACTAAGTGCCGATATGCTTCGGTTAACACTTGCATTGTACTATCGTCAAAAAAGAAAGTACAATGTTCAAAGTACCGCGATACGTGCAAATATTACTATTCCTATGTGTATGTTCTACCATTTTTTGTGGAATTTGTATTATTTTTCCGAGCCTATTTAGGGAGTCGATCGGCAACGAAACATTTGCAAAATATCGAAACCAAACATCGAAAGTACTAACGTTATCACCGAGAAAATGGAATTTAACCAATGGACAGGTATGATAGTGTTTGGTTACGGTGAAATTTGTCCGCGATAGAGCTTATTTTTTTCCTAATTATGAAAAAATTCCTTCTGACTAAATCGGTCATAATATGTCAAAGTAATTACGTTCAGTTTGCTGCTATCGCATATAAATTATTACATTATGAGGTACTTAACATTCATAATGTCATTAATTCGCGTCTTTATTCGTGTTAGATTAATAAGATATCTTTGCTTGGAAGATGGCTTTTATCTTCTGAGGGAAGTATTCCGCCACCGATAATTAATGCCAAAAGGAAGCCTTACTTGATTTTAATTTGGAAGCATGGGAAATTCTTGGAACGCAGACACATCAAACACTTTACAAATAACAAGTTAATAAAAAAATATTAAATTATGGAAATATATTTGTCACATAAAAATAATTGTTTATTCAACAATATTAAATTGTTTGTTTACCTGACTTAAAAATTAAAATGCCTCGTTATTAATCTCAATTTTCTTTCTAGATTTTCACCTTGGGACAATTGTTCGGTAAAAAACTGTGTGTTAAGTTATCGATCGAAAGATTTAGATACAGCAGATGCAGTTGTGTTTCACTTACATCTTACAAAGGGCGTGTCAGAGTTGCCAACTAAAATTCGCTGGGACCAAAGGTGGATCTTCTTAACAGACGAATCGCCAATGCATACATTCCTTTATGGAAATCAAAAACTGTCGGAATACAATAACCTGTTTAATTGGTCGATGTCATATCGAATGGACAGCGATGTACCAGTACCTTACGGTCGAACCATATCCAGGTCGCCCATAAATTCATGGAGAACAAATTTCTCGATAAATTCTATAAAAAAATTAAAAACTAAACTGGTTACTGTAATGGGCAGCAATTGCGCGGGTACAAACGGGCGATGGGATTATGTGAACGAACTTAAATCGAATCTTGGTGATGATCTCGACGTGTACGGAAAGTGTTTAAATGGCAACACAAGCGCATGCCCGGGTCATTTCGATCAAGATTGCACTGCTTTGAACGCATACAAATTTTACTTAGCCTTTGAAAATTCGAACTGTAAAGAATATATAACGGAAAAAGTGTTTTGGCACGGTTATCAGAAATTGGCCATTCCGATAATAATGGGCGCACCAAAGAAAGACTGCGAGCAATTACTACCGCCTCATTCGTTTCTTCATGTCAGTGATTTTGCTAATCCAACCGCTTTAGCGAATTATATTCAATATCTTAACCGTCATAACGATAAATACTTCGAGTACCACGAGTGGCGCAAACATTATAGAGTAATTAATGAGCATGGTTATTTTGGCAGTATTTCAAGACATTATTGTCGCATTTGTGAGGCTCTTCACTACAACTTCCCTGCTGTTAAAGTATACGAAGATATGGAGTTATTTTGGGACAAAAAGCGCGATTGTGTCTTTTGATGCCGTCGATTGTATTTCTGTATTATAGTGTTATTATTATTTAATATTATTTAAATACGTTGTTATATTATATTAATTTGTTTGTCGTTTATTAGATATTGTAAATGGACTGACTGATCAAAATTTATAAAATGGAATAAATACATGAAATATTAATTAATCGTATTTCTATCGAATACAGCGTATAAATGAGATATGTGTTCTTAATGTCAACAGAGAAATCTAATTCTAAATGGCAACTTTTATAATTTGCAATGAAAGCTACTAGATATAAAACGTGAAAGAAATTATTTTCAATGTACATATAAATTATGTAATGAAATACCACATTTAAAATACGTTAAAAAACAATGCAATTCTATGTGTATTTAAAGGACCGTAGAATTATTCCGACCGTTTGTCATCGCGAGGGTAAACCTTGCTATCAATTAAACGCGATAACTAGTAAACGAAGAGGTGCGACATTATCCCACTTATGACATCTGAAGGAACATGAAGAAAATATATTTAAAATCGGTTAATATAGTATTTTGCTATACAAATTAATATGAACTTTTTTGGCTTGACAAAATGGCTATAAACCGTGTAAAATAATGGTAAACTACAAAATTATATACCGTTTGAAAGTTTTATTTTATTTGACTATTTTTCGCAATAAGTCGCACTAATCTATCTGTAATCGTTCAAAAGTTATAAATGTGTTTCATTTTTCGCGAAGTGACATTTTCAACCCCCGTCCCAGGACTTACGGAAAAATTGGAAAGAGAATTAATGACGGCCACGTAGAATTATAAGTGTACAAAATTAGAAAAAAATCAATGAGGAGAGGGGGATTTCCTTGATTTTAAATATTACGCATAACAAGTACTCACATTATACACGCTGTAGAAAGTGATCATTATTATCTGATGAATCGAAAAAAGTATTTTATTATGGATTATAGAATACATGTTATTAGTAAAATTTGTCTAATAAAGATATGAGGTTAGAATTTATCACTGTTTACACTAATCTTGTACGCAGAAAGCTAGAAAAAAATCTCAATGCACGTTACATAAGAATGTTGAAGAATGTTTATGCATCTTCATAAGACAAGAACATAGATTAGTTTACGTTAATAGATTTCATTGGGAAATTTTAGAAAATATTGGTTCGTCGTGCAGATTTTCAAATGTTTCAATGTACAGTATCGTATTTTCGAAATTTCTTTCTGTTTTCACGGCGTTAAAGGTACAACAATTTTTTCCCAAATCTCGGTTCATTTTTACCTCAATATCGTATCATACAACACACTACACTAAACCTTCCGTAATCATGGCTCTGGAGTGTTTTAAAGGGCGCAACGACCACTATAATGGCATAACCGTCAATTCGAATGAAGAATCATGTACACCTGACGTATTTACCCAACGCCTGACAGGTGCATAGTATTGTTAAATTTGTTAACAAAATGTTTATAAATTACTCTCTATTTTTCTGTAATTGTGAAGTTCAGTGTTTTCACTATTTTCTACTAATTGTTTGTATTATAACTGCAACTTTATTATATAGTATCGTTACAACAGTGGATAAAAAATAAAAAACGCACAATATGGTTTCGTGTATATTTACCACATTCTGAATGGATACCGATACTTGTTAAAGAAGGATTTAAATTTCATCATGCACGAGAAGAATATGTTACACTGTATCGATGGTTAGTTACAGGTGAGGAATGTAATATTCCACCTTATGCTCATACGAATATAGGTGTTGGAGCATTTGTTTATAATGAGACAACGAAAGAGGTATTAGTCATTAAGGAAAAGTATACAAAAGGGAAGGCATTATGGAAACTGCCAGGTGGTTATGTAGATCCAGGTACATAACTTTATTATTAATTACAAAATTGTGACATTAATACAATGTAAAAATTACAATATTAATAAATTAAAAATGACAATTATGTATCCAATAATATTCTTTACTTTTACTACAGGAGAAGATCTGGAGGAAGCTTTAAAAAGAGAGGTTTTAGAGGAAACTGGAATTGATGCTACATTTAAATGTTTAATAGGTTTCAGACATGTTCATAACCATGCTTTTGACTGTTCTGACATGTATATAATTGGGTTCTTGTCTCCTATTAACTTTGACATTAAAAAATGTACCAGAGAAATTTCTGAATGTCAATGGATGAAGGTAGTAGTCTTCATTATATGCTGTGATTTTATTACCATGTACCATAAATTTGTCTAATTGGTTTTATAGGTACAAGATTATATAGAAAACTCAGAGGTACATGAAAGCAATAAAATGGTTGCAGGAAAAGTGTTGGAATTCTTTGAACACAAAATGGGTATTGCTGTACAATATACAGTTCACCCTATTTCAAAGCAGCCTCTTTGTATATATACCATAGCAAACCTTAATAGTGAAAATAAATGTAAAAAATAATTAAGATATTTATCATTTGATGGATATTAAATTTAAGTGCATAGTTTTGAAATCTATGCAAAATGCGAAACAATCCAAGATTATGCTTATTTTAGAAAGCAAACATATTGAATAAGTATGTCCTAAGTAATTAACCAAACTAATATGAAAATGACACGAGAAAATGAAATGAATTGCAAACGTTTTAACTTCTTAATTGAATTACTTAAACTCTTTAGGTATTACATAAATGTTAAACAATTTAAAATTATTTGCAAATAAAATACATTTTTATAATTATAATAAACCGATTTTTACCCATTTCATACTTACTGTCGTTTCGTTATTATTCATTTAAATAAAATTATTAAAACTGGCGAATCAAATAAATTTTTTTTATATGTTAATGTCATTTTTGCATTAGCATTATTATCAGTGTAAAAGTCAAAGAAATTTTGTGAGATTGGAAGACAGAAATTCAAATGTATCGATGAATGACAGAACCGCCATGCGCGCATGGCGATCAGTGGCACTATGGACTACGCCACGGAACCTCGCACCATATATAGATGGGAATGCCGTCCTTCGTAGCGTCTCTCGGGAGGCAGGAGTGGGATTGAAAAGTATTCTGAATAACGGTGGTATATATTTATTTTGAAAGAGCTCTAAAACTGGAATTGCGGCAGATGCTCAATTTTACGTGCAAGTTTATCGATCTTTTTACTGGTCCTTAAAGTCCAAACATACGGGTGATTCTGATATGACCGGCCGTTGCCTTGTTCACCCTTATTTCAGGGGTAGTAATACGTTGGTGAGTCTGCCTTTTCACGATGATTGAAGGAAAGACAAGTATGGGCAAAAATGCGATTGAGCAACCCTCCAATCAAATTTATGACCTTTTAAAGTTGCAGACTATAAAGGGTGAGTCCCGCAGTTGGAACGGGCTGTAGCTGTTTTTTAATTGATGAGAGAAAAAAATGATAGAAGAAAGTTATATGGTATAACAATGTGCTTCAATAAAGCATGGTCTACATGTAAAAAATTGAAATATCTTATGGCGCATTCATTTTACAAATACCTTACCCTAATACTTCTGTACACAGAACATTCATAAGAATGGATTTATATAAAAAAAATATGCAGTTCCATTAAAAAACAATGCACCTGTATTTTTCTGGTGCAGCATTACACTTGTGAAAAAGGTAAGTTCACAAAAGTATACACATTATTTTACCACTCAATTTTTGCCTCTATCATTTTTTTCTATCAACTAAAAAAAGAGGTACAGCCCGGCCCAATTGCTTGACTTACCCTGTATAGTAAACTAACTTTGGAGCGTAATATTTCTGTTTCAAGGCTTTTTCGAACAAATCCCTTTCTGTTCTCGATTTTAACAAGGTCTCTCCTTGTTGAGCCAACCACAGCCATACGTCTCGAACCATATTACATTTTTTTAACCCATTTCTTCCCAATGTTGCGTATACGCTACATCACAGCCGACTCTAGTACTAGCCGTGCTGAAGGCAAAATGGCAACAGCGCGGGAGTCCGGTTTCGATGTACCTAACCCAACTACCATAACAATCTCTCACTACCCACCGGCCTCCGGGCTACACAGTCTCCCTCTACCGGCCTTTCGGTTTCCCGCCTATCTTTCACATGTTTATATTAATATAATCATGAAGTTCTTTAAATGTGAAAAACGGAGCAATATTCCAGGTGATTTATTTATTTATATTAACTCTACAGATTCTTATTTTTGTGTGTAGCACATTTATTTAATATAATCTATAGCATTTTTGGACTTTTTGTTTTACATATATTTTTTTTATACATTTCATATATTCATTAATAATGCCACGGCGTTGCTGTGTTCCCAATTGCAAGGGAAATTATGATAGTATTTTAAAAGATAATAATTACAATTCTATATTTTTATTCCCCAAAGATGAGGAAAATATTAGATTAAAACATATATTTACAAAATCGGCAAGTTCGTTTTTTTTTACTGAAATCAAAAATAAATTTCGAATTTGTGATGATAATAGTAACGGTCTTCATGATCTTTCCATTGATGTAACTTGTTTTTTAGGAATCTTCGATTCCGCATATTTGTCCGATTGTGTTGATTCCATTAAAATTTACACATTCTGGTATGGGTCCCATTCTGTTGCTAAAAATTAAATTGCAATATATGTCGATTATTAATTGTGAAGGATAAAGGTAAAACTGTAGGCGATATATATTTTGATCACTTACAAAGAGGGGGCCTTTCTGTTCCCACTGAAGAAGTGATAGCCTTATTTATTCATATGTATGCAATAATGGAGGCCATAATAAATGATGGTTATTTGGAATCCCAATTTTTGCAATCTGAAAACATATTTTATATAAATTAACATATATTAGTATTCAATCAGATATACATTATTTAGCATTTTCAGATACATGCGTTTGTGGTGAAGCTTATCACAGTATTTTGTTTAAATTATTATCAATTTTTTCAAATATTTTATTAAACGGTTATGTAAAAGCTTTAAATAATAGTCAGTTGGAAATGCGTGCAGACATTACTTCTAAAAATCGTAAAATTAAAAATTTTGAATAGGAACTAGATTTTCAATGGTTTTTTTAATTTCACTTTTCTTAAAACACTAATTTTTATGTATATATTTAACTTATTCTTTTCAATATGTTTTAATACATTAATAGAGTTTTATTTATTTGCTTAGTATGTACTATTTCACAAGATTTAAGGTTTTACTAGTAGTATGTCAAGACTATGTTTCGTTATTAATATTATTCAAAATTATTTATTATTATTATTTCAAAATGTAATACTTTATTTCTTTATGAATACAAAAGTTATGTTTTATTTAAAAATATTAATTTTATTTTATAAAGTGGGATATGGCTATTGGCGAACCACCCATTATAATAAAAAAAGGTTATGCGCCATGGTAAATACCCCTAGGGTGGTGAGAAAATTTTCCACAATTATAATACTGTCCTCTAACACGATTTTATAATTAACTGCATAATTGTTCCTTTCAATAACTAATTATGCTAACCTCTTTAGTTTTTTCCATGAGTTCACTTAACCTATTTGGCTTCGTACCAATAATTTTGTCTATTTCAGGTCTCTATTAACTTATACATACCTTTAACAATTTTTAAATCCTTCAATTTGGTTCAAAGATGGTTTGATCTTGTTTCACAGTTATGTTTTCTTGAAATCTCTAAATATTTCAAATATAATGCATCACAACACCAAACTCGTCCGAGAGTGCACAAAATATATACCACATTTTTAAGGATTAGTATACTTCTCTATTACTTCTACTTACTATAATTATGATATTTATATATTACTTATACATAGTTAATAAAAAATACTGTATATTAGTATAATTTTATACAACAAAATGACGTTAATTATAATGCTGAGTACAAAACTCTACTATTGAAAATAGGACTCCCGATCCTCACATAAGCGGTGTTGCCACGTTCTTCAGCACGGCTAGTACTAGAGTCGGCTGTGGCTACATCTATGAAAATATTTGAGTAATATTAAGAAAATGATAAAGCAAATAGCAAAAACGGAAATATACTGAAAAAATAATGTATAGTACAATATATTCTCTAATAAGCTGTGGGAATAATTTCTATTGGCGAAGAAACTTGATGGAAAAAAAATATTTTTTTAGATGTTGCGTATATGCAACGTTGGGAAGAAATAGATTAAACTCTTTACACACATATGTTGAACAATTGTTATTTCGTTTTTAATAGATGTCGATATCACGCGATTCTAAAGCCACATTCACATGCTAGCGCACCAATTATTTTATTGTATATTTAATTTCAATAAATCAAAGGAAAATCGTGTGATATAAGGTATAATGATATAAATGTATACTTCATGCATTGTTTATTCAATATTTATTAACATAATTTTGCTCCGAAAGCTTCTTAAAAATGTACCTTTGTGTCGAAAAAGACTTCATTCAGCTTTGTTTATGTGTCTCTTTATCGTGCTTGAATTCAGTTCGGTTCACAAGTGAAACTTCTTTCACTCTTTTATTCTTAACCGTGCACTATTATTAAACAGCAAAGAAGTTTTTCTCATAATCTGTCGCGTTGACTGCGTATTTGTCACGCATGCAACACAACGATAACCAAGTTTTTATACAGGATGAGAGGAAGGAGTTCCATAAGCTCCAGAGTTATCCGTGAATAGAATTGCTATAGTCAATGATTGACAACTATACGACGAAAAAATGGAAGGACGTGTATTCGTTTAAGGTTATACAGAAACTATTTTGCTGAGTGATCCTTTCGCGAGTCAGCTTATCTTTCGTGTAAGAAATCGCAAGTGAATGAATTAATGAAAATTATTATGTGTAGAAGGGTACTCGGCGCGGCGCGAAATCTATTGCCAAAATGAGCAAGATGTATACAACCGCCAACCTCTCCGACAAGGAGTTGAAGGAGCAAGGAAATCGTCTTTTCAATCTGCACAAATATGAGGATGCTGCGTGCTGTTACACCAAAGCAATTGTGAGTGCCATTATGAATATATGCAGGCAATTTACGACAATGCATTTCATTCCTGCAGATAAAAAATCCGACCCAAGCGGTATACTTTACGAATCGTGCACTGTGCCACTTGAAATTGAAACGATGGGAATCATCTTGTCAAGACTGCAGACGTGCTCTTGACATCGATCCGTGTCTGGTAAAGGGTCATTTTTTCTTGGGCCTCGCTCTTCTTGAATTGGAACTGTTTGATGAAGCTGTGAAACATATACAAAGAGGTATGTGTCAGTGTTTTTATCTGTAAATTTTGTCGTTTTTTTATCAATTAAACATACACAGTGTTGCTGAATTATAAGTACAAACTATACAGGCTGAAAGAACTCACTAAAACAAAATGAAAGTCTTATTAAACATATGTTTCATAAAAAATGTGGTAAGTTCTTTCAATTGCAGCGAATTTATTTCCACAATTGGTATTAGTTAACCCTTTGAGTGCTGAGCTCTTTACATCAAAATGCTCCGAGTCAGTGGCGCATGGTTCACGGTAGCGATCGCTGTGGATGGAATACTTGTGTTGGGAGTATGAGATGGAAATGTTTGCCAAATGCATATCTGCGTCCAAAGTCCATGCTGGTAACATTCGCCGATCACACATATGCATCTATAGTTCATGCCGATAACTTTTGGTGGACGCATGTATGAGTCCATAACACTCAAAGGGTTAATATTTAAATATTAGTAAACTACAAAACTAGAGTTTAACCCCTAATACAGTACAAAGAAATTATTACCTTCAGAATTATTGTTTACCAGCATTGACAAAAAATAGCTGGTTTGTCTATTGATATGCAGGAATAAATTTATAAGGCAAAAAATGTACCAACAGTTTAAAAAATTAATTTTATAGCTCTTACTGTTTATTACTTTAGTTTCTTTGGATTTTGAGTGATATATTTTTTCAATTCACAAAACTGAGTTTACAAATTTCTGCAGACTCAGCAAAATATTTCATTATCAAGTGCTTTGCGAATTTCCACCAGTGAATTGATAATTCAGAACTGATGACGAATAATGTACAAGTATTATAATTAATTTTTTCAATCTCCTTTTCAAGATTTCTTTACAATATTAAGTCTAACCTGAATAAATGAATGCAGAAATGCCTAAATACTTTGAACATAATGAATGATGTTTTTGATACTTGAGATATTGTCTAGACAAAGCTGATTTAATCTGAGAACAATACACACTTTTCAATTCAAGCACTTGCTACCAGAATCTGTTCAGTTCCCTACCTCGCAATGACCGATATAGTAGGGCTCAAGTCCCCAGAGGGATGCTCCTTAAGGAGCCTTTAGAGACAGGTTTGTAATGCAAACAGATCTCTCAGATCGCATTAATGGTAACGTCTAGTAACAGTAACATTTATGACAACAAGTCAGTGAAACTACGTGTAACTTTAAAAAGTATTTATTTTTATTGTTACAAAATAAAATTTGATATTATATGAACTAGCCATTTTTAGACACATGCTCAGTAAGGTTTTTTTCTTTTTACCAATAAATTTTACCAGTGTGTGCAATTGCATCTACAATTCAGCAACACATTATAGTAGAACCTCAATAGATGCAACCTCTGTAGTTGCATGTGAAGATTGCATGTTGCGTATTGTCAACAACTGGTAGGGATAATATAGCCAAATGAAGATTAACAAGCAGTTGTAACAGTCTCAATCTTGTTGGGGATTTATTATGTGGTTGGATTTCTCATGCATCTAATTTGTTACCTCCTCCATGGTTATATGAACCTTGTTAATTGTATGATTTCTTATTGCCACTTTCCTGCAACTATTAAGGTTCTACTATATACCAGGTGGTCCCTGCAACTGAAATAAATGATACCTCTTTTCGACCACATCAGTTGTTGACCAGTTTATCCTAAAATTTGTTTACGCAGAATGACAAGAGGATTTGG
Organism: Macropis europaea; assembly: GCA_916610135.2. Lineage (NCBI taxonomy): Eukaryota > Metazoa > Arthropoda > Insecta > Hymenoptera > Melittidae > Macropis > Macropis europaea. The sequence continues at coordinate 22,065,780 of OU744345.1, read as the reverse complement.
TTTATATAAAAAAAATATGTTTTCATTTAAAAAATGGTGGAACTGTAAAGTGTACGTGCATTGTTACTTGCACTTGTGAAAAAAATATTGTTTAGAAAATGTAGTCCTCTTTGAACCATTCACCTTTTATCTCTAACTTTTGTAATTGCAATAAAAAGAAATGTATGACTTGTTCCAGTTGCGTTGATTACCCTGTATTCTTTCAGGAGATGTATGTTTAAGTAAATAATTTATCATTATGTCATTATTTTAACAGAATGATCATAAATTTTATTAATAATGTATTTAATATCTTCATTTTAATGTTTTAAAATTAATGATGTTAATGTAAATTACTGTAATTTACTGTATTTTATAGATAGAGGAGTTATAATATGCATGTACTAGTACAGTTAGTTTCGCAATGCATGACATTTGCATAAATTAATTTTTTCTAAAATATAGATTTCGTTCTGTTATTGTATAATACTGTATTGTATAATAATGACCCTCTTGGATCATATTTTATGTTATGAGATGATTATGTAACATTTTTTAAACATTTATGGTACTTATGGTTTTTATAACAATCTGAAACTTGTCCTTCATGTGATCATTTGTCATAATGACATAGCTGTGGATTTGGCCAAGGAACAAAAATTAAACTATGGAGATGATATGACCAGTATTTTAAGACAAGCACGGAAACGACGTTTTCAATTAAGAGAAGAACAAAGAATTGCTCAAGATATTGAATTACAATCATACTTGAATCAATTGATAGTGGAAGATGCCGAACGAAATTTGACTACTTTAAAAGAACAGGAAATAACAAACGATACTGATGCTAAAACTGAAGGAGAAACAGCATCTAGTGAGTTCATAAAAAAAAAAGAGGAGATTGAAGAGAAAAGAGATACGTGTATGGCTCGTCTTAATGATTTGTTTGCAAAAGTGGATGAAAGAAGAAGGGTGAGTACATGCTCTTGAACATAATTTAAATTATTTAATTACATACAATTGAACTTAATTATGGTTTCTTTTCAATTTTTATGAATATATTAAGTAGAAACGAGAAGTACCTGATTACTTATGTGGCAAGATTAGTTTTGAAATTTTGCAAGAACCTGTAATTACACCAAGTGGAATTACATATGAACGAAAAGATATTGAGGAACATTTGCAAAGGGTGGGACACTTTGATCCAGTTACTAGAGTACGCTTAACTCAAGATCAGTTAATCCCTAATTTAGCAATGAAAGAAGTAGTGGATACGTTCCTGCAAGAAAATGAATGGGCATTATATTATTAATATGTAAAGTTAGTTTCCTGCCGTATTTTTATGAGAAATAACTATATATACGTATATAATATTATGTTTGTTTCTGGATCCTTTTAATTTGCACAAATGTGCAAATTATTGTCTTAAGAACAGTAAATAGATCATATATTTGTATAAAATTGAATTTACGTTTTTTATCCTAATTAAATGTATTCACTTTACTATTTTGCATTAAGTAATTCTAAATAAAGTAATACATGTTTTCTTTAAGTCAATAATAAAGAGATATTGTTTTCTTTATAAGTGTCATACATCTTTTCACCCAAATATGTCAAACAAAATAACTTATTATTCAATAAATACAAACCTAATTTACGGTAAGTACAGTATGATTTTAAATGTTTTGAACTGTTTACTTATTGTAAGAAGAATTTTTGTCAGTCTTGTACTTTCATTCAGTCACTCTTATTTAGTCACGAGTAAGGAAACATTTGGCACCACCATTGTAACAGATAGTATCTGTAATAAACATAGAGACAATCAAATACTGTTCTTACTTGTCACTGCAACAAGTCTCATCAATAATACATTCTGAGTAGATGATATTTAAAGTTATTAGCCTGACATGCAGGCATCACTAAGTTAAATACAAGCATTATCTAAGGCTCATGTATGAATTCGTCAGGTTTCTCTTCTACATGTTCCTTTCTTGATGGCTATGAAGACTAATATTTTTCACTTGAATGTGATCAAAAACAATAAGATCAAAATTATGTAAAACACTGTTATTGAGTACAAAAACTATTTTTAAATCTCATAGGTGCTTGCATGTCAGGTCAGAAAGTTTAAATATCATCTACTCAGAATGTACTGTTTTGTTTAATTGAGCAAAAATTATGAAAATTGTTATTGTATAGACTTTGGCAAAAAACGAATTTGAAGAAAAAAAAACGCTTGTATAAACACAGACAAGGTAGAGAATAGACCATTCATCCAATGTATTTTTGTGTCACACATTCTACTGTATCAACTGTGACTAGCTTTACATCACAGCACTATTAGTGGTAGGAATCAAAGTCAAAATACTGGTAGACATTTGCCATTTCGTTTTGTTTTCGAATAAAATTTTGAATCCCTCTAATTCCATTAAGGCGGAGATCCACAATAAGACAGAAATTTCATGTCTCGCATGAGACTTTAATGTCATCAGACAATTATTTCACAATGTGACTCCACTATAGGACAAATTTTGATGTCATCTCTTATTAATTTACATCTTATGTGAAAATTTTGTCTCGCTTAAGCAGGTGTGAGTTTTTTATTGTTTCCACAATGCATTAAAATATCTTGTAGTCATGAATAATTTCTTCTCAAGTTGGTTCTTAACTTGAAAGATTTGTTCTTATTTAAGTACGAGACATGGTATTTAAAAAACAAAGTAGACAAGCAGTAGCTTGTGCTTACTTAAATTTCTTGTTCAATGTAAATCTTTGTTCTCACATGTTTGTTCCATGTTTCTAAAAAGAAAATAATGTGATTGGTATGAAAATTAATTTAATTTAATTGTGTACTCAAAACGATTTCTGCCATATCAAAATATTTATAATAATAGTGTCGTATATTCAGCTTAATATGGTACTTATATTTAAATCAACAATACACATATATAAATACTACGATCCATAAAACAAATCCGCTCCAGATAAATATATCACGAAACAACAAGAAAACTCACGTGCTATTGGTGAGTTGAAAAACGAATCATAACAAAGGATGGCAAGGAGTGGCAGATGCAGGCAGCGCGTATACACCTGAACCCACCAATGCGTGAGGCCGAATTTCCACTCAGCGTTCACTCCAGAAAAACAACTCTGATGGGATTTCAAGTTCCCCCACGACGCAACAGAACCGCCAAGCTCTCATATAAATAGGACGCAACGTAATGCCCAGACTCAGTCTTCCTCCGGCAGCCTCCTGATCCTTTTCCTGATCCTTCTCCTCCTCCTCATCCAATACCTCCTTCCGATCTCCATCCTTATCCTAATCTTCCTCATCCTCATCCTCATCCTCATCCTCATCCTCATCCTCATCCTACCTCTCGCGATTACCATCCTTATCCTGATCCTCCCCATCCCCATCCTTAGCCACATCCTTCCGATCCCCTTCCTCATCCTTATCCTAACGAGCCCCGTCCTTACCCATATCCTCCCGATCCCCATCCTTACCCACATCCTCCGGATCCTCATCCTTCCAATCCCCATCTTTACCCACATCCTCCGGATCCTGATCCTTCCAATCCCCATCCTCCTGGTCCCCCACCCTCATCCATATCCTCTCGACCCTCATCCTTACCCTCCAAATCCTGATCGTCATCCTTATACTCTCCTGTCCCTCATCGCAGGAACACTCTCTTCCCGCCACACACCGACTCGATCTCTCTGTTGCTCACAATCAGGTTCTGGCCTTTATCGATTTCTATTGGTCTCCAGCGTCCTCTTTTTATTCTTATTGGTCCTTATCGTATTGCATCACTTATATGTCGACCTCCATCGGTCTCTACCTCTAATATTTCGTTTCCTATCGATTTCTATCGTTCCCTATCGGCCTGTACTGCTTCTTAACGATATTTATCGTTCTTTATCGATCTCTATCGTTACCTATTAGTATCTATCGCTCATATTTCTGTTCCCATTCATCTCTATTGTTCTGCATCGCTTATATTTCGATTTCTGTCGGTCTCTATTGCTCATATTTCTGTTCCCATTCATCTCTATTGTTCTGCCTCGCTTATATTTCGATTTCTGTCGGTCTCTATCGCACATATTTCTGTTCCCATTCATCTCTATTGTTCTGCATCGCTTATATTTCGATTTCTGTCGGTCTCTATCGCTAATAATTCGGTTCTTATCATTCCCTATCGTTCGCTACCGTTCCCTATCAATATCAATCGTTCCCAGTCAGTATCTATCGCTCATATTTCAGCCCCCATTGGTCTTTATCGTTCTGCATCGCTCATATTTCGATCTATGTCGGACTCTATCGCCAATATTTCGTTCTCTATCGGTTGCTATCGTCCCCTATCGATCTCTACTGTTTCTTAACGGTACCTATCGTTCTTTATCGATCTCTATTGTTCCCTATCGGTATTTTTCGTTCATATTTCAGTTCCCATTGGTCTCTATCGTTTTGCATCACTTATCACTTGTATTTCGACCCCCGGCGGCTTCTATCGCTAACATTTCATTCTCCATCGGTTTCAGTCTTACCCAATTGTTCCCTATCGATTTTTATTATTCCCTATCGGTCTCTACCGATCTCAATCGCTCATATTTCGGTATCTATCGTACCCAGACTGCTCTTATCGGTCAAATTTCGGTCTCTATCAGTCTCTGTCACAATTATTTATATCTCTATTGGTCTGTATCGTTAACATTTTGACCTGTATCGACTTTTATCGGTCTCTACCGTTAATGTTTTCGGCTTCTGTCGTTCTCAAACTGTTTCTTTCGCACATATTTCGGTCTGTATCGCTAATATTTCGAACTCTATTGGTCAGTATAGTTAATATTGTGGCCTATATCGTCCTCTATCGGTCTCTACCGCTAATATTTCGGTCTCTATCATGCTGTATAGTACTCTGTCGATTTTTAGTGGCCTCTATGGCATATATTTCGGTTTCTATCGTTCCCAAACAATTTTTATCTCTCAACTTTTGATCTCTATCAGTCCCGACGTTCCCTATCGTTCCTTATCCGTCAAATTTCCATTCCAGTACTTCTAAAAACGAATTTTTCAATCAGCCACTCCAAAAAATTAAGTATTTTAAAATCAGGTACTCCCAAAAATGAATTTTTTCAATCAGGTACTCCGAAATCTGACGTTTTCTAAAATCGGATACTCCCAAAAACAAATTTTTTCACACAGGCAATCCGAAAATTGTGGTTTCCTAAAATCAGGTACTCCCAAGAACGAATTTTTTCAGACAGGTACTCCGGAAACTGAGGTTTCATAAAATCAGGTACACCTAAAAATGAATTTTTCACCCAGGCACTCAGAAAAATTAAATATTTTAAAATCAGGTACTCTCAAAAATAAATTGTCACGGTATTTCATTTTCCCCCGACAATTCATTTTCGAAGTACCTGATTCAGAAATATTTTGTTTCTTGGCGTTCCTGAGCGAAAAATTACATTTTCGAAGTACCTGATTTTGAATAACCAAATTTTTCGGAGACCTGAATGAAAAAATCACTTTGAGACGTACCTGATTTTTAAATATTTAATTTTTACGAGTACCTGATTTTACGAAACCTCAGTTTTCGGAGTACCTGAATAGAAAAGTTCATTTTTGGGAGTACCTGATTTTAGGAAACCTCAGTTTTCGGAGTACCTGAGTGGAAAAAATCATTTTTCGAAGTACCTGATTTTAGAATATCTCTGTTCTTGGAGTACCTGAATAAAAAAATTCATTTTGGGAGTAACTGATTTTAGAATATCTCTGTTCTTGGGGTACCTGAATGGAAAAATATCATTTTGGGAGTACCTGATTTTAGGAAACCTCAGTTCTTGGAGTACCTGAATAGAAAAATTCATTTTTGGGAGTACCTGATTTTAAAATACTTAATTTTTTGGAGTGGCTGATTGAAAAATTCGTTGTTGGAAGTACTGGAATGGAAATTTGACCGATAGGGAACGATAGGGCACGTCGGGATCGATAGAGATCTAAAGTTGTGAGATAAAAATTGTTTGGGAACGGTAAATACCGAATATGTGCGATATACACGGACAGGGACCGATTGAAGTCGAAGTATGACCGATAGGGATCGGCAGAGACCGAACGGGAGCGATAGAAATTGATAGGGAATGATTGGGAACAACTGCAAGTGATGGGGAATGAAATATCAGCGATAGAGACTGCCAGGAATCGAAACATAATCGATGAAGAAGGATAGAGATCAAAGGGGGCCGAAATATGAAAGACAGACCGCGCTAAAGATCCACAGAGTACTATACAGAACGATAGAGACCACAATATTAGCGGTAGAGACCGATAGAGGTTGATATAGGCCACAATATTAACGATACAGATCAATAGAGTTCGAAATATTACCGATAGAGACCGATACAGACCGAATTTGGAGAGACAGGAACAGTTTGGTGACGATAGAAACCGAAATATGAGCCATAGATGCCGCTAAAGATCGACAGAGTACTGTAGAGGACGATGGAGGTCGAAATATTAGCGGTAGAGACCGATAAAGGTCGATATAGACCACAATATTAGCGATACAGATCAGTAGAGTTCGAAATATTAGCGATAGAGACCGAAACATGTACCATAGAAACAGTTTGACATCGATAGAGACCGAAATATGTGCGATAGATACCGGTACGGACCGAAATTTGAGCCGCAGGAACTGTTTGGAAACGACAGAGCCCGAAATATGTGCGATACAAACCACTAGAAATTGTCAGAGAACGGTACTGAACGATAGAGACCAAAATATGAATGTCAGAAACAGTTTGAGAACGATGGAGACCGAAATATTAGCGGTAGGGTCCGATAAAGGTCGATATAGGCCAAAATATTAACGATACAGACCAGTGAAGTTAGAAATATTAGCAACAGAGATCGAAATATGTATATGCGATAGAAACAGTTTGAAAACGGTAGAGACTAAAATATGTGCGATAAAAACTGCTTGGGAACGATAGATACCGCAATATGTGCGATAGACACCGACAGGAAACGATAGAAATCGAAATATGAGCGATAGAGATCGGTAAAGACCAATAGAAATCGATAAAGAACGGTTGGAAACGATAATGAACGACAGGGAACGATAAGAACCGAAACATTAGCGATAGAGACCGACAGGGATCGAAATATAAGCGAAGCAGAACGATAGAGACCAATGGGGAAAGAAATATGAGCGATAAGGATCGATAAGTACTAATGGAGATCGATAAAGAACGAAAAATACCGTTAGGAAACAGAGTCCGATAGGAAACGATAGGGAACGATGGCGAACGATAAGGAATGATAGGGAACGATAAGAACTGAAATATTAGCGATAGACAGTAAGTGATGGAGAACAGTACAGACCAATGGGGACTGAAATATGCACGAAAAATACCGATAGGGAACGATAAAATCCGATAGGGAACAATAGAGATCGATAAAGAATGATAGGTACCGTTAAGAAACAGTAGGGATCGATAGGGGACGATAGCAACCGACAGAGAACGAAATATTGGCGATAGAGACCGACAGAAATCGAAATATAAGCGATGCAGAACAATAGAGATGAATGGGAACAGAAATATGTGCGATAGAGACCGACAGAAATCGAAATATAAGCGAGGCAGAACAATAGAGATGAATGGGAACAGAAATATGAGCAATAGAGACCGACAGAAATCGAAATATAAGCGATGCAGAACAATAGAGATGAATGGGAACAGAAATATGAGCGATAGATACTAATAGGTAACGATAGAGATCGATAAAGAACGATAAATATCGTTAAGAAGCAGTACAGGCCGATAGGGAACGATAGAAATCGATAGGAAACGAAATATTAGAGGTAGAGACCGACGGTGGTCGACATATAAGTGATGCAATACGATAAGGACCAATAAGAACAAAAAGAGGACGTTGGAGACCAATAGAAATCGATAAAGGCCAGAACCTGATTGTGAGCAACAGAGAGATCGAGTCGGTGTGCGGCGGGAAGAGAGTGTTCTTGCGATGAGGGACAGGAGAGCATAAGGATGACGATCAGGATTTGGAGGGTAAGGATGAGGGTCGAGAGGATATGGATGAGGATGGGGGACCAGGAGGATGTGGGGAAGGATGGGAATTGGAAGGATCAGGATCCGGAGGATGTGGGTAAAGATGGGGATTGGAAGGATGAGGATCCGGAGGATGTGGGTAAGGATGGGGATCGGGAGGATGGTGATCGCGAGAGGTAGGATGAGGATGAGGATCAGGAAGATTAGGATAAGGATGGAGATCGGAAGGAGGTATTGGATGAGGAGGAGGAGAAGGATCAGGAAAAGGATCATGAGGCTGCCGGAGGAAGACTGAGTCTGGGCATTACGTTGCGTCCTATTTATATGAGAGCTTGGCGGTTCTGTTGCGTCGTGGGGGAACTTGAAATCCAATCAGAGTTGTTTTTCTGGAGTGAACGCTGAGTGGAAATTCGGCCTCGCGCATTGGTGGGTTCAGCTGTATACGCGCTGCCTGCATCTGCCACTCCTTGCCATCCTTTGTTATGATTTGTTTTTCAACTCACCAATAGCACGTGAGTTTTCTTGTTGTTTCGTGATATATTTATCTGGAGCGGATTTGTTTTATGGATCGTAGTATTTATATATGTGTATTGTTGATTTAATTATAAGTACCATATTAAATGAATATAAGACGCTATTATTATTAGTATTTTGATATGGTAGACCAGAATCTACTATTATTAATGTATTACTATTATAGGTTTGAAATCGTTTTGAGTAAATAATTAAATTAAATGAATTTTCATAACAATCGTATTATTTTCTTTTTAGAAACATGGAACAAACATGTGAGAACAAAGATTTAAGTAGAACAGCTGTGCATTGGACAAGAAATTTAAATAAGCACGAACTACTACTTCTCTGCTTTGTTTTTTAAATGCCATGTCTCATACTTAAATAAGAACAAACCTTTCAAAGTAAGAACCAACTTGAGAAGAAATCATTCATTGCTACAAGATATATTGATGCATCGTGGAAACAATAAAAAACTCAAACCTGTTTAAGCGAGACAAAAATTTGTCCTATAGTGGAATCATATCGTGAAATGATTGTCTGATGACATTTAGTTTTTCAAATAAAAAGTGTCGTTTTCACTTTAATCATTGTTTAAACATATTTAAGTCTTCATAATGTTATAACATATGATATCGTTTTATTTGGGAGTATCCATGGAATGATTTTGCGTAAAAAGCAACTGCATAACTATTACCGTTAAAGCACATAACATTTTTGGAGGTAAAACACTGTTTTTCTTTAAAATTGATATTTTAAAAACTGAGGGTGATAGTAAAAACAGTTTGCAGGTTTGTATTTAGCACATAAAAATGGTCAAGGGACGCTTGTTGAATATTACTGAACAAAATATGTGTTAAACAGTGTAATTTACCATATGGTTTTACGCAATCCTATCATAATCTTTTCGTCATACCTTGCCTTGTATTATGTCGAGAATGATCTTGTATCATAAATCGTTTATTTCATCTCAAGACACTCTATTGTAATATGAAAAAGAATATTATATACTATTTCATTAAAAAAAATGTTAACGATCTTGAAATGACCTTGACCTTCAGATATACTGAGAGAACATACATATTGCATAATGTTCCCCTCGAATCAAGCAACTGTCATCTGTAATATTATCTTCTATCACGAAAATGAGAAAAGTTATTTAGATCTATTTAGATTTCAACGTGATTCTAGTAATATTAAATAGAAGCAATAATTTTGTTATACTTATTTAGCTCTCGTGGCGTTAAAATATTTTTTGTAACACTGTATGTATGCATATATAAAAACATTGAATATTTATTTTTATAAAATATCCAACGCGAAAAAGGAAATAAGTATTGACGGAATAAGTGAGAAATTATTTAGTAATAATTATTTAATGAAAACGCTACGGCTTTAATACAATAAAATACGCGATTCTTATAGAGTAAAAAAATCAGAGACCTTAGCGTGGAACGTTAAAAAAAAATATCTTGCTCGATTTACAATACGATTGAACGCGGGAAATTTTCAGAACTAACAACTACGAATTATTTATTATAAACGTAACATTTTTGTACAATTTTATTGGAACGCGATTAACCATTTCTTCTTAATCCTAGTTTATAATAAATAATTACAAGTATATTACACAAAGTAGAATATTAATACTATTTTCTGAGCAACGAATGCCCAAATATTTATAACAAATTTTACAATTTCCCTGATGTCATGATAGCCTTACCATGCTAATTACGTGACTCCATAGATACTGATCTTGTTTTTAAAATGGCAGAGCTCGAATTTTTCCAAGATCTACTGAAGTATTATTTTTATTATTATTAAATCAATATTTATGGAGGTGGGCAACAATCAGTCTGCATTTTATAACTTCTCCCTCATCTAACAAGTATAAGGTTTGTAAGCTGTGTGTTTACAATAAAAGTTGCAGTATTTCGACTCCTTCCATTTCCTTTCATGTTCGAGTTTATGAAAGAAGTACAGCAGTGACTCGTTTATTGCGAAAAATCTGGTTCGTAGATTTGCAATTAGTTTTGAATCGCTGGACCGGTTTGCGGACATCTGATCCTGTGGAAATACATAGTAGCTAAAGAAAGTGTGAGAGAGGGAGAGATAGACTGAATGCAAGCAAGGCGTAATACTCTTCAGTAATCTATATACATCGAGACGTCGGTTTTTCCAAACGATTTCCAGAAGTGGTATAGCTGAACCTTTCATAATAAGACGAGTCTAGTTTTTTCGCAATAAAGAATCTCCACTGTACATAAAATGTTTGTTAATCGCAAAAATCATGTCAGTCAATTGAAAAATGACGGAGAGTTTCAACTTCTTCCATTTTCTTCAATATTTTACACTAGACAAATATATACAATGTTACTTAATTGCAAAAATCATGTCAGTCGCATAACGGAGGTAATGCTTGCAAATATTCGTGAGGTTTGGTTGGTGCTGGCAATAAATATCCATCGGGATCAAGAACATCCGGTGTGCGTATAGTAACAGGACCTTGAGGTGGCCTCGGCAATGTTCCTTGCTGAAGAGATTTCCCTTGCGCATCTTCTAGCCTCTCTAATATTTCCGAAAATTTAATTCTATCCTTTGGGTCGGTTTTCCAACATTCTCGCATTAGCTGACACACAAATGGCGGGCATCCTTCCGGTGGGATTAGCATGATTCCTTGAAATATCAATTTCACTACCTGGAGAACAAGAATAGACAATACGGCATTTAAAACACTTCTTCACATTCACATGAAATTGTTCCAAATCTTCGGTTTCTCATATTTCAGAATTTCGATGGAAAACTGTGTAAAATTGCAGAACGAATATCAGAAGGGCTTAATGATAGGTTGAAAAATGCATTCGTCGAAGAATTTAATGATCAATAGCGATTCAAAAATATACACTGTTATTCTTTTTCAGGATAATGGTGATTTGTAAATTCATTTTAGAATTTGAATTGTGACTGACAATTCATTTCGATCATTCAAATTTCTGAATTTTTAAATGCAATTAATAATTAGAAAATCAATTGCAATGGTTAATCGTTAATTAAATTAAATCTTGCTCCAGTCTAATAGAAATAGATGAAACTATATTGGAAAACATTGAATAAAAATTGAAGTTTGAAAAAATAGTTTTCATGTGGTTCGCTTACTTCCTCATTGTTGTGTCCGTAGTATGGCTGTTTACCAAACGAGTAAACTTCCCATAAAACGACTCCAAAGCTCCAAACGTCGCTTTCTAATGTAAAGCGTCCGTACATCACGCTTTCAGGTGACATCCAACGAATTGGTAGAAGACGAGATCCTGCTATCTGAAAAGTTAAAAAACAGAAATTGCAAAATTTTTGTTCGAGAATTTTGTCGACAGAGCTATGTCAATACCTTTTAAAAATAAACACACGGTGAACATATTACGCAAATGTATGCATGTGAATGTTTAAATTGAATGGTTAGAACAGAAATGTGTTAAATATCAAAATAATAAACAATAGTCCCAGCAGCTTTTTAAATAAATATTGTCGAAGTATTTTTATGTTGTACCGTTTAAGACCAAGTTCATTGTGATTTCTTTTATATTGAGAATAAATTTATGTTATAACATTTTAATCAACTGTTCATAGGTACGTGAGCATGTTACACTTTTTTTTTCGTTTGCGCTAGTATGTAGATCATACTGTTACAGTCTATGTTTACTATTGCAGTGATGCACAAATTGGGCACATCGAGATCGTTTCTTTCTCTTAACTTTGACAAGTGTCGTTTACTTTACGTCCTAGCAGACGGTGTCTATTCTTTTTCACATTTATTCCAATTTTTAAAATGATAAGCCTTTCAAAGTGGGATTTCGCAGCGTCTTTCATTTTAGTGTGATTAAGTCAGAGATGGCCATCCAGAGCAATGCAGGGACGGGTGGCTGGAGCCAGGCGTTGCTCTGGATGGCCATCTCTGACTTAATCACACAAAAATGAAAGACGCTGCGAAATCCCACTTTGAAAGGCTTATCATTTTGAAAATTGCAATGAAAGTCAAAAATAATAGACGCCATCTGCTAGGACGTAAAGTAAACAACACTTGTCAAAATTAAGAGAAAGAAACGATCTCGATGTGCTTAATTTGTGCGTCACTGCAATAGTATATATAGACTGTTGTTTAAATGGGAAATGACCTTCACCTGAACTATAGTTATATCCATATATTACACACTTAATAAGTGAATTTATTTGATAGTCTAATCATAAATGATAAGTGAATACGTACCAAATACTCTATAATTACAAATTGTAACGTACCGTGATTAAAGATTGGTAAGTAATTACAAATATAAATAAGAGAACTAAATATTAATTTATTTAATACCTTGTAGTAATCACAGGTATACACATCTCGCGACATTCCGAAATCAGCGATTTTTACAACCAAATCGGAACCAACGAGACAGTTTCTGCAAGCTAGATCGCGATGAACGAATCTTTGACCAGACAGGTATGTCATTCCAGCTGCTATTTGGATTGTTATCCAATGCAGGGACTCCTGGAAAACAGATAAATTGTATTAATAAATTTGTCTCCTTATTTTCATGAATGTATGATTGTCAAGTTTGTAAAACTCTTGAAAAAGTTTTTTTTTATACGATATACTTAGATTTTTTTGTTTTATGTACATGTATGTATATATTTCATTATAGTGTAAAATTGGCCATATGGCCAATTACAAGACGATACTTTGCAATTTAATGAGAATGTTAAAAGTTAATGTTGACGAGAGTGTAACGGTTAGGAAATATGTATCTTTCTGTATAATTTGTAAAATGTACAATTTCATTTCGTGTTGAGTTACGTTTGAGTTAGATTTCAGTTAAGGTATTGAATTATTGGAATTGAAATATTAATTAAAAGAATTGGAAAATTGAGACGATATGATGGAAGTATGAGTACGAGAACTAGAAAATAAACGGTTTGGAAATTCTATTGTTATAAATGGAACAATTGGAAAGTAAATACTTTGGAAAAGTGGAAAATTAAAAGAAATAAAAAATTTGAAATTCTATTTAAGAAAAATTGGAAAGTTGGGAATTGTAATTATACACTGGGACCTGAAAGCTCTGATTAAAAATAATGATGAAATAGGAAATTTTAATTGAAAAAATTGGAGAATTCAGAAATTACAAATTTAGAAAATTAAAGAATTGGGAATTACTTTTATTGAAAAATATATGATTTTTTTAATACAGAGTTAAATGTAGATTTCAGTTAGGTCTTGGTTAAAAACAAAGTTCAGTCTGAGTTACGTTTGAGCTGAATTTGAATAAGATTTGATTTAGGTTTATGTTACTTAACAGTTTACCTGGGTTAAAGGTTGCAATCCAGGTTTAATCGATCTGCATTGTACAGAATTGGACCTTAAAACTTCCGCAAGGTCTCCATAAGGCATGTATTCGAAAATCATCCAAGGACTATTATTTCCATCTCTTAGAACAACCCCTTTTAATGACAAAATGTTTCTGTGGCCAAACGTAGACATAATATCAACTTCTCTCATAAAATCTTCTTCAACTTCTCTTGAAGCCGTCTCTTTGAGGACCTTAATAGCGACTATTTCTTTTGAATCGCCTGCACACAATTCTCCTGTAAAAATTGATTCTTTTTAGTAATAAAAAATAATATTAATAATTTCATCGTATTATGTAAGAAGGAATTCTTATAAAATAGATGAAAACCTGAAATTATTTGAAAATTACAGTATACTTTTATAGAAAATAGGTTGAAAGAGTAAAGCGATTTTAATGAGCTGTTACATTAATTTTTAAATACCTTTGTAAACTTTTCCAAAGCAACCTTCGCCGATATCTTGCAGAAATATAAGGGTGTCGCGTTGCAGAATTGGCACTTCCTGTGAAGCGCAGCTGAAATACTGTGGATTAGGTGTATACTTATTCGCTAACAATAATCCTTTCTTCAAATTCATAGGTGTTCCCTGAAAAATATATAAAAATTATTTTTAATAATTATAACCAGTGGTAACAGATTCGATTGAAATAAAAATCAAACTCTGATGTTAAATAATTTTAAAATGTGTGTATTTCAGCATACAATCAATTCGATGTACAATTTTATAGTATAAGTTGCTGGTTTGATATTAAAGAAGAAAATTGTATTTTTTATGCCACATTTTGTTTAAAAATGTTTAGGGAGAACCTGCTAATATTCTGCAGTTTGTTTATGTACACCTGTCATTACGATTAAGCCCAATTTCATCCAAATCGCAGAAACCCCGGTCGCGATTATCGCCTATCAGAATGTACCTTGTGGTACATCCTGATTTTTTCGCGTGATTAAAAGACAGTGCAAGATACTGGTAGAACAAATGTCAACGCGGATCAGAACGAACTTTTTGATTCCTCTCACATTTGTAAACAGAACACATTATTTACATAGACGTTTATTCCAAACACATTGTACTTTTTTAATAAAATTCAAAAGTGTTTGAGTAAAACGACGTTTTCCCATATTAATGTCTGTATCAGTTTCCACTTCTGATTTAAAAAAAACCTTGAGTCTTCACTTTTGCATACATAACTAATAAAAGTTTAAACAATTTCAACGAAAGGAAGAGCTCATTTTGTTATACTAGCCAAAGAGTACATTCTGTTATTTAAACTTAAGTTTCAATTAATACATTTTGCATGTTGATTACCACGCTGTATTAGCTGAAAATGATAAATTTTCTAATTTTTCATGCAAAATGAATACAATTTCAAATTATATCTTTTTTGATCTATGATTCTAGTTACTCTCATAATATTTTACTAGTACTATTAGACCTCATTACATAGTATATTTTTCAAAAATACATATGGTCAAATAAATAATCCATACACAGGTGACATGGCGGTCAAAGTGTTAAGGGAGCTACTTTTTGAATGAGCACACTAGAAGGATCTATGAAACATGTAATATTTTTAAACGTCTTCATATTTTTTTTAATATCTGCAAACTTTACTTGCTATTTTGTAAATACTTCTTTATTACTTAATAAAATATGGATCATTCGAAAGCTGTGATTATTCTTTAGATTTTGACGTAAAAAAAAATCCTGATTTAGTTTTGTCATTATAAAATAATTCCAGGTTGAAGTCGAGTATGTCACGGTGTATGAATACTTTTTTCGGTCACTGTATATCTCATGCGCGGATCGGAATACACATATCTCCGTGTGAAAGAGCTCTTGCGCTTTATCATTTTGTAGAAACAAATATACTATGTATACTCTAACTATACTAAATATACTATATATAATTTGATTACATACATCTAGGGAATTCCTTTGTGACTTCACGTTGTAACTCCTTTTTCTGACGCAGTATACTATACTCATTAATATTGCTAATACCGCAATGAAAGCTATTGCGATTCCTATGATTTCAGGTACCCTTTGTCTGGCTCGCTCTACCTGTTGGACAATATAATAATACTAAAAAATATGTTTGCAGAATATTGCGTATAAGCTACTTACTACGTTAATAATATGTATAATAGTAATCATACAGTTAGTATAAATACCTGTTCAGTTTCTGGAGGAGCTGTTGTACTATTAGTGGAATTGCCATTCGGAGGAATTATGTTTGGTATAGGCCGTGGCGTTAAGGGAACTGTAAAACAAAACGAAAAATTGTTACCGTAGAAAATATTTTTATTTGAATGTTGTAACATGCTAATCGATGCAGTTATATTCTTTGTATAACTCAGCAAAATAAGACAGCATAACGTTCTAGTTGAATAAAAGAAAACATGAAAAGAAAAAACAATTCGAAAGTGACGCAAACCTATACCATGTATTTAGATATAATCACAGTCCCACCTATAACTGTTAGAATAGTCATTTAAATTGGAATAAATCTAATAAAGGTTATGAAGTCATTGGAGGATTCGAAGACACATTTTCGTAGTTCATACTTCATGCTACAATGGAAACGTACATTTAGTATTATATCACAAATCTCACAATAGAAATTAATTTATAATTCAATTATAAATATGCCGTTAATTTTAAAAACTCCATCTTGATCGAGGGCTTATTTTTTGGGGAAAATTTCAAGGAATATGGTCATATTTTTTTTTAAATATAAAACCTACTGGCCTTCAAGGAGAAATTTACAAAATAAGAATTTGTTTATAATTTTTAATGTTACAAAATTAATTTGTTAATTCAAAAAAATATTATAACAATAAGCCGAACCTTCTCGATTAAAATAAAGAAGAAATGAACTCAATCCGACAAATACTTTCCGAGATAAAACTTCATAAGTACAGCCTGTTTTTGTGAAAATAGGCAAAAATTGCAAAATTCAAAAGTCCGTATTTTTTAAACAAATTCGAAACCAGCAAAATGATGTATTAAACCCTCCTTATTTCGCGGGCATTATATCATATTTCATTTTGAACGAAATCCATGACATCGACGTCAAAAAGTGATCGATTTGCTGTAGAATGACCCTATACAGAGTGGTCCATACAACTGGAACAAGTCATACCTCTTCTTTTATTGCAATTAGAAAAAAATGTTACAGGAAAAAGGTGGTTGGCTAAAAAAGGACTACATTTTCAGGACCATATTTCTTTGCAAGCGTGACTCAAAAAAACTCAAGTAATTGTTGTTTGTACCATTTTCTTCTATGTTTATTAGTTTTTGAGTTATTCGGCTCAAAAGGTTCTCATCCCCCAACTTTGAAGGGAAGTTTCGTCCCCTGAACATGAATATGTTAGATAATCGATGCGGTAACTTTCCAGGGCTTATTCGCTCCACGGAAAAAGGGTCAATAGCAAACCCTTCAACAGAAACAAGCTTGTATCGTCGACAAAAAAAAACAAATAAATTTCATGTTTACCTGTTGCTCGAATAGGGCACTTCAGATCAGCCGTGGGTGGCAACAGATTATGAGGGCAGACACATTTCGAAGTATTGTCACCGAAACTTCGACAGGCCGCTTCTTTTCCACACATATGAGGCCGATCTTTGCATCCAGTGATCCCGTTCACGGGGAACAACCTCTCGAGAACCTCTGATTCCGGCGTTGGAAATCCCGGCGATAATTCTGGAACAACATTTACGTTTTATCGCGACTATGCCAGCTCACATTGTAAATAAAAAATAATTTTATCTCGGTTTCACACAATGAAGCTCATCAGTGCCCATTTTCGGCAACAGAGCACTTGAATTTTCTTCACTTCTCATTCTGAAGCTGCGAAATGGACTTTAGGCGCCTTCGCTGAGACGCGCGGACGCGTTGTGGATTTTCAGCATGGTTGTTGTTTATGATATTGTAATTTGGGGGTTCAGCAGTTTAAGGTGAAATTGAAGATGACGAATAAAGGGCCGGTTGGTATGAAAAAGGGCAAGATATTCAGATTGGGCCCAGTCTGGATGAGACAGTGAAGGCATTCATTTGGTGCTTGAAGCTTGTAACGGGTCAAAGCGTTATCTCTGCGGTCAGCGCTCCCCGACAACGATTCTCGCTATGTGTACCTATTATCGCCCCTGATTCTTCGCCTTCCTCTACATTTAGAAGAGCTTCAACGTATTCACGAGTTCCCCGTTTTATGTGGAACCGCTTGTTTTGAGATTTCTAAAAAATAATGCTCCTCTGACGGAGAATTAGAGGAATCCGGTACACTCAGCTGCCATAGCAAGGAGCGCTCTTGGTTGCTCTGCATCGGGATATAAGGCGACCTAAGTCGGGTCTAACTCAAACTTAACTCAAATCCAACACGTACGTGATTCAGATATAATTATTTATTTTCAGTCTTCAGGAAAGAGCGCTCCTCACCACCGAAGTAAATGACTTCGATTTCTTAGGGGAATATTGACTCTTGAAGGTGTTTTAGGAAATCCAGTGACCCAAGTCAGATTTAGTGTAGACCTAATCGCTTGCTTTGATCACCTGAAGAAATAGAGAAATAAGTCCTTGCAAGGAGTATAAGATCAACATTAATGAATACAATTTTAAGTGTAGAAATAAAATTGTTAAAATAATGGTTCTTCCAGGAGATTTTGAAAAATTACACGCTTGGTTTTGGCATTTGAGAACTAATGTAATGTATTGTAACCAGGACTCAATCAAACTTAATAACCTCGGACTAATTCGAAGGAAACGAAAATCAAGATCTAATCATATTTGCAGATCTATAAACACAATATTGTTTCGATTCAACTGCAACTTACAGAAGAAGGTTACGACCTAGACGAGCGTTTTTGCAGGAGTCATGGCTGAAAATGTAGGTACCGATAAGAATAAACAAATCTTAGAATATTTACTGCCAACGGATTTGCCAAAAGACTTCGCCTCTTTTAAAAGCTATGATTTTGATAAAGCGAGCAAAAATGCTTTCTGCAATACTGATGTGTAGTCAACATTTGAATAAGATAATAATTAGAAAACATAAATCAGATCTAAATCAAAACAAACACCTAATTTAGATTCGATGTAGAATCAATAAATGGAACATAAATCTAACCGAGGACAAATTCATATGCAACACCACTTTAGTTAAAATGAAATTAAAACCTGATTCAGTTTTTAATCAGTTTTAATCATGGCCAAATCCGAATTTAATCGTAATATAAGTCAAACCTAACTAAAGTCAATTTGACACCTAATTAAATATCGTCCGAAATGAAATCCAAACTTACAACCTCGTTAGTCGAGATCGTAATATAAGTTGGATCTAATCGATGTCAAATTAGAAAATAAAAACAAATTGACTGACATTGTAAAGGTAAGCTTACCGAAATCGAGCTGAAAATAAAGCAAAATTTGTCAGAAGAAACCCAAACCAAACCACCGTATTAAAGTCTTAACACTAAAAAAAGTATTATATGCAAACAATGAGTACTATAACTAATCAGTACAATTAGGTGTCCCAGATATAGTAATTCCACGAATAAGAGCTTCATTAATCTTCCAGACATGCGGAAACGAATAGTTTGATAACAATTGCAGTTTAATCATAATCCAAGTACGAAATTTTATTTTCTTTTAATCGAAAGAGTATTTCTTTCTGCGTAGAAATTTATCATTGAAGGTTTCAAGTATGTTATTACCTACATCATCATCATCGACGACCTCTGGCACGAATGACCCGCGATATCATTCGAGAATATTTGCTTCAACGCAAAGGAGAATTACCCTAACCGGTGATCTTCAATTAGATTCATATTTAATTAGCCAGGCTAATCACTAATTATACAGTTTTCAAACAATTATCCTTTACATCCACAAATTTCGAAGCATTAAATTGAATGTCATTCTATTAAAAATTTAATTGGTTGAATGCATAAGAAATACACCTTTTTTCATGACAATTTTTGACACTAAAATTGCATTGCAAAAGTATTTCATTATTTAAAATATAACAAAAGAAATTTCATGAAATATTCATCATTACACATGATTTCATTGCCTGAACTTGTTCACGTGTTACATTTTTGATATACTAATCGAATTCATTATTTTTCACATCATCATGTTTCATCATAATAAAACAGCCATGCCATTATCCTACTATTTTGTATCGTGAATATTCTGCTACATACAAATTGTTTCTCTTTAATTATGCGTTAACTGATCATTTAATAATTTTAGCTTCAGTTGGCATTATAAAAATTTGGCAATTTTTAAGATTTCGGGAGCTTGTCTGGATAATCCAGTTTATTATCGATCATTTTTATTCGCAAAACCAAGGTTTAGGGCACAGACTACAATACACCCTTTATATTCGCCGCTGTTTCATCTTTTGAATCATGTGAATCGTGAAACAACGTCATGCACAGCACATTTCTTTAAAAAATACATGTTATTTCTGGAAAATAACGTCACGATCATCGAACAAATTGCCAAAGCAATATTTTATTCAACTATAAGAAGCAAAATTAGAAACTTTCAAACTTTCAACGAACACGCAAATATAGAATTTGTAATGAAACTATGTAAACCAATCAATCAATTTGTTATATATAAAAATGTTGACAGTTCAAAATAATAAAATGTAAATAAAATTAATCGTACATTATATGATTCACACCATACAGTTTTATATTAAAATAAATATGTACACCTAATTTCAGTTCTTTACGGTTTGTCGCAGAAAAATTAAAACTGAACCAAATTACGGACAAAGTCATAATTGAAATTAAAATAAATTAATTTTAAACATTAATAAAATGTATTCATTTATTGTTACGTTGTTTATTATTGTGTATCTATCTATTTCATTTTTTGTAATATGAATAAGTTTGTGTTTGTACTGATTTGTATTCTAATATTCTATTGTACTTATTTATTTATTGTAATTTATGTTTTTATTTTTGGTTATATAATGAGCCTGATTATGTGTATAAGAAGCTGTCTAAGTATGATGGGGCGAGTTATGACATTCAGAGGATTAACATGATGAGCAATCCGCTTTCCCTTTCTTTTGCGATGATGTGTCACCAGGTATTACTTGTATTCGTAACATAATACCAGACAAACAATGGTTCGAAAATGTCCAAGACATAGACTTTCATCAATCATTACATTATGCATGGAAGATGTTACATATTAATAAATAAATAGTATACTATTTTCACACTGGCTTGAAAATCATATAGCGTAATAGAAAATCATATTCTGCTTCTTTTATATATATTTCTTGTCCAATTAAAAGTTGTGTAATAATACAAATAAACATACAAATCAGATGATTTCATAATTAATAGTAGTTTAAATAGACAACGAATATTTATGCAATTTAACATTCTCAAGCATGTGAAATATATGCGTTGCGAAAAAAAATGTCATTTAAAAAATATGTTTTTAAGAGCTGTAGAGCATAAAACAATCTACTGTCGAGTCTTTATTCGTTTATCTGTACGATGCTGTAAAAATAGTCGACAAGAAAAAGACAATATTGTATAAATTTCTACAACTTAGGTAGTTGTAAACTTTATTCTAATTAATTTATTTAGTCTGGCGTTTTGTTTCATTTTGTTTTGTAACATTTATACTCGGGTAAATCTTTCATTTATCACTATTTAATTAATTATTATTATTATTCCTATTTTGATCGCGTATCAGCTTTCGTCTATTGCGATCGTATCTCGGCTGATACAGTTTTATTTTATTTTGTACATTTATGTCCTAAACGATCCCAATCCTAGTCCTTTAAACAGAAGGCTCTTATCTTTAACATGGTATGTATAAAATAACATATCGATTTCGCTTGCTCTTCTTTGGTTATTTGTAGTATTTCAGGATACCCAACTCTGATATGATATCTACATATATGCTAAGTATTGCGGACATCTATATATAGTATGTCTTTTTATTTAATTAATTATTTGTTCATAACAAAACCACAATTATTACCAAACGAATTAGTTGTATGCATTGTTTTGTAAGCGTACTACATTTTACGAAAACTATGATGAATAAAATATTGCATTATTAGAAATTTGAGACTTACTTGACATACGTTAGTTATTATGTCAAGTAATATACGTATATCAAATAATTACTTTTATGAAATATACTAGTTACCATATATTTCCTTTGTTGTTTTCTGAAGAATATAAAAAAGTATGACACACGTGGTTATCTTTTTTGAGTTAAGTCTTATCGTAAGGTTAAATACGTCGATATTAAAGATAAGTTTTGAAGTCACAAGAAAAAAATTAACCCCTTTTTTCTGGCCTTCTGTCCCCTATTTTTCTTGGAACCATTTGGCATTTGTCATGCCTATGTTATCTTTCGGACGTTTTCACGTCGACACGAAAACGTCTTTCAGGAAAATTTCGTACTTTCAGGTTTACTAATAATACGAGAACGTGGCAAATTCATAACAAAGTTAGAAATAATCGTAATTTGTAAAAAAAATGTAAAACTAGCCAAACTCGTTTAAGAACTTTCCAGTTTTTTGTAACTCGCAAAATTGAGAAATTATCGTAAGCCCCAAATGCACAATGTCATCAATTTTTCAAATTTACGAAGCCTGCGATTATTCAATATTTTTCAAATTTATGAATGTTGTAATTTTTAAACATGTTTGAATTTGATGTTGGGAATTTTTTAAAATTTAGAACGTACAAGTTTCACGATTTTTTTAATTTTCCAATTGACCAGTTTTCAAGAATAATAGATAACAAAAGAATAACCAGATAACAAGAGAGTGACAGAGATTTTATAAAAAGATACAGTATTTAATTAATATATTACATACCTGTTATATATTTATTAAAATACGTACGAAATTATTAAAAAAGGCATTCTTTAGGGTTGCAATAATTGCCGTTCATTATTCATGTCGAATGAATGTGTGCTTTCGTAATATTTTCCTCGATTACTTTCATATACCACCATAACAACGCGGGTCTGTTCCACGATTTACAAGATTAATCAGCATGGTTCGTGTAATTATAATCTGAATTCTGTTGAATCGAAATAGAGAAATTGAGGCCAATACACAAAAAATAATAACAAGGTTCCAATAAATTGATTTCCTTAAATAATACAGTTTATTACGTACCATCAAAAATAATATTTGATAATATTCAATGTATGATAATACGATAAAAAGTACCATAAAAAGAAGCAATTTAAAAGTAACGTGAAGATGAAAACTGGAAATAATTTAGGAATGAACTATATGGAAAATTGTGGCTTATGTAATATAAATGTGATGACACTTTAAAATGTTTATGTAAAATTTTGGAGATTATGGAATCTCATAAATTCGATTAAACTTATATTGAAATGTGTCGTTTTCAATGAAACTTTATTGAATTTTTCATAAATATTGACAAATTAGATGATGATTTTATAAATACTGCGTGAGTTTGATAAATTTCATTTTCGAGTTTTCAATTATTTCAAAATTGTTCTCCGGAGTACTAATTCTTCATTAATTTTTTCATTAACAAAAATTAGAAACATTTTAGGACCGTATTCTAAAATCACATCAACAGCTTTAAATACCCTGAAGTACAAGTTTTTCAATAAAATCAGATTTCTTAATAATAAATTAAAACTGTATTAATAATAAGAAAATTAATAAATTTTTCGGAGTGAAAATGTAACTGTTCCCTGCTCAAAATACATGTTTTTTAGATTCTTAACATTCTTAATATCTCAATATAATTTTAAGAAATGACGTCTTGTTGATTGAATTTTCTGGAACACTCTGAAAATAAAAATAATCTTTGGCTCACCAGATCTTGATTCAGAAGAGGAAAGGCCTCTTCTTCGAGGAATCTTTCGCCGTTCCATGATTCCTTAAAACCAAAATGGCGGCGCACCACCCCGCGTCTTCCTTTCGCACAATATTCTTATCAATTATCACTATTTCGCAAACGTTCGCGTATTTTCGCGATCCATTATCGATTATAGTTCTTTAAAATTCACGCACCCACTCTAAGCTTGAAAAACAAACGGTACGCCATGAAGAAAAGTCAAATTCACATAATTAAAGGGATGCACCAAAACAGTACTCAAAATTGTTCAGACGTCCACTGCACTGATAGAATTGTTTGGAATTGCAAACTTCCGAGATCCAAAATTTGGAATTTTCCTGAAAACTCAAAGCTTCTGGCAGCTGGGCAGATACTCGTCTTCTCTGTTCTTCAAGGTTTGGTACCTCAAAATGAAAAATACGTAAAATCGATGGATTCCTTCAGGTCTCCGTCCCAATTACAAGGAATTTAGGTCTAAAATTCAGATTTACAGCAGTCATCCTCAGTTTTCTTTTGATCCGAGGATTCCAGCACCTGCATAGACACTGCGCGTCGCCGTTCTTCAAGTTTTGCTGGCGAAAATGGAGAATCTCTCAAGACACTATTACGATTCTGCGATTTCTAAGCTGGAGCAAGAACTCTGAACTTCAAAATTGAAGACTGATCGAAACACTGTCGATTATCTTTCGATCTAAGGGTTCCAATACTGGAGACACTTCTGCGTTCTTCAAAGTCTGCCGACTTGAAATCGAAATTTGTTGAAATTGACCTGATCGGTCAACTGAGCGTTTTTCCGCGTTTGGAGTCAGAAATTATAGGTAATTTAGAAGGTGGACCATTGATGTTGTAATGGTGCAGGTCCATGGGGCCTCGTAGGTCGATGGTAGATGAATTAAGCCGGAAGTAGTGGTCCACTGACACAGGATCACTGTAGGAGGGTCTTGTTTCTTCGACGAGCGCTTATTCGAAACTAAAGACCGACCAAAGAGACCTCCCTCGCATTGGCTGACACATTCAAACACAGACACACAAACACAAACGTACATAGACGTTTCAGTCATACGCACAATATGTCCAAGTTAGTTAGGCTACTGATACTATAAACACTAATGACTAATGACATTTCAATTTCTTTCCGCTTGTTATTACATCACATATTTACGGTAAATAATGAAATATTAAATGTAATGCAATACATTTTACTTTATAATACACGCCATGAAATTGTAGACTGCGATAAATTATATTTTATAGAATAATAAAATATGAATACAATGAACATAATAATAGTAAATGGAAAAATAAATAATGGATGAAATAATTATTTGAAATGATGCGATGTTTTTGGACAACAATGATTCGACGATCTGTCAGAAATTTATTTTTTAAATAATGTGTTAATTGAACAGTTAGATAATTAAGTTTATCGTACAGTGCAGTTGAAAACTTAGGAATTGTTTAAATTCAATTTAGAACCAAATTTTTGTATAGCGTTGGTTTTTAATATTATTTTTCATATCGTGAACAGTTAAATCACAGAGAAATTGTTTTAGAAATTTACTTAACTATGGGCTCTTCAATGAGGTTGAAATTTTACGAACTTTTTTTTGCTTTATACATTTTTTGTAGCTGCACCAAATTTTCTTCGATTCAACAAAAATTAACTGAACATTCGATTTTACAATATTTTCAGAGTTATCAATAATTAATAAATTTGTTCTAATCTACAGATGATTTGCATTCATTACAAAATTCACGAATCACCCAAGTTTTCGAAACTTATCAAAATTTTTGAATTTTCGGAATTTAACTCCAAATTTACATAAGTTTAACGATCTGATATTAATCATTCTCATGCATATGATTTTCATATATCATAATTTTTTTTATACGATTAATGCAATTATATAACAAACGTGAATATGTACAAAGAAATATGGATATGCGTTTTCTCTTTCAAAATGAAGAAAAAAGTGATTCATCATGTAGAAAAGCCTCAACCCACGCCATAACGAAGCAAAAGGAGCATAATCTCAACGTTTTTTCAGTCGACTTAAGGGTAGAGCTTCTCGTTAGTCTCTTTACTCTCGTCACACGCCAACAAATAGTGAACTTTATCTTTTTTCAAATGTCATTTTCCTTAGACTGTTTGAAATAATAATAAAATAATATATCAAGTAAAATAAAAAAATAAAAAAATAATGAAGTAAGAATAAAATTATTTTATTATTATTTGATTTTGAACTAGAAGCTTCAACTGAATTTAGGAAACGTTATAAATAATTTTTCTAATTATTACAATCTTTAAAGGTGATGTTACAAATGCCGTTGCAATTATGTGGGAAAATAAATGAAAACTTGGAGTTGGAATATATTTTCAGAATGAATGACAATGTCAGATGACGTGTCCAACAGCAAATGACCCACAAAATTCTTAAATCTAAGTTTGTCCCGTGAATTACGGTAATCCGTGACCTGAACGAAGGTCGAAACCTCGGAACAAACATGCTGCACTTATCTATTGTGTCAGCTTTGCTTATTCCATTAAATCTACGTGAAATTTTGTGAAACGTATGAGTCAACCAAAGTTTCAGAGATTAATTTCTGAAGCGAAGACGGAAGATTCTATTCTCATGGAATTAATTTCATAATTATTTTATTTAATTGTTGCAATTAAATTACTTTAGGAATTAGTGGCGCTGGCTATATCAAAGTACATCAAATAAAATAATTGGACAAACAGGATAATTAATTAAATTTCCACCAATTTTTTTTAATCGCATTAGAAATTACATATCTGATAATAATCATTAGCCAATATGTCGATAATTACTTTAAAAGTATACTTTTCATATAACAAAAAATTTCAGCAACATAAATTAAAATGTTTGTGAATCATTGTGTGAAAATAAACTAATCAATATTTTAAAAAATATATACATATAAATTACATGAAAATATAAAGGACTTTAAAAGGAATTTAAAAGTAGCTCGATAAACTTTACAGAATTTAAAAAATATCATTCAAACATATGGTGATTTTTTAGAATAGAGACGTATACAGAAAATAGTGTTTTAAAAAGATTATAATTATTCTACAGTATTTATAGTCTTATCATATCGATTGTTAGTATGTGGTGTACCCCATATTTCACTTTTACTACCAGTGTTTTTAAAAAAAGTTTTGTATAAACATTGTTTGCATTTTTGGATGTTCTTCAAATTGACTGTGTGTAACACTAAAATGTATGCGTTATCAATGTAAAAAAAAAACGTTTTATATAAACATTGTATACATTTTTGGATGTTCTTTCAATTAACTCTGTATAATTATCATTATAATAAAAATATCTTAAAAATAATATTGTTATTTTATTTTTGTTCGTGCACTGACCATTTGATTTGTATACGTTCGAATATGTCCGCAATCCATATCGCAGCGCATGCACGGATTATTGCAAGCAATGTCGAAGAGATATATTTGAAAGAAATAAAAAAAATCAAGTACGATGAAGAGAACAGAGTTGTTTGTGCAGGGTAGCTCGTATATTACGCTACTAATAATTACCCAGTGTATATCTCGATCACTTTGATAGACTTGTGTCCAACTGGGCGCCACTTCCCCACTCTCCCTCGATCTCCCGTGAATAAGTCGACTTTTCAGCTTCTGATCGTGATAAACGCGATGAACCCACGGCCACACACACACAGACATTCGTGTTCTCGTGTAATCTCGGTTAATCGGAACCATGTAAAAATTAGTCTGAGTCTTCTTCAGCGTTACGTAAATTCAGAGGGCGAACATCATTACGAGTCGATGCTGAAAATTAAAATAATATTACTATTATAACAAAGAGACAGAGCTTGTTTGTATATTTGCAAATATCTCAAAAACTACTAAACCGATTGTTATGAAATTTTCACAGTAGCTTCTTTACATGTTCTTCTTTATTTTTTGTTGGCCTGCCAGCGAACTGTCGACAGAGGCATAGTTCACGAACAGCCGCTAGGTGGCAAAGCTCGACGCCCGCGCGCTCGAAAAAGAATTCGCCCGGTTACAACGTATAAAGAAAAAAGACATAATATTTCGAATTTTATACGCAGAAAAATCGCAGGCTAAACCGCATCCACGGTATGCTAATATTTAATTGGGCAATTAGACGAATTTAAAATAAAGTGAATATTTGGGAAAGTAACAAAGTAAAGAAATTATTTATTTTACGAAGTAATGGTTACTTCATAACTGAATTTTTTTAAAAATACTTGTTGCTTTATCATGTGGTCTGTTAGTGATCGAAGTTTAGGAATGTCGGTTAAAGTATCTATTGAAATTAATATCATTTATAAATATTTCCTTTATTAATGAATGATCATGACGCATTTCCAAATTTCTACAGTCATAATATAAAAAATCCAGCAGCTTCGATTTCAGTTTGTGTCCAGTGTTTTTCTCTTATTATTTTAGTTCGAATTGTTCTACCCGAAATCAATAAATATTTACTTATTATTTACTAAAAACCTTACTTGAATACTAAAACATCAGACTGTGTTGTATAATCAGTTCTGTTAATTCAAAATCAAATAAAAAATAACGTAATATTAAGCAGTATTAAGAGTAACTTATTACATATTCTTTATTTTGTATTTTTATCAGCATCATGATCAAGTCTTGGATTTGAAAACAGGATCATTGTTTATGTTAAAACGAATGGAAAGTGTAGAACGAAATTTGTTTCAACGAAGGTTCGTTTTCCGGAAAATTGATTTTGAAAATATGTCTAGTATTAGCCTAGTCGAGTAGAATTTAGCTCACTTCACTATGCATTGTTCATCATCGTTGCTTGCGTTAGTGTTTGCAAGCGTCGATATTGATGTTGTTAATAATATGATTGGCGTTTATCATTATTTTTTTCGTATATTAAACCTTTTTGAAAATGTTCAACACGATGGATGAAATCACTTTTTGTTTCCCTTAAGTGATGAGTATTTGCGTACTAATTTGTATGACGCGGTTGCGCGTTCACGATAATCCAGTTACCGAAACACGTGCCACTTGACACCCTTTAAGGGGCCCAAAACGCGCCACACAGCAGACAGAGAAATGGGTTGAGAGTAAAAAAAGGAGGAAAATAGAGTCGAAAATGGGAGATACGTTAATAGTTTTCGAAGAGGCTCCGCCGGAATGGCGTAAGTGTTGTATATTTACACTGACGTTACAGGCTCGCACCTGGTTGCAAGAATAGCGCCGTTTCTTTTTCCTCCGGAGTGTTTTCTTGGCTGTTCGTCAGACGGAACATAACAAAAGGGAACCGCCGTCTATCTTTTGTATGCTTCTCTTTCTATTTCCACTGGTTTTCGAAGTGAGATTTTATTATTCCAGCGGTCCCCGATCAATTTTAACAGTTTGCTTAGGAGACTTGAACGATTGTGCCTGGGAAATGATCTCTTTTGGATAATTGTCCGAATCATCAACAATTCTCTGAACAATTTTTTTCAGAGAAAAAGTGTTTACATATATTCATTTTCCGTTCATGTTTACTGGACATTTTTTATTTAGTTTGTTGACTGCTACGTATTCCGTAAGTTCTGACTACTTTTTTGTCACCCTGTATGAGCTTTTTACAATTAGTGAAATTAGGCAGTGCACAATTTTACAGTATGAAATGACCTAGATTGTAAAGTAAACTTACCATTTATTAATTGTTTATAATGTAGAGAATATGTAATTCAAACCACATGTAATGATCTTACCAAAGATAAGTAATTAATCTTATATTTTCTTTTCATCAATATATCCACCTCGTGCGGATATGACTGCTTGAACCAGAGATGGCCATTCGGAGCGAGGTCTGGTTCCGACCTACCCCTACTCGACGTCCATTCTCCCCTCTCGTAGGTTGTGATTGGGCATCCAAAGAATATATCTTTACTCTTAAATACTTATTGAAAACACTATTTACTCAAACATTTACTATTTCAATAATATCAGCATGTTATATAAAATGCAATAAATCGACTATTCTATAATTCTCATAATCAGCCTCTGCATTTCAATTTCGTCACTTGTCCCTTTTTACAGAGCACAATTTCCAACTTTCAATCAAAGCAAATCAATCGATCGTCAAATTGAACCGAAACAAATTTATCTCCTCCAAATTGAGGAATTATTTTTGAACTTATATACATAACATACGTGACGTTTTCATTGCATTGTTTTACAGATTGAAATTCTTTTATAGATAATAGTAACAGTTTATGTGCCAGATTTAATGTTAGAGAATGACAGAAAATGAACCGGAAGAGGGTTCGATGGTGAAACGGAAGCTTTTTTCCCGACGTGGTTCCTCATGGTGCCCCATTTCGAAAAACAGGGGGTGAAGGCACTTCGAGGGAAATTAGATATCGACCGAGGGGTAGTTCATTCGCGTATAGCAAACACAAACGTTGATTTTCATACTACAAAGCACCGAGAACGACTTAGGTATGCGTGCATATGGTGTGGTCTAAAATAATAAAGAAGCTGGCACGAAGATGAGATGTGTTTGTGTTTCCAAAACGACGAGATACAACTGGAAAAACTGGAAAATCTTCGAATTTTCAGAAGAGTACGCCTTTCCAAAGTCATAATTCATCCATAATTTCTTCGAAACTGCTATTTTTCTCCTTCAAAATAATAAAAAGAATCAATTTCCGTCCAAATATCTGAAGACTGTCTATATAGAAAAACACTAATATTTTGACAATTCTTATGTAAATATAATTATGAATATTAGACCTTACATTATTTCTGTTTATTCAACTATTTATCTTAGAAATTGTTTGTATGTAGAAGTTGTATAAAATTGCGTATTATAAAAAGCTCATTTATAATTCAGTATTTCTTGTATTCATATAACATTGTGATATAATAATCATGTGCACGATATGCATAATGAATGCACCTTGCATGCAATTTAATATCGATTCAGTTTTTTTTCATTATAATAGAGTTTCACTTCACAAAAGTAGAACAGTTAGTGTCTGCAAGCGGAATTTCCATTTTATAGTGGAATTATTACGTAAATAATAGTGAATTCCAATATGAAGTATAACTATAACACCTCCTTGACGGAATTACGTACAAGTTTAAGATACCGATCGAGGGAGTTCCTTTTGGAAAATAATTTACACGGAGTTCCATATTTTGTTGATTCCACGCGACCAAAATGGGAAAGGTAAGACCATGAGAATTAGTTGATTTACGAATCAGTTGTAAAATAAAATCCATCTCGGAGTATAACTGATAAATTATAAAATATTAAAACAGGAAAGGAGAATAAGACTCTAATATATTCAGTAAGCTTTGTTTAACATAGTCTAATATCACAAAGTTTTTCCTTTTAAATTTGCAAATGTTTATCATAATTCTAAAAAGTAATAGGTTTTATTGTGAAAACAAAATGGAACGTTTCTATAATGGTTTTTAATACTACATTACATTTTTCGAACGTGTATGTATATAGTATCCAACACTTAATATATAATTACTCGTAAGAAACACACAGTAGGTACTTGGGAAAATATTATTTTTGTAGAATAACGTGGTTTATTTTGACACTGGCATCAACAGTAGCGATTTTTGCTATAATCGTGATAATTTGGAGAAAATTTCAAACGGAACCAACTATAACTAGCTTAGATATTATGACGCAGAATATTAATATAGATTTCCCGCAAGTTTTTGTTTGCTTCGAATGGGAACTATTGAATCATTCTCGTTTACACAAGGTAAATATAATTGCAAATATATAGTATATCATACAATGAGTAGATTGCACTGCATCATTCAAATATTACGACGTTAACAATTCAAATTCGATCTATTGGATCAAACATTTACACACCGAAAATTCAATAAAAATCAATAGTTTTATACGTAAGGTTGCGTTCGTTATAAATTCGATATATAAATTTATGAATTCACAAATTTGTAGAACGAAATGCACGTGCACGAGCATCTCTACAAATGGCAATGGGGTGATAATGTCGACTTCGAAGCATTCGGGGCAGTTTACCAAGATAAAAATACTTTTCACAGTACTTTCACGTCCATGGTGCCGGAATGCAACGATATCATCCGCGACTGTACGTACAAGTAAGTATAAGGCCCGGTGCGATTTCGCAACGATGTCATGTGATTCCGCAGATAAGCAATGCGAAACCGCAGTGACAAAAGTCGCTCGTCTGCACCGGGCCTAAAACTGTTAAATCAAAGCGACAAGTAACATAAGAAAAAAAAGTGAATACGACTACAATAATTTTATTTCATAAAACTTGTAACATTACATATCGATCGAATCACTAGAAAACAATAATGTTCCTTCTTTAGAGGAATCCAAATGCCCTGCGAGAAATTGTTCACGAAAGTTCTCGCCACTGTGGGTGCCTGTTGTAAGTTAAAAACTGTACAGCCTCTAAAGCTCAAGGATGTTTCATGGAATCTAGAATTCAGGACTATAAGGTCAAACATAATTTGGGGGTAATGCTGCCGCGCTACTATATTACCAATACCACTTAAAACATATTACTATTTCATATTACTAATAAACTGTATCGCGTTACCAAATTATATTATTAATATGACGATATTAACATATCACTAAAGTATACCGTTGTATTAGAATAGTTCCCTTCTTCTGGTCTACCATACTACCGTAGTACTTTAGTTTAAATATACTAGTATAGTATAGTAGTATTATAACATCATAGAGCCATTCAACTGTGTTGATATAGTGTTGCATTAATCTATTACATTTTCGTATGTGTTTGTTTCTGTATACACAAATTCGTTTTATCCTTGTACATTTAATTATCACAACGTATTATACTTGATAATATAGTCTTCACTATACTCATTACAGTGATTTATTCCTAAATATTTTTCAGAAGACTATGTCGTCACAGAAGACAGTACTATAAAACCCCATTACTTTTCGTTTTCTATACAGTAAAGTATAATATTGTACACTACCTCACACTGCAGTTACTAGATCTGTTATTAATATTTACCATACATAACTACTATAATACTATACTTTTAGTACTTTCTAAATAGTATTTCTTAATTGAACTGATAAATCATTGTTACCAAATGAAATGCTAGTATGAAATAATGAAATAGTAACATCAATACTAAACTAACATTGAATTAAATTAACTAACTTCTAAATACAATAATGTATCAAATTTGCTGTATCAATATTGTCTTCCTGTATATTTCACTACTATGCTATTTTATGCGCTGATCAAAATTTTAATTCCAGATTATACTTTGCGCAAAACGGAGACTTTTCTCCAAAACCAGACGAAAGGTCGATAGTAACGACTAATTTCCCAATAACTGTACAGTTTATAGTAGAAATAACGTACAACACCCCCGATATTCGACGATTAACTCTTCATCAGCGAGGCTGTCAGTATAAACAAGGAACGAGCCTAAACAACTGCGAAATCAGTTGTTTAATCGATCAAATATTGTCACGTTGTAACTGTGTACCATGGTTCTTATCACTGACCGATAAAGCAGAATGTCCTGTATCAAAATATTCTTGCTTAAAAGAAACAGTTATAAAGCCAGAAAAATGTGATTGTTGGCTACCTTGCGACCATGTTTCTCACAGTGTCAAAAGTATAATAAAATCAGACGATGATACTAATCGAATTATGCTGAGAAGGTGGCCAACTGCTGTTTGCAAAAGAGAAATGAGATTTGGTTATTTAGATTTATTAGTTTCCTTCGGTGGAATAGCTGGCCTGTTTTTAGGCTACTCTTTATTAGTTTCCATTGAATTTGGATACTATTTCAGCTTGAGAACATACTGTGGCGCGGTTATCACATCATCCAGAAAGAAGTGTAATATAGTGACTGTGCACGTGGTGGAAAAACTTCCGGACAAAGTTGATAGTAATCCAAGATATTATCAATATATTGATTAAACATTTTCGGAAAATCAACCTGAAAATGGGAGATGCGTTACGGAAACCCGAAAACGCACATAGGCAT
This sequence comes from Macropis europaea, assembly GCA_916610135.2. Lineage (NCBI taxonomy): Eukaryota > Metazoa > Arthropoda > Insecta > Hymenoptera > Melittidae > Macropis > Macropis europaea. The sequence goes on along the minus strand of OU744345.1, from coordinate 22,031,905 downwards.
GCAGTTACATTATGAACACTTTGATGGCCACGCTGTATTAGCGGAAAATGTCGAACTTTATAAATGTTTATACAAAAGAAATATAACTTTAAATTATAACCCTTTCAATCGATATATTAGTCATTTTCATAATTTATTGGCTGTCTCTGTTAGACATTCTTAGATATATTTATTAATACTACATGTATGCAACCAAATAAATGGTGATCCAATGTAACAATAAGTGTCATCCATATATACATCCCCATTCATAAGTCCTAGGACACTTACTAATTTCAGTTTTACGTTTAAATTAAAACTATTAAACACCCGCAATATTAAATAAAACATTAAAATACATTGACAATTATATGTTTATGAATTAAATTTTCACCCGATTTTAAAAGCTTGCTACAAATAGATTGGTATGTAGTTTTTTTTTATTAAAACCATCGTCGAAACACGACACTATTTTGCCCCCCTAGCAGTTGCCCCAAAAAATTTGTTGCACTCTCAAAGAGTAGCCACCCCCCTGTCCTATTTAATTTAAAACAAATATGAAGTCGATATCTGCAGTAGTTTCTGAGAAAACAGCTTGTAACAATTTACTTGAGCCATCCTGAGTACGTTGCAGTCCACGAACGCCACTGAGCCGTCACGTGCATACAAACGTTGCAGTTCGCCAACGGCATTGAGCCGTCGCACAGTGGAACGAATGCCACATTTAGCTGAACAAAATTAATTTTTCAAAAACTATTATGGTTAAAAACAAAATTCTTATTGCGCATTTTATGGTTCGATAATTCCTTCTTTATGACACGTTGTGCACCCCTTCAAACACTCGGAGGTTGCAGGGGGTGCGCACGCCCAATTTTTTAACGAAATATTATAGAAATTTTTGTGACATTGAATAGCTTTAATAAAGAGAAATACACTGTAAAACATTTTTTCATATTGTGCAAAATTAAGAAAATACAATGGATTCCGCTTATTTGAGCCACCGGTTAATCGAGGTAGCCGTTTATTTGGGACAAAGCGCAAAGAACAGAACCTAATCGAATAAGTAGCCTTCACTTAATTGGGACGGCGTGCCGCTTATTTGGGACAGATGATTGCAGTACTCTATGAGAAGGTAGCAAGCGTTAATGTTCACTTATTTTTCCTAATATGTTGTGCATTTTGCTTTAATTGGATTTTTTAGAACGACTTTAAGGACAACGCGCGTATCCGCGGAAAGTCCATTAATGGTATTGATGATTATTGACAAAGAAGGAAAATAAAAAGTTCTGCATGAAGAATATCTATGTACATATTAGATATTTGGCTCTGATTTATTCTAAAAATATTTAAATAAACACTTCATTGTTCATTTAAGCTATAGTTTGTTCGTTTTATATCATTTTAACTACTGCAATTACCTATGACATAGGTCCTATGTGATACTTCGCATAATTGGGACAGCCGCTTCATCGGGCCAAAGGACGCTAGTCCCGATGTGTCCCGAATAACCGGAATCCACTGTATTATAAATATTACAAGAATATGTAATCAGATTAATGACTGATATGATCGCAAACGGCTGATGGTGCTAATTTGGTGTACACAAATAATGTGTCATAAACCCAAGTAGTCAACTTGGGAAAGTCGAAGAAATTTAGTTAGACCAGAAGTCAGAAACTCAAATGTGTCGGTGACTGACAGAACGGCCACGTGCGCCTAGCGCTCAATGGCGCTGTGGTCCGCACCACCGAACCTCGCATTATAGAAGGGAATGCTTCTTTTCGTAGCGGCTCTCGGGAGGCAGGAGATATTATATGGTATAAGAGAAGTAACCAATCAGCTCAGTGTAGGCGTCTCTCCACTCGTCTTCTAGCCACTCGCCTTCGGTCATGATAACTCGGCGCGCGGCAGCAGTCACGTGATTGGTTCCTTCTCCTGTACCGTTTCTAAGCAGACAGTCGCATAGGATGCTCAATAACCAGGCTATCCACTAACAACGTCCTGAAGCTCCCCACTCTGCTTTCTCGTTACCATGGTAAAAGAACGCTAACTCATACTGCGCTATTGTAACCGTCTTAAAAACGAAAACCAAAAAAATATTGGAATTAATTTTTTTTTTCAATTATTGTACGTTTACTCCAACAATTAGTACTAACTAGTATTTAAATATTAATAGGTAGCAAATCTAAACTTTGATTATTGTATATCAGCCTGAATGAAAAACAATTTATGAAGGAATAAACTCACAAAGCAAAAAACGTAACAGTACACTTTAAGAAATTAATGTCACAGTTCTTACTGTTTACTACTTAAATTTTTGTCCACATATATTCCAGTTCAAAGAACTTTTATAAGTTCAATTTAAGAATTTGCGAATTTTTAGTAGTGAATTAAACAGTGATGTTTCAAATATTGTAGAAAGCAATATATAAATATTTCAATTTATTTTTTTCTGTCTCTTTTCAAAGATTTCTTTAAAATATTAAGTCAAATTTAAATAAACGAATGTAAAAGTGTCTAAAAGCTTTGAGCACGATAAATGATGTATTTCATATTGGAAATATTGTCCTCAAAAAGCTAATATCGTGCAAGAAGAGCACGTACTTTTCAATTCGAATACTTGCCGCCAGAGTTTGTCTGGTTCTCCACCCCTTGACAACGATGCATGGAGATTAAACCGCATGAGGGGTTGCTGAAGTCTTAAGGAGCATTAACAAGTGCAGTAGCGGACTGAAGTAATTGACAATGAAGAAATATATTGTCTTGCGAAAGACAGAATTTTTCTGTTACAATTTTTCGCATGGTAACAAAGAACTGTGATCGGATCGCTTCTCGCACAAACAGTTAATGATAACGTGATATTGTTTTTAAAATTTTAAAAATAAATTTGGGAATCTGTTGTTGGCCAGCAACTTACAATTAGTGTTGAGATCTGAAGAAAGGATTCATTAGAGCCCGGTTTTTCTTATAACTACAATTCATGTTAAATCTACACTATCGTAGAAATGCTCCTTAAGGTACCCCCCTACTCTGCTATTTTGTTACCATAGAAACATTGACACTGGTTTATTGTCAGCTGTTTGAACGTTTTAAGAGCGATGACTCTATGAGAAGTTAAACCTAAATTCTTTCGGTTACTGTATAATGTACTTCAACAATTATCATTAATTGATATTTTGCACGAAGCCATATAAAGTCATGCATTTGTCTGTGTAATAACATTACATTAAAAATTGCACACTTATTTAGATACATCAATGGTTAATTTGTTTAATACCATGGGGGTCACCAGTCACTAGTTCATCAAATTGAACTCAATCTAATAACTTTTACATTTTACGTATTTTGAACATTCCATGTAAATCGGTCTACTGGAGTTGCAATATAAAATAACACATATATCAATGCATAATGTAAGATTTATGATTATAAACGCTTCATATAGAAAATGAAACAGTTCAGTATAGTGTACGCTTCTAATTTGTATGACAGACTACATGCTAAGAAAAAATTATAATCATTGACAGTACAGTTTGAAAAAGAGAACAATATTTTGTTTTACACTCTGTAATGAAATTGAACAAGATATTTCTGAAGTAGATTGTTCCCATTTTAATTATTATTTCAAAAGGTTTCACTCATTCATATTAATAAATAAATAACTAAATTATGCTCACTTAAAAACTGTTTTGCTTTTTATGAAATACGTTTTGAATTATCATCTACTTAAAAGATCCAGAAAACACACTTGAGATATCTATATAAATATGTTGGTTCTTATGTGCAATTTAATTAAGACTCGTATAAAAAATCAAATCATGCAAACAGAAAGAGGCACAATATATTACACAAAGTTGTTCACACTTCAGGGAATAAGAATTTCAACAAACAGTGAGTGTACATGACAATATTTGAAATAAATAAGTTTAATATAAATGTTATTTATTTCTCCATGGCACCACAATGTAACAATTCAAATATCGTTTTGAAAGTAAGAAAATCAAAGTGTGTTTAGCCACATAGAGAAAAACAAGAAGATATGCTAAATATTGAACCCATGCCCATTTCAATTCTTCCCAAACAGTAGGCTGATAGTGAATTAAATATTCTCTATACGTTAATAGTCCATGGATAACTATTACGTCTTCACTCGAGAAACCGCTTTGTCCTGTTACATGTACGTTACTTAGTTTTGCTGAAACTAAAGTAAAATACTTTTTACTCTTTTTATGTTCATAACATAAGAAGTAATATTAAAAGATGATACTAACACTTTCTATAATCATTTTGCATAAGTAACTCTTCTAAGGAATGATCAGTCATTTCTATGCTATAATTATATGTTTCGTATAAACCTTTGCTACTTAGAAGGCCTTTCTGTTGCAATATTAAATCTCCGGAGAATTGTATTCTTTGAGTCTCTTTGTTTAAGACATAATCGAACACTGCAATAGATTCTATTGTTGCTACAAACAATTGCTGTAATAAATTAATGACATTAGTATTTTGAAATTAGATAAATAGAGTTATTAACTGTGCTCCTTTACCTTTAATGTAAAATTAAAGAAAAGCAAAACCTTAATAGACTTGATTGGTTTTTCCGTATAAAAATGAGCTTCGAATTTTAGAATGTCCTTTCTACCATCATTATTTGTATCTATTTCTCGTACCTAAAAATTTAAATAATTATAGATCCCTGAATATTTTTGCTAAATTATTATAATAATTATAATTTAATATACAACAACCTTTATTAGTATGCAATCATCTGTTATTTTATTATTCTTGTACGCTGTGAACACTGAACAAATTATGGGATTAACATTGTAGTCCCCATTTGCTAGTAACAAATATTTATAGTTAAAGGATATATCGGGTGCCTCTATATGTACACGATTCTTTAAAGAAAATCCTGAAAATTATAAATGTTAGTCTATAATTATGACATTGAGAAGACTTTAATGTAAGTAAATAAATAATAACATGAATATACACAAAAATACATACCTCCCGCGTTATAAATAATGAGAAACGGCGTAACAAATGATAATATTATAAAAAGTAACACAATGAGAGATGTTAATGAACATATTTTACTTTTATACTTATAATCGACTGAGTATGAAAATATTTCTATTGTTGCCATCATGAAGCATTCGTAACCATGGCAACAGCTAAGAAAACAAGGGACAGCCGCGCAGTATGTATTTACATACATGTTTAATGTAACAAAGAAGTTAGATATATGAAATGATTCAATACTTTGTTTTTAAGAATATTCAACTATTACGCGACAAATATAATTATCTTTCGGACAAATTGAACTTTCTATGCAATAGGAACTTCTTCGAAAAATTAGATTATATGAAAAATACAATATCGGTATATTATCTCTGAATTGCAATTTAAATAGTTGATAAATAACTAGACGAAAAATATTCACAATGTACAGCAAAATTTGTAAGTGATTACAATGTTACTCCATTCGATTTGAAAAGTATGTTTTTTTTTCACTCAGCATTTTATACGTAAGAAGAGTACAAAACTTTCTAAAGGAACTGTATATTGCAAATGATTTTGCGCAAACTGAGTTCAGGTGTTTGTTTTTAATCAAATTTTCAAATCAGCGTAATGAAAAACGGCTAAAGTTCATTCTTTTCGTACTAACTCGCTTCAAATACTGTAAGGCGCTTATTGTAAAAAACTGATGCTCACCAGTTTTTCTGCGCCACTAATCTTCCATGCAACCCGTTTATTGTTCGTATCATTTACAAGTTGAACTAAAAGTTTTCCGTGTTCACAAGAATGTGGTAGCTCTGAAAAGAGCTGTTTTTTACTGTGATTTTTTTAAATGAGGCTGTCACTTGCCTCCCTTCCATTGTCAGTTTTGATGGTAATAGGCATTTAGGCATATAACCTGAGTCTTTACATACTCCGGCTGTTTTCTCGACCATAAAAGCAACCGACGAAACATTCTCTCTGTTTCGTTCTCCTCTAACTCCACGTTTCCTTCTTCTTCTTCTTTAATCTCGTCCTCACTGACATCGATATCCTGACTTTCTAGCGCTCCGCACATGGACAGCCAGTCTTCGATTTCTTCCTCGGGCACCTGTTCATTAAGAATCGTTTCGATTAAATTTTGTAAATTGTCTGCGGTATCGACCCACTGAGGCTCTGGTTTGATTTGTAACATAGCTTCGGGTACTTTTTTCAGGAGCGTGCTCCAAGAGCGGCGAATACTGTCTATATCAATATTCGTCCATGCCTCGTGCAATATGTCCATACAGTCCCTAATATCGTAGTCGTAGTAGAACTGACTGACACCGCCAGGGCAGTTCACTAGCCTCTGTAACATTTTATTGCGGAAGCTCTTTTTGATCTCTCCGATCGGTCCTTGCGCCATCGGCTGGAGAATGGAAGTCGTATTCGGAGGTAAAAATACGATTTTGAAAATGTCGTCTTCGAGATCTGCCGCTGAAAGGTCATGCCTGCTGCAAGTATCCATCAGGAGGATAACTTTGCCGCTATTTCCACTCTGCTGCTGATATCTTACCACAGCGGACTTGAAGTCGTTTTTGTACCAATCGACGAAGAGATTTAAGTCAACGCAACCTTTTCGCTGCGCTTTGTAGATCACAGGTAAATTGGTCCAGCAGTGCTTCAGCGCTCGAGGCGTTGCGTACCTGTGCACGAACAACGGTGGCAATTTGTGGGAGCCAGTGGCATTCGTACACATACCGATTGTGATCCGACCTCTTTTCAATTTCCTTTCATCGTTTCGGTTTTCGCCAGCACGGATCAGTATCCTGTCGGGAAGACACTTCCATAATAAACCTGTCTCATCCACGCTGTACAAATTATTCAAGTTAACATCATTGTCCTGTAGCATCTGCGCGAAGTCTGATACAAATTTGTCGACGCTCTCGCTGTAAGTATTTAAGTGATTAATGTTACAGCGGGCTTTGAATCTCTTTAGCCAGCCTGAGCTAGCTTTAAACGTCGAAGGACCTCCTAACTCTTGATTCAATTCAGACGCCTTCTCACGTAGCTTTACGTTAGTAATCGGATCACCGGAAGCCCTTCGCTCTAAAAACCAATTGTAGAGCTGTTGCTCCAACTCCTCATTCTGCGCTTTACCCCTTGCCTTCGTCGCAGCCCCTCGTTCCTCTAACAACTGTCGTATTTTTCCTGATTGGTTTTGTATGCGATAAACAGTGCTGATGTGAATGTCATTTGTACCGGAGATACGTTCAACTGGTGTACCGTTTTGAAGGTGTCGCAGAATTTGTAATTTCTGTTCTACGGAGAGCACGGTTCGCCTCTTTCGACTACTGTCCTTTGGCATTTTAGATTTCCTCCTCTGCCGCTTCGATTGAGAAAAATTGTGTCGTCACTGGTCACAGGCCCCAGGTGGTTTTATACGATTCTGCTGACGTTTCTGACCGCCAACAGGAGCCACGGAGATGATCTTTCTAATAACTCGAAGGTTCTGCTGGAAAAGTGCATAAGTAGGGGTGCTGGCTAATCGCAACATCAGATTCTGGAAGAAAAGGCAACCTACAATTACTCGCGAAAGTATCCGAACGCCTGCAACCAAAAACTTGAATGAATGCAACACTTGTACATTATAAAAGCTTCACTGAGTCTTCAGTAAAATGCTGTTACCAGGATCCACTGGAATGTATTGTACTGTTCTTCTCGCATCCAGGAAACAGACTTATCCTACGATACCAAACACTATTGGTCAACGAAATCTGACACTCGACGAGACACACGCACGAATCCTTAATACGCTGCTACTTGTCTATGTCGGACAGAAAGGCACAAAGTGAAGTTAAGCTACGCTGGACGCGATCAGCGCTAAAACGCCCTACACACGATGATACTTGCCTCGAGGCCAGGTACTACTGATACAGTATTACGTGTGAGAGTAGGCAGCATGAGCCTGATGCCACCTCACATGAGACCTGGCCTCGAGGCATGCCACAAGACTGGTGTCATCGTGTGTAGGGCATTTTAAACGAGTGACAGTCTTTAGTGTTTAAAAGTACATACGTTGCTGTTGACACACGGTGGTTCGAAACCCACCTAAAACTGTAGGTCTTCCGGCTAAATAACCATCATAGCAGTCGACGTTGTGTTATATAGAAAGATGTAGAAGAGAAATACAAAGTGATATCAAGAAAGCTGAAGAGTAAAGAGTGACAGGTTCAAAGCAAGAGAAAGATGATTGAAACATTCCGACAAAGGAAAGACACTGGTCGAACTAGTGACTGATGTAGAAGTGTAGTAGGGATTCGTACATGTGTTCTCGTCTTGTACTGTTCCTCGAAAAGTGTCAGATTTCGTTGGCCTTACTCTTTCAAATAGACTTTCATTGCAAGGAAAAAGAATCCTTGCATTTCTCAGGTGTAATATTCTGTAACAATTATTCTTTTTTTATGGACATGTTACGAGACTGTTAATGGAAACTCATGCTGATACAAAGTCGGCAAACGAAGCCATATTTACATGGATTTATTATAATTTTCCCGTCGCATCTCCATTAAAGAATCATGCTTTACGGATTCCTCAGAACGTACAGATCCTGTAAAAATTATTCTTTTCCTCATAGAGGTACACAGGATGAGGCGCTTAAACCCAGTCACTTAAATAAGTCAACAGGTAAGATAGATGGTCAAAGGCATTCCAAAGTCAGCAACTGTTTTTAAATAGAATGATATATTTCTTTGTTGAGTTCATAGTAGAGCGTTACAAGACGAAAACAATGTTTTCTCTTGTGTTTCTTCACGTATTTACTAAGATATTTGTACAAAAGATCTCTTTGATATTTCTCTATAATTTAACTTTTACCCTTTAACTTCGGTACGAGTGTCGACTATACTTGACGACCAGTATAGGCAATTGTATAGTTGGACACAAAAATATCCAACCACAAACCATAATTACAAAACTTCATTTATTTTGTTCTAATTTAATTTATATTCAACATTTAAGAAGACCATTAGTAATCTCGCCATAATGTTCTTCAATTTAAAGTATAAGTTTTTATAAATTTATTAACGGATAATTAGATTCTTTATCTTACATAATAACCCCAAAAATAAGGACGAAACTTATAAAATCAATGCCAAACAGAGAAAAAACTGTAATAAATGTAAAATATACGCATTATGCACTAGTGCCCGATTAGTAGTCGCTGAGTTTGCCCGGTTTAGTAGTCACGGCGTCATCCCCACCGCTTCCTGGAACTGGTCGCTCGGAGTTTCGAGCTCGCATTTTGGGCATTTGTTTCGGGCTATGAAATAGCATTTCATTCTATCTCACTCGCTCCCAATGTGTCTCATCATCATCTCCGTTGCATGTAGAGGAGAGCGAGCTGGGGAGAGATAAGACCGAGGGGCACTTCCTGGAACACATACTTAACTACTTCGATAGTTATCGCGATTAGATCCGAGGCTTTGTAGCAATATTTGCAATGCATAATGTGTATCATGTATAATAAACGTCCGATTACGCTAACACATCTTTTGTTTTGTAACATCCGATGGGTGTCCCTTATACTTTTCCATGCCCTAAGAACTATACCAAGCTACAAATCTGAAAATTGTTTTTCTCCATCGCCCTCAGTTTTCGAAAAATTTGCAAAGATCACGCAGTGGGTGTCTCAAAATAGAAAAATGAAGTTCAAATTTGCTGGACAGTGTTATTGCAACAATATCGGGTCCGGCGGTTTGCAACGATGGAAGGACCGGGCCGGTTTCTGGACATCTGATCCTCTTACCTGTGACGGCAGTAACTAGAGGATAGATTGAGCATGAGCGGGACGGAACATACTGTTCTCAAGTTTCTAAAGAAATTAATGTCCGTCTTATATGCGCAGAGAAACGATTGTTCGCTTTTGAAGACACTCAGACACCACACTAATGAAGTTTTTACATTTCTCCAAAAATTTAATACTTAAACTTGAAACAAAATAACGAAATTAAATGAAAAATAACAACCGGGTACTTTTTTATATTATGCTCCAGTGATAAACTGAACTATTATTATATGCACAGGATGTGAAAAAGTAACTGTCACGACTTTCATAAAGGAAATTCCATGTCATATTCGATAGAATTTAGAAAAACACATTTGTCGCAAAATTCATTTTCACCATGAAATGCAAGGTTAAACTTTGTTTTAAATTTCGTTTCTTTAGAGCTTACACATTTTTCTGAACGGAGGAAACTTCAAATTCAGATTGTGAACGTTACGGGGTTATTTCAAGCGAAATCGGACACTTTTTAGAGCAACATTTCGGATTTTGCTTAAACTTCGATATGTTGTAGTCATTAGTGATATATAAACGGTATTCGAAGGATTTTTCAAAATTTTAAAAATTGTTGATTTTACAGTTGTTTGAAATATAGTGTTAACCTTTTTTCAATAAAGTACAACTGTTGAACCAACAAACTGATAAAAATGAGCTTTTGGGTGCTTACAGTGGAGACATAAGAGTACCTAATAAAAACTATTTCAGTTAAGAAACATTTTTTCACCATTTCTTTTGCAATTGTTTTTAACAAATGCAATTTTATAATAGCAGGAGAATATTGAAAATTTTGAAAAAAAAATGAGAATATAGTCCTATTTGTGCTCTTGACGGACCAATTTTGAAAAATACGGACACTTTAAAATTGGCCATACGAAAATTAATTGAATTTAACGCTGCATCGAAGTAGCGGATCAACCTGGCCGGTACTAGCAGCGGCCAGGCGGCTATACCTGTCATTCTTATATAGGGTGTGCGACCACTGCAAGGTCTAATATCGTTAATAGTTATTGGAAACTCACTCTTTGTCAATGGCACTCATTGTTAGAATCATTTAAGTTGCCACTGTTCAATGGAAACCACGAGAAGGTGGTGAGTATTCTTCCATCGGGATAGGATGAGATGTGATGGGATTAGGTTGAAGGATAAATATTCGATCGTATCGATGAGTGTCTAACTAAATAAATGACCGATTAAATAATTACTTAATTCATAATTACAGTTAAATGAGGCACTATATCTGTTGGTATAAATGAATGAAAAATTCGCGTTCCACAAATTGTTATAGCAAATGTCTCTCTAGTGCTAGTCCTGAATGTTTAGAAGGTAGAATCAGACAATGGTACTCCTTTCTTTCTGTCAGGGTAGGACAAAATACCCTTTTCTAAATGTAACTGTTTTCCCTCAGTTGCCATTTGCTTAGTACATCCTACTGCATACATCATTTGACTAATACTCCACGATTTAGGAAGAATAGTGAGGAGATGTAACTGTTCATCATAGTCTGTTAATTCCATGTACTTTTCTTGTAATTCGGGTAACATTTCTTCATAGAAATAATTGCGATCATCGTCAGAAGAATTGTCTATTAACTTTCGTTTTATTGTTTCTTGCATATGGTCTAACTTTTGTACTGCACTTTCGCGCGATGACGAATGTATCGAATTTATTGGCGACTGGTTCAAAATATTAAGCGTCTGATTTAGTGACTCGATAATCATCGATTTATCACCACACTTTGCCACATTTTTAACTGTACTTTCACTACTGTCAATATCATTATGTGAAACTTCCAATGGCACAATATTACTACTAGAAGCTTCAGGTTCTTGTTCTGCAAGAGTGTTCAAACTTTTAGACTCAGGCAAACGATTACACTTCAACCGACAACCGCTGCAAATAAACTTTCCCACCTCAAGGTTTGGACACTTCTTTTGCAGTGTCTGTGTAACACGTCTAATATCTCTGCGATACTTGTCGTGATTGCGTTTCGCAAAAGGATTGCAGCACTTTGTTTGCACCATTTTAAACTTCTGCGGTACGAATGGACACGTGTACAAGGTTTGACTGTAATATCAGCATTGACAAAGAGAGACTAAGAAACCAAGAAACCCCACCCTTGGTAAGGTTGAATACGTCTGCGAACCAATAAAAGGAATGCAGGATGACTCGGAACACAGGTAGTAACAGAAAAATGTTTCCAACAATTAATGTCATCGACAAAGAGTGAGTTTCCAATAACTATTAGCGGTATTAGAGCTTGTAGAGGTCGCATACCCTATACACGAATGGCAGGTATAGCCGCCTGGCCGCTGCTAGTACCGGCCAGGTCGAGCCAGTGCTTCGACGCAGCGTTAAATTCAATTCATTTTCATATGGCCAATTTTAAAGTGTCCTCATTTTTTAAAATTGGTCCGTAAAGAAAACAAACAGGACTATATTCTCATTTTTTCTCAAATTTCTCAATATTCCCCCGCTATTATAAAATTGCATTTGTTAAAAACAATTGCAAAATAAATGGTTAAAAAATAGCTTTTAACTGAAATAATTTTTATTTTTAGCTACTCTTATGTTTCCACTGTAAGCACCCAAAAGCTCATTTGTATCAATTTGTTCGTTCAACAGTTGCAATGTATTGAAAAAAGGTGAACACTATATTTCAAACAGCTGTAAAATCAACAATTTTTAAAATTTTGAAAAATCCTTCAAGACACGTTTAGATATCACTAATGGCTACAATATATCGAAGTTTCGGCAAAATCCGAAATCTTGCTCCAAAAAGTGGCCGATTCCGAGTGGAATGACCCGTTGGTAATGAAAAATAATAAAATGAAAAAGAACGACTAAAAAAGAGGGATACGCATACAATCGATCCAATAACAATAGAATAATTTAAAGTGGTCACATCAGACGATTCATCCTGTATGCATTAATTTTTACTGTACTATAAAATAAAATAATGTTTATTAAATATATATTTACATATTCATAAGAAACTTTCGTGCATAGAAATTTCTACCGCCTATGTCACATTTGCGTAACACGCGTAACGGCATTAAAGGAACTCGAAAATTGAATGAAGAGTCATTGCTTAAAATAACAAATGTCTGCAATTTCTGATTTTAATTTCTACCACTAATAGCGCTCTAATGTAAAGCCATTCCCAATCGATACAATAGGATGTGACACGAAAATGGTAATGGGGCTCTAGAGCCCCAAAATCTAAGTGACACAAAAATACTTTGGACGAGTAGTCTATTCCATACCTCGTTTGTGATACAACCTATTCTTTTACAATTCTCACTGTGTGTTTTGAACCATTGGCATGTTAAAAATAACTCCTCCAATAACTCCAATTTTTCATTACCCTCTCCTAAATTTTGTTGTGAAATATTTAAATACATGAATGTATATAAAATTTGTCCTATAAACACTAAATTTTCTGTACAATGGTGTGCCATGCCACTTCAGATCATGGCAGAATCATGATAAAAAATCCTATTTCTCTATTTTGTCTTTTCCAACTGACTTGTGTTCGTTTGATTCAAAAACATTCAATTTTGAATCTTCAGAAATTATTAGACTCCAAGACAAATTATTGTTCTTAATGTATTCCTAATCAAATTGTTAATTTCTTTTTACTTTGTTTAACTTTAGTAATGTTAGATTTCTTTTGTGAGATCCTAGCCCGATAATCATTTTCTCTAGAAATTCTTCAACATAATTCAAGATCCATACCTGTACCAAAAGTATCAGAAATCATTGCTACAAGTTTTGCAGAAGTACTCAGATTTTTTTTAATACTATTTGCCAAGTTACTTCTTTCTTGGGAGTTAGTGCCTTTGATCAGGCTTTACAAATATTATTGTAAAAAATCACTTTCGGGTCTTGATTTCTTAATGAAATAAAAAATCACAGACCTACTTCTGTTTAATAACATAACAATTTTACTACAAGATTTCCTTTACTCATACTTTTAATCAGAACTCTTCTTTACTTTCAATGTTTCTGATTTCTTTGGACTCACTCTAATATCATAATAACTACTTTTAACTATTACTGACACTGCTTAATTATGATTTTGGTTTTTTCATGTTTAATGATTTAGATGAAAAGTCTATATTAGTTATGCTCATAGGTAAAGGAATAGGAACTAAATGTGAGCGAGATGTAAAATACTCTTCGATAAGCTGAGAACATCAAAGGACTGGCTGCTTCAGACGATTCAAAAAACAGATAAGATTGAATCTTTAACAATAAATCATACCACTTTTGTTTCAATAAACAACTCTAGTTTCTTTGCAACGAACAAGTCACTATTTTATCTACTGCAATTGAAAGATCACACTTAAATTGTTTGTTGTTCATTAAAATGTCAAATTCAATGACAGCTTAAAAAATTATACAATATTCATTATGCTTCCGGTAGAAGCTACACTGTCCAAAACTATTGAAAATTCTGGATCTTTAATTGTTTGAAATAATATACTTTCTTGATCAAACACCCAAGTATTTTAATATGTATGTGACCTTTTGTACAACTCACTTTTACACTAAATGTTTTGTAACACCTGTACACTTTTTCAGAATTACTTCAAATATAGCCTGTACAATCTTAATAGCTGTGTGTCATCGTAGCTGTAATAGTATTTTAATAAGTTCAGTATAACATACATATTACATTCATTAAAATTTTTGGTTGCAAGCGTTCGAATACTTTTGAGAGCCACTGTAAATCTAGACCTTAAAATTAAAATTTTTATCATAATTCTTGCAATTCAAAATCTTACTTGTACGAATCTTGCGTATGCTCTAAACTCACATATGGCGTTCAGATACGGTGTACAGCAACAAAAACATAACGCAAGCAAAATACACAGTTTCCAAAACAAAGTGATTCATTTAATTCTAATCAAACTTGTAGAGTTTCCACCCAAGTCACTAAACACGAAGAGACAAAAATCAAATACACAAAAGACTTCGTGCGAAAACTGGAAAACACCATTTACCAACTGAATCATCCAAATCCCTTGTCAGTAGTCTAGGGAATTATGAGATAATAAACAGCATTCAAACCATGGACCTAGTAAAACTTGTTCCAATAATACAATAAAAAAAATATCTACAATAATATGTAAAGTTTTGCAATTTATATTGGAATTAATATAATAGTTTTACTGGCCTTTAAAAAGTATAATTTTATGAAATAATTGGCACTGTTTGCTTGCTGTATCTATCTTATTTAATGCTACGTAATACATCTTATTTTTACAAACTTTTTTACGATCGCATGTATTAAGTGGGCAATGTGATTTTCCAGGAATGATTCATCTTATTTTATCAAAAAAGATCTCTTCAACGTAAACTGAACAAATGCGGGCACTTTTTGAAATTGATGACGGTTTGATGCCCAAAATGTCTAGCCACAAGGTAGGATCCTTTAGAAATCTATGAAAAAAAATCAAAGTTCAAAATAAAATATATTCTAAGAGCACATGTAGGATAATAAAATAAAAATCTTAATACCTGTGAAATGAAACCTTCATATTGTTACTCCTATTACTATATATATTTTTTTCAATTATCGTTATATTTAAATTTTAAATTTAAAAAATAATCACTTTCTTAGTATTAACGTAAACATCTGTATTAATCTGTAGTCAATTCATTTTCATAATTAGCGGTACAGGTCATGCGTAGAAATGTAACCAATCAAATTCAAGCGGTAACTGTATAGGTCCCCACTGATTTAGACTTTACACCCCACGACGAAAACCAAGTTTATGCTGTGTCCTTATATTCTTAGATCCATATTCATGAGAATTCCATCCCCACTACAAGCTGTTACTGAGAGGTGAAAAAAATATGCTCCTTTTGAATACAAAAATATATGCTTCTTTCACATGACATCAGCTTTATCGAAGCAACATGTACATCACACTATGCATAATTCTATAAAGTAGTGACTAGTAATAAGTTATTACTTATAACAAAAATAATTAAAGTCTACTGTTTCATTTTTTGGCTACAATAATTTCGATGGAAATAGTTTCACTGTGTTATATGTAGGATTAAACTTTACCTTTACTGTGTAGGTAATAATTAACACTAATTGTCCAAGTAATTATGTAATAATTGACAAAAATTAGTTCCTGTGTTTTTAAGACGTTCATAATAGCGCGGCATTAACTGGCGCCCTTTTGCCATGGTAAGGGAAGGTAGAGTGGGGAAATTCACAAGGACCGTTTTATGAGTAAGCTAACTTCATGGACATAGGAATATAGGGACGGAGCATATCGTTATTGAACGATTGGCATTGCGGGACGAGCGACGAGGTAATTTGAGCCTGCCTGTTATTGGCTGTTGCTGTTATTGTACGCGATTGGGTGAATTTGGAGCGAAATTTAAATTCGGATATGCACTATTTACTTATTTGTAAAATTATCTTTGCAAAATGTTAATTGATATTCATGAAAGTTTGTGTACGCAAACTATAGGCCACGGCCAAAAATACCGATAAAATGGATTTTTAGTTCCGCCTTTACGATAAAGATTATTACCTGAAAAATACTCGAATTTTACACTCAGTATTTGTCTTTCGGCTCGTATGGTTAAAAGAAATGTAAACTTGTATGATGTTCCAAGTAATTACATTATGCTACGTGTTATTAATGGTATTTAGACCGATAAAAGTTAGTATAGCAGGTAAAATCGCGCTGCGGTAATTCCCGCTATAAAGTGGTGCGGCAGACTTAAGTAGCGTAATTTTCGGTGAAGCCATTTAAACTCAAGAAAAAACAGTAATTAAAAATGCAACACATTCATTGTACGTTTAAAGGGGTAGACAAAATTTGTAGGCTTAAAAAAAATAGGTAAATTAAACTTTTTTCAGGTAAATATTGAGTAAAATATCGGAATTTTTGTAGGGAATGTTAGGCAACAATTGAACTTTATTTTCGATGTTGCTTCCTAACTTACAATGAGAGTGAGAAAAGCGAAAGAAGGGATTTATCAACGTCAATTTTTATTTGTATATCTACGTTTCAAAGACACAGCGATTAGATTTATACATTTTTCTACTCAATAAACTTTAGAAATATTATAGATTCTTGCAGACATATTATTATAATATTATTCATGTTTTGCAGCATCCATACTCATCGAGTTTGTTATCATGAGTGTAAGATACTGTACGAATTAAATATTATAACAAAAGCATTGGACAGAGTACAATTTAAATAATTTTATATCAGAATCGATTGATACAATATTTTGCTATAAGCATAAAGACTGTACACCATATGACAGCACTGATTTTGTACTACCTTACAACGCAACTACCATCGATCCACTTCTCGCCGTGCAAAACTTACGAATGTACAAAATTTGAAAATATCTATGAGGAAATCTATTTCGTCAATTTTATATGAATTTCTTTACTTGCAAACTCTACAGCAGAGCCGCATAACCGATTGCTCACGAGTAACGGCGGTTCAAACGTCTTCTTCCAAGGTACCCCCACTATGGGGTTGAAGTTGACTCGAAACGTTTCCACATCTTCCAACTACGGTCATCATGAGTCTAATAAAATTCTTAAAACACATTTTACATTTTTTTAGTTATATATTTTATTTAGGTAAATTATCTTTATAAAATTTCATATTTTAAACGCTTATAAAATATTTTAATTTTTGAAAAGAATGATTAATTGACTTTATGTATTTTAAAAATGATTAATTAATGATTTTTATAATTATTATTTTATTAACGAACGCTCGTTCTGGTCGCGGTCAGAAGTAGACCGTAATTAACACGTTCCGGGCCACAGTAGAAAAATCAAGGTTGGTAGTTATGTGAGCAAATTAAAATTAATGCGTGTACCGAAAACTGTATACGTGGCAGAAAACGTTTTAATAAAGGAATCGGATTCGAAAGGTTGGTTATCCTAAGGTGTTCAATGTTTATAAAAATATAACCCTAAGAGAGTGGAGGGGGAGTAGGTACGTTTGATATTTAAAAAAAATCAGTTTTTATTTTTTACATATATCGATTTGACGATTCTTCGATGCAATTTCAATGAAGTTTCATTTTTTATAGTTTTGCATTAAATGATGTACAAAAGGACATCCATATGTAACTGTTCATTGTATTGAAATTAACGTTTGAAATTTCGATATTTTTTGCGACTTCAAACCTACCCGGTTCCCTTAACTGAACTCTGCAGTTTTATCAAATAAATAATAATTTTTTCAACATCGTGGGTAAATTGTATATAAAAAAGCATTTAAAAAGTTCACGCAAACTAATATAGAGAATATGAAATTATATTTGAATATATTCAGATTGTATTTGAAAGCACAGTAATAACTAGATTCTTTGCGCTATTGTGTAGCAGTTTGAACGATTTCTTTGTCTGAGCAAACTTTACACCCTCTAGATAAATGGTTACTTTTTTAATATTTTTCTAATAATATCTGTAGTATTAACACTTGACTACTGTCAATAAACAGCGTTATTAAGTAACGTTTTATTTATGTTTCCTTCGATAGAAGTCATATGTAATCGAATAAGTCATTGCATAGGGATAAACTGGCTCAGTGCCGTCCGTGGACTGCAACGTTTGTATGCACGTGACGACACAGTGCCGCCGACGGACCGCAATGTGTTAAACTTGAACTGTGACCCCAGCATTATAAGGGAGTGGGCTACAGAATTCGCCAAGATCAAATACCAAAAATGTTTGCGCAAACCGGCGTTGACTTCTTCTATACGGATTTCTTTTGTTTGTTTTCAACATTCGAACTTCTGTAAAATTTAAGGAATCGAAATGTAAAGGAACGATAACACATTGACTCCCATGATGGATACAGGCCAGCGGCACATTCTACTGAATTAAACTACATAACTCTGGAATTTTCTGCAATTCTTAAATGCTACATCGATTACATTTATATAAAAAATGACAATGTGCATAATAGTTACTGTATTTTTCAATCAATATTTGTATTAATAAAATCATATCACTTTAACAATTTATCATGTTTTCCTTAATCCTGCCATTTACGTTATTTTCTAAACGTTATTATTTAATCATTATCATATGCCTTTTCACAGACCATCTTCGTTAAATGTATGCAAGACCTGCACGTAATCATAATTGACTTTTTCGATTGAAATGATGGTATTCAACACTTTCGATTTGTTTTTGTCGAAGAAATTGCCATTGGCCTAACTGTACCACGATCTTGTTCCCACACTGTATAATATTCATACAACAACTAACTTGTAAAATAATTTTTACTAAAATCGATGTTTATGATGTTTCCAATGTAACTCGAACTATGAGTCCCACCCTGTGCATTAATTTGGTCATTTTACACGAATTGCCCTCAAAGAAGTATTTTAAAATACAGCAACCCTAACTAATTGTAAAGGTTCAAACGTTTAACACGTTGAGTGCCGCAGTGAAAACGGTCATATATAGTCAGACGCCGCATAATTTACTGTTTTTAATATAAATCTGGTAATAAACAAGTTTTTAACTATTTCATTGCATTATTTATGTTTAATATTATTGTCTCGTTGTAAATAATATCTAGAATTTTTTAAACCTTAATAGTTATTTAATTAAAGTACATCAGCGGCGCCTGTGACCGGTGATCCCTATGGCATGCGACGTGTTAATTAAGGTTTGTCGATGAAGATCAGATAAAGTCTTGCGCTCAACGATTTTACAGCTGGAAGTTATTTATTTAATGACTGAATACTGCAACTTCTTCCGAACTACGCGCTCGATCAGCTCGATTAGAGTGGAGACTGCGCTATCGCGTTTTCGTCTCCCGTACCTTCGCGTCTGATACACAGATTAGTTTCTTCGCATATCATTTCATCCCTTCGACACGATGCGTTGTATATCAGTGCCGTTCAAATGATCTACAAACGCTTTTACGTATTTTCTCCGGAGTCCCTCAATCACGGCACAAAAAAGGGTGAGCGATGCTTCAATTTGCAAAGTAATACCAGACCGCTAGATGTTGCCGTAGACGTTCACTGAACCTATCAGCAGATTTTCTCAGATGTTCCTATGTAACAGCGACGTTCTTACAGTTTCACGCAGTTCGAACACGCTTTTCCTAGAAAATCTGATACCTTGTAACTGACAAACAGATTGCCTGCATATGTACAATATCCGTGTCTTGAAAAAATAAGAAAACATAATACATGATTCTAAAATCTTAACGAGATAAAGAAAAGTCCTTGAAACCATAATTCTTTGCTTGTATTAAAACATACACATATTAAACGACAAAAATTTATATTTGAATTAACTTCTGTTGTCTAACTATGAAAAATGTAATCGTTTGAAAAATTACAATTGTAGTAAAAAACAATTTACTTGGAATACAAAGTTTCTCGTTTGTATTCAGTAAAAAAACTAATTGCTGAGCATTAATTTTAAATTCTTTACGAAATTAATCTGCACAATGAATTTTACTAACACCTTGTCGCCGAGAAAGGTACTCATACGTGAACATTTTAGAATAGACTTTGGTCGTCTCAAATGTTTAGTAATTTATTCTCTGTGTCATTTCCTCTCAATGTGTTTATTTATCTGTAGAACACATACTTTTTTTAATATACTCAGAACACAATTTCTTGCGCGTATTCGATAAAAAGAGACTACTTACTGAGCGTTAGTTTTGCGTTCATTTCGAAACGTAATTTGCATGACGAATTTTATTAGTACTATATTATCAAGAAACTTATAGTACCTGCAACAGATATAGCGAGGTCTTAAGAATTGTGAGAGACCTACAGTTTACAATTTTCCGGTTTCGAAACGAAAGGATTGGCACTTTTTTTGGAAGGTAAGTTTCCAGACCTCAGTCAGGGCCGTGTGAAGTGTCTCAACTATGATTCTGTTCCCTCATCATATACCCCGTTATACTAGAAGTTACATCTCCCTCCAACAAACTTTTGGAGAAGTATGAGTACAAGTGGCGTGTATGGCAACCAATATGGTATTTTTAACAAATGAATTTGTTGTTTTACTGATCGAAACCTTACAGTTGTGTATCGTATACGGACCTGGGTCCGGCAGTATCAATTACTTCCGCTACCTAGGGGTGCAAGTTACGACCTTGCTCTATCTGTTCCAGGTACTATACTACTACATAAAATAAATTTCGATTGTTTCAAAAATTTAGGGATGCAGCTTCTGTGCTATCCGCTTTTCATTTATTTATCTGTAAAATAAATATTTTTAAAATACAGTTTACCGAAACTTTTACAGAACATTAGAAGCATCTGGAGAACCATGTCTACAAGGTCGAAAGAGAAGGTCGTAGCCGCTTTTAAGAAATTATTCCGACCATCGGAGAAGATTTCGGAGCACGATGGAGCCAGCAGTTCGACAAATTCGCCTTCGAGGAGACTTCTGAATCGACATCATCGTCCTCATGCTGTTACACCATCAGATGGTGCCATGCCTGAACATTCAGGTACCAGTGAATCTAACCATGGAAAGTGCTATTTCAAATCAAAGAGACCCGCTAACAGTTCCACTCAGGTACATCATTCATTCTACACAAGTTCCATATATTTTCTAAAAACGAAAATACAGTGGATTTATTTGAATCACTGGTTAATCAGACCAACATCTGAATTTATCTAAATAACCCTGAAGATTTAAGAAATTTGATGATTTCAAGAACCATTAAATAATGAGTGGTTTTATGTAGAAAATTTATACACATTTATACAGAAATATTACAATATGTTACACTAGATATTATATTTGCCACTGAAGTAATTATAGTGTTAAATAAGAGCTTAACAGAATTTTATATATATTTTACAATTTGTGTCAGATTTATATACAGGATGTAAAAGGAATAATGGTTGTGGCTTTCTGAGGCAATTCTTTACATTACGTTCAATGAAAGATATGTAAACAAAAACCTGCTGCAAAGTTAAGTTTGACTATGAAATCTAAATTTCTTTCTAATTCTATGTACGCAACTTATCAACCTGTTGTGTTGAAATCATGGCTCCTAAACACTGAACACTTCACAGAAACAAAAGTATTCGGGTACATGTGTAGGCTCTATACATTATAAAAGCTATAAAAAGACCTTATAAGAAATATCGTTTCAAGTGCCATAGGGGGAATATTCCTCACGTATCAGGTATTGAAAACAAGAGCTGGCTATAAAGTAAACTGCTATCATTCAAGCATTAAAAACCAAAACCTGTTGCTTAATAATTCAGTATCAAATCCTCAAGGACATCACTCATTAGGCAGCAAGAAATCTGTTCTTCGTTTGCATCCTCATTATACATGATACATTTCCACAAATTTTTTGACTTTCAAATAGAAAAATATTAGTGATAAAAATGTATTAATAGTCTGTTATCAGTATGTAAAGCTATTTTGTATCACTGCTTTTGTTTATGTTATGCATTCAAGATCCAATATTAAATTATGAAGTAGCAGAGTACACACAGGTCCACATTTTCATTTCCTATTATGTTTAAACAGTGTTCCTTATGCATCAGGCTCTTAATGGCATGATCCATCCATTTTCCTGTTTTTTTAAAATATACACATGCGTTTTCTAATCCTCCTTTTCAATTGCATTAATCCTTTCACTGTTGAATTTATTGTGATTAACTGATATATCCTTGCTGAATTTATTTCATGTTTCCAATAACAAATTCTTTCTGACATTCCACAATTATAACTGAATTCTGTATGACTTTACTTGGTCTGAATTTTTCATAATCCCCTCCAATTTCATCCCTGAAAGCCATGGCCATTCTTTTCTTTACATCCTGTACCAACGTAATGGGTTGATAAGCTTACAAGTTCACAACGACAATTTAAATCCTGACTTTGAAACGGTTAACAGGAAACGTTTAGCACCAGACAAAAAGGTTTATTGCTCTGTGAACTATGACCATTATTTACTTCACACCCTGTACACGTGTAAACGGTTATTAACATAACCTCAACCTATATAAATCATGTCTTTGAAATGATTCCAGGGTACTGTCGTAGTACCAGACAAAAGGGTCTGTTTGCGTCGATTAATGAAAGAACTCAGCGAAATTCAACGGACGCAACATCGTCTCGATTCAATTTTCACCGCTGAACTGGTTAATGATAATTTGTTCGAGTGGCACGTGAAGCTGCACAAAATTGATCCGGAAAGCGAATTGGCCGCCGACATGAGAGAGCTCAATATACCTTACATACTTCTTCACGTAGTTTTTCCAGAGAATTTTCCGTTTGCACCGCCTTTTATGCGCGTCATTTCGCCCCGGATAGAGAAGGGGTTTGTAATGGAAGGTGGTGCTATCTGCATGGAACTACTTACACCAAAAGGATGGGCTAGTGCTTATACCATCGAAGCTGTGATTACACAGTTTGCGGCTAGCATCGTGAAAGGCCAGGTAAAGTATCAGTGACTGTTTTAAAGACATTATTCCATAATAAATACGTGCATAAACGATGAACGCAATATTTGAATTTTTTGCTATGGAGTTCATACGGGTAAAACGAAGTGTTCCACCTTGCTAATAGGTACTACAGTGTTCCCCGGTTGGCTGGAAGAGCATTCAGGGCCGAGAACATCCAGCCAACCGACAAGGAATGTTACGGAGTTAACACACCGCGATTTTGATGAAATTTTGATATGATATAGATCTCGAAAAAATATAAAAACACGTGTTTTTTTATATCTGCAATCGTTCACTCTGAAGGGGTGAAAACAGCCCTCGAAGTAGAGGGTGAAAACCCTATTTCGCAGTATATCTCGAAAACTATGAGAGATAGAAAGAAAGTTTAAATGTATGGCTTGTCTATTTCTTAATGCCAAATCTACCTATGTAAATAGTTTTTCAAAAAATTAATTTGTTTAAAAACTATATTAAAAATTTACATACTTTTGCAGATTTTTCTGGATAAATGTTGATTAATTATGATGAAACTTTGTACATGTAAACTTTGAATCAGTACCAAAAATACGGATAAATTGAAGAGGTTCCAGTACGTGTTTACGGCGTTTTAGGCAATTACATTACCCTAGGTGTTATTATTGTGTTTGCAAGGGTAGATATCGCCAGAGCCGATAAAAGACATTGTCGGAATTCTCTCCATAAGGCGTATGGTAAGCCCGTGCGGCGTTGGTAGCGCGGCACCTACCCAACCCTGCCCCTCTCGTGATTGTACAAAGAAAAACAAAAATTTTTTATTTTCATATATTGGACGACTCACTGTTCACAGAAAGTATCATGTTTCTAAAAAGCCGCCGCAAGCCGCACCTTGCATGGCCTGGCTCCGACGGAACAAGGGGTGATATGTAGTAGGGATACGTGACCTTCCAGACATCCGAGTTCAAAAGCATGACAGCCAACCGGGGAACACTGTATATTGGTTTGGTTTTGTTCTGTCACTTATGCTCTAAACCATTTTATTAGCGTGCTCACTTTTCATTCGATACTGGTATAAATATAAAATCTAAAATAGGGGGTCAAATATAAAGTCATGTGGCATATAAAAGATCTAATACTATTTCGAACATACTAATGGCAATATAAAGACAGATGCAAGTGTATTTATTCATTACGTGTGACTAGAATTGTACCTAAATTTAATTTCTTTTTGTCTTAACTATAGTTTCATACTGTGAGAATAATTTTATAACTTAACAAAATCTTGCCCTTTAAAGTTCCTTAAATGCGTTTGATATTTCAGGGTCGCGTGGCAAAAAAATCAAAGACGAACAAAGAATTTAGCAGACGTTCTGCCGAAGAATCTTTTAGGAGTCTTGTGAAAACCCATGAGAAATATGGCTGGGTCACACCACCGCTCGCAGAAGGTTGATGTTTCAGAATCCTTGTATCATGAGTAAATCCATGTTTTTAAGAACGTTCAAACGATGCTCACATTTAAGAAACCAAGAGTACAATAGTTATACAAGGAACAAGAAGTAGTAGTCAATTTTTTATCAAGTTTCACATTGTCCATTTAACCATTTGAGTGCGGAATATTTCGAAGTTAAAAGCTATCTGTGTACGGAATCTTGTTGTCGTACTGCATACTGTATTGTGTTTTGGACATTTTGAATGGATTTGAAAACGAACACAATAAAAACTAAATCGAATCTCGATTATAGAAGTTACAATGGGAATTACATAGTATACATGGTAACGTGCGTGGAATTATTCGATGTTCAAATCAAATATATGCAGCACACTCGAATATAAATTAATAAGGTCGAAGTGGGTTAAAAAAGAAAATGAAATGAGTAAATGCGTATTAACACCAATTACGTACAATGTTATTGCTCAAGGTGGACTGTACACAAAGCGGATGTGTTTTGTAGTTATCGTTCGTCTAACTTCTCGGTTTTTGTTTGCAAGACTCCAGGAATCCTCTGTTCAATTTTTGAGTCTTCTCGGAGGTGAAGTGTTTTCTGGATTCATTAGTTCTTATTGGTTGGAGGAATGTAACAATGTTCAGAAAGTGGGGGTGTATGAGGCTCCAGAAAGAAAAACTTTGTGCGGATGCAAAGTGCCTGGTTGACTCATGAAACTTTCCCTGGATCATTGCAAGACCTCGGAGTTTCATGACAAAGACCAGAACTTCGCGCTTTTTGAACAAGGCACAAACATTGGTGATATCCACCCCTAAAGTTAAGGGATGGAGTTGGAGTAATTTATGACGAGTTGCTGACCGTGCCGTAGAGTCGAGAAAGTGGGGGTTTTTCACAACAAGGGATGACCAGCATATCGTAACAGTGCATGTATTTGGCAGAAAGACTGACGATTTTGTTATTGTTAAAAATATGAGCTAAAGAAATTTGTAAGATGCATACATGCGTCCATAGCACTCAAAGGGTTAATAAAGTTCATTATTGTTTGGAAAATTGGTTAATTAAAGTATTAACAGTTTCGATACGATTCCCTAGAAAATTTTTACAATATTGTTGTAGCATACATTACTTGTACAAAGCGCTTTGAATTTTCAAGCTTTTATTAATCCTTATACAATAAATTGAAACCATTTATGAGTGTCTTTGTTGTAACATCACCGAGCTGTTTCTTATTTTTCATAATTCATTGATAGGCTGTGAATGTTTACGCTAATATCCATTTACGTTAACAAAAATATATTTTGTCCTATAACACATACGTTTATGTACCTGAATTTGTTAATTGGATAAACATCTGCAGCTATTTATTAGTTATTTAGAAACATTTGTACAATGTAACCTATAGATTTGAAAGGATGTGAGATATACAAAGTTGAATGCATTATTGACATAATGCAAATTGTTATGAAGGATATGTACACTTACAAAAGTGTAATAAAACAGTATTATGCCCGTGTTAGTACATTTTCGGGATAGATAAGGGTGTCATTTCTTTATCAAAAGCTTTTATTGAAAGCCTGATACAGAATAAGTATTACTTTTTTAATCAAACTTATAAGAAAAATAGGATTAACTTGAATTTTGTTTAGATAAGCAGTGTTCGTTCATATTATTGAAATAAACCAAATTTGAAATGTAAAATAAGTTTGAATACCATGAAATCATTCTAGACATACATATTAATACGTGTAAGGTCCTGTACTTACAGTAAATTATTATAAATATGTTTATACATAGTCGTTGTTAGTCAGTATTTTGTATTTATTATCAAAATATAACAATGTCCAGTGAAGTCTTGACTTACAGTTACAATATTTTCATTTAAACTAATTTTCCTGGATATTACATATTAAAAAAATGAATTCAATAAAAAATTGCCCATTAGTATATTATTTATCATAATGTAAATAATTCTTCTGGTCGAACTATAGATAAAGTTATTTTATTTATTCGACCTGCGGTAACATTTATGTTAATTCTATTTTACTTAAAATACGAATTAGGAAGTTTTTAGGAATAATAATATTGATTATCTACATCTAATAAATGAAATAAATCATTATTGTAATTTATTAATTACATGTATGAATTAAATTTAATATCATTAAATTCAGGATATTCATATCATAGTATCATTGACAACCAACAGATTTAATTGTAAAACATGTTGCATTTCATAATTCATCTATAAAATATATAATAATGCTTGTAATTGAACGAAATGTAATTATTAATGAAATAAAAATTGGAATAATCGTTCAAATAATTTCAACATGACAATAGTTTTTTTAAATAAAACCGATTAATATAATTGACTGATGGATAATGCTGAAAACAAAATAATTAAAAGTATATTCATTATATAAAAAAAAATTTTTTTTTAAGATTATGTCTTATAGAAGAATTTAGATTTTGTAATGAACATTGTATTGCAAGATGCAAATTATTCATTATGTATACTTTTATTGCTATGTTTCTCTCTAATGTATTTAATTTTTAAGTTCAGTTTATATTTATTAACCACTTGCCCTGGAATAACGTACTATACACGTCATTTATAATCTGTCTTAAAACTAGCAACGACGTGCCATGCGCGATTTCGTTTAGCTTCAGTTGGCAACAGATTTAGATGTTAAGGATCTCACAGCAGCCAAATGAAAAAATTTGAAGTTGTTTCAGTCCTTGTAATGAAATTTTAGCTGTAATCTGAAAAGATCTCACACGCGCCCATTAATTAAATACCAGCACCAGGAGTTAAAATTGAGACGAATACAAAAGAAATCAGGGAACTTTTGTGTAAATAACGTAAAATTGATAAAAATGGACACTATTATTACTGGTACTGAGTTAGATAAATTTCCATTAGCTTTTAATTAAAATATTACAGTGATATACGTTTTATACATAAAAAAAGTATATAACATATAATTGTAATTATACTCAAGACAATATACTATTGACTAAATTAATAGTTAGATAATTAAAAACATTAAATTGTAATAGAAAGAATATGTACATATTTAACAACACATTTTGAATATATCTCTAATCTATTTAAAAAACCTTCACTACAGAATTTTTTGCTTGCACACAAGGCACATCGTCAATTTTTTCGAACACATTGATGGTCGTTTCAATTGCTTTCGTTGTACAATAATATGAAAATGTCTTACAAAAAGACCATTGCTTTCATATGAGTTCAACTTAAACTGCTAAAGTTATAACTACATGCATCTTGTGATATTACAAAAAAAATGTGTGTATTACTCAAACAACATTAGTTTTTAACACAATTTTTCATGTTCAACAAGATTGAAAATTCTTTAATTTTTCAACAAATTTTGAACATACGTTCTAATTGCCCTGTTCTAAAAATTTACTAAAATTGCATATTTTAAACCAGGCATGTCGTCTAGCAATAATTAACTGATTCGCCTAAAAACTTTTATACTAATACAAAAACGTGTAGAGTACATGTTTTTACTGTTCTAGAAAACTATATCGCACTGTAATAGAAATTATACGTAACAAATTATTTCTGGATAAATACAGCGTGACAGATAGAAAAGACTTGTACAATTATTATTAATTTACCGACGATATCAGCAGTCTTTGCTCAATAGACAAAGTACTTTATCAAAATATGAATAATGATAAATAATTTATACCTGCTCGTGTTGTATGTACAATATTAAATAGTTTAAATATGCGATTAATTATTTATATTACAACATTATGCGTATGCACTCGATGGATGTGATGCTTTTGTAATTATTATGAGTAAACACACTCATTCACAATTATTTATATTGAAACTTCTTGAAGCAAAGTATGATTATCAGTAGAACAAATTCGTGTGCGTTGATAAATCGTCTCTCACTCATTACTTACCTATTTTGAATATTTTATGCAGTCTTATGATTTCGCGCATACGCATCGTCTAGAAGATACAACAAGCAATTTCATTGCTAAATATATTAACAAAAAAAGTGGTAAACAAAGTCAAATACGAAACAAGAAATGAATTTTCGTTAATAGCTTAGAATAAAATGTATATAAAGTGTATTATAAAATTACGTTACGAACTTTATACTATCGTATGATAAATGAATTTGTTAATTGACACGATTTAAAAAAGCCATGAACACATTCTACATTTGTGTATAAAAATACGGTTTGGAAATGGTTGTGGTGCTTGTTCGTTTGTAAATTCCATGTTATATAACATGAAGTGGAATGTTGTCTACAGTTTACTTGAAATATTGCTTGCCAATGAAATGTACAAACGAACAAATCGGTGGTCCAAGATTGAACACATTCATGTGATGTAAATTCCGCATAAAATCTCGTATGCATTATGATAAAAACCAGTTAATGGTCCACTTGGTGGTCAATCGCTTTTTTCTTCTTGTACGCACATGAATAGCTTGGCACATATCATATTCAAGTTATCTGAAATGAATAGAATAGTTTCAATTTACAAATTATGTTAACATTAATACAGCTATATTACACACTGGAAAATAAAATAGAATATTTTAACGAATAATGAACTTGTGTATAGATCTGAATATTGCTCATATTGAACAAGGACAATTATTTTGATACCATCTATATTATGTACTTTCTTGGTGTCATTATGTCTTAAAACTTATTCACACATTGAACTACATTAATATTGTTTCAAGTACTGAGCTGTAACAATCCTAGCTTAACCATGAATTTAATTTACTGGTCCATGAATGTGGTTCTGGACAATTTCGACATTCAGACGTTCAATTTTGTAATTCAGTGTAATGTCTTTGAATTATTATATATAGTTATATCATCATATACAGGGTGACCCACACAACTGGAATGAGTCATTCCTCTTTTCTATTGCAATCAGAAAAGATGTAAGAGGAAGAAGATGAATAGTTCAAAGAGGATGATTAGATTTTCAGGACTTTCCTATCATTATGGTTAGAGATACTGATCTGTAACAAATTATGTGGCTCGTCCTGTACATCACTTATTAACAAATACTGATTACTTACGGGATGCCATTACCAGACATTTAGGCTTTCTTTTCCAGTGGATGAAAATCCAGTACACAGGAATGCCTGATAAAATGATTATTACTCCTACACCAACTTCCCATGGTGAGACGTAACAGGGAAGAGTCACCAGGAAAGCGCAGATTACAAAAAATATGATTGGCAAAAGAATTGAAACCTATAAAAAAAAGATTAAAGACTTATAATAAACACATAAACCAATAAATTCAAAAGAAACGTTTTTTCATTTTACTTTCTTTACGTTTCAACAATTCAACTTCTGACAAATAATGAATAAATATTTATCTACGTTACAGTGTAATTTTGAAACGTATTTATTATACAATATAAACGATGTAGAATGAATAGAGAAAAACCAAAAGAAAAGATACAGCTAGTCCTCAAAAATTACAGACTATTGTATACGAGGTGAAACGCAGTGACAAGTGTCGTTAGCAAGACATTGTTATGTAAGTAAGCAGTTAAAATAAAATGTTAGTTAAGAAGAAATTCTTTGCATACCTTGATTGGTCGTTCGCGATCCGGACTTTTGTAACGAAGCCAGAGGAGGCCAGACACAGAGAGCGTGGTAAATAGTGCCTCAACGAAGCTGACATAATTGATTAGCACATAGACATCCTCTATGATCAGAAGTGCCAGGGTGATAATGCACTAGAAACGGAAATTATAGTTTAACGCTTGAACCGGAGTTCGTGTACATGAAGCGAAACAAATTAAACCTTTACACTTTCGTTTCTCGCAAAGAACGTCAGCCAATTTGCACACGCCAATTTTTATGTAATTTTGATACAATATAAAACTCGAAAATATGTTCGATACGAGCTTTTTTTATTGGCAAACATCCATGTTGAAGGGGCGAAAACAGCCCTCAAAGTTGGGGTTGAAGACGCTATTTTATGGAACATCTCGACAAGTGTTAAATGTAGACAAAAAATAAAAATTAATTTTTCTTCACTGAGGGGACCATTAACAATGTGTAATGTAATTTAATTGGGAGAACGTCATACAAATTTACATTCAAACCTATCGTATACCCAAAGAAGGTCGGGGAGTGTAAAATGTGAAGACTTGCAATGTAATAGTATCTACAGTGACGGTGAAATTAGAAATACTAATTTAAATTTAACTGTATTTTTTACCTCGATTTGTAGTTTGTGTATATAAACTTTAATGAAAATAGTTCAACGTTTTCTAAAAGAATTGCAAAAATAAGTTAATATATCTTAATATATTTTTAAAACAAATACATTTTTTGAAAATCTGTTTACATAGTGAAATTTTTCATTTAAAAAGAGACAATTTGCATTTTAAATCTTTCGTCGACAGCTAATGGTTTCCAAGATATTCGGTAAGATAATTTTTTCAACTCCAACTTTACGGACTGTTTTCACCCTTTTAACATAAATGTTTGTTGATAAAAAAAACACGTATCGAATATTTTTAGGAGTTCTGCATCACATTAAAATTGCATTAAAATTGGCGTGTGTTAGTTGGGTGACAATTATGTGTCAGCCCTTAGAAGATTTTGGTGAAGAAACACATATATTTTAATCAATCAGAGAAAGTTGAAACGTAGTTTCCCTCGTGAAGCTTGATTGTTATTAGCTTAAAGCGACTTTAAAAAAAATATGAAAGGATGAATGTATGTCGCGAGAAAATGCATCGGAAATTGAATTACAAGAATTGTAATGTAATACAAGGTGTCCTAACTTTATCATCTGAAGTATCTTTCTACGTCCAATGCACTTATTTTTATTGTACGTGAAAGCATCCATGAATAAATTATGTATATTTCAATAAGCCGTTCGAAGAAGCCGAAATATATGTACCATTTTTTAAAACTGAGGGTATTTAACACCCCGCTCCACTTGGGGGTGCCCCAACGGCACCTACCATAACAAGAGACCCTTCTGAATTTTAAAAATTAAAAACAGTTTGTATCTTTAGTAGTTTTGAAGGAAACGGCTTGAAACGCACCATTTAGAATATCATCATGTACACACAGTATGTATTGAATGGAAATAATATTAAATATGCCATTTTTTTTCGTTAATGATATTAAATGGACTATCTAAAATTAATAAACATCCGGAGTTCCTAATTGTTTTCAATCGTACACTATTTTCTAAGTTTCCCTGGTCATGTAAATTCTTGTTTACACAAATAAGAATGAGATTTGATTTTTCGTTAATTTATATTTTAATATCTTCTTCTTACTCGTATTTTATTTATCAAATTTCCTTGCTTTTTATTACTTTAATAGTACAGTAAAAAAATCAAATATCATAATTTATTCGTTAATTCAATTAAGCAACTCTTCTATTTGCATTTTTTGTATTCTCTTTCTTATCCTTCAGGTCTGACTACATGAAATTTCGTTATGTTTATTCTCATTAGGAATTTCTTTGTCCAGGTAATCTTGAGTGTGTTATAAATAATCATATAAATAACGAGATATAGATTATTACCATACGGAGTTTTAAATTCAAACTTATATGCACTGTTCTATACATTATCTGGATTTTTCTTTAACGTCCACAAAAATGTATTTTAGTTTATCTGATATTGTGAAACAATTAACCCTCCGTGTTTTGTACAAATACTGCTATCGATAATGCATTATCGGTTACTGGTTTTATCCACATATGTCAATCAATAACAGTTTTATCTTGTAACCCTCTATGATACGAAACCTACAAGATATTCGTAAGTTTGTTCAACCGCAAGAAGATCTTTTAGTCTCACCCATATGAGTTTTCAAGCTGAAAATATACACCATTCAAAAAAATTAGAGAATCACACATATTTAAGCAGTCGCATCATTCAGTAAGACATTCAATATTTTACAATATATTTTTTAACTATACGCTGTTTATACTGTTACAATACGAAGAATATTATTAAATTTAATCTTAAGTCCTGCCTTCATTCCTAATATGCATGTTGTTTCTGTTCAAGCATTGTCTAAACGTGTGATCCTCTAATTATTTTGAGCAGTGCATTTTGTCATTTCCACAAAGGGAATCCCTAAGAACAGTACAGACGTAATATCTGCAGAGCACTATTTGATACATCATGTTTTTTTTTAAAATTGATACAAAGAGTAAGAAAAAGTGAACAAAAATAACCACACATAAATGATTCAACAAGACAAGATAAATGTGTAGAATAGGCTACATAAAGTCCTACTAGCTATTTTTTCAAGAATTATTACAAACAAGAACAAAATTTTTAATGCTTTACAGTTCGTTAAAGTCTTTCATGTAATACATACATATATGTGTGGGACACCGCTTCTATGTACCCCAAGGGGGCATGGGTGCACACCATTTTTGTTCAAATGCACAGATTAGTATAAATACTTTTAAAGTTTTGGATGACTCTTTTAATAACAAATAACATCCATTCAAAATATTAGTTCATATTTTGTGTAATTAAGGAAGTACGACTAGAACATCTTTCGTTAAGGAAACATGAGCACTATATATCCTGTAAGTCTTGAATTCTAGTTTTTAACACCCTATACAGTGAGTCGTAAGTAATAATAACGAGAAAACAAAAAAATATGTATATGTATTATATATATATATATATATATATATATATATATATATATATATATATATATATATATATATATATATATATAAGTAAAATAAAATTCAATATAAGATTAGAAACATAATTATTGTTCAGGCTTTCAGATATATAGTGGCTGCCAAGAATTTCCGGCCAAAGAGTCTGCTTTACGTTTGCTGTTAACAAACACGTGTTTATTGTATATGAGATAGTTTTATACCGTTAGTTTTGAAAGAGCAACATATCGATACCAATGATGCAAACAGAAATTTTGTTCACAATACATACAGTTTTAGACAGACATGATACAATTATAGTCTGGCCAAAATTGTTAGCAGCCACTGTACACGTACAGAATGGTCTGGATAAAATGTAACAAGCCTTTTATCGGAAACTGATAAAGGTAGAGACTTTCTTAATTGCTAAGATTCAAGAGGGTCTTTTATGTGATACATGATATATCACTACTGCACCCTGTAAGGAGTAGGAATTTTGCATTTGATAGTTTATTGAAAGACAAGTCACATTTGGTTGAAACATTTTTCCTATAACACATAATAAGGGAATAGGAGACTTAGTTTCTATTTGCTTGTTATGCTGAAGATTGAATAGATGCAGTGAAACGCACTGATTACAATGTTTTCTTAATCATAATTTTATTCTATTAAATATTCAAAGTGTTGTTCATTTGTTTCTGAACGCTATCTTATACTTTTCTGCAATTTCTTTGGAACATTTAACAACATTTAGGATGTAAAGGAAAGCTACATAAATTTTCGGTTACCTTGTTAAAAAATAAATAACATTTATTTCGGACACTTCTTGTTAGTAAAAGATAGATAAAAACGAATTCGCATATTCCCTTAACTATGCATCACAGAAAAAAATATTTCGAACTTTTTTATTTCAATAAACTATGCGAAAATGCAAAGTGCTGTACCATTCTCGAGGGGGTAGCCATCCCCATCTCCTGAGGAGTGTGACAACGGTACTACATACGTCACATAAAAGGCTTCGTGGAACCTCAAATACTAAAATAAAGATGTCTCTGTCTTTACTAGTTTCCGAGAAAACGGCTTCTGGCACTTTACCTGGATCATTCTGTATAACTCTATAAAGAGTATTCTTGAAATGCAAAGGCGGAGTAAAAAGGATTTCGTGTACAAGCTAATAGTATTCAGAATGAAATTAAACGGGTAGAAAAATCGATGATATATAAAGATATATAAAGATCATGTGCTTGATTACTAAACTTGAGAATTTTATAGAAAGTGCAGTTGATCTCTTCGCAATCATGTGTAACATGACTCAAGCAATTGTCACGCGCATCTCCGTGTGATCCGTGTCGTATTTGTGCCAAGGGAAAGTAAAGACAGAAGAAAAACACTTACAAGGAAAATAAGCGACGGCGTCGGCGTTAAGTTTCTGACGTTGATGAGAGCGATAGCAGTAGGTAAATGACCATTACGAGCTCCAACAAAGAACAGTCGGGATGATGCAAAAATCGCACCATTTAATGCACCGAAGGTGGAGCAAGCCACGAAAAATGGCATTATCCAGGACATCACACCCAGTAATTTGTCGCCAAATGTCTGTAAAAGAACATAATACTTTAATGATCCAAACCACCGTTTTCGATAAATCTTATATATACTACATGTTTCAAATAGCTTGAGCATATTAAATGTGACCTTCGAGGACTTCTTAGAACAGTAACTGTAATTATCAGTAAAAGTAATATAAAATCATTCATTTACTGTTTACACAATGTATTGAAAATATTGGACATCATTTTGAGCATACGTTAAAATAAATTATTTATGTTAATCTTGATATCTGAAGGTCATATTGTTAAATGTAAAAATGACCTCATGGAAAATCTTTTTTTTCGTTGTAGTATTTATTTACCTCGAGCCATGTATTTTTTCCTGTAGATATTCTTTTGTAGCATTAATAACTAAAACCGCTTAAATTAAGCGCCGAAGTTACTTATGTCTACCTATAGTCGAGTACTATACGTACCCAAAGTTAAGACAATTAATTTCAGAATATCCAGTATATTAAAACATTCACTGTCCACTCCTCGTATGCACAAAAGGAATGATAAAAGCTTCTCATAAAAAGTCATCTAATTTTTTTAGATTATTGTAATGTTATGCAAAGTTTATTGATTATGTTCTTCCTTGTGATATACTATTACGCTATTTGCTTATACTCATTTATTATTTATTAAACGGACGGCTGGGTACAAGTTTGCTCAATCCATATATCGTTCATAGAACTGTAAACGTGTTAAGAATCTTTAAAAATCAATATTAAAGTGTACATTTCATTTGATGAAGTAACCTAGGCTTCTCACACGTCAAAGGTCGATAAACAAATGTATCGCTATCCCAACAGTAACGAGTTATCTTTAGAAATGCTTATGTTCGTGCAAGACAGTTATGGCCACTGGAGCTTCGGCCTTCCCCCACTCTAGGTCCATTCCCCTCGTTTCAGTTTCCTCCAGTTCGCTTCTCGTTCCCTCTCGGTCCATCGTCGTCTCAAATCACAGCCTATATGAGGGGAATGGTCCCAAATTGGAGGAAACCAGCAGCTCCGGTCACCACCACTGCTTTAATCGATCAGTTACCCAAAAACATATATTATAATAATTTAATTAATAGTACATGATAATTCTAAGAACTTACAACAGCAACAGCATCCGACGATAGAATTTCGTCCCGTGTCAACACCACGAAATACGCAACATTCGCTAGGACATAAATTACGGTTACAAGCGGCAGTGATATGCATATGGCCTTTGGAAGATTCCTGTAAAAAGTATAAATAAACGTCATACACTACATACACACTATTAAAAACATTTTATTCTTTTTTTTTAGTTCGTATTGTATTTCTACTAACAAAATTGAAACAGGTTTGTGTTGGAGCTCTAAAGCCTAGTCCACAGCTATATACTTTTGCCCGCCAACACTGAATGAAATGTATAAAAACTATGAAAAAATAGTATAAAAATGGTTTGCAAACATTGGTTTATAAATGCCTCTGTTTGTTGTAATTCACTGACTATGAAAAACATGTTTTTAATACAAACAAACAAGTGTGGACGCGTTATAAACTTTCTATGTACAATTTTTGTTTTTGTTTTTGTACACAGGCAAGTTGTTCGTAAACAATTGTATGTAGGTGTAGACTAGACTTAATATCTTAATCTTTTGTACTTTGACAGCATTGAAGCAATATTACAATCGATATCATACGCGTAACAATAATGAAGTAATCAATCTGACGCGTGCTCTACTGTAAAAAAATTCGTATGTACGTCCATTTTCGAAATCCCCTTGGGATAAAAGAAGTATCCGAAACTTTCATTTATATAAATTATTAATCATTGTACGCTTGTACTAGTATACAAGGAGACAAAGAAAAATAAGGTGAACTGCAAATTGTAACCATCAGTATACTAGAAAAATTCCAAACACTGATCATTTCTCACAGATTATTACCAATTAAATAATTTAAAGTAGCGACGGAAAGTTTGTTTCTGTATGCGTGAAAGTTGTATTAGCGCGTTAAATATAGCTCTATAAATTGCATAAAGTTCCTTCACCGATGAATCACTTTTATACCGATTTAAATATAGTTCTCTCAACTCGTTCGTTTACAAAGGTCTTTGTTTGCAACGATTTCGAAAAACTCAATTCCAGTGATACGCTCTTATCTACTCGGCAACACATAT
This sequence comes from Macropis europaea, assembly GCA_916610135.2. Lineage (NCBI taxonomy): Eukaryota > Metazoa > Arthropoda > Insecta > Hymenoptera > Melittidae > Macropis > Macropis europaea. Next base: position 21,994,792 of record OU744345.1, on the reverse strand, counting down.
TTGTTACGATCACTTTCGAGGGTTTTCAAACTCACCTCCGCGCAGTTTATGTTATCGATAAGAAACATGTTAAACAATCATATAAAATATACTGTGCTCCACGATCAGTGAAAAATAACAAAACAAAAAATTCACTGTTGGCTGCATGAAATAATGGCAAGGAGAAATTTGTTCTATTGTTTGCGTACAATTAAAAGGCATAAAAATTAAATTTTTGTTAATTTTTTAAAGGGGATTGCAAGATTAACTTGTTTCCTTTGGATGGGATTTTTCGTTGTTAACCCTTTCCTTGTTTGGTCTGCACGAGTTAAAGACAGAGCCGAGAGAACCAAACTGCTAAGAGCCACTAAATTGGCTCACACGTGCCAAGTCGCCTGTGCTATGGACGACTCTAGTGATAAAGCTGTTTCCTAATTTCATCTTTCAATGTTTTCACTTCTAATAGGTTCAAAATTGAAGCATTTGATTTATTCATAAAATAGACAGAAAGATGACTAAATAATACGTTGGCAGTTCGTACACTTCTTTAATTGCTACTCTTGAAGAATTAGACAGAATAATAGGGGACGTTATCTTCCAGTAGAATAACGATCCAAAACACATAGAATGTTTCACGAAAGCATGGATTTCTACTAATTGTAAGTAGTTCAAGATAACAGATTGCTCATCACATTACTCTGATTTGAATGTAATCGAGTATCTTTAAAGTCAGCTGATAAAATCAGTAGCAGCTTCAGTACGCCCTCAAGTAATTTGTCGGATCTGTGGTAAGATGTTGCCGAAAAATTGTACAAAATCAATGTTTTGCGAAGGAGGATCTTGTAAAAAATATGCTCAGGAGAGTAAAAGTTGTCACTGATACGAAAGGAGCAGGACAAAATGATCTCTTTCGTTCCACGAAATTATTTAAACTTTTTGAATTATAAGTGAAAAAGTATTTGTTACAGACTACGTGCTCACAAAATTTTATTAAAAACGCAGATGGAATTTCATTCAGACCAAATAAGCAAATTCATTTCGTTTAATTAATTTTGTAAATACATATTCTTTCCACGATTTTTCGTATTTCATTGTGAATAGAATAAACCAATTTACAGTAACGCTCTCTGTATCAGGAGAATATAATAATTCGATCTATTCAGATAATGGCGGCTTACTAAATCTCTCCTCTATAAACAACTTTATGTTCCGATAATGGAAGCATCTGTCCACAAAACTAAATTCTGACGCTTCCAAATCCACGCGTTCACTTTATCTAATTGTAAGTCAATAGTTTAGGTAACCAGAGTTCAGCAGCGAGTTTAATAAACTGGAACTGAGCAATCATTCATTCAGATAAATGGAATACAAATAAAGACAGTTCTATTATACATCTGTAGATAATTATCTGCATCTGGTTTACAGAAGAAAAGTAAATATAGAAATCAAATGATTCATTTCACGAGTCACTGAAAGTAAACTTTCAAATACCCGCTTGTAAGTAATGAACAAAAGAGTCTTGCTCTAACGTGATTTCATAAATTCATCAGTTGATCTCAGAACAGTCTGTTGGATACCAAGCTTCAGAGTAAAAATAATTTGATTAAAATAAAAGGATATGCTTACTTGTATGGTTCTTTCAACTCCTCAGTTACAAAATTCAGGTAATTCCAGCCGGAGTAAGAAAACAGTCCTGAATACACAGCCAAAGCGATGTAACCAGGTTGTGTGTTGGTTCCAACCATAGGATGATGGAAATTCTCTGTGTGTCCCAAGCACAGCCACCAAAGTCCAGCGATCATGATGATCACCAGGGCAAAGATCTTCATTCCGGTGAAGATGTCCTGCACTCTGGTCGCCCATTTCACGTTGTAACAGTTAATGGCAGTTAGCAAACCTACGGGCAACAAAAAAGGTTTCCTTGTGAGTCCATGTCGGCCTTATACGACCAATGCAGAGAATTCAGATTATTTCTTGACACCAGAATCGTTACATAAAACTTTTTGTCATTTTTTGCAGAGAATTGGTAATAACTTTCTGATTTAGGACATTTTTCTATTGTAATAGCTTACAAGGAGAAAACACCAATTGGGGCACTGATTTGCACTGCGAAGAACGAAATAAAGGAACAGCTCTCGAAATATTACAACTCTTGGTTCATTGTCACTCCCTGTAACGTTTTAACGTTATAAGCTTTTACTTGGCATATCTAGAAGGAAAATGAGTGGACACGAGTCTGAGAGTTTTTTCAATATAAATTATTTACAAAAATATTTAATGTTAAAAGTTTAGTAAGCTCACAGTGTATTACAAGTACTATAAGGCGCAAGTGAAATATTGAATTAGCAAATGATTAGAGCGATGGCTTCTCACTACGAGGTTTCCTCGTCAAAGTCTCACGCCTAGACGTGCCATTTTTTATAATATCTTATAATATCTTATACATATATGAAACTACTCACTTAATGTTGTCATAATTATTGTTACTAATTTCTTAAAACCCAATACTTATTTATTTGCAAATATACTTCTAAACTAAAATACGTTTTCCCAAATCAGAAGAGTACGTTGCGTTAATAATTCACAAAACAATGCATTCATTTATTTATGGAGACATTACGTTGTAACAATACATTTTCAATTAAATTTGAAAAGATTCGAAGTTTATACAGTATTTAGCGTACATTTATTTTTCACTCATTTTTGAAATTATATTGTTATCAAGTACGTTTATAGATGGTGCAATACATGTGGGTCTAATTTTTGTTCTCTTAGATTCTTCAATATGAAACTGACGACTTCGATGTCAAACTTTGAGTGACGTTAGGTCGGTTGAAATAACAATAATTAATTGAAATTAGAACCGTCTGAATTAATAGACTTTCGTCAACAATATACAAGTTTCATCATTCAAGTTTGAAAGAATTCCAGTTCCGAAAGACGAGTTTTTCAAGGACATTTATAGCAGGTATCTGATTTCGTCAGATTTTCTTCCTGAGAAAACCGTTCAGATATTTAAAAGAACGGTAATCAGTAGCCAGTAAGTCTGTCGAATGCGATAGGCGACGCACTATCTTATGTTCCAAGTGATTAAGCTTTTGAAAAATCAGGTCGAGCATTATTCTACTGCAGAATCACCTATTTCCAACTAATTGATGCCATTTATCATGCATTTCAGTTAGTTATGCAAGTACTTTTCGACTGTTATAGCTTCATCGGCGTTGAACAATTTATAACGAACAATCATTGTTAAATTTCACCACAGTGAGCAAAACCTTCGTCTCGTAGAGCAATTCCAAAGGCCGACATTTATTATGGTGCAACCTAATAGTATTTTGAATAGGTGAATTATTTTCACAAGCAACGATTGTGGCTACAGTGGTGAGGTACTCGACTCGTAATCCGAGGGGTTCAACCGTTCAAACCCAGTTTGTGCTACGTGTTTCCATATTGTAAAAATATCTTTACTTTTTCAAAATACATTATTAAATCGCTTAACACGTCTCCTACCAGAGTAGAAAATACTGTAACTAGACAGACACGCAGAAATGGCTATTCGTTAATACCCGTGGTTGATTGTACAAATATTTATCTATTTGATATTAAACTTTCTATTTCTACTACCATTCTAATGTGAATGATACTCAAAATTGTATATAGGTTAGTTGTGACGTAATCAAATTAAAATTGATGCGTGTACCGAAAGCGATATTCTTATAATATGTTTATTATACTTTATTTTCATAATATTATTCACAACATTTATATTATTGCCTTAGAACAAATTTATGGGCAACATCAACTTGTCATTTAATGGAGTATACACTAGTGAACGAAGGGTTACCTAATTATATCCCACAAGTGCTGCATGCTATAGTTAGATTTTCTTAGCATTCTGAATTCAAATTATTTCATAATTCTTGTAGGCACAAGTATGTGTGAAATAGTAATTTGCCCGAGGCATTGTTTGTTTAAATGTAATCTGTATAGTAGCTCGAAAAAACTTTTCTGCAACTTATACTTTACCCTTGATTACTATGCTTATATCCGTTAAAGCATAAGAAGACAATACAAATATTGTGAGCAATATTAGAAAAATATTACCATAAATGTGTAATAAATATATTATAAGAATAAAAATATAATAAATTTCAATCTATTTTATTTAATAATATAATTAAGTGTTTTAAAAATGTAATTTGAAAAAATAAAAATGATTTTACAATTTGAAAAAAGGAAGCAGCTTCAATTGGATTTAAACCAGCGACCTCCGGATAATAAGTCAGGATAATTGAGAAAACGATTCATTCTCTTGGAGTACTAGCAACGCGTGAAACTTTAGTCAAACTCAAATTTCTCAAAAACAATGACTCATTCAGCGGAAATCTATTATAACGGGCTTTCCAACACTACACTTATTACCTACTGCCATTTAACACATTGCCAACCATTGGAATAGATCTATCATTCTGCGCGGTGTCATGTTGTGCTCTTGATGTAAGCGTATAACAATAAACTTCAATAAATTAAGTCCGTTAATACATTGAGACTGTCACAATGAGTTTAATTTCCACATTTCACATTACTGATCATTAGCTGCGGATCTACATGCAAATTTACATTTTTAGAGTTCAATATTTTTTCTGTTAATGGAGTTGATGAAACGAAACATTGGCGAAGCTGCATTTATGCCCTTTAAATAATAAAAAAATAAACTCTTTATTTTCCTTGCGTTGTTAACTCCTTCCCGCATGATTCTTTTTTGTTATGAAACAAATTTATTAAGTGTAAGAAGGTGCATCTTTTATAGAAAAAATATTCAAAATATTGTTTATTTATTACAAAAACTGGTTTGTGCACAAAACTGTATTAGCAATTTACACTAAAACTAACGAATGAAAATTCAAACTAACCTTTTTTATGTAATTTTCAGACATTGCAAATTACTCTAATAATTTTTATTTGGCATTTTAAAACGTTTAAAGTCTCATAATTCGTTAGAGAAATCACGACAATAAAACGATTGATAGATAAACTATACAACAATGTAAAGAAATCGCAAAAATGTAACTTTTCCAAACACAGACGGTAAATTATTATTGGAAATCACAGCACCATAGTGTATTACCCTTTTCCACTCCAAACAATTAGGCTATGCATTGGTAGTCAATTCCAAGCAGTTTTTTCCTTAGATTTCTGAGTTACACAAAATGACCATGAATAAATCTTGGCAATTTGTTAGATCATACGATTCTTTTTTAAACTTTAAAGTTTATATACTACGAATTAGGATAAGAGTAGAATAAACATAGAAAAATACAAACACCCGATGACACTGATGAACGAACGCATATAAACCCTTTTATCTATAAATGATAAAATGTGGGCAGTACAGCTGGCCTTACCAATGCAAAGGATTAAATGTGGTACAGTACGCAGAAGGGTTCTGACGCACGTTTTACATAACAAATTAATAAAAATTTGGTTTAATGTACAATAAGGGGTTGAATGTGCGTTTTTTACGTGTTTTGACATGTTAAATTGCATAAACATCCGTCGTCTACTGATCATTGTACTATAGAAGCTATGGTAGTTTAATTAAATGTAAAACGTGTGGTTGGTAATGCGTCAAAAATGCGACCTGCAGCATTGTGTCGTCTTGCGAACAAGAGTTGCATGATAAGACGTGCTGTTTCTAAACAATGACACGACACTGCAAACAAGTCGACAGCATTGGTCGAAGTTCTTTCCGAAACTTCGTTTTTGGCTACTGTATACGGGAAATGTCGCTTGATGTCATGCTTGGTGAGCCAACGAATTGTACAAACCCGGAGCAGTACGGGGTCATTCCACGCGAAATCGGACACTTTTGGGGTAACTTTTTGGGGTAACTTTTTGGGGTAACTTTTTGGGGTAACATTTCGGATATTGCTGAAACTTGGATATGTTGTAATCTTTAGTGATATATAAGCGTATCTTGAAGGATTTTTCAAAATTTTAAAAAATGTTGATTTCATAGCTGTTTGAAATGTAGTGTTAACCTTGACTGAAAAAAATGAGCTGGGTGCTTACAGTAGAGACATAAGAGTAACTAATAAAAATTGTTTCAGTTAAAAAAAATATTTTTTAACCATTTATTTTGCAATTGTTTTTAACAAATGCAATTTTATAATAGCAGGGGAATATTGAAAAAATTGGAAAAAATAAGGATAGTCCTATTTGTTCTCTTTACGGACCAATTTGAAAAAATACGGACACTTTCAAATTGGCCATATGAAAATTAATTGAATTTAACGCTGCGTCGAAACACACCGACTCGACCGGCCGAGCCGTGCGGTATTACAGAATGATTCAGACAACTGTAACAAGCCATATCTTTTTTTTGGGTTGAAGTTAGAAGAAAATGTTAGAGGAAGAAGATGAATAGTTCAAGGTGAACTATATATTCACGATCATATTTTTTTCGCAAGTCCAATAATGCATGTGCATTTTGCAGTTGGACTATTTTTTTAAATGGAAACTTTCTTTTTCTTTTACACGCATCAAATATTCTAGTCATTCTACGTAAAAAAGTATTATGGTAACATGGTTGAAAAATGATTAGTTCGCGAGATATTTAAATTAATGTAATTATTAACCATATGCGGACACGGCGTGCGGCTGAGTTGCAGTAGTACACACTGAACTGATCATTTTTCAACCATATTACCGTAATACATTTTTACGTAGAATGATGAGAGGATTTGATGTATGCGAAAGAACCCTCCTGACTAAGCCTGTATAAGAATTTACATATGATTGTAATACTCGTCTTAGCACAATACTGCTCACGGAGTAAGGGTAGCCCAAAATGAAATAAATATTATTAGTATTAAAATAAGAAAATAATAATATCTCTCCCTCCCTCTCTTTCTGCGTGCGGACGTGTGTATCCTTCCTCGAAGTGCCAGATTTCCAGCTTATAATAGTTTGCAGTATCATGTGTAGCTTACTCATTCGGACTTTCAACCTTCCGACTATCTTCTACAAAGTAGCAATAAAATGGTGTATTCAAATACCATCGATAATATTAAGAAACTCAAACCACATTTTGAGGATACTTGTCAAGAAATAAAGAAAATGATTCACGTTTTCAAATCTTTGTTCAGAAAAGTCACTGCAGGAAAGTACAAACGAATGTCTATTATCTTGACGATTTGTCATGAAAACTGCATTGTGTTACATGCAGCGGGTCAGCTGTACAACTGACTTATCAACTAAAAAGCTGAATATTTTCGAAATGAATTTATGTTCCATTAACTTTAACATTTCTATATCCGTAACAATTATAAATTTTTAACAATTCTTATAATTGTCAATTCTGTTCGGCGCATCTATTGGCGGCTAATTTGTAAAATATATTGCAATTATCATGTAGATAACAAAGATTATGAAAAACGATTATGATATTTATAATTGAAATTCAGAAATATAAACAGCATTTGTAGAATTGAAGAAAATAAGTAAACGTTAGATATCTCATATAATATTGACAGCATGTGAATGTTGGCATTGGAAAAATTCGCTTATCTTTTAACTATAAATTCAATTATATTATAAGAAAAAGTGAAACGATAGTAATAATTTAAGTAATACAGAAATTACTGGCAGTTCATAGTTGTAATGTACAAAGTGGTCTAAAATAAATCATCGTAACATTGAGTACGTCAGAAACGAAAGGTGAACTAATTTCGTAAGAACTAATCGTAACATTTACAGGTTAAATTCAAAGTTTCGAATTAAAAAAAGATTTCATTTTTTGGCTAAAATATTGCATTTGATAATTACAATGAATTTTGTAACAAATTTCTTGCACAAAACTCTATAACGTAGAATTTCATCTCTAAAAATCATGAAAATTAGTTCTTTACATTATGTACAAATAATAATGGTTGAATTTCTTGTTGAATTATCACCTACAAAATTCACTTGCTATTTTTCATACAATCTCATAATTTGTTTAAACAATTGAATTTCTGAAGAAATAAAAGAATACACACTTGAATAGTGCTTTTACATTTTCCAGAGTGTCAATATTTTTTATTAAAGCGTGCAAAATACGGACATTGCATTTACAGTAATTTGAGAACAGTATCTTACGTTTTACTCATATTCGATTTCTCCTTCTCTAAACAATATCGTCATAGATAAAGGATCAGATATCTGAAAAGTTGTCCAGGTGTCCACTTATTGCAAACCTCCACACACAATCTCTTCGCAATGAACGAACGTTAACTGTATATCGTTAAAGACTACTATAATCAGGTCTATTTAAGTTTAAATCTGAAGAATTTCCCACTAGACACCCAACTGAGGAGAATTTTTCCTCCATGCAACTCTTTGAGAAACACTTTAATACCTACAATTTTCAGGAATTCACAAAGAGGACGTTTCAACAATAAACTTTTGTATAAAAATGACTAGCCAGAAATAATTAATATTTTACAATTCATTTATACTCGTCAAATACTGCAATTTGAGCTTGATTCCATGCTTCCACCGATAGAGGTTCCAATCACAACCTCTCGTCAGTGTCGTTGTAATAGGAACGATATTGTCGCAAATTTTCACGAGTACTACTCAATTATATTGGAATGTGCTGTTTTGTTAGTAAATACGTGTATTAGTATATAAATACTGTACTCTAGATGATGCCAATATCAATAGTGGCAGAATTATACTCTTTCGAATCCTCTGCAGCAAAATATATCTAATGCTTCGGTCTAACAGGTGTCCAGGACAGTAGGGACAAATCAGAGTCTGGGGGATTTTGCTCGTGGAGTATGCCCCACCACTCAAGTTCAAACTGAAATCGGTCTGACTATAACTTTCTAAGCAATCAGTCACATGACACTTAGTAGCTCACACCATTGAGTTGCCAGCCATAATCTGGTTCCCATTCATCAGGACACATGCACTCTGCATTGATTCCATTCAATCCTTGACCCTATTATAAATTCTTTGAAAGTCAAATAGCGTCGAGATACCTGCCATCGACATCTCTCAAAGTCACTGACAACTACGTATAGTACACAACAAAATAAACAGCAAGTACCGGTTAATTTTTTACATACACTAGCGTGTAGAAGTTTTGAGACACTTCATAACCCAAGTATGTTTTAAACAATTCATAATAAATTCAGGTTCATAAATATTCTTAAAAATGAGAAAAAAATTGGAAAAATTCTAACTTTATCTGCTGTTTGAGCTATTTCAATGTGGTCTATAGGCCTGTTCACTTCGTACTTACAATTCTGAGAACTACAACCAGCTGCATGTTAATACAATTGTCAATGTTTTACTCTGCTTTGACCCAATTACTTCCACTTCAATATGATTTTCTACTTGTAGTTTATAATTAAGTCAGACAAAAAATAAGATTTATGAAATTGCCAGGAGAGCCTTCAAAGTATTAACGAATTCTTTTAATAATTAAGCAATTTCAATGTACGTAAGATTGTTCGCCATGAAATGTTGTATTTATCGTTACTCGTGACAGTAATATTGCCATGTGACTACGTTCTACATGCAAAATAATTAAACTTTCACTGAGGTAGAATGCAACAAACGTGTTTTCCCAGAAAAAATATTTCTAAATGTTAATCATTATAATGATTCTTAATGTTATTGTAATGCCTGAGAGGAAATATGAGTTACGTCGTTGTTTACATTGCGAGTACTTATAGAATCGACATGATGCAAGAACTGCAGTAAAAATAATTAAGAAAAATAGTTTGACCAAAGGTGATGTAAATGTCAGAAAATGTCAAAGATGTTTTGCGAAATCACATGATAAAAGGTGTAATCGACTTCAATCGAGACATTAACCCCTTACCGCATGCTGTGCCATGTATGGCATAAACGGAATTTTCATTAATTTTTTATGTAAAACATGCATCGTAACCCTGCTGCGTGTTGTACCATATTTAATATACTATGATGCTATGATTTTCAAGCATAATCTACCATCCGTGTTCAGAAAAGTTACATTTTTGCGATTTCTATAGATTGTTGTATAGCTTACGCATCAACCGCTTTATTGTCGAAATTCCTATAACGAATCCCGCAATTTTATACGTTTTAAAAAGCCAAATAAAAATTATTAGAGTTATTTACAGTGTCTGCAGGTTACGCAAAAAAGGTTAGTTTGAATTTTCATTCGTTAGTTTTAGTATAAATTGGCCCTGAAAATCACGTTACGCTCGAATGTCAGTTAGTATTAAAGAAATAAGGGACTTTGGTGACCTGTGGACCACCCGTGCTCCTAGGGTCTCGTTCCTTTGCACTCAATAGCAATTGACGCATACTAAACTAACTAAACTACAGCGTCGCGTGGTCAAACAGCGGACACATTGTTTCATTCGGAGAAGGTTCCTACTTCTTGGCGCCGTCAATACTTCATCCCCCACACCAAGGTGGGCGTAGACTTTATTTTGGAAAACTTTCTCCGGAAAACTATCGTGACCTGTGATTCGTGGCCTAGATCACCGTCTCCCTGAACCATATTTAAATTTACACGTATCATGCCACAGTGAAAAATTCCATAACTAGCCAGACGCGTGAAAATAACTTTCCATAAGTACATAACGTTAAAAACACAAACATTGAATTGTCTTGTGATATACCATTCATTTGGTACTATTATTGTGGCGTTCATTTTAATTGGAATATAAAGGATATTACCAATTATTTTGAATAATCGTATTTGGTGCGTGGGGCGCATACGACCCACGCGGCACGGAACGTGTTAAGAGCACGTAGCCTTCGCGAGAGCAGAAATCACTGAAAATTCACTGAGAACAGTAATAAAACTCATTCGTAACCACAAGATTCGTGCGAGTATCTTCCAACAGTCGTGAAGCGAGTGACTTTTATCAACCATCCTTATTCCTGCGCATCTCATTTATGCACGACGAGTGCAATTTTATCAACGAGATTGTGAATTATTAAATTGTGGCTGAGCTAGAGTGCTAACTGAAAATCGTATTCATTGGCGTTCAACAGTAATAAATAAACGATTTAATATTGTTACAAAATTGTTTGAATATGTTTCTCATAAAAGATGCACCTTTTTAGACTTAATATATTTTTTCGTAACAAAAAAAGTTATGCGGAAAGAGGTTAAAGTATTGATAAGCAAGGAACGTTCGACTTCTTCAGAATGTACCGAAGCTTATTATTATTGTTAATTTATTGCTTATAAGTTTCTTACATGTGATAACAGCGGCAAGTAGTCTCACTGCTCCGTAGGGAGGCACGCAACCGGTCCAGATGGGTTGCAAAATGTACTGCGCAAAAGTTAGGGCTGTGATTGCATTTCCGGTTGGAACCAGAATGAACAATGCGACCCAGAGATATAGAAACGCTGGTAATGGTCCAAAAGCGTCGCTAATGTATGCGTAATCACCTCCTGACTTCGGAATCATCGTACCTGAAAATTCACATGTTTGTTAATAACAATGATTATCCATATTAATAACAATAATGAGTAATATCGTTCATTTGAATCAAGCACAGCGAGAATATTTTGATTTGATTCTTCTTTTTATTTCATAACGTATTGAATCTACCTCCACGAGATCGTAAAGGCTGTTGATTTTTTTATCAATTTTCTCTGATTTGTTTTCAGTGTTGCAGCAGTTTTTAACACTAATAACTCTCTTCTGTTTGATTTAAGAAACACTTCAATTTCTATTTTGTTTAATATTTTTTCGCGTCTCCTTTTCCGTGGCTCAGACTATTGTGATGATTGCATCAGAATGACTGCGTATTTTGGGAATACAATTCGTATAAAATAAAAACAAGCAGGAAAGAAAGATGGGACACGAGAGTAATACAATAAATTTCAGACAGCGGAGTGAGCATCAAAGCAATACTAACTCTTTAACTGCGGAAGGCGTATATAGTGTGTCCTTTTTAAATGTATACACTTAGTAACTTTACGAGTAAAAACGTTAGGAGACAAGGCAATTAATACTTTTACTAGCAAATGTATGCACTTACTATTCTAAGTTTTCTACTTGACGAGTCAATTGTCTTGGAAAGCTTTTACAGGCATCTTTTGCAAGAGTTCCTGTATTTTTCCACTTTTTTATAATACAGTGCATTGTAGATTTATTTCAACTAACGAGGTCGGCATTTTTCTTTATAAGATTTTCCTTCCTTAGGCAGGTTTAATATTAATTCTCGCTTGCACTTCTGTGATTCCGATTTCTTCGTATTCATAGCTTCTACACTCTGATAACTACACGCAATTATAAAATGAAACTTACTAAACGATGTCTTAACACCAATTGAGTTTGCCAATCAGAACATTTGTTGGGGAAATTCATTATAAACACCTGTCCCCCCTGAGCGTTCGAATACTTTTGTAATCCACGGATGGTGTATGCTTGTACTAAACTTACTGTAACTATTGTATATGTCGTTTCCCATGCAAAAGATACTATGTTGTTTTAAACGCTTTAGTTTAACATACACATTTCGCTTATTAAACGTTGCAAATGTAAGCGTTCGAATACTTTCGTGAGCCACTGTATATCGAGAGACTATGTTTAACACATGACTCACGTGACACGAACAAAAGACTTTCGACATTTCCTTCCTCCGCTCGACAGGCTACTCTGTTGCACCAAGTATAGTCGTCAACGAATTCGTGTTTTAGTATTAGGAACCACTAAGCAAAAAGCAACTCAAAAGGTCAAAACCGGCACCTGACAGAAGGACGTATGAAGCGTCCCCCAAATTCTATTCCGATTCACGTCACTGCTGCACGTAACTTCGCAGATGTTTGATTATAATATTTTGAAAAAGATTGTGCAGCTTCTGACTTATCATATACCCGTTATTTTCAAAATACTGTATACAGGGAAAGATACAAACATAGACATATAATATAAATACAAGTATGTATAAATAAGACGTAAGTAAAATATTAGTTAAGTAATATAATACATATCTATATTTTTTAAGAAATAACATCTGTTTTGCTAATGACTTAGGAGAAACGTGTGAAAATTAACCGTTATCCTGACACCCTAAAAATCCTTCAAATAAGTTGCTGTAGACTACCGAACATGGGCGCAGATTTGCCGGAATTATCGCTTGCCATCGCAAAGGGCGTGTGACGATACTCTAACAAGGGGAACCCGCCGAGTGTTACGCTCAGATTTTGATGAAATTTTGCAGGTAGGTCGGGAACGAAAAAATTTTAGACACATATTTTGCCGTAGGTGTAGACACTCAATAGTTTATGAAATATTTAACAATAAATATCGCGTTTTTTAACCCGAAGAATTGAGGATCGGGTCCCGATTTGGTGAAATATCTTTTTTTTCAGTAATCCATTTCTATTATTGTTTGATAATGTTTATACAAGTAATTGCACATAAAAACATAATTATTAAAAATATATAAAAAATGAAATTTCTTAGACTCACAGTAAGAGTATTAGAATTTGTATGAAAAAAGAAAAAAATTATTCGATTGGTGCGGATTTGAACTCGCGACAAAAAGAACGTACGCGCTACGAGACTAGGCACCTACTCGCTCCGCCACTGACTGCTATGACGAAGTGACTAAATTCATGGAACTTATTTTGAGTGCAAAATTGCATCAAAATCCGAGCGTAACACTCGGCGGGTTCCCCTTGTAAGATCCATTCTTAACAAATTCACAGACGCTGACATAGCAGGACATATTTTTTATAAACATCAGCTGGTTGCCGTTGACGTAATATTACGACTTTTTTGTTTTAAGTCCAAATTAACCCTTTGACTGCGGCGTGCTCTCGGACGAATCCATTAATATGGACGGCGCGTTTTTTGCATGTCAGTCGCTGCGACTGGTTGTCCACTGACTAGTGACCAAAACAGTAGCAGTGTAATATGAAAGCAATTGACGGAACGATTTTGAGCAATTGCCGATATTTAGTTGCTATGTTACATAGGACAATAAATTCCATGTTGAATTATTCGGTAAAACAGTAATAAAGGTGTTATAGTAAAAAAATACAGAGGGCGTATATTTACGCCTTTCGTATATATTGATGGATTTGTGAGGGCGTACATATACGCCTTTCGTATATATTGATGGACTTGTGAAGGCGTATATATACGCCTTTGGCAGTCAAAGGTTAATCGAACTGAGTTTTAACAGCGCTGAAATTAGGTTTAACTTGAAAATCAAACGAATTGTTTACGCATTTTCGACACAGAATACGAAAAAAGTGTTTTTTTTTTATAGCATTCACTTTGTTTATAATTTGACATTTCCTCGGTTTGGATTTGTAGCAAGTAAATTTCCTTCAATTTTAAACAACAAGTAGTCATAAACATATTTTAAAGCAAATTCTATAGTTACTGTTTTGTATTTTAATGACAGAACTCTGACAACCAGCTATGGATTTTAATTCATTATATTCAGCTTCCAATTTTAGAAAGATTAAAAGATGTCCGGGTGAGAAAATGTTAAATCTGGCGAGCATACCCTCGCACAGTGGAACGAATGCCACATTTAGCCTGACAAAATTAATTTCTCAAAATCTATTATAGGTAAAGATAAAATTTGTTTTGCGCACTTTATGTTCGGTCAAGCCTTATTTATGACACATTGTGTACTCCATCAGGGACTCGGAAGTTACAGGGGGTGCGCACCTCATATTTTTTTATCGAAATAATATAAAAACTTTGACGACATTCAATAACTTTAATAAAAAGAAATAAACGTTGTCTAGAACATTTTTTCATAGTTTGCAGTCTAAATAACATAACTCATTCGACCCAGATAACGTCCATTAGTCTTAAATAATTTTTTAGTTACGCAGAATATTCCGTCCGGCGGAACAAAAGCACGCGAGGATTTTATGATACATTTATGACAGGTTCGCGACGAAAAGCCTATTTTTGAGCGAAGACGCTTTAGAGTATTGCCGGCAATAAAAATTATCTTTTCGCAGACAACGGACTAAGACTTTCTGCTCCCCCTCATCCTCAATAGCCAATCCAGGTCATAAAACTCGGCGATTCCGAAGGGTAAATTAAAAACGGTACACCAAGACGGTACACGTTCTCGAGCGTTTTACCTGGAAGAAAAACCGCGGCGTTGCCAAATCATCAACGTCCTCACGTCCTTGCAAGTGTCACCCCACCGTCTCCAGGAAATGGATGTGACACTCAAGGGGCACGCTGATTGGAAAATTCAAATGTTTCGAACGAAGACCGACCAGCGCGCTCCATTAGCGTACAGAGCGTCACATTTCGAACGCTCAAATTCATTCGTAAAATATCATTCGTCAGACATCATTCATTCGTAAAACAACGTTCGTGAACAATCATTCGAGCAGTAACAGTCTGTCTTCGACCATTGCAAGAAGCAGCACAAGTCAATTCACATATCGTTCGGCAATTCAATCGAATCAGGTTCATCATTCGAAAGAAGATTCAAATCAAAGTCCATTCAGCTCTCATTATTGATTCAGTTGTTCTAAATTAATTTTTCGGACAACGCGTCGCGAAGACCGTGTACCAGAAAGGTGAACTCGAGATTTACAACCTCGAAGAGGAATTTTTAATCCGCATGGGCCTTTCGTGACGCTACACAAAATATGAAAAAATGTTTCAAACAATGTCACCAAAATTTCTATATTATTTAGTTAAAGAAAAATAGGGGTGCGCAACCCCTGCAACCCTCCGAGAGCCTGGATGGATGCACTATGTGTCATAAAGACGGCACCATCGAACCATAAAGTGCGCATAAAGAATTTTGTCTTTGCCTGTAACAGTTTTTGAGAAATAATTTTGTCCAGGTAAATGTGGCATTCGTTCCACTGTGCGACGTGTGGACATATGTAGTCCTATGCCATCATGCGTGTACGTCGTGCGTAAAACTCTAGAGAGAGACCTTGAGATGCCAGTTCTAGATTTTCCTGCTTCAATATGTAATAGCTGTGACATGGAACGCGGGGCAACGTATAAACTAGAGTAAAACAGAACCTATACGATGAATTCAATAAAAGAAAATACCAGTACATCGGAAATTTCTAAAACAATAAAGAGCAACAGAAACGTTATCATAAAGCTATTAATAACCATGGAACAATATGGAAGACAGGAAAATTCCGGTTGGCCGCCCGTAGAAAGAGCTCACGAAAAGATGCCATTTTACGAGTTATATCAAAAGCGTCGAAATTTGAGAAGTACTAAAGACCTTCAGAGCAAAAAATGAAATGAAACACGTAAATTCTTAGAATATCTATATGTAATACATAACACTATAAAAAGTGTTTAATTTTTGTGGGTACAACAATATGTGACAGGAAGTAATTCTCTGATTAAGAAGAACAAATATTGTGATCAACCATTTTTACCAGCAAGATAAACTATATTTTTACACAATTACTTTTACAGTAATGACAGTATTTTACCATATTGTTGTAACTAAAAAATAATCGTATTCAACTGCGTATGATACGTGGATCTTTAAATCATCTTGAATGAAAAAGGTTACAATAATTTGCGGAAAATAAAGAAGTTAAAAATGTGTACTTCTGTGTAAAATGTTTATTTTAAAAGATTGTTGAAAAGAATTTCAATTACTTTCCATTATCTCCAGTTGAGTGTACGTACTTCTCGTTGGCAAGACGGATAAGGCACTAATATCGGTATGTCTGCAGATTATCGTTGAGATTATCAGTTAAATACAATATCCGGAATGAAGACAGGTTTGTAAGTTTGTTTACAAGCATTAAGTACAGTAATAACAGAAGATGTTTGAATGGAACTAAAATTTAACAAAATACCGCGTCTCGAAATTAATGGAATCGTTTCGACCATTTTTTAAACAAACTTTCTTTTCTCCTTTAATTATCGAGACTTTTTTCAGTCAAGGTAATTTAAAGGTATGCATATCATACATGCTTCAATTCGATTCTCTCGATTATGAGAGTCATGATTAGTACGATAACAAAAATATTGTTGATGATAATATTCCTTTCTGAACCGAACAACAATTACTTCTTGATATATTTTTTGAACCATCAGAAGTCGTCTTCCATGTGCATTATGCGGTGGGCACATATTATGCAGGACTATACGAAATTTGTCTATGTTGCATTAGTTTTGAAAACACTACAAATCTGAAAGTGTCCTATCATCTTATCACGCTATGCATCATCTTAACACTTTGCTGACGGCAATTTTAAGCAAAAACTATTCCGTGCAGCCGGCTATATACGTTCGGGCATGAAAACACGAGTTAACTCGTGCCCGGTCAACAACGTTTGGGCATGAAAACAAGAATTAACTCGTGACCGGTCAAGAACGTTTGGGTATGAAAACACGAGTTTACTCATGACCGGTCCGTAAAGTATTAAGAGCGGTCCCAATATTTACACAGAATTTTCTACATATATTACAGGAAAACCGTAAACATACAATTTGAACTATGATTCGTCAAAAAACCATGATTCCTCTTCCTCCCGTAAGACGAGCCAAGAACAGATTTATTCCTTTTAAGTTAAAATTGTTCCCTTGTAAAGAACGTTGGTTCAAGAGCAAACCACATTTTTTATCAGTCAGGAAGCGAGCTTCAGTGGCCTAATCTTTCGCCATGAGTACACACGTACGTACTCTGCGCATCCATATACAGACGCGTCACAATAAAGAATACCGAACGAAATTGGCAGAATTACATTACAATTAGCCGCACAGATAATTCAATAAAACACCGCTTAAACTTTCCTGAGAGTTCAGAGGTCACGTCCGTGCCATGACATGTTTCAATTACTTATACGAGATTATTCCTGCTAAGAAATATGTGACGCATGCATCGATAGCAAAGAAAGCCATACAATACTTTTGTGAGACATTTGTACCCATTTATGATGACTTTGGATTTAAGAGGGACCGTAAATGATTTCTACGTTCTCTAAATATTTCAACACATTTTCCATGTGTTGGTAAACTAAAAATGATAGCAGTAACGAAAAGTAAATAGTAATTAAAGAACTCATAATTTACAAAACGTTAGAAGTTTGCCGTTTGCCCTGCATAAAAAAATTAAAAAAAAATTATTTAATACTGATCATATTCTTATAGTAATTGGTATTCTGTATGAAACTTTGCTTTAGATACAGGATTAGTGGAAGGAAAGGTTGATCATTGATAATGATGTTAGAAGACAGTCATGACAAATGTTACAAATGTGCAAAAGAAGTATACATGAAAAAATGCAATATAATAGTATGTTAAGAGCAAAACAGTCCTGCATAAAATGTTAAAATCACGCGTGTAAAAAATATTCAAGTAATTTAGTGTTGTTTAGTGAATGCTTCATGTCAGAAGCATCAAGTTCCGAATAATTATACTACATACATGAACAAGAAGTTTGTTTATGTTTGTCCTCGTACTTTATTTAAGATACTAAAATATATTCAAAATTAAAATTAATGAGCGAAATCAACGTTCTCATTTTTGTAAACAATCAAATTCATTATTCTGAAGAGCTTAAATTATCCTACTATTTTTCTATCGTATGATTTTTCCATAATCTTTATTATTGAATCTTTAAATTAAAAGGAGAAATCAAGATATTTTAGGACAACCTATGAAGATTTTTAAAAACATTTTTAAGAGAAACAACTGATAAAATTCTTCAAAAACGGAAATAATATTTACTTGTGTATATCTTCCATATCAAAAAACAACTCTCGAACGACGCAAGCAAAGATCAAGAGATAATATTATCCAAATTTGAAGGTGTCGCCACGAAGGTAAAAATTCATTCGTCTGTTTCATAACACGTTTGTCAGTTCAGTATTAATATGTTCCTAGATAATCAATTCAACATAATTATCAGGTCATTTCAAATATTGTTTCTTCTTATGAGAATGCTAAATAAAAAACGTAATAAAAATTGTTGTTATGCTAAGTAGCAAAATACCGCTTGCGCAGTATCAGATAATTAATATCAATGTAATGAATTCATGTAATTATTAATCTTTAAGAAAAGATAAAATGGAGTTTTTGACAAATTTATGTAACGTATTTTTCGAGGCGAAATAAAATTGCGCTAAAAAAGTGCAGACATTATCGCACGTGCAACGTAATATGTATTATGCAGACACAGCAATGCAATTCATAATGCGTATATACATACATAGTTTTGTTGCATTTGCGATACTACAATAAAAATATATTGTATACAAAAATTTACCTATTCCGAAGGAACAATGAATTGTAATTACAAAATATCAAAACAAATTTCTTTTATTCATATGAGAAGAGAAAGAAACATGTCAGGTATCGAAACAATTAATTTTATAACATACAATATTTCTAAAAATAATTATTGTTAATTATTGTTACTGTAGTAACTATACAGGATGTCCCAAAAAGGTTGTACAATCCGAAAATTATAGATTTTCGATGTCAAAACAAATCCACAAGTCCTGTGCCGTTTTGCAATATGCGGTTTGGTTTTCGAGATACAACCGATTGAAAATTGCATCCCTACTCGTGCTCCCCTGCTGTGTGAGTGCGTGGCCACACCACATGCAGTCAGCTATTTGCTCACAATCAGCCACACGTGTAAAAATACGCAGGCACACACAGCTAAATACTCAATTTTGAATCGCTCATAACTCGAAAACGAAATTTCAGATTGCAAAACGGTAAGGGACTTTTTAATTTGTTTTGGTATGCAGAGTCTAGTTTTCGGATTGTACAACAATTTTAGACATTCTGTAAACAGTGCAAACGAATCCATGGTACAAGAAGGTAGAGTAATTCTTTGTGTAAAAATAGTTAGAAACGCAGAACAATTTCCGTTGGTACGAGGCTTCAGTTTCGAGAAAATCGATTCTGAAAATATGTTGAGTACACTTATAGGTACTAGACTTTGGTTTATCATCCTTTTTTACTTCTGGTTTTTATTTATAGGATTATATTACAGCTATCGCTGTTGAGGCAGTTAGTACAAGGTACTAAACAATACTAATCTACGTTCACGAGTATTGATGGAGTCCCAGCTGGAAAGCGCTGTAGGAGAAGGAACCTTCCCACCACTCGCTTCTCGCTAATCGCCTTGAGAATTCGGCGCGCGGCAGCAGTCAGGTGATTGGCTCTTTCTCCTGTACCACTTTTCAACCGAGTCTCCATCAATGCTCGTGACTGTACAAGCGAGCACGAGGCGATTCTTTATGGAAAAATAAAAAAAAAGCATAAAATAACATTTTTTTTATCCGAGGTTTAGTTTTCGAGAAAATCGAATTTGAAAATCCGCTACGGACGTATGCAGTTCCAGCTAACAATACGGTAAAATACGATTCGCCAGGCGATGTATACGTCTAACGTGTTTATATACAATATTTTCGCAATTTTCTGTGATGTCTTTACGCATTAGCAAGAGTTCATACATCCGTAATTAGACGGGCACAACACTCCGTGCGGGAAACGCCCATGGGCGTTCAAGTAACGTGCTCAGTAAGTAGATTTATGAATCTTCCGAACGTGACTTAAAGGTGTCGTATAAATATGTCCGTAATACTGGCACTTAACCCTTTGTGGGCAATTTGGGAACGAGGCACATGCTGCATGCGACCGAGCTGCAGTAGTACACAGTGGCCATTGCACTGAACGCGTATGGGCGTCGACAGTACCCGATGAGCGACTTTGTCAAGCGCCTATAGGTGCCGATAGCAATGAAAGGGTTAATCTTATGAAGATCGTGCACGTATTTAACTGATTACAAATTTTCCTTTACGTTCTTAAATAAAATTTTACACAAATTTTGCTATAACCGACGAGTTTATACAACAACCGTAAGTAACGTGCGAAAGCTCGGTAAGCCTGCTTAGCAACTATGTTACTTGAACGCCCATGGGCGTTTTCCGTACTAACCATAATATTACATTGAACGGTTGTGCATAATATTTAAAGCATAAATTTTGGGACCCATGTTAATTAAACATTTTTTATTTCTTTTTGCGAGTACTATATGACTATATTTTGGTACACACTGTCGTGAACACCCTGTATATTATAAAAAAAACGAACTGATGTAATAATTCGTTCGAATACATAGGTTCATAGCGTACAATAACTGGCTGCGTCCGGGCCAATCGAGTGGCCCGTAGCACATGATGAACGATTTTTCGGAACTCATCGGGCTGAGGGTTAACAAAAAAAAAGAGATTTATAAGCCTGAAAATTGTTAGAACTTTTTATAAAAATATCATGTTTTGTACATTCATTTAAAATGTATGGCTGATCAGGTCATAGAAAAAGGACAACCAATATTCAAAATCGATTTTCTCGAACACGATATCTCGAACGTACATAAGAGTATGGCATACTTTTGACTTACTTTTGTAATTTGATGCTGTGTAAGTGACCACAGTCCATACATACACCATCTCCCATTTCAATTATTCCAATATTTCGTTCCTTCGAAATTGTTTAAACTTTTTTAATTACTGACGCCTAATGTTTATAATGATGTCTTTTTTAAAAAGGCATAAATTGAAAACTATTATAGATATCAACGTACAATAAACGCGGTCTCTCTCTTTCCAGTTCTCTCGAAGAAAACAGTTTATAACATTTTAGCTGAGACATCTTGTATATTGTTAATCAAAATTATCATAATAATTACATTCTTGTCCGTCAAGGGTTAAATTAAATCAAATCATTTCATCAAGTATAAGAAACGAAATGAATCTTGTACGTGTAACATCGTAATATTTTTATGTGTCTCAATACGGGCGTTTGAAAATATCTGACACTATATGAAACAACAAATCACTTATGCGACCCTCTGATTCTCTTGAGCAGTGTGTAAATATTTTCGTGTCGTTACGGTACCTAAATAATTCGAACACCTAGCTTTCGACACGGAGGAAAGTGATGCAAGAATCGAAGGCTCTGCCCGCAGTTACGACACGATGTTACAAAAATGATAAAATTTGTATCACTGTCGTTCCGTTTTCCAAAAGTTGTTCCGCGAAGACGCGCATATCGTACAAAATTTTCATAACTCGCGCCGAGAATCATGTAGGCAGGCTTACAAAAGTGTTCGAACGCTTTCAAACTAAACGTTTGACGAAGTTGCATCATGAATTTCAAAATATTCTTAGTATTCCAGAAGCAGTCGAGCGTCTAATTTTCCACAAATTTAAAAAACATACAATTTTGCAAGCAGACAAATGTTAAACACGATTTCAAGATCTAAACAATTCCAATACATTCTTGATTTTATTTTTTCAACACTGAATACTCTTATGGTTTTCGCAACACTAATATTTAAAAAAATCATAGAAACTAGATATTCTTCATACTCTCCACGTGTAGTATTTTATTCCGCACGTTCGAATGCTTGTATCATCTACCGTAAAACGCAAAGAAATCTTCACGTGGGTATTCCAAGTGACACAGTACGATATATTGCTCTGAACAACTAGTTTATTTCTATAACACTCACCCAGTTCCG
The DNA here is from genome assembly GCA_916610135.2 of Macropis europaea. Classification (NCBI taxonomy): domain Eukaryota; kingdom Metazoa; phylum Arthropoda; class Insecta; order Hymenoptera; family Melittidae; genus Macropis; species Macropis europaea. The sequence continues at coordinate 21,972,289 of OU744345.1, read as the reverse complement.
CGTAGCATAGTGCGCCAATTAGAGACAAAAGTCCAGAGAAGATCCACACAATCAAAGCCTGACCAACGCTTCCGCTGTTCTTCAAAACACCTTTCGGTGAAACAAAAATTCCAGCGCCAACAATGATACCGACGATAATCGCCACGCCGTCCAGTAGGCCTAGCTCTTTTTTTAATTTTACAGTATCTTCGGTGGATTTTGCAGGCTTTAGGACCTGCTTCTCGGCCGGTGCAACTTTGTCCGGCATTCTTGGCGCCTTTCGATTCACTTACCACTCTCACGGGACACTAACTTTTCTGCGAAACAGTCGGAAGAAATATTGATAGTGAGCTGTTAGGAGTGTATCACGCGGTTCGCGCACAATGCACGTGTGAAAATGACTAGAACAATCCGGGCTCACGTATGGTGAGAGACTAACACCGGCTTTGACCGCGTGGCGTCGTTTGCTCGACGGATACACGTGCACGACTGCAGTCTAACCTGCATGGCGACGGTGGCGCTGCCTATAGGCGATTATATTTATAACTTACAATTACAAGAGTTCGACTGTACACATACGGTGTACGAAAGAGTTTGGATTAAACTTTAGGATAGGTCCACGCGTTTTCGCTAGCGATACAATAAAATGAATTTTTTTAATGATTTACAATAGAAATTGATTCAAACTATCGACTCTGAATTAATAAAGAAGTTACAGTTTTTACCGCGTGAATTAACTCCTTAACGACGGCTGATCTACACGGGCATCCTGGTTACTATATAATCAATTTTTATAATGAAATTTCGAATAAGTATTATACTTATGTACCAAATTAGAGTAAAAAAAGTATTTTCGATAGTGGTACTACAAATTCGCTTAAACCTTTTCTATTCGTGCATTGCATAATTGTAGTTTAAAGATGATCTTTTTCAGTTATTTTCAAATAAAGAAGACTAAGATATGGGCCTGTACGTCACATGTTTTAAAAATAGACACACCAAGTTACATGATTAATGTACATGAAAGAAAAAGAATGAAAATTAATTGTTTTCAACAATACTTCCGTATAAAATGATTGGTGCCTGACATTGTAGAACAGACATGGGCGAATATTGTCCCGTTGGGCTCTTGTTTTGTTTCCCCGATAGATACTACAGTAGGGACACCGAAAATACATAATTCACTGTCGCTTGTTGTTTACATGGGTACTATAAGTCTATGCACTAAGTGCCTATGCGACACTATAAACAAGTCTAAGATTTCTCCATTTCCCCTCCAAAAACGCGATTTTTTTGGATGAAGGTCAACATACTTACGTCGTTGAATTTGTTCTTTCATGAGCTATAACACTATGGTAACAGAAACATCTCAATCTATTAAAAAATATCGGTGACCTTGATATCTCTAAAAGAATGGCCTTGAACAAAAATTAATTTTCTGTCAGCGTATTTCGCCCATTAAACGGTGCAACTTTGTACCGAAACATAATTTCATAACTTTGTATTCAAGAAGATATTTAGGTGTTCGATTTCCGGTGGACCACCCTGTATATACAGAATGTTCCTAAAATCTTTGGCCAAACATTGCCAGTGTATTCTACTACTCTTACTGATAAAGACAGTCACATAAACATAGAACCGCAAATGCTTTATTTCCGAGTGTAACCTTTAAAGTCGCAGATTACTAAAAACATTGCAGCATTCGAATAAACTGTCGTGTACGTAAATACTCTCTGATATTATTGTGACATAGCAGGGAAATGTAACAGTCATAGTTACATAGTAATACTACTATACAGTACTGTTCGAAATTTTTTCTACGGGGTGAAGTGGGTAAAAGGTGTCATGTGAATATCTCCACAAATATTCGTAATATTAAGAAAAATATTCGGCACGTCACATTTTCCAAATAAATGAATTTGTTATTAACTAAATAAATGCCAAGAAGATTTTACATGAAGATTTTAATTTTGTGGAGTATTTTTTATTGGAATCATGTTTTTGCTGATTTGTGTTTGCAGATTGTATCAAGACGAACTCAATGACTATAATTACTCTTGATCAATCAAGGTCAAGAATAGAGAAAATGCAGTTCTGTCTTTTTAATAGCGTATATGTATACCGCATGATTCTTGTAAGGAGATCGATTAAGATATCACAAGAATTAAAGGAAACATGGAAAAACGATTCATAAAAGGAATGTCCTGTTAGAAGCAAGAAATCTTGTGTTGGACACAACCCGTTTCTAAATGGTGGTGCCTAGAATGTTCTAAACTCAACTAAATTTTTTTTAAACTACATTTTTGTTTCCAAAGGCTGATAGTATATTTTAAAACGAATCCAACGACCTAAAATACAACACCAATGTAAGACCATTTAAAATAATGCTAGGTCATACAAAGTTAAAAACATAAAGTGACGTGATTTCGGAAGTAAGTCTTGTGTTTTCGCTTTTTATAATAAATTTTCAAAACTGTGACCTGTAAATTTATTGACAAATATCAATTCTGGTACAACAAAGGTCCACCGCACTGACAATCATCTGTGGTAAGATAGTTCGTTTTGTTTCAACAATTCGTATTATCTTGCCGTTGCGGATTGTTGGCACTTTACAACACAGATCTCGAAACCAAAACCAATTTTTACACTTGGATACGTAAAACATTACGACAGGACACACAATTCTTTCATAATGTCTGCTTTACCAGTGAAGTAACGTTTGAGAGAAAAGGATCCGTCAGTCAAAACATGCAGTATTGGTCGCAAGAAAATTTGGACTGGGTCCACCAAACTGATAATCAGCGGCTACGGAGTATTAACAGGTGGTGCAGCTATTCGAAATACCGCGTAATTGGTTCCTTCATCTTCGAAGACATATTGACCTTTACTGTAAACCCAAAGGCCACAGTCTTGAAAATCTATTATAAAAAGTGTAAATACAACTTCCTTTAGAAATTTCGGCATTCTGTGTTTTTGACATTGTGTGACCTATTATGCTGAGTAGTCTTCTCTGATATGTCGTTGAACTTGTCTTAAAAAACACTATACTGCAACTAATCGCGATAATAAAAATATTTCAAAGCAAAATCTCCGGCAATATTTTTCAAACAATCTGAGTTCGTATAGTTTAAAGTAGAGCGTTGAAAGTTCTATGACAGTTTAACAAAACCCAGTATAGGCTCGTGTAAGGCTAAAAACAGGCCGAATAAATTTGTTCAAATGTTTAATAAAATTTTTATTTTCGTAGTCTCAAGGCTTGGGTTGTTTATGAACACTTGGCTTCAGAAATTTTAGATACCACAATTATCGTATGTTGAAATTACGTTCACGAAGTACTATAAAACCGTAGAGATCGTAGTAAACTGAATATCATCGACGTGTGTATGCACTGTCACATAATTTCACATACTTGGCATGAAATCGTGATACGAAATTGTCGTATCTGTGTTGCTACATTGAACATATTCTAGCAATCATGCATTTTATGAACCTGTCAAAAGATCGTGATCTTCTTAACCAATATTTTCTAATAAAGTTCTTCGTACTTTTTCGCTGACATATGCCTTCTTTTGAAGAACTTTCTGTTGCACGATGATAAAAAATGAGAAAGTAACACAGATTTCATTTAACGTAACTGCACCGTGTGTCAACACCACCCACACTGTATGCTAATGCATCTCGTCGAAACCCTCGGACCTATACGACGCATTAGCGTCGGATCTATTTCAAGAGGAAACATTCTGTGACACGTGTAATTTATTTACCTGTACCTAACTCAACCTTATCAAAATTATCCATTCTGCGAATAAATCATTTTTTAAATATTATACCATTTAGAAAAAAAGGATGGACGCGATGTACGCCGCTTGTAACGCGACAAAAAGTTGATTGAAACATACTATTTTCTACTATTTACTTACATCTTGTAAATATTATGTTTTTAATACCGATTGTTAAGGGAAGAGATAGTGAGGAACGATTTGTTTCTGAATTATTTTGAACACAATGAATATTTTAGTATACATGAATATTGTGTTCTACACCAGTGCTTATGTTCGTTGGAACAGTACCGTACACTTCCTTTCAATTTCTTTCGGTCCATAGTAAATAGTAAAAATTTGATAATTTATCACGACAGAGTTAATGCGTGTTTTCTTTAACGTGGGAATATGATCATAATTTTTTATAAGGGCAGGGAATAATTCTGAATTTGATAAATTAGATGATATTTATATAAGATTAATACTTAAATATTTGCCATCATGTCGGGAACATATTATGTGGATGTATTCATCTTAACTTCAAAAACCACTACGCAACTCAAAGAGTACACCATTTGACAATATGTTTATATCTATGAGGTCTTAACATTCATACTTTTCTAAAGGAAAATGTAAACATATGTTGCAAAATGTAAAATAAATACAGTCGAACCTTGGTAACTTGAATATCAAGGGAAGAACTAAAATCTTCCAGTTGTGGAGGTTTCGTCTTATGGATGTTTTCGAGTAAGAGGTTTAATAAATAAAAATTTGACTTTCAGCGGCTTTGTACAAGGGTTAATATTTTTCGAATTGAAGAGGCTCAAAGAAAGAGAGTTTCAACTTTTAGAGGTCAAGTATTTATCGTATACCTATACGTGTATGTACAATATGTATAAACATAATCATAAGACGAATTTTAAACAGAAAATAAGTGGCAGTTTGTGTTTTATGTACCTAGGCTACTACGCATTATCATTAAATGAGTTTGTAATTTTACTTTGTGTTAATGTGTTACTGTATTGTAAATCAGTAGCATTTTTTAGCAGTGACATGCAGTTTGAGTACTTACATGGTGTTCAATAGTAGGTAACAGTTATATACTATGAACAAGAAGTCTATAACAAATTTATGTACTGTTTACATTCAGTGATGAAACATTCTGGAATAACGTTAATATTTGACTTATACGTTCATAAAGACCTTCATTACAGAGTAGCTCGGCAGGCTGCAGTAGCATTCGGGTTCGAGAACTGTAGCCTGGCGAGCTAGGGCCACTTGTCATCACCTTAGGAGGGAGAGAGATAGAGCATCGGCACGGTCGGGCTGGGCCCGGAGGAGCAAGGGGGGTATGTGGTGGGGATACACCCCGTGCAGCCTGCCGTGCAGAAAAATATAGCAGCCTGCCGAGCTACTGAACTCTGCGTCCGGCCGAACTGTAGTACGAGCCATTGTACCGAACGCCCATTGGCGTCGACAGTACACGGAGAGCAGCTTTGTCAAGCGCCTTTAAGGCTTAGACGGCCGCTGTCACGTATACGTGATTTTCTTCATTCAAACAACACCAATGTAAAACAAATAAATGTTTCAAATTGTATAATACATATTTTAAGTACTATATAAGTGGAAATTGTGCAATATTCAATATAAATACAGTAATATAAAATGTTTAGTTACTTTCACATTTTTACAAAAATCTCAAAAGTAATTAGTGTTCGCTAGAATATTAGCGGCCGTCAAAGTGTTGAGTGGGATTTCCTATATGCGATTGATCGCACGCGTGAGACGCAAATGTTCGATACAATGGAGAAGCTTGCTTCTGTTTACTTATACGCGACTTTCAATTGTTATGACCGCATCAGACGAGCGCGTCTGCGATCGTCCGCTTCAGCAGTAGTCTAGACGTAATGCACTGCGATTCGTTTCAAAAACGTATGAAGAAATGTCGACAAAATTGCAGTTTTCTTCACAGGAGGACGAAAAACTGATACAATATATCGCAGACTTCCTTGTCCTTTGTGATGCTAGTGATACAGATCACAAAAATTATGTATGTAGTTAAAGAAAAGGTGTGGAGAGAAATATGAAATTAATTTAAAGAGAACAAGTAAAGTATTTTTTATTTATAATTATGTTCCTAAATATAATACGAAAATGTACTAAATGAGTGCGTCATACGCGTACATAATGGAAATGATTTGTGTACGAGCGCTGTTTCAAGTCGAAAGTAGGCGACCAGACGCACACGTCTGACGCTTACAGGAAATCCCACCTTTAGGCGCCAATCGTAGTCAAAGGATTAAACCTTTCGTGTACTTAAACTTTCTATGATGCAACACGCGTTAGATTGAATATTTCATTACTATAATATTTACCATGTTAATCATTAGGTTATTTCAGTATTGTAGAATTGCAAAATATTTAAAAAAGTATTAAAAAACCAGTACAAATGTACAGGTTCGTAGCGTACAATAAATATCCGCACTCGAACCAGTCCATCGGTAGCCCGTAGCACACGATGCACAAGTTTTCGGAACCCATATAGGATGTTCACTGTGTAATAGGCTTAACGTAAATAATATTTGTTTTGGTGGTTGACGCGTCTCATATTGCCATCCGTTGCAAGTGTCATCGAGTCAATCGCCGCTACCGTAGAAACAAAACATCAACGTTCGTCAAGTTTCGGGCGAATTCGTCTATTTTCGGTTTTGCAAGGCCCAGGCCGAAATATCTAGGGCAGTACCTCGCAGAACGTCGAACAAGAGTGATGCATTGTTTATATTTAACCGTAAATAATAAAGTACATTATTTATAATTAACTCTACCACTTTAACGATCCGCATGGGTTGATAGTGATGAAAAGTTTAATAGATCGGCTTGTCTAAGCCTTAGGTGTGCTTAAAGACTAATTGTTAATAAAGAAAAGTATTTTGGCCCTTATACAGCGTAGCCACTTCGATATTAGCACTTTCCCATGACGGGTTCAATGATTTACAATTTTTTAGATGATTTTTTACTTACACACCTAAAGCTACTTTAAAGTCTACTGACTTACGTCATAGCTTCTTACAAAGGAAAGCACTTCACAAGTTTTAGTGTGGTTGTAATAGTATTACAGACAAAGTTTCGCTCTTTTATCGTACTCTTTTTGTTAATATTATACACTTTCTTATACAGAGTGTCAGATAGGTTTTCGTATAAATTTCACCAGCAAGTTGTCCGGTTAAAAACATAACAAAAAAATGTCATATAAACATAGGTTTATAAATGTTTTATTAAAAAGTTATAACTAAAATATTAAATGTAAGAAACGCTTTTGTAACTATTTTCGCCTTTCAAAATGTCGGCAGTAGGTATGCATCGACACAAGTTTGAACTGATCGGTACTTTTGAATATTCTGTCAACCGAGAAATTGTCTAATCACCCGAGCAGGTAGTCGTAAACGAAACAAAAACTGTTACTGTAAAGTATTTTTTAAATTGGATTTTCGTCGAAAAAATTCAAAACGGAGTACATACACACATCTTTCATATTCTACCGCATACGCAGTGACATCTTCATTAAATAAAATTGAATAATATACTTGTAGTTAACGTATGTTGCATACGGTAGGAAACGTCATTACTTATGAGATCAGTTGATAATTCATATGGCGTGTGTGCTTTCGCACTGTAAACGTTTTCTTTTACAGTCCTGCTAGATAAAGATTTGAAGAACTGGTCCTCCTCCACCAATACACCTTTGGGCGGTGTCCACTTTCCCGAGTATTGCACTAAGAATAAGACAATTATCGTTCTCTTGCCATTTCACATTTTTGTCATGGCCCTTTAACAAAGCATTTAACTTATTTTTTGACCGTAGAAGGCACTGGTCAAACTTGTTCGGAAATCTGTCAGACTCCCTATACGCATATAGAGTGTCCCAGAAAGGTTGTACAATCTGAAAACTGTAGATTCGCCATACAAAAACAAATCGAAAAGTTCTTAACCATTTTGTAATCGGCCGATTCATTTTCGAGATATTAGCGATTGAAAATTGGGTATTCGCTGTGTTGCATGTGCCTAACATGTGCTTCCCTGTGTGTGAATGCAACTACACCACACGTGCCGTCAGCTGTTCGCTCAGCCGCACGTGTGCATAGAAACATGCACGCACACACAGCGAACACTCAATTTTCAGTCACTTATTTTTTACAACGAAGCCGCAGACTGCAAAATGGTAAAAAACTTTTCAATCTATATTCATGGAAAATTTATAGTTTTCGGATTTTATAACATTTTTCGGACACTTTGTATGTTTCTACTAAGTTAGTGCGTTCGTTTTTGCGTATTTTTCTATCAAAAACGAAGTAATCATTAATATAAGAAGATACTGCAGTATCAATTCATAATAAAAGGTTATTTACACCAACATACTATATTTCCCTTGCTTTGTATACGTTTATCACGTGTCGTCTCATCGTCAGCAAATGGTATGAAATTTGCTACTTTTTTAAATAGAAGCATCGTAATGTCTGTAGCTGAGAAAAACAAGAAGCATGACAAATTTATTAAGTTTAAAAATTCAAATTGCCACTGATCAAGTAGAGATCTGTCTATTTATTTTAACGTTTTTCAAATGTGTTAAAAAGCTTGAGCTCAAATCAAACTGTACAGATGTGTTAGATCATTATAAAAGTTTGTGAAATAATTGCAAGTTAATTAATGTAAGTTGTATACATATGTATAATTCGTGTAAAATTTAGTTAAGTGTACCTTTATAATATTTAATTCACAAGAACTGATTAGAAAATTTAAATATCGTATCATAAAACGATCGCAGCGCGCCCTATGATGTTGCAAGGAATTAAATCTCGATAGATACTGAACAAATGTCAAATCTAAACGTGGAACAGGCCGACCAGTTGGCTAGTAAACAATAGTGTTCTGCAAACTGTTTATAACGTGTTAATAATGAATAACGTCGAGATTGAAGACTTCTATCATCACGATTTCACGACAGCATCAGAATGGGAAGTGTTCATAGCACGATTGGAAGAAATCATGCTCGAATGGAAACTACCTAACACAAAAATTGGTCCTTGTTTAAAGAGTGGAGACTTTATTAATTGTCAGTGGGAGGAGAATACTGAAAAACTTCATCTTTCGGGTATTATTCTTATACATCTTTATTTTACAATAACTAGTTAAAAGTATAGAAGATAGATAAATATTATATGCATGTGTGCCGTTTCAGGTAAACAATAAATTTTAAAATTTCTGTTAGAGGCTATGTTTACGATTTAAATGTGTTACTATTCAGATTAGTTTTAATAAACTGTAAGTTTAATATTTTAAACACTTATAATTAGTTGATGAATTAGGAGTTTAGAAGATCTGTTTGTTACAATGAATTTTAATCGCCAAGCAAATCATTTCTTATGCTTAGTTTTTGATTCTCAATAGCAATTGATGTAGTATAAACTTACAGCATGATGAACATGCAATTACGGATTCAAGGGTTCCAATAAATCTGAATTTCTCAAATAAAGTTCTACCAAAAATTTCTATAAAATTATTTATTTGACCATCTGTTATATTAACGTGTACAAAATGTAGCTCCGACAGTCAAAACTCTTTGTCCAGTCCATCTCTATTATCCTTATTTGGTCTGTCTTTCTGATATGAGCAAAGTAATCATTCATATGTAGTGCCTAAAGGGAATAAAATCAAATCAAAGGAAAGTTCTTTTCTGCCTCCAGGTGGCACATACTGTGCTGTACCCTGGGACTGGCAGGTTTCAAGGACATCAATATTCAGGTTTCAGCTTCTAATTGGTGTTTAACATACCTCACATGAGAATTTTTCATTTAAATTAAATCATCAAAGGAAAAGCAAACTTTATCCTTTGACGATTGTCACCACTCTGAGTTGGTACTACAATAATATTTAAAAGATGAGATTCTATCAACATATTATTCAGTTCAATGCAAACAAACATATTCAGCCTTTATCAAATATTCTCAATGCATTCTTTATGTGTCCAGAAATTCGTTCAAATTGCAATAGGAGAGAAAAATACACACATATGTGTAACGCTAGTTTTGTTGAGATGAATATAAAGTTCGCTAAAGACAATTATATGCTGTTTTTATTTTCTTAATTATAGAAATTTATTATGTTAAGAACAGTAAGGATTTTAAGTTAACCATTTTTATAAAAAGATGGCTTTAAATATTAAAATTTCAATGTTGGATAGATTTCATTTTTTTTTTGAACAGTCGATTTTCTTAGTAGTCGACTCGATTCTGTTAGGTAATTTAAACATGCTATTTTCATAAAATGTTTCTAATTTATTTTAAAAAAATACCTTCTTCATGTGCTGTTAGAGGGCATCTATTTCTTTAAATTTTTGACCCATTGTGGAATTTTGCAATAATTAAAATAAGTAATAATCTGATAGGAATAATGTTAAATAACCCTCCATAATAAGAATAGACTATGTATATTCTGTAAATAATCAAATTAATAAAAAATATTGAACTTTATATTCACTCTAAAAAAGAACATAATCTTTTGCAATGACCTAATAGAAATGTTTATATATTTCAGATGCAGAATTTATATTAAAACAGTATAAGTTAAAGCTGGAGGACAAAGATGTAGACAGTCCATTAGAAGATAATGAAGACGAAAAAATACAATGTCAAAAGGACGCATTAAACACATCAAATGACTTTGTCAAACTTGATGGGAATCACTTAGAAATAGTTTGTTACTATGGAATCAGAGAATTCCTTGTTTTACAACCTTGTAAAAGTGAATTGGTGACAGATGAAACAAAAATTAGAATTTTACTTAGTTCTCTTGCAATTGCAGCAACTAATGTTAATTGGTAATTGGAAGAATTTTTTATTTAATATTAACACATTGACTGTCACAGTGAAAACTGCCATACTTGATATGGCACATTATAAAATGTTATTTTTAATATCACTTTATATTTGTCCCACATGGCTACCACTTTTCTTATATGTTCTTGTTTGTATACAGGGTATTTAAAAGAAAATATGGAACAAAAAAATCTTTATGTAAGGGGTTGAAAATAATATTTTCAAAGTTAGAAGTGATTCTTTGTTCCAGTAGTTCAGGTGTTTTATGTGCTTTTATTCATCTTAGGCGACACTAAGCTGTGAATTTTTGTGCTATATCCTGAATTTGAAGTCTATAGAAGGCAATCCACTTATGCTTCCATTTCGACATACATTTGACACCTTTGTACAATAGTCAACAACTTTGATTTATCTATGAAATTCATAAATGTTGTTCACTGACACAGAGTGAACAAGATTATTTGATGTATCTACATAAAAAGAAATCCTAAGGATTTAAGTTGAAGCATTTTTCACTTTATATCTCATTAAAAAACTGCCTAACATCCAAAAGAAAATAATGTGGTGGAGCTCCATTATGTATGTACCATGTTTCAAGTCGTTCCCTGAGTGGGGTATCCTTGAAAAGATTAAACAAAGTATTTATTAAATAATTGTGATACTTGATATCTGAGAACCCATTTGGTAGTACTATGGGCCCACCCAAACATTTATGAATAACCAGTACTGTGTATGTTTCTCGACAGCATCATGTGGATTGTACTCTGTCCATACTTAATTCCTGTGAAAATCCACACCACTGATTAGCATAAATACAACTTTATTGCTGGACAACATATTGGCCAGGAAAAGCAGATTTATTATGTTTTGAAAAGGGTCACTCTATGAAAGCTACCCATTTTGATCACGTTTTTTGAATGCTATAAACCTGCGAAGTTCCGTACCATTTTTTTAAAAATACTGTATACTAATGGGACTTCTTCCCGTGTATCCGATAACTAATAATACTAATATTATTATTATTAGTGCAATGTTAAAGTGTCTCGAAATTTTGTAAGATTTATAACTTAATAATAAGTGTAGTATTTATTTTATAACCACTAGGACAGTCAACATGTTAACGTGAATATATTCTTATAATTTATTAATTGTGTTTAGTGTTATACCTACACTGGTGCAAATACAGAAACCATGGCAAAAGATGTATTTTGGTACCAGTATCGGGAATGGAATTTGCACGCATTTCGATATGGTACATTTGAAAAAGATACCTCCTCATTGCAAGTACCTTACTGGTACGAATACAGTTTATATATAGAAATATAGAATTAATTATGATTGTTGTTTTATAGTAATTAAAATTATATTGTTAGATATAGTAGTTCATGATGAATTTTTTACAGACAAAGATTGTTCGTAGGTTTACTTACATTATTTAAACAGAAGGTTGGAGAAGGTTGCGGTGTTAGACTTGATCCAGTGGTGATATCAGTGCGATTTTCATATTTATTAAAAGACTGGACTACTAGCACGTGGACTCAAGACCCTCCAGATTTTGATTTTATGCAAGGCGAAACTTTGGGGGTAGTGGAACTTGGGAAACTTCCATTCGGGGCAACATTCGATCCAATTGCGTAAGATTCTTATGGAAAAACAGAAATAATGAATACATTCGATGTCCCCTGACTTTGTAGTTTAATGAATTTGAATTGTATGTAGCAGAGTTAAGCGGCGTGGATATACAAACATAGACGAGTGATTCTTAGTTAAAAAATAAATAAAAATTGTAAAATACATTTTTTTTCGTACGAGGCACCGTTTTCGTTAATAGTTCAAATTGAAATTAATAGAGAATTTTTTTAGTTCTAGGTAATCCGATATTGATTATGTACTTTCATTAATTAAAGCACTATTTAAATAACAAATTATTCTCTTTGCAAGCAATATATTGGTTTAGATGAATCTAAAATGATTTGCATTGATAAAATACAATTTTATATGAAATAAGTTATTACTCAATCAGAAAAATGACATTTTGTTTCAAATAATCATTTATTATTTAATATTTGTTATGCAAATAAAAAGTGTTCATATCTGGTACATAGTTATATTAATGTACATAGCAACTGAATATCATGAGTCACTTGGACATCTGTGTTAATGTTATCTTGAAACACGTATGAGTCAAGGGACAGTAGGTATACAAGATTATGAAATGAAATGTTTTGTTATAGTGAGCTTCATTTGTTTACAACATGGCCAGAAATGTCAGAGAACGTTGTTGTTGATAGTGAGAGTTTCACAGACTTAGAGCCACAGTTAGCTCCTGAGTGGTCAGTGCAAGTGAAAATGGTACCTTTGCCTGCCTGTTTGCTTGGAGAGTATTTAACAGACTTTTTGCATCTATGTAATGACCAAAAAACTGTAGCAGATTTACTTGGAGATGCTGTAGTATATGATCAACACGAAGACCAAGCACTGAGCTCAGTTTTTGATATATTAACGGAATCCAAAATCCCTACCATTTCAACAGTAGTCAGCAAAGCGACTACAAAAAAAAGTAAAAATGTGGAAGGACCGATATCAGAAGAAATTCTATTGTCGATACTTTATTTTCTATTCCCAGATGCGGAAGAAAATTCAGTGAGTAATATTTTTTTTGTACACTTTAATTAACATTCACTTTACACAGAGTGTTTCACAATTAAGTGATCAAACTGTACCAAAATGTTCTATGAGCAGTAATGAGTAAAAAGTATTCTATAAAGATATACCCATAAGTGGTTGGTTGATATGAGAATAGCTTCATGATATTTTTGTAATATACAAAGTGAGCCGCGCAGTTGAGCCGGGTTATATCTCGAATTTGGTTGGAGATAGAAAAAAGATCTAGAGGCAAAAGTTGAATGGTGTAGGATGGACTATTTTCCTACCTCTTCACTTTATTTATAAGTGCAGTGGTGCACCGGCAAAATGCAAATGCACTTTTTTTTTAATGGAACTGCATATTTCTTTTACGCTGATTGACTCATCGGAACATTCTGCGTAAAAAATATTAGGGTATAGTGTTAAAAAAATCAATTCATGTTGTAAGTCATAACTCTATAGAGAAACGACATAAATATTGCTAAAATATTCTTGTGCCGAACCGTAATATTGCAAGAACAATGCAACTGTATCATTTAAGATCGTTTCTCCTTCAGTTAGAATTATTTATAGACACATTCTGTCATAGGGTGTTGAAAAGTATTTAGGACATGGGGTAGCTGGTGCTCTTGAAGCGGAATAAAAAATGTCTAATAAACATGGGTGGAAAAATTAATATTATCCAAGCTGTAAACAAATTTATGTTAAAAAACATCTGATCGCAAAACGCTTTGTAATTGAGACAATACTGATTCTTCTACAGGGTACTGCCTTCTAAATTCAGAATATTTTTTTATCATCCAATATAGCATTCCTTTTTGTGTAATCTTGTTCAGACGGGCGTTCGCTTTCCTTGGCCGGAAAACGCTATCTGGCAGGCATCAAAAAGTAGTTGTAAGCCACGCTTACTGCGAAACTTGAACCAATACTTTGGTTGGTACTGTCCAGAGCTGGAAAGATGACCAGCGGGTAGATCGCGGGTCTGATTGGTTATAGCATAATGGACCCACTTAGTTGAACACAATCATAAAAACAGCACACGCATTTTCTTTACTGGTCTTGTTTCGGAAACATCAGAGGCGGGTCGGGCAGAGTACATTTCTTGCTCCTGTGCTGTCCCGTACGCCAACTTTCCAGTTCTGCATAGTACATAGAAAAGAAGGCAAGCGCCCAGCTGGTCAAGACGTGCTCATACCTGCTGTATATAAATAAGGGTGATATAAAATAATGCAATGGATTAATTAATATTTCAGAGAACTCCGTACCCTGATTTTAGTACGTATAATGTAGATGAAGATCAGTGGAAAGGCGTAAAAACATGTGTGGTCGACAGTTTGGTCTGGCGTCTCGGTATTGTTGCAGCACACTGTACACATAATCTTGGAGGGGTATCAGCGCTGGCACAATTGTGGTACGAATTCGTGCAAGAAATCAGGTTTCGCTGGGAAAATAGCATCCTCATACCAGGGTAAGTGTAAACTGCACATTTAATTATATAATTAATGTCTAAATACAAAATAGTATTAAAAACAATTGACGAGCACCAAATGCGACATGATCAGAAAATGAGGAATTCTATTAACTTTTCTTTATTGAGGTGAAATTTCTTAGAACACATGGGATTTTTCAAAAAATATATACATAAATAATAATTTAGTTACATTACATGTATAACTTCACTAGACGATCATGCTTAATTCTATATTTTAATATCAAAAACTATAAAATAACTGTGAAAAATTCTTTTATTTTTGACAAACCTCTCGTTGCCAGTGTATATCACATGTTACGAAACACCACATAGTACATTTCTCACGAACATGTGTATTGCAAAGTGGGGTACGGATTTCGATGAACTCTTTTTTTGCGATACAGTCTTTGGATAGAAACGCATTCACCACTTGTACATTTTAATTGTGACTCGTTTATAACTTATTACTGTGACCATTTCAAGAGATCGTGCGTTTAAACTAATTGAGACTTAACACTTCATTCGAGCACACATTTTAAAACACTTTATGTCGGTTTCCTTAAAGCTATACATTTAGAATGTATCGCTGCGTTAATACAATTATTACATGGTAATATTTGTAACAGCGTAGCCTTGAATCATTATTCTAATATTAAATTGTCTACGAATCTCATTTTTTAACCCTTTGCCTACTTCGCACCACTATACAGTGGCTTTCCGCTAAGCAATTATTCAGGTCGACACGCTACTATATTGGCTCAGCGGTTTCATTAATTCTTTTCATATTGTTCACATAATGTTTTTAGAATATGGACAAGGAATGTTTTATTGTTTTTAATAGCATGCGTTTGTATTACTATTTTATATACTGTTCAGCGGGCTGTGTGTATAGCGGTAGATCTGCGCGTCTAGATCAGCCATAGCCAAAGGGTTAAAATATAAAAAATTATAATTAAAAACATTGTGTCATATGATACACCTATATTAATAAGAGTGATTGTCACTGAACACGTTTGAGCAGAAGGTTACACTCTCAGCGTATCAAGTCAAAGAGGCATGAGACCAGTCCTCGTAGTCGGATTGCGTGCCATATAGATGTCCATGTCGTGATCGGTCCAATTGTTCTCTTCGTAATTATTCAGAGTATGAGTGGAGTCCGCAATACTGTATCTGCTACCTGGTCGTGGAGGATTTTGCTCCAAAGTACGGTTACACGAGCGTGGTCTTTGCCTCCTGGACGAAGAATGCGGCGGCATGTGACTCGGTGAAAAGTTCGTTCGTGACATTCTGTCAGATGCTGCCGCTAGGGACTGTCTTGATTGCCTTAGCTCTACAAATTAAATATCAAACCAAAAATTTATACATATGTGTATTTATCATGACTGTTGAGTAATTTGTTTAACAAACTCTAACCTGGTCTTGTCGTAACTAGATTAGACGACAGAGTGGTATTTGCAAAATATCTTGTTGAATTGTTGGAAAAACTGTGTTGCGATTGTCCGTCGACCATGGATCGAGTTGAAACCTTCCCGCTGTAGTGACCCGTTTGCGATCTGACATCATCGATGCAAGAAGCCCTGGTTATCGAACCTAGAAATAAATAATAATCATTTGAAAGTCTTGCGATCTCTGTTAAATTTGATGGTCTTCTTATTTTTATTCTTTCTCCGTACCTTGTCGGTCAATAGGAAATATCCTTGGTCTCGGTATACTTCTGTTACTGTACGCAGACACTTGGTCCCATTCCTTTTGAGCGTTGTAAGCGCTGAGTGTTGCCATCGAGGACAATGGTCCACCAGGGCTGGGAGTCGGGCCAACGTTAGAGCAGCAATTAACCGGTAATCCAGCAATCGGTCCTCCCATTTTCGTTTGTTCGAGACTGTGCAGAGTGTGAAGCTTTCTAGCTCTTCGTCGATTCGCAACAATGAATATTATCACGGCGACAACTATTGTAGCGCATATAGCAGCACTGGCAGCGATGGTAATTTTGTCCATGTTAGATGTAGGTGAATTTTCCGTTCGTACTTCTTTACATTGGTTGTACGGTACATTTGCTGGAGTGATATTTGTTTCTTCTAACGAGACCACGCAGACAATGATACACTCCTGCGACCAGAAAGCGAATTAAACATATTCCTAACCAGAAGTCACAGTGCGATGCATGAAATGTGAATGGAGCTGTTTCAAATATCTCACCTGCGAGGGAACGTTCTTTATTTTGAACTCTCTTTCACTGGCTTCGAGAGGAGGAGCCTGCTTGAAGCTGCTGTCTCCAAACAGGCGATAAATAACTTTGAAGCCTAAAATATTCGATACTTCCGTGTCCCAATATATAACCACAGCATTGTCTTGCCTGAGCACGTCTTTGACTATAATGTCCTTCTCGCTTGATTTTGATTTGTATAGCGGTGAACCGAGCACCAATGGTGGCCTTGGCTGGTGCTGCTGCATGTGCTCTTGAATGTGTTTCGGTGGAGACAAGGTTGTCCTCATTATCACTACGTTACCAGTTCTTGCAGCTGTTGGTCTGTTAGTGGTAGGTTTCAACGTAGTCGAATGTGAAGTTTCCATTCTTTTGGGCTCGATTGTTGACGTTGTTGACGTTGTAGATTCTGTCGTCGTATTCATTGCAGTTTGCGCAGTGACAGAGAACTGAGTCGTTGGATTGAAACTGCTCACCACACCTACTGGTTCTCTCGTGTCCACACTTTCTACAGTACCGATTCCAATGATCTCTGGCGTTCTTTCGCAGCTCATTTCTAGGAGAACATATAATTATTACAATTTCGTGTGATATATTATTCTTAATTGTAATGCAGAACCCTCTAGTCCGCATACATTTTTTTCAGTTTCTGTTATACATATAAAAGAATCGCAATATCTGTAGAAACGTAAAGAACATGTAGAATAATATTTTTATAATTACCAGTCACGTCAATGTTATAAAAGTTTCTGTCTTGTAGTTTCTGTGGACTTCCGCAGAACTGTGGTTTGCGTTCTCGACTGGTGACTTGTAAATCCCTAGTTTTTATCCAATTCACGATCCATTGTAATCTGCAGTCGCAGACCAGAAACCGACCACCTAAGCTCAGTCCACGAAGCGTTCCATTCAGCTGCGCAAAAGTTTCCTCCGAAACGGTTGACAAAGGATTTCCATCGATTGCTAAAAGAGTTATCGATGGATTCTTTTGAAAAGCGTGTACTGGTAACTCCGTTATCAAATTGAATCCGATATCTAACACCTAAATAAAAATAATGTTTAGTCATTTGTTACCGTTATACGTACCTCATTTAAAGCTATCTTCACGGACATCATCAATGTCATTAGTGGTGCCGAAATAGGTTTAAAGTCAATATCTTTTTTTTTTTTTAATGCAATCATATGTTTTAATATACAAGCGGGAGTCACATAAACGGTAACAAGTCAGTATCTCTTAACTGAAATGAGATATCGAGAAACTGATTTTTGATAGTTTTATGGTTTCAAGGGGCACGTAGTTTGGGGCATTAGAAACTTGCTAGATGGAGTAGCTTTTTAAATCTCAAGGTTACTTTGTTTTTTTTTTGTTTTTTAATAGAACACTATATTTTTCCTCGTAATCATGTAGGACATGCAGTGACAAATAAACTGTATACCATTTTATGGCATTGAAGTGATCTTGACTGGCAAAATTTTCTTGCCAAAATTTAGCCATTTTCTACAGATCTTTCTCTCACCAGTCGGAAGCCAATTAACTTGAGTTTGGATAACAACTAACAATGCTTGTCTTTCAAGGAACATCATGTTTACAAATATGTTGCGAGTGATAGATGTGAAATCCAGGGGAATATTTCGCGAACTCTTATTACTGCTGAAAATTAAGTATCAATGAAATTGATGCATTTCACCGGTCGTGGGCGCTTCAAGGTCATATAACTGACACGGTTGTATTCGTTATTGCATACTTTACTTGCCTACGAGGGGAAAAATATAGTATTCCATTTAAAAAAAACAGGTGACGTTGAGATTTAAGAAGTTACTCCACCTAAAAAAATTCGAATACCACAAACAGCGCACGCTTTGAAACCTGTAAAGTACCATAAAGCCGGTTTTCGATATCTCATTTCATTTCATTAAATTTGAGCCTTAAACGAAATACAATATCGAAAACCGGCTCTATAGTACTTAAATTTTAGGAGATGCTGGCTTGTAACAGTTTATTCACCCAGCATTGATCAACAGTTTCTTTGCCAACCAGCTATGAGTTAAAGACTTTATTTTTGTGAAGTAGCACTTGTGTCTGTCAACACTCTTACAGATATTCATTTATTCCGAAAAATTGAAATTGAAACACCTTGTTCAGTAAAGGTTTAAGTGGAAGAAAACCTGTATATGTTGACTTTTAAATTATCAAGATAATCTGATCAATGTACAATGTATGTAAAGTTTATAACAGCTTTTACAAAATCATTCAACCTTCGTATAAAACATTTTCTGATTTTTATTAATAATATTGAGGATATTCATCTGAGCATATTTAAATGTGGCATATTATAGTCTTCATATACAATTACTTAGCTAAATAAATTCCTGGAAGTTGTTTTATACACTTTAGGTAGAGTTTGTTATTTAATGTTACAAAGGAAATTGTACACCAAGTACAGGTTACTCGCTCAAGTATGCGTTCGTACTCACTCTAAGATCCTGAACGGTGTTAATAGCAGCTGTGGGAAAGTCTGGAATCAAATTGTTCAGTAGGCTCAATGAGCTTAAAGTATTTTTAATTCCATGAAAAGCATCGGGCCCGATATTTTGAATCAGGTTCCTCTCAAGGTTCAGTCCTGTCAACGATTCGAGTCCTTCAAAAGCTTTCATGCCAGCAGATCCAGGAAGTTCTCGAATACTGTTTTGCGACAGATCGAGAAAGGCCAAGGTTCTCAAGCCTCTGAGTGCCTCCGGAACCTTTTTCTGTCTGGTGCCCTTCAGGTTCAAGTTTTTCAACGACCTCTCCAAACCTCGAAACGCTCCAGGCAGAAGGGTAACTTCGTTATCAGAAAGCTTCAGTGTAACTAACTTCAATCCTGTGAAAGCGTTGTCATTCACCCTTGTAATCTTGTTCATCGAGAGGTCCAGAACGGTGAGGTTATGAAAATTCTTGAAAATATTACTCGGAATGTCTGAGATATCATTATCTTTCAGATTCAAACTCTTCAAGGAGTTCTCTTGTCCTTTGAAAGCTTGTAGCTCGATGGTTTTAATTTTACATCCGGACAGTTGTATGTTGTTAATTTTTAAGTCCGCGAAGGAGCCGTTCCTCAGAGTTCCAATAGTGCTGTTGTTGACGTAAAATAAATCGATTGTGGTTTTGGACGCGTAATGCCTCGTAGCAGATATAAGTTGCTCGTAATCGACGATGTCGCATTGCACTGAGAGTTCTCTGGCTAAGTTGTAATCGCAGATACAGGAGCTCTCGAGATCACCTACATTTTGAGCCCATGGACAGGTTGAGATTGCTGCTACGGTGGTGATTATGCCTGCAATTAGCAGCAACACCACCGTTGGAAGTATATCTGCAAATAAATGGTAAAAACTTGTTAATACAAAAGATATGGAAATACGTAAAATAACAAAGTCGTATAATAAAGCAGTTCAAGCCCTCAGCTTATAGTTCGTTTGTTTGACCTTCATCCGCTGCAAGGTACCATCATAAGGATTCGTATTTTCTTTATCTAACAGAATATTAAGAAAACAGGTAAGGCACTTGAAACAAGGGAACCATTTCGTAATAAGTTCGTTTTAGTTGTAAGATGGTAGATTAAAGAAATTTCATGATCATTGACAGTTTTTTAAATGAAATGATTTTCTTGTTTGCTGCATAATAGAGCGTTGCAAGACAAAAACAATGATCTATGATTCAAGGCTATTTGAAAGCATACAAGGTCAGTTATAATGAAAAATCTCTTACTTCAGCGATGAAATTAAATAGTACTGAATTAATTAATATACTAATATGAATAAAAATTATGTGCACTATGTGCTGCAATTTTTCGCAAAAGTGATTTTTTTAGAATATAAAAGCTGCTGTCTCCGGGACAATATAGGGGCCCATAGCACACGGTGAATGATTTTTCGAAACGCATGCATGTATTTATGATTCTTAAACGATTAATATACAGGGTGAGCCATTTAAGTTTAGAACCTAAAATATTTAGTTTTAGTTAAAATAATAGTTTAGAACCGTCAATATTCATGCATTTGGATTGCACTTGGAATACGTTCCTTAATATTTTATTCCTGCAAATTAAAAAAACACTAAGTGGATGAATTTTTATGGACAGTTCTTTCTAAACAAAAGACGATGACGACGTAGTTCTGATATTAAACGCACACTTTACTTCCTACATCACACTATAATTTTTTAAAAATATCTCATCAGAACTTTGAAGATCAAGATATCTTCTATGGTTGAATCTATTTCTTTTTCAGCCACAACACTGTGGCATCGAAAGTATCTTGTTTCATTTAAAAAAATATCGATCATTTTGAAATTCTGAAGAATATGACTGAAAAAAAGTTTCCTTATCACTAAAAGCAACAGAGATATTTTAGGTTCTAATCTTAACTTATTCACACTGTACAATAAAATTCCGACTGTTCAGGGCAGGGACAGGGTTTAAAATGTGAACGTAACTTCTTCGTTATTTTTTAAATTCTCCATTCTTTAATATTGCTTCCGCAACTCCTTTGCATTGCCGACAAAGTTGAATTGCTTAAAAATTGTACGTTCGTAGCGAGATCGAAAATCAGCCAGTTTCTAACGTCCTTCTTTAATCGTAGCTCAGTGACCGAACATATTCGTTGTGCTCTGTTACATATTCTTCCGAATAAAAAGTAAAATGATCAAAATAGTGGAATATAGGGCTGTGATGCAGACGGTCATTGGGAACCGTGACGCATGAGAAAGCCAAAGTTGTGCAGCTCAAGTGAACCGCAACAAACCAGGGTCCATAGACCGAAACCGTTACGAGTCAATGGCCGGATAAAACGCATGTTCTCCGGCTGAATGTTTCTATCAATGGCAGGGGACAAACGGTGTACAAATTCTTTTCGAGCCACGTTCTCCTTCGACACCTCTTTGTCGCCCTAACATTCAGGCTCGCCTGGCATCAATTTTGTTATCTTCAACGCCTACAGCGCTCTGGGAGTCATCAACGATCTGCGCCACTTACTTAATTTCGTTAAATAACTGTTAACTTGTTAACTGCCATAGTGGCAAATACAATCTTCAATACAGCACATCGTAGTGATTTATATAAATCGTTCAGAATTTTAAACGTTTCATTATTCAAGGGTGTACTTATTATTTTATATTATTACTGACATATTAATCAATTTAAGTACAGTTTCAAAATTACATAAAATTACAGAGTTATTTAAGTAAATTTAAATTAATGTGCTGATCACATGCGACGTCACCCGCGGTTGTCCAGTACGTTTATTCTTATAAAATTCTGGAAAAAAATATTAACATTGATTCTTAGCATCCAGTGAGGACCCCATCTTTGATCCTAAAATTTATACCATAAGGTTTGAACAAACACATTGTAAGATCGAACCGAACAAGCAAGTGAATATTTATTAAAACAACATGGATTTCTTCTGCAATTCCTTGATTCGATAGCGATTTAATGTTTATCAGGCTACCTCCCATAACGATTTGTCATGACGTAATGTTTCCGTTTCTCGTTACTCGTAGAAAATGACAATAAACCATGTATATTGTATAATAATATAAAACACATATTGTATGGTAGATCAATTAACACCTTTCATTATAATAACGAGTCACACTTTCGATGCGTATTCTAATTCATACTGTGTGCCCAGTTTATTTCTTAAACTATTGAAAATACAGAAAGGTAGTTTATGAAAATGTTTCTTGGTTCGAAGGGGCATGTATAATGACATAAAGAAATTTTTGTTTAAATTATTCTCACACGGGATTTCATGGTCATATCCCCTTTTTTAAATGGAACCATGCTGTTTTATTATAGCCAATGGAACCATACTGTTTTATTATAGCATATTCTATGATTCAGTTTTTCTGTTATTGTATCATAACAGAAAAGAGTCTAAGATTTTGGGCATTGTTGGGTATGATTATTTGTTTATTCTGACAATGAACATCCATGCACCATCCCTTTGCCATTTTTAATATCCATATAATTAAGGATTCATTGAGGATTGCGGTTTTCAAAAATCACATAAGAACAATAATCACATTATTTATACTTCTTATTTGAATTCACAGAGAGGAGCAGATGCAAAATATGGAATACATTTTTCTGGTTAGTTGTGTGTAGTTGTTCAGAAAAACGTTTATGAACATGAAATTGTAATACTACGGGTGCATTGAAACATAATTAATTCTGATGCAGACCATCTTATTAGTCGACCTTAGCATGTGTTTATGTGTTAATTATAAAAGTATAATTGTCGACCTTAACATAGCAATACTGTAATACAGTCAGATATTCCAATTCTAAACATTATGATTTAAAAATACAGACATACGATGTTGATCAAATAAATCTGGTGCTTTCTGGTTATTTTTTGTCACAATCTCCTGCAACTCTTTGTTAATACAAACGTCTGAATTACGCTAGAAACACAGCCGAAACTTATAGTTAGTTATTCGCGCCTAAACCGAGGAACAAAAGCATTTATGGAAAATATTTGGTCGATTTAGTTCAGTCACCGTCACAACGATGCCTATAGTTGATGCCCGCAGATTAGGCAGTTCAAGGTCAAATTCTCGATTCTGATACACGGTTTCCTTGTGTTACTTAACAATAACACAAATAATACACGTGGATAATATATATAACCTTAAACGGCCCAATTTAAACGTCTTTACAATTGTTATAAAAATTACATTCAGTCATACAAACAAAAACTAAAGTCGTATGTAAAAGGTATCTTACAATCGCATACATATTTATATTTTAACAGACATAAATCAGTTTTTCGCACATAATTTTTTTAAAAAACGGTGCAACTCTTCAAATTTATTCTACATTTTTCACATGTTTTTTCACGGGTTATATAACCTTCTCGCCGTTTATAACACTATTTATCGAGCACCATGTACACGACCAGAACCTAAGTGGTAGGTAGCTGGAATATTTGCAAAGAGGAATAACAAGTACTTGAACAAAATGAGTTCTAAACTGAACCCTTTCTATGCTATAATCGTTCGTATTTACGAAGATAGTATTTGATAGATAATTTCTATGCAAATTAGGAATCTGGTTGACATTTCATGCGTATTATGTCAGTGTTGAGAATAGCACACGTGTCCGCCAAGCACGTGAAAACGCATTTGTACAGTTGAACGGTCACGCGATGGCTGGTATTTTACCTATTGCATACACGAGCAACGAGTGAGATGTAGAAATCTGAAAGTTCTAATATGTTGATGATGAGTTAATGTGATGTTGTATACGATTAATTAGAGGATACAATTACGCTTGTACGCGCGCGTAAAAGCATCTTTAGTTTCTCTACAGTTCCCTTACACAGTAGCCTCGTAACATCCGGATTAAAATAGTGCGTGACTTTGAACTATTCATATGAAACCATACGAAGCAATTCGAGTCTCTTGTTCTTATATTATTGGAACTTCTTCGACTTTAATGTAAAATTAATATGGCTTGAAGTTATGCTGTTTTTAACACGTTCACTCGGTACGTCCATGAAAATATCGATAAAAATTGCGTCCCAAAATTGATGGTTGTGAAACAAAAAAATTTTAATAAATATTCGTCGGATAAACAATAATTTTCTAAAAATAATAACAAAGTATGTTTCGTCACAACAGGTGTTTAGACAAATTTTTCTTTATATTTTTCGAAACTATTTTAAATACCATTGATTTTTCGACCCATGCTTGCTGAACCCTTTTTGTTTATTTTTCCGAGTATTATATGTACCCAGAATTGAAATCTTAATTTTTAGAACGTCCTGCATGTACCCGATTTCATGTGCGAGCTTGCTATACGGATTCACAAATTGTTTCCTTTCTGAGCTGCACGTGATTGTCAAAGAAACTGGTCGATATTGTATGCAATAACGAACATAATCAATTTTGAAATATCGTGTGCACACTCACAAATTAATATATAGAAACTAAAGATTATTGTCAACATGTTCACTGAAGTATAAAAGATTTTACTTTTTAAATCAGATATCGAACTAATATCAACGTATCATGGACACGTATTTCACTTAATTGCGACAAATACAGATCAGTCGATTTTCTGATGAGTCTTCAGACAATCAGAAGAAATAGGTTGACGCTGAAGTGTAACAATTTAAAGGACTAATAAGCGTCATAAGCATATTTCTGTGATAAAGATTCCGGAAGTTGTTCGGTTGTGGTACGATCGTCGAATTTCTAGAGCGGAGTCAACGGTTTGAGTCTCATTACGGGTTGAATGAAAGAGAATAAGGACAGATTGGAATAGCCGGTTAATTAATGTAAGTCGTCACGCTGTTAATTCACGGAATACTTGTTAATGGGAGCACAGGACTAGTTAGCGTAGCGTATATTATTATCATCATCATCTATCGCCAAGCAATTTGCTTCGTAATTACTAACAGTTTCAGTCACGAACGATTCGTTAAAATCGTTTCCACAAATTCCTCCACTAGACATTCCTTATGTAATGTAATCCGTAGTTATCCGTTTATAAAATTGTGGAGCTAATTTAATTAAAATGAATTTAACGGGAAAAAAAAACTATTTACAGGAAAGAGGTAAATCTATTTTACGATTAGAAAAATATTTCTTGTAAGACCTATTTCAAGTACAACATGCTGTTCGACATAATTAGAGGTTCATCACTTCCCGTACTTTTGAACAACCTATTAAACATCAATAATGAAACGTATATTGCGTTTCTAATATTCTTACTCTGTACAGCATTAGAACTTTCATAGTATTTAAATCTTTGATGAAGAATAAATCATTCAATCGTTATGATAATCATAATGTATTTTGTTTATAATGCTTCAGCCAACAGAGAGGGCAATGGGAATACTTATCTAACTGACAAAAACGTTGTTAACAATTTTTAGTGGTAAAGTATTAGAGAAATACAATGAATATGACAATGAAGGGATGATATTGAAACAAAAGCTTAAATTGAGATAGAATTAGTAAATTACATTTACTGATCTCATAACAATACTTCTCCAAGTTGTCTATAGTAACGTAAAAGATTATGGTTTCTATAGCCAATAAAATGTAAGACTTTATAGTATAATATACAGTAACATAACGATGATGGGCTGATATTTGCTGTGAAATAGGAGTAATAATAAAAAAACGCAAGTGTAACTGATTTGAACAAGAGGATTTGTTTTAAATACACTGTTGAATTTATGAGGTTGAATGTCATTTATAACTATTCATACAAAATAGGAAATTCGAAATATTATACCTCAAAGATGTCACTTGAGCGTGAAGGGTTCAGCCTTCCTTCTTTATTTTGATGAGTGCTGTGTGCTTAAGAGCTTGACACCTATTTTTTCAACATCGTGTATTCTGTACTGTAAGTAAGCTCTAAATAGACCCACACGTTATTAAACATTTAAAGGTAGAAATTAATAAATAGAAGTTTGAACAAAAATTACGGAACGTGAGGTCAAAAAAGTATGCGTACTGCGTGGATTGTATATGTGTGGAATGAAAATATTTACAAGCACATTTATTCGTATGGTTTGATCGTTTAACTGTGGGACACCCTGCATACACATACATACGTACGCAGGAACAACGGAATTCACGCCTTTCACTCTCATTCTCTGTCGATTTTCCTGCTCCCACGTACGAAATATCGGACCCTATTATTAACGAAGATTTATTCCAGCTAAAATGAAGATTGTAACGTCGATAGGACGTTTCTATTAACCATGGGTCCCTCCACTGTCAATGTTCCTCTCGGTTAAACATTGAGTTCTCATGGCAACGTTTCGTATCTTTCGAGAGAGTTCACGCGACACTGTACAGATATATGTTTTTCTATGAAAAATATGAAGAAAGTATGTTCAACAGGTTAACTGGCTCATTGTCAGTGGAAAATGCTATACATAGTATGACGCTTTAAATATGCTATTTTTTGTATAAATTATTCTAAGAAAAAGTATTTAAATAGTTGATCATGTACGTGTCACTTTATGTCGTCATTATAATGTTAATGTGCATTAGAATGTTGTAAAAATTACTAGTTATTTAATTGAATTCATTCTGTGATGCTGGTAGATTATTTAAGTATAATAGTATTTTTAAAATTATAGCCTGTACAGTTTAGTTGAATAGTGCTTATTAAACCTTCAGGACACTGGTTAACATATAATAGCATACTTCATTTGGACATAATTTCTTGTTGATTTTTTTTTCTCATGACACTGACATTTCCGTTCACCATTGCTAAGTATAGTACAACCTCCAATACGTGAACACCCATTATCCGAACATTTCACATTCCAAATGTTCCATTACTTGAATAGTTCAGGATAGATTACGTCAAGTGTTACAAACTATTTTTTCAATTATTAATGACAATAACATCTTATCAGTGTTTTACGATTCGGCAAGATTTTTTATGTGCCATAGGGGGTAGCTTTCACAGATCCCATTTGAGACAATATTTAGTTAAAACATGTTTCCATACTTTGTATAATTAAGGAAACAAGATAAAAAATATCTTCCATCCATGATGAAAGAACACCCAGGTGGGAATGAAACAATGCGACTATGTCTTAAAAAACAGTATCAGTTTATTAAATGTTAAAATTTAACAGAATTGATAAATACGTACAAGTAAATGGACACTTCTTTAAACATTTAATGAATCGGCATGATAGGTTAAAATAATAATAGAAAATGACAAATACACGATGGAATAGTTTAATATTTTTACTCTCAAGAATATGCATTCAGAAATCATGTTGTTATGAGTTTGACTAGGTACGATTATTTTCACAGTGATACACTGGTGTTGGAAACATAACATTATAAATAAAGAATAAAAACTTTATAATAACATTTTCATCACTTATTGAATATCCCATGTAAAATAATCAAAATCGAGAGGATAAACATTCCATTATCTAACCAAGAGTGTCTCCCTCCTATATCTGATTTTGGAAATTCCATTGTAATTCAATTAGAAATGTTTCAAATAGGAAAGTTCTAACAAAAAAAAAAGAAGAAACAGTTTCTTAAAAAACGAATGAAAGTATAATTGTCGTACCGTTTGTTCACGAATACGAATCGTATTCGGATCGTTTCAGATGCCTTTCCTTCAAACAATTTTTCTGTTATCAGATTTCATCTTCTGCATTCTGACCACACAAATTGTCACGATCCGTTGGACTTCCCATATTCTTGTAACGGTTCGTTGTATCAGTTGGAACAGTATGCGAAACCAACCGTACAAGTACTGTTAGCTGCACTATCTTGCAGAAATTGCACAGAATATTACAGAAAAGGGGTCAATATTTCAGTAATTTATAGTACTGGCAAATAGCAGCAAATGTGTTTTACCAATTGCAGTTCTTAAAATTAACCATTTAAATGTTATAGGTACATATAAGTTTCGTATGTTGGTGAGCTCCGTGCGGAGAACGCTTATGGGCGTTCGAATAACGTACTTAATAAGCAGACTTATTCATTAACCGCACAGGACGTAATGTTCTGAAAAATATAACTACAGCTACAAAACGTACTAAACCAAACTGTAATTTAGTTATGAAAACGACAGAAAATCGATACAAATAATGTCTATTACGTAATAGTAGAATATTTAGATTTCGAGCACCTTACGCTAGTTTTATACTCAGAACGACGAGAATTAATTATTGATGCATTGTTGTATTTTCGTAAAAATCTGATCATCAGTAACTAGAGCTATTGTAGAGACACAGGGACTAGGCACTTCGAGGTCATCCCCTTCCTCGATTTTCTTAACCCTTTAGCAACTACGCGCCGCTATAGTGGCTTCCGTCTAGGTGACGTCTTTAATGAAAAGTCACTATAGTGTCTCACTTGTTTATCTCGCATTGAAAGCCATGTACATTGTTTGTATGATGTGGAAATGTCTTCATACGTTTTGATTCCCATTTGTTTACTTACAAGACGCTTCAGCAATAATATTAAGCGATCTCTGTTATTTCATCATAACATATTATCTTGTCTTAAAACACCATTATCCGGTATGGATTATTACGTTTATGTTGAACTTTATAAAAATATTCTAACTTATTATTTAATATTCATATTCTGGAGGACAGAAGGTTGGTCAACGATTTGCTTTTTCTTTTTAAAATCATTAATAACTAATCTAACAATCCAAGTTTTCTTCACTTGTTGAACTTCAGTGCTCCTGTGCATCACTTTAGACATGCCCAACTATTTCGTTCACCCATCTACACCTGCAGACTTGGGCATTCAGATCCACTAAATAGAATTTGTAATTTAGCCAATAGCTTTAGCGTTAAATGGGACCCTTTTCCGGTTCTCCTGATACTTTCAAGAACAGTGTTTATAGATCGCTAGGTCAGTTTATGAATATTCAAACTGCGTTAATTTAGCGTTTCACTATTACTGTGGTGTGTCTAAAATGAGTTACTAGTCTACGCTATAACAATCTTATTCATGTTTTATGTATACTACCTGTCTGTACCTTTTGAATCATTATACAAAAAGGGATTTTTCCGTATACTGTAATAAATTATAAAAATTAAATTAAATTAAACTTTATAAACTTTATACTAACGTAGATATGGCTAAGTGCACAGTTGAAGACATCGAAACACCGATCGCGGTATATACAGAGTAGCCCGGCAGGCTGCACGGACTGTATCAGTATGTATTATATCTTTTAAGCCAAAAATTTATTTTTAAAGGTGTTCGGAATGAGATTCATTAATGTCAATACATTTTCGAATACGAAAAATAGGTGTCTTAATGTAGTCTATTTAACTTATCTTCAATAAAAAGTCTAACATTACTATTTAAAATGAATTTTTTTGTTATAAGACAATTCTTAAACTTTTCTGTTTCTCATGAATTTTCCATATTCAGACATTTAAAGGCCATGTTGACATAGGTCGTTGACCTACATTTGATGTCAGGTACATTGTCGTGCAAACAAAACATATGGTAGCATTTAGAAAAATATTGATGACCTTGGAATCTTTAAAGAACTGATCCGAAAGAACAAAAGTTTCCTGCTATTTTAAGTGTCTCCAAAAATAATAACAGACATTTCATATAGTCATAATACACGAAACACCTTATTTATTTCATCCACTTCTCGTTTAAAATTTCCTAGGTTAATTGCAGTTAATCACCGTGGAATGATCTTAACCACTTCTCTGTGGCGGCTATTTTTCTCCTCCCTTTTCCGTATTCTTTATTCATAAACCTTCTCCATATTTTGTAGATAACGGTGTATTGCAAAATGAATTAAAAGTTTAACATAATTCTTCTATAATTATAATTAGATTTCTGTCAATAATAACGTGTATAATATCTATACCCAACTTTATTTTGTAAACTATGGCACTAACTTCCACAAATAGTGTCGTTACAGTTACGTTTTTTTCTTTTCTAAATGTTCGTACAACGTAACATGCTAATTTATTCCGAATAAGAATATGAAATTAATGCAATTAAAATGAATTTAACGGAAGAAGATTATTGTAGAAGGAAAGAAAATCCGCATTACTTCTATGATGATCTAATCATTTGTTTTATACATTTCTTTCTCCTTATGGATGATGTTGCGTTTACATTGTAATATAGAAAACGGTCACTCAGAAATTCTTATATCTTCGATTTCATAGTGTACTTTGAAAGGTTCGCAGCAAATGCGCAGATAGTATTTAGGTCACGCGACACCATAGTCATTTCGTAACTCGCAATTGCTAAAAGTGCGTAGGGAAAAAAAATCTATTTCTCCGAGGAAAGTCTGGTAGATAGACTGAGACATGAGATATTGCTGGTAATGCAACATACCATTCAGGTGACTGATATGTCATTGGTTCCGCTTGTCAGCGATCGTTCATTCAGGAAATCAACCACAAAGTAGGTATTAAATTTCTCGACAAGTGCAAACTACGTAATGCAATATAGGAACAAAATTGATCGTATCTGTACAGGGTGTAGGAAAGTCATACAAATTTATTTGAATCATTCCACGTATAAAAATATGCCAAAAATGGTTGACAGAATGAGTTGATGGTAAAATTGTGTATTTGAATTTATCCATTCAAAACGGCAATTTCATATGTATTAATCCAATAATACACTGTTTTTATACAGTAAAAGCATTTATTCGCGATGCCAGATGGGTGTACAGTGTTAACCATAATTCATAAGGCTAGTGAAAAGAATATAATTCGTTTAGAAGAAATTTATTTAGAAAGTTGAGTGCAAATTGGCTAACTTGTCTGATAATTATTCACTGTTTCTCCTTCTATTAACTACATACTTCTAGCTATAAAATGTATACAAATTTATCGTGTTATTTTAATCGTATTATATTACTGATAACGTTTGTTAACGATAATACAACTAGACATAATGAACAATAAACGATTGGTTAATCAAATTGTTTCAATCGCTTGTGTATTTGATGAATTTTCAAGATCAAGCTCTTTTGAACTCAAACTTATAAATGAGAAAATTTAATCATATAATATCCCTTCATTTTTACATGAATCATCCTATTTTTAGTTATATATAGAAGTATATAAGGCCAATTCTGCATGAATGTATAAACTGCTTCGTTTTGAATAAGAAATGAAAGTACACAGACGTAAATAGTTAAAAAAAGTTACAAAATACAAGAGTTAGTGTACTGCACAGAATTCACACGAACCGTTTTAAATAAATCTTACAAACAACTTTACTGTTTCCCATCGTTAGAAAGCCATGGACTTTTCCGACATTAATGATCTTCTACGTACATTCTCCGCCTTGTTTGTTGGAAATAGACATTGTTTCTGTCATTTGTGTCGCAAATAGTATCAATAATTACTGACTATTAACTTTTTACTATATATTTCTTTATCAACTTTCTGCCCGTGCCATTAATTTTGCGGTTCACTCTAATTTACACAGTCACTTGTATTGCCTAATCGGGAACATGATAATATTGAGAAGAAGAATAAATATCAATTATTTAAAACAGCGTTTGGAGTATTTTAACGATATTTGTCACCTGAAAATATTTTCAGACATTAGAATTTCCAGTTAATGGATTTGCTCTGATCTTAACGATATGTTTAGCAGAATCTGTTGTAATTCGAAATTATACTAATGCAGAATGATTACAGTAACAATAAATACTATTGTGATGCACAAAGTTCGCTACTACGGTCAGTGCCACGGGGATCACCAGTGATACAATTCTGAAAACCATTAATATTGATATTATAAAACAAAATATATGATTATTTATACGACCATTATTATACATTATACGATTGGTTTTATTTAAACGAATCATATTATATGATCGAATATTTACACAAACTTTTTGTTTCTATAGGTTGGAAAACCACCTAATTCCTTTTGCCTCTTATAAAATAACAATTCTATTATTCTTTACCATAGTTACTGCCTTGAAATAATTATTTAATATTTATTTAATTAATTATAAGGATTATTATTTAATTAATTATTAAAGCTCAAAATTGTCTATTATGTAACATGGAACGATTAACATGAATTGAACGATCATTTTGAAATAATTTATTCGGTTCCATGTGAAATAAAGTTATTTCTCCAAAATATGTTTGCAGTAAAACCGACGACGCGCTTAAAATGGTTCATTTCGCATTTCGAGTCACTGTTACAGAAGCAATTGTGCTTTGTGTTGCAGCAGTTTTTGAAAACAGTAATTAGTATGATGATGATCTTACGTTTCCTAGTTATTGTGCCCCTTTTTTTTCGTTGCGTACCTTCGCGTTTCGTCGCATTAGTTTTCCATTGTCCGATGGTTCGCACGCCGCGCAATGAAACAAACCGGCGTTACGTTCTTACGAGATAATTCAGTCGATTCTTTCTTTCACAGGAAGAGAATTTTACGGCTTATCTGCAGATCGATCTCTCTTTTTCGGTGTACGAAGGAACACAAGCTTGAAGAGAACATTGCTATTGTTTCTGCACGGCAGCCTTAATTTACCACACCGAAATTTGTTGCTTTCAATCAAAATAACGAAGCAGAAAACTGCTAATTACTCGCCCATATTATGTGTACTTTATGCATACTATTAGCGTAATATCAATGTTTTTCAAAATTTATCAACAGAATAATATTTACGGTTACTATAAGAATGTAATTTAGAAATGTTTAGTGCGTCTTATTAAAGCTTAAAGTCTTTAGTGCTGATGGAAATATCGTTTGCTTCGTTCAGTTCATTCGGCGTTAGAATATTAAGGTAGCTTCGTTTAGTGTGTTTCGACTCATTGGAAAAGCGGAGAATTTTTATCGATCTGACCGTTGGTCTTAATTGCTCAACACCAAGTACACCCGCAATTACTCCACCAGTCCCAATAACGGAAGTTAAGAAGCAGTTCCGGAAATGAGAGCTCCGTCATTCGGGCTAAACTCAGTTTCCCTCGCTATTCCTGGGATGTGGGTTAACGCACAGTCGCTCTCACTGAAAATCCAGCACTATCTTCGGACATGCACATGTACACGAAGCTACCTGTTTGCCCTACGGGTCAAAAGTTTGAGACCTCGCGACGTTTTGGATGTTCGGTTAATATTATTAGGTGTAAGCATGTTTATTTGTTGCTGACTTCTATGCATCTTCAAAATTAGACTATTATTGAATCAATGCGACAGTATTATTACATATCAGCTTATAATTCTAATTTATTATTGGACAAGGTTGACCAAATTGTAGTAGCATCGGAGATTGCAGAAATATTTTCCAAGGGGACCACGGCTTGAGATCTGTAATTTCGATGTAATTCTATATAGTGGTAGTACTTCATGCATTAGCTATTGTATAAAAATTGCAGGGCCTGTTTCAACAACATTTATGGAGAAAATATAATACGTCTGACAGATTCAGCAACTTTGATAAATATGAGTAAGAAAGGCATTTAAACTTAGAAATGTGATATCTCAGAAATGATTGAGAAATCACCTTTCTGTATAAAATCAGAAGAAACATACACGATATTAGCCCAGCCGTAACATTTACAAATAAAGAACAAGTGCAACTAACTAAACTCAGGATGGGGCATGCAAATATCACGCATTCTCACCTCATCAAAAAACAAGAAGCAGACATAGCGATTGTTGCAACATTAACATCATCATAGAACACATTGTTCCTGCCCTAAATACATAAGAAAGAAATTTGAAACATCCAACAGCATTCACAAGGAATACTACGGAATCGACACAGGCCGATTTTTATACGATATACATGTAGATCTCGAAACAGTATTGGACATGTATTTTTTTGATATCGGTCATCGTCCACTTTGAAGGGGTGAAAGCAGTCCATAAAGTAGGGGGTAAATTTAGCAGTATCTCTCGAAAACTGTTGGAGATAGAAAAAAGTTTAAATGTAAAGTTTGTCTATTTTTTAAGATACTTAAAACTCTTTTGCGATCATTGAAGGAAATAGGGAATGTCCATCAAACCTCTATCATTATTTACAGTAGTTATTACTATAACTATTTATAGTGATATAAAAATGCCTTATTAAGTCTAAACAGTTTAATAATTCCATAAATATTGAGTTTAGCAAAAATTGTTTTAGATAAATGTTACACAGTTCGAAAAGAGCTACATATATGATGCATTGTTCAATTTTTTTATATTAATACTTTTCTATTAACACATTCTGTGTGTTCATTATTAAATAAATCTGTTAACCGAGAAGTAATCGTTCAATAACAACAATATCCATTTTTTGCCTAGTATCGAGTAATACTTTTTTATACAACATCCAAAGCTCTTTTCACTTTCATATAAATGTATAATATATCCCATTTAAGAAACTGAACGTGAGTTTGAAACCGTGGAAAGTAACAGTATTACCAAAAAATTGAGTAGTACATTACATGGCTCTCTTCGAACTTTCTAACACTCATATAAACCAAATTTTGGTAAAACTATTATTCATAAAGTTATTACAGTAGTATCAGTTGCGTACTCTTCTATATACAGGGTGTCTTATTTTAATTTTTCCACGCGAATGTATTCGGAACTATTGGTGACGTCGAAAACTGTTTTTGACCGAAATTGAATGCTTTCGAAGTGGACATAATTCGACGTTAACAGTTTTCTCACAGATAAAGGCTTAGACGATATATTAATGTCAATTCATGTCAAGCAGTCGTTCATTCTTTACAAAAAAAAGTATTAAAGTATTTATGCCGAAAAACCGTTAGTTTAGAAGATAATATTTAATTTGAATACTGGGAAATAATACTTGGCGATCTCGGCACACTGTGTCCATCCAATGTAATCGATGTCTTCTTGCACGGCCATAGGCGTTCTTTAACCTGCTAACCGTGTCGTTCCTTGTCTAGGTGCACCTATTGTTTCTCGTTCAAAATGAATGAAAGTGAGATAATTTGCCTCGCCCATCACAGAAACACTTTAAAATGACATGATAAATCGTCTTCTTTCATTAACAGGTTCAAGTACTCGTCACCAAATGCTGTCAGAGCAATTAACAAGCGCCTTGTTTATGACGGAACAATTTTCACGGGATGAGTTAACTCATCTTCCCCAGTTAACAGGTTAATATTATATCGAACACTTTTGAGGGTTCATAACACTGGAACTGTTTTATCTTTTTCTTTCTCTTGGTATGGACTGTAGGCGCTCCGACTTTTACATTGATAATGTTACACTGTTCGAAACCTTACGTCTTGCATGGATGATCTGTAAGTCTGCTTATTAACTCTTTGAGTACGGAGTACTTTAAAGCTAGACACTTTCAGTGGATGGAATACTTGTCATACGATATATCATATTGTTTTCGACGTTTCATACGAATTTATAAAAAAAAACAATAGAGTGTAAATGAAATCTCAATTACTACAGTTGCAGTGGGAAATATAGAATATATTTGGCAGAAAGACTGACGATTTTGCTACAGTCGAAAATATCAGGCGAAGAAATTTGTTAGACGGATATATCTATCTACAGAACTCAAAACGGTTGGCTGTAAGAATATTTGGGACCAAGAACATTCAGCCAAGCGAAATAGGGCAAGTACTCATCGTCTTTTCGGTACAAGCGTAGGTCGAGAAGGCGATGACAACTTGCCCTACCTCGGTTGACGGGAAGTTCTTGGTCTCGAATGCTCTCGCAGCCAACCGTGGAATACTGTACTATATCAAGATTCATTTTAGAACCTATGTTGATTAAATATTTTTTACTAATTCTTGTGAGTCCTGTATGGGCCAACCTATTTTCCTTAACACTGAATGTGATAATTAAACTGCCGATATTTATGCAATTATAGCGTATCAAAACATGCAAAATATATGGAATCTTCACTGACATGAATCATTTGTTTTGCAGCGAGATATGTACACGAAAATTGCACGAGTACCTATGTGTGACGTGGAACCCAAACCGAATCACGAGAAAGCTATTAATAACATATTGGTTAATTGTTTTATGACCTGATTCTGAACGTGGTGGTCAGAGAAGTATGCACAAAATATGCACTATGCAAAACATACCCATTATGCAAACTAAAAAAATACATTTTTAGAACCGTATAATAAGAAAAGAAATTTCTGTGCCTGTTTTCTATAAGAGTATCTGTTTGCATAAACATCCGCCGTCTAGATAATTCTTTAAGCAAGGATCTGACCAAACAGACAGAAATTGAACTCTCATTAAACTCGGTTCATCATAGGAAAGTGGGCTGTTTAAACAATCCAATAAGTATGCTTGTCACGTGTTCTGAGAACTGAACTGGTAGCAATAAATATTTTTTTAATCGTTACATTCTATTTGATTAACACGTTGAAAGCCACGCTGTACAGGCTGAAAATAGCACATATTTCTGGATTCTGATACAACATGAGAGTAATCACAAATTATACCCCTGTTGATCAATGATGTTAGCTTTATAGTTTTAAATTCTGACGTTTTTAATTCTTTATAGTTTTTTACTGGTTCTCTTAGACCTTTTTAGATATTTTTGCTGATACTATTCGTGGTCAGATAGGTACCAACCGAATTTAAGTGTCATCCACATGTGGGTGACATGGCAGTTAAAGTGTTAAGAACTGGTTGAATGAAGTTGCCGTACAATATTTCGAAATTCGTCGATCATGCAGGAAAACAGGCCATTCACTGTTCGAGGCGAAACATTTTCAGTAAAAGCCGGTACTGTGTAACAGAACCTTGCTGGGGATCATTTGAATACTGATTTCTAATCAATGCAGACGAATGTCGTGAAAAGCTGCAGAGAAAAGACGCGACGTATTCAGGAAAGAAGGTTTCACATTCTTGTTAAGAAATGATTTATTTACGAAGGAGGCGTTACGATCGTTATCGTAAAAGTACGATAATTGAACGATTTTCGTAAGTGATCTCCATCGATCGGAAATGGACGCGGTGTCCATGAAATACTATCCTAGTTTATTCACCCGTTTCAGGGTTTCACAGCGTAAAAGAGAAACCCTCCCATTTATTAACATTCACTTCTGCGGTTCATTTTCCCGAGTATGCGAAAAACTTAGCCACAGAACGACCGCGCACTAGTGCACATACCTTTCTCTGAACACAGTGGTACTTAAAACACTATACAGGGTGTGTCCGAAGTCGTAGTACAACTTAAACGATAAGGGTTTCTTGTCAATCAAATAAATCGAAAATGAGGAATGAGATTTTCCTCTGCGAAGCTTGGTTCTCAAGATAGTTTGGTACAATTAAAAGTGATGCAACGAGTTTCGATAATGTATATACTCATATGGTCAGTTCATAAATTGTTGCAAATGATGCCCCTGTTTTTGCATAGAAATTCATGCACATCGGGTCGAAGGTTTATGTAATGAACCTTGTTAGGAATTGCAGACAAGTTTGATTGACATTGAAATAAATTATTTCGTTAATGTAACACCAGAAGTAATAAACAATAGTTCAGTGCACATGTACTGGATGGATATTCAAAGACAATTTTCTCGAAAACGAAACCTCCACATTTATATATTTCTGTTGGAGAAACTACAGTTTTAATATTTAAAAAGGCACCACAAAAATGTCTTCGAGTATCCAGTCGATCGTATTATTGTTTCGAACTTTATTACAGCTCCTTTCCTTCATATGTCCATTTCTTGACACCGTTTTTTTTCCTTTAAACACGCTGCATTAAAATTTATCTCTCAATATTATTCATAATGTCTGGCTATCACTTTCTTTTCTCTTCTGAGCTTCTGTCCGTTTAATTTAATTGTTGTTTCCGTTGCTTATTCATGCTAAGGCACAAATAGCCTGTGGCTGTACCTCGCTATTGCACTACTGATAATTCTGTTTGATTATTTTTCTATGATGTATTTAGTGCAGTAAAGACGGTATGTATTTAAAAAATTCTTGGAGTGCAAAGGGTTAACTTTGAACATAATGCAGAGACTTTGACCGGTACTTTTTGGTAGCCGCTGTATCTATAGTCGACCATAGTGATCAAATTTCACACATACTGTGCTTCATTTAAATGGATACGCGTAATTATTTTGCAAAGAACTGCAAGTACGAAAAAGATGGTACATACGAAAGCTGTTCGGACCAAGACGCTGTGTGATGCGAATCGTTTTTTCTTTAATGTGTAAATTATGTTGCATGTGCAAAAGATGCCTAACTACTGTAATTGGGGGGTCAGGCTTGAAAACAGCGCCTTTTGCTGGGCCCTGCCTGTTATACAATACAGTTGTCATAATTTTTGCTAATTCCCGTAAGAAATAAAAATATAAGTTTTTTATTTTTTGTGTATACTGATTGTATGATACGATAAAAAACGTTATAATAATTTCTGAAAATTAATACAGAATTGTCGACTTCTTGACTGTTTAATGATATTGTTGTGTAGCGGGTGACCAAAGAACGTAGAAGACTCTGTTCATACATAAACTTGCAAATTGGAAAGAATCGAGGAAAGAGGAACACTATGGTTCGATGATCATAGCGAGTAGACAGCTAGGCATGGAAACCAGCTTTGCTACGCTTGCTGGACTTTGCATAAGGAAATCGCAAAAATTTCCTCGTTATAGTTCTTAGATAGGATGAAATTGTCGTTCTCCCTAATTTTACACCTGAAACTATATAGGGCAACGGAGTAAGCAGTTTTAACCATTTTTTTTTGTTTTTCATTATTCAACTTCAGTAAACAAATCTCTGACCGGGAATAACAGTTTTAAACCTTTGGTTATTCAAAGAGAGAAACAAAACTTATAAATATTTCCTGAGTATATAATGTGTTTATTGCACCAGTTTTTATTTATAAAATTTATCAAAATGATGAGGCGCAATCGTAGTGTTTTGTACCACGCCTTATACGTAAGAACGATGAAAGGAAAAAATAGTAATACAAAAATATTCTGATAGAATAACAATTAAATTACGATAAGTAGAAAAGTAGTAATAATGCGAGTAAATATTGTATGAAGCTCAATATTCACATTTATCAGAAAGGTACCAGATGAGAAACATTATAGATAGTATTGACAAATAAATTTTAACACAGCTTGTTTAAAAGGGTAAACTGATGTCAGGAAACAAACTTGCTATAGACCATATCATTCTATTATATTGTTACTACATTTCATTAAATTCTTACAGCTAAGGATAAGTGCGTTTAATTTTTTGAATACCTGAAGATAATACGTATAGAAGTTTACAAAATATCTTTGACGAACAGAATTGTTATCTGTTATATTTAATCTGAATTAGATTCATATTTTTATTAGATAAGAATTCTGGATAATCTCAGAAAAGAAAACGGTACGTGTAAGACAATTTTGAAACAATAGGTACCACAAATGATAGCGAAGTTCGTATCATTGCGATGCAATATCAATTTAATCAATGTGTCCACTAAATCTATATTCGTTTGATTTGTTGCTATGTTTAGTTTACTATTTCTGTACATCATTTTGCAGCATTTCTGCTGTTAGCGTCTGATATAATTTTAAAACTGTCGAATATATGATTTTTTCTACTTTGTACTTTAATTAAATACGCAATAAATAAAAAATGTATTATGCTATATTACAATATACTTTCTAGTTAATAAAAATGACAACACTTTTTACTTATTGTATACGATTGTTTTGCTAACAGTAGAGAAACGCAAAAATGGCTAATTTTGACATGACAAAAATATTTGTTACATCAGGATGTATTTCCAGTTGTAGCATAGAGAAATTATCGAAGACATTCTACATAAGAATAAATATTTAAACATTTTAAAGATAAATTTAGCGAAAAGTTTCAGTAATACGGGATTTCAAAAAAGTCGATCAGAACAATAATTCCAAGCAAAAAGCATGAAGTGTGCTACAATATTGACCATTCTGTAAATCCCTTACAGATCCTTGTAATCGTCAGATTTAAATCCCATTGAGAACCGATGGGATGAATGGGATCGTGAGAATCAAAAGACAACAGTAAAGTCAAAAAAAAAATGGGGAAAACGTTTTCGAGAAAAATGGTATCGTATTGACGTTGATTACTTTAAAAAAATTGTTTTTAACATGCCTACGCATTCGGAACATGTTATTCAATGCTTTAAAGACCGCTGAAAATATTAAACTTTAATTAAAAACTCGTTATATTAGGTTTATAAGTTTAATTTGTATAGTACCTGAATATTTTCGTGACATCAAAATTACCTATTTTTCCATTTCTCTAACCTTATTTAAACAATCGTATACAACAAGTAAACAATTTATTCACTTCTGTAAACTACAGACTGTGTTATAACATATTATAGTACATTTATTTATTCATTTTATATTTCATTCAAATACAGACTTGTAGATAAGCATAAAAGTCAAAACTACATTAGTGTTCGAGTAGTTTTGTCATCGACTGTATTTTGGCCAGTACATACTGTACGTTCTCCAGATTCAAACCATTTACATTAGCATACCCTTCATATCGGTATGTTCATCCTCTATAAATGTCGTTATCTTTCTGTCGCATACAGAGTATAAAATTTCACTTAAGAAATAAAATTAATCCTAGCACTTCCTGTGCAAACGGTCGTCTAATGTGTTCCTAAACATTGAAACTGCCTTCATTAATCTTGTAATTTTTGTAAACTACAAACTGTATTATAGCATATCAAATATTTCTCATTCATTGTATAGAGTAGACCCTTCCACAACGCAAAACAAATCTCCTGTTTTCTGTGTTCCGTAGTATATAGAATTCATACAAAATGAAATAATACGTCATTTATAGAGTCAACAAATACGATTATTAGAGGAACAAAAATTGATAGTGTCCGTGTTATAAAGTTTATCCAATTAATAGATCGTTACAGGGCGGTCTACCGTATTTAATTCAAAGATGCCCAGTATTTAGACAAATATTTTTGTGACCAACGGTAATTTCATCTTCCAAGGTCTGAGCGGCGATTCTATTACTTCCCATAATCTAACAGTTTGTCCTGGCAACGTTATTACAGGCGTGGTTCGTGTAAAAGAGGTACGCCATGTATATCGTGTAGTACATGGTTCAAGGTCGGCCAACCTGGTGCCGTAATAACTATAGTCATTCGAACATATGAGAAAAACTTAAAGGAACTGTCTGGATACCACCAGAAACTCCGAAATACCTAACCGCCATGATTCTTTAGTGATCACGTGCGCTTGCAAGTGACTTTTTTACTGTCTTAACACTGACAATGGCGTTAGTTACTTTCACGTAATGTTCAGGGTACCGGTTTCTGTAAACGTATTAGAATTCACTATAACCTCGCGGTATTTGAATTTCTATCTATTGGGTGGAATAAACTGGACGATGTGCGTTTGCCGTGTACCAATGACAAAATGTAGATTGCAATGGAAACTTGCAACAATAGCCGCGGAGGGTGAATAATAATAATGAATTAAAACAATCGTAAGTATGAACAGTCGGAAAATCCCAAAGATACAATTTGAAATACAAAAATTCAGCAATGTTAAAAGAAGAAAAAATAACAAGGAATTTTTAGATAACCGAATACAGGTACACGTGCAGGAAACAAGAAAAAATATGCGAGACTAATATACAAGGTGATCCACATAAAATGTTACAAGATGTTTTCTCGGTGACAAGTAAAGAGAAAACTAAAACCGTTTTTATATGTGTTATATGAAGAAACCCCCTTAAAAAATGAGATTCTGTGTGTAACTGTATTATTGCCTGAGAAAATATATCGTAACACTTTATGTAGACCACCCTGTACATTATAACTTCGTTGTGTTCGTGGAGCATAAAAGAGGAATGAATAATTAAAGTAATAGTTTATTTGTGTTCACAGAAAGTTGCATTCTGACAGTTACGATTCTTGTTTTTCGTTTCAAGTTTGACTATAGTGTACATTTAAAAAGGAGAAGAAAAATCCTAGGCACGGTTACAGATGTTTATGTAAAAAATGCAACAGATCTGACTAAAATTTGTTTGCAACTCTCGATTGAGAAAGCTACTATAGTATGTGGTGCAAATATCACAGAATCGAAAAATCTGAAGTACTGAAATACTTGCGATAATCGATCGTGTATCATTCAAAAAATAATAAAAAGCTATAAGAAACTTGCTCGCTTTATGCTTTACGACTTCAGATCTTACGTTTAAAATGTTGCTGTTCTGCATATTTAAAGATTCCAGTTCGTAAAAAACTCAAAGAAAGTAGTCCCCATTACTATAGATCCTCATTTACAAAAAGAAATACAGTGTGTCTCAGTAAAATTTGAATATTGCAAACCTTTAAAACTGACCGCGCACATCAAACTCTAACCAGAGCTCTTAGATTTTTGCGAATTTTGATTTAAAAAAGCCACACATAGCTACGTACGAAAGATGGAAAGCTCGATTCAAAAAGAGTTCAAAATCTTCACAAACACCTGATGAGTCGGTGGGGGGGAACTACGGGAATAAATAAGTAAAAAATCTGTTGGAGAAAAAATACTTACTCATATTCGTCGGCATTTGGTCACATCCAGTTTTGGCCCATGACGTGTCCAACTACGAAATTTAGTCCCACCTTGAAGAGAAATCACGCAAAACCCACGAAACCACGGGAAACAATCGGTTTTGTTTTTGTGAAACCGTTTTCCGCTGCGTTCAGCGCAGAAGGAATGCCAGCGAATGAACCGATGCCACCTGTTGTCGCTGCGACGGAAACGAAAAGCCGAAAAACGAAGGCCGGACGGAAAGTTCACGAGGAATTTAGTGAGAAGATTAATATAACGTGAGCAGCATCAGCTCGGGAACTAGAAACCGTTAACTTCGTCTCGGTGGCATCGGCATCACGGTCTTCGACTAGACTGCAAGAATTCGCTCCTGTTCGAACCCCCTCTAAAGCCCCGTACCGGTACAGCCCGAGGTAGGGCAAGATAGAGCACAAGTTCAGAAAGTACTCTTCGATCGTGAACCTCCAAATCGAACTGCTGTTCCGATTTTCGGTCGCATTCTACAAAATCGTCTTACACAGGGTGTCCGGTAAATCGCGGCACGACTGAAACTGTGGTCGTTGTCTATGGAAAAACAAAAATGAAAAATAAAGAGTTAAAAGAAACGAAAGAGAAGAAAAGAATCTGTTTGGTTCGACACTTCGTCTCTGAGGAAATTCATTCGGAAAATTTTCTTTCTCTGATCCATGGATTTCTCTATAGTCTTTGATTTTTTTCGTGCACGTGTACTTATAAATTAAATTCTCAGAACTATGGTCACTTACGTAAATATTTTTTTCAGGCAGAGCACTGACAGTTAGATCAGTTCAACTTTTGATCTGTTGAAACTTCATTAATGAAGCCTGTGTGTGTTTGAAAAGTGTTCGAAATCAATTTTTCTGAAAACGAAGCTTCAGATAACAAATTTTCTTCTATACTTACAGTGTACTTTTTTCATGTAGAATTTCTATTCTAACGTATATGTTTATGTTCAAGGTCATTTCTCTTGAAAACCGCACAGTGTATCAGAAAAACTGATTCTGTATTTCTGACCTGATTTTTTATGAACAACATTTCCTTATCGGTTGTACCACGATTTATCGGCCACCCTGTAGTGCAACGTTAACTATAAAAAGTAATATGGAAGCGAAAGATTTTGGATGAACAAATTGTTGGGTAATCGATCAGAGGGAACCCAAAAATGAAAATTTCTTATAAAAGAGTATTATTAAAAACGTCGTTAACATCTGATTTCATTAACATCTGACAAACGTGAGCCTGTAATTCTCGTTGTAATTTCAGTAACCAAGATTCGACTTAATTTGTCTTGATTTGTTTTCAAATTCGTAGAAAAAATCCAAAACACAACAACACAGAAAGTCTTTAACCAAGTAGTATTCCGCTCTGAAAGGATAAATTGAAAAATAATAATTCATTATACGAGAAGAAGATATTCTTCATTCTCTGACTGACATGTCACATCCATATACAGGGTGTCCTGCAATGAGCAATGCAACTGAACAGAAGGTGATTCTATACGAATAAACAAATAAAAAATGTAGAATAAAGTTTATTATTTGAACCATCAGTATCGGGAGATCGATTTT
Organism: Macropis europaea; assembly: GCA_916610135.2. Classification (NCBI taxonomy): domain Eukaryota; kingdom Metazoa; phylum Arthropoda; class Insecta; order Hymenoptera; family Melittidae; genus Macropis; species Macropis europaea. The sequence goes on along the minus strand of OU744345.1, from coordinate 21,927,751 downwards.
GAAAATGTATTAGATACACGTGAAGTTTTTTAAGAATTTCCTTTATGAGCTTCTCTGAAATCAAACGTTTGCCTTTTGCGAGTATTTGTAAACATGTTCAAAATCATAATTATATATTTTATTTTTTCAATTCATACTTTTTATATAAAAAGCGCTGTTAAAATTGAATCTATTAGGATATAATAATACTTTAGCGATTGCCATCCCCGGATTTAATATAGTTCAATTTTTATTTAAGCGATTATATTGAATTTTGTATGGATTTCGATTTATTTCTTCGTATAGTTTCCTCCTACTCGATTGTGCTAGTCATTGCTGGACACCCTGTATATTTGACACATGCATTGAATAATTATTTATGTAATCGCGAATAACAGTAAATACTTCTCATAAGATCCAATAAGACCAGCAAATAACTATGAGAATGACTAATGTTATTGTTTAAAAATGGTTAATTTGAAGTTATATTCACATTGCGTCGAAATATGAAAATTATATTGTTTTCGGCTAATGAAAATTAAGAATGTTGAATATTCAACAATCTTAGGTGCAACTAAATCTTGCAATCCTTGTGTTTATAGTGGAATATTTTGATATATAATATAAATATTTATAAATATTTAGAATATTTAAAACATAATATTATAAATATTCATAAATATTCTTTCGGATAAATAGACTTTCTTACAATCGACGTTTTACTGTACTTACTCTGCGTATAAAAAATACAAAAAACATTGTAGTAAAATGCTAATCTCCTCGTAAAGCATTCAGTACTGCATACAGAATGTTAAAAAATGTATAGTCTCAATTTTGAGTACATACAGTACAAGAGATAGAAAGGAAAATTAGAGTGAACGTCTGTTAGGATGAAATCAAACTTTTCTTTATATCTCAGAAATTATTGATTTCTGTATAATTATTAAACTTTTTTGTTTATTTTATTGTTGAATTCTGTACGCGCTCAAAATTGAGACTACCAATTTCGGAACACTTCGTACGTTTGAACACCTGTTAGGGTGAAATCGAATTTTTGTCTACATCTCAGAAAGTACTGATTTTTCCACTATCATTTACTGAAACTTTTTGATTATTTTGATAAGTACTATACGTATTTAAAGTTAGGGCCATCAATTTGAGGATATCTTTGTATTTAATACCGGGCTTCGAGACGTTTACATAGAACGTTAGATATCCGTAATAATAGAACACTATCGATGAATGAATTTTCGGATAATCGATCAATAAGAACAAAAATAAGAAATACGTGATAAAAGTATAAAAAGATTCATTAGACTAAACAATACGCATAATGGTACAAAATGCAATTGTCATAGAAATTAAAATAAAAAAATCGGAATGAAACGTTCTTGGAATTGATATACAATATCTACTTCTTTGGTGTTGTACTTTTAATCGTTTCCCATTTTGATAATCTAATATTATTAACATGGCACATAAATCGCAAAAATCTGTTTGGAAACTCTTACTTTTTATTCAGTCCAACTATAATTTTAATTAGTTTTTCTCCTCTTACTGATTGCAATGTACAAGGTGTCCCAGAGATACACGATCAAATTATAACAAAATGTTCTATGAGTAAAAATAAACAAAATCTACAAAGCCTTTTAAAATTGATGAGTATAACTTCGGGCATAGTACACGACGAAATAAACAAAAAGTTGTCAGTAAACACGAATCCAAAAATCAGTAGATTTCCAAATATAAAAAGAAATTTGAGCGAACAATTGTTACATTGAAATCAAAGTTTATGTTATAATTCGAAAACTATTGATTTGTTGATCCTTGTTTATTAAAACTTTTTTATAACATAATCGGCATTACCTCGATGCCGGTGTCTTGTCTTATTGTTACATCTGAAAAATTACAACTGCGAACAAAATTTCTATTTATGTTTGTCCTGTGTCTTTTTCAGAGTCAACCCCGGTTTTCCAGATTCTGTGCGAACCTGTATATTACATCAAAAGCTACAGGTAAAATTTCTTTCATCGCTTTCATTCTACAGAAAATGTCTATTTAGTTTAAAAAGAAATGATTTTGTTGATATCTCAGATTTTATTTGTCTCTTATTGTTCTCTCAGATGATGAACTGTTGCATTGAAAAAAAGAAAGCTAGGGAAGAATCCGCGCATAGATCGCAAAATACAGATACTGATGAGTTTGAAACAGGTATGTATGTTACTTATAAACTTCACGAACATATGAAATGAATAGTTTTTCATATTCATTATGAAATGACAAAACAGAGAAGTTAACACGAAAATCAGTATTTTAATACAGTGACAAGTTGAATTTTTTAGTAAGTAATAATTGTATTGCTCGATATAATTTCAGGTTTAAGATTCTTTATAATTTTGCGGACAATTTACTAAATATCAGTAGTAGCAAAAAATATACTATACTTATGTAATATTACAACATTTTCATTCGATATTTTCTGTACTTAGTATTTATAGTTTTTTCAACATTTGACACTAAAGTATACAATAAAACATTTAATTGCGTGAGATCGTCAAATTATTTATATTGAAAATAATATATTTTTTCTCATAATGATTTGTATTAAAAATAGTGTATTTTTGTGTCACTATGTCAGTCAAAATGTTAATCCAGAAGAGATTTGCTCAGTTCCAACTTGCTATTTTATATTTTTAACATTCAATTGGAAAATAGAATCAGAAGAGGAGGAATTTTTCGAGTGCACCAGCGAGGAACCAACAAACGAGGACGATACGACGACAAGGACACAGCTGAAAGCGAAACACCTACTATGGAACAAACCCGCAGGAAGATTAGCTAAACATCCTTCCCTCAAGTAAGATCTACAAATCTGCTCGCTTGTTTCGCGACACCTCTCCGCTGTGTACCTTTTGCAACAGGAAATTAACTACAATTTTACTGCAATAATAAATCATCGAGAATACGTTTTGTAGTCAAATACAAATGTTGTAATCAATATTTACAGATTGATTCAAACTGGGGATCCTCTTTACTTACCCATAACACAAGATCCTGTGCCGAAAACAGAAGATCAACTCGAGGAAGATGCACAAGTGATGATGCAACTTGGAACTGATAAATATGCTTCAGAAATGCGGGCCAGATTGATGACAGCCTCATTGTTGTCTGATATGGAATCTTTTAAGGTAGCGAGATTAGTGATATACTTATTGTTAGAGTATATCAAGTTACAATGATACAGAATTTCCGTGAAGATCTTGACACCAAAAATCTTTCTAAAATATATTTTGAAAGTGAGCGAAAATGTTTCTACATAATACAATCCATACAGATGTTATTGATTATATGTGTTACGGCAGGCAGTTTATATTATAAAAGCTTGGAATTATTTACTAGTTAGAACCAATACAGGGTGGACGCTTTATAACGATGATTTAAAATATTACTAATAAGGGAAGTTACCCAGATGTTAAATTAGTTTTGAAAAAATAATGGTTGGAAGTTTATATGGTCCCCCCTGTATAGAGGACGGTTTCAATTTCTAGGATTTTTTATAGAAAATTAAATTTGTCTAACTAGATTAAAATTAAATCTAATTTGATAATCAATTAAAACTAAATTTTATTGAAACCTTAACTATTGATTTTTTACATATTTTAAATACAAGATTATAATCATTTAATATATCCATGTATAAAAAACATACAGAAAGTACATACACATCAAAAATAATATACGTCCAAAAAACAAAAAGTACACTTTCTAAATATTTAAATGATAAATATAAAAAAAATCTGTAGCTCTAAAAATGTCTGCTTACATAAGTATCTGCAGTATATTGATTCCAATTTTACAAATACAGGCAGCAAATCCTGGAGCAGAGTTGGAAGATTTCATTCGATGGTATTCTCCAAGAGATTGGATTGAGACTGATGGAACAGATGAATGGGGCCAAGCTACAGGTTTCGTTTCCTAATTCTCTTATTTGTACTCTTAATTTTAAACAGTGAAATTGTTACCTAACCATGCAGTTATTCATAGAAAAGAATAAGTGAAACTTTTCATCATAGGACATCTGTCAGCAAGAATGATGATTCCTAATAACCCTTGGTCTGCGACATGGACTTCAGCACAACCAGTACCAGCTCATCGACAGAAAAGATTATTTGATGACACTAGGGAGGCAGAAAAAGCTTTGCACTATTTGAGCTCGAAACGCATAGGTCAAGTTGCTCAACTTCTTTTACCAACTTTAACTCATGCAGCACTTTACACTCTGAGTCAACAAAAGCAGAATGCTTTGCCTAACCTACCTGATGTTGCACTCAGTATACTTAATAAATTACAATATGCTACGAAACCTCTTCATCAGAAGATGCATGTGTATGAGGTATTTCTAAGTTTTATAGTAAAGTTTATAAATTTACACTTTATGTTGCAGTGGGAAAAAAGAAATTATACATAAGATGACCCATGATCTTGTAGTCAAACTGTGTCAGTATGTTCTATAAGCAGAAACAAGAAATGAATCTTATGTAAATATATAAATATAAATACTTGATGAAAATGTTACAACGAAAATACGAAGTGTACAGTAGAATGAAATGGTGGTTCAAAACTCACCTAAAACTGAAGGTCCCCTAGCTAATTGACCATAGCAGTCGAGGCTGGGTTATCCGACAAAAGAGAAGAAGTAGAACAAAAAAATTTTTATATGGAATAGGGTAAGGATAGGGTAATAATTCAATGATAATGATTTGTCTAATGTGCTTGTATAGTTATATTAGCTACATGAGATCATTGAAAATCTAAACAAAAAATGAATAACGCATTCATTAAATTCAAACAATAATTAATCTACTTTTTCAACAACACTGCATTATATTGAAAGAATTGCCAATATTTTGTAATGTAACAATAACAGTAACTTTTATATTTAATAAATTAGATTGACTGCATACAATCACTTCAATTATTAAACATACCTTTATAAATAGATTAAACTGATAGAATATACTGGCTCAGTTTGTCTGAAAAAATCTGAGATATTCTATATATCCAAAACAATAATTCTGTTTTCAGGAAATAACTCGAGATATAGAAGGAGTAGAAGCTCTGGTCGCACAAGTGAATTCTCTTCAACACAAATTAGGTGGTAACAATGATTCCAAAGAATTTACTTCTTTTCTTATACAATTGATGCGAGGAAGGGAAGTAGAAGTGCCAGGCGGTTCCAGAGGAAATATTGGCAATCGGATAACAACAATGTTCAGAGATGCTCAAAAAGTATTTAACTTTATTTATCTTGATCATAATTGTTTTAACTCATCTAGATATAATAACTCGTATACAAGGTGCCGACAAGTGAATAAACAATTACTCATATTTATAATTTGTTATGAATAAAAAGTACAATCGAAAATTCATAATTATAGGTATCAATACATGTTCTCTAATCACCAATCTTGAAGTGAAACTTTAAATCAATTCCATTTCGTTTTTAACTGCTATGGTAGAGAAATATTAAGAGCGCTGTCCATTAAAAAATACTGTTGTTAATTCAGAGTACAATAATTAAATTGGAATAGAATTAGGATTTGGTGTCGTTCAAGTAATTATAAATAATGGCGTAACTTTTGTTTAACATTTAATTATGTTTCAGGCTGCTCTCATCAATAGTAATCACGAGGTAGACGGTATAGGAAATAGTAAACACAAGACGTTCCCTGAACCTTCGTGTAAGGAATTTATTTTGCGTATTGTGACGCCTCGACCATCGCCAACTTCTACACCGCTACCACAGAGATTGTACGCATGCCTAAAACGAGACTACATTCGCCTGGCTGGATTTTTTTCAGAGGATACGATATTTTTATAAACGATACTTTGCAATGCATCCGTTGATTTATCTTGTGAATTCTCCGAATTGTGTTTCAACACATTCAGTATATCTTAAACGAGATTGGCTTTAGAAGGAACTTAATATTGCTATAAGCATATGTATATATAATGATTGGATTTTCATGTAAATGTATACTTTTATAAGAAATTGGTAACAGAATGAGCGTCTGTAACTATATTTTGTTTTTAGAGGGTTTTAAACACGTACTTTTTTTGCATAATGTTCTTAAAAACAGATACAAGTGTGTATTTCATATTTTATGCATTGTTTATTATATTTATTTCGTAAAATCTGGCATTCATTTACTAAAGTCTCGAACACTAATAAATCGACTAACGTAACATACACAGACATAGTGCACATTGCCAAACAATCCCTGAGAAAATGATATCAAACACAGGTCCCACTTACTCTGATCAGTAATCATTTATTTTACAATAGTGCGATATACAATGACGAACATATAAATACGAACATTCTGTCTTCGTAACTCAAATGATGTTAGTGTTTAAAAAAAAAAATCGAATCCTACAATGCTCCCTTGCAATTGTTTGTCGTTAGTTGTGCATTGGCATTGTTACAATGAAGATGCTGCAGTTGATATTTTGGAAAAATTTGAAGCTATTTGTAAATACCTAATTTTGTGCAAGGATTTAAATAGGAACACCGCTTTTTCTTATATTGTAATGATAAGTTTAAATAAGGATACTAATTTTATGTTAAGTACACATCAAATGTATATCATTTTGTATACATTTTGTGTACGATAACAACAGAAATGAGTAGAGAACAGCATGTTACTGTTGTACAACGAAAAGAATTACTGCGACTCCGAAATGCGAAGATGACATTTCATCAAATAGCTGAACATATTAGTGTATCAGTTCATGCATGTTATAGCCGCAAAACACGTGGAAAGCATAAATAACTTTGAAAATAAAATGCATCCTAATAACTTTGAAAAACTTTGAATGTCCCGGCCCTGACAGTAAGAGACTATATTACGTTACTCAGAACTGCGTACAATTTTTGTTTAAGTATAAATTATGCATTATATGTACATATAAATTAAATTATGAATGTTTACTATATTTCTCAAATTTTCTACCTAATTCTTTCGGACGCGGTCAATCGCGGATACGGAGGTGTAATTGTAAATTGAAAATCTATATCAATTTTTATACTGCAGTAACAAAGCAAGATCCACTGAATAATGAAAGACTCAGTATTTTGGTTTTCTCACTCTGCTAGGTAACGTATTAAACAATGAGCAGGATGTCCAAAGCAGAAAACTGTAGATGCGTTCTAGTAAAAAAGACTGGATTAATACAATAAGCATGAGTTAAAAACTGAGAAAAAGAAAAATAAATTAGTCAAAGTTAACGTAAGAATTGTCCGGAACCACATCTGGATTAGGGGATAGCAAACGCGTTAAGTACCCATTATTTTTCAGTTTCTATGTTTTAGAACAAGACAAAATAAATTACATGATTTTATTAATTCATAACTTTATTATAATTATATGCAGATGTACAGTTTATCACGATGAGTCTAACAGAAATATTCTTTTCTCGAGTTCGGGTGATGAAAAAAGAAAATCTCTTACAATGTGGTCTAACTCTTCCAAAGACAGTTGTGCATGTAAACGTACCACAGGATCTTCGTCGTCGTCCCGTAAATATTTCAGCCCACGGTACAACTCGACTAGATTTCTCCCAAGACTCGTCAAGGTGTCTTTTCCAAGGCCACGAAGCAATAGTGTAGTGACCATTACTGCAGCTCGTCGACATTCAGGTGCTTTATCCATTTTTATTATACAAGTGATACAATAGATTACCTAAAGAATACCATAATTATGTTTTAAACAGACAATATACAAAATTCTATTATATATTTTGTTGACTATTCCATCGTGATGACACTACTTATATTTCCGTTCATTTTAAAATATTTTTATAGTAGGATCTGATATACTCTGCTCAAAATAATTATTGGCACACACTCCACTGTTTGAGTGCCAAACATAATCGCGCTCCTCTGTTTCACATGCAAAGAATGCCAATGAGCATTGTACATTTTCAAACATTGTCACTAATGAGAAATTACTAAAAGGTTTAATATTTATATAATTTTTTACATACTTTGTATGCACGTTGAAAGACAATCATTGATTTTATGTGACAATTAACAAAATCCTCAAAATTTTAATGAAATCTAAATGGATTTATACTGGGAATACAGACTTGCACGACAGTTTTGGTGTATGTTTTCACACATTCCTTGTGCCACTTAAACGGTTAAATGGTTTATTGTTTATTAACATGTTAAATAAAAGCTCTAAATGCTACACGCAGCAAACATGAACTGAAAATGTCATATGGTAAAATACAAAATATTTCTTACATTATTGATATTTAACAAATTATCTAAAATTATTGACAGTCCAGAGCTTCCAATTGTTTTAAGCAGTATATTATAATAGAATGTTTATGTTTACTCAACATAGAAAGTGTTATGCAATTAGTATAACTGAACAGGAGATGATTCCATATGAAAAGGAAACAAAAAATATACAATAACTGATTTTAAATATATATATAATGCAAGTTGTGGGCAATGCATGAATGCATTAACACAAACAACAATCCCAATAATTGATACATTAACTAAATACTTATTTCACAATGGTACTAATATAATAGAAGTAACAGAAAGATGATTATATATCTACATCACTGTACAACAAATTTTTACTTCTTTTTATTTTGTGACATTCAGTGAATGCCACTTATAGACTTTTATGCACTGTACACAAATCTGAGGACCGTTTTTCTCCGCAGACCATAATTTTCAGAAATATAGTTTAAAAAAATACACATTTCCAGCAATTAAAAAAATTACAAAAATTGTGCAACTATTATTTGTAGCAAATGATTCTATAGATTTTCTCCACTACCACAACATTAAGTGTTATTACGTTACGAACATTTCAACATGTTTAAATAATCATCAATAATTGCCTGGATGCTTATGAATTTATTGGCAGAAAGTATAGGTCTGGTATCAAATTTAGCTACACGATAGAGCAGACTCCCTTCCTACAGAAATCTCCATGGAAAAGTATCAAACAAATTCTGTTTGCTACCGAGGAAACAACATAGTTTTACAAGACTACTTTGAAAAATATGCATTTTTTTAAATTAAATTTTTGAAAACGAAAATGATGAAAAACTATGTTCAAATTCTTATTTGGCGCTTAAAAATCTATAAACAACACCTATTAGATGTTACAAAGCAAAGTTCGTGTTGGACAATGTAATTTGTAAATGTTCAACATCGTTTTTCATGAAAGCGAAGCCTGAAGAGAAAAGTTTTATCCTATATTCTCGATTTGTTTCCTTTTTATTTCGAATTACTTTAGTGATGGAACAGTCTATACATTTAAACATACCTCAATCACAATATCTCCCAATCGAAAACCCAACACCTTGCACAGTTCACCCAAACATGAAAGACTGGAAGCACGTACTAAGGAATCTGGATCACGTGTAGAGCACAGAAATCCATTTATTAAAGTATTCTTATATGCTGTTGCCATTTCACCTGTTAAACCAAACATTCAATAAAACAAATATTAAATAAAATTAGTATCCAAAGTAAGAAGAAAAGAATGTTACAATTTCGCACCTAAGTTTCGTGTTATTTTGACAAGTATTTCTCCCAGTTTGATTCTCGTTTCCACCGTTATTTCTCCAGTCGAACGTTGTGGCATATCGATGAACTCTTGTATCAATATTTCTATAATTATCTGTGGATACGAAGTGGCCAATGCACACAATCCATTGATGGCTGCTAAATATATAAATGAATCGTCATGTTTTAGATTTTCCTAAAACGCAAAATATTTATAATATGTACATATACTGTGTGACAACGGGCAAAATTAAAAATTAACTCCTTTTACTAACTTTGAAGAGTTCTAAAATGATCGTTTTTCTCGCGGTAACACTTGGATCCCTGTTTTCGATTAGTCGAGTAAGAGTTATGAGACCATGTGCTCGTACAGGAAGTAATGGATCTGCAAGATCTTTCACTGCTTCCTCAAACTTGTTCGATACTTTACGGTCTATCGATAAATCTTGAAAATGCTTATGTTCTGACCGACCTTGAGTCTCAATGAGTTCAATCAGTTCTCGCATCAACACTAATAATTGTGCTGGAATATTTGAAACAGTACATTCTTTCAAGAATTTTACAAATTCATTAAACGCTGCCCAATTTAAGGTTTTTCTCCTTTCATTTAAAATAACTTTAATCAACATCAAACTGACGTATAAAATTTCGCAGTCGTCTTCTGACGAATTCTGCTTTGTCTTAATGTATTCGTGAAATATCGACTTTATGAAAGAAAATAATGGTTCTGGCTTCTCTGTTATCGTTTTCTGTACAGTATGTATATTAGCTAAATTGTGTAGAATCTTTATGATGGCCAATTGTTTCTCTACTTTTTCTATTGTATCATCTTCCGTTACCAATACATTCTGAGTTTCTGATTTCATTGAGTCTGATAAAAATTTCAATAAATAGAAAAACATGGCGATAGATAATACATTGGTGGTAGATGTTACATCAAACAGACTGTCAGAAAGTTCTTCATACTTGAGTCTGTCATTTACTCCTATGATTTCAATCCCTCCCATTGGTCCCAATCTTGACACCAAATGTTGTCCAAAGTCTCCAGTCGACACATGTCCAAGAAATGTAGCGAAAAGATCATTCCTCAACGATTCCTCATGTAAAAGTCTCAATACGAGTTGTTTAATTTTAGATTTCAGTGCACAAGGACTATGCCTGACACGATTATACAATGAAAATAATGGAGCAGCTACTTTTGCTAAAATTTTGCAAGGCAAATGTTTAAATTTAGCTTCGACTGTTATGAAACACTTTGTCAGAGTTTCTATACATTTCTCTATTTCACTCTCACTTTTTATTACAGTTTGTTCATTTACTGAATTTACAAGCAATGGATCACATATCACTTTTATGATATTTTTGTAACAAACATCGTGGTTGTATTCATAAAGAGTAGTGATGCAACAGTTTGCTATTGTTGATGAGTGCTTTATCCGCGTTGATGTTAGAAGATCCAGTAACTGAAAGAAACAAATAATTTGTTGTAAAGTGAAAAAACAGTTAAACAATTGAATAGTTAAAATTTACAATAACAATAAGTATGTGCAGAAAGTACTTGTGGACATATAGCATTGTAATATTTGTCTGGATCTCTTTCATGCGAGGTAGCAATTAATCTGGAAACAGTGTCCAAGGTATTCCAGTGTTCTCCAAAATCTAAATTGTCATTGCAGACTGCAGCTATGATAGAAATAACTCCATTGGGTTGCATAATCTGTTCAATTAAATATCTACGAGTTTGTCTACAAAGCCATTTTGGTGCCTCCTTAATTCCAAGAATTACCATCAATTCTTTCATACACACAGACATTGGGCAGTTAGTTAATAAATTGCGTAATAAATCAGTAAAGTTTTCTTGATCCTTTTTTAAAGTATTATACATTTCTGTTGTCATTTCGAATTTAGTTTTATCTGTGTTGTCTTGTACGATTGGTCCTTTGGATGGTTTCATCAATGTAGCATGGGATAGTTGTAAAAGTGCAGCTAACAGTACACCTAATCGAACAAGTATCGCTGAGCGAAACATCACTTCATTGTACAATTCCATAATGGACTGAACTGTGAACTGTAGCCTCTTATACTTCTGAAATGATAAAATAAGTTCTATGTACAAAAAGAGTTAATTAGAATAATTTATACTCAACATGTATTTAATAAGTCATGATTAGTTATATTACATTGTATAACTTAACAAGTTACACTTATTAAATAACAATTTATACATATCCAGATATTAAATGAAATATTGTATGAGTTGAAAACAAAGCATTCATACTTGCAAATCTGTTACTTTTTCTATACATGTATGTAAAGCTCTAGGACACAACTTTGCCATACTGATTCCAACACCAGGTAACAAACCAGGTATAATTCCAACTGCAGTTATGAGTTCTATTGCAACTTTTATAGTATGAAATTGTTTAACACTAAATACCAATTCAGTATTTGCAACTGCAAGTGCCTTAATGTGTTTTAATACACACACAATGGCACGTACATATTGATATCTGAAAATACATAAAATGTTACTTCCATATTTGATTTCTAACTGATAGTGTTTCTATAATTCTCATTGCAAGCAGAAGTAGCAAAACTGATTCCAACCAGAAGGTTATTATTAACACATTGTTACATGATCTTCTTGATTATTTTCAAACATTTTGATGTTTTACAAATGATTGTGGTCATTTTGAGGACTTCCTTTCAAGAAAGACATCTGTGAAGACTCTATGACATCACGGATTGTAATGAGAATTATTAAAATATAAAAACATCTATAACTTAGAAACATAAGAACTACAAAAAACTGTATAAATAATAATATTGTTCAATAACTTAGTCTTCAGATGTGAATGCATGACATACAGTTTCATGAAATGCAAGGAACAATCTCTTATTTACATTAAAATCTCTTAACTATTAGATTTGATCATGTTTACTTAATAACTAGATTAAGTATCAATTCTAGCAATTATAAAGTTATAGCTCAAATAGATTTATTTCGTTATAACTTTTACAATTTTCATGTCAAACATAGTATTCTCAAATTAATGTTTACTAATATTACCACATAAACATTGAAGTTTTATAGTAAAAATATTTTTTTGTAGCTGTAGAGCTTGTTCCATACTTTTAATAAATAAGTAACTAAATTAAAAATTCATCAGAGAAATGTATCATCTACAGTCATGATTTGTTATTGATTAATTATTATTCAACCTGACATCAGGGATTTCATTCTCATCTTCATTATCCTTCATTATGAATGTTTTATCGCAATCTGTCAAATATGACAGTACTGTTTGCAAACTATGTTGCAGACTGTCATCAAAATCTTCAAATTCTTCTGCAAAAAAATAAATATTTTCAATATCATCAAATTTTTTATAAAAGTTGTAACTTCAGTGTTAAAAAATATTATTTATACCACCGTGTGTTTTGTTAATCGTTGTCAAACAAAGCAATATTTCGTGGTAATCCATGTTTGTTCTGCTGTCTTCTTCTGTCATCTCGTAGCAATAGATTTTGAATCATGTGTTAACCCTTCAAATTTAAGGCAAACTTCTATGAGCTAGCTACTATATATATTCGATCAGATGTGACTTACAACATACCTGTATTAAAAACCCTTTATATAGAAACAAAGCTATATTCTATCCAGTGTACTATACGATAAAAAAAAATCTTTCGATCACACGTGCATTTAAAATTGAACTAAATTTACAAAATTAGAACAATTTTAGAATTTAACAGAACTTAATTCTTTTATGGCTCATAATTTTATTCTATTGTAAACCCCATTGTTTAATGTTTTCTTCAAAAAACTAAAATCAGTGACACAAACAAACAATAATCAAAAGAAAAAGTAAGAAAGTCAGAAATATTACAAACAATTAATTTGACAAAACTTACAATTACAATTATAGACTTCCAAAAATAAATTCATTATTGGAAATGCGAAACAAATTCAACATTGACGTATATACCGGTTGATTGTATACACAAGAAATTCAGCACTGAAACGGTTAACCTACAATCCTCGTCATGAGAGAGTCTTGTTTTGCGTGTTTTCGTTCATGCTGTACATATCTGCTCTGATTGGTTCAACATGCTTCATAACTAATAGTAACGCGCAGATGTTCTTATGCGTCACAGACGCCAAGGGAACTCAGAGCATGTGTATACAATGAGCATGAGTTTTATCTGTTTCCTCCATTCATATGTTATTGTCCACCGCGTATATGATCAGTGGAGTGGGTTGCGAGCAGCACAAGGGGGGGAGAGGGTTTCCTAAACTCAGTTGTGCTGCGCAACAAGTAATACATTCTCTCATGAGAGGGATTATACGTGAATCTAAAAATTAGCTAACCTTGTTTCCAAAATACACTGCTGGAAATTATTTAATTTAAAGATACTTAAATTATTTATTGTTTAATAAACTGTCAAATATTATACAAGCTCTAAATATTATATAAAATAAACATTCAATAATAATGTTATAATATTTGTTGTAATATGTTGTAACATTATATGTACTGTATTTTCTTCATTTCTATTATTTGGTAGATTGTTGAAAACAAAATTATTGAAAATTCTGACTCCCCAATTGTTCCAAGTATTAAATATTAAACAAAACATACAACTGTGTGAAATCCTATAAAATCTGGGAATTGATGAGTCTATTGTATCTATACAACATTCTAAAATTTAAAAAATGGGAGTTATTGTTTATATTGACAAGTCTCATCTGTGCAAAATGGTTTACAATGGTCACATTCAGAGCAGACATGAATTATTACACAGAATTACATAAATGTCCAGCTTGTTATGGTGTTTCTGCATGCAATTACATTCACAAAGTGGATGTTGTGCTACACGACTTTTATTCTGCATTCGCTTATATCTTTGGAATAAAAAATGTGTTTGTTGGAAATTTGAATGGAAGCAAAGTCATAATAAAAAAATTAGCACATTCCTCTGAATTGCATGAATTCGATAAAATGCTTTGTGAAAATATAGAACTCCAACTCTGTGGAAAGAGTTCTGAGAAAACAGATAAACGAATTGACGTAGATTTTTATGAACTCATTAAAAAACAAGCTACTTTGGATTTTGTACAGGATAATTTCAGTCGTTTAAGGGTTTGCCCTAATGTTCGACATTTACACAATCTTTTACAACATGTATATGTTAACAATAAAAATTTGGATCCGAAGATACTCAATATTAATATTTGGACATTAATGATTCTTAATCCGGAACCTCTTGTTCTTCAGGCACGTATTTGTCTCCATCTGTTTAATTGAAATTTTGTTGAGTAACGCTTTTTTAATTCAATTCCAACTTTGAATTCACTACTTTCTGAAAAATATTATTACCCAAAGCTTCTGAGTATAAATTGTATTCACTAAAAAGAAATTCTCTACACTTTGTTAGAATTACAATCTGCATTAACAGACCATTAAGAAATTGGCTGTGATACTGGCAAAACATTAGAAATTCTTTCTTGAAGTAGAATAATCTAAACTTGACCTCTCAAGTTTTTCTTTCTCTCTCTATGGTATAATCCATGACAGACATGCAAGTCCTATGGAGACTTGCATATCTACATTTCTCAATTATTTTTACTATAAATAAAGAATATCAGTATAATGTATCACTCACATCACAATATATAAAATATTCAGTTTCTTTGCAGATATTATCTGCAGACAATGGTTGGCCGGTTCCAAAATATTTGGGTGCATGTGGACGTATTGTACTCGAAGAATATGTTGGATCACCACTAACAACTTATTACCATGAACCATGGTTGCTCAGAGCTAAAATAGCTTCAAGTCTTTTAGATGCTGCATATATGTTTACTTATAAAAACAATGATTTTGGCTTTTATTTAACAGATGTGTCAGCTGATAATATAGCAGTCGATTCAAATAATAATGTAAAATTTGTAGATTTGGAAAATATAATTGTTGTTGATAGAAATATTACACCTGAAGGTAATATAAACTATTAACTTGAAAGGCCATAGTTGAAAAGTGGAATACAACAGAACATTCATTGCATAAAGCTTAATATTATGCACTTTTTTAGAGAGACCAATAGAGTGGAATCAATTACAAGAAAATACAGAAAATTTCAATTGTTTAGGATGTTTAGCATTTTCTTCCACTGAGATATGCAGTCACCGAATCAGTGACCACAATTATTATGCAATATGTAAGGTCAGTAATATAAAAAATCATTATTATGATTTACAGCTTTTAACAACGTACCTTTAAATTTAGCTTCAACATTACTTTTAATGAAAAATTCACAAATTTTCTTTACGATGTTGCACTTGCAGATATTATTAGCATCAGACATAAATGATGGAGTATTACCTGGTGGTCTTCTGCATGATATACCTACATACATATTACAAAAACATTCAAATATTCAATATTTAATACAACAATGCACTATACCTGAGGTGCCATATACTAGGATAAACGCTGGAATGCAACTAAAACTTTTATTAGATACTATAATCCATGAATGAAAAAAATAATATATTTCGATTTGATAAAAATATGTAATTAAGATCACTAAGAAATATTTACAAAACTGTTGTACAAAAATTGTATACATTTATAATATATTAAACACCATTATAATCAATGGAATTTTCACTAGTATGTTATATTCAATTCATATGTCATTTAAAAAGATATCAAAGTCATACGAAGTGTTAAAAAATAATATAAGACTCAGAGAGTGTATATTATGCGTCAAAAGGAATAAGAAAATGTTTAATTAACATTTAGATTGTTGTAGCCCTCATAAACTTTGTATATCTACTATGATTTAAAAAGTAACAAAAGAGACAAATTGTATATACAAGTTACCAAAGTCTCAAATCCATTTTTTATTAACACCCTGTGTAATGTAATTTAATAATATATTTCAGAACACATAGCACTCATCTAACTATAGAAACAAGATTTTTTAATATAAATGTACAAAGAATACATATACGTAAATAGCAAAGGCATTTCTTGTTTCTAATAAAACATTCACGTTCTGCGTAATTTCTTCTTCAATATAAATTATGAATATATTTCAATAAATGACAAAGTTATTTAATTTGAAAGATATTCTAAATTTACAGTGTACTACGATTTCTAGAAATTTTTAGAAAAAAAAAAGCGATAGTAATATATTTGTAATAATATAATAAGTAAGCTAATTGCAATGTTAAATGAAATACAATATGAAATAATAAGCATATCATTTATCACAGTTTTTTTAATATAAAGTATTGTATCTGTTCTAGAAATAAGTTTTTCTTATTTGTTTATAAAGACATCATTGATTAAGTTTGCATAATGATGAATGAAACATACATAGTGTTTGTATTATAATCAATTAGTACAGCGATAACATTTTGATATTATTATTCAAACAAAAATCATACTTATACTATTTGAAAAATGTACTTTTCCTTAAAACAATCCGTATAAACACATTAATAAATACTTATATAAACTAATTCAAAAACATATTATCTGGGTCGTCAAAGAATATGTTTTTAATAACAAAATAGATACGTTGTTTTCATTGATATTTTAAAAGAGTTTATAAAGCTTTTTTTTTAGTTTGATGAATACTGTCTGTTCTAAAAGTCGAATACTTTATGTACATATTTATGAAATAGAGCCTAAAAGAACTACAAATAAATAAATAATGAACATAAAATGTGTATTTAGAAATCATATTTAAATGCATAATCTAAAAAATGTATATACAACTCATATAGAATAACATTAGTGATTGAATTAATTCTGATTACTATTCTAAGTGAAATTTAGTTACAAAATACGAAAACATGTTATAAAATTGTATAACTTATTTGTAAAAAAGTAATACTATTCAAGTCTTTTCAGAAATTCATTTTTCTTCAAATTGGAATTAACACAAAGACTTACGTATTTTCTAATGATATATTATGTTTGGTAATTTGTGCTTCTAACATTAAAATTCTTTTTTGCAATTTTTGAATCGCATTGTCTTTTTCTGCAATATTATTTTTCAACTCAGCTATCGTCACATCTTTATCTTCATTTAAGGTTTGTAACAGTTCATTCGTTGATGGCCTTTTCTTGGGATCTTTTTGCACTAATTGACTCACTATATGTGCCTATAATAAAACGAATTACATTTATGGTTAACTATTCCTTACATTAGAACTATTAGATTTCAGTTCAGTAGCATACCCATTTAGGATACATAGCAGTTAGTGTGGTTGGAATTTGACCGTTTCTAACACCATTAATCACTTTAATACGCTCCATCTGCGTTTTTGTATGTACTAACAACTCTAGAAGTACTATTCCCAGACTGTACACGTCGCTCTGAAACGATGCAAGTTAATTGAAATTATGAAACTCGAAATTGATAGTAAAATAAGGTAATAAAATCACAAAATCAAGTTTTCATGTTCGTCAAGAAATCTAATTGTAAACGAACAGTATGACTTCGTGGCTGGTCTTTCTGTTATTACGAATTTAATTTTGTATCATCACTATCATTCAAACTCCATCGAAGATTCTGTAAACAGTTCTACTTCATTGACTATCTAATTTTATCAGGAGTATATTACAAACAATAAAATATAAAGATTGTTCTCTCGTAACATTATCATTATAATTCCGTAATGTGTATTAATGTTAATTTCGAAACTAACTATTCAAATTTAATCTGTCCTCTGAACATCGCATTCGTGATATTGTTAACTGTGCATATAAAACGCTTGAATTTATTGCGTGAATGAGTAAATATTTTAAAAATGCGACAACCCTTTCAGAATCTTATACTGTTTTTTAATTCAATCTACAAAAAGTACTCTTTCTTACTTGCAACGCTGCAACGTAGATTTTTTGGTAGCTTGCATTTAGTTTAGGTAATACTATAGGTGCTTCTTATCATAATTATAAGTTTTATATAATAACCCCAGAGTGTAGGAGAACTATAATGAATCTAACATTGGTATACAAAGTACGAAACTCTAATATGATGTGCCCAGAGATTTTGAAAACATTTAAAGTTCACATATCTTTGGAAAAACATAGGCAATTTCCACTGTTTTATGAGACACAGTATTCAGAAGTACATATACATGAAAAATTGAATTGCATTAATTATACTATTATACTGCCAAATAATTTCTCAAATACGAATTGATTATTGTCTTCACATACGTCTGGATACATTTGATCCATCATTAATTTCTGCATTACGTTTATAATATTATAGCAACTTTATTTCCTACCCTATGAGTACGTTGTTATTTTTCCTTTTGTACCAAAGAATTTTTCTTCCATTAAATAAATAAAAATAGTACCTTGGGATCACATTTTCCTTCCAGTTGTTCTGGTGCAGCATACATGTGCGTACCAAGTATGGAATGATGCGTTTCCCTTTGCAGGGGACAAGCCAGTCCAAAATCTCCAAGCTGTATTTGAAGACAGTCTGACATTGAGATAAATATGTTGCTTGGCTACAATTGAATATAAAAGATAAAATAGGAATTCTTAAAATATTTCTTTCCAAACATGAAACCTTTATTTTATTGTTACCTTTATATCATGATGTACAATTCCACGAGAGTGTATGTAATCTAAGCCATGAAGAATTTGTGTCAATATTGTAATGATCATTGCCTGAGGAGTAACATCCATTCTCTCGTCAAGCCATTGTTGAAGCGTTTTTTCACAAAGTGTCATTTGGATGTAAAGCGTTACATACTGCTTATTCTTTGAATTACAGAATTTTAATTAAAATTTATACAGGATGTTAAAAAAAGTATTATTTAGAAATATAATAATTATTTAGAAAATTGTGTATAACCAGGAAAATATTGTGCTTCGACAAACAAATATATACAAACCATTTGTGGTATATATGGGCAAACTTTCTTGATACTGTTAGATTCTTCACATGAATCGCTGCTATCAGTATATTTTGTAATATTTCCTATTTTATTGTCTTGATATATATTATCAGTTCTGAAAGATACGCTATTCGAATTGTTCTTGTCAGTATTTTTATTAGTAATATTTTCTTCACCTATTTTCTGTTCTGCAATGTAATACAAATTTTAAGTATTCATATATGAGTTATTTCAATAGTTACATCAATGTTACCTGTACAATATTCAGAACTCTTATCTTTTGCTTTGTACTTTTTAATTTTGATAGAAGTATACATACCATATGAAGAACTTGTTCTACTTTGTAATGCAATTTTCTGTTCATCTTTTCTTTCAAAACTCTGATTGTTCCAACAACTACTAGAACTTGATTGACTTTGTACATTATCTCTATGTATATTGTCTCTATTATTGGAGGAACTCAGTTTGTTCTCTGCATGACTTGTGGATGGTAAACTTGGCATAAAAGTTACAGGCAATGTTGGTTCAATCCATGCACCTTTGTATGAAACTATATTCGTATGATTCAATTTAGCAAGAGTTTTAACTTCTTCCAGGTGTTGCATGATGCTTCTAACTCGTCCAGAACGTACTACTATTTTTTTAATGGCATATTCGATACCATCAAGACGATGCAAAGCTTTAAACACATGACCAAATCCTCCAGCAGCAATAAAACTTATTTCTTGAAATTCTTTGTGATACCGAGACCATTCTGTCATCAATGTACTGTATTAAATAAATATGTGGATATTATATCATATCTTTTCTGAGTATAGTATCAATAGAAATATTTGAATTTAAATGTTATACCTGGGAACTTGTATTGCACTTTCACATCCGGTTGCAGCACGTGCAATAGTAACCAACTGATATAACGCTTGTTGGTATTCACCCCTTAATGTTTCAAATTCTATCATGTTGTATGTATTATCAATTAATTTCAGCTCATGAAGTCTTTCACAGATTTCTAGAAATAAACGGTTATTATTTTAAAAATTTAAATAAGTTTTGAAAGTTGATGTAATAATGGGAATTGTTATTCTTAAAATAACGATTTTTTGTACACGGTAATCTTATGACAAAAATGATTGATTTTATAATAAAAATAAAACATGCATATGCTATTCTACTGTACATAAACTTTCTATTCTAAATATTTTATGTTATAATTACTTCTTTTTTGGAAACAGATAACTTACCAAAATATAATTTCTTTCTGCGAACTGCATCACTTTCAAATAATGCGCAAAGCTGCCGTATAAGTGATTCAATTAAAAGACTAGTAGACGGTGCAACTATGCTCACAATGTGTCCAGCAGTCTGATCATTGCTACTTTCCAAGCAAACTGTACTTCTTACACTGTTTCCTGAAAATAGATAATATACACAATGTGTTAAAAATTATAAAGTAGGTTTAACCTGAAATAATGTTTTATTTGTTGATATTAGAAAGCAGCAGCTAAAAAAGTGTTATGGCTAAGGATATCTATCAGACAGCAATATTTTATTTCACATACTCCTTACATTTTCAAAAAAATAACAAAATGTTCTTGAAACTTTCAAGTGGAATTATGTATTTATTTAAACACAATATTTTATCAGAAAGAGACGACTGTAAGCACACACAGGAATGTGTACTTACAAATTATCTTCGAGACAAGTCTTTTAAATCAATTACAAAAAAAGGTGAAAACTTTTCTTTTTTTGAATATTTTTTTTAAAATTATATAAATTTTTAAAATGCGCGGGTATTTAGAGGTTATGCTACTTACCCCTGTCAAATGTTGTTACCGTAGATAAGGAAATCCAAGGATTAGTTGATGCGTTATCTTCCATCGTTTATGTTATTCAACATTTGTATAGATCTATTATAGTAAATTCCTACAAAACAAACGTTTCCTTGAAGTGTTTAATATCCCGAAAATAATCAAATGTTCTGTTACACTTTCTACAGAAAAGGCTGGCCTGCCAGATAACGTAGTTGATATTGACACAGCGTGAAATAAGATAATACTATTTATCGATACAAATGTATAGTAATTCTTCGACACTACAGTCTTTGTATATCACGTCTTCAAGTTCCAATCTTGATTTAAGTTGTCTCGCGCGAATATACGTGTTCCCACACCTGAGGCTGAGCGAACAGCTGATGACATGTTGGTGAGGCCACCCTACAAGGTGGATCACGTAATTTAAAGACGCGCATGCACACACAGCGAATACCCAATTTTCAATCGCGTACATCTCGAAAGTGAAGTCGTAAATTGCAAAATGGTAAAGAACTTTTCGATTTGTTTTAGCTTGGTCAATGTACAGTTTTCGAATTGTACCTTTTTGGGACATACTGTATATCTTCGAAACTGTTACATTGTAAAGACATGGGTAAATCTTTCCCAGACGAGCGTTTACCTTCCTTTCCCGGAAAAATATAGCGTTTTTCACAAGGAGAGGTCCCGAGTTGTTACGCTGACTTTTTGATGAGCTTTTGCACAATGATAGAGATTCGAATACTGAAGCTTGTCAGACTACTGTAATGTTTTTCGTCTCGGAACAGTGTAACATTCGTATCCCCACCACGCTCATCGGAGCGAGTCTACGCCGTCATGCAACTGGCTATTGAGAAAGATAAGTGCGAAGAGTGAGTCATTCTACAACGGAAATAAAAAATTGTTTGGTTTTCATTATACATTCATAAGAATATTATCAGTAGATGGATGAAGTTTTCCCAACTAAAATGAGTATGTACAAACACGATCTCATTGGGACTATCTGTTACCAGAGACATTCCGAATATCGAATCCACCTTACACAAAATACTAATAACAAGTGAACCAAATGAGATCGCGTTTAAACTCATTTCCATTGAAAAAACCTCATCCGTTCATTTGTAATATGTTCATCAATGTATTGTAAAAAATAGAAAATTTTTTATTTTCGTTATACGATGATTTGTCTCTATCGACAAAAGTCTAATCGCCGACGGCAGAGGGAAACCTGATCGATGCTATATCTCGCTCCCTCACACAAGGGAACATACCGAAGTGTTAATCGCCGATTTCGATGACACTTTCGTAGAATGTAGTTTTTACAAAAATATTTGACACGTTTTATTTTATCGGCCGACATTCATGTTGACGGGGTGAAAACGGCCCTTGAAGATGGGATCGAAAAACCTACTTGACGATATACCTCAGAAACTATTGGTCCTAGAATAAAGTTTAAATGCACGGATCGCCTATTTTTTAATGCTGAATTCAGGTGTATAATTAGTTTCCCGAAAGAATAATTTGTTTAAAAAATATATTAAAAATTAACAATTTTTTCAAATTAAAATCCATTTAATCCATTTTCATGAATTTTTGTGTAGATAAACTATGGACATAGGCCAAGGATATGGATAAATAAGAATTTTCAATTTCACTCTCGTTAGAGATATTATTACATGTAAAAAATTACAATAAATCGAATTACGTAAACAAGCTCCTAAAATATTAATTTGTTTAAACAATATATTTATAAAATATAAACTTTTTACTTGTTTTTTTGCAAACTGTTGATCCATTTCCGTATAAATTTATTAACATTTATTAACAAGTTCATTGCCAGTTTGAGAGTATCAATTTCTCGCACAACCCCCTAATCTCATGAATTTCGTGTATAATTTCTACTGCGCAGAAAATCATTTCTTTTCCCATGAAACACTTCCTCATTTAAGACAGTAATTGTAAATTTTAAATCATTACAGTTTTTGAAAAGATCATCGAGTTTCCTACTTCACTGACAGATGGCGTAATATATACACTACTGTAACGACACCTATATTACCCACAGGTTTAAAAAGAAGTCCAACCTAAATACACAGCGAGATATAAGCACAGACGAGATATATGATTATATCTCGTCACAGACGAGATATATGAGTAGACCAATCACCTTATGGACTTTCGTGGCCCAACGTGACTGCCATACCGACTTAGAAATTCGACACTGATTTTAGCGTCCTCTACTCATCAACGACGGCCACTTGATAAAGTATTTCATAAAGAAGTGTTAGTAAGCCAAGGAGCTCATTTTTAAATGCGTGTGGTGTAGAGAGTGGGGACATTTGATAGGCAATTGTCGACTCGATGCAGCGACGATTTCTGTCGCGCGAGGTTTCACGGGTGCTTCATTAGCATGGGTGTGTGAATATTGAATACAGACGCATACATATAAAGAAATAGCGAGCAAGCAAAGCTGTGGCGACGCCTCGCATGCTCGCGGCGGACAAAAATTGATTATGTACTGAATTGAGTACTGCCAGAAATTTGTATTATTAAACTAAATAATTTCAAAATCATAAAACATCTTTAAACATTTTTTTAACAGATACACCATACATGTATGCATTTTAATAAATAAAGTTTATTGATCACATGTTTATAATTTACATTGTATCTCACAGTCTAAAGGGAAATCAAAGCGCTTAATAATTTACGTGGGGCTCATTTGTTGAGGAAAGTTTCAGTAATTGTAATACATGTTTTTATGTTGCATTATAGTGATTTTATTTTTGTTCTAAATCGTAATAATGTTTGAATACATTCATATGTAGTTTTACAAAATCAGATAGATGTTTTTATAAAAGTAAATTTGGTAACAATTTTTTCATAAAAGAAAATTTGAGAATCTTTCTTCAATTTCTTATTTTGTTATTTTTCTCAGTTGTAAATAATCACGGTAGTTTACTTCCAGCTGGGTGGACAACAAACCTACGAATAAGTAGCTATGATTATTATTAACATAAAAAGAGGACATTTTAAATGCCTTTCTTTCATTTTAGTTCCATTACCACTATACAGTGGTGGACATAAGTATTGGCACAGTATTCGGTTCCATATACAAACATGTATAACTACTGAAAAAATTGTTTATACCATTTGTTTTTTGTTCCGATCTTTATTTAGAATGTCTTACTTGCCTATATACAAAAACAAAACAAAATTAATAAAATAGGGAACATATAACTAATAAAAATGTGTTTTACAACCATCTTGTGCACGGACAAAAGTATTGGCACATTTTGGATAACGCTATGTTAAATTATAATTTAATATTTCGTAGCATGTCCTTTCCGTTTCACTACCTCTTTCAATCTATTTGGCATCAAATGGACCAACTTCTTTGTTAATTCATTGCTGATTTTAGTCCATTCTTCCAATATTATTTGTTTCAATTCCGATTTACTCGAAATATGATGTTTTCGGATGTTTTTCTCCAATTGGTACCAAATATTTTTAATTGGATATAAATCCGGGCTTTGAGGAAGTGTTTTTAACGTGTGTGCTGTATTGTACACAATCCATTGACGAACTGTATACGCCGTATGTGCAGGCGCATTATCTTGTTGGAAGTAAAAGTTGGGCGGTAAATTTAATTTTTCTGCACTTTTCTTTAAATTTTCTTTTAAAATATTCAAATAAGTTTTTGCATCTACTGATTCATTAATGAACACTAGTTCCCCAAGCCCGGATGAAGACATGCACCCCCATATACAGACTCTACCACCCCCATGCTTAACTGTAGCTTGGAGGTTTTTCAAATCCAATTCGGCGTTACGCTTTCTCCATACCAATATCCGACCATCCGACTTAAATATATTGAATTTGCTTTCGTCTGAGAACAAAACTTGGTCCAAAAGTCATTATTTTTATTTGAAAATTCTTTCGCAAACTCTAGTCATCTTTTTTTATTAACTTCGCTTGTGTACGGTTTTCTTCGAGCGACACATGCAGAGTATCCAGCATCTTTTACGACTCTACATACCGTTTTTGAGCTAATTTTTTTATTCTAATCTTCTGCAACCAGTGCTGCAATCTCTGAAGAATTTGTTCATGCATTTTGGTTAATTATATTTACTATTTTTCTTTTCTTCCTTTCCAATAACTTAGACGGCCGACCGCTCCGTAAGTGATTATGCGCATTCGATTTGTTCGCAAATCTTTTAATAATGTTCCGAATTGTAAATCGGCTTCTTTGTACTATTGCTCCTATTTCTGCATAAGATTTACCTTGTTTATATAAGTTCAATATAATTTTTGTTTCTTCCGGTGTAGTTTCTTTTCCTTTCCTTGACATTTTTAAAATTATTCTGAATATTCCTTACTAAATCAACTGTTGGACTGACACAACAATGACTGAACTGACTGTCGGGACATCATTCACTTGTTTCAACAAGTGAACAACAGTATATTAGTGAAATAGTATGTGTAAATAAAGATTTTCAAGTATGTGCCAATACTTTTGTCCAGGTATAAGATGGTTGTGAAACGCATTTTTATTAGTTGTATGTTCCCTACTTTATTAATTTTGTTCTGTTTTTGTATGTAGGCAAGTAAGACATTCTAAATACAGATCCATACAAAAAATAATTGGTATAAACAATAAAAGAACGCAGTAAACAAAGCAGAAGAAACTCTTTTGCTGAATACTTGCAATGCGAGCTTACACTTCATTTTATCAAAATTATATGGCCTTATATGTTTTTCAGTTAATTTGTAAGCCGCTCTCGTCCCTGTATCGCGTTCTAAATTCCATGATGCAATAACATCGCACCAGGATACCCGCGAACCGTTAATTTGGAAATCATACTTTAATAAATTATTCCTGATGCTTTTAAACAAATGTAAATAGTCGAATAAAAAGTAAATCTTTTTTCCATTTCTAATAAAATAAGGATTTTGAATACTAACTCGTCTTTCTGCCATGCTTCGATTACTTGCTCCTTGATCGGAAACAACAGCTCTAACTTTCAAACCTGTACCGTGTAAACCATCTAAAATAGCATCTAATATATCTGATAATTGATTAGTTTTAATTCCATTCTTTGAAACGAAGAATGCTATTGGTTGTTTCCAATTACTGAGCAAGCCTCTTATCATAAAAACCAGCACCTGGGTACCCACTGCCGGGCTTCTGCCTAAAAATCCTAAATCCTCAAAACCTTCAATAATTTGTTTCCTTGGGTGGAAAGTAAAACATTTTTTTATTGACATTTCGTCAAATGAAAGAACACAATTCCTATCAAAATCATTTAAATTCGCTATTTTAATTCTTAACGCATCAAATAAATTTTGACATATACCTGGCCAAATATCAATTACACCGAACCAGCGAATGATTGTGCTAGGACTTGGAAGATTAAACTTGAGAGTGTCACGCATTTTATTATACAGAGAGGGCGAAGTGTAATGTAGTGTTAAACACAATCGCTGTTGTTCTGTCGAATAATTATTTTGTCTACCAGAAGGAAATAATTGCATTGAGATAAACGTTAAAATGAAACCGCGAACTCTACGCGCGATTGCCTTCTTCAGGCATACATCACTAATATCACCTGAAGAAAGCTTCTCACCTACTCTCTTCAATGCTTTGCACTTCGCCCGTAATTGCGAGCGAAGAATATTGAACGTATCCTTCTCTCGCTTCAATTCACTCTCAAGTTTTTGAATTATTTCGTGTTCTTTTATTTTTGAAATGTCATTATGATTTTTGAATGCATCATTATTATTACTTGAATATAAACAAGGAATAGCATCCTTTCTTAATCTCCCGGAAGCATAAAAACTATCTTTCGGAAAATGTCTACTACAAATATATTTTTTTTTTAATTCAATGTTTGACATTTCAACCCAATCATCTAGTCCGCAATTCACTATCCACGTCACAAATCTTTCATCACTATTCATCGGAAACGAGTGAAAACTACAACTATATATGTTGCGATTAGAAGAGTCGCAATTATAATATGAACATTTCTTATAATGTTTCCTTATATCTTTTTGATGTTCCATTGTATCTAAAACTAGGTTAAATTAACTAACAACTACTGTAAAATAAAACCAAAAAAGGAATTAGTTAATTAATTATAAACAAATTAATTAAATAATTTTACAATAACTAATTGCGATGGCAAAACTACCCGTAAATTAGTTTTATAATTATTTTACAAGACTTACCCTGCTTACCTGTTTGCCTGTATGTCGCCGTTGTCCCGCCAAATATTCTTCGATTGTCAATTATTTCACAGCTTTTTATCATTTTGAGGCGTGTGTCGTTCATGTGACCCGCCACGGAATTTATAATTTTTACCACAGTAAGCGCAACAATCTGTTTCTGCATTCTGTTGGTAACGTTGTGAGTGACACGGAAATGGTAATGGGGCACTAGTGCCCCAGGAATTCGGGCCGAAAAAATACATTGCATGATTGGTCTATTTATATATCTCGTCTGTGATCTCGTCTGTGATATAAGAATAGACCAATCGCCTTATGGACTTTCGTGGCCCAACGTGACTGCCATACCGACTTAGAAATTCGACACTGATTTTAGCGTCCTCTACTCATGAACCTCGGCCACTTGATAAAGTATTTATTAAAGAAGTGTTAGTAAGAGCCAAGAAGCACTCATGGACAAATGCGTGTGCGCCTATGGCACGAGCTTTTCTGGCGGTACTGGGTTAAAGGGATTGGGTTGCTGCCCGTGGAGCGCTGAACCGCTCTGCTCGATAATGCGCGGATTTTCAAAATAAAAACTGATGTTTAGTGTAAAATCTCGAGTTTATTCTCTGAACGTTTCGAAGTATTCTAGAAAACGGCTAAAATCAGAATGCAGATGAGTTCCCAAATTGTCCTCCGAGTTCCCCGATGTGGTTGACTGCGAAATCCCTTCCTGGTCCTCCCATAGATCCTTATAGTCCAATCAGGAGAGCGGCGGTCTCCGGTCCAAGGGGTAGGTTGTCCTTCGGGTGTCCCTCCACCCTAGTGAGGTGTCGACCATGTCTTCCCTTCATCTCGGGTGTCCCTCCACCCTAGTGAGGTGTCGACCATGTCTTCCCTTCATCTCGGGTGGTGGTGAAAGCGCACTTTTCCGTTACGACAGCGGGTTGCACATATGGAAAGAGAAAGTAGGCTCTGCTCCGAGGATCGAGTGAGCAACCCTCGGAGGAAATTTATGACTTCCTTAACATTGCCAGCCCCATTGAGGTGATCTGGCACTTGTAACTACTGACAACTGCAAGAAACATCTGAATAGGCTCGTGCCTTAAACTGAAACTCGAGATTTGTTTTGGGGTGTGCTAACCTGCTCCTTTTCCTGTTTTCGAGCTCTGCCTAAAGCCTTCCCCATCCATGCCACCCCCGTCGTGCGTCTTAATAATACATACTTTTCTCGATCTTTTATACAACGGTCCGCTTTCAAATTTTGCTCCTAGTTTACCTGTCCATACTATATTGTTTTAAGTAACAAATGTCTATCAGTGTTTTTGATTTTGATTCCAACCACCAATAGCGCTGTGCTGTAAAACCAGGCACAATCGATACGGTAGGATGTGACACGAAAATGGTAAGAGGGCTCGCGATCCCTCCTATATGTAACATAATAATACATTGGATAATAGGTATATTCTGTAGTTTGTCGATGCTAGCACCCTAAATCCGTGTGATACAAAAATGCATTGAATGAAAGGTCTATTCTATTCTTCGTTTGTAATAATAATTTATGTACATAATTCGGTGCAATTGGCATTCAAGGAACTGGAGACTGTAATAAATTAATTTATTCAAATTATTCTCATTTCTGTGTTTTAAACTCTCCATACATCTTCTACATTGACAAAAGTTGTATTACATTGCTTCTATTTGAACACGTTTAACCGTTTTACAGATTAGTCTGAATGACACTCGGGCAAAACGGATAATATCATATTGCTAACAGCCACTATATTGGTTCGAGAGTGTCGCACCTGTTAAAAGGAAGTATTTTAATGATAATGCTGTTTTCCTTCCAATTTTAGTTTATTTAACAACATGTGAATTTAAAATTGAACTGAATTTAATTTTGTCTCTTAATTATATTTTCATTTGATTAGAATAATTTTAGAATTCTAAATTTAATCACACTTAACGTTTTTTTCACTTACAGCTGAATTTAATTATAAATAGCTTTTTTGATGCTACATTATAAAAATAAAATCATAAAACAAACAAATCATCAATAATTATAAAGTAGACAAATAAGAAATATTTCAACAGTACAATTTAAAACAAATTATTAAATCACTATTTTAAAGTTTGGATGAGCAAAAAACATACAGGACTTAAAATTACAATTGCGAAATGTTTAAGAGAAATTAATTCAGTACGGGGGGACTGGTTATATAATAGGTTGATTATATAAATTCTAGTTTGGAAGGGGTATATAATAATGTAATTTTTCCAAATACTTTTCAATCTATTGCAAAAACTATGGATCTGACGTGAAATCTGACTACACCGTGCGACAGCGCAAGTCTTGTTCCTGTAGGAACCCTACAAAAGAAGTGCAAAACATATTTTATTTTCAATCGAGGAAACAAAATACATAGTTCAATGAGACCTAACGTTCCGCCAGTGGTATTTAATACTAATTGTAAGCAGTACGTCAAGTGGCGGCTGACATTGAGTACCATTGGCAGCTTCGCACGTCTCACAGTGCGGCATAGATGGACAAAAATACAAGATCCAGATATTCGTATGTATGTATAACAATATGACATCGCATCATACTGAATTGTTATGAGAAGGAAATAGTTGAATTCTCTTAATTGTTTCTTAATATTTGTTTTATACCTATTAAGAGGGCGATAGAAATATAAGGATAGATCAAGATTGTTTGAGAGGAAGCGTAAATGCGGAGTGGCGATAGAGGTGTGAAAGGCAAGTGTTCAGCTTTATGTTAGGTTTATGATAAAAATTCTTTATAGTGGAAGGTGCTCACCAAGATATGTACACTTAATTTGATATTTATTATGAATACATTGATTTTTTGTATCTGTACAACGGTTCGGGTCAAATTTTAACCACTACTAACGTATAAAACTTTAAGTTAACGTATAAGAAAAACGGCATAAAATATCCTGAGTTTCTAATATATTTGGATACATTACTTGTTATATTTTAAGAATTTAACATTTTTTTCTGCAAGTAACTGCAACACTTTGTTTTATATACTTTTTAATATGTGACCGTACAAATTTTTGTTTAGGGTCAGTATTGGAAATAACAAACTCTGATGTCTGTGATATCATCAACCATTTCGATTTACCAATAGGACTTCTTTCTGAGGAGGCATTAGAAGCAAAACATAAAGAGATTAGAAAGCATCGAATAAATCACACGCGCAAAACAAGTAGAGAGGACAGGAACGTCGATCTTTTTAAAACTCTCTTGTTTACTTCGGATCCCCTTATTTTATCCCATCGAAAAACTCTCTCCAAAAAACCTTATAATGAGTTTTCTGAAATTGAGGACTATTTAGTAAAAGATACACAAGAAAAACCACGGGAATCAAACATTTTGGTTAATGTGCAAATTGGTACCGATTGAGAAAGTGAATAATTTCACAAAATTTGTTAAATTGTAATTACTGATTTGTTAAATTTTAATTAATAATTTCATTTTCGGTAAATAAATACCAATATTTTTACATTTATAATTGAATTTAGATTTTTGTCCAAAATTTTACCATTCGGCCGCACTCTGCGTCTTGCGGAACTATTTTGATTCTTCAATTGAAAACAGAATGTATTTTACATTCTCCCGTGAAGGTTTCTAAAGGAAGAAGGTCAGCTCTATTGCGTGGTGTAGTAAATTTTGTACTATACTCATAGTTTTCGCAATAAATTGCAAAATACCCGAAGAAGTTGGTACAGAGCGAGTGTCTGGGCTTTAACGATTAAAGTTTAAACATGTTTAAATGTTTGTAATGTGATAACAATTATTATCATCGTATTCGAAAAAGTTTTCAGGATCATTTCCTATAAAAAGCGATTGTACAACTTTTGTACTTGCAAGGCAGTTTAATAGCTGAAAATATTAATTTTTCGAAATCCGAGGGCGATGAAGACAAATAGTTTTGAGATTCATATTTAGAACAAGAAAAAATACATAAGAGATACTTACTGATTGTTGCAAAACGAAATAAGCTTTAAACAGTGCAATTGTTTCATGCAAAATGTACCTGATTCAACAATATTCCATTAACAGTACAAAGTTCGAAATCTTTTTGCTACAGCACAAACTGCCTGAAATTTTAAAAGTACATTACTAATAAATTATAATAGACCATAAGAATGTGGTGTTCGTTGAGAGCAAAGGGGCGATCTTTTATGAAGCATTTAAGGTGGGGATATACATAAACATACATACACATTCGTATTTACATTTAGTTGGGCTGAGATTTTTGTCTCATGAGGGGAAAATCTCATGAAACATCTTATCGTGGGTCTCCACTTTTAGATGGGTTACCGCTTGCAGTAGTATTCCGATCACAAACAATCGTTAAAGAACTTTATTTTTAATATGAAGTAGATAATATTATCATACGATTTGTATGATTACAAAGAGTTTAGAAGTTTCGCGGTCGTTACTGAAACTTTGAGCGTGTTTACGAGGCCACAAATAAATACGTTTGATTAACAAAAAGAAAAAGTTACATCCGTCGCTTCTTTTGTCATTTTAGTTTCGGCACAATCGCGAGTCATTTCTAAGGTCGCCGTTTGGCATAGCTTAAAACAAGTTGCGTTGAGATTGGTCAAGGTACGACATTGCTCTAGAGTTGATCGCTACCTCGACCCTCGCCCCACCATTCCCCCTCTTTCCTCCCTTTCCCTGGGGATTTCTTGTTGGTCCATACTCCCACCACCAATGTTCGACCTCCTCTATCTCCTCATCGTCTCAAACCCTTGTCGAATCGTACCACGACCCAACACACTGCGTGTGGCTTGAACCACGTAAGTTGCGTCGATCCACGTGCCTGTTCAGGGTCGTATCTAACAACACTAGCGCCACGTACGCTGTAAACCCCCAATTTCTGCGCAATTAAATTTTGTTACTCCCATAAGACAGTCCTATTCACTTCGATACGAGTTGGGTTTTAAATAAATACAAGATGAAAATGCAATAGTAATTATATTATTTGCGAGAAATTTTTTCTGAAACAGTTGTACAAAAAACAGAGAGATATTAAATTTTTAGATATTGATGTGGTTGCTCTATCTGATGTGTCTTTTCTTCAATCTTCAAACATTTCTAGATCAATATGATTTTCAAATCGTTTTTATTCCATACATGTAGTATGTTTCTCGAGGTATCGCTTACGCTTTTCTAGAATTACGTGGAGATGCTTTTAATGAATGTGCCACGTACAGAACATTGTTTCTTAAATTCTTATGAGATTCTTGTTTCGTTTGAAGTAATAGCAAATCGAAATACTAAGGCTTTCATCCTTTCATTTTAAGTTTGAATTGAAAATGTTCACTTATAGTCAAGGTATAAGTTTCAGTAGGAAATACTAATGTATGAATATTTTCTTTCGACTACTTTCTGCATTCTATCATAATATTTCTTCCAAATTTTATAACTATACAAAAGTTAATAATTTTTAGAAAGTTATTCCAATAGACGTAACCTATCAAATTTTTAACATTTTAAATTCAAATGAAATTGACTTAATCAAAACCAGTAAAATTTATTATACACAAATTATAATTATCGACAACAAAATTAACGTAAAGTCTATTAGTCACGATAAAAAAAAGATATGTATGTATAGTTTTATGATGTGACAGATTTTTAGACGTTTTTAACAATCGTCACAATAATAAATACAGAACTGTATCTTCGAAATTTAAAGATAAAATATAATTTCCATGATCTGAAACGACGAACATACAGGGCGAGCCACATAAAACAGGCCTAACCAATTATCTTTCCTAGTAATTTAAATGGTTTCAAAGGGTGAATAAGATAGAAGTACAATTTTTTTTATGAATGCCATTTTTTTTTCAAGGTCACCTATGTTTTTTACATAAATTTACATATTTTTTTTACTGTATGTTGTAGCTGATGTGAATATGCATTTAGATATACATAGTAACATGACCTTAAAATAGTATTGGACTCTAAAAATTTAAATCAAATGCGAAACTTTCTTTCATCGAGATGCCAGGCTTCAGCGACACTAGAAGTCGATTCAAGAACATTGTGTCCGGACATTAAACCCGAAACCATTGAAAGAGTTATGCAGTCTGTCATTATTCGTCTTAGAAAATGTGTCATTGTTGAAAGACATCACGCTGAACAGTTACTGAAATAATAAACGTGTTTTATTTACATTTTCGAATTGACTTCCAGTGTCACTGAAGCCTGGGATTATACAGTATAAAAAAATATATACATTCATGTAAAAAACCTGGGTGACCTAGAAAAAATGAAACAGAAAAATTGTCATTCATAAAAAAACTTTTTTTCTATCTTATTCGCCCTTTGTAACCATTTACATTATGTATGAAAATTTTCTCGAACCGTCATAGCTAGAAAAGGCTGTTTTACGTGGCCCACTTTATACACGTATTAACAAAGGGCTGTTACCCCATTATCAGTCATGGACATGTCTAGAAGTGGGATAAAACTTAAAGTACAGTGTTAAAAAATGGATCTTAGATATGGAAAATATGCAATTCTTTCAAAGAGAAATAAGAAATTTTTAATCAATATAGGTCCTAAAATTAACCTTTTAAGTGTTATGGGCACTTACAAGTGTCCGTGCGCAAAACGAAACTTACGAAATTGGCTAATGAGTTTCTGCATATGACATATTGTTCTTATACAGTATGAACTTTTGCGTTATGCTGTTACTACTTCCAAAAAGTTTGTTAACCCTTTAACAGGGGCATTTCTTGTCCAGGAATGCTTTCTGTTGGTAGTTAAAAATGTGTAAAGAAGGTTCTTGCATAGCAAAGGCATTTGAAAAATTAAATCGTCTTACTCGTTGAGTTACTTCATTAATAAACATTCTGCCAGTAATTAAAACCTCGTCTTGGTCATTCCAAACGACAAGTTAATTCGTCTCTCCCAGTTAATATGTTGACTTCTATGAGAGTTGCCGATTTCTTATAAAATTTTGAGTAACATTCATATTTTAATAATAATATTAAGCAACAACTCTACGATTAACCAGTAAAGTTCTTTCTTCGAGATTTATATTTCAAACAGGTGTAACAGTCAACGTGTTAATCTGTTATCGCACTAATCGTACGCAGTTGGTATTTTATGAGAATTCGTAGTTATTTAATTTGATAATATTTGATGCGCCAGCATGCCTAAATGTGTTAACACTTTGCTGACCGTAATGTATAAGTATACCATAAACGATAGCAGACGTGCTTAATATTATATACAATCTATATCGGTTCAAAGATAATAATATTTTATTAATACTTGTGGACACGCATTCGCAGACACATTATTTGTACGTCATCCTTACTTACAATATAAAAAATACGTATGAAAAGCAAAAATCTTATATTTCCAGAAAGGACATTATACTACGCCAAAGTTTACCCTCCATTATTACTTACGAAAAAACGTAATAGTACATCAACGGCTACCATGTTTATTTTACAAAATGACGTACTAATACATCATTGATTTTTAAAGTGTTAAATACATTATTCGAACGTCCTGTTCGTTAGGTGCTTTCCGCAGTGACCGTATCCGTGTAGCCAGCGCCTATAATGTTTAAACGGTTAATTTTATGACCTACGTCGATTAAGTATTTGTTGTTCCTCTTCGCAAGTACTCCATGCTCCCTTCTTTTTCAGCGTCCTGTATACAGCATTACCACGGTCTTGAAAGCATTACCACGCGGACGGTGAATATCACCGTAGCAGGCGTTCTGGCTGCCGCACGCGGCGTCCAATGCCCTGACTCGGAGGCAGTCGTCATGGTTTCTACCAAGCCACGTGCATCGCGCGCACTGGGTCATTGCTCTCCTCTGTTCGAAAGTAATATCGTTGTGGCGCACGACACTTGTCCTGAGCGTAACCCATGTCGGAATCGAACGAAATTTCCCTGTTCACTGACGGATTACATGCGAGCGCAAACTTAAAAGGCAGGTTAATACTTCATCGTTGACCATGAAGTCACGCTGGCCGTGTTGTACAATACTACTGAAGTTTACTGACGTTTCTACTTTTATGCTAGACAAACTCCGTTGACATATTTATATTAAACGCTGCTCCGAAATTATCGCGATTTGCAAGATAAAATATATGCAGGGTGGGACACGTAACCGGAACCACTTTGATTATTTCATAAATATTCATTTTAGCGAAGAGTTGTTTAGAGGAATTTTATAATTCGAAAGGGGCCATATAATACACCATTCAGTTTCTTTGTTTCGATTGGAATTTTCAAGATTTCAATGTCATCTACAGTTTTTTTCAATAGTACATGGTATCCTTTTGCAGATAGATTTGTATCGAATGCAATGAGAAATACGACGAGCTACAAGTTTGTAACCTTGGAATGTCCTTGAACTTGAATATTCATATTGAAATGTGCAAAAAGACCACATTTCGTTAAAAAAAGATCGAGGCGACCTTGAAGTCTTAAAAGATGTCAGACTTACCAAAAATTAATTTCAATTATTCAATGTCCCTGAGCAGAAAGTATTTTTGCTGAGATACAATGACTTATCCAGTATACATCATTTTTATAGTAATTATTGAATACTGTATATTTATGTATATACCTGTTATTAATACACAATTCTTTCAAATTATAATCTGCAATTATATTTTCAGAACCAGATATAAATCAATTTTATCCTAATCCGAAGAAAGGGAAATGTGAACTAAATAGTGTCACACATGGCCTTCACCCTGAGAAAGATGAAGCACGTGTATACGTCAATCGTAGATTTACATACTTATATGTATAAAAGGTACTCCGTGAATGCATATCAGTACTTTAGGGACTAAATCTACACACAGAAAACAAGTAAAAAATATATAAACATAAGCAATATGTAGCATAGTTTTTGTGTTATAGAAAATGTTAAATTAAAGTAATAATTAGCTGTTTAAAATCTATTGTGTTGTATAACATATACATGACTAAGCGAACAGTTTTAAAATGAGTATTATATTCATTAAGAGATATGGTCGCTTTAGTTTCCAGATCTAAACCCATTTTGGCATAATGTGGAGGGATTGAAGAATTACGGGGTACAATACCAACAGTATCCAGTCTCAAGTTCACAGATACGGTCAAGTAATTAAGAAGAAAGCTGTGCCAACGAAATATTAAAAAACTCACAGTAAATTTTAATGCGAAATGTATAAACTTATTTACACATACGAAAATTATATTATCAGATAAATGCCACACTTTGTTCCTCGCTGAGAACGTGTATAACTTTTATATATGTAATAAATTGTTATTACTCCGTGTCTAATAAAAAGTATTTTTAGATACATAGAGTGTCACACCTGTAGAAGCATCACCTAATTCTTGAGGTTTGGATGTTACATTTTAAACTAAATGGAAATAAATAGGCACGCCATTTAAAAGAATGCATTGAAAAACTATTCACTTCGAGTTTCATTTCGATTTAATTAAAAAACTTCCTGAGTTTCTAACACAGCAATTCCACACGGAAGTGTACATGAGTAAATTCGAAAAAGGAAAGGTGTTAGCTTTCCGTGAAGGAAACGTAAAAATTCAAGAAAATTGCATGTAGGCTCACTTGTTTACAATTTGTCGTAATGGAATTTTTTCAAAATATAGATGATTCTGATCAAAATTCAAGGAGAGGTCCAAAAAAAGCCGCTTTCTAGTCGTTCACAACGTCGAGTTATTGATACCATTAATAATTCCATTAAGAGTCTCCATAAAATTGTCTAAACTTTAGCTAAATATTTCTCGTTCAACGATATATCATGTCGCTAACAGTAGTTAGTATACTAAAAAGCAAAAACTAAAGACTGCGCCGCAACCTTTGCTTTATCACAAAAAGCAAGGATTGAGATTCGCATTGTGTTAACGTGTATAAACTGGTACCAGGTAATTGAATTTAACTATTTGATTTTTAGACATTTATATTAGAATGACGTTTATGAATAACTCCAATATTTTTCCCAAACTTTTGGAGGTGGTAGTCTCATGGTTTGGGGAATTTTTTGCGTTGATGGTATAGTGTCGCTGGCCTTTCCGACAGCAAAAATGAATGGCGGAAAATATAGAAACATATCACGAGACCATTTACTTCCGGTTACAGAAAGAAACATGCTAATGTTTCACATACTAACCGCGTGATTGTGGCATACCTTCGAGATAAGAAATTAGACGTTTGAAGTGGCCGGTTTATTTCCCGGACTAAAATCCAATACAAGATACCTGCGGCATCTCTTCGAAAAATCTAAATTAACAACAAATAATATTCTACTGCATCAGAACTGAAAACTGTGATTCTGGAGAAAGGGCATCAGGTACTGGAAAAATCAAAAAGAACTTTGATTGGAAGCGTGTAAAATCCAATATCTGAACTCAGTGAAAATAATGTAGCACCTCTATGTTATTAATACATTTATAATATAATTGTTTCGCATAATAAAATAATTTTATTATACTGATTTTCGAAATACGAAACAGTGTTGACACAGTACTTCTCTATACTTTTGTTTTGTTATAAAATCTACTGTTATGGTTTTGTCATAAAAAATATTTTCCGATGTATTTTTTACATGACATACTTATTTCAATTCAGTTTAGTGTAGTTCTATAGTAACGACCGCTGTACAGCATATCTTACAAATTAACTGAGATATCAATACTATTGTATTTAACTAAATGAGACTTCATATTTCCCTATTTATACGCTCGCCACTGTACATCTTCGTCTGTCGACGATCTTTGTTGTGCTAGCATCGTCGGGGTCGGCAGAAACCACGACGACCGCCTCCACGTGCTGTGAAAAGCACTTACTCGTTCGAAATTGTAGGTCGCCGTCGTCGTCACGGTGGAGGGGGAAGTCAAATCGGAGGGGTAGGGTCGAGCACAGCGCCTCGACCATGATCGACGATTTCCGTCGTCGCTCGGTACGGCCAGGCGGTAAACATTGCACAGTACGATTGGTCGTGTCCTGAGGCGGGTTCTTTGGTTTTTCGAGTTTTAGTTTTCCCATGAACATTCAGATGTGAGAAGTGCAACAAACGAGTATACCATGCATTAAGGAACACGCGTATGTTCGTTCCCGTTCATCGATTCGCTGTTTTCAAGTTCATTCGTTATCACGCCTCATCCTCCCGAAGGATGTTCAGACGGAACGTGGGATTTCCCCGTTGCAGAAGGATCTAACAAAAGTTATACAGGTGGGTGATTTTGACGTTTCTGTATTACGTATCATGTGTGAGTGTATTTGAAACTTTCTCAAAGTTTTTATAAGAGTAATTTTAAGTGCCCTTTCTGTAAGTGGGTATTTAAATAGATCTTTCTTTGTTTCGAAATGTAAAAATGAGAAAACTCGACTACAGTAGCGATTAGATAGCTGAAACTTCAATATTTTTAAACTTCTTTAATGCTACAATTTACGTGATGGCCACGTTCCTTGTTCCCGAGTTTCAAGCCATAGTCGCGACATATTTTCGTTCAATTATATTTTCACGGCTTTCGAACACCATCAATTAAAAAAGGTGTGTATGTGTGCAAGAGTGAGAGAGAGAGATTCTCTTAGTAGAGACGATATATACTCGTGGCCCGTGATGTAACTCAACGTCCTTACTGCGCGACGAGTTGCACGAGGTCGGTGATCGCTATAAAAAAATGCGGCGACTACACGTGGAGGCAGCGGCAGGCGGTTTCTACCACGACACGCCACGGCATTGCACCACCGCCGACCACGACGACTGCCTCTGAACGAACACGCGCGTGCAAGCTTAACCCAGCCTTAACCTATTCTCAACTGACGACCTCGCGAGAACGAGCACACAAATGCTGGGTTTCTTCGGTAGACTTGCTATTGGATTAACAGATTTTCATAGTCGAAATTTTCTACATAAACTAAAACGAAGAAACAAAAATCTTTTTTGTCTTTAGCATGTGAATGTCGAACTCTCTCGATAAACTTGCGCTACTGGATTAAGAGGTTTCCATATTCGAAATTTTCTGCATAAACTAAAAGTAAAACAAACCTTTTTTGACTTTAGTACACAAATTCCGCGTTTCATCGCTTTGTCATATCTATTTGACAGTTATCATAACTGATTTGTTTCTCAATAACAATATACTAAAGAAGTTATGCTTAAATACGCGTTTAACATGAGGATGTTTAATTTGTAAATTTACACACGTTGTAAACTCTCGAATAAATGTAATTGTTAACATTTATTTTCCACATTATTTGATTTTTATGTCGAAGTTTTAGGAATCAATTATTATTTAATAACGCAAGAGAATAATCGTTATATAATAAAGTTGTCTCTGCAACTATCTCACTACAATAAGTTGTAAATATTTCGCACAACTTTTTGTACAAATTTTCCAATATAGTATGCAATTGTATATAAAACAAATGTGCCTTATTTACTTTATTTAAAAATAATTATTCCTTCCTGTTTTACCTTTCTCATGAATTATCAGTAAGGGTCAATGATCTATTAGATGCCTTAAAGCACATAAAACAAGATGAACAGTAATTTGTATTAAACTGTGTAATACAAAATTAAACTTAATATAAGAAGATTCTAGTAATGATTTCCATTTTTTTAAAGAACAAAAAAATAAAGATCTAAAGAAAAAATAGAAAGATTCAAAATGTAAAGATGCCCGTGATGTTATCACTACATAAATTTAAAATATATTATTTGTAAATTGTATAACGCCTTTGAAATTGATTTATCTAAACCAAATTTCTTCAAAATTAGTATTCATAAATTCAACCAAAATGATTTGAATTGCGTATGTAATCAGTGAAAATTATACAACGTTCGTGTCTATTTCCCAGTTATTAGTAGGAAACATATTTTTAGCATGTTCACTGTTCCTTGCACTATATGTGGTTCGGAATAATTTTTATCCTAATCCTTCTCTGTCCTTTTTTTTACTTTATAATCTTTATTGGTATTTTTGAGTTATTATAGTATATAAATTTGCATATATCAATTGCATATCTTGAATCACTCGATTTTCTGTGCCAAAAAGTTCTAAACCATGTATGAGTTAAGGGACTGAACGTGATAATGTATTAAATGTTTATAATCTCCTCACACGTTGATTACCGTGAGGGTCATCGATGACCGGCGCCTAAAATATAATTTAGTTGAATAACTAATGATTATTTAAATTTTTTTTAACGGGATTAATATAATAATCATAATAATATAAGTTAACAATTGTACGATCAAATAGTAATTTAATTTTTCCCATTTGCTATTCATACTTAACACAGGACATTCTACTGTGTCTGACTAGGTATGTCAGTTTTCACTGCATTCAGCGTATTAAGGTATCAATAGGGAAGACAAGCTTTTCGAAGTATAGCAGACAATATATAAGTTATCATAGTTCAGTAGGAGAGATCAGGGATAACAAGAATCGTGCAGTGCGACTTAGTGCGTTGTGTGTAATGCGTGATGTGTGCGCGTGCGTATAAGCCTCGCACGATTCGGGGGCGGTTTTTTGGACTTGAAAAGGGCGGGTGATAGGGGATGGAGTAGACCGCGTTACCCCTAAACGATTCAGATCGTTCCGTATTCAACGCGTTTACACATAGTTGTCTTTATACGTAGCACGAGCTTCTTAATGTTTTCGCATCTATCACATATTCACTCCCCTCATGTTAATACTCTTCCAAAGTTTAAATAAACTATCGTTGTTGTTATTCTACAGGTAAGAAAATGCATTCTCATCTTCCATATTTTATTTTCCTTTTTTATTGTTCGTAATTGAAATATTTGAAACGTTACGCGCATTTTGTACGTTTTCAAAAGATTTCGAAATACTCATTATACTGTTTCAGTTTTTTATACTTACATCAATTTTTCCAGCGAAAGCGTTTGGTAAAATAAATATTGCGGTAGCAATTCAATGATTGGGTAGAGATTTCTGAAGGAATCAGAAAAAGAGTAGAATAGGGAGGAAGAAAAGAAAGTAAGGGTTGGTGAAGGTGGTATGGTGCAGGGGGAAGTTGTGTATGGATGAGGGAGAAAAAGATATAGTATAGGTATTGCATTGTTGTATAGTATTGTGATGTACAGCAAAGTATTTTAATTTTCATTTTGAGAGGGGGAGAGGGAGGGAGAATTTTAAATGTAGAATAGAAAATGGAGGTTCAAATGTAAAATGTTTTAATGTAAAGTTGTTGTAATTTTAGTTCTAGTATGTACATATCGGAGCCGGATAGGATTCAATGAATTTCTCAATACATAACATTGTATTTAATAGTACTCTAATATTCTTTTAACAGCAGGTTCAAATGCTGCTCATGTGTTTGTCTGAAATAATTTTAAGTAAAATTCATACTTCAATTTTTTATTTCAACGATTGCTCGCAGTAACGGTTTTAAATCTCGTCGCTCCACAATTGTTTCAGTATTACTTCGATATTAACTTTGTACTTTTTTGTTTAGATTTATATGTTTGCCACGAAGAAATGGTAGGCTACTACGAAACTGAGGAGATTCCAAAGCCAACGACGATGTCGGTAAGCAGCGTTATGCCGATGGCGCAGCCAGTGAATCCGGTCAAAAGCCTCGTTTGCAGTCCTGATTTAATCGTATTCGCGTCTCCTGCATGCACTGGTGAAACTCTGTCGGCAAACAACGAGAAAACGTATCAGTGTCTGTTGTGCCCGAAAAACTTCGATCAGAAGAGTCTGTATCAGAGCCATCTACGTTCACACGGTAAAGAAGGCGAGGATCCTTACCGATGCAACATTTGCGGGAAAACTTTCGCGGTACCTGCTCGGTTAACGAGACATTATCGTACGCACACGGGGGAAAAACCGTATCAGTGCGAGTATTGCAGCAAGTCGTTCTCCGTGAAGGAGAATCTTAGCGTTCATCGTCGTATACACACGAAGGAGCGACCATACAAATGCGACGTGTGTGAACGGGCATTTGAACACAGCGGGAAATTGCATCGACACATGAGAATTCACACTGGTGAACGACCGCACAAATGCACTGTGTGTTCGAAAACTTTCATTCAAAGTGGACAGTTGGTAATACACATGCGCACGCACACCGGGGAAAAACCGTACGTTTGTAAAGCATGTGGTAAAGGCTTCACTTGTTCCAAACAACTAAAGGTGCACACGCGTACGCATACGGGCGAAAAGCCGTATACTTGTGACATCTGCGGGAAATCGTTTGGCTACAACCATGTGCTGAAACTGCATCAGGTTATTTGTTTTATATTTACTAAAAAGAAAATATTGTTAAACCACTTAGTCTCCAGATATGTAGGGGTGACATAGAAAGACCTTATGCAGTGATGATAAATTATTATCGTTTAAGAATATTCGTTTGTTTCTTGTCAGCTAAGAATTCATCAGGGTAATTTACAGTTGTGATTCGTGTTTTATAAAAAATCTGATCCTGTAATAGCGATGACAGTAGCTAGAGGGAAAAGGACTAAGTGAGAACTAAGTGTTAAACCATTTAAATTTTCTCTTACAGTTGAAGAAGTTTAAATTTCTAATAAGTTGACCATTTTCTAAAGAGTAGTGGTACAGTGCTGACAGAGATGGAAATTTCTATAAGAATGATTCTGGTTATAAAAACAATTTCAAAGAATCATTATTATGATTGGTTGTAAAGAATTTAAATAAGTATCAACTATAACAGAGGTTCTAATATTAGTTATACGGTCAGTTCTACAAAGATTGAAATAGTTACATCTACTAAAAAAAACAGTTATATGTATAAACGTTCTTCCTAAAACTATTCTCAAAAGACAAGGATTAAAATCATTAAACATATTATAATTACTATTAATCTAATAAGTTAGATCTAATGAATTATTAATGTAAGACTAATTTAATTAATTAATCTGGTACTAGTCTAACTAATTTAGTACTTATATTTATAAGCATCAGTTATTAAACACTTTTGAAGTATGTAGTCAAACACTATGTTGTCCTCTTAATTGATCAGATTAGAATTCTGCCCTGTATGCTTTTATACCTTCTTTTTGTCATATCATATTTATTTTAAAAAGTATCTTTACATATTAATTTTTAAGAGTAATATCTTCTTTTAATAACTTCAGGTAAAATGTTTAAACATATAACAATTTTTTAACAAGAAATATTTATAACTGTTTCTCTACTTATAATCTCTTCATGAACCAATATTGGTTTCTCATCCACATTGTTACTCCTCTTAGACTCATTGTCAGTAAACAGTAATCCAACCTAAC
This sequence comes from Macropis europaea, assembly GCA_916610135.2. NCBI lineage: Eukaryota > Metazoa > Arthropoda > Insecta > Hymenoptera > Melittidae > Macropis > Macropis europaea. The sequence continues at coordinate 21,883,921 of OU744345.1, read as the reverse complement.
CCAATTTTTTTCATGAATTGTTGTTTGTCATAAAATAAAAGAATACTATTTAGCAATGAGAATATGTGAGAAATACATTGTCACTGCAATAAAGTCTCTCTGTGTTATATGTCTTCATTTAGAATGTTTCCAATCTGTTGTGAATTTTGAAATTCACTTTACGTTTGAGTATATTCTAAAAAAAATATCAAATGATAATAATTGTTTATAACTATTTCATATGAATTTCAGAAAGTATAAATATATTTTTAATAATGCCTACATATTCTTAACAATAGATAATTTAAATAGATTAAATCTTGTGCCTTTACTATAACTATTTTTTAGTATAAACATATTAACTTACTTAACAATGCCATTTGTAATGTTTTAGGTTGCCCACTATGGAGAGAAGATGTATAAATGTACACTTTGCCATGAGACTTTTGGTTCCAAGAAAACAATGGAACTTCACATCAAAACACACTCGGATTCATCTGTTAGTGTTTCTCCTCGGGACTCACCAATTGAGCCAATGATTGAGATCTCGCAAACAAATAGTGCAGGCACTGTCAGTGACAAGGAGAACCAAAAGACTAATGAAACAAACTGTGATGCTGCTGCTTATAGTAATCCACGAGACTTTCCATACTATGTGTACTCTAGAGAGCAGTATTCACAGCCACTTTTAGTACCTGGTGATGAAGCAGCCTTCCAGACAACGCCTGCACCTCCCCTTGAACCACCTCACTTGATTCTGTTTCCAGACATGTCTACAACATACACTGATTTTGGGATTCAGAACAATGACTTTGTTGAAGACTGTTCTTCACTTTTGAATTTACCAGGAAATGATGCTCGTAAGAGAGTTGAAGCTGCACTTGAAGCAGTTGAGGTGGAGCAGCAAAGGGAATATGGGATCAGAGTTAAAAGAGAAACAATTCTCACTCCTCCAAGCAGTAATCCTGTGAGTCCTGTACCTTCACCAGATCCTCTCGATTTGGCAGTTCCTGTACGAGAAACATTGATTCTTCCACCAAGGAAGCGATGCAAAATGATATTGGAGTCTATGGAGAGTGAGAGGAGTAGTCACATTGCGACTCAGAGACAGAACTCTGTTATTCAATTTGCAAAGGCTTCATAGTCGAAGATTAGGAAGAAATGGTGAACTGGTGATAATTTTGTGTATGATCAGACTTCCCGGTTTTGTGGAACAGAAGTAAAAGACTAAACATACACTGAAGATAGTGATGGGCTCCAGATATTCTTTCGATGTCTCGAATATTCTGTTTTTTAGTAAATATCTAAAATTTAGAAATATAAAAGTCAACAACGGAGGTTCCAGTATAAAACTAATGTTATTATTGGAACTTACCGACGCAGAAGGTAATTTTAATATACATTCAGTAATTCGATACTACATGTTTTTATTATATTACAAATTTTTATGGGAGTTCCAGTGTTTCAAGGCTATACTAACTTCTTAGAATTTATTTAAACGTTTACACAATATTATGAAATTTCTAAGAAGGGGAATTTAATGCCCATCACTAACTGAAAGAGACTAGGATGTTTTGTATTGCAGGGATAGCAAAGTTTCATGATCTGAAACGGTTTCATTGCCACATACTTTTTATCATCTTTAGGCATTCAGTTTTCTTTGAACATAAAACATTTTTAGCCATGAAACATGAATGAGCAGAAGTATTTATTATGGATTTAATGAAACTTGTATTTCGATATAATATAGACAGTAAAGAGTGCTCACTACGAACAATACAATTGATAATAAGATTTGTTATCATTTTAAATAGTGAGAGTTTCAAGGAAATCTGTAATCACGCTGAAAGATTTTCCCTGCGAGTCTTAAATGAACCAATAGAAAAACGTCCAATAATTTTACTATTTAAAATAATGATACAGAATATTTTACTGTCTGTAGCATAGAGTGGCCTCATGATTTCATAAATTCAATTGGTTCTGACAATTATTTACATGTACTTCAGAATAAACATCACGTCACACTCAGAGTTCGCCAGCAGAAATTTTCACCACATAGCTTTCTAGAGCTCGGGAACTGAACATAATCGGATGAAGGGAAATTAACTTTAAGCTGCATAAAAATTGGGGTTCAGAAATATAAGAATCGTGTATTCTTCATGTCATAGCAAATTCATTCCATTTTTATAATGTTCGCTTGTTGCAATGTCAAAAAGATATTTAGCTGGCGTGCTCTGCGGAACTTTTTCGTGTTTCATATTACGTGTACGTAAGATATGTGTGTGCGTGTCTGTATTTAATAAATTGCGACGGATTAATGTAAAGAAAAGATTAGTAATGCTGTGACGTGACCAGCTTAATCATTATCGAGGGCGTAGGAACGAATGTGATTAAAACGAAAACAATGGAAGAATTTTTTCTAAAAGATTCGTTCAAAATAATTTAAAGAGATATAAAATACATGTTTTTTTTACGCGAATGCAACTTAACATAACTAATTATAACAGAGAATAAACTAATTTGAGATAGTTTCAGTTTTGAAATTTTTGATCAAGTCTCTTTGTAGAAAATCAAGTAACAAATGATCGATCCTACGCCAATTGTTAGCAAAAATAAGTCGCTTTTTTCGAGTAATTTGTTCTCTTTGTCGAAAATGAAATTTTGACGTCGTGTGTGTCTTGTGTATCATAATGATTATATATCTGATCGTATCCAATTTTTTGTATGGAAATCAAAGATCCCAATTTCTTGCCAAAATTATGAAGACTGGTGTAACAGTCTAAAAACATTTTGTTTCTTCTATGACAAATTTCCAGTAATATATTAGCACAATGGAGTGAAAGCAATATTGTTTGACTTAGACTTGAGACCTGAAGGTAAAAGCCATGTATGGATGACATGTACAGTCAGTTGTTATTTATTTAATCGGCAATAATATTACTTACTATTTCTGATAAGATTTCATACAACTAATAAGAAAGAAACTACGAAAATTAATAATGTTATTACATAACTATGTCATGCCTTCAGTTTTTAAGATTATCATTAGTTGTCAAACAATATCAAAGCATACTTGTGTTCTGTCAATTCGTAATTACTCTTTGAGCAACGTGAAAAGCATAAAAAAATTCGATTTTCATTATTTCATTCGTAAAAATTGATTTTTAATTACTACACGAAGGTGGCGTTAATTTATTTTCATATTAAAATTAATTAAAACACTTGATTACGTAATAACACACTTTTTAAAAATTATTTTTTGGTCCTTGGAAAATTCATTAATGTGTTCCATATTTAAGCACATTAATTTAATCCAAATTTATTATTTTATCGTGACAAATTTTTTAATTTATTTATGTTATTGGAATCTTTGATGCATTGATAGTTCAATTTAAAATGCGTTAAGGCCCCTTTCAGAAGAATTCAAGTGCTTAGTAGTGATTCATAAATTTTTGTATTTGTCGAACTTGGCTCGTTTCGACAAGACGGTCCTTTTTGAAAAAGGCCTTAACATACATCGAAAGGAAAGTATTCCAAATGGTTACACTCTATCCGTTTTACTAAATTCTCAGTATCCCAGAAAGAACAATTATGAAAACATTAACTGCAAGTACAAAAACATGAAGTCGCGTCCATGATGCGACAACTTTAGAGCAGCGGAATAATAATTCTTGCGCGTAATTTAATTGCTGACAATTAGTATTAACCATTTAAGAGGCTCTGTTTTAATAAAACAGATATTACTGGAGTAAATGATGGCAATTTCCATTGTAAAAGTAGAGTTAATGGGAGAAGAAAGTACCAAACAATTGATATCTCTGTGATAAAAACTCCATAATGTCAGAGTATTGAGGGGAGCTACACTCACTGCCAGTACAAGTATGCGTGCGTAAGAGTGCATGCAAGTTTAATGTTAATAATAAATTGTATTGTTACGATTAATAACTGGAAGCCATTTATGCTTATAGCTGGCTTTGCTCCAGTATGACAGATTGAATGTTTTATAAATTGAGAACCAGTCTATTGGGAGATTCAACAAAGTGCATTGAACGGAAAACAGCTATTAATGTGTTATTAAAATTTGTTTTAATACTCAAAAAACGAATGCTTGATACAACATTTATTTTACTTATGTTATATTAGTACAATATAATTTACGAACTACTTGATGCACTTTACGATCGAATCGTCCACCAATTTTTAATCTACAGTTTATAGAACAGCTTGCATAAACACTGAGCCATGTTCGTATTTTAATAAGTAATGTAATTTATATGTATAGCAACGCTAGTGTATTATATTTTGTTCTTTTAAGTTTACAAATGTAAATGTGGCACATGGCCTATTCCTGTTTGTCGAACAATTCAAGAAGTTCGTCAGTCATGTAAATCGAAGCATGGCAAAAAATTATGTGCAATGATATCACTTAAGTTTTCGTGGGATACATAATTTCCCTTATTCCTTATTTTATATTAATTCTTCCATGAAAATTGCTTTCGTTTAAATACGCCTTTTTGAGTATTTATTGTAAAATTGAACTCAATAAGAGTCATCAAATTGAGCATAGGCCATGTAGAGTAGTACGTGAAAATAAACAGTTGATGCAATTTGTTAAGTATTACTATAATGACGAAGATTGATTGAAAAATGCGAGGGGTGTCTACTGTAATTATTTGTTATTACTTATTATTTTTAAGATATACAAAATGCATGCCGGATGGGGTATTTTATCTCATCGCAACAGGCATGTGGAACTGATTACGCATAGAAGAAAGGAAATATCGTTTTTTTTTTGTAGAAATTTGATGTATACAAGATAAGTTAAAAGAGAAAAGAATATAATGCCGTCGTAAGAGGATGCAATGTGAACGAGGAAGACGGTTCTTTCATTTCTCACCTTAAATGAAACACAAACAAGATAGAAACATTTCCATAATCAAGTTGTACGAGTGCGCATTAAGAAACGAAAGAACAGATCCTTTCATTCTCGCGAAACTACTTTCTGCAATAAATCTGAACGCAATCGATTTGATATTGACACACCATTATGAGCTGTTTTTCTTTGTTGTGCTCCACGTCGACTAGAATTTCTGGAAACCAGGAAACTGTCGATAATCATTAGACACTGATCGTATTTCCTCGTTTTATTCCGCCAAAGTGGGCACGAATAATTTTGATAGTCAGTCTTTGATAAGAATATATATTTATTTATTTAATATATACATATTAAATAATATACGTATGTACTTTTTGCCAAGTTTCGGAACAAAGTGTCGTGTATATTCACCGCATTAAAATATATTCTATCGCAAACGGTGTTCTGGAATTTTGCATTTTGATTTGAAAGAATACGATTGAGCGATCACTCCATTTAATACCTTTTAAATTTTATTATAAAATGAAATAAACCGCCTATACGCTCAGTGAAACAAGCGCTGTAGTTTCTGAGAGTTGATTTTTTAAACTTTTCACAGTTTTGTAGACAATAAAACATATATTGAACATCGATATTGTGTAGCTTTTAACGCAAACTATCATATTACAGATGGCATGTTGACTGACAAGATTTGTAGTTTGTGTAATAGGTCTCACTAGTAATCACTTGTCACTAAATTCTGATTTTTAGTTCATGTTTTTAATGTCTTTCGAAATCGTACATATTCACTGAAATGAATGTTTACTAGACTATCTTCGACTTTCGAAAACTCGAATTTCCGTATTTTTATTATTTGAATACCCGTTTATCCGGACTGCTACTTTATAAAAGTCAGCTATTCGAAAACTCCATTACTTACAATTAAACCAGAGGTACAATTAGGGTGCCCGCCTGGCAGTTGCTTCTTCTCCTCAGCAGACGCTTACCAGCAGTCAGCAAATCAGGTTTTGCGTGTTTGACATTGGTCATATGAATATACACGGTGTCTTATTTTAATCTTTCTACGCGAATATTGTCGAAGCTATTAATCATATTGAAAAACATTTCAAGTAAAAGTTGAATAATTATGAGGGGGGCAGAATGTGGGGTCAATAGTTTTTTAACGATTGGAGGCGCAGCAGAGATGTGAAGATCATTTTCTTTTTTTAAATGGAGCCGTATACTTTTTAATGCATTTATCGATATAGCTCTTCATTCTTTCTAACAGAATAATAGAATGCTTATGTCGAAAAACTGTTAGTGTAGGAAATATTTTGAGTTTAATTTTGTAAAATACTACTCATAGCACATACCGCAGAGAATATTCTTTTTAATAGAACCATCAGTTTTTGTAATAAGTCCTTGCGGTCGTAGGGCACTTGGGTTGGAGTATTTTACTGGCCGCAATAATTTTGGGACGAATTATCCTATAAAATACGCAAATTTCATTAAATCTTAATGAAATTTTAACTACATGTCAAGAAACATACCGTTCGTTAGTTTCAATAAAAAAATTGTCCTTCCCAACTTTACCTGATATATTTTTCGAAAGAATCTCTGGTGTGTATATCGGATTTACGGATACAAGTATCACCATAATAATCAAATTCCGTATGACAAGGCTTAGATTTTTCTCCATCATTTCGATGAAGTATGTGAAGCTTTTTAAGGTTTTCTTGCATATCAAAAGGAAATGATTTTCCAGGGTGTAAATATCTCCGTTACAAGAGTTGCCAAATACTTGGTCCACGAGTCGACGAACGTATAAAGTGTACCAGGGGGGTTTTATTTTCTTTTCTATTTATTTTCTTTTGCAATATACGACAAGTGATACCATATACTTCAATCAACAGAAATAAAATAAAACAACATGAGTGTGTGTACTGATGAACCTTATCTATTCCCTCTATTAGTCTATTACAATTTACGATGACTACTAGCTTATCGTAGAGATACTTATATTAGGCCTCTCAAGGTCATTTCCCCGTATACAATACAATTTCTACTGTTTTATTTCGAGTACAAATATGAATATGTGACTGAAGGAAAAGACTAATAAATTACTTGAAAGTTGAAAATCACAGGTAAAAAGTGGAAAGTCGATACTGTCTTCTATTTACTGGTATCATCTCTGATAAGTAAGTTACTTAGTCCTTTAAAAATTCGCTTATTCTTCCATGCCGTCAAATATACTTCCGATACGAGTATGAACTATACTCCCTTAAATAAACATGAGTCTTCAGTTTTACGTCTAGAATAAATAAACACTGTTGGCAATTATACCGGGATATCCCAGTTTTCGACCACAAACGGTTATTCAATGCATATGTAACGTATATGCACAAAATGCTACAAGTGCATAAAGTATACAGATTTATCCATAAATCTGAAGATACGAACGAAAGTTGACTGTTAAGTAATATTTATACGCCGCTGTGGTTTATTCATGAATATATGACTACAAAGTTCTTATTTTGTACAGTTTTTATCCCGATTATATTGCGTGAATGAAGGAAAACACAATTATTCACACGTATCTTTATAACAACGAAAATAGATTCTTTATTTTGAACACAGTGTTTCTGCTTGGACCCTCATGCAGGAAGTGTGTCTTTAATAATTTTAAACTTTCTTACGTTAATGTACTTATTTATTAATTAAACTAAATACTGTTCGACAATTCAAACTTGGGACCTGACGTCGAGATTAATTACGTGACGAGATTTTAGTATACATTCTACATTTCCCTGATGAGCGTTTAGATGGTGTGAAAAAAATGTAATATTATTTAGCTATAAAAATGTGTCAAACTTTCCGCTTCAATGCAGTAAATAGTTTATTTATGTGACGTCTACAGATCTCAAGCTTAGGTCGTCAGGCAATGGTAAATTAAGCTTTATGAACTAAAACTAGGAACTATGTTATTTGTACTATTAATATATGGTGGTTCTTGCATTGCCGACGGAAAATGTCGTCACATCGTATGTAGCTTGTAGCGGACTCACAACTATTTAGCTACTACTTAACGTTGGAAACATTTATGGCGCAGCCAACAGGAAATATAAGTTTCTAAATTTTGCTTTCCTGGTTTAAAATTTGTTTAATTCTAATCGCTGACCTCAAATTTAAAAGATGTTTTTAAATTTTTTAGAAAAGAAAGCAATTGCATATAATTTTAAGTTCGAAGGGCCGAGATCACATTTGGTCTTTGGGCTTGTGAGTGCTCTAGGCATTAAGTTATTCAGACAAAGCAGATTTCTACCGATTTCTTTTCCCTTAAAATGCAACACTAAGTCGTTCATTTTTGTGGATAGTACAATATTTCAGTCATTATTTTTTCCTTAAAAAAAAACGGCCGATTTGACTTTTTTTTAATGGGACCATTGCATTTTTTTAATACTAATGTTGTGGTCATCAAATAAAATTGAACGGATACAATATGAAATTAGTTTTGAAAAATATTTGTTCTTCCATCGAATATCAATTCAGTAATAAAATCATCATAATGGCTAATAATAGTGCTATAAAATATAAGTTATACTTTAATTTATTTTGTCTTCAAATACAATAATTACAAAATTCGATCAGTACATTTTCCATGTTATTTTTTATAATACACACATCATTAATTTAAAAAAAATGAAAACAAAATAAAAAGGAAAAGTCAACTTTCAATATTTACTAACCAGTTTTCGTATATTGCCTTCTGCAATGGCATGCTTTACACATTCATACTGTAAAGTAAGTTATGTAACTTTTATGACCCAAATGTACATATGCTTCATATGAATTGTACTTACGCAAGAATATCAATCAGCTATATATACATTCTAAATTACTAGTAAGGCGGTGGTTGATGTTGGTAATGTTGAGGCGGTTGGCTCAAATGTCTTTGCAAATGCGTGACCAACTGTGGAGTGGGTTGCTGTCCACCTGCACCGCCTTGTTGCTGCTGCTGTTGCTGTGCCTGTTGCTGCTGTTGTACTTGCTGCTGTTGTTGCATCACGAGCATCTGTTGTCTCATACGTTGTTGATTTATTGCCTGTTGCTACAATTTAAACAAACACAATTGTTTATGTAAAATATATCTATATGAATGAGGCACTCCTCAATTAGTTTTAAATTGTTAATAATTTTAATGAATATGCCAGATTATTCCATATACATCACAGTTCTAAGCAGTGTCAAATAAAATAATAATAAAATTGATCTGTATAAATTTACTAATTAGGTATAAATATTACTTAGTATACATAGATGTCCTTTAGTATTGTATAAAACGTTGGTATATTAGTACAGGCAGAAGATTTTAACCATTTAGCAAATTTGTGCGGCAACACATTCAACTTTTTGTGCAGTATTAGTTTAACACATTCACGGCTACAATTGGTTACCTGACTGACACATCAAATTTAATTGAATCAAATAACTACTACTTCTTACAAAATTTTAAGCAACTTCAATAATATAGGTGTAACATAAATTAGTAAGTGTGTAATGGAATAATTAAATATTATTTTCGGGAATCGTTAAAGATATTAACAAGTTGAAAGTTGAACTAATTCTATATATATATCATACAATATTTAGTGTTAAATACAAAACAATTAGTTTATACGTCCTCAATTTACTGAAGATATTCTGTTGCTTATGGGATGACGATACAAACCTGTTGAAATTGTTGGTTCTGTTGTAAACCAACGTTAGCACTGCCTACTCCTGTCACTCCAACTGCACCTGGCTTTCCACTAGTTTGTCTATATGGTGGTGCTGGTTGATTTTGGACTGCTCCGCCCATTGGACCCATTGTATTCATTGTAACATTTGGAGCCTGAAAAAGTTAAAAATAAGAACATACCATATGAACTCTGTGCAACCTGTTCCATTCAAATTACAACTATTATTAGACAAGTAAAACATGTGTATTATGCAATATTCAGGGTGTTTGCGTTTAAATGTTACAAACCGTTATTCCTAACGTATTAGAGATACAAACAAATTATTTATATGATAGTTGTACGGTACGAAGGATCAACTTTATTGGCGAAGACAAATTTTTTTATATTATTATTTTAAGAGATATGAAGGTCAAATTCGCTTTTTTAAATGAAACTATGTATTTCTTTTCAGATCGTTTGATTTTGATTGATTCACTAGATCCCTAAATTACTTTGAGCAATATATTAAAACTTGTAAATAGATATTTGCATAAACATGCAATTATTATCATGTTTAATTCCATCGTGTATACCTGAAGATAAGGTGGCCTGGTAGCTCCAGGTTGCATACGTTGTTGTGGCATATACTCCTGCCCTCTTTGAGGGGCCATCATTTGTTGTTGGCTGGAGAACATAATGTTTTGTTGCTGATTCATTAAACCTTGCTGTTGTTGTTGCAGTAACTGCTGCTGTTGTTGTTGTGCTTGTTGTGATGTTTGTTGTTGCTGCTGCTGCTGCTGTTGTGCGATCATTTGTTGTCCTCCATATCCAGCATAATTTTGATTCAGTCCTGCAAAATGTAATATCAGATGCAATGTTAAAAACGTTTATTATTTATAATTTTAAAATGAGATTTATATTTGCCTTGTTGCATTCCGGTGTAAATTCCTTGTTGTTGAGGCTGCTGTTGTTGCTGTTGTGGGGCGAACATTCCTTGCTGTGGATTAATATTCGGAGCCCCGTGTTGAGCCCTCAATTGTTGTCTAATGAATTGCTGTCTTTGCATCCCTTGGAACGTTCCTGGACCAGCAACAGGTGCAGCAGTTGGTTGTTGTTGCGAACCGATTAATTGATTTGATGGCAATCGTAATCGTAACATATTAGATAGAGCCTGCTTTGATTGATTATTCATTCCCGGTCTGTCATATCTTGGTCCACCGACTGGAGTTGGTGGCAATTGTTGTCCATATCCGTACTGTTGAGCTGGCGCGTGAGTTTGCTGATTGGTGTACCACTGCTGTTGATGTTGTGGCGGTTGACCCGTAAACATACCAGGTTGTTGAGTGACAGGAGCTTGCTGATTTCCAAACGCTATCTGTTGCAACTGATTCGGTGCTTGCTGCATAACAGGAAGTCGAAATTAAAAGAAATAAAAAGATGAATACATTTTCAAGCAAAATCGCGGCTCAAAGCAGATGTAGGAAAAAAGTAGACATCGTAGGGATGCATCTGTGTGTTGACTTTACGCGTCACTTTGAAGTGGCCTTAACAGTTGAAGTCGAACTCATAATGTGAAAATAAAGCAGTAAAAAATAAACAAACCTGAATTTGTTGCGTTACAGGTGTAGTAGGTGTAGCAGCTCCTTTACTCCTTCTATGTCTTCGTGTCTTCATAGCCTTTCCTTTACCGTTAGTACTACTGTTACTAATTCCACTACCACTTACACTACTTGCTACTCTTCCGGGAGAATCAATACTCATTGGAGTATCAGCTTTACCAGGCTCAGACTCCTTTTTGTCTGGTTCTAAATCTTCTGGAGGTAGCGGTGGTGGATCCAAGTAATGGCTAGGTGGTCTAATTTGACTGTGGGTATGGTATCGTAACAGTTTATGAGCATTTTGATAAGTAAGAGGTTTGCGTTCCAATCTGACTGCTCTGAACCAGGCCCAGGAAATCGGTGCCGGATTTTTATGACCTTCTAGCAATTCCCACGCAGACACTCGTTGCGAATCACACACTTGTAAACCCTAATAAATTATGTTTAATATACTTTCGATTCAAAAATTTCATTGATACAAAATTAAACTCAAATTACCTGTTTCTTATCAATGCTATCGAAACCAGCTATCTTGTTACCTTTCGTGTCCGTTAAACACCCAACTGGCTCACAAGTAATAACTTCCATCGTTAATTTTGGTAATGGTAACAATTGCCTAACATATCGAATACTGGGAGAATTTCTGTCCCCAAGCTCTTTCTTCAATTTCTTCATCAAGTTCTGATAATGTTTTTTATTTTCGTCTTTCTCAGACTGTGAATCAGACACTAGAGTAGAGTGTATTAAAGTTGCAAGCATGTCTATGATAGTGGTAAATAATTCTGAATTATTATTTAGATCTATAACAGCGTAGCTAACCAACTGAACCAGTAAGATAGCCCAGTCTGTAGTAGCTGTTGTGTTTCTTTGTATAGTATCGAAGACACCACCAACAAGACTGAATCTCAATTGTAAAGCATCTTGCAATACTTCTCTCGTTTTGGGGTCTTCTGCGAAACAGTTTTTCTCTTCTTTACTGATATTCAAAAACTGTGAAAGCTGTGAATGCAAGGAGAGCAGTAGTCCCTCCCTTTGGTCATCCTGACCCTTGAGACAGGTAAGTACCAATGAAAGAAATGGTTGATGATTAAAAAGAGACGGCGACTTTGATCTGCCTCTTTCACGACCAGCTGTTGTTTTTGACCAGTTACCAGATTCCAACACCTGGCCTGCAACTTTAAGAACACGGCCTTGCACAGCGCTTGGTAATTTTGAAACCAGTGGAGCAACTAACCATATCGAATCAGCACGTTTGTCAGATTTATTAGACAAAGTATTTAATTGAAAAATGTCGATGGCAGCTTTGGCGACTGTGTCTAGCCATTGCGAAAGGTCGCTTGATCCTGGCGGAAATTGTTTATACATCAGCTGTAAATCCAACCAGGACATCCTTAGACTCCATTGCTCCAGATTTTCCAAGATATTTGTTATGTGAGTCTTCTGATCGATAAATGCATCGGTTGATGTTTCTGGATAACAAATCATATGGAGCAGTCGTTGTGCTTGTCGGGGCGTCAACATGTTATCCAGTAACATATCTGGATGACAAAGTTCTTCTGGATTTTGTAAACATCTTTCTAGAACCCATTCTTGGCTACAAATTTGCCTTAAAACGTGCTGTGCAAAGTCTGACAGTCCTTTGACATTTTCTGTGGTCATGCCAGCACTACTGCTCGAGGAAGACATTGCTAAATCAAGACCTAAGTCATCACCGCCGCCAAGAATGTCACTGGTCCCTAAGATATGACTGATCGATAGTTCGTTTGGTCCACCGGTGCTTACACCAACACCAACTCCAACGCTGGCAGGCCCACCTGCCTTGCCTGAATGAGCCATTGGTACATCCGGTTTCTTCGGTGGCTGTTTACCAGCAGTTGCGTCGGCCACAACAAGTATAGCTTTAAGTACAGCTAGTACTGGACCAACTCTGATATTATTGTGAGCAGCCGCTAGTAAATGTCTATCGCAGCTTAATTTTATACTGTAGCCTCTAGAATTGCCACTTGGTAGAGGATGGGGACTCGTGCTGACAGAGTACAAAGCAGGCTGAGGGCATTCAACTGTTTTGAAGAGTCGCAGAAGTAAATGACACGTTAAACGTGCTCCAGCTTCTGCCTCCATATCAGCATCCCCACGACCCTCGTTACAAGCTTTCACTAGAGATGGTAAAGCTATATGCACGACAAAATCCTCCAGAGAGAAGCAGTGGCGTGCTGTAAAAATAAAATACGATGGATTATAATAGATTTACAAGATGAGACACGAATTCTATTAAAAATCAATATCTCAAAAACCAAAGAAGACGTCGCAACAATTCTTTATGATTGTTTAATAATAAAAGAGGATACACAATTTATTACATGTAGGATGTAACATTAACTCTATTACATGTCATATTTTTTAGCAACTATTAAAGATAATATGAATTTTTATTTTAAATTTCATTGGACTAAAGGCGTTTTTTCATTACGTTAATTTTTATGCGTTCTCAAAGCTCTGGTTAATCTGAACATTCTTTACTCTGAACATTTTCAACAGTAACGCGTACCTCAAGTTACACTAAATTTGACATATTTCTTATTAACAATTGTATTTCCTTTCAAGAAATGAAAACATGGCAAGTGCTCTTTTATGACTGAAAAGGTACAGATCAAAGCTGGACATTATTGAATCATCTATTCCTTAATTTTTCAAATAATTTTCTATTATTATACTATCAATAAGCTTCAACATGCGTTAGTAAGAAATTTAAAGCAAAATGAATTTTTCAGGTGAATGATATTTCACTGTTACTTTAAACCTTTGTATATTTAGCTCTATTATCCAATTAAGAAAAAAAAATTTGTGATTTAATAGAAAACTCCAGAAGACCCTGAGATTTCAAAAATATGCACTATTTAAAAAAGATGCATTTTTCCATTTGGTAAAAAAATCATAAAGAATGTTTGCGATATCTTCTTGTGTCGCCTTGTATAAACTATAATTCTATCGATTGAACAAATTACAATTACTTGATACTTGCCAATTAAAATTGAGGTGAACACAGCAAGAGAATTATGAATGCTTAGATCTTGCACATCAACTTGATTTAGAACATCTATGTAAAAAGCAGAGCTGTTCGAGGAACAACAGAGCGCCATAAGAACTCCTAGCCACTCGGCATTTAATGCATTGCAGCATGCTGTTAATTCTGCACATGTTATCGCGATATCGTTCAGTTTATCGTTGTCAGTTTCACTGCAAACGGCGACGATAGCATTGCAAACGAAGCTGTAACGATTCGCTGGTGTCTCGTTCAATTGTCTAGCCCATTGAGGCTCGATTTTTCCGCCTCGTCTTGGACTGGTAAAAACGTCCACCATAAATTGAGAGTTATACACATGACTGGACGTGGTCGGTTGTAATGTGCTATACAGAGCTGTTCGAATTTTCGGATAAGCATTACTGAATGCTTCCACTCCGTGCGGTTTCGATTTCAATAAAGAACAAGACGAGTATAAATCGTAGAGATGAGCTAGTACACATCGTTCAGCTGAACTGCAATCGCTTGGATTGGACACGTGTTTTACTACTTTGCAAAGTAAATCGAATACTGCTGTTGTCTGTTCGGGGGACACTGAAACAATTAGATTCAGTCATTGTTTGCAAGATCTATTGATCACTGTCATATAATATTGGTGATTATCTATCAATCATTGATCATTGTTAATCCTTTGGGTGCTATGGACATGTACAGGATGCTTCCAAATAAAACGATCAAACTGTACTATTCCGCTAGTATTCAACTATTGAAGCTTTCAACGAAAATCGAATTTTTGCATCTTCGACTTGAACATGGATCATTTTTTTTATTTTGATTTCAGTTTACTAAATGTGTTATCCACTTTGAGTACACGCGATCTGAATTAATATAATAAGAATTAATATCCAAGGTCATTAAAATGTAATATTTTAGCATTCCTTTCAATCTGTTATCATTTTTGAGTAAATCACAATGTACACAATGTTTATTTAGGACCCTTTAATTACTATGGTAACGACAATAATTAGAATTCCATTCAGCTTGCTTCAGTTTTTTGAAAATGTGTTTAAAAAGTAAGAAAGTGTTACATTCTGAGGCGTTGTGACTCAAAGGGTGAAATATATTTGATGCAGGTACACTTACACAATAAACAACAATGGTATCTCCTCAATACTCCTACAATGTACAGACTCAATGTCGTAGTGTAGCTTCTAATTAGTTGGCTATTTCTAACTGTTAACTGTGCTTCTACTTCCGGTAGCTCCTTCAATATCTGAATACAAACGTCTATTAGACCGTATATATTTAAAGCTAGTTCCATTAAGTCAAACAGGAAAGCTACATGCTCCTGTACTGGCAAATAAGATGATCCAGCTAGTGCGAATGTGTTCAACATTTCAATAACTTGCGTGGCACATTGCCATGTCACTACATGCTGATCGAAATAACTCAGATTTTGAAACTTCGAAGTAATTGCTTCGAAATTGAATTCACTGCGGGAATGTTTCTTCACCTTTCCACCTTCAACCACATCGATACTAAATTTCTTGCCAAACAACTTGCACACATCTTTTGTCATCTTTTTAACAACGTGCCTAGCCTCATCTCTAACTCGTCCTACTCCGTAAAGTAGCACGTGTCTCTGATTGCAATCATGTTGACTACATGTTTCATCCTGGAAATATTACAAATTTGTTTATAATGCTTTGTTGTTCCATCATGTGATGGGACTGAGACCCGTTTCTATACCTTTGATATATTTATGTTTTAAATTGATACTCTTGCATCAATTTTGAGGTACGTTTACAAATAATTTGAGAGTTACCAAAACGTACTTGATGATTTTAGTATTGATACAGATCAATTACTCCAAGCATGATACCTGCTTTGAATAATTACATTATGAAAAGTCATTGATAAATAGTTTTATTTAACAAATCCGAGCAAGAATGAATATTTGTTAATACTGCTAACTTTCTTCGTCTCCAAAACTGGATATTCGAAGTATTTTTTATTCTCTGTTTCAATATTTGATACGATGTTTCTCGGTAAATTCGTTTGTCTGACACTAGTATCAAACAACACACACAGAACGTCATTGCCAGAGTTGGGCAAATTTCATTCCGAATAACGAATAAAGTCCAGGATTTATTGGTGAATAACGAATAACGATTTTATTCGAAAAAAATTTATTCGTTATTCTCGAATAACTTCCATTTATTCACAATCTTTATTCGAATAAAACTTCATTCGAATAATGCCCAACTCTGGTCATTACACATTAAATATTTCCAACATACAAGATCTTTCTGCTATTTTTACATGATTTTTATAAGTAACTTCACTTGGAATTAAAATAATATAAATATCGATTGTATCATGTGTGAAATCTGTTCATCATTGTCTCGTCAATATCTTAAAAACCACAGCAAATCCATATTACTAAACTAATGACAAATTATTTTGGTATCCATCTGATACGTCAACACAATACTTGGGAATTAATACCTATCAGTATTAATAAGTGTGTCATTGGAATAGTCCCACCACTAGTTATCTGTATTGTTTGTAATCCACAGAGAGAAATAAACTGATCGAGTACCTGTGGCAAGGGAAAGTGTGTTGTATACAGCAAATGTCTACTATGACTTGATGGCATTTTAGAATCAAGTCCTTCTTGAGTTCCATGCCCTGTTAACGCATCCTCTTTGGGACTATCAGGAGCATCCATACTATTTTGTTGATCTTCTTTAATATGTTGTAACAACTTGTCCAGATCATCATCGATTTTACTGTCATCATAATCCATTGTTCGACCGTGATCTGCTACTTCTAATTTCGTTGGTTTTAGATCTATTCCCGGAAACAGGCTGTCCTCGTCAATAGGTTCTCGATTACTGGGAGTTCCAGGTTTACTGGCCACAGGACCTGAATAAAATTATATTATTAATATGTTTAAAAAAGCCATGCAATTATCAGAATTATTTTTATATAAAATTCTAATTTTCAAGTATCAACGATCATGTGATAACTTTAGCTTGAATTTTGTCAGAAATTACTGACCATATACCCCTAAAAATGATGACACTTCATAAAGAGTTCATTAAGATCTACAATTTCAACTATGACTCATTGAGAAAGCAAGGTCCCACGTTTAGTCCTCTCTTTGTAAGCATAACAATTCGAGTAAGAAAGCAAAATTAAACCACTAAAAATACTTTTAATAAAGTATAGTAAATGAATATTACATAGAGCTCTCAAAGAAACTTATTTTGGAGCAGTAGAAAAATATTAAAGCTTGTTTGCTTTAATGCTTGCATTATGCTAATATGTAAATAAATTACAATTTTCTTGAAGCATAATTCCTTTAATCTATTTTGATCCTCACTATATTTTGATTAGGAATGAAAGTATTAAATGGCTTAAACAAATAGTCTGTTAATAGTCACTGCACCTTGTATAAGATCTCCTCTAGAGATGAGCGTGCACATGTACGCGTCGTGTGAAAAAACATCGTGTCTAATCAATTCTGAAAATAAGTGAACCAAATTCGTAAACTGAACTTTCGATTGAGTTGATGTATTATCTAGTACTGGGGCATCAACGTCCAAAAACTTCATGAGCAATGGTTGAAAGATTGGAAGAACAGGTGGATTTCCATTACTGCAAACACTATCTTTATCATCATTATCATTCGTTTCCCCAGTAACTTCGCTCTGCCTTTTTTCAAGCAGTTTTGCAACCGCCATCGCTCTATGTTCGCCCCATCGTTCAGCGCTTACAGCCCATTCAGAGAGAATTTCAACTACAGCAGAATCTTGTTGCGGATTGTATTCTGTTTTCGTATCTCGTTCATTGGCATTTTCTTTTAGAGGTGAAGTGAATATCTTAGCATACAAAGTGTCTAACGAATTGGTAGAGTCCATTCTATCAAAGCTGTGTCGATCCAAGGCATCCAAAGCTGCCAACACTTTTGTTGTTGTCATACCAGCACTACTTTGCTGCCATTTGTCGCATGACCATTTGCCTTCCGCAGCTTGAGACCTTGCTCGAATGTTCTCTTGAGCAAGCTTTAACTGTTTCAGTGTTGGATCGGTTGTGCTTGCAGCTGGACATGGCAAAGCTGCTGGAGGACATGGTAAATAATCCAAAGGTGAACCGTTTAATACAGATGGGGCTTTTCCTTCACCAACACTGTTCCACACCAGTGCTGTTGGACATTCTAATGTAATTACCTGAATAACAAACCACATCCTTGTATGTTGTGTTAATGAAATTATCATCAAACTACTGTAATTTTATTCATGTGCTGAAAAAAAGTATTGTATAGTTGGTGGAACAAATACAGCACAATTGAAAACTAGGCAAGAAATAGTTTCTATTGCACTCTCTCAAACTCATATTTCTTCAACCAACTATACACAAAAGTATTTTGTTACCTGTATTATAGTTGACAAACTGTAAATCACATTCTTATGATGCGGACATGACAAATAGTCATTAAAAGCAGCGGTTAATGGATTTGGCGTTTGGCCAGCAGTGGCAGTGTCTTTTCCACCATTAACATCACTTTTGATTATGGACGGACTTTGTGGATTACTATTAGTCTCTACATTACTATACATATGTGCTAGTTTGCGGCAACACAGATACGCCAGACGTCTGGCTAATAACTCAGACTGCACAAATTCCTCCAAATATTGCAGCGCCAACGGCAACAGAAGTTTTAAAATACCATCCTCTGAAGGAGAAGATTTAATTTTGTCTAATAATTCTAAGATCCATTGCAGTAATTCTTGCCTATCTAATAAACCTTCTTCGAACATATACTTTGCCAATTGTACACAATAATGCCATTGTTTTAATGCTAATTTATGCTCTTCATTCATGGCATTTCCAGTTGACAATTGGGTATTCGAATTTGGAGTAGCCGGTTGATTGTTAACGACTCCATTACTAATATTGACATTATTATTTACATTATTGTTGCTATTTCCAGTACCATTGCCATTGCAGGAATTGTTCGTAATGCTGTTGTTACTAGCACTAGTTGTTGTATGATTATTTATATAATAATGTTCCTGTAGTTTGGAAAGTTGATCCTTCAAAAATTTAATTAGTGTCCCTGTCCATTCTAAATGAGAAAAAGAAAAGGTCATTGTAAATTATTCATTAAAACTTTGTTACTGTTCTATAAACATTATTAAATTAAAACAAAAACTAAAAGTACATAAAACTGAGATTCAAAATGGGAACTTCCATTGCATTTATTTACAATCTTCTATTAATTTTCAAACTTTCCCTGTCATTAATCAATTATCACAAATTTAAGACTTTGATATACACGTATACTTTCTTTTAAATAAATCATCCAACATTAAATTCTGTATTTAATTACCTGTGGTCGGGTCAGGCAGTTGTCTTTTTTTAAGTTTAGCTTCTGAAACTGCGACTGTATAAGCGGAGCTAAGTTTAATAAACCAGGCAGCTCTGAGCATTGGGACTTGATATTCACACAACATCATGAATATTTCTTCTTTCTTATTAAAATTAGGAGCTTTCTTGGCTAATGCAATTAAAGGTTTGCAACCAGACAGATCTTTAAACCAAGCTTCAATACCATTCTTAGTCCTTGCTGTTACCGGCCAGAAATTATCCTTTGGATTGATCTGTTGTCTTTTTCTTGCCGTGTCTGGCATTGTTGAGAGCTCCTCCTTCTTTGCAAGAATTGCATTGAAGTAAGCTCCTACTTTGGCAGCAGTGACATTACAATGCCTAGCGGTTCCAAATTCATCCGACAATTGAGGCATAGTAGCGAAACCATGTTTAACATTTATGGAAGTTAGTTCGTCTTCCTTCTGCTTTGGTTCTTGTGGATACACGTCAGGCGGCCCTAATTTAGGCCGTTTTAGTGGCCGTTTCTCGTACAGTATTCCCATCATGGTACAAGGAGATTATCAATATCAACAACCAGATATCGACATTGTGTGTATATGTAATCAAATATGCTAGTACTACAGCTACAGGTTCATTTTCTACGTTGAGAACGAGACACGATCCTTATTACTGACATATTTACAATTACCTAACATCATAACAACACGATCAGTCTACCGAGATTTCTAGGGTGGCGCGTTATTGTTACACTCATGAATCTGAAAGTACACAAACGATACCACCAACTAGAAACACTCCAAATTCTATATATCCATTTTGACAAACTAATATGAGTCACTGAAGTGCCTAAACTTCGAACGTCCGCAGTACGTGTTAACAGTCTGAAATTCTTTAATGATCTGAAAACATATTCTATATGTTGATGGTTGAAAGCGACACCATTAGTTGAGAACGTAATCAAGTAGTTACATATCCACAGATTTTTTCAAAATAATAGTTATGTGTTTTGAATTGCATGCAGGTACTAGTTGTAATTTTTTCGTCACCGATAATCATTCTCGGGACAAATTTATGTAGAAGATAAATAACGTTCAAATTTCAACGTTGACCTCCTAGTTATTTGTATCAAGATTTAAGATCGCACCACTGTAAAGGGTAGCATATCATAAAGCGCGCGTAATTCAAAAAAATACATGTAAAGCAGTTCTGTATACTGTGCTCCCAATCATACTCCACTATGCTTTCTCGTTATCATGATAAAAAGGTGCTGGTTAATATTACGCTATTATGAACGTTTTAAGAACGAGGAGCCTAAGAAACGTGGAAATTAATTTCTTTTAACTATTCATATTTATTTCAACAATTGATGTTAATTAGTATTTAAATATTACTAGATTACAGATAAAAAGTTATAGGTTTGTCTATATAAAACTGAAGGTGATCTTGAAAACTTTGTAAAAAAGCGACTAAGAAAACATGTAATATAATCATCTTGAACATCTCTCTGAACTATGTTATTCGAGGAAATAAAATTTGAATCGGTTCAGTAACAACAATGTAATTTAAGGTGGTCACGTTAGATGACGTTCCCCTTGTATAGTCGCTGTGTGCCTGGTTCAACACGCATTCGTTTCATTATCGCAAAAATAAAAATAGTTTTATACTATTAGGCATTCTGTAGCACTATTCATTTGGACTTTATAAATATTGTTCATAATATTGTATTCGCGTTAATATCATTTTTGCATTAGCATTATTATCGGTGTAAAAGTCGAAGAAATTTTGTGAGATCAGAAATCAGAAATTTAAACGAATCGATTACTGACAGAACGGCCACTTGCGCGTGGCGCTCAGTGGCGCTGTGATCCGCGTCACAGAACTTCGTATCATAGATGGGGATGTCGTTTTTCGTAGCGGCTCTTGGGACGCAGGAGTGGTATTGACAACTATTCTGATCGTCGGTGTATTAGTTGCTTTTAGGAGTGCTAGGCGCATTATGATACCTTCAAAGACTTCAGATAGCAAATACAGTTCGCACAAACAGACTAGATGTAAATATCGCTGATTCCTCCTTTATATTATAGTAACCGCAAGCCTGTTACCGTTCCCTTCGTATTTCGTATTTTTGTTATAATTTTTTAATAAAGCTTCAAATGAACTATGTTTATATAACATTTTCTTCTTATTTATACCTACAGAATATATTGACAACGTTTGACCGGAAAAAACTGGGATACCCTTATATTTCGCGGTTGATTCGATAAATATAGAGTATTTTAATATCTGGCGTTCCGCTAGATGGTGCGATGGGCGTCACGATAATAAGAAACATCCTTGTTCTCTATCTATTAAATATATAATTTGTGGTTGTAGTTAATTTCTGTGAGAAGAGAGCGCTGCTGTTTCTTACTGTTCTTTAACTGAAAGAGCGAAAACATGGCTGAGGTGCGTGTTAGAAATTCATCAAAAATATCCAATAAAATCTTCTTCATCTGCCCCAAAAAACAATATATATATATATATATTAGTAAAATTCAACTTGTTTGACTTAACTTAAGGAAATATTATTATCCTATAAGCATGAACATAATTTCAATTTGTATGTATAACCTCATTCTAACTTTACAATATACATTTTTCAGACAGAGGAGACCCAGAAAAAAAAGAGGACTTTTAGGAAGTTCACTTTTCGAGGAGTTGATCTTGATCAACTCCTCGACATGCCAAAGTGAGTATTCTCTTATTTTACAGAACAAAATTAGAATGACATATAGTTATCATTCTTTTGTGAAGTTTAATCAAATTCAAAAGCATGACAAATGTTTAGCTCTCCACTTCTTAATTGACAAAAATTCTCAATTTTTAAATCGTATAACAATATTTTTTATACATACATGTTTATTTCAGTGAGCAGCTGATGGGTTTGATGCATGCTCGTGCTCGTAGACGTTTCTCTCATGGTTTGAAGAGAAAGTCAATGGCGCTTGTGAAGAAACTGCGCAAAGCAAAGAAAGAGACACCCCCAAATGAAAAACCAGAAATTGTAAAAACTCATTTGCGCAATATGATCATTGTACCAGAAATGGTTGGTTCTATCGTTGGTGTTTATAACGGCAAAACATTTAATCAAGTGGAAATCAAACCAGAAATGATTGGTCATTATTTGGGAGAATTCTCTGTCACTTACAAGCCTGTTAAACATGGTAGGCCAGGTATTGGTGCTACCCACTCTTCACGATTTATTCCACTAAAATAATTTGTATTCTTTATACGAATAAAATAATAAAAAAACAATTATAATTTATTTTTTGTATATTCTTTAAATAGATTGAGCATATAGAATATTTGATGGTACAAAAGTTTTTTCTTTTGAGCTTCATAGCTTGTTATGGGTTTTCATTTATTAGTACTTACCTATCTTTTAAGGTATAGTAATGCCCAATTAGTGGTCGCAGGTCTCAAACCTAATCGCGTCAACTATCTAGGAGAGTAAATATGTAGGTATTCCAGAAATTACCTGGCATTATCTCTTTTCGGCTCGCTCGTATCTGAGTGCTTTGGGGATGAGAGTCAGATGGAATAAACTGATATTTCGAACGGCTATTTTACAACACGGTGGTATAAGAAATTGTACTTATTAACAGAGTTACGAGAGTATTAGGTCTGCTCTATCGCCTGGGGTAGTTAGATTTCTTCCTACATCTTTAGTTTTTAAGATAAATTGAAATATATCCAACAAAATTGGTACGTTTTGGTGTCCTTTTCACGTTGGTAATTGTTTAAACTTGTTTAAGTCCTTATAATGTTAGAATAATTGATCACTTTGTTCGGGGTGAGTAAAGAATCATTTCGTGCAAAGAGCAACTGAATAACTGTCATTATTAAAGTATAAAACATTTTTGAAGTTGAAAACTCATTTTTTTTTTCAAAATCTGAGGGCGATAGAAGTAAGCAGTTTGCAGATTCATATTCAGCACACAAAATCTATCAGAAACGCCTATTTAATATTAAACGTCCAAGTATGTGTTGAACAGTGTTATTACTGTTGTTACCACTATTATCATACATAGACAGTTACGTACATACGTACTATAACATTTATTTTATACACCCTTTTTAATCTTTCATTAGTTACATATTGCACGTCTAACTGAAAATTATTTAAATATAATCGTATTTGGTATCATTTTCATCGAACGGATCTCAGTAATTCGATTAAAACAATCTCATAATTACAAAATGAAAAACATAAAACTCTGTTGTTTCTTATTTCGGTGGGTCATTAGCACTAGTGTCAACGTTGATGAAAGGTACACATGACGCAGACCCACAGTGAGTCCCGAGTGTTCAGTGACTATATATATATACATAGTATATATAGTTCCAGGAACTGGTGGGGATGGCATCGCTACTAAGAACTTGAAGTTAGTGGCGAAAGCCACAAATGTCAGATGGTGCTTAACGTTTCCTTGGTGTTTGTAAACTTTTCATAATTTCGTAAATAGAAGCTTTGATACAAGAATTCTCTTGATCAACTTCAATTTCTAAACAGATTGATATTGTTTGTATAAACATGGATAAACTAGAAAACAGTGAAGACGAGGTTTTTTCTCGAATACATTACGCGTTTCCTATTTTGAACGAAAAGGTCTGTTTGAGTTTCATAGCGTTCACAGTTTTTAAAAATTTTTATAGATATATTTATCAATTTTGTTTATTTATTTTAACTTCATAGAACTTCGAAAAATAACAGACACTTTTGAAATCTTTCTCCATGTTATGTTTAGAGTCATAAGATAACCTATTTCTTATTAGATTCAAAACGAGTGCACAAATGAAGAATTTACCAATGTGATTAAAGAAATAAAGGCATTAGGTTTGACGTGTTTCGTTGAGGATGTGGTTCTTCACCACGTAGAATTATATATTCGTCAACACGTTTCTCCAGCCTTCTGGAAGAAATTCATAATTACTATTGATGGACAACAAGGTTTTGAACATTTTAAAAGCGCAATAGATGGATTATACACAAGTCTAACAGAATTTTTACCATTATTAAAAAAGGTAGAATATCTAAAGCAAGATGAAACGGTTCAATCTATGATAGGAAGTGAAAGCAATGTATTAAGTCAATTTAAATTGATAGTAAGATCTACATTGCTAAGTCAGTTGCCACTTCATTATGAGCATATAGTGGAGCAATTTTATAAAATTGCATTTAATGTATTTTGCAGTGCAGATAATTCTACACATGGTAAGTGTTATTATAATATTATTTCTGCAATTTATTCGTATTCACATAGTTTTATTTTCTTTATTTCATTTTTCTTAATATAGTATTGTTATAAATGTTTCTAATATCTAACTTCAGTTAATCGATAAAGCTTAACATAATTTATTATAAGATTTCATTATCTAATACTTATGGTGAAAATGATTCGTTTTACAGTAACTACATCTGGCAGTAATTCTCTGCAATGCACAGGCTGTTATCAAGAAGTAGAAAAATGTCAGTGTCAAAAGATAGTATTCATGTTCCATGAAACAAACAGAAAATTAATTGAATTGGAACTATTAGAAAGATTGGTGGGTAACGTGCTCACATCATTGATACATATACGTATCAAAGGTCATGTAAATCAATCATGCGACAAAACATTTGATGTCTCACAATTAGCAGCATTGGAAAATGTAATATTTTATTATGCACATTATGATGTTATATTTATATTAATGTGACTATTAACTATATCTTACCTGTTTTTGCAGTGGCTCGAAACAGTTGTTATGAATTGGTTAATAAGAATATACTCCGGTGGCTTTTCAAAGGTAGTATCTTTGAGCGATCAAACTCGAAATGCTATAGACAAGTTTAAACAGAAATTATCTCATTTCTTATATGAAACTTATACAAGATTTAGAATTGAACAACTCTTTGATATCATAATAGGTATTCTTTTATATGTTAGAACCGATCTTTATATATTTTTGTAATATTAACATTCGTATTTACATGAAATATAATTCTCTTTGTTTAGAATATCCAGATTCGCAGCCAGCAATAGATGATTTACACATTTGCTTGGAACGAACTGATTTACGAAAAGTATTAATAGAAAGTTTACAAGAAGCTTTAAAAACAAGATTATTACATCCAGGTGTAAATACGTCCGACATAGTAACAGCTTACATCGCAGCTATAAGAGCCTTAAGACAGTTAGATCCTACAGGAGTTCTTCTCGAAACCATAACAGAACCTATCAAGTAATTATTACAGTAAAACATACATTTAATCTCTTTTGCATTACACAATTGCAATAAAATAAATTTCTTTGCCACTTCTTTACATCCTTCCCTTTTTTTATTTTGTTTAGAGTTTATTTGAGAACTAGAGAGGATACTGTACGTTGTGTTGTAAGCGATTTGCTTGATGATTCACCAAGCGACTTAGCAGACGAATTAGTTAAAGGTGAATCTTTACAGTTGGATGATGGTTCTAGTGACGAAGAAAATGAAGACTGGGACAAATGGATGCCTGATCCTGTTGATGCTGATCCTGGTAAATTCTTGTACAAAGTAAACTATTTATTTTAGATTGTTCGTAATAAATTTTATCTGCTCTTGGTTTTTCCAGCAAAATCAGCACAACGCAGAATGTCGGATATAATTTCAATATTAGTAAATGTGTATGGAAGTCAAGATCTATTTGTAAATGAATATCGTACGTTGTTAGCAGACAGATTATTATCTCAATTGAATTATCACACAGAAAGAGAAATACGACATTTGGAATTATTGAAAAGACGTTTTGGTGAGAATCAGCTTCATTATTGCGAAGTTATGTTAAAAGATGTTTATGATTCAAAAAGAATAGATGGACATATTCAATCGAACACGAGTTACATTTTGGAGAAAGAACACTTTCCTACTTCCGCTTTAATATTATCGGCACAATTTTGGCCGCCGTTCAAAGAAAATTGGAAATTGGAGTTACCCGCGGTTGTGCAAAATCAGTTAAATAAATATGTGAAAGCGTTTGAAACTCTGAAAGGAAATAGAACGCTTTGTTGGAAGCCTCATCTTGGTAATGTTACTCTGGAAATCGAATTAAAAGACAGAAAGTTGAATATAAATGTAACACCAATACACGCCACCATAATTTTGCATTTTCAAGAGAAAAGTAAGAAACTATTTTTATTTTGTCGATACTCAACTGATTATGATTTATCAATTTTTCAGTCGTAATGCAATAATATTTAAGAATCTAAAGTATCGTTAAATATTTTTATGATTTTTGCAGAAGAATGGAGTTTAGAAGAGCTTGCAGAAGTGATGCATGCCCCCGCAACTGTGCTCCGAAGAAAAATAACTTTCTGGGTTTCACAAGGACTTTTGAAAGAAATTAATAACGACGTTTTTATATTACAAGAAGAAAGTTCAACAAAAAACAGATCGTTAACAGATATCGTTGAAGAAGAAGAAGTTGAAAGTGCAATGGCATCTGCAAGTGATCAAAGAGAGGAAGAGTTACAAGTGTTTTGGTCATACATTGTTGGAATGTTAACTAATTTAGATTCGATGCCCCTAGAAAGAATCCATCAAATGTTAAAGATGTTTGCGTCTCAAGGTCCAGGGGCAATGGAATGTGGTTTACCTGAATTGAGACAATTTCTTGATAGAAAAGTACGTGAACATCAGCTACTGTTTTCAGGTGGTTTATATCGCTTACCGAAATCATAAAAATGTATACTTTTTATGTAATTTATTGTAAATACAACATATTACATTTTTTTATATCTATCATAAATTATTTTATGTTCCTCTGTCCCTTTAGTCCATTAGTAATTAAAATGTTTGCAGTTACTAATAGAGATCATATTTCATAGTTAGTAGTTTTGCAAAAATCAATGGTAACGAAGTCTGGTAAATTAAAGTATCTTAAACTAGTAATAAAAGCACCTCTTCAAAAAGCTGTATCTAATTACAGTATTAAAAAATACATAATTTTCTTCCAGTTATCTGTATCTGTATTTGTTATCAGAGAAAAATTAACACAAATAATTTTATGCTGTACTTACGAATAGAAAATTTGTAATAAGAAGTCCACTGCCAATAAGATCCAACTTGCGAATAAGTATATAGTTTCGAACGTTTTACAAATTGTATATAAATATTGGGATGGGTTTGACGCATACATATATTGAAAAATTGGTAACTTTTGATACTCCAAGGAAATATTATGTCTGCATTAAAAATGAATGAAAACAGTTTTTTTCAGCACACTGATTGCATATATAACTTAAAATGAGTATTACTGTTGTTGGATACTGTTTACAATGTACCTTACTGTTACGTTTCTTTGTTATAAATAGAAAATTTTCTCAAATGACGTAAAACAGTACATTCAATAATCAAATTTGTCAAGAATTTTGGAAATAAAATTATTTTATATTTTTACTTACAATTAATATTACTACATATCTTGCCTATCGTTGATATATTGATATCAACATTAAAATAAAATACAAAACAAATCATTTTTATAAATTTTGACAAGAAACTAAGCAACCATTGCAGTAAGAGTAAATATATATATATATATATATATAATTGTTAACAAATTATATGTATATACATGTATACAAATTATTTGTATACACTATATACTAATATATATATATTTTTATTGCATTCTTATATATCTATATGTAGATATTATATGACGCGTGCATGTAACGGTGCGTACGCATTGTGTGTATATGTGTACATATACGTATTTCCTAACATCGATTCAATATTTATAAATAACGCAATTAATATTTCTCACTGATGAAGCAAATCTAATGACTTTAATGAAGATTTGTATAAAGATGATATTCTTAAGATGTTGTGCTTACGTAATTACTTATAGCCTCGTACACGTTTATATGGCAATTTGAAATGTTAAAGATACTATCAAAAATATTAATAAAAAAATACGATAACTACAACGATTCAGTTGCTAATAAAAATAAGAGTACATCATATTTCTGCTTGTGATTAAACTCTTATGTTTTTCAATAAATAAATATCATGATGTTATCGCATTTTCTTTACGACACTGTATTTTTTAATACATATTATGCATACGTACCTAAACTTGTATACAATACAAAAAACGTGCACGGTCATTTACATACACATGATATCAATAGATACATGCGGCAATTTATTATTTAACTATTTGAGAGGAAGTCAGAAAATAAGGATCATTTTTTTTACTAATATTAAACTGCATATTAAAAGTATTGGGTCTTACATGTACATATGTTATATTTCAGAATGTTATTTCAAAAATATGTATCTGTGTGTTATTTCCATATTTTAATAATTTTGTTTATTCGAATCCTTTTTATACAAATTGATTAGGATACAACTTTTATTTTGTTTCTAATTTTGAAAATTGATTCTTACAACATACCTTTAGGCATTCGATTTATGTAGCATTAAAAAAAACTGTCGTAAGAATTAATTGTATACTTATAATTAGAATGAAAAATATGTTCACTTTTAACAATCAATACTGTTCATAGAAGTACTTGTTAACAATTTCTTCTAAAAAGAAGCGCTTTCAGTCTTCTACAGTATTATAAGTTTCATACTATCAAATATGAAGATATAATATTTTCATACTTTCTGAAACTAAAAAAATGCCATGGAATATCAATGAATTTCTTACATCTATGCAACATATAATATCATATATATTCCTTTTATAAGTAACTTGTGATACACGAAAGTAATATAAATTACTAGACATATTAATATTGCATTGAACAAATATAATAAAATCATCTTTAATTTCTGACTTCCTCTATTTCTACAAGTTCTATAAAAAATCTGGATTTTTTTTATATATATTCCTCTGAATTACATAATATTAAAATATAGTGAATACTACTCCAAGCTATGAACTTAAGTAGATTTCAGATCACTCTTAGTACAAGTATATCATGAATTACAATCTATATACACAAAGTAATCATTAACCTGTTCTTAGATAATCGAAAAGATTAGAAGCGCTTGTTGAAAATACAAGCGTCTTATACGAATTACTAAATATACACAAACGAACATGACAAAAAGTTCTTGTTATTACATGTACATATGGCAAATTTAAAGAATCAACAGAACATTCTTTGTATATCTAATATATATTGACTGATACAACTAAACAGATCATCAATCTCACATACAAACATTCTCAACCACATGGACAATTTTTACATATAATGTAATATTAGTATTACACGTACTGATTATTTTGCAACGCAATATAATAAAAATGGTTTTATACCTTTTCTTTAAAACAAATCTTTTGCCATTTGTAACAATATAATTTGCACTACCATCTGCTTAATAACATTTGTTACTCTATATATTTTTTATTGCAAAAGGATACTCTTCAACAAGAACTTCTCGAAGTTTTCGAGATTGAAAATATCTAATAAACAATTGAAATCTATTATTTTACAAATAAATTGCACTGTAACATTGTATAACAAAATCTTCAGATTATAGTATATTAAAACATATAGCATAATATCTTTTTGTTAAGAAATGGAGATTCTTTTTAAACATGTAACAAATTAATATATCTTCAGAGAAAAATTGAATAATCTTAATACCTAATTAGTACATTCAAGTATTTTGATTTCTTTACTTTTCACTTGATAATGTATGTAAAATTCATGAGCATTATAAATTAACAAATATTTATGCAAGAATTCATCACTACCATTATTTTTTTTGAATTACATTTTTATCAGATTCGTTCCAATACAACTTATAATTAAAGTTTACAGCTAAAAGTTTGCATTTTAAGGTGACGATGTATTTCAATACTCATTAATAGTGAAATCAATGAATATTCAATTATTGATGTAAGATATATATGTAGTTTTTCGCTTAATATTAAAAAAAATTACAATAAGAAACATTTTTTCGAACTGTTCTTCCTTCCTGAGTCAAGCTAGACTTAGCGATTAATTTCACTTTCACTTAAAAAATATCAAAATGGAAAGAAATTTTGATTTTATATTGCACCTATTAGACGTGAACGTGTTTTCTTAATTATACAAGATATAATATTTAAATGAAAATATATTTTGCTTATACTCTCTTTGTGGAGATACCGTTATACTTTTTTTGCCCCATCTCCACCCACTTCCCCCCTTCAGTATATTGTTCTATTAACAATGTAAGTACTAGAAAAATCATGTTATCATTATGAAGAAAGAAAACCTGTTTTACAGTCTGTGATGAGCAGCTTTAAATATTAAAAGTTTGCATTTATTGTGTAGTATGATCGTAAAATAAAATCTCTCAATGTATGTAAGTTCTATAGAAGGTGTGATATAACAGATTAATGAGATTCTTACATTAAAAATTAATTCATTTAAAGAGTACCGTTGACCCCAGAAATAATTATTTTTTGTTTCTTCCTACAAACCTAATTTATATGCATATAATATCACAATAAGTATTTTTGTGATATTTCAATACAAGACTATTTCCTACATACACATATGTAATTAAAAAAAAAGGGAAGAAAAACACATTATAGTTACAATGATATTGTATGAAATTATGAAATGTAACACATACTTCTGAAACTTTAGTTGTCTAATTACATTAATGTCAGAAACATAAAAGCTTGTATTTTCAAATTAGTGAGCACATGTATTAAAAAATCTTAAGGTAGAAATGTATTTTGACCTTTGTGAGTATGCGTGTGTGTATTCATTCCCATAACATGTATTTACAATTTTTTTACATTACTAATGTAGTTGAATTAATTAATAGTATGTTCAAATGTTGTTAAATTAATGTTCCAATTTAATGTACAAACAATTAAACTGCTCTGATTTTATTAAAGATTAGTTATGTTGTGTACCTATTTGTAAAATGTAGTTGGATGGTTTTATCAATTTTAAAATATATAAGCATTAATTTGAAAACTGTTCCAGTATCACCTATGAAACTAAGACTAATGAAATTCCATAAACAAATTGAATTTGAAGCGTTTCATACTTCAAGAATTTTTACACACACGTTTGTATAGAAGTATTCGAAGTTCCTATAAACAATTGCACATGGACATAATTGTAGACTCTCAATAATTTATACATTAACATAGAATAATCCTCTAAAAACATTTACAGCCTCTTATTCTGTTTTTCTTGAAAGCTCCTCATTCTCTGTTTATATCACGCCTTGCAAAACATTCTGTACACAAAATGTACTGCAATGGAAAACAACCAAAATCTTTCTATTAATAATAAATAAGATAATGGCTTCAACATTAAAAAAAAAAGGAATAAAGGATGATGTGTTTCCTCGTTGTAATAGGAACATATTGCTTAAATTGATTTGTGAGAAGCCAATGCTTGTTGGATATCATGAAATTACAAATGAGATGTACAGTATTTCTACAAGCGCAGAAAAGAGAAAGAAGTTACTGCTCTTTGGGAAAGAGTAAACAAAAATGAATATTTTGATGTGTAAACTTTGTGGTAGATCATCTGTTCGAGCCTGTACGCAAGAAGTATGACATAATTTCGAGCATACCGATTGTTTTAAAATAAAAGATCATTGTACATGGTGCAACATGATTGCACATTTTTGTAAAGATTATCGATTTCTTGTTACTTTTCTCTGAAGTGATCAATAATTATCATTGAAAAGTGTGAAACACCAGTAGAACTGCTAGTATGATAAGCGAAGCAACTTAATCGAGCTACAAAATTCTAACACACGAAGAGGTTACAGGATGGATAAACTTCACGAACAGGGCTGGTGATGCGAACGGCGAAGGTGGTCATCTGGTTGGTGAATCGATCGAACGCGGATGTTGTTCCAGAGTCCAGGTGTTAGCACGGGGCGAGTGGATTCCATTGTTAGCACTCCAAGCCTATAGGCCATGGGCAACCAAGGTTAAAAAGAAAGAAAAGAAAAACAGTTTGTTAGTAATTTAATTATGATTGATTCATGTTAACATTAAGTTTCTGAATAGTTTGATAGTTGAAAGAAATGTAGTTAGTGGGAAGCAATGCTTTCGCTTAGAAATTCATCTACTTTTATGTACATAAGATATTTTACATTTACATAAAAATAATTTTAAGATCAAAAGAAATGAATACAATAAACAACAGTCAGCAAGCAAATGCTTCGCACTCTCTTACAATTGATATTAGTACTTAAGCATTTATCTCATAAAAAATGTGATATGACAAAAACATTGTCAGAGAATTGCACTTTACCAAAATGAAGCTTATATTTCGTTATTTGTTTATGCTTATTAACCCTCTAATTATCAAATTTGTTAAGCATTCTAATATTTCACGAGCAAATTTGATAAAAAAACAAATGCAAGAAAATGATATTCATGAGAATAAATCGTATTCCAAAGTACATTTTCTTTTGTTATTGAAATAATATTCATCGATTATTAGAGGGTTAAACTAGTTTGACTGCAAGTTTCATATAATCATGTGCCCTCCCCGCGCATAGGAAACCCAAAAAGACAAACTGATCAAAATTATGGAACATTCTAAAATGATTGAAAGGCATATAAACTGGTGTGAAACAAAAGCAGACTTCGAATAATGATGATAAGATGACTTTAGTTACTTAAAATGCGACTAGTTACTCCCCAAAAGTTAAATTAAATCAATTTCTATGCAGCTTGGGTGTGCACCTGCCACCATAAAAGAGCATTAAATGACATTATACATATGTATTGTATTAAATTTATAGTTATAGCTACATATTAACTAGAACGATTAATATCCTGACAGCAAGCAGATATCAAAAGGCCAATGAATTACACACGTGCTTTAATCGAATGGATCTATCATACAAACTTTCAGGAAAGCATATTATTGCATAGTATTATGAAAGTGTATTATACAAATACAGTTAATTATCCAAAGAAATATGAATGAAGAGAGGACTACCAAGTATTTAAATATCTTTTGTGCATAGTCATCAAATAATAATTTTTCTATTAAGTGTACAGAATGTATAACAATCTACATAACTTTTAGAATGAAAATAGTACTTTATAGATTGATTCCCATTTTATAATATTGCAATAATCCTAGTTAGTAATAATAATAATGTAAGCAGAACAGGCTACGCAATAAAATGCAAGCATCATTTTAGAAATGCAGTCTTAATAATATATGACTCTTTACATGAAATATGAGCATAAGCAATACTTATTACTTTATATAAAATAATAGATTTTCGTTTATAATCCTTGAATGATTCAAAAGTTACGCAGACCAAGATGCACACTCTGTAGAATGATTTATATTCATTACATATAAATTACAGCTAAGTAATGATTCTTTCTTCTGTTTCTTAATTCGCTTATAAATTTAAGCATATCTAATTTACAATAATTGTAAACCATTAAAACCTATAAAATCTTGTAGCAGAAGATTGACAAATTTGCATAAAATTAACTTTGGTCATACTGCATATTATGTACGATATAAATATATGTAAATAGAAATATTAAGTTAGTGTCAACTTGGCCATGTGGAGCATTTTTGTTAGTTTTATAAAGACAATGCACGGTTAAACTATTTGTGTAATAAGTGATATATTGTACCTATAATAGAAGTGCAGTTGTGAATGATGTGTAGTGGTTGTTAGTGGTGATACATAAAAAAAGGATAGGATGCAATTTTAGGACTGAATTACAATTTTAGTTGTACATACAGAAATTCACCAAAAAAATTGTTATTAGAGAAACTTGAATAAGAAAAATCATCAAAGATTGTTTCTAACTCATGTAAAAAATTTGCAATAATAATGGAATTAGTTGATTAATAAATCTTTACTGGACGTTGAGAAAAACAACTACAATCGAATTGTTATAGTGTAAATGTAAATTTCAAAAATTTCATATTTCTATGTTATGAGTTACGGTAAATAATATATCCTAAATATGTATGGAACAAAAACATCCGTAAATTCAAAATGATGTATT
The DNA here is from genome assembly GCA_916610135.2 of Macropis europaea. Lineage (NCBI taxonomy): Eukaryota > Metazoa > Arthropoda > Insecta > Hymenoptera > Melittidae > Macropis > Macropis europaea. Next base: position 21,849,312 of record OU744345.1, on the reverse strand, counting down.
AAAATATTTCGATGAGAAATATATTGCCTCATAGGTTCAACCTTCGCATCATATCGTAGTACCACCCCTGTTATCTCTATTCAAAATAAGGAAACTGCTCTTTCTATACTTCATATAAATATTTATTTAAAACATGTGTACAAAACGAATGCGTGTACACAGATACAAGCATAAAGAGGTAAATTAAATGAAAGGTCAATTAGTGTTCCACAGGCACAAGTTGCCAAGAAAAGTAAGCAAATCTAAAATTCCATCTTTTTTAAAACATGTAATAATTTTGAAAGTAGACATTAATGTATGTAAACATCAAACTGTGTTACAATACAATTATTTTGAGGAAGACTATCTTATCCTTGTTGCATTTACAATGTTTCTTCTTACATTTTTTCAATTTCATTTTCCTTCTTATCGTCAACAGATTTTTCTAAATATGTAAATACTGTTTAAGATTTAAATATTTCAGTGTCATTAGACAGATGTAACCATATAAAAAGTTCAAATAATTGTAGATATATATAAAAAAAGAAATGGGTAGGTGCGCACCCATACCATACATCCACTACAAACCTTTTCCTTGCGCAACAATGCAAGGCATATGGGAACAATAAAAAGTTCTGAAGTTATATATTCTTTACACCTAATTGCGGGGAGTTAACATTATTCTGAAACTTGAAACTGATATGTTGAAGTATATATAATCAACATAAAAAGTAACGTGTAAAAATATATAATACTGTACGCTTATTATCTTAACGAGATTTAGTATTTATATATTTGTTGATTTAAAATATAGTTTGTGTAGTATTTGATGGTTGTTTCTTTTAATAAGACTGAACATTTTTTTATTTTTATTTCATGGAAGTCAATTTTATGAGCATCAACACCACATACTGGTATACTTTCCGTTTATAGAATATTAACTATAATTATTCTATTGTTCTTTTCTATACATACTGAATGTATTAATTTAGTAATGCATAGTGTATTTTTATGTATATACTTCTATGTATATATTTTTATGTACAAGCCCTGTGTGTGTGAAGAACTATATGTCCAGTAACAGGTATATTGTGAACAGAATAATGTAATAAAATAAAAAAAATTTAACGTTCATATAAAACTGACCTTTTCGCGGAGGCGCGTAGTGTATTTTCTTTGCGCTCTCCGGATTCACGACAAAGCACCAGCCCTTTGATAAGGGTGCTCGCGAATTTGACCCAAGTGCCTACGCTGTTTCGCAGCGGCTGCTGCACCTGTCCCCAACATACAAATGCCTTTAATTCATCTGCTTCCACATGTATTAATAATTTTCCAGTCCTCGGCAGGTCACTTAACTGCCGCTATAAACAATAATGGCAGATTAAAAATGTTGTATAAGGCCACGATCAAAATAAACTAGTACCACGCTTTTTGGCATAATTTATGTATTCGCAGCAGTTTACATTTGATCGTGTTTATTCTGACTTGGAACGTAGACGTAGCAGAGTTTTTCTATTTCACTTTTACGTACACGTAGATGTCTATCTGTATTAAAATGTATGAAAATGAAAAGCATTCAGTTCTAACATTACTGACTCGTTGTAAATGATAATGATGCATATAAAATTTTATATTAATTCTAATTATCTTTTTAAAATACATATAGCAGGTTTCATAATAAGAATAAAAGGCAACTATTGTACTTTCATAACTTCTCAAAAATGAATATACTATAAAAATACGATGTGGTAATGATTCTCAGCACATCAATTAATAATATTCACATCTAATATGGATCACGGATAAAAATAATATCTATGATCAATACTGTCATTGTGAATTATATTTTTATAGTGTGCTCAAATTTATTAATTACCAACTAATGTACATAATGAATGAATATAATTATGTTTTATGAAATACTTTTAAAATATGATTCACTACCTCTACGTTCAACAAGTTTCATAAATTAAAATGTATGTTTTATACCTAAAAACAAATTAACAAATATTAAGTAACTGCTTTTTATTCATCAGTAAATTTGAAAAACAAGCAAGCAGGATTCTTCATATCAGAGAAACACAACTGACATTAGACATTCATATGAACAATGACTATTTGTAGTTACATGTAGTCATTGTTTCATGCCTAAAGATCATAATAAAGTGTAATATTATTAAATGATTTACGTGATTTTCGACATATACTATAAAATATTCTCTAATTCACTTAACTAAAAGAGTATTTAATTATATTAAATTTTCTGAGGATTGCCTTTTTCCTCGAAGGTTGCTATTTTGTACAACTACTACCTTTACTTAGTGTAAAGGAATTTTGTTCTAATAATTCAAATTTTTTCTTTATGAGGTAGAACAAAATAACATTCCAGAATAACTCTAGTCTACAATAGTAAATAAATACCACTGGTATACGGAAGAATTGCACTTTTCACCTGAATAATTTCTTTCAAATGAAAAAAAAAAATACTTAATATGTAGATATTAATACACATTCACACATGTATGAATACACATTAGAATCATCAGTCATTAAGAAATTAACTGTTTGGTCCCCAAGTATTTTTTCTATATCTATTGGTTGCTTAAGATTATAATTAATATCCTAAAATCTTAGAACAATTTGAAGATTAAATTATCAATCCTTGTTTACTAAATATAGAAATTCCGCTATGAACTATTGAAGTAATTTTATTTTAACAATTATTTTCTAATGATAAACGCTAAAAGAATATTTTAATCAACATTTTATTCAATTTTATTTTATAGGATAAAAAGTCTAATTTGTTTTGAAGAAAATTCGTGTACCTGCAATATAATTATTTTTGATACTTCAGTAACGAAGATGCTGGTAATATGAATGGAAGCTGATTTACGATAATAACATAATGAAGAAAATAAAAAGATATACACATACATAAAAAAAATATGTATCTTTCATTTATAAGTCATGACTAAGATTAATTAATAAAATACACTTTATAAATTAGAATATATCAATAATACGTTTCTTTCTTTATATGAAAGTTATTTACAAGATGCTTTCATATGGCTTAACACATCTAACAAATAAGAATGAAATTATTTTCTTATTTTCTAAAAAATTTGTTCTAATTTTGTACACATCGTCGGTCCTTGATTTATCTTCGATACACTGATTATTTTTACAATATATCGTTAATAATGAGTCTGCATGAATCGACGTAAAGTATTTTGTGTATTTATTGAATACAGTTTTGTAATTTTAGATGTTCATTATTGATTAGACAATTAAGAACCAAATAACAACTTTCTGAATGACAGTAAGGAGTTTATAATTTTTAGCATAAAGAAGTAGAATCAGAGACACAGATGTATATGTATCGATCATGCTAATCTCTTGTATAGTAAAATTTTGCATAAATTTAATAAGTGCATATTCAGTTTTATTTATGAGTAATATAAAAGTTTCATAAATAATAATATATCATGCACAAACATAAAAAATGGTTTTACTTTTGGTATAAGGAATTTTCATTTCCAAAATGCAATATAAGCTTTTAAATAATTTTATATGGTGTAAAAGGCCTTAAAATATCTCTCAATTGGAAGTAAGCAAATTCCTCATAACAATTATATTGTATTGTGTACTGGTCAGCAATAATCAACATTAATAGTTGTCTTACATAATCATGGCAGAATTTCATTAATTAGAAATAATATTTTAATTTCTATTAAGTCCACAGGAATAAAAATATTTATCTCTGGAAATTAATATTTAAAATAGAGTTTGAATAATTTTGAGTAGTCCTAATACATGTGTATTTTACTTTTACCAAACAAAACCATACCGAGTTATACAATTTAATTTTGTATAAATTGTATTAACAATATATAAATGCATTCATGAACAATATGTACACTTGCAGTTATGTTTTTGATATTTAATGATAAACAGTAATACACCAAATTTTTAATTCAAATATATTATTCTCTGCTTAAAAATGCTTTTAATATTTATTCTTATGAGAAATTGACTTATTTCAATTCGTACTTCTTACCCTGTAAATGTATGTGTACATGTATATTAAAAATTATAACAATAAATAATATTTGATTACTTCTTTAAATATATCAATATGGCAATGCACCAATAAAATTGGACATATAGGGACATATGCACATTCGCTTTTTTATGCCCTTTTAAGTAATATATCTGAAATACACAATATATTTCATAAGAAGTGGTAAGTTCGAAAAATGAACACTGTATTATTAAAATCGAAGTATCAAGTATTTTAAACAAAAAGTATATTTTAGGATTGTGTTTATTTAATTTAATTTTCTTTCAAGTTCACCTTTTTGTTTTAACATTCTTTTCCTTTTCTTCTTCCTCAAATTGTAATGATTAAAAAATTATACATTTTACTACACGCCCCCTTTGTCTCATAATATTATAATTTAACTTATGAATTTCTTTTATAGACTAATTGCGACGGGGTAGTGATACATTTGTCTAACATAATAAATGCAGTGGTAGCATCAAAATAAAAAGTGACCACTAGAATTTTACAGGAATAAAATAAGTAATAAATAAATATTATTAGAAGATTGAACAGTAGAAATTGACAGTCTAATATCAACTAATTGTACACGAGATTGGTTCATGTTAAAAGACAACTCATATTAATACGTTATTTCATTTTTGATCAATTTAGTAAAACCGAGAAATGAAAAAAAAACTATTATTAGAATTAAAATTACATTGTCAGAGAAAAGTACCTCTTACTTGAAAAGTTTGATGTAGTCTTACATTTGTTTCATTTTTCAAACATACCATATGGACTGAACACACATATGACCTATATTCTGTATCAGTAAATGGTAACGAATGTATCCATGTATAATTTACTACAAAATAACTGAGTACGTTTTTGAGAAAAAGAAATCAATTGAATCTTTTCTCTTTTTATCGATATGTACAACACATGAATTATATGGATGGATAATTTATATTGATCAATTAATTGTCTGAGTATTGTATGGTATATACAGTATACATTAAATTTTGTTCTAATAAGACTGATCAGATTCAAATAAAAATAATAGAGGTATTAAATTATTAAAGAAAATCTCAAGAGAGTCACATTAAATACATTCTCTAAATATTCTAATAGACTTTATATAAAATAAACATTATAAATTATATTTTTGTATATATACTTTTTAATAAGTGTACAATTATAAAAGCTGCTCTGCAATTATATCTAACAATACATTTTTCTAATAAGATAATATCAGAAGTTCAACAGTATATATAATAAAAGTTTTGTCATATTTTAAAGTGGCAAAAGGAAAATGGCTAAAAATGATATGTCAAATCATTGATAATTCACAGTTTCATGTGAAAAATGGTAATTTGCATATTTTTTATACTTCTAAGACTTTATTTAAAAAATTTTAATATTAACAATAAACTAAAAACTTAAAGTGAAATTTTCCTTATGAAATCTAATACCTTCTCTAATAAAAGTAAGTATTTCATATTCAAATGTCACCCAACAATTAATTCCATGTACTTGATACTTTTTTTCTATCAAGTTAACATTCTTTTTTTAAAATTTAGAAGTTCTCTAATGTTTGTTATGTATTGCATTACATAACTTTATCATTTATTATTGAGTATTCCTTCAAGAAATATGCATTATAGTATAACCTGATTATAATCATAAAATAATTATCAGAACTGATACGACTAGTACATGACTGATTCGATTCTATTATTATATAAATATTTAATGTCGTAATATAAAAATATTGACAACTAATATCAATTCTTCAACAATTGCCGAGTTAGTTACTTTAACTTTTAGTAATCGTTCACTAGTATCAAAGTAATTACGGCATTTATATTGAACGGTATTATGCCTTTTCTGTTTCTAATATCTCTGAGTATTGATGGTGATGATGATGACCATGGTGGTGATGGCGATGAATGATATACTAATAATAATAAAAATAATAATGATGACGATAACAACAACAGTAATAATAATAATAATAATAATAATAATAATAATCAGTTAATATTAATTACTATTACGATTCGCACATAAACAAAAAATGCACACGCACATATATACATATGTGTATATATAAATATATATGTATATACGTATTTTTTTGTTTAATTGTGGAGAATATTCCCTCCTTTTATGATCTCAATCCTTAAAAATTGCATAAAAAACAAATGTTAGCGCATGTATAGTTTTGCTATCGTTATACAGAGCGCTCTCCTTAATTCTTCTCTACATTTTTCGTATGTTCCGAAAAGAAATATTTTTCAGAGGCTACATTCACTAGCAACGTCTTCCTGCAGAATTGCGATTTTTAACTATTTTATTGAAAATGAAAATACTTTTATCCAGTTCCTTACAAAACTGTATAACTTTCATAACAAAATGTTCATGACATTGTAAAAACGGAGGAAATATTCTCGATAATCAATTTATATAATTTTAAAAAAACATATATTTCAATGACGATGTGTGCGTTCCTACTTGAACATGCTACATGTAGCAAAATTTTTGTTTTTAAATACACTTCTAGACGAAAGAGATTCTTCGACGTCTCAGGGATGAGACATTTCAGAGACGTACACGGATACGTTTCATTTCACGTGTCTCTCTCCCGCTTTTGTCTTTCATGCATTATGTTCCTTTCTCTACCTCCTTCGTACCGAGAGAACGATGAGAGTAAAGGGCAGAAATAAGGACAGCGTAAAGTATTCAAGGAGAACGATCTTGCATCTAAGATCAGCGAGCAAACAACCCACCAGAATGGTCAGCCGTGGTATATTCCGTGAGTAGAGGCGAAGCTGCCAGGGCTGCGTAGTTGGCATAATCAGCGTACGGTGTGTAGATCAACCCATGTGGATCACCAGCGGATAGAAGAGATCCTGGTGGCCCAGAACCATTCAAGAGAGATGCCGCCGTTGTTGGTACGGATATCCGTGGCGAGAGTATTAAAGGTGCACCTAATGGAGCACTGGGTGTCCTCATAGGTGTGGCCAAACCCGGTAGAAGTCGTTGCGTCTCAGCTGCAGCCGCTGCAACACGTCTCCATTCTTCGTCGCAAGCTGAAATGTCGAATGCTATACTGACTTTAAGCTGTGTTCATATAAACTGCTATCTATGGAAAGTATTTAATTATTGCCGTTATTATAATACATATATAATGTTAAAACAAAAAAAAGGAGAAAGGAGTGTCCTTAATTTTTTAAAGAGTTACATTCTACATTCTCCGATCAATTTTATATGTACAATTGAATATTATTATATAATGTTCATTGCGTAATAACAGTACTCGCTTCTCTCTTTTGCTAATCGATATTTTGAATGAAATGTACAATTGCAAACCTTACAAAGCTTAACAATAAAGAATATGACCGTCGAATGATGCCCGAAACTACTGTAGTACTACTGGAATATTATATTTCGTTTTTTTTTATATTTTTTGCACTCCATGGAAACATATTTAATTATGTAAAAGAATTCAACGCTTGTCGTTAATAAATGCGCAAACGCCAAAACAGACCATAACAAAAAAGTGTGCATTAAAAAAGCACTTCTAGAATGTATTTGTGTAAAGAATGAAATTTAAAAAAATATACCTGTAGCCGCTGCAACTTTTGTATTGGAATCCCGATAAGTGCCATTTATAATAGCGAGTTCCATTAGCTGCCGTTTTTTTAGCTCATCCTCGCCATCAGCCTGCTAACAAACGCCATGACTGATAAGAAATGAATTAATGCAAGTCGATGAAGTTATGGAACTTTCGTTTTTAGAATTGTTAAGCCTATGTTTCGCCGAGTGAGGTTGTTGTAACAGGTTTTCTGCCTTCTTGACAAATTTTTAAAATTACCGAATTGCCGTATACAGGATGGATATCAATCCTAAATATTACTAATAGTTCAATTAGTTTGAAACGAATTGACGATACATTAAAGGAAACTGAACTTTCGTCAAAGATACAACTAAAGTAATGAATAATTAACTTTTTTTTGTACCAAAAAATAAGCTAACAAAGAACTGGAAGGACTTCAAATAAATTTTACGATAATACTAATTATAACTAATAACTGGAACTTTCTCACCACGGGAACAAGAAGTTTCTTGACCTCTTCCACGGCTCTGGCAAGTTTCAAAGTGGCACGGTTTTCAGTATCATCAACTGTCAATAAAACATGTAGTTCATCTGTCAGGTGGTCCCAGTTTGGTTTACCTCGGTTTAACTCTTCCTGTTAAATGAATTAACGTAACTAAGTGTTGTGCTACAACAGTGTGTTATATAATATTACAATTAATATGATAAATGTTTTCTATTATACTTATATCTGTCTCATCATGCGTATTTTATTAGACAAACATTGTACAGTAACTACTTCAATAATAAATTGTCGAAACATAATTTAATCCCCCTGTATGTCTACCAATGCAATATTCTATTATCTTCTTTCAATTTTTGGTTTCCTATAATTATTCTCTATTTATTTGTTTTGCATGTTTGAATCTTAAACCCAAATCTACTATATGCATGAAATGGACAACTCCAAAAAAATAACTCCAATAATCAATGTTTACAAGAACAGTAAAATATTTTAACGAAATACACAAATATAATTGTTTTATACACATACTTACGATAAAACCTTTTTTCATTCATCACACGCAGCTTGCGAAAAAACAATTCGCTTAGCAAGTGAATGTAAATTTTATTATAATTATAAACATTCTGGTAACACTTTTTATATTTAAAATTCGTTAGCGGTTAAGTTTTATACAAATTGAAATTACAGTTTACATAAGATCATATAGGTAAAAATAAATCCGGAAAATGCTAAATCCTCTATACAGTTTAAAAATCTATTACATAGTTTACGTTTAATGAGATTAACGTTAAAGTATATAATTTGGCAGCAAATTGTACCTTTTTCTTATCCCTCATAGAACCTTTTCCTCGGACCATTATTTTACACCCCGTTTCCTGTTCTAATTGTTTAGCCGTCATCCCACGTGGTCCAAGGATTCTTCCGACGAAATTGAACTGTAACAAATATAACGAAGTTACAACGCAAATGTAACGAGATTACAAAAAGCGCACGATGGAAAGTGGTTATCAACAATTACTACTATGATTCCTGAAACAAATTAATTGTGTTTCTAAATTCATAGTATCATTGAATCATTTTATTATTGAAGGGGTGTATGTCCGTACTTTGAGAAAAATTAAGTTATGCGTTTAAATTGTTGTAGGAACCCAAACTTCGGGTTATGGGACCCGAAAAAACAACAAAAGTATCTTTTCATATCTCCCATCGATTCCGATTGAAAGAACGGAATAAACATTATTTCCGAGAATATTGGGGCAAGTTTTTATTGCCTGGTGTGTAATTTTAACAATGGACATACGCCCTCAATAATAAACGATTCAATTATAATGTAGAAATAGATAATAATCTGAAGCCCAGTTGTTGCGAAATATACATATACGTTAGTAACTGTATTTGCAGATTGAACTATACTTTACAACAAAGCGTTTGAAAACTGAATTATTTATTATATTAGCACTGTTTTTTAACACAGTGTATCTACTTATAACAATTATCAAACAAACATGATAAATTAGTAAAGTAATACAATTGAAAGTGCTGGTAGAACTTACGTCTGGATGTTCTTTGACTGGTACGTAAACTTTTTCTGTTAGCGTCCTGATTTCACCCTCTGGCTCTGGTAAAACCAGCGGCTCTTTTTTGACACCGCTGATTTGGAAAAGACTAGCTCGCACCTTCGCAATTTCTGCAACAGAAAACAAACAATTTATGTAGCTCAGTGTTTATTGCACCCCTAAATTTAAAGTGTAGGACCATAACATCCATCGTGATACGATGAGCCGATGATAGCAAAACGTGTTCAAAATTTGATGTAACTTGTAAGAAGAAAAGCGAAAAGCTACAATTAGGACAAATATTCAAATTGAACAGCGCCACGTGACAAATTTTTTTTAAAATTTGATGCACAATTCCAGTGCATCGTTGCAGTTACAAAAAAATTCAGTATGAACCACTTTTTCCTATCTTCAACCAAACAGAGATTACAACCAATTTAAATTGCACGACTCTGTACTTTCCTAAACGCGGTCAAAATTTTATAACTCGAAATTTCCACTGAGTTCGAATTCAATTTTTTAAGAGTAATTATCGTGCAATATATTGTAAAACAAATTTCAACGCGAAACGACAGTTTCTTTTCAATTTTTGTAATAGCATAAGAAAAAAACATCGTTTATATGAATTTAGAAACTTGTTCCATCTGTAATCGTTTTCAAATTATAATTTTTTACAAAATATTTAGCCTTACAGATCAGCGGTCGTAACTGAAAAAATTTAAACAATTTCGAGGAGCGGGATGACCCACTTTTTTTTACTTGCCAAGAATTGTATGCTTGCAAAATGTCAAACTTTTGCATTAATAAAGTTACGTCTTTCGAATTCCTATGTCCCGTAATAAACCTGTTTACCAAGTATGCTACCCGAACACGCCTATGGGCATCATCCGAATGAAACATATGGTTCTTAAAAAACTTTATATTCTGCCAATGGGTATATATTTAATACGGGGACATATTTTATCAATGGGTGGAATATATCGAAATGCAACAAGTTGACCGTGGTTTTCAAAGTGAATATGAAGTTTCCGGCAGATTGTTCTTCTGCAAATCTCCATTTAACGTGTTGCAGAAGTTCATCCTTGAAAACCTTGATCATTATTTCTTTTACACCCTGTTCGTACATGTCTATGTATGATCACGGTAGTACGCATGCGTGCGAAACATAAGAATGTGACTGAAGAAAGAGAACATACACGGAACACATAAGCAGGAAGAACAGAGCATCATATCCCGTTTTAGCAACATTGCTCATTACAGCTGACATCAGCTGTATTATATTCTTGGCTTCTTTACCTTTCTGTTTTTCATCACGCCCCTTTTGTTTCACGACCAAGCAATATATCGCAATGGATCCCATATATTGAAAACTGGTTTCGTATTAAACAAGTAAAAAGTAAGCCGAAAAAGCTCGATTATGCTACGAGTTTTTGCTGCAAACTATTCTCTGTCTGGCGAAGTCATTTCAAACACAATGACACGTACAGTTGTTCACATACGCCTCGACGTATCGATATAGGGAATAATTTGATTTATGATAATGAACGACGGTATGATAATTATTTAATCGGATTACTTCGGCGGATCGCTATTATTCCCTGCACTTGACTCACGTTAATGAATGTGGCTGATTGATTTCATTCTTAGAAATTTGATTGGTCACTGCACGTTCAGTAAGTATTACATCTCGCTGTACAATATACAAGGCGTCTTATAAAAAAAAGCAACTGCGAAACATTTCTGTCAATCACAGAGCAGAAAAACATTCCAGCAGATGAACAGCAGAGGTAACATGTGTACTGTAATTCGGGTTCGATGAACATTTAGAAATGTTAATGTTTGATTAATGTTTTAACTGGATTGAATAAATATTTAATATAAATATCTCAGCGACGTCTTTTCTGTTTTATATAAAGCTTATTCATTATTTACTCGCATAAATGTTTATTCTAATCTAATACAAAATGCGAAACTACTTTTATATTGAACTGATTGATTAAACTACTATAATTTCAACAAGAATCGTTTTTTAATGTAAAGCAAAAATATACAATAATAATTAAACACCAATGCATACAGGACGTTTGAAAAGATTGTCCAATATTTTATGGGCTTATATTACGATTAACTAAATATAAATTGTTTAGTCTCAGAGTACACGTTTTTGTACATGAAAAGTAACTTACCTATTCGCATCTCTTTATCATTTATAGTACGAAAACGATGGATTCTTGTATATCACGTTGAATTATTTGTTATTATAATCTGATAGAAGAAACGTCAACTGTGTCACCCTTTCATTTAATATTTCAAATTTTCGTACCATCGAATTTCATACTCTTTTAAAAATGTCTGGTTTTATTATTACTAAAGATGCTTATACTAACCTTTTTACCCCAACCCCTCCAAGTCTAAAAGGTTTGTATCCATTTTCCTCTGTATATTTAATTTTTAAAATTCAATTTTTTTAAATAAATATGATTAAAATAAGTTACCTTGTGCATTTAGAATATTGCCGTCCATACTGAAAGTAGTAATTTCTGAACCTATATCTACTAAGCATTATTAATTTATTTACTTTGATGAATACTGTAAACTTGCAAGGTTTTGGACAATATTTTCAAAATACCCTGTATACATAAAAAATGATACCGTGCGAGATATTTATTAGTAAATACTACTAGAACATGTATGATTGAATCGTTTATTATTAAAAGAGCATATGTCCATTTTTTTTTAAATTTGACACCAGGCATTAAAAACTTTACTACTTTTTTTCGAAATAATGTTTATTCGATTTTTTCAATCGGAATCGACAAGAGATATTAAAAGACACTTTTAATGGTTTTTTAGGCCCCATAACCCAAAGTTTGGGTTGCCTACAACAGTTTAAACGCATTACTCAATTTTCCCCAAAATATGGACATACGACCTCTCAATAATAAACGATTCAATTATGCAATTATTCTATACCTCAATGCAAGTTAAAATTGTGCAATTGTTTCATACAGAGCTTCGTTTCTGAGAAAACATTTTCTCGTACAACATTTCTTTATATACGACGTGACATCATGACTTGTTCTCTACCAGATTTAAGTATAAACGGGCTTTCGAATTGAAATAGACGAAGAAATTTATGTTTTTTAACATTTAAAGGTGCAGTTGTTGATTCCAAAGTTTCATACCAAAAATGTATTAAATTATTCCGAGTTAATTCGACACAGATCACTTTAAAATAAAATGTTGAGTTTTAATCCTTTTTTTTTCAAATTCTATATTTTAAACAGAATTTCATACTTTTGCATTCACTAATAAAATCGTACAAAATAAATTACTAACACCGAGCTTACGGAAAATATTCCTTGTCAATGGTCACGCGTACAATCTCATTGATAACGATGGATATGTCCTCAGAAAAAAAGGATAAGAAACGATTATACGAAATTCGGGGTTATGGTGATCGATCTTTGATGTTAGATCGTTTGTTATGTGCAAGAATAAAAGCCTATGTAAGCGTAGGCGGGGTCGTATCTGTATTAGTATAGGTGCAGCCTCTATAACATCACCGATGTCGCAATCGCGAAGACTGCGATCCCTGACACAGATCAAATGCTTGGAGGAGGAGATCGTATTCCGAAGAGTCGAGTGAATAACTACTGAAAATTATTTTCTCACCGAGTATCACGTTTATACGGTAGCCCGAACTTTTCGTTTCGACTTCACGATCATTTTGGAATCGTCTTTATGAAAACAGGGTGTAACGAGACCCTGTAAGATTTGGAGACATATAGTACTTGTAGAGTGGAAATAAAAGAATGCTTCCACAGTCAATGGAAGTTCTGAAATTAAACGTAATTTTCCATGACTTCTGCATTAATTGGCATTCGCTATATTGCTGACGTCTGTGCGGCCAACACCTATGGGCGTTCGAGAAATGTGCTTAATAAGCGGATTGCCGACCGTCCGCATGTGAAGTAGACTTATCATCGTATAAAACTTCGCATCGATGAAAGTACTTCTAATATTTCGGTGATTTTACTTACTAAGTGGATTACGCAGGCTTTCATACGAACTAAAAGATTTTAAAAGGAGTAATTTTACGAACGCGGAAGGTGCCACAATAACTTTATGGTTTCGTGCGGAACATGGACAAGTCTGATTATTACGTGTGCTAAATGAACGCCTATGGGCGTTCCCCGCACGGACACTGGAGTTCTCATAATACTTAGAGACAACTCTAATGCCCGCATTATAAGCATCTCTTCTTCCTTTTTACGAGTACTACATGCCTCCAAATTTTATATCCCTTTTTGTTAACACCCTATATATTGCACAGTCAATTTATACCACTAGTCTCAAATTTGTTCATAACCATGTAACATAATAAGTATGTAAAAACGTGAATCAGTTTGAATAAAGCATAACTAAAAATATAATAATAACCATCGTACGTTTGCGTGCTTGAAGCTAAAATGTTTAAAGAATTTTAGGGTGAAGTAGGTTCGAACTGCAAGGAAACTGTGTATACCTGATACTAAATTTATAAACTTTTCTGATTCCAACAAGCAAACGCAAGAACGAACACACAAACTATAACTGAAGTAGCAATAGAGAAGAATATTACGTGTTTCGAGTCAAGTGCCAGATTTCTGCCATTAGGTCGACTAGAAAATGCGGATGTTTGTGACATACTGTGTCAAATATGTAAAATAGATGTTATGCGAGACGCAATCACCGCTTCTTCAACATAAGACTCATTATTTCATAAAAGTCGTGAAGTGCGCACACCTGATACCAAATTGGACGCAAACTGATACGACTAACGCAAACTAATACACGCAGTTTAAGGTTAGTTGACGTATGGATACTCTAGCAATGATTTCAAATAATTCTTCTGTGATTCGCGATATTTCCGTATCAAACGTTGCACTGTTTCAATCCCCTAAACCTTAGGGCCCAATGTAATATACAAGGTGTTCCGTAATAAGTAGTTCAACTAAGTAGTAGGTGATTTTACATGGAGAAACAAATGGAAAATGTGAAATAAAATTTGTTTCTTTGGGCTTCGTTCTCGAGAAAATTGCTTTTGAATATTTTTCAAGTTTCCGTGGACTTGATTAACGATGTTTTGTCAAGCCAAGGCCGTGATTAATTTTCTACCACGCCTATTACTGTATTATTGTTGTAAGATATTCAAGAGTAGACGATAGAACAAAATAATTACTTTTTGGGACATTTATTTGATCATTTAATTAATTTTTGTAACTGTTTTGCTGTATATGAAGTTATTATGCAGTTCCCGCAATTCAGGAATATCAATTCCAAAACAATAATGCGTGTAAATCCTAGATACTTGTTACAATCTGTTAATAAATGACAGGTATTATCCTAATAAATAAATTACAGGTATTAACCTAATGAA
This sequence comes from Macropis europaea, assembly GCA_916610135.2. Taxonomy (NCBI): domain Eukaryota; kingdom Metazoa; phylum Arthropoda; class Insecta; order Hymenoptera; family Melittidae; genus Macropis; species Macropis europaea. The sequence goes on along the minus strand of OU744345.1, from coordinate 21,834,189 downwards.
AACCAAGCGATATTTCATTAGACGATGATCCAAGTATTATATCGTAACCCATCCAATTTCTACAGTTTTTTAACAGAAAAAACACTTCAAATAATTAATCATGAGCTTCTGAATGTTTACAAATAAACACACACACAAATGTGTGACCACTGTGACATACGTGAAACCGAAACTTCACTACGTTCTTTATTTATTTTTTTTTTCAATTAGGAATTACCAACCATTTGCTATAATTGTAAAATTATACGTTACGTGTTTTTAATACTTTTAATTATTTAATTTATGACATTGGAATAAATGTGTGCAATACACTGGATGGAAGTACAGTAAATTACAGTGTATTTTTTATTAATTGCGCTGTAACGAGTATTTGAAATTGCATGAATACACTGCGTTTACTTGAAACTGATTCCGATTTTCATTATTCTTAGTCAAACATAAATGAACCCGAGAAAAAATATATTTTAATCTCGTTCCAAATTCCAAATTAAACCGACGTTCACGTGTATTGGAGTTATATCGCAGTGGCCAAGCCTCTTAAGCAATTCACAACTTATTTTCACGCAGTGAGTCACTAGGATATATTTATAAATCGGTGCTCAAGAAATTTTATACTAACGCTAAATTGTAACTTCTACATCCGTGGTATCGTTGCACCGACACAATCTTAACCACATCGTAGAAGAAAACCGATATTTGCTGTGTACAAGGTGTCCCGTTATGAAATGTCATTAGCTTAACGACGTATTCTGTAGGTAGTTCTGAGCAAAAAATTCTATTGAGCACACGTCCTTAGGTAAAACTGTTTTCGAATTGTACGCTTTTAAAAACCATTATGCACCCGCTGCTCCGATTTAAGCACATCGTGCATAACTTAAAATGTTAAATCCACAAACTCTCAAAGTGCTTTAGTAAAAGTTCACCGTTAAACGTTTATTTGGCACTGGACAATTTGGAAACCGTAGACCACATTTTTCGATCGCCATATATGCACTACCGTTACAAAAAAAAATTACGGGTGATTTTCAAAGATAGAAATTCGATCTCTTGCAGTTCTGGAGTAAATGCTATGCTGTTACTCACTGTCCTTTTAACAAAACTTCTAACCCTTTTGTACCGTTCAAATAAATATTATATCAAAGCCGCTTGTGTCAGTTTAACTCAAAGTTAAAATTAAGTAAAATAAATGTATTGATCTACTAGATCATAATATATTTTAATAAGTGCAAGCTAAAATTAGTTTATACATTCATCGAAAACAATAACAGAATGGTCTTGAAATATACGTTTTTTGCGTACGCAACAGTCTGCTTGCTTCTCTATCGATTGTAAAGGGACATACAGTATAGTGGGGTCACATAATAAATACTACTTACTTTTTCTATTACCTTTCATACAATGTATATGATTTCGATGTTATATTATTTTCTTGTATTCCTTTTACTATTTTTTAGAACAAGCGTTTTTTATATTTCTTCGATTGTTTCAATTAGAATTTACACCTTTGTCAACGACAATCTTGCGTTGCAAATAATGGATTATACGAAATTCGGGGTTACAGTGATAGAATAGACTAAAACATCTGCTAAACTAATGGGGTTTCAACATAAATACCGTCATACTTTTTTATAGGAAATAAAAAGCTGCGTCGACTAATGCATTAAATATTACACGATTCCATTTAAGAAAACGTATGTCGCCTTCATACGTCCTCCACGTGTCCATCTACAGAAAAACTAATTACACCAGATTATGTCCCTCTCGAAACCATTCAATTCCTCTCTGAACTATTTTTCCATACAGCACATAGTTTACAAGTAATTCGCATTTATAGAGTAAAATTGGACACTCTGTATATTTATTAGAACCATTTTGTTTAGAATCACCTATAGAATAGGTCGTTAAGCTAATGACATTTTGTAACGGGACAGTCAGTATACCGTGGCCTAACAGAGCAGTTGTCACTTTTACAATTTTCATTATAATTGAACATTGGTGATTTGAATTGCATCGTTAAAAAATCATATTACCGGAAGGCTGAGCTACAAAATATCGGTAAGAATAAACGAGCCATTACTATCGACGAGAAGGAGACGTGTACAGAGTTGTAACATTCTTTTTTGAGGTACAATGTCACATGATTAATAAAAACGAAATTAGGATTATTGTTTACCACTTCTACAACAAATATGCAATAAGGAAAAAGAACTAGAGGCTTTCGCAGCACACAGAAATGGCAGAGTTTGTCAACATAGGTCCTAACATGAAACTTTTAAGCATTACGGGCGCTCATGAATGTTTTATATAAAAGGTGTTAGTTACTCTAAAATAATCAGAATAGAACACCAACAAGATACGGACTTATAAAATTAGTGATAAAATTTAAAAGTTGAATGGCGTAGTAAGGTCTATTTCTTTATGTACTTGACTTTTTTATCAGTGTAACGATGGAAATGTATGCATTGTTTAATATAAATGGATTCTTCGGATCGTTATGCGTAAAAAAAGTATTAGTCGAAAAGTAAATAGTGGGTTGGCCAAAAAGTTTTCTCGTTTTCGTCAGTAGGTGACAGTGACGTCGTTTTACACGTGAACGGTTTCTATTGTTCTAACAAATGCATATACAACTTAAAAGCTCAGATTACAATGAGTCTTAGAAAAGAAAAGTGTCAAGATTAGTGGAGCTTATCACTTGTTATAAAGGGTTAAAAATGGTAGACAGAAAGAGACATTTTCGTCATATTATGCTATATTATTGCCGTAAGGGTAAAAACACTGCAAAATCAGTAAAAGAATATGTACAGTGCATGACCAGAATGCTGTAAATAATCGAATGTGCCAGGTTTGGGTTACAATGTTTCGTGCTGATAATTTCTCCGTCAGAGACGTTCCACGTTCTACATGACGATCAAATAAAAACCTTGATCTGGAGATATCGCAGAAATACTTAAAATATCTATATCCAGTGTTGAAAACCATTTGCACAAACTAGGCTACGCAAATCGACACGATGTTTGGGTGCTGCGTGAACTGACGGAGCAAAAATTGATCAACCATATCTCTATCTGTGACTCGCTGCTGAAGTGTAACGAATAAGATTCATTTTTAAAAAGAATGGCAACGGGGGATGTAAAATGTACTGTGAATGACAATATTGAATGCAAAAGATCCTGGACTAAAAGAAATGAAAGACCATTAACAACTCCTAAACCTAATCTTCATACATGGAAGGTTATGCCATGCATCTGGTGGTATTGGAAAAGTATCCTTTATTATGAACTCTTGCTGGATAATCAAATGATTAAGTCGGATAAATACTGTTCTGAACTGAACAAATTGAAGACATGATCGAGTAGAAACGCCCAAAATTGATACAGAGGGAGTGTGCTATATTCTACCAGGACAACGTTAGACCTTGCGTCTCTTTAGCTACTCGCCAAAAATGGTTAGAGCTTGGATGGTTATTTTACTTTACCCGCCATACTCGCCGGACATTGCACCGTCCGACTGTCATGTCTTCCGTTCGATATAAAATTTTCTCAAAGGGGGAAAAATTAAAAGCCCAGATACCTGCAAAATATTCCTGGAGGAATTGTTCAAAAACAGAAGTGGAAAGTTTTTCGTAAATGGTAGAATGAAGTTGTCTGAAAGATAGCAGAAGATAGTGAAAAATGATGATCAATGTATTGTATAACAAAGTTTTAGTTTTAGATGTAAAATTTGTGTTTCAATGTCCTTTAAAAAAACGAGAAGACTTTTTGGACAACTCAAAAGTTCACAAGATATTTGTCAGTCCTTAATGAGGCATACAGTTTATTTAAAGGGAGGTTCTGGTCTAAAAATTAAAATAAATTCCACATTTTTTTAGTTTTATTTTTCGAATCTTTAACCTTTTAATACGTGCTTTGTTTTTTTTAAATTTGAAAAATTCCCGGAGTTACGGACATGTGAGTAGCGGCGGAAGCATGGCTAAAACCGGACACGTAAAACTGTAACCGGGTTTTTTCTTGCAACGGTGTTTTTCAAACTCGTTGGTTAAATATGCTGACAAGTTATTAATCGATTCAGTTTCGACTTCTTTTAAATATACTTTTTGCTTGGGCCCAACTTCTAATATTTTGGAATTTTTGAAAGTTTATATTTTTTAAAGGCGTTGAAAAAAATAGAATAAAAATGATTTTAAACTTGAAGTGTCGCCATTTTGTCAAACATTCCCTTTTTGGCATTTTTAAAGATAGCTCCCTCAGAAATTTTATGTCCTTTAATAATCCGGCATTGTTTTTTAAATCAGACGAATTCAATAATTCTTCAGTGCCATTTACAATGTTGAATTAAAGAAACCATATATAAATTTCTATAGTTTATGACATCCTTACTAAAATGACAGAACTTTCATTAAAATATCTGACGCAGTTTTTTTAATTCCTAAAACTGACCTATCTTTTAGAGCTCTAGACCGGAACCTCCCCCGAGGATGTTCTACTTATTTTGCATGTCGATCTTTCATGCTAACTGGAATATCTACGAAAAAATTAAGATCGTTCTAACGTCCGTATGCAACACTAACTGCATACACAAAATAAGCTTCACGGGGATGTTCGAAACGTTTAAAGTAGCAGGTAACAGGACCAACGTCACACCATGTCCTGAAATCACAATAGTAGCCGGTGAACCTGCTTCGTCTTGACTTAAAGCAAAGCTGACCGACTAAAGCCGAGTACAGCACGGGAATATACGATTTGGTATAACGACCCAATCGCGAATGTATGTGAGAGCACGCCCAACTCAAGGCAAGTAGAAAGAATGATGAAGAGAAGAGCGAAGAGTGCTGCTTGGAAACGCAGACGGTAGAGAATTCCTTTCACCCTACCTACTTTTCGTAGCTCGAAGCAGGAGAGAGAGACTAGGACCCAACAAGGAGAGAGAAGGAGCGGGAAGGAGGGGGCAAAAAACGCTTCAGAATGAAACGGGAGAAAAATCGTGGGAGTGGAACAAGGGAAGAAGTCAGAACGGAGAAGGAAAAGTAAAAAGACGCAAGAAAACGTGGCGGTCGAAAAAGTGTGGCTTCTCTCCATTGCTTAGAGAGAAAAATGCAACAGAGATGTGGCCGGAGAATGCACGAAGGAGAGGGTTAAAGAGTAAACTTGCACAAGTGAAGGAACGAGCAAGTAAGAGGAAAAAGAGAGAGACAGAGAACGACGAGAATGGAACGAAGCCGAAGTGGCACGAGCCCGTTGCTGTGGATGCCATGAAACGTACTGCAGGTCAATCCGGTCATCGGCCCCTATGAGCTTCCAAGGGCCACAGTTAAAAGGGCTTCATCGTACTTTCCCTCACCCGAAATCTTCGATTTTTCCTGTCACTTTCTTCATAATCCTGCACTGTACGGGCTTGTTCTAACCCAACCTAACTTGTATCGGTTTCATTTCACCTGACCGAAGAATTTCAGGAAATCCTTTCCAGAAATATTGAATGATCTTGCCCAAGACTTTTTCAAAATAATATGAAGGCGTCACCTCTATTTTATGCACAATACACTGTACATGGTATTTCTGAAATGAAAGGCCAAATATCAAGAGCACATTCTTTGCATCGAGGCGATAACAAAATTTCGTGTAAACACAAAAACGCGACTGCTTTGTTTCCGACTTGTATCTAATCAATGTTTCTCGTTGATTAAACATGTCCAAAATGAATCTTTTGAACAAGAATAGCAGCTCCATAGTGTCTCTTTATACACTGTAGAAAAAAAATGCTTGACAATTTGAAGCAATCAAACAAATCAATGAAAAATTTAACCCATAAGAAACATTTGGTCTCTATAGAAACAGCTTACATACTTTTTAATAGTAATTGATCGCGGTTTGTAAGGGAAATTCAATGGCCTACCATTTAAGATTGTAGAAGGTCACTGATGGTCATATAAAAACGAAATTATCCATACAATTTTTCGAAGTAAATAATATGAAAATCGTTTCATCGAGTTACAATAGAACCTCGATTAACCGACAGCAATCCTTCAAACGTTCTCGTCAAGTTTTAAGATAAAAGAGAATGAAGTATCGCTTTTTAATAAGAACGCCAACCTTTTCCGTATTTCATCGTTTTTCCTTACATTATTTTATTTTTATATATATATATATATATATATATATATTTCTTAACGCATCAAAATTCCTATACAAGGTGTTAAAAAAATAATATAAAATATCGTACAAAGCGTATGAAGAAAAAGAATTGTATTTAATATGTACCTACAGAATGTTCTAAAATTGCTGCTCTCAAGTTTGAGTACACACAGCACTCAAGAAACTGGGCAAAAAAGTTTCTATGTACGAATGTAATTTATTACAATTAGTTTTCTCAAATTTGTTTAAAACTCAGAAATTATTGATTTTTCGTGCCATGTTCGCTAAAACTTTTTTTTATTTTGTCGAATACTGAACCTACGGAACGCTGAGACCGCCAAACTATCTACGATTGATGGGATTGGTGACTAATGTGGATGCATGAACGGTCTCACATGTCTAGAGTAGTCGAAGAATCTATATATGGTGATCGTACGGTATATAGATGGTATATGTATACATGCGTAAGTGCGTATGTACAATGGCGTAGCATAGACGAAAATGACGAGAGCCTGTAGAGAACCATGCCGAGATCCTAAAAGTGGGGGCGCGTAGGCATTTCCTTATTTAGAAACACAGAGAAACATCTCTGCCGGTACAACGGTTACTCCGAGCAATCTGAAAGAATCCTTGCGTGTATCAAGAAAAATATTCGCTTGAAAAGAAAAGGAATATGTACACAGCACAGGGTAGACAGGTGTTTAATGTTACACGTTAGATAATACGACATAATTTAGATAATGAGTAGTTGGCTGGTATTCCTGTAACCAAGATAACGGAAGTGATACGAAATTTGATCATCGAAAAATAATCAACTGGAACAAAGAAAATATCTAAACGTCCAGATACTAATTGCGTATTCTTGACCTCTGACAATATTGATTTGCAGCATGTTGTAGAAAATCCAACGTCTCATATAATTAAAGGATACAATTAAAAATGGAATGGTAATACAGCTTCCGTTTGAACTTCTTAATTATTATTAACTGTAAATATTATATTTTACTTTGATATTCCAATTCGACTCTCATTTTCCATCTATGTTCACATTGATTTAAATCTAATGAAACTATTATTTAAAGTGCTATTTGTAAAACCGTTGTTTCTCCAAAAATTTGCATAATGGTTCAAACTTAATGGAACTGATAACAGTTAACAAGTTCGTAATCAGATTTTGATTATAGTAAAAATACATTCGTGCAAAATTAAATTTAATCACGTGGTCAGTAAATTTGTATACGATTGCTACTGTAACTTTATTTTTTTATCAATGTATTTAAAATTTACAAACATAGTACAGTTACTGTACTAAATATCATATAGCGGCATTATAACTTTATCGAAATATCTTACAATCTTCTGCTGAAAAATTGAGAACAATTTTCATATCAGCATCGTGTATTGTTATTACAGGGTAATCTATGCGTGAATTTCTGTGCCTCAGATACCATAATTATTCTGATCGGGCTTATCATGATGGGGTTGTTATCAAACGATTACGATCTTACGTGTTGTTGACATTAAGCGCGTGGTAAAACTTGTACACTTCACATTATGAAACAGTTATCGAATCAGATAAAATGATTCGTTTAATTTTTAATCCCACATTCACTTCAGAATTTCGAGTGCCCAAGAAATCTCCGATATCGAAGAAAAGAACGAAAGTGCACTTCAAAGATTGGTGAATGAAAATTACATCAGTTACCTACAGCGATTTCAACTCTTACACATAGCTTTGTAAATACATATTATTAGATAAGTATTATTGAACTACTCCTACGTTGTACCATTCTAACTTATACTTAATATTTTTGTTATAACGTTTTCACAAACCACACATAAGCGCATGTTTGTACAACATTTTTATTTCTATTCGTAGGACATACTGGTATAGCTTGGAAAAATCCTGGGACACTTGAGGTTGACGCATGAAAGTTGCACTGGAGAACAAGCGTTTCAGGGGACAGCGACCGCGTGAAGTATGTTCAGCGCATGTTCTTCAATTTTGGAGAATCTTCGAATCTCGCCAATTGATGGCACCCCATCATGCGAGTCGTTTCAGACGTTTCCATTTGAAATGATTCAGCGCATCGACCTAGTAGCAGAAGAAAACTAGACCTCGTGTGTCTGTCCAAGTTTTCGCTAGACAGTTTCGAAAGGACGCGCTTGACAACGAGTTCTATTCACGCCACTAGGTCACCGAGAAAACTTGCTACGTCGTGTTCGAAATAGATCTCTCGGACACGATTGCAATAAGTTTCGGCCATCATGAACGATGCACCACGATGAACAACATCGTACACGTTCCAGATTCGTGTCATAATACGCGTCCAGTGTATCTACCCTCTTGTATTTGCTCCACATTCCTTCACCGCGTTCGATATTCACATTGCCAGTCACATTAACAGACCTTCCTTGCTAGTTCGTGGGTTTTCCACCTATTTCCATCGTGACTGAAAAAACACTGACGCAGTAGGGGAAATTAGATATGGTCTCCAGAAGCCATGCACCAAGTACATGCTCGAAACCATATGGGATTAGGCATGTTTAAGAAGACACAGATGTCAGACTCCTATAGCGGTGGTCCTGAACTTCAGCTCTTCAGATGTTATCAGACATAGCGGAATAAGATGCCGAAGAAATGGAGAGTAAAAAAGTTCATAAGCCTCTTAGAGAATATTAATCTTAACAATATCAACGATATACTTATGCAGCCTGTTAAAAAAGTATCTAACACTTTGGAGGACATATCAATACTGCACGGAGGAAGAAAAAATGTTTAATGCTCATAAGTCTCAAAATGAACTATTTAAGAGTTGTGGCCGCCCGTAAATGTTTCATAACTTAATCGATACAAAAGTTTATGAGATAATTCGTAAGTCACGTGCGGAAATCTCATTCACATACTTCCTATGTACTCCGCACGAACTATAGCATTGCAACGAACGTCTACCAGGAATCATAACGCTCAAATGATTCATTTTAGCACCTATATCGATTAAGAATTGTTTAATCCTCTTTGTGAACGCTACATGCTTGCGAAGTGCTAACCTCCTTTCTTTTAAGACCATGTGTACAGTTTCGCCTTATTTTCAATAACTTCCTGTTTCGAATCGTCAGAGAAGGATAATTGTTTTCAAAAATACGAAAATAGCAGAAAGATGGAACCAAATTTCGAGTACTAAATAATAAAATATCAAGTGGAATCGACAGAAGAAAAAAAAGATCCAACGAAATTCTTCGCATCAAGAGGACTATGTCCGCAGGAATGCGAGAGGTTCGAGAGCTTTCGTAAAACCGGTTCTTGTCGTAAACGTCATTTGACACATTTCCTGTGAAACAGTATAGGAGACTCAGGCATACGTATACTGTAAGCAGTGCTTTTTTCAAACAAATAAACAAAAAAAAACGGATCAGTAAAACATTTCATTTGATGCATTCCGAATTTTACATATTTTCTACTACCTATGCGCAGTTTTACGAATAATCTGCTGTTGCAATAGGTATAAAACTGAATGGTTTCGAACGCAAACAGAAGGTACAAACGAAGGTGTGACAAATATGGCCTGAACGTGGAGAACGCTCTGTTAGAAGAATTTGTCTCTTATAGCGATACACGAACTAAATCAAATACTCGATTCCTATCATGATTGCAATAGAAATTTCAACGCGATTTCAAACGAAAGCATCAATTTAAAATAAAGATCATACATCTCCATTATGACTGATAACATCACCGCAAATGAGAAGTTACTAATTTACATTGACAGAAATTCGACTGCGATAAAAACAAAGGTCAACTAGATCAGATAGTATAACAACATGCTCTTTCCATATTGTTTACCCTACCGAGCTCCAAACGTTTGTATTATGTATAATCTTCGCAGTGGCACGCAACAGAAAAATCATTCCTCCTTAACGATATACAAAAACGACACACCAATTTGTTTAACCTCGTGTGTAAGCAAATATTCGTTTAATTCCGATACTCCTCCGTAACTATTTTTTCACAGGATATTTGCAAACATTTGCGGTAAATAATACTCTTTAATAACTTTTGGTAATCAATGAATGTTTAGAAATTCTCTTATACAACTTTCAACTTCAAGATTTGGATTTACTTTACATAAACACACGGTTATATTACTTTTTTTATGCTTTACTGCATCTCTATTAAGTCCATACATCGCGATAGTTTACACGAATTGGATATGGTATGTACACAGGGTGTTCCAGGTTTCTCTAGCCGAACTGTGCAAGTATGATCTACGAGTCAAAAATAGAGAAAAAGTTATGCAAACACATACCTATAAATACTTAATTAAAATGTTATAATAAAGATACGAAATATATAATAAATAAATGCCTTCGAATGGTCCGAACTGAGAATAGTTCAACGGCTTATCTAACGTGTTTATAGAGCTATGATTGCTACATAAAATCATTGAAAGTATAAACAAAGCATTAATAAAATCACTCTTTAATACTGACAGTCTTATATCCGTAAAGAATTGCCGACACATTGATGTGGTATAGTAATAGTAGATGATCAATGAAAATTATATTGATCGACCATAACGATTTTAATTATTAATTACAATGTTATAAACACTTTTATGCATGTCACATTTTTGTTACATTTTTTTTAATAAAGTATTCATGACTATATATTTATGTAACATTTTTCGCTCGATTTTGAATCGTAGAACATACTGTTAGAGTTTGACTGGAGAAATCTGAGCATCTTGTATATTGTTTTAAGTCCTGAAAAATTTCAAATTTACACACGCTAAATATAGATCGTCTAGAAAATTGACCAAAGAAATGAAGATACGTACTTTATATCGAACGTTAATAGCTTGTTGAATTCACATTAATCAAAGTGTTATTGTTCGTTTTGAACTTTGGTTAATCAATTTTCATCTAGAATTTTTTTTGGAATATTGTAAATTATATTGTTATTGGAACAGATTATTTGTTGCAGCAACAGCGTAAATTCCAGTCCGCGTATGCATGTATACGCACGACAAGCACAAAAATGGACAATTCAAAAAATATTCAATGAGATCGCGAGTATCGAAAATTTTAAATATACAGGATGTCTCAAAGTTAATTGATCAAATTGTGTCTAGGAGTAAAAATAAGAAAGAAATGTTACATAAACGTAAGTCCAAAAGAACGGTATTATAGTAATAATACAATTATTAAATACAAAAGGCAATAACAAGTTGAATGTTCGTACATTACTTGAAATTATAAACAACCTCTATGAATTCTGAACTATAGTACATAGCAAAACTTCGTATCAAAATGCAATGAGAATTCTCGATCGAAGAATATGCAAATGTGGTTATTTATGATTTTTGAAATTAGAGAACTATGAAATTAAGCAATTTAAAGTGTAAAATTAGTCCAGTCTTCGAAAAAACTTTCAAAGAAACGACTTCCTTTTGTTATATGTCTGTAACACAGCGTTTTCGGACTTCATGTTCACATAACATTTCTTTATATTGTTACTCATACAACATATTGATAAAATTTGATCGTTTATCTCTGGGACACCGTGTACATACATATGGCAATGACAAGGAAACTAAGAAACACACACATACGTGACATGTAGTATCGGTGAGCTTTTCATTTTTCTCGGTCACTGTTCTTAAACACTCGGTTCACTTCAGTTTCACTGACAATCCCCCCTACCTTTCGTTTCATATCTTGTTTCTTCTGTGGTATGCGATGATTCTGGGCCCGTAGCTAAACCGTATTGCGTGAAAGATTAGGAATCGATCGGCTGGATGAATATATCGGTAAGTAAATCACATGAAATCGTGCTTTACTCTTGTCGACTTACGTTGAGCGTTTCGAATTCCCTGGTCCTCTCGGTCCCGATGGAGAAAATTGGAAAAATAAAGTGAACGGTGGGTCTCGAAGACGACACGACGAAGCAGACCGGGGACAGGTGACACACGATCGAGATACGATGTTTGCGGACAGTCAGTTGCCGATTATGGTAAACTACGAAGCAACGAGAGAGAACCGGTCTCCCTCGTTGGTGTACGAGCAGCGTTCCTTCCTCGACGTTGCGCATTTTTTTTCTTTTCGCACGCGCGTTAGCGAAATCCTCGAAGTATCTTGGAAACTATGGCGAAAGTTTCGCGGGCATGTGTGGGGAACATGCTTCGGGGATCGAGCACGGCGTACATACGTGGGCGTTAATCATGCAAACCAAAGTAAGGCGTGTCGCAAATGTGAAACGATGCATTCGGCCGAATGGTGTACAGAAGATATTAGTTGGATTAATGGTTGCTTACCTTCGTCTAGTAGGCGCTCTACATGTATGAAGACATTAGGGAAAGCAGCTAACTGCTTTCGGTCTTTTAGTAACTGTGACAGGTAGTCCGCTATACTCTGCGTCGTCGTGTTAGTATTATCACACATCGCAATTACTTGATTACTCCTATGGCGGTCACGCGAAAATAGAGAAAAGATGTACCAACAAAAAAAAAAGAAGAAGAGAATGGTATTGCCAAAGAGAGGGAGACGGAGAGATAGAAGAACGTTAAACGTAAACGAGCAAGAGACAGAAGACGTTTCGATCGAGATCCAAAACAACGGTGGCTCTTCCTTCACGTTTCGTTTCTTTTCGCACAACCGTAACGTAGATATATTCCGTTATTCACTATTTTTATATCACTTTGCTTTCTCGGATTTCTCGCACAACGAAATATCTTCCCGTAATTAAATACAACTCGCTTGTTCGTACGTCGCGCCTTCTCACTCGTGGTTTCTCTCTGGCGCGCTCCTCGCATACGTCGCCACGATTGCGTTACGTTTTTAGAAATAGCGGAGTCAGTATACTATGTGTAAGGAGGAGGAGAAGAAGAAGGTGGAGGAGGAGAAGGAGGAGGTGGGAAAGGCAGATAAGAGGGGAGGGAGAGAAGTTGGAGCGAAAGGAATGGAGAAACAGAAAGGACTGGGGGTAGAGAAAGATCGAGAACGAAAAGAGGAGGAGGAAGAGGAGAAGGAGAGGGAAGAGGAGGAGGAGGGGAAAGAGAAAGAACGAGAGAGGAAGGAAGGAGAAAAAGAGAAAAGAGACGGAGGGAAAGGCAGAAGAGTTAAGACGATCAAGAGGAAGAGAGAGTACACAGTCTCTCTCGCGAGTTGGATTCTGTTAAAGTTAATAATAATAATAAAAAAACAAGTTAGATTGTAGATCGCGAAATTAAAAACAAACACGCGCTGCGAGATTCACGGCTCTACTGCATCAACCGTGCATGTGCCGCGTTCGACTACCCGTGGATTCTTTCGCTCGTGCGCATGCGTGGCTCACGTTTTGCGCATGCGCGTCGCGCATATTGGTTCTTGCGTGCCTCTATCGGCGCGCTTCTACCGCCCACTACCATATACGGCCTCTGTGTACGCGCGCGTACCGAGCTATACCATCGTCGCATACAAGTTGGATAATTCAGGGACGCAGTTATCCAGTTTTGTGCCCCCTGCATCTTCGTGATTCATAAAGTCCAGGGCACTACACCACCTTTCCTAAAACTTTTTTTTTTATTAACGGAACATGGTGAAACACGTTTGTATCCCGCGTGTATCTTACCGTCGCGTGAGAAACCATAGGATTCAAGGACGTCGATCTGCACGCTACCGACGTGCCTCTAACCTTTAGCCAATTAACCGCATCTTCGTTACTGTGCAACGCATTCTCCTATCTGCGGATTTAGTTGAATTTATTTGAAGCGGAACATTTTTATCTCTCTCTCTCTCCCTCTCGTGTTTGTACACAGACTTTCTGCGCACATTTTAATTTAATAAAAATAGCCGACCGGATAACGAAACATACAACAATGCTTTAAATAAAGCGTAATCTAAATTTAGATTTCAACGTTAACCCGATATTTTGAAGTCTGCTGAAATTTCTTTCGTGCGTAAACTTTACGAACGAGGGAACTGGATTCAACCGTTGATTCGATTCCAGTTACTGAGATATATTTTTTTAAGAATATATTCGCAACGAAATAACAAGTACTGTAATGTTAAAAATATTTACTCAAAAGTTTCTATAATAATTGAATGCATGTTTCAATAAATATTGATATTATACATGATAATACTAGAACTTTTGCAGTAATTTGAATAAAACGTGACGATTTAAATTACATAATAAAATAACCATGAGGTTATTAATTACATCACAGACTGTTTTAAAAGTGAGAACTCTTCTCTTTTAGATTGATAAGAATTTCTCCGTCCATTTTCAGTGTTGTACAATCGGACAACTGCATCACCTCCTAAGGAAGAAAAGATAAAATCGTTATTGGCGAATTATATAAAAAACATGCTCGTGTAACAGATATTTGGAAACTTTTCCGTTTCTATAAACAGCGGTCGATTTTTTTAATTATTTTATCGGAGTGAATACGCAGTTATTCATTCATTCATAGCATATGTATCGAGTACTACAGAATCGATCAATGCGTAGTTTCGATCTATGATGCGATTACTCTGCGTGGCAGCAAATTGAAAGTAGGTAGAATCATTAATTATGCATTCTAAAGCATACCACTTTGAGATTATAACGCAGGCGAATGCGTTGGTACAGTGCATTAAAGATATTTGAAAGAGCTTTTTTGAGAAAATAATCAGCTATGTTGTGCATGCTTTAAATATTTCAGTTAAAAATCGATAAGCAAGGTGTTAACAGAAGTAAATAAGACTTCAAAGCATATAATTACTGTAAAAAAGTACAAGCAATGCTTAATCGATGTAGATTCGAAAATTAACTCTTCAAGTCGTAATCGTGAATACTCAAAAGCGATGTTTATGTCGCTAATGTCAGTCCGTAGAACGCCCATGGGCGGTCAAGTAATGTATTTAATAAACGAATTATCAGCTTTCTGCATGAGGCATTAGATTTTGACAGTGGTAACTTCTGAATATACAAGTTTATAACATCATTTTTACGTCATGTAAGAAAACTCATTTGCTTACTTCAACTTCGCTTGGAACGTACCATTATATCAGCGCTAACGAGATAGGCTTATACACATACTCAGCAAATAAAAAAGAAGTAAAAGTTTAAATAAGGAAAGGAGGAAACTCATGTGGAGTGTATCTATGCATTTTATTATGAACTTACTGCACAATATCATTCAAAATGGATACATGAAGACATGTGTAATTAGATTTCATTGCATTAATTGATTAGATCAGAGGCGCAGCCTCGTTTACCTTTTAAAGGTATGCTGTAACAGTTGAGAGTCACAAAAAGTCTACGTAGGCGAACTTCCGTGTTTTTGTTAATAAAAAGATGCTACGTAATCAAAAGGAAGAATGTTATGAATAAAACGCATACAAATGTCTTTAGATCTCCGAAATATTTTTTTGGAAGTCAGTTTAGACTCTGATAACACGCTCTTATGACACAGATTTTTTAAATTATTACTATTAAATTTAATTTTTGCTTTTTGTGCAACAGCTAACTTATTTTATATGTATCTCTACCTCATCAAGTAATATTAAAAGCAAAATAATTTGTTTCTATTCGCGTTATATGTGAGAATACAAAATGAAACAATCTACTCAATTGTACGAAATATCTCCGTTACTTCCACCCTTGGATTGAGAAGGGCGTATGTGTACGCTTTGAAAAACTAACCTTTTATATGCGAACAGCCATTGTAATGGCCTCGAGAACCAATTATCTGTGACTAGTGTACAAAAATCCAGTGTCGAATTAATACCGAAACATGGCCCTGTAGATTTTTCTTGCGAACTTGTTTTTAAGCACACTTTACGTGAATCTGTAAACATCTGTGTCATTCTTCATGTAAACATGAAGGAAGGTCCTTTTTCGTTTTCAAAAAAAAGATTGATTTCTTATGACTGAACTGCGGATGTTTATGCCAATGCAATTTCGCATGTGCACTCTCATAAAATATATGCTCTATTGACAAACATGCAGCCATATATCGTCCGTTCATAATATATTAATTGACTAATGAATAATACGATAATCCTTGTCAGAATTTTGTTCATTTGTTTCGTCGTTATGCAGACATGTATCGACTGTTAATAATATACCGATTGATTAATTAAAAGTATAATCATTTTTGTCAAGATTTTGTTTATTTATTTCCTCTTCATTTTTAAAAGTATAATAAAACGTTTAGTGATCTGTTAAAATACTGTGCTTTAACATAATCGATAACGACGATATATCTGAAAATATATTACCAGTTTATTTTATTCCACCGACTAAGTAATTATCGTGAATATTGCTAACATATTCTTTGCGTATATGTGTATATATGTCATATGTTTCGTTGCATATGTGCGTCAATAAACATGCACAATCTACTTATGATCGATAAATCGGCGCATCCTCAACCCTGATGAAGCCAACCGCAATGCTGGCAGAATTTTTTCAAACAGCCATTTGAACGAAGACAACGATCGATTCTAAAGGTTGTCGCCTTAGTGTTCCACGAGCGTTACCTTTTGCGCCATATCCGACGCGCCTACATACGTATATCGGTTAATGTAAAGTAGCGTTGACGTCATACAACATGTGCCATACATGGTCCTACCGAGAAACAACGTGGGTGTCGCGCGTTATAAAGTATTTCTCTTGTCGCTTTTCAACAATCCCCGACCGCTTTCTAGTCTCTCCCTTCTTAGTCAAACAAGATGTACTCTCTCTTAAAAAAATAATATAAAAAAGGGAATGCAACGGCGGCCTTTAACAGTTGAAATAAAATGTACTAAATTTGAGCATGCCCGACGTTCATTATTCGCTCGTATAATCCTCTAAAAACTGTTTTTAAATCGCAAAGAAACTTCACTTGAAGTTTTGCTAAAACATAAGCAATTCTTTCAGAAAATGTGTTACATATCATATAAGTTTTAAGAATGTTATACTCTGGATGTAAAACGAATATTTACACAATGCAGTACAAATAAACTTTTCTTACAAGTTTATATTGTTTACATTAAGTAATAATAATTCTAATTCATGCAAACACTTTCAATTTTAATATAAAATTCTGTATACATAAAGATACACACATACAGATATATACATATAGATATGTCACTTTATTATAAGTATTATGGTGTTTTATACACGTCTTATATGTTAGATAGGTGAATCATTGTGTTTGTACAGCATTATAAATTATTTTTGTGTCAAATTCCATTTTTTAAGAAGAATTGTACAATTGATATTAATATAAAGTAACGCTTTAAAAAGAGTAGAGATAAATATACAGAATGTAATATACACATAAAAGAATGTTTAAAACTATTAAAGTTTATTTTACCACATTCGGTTACAATTATCTGGCGAATTGTCGACCGTCTTTTTCACGTTTATTCACCTGTCGGAAAGTCTTGCTTCGATGTAGTTGCTTCGTAGCATTTGGATTGTTGGAGTTTTTAAAGTACCCATAACCGCCTCCGCCTAATTTTTTTCGTGGCCGAGAATTCTTGCTTACTCCCACTTCTATATTGTTTAAACAATGTTAAGGAAAAAATAATAAAGAGATTACGTAATATGAACAATGTTATGTAAATACAATAAAATTTGTAATAATCGACAGATTTCTGTGTGAATTAAAAATAGTTCGAATACGTTGTTAAGTAATTTCACGTATTTCATAAGGCTTTAAACGAAGTATAATGCAGTGCTGATTTTAATGTGTATAATTTTAAAAAGGATACTCAGATCTACGGCTGGTGGCACAACGAATCCAAAAGATTTCGCAACTTTTGCTAAATCCAGAGTCTCGATATCGAATATTTGCTTTAAGTGATGAGAATCATACGCCCTTACGTATGCTTTGAATGCTTCCTTCCCTGACATATTTAAAAAGTAATTTTTTGAGATCAATTTTTCAAGCTAAAACAGAAGAAATAGTTTGATTATTATAAGTCAAAGGGAAAGTTTTTTTTTGCATAGTGTTTCATAGATATTGAGAAGATAGAAATTAAATGACTTTTAAAATGGAAACAGACTTTACTAAACAACGATGAAAAGAAAAATTAAATTAACAAAATTTGTATTGGTATTTTTATTTATATCGCATTGTAATACGAAACACTGAAAATAGAATCGAAATTCTATGAACCATTTGGATGTATACGTTAAAGGGAGTGGTACGTGAATCACACATGTGGGCGCTACCCCAAAACTTTCCATCTTTCTTGATTCCTAATCTTATTTTTCCTTGACATGTTCAGTATATTCTTCGGGTAGTAATTTCTGCGTTATCTATTTTTTTTTCAATGCAGACTATCCAAAACGGTAAAGGCAAAAAACGTAAAACGTTCACCTTTCTTCCCTCAAGTTAAACGTTACAATGGAAATATAAATGAAGAGATTAATTGACTATTTTTAAAAACAGTAATTATAATTATTAAGATTTTTTTAAATAAAGTCCCATGCAGAAAATTTTTTACATTTTCAATTTCCTTTTACAGGATACTATGCAAGATGGTGATACACATAACGTAAAATATGTATTGTACAGATGATTTCTATATACTTCATATACAATAATTATGACTTAAAAGACTTTATTTATTTTTGCCTAAGTAAATTAAAAATACGTTTATTATTGTAAGTAATAATATAAACGTAATTTTAAGTTACTTAATAATATGTCTTAAATTCGAAGCCTTGACTTTTCGACCCCCCCTTCAATTCTCTAGAAAATCTGTGAAACACCTAAAAATAGGTCGCACATGGAGCGTTCCCATGTCACGTGATCAGGATCTGGAAATAACATTGCAGTTTCGTATGGATTATGTTGTACGAGTGGGTTGAGATTAGCGAGGATTTCGCTTATCATATTATAACCAGGATCGAAGGATGTTGAAAAACAATATACACGTATATACTCGGGGAGCTAACAACAATATTTGTATAATAGTCATTCATAATAAAAGTCAAAAGTCTCATGAATAGAAGGAACACTTCCTACCATTCAGATAATTTCAGGGTATAAACTGAAATTAATTAAAAGAAAAAACATCTTCAAATTCAATACAGAAAAATTTCTAAACAATATATCAATCTTTCTGAGGAGAAAATTAGGAGCCTACCTGTAGCTGTATATCAGCGATCTTATTCCATGAAAAATCGAATTCATTTACAGGTACTCTAGCTTGTCTCAAATATCGAAGAAAACCAAGTTCTTCTGGTCTTAAGATTAACAAGGCATGACCACTGCTACCTTCACCCCGCGCCGTTCTACCAACGCGATGAATATATTCCTGAAATCATATTTAATTTTAAATTCTTTAAATAGAAGAAGTAACAGATTATTAACTCTTTGCGTATTAACTTGTACATATTTTAATTATTTTAACTGACTGCCAAATATTCATTCAAAAACGTACATCCAAATAAAAGAGTAATTCAATCGGTTTAAGAAATAATTAATTTCTGTTTAGAATGCAATAAGAAGTACTTATTATCTTGCGTCCATGTTAGCAATTAAGAAACCAACACATATTTAAAATAATAAAATATTTATAAGTTGATAGATTAATCGACTACCTTCGGATCATCCGGTGGATCGTATTGTACAATCCAGTCAACGGCTGGTATGTCAAGACCACGCGCAGCTACATCAGTGCACAAAAGTATACCAGAAGTGGCATTGCAGAATTGGAAAAAAGTTGTTGTCCTTTTTGTCTGTTTTTGTTTGCCCTAATTAAGGAATATAATGAAGATGTTATACTTTAATACCGATAACATTTTTGTTGGATCATATAAACGTACGTGTATGCTTAATACTGGTAAGTCAATGTAGTTTAGAAGTTCATGGTGATATTTCACCGACATGCAAGAGCTGAAGAAAACCATAACTTTCTTCTTCCTGTTCTTCTTCAAAAAAGTAAATAAAAGGAGAAATCTTTTTTCGCTAGAACAAACTACGTAACCCTGTTCTAAACCTTCTACCGTCGCTTTTTCTTTATCATCATCGACACCAACATAAATTGGTTCCTTTTTCAAAGCTAGGGTGGTTAATGTTTCTGTTTTCTTTGTTTGCGTTGCACTGAATAACATCGTTTGTCTCTTTTCTGTGAATAAAATACATTGTATTGTAATCCATGCTACCCATACCTTCAACTAATTTTTTTTACATTGAAAATTGGAAAAGTATTTTACTAACTAGGTAGAATATTAATAATCTGCTTAAGTTCCTCTTCAAAACCAATATCTAAAATACGATCAGCTTCGTCGATAACAAGACACTGCAGATTTTTATATAGAAAATCTGGTGTATTTTGTAGGTGATCTAATAATCTACCAGGTGTAGCAACAATGATATTAATTCCTTTTGCAAGTTTCTGAGCCTCTGTTTGCCTATTAGCACCACCCATTAGTAAACCGTACGTATGGTAATGGTATTTCATCAATTCTTTTAAAACTCCAAATGTTTGCATCGATAATTCTCGTGTGGGAGATATTATAATACAACCTGTACCTACAATTAACAATCCATCAGAAAGTAATCAGGGTAAGATACTACTCAACAAAATAGTTTCGTTTTTTTCTTACCATTTCGTGGCATAAACTTTAATTTATAAATCAGTTCTATGGCTGGTATTAAAAATGCTAAAGTCTTTCCAGATCCTGTTTTTGCAGCACCTACCAAGTCTCTGCCTTCTAACAATGACGGAATGGCTTTTGCTTGTATTTCAGTCATATTTGTGAAACCCATATCCTCTATTGCCTTCAAAGTATTCTCGCATACTGTTTCATTTAACACCTTGAAACTTGTATCGTTAATTACTTCTAAACCTACCACAGATCCAGGTACTACAAAAAAGAAGTATTAAATATCTGCAGAACATAATTTTGCAGAATAATTTTTTATTGTACTTACAGGGCGTGGCTAAACTATTATCCTCATGTTCATCTGATGTAGAATTTTCATTTACATCGGATTCATTGAATTTTGTTGTACTATTTATACTCGTGTCATCTTTTTTTAACATTTTGTTAGAATCTGATTTCCTTTTCTTTTCTGCAACATAATATAAATACATACAGTATAACATTTATATTATATGCTATATTTTAGCATTATTTACATTTTATTAAGCTATTGAAGACAACAGAACTGTCCAAAATACAATAGATTCCCTCTTATTTGGTCCTGTTTAACAGGCCATATTCTCATTGAGAGGTCTAGCAGAAAAACAATTGACACATTCCATGTTACACAGCTCACTCATGGGTTGCAACATTTATCGTACAGAAAACTTCAATTGAATGAATGAGTAGATTCCCGGACCTAATTTTCAAATAAAATACAAGGGAAAAGCTGAAAGTATACAGAATTTAACACAAGAGTTCTGTTCTTATAATTGAATATTGTAATCAACTTTTTTTAAGGTTATTATATACACCTACATTCTATTCATTCCATTTCAAATTAACTAATCTCTCACTTATCCAGCCGGAGGTCCGATCCAATAGGGACAGATTAAAAGGAAGTCTACTGTATTCAATTTATGGAAATAAAATAATAACATATTTAATTGTTCAATAAATTTATGACCTCTGAAGATTTAATTTTACATTGGTTTATGTAAAAGGACCAACATTTCTTATTTATTACAACTTAATGATAAATAAAAGTGAATTGTTACTGGCACTTACTTTTCACTGGGACAGGTTGTTTGGAATGTCTTTTCAATCCTTTTGAATTCTCCGCTTCGCTCTCTGAGGAATCATGTTCCAAATCCTCGGTCGTGGCTTCGTCTTTCATTAACAGAATAAAGAATACAAATAATTAATTTAAAAAAGAAACGGAATGTAATATAACAAACAGTAAACCGCATTTTATGTTTTTATTTACCATTTTGTAGCTCCTTCTCTCGTTCCTTTAATATCTGAAGTTTCTTTTTCTCTCTTTTCTTAATTTTTCGCATCAAAACTTTATCGGGTACTGACATTCTACACAGAAAATGAAAATTTTTTCTTAAACTTTACAAAAACAGCTACTAACCGTCTCACGTTTCGTCCATGTGGTAAATCACCGAAATATCGTGCACAGAAAAACATACACCTAGACGAAAACATGCTAGCGATTTGTGGTTACGCTTCACTAATAAGATGGTACACATAGTGACATTTCGTGGGCACGCAGGAACTATGTTGTTTTCTTGTGAACAGTTCATAAAATGACGCTGCATGTGCCTTGGTGTAACGGTATTACTATCACTAATTTGAATTCATTTAACTATTTAACTTTTACCAAATAAAATACATTTATTATAACTATCTATTTTTTTTTAGTTCTTATCCTCGACTATACAAACTATTATTTATAAAAGGCAAGCGCTTGTATGAAGAAATACATGCTATATTTACATCGCCGAACAAAATACTTGTTAACCCCGCTCTTGCATCCCGAGAGACGCTACGAAAGACGGCATTCCCATCTATGATGCGAGGTTCTGCGGCACGAATCCATAGCCACTGAGCGTCACACGCTCATAACCGTTCCGTCAGTAATCGACTCGTTTGAATTCCGGACTTCTGATCTCACAAAATTTCTTCGATCTTTACACTGATAATAATGCTAATGCAAAAATGGTCCTAATGCGAGTATAATATTACGAACAATATTCACAAACCACAGATAAATACTGCTATAGAATGCCTTTTTCAACACACATTCGTTTCTTTATCGCAATAATAAAATTAGTTTGGTGCTATTAGGCATTCTTGTATTCCTACGCATTCTGTAACACTATTTATTTAGATTTTATAAATATTGTTTATGATATTATATTCGCATTAATATCATTTTTGCATTAGCGTTATTATCGATGTAAAAGTCGAAGAAATTTTGTGAGATCAGAAGTCAGAAATTCAAACGAGTCGATAACTGACAGAATGGCCACATGCGCATGGCACTTAGTGGCGCTACCGTCGACGCCACAGAACTTCGCATCATAGATGGGAATGCCGTCTTGCATAGCGTTTCTCGGAAGGCAGGAGTGGGGTTGACGAGTACTCTGAACAATAGTGTAGTGAATTTGTTTTTTAAACTCATATATTCACAGATATAGTTCCATTGATAAAATGAAGACAGTGACAGTGTTTAATATTTTATTCGTTAAGGTGACCAATTGATAGGCCCTATTTTATGATTATAATAATATCAACTTTACAGCAATACTAAATTCTCATAAAAGTACAACAAACTTAACGAACGGAAAAGTGACATTCATGTGGCGGCACGAAAACACGAAACTGGTCGAATATCTCTTGTAACGTCCTAGTTCGAAGACCCTTGGATTTTATGACCGCTCACGCCATTTTTATTTATGTGTGGTGGGGGGTAGAGTAACAAAGTGTGCAACATTATCCGTGGAATTTGTACAATTATCAAACGAAGTAAAAAGAACAAATTGATTAGAAGAATCGCGTGCTTTTGCGATGTAGCTACAATGTAAATTGTAAAAGGTTGTAAGGAAAATTGCGTTCTTACGGGAACGATAGAAAGTTATTAATGCAATTGCTGGACTATCGTGTTGCCAGTGATAACTGCGAGTTTTTCTACGATTCTAACTCGGATAAAATGGATTATCGTCAAAAGGTAGAAAGAACCAATATAATCGTAACGATTAATACATTTATGCAGCCTATTATTATGTAGTTGATTTCGTGCCTGTTAAAAATATATGTTTTAACGGAGTTCGGAACGTTGTCACAAATTGTACAACAAAGTTGTGTCGAAACTGTCGAAAAGTTAATAGCGAATACCAAGACGATTGAATCATTTGTACGATTCAATTATTATATTTACTTTGTATGCATATTTTGACTGTTGACAAAGTTGCATCATAGACAAAATGATAATGTTATTAACAGGAATTGAAAACTGATATAATAACGATTTTGGTCCCTGAGACAGTTTCAAAGAATTGTTGTGATGTATTGCAGTTATAAACACCAAAAATTAGTGAATACGTTGAGTTCAATTTCAGCTTCGGTTTTGTAACGGTTCCTTAACAGTAGAATTGGTTCTATACAAACTGTTCTATTTATAGATGTTTTTTTCAAAAGAATTTTGGAAATACAAAGATTAAAGACATTAAATATATTATTATTAATATCAATTTAATGTTAATCTAATTAACTTGGTACTAATGTAATACTACTTATTATATAAATATTTATTATTAAATGTTCTCGCAGCATGCAGTTGAACACCCCGTTGTCCTGTGTATCAAACAAATAGGAGTAAACTTTTTTTTACATATGCTAATTAACTTTACCATTATTTGTTCCAGATGGTCACACCTTCGCAGCAAAGTACAAAGAACGATGATGATGATGATGAAGATTTAGAAGCATTGCGATTAGCAGCACTGCAATCGTTAAGAGCCAAGGATACTGTACATAATAAAAAACAGCCCCTCCCACAGGTGCAAAAGGTTATTCCAGAAGTAACGCAAACATCACGCCCATTATACAAAGGTCAGCGACCACCAAGAAGAGGATATTTTCATAATCGATTACAGCAGAGACAGAATGGCGTAAGTTTCTAATTACCTTCATTCAATAACTATACTATGTCATAATTAGACTGCGGATATTTATGCAATTTAATGTATCCGAGTTCATGAAGAACATTTTATGAAGCAAGTGAAACAAAAAACGTACTTTTAAACATTTCAACTTCAAAGTGCAGCTCTGCCATAGTTGTGTTCCACTAGCTACATGAAAATCTAAAATATTAAAGTCTAAAAATGTATATGCACATAAAAATCCATAGTCTAGTCATAACATTCTTGTGCTGTATTTGCTTGGCCTATCAAGGATGCAAGTTTGCCACATCAAGCACACTAAGACACTATACACACTTTATATAAATTTAACTGAAACATATGTACATGTTTTCCTTTACAGAATTTATATTATCAGAGCCCACGTAATCCAAATCTCATAGCAATAGTTCCTGTAGATGAACACTCTGTGCTAGAGCAAACTAATGTGGCTTGCTCCGTAGAAAAGACTGATTCTTGTGTTGAACCTTATTCAACAGGTATGTGCAATGTGGTAAAAGAATTGTGAAGGTATTGCAATAATATTTATTTTTTCTATTGTTTCTACTATTTTTAAAAATTGTAAAACTGATATTTTTAGAAGTGTCGAAGTTCCAACGTTTCAAAGACAGTGGTAGTGGTTCAGATGATGAAGATGTTAAAGATCAAAAGAATACAGTTATAAAACCAGAGACTGTTGAGAATAATGATATGGAAGTTGAAACGCCTTATGCAACGACGGAAAGTCAAACAGAAGATACAGATAATTTGAAAAAATCTAAAGAAGATCAAGGCGACATTAACGACGATGACGACGATATTCTTTTAATGGCAGATCTCGAAGAGGAGGATAGTTTAGAACGCTTAATGGATGAAATGGAAAGAGAAATGAACGTTGATAAAACGTTGGACAGGAAAGAAAAGAAGAGTTATAAAAAAGAGAGTAAAGAATCGATAAAAAAGGATGAAGCGAACAAGAATACAATGCAAAAGAGTAGAGCCGAAGACAGCGGTAATAGAAAAGAAAATTATAGTCCAACTCCTACGGTAATGACTTCAAAAAGTGAAAGACGATCTGTATCTCCTCACACAACTAGTCGAACTTCTCAAAAACGTAGATCATTGTCACCGAGATCACGTTCGAGAAAAAAATCACCTAGAAGGTCTCCCAGAAGATCACCTATTAGACAATCGAAAAAATCTCAGCGAGAGCTTATGAGGTACAGATCACCTCGGAAATCTCCGCTACGATATTCTCCGCGTTCGCGTTCACCTAAGCTCTCGCCACGGTCTAGGTCACCGCGATTGTCTCCACGTAGATCACCGAACAAGTCTCCGATAAGAAGATCGCCCATTAGAAAGTTATCTCCAAGGGGAAGATCCCCGAAACTCTCGCCGCATTCCAGATCCCCTAGACCGATTCGTTCACCTAAAACGTCATTATTAAAGTCTCCAAGGTCGGCCCGATCACGTTCTCCAAAATTTTCACCACTCAGATTATCACCTCAGAATAGATCACCATTAAGGACAAGGTCACCGAAATTGTCACCAAGAAGGATATCGCCATCTCGCAAATTATCACCGAAATTAAAGTCTCCTGGGCTGTCTCCTCGTAGGGGATCGTCGCGTTTGTCACCAAAAATGTCACCACGAAGAATTTCACCGCGGTCGAGATCACCCAGACTATCACCACGTAGGTCACCGTGGTCATCGCCAAGAAATTCACCTCGTCTTTCTCCTAGACGAAGAAGGTCCCCGAGATGGTCGCCCAAAGAATTGCCTCGGAAACACGGACCACGATCTGTTACTCCACGATCTGTTACTCCGGACGAAAGCGGCAGTCCTTCGTATACGAGAGACTCTCCCCCTGCGTTTAAAGGGAGAATATCTCCGGAATCGAACCGTATAAAGACGAAACAAAAGGATGAGAATGTTGAGAAAACAACTATAATAGAGAAAGAGACCACTGATACGATCAGCGATCCTGTGCTAGAAGCTAGACGAAGAAAGTTTGAGTCCACCAAGCCTATAGATCCTATAAATGCAAACAAAAAAATTAAGCTAAGTAAAAAAGAAAATACAAACAAAAAAGTGGAATCTTCGGAAGCGGGAGAACAACATTCAGGGAATGTGAGAAAGGTGAACAAAGTTTCGGAAGAATATGATATTCAAGAATCAGATTTATGTTTAGATACTCATTATGAATTCGAAGAAAGCATGGAAAACACTTCACCTATTGCTATTACAAGTTCCGTTAACTCGTGTGTTGATGTAGAATTACAAAAATCAGATAAAGAAAAAACATCGAAAAAGAAGAAAAAGCGTGACAAAGAATTGTATCAAGTGGGGAAATTACAAAAAGAACTTCCTCTCTCTGAACGTATTGGAAAAGATAAAAAGTGTAGTAAGCGTAAAGATGTTACTTCGGATGGTCCGAGCGAAGATGTGGATGCTATATTTGAAGACATAACGGTTAATGAAGAAAGTGATTTAAGAACTGAGCTAAGTAGAAGACGAGCAGAAAGATTAAATAGGGCAGTACCGATTCAGTCTGCGAGATTAGTACAATCTGCTTTTAAAGGCGTCGTTAATGAGTAAGTATTTGTAATACTATTAGACCATACGAAAATCACAAACAACAAATTTTTATATCAGACGAAAATAAAATTTTCAATTTGTTCGATAAACTTTAACCTTTTTAGTGCTAAATTTTATACTGTGCATTAATTACTTATATTTCCTTCTTTTTTCATCAATCACACCAATTTACGGAGCGTTTATAAGTGCTCATAGCACTGAAAGGCTTAAGAATACAAAATTAAATATTATATGTCCCATAAAAGTAGTCCATCTGTAGAAATGATTAAACAATTTCATTTACATATTTTTTAATTTCACTTCACTACACTTATTATGAATTAAAACATTTGAATAAACTAATTTTATTTCTTTTTTTCAGAGTTGTCAAAAGTAATGCAAAGGCAAATCAAAGACATTTAATTAAGTCAGATGAAAAATGTAAGTAACACATAGTGAAAATTTGTATTGTTAATATTATGTTACCAGTTTCAGCAGCAGAATATTTGTTTCATATATAATTGAGGTTGTTTCGTTTTTTATTTTACAGCTAATCAAAAAGAAGTTAGACGGGTTACTGTTCTTCACCGATCAGTATCTGATTTACATGACTCTGAAGGTTTGTGTTACGATTTTCATACTTTTTAATGTCAGATTTTTAATGGTTTAAAAAATTATTTAGATCAACCATTTTTTTTGAGAACTACTTCCTACAAAAACCTCATTAAAATTAGCGATTGACACTTGAGTAATGTCCCTCGTAAGTGCAATTGCACATTAAAACTTTTTGAAGTGTGCCTTAAGTGGTGCTAATTACATGTTCAATAATACTTATATTATTCCAATGCTTCTACGATGCACAGTAAAAATTTTGATTTATACACTTCAAAAGTGTATTACATATGGAATTTTTACCTTATTATTTTTTTTGTACAATACACCATAATAAAAAAGAAAATAATAAGTAGTTATAGTAGCATGTACAGTACTTAATGTTTATCACTAATACATTCGTGTGTTTATAGAATGTTTTATAAGTACATTTGTCAATTTTGAACTGAAGCATATTGTTTATCATTATGAATGCAAATATATGGTATCTGAAACATTTTTCAATTATTTCTATTGTTTATATATACATAATTGTTTAAATGTTATTTATTTATATACTATTGTACTAAATATAATGTCCATGATTTCTTTACAGAGGAGAGTACTCTTGATTCAAAGGTGCCTGTGCGTTTCAGACTGGGTCTTAATAAGCAAGTGCAAGACAGTAGAGAGTCTAAAACTTCACGAAAGGCATCTAAAAGACAGGGTCGCAAGGTAAAGCACAAAACCACTTTGACTTTAACAAATATTGAACACATTTTATAGCATAAAAATTCTATCTCATTAAGTGTACATAATTGAAATATTAAAATCCTTTTGTGAACTTAATATTTATGCATAATTTCGGTATTGTAACGTTTTAACTACTCGAGATTGTATTTTATCAACATCTTTCTTTATTTTTGTTAGATTAATAGTTTCAATGATTAATTACATTTAATAATTTAGATATTACAAATAATCATTGATATTCATAATAACTAGAAGTATAAAAATATAGTAAGTTATATCAATGTACATACTCTATATTTAGAGTGACAAATTTATGCAGAAATTTCTCTGACATATTGCAGATGAAGAATGTACAATCGTCTACGATATTATGAATGATATAGTTATAATCTTTAAGAAGATTTCCATTGAAATTCAAATAATCTATTAAACGATAGAACAATTATAAACTAATATTTTATATTCACACAGAGAATTTTTTTTATACACACAATTGTATAACGTAAGTAAAACTTGATAATAAGCAATTGTACAATTGTGGAAGATTGAAAACAACTCATATCATTTTCTTTAAATCTAAAACTATCAATACTTACTGAATCTTGTGAAAAAAAACATTACTTAATAGTAACTAATTTAAGTAAAATTTTGGTACAGTAAGTATTTGTAATTTACAAGCATTTATAGTGTAATAATTAAAAAAATGTGAAAAACTTGAAAATATTTAAAAAATTACCAAGCACACTGTTAGTATAAAAGTATTTAATTACATTAAGCTTTTTCGTTTAATAAGTACTTATCATTTTATAGTGTTTGTTGAAGGAAATCTTTCATTTTTTAAAATATATAACATATTTGTTTATGATTTATACTTCTTCTATAATGAGGCCATTTTCATTGTTCATCATTATCTAGTCTACATGTGTTGAGGTACAAAGGACTTTGTACAACATATGTAAGGGTGTTCTAAAAGGATATATAAATACTTTACCAATAGATTTCAGAGCCAAATTATGTGCAAAGTGTCATATCAATATAAGTCTGATTCACAATGCTTATTTAGCAATTAGTGTCTCAATAGTAGCATCATGACAAATCTCAATTACATTCCTATTGCCCAACAACTCAAGCTTGCGACCCGAAGGCATAACTAATTAAGCTGTAACAAATCTATAGATTCATTATAGATAATGAATGATAGAATTTTTAAGTAATATAAAATGAAAAAAACACTATTTAGCTATACTTTATTAGGTCTGAAGATTCACTCATTGTACACTGTGTATGAATATCATAGTTTTTTTTCTATGATTTATTTATTGTACAGAAGGTGAATTCAACAACAAGGGTTTGCTTCATGACCTTCTTGTTCTCATGATTTAAACCATGTGTGGTTATTTGAAAAGCAATGTTTATCACTTAGGTACACTGGATACAAAGGAAGAATTGATGATTTGCATACAGAAGGCATGTGCTTCCTTAAAAAATGATTTTTCATGATTTCATTGATAGAACTCGATGGTCCAACATTTTGTAGCATATCTTAAGTGCAAGCTGACAGTTCAGAAAATGATGATGGATCAATAATTTATGTATATTTAGTTACAAAATCTAGAAATAATTTCATGAAATCTGTTCATTACTTTTTAAATCAAATATTAAGTAGTCCATTAATCTATAACTAGTGAGACTCAAACCTACATTGATATGGCCATTTGCATGCAAAATTAGTTTTAGAATCTACTGCCAAAGTATTTTTTGCATACATACATAGAAGAAGATGGAGCAAGATGGAGTCTTCAAGGTTTTACCCAGAATAAAATAATAACGTTTAGTACTAAGAAAGTAAAATTTTAGTCAAATAATCTATGCTTCATCATTATTACTATGAGAATTTATAAAAACTAAAAATACAGTTTTTTTATATGCTGCTTAACATGAACAAATTTATTTTTCTCCACTAAAGTAGGGATTGAAACTCATGCAAGACAGGGTGTGCTGTAGATTTATGCTATCTTGCATGTGTGTTGTGCAAAACTCTAGGAAGAGACCCCTGAGAAGTCAATTATAGATTTCTCCACTTTAATGGGTTGGTAAGATGGGATACTCAGTAGAATAAGATGGGGTATGGTCTATGGAAACTTGTAATAAACACAAACATGTGTTGCTTCAGTTTCATACTCCACATCCATGCAACAACAATGTGCCTAATTTGACAAAATTAGTATGATACTCAACCTTCTTTGTTTCAAAATACAAGTACTTATAGTACAGATATTCCACATCCTCCATTTCTCTATCCCTAGAAATTTTCTTGTTTCTTTTTTGCCAATATTTTCCTCTCCTTACATTATTTTATTTATATTACTTCTGTTTTGTCTAATGAGGATCCTATACTCCATCTTGATATACATGATGGTTTTGAGAAAGCACTTTAAAAACCGAAATTATTAAGAATAACGTAAGGTCTCCATCTTATTTAATTACCCTGTCTTGCTCCATTTTTCCCTATACACATCTGTCACAGTAAAAGTGTGAAATTCAGTAATTGTACACCCTTACTAGTAACTGTATATGTATACATGAAATTTTAGGAAAACTACAGAATAAAAATGAACATTTTTACTATTGCTACTGAGTATATGTTACAGTAAAACCATGAACCTCAGTAAGTGTATACATTTACTATAGTGGAAACATGGTGAATTGGCCTTTAATTCCTTCAGTTATTCATACAGGCACAGCACATAAATATACCCCACTTTGCCTCTTGCTTCAGCCCTCATGAGTGAGTGAGAATGAGATGATAATATGCACAAAAAGAGGAAACTAAAATACAGGCAGCACAGTAATTTATTTGTCGAACAAATCAAGGCCAAAACAAGAATCCCAGTGCAGTCTATTTGTGTGCCGTGTCTTATAATTGGGGAATAATGAAAGAGATGAGAGGTCAATTTATTGTGTCCCTACCATAGTAAATATATACATCTATTAACTCTACCAGTTAAGAGATGAGGCAATAGATAGTTTTTCATTTTGTATTTATTTTATTTTTATTATTATCTGACGAATTAAGTTAGGAGCTGATGACAAGGTTAATTAAGTGATAACATACTTTCAGTACACATGCTACATTTCTTTGATAAATTTTTAGGTGGCATGAAATAAAATAATGCCATTTAGTAGCAAAAATGTGTCAATAATTCTTTGTCACTATAATCAAATTTTTATATATCTCCTTCAGATCCCATGCTTAAATTTTCACACTGTGTCAAATCTATGCACTTACTATTCTAATTTAGCAAAAGTATATATAAACATAACCTTAAAGTTTCAAAAGTACCATATTTCAGTTTCATTCAGTTCGAGGATTCTATTAAATTAAACAATGTGAAATTGCATGCGATTCAATTAATAAACTATTTGTTTAAGAAGATATGTAATACTTATCCCAACCTATCGTTTTGTTCCTTTATTTCAGTTAAATAAAAAAATATTAAATTGTTTACAGTTTAATTGATAAACCATTTGTTAAAATTTATATGCATTCTATAATTTTACTAAAATATTTAGTAAGTGTATACACTTGCTGTTGTTTACATTTTCTAATAAAATTAAACATGTTCGTTTTTATTTGATACTTGTCCTAAAATGTTAAGTAAACGTATACATTTAATAGTAAATACATAGAGTAACTGAATTTAACGCTTTTACTATGACATGTACAATTATTGATTTCATACTTTTACCGTAACATACATGTATGTATATGAAAATGGCTTTTTTCAGTTTAGTTAAAAGTGTTTGCATTAACAAAAAGCTGAACATAAATTACCTTGAAAAATATTCAAATAAGTACACTGAAACAAAAATATTTATCAGTTTTATAAAATGTTATTAAAATTACATTTATTTTATGTCTCTGAAAATGAAACATAGACACTATGTAACTTAAAATGCTTCCTGTTTTACTGAATTGTAGATTTAAATAAAAGTATGATTTCTGTGAGGAGACGATAAACGTGATCTGTTTTTTTTTTGTTTAGGAATAGAGTAAACGTGTGTTCTCCTGATTGCATATTTATATGAAGAATGTGTAGCTGTCCATCTTACCTCCTATTTTATTGTCATCATAGGAAGACAAGATCAATTAAAAATTTGCATTGTATTAAAGATTGCACTCATGTAGAAGAAGTATTTGTTTTTATTTGGAGTGTGACCTAGCATAAACAAAGGAAAAACTAACATTCTAGAAGACAATATCAAAATTTGAAATTACTTTATGTATGATCGTGTCTAATTATTTATTGTTAAGCATTATAGTAGATAGTTGATTACATGTGATTATATTAAATCATTTGTTGTGTTGAAGTACTTGTAAATAATTTGCATCAGTCACTCATTTAATAAATAAGAATCATTGATAATCCCAAAGCTACCTTTTGTAAACCTAAGCATATTTAATTATATAAAACAAATTCTGTATAAATTGATTAATTGTAAATAAGATTACTGTTAATAAGCATGTGCAGAGTGAAGAATAAGTTGTATATCATGTAAATTGAGTTAATATCATCAAGGTACCGAATATTGCTATATAAAATGATCTATAGTGACAAAAGAGTGATCTTACTAAAATATATTTTTTACACTGTATACTACGAAAGTAACATAAGCGCATTTTTTATTGTCATTGAAGAATGCAGTGTATTTTAAAGTAACTTTTCTCCATCTTTTATTCTACATTAGAATTCGCAACACAGTGCAAAGTATTATTATGTTTTAACAAAATGTATCAATGCACACATTTAAATTGTATATATAACATTGTCATTAGGAATTTAGTTACTAAAATTGTGCATATTATCAGAATTAAATTACTTCTATAACATTTATTATTACACAGTCCTGAAAAAGAGAATTTTTTTTCTTGTATTTTACATGATATTTAATTAAGGTTCTATTGAGTAATTAATTATTACTGTTATACATATATGTATTTTATTGTCTAATGAATAGCATGTAAAATACACATTAAATGTAGATCACAGCTGTATGTTACCAGTACACAGATCCATTAGCCAATACCATCAATAAACATAAACTTAGATTATTTCAAATATTATATTTGATATATGAAATAGCATACTTCATAGTATCTATGAAGGTGTACAAATTATTAATTCAATAAAAATATTAATATGTTTATATGAACTTCTTCTGATAGAAATTTTTATATCAAGGATATTGTGAGACCTCCATGAAAGTTTGAAATACACAATTTTGATAATTGTAAAAAAAAAAGCAATATGTCAAATCATTACATGCGTGTTATGATTTCTGTTTAATTTGCCATATCATAGTGATACATCTCTAAATGTTTGTTAGGAAAACAGCATAATGCTTTGCGTCAACTGAATTACATTCGCTGTAACTATTTCATTTATATGCCCTTATGCATGTATACAAATGTCAACTCTAAGAGTTGAGTAATAGTAAAATATTATAGTTATAAATATAGAATAGCTCAAAAGACTTAAAACTGTTGAATTTATCTATCATATAAAATGTGATACACAGAAAGACTTTCACAGCCTTACTAATAATAAGTATGAATCAGTTATTGTAGAATAACACAATTACTTAAAATATTATTTCCAAGCAATGAATATGTTATTCGAAGATTAAAAAATGTTATTTACACTTTTCAATGGAAAAGCTATTAAATATTTTATTTCTTATATTTGTATATTCTTTATTCTAAATTTTCATACATTTTCAACATTTTTTCACAAAATATGAGAAAAGTGTGGTAACATGAGCAGCATTATTTCCAAATGATCAATGTTACAATTATTTCGAAGATTTTTCTCTGACGTGTTATTCTATAATAAGACTGTAATTAATTTATAAATTCAATCATTGCTGTTATAATGTTTGGTTTGTTTACCTAATTTTTGTCACTGCAGTAAATACAGATGGTATTTTATATTAAGCACAGTATTTGTTCAATTAGTATCTACAATTATATATAAAAAAAAACAGTAAACATTGTGTTTTCGTATATTTTTTTTAATACTGATCTTTTGTTTTATCTTTACATTTGCACCTAATGTTATTACATGTATCATTTCTTCAATATAATGCTTATACCCAACCATCTGTAATTTACTGTGTAAATTATTATTATTATTGCGTATGACTGTACTATTTGTATATTGTGTATTTGTACTTACATTTTTTTACAAAATAACACAAATAGGCTTTTAGACTGTTCAGACAACAAATCACAAATCTCAAGTATTAATATGAAGAAAATTCAGTGAGATTTAATTCATATACCATATGACATAAATCAAGTCTCTTATTTCAGAAAATATATAGAATAAAAAGATTTTTATCTTAACCTATTTTGTTTTATTTCGCATCCCCTTAAACGCGTACATTCATGATTCCATGTTAATAATAAATAACCACAGTCGTTTCAGCTTCCATTAAAAAATTATAACGTGCGTGGAACAAGCTTTTAAACTCATATAAACAATGTTGGCTTTTTTAAGCAACAAAATTCTGAAGTCTATGCAGTTCTTGCTGAAATTTTTCCTGTAAAGACCTTGAATCATCCTTTAATTATTCTGAAGAAAGAATGGAATGGAGCACACAGTAAGTTTTGAGTTATATCATTTTATTGTTCTCAGATGCACGCTTGGAATACAGAGCCAATTGCGGAATTAAGATAGGTTGCATTCCATAATAATTGAAACATACAGTGCATTATAAACAATTTAGGAATTTCGTTTGGTCTGTTAAATAATAAAAAGTCATAAAAGTAATGTTTAATTCAATACGATGATTAGCGGAAGAGTACTAATTCAAAACAAGAATTAAGATTTTTCATGATTTGAAGTGCAATAGAATTTCAGGTAACCAATTTCACTAAGAAAACTGTAAATTCTTCATGTCAAAAGAAGTCGAAAAGCTGTTCAACCATTTAATAATTTGTGTCTCCGTTTTAGAGATGTAAGCATTCAAAATTAGATGTTTAAATTCCGGGGCGCGTTATTTAAATCCCATGTGCCTACGCACACAACAAATCAGGCGACTGCGCATGCGCCACATGCATAGGCCCGCGTTCACGAACCTGATACAGTAACTCTCTAATAATTTGGTACGTATTTTGGTTCCTATAAAATGTTGTGTTATAACCGTGTTATATGGTACAAAGAATTAATAGAAAAAATGAATTACATTCTACTCTCACGATAGTACTCTCAGAATTTGAAAGTGGTTCGTATTTCGGAAGTTACTCTCCGATAGTCACTCTCAGACGTAGTGTCGATTTGCGAGAAACACTCTCGAGAGCTTCCCGAGTTTTACTCTTACGTAGTTTTACGTACCTTTAGCTGTTTGTCTGCTAATAAAGTATGTACACAGTATTCTTTCTTTCATTAGTTTGTCGCTTTCTAACGCGGTAGTCACTATGAAGCTAATAAGTGAACATTTAAAATGTAAAAATGAGTTGTTAAAGGAAAAGGGTGGTTGTCTCAATGGAGGATGCCCTTCAGTATTTGGAGTAACGTGACGATATACCAAAAGTAACTTTATTGATGGTGAAAGGTTGGCGTGACCAAGCAGTTTTAAGTGTAAACTTAACAAAATAAAGAAAAAATGTAGGCAGATATGTCTAGGTATAATTATATTGCAAAATGGAATGCATTTCTCCACATATAAAGGGTTTATTTTGTACATATAATACATTTTTAGTAATTACTTCTCAGGTGTCGATTATCTGCTGGGTCTCGATTTATCCTGACCGTCTGTCTCCCGTTTAAGCCGGCTAATCGTGGTTTTACTGTGCTGTTATCAAGAAAAGGATCACAAGTGAAAACGCCTTTTTTTAATGAATCATATCCCAAACTATGGGCCTTGAGGTATAGTTTAAAAAATACTTTCATTGTAGGATTAGATGGGAAGCAGTTTACGAAAAAATTACAGCTGTTTTCTTGGGTAAGTGCACGCATGCGCGATCAGCTGCGCTCGCAGGTGCCGTGACATTTGAATCTCGCGCCCCGAAAGTCAACCCCTAATATATAATCGGTTCTATCGCGGAAACGAAGCTGCAGATTGCAAAACGGTAAAGGACTTTTTAATTTCATTCGATGCAGACAATGTGCAGATTTTCACGGTGTACATAATTTTTTCGTTGAAACCTTTAGTGGCGAAGCGAACGAAGCGCAGACGCGACTAGGGTGGTTCGAGCGGGTGGTATTACGAAGTTCAGTGGTAATCAATGGCGTAGCACTGTATACTTAAATAACTATTTGAAGATCAGTAGTGTGGATGTTGTTGAATTTACGGTAAGGGGGTGATACTGATTCTTGGGACCTGCATTCTGTCGTTATGTTTTTCTGTGACTCTATTTATAATTGATCTTGAAACTTCTGCAAATATGTAACAATTCTTATCTGTAGTATGTTTATTTGAAAAGTGTGTACAACTTATGCCGAATAACGGTAGAATAAAAGTACTCCGCTGGCTACTGCATTATTAGATTCCGTTAATAAGGCAGCCATAAAACATTTTAATCTAAGGAACTGATGGGGCGGCAAATGACGAAACGATATCGTGTTGTAATTACACTGGAATCGAAGTGACAGTGCGTGTGCCAAGAAATATGAACGAACTAGTGCTTCGTAAACGATGGATTTGTCGAGTTTAAAACACGTTATAAGTGTCAAAGAAAAATGTAAAGAAGGTACGTCGAATTTGATATTTTGATGAACTATTGTATGCAGAGCTTATCAACATTTATGTATTTAATTCGTTTGCTGACTGTCCGTTTCATAAAACTCCAGTTATCTGCTTTATCTGAACACTAAGTAATTATTTTTCTCACGATGATTTATTATTACTATTATTATCGATATTTGTAAGACAATCCTTTGTCACAGTACATGTTTTATTATGATGTTCGTAGAACGATAGAACATATTAACATTTTTTTATCCACAAATTTTAAATTCTCTTATAAAATTTTTTGTAATCATTACTGTGCTATAGTCTTATAAAACAGTCATTAGAAAGTAGAGTACACACATGCTAAATTGATAGATATCATTACCAATTTTTGTGGTTTCTAAATTTTATTGTTATTTTATATTTAACTAGATTGATCAATTAAGTTTCTTTTCACCTAGGTATGAATTAAGTTCAGTACAAATAAGTATTTTTATGTACATTATATAACTTTTTGTATCCATCACATTTTAGTTTTTATTATAATATTTATAATTTTATTATGTTATAAAATTATGTACAAAAAAATTGGCTGTGTAAACAACATAGTTTATTAATATTTTCTAATCACGCATAATTATTGATTGTTATTCAAATTTTTGCACAACAACATTTATAAATGTTGCACTGTTATGTTAGTATGTTGAAAGCAAACATTACAACATGTTTCAAAGAACAAACTTAAACATGGGTAGTCGAGGAGTCGGGGACATTCCAACAATTTTTCATCCCCAACAAGCTCGTACTCCGGGTATACTGCTCGGAGACAACCAGCAGATCCATGGCCCTCAAAGCGTCACTGGTCAAGCTACTCATGAAAATTCTGGTAAGTGTATTCAATGATATATGAGTATAACTTCATGGGTTCATTTAATACATTAAAATTATAAGAAAAGTTCCGGTAAACATGAGTCCCACCTACCTTTATCCTCAAGTTACAAATGGTTTTGTCTTTCAGTAGTTCAATTTGTAACAAGAATCATTGAAACACAGGGTCCATGTATATAGTTATTATATTTTATTATTATAATTTTAATTATTTAGGCTGTGAACAGCAACAAGGATGTAGTGTTACTAGTGGTTGTGGTGATTCAGCACAGAGTTGTCGTCCTCTGGAAACAAGTGGAAGCGGAGTTGGTACTGGAGGATCAGGAGACATTCAAGGGCATAACACAGGCCAAACACAAGTTCAATCTCATATGTCAGCACCTCCGGTTACTTATCAACAGAGGCCTAATTCTTTATCTGCCTGTTATGCATCGTGTTGTGCAGAATCTGCAAAAAAGGTTTATTAATTTTAAGTGATATTCAACTTTATTGGTTATTTTCATCTAGATTGTTTACAGTTTTAAAAATGGTTTTTACAATTTAGTATGAAAATTATACATTGAGTATTATAATTTCAGATATACTTTGGCGTATGCGTTACAATATGTGTTACAGCAAGTTGGGTCGGTGCCACACATTGTATCAAATATTTATATTTTCATAAACTTGAATCTCCAAAATATTCATTATCTTCAAATTCATCTGTAACAGGATTGCATCATCAACATGTAAGTTTTTTGTTTTTAAGTGTTGAATACTTTTTTAATAATCCTTAATGTGGAGTAGAAAAATTGATTAACTAAAATAATTGTTACACTATTTTAATAATGGTCTTTTAAACATTTTAGATGGTTCCATATAATGCTCCTTTCTTTACAACCTGGTTCTGTACAAATTGGGAAATCCTTTACTTTCCAGTTTATTTTGTTTGCCAAGCTGCAAGAATTAAATGTAACACTCCATCAGAAATAATTGCAGAAAGTTTACGTGGATTTCGTGATAAAGGGTTCACTGGTGGTCGTTTTTTGATTAGATGCAGTTTGTTTTGTGGACTTTGGGTGGTTACAAATTATATGTATATTTATTCACTCAGAATATTACTAGCTACTGATGTAATGGCACTTTTCGCAACAAATGTCTCTTGCGTTTATTTATTGTCATGGGTTATTCTGCATGAACAGTTTGTGGGTGTACGGGTTAGTAGTATTTTTTGCAAGGATTGTAATTTATGATTGTGTAATTGTTTCATAGTTGAAAGTAAACCTGTGAATGAACTGTTATATTACAATGATGAATAAATACTTTGCAGATAGTAGCAGTGATTTTATGCAATACAGGAATAGCACTTTTTGCTTATATGGATGGAATAACTGGAAGTCCAACTTTAGGAGGTGTTGTTTTAGCAGCAGTTGCGGGAGCGGGTTCTGCAGTTTATAAGGTAATGATTAATGTTTTTCAATGATAATAAAGTGAAATATAATAGTAGTTTACTTTTTAT
Source organism: Macropis europaea (assembly GCA_916610135.2). Lineage (NCBI taxonomy): Eukaryota > Metazoa > Arthropoda > Insecta > Hymenoptera > Melittidae > Macropis > Macropis europaea. The sequence continues at coordinate 21,794,433 of OU744345.1, read as the reverse complement.
TTTTTTCATTATTATCACAATCCTGAGTAATTTGGAATATATAAACATTAATCTAATCTTAAATTAGGTGCTGTTTAAAAAAGTTATAGGAGAAACAACATTTGGCCAAATGTCATTATTTTTCTCCCTTATTGGATTGTGTAATGCAGCATTATTGTGGCCAATTTGCCTTGCCCTTTACTTTTCTGGTGCAGAAAGTGTACATTGGGGTCGTTTACCATGGACAGCATTACTTTCAGCAAGCATTTTGCATCTTGGTTAGCACATTAACTTTTTAACATTAGTTTTTTTATAAACAGAAAAATATCATGTCATTAAACTCATATTTATCATTGCTTATTACAGTTGCAAACATGCTTGGTAACTTCAGTATCGCTCTGACATATGACCTATTTATTACATTGGGATTGATTACGGCTGTACCTGTATCTGCTGGTATGCTAAAATTAAAGAAAGTTCATTTAATTATGTAATTATTTTGTCAACTTAATCATCAATTGATATTATGACTTTACAGCATTGGATGTTGTTTTATATGGAGCACACTTTATGGGTATGAAACTAGCAGGAATGATCTTTATAGCGGTTGGTTTTTTTCTCGTGATGTTTCCAGATAATTGGCCAGATTACATAACCAGGCTACTCCGGTATGCACTTTAAATATATTTCATAAACTTAATTTTATGGTATGTTTATTAATTCCAAGTTAATTTTTTCTTAGTCTTTAGTTTCGTAGTAACTTTTCTAAGCGTCCTCTGTTTGTCTCTACTTTCTCACCTACACGCATGCGCGTGTTGTGTGTCGTATACATGCATACATACATATAGATACACACATCATATCATAAGTGGGTGTACCTGTGTGTGTATGTATGTATGTATTTATATATTTATGCACATATACCTATAATACATATACATATTTCTTCTTTTCACTTTTGCAAGAATATCGAAATGTCGTTTCTCCTGTTTTGCACCAATATAGAAGCAGCGTGTAGTTTCACTAACGTAGAATATGCTTGATACATAAAATTGCCTATAAACATGTATCTTGATAGTGTTTAGTTCTGTCTCTTGAATTTCTTTAAGGCATATAAAATTTCACTCCTTAAACAACTATTATGACTAAACTTCAAATGCAATCTATTTTCGAAACATTGAATCCACACATTTGTGAATATCGACATTGCGCATCAAATAATTTGCACTCGTGGTGCTTCTCAGCGTTCTCACAAACATTGTATTACGATTATCAAAAAAAGTGAGGAAGAATTTATAAAAACATAAATTATACATTGAAAATAATTTTATGTTACACTAGCTTTGAAAATTTTGTTTATTTGATGATTATGCAGTGTGAGTCATGACACAAACAGAACACCTAAATACCTTTGTTACACTTGAAGACAGAAAACATTGTTTTAGAGAAGTTTCATTATTCAAGGGATCAAATATGCTGGAATTACAAAATTCTTGATTAAGGTCACCAAAAGATCATGTCAAAATCATCAATATTTTTAAATGACACCATACATTTTTAACTTAATAGTACATAAGTGGTGTTAAGACGAGTTTAATGACTTGTGATATCATGACCTTCAAATAACATTGAATTTAGGAATTCAATTACAAACAGTGGAAACTTTAAAGTATATTTCGTGTTTCTGAATTTTCTGGTTACAATCATACTAATCTAATATCATAAGTTCTATTGGTAGTAGGACCCAAGTAGGTTTTAGTACAATTATATTTATAAATACACTACAGATAGGTACAATGTCTTTGATCAAATATACAATAACCACTGAGTTTATATTAGGGATGTAACCTTTTTGCTATTTTTTAGATCAGGAGAATTTCTACACATATTTGCTGTTTTAATTTTATGTATGTAAAAAAAAACGAAAAATTCCCAAACTATTGGATTAGTTGGAATAAACTGATTCATAGGATCCTCTGCCACTCAATTTTCTTTTTTTATGAAAATTAAAGGATGACGCTTATGGTAAGCAAGTAATGACTGTAGAGAACACAGGAAAGAATACGTGAAGCTTGTGCATCCATTCCATCAGAAATTGTTAAAAAAACTTCGGTCCATCATTGAAAGTTTATATAAATGTATTGGCAGTTTAAACATTTACATTAATTCAAACACAGTAATGGTACACATTAAAATTTCTATTATTCAGTTTTGAATTTTTTCAAGTTCAAGATCACTTGAAATTCATGCTATTACGGGTCATTGTATTTGTCTAAACGCCAGATATAATGATATTCAGTAAAAAATATATGATGCAATTTAAAGAACTTCAATGATATTGACATGACCTTCTGGTGACTGATGAAGAATTTTGTATGTTACCATATTTGCTCTCTTGAACAGTATAATTCTTTTCAAATCTAACAAACATATTTAGGTGTCTTGTTTCTCGTGACTCACCCTGTATATATACATATACCTGGGTAAAACCAAGAAAAATATCGAATAAATGAATTCATTACTCGAAATTGCTTTTTGGCTTTATTAAGATGCAAAATAATATTATAACTGTTCAGTCGATTATTTTATATTTTTTGGCTGTGTAAACGACGTTCAAAGTAAATTGTAGAAATTTTCTTTGACATTTAGAGGTACTTCCTGTGTGTTTTATGAATTGACAAATTTAAAAAGCGGCATTGATATTGTTTTACAGGATGCCTGGAATATGCTACAGGTTTAAAGTATAACTAAATGAATACTTTTTATAGCTAAAGAAAATCATACGATAGCATAAAGTATCGATGATTTGAAACATCGTGTATGATATTACATGTAAGCAGATTTACAATTGTTCCTCTTATTACAAAGACAACGTATTTTATAATTGCTTTAAAAGCGTTGATTGGTGCGCATTAAGTTAACATATATTCTGTTTATGCAGCTTTTAGATAAATACAGGAATCGATCATTCATTATAGTATTCACATATAACTGGTTAACAATCTGTATTTTTTAGAAATATTAATAGAGCAACGATCCCATAATAGAGAATTAAGTGCATACGAATTTCTTTAATAAAAGTGATCTTCCATTGAAAAGAGAAATATGCTTATGATTCTCTTGTTGTAAGATGTGAGTTATTTATTACAGAATCTTAATAAAATCAACTGAAACTTTCTCTGAAAATGTTGAAGTTGCGTGTGTATTAAAGGAAAGAAACTGTTAAATATTTTTTAAAAAAATTTTTTTGTTTATTTATACAGTGTGTCTCGTGTAAACTGTTACGAACCTTTTTTGCCGAAACGACCAAATGCGGGGACGATATTTTTTTAAAGGTCCACCTATAAATAAAACAAATTTCGTGGCTCTTTTTAGTCGTTTTGTAAAAAACGGCTTGCAACGGTTCTTATATTAACTGTATATTTGCAAAACAGATTGTGTTTTGTTGTCGTGGAAATGCTTAACAAATTACGTTTTTGAACGTTGGATTTCGGAAATTTACAAGAAATTTGTTGACACTTACAAAAAGTTGTTTCAATGTCTTCCAAGTTTACAGGGACGTTACGATTATTTTTTCTATTTTAATAATTTTTTATTTACATTCCTTCGATTTCCGATATTGTGTAATGTTTCAAGCTTCCACACGATTTTCATGAAGATTTACGTCACGCTAACGAAGCCATCGGAACGCGTTAACAGAGTATTACAATAGTAAATTGAAGCTTCAGAGTTTTTTATTTATATCTACAAAAGGTTTGTAAAAGAATATTACATATTGAGATACATTTCGAAAGAAGTGAGCTGGGAAGAAACTGTTCCGCGCAATGGTTTCTGTGTTATTTGATTACTTATAATTATCGAAATATGATGAACAAGAGAAGCAGTTTCTTACGTTCAGATGTGTGAATAACTTTTCTTTAAAAAGTCTGAAATTCATAACGTTTCGATATTTCTTTTTCTTTACTTTGAACAACAAAAATGTCAAGATTGTATCCAGATCAAGACTTAGTTCTGCTGAAAATTACTACAAAATTGCTTGAGCTGCTTGTTGTGTTGTGTGTGAATCAACGTCAACACTTCATCACTCGCTTCCCAACAATCAGGATCCATTATATGCTGTTACAGAAACATAGTCCTCATGGTCACAGTAAAAGGTAAGAAAATACATCGCCTTCGTTTTGTTTGTTATTCACATTGAAAATTCGTCCTTTGTCTTTTATTTTCTCAGCTGTTGGAATTGGTAGAGGAATTCATTATGCGTTATTGGAGGTATATAATATTAAATAAGTAAGACGGATTGCGATCAGTGAACTGAATTATGTTTATTGTGCCATTTAAGACTTTTCTGACAATCGTCATTTCCAGTCCGTTAGTTAATAATAGGACCGAGGTATTTATCATATTGAAAATTTGTGTGTCTCGTAATATTAATATGTTTAGAAGAATTTTCAGTAAATAACAAACAATAAACTGTCAAGGGTCGCATGAGATATCTTCTGCTTTATCGGTTTTAAATGTGTATGTGTGTGGAAAGATAATATCAAATCTTTTTTTAATGCTTCAGCTTCTCTCGATTAATGAAAACGCATGACTTTCTTTGCTTCCGTAAGTGACAACTCTTTATTATTTGTGTTCGCGGATAATTTTTTCGTTTACGATCAATGATCGTACAAATATTTTGTGTAAATGTGCCGAAAAATAACAATGTCATTCGAAGAAAGAAAATTTCTTACAGTTGTGAATTATATAATGAAAGCTTGCCTGCCGTTGACGTATTGTAAAACGTACTTTCTCTATCGACAATTAATTGCTATTCCAACATTGTTCTTTGTTCAACAATCCACCCAATACGTTATCAGTACTGATCAAATCGACGCAGAAATTCTACGTATTCAAATTACAATTACATTTTCTAATGTTATAGTAATCGAAAGTATTATTTTTTATGAACTAGATGTATCTTGAAACAAGTATACATATTCATGTAGATGTACAGTCAGTTACAAAACTATTCGCACAGTCGAGAGTGTGACAAAAATGTATGGAATAATAAGACAATAAAGGATTTTTTAACATTTTTTTATTTTGAACTACATAGTTTAGACTCTGAGGTATCTCTAATAATTTTGTGACACGAAAACATGTAAAGAATTATTATAACTCGTTTTGTTGTAATTGCAAACCGCAATTTTTCAAGTTTCCTTTATGATTTTGTTACCTCAGAGTCTAAACTATGTATTTCTAAATAAAAAAATGTTAAAAAGTCCCTTATTATCTCATTATTTCATAGATAATTGTTATATTCTCGACTGTGCGAATAATTTTGTGATTCACTGCATATGTACGTATATGCATATTCGTAACCACATAAATGTACGTGACATAAACAAATGACTCCTTTTTTTAACATAATTTTCACTTTTCATTATACTGTACTATTCCTTGCTTGCTTTTCTCTGTCGGTCGTATATGTATTCGGTATAGCTTCCTTAAAATAAAACAATGGGACAGCTATACCGTAGACAAGAAAATGACCTTGAGAGGCCTACTTTGCGTGTTCCTGCTACAGCATTAACTGCAACAAGTAGACGCAGCTAAAGAAACATTTGCTCCTATGGAACGATGCATTGAAATGTTGTACGAGGAAGAAGAATAACAAATTTATGAGATTTATGATGTACGTAGGAACTTCTGCGACGATTTATATACAGGGTGTTCTATTTTAATTAATATACTCTTAATTTTCACCTGCTTGTAAAAAAGTCTCTAAAGAGATCTTTTGTAAGAAATCTCTAGGTAGTAGCATCAAGGACGTACAAAGGTCACCAGCCTATTTTTGTATGGATCCATAGCTTCCGTCCGCTCATGGTCGTAGCCCTCTCCCTGACAAGTTCAACGACCCTGACACAAATCCAGAAATTTTAATCCATTCGAATAATCTAACGAGCCTTGGTTTTGTACAGCGTAGTATCTGTACATATCAACTTAATACAGTGATGGCCACCGGAGCTGCGGCCTTCCCCCACTCTAGGTTCACTCTCCTCGTCTCAGTTCCCTCCAGTTCGCTCCTCGTTCCCCTTCTGGCCATTATCGTTCCAGACCGCAGCCTACATGAAGGAAATGGATCTAGAGTGGGGGAAGACCGCAGCTCCGGTGACCATCACCGGCTTAATATCTGAATTATTCTTTTAACAATCCCAATTCGCAATGCTGCATTGTTCCATGTAAGCGTATGTAGTCCAGTTTCTTGCTCATAGAGTGCGTGTCATAATTATATTAACCCCCCGAAATTTCAGTATCCCTCCCTGCCGGTATGGAGTTGTAATAAATGATCTTGTGGTATTTGCGTATAGTGCTAAAAAGGTAGATTGTAATAAAAATTAGTCTAATCCAACATAGACGAGCCATTTTGCAGCAAAAATACAGCTTTTAAGGCGTTTCCTAAATATATCAACCTTAAAGAAAACTTATATTTCATGTATTTCGTTCTTTAATTACAGTTAACACTTTGCGGGATTATCGTTACACTGAGTGATGGAAACAAATTCTGTTTTTTATACTTTGAATAAGATATTTAATCGTATTTTGATTAACAACAGTCTAAGCCTGGTTTATTATAGTTTTGAGTTCGTCGACTTTGCAAATTGACGTTTGAAAGAGAAAGCTCAGTTTGAGCTTTCGCAAGACGTTTGTATTCATCATAATTTCGACGTTCAGTAGCAGAGTCTGCAATAGTTTATTTGCAGTGTACCCACACCTTTTGTTTCCAACGCGTTAATCTTCAATCTTGATCTTTTCCACTTCAAAAAGTGATATTCCACGAGGCATTTTATTTAGATTATTTATGGCCGTCGAGAAATTCAGGAAGAATTAGTCACAACAAAATAAAGAAACGAAAGTGTAAAACGAAACAGAAAATGTCATTAAATTGCCGACAACATTATCAAACATTTAATGGTTGGTATATTTATGAAACACCTAAAAATCAGTATTTCATGATCTAACTGAACATTCATCCTAAATTACTGAATTGTATAAAAATTTATTTTCTAGGCTTTACACATCGATACGAGAAGAATATCTTCTACAACTCCTTACCGGAAGCTCAGAACACTCAAATTTTCTGCGGTTGGTATACTTATGACATGCACTGTAGGTGTCATCTGTATTTGTTCTGAAGTGAAGTATAGGCACGTGGTGTTCGTAACTCCCCAGTGTGTCTTCTACCTATGACATCGCGATTGAGAAAAGCTATGGAGCCATTTACCTCTTCGGTACGGTCGTCGAAGTTAGTGGACAGCCACCAAATAGATACGTACGGCCGCGCATTGACCACAGTCGACTGTTCATTTTTATTTATTTAACCGTTGTGAGGACTTCTTAATAGGTTATTGATACAGTCTGATAGCTCTCGTGCAATATTCACTGAAAGTAGTTGTATTGCAATCGATCTACGTAGTACAGTGATGGCCGCTGAAGCTGTGGCCTTCCCCCACTCTAGGTCCATTCCCCTCGTTTCAGTTCCCTCTAGTGCCCTCCTCGTTCCCCCTCGGTCCTTCGACGTCACAGGTCGCAGCCTATATGAGGGGAATGGACCTAGATTGGGGGTGGGCCGCAGCTTCAGTGGCCATCCCTGACATTGTGAGTGATATTATTAGGTTGCTGCACAGATTCTTTCGGATTTCTTAATGTAAAAATCCGTACCAAAATGGAGGTTCCATATTTAATACATAAAATATTTCTTATTAATCAAAGTATGCTCCATTAGCTTCCACAGATTTATAACAACGAATAATAAGCTTTCCAATTCGTCATTTGAAAAGTTCCTATTTTTAGATTCCATTGATTTTTTTACTGTATGTTCGAGACTTTTTTGGTTAATTAAGCCTGGACCAGTACGGCGATTCGTAGCACAGGGTGAACGATTTTTCGGAATGTGCCCATCGTCCTCAAAGGGTTAATGCTACGCAGCGAACGTCCACCGTACCGAAAAGGTTAAACATGTGTCCATAGTTTATTAAACACTCAAGGACAGCCAAAGTCGAACAACGCAACACGAATTTGAAGAACTTTTTCTTTTTCATCTCCTTCATTTGTACAGGGTGTTCAAAAAAGGCCATTCAATATTTATATGATACATAGGACACAACATACTGAGTCAAAAAACCTTCGTAAACATAGGTCGGAAGCTCAACCATTTCCGAGATATAAACATTTTTTTATGTTAGCATCATGATTGACTTACTACTGGCTTCTCTATATTTACAGAAGGTGACCACATTGGTCAATAAGTGCGGTTTCTCAAGAAACAGCGACGTAATAATAATAATTATTTTGTTATGCATGACATCAGTTTTATCGAAGGATTATATCTCTAGTGTCTATTTACGTGAGGGGAATGGACGCAGAGTGGGGGTAGGGCGGAGCCAGGCGTTGCTCCGGCTGGTCATCTCTGCTATATTCTGTTCAACGAGTCAGTGGCTTTTGTTCATGGCTGCGAAAATTTCTTGAAGAACCTCTGAATTTCTGTGAAAGTTCTTAGAGTTCGTGTTGCGTTCTTCGACTCTGAATGACCTTGCGTTGGAGATCTTCGTACCGGTCAGAATGGGTACAACCGTAGGTGTTTAAAAAGCTGTGATTCCGTTTGACCCTTGTGCCAATACCCGGGTACCCACTTGCACCATCAACCATAAAATGTTTGTAGTTTCTGTTAGAATATCGTAAAATTCTTACACAACCCCAATCTTTGAATAATTTTGCGATAATTTATGTTTCTTTGAATAGAAATCGATGGTAACTTTTTAAGTGTGAAGATATCAAATGTGTTCGTGGTTGTCCAGTGCACAGGATACATGCATTTATGTGGATTATAAAGGAAGTCGATGAAGGTTTTACAAGTACATATGTATGTGTATTTGTGTATAATGTTTGTTCGTTAATTTATGACAAAAGATAGCCTTTACATTCTATAATTGTATTCGAGTGCTTGTTACATATTGGCCGTTCACAATTTTAGCAAGTCCGAGTGTTTTCTTAGGTTTTCTGTTAGAATTACGTACAACATGAACCCACAATTTGTCGCTCACATATGTCTCTTTCTAATATGGATACAGACTCAGAAACCATAGTATAATTCGTATTTGAATTACATACACAGGGTGAGCCACGTAAAGTAGGCCACCTAATTATCTTTTCTAGCTCTTCAAGGGTAATATTGAGAAAAAGAAATTTCAGTCATAAAGAAGTTGTTCTTCCATTTTATTCACTCTTTGAAACCATTTAAATTACGTATGAAAATTTTCTTGTACCGCCATAGGTAGAGAAGATAATTAGGTGGCCTGTTTTACGAGGCCCACCCGATATACACCAGTTGTAATTGAAGTTCCTAATTCCACGACTTTGATGCTTTTGTAGGATTGTTTCAATTGTGTTGTTCGTAAAATGGTGTTCGATTATGTAGTATATCTGTTAGTACCGAATATGTCGATATGAACCACTTTTGTGTCGAAGAATGTTATAAATCGATGTCTAATGTCGAGTCCGTGAAGCTGGTTCTATACTGTTCTACCTTTGGATGATTCAAACACTGTGTGGCCAACAAAAAATGTGTTACATTGCGTCAGGTTTTAGAACCTTTTGTCAAGAAGTCTATTGACAGATTCTACGATGTTGATTTTTCAGTTTCATCGTATTCAGCAATAATATAGACACGTCTGCATGTGTACATTACCGACAAAAAGTTTCGGAACAGTAGCATTTGAAGATTAGCTGTATTAATTTTTGTTAAACGAAATGGTATTTAGGTAACAGTAGTAATACATGGAAGATATAATGGTTTTACAAATGATCATTGTACTTCTTATATTACTTTAAGAATAATCATTTCTAAAACTACTGTTCAAGCGTTTGATATTTTTTCTGGTAATTTCTGCGAATGATCTGTCGATACCGCGCTCCGAGCTTGTGATAAATATTTCTCCAATTATTGTTTATTGAATCTGAAGTTCAATGTGTCCACTGGGTTAATGATTTAATTTTCTAGTAGCGTTTCGTCCAATCAAATCGTTTTCTCTTACCTATTGCGATACCGTTATTTTTTTAACTAATACGGTAAAATATAATTTGATGAAGAAAATAGAATAAAATTGAAAGAACCATGAAGTCTATTCAGGAATTCAAAGCCCGGTCTTCCAGTTAGCAAATACCCAAATGTTAGCATCTCACTATTGTTCTTAAGAAAGTGGTCAACTCATCAGAAATTTCAGGTACTAGAAGAAAATGTTAGGACTTAAAACCATTCTTTATCAAAATAGTTGGTTGGAAACCTTTAACATTCCAGGATGCAATCATTTATTGCATTTGGAGTTCGGCGCGTAACGAAAGTGTTTATCAGATCGGTCACAGGCGTATCAGGGTACTCCTACTGAACACCGCTGAACAAGTTGGGTACTGACACAAGGGTTAAAAAAATAATGGTGACCTCTCTATGACCATGACTCCTCTACCTCGGGAGGTACTGCTGTCATAAAAATATAGGAACCGTGCAAGCTGAATATTTTCGAGTGTATTGCTTAAGATGGGACAATCTCTGTTCCCTTCTATGTCCCGTGAAACAATGAGCCTAAGGAGATCCGCGAAGGCTATGATCATGTACAACGGCTGCGTATGTTTGCCCATTTAATAACGCGTAAAAGTTTCATAGAGTGTTATGAAAACATGTGAAAGAGTCGATGTACGTGAAGACGCCGTTGAAAGAAGCCGTACACGCAGGTCCTTTTCGGAACTCATGAAAATACTCATGAAAGCCTGGGGTTACTATATGCAGTACCACGGGCACCCAGCAACGCAGGGGCACCGTTCCTAGGAGCCGGTGTTCGTCGATGCAGCAACGACAACATCGGCTACGAAGCTATGGTGTGGCGTCCGTCCACGGCGACGGGCAAATGCTGCTACCGATGAACAACAATAACAACAGTCAGAGTAACAACAACCAATCGGGCAGCGAGGCAACAACCGGAAATATGTCACACCGGCACAATAATTCGTCCCAACAGAAAAACACGGCATCCGAATTCCAACCTCGCCGAATCCCTACCTCCACCACGACCTCGACCTCGACCCCGACCTCAATCTCGACCTCAACCCCGACCACGAGGAACAATCATCAACGTTCCCGTCTTCCCGGTCTTCAGAACCAGTGACAAGGTATGACTGAACATTAAAAGCACAGATCACGGTTCTGCGTGCTCCTAATCAGCTGATCGGGCTGACACCGCTGATACTTGATATACAGGGTGTCTCGAGATACGTGCCGTTCGAAATAACGCCTGAACTACTGGAAGTGCGATACAATGGTAGAGGAGAGGCGTTGTCTGTTCTTTATAGCAGAGGCCGCCAGAATGAGCTGTTCAGGGTTATAATTTCAAAACGAGTTCTAACTCCTGAAACGATTGTTACTGTTGCTTCTAATGTACTGTACTTTATACATGTTTCCGTTTCCTTCGTACATCCGTTTTAGCACACATGAAATAAAAAAAAGGGAAAGTTGTACCAGGCATCTGGAAATGATCTTGAACAACCTAATCTGAATGTCTCTGCTGCAACGAAATATGTAATGATACAATAGTTAAATGGCGCTATTCAAAATCGTTTATAATTACTCCTACGTGATTTTCTCTGAATCATGTTTATTAACAAATGTATATGTGAGTCATCGATTCTTGGTGTTACTTTTTCTACTAGTTGTTAAAGGGGTGGAGAAGGCAGGCTCAGTGTTGATTTTGAGAAACTCATCGGAGCTTCTGACTTTAGACTCAAAGAGATATCAGAATGCAATTTGTACAAAAAGAAAAACAGAAAAATTGGAGTTTTATATTTGGTTCAAATAACTATTCTGGGTTGAGAATAGTGTTTCAAATTTTATCAAAATGTATCATGAATCAGTATGTTTTTTAGTATGAACGTATTTTACTAGTTTTCTAGTGCAGTGTTTCGTTAATTGTTGCAAAACGTTTATATCAAAATACTTAGTGATACATGATACACTTTGATTAAGTTTGGAGCAGTATTTTTAATCCAGAACACTAAATTGAATCGAATGTTCTACTACTCATGTATTGTTATAAAAACTTAAGGTTATTATTCGAAAATGAACAATTTTTCCAAGGTATGATTATACCACCCGAAAAGAGCGTGAAACAAATTACTAACAAAGAATTTCTTCTTAAAATTAGACGAAACTTGTTTGGAAACAATTTTTTCTAAATTTGAAAAAATGTAAAGTATAAAATAAAAAATTATTTTTTCTGATTTTTTGGTACAAATTGATGTAGTTTTGGATGAGTTTTGGAAAATCGATATTTTGAGCCTGCCACTTCTCCACCCTGACTATCAGTAGAAAAAGTAACACCAGATCGAGCATATGAATCTATTAATCTATTAATAAACAAAATTAAAGAAAACAGGTGAAGATAAGTTTGAACGATTTTGAAGAATGTCCCCTTCATTAATTACTTTTTAGATAATTTCACGGTGAACTTGTATTCTTTAAACAGAATGGTATGTTTTGTTGTTGGTATCCTGATAGATAAAAAACGAGAAAAATACAGTGAACTTTTATTATGTGACCTGGGGGCAATGGAAGATTAAACAATCGAAGTTTGAAGTTCACGTGAGTCAGGCGCCGTTTTGTGAATATCCAAATAAATATATCACTTCTAAACGGTTGAAGGTAAATTAATGAAATGAGGGTGAAAAAACCGTAGGAGGAGGAACGTGGACGATTTTGAGCAAATCTCCTTTTTAAAATTACTATTGAAATGCAGTAAAGTATTAAACGTTCGATTCAATGGTAATATTGTAATCAATGTTCAACTTGAAAGTGGTCCGATGAAAAGTAATAACGTGACGCTTTCCGTCGTATCACTTTTGTATAGTATATTCAACAAAGTGTCAATGCACAGACAATGAGACTACGAGTTCTTCAAGTCATCGAGTTCGTTGAAATTTTGCACAGTCGTAGCTGTTAGTTTAGCAGATATTTTGCTACTTTGCAACGTTCAACTTAAAATATTTGCTACACTAATGGTTTTTCGATACAATCAGCGTAACACATTTTTGTAGAAAATTAACAACCGCATCGTGTAATATATAAGAAATATAGTTTCATTAAAAAGAGAATATCTCACTCAGAAAAATACTTGGAACAATTATAACATTTATAATTCACATTTTTTTGTATTATTTGTGACTGCGGAAATAAATCCACGTAAAGATTAAAATAAGTCACCCTATATGACAGAACATAAAATAATATAGTACGAGACACATTTCCTTGTCTCACAAGGAGAGTGCACGACCTTCGTCTCACCGATTTAGTTGAGACTTCGCACACTGGTAGATTTCGTCACCCTGTTTACGACAATGTCCCATTATAGGGACAGATACTCAATATTTTTTGAGATATTCATGATTAAAGTTTTTATACAGTCTTGAAACCCACTTGAACTGTACTGTTGTAGCAAAGAACCAACCGTAGTGTGGTGCGAAGGTAGCGTGCCGAACTAGTACTTCGGAGGTCTAGGGTTCGATTCCCTGCGGAATGCAGTCTTTTTTTTTTCAATATTTTTTCTTTTCTTTCGTTTTACTCGGTTATCTGTACATAATAGTTTCGCACGCAAAAATATATACATCTGCAGGGAATCGAACCCTAGACCTCCGAAGTACTAGTTCGGCACGCTACCTTCGCACCACAACACAGTTGTTTCTTTGCTTCAACTGTGAAGTTCAAGTGGGCTTCAAGACTGTATAAAAACTTTAATCATGAATATCTCAAAAAATATTGAGTATCTGTCCCTATAATGGGGTATTTTCGTAAACAGGGTGACGAAATCTACCAGTGTGCGAAGTCTCAACTAAATCGGTGAGACGAAGGTCGTGCACTCTCCTTGTCAGCAAAAGGTCCCCGTTAGTCGATAGACCACGCCTACCGTGCGTGGACAATGATTGCATTGGTAGAACAGCGATCGTATGGGCGGAAAGTGTTGATTCTGGCGCCACCAGCCAATTGCCCGCCGGGCTATCGAGTTGTACATGCCTGCCTTAAATATTTGAAACGTAATTTCTCAAAAATGCTTGAGAGATGTGTCCTGTAATTTGAACACAGTTCTCTATGAATGATGTACTACCACTGTGCGAAATTTCAAGAAAATCAGCGATCTGAAGTACTTGTCGTCCACTTGTAAGTGTACCGTATTCTCTTTCATGTACAAATTTTCTGTAATGAACAATTGAAAGTTGCTTTTTTACAACCTTATACATAGTAGTATGCATAGCCCGTTGTTCTATAGGTTCGCTATTATGAATTGTTAATTTACCAGTAGATTCTCAACACAGGGTGATTAGTCAACATATATGCCTGCGTTAAGGAATGTATTTAAACATTTTTAACGAATGTTTCTTAGCATCCGTCTACCCGTAGCCAATAGGCAACTCTCTTGGTACTTCTTGGTAGTGATCCTTAATGTTTCGATTAATTAGGTTATAAATATTGTTTGTGGAATGAAGCATCATAACTGACGTCATGCAGCTCAGTGTTTCACATGGCAGTTCTTGTTTCTAATTCAGTTTGTAATTTCGAATCGTTCGAAAAGTTTGCGGTCTCTTCCGTGATATTACATACAGTATTAACGCAATTAATGTTCAAAGGCGAATAGTTTCATTATTTTGTTTTAAGATGAACTGTAACTATGACGATCCCTACGATAGCGATTTAATATTTTATTTTTAGTTCTACCGATTTGTGTGTTATTTCAACAACCTTAGTTTGTTGTAAACTTAAAATAATCTTGCGTACGTAAAAATTAAAATTAGGCGTCATAACCGTCTTGAAGTGAGTATTTCGATTACCTTTTCTAAAATGGTACGTCATTTTCACATTTTGTTAGTTATGCTTGTTTCCAAGTCATATGAAATTAGTTAAAATGCAAAATAGGCGGTCCCACTTCGTAAATCAAATTCGTTTCTCAAGATAATCGTTTTAGATAATATTTCAAGTGGTCCATCATAAAGTAATAATGAAAAACAGTGATAATAAATTCCAAATACAGTCTCTGGGTCTATTTGTAAAACAAGGGAACAGTCCGCAATTTTTCGATCGGATAATATCGAAAGCCATTTACGTAGAAATGTCCAGCAAGTGATAGCCAGTTCGGGTTACCAATTGCCACGAACTATCTCTTTTTTTCTGTTCAGAGAATTTCTACGATTTTGGCTCACTGATGCTCAAAACGAAAGAAGTAATGTAACATTACGTGCATGTTAACTTACATCCCTTTCACCGGATGAGACTGAACGTAATAATGAAATTACAGTTGTAATTACAGATGGAGTAGAAGACATGGACACGGGGTACCAGGAGGTACGCAACGCGATGTGATCGACTATCGCACTGGTTACATAAAATCTCATCTTCGATCACCATCGGGAAGAGTTCGGTGACTAGGCGTACCATTGTTCCGATCGCAGGTAGAACTCATTTGTCGAAAACGTAACACGTGTACATTTGGAACACTCGCATTTTAATTTGTATGTATGTATAGTGGTGGGGCTGATTCAGAGACTTGCTGATTAATACGTATCAAGTACCAAACATCGTGTCATGATAACAAAATGAGCCCCCTAGACTGAGGGCATACAAGCGTTTAACCCTTTGACTGCGAACACCGTCTGTAGGCACTTGACGTATCCGCTCACCGTGTACTGCCGACGCCCATAGGCGTTCGGTGCAATGGCTTACTAAGTACTACTGTAACTTGGCCGCACGCAACATTCACCTCGTTTCCAAGTCGCCCGTCGTCAAAGGGTTAAATAACGTCCGTTGTAGAAATATATTGTTGTATATCACAGCCCTTATACGAGCGTAATATACAATATACAGAGCGTTGAAAAAAAGGTGTGGCCCAATTTCACAGGAGCAGGAGGTACCCCTCAAAACAAACAAAGAAGTTTTAATAAACATAGGTACAAGAATCATTCGTTTCAGACTTACAAGATGTCTTCATCAGTGAAACATTACCTCTGTCCACAGTGTTTGTTCAATATGTCCCCCGTTCTTTTCAACACACACTGCGGCACATTTCCTTGTAGATGCAAGGACACGTTGAAAGATGCCTGGCTTTTCTCTTAGCTTTCGACAGCAGTTTTCGATTCATTGTTTCAACTCATCTAACGAAGTAACTGGTTTACTGTACACAATATTATTTAAATATCCTCAGAGACAAAGGTCCAGTGGGATTAAATTTGGTAAACGGAGCCATGCCACAGGCCCGTCATGTACAATCCACTTTTCATGAAAATTAGTATTCGAATATTGTCTCGCATTCCTAAAGAAATTAGCAGGATCACCATAATGCATAAACCACATTCGTTGCCTACATTGGGGAGAAATATGTTCCAACGTTTCAGGTAACGTATGTTCCAGGAAGTGAAGATATGCTGCTCTTGTCAATCGATTTGGTAAAACAACTGGTCTTATCAGTCGATCTGCAAAAATTTCTGAGCATATGTTAACGGAAAAGCGATGCTGATGGCTCGATCAAAAACAGCGTAAGGATTTTCATCTGTTCAAGCGTGCATGTTATGAAAATTATTGATACCATCTCTGGTAAAAGTAGCCTCGTCAGTAAAGAGAGCGTGACATAAAAACTGTGGGTCTGTGCTACACCGATAAAGAAGCCATCGACATAACTTAAGCTTTGCTTAGAAATGATCGTTCATTAAAGCCTGGACACGTTTGATATGATAGGCAAACAAGATTTGGTGATGCATAATTTCCCACACGGTGCGATAGCTTGCAATCCCTTCTTGGAATGCTATCCTTCAATAGCTTGAACTAAGATTCTCTTCAACTCGTTGCAAATCTCTTTCTTCTAAATTAGAAGTACTGATTGATCTCGCTCTTCCGTAGTTTCGAAAATTGCCGTTCAACGTCTTCTTTAAACGTTGATGCATCTTACTGAACGCTTTCCTGTTTGGGTGTCTGCGGTACGGGAAAGCTTCTTGATACAGGCGAGCTGCTTGTCTAACATTGCCATTTGCTTTACCGTACATGAAATGCATGCCTGCCACTTCGGAATTTGTGTAAGAATGAACCATTCATTTAACCCTTTGCACTCCAAGTACGCCTGTCAGGCACAGGCAGTGTCAAGCGATCCACTCCAAGTATGCCTCTCAGGCTCTCCGTTCGTCTGTTAATTTTATCTACTAATTATTATAAAAAATGAAATATTTCTTAACACGTAAAACCTGGTAAAGCGTAAATAACTTCATAAACATTTATCATTTCTTCTTTACAAATTAAAACTTACGGTTTTCAAAAATTTACGCTATAGAAGTATGTTGGAGTTGCTGGTCGATTGTATCAAAAAATGCTTGGAGTGCAAAGGGCTAAATAACGCAAAAGTAAGTATGCACACACAGGGGCGCTGTAATACTAGAGCAGCAAAGTACATTCTTCTGTTTACTGTTGCTGAATGACATCATACATATATGAGGAGTACGTCAAACTTTTAATTTAAATTTTTCAAAACCGAAAGCCCATTGGTCAAAATGCTCTTGTGTCTTACAACACGGCATAAACACTACCATGTCATGAAATTTCATTGAAAAGTTACGGTCACCACTCTGAGATTGCCCGTGTAAGTAAATATGTTTATTATTAACTTTTCGAAATGTGAACAAACAGTTTGGAACAATTGATACGTATTGATACGATCGTGATATGTCCTAATAAATTTTAAATCGTTCCTAAACATGCCTCCGAACGGATTGATATAGGGGCATCTAAAAAATACTAGAACAGGTCTCAGTCCCATCACTACGTACGTAGAAATTTTGCAAAATAATTTCAAACGGAATTTCAGCTGTAGAACAAGTTTTCAAATATCTGTACATATCTTCTTATTATCTTTTTTAGTTTAATGTGCTGCTCAAACTAATTAAATGTCTCAAGATTTTCAGTAATTTTTGACACTCTATTAAACGTCAGTAATGAATGAAATATTGCATGAACATTTTCATTTCATACATCCGTGTGTAACGTTCGAAAGTCTCACAGTATTTGACAAGTTAATATAAACAATAAATCATTCAAATGTGTGCTCTTTTAATTATTCTGAGCGGTATATTTATATTAAAATATTTTACAACGCATTTCAACTTACGAATCGTTAGTAATAATTGCTGTAGTAAACAAGTTAATATTTGTGTTTTTTTAATTGTTAACAATCCTTTTTACATTAAAGCGTGTCTTTAGAATTAATTACGCAATTGTATAATAAATATCTTTTAACGGATTTTTGAATGAATCCGAACAGGAAAAGGTTACATCTAATTGTAAGCCGCATATTGAGTAATTCATATTTTATAAGTGTTGTAAAAATTAAAGTTTATAATGTCGAGTACTTTCCTTTATCTTTAAATCAAGTAGGAACGCTTTTTACGTGACACTTTCATTGCTTATAAAAATACATAATTTCTAACTTGTCCATAAAAATTTGCATTTTTTTACAATTGCGAAATACACAGAAAATTTCATAGATAAAAAGTAATGACTCTCTTCTTTGTTTTCATCAACAAGTATCTTTCATTTGTTTAGAAACAACAGCGTAACACATGAAATTAAAAAAAACTATTACTTTCGATTTTTCTCACATGACTTGAATAAATGTGTTCAAAATGACTGTTGATAGTCCGATCGTTAGTATGTTTTTGAAGTCATCTCAATGTATGTTGAATAGTTTTAGCGCGAATAGTTAATATTATATTCTGTTTGATCGAATATCTACGAATCATGTTTGGTTTCCACGAGATCGGAGTACTTACAGTTAGTGATTTTAGAGAAAATTACACATTTAACTATAATTATTTGTGCGCTACAACATGCCATACGCATTTCTGTTATTACATGCGTAACTGAAGTATTCTGATTTTTGTTAAAACTGTACGATAAAACAGGCAAGTAGAACAATGTATTTCATTTAAAGTATTTCGTTCGCGTAAGGGGTGACAAACTTCTCCGCCGGGAGTCGCATGACCCCCACTATCAGTCAGTCAGTTCCCTCACTAATCAGTTGACTCGCCACCACGCTTACTCCGGTCTACCCCTACTCTGGGCCCACTTCCCTTAGATAGGTTCAGATTTGGACCAAAAAAGACAGGATAAAGGGAAGTTGAAGGATATTCAATAAAGAAACAAATTTTTACGTAGAACATTATTAACCTGTTACCTGAGGAAGACGAGTTAACTCGTCCTGTGAAAATTGCTCCGCCATGAGCAAGGCGCCTGTTAATCGTTCTCATAGTTTGCTGACAAATATTTAAACCTGTTGATCGAAGAAGACGATTTAACGTGTCATTTGAAAGTGTCTCTCTGATGGACAACACAATTTACCACATGTTTATTTGTTTTTAACTACAAACAATAGGCATTCCTAATTAAAGACCGACTCAGTTAAGAGGTTAACGTTGAGAATCAGGCCATGTAGGGACTAGAGCTACTAGTGACTAGAGAGGGAAATATGTATGGAGGGGGCATTTCTCCTACGGCTCAGTAAAGTAGATCAGTAGGGGAAGGAGCCGCATGCGGCTCGCGAACCGCCAGTTCGTCACCCCTGGTTTACGTTATCCTTAACAACAACATAAAGATGTTAATCTACGGCTGCTCGAGTTTTTACGAATGTCGCGTAACCTGTTATTAGTAACAGTTTGCATTGTATTCGCAGGAAATTTTGTTTTATCATCAGTATTAGTGTACAGTAGGCGGGATTAGTCTGCGGGTACGTGATTTGTAAAATGTAAAGGACAATCAAACGTAATAATGATAGAATAAATGCGTCTGTAGTTCAAGTTTCTTCTTCGTAATAAAAATGCAGGACCGTCATATCTACATGATAAGAGAGTGACAGATTAATCTTACTTAACTGTTATTTTTATTAAACCGCTTCTAAATATACATTTACACGTTTCTAATTGTTACTTCATAATCTGAACAGGATATTTGAGAATAGTTTAATATCACACTAATTAAATAAAAACCAAAGTGTTCTTATCATACAGAGATGTCGCCGACTTTTACTTTTACTTTGTAACGTAGAAAATTCGAATATTCGCTCAATTAAGATTACAGTAGACTCCCTCTTAATAGGTCCCCATAGAACCGGTTAATCCGAGAATATATTTGTCAAACATCATTTACAGTTTGTAAATAAAATAAAACATAAATATATATCATGTTTATTATTTACATATAAAATGTAAATATTTCTGTAGATATTGCCCTTACGTTTATATGTTTAAAAATTCGAAACTTATTCACTTTTCTTTTTTTCATACAATTACATATACGTAATTAATCATTTATCCTTAATAAATTGCTTGAACTGTTCGTGTAATATGAAAAATAAAAATTTTTTAATGAAATTATGCGTAATTGTTAAAATTTTATACAACATATGTATTGTGGATATCGATGTATTATATTTACATGTCCACTCAGGGGTATATTGTAAATGTAAAGAACGTCGACAATTTTAGTTTTTCTTATTCTGATCTAAAGACATTCTGTCATAAACGTAACGTACAGACAATACCATATTGAATTGTTTGCAGGTTATTCAGTTCATAGTATGAACTTCATACTGATGTTAGTTGAAGATGACTAAGGACGATCGGCTTCCAAATCGAGCTTCTCGACTATCTCATCGATTCGGGTATCTGATGGATACTCGGGTAATTTTTGTCAGGTACCCGGTTCAAATTAATAGCCCCAATTGAAATTTCCTTCACGATAATTGTTGCGAACCACGAATGAGCTACGTAAGACGGAATGTGTCAATCAATTGTTTTTTTGCTGAGCCTCTCAACAAAAATGTGGCCGGTTAATATGAAACCGGACACGAGGGAGTCTGCTGTATCCGTGTTATCATCTAGTGTATCGATTCGTGATAAGGAATAAGTCTTAATGTTACTTCCATGTAAAATTTTATTAATAATACATTTCAGTAGAAACATGTACAATGGCTTCGTACGATTTTCTATTAAGAATCTCTGCGGAGGATCTCAATTGATAAGGTTGCGGTCGATATCAGAAGCGTTTCTTAGAAATATCATACGAATATCACATTGTATTGTATGCTCATGTACTTTCGCATATCAATAAAATGTAAATTGATATTTAACAAACGACACCTATTAAATGATGTATAAACGCTACCTATGAATGGTTGGCACGTTTAAAATTATAACTATTATATAATTTCATTACTTTAAAATCATCTTCGCAGTTTCTAACTTTTCTGTAATATCTCTTAGAACGTGTCCAGTATAAATGAAAGATCTCGAGAGTCTAGACAGTGTGGAAGAACTTTCGAAAAATATTTTGAGAGGAATGTCATGTACAGAAGTAAATTGTTTGTAACAGAAATTCTTAATTGAAATATGCGAAACCACAACAGATTTCGTTGTTTTAATTCTAGTAGAGATAATAATTTTGATAAGAAGTAGCTCGAAGAGTTTTGATAATACAGCAAAATAAATACAACTGCGACACAAATTACTCGTTATATTTGATCTGTTCTTAAGGAGAATATTCATTCAAAAATCTATTACCAGTCATTTTTCTAGATTTCTACGTATGAACAACAAACATCTTGACTGTAAGATTTAACTCTGGTTGAATTTTCGTGTACATGTCTCTTAGAAGATACTGAAAAAATAAGAATATGAATTTTTTCGTTCGATTATTTCTTACAAAATTGTAAAAAAAATTATAACTTATTTTTACATTATTCAGTTCAGCGTAAGAACCACACGTAAATGCAAATCTTCAAAATTTTATTTTAAAAATTTCTGGTAGTCGATTTTCGTCTGATTGCTCCCCTTAAGTCGAATCACGCATGGTCTTGAACAAAATTGTAAGATTTGGAAGGTGTACAGTTCTCATAAAAGAGGAAGGGGAAAATGTTTAATCATGAGAGCAGTGCACGGTGAACATCAATAATCAATAACAATCGTTCTTGTTTACTCATAAAATAACTGAGACATAGAATGACTGACAGTTTTCTTAACTTTTGAAAGAAGTTTAGGTGTAAGAGATCGTATTTTCTTTTCTACAAGCAGTAAAAAAAAGTTTTTACATGCACCGTGCGCTGTTTAAATTCTACAACCTTTTTTTATCACGCCATGCGCATACATTTCAAGGATAATAACACGCTGCATATGGTCAATTATACATAAGTTATTGTAAACTTCGTATCTGTCTGAAGAAATATAATTGTCTTAATATTAGTACGTATACATGTACTCCGTAGTTTTATTTAGTTGAATATGACCGTCTAAAGCGTCCATTTCTCCTCGCGTACATCGTGTCCTGGTACAATGTTGAGAATATCGGTAATCGATGGCAAGTACAATTTTTCAAGCAACAATCACGTAGTAAGAATAATTATTTTTTATACATGACGTCAGTTTTATCCAGAAATTACATCTCTGCTTTGATATACATCATTTGTTATATTCAAACTCACTGGACATCATATACTCATTTATTCGGATCCGAAAACCTACATTCACACATATACATGGAAGCAAATATAGAATACATATTCAAACAAAAGTTACATCATTTTTTATATTTTTCCGCGGGTAATAATAGACAATATGGATCTGCGTATAAATGGCATAATTCCACATTTGCATTCTGTGTTTCAATTTACAAAGGTTGAATAAATAGTATTATATTCTTTTGCATCAAATCAACATCTCTAAATCGAATTTTAAATTCCCTTAATAGCTCTAATATATATTCCTGAAATGATGAAAATTTCCCTTCAGGAATTTCTTTCGTAATTCCTTTGCAACACAGAAAATGTAACAGATTTTGAGATGTAACAAATCATTGAGAATTGTTATAGCTGAATTTGAATTAAATATTACGGATCTCCTTAAAAATAAATAATACTGCAATTAATCTTTTAAATGTCAAACAGATCTGAATAAGTTAGTGTGTATAATGTCCGCTGCGTTTTTATATGAAAAATGATGTACATCAAAATGGAGATGTAATCTTTGGATAAAGCTGATGGCATGTATAAAAAATAATTATTCTTATTACGTGACCGTTTCTTCAGAAATCGTACTTATACCTACAGGCACTGACATTTTGAACATCGCACCAGATCACAAGCTACATGAGGAGAAATGGACGCAGAGTGGGGGTAGGCTGGGGTGGGGATGCGCTGCGGATGGCCATCACTGATCTAAATTATTACAAATATGACACGTGTCAATAAAAACTTCGATTTATTGAAAACTATCGGCTACACTGGTGAATATAGATCCTGGCATTCCATATGCGAATTGTAGACGAATGATGATCAACAAGCGGTTATTATTTGATTTTACGAACTGGGTGGATTGGGTGTTCCATGTCAGACAAATCAGGTGGATTCTTCTCGTAGAATTTAATTTCTCTAATTCCCTCCGCGGCGATTTCCCACAGCTCCGGATGCTTTTGTTTAAAATTATTATACCATTTTTCGATGTAAGGCCATGCGTTCAGTTTGAAGTCAATCGCTTCTACACACATGGTCGCAGTGATCAGCGGAAAATCGGCGATAGTCAGGGCATCTGTCAAGTTAATACACAGTCTTAATCTTCAGTATTTGTTATTTATTATTAATTCAATGAAAATATTATATATAGAATGGATATTATAACATGGCAGTCATAGGATTGGTCCCTTTTTGTAAAACACATGAGTGTATATTATTATTTTATCTGTTTGTGTAATTACGAATATACAAGGTGTCCCAATAATTCTGTCTACCTCACGTATCACCGTAATTTTAACTAATGCAAAGCCGCTCATCGTGTACGGTCGACGCCCATGGGCGTTCGATGCAATGACTCATTACGTATTACCACTGCTCGGCCGCACGCAGTGTTCTCCTCTTTCCAAAGAGCCCGCAGTCATAGGGTTAATAGTTGTTAAAATACATACAATTTGTACATGCTTTCACGTTGTTTTGTATACAAGTTGTTGTATTTTACATTTATAAACGCTATATTATTCATAGAAACTTCTAAACTAAAAGGTGATACTTACTACCGGCAGCATATTCTGAATTTTCGTTTTTCAAGTATGTATTGAAAGTATCCAAAGCTATCGTCATTTTCTTCAAGCCGAGGGGAGTTCTTTTGTAATCGAAGAAGATGGGAGCCATCTGTATAAAATTTGTATACAGAAACTTATTTAAAAATGTTAAGAACAAAAAGATAGACTAAATCAAAATAGAGAGCTGGTTCGTCAAAAAAACTACGTTCATGTTACTGTTGCAAGATTAATCTTATATACAGAGTGTTCCAGTGTTAAACGAGTAAATATTACTAATATATTGCATGAGTATAAATAATAAAAATATGTTATTTAGAAAACGCTTTATTCGAGAGTTATAACATAAAACATTAACTATGAAGAAATTAATAGTAAGTTCAGGAATAATGTGTTACAACAATACAACAATATCTAATATGTTTCTTCGAACTATATTTAATATTTGGAAACCTAACATAACTTGTATTAATAACAAATTACAGTATGTAGTACTATATACTTTCTATCAGAATACTGTGGACACTTTCCAACGAAGGGTATGCAAGTATGGTTTTCATTAATGGTTCCCGTAATAAAAATGATTCAGCTTCTATAAGAAACTGCCAACAAAGATTTCTTAATGGAAAAGTCATGTTTTAGCGTGTTTACCAGACTGTTGGTACAGTCGCAAAATTGTCGATTTTGAAATGTAAAATTAATTCAGTGTTCGAGAGAATTTTAAAAAATTCTTTACTTTTGTTGTAGCTGTATAATAAAGCGATTTTTGTAAAGTTTAATCGTTTAACTCAGAAACATTCTGTACATGAAATTCTATTTTAATAATTTTTTCATGATCAATTAAAGTGCAGTTATAGTTTCGTTTTGTATAATTCTTTTGTAGTATGCACTATTTCTGAATCGCTTTCGTCGTGCTTTCGCCTCGAAGTTATTTCTTTTTTACTTACCACGTACTCAGAGATATTATGATAATACATTGCCAAGTTAAAACACAGACGATGATTAACTATTGCACGAGCCCTTGCATCTTTTGGGTATAATTTTCCGGTCGTATCGTACTTGTCGCCAAGGTATTGTAAAATAGCATTACTGAACATTGAAAAATAATACTGATTATTATATACTTTTATAACCATTTTACTATTAAATTGTTTCAATTTTCTGTAAAACAGAACCGCTCTATTCGCTGGATTAGAAGTAAAATACGTTCCACTATTATTTTTTTCATTAAAGCTCTCATGATCATATTGCAATTACAAATTAAAATACAATGTTAATATGATACTGAGATGGATCAGGAAGTAATATGATTCGATACTGTTTAAGACAGTTATGAAATATACGATTATTAATAGTATTAATAATAAAAAAATGTTATATTTAAGAAATAAATATCTACCTTTCCCCCATGGTAAGATCATCATCAACCAATACAGGAATTTCCTTTTGCGGATTTAACTGCAAATAGAACCTTACGTTACTTGCATTATATAGGCACGCAACACTGTGTATTAATTTATTGAAACACAAAATACGCGCTGTTTGTAGAGTACATTAATTTTTTACTAAAATAAGCATACTTGTTCGTATTCTTTTGTCATGTGTTCGCCCTTGCCAAAGTCTACATCGATCAGTTCGTACTTAATGTCCATAGCTTTCAGTGCTTGGCGACATGCAAGGGATGGTGGTCCATCGGATACGCTATAAAGTTTCATTGTTTATCTGCAAAAAGTAAAAATATTCAACTCCTACGTATTATTACGTGCAAGAAACATTGTAAACAATTAAATATGACAAAACTTTTGAATTGGCTAACTTTAGCCTCTTGCGGTTCGAATAATTTTCACCTTCTCTCTGATAGGTTCACCTGAAGGTTTCAATTATACAGGGTAGACCAGTAAAAATTACCACCTTGAATATTTTCTAAATTATAGGAGCTAGAGAAGAAATTGGCAAATAACAGTTGCACGGTAAGAAGGGAGCTATCATATGGCGTTAACAATTTTTTTCCAGGTGGAGTTGCTTCGGACTTCTGAAGGTCATCTTCGTTTTCTTAAATGTAACGCTGTATTTCTTTAGTCACGGTTCAATAGCGGCTGTTGAGAGGAATGCAATGACCTATAGCACAAGGTCAGTCAAGATCATTCAAGGTCAGTTATAAAAAAATAATTTTTAATACTTACAGTCACAGAAGGTGTGCGAAATGATCGCCACCAACATTCATACGATACTATAATCATCTGCTTGTAATGTCAATCGTAGAATGGTTATTACTGATCAGGTGTAGCAATAGCAATCATTTTGAACACCTTCTGAGACTGTGAATATTAAAAATTATTTTCATATAACGTACCTTGTACAGGTCAGTTTCAAAATCCACTGAAATTATTTTCGCGATTCTTTCTTTCTTTAGATTTCAGATAAAAAATAATGGAGTAGTAGTTATGCAGAGCTATTAACCCTTTGATAGTCTAATAAAAAAGCCGAACGCCGTGTAGGTATAGCCAATTGCTCACGAATAACGGCGGCTCAAACTTCTCCGTTCGAGTAGAGACCATGGTTTTGAACGTGCATTAAAGATACACATGTACACGTGTAATTAATATATCCGTGTTTTAGTCCGTGTAGTTTTTATACACGGGTACAGGGGTACTGAAATACACAGGCACACGGGTACATGTGTATTGATATATTCATATTTTATTTCGAAATTATGTTGTTTTTTACTGTTACCTGCAACCTAGAAAATCATATATTTGTTTCGCAAATGACTTGCGTAATAGTACTTCAATATTCGGGTATTTTGTTATACACTAATAATCACACGCAATGAAATATGAATATGTCAATACGTGTGTACCCGTATAGTTTGATACACGTGCACTCGTGTATTAAAAACTACACGGACTAAAACACGGATGTATTAATTACACGTGTACACGTGTACTCAGATACACATGAAATAGAGAACTCTACTTTCGAGGTAGCCCCATTATGAGTCTCAAGTTGACTTGTTTGTCAACGAAGAAGTTCGAGCTGCTGTACTCGTGAGCAATCTGTTATGCAACTCTGCAGTACAGTTTTATACAACACCGAACGCCTGAAGGCGTCAGCAGTACGCGATTTTGTCCAGTGAAAAGCATTTGATACTTTACTCTTTATGTACATGATCCTCTAATTATTTTGAGTAGTGCATTTGCGTATTAATTTTTGTGCGACATATGCAATGTGATTCTGAGATTTTCAGTTCTAACAATATTTTAACGAATTTCAATAATTCATGATTTCGTTTATGTGTGTTCGATTGCAATAATTATAAAATAAAGATAATATGTGTGCATTGTATGAAAGAGATCACACTTAATTGAGATATTTGATATAAAAGGCTTACGCACCGTTTACGAAGAATCTGCAGCTAGACTGACAATTCATGAGGCACATTGCTCGATGTTACTTTCACTCTGTTCTTCCCTCAAGGTTCTTAATGCTGTCCGACATTCCAATACATATGTAGGTTTTATTTTAATTTTTAGTATCACACGCATAACACGGTGATCTGATTTAAAAAATTCTAATAATAAAGTCGTATGTAGTTCGAACATAGTAAGGATTCTTGTATGAAATACTTATGAATAAATCCATATTGTTTGTACAGTTTCTGTTCGCTCTTTTACGTTATCACACATAAATGTATGCGACTATTATTCAAATGTTTATAAGCTTTTTAGTTGTTTAAGACACTGCATCAATTGTATTGTAAAATTAAATATAATACTTTCCTATAGTATTTACCTGATACAGATTCCCGATTTTGGCGAAACTTCACAACAAAAGCCCGAAAGGTGTAACTCACGGAATTTTTTGCAGTGATAATTTAACATTTATGCCAAGTTTCAACTTTGTATCTCAACTTGGAGGGTACTTAAGGGCAAAAATTAAAAATCACGTTTTTGCCCAATTTTTCCTATACTATAGCATGAAAAATGTTGAAAAAAATCAGAGACATTTCAAATATCGAGGCACATATTATGGAATTTTTTCAGATTTTTAAATTGAAACTCCAAAATGTAAAAAATAAAAAACGAAAAAAAATGCCGGTTTTGTATTGAAGCAGTCGTGGAACTAGATTTATTTAAAAAATGGATATTATTTCTTCGAGAACTTGAAAACAATATCCTCTGTTTTGCTTACAATCAATCACACTTAAAGCTACTGTTGCCACAGATAAACAAATTTGACGGATCGAATTTTTCGCAATAAACGAGTCACTACTGTAATCTCTAAAAGCCGTCAATACATACAGTGCTATCTCGTGTATTATTTAGGAACATTATGATCCTGCTTATGAATTGGTCCGGGAGATGGCACATACACGGTTCACATGTGTTTTGTAATGCCAAGAAATATATAGAATATAGCTGTAAATATACATATAAAATGTATTTTTGTTTCACATTAATATTTAATAAGGAAATATTTTTTTAGAAGTAATATTCAACCGGTATTAAATAATTTATACTATGTACGTAATGTTTATTATAAGTATAATAAAAGCCTCTTAAAACAATTTATACGTTTCCACAACGAATATTTGGTTTATTACATAAATTTGTGACAAGTGCGTAGTAACATTCAACTGTTAGTTAAGGTGTCAGTTTAAAACCCAATAAACAACAAATATGCTACATGGCACTAATTTGCAACTTAGAGTTTTATGTTCTCTACTAACGAACAAGAAAGTCCTGTATTGTCTGGTTCAACATTTAACTCTTTAACAACTCCATCTTCTAGTAGCATTGAATAACGTTTGCTTCTTTTTCCACCTAACACAGGTAGATCAACAGAGAGTTCTAGTGCATCTGTGAATTCACCTTTCGGATCTGCTAACATGCGTACCTGTAAAAAGAAATATATTGAGTTTCTTTTATTATAAGTAGATTACTCAGCAAGGCACATACAATATGTGTGTAATATATTATTGACATTACTTTGCCTTCTGCACCATGTTCTTTACCCCAAGCTGCCATAACAAAGGGATCATTTACAGCCACACAAAAGATTTCTGCAACTCCTTTAGATTTTAATTCTTGAGCTTTTTGTAAGTAACCAGGAAGATGAGTCTAAAATTAGAAATAATTGTACATCATGTTTTTTGTAATGCTTTAAGGTTTTGTTCTATTTTAACTTTTAAGATTATAAATCACCTGGACACAAAAATTATAAAATTCTGAATACATAAGATCAAAGGAATACAAATCTTATAATTCATGCAAATTGAAATACAGTGTATTACCTTATTCGTTATTTTACATGTATGGAACGTTCCATAACTGATGGTAAAACTAGGATAATAGCAATTCTATATGAAAAATAAGTTGAAAATGTACAATAAACTTTTTTCATATGAAGCTTTGTCTTTGATAAAATCGACTTTGAGAAATAGTTAAATGTACGTGTACCTGATGAATATTCAAAGTAATTTCCTCAAAACCATAGCCTTTTATGAAAAAATTTTATTTTATGTTTTCAACTTACCTTTTTCATATAGAATTGCTACCTTCTTGGATTGTAGCACTCGTTATGGAACATTCTACATATAATATAATTGAATATCATTTAAAGAATGAGAAAATTATTATATTTATCAATAAAAATGTTATTTAATCATTTAATAGTGGATACTCATGATTGTGTATAAACTGTATGTACAGTTATAGGTACCTTTGAACATCCTGGTGTAAAGGCACCTGGTACTGCAAAAACAATTATCTTTTTACCTGATGCAATTTTTGCAAGGTTCACCTTATTCATTGGCGAATCTTCAAAGAGATCAACCGAGGGTAGTTTATCACCTACCTAAAATATATTGGTCAAAATTTAGTTAATTATTAGAGATGTTATTACTAAGTAACTTAGTCTTCAAACCTGTAAGCATCATGTAGGCAGACTATAGTGTCAATGGATTACTAATGCAGTCTCATTGCTAATACCTTTTAATTTCATCTCATTAAACAATTCATTAACACAATATAAGTGAACATTGCTTACACATATTATTCCTTCAGTCTTTCAAATGTAAACACTGTCCATTACTTTAAAATATTCTTAATGTTTTTCAACCACAATACTGTATCAATGCATCAATAGATTCCTCACAAGGATATTATAGTGCTGCATGTGCATAGAGTACGTGTTGTGTCCCATACTGTCTGACATGCATGTGTGTATACGTGTCAAACTAGACAAAATGTAATGTTCGAAGAGCAGTTCTTGATTTTCTTGTAATAGCAGCAACAAGATCTGTTGATGTACTAATGTAATATGAATGTTGATAAAATGCATTGTATATCTGGTATAATATTAGCAAGTAATTTCATCAAGGGTCTGTAGATGTACAGACTGATACAACAACATGCTGGTGAAATGCATTGTGTATTTAACATAGTATTTCAGCTAGCTTCATTAGATATTAGTGGACACATCAATACAGTATCATTGGGAATCTTTCTTAGCGGACACAATTTACACCTGAAAGCTTTAAACAGTAATACATGATGTAGTATCTGTAAAAAACCGGCCAGAAAACTCTTGTTACATGACGATATGTCGTCACTTAATGAATCTTCGGATCTGAAGACTAAGTTGTCGGATAATAAATACTGTAACTGAAACAGTTACAATAAGTATTAATTGTACTAATTATTTTGAATTATTTCGTCATTTATCGAAGTTTAAATGAACGACTTACAGAGATAACCATGTTTTGAGACGACACGCGAAATCCTCTCACAAGACAACTGAACGATGACCGTTCACCGGCTAAAATCGAGCGATTAATGAGTTGGTTCATCTGTATCTATGACACTGGACGTCGTGAACCAACAATAGATTGTTTTTGTACGGAACAAAAATGAAAATAAGTCGCTTTATCAAGGTGCTATCAGTAACCGGCACGATGAACGCACGAACGGTATTGCGCAACCACTGCAACTCATTACATAAATAAGAGCGTTTGCTTTTTCCCTACATATTTCTATTTTCGGCGGTCATTTTATTCACGTAGTACAAGCTGGTTGACAACGTGAATGTTATGTAAGTAACCATGACTCGATTTCATTATTTTTTTACCACGATGTCATGGGAAACGATGATAATCACAACATTTCATATCTATGACAGAATCGATGCGACCTTACATATCGTCTGCTGAATGAACAACAATTTGGAGTTGTGCTGCCATCTCGAGAGTAGTTTGCAAATCTGTTGTCCGTTGCCATGGCGACACGACGCGGCCATTAATGGGGCGGTATATGAATGATTTCAAAACGGGGAGCATAGGGTCATTCCACGCCAAATCAAACACTTTTTGACGACGAAGCCAGGGATTTTGTTCAAAATGAAGTATGATGTACATTGGGGGAGGGGGTTAAGTCATCATTTTGCTGGTTTCGAATTTATTTAAAAAATACCGAGTTTTGAATTTTACAATTTTTGCCTATCTTCATGACAGCAGGGCGTAAGTTCTTATGAATTTGTATCTCTGAAACTATTTGTCGGATAGAGTTCGTTTTTTTTCATTTTAATCTAGAAGATTTGGTCTATTGTAATAATATTTTTTTTAATTATAAAATTAATTTTATAATATTAAAAATTCTAAACAGGTGCGATAAAACGATGATAAAAAATCGTAAATCAACTTTTTTTAGGTCGCTGTAAAGGGGTGACTTCCCTTTACAAAGTCACTTTAAAAGGAATCCTCAACAAAATTTTTTAGATTACGTACAGTCGTTTGAACTTGAAAAGTTGTTTAAAAAAAGCAACTTCAGTTTTCCATTCCGTTTTATAATATAAAAGGGTCTTTGATAGCAGTTCGAAAGTGGACAATTTTTGTTAAAAATTTAGTGATCCTTTAATTGTGTGTAGTAGTGTGTAAAAGGGATAGATAAAGAGCAGTGGACGAGATGTAGACGTGGAAATCTTGGTAAAAGGTGGTATGCGAAAAACAGTGCAATGGAGATGAGAGTGCAGAATATGCCAAGAAGCGGAGAAAACTCTGTGTCATGTGTGAAGGTGCAAAGGAATGGATGAGTGTGTGAATGGAAAGGTCAAAAAATGGATTGCAACAATTAGGGAAAGCCGTAGCATAGAGGAAAGTATCGAAAAAATGTTGAGAGGTAAATTGATAGCAGAAGCGTACGACTATAGTAGATTGTTTGAAAAAAGCGCTAGGGATAAGAAGTAGAATATCATGCTATAAATAGAGTAACAGTGATAGTTTTAGATAGAGTACCGTATAATTAGATGGATTGTTTAATTTTACGTTAGAGTTATAATGACAGACGGAAGGAGAGGAGAAAATAAGTTTATTTAGGATAGAAATATACCAAAGACGTATCGTCAGAGACTGAGGACCAATCAGCACCCAAAATACAAGTTAGATATGTAAGCTAGATAATAAGATGAAACTGTATACTAAAAACTTGATGTAAAATATGGTGAGACAATAAATATATATATATATATATATGTATATATTAAAATAAACCTTACACTTTTGCCTGCTAGCGATTTGGTAAAAACGTGCTGGTGAAATCGGTGGGGGCCCAAAGGTAACATGACACGGAGTTTAAGGGTGGAAAGGGCCGAAGAATCGGGAGGAGAATTACCTTGAGATTACGGAGAGTACAGAGGATCGAATTGAATACGACACTGCTAGGTAGAACCATTCGCATCCGGGTCATTAAAAGCGGTTCCTCTGAACCCTTACGAACACCGCCGTCACAATGCACCGTAATGGGAATAATATGCTCTATTTACAAATTAAAATATCCGATTTCAAAATATTCCGCGCGCTATTTCATCAATATTGGCTCCATCTGCGCGCTGTCCAAAATTGATCCTTTCTTCTCTTTCGTACACCTTCCTCAACTTTGCGAGAGTCGGTTAACAAGGAAGGAGATCTCATCGTTACTGTATTTGTTCAATCCGCAATGAGATTTTTTAAATTATTTATTTATTCATGTTAAAGACAGGTACCATCCTGACAGATCTCAAGCAGTGCCTCAACAAAGCCATACACTTTTCTAACAGGTTAATATATCCTGTTCTTTATTCTCTGTACAAAAGTATTGAGCTTTCTGACAAATAGCTGTTAATTTAATACATATTTTAATTTAAAAATAGAGAGAAAACTTTTTTAACCGATACCGTAAGTTTTGTCATGCACTAATAAATAAAAAAGTACATATTAGGATATTTGTATGGAAAAACTGGTACTTTTGAAGATGCATTTAAATATTGTTGCGTCTGAAGGCACGAGTAACATTTTACAAAATTAAAATTAAAATATTTATTAGACTAATGGTTCCCCGGCGAATGTTTATGCAAATATATAATTTTAGATATGAATATTTTTTATTTAAATGTAGTTGAAGAAATAGAACTTCGACATAGTTGTATGTTATGCTTTAAATGTTATAAAATATATTTTTTGTTTCACTCACTTCATAACATGTACATCGTGCACATATTTGAATATATTAAATTATATAAAAATCCGCAGTCTAAGTAAATTACCATCCATAATGAATTTGTCAATGTTTTATGCGATGAACGTTCGGTAAATCAGAATTTCGATTTTACGTAATTCATATTTTCAACAGAAGTTATTTCCACTACACACGAGCGTTTCTGAAATTTCTCAATCTTTTTTAGACAATTCAGAATGGACGATGGATCCGCCTTTAGTTACAGTTTTCATTTTCGCAAAGTTCGATCAGCCAGTCACGCGGCAAAAAACGGTGTTCCTTTTTTTTAACGAAAAAGTTCCAACCGACCCAAACAGCTTTACGTGCCTTTTTAATTTTTTCATAGTTTTTCTGATTAAAAAAACCCTGCTAGAATTTTTAAGCTGAAAAAATGATCTACACCCCATACCGCTTTAAAAACTGTTCGCATGCGTATCCCTGGCGCAAAAAGCGGTACTTCAAAAAAAAATTCGAGCCAGCAACGAGGCCCAGAAGTCACCTTTTTAAGTAACGGGTTTTTTTTGTCAGTTTATTGCGAGGCTAGCTGTTTTCGAGCAAATATTGGATTCGAAGGCTAAAACGTGGATGTCGTCGCTTGAATTTTTTGCATACTCGTTCGCACCTCATCCCTTGTCATCGACTGACCAAGTAAAAAAACGTGGAAGCTATAAATTATCTGTTTTCGCCTTTTTTTAACGGTATTTTCTAACGGCAAAAAACACTGGCATTACTATTGCTCGCAGTAACGGAAAAAACTGGACTTTTTCCGGTCAGCGAGTGCAGTTTTATGAGAGGTTGCCTGGAACACTGCTAAAAAACGACACAGCCCGTTTTCTTCTCGTGGCGATAGTTTTTGAT
The DNA here is from genome assembly GCA_916610135.2 of Macropis europaea. Taxonomy (NCBI): domain Eukaryota; kingdom Metazoa; phylum Arthropoda; class Insecta; order Hymenoptera; family Melittidae; genus Macropis; species Macropis europaea. The sequence continues at coordinate 21,759,900 of OU744345.1, read as the reverse complement.
AAACATTTTTTAATACAACACAAATTCATTAAAGCTATTATTCACTTTAAACATTTTTAAACGACAGCGATTTATAGGAAATTCTTCTTCCACTTCTTTGCATGCTACCTACAATCAGCATCGACTGCTATGGTCATTTAACGCGGGGACACCAGTTTTAGGTGGGTTCCGAATAGGGTTGTCAACTTTTTTTTGGGAAAATATAGTACTTTACGGCCAAATGTGATAAAAAATATAGTACATTGTGAAAAAATATAGTACTTTTCAGAGGAAAGTGGTACAGAATATAGTACATTGTGAAAAAATATAGTACTTTTCAGAGGAAAGTGGTACAAAATAAAACTACATTGAAACAGCGACGTCTTATTTTTTAAATGTATATTTTTTTGTACATTTTGCATTATTAATTAATTTACTGTCTTTAACAAGTATGTCAAATGTTTGATTGCACTGAAAGTCAAAATTAACATGTATGAGGAGCTCAATTTTTTATGAGAGATAGACTAACTCTGTTTCTCTCTACCCGCCACTTTATATTTATTACAAAAAAAATTCTCTCTGTAAAAGAGAGAGAGAATTCTCTTTGAAGTGGCCGGAATAGAGAGGAAGTATACAATTATTTTATACAAATTTCGTAAGGCATTTTCTGTAAGTGTTTTGATATTGACATAGAATAAAAAAATAAGTAAAAATTGTAGAATTTTATCGATGTATCGGAAATACAGTATTTTTGCATACTATATATTTTTCTAACAGTATATAGTACACTAGACAAAAATATAGTACAATACTACATATTATAGTACGATTGGCAACCCTAGTTTTGAACCACCATGATCGGATATTAAAAATATTTAAAAGTACGTTGCCGTCGATGATTTTCGTGGCGATTCCAAAAAGGCAGAAAGCAAAAAAACTGCAATCATCTTTCGTGATAACGATTGCACGGTGTGGTCGGGCTGACACGACGGGGAAACGAATAAGAAGTAGAATCGGAATTCTCTGTCGCACGGTTACGGTACACGGAAACCGATAATATTATATTCTATTCTGATTGTAGAGAGGTACGCGGTATAAGCGCAGACGGATACTCGTTAAGTGTGGCCCGAAGGCTCTAATTAAAATAACAAACGGAAAATTTCCGAGTTTCCGTCATTTATGGAAAGCCCCCTTTCCACCGTTGTCCTCGTTCGAGATCCATGGAAACGGTAACAACGTTTCAGCTCGCGTCTCTGTATATAAATGTTTCCATATTATATCGTGGAGAGGTGTCGATACTCTGCCCCCGCTGAAGGGCTGAGCACGCACAACGCTGATGAAACGATTTCGCCGTACAAACCGGGAAACACGTGAAAGAAATCTCTGAGAGGAAAACGGAAAACTCTGTACGAGCGGCAAACAAAAGAGGGTGGAAGGGAAGTAATAAAAAAAATGTGTAATACGACGGATTAAAAGGATTGATAAAAGGATCGCGGAAAGGAGAGAAGCAGGTGAAAATAATAATAAAGAGGAAATAAGGTTGAAGCAGAGAACGAGAGAAACAGAGAGAGAGAAAGGGAGAGAGTGAGAGAGAAAGAGAGCGACAAAGGGAGGGAGTAACCACGAAGAGGGGTTGGCGTTTTCATCGAAAAGGAAGGTTGGTTCGGGCGTCTCGTTACAGCGGTTGGTTGGTGAAAAGCGTGGATGACGCGGAGGTGGGTGAAAACTCCCGGAGGGTGAAACGGCCCTGCCGTGTTTTTCGCCGATTGAATCAATTAAAGAGGAAAAACTGCCGGGCTAAAATATTCGAGACGTGTCCTTTCGGTCTTGTGCCGTGAACACGCGCGTATTCCTACACGTCCCCACCAATCGAGACGCGTTGGTCCGCCTTCCAAACTGCTGGACCACGTGGACCATTCGAACCATTGCTTTTTTCGCCTCTACGAAAAATATTACTGAGATCGTTTTGAAATTGCATACACACTATAACACGCGTGAAGTCCCAATTTGAAGGTCTTGTCAGTTTGAAAATTGGAGTGAATGTAAAAAGGAGTAGACGTCATTCGCTGGGACACAAAGCAAAGAACGCTTGATCAAATAAAGCGACCGTGAAGTGTCTAATCTCTGTCTCGTTACGATAGTATACGTCTAAGAATAACAGTCTTCACATTTCTCTGTAGATGGTGAGAAACTGTATCAATTAGCGTACTTATAAGTATGTGGTTACACTTAAAAAAAGTGTGCGTGCACTTTATGACTGCACCGACGCACAGAAGTGCATAAGTGTAACCCGGGAGCATGACTCTAACAGCATTTAATTCAGCTTTATGACATTTTTTTTCCGTGTCCATCCATTTTAAAAATATACAGGGTGAGGCATTTAAGTGGGAACACCTGAATATCTCGTTCCAGCTGCGTGTATAATATAAGGAAGGAACTCATGTTTATTCATTATTAACTCATATTTATATTGTAATTGAAAAGATATTGTTGGCCATTTTTGCAATACCTTTTGAATAACGAAATATTCTAAATTATTGCTTTTATATTGAATATTGTAGTATTTCCATTTTGTAAGTAAGTACATCGGTATTTTTTTTATATCAGTGAGTTGTGTATTGATTGATTTGTTTCATATGCGCGTTATATGAATAAATAATGTCACGCGTACGTGATAACGGCCGTCAGAGTGTTAAAAACAAATGGTTTTGCGATTTATGTTTATCATACATCTGGTACAAAAGTACATCTGCAAATTTTATGGTATTGTTTCGAGTGCAACGTCTACAATACAGGTCGTCAGCGTGATTCATCATTGGCCCTAGACACTATTCTATTAATCATCAGTTTTAACACACTGTCTATTCTATTAATTATCAGTTTCAATTTGTATGGATACGTTGCTCTTTTACTTACAGCTTTTAGATCATTTTATTTTAGTTTTCAAGTTTTAAAAATGTATGTTCGTTTAATACTTTGAGTGCCACGCTGCATTAGCTGAAAATGATAAAATTTCTAAATTTGTATACAAAATGAGTATAACCATAAATTTTACTTTTTTAATCAATAATATCAGTAACTCTTGTCATTTTTTTACTGCCTCTATTAGACTTTATTATGTACGTTTATTAATATTATATACAGTCACATAAATAATGAGTGAATCTATGTGTCACCAAGGTATGGGTGGCGTAGCACTCAAAGTGTTAATGTACACTTTCCTGAAATTTTACTTGGGCCATTTCCAGACAAATTTTCGGTTAGCTTCTTCTTGAAAAAACTCTCCAATTTCGAAAATTACAGACGGCTTGATATTTTCCATTCGTTGTGGCTATAACTTTCAGAAGTACAGCACATCAGTATTTTAAATCGTTTGCTTCCTGATTAGACGGTGTCGCGTAAAAATAGTGCACGCTTTGTTACGTAAAGTGATCAAGATAGCAGATACGTCATGGTAATCAAGGAACAGCTTAAAGAGGTAAAGGAGGGAAGTCGAGACAGTGTCAGGCAACAGAGTTTAATATCTTAATTACGAAGGAATAGTTTCGCATGCGGGTGTGCTAAAATCGTTGCACAGATTAGCAGTAACACTATTCTCGTAAGCCTTCCATCCGGCTTGTTTGTTAAATAATATCATCGCCACGGGATTGCGAAAATTTCTCCTGTTTCATCTATGTATGCTCATCCGCCGATGCGGCTACAGCAAGAAGGAAATAATATTCGGAAATCTCAGAAACTTTATGAAATTTAATAACGAGTAATCGTTGCTTGTAAGCTACCAGAAACTCGATGCTGCAGGCTAATATTCTTATATAATGTTCCGTAATATGTACTTCTTTATTATGGATTCGTTAAAGCATGCACGCCCGTTAGCACAATATTGCTCTCTGTTTCGGAAGGAACAACCGATAAGATTCATTTCGCTACAATATGCGAGAGCACGACATAAACAGTTGAATCGTAACTTGGTTGTTGATGTATGGACGTGTCCAATGAAAGTCATCGTAATGATTAAGAGGAAGTGAGTGGAAACGAAAACAGCTGCTTCATCGCAACAGCATAATGAACTGGAAGATGCAATGAAACGAATTATTAATGATTGTTCATGTTCAAAGTCTCATCAAGCTTTCTTTTCAATTGTCTGGGGCTATTTCAATATCGGCTATTAGTTATGCGATATATTGTACTCCCTTATCATTGATTGTTTTCGCACTTTGTAGTATAAACAGATATCACATTTGCAACGAGTGTACAGAAATGTTTAAGGAATATCATGTACGGTTGTCAAACAAGAAATTGAGGGATAGTAAACAAATATTTAAAAATATATTAAATATTTATTGACACAAAAAGTATTGTATTATCGATGTTAATGCCGCGTGCCAACTATAGTAATATTAGGTTGCCAACTAAATTCGCAACTTTTTGAAATCCTTCGCTTCAAAATTCACTCAATTCGATTGTCACGGAATTGAAAAGCTACCAGAACTACGGCAAAAGATCATCGATCCGAATGGAAATTACTTGAATAAAAAATTATCAGTTGCAAGATTTTAATAAACGTTTTTATGCATAATGTTCCGAAGGTCTTGAATTTAGTTGCCTGTCTAATATGTACTTTATGTAAATTGTTTAGATTCTATCCTTTGAAATTACCCCTTTGCGCTGCAAACATTTTTTTATTTGATCGGCCAGCAACTTCAGCACACTTTTGTAGTGTACACTTCTGAAAACCATAACTTTTGATTTGAAAAGAAAAAATCATAAATGTTTATGAATTTATTTATTTTGATTTTTATAGAATTCTAAAGTACCTTTAGAAGCAATTTCCAATCTGCATTCTCCACATGCTGGACTGTGATGTAAATTACAATTGTCCTCATAACGGAGAAAACGGAGTGCAAAGGGTTAAATAATGTTTTTCTGTAACAGAGCCATGTAAAGAAATATTTATACATCGAAAGTGTGCGAGTACATGCATAGGTATGCTTCAGAAGAATTGTTTGTCGTAAGTACAAGCAAGCGAATTTCAGAACAATTACCTCTGACACTTTGCGAATGGGCCCGGAAGGATCGATTCAGCAGATATCGAAGCGACCAACGAATTCCTAATTGACAGTTTTGCATGATGCAAAACGACGTTTCGACGACACGTACGATGGATCGCTTCTTTCGTTACTGTAGGGTGAAATAGAATTTTATAATGATACATTTACAACAGGATTCTTCGAACTCTAATTGTAATTAAAATAATCTACAGTTTTCTTAAGCTTAGAACATCAGGATTCATCATGTACAAATGCTTTCAAGTTTCAATATAAACAGAATTTAATATTATTACTTATCGATACCTCATTTGTCCTTTCGGATCTTGAGGAGCTTTGGTTTTGTACATCCTTAAATCTACTTACATTGCAGACACCGAATATAGAAATATAAAATAAATAACATAAATATAAATATGAATTACGTTTAAATGAAACATTGCATAACATAAAATAAGCATTAAGTTGAGCCTTAAATGACTAACTGAACATCATATAAAATATTTCTTTTAATAAAATGAATTTAATATTTTTTTTTCCTTAGAAATTCAATTTGATGCAAGATTATGTTTCGCTACGTAAAAACGCAATTCCTTTCCAACTGTGCTTACTTTACCGTAAATATTTTCGAACATTTAAATAATAAAGGTTTAATTTTTCTACTGATACTGTATTTGATTGGTAGTATAAAATAAGAGTTCTGTTGCGATATTACATATTTGATATTACAGTTTATCGTTTGCAAATGGTGGTGGTTACAAACACAAGTGCTGTTCAAGACCTTTGCGTGCCCGCTGTGCTATTCAATTCCACAGATTATTGTCACGAGTTTGCCGGTGTTTATTATGCAACATATATGCTTAACCCCATCTATTATGAATATTGAAAGGATAAAAGGACTCCCGTTGAGAACATCACATGTGTGGCGTGCTCATTGAAATATTTCACATTCGATTGTCCCACTTTTTTTTGCTGGCACGCTTCAGATTTTCTAGTGTGGTAAGTAGACTGCGGATGTTTATGCAATTATAATATATAAAAATATGCGAAATACATGCAATCTTCACCGATGAATCATTTATTTCGCAGCGAGATGGATATACATAAAGAACGCATGAGTATGTGTGACTGAGAAAACCAAAAGGAAACACGAGAAATCTATTAATAACTTATTTATTCATCGTTTTATGGTCTCATTCTGCACATGGTGGCCAGTCTGCTAAATATGCATGAAATATGCGAGAAGTATACACACATATGCAAAACACATTCACCATGCAAAACATATGTGTATATTATGCAAAATATGCAAAATAAGAAATCTATATTTAGATTTGTTTAATGACAAAAGAAATTTCTATTAAATACATCTATCCCAGGAGTCTACTTATCCAAGAACAGAGACTCGAAGTAAGTACATGCGTAGTTGACGAAATTTCAAAATCGTTTTTCTTAAAAACGAAGCCTCTCATAACTTCGATTCATATTTACATGACCCCCACCACTCCATCCTCCGTTTTGCCGTGAATTTTGACACACCCTTTGTAATACATATTAAGTTAAAAGATCAATTTCAAGCAATATAACTTAATGTGTATTTCAGTCGGTCATGGTTATATTGCGGAAGTTTATGCGAGTCCGTATTTTATAAAAATTTATTAAACAAGTGAGATTTTGACAGAATATGTTTCATCATTAGAGGATCCTAAAAATATATTTTTTATTTCGCATATTTTGCATATGGTATATAGAATTTATAACTTTTCACATTCTGCATATATTTTGCATATTCAGCAAATTTCTTGCACATACAGAATTTATTTACAAATTAGCTCGAGTAATTGTTTAAAACTTGCTCAACCTCGCCATTGTAGACTATAACTAGTACAATGTGGCTTTGTTGTGCCGACTGGCCATCACCGCGAAATCAGAAATTGGTGCCACTCCTGTGTGATTAGTGGCTACCACCGCGTAATGTTATGTAATGTTGAAAGGTCATTTTTGCCGTTTAAACTAATTTTTTTGGATAAACGGTATCAATTTTCAATTGATAATTTGGAAAAAACTATTGTCGTTTATTGTAATTTCAATTATATCTGAATCCTGATTAGTAGACTGGGGATGTTTATGCAATTTAGTATATACAAATTGGTGTGTGATGAGTATTCACTAACTTAGCAGAATAAAAATTGCATATTTTAAACATTTCAAGGGGCGTATGCAGCCTTGAAGTTTCACTTATTTGACTACATTACCATAGGACATATGGAAGTCTACATATATATATTTGCATAAACATCTGCAGTCTACTGATTAGATATAGTACAATAGTTAAATAGTAATAGTAATTTAATAGTTTAATATGTAAAAAAGTTAAATAATTTCATATATTAAAAAGTGTAATATTTTAATAGTTCAATATCCTGACATGTATAATATAATTATTGCTTATAATAGTTGTATAATGCCCATGTAATGTAAATATACTGATAAATGTAATGATTAAACAAAATTCTATGAATTTTCTAATCCATACGGAAGTGCGTATATTTACTGTATTTATGCTGCATGTACTTCAAATACATCATGCATATACTTTGCATATTCGCTGCATACCATACTTGCATAAACTTCCACAGTCTAGTCATGATTCAATGACGGTTCGGTGTATTCTCTGGGGCATAGTCCACGTTCCATAGGAAACAACGATTGTTTGTAAACGAAATTAATGGAACAATGGCCGTCCGTCACGGCAAAGAACAGACTTCCCGATTTCGTTTTACGATTATAGATACTTCGACGATGACCACACTGTGTTTACCTCGAGGAAGTCCAGGTTCAATAAATCCTGCGTGAATTCGCAGGCCAGGTTTACCGGGAAGGTTTTAAGGGTGAAAGTCCTCCGCTTTCCAATTTATTGTCGCCGGTCGTATTTCTCCAACTGTCTTTGCATTCTGTGGATCTTCCCACGTTGTTGAAAACACACTGGGTCAACATTTTCGTGGTAAGCATAAGCGTGTTCCGCGAGCAGGATTACTCCCTGCCGGATGTTACGGATATTTTATAATCCTGAAACACTATCTCTCGCTCCTGTTAAATACTTTCGAGGAAGTGCACCGAAGACCAATGGACATTTTTCAAGAACAACGACCCTGAATCGTGAACGCTGTCAAGCACCAATTTTCAACGCTGTGAACGGTTAAAACGCACACGGAGAGATGCATTTCGATTATTTGATAAATACGAGATGCGCCAGAAAAAGGGTCAGACATTTTTAGGGTTAAAGTGAACAAGAAAGTCTTAACCCTAGAGTGTTCTTTCGTACACTTAAGGTTTTTGGGTCAAAAATGATTCGAATGTATGGAACTCATATTTTGAGCTTTATAATACAATTTGAAGATTAAGAAAGCATACGATCATTCAGTCGCATCTGTTATAATACCTTGAATTATAGAAAAACAATATATTTTGCTCAAATTGTTTATATGGTAACAATACCGTTTGCATATGGATTTCCCTCCATTCGGATCCCACCATACAATAGTTCATTTTTCTTTTGGCATTAATAAAACTATTCTGGTCATTTTATGCTATTTATATATTTTCCTTCAATTATACTGTCACCCATTTGTTTGTAAGATTTGACCATGATTGATTTCTGTTATTTGATTGTGCCCCGTTTAGATCGGGTCAACAGAGACCGAAATACCTTATGTGTAAGAATTTTTGTTATCAGCATGCTATATGAATTCAGACAATAAACTTTTAATATAATATCAAAGGAACAGAAGGAAGTATATAGATACTAATTTCTTTGCATTTCTTCGATAGCAACAAAAATTTAAAAAAGAATACGAATGAAATGGGGCGAAGAAGACCCGAAGGCCGCACTAGGGTTAAATACACTTCTCGAAAAGAATACTCATTGAGATATGAAGATTGTTTCAAATATACACGGGGTATCCAATTTCAAAAAGCTGAAGGTGATTTTGACATTTTAAAAGCCATAGACAAAAATTATTATGCGACATTCGCCTGTACTAACTTTTGTTAATATTAGTATTCATGATGTGGTTTTTGCAACTTGTTGCAGCTTCTACATTTAAAATAAACATATTAAATGTTGCCTTATCGTGTATACTATCAACACTTTTCTTTTCAGTCTTATTATATTACGAATAACAATAATAACTCATATTACGATAATAAATAGCGAATAAGAATAACAAATGTATAGATTTAGTCTTTAATATTTGCTGTTTCAATACTGTCGAAGAAATAGAATTTCGACAAAATTGTATTTTGCATTTGAAATATTACTAAACCTATTATTTACAATAGAACCCCGATTATCCGAACATCGGTCATGCAAAAATTAGTTATCATATGTGAGTTAGAAGGTAACGCTATCAGTAGTAACACCGTGAATCTTACTTTACACAGACATGTACTTTATATTCTAAAATAAAATTGCAGTTTTTATGCAAAACATAATTACAATGTGATTCATCCTTTTACCAATTATAATTCGGATAATCAAGATTCCACTGTACTTCGGTCACTTTGTCGAAAGTGTATTTTCATGCATTCGAATAGGTTGAATTGCATGAAGACCCGCAGTCCATTTATTATAAATAACGGGTTATTCGGATGAATTATTCGATCAAGATAACCTTATCTGATTGAGCGTTCTACATAAACGTTTGTTAATAATAATAAGAATGATTGTTTATTGATCCTTAGCAATACGCGTACACTTTACAATAATATAGTTCTGGATGTTCCAGGGTTTCGTAGCTCCGATCACCATACACTCTTAACACTAATATAAATTCTTAAAGTATTTTGACAATAATAATGAACTTATCATTTAAATACTGGAAAAAAATACAATAATAAAAAAAAACGAGTATCATATAAACGTTTGTTGCAAATTATTTGAACGACGCTTAACTGTGACACTAACAGTAATAATGTTAGTGTATTCAGTGCTCTTGTGAGTTTCGTTGTGTTGTGACGCAGGGAGAGTAAAAAGGGGTTGTGCTGGATGATATAGGGTGTGATGATCTTCTATGGTATCGCTGGTGGTCCATGCATATGTAAAGATTTCTCAAAAGGGCTTCCTCTTCGGCTACAGAGACAATAGAGGGGCTTCCCTTTCGCGTATTCGTGCATTTGTTTTATGTAACCGAGTTTATGTCACGTTGCCCTGGCATCGTTCATGATCATCCGCCAGTGTTTTATATAAATTTTTAACTTGATTACACACAAGAAGCGCGCACATCAAAGGTCTCCCATTACGGTACTTGATCGAATAATACAGTGCCTTTTTTGGGCTTCGAAATGAAATCGCTCCCGACATTTCTTACGATGCGAAGTTCATTTCTCGTCAGTTTTTCATATTTCCTCTCCTATCGTTACCCCTTAGATGCTGCAAAAGATCATTTGCCTGTTTCTTCTTACAGTTGCAAATTACACTCGGCGGCAAAATTAAAGGATTACGAAATTTTCGCCGAAAAATTGTCGATCTTTGAACTCTTACAACTTCATGAAGAAAAATCGTACAATAATCCACCTGGGGTCATTTTGAAGGGCGAAGCCTCAACTTTTGGCACGCGAACTTAATCTTCCTCGAAGATGCTTTTACAGTAGGAAACGGTGCGGGCAAGTAAAGACGGTTTTTTTGCTGAAAATTTTACGAAATTAAACGACATCGCAGAGTTTAAAAAATTTGTTTCGCGAATCAAATCACCATGTATTTGCAGATTGAGGCCTCCGCTTTACAAGAACTCCTTAATAATTAATGCGTGGTTTTTCGTCGTTTTATTGCACTTTGAATGAAAAGTGTGCGCCGGCATTAGAATAACCCGATGTACACTGTTACCAGCAGCACAAATACTGAATAAAATATATATCATTCGAAAGCTGCGATCATTTTTAACATTTTGACGTAAAAAGATCTCTATTTAGTTTTACCATTATAAAATAACTGTAGGTTAACCCTTGTGTGGGCAACCGGGTACCCATTTCTATATTTCCTTTAACGACTTTGCATGTTCTTATGCAAATATCGCAAAACTGCCGCGGATCCCCATTCTTCGAATACTTTTACGTCGATTTATGTTTTCAAAATAAAAATTTATGCAAAAAATTTTAAATATTAAAGTTTGAAACGTATTCATACACATGTTAAATAACCGGGGTACCTGGGTACCCATATAAGACGGGTTGCAGTTGGATGAATTATGAACGGAAGTTTTACGAAGAAATTATACACAACACAAGATTCTTAATTAATATTGTTTATTTATTAACATAAATAATGTAAATTGCAGTTATTAACTATCAAGAGGACAATTTTTACATATCGTGATAATTGTTTCTAGATATTGTGTGTAAGTTTGATATTTACTCTTGAAATTCTTCTACCGATAGTTTTTCCATTTTTGCATACAACTATACACTTTTAGAAATTGAAAACTGTATTCCACGAAGACACTACACGTTCCAGAATAAAACTCCACAGAAAATTTTATCAAAGTACACGTCGTATTCGTTCAAAGGACTGATTCAAACTGATGCAGTTTCTCGTTTCATTCTCTGGTTCGTTCCGTGGATGCATACACTTATTTATACAGTAAGACCCCGTTTAACCCTACCCCAATTTACGCTGATTCGATATAACGCGGTTTTTTTGCGAATCCTAAAAAAGCTCTAAATATGTATTCCATGACTCGATATAACGCGGTTCTTGTCATCGAAAACTGGCGATTCATCCAAGACGAGGCATTTTGGATGCGATCTCTTGCTACCAACAGTCGCTCAATGAGAAAAAAAGAAAAAAAAACGACAAATAACACTAGACGACTTCTTCAGCAAAAACTCAAAAATTTCAGAAGAGCCACAATATTCGACAACAGAAAAATAAATTTTTTCTTTGCATGTGTATATATTATATATGTTTTATAAGTTAATACAAAAGTAACTTAAAATTAAAGTAAAACTTCTTTATTCTTAGTCGCATGTTTCCTTATCCCTGATTACTACGTGCTAAGATGACCTCATTCAAAGTTGTTCCGTTTAACGCTTCGTCTTTTAAAAACATATCTTGAGCATTAATCGGGGTATTACTGTATATACAAGATAAGGTTCGATTCATCACTGCACCAGCATAGTTATCTTCGTCGAGAGTCAAAAACAACACGCATACATACGAATGACACGGACAATTGATTTTAGCATCGAATTATATTGTAGTTTTGAGTAATTTTTCCGCTCAAATCGTTAAAAATAGTCCTTGGTATATTATAGAATAGAAAAGCTGAGTTTCGGGAAAGTATGTACAGTTGCTCACGAGAATCTTCGTACACCCCATAAAAAGGCTATTTTGACTAAAATAAACAATAATTTCGTGTAATAATATATTTATTTATTAACAGATGAGGTAATATTAACTATTTTATAACAAAATCTATTATTCTGTAGGAATATTTGAATAGATAATAAAAACAAAAATGAATTATGTGTCTCACAAAAGTGTTCGTACAGTCTTATTTTTCGAGATTATGGGTTACATTAATATTTTGTCGGGCCTCCTCTTGCCTCTAAAACAGCTTTTAATCTTCTTGGCATAGAATGTACTAACTTTACTTTTCTTAGTGTACGATCACTTTTGTGGGATACATAATTCATTTTCTTCATATCTGTTCAAACATTCTTGTAGAATAATACATTTTACAATAAACTAGTCATTACTACCTCATATGTTAATAAATAAATGAGATATTACATTAAATTATTGTTCATTTTAACCAAAATGGGCTTTTTATGGAGTGTACGAAGACTTTCGTGAGTGACTGTGAATAACATAATCGTTATATGTTTGATCTATCGGAACAGGACGCTTGGGATACCCGGGTAGCCCGGTTGCACACCAACCGTGAACATTTTGGTTGCTACCTAACAATAAGGGTTAAAGTCGAATATGTTACGGTGTACGAATACTTTTTTCGTTCACTGTATGTCGACTTGCAGTTATAGTGTACGAACAGAAGTATGTACATCGAGACGTGAAAGTTTGTCTAATGGTCGAAGAGGAAAGAAAAGGCGATGCGTGTTCGTGGCGCGGTGCGTCGTGCGCGCGTCGAAGTTACCCCCTGCGGATCGTTGGCACCCCTGCCTCGCGAGGGCCGTTTGTTCGGTTTGCAACGAGTTTACGGCCCCGCTGAGCCACAAAATTTACGGTGCCCTCTTAAAAGCGATCTAAACACGTACCGGTCCATCGGTCGGAAGTATGGCGCGCCACGCGCTTTGCCTGCAACCTTCGCCACCCTTCGATTCTCTCCCGGCTACGTTTACTCGCTTCCCGTGTCTTCGCCGACTTTCCTATCCACCCTCCACCTTGCGCTTTTTAACCCTTCCGCTTCTTACCGAACGGTCACTTCTTTTGGGCCCAAGCCTGGTTGTAACAGACGACACGAGTCGATCGTACGTGCTCTGCACAGGCTGCTCTAAAAAGTTGATGGTCTGAAACACACCTCCCCTTATAAGTATTAGGACATTCGTCAAATTTGAAATAAATCGGGAAACGGATATAGAATCATTAGGGGACTCGACAATACATTCTCCTGTTGCATAACCGCACTATAAAGACAATATACTGGGTTGGCCAATAAATACGGTGACCATACGTCCTTTATTTAAGAGGACAGTCCTTTATTTCATTGCCCTTTCCGTTAGATTTATTCTTTTTTTTTTCTAAAATTGCCATTTTCTCCTTTATTTTGTGAATTGAAATAGTAAATTGACCATTGGCACGCAGCAGACGGTCCATAGAAACATGAAACTGTCATTTTACATTTTAAAAATCGTTGAACTTTGCTTACGTCTCCCTGGATCTAATGCTCCCACTGAACAAGTATTTTCATTAGTGCGCTATATGTAGACCAGTGAAAAAAATCCAATTAAAAATCGAAATATTGAAGGCATGCATTTATACCAAATGCAATTTTGACATGAATTTTTAGAACACAAATCTGATTTACTAAACAAAAGTTCATTCTTGTGAAAAGTATCAAAATTAAATTTTTTTTAATCATAAAACAATTTCTGATTTGTCCTTTATTTTCTCCAAAAAAATATGGTCACCGTACCAATAAATAATGTCGGATTTTTCAGTAAGAGATCGTTTCTGCTGTTTTTAAAACAGAAGACCATTCGTGACTTATAAAACACATGTATAGTCTAAAAGCTGAGATTTTAACGCGTAATTTAAAAAAAAAGTTCACTATATTTGGTTATATTTTTTTTAGTGTTTATTTTGATTTGAAGCTGAACGATGAGAAGATGTATTTTCGTGCAATTATGCTTCTCTATTTTCGCAATGGTAAAAATGCGGTACAAGCAGCAAAAAAGATTTCTGATGTGCATGGTGATGATGCTGTGAATGAAAGAATGGTGCAATGATGGTTCAAAAAGTTTCGTGGTGGAGATTTTAGTCTTACCGATGCTAACGTTCTGGCAGGCCTATCGAAATTCATAACGATCAAATCTCCAGTCTAATTGAAAATAATTCACGTTGTACCACACGGGAGATTGCTGAAATGTTAGGTATATCGAAATCCAGCGTTGAGAAGCAAAATTATTTCTGTTTCTTACCGAAAAATCCAACATTACTTGTTGGCCAACCCAATACATTTCATATTACATCGCAAATCTGACGATGGAAATTACTTCAAAATTAAGTCCTCATTTAATTAAATGAAAAATTGTGAAAAATCGGATAGTTGTCATCAAAAATACTAGGATGAACAGTAGTAAAAATATAATGGTCATTGCAATAGATGAGCGAAAACAACTTAATTGAATTTGATGGATCGATAAAGTAATTATTTTCTGAAAATATTTATTGATACGTTGAACTTAGTTGTCAGCAAATTACCTGCAGGAATTACTAGAAAAAATATCAAGCACCTGTCGAATAGTACATAATTTCTTTTATAATAATAATATATGTTTTATTCGGCCTCACACTCTCCTGCTCTCTCGTTCACACATAATTTCTTTTAAAAATTATTATTTCTAAAACAATCTGAGTAATAAACTGTTAATTTGCAGAATTCCTATGCCTTTTATGCGTTACTACTATCAACTGCGGGTTATTTATTTAAAATAAAATTTATACAGTGAACCCTGAAAAAACTGCTTCTGTTCCAAAGTTCCCGTCGGTGGTGTATTTTGACTTTCATTGAAGAAACGTTGGAAAAATGGCGAAATTAATGTGTAGAAAGGGTTCTAATTAAGGGTTCTAATTAGCAAAAAGATTGTAAAACATAATTCTAACGCTATCGGTTGAATTTTAATGTTCCCGGTAAGTTTCCGAACTTGACTTACGTGTTGGTATAACATTGAAACATCTGTATCAATTCCTGCTAATGTCAATGATAGATAAGCTCGAGCGAAGTTATCTTCAAAGCGTTCTGGCATTTTTGCACTTGATAATGTCTTTGCTATGTAATTAATTATGATAATAGTATGTTGTTATCGCCATCATATCAGGGTGTTCGACTGCTGGTACAATCGGCGAAAATAAGTCGAAAATATAGAATCAAATTTTTTCATATGAGGCTTTGTTTCCGAGGAAATTAAGTATCACAAAAAAAACAGTAGCAATCTCCATCATACATATGTATACGTATTGCGTTGCAAGGGAATCTTTCTAACAAGTTTAGCGGAACGCTTGATAGTTTTTGCTAAATGAAAAGCGAGATGACATAACGCAGTGAAAAATGCAACGGAAGCTATACATCTGCAGTTATCAAGTTGATACACGATAACTGCAGATGTAAAGCTTCCGTTGTATTAGTAAGTGCGTTATGTCATTCCGCTTTTCATTGATCAAAAACAACGAATAAAGGAACGACATATACTGGAAGGAGGAACATATGAGACACGCGGAAGAATTACAACTTGCTACACAAATTCTTCCGGATTGTATGTTTCAAAAGTATCATATTTATTACTTAGAACTTTTTAAATTATCCAAAGTATAGTTTAGTAGCTGCTGCATTTCTGTCAACGAATAATAAGCTTTTTAATTGCTGATTCAAGGAACTTCTTATTTATAGATTCAATAAATTCTTTGATCGTACTTTCAACGATCTCTTGGTTAATTAATCGCTTCAGTCTGATATCAGTTAGACTTCTAAATACGTACACGGTAATTCGTTGGAGAGAGGTCTGGTGAACATGGCGAGTGGAGATGAATTTCGTAATTTTTCAGAGATTTGACAAATTTGTCAGTCAGAATTGACAGTGCGACAAAGTATTAGAAGTAGTGTCGTATTTACTGGATCATTAATATGACGAAAAGACGTTCGAAACTATGTAAACTAGTTTTTAATAGAGCCACGATTTCGCAGATTCATCTGTGAGTCCCAAAAAAAAGGTAAACCGTAAAAACGCTTTTGACGTAAAACCGGGTCTTGGGTTTCGATACGAAGTCACAACCGGCTAGTGGTCGCTTAAACAAAGGACGGACGTCTATAAAACTAGAAACAAAATACCAAAAAAAAAAGGGAGACGAAGATGATTTATTGTCGTCGCGGAGTTTTCTAAATTTCCTGAAGCATTTCGGAAAGCTTCCTGTGCCCCGAGCTGCGGTGATCGGAGAAACGACTCTTGGCTTACCGCATGTGTCGTAAAAGTTTTTAAGTCGCCAACAATTTGGTGGAAACTTGTAAAACGGAGGAGAAAAGCGATGGCGAGATGAGAGGTACGGTAGCCGCTTTGTGGCCCCCTATAAAAGTTATACGACGGGGTCCCAGACCGTTCGAGTATTCGGCAAATTTGCCATCCTCGAGTGATTTGTGGAACTTCTCTGATCGGGCCTGACCCATCGTTTCACCTTTACTTCCTCGTTTCTCCCCCAGAACTAATGTTCCACAGGATTCACTTTTTTCTTTGCGGAAAAAACTTGATAGGTATGATTTATGGTAGCTGACAGATTCAACGAAATAGAACATACGCTGACCGACGAAAGTATCAGGTCACCCCACAAGTAATATCATCCCCTGTCTTATAAAACATACTTTAAGTAAGTATGAATATGTTATTCGATTTTATCTAATAAAGATTTGACTGTGCACGCGGTGGAATGTCAAAGACGTATATTGTTTTGAATTTTTCAATAAAAATTTCAACGATCACAGCAAACACCTGTAGTCAATAATTTTGGGTGGAAAATGTCATGTTGGCTTTTGAGCAACTGAAAACTTGTACTCAAGTACTATCTATTCAGGCGGCTCGGCAATTGTTTTATTGACAAACAATTCAGTGATACTTGAATTGTTGCAAGAGATTTACACTGGATTGTTTGAATTTGTTGAAAATCGAGTTGAAGAATTATTAAGGTAATGGAATAAGGATACCGAGATTAGTGTTCAACGTGTCGATAATTAAAAACGAGTGCATAGTATGCACTGCATGCGCTTGAAGTCACACTTAACCCGGCAGTGCACACATGAACTTCTGAAACATAAGCATCCACATGGGGTGCTCATGGACCCCCGATAAAAAGTAACATTCATTGTCTACGATATATAAGAATCTGTTCGTTTTATGAATCTCTATTAAAACTGAAACAATACAGATCTAAAAAAAGACATGAACATTACTCGATGGTATACAACAGAAAATATTAATAAGCAAACAACTTATAAACTAGTCATCAGACCGGAAAGATTTGGATAAATTCTTTACAAACATTAAGGTCACAAATATTGCGATTTAGCTACATTGAAGATTCCTTACTTTTCCCAACAGTTAATGTTCAAGATTATTAACTTTCATTACGGATATATATCTTCAGTGAAAAGGCGATTCATCATAAGAAAATAAGTAAAAAATGTAGAACAACAAATTTTCTTACGTGGTTTTATTATCCACAAAACCAGTTTTGAATATTCACTGGACACGCAACACGTTTTTTGCTACGGCATTAGCGAATGACATTCCAGGTGCTTATTACGTCTGTTTACATCATACATACGATTTTAAAATTCATAAGGCACAACAAAGTATGAGTTACTTGAAAAAAAATGTCCTCTGTATTGGACGCTACGAGTGTTATTTTACAAAATTAAAGTCAAAATATTTCCTAAACAGTTCTTTGACACAAGTATTACATACGTTTTTGCAGAAAGTGAGGAGCTACAATTGAAATTGCAAAGTCGTGTGCATCATGCAAATAAACCTAAGACTGCTTAAAGTGTCATTTGACAAACTATGTCGAAGGTATCAGTACACGTATACTTAGCGAACATTAAAAATAGATTTTCTCGAAAACAAAGCCCTGTAAGAATAATTTTTATTCTTGTTATTTTTATACGAGGAATCACTTATTTCATCACTGGACCCTGCTCGAGGCTGCATTTACATCGGTAAGTGCACTTGCAAGTTACTGGTACAAGTTACGCACCAATGTAAACGCAGCCTAACGATCATTGGATAGAAAAAGTCGTGAATACGTCATGGAAGAATCAAAGAGAACACGTATGCGCTGTCTTTTTCTCGCCAGTGCGTCTGACTCATCGAAGACTATAAGTGTCAGAGTGACACTGAAATTATTGCAGTTTTGACGAATCACTTCCTTATTAGTGTAGAATGAGAGCTACGTGATGGTATATCGCCGAAGGGGAATACGGCGTGCGTTTTGATAGTAGACAACCGTTTATCAGCTTACTTTCGCACAGCGTTGCCCCGACGTTCATGCATTTGACGTGTGGTTTTATCATTCAGAAGCTGCGCGTACTCCGACAACTGTAGGTACGTAGAATTTTCTTGAAGCCTATGCCACGGCAAGCCGCGGTGGAAGTTTTCGGTGCAATTGTCGTCTAGAATTCTGTCCCATCATGGAAAGCTGCCACAGTAACAGCTTCACGTGTCATAACACCCTGTACAGGAATTGCCGAACGGAATTTTAGTGGGTGCATTCGAATGTGCGTGACGTTATATACGCGAAAGTAATACGATTGTGTCGAAGTAACAAGGATACGACTTCAATGAATGTGCATATTACAATTTTGATTTAATTGTTCTTTATTTTCAAGAATTTTTGGACTACAAGAGTGTTTGATAGAAATAGCAGCGTTAAAATGTTCAAAAGTGTGTGTAAGCCGCTTCGAAAGTTTCTGTTGTAATAAGATTGTTGTAACAGTGTTGATATCCGTTTCTTTAGAACATATTCTCATATTCGCTCCGTTCTGAACCTCACAAAATACAATACAAGTGTGTATATTTGAAAACAACAAGGGTTTGTAACTTTTGAACTCAATTTTTAGCAAGAACTATGGTAAAGTATAAAATAGGGGTGTTCAAACATTTCCCTTGATTATTTAAAATAATGTACATCAAGTATAACAATCAGAGCTGCGGAGTTGGCGGTCAAAATTCCAGACTCCGACCCCGACTCCGACTCCGACTCCGACTCCGACTCCGACCCCGTCCCCGACTCCTGCCTTTATAATAATTTGTCAACATAATAAGTATATGTATGTTTATGACTAAATTACTAATATTTAATATATAATTTGATACAAATATAGTATTTTTAGTATTTATTTAGTTTTATTACAACTTTCAATTATTTTGAGCAGATTTTTGATTTTTATAAAATTTACTAACATGGAGTCGGAGTCGGCATATTTTTTTCCGACTCCAGTGATCAGAAATTCCTCCCGAACTCCGACTCTGACTCCACGACTTCGACTCCACGACTCCGATTCCACGACTCCGACTCCGACTCCCACAGCCCTGATAACAATTCTTAGTTATAAAGTTTCACCTGCCCAGATCTCTCCACGGGAATCGACTTTCCGCACGAATCAAACTAAAAATCTGAAATCGCTGGAAAATAATTATTTCAACTTCTGAAAAGTCTCACAAAGTGTATTATTCGTGGTACCAGAAATAGAAACCTATCGCTGGTAAAATGTAAACATCCGTTATATCTTCTTCACCGCAACAATTGATACGCACCGTACTGTCCCCTCTATTGTCTTCGTCACTTTTACAAATGTTACACGGAAAACAGACAATATTTGTGTTTCATTAGTGATTAGCCACAATACTCCTGATTAATTTGTTTTTCGTTGATTCGCTTTTGCAGAATGGAGGTAAAAGGTCTGAGGATCGACGAGCATGTTTTCGAGAAGCTGGTCCGGAAGAAAGTGTCAGACCACAGCGGTACAATCAAGATACTGGAAACTCAGTATCAATGCATTTCAGAAAAAGGAACGAACTTTCTCAGTGATTTGTTCGAGGTTTGTGTAAAGTACGCGATAACCTCGAAGAACGAGAAGGAGAAATTAGAGCGTTCGATGTATCTGATGATTAAGGTCGAGCCTTTGAGTGAATTTCCTCTGGACTTAGTACGCCGGCAAAATCTCTTTCTCGTAGAGTTGCAGGTTCTGCGCGACGTACTGCCAAGAGCAACAGAATTGTTGGGCTCACAGGTAGGACCCCGGTTATGGTATGGCTGCGAGAACCCTCGAGTTCTCATCATGGAAAATTTAAAGAGAAGAATGTTCACCATAAAATCTCGCCAAAAAGGTTTGCCGTACGAACACTGTTGCTTGGTCATGGAGCAACTTGCGAGACTGCACGCCGGATCCGTTGCAGTTTATGAAAAGGTGAAGAAATTCGATAAATCGTCCGAAGATCAAGCATTTGAAAAAACTTCTCAAATAAATGTGCATTAAATTGATTTGCATTGAGTCACCGTATTTTATTTACAACAGCTGAATCATTGTAGAGACGTTAACGTCGGCGATTTTTACAGGATCCACAGATAATGGAATCGTTCAAAGGACACGGCATTGTCACAACAAAATGTCCACAGTCTTTCTTCCGATTAATGGAAGTGAGCCTCTTGCGGGTAGCTGAAACGATCCAAAAGTGGCCGAACGAAAAATGCGCTAGCAGTGGGAAAAAGTTAATCAAATTGGTGGAGACAATCGGGGCACGGTGTCTCGACGTATACAATTACGATTCCGACGAATTTTGTGTATTAAATCACGGGGACTGTTGGATGGGTAACATGATGTTTAAAGAAGATGAGAAAGGGCGACCTACCGAAGTCCTTCTGGTAAATAAATGTTATTAGATTTCAAAATTATTTTAACTTCTAATGGAGCGATCACATAAATCAGTGATGACCACCAGGGGCTGCGGCCTTCTCCCACTCTAGGTCTATTCCCCTTGTCTCAGTTCCCTCCAGTGTATGAGGAGAATATACCTGGAGGTCCAACTTCCCCCTGGGGGAAGGCCGCAGCTCCGGTGGCCATCACTGACATAAATGTTCAGTTTTAAATGTTTCTATATTTTCAAAGTAGTCCTCTGAATCACTAAATAAAAGAAATATGTTTCTTAATAATTGGTAATGAGATAATGCAGCGTTGGAATTTCAATACGTTTTTCTGTCAGGTCGACTATCAAATGTCCGTCTACACATCTCCAGCCATTGATTTGCTATACTTTTTAAACATCTGCCCCGCGATTACTGTGAAATACGATAACGACGATCGCTTCTTGGAGATCTATTTGAACACCTTAACGGAGACGATGAAAAGCATTGGCTGCAAAACGAGACCACCGACGATAGAAGAATTGAAAACAGCAATGCACAAGAGACGAGTGTACGCCATTTTCTCCGGGATCATACTTAATTTTCGAATGATGGCGAAAAAGGAAGACACCGAAGACTTCACCGAAGTGCTCGAAAAATATTCTGGTGAAAGCCAAATGGACGTGTTCAAAAACCCTGATACGGTGAAACTGGCGCACAAAATGATTCCAGTTCTGATCGAAAGGGGTTACCTCGAATAAAATTTCAGTTACGGTGACTGAAATGTAAGACGGTTTAATTATATACGAAACAAGAGGATTTGAAAATATGTACAGTGGAACCTCCATTATCCGAACTCGAGACAGCCAAAAATTGATCATCTTATGCCACTAACGAGCTAAAATTATCACTAATAACAATATGCGTTTAATTATGTGCCATTATATATTTAACATTCTAAAATAAAATTATCATTTTTATGCGAAATATAGTTACAGTGTGAATCATTCTGTTACTAATTATAGTTCGGATAATCGACGTCCTCTTTTATCTACATTACAGACGTTTTTATTTATAAAACGATAAAGGATTGTTTAAAATACCTTTCTGACTCTTGTTCTTAGTACTTGAATAATCTCCATTTTTGCTACTTTAATATATTACAAATTCTCGAAGTTTAATTATAGTATTTATAATACTCACACAGCATTTCAAATGAGAAAATGTCGATGAATAAAATAATATTAGGTATTGCGTAACACAATCACAATAATTGAAATGATTTAGAGAAATGCCAACTCATACAATTACACACACAAATTTTGTAAATTGTAAACAAATATTTTTCTAAACTCATTATCTTTTTATTCACAATAAACTTTTATCGTACGTTGTACATTATTTGACTACGTAGTTTTTGTTACGTATTTGAACACTTACACGAAATTTGATTTGTAATACAAAATCGAATCAAAATTGAATTTTGCAGGACGGGGACTTTACTTTACATGTCAATTCGTACATACTTTAATTTCCCATAATTTCAATTACACCCATTCAACGAATAAAAGGTTCATTGTAAAAAAAATATTTGAGTCAAATCAATTTTTATTCTGTGACAGAGGAGACTGTTGACTCTTTACCCGCTCTTGTGTGCAATTTATGGAATGTGTCCCATAGTTAAACGATGAAACCTTGTCAATATATTTGATAAGTAAGAAAAAATGTTAGATGTACACACATCTCATTATTACATAGTTATAACAAAAGGAGTCTGTCGTTTTCAAAGTTTCTTTGATATCTACATTAATTTTTCATTGCTACTAAATACACAAATTCGTAATTATTCGAAGGATGTGGTTAACAGCGTAGAATCCAGAATTTTATTTGTTCTATTAAGGAATCTCTGTTGATATTCATTTACGAGAAATTTCCATTACAGAGACGATACACCAAATTTATATTGCTTTATTAATATTTAGTGGTTAGTGTTCAGCGTTCAGTGTTCATCTGTTTGTTCAACTAATTTATTCTAGTAGCTATTCCAAAAGTATTCAAATAATTATGCGAATAATTGTTGACAGTTTTCGTTTTCGCTTCGGTAATAGAACGTAAAAGCCGTATTTGATATGCATATATTTATTCAACACTTATAGAAAGGTGACCAGTTTTTATGATTCAGGGTCATATTTCC
Organism: Macropis europaea; assembly: GCA_916610135.2. NCBI lineage: Eukaryota > Metazoa > Arthropoda > Insecta > Hymenoptera > Melittidae > Macropis > Macropis europaea. Next base: position 21,736,559 of record OU744345.1, on the reverse strand, counting down.
GATTGTAAATTGTAGTGAATATAGTAACCACGTATGTAACTGTTCATACGCATATTAACCCTTTGCGGCCCTATGTCCAGTGTGACAGGACAACAATTTTATTCTAGTAGGTTCAATGTCCAGTCTGCCTGGACAACGATATTATTTCAGCGAATCTTATGTTTAGACTGCATATCAATGATATGTTTACCAATGAGTCTTTCTCGTTTTCAATGTGCGGCATTCGCTCTCAATATGTATAAAAGTTTATTTTTATTAAAGTTAAATTTTTATTTTTATTAAAACACAGCAAACACGTTTTATTTTTCCCCAATTTCTTCGATTTAATCGCGGACCTGCCGGAATTCACTATGAAAATAATTACGGACCGCAAAGGGTTAATGTAATAATCTACCTGAATAGTTTAAGCGAAAATGTAACGATAGTAAAGTTAAGTTTAAATAACCAAATTATATGGCAGGGTAAACCTTCAATGACCATGAACGGCCAATATTACTCACCTTTATTATATTTTCGAAAATAGTATATGCTACTTTTTGAATATGGTATCACGCAAATAACAAAAGATGAGAAGACGCTCATCTGCCTAGTTATTCGGATAAATTGTTATTCGATTAAAAACTTAGTCATTCGTAGAGAGTACAAATTTTTATTCATTCTCCGACACCCTAATAAAATCTTCAAAATAAACAAGTTTCTGGATAACCCGGAGCATCGAGAGCATTACATCAAAGAAATTCTCCGGGTCTGCCGAGGAACTAATTTTCGGTCCATATTCGTAAACCTAAAGACTTCTGCGCCCTGTGGAAGAAAAGCTGTCAGTCGATGAACTTTCGAAAAGATTCAGGGTTCGTGCGTCCTTGGCGGTCAGCCGGTAGCAATTGATTTATTGTGGGGCAGTAAAGCACTAGGCTAAAAGGTCTCCTGAAAGCTTCGTCTCGGTAACCTACATCGTGAACAGAGAAATTGTTGTGGCGAGCCTCGATGGGGTGGCTTTTGCCTCGAGGAAAATTTCTCTGCTACCGGGCAAGGAGAAACGCGATGGTACAAGATGCACCGGAGCTCTATCTTTCAAGAAATTCCCCTCTCTGCCTCTCTCGTTCTCGTTGCTCATTGACGTTCCTTCTTTTCTTGTGTCTGCACTGACCTGGACGAGATGCGCGTCTGCCAACGTGCCAGCAGAGGATTCGTAAATCATCGTAGAAAGGCGAATCCGAAAAATTCGGTAGCCAGTTTTCGGTTCTCCGCACGAGCCTTGAGAAAGTCGGGGAGAGACAGCGAGGGAGAAACTTTAGGGACAATAGGAAAACTAGACGTCCGTAAAGTATCCGGGTTACTCGGTCGTCAGTGGCAGAAAATTCCAGTAGCTGGCCACGATTAGTCACGAATCGGTTCGAAAACGGAATTCAAGAGGAAATTCAATTTTCTCGCCGCTTTCTCGCCCTCTTGGCTGGAATAACTGCCTTCGCTATTTCATTCCAAACGTAATATTCATTTCTTTGAACTACGTATGTCACGTTAATGCACATTGTAGTTTTCTTCACTTTTCATTCTATCATATAACGATATTATTTCGAGGGATTCATCATACACATGTTTACCTTTGTACGTTCACTTTGTTGTATTGTTACGGCAAATGTTTGTCATTTTTTCCATAAAACAGATATGTTGTCAACTGCTTTTGTAATATTTAATGGATATAGCCAATAAATGTTGCTTTCAACATTTATTTGAGGGTTTATAGTACTTATAGTACTCATCAAGGGGAATAAAAACTGTCCAATTAACATATGTTCTAAAATCTTTTCGATGTGAAATCAACTTTTATATTGACGAGCGTTCGATGTCGTGAGTCTGAAAAAATATAAAACAAAAGGTACAAAAAAAAAAGAAATAATGTGGTGGACTTATGGCAACTAATAGAAAATGCGTGTCGTACAATACGAGACACGGAAGGAATATTTTAAAATGTACGTCTCATTCAAATATTATTATTCCTCGATACCATTCTGGATAAATTTGTAGATCGCAAAGTGTAGTTCTATTTTTGCAGTGTATTTTTAAGTGTTGTATGAAAAAGTATAATATTTGTTGAATATTTAAACCACAGAAGAGGCAGGAAGAGTTAGTCGTTCAAGGGCATTTGTTTCATCGTAAATTATAGTGGATACAACAAACCCATTTATAATTGTTCAGACGCTTCTTGATGTGATAAGCAGACTGTGGGTTTTTTGCAATTTATCATATTCATGTATTTAATACATGTACATTCAATAACATAAGAGAACTAAAACAAAAATTTTTAAGCATATGAAGCACAAAATATAGTTGCAACAAAATTTAATTTCTTCGACTATATTAATATTAAAATTGTCGAATTGTAAAACTCTATACTTGCATAAATATCCGCAGTCCAGTGACAAGTCTTCTAAATGATATCGAGACGTCGAATTTCAATAAAATTAAATTGATGTAATCAAGTGACACAGCAGAGAAATTGTTTAACAGCCTCGAACGACCGATATTGCATCTCCCTGCTATAATAATAAGCGCGGCAAGAGTAAAAGGAGTTGGTGTGAAAGAAGAGAAAGAAGCGTTTCAAATTCTTAGGGGGGTTACGAGCTAATCCTACGATTTTTCAGGTGCTCCGGTTTAATACGTGTTAGACGACATATTTGTCAATGTCCTCGGTTTGAATGACGTCTGTTCTTTATTCGTCTTCGGAAGAAAGTGATGCCAAGCCTGGGAACCACCTGTGAGGCGCGATTGATAAATTTCGGACTTCAGAATTTTTTTCCGAAGCACGAATCATATGAGCAGATAAATGCGCTTTCAGACGCGAAGGGTTTAATACTCGTGCAAAGGACCATAGAAAGGGAGCGGAAAAAGATTTTTTGACAGCGAAGAAAAAACGTGGATGAACGAATTAAATTGATCCCTTGTCGGGCGTGTATTATTTATTTATCTATTTCTATTATATTGTGGACACATACAGTGGGTCAAAAAAGTATTTGCACGCTCAGTTTTTCGAGATATCTTTATGTAAAGGAGAAGGATTTCGTAAATTCCCGTAACTGGTAATATGGAATTATTTTGGATTTGAATAAAAGTCTATCTAGATATTTCATTGAAGTTAACAGGTAGTTCAAACGTTCAAGCGAAAAAATGCTGCCCTAATTAAGATCGTAGAAGAAGTGCTCCAGCATGATCAAATTGCACAAAACTGAATGTACAGAAGGGCTCATTTAAACACCTTACCAGCCACAATACAGAAATTGGAAACCGTATATTTAACATTCAATAATTCAATTAGGCCATGTATGAATTGCATAACTCATTTAAAAAATATTCCTGGTGATTGCCAGGGAAATATTACAAGGAAAGTGAATGCTGTTTTGGAAAAGAATGTAAGATTTACCGAATTATCAAAAATTTCAAGTATTTTAAGTAACGAAGGCGTACAAGGACCGACAAATGTGCCCGAATGTTGTTGGAGTAAATTTAATTATGCACTGATTACATCGTGCGACATAGAGCGGTCATTCTCCGCATATAAATTAATTTTGACAGACAAACATCACCAATTAACAACATCAAATTTAGAAAAAATGCTCATAATTTATTGTAACGCGAACTACATTGTACTAGACTGATTGCGAAAAGTATTGTTAAACGCATGTATATTGTGAATATTGTATAACATGTTAATATATTGCTTATTATAGTATATGTTACGTATACATATTTTGCATAATTTTAGTGCATATTTGCATATTTTACGTGCACAAATGTCATACGTTTCTTGCATATTTATCGTGCATAAACATCCGCAGTCTATATATTACTTATTATAAAATTCATCGGCAACACATCAAGCGAACCATCCGCATAAGAACAGTTACGGCACGTCGAAAGATTATCGCTCGTTGTAAACCTGTTTCGCGGCACATTCTGAACGAGATTAAACCGAGCCCCGTAAAACATCCGATAAATACAAATCGAGCGATGGAATTGTGTAGCACGAATCGTGGCGAATGAAAGAAAAAGAATAAAAGAGAACCACTTATCAGTATTATCCCCCGGTCTCTCGAAGTTCATACGGGCGTATTTACACCGGCGAGACATGCAATTTTGGCGTGCGACGTGTAAATACAGACGTGTCATTGGACAACAATATACCCGTGGGATCTGATCCCCGGTGTCAACGACCAAACACCATTCTGAATTTTTTCGATGGTAATCTGTGGCGACGTCGAGTAAATTATTGCTAAACGGTGTACCGGCGGATGTCAAGATGCGGGCCTCGTTCGGGTGGTCGTGGGATCCTTCGAACCCTTCCAAATACACTGGATTCCGGTTATTTGGCCCATCGAAGCCGACGTTTATTCGCGACAGATACTGAAAAGCAATAAACTAATCCAAATACTAAATTACCATGGACCCCGCACAACGTAAGGCTATCTGCTGATGAACCATAGTACGGGACATCGAAGATAGGCACTTCAAAGTCGCTTGTTGTTTAGAGGTCTTGTCATTTTGAAAGTTAGAATAGAAGTGAAAAATAACGGACTTCGTGTGTTAAGACGAATGGAAAAAATTGTTGATACAGCACCCTGCCTCTCCATTATGGACACCCAATATTTTCTACAAATTTCAGCTTTAGGAGCTTATTTATAGTTTTTGCTTGTATAAATATTTAACGATATGGTTATCAATTAAAAGCCCGAAATCTCTGTTTTCTAATTTTATTAAAGCATCGCAATAATTTTTAATATTTTGTGACCTTCGTGGTTATTAGTACACGTATATAACTCACTTCATGTCGTTAGCAACATTCCAAACAACATAACGGTGCAAAACTTATACTTACCAAACTTGACATAACACGAATATTTTGCTGAGATTGCAGCAAACGTTTAAAATTGAGGGTGCCAATAATGGAGTGGCAGGGTACTGTAGAATTAAGAAGATTATGTTACTTTGGGGTGTCTAATCTCTGTGTTACTGCAACAGCAGATAATGTGGTCAAAGCCGCCACTAATCTATCATTGCACGATGATAATTTTCACGTAAACTCTCAAGAGGCAAAAATATTTTGAAGAAAACATTTTGGAACTGCAAATGGTTAATTAGTGTTCACAGCAACTATGTTACCTACAGTGAGACCTAACATACATAAAGATCCAAAAGTACGAATAATCTGATAAGAAGAATAAGTCGTCCAAACTCAAATTCGAATTAGTCAGTCGAAAGTTACTCGTGATATCCTAATGACGAAGAACAGACCAATTGAATGTGAAACTTGCAATATGGTACTAAGCATCCAACACGTTTTATTAGAATGTTCTAAATTTTTAATGAAAGGAAACCGCTATTGCATTGAATAAGCCATGGAAAAGAATTTGAACGGTATTAAAGCAATAAATAATGAGTTACAACAGAGATGGCCATCCGGAGCAATGCTTAGTTCTGCCCTATCCCCACTCTGCGACGGAGCCCTGAAGATATCGAGAAAAGCGTGCACCGTGTGCAGAAATGTTCTGCAGTGGAACAACCTGTTAAACTCAATATTTCATTATAATAATGTGTATGATGTCCATTGTTCACTTGTTTTAGGGCCCTAAAATTGCAAAATTTGTAATGAAACATACGTATTTTAATCAAATGAGCTGAAGATATAATTCATCGGAATACGTGGGATTATAGCGTAAAATAACCAGTTATGTCTGAGCCAGTACGGTGAACGATTTTTTGAAATGCATATACTTGCGTTCATCATCCTCAAAGGGTTAAGAAGAGATACCGCGGTGGATTAGAACGATAGACGACGCGTTTGTAAATGTTGACCAGAAACAAATTCTAATTGCTAAATAAAAAATACGCGTGTAATGAACTTTCTCTCATACCGGAAGAACATTACTCCGCTATCTGAAAAGTGTTTAAGTCAATAACGCATTCCGAAACCGAATTAACCGTAAAATAAAATCATATTTCAAAGAACGTTATTCTGAAAATATCCAGGTCAGTCCGCATGTTCGCTGAATGAAACGTGTTGAAATTCTTCCTCACCTTTAAGCTGTCATAAATGGAGCAGCGTATTTACGCTTTCGTGTGATTGAATCAAGCGACGACGGTAGACTCCGAACATTTGGTTGAAGTTAACGAAAATTTATGGGGGGCCATCGAAGGCGGTCATAAGAATCGATCGTGGTGCCGCAGTGCGCGTCTTCTGAGCGGGAATTCGGCGGTTCTACGATGTTTTGAGAATCTGCGGCCGCAATAGCATTGAAAGTCGACCGAGTACTCGCACCGAATATTCCTTTGGCCCGTTCGCAAGGACAGTAAATCATGAAACACGGATTTATGGGTCAATTCCGTGCGGCTGGAAGGTATAGCTGGTCATTTCGCAGCTTTCTCCTCGTCGGCTCCTCTTTCACCGCCGTATCTCTGCTTCTGACCTCTCTCGAGGACCTTGCACAAATTGCTCGAGCACGGCATCCTTTCCTTGGAACTAGTAACCTTTTTCAAAAATATCATTCAAACGACACGATTGCAACCGTCACCTTCTCAGCTGTCAGCTTTTTATTTTAAACAGAAATACAAGTTCTCCGTTTTAAGATGCTATGAGATAGCACCTTGGATCAACTACCAAACACCAACACACACCTTGCTACATGTAACAAAGTACAAACCAGTCCAGCAGAGCGCAGATCCCTATTTCATGAAATATGTGTGAGGTATGCAGATTTTATACCAATATACACTGATGAATCCAAGTTCGAACAAAAACAAGTGTAGCAATAGTGACATCATGTGTAACCATTAAAACTAATACTACACATGTATTTAGCATATTCATGGCTGAATGCTATGCAGTCCTAGGAGCTCTGCAACCTATTAAAGATAAACAATATAGAAAGTGTATCATCTTCAGCGAGTCACTAAAGCAGTAAAAGCAAAACAAAGTGTAACAACCACTAATGGAATGACGAGAAACATTCAAGAGCTGCACAACGACCTACCAGGGTTACAGAATTATTAATTACCCCATTAACAATTAAATGATTAAATTACAGTCGTTAATTAAATATTTTTTAATTAACGACTGTAATTTAATCATTTAATTGAATGATCTTCTAATTGAGAATTAAAATATAATTTTCAATTCAAACTTGTCAGATTAAAAATTAAATTTTAATTCTTATTTGGAAGAAATTTCAATTAATGATTAACTTTCAATCGTTAATTGAAGAAACTACAGTTAAAATTAAGTTTTCGATCTGTAATCTGACAAGTTTGAACTGAAAATTAAATTGCAATCCTTAATTGGAAGAAATTTCAATTATCGATTGGAAGTTAATTGTTAACTGAAGAAACTTCAATTAAAATCAAATTTACAATCTTTAATCTGACAAGTTTGAATTAGAAATTAAATTTACAATCTTTAATCTGACAAGTTTGAATTAGAAATTAAATTTTAATTCTCAATTAGAAAATCATTCAATTAACAATTACATTTTAATTCAAACCTACACGAAATTTAATTATAAATTAAACGTTAATTGTTAATTAGTGCTCAATTGAATTAAAAATTCAATCGATTTTTTGCCACCCTGCGAGCAACTAAACAAAGGAGTATCAATGTCAATTATATGGATAGTTTCCCTTCGAGAAATATTAGGTAACAAGAAAGGAGATATTGCTGTCAAGGAAAGATTACTTTAACAATTCCAGCTGTATACCAAGACTTTTTGGATCTTTTAAATAATTGCATTAAACACAAATGGAAGGAAAAATTAAAAAAAGACATACTCTCCAAAATACGTGATCTTACCGACGACTTCTATACAAATCACGCCACAATTAAATTCAGTAGAAAAGAACAAATAATACTCAACAGATTAACAATTGGACACACTAAGGCTACACATAATTACATTCTAAACAAAACAATCCCGCCATATTGTGAACCCTGCTAAAGAGTTAACTACCAAACACATTTTATTGAACTGTAAGGGGACAGAAGACGTCAGAAATCAGTTCCAAATATCTAACAATATGAAAGAAATATTTGAAACAGAAGAAATCATCGAGAAAGCTATCGAACTTATTCGTAGAATAAGATTTTATTATGAGGCATAGAACAATCACCAACTATAGTCGCTAATAACATAAAAATATAAAAAATATTAATATTTATTATTTATGTATACTTTATTAATATTTTAAATATTTTCTTATGGTTGCCGAAAGCATCCTAATCTAAGCTAAAAGTTGGGCATAAAAAATTACAGGTTTATCTGTAAATAACTGAATGCGACCCTGAAAATGTAGGAGAATGACAATTTCGCGATATTTATCAAACTTTTCCATCTGAACATCTAGTTCACGTATGAACAAAGAATAATAAAAAAGACAATTAGGAACAATGGTACGGAATGCAGCGGGTACTGTTTCACTAGGGAGGAACGAGCTCGGAACGTGATTTGTGTTCGAACGTGATTTCTGTGTGAAAGGCAGAAGCCAAATGCGATTATGATCGCTGGACAAGGGTGAGTGTATTATAATAAAACGGGAGTGCTGTTACAGAACTCACGTCGAGCGACACGTGGCGAATCGTGCTCTGATATTGTATCAGTGTCTGCCACGTGACTATCACTTTATAAACGTATATCGTATCATGCTCGGTTGGTGGTATGTACCAAAGGACGCGTTTGAATCGACTATAGACCCTTTTTCGACAGCCATGAATTTCGATGTAGGTGAGTACGTGTCGCAGCTTTTCTTTACTAGAAAATCTTGTGATCTGAAGAAGTTATTGTTGTTAATTTATTAACAGCCATGAATTTCGATGTAGGTACGTATCGCAGCTTTTCTTTATTAGAAAATAATTATAAAACAAGTACATATTTAATGTAAATCTCATTCACTTTTCACATTCTATAGGAAATTCGTAACATTCGCAGTATAGTTATGATTCTAATATAATCAGTATGTACAATTCGAAAAAAATATGTTAGATATTCTTGTAGCATAATACACAATACACTAATATCGTATCTGATATTGCGTTCTTCATAGTTAATGTTTTCATTACAATTCCAATGAAGCCTCTTACAATCTGTGTTTATTTGTTTATATACATTTTTTTCTACTCACGGAATACGTCAAAACAGTTTGGTCGTTTAACTCTGGAACACCCTGTAGACTTCCGGTAGAGTTTCTTATTTGTAATCACTTAATATATTTATGTGTCACTTTCAATGTAAAGATAAAAACAATTGGTCGCTAATGGGGTTTAACTTAGGTGTTTAGTCCTGTCAGTGTTTCAGGGGGTCGGTAAACGAAAAGTACGAGTTAGAAAAATTAAGAGACCTGCATTTGAATTAAATCGAGTTAGTTCGTTAACAGTTGAATTTACCAAAGAACTCGAAAAATATTCTACGAGGGTACAAAGGAATCGTCGTGGCATATTTGGTCCTTAAACGAGTGAGAAACGTGGATCAACACGGCGAAAACAGGCAAATCCGGCATCGTACGTGTCCGTTAGGCGTGTCAATTTGTCCGGTGGAAGTCCAGTTTGTCCCTGTTTGTTTCCAGAAGAGCTTTATTTGCAGCACACAAGGACCACGAACGACAGAGGGTGGGCGAGGGGATGAAGGGCCGTGGAAAAGTGGACGCTTCGCGTTATAACGACGTCCTGATGCCAGCTTCTTGTTTCAAGCTGCAGAGAAAAAGGCCGGTAACGAGCCGTGACAACCATGGAAATAGCTGTTTCACAAAAGCACCGATCGACCAAACCAGATCCTCGAGTTCCTTCACGAACAGAAATTCTTTGACTTTTCTTGTTCCAAATTTGAATTTCTTAATCGTATACTGCCTACATACTTGTGTACGAGCTGCAACATACAGGATTATCCAAATTGAGTGTCACATCTTTAAATTGACATAAAACACAAACTATTTGAGATTTTTCAAGTTTATTTATTTTCATATAAAATCTACTTCATGACATTAATTATGGAACACAATATCATTAAAGCGACCCCCTCGGCTTTTTTTTTTACGAGCCCGATTCGGTTTATCCAATTTTCCACTACATTTTCACATGACTGGCGCTCAGTTTGATCAATGGCGGCTGTGATATTGTTTTTCAGCTCGTTGATCGTCTCTAGATTATTGGCGTAGCCTTTACTTTTCATAAAACACCGTAGAAAAAAGTCTAACGGTGATGAATCGATCGATCTTGGTGGCCAATTGATGTCTCCTGTTTGTGAAATTAGGCATCCATTGAATTTTTCCTTCACTAGAGCGATTGTTTCGTTCGATGTGTGGCGGAAGCAGAATTGAAATTTTTATAGTTTTAACAATTTCTACACGTTGCTGCACTGTATAGCGTTCCATTTGTTTGTTCTTATTTTCTGATGACATCTATTCAAAAAATTACGAAGAAATGTCAATCCATTTCACAATGACGTCTGTCTAGAGATGTGACAATTTGTCAATTTGGACAATCTTTCATTAACACAAACTATTTCTTTTGACGCTTTAGAGAGTATCTGCCTATAGTTTATACGCTAATGCATATCAGGTTTTGTTTAATGTACAATAGTTAAGATTCGAGCTTCTTTTCATAAGCCTTGTTTACACGAGTAAACAAATTGCAACACTTGTGAGAGTAGCGTCCCAACAGTGTACATCAAGAATAGTTGTACAACCAAATCTACTAAAAAGTGTACAATGGCGGAAAAGAAATCTTAATCAAAAGGTGATATGTGTTTTGACGTAGCGAATGATTAAACAAATATGAATTATTACTACAATCAATACATTCCCATTGTGTTGCATAAAATGTTGTTATCTGTTGCTAAAAACTTTAATGCAAAACATAAGCGTTTCACTCGTCGTAATAACACCACGCTAGAGAAATTGTTTGGAGGACGATCTAATACATGCACAAGACACTTCAGAGTTCAGTGATTCGGATGAAAGTGTAGTTTCAGAAAGTGACAGTGAAAATCGCGAAAATAATTTCACCGTTGCCGTTTACCACGATTCACATTGATCACACTGTTGAATCTGAAGTACCCAATCGAACTTCAATCGAATCTTCCAATGATGCAACATAGACAAATATCAAAGACATAAACAATTATTTTCCGCAAGTAATGAACAAGATTTACCATACAATAACGTCGACTGGTAAAAGTTACATACTACGAATTTTTGACGCGGACATATGATTAATTTCGAGTGAACCTCCGCGGCGAATTTCAAAATTCAAACGATATCGGGGGTTCTTATCATTACCAGCGATTGCTCCCTATAGACAGTTAATCTCGTTGACGCCGAACAATAGTCTGGGATGACGAATGGTAATCGTACGAGGATGAAGTTGTTGCAGACAAAGTTGCTTCGGAAGCCGCAGGGACAAATCATTGAATGAAAGAGGGCAGAGAATCATAGGAAAGGAAGGTGAAGAGGGGTGGAAAGGGACGTTTGACGCACGTGCGAGTGTATCGTGTGCAAACGGGGCACGAAACCCCAACAACAAGGGTGAGAACATGCCGCACAGACAAAATGTGACATCCGGACCGGTCAATTCCCAAGGTTTCCGAGAGCGTCGCGTAACCCACTCGCCCCCTGTCGTGTTCCCTTCTGCAAGAACATTCATCCTTCCGTAATTATACAGGCTGTTTCTCCCAACTTGCACAACCGAAATGTCCGTGTTGCTTGTAACAACGCAACAAAATGGTGTTGGAATGAAACGGTTGTGCGAGGAAAATATGACGAAGGAAAGGATCTGGTCGAATTAGATGGTCAAAAGTGTCCCTAAACCAAATTCGATTTGGGATGGGCCATTCGATAGCTTATCAAAAAAGACCAGTTTGTACCAAGTTTAAATTTTGTATCTCGACTTCGGGGGTAGTAAAGGGCAAAAATTGAAAATCACGTTTTTGCCGAGTTTCTATACTATTGCATAAAAAATTTTGAAAAACAGATCAGAGACATTTCGGATATTAAGGCACATATTACAGATTTTTAAATTGGAAATCCAAATTGTAAAAAATAAAAAACGCAAAAAAATGCAGAAAAATTCCGGTTGTGCGCTGAAGCAGTCGCGAAACTAGATTTATATTTTCATTGTAAGTAGATATTGTTATCACTATTATCCTGAATTTTTTTCAGATTTTTCGGTTTGGTGCCCCGTAGTTAAAAAAATTAAAAACCGATTTGTTCGTCGTCTTTTACGTGTCAGAGCAACATACACGCCGAACTGTTGTACGTTCTTTTTCAGATAAGTGTTTTATGTGATTTTCAATGTCTGTACATAACGCAAAACAGCATACCCTTATGTAGCGTTCAAGTACATAATCGTTACATTGATACTGTTCAGGTCGATTTGAGCTGAAGTTAACGTTAAATAAAGTAAAATCGTTAATTTACTGATTTGTAAATTGGACGCAGGTAAATTTGATTTGAAATGAACGTGAAAAATAAGGGTTTGAAATGATATTTTAATCCATCATTATCAATAGCGTTTCTTGAAAATATAAAAAATACCGATTTGTTAGAAATAGCTGTAATCTTAATATTAGAAGGTCGAGAACTTTTCAACGCCTCGATGTAATTATAGCTGGTAGTTACTTATTTTGGTCAATTTTATCGTTAAAAATTCGATCTCAGAACTTATCTAACAAGTCTTAAACGTAATTTTACCCTACCGACTGAACACCGCTAATTTGCATAAAGCATAATTTTATCCTTCCGGCTGCCAATGTGTTCATATAATACACATCGTATGCCTTCTTTTTAAATTAGGTCAATCATGGTCATTTCCTCTCAGTTTTTCTTATTTTAAACATGCAAAGATGAACACGTTATGCATGCGCGTCAACTCTCACATCTCCTCTTTTTCATATCACTCACATGGAGAGCTCCCAAAGTGGTCGTCTCAGATTTTAATGAGCTCATGCATGCTGATAGATCATGTTATAACGAATCTCTCTGTATATGTATGGTTTTGGGTGTAGGCGGGTAATAGTTTAGAAGATATTTAATGTTAAACTTCGTAAATAAGGCTCTTCTACTCTACTGCAACGAGAATAAAAGAATAAATTATTTTTAGTCGAATATTTTATCCGGATAATAATTATCCGTTATTCATAATAAATTATTCTCTCTATTTATTCGAAACAGATTATGTTCATCATAATTTATTCGAATAACGATTGTAAAATTATTCGAATAATTTATTCCAATAACAATTGCTAAATTATTGGAATAATAGTACGAATAATTGTTGATTGTTTTCGTTTCCACTTCTTCTGCTGGTGATATTGTATCTACGTTTACTTCTTGACTGTGTCCTATATCATAACAAGAAAAAATAAATACATCAACTTTTATCCGAATAAATTCTTATTCGAATAAATTGTTACTCGAATAAATTAATATTTGAATAAATTCTTATTCGTTAGTGACGAATAAAATTGTAATCGTTACTCGTATCCATTATCTGTTATCCAAATAAAATTTTGCCGGACACAGCTTTCAAGTACAAAAGCGTGATGCAGTCGGCTAGGCGCTAGAGGTGCTTTCAAATATGCCCTCAAAAATTGAGGCTACCATCAATAACCACGGAGGTCCCACAAAATATTAAACATTGTTGTGTTGCTTTAATTAAATGGAAAACGGAGATTTCGGGTTTTTTTATTCATAACCATATCGTTACATTTTATACAAGCAAAAGCTATAAATAAGCTCCTAAAGTTGAAATTTACAGAAAACATTGGGTGCCCATACTGGAGTTACAGGGTACTGTAGTCTGCCAGTGTCCACAATAATCAATGCTACTTACAGTTAGAGTGCAAATCAATAACAAAAACGGTAACAATATTCAAATGATTCCGAATAAAAGTCTATTTTCTGTGAAACGAAAAACCGTTATCCATCGGGTCAACGTTAAATATAAAAGCATACAATTCGAAGAAAAGTACGTTGGGGTGGGGAGGCAAAGGGTGTGAGAATGGTCCTGTGTACGGTTTCCATGGTGTTGTTTTGGTGGAGAAGAGGACAGGGCAGAAAGTTTCACCGCGATTGCTGTAACAGCATCGCCGGTGACGAGAGACGCGCGTATCGGTAATGTAACCAATCACCGAGGCGAGCTTGTCTGGTTGTAAAGCTCTGGTCTGGTACCAGGTCGGCGTTAGGTCCGCGTACCCTCGACTACGAGTTGCTTTAACCCCGTAACGAGGAGTTTAATGACATCGTCGACACGTCCACGCTGAACACGTGAATCAGTCAGGGGAAACTTTCTCTCTCTTCTCTGTTTTGATGGATCTGCGCCCGCCCATTTACTGAATTCACCACCTTCCAGCCCTGATCATTCCGTGATCGACTACTTTTAACGAGGGTGTCATCAACGGTATCGGTGAACATTCGAGCTAGTCGGTATCACTAACAATTTGTATAGGTACAGTTATGTATATATGTTTATTTAATGTTTCCTCTACAGGATTACATGTGACTCCTGGTGTTCACGTTATATCTCTTTCTTTATCACTACTCTTCTCAGTCTTTACCATTACGTACATTCATACGCAAATTCACACCCCCACACCCATACCCAATACATAATACAAGCTGTGCCATAATTTAACGTAATATAATCTAATATTGTTCAATATAACATAATATACCAAAGATAAGAAACCATAACACACTGCGATGTAATATCTATTACATAACACCCTGCAGTACCTAATAATATATTTACATATTTACATACATCTATAGGTACAGTTATGATGCAATGCTTGTCATAAATACCTCTACCCCCCAAAATTTCAACGTACTGAGATTCCGTAAGGAGGTGCAATACATGGTCTTTTGGTGTCGGATGTACAGAGTTAAGAAAATTAAGTGTAACTAAAATTAGTATAATCTAATATAAATGAGCCATATGACGGCAAGAATACAGATTTTTAGATGTTTCATATATGTACCTGCCGTAATGAAAGTTTCTATTATTTCACATGTTTCTTTCCTTAATTACAGTTCATACTTTATGGGATTACTAACATTGTGATTTTCATACTTTAAACAAGATATTTAAATGAATTTCGAGTAATACCGCTTTGAACCTGGCTAACTACCCGCTTCCAGTTCGGTGACATTTGCAAAATGACGATCATTAATAAAAATTCGTCGAAATAATTTTCCCCGTGTCATTTTACCGGAGTTTATAAGATAGGAGAATGCATTGTTCAGGTTAAACTAGTGATGTTATTTTTAATACTGGACAACTTTCATCGTCAGTATGAATTTTATAATCTTGTATAAACTGGAAAGCTTTTTCTACAAATTCAGCTTAAAATGGTTTAAAATAATTTTTTAACGCTTCACAATACTCGCTGCTTTTCATTTTATTTGAAATAAAAACTGCCAAGGATTTTTCAGGGGCTGAAAGACAAATCTAAATCATGACTAATGTGCCACAGTAATTGCGCTTTGAAAACTATCTTTTTGTCTAAACCTATCAAGAATAATTAAATTAAATTGTTCCGTCGCCAGAAATGACCTACAGTAAACGATATGTACAAACTAATCACATAAGTACATTTATGTTTTTTGTACTTTATAACAAAATCTTTGACCGCTTCCTAATCTTTATCTGTATTCTCTTCAACAATCGTCAGCTTTCCTACTTTGTGATCACTGTTTAGTTTTCGCATTGAAGACTTCTTACAAACCTTTCTTCAAACTACAATGTCCTGAAACAGTGTAAAATAAAATAAAATTGAGTCACTTAAAAGTGACTCATCACATAAATATTTATCCACTTTTTATCAAATACCCTCGACACAAGTATTCTTTACGATTACTTAACACGTTGACTGCCACACAGCATAGGCTAAAAACAACGTAACTTTCTACACTTCGGTGCAACATTGAATTAATCTCAAATTAAGCCCTTTTTTAATCAATAATGTCAGTTGTTCTTTACAGTTTGTTACAAGTTCTGTTAGATCTTTTTAGATAATTATACTAATACTGTTGATGGTGAGATAAGTAACAACTGAATTTCAGTGTCACCTATATATGGATGACATGGTATTCAAAGTGTTAAAAAAGCAGTAATCTTTAATCCAAATTTAAAGCATCGCAGCGGGATTTCCAAATTTCAAACTTTTTATCATCCTTTTATTTTTCTGAATTCGTAAATATTGGAAGATGATTTGCAAGGATACTTCTTGCTGCATGTCGGTCATGTTTGCAGTGTCATTAATTTCGGAAAAGGGACACGTGCACGGTCCCCTGTGGCTAAAACAGTAAAAAGATGACACGCGGCTCTAACAGCAGTTAAAATAGGTACACGAACGAAGTTTCATGGGAGGACATGCAAGCAAATGGCGCATGCTTATCCAAGTCGTTAGCGTACCCCCTTATTTTTGTATTAAAATCAGCCCCTATTCGGCTTACACAGCATCCTTCATCATCGCTCCACGAACGATCATAGTAATGATGTTAATTTTTAATCCCAGAACAGGAAAACAAAATAACAGATTTATTCCGAATTTGTAACAAACACCAAAGTCTGACAATATAGTCTACTGGTCTGGTTCACCGTGATATTTTTCAATATTGTAAATTTCATTGAAATTCAATTCGCGGGTGATTAACTGCATCCTTTTTAATTGAACATAACTACCCTCCGCAGTTACATTGTCCTACCTACCATTTCTACATTTTTGAAGGTATTTTCAAATATTTGGAGTTCGATATGTTTTTTTTACTTTTTGAGTAAAGTTAGAATGTTCTAAGTGCTTTGTAGGGGGTTTAAAAATAGTTTAATTAATTTGTTTTAACTGCTTTTCGTATGTTTTTGAAATGTTAGTCATGACAACTGAGGTAAGGAGGGAAAATAAATATTCTAAAATTTTTTGAAAGACTTTCGTCTGACATGTTTCCTATTTTTCTATTTCTAAAATGAAATTTATGATCGAATAACGTGCTGTATTTAGTAAGTAAGTGGCAAAATTGAAATTCTATTGGTAATTTTGAAATGCGTCAAATTGTATATAAACGTATCGATTACGTTCTTGATGAGGTAAAACATTTCTAAGGGGCATTGGTCGAAATACTTGGATTCCTGGAAAATCATAAATGGGGTCTTAAATTTAGTTCTGGGTAAATGTGAAAAACTACACATTTACTCGGATTACTTTTACGAGCCCAGCTCGTGACACTTTAATGGGAATTTTAAAGCTCATTTTTGACAACATCCTTAACGTAAGAAGAGCGTGAAACGAGCGCTGAATTTATTTGTCATAAATAGACTGTGGTTGTTTATGCAAATATCAATTTACAATCATTGATACGTTCCTATCCTAATACATCTAACGAAATGGGTTTTGGAGAAAATATATTTCATCCCACAACAGATGTAAAATATGCATAATGCGTTTTACATATTTGAGTTTCTTAAATCGTATAAATATCCGAAGTCTGGTCGTAAGATGTCGATTAATAATAATTATAACATACATTTTTCAATATACAGCAGTATTAAATGACCTGAAGAAAAATATGTATGTAGTTCCATTTGAAGAAACGAGCTTGTACCATCAATTTTCATATAAACAATTTTTTGTGTCTCCAATACGTTAGGAAATAATGGATTATCCACATTGACCGCGGACACTCTGTCACATTAGAAATGAGCACATTAATAATGCAAGTTAAAATTTTATGTATGCATATTTAGTAAAATATTTACTGCTGATTATATGCACCATATTATTCCAATTTTTGTAGCAATGTGTTTTTAGTAAAATATTTACTGCAAGTTATTTGCACTGTCCTATTCCAATTTTTGTAGCAAAGTGTTTTTAATCAAATATTTAGTAAAGTATTTACTGCGAGTTATTTGCAGTGTCTTATTCCAATTTTTGTAGCAAAGTGTTATTCTCTTTCTCATAAATTCGAGGACGTGTGAAAAACTGACAGGCGAGTTGGGACTCGAAGCACACAATGTGTTAATTTCGGAGCCTTTACGACTTGTTTTCTATAACTTTCTTGGTCATTTACGAGCTATTTTAAGCGTTCCTCTAACAGCAATAAATCAACGCCGGTCCAGTTATTTTCAGAGTAGCAGGAAATCGATCGTAAAAGTTGATCCGAAATTCGAAACGAATGGCCGTGCTGCGAGAAACCGAATTCAAGTCACGAAATTCGAATTGACACGTTCTTTGTGAAATGGCATTCGAAATGTGAATTGCAGGACCAGAGAAAGTCTGTTTTTAAATACAGTAGAACCTCGATTATCCGAACTGAAGATAGTAACAAGATTACTCACATTTTACATACGTTTTTAATAATTTTCTTTTAGAATATCAAATACGCTGTGGTATAAAGTTAAGTGCACAGTGTCACTAAGGATAATTTTAGTTTGTAACTGACATAGGATGACCGCTGTTCGGATAATCGAGGTTCTACTGTACTAGGAAATTGATTTGTATGCATGATATTCTGTAGCCATTTTTTTACACGTAATAAACAAATTCCCATAACAGACTTTATTATAATCGACGTTCTATATTCTATATTCTAATTATAAATACTGTAACTTATGATACGTAAGTACATGTGCCGGTGATTATGAAAGTGGTGTAAGTTTTTTTTGAAAAGGTTGTTGCAGCAAATAAACGATATGTAAACACAGAAAAGGTACAGTAAAAATACTTATATTATAATGGGCTGTGACTACTGTTATATATACGGTCCGTCGTTGTCCGAAACGTCGTTACACTGCGCATGACAGTGTATGTACGCATGTCTATAGGAGAGTAGTGGGAATAGAAATTAGCGAAGTGTTGGTGACGAGTACGTGTGAAAAAGGTCGAACAAGGCTTCTTCAGGGTCCACAAAGTCACGTACGATCGGCTGGCCGAAAATGATATTCTCCATGTGGAAGAACGAACAGTTCAAAGGCTCGTTAGCGACGGGTTTCCCGGTGAGGATCCTCGTCGAATGGGCAGGTGAAAAAGTTCCGTGCAGCCGGTGTAAAAGTTCGTTTGTTACAGATCGTTCAAAACCTGAACAGATTTGCGTTACCTACAAATAATGGGGCGTGCGTCCATTCTTACCAACCCTCCCACCTTCTCTCTTCACCCTCTCTCTCTCTCGCCCTATTCTCCTTTACGGAGCGTGCCAGAAATCAAGAATGGAAAACGCAAAGGATCACCAGGAAGTTTTTAACACCGTTCGGGAAATAACGTCTTAATATACGGCACCAGGTGATGCTCTTTTCGGGACACTTTCAACCTGACCGACACTTCCATTTCACAGCTTCCAGCCATGTACTTTGCTAATGCTGAGATCATTCGCCACTCGTTCACGCATTGATTTTTGATTAGAGCTCTTATTATCTGGATATCCGAGTACAGTAGGACCTCGATTATCCGAACCGTAATTAGTAACAGGATGGATGACATAGCAACTATGTTTGGCATAAAAATAATTATTTGAATTTAGAATGTAAAACGCACAGTGGTGCAGAATTAAAAACACCGTATCATTAATGAGAATTTTGACTTGCAGCTGACATAGGATGACCAACTTACGGGTGACCAGTGTTCGGATAATCGAGGTTCTATCGTAGTCGGTTATTCGCTTGTTTCATTGTACTAAAACTGTAAAATATGTAACGAAACATGTATATTTTAATAAGATAAGATGAGGTAATAATTCATCCAAATATATAGGTTTATATCCTACTGCATGTGCTTTTGCCCAAAATTTTCTGTGCTCAAAGGGTTAAAACTAAAATATAGATATGGGTTTCTCGATAAAATAAGTTTGGGAACCACCGCTCTGATCGTTTTGGGGATGAAATAATTAAATAATGCCCGAGTCTGACGCGGACACATCTGCGAAGGACAGCCTCGGAAAGTAACCCTTGAACGCACATGCCTGTAATTAACGAAGGCCAGAAATTTCCCTGTAAGTAAAACGGGAAACCACGAGAAAACGGGATCCGGCTTATTGTTGAAAGTAAAACGAACCGGAACCAATATATAACAGGCGGCCTGAAATGTGTTTCACATATCGTCGGCAAATCCCTTGGATCTACGAGCGGGCCGTAACTAGGACGACATTTTCCACCTTGCACGACAAACGGAACGCCCGCTTCGACAGAAATTTTTACAAATAGACTTCTCGACGCTCGATTATACATCAAGACGGCTAATCCTTCCGACAGAAGGGAGTTTTCCCTATTTAGCGTTTCTTAACTCTTCCAGTCAGTCCCATACCTTGCTATAATTAGACTGCGTTTCAATCACTCTCCACCCGGGCGCAACACTTTCTTCGTAATTTATTTATTGTTGTTTATTGAACATTACACCGGATGTCCCAGTTAGTAATGAATGTTCGATACTCGTTCTTGCAAGTTTTCCAGCAATTCAATTATATTCGAATTACGAATTATTTCGATAATTATTCGAAGCTAAAAATTCTTGAAAATTTGGGAAGTCTTGAAATATTATTGATTTTTAAAAATGAAGAACATGCGACAGGATCCAAATTTTAAATCTGAATTGAAGTTACTCTGCGCGTAATGTAATCACATTGAATACTGCAGGAAAGTTATTTAAACGTTATGGTGATTATATTATTGTACGATGAAAATATTGCAGATCGGTACTATTAATAGAACAGCTTTATTAATGCCAAAAAAAAAAGTGAATTATTGTATGGTGGGATCCGAATGGGGAGAAATTTATATGCAAACAGCACTGCTGCCAACTATGTAAAACCTGTTATAAATAAACAATTTGGCAAAATATGTTGCTTTTCTATAATTAAAGCTACCTATTACAGTAGATGCGACAGGATGATCCTATCTATGCTTCCTTAATCCTCACATTGTATTATAAAACTGAAAATATGAATTCCATACATTCTGGTCATTTTTGACCCAATGACCTTATGTGTATTAACCTCTAGGGTTAAATATATTATTATTGCAAATATGTGAAGCCACATAACTCAATCTTTGGAACTAGTCCAGATAAAATTGACCCACGTTTGTGGAGTAAGGGATAAGATTTCATGTGTGATCTATTTATAGGTAATTAACTACCAGTATTAATAGTATTTTAAATATTTGTCATTTTTAATGACGCAACACTTCTGCATCACACTAACAACGTTAAATTGTGTAATACTACAATTATGCTGCATGTTATAATAATTATCATATTTTGCAATTCGCTTCCATGCTATTTCTGTGTGTTGATGTTGTATTTTTCAATAATCTGTAGAATGTAACAGGGCCAAATAAAATTTAAAACGGAAAAGAGCGCATTAAACAAACTTGGCGCTCTTTACGCATACGTGTTTCGATCTAAATATACGAATCTCTGCTACAGCGACTAATTAGTTTATACAAGTCCATTAAAACGAAAAGGAACGTATCACACGCCGTGTTATTCAGCTTTTGCGTTCACAATTATTTTCTCTCGCCTAATTACCGTACGAAATCGATCACGACGCGTGTCTTTGTTTATTAAATCGTTATGAGTCGAGACACTGATATCTATCAATTTTCTACTGCGAAATAAATTTTTTACATTTGTATAATAAATATTTCAAACGCCTCAGGTAACGTGTAGAAACATCGTTCGAATTTGTGAATAAATGAACCTGTCATTTTTAATTATTCCAAAGTTTCGCTTTGATATCTTATACATTGAATTTGAAATTTCGTAAGTCCTCTACTATGCCTATAGAGAGCAGAATCGGGCATTATTCGAATTGTTTCAAAAAAATATTTATCTCAAGTAATTATCTGAATAAATTCTTTTTAGTCGAATATTTTATCCGGATAATAATTATTCGTTATTGGTAACAAATTATTGTCTCTATCTATTCGAATAATTTATTCGAATAACTATTGCGAAATTATTCGAATAATAATACGAATAATTGTTAATTGTTTTCGTTTCCACCTCTTCTGCTGGCGATATTGTACCTACGTTTACTTCTCGACTACGTTCTTCTGCATCATAACAAAAAAAGACAAAAAAAGAAATTTTTATCCGAATAAATTCTGACACGAATAAGTTCTTATTCACACATTAAGGTACACAGCAATTTTATAAAAAACTATTTCATTTGTCAAAATTTACAGCTATCTGAAAACGATTCCGAAGTTTTAATATTTAAAATGATTCTCATAACACCGTTAGAACAGGATTGTACTCGTTGTCACCCCTCCCAAAAAAAAGAAAGAATTTCAAGGCCAGTTCATTCAAAAAGTTCATCTAGATTTCCTCATATCACAGGAATACTTGGAAAAGGGTTGACATCGATAACTCGTTGCACGCACCGACAAAATAAAAGCTTCTTATTTAAATATTGAATTAACATTTCTGAATGGAGATTGACATTTTCGAGAAACCTTGAATAACGACTTATTGTCAGTGTATTCGCACGCGTGTGTGTGTGTGTGAGTGTGTCACGTGCTCGCATTTCTTGTGGAGCGAGCTTACACCCTCGCCGCATAATGCAAGCATCGGCCTCGTTAAGGGGATCAGCTGCTCGTATTGTCAACGCTAACAAGCGCTAAATAGAGTACCGTGTGGACGCATTCAATCTCTGCACACAAATAGCCAGGAATCTTCGCCAAACAAGTCATGTATTTCGGGACACTCTTGGATGCAAAATACTTTTTCAAAAAAGTGACCGGTAGACGACCGCAATACATATTAAACAGATTATTCCGAAACTTCGTAGAAACATCTAATAAAACCTTCAAGATAAAATTGTTGTATAAGATTTTATTTTATTTTATTGTTATAAACGGAATGGCCCCTTTTTTATACATAAATGAATTTTCGCAAGCTAAATAATACTTACATATTAACTCTTTGCACTCCTAAGGCCAGCTGTACTACCCAGACACTTACAGGTGTTCTACTTCTGCGGTCAGTGTTACTACCCACATTTTATCATTAATTTAATTATTAATTTATGTATGATTATGTTTGGTTAATACAAATTTAAAGTTTAAAAGAAAACTTCAAAAATGTAATTCAAAAATCTAAGAAAAAACTACTTGGAGTTGACTATCAACGTATAGCCTAATTGCTTGGAGTTCAAAGGGTTAATAATCTGTACCGTGTCCGAGAGCTTTCAGTACATTTACTTTCAATGATGCGATGGAATCCCCGAAGAAATTAATATTGTTAGAAAATTGGTTAGCCAAGCTCGACAATCCAGTGACAACATCAGTACGTCCAAACAGCACTGTTACCAAGCATATACGTAAAATCTGTTATAAATAAACAATATGGGCAAAATATGTTGTTTTTCTATAATTAACGCTATCATAGACGCGACTGGATGATTCTATGCATCCTTAATCCTGAATCCTTAAATTGTATCATAAAGCTGTATTATAATATGTGTTCCATACATTCGGGTCATTTTTGAGCCAAAGACTGAGCGTATAGTCGAACGGAAGAACGCTCTAGGGTTAAGAGAACTATTGATAGATTCTATCATAACTATAATCATAACTACTATGACTATAACCACTATATATCATAATTGTAAATAAAACTTAAAAGAATATTTATACTCTACGTCTGCCACAATTTTGCCAAAAAGACCTGGGACACCGTGTATTTGTATCGCGCATCTGACAGTAAAGGCGTCCAAAGTAAACATCAACAATTTCTCGAACAGCAGATTTCGTGTTCCCGGATGAAAAGTATTTCGTCTGGCACGAATCAATTATTTCTGTGTAGAGTAAGAAGCGTTTCCGTGGCCCCTAATTGTGTCGCGCGTGCATCACTCGTTACGCGCATAATATACCTCACGCAGTAGCCCTTATTTGTCGGCGAGAAGAGAAAACTAAAAAGAAGGAAAAAAAAGCGTAAAAGAAAAAGCCGCGGGGCGTCTCGGACGTTTATCACCCCGCAGTGCTACAGTATAAAAAAGGGGATGGAAGGAGGGCTGACAAAGGGAGGGTGGTTGTTAGGTTGTCCGACAGATGCCTCGCCACGTGAATCCAGCATCTAAATACCAACTTCCTCCCACCAACCCCATACATTTGTATTTTCTCGTTTCGAAATTCAATTTCACTTTACAAGCAGCACGATCATCGTATGAAAAAATGCACTCTTAACGCTAGAACTATCGAAGATTAACCTACACGAAAGTGATTATCACTCGAAAGTGATCAAATTAGTACGTTGTTTCAGGTTTCTTTTATCTGACATTTCTTTAGGGCAGCGATTTTCAACCGGTGTGCCATGGCACACTGATGTTGCCGCGAGAGGTCCACAGGTGTGTCCAAGCTTTTTTAATACAAGTTAATTTGGAGTGGCAGCAATTATTAGAAATAACCATCGTTTACCAACGACGAAACAACTTATAGTTCAGTTGACATACTAAGACAACGCCGAGATCAGATATCCCATTACATGTATCAGAGAAAAATTAAGAAATAACTTTTGCTCTAAATAATTTCGAGTACTATGTTTTTATTACAATGTATCATAAGTAAATGAGATTTTAAAAAGATTTTTCAAAAAAGAAGGTAGACAAAATTTTCTTCGCATATCATTAAATGACATTTAATGCATAGTGGGTAAAATAGTTATTTCATTGCCATTTTGGAGCAAAAAAGGAAAAAGGTATTATCTTTTTTTTGTAAATCAGTTAAAAACATAAATTTTTTGTCAGATCTGCGAACAAATATATGGAATATATTTTTTGGTGTGCTGCAGAATTTTAATAATTAGTTTGTGTATGCCATGAGATAAAAAAAGGTTAAAGATCGCTGCTTTAGAATGTTAACATTTGAGGCAAGGCTATAGTATCTATAAGAAATTACATTTCGCATACGCCTCCACAATTTGAAATCAGTCGATTGCGCCAGAATCAGGGAAGGCAGGTAATTACGGTTTATAAATTTAAAGGTATATACGACAATAAATAATTTTTTGAGAATTTTTTACCCAAAAGAAACAGTTCTACGTTAACGTGTTTCGATTTGTGGGTTTGAGGAACCCCTCCTTGCGAGTCCTAGGGTTAATAATTTTGAATAAAAACGAAAGATCCGCTACAGTCCTACGGTTTTTCAGTGTTGCTAAATGAATATTTTCAAGTATAGGAGAATAATTGTGATCCAAGTGTGTCAGCCTGACTCTCATTTTGTAAGCCGCAAATCTGAGAAATTTATGTTGAATGCGTTATAGAAGAATTTTGTATCTATCGTACTTGGGAGACCAAATAACCGAAGCATATTCTAACTATGGCTCGACTAAAGTACAATATAATAATTTTATTGTAATAAGAATTCTTATTATTATTCTTGTTTTCAAGATGATCACCGTTTTTACATAGTGTACGTTCAGCTTGTCGAGTATCTGTATGTCGGTCCGAGTTCCCAAAAATATTCTTCTGTGGGAGTTAAAGGAGTTTCAAGACGTTGATTTGTTAGACATTGTAGCTGTGACGAGTAAGTTCAACGTCGGTCCTGTATTTTCAAGAGGGTGACTTTGAGGCATTCTTGCCGCGGAGATGATGGATCATCGAATGATCCATAAAAGGGATTTCACGAAAGAAAAAGAGGGCTTTGTAGACGCGATTTGCATGCGAGCCCGGCGTGAATGCCATGTGATTGCCTTTGAATCGAAGTATCTGTCCACCCTGGGAAAAATCTGTTCAACGTTTTTCGAAATATTATTATGTACTCGGTGGATCTTTTATTCTTCGTTCTCGAGCTTCTCGGATCTTTTTCTCCGGGAGGATTCTATTTTTCGTTCTCACCTTACTTATCAAATTGATTGTGCGAAATGAATACACAATCAACTTTGGATGTTTTTATATCGCTTTTACGGTCTGCATCGATCGTTTCGATACAATTCTCTTACTGTTTCGTGTGAGAATCCCTTATGAATCACATTCATACGTGTACATACCTATAAATGTAGAAAACTGGTTTTTGTGCTACAGTTACAAATGTAGCCTAAATGTTGAAATGTATCATTGTTTGCGCGTTTAATAGAAGTTTCAAGATTTCTCATTGTTCTTTCTGTGCAGACAATTTCTTTGTGCCCATTTGGACGTTCGAATGAACATTTTAGAAAGAAAAAAAAAAATTGTCCACTCCTAATTTATTTAATTTTAGTTAATATCGATTTAATAATTTCTATCACATGTTGTACTTGCAGACAAGGTCCAGCATGTAGTTTTCTAGTAATCATCAATTTTTCCACACGAAAAATGAAGCGGAAATACTGAACAGAATTTGTTCATAACAAATTTCGTTTTTTAGAAAATCATGTTCAAACATTTTTCAGGTGTGCGTGCGTTTAATTAGAAATGAAATGACGTTTCTGTGCAGTATTCTGATCCGGTATCATTCAAAATAATAGGCGCTGTCATTAAAGTTGTAATTGCAAGTGTATCGAATGATCCTTTTTTACTACTGATTTTGTTTATTAATAATATAGTCTAACTTTCATCAATTGTAACGCATGATCATGATCACGCATCATAATGGATAGAAATGAATGTTTTAAGCGATTAAACATAATATACGATTAATTGTTAATACACCGTTGGCTGCTTTTTTCTTTAAGGGGTTAAAAGGGTATTAGACGGCCAAAATCGACGGTTTCTTTTGGGTTGGTTTGAAGAGTGACTAATATCTCAAAACAAATTGATTTTTTTAAAGTTCTTTACTGTGAATATAACACGTATTTTAAAACCAAAAAACTTTAAAAATATTAAAAATTAAGTAAACTACAAAGCGCCAGAGTGGGCGCTGCACAATAATAATAATTCACGAACTTCTACAATCAACATCAACTTTGTAAATTTTTTCAGGAATAACTATCTGAAGAAATGTTTAATAAAATTCTTCAGAGTTCTGAGATCTTATTGAGCGAGTTTCATCTTGTAGAGAAAAGTGTTATGTACGTTTGATTACAATTTCAACTAAAAATATTGATCCTTTCTCGATTTACAATGTTCACCGTCTTGCAAAACATGGCTTCGAGAAAAACGAGTTCAAAGTTTACCTTACCGTTTACCTGCATTGTGCCCGAAATTGCTTTTCAAGCTGTAACTTCCATAATTGTGCGAATTTTCCAACGATTTTATTTTCAAATGTTTCTAAGGGATGAGACTCAAACAGTCGAGATAAAAATTTCGATTTTTTGAACTTGTACCCTTTTACTCCCTTAATGTACAACAAAACTTTTATGTATAACATGAAATCAGTATCTTTCAACAGTACATTGGATAGTTCCTTTTAGTATACGCGAATAATGAATATAGTTAATTTTATCAAGATACATCGTCGGCGAAGATTCCTATAGAGGTGCTAATCATCATTCTTAATTATTGGATTTTTGGTGGTTAATCCAACACGTTTCTCACAGAGTAAATATATATTTGTTTTACTGTTATTTTGCAATAATACACAGAAGAAACAAAAAAAAGACAAAAAGAAACACATAAGAACACCAAAGAACCCAACTGTTTAATTTCTCTCGTGCACACATGCGAACTTCGCACACAGTGAAATCAGCAACAAGACACCCACACCAAACCGCTGCGTGTTAGAACGAACAATGAGCAAAATAAAAACACGCGAAATACAAATATAGTAACCGGACTATGTACCTGTATACATATTTTCAACATTAATAGATATCCAAGTCCGACGAGCTTGTCTTCTCACATATCTTGCACTCTGATATTAGCAAAGTTCGATCACACGACTCTGGAACAGCCTGTATTCACGTGACTATCGGTCTCGTCGCGTATATATTCAATAAATAAACAAACAAATTTATACAAATCCGGTGCGCCCTATCTCGTTGCTGCCGAGTTGAGGGTCTAAACTTGAAATGTCTCGGTGTGCGAGAAACGGTTCAAAGGAAGAAGAAGAGCTGAAAGCGCGTGTCAAGTGCGATAATCGAGTTGTCGGCGAGGGAGGCGTTTCTACCTTGCCTATTTAGTCGTCCATCCTGCTGCAACGGAATCCTGAGGAGCCAGGACAACTGTTCGTAAAAGGAAGCAAGAAAATGGTCAGCCTCCGGACGTCGCGTTGCGTGCAATTTCAGGGTACATAAGCGTCTCGCGGCAGGATACAATGACCATCCTGCGTCAGCCGTGTCCTCTCCTCTCGTCACGCTATAAGAGGACAGCGAGGATACAAAGCTTCTTTCGCAATGCTACACCGGCCAATAATCTTTCGACTCCTTGCTTTTTGCAGGAAACGTGATTCTTTGATGTTCGAACGTAGACCTGTCCGCGCGTGGGGCCCCTCACGCTGGGTGGTGGGGGTAACTGATATTGGCGGGAAACGGGCAAATTCAACTGTAATAGCATCAGCTTTAACCCTTTAACACTAACCGTACCGGCACATATACCTATTCTTACCGTAACCGGTCATAAACAAGCCAGGCGATGAATTTTCCTCAGTAAAAAAAGTAGCAGAAAAAAAAACAAAAATTGAGAAATTGATTAATCAGATAATATAAGAATTTGCATAAAGTTAGATGAACAAAGAAATAACAATGAATGTACAGTTTTAAATCAAATTTTGAAACCGGTCATTTGACCGGGCCTGGTACGGTTAGTGTTAACACTAGGTTTACGGCATTTTGACGCACTTCGAATTTCACAAATGTGCGGAATAAATGTAATGTTGTATAACGTTAAATATTATAAATTTCATATAAATATATAATATCACATAGTTTCATTTATAAGTTAATAGTGTATAATATATTGCTTTTAAATCAAAGAAGTTGTTTTTCAAAGAAAATGTGCGGTTTCGTTTACGCGTCAATTGCACGCGTGTCCGTAGAGATAGGTATATAAGAAATGTCCGTAAACCTAGTGTTAAACACGTTTTTTTTTCATATAATGAAAATGATAGATCAAGTAAATGATATCGTTTGAATCGTGAGATATACTCATAATAATAAGCGAACAGACTCCTTGGTGGCAGTATAGTTGTAGAATATAATTGTACACAGTGATAAATAAACGAAATAAAACTTAAAAAATATAGATGTATAGATATATAGGTATGTAACTTCCAAGTTACATGGCGTTACAGAAGGTTAAAAGACAACGTCCCGGTTTAAAAATATATCGTTCGTCATGTAGAAACATCGTCGGCGTTATCGCACGTTTATTTCGTCATGTCAATGGCTATTAATTTTTCAGCTGGTCCTTGCATAGTTCTGAATAGAAACGTGGATCTGTACGTAAATCATGTAATTCTAATTGCAGAATTTCCAAAGGTAGTGTGTTATAAACTGTGAAATTAATTTCCAAAGGAAAATGTAAACTGCGAAGTTAAATTCGTTCTTTCTAATTACTATGTCGCCAAATATATAAACGTTTCTAAAAAAATAGTGGAATCTCGGAGAACGTGTCATAAACATAATCCGAAACAAATTTTTGCGTGTAGAAGAAGCTTCAGCGATATAAAAATAAATTTACCCACGTTAAGGATGGTACATTATTTATGCGCAATATTTTTTAATGGAAGTGGAAGAAAATGATAAAATATATGTATTTAAAAAAAAGTAATTAAAGACAAGGGAGGAACGTCTCTGTAAATTTTAATCGCTTTTTCTATTTCCGCGCATGGGGCCTCTCATGCGCTTCGATCCCCCACCTTCTGCCATTTTAGGTGGTGGGGGTAAAAGATCTTGAAGGGAAACAGGAAAATTCAACTGTAGCATAAGTGGTACAACTGTGTCTTCCAAGCAAAGAAAAATATACTTTTCTAAGATGTAACGTCAGAGAAATATGATGATTGATACAAATTCCTCTCAGCATCAGTTTCTTTTCGAGATTTCATTGGCATCAATATTTTTCTATTATTCTTACGATTTCTACGCAAGGTTAACAACAACACCAAGATGCTCAACAATTTGTATATTAACCAAATAACTATTTTTATCGCCGAAACGTGTTATATTACTTGAATTGTACGAAAACATCACATTGTCCACGTTTACAAGCATATACAGCATGGTGGTGTGTAGTCAGAACGAGTACTCAATGAATATTCAAAATCGACTTCCTCAAAAACCAAGCCTCGTGGCGACAAGTTTTATTCTTCATTTTCGTCTTATTTTTGGACAAGAAATCACCTTTGTTTTAGTTGCACTGCAAGTTCGGGCACAGCCTCTACAGAATGATCAGTCTGGAGAAATTCGCTGATTTTAAACATTTTTTACTAAAATTCTACTTTCGTCCATACGTTCGAAGGTTGGACAAATTTCGTTGATTTAGGTGACAACCGTAAGCTCTGTCTCGGGGAAAAAGAGAGGAAAGGAGGTTTCGTGTGTCCTGAAGAGGGTCAACCCCGAATCAGGAGCACCGGTCAGCGGGCATAGGCCAGACTGCCAGGAGGGAACTGATTATTTGACCAAAACGGACACGGTGAGCGTTGAAAACGTGATCGTGTCGGGAGCGCGTGTCCTCTGAACAATGGTCGAGAGATCCTGGTGATTTTGCTCAGCGTGATGCTTCTTCGGCACGACGTCGACCGTTTCTATTGCCGGAAATTTGTTCCGGAAGAACCGATCGATGATAGGTTCGAACGTAGCTTTCGAAGATTTTCTACGGTCCCACTGCCATTATTGTATCGTAATGCAACATTATTCTCGCATAGAAATCACCTTGATGCGTGTCCGCACGCTAAATTACAGGCCAGTCGGCCCCTACTTTTGTTCTGCTAAAAAATGATTACACTGAATATTTGATTTTGTAGAACTCCGTTGGCGACATGTTGAAGATTTCCATTTTTTAAACAGAATCGTGTATTAACTCCCTGCGAAACTTTCTGCGGACTTTTTGGAACACTTTGGTCGTATTTTCGAGTTTGCCAGGAATTTCTAATAAAGTCAAGACAAAATAAATCTTCACATTAGTATCTACAGTAATAGTTTGAGCAATTTGCCTAGCAGTCATCTTAGAATTTGATGCTGCTCCAAATATTGCCCGTTTATCGCGAGCAGTTAGACTTTGCAGTGGCCAAAATTCTTCTTCTTTCCATAGTTTCTTTGAATTTTTATTAAATTCATAATTACCTTTCGACTTCTATTCGTAACTTTTGCTAGTTGTGCCACTGAATACTGTTCTGCTTTTAATTTCAATATAGTATGTTTTTCACATGCACTCAGTCTTTTTCCACCGCCCATTTTTAATAATTTACTGTCTTTTTTTAACAAATATACATCACAAGATGTCAGTACGCACTTTATCACTTACGTTTCACGTTCAATGTTTGTCATTCAGTGCTACCATTTTGTTCCACTTGTGAACTACAATATTTACGTTTGCATTCGCAGAATTTTATCGAAATGAATATTGTGGACGATATTCAGTATATTACATACACAGGCATGCACAGAGTTACTGATAACATAAAATATGTATTTGTTTCAGATTATAATACAAAATATAAAAAAACATAGAATGTGCTACCTTTTTATCCCTTTTTTTAATGTATGTACGTTTTTGCTTAACTTTCGTTATAGCAATTTTGTGAACATCATTCGTTAATAAATAGTGCTCATGTCATTCAATGATAGCATAATATTTTTAAAATAACGTAGTAAATGAATAAAAAAAACCATACTTGTAAAATATTTCAGTGATATCCGCAAACATGTAAGTGACCGGATACATTTGTATGGCAGTGTACACGATTTCAGTACAAAAATTCTACACCATAACACGATAAAAAGAGCTCCGTACTAGACGGATCAGGAATTTGAAATGTTGAAAAGCCGAGGACTTCCGGATATTTCGGGTGCAGAGGAAGTCGGTTTCAATTTCTCTGGAATCAATTGACGTTCTAATTGTGTTGGAGTGCCACTGCTTGGTTTCGCCTACTGGAATTAATCAACGGCGGAGCTTCAAAGATCCGGAGAAGCCCCCTCGAAGTGGTTTGTTTATCGTCGGCATGGCGGCTTGCTCGATCATTTCCTTTTTTCTCGGCAAGAATTCGTCCGATCCAATAGCGCCGTTTCCTAGAAGCTTCTCGCCTCTCTGATCGGTCTACCAACTGACGAGCACCAGCCCTCCTCTTCCGGGAGAGCTTTGTCGTGTTTTTTCCTACCAACTTCCACGTATTTTCATTTCTGTTTAAATCCCACGTTTACATGAATTTGCTTCTCCGCCGCTGTTTGGAGAATCATCGCCGTTGCATTTACATACGCGTGTACGTCGACGCACTCGAACCGAATTTCGTGAAATATGAATCGATATGCACTCCTTGAGCTGTTTGAAATCATGCCAAAATATTGCCATGACTACGATTATTTCAAAGAATCGTATCAGCAGCTTCGAGGCATGTTAGGGATGATATTGTTACACGAAGCTTATGAAATGCATGAAAAATTCTTTTTGTGTAACAGGAGGAAATTGGACAACCATTCGATAGTAACCGAAATTTCATTCGAAAATGTTAATAACTTTTTAAATAATAGTACTTAACCCATTCAGCCTTCATTTATTTTGCGCTTCGTGTGGACGAACTGCAACGTTCGATTTCTATGAGTAGAATATGATTAGACGGCACTGCGTATATCTGAAGTGAATTACAGGAGGAGAATGGCACAATATGAAAGAAATACTATCTTTTGGTCCATCTTTTTGGTCCAGCTCATGAACTACGAGTCAGACTCGTAGTAGCGCGTTTTGGTCCAAGTCATGCACTACGAGTCAGACTCGTAGATTAGGCTGAATGGGTTAAATCAAAAGAGATACTCATTAACAGAAATTTCAATTTGATGTGAACTTGATGTAAAAGTTGCAACCATTTGCAGTGGGTGTAATTAGTGTCATACAAAAGAATGAATCTCCCTTTCCTTGAAGGAGGCGCGTTGCAGCTGTCTTCATCGGAACCAGTCGACGATCATTTTAATTGTCTTCAAATCAGAGCATCGAGCAACAAAAAACTGTATTCTACATTTTCGTTTCGTCTTTTCACCGAGGATCACCTCCCGATGACAAGAACTTATTTTCGAATATTCCTCGGGGCTCGTAGGATCGTGTTACGCGACAGGTTAAAAAATTCGGGGGACCCGATGACGTTGCGACGTTCCATCGGTTCTGATAAAAAGATGCAGGGTTGTTATTGCATCGGGCTCTCCCGCGGTGGGTTTCTCGGTGCTGAGTAAACATTCAATGGACGTCTAGTTAGTTTACACTTTGTTTTCGGTGATGTTAGCAAAACACGCGCTCACTTTGAAACACCGCCACCCACCAGTGTAAACCTCTTCCCGCCTCCTCCACTCCGACAACTTTTTTTTTCGAAATACTATGCGTACGATTGCTCCCGTCTGAACGCGTGCATTCACGTTCGTACGCGAGTCAAGGACTTTCACGTTCCTAGAACTGTTTAACAAGACAGGAATACGCGTATTCGACCAAATACGAGCGAAATTTATTCCAAAAAACAGTAAAAAAAATAATGTTAGATCGAAACTATTTATATTACATATTAAGAGATTCTGCTGTACTGAATGTCCCTCTGCAACCGATACAAAAATAAGCATGTCTTTTTTCTGTTTCTTTTTGATTAAGTTTTAACCCTTAAAAGCTATCATGTGTGAAATTTCACACCTGATTTTTTGTATGATACCTTTTAAGGGTTAAGGTTACATGCACCGTTGTAGATTATTAGTGACCACGTTATATTATCAATATATAATTATTTTTTGTTTCACTATATCGCAGAATATGTATGGCACATGACTTACTTTTGATTAAACAATAATAAATAGAACACATGACGCGAATTATATGTTATATTAGCTGATGCACCCGGTCTCACAGTTCCTTAGTGGTTACCTACGTTATAAAAGGGAAGTGTCTGCCAAATTTCGGTTTCCCAGGATCAGCGGTTTGGGCTATGTGTTGATCGTCAGTGAGTCAGAACACTTCATTTTATACATATAAATTAGGTAATAAAGATCAACATCTTTTAGGAACGACAGAATTTTTCTACAAGAGTTTTTTCTTGTAATATGCTCAATAAGTTCAATGAGAAGGCATATTAAGAACCATACTGTCCTTTTAGTTCCATATTTGGGGCAACTTATTAGGATGTGTTCAATGGAATTTTTATTGTTGCACATACCACAGGTAGTTGGGTTTTCCTTAGCGATAATGAGAGAATGGGTCAAGTTCGTGTGTCCTGTTCTTAATCTGGTTAAGGTCACTTGATCTTTCCGGTTCATAAGTAGTGCTGGTATTTCTTGTGACTTCATATGTAGAGGTAGGTCTTGAATTTTTCCACTCCTTATTCCACGACTCAAATGTTGCCCTGATAAAATGTTTTTGAACCTCTTTATGTGGTGTTACAACAGTGTTACAACCGACCCAGGGTAGGGGTCAGTTGTATCATTTTTTGTCGTTTCCATTTTTCATTGATAACTTGCATATTATTTATCGCAAAGCTAAACTGTTACGACTTAATAATGTCAACAAAAAGATATATATAACTGTAATATTTTTTGCGAAATCATATTCCAAAGTTAAATTTTTACTTTCGACCCCGGTCTAGCCTACTGTATACTGAATTTCATACCTCCGTGTATTTTACAAAATTAAATTGTCATTCTTGCGCGAAGTATAGTTATACGTGACCGCATAACAATTTTTGATCGAATAATCAACGCCTTATTCTATATGTAAAAAGTACATTTGTTAAGAACACTCTGTTATTGTTTTCTTATTTCTTTTCTTTCATTCCTCCATAATCCGGGCGCCTGTTAATTGCTCTCACGGTATTTGTTAACGAATATTTAAACCTGTGATCGAAGAAGACGATTCAATGTATCAAACAAGACAATTTGCTTCGTTTTTATTAATTGTGAAGTAGCCTAGACGGAGAATGACCCAGTTAACAGGTTAAAACAGTTTGAATCTCAAAACGTGAGCGTAGAAAGCACTTAAGAACGGAAAAATATATTGTTGAACATTTACAAGCAATTAGAGTAGAAAGATTACCGGCATTAAGGCAGTAAATGTTTCATAGAAGAAACCCTTGAAACGACGTCAACGTTCCATTTACATAGTACCGTGCAAGCCTACCGTTCGAACAAATAAACCAGTGTCTTTGGTTTATTTAAACGTTGTTGCTTTAAAGTGGTGTAGTCGGTGAGCCGATAGCTACCGATTGTTACTCGAGCCAGGTTTCGTGGAACTGCCGAGTCGACGGACGTAAATCTTATTTAACGAGATTAGAACCCCAAGTAGTTTATGAATGGAGCGATGCGTTTGCCAGACGATTATTTACTTGACTTATATGTTCATTATTGTATTAGCATTTGCAAACAGATGGAGAAGAACGTTCTGTGGTCGATAGGTTGTCAAAGCTGTTAAGAATCGCACGTGTCAAACCGAGAACGATACGCAGGGCAGGTACAGCGTTTCCACAGGCTCATATATTACAGAGTTCGGAATTTTTTTTCTTCCGAAAACTGGAAATCGTTCGGATGTTATGGGTATAGAGGCCTTGAGGATTTCTGCGGCCACCGCTATTACATGAAAGCCGAGATTTCCAGTTTTTCCTGCAGAAGAGGGATCCGCTGATTGGGATGGGCTTATAAATTTTTGCTACCACTCGTAAACCACGGAGCGACGTCATAAAGTTAGGGACTCGAATCTTTGCGGAGGTCGTATTACTAGCAGCCGCACGAAAACCACAGAGGATCCACTATAAATGTGTGTTCGACCACCGCAATAGAAATGGCAGTTTTACGAAGTTACCTGGGAAAAGAGCAGCGCCGAACCCTCTATAAAAATTGTGCAATAGAACAGAGGAGACGCATGTTTTCGTTGCTAAAGTTGTGGCATAAATTTCTCGCGGACACCAACGGCAAACAAATACCTGTTTTATGACGAAAAACATGCTCGGACTGCATCTTAAATATTTACAAATCGTAAGTTACAGTCTGACTCATCCTGTAAACATAGTTGAACGTCGTCGCTTATATTTTTCACTCAGATTTTGACATTATTCAAATAAATAGTTATATAAGATTATTATTTCAATAAAGTTGCGTTATGCTAATCATAACAAATTATTCACTACACATTGTTCGAATAAGCTATCATTATTTATTCGGATACTTATTCAAACAATGTTTCAAATAATTTTCGATGCGGCTTAAAATATTTTCCCGAAGATTGGGATTACAAAATTATTTTCTGGAAAACAATTATTTGGAGCGATGAATCAAAATTTGAAATGAAGTCAACTAAAAGAAGGCCATATGTGTGGAGGAAAGTCTTAGACCAAGAATGATCTAGTTAACAGGTGAAATTGTTTGTTATACATAATATCTGAAGGCTCCGATTTTGTTGAAGACTTGTGGTACATTTGAAGGGCAAGGGGAAGAAACAAGGAACATTACAACAGATTTATTGAGAAAATGAATTTTTAATACTTTAGTCCTCCAGTAAAGAGACAAGGTTCAAGCAATTGAGCTGTATTGTGTATAACATGAGGTTATACTCTAATTAAACAGCAGGAGAAAAATAAGCATAGAAATAATTGTTTTACATTATTACAATTTTTTATCAAGTTGAACACTGTAGAATAAAAATGGACGTTCCCTGTTTTTTCTCCTTACCCTTCATTTTCAATTAACACGTTGAACGCCACGGTGGTTACCGGTGACCGACACCTCAAATTTAATTTAATTGAATAATTATTGATCATCTCAACACGCTGAGCATACTTCATACTGAAACAATAATATAGGAACAGAAGAACTGGATTGAGTACTCAAATCTGTTTTTTCTTTACGATTTATATGAAAAAAACAGTCAATTATATAGTGTCTGATCGGGTATGGCCGTTTCTACTGTGGCGTTCAACGTGTTAATGATTAAATTTATCTGTGGCAATATCGCAGGAGGGATATAGTTGCTTTTGTTTCCGCTGCAAAAAACTACAGCAAATTGATTTTAAAAGAAAACGCTACGTGCGCTATTAAAAGACTGTCAGGGTGGTAGGTACGCGATGGTATAGAAATATTGCGACTGGTATCGACCTTTTTGCGCTTACGAGGCGAATATGAATCCGGATCACGCTATAAGGTTTCGCCTTTCTCTTCTTAGGTGTAATTGGCGTTTGGTTACCATCACGATAAAAGGATAACGTGACACATTTTTTTCCGAACTTTATGTCTATGTACACCGGCGCGTTTCTAACTGGTGTCAATATTTATAGCGTGCCATTAATTCGACATCGGACACTTTTCCGGCGTCGATACGCAGAACGTGGGTGCGAGGATATTTCAATTTCACCCGAGCGTCGCGTTTTTTCCATCCAATTTTTGACTTATTAGACTGCGAATGTTCATGCAATTTGAAGTACCTTTTTCGCATTGGTCGAGCCTCTTGGTTGACGAGTGAAGCGAATCTCTTTTCTTTGTATCGTGAAGAATAGACATTTTACCTTTTATATTTCTGGTGTTTCTCTGTATTTCCATCCGCCTCGAGCATTCGAAAAATGTATAATATGCCGTAGAAACGAATTTAACCCATTCGGTCTAAACTACGAGTCTGACTCGTAGTGCATGACCAGGACCAAAACGATGGACCAGAAGATAGTATTTCTTTCATATTGGGACGTTAGTATTGTACCTGATTTACCCAGGCTATGGGGAAAAATCGTATATTCGAACCTACATTTAAAATCGTCATTTTTCGTACTTTCCTTTTCTCTAAAAAATTGAATGTAAGCCATTATTTAGCAAAGAGATTCTTTTAATAAACCACAATTTCAATTTCCTCTTTATTTTATTAATTTCAGAGTTATGACACTTTATTCTTAAGGTCCCGATTTTACCCCAGTCTCCCCTACTCATAATTATTTTCCTTTCTCAATTCAGGTATAGCTGACCGACTACAGATGTTTGATGCTTATTATGAACGTAATTTCTCACAGACACTGTAACCTTGTTCCGACTAACAACGTTCTAAAAACGTGTTAAATAAACGAAACTTGAGATAATGTATTCGTTTGATCAATCTCGTGAGTCACTGTATGTACCAAACTAATCTTTTTTGTTTTGTTTATACCACTTGCCGACCAAGGGGCTCGCTTCTTTCAGGTTCCTAGCGAACAAAGATGAGCACTGATTCCGAATTTATAGAACAGACGAAGGGTCAAGACGAAAACTAAAATTGTTGCGATTGTGTTTTTGTAACTACCGAAAAGTCCAGACATCCTTGTAATTCGATATCGCGTGTACAAACGGTAGATGATATCTCAGAAGATACAGTTCTGCTTTTCTTCATATCCGGAGCACAATGGACCTTTGTCTGTAATCTGATCATTTCCTTACACACGAATTCTGGCAAGATGCGTCGAAAAAAAGAATCCGCTTGGTAACTATGAGTCCTGAGGTCTTTTGTATAATTCTTCTCCCTATAAATATTGTAAGATTGCAAACATTATCTGAAATTTAATGACCCCAAAAGTCGTGTGCACGAAATTGTATACACAGAAAGATTTTTTATTCAAATACGTATTAACCTTATTTGTTCGAAGTACAGTTGATGGTACTGTTAGATTTTTGGATCGTATAATAAAAACAAACACTTTATTATATCACAGTTATATTATAAATAAAAAAGGTAGGTTTGAAAAACTAATATACAGTGGTGTATGCTACAAACAATGGTGCTATAACGAACAGTTTTTATAAAAAAAAGTCAGAATACTGCAACGAACAAAGATGCTACAACGAACGAGAAGTACTTGAGCAATCGAACTGTGGATGACATACCAAACTTTCCTTTTCGAAATTTCTTCGGCACATATGTTCTATATTAGTACTCGAATTATGTGTGACGTACCGAATCTCATTTTTCCGCGTAACACTATAGGGGGGCTGTTTTATATATGGGGTGTATTTTCGACTCGCTGTTACTGCGTATAAATTTTGCCGTAGTTGAACGACAGTTTCATGCTATTTTGCAATTTTATTACTAAAATCCCTTCACCCTACCATTTATGTGCAGCCATTGCAAAATACCCTTATGTGTGTTTCTATGCTTTGAAAAATTTTACAGATTTCACAGGAATTTTTGACATATATGAAAGGCACTTTATACGAATATACCACCACTAGTTTCAATAAGAATATGTTGCAAAAATATTTCCTCTCCAAAATCTATTTCCGTATGCACTGCACCTGAAGGCTAGATGGACAGATGCGTTCCACGCAAAATATTTGGAAAAATACGAGTAGTTCAAAGAAAATAAAAATTGATCTCGATTTAGCATCTATTAGAGACGTAATAATCAGTAAATAAACAGAAAATTCTTAAAAAGAGTATTCTGGCCTGGGAAGGGTTAAAACAGAGTCGTGGCCTGGCCAAGCTGTAGACTCATCCTATTCAAGTCCGTATTTGGAATTATAGTGAAATCTCTGGAGGGCATAGTCTTCGAGGTAAGTGGAGTTTCATGACGTGCGTTCGCCTTCTATCGATGTATTCATTAGCAGAGGCGATAGATTCGTGAAGAAAGCACGTCAGAAGAAGAACGGAGGCGTGAATACGGAGATGATTGGATAAAGAGGAAGCGTCCGGTGAGGTTTTGTACGATTCTTCGGCTTCTGAAGTTACAGGCCGCCACAATAAGCCACTCTTCGAATACTTGCACGTCCTGCTGCGGATCTGAAGAAGAGGGAACGTGGTCGCGCGTCTTTTTCAACTAAATAGAACGGCTGGAACCGAATGGCACCGACCAGACGAGTGACAACGGAAGATGAAGTCGTTAAATTCAGAACTCCCGCCTCGAGCCACATAATCGATCGACTACAACAGGAAATCGTCCTTGCATATTGCCGCGGGGCAACTGTTATTCCACCTCATTGTTAAAACTCTTGTTTGTCAATGGCCGCGCTATTTGGTTCATGATTCTTCGTCATTCATTGGTCGTTTGCACGATACTCACGTTTCTGCGTATTGCTACGGTGACGTAGCAACGCTGAAACTAGTTACAAGTTACAAGGAAAGCTCTCCAAGTGGTCGTCTCAGATTTTAACACGTCCGCGACGACGCTGAATATAGGAATTTTATAGTAGAGCCGAATATTTTTTTGAAGATCTGAGAATGAAAGGCATGTGACTGAATTGTTATACAGTAGAGCGTCAATTATACCAACCTCGATTATCCGAACCAATGTTGCATCGTCCCTATCCCCACCAGTTCGAAGAAAAGACAGTCTTCGAATGGTAAAAAAAAAAAATAAAAGATTACTTTAAAAAATAAACTTTCTTAACATTAACCGTATGTAATTACTATGTATTGTACATACATATTTGTTTCTTTTTATTCATGTAAAAGGATATATCTACATATGTATGTAATAAATGTATATTGTTACTTCAAAGCATTTCTTCAATAATGAAATCATATTTTGTGTAATATACACTACATTTCAAATTACCGTAGTAGTACTCTTGTATTCAGTAAGTAATTTTAGGTTTAATTCCTATAGTTATAAACTGGGTAAGTACATGGATGTTTCATTATCCGAACAATTCCATTTTCCGAACCACCTCGGTCCCAATTGGTTCGGATAATTGACGCTCTACTGTATGTATATTTTTTACTCGATTTCTTGTTTTTCATATTTTAGCGCTATATTTTTGGGTGTACCACCGGTGGTACATGACTGCTCCAGTGACAATATTTTTGCTAGGACCGTCATGTACCACGGGTGGCGCACGTCGTCGCGAACGTGTTAATGAGCTTTAATATATTTATTGATTATGTTATTACAAGTCTCCTTGTATAGTGTTTTGGGCGTAGATGGCCAATAATTTAGAAGATTAAGTGACAATACTTCCACATCTGTAATTAGGGGTTAAGCTACGTGAATTTGGAAACTTTCGGAGTACAAAGAGAATTATTCCAGTGTAATTTTCTTGCAAGAAATCGTCAACACCAAATCAACCGTTCCGATACATTACAATTAATAAAATTTATTGCTTCCTCCAGACAGCTTAGTACCATTTTCTTACTCCGCATACAATACTACAAAGCAAATCTTTGTAATGCTGATCCTATTACCAGAATCTGTACCTGCGCTAATAACTTATACTTCAGCTTATCCTATTCATTCTTTCTTAATCTATCTAAACGAGACGCTTCGAATGTTATTCCGCATAATTAACTTCTCAACTAAGCATTATCATTAGTTATATTTTTTTCGTTTACTCTTAAAGTACGTTATATTGTTTATTGATGCCTCTTTGTCCTTTCGGGCCTTGAATGGCTTTGGTTTTGTACACCCTTAAGTCTACTTACATTGCAGGTAACAAGTATAAAAATTAATAACATAAATATAAATATGAATTACACTTAAATTAAACATTACATAACATAAAATAAACATTAAATTGAGCCTTAAATGACATGAACATCATATAAAGTATTTCTTTTAACTTGGCAATTTAGAATTATCGATGTTGATTGAATCAGTGAGTTGAAGAACGGTACAAGTCCAAAATTAGCCATTTTCAAATAATCTCAAAACTAAATGTAAAATGTATAGTACTATATGTTGCAAAAAAAAGTACCTTACACTCGTGTTTCAGTAGTCCCTTCAGTTTTTATGAGTGTAAAAACAGTATCTGTCATGGATTTGTACTGTTTCAAAAATCTGTTTAACAACCACTTTTCACTGAATAATTTCTACTTCAGTTATGTTTAAAACAAGGTAATAAATATTTTTTGTTTACTACTGTGTCATTTTTTAAATTTCCTGACTAAACAGTGGCTTCAGTTGAAAAACAGTACAAATCCAATGGTTTTATTTTAATTATTGAAAATGAATGGAAAAAGTTTAACCATAGTTAATTCGAGGAATCTGATGTAGAACCATTTTCAAAGCAATTTTCACACAGTACAACTACATGTTTCAGGTATATAAATAAATAAATATTGGATTCGTCCAGCCAGCCGATGAAAAATATTATTTCTTAGGCTAAAATAATCAGCTAGAGTGAGAATGAGCACCGAAGATTCAGCAATAACTAAAATATTTAATATTAATGACCGTGTCGGTGTGTGAGACCGTACGCGCCCACTCTAGGGTTAAAAAAAATAAAAACACAAAATAATTGACGTCTTATACTTTCTTCGGCAGTAGTCGCACCAGAGCCTGGACAGACTGTGTATACTCGCGGAGTTTGGTGGGAAACTTTTGGAGCTCTCTGCACAGATCTCTGTGTCAGTTCACAGACTGAAGACTGGCTGAAACAATGAAGGCCTGTCGTTCGAAACAGCCCCTTTTTCGACGTACCGTTCTCTCATGTTCGCATTCGAAGCAAAATCGTTGAAGAGACAGAAGAACGACGGTGGACGTTTTGAAACACGAAGTTGCCGGACGTTGAGCGAATTGAATCACTTAGTCGGACGACATTCTATGATCCATCTTTTGTGCGTGCAAATATTGGCTTTCTTTCGTCAAGCCGGTTGGCTGCATTAGAATCAATCGTTTTATAGCCTCAACGAGACTCGTTTTAAGTGCTTTGTCTGTCAATAGAGTTCATCAAGGCTAAGCGTCTAGTGTGGCCCACAGACCAAACTCTGGCGGAGTGATGCTTCTCTTGTTTTTACTAATAATAATCTCATTGGCGTTGGAAAATGCGCAACAAATCTCAGCTGATCTTTAAAAGCGATAGACAGGATGACTCGTGCAACTGCACGGTCCCCAGAGTCCCGCGAAAAAATTCTTTGATTCTGCGAGATAAGTTGTCTTCTAATAAAATTTACTGGATTTCAGGAAACAGCAAAAATATTTCGCATTAATCCTCTTTTTTTTAATTTTGGTTCACAACAATTACTTCTGATTACGTGAGGGGAATGGACGCAGAGTGGGGGCAGGGTGGAGCCAAAGGTCGCTCCGGATGGTCATCTCTGCTGTGTATGTAGAGTTTTATTATCACGAATAAAATAAGACATTTATAGGAGATTGCAACAAAAGAACATAAATTGAAACAGATCGAATGAATGCAAAGAAATTATATGTGCTCTTTTATCCGCACGAAGAGCACGTTCTTGTCTTTACGAAATCTTATTTGCAACTACCTTGTTCCTGCTCGGACGCTCCTATTCTATTTGTTTTGATTCTTTTTTACGCAAGCATCTATCAAAAAATGTCGCCAAGCATCCTACCGATTCCTACATGTATGTCATCTTATTGTATAAAAATCTAAAAAGTCTTTACTAATAACAATAAATTAATCATCAAAATGCACGAGAATTCTATGAAAAAGCTGACAACGATATACGCGATAGTACACTCCCGCTCAAAAGACATAGCACATTTACCCATTTTGACAAATTTTAATTATATAATGTAAATTATTTAAATAATATAGCTTTATTGCTGCGCGGACGAGTATTTACAGACATATCTTCGATATTAGCCGAGTACAAGAAAATATAATGTTTATTTTTAATTCAAATCCAGAGAACAAAGCAGCAATGGATGTTTTTACTTTGAATTCTATATGATTACTCTGTTCCTTCCTGTTAACATAAAAATTATTTATTGTTATTTTTATAACAGATTATAATTTAACACTGTATTAATAAAAAAAAAGTTTTCAATGTTTTAAATAACGAGAAACATATTTCAAGTGTTTTGAATTTTCTTCTTCATTCTTTTAAATCACGATAGCTGTCCAAAGAGACAAGCAGAGCTGTGGAACATTTTACAAGAAGAATGGAAAAATGTAAATGCAGATAATATAAAAAAAACTGTTTGCTAAGATGCCAAAATGAGTAGAAGCGGTAGGAGTACTTAAGGCACACAGAGTATACGTAGACGAAAAAAACCTTTAATTATTATTAATGATTTTGGTAGATAAGGTTTTGAATAAATTATAGTCCACGTCTATAGATCAGATGTGCTGGCAAATGACGGCTATAGCAGTAATGTATATTTTTGCTAAAAAACAACAAACTTACCAGGAAAAATTCCTGTACATGTTACCGTCATAATTTTTTGTTTAAAAAACTAATATAAATCGTATTAAT
This sequence comes from Macropis europaea, assembly GCA_916610135.2. NCBI lineage: Eukaryota > Metazoa > Arthropoda > Insecta > Hymenoptera > Melittidae > Macropis > Macropis europaea. The sequence goes on along the minus strand of OU744345.1, from coordinate 21,692,417 downwards.
TACCCCTTGTAAGCATTGGCTCTTCATATAATTTCTTGTAACAACAAAGGAACATTTAAAACAAAAGTGTGTTTCTGAGGCCGATCTAGAACAAAAAAGTGTGCGTCAATGGGTTAATTGTTTAAAAAATTAAAAAAACTGCCTACTTTTAAATATCTTAACGATTCCAATCATTTTTTATAGGTCTTTATGTACCTATAGTAGATGTTCTATGACTTATGAGCAGGAGTGCGCATAGCAACATGTCAGACGAAGTCGATGTTCATCCTTTCTTTCTCAGGCAAAGGCGGAATCCTGACTTTAACGCATAACCAGCTTAGCGAGCGGTGAAAGGGTTGTAGAGTTCTCGTGAAAATCGAAAGGCTCTCGTTTGCACGGGACTCCGATGATCTAGCTATTCTTTGAGCCGCGTTTGAAACGAGAACGAATAAAAGTTCTCTAATTCCGACAAAAGTCTACGCCGCCCTGTGTTTAGAAGACAAGCTAAAGTAACCGGACAACAGACCACCCCCAGTCGCATTCGCTCAACACTCTGTGTCACCCTCCGGGAGTATTATTTTTATAAACCACTTGGACCATGCCGTGCCAGCATTCGGGACCACCTAATCCCGATTAGAGGTCGAGCCGTTAAGCCTAGAATTCGTGAATGCATTGATTGTTGACAGTTTTGGAAAGGAACGGGACCTATGCTCGTTTTCACCCGAAAATTCCTACGTTGGATCTTTCGAACGATCAAACATGTCGAATCGGTGGGAAACAGGCGGAAATACTCTAAAATTAATGCCATCGTATCTTAAAGGAATGTCGCGGAGTTGACACACGCCGATTTTGATGAAATTTTGATGCGATATAAATCTCGAAAAAATATTGGACACATATTTCTTTATATCGGCCATCGTCCGCTTTAAAAGGGCGAAAGTAGCCCTTGAAGTGGGGGGCCGAAAACATATTTAGCAATATATCCCGAAAATTATTGAAGATGGAAAGAAAGTTTAAACGTACACTTTGTCTATTCTTTAATGTCGAATCTGATTACATAAACAGTTTTTCAAAAACTTAATTTGTTTAAAAAATATATTAAAAACTTATATATTTTTGCAAATTTTTCTGGCAGAATGTTGATAAATTTTGATGAAAATTTGTACATGTAAACTTTATCTACGAACTGTTACTAAAGCTTAGTTTACGAGAATGGCACAATCATCTGCTCAAGCAACAGAGTGATCCTATTTCTTATGACTACGTAAAAAAAATCTTGTCCTCGCCAAAAGATAAAGCTCACGGATACGCTCGATCACTTTCACTATAACAAGAAAACACTGACGCATTGCGAATCTGCTGGATAGTTTGAAAACTACTTACCTGGTCCGCCGCTCCCGCCGGTCCATCTCTACCTGAATTACCCTACATGATGCATTCCCAATAGGCCATTGTGTTATGCGTATTACAATAAAGAGGATCAACATGCGCCTTTTCCCAGAAATTTGCAAATTGCACATTTGGCCTTTTCCAACCAAGGTACAAATACCAACCCCTGTACACCCCTCAAATTTTGGTTACTACATGGTCGTTGCGGTTAGCTTGACCCGATGTTAGAATGACATCGAATAAATGTATTAATTTATTGGATTACATAGTGGGGTAGTCTTTTAGGACATCCTAACCAAAATGTTTGTTAAAGTAATGGTTTCCTACCAGACATATCTTAATAGTTTAACAAAATATACACTTCCATTTAAAAAAAGAACAAAGATAACCATCATATCTTCGCTTTGCCACTAACAATAAAACAGATTATTCAAGTTTTGCTTGCAATATTTTCAATTTCACTAATACTTTAGACGATATTCGATATTAATTTTTGAATTGAACAATCCGTCGCCGTAACGCTTAAGATTTTATGGTCCTGTTATTAAAATGATTTCTGGAGGGTGGAAAGGAGATGGCACACTGTCAAATTTTACAAGAAACAACAATAACGATGCCATAATTCCAAGAGTACTAGTGCCGAAATTCAAAACACATAGGTTTCGAGCAGTTATCACAATTAGAGTGACTGAAAAACGATTGGAAAGTGTAGTAATTGTTAAAAGCAGTCGTTAGTACGTGAAATTGAAATTAATATTGAATTTTCTAGCGTTTGGGTAATAAAATGTAGATTACTTAATTTAAATAGAAAGGTTTTGTAAAAAATAAATATATAACAAATACAATAAAGGAATAAATTATTATTCGATCACAAGAATGACATCATTGATTCCATATATTACTCATTATTTATTAATCGAATAAAATCTGACCGTCTCTGTTGCTAGGTGCTTTTGAATCTCTTTTTTTTTATATTTCAGCAGGCAGTCTGGCGAAGAGTCAAGCGGATAATCTGACGAAAAGTCGAGGTCTCCTACGGCAAAGTTGAAAGTCACGAGGTAAACTGTCCGACTGGTGGACGAGTCGTGTAGTCTCGGTTCTAAGGAACACACGGACACCGTGGACACGGTACCTCGATCCTCCGGTCAGCAAGTCAAGCGGATGATCTTCCCCGGGAAACGTCGCGGCCAGAGAGACGAAAGTGTCAGAGAAAAATCCGTGAGCTTAAGCCAGCGCGAGATCTTCGACTCCGAGGAATAAAAGACGGGAACCAGATAAACCAGCTAATCTTTTCGGGGGGCCAGGTTTTACACGAAGATCATCCGGAGGAACGGGTTGAAGCTTCGAAAAAAGAAGGAAAAAACTGTGCAGGGGAGATTTCTGCGGCGGGCCAGTGAAATTTCTCGAAAAAGTCAAGCGGAATCGGATGGTTCCGTGAACCATAAGATATGGGGGGGTACGCTCTTAATGCGATTTCGAGAACTTAAAAAGTTAAGCGGCACTGACCCGTCGAACTCAGACCGTTAATCTGCGCATATCTAACCGCTTCACTGTTTGACCAGCGCCGTCGTGTTCGTACCCACGTATACGGCGGTTTCCATTACCTGAGGCAAATACGGTATCCCACTTCGTTAGAAGTTGTAAATATCCCATTAATATTTTGGGTTGACATTTTACTGCGAATCAAATTCAATGGCCATTCGCAGGTAACGCGACAGCGCTTACAGCAGGTCGCAATAATATTCGGACACCATGACATCTTCAACTTTTATGCATCGTATTTTACTTAGATGCACGATGGACATAAAAATGCATTGTGATACGTTGCGGCATAATTTGTTGTTTACAAATAGGACAAAACATTTTACTTATAACGTACATTTGTCTGAATATATAATAGTAGGGAGACGTAATATTTCTGATGACTGCCATAACATTTTAGCACTTCCTTATGGAAATACTACGGGCTCTCATATTAGGTACACCCCCGTCCATAAGTCACTGGACACTTGCTCATTTTGAGAAAAATTATTATTAAAACGTGGATACAACTTTTTGACTTGATTTTATTATTTTATGTTGTTACGTTTGCCAATTTACGTTAATATAAAGGGTGATTCTGGCAAGTGGATCAGGTTATAGCTCTGTTCCGAGTGAAGTTAGAAAAAAATCGTAATCGTTTTTTTAAATGAAACACTACGATTTTTTTGCATAAATTGAGTATACTCGTCATGAAAAAATGGCAATTTTTTGTGCTAATACGAGTATACACGTCATGAAGAAATGGCAATTTTTTGTGCTATGACGAGTATACTCGTCACGCGATGAAAAAGAAATAACCATTTGCTACTTACATTAAAATTTTAGTGAAAACTACAACATATTCGTAAATTTCAAACATTTTAGAATATTTTGAGACAAGAACGAAATAAGAAAAAAAAAACAAACAAAATTTTTTCATGTATTTGATTTTCCTTTTTTTTTAATAATGAATGTTCAAGTTTTGTCAATAATATCAATGAATTTGAACAATAAATTATTCATTTTTCAAAAAAAACCAAGTGCTATTCCGTTATAATTTAATTCAATTTTACAGCAGCTGCACATACTCTGTGTTTGCGTCATCTGTTCATTTTTGCGACATAACGTAGATACACACTTTTAAAATAGGTCTACACAGTCAACAGGTTAATAAATTAATTCATACGGTCATATCCACGCGAAGCGGATACATCGACGAGAAGAAAATATAAGATTAATTACTTATTGCTCCTAACATCTTTAACATATGATTTGAATTACATATTCTCTACATTACAAACAATTAACAAGTGCTAATTTTATTTCATAATGTAGGTCATTTGATACTGTAAAATTGTCGATCTCCTAATTTTATTAACCCTGAATAACTAACCTTTCGTAAAAATAATAATCGGAACATTTGAATCTCGTGATATCGGATGTTCTGCTTACTAAATAAACTAATTATGCTGACTATTTGCTAATTTATTTATTAATAAATTCAATACCAAATATTTCTTCTCCATTTCATTTACCCCGTTTCTTTATAAGATAAAATATTTTTGTTGTTAAATAAAAAAAATTCAATTATATTCGTGTTTTTAATTAATGTGGTCATTTTCACGAATGCTTAGTAATAACGTTACTCACAGATAGCTTAGTTATCCAGTGTTAATAAAGTAAGTTGTAAGTGTCCGGTGACTTATAGACGGCAGTGTAGGGTAAGTGCCCCTAATATCGCCTAGCACGTAATATCGCCTACCCGTAATATTTCGAAAAAAAGCGTTCACAGAAATCGGCAACGGACTGAAGTTGTAGCCAAACATGTATAAAGAGACATATTTTATTGACAGCGTTACAAAGAATGTCTCTTTTGTTTGAGACTAATCTGATATAAAAATGTCTCTTACCCATTGCTTGAGAAAGATTTGAAATTTGGTAGGCGATATTAGGTGCATTTACCTTACGTATCTCATACTCGGTAAACTTACTCTGATCCTACAATAATCTTCGATCGGTCGTTCGTGCGGAATCGAAGAGAAATAACGGAAAGCGTGCGGTTTAGGAGCGTCGACGGACAATAGGCGGGAGTTTGATCGATCACGAGGCCGCGTTTCCAGCTTGCGGCCACGTGGTCGAATGATCGTGAAAGAGTCAGCTCGTGACTCGCGTGGAAAGCACGGCAGCCCTCTTTGTTGAGCAAATAGACTCGTTTGTTGGTCCACTTCTGGGTACCTGCGCCGGGCCCCGTCGCCGCGTACAAAGCGGCTGCGTGACAAGGGGATGAAATAATGGGAACGTAGACGTCGTGCGCTCCGGAAAACCGATTTCCTACGCGCCGTGGAAAAGGACAAGTCGGAAGAGACGAGAAGAACACGCGGCAGGATGTCGGCGTCCTGCAGCTTCCACGGGGACCTTTCGAATCTACGCCGCACTCTTCCAATAATGACGTAATGAGTGGACAGGCTACCCACGATTCGCCACGGATTCGTTTCTTTCGCTGCGACGCAGCCGTCTCCGTCTCCGTCCGGAAGAAGCTTCCTGATTCCGTTTAATTTCCGTCGATCCGATTCTTCATCGATCTCTCCACGACACTCTTCTCATCCTCTGCTCAAATTCGCGATGTGGACGCTCCGTGGAACGTGGACGTCCACTTCGTATGTGATCATTGTTCGAGAACTTCGTCGAACCCGACAGAAAGAAGTAACAAGACGGAGGCGGTCTCGGAACTGTGACGAATACGAATTTCTTCTACGATAATGAAGTAATGAACGTTCTGGGAGCAAGATTTGATACGCCTGCCCGACCTGTGCCGAGCTTTTCGACTAGCGATGGCTTCGAACCGACCCACTGCATTTGGAAACGAAACTCATTGGGTCAGCGTGTTCCTTGAACGAAACCTTGTGCTTCCGCAAGGAAAGGTATATATACCCGGCGCTTTCTGGAAACGTTCGGTAAACCCTATTTTATTCAACCCCATGACGCAGCCGAAAGTATCGTAAATCTTGCAAAGTTGTTCGGCTTGTCCGCGAGGTGGTCGAGTTTGTCGCTAGCGGAAGATGTCGGAAAGTACCACGAAGGTGGGCGCAAGCAAGGATGCAACTAAATCTATGGGTCGCCACGGGGTGACGACGTTTTCACGATGGGGGGTCGAACACCCGTATAAAGATGTCGACTCGAAAAACGTTCTTTGCCTCTTCCTTTCGGAAACCCACGGCTACGTCCTTCTCGGCTGTCCCTTTTTCACGTGTCTTTTCCCTCTATTCTGCCGCAGGCACATTCCCTTCTCGTGAAAATCCAATCTGCTCATCACCTCTCTCTCTGTCTCATTCTCTACCACCTCATCATCCACTCTCTGCTTAATCATTGTTTTATCATTGTGATACAATTACGATAGGACTGTGTTTTCCAAAGTGGGTGTCGCGGAACCCCAGTGTTCTTTAATAAAATTTACCGGAGCTCAAGAAGCAGCAACATTTTTCGCATTAATATTGTTTTTATTAGATAATTTTTTTTCACAACAATTACAAACAGAGTTGTTTTTTATTTTGTGATTTCTTTTATATGAGTATACTCTTTCTCTAAAACAGTCTAATGATTAGACTGCGGATATTTATGCAAATATACGTCTTTAGACAGTTAAATAAATGAAACTTCAACAAGATTGCATTTGCTCCCTGTAATGTTGAAGACATATCATCTTTATTTTGCTAAGTTATTAAATATCAATCATGCATCAATTTGGATATATTAAATTGCATAAACATCCGCAGTCTACTAATGATTATTTAATATTTTAATCGAGTGTTAATATCTCAACGATGCATTTAATATACAAGGTCTCTTTCATGTATATTATCGTATTATTTCAAAGTAATCCCTTCCCTTATGGAAATATACATACATAAACAATTTGATAATATTCGCAAGATTGTAGAAAAATGTCATCAGTAGACTGCGGATTTTTATGCAAATATACATATTTTTAAAGTTCAATATTTTTCATGTTATTGCTGTTTGAGAAATGGAACTTTGATAGAACTGTATCATCCTGTGTGAATGTTTAAAAAATCTGCTTTTTATTTTTCACGGTTTTAAATATGCTGTTTCCAGACACTTGGATATGTTAACATTTTGATGGGCGTTGTCACACGTATGTGATTTAACCGATTTGATTAATACGCATCCAAAACAAGTAAATAGGATTATTTATGACGGAAATAAAGTAAATAGCTAAGCATTTATAAAATTAAAATTGTACACTAAGCGATACAAGACGAATGACGTCGCTTTTTTTGTTATTTAATTGAAGGCTTGCAAATATGGCCAATGTAACAAGTTTTCGCAAAATATTTGCGGCCGCCAATGTGTTAAATTGCATAAAAATCCGCAGACTATATAGTCATCAGGATTCCGCTGGCAAATGTTTCACCGCACACGCTGCGTTGCTTTGAAATATCGTGCGCTCTGTGTGTTCTGGTTCTTTTCGGCCACCAAGTAGTTTTCCCATCGAGAGATGAAATCTACAAGACACCGTTTCGAGGAGGACAGCGGTGCCTTTTCCAGGATTAACGAGCTTCGCCCCGAAACGTATACGTATACATGCTGTTATGCCCGTAAAATGGCAGACACATCAAACGGGCCGACCGCTATGGTTAGACGCGTCTACGAGCATTAGACTCACAGGTGGCCATTATCTCATCCAGACGATTCAATTGAGTCACGTAAGCGATTGTCTGCGGCCACACTGATGCCTTAAACGCGATGTTAATTGAAGGTGATCACCTCGATGCAACGACGAAGTCTGTCCGCGACCATTAAGCCTTGATCCACGCTATCGATCAGATCACGGTTCGATCTTCGTCCGATCAAATATTATTCTGTTTCGAATGTACAGGGTGCATGAAAATTATATGTCATGACCATCGTAGCGTGATTATACACGTAGTGGATCGATGGAGATTTATTATAAAAAAAGTTGCCGCAAGAATGCCCATTCAAAAATGACCATTCATGGTCAAGAGCATTTTTGCGGGAACTTTTTTCTTAACAAATCTCCACCGATCCGAAGGTGTAGAATCATGCTATAATGGTCGTGACATATAATTTTCACGCACCCTGTATTGTAGAACCCTGATTATCCGAACTGTAATTAGTAGACTGCGGATGTGTATGCAGATATACATTTGTAGAATTCAATAATTTTTATATTAATGCAGTTATAGAAATGAAATTTTGATAAAACTGTATTGTGTTCTGTATATGTTTAAAAATTGTACTTTTTATTTTTTTCTCGGTTTTAAATGTGCCCTTTTCAAATGCTCGGGTATGTTAAATTGCATGAACATCAGTAGTCTCATAATTAGTAATAGGTTATTTGAGTTTAGAATTTAAAATACATAGTGGTACAAAATTAAGTGCACAGTGTTACTAATAATAATTTTAGCTTGTAACTGACTTAGCGTGACAAATTTTTGGATGACCATTTGAAACAGTAGGTACTCTTAATTCGACATCATGAATTTTCTGCACTGAAATCGTCATAAGAAAGAAAACACGTTGTTCTGGTCGATGCTCTGTAAAGTAATGTTTCTAAAACGCATTTTCTCGATGCTTAGATGTCTTGTTATTGCAAAGATAACAATTAGAAGAAGGGGAATTCCTATGACTCAAGTATCACAGTCTCAACTGGACGAAAAACAATGTAATGCTGGATCTCGAATGACCCAGTATCCGCCGTCCGAGATAAAAGAGAACTTTTCCAACCATAAATAAATACGTCAATTGCTCCAAATCCTCAGAAAAACAAAACTATTTGCAACTGTAGTACAACTAAATATTGTTGTCGTTAATAACCATTGTAGTTGATACGACGTTAAGAGAGGAAAAAAGATCTATTAACCGTCGAGGAATAAATTTTACCTCATTTGGATAATCAATGTTCGACCTTTTAACCGGCGAAGACGAGCCGACTCGTGTCGAAAATTCAAAAAATACATACCGCTCATTTGCTGCAACAAGAACACAACTCAAAAGGAAGATTTTAGGGAAAACGGGTTTGATTGTTCCGAATCACTGCAATTTTATAAGAACATCTGTCCTCAACAACCCTCCTCTCGTGGTACCTTCTATACCAGTAGAAACTACCAGCAAAAGCAGTTATTTCGAAACGAATAACTTAAAAATGGCAAATTTTTAGTTGTGTCGTTGTTGCAGCAAATGAGCGATATATCCTTTGTTTTTCATTCTCACTGCAGAGGCAGCATATGTTCACACGCTTGTTTGTCTTTTTTTGTTCATCGGCGTTTATTGTCAACAGTAGCATCGAACGTAACGAGAGTGCTTTTTAACACGTTGACTGCCAAGGTATACAGCCTGAAAACGACACACCTTTCTGGACTCTGATACACGTAATAGTAATCTCCAATCATGCTCTTTTTAATCAATGATATTAATAATTCTGTACAGTTTTTTACGGATTCTGTTAGACCTTTTTAGATATTTTTACTGGTACTATTCGTAGGCAGATAAATAACAACTGAATGTAAGCGTCATCTACACATGGGTGACGTGGCGATCAAAGTCTTAAACTCCGCCTCACATACAAAATTATAATTTTCATGAAAAGTTTATTAAATTGTGTTATATTCTACCATAAAATTTGAATTTTTATATATACGTTATAATAATTAACAATTTTATCATTTTATTTTTTGCTCCATTTCTATCATTTTCATCAAACACGATTAGTAAAGTAAAATAAAAGAAATCTGTTTAATTATAATATTGTTTAAATAAATTGTTTATCCGTTCATTGATGAATGCCTTCGCCTCTAATTTTATCCTTACATTCGCACTAGAAATAACACGGAGATATATTCACGTATAGTACCAGTCTACGGGTTAAATTATAAACAAATTACAAACTTTTCACCGTTGTGACGATCATAATACGTGTTCTTATGTTTAATTATCGCGAATCACTCGCTATCTTCCTCACTCAGTTTCGCGACTTATGTCTCGCATTCCTATTTCCTTCTCTCATTCTCCTGCTCACATTCCGCCAATTAGCCCTTCAATTGGCCCAATTTCACCGACACGCACTCTAATTCACCCTTGAAAGCATTCTCTCGATATTTCCATGCGATACACAAAATTCGTTGGAACACATCCTGCCTCGATCGTTTGTTTCCATTAGTCTGTTTCAAATGGAAATACCGTTTTCGATTCGTGCAGCGGAGCAGCTATTCAGGACCACGGTGTATAAAGGATTAACATCGATGTTTAATGGCTCTGAATAAAGACTGAAGCGCATTCGGAACGATCGTAAATCAATGCGATCCTTGACAAGCTGAGCGCCCGGTACTCGAAAACGTTTGGGAATTTCGGACACGGTTTCGACCGCGTTTATACGTAAGATTGACCTCAAAGTCTGACAATAATGGGATCACGATCATAAAGGGCACAGTAGTCCTTACAGGTGGCGAGAAGGTCCAATAACGTTACAATGGTCGACGAAGTTAATCCTGTTAGTTCACAATAACGGGAAACAATGACCGTGGGCAAAGTTTATCCGATTTGGTCAGGCGGAATTGACCTACCTAGACCCCCCCTCCACCCCCCGCCCGGCCGCGGCCCCTCATGAAGATCCGTCCCAGCCGACCGTCGACTCCCTTGAATCCGAAATTTACACCCCAGTAGTGGGAAAGTCATTAGGACTACTTAGAATGTTCTATCGATCTTATGAAATTCAGAAACAACGCCGTTTAATCCCCGTCCCCTTTTGCATTGTCCGCTGCACTCGGACCCGTTTAAGTATTTCCACGATGTCACGGTGTATTGACTATAATTCAAAAGCATTTTGTTACGTTTCGAATGTTCCAAGAAAATATATTCAATAAAGTTGTAATATTTGGTGATGTCAGAAAATACTGGTGAACGACGAAGAACATGTGCTCGAGATTATATGAATACGAGGCCTACTGTATACACTGCAGCTCAAAAGTATGTGGACACTTTCATAACTGTAATAACTACCTGAAAGGAGTTATGAAATCGTTAGTCACTGAATTTTGAAAATCCCACTTTCCTTGCAATTTCCCTTGCAAAATATCCTTCGTTCGATAGCATAAGTATTTGAAAACACATTTGAATACTTAACTCTGTTCTTCTTGTACCCATCATGCTCTTGCAAGTGTTCAAACAAAAATGATTCCGATAGAACGATAGAACAGTCTTATGCTCTTACCGAAGTTCTCTCGCGTTGAATCATGATTCTAAATGTTTATATTGGTCTAAAGAAGACGGAGAGTCACACTAAAGCAATTTAGTCGTCGTGAAATGAAAGAAGAAAACCTTAGAAACGTTAGGCACGCAACAGAATATAATGCAGCGTAGACACCGCAGAAACATTTAATTATTTAAACGATTTAAAGGATTTAAATAATTATATTGTTCAAAATAATAATACTAGAGTACATTAAATATTCGTAGTAGAATTTAGCAATAAACATCGTTTAACAATAATAATTTATGTCGGATAACATTGGTTCATTAAAAATGACAAGCGTTCACATACTCTTACGCGGTAGTGTACGTATGTGTAATATATAGTGCTGAGAATTTATTTGTGAACAATATTTAAGATAGTTCTTATTTTTTTCATTCCGAAATAGAACGTTTCGGTACGCATAGCGTGATTTACCATTTATATTTCTACACTCGATACAATCGTACTTTACAATTGCGGAGCGATTCGAAGGAAAATGTCGGTGTTTAAACATAATTTTGTCTCGATTCTACGTCTGTTTCCGATCATTCATATCTCCGAAACGTGTATAAAATGTGACTTCGCATTGATTGAACTACTACATGCAATGGTATCGATTTCAAATACGTTCGAGCAGTCGATCGGGGGGCAGCAATAGCGGCGGCAGTGGCAACAAAGGGCATTCACCCCCCTACGGTTCCATGTATCGATGCGTGGAAGCGCCTGCTCCCCATAGAAGGGCGTAGAAACGCGGCTATTGCGTTTGGATTTGTTTGTATATATTCGCGGGTTCGAGTTTAGTCGCGGCTGCGCTCCCCACCACCGCCGAAATCCCAGCCCCCGTCGAAACTCGGCGCTGTTTGCATTGTTTGCTGTCAAACATTGGCCGCAAAACACCGTGGTGGGGCGAGAGGACGTAGCCGGTGGAAATCGAGCAGCGGCGGCGCTGATTGGTCGGGTCTGGCTGCGCGAGCGTACGCTGGGGACGGATGGGCGTGACCTGGGGAACCGTATATATAGGGCTGGTGGCGGGGATGACGGCAAATACGCGACATCGCTCCGTAGGGGCAACATCGAGCATCATTCGTGCGACAGCCACGTCTGAAGAGAGAGTATATTCTGAACCGTTTTGAGCCATCAGTGTTGTGTTGTTGTCGCGTGAACAAAAAATCTGTGACCTCGTACATACTTGTGTTCGTCGAGGAGTCGAGACGTTTGCGTGCAACGAATATTCGAAGCGACGCGTCGAAAGAATGGTGAACATGGAAGGTTCCGGCGAGCAGCACACGGTGACAGCCTCGCCGCCGCCACGAGCTGCTCTGAAAAGCAGCTTCAGCATCCGCAGCATCCTTCCGGAGGCTTGCACCGGCACTCCTACGCCGGACAGTCGATCCGTGTCCCCTGAGATCGGCCACGTAGACGACAGCGAGGATTCGAGCGATCTCGATGTCACCGGCGATGGTGCTGAAACTCCACCATTGGATTGCTCCAGAAACGCCGCGACAGCGGTCTCTTCGGCCGACCAAAAGGATTCGAAGGACCGGCAGTGCGAGGAGAAGAAGAAGTGCGAGAAACCGCCGTACAGTTACAACGCTCTGATCATGATGGCCATCCGTCAGAGCCCGGAGAAGAGGCTCACTCTGAACGGCATCTACGAGTACATAATGCGCCATTTTCCTTACTACGAGAACAATAAGCAAGGGTGGCAGAACTCCATCAGGCACAATCTCTCGCTGAACAAGTGCTTCGTGAAAGTGCCGCGTCACTACGACGATCCCGGCAAAGGAAATTACTGGATGCTGGACCCGAGTTCCGAGGACGTGTTCATCGGCGGTACCACCGGCAAGCTCCGAAGGAGAACCACCGCGGCTTCAAGGTCGCGACTGGCTGCGTTCAAAAGGAGCGTGGTTCTGGGTGGACTTTATCCAACGGCGTACACACCCGCAGGATGGCCAGCTTCTCTGTACACGCTCCCGTACTTGCACCGTGCGGCGGGTTATCCTCCAGCGACCGGCGCGTACTCAACCCCTGCCGGTTATCCAGCGAGTTTATTACCCGGAGCGACGACCAGTTCGACCTCCAGCCTGCCTTGCAAGCCTCAACCCTTGCCAGCCTCCGCTGCACCACCGGCGCATGGTCCGTTTTCCATGGAGAGGTTGCTGCAGCCTCCAACTGCCGCTGGATACCCGACGAGCATCGCTGCCTCCGGCATTCCAGTCTCCGGGAACCCGTACGACTTCTACACCACCCTCAGGTCTCTGGCTGCGCACCAGAACACCGCTGTGTTCGCTCACAATCAACAACCGGCCAGGTACCACGTGAACCAACCGTCGTTGCTGTCTCAACCGACCTCCGCCACGGCGTCGTCGCCTGGGAGCAGCCCCGAACCGATGTCTCCGCACTCGCCACCGGTTACCATTTGCAACTCCGGTGTTCCACAGCAAGCCAGATCACTGGCTCACAGTCCACCGCAGCTGCTGCTGAAACCGATCACCGTACTCACCGGCAGACAGAGCTGAACGATCTCGCCGTAGATTCGCCTGGAATCCACGAGCGAGCTCTCCGATACGGAAGTTTAACCCACTCGACCCAGTTTACGCGTACGGTGAAATTATTGTACGTACGATTTCGTTGTTTCTTTTTTTTTATGTCGATCCTGTAAATAGTAGATTTAAGGAACCCCCCGTATGCTGTTCGGCGTTTAGAATGCTCGACGGATGCGGACAGATATACCAAAATTCGATATTCCGGGGAAGCGATGCCCCGACGCGGTGTGTGATCTTTCAGTCGTAGAAGAGAGTAATATAATGTTATTGTAAATAGATCCATTTTAATTGATCTCCGGTCGTCGATCGAATCTCGAGGGCTTCTACCTTTTCCTGGGTAGAATGTTAATCTCGCGGTCCGAGAGACTCGTCGACTTTGTTAAATTGTGTACATAGATTGTTATTCGCATAGACATCATATATGTATATATGTATACATATAATACCACGAAGACCGAGAGTACGCGTGAATGATATGTGTATGATCGTCAAAATAAATGTTCGAAACTTTTTTAAAAAAATCATGCTTAATTCGATTAACCCTGATCCCATTTTATACTGTCATCTCAGAGATGCGAATCGATTATCCCGTGAACGTCAACTTATGTTTGAGAGAACATAAAATATTGGGGGCGCTGGAAACAAATTTTCCTGTTTAGTTTTTTTCTTGACATAGAACAGCTTTTATTACGTCGAATACAATAATATATTCTCATTCATTTACGTCCTCATTTCTCAATTTACTTCGAGTTCAGATCGTGCAACGAAAAGAATCGAAATTTTGGAACTTTTACGTTACTAGATTCAAGATTCTACAGACAGCATAACGATAGAAAAATGTGGAAGCTGTCCAAAATCGTACATTGTTTCAATCAGTCAAATAATCGTCCCTGCAGCTTGGTAATAACTAGACTGCGGATATTTCTGGAATTTAACATATCCGAATTGGTACATGATGGACATTTAACAACTTAGCGATATGAAAGTTGTGTATTTTGAACATTTCAAGGACGAAATGTAGCCCTGTCGAAGTGCCATTTATTTAACTGCATTCAGATAGGGAATATGAAAGTCTAAAACTGTACATTTGCATAAACATCCGCCGTTTAGTAATAACAGAACGTGTCTAACAAGAAGAACAACAGTTTTTCTGAAACGCTCTGATTTTTTTCACTTTCCCCCGCGTTCGATGCGATCTTCCTATCTTCCGTATCGCGATCCATCGAAGTGTGAAGGTTCCACGATATAATAAACTTCACGAAGCACGCAGCAAAGTCTCATCCACGGCGATCGTAAAAGTAACAGGCAGAACCCGCCGGCTGTCAAAACACAGCGGCGAATAAAGGTTTCGCTGGGCCAAGTAAACGGATAATGGCAGAACGGTGCGAGGTCGAGACTACGGAATAGGAAATTGCTTTACTGCTCCAATATAACCATAAACCATATTCCGGCGGCCTTCACGAGCATCCTCGTCCTTTGGTTTCACCCAGCCTCGAGCCCGGCCGTCGAATAAAACCGACGGATTCGTCCTCGCAGTCGATCCTTCGAATCCTTCTTTCGTTTGCTCCGCAAACTTCCTAACGTTGACCTTCGACATCTCCTTTTTCGTAATTGTATCCTATCGCATTAACGAGCGTTGTACGCCTAACATTCGTCCATTAACACTTTGACGACCGCTGTCACACATACGTGACTTCAGTCATTCGAATAACACACATGTAAAACAAGTAAGTAAACATAACTGTCACTGATAAAAAATAAACAGCCCAGTACTCATAAAATACAAATTCTAAAGCAATAGATACAAAAGGAAGAATATAGACAGTTCTGTCAGTTATTTAACACTAACCGTACCGGCACTTCACATATACCTATTCTTACTGTTAACGGTGTTAAACAAACCAGGCGATGAATTTTCCTCAGTAAAAAAAGAAGCAAAAAAAACAAAAATTGAGAAATTGATTAATCAGATAATAAGAATTTACATAAAGTTAGATGAACAAAAGAAATAACAATGAATGTACAATTTTAAACTAAATTTTGAAACCGGTCATTTGACCGAGCCTGGTACGGTTAGTGTTAAAGCCTTGCAAAAATTAACTGCGGTAGCAGATTTTTTTAAAAAATCTACGGTCGTCGAAGTGTTAACTTCGACGAACAGCAACGAAATTTTAGGATTGCACGCTGAATGATAGGAAATCTTGAAATTATCAGCGTTGATATGCATGGTACAAGATATTAGAGATAAGTGGACAAAATTTTGAAGAGTATTCACAAGCTCTGGCGAAAAATTGTCGATCACAGGCAATAATACGGATGTAACAGGAAATATTACAGTTTTTGAGATATAAAATATTATTCTGCCCTCCTTAGCTTAATTGTTCTAACTAGCATTTCGAAATATCCGAGAAAAATGAGGTTTATCATTGAAAACCATACGCACTTGGAACGAATAAGTTAAACTGTTTCTAAACCCCCACAAAGCATGCAGGGCATTCCAACTTTGCTTACAAAATGTTACATGGAAAACTGATTCCATCGAACCTGATTTGATCAATTTTCAGTCTGACAAATTTGATCGATTACTTTTTTCCAGGACTGCTGCCGACCATACGCTTATTCCCCTGTAATATTTTGTTTTCTCACTCCTTTCTCTTTGGTAATAAACGAAAATTTTCATTTATTTTATTATCTACTTCATATCAGATTAATCTTGAATGAAACTGTTAAAATGTTCAATTAGTTATGAAATAACAGAGTTACTTTCTTTACTACTATCTTTTCTGTTTCAAGAAAACAGTTATAAAATGAAATGTATTCACTGAAACTTTTATTCCATACATTTTTGCATAAATAGGGAACTTTGATTTTCTTGGAAGTAGAAAAAAGTTTCAATTAAACGGGAACATTTATTCTCTGGGGTACATAGGTTTGAAGTTGAAAGCTTCAACCGTTCGATGGAGTTCTATTTGTATACAAACATTTGTAAGGGAGATGGGAAAGTTTGGGAAGTAATGCTTTTCTTAAAATTACCAAAAAAATGTGTGTTCTTAGAGCTTAGAATGTTCACGTTCGGGGAGAGACTGCCGCGAATCGGCATGCGTCTGCGGTTATCAATCCTGTTATCCTGCTTTCAATACCTTAAATAATGCTAATTGAAAAAATAATTCTAATTTTTATAGTTTACCTTAAAATAATACTTCCGTATTATTGCGTTTGATCGAAAACTCTTTGCCAGGGGTAGTACTACTCATCCTAACGGTAGAGAGGACATGTAAACACGGTCCAAAACTGTTCATTTTTTATATATTAGCTCTTGTTGTTTACCAAATGATGGAGGTTGATCAGAATGTCTGTCATGCGTGTTATTGTGAATGTTGTAATTGTGATGCATTCGGATGAGTCAGTTTGACATTACAGTCAATGTTCATTCTACTAAATACGAAGATTATTTATCCCTAAGTGTCTCACTGCAGAAGAAACTTTGCTAGAAAGTAGTTCTTATAAAAATATTTTACATGTATTTTTTTTATCGGCCGACATTCATGTTGAAGGGGTGAAAACAGTTCTAGTTATGTGGGTGAGAAACATATTTGGAAAATACTAGAGCCAGAAGAACGATGTAAACTGCAAACTTGTATATTATTTAAAAGAAATGCAGCTGTGCAAACAGATTCCAAAAAACTCTCTAAAAAGTAGCATTCTTTTGTGAATTTTTCTGGTCAAATGTTAATCGACTTTCAGGTACATTTGTACATGAAAAGTATGTACCCAAGTACAAAATACGTGTGAAATAGAACTTTCACTTTTGCATTATGAAAAAAGTTATTACAATTGAACTTTTCTCGCATTTTGTTCAAAACGGAGTCCTTGCAAAGGGAAGAAGGGCGTGAAATTCGGATGCATGGACACGCACCGATTCGGCAAAAGTTCTAACAGGCGGACTACTTTCACGTGGACACGGTTCAGGAGCGTGTTGTTGCTCGGTACGAGCGGTCGCGATATTGGTATGATACATTGAGACAATAAGGCGTAAATAAGATAATAGCACACGCTCGTGTATGTTCAACGAGGGTTTCGAGCGTTTGAAGGGCCGAGGAGTAAAGAGCAGAGAGAGAGAGAGAAAGAGAGACAGCCGACCCATTAGGATCGGTAGATGAGATTGTTACCCCCGCGGCATCTCCGCAGACAGACGTGTTTCGCATTCTTATACTTTTAACTGGGATCGAGCACATTTTGTTTAGAAGTAACGAAAAAGTTGATAAATAATTAACCGAGTGAGAATAAGAAATAAACTTATTGCAGACCAATGTCAATGGAAATTAATTTGTAAATTTTATTTCATAGTATTTCAATCGTAATAGCAATTATTTCTTGAGGGAGGAATTATTTTTTATTGCGATTTAACGCTAGATAGCTGAGCTATTACGTGAGTAACATTAGTACTAAGCATTCGTGAAACTAACGACGACAATTAAAAACACGAATATAATTGAATTTTTTTTATTGAACAAAAATATTTTATCTTAGAAGAAAGCAGGATAAATGAAATTAAAACGTTATATTTGGTATTGAATTTATTAATAAATAAATAAGCAAATAATAAGCATAATTAGTTTATTTAGTAAGCGGATCATCCGATATCACGAGATTCGAATGTTCCGATCGTCATTTTTAGGAAAGGTTAGTTATCCACGGTTAAATATTAATACATTTCTGGATGAATTCGGGTGTATTATTTTAAGGATATTGTATTTTATTATTTCATACAATAGTAGAAGGTTACAATGATTTCTTAGTTAGGTAATATGAAAATAAATGTACATTCGTACAAAAATACATACGACAGATTGTGTCGAATATCTTTAATAAATTATAACTTCTTATTTTTACTAGAAAAATTGAGTAACCAATATACAGACTCCAAATAAGAAAAACGTAGGACTTAATTTTCTCCAAAATATGGACCTAGGCCCTTTCAATATTGCAAATGATAGCTTAAAATGGTATTTAAAATTATTGGCTTTGTTTTTGTTTCAAATATATCTTGCCCATTCCTGCTTTTAACCATTTAGTAAGCTGCCAATTCACACCTATCCTCCCTCTGACCGCAAATTTTTTCTAATTATATTCTATAATTATTCATGCGAATACTATTAGTGAAACGGACAGTGAAAGCCTTGAGAATTTAATAATTAGTAACGTTACACATCGATAATAATTGTGACGTGTTCAAGACTAATTATCATTTACATATTTTGCCGTCTTCGAACACTGAGACAACGTAACAATTGACTTCATGCATATTACTGTAATGAAATATTCATTCAAACGCGTGTTCTAATTCGAAAAATTCGAACAGACGTTGCATGTTCTTCTCTCAAAATTTTAGGGCTCGAAGGGTTCATCCATGAAAAGTGACACTGTGTGCAAAGGCGACATCTATAGTACACGCGCCGAAAGTAGGCACTTTAAGGTCGCTTGTCGGTTACACAGACACACTCAAATCAGATATGTATATGTGTAAAATCCTGCTTCTAAGGTGTTCTCGTTTTGAAAATTAGAACGAAAATGAAAAATGTAATGGCCTTCGTACGCTAGGACGAATAATAAAGAATATTTGCAAAAGTTAAGAAGAGGAAGTGACCTTGGGTTTCTTAAGCTTTGCATCGCTGTAATGGTAAAAAAAGGTCAGCGGTTCGTTCCAGATATTAGGTCACTCCATAAGCAATGTCGTTTTTAGTACCGAACAATGATATATCGTCGTTGGCTACACTTGCGAAAAGTGTCGACGACGATCTATCATTGTGCGTGAATTATTATTTATTTATCTTTTGAAATACTTGTGATATTGTTATAAATAATTGAATACACGTTGTTTATGTTTTATATCGCCTGTTCTATGTCGAACTATGTCAGAGTGAGGATGTTTTTTATTTGTAAATGCTGTGTATAAAAGATGACCAACTTTTCGAATTTTCTTTCTAATTTTAAATAAATATTATTCATATAATTTTCAACAAATATTGAAATACTTTAGTCGTTAATTCGCTGTTTCCTTAGTTCTTAACATGTTCCTTTCTAAATTTTGTAATTATTATTTAAAACTAAATTTTTATCATTTTTTCTCAAACCTTACCAAACTACATTACTTTGGCTCGCCATTTCTCGCTCAGGTTCAACTTTTCGGTCTGCACTAAAAGGGTTAATACTTTGCCTGCCCTGTCACCTATATGTGCGTGACATTCAAATCGAATCACTATTTATTTTATCATATATAGTATAATAAATATACTTAACAAAATCTACCAGAATCAGTGAAAAATTGTAAAAGGTACGAATATTATTGATGAAAACAGATAGAATTTGAAATTATATTCATTTCGTATAAAAATTCAAAAACTCTGTCATTTTTAACCAGTAAGTTGTGGCAGTCAAAGTGTTGAACTTAACGTCAAGCATAAATTCACAATTACAGTTATTTTTATTTATATAAAGATACTGACCATTGTCTTCATTAATCTTATTAAATTATTAAAATAATTCTTTGATCTTTCTTAAAAAAATTCTTAATTTATAATCTAAACTTCATACTGTTTGATACAAAATCATAATCCTTGGACTGGTATCAATGGTATTAATTCGGTGATCATTTTCATTACTATTGCTATAAGTGCAACAAAATCTCTATCAAACGAAACTGAAAAATACATTTGTGCTTATTTATAGTTTGAAAAAAACGACATTGCTGATGTAATAAGCTGACATACGGCGGTCTTGTAGTTCAAAGGACTATGGTTTAGGTATTCAACTTTGAGCCAGTCAGAAGCCAGACTTTCGTATAATTCTCAATTTCATTACCCGAGTATGTACATGAATGTCTACAACATCATCGATTTCCTCTACTTTTCATTTTATGGAGTTGATCAATTTGGCTTCTGAGCGGCTCATTTCTCAGCTGTTCGTTGCCATGGCTCACAAATCTTTCTTTTTATATATGAATTTGATGTTGCATGAATTGCATATGGTTATTAGCGACAATTGTTAGGGATAGATTGCAATTAGATGCTGTTATGATACAGTCCGGTATCTTTTAGAACATTGCAAGGTCTGAAGTAGTTCTTGGTAATCGTTCAAGTTATCTTTTAACTCTTGGAAGCATGGTAGAGTTAAGAGCGTCCCACCTTTTTAATACCTAAATATGCATACTGGGATATTTTTTATACCACCTCGAAAAATTAAAATTATGTGCTTTAACAAGTACCATTCATAAACGCGAACAGCACTGAGGGACTATTTATGTCCCGCCCTATAATTAAATACTTAACTAACTTCTTATTTTTTTTATATTCATTTTACGTAATATAAATACCCTAATAATTAAAATAAACCTACATTGTTAAATTTTGTAAGAATAAAATTTCTGTGCAACATGGGCATCTTTATTTTCTAAAATTCCGTGCTTCAAAGAGTTAAGGAGTGACGTAAATAATGCTTTGCTCGATGGTTTGAGAATTTAGGGCAATGCAATAGTCTGTGTTTTATAGTAATGGGTATATTGCAATGCTCGCATGTTGCAGGATTAGTCTTGATAATGAGGTGAGAGTGTGTGATTCTAGAGCGGCCGATCTTAATTCTATGAATTATGTTTTGTTCCTTTCGAGACAATTTTGAGAAGGCAGCGTTGGCCAATGACCAAACCAGTCGAAGCATCAAACAAGAAGCAAGTGTCTACTTTGAAAGAGCTGTCTACTATTTCTGAAATATGTTGAGGAGCAGAGTTTTTCCATTCTCCGATCTACAGTTTCGTGACTGCGTTCTTGCAGTATTTCTGGAGGCTGCGTGGAGGTGTTGTGCTCGCAAATCTTGTCTGTCGTCGCAGGAATATATTAGCATGCCAGCATCGCGTATTATCGGCGAACCGACAACAGTTGACAACAGAGCGACATATAAAGCAAGACTGAACCAATGTTGCATAGCGTCACGTAGTCGAAGGGGACGGTAAACACTTGCGTAGTCAATTGCTCCAAGTGGTCTATGCGCGTGTTATTTCCCCGTCAATGCGATAGATATTCTTCTCTATCTCTATTAAGACCCACCAATTGCTCACACTACGTTTTTCCACCTCCTAATAGCTCCTCCAGCGTTTTCGTTCGACGGATCGAGCGCTCGACGTCGTTTCAGCACACCTCCCTCTGTATAATTTTTACTGTTTCTTAAATACTTTTCAAGGCGAGACAGAATTTGTGATACGACTGAAGAAGTTTAACCCTTTGATCTCCTTTGTCGAGTGTGACTGGACATCTGTTTAATTCGCAGGTACTCCTATGTCGAGACATACTCAATATTTTTAAATTGCCAATTTAAGTATGTATAATATTTTGCAATACTTTGTAATACCTGGATAAGCAATATTACATGTATATGACCCATTTTTGTAACAAAAAAGTCCTTGAAGTGTTCAGGTACATGAATGTTTGTACCTAATTGGTTCCTATCAGCCAACTGTCTTTTGAAGTACATTTCAAATAAAACACTTAAAATAATAGGTAGTTATTGAAAAGAAAATAAAAAATAAAATTAGGAGTTCGAAGGGTTAACTCTTTAAGTCCTGAGTTATGTTACTGTTATTTTTTTTACCATAATTTTTATTCTAGATTTCAGAACTGTTCAAATAACACATGTTCTAAATATGAATATTTTTTGCAGTACTTTTTTCTTATTTTGGCTTGTAGAATCGTCCTCTAAAATATTTGCCACCTGTTGTGAAACACCCTCTATAGAACGTATAGAAAAATTGCGAACCTGCAAAAATGAATTATAACAGTAAATATCCTCAAAAACACAACAATATGTAACAGCTGAGAAACAGTCAAACCGTTATCGCATACATACCATGAAATTTCCACTCTGTATAACTAAATATGGTATCTCTGATTGCTGGCATCATATTGGTGTAATTTGATTCGTATAAACGTTATTTATTGTAGAAAAATATTACAAAATATTGAATTTGTTATTAAATGATGGAATTACATAAATACGTGGTTCCTCGATTTTTAACAGCGTAATTTGACTCACAAACTAGCAACGTAAAAGTGCTGAAGACGATGTGTCATTAACAGATAATTATTTCTAAGAAGTGTTTATCTTAGACAATTATCTGAATGAACTCTTCTTATTGTTAGTCGAACATTTCATCCCGACAATAATTATTCGTTATTCGCTGCAAAATTAATTGGAAAACCCAACTTGAAGACAATTATATGTATAAATATAATTTATTAATTTTTGCCTGCCGGCTACAAAATGGGGTTTAGCTTACAAATATTATTTCCCATTCATCCGTCCACACCTTTGTGTTATTCTACCTAAATTTAAAAACTTAATAAAACTAATAACTTTATAGAATTTTAAACTTATCTTAACACATTAGTTATATCAATTGAAAACCAATAATACTGATATATAGTTTTTGCGAGAATACAGAACATACTTAAAGAAAATTCTTTTAAAGCAGTATAAAAATAAAAAGTATATCACGAAATAATTGAATATTTCTACTTTCATAATATCTGCAGATAAAAAATGAGATTGGCCTACAATAGATTTCCACACTCATTGAAGACAATTATATAACAAAGTTTCTATGGAATTTCGAGAATACCAGAAGACGAAAATAAGAAATGATCCAAACGACGAGTAAATAATTCACCAAATAAAAATCATTCCCCCTCCACGTTACTCGGACAAAATTCTCGTCAATTAAAAGCTCGTTCGTTCGACAAAAGTTGACTCGCCGGTCGAGCAAAAATTCTATCCAGCGGTGGTTGTTAAACAAGTTCGTAACGCGGCGTTTCCGGTATTTTCAAGTGCGCGACAGATTTTAGGCCGACGCAATCTCCATCTGTTCCCGATAAGAGAGCGTGGGGTGTGCAAAACGCGTAAAGATCGTAAGTGTTCCTGGCATTTTAGTAAGTAGTCGGTAACTCGCTGAATTACTTTGCGCTATTACATTATTGTCGATGTCGTCAGCGTTATTTGCAGTCTGCGACTAGGGTTGCCGTGATGCGTTTCAGAGCCCTTGCGAGGCCGTTCCGTCGTGTCGCCTGCGAAATAGAAAAGAAAAAAGAAAAACTGGAAAAACATCTCATTCGAGGGCGGCCGTTCGGGGGCGCACGATTTTCATTGCGACCGTTCTCCCCGAAATTCGCAGATTATTTTGACATCGCCATTTTGCGTTCACACAGGAGTCACGCAGCCTCCTCCGGGTCCAAAATTCGTAAATAGAACGGGAGCATCGCACATGTGCTTAGGGTGGCGCGTCAATAGATTTCAATGGCAGCGTGTTACATTATTTTCATCTGTACGCACACACGTTGCGGGGATCGTTTTGCCCTCTCCCTTTTGCAGACGTTCACGGGCTGAAAGGAATAGACTGGTTTTGCTTCCCGCAGGGGTAGATGTCCCACCAGGGGTGGGAGAGGAATCTCTGGCCTATGGGGATGCACCATAAGCGCGATGGTGGTTGATTTGCGGTTTGCTCCGACATTTGTCCCAAACTGCTCGAACATCCGCCGTCGTCGAGATGCGTTTCCGAACTGTTTGCTTCTTAACGCTCTGCCAACCGGTAGAATAGATCTACCATTCTGTTCGAAACAGTCAATCAAATCCGTTAATAGATTTATACAGTGCTGTGAATAATTATAAGCTCAAACAGTTTTTCTGCTTTCTTTCGTCAACATTTCCAAGAAACTACTGATTACGTGTAGGTATGTTTATAGCTTGGTTGTGAGAAATTTTGTATGTAAAAAGCTGTTTGTTTTCATTTGCCTGTACAATGAATCTACTGAATGTTACAAAACAAGACTATTAGGACTGTGAATATTTATAAACTCAGTTGCTGTTCGTAGCTCGAATAGAACGATTCCGTCCTTTTGTGAGATTAATTTGGCGAGATAGTATTACAATAAGTATCTAAGACTATTTTTTTTTAATAATTTGTGAAACAGTTTCGTGTTTTAGACTATTCTGCGTGGTAAACAACTGAGTGATTTAGAAAAACAACGAATAATCGATCTGATGAACTGTGGGAAAACTCAACGACAAATTGCGAGTGTAATTAATAGATCGCAGAGTGTAATTAAAAATTTCTTGAAACTTGGTATTGAAAATTACGTGGAAAAGCGATCAGGACGACTACACGATTTTCGTCAACTGTAAAACGTGCAGTTTTAAGGGAGATATCAAAAACTTGAGCAGTTGGGCCGGTATTCCAAATAAAACTCCAAATAAATTATTTGACAATGTTCCTGAGCGGTAATAAAAAATAAAGGAAAATGCACGAAATACTAAATGAAAAGGTATTAAAATTAATATCGAGTCTATATTATTTCACAGTTCAAAACACAATTTCAAGAGAAAATTTTATTTTTTTCAGAATTCTGAAGAGGAAAATGTTTGTTTCTGGTCTCCTCATTTTTTATTTGAATGAAATATGAAAATACATAAACGGTTTCGTCAATTTTTGTTTCAATATTATGAAAAATGTAAAAACATGGTTGTGTTTATAATTATTCACAGCACTGTATAGATACTATGATTTTAGTACCACGTTTTGTATTATTGCTCTCCATGTTACTGAATCCATTGCAGTTCATGTTAATCGAGTGTAAATGCGGTTGGCAATGTGTTGAGAGGATTCGTAAGTTACACAGTGTGTCAATTAAATAATGAGTCTGATATTCCTTCTGTGCAGTTGGTAAATAGAGTTTAGAAAGGTAATATGCCAGTATAATCGCTGGGGTTTGCTCATTCTAACATGTCTACTCCGTTTCGATAGTTTAAACTATCTATTTTTATAACGACTGAAATGCAACGGGGTTTGTTCACTGCGTGACAAGTTTCACAATGGAGTCACCCGCCGTCATCAGGTTTTATTTGAAATTGGATAAAAGTGCGACTGGAACATTTCAGGCCTACGCAAGGCTTACGGGAGTATTGCTACAAGTTTTGCCCAAAATTTTCGGTGGTTTGCATGTTTCAAAGTAGGCTAGAAGATGATTATGTCAGGCCGTCCGATTTCAATACGGTTGCATGGAAAGAGTGGAAATTTCGTGAACTGGCAAACAAGGTTGGCGGAAATTTGGAATTTGTGTGAAAATTGTTTCAGCTTCCGTATAAAATCAGTCTATGTGGTTTGACTTTAAAAATGAAAATCGTACTGAAATTACGATATTAATGACAGTCACAGTGGTGTGGCTGCTGGATCGAAAACGATTTGATTGCATGTTTACTAACGCATTTTCAATAACTTATATGAACGATGTAAGCGCTACTTAAACTTCAATGGAGACTATACTGAGAATATACTTACTGGGAATCACTTTAGGGATGGCTTTAGCGCACCATTTAGACATATTTAGGCAAATTGAAAATATTTAGTATTACAATAAATTATTATTTTCTAATCGTAAAGTAACGGAGCATTAGCGATTTAGACTCACTTCTTCAATCTTAAACTATTATAGACACAACCACTATTTTTAGACTTCTTCACGTGATTGTTAATGTGATGAGTCATTTAAATAGTTCTAAGAAATGAAATTATAGTGAAGTTAAATTTCAGTAATCAAATGATACGACAAAAAAAACTGTTTCGGTGCCCCTGAACAACCAATATTACTTGTCTTAGCATAGTGCTGTCACGGAGTAAACTATCACGGAGTAACCGGTGTATTTCGTGAAAATTCAATTGTGTCTTTTGAAATGAAATATATTTAGTAAAGTTCTGTTCATCTGTCATTTGTTTGTATGATGCTTTCGTAACATCCTTAACACACTTTCAGAACATATGAATATTGGTAGTTAACACATTGTTGACCGGGGGATTTTTGCAGAAGCTAACGCCTGTGGCCGGCTATTTTTCATACAAATCAATATTGAAACACCCGCGTGTGAGTAAATAAACAATAATTTTTTTGGCAGATACTGTATTTATTTGACACTTTGTACATGTCTTACTAAAGCATTCTAATATTTCTTTAGAGGGTGATAGGCCGTATAGCAGGCACCTCTGTGCAGGGGTACACAACATCTATCACAAATATACCGTGTTTCACTGCGCTTTCCTTTTGAGGAGCAGACTCTAAACTTCCTAGAGGCATTTTGTTTAGTCCAATGGATTTCATTTCCTCTAGGATGTGTTCCTTTATTTTACCTGATAGTCGACAACGTGGATTAAACAAAAATAAAATTCACCGAAAAGTTCTTCTCACTCAAAAATTCGCAACGCGCCATTTTTAAAAATTTTACGGTAACAAAATTGTGTTTATAATATACAAAAGGTCAGAAAAAAACTAATGGGGCAAAATATGAATTATAAGCACAATAATAAATTGTATAACGAACACTTTATCAATTTTAAGCTCTAACAACTTCGCACGGTGATTTTAATTGTATCGCTCTCTAAAAACGTCTGAATACGTCCTCAGTCAATAACGTTCTGGTAAGAAAAGACGTATTAATACGTCTCTGGTGAATAATGCATTGACAGAAAAATTCTAAAACTATCACGGACCTACCAGAGTTTACTCTGACTCCGGAACAGCTTGTCTAGTTCTCGGTAGATCGCGTCGAGAATTACTCATGCATCTTCCTTCGAAGAAGGAATGATCGAGAACGGAAGTCGGCTCGATCTTGTCGACGCAGACGAGCACGATAAGCGTAGGGGATGTTGACGTGGCACTTTGATTGCGCTCAATTTCGAGCAAGATTCAAGGATAGCATCAAGCGGCCAGTTCGCCGGCCACGCGCGCATGACGTAAGGCCGCGTACCTATGTAAGTAGCCGTGCACGGTAAGATGACTCGGTTCATTTATTTCAGCGACGAGAAGAAGGGTTAGGCCAAACGGTGCCATATTCCTCGCCACGTCCGCATAGCTGCTAGCAATTACGAGCTCGCGATTGCTCGTCTGGAGTGAACCAGTTTGCGGGCTTTCGGTCGCGTCACCGAGACACGGACGCCCACTTTTCATAGAACGACTCCTCGACGGTCCTTCCGTCCCAGCCAGACTACCTTTTTCCATCGAAATTTCGATTGTGAAAGCGAGCCATTCAGCGATTAGCTCAGCTGTGCTCTGTAATTATACGAGTTACAAGGGAGCTCCGGTAGCTCGAGAAATCTGCTCCCAACTTTCCTGGCTTGCGAAGGAGTTCCATCTGACAATGAGTATCGATGGATCATTTTTCAGTTGTCGGATTCAATTTTTGGGGATGAAATTTTCTTTTAGGCTGTTCATACTAATATTAACTACCAGTGTTTTTTTTAGAGAAAATCTTACAAAATTTACACTTGTATGTCATATTTGTAGATTGAATTAGATGATCTGAAAATAAATTGAAAAGTTGTTTGCGCATGAATGTGATCAGAACGAATGATTTCTACTCTTGTTTATTCAGTTTCTCCTGAGAAGATTGTACACAAAAATTGAGATCGATACCTTTAATT
Source organism: Macropis europaea (assembly GCA_916610135.2). Taxonomy (NCBI): domain Eukaryota; kingdom Metazoa; phylum Arthropoda; class Insecta; order Hymenoptera; family Melittidae; genus Macropis; species Macropis europaea. Next base: position 21,664,204 of record OU744345.1, on the reverse strand, counting down.
TTGTTGGAATTATTAAGCGGTGTTTGAAAAATGCATCAGCGGTGCTAGAATAAAATCGAATATAATAGAACTTCAACTTGCCTTCATAACTTTATCACCTTCAAAGTTCCTTACTAATTAAGATTTTGAAAAAAAATTCTAAAAATAATCAGTAGGCTGCAGATGTTTATGCAAGTATACATTTTTAGCGTTCAACAATTTTTATGTTAATATAGTCGAAGGAATTAAACTTTGGTATAACTACATTTTGTGCTTCATATGTTTAAAAAATGTACTTTTTGGTTATCTTATATAATTAAATCTACGTATTTCAAGTATATGAATGTGCTAAATTGAATAAACATCCACAGTCTAATAATCAGACTTGAAAATTCATACTACTTCTTTCAGTAACCGTCAATAAAAAATAAGTTAAAAACGTAAATAAGAAGACACTGATAACGAATTTTAAGAAACTCAGATACTTTACATACTGTTTTTTATTAAAAAAGCACAGACTGCTTGGAAGATAATAAGAAATTCACAGTTGTAGAAAAAACGGACCTCGCATGAAGATGAATGACTAACATAAAACGCAGGACTTTCCCTGAACATCTGAATTTTTTAATTGAAAAAACAGCAAGTCAAATATCTTACCTGCTTAATGTTTCTTATGAAAATCTTCTTATTTATCCCATACCTACTCTTTTTCTGTAACTTATGATTAATTATTTATGAGCAGGTATCTTGAAAGGAGTAAAAATATATTTTCCAAGAAAAACTGAATAATTCCAACAAAAATAAATAATTTCGAAGTTCTGTATGTAGTATACATAAATACATCAAAATCCGTCAATATGACGGGCTCAATTATTTCATAGTTTATCGCTATAGCATAACGCGGTACGGTCATTGACGTGTATATAAACAATGCACTAGTAAGTTTCTTGTCTCAATGGAAGCATTATTTGCTGTCAGTTAACAAGGGACGAGCAGTCCAGAAAATCGCATTTTCGTTGTCAGTCCGTTGCCTAAAGCTCATGACATAAGAGCTTTTGTGTTAGTGCAAGGTGATATACTTCTTCTTTAGTGTAAAGCATATAAGTAGTTAAGTACTTAATTAATTATTTAAATATTAAAGGAATAAAAAATAATAACAAATAAAACGTTTTCTTTAAAAACCCGCCAAATTGCCGGATGCGGTAGAATTAGGTATACATTCAATGCTAGTTGTTCGAGTGTTAAGCATTGTGACCAGGATTTTCAGATTCTGAACCAGTGTGTCGGTAGAAACATGCTACGGCGGACAGGAGAATCGTAAATACATCGCGTGTAGCGTAACGAGAAATGACTATTTCGCTACGTGTAGCGTGCGTAGAGGAAAAGGGTTGAAGGGAGCCGACAAGGAAGGGTCGAACGATACGGTAACGGCCGGAAACGCAAAGACCTAACAAGAAGGAACGAAGATGCTCGTGAGCGCTTCATTCAAGTTTATTAGGCGCGGTGGAGTCGCTCGTTTACGCACCGAGTAAACTCAGCAAAACGGAGTTTACGGTGTTGTCTCTGTCCTCGTCCATCCCGCGCCAGCCGACACCGACACGCTCGCCATGATCTTGAATGGCTTCAATTAACTTCGTTTAGTCCGGTAATTGTTTCTCGAGAATTCCCGCAGAAAGCTTCTTCGAGCAGCGCACGCCGCGGAATTGCGATCCACGCTGACAATGAGAGTGACAATGTTGGAAGGAGAACAGGGCGGAGGGGAACGATAAAGTATAGAATGGACGGTGAAGCGGAAAGTGATTTCACGGGGTGGATGAAATTGTGACCTTTAACCCTTTCTGTTTGGATGCTAATATTTGAAATGAAAAATAGTGAAGCGGTTCGTTGTTTGACATTCTCCGTGCAGTGTGGGTCGTATGTGCCCCACGGATGAAATTCGATTCTTTTAAATAAACGCTAATACTCGTTGTCTTTCAATCAAAACGAACGCCATGATAGATAGTAGAACGTCGATACTGAAAAATAAAAAGTATATTAGGAGATAATTTAATGTTATTCTTTTTATATGTTGAACGCTGTGGCTGTCACCGGTGACCGACACCTCAAACTTAATTTGATTAAATAATTATTGATTGTCGCAAAATTCTGAGCAAACTTCATATTGAAACAGTAATGTAGGAACAGAAGAACATAATTGAGCGACTCAAACCATTTCTTTTTACGATTTATATGAAAAATACTAAATTATGTCGTGTCTGATTAGGTACAGCCGTTTTCACTGTGGCGTTCAACGTGTTAACGTTATGTTCTCATAAAAGCTTATTTCCATGTGCCAGACTGTGCATGGGATTGTTCACTGTGACAGGAACGTATTAAAATTACGATCGTTTCAAATAAGTGCCTGTTGTCTGTATTTTCAAATGACATTATTGAAAATGTCAGATTAGAATGGCATTTCGAATTATTATTTCTTGTTCCAGTTTTAAATAAAACTTACGCGTGTATGCTCTTAACTATTTAGTAGGCTGCCAACAGGTACCTATCCTCCCACTGATCGGGAATTTTTTCTAACTACATTCTATGATTATTCATGCGAATTCTGTTAGTGAATCGAGCCGTGAAAGTCTTAAGAACTTAATAATTATTAACATTACATATCGATAATAACTGTGACGTGTTTAGGACTAATTATGTTTTACAATTGAAAGGTAAGAAGACAAAACAGGGAACGTCCATTTTTAATTTACAGTGTTCAAGTTCATAAAAATTAAAATAATGTAAAGCAATTATTTCTATGCTTATTTTTGCTTGCTGCTTAATTAGAGTGTAAAACTCATGTTAGAAACAATACAGTTCAATTACTTGAAGCTTGTCTCTTTACTGGTGGACTAAAGTATTAAAAATTGATTTTCTCAATAAATCTGAATTGTAACATTTCTTGTTTGTTTCTCTTATCCTTCGATTATTAAAATTATATTTGTATACCTTAATAGCTTGTGAATATTTATATATTTTCACGTAAGTGGTGACTAGACTGCGGATGTTTATGCAATTTAACACATCCAAATACATAAAATATGTTGTTTGCAGCAAATAATACAAATAAAATATGTACGTCTGATATCTACTCAAAATGGACCCAATTATTCTCCTTGTCTCACTTGTTCATTTGCATTTAATATAAAAATATTAAGGAATAAAAATTTATATTTGCATATACTTCCGCAGTCTAGTTATTACATTTATTGCGGGCGTGATGAGTTAACTCGTTTTCGATCGCTATACAACGGGCGTTTTTGGCCGACTAATAAGATAGTTAACCCATTCAGACTTAGAACTAATTTTGTCAAAATTTAATGAATTTTTGTTTTCGGAGGGTCGAAAATCATCTGCAAAATAGGAAAAAAAATTTCATATAAGGGTTGCTGGGGAGCACCCCTCCCACACATGGTACAGTAGGCTCATGCAAACTGAAAAGTCAAAGTATGGCAGTTTATTTTTATTTAATTTTACCGTACCGTATGTGGTACGGTAGGTCTGTATAGGTTAACACGTTAAGACTAAAATGGAAAAAAGATTGTAAGAAAATAGGATCTCATTATTTCTCGTATAAAAATTGTCCACACTAAAATTATTCCTACCCCCTATTGAAAAACAGTTCTCCATCATATAATACTTGTAACACTCTTTCGAATGCATTAAATATTCTAATACTCGTACAGAGTATAAATTAAAGAGAAATCTCAAAGACTATCTTATAATTAGTAACACCAGAATGATCCACCAATTAATACTATTCCTGAAAGAGTCAAAAGTAATGAGTAAATGAAATTCATTTAACCCTTTGAGCCCTGAAAATTTCGGGAAAAAGCGTGCTCCCTGTGCTGAAATTTTCCGCACTAGAACACTTGTCAAACTGAATATTTCATTATAATAATACATATGACGTCGACTGTTCAGTTGTTTTAGTGTTTCACGACTGCAAAATATGTAACAAAACGTATATAGTTTAATAAACTAAGCTGAGGTGACGATTCATTAGAAGACACATGGTTATAGCGTACAATAAACAGCTGAGCCTGGACCAGTACGGTGGTCAGTAGCACAAGATGGACGATTTTCTGGGACGCACATATGCGTCCATCGTTCTCAAAGGGTTAATGAGTATAAGTCTAGAGTAGAGTACGAGCATCCCTAATAATCAGTTATAGCAGTCGATGCGATGATAATTAATAAATTTACAACAACGATCAGAGAATGTTGATCGTTATCAGAAGTTCTCGAATTTGAGAGCGTGTCAATCGAAACAGAGCAGAAAGAAGGGGAAAGAAACCTCAAAAAGGACCGACAAGCAAGAGAGGTTAATTGCTTGGCGCAATAGATCAGCAGAGAACTGTTTGCACAACGAGAGGCTTCCGTTCTCTCTCTCTCTTTCTCTCATTTCTTTGTGCTTCTGAATGCGTTGTCACGAAGATACGAAAACAATCACATCGTTAATCAAGTAATCAAGACATCAGTGAACCTCAAATTACATAATTACTTTGTTCCGTTTATTACTCGAATTCTGTCCTTCATACGTGTACAAAGAAAAGCAGTCAAAGAATGGCAAAGAGTCAAATAATTTTCTTGGTTGCTTCCATGTATTTTCAATCAGAATTTCTTTCGAACTAACTAAATCGGTAGATCAACCTAAAGGATGTGCGACAGATAAATAAATGTATTACATTGTATTCAGTATAATAATGTAAAAGTACGTAACTGTAAATAGGAACACGGTTTAACAAGTTGCCTGCCAGTGGAGTAGATCCACGATTTCGCGCCGTGTCGTTTTGCGTCCTTGATATAAACGTATGACAATCAATATGAATGAATTAAATTTGTTAACATATTTAAGTAGGCGCAATGAGTTTAATTTCTAAATTTTATTATATGTTATTTATTACACTATTACGGAAGTAATGATAGTATATTAGACTCTAGGTGTGCAGCCTCTTATCAAGCGTAAATCGTGAATTGGTAATGTATCAATAGTAGAAATAAATAAAAAAAGGACTAATTTTCAATTGTATAACTCCAATGGTTAATTAGCTTCTCATATTTAGGTGTGACTAAATCAACGGAAGTGTATGAAGCCATGAATCTAGAAGTGCAGTTTACAACAGGACTTGATTTTTCTGAACATTATTCCAATATTTCGAGAAAAATGCTTTTCACCTGATTTTGTAAATAATATTCCCTTAAAGATGTTTGTCGCCATTACTTGGACTCTTAAGCATATATTAATATAAAAAAGTGTTACTAGAAAGGATACAACACATATTTTTAAGATCTGTGTCTTATACATGCAGTGACTCATAAAATTCATCAAATATTTGCATAATTACTTTTCTTTCTTAATTTTGGTACAACTGACTGACTGTAAGTTTTGGATATGTATTTGAAAAGTATTCTGTTACAAATATTGTAAAGTTACTTCGAGCAACAATGTCCTGAACAAATATTAAATAAGTTTCGAATTTTAACTCGAAACCTTCACCCCCATAGTCTACTTTCCCCCCTGGTGCACAGTAACTTCCTCTCGAAGCATTTTTTTGTATCTTTACAAATAACAGAATAATTGGGGGTGACAGAGTTAGGTGGGACACCCTCTACAGTACCCTGCCACTCCATCACAGGCACCCTCAATTTTAAACGTTTGCTGCATTCTCAGCATAATATTCGGGTTATGTCAAGTTTGGTAAGTATAAATTTTGCACCGTCAAATTGTTTGGAATGTTGCTAACGACATGAAGTGCGTTTCGTGTACGTGGAATCATTTCATTGTTGAATTTCCTGCGCTAAAAAATGTATCTCTATTTTATACTGGACTGATAGTTCTCCTGATTTAAACCCGATCGAGAATGTATGGTTCATCCTAAAACGCCTACTTTACCAAAGATCCAATCTCACTAAAAATGTCCTCATGCAAAATGCTCAGGAAATGTGACATGGTGCACCGAAAATAAAGGAGTGCATAGATCGCTGCATTTCAAGTATGCCCTTAAGAATGGAGGCTACCATCGATAGCCGCGGAGGTCACACAAAATATTAAAAATTGTTGTCTTGCCTTAATAAAATTTGAAATCATATATCTCGGGCTTTTTATTGATAACCATATCTTTAAATATTTATACAAGCAAAAACAATAAATAAGCTCCTAAAGCTGAAATTTGTAGAAAATATTGGGTGCCCATAATGGAGTGGCAGGGTACTGTACAATCAGTAACATTATTAATTAAAAAGAGTACAATTTCAGATCACTTTCACCTCCAGATTTGGGCATTCAGATCTAGTACATAGAATTTGTAATTTAACCAATAGTTTCAGCGTTAATTTGTTTCACAATTAGTGCAGTATGTCTAAAATGAGTTGTTAGTCTATGCTGTAACAGTCTTTTTCATGTATTATGTATACTACCTGTATCTACACTTTCAATCATTGTACAAAAAGGGATTTTCCCGTACACTGTAATAAATTAAAAATTAAATGTTGCATCGAATTCTGGAAAGTTGTGTCTGTTTCAGCCTACACAGTCAGGCATTCCACGTGTTAAACGAAGTTCTCCGGTAAATAATAATGATAACTGTTTCTGCTATCAGCAGGTTCGTTCGAGGCGCGTGCACGTGTCTCTAACGAGAACGGTGAATCTGTAGTGGAACATTTAAGTGCAGCAAACGAGTCGATAAAAAATTTTCTCGCCAATGAAAGCCGAGACTCGTTCCCTCGGGGTGCACTTCCTGCTTAAAACGTCTGACCCGTTAGCGTGGAATAGACCACAGGGAACGAAAGAAAGAGAAGGTGAACTAAAGTGCAATCAAGACTGGTGTCTTTGTATCGCTTTCTCCCTTTCTGTCTCCCGCGCTTCTAACAAATGACCATTTAAACCATTGGTCCAGCCGTACTTAAATCTCATGGCATTTAACCGCGTCACCACTGTCTCGAATAGAATCCCTGCTCCCTTTTTCTCTCTGCTGCAGGTCGATCGCATTTAAACGGCCGCTATTTTCTTACAATTACGCGCATGCGATTCTCGAGCTTCACAGGGGCCCTATGAATATTTAGCCCTTTCGCTACGTTAATTCGTAATACTGAAGACTGATTCTATGATAGTTTTTTCAACAATTAACATGTTGAACGCCGTGGCTGTCACTGGTGACCAACACCTCAAATTTAATTTAATTAAATAATTATTGAGTGTCACAAAATTCTGAGCAAACATCATACTGAAACAATAATGTAGGAACAGAAGAATACAATTGAGTACTCAAATCCTTTTTTTTTCTTTAAGATTTATGTAAAAAATGGTAAATTATATCGTGTCTGATTAGGTATGGCCGTTTTCACTGTAGCGTTCAACGTGTTAATAAGGAGACATAACTGCCCCGATGAGAATGCCTTAAATGCCACAGTGACGACAACCATACTTACAATTAATCAGACATTATTATTTGCTATTTTTAATATAAATCTTAAAGTAACAAAATTTATACATGTTTCATATTATAATTTGCAGTTTATATCGTTTTTACAATATTAATATTTTGTAGATTTTTATAAAGATAAAGTTAAAGTCAAATTAATGTTTAATTTAGTTATTTAACTAAATTAAATCTATGGTGTCGATCACCAGTGACTTCCACCCCTCTCAATATGTCAAAATCATCTCATAATGTGAGCAGTTTTGATATTATGTTGATAGTATATTTTTTACTCCATTTTATCTTCCTTAACGCTCATCAATTTCTCGTGTCACATTTATCAATTTGACACATTTATCTCACCAAAATGCGATACATGTAAAAAAGTAGTGTGCCTTGCACATCACTTTATTATTTGTGGACGATGAAAACAATCTTACGCCTAAACGCCCTGAATGTACAGAAATTACATTTTTTTGTTTAATAAAAGAATTTGTAAATGTAACTATTTATTTTTCTCTATTGCGTCAGTTTGATACCAAGGGACAAATTCAGTTGGGATAATAAGGGACAGATGAGAATTAAAGAGACCGTCTTCATTTTCATATACATTATAAGTAATTTAGTGTACTATAGACATTTTAAGGTATGTCTAGCTGCTTGTCCGAAGACGGTTCGAAAAATGTACTCAAAATGGTCAGACGTCCGAGGAAACCAGCATATATGATGTAGGTTCGAAAAATTGAAAAGTAGGGGCTCCCCTGGGTTCGGAGATCAGTAAGGGATGAGACACTAAAGTCGAGGTTTAAGGATAACTAATTAGCAAGGAATGTGGTCATTGATAATCGAAGGACGAATTTAGAGTGCTTACTGCTGGAGATTGTTTTGTTAGGCTTAATATTTAAATGAAGGTGCCGGATGTCTAAAGCTAATACTTAAATATGACAATGTCTAGCACGATGTTTAATAATCCTAATGTAGATTACGTTGGTGCACAATAGTTAATAAGCATACACGTTCACCAGAAAGTGCACCGAAGTCCATGCTATTGATATAATCTAAAATTTCTTTAGTATTTGTAATGATAAAATTTGTTTAACCCTCAAATTAAATTTTTAGCATAATTTGCATAATTTGTTTTAATAACATTTTTTTAGTATCATTTGCACTCCTAAAGCCAGCTGTACTGCCCACATTTGATCATTTATACATAAGAGTGTTTATATGCGTTCGTTCATCGATGTCATCTGGCGTTTATACTTGTCTATGTTTATTCTACTTTTATCCTAATTTATAGTATACAAACTTTAAAGTGTCAAAAATTAAAAATTTAACACGTTGACTGTCGACTACGAGTTAACTCGTATTGGATACTCAACGTGTTAATTAAATAATTATTGATTTTGACAATATTCTCAGAGAATTTTACATTGCAAAATTAACATAGAAAGGCATGCATACGATTAAATACTCAAACATTTTCTTTCTCTGTGATTTACAATAAAAACAGCAATTTATGTCGTATCTGATTAGGAATGGCTGTCTCCATTGTGGCAGCCAACGCGTTAAAGTTTGAAAAAAAGTCGTATAATCTAACAAATTGCCAAGATCTTTCCGTGGTCATTTTGTGTAACTAATAAACCTAAGAAAAAACTCCTTGAAGTTAACTACCAACGTACAGCCCAATTGCTTGGACTGCAAAGAGTTAAAATATCAAAATCAACGAAATTGCAGGATACTGTCGGAGAGTTTCCAGGATTCATCAGCTGAAACAAAAAGAAATCGTTGGAAAATCAACCGCAAACGGTTCGATGGTGCGTTCGGCGGTCTGAGAGTAAAATTCGAGAGGTCTCGTGGCGAGGGGTGGCTGCGAAAGAAAGTGGGTAGGGGGCAAAGTGAATTAACGCGTAGATAAGGCTCGTGTTCTTCTTCCCCTCGCCTCTTGTATCGCGGAACTCGATCTCATCCTTCGGAATAGGAGTGCGAGTACGTGCGTGTTGCGCGAACACTTACCGCAAGAAAGGGGAGAGATGAGGAGGGATGAGGAGGGAGAGAGAGCAAGCACGAAACGAGTGGAGCTGACTGAGTGACACTCGGCTGACGTCCCTTCCGGTGTGTCTCGTGTTACACCGAGCCTGTTAAGCGTTTATATGTATATTAAAGTTACGGCACTGGGCGCGTGCCACCCACAGCATTCGCTCCATCGACCATTTTTTTTATCCCCCGACTCATCTTTTCACCTTGATCCATCCACCGGCATCACGCCACGAGAAAACTGTACTTGGAACTGACCGATCGCTTCACTGATGAGTACCGCGAGGATCTCGTAATGTAATTAGCACGGCGATGATTAACAAACCACGCACAGCGTGGGTGAAACTCTTTTTTTATTCAGCCTAGAGTTTTACCACTGCTAACTAATCTCAGATTAATCAGCTGTACCTCTGTTGTTGTGGCAGCGAATGAGCTTGCCCTTATTGAAGGTTCTTGGTCTTCTTCTTTCTGTGTAACCCAGCATCGACTACTATGGTTGTTTAGCCGGAGGATTTATAGATCTAGGTGGGTTCCAAACCACCATGTGTCAACTGTGTTGGATTCTGTGTCGTGGAATCGACTACAAGACTTTTAAAATCGAAGAAGAGGTTTATTGTGGTATACGTTGTGGCGTTGCACAAGAATCTGTCTGAATTCGCTAATTCCTAGGCAGATACATAGTATCTTAGGGAAATGGAAGGGGTATGAAGCAGCCTTGACGAACTCGGCCCTTGGTGACTAAGGGTAGCTTTCGTTTGGAGACAGTGTTCGATTTGGAAAGTTCCGCGTAAACAAGTTGACTGAGAATCAGTGTAGACGATGAGTTGGACATAGTCATAGGTAAATGTGGTTGGTCATCCAACAAGAGCATACAAATACTGTTTCATTCTTCCTCTTTGGACATACGTAATTCAACATCGACTGATACGGTCAGTTAGCCGGGTGTCTACACTTTTGGGTGGGTTCTGAACCCTTATGTGTCAACAAGAACACAAAGTCACTGTTTTATTCTTCTTATTCGCTGTATGCAATCCAGCACCAACTCCTATGATCATTCAGCCAGGGATCTACAGTTTTAGGTAGGTTCCGAATCACCATGTGTCATTAGCAGTACAGAACCACTGTCTGACTCTGTTGTATGTCGGATAACAAATTAGACACCGGGTTCAGAGTATGTGCGTTTATTCCGGGTTTTGCTACTTCTGTAGATGCGGATTGCAACTGTCGAGAATGTATCATACTGTGTTGCAGTCGATTGACTGACTTCTGGTACACGTGTCGGGAGACGAAGTTACACACAATGCGGTTTTGAGTCAAACAGCTCATGCCGCGGATTGTTGGTCACCTTAATCCTAGATAACTAAGCTGTTTGTGAGTAACATAATTACTAAGCATTCGTGAAAATGGCGAGGTCAATTTCAAACACGAATATAGTAATTGAATTTTTTTGATTTAACAACAAAAATATTTTATCTTATAAAGAAACAGGGTAAATAAAATTGAAAAGTTATATTTGGTATTGGATTTATTAATAAATAAATAAGCATACAATAAGCATAATTAGTTTATTTAGTAAGCGGATCATCCGATATCACGAGATTCAAATGTTCCGATTGTCATTTTTACGAATGGTTAGTTAAATACCATTGTAGGGAAAGGGAGGGGGCATGGATGACGAGTCTTGACGAGCTGTACCCTTGATGAACAAGGGTAGAGTTTCTACCCTTCATGACTAAAGGTATGTACGAAATGTGCTGTTTACAGGGCCTCAGGAAAAACATCCTGGCTCAGAATACATACTGAGTAGGAGCAGACACTGATAAAGGGTTGGTCATCCAACAATTTGTTTTTACTTTCTGTATGTAACCCATTATCGACTGCTATGGTCATTCAGCCGGGAATCTGTTGTTTTAGATGGGTTATGAACAGCCACGTGTCAACAACAATACAGAACCATTGAAGACAGTTGTTACCCATCTTATAAAAATACCCATAAGACGATTTCCACAGTAAATTATAGACCATTCTATTTAAAAAAAGTCCAGATATTATTTTACAAAAAATCAGATTTATTAGGTTTTTGCCTTAAAAACTCCCATTAATCTACGAATAACTGTCAAGGTATTGTAACGTTAATATAAATTGTTAAATTCTCCATTAATGCTTATCGAGTGTAAGTAATTTGTTCATTTTAATGACGAAACAATGCATCCATCTAATGACACGTAATTGTTATTCATCAACGATATCCAGCACTCTCATCGATTCCCGTTAATAGTGGTACAAGTTCCGAGAACAATGGGGAGCGTTTTGATTCACAGCTGTGCCACTTATATATATAATACGCGCCACTTACGAAATCGAGCATCAGAGGGTTAAATCTCCTCCGTTCGCTCCCCTGCTCCGTCTTTTTCTCCTCGTTTTCATTTCTCGTTCACGAATCTTTGTTCCCCAGGCGACGTCCTGTTTGTTTTAAAGGGTCACGAGAGCTGTTCAAATGGGCAACGGGTTAACACATCGAACACATAGACACGTTTTTACGAACGAACCCCCTTGCGAACGTGGCTCCGCACAAAATCCGCCGTTAATACGCGCTGCAAGAATAAATTTTCTACCCCTGAACGATTCGACACGGTAGCTCTACGACCGCTGGCTTGTTTATTGGGACTATCCAACCTAAGATCGTTCTATTATGAAATAACAATCAAGATTTCACAGATCCTGATCGAGTTTCTCCTCCCTGTAAAGCGAAAGTAATGGTAAAAAATATAAAGTAGAAATTATATTGTGTATACTTGTTAGGCGAGATATTTCGGTAAAAGCTAAAATACCTGTAGTAGAGGCACAAGGCGTGCATTAATCAAGGTTACTCTCTCCATTATGAATTATAATAGACACAATCAGCATATTTATAATTTTTCATGCTTTCGTTAAAGTGATAAATCGCGTAAATAGTTTTGATAATTTGGTGATGGTAAAGTTGAATTTAAGTAATCAAATACTATGCCAGGGAACCTAATTAGTGGTCTTGAAGAGTTAAGATTACTGTCTCTGCTATAGTTTTCAGTTGAGAGTTGAAACCGTAATTCACATTAGTCACATTTCGGTTTCTTCTCATTAACCGTAATTCATCTGTAAGTTTGGTATGAATTTAAAGTGGGAGGTAGTATAATCGGAAAAAAATATTTAAATAGCATAAAATGACCGGAATTGCTTTCTTAATGCTAAAAAAAAAATTAATTATTGTTGGGTGGGATCTAAATGGGAAGAAATTCATATGCAAACAGCACTGCTACTAAACATGTAAAATCTGTCATAAATCAACAATTTGGGCAAAATACGTGGTTTTTCTATAATTAAAGCTATTATAATACATGCGACTGGATGATCCTGTGCATCCTTAACACGTTAAGCGCCGCGTGCATCACCGGTGGCCCACGTATAAATTATAATTTCGTCAAATAACTAATTACCCCAATGAAAACTTGAGTAACATCTATGACACAATAATAGTATAAAATAAGAAGTATATTATCAAATAAATAAATATTTATATATTCAACTATACATGTTAATAAAAAGATATTTTCGCGAGTCTGAATAGTTCTGGGATTTTCCACTGCGCCGCTCAACGTGTTAATCCTCAAATTGTATTATAAAACTGAAAATATGAGTTCCATATATTCAGGTCATTTTTTATTGAAAGACCTTAAGTGTATAGTCGAGCGGAAGAACGTTCTAGGGTCAACTGCGTTAGAATCGAAAAAAATCACAAAGACCTGCTATGACTCGTACAAAGTTCACCGAAGGCACGCGTGAAACAGCTTGTTCGCGGAATCGCCGAGTTTATGAATGAAAGGAACATTGGCGTGCTTACAACTCGTACGATAGGAGCAATTGTGAAGTCGTCTAGGGGGCAGTTGGTAGCGGTCGCGAGTCAAGGAGTTTGACCCGTGGGCGCATTCGTGAGCAAGGCAAGGGTCTAACCAAGAAGACCCAGGATACGAGGTCGCGTCTACTTAACCCCACAGCGCGCGCCGGATGCCACCGTTTTTCAACCCAGAATTCAATTGGTACCAACCACGCTTCGACTCGCGAAAATTTACGAGCGAAACGTTCCTTTTTTCCCTATATTTTGTTCAATTCGACTCAACAAAGGTTACTATGCTCATTTGCCGGGAGACCTCAGTTTTAAGTCGGCCCTGAACCCCTATGTGTCAACAGTAATACAGAAGCCCTGCCTTACTGTTGATCTCCTTCCTTTTTGTACGTAACTCAACATCGACTGGTGTTGTCGAGGGACCTGCAGTTTTAGGTGGATTCTAAATCATTGTCAACAGCAACACGAAAGCACTGAAATGGGGCATGCATCTTACAAGGAAAGCTACCGAAGGGGTCGTCTAAAATTTTAATAAATTTTTGCAGGTTGACAGATCATGTTATTGCGAATCTTCCTCTATATGGTGTTCGGCAAAGATGGTCCATAGTTTAAAAGATGTTTAATGTTACAATTTTGATAGGGATCATGCACTCTACTGTGAGAGCTGCTCTCAAGTAGAAGAGCTTGGAGCAATTGGCTAGGCGCTGGATTGCTACGCAGAGTTTGTTTTTTGATTAAATATCTATTCAACTATTGACAGTTTAGGCCGAAAATCATATAAAGGGAGATTTGTAATAACACGATCTGTCATGATCTAACATGGTATTCGATAGCTCTTCTCGTCAACGTTGATGCAGCATAGCTTCGGCGATCAGGTAGCGTTTTTTGAAATGAATTAAATTTATAATTGTATTAATTATATTTATACTAATTATTTTCCTTTCTTGATTATATTATTGGTATTTCATATTTATGTGGTCAATTGATAGGTGCAACTTGCACGTTTCACAAAGAAGAAGGGCTATTGTCCTAAATATACAAATGAGTTACTTTCGTATGTTCTGTGCATATTTGAGAGATTATAATTTGTTGTTTTCGATTTATTTTTGTGATTCGTTATGATCGTAACAATTCTGGATTGATTTATGGAGCGTATTAAATTCCACACTTCTATAATATCTCAATATGTTCGGTAATAACCAAAAATTGATTGCATATAGAATAAACGGTTAGATCAGCCATGAAAATTCCATGGATTCGCAAAAAAATTCTGTCTCATTACTTTTATAACGAAGCAGGTGCATCAAAGTACATACCTTCACCGCTTCGCAGTCTACATGACGGGTAAGGGGGAAAAACAAGGTATATCCATATGTATTCTGCAGTGTTCAGCTTGAAAAAAAATTGAAATAATATAAAACAATTATATTTTTACTCATTACCTTTCTGTCGCCTAATTAGAGTATAACTTTATGTCATGAACAATGCACTTACATTCATTGAACCTTGTTTCTTTTCTGATGCACTAAAGTATTAACAATTGATTTTCTCAATGAAGCTGTTTTATGACATTCCTTGTTTTTTCCCTTAAACCTTCGTATGAAAGTTAGCGCTTTTCCAACGGTGACCGTGATCGAATACGTTCCCATATCGCGTGAACGATTTTATTAACGCCGCGATCATTCGATTCGTACGGCATTTACGCTTATGGAGTGGCAAATGGTCAGGGGAACAATGGGTGAAATTAAAGTCAGCATGGGAAACCCTTAACCTCTTCTGCTCTGATGCATCGCGAACTATTTCCTCTGCCAGGGCTGTTCATTATTCCCCAGATCCTTGATGCGTAGCACGGTAACACGTGACTCACAGAACAGTATTGCGAAGCACGTGTCATTCGTCATGCATTTTCGACTGCAACCTCAGCTACCACCGGTACATACAACTCTATTTGTACTCGTTTGCCAGTGGGTCTTCTGCCTTTTGTTAAAACGTCACATCTTTTTAACCCTTTGAGTGCGGAATACTTCAGAGCTAAACACGCTTTGTGGCCGGGATGCTCTTTATTATGCTGCGTAGCGTATTGTGTTTTGGATTTTTTTTTCATTAGCTTCAAAACAAAAGAAGATAAAATGAAGGGTACAGTAGAGCGTCAATTATCCGAACCAATTGGGACCGAGGTGGTTCGGAAAACCGAATTGTTCGGATAATGAAACATGCATGTGCTTACCCAGTTTATAGGTATAGGAGTTAAACTTAAATTACTTAATAAATACTTATATATTACACAAAATATTAATTCATTTTTGAAGAAATGCTTTGAAGTAACAATATACAATTACATACGGTTAATGTTAAGAAAGTTTATTTTTTAAAGTAATCTTTTATTTTTTTTAATTTCAAACATCGAAGACTGCTTTTCTTCGAACTGGTGGGGATAGTGACAATGCAACACTGGTTCGGATAATTGACGCTCTACTGTATCTTGATTATCGTTGTTGCAATAGAAATTATAATTATAGCAGACCGTTATTTGTCAAGTGAAGTAAGTCTCGTTTCGTCGTTTCGGGAAATTTGGTAGCTTAACTCTAGTGCGGTTTTCGGGCCTTTTTTAAAAGTGTTATAATTGAATGGCTAAATAGCTATAAAATAAATGACATAAGTGATAATGAAACTGTGGAACAAGTAAACGAATGGAACAAGTCTAATGAAAATGGAAATGAAGAGAAAGAGGAAGAAGACGAACCCTATTAATTAAATAAAGTATAATTGTGATAATCTTTTATCAAAATTGGTTGATACTGTTTTCTGCTATACTGATAAATATGCATTTCCCTAGGTTCGTAAAATTGAAGGTATGACTACAAATCGTGAAAAACAATGGTGAACTATGGAGACCGCACATCATGTGAAAACTCTATGTTGTTGCTATTTTTTAACGCTATCGTTTTGTCCCACTATAGTTCATCAATAATTCTATGTTTTTTTAATAAAACTAAATAGGTTGATAAAGTTCAATTCGACTTTATTTATATATGTTAACACGTTGAAGGCCATGACTTCAAATTTAATTTAATTAAATAATTATTGATTGTCGCAAAATTCTGAGCAATCTTCATACTGAAACAATCATGTAGAAACAGAAGAACACGGCTGACTATTCAAATTTTTTTTCTTTCGGATTTATATAAGAAATAGTAAAGTATATCGTGTCTAATCAGGTATGGCCGTTTTCACTGTGGCGTTCAACCTGTTAATAAAGGCATTCTGAAAAAATTTTATAATAGTTACAATGTTAAATAAATAAAAATTACGTTAATGTTAAAATGTGCTATCTTTTTGTCCCGGAGCGTATGATGGAAGAAAAGCAGTTGGGTTAAAGGTTATTGAGCCGTTGCGAATCGCATCGTTGAGGAGCAGGGCGAAAAGTCAGCGCGGGCGGTTCAAATTCGATTCGAGGGTGAAAGACCGGCTGTATCGTCATCGATTAGTCATGGTACCCGCGTGTTCGAAGGGTGACTTCCCGTTTCGTCTCGACGGATTATACTTCGGCCACTTGTTTGTGCGAACGACACGCATACGGCGGCCTCACGATGACCTCGCGTCTACATGGCACATCGCAACCCGTAATGGCTTCAAATTACTCGCATAACGACCAAATTGCTTATGACTCGTTTTTCGACCACCCCGACAAATATTTGTGTAGGCACGTCAAGTAAGTATCTCTGATCCCCCACCAGGCAGCGTTTATGCTTCTACAGCACTTGCATTCGTGCCGAAGAAAAATTATGCTAACAGACTTCCCCGTGTCTCTGTAAACTTACACTACCGAGAAAATGTTTGGAACCAGTACCACTTTTTTAAAAGTTTTCGATACTAATTTTGTTTGAAGGGAGCAGCATGTAGACAGTATGAAATCCATGGCCGATGTGGCAGTTCTACGACTTAATACTCTACTCCTGAAATTGTTTTATGAATAATAGTTTTCAAAGTGAATTTCTGTCTGACAGGTGTTTGATACTTTTTGGTCATTTCTGCAGTTCTGTCGTTATCGCACAGCAAACTGCTAATGAATATATCAAGCGTTAGTTTTTATTCACCCTGAAGATTTATCTGATAATGAACTGATAAATCATCAGTTGAAAATAATTAATTAATTTGTCCATCAACTTCATGTTCTGTCTTAAATTGTAAGATCCTCATATCGTTTCGTTCAATAAAATTGTTCGCTCCATTTTTCGATTTTCGAAATTATTTTATACATCCATCGTCCTGTAATTAGAAGTAACCGTCCAAATTTTCTCATTATATTTTCGTTTGAATAGGGAACTGCTTTAAAATTTCTTATCTGCAATGCATATTCTATATTGCAATTTTTATCTAAAAAGTAAATATTCTGTACCGCAATATAAACACAGTGTTGGTCCATTAATACATGGTACCTATGGAAAGGCAATCTTCATTTCGGGTCATGTAGACCCGAAGAGAACAGCAGGGTTAAAAGAACCGTTCATATCTAAATAAGTAACCAAATCTGTATCATAATACGGATTTATTAAAAAATGGTAAGGCGTAGCATGACTTATGGACGGGGATATATATATCGCTGATTTCTCATTTCTGCAACTCCGCAGTATCAGCGTCTGAAGCAGTACAAAGAAGAAGAAGAATGGAACAGTGCATCTGTGTCGCTGTTGACACATGCTGGCATCCACCTGAAACTGTAGGCATCTCGGCTAAATGACCGTATCAGTCGATGTTGAATTATAGAGAAAGAAGAAGATAATTTGTCCATGTCTGATTGGAAATATTTAAAAACATGGTACCAATAGAAACGTAGCCTTCATTTTCGATCATATAGACACGAGGAAAACAGCAGAGTTTAAAGAACCGTTCATATCTAAATAAGTAACTAAATCTGTATCATAATAAAAATTTATTAAAAAATGGTACAGTGTAGCATGACTTATGGACGGAGGTGTATATATCACCGATTCCTCATTTCTGCAACTCCACAGTATCAGCGTCTGAAACAGTACGAAGAAGAAGAAGGATGGAACAGTGCATCTGTGTCGCTGTTGACACATGCTGGCATCCACCTGAAACTGTAGGCCTCTCGGCTAAATGACCGTATCAGTCGATGTTGGATTACAGAGAAAGAAGAAGAAGAAGAAGAAGAAGAAGAAGAAGAAGAAGATTTGTCCAGGTCTGGTTGGGTCGTGCCACGAGATGGCACGAAAGAAGCCACTTTGCTGGTCGTCGGGACGTGGCGAGCACGTGACACGCGTAGATCGTGGTTGGCTCGTCAACGTTATGCGTGTGCGTACAACGCTATTCGAGACAGCGCTTTATCGGTACCAGTGACGTCGCGTGCGTCCTCTTCGTTTCCTGCGAGTGGGCGCCCCTCCAGCAATTTCTGCGTACAAACAAAGCCCGCTGGCCCTCCGTAAAATGCGTCTTCGCGTTTAACGACCTAACAACCACGCACCGACGATATTTCTATGGCCTTCGTTCTCGTCGAATTCGTTAACCCTTTGCGGTCCTACGTCGAGACTGACTCGACATCGCATTTCACTGCGGCTAGTCCTGTGTCCAGATACGGTACAGACGCTGATAGCAGGTACTTCAAGGTCTCTTTTTATTTACTTCATCATTATAAATGGTAACACGCGTCAAGACCTAATTCGTAGGTCCTATCATTTTGAAAATTGAAATGAACGTAAAAATAGACATCTTTCGTAAGGACGTAAAGTAAAGAACACTTGAGACAATTCAGAGAGGAAAGGGACCTTGAAGTGGATAATTTCTGCGTTTTTGTAAGCGATGCAAGAAAAGTTTTCATAGTTTATGACTGTGTGCGTCTTGTGAAAGCTCCCTTCCTCGTCTGCGAATGTTTTGTGATTTGAGAAGAATTAATACATTGTGGTTGTATCACGAGAATTTTTGTGTTCCCTTTTTTAATGCCTGAGACGAACAATGAGAACACTAGTGTCTTCAATGTTATTATTTAAGAACAACTATTTAACATTAAATAGATAAAAGGGGAAGTAACAGATTATTCGAACGTTGCTTAACGGAAACGTCGATTGCCCGAATATCGGTTATCCGAAAGGCCGATTATCAGAACACAGAATATGTTATTCATCTAAACTATGTAACAATGTTAAATATTTTGGAATACGTACCCTCTTTGCTTCAAATGCCCGAGTGTATGTCTTGTCTGTGTCTAGTGCACATACATTTCATTTGAGACCCATCATAATGAATCGGAATATTTGGCACCCAACATGCCAGGATTTGTTTAAAACTGAAACAAATAATAAAATGCACATAACTCGCTGTAAATATAAAATAACGTTAGGCTACGCCAGTGGTAACCAGCTATAAAATGACGTACAACCACGTCGGCGGTAACCAGCTACAGATTTCAAAATGCCATAGAACTGCGTCGGCGGTAATCAGCTGCAGATTTTAAAATGACGTAGAACTACGTCGACGGCTGCCAATGTGTTAATTCGCGAATCGATGAGGCGAAATGGAAATATTCGTCGCGTCGGAGCGAAACGAGGGAACGAGATCGTTGGGGAGTAGCGCGTAGGAAACGGGGCTTAAAGGTAGAGGAGCGAGCATTCACAGAAGGAATTAGTTAGCGGTTGCTTTGGAACCGTGGACACCCCGTGGTGCCAACAAAAGAGTTACAGGCCTTTCGCACCTCGACACGGGGGATTACATGCCATAAAATAAATCCTCCTGCACACCCCCCTGCCGACGTCGCTGCTCTTATGACCTCAGATTATAATGTTTTGCTCGCGCGTGCTTCAACGTCCACGGAGGATCTTTCTTTTTCTCCCAGCCTGCCAGCAATCATTCATTTTATTTTCAATGCGACTCGCGTTCTCCTGTAACGGCCAAATTGTCCCATCTACATGATTATTTGGAGATTTTTCGAAACAAGTTAATCAGATCAGTCATTCTTCTTTTGCTTCCTAGGTAACCCAGCATCGACTGTTATAGTCATGTAACCGAGGGACCTACAGTTTTAGGTGGGTTTCGAACCAGTTATTTATATTAGGTGTTATTTTTGCTAATTGTCATTGTTACACGGTGTATGTATGCAGGGTGTCTGCGGTAATCGTGGACAGTCCATTATTTTCCAATGTATTGGAGGTACAAAAAATTGTGTATATGAAAATTGCATGGTACATGAGGGCACATTTTTTTGACGAAGTCGAATATTTTATACGTTTTTACATACTCATAATGTAGTATTCAACATCATGATATTATACACGGTTCAATGCATTTCGATGTCATCTTTCTCATACTAATCAAAGTAATAGATAATTCCATCTAAAAAAATGTTACTATTAGTAAAATCTCGAATGAAATTACTTTCAGATAACCTTCACCTTTATAGCTTGATTTCCCCCTACCAATGCAGTAACCTCCTTCCAAGATCTTTAGTTGTGTCTTTACAAATAACAATATAATTAAGGCTAGCAGTGTTAAGTGGCACACCCTCTATACACAGGGCGAGAAATTTGAAACAGGCCACCTAAGTAATTTTTTCATTTTCGTTGCCGAAAAAGAACCTCAGATAAAAGTAGCTTAATTTAAGTTAAGACACTATGTGTTCAAAAACTAATCGTTTGTAAATCGTGTCACTGACCATGTGTTAAGACACTCTATTGTCATGCATAATTTTCCTCCAGAAACCAAGCTACCTTCACCTGAAACACTATCTTTTCTATTATGAAAATTAAAACAGTTATTTAGAGTGTTTCAAATGTCTTACCCTTTATATATTAGTAAGTTATAGAGCAGCTGGGTAAACTGGGGTGTGCTAGAGATGTAAGACAAATAACTGAATGGCTTATTTACATGAAAGGGAAAACAATCAGTAGAAAAATCTTGATACTGGTTTGCTGTGAAAGGTAGGAGAGAAGTTGTTGGTACGGAATTCAAAGGGGGTCGTGACTTTAGTCGTTTTTAATTGATTAATCGGTCGCGCCATTACGTGATTATCGTTGCTCCTCAAGAAGTCTCGAAGATGAGGAGGAGGGACGTGCGGAGAGAGTTTTTCGGAGGACAGAAGACCGTCTTCCTGTCGCGTGGCCCTCATGTTATCTCGCTTTCTCGTCTCCCTTCACTAGAATTAACCTCTACATTGGGATTAAAAAGCGGATATATTAATTTGTCCCGTTCCTTCTTACCCTTCTTCCTCGTAAAATGCGAGACGCTCGACGAATCAGGAATGTACACAAAAAGAAAATTGTGCTGGACGTTTACGACACCGTTTGAGGGTATTAAAACACTCGTTATTTTCAAGGAAATTCGATTTTCCTGCATGGAAACTCTCTAAATACATAGGGTGAGTTACGTAACTTATCCACCCCGAATAACTTCTAAAGTATGTGTTCTACAAAAAAGAGTTTTATGTGAAAATCGTACGGTATCGAAGGGAACATATGATGCTGAACTTTTTTTCTAAATAACCTATTTGTTTATGAGATTCTTATATAAAATTCACTGCCCTTATAAATTCGGATACCAAAAGGTACGCGTCACATTTAAAAAATTCTAGGACGCCTTGGTATTTCGTAAACAAATAAGTTGTTTAAAAAATCCGTTTCAGCATCATATGTTCCCTTCGATACTCTGCAATTTTAATATAAAACACTTTTTTGTAGAATACATACTTTAAGAATTATTCGGGGTGGACAAATTATGACTCATCCTGTATCGAGTGGGCTCATTCTTCAATAATGAATAAATCGAAATTATAAAATATTTTATTTTGTATGGTTTCAATTTTTGGAAAAACGATTTTGTAATTCCATTAAACATTCATGTACTTACATAAGTACCTCTAGCACCGTTTCACGTAGCTCGACTTCCATTATTTTTCTTTGAACGCAAGGTCATGAAATAGTTGCTTGCCTCTGTAGTTGAAAATATCCGTAATGTTAATCAACAGAAAAAAAAATTATTTCAACTTCTGGACAATTAAAGTACAAGCTATATGAGTGGAGCTCATGAACTCTTGCTTAAAACGGAGCAAAATATAGAATTTAAAAGTTACAGAATTTACGTTTGTACTTCATTTTCTCATTGTCACTTAATAGTATTGTGTACTAACACAAAAAATAGTGAAATTTTAACACTTTGACTGCCATATATAGGTGACACTTAAATTCAGTTATTTGTCAGAACATGAATACTGTTAGTACAATACTTATGAAGATTTAACGAAGTCGGTAAGAACCATAAGTAATTACTAACGTTATTAATTAAAAAGAGTATAATTTCAGATTACTTTCATGTTTTATTGAAGTTTAGAAAATTTCGCCGTTTTCAGCCTACACACTATGGTAGTCTACGTGTTAACGAAATTTTCAAGGTTCGAAAAGTTAAAGTTAGTCCCCTTAAAATCGGTGCTCGATTATTTTGTTATCTTCGCATCCTTAATATAATTCGCTCTTTCATAGAGTGAGTCACACGTTGTATCGCATGTTTTACAGTGCCACGACGTTGAAAATCACAACAAATTGAAAGTTAAGGCGGCAAAAATTTCGAAATTAATCATCGTCGCCCCTTACAATCGAATGACATTTCTTCGGGCACCGGTAAAGCCGTGAGCCTCGATTTACGGTGAATTTGCATACGAATGTGTCGTTGGCATAAAGAAACAGAAAAGCCGAACGTCGTCTGTAACTAATCGTTCTGCTTGCCTCTTGCTATTCGTCTTGGTGAACGCTTTCTTTCTCCCTTCCAGAGCGCCTCTTCTTGCATTTTTATGTCTGTGCAAACGAACTCGTTCTGCGGACGATTTCAAAATGTGCTTGGAATTCGAACCAATTGAGTAAACAGGGTGCTACCATAACCGTGATAAAATCGTAAAGAAGATCATACCTCACAGGAAAATACTCGAAAATGTAGTATAAAATTTGTTCTTACGAGAAAATCAAATTTGAATATTCGATGAGTACATGTGCATTATTTGCTACGGCCGACAAGTATATTTTTTTATTCGTTTTTTACCCGCTACGGCAGACAACAAAACAAATTTTGTTTTTAATTTTTATTTGTGTATATACAGTCGGGAACAAAAGTACGTGGACAGCTAGTGGAAATGGTTATCAGTGCAGTTTAATCAAATTTTAGTATTGTTACACACTGAAATTTTATTTACTATATATCTTTATGGTACATATATTATTTTGTCGATAATTAAAATTAATATTTACATTCCTGTACATGTAAATTCTACACAAAATTAATTGATTTGTTAAATCTCCGCAAGGCGTTTCTAGAGATAGAAATTCAATAGATTTTACTGAAGGTGAATTAGCAAACAATATTTAAAACAGTTACAAGAGAGAAAGAATATCAAAATCATACACTGGCCTTCGCAATTTCCCGATTTGAACCTAATTGAGAAAATTTGGAGTGGACTAAATCGAAAAATGCGACGAACCAGCTCAAAATCAAAATCTGCCTTGTGAAACCACTTGCAAGTGAAATGGGACAAAATATAATATTACCAGAAATGAAAAACTCACTTCGTGAGAAGTTACTGAAAAACTTACAAACAGAATGCCAAAGTTGCTGAAAACCGTAATGAAAGATTCAGGAGGCTGTATTAGTGTAATGACTGATTTTTAATTAATTTCCATGTGAAAATTGGTGATGTACCATGTTGTAACCTTATTCAGATTTATTACAAATTTGATGAGTGTCCTAATACTTATGGGCGGATGTGTACACTACCCTACTTAGTTAAAATGTCCTATCTGCCATTTTTACATTTTTCAAGATATTTTGAAATATTTGCAGTCCGATATGTTTTTTTATCTTTTAACACTTTGAGTGCCACGCTCCATTACTCGAAAATGGCAAACTTCCTTAATTCTTATACAAAACGAATGTAACCATGAATTCTTCCTTATTTTAATAATAATGTTAGTAACATTCATCATTATTTTACTGCTTTTATTAGAGCTGATAAAGTATATTTTTAATATTTTACATAATCAAATAAAGAATTATTGAATCTGTCTGTCACCCAGATACAGGTGACGCGGCACTGAAAGTGTTAAGCAAAGTTAGAATGTCCTACGTATTTTGTAGAGGTTGAAAAACAGTTTAATTTGTTTGTCCTAACTGCCTGTACTATGATTTTTAATGATACAACCTAATTTTTCTCGGAGGATTTGGAAATGTTAGTTAGAACATCTGAGTTAAGGAGAGCAATACGTTGGCTGGATGAAAATCTTCAATTTATTCTGTAGATCGTGTCACGACAATACTAAACGGGACCTTTTGAATTAATCTCACAGGAGTATCTCGCTGACAAAATTACGAGAGAGAAAACGGAGGGTGTTTGGGAGCAGCTTGAGAATCATGAATGGAGGTTGGTTCCCATTATGTGAATGGATCAACAAGGTCAGATCTCGTAGCATTTGACTTTTTCCTCGCGAGGTCGGGTCGGTTCGGGCCAAGAAAGTCGTTTCTTCTGTCATTAATCGTCGCCCGCCCTTATCTAAATTGATCGAGCAACTGGGGGCTATTACATTACAATTTGCTACTGATTATCATCGATCATCGTTCTTACGATTGAATTAGTGACGACTAATTAGGTCACTAATCCGTTTAAACGTGTTTCAATCAGGGACACGCCATTTATATCATTTCCTTCAATTTGGCCTAGAGCTGCTCGAATTATTAAATATTTGAATAATTCATAAGTGTTCAGATGCAATTTATAAAATTTGAACATTACTGTCCGGATATATTTAAAATTTTTGAAAATATTCAACTATTCGAGGAATATTTTTCAAGCATTCATCTATTCGGATATTTATTTGTTTATTAATACCTGTCACAAACGGGACAGATTTTTTTGTACACACATAAATGTAATACGCTCACAGTGTACTTATGTTTGATTTTGAATTAGAATTAAGGTTTCGCATAGTGTGATATGGTTTAGGTCGGTGTGATTGGACAACCTAATAATAGGACCTCAATGTCCGAAATTAAGAAATAAAAGCAATCGAATTTTGAATCGGGATTACCTTTAATATCGTTTTTAATTTTTTGTACGAAAAGAAAATCGAAAATAATTTTCCCGTTTTGTAAGCGATCCATTCTAAGAATGTTGCACACAGGTATATAAAAACGTATACGTTTGCAATTATTGTAAACAGGCTATTGTTTTGGACATATTTTTAAATACATCAATCTGAAAATATGCAGTTTTTACTTTTCTTTTAGAATATTTTAAGAGTGGCGCATACTTGAACCATACTTTTAAAAATGAACATTTTTACTTTTTTTTTTTAAACACAATTTAAAGCGTACATTATTTTTCTCAGCTTATTTTAATTCCATATTATAAAGCAACCATGTTGTAGATATAGGTTAAAGTGTCACATCTTAAAAATCTTCAACAGGTTGGCAGTAGGTCCCAAAGTAAAAGTGCTAGCCCATATTTAGACCACCTCCTCTACTCAGATACAGAACAATTCGTCAAACAGTCCCCATAAAAACGACACGTATCGTGAGCATCGATTTCGCAGCGAGCAATGAAAAGAAACGAGCGAAGTTAGGTGGTACGCAGGCGGTGAAATCGAATCGAAGGAGGTCGGTCGATTTCTCGGACAGCAGCGGGTAGTTTCTGGGGTAGTTGGCTGAGAAATATTAAAGAGAGAATTTCGAGACGAACGATTTGGCGGATGTGAAAGGCAGGAACCCTTGGCCTCGGGGGCCACTTGTTGCATGGCGGAGGATTCCTGCTGATCGAACTCCACGGGACACAGCTTGATTCCGAATGCTCTCCAAAACCGACTCCCTGTCCTCGACCCGGCTCTGCTGCCTAATCGTCCCTTTATTCCTACCTTTATTCCTTGCCTAATCGATTCCACGACCGGTCCACTGCTCCACGCCGAAATCTCTATTTCCGTTCGCGTTTCCTTCGAATCGGCCAAATCATGTGAATCGCCCTGTGCTCGAATTCTCAATGCGCTCCGAAAACCATTTGCTTGTTTAATCAACCTTCCACCAGAACGATGGACTAGAACGATGCTTTCGGAGACATTGGAATCGATAGGAATGGGTCGACCGAATAATACGATAGAACGTGAATTATTCGAACGTCAGTTGACTGATACGTCGATTGTTATTCTTGTTATAGAGGGGACAGGCACCTGATTGCGGAAGAATATAACATGAGTACATATATGGTAAATTCTGTTTAGTCCGTAAAACTTTTTCATTCGTTCCTAACACAAAGTTATCAGATCCAATTTAGTTTAAAAAATAAATAACTGCAGCGTTGGTCTTCTAGTATATGCTGCGATAAAGAAAATCAGTCAGTTGAAGTTAGTGTGATGGAGTGAGAAAACATTTGTGTTCCAGGAGAACATTGTTTGAGTAACTTTTCATGCTACTTGTCGATTGCTTCTGTATGCCTTACATGTGCTTCAGAAGACAAATAGAATATTAAAAATGCAGAGAATCGGTGGTAAAATGACACGTTATGATACTTTGTAATAAAAAAATAATATTCAAAATTATTTAGAACAATAGTTATTTATTATTTTTTTCTGATTTACATACATTAAATGAGACATGTGACCTTGGCGTTGTTTTAGTATGTCAACTAAACTGTAATTTTTTTTGTCGTTTGTACACTATGGTTATTTCGAATCATTGCTGCCACACCACAGTAACTTATATTAAAAAATCTTGGACACATCTGTGGACCTTTCGTGGCACACCGGTCGAAAATCACTGATCTATACCAAATAGGTAGGTTATGACAAAATTTTTTAAATATCAACGATCTAATACATGGTATTAAAGATCAAAATCCAATAAATATGGCATTGCAATTGGTAAAAGCAAAAAAAAATTGCGGGACTTAGCCGCATTAAAGATTATAAATCTTCAAGATTGCTATAATAATGTTCATTGAAAGTATATTTCTCTGGTATAATAAATTACAGTGTTTCATGTCAATGGATTTCTCGGATACTGTAGTGGGGGATTTCCCATTTCACCACGTTGACTGCCACACTGCATAGGCAAAAAACAACATAACTGTTTAGACTTTGATGCAACATGAAGATAATCTCAAATTATGCCCTTTTTAATTAATAATGTCAGTAGTTCTTTATAGTTTTTTACAGGTTCTGTTAGACCTTTTTAGATAATTTTATTAATACTATTAGTCGTCAGATAAATAACAACTGAATTTAAGTGTCACCCATATATATGGATGACATGGCAGCCAAACTCTTAAATTATCGGAGTATTTATGTATCAGAAACATCTTGTCTCCATTTTACTTCGAATACTCGATATTTTACGGTAGCAATAATAATTCTTAAAGTATTGTATTCCCTCTTTAAAAAGTGCTTTTGTAGCGTGTGAATGCGACAACCGAATCGATTCGATACGAAATTTTTGAAGAAATTCGGTCGAAAAAAGGGGTGTCTAGTTAAGGGACATAAATTGGCGTGAGGACAAGCAACACCGGAGGATCAAAGGAGACTTTATTAACTTGATTTAATTCAATTTAAGTACCAATAATGACTGCGGCGTTTAATTGGTCCAGTGAAGATGTCACACGGTATTTTTCTAGACCGCTGACATATAATGCTCGGTTGCAGCAGCATCGGTATCTATTACTTAATTTGTACGACGATTCATTCGAACAGACAGATCTGATCTATTGTCGACCGGGTTCGGGATAATGAATGATATTCTTTATACAGGGTGTTGGTGAAACATATAGTTGGTTACAAAAGTGGTCACTAACCGTAATTGCAAAACTTGGTTCCTTTGGTTGTAATTTATTTTGCATTCGACATTTGAAAAATATCATTTTATGATAACGACACGGTGCTCTTCAATTTGAAGCACAACGTTTTAATTGATTATTACAAGACTGCGAATCTTTATGCAATTTAACATATTCAAGTTTGTGAAAAATGCACATTTTATAGAGTAAGTGAAACAATAAATGTACTCTTAAACATTTCAACCCGAAAATGCAAATTTACCACAGTTGCGTTTCATCAGCTACATGGACTACAAGTCTGAAAATATGTATTTGTTTAAAAAGTACTTTCTGTTTTAATGTTTTTGACCATTTCTACAAACTACTGGGCTTATATTTATAGTTAGAATTAGACGACGGAATTCTTTTCATTTATAAGGAAAAAATACCTTAAACGCAATTTCACCAAGAAAACTCACTCTTTTAAACATATTTATATTTATTATCCATAGAGTGCATTTGTTTAACAGTTTCTTATTTGCATGTACGTATGAAGTAAGGGCTATAGCACAACATATTAAAAAATTAAATTGCTAAAACACTACGTTCATAGTGTAGCAAAACTTTTTTTCACTTTCTTTCCTTTCATCATTATGACCCTTTTCATTACTCCATAAAAATTAAACCAAATTAAGTTTCGAAAAATAGAATGTGCTTTTTTTAATACAGGCTCCGTAAGTCTAAATAAGAATTGTTTTATCTTTTTTTAAATGGGGTCGATTTTTTTACAAGTTACTTTAATGATACCCCTCTTTTTCGAAATATAACTGAAAATTTGATACTATTATACACTAGGACCTCGATTATCCGAACTGTAATAAGCAACAGAATAATTCACGTTGTAACTATATTTCACATAAAAATGATCGTTTTATTCTAAAATATAAGATACGTTAGTGGAATAAAATCAAGTACACGGTGACATTAATAATAATTTTAGTTTTTAACTGATATAGGATGACCAATTTCGGGATGACGGGTGTTCGGATCATCAAGGTTCTACTGTAATAAAAGTATGTAGACAATATCATTGCAACTCCAATTTTTGTCGAGCATTTTCCATTTGATTTTCCGTTGAAAACCGTGAAACAGAAAAACGGTACGTCTCATGAAATATTTATAAGAGCGAACCATTAAACGTTCACAGCCGAATGAATTTTCGAGATTGCGGTAACGGCTGTGAGAAAATCAACGTCAACTGTTTTCCGACAATAAGGCGATCATGAACGGATGATTGGGTATCAATGACCCCGAAGAGTCGATCGAGAGGAACGGTATCGATGTCGTGGCCATAGAACACCTTGTCGGCCCCTTTTCGAAAACTGGAGCACCTCTCGATGATTGCCGATTAGAAATATTTTTCACAGTCATTTGCATTACATACTTTGTTCACGAGGCTTTCAGACTTCCACGGCGATAAAACTTTGTCCGTTCGGAGTTTAATATCCGTGGGAAGAATTCGACGAGATCAGTCATTAAAAAAAAAGACGTGCTACATTCATTTATGTTCATTTTTACGATATACAATGTAAATTGTTTCATTTTCTTTATTATCTAATGGATATTTTCGAAACTGTTAGAGAAAAGTATCTCACTATCGCATAAGTTCCTAATATGGCGCACTGGACTTCTGCCAAAACTAGAATACCTATAGAAGGTACCTTGGTTACGCCTTCACTCATAAAAGAATCCTTAACAAAACACCATCATGAGATTTTCCTTTCATGAGACGAAAATGTCAGCAATAACGAAATGAAAATATATACATGTATGTATATATAAGTTAAGTCTCATTTGAGACACGAAATTTCTGTCTTATCGTGGGTCTCCGACTTAATAATTTCGAAGGTATTCACATGGAAAAACTAAAATTGCTCACTTTGTACATAAGCATAATGTTATCAATGATAAGAACAAACTTTTAGCTTCAACTTCTAATGGCTATAACAGCTTTTGTAACAATTAAGCAAGAAAATTGTTAAAAAATTTGAGTTGACATTATTTTGATAGGTGCAAATTGTCAGGATTACGTATTTGCACGTTCGCATGCGACAAGGGCAATTAAAGTGACCAAGAAGCATTACGACAGGACAACAGATGACGATTTAATTCAAGGGGTGTGCAGGGTCAAACGAGGACATCGGTGGCACTAGATCCGCATGTTCTACACTAACACAACCCACTACCGACGACACGAAATAGATTGGCTGAGTGGATAAACCGATCCGGGTGTGAAACGCTCGTTATATCAATTATTAACTGTTACCTACCCTCTGCTGCTGAAACTACCCTGTTCTATCGGCTACTGTAATTAGCGTAGCTTCAGCTTCGTCATCCCTGAATTATCGAACGATACGATGATTGAAGCAAAGACAACATGTTATCGCTTAGCATAACTAAATATTATATAAAACAATCAGATGTTGTCAGCAATAAATATATTTTGAACTGTCCTTATAAACGTGACGCCACTGTCTTCTAATTGATAAATGAAATTAATCATTTGGATATATTATAGAATACCATAAATACGTACGTCAGAATGCATTGAGTGCTCTAGAATTTTTGTTTGGATTTTCAGGAAACACTGTATCTCTCTTTTGTTGCTCCTCATCTTGAATACAGATCGACCAGATTAACTCTATATAAAGCGTTCTTCCGTTTGATTATACACTTAAAGTCTTTGGGTAAAGAATGACTCGAACGTATGGAACTCATATTTTTAGCTTTATAATACAATTTGAGGATTAAAGAAGCATATGATCATCATAACAACTTTAATTATAGAAAAACAACATATTTTGCCCACATTGTTTATTTATAACAGATTTTACATACTTGTTAACAGTGCGTTTTGCATATGAATTTCTCCCCATCCGAGTCCCACCATACAGTAGTTAATTTTTTTCTGACATTAATAAAGCTATTCTGGTCATTTTATGCTGCTCATGCATCTATTTTAATTTGTTTTTCTGCCCATCATAATGCAACATCCAATGCATTTTCAGCTTCACGGTATAGTGGAATAGTACATGATCCCTCCATATCTACCCTTGTCATCACTTTTTTCAGGAAGGACGGATAAAACAATATCATCATCATTCACAACTTTATACCCTGGATTATTCTTGTCTATTTTCTCTATTCCTGAATATCGTCGTAATTGCAGTTTTCAACTCCAAGTATATTGGGTGACAGATTCTTCAATTCTGTTTGATGGGTTTCAAATGAAATTTATATGCACTGGACACAGAAAAGACACTGTACTCGGTCATCTGAAGCAAAAAGGAAACGTCTTCTAAAATATAAACATTCTTAAATAGTTTGGATACGTGACTCACTCTGTGTTCCCATAATCGGTCCCCCGAATATCTGATATTCGGATAATCGACGTTCTACCGTAGTCCGTTATCACCCTATCGGTTCGATCTGGCGATCGCAAATCGCAGACGTCGGTCGCAGGCCACGAGAATGTTCTACGAAATGAAAAGAGAAACGCACGTCCGCGGAACCGCGTGCGGAAGGGCATTGTTCCAAACAGACGGACACAACGACAACAGCAACAAGAAGAAGACGGCCGCGTCGTGTCGGCTGTCAACGTGTTCGGATAAAGTGGTCATCATGCATCGGCGACTCATAAAGACGCGACAGTTAGCGGTAAATGGAGGAAGTTTGTTAGCGTGGCGAGGCAAAGTGGAATAGACGAAGAGTGGGACGGAGCACGCTTCGGACAGAATAAAATCACAATAACCGGGATGTGTATAGAGTTATTCGTTAACTCCGAGATTGCCGCTTTGACGACACACTCGGTGCCGCCGTGTGGTGATCCATCTTAACTGCCAACCCTTTGCTTGCTTCGTGGGACTGCAGCCGATGCCACTGTCCGTTAGACCTGTCCTCCTCGATCATCCTTCGATCACGCTGATTTCGCTCGAGTTCCCACTTCAACATCGACACTGTCCTTTTCTTCGATCCCCCTCGACAGCCCTGCTCACCGATTCTATTCCGACTGCTATCGTCCCTCGAGTTGTTCTTCTTCTTCTTTGCGCGTATCCCAGCGTATAGTCTGATACCGTGATTACCTGCAGGGGCTGGACAAAATAATGGAAACACCTCGTGCATTAAGAAAATTCTTGATTAACACTTTGAAAATCAGAGGTTCTGGCGCGAGAGCCTTAGCTGGATACCGCATACGATTTCCAAGAGTCCATGTTTCATTGTCGCAGGATTCTGCTATTAAAATGGGAGTGAAAATAAAAAATATTGCTTTATCATATCATGGTTGTAACCAGGGTGTTGAAACGGTTCCGAAAATAACTGTTTCGAACTGTTATATATCGGTTCTGACTGAAACAGTTATGAGAACCGAAACAATGTTATAACTGTTATGGATATAACGGTTCTCGCTCATATCGGTTTCGGTTTTGGTTCTTCAGAACCGATATTATGTCGGTTCCATAACTGTTATTTTTCGGTTCTAGGTATATCGGTTCCAAAACGGTTCTGGAATAGATACTCATATCGATTTTGCAGTTACTGAAAACCTTAGATATTTATTATAACGGTTTTCAGTTCGAGACTTCTAAACCAAATAAAATCGTTCCCTAAGTTTTGTCCGGTGCGGACGTATTTATATTATGTATTATATTATATTGCCACGTTAAATATATTTCTTATCTATTATAGTAAGATAAGTTTTTCTTTAATTTTTGGTTAAACGAAATAAAAAATAGATTACTTTAAATTAGAAGAAAATACACATTAGAATATTGTAAAATTGTAGAATTGTAAAATTGCAAAATTGCAAAATTGCAAAATTGCAAAATTGTAAAATTGTAAAATTGTAAAGTTACAAGCTTGTACATAATCTGCAACAGTAATATCTAAGGTTTCAGTAACTCCAAAGTCGATATGAGAATCGATTCCAAAACCGTTTTG
This sequence comes from Macropis europaea, assembly GCA_916610135.2. Taxonomy (NCBI): domain Eukaryota; kingdom Metazoa; phylum Arthropoda; class Insecta; order Hymenoptera; family Melittidae; genus Macropis; species Macropis europaea. Next base: position 21,631,074 of record OU744345.1, on the reverse strand, counting down.
GAACTGATATAGAACCGAAAAATAACAGTTATGTAACCGATATGGAACCGATATCATATCGGTTCTGAAGAACCGAAACCGAAACCGATATAGGCCAGAACCGTTATATCCATAACAGTTATAACATTCTTTCGGTTCTCATAACAGTTTCAAGAACCGAAACCGATATCATAACTGTTTTCAACCCCTGCTTGTAACCACTTATTTAAAATTCAAAAAAATTTAGAAGTCTCAAATGCAAATTGAGAAAATTACAAATTTGTAAATATGAAAATATTAAAATTACGTAGAACTACGGCAGTGGCAACCAGCTATACACTTTAAAATGTCGTAGACCTACGTCAGCGTTAACTAGCTATAGACTTTTAAACGATGTAGAACTATGTCAGCCGTTTGCCAATGTGTTTATATCATATAGGACCACCATTGGCATCTAATACAGCCCGAATTCTGCTGGGAATGGAATCATACAAATCCTGAATAATATTTAATGGGATATTATATCATTCTTCAAATACGATAGCAATGTGTGCAACTTCACGGCTACTAATCTCAACTAAACAATACACTACTTATAAGCAATGTTTCCATTATTTTGTCCCACCCCTGCACAGTTTTAGGTGAAATTCGAACCATTATGTATCAACAGTCCCATGAAAGTACTCCAAATGATCACTTATCTTAGAATTAGCGCTGACTGTGCCAGAGTAGCTAAATTTCGGCGATTCTATTATGAGAGCCGTTTTTTTTTCTTTTAATTTGTTTATTGTAATATATCTGTACAGAGCAATGATTTAGATTTTGTTGCTTAACGAACACGATAATAAATTCTTGCAAAAATTAATGAAAGTCACTGGAGTACTTAAAGGCACTTTTAAGTTATAATTAAATTACGAACGTTATATGTATGAATATATGCACGGAAAATATGTACAATTTGTGAGTAATGTGTTCAATATAGATTTATTGCATACAACATTATTTGAACTAGGACCAGTGGATCTTTAACAATTTATTTATAGTGAAACAGTTAATGCTCTACTGTAGTACAAATGGCATTACAATAAATTACAATTAACTTTTCTATATTTGTAACAGAGAATTGTTGACGTTTATCCGATAATATGTACTTACTCATTTGCTGCAATAACACAACAAAAATTTTGCCATTTTTAAGACATTGGTATATAAATAACTGTGCTTGTTTATAGTTCCTACTGGTAGAACGATATAATCGATCTTCTAAAACTCACCACGAGAGGACGGTCGTCGAGGACAGATGTTCTTATAAAATTGCAGTGATTCGAAACATTCAAACTCGTTTCCCCTAAAATCCTTCTTTTCGAGTTGTATCGCTGTTACAGCAAATGAGCGAACTCGAACACTTCCGCAAAAATGATGAACGCGCAGAAAGATCAATGCGCGTGCCTCCGAAGTGGCATAATTAGAGCGAAGGTGTTAAGAATAATTTTTATAGCGCCTGACGTGCAAGCCGCGCGGCGTTCCCTTTAACAAGGTTGCCAGCAGATGTGCCCAGATAATTGCTCCATTACAAGCAACGCTGCGAAGCACATTATGCGAACCGAATGATATTTTGTACCTATCAACTTTATCTGAAATATGTGCCATGTAAACGAAGGAAGATACAACCCTTAGATAGACTGCGAATGTATTGGATTGGTAGGAAAGCTTTTTCGTTTTGCGACATTAAAACGAAAGCAAGAATTTTCAATCCACGATATAGTACAAGATCTTTAACAACCTATACCGAACTACAACATGAGTAGGAAAGAAATGATAATTACGACGAAACTTAGAAGAGGCCACTCCAAAAGGAGTCATAAACACTTAATTAAAAAATGAACCACATTTCTGTAACCATTGCAACCAAGAAATGTCAGTAAACTATGGTACTCTCGAGTATAGAAAATTACAATCTCAAAGACGAAAGTATAAGTTGAGACCAGACACAGCTCTGATATCACAGAATCATATAAAAAATATCCTACATCTCCTGAAACTATCTAACTTGTACTGTAAAATTTAATTACCTGAATTGAATGTAAGATAATGTGCCTAAGTTCGTCGCTAATGACCTAGCAGTAGATGCGACGTAAAACCTGAAGATAAAAAGAAAAAGACTTTTTAAAAGGTGGAATATTTCATTTCGCTGCTGTAAAAAAGATATTAATCTGCAAAGTAATTATAATAATAGAGACATCTCTTAAAAGTGGACTGTTTTTGGGGCTTTTCTTAAAAGTACATCAAGGTACATCAGTGATAGTTTTTTATGTTTATTCAGGATACATTGGGCTTTAAAATAAAGTCCAATGAGACACCACAACTCACTACAAACTGAAGAAAACAACGAAAATAGTTATTCGCATGCTCTACCTGGGACGTACTGGTCCTTAACAGCTCATTGCAACGTTAATTTTAAAAACTCCATCCTGATCGAGGGCTAATTTTGTGGATAAAATTTCAAGGAACATGATCATATTTTCTAAAATTTAAAACACCAGACCTTCAAGGAGAAATTTACAAAATAAAAATTTGTTTATAATTTTCAATATTACGAAATTAATTTTTCAATTAAGAAAAATATTGTTATAATAGGTCAAACCCTCTAGATTAAAATAAAAAAAATGAACTTCATTTGACAAATAGTTACAAAGATAAATATTGCAATATTCCAAGGTGCGTATCTTTTAAACAAATTCGAAACCAACAAAACGATGACACAAACCCCTCCTAATTTTACGTGTGCTACATCATATTTCATTTTTAACAAAATCCCTGACATCCGCGTCAAGAAATGATCAATTTTGCGTGAAATGACCTATTATATTCTTTTTAATTTTGGAAAGTACGTATTATTTCACGAATTTAAAAAAAACGAAGAAAAAATCTTGAACGTTTATGAAGTTATGATTTTTGCCCCGAAGTCCCATATTCTCGTTACACTGGGTCGCGGGGAAAGGATTCGAGTGTACAGGAGCGGCTCGTGCAGAGGCACTGCGGAACTGCAGCACCCCCAATTTTTCTCCACATTATATCAAACTGTATAATTTTATCGATATTAAACAATATTTTATGTTTAATTTTTTTTTAATTTTTACCATAATTTTGATATTTTATCCAAACACGTATACACTGTATTTACAGTGTGTATGTATATTTCGAAAGTTGCGGCACCCCAACGATTTCAAGCCATGAGCTGCCACTGCGAGGGTACACAATGTATGACGTTATTATTCCAAGTGGTCGAGTATTTCCGTGTCTTGAAAATCAGTAGCTTGAGCCGACAGCAGCAAGAGCAAGCTGCTTCCGAGCAAGAAGAAAGAGGCCTACCATAATACGATCTCGTGGCTGAAAGAGAGAAATCCGCTTGTGTACCAGCGAACGTTCGAATGCGATTATTCGTAGTCCGGGGAAGGAAAACCCTTTTTTCGGGGTAATTACGACAAATATTTGGCCAGCCGGCCGACAACCCTTCTTCGAATGGGCAGCCACGCGAGCTAAGAGGGTAGGAGAGCCGAGAAAGGAAGCGAGTAGAATCCAAAAGAGAGGGAACCAAGGAAATCCGATCATGCAAATATGTCTGCAGGACAATATGTCTCTCCGAAAATCTGATCGGTCCTAATGACTGTAGCCGGCTCATTGTACCGACCAAATCCCATAAATATTTTTCCCTATATTTTCGGAAACACTGCCCGGATCATGGAGGAATAGTCGGGGACAGAGTAATGGTCGGAATTTAATAGGAATTATGCCGGTGGACCGTTGTCGGTGACTCGACGGCTAAAGAAAATCTTTTGGTGCTACGAGGGGTGAGAAGGAACTCGGAACAGGCTGATTTGTTGCGGAAAAGTAATTGGCTTCGATGAATGTTGCATAGTTCAAAAGGGGACATCCATCCATTGTTCAATTTCTTTTGTATCAGTTGTAAGTTTCAACCCGCACGAAAACACGTACACCCCTGTTCAAAAGTCTTAGGACACTTGCGGCTCTTTTAATAAGACTCTAGTATTTGATACAGATTATGAACTTTGAACTACATTTACTATATAATATACAGGGCGTACCACCTAACTTTATCGCCTGAAATATTTCCGTTGTGATTGAAATTTCGTAAAAATGTTTCCTACAAAAGTTGCATATTTTCTCCAACAGCCATTGAAGAGCATATCAATTTCAAAAATCAAAAATTTTAAAAAAGGGTCCAGTCACCTGCAGAACCGTTCACAGTTAAATATATAATTTTTGTAAATATGGTAATCTACTTTTTATCATAGTACAAATAACTCCATTGTCATTTCTTCTTTTTTCTTAGTAAACTTCCTTTTTCTTCGTCCTACTTTTTCTTTAGTAATTATATTAATGATCGTGAATTTTACGGGAAAGTTTGTTGAAAGATCGTAGAAGGACTTAACGAGCGACAAGGCAGGCTTAGACAGATAACGGATAACCCAGCCGGGGTTTTCAGTAAACAGTCATTTCATCAAATCTGCGATTCCTTTCCCGCGGCAGACAGAAACGAAGATGAGAAATCTGTCGCGTAATGCTCCTAAGAGGAAAGATCTGTCAAAACGATGGGTCTCGGAGATTTTTCGACACGTGTGTTTAGTTTTTGTCATCGATACGCATGATTCTTGATGGATCCCTTAGGTACCTGTCTCTGTTACGCAGATCAGGGAAAGATAAGACCCCGAAGAGTCCCTTGAGCTCCGAAACCGATACCTCAAGAATTTCGGATACGATGAAAATCAGTTAAAACTAAAAGCATCGTCAGGAAATGCATTTTCAAAGTTTTATACCGTTCCATGCTTTCGGGTTTCATAGGAAGATGCTAGAGATTTTGAAACAGAAGCAACTTACGGAAATCTGTACCATAAGATCTTTGATACACGTTCGACCTGCCATAAGTACCTTCGTTCTGTATGATGGTTTTCGATGGTCTTCACAAAATTAATATTTACTTCTCGAATTTTATAAACCTATTCAAGTAGGATACTCTATACACGAAGACGGAACTTTCTAGGGATGATAAAAAAATGGGTCTAGGATTTTAGTGGCTTACAGTATCTTGCCACTCCATTATGGGCACCCAATGTTTACTAAAACTTTCAACTTTAGAAACTTACGTACAGATTTTGCTTATATAAAATGTAACGATACGGTTATCAATAAAAAGCCCGAAATCTCTGTTTCCCAATTTTATTAAATCAACACAACAATTTTTAATATTTTGTGTGACCGCCATAGCTATTGATGGTGACCTCAATTCTTGAGGGCATACTTGAAATGCAGCGATCTATACAATCCTTTATTTTCGGCGCACCATGCCACATTTCCTGCGTATTTTGCATAATGACATCTTTAGTGGGATTGGATCTTTGGTAAAGTAGGTGTTTTAGAATGAACCATACATTTTCAATCGGGTTTAAATTAGGAGAATCATCGGGCCAGGATAAAACAAAGATACTTTTTTAACGCACAAAATTCAGCAATGAAATGATTTAAGGTACACGAAATTCACTTCATGTTGTTAGCAACATTCCAAACAACTTAACAGTGCAAAAATTATAGTTACCAAACTCGACATAACCTGAATATTATGTTGAGAATACGTGAAATGTTTAAAATTGGGGGTGCCCATAATGGAATGACACGGTAATGTATGTTGATTAGACATTTTTTACACCTCTCTGTGAGTACCATGAGCCCCTAAACTCTTAGATCAGACTTGTCCAACCCGCGGCCCGCGGGCCGCAGCCGGCTCTGGACAGTTGGTAATACGGCGCCACAAGATTGTAAACTTTTATTATAAAAAGAAATATAAAAAATAAAGGAAGTTTTGTTATTTATATACATTGCCTATAGTCCTATACTATATATTTTATGTGCGACCCAAGACAATTCCTCTTCACTCAATGCGGCCCAGGCAAGCCAAAAGGTTAGGACACCCATGTCATAGACTCTTTTTTTGATCATCCTGTATACTAGCGATTCTGTCTCCGATTTTTGTGAAATTTTTTGAGGAGTTATTCTTTTAAGAGGGCAACAAACTGAGCTCCTTTTTTCAAAGTTATTCAAAATTTTTAAGTTGCAGGTACTGACAGTTTAGGGTCATCATGTTTTCTTTAAAAATAGTAAGTCGGAAACTGTTACAGATATCAAAGTAAAACTAACGTCGTTTTGCTTGTAAAACCTTATCAGAAAAACACAAGACGCCTGAAATGAACTTCTAAACTTATATAAATAATGTTTCTTTTATTATAACTATAAAAAAACGTCAAGAAGTAAATCCTGCTTTCCATTGAAATTTTTTCTTGTGAATACCATGTATTGCCTTTTAACCCCTTAACATACAAATACAAAAATAGGACTCCATGTGTGCTAAAAATACCATTTAATATAGCTCAACTTAAAGTTATGCAAGCTGTACAAAAAACAGAATATTTACATTGCTAAATATCGTAAAACAATGTTAATAGACAATATTAATGAACAATAATTAAGTAAAAAATTAATAAATAATTTAATAGTCCTGTAGAGTATGGAACTTTTCAAAATAATCAGCGTATAATTCTTGGCGTTTCGGAGACGTCAACGTCTAACATGACGTACGAAACAAATGACGTCTCCCAGATTGTATGTCAAGAAGTTAATTATTCTCAAATAAGGATGGGACACGGTGTATATTCTGAGTTATAAAATTTAATTGTCTTCAGGAAAATTTATTGTCTTTTGGAAAGGGGTCATATGTACCGCTCGAATACAATAGCAGAATAATGCGTCCCGTCGGTTCAGTGTAACCGGATAATACGAAACGTTCGCCCGCTGCCATGGAGCATCCCTCCGACGATCAGACAGACCTCGAAGGATGAATTATAAATATTCGAGAGATGGTGTAAGTAATAAGTCGCTAAGATGTTAGGTGTAATGCCGGCTTTCGGTTCCGTGAAGCGAGCGAAGAAGCATCGGTGCCCTCAAAGGAGCCGCCTAGGCACCCAGCACCAACGGGGTCTCCTCTTCATCGTTGCCTATTAGCCAGTCTCGTCACAACCGGCTAATGACCGCCTTTTACCTTCCTGACACGCGCACCCCCACTCTCCTGTTCCCCTTTATTCAACTTTAGAAAATAAGATCGACCGGATCTCGATCGATCGCCGAAGTTAAGCCACTCTGGGCACGGCCAGCGCTGAGATGGGTGACCGACTTCAGTGGTTCTGTGTCCCATGAATCTACCTAAAACTGTAGGTCCCTCGGATAAATAACCACAGTCGATACTGGATTACATACACAGAAGTTAATCTACTCTGGGAATGGTCACGCTAACATGGGTTACCGACTTCAGGGCTTCTGTGTTCCATGAATCCACCTGGAATTGTATGTCCCTCGGATAAATAACCATAGTCGATGCTGAGTTACATACACAGAAGAAGTTAAGCTACTCTGGGAATGGTCACGTTGAGATGGGTCTTCAGTGCTTCCGTGTCCCATGAATCCACCTAGAACTGTAGGTCCCTCGGATAAATAACCATAGTCTCTGCTGGGTTACATACACAGAAGTTAATCTACTCTGGGAATAGTCACGCTGAGATGGGTGACCGACTTCAGTGTTTCTCTGTCCCATGATTCTACCTAAAACTGTATGTCCTCGGATAAATGACCGTAGCCGATGCTAGGTACATACACGGAAAAAGTTAAGCTACTCTGGACACGATCAACGCTGAGATGTGTCTTCAGTGCTTCTGTGTTCCATAAACTCACCTAAAACTGTAGGTTTTTCTCTAGATAGAAAGAAGAAAGGAGAACTGACTGGAAGAAAGCGGAGGAGAGAAGAAGCTGGTGTAGGAAGAAGTAGAAGAAGAAGAGGTAGAAAGAGAAGAGTAAAAGGGTGGTGGAAAAGGAGAAGAACCCCCCGCAGCTGGTAAAGGGTTTACGGTCTGTCAGGCTCGTATACACGCCGATCTTCCACGTGAGCGTTTCAGCTGCAGTATCGGGAATGCAATCACACGGAGGATTAAAATGGTGGCGGCGCAAAAGGACGTCCTGAAGGAAAAGGGAGAGCATCGCCTCCTGCTATATGCTCGCGTTTGGTTCCTCCGTTGGATCAGGAGACCCGCTGACGGATTATCTTTTCACCACGAGTCGCGGACACGGACATTCTTCACTCAAAAAAAGTTCGACTCGCTCCTCTGACACGGGACAAAGAGAAGTTTCTTGTTTTCTGCGGCGACCGACAACGCGATCTGGAAAATCGTGCCTACTCGCGATCTTGAATATTTTCTTGTCTTCTTGCAAGGGTTGCTTGGACATTATAGAGGGTCTTCTTCGAGGATGGTGAAAAGACTTGCGAGCTTATAGCGATGTCATGAACTGAGGCTTACACGAGTAAAGTTCTGGACTATATATATAATACCACTAATGTAATCCTACTTCATTTCAAAATTTTTAACTGAATGCAGGTAACGTAGTTCTAGCCATAAAGCTTATGGCAGGTTGCAAACCGTTAGCAATATTTTTTATATTCCCACACATTTAAATATCAGAACCTTGCGGTAGTCGGTTATAGACTTTTGGAAATTATATGCGGTATCCAGCTAAGCGTCTCGATGATAAGGCTTACTGGTTAATGAAATTTAGCCGGGTGGAGGTTCAGTATTCGATTCGATTGTTTCAAGATTGAAGATGAACGAAGTATAAATAAAATTATGCTCGGTATAGAGATGGAACTGAGTTTCTTGATTTCGAAATTGAAACTGACTGTCTGAATGAATTTCGAAGAGTTTTAGCGTGGAAGAGAGAAAGTCCAGCGAAGGGTTGAACGTACAATAATTCACAATTAGAGAGTAACTGCAGGAAGAATATTTATAGTGAATCGGTACCGAACAGTCTATCATACGAGGTTGGTACGTTAAAGTATTCATTGAACTAAATAAAAATGTAAAAACTCTTAACTTTATACCTATGTGTATTTTACATTCTAAAATAAAATTATTATTGTTACGCGGAATATGCTTAAAATGTGAGTGATCCTCTTGTTAATTACAATTCGAATAATCAAGGTCCTTTTGGAAAGACTACCAATAATTTTTCTTCGACAATGTTCTTTTTCAGCTATCATACCAAAAAGCTTCAGAGTATAGCTTTCAGTAATATTTTGCGGTCCAAACGTGCCACTTAGGCATAAGTTAGCATAAGCACAGATATACAGTCCTAGTGTACCCTTCAGAACCTTAGAAATTTAGATAAATATTATCTACAGGTCGCGTTACTTTTTCTAACAAATGAAACACCGGTAGACGTATGCAAAAATGTAAATTTCAATGTAGCTTTCTGAACGTAAATCCACCAAAAAGAAACCGAAAATAATTCGGACCGCAAAAGGTTCAGTACACTGCTTACTGGTCGTCGCAAATTTTAATGAGCTCTTGCATGTTGCTAAATCATGTTATTACGAATGTATGGTTTTGTGTGTAGAAAGTCAATAATTTGAAAGAGTATTGATATAAAAAGAAACTGGGACTCATCCTAGCACCTAGCCGACTGCTTCAAGCTCTTCTATTCGGAAGCACCTCTTATAGCAGAGCAGATAAGACCTACCGGAACTTTAACATTAAATTTCTTTTAAACTATTGCCTGTCTACGCCCAAAGTCATGTATAGGGAGATTTGTAATAACATGATTTATTAAAATGCAAAGCTCATTGAAATCTGATTGTGAGATGACCACTTCAGGAGCACTCCTCATTAGTACGTGATGCTTAGGCTACATAAATAAGGTACATTAAACAATGATTCCACGGAATCAAGAAGAAAGAGCCGAAGTGACGCATGGAGATTCAGATCACACTTGTTTTGACCTGTGAGCTGAACAGACGTGTACTCCTGCTGAGTAAAATACTGGTAACACCGCAGTGCACACGTGAACTTCTGAAACATAAGTATCCACCTGATGTGATCATGGACCCCCGATAAAAAGTAACATTTATTGACTACGATATATGAAAATTTCTATTTTATGACTCTTTATTAAAACCGAAACAGTATAAATCTAAGAAAAACATTAAGCGTCGCATATGTGTGACGGACTGATTCTCTTCCGAGGGCCCAACGGCACACATATGTGACATGAAAGATTTGTCATACTGCAGCCACATAAACAAATGAAGCCTGCTCTGAAAATCTGCAGTATATTGTGCAAAAATGCAAAAAACAAAGCATGGTCTGTGACGGACGTTTTTCCCCTCGGGCCCTGGTAGCGAACTTGTTAACATTACTCCACACTATAGAACAAAAAGTATTAATAAGCAAACAACTTATAAACTAATCATCAGACCAGTCATCTCTTCTAGGAGTGTGGGTCTACTAGACCCCAACGTGTATACTCCCAGGTTAAGTGTTACACAGCATCGCCTTCTGTATTCTTGTGCCCATCCAGATATAAAGTAAGGACTACTAAAAGGAGACTAAAATGTACAATATTAAAATTGACCAGTCGTTTTACAGAATATGACATCGAACACCCTAGTTTGCCAGTTTGCACAACAATCACCGCGTATTCGACCGAAATATTGTCAGTGTAGTTCCTTCTGCTGGATCTTTTTGTAGCGAAAGCGCGTGACTCTACTGGTTCGGTCAAAGAACGAGATATCGTCTCGATATCGAATCAATCTGCTCTGCCAGCGTCAGCGACATCAGGCTAATGGAATTATCAGATGGGACAGACACCCGCATCATTCTTTGTGGCCGGTCGCACGTGGAGGTTGCCGATCAACGCACCGAGTGAAAACGAGCCGAACGTTACCGAACGATACGAGAGGAATCCTCGAAGAGGACGTTGCTTCGGGTACACTTTGAGCAGCATTATTCCTTCACGGCCCGTTACAATGCCTCCATTACATGCATGACACTCGCTCACGCTCCAATAAAACTGTCAGACGAAACCTGTTCGCCACGCACAATGCTCGGACTTAATGCATCGTCCTGTTGGTATGCATTACATTCCACCTCGTAACGAGTCATTTCGATCGAAACGATTGCTTTTTTCTTCCCATGAGCGAATGAAAATAGTTATCAACGACTGTCCAACATTTTGTCTATGTGGGCCCCGAGCTAGGGGATTACGCAGGATTCACTGGTAATGTGACTAAAAACAGTCACTCTGACTGGCTGACCAACAATTTTTGAGAGGTGTTTAAAATATGATTTTAAAATATAAGATTCCACAGTATAGAATTTATAATTTAGCTAATGGTTTCAGCGTTAAGTTGGACTTTTTCCGGCTCACCCGGTAGTTTCAAAAACAGTGTTTATAAATTGCTAGGTCAGTTTATGAACACTCAAACTGCGTTAATTTAGCGTTTCACTATTACCCTAGTATGCTTAATAGATGGATTGCCAAACTATATGGGCTGAAAACGGCACATCTTTTTAGACTTTGACACAACATGAGAGTAATCTTAAATTATGCCATTTTTAATCAATAGCATTAGTAATTCTTAGACTCTTTTAGATATTTTTACTAATACCATTCGTAGTCACATAAATAGCAACTGAATTTATGTGTCATCCATATGTGGGTGACATAGCAGTCAAAGTGTTAAAATGAGTTGTTACTCTATTCGGTAACAGTCTTTTTCATATATTATGTATACTACCTGTTTCTACACATCTCAATCATGGTACATAAAAAGGTATTTTCCTGTATACTGTAATAAATTCAAAATTAAATAATTTGTTGCAGATATCGTAAACTTGCTTCAAATAAAAATGCCCTGAAGAAGTATTAAGTAAAATAAACTTGAAATAACGTAGTCATTTGTTCAATTTCGGGAGCAACTATATGCCTGCGAACTATTATTGGAGTGTGATCATTTCAAAGTAAACTTACAGCCGCGAAAGCGTACTTCAGGAAATCGTTTTTATTATTACAATATTACAAAGTATTGCATAAAAGTCTATTTTTCATGAAGAAACAAAACGGAAAAGTTACTTCATTTCTCAACTAAAAACCACTCGTCCTGCATTCCTTTAGATAGAGGATAATACGCTGAAGATTAGAATGTGATACAATAAAATTTTCCAGCGTACCAAACGAAATCCTTGACAGATCGTCGATAGAAAAATGAGAACACGTCTCGCTGGTGCGTAGACTGAAAAGACGTTAGGAATTGACGCGATCTGCTCTATGCCGGCAGCAAGTCGTAGCTTAGCTGCGTATCTGACTTGTGAGTACAGTTATAGCAAGTCATTCAGGCTATTGTGCCAGTGGATCCCACAAACCCATGATCTGCTGTCTCGAGGTATTGTCGGCTCCTCGTGCACGTCGATTCTAGTGGCCATACCTGTTGATAAAACAGATAAATACGTCGACGTAACGAAGTCTACTTGTATTAAAGATGTTCGTCTTGGACATTTGATTAACCTGCGAAAAATACACCACCATTCAAAAGTATAAGGGCGCTTTCCTTTTCTTGAGTCGATCGGTCTATGAACAAGTAGCTTCGCAGTCTATGGCGCCCATGTTTTTTTACGTGGAACCAGAGATTTCGTAAAATTTCACGAAATTTTTGATCGAGAAGGATGTAGAGCAGAAATAACCATCCGGGGCAAGGCATGGCCCCAGCCTACCTCCACCCTGCGTCCATTCCCCTCACGTAGGTTATGGTCTGGGTGTGGCGTCGAAAACATCGGCAACTGTTTGTAAATACGGGTTCTCAAGAAACAGTAACGTAATAAGAGTAATAATACTGATAAAGAATAATTTTTTGTTATATGACACCAGTTTCATCTAGAGATTACATCTCAACTTTCTTATCACATGAGGGGAACGGACGCAGAGGGAGGGTAGAGCGGTGCCAGGCGTCGCTCCGGATGGCCATCTCTGATGTAAAGTAATGCTAGATGATTATTTATATGAAACATGAAGAATGACAGTGAAGAAGAAAGAAGACCAAGATACACTGAAAATAATAGCATGAATTGTTGGATGAAAGGTTTTCGACGAAAACAACGTTTCCTAAAAAATATTATTTATTCTAAATAAACCTATCATACAGCTTACCCTCATATTTTTACATCTATACACACATAAGAAAGAAAAAAGGATGCAGAATAAAATCGGGGTGGAGAGTCGATCGATTATTTAACATTTAGCTATTAAAACAAATGTTCTAATTATTAACCCTCTATAACGCCATGTAACTTGGATGTTACTTACCAGCATATCTATATATCAATATTTTTTTAAGTATTATTTCGATTATTTCTCACTGTGTACAATTATATTCTGTAACCAGACTGCCATCAAAGTGTCTCTTCATTTATTATTATATTTATATCCCGCGATATAAACTTTATCATTTATCTTTATCATTTAAGTGATGTATGGTTCTCGTCATACGCAAAAATATTCCGGTTATAGAGGATTGAACAAATTAAATTAGGCCATTCAAAGTCATTTTCTTGTATATCCTGTAGCTTCCTCTTTTTTTATCTCAACAATGCGAATATTGGCCATGTTGAGTTAGCAAAGTATCGTCAGGTATTTTGAATTTCCCACGCATTGTGTTACGACTGCACAAGTTCAATTAAATTTCGAGGGAACGAACGGAGAGAAGCGAAATGTAAAGGAGACTTGGCAAATAAAGTCAGAAGTGGAGCAGCAGGTGGCCGAAAATTTCCGGCGATCCCGAAGGATTCGAAATCACGAGCATCCATTGTGTACCGAAGCGAGAGCTGTCGTGAGACCTTCCCGTCGGCATCTTTCATCTTTTCCAACCCCCTTTGAACACCTCTCCGTGCGACACGACACCCCCGCCTCGCGTTGATCATGCGATCGCCCGAAAAGTATCTCGCCAAGACAACTCTCACGATCTTCAGACGTTTTTCTCTTCGTTAAAAAGCACACACCTGACACTTCATTCACCGGGGACGCCAATTCACGAGCAGAACAAAATTTGGCAACACGATCATCGTAGAAAGGTTGTCAGGTCTTCGAAGCCTTTTTAACTGTCTGTAGCGTCATGTCTGAGTCACTCGTCCATCTGTATCTATATTTTTTTTAACACTCTGATGGCCGCTAATATTTTGCGAAAACTGGTTGCCGTTAGCCATTTTTGCAAGCCTTTAATTAACCCTTTGCACTCGAACGGCGCCTATGAGGTGCCATAATATTTATGTTTCAATTCTTCTAGTCTGTATAAACGGCTCAAAATTCTGCTCACAAAGTTGCAGAAACTCTACAAGTATTCTACCACTGAAGCAAGTGCATTTGGAATGAAACAAACTCCCTTATTGAAGTCACCTATATTTGTATTTCTAGGCTATATATTAGATGAAAAAGATGTCGAGTGCAAAGGGTTAAGTGCCTGCAAATTTTATGTTACCCTGTTTATGTCGATTATTCTGTAATTTTATTTGTATGTGTACTTGTATATTTGTTTCTTTTCACCGCAGATAGGTATACTCTTGTATTTCTTTTAAGTATGTGTGAGTCCAATAAATGAAATCATGTACATGTGACAGCGGCCATCAAAGTGTTAAGTCTAGTTTCGTACTTTTTACCACCATTTACTATTGTGTTTTACCATTGTATCGCTGCATTTTAAACAGTCTGTTTACAACTATTACTGGTTCCTGTTTGTTATGTCAGAGTAAGTATTGTTTATATATTTTTGCAGATGGCCGTCTGCGCTTACTTCATCTGTTAATAGACTCGTTTTTTCCGTTGTTTCAATAAGCAAATAAAATTATTTACAATAAGTGTAAATACACCAATTTTGTAATTTACTATTATATTCTAGTAGTACTTTTATTACTGTTTTTATGTAACGTAGCTTTGTGACTTTCATGTCACGTGGACTTGTAATGATAGAATATCGATTATGTTTTATCGAAGTGTGAGTTTTGTTAGAAATTGCAGAATTCGTGTACGCGTGAGTTGAACTGTCACGTTTCGGGAAATATATTGTTTCTTATTTTCTAATTTATGAATAAATTCTGTGTGTTCTATTAATTATCGCGTTACTCGAACACATCTACATTTCCACGACCTTTTTGAATAAAGTTTCCCTTCCTTATTCGTTTTATAACATCGTAGGCTTGAAAAATGAACCCACAAGCATTTTATTGCAAATGCAAACTATTTTATGAACTTCCGTACGACATAAAAATGTCATATGAAAATGTACCCAATCAGTTACTATGATTTCAGTATTACAAACCATTTTTTAACCCTTACGCCACTATCCGTAATTCTGTTGCGCTTCCGCTAAATGAACGTTCAGGGCGAAACGCCACTAAGATGGCTTATTTGTTCCATGACAGCCCATACTAACTAGCAATATTTTTAACTTGTTTAACCCTTAAAGGCTATCAGGAGTGAAATTTCACCCTTTAAGATTAACGTGATTTTTTTTATGATAGCTTTCAAGGGTTGATATCGTTTATTTTAAATGAAATACTTAATATTATTATTTTTTACTGCATTCTGTGGCAGAGCTGTGGGTACAGTGATAGAACTCTACTTCTAATTCAGTCATAGCCAAATAGATAGCAATGAAATATTTACAAACTGAAAATTAATTATTAATTTATATTCCAAGGTTAATGATTGCTATTTACACTTTATGTATTTTTTTCAAACGTGATAAAGAAATTGAATGGATAACGCAAATAGTTTGGGGGATAAATTAATCTTTAACTATTGACTGAACAGTAACCTTTAAATTGAAGACTGCAGTTGTTTCTGTCCACACAAACTGGAGA
The DNA here is from genome assembly GCA_916610135.2 of Macropis europaea. Classification (NCBI taxonomy): domain Eukaryota; kingdom Metazoa; phylum Arthropoda; class Insecta; order Hymenoptera; family Melittidae; genus Macropis; species Macropis europaea. The sequence continues at coordinate 21,615,295 of OU744345.1, read as the reverse complement.
TTTTCCATTAGAAATTTTTTTTTTCGTACCGAGTAAGTGTACACTATCGTCGGTGATTTATTTTGTTGAACAATTTTCTTTGGAGCATGGTTGCGGCAAAGCCAGGGATTACGTTAGCTTAGAGGTATGTCGACGCAAGATTTTCAGGGGGCAGAAAAAATTGCGGTGTAGAAAACCAAAAAGAGACGAAAAGCATTTCACTCGAACGCACTTCTATGAGGCTAGGTGTCAAAGGCGCCGAGCGTTCACCACTCGCTTTTTTACTCGACATTCACGTGTTTAACACTGTGAAAAGCCGAGGTAGAACGCATTGAGAAACACCTACACCTCTATCATGAATCTTGAACCACATACAGGTGTGTTGTGTCTGTCTGAGTCTATACAGAGCGTTTCGAAAATAGTGGTGCAGTAGAAGCTTGACAGTTGCTTAGAATCTGTAATATAAATCTGTACCTTGGTAGAAAAAGGGCTAATGTCCAAAGTTACTGCATATGAGGTTCATGCACCGTTCATATAAAAATCATGACCGCTATCATTAGAATGTGAATCTTTATGCAATGTAACATATCCAAGTATCCGAAAAACACGTATTTAAAACCGACAAAAAATAAAAAGTACATTTTTTAAACATTTACAGAACAAAATACAGTTTCATTAAAATTTCATTTCTATAACAGCAATAACATAAAATGTATGGAATTTTAAGAACGTATGTTTGCATAAACATCCGCAGTCCAGTTATCTTAGAAAAAAGGGCCATTGTCCTTCCACTATTACAAGCAAAGTTACATTGTGACATGATACATTCTCAAAATGTGTTATGTATATTGCAATAAAAAGGGTCCATATGCACCTTTTACCAAAAAATTGTCAACTGGATGTTGGCACTTTTTCTAACAAGGTATAGAAATATTATAACATAAATTGTAACACTAGTGTAATATAGACAGCCTAGAATCTGTTTATTAAGAATTAATTGTACAACTTCTCCTTCAAGCCAAATAAATTTTTTCTGAATATTTCTCTACATTTGGATCCAGTGTCTATAGGACGTTGCATTACTATTGTCGCATATTCATGACCATGTTCATAGCACTTGAATTCTTATTATTTTGTACAATTGCGCAATAACTTTTTTTAATTCACTGTGTAAAGCAAGTGGTTCAAACACATGCTAGGGTCTAAATATAAGTTCGTTAATGAAGAGAGCCATGTTAAGTACTTTAGCTTAGCGAAAATAGTGTAAAACTACGATTCACAGGCAAAAGAAGTTGAGAGAAGTAATTGGTCGTTTACAGTCGTTATATTGCAAAACGTGTAATTTTTCCTATTGCACCATCTTAAAATATTTTACAGGTATGTTTCTTTTATTTTCGTAAAAATGATCTATTGAACTAAGTTCTAATTTGCTAAGAGCACCACATTAATGACACTGGAAGCTTGGTTCAGCATAATTTATGCAATGAATATCATCATGTGGTAATGACTGCCACCGTTCTAAGCGTCCCAAAACAAATAATTTAAATATGGGCTACAAAAGTGATTCTACAGTCAGGGGATTCAGAAGATGATACTGCACATCAGGATTCTCCTCTGAATGACAATTACAGCGACCTTGAAGTTCCTCATGGAGACTATAATGATGACTAGGATGCGAGTTGGATGTTTTGTGAAGGACTGTTGTTTGAAGACTGAGTGGGAGAACTTTGGGTGAAGTGTTTTCAGTGTTATATGTGGGCACACAGCTGTTGAAAAAAATGTATACATTTGTGACTATTGTAAGCAGGCAGACAGCTATTGTTTTGGACATGTTTTTAACCCTTTGCACTCCAACTATGCCGGTCAGGCACTGACAATGTCAAGCGTTCCACTCCAAGTATGCCTCTCAAGCACTCCCATGGTTTGTCTATTAATTTTGTCTATTAATTTTTGTGTACCACGTCAAAAATGAAATATTTCTTAATACATAAAACTAACAATAAGTAAAACGTAAATATCTTATCTCGATGAAGTTTTCTTGGAATATGAATCATTAAAGCTCAACATTTGCTTGCAGTAGCTCGCAACCGTATCGGTTGCATCATCACATTAGTTACGTTGGAGTTGCTGGTCCATCGTACCAAAAGATGCTTGGAGTGCAAAGAGTTAATTACCTATATCAATTTGAAACTATGCAATTTTTACTTTTCTTTTAAAATATTTTGAGTCTAGCCCGTATTTGGACCATACTTTTAAAAATGAAACTTTTTACTTTTATTTGAACCACGTAATTTGAAACGAATATTATTTTTCAGCTTATTTTAATTCCATATCATCAAACAAACACATTTTTGAAAGGAAGACTCCGGTGCAAAAGTACATATTTCGTTTGTAGGATGGTTAGAAATCGGTATCGAACAGGTTTGAAAGGGTAACAAGTGCCATGGTACTTTCTCCGTTCGAGATCTCGCTACTTATATATCTAGAGATACGATAAACCGTGTTCGTAGATGTTTGACAGCGGGTGGCGTCGCCAAGTTCCTATCTCCTTGTCGACATATACGGGACATGAATTTAGGAATTTATCGGCAGCTAAATCGCTAGCACAGTGACTGATGATCCTTTCTTTTAGAAACCGTTCTGTCTGGAGGCTGCTGCCGGAAACCGGCCAGTGTACAGAACCCTGTCCCTTCGTCTACACTTCATATTTCATTGGGTTGTGCGTAAAATTCGTAGCGAAATTTAATGATAACTTCCAGGTTAAATTGTTACATACGATTTGTACTTCACATAATAGACGCACAACTATCTTCTCTACTCAATAAATTCTTCATCCGTTTGAACAAAGAACGCCTTCGAATGATTTTTCATGTATCTAGATTACTAAATTTTGTGTCTTTAACACTTTGAGTACCACGCTGCATTAGCTGAAAATTACAAAGTTTCTAAATTTTTATACAAAATGAATATAATCATAAATTCTACTTTTTTTAATCAATAATATCAGTAACTCCTGTCATTTCTTTACTGCTTCTATTAGACTTTATTATGTACGTTTATTAATACTAAATGATGTTTCAAATACCATTACATCACTATTTAAAAACAACTCAAGCCTGAAATATTATTTTAAAAGCGAAGTGATCATAAAATGATTTTCTGACTGAAATATTATTTAAAATAACGTTATTTCAAAAGAGTCCTCGTTTAGTGCAAATCAAATATTCTTAACTTGTATCGTACCAACCCCGAGTAACTAACAAGTTGTAACACGGTTTAGGATCAACGGAATCGCTATAAATACTTTTCGTACAACTCGACACGAAAATACCTAAAAAACGATTTTTTATTCAGTCTTACAGTTCCATTCTTTTTTAATTAGGAAGCTCAGTACTGTCCCTATATCGACTGTAATCCTGTCACCAATTCGTTAATATTCAGCCTGGAAATATCCAAGTCGAACACTGAACTGCTGTTTGCCTAACTTTTAAATAAATTCAATTTTCAAATAAATCTCTTTGTCAAAAACTTAACTTGTGCAAGCATCAACCCGTTACACACTGACCGAAAGATAATGGACGATTTTCGGTGTGAGTGACTGTGCCATGAACAATGGCTTTCCGATGATTTCTCTTACGTGGTGAACTGATCGATGCTCGTAAGCGAAGCCAGCTGCCAAAACATTGATCCTGCTCAATTAATTTTACGAACAGACGTTGATTAATGAGAAACAGGGCCGCACCCGGCGCATCTAGCTTAGGATTCAGCTACCTGCTCTCCTCAAACAATGGCCCTTCGACTCGGATGGCTCTATTCGATCGTTCGGTCGTGATTTATTCTCCATTCAATTAGCACTCGAGGACGCCTTTTTAATTATACCCCTTAGGTATCTGATAAATGTTTGTTTAGTGTTTCGGTGGAATTCTGAGCTGTCGTCGACGTTCTGTGAAACTTTCGGAAATCCACGGCTGACAACCGAAATTACTGCATCTTCGCCGATCAGATTAGAAGTCGACACGAACATCCATCATTTCAAAACATCTCTAACAAGATCGCGGATTCTTCGCTCGATGTAATTCCATTGGGAGTAACTAACATTGAACCATTTCGCATACCTATCATTTTTATAATATCTGCTCTTGTAATAATCGAGTCCTAGTCGACGAGTGGCATCAGACTATAAACATAAGATGTTTGACAATTAATTTATTATAGATATAGAATGTATTAACCCTTTGAACTCCTAATTTTTTTTAATTTTCTTTTCAATAACTCCCTATTATTTTAAGTGTTTTATTTGAAATGTACTTCAAAAGACAGTTGGTTGATAGGAACCAATTAGGTACAAACAATCATGTACCTGAACACTTCAAGGACTTTTTTGTTACAAAAAAGGGTCATATACATGTAATATTGCTTATCTAGGTAAAAAAGAAATATTGCGAAATGTAATACATATTTAAACTGGCAATTTAAAAATGTCGAGTGTGACTCGACCAAGGAGTTCAAAGGGTTAATGTCAATTTTTATGTGACATATTTCTCTAGCGTTTCTCTGCATTCTTCTTCGTTAAAAGTTTACTGAAAGAACCGCACTATTTTTCTCTTTTGGACATAACTGTAGTTCACAGGAATTACACTCTCAAAGACTTCCGCCGCGTTTCTATTTTTTGCAGCACTCCATAGAAGTTTGCTATATCTGTGTTGCCGACCATTGGGAGCAAATGCGATGATCAAGCGATAGGCATTGTCTCTGCAGATCAATCTATACCGTTATCAACAAATTGAATTGTGTAATGGATCTCGAGGCAAAGCTTGAGACTCCATTGGCGTGAAAAGAACATTATCATGCGTATAAGAACGAGCTATCGTGTTTGTCCATCTAAGCGGGCTACCCATAATGACTACTCATCTTCCTCTTTCAATCATCCACCATGAACGCTCGACCATAAAACGTTTGTAATAGTATGTGTCAATATTGTAAGGACTCGTCGGAACAATATAGAAGAGAAAGTGGAGGGATTATTCAATTTATATTTCTCATCTATAACGATATATTATACGTTATACATTAAATTAAAAAAAATTAGGAGTTCAAAGAGTTAAAGGAGAAAGATGTTCATGATGCGTTGAAAATAATAACGCGATCTACGATATTGTCAAATCTAAATTTCATCGAGTTGTTGGATGAAAAGTACATATTTTGAAGAAAACTAAATATCAGAATATTTATTAGTTTTATTTTCCTCGTACTTTTACGTCTGCACATATGTTTGAACAAAAAATCGATGCAAAATAAAATCAGAGCCAGTTGTTGACCCTTTACTTAAAACACAGCCATGTGAAATAATTTCGTGGTTGAGAAATTTGAATTAGGTCATTCGAGGTCATTTTCTCGACTATCTTATAACTTCTTCTTTTATTTCAAGAATGCGAATGTTCACGATATTTTCATGTATGGTAATGTTTCCACGCATCGTAATATGAATGTACAAAACAAATTAAATTTCGAGGAAGTGAATGGAGAAAATCAAAATGCAAAGAAGACCTGGTAGAATGTAAAAGAGTATGGTTTGGGCGCCAGAGACAATGTCTATCATATTTGCTCTGAACAACCTTTGACATAGAAGTTGCAACTTCTAAGTGGTACCGTAAAAAGCATCGAATTGTTCCATAATAAATGTCTGTTTTTGAAATTGTTCCAGCGGAAGAAGATTTTGCTCACTGTGCTGAAATTTTACACTAATCATTCATTATATGAGCCGCTCAATAACTAAATTGATCAACTCCACAAAATGAAAATTAGAGAAAACTGATGATATTACAAACATTCATGTATTCAGGCAATGAAATTGAGAAATTTTCTGAAAGTCGAATTGATCAGTTTGGCTTCTGATCGACTCATATATTTATTCAACCCCGATAAAGTTATGATAGACAAAAAATAGTTGCACACCTGGCAGAAACACATAAAAAATCGCAATCTGCATTATTTTGCACCTGAATTTTCAAAAACTTAACCACTTGAGACATAAAACTATGCTTCGTCCACCGTATTCGCCTACTGACTACCATTTTCTCAAGCATCCGAACAATTTACCCAGGTTCAAAGTCTTTCGAAACCGAAGACCTGCTGAAAATGTTGAAATTCAACAGCTTATAATTTCTTTAAAAATCAATATTTAAAAAAAAACAAATACGTTAAGGACTAGTTTTATTTATCTACTTTAAGAAACCAATTCTTTTGTTGTTTTCAGATAAAGTCCAGAAGAGATATTTTTGGCATCGCAAACGCTATCCACGAAAACTGTATCTCATTCAACCAGCTGTAACTGTGTTATAGCAACGAATTTTTAAAAGACGTTATATGGAAATAGTACTCAAATTATAGACTTTCAAGCGTAATTCACACTTTTTCATTCAAAAATAAAATTATATGCAAAAAGAAATTCTTGAAAAGTGTGCCTTTTTTACCCATCCCAGGTGTGTGTAGCTCCTTAAAGAATCCATCGCCTTTGGAAGCCTGAATTTCTCTCAAACCGAAGTAACAAAAATCATTTGTTAATTCAGACGGTTCTAATTTCGACTAGCAATACTGATTTTAACTGAGTTGGCGTCATTCGAAGCTCGATATCAGGATCCGACAGTTATCATAGAAACGGAGTCGAGGATGCAGGGGATCGACGTACGCTTGAGAAATCGTCGCGACGAAAGTCCTTGAGAGTGAAATTCCTCCGAGCTGCAGTTGAGGAGAAAAGAGAGGAAAAAAGAGGTATCCAGGAACGATCATCCGGCCGGAGGATGTCGTCCTGCGTCTCATTGTTCCGGCGACGAACGCTTCGAGAGAACATTGTGCAGGATAGAGGAGGTTCGCACGACGGTAACCTGATCGACTTATCAATAACCGCGTAATTATAGTACCAAAGAGTTGGTAGAACTCAAAACAAGCCATAATAAGACGCAGGCATCTTTCCCACAAGTAACCTTATATCCCTGACGAAGGAGACTTGTGCCGCGCCCGACGTCTTTTCAGCTTTCAGCCTAACCAACGAGGTTCTTCAAGAAGATGGAGGTTCTTTCCTTCTCTGTCCGTCCTACGCCCGCTCTATCGTCCACGACCTCACCTCGGTCGGTCTCTCCCTCATTCCTACACAAGCCGAACAGTTTTATGCTAGCAGACTCTATTGAGCGCTCGCATTGCACTGGAACCGTTGTTTTGGTCCCATGGGCTTTGTCAGTGAATTAATTTATTACGACCCAATTATCAGCGCGTTACCTGCACGCTCTATATGTTTAACCCTCCGCTTTCTTGCTCGGCCCTTAACAGCTGCGATTTTGCTCGTTCGTCGAAATTGGGCAAGGCTTTTCCATACGATCCGCTCTCAAATGTCTTCCTTGAATCTGAAGAAATATTGCGCGACGACTTGTGCGATTCCGTCTTTCAGGGCAATATGATGATGCATCGATTTATTGCAGACTGTAATGCTGTCCTTCTTATTGTTAGTTAAAATGTCCTTTTGTTCGCGATACATTTTAATGTACTTCTTGTAACAAAATAATAATAACTGTATAGGCTGCGGATGTTTCTGCAATTTAGTATATCCAAATTGGTGAATTATGGGCATTTAATGACTTAGCAAAATAAAACTGACCTATTGTAAACATTTCAGGAAGCAAATGCAGTCTCGTTCAAGTTTCATTTATTTAACTACATTAACATGGGAAATATGGAAGACTAAAAATGTATATTTGCATAAACATCCGCAGTCTAATAATAACATCGACTTTCTTGTACCATAGTTTATAAATATATTGGACAATAATGACAGAAAAAAAACATAGATATATATTTACATATTATGCACATAATTAAATAATAATCGGGATTATGCTGACTTGGCGAGATTCAGCACACATTGCTGTTATAAAACCTAACCATTGATTAGGTGAAGATCTATAATCATTGATATTTATGAAAAGTTGTAATCGAAGACCATGTAGTGTCCACAAACGATACACTCAAAACGATTCTACAAAAATCAAATCAAAGACGTGGTAACGTCCGTAATTTTTATTAAAGCTGGCACAAATGATTCAAACATAGATCATACTATGGTTTCTGATACTGCATCACAAGTATTTGGTCATTAATATATTTTTAACTAATACACAAAAAATAAATGTTGGTATTTAGCTACATGTTCCTTAACTTTTACTATAGCTTTTAATCTGCTTGATATTAATTAATGTTTGGCCATAATTGCTCGATGATAAATAAATGAATACATCAAATTTTGTGCCTCAAATTGAAGAATGACGAGATTATAAACTGGTAATTCTAAATGATGAAATAATAAAATAAAATAGAACTAAATAGACTGAAGTTTTTCAATAACTGTAAGTGGCTGGATACCTTTGTGACCATCTGTGCATGCGTAAAAGCTTCTTATCTAAAAAGGATTGTCCTCGATTTCTATTCAGAAAGAACAAACCAACGTAAAATTAAAGGAACAATAGAGATTTGAACAAATGTCACGATATTCCAACAGAAACTATACAAATCTCTTGCTTAAAGATGCAAGTGGGTAACGGAGTGTCCACACAAAGGTTAATTGATCATAGTTGGGACATGTAATTACATCGTTTAATGTCATAACTAGACTGCGGATCTTTGCGCAATTTAATATATTTAAATACGTAAAAGCTGCGCATTCTACACAGTAAGTGAAATTAAAAATACATAATGTAACATTTAAAGCGGAAAATACAGTTTTATCATTGCTTTATTACGGTAACTATATTAACATAAATAATATTTACGTCTTAACATGTATATTTGCATACACATCCGCAGTTTAGACATAATCCTTCTTGCAAATTGATTTCCGTTTCTAAACAAAATCTTCAATTTTCATTGCACCGTATTATGCCTTAATTTTTGTTGTTTTCTTATAATAATCGTACGTTTACTACAGCATCCAGAAAGTAAAAAGGAAAAACTATGATGTGCAGGGAAATGACCCTGAAGGGTCTGATTTACGTGCCTTTACTATAATACCAGGCAAAAGGTGAGAGGAATCGCGAACACGAATACCGCTATCGGACGGCGGATCAAAATTTCGGGGAACAAAATCGTTGCACAGTTCGATGGCTCATCCGAGTAGAGAATGAGTGACAAGCCATGAGCCTTCGGGCCATGAGAAGTCCCATCTTCGACTCCGCGGCACATCAAAGACGTTAATGCTCGTCTCTTTTCCTCGTCCCTTCCCTTTGTCTCTTTTCGTCTTATCTTCTTTTCTCATGTCGATCCTCCAGCTCCATTTAATATTCCGGCTAACGTTCTATATCTCGCGTGGGTTATCCCCTCTCCTGACATCGATGAAAATTTTCAAACAGGCGCAGGTTAGTGATGGTGCTATAAAGTGAATATTCTCGCGTGCTATCGCGTTGTTTTGATCATTTATAACTCGAGAGTGCAGTTGAACTTTTAAACCTTTGTTTTATATCTTGCTTGATTTATCTCCTCTCCTGACATCGATGAAAATTGTCAAACAGGCGCAGGTTAGTGATGGTGCTATAAAGTGAATATTCTCGCGTGCTATCGCGTTGTTTTGATCATTTGTAACTCAAGAGTGCAATTGAACTTTTAAACCTTTGTTTGGTGTATCCCCTCACCTGACATCGATGAAAATTTTCAAACAGGCGCAGATTAGTGATGGTGCTATAAAGTGAATATTCTCGCATGCTATCGCGTTATTTTGATCATTTATAACTAGAGAGTGCAGTTGAACTTTTAAACCTTTGTTTTATATCTTGTTTGGTTTATCCGCTCACCTGACATCGATGAAAATTTTCAAACAGGCGCAAGTTAGTGATGGTGCTATAAAGTGAATATTCTCGCGTGCTATCGCGGTTATTTTGATCATTTATAACTAAAGTGTACAGTTGAACTTTTAAACCTTTGCGATCCTATGTCGAGGATAGGGATTTATGTGGATTCGCAAGCGATGCTAGAGAATCAAAGAATATTTCTTGCAGTATTAAGATTGTACATACTTACTTTGCGAATGCTTCTTTTCGTTTTTTACGCATATTTTCTAGTTTGAGAAGAACTGGAGTAATATAAGCTGTGACGATGTTTCGTGTTGTCCTGACTGCGACACTCCGCTCGACAGAGACACAAAGTGATCTCAGAATTGTTTGGTGATCGGGCAGAATTATTAGTGATTATATGTACCCAATAGAGTGGTTCAAGATGAAAACAGACTAAAATTATCATAGAAACGTGGATGGTGTAGATCTAGCCGATCAATACGCTTCAACGCACTGTTCTCTTCAGAAACCACCTAAATGGTGGAGAAAACTGATTTTCTGGGGACTTGAAATTCCATAATAAATGCTTGCATTCTACATAAACTGTATGCATTCAGCAAAAGCAGTAAAGGAATGAGCAATAAACAATTTAGTCAAAAACTTTCATTAGGATTGATCAGCGATTTCACTATTGCATCAAGGAGTGGACAGACATTGGTTTCTCGTCGCGAACAACGGTCAGATGAAAGTTTGCACATCATTATACATAATCGATAAGGAAAATTTAAAAATTAAACAGGGTGTTACAAAAAGGGTTCAGAATTTTAACCGTAGTGTTCGCAAAACTGAGGAAAAATGTGCTAATAAACAGGAGTCGATAAATGAAGATTGTCGGAATTTCAAACAGCTCTCCGTTTCGCTTAAAGCGAGTAACTTGCTCTCTTCTGATGCTCTCACGCGACATGAACACAATGGATTACCTCGCCAGTTCTTCCTCCAAAAGATGGAGAACAGAAGAATTCTGTAAACTTCAAAGTTTACAGCAGGTTTTTTACGTTTTCCTCTCATTTCCACGCACGCTTCACATCCTCGTGCCACAGACCTGCATGCTATAACCAAAACGAAGAATTGTTCATGACTCCGACAATATTAATTCTTTGACACATGTTTAATAAGACTTTGTTCCATCACTTTGCGAGTATTATATGTCCTTAAAGTCCTGAACCCTTTTTTTTAACACCCTGTATAGTGTGTTCCAGTCGAAAAGTGCAAAATGCAAGAAAAAAATTGTGATAGAAAGCCTGGACTGCAGAGTGGAGAATGTTTTAAACGATATGTAATTAAATTATGTTATCGTTATTTTTTTACCGTAATTTTTATTCTAGATAAATATTTTTTACAGAATCTTTTTTCCTTATTTTGGCTTGTAGAATCACCTCCTAAAATATTTACGACCTGTTATGAAACACTCTACATGTATATAGAACATATACGTATACAATAGCCATTATCCTGCTATGAAAAATTAATTATAACAGTAAAGGCCTCCGAAAACACAATATGTAATAAGTTTGGAAATAAACTAATATGGTGTCTCTGACTGCTGGCAACATTTCAAAGCATCTTAGAGGACTGCACAAAGAAGTATTTATAAGTCTTAGCCGGGTTTTAAGTATATTTCATTCATGGCATCATTTTAATATAAGTGGTAGTACGAAGTACCGTCAGGGAGTAAAAGATTAATTAAAAATTGTTCTTTCAAAGTTTTCTATCAATGTTTTCACGTATAGAATTGTTGGACCTCGTGAAATTAGTCGTCAATCTAATATAATCATACAGTGTTTGTATTTTGAAAATTAGCAATCACAGTAAGAAGTAGTCCGTGCATAATCGTTCGTTCGTTGTTCAGCTCGTAGAATCGTATTAAATTCCGAAAGAATCCCTTGACCAATAAATCTGTTTGCAATTAGCAGGGATCTACACGCGAGCGTCGTGTTCGCTCGTATGGGTCGAGGATCGAGAATAAATGACGTCATAAGAAATGGGGTCCTTGATGACCGCCCGTCGCGAAGAACGGGCCTGAGAAACGGAAAAAGAACACGACCAGAGTGCCGGTGCTTACGAGTTAGCATGCCTCCACCTCTAAACAAAATTGTAACAAAATATTTAACAATATAACAAAGAAACACAGTTCACACTATTCTTCGATCGAAGAACGCGAAATTCGTTACAAAGTTAATAGTGGACATCTGAGGAAATCTAAAAGAAAGAAAACGATTTTCCATTAACTTAATTGCATCCAAAATTCAATTAACGTTCGTCCAATATGCCAGTTGACATTCCACGCAAAACGATGCATTTTATCCCTTTCGATGGAGTGCGAGAAGCCACTAAATTGACCCATCGACTGCTCACTGCACAATAATAAAACAAACTCTGCTCTTCTAGAACAGTGGTTCTCAAACTTATTCTGTCGCAGAACGCTTATACGATGTTCCAAAAATCGCGGAACCCGCACCTATATTTCACGGACGACCCCTGTCACCCTAATTGTAACAAGACATTAAGTGACACAAAAATTATTTTAAACAGAAAATTCACTCATAAAAAAAACATAATAAATGAGACATTAAGACGTTCGTAACCAACGGCATGTACTTGTAAGAGACTGATTCTCTTCTGAGGGCCCAACGTCACATATATGTGACAACAAAAATTTCTCATATTACAGCCACATGAACAACTGAAGTCTGCTCGGAAAATCTGCAGTGTATTGTGCAGAAATGCAAAAAAACAAAGCATGGTCTGTGAGGAAGGTTTTTTCCCCTTGAGCTGTGGTACAGAACGTGTTAAAATAAAGAACAACTCTGTTTAATTCTTATAAACTTGCAATTGTGGGAAACAAATGATAAGAAGAAGATTAATGGGAAGAATGTTGCTGCTTCTTGGGCTCCAGTAAATGTTATTCAAAGACACTTTACCTTGCAGAGCCCCAGAAACAGTTCGCGGAACCCACTGTGGGAGACGCTGATCTAGAGAGAAAGAATGTACCGTGCATGTGCACTCGATTCAAAATCTGTCACACACGAATTCAAAGTTACTCATTGTCAGAAAGTGAAGACAATTAAAATTTCGCTAAAAGCAGCACAGGTGTGCCACTAAATTTTTAGCACCGCCGTGGCGAAGAGGTTGGGCCTGCGAGGCTTGAACGTTCCCGCTGCAGAAGCAGATGAGAGCAAGCGAAACGCGCTCAGCGAAATTCTCCGTTCTCGGGCACTACTATGTAGACGGTTTTCGATTCACCGGTTTCAATAAATAACCGGTGAGTCGAAAGGCCCAGCGGGACTTGATCTACGGCAGCCGAAGGAAGAAGGAGGGCAAGCAGGAGCGTGAAAAAAAGGAGGAGACGACGCGTGTAATGGAGATATCGCGGCGGTCCCGTGGCGGTAACTCGCGCGACGCGTTATGCAAATAGGATTGCCCTTTACACGCCAAGTCGGATCGTAATTGGCTCTCGCAGAAATGGCCTTTCCTGATACTCCACTCCCTCCCTACCCTTCAGCCCTTTTTTCTCCCTTTATCCAGCTGTTTTTCTTTCTGTCAGCGTTTTCTCTTTCCCGGCCGTTCGTACCTCCTCCGACTCCGCGAGCGCAAGCCGTTCGATGCTTTCTGCCGATGATAGCGAATTAATGCTGATCAGAGTAACGCGTATAGTGATTGAATCGTGCAGAGGGCCAGTCAGCTAACCACCTTAACGCTTTCATGGCCGACGTCACCTGCACGAGAGTTTATTTAGCTAAATAACGTACAGGTGAAAGACACAAATGAATGTACCTGTCAGTCATCGCAGGTAAATATGGAGGTACATGTAGGATTGAGATTATGAAATGATCGATGTAAAAAGAATTGTGACAATGGTGAACGGCAACTGGTTTTCGCAAAGTATTTGCGCCTGTCAATTTGTTAAGTTAAGTGTACAATGTGTGCTGCCGGAACAACTATTTTAGGTCAAAGTCGCATGGTATTAAGGGGAACGTATAGTAACCAGTCGATTTTTAAATGGTACACCCAGCATTTCAGTCTGGAATCCATACTCACATTGAGTGTAATAGACAACATTTGGAGCATCATTTACATTAATAAATGATTATTAAAGTCAATTATCAGTATATTCCTAAAATAATTTATAACAGAAATGTCTGCGTCTGCATTCGGTGTAATGGACAACATTTCAAGCACCATTTAGACCAGACATTATTTTAAAAATACCTTAATGATTGTTAACTTTCAGCCTATGCATATTAAAACTTTTTCACTTGACGCAGGACACTTCTTCAAATTCTAGGATGTCATGAAAAAGAGTACTGTACACCCTATAGATACCTTTTATTTGGAACTTTCTTTCATATAGTAAACAAGCATAATTCAAAGCAGTTAAATTGGGTGAGTCATTCTTGTGTATTGATTGAATATTTTACCTCAATGCTTGAATATTTCAGTAGTCTACAAAAGTAAGTATATACTTACTTATGCCTGCTTCCAAGACAAGCCTCAACAACGTTTGTTTGTTTATACATATTTTGTCACTATCACATGAATCGTAACTGAATAAGCTGAACTAGCCTTTATGTCCCTTAACCCTTTGAGGACCATTAATGCATATATGCGTTCTAAAAAATCCTCTGACCCATTCACAGCCGTATATTGTACTCTATAAAGCTACGTATTCGGATGAATTATCACTTCAGCTCATTTTATTAAAATATACGTATTTCGTTGCATACTTTGGAATTTTAGAGCACAGAAACAACTGAACAATCGACATCATATGCATTATTATAAGTAAATATTCAGTTTACACTTTGTTCCACCGCGAAAAAATTTCAATTAACATAATTATATTATTACAATGTTATTTCTATTAATATGTTATTTAAAGAATATCCAGGTATAATTATCCTACTGTTAGACAGAATATGATCATTTTCGAAATCATTTCCTAAAATAAAATAATATAAGTATCTATATTTACAAAACGAAATAGTCAAGAAATAAAATAATACATTACAAGTTATTTGATTTATAATAAACATTCATAATAAATAAAACAACAAATAATGACAGATTTAATGCTATTTGTCATAAGATTTTAAATTATTTCAAAACTGCCCAGGTGTGAATATTTTAAATGCGCCATGATTATTCTCAAAACTATTTCCTGAAATAAAACTGTACAAGTATATTTCAAAAATGAAATAATTAAGAATAAAATAACATACTATACGGTGTTTTACTCATAACAGACATTTATGATAATATTTACCGATAATAAAAGTAAAAAGAATACAATAAATGAAACAACACATTATAACCGAAATAATAATATTCAAAATCGCATTTTGCATGTTATTTCAGAAACGTCCTGGTCTGTTCGTGCGCGGTAGCTTATCCAGAGGCGAAGAAAGCGTAATCAAAAGCAAGCGTGTATGTAGAACTCGTGTCCCGAGTTCTCACCGGGGCACAATAAAATCGTAATTAAACGGGAGATATAAACAACAGTCGGTAAATTTGATCGCGATGAGAGGACGGTTCCTCCGCGGGAAATTATTAATAGAGATGAATTGTATGGTAAAGCGAAGAAGGCTGGATCGCGATCGCGTGTGCTTGATCCGTGAGATCTTAATTAGAACGCATGACTAGCGGATCTCGATGCCCTTCGTGGCTCACCACATTTTTCTCGGGGACGGAACAGCATCCGGTAGATTCCCGTATGCAGTTCCTGCGTGCTGCAATTAAGCTGCACCGGTGCAATTCCAGCGGGAGTGCAATTATCACCCGGCTCCTAACCGGACGATTAATGACCGGGCGAATTACCGACACTATTCGCTATTGGACTCTATAAATATGCCGCGTTCAGCCGGATAAAACGGCTAGATCCTCTAATATTTTTAGCGACGCAATTATAAATAAGTTACTGGCACGGACAACATAAGATACGGGTATATACGCTATGGTGCTGAAAATGGAAGACTCCTCTGTGGTAACGGTATGAAACCGGGTTCTACGAATTAGCGATATTGCAAAACATTGATCTACGATAGTTAGGTAGAGGCAGCAAAGAGAAAATTCTGATCTTCGGAGTTTTATTGGCTGCGATAAAGACTGCATGCTACAATTAAAAACACGAAATATTTAATGGAGTAATATCACGTTATTCTTCTTATAACTACAATAGAAACTTCAATATTCGAATTAATAGAGAAACATAAATGCGAGGATAAGACTTTCGGGGGCTGGAACATTCACTCCCTCTGTGTCTAGCGTTCTGGAATATTTTAAAAAGGATAATATACAGGAATTATTTAATGTTTAATTCAGGTTCCAATTTTTCTTAATTGTGAAAGTGCACCGATTTATTATATGGTTGTATAGAATTGCACAGTTCTTGTAATTTGAATCATCTTACATAGGCAGACTACGACTTGTACAAGTGATTTTTGGATGAAACCGGGTTTAATATACAGTGCGTTAAAAAAAAGTTTTGAGGACTTACAACATGGACCAGGCAGGTACAATTCTGTCGTCGCTTAGAAACAACTGCCCCTCGAGCTACTGAGTTGCACATAACTGGCTTAGGGGTTCAGACATACCTCTCAGACCCATTTCAATTTAAATCGACGTCATACCCTGACCGCAACCCACATGAGGGGAATGAGCGTAGAGTGGGGGTAGGCTGAAGCCAGGCTTGCTCCGGATGGCCATCTCTGTTCTACACTATGACTCCCTCGATATCATTCAACTCTTTTATGAAGTATTTTTCATCCCCTCTAACAGTTCTGAAGATATTCGATACGTGGATTGATTTAAATGAAACATCCTGAATATACGGATAAGAAAGGAAATGTGCGCCTACAATGTATTACTATGATTTATTTATTTATTTATTAAATATATACGCGGAAATAAACCCATTACATACTATGTAGTTGTGAAAAATAGAAAAATAGAAACGTTGTAGAATTCTGAGTGGATTACAGAAATAAAATACAAGATATATTATCATAGTGTATAGTATACAGTATACAAGAATGACTTAATTCTATTGCTTCGAAAGTATTGCATTTAAGGCGGAAATCCTGAAAGATTTAACCGATCCAGAGAAAAAGTCAATGGGGTCATTAAGATGATTTGTAGATTTGCATATTGTGGTAATTGGGCCTGAATATACATAATATGTTTCTTCTGTAGGTTCTGATAAAGAAAGGCTGCAAACCGCGTAATGTTCTAGGAGGAACGTCTAATTAGCTCTTTTACTACTTAGAAGAGAATCTACTATTCGGATAATAGAAGATCCGTATAATGAAGCGTTCGGATTGTAAAATATTTGGATAGTGAGGTGTTCGCATACCGTATGTTCTACCGTATCATTTTTTCTTTGTTTTGAAAAATCGGTATCGACACAGCAACCCTGCGACGTGATTTCCGAGGCAAACTTCGAAAGTTTGGTTAGGGTGAGATTCACAGTGGGACAACACGTGGAAAGTACGTGCTGCCTGTACGTTTTCTCTTTGAGTATTTTGATAAGGCAGCCGACTCTCGGATTGTCGTGCTCTCACGACAGAGCATAACCACGCAAGGATTTACATAATTAGTTGTGCTATTATTTTTTTAGGTACCGTCCTGAAACGCTGCTTTCTGCGACACGTGTGCAACGAAAACACCTTCCGCTTCGGCGAACACGTGTCACTGAGGAATTACGATTTTCAATTGGAGAACACGAGGACAGACTGTCGATCTGCTGCGAACAGAAAACTTATGACTCCTGCTCGTTCGAAAAATTATCTTTAAATCTTCAAAGTTTTGCAGACGAGAAGGTTGAAGATTAATTATACTTATGTTGTGTCCCGGTTAAGAGAACAAGAAACCGAATCAGTTATATGTATAAGGGTGATTCATAAATGCGTGTCCATACTTCAAGGAGTGAATCTACACGCAAAAGTAAGTAAAAACCCTTGGTGACTAACAATAAGTGGTCGTCTCAGATTTTACTGAGTTTTTGGATGTTGATAGATCATGGTATTGCGAATCTCCCTATATATGGTTTTAGGCGTAGACAGTCAATAGTTTACAAGATATTTAATGCAAACAGGAACACTGCTTAGCAACCTAACGCCTATCCGACAGCTCCAAGCTCTTCTACTTGGAAACACCTCTTACAGCAGAGCAGATAAAACTTATAGGAGTTGTAAGATCAAATATGAAACTATTGAACGTCTATGCCCAAAACCATGTATATCTGTGGTAATATGACCTATCAACATGCAAAAGTTCATTAAAATCTGAGACGACCACTTGGGTACCTTACCTGTAATGATAGAGGTTGTTTGTGGAAAGAGTTCGATTTGGGAAACCTCGCGAAAACAGACTGACTCGGTCTAGACGCTGATTTGGACATAGCAATTGTAAGAGAGAAAAAATTGGGTAGAATAAATCGGGAATCGAACCCGGTTTCTTCCGCTTTCCAGGCGGGTGCTATCCCACTAAGCTATCCAACCCACTACCAATTCAATCTCCCTGAACTCAACACACTAAACAGCTGCCACCTACACAATTGATAAAGGTAATTGGTTATCTAACACTTGCTTCTTATAGTGTAAAAATTCATGAATGAACGAAGTGATACGTAGCAAGATGGTATCCTTTAGAAAAGTAAATGTAAGGATGAGAGATCGCCGTTGGTGTTCCCGAGGGAGGAGGAATTAATCCATAATGGACGCATATTGGATCTCTGACGGGCTTTCATACGACACCACGTGCCTAAGTGGTACCACGACAACGTATACCCTCTTCAAGGTCCTCATGCTTCACGTGCCAATCCGGAAACGGAAGCTAGCCCTCCTGAGTCGGGTGAAGTATGGAGGGACAAGGGGTATACGTCGAAGATACATACTTAACCCTTCGAGATTGACACCAAAGATGTCTGTGAGACAATGTGAGGACCAACTGATGCGAAATCCGATTTAACTCGACCACAAGGAAACGGTTTTTTCTTGTACATTGTACTAACATGAAGGGATCCCATTTATTACTGCATCAGTTGATTTTATCGTAATAGTTTTAATAATAAAATGTATCAATTTAACCCTTTCAATATGGTGGAGTCCAGGTGAAACTAGCACACATGTGTGCAATTTCTTTAAGAATTTCTTTTCTTATATTTTTTTGTATAATTATAAAATTGTGTGTGATAATCTCAAGGCAAGTATATAAGTATACACAATATTTATTTTTGCTTTCCAAAGAAGCAACATTTAATTGTTTTATTACTATGTGATAAATATCAGCTGATTTCGAGTTATGTTACTGACTGTTCGCACGTAGTGATTGCCCCGTGATGGGTGAATATAGTCATCCTTTGTGCCGAAAGAGTTACATTCTGACCTTTCATCATTTTCCTGATGTGTATTAATTACAGTCATTTTATTACTTTTATCAATGCCTGTATCAGCACATGCTATTGTTACACCTTTAAGAGATTGAAATTTTAATACCTCAGTCATTGATCCAAAAGGAGGAATTCAATTTTATATCCACATTTATTTTGATTTATGTTGAACAATGATGTACAATTAAAAAATTTACAATTATTTGAACGGTGTTCGACACTTATTTTAATTTTGTAGTCTTGCCTGTATCTGCATTACTTTTACGTATTATCATAAAGTAAGGTAGAAAAAGAAAGCCTTGTATATTTTGGGTGTAGTTTATGTTATACGTGTAGAATTTTTAAGATTTATTAAAATGTTGATTTTTAACATTGTACCCTTATACTTTTTTTATGAAGAGTGTTCCTAAGAATCGGTCCACGAAAAAAATATGTATTTCCATTTAAAAACCCAATGCATTTGCATGTTTTAGGCGCGTCATTGCACTTAAAAAAAGCTGAGCTTACAGAAAAACAGACATTCTAATATCATTAAACTTTTCCCTCTACAACCTTTTTTGATCTCGAATCAAATTCGAGTTATAAACCGTTCCAATTGCATGACTCACCCTGTATATGTTCATTGCAAGTAAGTCTAATTTTTATTATTTTCAACTATATATATCTAATCTATCTAATACTATTATAAATGAATAAGTTAACCGACTTTTCTTAAAAAATCATCTGAAGGGGTAATTAAAATCTGTGAGTCAGGACGTTTAATACGTTGACTGCCAAGGGGGTCACTGATGACCGGCTCTTCAAATCTTATTTAATTAAATAACTATTGATTTTTACTGTATTTTGAGCAAATTTAACATTGCAATGTTAATATAGATACACATGTTCCATGCTGAATATTTAAACATTTGTTTCATTCACGATTTATATAGAACAGAGAAATTTATGTCGTGTCTGACTATCGGTGGCTGTTATCACTGTGGCAGTCGACGTGTTAAATCATGTCGAACGCTGACAGGTGAGTAATAACGTATTTATTTTCACGTTTCACTTTGGACGGACATTCGTTTCGAAAACGCTTGGAACGTTAGGCGAATCTAGTAAACATTTTTAATCCGCGTTAGCGCGCATACCTAGGATGTATCTAAGCGTAATCATTAATAGGGATTACGTGTGGTGTTGGGTTTCAACGTGGTCTCCCTACGATCTATTTTCAAGTAATCCCCAGAGCAAACCAACAAACAGTGACAGCTGCTGACGTCGACTAAGGAACGATTACGTGTATCCGCTTTCGACCCTTCGTCCTGCGGCGGATATCTTCACCAGCCAACTTTGAGATTAATCACGGAAACATCGAAGAACTGTGTGGTCAATCAAACTCAAAAGCAAAAGAAATTCCGACGTTCATCGGACGATAATGAGATTAACACTCTCACAAATCCAACTACACTATCGTCCAAAAGTATCCGGACGCTTACATATTCGCGAATAACACTGAAATATTTTACAAATGTACTTCTTTTGCTGGTTTGTTGTGTTATTTTACAATTATCATGCTATTATTGAACAATATAAGCAATATTTATTAATAAATAATGTTAACAGAATTGCTACAACGAAAGTTAAGCAAAAACGTACATACATATAGAAGTGTATGAAGGGATGCAATTTTAGACGACTTTATCTCCCGTTTGTTCCTTCTCCACATTGAAATGTTCAAAATATGTAATTTTTACTTTGCTAAGTAATTAAACGTCCATCATTCACCATTCTGGATATACTAAATTGCATAAATCGCCACAATCTAGTGACAACATATCTTTGTTCTACTGATTTCAAGTTTCATAAATTATCGTTTCAGTTTGAATGCCAAGAAAATTGCATCTATAAATGTTGTTTTATAACATACAGAAAAGATTACTCATTTGTTCAAATGAGTAAAAAATGTCTTCAACTCTCATCCGTCCCTCACTTTCCCAACTTAATTTGTCCCTCGGCGTCATATTGACACAATGGTAAAAAGTAAATATAACGAAAAGATAAATAGTTTTTGTAAATTGTTTTATTGAAAATAAAAAAAAGAAATTTCACAAACGATAAAGCGATGTACAACGCACACTGCCATTTTACATTTATCGCATTTTTGTGAGAAAACTGTGTGAAATTGACACAAGGGGCGGATGAGGGTTTACACTAAACCTACCGACAATTTACATATACCTATTTCTACCGATCCGGTCAAATGACCGGCCTTTAAATAAAAGTTATATTATTTGCAATGGAGTGCATCTAATAATCAATTTAGTACGGGCAAAAATTGGTTACATGTACATTATAAGAAAAGTGATGAAGTCAAGTGACGAAAGCAATAACAAAGAATGCAGAATTTTTAATAAAAAGCTTAAAAACGGCCATTTGACCGGCCGCGGTAGCTTTAGTGTTAATTAGCATTTTACCTATTGAGAGAATGAATTTACAATTTATTTCCACCTGCTGATACTGCCAGTATTCGATGGACATAGTCAGCGTTTCGCCACCGCCGATAAGGTGTTAAAATATTGAGGCAGCGTGTCGAGGCAGGGACGAGGACCGAAACGTGTTTGCGGTAGCCGAGTTTTCAAAGAGTTTCAAGAGAATTGTCGTGGTTGCGCAGCAATCCTTTCTGATCCGCTGCTTGATCCAGAAACGCGTTTCACGGGCTCTTGACTCGACCGTTTTTTCACGTTCGTTAAACGTTTTAGCCGCTGAACGCCGAGGATCAAAGGCTGTGTGTGTGTGTCGTAGAGGAGGAGGAAGAAGAAGAAGGATCTTTTGAAGGTGCACCGTGAAACCACCTGGTCGTTGTTCGGCTTTAACGCGCAATGAGATCGCCCCTTCAGATTACCGTGACTATTATCTCGTTAATCGGAAAAGAGTTCGACAGGGAAACCGGCTCTCTGCAAGCACTCCCTACCGGAACTGTTCTTCAACAACGATCCGGCACAAATAAGCGCACGCATCTCTATTATAATATCATGCGAAGAAATCAAATGCCTATCGGATAACAGGGTATAATAACCGGCTGCAAGAGCAGCGAAAAAAACCGATCGTCGCGTACATCGTCTCGTAGAATCGTCCAATATTTATGAATGTAGTAAGTAGACTGCGGATGTTTATGCAAATATACATTTTCAGAAGTCCATATTTCCTATGCTAGCGCAGTTAAATAAATGAAACTTCAACAAGACTGCGTTTGCTCCTTGAAATGTTCAAAATATATACCTTTTATTTTGCTGAGTTATTGAATATCCATCATGCACCAATTTGGACATATTAAATTGCATGAGCTTCTGCAGTCTAGTAATATGTTTATGAAATGTAGCTGTGCGTAGAAGTATTTCGTATTATGCAGTATGTTTTGGAAATAGATGGCCAAACTTTTGAACGAAATTCTACTGACTTCAAGGGTGAAGAGGGGGCGTATAAATATTTGTCCAGAAATGCTTCTTTTTCGAGAGATAAACTGTTTCTTATGATAATAGTATAGATGTACACTTCAGTAAAGAAATTGTTGGATATTATATGTTTTTATAACAATGCAACAGAAATTTGCGGAAAACTGCAGTATGATTTTGGAGCATTTTTTTCAGCTGCAGCAGGACAGTTAGAGATCAACAATCCAATGAATTAATAGCCCAATCACGAATATTCTTATTATTCACTTCTAATTGTAAGTAAAGAATTGTAAAATAATTTAAAGGAAAAACATAATAGTAGTAGGAAGTTATAAAATTCTTTGTTCTTATTCTAAATAATGTGATTGACGTGAACAGGATGTCATAAAGTATATACGCTTAAGCTCCGCCTATACTATATAACATAACACGTTATATAGCAAAGTTTTCAAACTTGTTAGAAAAACGGAAAGAAAAATGTTATATAACATTATGTTAAATAACATATGTCGTGTTACATGGCAAGTTATATGTTATCCACCAAGTGCCAGTAAAGATCAAAGGAAGTTACAAAACACTGTTACATGACACGTTGAAATTGAATAAAGGAAAATAAGTACGGCATAAAGAAAATGGTAAAATCTCATTTTTCTCGGAAGTTTCGAAATGTTAGGACAACTGAGCTGACGAGAGCAGGTTTTGTTATATGGGGTAGTCTCAGCTTTAGCGGCGAATGTATTAATATCAAAATAAAAACAAGTGATCACTAATGGGGACGTTTGCTTTACAACGAAATGAACCGCGGGCTACGTAGACTATGAAAATAGAGACGCAGCGTGGAGTCTGGCGTGAGAGACAGATGCCGAAGACACGTTCGTGTGTACGGGGGGAAAAAATAGTAACAGGAAACGGTGTGGGCCACGGTGAGTGGCTAATCTTCCTAGCAAATATTTGGATTGTCGCATCGATGGCATTGATACATCGAGTGGCGTGTAGGTAGGCTACGGTCACCACGCTTCTATGGCGAAGCTAGGGAAAACCTTAAAGGACAGGGGGATGGAGCGACCTCTACGCGTGTTTACACACCGCCTTTCACCCGGTGCAACCATTCAATGCGTATCCGTGAATTCCGGTATTAAGATGTCCAGATAGAGTTATGCGAATCACCACGACCACCGGAGATAAGCTCCTTTCGAAATATCGATGATCAGCTAATATGGGAACGCGGACCCTCCGGCAGATGTAATTGACAATGAAGCCGAGAACTGGATTCCTTCTCCATTCAGACGTCGAGTTTAACCCGTTTGTAGGTCTGGACCCGGTGCTTTTTATGATGTGTGTATTTTCGCGTGTTCTCGAAGATTATCACTTGCCGTGCCTTTTAACCACGAGCATTCATAGCCATCGAAAAAATGTCAAATAAGGCCCGGTGCGGACGAGGGAGTTTTGTCGCGATTTCGCACCGGTGACGCTGTGCGATCCGGCAGGTTACGTTCATGAACGCAGCGTCACCGCTGCGAAATCGCAACGACAAAAATCGCTCGTCCGCACCGAGTCTAATACCGTTCGATAAATTGTATTGATCCTCATCCGTCCTTCGTATCAATTTGACACATGTTTCTCACAAAAATACGATAAACCGTGAAGAAGCAGTATGCCTTGCACATCGCTTTATTATTTGTGATCGATGCGAACAATTTTATACCTGAATTCATTGAATGTACAGAAATTTAATTTCTTTTATTTTCTATGAAAGAATTTGCAAATGTAACTACTTATCTTTCCATTATATTAATTTTGTGGCTACTGTGTCAATTTGACACCAAAGCGCAAATTAGTTTGGGACAGTGAGGGGCGGATGGGTTAAGAAACTATATTCAGCTGGATGGGGTCAAAATGGGACCTATCTTCGAAATTTTTTTTTTGGTGATTTGTCAACTCCACTGATATGCGAGTTTTCTCTAAACTGTTACATATTTACACTTTGACTGCCACATCATGCACGTTTGTGTGGCACATAGATTGAATCATCATTAATTTGATCATGTATAGAATTAATAAATATAGCGAACAATGTATCATATAAGCATTCCAAAAATTATAAAAGTTAATAATATTATCGACTAAAAAGGGTATACTTTGTGTTATATTCATAATCTATAAGAATTTAGAAAGTTTGCTATTTTCAGCTAATTTAATGTGGCAGTCAACGTGTTAAGAATTGTGTATCCTTCAATTTGTAAGAAAAGATATTTAAAAATGGATTGTTGGCCTACAAATTCAGGTACCACGCAGGACCTCATTTCACTCTATGTGTGTGCCCAGTGTAGGATCTTTCATCAATTACGTAAAACCTGTTATAAGTAAATAATTTAGGCGTAACATATTGTTTTTCTATAATTAAAGCTATTATAATACATGCGGCTGGTTAGGTCTCATGTTTTCTCAGTCCTTTCATTATATTATAAACTTAAAAATATGAACTTCACACATTCCGGTCATGTTTGACCCGAAGACCTTGAGTGTATAATCGAACGGAAGAACGCACTAGGGTTCATTCGGATACTCGAGGTTCTATTGCACTGTCATTTACAAGGCGACACACTATTCGAACAACAGAGCGTTTAACTAATAGACAAAACTGTCGTATAGTAGAACATTTCACGTTCTCATATTATATTTGAAATTTTCTATGTAATACAGTTTCAATGCAACAAAGTAAACAAAAGTTTTAAACAAAAGTTACGTTCACTAGGAAAATCTCAGAAGTAGGCTCGTTTTTTTACCCTCTAGCAGTATGTAACCCCTTAAAGTTCCAAAGCAGTAAAGGTTCACTTCTAAGGAAAACTTACTGTCGTCAGGAAAGAACATAAAAAATAGGTTTGGTTTCTACCCTCTGAGCATACGTAAACCCTTAATACAGTTGTCTCGAAATATTATTGCACGCGTGCTTTGATCGTGCGAACGAACATCGAAAACGATGAATAATAAATACCGGCCTGTTGAATCGATAGAACATTTTTCGACGACAGTGGTAGTTGATCGAAGTTCCGTGACAAGTCCTTTTATCTTCGACGACACAGCTCTGAGAAAAACTGTCACAGTCGTGGTCTGCCGAGTTATGGTTTCGTGACAATCGTAACGTCGGTCGTTCTTCTCCGGGTGAATCATTAATGAATTGGCGATGGGGTCGTGGGAGCGTGCAGCTGCGATCAGCGACTCTTCTATCGCAAAGTGTTCCTCCGGTGCTCCACCTTCCACGAAACTTTGCATGCGACTCTGATTCTCTATGCGAAACACGAAAAATTATAGCCTATTACTACAGTGGCCTGTGCCAACGCCCGCTATTCTGTTTATGTAATAAACATCAAGGAATTTATTCTGTAAACACCATGCATCCAGTTCGACCGTATTCGACTGTGGAACGGTCGTCATTGAGTCGAAGTGTACAGTCGATTAAAACGATCGACGGAATTTTTTGTTTAATTTGAAGCGTGCGTAGCAGTGTGTCACATGTTCAGCCGTCTAATCACTCGTTATTAATAGAAATTGCTGTTTTACTTGTCGTCTTGCATCAAGTACAACGAAAGTTTGCGAGGAACGAATTATCTTATAGCAACCTGTGTTGTTTTTAGGACACATCGTTCCATTGCTCTACACGCAAACAGTCCTACATTGCTACTTCTAAATTACGCTACAATGTCTGATGCGGCTTATGTTACAGGAACTTTAATTATTTTAACCCTCATCCGGCCGTTATGTCAATCTGACACATTTCCCTCACAAAAACGCGATAAATGTAAATAAGCAGTATGTCTTTCACATCGCTTTATTACTTGTGAAAGATGCGAACAATTTTATGCCTGAAGGATAGAAATTTTATTGTTTTATTTCTGATGAAAGAATTTGCAGATTTAACTATTTATCTTTTCGTTATACTGAATTTTTACCATTGTGTCAATTTGACACCAAGGGACAAATTCAGGTGAGAAAATGAGGGACGGATGAGAGTTAATCATTTGACTACGTTCATAGGTTTATGTTATTATCCTTCTAGATTGACTTTATACAGGATAAATACAATTTTTTATACGAATGTTGGTTTTCGAAAAATTCAATTTGAAATATTTTCAGTAATTTCTTACTTCATACTACGACTAACATGTCACCTATCTACGTCACTTAGTATTAGATTCGATCATTATTAATAAGATCTAATAGAACGAATAACAAATTATGATTATTACTAATATTATTTATTAAAAAGAGTGTAATTTGTAGTTATATTCATTCCGTGTAAGAATTTAGAAAGTTTGTCATTTTCAGCTAATACAGAGTTGCCGTTAAAGCATTAACAATATAAATCATTTTCAAGTGTATCTTATACGCAGTTGAACCTTATTAATTACAGACTTGTGTACAGCTTCCAAACAACGGCAATAACTATCCAAAGTATTATACTTGATAAATTTATAATTACAATTACAATTCTAAGTCGTAACTAAGTACACGCATATTTAGCAACTTTTCATAAACGATTTCCTTCAAATCGCACACTTGTATATCAAAATTTAATTCTATATTTTCGATATATTTTTCCACGAGGAATCATTCATCATCCGGTTGTATCGCAATTGTGACCTGATCGTATATACATCAATCCAAAATATTAAATAAAGTAAATTAATTTCAGAATATTTTAGTAATTATCAGCTTCTGTTGCCATATACTCCAACATTCGTGTACTCATCATTCTATAGTCTTTCGAGTTTCAAAGTTAACCACATGGTGTTCCATTTAAAAAAACTCAAGGTGACTTTCATATTCCAATAAAAAAGCAAAATAGGAAACAACCGATTATACTGTACTGTACGCCTGTCACTATGTCACTTTTATCAAGAAATTTTTCTCTAACTTCTATAGCTTCAAATATTTTATGGGTGGTAGTTATCTTGGTTCACCCTGCATATAGAGTACACGTCTAGCATCTGTTGATTCAATGTTAACACTTTGAGCGCCACGCTACATTAACTGGCAATGACAAACTTTCGAAATTTTTATACAAAATGAATATAACATAAATTCTACCTTTCGTAATCAATAATTTGAGTAATTTTCAATACATTCTTACTGTTTTTATTAGATCTTACTAGGTATATCTATTAAACCTATACGTGATCGAATAAATAATGATTGAATCTATGTGTCACCCAAATATGGGTGACATGGCATTCAAAGTGTTAATAAGTACAGTAAATTTTCCACTTAAATCGGAAACCGTGCCATTTAAAGTCGTACCAACATGGGAGGTTACCTGTCTGATATACTTCGACTATGATGAAATTTTGATATGATGTAGTAAAAATAAATGAAAAAATAATCGACAAATGTTTGTTTCATGGGTCAACTACCACACTGACAGAGTGAAAACGGCCGTCGAAATTGGGGTTGATAAATCTAATTAACGGTATATCTCCAAAATTATTCGTCATAGAAAAAAAAAGCTTAAATGTAGAATTTCTGTGTCCTATTTAATACACATTTCAGACATGTAAGCAGTTTCTGACTAATTCAATTTGATTAAAAAAATTATCATATTGTAAACGAGGATTATCTACTCCTATAATAATCAGGGGTATATACCTTCGCACCGAGTTCGTTCTAAGTGCTGACAGGCTATTTCTGTCGTGCTATTCCTGTTTTCAAGTAACGCAATTGCTGACGTGCCCTTTTCAGACGCTACGTAGAGAAGTCTATCGATACTGGTGGTTGCGGTTCTCTTGTCATAGGCAACGAGAAAGTCTGGACAAAGGACGGAGACACGAAATTAGTCGGTGACATAACCAATGAACCATTCGACCGGTTGATTCAATAAATCCGTGCTACGGAGCAGGGTTGCGCGTTGCGACCACGCTTACGATTAATTTGACTGAATTAATGTGAACCGCTGACACGAGGTTAAGTCGTTTGGTTAAAACCCTGTGGTTCGAGCGAAACGGATTCCTCTCACGAGGCGGTTTCTCCCGCAAAACGTCACGCTTCTATCCTTTGTCTTTTCCCCTCGTGGTCCACCGAAAATCAACCAGGAAGATCCGATCGTTATTTTTCTCGAGTATGCAAGAAATGTTGTTCAAAGTCGTGGCGATTGGCGTAGGTAGCGAGGTTACTTGATCGCTTATTGACCATTGTTGACTCGTATTGACACCGCAGACCTTAGGAGGATAAATGCACCGTCGAGGCGCGGGTCAAGTGGATATCTGCGCGATGTTCGCCCACATTAGGCTGGAACTGCCGCGGAACTCCAAACCTCCTCTCAAATATGCTTGAAATATACCTTTTCTCTCTTATAATAGAAACTACGTACAGCAGAGCCTCTCGTATCCTAACTAATAGGGACACAAATGTGGCCGGATAACAAATTTTTCGGATAATATAACAATCACTTTTTTTTACATTAAACTTCATTTATTCAAACAGAAATCAACAAAATTCACAATTTGTTTCAATATTTAAGGGTCCCTTATTTTTTTGGCTGCTAAATCACATAAGTTTTCACGAAATGGGTGTTTGGATAACAGAACGTTCGGATATTAGGATATTCGGATAATGGGGGTTCAGATACGAGAGGCTCTACTGTACATTACCGGTGAAATTTCTTAGATGAAACATCATTTTGTAATTGTAACTAATTTTCGAGCAATAATAGGTCATTTGTCATTGATTCCAACACATGAGCCCATTCTTTTTTAAAGTGGTATGAGTCCACTTTTCTTTATTTCGAAATATTTAATCTTTTGCATTTTAACGTATTTAAAAGTATTGTTAAATGCTAATAAGCTTGTTTTATCCTTTGGAGATTCCAAATATGTTTCATTTTATTATATGACGATTTTTATAAGCATTCTCTAAGTAAAACAGTGTTTTTGTAAATCGCAAATGGACTTATACCACTTTAAAAAATACGGGCTCATATGTATATCGCACACTAGAGTACGTTTTGAATAAAATGGAATAATCCTAAATATTATCTCTGATTTACTAATAATAAAGGTTAATGAAAGTGTAGCTGCACCAAAAATTGCAGAAATCACTTGTTTATGTAGACATACAATGATAATTCATCTTGGCTACACGCGTGTGACGGCGAACTGTCCCAAAAATCAGCTCGTCACGTATATGCGACACGTGGTAGCGAACGCGTTGAATCAAAAATATAGAGAAAACGTAGTGATAAACAACAAACAAGAAAGTATACTAACTAAAGAGTAAACTGTTGATGTTAATATAGATATAAATTTATAAATTTATAAACAGTTCATGTTAATATAGATGTAAATTTATAAATAGACTTAAATGAACCAGAGAAAAAATCAAGAGGATCATTGATATTCTCAACATAGTCACAAATTCTTTAAAGTGAATGAATATGTAATTGGTGTAATTGGTAATACGAAAGACCCATAGCAAGAATGATAGATTATAATTGATTATAAATGCTTATTGCTGAACAAATGATAGAACACTTGCTGTACAAGAACAGCATTAATCGCCAATATCGGAATAAATAAAACAGTGGCCAAAAATGTTACATCTACCCTAACCGGAATTTTTTCGCGTATGAAGAAAATGATAAGGCAAATTATAAAGATAAATGATGAAGTCTGTATCGGGAGATATAAACATAATAATAAATGAACAGAGTTCTTGGTGGCAGTATAATCGTAGAATGTAATTGTACACAATAATAAATAAACGAAATAAGATTTAAAAAATATAGATACATAGGTGTCTAGCTTTCAAGTCACATGGCGTTAAAGAACGTTAACGTATTATTCAGTCATCTGTAAAAGGCAGCTTATTTACTTTGATGCAAAATAGGGATTTAAGCTGCTCGACGCAATTTAGAATTTAAAAAGCGAACCGTAATACCTATAACTGTTCAATCGAAATCTTCTATAAGTTTCCATTGAAAATTCGAGTTCATCTGTGAATTTCGCTGTTATCGCTCGTAAACCAAAATTCATTCCGGCCAGAATCGCGGTCTCCGCTCAGTGACCGGAATTTGAAACGATCAGTATTTCTGGTCTCTCAGAATTATGGTTTCTGTCCCTAAATGCAAGCGGTGCTAAATTTCGGGGTTTATTTCGATTTCGACTCCCCGGTGCTGTACACTCAGAAAAGACTATAGAAAATCGGTGCCACGAGGGCAGCTTCGCGTTACAAGAGGGAACGAGCAAGAAAGCATCAATCTATTTGGATACTTCGCAAAGAAGGAGCAGCAATTATGATATTTGTCCCCATTAGGTGAATTGGGGTGGCGACTTGCGTGACCCCAAGTGATCGTGGCGATCCGTTAACTCGCGCAATGGGCCTGGGGTCAAATAAGAGTGCTTCATTCATTTTATTTCCCCCCCTCGAGGAGCTCCACCTTTCTACCCCTTCCCTAGCGAAATCTTCACTGTCTTTTGTCTTTCTGATTTAACCCATAGTCGCACACTTTTTTTTTCTAGACCGGCCTCAGAAACTCCCTTTTTTGTAATTATTCCTTCGTTGCTACAAAATGACTGCTATAGCCGTCATTTGCCAGCACATCAACAAAAATCTGACGGCTGTAGCCGTCATTTGCGGCAATGGGTTAACCAGGACGCAGTGCTGTACCCACCAGCTCTTTTTAGAGTTTTTAAGGTGGATTCTGTAGAATTTGCAACAACACATATTGGGTGTCTTAAAATTACCAATCGACTTCGGTCAGGTAACGAGAATCTCTGTCCTTTCGTAACAAGAGATTACAAGTACCTTAACCCTTTCCACCCTGAACCTTTCGGAACAACGTGATCCATGTGCTCAAATTTTCCAGGGTAGAACATTCGTTCGTCTGCGTATTTCAGTATTGTAATATGTATGACGTCAAGTCTTAACTTACTTCAGTGTTCTAACACTGTAAAGTATTTAACGAAGCATGGATGACCCGCATAACTTGCGGTACAACCTAGAAAAAGGTGATTCTGCATGACGAAATACAGTAGAGCCTCCCGTATCCGAATAGGGAGACAAATATGGCCGGATAACAGAATTTTCGGATAATAGAATAATCACTTTTTTTTATATTAAACTTCATTTATTCAAATAGGAATCAACAAAATTGACAGTTTGTTTCAATATTTAAGGATCCCATATTTTTTGGCTGCTAAATCACATGTTTTCACGAAACGGTTGTTTAGTTAACAGAACGTTCGGATATTAGGATATTCGGGGGGTTGGGATACGGGCGGCTCTACTGTATAATGAAAATGTGAAATAAAACATTTAGACCGTAAAATACAGTTTTGGCATAATTGTGTTTCATCAGCTACATGGAAATAAAAAATATTGACGTCTAAAAATGCATATTTGCGTAAAAGTCCACAGTCTGGTTGTTACAAAATATTTCTTCCACTCAGAAAACAACTTGTAACGCGTGTGTCGAATAAGTTATATCCTGGCAAGTTGTTTATCACTTTTACTGCTGTGTCACCTACATATATACGTGTAGCTGAAACTTACAATTAGATTCAATTACTATTCATCTGATACATTTACAGGGTGAATCATAATATGTGGGCATAACTTGAGTGGCGGATTCAACAGACATAAATAATAAAAAAATTTCATTGAAACGTATGTCCAGCTTACCTTGAGTCCGAGATACAGCCGTCTCTGTCTTCCAATAATACTTTTGATAAACCGAACTTTTCATTCAATCGTTTATAAGCAACGCTTGGTGTCTCATGTACGGCCTTGCTGACTATAACGTAAACATTGTCTTGTAACGTTTTTGAATCAGTTCAGTACGTTCGTTTAACATCAGCAGTATACGTGTAGAAAGTGTCTAATACAGATCTGTGATAGTTTGCATATGAATTGATAGTGGCAGATTACACGAATGCAGAAATGGCAGCGTATTAACCTTTTAATCGAGGACAACGAGTTAACTCGTCATTGAAAAATGCTTCCGCAGCGCGTATGGCGACTTAACTCGTCTCGAAACTTTAGAGATTACGCACATGTACTAAAAGTCAACATATCATTCATTGTTTATTATCACTGTATTGGTACGATGTTTTAGCACAATTTTATCGACGAAAGAAGAAAATGAAAAAAAAACATTAATTTCCACACATCTTCTCCATGCATACAAAGAATATTCTTCACTGGAATTATTCGTTTACCCGTCGAAAAGCGTCTGTTTTTGACTTTCTTATGGTTATAATTGTATCAGACGCAAGTTATGACCTGTCGCATTTACTGCAGGCATGACAAGTTAACTCGTCTTTATAAGTTTGTCACGACGCGTACACAGTGCGCTTTTGGAAAATGAGCTTCCCTGTTAACTGGTTAAAGAGGGTTGCCAGCGAATTCGAATACTACCTGACAATTGTGTACGGGTCAGAAAGTCAATGATAAGACGTCTATTTTTTTTTATATATAAATGAATATAATGTCTCATCGACTGTATACGGTTATTAGCCACAACTGTTGGGGGTTGGTTGCAATTTAAATTTAGATCCCGTTCTGATACAGTCCGATATCTTTAAGAAATTGCAAGGTCTGAAGTAATTCTTGGTAATCGTTAAGGCTGTCTTTTAAGGAGTGACGTAAATAATGCTGTGACCGATGGTTTGAGAATTTAGGGCAATCTAGCGGTATGTGTTTTATACTAATGAGTATATAGCAATGGTCGCATCTTGCAGAACGAACATTGATAATGAGGTGAGAATGTGTGATTCTAGAGTGGCCAATATTTATTCTATTAATTATGTTTTGTTCCCTTCGAATAAATTTAGAGAAGCAAGTGTCTACTTTGAAACAGCTGTCTACTGTGTCTAAAATATTTGGAGAAGCAGAGTTCTTCCATTCTTCGATCCAGAGTTTCGTGACTGTGTTCTTGCAGTGCTTCTGGTGATTGTGTGGAGGTACTGTTACAAATTGGTGCGGTAGTTCTAAGGCGGTAGTGTCCACAGGCTATATTCAAGCCGAAGGTGATCACTACGAGCAATTTCTGTGAAGACAGGTGAACAACTGGTACAACACAAAAACGACTGTATCTAAGAAACAAGGTCAGATAAGACAAACGTTTATATGAACTTTTTCTGTCACCTATCTGTGCTGAATCTAGCACTGGTTATACTCACATATTATAGTACACCCTGTATAACATTAACAAATATACCTAACAAGGTCCAACAGAACCATCTAAAAAGTAACTGACCTTATCAATATTATTGATTACAAGTGCTATAATCTGGGATTATACTCGTATTATGTATACAAGCGTAGAACTTTCATCACTTTCAGCTAATAGAGCGTCGCGAAATCTCGATCGACTGAGGTCAACATACCCTCCCAGCAATTTTTCTCACGACGTGTGGGGAGGGGGCGTTGGTTCGATGAAGCGTCCGGAAGTATCAGACTCGACAGAAAACCGCTAACCTGTTATTTCTCGACGATCGAAGTGGGAGAGGACCTGAAGAGACACCGACGATGCAGCAGGAAGAAGACACAGTCGAAAAGGAGAACGGGTGTGCACGCGAGAGGAACAGAGGAGGATGAAATGAACGAAAAGGGGAGAGGGGAGAGGGCTGAGAGAGAGAGAGAGAGAGAGAGAGAGAGAGAGAGAGAGAGAGAGAAAGGAAAGAAGAGAAGGGTGGAAAAGCGGTCCCGCCCGATTTGTACACCTAGCCAGGGAGATACGCGTCTGATTCGTCGGTCGCAATTGGTGGAGGCGGTGCAGACAGGTATCCATATCCGGTATGGGTTGGGTTACTGCTCACCCTCATCCTCTTCTTCGTCTTCCTGGCACGGATACAAACGCGCCAGATCTTTCGCGAACGACATACGCCCCGTCAACGGCGTTGCCACATAGGAAACACCTAGATTCAGGTTCTATCTTCTTCGCATGTTCCTCCTTTCCTGACGCCTTAATACTAAACGTGTGGTTCAATCACCTGTGATCTGTACCAAAAACAAAGCGAGACTATCATGTAAAGCCCAGTGTCTAATGTGAAATATTGTTATAACTTAGAGATGCCTTAACCCTGAAGTGGATTATTGGTACCGTCGCGGCCCTGTGCAATTTCAAACTAATAATTGTTTAACGTGTGTTGATATAATTATTTGAAGATTTATGTAATTCTGTATTATCTCATTATGCTTCTAATGCTTGTTTAATGCTATAAGGAATTATTAGTTTCAAGTTGCACAGGGCCACTATGGCTCTATAATCCATTTAAGGGTTACAGTAGACCAGCAAGTTTCAGTAATGTTTTCGTAAAAACTTATTGCTGTAGAAATACAAAATTTATTTAACAGTTAACAACTGGCAAATTTTAAGAATACAAACACTATCGCAAACTCTATCATAAATGAAATCGCAAACGCTATGATAAAACACAATGTTATTAGCACACGATATCAGTATTAAATAACAACAGCGCCATTCTATTACATTGCTTTTATGAAGTCCTTCTGCGATCGGTATCTGTCAAGAGGCCTGCTTGGCTTCACTCACGCACTCATGTATATACGCACATAATATTACGTAAAATGCACACGGCACTGTTTACAAAATATTCCTTAATTCACGCACTCATGTACACAGATATGTATGCATCAGGTAACCAAGAAAGTTCGTGCCGTTTATCAGTGTTGAAATGTTTTGTTTTGGTGTGATAGGACAACTTTTATAAAAACAGAATAGAGAAGTTATTAGATCGTTGGACAAAGGTAATAGAAGCCGACTTTTCTGAATAAAATATTGTTAAATCCACTTTGTGTATCATTTATCTCTATTGATGAAAAAGGCAAGAACTTTCTTGATAACCTAATATGTATCAACTAGGAAATATTCCTGACCCCTTGATTTTGTTAACCTCCCTCTCGCTACCCTGATATCAAAATTGCCCGCGCGAGAGCGGAAACATCAGCTAATTATTGTATCAAATGTAGAATGTTCCTTGACATGATTGACAGCCGCAGCTCACACATATATACACACACGCACTATATACCATAGCACCACACTGGCGCTACACTCACACATAATACCTCACAGCGCTATACTGACGCGATACAGCACGAGATTACGATGGCACAACACTGACTACACTTCGACTGGTCGTCGAAATTAACACGTTCCCTGCCACGTGTACCATTTTCGGTACATGCATCAATTTTAATTTGATCACATAACTACCAACCCTTATGAAATTTTGAAAGTGTAATATCAAATAGATAGATATTTATACAATCAATCATGCGTAATAATAAATAGACATTTTCGCGTGTCTGTATAGTTACTGAATTTTCTACTGCGGCAGGAAACGTGTTAAGGGTACGAGGCAGTCAAAAAATCGATTTTTTGTTTCCCGAGTAAAATGCCGTTTGATTTATGTCGAAATTCGCAAAATTACGAATTTGGAAGCCGTAAAGGTCAAGCGGCGTATGAACTCGTTTTCGTCCGAACGCACGAAGTGCCAGAGGTTTCATACCTGAAACAAAGTGCACTAAATTCAACTGATTATTAAGTATTGTGTTATAAACACAGTTAAGGTTTTCTGCAAGCGTCCTATGTTGCTGAAAATCATTGGGCGAGGTACATATCGATAATCATACTTTAAAATCTCCTAAAACTTTAAATGCGTTTTTCTCCGTTTTTCATTTTCGCTGCGTTTTGCAGTGATAACTCAAAAACGAAGGTTCCAATCGGCTCAATTCAAGTTCGAGCATGTTCACAAACTGTGTAGTTTCGGTCTCAACCTACATTGGAGTTAATAAAAACTCTCATTTTTTATAGAAAACAGACTAAAGCCACATTTTTTTTAACGAAAAACGCACTTTTCTGAAAAATCGTCATTTTGTAACCGTGAGTTTCGTAATTCTGCTTTTCTTATAGGTTCAGTGCAGAACCAGAGGTATTCTAAAGAAGTGTTTACAGGCAGGCCACTGGATTTTGTTTCGTTTCGTCAATATCACTGCAACATAAGAGAAACTTTTTTAAAAAGGTTTTTCGATGATCCGTTTGCAGCGCCATCTATAATGCATTTTTTTATTAAACAAACATATTTTTTTAAAGTTTATGATGTTAATAAACATTGATTCAAAGAAAAAGTCTCAAACTTTATTACTTTTTTTTGTAATTAATTAATGAAAGAGTGCTTCATTTTCGGTAAAAACGACTGTCTAGTACCCTTAAGCTACTTTGAGCACAGTCACCGCTAAGATAGGTGACCGTCTTCATTGCTTCCACGTTCCTGGTGACACATGATGGTTCGGAAGACACCTATTACTGTAAGTCCCCTGACCAAATGACTATAGAACTCGATAGTAGGTTGAACACAAATAAGAAGATACACACCCAGCTCCCCTTCGATTTATTCTGCGTTGCAGATATTAGACGGATTTTTTATCAAGGAGAATTACCGTTTCACCTGTCCGTTGAATATAAAGGTGACAGACTGATCACGATTTCAATTATGATTGATATTTCTATGACAATATTATGGTAAAACATTGATAACAGTTTATAGTACAGTAGCAAAAATTGAAGCAAATGATACGCGTCCACAGGAACAAACGTTAACTACATCCTTGGACAGTATTCATTAGTCATTATAGGAAATTGCTTAGAACGATACTTGCATTATCTGGTGAAATGGATATTCTATTATTAATTTATAATGTAATTTTACAAACCTGTTCTGAAATTAAATTTTGTTCCACTAGATTGTCGAAATATCACACTGTAGACCTTCTGGAAACACCTTGTATGTAACTATAAAAAACGGTAGTACAGTGACTCACGAAATTGATCACATGATTATGTTACTTTAAGATTCTTCTATTTAACACGTTTTTAAAGCTGTATTATTTGAAGCAAAGATATGGTATCTCCAATAAATAACATTTTAAATGCGCTTGAAAAATTTGCAGTTGGTTGATTGCGCTCGAATTAAAAGAGAAAAGTAATTATGAAAATATTGGAACAATTTCGTGAATCACTGTATGTATTAAAAAATGTAAGAGGTAAAAGTGATAAACGTTGTGCAAGGCGAAATCAAAGCAGAGGACGATCCCTGTAGTTTTGGTTGAGCAACACGTTCCTGGCAAAGGTCGTTTCCTGATTTACGGTGTTTACATCGGTAATCCTTTTAATGAGAAGTGGTAGTTGGTGAATTCTGACGAAGGGTGAAAGGGCTGGATAGGCGTCCATTGAATGAAAAGCAGGGCGGAGCAGCGTTGTGGTTGCATAGATTAGCGCCTGCGCGTACAACACTCATTAGCGGATTTATTGCCCGTTTTCTCGTTAAAGCCCCATTCACTTTACAGCCCTTGCCACGCCCTTCTACGTCGCCCTGGGACAATCTCTTTGGACCTCGTGACCGGCCAGTTTTATTGTCGCGCGGACGTCAGATAAACGAAATCTACCTTGATTCGTTCCGTTAGCGGTGCTGTCCAGAAATTTCACAACCTTGAAACTACAACCAGACCCGACAGTCAACGTTCTCAAACTTTTCATCGGATGGACTTTGAAACGACCGACGATGCACCAGGTGATCCGTTAACTATTACCTTCGAAACTCTAACAATTATTAACACTTTGACAGCTACGCTGCATCAGCTGAGAATGCTAGACTTTCTGAATTTGTGTACAAGAGGAATACAAACTCAAATTATACTCTTTGTGATCAATAATATTGGTAACACTCAGTGTTTTTATTGGTTCTCTTAGGTATTATTTGGTATATTGTTACATAGTAGAGGAGATTGTCTAAATACGGACTAACACTTTTATTTTAGAACCTACTGCCAATATTAAAGATTTTTAAAATGTATCACTTTAAGCTATACCTAAAACATGTTTCCTTTATCGTATGGAATTCAAATAAGCTAATTGAATAATGTTCGCTTCAAATTATGTTTAAAATGACTGGAAAAATGTTCATTTTTAAAAGTATGGTCCAAATACGGACTACTCTAAAATTATTCTAAAAGAAAAGTATAAATTGCATATTTTCAGATTGATATATTTAAAAGTATGTCCAAAACAGTCTACTTACAATAGTTACAAATATATACATTTTTTTCAGCATCTGTGTGTCCACATATAACATTGAAAACACTTCACTGTAAGTTCTCCCACTGAGTCTTCAGATAACAGACCTTTACAAAACATGCAACTCGTATCCTCATCACCATTGTGGTCTGCTTGAGAAACTTCAAGGTGGCAGTAATAGTCATTCAGAGGACAGTCCAGTGGTAACCCAGAAGAGACTCACTCATGGTATCCAGCGCTAATAAATAATAAAAGTTGATTTTACACCGAAAGGATTGCTTTTAGGACCTATGTTGATTACACTTTTTACTCTTCGCGGTGAGTATACAGGGTGTCTCACGCAACTGGGCGGAGCTATATCTTTAAAACTGTTAGAGTTAGAAAAAAATGTCAGAAGACAAAAGTAAATGGTATTGTACTTTCTACATTTCTGTACAACTCTTATGCATTCTTGTGTATTGATGCACTTGAAAAGTGCAACTGCTCCTTTTTTTTTAAATGGAACTATATAATTTTTCTTACATGAATCGTTTCTTTGGATCATTCTGTGTATAAAAGTGTTATAGTGATATGATCGTAAACTAAACAGTCTACGAGATATTTCAACTTTCTTAGTAATACTATTAGTTCGGATAATCGACGTTTTACCGTATCCCGTTTCCCAACGTCAATGTGTTAATGTCGCTCTAACTTCTAAGCGAAAGTGCTGTACATATTTTTTGAAAGACGAACAAGTTTAAAAAAGACGTTGTCGTGCTTCAGAATCGGAGGCTCCGTTTCCATGATGACTGGAGGTCAAAGGAAGGAACCGTTATCGAGGGACGGGAACAACATCGGCAGGGGCAATAAATCTTTTTGCGGTTAGGAACGTCACACTTGTTTGCAGGAACGATGAAAAGTTTGTATCAGCGGCACGGTAGGGGCTAGAAATTTCTCATAATCCGTCTAATTGACAAGCCGTGTCTCGGCTATTTCGCTGGTGCGCTCCCGCATAAATGCCACCCCTTCTTGCCTTTCTGTTGTTCCGTTGTTCACGAAACCGTGTATAATTGTGCTGTTGTAAATTACGAGTGCGGTTTCCTCGAAGAGGATCGACCGACAGGCTTTCATGGAACTTTCGTTGAAATTGTAATCGTGAGTTACCGTTCTGACGCCTGCTGGTAATCCCGTTCTGCGATTCTATGCATGCATATCGATGGGATGCGTAGCAATTATGTCGCCGCCGTGTTCCCGAGGCTTTGTCCCCGTTTTGTTCGGCACTCGAAAAGCTTTGTTCTAGGCTAACATACACAGTGATTGAACGGTATATTATAGCATTCGGGTCCGAACAATGCCCTAGAACTAGGATGGGGTAAAATTTGTGTTCCAGGAACCGTCCCACTTATTTTACCGGCGGTTCGCCGAAAGGGTGGTACGTGTAGGAAGGAGCGAGATAGATAACCAGGTCGCTTACAATGCAATTAGTTTTGATAAATCGAGTATTCTGATTTTTGTACAATTTTGCAATTTAACATATGATGAACGCAAAACATGTGTACTATATGTATGTGTACAATAAGCAGAGTAAAAATTTGTTTTTAAAGTGTTTGGAGGACAAAAGAAATTATTGCTTAGTTCTGTTGTCTCTTTCTGTATGAACAGGGAGATACAATATAATTTGACAAAATCTAAACGAATTTTTAATAAATCAGTATTTATGGAAACATTGAAATGGTTCTAGTTACGTGACCCACCCTGTATATTACGAACGAAGATTCTAATATACATACGTTGCTATTTCAAAATTAATGATAAAAGCACTACACAATCAATTTTTGTTTATGAACTTCAAACCTGAAGCAGATTTTTTGGTCGGATACGTTTGGCAACTACTGTAAACTGTATGAACACTCGCACGCAGCACCCCTTTAGTGCTATCAAATCACACGTGAGTTCAGAGAAGATTACCATGGAGCAACACAGAGTGTTCCGTAATATCTGGGACTCTCTTCTTAATAACAAAAGAACATATTATTCGTCGAGTGAAAGGTATGTGAAAATAATATGTGCACGCACGAGTGAGCGCATGAAAAATCCATGCACCCTTAAAATTTAGCTGTGTCTCAAAATCACCGGTCTCTTCCGCTCTCTTTTCAAATTGAAGAACGTCATATTCATGTTCGTTGAATCGTCAGCCTCGAGTGACGTAAACGACGAAGAATTCGGCCGAAGGGGTGGGTCCTTAGAATTTGGAAATCAAACTGACAGTATTGTCGTATTTTTTACCCCTCGACTGTCATTCGTATCTGTTCCTCTCGTTCTTCATTATTCAACATTGCTTGCGTCATTTAACATTATGCTCTCACGGGCTACTGATCGGCTTACTTTTCATAATCTCGAATAAATAGTATTATAAGTAGCTGAGGTTATTCCTTTTCTATTTAAAATATTAGGTATAGCTTCGTGAATAGATTCAATTAAATATCGACAAAATCAGTATTATGCCACACCACACGACCATATAGTTGTTAGGTTTCCACTTCGCAAAGGTACCATGACAAGACACTTAATACAAAATATGAAAACGAAAGAAAAAACCACAAAATTCTAAACAATTTTAAATCAACCCTAAACCACAAAAAAGTACTAAAAAGCCGCTTACAGTTTTAAAATACACCAACCCTGTACAATTAATCTAACTGCAATACACGAATGGTCAATTATGAATATATCTATAGTATGAACTAACACATTATATTCAGTATATCTAATGTATGTACATGTTATAGTATAGCAATGTGCATTGTGTATATCATACAGTGACGTGCAAATGTCTTCGTACAGTAAATTTTAGAGTCTACCCTTGGAAAAGTACAATAAAAACGAACTTGAAACGAGATCAGATTGAAAAATAAGTGAGAGAGAAGACATGGTCACAGTCTATGCTCCCACCGTTCATTTTTAAGAATATTCACAAATCTGAATTTATTATGAATTGTTTAAAACGCCATTGAAATCTGAAGTCTCCGGAAACTTCTGCACGCCACTGTATGTTTAAATTATATATATTATACAGTACAGTATATAAATCTAATGTAATGTAAACAGTGTAATATAGTATTCACCAATAACCCATGAGGTACATGCGACTGTAAATAAATAAATTAAACAAAAAAAAAGGAAGTCGTAGTACAGAAGATTGAAGAGGTGATTAGTACTGGCGAATAACTCCATTCGCCGCGTGTAATTCCATTAGGGTAATCTTGAGCAGCTAAGAGAGCGTGCGTCCCTAAGGTGAACGTTCGAAAACTGAAAAGAGACACGTCCTACCTGCGAACCCGTAAAATCCCACGATCTCTGCGCCACTCGAAGAGCCAGCACCCGTGAAGAATCGTTCAGGTAACTAGCACGAAGGGACTTGAAAACGCGAGCGAATTTACAAAGGTGTTAATGCTAGGATAATTGATTAATTCGAATTCACCGACACGAGGGAACATCATACGCGATTGAGCACGCGCTTTTCAGTGCCACGAACAACACTTATATTATATTTGAATTAGAAGCAGCTCTGCCTCAAATGTATACAGGGTCCGGCCGTAATCGTCGTACAACAGTAGAAAGGATGATTCCTCATGCAAAAATAATTCGAACGTGTATGCGGAAGAAAATCTTTTTCTCACGAGGCGTTGTTTTCGAAAAAGTCAATTTTAAATGTTCGCTGAACACGCAGGCACCGGTTCAGCACAGAACAAATGGCACGCCACTTAAGCCAATTCCTCACTTAACACTTTGAGTGCCACGCTGCACCAGCTGAAAATGACAAACATTCTAAG
The DNA here is from genome assembly GCA_916610135.2 of Macropis europaea. Taxonomy (NCBI): domain Eukaryota; kingdom Metazoa; phylum Arthropoda; class Insecta; order Hymenoptera; family Melittidae; genus Macropis; species Macropis europaea. The sequence goes on along the minus strand of OU744345.1, from coordinate 21,572,723 downwards.
TTCTTATACCAAATTAATACACCTATAAACCGTATCCCTTTTAATCAATAATATCAATAACTTTAATAATTTTTTTACTGCTACCGTTAAACCTTATGAAATATATTCATGAATACTGTACATGATCAAAGAAATAATGATTGAATTTTTGTGTCACCCAGATATGGGCGATATGGCACTCTAAGTGTTAAGAGGGTAGACCACCTTGTCAGTTTAACACTTTAAGCTCTGAAAATTTTGGGAAAAGCTTGCACCGTGTGCTGAAATTTTTCGCGATGGAGCACGTGTTTAACTGAATATTCTATTACAACAATGTGTATGATGGCGAGTGTTCAGTTCTATTGGTGCTGTAAAATTCTAAAATGTATAGCGAAACGTATATCGTTTATTAAAAAAAGCTGATATGATTATTCATCCGGATGCATAGGTTTATAGCAAACCACAAACAGCTGTGTCTGGGCCAGTACGGTGACTCGTAGCACATGGGGAAATTCGAATAATTAGCAAAGATACAGCACTGAAAAAGACTACACGTCAGGTCAGATTAAATGGACGCGTTCTTCGTGAAACTATATTTTTTGACCTGGCACCCAGTAGATTTCCGAAACCATTCATCCAATTAACTTCAAATTTTGACACCTTATTCTGTAAAAAATTAGTCTACAAAGTAGCGTACGACGCTTTTGATATCTTAATTTGTTGAATTTTTATAAATTTTCGAAGTTGATTTTTTAGCTGGAAGAACAAATTTTCTCTTTGAAAAACCGCTATTACCTTATTTTTTTAAATTATTCAAAAATCATATGCTATATTGAAGAGAATCTATTTCTATTAAATTGGCACAAGAATTTGTTATTTTTTATATTCCTGTCAGACATAACGGTAGACAATGTTGTATAACTCCGCTATTTTATAATTTTAAATAATAAATATGTATGAAAATAAAGTTCAAACGTTGCCTGACATTCCATTAAAAAATTCCGGTGGTTTATTCAATAATTACTTGAAAAAAATTTTAAAGGGGTATTCTAGTGTAATCGAAAAAAGAAATCCATTTTTTTGCATTTTCTTATAGTTTGGGACCCTGACAATGCGTTCCCAACATATTATGGTAAAATTCACAAAATTCTCAAACCTATAAAAGAATAAAGGTATTTTGCGACACGACCCGCGCACCTGTTTATAACTTCTACAATTTTTAACAAAATGTTTTATAAAAATTTGTGTGGTTACTTTAAACATATATAAGCATACTTGCAAAAGTTCAGCTAACTAGGTCGATAATTTTCTTTAAATTAATTCCCAGAAATCACATTGAAAACGCGTGTGTACACTAAAATACCCCCTTAAATTTATCTTTTTTCTTAGGCCCACAAGGTGGTCTACCCCCTTAAGAAAATAAAAAATTGTCAAGCATACATCGTATTTTGTTGAATCTTACCAATTACAAAGTCCTATGTACCTTGTAAACAAATATAATACCCGTTTAAAATGTCATTCGATAAACGTGCTGTAGCTAAGTGCGCGCGAATTTGGCGAATGTTGAAAATTAGTTTTCTTCAAAACGGAACCTCGTGAGAAGAAATTTTGTTCTAGATTTTCGACACATCTTTGTATGAAGCAAATGATTAATAAAATAGTATTTTTTTCTTGAAGATTATCAAAGAAAAAGTACTGGACAAAGAACCTTAGAAATTTTTTCCGATTCGCAAGGTGCCTGAAAATATAGAATTTCTGTCGAAATTTCAAAAAACCCGATCTCCTTCGAATCAGTTCAATGAGATTACATTGGTTAAGTCTGTTTTCGCCGCTCTGCGTGATCCTTTCACAAGCTTCCCGTTCGACGAAGCTAACAAAAAATAATCTATTATAGCAAGAAAAATGGATGAAGACGTGGAATTATTTCTTTGTGTTCGCGGGCCTTCAGAAAGGGCGAAGGAAATAAGCGTGCGTCTAATAACCCTTCAGAAAATCCGATCTATCGAATAAATACTCTATACCTTTCACATTACGCGATTACGAACAGAAACTCTTCCTTTCAGAACCACACGGTGTTCTTAAATTTCTCTTTCAACTTTGACTGGAGACGACAGAATTTCTTTAAATAATACTCTGTCTCTTCTAAATAGTGGTTTGTACGATGTAATGGTACTATGTCTACTTCTGTATTAAGAAATCATGAAATTCGCAACTATTAACGTCCCTTTTCGAAATGAATGAAACACCCGCTTGTTATGTATTTTTTTTTAACGGGTGCACCCCAAGCAGGAAAAAATGAGTCATCGTTTCACAGTTATCACTTGCAGATAAATTTTTAATAAAGCAAGTAGTATGTGCGCGTGACTACATTGTACGAAAATGGGGAGGCGTGTCGCGTTGTACAGTTTATTTACATTGTAACTTGCTGTTATTGTATTAGATCACTTGGACTTCTGCAAAATATGTCGATAACATAAAAATAAAATAGAAAATGGAATACTTGTGTGAAGTGATATGTTCGTATCTGTGTGAGAATAGTATTCTACTTACATAATTATTAGAAAACCGAAGTTGATTTTAATAGCTCGATGTGTAAACAAATTAGAAAAAACTAATTATTGTGTCATATGTCCCCTTTAAAGCCATGCTACTTTTATTTGAAACATGTTTTAATATAACGGATATTTTACGAGTGATTCGAGGTGATAATTTCAAAAGTCTCAATTGAAAATAATTTTTCTCAGAATCTACACAACTTATACTACATTTTTCACTCAGTTTTTCATCAGGAACTATCCTTGGAGATTGAACCACGAGTTACAAAACCCCCTGTGTTTGGAGTAGACATATTTTTACGTCACGGGCGTAAAATATGTTAATAAAACCTGGAAAGCCCGGAGGTTTTCGGGCGGGGGATAAAAAAAGGAAGGCAAAGAAGGAAGGAAAGAAGAGGAAATTATAATAGAAGAGCGACAGCTGTTCCCTCGATGACCTATCATGTTGGCAGAGAATAGTGTGAACCAGTCGGTGGTGTGGCTCCGCGGTATCATAACACCGAACGCCTATTTGTTACACGATAAATATGTAACTGTAACACAATGTCTCTGGGCCCTTGTTAGAGCGTAGCCCACCCTGTCCTCGCATTTACGACGGGGGTTCCGTACGAAGTGTTAACTTCGGGGGGCGCGGCACGCAACATTAAATCATGCACACGAGTTTTTCGCTACTGCTGTTCGTGTGTGGATGTGTCCCACAGAACGATCCTCGGGGATAGGTAAGTGGAGACAGATGGTATCCGCGAAGTCAAAAGTTCCCAAATAAGGGCCCGGCTACGACAACATCGGACAGATACGGAAAATTACTCAGAAAACGCTCTTCCATGTACAGCACCCTGCCACTCCATCACAGGCGCCCTCAATTTTAAACGTTTGCAGCATTCTCAACACAATATTCGGGTTATGTCAAGTTTGGTAAGTAGAAGTTCTGCACCGTTCGGTTGATTGAAAGCTAACGACATGGAGTGAGTTTCGTACACGTGAAATCATTTCATTGTTGAATTCTGTGTGCTAAAACAAAGTATCTGTGTTTTATCCTGGCCCGGTGTTTCTCCTGATTCAAACCCGATTGAAACCATATAGTTCATCCCCAAATACCTAGTTTACCAACGATCCATCTCGACTAAAAATGTCCTTATGCAAAATATTCAGGAAGTGCGACATGGTGCACCGGGACTAAAGGAGTGCATAGATCACTGCGATTCAATTATGGCCTCAAGAATAAAGGCCACCATCGATAGCCACGGAGGTCACACAAAATACTAAAAATTATTGTGTTGCCTTAATAAAATTGAAAAACAGAGATTTCGGGTTTTTTTATTGATAACCGTATCGTTACGTTTTATACAAGCAAAATCTACAAATAAGGCCCTAAAATTGAAATTTTTAGAACATATTGGGTGCCCACAATGGAGTGGCAGAATACTATAGATTTACCAGATGACTACTAAGACCTGTCACTAAATTTCCAACCGCGTTCTACACAGCGAAACTAACGAAATGCTTGGAACATGAGGGTAGCAAAAAGTAGACTGAATGCTTCGACTGTATGATAGTTCTGGTAATCTGTCAATTCCGTGACAACAGAATCGTGCTGGTTTTGAAGCGAAGCAATCCGAAATATCGCAAATTTAGTTGCCAACCTAATAAACAGATCCTTAAATCATTTTCTCAACGTATAAACACATGCCATATTTGACCATATCTTCGAGTTATAGCTTATTTTGTGTTATAATAGCTGCTTATCTACAGAGAAATTGTTCAGAGTGACCACCTCCAGCTTCAATACAGGCGTGAATACGTCTTATCATCGATTGTCGAACGCGTTCGAACAGTCCGGGTGGTATTTACAAACAAAACTCAATATCTGATGTTGAACCTTGTATTCTAATTCTGTAAACACTTCCTCTTTGTATCTCACGTATGCGTCGTTCGAGCACTAGGTGTCAGATTATTAAAATACGTCGTGTGTGAAATTGGGAAGTTTGTCTAATCAAGAAGTTCAGATGCAAGGTGATCATTTTGAACACCGCTTGTAAAGGTAAGCAGATACAGTGTCTTAAAGAAGAAACTCGCTATAACTGGAAAACAAGGCCAAATAGGGCACATGTTTATATGAACTTTTTTTTTATTGTTTTCGTATGCAGAATTCTCTGTCGAAGCGGTTCCCCAAAGCTACGGGACACCCTGTATTTTACAGAAAGATATCTCTCGGGAAGTTACTACTGCAGCATTCAAACGTTCTACCATCACATTCTACGTATTTTCTTGTATGTTCGTTTACGCATTTTTATTAAGTGATCGCTTGTTCGGCACTCACATTAGCACAAGTCATTTTAATCCTCTTTTCAAATTACTCACTGGAATAAACGGACTCAAATATATGTTGTCCTTTCGAGAACTAATTTTAACAATTAATTTTAATCTTCACAAGAGAAAAAGAATACGTAGGTATTACAGATCATACATATAACATATCTGGTAAAGTATTGAGTTTTTCAAGACCTGGAAAATGTCTCAAGAAATTGTTTTATGTAAAAGAATGATACGACTTCATAGAAAAGTATAATATTAAGCATCTATGGAAAAAATGGTGTCATAGGAAGATAGAGCTTATTAAATGGTGAATAATTTTCCTCCCCCACGTTTTTTGCTCTTCATTTAGAACAAAGCTATAGTCTATCCCAATCACTACACTCACCCTGTATAAAACAATTTTTTATTATCGAAAGTGAATGGTAACCGAACTCAAGAACCTCATGTATATAGTACGTTTGGAAATTTTCTCATGCATTTAGAATTCCGAATCCACTGATTATTTCTGTCTGTCACCTGACTCACAACTAGAAGTTCCGTTAATGCTAACTTTGCAATAGGCCGATCGATTTAAAGTAGCGAGGCGAATATTTTGATCAAATTATTGCACGACAGATGGACAACGTACAACTGGATACGCAGTGACAGCCTGTATTTTTGAAAGCCCCGGACGATCGCTTCTTGGTTACGCGAATACTGTTTGGTATTGATTTTTTTCAGTTCACAACATTGAAACATTGCTGCTTATTTCAAATACTGTCTGCGGATAATAGAATGGTATGCTTGGGAACGCTTACCAAATGTGCATCGATTCACCTACAAACAAATGGCTCTACAGTGTTCATGATAATTTATGAAACCACGGCCATCTTCGTTTGGAGATGCTCTTCTTTGAATTGGACTAAAGATTTCCTCAAATTTGACGAAATGTTTAATTAACGATCTATGTATGTTAGGAAGTGCCAGAGAAATATGTACATGACAGCGTCCAATCAGCTAATTGGCAATTGTTTTATTTTAGAACAGGACATCAACCCAATTATCGAGCAGAGACGCGGACTCCAAATGCCGGGTCTTTTTGACCCATAGTACAAGTTTAGTTATATTTGTACATTTTGAAGGAAGGTTTTGTAATAAATTTTTGTGTTATTATTTCTTTATGAATCCATTATTTTTGCCCAATATTTCATTAAGTAGAAAGTTAAAAGTCAAAAGTACGTTTCATTTGCTTACTAGATATTAAGCGTAGGGGAAGGTGGGGCAAGATGGGGATGCTAAGAAAAAATTGCTGTAGAATACTATGTTTATATATGTTGTATCTACAAAAAATATGACATATAGTATCAACATCTGTTTATCGAAATAAATTAAAATAAAGTTGCAAAACTTAACACAAAAAGTAGAAAAAAATAATTTTAAGCATAGTGGCAATGTGCTGTCTTGCCCCGTGTACGGGGCAAGATGGGCCGCATCTATTTGCACATGTCGCACACATACACAATATCTCTGTTTTCGTGTTCTTCTCCGGCACATGCGCAGTGAGCCCAACCTTCACATTGTAAACACTGAACCCACCCTTCTGTTGATTCGGAGAACAAGTTGTCACAAAAGATACATTTGGCATCGTTGAATTTGAAAACGAGCAACCAGGAGCTGCATCATTTTGGTGTGCTGCAGACTCTAAAAATGTTGAATTGCTAACTTCTTTGGTGTCTTCCGGAGATGGTCTGTCGGTAGTTCTTGAAGGCATGAATTCACGAACCATTTTATCTAAAAATGATCGTTTATGGAAATGTCCCCATCTTGCCCCAAATGTTACATCGAGATTAATTGAATGATAATATCTTTATTTATTTACGAATAACATTCATACGCACCTAAATAAATACCTTAAGAAATTGCCCAACTGATAATATTAAAAAAATAATACGATTGAGAATTATTACTTACCTGCCGATGTTCTAAAGATGGTAGAAAATAAGATCACAATTGCTAAAAAGAGCAAAATTGTCACTGAACGCATAAAGACGCTATAAACAGACTGTAACTATTGGTGTCGTGCAGAATTCAACTGTTTTTTCCTCTGTCTGTTTTCAGTAACATGGAAGTAAAGCAACGCGAAGTAAACAATAATCCCGTCTTGACCCGCAGCCCCATCTAACCCTATCACCTTCTCCTACAAAATTCCATGAATGGTACAATATTTTTGAAGTATGTATATCCATTCTGTTCTATCACCTTGCTTCATCTCTCCGGAAGCCTCAGGATGCCATTTTTCGAAAATTTCTTTGAGTTACTAGCAAAATACTGATCGACTCGATATGCTGAGCATGCAAATTACAAAAAGAACTTTGTGTTTACATTTAGTTGTTACTGAGATTTTTGTTTAATGAGAGGAAAAACTCACGAAATATCTTATATCTTGAGTAAAGCACATTGAAAGAGTGTAGTTAGAGAAAACCAATTGTCGCCGTCTTTAAGTTTTCATGCGCGTGACTTGCCACGGTATCGCAGGTCAGGACTTACGTGATCGATACAATGTCGTTTTCTTTTCCCATTTCAGCAACTGTACGGCAGTCGTGTACTTGAACTTAACGATTCTTAAGGGGACCATTCGGTTAAAACGCACAAAAAATATATGATATTTATGAATTATTTAAAAGCAGACATTCCAACATATCGAGACAAATTTTTTTAGCTTTTATTAATATATTTATTAAAATAAGAAAAAAATTATTTTTTTTTCAATTTTTCGGTGTCGGTGCATTTTCTAGGTGGTGCTTAATGCAGCGCTGCCACAAAAGGGTTGCCTAAACGGTAGCCATAAAAACTAGTCACAGGATCGTCTGAATTCAAAAGTCGGAATAGTTTCTTAAAACTCGTGTCAGTGGCTATCGCCTTACCTAGAATCGGCGCAAAAATACAAAACTACGATGATTGGGGCACATTTAAGCAAAATAGTTAAAAAAAAACGGGTACATTTACGTACAAAAGTGCAGATAAAAAAGAACACGCGTTCCAAAAATTATGTTTGTAGATGACGCGATAGCGACTCTAATTATAAATCGAATGCTGCAAGGTTTTTTTGAATCGACTCACTAGATCCGAAATCGTGGCCACCGTTTTAAAACGCTTTCAACGTTGCTTACATCACAATGATCATGTTGCGGCTTGGCGTCCGTCCATATTTTATAAAAAAACGTTGCATTTTCTGAATTTGAGTTAGATTTTTTTGTACAGTCTTTCAGTCGTTTGTACATTCGTTTTCCAACGTGTAAAACGCACTCCAATTTGTGGATCACGAAATTATCATACGGCGCGCTCGCCTCTTACCTATCGGAGCATGAATCGGTTATGCGACTGTAGTACCTGTTCCGTTCCGAATTTCGATTGGAAACTTTCACAGAGTATTTCTGGGATGTTATACTACGAAAATATGCAGGAAAGAAAATATCCATTTATTGAAAAATTATGACCGGAGGGTCCCCTTAATAAGTGTACAACCTGCATACCATAATTCACAATATAGAAATTGAGGGTGTATGAAGTCTGTAAAAAGTTTAAAGTTGTACAGATAATAAAAATCCCGGTATTGCTACAATGTATGTAATATGTTTATATGCCTATTACAGAACCGCCCGTGAACTTTCTATTACCAACACATCGATTAGAGAGATTATACCGTACCTATAGAATTTACATGTTCATGTGGAAAATGGTTCATTTATACGAATCGATCACACTCGAATATAAGTTTACATATAGATTTACACAAGGAACATTATTGTCGTGCTGAAATAAAGCAGAGAAATACATGCATTTCGAACTTGTTGAAAACTCATAAAATTCGTAGAAGATTGAAAATACGTGTACGATTTATAATCGAATTTCAAACTTAATTTAATTGGACGATTCTTTTTCATCGAGATCTAATCCAAACCTAACCTGAGTATATCTAATAGAAAACTATTTTACCATATCCATGATATACTTACATACAACAGGTGTTTAAGTGAAAGATGTGTTTAAACAGAAGAAACTGATGTTCATGTTTATGAAATTTCAGGAAAAAATAAATTTTTAAAGGGGTAAAAGGATATCAGACGGTTAAAATTGACGGTTTCTTTTGGGTTGGATTGAAGAGTGACTAATATCTCAAACCAATTGAATTTTGTACAGTTCTTTACTGTGGATATAACACGTATTTTAAAACCGGAAAGCCTTAAAAATATTAAAAATTACGTAAACTACAAAACGCCAAAGTGAGCGCTGCAGAATGCGCAGGTCCAGGTGGTGAACATGATTCCGGTTGAATGCCTCATCCGAAAGCAAAATCGTTGTAAATGAATACTCTCTGACTCAAAATCTATAAAATGGATCTTTGTTGAAAAATTTTAATAATAATTCGCAACGTAGTACAACAAATATACACAGTGTAAATTTTTTCTGTAATAATTATCTGAAAAAATGTTTAATAAAATTTTTCAGAGTTCTGAGATCTTATTGAGCGAGTGAAAAAAACTGTTATGTAAGTTAAGTTAAAATTTCAACTAAAAATAGCGATCCTTTCTTGATTTATGATGTTCACCGTCTTGAAAAACATGGCTACAAGAAAAACGGCTTTAAAGTTTGCTTTACCACGTTACTTTTCGAGCTGTAACTTGCGTAATTTTGCGAATTTTTCGACGAATTTATTTTTAAATTCTTCTAAGGGATGAGGCATTGATAAGCCATGGAAAAAGACTTCCACTTTTCGCATGTCTGATACCCTTTTACCCCCTTAATTCCGCACTCCTGTACATTCCCACTATTATTTATATCGAGGTAGGACAGTCATGCGAGTCCCTGCCAATCCATTATGGTCACGCAATATTTTCTATAAGTTTCAACTGTAGAAGCTTATTTACAATCTTTGCTTGTATAAAATGTAACGATATGGTTATCAATAAAAAGCCCTAAATCTCTATTTTCCAATTTTGTTAAAACAATACAACAATTTTTAATATTCTGTATGACTTCCGTACACTCTTTTATTCCCGGTGCACGATGTCACACTTCCTGAACATTTTGCATAAGGACATCTTTAGTGGGATTAGATCTTTAGTAAACTAGGCGTTTTAGGATAAACCATATTTTTTCAATTGGGTTTAAATTAGGAGAATCATCGGGACAGGATAAAGTACAGATACTTTTGGATTGGAAGAAATTGCAGAATGAAAGAGTGATTTTACGTACACAAAACTCACTTCGTGTCATTAGCAACATTCTAAACAACCTAACGATGCAAAACTTATGCTTACCAAAGCTGATATAATCAAAAATTTTGCTGATTGTGAGAATGCAGAAAACGTTTAAAATTGAGGGTACCCATAATGGAGTGGTAGGGTACTGTAAGTAGTTAAAAGTCTCCATAGAAGTATCCACTTTACTACAACTAGAAACCAAATAGGATATGCCCTTTCCTCTATAAAATGAGCATATGTAGTTATTTTTCGTTTCTCGTTAACAATCACTTTCTGACACTCTTAAGTAGCCTATTCCAAATCATAGAATGGAACAGTCTTTTCTTACAGAAGCTTGTATTGGTTTCACGATATCTTCGTATGGGAGTTGTTTTTTTATTTCAAATGGCGACAGGTATATTGCTTTTCTTTTTTGCGGTGGTATCAACTTTTTCGTTACCAGCTATGCTTTGTTGCAAGGGGACCCATGTAACGATTACGTGTGGCAATACAATTTTATAACTCAGAATGTGGCCTGTATTCCATCCTAATTTTTTACATGCAATTAAAGGACAGTATAAAGAATGTTTGTAATTGCAAACATGAAACGTTGTTTTATCTTAAATAAAATTCGAAAATTTGACGTTCTTCCATATTAACGTTTGCAACAGGTTTTGCGTTATGATTTTTTCAAGAATCTATGACTCAGTATCTATGATGCAAACAATTGGAAGTTAATTTTGTTCTACCCGCAAAACACTGCACGTTAACAACATTTCGTAGAAATCGAAGAGGGTGTTAGCACGGACTTTAATCAGTTAACATGTAATCGCTTCATTAACGATTGATGAAAGTGTGGTGAAGCTAAGGCAAGAAACGTGCATACATCAACGACTCCATTTCCAGTCTATCATTAGATTGCGATCGCTTCGGATTCGTCTTTCGTGCAACACGAACGCGGTGATCCCCGATGCTCTGGCTGTGGGAACATCTTCAGCTGCTTTTACGATTCAATCGTTCGAGTAATGACGGTTCATCCTTAGACACAACGTCACCACGTTATTAAGGAGTCCGCATGTGACCGTGTAAATATCTAACGTGATAATAGGTGAACCACATCCTGTCAGTTCCTCCTCTTTCATGAAACGCTTATTTGTTAATAAGAGATCGCCCCTACTGCGAATTCCAGTCATTATCAATGTCAAGTAATTACCGTCGGAGGGATATTCTAACGAGGTAACAAGCACCACGCGATACGAGAATTTCTATAAAAAAATGCTTGGTAGGCTACGGACGTTTTCCGTACTGCACAAGACGCACGTACCCATGAGTCAACTTGCGAATACTGTAGAATAGTCTGTTTCTTTCTAAAACATATTAACACGTTGACTGTCACGTCACCCATATACAGGTGACATTTCGATTCAATCATTATCCACTGGATCATATGTAACATTAATAAATATATCTAAGCAGGTCGAATGGAACCCATAGAGAAATTATGAACTTTACTGATATTATTGATTAACACTAACCGTACCAGGCCCGGTCAAATAACCGGTTTCAAAATTTAATTTAAAACTGTACATTCATTGTTATTTCTTTTGTTCATCTAAGTTTATGTAAATTCTTATATTATCGGATTAATCAATTTCTCAATTTTTGTTTTTTTTGCTACTTTTTTTACTGAGGAAAATTCATCGCCTGGCTTGTTTATGACCGGTTACGGTAAGAATAGGTATATGTGAAGTGCCGGTACGGTTAGTGTTAAAAGGCGTGTTATTTTGAGGTACATTCATTCTGTATAAAAATGTAAAAAGTTTGTAATTTTTAGCTGATACAGCGTGGCAGTCAAAGTGTTAATACATTTTGAATCCGTCTATTTCTCCATAGACAATGCATTATCTTCTGGTGTCAATGCAGACATTGATTTAAGTGACATTCTTAGTATTTATATAAATATAAGCAAAATTTTAGAGAAAATCAGTTCTTGAGTAAGGGTGCTCTCTGGGGCTCTGTAACAGGTTATTACTGGAACTGCCGATGTACAGGCAAAAACAGAGAAAGATTTGAAAAAGCCATAAAAACATACGACCTATTCTTACATAACAATAATTCATGCATGCACATCGACACGTATCGGAATACAAAATCCAACCTTGATCTAATTCTCTCTGCTACGAACATCTCTCGCGAATTAGATATCAAAGTATGTGACAAGACCTGGGGTTCCAACCATTTTCTTATTTATATAGATGTCGCCGTAGAGAAATGATACTACAGAAAAGGTCCTTCACACTAAAATCGGTCCGCTCAGACTGAAATAAATTGACAGAGAAATTTGAAACATGCTACACAGAATTCCTCTCATCTAAATGCGATCAACTATTTCCCAGTGACAAATATGACTTTCGTGAAAAAAAATAAGTGAAACAATAAAATTCTGTACTCCTAAGAAAAAGAAAAACTATCCAAAGAAAAAGAAAGTCAGTCCCATAGTGGGATTCGGGTTGATTCGGATTCATTAAAAAATTTGACAGCTTCTTTCAACCACATAAGACCACAAGCACAGAGTGATCGTATATCGTGCATGTAATAATGACTATTGTAAGGGAGAAATTAAAAATATTCAGTTCAAATACATAAATTATCATGTAATAGGATTGTCGTTTTTTAAAGAAAATTTATACAAACGTCAATATTTAATGGTTTTTAAACAAATTGAACTTATTTAAGTTACATTAAACATTTTTTCCCGAATCTAGTAATTTTCGAGATATTCGACCAAATATATTTTCCAACCCCAACTATAAGGGCTGTTTTCACCCCTACAAATATGGCCATTTGTTGATAAAAGAAATACGCATCCAATATTCTTCCAAGTACTATATCAGGCGCGTCCACGCTTGTGTTTCATCAAAATCGACGTATATCAGTTGCGTGATAATCCTTGTAAAATAAGCCACTGTACCTATGCTCGAATCTTTCTTATCTTCAAGATTGCGTGCTCGATTTTGTGAATATAGTAGAACCTCGATTACCCCAACACTGATCAGCCGGAAATTGATCATCCTATGTCAGCTACAAGCTTAAACTTTGATTAATGTCACTGTGTACATAATTTTGCACTGCTCTGTATTTTTTATTCCAAAAGAAAATTGTCATTTTAAAATTATCGAGGTCCTACTTACTATAGTTGTGCGTGAACAAACGATAAATTAAAAGGTCGATAATCAAAGGGCAGGAGGGAAACGCGACCGTGAATGGATCGGTGGATGGTTTAGGAAACACCCTGTGCAGAGACGAAGGGATACACGTTGGTCGATTTACCGGGCCCTCGAATAAAGACATGAATTACGAATTAACGGCCGGGAAGGGTGGACGGCGAACACATTCTTCTCCGTTGCTTCATAAATCCAAGTTCAGGATTCGGCACGGTTCACCAGCGCGGTCGGCTTTTCGGAGTTAATAACATCTCTATCAGCGAGAACCAGTAGAACTCGATGTCCGCCGTGAGGTTCCCGGCAAAGCGGTACCTTTGCATCATTTAATATTTAAAAACAAGCCATAAATATGTCGCCTCCGCGTGCTGCTCGTTTAAAACGCGACCGCTGGATTATGGCTGCGACCGCGGTCATCCCCTTCCAAAAGCAAGACGAATGAAATGTTGAAACGACCGACCTGTTAATGACATTGCTCTGTCGTTGCCGCGACGGCGAACGTACGTTCGCGAAGTTACCATTAATTGAATCGCTCGGTTGAAGAGCAGTACAAGTCCGAAAACCACATTCTGAGATATTTGAAAAAATAGTGTCACATTTTGTGTATCATCAACACCATTGATTTTATAGTGCTGCTCCAATTTAAACACGTTCATACTAACGCGGATGAACGTTCATATATGTCCAACTATGGTTAAACTTTGTTCATTAATTTTCAACAATTAAAATAAAATCATTGGACTTGTACTGTTTTTCAACTCAAGTCACTGTTTAGTCAGGAAATTTAAAAAATAACACAGTACTAAAAGAAACATTTATTAACTTGCTTTGTACATAATTGAAGTAGAAATTATTCCATGAAAAGTGATTGTTAAACAGATTGTTGAAACAGTACAAATCCATGACAGATACTGTTTTTACACTCATTAAACTGAAAAGACTACTGAAACACGTGTAGAGGGTAGTTCTTTGCACTGTTTTTGGTCCCAACATATAGTTCTGTACATTTTACATTTAGGTTTGAGACTGTTTGAAAATGGCTAATTTTGGACTTCTACTGATCTTCAACTCACCGATTCAATTGTTTTCTTGCTTCTCATCTTCGTCATCTATACCGTGTTCATCCATATTTCTATACAAGGTTTCAAAATAAAGGGTCTATGACTTTAGGTACTTGTAGTACTCGCCTAGTGGAGTAAACAATGCCTGATCAACATACCTAGGTCCTAAAATCAATCATTTCAATGAAAAACTCAGACATTTATTTTCACATTTGTTACAGACGTTCGATCTGTCTTACTTCCATGTCTGCGTACAAACGACAGGCATTCTCATTGACAAGTCCATACATAAAATACATACAGTGGCGGCCGAAAGTATTCGTACAGTGAGGGTATTATAAAAAAGATAATTGTAACTTGTAAATGAATAACTTTATTTCAATGAATTTTATACAACATTTAAAGTAATATTTAACATAAACGTATATAAAGAAATAAAGTTTATATTCCGTAATTTACTAACTAATTTTAACAAGTTACAATTATCTCTTTTGTAATTTCCTCACTGTACGAATACTTTCGTCCGCCACTGTATTTGTTCCATGTTAGAATAATAGGCAGCATTGTTAACAACACGACAATAACACTAACCGAACTATGGATGAATACTGAAGACTTGTACTATTAGGCATGCGTCTATTGAGTAATCTTTATTGATATTAATAATACTCTGGTGTTGTCATACAACTTTGAACTAATGCACCTCTAAACCAATATTTCTGTTTATATTCAATATATTGCGAAGTGACTCACTTAGGATATTTAACGTTCGTAAATACACTGTGGAGAAAAAGTCAGGTACTATTTTAGTGAAGCACATTGAAATCATAAATAATTTGTTTACAGAATAGATTAGTTTTTTTTTTATTAACTCTAAGATGCTTTACAATTTGTCTAATAAGGACATTCGGTAAATTGTTTTAACAGTGTTGTGTTTAATATCACGTAGATGTATTTCTTACATATTTCTGTGAATATACCCCTGTCCAGCCTAAATGCCGTCATGTGCATTTGTTTACAGCTACTGACTCGACTCGTTGACCGTATTACAGATTGATGCGTATGAAATGTCTGATTCCTGTCAATCCTCCTGCTTGGTGGGAATGTTTTAGCCATATGTTATGCATACACTGTATGAAACATTGCTATTACCGAGCATTCTGATCAGTGACCTTTGTTTAAAGGTTTTATTGACCGTTCTTCGAATATCACTATCTAATATTGTTCTTGGAAGTGAACTAAAAGAAACTGCACAAGAAGGAAAGGAACACCCTTTTTTGTAACAAAGTATTCCACAGTTTTATTGAGTGTCTTCTACAGGTATTACCGAAAAGTGTTCGAGACTTCGGGGGAATATAATGCTTGCAAGGAGGAACAAAAAATGTCTAATCAGCATTCGTCCTAAAATTAACCCTTCAAATTTTGTGGGCATTTTACACATTATGTAGAGGTACATTCTAGATAGTGCTGACGGGTCTCTACAAATTTAAGTAAAGATACGATGTTTCTTATTGACTTTCTATCAGTCTTTAAATTATTGCTAAACAATTAGATTGGTATGTATGAAATGTTTGATTTTCACTCGAATCTTCAAGTTTGATAGAAATCTTATTAGTATGTCAGTTGAATGTCTTTATATTGCACGAAGAATTGCTATTATCGCTATATCCTTAACGACTTTTACTCAAAAGGTTTTTTAACTTCTAAATCGAATTGAAAGTTGAAGTGGATCGAGTTCACTGTTTCAGGCTTAAATGAGGTTTGATATAACGTTTGTACCACATCCGCCATATTCGACAGATTTATTGCCTACCGATTATCATAAATTAAACGGTATCTCGTTATACTCTGATCGGTCCAAATTCATGAAGAAGTAAAGTCATGAAAGAGGAATAATCCAGGTCATAAAGTCGGAAAACCTTAAAAAATGGAACTTGTCGTCTGAAATATTGTTAATAGAAATGCACAGAATCAAGTGAAGCTTATTTTGATTAAATAATTTTTTCTAAGAAATTAGGGAATTTGATCATTGATATGCGAATCGCAAGTTTTATATGCACTACCTTAATATTATTCGTTTCTAATATGTGAAATATCTTTTGATCCCAGTCCTGCAACAATTTCATTTCATAAATAAAAATTCTTTACTACGGCATTTAACGATCCCAATTTTCACTGAAAACTAATGGGTTGAACTGGATTGTAGCATTGGACAACCCATAAATTTAAAGAAAAAATTAAAAAGATATCTTAGAAAAGCATTTCAACACACTGTTATCGACCAGTAAATTTATAATACGTTACTCAATACATGGGATATTCCACAAAATATTAAACTTCATTTAAAAAATTGTTACTTTTGTTTCATAGGTTTAATTGTTACAGTGACTAAGTATTTTTGTAATATCAAAATTAGTTACTTTTGCACTAGTCTACTATTATTTAAATAAGCGTATATAATAACTATAAAAATGTTCATTGTTTTTATATTTCAATTTATAGTGTAACATATGATAATATATTCTATTTATTCATTGTATATTTAATCAAAATTCTATTCGTGTCCGAATACTTTTGTAACCGATTCTACATCATTTCAATTTTGAACGACAACATTAATTACAATTCCAAGAAGAGAAAATTTAATTCACCGATACAAATATTCTTTAATAAAGTCAGAAAATATTTCTAGTTGGTGTGATCTGTAAATAATTAATAAAGAACAGGGTGCAAGAAAGAAAATTTGTCACATTTCAAAGAAGCAACAGCAACTTTCAACTGAATTCCTTATTGTTAATTATCAAAAATCATCGCAGCCAAATAAATTTATTACCGCACAAGAAGTCTGATAAAACGGTAACAAAAGGTTAAATAAAACAGCAGAACATTCGGTCTAAACTTTCGGGGGACCGAATGAAGACATCAATTTGTTGTTTTTCATGATAAACGGAGGGGTTGAAAAAACCGAGGGATCCTTTGCCTTGTAACCCCGTTGCAAACGGTGGAATTATTTAGTGTTGGAAAACCGTGTATAGACTGTACCCACCGTGAAACCGCCCCGCCTAAACAGTGCGTTAACCGATGATTTACGAGGTGCTAGTTCCTGGCCCTGTTCTGGCAACCCTTGCCAATCCCATAACCCTCTTCTGCTTTGCTCCAGATCTAGTTATGTGCCCATTGTCGACAATCCCCCGTGTCGTTCCACACATGGCCGCTACTTATCAAAAGCCCGACCTCGCCACCCGTGTAAGGATTCCCAAGAAAATTTCGTGATACGCCTATACCGAGCCGCCAGTTGCCAAAATGTAACATAGGTGCTAAAACGACTTGACTGGTTGTAACCCTTTGAGCCCTGAAAATTTCGGGAAAAGGCGTGCATCATGTGCTGAAATTCTCCCTGATGGAACAACGTGTTAACCTGAACATTTCATTATAACAATGTGTCTGACGTCGATTGTTCAATTGTGTTAGTCCACTAAAATTGCAAAATGTGTAACGAAACATACATATTTTAATAAGCTGAGCTGAAGCCGTAATTCGTCTGAATACATAGGTTTATAGCGTACAATAAACAGCTGGGCCTGGACCAGTACGGTGGCCCGTAGCACACGGTAAACGATTTTTTGGAACGCACGTATGCGTTCGCCATCCTCGAAGGGTTAAAGGCTGATGGAACAAACGAGGTTGATTAACAAACGAAGGTAAATAGTCAAAAGACTTTCCTTTTCGATGACTGGATTAAATTCGCCATTTTTACCATTGTTTTTTCTTTTCTGTTTTATTTTCACACAACATCAACCCATTAAAAACAGATCTGTGGATTTCCTGAGACATTATTTTGCAAATAGATTATCGAGTCTTAAAATGAACAATGAAACACATGAGGTACGTAAGTTACGATGATTATAATATTTTGAACTTTGCGTTCATTTTTAATTACTTTTACATAAAATTACGCATAAACAGTTATCGCTATTGGATTCCTTGGAACCTACAGAAACGTGCTATGTAAAAATTAAACGTTTCCATTGACTACCAAAATTGGTCGCTTTCGAACATTTTCATATCATTTTTAAGCACAAGGATAAATCCACACATTTTCTATTAATTTGTTTATTTTAAAAATAGATATAACCGCCTTTCCCCTAGCACTATCTTTTGTTCTTTACAAAATTTAAAAATACAATTTTGATAAAATGTTTACAATTCATTATTAAAAATGTCTTCCTCATGTTCTTGGAAGACGTTCATTTCTCAACATATTTTTTTCATTAAGTAATTTTACAGCGATTGAAATAAGTAATAATCTGATCGAGCGATATTTGGACAATACGAAGAATTATTTAACATTATCACAATCGAATTATTATTTATATCAATTATTACGAAGCTCCACAGAGGTACAAAAATCTGACGAAACGGGTACCATACAGGTAATACGTGGAAAAATACTTTTCATACCAAACCGCAAAACATGTCACTACACTCGTATCAAAAAATTAATTAAAAATGGAAAGAAGTGCTGTAAACACAAGGGAGTGTCTGCTTTTAAATAAGAAAACTAATAGAAAATATTGAACTTCATTTCCAATCACGAACTTTTCCAGACGACCTGATATTGTTACGTGACTTTGAACCCAGAAACAAATTTCGATTAGAAGAATTCCGAATTTCTCTGCGGATGGGGCATAATGAAGGGCTCGTAGAGGACGAGGTTGTACAGGTGTGACGCGAAATCGCATGGACCCATAAAGGGCCCTTATATGGAAATGCGCGAACGAAAATATATCATTATGACTTATGAGAGGCATTATCGCCCGTAGGAGAGCTTTACGGATCGAGAGAAGGAGGAAGGGCAAGGGACGGGCCGTAGAATTTCATATAAGATGCAAGTATAGGGGCGTACGTATCTATAGTTGCCATAATATATAACGTTCGCCTGGTAGTATCAAGACGTAGCCGAATGACAATGTATTATCGCCTTTCCTTTTATTGTCGTCCCTCTCTCGTTCCTTCCCTTCTGTTTTCCACCCTTTGCTGTTGTGATTCAACTGAACCGGTCACGTTTAATTCGATCCACGTATCGAAAGTGCCGCCGAATTGCAACCGATCCTGCCGTTAAAGCAATCGCGTGAAATCATTGCATTTTATTCGGCCGACGGGAGGATTAACCTAATTCCGTTGCTCTATTAACCTTTTCAGTCCTGAATCTTTCGAGTAAAAAGACTTGAACACGCGTTGGACTGAATACTCCTGTTAAGGTAAAGGAGTGGTACACTTATTGAACCAACAAATATTACATGAACATTAAAAAGTGATACAGCAGTTATTGTTCATAATATATTCATTCGTGTGACTTCTATTAATCGATTTTATTCTATCTATCACCGTCAGGCCTCGCCCTCTCTCTTACTGGGATGTGTGTTGAATGAACACTGTTCATCCCTTCCAACAATTCCATTACCGTGATATGTATAGTTCAGTCATTTCAGCGTTGTTCACCTGCGAAATACTTAACAAAACGTACAGCTTTTAAGCAGATATTCTGACATAATAATATGCACGAATATGTTGCACAGGACCGCTGCAGCCCCAATAATCCACTTAAGGGTTAACTAACGTCATCTGCAAATTCTTTATTTGACGTTTTCTAAATTCTCGTCATTGTTTCGTAAAACGGCGATCTTAACATCTTCACTGTACAAACAGGAATTTCTTGATATGGAAAAAGCAATTGAAAAGAAAAAGGAGACAAAAGCTCAAAAAAAGGAAACACACTGTTGGAAAGCCGAGAATTGCTCCTATTGAAAAAAAGAAATAAATTAAGCAACGTCCTTGTCAAGAAAATCTTGATCCTACAGTCCTTGTACCTATATTTATTTTATTTTTGTGTGGCTGTAATTCGAAAGTAGCGGTTAGGTTACATGTTGATTGTTATAAATGTTTAAGAGGCTAATAAAATAGATCTCGATAAAAAAGCTTGTAAACATACCTTGAATAACGGAAGTTAATAATACGTACACACAAATATCACCAGAGGATACTAGTATAATGCATTTGCGAAAAAAACTGAAGCAAATGTTACGCGTCCATAGGATCAACCGCAGCGAACTTGTACATACCTACTTACATGTTTGAACTCTATTAATTAATCGTTATAGCTCATTTCTTAGAACAATACTTGCGTTTTCCGGCGAAATGGATATTCTGTTATTGATTTATAATGTAATTTTAAAAATCTGGATCATTATCGCAATTCAATTTTGCTTCACTAAATTGCCAAAATATCACACTGTGCAACGGTCCCAAATCGACCAAACAGTGCCCTTTATTTCTGCTGCAGAAAATACAAGTTGTAAAACAGATCCGCTGAAACGTTTTCGCATTGTCCTCGAGTTCATGTAAAACTAGCCAAGGTACGTACCACGTGTGTTCACGTCGTGTAAACTCGCGCAATAATAGAGCAGATAGTAATCTAGATATTGGGAGGAGGAAAAGAAAAGAAGAGGGGAGGGATGAAGAATGAAAGTTCACCGTAAAAAGAGCAGCAGAGGAAATCGGGGTCCGATGCTCCCGTCGGTTAGTGTTACCATTATGTTACCATTATATTATGGTTCGCATTATACCTGCAATTTTCAACCCTTATCTGAAGATCCCATCGTCTTCACTTGGAATTCGAGTTCTAACAATAAGACGAGTGAGACGCGCACCACTTCCTTGCCCGTCACATAATCGCCATTTGCTACTTGAATACGCAACAAGCATGGCTTCCTTCCTCAAGTGTACCATTTTGGGTCATTTGACAATATTTTATTTCAATTACTCACTGACGATGAGCAACTTCCCGCCAATATACAGTCACCGAATTGGTAACAGGTATCGTGGGTCTAGAAAATATTCGTACAAGTATTAATTTTAAGTAACATGTTGTATAATTACGTTTCTTATTATTATAAGAAGCCTCTTAAAATAAATATTTGTTGTATTTTCTCTGAAGCCATTGACATAAATATATAATGAAAAGAAAAGTACTCGTATTTTTCATGCATTAATGGAAATTTACAGTCTAATTATATTACATCATAGTGTTTAAAATCTACCAGATAATCCAGCATGGTCTACCAGAATAGCTTCTTAGTTGACAATAGTAAGACCAAAATTTAAAAAAATAAATTTATTATAAATATAGAAGGCATTAGGAACAATTTTTAATTTTCTAAATTACTACATGCGATGTGAATATCATCGTGGCTGAAATACCTTTAGAATTACACAATTTAATGGAATAAATTCAATTGTTAGAAGAAAGGTGAACGAGATTTCCTAAAAGTCATTTTTACGGTACTTTATACGTTTTTTTAAAGTTCAAAATACATAAGTGAAAGTATAGAAAAACATCCATAGTCACAAAAATAAAAGATCTATTTTTCACGAAACGCAGAAGAGGGAATTGCTTTTCTTATAAACTAAAGGGCTCGAATGTTAATGTTCAAGAATCCCCCCTCTTTAACATTTCAAAGCGGACAGATATGATACTGATAGAGCACACACATCGCATTTGATTACAATCAATCTGCGATCAGACGCATCCTACCATAGAGTGCTTGTACGGTCGTCACATGTCTTTTCCTCCTGCGATATTTACATCTTTATCGCATAGATTTTGTAATTTGAAATATTCTTTACTATACAGTATCGTTCAGATGTTTCCAGACAAATTTTCTGTAGACAGAGATAGTGGACGATTTTCAATACGAGCAAATGTATAATAATAACAAAAATAAGCAAGGTTCAGCACACTTTGCCCCTACAAAATCTAGACACACCTTATTCGATAGAAACAAGTCAAATTTGATGAAGGACATTGAGGTAATTCTGTGGTACCAAGACTTTCCACAAATTTCATTAGGTACAATTGGAAAAAATACTATACTGGTATTGACTTTATCTTCTGAAACATGGTCTCAGTTGTACAAATTTTTTACTACAGTCCTTGGCGAGACTCACAAAAATATTCGTTATTATTTATTTAAAAACAAAGATCAAGCATTTGTAAAGGAACTGTATCCTGAAGGTCGAACCTATCCTTTTTACGTACCAATGCTAGATCCAGATACGGAAGAACCACGAAATCTGTAGACCTGTTATACAATTTCTGAATAACAAGGAGGATTTTCAAAAGTATCTAAATTTATAAAAAAATCACAATGTTACACCCTATACTGGAAATATTTTGCATTTGAGTCGCCAACTACCCTAACAGTAAACGCGACTTAAAAAAAATAAAATAATAATAATGTTTTGATTTCTTTTTTAATACCCCTTTGCGAGGTAACAGAAAATAGTAGTCTGCATGGAATAAGGTACGCTCCACGACAAAACTATAAAATATACACGAAAATTGAGGAAAATTCTATTGAACTCAGGAATTTCTTCTTCCTTCATTCGCACTGTTATTGTTTATTTCACATAGAAGCACACTGCACAGTTCTACGAAACACCGAAGACTGCAATTCCAAGAATTCAGACAACGAATGTAAACATGTGCTTTTCTCCGTGACAAAACTATAAGACAGTCGTTATTTGTTAACGAAATACAAGGTAGTAAGAAGTTATTCGTGTGATTTTCACTGCAGTCACTAGTTTTGCGTGATTTGGTGTGTTATCCTATGAAACTTGTTAGTTCTAGTAACAATACAGTAAAATACCGCGTGGAAGCGAATTAAGTGAAGCAGAAATAAAAGTGATCAATAACTTGCAAGAAAAAAGGTTTCACTGGTAGAAGTATCACGCATATTAAAAAGATGTTGTTATACTATACGTAACTATCTGAAAAATACAGAAAAGTACTTGAAAAAACATCCTGGTGAACGTCCAGAAGCTACAACTGCTCGAGAAAGACGTGCCATTTTACGGGTGGCATCGAATTCAGCTTCCACGGTACGACAAATTGCGAGAGAAGTTAGCATCAATACAAATATAAGAAATGTACAACGAATTATTAAAGGAGCAAGCTACTTAAAACAATGAAAACTTCTGAAGAAACCACCACTAACTGAGAGGCACAAAACCGCACGATTAGATTTCGCGGAGAAAAAAGTGCAATGGAACAAAAAGTAGAGGAATGTAATATTTTCAGATGAAAAACGCTTTAATTTAGATGGTCTTTCATTATTTTCATGACCTGAGAAAAGAAAAACTTATTAAACAGAAAAGACAAATGGATGGAGGAGGTGTTATGATGTGGGCGGCTATAGGTTACGCTGGTAAAAGAAATATAAAGTTTATTTCCAATAGTATGAATAGTAAAATATACGTTCAAACAATCCAAGTACAGTTAACTAAACATACCTATCAAATGGCTTCACAAAATGTAATTTTTCAACACGATAATTCAAGTGTGCACACAGCAGAGTACGTTAAAAATTTTCTGGAAACAGAAAATACGGAACCATTATCATGCCCTGCCAGATCGCCGGATCTGAAGATTATTGAAAACTGTGGGGGGATGCTTGCACGACAAGTTTATGCAAACGGCAGACAATTCAACACTATAGAAGAGTTAGAGTATTGTATTTTAGATGAATGGGAATCATTGGGAATCATCAAATTTTAATTATAGCAAAAATATTTCAGGTGATAAAGTTAGATGAAATACCCTGAATATACATAAATCTGATTCGCTCGCTTGTTCTCTTACCCGCCACGCAACAGTACGTGACCTTTGCCTGGCCTTAACACCTCCACCTAATCCCCTACGCACATTTTCTTCTACCCAGTATACTTTACGAATTGTTTTTTTTTCGTAATCTGTATTTGCGCAATCTATCATACAATAATATTCAGCACAGAGTGTGATAGGTTACATTGGTGTGAGTGTGAATGCACCCAATGGTGTATCAGAATGATATTATTTAGCTTGTACCGCTAAACCGGACTGGTAGGTGCAGAAAATTATGACCCTTTAGTCTTTCGCGTTCTTCGGTGGTGTCCAGTAGTTTTGTGGCCATGTTGTTGGGGTGGTTCTTCAGCCGTTGTTGGTACAATCTTCTGTGTCTGGCTATTTCTTCTCTTACGGTAGAAATACCGTTTTTTTTTATTATTTGTCTGTTCAGGATGTACCAGTCTGCATTCATTATGGCTCTTAGTTTTTTGTTTTGCCATCTCTCTATTGTTTTTATGTTGGAGTCCGCGGCTGTGCCCCATAATTGACAGGCGTACGTCCATATTGGTTTCAAAAGTGTTTTGTATATCAGCAGTTTATTCCAAGTTCTTAACTGTGTTTTTTTACCAATCAGCCAATGGTCTGTATCTTTCATTTAGTTGATCACTTTTTTTTATGAACGTGCATTTTCCATAATGGTTTCCTGTCCAAGTATACGCCGAGGTATTTCACTGTTATGTTAGTTCGTTGCTGTTGAATTTTACTGGGGGGCATGTACATTTCCTGATGATAAAAGTGACGTGAGTGGATTTTGTGATATTGATTTTGATCCTCCATGTTCTCAGCCAGAGTTCTATTCGAAATATTTGCAATAATAAATAAAAATCAAACGCCCTGTATACAAAGAAGAAGAAGGATTAGCCAAGTTTCCCAAACGATCGTTCTAAGCAGATGCAAGTGTGAATGACACGAAACACGCTGATTCTGCTGACGTTCTCCCTGAGATCGACACCCTTTCGATTCTCTCCCTCGAAGTGACGGTCGTTCGAAAGGTAGAGACAAGGTCAGACCACGGACAGAACAAACGTTAAATGCGGTCAAGGAGCTGGAAGTAATCGAGGCAGAGTCTCTAACGCTCCGAACTGTCTCGTAAAGCAAAGCACGACAATGTGAGCAACGTGCCGGATAATACGACGTTGCTTTTACCTCCTCGATGTCGTAAAGTGTATCTTTCCTCGAGTCCCGGACGAAAAGAGCCGCGAATATGTTTTGTGCTATCCTGTCGAAGAAAAACAAACTGTCTATTGAAATTGGGATAGTTTACGAGGCGGCGTGGCAAACGTCTCCGTACCTTTTTCGCATTGTTTTCGTTCCTCCCGTTCGTACGGCATCGTATTTCGCTGATCTACGATCAATCGGTGAACAGGTGCTCCGAAAGCGATGGGAAGACGAACCATTGCATTGAATCGAACAAACTCAAACATAACTTCGACTTAACGAAGTAAACATCGTCAACGGTGCGCCGCGCAGTGGGGCGGTGTACGTAAGAATCGCGGAAAAACTTCATAACTTCTGTATTTTTTAATGTCTTTGAATAATTTTTTTTATATTACCTGTTTAAAGACAAGCTTTATAGTACTACTACTGCTGTTACATAATACTGTGCATATAATAATATTTTAGATATTTTAGACAAGCAGCACGCCTGTATTTTTTTTCTGTATGTACTATTAATTACAATCTAGTCTTCTTTCGAGATTAATCAGCAGTTTCTTTGTGTGTGGTTGGCCAGAGTGAGGTTTCCACTGGAAGCTTCTCATTAGAATCTTATATGTCGTGTGTAATGAGGTCTTGAGGTTTTCTTCTTTTCAATTTACGGAGGTCCGTGTCTTGTGATTTATGGCATATTTTTTGACTTTGCTCTGATTTCCTTCATTCCTAGATCCCGATGAATATAATCGTTTGATTTAAGAAGCTTTTCCGAATCGTAAGCACCCTACCAGTAAAATGTTCAGTACCATACTTCAACGTACATATTTTATAACTAGACTGCGGATGTTTACGCAAATATACATTTTTAGAATTCTATATTTCCTCTGTAAATGCAGTTAACTTAGGGAAACTTCAACAACACTGTACTTGCTCCTTGAAATGTTCAAAATAGGCAATTCTTATTTTGCTAATTGTAAGTTATTAAATGTCCATCGTGCACCAATTTAGATATATTACATTGCATGAACATCCACAGTCTATTTATAACTAATGGAAACATCTTGTAACTCTGAAACTAATAATATTTGGATCCATGTTCATTCAGATTCTACCCTTTGTTTTTATGAGTACTGCATACCCCATAAAGTTGACCCCAATTTTCTTGAACAGCCTGTGAAAAGTGTTTTTGTTACAGTTACATTTAACATTAAGTGACAACGGATAAGAATTGTCTATAGGTATAGCAGAAACATGCAATCGTGTGAAAGAATAACATGAAGAGCTAGAAAGTAGAAGAAGAAACAAACTCATCTTCGTTACAGTTTGAGGCTGAGTCGTATTTCAATCACGAGGAAAGGATACGTCGTCAAAAGCACGTCGGTAAAAATAGAAAAGCCCATACGCTCATAGTGAAATTGTACTACGTCAGTCGCATCGCTTTGAAACGACCCGATTAGTAGGAAAGTAACGTACTTTCTATCACGTTTGTTTGTTCAGCGAGCCGTTTTCGTGTTTGTTAAAGGAACGACGACGATACAAGGAGGCCATAGAGCTTCCTCTGTTTGTTTTAGCTGATGAAAGAACGTCGGCCGGGAGAGTACAGGGAAGGGTGTTACCCTTTCCTTTTTCGAAACGGACAGAAAGACAACCTGCAATTACCTCGTTCCCTTTCCTCCCGTAATCATCACGTTTCGATCCGCCATTTTGGTGCTTAGAAATTCAAGCAAGGTGTCCAGGAAGCGCGACCATGACGGTCGATTCTTCGCACTGCTCCGAAACGGTCTGGTCTCATTATCCTGACACGCGTATCCGTTCTCCGTTTCACTTTTCGTTTCCTGCGTTATATTCGTGACGCCCATTGTTACGTGAACGGTTTGCGTTCGAACGAGCTGTTGCTTAATTTATAAACACAGACGAGGAAACCATTAAAAGGTACTTCGTAGGGAGTCTATGATTAAACTTTGATCGGGGAAACCGGGGTTCGTGTGGACGCCTTCAATTAAGTAATTATATTTCTCAGAGTTCGTACGTTTGCAAGAGTAAGGAAATTCAATTTTCTGATGTGCGGAATGATGATAATTCTTATTTATCAATTAGCTAAAAATTTGTAGAACAGCCAAAATGTATGCGTGGAGAGTAGAGTGAGCAGGGGTAGCAGGATATGAAGGAATTAAATAGGAAAAGAGTCCAATAAAAAAGGTATCTTCATCCGCCGAATAAACTAACTTCGAACAGATCTCTTTGTCTGTTATTCGTTGAATAAAGATTTTTTTTAGAATCCCATTTTTATTTATACCTATTATACATAATATTAACAAATAGTTACATAGTAAGTAGATAACGTTTGGGTTTCGCTACATTAAGCAACAAGCACTGCAAGAGACTGGATAAAGATAAACCAGTTATTCAAATTTTTGAATGAAAGATAAAAATAATTTCTGTTATAACTCCAAAACCGTCTACATTACATGAACATATAGAATAAAACAAGTAGTACATATTAAGAAATCTCACTGTAGGTACAGTATGCCCCCTACAACCGACAAACAAAGCAAACATACTTTGTTGTACAGTAGAACCTCGATTATACAAACACCAGCCATCCGAAAATTGGTCATCCTATGTCAATTGCGAAATAATAATGCCATTAATGATATTATATACCTGATTTTTACTAGTGTGTATTTTAAATTTCAAAATAAAGTTGTGATTTTTTGCGAAGCAGAAATATAATACGGATCATCCTATTATCAATTTAAAAAATAGTAAAAATCTACGTTACATGAGCAAGCAGAAAAACACAAGTAATAGAGGAAGTGCAGCATATTTAGAATACTGTTGGTAATTTGGAATACCGAAGTATCTAAAGAACTACTAACGTTATCTAATTTGTAACACCGCAAATAATAGGGGCGAATGATCTATTAACCAATGATATTTGTGGACGAACCGTAATTTTGACATTTCCGACTCAATCTACAGAGGAGTTAAAAGAACGTCAATTTGTCAAAGTTTTTCAGCAAGTATTTAATCGTTGCAATCATGGTTAAAATATGTCAAAAGTTTAGAGTAAATCATTTAATCCACTCATTTGCCTATTAATTCTATGATTTCAAGCTATAAAAAACAAACTTTGTTGTAAATATAAAAACCACATTTATCAAGAACACTCTATTATTATTTACAATAAAGGTATAAACTAATTTTAGCTTATACTTATTAAATTACATTATAATGTTGTAAATTAATGTATTATATTGTACTGAATTTCTTCTTCTTATGAAATTAACACGAACAGCTCCGAAACAACAATTCTTTGAACAGCGCGGAAGGGTTAATGCGTTGACTGCGTTTACGCGGGTGGTCGAATAGGCCGGCTCCATTTTGTCAGCGGTTCGTTCCATATTAATGTTTTCTTGACACGGGAAAGCCACGAGTGGAGTTCTTTCGGTCTTATGAAAGCAAACTCGGTTTTTTAGTCGGCGAGACGACAGGACTGCTGGGCCTTTATATATACATGTCCGTAGGGTGCTAATGACGATCGATTATCCTGTGCACCGGCGGCACCTCCTCTTTCTGCCCTTCTCTTCTTCTTCTTCTTCTTCTTCTTCTTCTTCTTCTTCTACCTTTACGATCGTTCGTTTTTGTTTGCACCGCAATCGCTCGGACCTATTTGTTGCGGACACCTATTAGGTCTTCAACTAAAGGATCTCATATTTCAGCCGATCCGGTATGAAACAGACCGGCACGACGAGTTTCACGCATCCTGTACAGAAAAGGTAAAGAAAGTTCAAAAACGTCAAGTAAACAAACTCGTAACTTTTTTATTATTTTTCTTCTTCTGTTCGTGTGACCCAGCATCGACAACTAGTGGTCATTTAGCCTACAGTTTTAGGTGGATTTCGAACCACTATGTATAACAACAACACAGAAGCACTGAAGACAGTCACCGAACTTGCAAGCGCTGATTTTGCCCAGAGTAGCTTAACTTTAGCGATCGGACAAGAATAGGGGATTCTCTTTTTAAATTTGTTTATTGTCAAGATCAGTAGCAGTACAAAGACCACAATAAACTATCAGAAAGAAAAAGATAATACGCCATTGGCAATTGTTTTTGCTTCTTCAACTGCGAAAAGTTATATACGACCCGAGAAGGTAGTCTCTACCGTATTCACAGTTACTATACTCTCCTTGAAGACTGGTGATAGTTTTCGTAATAGAAACTGGATCAAAAAATAAACCAACGACAAACCAGCTCAAAATCCAAGTCTACCTTGAGGAATCGTTTGCAAGTGAAATGGGGCAAAATATAATATTACCAGAAATGAGAAACTCACTTGTTAAGAAAATGATTGAGAAACTCACAACTAGAATGACAATATTAGTGAAAACAGTACTGAAGCAGCGAAAGAGTTACATCAGTGTAATGATTTGATTTTTAATTCATTTCCATGGTGAGGTCTGTTACATAGTATTGAGTATACATTTCCTTTGTGGCAGAGGTCGGCAACGCGGGGCTCGCGGGCACCTAAGTGCCCGTGAAGCATTTTCAAGATGCCCACCGCCCACTACTGTACTAAATATCTTTATTTTACAACAAATTTCTAACCCATAGAACAACTCTTACATTAACATCATTAAAATTATCAAGCCATAGCTCTGTTTAAAGCTTATAGTTATTCAGACTTCAATCTGAATTTATTCAATTTCAGATCATTAAGGGTTGGTAGGTTTTTCCATAACATGGCCCAAGTGCCCTTTGTCATAAGCTAACCGTTCGAGGTGCCCTTTATAGTGAAAAGGTTGCAGATCACTGCCTTGTGGTATAAAGTATGGAAGAGATTAATGTCTGTTCGAATTCTCCAATGATTTCATAACCTTATTCAGATTCATTTCAAATTTGATAAGTGTCCTAATATATTTATGAACTGGGGTGTGCACTGTTTAGTGAGCATCACAGAATGTATTATAGCCGTGCCATATTAATTTCTGACTCTCCTTGAACTTTGTCCAACTTGTACGACCACCATCGTCCTGACACCATTCCCTTTTAATTCTGCATTACAAACGTAAATTACAGGATACGGCCTGGAACTGGCCGAATTTATGCGGTACAGTTGACACGAAAGAGCGAAATTAACGCGACCATAAATGGTTAACAAATATACAGGGTGTTCTACAGGTTTCCGTACAAACTTCGCCAATGTGTGCTACAGCTACGAATAAAACTAAAATGTCATCTAACAAGAAGTCCATAAATGCTTCATGAAAAAGTTATAACAAAAGTATGAAACGTAAGGAACGCGATAATGCTCTTTTTCCTACAATTAGTTCAGTACAGGGCAAGACGAAATATGTAATGAATAAAATGTGAGAACCAACATTGCATTTGAGGAAATTGGAGAAAGTCGCGACGAAATTCGATCTACAATAAATTCGATATTGCGTTGATATCAGGCTTGTATTGATAAAGGCGGGTGATACTTCGAAGTGCAAATGTTTACTTCACGTTTCATATTTTTGTTATAACTTTTTAATAAAGAACTTGTAGACCTTTTGTTATATAACATTCTAGTCTTATTTTTAGCTGTGGAACATATAATGTACTAGTCCCTGACTAATACTTTATCTAAAACCAAGTGAATTATGCATCAACATTTTTCGACATCGGAAACCTCCTCCGCATTGCAGCCTGTGACTTATTTGTTTTGGCCCTTTTCTATATTTTCTTCTTACTCCAAGAAACTCTGCATGAATCAAAAATCCCTTTACAAACCTCGGTAACCACGTTGTACGAGTTCAGTGTATTACGTTAGCTCAATATTGCAGTAGCTCTGTCAGTACGAACTTGTGTCAAGTTTACAATAAAACCCCTTTGTCAAAAATTGATAGTCTGAATATTATCCTATGTAATCGCCAGTCGATTACAAACATGCTGAAAAAGTTTCTATGAAAACCTGTAGGACACCCCGTATGTGCAGAAATTGAGACCGTTGTGCGATTTCTCCGAAGTTCATCAATAAATTAATAAAGATATCGAAGTAAATTGCAAGGAAAACAAAAGCTTTGTTTCTGCAGGCGAGGAGTTCAGGAAATGTACCGCTGTAGGTATAGCTTGACACCTGACGTTTTTAAGAGGATTACGTATTACCCGCGAATTCGAGGAGAAGACAAAATGGTTCGTCTTCTCGAGCCTAAAACTTAAGGAGATTAAATGTTAACCCTGTCCCGTTCTCCATCGCCGTGAGACTCAAAGTAGATTAACCGTAAGTTCCGTATAACATTACCCTGCCTCTCACTGATCCTGTTACATCCTGCCTGGAATTAAAAATATTGTCATCCCGCAGGATTATACTCACGGATAATGTCTCGGGTCTTGTCAAACATAAATGAAAGTTTCGTCGAATCCTGGCCCCGTCTTGACACTTATAACGGTAGTCGTATTGCTCTTTGATCATCATTTGTCGGTGTTCTACGTATATACATACAGTTGCTTGTTATAGTATTTGAACGCCTACAACCCAAATGGATAACAAATAAACTGCACGTTTAGACTCAAGTTTTTGAAATATTATTGTAACTGAAATAGGATGACAGTCTTGGGAATGTATGAGCAAAACTAGTTTTTAGTCGATGCTAAAGAGGAAACTCAAAAATTTTGACATAAAATCCAAAAGGATGTTATAAAACAAAATAATGGAAATATGGAATTCCACAGAAAAACTGGTACCCAGCATAAAACCACAGCTCAGACACGTAATTAACACCAAAGGTGGTGCAATTAAATATTAATGTAAAATAATACAAAAATAATTCATGCGTTTGAATACTTTTATAATCTAATAATAAAAAGCATGTTTGCGCTTAATGTTCTACCAATTCCGTATTCATTGTTGAATTCTTGTCTAGCTTTGCTCATAGATTCCCAAGACTGTCGTCTTATTTAATTACAGTAGTATTCTGAAAGCTTGTGTCTGAACTGGGTGCTTTATTTGTTAACAATTTGCGTTGTAAGTTTGCCAATTCTTTTGTAAGTAATTGCATACAGGAAGAAATACACAGGAAATTTCATTGATTATACAATAACGTACAGTGCATCATGATCATTAATAACAACCAGAGATGATAATTGTTTTGATCGTTAAAGGTGCCGTTTATTCATTGTACAATTACCACCTGTCCAACATTCGATAGTACCTGCTACCTAACTATAACTTAGTCATAGCTTGACTCAGCTCGATCGAGTTCATCGTCCTTCCTTTCTTCATTCTCATTTCGAAGAATTCTCGTGGCGGATTATTTGTACCCACCGTAACGATACGTCATTCTTTCTTCGAGTAGAAACATTTCGAATCCAACGAGTCACGTTTCAAACTTATTATTTAATATCATGATACGGTAGATGTAAGTCTCATACATGAAAGGCAGAGGAGATACAATTTTCTTATTGTCACGTGACAAGTTTTTTGAAACTATAGCTCTATAAAATCTTTATATTATTTTGTTCTCCATGTTCAGCAGTTACACCCTTCTGTACCGAACAAATAATTGTTACAGTGGAGCTGTTCGGGTTAACTTGAAGTTTAAATAAATTACATGTGTGAATATACTAAATTATAATGTAATTTAAGGAATATAAGCTACAATTAGTTTATACACTTATCGTAAACAATAATTGAATGTTCTTGACAAATATATTTTTTACATATGTATACAGCAGTAGAATACTCTGCCTCTACCTATAAAAAAACTATTGATACCACATTATGCCCCGCTCGAAATAATTCAAGTTTTGTCTGAAATTTGTTCAATGTCCCTAACGATATCAAAGATATTCATTCGGATATGTTAATCCTTTGCACTTCAAGCATTTTTTGATACGATCGACCAGCAACTCCAACATACTTTTGTAGTCTTAACTTTTGAAAACCATAAGTTTTAATTTGAAAAGAAAAAATGATAAAAGTTTATGAATTTATTAACATTGATTTTGATAAAATTCTAAAATGCTTTTTGAAGCAATTTCCAATGTGCAATTTTGATATGCTGGTGTGTGATGCAAATTATGAGTGTCCCCATAGCGGAGCCAATGGAGTTATGGAATATATTATGAGTCAACGGAGTGCAAAGGGTTAAAATGGGACACCTTGTACATTTTACCAAACATAGCATGAAAAGCAATCTTATTCAAGGAGCACATTTTTCAGATAATTTCAATAAAAGTTAATTTCATGTAAATTGATTGTTCTATTAAAAACTTATTAAGTTATCTAGAATCTCCATATTGGTACCATTCCGACCGAACGGTACACGAAGGTTGCACAGATTATAGGAAAGAATAACTCCTTCTTACAGTTTGACAATAGAATTCTGTGAAGTTCGTTCGCTGTGGATCGTGTTCATCCGATGGTTCAATGGATCGAGATAGCTGATCCATCAAGTGCAGCTTTTAACGAAGTGGTTGCAAAGCTGCACGTTGGGCGTAAGAATACTTAGCAAATATAATGGGTGATCCCATGAGAGACCGTACGGAGACAAGATTGGTTACACCTCCGATTCGCGGGTGTCCATTCACTTCCGGAACCCGCCTACGGTGCCACTGCCAAAACAACTTTGATTCTATTGTTCGTGGAAACAACGCGCCGGTGATCGATGGATTTGCTGCGCTTCTCCGACAAGCTCGCACGAATTACAAGGATTTTCACCCTGAAAGGAAAAAATGAAGAGGCATCACGGCGATGCTGTTTCGATACAAATTTCTTCGGATTTGGAAAGTACACACGGCAACAAATTTCGCCTTTCTGGCTCGTCCTTCGTCAACCGTGTCAGAATAGGAGAACAAATTTGAAGTTTTACAGTTCTTCAAAGTTATTGGTTTATTTGATTTCTTGTGACCAGATATCATGTATTTAAATTGTAGATATAATGCATTCAAACTGTACACGTATGTGTAAACGATAGACTGTAGTATCTGGTCGCTAATGACTTTCCTGTTAATGCGACCACTTTAAAATAAATTTATAATAAAGAAAAAAAAAATTTGAAGTTTTCCGTTGACGATGTAGGTACGTTTTTATATTATGTGATAACTTTTCGTGAGAAGTACATAGAGAGTGCTTTAATTGAAAACCCATTCCCTGAAGAACATGAATAAAGAACATGAGGAATAAAGAATTTGTTTGATCAAATAAAGTCTAGTAAGATATTAGAATATCTCCAAATTAACTCTTTTCTGTCTAGCGGTTAGCTAGATTCGACGGAATACGTTTATGTGTTTCAGATATAAAAATCAAAGATATATCGTTTCGTCATGTTTGTTACCGTTTTTTTTCAGTTCCATGTATTTTATTTTTGCTGTTTTATCGCATAAACACATGAAATTCCATTTATTCCAAAATATCAAAAGTAATAAGAAATTGTATCACTTCCCGCTCCGATTCCAAATCGGATTAAAATATCAAATTGTGTTATTATGCTCTACGAATAAAAATAATATTAAATTATTCTATGAACATCAGTCTAAAACTGCTTGACCTAAAAGTTACAACAATATTTTTGGAAATTAAGAAAAAAATGGAGATTTATCTAATGTTTGTTGGAGTTGTGTTTACTATTTCAAAGTTGTCGTTGTATGAATAGCTATAATTTTAACACATTGCACAGCTTCAAATTAAAATACCGCAATCATTTTCAATTGAAAAGTACGGGTTTCGTTTATGATTTTTGCAATGGTATTACTCCCTAGTAAAAGATTGTCATATTACATGAAATATGTATTAGCACAGACTTTATGCAAATACAACTTTTTAACTGTGCATTTTGAGATGAAAAATGAATGGAAAGTGTATGTTTCTGTCTGAACCTATAAATGAAGCTTCCCTGAACCTATGTTTATACAAGGTGTGTCGAGGAGTAGAACAATCAGGCAGGTAACGATTATGATTAAAAAAAGAATTAAAAATTTAGAATAACATGTTTTGTTTGAAACTCCATTTGTGATCACTGATAAAAGTAGGAGTGAAAATTAGTTAATTAACCCTTTGCACTCCAAGCAACTTTTGATACGACAGACCAGCGACTCCACCATAACTAATATCATGACGAGCTACTGCAAGCAAATGTTAATTTTCAATGATTCATACTCCAAGAAAACTTAATCGAGATAAGATATTTACGCTTTACTTAGTTTTACGTATTAAGAAATATTTCATTTTTGACACGATATACAAAAATTAGTCGATAAAATTGGCAAAACAAACAAAGTGTCTGAGAGGCATCCTTGGAGTGGAATGCTTGACGTTATCAGACAGGCATACTTGGAGTACAAAGGGTTAATGTTATATTACTGACTGCATTGAATTCATTTTAATTGTACAATACTCGATTTTGAAACGTTTTTAAAAATGTGGTTCATCTCTCCCGGAATTATCCTACATCTGTGTATACAGGGTGTTTCCAATCTGGTGGTACAACCGGAGAGGGGGTGAATCTACATGAAAAAATAAGTCGAAAATGTAGAGTAACGTTTTTTCGTACGAGGATTTATTTCCAAATATATCGATGTTGAAGATTCACCCAGTACGCGTTTACTTGACTATTCTGTAGACGAGTTTTTGTTGCGTTTGTATTCATGAACATCACCAATTTCATGGTTTGTTATCGTTTCCGACTCAGATTATCAGACTTTGTCATTCTGTCAATCAAGAGAACACCGACATGATCCTCGCGGTAGCTACTATAGACAGTAGGCATAAGTGTGATCGTGTGTATGTATGCACGTGTATGCGAACTCGAGGAATTTTCAACATCAATTTATTCGGAAATGAAGTCTCGTACGAAAAAGTGTCATTCTACATTTTCGACTTATTTTTTCATGTAGATTCACCCCCTTTCCGCTTGTACCACCAGATCGGAAACATCCTGCATATACAGTTTGTGTATGTGGCTAGATGGAAACAGCTACTGTGAGGGTGTATTTTACAATGCAAGTACTGCTATAATTTTCGATCGAGGCGGTGACCTTGAACGGACAACGTTTAGGGGTTGTATTATAGCTGGAACCACTATGCGTGACTGAGGAATCTCGAGAGAATTCGTTGACATCGAGTTCGTAGCGAAACTTCCCTCGGGATGGGATGGAAGGCTTGGCTCTCCAAGGGATATGCTGAGATTCAGGAGAGTCCAGCCTCCAGAACCGTGAGCTTCTCAGTTCGCCATTGTGCCGAATTGTTCCATAAAAATGGCGCGGACATTTGAAAAGACACAGCTCGCCGGCAGTGATCGAAAATGATGTATTGATTTTCGTTCGTGCCACGCGCTCGCCTCCGGCAACCTCGAGGCACGATTTTCGAAATTTCTTCAAAAGCCCGGGAAACTTGGTCGAGCACCTCCTCCTCCTCCTCCTCCTCCTTCTTTTTAAATCTATAATCTGGATCTGGCTGACAGTGCTATCCCAAGGGGCGCATCGATCGAGATGTCAAATGTCGTTTTCAATCAATTTGAATGAAGTAAAAGTTTGTACTAAAAGTTGTAAATTGTATGATTGTCCTACTTTTCACGTACAGTAGAGTCCCTCTTATCCGGTTCCGCTTTAATCGGTCTGCGCTTTAACCGGCCATATTTTTATTAACAATTGACGCATTTCGTGTTACGTAAACCCTTATCCTTGTATACACTTGTGTCATCTATAAATAAACTTCCTAATTCTCAAAAAACTGGCCAGTAGTTTCCTTAACCCTTTGAACTCTTAATTTTTTTTTAATTTTCTTTTCAATAACTCCTTATTATTTTAAAGGTTTTATTTGAAATGTACTTCAAAAGACAGTTTGTTGATAGGAACCAATTTAAACAATTTTTTTTACTAATTATATTGAAAATAGCATTGGAACTTTCCCAAGATCTGATATTTGCGGAATTTGTGGTAAAAAAAATATAATACTTATTTAACTTAGGAGTACCTGTGAATAAAATCGATGTCGAGTTACACTCGACAAAGGAGTTCAAAGAGTTAATCCATTCCCATAGAGTTTGTTTCAGTTGTCTAAGGACTGAAAGTGTCTTTCTTCTAGAAACTTTTACAATGTGGAAAATATATGTATAATTTCCACAGAATTTGTACTAAACAACCAAAGAATAAATGCTGTGCACAATGCCAAACTTCAAAAGTGGCCATTACTTTTGTAACAGGATAATAGTAAGTTAAACTAGACATTAAAAAACTGTTTTGTGTACTAGATAAATGTACAGATGTAGAAAGAATATATGGTAAAAAAAGAAGCATTACTGATGAGTAGACTGCGGATATTTATGCAATCTAACATACCTGAACATCTAAAAATGTGCGCGTTTAAAAGCGCGAAAAAATTAAGAAATACCTTTTTCAAACATTTACAGAACAAAACACAGTTTTGTCAGTTTCTTTTCTATAATTTCATTAACATAAAAAATATTGAACTCTAACAACGTATACTTGCATAAACATCCGCAGTCTACTGATGAGGAAATAAAATTATATAATAAAATTCTCTTTGTTGTTTAAAGAACCTACGTACACTATTTCAATTACATATTCTGTTATTACAATATAACAGACTTAAGCATCGTTCGAATAAAATTGTTTAAAAATGGTCATTCAAATAATAAGTTATCTTATTCGATTAGACGTTACTTTTCAATATTTTCGCGCTTGTTTATTTGAACAAATAAATAGTTTTTCTATGAATTATTTCATTATTTGATGATTGATCAATGTGTCTGAACAAATGCAGTCTGAAATAATTTTATAGATAATTTCTATGTTTATTATGACTGTGCATAAAGTGAACACAGTTTGGCTTAAATAAATGTTTAAAATAAGATCAATTCTAAGAGCGACAATAGTCTAGCTTTCAAATAAAAATCTTACTTTATAATTCTAACAGTCATCCAAAATCAAAAATTATTGTCAAATAATTTATTTGGATTTAATATAAAATAAGATTACCCCTCTAACATTATTTTTAAAGTATTAACAACAAAGTATTTGATATAATTCATCATTTGGAATATTTTCTTTTATTTTGTATTTCAGACAATTTTTGGCCAAGCCTGCATTATTACATACAACAATTTGTTGTTTACATACGTGAAGGACCCTAGGAAATACCTGCTTATATTCTCGTTTAATTACATAGAATTTAACTACAGGTATATGTAATATTTTCTAATGTCTTGACGATAATAAAATTACATTTCACATAATCGTGAAATAGAATGAATCATTACTTGAAAGTGTACCTGAACTATCATTATTTTAATATTTCAAAAATTGTCAAACTTATGATAAGAAACAACCGTATTTATAAATAACAAAGTAACGCTTTTTCGAAAGTATCCAGATCTGATAATTTCATATATTAATTTAGCTGTTATAGAATTTTTTAAACCTATCTTGTTACAATAAGGGACTCGTTACAGTGAACGGAAAGTCAGGTAGCCGAAAACTGGGTGTACCTTTTAGAAATTTATTATCGAAAAACGGTTCGACCTGCGACATCAATGGGTTATGAAATTGAACTTAAATGCGGCTCAGGTTTTCGAAGGGAAGAAAAACGTGAAAAGTTCGACAGAAATCGGTGCAACAGCTGTATCGGCCGGTCCGTACGCTCGAATTCTCGTCGGTGGGGTGAAAAAATAAATTTTTAGAAAAAAAGTTCAATCGCGGAACCAGTCATCCGTTTGATTACACGTAATGATCGACATTTGATTCCAGAATAACCGGGGATAACGTTTCACGTGCGCCAGGTAGCCGTCGAGCCCTCGGCTATTCCGACAAACCGTTTCACGTCACTTTCTAACTAAAAATAATTTCCGTGAAATTTTTTTCTCACCGAAATTAGAAAAGTTGTACGAACGACCACGGTAACAGTAAAACGGAACGCAAACATTTGTTTAATTGTGCTCGGCAAACGAGGCGCTGAAAATGTAAAATTTATAGCGATTTTCGGTGACTAACTTAATCAGTCCGCAATTAGTAAAGGAAATCGGTATTTTTTTTAATCCATTAACGCACACTTTTTTTCTAGATCGGCCTTAGAAACACGCTTTTTTTTTTAAATTTCTTTGTTGTTACAAGATGACTGCTATAGCCGTCATTTGCCAGCACATCAAGAAAAATTTGACGGCTATAGCCGTCATTTGCAGCAATGGGACAAAATACGTTTAATTTAACCCGTTAATTGGGGAAGACGAGTTAACTCGACCTGTGAAAATCCTTCTACCATAAACAGGACCTGTTAATTGTAACAGAGTATTTGTTAACGAATATTTAAACCTGTTAATCGGAGAAGGCGATTAAACATGTCATTTGAAAATGATTCTACAATAGCCAAAACAAGTTACCTCATTTTTATTCATTTGAACTACAAACAATAAGTACTTTTACCCCTCAACCGTCTCTTGTGTCAATTTGACATATTTTTCTTACAAAATGCGACAAGTGTAAAAAAAAGCAGTATGTTATGCACATCGCTTTATTATTTGCGAACGATGCGATAAATTTCATACCTGAATGCACTGAGGGTAAAGCATTATTTTATTTTCAATAAAAAATGTACAGACATCTATTTATCTTTTTATTATATTGATTTTTTAACATTGTGTGAAATTGACACAGGGGGGCAAATTATGCTGGGAAAGTGAGGAACGGATGAGGGCTAAACGAAGAATGATTTATATAATTAACAGGTTAATGCTTACAATTAGTAAATGACACGGTTAGTTTAACACATTGACTACCATGCTGTGCAGGCTAAAAACAACAGAACTTTCTAGACTTTGATGAAACATGAAAGTAATCTAAAGATATACTCTCTTTAATTGATAATATTAGTGATTATTTTTAATTCTTGCTGATTTTGTTAGACCTTCTTAAATATTTTACTAAAAGTATTGGTGTTCAGATAAATAATAAATGAATTTAAGTGTCACCCATGTATGGGTGACATAGCGGCCAAAGTGTTAATCTATTTTTTGATGCCGATTGTTTATTTCGCGGTAATTCATGTAATAAACATTGTACATTTCGGCAATGTTAAGCGTCGCTTAATATTTTTGCTAAATAAATGCACCGAGCGCTCGTGTTGCTAAATAGGAAAGGAAATATCGCTGGAAGATGAAAAGTGTTGAAGTGATTTAAGAAGCGGTTCGGAGAAAGGAGGGCGGCCAAACGAAAGCAACTGTTTTTCAAGAATTCGCTGCAGTACTCGGTAGCACCCTGAGATTTTCAAGAACAATGACCACTCTGATGATGACAAACGTCTTGTAACATGATATTCGACCATATGCCGTCAGAAACTACCCTCCGGGCATTAATCGCGTAGCGTCTGTATACGTACAACCTTGCGGCCAATAACGAAGCGAAACAACATCATCGAGCAACAAAAGAGGCCGTGACCTGAAACCCTGCAGCTCGATACAAATGTGCAGATATGCTGGGTTATAGAGTTACACAACGGGACCTAAAGCCCCTGAGGGATGCTAAGGGCACGGCTTCTTACCAATCGAATTTTTCTAATCTCAATACGCTTCTGTCGCGTAATAATAATACGATATTTCACAGAACCCAAAGAAATCGAAGAATTTTCACGTGGCCACTGAACATCGAGGATAGGGTAAAAATATACAGATATGTGGAATAATATAAATTATATTATATTATACAGGGTGATAGAAAAATAGACTACAACTTTAGAGGCTTATAGTACTCACTGAAAGGAGTAAAAAATATCTAATCAACGTAGGTCCTAAAATCAATCCATTCCATGTGAAATCAACTTTTATATTTACGAGCATTCGATGTTGCAACTTTGTGAGTCTAACAAGGAGAGTGCACGACCTTCGTCTCACTGATTTAGTTGAGACTTTGCAGACTGGTAGATTTCATCACCCTATTTACGAAAATACCTCATTATAGGGGTGGATACTCAATGTTTTTCGAAATATTCATGTTTGAAGTTTTTATACTGTCTTGAAGTACACTTGAGTTGAAGTAAGGAACTAACTGTGGTCAAGACAGTATAAAAACTTTAATCGTGAATATCTAAAAAAAATATTGAGTATCTGCCACTATAATGGGGTATTTTCGTAAACAGGGTGACGAAATCTACTATCTAGTGTGCAAAGTCTCAACTAAATCGGTAAGACGAAGGTCGTGCACTCTCCTTGTAAATAAAGTAAAATGAAAAAAAAAATAAATAATGTGGTGGAGTTACGACAACGAATAGAAAATGTATGACGTACGATACGAGACACGGAAGGAATATTTGAAAATGTGAAAACAAACTTTTTTATTTTTCGTCAAAAGGATTGATTTTAGGTGCTATGTTGATTAGGCATATTGACCTTCTCTCGGTGAGTAGAATAAACCCCTAAAGTTTTAGACTCTCTTTTTGCATCAGTCTGTATAGAAAATATTTGTACCATGTATTTTGTAAGACATACATTCAGAAACTTGTCATTTTGGATCTCAAAGAATTTATGTGGTACGCACTTCTGATCAGCTTAAGAAAACTCGTTATGATAATAGCGAACAGGATTTGAATACTTTTATGGCTTACACTATGTTTCATTATAACAAGAAACGTTGTAACTGAAATATGTATCTTTCGATTACGATCACATTTACACAGTTTATTTTTGATAAACGTGGATTGCGTGGAGCTCTGAAAGATATTCATTATACTGGTCATTTACATCTAATATAGGTATGAATATTTATTTATTAATATCATAAACAGGATAGGCTCTTTTTTCACAAATATAATATGTTTGCAGTGTACATGCTTTTAATTATGAGTGAGCATTAAGACTTTGCATTTTAGGGTGCACGTTTGCTAGAAATGATGGTAGTGAGTCGCGAAAAATGGCAACCTTATCGCGATATAAATTAGCAAGATTGGACAACCCAGTAATAGGATTTGAATGTTCCAGTTTAGAAGATAAATAGAATCGTGCTATTGAATAGAAGACATAAATTTATACAGGATGTCCCAGTATTCATGGCATAACCGGGTAGGGGGTGATTCTACGTGAAGTAGAATTTTCTTTTGTAGAAAATTAAGTTTCTAAAGTTTACTGACAATGAGTATTTCCTTACATCCCATGCGGCTGATCGCCAAGCTTATTTACTGATTCATAATAACATGATCTATCAACATGCAAGAGCTCATTTAAATCTCAGACGACCATCTTGGTAGCTTTCCTAGTTAGAGAAAGTGCTTTCCTTTGATCCGGACAACAAGGCAGAAATAAATATACTATTCGAATACTTTCGTGAACCTGCGCAGCAGCGTGGGAATAAAAAATGAATGAATCCTGCTGACAGGTATTCAGTCAATTAAAATTGACACATTTTGAAGCGTGTGGAGAACAGCGCAGCTGAATTTCGGGGAATAATTAAGTACAAATAAGCATTGGAGGGGCGTGATAGCGGTAGTCAAAGGAGAGGATGTAGCTGTCCGAATAAAAGGCTTTTTCAAACGAGCTCGGCCGTAAGATGAAGCAGCTGTGGCGGCTCGATCGCACATTAAATGTGTAATTATCGAGTCGTTAAGCAGTATATTCTGACAGCGGACGGGCAGGCTCGCTAATTAATAAATTGCTTTTTTGCCGGTGCGCGCTTGCTACATCTGTCAAAACGTGATCAATAAAAAATACTTTCTCGCCTCGGTTAATCCGTCTCCGCTTCAGACACGCTCTATTCCACGTTTCACGTTGTTCCCTTCAATTTTCTTCATTTCGTTCTGCCGATTAAACGATTCCACTTTCCATCCGATGGTTACACGCTATAACAGATGCCTGTGATAAAAACACTCGACGGCTCTGTTTGCTGTATTAAATATACAGAGTGTCCCAGTGTTTCGCGATCAAACTGTG
Organism: Macropis europaea; assembly: GCA_916610135.2. NCBI lineage: Eukaryota > Metazoa > Arthropoda > Insecta > Hymenoptera > Melittidae > Macropis > Macropis europaea. Next base: position 21,529,580 of record OU744345.1, on the reverse strand, counting down.
TTAATAATGTTACTATGTTCTACTAGACAGAATAAGAAGAAAATGTTATATAAATATACTGTATGTCACAGATTTGAGTAGAAACGTATTTTTATTCGAGAAAATATTTAATTTTGTGCAATAATGTAGAGAGTGAATCACTATAAACTACAATCTCAAATCATTTCTAACTAGTTGATGTTAGAAAAAAGTGATTGCATGAAACATGTTGTGTCTGGTGGGTTTCATATGGTAAAAATGTAATTTTTTGTCATGAACAAAAAACGTCTAATAGACGTGGGTAGGGAAATCAATACTAACCGAGTTGTACACAATTTGGTATTGAAAAATTATTTAAAGAATTGTTTGTGACTCAAATAATATTAGTTTCCTGACAAATGTTTCTTAGATTTGTTTTATTCAGTTTGTCGAGTATATGTTATGTATCCTGTAATTCACAGTGCACGGTGCAACATGAAAAATTCCAGGTCACCCTAAAATCTTCTGCAATATTTTCCGCATAAAAAATTAAACTCTTGCTGCATATGAAGCCCTTCAAACTCAATTTTTATTCAAAAAGATGTTTCTGACATGAATGTGTCACAAGTTTATTTTAAATGATAGTTCCTAGTGTCTCACCCTGTATATACATATATAGTATATACGTGTTTTACAGGGCCATTCTTATTCATATAACTGACAAGTTATTTGTTAATTAATAACCTGTTCGTAGAAAAATAAATGGAGACAACCCTTTTTTTAGTAAAGCTACATCCCAAAAATATGTAAACGCATATTAAATATATAATTTAACAGCAACAGTAGTAGCCGTTTGGAACTGACGGTTCGACTAGTCGATCAGACAATAAAAGTGAACACTTCATACATTTTTTAATTGAGAATTTTTCCCTGTTTTTATCATCAAGATCGTTATATGCGAATATCAATAAAATGAGTTCCAGTATTCTAGGCGTTCATGTTTACCCCTTTCTTACATACTGTACGTCCAAATACGCTTTATTACAAATTCAAAAAAGAAATAGTACATACTGCCTTACACTGCAGCTTCGTTGATCAAAGTTCAATTTTGAAAAGCTTTGCACGAACGAGTTTCGCTGTCGCAAATGTTTGGTGCACCTTCGAAGGACACTTGAATAAACAGACTCCCGGCACGTTTGCCCATTGTCATCTGTTTCAGTTTAGAATCATCGGGAAACAATGGGACGACGCTCGAAAGTCGTATATGGTTCGACAAATTCGAGAGGAGCGGCGAACGAAACGTTTTCGAAGTCGAGGCGTTCTGGGAGCGAAGATACTCGTACAGAGAGACGCTTTTGAAGCCTCCCCAGACCCCTGAAGAGGCAGTAACGGCTGCATTTGTCATGATTAGCCCTTTTAGTCACGGTGACCCGCCATTATGTATGTCCTAAGACGCGTTGTAACATTCCTACGCTCGTGTTGGCCGAACGAACATTTTCAAGTGTTACAAGATTCACGCTATATTTCAATGTACAGGAATATCTATGCGAATTCCCGCTTCTATTGCTTGCGCTACGTGCTTATGCGGCAATTTATGCTAGCCTCTTACAACGGACCATCCGATGAAAGTTTATATCGTATTTCATGGATGATCGTATGCGTTGACAACGATACATCTGCATGGTCGGTACCCATTAATTGCGCGATTCTTCATGCTCCTTAATGGCCTCCTATCCAACCGTACTCTATATTCCTTGACTGATTCAACGGTGTTACCGAGTCGATCCAGCTGATCTCGTGAGGAACTGTCGAATTGTAAAGTAAACAGTAGAAGGTACTGTTGTCATAATTTTGGGAGATATTGAATCCTGTGCGCTGGATAATCCAGAAGAACAACAGCAGGGCACGGCGCGCCTCCGGCTGCGTGCCAACTATGCAAACAATCACTACGCATCTTCTTCTATTGTGCTGCATGCTTTTATCGACTCAAAGCTTCTTTTGATTTTGTTAGCGAAAAAGAGCCGGTGGTCAACGCCTTTACCACGTAGGAAACACCGGCTATCTTTGTGTATAACTCAGAGATGCCCGGCTATCAGGCCATTGAGTTTGATGTACACCCTTTATAATCCAGTGCTTTGTTTATTTGCGCAAACATTTTATACTTATTTTGCCAAGAAAAATGCAATTAACAATTTAATAAAAAAACACTGGCTATCGTTTCTCTCAGGTTTTTCTCCTTAACCCTCTATAACGCCATATGACTTAGAAATTAAATATCTGTATATCTATATTTTGTAAGTTTTATTTCCCTTATTTATCACTATGTATAATTATATTCTACGACTATACTGTCACCAAGAAGTCTGTTAGTTTATTATCGTATTTATTTGTATTTATATTCCGCGATATAGACTTCATCATTTACCTGATGTATTATTTTCGTCACACACACAAAGATTCTGGTTATAGAGGGTTAAATGCATGTGTTTATTACTGATGTTTAGAAACCAAACTGATTGCACTCAATCACTGTGATCTTCTATTAAAAATTGTGTAAAACATAGTTCCTAATTACAAAATAAGAGTATAACTTAGAGATGCGTGTACTGCAAGCCGTTAAGTTTAATATATATTTCGATAGTATTGCTTTGTTTATTTGCGCACAAGAATTATTTTTTTTATACGGAAAAACTTGTAATAAATAAATTCTAGAAACGAAACTTCTGTGTTGCTGCTGACACATGTTGGTTCGGAACATACCTAAAACTGGAGATCCCCGGCTAAATGATTTGTTAAACAAATATTGTTACTTTAAAAAGAAGATTGAATAGGTGTAATATTTTGGCAGCAGAAGTCGCAAAATCGCTTTTGAATTTTTATTTTATTTATCATTAACTGATATCGTTTAAGAATTGTCTATAATATTTTAAAAACATGCAGTCGTATGAAAGAATAGCATGATAAGCTTTAAAATGTCATTAATTCTGTATTCATAAATGTAAAAAATGTCTACAAAAAGGTAGAAAACATTTTTAGAGACTTTTATAACAAGTCATCATCATTGTGAGCAAACAAGATACCTACATGTGTTTCATTATACAATTTTGTATCCTCTTGCATAACACGTGTAGAATATGAGTTCTTTAACAATAACTTTCTAAGAAAGCATTTACGAACATAGAAGGTTTACTGGAATTTTATTGCATAGAATTGTACTATCTATTAGATCCCAAACGTCCTTTCACTCTGAGATATCCCGTACAAATAAAGGTAGTATTTGTAAAAACAGTAATATCTCTGTGGGAAAATATGTGTTTAAGTTTAACTTAAGTAGCAGACATAATAATATTGGGCTGGAAACCGGTTGTTTTTCACAAACAGTGATCTCATTGATTTGTTTTGTGTTCCTTGTTCATAGAAACAACCGGGAAACATGACACCTTCGGGCTGGTACCCCAACAAGACTCGTGCTCCGTGACGGTTTGTTCGCTGGCAGATTCTCAAAAGGCCAAGCAAATGCCTATTGTTACATTTTTGGGCATGGAAAAATCGATCGCACGAGGAGGAGAGGAGAAAAAGAGGGAAGAAGAATCGCTGGCCTTTCATTATGAAATTACGCAACTGTAAATTGAGCAAATACAACGGTTGCGCCCCTGCTCTCGTTCAGGTCTGCACATTTTTTCCTCTTCTTTTGCTACCCTCCCGGTAATCTAGGTATTGAGTTACATAGAACCAAAGTAACTCCTATCTGACGAGACATCTATTAGAAGGGAAAGATTCGGATAACCTTGATTCTTTTAACAAGAAACTAAGAGTTTATGACGCAAAACGAATGAAAGATTCGCGTACAGATAATTTATTTACCTGCGAAGTACACAGGACGCCTCACCTAACTTCATTAGCTGCAGTATTTCCTAACATATCTTTTCAATGTGATGAAAATTTATTTGTAAGATATTTACGACACACGTAAAATATATAATCCGGGAAGCCATTAACTTATTAGTTTCGCTCTACCCTTTAATTAATAAACGTTCGGAACTTGGCAAAGACAATGAAAGACTTTTATACAGACCAATTATAAGGTCCATGATTACGTACGCATGCCCAGCTTGGAGCAGCACCTCAGAAATTAATATCAAGAAAATACAAACTACTCAAAACAAATTCTTGCACGTAATAATTAACTATAATAGATATTTTAGGATTGTGGATATGCATAATGATATGAAAATTAAATTTGTCCGGGATTACATCAAAAGAACTACCTGCAAGTATTTTAATCGTATAAAACATCACAGTAACAATGAGGTATCACATATAATTTACGATCCCAGTAAATACAAACACAAACGTATTATGCATATACTATATAATTAGTTAAAAATATTATGTAAGATCAGTGTCATTTGCATAAAACCTAAATGTTCAGCACGTTACTTCAAGCACTAATTGTAAGCCTTAATGTAACTGTTTTTGGATTATTTGTATTTTTTCTAGTATTTTAAATGTAAGATTATTATAACAATTATTGTCAGAATACCCTACAGAAATATATATTAGTGTTAAGCGTAAATGGCGAACGGAGCTATGAAAGCCCCTGGAACATCTATAATCATATTATTGCAAATCTGTGTAGGTATACCGTTAAGGTTCAATAAACAATCATTATATCATTATATACTTGTAAGGTATACATGACGTGATAAAAAATTTCGAAGAAAATAACTGCGAAAAGTAGTACATGTAACAAAGAAATAAACAAAATACCACACAATACTTGAATTCATTTTATTTAAACTGATCTTGATGATAAAAACAGGTAAATGTGGTGTCGACTCTTGCCATTTGTTTGCGAAACATTTATTGCGAGTATCGTCTAACATTGTTACAATACTTTATAATTATTATATTATTATAAGTACTAAACGTCCTCGATTCTCCATCTTTTCGTCTCTTACTCGATTCATTTGCAATACATTTCAACAAATTTGTATTTTATACAAATTTTATATCGTTCCGTATCTAAAAAACAAACAATTGTATTTGTTCAGTTATGTACACGATTATAAAATTAATATATGTTTACTTATTTTTATATTATACGTTTATTATAATAATTACATTTTCGTCTCTTTTCTGCAAATAGGTTATTAGTAAACAAATTATTTATCATTTGTATGATTGAAAATTGCCCTCTAAAATGTATCCATATATTTCATTACATTAGATTTGACATTTTCTGTAATAAAAATACATTTTCATTAAAAACATTCATTTTTAATGAATGCATTTTTGTTACATTCTGTATATTTTCAACTTTTTCGATACACTAACAATATTCCACTCAAAATACTCTCCTTGTAAATGAATATACTTATACATGTAATTCTTTATTTATATTCTTCTTTAAGAACGTGACGATATTCTAAATCCACAAATTTAGAATTAATTAATAATAAACACTACAGTTTTGTCACGTGCACTAAACAAGGTCGTATCACAAGGTCATGTGCTTTCATTGCCCAATACAAAAGAAATATAATATTTCCGCGAACTTTTTGACCACACCACGTGAACGAATGTACTCACACATAATTTAATTACGCGTCTTTTGTGAATCGTTACAATAGTTGTCCAGGTTGGTACGCGAGAAGTGCTCTCGTAAATCTAAGTGGCGCATTAACACTTGAAATTCATGTCGTGTCGCGCCATTGAAGTCAGATTATCCTGATCCAGGATTACGTGGGTCCTGCCCTCGAAAGTGAAAGACATTGTTGGAGTACCGCCTAATTCGAAAAATCTTCAATATCACCTGCGTTCGCAAATAACCGTACAATGCTCCGTTTAAAACTGGTAATGCCTTCGATGTAGATAATCTTCTGCTCCTCTTCCTGCACCCTAAACAGTTCATGTCGACGGTTTCACGAGCTGTCGATTTACGTAACTGAATTTTACCTTTCGATGATAGATAACGAACTTGCAGAAAAGACGTTCCACAGTAATATTAGCTGCGGTGCATTGGAAAGAATGGAACCGACTTGGAAATGGAGAGGCACAACGACAAAGTTTACGATTACGTCAGAATAACAAGGATATTAAAAAAACGGTTATAACGTGGAATAGTAGGAATAAAAGTCTTGGTAAAAACCGATCGGAAGATTGGTCGGGTTTCATGTGACAGCATTTTGACGCTATTGTGTCCGTAACTAGGAATGACATGCGAACGCGTCCCCCAGGATTCGTCATAGGATCCTGAACAACTAATTTACGAAGCGGCAGTGCAGGATAGTCTTATTGTTGGGTACAATTGTCATCCGTATTGTGTAGGTTCCGGTGACGTGACAATCGAGCCGCGTCCCTTTGTTTGCTTGTTTGTGGCTTGTTCAAAAATCCGAGCGTTCTCGCGACCTCTGAATAATGTCCTTAAAAATGTATCGAACTGCTCCACATATGAGGCTCTCCGTTCGCCTGACACGGTAACAAATTTTCTAATTCTAAAAAGTTTCCGTTTAGGGCCTCAAGTGACATTATTTTCACACGCGTGAAGCTTCGAAATGTTAAAATGGATATTTTTAAATTATTTAAACGCCGAAAATGCGCATTATGAATCATACCGGACTTTTACATGTTCAGAACATACAGCGAATATATTTGTACACTTCTGTAGATAATAAATACTTAAAAATGCTGTAGAAAGGGTGTTAATAGTCTTTGTAGCATTATTCTTGTCTTGCAGCATCGATAAGCGCCGAGTTGTAATTTATAAATAATAAATTGTTTCAACATATGATATATTCCTTTTAAAAGAATATTAAACAGAGTGCAACTGAGATAGATTTTTATTAAAATCTACTGACACTGTTTTTCGATCTAACTATAAACGTAAAATAACAATAAATTACAAAAATCGTACATTATATGGAAGCTCTAGTTTTTTTCAATTTTTCAACATAAGTTTCATCTTTATCCATTTAAAAATGATAAATCTGTTTTAATTTCCGCGGAACGTCACCCCCTCCCAACTGTGGACCTAGGGAAGAATTTGATAAAATTTATTGAAGTAGAAGGAATTTTCTCGGATCAAATCTTTTAATACGTTAACTGCCACAAGGGAATCGGTCGCGGCACACCCAACTAAATTTAATTAAATTATTCTGAAATTTTACGCAATTCTGTAGTTCTACGTTTGCCTTCTGCATTTTAACCATTTTGTTTCAGAAATGTCTCTACCCCCTGAAATGTGATATCGCCCTCTCTTGTTCACGTGCTCTAAAATAATGCGGTAGAAAATCTGTTCAATTGCAGTATTATTTGAGGGGATCAAAATCATAGTGGTGTAAGTCATCTAATCCTCATTTAGAGAAACAAAAGATTTCATTAAACTGATTGTAATAAATTCCACGGTCACATGTTAATGATCGTAACGCATTGAATATTGTTATCAGGTTTTATGATAAGTAGTTGAAACCACTTTTTCTTTCAACGGACAGACATGTATAAGATTGTATCTGTGCACGCAGGTCAATGTCTTACAAAAATTTACATATTACACCACTATGGCTTTCACCCCCTCATTTATCTCTACTATAGATACCCTATTGTCCTCTGGAGCAATCATCGTGTTTACCTGGTATGCTGAAAGTAAAGCAAGTATAAATCGATTGGTAGAAATCGTTGATCCGGGTGTCGATATCGGTGTCACAAGGGTGTGAAGGCAACAGTAAAAGTCGCTCGGTTTCGAATAGAATGGAACCTCGTACCGATCCATGAATACCTCATTAATCACCCGATAGGTATCCGACTCTCTGTCACGTCAACGATGAAAGAGGGCAGAAATAAAAGGTAGAAAGAGATCGTAGCACGTTCGCGGCGGCCAAAAGACGAGTTTCCCTGTGACCGACAATAATAGAGCCGCAACCGTAAGCGGGCCCAGCTAATAGTTATAATGTTGGGAGCTGTGTTGTAAGGCGTACAACACGTTGCGGGTGTAGCAGAAAGGATCTGTGTATACATGCATCAACGGACAGCGAAACATACGAGGCATAGAAGGGCCGAAAGCTTGTCCTGCGGCACATCACAGAAGACACTCGACTGACCGACATTTTCTTCCCTTCCTTCTCCCTTTCTCCACAGGCGAACCGGACAGCTTTGATTTGAAATGAACATGATAAATAAGAATTTGTCGTTTTCAATGCAGTGAAACTACCAACATACAAATTAACCCTAGTGCGGTCGGCGGGTCTCTTTTGTCACAGCGCCTCTTTATTTATTTAACCGTAGATAACTAAGCTATCTGTGAGTGACATTATTACTAAGCATTCGTGAAAATTACGACGTCAATTAAAAACACGAATATAATTGAATTTTTTTATTTAACAACAAAAATATTTTATCTTATAAAGAAACAGGGTAAATGAAATTAAATAGTTATATTTGATATTGAATTTATTAATAAATAAAGAAGTATAAGTAGTTTATTCAGTAAGCGGATCATCCGATATCACGAGATTCAACTGTTCCGGTCGTCATTTTTACGAAAGGTTAGTTATCCAGGGTTAAAAAACTTTTGCAATTATGATATTATAATACATGCGACTGGCTATTTCTAGGATTCTTTAGTCCTCTCATTATGTCATAAAGTTGCAAGTATGAGTTCCATACATTTGGCACATTTTTTATCCAAAAACCCAGAGTGAGAAATGAGTACATAGTCGAACGGAAGAATGCACTAGGGTTAATAGGGAGATATAATTAAATCGTCTATTATCGAAAGAGCGTACGTTCATTTGTTTAAAATTTCACCCCAGGCAATAAAAACTTACTAATGTTCTTCAAGATAATGTTTATTCGATTTTCTCAATCGCTATCGATAGGAAGTATCAAAGAACACTTCTCTTTGGCTAGGTATCTACAGTTAGAAAAACACATAACTTAATTTTCCCCAAAATATGAACATACGCCCTTTCAATAATAAACGATTCAATTGTTTGGCTAAGAGAAAATTCGGATAATGGAATGTTTATTTTCTTGGTATGGATAATTCTGTTTCCATGAAAGTAACGCACGTATCGATAACAGCAATCAGAACGTAATATAATGAAGTTATTCTTGTTTGATTCGAGAATTCAATGTTGCATCAATTACTAAATTCCATAAGTTTGTCAGCATATGTGCTGCGTAAAATACTACTCGTTTCTTACATCAAGCTAAAATGAACGCGTTTTGGATGAACCCGAGTTCAATATGCAAGGAGTAACAAGTGTAAACAAATTCTAGGTGTACCCAAACTTCCGAGCCACGGCGCATGTGCATGAAGATGAAACGCACGCGTAAACGCGAAAGTGAAATGTCTTTTTCGCCGTTGAACGCGCGAACAATGCATCATGCTCTGGCTGTGGATAGGTGGAAGAGCAGGGGTCAGCTTTAGTCTCGTTCGATTAGCATGAAGGAGCAAACAGAAAGCGCCAAATGATTTTTGTTCCGCACACGCGGTACATGGCGCGGCACAATACGAGCGATTGAGCGTAAGGGATGAGAGGTGGATCAGTGTCTGCCCTTCGTGGTGGCAGGAAAGCTTCGTTGCTCGGTTTCTGTGTGGTAAACACGTTGTGTTAGTAAAAGTAATGATGGCCCATCGTGCCATTGATTTGTGGCTCCATTAGGTTGGGGCTGGTCGGTTTCACACCTGGCAGCTCCACTCCGCCAAACGCATCCTGCTGTCGTTCGATGAATCCAAATTATTTCTCCTTCAAATATTTCGTCGCTTCGAACCATTGCCATTTACACCCCTCTCGTCCCTCTACCCTCCCACCCCCCGCCCTTCCCCCTTTTTTTAACCGTTCGCCCTCGACTCACGCGTTATAAACTAATTTCCATCATCCGATCCAACGCTGTGTTCCTTGTTTCACGTCACCACAGTGGACTCAGCTCATTTGAGCCACCGGTTAATCGAAGTAACCGTTTGTTTGGGACAAAGCTCAAAGAACAGAACCTAATCGAATAAATAGCCCTGGTTTTCTTCACTTAATTGGGACAGCGTGCCGCTTATTTGGGACAGATGACTGCAGTACTCTATGAGAAGATAGCAAGCGTTAATGTTCACTTATTTTTCCTAATATGTTGTGCATTTTGCTTTAATTGGATTTTTAGGAGGACTTTAAGGCAACGTGCGTATCCGCGGACAGTCCATTAATGATATTAATGGTTATTGACAAAGAATGAAAATAGAAGGTTCTGCATGAAGAATATCTATATACATATTAGATATTTGGCTCTGATTTATTGTAAAAATATTTAAATAAACACTTCAGTGCTCATTTAAGCTATAGTTTGCTTGTTTTATATAATTTTAACTACTGTATTTACCTGTGTGACACTTCGCATAATTGGGACAGCCACTTAATCCGGCCAAAGGACGCTAGTCCCGATGTGTCCCAAATAACCGGAATCCACTATGTTATCGCGCCGGTATTGCACGAAAAGCAAGTGTGCGTTTCATGTGCGACGATACAATGGCTTTAGAAGGAGAAGAAGGAAACAAGGAGACAGATGGAGCTAATTTGGTAGATTTACCGTGACAAGCGTCGAAGGAACCTTTTCCCGAACCTCTACTCTGACATATTTCCCTCGTGTTCATTCCGATCCTACCATCGGCGGTAGGTCCTCGGTGAATTTCCGACGAGCATTCAGGGAAATTCGTCACCCACCACAGGAGTCGCCATCGCCGATAATCTATTTATTGCGTGCATAATCGCCCTCTTACAATGTCGACTCCATTCTTACGGCCCGGCTTCTCGCTTATTCCTGGACCGTACGATAAATAGCCGGCAGGAAACTAAGACTCCGACGTTGAACTTTGTAGTAACAAATTAGACATGGTGTACGAACATACTTTCAGTCTTGCGTGTCCTCTTCTCTTGTTTAATACTCTGATGGCCGCTGTCACGAACACGTGATTCAATTCGTTTGAATGATGCGCATGTAAAACTAATAAATGAGAATATCACTGAAAAAAATAATAAATAGGTAGGGTAACTGCATCAGTAGACGACAGTGTACCGATAGTTGTCACTTTTATTTTTAGTCACGAAAAATAAGCTTGATACTGAAAAAATGTTTTTGAATAGTGCGCTGTTTGAAAGGCTATTCTCTCTATTATGAAAATTTATAACTACTTTCATTGCAACGCATCGTGGATGTAAATGCCAGTACAGTTGTTCTTGTTTGTACTCTGCGTGCTGTTGGATGGTTGTTTTCCTTCACAGATTTGTTGAGGAGGTTGGTCGAGTCAAAGAAAAATATCTTCTTTTGTAACTGTTAAATGCAAATATGCACATGTTCATTCCTGTCAACTACTAGTTTTTTAGATTGATGTGTCAATTACTGGTGCAGTTTGGAGGGTCCAATGTTTTTTTTTAATAAAACTATCATAGGAGGATTATTTGTCAATATTAACGAGTTCATTTCATATAAAAACCGCTACGAATCAAGTCATCTACCTACTAAATTGCTTACTAAAAATAAAAAAAACTGTGGTAATAATTACAATGAGAAATGAGTCTTATAATATCAACTACTGGTACATTTGCCCTAAGTAACTTACAAAATTGAAATTGTAACATAATCCAAGCAAAACGTGTAACGTAGAATGTGAATTTTTTGCTTATCTAGAGTTGTTTTTCTCAACACTTTTGACACCGACGAAGTGTTGAGACACTTCTTTTTAACACCCATATGTACCTATATGGGTGATAAATTTAATAATTATTTATGTGATATTGTATAGTATTAATAAATCTATACGTATACGTAACCAAATTATTAATAGAACCAATAAAACAAATTATTTAAGTTATTAATACTCATTTCATAAATGTGGAAAGATTGTCATTTTCAGCTAAGACAACGTGTTTCTAAATTAAATAATGAATTCTTATATTTTCTATTAATCTGTGTACTTTAAAAATCCCTTTATATTTGCATTACTTCTTCCCACCTTTTAGGTAGATAATCTGAAAATGTAATTTTCATGAAGAATTCTCGATTTATTATTGGACTTTCATAGTGACTGAAATAAGCAGTAACTTAAAACTATGAAGAAATGGACAGCCACCGGGGGCATACGGAAGAATTTAACAATAACCAGCAAAAGTTTTATAAAAATCATATTTTCAAATTGTCTCTAAAATAGAAAGAAGCACCAGAAAGGGAAGACGACTATGTCTATTCTTAAAAGAAATAAATTAATAGAAAGTATTGAGATTCTTACTCTCGGAAATGACGAGAAGCTTCCGGACGACTTAATAGTAAGCGGTCGACGTGTTTTCTGTTTGAAATATCTATATTTTGGTCGAAGATCGAATGTTGAAACGACGAGGTGCAAATAAACATATCAAGGGTTCCGCTGAATGTCGAAGGTGGCCTGGCGTCCTTTTTTTTCCCGGTTCCCGTGTCTCCACGGTCTCCCCATAATCCCGAAATGGCTCCTACCTGCGCGTATAGCTCTACCGGCAGCTGTTCTCTAATTGAATTATCTAGTTTCCAATTCGACGCGGAGATTTCGGTCGAAATGGCCGACGAAAAGTCATGATGACTAAATATTGAAAAACATGCCAGAGTATTGTCGGCGTTGGCCCCCGACTTCTTTCTTCTCGGGGGCGGGGCTGTCGATTTGTGAGACCTTTTGTTTGTGGCGGTGGTCTTTCATGCTAGATCCAGATGCTCCCAGAGAAAGTACCGATGATGATGGCAGTGATGGCAATAACGATGGTGCTGGTACAGTCAAAATCCGCGGCTACGACGCGGCTAACGTTGCTTATTCGTACTTCCTTTCAGGTATGAAAATACAGCGTGGAGAACAGGATGAAAAATAGACCCCCTTTCAAAGTGGATTTGTTATTGATTCCTGGCTCACTGGATTCGGACGTACGGTCATTGTTACATTAACACTTTGACGGCCGCTGTCACGTACACGTGATTTTATTAATTTGAATGAAACACTTGCAAAATAGATAAATAAACATATCTATCATTGGTAACAAATTAACAATCAGGTACTAATAAGGTGGAAATTGTAGGATATTCAGTATAAAGAGAATTTTGTAAAATGTTTCGTTACATGCGAAAATGGTCAAACATAATTAGTATTTGCACAATTTTTGCGACCGTCGAAGTGTTAAAATTTACAGAATACCTATACCAATGTGAAATTCTGTAGTCTTTTCAATTTTGATATTACTGACAGGAAGGATATCATTAAGCTAAGAAAATCAGCTCCAGTTTGGAGCACAAACGAGTCCATTTTGTTTCAATGTTTTTGACCATTTCTAGAAACTACAGGTCATATATTTATAGTTAGAATCAGACGACTAGAATTCCTTTCATTTATAAGGAAAAAATACCGTAAAATACGCCTGAATCGCCATTTCACCAAGAAAATTCACTTTTTTAAACATATTTATGTTTACTATTAAAGTATCAATTTGTCAATAGTCAATAGTTTTATGATAATCAGATGTCTGACAATGAGACATAAGGAGAAATTGTTTCTGGCATTTATCTTCAGTTTTTCTCAAACGGTGAAATAAGAAACAGGCTCAGGCACAAAAAACATAAGAATTTAGTTACTTTTTATAAGCAAAAATAGCACCGCTGCCTTTCTATACGATAATTTTAAGATTAAATCTTGTTAAAGTGTCATTTCACCATCACTTACTTACATTTTTAATGCTTTATTTATGTTCTAAAGCGCATATAATACATAAACAAGCAATCGCCCACAATTAGCACGAAATATCATACAAATAGTGCTCTCCTGGAACAAAAATGCTCTCTCACTCCATCACACTAACTTCAACTGTCTAATTTTTTTACCGCAGGTACTGGAACCCCATACTGTCTGTTAGTTTTTTGTTTAACTAAATTGGGTCTTGCAACGTCGTGTTAGAGACGAATGAAAAAGTATCACACAATAACCAGTATTGCGGTCTAAGCAGAGTTTGCCCTACGTAAATTTTCCTGGCTGTCTCTGTATTTACGAATCGCGTAAAATATTTGGAAAGTGAGGATGAGAAGCGAAGAAGCGGACAGGCAGATTCGAGGATGCACAGTTCCTGGCAAAAGTCGAAGGAAAACGGCGGGTGGTCGAGCCGTAGGGTTGTAAATTACTGATGTTCATTGCGTCACGGTTAAACGTCCGGATCTATGGAGACTCAGACTCGCCAGTCCGAGGAAGGAAGACTGCCGCGTGGAAGCAATGCAATTTTCCGTCGATCCCTTTCGGATGCTCGGGAACAATGGCAGGCTGGATCAATAGTGATCTCGTAAACGGCAAAGTCGCATTTTTTCCCCTGAAGTCGCATGCCTGGTCCTCTGTGCGGAACGTCGCGCGTTCGAGTCGCCATAGATCGGAACAAAGTTTGAGTGACGCCCGGAACGACACGGATAATACGGTGTCGTAAAGCACTAATGTCCTATCATGAGGAGACTTTCTGCTCACGATCTTCGTTCTCGGGAACTCTGACTGCCAACACGGTTCTATTTAGCTACGAACGCCGTGTCAAATTCAACGGACAACTCCGTTTGCACGAACCGTTACTTGAAACAAAAGTCTTTCAAACAGATTATACAGTCTGCTCTCCTTCCCTTCGGATTTCGTATAAATAATCAGTTCTTTCTTATAGGTAGATTCACGAATTCCTCTTCAGTATGTCTACTAAAATACAACCCTCCAATAATACGCAATACAGCTACAATACCTCGAACAAAAACAGTTAGCTACCTAGGAATCCATCTAGACGCTCGGCAAACATGGAAACACCACATACGTAAAACAATCGATCAAATTCGGATTAAAAGGAAAAATATGTACTGGTTTACCAGCAAACGCTAAAAATTAAATGCAGACAATAAACTTCTAATCTATAAAACAATTATCAAACCCGTCTGGACGTACGGTATCGAACTGTGGGGCATGTCTGCTAAAAGTCATACAGTAAAACTAGAAGCATCACAATCCATTGTACTTAGGACGATAGTAAACGCTCCATGACACGTGCGAAATGACGAATTCTGCAAAAACATAAAAATCAGAACAGTAGCAGAAGAAATAATACGCTCAAGTGGCAAATATAAAACTAGATTAGTTAATCATTCTAACGATTCAGCTAAGGAACTATACACAGTCAACCTACCCAGAAGACTGCGAGAATAGATGAACGTAATTGAAAGAGTGTGAGAGAGAGAAACATGAGCCAAAATATGAAATAGAAACGGCAGCTGCCAATGGGCGCGAAGAAAGAACAGTAGCATCAGTCAATAACGACATAACGAGTAAGAATAGCACATTATCAGGCTTTCAAATTAGGGAATAGTTGTCTAATGCGTACCGGTCAGCTAAATCGTATCTTATCAATTTCATTCCTATTACTGAATACATTTAAGCGAGATCTAATAGTAAATATGTCAAATAAATGAGCAATAAGAAAAATAGACGAAAGATTCATAGATTACACCTTGTTTCGTTCGTCCTACAAATATTTTAAAAAATCAGATACGATTGATATAATTTTTGACAAACTTACGTAGCTAATAATAGTATAGCAACACGGTTTTATCCTGCGTTTTTACGTTTGTGTAAAAGTAGGTTTATTATAGAATATTTTACTCTCATTCCATGGATATATCAGGGGGTAAAAGTTATAATGGTGTAAGTCATATAATCCTCATTTTAACACTTTGATGGCCGCTGTGACGAATACGTGATTTTACTCATTCGAATAACAGCCATGTAACACAAATAAATATTTCAAATAATATAATAAATAAAGAGGAAATTGTAGAATATTCAATACAAAGACAATAATGTAAAATGTTTAGTAATTTAAGAATTCTTGCAAAAATGTCCACAAGTAATTAGTATTTGTAAAATATCAACAGCCATCAAAGTGTTAAGAAACAAAAAGTTTGTTATTAGGCTGATTATAATAAATTCCACGATCACATGTTAATGATCGTAACGCATTAAATATTGCTATGAGGTCTTATTATAAGTAGTTGGAACCATCTTTTCTTTCAATGAACAGACGTTATAGAGGTTTGTATATGCACGGTTGAATCGATATTTTTACTTTTATCATGTTTCCTAAGTTCTACATCCACAAAACTTCTTAAATCGTATTGGTACAATTTGGCAGCAGTTGAAAAAGGTGGAGTAGTAACACTTATGAAGACACAGAGGCAGCTTTAAAAGAAGAACTGTTAACGAAGACTGACAAAGTTAAGGAAAGGCAACTAATATGAATTCAAAGTCAGTTCATCTCAATGCACAGTCAACTCATACTGTATAATATATCATCGTTTCAGTTAATAAAGAAGACTGGTTTTACTTCGTCTACAATGAAGTACATATATGAAATAATTCAGTGCACAAAATGCAAAGTATATGTTCATTAACCCATAGACGCACACTTTATTTTCTAGATCGGCCTCAGGAACTTTCTTTTTTAAATGTTCCCTTGTTGCTACAAGATGACTGCTATAACCGTCATTTGCAAACACATCAACAAAAATCTGACGGCTATAGCCGTCATTTGCGGCAATAGGTTAACTAAAAAGAGACAAAATCTATTATTATCCTATTATTATCTATTATTGTATTGATTTTTTCTCTTTAAACAAGGTACGCTTTTGTACCCTAAATCGCACCTCCTAAATTACGCCATAAGACCTATAACAAATTGATTTGTTCTTGTTAAAATGATTAAACCTATAACAATACGCATCTGAAGCATCAAGCTACAATTCCCAATATAAATCTGCGTACAAGCTAGCACCGAATAAAAAATATAAAATAAACTAAATAATCTCAATGATAACAAAAAATTCTTCAACCTCTAACGTTTCCCAAAGTTACTAAAATACCTCAAACTTCATAATGATGATTAATAATATATAAATAATTCCATACCGTTTCTAATGACTCTCCTATTCAATTAACACGACGTTAAAAAAACAATAAAAAAAAGAAAACAAAATATCTTAAATAGTATAATTTTGAAAACTCTCCCCTATAGATGTGTGTATATATCCTACTGTAAAGCATCATTTCTTTTTACATTACAGAACTATTTTTTATAGTTATTCCTTCACGCTACCCTGTAGGTGGAGGGCAAGCTTTTCCGTGCAGCAGAGGTCCGCATAACGGAAAGGAGTGAATCTTGAAAGGCGCGTCTGTGCCGTACCATCCGGAAGCGTCGTAGGTGTGTTGAGTTTTTTTTTACGAAAGACCGGCTAATCCTTAGAATAGATCCGATTGTGGAGGTGTCGGTAGGATGGTCGACAGGAACAGAGAAGGCAGTCCTCGTGGCGGTGCAAAGATTTTGCGCATTAATACGGCATCGGGAGGGAAAAAGAGAGGAGGGTGTTGCCCTGATGTCTTTATACGCCTGGAACATGGCAGTTCGGCCATTTATTATTTGCCGCCACGCACTGGCGTGCCAACAATACCGTCCATTGACAATTTCTGCTTCACACACGACGCCGCGCACCGCGACGCTCCGCCCACGATCGAACTACAGAGGAAGCCGACGACCTTTCACCCGGCACCCACCTCGCCGGCGAACTTCTCCGACATAGAGCTCTCTCTCTCTCCTCCGGCGACACCGATCTTTCGAGGAAAAAGATTCCTGTTCGGGGCTCCTCCTTCGAAACTGCCAGCTTCATCATCCACCGTTCCCGACAAATATTTTCTTTCCTATCCCCCTCTGTCGGGAAACAGAGCGCTTCTGTTCTTGCTCCTTCTCGTTATTGTCGTCGCCCATCGAGCGTAAAGCAAACGAAAGGTGAATATACACGGTGCGCCAGGTTCTTTTCGACCAAACTGTGACGTAGGCTAATCTAGTCACTTCAACGGGGTAGTTATCTTTATGAAACTTCGCAGAACTGTTCGTATACATTTATACTACTACCCTGGGCTGGATTAACCATTAAGGAAAATAAGCACGTGCTTAGGGCATCAAGGGTAGGGGGGCATCATTGAGTGCCAGAGATAAATTTCGTATCACCACCTTTTACACAATTGTTGACAAACTTGAAACTGAGGTGAGAAGAAGTTATCAATAACCGATTGATGCTTACCCAAAGGACTTGAACGCTAATTTTTCGACTGAGCTTCAGCAGGTGCACTCATGTATGCGTTATAAACACAGTGCAACATAAAATGTAAAAAAGAAGATTCAGTCATGCTGAACTTTGTAAAATAAAGGAAAATAATGAAATTTTAAACAAGATTCATTCAGAAGAAAAATATTCAAGTTCAAAATGAAAATTTTTAAATTTAAAATAAACAATGACTAAGTTAAATTAAATTTATATAGTTAAATAATTTTATATACGAAATAGATTTTTAAAACCGTTTAAATCCAAGTTTTCTTATGTGTACTGCATTTTGACGGAAAAAATCTGGTCACCTTAATTTTCAGCTAATAAAGCGTAGCAGTTAACGTGTTAACTCACACGAGTAACGGCAATACTATACAGGGTGGACCAAAAGTCAGGTACTATTATATTTTAATGAAACACATTGAAATCATAAATAATTTATTTACAGAATGAAAGATTAGTAGTAATTGTTGAGTTCTCGTTAATACAACGGCATTTCGAAACACATCCTGTAGCATTTGCGGAGCTATGTTATCTGCAGCATTTCGTATAAGTTCACGTAAACCATCCAGGGTTGCAATTCTTGTTCTGTAGACCTGTGATTTAATATATCCTCAAGCGAAAAAAATCCAAAGGGGTTAAATCGGGTGATGTAGCTGGCCACGGTCTGTTTCTTCCACGTCCAATCCACCGATTTGGAAACTGTTCATTCTGTTTATTTCTGATTACATTGCACTTCTTTCCTTGAATTTGCTAGACAAGTATCGCTACACGCTCCTCTGTATTCATCATAAGCGTCAGCAAAAAAAAACATACAGAATGTGTCACGTATCTAAACTGTGTTCTAATGTTTACATTTTGGAACACGTGTCTTGTTGCTCCATATGCTCGAATTTAGTGTCTTGCCTGAGTTCGGTACAGATACATTTCATTTGAAACCGATTATAATGAACTGGAAAATTTGGGATGCAATATATGCACCTGGGTTTGGAAACTGTAATTACGACGATATTCAGGAATGGTTGAAAATAGATCAGAATAATTGAGGATATAAAATTATGACTGATGATGATAAAGTTTTATACATTTCTGCTGAAAAGAATGATGACACAGATGAAGACATGGCGGAGACATGTAAATAGTCTCCCACTACACCGTGAAACTAAAAATGCATTGGATATTATATTATACTAGATGCATGTGTCCGGCGTTGTTCGGGCTTTTGAGGAGGTGAGCTTTAGATGAATAAGAAAAAAATTTGGAGGATTCTTCAAATCCTCACATGTTCAAATTTCATTTTACACATTCACTTCCCGTTTTTTGAATTAATACTTCCACAATAAATTTTAAAACCACCCAGACATTATTATTTCTTTAAAAGGTCATAATTATTTATTTTATATTTTATGTTAAAGGGGGAATATGTGAAGAATCAATTTTCCTCACATATTCCCCTTTAAAATTATTACAAATTATTGAGCTACTACACAAAAAATTACTCGGTCTTAAGTTAAGAGGGGGTGAACTTTAGTGGTGATTGGGGGTGGGGACACCCACAGTATTTTTTTCAGGGTGTCGCAGAATATTCATGCCAAAATTGTTGCAAATTAAGATAGAGAAACATATAAACTAAACCATTTTCATTAAAATAATACCTGAATTTTGGCCCACCCTGTACTATATTTCGCACGTTTCATGTTCTTCGTCTCATTTTGTATGATTTGCCCGGGAAAAACGTCGGTTACGGAACTAAGGGACCGGAAGTGTAGGAAGGGCACCGAGAGTGTCCTCGTGTCAGCGTGATGCCGTAACCTCGGAAATGAGCGGTCGTCGTAAATCAGAAGCACGGTCCGCCACTTTCACGCCATTCTTTTACTCCATCTCGAGTCTCCTTCATGCATTGTGATCGTTTACGACTTGTTTGATGATAGATTCATTGTCGTGCCTAGTTAATGCATTTATTACTTTATGGCTGAGTGCCGGTGCCTGCACGCGTTAACACGACGAGCCACCACGCGACACTTTTCGCATGAAATACTGCACCGATGCTTCGATGTCAGCGGATACCTTGACTCGAAAATGACTTGGCTGTAAAGTCAGAGGTCGTTTTTTCCGAAGCGAATCCTTCGCGAGGATCCCTTTGTATCAGTAGAAGCGGCGATAAATGTTTGCAAACTGTTGCACGAATTTATGACACGCTTCAAAAAGGAAGCTTGATAAGTCGAACGAGTGAAATACTGTCGCGCTTTCCTTTTCAGCATCAGAACATATGGTTGAATTCGTAAATTGCTCGAACCAGAGGGTTTTTAAAGAACAATGTCCAACATTAGATACTTTGGGTAGTCGATAGAATAGTAGCATATTTCTAGGGTCCAAAGAGTACAGAAACCATGATTGTTTGAAAAATCCATAATCTTATGTGAGAATTATTGAAAATGGGTATGAAGTTCAAAATGTTGTAGACAATGTAATTCACCTGCTTCACACATTTCATCAGTCTTTTCATCAGTTGATGATCCATCTGCAAAATAATCTTCACGGAGATTCCAAAAAATAGAAAAAAACATGTTAAAAAATGCATTTCTATTCGTTGTCGTAAGTCCACCACAATATTTGAGGGATAAGGGAAAGAACAAGGTACGTCCATTTTTATTCTGCAGTGTCCAACTTCGAAGAAAAAAATTTAAATAATGTAAAACAATTATATTTTCGCCTAATTTTTTTTCTGTCGCCTAATTAGAGTATAACTTCATGTCATGAACAATACAGTTACATTCGTTGGACCTTGTTTCTTTACTGATGCACTAAGGTATTAAAACTTGATTTTCTCAATGAAGCTGTTTTGTGACATTCCTTGTTTTTTCTCTTAAGTATCCATTCATGTTTTTTAGATTCAGTTTACGACATCGAACGCTCGTAAATATAAAAGTTGATTTTACAGCGAAAGGATTGATTTTATGACCTATGTTGATTAGATTTTTTTTACTCCTCTTGGAGCCCCAGACGTCTTAGACCCAGTACGTCCACTTTCAGTAACTTTTCCAGAAGATTACGGATGAATAAATACGACTTTCGTTAATGTAAATATTAAATGTTTCCAAACTATTAAAGTAGGTCATTTTCAGACATCTTCCTTTCCAAATCTGATCAACGTTGTTGTTCCCATCGGCTTTTAGCAACCAAACGACGAGGAAAGTTTGCAAGCAGCGAGGACACATCGTCCCATCTTACTCTATTTTATGTTACTTTGCCGTGCTTCTTAAACAATGATCCGAGGGATGAAAGCTTTGCGAAGCGTACGAAGAACCCTTGCACCTCGCTCGTGCTAAGGACAATGGCGCCATATTGTGAAAATATTGATTACGATTCGCCAACAATGGAGACAATGCCGTCGACTTCGCTGTCGTGGCGACACTTGAAAAAAAGAGCTTCTTCTCGAGTGCATCTTGTATGCCTCACGGCGTCGTATTTCGCTGAACTCGAATCGCTACCACGTCGAATATACTTCAGGTAGTTGTTGTTGAACGAAATAAAAATACTTAAGATGGTTCCTGCATCGCCGTCGCTCGTTCACAAGCAGAGGCAAATTTCACCCTGGCCCAAATAATTGTCTACCAAAATTTTACGGTAGATAACTTTATGACCTCTAGAGTAAGTGTACAGAATATGAGGTATGTACAAAATATGAGATCCCGTAGCATTTGCATAAGGAAGTGCTGAAATGTTATGGCAGTCGTCAGAAATATTAGAATACATAACAACATCGCCTACACGCCCGTCCATAAGTCATGTTACACCTTGCCATTTCTGAATAAACCTGGATTATGATATATAGTGGAATTGGTTACTTATTTCGATATGAACGGTTCTTTTAAAACATTTATGTTTACACAACATATTTTTAATAATACGGTTAGTATTATGTTATAATTAATATAAAAAAAAACTGAAATAATTATAGTACGGTTCAAGACCAGTTTTTCAATGCGTTAAATTTGGGCGACATTTGTTTCGATTTTGTGATCTGTAGGCGCATTTGCAGCGATTCTGGACAAAAAACCATAAAGAAATACCAACAAAAAAAATGACCACAAGACTGCCAAGGCTATTTCGAGTTATCATCTCGAAACAGGGAGCATACACTAGTGAACAAATTTTAAACTTGATATATATAATTCTCAATATATTTTAACACTTAGGAATTGTATTCAGTGTAACTAATCTGTAAATAATCGTTTGATTCAATACGGTGGGTGTTTAATAATTTTAATTTAAACGTAAAGCTGAAATTAGTAAGTGTCCCATGACTTATGGACGGGAGTGTGTATGCGATTGACATTCTCACGAAAGCAATTGTTTCGAAACGACGCCATTGAGTTTGTTTTATATCCTTTTTAGTTTTATCAGTTATGCATATTAAAACTCCGTACACCATTAAAGGTAAGTTATTTAATCAATTTCATCATTAGCTTGGAGTCTTACTATTATCACCTAATTCTTTTACTGTTTAGATGAAACATTAACAAAAATATTCTCAGATTAGTCTGACTGTTTTGTTCGAATCGAGATGTTTCAAATATGAGACTCTATACTGTTCCTAATATGAGATACACGTTGAACAACATGGCGGTCACCGGTGACTGACACCACAAATTTAATATAATTAAATAATCTTTTATATCTTCAAAATTATCGAGTGTCTACACCTATTATTTCACATGTATCATTAGGAACCTGTATGCCATCATCTAACAAAAATTCGTTAAAATTGAAGTCGGGCAATTGCGGTCTTTCCCTTGTAAGAGGAAAAAAATTATCCTTGCACGTAAAATAGTGCAGGTGATCTTGAGATCTGTGAAACTACTAGACGCGGAAGAATCTGGAACGTTGCATATTATTCCAAACCGCAAAAGCCCAGGTAAATGTTTTATCGGTCTGTTATTTAATTACTTAGCCGCTGATTTATAACACTACGAACGATTCAGCCTGTACATTACAAGAAGGAACATGTGATAGAATCTTACGCGGTTCGTAAAGTCTGCGTTTGTCAAACATCTCGGTCTGTCCGCGTACGACATAAAGTAGCAACGACAGCATTTAAATATTATTCGCTCTCGAAAGATCAAATAGATAGGTTGGCGGTTCGTGCTCGGCAATAAGCCGTCGAAGTACTCGAAGAATTGTTCACGCGGTTGTACGTGTCCAACTTCAATCTGCTGACGTGCCCCCGGGCATCCTCGAGCGAGAAAAAACCGCGGCAAACAAGGAAACTTCGTCGACGAACAGACGAAAAAGCGAATCGAATAAATTCTACAAAAGAAAAAAAGAAAGGAAAGTGTAACGCGATTGCGTTGGATCCCGATTTCGACCGGAATGTCCGGAAGGCCATATTGACTCGTAGCCGTCGAATCTGTCGATAGGAAGCGTGCAGAATGGGGGCAGAGAATACAAAATGTTTGAGGGCAGAGTAAACGATTCGGCGGGCAGAAGGAGAGGCAAAACAATGGCCGGACGTTTTCGAAATGCGAGAAAGAGCGCAGAAGTTGAACAAAGGGGAAACGGCCAGCAGGCAGAGAGAAAAACGCTCGAGACGAACATATCGGCGCAAAGGGGTGCACGATTCTTTGTCACTCGAGTTTTAAGAGTGACCACAAACAAAACAAGTTCGATCAATTTAGTCTCTCGAGCGAGTGCGTGCATTCGTTCGCCTCTTGCTCGTGCGTGCGTACACGCACCACACATCAATCCATCGGGCACAACACGCAGGAAACTCGAAATTCGCTCGATTCAGAAGCATTTCGCTGGCCCCGGAGAGGCGTTTTGTTGTTAGCATTGGGGCGGAGAGGAGGCCGACCGTTTTCGTAATGGCTCATTGATTCGAAAGAATTGTCGTAAAAAAATCATACATACGTCTTTCCTCGTCCGTTCTCGGACCTCCTTTATGCCTTCTTGCCACGTCAGATTTTTCGCACAGGAACCGTCTGTTTTCCTTAACCCTTTTTTTTCGACCCCACCGCGAGCTGGCGTCTTGGGCAACGAACGAACAGCCGCGGATGGAATACACGAACGAATCTTGTCAAAATTATCCAATGATCTTTCCTTTATAGTCCTACAAAAGTCCATAGAGGAAACAGAAACATGGGCCAGAGAATGGAAAATCAAAATAAATGCTTCCAAATCTACTCACGTCATTTTCACAACAAATCACGTAACAGGACTAGAAATCAGACTAAATAATGAGATCTTTGCAACAAAGGATCATGTAAAATATTTAGCAATGCACTTAGATAAAAGGCTTACCTGGAAGAAGCATTTACAAGCTAAGAGGCAACAATTGGACAACAAACTGAATAAGTTGAGGTGGATTCTTGGGCGCAAATCACCGCTCTAACAACAAACTCCTTATATACAAAGCCACACTCATCCCAATCTGGACACACAGAATGTAATTATAGAGTAGCGCCGAAAAATCCAACACGAACATTATACAACGTTTCCAGAACAAAGCTTTATGGATAATAGCAGCAGCACCATGGTAGATGAAAAACAAGGACCTGCATAAAGATCTCCAAATAGAATGGGTGCATCAATATGCACGAAGATATGCGATATTCCATAAATGTAGACTGCAAAACCACCCAAACCAATTGGCAAGTGCTCTTATCAACGATCCCACGGGAACAAGACGGCTGAAAAGAGCAAAGCCTTCAGAACTATTCATAGAATAAAAAATAAAACACAGTGTACCTCTGAAGGATTGCCAATGGACGATACCTTCTCGTACGTCCTGCTACCATAGATCTAATTAGCTAAATGACCTAACTAGGTCAGTGGCAAATTCAAGTAACAAGCTATTATAAAAAAAAATCTTTCTTTTATAATCGACGATATGCAGGGTGTCCCTACACTGAACGATCGAACTGTGCCAATGTTTAAAATGTTATGCAGCGTGTCCGTGACATCGTCGACGTGAAAGTGATCCCTGATGAAAGAACAAGAGAAAAGTGTAGAAGAAACTTTGTTTCTTCGTTTTCAAAATTTTTGTCCTGTAACTTTTAAATGAAGGCGTTTTCGACTATATTTATATAACATTTTGATCGTTTAATTTGAGACCACCCTATATTGAAAGAAGTTCTGCAATAAAACAATATAAGTTGCTTAATGATTATCAAATATTTTACGCTTTTTTTAAATTATATGCGCGATTACGTCTCTTGCGAGAGCGTCGATTTTAGAAAAACATTGCATACATGTGTATTCAGACAGTATAGTTTTAATTCTTATCTTATCACAAACGATTAACTGGCGGTATTTATACCGTTTCGGTCAACGCAGTCCAAAGTTATTGTGTATTAAAATTACGTTCGGAATTGGTGCGCTCGTTTTGTCGTCCAAAACTGACGGTCACATATGTTCAAAACGTACAGTTTTCAAAAATGAGCGACAGTGATCTGTGGATACGGGATCTAATTACGAATTACGGATTGGTGCTGTTCATCCTCTTGTTCCTGATCATCTGGATATCGCACAAATGGTCGGATTTGCAGAAAAGCTTTTACAAGAGCTATCTGACAGGATTCGAAGTGGAATGCTCGGAATTGGCGTCACCTTACAAGAAACATTTATTCGAACCGTTGCACCATATTGTTTCGAGCGACAACATGCTGAAGTCCATGGGCAGCATCCGCGTTCTCGAGATTGGCGTGAAAACCGGTGTGCATCGCATGTATGTACATTATGAATCGTGATTGTCGATGGTACCTCTTTCAAATGCTTATCTCTAATCCTCTGAGCGTCCAGCAGAATTAGAGTTGAACATTTTCTGTGGATTTTCAGACAATTTTTATAAAAACTCCGAACAAGGAGTAGAAGCCAAAAGAGATTGACCAAACGCACATACGTGGTGTCCCACTTATCGTGAACAGCTTGCAACTATCTCCATTGCCTTCGAAAACACAGAAAAATGTCTTTGGACCAAGCTGTTTAATTCAAAGGGTTCATTATTACAACTGGTACTTCCTTCAAAAATATATCTTTCAAGATTTCAAGGCCACCGATGTTTTTTTAATGGCAACATATACTTCTTTTGATATATTATAGCTGACATCGAGACGAATTCAGTGGCCTGTGACGAAGTGACTTTCGAATGACCTTGAGTGAAAATATGCGTTTAAATTAATTTGAAGATTTTCTTAAAAATGTCTGTAGATATTCGCGCATCAGATTCTTTGATCGTCCTTTCTAACATGAGAGTAAGTTTAGAATTAAGTCTAAATATCGTTTGCCAAAGTTAGGTTTACTTGCAACTGAGGAGCTTTCTGGGAAAAGGACCCATAGGACGAAATGGTGAATTGAGTAAATTTCATTGGAAGTTTTAGTTTTAGTTTTATTAATTTAAAGCTATATCTGAATTCATAATTAAATGGCTCTTAAAAAACTTTGTTATTTCCACAAAATATAAAATATGAATTTACTGTTTTCAATTATGCCCTTTTTAATTCAATAAGGCCCTTTTTACATAAATCGGGAAAGAAGAAGTGTTTCAATAGTAATAGCTACTATAGTAATGCACTATACATTTACAAAGTCAATAAGATTACCATAATGCTTCAACTTACAATTAGACGTATTTAGATGGAAAATACAATGAGCATTAACATTTTTCTTCCACCACCACTTTGAAACACTTGAATTATGCTGACAGCTTTAAAAATCACAATTTTATGAATGGTCACTTCACTGAGTTATAAATAAATAAACATTTCTTCTACAATGTGTTATTTACCGATCAGTTAAGTGTCAGGATTCGGTATGTGTATTTACAAACACAAGAAATAGTTGCAAAAGTTAAATTTATTGCTGTGTTAGAAAGGAGGGTCAAAGGACTTGAAGCGTAAATATTCACAAACATTAATTTGAACGCATCTCTGCTCAAGGTTATTCGAAGGTCACTTTAAGAAAAATATAGTGTCATTTACGAAAACGTCGAAGACCTTAAAATCTTAGAAAATACGACCTTGAGAGACATTTCTGCTGATGCTATGATCTTGAAGTGATCATGATAAGTGGAACACATTGTATGCGCCGATATGTATCTGTGTTGCCTCTATTTCGACAACAGTAAATCTTGCCGTGGTATCATCTGACTTTTACGATTACAAATATGCATTTCGTTTCACACCCGCTGACCCTATTCAGAAAACTGTATGCATGCGGACAATACCGTAAATGACTTCTTAATCCGCTCAAACCCGAGTGCCTTCGTTCTAAAAAACGTAAATGTGTGAATGTTACAGGCGAAAATATACAATTTTACCCTGACAATACTCACTTGATCGGTGTCGATCGAAATTTGCGACTGGCTGAATACTTGATGAAAGGAAGCCGTGCTTGGCAATTTTCACACGTCATTATAGAACGCCTAATAGTTGGTGATGGTGATTCGATGATCGCAGTACCAACAGGATGCGTGGACGTGGTTGTGACCACAAGATCATTATGTTCGGTGACATCGATACAATCCACGCTTCGAGAAATTCACAGAGTACTGGCACCGGTAAAATAAGCGATATATTTCATAACGTGAGATTATATTGCATTGTGAATTAAGTTCTTGCGTTCTTCGTATCATTTGATTTTGCTCCAGTAGTTTGTGTAGCACACATGTCAGTTTTGCAACTTTTCTAGTCTTCGGAAGATGTTCATGAACATTTCTGTGGAAACTTTGCAACTTTTTCTGTTTTATTTGCAGTTGTTCGAAAATTCACAAGAACATCTTTAACACTTCGACAGCCATGCTTTATTAGCTGAAAGTGACAAATTGTTTAAATTTTTATATGCAATGAATATAACTTTAACTTCTACCCGCACTCATCAATAGTATTAGCAACATTCATCATCTTTCACTGATTCTGTTAGATTTTATTAAATATATTTATTATGTTACAGATGATCAATTAAATAATGATTCAATCTGTGTGTCACCCACGTATGGGTGACATGGTAGTCGATGTGTTAAAACGCTATCGTTGAATGCCGTGGGTCTCTTTCATTTGCATCATCTTCCAGACTTGTATCTCCATTATGACATTTTGCAAACCAATATTGGCACTTCCTGACTTAAAATACAGCAGATCCATACACTTAATGTACATTTTAAACTCTACTGGTGACACAGTATTCCTTTTTACCTCCTTGACTGCGATCGGTGTTTATAGATGCTCGACATAGCTGTTCACCGTGTACTACCGACGCCCATAGGCGTTCGGTGTAGTGATGAACAGTGTACTACTGCAGCTCGGCCGGACGCAACGTTCGCCTTGTTCGCCAGTAGCCTGCAGTCAAAGGCGGGCTTTTGCCTGCACTCATTTGATCGTGTCTTGAATAAAGTCACAGCAAGCCGACGTGATAATCTACACAGATATTACAATTTCGGACTATATACCAGCACAAACTGAAAAAAACTGAACGTGTATGCTAACTGTTCGTGAATAATCAGGGGTTTCCTATCGTAGACGCAAGGACTTACTTCCCAATCTGAAAGAGACATAAAGTGATCTGCGTTGGATTATTTTTTGTGTTATATTGATCAATTTCAGGGTGGCCAATATTTGTTCATAGAACATGTACCAGAGAATGAAGGGACTTTCATTCGATGGTTGCAAAAAGTATTGTCACAAACGGGAATATGGCCCTCGTTTTTCGGTGGCTGCCATTTAGATGCTGATCCCATCATAGATATTAAGAATGCTGGGTTTGATCGTGTCACGTGGGACACAATTACCCTCGAAGGCTATGTATCTCAACCGTTTCATTTAACACTTTCAAGGCAACATATACTTGGTATAGCTGTCCGATAATAAATTGACCAGAAACGGGAATAATAAAAACATTCATTTTTTGTAATGCTTTTTTTAATAAACTTTTTTATAAAATAGCAGTGAGCACATGCGTTCCTAAATTCATTCGTTTTCATTTATACCATTGTTAAAAAAATAACCGTCATTTTAGCAGAATATACAGATTTACACGCGACAGCTGTATGACTATTGTAGAGCCATTCAAATGTGGCCGTTCAAACTCATACTTCCGCCTGAAGAACCACTTTAATTTCAAAAACAAATTACGTCTTACTTATTTTTGCCTTTCATTTATTTATAAATTTGCTGATAATTAAAGTGAAATTACAGGGAATTATACTGTAGATATGCAAGCGACCGTGAGTGACCCAATTTGAGTGGCTCTACAATAATTATGTAACGATATAAGTTTATAAGTGTTCTTTAGACATCTACACTTCTGTTTTACACATAATTTACAAGTACATTATATTCTTACAAATGCGTTATTATTGCAGGGAAATCTAGAAAGATAATGTTTACCTACAATGACTCAAATAAAATACTAAACTATTGCTTACATTCTGATTTATACTATACTGAATTATTAAAATACAGTACTTCGTTCATACATCGTCAAACGGATAAGTATTTTTTTGTCTTTATACAGATCTTAAATTATTATTTAAAATTAAGAACTCGTGTATATTTATCTAAAACAAGCCTTCTAGAATTCTTATGTCAAAACACATTAAAGTTCTCTATTTTATTTTTTGTACATTTATACATGGTTCAAACGTTATAATTGTAATTTTCTAAATTTAGTAAAAACAAATATGAGACGTGTATTTAGTTGTGCCACTTCAGCCATATTTAATATTAGAACTGTATGTGTTATATTAGATGGTATGTGCGAGAAATATATTATACTTATCAAATAGTTTCAAATCATTACCAGTTGGTCATATTCTTAATTCTCCGTTGTGCGAGATTTTATAAAACTAGTGTATACAAAAGATATAAGTTAACATAACTATACATGATGTATTTTGTCAGTGCATTACACACAAAACTTATCCTGTTTCAACGTTTTCCTACATCAGCAATATATGCTTTAGATTAATGACTAATATTTTTAATTATTTTCTGTAAAAGAATAATATTAAAAATATTAATTCTAATAACAATAATACAATAACAAGAATAATAGTAGCCCTGCAAGGTTTTTTATTATAATTATTATAATATATAAGCATAATACTAATATCGATCAGTTTTTATAATGTTATTCTCTATCTCAAACCTACGACTTATTGGATAGTAATGATGCCGACTCTGAATCCGAATCAAATATTTTTGTTTGAAAACATAAATGAATTATTTTACGTTTACCTTCTCTGTTTTTACAGTTTCTATTAAGTAATACTTTCTTTTGACTTTGTATTCTACTTTTAGTACGGTTCAACTCATTATTATGATTTCTTTTTATAGGTAAACTACAATTTTGTGCTTTTCCAGTATGTTCATCTTCTTCTTCACTTGAATCAACCAAACTTATTCGTACTTTATTGTAAATTCGACTTCCCGTATCATTACCTTGATAGATAGGTGTAGAACGTAACCTTCTACTTTCGGATTCTACTACAGATGTACTTGCCAAACATTGCATTCTATTATTTGCTGCATCAATGACTTTCGTTTTCATCAAATTTTCATTTCTATTATCATCTTCTTCTATCATTGACATGCTGTCATTTTGACTTTTTTCTATAAATTTTACAAACTCGTTATCTTCGTCAGATAACTCAAAAATTTGGCACAGGCGTTTCTTATCGTTTTTATTATAAACTAATTTTGATTCATTAGACTCTGAACTGGCTAATACTTTACCAGATGCTTCAGTTGAATTGATTTCTAAATTTTTTATATTATATTCTGCAGTGTCCATTGTGTCATGTGTTCTCCTGATCTCCCTATTGTCCCCACTAAATACATTTTCACATTCAGAATCTTGTTCATTATCTTTCAATTTCTTTTGCTGTGACTGTTGTGACGTAACAGCATCAAGCTGCTCTCTTCCATTAAAATTTTGTTCTTTTTCTACTTCACACATGTTTCTGTTATGTTGCTTTGGAAGAATATCCATAACTGTTGATTTTAAACTTGTGTGCGTGTGCCTACTATCTAATTTCCTTCCCTTTTTATTCAACTTCTCCTGTACTTTCTTGGAAGTGTTGTTGCAAGGAAAGACACCTTGAAAATTATTTGCGGTTGAGTCAGATACATTACTTGTAGAATGATGATCATTAGTTACACTGTTTGTGCAACTATACAATAGTAAAGTACTCCCATAACTGTCCTTATCTTCTAAATCAATAGCATTCACTGAACCAAGCGGAGAATTCCTATATTTTAATGCATTGTGTGCCAAAAGTTGAGTGGCACTTTTAGAATTGTTTTGTACCTGAGAGTTTTGAGATACTTTATTTACATTAGAGGTCCCTGCATTGCCAGCAGCTTGAAATTTTTTATTTTCGGTCTTTGATAGTGGTTTTGAACAAAGTACTGGACTTAAATTTTCAAAATTTGTTATCTTTGTACATAATTTATTATATTTTTGAAGATCAGAATGTGCTAGTCGTGTTAGACGAACTACTGGATTTAAATTTTCAAAATTTGTTATTTTTGTACATGATTTATTATATTTTTGAAGATCGGAATGTGCTAGTCGTGGTAGACGAACTACTGGATTTAAATTTTCAAAATTTGTTATTTTTGTACATGATTTATTATATTTTTGAAGATCGGAATGTGATAATCGTGTTAGACGACCTACTGGACTTACATTTTCAAGACTCGTTACTACCTTGCTTGATTGTTTACTTTTACAAAAACCGACTTGGAGGTTCTCTGAAAGGACTTGTGGTTGTAAATTTTGAAGACTTTGTCCTCTTTCTTTTGATATATGTTTCTGAATATGAAGTTCTGATAGTCGTGTCAAATAAACAACTGGATTTAAATTTTCTGATTTTTTTCTCACATTATCAGAACTTCCAGATTCTTTCTTTCTAAATTCTTTTACATTAGCAAATGAATCATGATTCTTTTGAACATTCGAGTTAGAAGAAGTACTTCTTCTCGTTTTGATAAAGTACTCCTGAGTTTTCCTTGTCCTTTTACATTTGCCAAAGTTTGAGGAATTGACTTGACTGTTATTTATTAAACCTCTTTCAAACATGCTAATGCGTTTTAGCCTTCTTTTCTTACATATTCTAAACTGTCTGAACTTAGACCCTGAAACTAGAGCAGGGTGTAAATTCATTTTTGGTGAAAATTGTTTAAATTTGTTACTACTTCTTATGTGGGTAAGATCAACAGGTGAGTCTGTACCACTATACAATTTTTTACGTTGTCCTAATTTTAAAGTATTATCATCCAATGTAATATTTTCATCTGCGAAGAAACTCTGTTGACTACCACTTAAATGACCACTTAATAAACTTTGTTTAATATAAGAATTCATTTTTCTGCTATCATTGATTATATTGTTTAACCGTTCACCAAAGAGCTCATTGTAGTGAAATTTTCTTTTTTGAACTGATTTGTTATATCTACTAACTGGGCTGAATAGTATGTTACTATTAAAACTTGTATCTGTATTTGCTTGCATTTGTATTGTCCTTTTATTTAGGTCAGCACTATGTTGTTGTACAACACTTTCCATTGTTTCAGAAGACTGAGTGATATGTTTCTCATTGTTATTGCCATTATTGTCTACTACAACACTTTCATTTTGTGTAATTTGTGGTACTTCTGTATTTTCGGAAACTATATTTTGAAAATTTATTGGTATATTATTTCTAGCTCCTTCTACAATAGCCATGGTTTCTTCTTTGTTGGTTACATTTGTATTTGACAAAATGTATGCAGCAGTATCAACAGAGCTACTAGAGGAAATTCCATCACAACTTGGTGTAACACAAAAGTCATTAGACTTTCCTTGTATAATGCGATTGTGTTGTAAATGTAACGAATGGTCAATGTCCCATTGATTACAAGGTAGGGTTCCAGTATTAACCCAATGTTGTACAAAATTCGATGATTTATATGGACTATCATTCCTCACAACATCTAACGTAGTAAGATCCAAATCAACTTCATCTGATGGCTGAAACATGTTACAATAATTATTATGATTTACAAGTCACAGAAAACATGTGTGCGCATATGTATTTAAAGTTAAGTTTTCATACATTTTTCGAATATTTAAGAAATAATTTAGTCCAAAATTCTTTTCTCTTTTCTAAAACATCGGATGATAAACGTAATGCAAACCCCAGCACAGCTTCATCTTCAAGGTTAACAATTCTGCAACAAAATATTTTTTCATCATCATGAAAATATATACACAAAAAAATAATCATTTAAAGAAATGAAACATCACGAAATTGTTAATCGAAGAGTTTACAAGGGAACCGTTCAGTTTTGTATTTCTAGTCACACCGTAACCTATACTAACAATTTGTTTACCTTTCAATACTCCCATTATAAGTTTGTGAAAGTACATCACTCTTAACGTTATTCGTTAGATTATCCATATTGTGTACTGGCGACATTAACAAAAATTAAGAAAAATAAGAAATTCTGAACTATCACAGCTACATAATCAATTGTATTACATACTGCACTATAGTAAACTTCATACTGACATCTATTCAATTAAAAGTTCGATATTAAACATTCGATGTATTGTCATTATTTCCAAAGCCACCAAAAACATTTTCCTATGTGTAACAATGTTTACATGCTCTAAGGTAATATATCCACTACACACATGAAGCATGAAGGAATGTATGAAACTATCCAACACTATGCAGTTTACTTTCTTATCACTTACATTTGTTTAAGCCAATGGCAAAGTTGTCTAGTAAAACGTAACAGAAATGAACATAGTTCTGTTCACAAAACAATAGAGCTTTATATGCACAATATAAACGCATACTATAAAACGGAAGTATGCATCCCTAAATGGGTGTAATACTTTTTGTGGCAATTGCAATGATTCCTTGCCCTATATACAATGGTTTATTAATATACAAGCAATTTATGAATATTTTGTGACCTCTCGAATGAAATTGTATTTATTCATCATTCATAAGTTAAGTACACATTTTTTTATTTATTATCGATTTCAAAAATACGTATGTTGCATGCGTGAGGTGTGCCATCTGGCGGATTGATATAATGCATTCAATCATATGGGTTCCATCCGGAAAATCGGTTGGCGTAGCTTACTACTGTGTGCAAGCTTATCCCAGTCATGAGCATTGATGGTCTCGATTAAAAAGCAGTATAGGCAAAGGAGCCAATCACTTGACTTCTGCAACGCACCGAATTCTCAAGACCAAAGGCTAGTGGCGAGAAATGAGTGACCAAACAACCCTTTCTTATAGCGCTTTTCAACCAAATATCATCAATATACCGCTGAACACAATACACCAGCGATCAGAAAGTTGTCAACCCCACTCCTAACTCTCAAGAGTCGATACGAAAAACGGCATCCCTATCTATGATGCGAGGTTCTGTAGCGCGAACCACAGCGCCATCGATTGGCATGCGAACGTGGCCGTTCCATCAGTCATCGACTCGTTTGAATTTCTGACTTCTGATTTCGTAAAATTTCTTCGACTTTTACACCGATAATAATGCTAATGCAAAAATTATATTAACGCGAATACAATATTATGAACAATATTCATAAACTCCAAATAAATAGTGCTAGAAAATGCATTTTTCACCACGCATCCGTCTCCTTATCGCAAGAATAAAAATAGTTAGGTACTATTAGGCATTCTTGTATTACTAGGAATTCTGTAACACTATTTATTTGGAGTTTATGAATATTGTTCATAATATTGTATTCGCGTTAATATAATTTTTGCATTAGCATTATTATAAGTATAAAAATCGAAGAAATTTTGTTAGATCAAAAGTCAGAAGTTCAAACGTGTCAATGACTGACAGAACGGCCACGTTCGCATGTCACTCGGTGGCGCTATGGTTCGCGCCACAGAACCTGATATCATAGATGGGAATGCCGTCTTTCGTAGCGTCTCTCGGGAGGCAGGGGTGGGGTTGATAAGTATCTAACCAACGGTGTAAGTGACGAGCATTGATGGAGTTCGGTTGAAAGCGCTATAGGAGAAGAAGCCCCCCCCCCCCCCCCCCCCCCCCCACTTACTTTCGGTTTTGAGAATTCGGCGCGCGGTAGCGTCAGGTAATTGGTTCCTTCTTCTACATCGCTTTTTAATTTAGACTCCATCAATGATCGTGACTGTACATAGTTACAATATGTAATTGCACAGCCGACTCTAGTACTAGCCGTGCTGAAGAACGTGGCAACACCGCTTATGTGAGGATCGGGAGTCCTATTTTCAATAGTAGAGTTTTGTACTCAGCATTATAATTAACGTCATTTTGTTGTATAAAATTATACTAATATACAGTATTTTTTATTAACTATGTATAAGTAATATATAAATATCATAATTATAGTAAGTAGAAGCAATAGAGAAGTATACTAATCCTTAAAAATGTGGTATATATTTTGTGCACTCTCGGACGAGTTTGGTGTTGCGATGCATTATATTTTAAATATTTACAGAGATTTCAAGAAAATATAATTGTGAAACAAGATCAAACCATCTTTGAACCAAATTGAAGGATTTAAAAATTGTTAAAGGTATGTATAAATTAATAGAGACCTGAAATAGACAAAATTATTGGTACGAAGCCAAATAGGTTAAGTGAACTCATGGAAAAGACTAAAGAGGTTAGCATAATTAGTTACTGAAAGGAACAATTATGCAGTTAATTATAAAATCGTGTTAGAGGACAGTATTATAATTGTGGAAAATTTTCTCACCACCCTAGGGGTATTTACTATGGCACGTTACCTTTTTTTATTATAATGGGTGGTTCGCCAATAGCCATATCCCACTTTATAAAATAAAATTAATATTTTTAAATAAAACATAACTTATGTATTCATAAAGAAATAAAGTATTATATTTTGAAATAATAATAATAAATAATCTTGAATAATATTAACAACGAAACATACTCTTGACATACTACTAGTAAAACCTTAAATCTTGTGAAATAGTACATACTAAGCAAATAAATAAAACTCTATTAATGTATTAAAACATATTGAAAAGAATAAGTTAAATATATACATAAAAATTAATGTTTTAAGAAAAGTGAAATTAAAAAAACCATTGAAAATCTAGTTCCTATTAAAAGTTTTTAATTTTACGATTTTTAGAAGTAATGTCTGCACGCGTTTCCAACTGACTATTATTTACAGCTTTTACATAATCATTTAATAAAATATTTGAAAAAATTGATAATAATTTAAACAAAATACTGTGATAAGCTTCACCACAAACGCATGTATCTGAAAATGCTAAATAATGTATATCTGATTGAATACTAATATATGTTAATTTATATAAAATATGTTTATGATTTTCAGATTGCAAAAATTGAGATTCCAAATAACCATCATTTATTATGGCCTCCATTATTGCATACATATGAATAAATGAGGCTATTACTTCTTCAGTGGGAACACAGAGGCCTCCTCTTTGTAAGTGATCAAAATATATATCGCCTACAGTTTTACCTTTATCCTCCACAATTAATAATCGACATATATTGCAATTTAATTTTTAGCAACAGAATGGGACCCATACCAGGATGTATAAATTTTAATGGAATCATCAACAACACAATCGGACAAATATGCGGAATCGAAGATTCCTAAAAAACAAGTTACATCAATGGAAAGATCATGAAGATCGTTACTATTATCATCACAAATTCGAAATTTATTTTTGATTTCAGTAAAAGAAAACGAACTTGCCGATTTTGTAAATATATGTTTTAATCTAATATTTTCCTCATCTTTGGGGAATAAAAATATAGAATTGTAATTATTATCTTTTAAAATACTATCATAATTTCCCTTGCAATTGGGAACACAGCAACGCCGTGGCATTATTGATGAAAATATGAAATTTATAAAAAAAATATATGTAAAACAAAAAGTCCAAAAATGCTATAGATTATATTAAATAAATGTGCTAC
The DNA here is from genome assembly GCA_916610135.2 of Macropis europaea. Taxonomy (NCBI): domain Eukaryota; kingdom Metazoa; phylum Arthropoda; class Insecta; order Hymenoptera; family Melittidae; genus Macropis; species Macropis europaea. Next base: position 21,492,471 of record OU744345.1, on the reverse strand, counting down.
ACACAAAAATAAGAATCTGTAGAGTTAATATAAATAAATAAATCACCTGGAATATTGCTCCGTTTTTCACATTTAAAGAACTTCATGACTATATTAATATAAACATTTGAAAGATAGGCGGGAAACCGAAAGGCCGGTAGAGGGAGACTGTGTAGCCGGGAGTCCGAAGGCCGGTGGGTAGTGGGAGATTGTTATGGTAGTTGGGTTAGGTATATCAAAACCGGACTCCCGCGCTGTTGCCATTTTACCTTCAGCACGGCTAGTACTAGAGTCGGCTGTGGTTAGGTATATCGAAACCGGACTCCCGCGCTGTTGCCATTTTGCCTTCAGCACGGCTAGTACTAGAGTCGGCTGTGGTAATTGTTATCAACAAACTATTCGTTACTTTGTGATGGTATTTTATTATATGGGATGACATAAAAACTAATTGAAACAATTGAAAGAATATAAACGACACTTGTTCTTCTTCTATGTAACCCAACATCGATTATTATAGTCATTTAGTTGATATTTGTTCTAAAAAATAGTGAAAACATTACAAGAAAATGTATCACCAAAATTATCATCGCGTAAAGTTATCTTTATTGAGTTAGCCGCGGGATGGCGCAACGTGCACATTGTTGCGGCGTTTCAAAATGATTCATTTTGTTTTCAAGAAAAGTAAGGAGTTTTTGTAAAACTTATCAGTTAGAAATTATTTATTTTAAAGATTGCTCAGTTGTATTTAGTTCCATATATATAAGGGTCAGTGATTGCAGGCTTTCCATCAACTCTAAATACGTGGCAGTAACGTCAAGCGTATGTATATATACCCAGCTGCCATCTATCAAGAAGTTATATTTCGAATTTTCGTAGAACATACTACGTTTACACAAATTGCGCGAACATACTGTTAAAAGTTTTGTGATACTAAACATATATAATATTTGATATCAGTTGCAGATATGGAGTACATATATCGCGTACCATTTTTGGTATTGGAAGTGCCTAACCTAAAGTTGAAAAGACCATCATGGTTTGTAAAACCTAATGCTATGGTAGTTTTCTCTTTTATACTCCTGTCATATTTTCTAGTAACGGGAGGTAAGGATTTTATTGGAGTATCAACCATTTTGTCAATTGTATGTTTTATAATGTATTTCTGTAATATATTGTTTATAGGCATAATATATGATGTAATTGTGGAACCTCCAAGTGTAGGTTCAACAACTGATGAACATGGTCATACACGACCTGTAAGTGTGTAGTAATAGCTTACAAAAATTTTGTATAGTAAACATTCAATGTTTTATTTAAGTTTTAATCATATTTATTTTTATAGGTAGCATTTATGCCTTATCGTGTAAATGGTCAATATATCATGGAAGGATTAGCATCTAGCTTTCTATTCACTCTTGGAGGAATTGGTTTCATAGTATTAGATCAAACACACAGCCCATCAACTCCTAAGCTTAATAGGATTCTTCTAATTTGTGTTGGATTTATAAGTGTTATTGTATCATTTATCACCTGTTGGATTTTCATGCGAATGAAACTGCCGTAAGATGTTTTATATATTATAAAAGCATTTTCCTAAACTATATTGTATCTTGTAAATTAAAAGTAATAATCTCATAGCTTTAATGTTTTTTAATTTTAAGTGAGAAAAATAGACTGACATGTTAGATATAAAAATGAAAAAGTTATTTAAGAGCATGTGTACAATTTATAATATATAATGCAGAACATTGCATTAACAATATTTTTTTTTTCAGGGGATACCTCCAATCATAAATTCAGTACATTAAAAGAGTTAAGAATATAAATTTAACATTTTTTATTCATACAAAATGTACCATATGTTTAAAGAAAGTAAATTGTAAGTATGTCAAATATTACATAAATAGTATCATTTTATACATAAAATTATATTGTAACTAATGTTATTATCAGAATTCATTTATCTTTTTTTATTATATCATCTGCCAATATATTTATAAAATATAACTTAAGAAAACAGTATCAACTATTTGTGAAATAAATTTTTTTCTTACAGTAATCTTCCACTAAACTTGTAATTTCCTTTAAATAAATAAGATGTTACGTAATTGTATTGGAAAATATTTTTATTTGTAAGTACAGGAAGTTCAAAAAAAGGGTCTAAGACTTTTGGTATTATAATAAGCTATTAATAAAGAGTTGTCTGTTAAGATCAGCCGGTACTTTTTTCAAGAATTGAATTTCTTGTAAATTTTTCGGATCTGTCATAATCAGAAAGAGTCATGGGTATAACTTGTAATGAATATATGTAATACGTATCAAAGTACGTATTAGTAGGAAGCTACATTTTTTATATTTTTCTGTTCTTTTTTTACTTTTCTTAAACAAATTATGTTCTGGAATTTTGTTAATAGAAAGTTGTGTCCGATGTGTCTCAGATAATCAGCTCTTCGATTTCTGCAATGAGTAGATGAAGTTTATATAAACTTGTAAAGAAGTTTATTCCGCGCGCGTTTTATTTTTTTTAAATAAAATTGAACAGTCTTACAAGTTAAGTGGGGTGTCTTCCACGTTCGTGTCTGTAATACTTTTCGACTTATGATTTATTAAAGAAAATTTGTCGCCAAACTTTCGGCATCTATAACTCAGAAAATTTAAATAATTGCGTGGAATGGCAGAGCTCATTTTTTTTATACTCACAAAAGACTACATGCTCACAAAATTTTATAAAAATCAAAAATGATCTGTGTACGAGCTATGATCACTTATCATGGAATCGTTCATACTACACGAGTCTGTCTACTATAGCATGTCCGACTGAGCCGCTCAGAAACCAAATTGATCAACTTCATAAAATGAAAAGTAATGAAAAGTGACGACGTTATAAATATTTATGTATTCAGGAAATGTAATTGAGAAATTTACTATAAGTGAAGTTGATCAGTCTGGCATCTAGGCGACTCATTACCAGAATCACTCGGAACGCAGCGAAAAGAAAGAAGTCTGAAGAAACACAAATAAGAATAGTGTCCATTTTTATTCCCACAGTCAGGAACGTACATAACATCAATACAAATACGCATAACTTCACAATTACATTGAATAAAAAGGACTGCTATTATGAGCATAGGAACCAAATATTTGAACAAAGACGTTTCGACAACAAACATGTAGTGTAATTTATGATGACCAAGGAGGAAAGAAACTGAGAAAACGAGTAAGACGGTTTTAAGTAATTGTACAAGATATTTACAGAAAGTTTACTTAACGATGCACAATGAAGTCGCGTACAATATATTTTTACATTTTGTTGAAAGGATGTCAGCGAACGTACTTAATTAATGTATGATAGTCGAGGAAAGGCAGCAGAAATTACATTTGAATTGGAAGGTTCGATATGCGAACGATGAAACGGTGGTAGCATACCACGTGCAAAGATACAACGAATCGTGTTCGGGAAGAAATAACAATGAAATATAACGATATAACGTTTCTGTACTTAGCTGTCGCCGTTACGGTCGATCAGTGTAATATTTACTCGTGGCACGCTAATTTTTGGTTTTCGATGGAACATAATTTACGAGCCTGCACTTCCGTCAATACTCCCTGCAACATTATCTATAAATCTCAAGTCTTGCTATGCCATTAAATGTCGCTGTAATATACCATTGGATTTCTTTACGCGTACTGTTTCATTATAATCATAGGAGTCACTATTTACAAATTACGGCGCTATCTAGTCTCACAACGTGCGATCACTTCGACAATTTTTATACGTATAGTAGATAGTAATGTTGTTGTTACATAGTTAAATGATGCCCGGTCAGACAAGAAATGAATTCAATTGTACGTACTACGATATAACACCGTTCGAACTAAAATTCATCACACATGGCAATTGACAGTAATCTTTTCTTTAGTTTTCGAATGAAATCAAAATTGAAGAAACCTCTTAATTAGAAATAAGAGTCGAATAAAATCGTTCACCTGGGATACTCTACCGCTTACAGACTAATTTTGTATAATTATCGATTAAACGCTCGCCGCCGGAAAGAAATTTTATCACGTGGTCAATATTTATATGAATATTCATATCGGCATGCAGCAGCACCAATTAGTGTAATCAGCACCAGTAATTAATAAATCAATCGAAACCACGCGTCACGATTCTCAGGGCACGCTAGAAATTTCTGATCTACGTACATTGTCCGGCAATTAATAATGTTCAACTCCTCACGAAGAAAATTCCACGATCCTGAGAACTCTGATTATTCACAAAATTGTACATTTATTTTTCGTTATCACTATGCTCCGTGTATATTACTAGTTTCATTAATGGTGCTTTGATTATTAAAATTTTAATATCCAACTATTAGACTTTCCCTACCTTGTTACATATTCGACGCATAAATCAACAAAGTGTTAAATTTCGAAACAATTGTAAATATACCAAAGAAACGCGTATTCACTAAAACATTCAAACATCAATACTTTCAACTATTTTCGAAAATCAGAATTTTCGTCGAACACAAGGTACAGCTGAAACTTGTCTACCTTAAAAGTGTCATTCGCGACGAAGCAAAACATTCTATGTAACAAATATGCTTATAAATCCTTTACGTTATTACTCGTATCGAATGAAAATTGTCTAGAAAATAGTTTCCGTTGAGTTTCCAAAAAATCGTTCTTAAAAAGTCTTCGAGTTACGCTACTACTCTTCTTCATGCATTATTCCCGTCTATCGCTTATTCTATTCTTTGGAGTAACACAGGATCCGGTTCAAACGAATGAACGTCGTTATAAATAAAAATGTTCGCACGTATAGTACACGTGCACACCTTACACGAAGCGACCGACATCTCGAACAACCAGTTAATCAATTTATCTAAGAATCTGAGATGCTTGTGCGCACTCCGATTGATCGACAATATAGGAACCGACTGAAAGCTGTGGCAATGAATTATGTATCTCGAACGTAGCTTTATGCGTGCATTTCGTGTGTGCAAGACTTTTATACGCTACTTCGCGTCTTGGTTACACTTTGAGCGGACACCTGGGTCAGACTAAAACAGCCGAAAGTACGTTTGAGCTACGTGTCTTGAGCTATGCTAGTCTTAGAAGCGAATTCACTGTATTCGCGCTAATTCTTTTCTATTCCAACGTCGTATTTATTTTTATCTCAACATTTCGGCTAAAAAACTGTACAATGTTGATCGCACCATTCCAGGGACACATAGATCAGTGGGGCCCTTCCGTGTTACTGTGTGAAATTTGAAGGGACGCGTCCCTGGCCGACCTCATCCATGTGTTCCTGCAATAGCATCTACCTTTTCAACAAGAAAGGAGAGAACGAAGAACACAAACTATCGTGATGTAATAGCAATGATGCAACCTAATCACTGTCCCGTGACTACAATTTTCTCCGCATTTACAAATTCGTTGTACACTAATTAACACTTTTGTATCTCCGAAAAGTATACCGTTACTTTACTTTCGACGATTACTTAAATAATTCTGTTTTAAATCTATACACCGTATTACCATTTCTCTGATACAAAAGAATCAACTCTGCGTGGCGTTACAGTGTCAGAGTTTTGGTAAAAACGGAAGCAACGATGCGAATTGTTTAACAGACAAATTAACGAAATCCTTGAACAAGAACGAAAACGCTAAAGAAAAGCAACGCATTATTTGCAAACTTTCCTTCACCTTTTCAATGATTATACCTTAATCGCCTTTTTCCTACATTTCATTCATCGTAACTTAAAAGTAAGCTTAAAAATAATTAATCAATCGTAAAACAATGCGGTTCTTCGTAATGTATTCTTTGGAATTTTCAACTGAACGTGTATCGATTCGGTATTTGTGCAATGATTTCGTAGAAGCATAGGTTCGACAAACGACTTTCTTGCACAACACATGCTCTCCTTGAATTGTGCAACATTAATTGTCAATTACATTTTTTCGTTCTACAGTGAGATTTGCTTCACAATCATTCGTTCATTATTCACAGCAATCACATACGTGTTTCCGTGAGAAATAAAAAACAAAGTTACGTATGCAAAACCTTGCTAACGCGTACATACGTGATTCGCATTAAACAAACTTTTGATCGTGATCGTCATCGATTGATGGATTGATATGTCTTTGGGAAAAAATCAAAGTGAAAATAGTTGCAGCGATATAAGAATCTTCTAAATTGAACATAAAATTTGCAAATTGAACGCCCTCCGCGAATGCTTTCCGTATTTTTTGTTCATTCAACGTCTTGCAGTTAACGCAAATTCACCAGAATTCTGGCAATCTTGCAAGCTTGCCCCTGATGTTACGGTGAGTAAAATTTGCTAAAAAGATATTCGTAGACCCTTAAAAAGCACTGTATAAAATTAGTGAATAGAACACGCAACGATCCGCTTGGTTATTGTTCATTTAAATAATTACTTAAATTAACCTAACGTCGTATTAATTTAATTGAAATTGTAAGTTGTACTAGGAATCATTTGAACAGGTACTCGCTGTGTATATAACGATCAGAACAATTCGAAGGAATTCTTCGACGCAGTTGCACTTGACTAGACCTCACAAAAGTCTCGTATATGTGTTTGACGACATATTTTACAAACAACAGTTGTACATTGACAATGTATTAAATATACATCGACGTAATATGAAAATCACTTGTGAGTAAGATCACTTGCGCAAGAGATCATTGTCTGCGACAGTGATCGGCAACCGTGAAATACTTTTAATTATTATCAACCATTTCCATGATTTGCACCGAAAACATAAGCAAATGCACGTTTATAACAGTACGTATAATAACAGAAACAGTTGTTGAAATTATTGAGGAGCAATTAACTACGATTCGCAGAGTTATGGTTGCCAAACACTTTCTATACTTATCAATTCCACTTGTAATGAATAATGACGAAACTTCAATAGCCATTTGTACGGAATTACAATCAGAAAATAACGTCTTACAAATGTTTCCACTCGAACATTGGATCTACAAGGTGACACAGATAGAAGAGTCTAATGAATATTTGACACGCATCTGCATAAATATCGAAGGAACGCTATAGAAATTTGCATTAAGTGATATGCTGAAACAATTTACTCTGTGCGTAATCAGCTTTGGTAACCGATGATAATTCAAGAAGTACAGCATGAATGGTTGTACGCAAACACAGGAAAAAATGATCGGAGATCCTTCGAAAGTAAAAAATGTCCAAGTAGGTGAAACTGTGAAATGGAATTATTACAAGTAATTGACCGTAATCAAGTATATCAATTAATCGGTGTTACGCTTGTACATTTACTTATCCATCGTTTTTGAAGAAACAAGACCAACATTTTACAATGGCCGTACAAAACACGCGTAACGTCGTTCTTGTACGTGAATCGGATATCAGTTGATGTGTAAAAGTCCACGCTGTTCATGGGAAAGTATAAATTCGAACGCGCCTACGGTATCATCAGATTTATAGTCGACAGTCTTTTTCTTCGGTCAACAGACTACGCGAACGTCGTTTTCGTCGACGTCCTGGATAACGCTGGACTCGCGAGAATCCATCCACGGTTCTCCCTCGCAAAAGAATGAATTACAGCGGGCCTGTCCAAACCTTGCCCACGGAGAAAAGAAAATGCCCCGGCTACGTCCCCGTTTCTGTTTGGTACAGGTGTAATGGCTAATACCAACTAACGCAACAACTACACTGTAGTTGAATCCCTCTCTTTTGCTCCAGGGTCTATGGACTTCATCGCGCAACAGAGGGCAAAAATTATTGAGATGCCCCCCTCCCGTGAAGAAATCTAAGTTACAAGATCAACGATAGCTTTTGGAAGTTCAGACGATTCTTTCGACGCAAACATAGAGAAATTCTAGCGCATCGAGTCGTTTCGCACGAATTAGCCGGATTCTGCGAAGAATCCCTCAGGTGTTCTTCAGGCTTCCCGAATGCGACTGGTCGTGTTCACGCCATGAAGTCGTCGTGCATACACCATCGCCTCTCCACCACTCGTTCACGTCCTTGTAAAATTTCGATGGTCGATCGTCGTGCAACATCGCGCAAACCCGACACCAAAAGTACGTATTGATGAATTCGCCGGTCCCCTTCCACCGGAAGTACGAATTGTACAGTTCGTCGTCCCGGTCCAAACGATGGAGGTACTCGGCAAGCTCCTTCGGCGACTCGAACTCGTCTACGTGAATGTAGGAGCGATACGGTGCGCTACGAGCATAATCCGTTGGATGAGCACCCATCACTATCGGCAGGACATTGTGTCTGAATAACAAAAAAGAAAAGCATTTTCATAATCAAGTAATGATTGTTGGTGAAAAAAATCGGGTGGACTAGACCGAGAATCGAACACGGGACCTTCCTCAGATTCCTCTTGTTATACACAGAACACTAAACGGTTGCCGTCTGTATGGTTGTCGAAAAGGGACTAACCCTTTTGTTCCTACTTTATGATCATATTCAGTTAATAGTGTCGAACTTGGAATATTTGTTTTCAAAACAACTGTTGCGTTTAGTACCACTGACGGATTAAAAAGACAAGACTATGAAAAGCAGAAAGCGGAATTGATTGGAAACTTTCTCTTGGTGGTCGATAAAGGTGGAAGAAGACGAAAGCTATGAGTGACAAAGAATACACCGAAATAAAGGTCAAGATGCTTCGGCTTCTGGCAACGGAAACCCTTATTCCAAAATCTTAGTGAAGACAACACTTCAGCGGAGTAGGGCAGGAGGAATTCTTGAGGGCCATTAGATATACGAAAGTGCACTAAACAGGGGTAACAACAGCTGCGTGTGAAGCATACTTTGGCAATTACAGTGACACAGCCGGCAAAATTTTAATTTGCTCCGTACGCCGCGTGCAGCATTCCTGTGTAAACGACATAGCAGTTTGTTATTGAAATATAAGAATTGTTTTCTTTAAATAAAAGCATAACATACCCGAGACCGTTGACAAAGAATTTTTCAGTAATATAATCCTTGCAGTTTGAGTTCTCGAAAGCAAGGTAAAACTTGTAGTCTTCGTCGAGCATCTCGAAACACGCTTGAGATTGCGAGCGTGGACACCGCAGAGTTCCGCAAGTTCCATAAATGTCCACTTGAATGTATTTCGACAGTTCTCTGGCGTAATTCATACGCTGATTTCGTGGATGACAATTAGAAACGAACCAAGCCACCTATAATACACGCGAACAAAACCTAAGCACGTAATTTAAATACATTATTAACACGTTCCGTGCTACAGTGGAAAACTCCGCGCGTGGTCAGACGCATTAAAGTAGATTTTTATAAAATACATAGTTAAACTCTGAAATATTTAATTATTTTATGGAACACTTCTGATGGCATATTATCACTGTGATATTAAATTTAGAGTTAGAAGTTATTTTATTTAATCAAATTCGTTGCGTGGAGCGTATGCGACCAATGTGATACGGAATGTGTTAAAACTTTCAAAAACTAAATGAAACATTTAACGGAAATCTATGTGTTTTTGCAGGAACATCGTAACTGCATGGGATTCTACACTAGTTTAAGCAATTTTTTCCTAAGTACTCATTTATATAAACTGTGACGGAACGAGTAATATAACCAAGTAGAAGATAAACATTTATTGTACATTTTCGTTTTGTTTGTTTGCATGTAGAATCATTTCCCACTCGGTCGTACTACTCGTCCTAACACTCTCCAAGGGCCTACTAGAATTTTTCTAATATTAGATTTTAGTCAACTTCTTAATTCTTTGTTTAATGTACTTAAAAAGGAGTTGAAAGCTGGGAACATTATTACCTTTTTAGTCTTATTAGCTGCGTAATTAAAGGTTTGCGAAATTTGTGTGATACTAGGATCGTAATACTGCCACCTTTCATAGGGCGTGACTATGTCGCTATCACGACGATAAGTTGCCGTCCAATTGATAACGGCGTTCTTCACGCTCTGCGTGTGATAAGGGCACTCTAAAAAATACAGCATCCACACCTGCTGAAAATCGTATATGTTTCATTTGACGTATATACCTAAACGTTTATATAGTGTGGTCCATCCGACACAGAGCACTTTAATACCTTTTATTGGGTAGATGTTGCTGAAACAATATGTAAACAAAAAGATAGATGGTTTAGAGCGATAAACATGATGTTACAAAATATTTTCTTTCGAACCAATTTTTTTTTCAAAGACGTTAATATTTCTTTTAATAGAATAATATATTTTTTATGACGCAATAATCAATACAGTGACCCACGAAACTGACTAAATGAATCTGTTATTTAAAAATACTTCTATTTAACACTTGTTATCTGACGCAAGGTTACAATGTCTGCGACAAATAACATTTCAAATACCCTTAAAAAATATGCAGTTAGGCAGTTGTACTAAAATAAAAAAAAATGTAATTATGGAAATATTTGATAAATTTCGAGAGTTACTGTAGTTTACTACGTCGCGTTTGTTCCTTGAAACCATCAATCTTTTGTTGACATATTTTTTCGGCTGCATCATCGCAATAGAAGATATTAATGTATTTTGTGTGGACCATTCTGTATAGTAGCATAAACACGATCTCCTCTTGCAGTCTTAACAAAAGAATATTCCACTCTATACCCCCTGACAATTACTACGATCTCTAAAACGTAATTCAAATAAATCAATAGAAGTAAACTGCAGTAATACTATTCTGCTTTGCATATTACGTATTGTTCAACAATTCACGCTTGACCTTGGTGACATAGAAAAAATAACAGTGACGGTACTGATAGAGCTACAGAAAGTTGTGATTGCAGTGATAAAAGTTCACTAACGTACTACTAACATACTCTGTCAGTTAAAAGTATGACACCACGCAACATTTCGGAATTTTAACTAATATTATTAGATGTTCATTTATTGTTTATTTCCGTATATCTTCAAAACTGGGTTATTATTTAATAATATGCGGCATATTAACTTCTAATTTTAATCTATTAATGAAAAGCGTTAATCAAAGTGTAACAGTACCGAATATTACGGAAATAACTCATAAAGAGACTACGAGATCTTAAGGCAGTGATGGCCACGGGAGCTCCAGCCTTCCCCCTCTCTAGGTCCATTCCCCTCGTTTCAGTTCCTCCTCGTCTCCGCAGAGCCCATCATCGTTCCAGATCACAGCCTATACGAGGGGAATGGACCTAGAGTGGGAGAAAACCAGAGCTCCCGTGGTCATCACTGTCTTCTTAAGGTCTCAATTTACAATCAATTTTTGCACCCTGCTAGAATTCCATGCACAAGTTACTGTATAAAATTATAGGGTCTACCTCAGCAAGCTTTTCTGAGAAATTACGTCTAAAAAATTGAGGCTTCGATAAGTCGGAGTGAGAAAAGCATTCAAACTTTGAAGTGTGATTTTAATACAATAGTCTGTGTACGGAATACTATCACTGCATAAAAATATAGGATAATCTCTGAAGCATATTTGAGAAATTACATTTCAACGTTTGACCGTTTTTCTCACTCATATTTACCGAAGTTGTAACATTTTTATGTTCTTGTCAATATAAGCCCCATAATTTGAGTACGATAACTTGTGCAAAATTGAAGACCTCAAGATGTCGTGGTTCGTTCGTAAAATATTTTCGCAATTTTCGCTGCTGCTACACTTTGATTAACATTTCTCACTCATTAATTGCAATTAAAAGCTGATATTAGCGCATTATTAAAATACATACAAATCAACACCGAACGAACGTGTTTTTACCTAATAATATTTGTTAATATTCCGAAATGTTGCGAGGTTCAGAACTTTTGACACTGTATTACGAACACAGGCAAAAATTTAGGGAAACATCGAAGGGAACTCGAAATGCGATCGAAGAAGGGATTTACCACTTCTTCGGGTCTCAAGCTTGAAATATTGGACAATAGTATGTCACCTCTAATGTTTTGCAATGAAAACGCAATGAATTATCCATTACATACTTGATTTAGCGATCTTCTTCCCACGTGTGTTACATAATCCTTAAAAAGGATCAAGTCAGCATCTTCCGCATTATCCCTAACGATCGTACAAGTATTCACTGGGCAACGATGCTGAAGAAATATATCAGGACCAACTTTTGCCTCTGGCATACCATGCGGAACCATTATTTTCTTCAACTGATGCTCTGCGCTTGTTTTGTTATACTCAGAGGGCACGTACATCAACTGTGCAAAGCGTTACGACATGGTTAAAGTTAAAACATTGAATAATCCAACTGCGGCTGAATTCAAACATTAATATCCTCAGTGTCCGTGTTAAGGGAATCGGTCAATATCTTTGATTACTTATGCATTTTAAGTTCAAAATAAAGTATGATTGTGTCGGCGAAGCGTTCCGTGTTCATGTTAAAAAAGTAGGTAAGAGAGGTAATAATAGAAATGAGAAAACCGAGAACAACGAAAAGGAACTACAGCCGGTTCAAGAATTCATCATTTTCTATGACTCTTGTTTAAGCATACTGGCCTATATACACGTATAATAGAGCGCATTGTGTCGTAAGAAGAAAGGGTTATAAGCAATGTATGTATTACATATGTACATGACTATATAGGCGCAGTTTCAACAAGAGGCGGAACACAATCTTCCCATTTTCGTTTAGCGCGCCTTAGAACAATGTAGGATAACCAGAGAAGTCGTTTCAAGTAGCAAATTCTGGTCATTGATCATTCTATTTTTATTTGACGTTGATATCCATGAAATCTTACTTGATTGGTGACACGATCGTCGTAAGCATCTTCTTCGGGCCATAGGCGGGCCAATCTTCGGCCAGTACGACGGGATTTTATGGCAGAATAAGGTTTTCTGGTACCTCCTTTCATGTACCAAGGCCTTCTCGATGGATCCAAAGAGTCTACAGTGTTGTGTGATAAAATCGTTGTGCCGGTCAAATTGGTTCCCTTCAAACAAAAGACACGGTGCAACTAAACATTTTGAATTAATTACTGTTACGTTAACGATGTTGTCCTCATTCGTTTATACACTGTAGTTACACTGATAATTTTCGTAAAATGCGTGTGAGGAATTCCATGGTACATGTTCACACCGACCACAGTCCATGCACAGACCACATCCGATTTGAACGAAATCTTGTGAGTACGTCGACTTTGGAGATTATAACAAAATGTCATACTCTTTAAAATATATTCATAATGAAAATCTATTCGTTATTTAATATTCCGCTTGCTTGTGTATAGAATTTTCCTACAAACACGACCATTTCTGCTGTGTGCAATCGACATCTAACTTTGCTCGAATTTTTGGTGTAGAAAAGGGATATGATATTGAAATATTCAATATTTTTTTATCTGTTCGAGCTCTTGTTACTTTGAGGTCTCGGGATCTAGATAAACATACTCTTCCATTTGAATTGTGTACGTTTACTATTTTAAACTTTGCTGCTTGTGTTTTGTTAAAATATTTGGCGAATTCTCTGTACGGTTTAGATGTATCCTTTCATTTTTACAATTTTACGCTCTTCGTTAATCAAGTGCTTCTTCTCGCAGATTTTTCAATAGTAGTCTTAATAAATTATGTACAAACGTCAGCGGAACACAAACATACCTAAACAAATGCAATTGTTCTTTTTTCAGCACAAAAGTTCTATAAAGTACCCATTCGATGAAATTGTTTACAAGTGAGTCGCCTGAGAAAATAGAAGTTGGAAAATCAAGAACGTTTACATACATATTTATGTAACCTTCAAAACGCGCATAACAGCGGTCTTTCGTAATAAACGTCGCAGTAAACATCTTTTAAACGAACAAAAGATGTCGAGAAAATATGGAGGTCACGTTTGTCTTTTTAGATGGAACTATGTGTTTTGTAACGCATAATCGATACAGCTCTTCACTCTCCAGAAAACAGTATTAGCTACAGTACTGAGCGAAAGTCTTAGACTACTAACGTCAATAACTTTATAGTGACAATGAACCCTATTATCTACTATTGACATTATTGTGTTAATTTAATTGAGTAACTAATAATTCGTATAAAATTCTGAAAAATATTAACACTAATAATAATATAAAACACTGGTTATCCGACAGAATGATTAAACATTTTTGTACTTCTTGGTTTATATTAAACGCAGTAAATTATAATGTGTCTGGCGAAGAATGGCAGTTTTCACTGGTTCAGGTCACGTTGATCCGACTTCAGTAATTAACACGTTGACCACCCAGTGAAAACACCCATACCTAATCAGACACGATATAATTTACTATTTTTTATATAAATCGTAAAGATAAAAAAGATTTGAATACTCAATCGTGTTCTTCTGTTTCTACGTTATTGTTTCAGTACGAAGTTTGCTTAAAATTTTGTGACACTCAATAATCATTTAATTAAATTAAATTTGAGGTGTCCGTCACCGACGAACGCCACGGCATTCAACGTGTTAAAGATTAAAGATTTGATTTAAATGTTGCTGTGTTTAAAGCCGTGAATACGACAGTATTCCATGAGCACAGCATTTACCAGCGTAGCTCGAGAAGGCGGTGACAACTTGCCCTACCTCGGTTGGCTGAAAGTTCTCGGTCCCGAGTGCTCTTCCAGGCAACCGTGGAACACTGTACTTCACAATATAATAGATTAGAATACCTTCTAAATTAATAGCTTTTTGGTATAAATACTTTACGAGTATAAACTTGGAGCTAAAGCTACAGAAGCTGTTAAAAAATATTGTCGACCTTTCGGCATTAATACTGTAAGTGAACGAGTAGCACAAAAGTGGTTTAAAATGTTTCAAAATGGCAATGGAATTCTTGAAGATAAACCACAGGATGAACGACCGAGCCTTGTGAATAACGGTGAACTAAAAGATATTGTTGAAAAGGATTCAACAGCATCGTATAAAACTTCCAGTAGAAGATTGAACTTGTGTGAAGAAACAATATGGACACGATTACATAGTCTCGGAAAGGTGGTCGCAGTGGGAAGATGGGTACACAGTACGAGCTCATCGGCGACCAAAAACGCCATAGGATTGCTGCATACGTTTCGTTTCTTCTTCACCACAAAAATGAATCACCATCAGGCGGTTTGCTGGCCTGCGATGGAAAATATGTCACTTATGAAAAGCAAAAGCGGCTACATTATTGGTTACCACTTAGAAATCCAGGTTCATTCATATCTAAACTGAAACCAGTGATGGTCTATTATTGAAAACATATAAATAGGATAATTTGGTATGCCCTGTTCTTATCTGAGTTACAATTTATTGTTTCTGATTTACTTTTGTATTACTATAGACTATAGCGGTGCGTAACAGCTAAAGGATTAAATATATGCCTAAAAAAAATATTGGGTTAAGTCAGAAATAACTGCCGCCACATGACAGACTTTTTTGTTTCTAAAAATTCAAGTAGTTTATCTGGGTTACTGATTTTTGTTTCATAATTTAAGTCAAGAATCCCTGAAACATAGACATTCTGCAGAAACAACAATAATCATCCTGAAATAAATCATCAGTAAATTTAAGAATACAGATCGGAAGTTATTTATAACTCAACCTAATAGATAGTACCGAGCCTTTCAATAATATTTCAGGATGCTGTTGAAAAAATTTATTACATCTAATGTACCAATACGCAGATGTCCAAGGTACGTCTGATACACCAGGTGCACCGGTAGAATGTACTTGGAAGCATACTGCTTACATGATGTACATATAGTACAGTATGCAACGGAGATATTCTGCTTGTATACAGTAACGCTATACATTATGCATTTGTTACGCTCGTTGGTATGTACACGATGCTCCTGTGTACACGCACGATAATGTACAGGGTGTGCCAGCTGTCACACAGTATCATTTCCGATGCTATATGAAAATGAATCATGGTAGAAATCCATAAGTGCTAATAAACTCGAAATAAGAAGGAGAATGGCGGTTTGTGACCACGAAATAAGGTCCAAGGTCGTTTCCTCATCTTTTTAATAATACTAAACAGAAAGGGCATTTTGCAAGCAGCAAGACACACTCGTTATTTTATTTACACAAAGAACTATTATTTAAAAGTAGCCAACTTATTGATTTTTTGTAAAATACATTTCCTTCTGCGTTCTCGGTTATTTTTAAATTTACAAATATTCTCTTCACACGTAACCCCTATGGGGTTAATTTTAGGATCCATGCTTGTTAAAACTTTTTTTTAGTTCTAGGGTGTGGAGTACAGCTGTGGATTTTGCGACGCCACTTTTCAATCAATCGCGGTGATAACTTCAAAAAGTCTCCAATATGAACCAGTATAATGAACCAGTTTCATTATTATTCTTTGATATACTGCCAATCTTTTGTAACTTTCATTCATCTAGTACACAATAAAACAGTATAGAAAAATGAATATACCTAACACATCAGAGTATAATTTTGTTGCTCAAACTCGTACGACTTCCAAATGATCGAGAAAATAATAGGTCACGTCGTAGATTGCAGGTGTGCACGGATACACACTTTGTCACAGCTTCATAGTGCTGAACCATTTCGTGCACTCACAAACACTGTCCCATCAAACTAAGATGGATAGCGAGTTCCTCGCAAAATCGCCGACTAATAAACCTAACTTCCATAAAGACGGCACATCCGGCTGTTGCTGGAGATCATTTTCCAAAAATCAGATGACACGGCGCGAAAGTTCGCCCATGATACTTTGCCAGCCCAACCATTACGAGCGATCATAAAGTTAAGCGGTGCATTTCCAACTTTATGGGTTTTGAAGGCTGAAAGAAGTTCGAACAGCAAGTTTCGGGTCAATCCACGACCGGCTACGTGGGTTCATACGACGCGTTAATTTCATCAAATTTTAGTATTTTAATAAAGAGACAGAGTTCGTTTGTATGTTCACAAAAATCTCAAAAACTACTAAACCGATTGTTCTAAAATTTTCACAGTAGCTTCTTTACATTTTCTGGAGTGTCATAGACAATGTTTTATCGCGAAAAAAGTTTGTTATCGGCGAGCCAGAGAGTCGTCCACGAGGAAATAGTTCACGCACAGCCGCTAGGTGGCAAAGCTCGGCGCCCGCGCACTCGAAAAAGAATTCGTCCTGCTACAGGATATATGAAAAGGAACATAATGTTTCAAATTCTATACGCAGAAAAGTCACGGGGGAAGCCGCATCCAGGGCATGCTGGTAATTAATAACACTATCAAAAACGTTTCTATTTCTTAAAAAAACTTTTACCTTACTTTTTTTTAAATTTTGTTGACGCAAGTTTATAGCGCTTACTGTACATACTATTAAACTTTTGTTTGAAATATTTTTTTCTATCTCTTGTACTTTAAGAGTTATACGCGAAAAAGTTGGAATGCCTATATGACTCTGGGGTTAGTTTTTACACCCTTAAAGGGCGATTGGGCACGAATGAAACATACCGTTATTTTTGTCTTGGATCAGTCTATAAACCCAGAAAATTTCATTCCAATCCGCGAATCAGCGTCTGCGGTGTTCCCTTGTTAGCACAATGATGGGCGCGTAGATCGGAGCAGCAGACGAAGAAGGTGGTGCGAGAGTTATTACTTTTTAACCCCTTACCGCATGGTGTGCCATACACTACCGGCTATATATGGGGACGACTGTTTGTTTCCAGTAAATTACGTGTTTTCATTGTATCCAGTAAATTACAAATTTTTATTATTTTCTGACTTTCGGTCAAAACAATTACATTTCGTAAGCAGGTAACGTGCCTGATTTTACCCCTATAAAGTCCATATAAAAATTCGGAACTATAAAATCAGAATTCAAGAATTTCTAGTCGTCCCCGTATGTATGGCCGGCAGTGTATATGGCACAAACCAAAGTTTCATTAATTTTTTATGTAAAACATGTATCATAACCCTGCTGCGTGCTGTACCATATTTAATACATTATGGTGCTATGATTTTCAAGCATAATCTGCCATTTGTGTTCGAAAAAATTACATTTTTGCGATTTCTTTACACTGTTGTGTAGCTTATGCATCTCAGCCGCTTTATTGTCGATATTGTATAACGAATTTACACCGAAAGGGTTAATAAAGCACCGAAATATATGAGCGACAGTGGCTAAATACCTTGGTGGTCTCGGCAACTCGAACTGGTTGAGTTTGTCCGGGATGAGGTCGCATGCGATGCCATATTTCGTCCTGCAATAGATTCAAGAGAACCAACAGCGTACCAGTCAGGCATAGCACGTAGAAAAAGTATCTCTTCAGAGATAAACGCGGCAGACCCATGCCGCACGTTTCTTCCTTGTTAAAAATTGTTATCTATCCATGCGCTGCCGGCTGCCTGAATCACCGGATCCATTCAGCTACGCTGAAAACAGAACGAAACGAACATGAAAGCGTAAAAAACGCAACAAGTTGAACATTCTTTTGCGTTGAAGCAGCAGTATCTATCATGAATAAATTACAATATAACCGGGTTACGCGACGACAGTATCGATTGTTTAACAAGGTGCAAAAAGAATTAAACGCGATACATTTTACAAACGGCAATCAGCAAGCAAGTAAACTATGTAGAATCGATGAAACAGTACAGAGTGTGTCACAGCGAATTGTATAATTGAGTAGAAGGGGATATTATAATGAGCGCTTAAGAAAACCCATATCTCTCAAAGTCACTTTTAGTTAATTAAGTTTAAAAATTCGCTGTGTATGCATGTACAATAGAACCTTGATTATCCGAACACCAATTACCCGAAAATTGATCATCCCATTTCAGTTTCAAGTTAACATTATCACTGGTGACACTGTATATTAAATTCTACATCACTATATATTCTATATTCTAAAATGAAATTATTACCTTTATGCAATACATAGTTATATAGTGAGTCATTCTGTTGCTAATTGCAGTTTGGATAATCGAGGTCCTACTGTACTTAAATTGATTGTATACACTTTTTTTATTGTATTCCTTAACCCTCGGAATACGAACCGTCGAAAGCCGATGGCTGGATGAGGCGTGACCCACTCTGGGACTTTAAAAATGTCGATTCGTATCAAATAAATAGTATTATTATTTAGGACATGAAACTAAGGATAACAAATATGCAAATTAAATTGATAATTAACAAATTTATTAACTAATTCTAAATAAATGATATTTATTATTGTTGCTCACACTTAAATGCATAAAATTGTAAGATTTCGTACGGAAAGCTTATTGCAAACACGCTTTTTACAATTATTGCATACGATACTGTATTCGTTGTCGTTTCCAATACAACCATAGCATGTTCGATAGTACGAAATATAAACAGTGGAAACGTTATTGCTCTCAAGTGCCGGGTCTCCGGTGACCCGGGCATCGGTATACGAGGGTTATTTAATATTAAATTATTGTTTGTAATCAATTGATTCTGTACAATTTTACGCTAAAAGCAATCACACAGGCTTTATTACAATTTATTGCCATTTCATCATTTTCTGATGCACCGAGCGAAGTTTGTATGCGAGAACAGTAACGCATTTTTAACAATTTGTACATCAATATAAATTCTAATTAGTAGAATCGTACAGAATCAATTAAATGCAATAAAATGAATATAATATGAAAGCGATCAATTTAGTACACGTGCTCTATTACAATATTACTATGGTCCGTGCGGAACACGCCTATGGGTGTTCAAGCCATGTATTTAACCCCTTGCCTTACGATTATATTATTCACCAAGTGCACTGTAATTAACTATTTAAATGTCCTTGTGCTTTAATAAGTAAAAAGCATACATTAACACGTATAATTTACCATTAATAATTCTTTGACAGTCAAACGAGCTGCTTTTAGTTCAATTGTTATAACTCAGTACTATGAGTCATTTTTTTCTAGCACATGGAGCGTAATCTTTGTCACGAGTGTGGCTCGTTGATATAAGGCAAGGAATTAACAAATATGCTTGCCAATCTTTCGCACAAGTTTAAGGACGTACACGCATATTCAGTGTACTTAACATTTTCGAGAACGGAGCATCACAGAAGAAAACTTTATGTTACATTTTCGTTTTATTTTTTCCCCTAGAATGGCCTCCTACTCGGATATCCTACTCGCACCGACGCATCCTGTATAAATAAGTAATTGGAAACGTGCTGCTTAAAATTGTATGGAATCCTGTGCAATTAAATTATTTCTGCAAGAACTCATAGATTTCCATTTAATCTTTTATTTAGTCTTTAATGACTTCGTTAATAATGTATTGTAAATAACATGTTTAGTTATTAAAGTAGCTTAGTGCGTGTCGAGTTGTCATCCACGAAATCAGCGTATAGCCGTAAACTAAACGAGGTATCAGGCGTGTGTGTGTTCTGGGCGTGGAAAAAAGTAGTGACAGAAGAAAACAGGGAGTTGAGGAGCTTGCAATTAGTCGTGACCTAGGGGCGCACGGAGCGTCCCAGTTCTGAATTACTTTCGAAACATAAAGGATACATCATTAATATGATTAAAATTGTCAAGAATCGGGCTAAATAGAGCACGTTTCATCTGCAAAACGAATGTCGGGAAAATATGGTATATAGTACCGTGAAAAGGATCTTTTGGGTCGGACGTTGAGTTTTACCGTTACTCTTCCGCTTAATTTGCAGCCTTAGGGTGTAAATAGAGTGGAAGAAGGTGGTGACGCGAACGCAAACTAGATTTTACTCGTGCATTGCAGGAACACCGTTTCTGACACGGACACCTAATGACGTGAAAATGCATACTTTACACACGGAAACTTCTAAAGTCTTTCGCTTATAAAACTCAATTACTGAAGCGACAATGGTCAACAACTGCGGGGTGAGTATAGCAGTTCTATCGCGGCTCAAATATTGAAGAATAATTAAGAAAAGAAATTCGTGTTAATGTGAAGATTGTTATGAAAGTATTGCGTTTATTCGCGAAGATTATGTACTTGCTAGGAATGAAGAACAATTGTAAACAGTTGTACAACTTCAATTAATCTATGATATGTAGTACGATCGATAGTATCAGACACGCCTCTTTGTCAGATTCGATTTCTATCAATTTCTAGAATATTAAGGACAAATATAGAACACTCGTCGCTGATTTTAAACCATGCTGCACTACAAGCTGATGCGAAGAATAATTATTTATTAAATATAGAAGGCGTAACCTAAGTGTATTGATCGATAAACGCGCTGTGGCTACATGTCTAACAAGGAACATCACCTTAGTGTAAATCGCCGATTTTAATGAAATTTATATATGAGGTAGTGTTTAAACAAATATTTGACACGTATTTTTTTTTATCTTCAATCATCCATATTTAGAGGGTGAAAACAGCCCTCAAAATTGTGGATGAAAAATATATTTTCCTCAATATTTCGAAAACTATGTACTTTGGAAAAAAATTGTTTAAGCAAAAATTGTGAACTTTTTAATGACAAATTTAACTGAGTAAATAGTTTTTCAAAATATTAATTTGTTTAAAAAATATATTAAAAATTAATAATTTTTTTCATGTTTTTCTTACAAATTGTTATTCCATGTTTGCGAAAATTTGTTAACATAAACTACAGTCCGATTGGAAAAATGCGTATACATTGAAATTTTTAATTTCGTACCTCAAAAAAAATTGTTGTCTTCCTGGTAAAACAATCTGTGAGGAGCGGGAACTCTAGCGACATACTACGCAAAAACTTGTAAAATTACATGATATTTCGGCTAATTATATTATGTCCCATGTTCTTAATTATTCGTTGGATGTCAAAAATTCTCACCGCAGGTAACCGGTATGAAAGGTTTTTACGCCCATGTAACTCGAACTCATTAGACCTCGGAACACAATTGCCTGCAATTATTGCCAGATATTCTTTAAGTTTTCCTTGTTTTGTTGTAGTTTCAGCAAATGCCAATTATTGCTCCGTTTCTACGACCGCATATCGAGCCAGTTTGTAACTAACAACTCTTTAACGGCCGGAGGAGCTTCTTCCAGCTTAATTTTCACAAATTAGTGCCAGACTGCGTGGTGTTTGTTTAACATACAGAGGATAAGCTCTGTCACGAATGTTATTTGTTCCAACACAGGAGGCTAATATGTGAAAAACTGTTTAGGGATGGCTTGAACACTTAAAAACAATAAAATTAGTTCATATGAAATCATGTCCGGTTTGTCCTTGCTTTCCAGTTATACGATTTTTGTGTTTTAACAATTTCTATCTGCTTACCTCGAGCTACAACAGGTGTTCAAAGTGACTACTTCGCATCACGATGCAGACTATCCTTATCACCTAGTGCTTGGGATAGTTAGCAGAATTGTACATGTGAAATATTCAGCATCAGTTGTCAACACAAGCATGGAATCACTTAACTACCTTAACTTGTCAAGAGATATACTGGAACACAAAACTTTATATAACTTAAAAAGAAGGTCATATCGTTCATACGTCTACATAGGGTGATTAGATAAGGGCCTAAAGTGTTTGGGGCTTATAGTACTCATCGTGTGTAGTAAAATATGTCTAATCAAAATAGGTCTTAAAATATAAAAGTTAATTTTACATTGAAAGGATTGATTTTAGAACCTGTGTTGATTAGACATTTTCTAGTCTTCTCGGTGAGTAGTATAAACTCCTAAAGTTTTAGACTTTCCTTCTATCACCCTGTATAAACTTATTTCATTGTTTTTAAGTGCTGAATCCATCCCTGAAGTGACTCTGGCATTTTAAGTTACACCCCGTATACGTAGACAAGTTTATATTTTTTTCTTCGGATTATTCATTATGCACGATGAAGCGATACCGCAGTTTAATTACATGTGATAAAAAATTTTCCAGTTCTCATGACATATTATAATTGCTCACGTTGCATGCGATATCTGACGTGCGTGCATCGCGCTTCTTTGCTAGAAATTCAGTATAATATAATCAATTCATTGAAACGATAAAAAATCTATCCATTGAGCAGTATATTTGATATTTTCACCGTGTTTAAATCGCGTGTATTTGTTGCAAAATTTTTCATATTGTTTATGATACTATCAATGCTTGATCATGCTCAGCCGTATATATTTAACCCTTTGGCTGCTATGAGCGCCTGTAGGCGATTGGCAAAGTCACTCATCGTGTTCTGTCAACGCCCATAGGCGTCTGGCGCAATGGGTTATTATGTACCACTACAACTCGGCCGCAGGCAACCTTCGTCTCGTGCCCAAGTAGCTGGCAGGCAAAGGGTTGAATGGAGTAAAGTCAGGAATTCGTGAAAACCACTCAACCATGTATCAATAAACGTGCTCACTGATGTCTGAAATATTTGGATACTTCGCGCTTAATTCGAATATAAACACACACGTTTAACATGCGCGATTCATTAATTAATATAATTTTATATCTGTTTTTATTATGTAATGCATTAAGTAAAACGCTTCGTACATACCGAGATCGACGAAAGCAAATGTTCACTCATAGGTCACCTGGATATTACTGGTTACCATTACTGTCTAATTATCATATACCGGTATTTTATCGCTAGTGATTACTGCGATAATGACGAATATTATGATTACACATTTGGTTACTGCTCCACTAACCGTAAAAACTGATAACTGTAAGTAAGAAAATGCAAACAGAAGAATGGCACAGATTACGGACCATGACCAAAAGAACTAAAATCCTCGATATAATACAACACTTCTATCAACCAATACCAAACTGCAACGGGAAAGAAAAGATAATTATGACCAGACTTAGAAGCATCCACTCCGAAATAACCCATGAAAATCTGATAAAAACAATGGAACATCTTTATGTAAGCTTTGCAACCACGAAATTTCGATAAACCATATACTGTACGAGTGCACAAACGTCCAAACTCAAAAACAAAAGTATAAGCGCAGGCCAGACACGGCTCTGACGTCATAGAATCACATAAAAAGTACACATTATTATCTGAAAGACAGCAACCTCTACTACAAAATCTAACCAGCTCAATGTAAAAGAAAATCAAGCTGAGTTCGTCGCTAATGACCCAGCAGTAAATGCGATGTGAAGCCCGAAACTAAAAAAGAATACAAACGCGTATTGCAGTAACGTGTGTTTGTCACACGTAAAAAAGATTTCAATGAGTTGAATGTAATTTATTTATTCATTTTCAGATTGTACGGGTATAAACCCAATATATGTACATAAGTAAGAATTAAAAACAAAATATAAGAGTAAAGAAAAATACAGTCGTAGCAACGTAATATAAAGTATAAAAGTAAAAATAAAAATTAAACATACATGCAGTCACAACGAATTTATAATTAACACATCTACCAAGGCAGTCAAAATGAGTGGTTTGCAATTTTACTATGTAAGATTTATTTTTGACGACTATTAAATAAAATATAATACAAATAAATGAAAAATATAAATAAACATTGTTTCCTTGAATTACATATTTTTTCTAAACCGAGTTATTTTGGTCGCTTCGATGAAATAGGTGCCCGTTAATCGTTGTTAGGTCTAGTGTTAAGCAGCATCTAAACAGTGTGTAGTGCGCTGTGTAAAGATCACTTGAACCATATTTAGTTTTTACGGTAGTATAATGAAATATACTTTTTTCTAACATTTCTTTGGGGAGCATCAAAATGACTCAGTTGTAATAATTGAGGACAGGAGATCTAGTCATTTATAAATTTGAATAAAAAAGATCGATCGTTGACCACTCTGTGTTCAGCCAAAGAAATCATATTGAGTGTATTTAGAAATGGTTCATAATCATGATCATTTCGGAAGTTGGGTCGGTTTAATCTAAAAGCAATATGTCTGACAAATTTATGCTGAACTCTCTCTAACACTAGCTTCTTTATTTTGAGAATTGTGAACACCAAATGATTAACGCATACTCTAATTGAGGCCTGATTAATCGAATATACAATAGCTTAATAGTGTAAATGTTTTTAAAATTATTAGAGAAATGCTTGATAAAACCTAATGATTTGAGGGCAGTGTTCATAATATTACTGCAGTGCTTTGAGGAATTTAATGTAAGTATAATGCAGGCACCAAGGTAGTTAATTTCACCAACTTCTAATAATTCATGACCATTAGAATTATAATCAAAGGGTATATGATGAATGCTACGCGTTGACCAAGATAGCTCAAAATCCAGTCAATGATAAACAATAACTTTTAATTGTATTTTCTAACGTGTGTCTCATTTATTTGAATTTTCACGTTAAAACTGTTATCTGTGACAATAAATCCCAGCTACCATAGGAAGTGTCGAATGATTTCTTTCTAATCGTGATGAAGTTTTAATTAAATCCGACGGATTTTAGGTCGACACGGTGCTCGCGTGCATTGTTATTCCCACTGTCACATAAACACAATAAATGATTTCATCGAGAGTTTATCGTTCACCATCTAACTAACGGTACCGACAGATACAAACTGCAACAATACTCTTTATTATATTTAGAAATATGCAATTAAAACGGTTCGAACGATATAACTTTAGTAATGTTCTGGTAACGTGCAAAAACCAGAAAAATATAATTCACGCTCACGTTTTAACTTCTTTAACATAATGTACAACTACACACAATATTGAGCACGCTGTCCTAAAAATAACAAGGGTTCGAACACAAGTATAGTAGATTATCTTAAAATAATTCTATTCAGAAGAACACTGAGGCAATTAGACGATTCCTTTCTTTATTGCACATTTATGCACATGAAATTACACATTTTTAGAATATTTAGATAATTGTATCACTATCAGGGAATCTCCTTTGAATATATACGGATTTGCGTTTGTTATATTGTTATGCTATTACCTGACAACTCAAGCTAGGAATGAGATTGACCGTCAAATATTATGGATGCATATACGCGTTCTCTAAAAGTCATCAGCATGAACTATGGACACATATATGCGTCTTACAATTTTCTTTGGATCATACTTTTGACACTAGAAAAATCGTCAGTCTTTCTGCCAAGTGTATGCACTTATGATCTTATATTTCCTACTGAAACTTTAATAATCGAGATTTTCAAATTTGTTCAGAAAGTCCAAATCACAATGTGCTATGCAACAAGAAGATTCCGTTCACAGAAAGTGTTTCACTTTGAAGTACTCTACACGTATAGGATTGATAAAACCATAACAGATTTTCAACAGATTTCAGCATGTTTCCTTGATGAATTCTTAAATGTCGTCAAATAAAATAATACTGCTGAGCAACAGGAAAGTATCAGTAATTCTTTGTCGCTGTAACGAAGTCTCTGTATGTCACACCTTGTGGTTCCAAGCTTCAGTCAGGTAATGTTCGTCTTTATTTTAATCTCCAAAATGATTATAGTTTTCACACAATTATACACCGAATTTACCTGTACGTGACACGATATTTGAATTCTTTTTCGATTGTTACGCTTCAGGGTGTATCGTCAAAGAGTTTCGTTGGAGAGGCGCGAAACAGGAAACTGATAGGTTTCACCTCTTTCGCATCGGTTGTACCTTCATATTTCAGCGAGTTCCATTTCAACAAGCCCGCATGTTTAATCTCAACATTCAGGTCTTCAGGAACGCGGTGGCAACTATTGGCAGTATAAACAATAGTATCTACGCCCCTAGCTACGTACCTATATACACAGATTTCGACTCCGCATAATATAAGCACTCTCTATAACAACAGCACGAAACCGTGTATGTATTATTAAAAGTAGCATGGTTCAAAGTCAAACTTTACTTTTTACTTTGAAGATTTAATTATTCAACACCGGACATACTATGCCTCAGATATTTGAAGTGTACGATGTGTAAATAAGATAAACATATAGCAACGCAAGTCCAATATTTGATCGATCGAATAGGTGCAGTTGAGGTGGACATAGGGCCAGTCAAGTTTTTTACTTACATTTCTTATATCGTGGACGTATTCTATATAATTTTTGCGCAGGCGGGCGTATTTTAAGTGCAGCGGCTTATTTCTAGTGTACAATTGACGTTCTAGAAACCAGAATCTATTCCGAGTCTACCCTAGAACGAAAGAGAGAGTGAGAGAGAATAAATCCATGCCAAACTGCATAGTTGAAATAGATTAGTACACAACTGTGACACAACATTCGTAAAATTTTATTGTTCCATGGAATGACAAAATCTGCTGCCTAACCCGCCTGGCGTACTAATCAATCGCCACACACGACTTATTGGCTCAATTACTCGACAATTTCGTCTACTGTCACTGAACAGTGATTGGCTCCTCTCGTGTACCAGTTACTCATTCTGGATACCCATTATCAGAATACCGGTGTGACATCATATACACTTCCGCTCAAAGATACATGGACGCTTGCTGTCTTTAAGTAAACGTTATTTTCAAGCAAATCAATTATCTTAAACATAAAGCAATAATGTGTTATGCCAGGTAACCAAGAAAGTTCGTGCCGTTTATCGGTGTTATCATTTTCAAACTGTACCTTTGCCTCCCTTATCAATTAAAAGAATGGTTATGTATGCTTAAGCGAAAGGTTATTTAACTGAGAATTTACCGGTGTACATAACTTAAGATATTGAATCATTTAAAGTTTTGAAAAACTGAACTAAGTATGACTGTCTCAAAGTCAATTACTCGGGCTTGTGTACTTTATGAATTCAAATTGGGCACCAGGGCTTCAGAGACCGCTGAAAAATATCCTCCGCATTCGGAGATGATGCAGTGAGCAAAAAAAAATCGGAATCGGCGATTCCAAAATCGGCAAGACGTCGAAAGAGAGGTGGAGCACTTTTTTGACACCAGAAAGGACAGCTTTTGTAAAAACGGAAATAAAGAAGTTATTAGATCGTTGGGAAAAGGTAATAGAAACTGACGATGATTACTTTTTTGAATAAAATATTATTAAATCCACTTTGTGTCATTTATCTCTACCGATGAAAATGGCACGAACTTTCTTGGTTACCTAATATTTATTCAAAAGAATCACTACGAAATGGTGAATTAAGAATCCTGCATTCGTCACGCCACTCTTTCAATCTGAATTCCGTAGAAAAATTATGTGACGAACTGGACAGACAATTATGAAGATTCCAAAGATCCTATAACCCATTAACTGCCAACTTTTTTTTTAGAAAGTTTTTATATAATTCTATAGATTGTAGTTGCCTATCAACGGATTTAATAATCTTAAATACGCAGGATTCCCAAATGAGGCCCATGGCAGTGAACGGATTAAGAACAACGTGAAATTTAGTAAACGACCTAACACTTTTGAGCGGCAGTGTAGATAAATGAAAACACCGGCATAAAAATCAGTAAATTCTGTTTTATTTGTACAGCGAAAATTGAAGAATTCCCCGAACTCAATGACGAGTATCACATATACCTTATCTGTGTCTGTACTTCAGCGTTTATGGGATACCCGTTGAATTTATTCGTGGGCGTAACACAGATAATAGCACGGATCTAGGAAGAAGTGATATCGTTACGAAGCAATATCCAATACGTGAATAAGTTCTAAGAAATATACGAACAAGTAATTGAGAACATGAAACGATTCTTTAGGAAATTTAATACGAAATTCGACTGTAATGCGGTACTGACGCTATCGGTTCCTATTATCGAAGTATAGTTAGAGAAGGCACTA
Organism: Macropis europaea; assembly: GCA_916610135.2. Classification (NCBI taxonomy): domain Eukaryota; kingdom Metazoa; phylum Arthropoda; class Insecta; order Hymenoptera; family Melittidae; genus Macropis; species Macropis europaea. The sequence continues at coordinate 21,463,914 of OU744345.1, read as the reverse complement.
TAGAATATCGTAGCAGCATGAATCAACCTTCACGCCCACTTGCCAATTCAGCCCCTTGCATTTTCAGCTTCAACCCCCCGATGTTTCGCAACGAAATCATTCAGTCAGTAAAAGTGCAAGCACAACGCATTCCGATTTTACCGTGTACCTTCACAATATTTTGAACAAATACCGCGAAAATACAGGGTGTGTCTAAAATTCTAATACAACTGAAAATAGGTGTTCCTTGTCTGAAAATAAATCGAAAATGAAGAAGAAAAATTTTCGCTCCGAGGTACAGTTTCTGAAAAGATTGACTATGTACCACTGTTTTATTCCAACTGATAAAGTGATTTATTATATAATAATTACAATTAATACAAGTTTTGAAAATGAAAATAATTCTCCTATCGTTTCTTTCTCCGTAATCCAGTATCAATTGCTATGGCCATTCAGTCGGGTATCTACAATTTTAGGTGAATGAAAATAATTATTTGATCGATTTATAAATTATTGAAAATGTTGCCTAAGTTGTTGGATAGAAATCCATGCGCGTCGAATCAATGCTTTATGTATGAATGGTAACATATTTTGAATTTTTACTTTTTCAAATGTCTGAGTAATATTGTTCCTTGATTGAAGATGATCTTTATTGCCTTTGGAATAAACTACTTCTTAAATGTGACTCCATAAATAATAAATAATAGTTAAGTTCTCACGTACTCTACGAATATTCAAAGTCAACTGTCTCAAAAACGAAACCTCGTAGCGAAAACTTGTACTCCTCATTTTGGACATAGAACCATTTCTGTTTGGATGGTAGTACAATTTAGGACACACTATGTGTATAAACGTAAGTTTGTGTACAAGTAGGGGTATAAAGAAACTAAAAATCGCGAGCGCGATCATCAATTGGTCGATTCCTTTGAAGAAAGTGAAATGAGATTGTAGAATTAATTCTCTACGCATGGTATCCTGTTTTCAAAGGAAAGAAGTTTAAAGCAAAAGTCTTCTTTAAGTCTACGGTTCTAAAGTGAAACCTCAAATTCCAAGAACATAATGAAGTATAAAATAAAAGAAACTGTAAAAGTTTCATTCACTTTTGAAGTTATCAGTCATTTTAATCGTACTGTCAACGCGTATACATAAACTCTATCGGAAAATAAAAGTGTACATAAATATTAAAATAACTTTCACTGTACTATTTTTAGTAACATGGCTGTATCGGGTTTTTAAATACAGACACTGAATCGATACTTAATAACAATGCACACGAACCATTAAAAACTTCGCCTGTGAAGCATCTACAAGAAAATGTATCGCACGCGAATATCAGATTAGGCTGTTATAAATCAACTTATCCTGATCGCAATTAGAATCTTCATTGAGCGTGTTAAGTCCCTCCACTTGCAAATACATATGCATAGTTCCTATGTAATAAACTATAACATGAAATCTAACGTCTTTTTTAAATAATTTGAGCGTACTATCATATTATCTTTATCTGATATATTTTACAATTTAATTATTAGCATACCACAATAGCAAAATTTTTCGTTTCATTGCCACATGTATAAAATCATAAAATACTATAAATTTTGTTACATCAACACAATGTTTTTTCTTCTGCAGAAAGCAGAATTATTTATTATTAATAATTCGTACTATAAAAATCGTCTTTTGAATTACATCGTATTCCACTATACATGTTAATACTGCACAATAAAGTTTTTGTCAATATGTATATAGAGCGAAATGTGTTTAAAATTCATTCTAATGCTATCAGCGATAGCGTGTGAAACTTAAATAAATCATTTTGAACTGAACAGTGACAATCGTAGATGCATATCAAGCGACACTTTTTGATTTCAAGGTTTACAATATGTAAAATAAGTAATTCCAATCACGGAGTGTCGTGTAGAGCATATTACTTTATTAACTAGCGTTTATAATCATAACGTGAACATGTGATAAGAAACGACCGGCTTTAATCTACGAATCTCGTAATATATAAACAAATTTAACAGTCCTCCTGTCAATTAGTTTTAAGTACGAACTGTCTGTCTTGTACACGTTCTAAGTCATAACTGAATACGGTATTACTGAATGTTACTAAAAAACGATAATCTTTCCCTTGTTCCGGCTTACGTTTCAAAGTCAACATGTAGGAACCGCGCCCGAAAGTCGAGTGCCGATAGAAATTTGACGGTAAATCGAAATTTCGTTGAAACGACGATTTTCGATTTACCATTGCACGCGAGGTCATCGTAGAAAATGATGATCCGCGACGAGTTTCAGTAATAATGCCGTCGTAATGTGTTTTTGTACTATTAACATGCTGTAAGTCACGCCTATAGGCAAAAGCCATCCTTGTGCACGGTTACAAAGTATAGGAACAAAAGCTGCGGAATAATTGATGAACAGCATGCGAACGTTGACAATAACGTTCTGCGACATGCGATACGGGGAACATGACGAACTGATATGAGAAAAGAATGACAGGAGGAAGCGGAAGAAAGACCGAAAGACGTACCGACGAAGAAACGCGTTGGAGAACCATTGGCACCACGTGTTCGGTGGCGATACAACAGCAGCAGTGCACCACGAAGATGTACCCCGACGATGCACCCACCCTTCGTCACATGTCCAAATCCTTTACGTCGGGCACCACCTATGCGCGAGATTATTCATTCCCGATCGGACAGTTCACGTCGTACACGGTTGGCCTAGCCCGTTGCTTGTGTCCTCCCGCTATATCCTCCTCCTACTCCTACTCTAACTTTTTCCTCCTCCTCCTCCTCCTCCACCACCTGATCCTCCTGTTCCACCACCTCCGGGTTTGCGCAGTTCCTTTTCCCTTCAGTGGATGGTGCGCGTTGGACGCACACCACCCTCATCCTCAGCGCCCTGAGCTTTGTCTATGTGTTGTTACACGTACCCAGGCGAAAATCTATAAGAGCCGCGACTGCGCCCTCGCTATCGCCGCGATGGGGAGGACTTCAGCCTCCTTTGGCGTCGCGAACCTAATCGCCGTGTGCGAGGATGTCCTGTGCAGCTTTCGGGGACGTCGTACTTTCGTGGATACCGGTCAGTGATCAGAAGGAGGGCTCATCGGAAGTCTGGAGAAGAAACAGATGTGCTTAGACATCCTAGAATCTGGCGATAGAATAGTGCACTCTAAATTGTTGCGTTTTTACGCACTCGTACTTACGCGTGCGTTTATGGTAGATCGCACCCCCGGCTGATCATACTGGGAGACGCGACGATATAGAAGGATTGTTATTGTCATCTGTAATGAAATAATAGGTGTATGTTATTCATGATGTACGCAGAGGGGTTATACGATCTTGGTTTGAAGTAATCCATACACTTAAACGATCCAACGAATAATGGACACGAAGCGTTCAGACGTCGATGTAATTTCCTTTATTCTCAATCCTGAATTGCATCTGCCTCCATATTGTAGGTTTCCTGTCAATTATAAATGAAAAATGAGAAACGTCTCCTACGTGTTTTTTATCAGATTTAGTATATAAGATTTGTTTAATATACATTAAATATTATATGTAAAATATTACTGGCTATTACAATTTTTTGCACCTTTAGTTATTCAATATCTAGAATGTGTAACAATAAAATTCACGTTGATATATCAAAAAGTGCTATTATGATGTTTCATGTGATCCGTATTCCAGCCACATAAGCCTATAATAGCCACGGAGAAATCCGAAATCTGTATGATTATTGGAACTCCCAAACAAATTTATAATTTTTAATAATGGAAAGTAATCCTTAAATGAACTAATAAGCTATCAACATCAAGTTGCAATCGACGACGCTATTTAACAGTTTTGAAACTTCAATATTCGTCTGAAACTGATCTTTCATAAATTATCTCCTTCGAGAAAACTGCAAATTCTTCGTATCAAAAGGAATCAAGAATTCCTTTACCGTTTTGCAATGCGTGGTTTCGTTTTCAAGATATAAGCGATTCAAAATTGATCTATTTAAACCCCAGACACCCGAGCGCGCAATTTTTAAACTGCCAACTCCATTCCAATACTGTTCAAAACTACTGAACAGTTTCTTTGCCGTACCACTTGATTACTTAAACGTAACACTACCGTCATTCCGTTTCTCGAAACTGTTTAGATGACTATGAAATATGGTAGGGATGCATAGTTAGGGGTGCATATAATGCACAGTTACAGAACTGATTTTGTACAGCCAATACTTTGAAATTCTACTATAGAATGCATAGTATCGATAGTTCAATGTGCGTGAACACTTATAGTGTGCGAGTAGATAGGTATGCCATAATGCAATCAGCAGAGCGCACAGCCGCCTGGAATTTAAATTTCGCGCCCTGGAAACCCCTACTATAGTAAAGAACGTTTTGATTTCTTTTGACATGAAGGATTTCCAGTTTTCACAGTGTATATAATTTTTTAAACATCCTATATACATACTGAATTGGGTTTCTTTATAATTTAGTTAAATATTACATTATGCATACTATTTTGAAATTATCCAGTTTAAATAATAAGAATGTGTACAGGCAGTTAAATTTTCTGACAACTAAATTGGTCGTTGCTTAGTAACCGTTGCTATAAAACATATCTAGTAAGAAAGCTTCTTACCAGCTTGATTCACGTTCTTTATTTGTTCGACGCCGTATGAACAGCATGCAGTATCTACTGCATTAAATATTTAAACTTGTCCCTAACAGTAACGTCATAAATAATTTCTTTCATTGAATTTTATGTTTGAATAAAGTACCTTTTACTTTCTATCGTGCACTAGGGTTTGATTATGCTTCATAGAATTCTCCTACCAGTATAGGCAACCCACCTTGCATATTCCTCTAAAAATGATATTTATATATTTTAATATGCAGTTATCTTTATTTTATCCATATTACAATTAGAAATTAAGCATAGAATAAATAAGTAATCTTAATGCAGCGAAAATACATTCGAGCATACATGAAAACGTGTTTATTGCTATCTAGTTCTAATTATGGAGTTTTTAGTTTTGGAACTAAAAGTTCGGACTAGCCCTGCATCAATCGATTGCTTTCGGAACGCCATTTTCTCTATTGCACGTCGCGCGATTAAATTTTACTTGGCGTAAAGCTGTACGATGAAATAAAGCGGAGATTATGTAAAGCTATCGTAGCTAGCTAGCTGCACGCGTTACAGAGAAAATTTGACAAAATACCATCGTATTATAACAATACATATACACATATGTATGCACTTCGTAGATGGTGAGGTATTTATTTTTATCAACGGTACGAGTTCAAGTAAAATGTTCATGATAAATCAAGAGGGTGCAATGACAATGAAGTATTTGATAGTCGATTCGGTTTAATTCCATTGGTTCACCGAGCCTCTGTATGCGTCAGTTACGTCATAAAGATAGTTATCAATACTAAGTGCAACGTCGGTAACGTTTTCCACCAAGTGTCATTTGTCTCTGGAATCGTTGACGAGAAAATGGGTGAGTTTTTGTTCTTTATTCGTCAGTCTACTCTTGTTACGTGCTTCTTATACTCTAATACAGACATAATTTTACTTCAAACTCCAATAAATGATCATTCTCTGTTCATGGTTATAAGACCATATTCTGTTTGTCTAAAACACTGTTATTATTATTACAAGATAGCTGTAACATTGCGGTTCTTCTATTAAAAGGATAAAACTAAATTCTGAAATGAGCAATGAATATGTTTTAGAAAATTCAGGAAAAGTCATGATCGAAGGAGAGAATTATGAAGTAGTAGATGAATGTGTTGAAGAAGAAGATGCATCTAATACTACCCAAAATAAACCTACAGAAAATTCTGTAGATACTATAAAAGAAGTTAAAGATACTCAGTCGTTGACTACCGAGGAACCACCCAAGGTCATAAAGCAAGATGATGAACGAGATCCTGTAATAGATTTAACACAAAATACATCAGATAATTTAGATAGTAGTATTGATGCTCAAAATAAAATATCAAACGTAGAAAACAAATCCGTGGAACAAGCAAATACAGAATCAGTTGACTTTACTGCTGATATTAATTTAGATCAATTGGATGAACAAAAAACTATAACAGACGAAGATGTCTTACATAATTTAGATGAAATTGAAAATATAGTTTTAAATAGTTCAGACTTTCAAACAGAAGAAGAAACTAATGAATCAGTAGAAAAAAGCACTGTATCTAATTTAGAAGAAAAAGATTCTACAGAAAAGAATGACACAGACAAGAATGTTATAGTTGATCAGGAGAAACCTTCCAACGATAATACGAATGACAAACAAGAAGAAGAAACAGAAAAGAATGATTGGTATGAAAAGAAGGTAATGTATTAAGCACAAAAATAACAGAGTAAGAAAGAAATTATTTCTTATGAACAAACTATATGTATGCATGTATGTATTATTATTTAAAAATGTTACCATTGCATTTGTAATATTTTTTAGCTTACAGAAAAAGAAGCAATAATAAAAGAACGATTGTCAAAAGTGGCTAAAGTGTTAGGAATTTCTTATCCATGTTATGAAAAATGGTTAGAATGGGAAGAAAAAATGAATGGATCTCCGTTATGTAAATTGAAACCAGCTCGACGTTGTTGCTTGGACAAACCATATACTAATCGCTGGAAGTTTACCTGTAAATACACATTAATATTCCTACTAAACACTTTAAAAGATTACTTTATAATTATGCATCATAATATGTGTATTTTCTTTTTTACATCACATTATGGAATACTATATTCCTCCCATCATCCTTACTTATTTAAATATTTATTAAATAAATGATCAAATTAATATATGTTCAGGCAGCAGAAAAAGAGCACAAGAATCTACAAAAAAACCAGATGATGCTAATACTTCCGCTAGCAAGAATGCAGAAGCAGTGTGGAAATTGGAAGCAAGTGGAGTATGGGGTGTTAATGTAAAAAATGAATCAGAGTTTCCACCTTTTGTATTACATGCTGTAAAGGTATATTCAATTCTATTTTATAATATGCTTTGTGTATTTAAAATACAATTTATATTATATGTTTTATAATTTTAACATTGTATTTCTTGTATAGATATTTGAAGAATTTCTTCAAATGACTGAACAATCAACTACTCAGGAGGCTACAATCGAAAGTTTTACTGATGATGTACCTATGGGAGTAGAATCAAAAAAAGATATAAAAAATGAAGTAAAACAGGATTGGTTATGGTTAGTAGTACGTTGCAATAGCATGGATGAACTTATGCTATTTGCAACTGGAAAAAATATTAGTCGTTCTACAATGGATCATTTGAAACAAGTTTTTGAATCTGGCCCAGGCAAAGATTGCAATGTAAAATCCCTCTATTGCAAATCTATAAATAAGTAAGAATTTCTCATAGAACTTGTAATGGCTATTCGGGTTACATCATTTTTAATTTTAAGTAATGAGTGTTTTACCATATAATTTTTAATTTTAGATATGATGATACTACTGTCACAAATACAACATTTTTAGTGGGGTCAGAAGCCTTGGATGAAGTCGTAGGTGGATTAAAAATGCAGCTTGCACCTAAAACAAACTTTTGGTCCAATGCTGCTGGAGCAGAAAATGTAGCGAAAGCAGTAATGGATTTACTTGCACCTACTCCAAAAACAACTGTTCTTGAAATAGGATGTGGTATTGGGCTCATTGGATTGATGATGGCATCTGTGAGTAAGGACATTATGTTTTCTTGCAAAAGTTTTTCTATTCTTATTTTGAATTTAAAGATGTTTAAATCGTTATTTCAAATTGCGACAGAAATGCCAGCAAGTTATAGGAGTGGATTCTCCATCAGAAGTGGAAGAAGCTGAAATGACATGCGAATTAAATAATATAAAAAATGCTTCTTTCATCATGGGATCTCCTTCTGAAGTAACAAATAAAATCGTCGCAGCAGTGACAAATCGAAAAACATGTGCAGTAATTAATGCAAGTACTAATATTGGCCGAGGTATGTAACAAGAATATATTGTAAGTGTAAAAAATTGTTAGTTTTTGTCCGTTTTTTTAAATCTATTAGTTTTAATGGATACAATTAAATTACAGCAATTGAAGTAATGACATGTCTTAAAAAGATCGCATCCCTTAAACGAATAGTAATGATAACTACATTAACTAAGCAATCAGTGCGTGCTATATTAGAACTAGCTCGACCAGTAGATAATAAACAAGGACTGCCATTTATACCTATTTCGGCGTGCGTTGTTGATACTTTGCCTACTGGTCCTAATTTTGAAGCTGTCATTTTGATGCAACGGCGAATGATGAACAAATTTAATCAACCACGGATCCCAAAAAATATTGAAGAACTTAAAGCATCAGAAACTAAAAATACTCAAGAAAAAATAAATGAACAAAGTACTAATGGAACAGACAAGAAATTACCAGTTAAAACGCCTCAATTACAAATGAAAAATAACTTCAATAAACCAGTACCAAAACCTCCTATGAAAAACTTGAAAATATTAGTAAAGAATACGCAGCCCCTAAAAACTAAAAATTTACCTATGAGAAACAAATTTAAAGGAAAACGTCCCCATTCTCCAGATAAAGTTGAAGCACCCCCGAAAAAAATAATGAAGAAATTTGGTAAACCTGGTGCTAAACCTTGGAATACTGGTAAGTTCGTACTTAACATTCATACAAATCAGGCGTTTTCTAAGTTTCAAACATACAGAAATTTAATAACAATTTATTTTATATTATTAGATTTAACAATCAAAAAGAAAAAGGAATGGAGTACTGAAAATCCACATTTACGCATGAATCCTCTGCACGAAAAAAAATTACGAGAGTACAAGGAGCAAGCTGATTTAAGAGAAAGATTATCTCATAATCGTTTGGATACAGATATTGCTCAGAAAGTAAAAGAACATCAAGCACTTTTAGAAATTGCGAAAGAAAAATTAAGCGGGCCGGCACCGACTGTGGATATAAATACTGCCAAACAGTTACAAGATATGTTAAATATGGTTTTGGAGCAAACAAATAAACTCCAAAGTCAACTTCCACGTTCTGTTTGGGATCGCATTGCACCTCCAGAAAATGTGAAATTGGAAGAAAGAGAAAATAAAAATGATCCTCTTTTAAAGGGACGATACGTTCAAGAAATGGGTTCCCAAGATATTCTAATTACAACAGCAAACAAGCAATTTTTAAATGATGAGGAGCAAATGACGAAACCACTTTATAAAAAGTATAATAATTTACCACCTTTGGAACCAAACACAATAATGCCAGTAGCAGCGCCCTGTGATCTCAAAGGAGAAAGATCATTTCGTGTAACACCAGAACGGTATCGCGAAACAGGTATTCGTCAGCAACAATGTCCAGAGAATACTTGGAATCGAGATAAGATGCTCGAAAAGAATCGTTGGAATGAGATGGAAAATACGAGACGACCAGTTTCACCAATGAGAAGACAGATTTCTCCAATGAAACATCGTGTGACACCTCCAGAAAGATTTTCCCCGAAACGACCATTATTGTCACCTCCAAGGCGTCCATGTTCTCCTCCTAGGCGACATTTCTCTCCTACTCGTCGTCCAATGTCGCCAATGTGTAGGCAACGTTCTCCTTTGAGACGTCGAATTTCTCCGTTGAGACGACCTCTGTCACCACCAAGACGACCTATGTCACCAAGACATCCGACACCACCACAGCGGCAAAATGAAGTGATGTTGAATTTGTCTCCAATTAGGCGACAATCCCCAATGAGACGACAGTCTCCTCCAAGAAGACAAATTCCTTCTCCAAATCGAATGGTACCTCCGAATAGGCAAATGATATCACTTTCAAGGCGACAGGCTATGCCGCAAGAAAGACAACAAATGTCTCCGATGAAACGTGGAGGATCGCCACATAGGCCAGTATTTGGACGTCCTGAATCACCGCCAAGAAGACTGCAATCTCCACAAAAACGACCAATGTCACCACAGCAAAGATTTGCAGATGACTGGGACATACCAAGTAGAGGAGCTATTGAACAAAGTACTTGGTCCCGGCCTATGGAAAGAATGCCTGAACAAAATGTTTGGAGAAATCAGAAAACTTCAACCCCTAATAATAATTGGGAAAGTACATCATGTAATGATAAACGTCGTAAAACATTTAATCAGGACTCTTCTCGCGAGAATACATGGAATGACAATGGGAATACTTGGGACACTAATAAGCAAATGTCTGCAAAGCCTATGATGAAAGATACATGGTCTTCAGGAGCTGATAATAGATGGTCAAATACAGCTAATAACATGCCTGGGACGAGTAATGATAATTGGAATATTCGTGGGAAAGAGAGTTTTATGCCTCGCAACGAATTTTGGCCGGATAGTAAGAAACCAACTAGGTGGGAATCCGTGAATGTTAAAGATTCTTGGAAACAGACTGAAAAAGAGGATTTGAATGATTTACCGGAAGATGCCAGAGATCCTTGGGGTGACAACAGTAATTTGGATACAAAAGAAAGATGGCATAAATTTGAAAATCCCAGTGCATCGTCCACATGGATAAGAGAAAGCGAACAAAAAGGGGATACATGGTCCAAGCAAAAAGATAATTGGCAACCCAAAGGATTATCTTTTGGCACAAAATCTCAGTGGCAAAACAATGGCATGCAAAACGTTGGAGAATCGTGCTGGATGCCTCAAAGTAATATTGAGAAAAAGACTCCATCAACCAGTTGGCAGGGCGGAAATAGTGTAGGATCTTGGCAATCTCAGAATTCGAATTTTCAGTCACGTCCTTTTTCTACCAGCCAGTTCAAAGGTTTACATTAGAATTTTCGTTGCTTTATGAAATAATAATTATTAATAATTTAGTTTGTTAGAAAGTCCTTATTATTACGTTACATGGGTCACAAAGGGGATGCCATAAGTTTTCTTCGTTTGAGTAGAAACATGAAACGTTTTTAAAATCTACAAACTAGACGAAATATTTTATAGTAAGAATTTAAAATATTTAAGCTCGTGCTACATGATTATCAATTATAATGAATTATGTTTCACAAATTAACGCAAAGGCGTTTGTTTAATTTTTTTTTTCAGTGTTACTATTTTGTTTAAATATGGAAAGTGTTAATAAAATAGCATAAATACCGTACAAGTATATAATATAATAGCTTTCCAATAAACACATGATTTATAATCTAGTATGGAATTATCAAATTTAGGCAATGGTATTTATGTATATCTCCTTTGAGACAGTGTAAAAAGTAAGTTTATATTGTACTTTTCAAATAAAATTGCATTTACATAAAAATATGATAAACTTAGTGGCATTTGATTTAAATGATTATTTATAAACTTTAATTATTATATGTATTATAATGATTTGAATGAGTTCTAAAATTTTCATTCTTTTCTTAGTATATGAGTGTAAATACGTTCAACGTATAGCCTGATAACTTAGTCTTGAAACCTGAAAACAGCATTCCCTAAGTGGTCACAAATCTTTACTATAGGTAATATTTTAATTCTTTGATGAATTTTTGGATAATATGAGACAAAAAGGATTATTTAGCAACACGAATATGTCGGTAATCTGTTATCATTGCATTGAAGTATTTCTGTGCCACCCATATATGTATAGGTCTCAAAACTAAGTTGTGAGAATAATACATCAGTGTGTGTGTATGTGTATACATTTATTCGTGCTATACGCGTGTGTATCAAGTGTATCAAGTGATTTTATACCGAATTATAGACAAGTTGTAAATTCTGTTTGTATTTTATGCGATACAGTCCAAATTTATCTTTCTTGTACTTACATTAAGAAATAACAAATGTTTCATTTAAAGGTTTGTTACTCAAAAAATGTTTGTCGCAAACGCAAAGAAGGTTAGGATTAATTTTTTTTCATTCAATGTTTTTTAGATACCTACTCTACGAAGTATCACAAATAAATCCTCACACAATAATGGATTTATTGCTTTATTTCAAAATGCACTTTCTTCAACTGAAGCCTCCGTTGTTAATACATCCTCCATAGAACAAGTACGCAAAATCAACAATGCATTATATGATAATCTAGCTAAACCTAGTTCATTTGCATATTATTTAAGAAATATAATAAACTCATATTCTCACAATATTTTATTTAACTTGAATTAATATGGAGGTGATTTTTTTGAACTGAAAACTTACATAAATTAATAATTTCCTATTTAACATACATTTAGTGCGCACCTGATAAGTTGTATAAAAAAGTAGAAATTGAAGTCCGGGGAAATGATCCTGCTGTCCTCAAAAGTTATGCAATATTTGCTATTACAGCAGCCAAGCATTTAGACATTAGAGTAGGCAGACAGTAAGTTGCAACTTAAAATATTTATGCTTGAGAATACGTATAAAAATGTTAAAAAATATAAGAATATAACATTTATGTAACAGCGTAGTTCCTGCAAAACCTATTCATGAAAGACTAACAGTTCTAAAGGCTATTCATGTCCAAAAAAAACATCGTGTCCAGTATGAAACCAGAACATATTATAGGTACCTTGATTTTTTTAAATTAACTGGCTCAACAGCAGATACATTCTTAGAATATCTACAGCGGAATCTCCCAGAAGGCGTTGCAATGAAAACAACAAAGGTATTTAAATTCGAATTGTTCATTTCATAATATATATATTATGACTAATTAAAGCCTTATTTTTATAGGTGGAATTAACAACCTTACCAGATACAGTTAAACAAGCATCACAGGAAAAGGAAGAGCAATGAACACTATTATGTTATTTTTTATTTTAGTAATTAGTCCAATAAATTACGTGCATTTATTGATTATAATTATGTTTTCCTAAACTAATGAATCACTTAAAAATGTGTAAAATTTGTGTAAGTGATATTATATGTTTAAAGGAAAAATCAGAACATTTAGAAAAGTTCAAAGGGAATGATATTTGAACATAATTGTTGTACTTGCAGAATAATTACAGGCCAACAGAGAATCATGGTTTTCCATAAATTAATAACAGGTTTACAATGTATTTTGGTTTATATATTTATACAGAATGATAATGTAATAACTTTTCACTTACTTTTTGTCATTCTTGCTTCAAAATCATTTTAATTAAAGTGACCACACACGGATATAATCAATTTCAAAAGCAGTCTTTCTACCATTGTCTCGCCTCCAACTAGGTAACCAATTGTTCTTTGCATGCCAAAATTGTAACATTGCCTAAAATAATAGAGTGTGCCAAACCATACAGTGTGCGGCCTATGGTCTTTTAAATTTAGTTTTAGTTATCACACATAAATATTAATAGAAAGTAACTTTACCTTAGCCCCAACATTTTTCCATGGCTTTTCCTTGCCTGAACTACTTGTTCCATCTGGAAAAACTCGTACACCACCAACTCCAATACCAATAGTAATGTAAAACTATTAAAAAGAAAACATTAAGATTATGAAAAAGCAAAATCTTCACTATTAGTAATAAACAAACATTTGTTTTTTAAATTTGCTATTAATAAGATTAAATATAAAATGTTAATTTTCTGCTTCTTAAACCAGCCATCCAATATTTGAACTGTATAACATTAAAGACAAACTATAAAGAATGTCACATATGTAAAGTTAAGTTTACCTCTTCATCAAAAGGGGCAACTTTATTGAAATTTTTGTTATGCAACCATCCATCTGTTCCAGGATTTAAATGACCAACTTCTTGTCCATCAACTAAAAACTGAAATCCATCTTGACTCCAAATTGTTGTGTACACATGAAAGTCTGTAGTCCACCTTGGATTGCTTTCTTGTATTTTAGAAACAATATAACTGTCAACGCTTCCACTTGTGCCAATTCTGAATCCAAAATCTAATCTTCTTGAATCGTAGATAGCTCTGTTAGTAATGTTAATTAAATTACCATTACCACGAGCAAGACCAAGAAGAATGTTTCCGCTGGAGTATCCAGGACCGTAACTCTCATATTTTGGTTTAAGCCATATTTCTGTCATAATTCCAGTTACATTAAAATTTTTATTAAAATTACATTACAATGAATGTTCACTCGATTGATTAGAATTAATGTTTACCTGGATATAACCAATCACCTTCTGGGAATTTTGCCCTTATCTCAATTTTACCATAGCGAAAGGAAAAGCTATCTTTTGTATGCAATCTTGCAGACAGAATTGGTGGTAAAATACTGTATGCCTGAGCTTTACGTGTGCATTCCACTGCATTACTACTTGTGCAACTACAGTAAAAAAAATTTTAAAGTTATCAATGTATTAAAAATCAAGATATATTGATAGAAATACACAAATTATAATGTTGATATTAAGTGCATAAGGATCACAAATTAATGACAAATAAAGTGTTAATTGTTTATATAAAATTGTCCTCACCCACTAAGTTCAATTTTTCCATATGCAGTTATATTTTCACCATAGTAGTCTTCTAGAATCAGTGGTTTAAGGTGAAGTGTACCATTAGAAACTTGAACCAAGAATTCATGATGCTCATTATGGTATACACAAAATTCGTAGTCCTAGCAAACAAAAATTATGTAATAAAATTTATTACTACTTACATAGTGCTTACCTATGTCATTTTTTGAAAATGATTTGCAAGATTGAATTCTGTAATTGTTTTGTTTTATTATTACCATTATTATTATTATTATTATTACATAACTTACAGGAGCTAAAGGCATTTTGACATCACGACTCCAGATTGATTTATTCAGAGAGTTAAAGTCTTCGCTAAACAATAATTCATTGACAGATGCTTCAGACCTTTCAGTAGTAGTAATGCGGTTTTCTATTAACGTATCTGTAACAAAGTGCACATTTTTATAAGTTTTAACATTTAAGGCTTAGAAAAAAAAATTAGGCTGCCATTATTATACATGTAACTATATACCTGTAACCACCCATCTCTGATTTTCCTTTTTATATGTTGATCCATCAGTTCGTTGTACATAAATCCAATAATTTATAACATCTCCATTTTTCAAACTTATATTCTGTTTTTGAAAAGTCCATTTTTTACTTTTCGCCTTATATACTTCACCTGATATTTCTCCTATTTGTGAGGATTCAATTCTTTTATTTATATTCCCTTGAAATGCAAAAAATTGCAGTCCAGTGTCATCTGTTAATATAATAGCAAAACAATTCATAAATTATATACGACTAATTTTAAACAGACCCGTGATTAATTTAATACTTTATCTTATTATGTTAGTCATGCTTCATCATTCATAAGGAAAATGTAGTGACATAATGGGTAATTCCCGACATATGCAAAGAATTTCTAACATAGTATAAACACATAATTACGGACGTATCTTTATTAATGTTAATAGGATTAATCAGCACACTTTATTCCTAGATAAATACTTCATTTCCTATAATATATACTTCCATTTACAAATTATTTAAATCACATTAACTTGAACCATTACTCGTATATTGGCAAAGAAATAGCGTAAGTAAAATAAGTTTAGTTCATATTCCTCTGGTTCATATACAAAATTATTATTTCCTTACCTGGTATCGAAATTCGAATTCCTTGCGGTTTTAACAATTCAAACGCTGGTTCCGGTAGAACGTACGAATTCACGAAGTATTCAGATCGTGAAAAAAACACGGTGAAAATTGTAATGGATATAAAACTATAACCGAACATATTTTCCACGATTTACTTAACGCAATATGAATTATCAACGATGATACCAAAGGTCATTGATGAAAGCGAGGAAAATAAGCGGCCCGCGCTATGTACTGCAAACACTGCAATGGCTTTAGTATCTGACAATTTTATCATACAATAGGTCAACATTTTTCTCGCGGGAATGCCAACTGTTTCGTCAATAGGGACGCATGTAAAAGAATACAATTTTTAGTCATGCTCTATCGATGGATCCTATCAAAAGGCTCGACTAACAAAAACTATAATCATTATACTCTCGTCAGAAATACAAATTACACAAAACATCCTCATGGGTGATATTTCACCACTTTTGCTTTCAATAGTTAAATTAATGTCAATAGTCCGTTGTATGCTGCTTCATTGAAAATTAAATTTATTCAATTTATTATATTATTTTTTATACAGATACTATACACATAAATAACATTTTCATATTCACCAGATAGTTTTTATAAATTTCGAACGCTGCATATACTTTTCGATGTTTTCCAAAGCATATTTGGTATTGAACTCCTCTAAATAGATAATTTCCTTTTCTTCGATTTTAGTTAAACAGTTGACAGGCCAGCAGTTTCTTGTAAATCGTCGATTATAGAAAGAGATGCTTCACCCCTTCAAACATTTTCTACATATAAAGTTTATTCTTGTTCTAAGTTAGATCAGATTATATCCACAAGATGTAATCATTCACCCCCGAGGCGTCAATGATATTTGTAACAGTCGCAAACGCTCAACGATTGCTTTTCCTTTTCATAGTATACGTATTAACTAATTGATCCAAGATATCGGTATTACTTTTGGTTTTATTGTATTCTGAAATAATTCTAGACAATTTTTTTTACTTGTAAAATACATACTATACTTATTTAAATTCCAAATTCAAGTAAATCAAGACACAAGCTTAGAATCTAATAACATTCTAAATCTTACAATGTAAGATAGCAAAGACGTAATTATCGAAATATCTACAACGAGCGAAAAAAGTATTCATACACCGTAACTTATTCGACTTTAACTCAGAATTATTTTATAATGGCAAAACTAAATAAAGATTTTTTTACTTAAAAATGTAAAGAATGATCACAGCTTTCAAATGATATATATTTTATTAAGCAGTAAAGAAGTATGTATTTAAAAAGTAACAAGTAAAATTTTCAGAAAATACTGAACAAACAGGTATTCGTATAAAAACAGTTTAAGTGCTGTTTGAAAGTTGTGCACACAATTGCGCAGGGGAAACAGAAGAATCATTTTGAGAATCCACAATTTATTCCCTTGATAAGTTATCCATGGTCATATAGCCAATTTTAGTTGAGATTTTACTTCTTTATTTTTGAAACTTGAAAAGAGCTAATCGGGAGTAATTTCTATAAACCTTGAACAGTGTTCTTCTGAACACTTAAAACTTTCTTGTTTCCCGCCTTTCATGATACTGCAATCGTAATATGTAAATACAATAAAAATATGGCGGATATATACAATAGATAATCATGCTTTGCTCGTGGAATTCGCGTGATGTGTTTTAACTATTTTGTTTGATCAATACGGGTATAGGAAAAATTCGTATGATGTTACTGACAAGGAACGTAACCAGGACTGGCTTTTCCAGAATTTTGTTCTGTGATTCAACATTAACTACTATAGACAGACATTTAACACAACGTGTCAATGTTCAGTGTACAAGAAATGCAGGTTATGTTGTTTCACATCATGAGAGATGTTTATATAAGAACAATAATTTAATAAATCATAAATTAATCGCAAATTTTGGTTCAAATAACGGTGCTGGATATTCACCTAATCAGTGAGTATATATTACAAAATACATATAAGTATAGTATTGTTTCTTTATTTTCATATTTACTTATGAGGATTATTTAAAATATTAGCTCTATAATTTAAAACTACTTTCATTACATTCTTTGATACTTTAAAATGAATTTATTATTTATTGATTTTATAGACGTTTAATACAGTTTATTAATATTATATAAATAATTTTGTGTTACAGAGAACTTACACCTGTACAATTTGAAAAAGTTTCTAATGAAACTCTCGATTCTTTGACGGAATACTTTGATGAATTAATCGAACAAGCAGCACATTTATCAGATGCAGATGTATCGTATGGAGTAGGTTTTTCAATATATCTTATATTGTTTTATCATAATAATATTCTACATTGATTTACAATTAACAGTTCTATTAAAAATATATTGTTTCCTTAGGATGGTGTGTTAACTGTTAAATTTGGTGATCCATATGGAACATATGTTATAAATCGTCAAACACCAAATAAACAAATTTGGCTGTCGTCTCCAAAGTCTGGTCCAAAACGATATGATTTTATAAATGGTAAATGGATCTATAAACACAATGGGAAGACGTTACATGAGTTACTTAACAATGAAATACCAGCAATTATAAGGAATCAAGCATGTTTTGATAAGTGTTCGTTTAGTGGCAGGGAAAAAGAAGCTGTAATGAATAATCTCTAATTTCATGAACTGATATTCGAAATAGTAATATAATTAGAATGACTGATTCATCTAATATATGTGCGTGTATTATACTGGGAATATGAAATCTTACAATTAATGTATATAAATTATAGTATAAAGTATACAATATATTGTAATATATTTATGTGAGTATTTATATTTTTGTACAGCATTGACACATTCTTATATTTGCATGGTAGTACTGCACACATTGTAGAGTCCTTCATTTCACTGTTTGCTATAGGTACAAGCTTATGGTTTACACTGAATTTTACAAAGAAAAATACAAATCAATACATATAAATTTTGTATTTTATTATTTCTTATTACTATTGAGAATGATAGTAAATACATATTATGAATACAATATGATACTTGCTTTGCTGTAAATATTATTTGTAGTACATTTTTTCTGTAAATAAATAATACGCAAATTTGTTAAGTACTGCTAAACGCTCTCTGATATTTTGACATTATTTAAGACTTAAAAGTTGAGTATATTTCTTGAAATATATGCATTATTCTACATTGAACAGACTGCAAAGATGGAGATTATGGAAGATGGAAATTTAGTAGATCGTGTTAGAATTTTATTGCAACGAGATATGCAATATTATCAGGTAATGTTCTCCGTAATTTAAGAATTTTTTTAATGATTTTAAATGGTTTTGGTAGCTACAGAATAATATTAGTCAAAGAACGTTCTATAACACATATAATGTAGATTTATATTAAGTACTAAAATAAATAAGAAACAAATAAACACCAGTGCTTAAAATTTGATACTGACAAAGTTGAATTTAATTTAAATACATTTCTGTATAACATGATGATGCAGGAAATGCAGACGGTATTGAAAGAGCCATTATGCTTGCGTATTTGCGGTGGAAAACTCGATTTTCCAAGGCACGCTTCATTCGCCGCTATTAAAATCGTAACATGGTGGGAAGCAGACTTTCATGCTGCTTTTAAACGACAATCTGGCCTAGCAAGTGCCACAGAAAACGAAACTGCTGCAAACGTGGAAAGTGAGGATGGAGTGATTAAACAAATCCAACCATCCGAATTTATATTACTTGTTGTCGATACTGCTGAACAATTATTAGGTAGAATACATATTTTCGTATAAAACGGAACTTGTCTTAAAATTTTCTTTAATGCATAAACACTATTATCGAGCCACTCAAATTAGGCAGCTCAAGGTCATTTCTTTGTTTGTATTATAATTTTTGCTTAACATATGCAAAAATAAATATACGGACGAGAAAGGGAGGCAAACAAAGTATACAGTGCGTTAGGACGGAAACTAAAGATCTTATTAAAATTGGAGAGTCTTATAGGCAAATACATGGCCTTGAATGACCGAGTCTTAATGCGTTTCCAATATCCTATTCAGACAAGGAATTTTCTATTTTTTATATATTACTTCCTGAATACTTTCAGAACATTTGCATTTACTCATTCAAGAATCGTTAGATCATGCTGATTTAACAGTATTAACAGCAACTTTAGGAGCAGCTGCGTTAATTCGAAATTGTTTATGGTGTTACTGTCAGCAGGCTAAAAATTTAATTTCCTCGCAATCAAGGTATTCTTTCATCATTATTAACGCATTTAAACTGCATTTACAGTGAAGTCGAACAGAGACAAATTAGATTTTAAAATAAATCTTAACGGAAGGACGAGATATAAATTAAATTTATTTTTCGTGAGTTGTTGATTGAATACTTTTATGTTGATTACTGATAGTGAAAAAATTAATAAATCGTACAAAGCATATCATGAGATGGCTGAAGCCGTAGCAGAGAGATTACTGGACTTGCATTGTCGTTTAATTTCATTGTACATACTAAACGAAGCCGATTCCCTCAGTTGGCATGAGAGCAAACCATTCTTTGAACGAGAACGCTGTACTTTTGTGATACAAATGTGGTGGTTGTATATGCAAGGTAACGCAATTACTAAAATTGTTATTTACATAGAATAGAATACATTTAAATTTGTATATTGTTAAACGTAAATTGCGACGCTGGTGTTTTAGGAACAAAGGCAGATTTATGGAATACCGTTTCTCCAAAAATGGCACAGCGCGTTTTTACCGGAATGTTGAATGAATCTCTCTCAATTATTGTTACAAGATTTATCTATGTAAGAATACCACACAACTTATATTACTTCATACCAACTTACCTATGTTTCTTCGTGTTATCAGCTGTTAAGAATATTCTTTTAAAAAATATTTTCTTTGCACTCAGTTCTCTCGATAAACATTATCGTAAAAATCTTCATATATGGTCGGTATGTTTTGCAATAACTTCACGCTTTAGAGGGGTAGTTAAGTTTCACGTAAAAAATTCGCGAAAAACATGTTTATTGTAACAGGGTCGTCCGAGTATAGCGCGATCTGAACAGTTTTGGACAGATGCATTTAATGTTCTATGTTGTACGGGATATCTTGCGTTGGGTGCTTGCGTCAGTGGCAATGAGATGATTGGAATGAAGTTAAACAAACTGCCTGTCGCCATTAGGGACATACACGCAAAATGCAACGAACTGTTGATTTGCTTGCTATTGAGAGGTATACCTCTTCAAGAATTATATCAGGTACAAATATAACATTTTATGAGAATCACCTTTAGTTATACAGGATGACCCATTTAACTTGATGCACACGAATATCTTCAAAATAATTGCCTAACAACTCGAGCTTGGGATCTGAAAGCATAATATACAAAGATTTTAGTACAGTAACAAAAAATTATTTACATATTCTTGTTGATAAATAATATTATTTTATTTAACGTCACCTCAAGATTCACCAAGAAAATCATCTGTACAGAAAATTTGTTATCGCTTAATTAATCTCGTAATTAGGTCTAAAGCTTGAGTTGTCGGACGATAGTGATCTCGAAAAACGTTCCAAATAAAAGTTGAATGATTTCGAGGGGGACATAATATGGTGTCAGTACTTTTTTATAGACGCTGATCGAGCTGAGATATGAAGGTCAGCTTCGTTTTTGTTAAATGGAACCATGAATTTTTTAATGCAATGATCGATGCAGTTATTTATTTTCTATAAAAGTCTGATTCCTGATGTAAAGTGTTTTTCATCGTACTTGACCTTCAACGACCTTGAATGACTTTGAACCATAGTTGATTGTACGTGCCTTAAAACGCTCTATTAGAAGGTAAGTAAAAAACATATCATTCCATTTAAAAAAACAAAGTTAACAGTCATCTCTACTATGTTTCCACCTACAAAAAAGCTACATATTAAGATTAGACTATATCCTCCTCGAAATCATGTAAGATTGGTCTTATGCATTTTTTGCTATCGTCAAAAGCAAGCGAATTATTCGAATAGCTTTTTTTAACCCTTATGGGGGCAACCAAAAGTATAAATAAGGTTGAAGCTTTAATATTTAAAATGTTTTGCATAAATTTTTATTTTGAAAACAATCCGACGTAAAAGTGTCGAAAGAAAGAGGATCCGGAGCAGTTTTACGATATTTTTATGAGAACACTAAAAAATTGTTAAAGGAAATATAGAAATGGGTACTCGGGTACCCGGTTTCCTACACTAGGGTTAAATGTCCCTACCCCCCTGTATTTAACAATTCTTGTTATAGATTTTTCGGGTTGGACTCGATAATTTAACGATTTTAAAGTCACGTCGGGGACCTGCGCCCTGGCTGCTAATATGTGCACCGAATTTATTAGGTTCGATCGGTTCTGACGTACACATTTCAAAGTTGCCTGAAAATCGAGCTGTTATTTTAGAATTGAATGTACTTAGACATCAACCGCAGCCGAACTGGCCACAGTTAATCAAGGTGATTTTATAATCTTTCTGAAGAATTAATTTGTCGTAGATTTCTATTAAAAGTTTTATCGTTGACGGCAAATATGTAAATTTCTCACTCAAATATTCTGATTTGAAATTTCTGTAGATAATTTGTATGAGTGATTACGCGGTAGCCAAAATATTACTGAACACTCTAGTACACGAATGTATTGGTTTCACTTCTGAAAACAATTTTGTAAGCCTGCAAAAATCAGCAATCAAGGGTGGAAAGGGTTGCGGTGGTTTTCTATGCAGCGGCGTAGCTTGCGACCGATCATTAAAAGTAACATCGGTGTTAAGTCTCTATAGTTTAATGCACGTATTAACATACGTAGCTGAGGATCCTGGCGACGTTATTGTACCAGCTTTGAAGCAAAATCAGGAATGGTCCAGTTTTCTCGACCGTCGGCAGGTATTTTAAATTTGGAAGAAACGGCCGGAACCAAAATGATCTGGAATGAAAATTCGTAAAAGCGATGCGTTACTCGATTTTGTGTCCATAGGTCTGGAATCAATCGAGGCCGCCCTGGTTGCATGCAATTTTGAATCCTTTAAGCAATATGATGCAGCCGATTATTGAAATACTTTTGGAAGCTGTAAAAGTAAGCCATTATCTTTGCCATTTTTTACAGCATGATCATATTTATAATCTTCAGACAGGTGCCAGCACGTATCAGGCAATGTCACTGGTGATCGGTTGTTTCACTGAGCTATATGTGACGTTGCCAGACGCGATCTTAAAAACCACCCTAGCATTGAACGATAATGTTCCTGCTCATTGTCACCCGATCGGTGGCAACGTCCTTCTTCATGTTCTTTGCGCATCCCTCTATACCGCCCTTATCGAGTTTTCGAAAGTTTGTAAATCGAAAGTGCAAGGCAGTCCAGCTGCCAATGAAAGGGAATGTGAAATCAATTTGTTCGATCCTAACGACACGTCCGCAACTGTGATCGCCTTGGCTGAAGCTATCTGCAGCATTGACGAGGATAATAAGCATACCGCTCAAATTGACGATTTTTTTCAGCTTGTAACAGACAAGTAAGACATTTCTATTTGTACATAAAATCTTCAGAGCACACCAAAGAAGCGTGTGGAACTGTGCTGAAATTAGCACTTAAAATTGTACACGATTCCGGTTGGTTTATAAACAGTATAAATTGTACAGGATGGTCCAAGATTTTTGTTTGTAATTGCGCTTATAGTATTGATGTTTTCGAATAGTGGTAGACAAGGTGCTTCTTTCTATTTTTGTTGTAAAAACAGATGGTATAAAAATATAACTTTTTGAAGATGCTTTCGACGTTAACTTGCTTTCTTCAAATAGAATAATATACTTCCTTGTTTATGTCTTGTTAGATAATAAAAATCCCCGTGATGGGATCTTGCGATAACTGAGAATCGAACAATTAAATTTTGACGTTTGCCCGAACGAGGATGGCTCATGATAAGTGCAGCTTACACTATTCATTTTTTTGTCATAATTGTACAGGATGTTTTTTTTTAATTGTTGACGCAGAATCTGATGGCAGAAAATTAAATTTTTAAAATATTGTGTTGCGTGACATCAATAGTCTGTCAGTGTAGCCGGATGGACTAGTTGCCCCTTCCGGCTACACTCACAGACTATTGATGTCACGCAAGCGAGGGGAGGCGCACGGTCGGGTCTTACCTGACCCCGGCTGGCTAACTCTTGCGTGTCATGTGTCATGTCTCAAATGTTTGAGACTGAGCCTCGGTTCACGACGTGACTGTTTCGAGGATGACCCTGCTCGTCTGGTCATTGTTAGGCTACGCCATTCTCTAACTTCGACAGCTAATTGTCATAGTCTCATACTCTTACATCTTTAAAAGTTTAGTTTCTGTATCATGTGATACTACGTCAAAAATAAATAAAACATGTTTTCTACCATTACTCCAAAAATTAAATTTTGAGCGCTTTTTAATGTGATGCTTATATTGGGACACCCTCTATAAAACTATTTTTAATTAATAAATATGGAGTGATTAACTGGGAAATGCAATGACGTTTCGTTTGATACAATTTATACATTCATTCAGCTTGATGTATTGTTCGAAAAAGATGTAATATGACATAAACCGTAATTTAATTAAACGAGCTGTTGTTTGAGGAAGTGTTGCAATACCAAAGTAATTTAATTTAATCGAACGCAGTGTTACACGTGGATAGGATTATTTCAACTTTGATTATCTTTTCAGCATTCAAGCAATGTATACAGATCCACGTATACCTGAATTGAGAACCATGTCTTCCATAGTTGAAATACATACCGATGAATTGTTGTTTTCGAATTCCGGGCGACATGCTTTAAAAGTATGTAACAAAGAATATCTAGACACACGTACAGGCTATGATTTAACATATAAAAGTTACTATATAAAATGTGAGAAACACTTCAGGGATGGATTCAGTTTTTGAAAATAGTGTAATACATTTACATTAACGTATGTCCGACATGGCCTTGCTTTCGAGTTATTGTAGTTTTGTGTTTTAGTAACTTGTATGTGCGGATCTTCCCAAGACGTGTATAAAATTATGACCTAACTTACACAATCAGATAGTGTTAAAAAGTAGTTTAAAACGTCATGCATGCTAGACATTGAACATTATTTGCAAATAGGCAAGTAAAATGAGTTATATTACCTTAACTCACAAGAAATAATGAAAAGAATGGAATTTTGCATGTATTGCACATTATAAATAAGTAGTAAGGCTTGACGCTATCCATGAAAATTTTATCATTTTTTAAAGACAAGCCAAAGACTGCAGAAATGTTGACACAACATATGAGACGTAAAACTGAAATTTAAAAAAAAAATTATATAAATAAAAAAACCGAGTGTACGGGATTTAAATCCAGGTTTAGCTAGGATCTACCGATTCTTGTTTTTATCGAGGGCTCCTGAGATCTTCATTTGATTCTAGGATAGTTTGACAATTACATTGTCGCAGACGAAGCCAATTTTTGTTTTAAAATATTCTACAGCAATATCGCATTAAACCTTATTGTTTGCTTCATCAAAATCAACAATCTGCAAAAGGCAAGGAAGTCAATCCGATGGCTTTGAAATTATAATGTTAAAAGCCATTTTTTATAACAATGACCAAGTATTAGAAACAAATATTCTAGGATTTGTTCATACTCATCGGTTCCAACATTTTCACCCCTTCCCTGTGACAATATCCGATCGAACACTTACAATACGGTGTGACCGTACGGGCCGTATACATATTTTTCTAGTATAAAGAACAAAGTAAAATCTACATAAAAGAATTGATTCAAAAAACTATAACACTTAACAAGCTATTAGATGATTCAGCAATTTTTCTTCTTTTTTCTCGCCAGCGACTACAGTCGCCATTAATGTTGTAACTCGTTTCACGGAAGACGACTGTAATCGACAATATTAGCGAAAGAGTTAATCTAGCCTTTTCCCCTCCAAGTCCATTCCCCTTACTTACACGGTTTATCGTCGCATGGCAGTGAAGGCCACGGGAGCTCCGGCCTTCCCCCACTCTAGCACCATTCCCCTCATACAGGTTGTGATCTGGGGCAACATCGGCCACGTTGGTAACAGATCACAACCTATATGAGGGGAATGGACATAGGATGGGAGAAGACCAGAGCTCCCGTGGCCCTTAATGTCGTAGGGAGTTGACAAAAAGCATAAAGGGGAATGGAGTCGAAGTGGGGAAAAGCTTAGCTCTCTGAATTGAATCACTCCGAATTACAGAAACACAAAACTCTCCTTACCTCGGAAACGAAGTCACATCGAATGGATGTTTAGAGAAACTTATTTTATTGTTTTTAATACGTTGACTGCCACAGTGAAAGCTCCCATACCCAGTCAGACATACTGTAATGTTCCACTTCAAACACAAATCGTGAAGAAAAAAATATGTATCTATTTAATTGAATAGTCTAAACCTTCTATTCTTATTACAATATTGATTCTATTCAAAATAAGGATAAAACCATTAATTAGTTAATTAAATAAAATTCAATGCGTCTGTCATCGGCAATCAACGTGTTAAGTGTTAAATTCACTCCCAAAGTGTTTCCCAAATATGATGTTATACTCTACGTATTCATTAACAAGTTTCATATTTCAGGTAACGCATGACTTTATAATCCGTGCTTCAGATTTAGTATTAAACAGTTTACGTCGTAACGACGTTCAAACACATTTAGTTAACGTGCCCGAGTTTTGCCCACTCGTGAAGCCGTTAACTCACATAATGTTCCATATTGAAGATGCCGCATTCGATCAGGTCAGTGATTAAAACTGTTGTTAGTGATTGAATAAAATATGCACAAGTATGGAGTATTTATACTTGAGATGATTTTTAAAAGAGCGGAAATTCCAAGGTTATGTTGAGACAACATCTTTTTCTGTTTTGTAGTTTCTCATTGAGTATGAAGTGACAAACTGGAGAAAAGCGTTGGCAATGCCACTGTCTGTCACGTTGGAACGTGCACGAAGTCAAGTTTTGTTACGTCCAGAATTTAAGAACGTCGGCGAATTGAGCAACGAGGACAGGGAAGCAATGTACTCCATTAAAAAATGTTGTTCTACCATAAAAACGGCACACTTTAAGTAGTATTTTTTTAACAGAACTTCAAGAGCTTATGTAACCATGAAAACGATTTTCTTCAATACGCGAATGCATATTCTTTACTAAATAACGACGAGTGTATCCTTACTCGTTTGCTTTCATGTAGCATATTTTTTATTATCAATAAGACTTAAAGTATGTACAATACTTTTAGAGAGATTAAGTGCTCTTTAAGAATTCTTTTATATTTCTGAACGTCAGGTTGCAAACATTCTTTAAACATTTTATTATACATTATATTTTATATCTCTGTGATTACAGCTTTATTAGAAGTAGGCTATGCGCTAGGAGAACTACATTTAAACGAAAATAATAGTGCATACTGAATTCGCTATTCCCACTACAATTTAAAGTACAGATAAAAGTAGGTGTATTTAATCATAATCAATTACCGATTATACGTTCTACAGTATTTGTACGTACAATAAAAAGGATTGAGGGAAACAGCATTATCTATTTTTATTTGTCGTCGAATCTTGATGACCCAATGGTAGATCTCGACAGTAATCCCATCTGAAACATAAGAATGATTGAAAAATTACTTCGTCTCGTATGGAAATGTATCAGAAAATTATACTTACAGATAAATGAGGATCCGAACGTCCAAAACGTAGGCGCAACGAGGGCGATCGTTGAGATTTACGGATCATTAAATGTTCCAGCGGAATTTCGTCAAATCCGGCATTTTCTAATGCGGCACGTCGCCTTAAAAGTTTGTAGAGTTCACGAATATTTTCTGCTGGTGTCTTCTCCACTATGTCATCTGCGGCAATTATATTCCAATAAACATATTATTCACAAATGAAGAGTGGACTCAAACTTGCGGCAGTAGTTTGAAATTTAAGAATTTATTTAACACACCTCCATAGTCGACGTAATTTTCAGCGGCAACGACAAAGCCGATGATAACGAGGAGCATAACTGACTTCACGTAGAATTTAGTTGTCATTTTGTTACAGTAGTCTGTAAATAAACTAACACTGTATTAAATTTGTATATAAATTTCTTAATTATTACTGGTGTTTCAAAACAGAGCAAATTCTATTATTATTAACTAAGCTTTAAATTTGAAAATCATTTACAAACGTGTAATATTGATCTGCTCATACGTTTACTGTACTATCGTTTGAATTGTGAATTATAGTTAGGAAGAAAGTAAAACGAAATGAGATATTTACTGAATAATTTATCGCGTATCAAATCGATATTGATCAAAGGGGAGGTGCGTATAATGCAATTCGTATACAGATGACCCATTAGAAATTGATGCATAGATTACCCGTCTTGATTTCGAATCATATTACGGAAAAAAAATATTTTAACAATGCATAACGCGTTCCAAGGAAGAAGTACGGTGCGGCATAAACTTTTGCTTTGATCGTGTCATGTTTCTTAAGATCGGAAAGGTCATCGCTACCTTTTTCTTTAATAGAAATAAATAAACATTTACAACAGTTCAGACTCAATGTATCGAAATCAATGCTCTGAAGAAATATGAAATATTTTACAAAAAGATATTCATTAAAAAATCATGTATTATCGGTAAATTATCAATTATAGTATTAAAATGTAAAGGATATAAAGTATCCTGGGCTATAATCTATTTGCCTGATATGTTAAACGGAATCCTGATTAATCGGCATTATCACATGCCATATGGATGTGACTTTTTATACGGACATCCTTATCAAAGCTAGACACATGTAATAACAAATTAAGATAGTATGAGCTCAGTGTACCACACGGCTTTTATATTATTTATATTCTCTGTGCTCATCCTTAATCGTAATAATTATTCTAACTTTGAAAAAGCTCGTTAGATTTTTATTGCACCCCCTTTGTCCTTTTATAAATTTCTGTAATATTTATAACCAGCCTGCGGATGTTTATGCAATTGAACATACCCAAATATCAGAAAAACACGTACGTAAAACCGTGAAAAATAAAAAGGACATTCTTTAAACATTTTCGGAACAAAATACAGTTTTGTCGAAGTTCCATTTCAATTGCATTAAAAAGAAAAATATTGAACTGTAAAAATGTATGTTTGCATGAACCTTCGCAGTTGCCATTAATGAATGGCCAATAAGTCATTGCTACAGATATTTCTAGGGTAACGCAAAACGGTTGATCTGACAATTGGGTGACACGTTGCACTTTATTCAAATTAATCAAAACGTGAAACGGAGAAGAATGTTCACATTATCCTCTTTAAGTGGTCCACAATCCCGTGTTTCAACCTATCGATTATTCTCAGTTAATTTACCAAGGGAAAGCAAATTAATCATTGTGTGAATTTAACACGAAGCTTATGCATACCTGTTATCCAACAGGTGCTTGTAATTACCGTTTATTTCTGAATAGCTACGGGGACGTTCTAAAATATGATTCATTGTCATCTTCCGTAATTTCCATTACTTATTGATTATCAATTACAATACCATCGGAAAGGACTCAAATATTTTACATCATACACGTTTAAATTGCGTATCAGAGCCATTCTATATATTATTTATATGTTTCCATTATACGCATGAAATGAAAGCTATTTTAACAATAAACAACGCAGGAGAAGTTCGCACATTGTTTGCAAATCTGATTTGCGAGATGTAATCACACCATTAGAAACTTAACAAAGGAGTTCATAAACGGCTTAAAATTATATGCTCGGGGAGTCTCAAAGCAATTACAGTTTTCAGGTGTGAAATAAGTAATCAATTTATAACAAGAATTCATTTCTAAGTACTTGGAGTTTGCATAATAAATACTATTTGCGATCGAAACTGTACTCTATGCTCGGGTAACAAAAAATATAGTTAGGTGAATAATTGAAGTGATTTGGTGTCGTTGAAAAGTCGATGCAACAAAATCAACTTAACATATAAATAAAGTTTCCACCAAAAAAATTGCTCATGTTGAATCGATATAATTCGACGTTTGCTTCGATCTTAAAACGCTATTCCAATTTTCAATTGTAATCAATTCATTCAACTTTTGACTAATGCCGTGAGAATTTTCCTAGTGTCGTAATACAGGGACAATTTTTTATAAATTCTACTCTGTATTAAAAGAAACAAGGTAACAAGCTGTTATTTGTGCAGCCATTACGAATGCAAAAGAATGAAATCTCAAAATAACAAATTTTAATTAAATCAACCTTTCGTTGCGATTATAAAAATTTAAACAGTAGAATTTTTCGTACCATTGATTGTCAAGCAATCAATGCACATGGCACGTTTGAAAAAAGGGACAGGATTAATTCCAGAATTTTCTCACATAATCAAAAGATTAGTACGTAGTCTCAACTTCTTTGTACAAACAGTATGCTCTCAAAATGATAAGTGAATCATATTTTTTTGGATCCCATCATACATTAGAATGTCTGGAAATGAAATGACAGATACTGCAGCAAAAGGTGCAACCATATTAACTGATAATTCGAAATTCCTATCGACTTTAATTTCCGACATTTGTAAATACTCGCGGACTAAATTCATTGACAATTTAAAAGAAGGGTGGAGAAATATAATACCCAATATTGTATATATTATAGAACTTAAAATCATAAAAAAGGGAACAGACGATAGTTGCTAGGCTAAGGATTGACTATACAGAACTGATCGATTAATATCTGATAATCAGTAATAATTCTCCAATTTGTAACATTTGCAACGTTATTATTATTATAAAACACTTCATTTTTCATTGACCTAAATTCAACCAGGCATCACACTGATCACACGACAAACTTCAAAGACAATTTCAGTGACAAAAATAGTATCGATAACTCATCGACCATTTTGGAGGAAACAAAGTTAATATATCAACTGCATACATCTATCATGTCGCTAATAACCAATTGTATTAATTGATGCGACGTTAAACAATGAATTAAAAATTATATATACGTACACTGTAGTAGATTCAACTTTGACGTGAAATTACAAACGATAGATGTTTCGCGATCGAGAAGTTAAAGGAATTGCAGAGGAGATAGTAAAGTCAAAGTAAAGTCAAGTCAAGATACTTACCGAACGTGTGACAGAGGAACAGCTTAGGGGAACCAGGTCGTTTTCGGTGGATCGACGTGATCGCTTGTTCGAGGGTGCACGATCTTGGAAGTCGAGCGAGTTACACGTTACGACGGGGAGGTTGCGAAGTGAGACGACGTTGAGGGTGTCTTGGTATATATACGCCGGGGATGTGGTGGCTTTCACGGGGTAGGAGATTGCGGGCGCAAGCACAGGTGACTGCGACCACGCGGTCTCCTCGACGCAAGCTCACCTCTCCCCATCGCTTTCCCTCATTTTCTTCTATCTGTTTCCTCTCACACGAGTTCGTTGTGATTCCTTCACCAGGACATCTTAAAAGCATGACGCTCCACTGGTTGACAACTATGCCGCCGTTTTTCGTCATATCGAACCAGAAATCTAACAAGAAATCGATTTCAACGAATTTCTTTTTATGGATCTGGAAGGAAAATTTAGTAGACACACCCTCAAATTTATTTTAATTAAATAATTATTGATTGCCACAGAATTCTGAGCAAACTTCATACTGATTGAGTACTCAAATCTTTGTTTCTTTACAATTTATATAAAAAATAGTAAATTATGCCGCGTCTGATTAGGTACGGCTGTTTTCACTGTGGCACTCAACGTGTTAACCTATGTATGGAATTGAAAAATGTACCTTATTTTAACACGTTGAACGCCGCGTCAGTCACCGGTGACTGCAAAATTTTGAGCAAGCTTCATACTGAAACAATAATGTAGGAATAGAAGAACACGATCAAGTACTCAAATGTTTTTTTTTTCTTTATGATTTATATAAGATATAGTAAATTATGTCGTGTTTGATTAGGTATAGCCGTTTTCACGGTGGCGTTCAACGTGTTAACGCTCTATAACCCAAATTTTTTTCGTGGCTATAACAAAATTGATATAACGTGAAACCAATAATTATCAACCTCTAAAGATAAATTAACAATGAATTTATGAATTTTTTTTTTCTTGATCTCTCAGCTTAGAGTTGATAATCGCTACAAAGAATCTTTTTGGTTACCAAGTGGACGTTATAAAACAAAATGTACACGCCACATTGCGGCAAAAAATATGTGACTTCAAAGTCACACCGGGCTATAGAGGGTTAATAATTTGGGTCGGATTGCTCCACTTGCAAATAAATTAGATAAATGAGAACGGTCCGGTGAGTATGGTGGATGGGATAGAACTTGATATTGTAGCTCATGCAGCTTTTGCAATGTCAGTTGTGCAACGTAAGGTCTAACGTTGTTATGCAGAAGGACCACATCTTTCTGATTCACTAACATCGACTGAATTTTTTTAGTTCCTGTTGCATCGTTTAAAGAAAGCTAACTGCACAGTTACTTTGAACAGAATCATTGAAAGTATGTGGCACAGTTATTCTCAATACATTTACATCTTGTTTTCAGGTTCAAGGTCACTTTGTTACTGGTCATTGAATACATCATCTCATCGGATACAACGTCGCACCAAAAGAATATACGGTCCCATTTAAAAATTGATATCTCAGAAAATTGAAGACATAAAAAAATCAATCTGCATCCATTCGATGAGCCCCATCGAATAGAACGTATTTTGAATGAAACATTTTTCGATAAAATCAGTAAATAACGAATTACTTCAGATTAGAATTACTACAGATTAGAAAAGCTGTCTTTGAATTTCAGGGACCAAGCGAATATAACGGGAGCTTTTTTAATAGATCTAAATATGTCGAACTTGATACGGAGAATCAACTATAAAAGTCATGATGATCATTTTTTTACACTCTGTACCAAAGTGATAACATAAAAATATGAATTGGCATTCAGGCCTGATTCTTACACTTCGAGACTTCGATTTCGTTGGTACATGGTGAGCGAGAATAAACCTGAGACGTAATTCACAGCGGGGGTCCAATCATGTTTCAATCTCAAGTAATGAGTGGCCTTAGAGAAAAATATTTGATTAGCCGTGATTAGAGTACAAACGCAGGGTATATTGTGGTCAGTTGGGTGATGTTTCTCCTGTTCTTGTCTATGTAGTCGGTTGATGGTTATATTTTTCCGTCAAAAAAGAGGGTAAGTGAAGGACAGGTCCTACGAAATTATATAAGATATACAGGGTGTCCTATTTAAATGTACAGATTAACAAAAACTTTTGAAAGTTTAAAGGAATCGAGGAGGACACTAGAATTTGTAAACGGAGGTTTGCTGGGTAGATATGTTAAAGTCTTTTATATTTTTTAAATGGCGTATTGTATATTTTTTCTACAGGGCCATTGAGCGTAAGAAGAATAGCATCAGTCATTAGACTTGCATTCCTGCGCTGGTTCTGAATTCCCAGAACTTTGGAAACATCCCTCATGTATCCAAGTACTAGAATATAGGCAAATATTGGGATGTATCAAAGTATTTGAATAAATCCAAATATTTGAATATATCCACATTTCCACAAAACAAACATAATTGTTGGTAAATCTAACGATTTTGGTAGACATTCTACAAAATTTCCTCGACCAATCCAAAGTGGATAATGTTCGTTAGGAATATTTCAAACCTAATAAAGAAAACAAAACATAATAAAGAGAAGCACAATCATGTAGATACCATAATCTTTTTTTCCCTATTTCGCAAATTTCTCAAGAACATACACAGTGTGACACAATTAAACTCGCCTCATTCTGCTCTAAATAATCTCAACATGATCTTAACGTCACTTACGAACAACCTTCCATCTTTATATTGTTATGTCCCCATTAAACTCCTTTAATCTTACAAAAGCTATTCTTCTCTACCCGACACAATTTGCGAAATTTATCTGCAGTAACCGACTAAAATGGGACACCATACAGGGTGTTTCTTATCCGTTTAAGTGTCAAATTCGAAAATCCCAACAGGCGCTATGTAAAAATGGTTGCTGTACTGTAAATAAATTTTTAAAGGGTCCGCCAATCGCGCAGCTTCCGCTAAATATTTTAACGAAAGAACACATCTTTCAGTGAAGATAAATGAGTCGAGGAAAAAATCGATGACTGAACAGCATACGCAGGCAGCACAAGTGCGTATAAAATTACATCCGGACATTAATGTTAATGTCCTCTTGAGCATGTTGGCTGTTAATGTCTGAACAAACGTATCCCCCTACAGTAATAGCCACGTTAATTGACGGTATATCGGTAATAATACACCTTGATGTCTAAGAAGAATAAATAAAATCTTCAGTATGTGTTCGTGATTGCCATTATTATGCAGGGTGTACCATTTTAATATTTCCACGTGAGTATCTTCGAAATTATTAAGCAGCGAACAGGTGAATCATCTTCGCTTCTTTAAATGAAACCATATATATTTTAATACATTTAATGCTCTTCATTCTCTATAAAGAAGTAATAAGATGCTTGTGTCAAAAAAATAAGTTCAGAAAATATTTTCATTTAAATTTTGAAAAGAAAAACTCGTGGCTCCTAACGCAGTGCATTCTTTCTAATAGAACCATCAATTTTGTAATAGACTAATCGATGCAGTTCCTTTTAGTCTAAAAAAATGATTAGGGTGTTTCTGCCGAGAAGCTGTTAGTTTAGTACAGTGGGTGTAGAAACTATTCGTACAGTGAATAATTTCAACTAAAATGTTGCATAATTATGTTTATTAAATAATATTTGTAAAATAAACGTATGATACATATTCTTTGAAGCTTCTAGAAAAAATGTCGAATAACCAAAACAAGGATACTCGTAGTGTTTATGTAAATATGAACAGAAAAAATAACAGAAATAGCCGCGTAGTAAGTATTCGTACAGTTCTTAAGTCGTTACGAAATGTACAAATAATTCAAACGTTTATTATAAAACAAATAAGTAACTGTACAATTATTATTTGGTAGGGTTTCCTCTTGATTTTACAATTGCAGCAAGTCTTTTATGAGAGAGCCTATTAACCCTCTGAGGACGATGGACGCATGTATGCGTTCTGGAAAATCGTTAACCGTGTGCTACGGGCCACCGTACTGGTCCACGCACAGACGTTTATCGAACGTTATAAACCTATGTATTCGGATGAATTATCACCTCAGCTTATCTTATTAAAATATACATGTTTTGTTACACATTTTCCAGTCTTAGAACATTGAAACAACTGACCAATAGACAACCTACATATTATTGTAATGAAATGTTCAGTTTAACGCGTATCCTACCGCGAAAAATGTCAGCACATGGTGCACACTTTTTCTCGAAATTTTTAGAGCTGACAGGATTAATGCGATAAAGCATTTATAAAAGCGCTACTTTCCCGAAACATGGTAGTTTCATTTTTCTCCCGTGTGTCCTGGAATGTCCTTGGATGATCTTGTGTCATAGGTCGCTGAACTCATCTTAAGGAGCTCCTTCAGGATATGGAGAATCACAATCGAAAAACGAAATTTATACTGTTCGACTGGAACGGAACAACGAAAGTACCTCGGACCGCAAAGGGTTATATGTCCGACCCTTTCGGATGTAACGTTTTTTCTTAATTGTATTTCATTATGAAACGACTAAACAAGTTCAATGAATTTGTATAAGGGCCGATATCTGGCGACTGAAATGAAATTTCTACTAGTTCGTGATTCTGGCGCATGATCGGTGGTACTTGATCGCTACACACAAAAGGTGTGTTACTGGCGTGATAACGCGTTTAACGTGCTTGCATACAATACGTACAGGAATTACGACCTCTGCGTTTTATCGAACTATGTAGAAACTCTCCCGTGTGTACATACATACAATATGCATTTAATACCTAATCACGAACTGATAAGAGACACCAAGGACAGGGTTATAACAAGCGTGCTAAAAACTTGAACATGTAAGAGGAAACTTATTGTTAGTTGATATCGTAATAGTAAGACATTCATTCAGTTTTATTACATAAAATTGAAAAAAATTGTTACATAATCATAATGACACAGGAAAAAAGGTTTGTATAAATTGTATGCTCTCTTCATTACCATGGCTGTTTAAATAAATCAAGCATTCTGTGTATGATTTCGTAAGTTTATTCTGTTTGAAATATTGCTAATTGTACATAAATATAAATCTAATTTTTATAATAAGAAGAATTAAGAATGTAATAAATAAAAAATTAAGCCGAACTTTCCGCACAAAGTAAACATGTAAAATATGAGAATATGGTGAAATTCTATAGGAAAAACGTTTACAACTATATTTTTTACTCTGACAACCATTTGGTGATAACATCTATTAAGGAACTTTAATGTAACGTAATCTTATTTGGAAATAAAACGCATAATAATAACGAAAATTAACTTAAAACACTAAATGTAATGGTCACATTCTTATGTTTCTTACACAAATGTTTGTGAATATTGTGTAATACAAATTTTAAAACACATGTCTACACCTTTATTAATTTTAATTAAGATTTTAAATTACTTATATCAATGAAAAAAAATATTACTTTAGCTATTTTTCTCATACGCCTCCCCAAAGCAACCGAAAGTTATAAATTACATTGTATATGTCTAAATATTATATGAAAAAATTCTGTCATCTCGAAATTACACCATTGTATATTGGTATTATCCTCTTAAATTGTTCACTTATATGAGAAAATACTAGTATAATTTCGACACTTAACTTTATTTAACTTATTATGGAATTAGTCGCATCTGGAATTAATCGAGTTTCACATACTTATGTGAAGATTAATACTACGAACCATACAAAACAACCTGTAGGCCGACAAACGCGCCGAAACGGCTTGCGTTGCTCCGTGCATCGTCTTTTGTTTCGTCTCGGCTCGCGGACCGCGAGAAACTCCGGTTGAAAAAAGTGTTCGTACCTCCGAACCAATAGCATTTAATCAGTAGCTCCGAACCAATAAGATTTTAGAACATCGTCGGCCGTTCAGTCGGGAAACTGCATATAACCGGCCGATCAACAAAACTGCGAAAAGTTATAACTCTAACCTCCGAAGGAACAATTCTCGCCTCCTGCTCTCATCATTTCTCCTACAATCCAAACGAGATAAATAAATTACGAAACAACAAGAAAACTCACGTGCTATTGGTGCGTTGAAAAACGAAATGGTGGCAGACGTAGGCACCGCGCGTATACAGCTGAACCCACTAATGCGCGAGGCCGAATTTCCAGTCAGCGTTTACTCCAGGCAAACAATTCTGATTGGATTTCGAGTTCCCTCACGCGACAGTACCGCCAAGCTCCCATATAAATACGGCACAACGCAATGTCCAGAGTCAGTCTTCCGCCAGCTGCCTCCTGATCCTGATCCTCCTCTTTCTCCTGATCCTCGCCTTCCTCCTCTTCCTTCTCCTGATCATCCTGCTCCTACTCCTCCAGTACCTCTTCCCGAACCTTATCCTCATCCTTATACATGTACTCCCGATCCCTATTCCCATCATTACCCATATCCTCCCGATCACCAACCTTACCCACATCCTCCTGATCCCCATCTTTATCATGATCCATCCTGTCTCCATCCTTATGCCGATCCTCATCCTTACCCTTATCCTCCCGATCCATATCCTTGTCATTATCTTCACGATCCTCATCCATACCCTCCAGATCCTGATCATCATCCTCATACTCTCCTGTCCCTCATCGCAGCAACACTCTCGCCGCCACCCACCAACTCTTTGTCTCCTCTGCCAGCAGGGTCTTTGTGGTCTCTTGGAATCCTCGGTTTCTCTGTCGCTCACAATCAGATTTCGTTCTTTATCGACCTTTATCAATCTCTATCAGTCTCTAACGTTCTCTATCGGTCTCTATCGCTCATATATCTGTCCCTATTGGTCTCTATCGTTCTGCATTGCTTATATTTCGACCACTGTCGGTCTCTATCGCTAATATTTCAGTTCTTAACGTTCCCTATCGCTCCCTATCGTTCCCTGTCAGAGTCTATCGCACATGTTTCAGTATCTATCGTTTCCAAACAGTTTTTATCGCTGGAATTTTGGCATCTATCCTTCTGTACCATTCTCTGTCGATCACATATTTCGGTTTCTATCGTTCTGTACAGTACTCTGTCGATCTCTAGCGGCATCTGTGGCACATATTTCGGTATCTATAGTTCCCAAACTGTTTCTGTCGCACATATTTCGGTCTCAATCGTTCTGTACAGTACTCTGTCGATCTCTAGCGGCATCTGTGGCATATATTTCGGTTTCTATCGTACCAAAACAGTTCCCGTCGCACATATTTCGGTCTCAATCGTTCTATACAGTACTCTGTCGATCTGTAGCGGCATCTATGGCATATATTTCGGTTTCTATCGTTCCAAAACAGTTTCTGTCACACATATTTCGGTCTCAATCGTTCTGTACAGTACTCTGTCGATCTCTAGCGGCATCTGTGGGACATATTTCGGTTTCTATCGTACCAAAACAGTTTCTGTCGCACATATATCAGTTTCAATCGTTGGGTACAGTACTCTATCGATATCTAGCGGCATCTATGACACACATTTCGGTTTCTATCGCTCCAAAACAGTTTCTGGCGCACATATTTCGGTCCCTGTCGGACTCTATCGCTAATATTTCAGTCTCTATTGGTCTGTACAGTACTCTGTCGATCTCTAGCGGCATCTGTGGCATATATTTCGGTTTCTATCGTACCAAAACAGTTCCCGTCGCACATATTTCGGTCTCAATCGTTCTGTACAGTACTCTGTCGATCTCTAGCGGCATCTGTGGCACATATTTCGGTTTCTATCATTCCCAAACAGTTTCTGTCGCACATATTTCGGTCTCAATCGTTGGGTACAGTACTCTGTCGATCTCTAGCGGCATCTATGGCATATATTTCGGTTTCTATCGTTCCCAAACAGTTTCTGTCGCACATATTTCGGTCTCAATCGTTCTGTACAGTACTCTGTCGATCTCTAGCGGCATCTATGGCATATATTTCGGTTTCTATCGTTCCCAAACAGTTTCTGTCGCACATATTTCGGTCTCAATCGTTCTGTACAGTACTCTGTCGATCTCTAGCGGCATCTGTGGCACACATTCTAGTTTCTATCGTTCTCAAACAGTTTCTGTTGCTTAAATTCGGATCTGTATTCCTCCTTATCATTACTATTTCGGCCTTAATCGTTCCATATTGCCCTCTAACGGTTTCTAGCGATCCCTATTGCTAATATTTCGGTCGCCACGTACATGTATGGATATCCATAGGGATCAGGTATTTCCGAAAATGAATTTTCTAATTCAGGTACTCCGAAAAATCAAATATTTAAAAATCAGGTACCCCCAAAAGTGACTTTTTTCATTCAGCTACTCCGAAATTTTATATATTTAAAAATCAGGTACTCCCAAGAGTGACTTTTTTCATTCAGGTACTCCCAATTTTGATATATACAAAAATCAGAAACTTCCAAAATTGACTTTTTTCACTCAGGTACTCCCAAAATTCACATATTTAAAAATCAGGTACTTCAAAAAATGAATTTATCATTCAGGTACTCCCAAAATTGGTATATTGAAAAATCAGGTATATCCAAAAGTCTGT
This sequence comes from Macropis europaea, assembly GCA_916610135.2. Classification (NCBI taxonomy): domain Eukaryota; kingdom Metazoa; phylum Arthropoda; class Insecta; order Hymenoptera; family Melittidae; genus Macropis; species Macropis europaea. The sequence goes on along the minus strand of OU744345.1, from coordinate 21,424,687 downwards.
TTATTCAATCAGGTACACCGGAAATTTGTATATATGAAAATCAGGTACATCCAAATGTGAATTTCTACAATCTGGTACAGCGGAAATTCATTTTTCCAAGTACCTGAATCTGGGACTCCGTTTTTCGTAGTACCTGAATGAGAAATTCATTTTTTGAAGTACCTGATTTTTAAATATGTGAATTTTGGGAGTACCTGAGTGAAAAAAGACAATTTTGGAAGTACCTGATTTTTGAATAAATCAAAATTGGGAGTACCTGAATGAAAAAAGTCGCCTTTGGAAGTACCTGATTTTTAAATATATAAAATTTCGGAGTGCCTGAATGATAAAAATTCATTTTCCAAAGTACCTGATCCCTATGGATATCCATAGACATACGCAGCGACCGAAACATTAGCAATAGGGATCGATAGAAACCGTTAGGGGATAATATGGAACGATTAAGGCCGAAATTGTAATGATAAGGAGGAATACAGATCCGAATTTAAGCAAAAGAAACTGTTTGAGAACGATAGAAACCGGAATGTGTGCCACAGATACCGCCCGAGGTCGACAGAGTACTGTACAGAACAATTGAGGCCGAAATATGTGCGACAGAAACTGTTTTGGTACGATAGAAACCGAAATATGTGCCACAGATGCCGCTAAAGATCGACAGAGTACTGTACAGAACGATTGAGACCGAAATATGTGCGACAGAAACTGTTTGGGAACGATAGAAACCGAAATATATGCCATAGATGCCGCTAGAGATCGACAGAGTACTGTACAGGACGATTGAGACCGAAATATGTGCGACAGAAACTGTTTGGGAATGATAGAAACCGAAATATGTGCCATAGATGCCGCTAGAGATCGATCGAGTACTGTACAGGACGATTGAGACCGAAATATGTGCGACAGAAACTGTTTGGGAATGATAGAAACCGAAATATGTGCCACAGATGCCGCTAGAGATCGACAGAGTACTGTACAGGACGATTGAGACCGAAATATGTGAGACAGAAACTGTTTGGGAATGATAGAAACCGAAATATGTGCCACAGATGCCGCTAGAGATCGACAGAGTACTGTACAGGACGATTGAGACCGAAATATGTGAGACAGAAACTGTTTGGGAATGATAGAAACCGAAATATGTGCCACAGATGCCGCTAGAGATCGACAGAGGACGGTACAGAAGGATAGAGGCCGAAATATTAGCGGTAGTGACCGATAAATGTCGATATAAGCGAAAATATTAACGACACAGACCAATAGAGTTCAAAATATTAGTTATAGAGACTAAAATTTCAGCAATAAAAACTGTTTGGGAACGATAGATACCGAAACATGTGCGATAGACACCGACAGTGATTGAAAGGAGTCGAAATATGAGCGATAGAAATCGGTAGAGACCGATAGGGAATGACGGCGAACGATAGCGAACGTTAAGAACTGAAATATTAACGATAGAGACCGACAGTGGTCGAAATATAAGCGACGCAGAACGGTACAGACCAGTAGAAATAGTCAGAAATAGGAGCGATAGACACCGATAGAGATCGATAAAGATCGAAATCTGATTGTGAGCGACAGAGCAACCGAGGTTTCCAAGAGACTGCGAAGACCCTGCTGGCAGAGGAGACTTAAAGACTACAGTGCCTGGCGGTGAGAGAGTGTTGCTGGGATGAGGGAGAGAAGAGTATGAGGATGACGATAAGTATGTGGCGGGTACGGATGAGGATCGTCAGGATGATGACAAGGACAAGGATGGGAATCGGGAAGATTCGGATAAGAATGGGGATTGGGAGTATAAGCGTAAGGATGGGGACCGGAAGGATAAGGACGAGGATGAGGATGACGCCCGGAGGATGAGCGTAAGGATGGCGATCTGGAGGGGGAGGACCGGAATAGGAATCGGGAATATATGGGTAAGGAGGAGGATACGGTTCGGAAAGAGGTCCTGGAGGAGTAGGTGCAGGTTGATCAGGAGAAGGAAGAGGAAGAAAGCGAGGATCAGGAGAGTGAGATGGTGAACGAGGAGAAGGAAGAGGTGGAATAGGTGGAATAGCGGTAAGAGCTGGAAGAGGAGGAAGAGGAGGATCAGGATCAGGAGGCAGCCGGCGGAAGACTGACTCTGGACATTACGTTGTGTCGTATTTATATGGGAGCTTGGCGGCTCTGGTGCGTAGCGGCGAAACTCGAGAGCCAATCAGAGTTGTTTTCCTGCAGCGATCCCTGAGTGGAAATTCGGCCTCGCGCATTGGTTGGTTCAGCTGTATACGCGCAGTGCCTACGTCTGCCACCATTTCGTTTTTCAACGCACCAATAGCACATGAGTTTTCTTGTTGTTTCGTAATTTATTTATCTCATGTGGATTGTACGAGAATTGATGAAAGCAGGAGGCGAGATTTGTTCCTTTTTAGTTTATTGTTCCTTCAGAGGTGCAGTTATAATTCTTCGCTGTTTTGTTGGTCGGCCAGTTATATACAGTTTCCTGGCTGCACGGCTGACGATTTTCTAAAATCTTATTGATTCGGGACTACTGATTAAATTCTATTGGTTCGGGGCTACTGATTAAATCCTATTGGTTCGGAGCTACGAACACTATTTTTCGACCGGAGTTGCTCGCGGTTCTGCGAGCCGAGACGGAACAAAAGACGATGCACCGAGCAACGCAAGCCGTTTCGGCGCGTTTATCGGCCTACAGGATTTATTTTATGGTTCGTAGTATTAATATACATGTACGTGTATTGTTAATTTAATTATAAGTACCATATTAACTCAAATATAAGATGCTATTATTATTATTATTTTCATATGGCAGGCCAGAATCTACTATTATTAATAAAATATACAAATAAAATATATTACTATTATTTGTTTGAAGTCATTTTGAATAAACAATTAAATTAAACGAATTTTCATATCAATCATATCATTTCCTTTTTAGAAACATGGAACAAACATGTGAGCACAAAGATTTAAATAAAAAAAGCTGTGCATTGGACAAGAAATTTAAGTAAGAACAGGATATTGTTTGTCTGCTTTGTTTTTTTGAATGCCATGTCTCAAACTTAAATAAGAACAAATCTTTCAAAATGAGAACCAACTTGAGAAGAAATCCTTCATTGCTACAAGATATTTGGACGCATCGTGGAAATAATAAAAAATTCAATCCTGTTTAAGCGGGACAAAATTTTCACATGCGACGTGAATTAATGAGAGATGACATCAAAATTTTTCCTAAAGTGGAATCACATCGTGAAATAACTGTCTGATGACATTAAAATCTCATGCGAGACACGAAATTTCTGTCTTATCGTGGATCTGCGCTCTAATGGAATTACAGGATTCATAATTTTATTCGAAGACAAAATGAATAAGAAATGTGATTAGTGTTTTTGATTTTGATTCCTACCACCAATAGCGTTGCGATGTAAAGCCAGTTATAGTCGATACGGTAGGATGTGACACAATAATGGTAAGAGAGCTCGCGAGCCCTCCGAAGGTGTGATACCACAGACGAGATATATAAATAGACCAATCATGCAATATATTTTTTCGGCCCGAATTCCTGGGGCACTAGTGCCCCATTACCATTTCCGTGTCACTCACAACGTTACCAACAGAATGCAGAAACAGATTGTTGCGCTTACTGTGGTAAAAATTATAAATTCCTTGGCAGGTCACACGAACGACACACGCTTTAAAATAATATGACCTGGAAATCACTGACAATCTATTCATACATATGTGTGCTTTTTTTATGCGTGCGATGGCGAAATAAGCTATTATATCGCATGGAGAGTTTTAGACTGCTGATATTTATGCAAAATCATATTTTTATAAAATTCTTCGTTTTTACATTTCGTACATTTCTGAATACTCAACATACTGTGCACGTTTTTGTATGTTTGTACGTATCATAAACGCATAAACAATTTCTAAGAAAATGTTTGTAGGCGCGTGCTAGGCTATACTTCTAATATATTTGTACATACTTGCGTTTCTTTTAAATTTTAACCTTTTCAGGGTTTTCCAAATTGACTTTTATTTTACTTTTCATTTTACTTTTACCTTTTATATTTTCTTAAACAGATCATAATAGTTGAATCTCATCGTCAGACGTAACTACTAAACTTTAAAAAGGTTAAAGTTGAGACTGTATGTATGTATGTATACATACATATCTTTATGTAAATATAATTGCATATGAATACGTATATTTATTTCGAATACATGCAAGGTTAGAATTTTTGCATGGCGTTTGTGGGATAATATAAGGATGCTGTTGGGTGTTTGCTCTTTAGTAAACCAATGTTCTTATTTATACAATTAGCGCATGGATTATAACTGTAGAAACATTGAGTGTATTCCGGGATTGTTAAGTCCTTCTTTCATGCCTTCACGTGGCCAATCTTGTTAACATTACCCATTATATTCGTATACTATTTACCGCACAGTCAAGAGCGTTGTTAGGGTAGCTGGTGTGTGTCTGACTGTGGAGTCGTTACAAACTTTTTTGACGCAGGTTCGATCCCTGCCCAAACATATATATTTTTATTTTTTAATGTTACAAAAAAATAATGTATACTCCTAACCGTAATTAAGAGGATATATGACTAGAGAAATGATTCAACGAAGAGTGCTTCAAAATTATTTTTGTGAATATTTTAGTATGAAGTATGCTTAACATATATTTAAAATGTTTTTATATAAATACTATTTTCATTTTACGTAGTTAGAAATGCAAAAAAACATAATTGATGTATTAAAAAAAAATAATTAATGTACTAAAAAGAAATAAGTCCGGGCGGGAATCGAACCTGTGTCAAAAAGTTCGTCACCACTTTCACTGGCGGACACACATCCGCTGCACTAAACGCACTTTTGAAATTGTATTAAATAGTTTAGAAAACAACGCACGCGGCACAGTTTCAATGGATCGAGTCAATTTTATTTCTTTAACAATAAGTTATATACTGTTTTTCTGAAGATAGCAATGTTTAATATCGCATAATATACCCACAGAATAAAGAAAGTACAGTCGAACCTCTATAACTCGAAACCCTCTGTAAGACTACAATTTTGTTCATTCCCTTCCGCTCCGCTGCGAAAACCTCTATAAGTCGAAATAAAACTTACTTTAACTCGAATTATTTGCCACATGCCCAGATGCATTATTTTACCTCTGTAACTCGAAGTTAGAATAGCCAGACCTCTACAAATCGAAGTTTACCTCTATAAGTCGAATTTCTATCGCCGCTGCCTCTGCAACTCGAAGTTTATAGCTATGTGTCACAAGATGTCAGAAACAAATCATTCGATATTGTCTCCTTTCTTTCATCCGTTAGGATTGTCTCAAATGACATAAGATGACACAAGCCGTATCCCTACTTCTTCGCCCTTCGACCACGTGCATATCCATGTATGCTAATCGTTTTTTGTCAGTCGAACGCACAATTGTCATCATCTCCCGTGTCTTTAACTTTTGTGTTTACGTTGAATAAAATGAGTTCTAAGAGGAAGCTTAACACACTAACACTTTCTGAAAAGGTGAATGTAATTGAAGCATTGAGAAGTGGATCAAAACTGAAAAAGAATATCGCTACGGAATTCGGGACTCCTACGAGCACTCTTTCGACGATTTTGAAAAATGCAGATGAAATTATGCAGAAAAGTACAATTTCGTGTGACAATTTGCATCGTAAAAGGAGAAGAACTGCATGATTTCCTGATATCGAGGAATGTTTAATAAAATGGTTTAAACAGGGCAGAGACGCAAATGTTAGCATAGGAAGACTAATTATGTAAGAAAAAGCTGAGTTTTTTGCCAAATCACTGGACCATAGCAACTTTAGGGCTAGCAATGGGTGGCTAGAGAAATTTTAAAAGAGGCATAATATTGTTTTCCGAAAGTTGTGCGGTGAAAGCGCTAGCGTCAAAGATGAAGTTTGTCACGAATGGAAAGTAAACTTGCAAGCTTTGTTAAAGGATTACGAACCGCAAAACGTGTTTAATGCAGATGAGACTGCGGTATTCTATAAATGTCTTCCCGACAGAACAATGACATTCAAAAATGAAAAATGTCACGGAGGCAAACATAGCAAGGAAAGAGTAACAATTTTATTAGCGGCCAATATGTCAGGAACAGAGAAACTTAAACCTTTAATTATAGGAAAATCGAAAAAACCGCGATGCTTTGCAGGCTGTAAATCATTGCCTTTAGATTATGCGAGCAATAAAAAAGCATGGATGACCGCCGAATTGTTTGCGGACTGATTAATTCAGCTGGATATAAAAATGAAAAAAGAAAAGCGAAAAATTAGTTTATTCATAGACAATTGTACGGCACACAACAATATCCCGTCGCTTCAATCAGTCAAAGTACAATTTTTACCACCGAACACTACTTCGAAATTACAACCTCTAGACCAAGGAATTATAAAAAATTTTAAAACTTTATATAGAAAAGAAGTTGTAAAAAAAATCTTATCAGATATAGAAGAAGGGAAAAGCACCTCCATCACAATTTTACAAGCAATGAGAATAGCAGATAAGTCATGGGGAAATGTAACACACCAGACAATAGTCAACTGTTTTAAAACTTGTGGGTTTTCTTGGCAAATAGAAGAAAATTTTGAAGAACAATCGGGGCCTGTTGCAAGTCGTAATATAGAAGCCGAATGGAATCAAGTTTTGTTACATTACAACATCGAAAACATAACGTTTGAAGATTTTGTACACTGTGACGACGAAGTTTTTGTTAACGGATCATTAACTGATTCGGAAATTATAGAATTTACCACCCAAGTTGCAATAGACGATGAGGACCTGGATGACGAGGAGCCCGTTGTAATCGAACCACCGGTATCAGCAAATCAGGCCAGAATAGCAGTGAACGTTCTACGAACTTTTATAGAAAGATGCAATAATATCGAGGAAAACGTATTCTCTGCCTTGATCACACTTAAAAATGCTATCGATCAACAATGTATTAATACATTAACACAAAGCAAAATTACAGACTTTTTTGATATGTAACAAGTATAATAACCCAGTATTCGTTTTATGACTACGTTTATTTATTTATATAATAAATAATTCACGTTCAAAAATTGAATTTTTCTTTCTTTAAGCCGTTACAATTGGAAAATTATTAGCCTTCGTACAGAGCTTCTGTATATCGAATTTTCGTTTGTTAAATCTCTTTTACTCAAAAATTTCGATAAGTCGAAACCTCTATAACTCGAAGTTTTTAGCTCTTCCCTTGAGGTTCGAGTTACCGAGGTCCGACTGTATAAAAATTCAAAGAAAAAGGTACTTTTTCGTGCGAAATACCTGGAAAAAATCGGTTTTTAATTTTTTTAACTACGGCGCACCTTACCGAAGAATCTGAAAAAATTTGAGGATCATAGCTATGATAAGACGTCCTTACCAAAAAAATATAAATGTGCTGTCTTTGAAACTTCAATAAGAAATCAGCATTTTTTGCATTTTTTTAATATTTTTAATTTTTGACAACTAGAATCTGCAACGAAAAAATCGGAAAAAATTCCCTAATATATGCCACCATATCCGGAATATGCTACATTTTTTTCAGAATTTTCGCATGCGACTAAATAGGGAAAATAGTGCAAAACCGGATATTCCGAATTTTCCCTGTTACTACCTCCCGGTCGAGATAGAGGCTTGCAAATTTGTGTAAAATGGTTTCTTTTGGTAAACTGGTCCATCGCAAATCAAATTTAGTTTAAGGGCACATTTGATCCCCTTATCCGGTTATACCCTTTCTGGCTGCACTCAATTTAATACATAATCAATTTTTGTCCGCCGCGAGCCTGCGAGGCGTCGTCGCAGGTTTGCTCGCTCGTCTGTTTCTTTATATGTGTGCGTCTGTATTCAATATTCACACATTCATACTAATGAAACACCCGAGAAAACTCGCGCGACAGAAATCGTCGCTGCATCGAGTCGACAATTGCCTATCAAATGTCCCCACTCTCTACGCCACACGCATTTAAAAATGAGCTCCTTGGCTTACTAAACTTCTTTATGAAATACTTTATCAAGTGGCCGTCGTTGATGAGTAGAGGACGCTAAAATCAGTGTCGAATTTCTAAGTCGGTATGGCAGTCACGTTGGGCCACGAAAGTCCATAAGGTGATTGGTCTACTTATATATCTCGTCTGTGCTATCATCTTATGGGACTTCGTGTCACATGTTCTGAAATACCGACTTCTCGAAAAACCACAGGTTTTCTTGCGCCCTCTGCGTCTAGGGGTGGTGATTTTGGGAATCAAATACATTCCAACCACCAAAGACGGTAACGTCATTAAATTCGTACTTGACTCCTAAACAAGGAAAAGTATTTAACCCTGTATTATAATAAAATATATTCTAAATACTGAAATAAATCTTATTGCGTTGGTAACTTTAATGAAGCTGAAGAAGTTGGGGAACTCTTTGACATTCATCGATCTAATAATTTACCTTTTAAGAATTATTGAATTTGTACTAAGTTAATTTATGTCTTTTTCCTTTTTTTACTTAAGTACGTGTACAAAAAAAAATTACAACGAAGTATACAAGAAATTATAACGAAAGAGATTAAAAGTTAGATACATATAATGTAACTACTTCTCGAGTGCATAAATAGTCAAATGAAAACTATAGAAATCCAATGGCACTGCTTTCATTATTCCTAGATATAAGAAAATAGTTAACTTACTTTTTACAGCACAATTGAAAAAAAGAGGGAATTAAAACAGGTGTAAAATGCACGTGAAACATAAAACATATAATTCACGCCAAATTGAAATACAAGAAATCGGTATTTATTCTCTCGCAACACTCGCTACATTTTTTAGGCTTTTCCTCGTGAAAAATCCTCTTGCTAAGGGAATCTGGGACATATACGCTTGGCCCCTTCCAAATTTATGGCAGGGTCCCCGTCAAGTGGCACGCGACGCTCTGGCCCTTGCATCTCGTGTATCCCAATTCTTGACTTCTCTGGCACAAGCGAGAAACGGCACGAGATCCTTTACGCGAAAATCATTCTGACAGAGACAACAAAGTTTGATACTTTGTCTCACTTTGTTTATCATGCGCCCGACTTTTACATGTTCACAAAGAGCATACAGGACCGAAAATTTTCGGCCAACCGTGCTAGAGCAAATTGTCATCCCTCTCTGGGAGGGAGAGAGATAAAGCACCGGCGTGGTTTCAGTCGGCCGCTGCCAAACACTTTTTCCGTTAACGCAAATGAGTCATCGTATAACGAAAAATAAAATTTGTCTATTTTTTATAATACATTGATGAAAATAGTACAAATGAATAGGTGAGGTTTTTTCAATAAAAATGAGTCCAAACACGATGTCATTCGGTTCATTTTTTATTAAAATTTTGCATAAGACAAGATTCGATAGTCGGAATGTCTCTGATAACAAATAGTCCGAATGAGATCGTGTTTGGACTCATTTTAATTCGGGAAACTTCATCTATTTATTAATAATATTCTCATGAATCTACAATGCAAAACGAACAATTTTTTATTTCCGTTAAAGGATGGCTCACTCTTCGAAAAATGTATCTTGTTTCTCAAACGCCGCCGCCAGCCGCACAACTTTTCGGCCCGGCTCCGAAAGAGCAAGGGGGGATATTTAGTAGGGTGCTGCCTATGCAGCCCGCCGTGCAGATAAGCTTAGCAGCCTGCCGGGCTACTCTTTAAAGTTTAAACCATTTGTTTACGATGTACAGCACATTCATCTTGAGTAAACCACTTCGGATTTTTTCCTCAACAACACGGGAAATAATTGAGAATACTTCGTCCAATATGAATGTTAAAAAGAAAAACCTTTTCTCGAAAAGCGAATGTTGCCGCGCAGACCTTACGGTGCACGGCAATTAGGCATATGGCCCGTAAACCCTTTATTGACGGTCACCATCGTAAACCTCAAGATTCCTCTTCGCGCTCTCACACACCTATTTTCAAGCGTAACATCACGCCTAACAGACAACTAAATTATAATCTCGACAAGTGAGTCAATCATTTGTAGGCATTTGTACGGACACAGGTGTGTCGTAGGCCGGCAACAGCCAACGGTTGCCGATTGCGCGACGAGAGACAACAATGTATGTAGCCGTTGAAGCTGTTCGTCGAAGAGGTCGACGACTCTCGATCCCCTGCGAGTCTTTTGTTTCTGATATCACGCGTTCATCGAAAAACCGTCGCAGGGCTCGAGGAACAGCTTTGGCGGCAGTCGAGCTCGAGCAAGGATATTGAGAGGTTGACTCAAAGCCATTCCGTGTTTTTTTGTTATGTGCACTATTCTTTGATAATTTGATTTAAAATATATATATATATATATATATCGCCATCCACACATTATTCCACCAACAACTATCTCAACTATCCTCCGCGGATTTAATTAACCAACGAGGAAGTCGGAGACGCGTCAAAGGTCATCATACCAACGGCGAACGTCTCCGGCGTACAACAGCGAAAATTATGTGGACTGGCGAGTATCCTAGGCGACCGTTTCCTCACGGGCGGTATAGGAGAAGGAGCCTCCCACCACTCACCTAATTCACTCTCGTTTCCTGTTTTCGCACGCAAGGAACAAGAGAGAGTTAGGCGAGTGGAGGGAGGCTCTTTCTCCTGTACCGCTTCTGAGCAAAGGGTCGCCTAGGGTGCTTGCCAATATACGCGACAACGCAACTGGACAGGACCCCCGTGGCCCTGCGACACAGATGTTATTTCCCTTTTGTCTAAGGACTCTGCTGCTCGGGCCTGAAATCTTCGGAAGAGGAAAGTTTTTCTCGAAACAAGAAAAAAATTGCCACTCCCGGTTCTGTCCGCTACACACTCCGTACCTTTCAGATGCAAATCGTTTTGATGCAGCACTTCAGCGCTGAACTACGAAATTCTAGCTACGTGTTTTTTAGAGCGACGTCAAGTCTCTGATGAACGTTTAATTTTTTTCATTAGTTTTTCTCCTTAAGCTAACTTTTTTTATGTTTTAATTATCTTTTCAACGTATGTCAACAAAAAACATTAATGTATTTTTTTAATGCCATTCGTACGAGATACAAAATGACTAGTCTCCAAATATACGTCAATATTCTCATATAAATTGAAAAATAAATTATGTACATATTTAAGAATGTTAAGCGTTCATTTTAATTGTTAATTGTTAAATGTGAATAGTCATACCTGAGTTTCCATATTTAGAAGAGAGATAGGAATCGAGGAAAGATTATATTGCAGTTTATTTGAAAACAGGCCCAAAATTTTATGAGCAAATATTGTAGAACGTTTATAAAACTGGTTTGAAAAATCCAATCTTACCATATGTTTTGAAAGAATGAAAATCAGAAAGCATATTTCGACGATTAATATATAATTTTGAATAGTTTACATTTTAAAAAATATGGGTACTTCAATTTTGTTTATATAATATTTATGGAAATAAGTACAAATTGTTTTTCTACGGAAATGTATTAGTAAACGGAATTATGCAACATATTTTTGGAGGTTAGTCGTAATATTCAGATCGTTTTAGATTTTAAATGTTCCCCGTGATATTTAATTTTAATTCCTACCAGTCGTAGCGTTGTAATCTTATTTTGGACTGAATCGGTAACATTGGGCGTGACACGAAAATGGTAAGAGGGCTCTAGAGCCCTAAATCCGTGTGACACAAAAATACATTGGATGATAGGTCTATTCTGTAGTTTGTCGATGATATTAAAGTAAGAAAATATCACGTTTGTTATTTTTAACTTTGAAACGTTTCGTGAATTTACTAAACAGATCAAACTTTGTGAAACTGTTGTTCTTTTTAATACACGCTATCGAGTCAGTGATTTCGTTAAAGGTTACTAATGTTTTAGGTTAATGGTACGTAAAATGCAAACAGTAAATTAACAGAATGACGGCTAATTATTATTTCGCAATTGTTGGACATGCTGACAATCCGTTATTCGAAATTGAATTTAACAATTCTGGAAAAGATGCAAAGGTTTGTTGTTTTTATAGGTTATGTATTTCATAATTTGATTGAAAAAGTATCTAATACATTTTACGATCCTAAATTTCTACATTTTCTCATTTCTAAATAGTACACTATAGTATTGCAAAATTGAAACATAATTATGCAAAGACCCATTAGTTTTGTTCAAACTTCAATTTTCTCCTGTTTAAATTTTGATTTATCATATATTCTTTCTTTGTTTAGCTGTCATACTTAATATATTTATGATTCACAGAAAGAGGATCACACACATTTGAATCAGTTCATTGCACATGCTGCTTTAGATTTAGTTGATGAACATACATGGAAGACAACTAATATGCATTTAAAAGTTGTTGACAAATTTAATCAATGGTTTGTCAGTGCTTTTGTCACTGCAACTCACATTAGATTTGTTATGGTGCATGACAGCAAGAATGAGGATGGTATAAAGAATTTTTTCAATGAAATGTATGAAACATACATTAAGGTAATAATAAATTATAATATTTATTATTGTGTCCTTAATGGAATATACATTTGACATTATTGTTTTTAGTACTCAATGAATCCATTTTATAAATTAAACACTCCAATCAAATCTGTTGGATTTGAAAAAAAGGCTCTATTGTATGGCAGAAAATATTTGTCATCATAAATAATTTTATTTAATATTTGTACAATTAAGTTTAGAACATATTATGATATTATATATACAGGGTGTCTTAGCTCAGATGTTATAGTCTGTTATTTCTTAATATATTGGAAATACAACAAAATTTGTATGTAAAATTGTATGGTACGAGTGGACAAATTTATTGGCTAGGACTATTTTTTTTACATTTATTATTTTACAAGATATGAATGTCAAGTTCAGTTTTTTAAATGGTACTATACATATTTGTTTAGGTCATTTGATAGAGCGTTTCAAGATGAATTTTATAATCAACTTTAGTGCTATTGTGTTGCTATAGACTGTTGGAGCCCTTACATGACTTTGAAGGTCATTGTATACCACATGGTTGAACTCGTCTTGACAGTCACATTCATATCATATAAACGAATATATAGCATTCCATTGAAAAAATGAAAGATCACCTTCCTTTTTTGAGAAATATTGTAAATATAAAGAACTGACATAGTCTATTGTATTGGTCATAAACAATTGTAAAACATTCTTTCTGTGTGAACCGTTCATTCACAAATTAATTAATGTTAACACCCTGTATAGAACTCATACTATAATAATGTAATTTAATGTAAGTGTAATCTATATTGTATTGTTGTTATAAATTGTTATGATACAATGTGTAAGACCTTTTTCATTATTTTATAACTTATTACAGTATTGTTAGAATTCTTATTATTTAATTTTCATTATATTATTTGTATCATTATTATCTTGGATGCAAGTACTGTAGCATAATCCTGCAAATTTGAAGAAACTGTGTTGTAAATATATTAATTAAAATTCTCTACTCTGTTCAATTAATGTGTTAATAAAAATGTTATAAAGTTCTATCCATAATAGTTTAGTTACTGATTTATTTTAGTCTAAGAAAGAATTTTGGTCAGGATGTGATTTATGGATACTGATAGATAAATAATGACTGTAAATACATATGAATACATTTAATTTGCAATATACCAATTTATTGTAGTTATTTTATTTTGGATTTGAAGTCCTTGATAATATTTTAATATTATTTTCCCTTTTCATATTGAATTCTTATTATCTATCATTTATTTTAAGTTGACACAAATGAGGTATAAGATAGACCCATGAGCATACAAGTATAAGGAAGGAGCGTAAGCTTAATGTATCAATGAGACGTTTGAAGAGGTAAAATTAATAGGAATTGTTAGAACTTATCCTATTTTACATGACTTATCATATAAAAGTTACAAAAACGTAAAGAAGAAAGACAAAATGTGGATTGAAATTGGAAAAGAATTAAATGAAAATGAAAAGTATCTGATATTGTGGTTATGTTGTTACTATAGTACTAATGATAATACAGGCAATATTAATTATCTAGTTATAAACAAGTAATTACTTTATTACTACATAAACAAATACTATCTATATTCTCAGTACTTATTTACAAAATATGAATACTTCAATTTTGTTAATATAATATTTATGGAAATAAGTACAAATTGTTTTTCTATGAAAATGTATTAGTAAACGGAATTTTGCGACATATTTTTGGAAATTAGTCGTAACATTCAGATCGTTCTAGATTTTAAATGTTTCCGGTGATATTTAATTTTAATTCCTACCAGTCGTAGCGTTGCAATCTTATTTTAGACTAAATCGGTAATGTTGGGTGTGACATGAAAATTCATTGGATGATTTGTCTATTCTGTAGTTTGTCGATGGCATAACGAAAAATTAGGATAACATTGAATTGTTCTTCCGTAGATCAGTAATTCGAGTAAACCAAATTTATTCGGATTAATATGCATCCGAAATAATTTAATAAATATATGGCTATGTTTCTGAAAAACTATGGCATTATTACGTTAAATGATATACAAATTTTTACGATATAAATGATTTAATAGTAATCATTGCAATTCGAAATAGTAAATGAAAATTAATAAAATATAATTTCAGCTCTTATTATTTCTATTTTTAATAGAATATTATAATTGCAAGCGAAATTTTTCATCTAAATCTTACGTTTATTTTATAGAATAAACATTTTTGTTAAGAAATGGGAAATCCTATGAATTCCTCTTCTTATTTCATCGCGTTCATTTTGTTAATTTCTGGACAAATTTTGTTGGAGGAAAATTAAACATGGATCGAGTGAGAGAAACACACTTTCAAATTTCTAAAACTGTACAAAATTATGCAATTTCAAAATGCAAATGACAAAACCAAAACTTCTTATCACCCTAAAATTCAAAATTCAAACTTACAGAAATTCTCAACCTCTCCATTCTAAATCGAAACCGCTGAAAATTTGACATTGTTTATTCATGTAAAAATTTCTACATTATGGTACTATATTTTTATCTGATTGTTAGCAATTTTTCGCGAGCTAACTGCTAACAGAATTTTGAAATTGCGCCTTAACGTAATTATATACGTGCGATAAACATGTCAATGGTGCAATGGTGAATGCACACTATAACACAAAAATGCTATTTCTTGGCGGCTTATCGCGTTATCTTAAATAGGAAGTTGTCTTATATTACATTGCTGCTTGGATTGTTTAAAATATGAACATATTTTTACTGGCACTCCAGTGAACTAATCGTGTTTACACAGGTAAGCAAACAATTAATACCATGTGTACATAACAGATCGATTTTATAATTTATGACAGTCCGATGTAGAGATAAAATATCGACACGTGCAAACTTATTGAATTTCTTGTGTAAAAAATTCACGATTCCTATAGTTTCGCGCGACTATGCGTAGTATCTATCATACAGCCAACTATATAGTCAGTATGTTAGGTAGTCAACAAGAGGTAGTATTCTTTCAGCTACATTGACATATGAAGTAAAACTGTGAACACAGCAGCTTTTTATTCTGTGAATCACACTTTTTAACTGTGGTCTCTTATTTGTCTCTGTTTACCCATAGAGCAACTGTCAGATATAATTCTGCATTGTTCTTTACATTGTTTACCATGTAAGTGCTTTGATTCTATTGGTTTGTGAACATATTAACTAGTTTAATAATAAGCTTTGTAAAATTCTTTTTCGTATCAGTAACTGCACTTCTACCCGCTTCTTTTTCTTTTGCATAATACTATTGTATACCTATTTACACTGTGAAAATGCTTTGATTTTAGTGTTTCCATATTTTATTTGTTCATGTATTGTGCAGTGTAAATTCACTACATTTATTTTTTAAAATGCTTTCCCTGCCAAAAATTTGGGTTTATGTATTGTAATTTACTATATATACATTTGATGCAACTTTTGTGTAGTACATTCTACCATCAAGAAACTTTGTTATTAGTAAATTACATATCATATCATACAAAATGCTTGAATTTTCTGTTATCTATAATATATAAGCATAAAATGATTTACATTTTACTTACAGTTCAAAATTTTTAATCTTATGTTTTACCATTAAAATTGATATGTTATTACATGGTTCATTTTTGCAAAAACTTTAAATGCATGTATATTTTATTTAAAAGTACATTTTAGTTATACACAATAAAAGATCCAGAAGATGACAATACGTATTACTGCATTTTTTATTTTAATGAGCCTTTGTTTCGATATCGTCCAACTTCTGAGCATGACCTTGCAACATGTAAGTACTCTGTTATTATTGGATTATGTATTCCACCATGCACATGAATTATGTAACAATATCTAACAATATGATGCGTTTCTGTAGCATCCGCATAGTGTACAAACTATTGATGCTCGACTATGCTTTGTTAATTACATTGTGCATAGCATGTTTTGACTTATAACATTCGATAGACTGTTCTTATACATTTTTGTGAGCTTAATATGAATCTGCAAACCATTGTTCTCCATCAGCTTCAGGTTTTAAAAAAATCAATTTAAAAAATGCAAATTTTCAATTTCAAAGATTTTTTGTATTTTAACAATAATAGTTATTCAGTTGCTTTTTATGCAAAATAAGTTTATGGACTCTCCCGAATGAAATGACACACATAGTTATTACATTAAAAAGACTCAAACATGTTTAAATAATAATCAAAGTGAAAAGGACACCCAAAACACGTCAATTTGTGCAGATATTTTTCAATTTATTCTAAAAAGTAATTGTCTAGGAGAAAATCTTACTACATCTTGTGATAGAGCAAATCTTTTTCCTACAGAAAGCATAAAAAAAGCTACAGATCTCGTCTTGTTTTCAATAATAACAAAACATCTTTGAAATTGAAAAGTTGAATTATTTTTTAAAATTGTTCTTTTCAAAATTATAGGCGATTCAAAAAGATGGGTTGCAGATTCGTATTGAGCACATAAATATGTACAAGGAATGCTTATCTAATATTGTAATTCTAAAAACAAGATAAAATTTTTTGATACTGTTATCTACGTGATGCAGATAAAATTCAATCAACCTCTTCTGGAAAAGTAATGGGACAAGTGATACAACATTGTAATTTATTGAGAAAACGAAGAAGGTACATGCTTGTAATTGAACATAGACTGGACATTGTCGTCAGAGTTGAATTTGTGGCCCCGCAAGGACTGTTTCATTGGCTCAAAAAGAAGGAAATCAGATGGTGCAAGCTCTGGGGAATAAGGAGGGTGTGGCAGGTCCTCAAACTTCACATCTCGCAACTTCATCATGGTGGCATTTACTGTGTGAGGCCTGGCCAGTCTGCGGTGCATGAGTGGCGGAGGGGTCAACCAAAAAGATTCTTTTCTTCTGGCATCCAACAGCTGCTTTCCTTCTGGCGCAAGTGTATTGAAATGCAGGGGGATTACGTTGATTTATAAGCATGTGCCATCTTCATTTTCTCAATAAACCACAATGTTTCACTTTTCCAGTTATTTTCAAACAGTGCCTTGTATTGATATCTTTCTTGAACATTTTGTATGGCTCTTCAATAGAATAACAAAGTGAGTACAAAATAGAAGAATACTCTATTTTGACTCGCTGATTTTGTTATAAGTATGCCCAGTTTCTTAACAATTATTTAATTCAATAATGACTGTTTATATTCTTTTATTAATTTATACTTTTTCATTTTTATGTTATATTTATAAACTTTTTCTTTTTCAGATGAACTGTTCGCAGAATTGAGTTGTTCCTATCAAGTTTGTGAAAATATGTTTGCAGAGCCATCAAATGATTCCAGGATAGATATTCTCTTTCAATTTGATTAAAATATTTGAGAAGTAAGTATTCCATTATATTAAACTTATTTGTAATTTATAAATTAATTTATCACTTTTTCTAGGCACATGATTATGCAGTTAGTAAGGATTCCAATGGAAATTATTATGCTTTTCAGGGACTTCTTATAAATCTACTAAAACTTAACAACACTGTAGAAAGAAACATGTCTGTTTACTTAAAAAATTCTGCATTTTTAGAATGGCCAAGATAATCTTCAACTTACATCTGCATGTGCAAAATATCTAGGTAATTCATAGATTACTTAATGAACTATTCTGTCTTTTGTAATCTTATGTAAATATTTATTTTTCAGGAATTTTACAATATCTATTAGTTTTTTCATCAGTTTGAAGTCAACTTTTATTGTGTACCATGATTCGCCAAAGGCTTCCAAACATTAGTGGTAAAACAAATAATAAAAAATTACGTCTTCAATAGTAATTGATATTTGCTTTATATCATAGGAGTTAGAAATGGTAAACATTTCGTGCTGACCCTGGTGGCTGGTGTGATTTTTGGATTTTTATCTGCATGTCTCCTGATCACATCCACCAGAGATGTGCCATATATGTTCAACTGGTTCTCCGGGGGAGTTATGCTCTCCAGAGACCCTCATCACTATTCCGAACTTGAATCGGAGGTACCCTCTTAGAAAAAGATGATACACACAAAACTGCCTAACTGCCACGAATTTTATGGAAACATTTTGTTTTCGCAGTAATCCTCTGCCTAGTAAAAACGAGTTATAAATTGGATACAGTGAAACAATAGTGTCCACAAATTGTTTAGCTGTCTACATGTAGCAATTCATTTTAGTAGGGACTGGTGGCAGAAGCAAAATCCCAATTTACAATAGCACATTGTATTCCTTAGTCATGATGTTTTCATAAATTCATAGCATTTATGGAGTTGGATGAGTACATTTTCAAGAACTGATTGATTAACACTACTCTGAATAGGTGGGCCCCGAAACTGAGGTTAAATTTCATGGAGAGGATGAAGACTTTCATAAGGACGAGGACAAGGTTGCGCGAGATCTTGCGAAAAAGGTGCGTGTACTTTGTTGGATCATGACTGGACCAAAGAATCACCAAAGCAAAGCGCAACACGTAAAAGCAACATGGGGCAAACGTTGTAACATACTTTTGTTCATGAGCTCTGCAGAAGGTACAGCTATAAAAACAAGATTCGGATTATATAAGTTTGAAGTAATCTTCAAAAATTTATTTCATACAGATGAAAACTTACCAACGGTTGTGTTACCAGTAAAAGAAGGTAGAGATAATTTATGGGCAAAAACCAAAGAAGCTTTTAAGTATGTCTATGAGAAGTACAAAGACGAAGCTGATTGGTTCATGAAAGCCGACGATGACACGTTAGTATACTTCCATAAATCTTTTATGCATTTGAAATGGAAAGCTCTGAGTCTTGAACTATTAAGACCTTCAAAATTTTATGTACAGAATATATGAACCTTTTGGTTTTTATACAGTGTGTGCAATCTAAATGGAGGTCTACAAACTGTTTTTAAAATCAAATTCAGTTTTTTAACGAAAAATGGACGAGTTTTACTTTATAAATAAAAATACAAGAGTGGCCTGCTAAGTGCGAGAAATTCAACTCCATCGCGCCTTAGAATTGTAGCGAGCGATCCTTTAGGCCAGTTGTTTCATGATCGTAACCTTTATTAGTTAAAAATGGCCCGGTTTGTTGTAGTATCTGTGTCTATGAAATGGACATTACGTTTCCAGTTTGAATGTATTTTGCTTACTCGCAGTCTTTTTGATTTTAGTTACCACTGTCTACTCGCGCAGGAATGTCTTCAACTTTAGGACTAATTATTACAAGTTTCTTCATGAAAAAAACATGTTTTCCACTTCATTGAGGGCATATTATTAAATTGATTAAAAACAATAAAAAAAGTAGCTTTAAGTACAATGAACCATTTGAAATACAGACTTGTTTTTTATACATAAATTTCGGCTAAAAATTTTGAACTTATGTCAAAAAAATTATTTAAAAAATTATATATTTAACGTCGAATGCCCATTGAACAATGTTGCTTTTGAGTGAAAGACTAATGTATTCCTAACTCATTTCTTATCTTTTCAGTACTTAATTTTTGGTTCCCTGCATTCAGAATCGATTAAGTTACTTTAGTTTCAGATTTACGACGCCAAAAAATAAGACGGTCCATTACAAACAAGAGTAAAATTTACATTGAAACATCCAGAACTCCTGAAAATTCATTTGATCCAAAGTATCCGAAACTCATTCCTCATCCTTACAGTACTTAATTTTTTATCTTTTGCACATCAGATTGTCCATGGTGTTTAATTTTCAGGTACGTTGTCGTAGAAAATCTTCGGTACATGCTGTCTTCGTACGACCCAAGCTCGCCATTGTACTTCGGCTGCAGATTTAAGCCGTTCGTGAAACAGGGATATATGAGTGGCGGCGCTGGATACGTACTTAGTCGGGAAGCCTTAAAAAAATTCGTCGAAGAAGCTTTACCCGACAAAAACAAGTGTAGACCAGATAGTGGTGGCGCCGAGGACATTGAGATGGGCAAGTGCCTGGAGAAGGTAGACGTGAAAGCCATGGACAGTCGAGATCCTCACGGTCGGGGACGATTCTTTCCGTTTGTCCCTGAACATCATTTGATTCCGAATCACGCAGACAAGAATTTCTGGTACTGGAAGTACATTTATTACGATACCAAAGATGGTCTAAACTGTTGTTCCGATAGTGCGGTGTCCTTTCATTATGTTTCGCCGAATATGATGTATGTTCTGGAGTACTTAATTTACCACTTGAAACCTTATGGAATCAATCACGGCGTCGAAAAACTTATCGACGATCGGTCGACTACCGTCTCGACTGAATACTAGATTCTATGCAAATTGTTTTTATAATACATATATGTGTATATATCAGTGGGTGGTATTTCTCGAACTTAACGAGAATCGGACCCATCAGTAAATACAAGGTGAATCGCCTAAAATTAGAACCTAAAATATCTCTGTCGCTATAGATGTTCCGAGAAAATATTGAAGGAAGCAAATATTTACTTCGGAGTGGCAAATATTGTTGTGAGACAAGTCTTTGAAATGGAACAATGTATCTTCATTACCGCAATATTCTAGTCGATAAAGGGACAATGTTAACTGTGTAAGACACGTTAACATTCAGATGACCTTCCATGAAGTTATTTTTAAAATATACAATTTAATGTGGGGAGGCAAAGTACGTACTTACCTTTTATTAATAGTTCCTAAGAAACATCGTTCTTGTATTACCATCGATTTATAAGGAAGTTGTGTTCTGTATTCGTATGATACAATAACTACCTGCACCGATTATAAAATAGAAGACGGCTTCATAAAATAGAGCTACTTGTTATTTCCATAATTGAGAATAAGGTCGTTCTATTTGGAAAGCCATTTAAAAGACAACATATCATTCTTGGTTGAGTACGTCTGTTTACCAGCTGTAATGGTGCAGTAATGAAAATTGATATTTCATTAAAAGAAAATGGATGATCTGGAAATTTTGCAAAAGTTTGACTGTATTACAATATTTGTTCTTTTAAAGTAAATATTTTCTTAGACATTTCGTCGTACCAGCAACGACAACGATAACATTTCAGGTTCTATTGTTAGGTGACTCGTTCAATTTTTTTCTTTGCTAGTCCATTCAGGCCAACGAAGTAAGCGTTAACTGTATTCACCGAAAGCTAGAGTATGTGATACACGCGATATATTGTTTATACGTACCTATACCTGTACACCTAAATGTACAAGAAATTCGTATGTGGGGTGTACTACGAAAATACATGTTACAAGCATATTGAAAACCTAGTTTGCGACAAACTATGAGTTCTAGTGACATCTGAAATTCAACAATCATATTAAAATTAATCAAAAACATCATTATGCTTGTAGCAAGTTTAAAGCCATAAGTACTCACACTCATGCGAAATGAGGTATATAATTATATATATATATATAATATATATACACATAAAACTGTATTTCGTAATATTAATATAATAATAATAATAATAATAATTAATTAATAATTAATAATCCCAATAATGATGTTCTACCCAGATAATAAATACTATAGATACAGTGTGTCTGTGTGAGTGTAGTTGTGTCTCTGTGTGTGTGAGTGAGTAAATTAACCAATTAACATTAGAGAATCGGGGGTTTCAGAGGAATCAGGGAGTTTCATTTTTGCTATGTACAAGTCATTGTTTTTGTACTATGCGACTGACGCAATTGGCCAATCATAATTGGCCCATCATAATTCTCAGACGCGCCCTTTTCTTTATATTATTATGCTTCTGTCTTTTTCTTCTCTCTCTCTTTCTCTCTCGCTCTCGTGCGCGCTTCAATCATTATTTTGCCTAAATTTTTGTTTTTTTGCGGGGATAAAAAAAACAAAAACTCTCTCTCAGCTCATTCGAATTCATTTTCGTTTTCATTTTTTTTGTTTAATCCTCGGCGATGTCTCCGTCTCTCCAGTATCATCATCATCGTCATCATCATAAATTACTTTTTTTAAAAACAATCATATTATTTTACACTATTTCAATTACGTTTACGTTAATTATGTATAATTATATTTATATATATATATATATATTATTAATTAATTAATTAGAGGTCACCTAAAAGGTCGAATAAAATTTGTCAAACAGCATCGAAAAATGGTTTTGCGCTAACGGGCCCGGAAAACATGATAACAGCGACCCGAGCATTAATACAATAATAATTATCATATATTAATAATAATTGTCATACTTATGTCTCACACGAGGGGCTTATACGAGGCATGTGTGTGTTTTGTTTCTTTTCTTTAATTGTTCCTCGTAAAAAAGAAGTGTCTTTCTTTCTAATCGACGTTATATTTTTTTGTTTCTTTTATATTCATCTATATAAAATTAAAAAACAACGTAATATCATCTCGTATTACTTTGTCGTTATTACAATAATAAAAGCTCTGTACAAAATTCAATTTACAATTAAAAACCTTTCATTTTTGGTTACGTAAGCTAGAGATTCTGATTCTTTCTTCAATTGAACTATCTATAGCGACTGAGAGACTAAATTCGAAATTCTCTCGTTATCAGTCTCTCTATCCACATTCGTGCGCTTAAATCTCTCCGCATTCATTCTAAACAATTCCATTCTCAACGTACGTTCATTAATCTTAAAGTGTTGTTTGGCGATTTTCCCGCCAGTGACGTTTCGTTCGAATACAAAAACGTTCGAAGAGAAGAGTAGTCCTCGTATCACGATTTAAAAAAGAAAGCAAGGAGCTCGACATCTTGACCCTAGTCTGTGCTTGTTTAACTACATTACTGTCGAAGATGGACACAGGAAAGCGGTTGTTGCTCTCGTAAAGCCCCAAGTGATGGTATAGTAAAGGAGTGCGTGAGAGAGGTGCATGATTTGCACTACGAAGGGAGAAGGTGTGGGTCAGACGAGAGCTGCCGCTGCATGATAGAGCTGCATGAGAGCTTGCACGTGTACCGGAAGGCATGATAGCCTGTCCTTTGTGTTTGCATCCACCGCGAGCCATGATAGTGCGTTGTAACCCTCCAAAACGTATCTGTAAAACAGCAAAACATGATAAAAACGCAGTTCAGGATTATGATGATCAGCATATATTAAAGTAAGGTCACAGTACTGGAATCTGTCACCAATTTTATTGGTCTTCCTTTTGGCAAGTGTATAAATGATATCACATATATCCATTTAAAATTGGTGACCTTACAGCTGTGAGCTGTCCTCATAACAGTAATATATAAACCTGAGCACATCGGTGGTATACTGCGAGTCCAGCGGATGAGCAGTGAGTGCACTTTGTTGTTGCAACAGATCGTCGCTATTCTGCTGTATTGCTGGACTGTGCAGATGTAAGGCATTCTTCAAGAACACTGGACAGACGCCCTCGAGATGCGGACAGGCTGACCAAAACCATGGCGGCATTCGTCCCGTAGGTGCGGTTGATACTAAATAACCGAGAGCCAGTGGTTGCTGCAATAACGTTCCAACTTCCTCTGCCTGCTCAGCAACTGCAACCTATAAATCAATTTTGTAATCAGTTTTCAGTACTTCAAATCAAATGCACAAATACAAATGCACATACAATGCACGAATCAAAATTGCCCTGCCATTCATTCCTTTCCAATTTATATTTCTAGACCCATATGAGGTATGTAGATATCTGATATAAGACATTTCTGCATTGAGTTTAAGAAGTGAAGGGAGAACAGTCAGTGTCAATAACAAGCTATAGAATTCTTTGAACTTGATAAGAAAAAGATACCAAAATGATAGCAATTGATATCAACATTATATGAGTTTAGGGTAATTTTGTCTCACTTTTTAGATTGCTATAAGTTCGTAGAATGTACAAGAATTCGCATTAAACAAACACGGAGCGTTTCAATCTATAAATCGGTGACAAGTTCCATTTTTCGAAATTTTTTAGTAATAGTCACTATTGTTTTGGTGTTCTTTTCGTTCAATAGGTTCCGAAGCATTTCATCCAATCCAGATGAAAAAACTAACTATCAGAAGCTACTGATGTCCTTTTGAAATCTACGAATTAAGGAACTCTGAATATAGTTCTGAAACTTACTCTCGGCGTATTGCTACAGGGAAACGGACTTCCTGGACCGTCGTGGTTGCCCAAACCGGATCCTCCTCCATCTCCGCCTAGGGGTGAACCTTCTGGACGATGTGGACTACCTCCAGGACTCTGTCCTCCACCTGCTCCAGCCTCAGGCCATACGTTGAAAATGTCATTAAAGTCTCCCATGCCTTCCATACCTTCCGGCATGTCGTCGTTCAGAGCCGAGAATAGTTCATCGTCGCCTAATTCTGGTCCATTGATGTGTTGCTCTTGAAATGCTGTCTGTGATGACTGTAATTACAATAAGGATCCTTAAAAAATCAGTCAAATCGTTTAAATGATCTATTAACTATAAGTTCTAGCTATTTAAGGTGTAGATTCTTTTCAAACAGGAAACTGTTAAGGCTACCGGGCCACTGTTCCTATTAGACCAATTTGAAGATTAGATGCCTACGAATTTACCTGAGTAGTGGCGGATGTAGGAAAGACGAGTATATGAGTGCACGTGACATCTTGTGGTGTAGATAACTGGCAGTTTACCGATGCCTGACTGAATCTCTCATCTGGTGTGAATTGGTCGGCCATTAGTCTCAGAGTTGAGTCAGGTTCTAGAGAAACTAAGCAAGCACTGAGCACACATGGTGCAGCTGACGGATATAGAAGGCTGCATTGCCCACAAATCTCCTTTAGATGTTTCGAAGCTTTCAAAAGGGCCTTTCTAGACAGCAGCCAGCTCCATCCTTTCAGTTCCCCGTGACCGATACGTCCTACGCGACCTACTACAAGTCTCCAAGGTTGCACCTGAAGGTCAAAAGGATGAAGTCATAAATGCAGTTCGGTTTTAACGTCTTGCCAAAATAGCAACTGTTTCTGACCAACCTTTTAATAAAGGCTGTAAATGGTAAAATTGTCTTGTAGTGTCTAAAAATTCTTAAAAGTATATCAAAATGGTTGGTCAGATTTATGTAATATTCTAAAATTTATTCACACTAATATAATTCAATGATTTGAACCTAATCTCGTTTAAAAAACGCTCGTTTTGGTTGTATTTCATCCAATTAGCGAAAATTTGGAGACTTTTCGTATAATTTACGGGCTCGTGTGACACTTTAGAGTCATCAGTTTCATCGAGTGCTACTTACACCTTGAGACATAACACCCAGAATGAAGTCCATTAATTTTTGCAGGCCAATTCTCCTTGCAGAGGCCCGTTTTCTCCTTTTCCTGTTGGGTATGTCAATGTTGATGGTGGCCGTTTCGAAGATTTCTCCTCTGTCATCGGTAGCAACAGCTAACAACCATGACTGATCCTCACTGAGACAGTAGCTGAGATAGAGAACTGCACATTCTTCTGGTCCAGCGATGCCAAAAGATTCAGGGGCTTCACTTTTGGCGCGTAATGGGGCCAACACATAGGCCGGTGCGTACAACCGATATGGAGCTTTGTTTCGTTCCTGATGAACAGTTGCAAAAGTATTACTATATGACTGAAAAGGATTGCTTCGAAGTGTGTTTGCTTTTCGCTATTTGCGTCATGTCAATCGACGTGGAACTAATAAAACAGTAATAAAAAGAAAAAAAAATGACACGGGCGTTTGACCGAACACGTTATAGTCAAAATGTGAAACCTTACATCTTTGTTTTTAAGGAAAAGATCTGCAGCAGCAGCGGTACCAAAGCCGGTGAGACTTTTTACCGTAGAGTTGTGATTCAACAATCGTCGACCTTGTAGAAACACGTTTAACGCTAACGCTCGCATTTCGTCCTGAATTTTTCGCCTTTCTCTAGCTCGACCTAACTCCATTATACTTTCCAAGGATATTAACTGAAATTAGGAAAAGTACAATTAGACACTCAACTATAAGGTCCCATCAATTTCTGGTTGCTTGTTTTTCATTAGACTTCAGGAGGAATAGGCACAAAGAAATGTAACGATTTCATAAAGCATATCAAAATTTATAACTTTTTCCTGAAAAAGATATCAGAAGATATCTTGTTTCGAAAAATCGAGAAAAATAGAGCTTTTCATCTATTTATATTTTTATGTGCCTCGTGCTTGTTCATTGTAATTTTTATGCGTTTTTAAATTACTTCAGAACCAGATAATTTAAAGAAGTTCATTTTACAAAATATATATGGCGTTTAAGTAAAGTAGAGTACCTAGATCGGATATATACTTTGGCCGGAAAATAACGCGAGTATTTTACTTAAAATGTAATATGTATGGATAAATTTTTCGATGCAAACATATTATGTTTCGTGCGTGAAATCTTGTTAATAATTTTGGTGGAAAAGTCACTGCTAAGTAGAGAATGGCAAACAACCATAAGCATTCAGTCACAAGATGCTTATGTCGCAGATTTGTTTAATTTTAATAACCATATAATGAAACTAATTGATAAATTCTATGTAAAGCTATCATTGTATATAATATATGAATCCATCTAGATGTTAGTTACTATACACAATCAAAATTATGTAATAGCCCTATCACAGAAATCCAATGTAACATTGAAATCTAAAAGACTAATATGTATTAGTAGATTGTAAATATTAAAAATAATTTCACGCCTAAAAACCTGCAAAATACGTTTGTATCAGTAAGTTTAAGAATTTAGTTAATACATTTTAAGTAAAAACGGAGGGTTATTTTCTATATGGAACATTTACATGCTTCAATTATTCTTCTAAGGTACTTCTAGTCTTTCTAAATACTTTTAAATTGTTGCTTAAACGTAATGTTCTAACTTGAAAATGAACAATTTCTGCAATGTATTACTTATAACGTCTAAACGGCGATAACACAAACTTTTAATACAGAATGTTTTGAGAAAATTTTACTTTTTGGGGAATGGATTTTTCCTGAATTCTACAGAGCCTTGTAGTTCTTGTCATGAAGGAACGTACTTGTTTTGCAACGAGTTTTCGTTCATTCTGCACATATGTGCTCTGATTGGGTCAACAGCTTCATAGCTTGGAGCAGCGCGGGTGAAGCGGGTGATGCAAGGGCAGCAAAAGGTGGTGGGGGACCTCCTGAGCTTAGTCGAACCGCGCGAAACAAGTGCATTCTCTCATGACAAGGATTATACATTCCTCGAGTTCGATAGAATCTACACAGACAATTTATACATTCCCTTCTGAAGTTTATTGAGAGGAAACTAATACCAAAAATCAATGGGTCTCATACAAAACTAAAAATTACCTAAATTGTAGAAACATCAATTATAAAGATTTTCATTCACATTAACGTAGTATATTTACCTGAACGTTGATATTTGATCTAATATTTTCTGGCATGCTATTAACCGCTGCTGAGTAAGCGCGTAATAGAGCCAAAATTGCAAGTCTTCGGCGGTCAGGATCTTCAGGGCCTCCGAGAGAAAACGGTTCCACCAGGTAAACGACCACAGCTGGAGGCTCAACTTCCTCCTCATCGGGACCAGCTGTGTTGTTGCTCGATACTGTAGCAGTCTGTGATGTTGGCGTGGTGTTTCCTGTGTTCGAGTTGGAATTCGCAGTTGTGTTCGATGATGGTGTTTCACTTCTTGGATTTTCTCCCTCTGTAAACGTATAAATATTCAATTGTCAGCTATAGTGTGTCACATTTTCGTAAATTTATACGACCTCTAACTAACAGGTGTTCACACGTACCAACAGATTCAGGTTTGCTGGTCATCACATCTGGCGTTGCTGGCATAGCGTCAGTAACAGGAATAGTAGTTTGTTGTTGCTGTAGTTTACTAGTCTGTTGCAAGTCTCCAGGATCTAATAAACTTCTGTCTTGTATCACCTGAGTCAAATAAGGTGCTAGTCGATGATTGCACACCTGAGCATACAATCTTAATAATTCTCCTAATTGATTTTCTCCTAGAAGTTTGAACCAGTCGTCTATGGATTGCTTTACTGGTTTTTGGACCGAAGATTTTCCTACGCGGAGTATACCGTCCCTCAGCGCTTTCGAAATTGGTGTATGCCTCCCCAATCGACAAATCTAAATACACGTACAAAATTAAAAAATTAGGATTGAATTTACGCAGAATGAATTCAGTAATTGATACAAGTTGTAGATTTTGTTTTGATGGAGACGAAGAAGAGAAAACGGTTCTGTACACTATTTAACCTTTTTCCTACAATTCTTTTAATCTTCACCAAAATGGAATCTACAAACCTGCTCAATCAAAGTCTTCATTAACTTACTTCGTACGTAGTGGATAATTCCCTAAAGAACGACTTCACTTTATTAATAACGCAGTCACTATCAGGGGCGACCACAACGTAAGCAATATCCCTGGGCCCAGCGTAAGGCTCCAACAGTAATTTTTCCCAATAACTAAGCGCATAAGGTGACAAAGACAACCAGTCCCTATCGTAGCCAACTACTAGAGCCGGAATAGGCTGAGGTTCACATCGATCATCAGTCCCACGACCAGCCAGACGATGAAATTGTCTCCAAGTGAGAGGGCCAGCGACTGTATACGGAGCCTCCCACATCCTGGTGGTGCATTTCTTTTGCACGGCGTCTTGAAGAAGCGGCTGCAGAGCTCTCATCATCCTCACAATGTCACCGCTGCACTGTGGGCCCTTTGCCCTAAGGTAGACCCATCGATGCACTCCATTCACGCGATTGGTCCTTTCGTTGTGGGTCCCGTCGATCTTCCCTTGATCCAACGCTGCTATGGACACCTCATTTCCATCGTTGAATTCCAAAATATTCACAGACGGTGACCCCGGATAGCTTTTCATGGCTGCATAAATTCTTGAAGCTCTGTAAAGGCTGCTGGCTGAACTCTGAATTATCAGACATTGTTCTCTCAGAAGTTCCAAAACTCCTGGAGGAATCGCATCGAAACCTTCGGAAGCTTTACCAACACCGGAAGCCACAGCTACTAAAGAAGATTTCTTCTTCTCGGCAGGGTCTTCAGCTATTCCAGTGATTTCCATTTCGTCTTCGTAAAAGAGACCAGCCCTGTGAGCCAACCTTCGATTAACAACGGCACTGAAGCCGCAGCTACATCTGATCTGATCATCATCCTGGAACAGTGCCCCTCCAGACCACGAGTGAGTCAAATAAACGCCTGCATCCGCACCCTTGATGTTACCCACAACCTTAGGTCCAGCGTTACAGACACACAGACTGCAGCTGTCAAAGTTATGATCGCGGAAGATATTCAGTGCAGTGTCTGCAAGTAGGATATTCACTATCAGAGAGTTGGATTCTGGAGCTCTTACAGGACCAGGCGTGTCAGCTTCAATGCTGTTGAGGTTTTTGTTCAAATATGAAGATGTTGTGGATGTAGCTGGACTTGGTTGATCGTAGGGAGGTGGTGGGGGCCTTCCAGAGATCGTTGCTGATCTATAAGGTGCTCCAAGAGGTGCTGGGCTGGGAGGGCAAGGTTGTTGTTGTACAGATCCGGGTCTGGTAGGTGGAAGAGGTTTCTCTGGAGCGTTGGAAGCTGAATTGCACTGCCACGAGGGTCTGTATATGCAGTGCGATGGCAGTGTGACCGGTGGTAACGATTGGCTAGGCAAATTCGTCAGAGGAGCATACTTGGAAGATCCGACCATCTTACAAATGGCGGCTGGCTTGAACACGTACGACCAGTCGTCGATTGGCTCCTCCTGTGGAGAACCCATATTGGGATAGATGTCTGGGAGGTGTCTCAAAGATCGTTGAGGTACTGATAGGTCTGTCTGGTCCATCAGGGGGTCATTTAACTGGCAAGGTGACGCTACGGGATTATGTTCCAAAGATGGAGGCGTTGGGAACATTTTGGACAGTTCTTCTGGTCGCAGTACCCCCACTCCTCGATTATTATGCCTATTGTTCGCATCTGCTCTATTTTCTTCGTGTAATCCACTGGATCTATTGGATTCTGGAGGTGTTTGTACTTGGAGCTGGTTCAAATTCTGTAAAAAGTTTCGTATGAGCATTTCAATTTTCGCAATAATTATAAGTTAACCTATCGTTAAATTAAAACTTACAGATTCATCGCTAGAATTATCAGGATCAGAATTGTCAAAAATTTGGTCTAAGTCTTTGTAGGATGCCTGAAGGCCCTCGCTGGTAAATAAAGATCCCGGTTTTGTGGGGTCATCCCTTTGTCTTCTAAGTCCATCGACACCAGTCCCATTTTCTTCTCCTGTTGCGTCAAACTCATACGGATCAGTTCTTCTCCCGACACAATCTCCCTGAGAATACAAACAAGTATTCTGTTGACAAGTATTCTGAACCACGAAAACAACATACCGAAGGCTACTTACAACATTGGCATTGGGTTCCTGCTTAATTTCTATTTTTGGAGTCTGAGATTGAGGGGCCTGAGAGTTCATCGGAGGATACAATGTGTTACTTCTCATGTTAACCGGACTGCTATTCGACTCTTTGAAGCGCTTTACCGGATGATTGAGCCAGGCTTCCTGTGTCGAGTAATCATAGAGCCAAGGTAGGGATTGTTCGTTTTCCAGATAAATGTCTTCGCACTCTCTGGACGCTAGGACCGGTCTCTTGAGTGTCGGTCCAGGAGCCGGACTGTGCGCCTGATTATTGCAGGCGGAGGAGCTGGATTTTGGGCCTTGCGAGGGTGTCAAGGGTGGGGCAGTGTTAGTGTGACTGGGTGGTGGTTGAGGACTGAGAGTTGGCATGGTGGGTTCAGCTGGTGGAACTGATGCTGGCTCGGAATGTGGAGTTGGAAGAGGTGAAGGTGCAGGGGAACCTGGTGAACCGACCGACGGGACCGGTAGACAGTCTCCTCCTGTCGGTGGGCCCCTCGAGTATGAGGGAGGCCCTCCAGGTGGCGTACTCGGTGCTTCTGTTCTGTTCAGCACAGACCTATTTGGATTGAACGTTGAATTACTAACAGTTCTGTGTAATTTGATTATCCATCACCGTGAATGTTCAATGATTTCATGAATAACTGACATGCGAGAACACAAATGCATGCAGAGCGTACGCTGGGAAGAAAATATTAAGGTTCGAATAAGCGGGAGGTCGAATTATGTAGAGAAGCGGACTCGAGTTGTATTCGCGTGAATATACTTACTATGGCTTATTAGTATGCAAACGTACCGAATGAATTTCGTTCGCACGGATACGCGAAACACAAAAATTTGTTATACAGTAGCGGACATAAGTTTCATTCAATAGCATTTGCAAAACTTCAGATCTCAGGCTTGTTTTCATTCATTTTGAGAGAAAAATCTTTTTCCATGTTGTTCATGCAAACTTCTTGTTCGCTACAGTATCTATTGTTATTCGTGCACCAGATTTAGTAACTGGAATATTTTATGACCAGCTAAACAACAGCGTATACCACTGAGAAGCAATGTGAATTAAGAGATGACATTATGGGTTTCTTGACGATCACATGAGAGACTTGCATTTATTGCGGTGAATATGAACAAAAAATCTCTCAGTGTTATCGGAGCAGAGATTACCCACCTGGGGGCATTCGCAGGGACAGAGGGACAAGCATCCCACTGGGTGGTAGAGCGTCGATGAAAGGGTACGACCCTCCTTCCACCTTTATCTACTCTCTCCCTCTGAACCTGAGACGAGGCCAGGCTCTTCCAACCCCCGGGGGTCGTATACCTGCAACCGATGCATTTAACATCTCGTTTTCTCCTATGTCTACATAATTTTTACATAGTTCCGCTTAAGTCAGGCCTGGGGACCTAAAACTGGTGTGCATTACAGCGAAACATAACCCTGGATACTGTTCTCGGGTGACCTTTGTACAGGACTACCGTGTTGCACGAATAAGAGGACTGTATTCAAGAGACAAGTCACATTCAAAAACTAAATTGACATGCATACGTATCGCAGCAGCCATTTGAAATTAAATAAATTTACTACTCGTATAGTTTGAAACATTCAGAACCGTCTACGCTCTTACGAATTGTGCTACGTAACATGCAGACAGAATTGATTGTAATTGTAGATATTACGATGAATAAAAAAAGTATTTTCTTCACTGTGAAACCTTTACAAATACTTTTTTTATCCACAGTACTCTGAATACTAGATAATGCAATCGAAAGAAAATACATGTGTATACTGTTACACCGAATAATCAAATGTGTTTTCACGTGATACTGTAAACAATACACCTAACAAACTGAATAGCTCCGTTACCATTACTGCATTATATCACTAAAACTGAATATTAATTGTTATCTATATTCGTAGTATAACAAATACAAAAACAAATGTATGTTACAATGCAGTGACAGTGAACGATCTTATCAGAAAAGGGTTTACTACATGAATCACTCACTTCGAACAGGTACAGGAAGACTTTTGCGTTGGATCGATGAAAGTCCAGGTTCCGTGCTCTGTGGAAGATTCTGTTTTGGAAGCAGAAATTGACGAGCTCAAGGTACATTCCGCCCACACACGTTCCGGAAGTTCCGTGGCCGCTCGTAGTTCCTGTTGACCTAACAGAGGATGTTCGCAGCTCGCAGGACTACTCGGTGGAGAAAGAGGCGTATCAGCAGGTGGAGTGTCATCCATATCGGTCACCAGGACATAACAAGAAGGATAACGCATGCGTGCGCCACCGACGAGCACCTCCACCAGAGGCGGAAGTCCTGCTTCGACGTTGCTGCCGTTAATCGGATAGAAGTGCTTCCATTCTTCTAAAAGTTGGCTATCGGTACGTCCTACTGGGCCAGTCAGAGTTCCTGCTAGTCCATATGGGGCCAAAATCACTGAAAAAACATTAACAATCAACAACAGATCCTATAGCATCAATAAATATTAGTTCAATGTAAATCATATTAACAGAGGTACTACGAAGAGCTAAAGTACCTGGGTTAATTACATTTCTAACAAGAAAGTTTATGCAATTGACACCATGTAATTTTAATATGGATGTATTACTCGACAAAATTTTGCACATGTATTTTTTTTCATCTCTAAGTGTCCACGCTTAGGGGTTGAAAACAGCCCCAATGTTGGTACTAGAAAACATGTTTGGTCGAATGTCTGAGAAACTATTCGTATTTACTACTGAAGAAATCAGATATGAAAGCAGATTTCCACAAAGTTTATTTGTTTAAATAATATATAAAAAAACAACACATTTTGTAAATTATCTCTGTAAAATGTTAATGTATTTTTATGAGATCTGTTGTGTTGATTTTCACTGTAGTGAACCCAATATAATAGTACGTTGAGTAATATAATTATCTAAAATACGAAAGTTTACAGCTTTTTTGACCACACGGACTAAATACACCTGTCGAATACAAAATGTGAGTATATTGCGCATGTAATAATATTTATTACAAGAGTGAAAATTAAAAATTCCAATGTATCTGTATTTTTAGTTATGATGTACAATTCAGGCACGCAAATTTTCATACGAATAAATTAACATTTTACTTGAAAAATTTACAAAAGCTTGTTATTTTTAATGTATTATTTAAACAAATAAACTGTTTGGAAATCTGCTTGCATAGTCGAATTCACCATTAAAAAATACACAATTCGCACATTTAAACTGTCTTTCTACAGTGAATAATTTTTTTAGATATTCGACTAAATATGTTTTCCGGCGCTAAATTTAAGGGCTGCTTTCACGCTTTCGATGCGAATGTTTGCCTATACAAACAAAACATGTGTATCAAATATTTTTTTTCGAGCACTACATCATACCAAAATTTCATCATAATTCGCCTGTGTCAAGTAAGTAGCATTCCTTGCTAGGCATGACCCATGGAAAAACCCAACTGTGACTAGAATTTTGTGTGTCATTGCTTTGACAAGCGACACGGATCCGTGCCCAATTTATTATGGGTGTCAGGATTAAATAAGCAATAGATGTGAAAGAAATACAGTAATGTTTTCAAGTTGGCAAAGACTAGCGCGACATTAATAAATATGAAACAGCGTAGCGTGATGTGTCTTGTTAAAGCAACGAAAAGAGCAGGAGTCAGAGTGTATTGTTTCTGTATGCCATGTTTTATAAAAAGAGATTGTAACCCATTTGAGCATTATTAGGATAAAACCAACTTTAAAATATAGAAGGCGATAAGTATAAATACATGCCAGAAGATTAAAAGTTCTGGTGATCTGTCTATAAACAAATACTTTATGCGTGTAAAATTTGAACTCTGTCCTGGTTGTGTCTTTCTAAATAGTTAATCTGTTGTCTTGTCGTTTAACTAGCAATCACGTGGAATATGCGCCTCCATGTACTGTAACACTCAGAATAGTTGGACGCCCAATTTGCAATTCAAACTTTTGAAGAACCGTTTGTAATAAATAAATTATGAGAAATTTTGATTCTTGTAGTTTATTTTGATATTAAAAAATGCTAATAAATATTTAAATAATATTACCGTAAAAATATATTACTACATTCACTGTCAGTATAAATCATGGCCCTTATTGAAGTATCCTAATCCAGAATGTTATCATTACAATCAAATAATCGAACATTACAACAATCACTTGTATTAAATCACATTTCCTTTTACGCAACCTCTTCTATAAATAAAGTAGGTATTTAGTAAACTCTTTACTGAAACGTCTATATTTTCTACTGCGTTCTGCTCTCTGTTGAGCTTGAATGCAAGTGTTCCCAATTTTTCTTCAAAACAATTAGATATTGCTCCGCGCTAAAATGAAGAACTCCAGTTTTCTGTTAAACTATTCATCCAAGAGTATAAAGATACGAACCTTCTGTATCTTTTTTATTAAGCCTACAACTGAGAAAAAGGAAGAAATCTATCCTATGACTTTAAGCTTTTTATGTTTAAAGTCATTTGTTCTAAACACAGTTTATCAGAAACTTTTAATCTGCTAGTCCAGGTTACGACTTCCCCATGTTAAATTTTAGTTCATAATTATAAATCTGACGATTCTAACTTTTTAAGATCCCATCTACGTGATCAGCAATCTAACGGCAGAGCATCGAAATGGCATCACGTTAAACACCAAACAATAACAACGAATTTATCAGTGGTTTAAAATTAGCTTAATCTTTCCCACTTGCTTGCTTCTATGTTGCAAAGTATTCCTAAATAAACATAAAAGTGGATCCAAAGTCAAATGAAAACAATTCCACCGAATCATGCGGTTTTCAAGCAACAACCCAAGAGTTTCTTGATTTTGAGGATACCTTTAACTCCAGATTGGGAGGTTTGGGTCCGTTGCAAACAGGCCCTCGTGAGGTGTCGCACAGCAGGGTGCTGCCTGACGTCCACGCTTGCGCATACGGTACTTTCTCCGTGAACGAAGAACGCAAACGAGAACGACAAGTGGCTACTGCACAGAAAAACAAAGTTATTTAACCATATTTCAGTAATTATGATTTGAATTATAGTGGTGGGGGAGTACGTACCTACTGCAACGGTGTTTCTCGAAGCCATCGTAGGGTTGCACAAACCACTTTCCAAGGCGGACGAAGTCACGTGACAATAAACACCGTTCGATCAGGTTGTGCAGGGCCTTGAAGAGAAGTGACCGGCACTCATATGACAAACCGCTTTCCCAAGAACCTTGTTCGCTTTCTATAAACGAAACAAAACCAAAATTAGTGGAGAGCTTACAAATTAAGTGAACTACGAAATATTTTTCAAAATGGCTTGCTAAGTCTCGGAAAGTTCTACTTTCAGCGGTTCTTCTCGCGATCCACTTTCCTCAACGAATCGAGGCTGACCTCATCGTGAAAGTAACGCACTTCGTGTATAAAATTACAGCCAGTCATGTGATCGGACAAAAGAAAAGTTTACAGGCAATTGTATTCACGTATGGATATCTAGTTTATCTTTATTTCGAACTTTTCATAGTAAAAATATAAGATTTTCATTAGATAAATCCGGATCTTCAAGTTCGCCTTTCAGCAACGGATATCAGATGTAGCTCTAGTACAGTTCGCTTTCAACAAAATGCATTTGGAGTTTTTCATAGATTCTGATGCTCCTACAGTATCATTTTAAAAGATCATTTGCTATTTGGCAGAATTTAGATTTCTAAAATAAATTATACAAGCCCTAGTGAATAAGACAAGTCTTTTTGCGTTATGATTAGCAATTATAACTCCTATGCAAGTGAAGCACCATCGTAAGTGGTCTCCTTTCGCTTGGCATCTTTAAAATAGAAAATCTAATTCTTCCAAAAGGGGAAGTTAGGCCTTCTAAACATTCTGTTGCAAATGAAATTTTCCACTTCACTTGAAGAAACTTCTATCAACTGACTTCAGGCCACAGATCAGTGCGTATTCTGTTGAATATTGCAAGTGTGTACAACCCTGATTTTAATTTTAGGACATAAGGGGATCTTCCAAATTTATTTGTCTTCAAAGAGCAATATAAACCTTTTAAGAGTACTGTTTAACAAATACTCTTCACCACCCTGCCTCTGATTCCTCTTGTCGTGCACCATTAAAAATAAAATGACATGTAAGTAAAATAAAAAATCAAGATACCGTGATCTTTAGCCGTCCCTGTCTGATATTTCTACTACAATTAACCCCTAGCCTTATAATAACGAGTCACACTCGTGATGCAGATTATGATCTATAGATTATAAAGATCAGTTTCACTCAAATATAAATTCTTTCAAATTGTACATTACAACACCACTAACTTGTACAGGATCATCTAAAGCAACCTGCACATGTTGACAGGTATTCTTCCTAGATTTCACCCTTAGTACACTCGAACAATAAACTTCAACGTGGATAGCTACTAAAAAAATCATAAGGCAAGGGGTTAAGCTCCAGAGCTTATCCCTTGCTATTGGATAATGCGACTTACCGCAGGCAATGAGTTCAGGCGACACGAGCCCGGAGAGATCGGGTTCCTCGCCGTACCAGAAAATCCAAAGTTCCTTGGCAGCGGTTAGGGACAGAGGTGGCGGTGCTGGCGATGGCGCTATGCCCAGGTCGAAGATGCCGGCTCCTGTTGCTGGAGCGGCTGCAGGGCCCGATGTGGCAGGCGTAGCGGCTACCCGCCGCCACACGCAAAGTATGTCACCCGCGAGGCATCTCGAGAAGCTTGAGAGCACTGGGTCCTCGAGGGGTGTGCCCCCGAAGCCCCCAGCTACTTCGCCCCACACGAGCTTCCTCCATTTGATGCCGCAGAGGTCCGTCTAAACATCGAATTCACAAGAAAAAATTAGACCCAAAATCAACGTAAACAAGTCTATTTTTAGTTACAAGACTTTAACCCTTTGGTTGCGACTGACCTAAAGGCAGAGCTTTGGCGCTGTACATACTGTGCAGAGCTCGAAAGATGACCAGCGGAAGGAATGCAGGTTATAGCATAATAGGCCCACCTAGTCGCATACAATCATAAAAACAGAGCACACGCATATTCCTTATTGGCCGAAACAGTCACATCTACCAATCGGATCATATAGCACCGTGTGACAAAGAGAGCAAATGGGACACATCGAGACCGAGTGGGATAGAGCGATCCGACGAAATTTAAAGCAATAGCGTTGGCATATTAGGATGCTAACTCTTTGAAGCATGGTAGAGTCAAAAGTGTCCCACCGTTTTAATATCTAAATATGCATAGTGGGATATTTTGTATACCACCTCGAAAAATTAAAATTACTTGAAGCACAGCGGTTTACATTAAACTCACGTATTTAATATAGCCAGTAACTTTACCAACAGATGTCACATAAAATTTCTGTGCAACGCGGGCCTTTTTATTTCCTAAAATTCCGTGCTTCAAAGAGTTAATCGGTAATATTTCGTGCATCCGCGGTAGGCCTCGAGACGTATCCTCCACGGATACGGGAATCCTACTACTATGTGAGCGTGTATCGTTAAGAACCTAAATGTGAGGGTTTCGGAAGCATCACAGACGGAGTGAGCAAAATACACCCGCTTGCTCTTGTACCGTCCCGCTGGACAGCTTTCCGGCTCTGCACAGTACATTTCTGCCGTAGGACATGATATAAAATATTAAATATATTTTTTGAACGATATAAACGAGATAATTAAACAGCAGGTTAACCCTTAGCATACCAAGGTGAAATGATCGACATTCTTTACCAAGCGGGGCCCCTAAGGGACCCCAGGGTTTTTTATTGTTATCTTAGCTTGTTTTATATTATTTTTCGTTATTTCCATGTTTTCATTGAAGCTAATGAAAATACTACCAAAAATCGTGTGTTTAATTCGTTAAAAATATTTAATTACCTTCTAGTATGGCTCACTCTTATCGCTCTATACTATACGCAAACGCACAAGATGCACTCGGTCACAGTTTCCGAGAAATATCAATAACCCACTCACTCTCATTTATTTAGGCACAAACATCGTTCACATAGTGTTATTATTTCGATACAATCATCATATTAATTCATCCGTTACTGAATTGAGCAAGAAGTAAAAAACTGACATACGGGAACATAAAGTACGAAAATCATAAATACCTTCACAGAGGGTTTTAATTTCTTTCCAAAAATCATTTTAACCGATTTTCTTTTTAATCTATTTTTATTTGCCGGAATTGATAAGACACACAGAAAAATACCAAGCAGTGCATTTTCAACAGTTACTGAATAGCATAAAAAAGATATGTATTGGGGTCTCTGAGTGACCCCACTTCGTATGCTAAGGGTTAACACGAGATACCCACAATCTCTGGACGCAAGCCGCGAAATAGATGAGCCATTTTAGTGGTGTATCGTTTTAACCAATCACTTAGTGGGAAGGAAGTACAGGGGCACTTAGCAAAGTGAACGGAATTCAAAAGGGTAAAAGTTCCTATCTTTAAACGTAAATTAATTTTCAGAATTTGCGATGGGTTTCAAACTATAAAAAGCATTTTTATCTACTTCCAATAATAACAAAAATATTCGGATGTCCTGCTTCTCGTGACTAACCCTGTATACAGAGTATTCCATTGATCTCTACCGCTTAAAACATTTCAGTTAAAATTAAACGTATGAAAAACTTTTCAGGGAACGGTCACGCGATTCAAAGGAACAAACATGGCGTTTGGAAACAAAATTTATCAAGGTCAACGATATTTTTTAATTGGCACCATATATTTCTATTTAAGGCGTGTTCAATGCCATACAGTATGATGACTCTGATGCAAAATTACTGTGTCTGACTTAACTTAAGGGGATCAGCTAGGCTTGAAATTTCAAACAAATAAATGTTTTTAATATTCCCATTTTGCAATTCTTCGAGATGCTTTTCTTACTGACTAAATTGAAAAGTTCCTAAATTTAACTTCAGAATAGGTGAAAATGTCGAGCGATGCATACGGAACCGAGCGCAGGTAGCTATACGGACTGTTCCCGACCCCACGGCTTTTCAAACTTACCGTTTTCTCGTGCCTATCCGTAACATAAAACAATTAGGCCTAGGACCCTCTTAAATTTCGAAAACCGTTACTTGCGTTGTAAACCAGCAATTACACGGAAATCATATTTTCGAAGACAAACTTTAATCGTGTCCTAAATTTTCTCTTCCACATAAAAGTCACTTGCAATGCCGTAGGACGACGCTGAATAATTGTTGCAGTTAATAAATAACTGAAAATATCTGCAGATGCGAGCAATCTCATAATTTCGGGTAATGGTAACCGGAGAAAGCGGATTTTCGACACTACACAGCTGTAGTTGAAAACAAAAGTGAACAAATTCTTGATGCGACCATAAGATCCAATTATTGCAATAACTGAAGATATGGAAGACCCGTTCTGGTGCAAAAAAAAAGCATATAGAGTAGCTGGGCAATCGTGAAGAAGAATGCCAACAAAATCATTATGGATGTGCTGGAAAAACGGAAGCAGGCGGAATGTGTGAAATCTTCTGTCAGTCGATGGAAAAATATAACGTTGAATAGAAAGTATATGCGAGAGAGGGGGATAGTGAAACTGTTTCTTCGCCTCAAAATATGCAACCCTATTGTACAGATTCTAGGAGAATGCATGGGACATGTTCAAAAACACACAGGGACGAGACTTCGTGGTAAAGTCGAATTTCACCCTAGTGCGGTGCTCGGGTCTTTTTCGACCTATCTCGTTCCTATTTCCTTTTAAACTTTTAGTTGTCGTCGAAGAAATGGAATGAAATTAGTATCGATATGCATGTTTCTGTTCCCTTGACATTATATGACAAATAACAGAAACCAACCATGGTTAAATGTTACAATCAAGTGGGTGATAGTATAATTGAAAGAATATGTATAAATAGCATAAACTGACCAAAAGTGTTATTAATGCCAAAAAACAGGAAGATGAAATTATTGTATGGCGGGATCCGAATGGGGGAAAGTCAAATGCAAACAGCACTGTTACCAAGTATGTAAAACCTGATATAAATAAACAATTTGAGCAAAACATGTTATTTATATATATCTAAAGCTATTATAATAGATGCGACTGGATGATCCTATGCTTCCATAATCCTCAAATTGTTGTATTATTAAGCTGAAAATATGGGTTCCATACTAGTTCCATAAAGACCACTACTGGTATTTCCTATTCGGCCGAGTTTCTTCCGTTGAAAATCAGTAAATGTGTAAACGCAATATTTAGAAAACCACTATCGATTGATCTGAACAAAAATACATAGTTCTATTTAAAAAAAACGAACTTGACCTTCATATGGAAAGATGAGTCTCCCCATATCATGCAACTTCCGTATATAACATTTTCTCTATCTTCAATAAGTTAGGAAATATGAGCTTGTAACAGATAAGCTGGGACACCCTGTACAGGGGTTAGACAAAATACTGGAGACACATTAAGAAAATTCTTTATTAATATCGTGTAGGACCACCATTGCCGTGTAATAGAGTCTGAATTCTCCTGGGAATGGAATCATACAAATCCTGAATAATGTTTAATGGGATATTATACCATTCTTCAAATATGATCGCAGTGTGTACAACTTCACGGCTACTAATTTCAATCACACAATACACGGCTTATAAGCAATGTTTCCATTATTTTCTGCAACCCCTGTAGACCTTTTGTATTTCGTTGGTGCTTACTGTCAACAA
Source organism: Macropis europaea (assembly GCA_916610135.2). Lineage (NCBI taxonomy): Eukaryota > Metazoa > Arthropoda > Insecta > Hymenoptera > Melittidae > Macropis > Macropis europaea. Next base: position 21,383,195 of record OU744345.1, on the reverse strand, counting down.
CCAATCACTCTACAGCACGCGAGGGAGAGAACATTTAGGACGATTGTGCATTTATTCCAACAAAAATATTTCAAAAATATGTTCGAGTAAATGTATCGTCATTCAAAAACATAATTTTGAACGTTTAACCTTTAAGTAGATTACTGGGGCCATAGCGACCCTGTGCAACTTCAAACTAAGAATTGTTTAACATGTGTTGGTATAATTATTTGAAGATTTACGTAGTCCTTTATTATCTCATTATGCTTCCAATGCTGTAAGAAAAATTGATTCCTATTTTGTCTATTCAGTAAAAATTAAACAATTATTAGTTTAAAGTTGCACAGGGCTGCTACGGCCCCAATAATCCACTTAAGGGTTAAATTACTTCAAGTACAGTAAGCTTCACATTAGGGTATCTACTCATCGACCTTGAATTTCTACATTCGGGGTCATCTGAAGGTCTTGATATTAAGGGGCCACTATGGTAATCAGGCTTAAAAAAAATCGATTTTTCTGCATTTTTCGAAAGTATGAATCTGTAATAATGTACTGCTACAGTTTGATCGCAAAATTCGAAGTATTTCGACTTTTACAGCTTTCTATAATGAGCGGCACCGGCGCGTCGCAATTTCTGTACTTTACAACAATTACTACAGTGCAAAGACTGTAACAGTGACGTAAAATTTATGAAACATTGGCAGCGAGGATTAGGTTTCAAACTTTGCGTTCAGTATTTATGTAAAGAAAGCTACATCCATTCTTGTTCAATAATTGACAAATCATTTGAAATTAACCGGCAAATTTTTTGGCAAAAAAATAGTGGAAATTGTTACTTATTGTGCAGTTTGTACATTCAATGAGGGGTTTGAATCCCTTTTAACACTGTGACTGCCACGCTCCATTACCTAAAAATGAGAAACTTCCTCAATTTTTATACAAAATGAATGTAACCATAAGTTCTACCTTTTCTAATCAATAATATCAGTAACGCTTATCATTTCTTTACTACTTCTATTAGAGCTGATTAGGTATATTTTTAATATTTTACATGATCAAATAAGTAATGGTTGAATGTATCTGTCACCCAGATATGGGTGACGCGGCACTCAAAGTGTTAAAAATGATGAGTCATTGGGTGGAACTATTGGGCCAAAAGCTGCGGAACTCGCGCGGAAGAAAAACGAGGCGCGCGTTATCACCTGCAGTCACCGTAGTACAGACACCTCAAAAGAAGCCAGGACGACTCGTAGAAATGAAAAATCTGCTACAGATGAAGAGTATGAATGAGCCGAAGATATTCCGTTTGGAGCTGGTATCACCGATGATTAGTTGTAAGTGAAATTCGCGTTTTTCATGCGAAAATTTAATACCAAAACTTGAAACGGGGAGGGATTTTCGAGGCGTCTTTTTCAACTGGCGGAAGTAAAATAAAAAAAAACTAACCAATCTATCGGTCTGAAATTTTAACACGTTATTCTACATACCACTCGCTCGAAGGAACTAGACAGACATTTCTATGCTGAAAATTTAATATTTTTAACATCGCAAAATATTCAAGCAAAATGTAAAATTTCGATAGATAAGCTTTGAATGTGCATGATTTTGTTAAATTTTGACTTGCATGACTAATTCTGATACCTGCAATAACGGTATTCATATCGATTAAGAATTTTTTTAGTTTTTAGTTTCAAACAAATTTGTGTGCTGAAATCACTTTCGTCAGCGAGGTATCTTTTTCAAACTGCACCATTTTTACCTCCAGATATAAAATTGAAAAAACAGCTAACAAATTACCTAAAAAATTGTTTTGTATACCTTATAAGTAGCTTAATAAAGAAAAAAAATTGTCATGGTTATTCAAGGCATTCACCGAGAAAAAAAATGCTGAGTATGGCCGAATTTTTCGGTGTGATTGTAGGAATGACCCCGTAAAGGTCATTGAACTCGTCTCGACGCTGGCTATAACGATATCAAATGAAAAATAAATTGTGTCAATTCAAAAATACGCATGATCTCAAAATTTGAAAAAAAAAAAAAAAAAAAAACTAAATCAGAAAAAAATTTTGTTCCTATCATTATGTTTATCCCCGTGAACCGTGTAACATTTTTAGAAAATTCTTCATATGTTCAAAACCAACGGACATATTTTAGATGGCAGAAGTAACTGGATCATTTCGTGTATATATACAAGGAATAAGTACCCTACAATGTCCTTTCAATGGAATTCGAACATGCGCACAAGGACAAAAATTAACGTGACAGTCAGACCGCTTTACTGATTAGGCGATGCTCTTTAACTTAAGTTAAAGTGGCACTTGTAGAAGAGTAGACAAATGTTTCCAAAATTTTACTGTTAAATAATTTTGAAACTATTAACTGTCTACGGCCAAAAACCATATTATCGAACGTGTCAATAGATCATCTTCTATTAGTACTAAAAAGCTCATTAAAATATCGGTGTACCACATGGAGACCTTGCCTTGTAAGAGTAAATTATATTTGGATTAGATCTTACATAGCATGATTTATACTTTAAGTTTTTTTAAAGCGGCGATGATAAGTTAGGCTTGAATTAGATCTAGAGCAAAATTGACTCAAGTCTGGATCGGGCTTGAATTAGGCGTACTTTATGAGGCTCCATTTACACTGTAAATAAACTTTTGACAGCAACAAAAATAAGTCACGAATCACGAGGAACAAGTAGTATCGAACAGTCTCTGACCGTTGAGAAAGGTCGGTCCTTGAACTTTCGCCGCATTCTATTTTCATTTGTCACGCAACGTAACAAATCGTCGAATTAACCGTGAACACTAAAGATTCTCCCTTAATGCGCTGACAAGTGGGACAACTACAGCTCGAAACTATTACTTCATAAGAGTAAACATATAATACGAACCGCTGTCTCTCACATTTTCCTCTAAAATAACAATATGAACAATGTATTAGATTATTATAATAGAAACAAAAACTTTCTATGGGGAATTATTAATATTTCTAAATGTAAATTATCTGCTGGTTTATATAGAGCAGTCGACAGTTAATTATTTAGTCAATGACGTAACTATAAATAATTAAATGAATTATGCATAGATGGCTGTCACGCTGTCAAAAATGTATTGCAGTAACGCAGTCTTGCAAATAAAATTTGTTTATTCACAGGAATTTAAAAGCTTGAAATATTTTACAATATTGCAAAATAATTTAAAAAATATTTTAGAATCAAAATTCATGTTTCAATCGTTCAGCAGACCATAATGAAAAATTTCGTAACACGGCATTTTTAAGGAGACAGAACAGTGTTCCAAAAAGAGGGGAATTTCATTTTTACAAAAATTATGTAACTACATTTGGGGAATTGTGCGATGAAATTATTTTTATTTTATGTTGAGGCAGCAAAGGGAAAAGTAGATCATCTTTATATTTTTTTTTAATAGAAATTGATCGCAGCTCATACTGGCAAATTCAATGACCTACTCAAGGTCGCTACCACTCAAGGTCAATGAAGGTTATACCGTAAATGAAATTATTCATACGATTTTCTGAGCTAGTAAGTGTCTCTACTTATGCAACTACATATTATGTGCTCAGTAGGACATGTTTATTAGTAGGCTATGGATGTTAATGTAAATGTACATTTTCAAATTTATATATTTTTTGTATTAATGACGTTGGAGAGGTAAAACCTTAACAAAACTGTATTTTGTCCTTTAAATACTCAAAAATCATACCTTCTACTTTCTTACGTTATTAAATGAGCACCTGTTACGTATTTGAATATGTTAAATTACATACACTTCTTTAGTCTATTGAATAACAGATCAGGGATTCAAACGTTGATATTGTGGATGATGTGGTTAATTCGTTATATCTTTTCAGAACGTAGAACATCACGTACTGTTTACAATTGCATTTAAACTTGATTTTCAGTGACCTTCAATACCTTGAATACCCGTTAAACTTAGTTGCTTTAAAGATTCAAATCTAATCATATTAAAAAAATATACATCACATAAAGTTAAAAAAGGGTGACTTTCATTTTTCATCAATGTCTCTAGGTATAATCAAAGCAATTTTATTGTACTATGGCCCTAATGAAATTAGTAGGAAAAAAACAAAGAATGTTGCAAAGCAGCTTTATTGAGAAAATCACTTTTAATTCTTTAGTCCACCAGTAAAGAGACAAGGTTCAAGTAACTGAATTGTATTGTTTATAATATGAGGTTATACTGTAATTAAGCAGCAGGAAAAAAATAAACATAGGAATGACTGTTTTACATTATTGTTTTTTCAAGTTGAGCACTGCAAAATAAAAGTGGACATACCCTGTTCATTCTCCTTACCTTGCACCTGTAATCGCTTTTACGTAACGAAATAATTTTATGTCGCACATGTACTCGTATTTCACTGCATTTGGGAGCCATGATTTCTCTTTGGAATCAAAACACCGAATATCTGTACACTTAGGTCGAGGATAATAATACATACAATGTCTGTTTATCTTTGTGATATTGTACTGTTAGGACATCCGTACAAGGATGAAGAAATCTTCACTTACTATACCAATCATGCGTGTGCAAATATTTCTTTGATTACGAGATTTCCGTATTTTTAACATTACTTTTGAATGGTAAATTGCTAACGTTTCTAAGTAAGCATATTGCTTCTGCGTATAACGAAGTATTAAAAACTATAACTTGTATTAATCGAAAATATCTCGAAAAAACTCAGTGTGCAAACACTTTTTTGGCTCAACGTATATACGCCTTTTGGAGTGAAAGGGTTAATAAATATAGAGTGAATATAAATATCCGAGAACATCTTCCAAAAGCGAATTGCTCTCCCTATTGAAGATAGTTTAGAATCTTTTTTTATTTTCTCCCTAATTTTGAAAAATTTAGAGAAGCAATGGCAGTAAAACGTGCAGGATAGTCGAACAGGAAGAAAATGTTTTTCAACATAATTATGTCAAACCGCAAATGGCTCGAAAACATATGAATGCGGTCAGAAAATGTTATCACGTCCAATGTATTCTCCGGACATTACCCCCTTCTACTACCATTTCCTTAGTGCACTGCAGCAATCTTTGTGGATTAAAAATTTAAAAATGTCGGCAGCCAAAAAAAAAGTAGTATACAAGAACATTTTTATGGAAAGCTAAAAAAGTTTTCTACCGACGGTATAAAGATTTCATCAAAAAATTGGAAGGTGGTGAAATGAATGGATGATGATGTTTCATTTAAGTAGCAGTGCAAAAATCAGTTCAAGCGTTTGGGATAACCTAATTATTTCAGTTTCCAACTAGGTAATATTTTTCCCAGAATACAATTAAATTAATTTTAATTTTGGTGATGTATCATATTCGTGTTGGTCATCGAAATACTCGAACATTTAAATAAAATATTCAGATACTTCGAAAGATTCAAATAAATTGAGCCAATGAACTTGGAACAAAATCTGACGAGAACGGCATGGTGACAGACAAAATCATAATAAATATGTAGCGATCAATTCTGTTCAAGGTCGAAGTGTGTTATCTTACTCACTAAGGGTCCATTCACCTCGATTCAACATCTCGAACGTCACAAACACGATTTGTACAGTTTTTTTTTGCTGACTTGTAAGCAATTTCGCAAGCTCAGGAATTTCTCGGCATTTGCGAAAAATTTTCCCGCGTAAAATATTAGCGGACTCAAGATCAATTACTTATTAATTGAAAAATGTCTATTAATCACAATAATAGAACGAATAGCTCAATGAGTTCATAAATTAAAGAAAGAAGAAACTCTTCGAAAATTTTACTTCGATGGCTACACGAACTTTAGTAAAGAACAAACACATCAGTAATTGTTGAATTTCAAACCTAATTTGATATCTGACATTTTTTACATTTTTATACAATATCTGTTACACTTTTAAATATTTATTTCATAGTTATTATTCTCCGCGGTATAAATTAAGCCAAAATAAATTATCAAATGTTTGTAATAAAAATATACATATTTTTAAGGCTTATTTATTCGACAGTATACGCTCTCTCGAAAAATGATAAAAGTCCGATTTTGTATAGAACATGTGAGAATAAGAAACAGAAAACTTCATAGCCAGTATATAATCTCTATTATGTATAATAATTTTCAAAATTAAGTAGGAAGAATTTACCCTAGAAGTGTAGCTATCATGAATTTAAAAATTCAACTATAGCAGTATGAGGGCAGTACTACACTTCTCTCGATGTTTTAAACAGTGAACGTTTGAGAAGCCGCATGATTAACGATACTCCTTTTCTAAGGTTCACGGAGTCATTCATGCACCTAATCGTCGGATTATACTTTCCTTCCATACACACGGTTCAACTAAACCTACACCCTTTCCATTACTTTGTTGCTATATTATGTGTGGTAGTAATTATATACTTTTGCATTACGTTACAATTAAATTCGAAGGACTTGAGTTCGATTATCAATAACTAAAAGAATATTAAACAATAATTGTAACAATGAAGCAGTGCTGACGATGTCGAAGCATAGTCTTCGTTTGATACACGACATTTCATGAACCGTGGTGCCATCGTAAACACCGTCTGAAGAACTATAAAAGCACGCGTAGACGCTCTGTGCTCGCCCAATAGCAGTATAGCATTCTCTTACGTCACTATGTCAGCTGACACGACCGGAACGAATTCAAACATGCTTGAAAACTCGACTCGATCGCTATAGGATCGCGAAACATGAAGTTCGAATCAACATCACCGGCCAAAGGTGTATCGAATCACCTTGGTCACCTTCTGCTTTACGCTCAAGGTCGCAAACCCCCTTACGACTCGACGAGATCACTATGGTAAGATTCGTTTTTAGTGTGAGGAGCTTAGTACTCACGCGTGAACTAAATAACGGTTCAGGCCGAGTTCCAGGATCAACTTCCGTCAATGTATTAGGGAAATTTGGTTTTCGTGGTATTTTGGGATGAAAGGAGAGCATAAACAATATTTGTGATAGATGGCAGAGAAGCAGGGGTGGCATGATGGGAATCGATTTCGTAAGCAAAGGACGCGATGTGGCGCCTACAGTGTCGACGAGACGAAATAATCGACGAAGGCGGCCATCGTAAACGCTGTCAAGCTTTGCTGATCAATACAAGCGCAAGGCCGACCCGCGTGGATTCAACTCGTTGCATTCTCTTCGTTTCATCCTGCCATAAGCGACGTACACTCTTTTTATTCTGCTCTTCCTAAACAACCCCGCTCACCCCAGTTGTCTCCTCAACGCCTTCCTCTTTACCACTTCCTACTTTTCTCATGTTCACTGACTTAAGTTAGTTGAATTAATTAAGTTAACTTAAGTAACTTTTGTTAAATGTATCTTCTTAGACCTTTCCATGATATCTTCCTTATTTGAAGCTGCGTAGAGAGGACACCAGACAAATTAAATCGGTTCAGATAACAATATTACATTATTTTCTCCCCGGATTTGATTTTGATTTGAAATTCTAGGACATTTAAGATATCTAGTGTTAGTTGCTGGTCCTGCTTTTTGGGTCTAATCCATACACAGTGTTCTAGACAAAGTGGATAGTCTTATTGAAGAAAATGCAGTAATTTTACACTCGCATAGTCTGATATAAAATCATACTGTGATATGCAGAACTACTCTAATGTTTACGTTTATAGTATATTATATAGATTGTATCTTCATGTTTCAGTGTTTTTAAACACACTTATTGTTGTAGGTACCGTGTATTCCAATCTTGGTTACAAATCAATAATACTTCAACATTGAGATTATTATTTTATGCTTCACTGCCACCTCGGATTCGTTGTAGAACAATGCAGCAAGGGACAGATGTCTAGTGAACTGGTGTTTAAACGATTCATAGAAAGAAACAAAAGAAAGACGCAACGGAGTATAGTATAGTACTCTATCCGCTTTCGAGTGACTTGTACGCAACAGAATTCCGCTTCGTTACGCACGTGAATGTAATGTTCGTGCTGCTTTAACGGCGTACATAAGGAGGGCACAGTAACAGAAATGGGACCTTACAGCTGTGCGGTTCTCCTCGTTTTGACGAACACCAAATTTTGTCTATAGAAACCGAATTCGTAATTTTCATCGACTACGACGCATAATTTCGTCCCACTGTGCCGAAACATGCAATCCCCCTTAGCCGGAGAGTAATTAAAATCTCATTTCGTAGAAAATCCTTCTAAACCTAAGTTTCTTCTTATTTAACTATATATGCAGAGAGTTTCATACGTGCAACGGTTTAAGGTTTCAGCTAAAATAGTTCTTTACACTCTGTGCCCCCCATCCCTTAAATTTGTATTTAAAAAAAGTAATACTATAATATTCGTTATCAATCCTTTTTCCATGTGAAAATAAAAAGAAATAAAAAGAAATAAAAAATGTTTAATGAACACGGATACTAGAAATAATCCTTTGAATAGTGCACGTGACTTTATTTAATACTGCAACCTGTGCAGAAGACGTTCATAGACGATTAGTTAATATGCTTGGTAAATACGTTCATGGACGGTGTATCACACGAATTGTGGAATTAATTCTTTGTTATGAAATGCGTTTCAGTATTAATAAGACGGAGGACTTTGCATGAGAACTATTACTTTAGTACAAGTATTTTTTACACACTACAATGGACTGTACATAAAACAAAATAGAAATACAATTATAATAGGAAGATTTTAGTGCTGTTTCCGTCTTAGAGAATCATTGTTTCCTTCAGTATAGCACTGTGAAAAACATCATAGTACCTAATATTGTGCTATAGCCATGTAGTATATCAATTTAATACGTGGCAATTATGATGATAAATGATAATAGTATCTAATTATCTACTAAATTGATGAAACACTCCTATAAACTTATTATACTAAATACAGTTCGTCAACCCTTTTCCGGTTGCACAATGTAGTATGTAATACGATACTACGATGTTTACTGAAGATACTAATCTCAAGCCCATCAAGACAATCGAAACGTTTGAACATGATCGGGATCTGTCGACGATTTAAACATTTTTTAGTGTAGAAGTGGTTTGAAATGGTTCTGAAGGTTTCGCGTAACGAACGTGTTAATAATTAGTAGACTGCGGATGTTTATGAAAATATACATTTTCAGACCTTCATATTTCCTGTGCTAATGCAGTTAAATAAATGAAACTTCAACAAGAGTGCATTTGCTCCTTGAAATGTTTAAAACATGTACTTTTCATTTTGCTGAATTGATAAATGTGCATCATTGACCAATTTGAGAGTATTAAATTGCATAAAAATCCGCAGTCTAATAATTAGTGTCGTCAATTCGTTGCAGTTCGGGGCGATTGAAATAATAATGAAAAAGAGAGAAGTGGAACAGGGGATTCTACTGTGTAGTGGTGATTCGTGGAGCAAGATACGCAAGGCATGCGGCTTCTTCGTCGAGTCACTCGGCTAGATTATGCTGAAACTGGTGCTCCGGACGAGGAGAAACAGGAGAAGGCCAGACTAGGTGAAAGCCTTGCACCGCGAGGACATGACGTGTTAAGGCTACAACAGTCCTTACACGCCGCTACGTTTCAGATCGCCTTCATTTTACTCCATTCTGAAACTCCTAGCAAGCATTTCCATGGAAAATCTGCGAAGTTTCACAGATTTTCATGATTCCGTTCGAGATGTTTGTCATTTTCAGCGTGATGTTATTCCATCGGTTTGTTCTGAACCTCTAAGAACCATGCGTCCCGGCAACATTCCAAAGTTTCCAGAAATTACTGCGTTTCGGCTTGCTAGTATTCGTCTCTAACGCCACTCTAAGCCTCCTAGTACCGCCATTGGAATCACTTGAAGATTTTATCGAATTCCTACTTCAGACCGATTCGATTGGCCGAATCAATGTGTCAGGAAATTATGGAACACTTTTAGAATCATTAGCACCTTGTAAAAGATTGACTGATTAAAATTATAGAATCAACTGATAATGAGAAATGATCAAATGCTTTTTACATACGAAAACACGCTTTAATCATTGTTTCACAGAATAAAATGCATTGAAGTCATTATATACAGTGAATAGCAAAAGATTAGATTATAGGTACATGAACTAAAGTCTGATGCTGTGAGTAATGAACTACGATATCAATTATATTAGAGTAAAGCACTATCTGTGCAGTGTAGGTTATTCTGATATACTGTAGTAGTAGTAGTACAATGTAGAATAATATACTTTTGTATAGAACACTATAATGCCAAACGAAATGAAATAGTTTCAGATAAAATTGTATAATATTGTGTATTGGAAAATAGCAGAAAATCAATATGTTATACACTAGTGTACAATGACATACTTTAACTTAAAATAATGTAGATTAGTGTAAAATAATAAACTGTAGTGCATAGTATGGCATAAAATATAGTAGTACAACACACTATAGAATATTAAAGAATATAATGACGATTTATCTGATGAAATCATGTTATGAAAATTATTCTATGCTTTATTCTATTAAAGTAAAGAATTCATTTTCATTTAAACAATAAATAATGGAAATTCCCTCGCATTGGGTTGCAATCTGTTTGAAGAAAATCCCATGCAACACCTGATTAAACGAATCAACGGATCTCGTATTATTTTTAACTCGCACTAAACTACAAATGCCATAATGGAAGCATCAAGATTTCCTAGTTCAAACAGTTATGTGAAAACAACGATACAACAAAAATTCCAAGTAAATTATTGACGGTCGCGCGATTCTGTACATTTCAATCGTTCTAATGTAAATATAGAAGGAAACTACAATTTTTATTGCTACTTACTATCACAAGCTGTTACAGCCTGTATATAAAATTTCTCTGAAGTTGCGTTTATATCATATTTCAACAATTGCAATATTGAACTGAGACGTTTGTCAAAAGGTGAACGTAATTTTTTTCCTTAAAAAAGTGGTTCAGTGAAAATATTTTCTTGTGAATTTTGATTTTTATATTTAATAGTAGAGTTATGATTCTAGTGTTTTGCTTTAGAAAACTGGTTGACTTTAGAATGAAATACTTATGGTTAAGATTATGTCAGAGTTGAGAACCACTGTGGTCGAGCATTGCTCCTACCTGTCCGCTGCAACTCGAATTTTACCGTGAATACAAAGTGACTATTAAACAGCATACCGAAAATTGCTTCCAGTTATTCCGTTCGAAATTATACTTAGCCCATGGAATAATGCTTATAACGGTAACCAGTCCAATTTTTATCTTCTAACAGATGTAAGTAAAAATCATCATTCGATCAATCAGAATTTCAGTATCAAATCAAAATTATATTAAATATTGTAAATAAAATTTATATAACTGCAATCAAATTAATATCATACCTGAATTAATCATAATTCAAATGAAAATTATGCTAAGAATTTTTTACTAGGACTAATATTTCATTAAAACGAAGCGCATCAGTGATATATTACTCACATAACTAAATGAATGGACAAGCAAAAAATCACTCTGTACTGATATTAGTATTCACGAATTAATTATGGATGATGAAATGAAATATGCATGACAACAGAAGCTTGTTTTTTAAAAAAATATCAACAAAAACGTATGGATAGAATTTCACGAATAAAAGTAATGCGGAATTTGATACAGAGAAATGAGCGAGGAGGTGCCTAAGCGGAACCGTAATTTTCCCTGCTGTCATTGGCACATCTAACTATACAAAACTATTATAATTTTCTCGAAGCTTCATGAACATCAACAGAAATTCCAAAATAAAACCAACTACAGACACTGTACACGTAAGTTATTACCAATTAAAACTTTCGTTCGTTTATTTTTGTTGGTCGTTTTTTCAAAAGCATTGGTGCGATTCTGAATCCCAAGTCAAGACACTGTGACTGTGAGTAACAAATTAGGATATGCTTTATGGAACACTCGTACTTTATCACATTCCTTGAGAAATTATTACTGTGACGCAGAGTTCAGTATAATTTTTGTCACAAATGCGACGCGAGAAGATTTTTTTAATTCTTACGAGGTTACACGCAGATTCATGAACCGGAAACCTGAACACGGTGTAGAATGAATCGAAGGCTCAATGTTTTGATCGAGTGTTCGTGGGAATGCGGTACGCTGCCTCTATAAAGGAAAAATGTGTCTGTCTCGCTGTTATGCTCGCGATAAGAGTGTGTATACACGAGTCGCGCGCATACTGCACGAAACATAGTGAAAGAGTAGGGGTAAAGGCAGCCTAGAGGTCTTGCATACACGGTGTTTCCAAAAGAAACGACCAACCCTCCAAAAACAACTTAAGAAACAACGCAAAACTTTCTTAAAATCAAAGCAACGCAAATGTAGGGATTTTTTTCTTTTTATTTTCATAAAAAAATGGAGATTAAAATGAGTTGTCAAAACTACAAATTTCTTCTAATTATTTTTCTTTCTGGAGCACAAATTAATGAAATCCTCTAAAGCAAATTCAAAAAAAAAAAAAAAAGAATGAATTTCCTTCTAACAGGAAAGTTGGCACGACCATCGAAATGATTTCTCTCAAATTTTACTTGCTTCGAAATGATCAAATCTTTTAAATATCCTTCAGTTTTATTGTAAAGATCAATGTTTGTATGAAACCCAGGAGATTAGAATACACAAAACAGTATATCTGTATCAAGAACAGAGGTCCAAGTAATTGCCAAACTTAAATATACACTGCAATGAAATATTAGCCATCTAATTTTAATTATTTTGAGGTAAATGAAACTTTTGTAAGTATCAGAAGCTGAAAATTTGGCAGTAAACCAGTTACTTGATAAAAGCTTTGGAATGATCGCTATTATTAATCTTAACTTTACAGATTCTTAAAAGTCCAAAAGCTACAAAGTTTTATCTACTGAGAATCAGATTAATTCTGAATTTTAATTACTTCTGTAATGTTAGATCATTTACAAATACCCTATGTCTATAATAAGCAATTAAATGTGATAATCTAGAAAAATGTAATAAAAAAAACGTTTCTTCATTCAATAATAAAAATCAACATGCTGTAATGTGCAACAAGGTAGAATTTCTTTGCCAGCTTTTTTTTTGAATGACTGTTTCTGCACTGAAAGATTGGTTATTTGTGGCAGTCTGACAGGTATCTCTAATTGAGAATTAGAATGAATTAGATGTTGAATCTTATTATCTACATAAAAAGCAACTCTACCAATCAATTTTTTTTTACTAGTAGCGATTAGCAGTACCTATTACTCTTCCGTATATTTACTACTTACATAAAGGCCTTGAGAAATAAAAGAATTATTTTCTACTTTACTATTTGAGCAAAGAAAAAAAAGGAAGCTTAACTTTTTTGTACAGGGTACTACAATTTTATTACAATCTACTAATGTGACTAATAAGATAGATTCTTATTTCATTATATTTGACATAATAATGTTCAAGATAAAAGATTTGATACTTATCATTTATGTCTAACTTGTAGAGAAAGTGTTTCGAAAGTTTTCTTTTAATGAAAATTATTGACTGAAGCACATATACTGATTACTCATACACTAAAGTAAGCAGTAGGTCTTTGATTTTATCCACTTTAAACCTTTCAGTAAGTTTCATGCTTCTAAAGATCAATGTATGATTGCAAAATTTCATTTTTTGATTTACTTCTGTCCTCACATTACTGAGTAGAATAGGATTTCTGACATACCATTTCAAACTGCAGCATACAATAGAAACACGATAGTGTTCTTTTATCCTGTCAATAAAAACTACAGTATTCCAATTAAAAAGACTATACTTTTATATTGTGAAATCTGTTGCACAAATTGAAAATTGCTTAATGTCTACATAATGACTATAAGAAAGCTGTCAAACATTACATTAATACTGTAATCAATTGGTGTTTGAACAATGATTAACCTTAAACACAATGTTTCTATATTACATCATTTAATGTTCAAAAATAGTATGTTGATTCATGACATTGAATGTTTCGCACAATTTATATTGCAAGGTCGTTGTCTTCATTAGTGTATCTTATGTTTCTTCACAATGTTACTAACACATTTTGTGCCTGTCACTTAAAAATATATCTTTCCCATGTTATCAGTTAACCGCTGGTTATGTAGAAGTAAGCCTTTTTATGTAGTTTTATTAGATTCTTTTATATCTTTGTCAGTGATGAAACATAAGTTTTGTAGGTGGCAGATGTGGAGCAAAAGGTGTTAATCAATGATTCAGGTAATAATTCGGATGCTTTAAAATAATTTATGTTCGAGACAGTCTAAGGAAAACATGGCTATATTCAAAGTCACAATATTTATAATTCTTAGTATTAATATAAGAAAGTATGTAAAACAGTAACAGTATGATATTGCCTGACAACACAAACTTGGAACCTAAAGGTGTAATATACAAAGACCTTATTGTAATAACAAAGAATTACTGATATATTCTTATTGCTAGAGTATTATTTTATTTCATGCCACCAAAAAATTCATCAAGGAAATGCATCGTTAACACTGAACATTTGAAGTCACATAATCACGCTATTAGGTTCTAAGCATGAGTTGTCAGGCACTGGTACTTTATGTCTATAGAATATGTTATATACAATTTAAAGCTAGGTTACTGAACTTCTAAATACTATTGCATTTCACTTTCCATTTCATTCTAACAATATTATAAATATACCATACTGTTGTACTTTAAACAACTATCAAATTATCATTATGTATTATCACAAGATAGTTCTATTTCAACATATTTCATAAAATTAAAAGGAAAAACTAATATCGCTTCACTTAAGAGTTTGAAAGTAACTCTCATTCAAACAAAGAGTAATGTTTTTAATATTTTGTTTTTTTTAACCGTTAGCTAATGTAGTAGAGAATCCTGCCAGTTACTTATACCATATTTAAAGCACATTTAATTGAGAAATATTGTAACCACCAACACTAATGTAATGAAACATTATTTGAAAGAGATTTTTGGTAAATTACACGCAAAGGATAATCAATTTTTGTTGTAGCAAGACAGTTAGAAGAAAAAGAAACTTGCTCATAGTCTCGCTGACTGTACAACAACGATCTGCATTGTACATTACAGAAATTTAAAAATCTATTTCTATACTCTGGTATTTGCACTCGCTTTCAGTATTATTCAACCTAAAAAATATTACACACTTGCCTAAAACAATCATTAGAGACTCTTTTCAACATGCAGCATTTCTCTGCACCCAATCATGTCAATCTAACCTCAATCTAAAATGAAAAGTATGTCTCAAATCAATCTTCTCGCCCGTATCTTCCACAAATTAGCAACTTTAACAAGTATTCTATATACCGTTACACCGAACACCCCGTATGTGCATCTTCCACAACCACCTATATACACGGTGAGACAATCCAAGATGGAGAGGTGGGGGAACCAGCGTACAGTATATATTAGACTATGAAGAGGGGACGGGTGCTGAAGAGAGAGGGGAGTGCCGCGATACACAACACCGACGTCGACAGAGGGAACGATCTACCCACGGGAATTCTCTTTTGTACATAGGTTAACCATTTGAAATGAAAACAGGCCCCTTCCGCTTAGATCACTAACGCGAAGGATATTCCTCGACCGTACAGCGAATTCGTAAATGTAATGTTCCTGTCGAACACACAGGGACTCACTCAGTTAGGGGCCTGAAAGGAAAAGCAGAGAGATTTTGTGGGCACACACAGAAACTCACCAGCGCGAAGAAATTCGTGTGGCAGTCTTCGAGGCTGGCCCCGTTCGTTTGATGCGACGGATGCGTCATGGCTTCTCCATGGTAATCCTCGCACTATAGTGTTTCCCGCAGCAACACTATGCCGCTACGATCCATCGAGCATTTAGGAGGGTTTTCACTTCTTCAATGGCGACCGTCCGTGCAAAATGGCGGACGCTTTTAGGGAGCAACAAACAAGCGCAGCCGCCCGCAGCGCCACGCGCTAAACTGAAATCACTATACTTTTTCCTTCATTCCTCTCGCTGCTTGGGACCGACAAGATGGCGGCGCTCTGCACACATGCTTCGTTACGATCCTCCGTGAGAACTGTACTGAAATATCACACGGTCAGTGTACACGCGCACTTTAAGGAATCATTTTACTAACACGCGCACCGGAGAACGACAAAATTTTCGGATTCAACGACAATAGCGTTGACACTAACGACACCGTCATTCTTCCAGGTGATCTTGAAGAACGTCACCAGGTCGAAAAGCAAGAAAGTGCCGCCGAAACCAAAAAGAACCTTCCAGAACGAGAGCACTTCGCTGGCCGCAAAAGGGTGAGTGTACTCAGACGAATTTTTAGAAGGTTTTATAAGCTTTCAAAGCTAGAGAAGCCCTGATGGCTAACTGGCACTAGACACACCGCGGCCATATTGGTTTTTATCCCTTCCGTACGGAGTTTCGACCAATCGCAGCGATTTGCCAACACCGGAACTAGAAGCTTCAGCACCCTGTGCTTTACGCTCATTCCATCATTTTTTTCGCTTGGCAATTGGAAAATTATAAGCTAGGATAGTAAAAATTCGAAATTTTTCAAATACCTTAACGCAACTGTCGAAATTCCGAGTTCGAATGCGAAATTTTGTAGTTTCATGTTTTTATTTAAATATGTTTCTCAGGCTTCAGAAAATTTTGATAGGTAGTGAATACGAGTAAAGTTTTGATTCGGGTATGAGAATTTTCGATCGGTTATTGAACCGGACATTAAGAAAAACGGAAATTCGTGTAGTTTGGAGGTTTTACCTTTTCTCCGAAAATCTTGTACGGTCTACTTTTTCTCACCTTCTTCAAAAATTTGCATAAAATAGAAATTCTGAACCGGTTATTGTAGAGGAAACTAAGAAAAGTGCGAAAAAATATAATCTGAAATTTTTAATTTTGTCAAGAAAATTTATCGTGTGATTTTTCTGAACTTAATTATTTTTTTTAAAACTGAATTGGATACTATGAAACTGTCGCCATACAATTATTTTTTGAAGTTCAGAACAATTCTGATAACCGAAGAAAAATTGTGTTCATATAGATAAGACGAATTGAAAACCTTGCGGTTCCTTATAACATTGTTATTACAATGTATGAAATTAACGTTTGGTATTCAATTCAAATTATTGAACACTGATACCTTCAGTGAATCATTTATTTTTAAATGCAAATAAATATCAGCCCTTAGAATTCATTGGAAATAATTTTTAATGAGTGATGTAAATTTTCGATCGATTACTCAACAAAATTTATTAAAATGTATACACCACCAAGATAATACGAAAAATAATTATTGGACTTTTTTTTTCTTTTTTACATAATTTTCATCGAAAATTTATATACAATGAAAACTTGTAATCAATTATTGATCCAAAAATTACAAATTAAAACTTGAGAGTTGAAGATAACACCAATTTGGAATCCTAATTTTGACAGAAAAATAATTGAAGTGCTGAAGTATCTATTTTTTAATGAATTAAAAAATGATGAGCGTACTTTTTCTAATTTGAATTATTTCTTACTATGTATGGCGCAACAAGACAATTTCCGATTTACTATTAAATTGTAAATTGAAAAACAGCAAAAAATTAAATATATTGATAGTCAAATTTTTCAGTGAAACATTCAATTTGACATTGAAATTAACATACGTACGTAAAAACGTTACATCAATTTCCAATTGTCATCGGTCATGCAGAATTATGATATTTTAAAAATATATAACTGCAACATAATTCAAAATTTTGTTTACGTTAGTGCATCTAGGGCTGATGCCCAAAAAAAGTATTTTACAAGATAAAAGTACTTTCATCGTGTTTCAAACGCTATTTAATTGAATTCATACCGCCCCCTCCCTCAGATCCAATAAAAAAGTTCTTTCAAAAATTAGATTTCTAAATTATTATTCATGCCAATCATCTATTCTTTAAGTAAAAAATAAGCGTTGTCGAAAATGTGTAGCTGATAAACAATTACGAATCTCAGAAAATTATTCTGAAAATTGTGATTTCTTCGAAAATTAAGTTTCCACTAGAATAGTTTAGATTACTTCTATATTCTCCTAGGGTAATCTCGAGTATAGTTTTTTAAGTTCTATAGATGCTAGAAATCCACAAAAATTTTAGTTTCGTTCGAGACTTGGGTCTTTAATTGATTCAAATTTGTAAATAATTATTTTGAATATGATTCCATCTTTACAAATGATGTAGCTAGACATTTTGGTACCACTTTGATGAATAAGCTATTCAGAGACTAAAATATTTCATTTTACGAGATATCGTAAGAAGTAACTAATCCATGCATATAAACTATATAAATAATTAATTTCCCATATACATTGGGTGAGAATTTCTAGAAAGGTTTGTTCACAACAATCATATTTTTCTATAAAACGCGTTTTCAAAGCATCAAAACAGTTCTTTTGTCGTCTATTATCTTTCTCGGCCTTCCTAAACTTATTAGTTATAATATGAAGCGGTCTAAAGTGATTTCTCTGGTTTTGGAGAAATTCAAAGTAATATACATAAATATTCCGGAAATGCCGTCTCTTTTTAAGATGCAAGGAGAAAATATTTGTTGATACGTTTCTGGCCAATAGTGGCCATAACTGTACTTCCAGAAAATGCCACAAGGGGCAGCAGTATACGGCGCTTGGACATCGATCTCATCCCTACCACTTATGGATGTATCAGCCCCGTTTTTGACCCTCCTTTCTCTTTTTGATAAACTATGAAAAATTTGGCGCGAGACAGCCGAAAAAGCATTCGTTCAAAACACGTAAAATTAGTTTCATTTGATGATCACAATCTTCAGAATCATTTTTACAATTTGTTGAAAAATACTATGCCATTTATTACTACACTTGTATGAAATGATTCCATAAATTTCAGTTTGATCCAGATTGCAACTTCCACATTGTAAAGTCCGCAAACTTTGCAAACGTTTTTTTTTTATAGAAAGTAAATGCTTTGATAGAATAACGTTTAATAATCCGATTATCAGCGATTAGAATGACGAAATTATACATTTGCGAGCAGATTTTAATTGATTCTTAATTGATTCTTAATTGAAGAATTTCTTAGATCCGAATTCAAGTTTTGAGTGTAAATAAGGCTCCTTTTCAATATAGAGAAGAATCTTTCTTAACCTCTTATTATTATTTTGTCTAAATAAAAATTTAGGTCGCATATTTGTTCTTCTTAAAAACTATAAGATAAAGTAAATATTTTGTAATTTTTTAATTACGGAAAAATTGAAGTTGAATGGATTATGATGGATTGTTATTGAACCACTTATAGTGAGTAGTATAGTGAATGTGATATTGCAATTGTTTTACGAAACAGGAAGGCTAGGTTGGAGTTCGTAAAATCGATATTTTCGACATTCAGTGTAGTTTGGTTGAAACCCGATGTTGAGTTTTTAAATCGATAAATTCTGGGCGTTTTTTTGTTAAATGAAAACGCAAGACTTACTTCCATTTTTCTTTAATGTTATTAGCGTTTACAATAATTTTAGTTAAAAAAGAACTGAAGTAAACCACATTTCGTATAGCTACAAGTTCTTGATGGATTATTTTTTAATTTTTAACGCGCCAATCCTCAAGTTCTGTTTAAATTATTTTCTAATTACATTTCAATTATATAACCAATTTCAGGAATATCAGTCGTATAAAAGTTGTTATAAAACGTCTTTTACGTTTTGTTTATTTATCTTTTATTTGTACTTTTCCTTCTTTTTTTACCACACAGCAGGAACTGATATGGTCATTTAACCAAGACTTGTACCTTTTAATCAAATTTTTATAGAAATTGCAAACTTTATCTATAGACTTGTATGTTTAGAAAACTATAATTGTAAAGTCATTGCAAGGTCACTGAACATCTATTTTTTTTGTAAAAGCAACATAGTTTTGTTGTAGTTTCAAGAGCTAATTAGATACAGGCAAATTTGATTGCTTTCAACATGATAATATACAGATGTTTTTGAAATAAAAAAGTAAATTTGAAATTTAAAGAAGTTACAGTGAGAAGAGTAATTTGTAGAAACATTTAATTGTTCTTAGTTCATATTGTGAAATATGGAATAGTACTCTATCGAATATTATATTCTTTTCTTTAGCAATATTTTGTTAATGGAGAATGTCAGTTACCTTGAAGTGACCATATCAGATTCAGTCAGTGACTATTTATAAATGTTTTTTTTTAATACTCGTTTGTTTAGAAAACAGAAATATTTAAATGTTTGTAACATCTGAACAATTTGTACGTTTTTTTTTCAGATTTTTGAGATATCAAAAAGAATATATCCCTCCTCACAATGTTTCGATTTTGATAAACGATATCTGTGAATCTCACACAATTTCAACAAACAATGAAACAAAATTGAAAGATCCAGTTCAGCGTTATAAGCTTTTCTTAGCCTGTGAACAAAAATTACAACATTCTGTTCCAAACTCAGTGCTATGCAGCATAGAAACCATAGGTAAAATTACTAAAACATTATTCTTTTCATGCCAGTTATAGTAAACAAAAGATTTAAGTATTATATTATTTGCAAATTCCATTATTCTCAATTATGCTTAATTTTTTAGTTTTAGTAAGCTTAAGATTCTTATGTTTAATCAATATTTATAGTTAATAAAATTCAGAAAATGCTGATTACAAGTGATTCCTTTTCATCTTATACTGTTACATAAGAAATTTTTAAATGCAATATAATTTTATATCCGCAGAACAGAATTTCTTGTTTGCTTTTTTTGTTCATCTGTTGTAATCACAATTTGTTTATTTAGTTTATTTTTAGGGTCATTTTTTGTAAGTCAAAAGTTTTTATCTGCAATACTATGTTTCAGGTGATTTAAAACAATATTATGAAACTCCAGTGGGTACTATTACACCATTGGATGCCATGAAGTCCATGGATTTACCAAAGAATTTACATATTAATTATGATTATGTTAGATTCCATCCTGGTAAGCTATTAACATTTATTATTACTATAAAAAAAATAAGAATATTCAGTGCAGTTAGATTTAAAATAGTATCTTATGTCTGCCTTTGTGCAATCCAAAACTTAAACTGCAAATAGTACTTCATAAATTAAGCTGTAGGTGGCAGCACTGAACGATTCTGAAAAATCAATGATTTTGATGAAAATATAATATACAAAATACGCTTGTTAAATTTAAAAATATGGATTTGTAAGGGCATTCGCAGTCTCGTGACAACTCAATGAAATTATCACTAACTAAATATATACACTGCCATATTTTTTCAGACACTGATACCATGTTTAATGGCAAAACAGCATTTCCCAAAAGTTCCACATTGGTAACTGGATTAAAATACAAGAAGAAGTACGAAGGACACCAACAAGAAGATCCGTATATTGATCAACTTCTTAAGATTTAAATATTGTGTTAATTATACTATAGAAAATATAAATAAATTTGTTTGTTTTTTTAGTATTTTTTATTTTATAATCTTAAATTTATTAAGGTGGTCAATTATTTTTTGGCCCAAATGTGAATTCTAGTCATTTTCATACACTTTACCTACCAAAATCGATCAAGCTCAATTTACCATGGTTTTATTTATTGATTTAATAAACCTCTATGGTAACGTACTTTCTAGACGATAAGTTACTGTTGTAACATTTGTTTTGATAGAAATTTCCAAGTCTATGTATGCAAAGGAAACAAACTTTTGTAACATTATGCCAGGAATTGCAAGTGCAACAGGCCTAATAGAAGCTCGAATTAGGCCGATTCATCGACCTAAACCAAAGGTAAGTGCTTAAAATAGTCAACAAATTAAACAGCCATTTGTTGAAAAATCTTCAAATTCGTTCGAAAACAATAAAGAACAACAAATACTTGACATTCTTTAACTACTTCTTCATCTTTAATTTTTCTATTTTTATGTAATTTTCTACTACTTTTAATTTTTTAATGAAATTTGTTCAGTATTCAAACTTCTTGTTACATGTGTATAATTATTTTCTTTGGTTTTCTACAACACAAAAAGTTGTAGTCATTTCGGTTTACATTTTTTTGAATAATTATAAATAATTATAGTTTAAAGAATATATTACTGTTAATGAATTATCAAAATTGACTAATAAGGTAAAATTGAAGAGCACAACATAAGCTTTTCATCTTTTTTAGCATGTGAAGCTTACAGAGTTTGTCAAACCAGCTCCTTTTAGCCTTCGACCCTTCTCCAGCCTTTTTAATCCTTATCCATATGGATGTTCCATACTCTGCAACCATCCTGCTGATTGTGAAGCGAAGGAGGTCCTTCGTAGAGCCAAAGATTCATGGGTAATTACTTTTTAAATTTCTCATTGCAACCAACAAGGAGGTATTAAAAAAAGCTTTTCAAGCTTAATTTTAGCCTGAAATATACAATTGCTTGGATTTTTAGGCTTCTGAGGGGAAAGCGCTACTATTACCAGAGGAGATGGATATGATCAAGGCAAATCTGATTTCGGTAGCTGACTCAGGTCCTAACCCAGGTTCCATAGAAGTGATTAACACTGATACAGCTGTTATTCCAGAAGAATTATTCAGGAAGTACACTGAAACTGATTCTAGGCCCTTAACTCCAGCTCCAACGCTGGCTAGTGGGCCCATTTTGACAAACAGGCCAGCTCAAGATGAACTTCTCGTTACTTGTAATCCTAGAGAACGAACCACGTTGGTTTTAGACCTCAGAACAGGAGCTCAGAAACAATTGGTTTGTAATTAATAGTGGTTTTAGTAGAAATTGATGGATTAAAATAGAATTATTCTTTCATAGGATAATGAAACCTTTAGTTGGCACGCTATGACCTTGGAACCACCTCCAACTCCTAGGAAAGCAGAAATTTTTATAGCTAAACCGATTCCAAGGTACCAGTCACACTCACCGGTGCCATCAATGAACGTTTCAGCAACATTTCCTAACACGGAAACATATAAAGAGGTGTTTATATTAAGGAAGATATCCATCAGACATCACGTGGTTCTATAAGTAATGCACGTTTCAAAGTTCATATGTCAAAATTCTATCTAATTTCTAATAGCTGTGATAAATGATTCAGATACAAGTACTTAATTGAAGGTGTTTTTCTAGGAATATATAAAATATTAACACTTTACCTACCGGAAGCCTATCAATTGGCTGTTCGCGACCAGCGCTTTTCGATCATAAAGCGATTGATTTTAATGTTTCGTCGTCAACAATTCATTCGTTTTTACCTTGGACATAGTTTAGCAATTATTTAAAAAGTTATAGCAGTGATTCTAATAATATAGTTAATAATAAACGTCGTATTATTATTTAAAAGTAGTGACAACCCATCAGCACGACAATGAACCAGTAGGTAATGTGTTAAATAAGGTAAGACGTATACTAAAAAAATTCAGAGCATACCAAAATTGATTACACCGACAAATGTATTTGAAGGCTAACGTTATTTTTCTTCATTGAAAAGCCATTGTGTAAGATTTACACCGTAAGTGAAAGAGCATATGCAATGCATTAACCGTATATAAACGGAGTTGTTAGCGTGAGCCAAACTTGTCGTTGATTTGAATAACTATAGGAAGGTGTTAGCCTGAAAAACAAAGTAAAAAAGCGGTCTTCAGGAACTAGCTGATAAACCCAATAAAATAATAAAAGCTCAACATTATCCGTAGCTTAATTTTTGCACTACTTTCGGACAATATGATGATACTTCAGAATTTATATAAATTGTTCTTAAGGTGTATGTATTATATTTTTCAAGATTTCGGGTAAGAGTTTAGAAGAAGATGAACCCGAAGGATCCACCAAGGACCTCGTGATCATCCGCAGGAGAGGGAAACGCTTACGTAAGGGAAAATTCAGGAGAGGATCTGCCTATGGGCAGCTGACTGAAGTCAGAGATTTGTTTGAGCCGACTGAAACTCAAATATCACACATAGGAGATTCTAGAAGGACCTCGTCAGTAAAAATAATACTCCTGCGTTATACTTTAATTTTATTCAATATCTTTTTTTAATTAGGATTCATACGGCGAACGGAGGTTCAGAAAATCAATGTTCGTCTCCCAAAAAAGCATCTACATCAACTGGAGTGGCTTCAACGATGCCTCCAAGCTTTATCGAGCCGGATATCTTGAAGCATCTGTGCAGAGAGCTAGATAGAGACAAGGTGGAAGCAGAATTTTCAATTAAGGTAAGACTCCATGCCTGAAAGTCATATGAACCAGTTTTATTATGTTTTCTTTTGTATTAATTTTAGAGGAGAATTGCACTGGAGGAAGCTTTGAGGGTAAAAGGAGAAAATTATTCACGTTCAAGGACATCTCAAACGTTCTCAAATCCAGCCATAGCGAACGCGCCGCGAGTATTTTCACGTCAAACCGCCCGTTTCGAAATTCTAGATAGCGAAAGTTTGCGTGGTGCGTAAAATAATGATTGACAGGATTAATTTAGCACTTAAGAAACTAAATCAGACATTTCTTCAGGACTGACGGTGCTGGAATATCTCAGTAAACACGTTTTCGTGTCTTCAGGAAGAAAACTCATTTTCGGAAGAGTTTTCAGTAAGTTCCAAAAAGACACTATGCGAAGTACCAGGTATATTTCACCCAAGGACATTCAAGAAGCTATTCAGGAAGTGGTTGGAAGGGCCATAACCGAAGAACAAGAAGCATACTTGAAGTCTATGATAGGAGAAGTCGAAAAACCACTAAATTTCAGAAGCTGGTGTGGTTTGTGTGCTGCCGTAGAGAGACTATTATGTCCTCTTCCACCGAAAGATGTTGATCCTTCCACATGGATGGAAAGAACTGACTTTGAGGTCCTAGAACGAAGGCTCAAATCAGTCAATGTCGACGCACAATTGTCTCTGTTCCTCAGAGAAATTAGCAATAAATAAAATTGAACTGTATTATTAAAGCAAACCGTCGTAGAACGCAATATGTCAGTTTTGATAACGGAAGTGCGTCCTCGGACACTTGATGAAGCTAATTGGAACGGTAGCGAAACGTCGGAACATAACTCCGAAAGACACGGCGTATCAACAATGTAGTAATTTTTTATTTTCTAAAAGTATAGGCCCAGTAAATCATAGAATTTTTATTATTTTCGGGTTTTTGTTTAGTATTCTTAGTTAGAAAACGTATCAACTCAGAAATTAGATAGTATTGACCTTAATTTATTGGGCACATTTGTCTGATTGGTAATGCAAAAATCACGCTGATGAAATTCTTGAATATTTTTCTGGTATATTCCATTTTTTGGCGTTTTAGAACTTTTACTTCATATTTACGCTGTTCAACGTTTGCTACATTACTTACGTGCCTGACACTTGCTCTTCTATTCAGGGCATGGAACCTAGAGAACAGTATATAACACATGATCAGCGTTCGTCGCACAGTTTTATTGCCGGAGCGAATTCGCTTCGTATCCACTCGAGCGTACACAATTATTACAACGATCCTTTCGTTTGGCTGCCGACAATGTACAAACTGTTATTTTGAGCTCTCCTTTATCTCTTTCTTTCTCCTTCAACACAATAAATAAACGAATTTGCGCGCGCGTTTGTCACCGTTTCACGTTAACGACAATATAAAATCGTCCTGTATTTATAGTAAATAAATTAAGTAAACGAGCGGTATAGAACGGTGTAGAAGAAGTGTGATTTGGGTCCAGGGCGTATCTCGTATTGATATAATAATACACTACCGGTTGCAGTTTCTATGTGTATATGTATGTGTGTACAGCATGTTTAGTCCCAATCTACACATTCAATCACTTTTTGGTGGTATCGGAGTCTCTTCGATCGGTAATTTGAGATCTGTATAACTTTCTTGGGACTTCAGTAGCCCAAAACCAAATTCACTGCGTATTTTGGGCTCAGACACGCCGCTTGTGTGTTTATGTAAGCGAATGAAATGTACGTGTGTGTCGATGGGCATTGTTCAGTCGCTAGTTCCTACGCCACATTGCACATACAGCTAACGTACAAATATAACGACGTGACGATTCGTACGACACTACTTCCTAGAGTCTCTATACAGCGCGACGCTACTCGCCGGTCAAAATGGGAATTTCTTTGGTGCTGTTTCACCGTGTTCGAGAGACTTCGTATGGGATACTTCCGGGTCGCATTAGGGGAGTCGTTGTTCCCTCGGCGACGAGAAATCTCATCTCCTAACGTCTCTGATTGTTGGTTCTCAGTATAAAAAAAGTTGCTGCTGAGAGGCAGTGGGACTGGAATACGATGGCGTGCATGCATCAGCAATGGGCTAGTTGCCGTTTGTGGAACGCTGCATGGCTGGGATTACCACGTCCCGTTCAGTCCCGTAAATCCTGCCAGCCTTTCTCGCCATATTGCCCAGCATCTCCATGGAACACTTGTGTGCGGATCTCAGCGATAACACCCACTCTTTCAGGCTTATTTCGTCCTGTAATAAACATAAAATAAGTTTCTAAATTGTATCTCTACGTCAGGCTTGGTCACCCAGTTGCTCTATAGAACGCCCTTTTATGTGCTCGTGCAAATGCTCTCTTTTAAAAGTAGGACACGACCCATACGAGCGCTTTTTGTTTCAGTGTGATGGATCCACGTCAAGTGTCGAATTTTACAACTCAGAAGCCCATCGTTTAAATCCCGATGGGAGAAATGGTTTTGTTCCATAAGTTTTTTTACTTTATAACATATGTAACAGAAGTAATGTAATTAAATTGCATTTTGGTATTCATAAACAATTATCATCATCAGTGTTTAACAATATAATTAAATATGCGTGTACGGCTCCAAAGGTTACTTCGGTTCGTGTAAAATATACACGTTTTAAAATGCATATACATAGTAAAGACGTTTATGAGTGCAGTTGGTATAGAAGTAGATACTATTTCCATTGCTTTTATAATAATATTGTCAAAGTTAACGAAATTAGTGTATTACTATAAATATTAATTAGGATATGATTTTATTTTATGTTATAGTACAAATTTAATTTTTAAGTTTAACTAAATATAAATATAGCACAAACTCTGAAAGGCATGACTTCATCAGGTTTTTTTGTTAAAGTAAAAGAAAAATTAGTAATTTATACTGATTATGACCTATCACACTGTTTATGAAAAGTGTTTTTATTCTGGGGTACTTATGTATATAAATTGCAACAAAAAACTGTTTATTTCTTGTTAAACTATCGATCCCAGAACAAAAAGTTATTAAACGTTTTTGTTTTTTCTTCAAGATCTATGACTAAAACCAACAAAGTTGATCTGCCGACTTTGAATCCTAAATATTTTAGAATCTACTTATATATTTTGAGTCCTGTTTCATTCAAAAAGTGCTCACGTGGGTCGTGTCTTACCCTTAGTAAACTCTAACTCAATTAAGAAATCAGAATTTGGTTGCTTCAAAATTGGACTTTTTTTAAATCATTTCCGGAGATAGACAAAGATTCGCTGCATCGTGCGCGCACAGAAAACAAATATTTTTTATGTGAACCCATGTCTTGCTTTTGTTAGATTGTAAGTGTGAAATGTAACAGTATAAATATAGTGGTAGTATAGTAATCCTCTGTGCGCTAGTGTGGATTTAAACGGCTATCAGAATGGGTTAACTGCAAATCTTAATTTCGTGTCTGATTCTCTATAGCAGGCATTGGAATTAACTGCTCGCTACGGCCGATTTTAGGAAGCAATGCCCACTTTTTCCCGCCGCGCGTCTTGGTCCCCGCGACGGCCGTAGTGCTCGACACGTCTCAGGCGCGTACCATATGAACCGCACGTGGCGCATTAGGACGACACTCGTATCCTATCGTGTAAATAGGTTTCCACATCACCCATGGGGTAAAATGCTTCTGGTACGCGCCTGAGACGTGTCGAGCACTACGGCCGTCGCGGGGACCAAGACGCGCGGCGGGAAAAAGTGGGCGTTGCTTCTGAAAATCGGCCGTAGCGAGCAGTTAATTCCAATGCCTGCTCTATAGTACTTACAATTAAAGGTTCCCTAGTGAAACATCGATATTATAATGAGCTTTGGCATATTGATGGAGCTTGACATATTGATTCTTCCTATACATGGTTTTAGGCATACATGGGTAATAGTTTAAAATGTATTTGATGTTAAAGTTATGAAAGAATTCATCAGCACTTCTATAAATGCTGCTTGTAGGTGAAAGATCTTGGTGTACACGGTAAGGGCCCGACTATCACGCTAATTTCTTCCTTTGCCTGTGTTTAAATCATAGTGGAGGAACATTGTAGCGTATATTATTTTTTAACTTGTATTTTACATGCAATCAGAGTGAGTTTACAACGTGAAAGTTCCTCTATAGTAATTAGTAGCATAGCCTTCATAATATTGCGATTTAAATTGTCTTCAAAGTGCACGGATAATAAATAAGAACCAGATCACGTGCAGTCCATGTTTGAACCTCTACACTCCTTTATAGAATGCAAGAGATAGTTGTGCATCACGTGTCTTACAGTGAAACAGAAACTACTTCTTATCTAACCGTCTTATGACATTACTTACAAAGACTAGACACGTAGAAAGCAACGTTAACCGTGTAAGAAACCTTAAAAATTCATTTTTGTTTTACATTTATATGATATTCATTAAACATGTATGTGTACAGAATTTTTAAGCTGTAGAATCACATCAGTTGTAATGTTCCACCAGTGGATTTTGAACACGTTCTTTTATGTGAAGGCTGCACTTACAGAAGAACAGATAAATGCTTCCAAAGCATTAATATTAAGTGTTTTTTAACGCTGAACATCATACACGTGAAGCATCAGTATATCAAGTTCTGTGAGTATGAAAAAGCTCATTAAAATATGGGTGTATCATTTGAGGACCTTCCTTTGTAAACTATCCAACCCATAGCCAATTTCTTCTTCCCTAACGCAAGACCCTAAACAATTGCCACAGATGTAAACAATACAGGAACCAAATGGTGAATAAACTTAAGTATCTGACATACGTGTTAACTTATAGGTTTTTAATTAATGGTTCAGAAAAATTGTTTGTTTAAATAGTTAACTGATTGGGCCAAGTTACTTACTGGATTCGTAAGTACTATTTTCGCGTCTTTCGTACGAACGACGATGCACTGTTCCCCTTTCACGTGTTGGAGATCCGCACTAACTTTTTCCACCTTGAAATTCATCAAAACTGAGGTCACCATAAGTTTCAAAAGCAACTATAATCAAGACAGTTTAATTATATTTTCTCACCTGATCAAGAAAAACGAGTTCAGGTTTTGTCCCCGACTCGGGATGTAATTCTAATCGATTCGGATAAAGCTTCGCGTAGCGCGTTTGCCATGCACTCGCGAAAGGTCCGCCTAATTTCTTAATGTAACCGTGTAAAATGCAGTCAGACCCTGCAAAAAATTTCTCTGATTAATTATCATCGATTTGAAACTACATCATCGAATCAAGCTGATAATCGTTTTACCTTTTTCGTCAGCGTCAAACCGCTTCTGCTTCGCTTTCTTCTTATTCTCAAACTATACAAATTAGAGAAAATGAAAAACAATGGAATTTTAAACGAGTCCTATTAAAAAGTCGATGAATGTTACCTTGTCCGCTTCGTTATTGATTGTCTCGAATACAGTCTCGGCCACCTCGGCCTGCCATCGCTCAGAGATGACCAGAGGAAAATTTTTGTACAGTTCTTGATCCGCGTCCGTCAATTTAATACCTTTGGTGTCCTCTTCGTCGAAGGAACCAATGTCGAACGCATCTGCAGCATTTACCTCACCGCGTGGAGGTATCAACGGTGGTGTGTACTTCTGCAGATAAACTTGTTGCCAGTCTATACCGCTAAAAAATGGGTGCTCCTTCAGCTCGTCAGCACCGCCACCACGACAACCGAGTCTATTGTTGATGTCACGCTGTAGCAAACCTTCCAACAACGAACGAAGCTCCCTGGAGAATGTTTCCGGTAGCTCGACGTTCTGCAATTGAATATGGTTTAAAATAGTTTTACAGGATTTTTCTTCATTCATACTTTTGTAGTTGAAACATTCTTTTCGCATTAGCACTTTAAATTGTTTTTAAATAAATGCTCTGTTGATTCTTGGATTTATGAAGATTTTACAAAAAAGAAGGTTACTTTAGAATTTTTTATTCATTATCTCAAACTGTCATAAAAAGCAATGGACTTCGTGACATCCCTTCTTGACATCTTTAGCTAAACTACACAGACAGTTCATGTGTCCAAAACATTTGTTAAAATATTGCAAATAATAGAAAGAAATATAAGAGATACTCTATAGGTAAAGATATAAAGAATCATAACTACTCACCTTTGTCAGCGTCATGTGATCGATTTCGTGTTTGTCTTTAGTCTTGTGTTGTCTGAAGGGACTGTGCCCCTTCAATAATTTATGCGACATGCAACCAAATGAAAACCAATCAGCGCTGGAGTCGTAAGCTACTCCTTTCGAGAGTACTTCCGGTGCCATATATCCGTGAGTTCCTCTGGAATAAATATTTTTGTACATCTATTACAAATCCTAAGAAGAAAGAATCTTGCTAACACGCCAGAAGCAGACATTTTAAAAAATTACTATAATTTCTTTGGATTCCATAATGTGCTGAATACTAATTGGTAAAATTAGTTTTGTTGACGGGTCGATGAGAGGATGGATGCAAGACCGAAGTTTAGAAGATACATACGATACTGAGGAATATCAAAATGGGACAATATGACTGAAGGGTGTGTATTCAAGTAATTTGGGACCCATTCGAACTTTCTAGTTTTCTTCCGATGATTTCTTGATTTAAATGAATACTCATTAGGTTTGCAATTCTTTTCCGGTACTCACACACTCGCGTGCGGTTTTTTCTTGGAGAAATCACAGGCTAGTCCAAGATCCGATATTCTGACATGACCGTGTTCGTCGAGGAGTATATTCGCAGGCTTCAGGTCTCTGTAGACGATATACCTACGATGCATGTGTTCCAATCCTAATATCACTTCTGCCGCGTAGAACTTCATCTCCCGTTCGTTGAAAACTCCGTGCTGACTGAGGTGATAGTGAAGATCCCCGCCATTCATCAGATCCAGAATGAAGCACAGTTTGTCCGGAGTGTGAAAGGCGTATGTCATGCAAACTATAAACGGACAATCCACCTAGAAAGACAGTTTTTACCCTGACAATCGAATCCTCTGGCTTCTTATTCAGCACCTAAATGCTACACCTTTGAGTCTTCATTCGTTTCTGTTGCCTAATTTCACGGCACCGTTAGTTTCAAAGCTGTTTCAGCTTACTTTATGTCTACATTTCATGAACTGAAGATTCTATATTGCTACAAAGGCAACAGAAGCTTGAATATTTATATCTTCCTTACAAACATTGATTACAGTAGCTATACTATAGTGTTTTTGAAATATTAGATCCTAGAATAATGCTTACTCCAGTGCTCACGACTGAGAGCATTATTCTTTCATTGAGAGCTAGCGTTTCGCCTTGTTTCATCTTGATGCGCTTCTTGTCCAGGCACTTCATAGCGTACATTTTCCCGGTGTCTGCCTTCCGACAGCCATAAACCTCGCCGAAACCTCCTCTGCCAATTATTCGATGCACACTGAAGTCGTTCATAGTTAACTAAAATTACAAGTTCACTGAAATAATTGTTATCTTCTTATTTTTGTCCCAACGCAGGACAATCATACATTCAATACTCTATAAAGCTTCATTTCTGCAAAACTTACCTGGATATTCAGTTCTAAATTTTTCCATTGGCAAAAACGAGTATATTTTTCGCTAAAAAGATACAACAAATATGTTATTCGAAGTTTCATCAAGTTACAAGATGTGTTTCTTTTTGTTTTTATTAGGTAACATACCTTTCCAGAAACTTCTTGAACGGTTCTCCCCTTAAGTGATTAAAAATCTCTTCGATATACGGCTGCAAAGGTAATCGATGCGATTTTAATTGGGAACACAGCAGGGTTCTAGAGCAACTTGTTAGCGCTTTTTTTTTTCTATCATTAATTAAGTAATTGCAAGACGAGACTGTGTGGGGGGACCAACCTCGAATAAATTAACGGGAACCTCGTTTTTCATGAGGTATTTGTGGACGTGAGACACCGCTTCCGCGGAGTAGTCCTGAAATAAAGATCAAACAAACATTAAACCTTGCTCTTTTTCTTTTTATTAAACGGAGAACGAATCGATTATTATAAAATGGAAAATAAATGGAGAAATATAAGCCGTTCCACATTTTTCTTAGAGGTTCGGCGAATATGCAATTTGAAAGTTGAAATTATGAAAAATTTGAAGAAACTGTGAAGAACAATACAAACTGTGACGAATTACTAAAGAATTTGATGAAAGTGGAAAATAAATTAAAAATCGTAAGTATTATTATAAATACTTTTATAAGAACTTAAAAGGAAGGGTATAATTTAAAGACTTCTATAATTTATTAACAAGTCATTGAAGTAATTATAGAACTGATTTAAAAGTCAATGATATTATACAGAATAATTTAATTGTTTATGAAAAGGAAAACTAAATTTATATTGAAGGAGTATTATAGTTGTAGTTAATTCAAAATGGTTCTTAAGAAATTGTAACAATTATAAAGGATAATATGTTTCCTGTGTTTTATTTTCGAGTTATGAATATTTTTTAACTATATATTGGAATTATAAAAGATTAGATTCTTTTTTATAATCTCATACTGAGAGAAAATAATGTAATAAGAAAAACTTTTAATTAAACAATGGAAAAAACTAGTAAGTATATTTTGTTTCAAATATTTTTAGTGCAAAAATTAAACAAAAAAAAACGTTATTAGATTTCATTCGATAACTTCTATTAGAATTTTTTAAACATTACGTTTATTGGTTTAAAAATTAATCAGAACACTCTGAAATATTAGTATTGTGCTATCAGAATTTGATATTTACAGTATTTATTTATTTCATTGTTTTATAAGCTTTTGTCAACAGAATTTTCCAATGCAAATACTTCACCCACTTTTTTTAAAATAGTGTGTTAATCATTGAATTCAATTGTTCAAGTGGCCGTTAATCACAATGTTCCGGTTTGTTAAGAGTAATTAACAATCAAGGGAAGGAGAAAACTGCGCTCTCAATATTTCGAACGCTGTAACATGGCTGATAGTGAACTAATTTAACAACAAAGACTATGAACACAAAATAAAATTCTCAAAAAACAGAAACTTAAATGAATACAAAATCGGATTTATGTATTCAACAGAAAAGGGAAAAGTCGAATTACAATTAACTTTCTACAAAAAAATATGTTTAATTAAATCAGAGATTTCTTTCTTTCTGTAGAAACTTTTATACAATTTTTCACGTTCAACAATTTTTTTGCTTCATCTTGACAGTACTTTCCAACAATTAATCAATAAATGTCGCTCTCTACTGTCGGACCTCTAAACGTCGCTGAAAGAGTATATCAATGATCTAGAATTTTCAATCGATCGATGAAAAGTTTTGACGAAATTTTTCCTGGAAAATTGATAATTGTTCATAGACACAACAATTTCCTCGAACACGTAGTAAGAAGATGTTCAATATCGGAGTTGGTCTGACAAAGAGAGGTGTCTTCAAGGTGTCGAAGGGGAAAATTGTGGGCACAGAGAGCGATTGAAGGCGAGGCTAAAATTAGGGGCGAACCCGAGCGGGGGAAAAGTCGCGTGAAAAAGCCACGGAAATAGTTTCTCTTCTGAAAAAGTCGAGGGCCAGAGATTAGGAGCGCTCATACACTAGCGAAAAAACCCATTCCGGCGTCTTATTCAAACATTCATGAAGTGCTGCTGTATCAACGAGCCACGTTGACTGTTTCCACCCCGGTTCTTCAGGGTTCTGAAACGGTGGTCTTGGGTTCTTAGCTTCACGAGACGGAGAAGTAATGTTTTAGAAAACTGATTCCTTTTGTTCATGAATACAGGCATGATACAAGTTTGCCAATGAAGTAAATTCTTAAACTTATGAATTTTGAGTTTCAGAAGAGTCGGGGAACTAAAAATTATTATTTTTCTTGGTTACAAGGATTAAAACGTAAGTTTTGAAACCTACAACTTTGAATCAGGGTATCGACTTCTAAATTTCTGATTTTTAAGTTAGGAAGAGACTTAACGCCTCATACCTCTTGCTGCCGTTTTTAACGAAACATTGTTACGAAATTACTAATATTTCAAACATGGAAGCCTTAAATATTAATTCTCTATTACCAGAAACCTTATCGAAGAAGACTAAATTAATCTTTTTTCCTATTTGCTCACAGTGAATGACAAAACCATTCCAGATAATACAAACTCGAATACTGTAGGCACATACAAATAATCAAAATCATTAACCTCTTCAGGGACAAATTTGTTGAAGCTAGGAAAAGTAATATTTACTCAATATAAATACTTATTTACAAAATAAGATATCAAGAATTAACAAAATTGAAAAATTTGTAAGAAAAATAATATACCTACACATGGCCGTTAGATGTCACACTTTTTACTATAACCATTGAATTAGAGAAACAAACGAAACGTACACATACGTGTCAGTATCCTTGAAGAGGTTAACTAATACCAATATCTCACAAGCGAATTTCGGTAACTTGACAATTCCAATTTTTACATACACACATACATATCTTTACACGGTAGCAAGCTGATTCCTACTTCCTTAATATTTAAGCAATTCTAAGAAATAGTACAAAATTCTTTTAATAAACAGTATAAACATTTACACATATTAAAACAATTTTGTTCTTTTTTTTCGATATTAACAGAAATAGAAAAACGCTCACTTTTCTTTTGAGGGTAATTTCATTACCTAGAACTGAATAGGGGTCGAAACAAAAAACTGTCTGATACTTTGTTTCAACTCATGTACAAGCTAGCAAAATTTCCAGAAAATCATATTTGCCCAGTTATCGAAGCTGCTTTATCAATGAATAACTACGGCCGTTCATGTGACGTGGGCCATCAAAATAAATAGTGTAATATCAAATGATCTACGATAACTTTTTTTTGATCCACTGCTCTTGAATCTGTAATATTTTACATTGTATTGGATCACAATGTTAATTAAATAAATGATTCCACCGTGTAATACTTTGATGGAAAATATAACTTACATGACAGTGTGCGAGCAGCTCCTCCATGATGAAATTGTCGTAGATCTCTTTGGCTAGTTTTCTCCTCTCTTCCGGACATTCGAGCTTCTCGTACGCCTTGATCTACAATGCATAAATGAGAAATTCCTTATGGAAGTTGGATGGCGATGCGTGCCACCACGTTACGCGTTTTTTAATTATTTGTGTGTGTGTGCCCGCGCGCGCGCGTGCGTGAATGCGTGTGTGTGTGTGCGTGTGGACACGAACCTCTTCGTAAAACCTAAGTTGCGGAATCGGCTCCTCCGCCACATTCTCGCAGAAGTCTTTGAATAACAGGTAACCTGCAACCATTATATACAAAATAGTATATTGTATAGTACAGTATTACTTCTTTATATTTCGTTACAAAGGCAAAGAAACTTTGAAATATTGCAAAGTAGGTAATTCGTGTTAGTATAAAATCGAAATGCAGTAACACTTTAGAATGAAATATGGTTTATAAAATTTGCAGAATACGCGTGTACTAAATTGATTATATCCACATCATATTCATTGTTTCATTGTATTAATTAATTAACATTATGGTATTGACTATATTAGGTTGAATGTATATGATTCTAATAATTACCATCTATATTAAAGAACAAATAGTTGAAAATGTTGTCAGTGTAGTTGCATATAAATTATTGCTCCAGGATATGTGTGATTGTATCTTTTTGCACAGAATCAGAGAGAATCGATTTATTAAGTAGACACGAAGTCAACAAACTTCATTTTTTTTTCAAACGGAGTCATACTAAAACATTTTATTTTACATTTTCTTTTTTTTCATCTAAAAACACCTCCTACGTCGTTATACTATCCGTCCTGATATACACTGTATATAATACTAGCATAATACACTACACAATACTATGGCATATTATATTTACTGACAAAGTATTGTAAAATACTAGGAAATAGTTAAACAGCATAAAAAATTATCCATGTCCAGTGTTCATCATAATACTGTTCTTCTGCTCATTCAACATTCAAAATTAATTATATTAACTTTTTTATTTTTTTCATACTTCTAGCTTGTTTGAGCAAACAGTGTTTTATATTTGAATACAATTTAATTAATAATTTCATAACAACTTAAGGAACTTAGTACATAAATTTTTCAGAAATAATTTGAATATTTTTGTAAGGATTTTATGACTGTTTGAATGAACTCATGTAAGCCTTAACTAATATAAAAAATAATCGCAATGAATATGTCCGGCTTTGAATATAATAAGATATAACAAGTGATAAAGAAACAATCATAATTTTAAATCGTGAAGACGATTTGATACACAATATTTACTGAATGTTTACGTAGTTGGAACTTGTTAATATTTATGGAAAATTTTTGGTTACTTATTAAGGAATTTAAAAGAAGTTCTTTCGTAACCACTTTACATTTGCTTGATAATATGACCATCAAATTGAATAAAAAAAAAGTTGTTTTTCTACTGTTTATAATACCTTTCAGAATTTTAGATACTGCTTCCTCTTTTTTTTGTATCATCATATTGTCTAGAAGAACTCTTAAAACAATGAACTACTCTCGTTAGTCGAGCCAAAAATACTGTACATTTTCTAATTAGTCGTTCTTTAGAATCTTCCACAATTAGCCAAAATTAATTTTATATTAGAAACAAGGAAAGCGAACTTCAAAGCAAGAGGGTAGAAACTAATGAAACATATTTCGAAAACTTTAATATATTTTAAACAGAAGCGATCATGAACAAATATTTCGTTTGTCTTACATATTATGTATTCTTATACTCTTTAATTTATTATTTGATTCCAGTATAGCGTTGGCTTGATTCTCCTTTTTATTTTAACTGAATTAAAGGAATGTAAGTATTTACTATTATTTAAGTCTTCGTGTTGTATCTTTTTAATTTTGAATTCAGACCGTACAAAACAACAAACTATATTTTTCGCTATTACCACTTTTTATTATATACAAATGTCAAGGTTAAATCAATTATTTTACAGGTTTCTTTAAAGAAAAGAAATTTCTTCCACGAAAGAAATTTCACAAACCACAAAATATATTTTGTATATTGTCAAGACATTTCGAAACATATTGTGTGATTACTTCAGAAATATTATAACTCTGAAATATTTTAATAATTTCCTTAGACACTTTTAGCGTTAAAATTAGAAATTTGCAAAGATTCGAAGGTTGTCAGCATTACTTTATTGAAATATTAATCATTTCAAATTTTAAAAGGATTTAATAAGTGAGTGACCATGACCTGTTTGTAGCTAAAAGGAATTATGAAAATAAATATAATCTAAATATAAATCATTACGACTTTTTAATTTTTGCAACAGCTGAAATTTGATTAATGTCAGGGTATTATATTCGAGTATAGTTTGCCGGGGATAAGTATATCGCAATAATATGCAAATAAATTACGTTGTGTCGGTCAATTAGTGTACAGTTCGTCGCGAAATTGATTTTCAATTCTCTTTGTCGCTATAATTATGCGCGTAAAAAGCCGAGATATTTGCAGAACGACTATACTTAGAGCATCGAGATGTAATCCTGTGTGATAAGAGCGAGAACGAGAAAAAAGTCCTCGATATATCGATTTCTTTACGCATTGAAAAAGAGAAGCCATTTTATCAATCTTCCAGCGTGAAATATATTTTTAATCTGCTCTAAATTTTTTTTATTTCTTGCGAATCTTATAACATCTTTATTAAATAAATCGAAGCTTCCAAAATCTAGAAAAGTCAATAAGGCAGCAATAATTACAAAGTTCAGATTGTTCTGTACTATTGTTATCGAACCATACAGCAATCAAAATCGATATATTCTTCAGTTTAGGTCAACGGGTTTGTACTATATTCTACAGTGTGTAGTTTATTGCACTTCTACTCCGTTCTGGGAATTAATAAGGACGATGTGTTCTTATTTATTTCTCTAATTAATACGAGAGAGCACCTTTTTTCGAAAGTTTAACGACGGATTTTCAAATTTTTCGTACAGTCGAGCTTCTTAAGCTATTAGAATTCATAGTGTTTTCTTTGATACAACGGTTCTAGTGATAATTTTATAATTATTACAAAATCGAGTTTTACAAGGCCTGTAACATAATTTGATACATACTCACCTAACATTTGATTGAATATTTTATCGAAGTTAACCTCCTTCTGCTTTTCTAGATATTTGTGCATTACGCTTCTCACGCTGCAACAGAAAGGAAGCACATGATAGTGCAAAATCATAATTCGTCTAAAATTAACTTTTACGCTACATAAAAATATAATCTTCGATATTTTCCAAACACTGAGATATAATTATGAATTATGAAATTATAGATTATATTGTGCGATACTATATTTTATATGTTTTATTATACAATAAACTAATACTATAACATTTTACAGTAATACCATACAATGGTACTACAATAGTTTAATATTGTTATAATTCTGTAATGGTACGATATAACAACAAGAGCAATACGATAGGTTTAAGCTAGTAAAATAATATTATACCAACGTATAGTATAACATGTACTATAGAGTAGAATTTATGGTAGCCATCTTGGATTCTGGGTATAACATTCAGACTGGATATCTTTAGAACAATTTAATCAATGAGTTTTACAATTATGACACACTACTGTCCTGCGAAATACTCCGGTAAAAGAAATCTTGGGGACATTCAACGAAGGTAAATTTTGAACGGCAATAAATGACCTTGAATGACCTTGGAAGACCAACATATTACAGGTCAATTAATTTGTCACGGAATGAGTTACATGTTCACTTCAATGGAAACATATAGTTACATTTAAAAAAACAAAGGACACATTGAAATCTCAGAGACACGTCTACCTAGATAAGACTTGTGACCATCATGAGACGTCCCCTTCGAAACGGAGCAAGTTCTACTTGAAACTTTTTTGGAGCAAGTTCTACTTGAAACTTTTTTGGAGCAAGTTCTGACTTGAAACTTTTTTGGAGCAAGTTCTGACTTGAAACATTTTTTGGAGCAAGTTCTGACTTGAAACATTTTTTGGAGCAAGTTCTGACTTGAAACATTTTTTGAAGCAAGTTCTGACTTGAAACATTTTTTGAAGCAAGTTCTGACTTGAAACATTTTTTGAAGCAAGTTCTGACTTGAAACATTTTTTGAAGCAAGTTCTGACTTGAAACATTTTTTGAAGCAAGTTCTGACTTGAAACATTTTTTTGGAGCAAGTTCTGACTTGAAACATTTTTTGAAGCAAGTTCTGACTTGAAACATTTTTTTGGAGCAAGTTCTGACTTGAAACATTTTTTTGGAGCAAGTTCTGACTTGAAACATTTTTTTGGAGCAAGTTCTGACTTGAAACATTTTTTTGGAGCAAGTTCTGACTTGAAACATTTTTTTGGAGCAAGTTCTGACTTGAAACATTTTTTTGGAGCAAGTTCTGACTTGAAACATTTTTTTGGAGCAAGTTCTGACTTGAAACATTTTTTTGGAGCAAGTTCTGACTTGAAACATTTTTTTGGAGCAAGTTCTGACTTGAAACATTTTTTTGGAGCAAGTTCTGACTTGAAACATTTTTTTGGAGCAAGTTCTGACTTGAAACATTTTTTTGGAGCAAGTTCTGACTTGAAACATTTTTTTGGAGCAAGTTCTGACTTGAAACATTTTTTTGGAGCAAGTTCTGACTTGAAACATTTTTTTGGAGCAAGTTCTGACTTGAAACATTTTTTTGGAGCAAGTTCTGACTTGAAACATTTTTTTGGAGCAAGTTCTGACTTGAAACATTTTTTTGGAGCAACGAATAGTTGGGGAGAGAATTGCGTGTAAAGGTTCAAATGGGACACCCTGTATATTTTAACATGGCACACACTCGTGCATTTGTTGTCGACCCCAACCCGATCCTAACATCATCCGTTATAACAGAAAATTCCAGAAATAGAGTAAACATTCATAATTTGAATTAATACACAATTTATACTTAATGAGCCATTGCTTCAAACGCTTATGAGCGTCGACAGCACGCGGTGGGCGAATTTGTCAAGCCCCTACAAGGGCTGACAGTAATCAAAGGGTTAAAGAGTAACAGAAGACCGGCCATGCAACAAACACATAAATAATTTGATGGTAAAATAATAGCACTATAATAGGACCATACAAATAAATTAACAATATGGAATTACATTATGAGATTTTAATGTTATACAGGCTGGGTCACGTGAAACAGGTCACCTAATTACCTTCTCTAGCTATGATGGTACCAGAAAATTTGCATACATAATGTAAATGGTTTCAAAGGGTGAATAAGATAAGAAATGAAGTTTTGTCATAAATTCTATTTTTCTTGCTTTCCAAGGTTACCCATGTATTTCATCTAAATCTACATACTTTTTTCTGATGTACGTTACAGCTGACATAAATATGTATTTAGACACGCATAATAATGTGACTTTAAATTGACCTTGGACTCCAGAATTTTAAATCAAATGTGAAAGTTTCTTTCATAGAGATCCCAGGTTTCGGCGATACTAGAAGTCAGTTCGAGAATGTGTGTATGAGGTCATCTTAAAAGTTCGTGACATTTTCGTGACGTCTAACATCAGAAAAAATACATTGCATTAAATTGTGGTACCAATATAACATTTCAAGAGCATGATAACGTTGTAGTAAATTATATACTTTTAAAGTAATAACAGACTGATATTATATTAGTATAAATGAAATACAGTAGTGCTATAACAGAATTACAATAGTACAGTACATACGTGCTGTGTTACTATAAATTGAAAATAAATGAGAAAACGATTCTAAAAGCTCTAATATTAATGATGAACCCTTAATTCACGAGTAAACGATTTAGTTAACAAGGGATAATCTTTTTTTTCATGATAAAAAAGGAAAAGGAGATCATGTAATTATAATAATTGTATAAGATCGCCGGATTGATAAAATTTCTATTGTGGACTAATATAGTTCAACGGTTTATAAAGCTCTGTTGAAAATTACATTTTACAACTTGTTCATCAAATCGCAATCGGTGAAAAACGAAGCAAATAAAAGTCGAGACTATAGTTTCACGTGTAACGAGATATAGTTTTAAGTGTAATAAATTCATTCAACCGAGATTATCCACTTAGATTATTTTCTATGCGTCTTTGCCGAGCGGTCGTTTCAATTTATTAAATCGATCACTCGAATTTCACCTAATAAATCAAATTTATCAATTCCAAAAGCGAAATATGTACTACTGAATTACTTTTTGTGGACTGCTCAATTTAAGTTCCAAGCTGTACTGTTTTAAAATTCTTGTAGCTTTCAAGGGTTCCCTATTAACATTTTGATGGCCGCTGTCACACACACGTGACTTCATTCGTTCGAATAACACGCATGTAAAGAAAATAAACAAGCGTATTTATCACGGATGAAAAATAAATAGCCGCGTAAAGATAAAATACAAATTGTATAGTAATCGATGCATAAGGTATAATATACGAAATTCTGTCACTTAACCAAAGTCTTCTAACAAATAAGCAGAGGACACTGATTTTCTCAAAACATCTCTGGTCATCAAGAGCCTATATAGACGGTGATAGTAGTGAAA
Source organism: Macropis europaea (assembly GCA_916610135.2). Taxonomy (NCBI): domain Eukaryota; kingdom Metazoa; phylum Arthropoda; class Insecta; order Hymenoptera; family Melittidae; genus Macropis; species Macropis europaea. Next base: position 21,341,505 of record OU744345.1, on the reverse strand, counting down.
GGGTCAATATGATATGCACAAATCGCATCTGAGACTTTCCAAGATTCTACAGAAAATAAAGCAGAAAATTCCTAGTAGCACAAGATTATATAAAGCAAGTTCCGAGAAAAGCCACGAATAATTAGTTCGTTTATTTTCCCGGTGAATTCTTTTCGACCGCTTAGACGGCCTCGATTACAATCGATATGGCCCCTAATGATGTCTATGCTAGAATTTTCACGCCCTTTATGATCGAATGCTTGAAAAACTGCTCGACAAGGCACTCGAGGCGTCGAAAGAATCACAATCGAATGCAGAAAATCGAGTTGCAATGGCATTTGCGAGACACTTGACCGCGATACCACTCACTTGCAGCAACAAAGTCCAATTACTGGAATTCAGAAAACGATCTTTCATTGCTGTACCGGTAACACTAAAACGATTCTCCATTTTTCCTAGAAAGATTTTTTACGTACCATTCTTTTGTATATCTTTCCTTTAACGAAGAAAATTATCAGTCGCTACTTAACTTTAGAGCGTTCTTTCATTCGACTATATACTTAAGGTATTTGGGTCAAAAAAGGCCCGAATGTATGAAACTCATATTTTGAGCTTTATAATACAATTTGAGGATTAAGGAAGCATAGGTTCATACAACTGCATCTATTATAATAGCTTTAATTACAAAAAAACAACATATTTTGCCCAAATTGTTTATTTATAACAGGTTTTACATACTTGGTAACAGCGCTGTTTGCATGTGAATTTCCCCCCCGTTCGGATTCCGCCATACAATAATTCATTTCTTTTCTTACATTAATAAAATTCTTCCGGTCATTTTATGCTATTTACATCGCCTTTCGATTATTCTATCACCCACTTGTTTGTAAGATCAGACCATGATTGATTTCTGTTATTTTATCGTGCCTCGTTTACCTTAGGTCAAAAAAGACCCAAAGGCCTTTTGTGTAAAGGCCTTTTAATATAATGTGAAGGGTATAAAACAAACATATTGATACTAATTTCATTGTATTTCTTTGATACCAACAAAAGATTTAAAAAAAAATAAGAACGAGGTGGATCGAAAAAGACCCGAATACCGCACTAAGGTTAAGAATGCGTTTATAACTGCCGGTATTTGTCTATTATAATAGGCTTAAAAAATGCACGTATTATTATATAATAGTAGTACATTAGGTTGTGCTACTCATTCATTTCATTCTACAACAACAGAACGCTATAAAAAGTATAATAGTAAGAGAATTGTATGGCATAATATAGTAACACGTTGAGTACGCATATCAGAGTACAATATACCGTATGCGGGAAAAGTTTATTTGCAATGAACTTTAATTATTGCAATAACACTTTAATTCGGTATTTTTAATAGTATTATCTAAAAGTACAGAAAACAGCAATTTATTTGAAGTAAGAATGATTTTAAACGGGCCATTGCATTACTTTTTTATTTGAAATATTAAAAAAGAAATAATCGTAAAAATAATTTCAATGATTATTAGGAATCTGCTACATTTTAATACTGAATGCAGTTGTAACTATTTTTTCGAACAATAGTAGTAATCACTCAGTTGATTCAGCGTTCAGCGATTATCCAAGGGCTAAAAAACGGCAAGGCCGCTGGATCAGACCAAATCACGTCAATCCAACTAAAATACCTACCCCAAACGATCACAGTACAGTTCCACTATACATACAGACATTCCATACTTTCTCATACTTCCCAAACGCCTGGACATTTTCGAAAATCATTACAGTCCTTAAACCAAAACAGTCCAGAACAGACCCCAACAGCTACCGAAAAATACAGGAAAATTGATTCTAACTCAACTTAACTTTCATCTAAGCAAATACCATCCCATCATAAGTCATCAATTTAGCTTTGAGCAAAGCCACTCTTCCATACAAGTCCACAGAATAACCGAACTTTCAATTATAGAACTTAATCACAAGAGAACCGTAGCAGTTTCCCTCCTAGATCTTCTTAAAGCATTTGACTCTATCTGGCACCAACGTCTGATATTAAAACTCCACAGAGCCAAAGTCCCCACCCCCATCATCAATATCACTCAAAGTTACCTCACAGGCAGACTCCAATCTGTACACATTGGCAAATCCAGCTCCACACCCACCATCATCACAGCAGAGGTCCCACAGGGGCCCTGCTAGGGCCAACGCTCTTCAACCTGTATATCAACGACATCCCCACAAACTCCAAATCCACTGTAGGACTGTACGCTGATGACACTGTCATCCAAGGTCTCCTTCCTGGTCTCCAAGACTGAAAATTACAATTAAACCCAGAGAAAACCGAAAACATCATCCGTATCAGGAAAATGTGCATCTTTCCCACCACACTACACATCCAAAACATCCCACTGAAATGGTCCACCAGTATTAAATATCTGGGTATGTGAATCGACAAAAACCTAAACTGGGATCAGGCCATCACAGGTCGAACACAAAACACACTTGTCATATACCCCCTCATTGGCGGAAATAGACAAACTTCTCTTATACAAGACTGCAATACGTCCCATTCTGACATTCGGTGCTCAGATTTGGGCCATTTCACCAAAAACATATATTAAAAACGACAAGTTATCCAAACAAGCTCTTCAGGATCATTCTAAGCAAACCAGCAGAATACCCTTCCACACTACTTCACCAAGAAGCAAATATAGAGACCATACAAACTATTACTAACTCCCTAAATAACACCTTTAATCCTACTCAACTTAACCCACTCACCAGTGAAATAGGCAATTACAGCCTAGAAAACGTCCCACTCAAAACCAGGTTCCTAAACCCAAAACTGCTCTCCGAAACCTTAAATTCATGAACCATCCATCACAAATCTACAGTTTTTTTTACACTTTTTCCCGTGTAACTCATGAGACACCAATGATCCTACTTAACCTGCAACAAAATCCCACTCCCTCAGAATATGTGCGGATAACTGAGGAAAAATATTCCTCTTAGGCAATGCAGAAAACCCATATGAAAACCACAAAAAAAAAAAACAAACAAACGGAAAGTTTTTACCCAGCGGGGGTAGTGTGTGGATCATCTGTCACGATGCATCCAGGCTCTTCGCGTATATAGGGTGTCCCACGCAACCGGGAGAAGCTGTATCTTTCAAACGGTTAGAGATGGATAAAAATGCTATAAGTCAAAATTAAATGGTATCCAGTGATGCATAACCTGCAAATAATTTTATGCATTTTTATGCATTGGTGCACCCGGAAAATGCAATTGCATATTTTTTTTAAATAGAATCCTATAGATTTGACTAGACTATTCGATGCAGCTTTTAATCTGTATAATAAAGTACTAAGGTACTTATGCTCTAAACCTGTCAATTCAAAAGTTATTATACTTAAAAGTTTGCTAAATTACATTTCTGGTTATCAGAACATTTTCGCTGAGATATTCTCGTGTACTATTACGCATTACACTGTTTATAAATATGAATCCACTGCTAACATCAACCAGTGTGAAACCGAATTTTCGATAACCGAAATTCGATTATCGATACCTCGAATACATTTAAAGAAAATATGCAATTGCATTTTCCAGGTGCTCCGTTCTATCTCTAACCGTTTGGAAGATACAGCTTGTCGCATTTTCGTGGGACACCCTGTATACCAGGAACACCACAAGACAAAGTAGGCCACCTGATACTTTGACACAGTGCATCCAGGAACTCACATACCAGGAACACTGTGAAGAATAACAGTCCGTTACCAGCTTCTACTTGAGACCTGCGTCCAGGTCAAGGCTCGCGAGAGTGAAACCTTTTTACTATGTGCCTATTATATTTCCCGCTTGTGTTTCACGTAGTTAAACAACTCTCGTTACAAAATGTGTTTCAAATAACTGCGAAATAAAATAGAACGTTATCTCAAAGAGTTACGAGTATCATTCTTCCATAATTTCGAAAATATTCAAGCTTCTTATACATTTTAAAAACTAAATAACCATCGAATAAAATAGTATGTTATTTAAAATGGTATTTCAAATAACGGTATTTTAAAATTTCCAGGTCTGTATAACAGCTCAAATACTTCGTACAACGGACTAGTGTAATGTAGTAACACAGTTACACAATGTAGAATTGCATTTTAGCGATGCATAAACATAGTATCGCAGCCTATTATCGCGTATACTCACTCTGTAATAGGATAACAGCATATTACAGTGAACTGGTGAGGAAGTATGTACCCGGGAAAACTAGAAAAGGCCGGGGAATGACTCTTCTCCTTAAGCCCCCCACACTATGATACGACAAGCGTATTTACCCCACTTTGGCTCTCTGGTCTAGTTCGATTCTCGATATCTGACGATCGACTTACGTTTTTCATCCTTCTTTCACACCTATTACTCTCTCGCTTTCCTGTATTCCATTGACAGTATAATTTCGGATGTCTCATTATTGTCGCGAAAATTTCATTACTATGTTCCAATTGCAATGTTACAGAGTAACCGATTGGAAAGAAGTAAGTAAATGTTAGGTTGGTGGATATTAACCCTTTGACTGCGATCGGCGCATGTATAGGATGCCTTAGCTTATCTGTTACCAGCTCATATTTCTTAACTTATTGAAAATACAAAAAATGTTTTATATGGAATTTGCATGGTACGAGGGAGCACATCTTTTGGCGAAGATGAATTTTTTCTACATTATTATTGTAAGAGATATGAAGGTCAAATTTGTTTTTATCAAATGGAACTATGTATTCTTGTCCATATCATTTAATAGTTCTTTTCAAGGCCAATTCACTGACCTTTAATGTATACACTCTGTTTTTAGTGGTTTTCGAGATATTGCGCTCACAAATTTACTGATTTTCAAAGGAAGAAATCCGGCCGAATAGGAAATACCAGTGGTGTGCTTGTTCTGCCTTGTATCTCTGGCGTGAGATACCATAAGTGCATGCAAAATTTCTGTAGTCCTATTCCACTTGTACTTTCGTCAATATTTTTATATTCATAAAGTTGCTGTGAAAATTGTAAATCTTGGCGCGGTGCTACTGCAGGAATAGGAGCATCAAACCAGGCTTGAATATGTAAATGAGACATAAATACAGTGAAACCTCGGTAACTCGAAAACCTCTATAAGACTACAATTTTGTTCATTTCCGTCCACTTCGCTGTGAATACCTCTGGAAATCAAAATATACAGTTACTGTAACTCGAATTATTTGCCACATGTTTAGTTGTGTTATCTAACCTCTGTAACTTGAATTCAGAGAAACCCAACCTCTGTAAGTCGAAGTTTCCTTCTATGAGTCAAAGTTTTATCATCGTTGCATTCTATAACTCGAAGCAGTAGGTGTGTAGGGGAAGGTGGAGCAAGATAGGGTAGCGGGGCACGACGGGATTACTGTTTATTTCGCGTTGCTTCACTTCCATGTTACTGAAAACAGACAGAGGAAAAGAATAGTTGAATTCTGCACGACACCAATAGTTACAGTCATTTTATAGCGTCTTTATGCGTTTGGTGACGATTTTTCTATTTCTAACAATCTTGATCTTATTTTCTACCATCTTTTGAACGTCAGCAGGTAAGTAACAATTCTCAATCATATTATTTCTTGAATATTATCAGTTAGGCAATTTCTTAAGGTATTTATGTGCTTATGAATGTTATTCGTAAACAAATAAAGACACTATCATTCAATTAGTCTCGATGTAACATTTGGGGCAAGATGAGGACGTTTCCATAAACGATAATTTTTAGATAAAATGGTTCGTGAATTCATGCCTTCAAGAACTACCGACAGACCATCTCCGGAAGACACCGAAGAAGTTAGCAATTCAACATTTTTAGAGTCTGCAGCACACCAAAACGATGCAGCTCCTGGTTGCTCGGTTTCAAATTCAACGATACCAAATGTATCTTTTGTGACAACTTGTTCTCCCAATTAACAGGGGGGTGGGTTCAGTGTTTAGAATGTAAAGCTTGGGCTCACTGTGCATATGCCGGAGAAGAAGACGAAAACAGAGATTATTGTGTATGCGTGTGACATGTGCAAATAGATGCGCCCTATCTTGTCCCGTGTACAATGTTACTTGTATATCCTGGAGTTTTCCACGAACATAAATGTCTTCTATACTTGACCGAAAATTTGATTGGTACGCTTGTTGGATAACCAACCACCTTTACCTATTACGATGTCCAACTCATCATTTATAGATGCGCCAACTTATTTACGCATAATTTTCCAAATCGAACTCTGTCTCCAAACGAACGCTACCCTTAGTCATCAAGGGCCACGTTCGTCAAGGCTGGTCATCCATACCCCTTCCCTTTCCCTAAAACACGATATATACGTCTAGAAATTAGGGAAGATCAATCAGACAGTAACATTCTTGTAAGCTTCACGGTCACATTTTTGTAAGCGCCACAGTCAGATTCTGGCAACGTCAAACTCCAATTCTTGTACAACGCCACATATACTTGAATAAACTTCTTCTTCGGTTTAAAAAGTGTTGTACTCGATTCCAAGACACGGAGTCCAACACGCACGTGCGGACCGCGGTTAGAAATAGACCGTTATTAAAAAAATAATCGAGTTTGAAAAGTGGGTTGTTGCAAGGTATCTTGAGGTGGCCTAAAACGCCGCACAAATGTACGAGAACTTCGATCATACGAACCTAAAAATTTTCATTGGAAACAAAATATGCCTATAAACGTAATAATGTTTATTACAAGATAGAAACTAACAATTTCTATATACCCGTAATTTTGGTATTGATCCAAAATTTACATATACAAATTTTTATAAAAATTCATCAACATTTTGTCAGAAGAATTTGCAAAGATATGTGAATTTTTTATATAGTTTTTAAACAAAATAAATTTTTGGAAAACTGTTTCCCTAGATAGATTCGACATTAAAGATAGACAAACTTTACGTTCAAATTTCCTTTCATAATTTCTTTCCTCGTTTCAAATTTCAATCTCCAATAGTTGTCGAGATTTACTGCTAAATTGGTTGTTTACCCCCCACTTCTGGGGCTGTTTTCACCCTTTCAAAGTGAACGATGCTCGATATACAAAAATACGTGTCTAATATTTTTTTTTTAATTTTCATACTAAAATTTCATAAAAATCGGCGTGTTTTACGTCCGTAACATTTTTTTAAAGTTCAACTTTAAAATTAAAAGAGTTTGAGTATATTGTTGTAAGTTAAACAAAAACACTACTACTATACGTTTAAGAAATTGTACTTTTATTAAAAAATATTCGATAATGTTTCTATAATAGCGGAACACAATTATGTTCCTTAATTGACGTGAAATCATTAAAATTTCACAACTTCTATTCAAATGCGGCACGGGTTCCCTTTCTCCAACCACTCTAAAACTTAGTAGAAACCATTTTCCCACCAAGTGTCGCAATTTTGGGAGGTGCGACCAAAAAAAAATCGAAAATTGAAAAATAGGGACCACTCTAATGTACACGCATCGTAGCAATTGCAAAAAATATATGGCCCTACAAATATAGTACTCTTTGAATCATTCGTCTTCTTCCTCTATCATTTTTTTTCTAACTGCACTGACAAGGGAAGCTCCACAAGTGGTCGTCTCAGATTTGATGAGCTTTGGCATGTTGGTAGGTCATGTTATTACGAATCCCCCTATACATGGTTTTGGGCACAGACGATCAATAGTTTAAAAAACATTCGAAGGGGTGAAAGCCATAATGGTGTAAGTTAAGTTCTTTTAAGGTATTAACTTGCGTGTATAGATAGAATCTATACATGTCTGTTCATTGAAAGAAAATAAACAGATCTTAAATACAATAACATCTCATAGCAATATTCAATGCGTTACGATCATGAATATGTGACCACCGTATTTATTACAATCAGTCTAACAAAACCTTTTGTTTCTCAGAATGAAGATTAGATGATTTACACAACTATGACTATTACCGCTTCATTGATATAATGTTAATGTTGGATACGGTTTATCCACTGTACTATAAGTAGAGTTTTTAAGTATAAGAGTGAAATAGTCGAGAAAGCGCTGGGTTCCTACGCAGTTTCTTTTTGCGCGCGGGTTCAAATCCCTGCGGGGAAGTTTCATATTTTTAAAATCATTTTTCAAGTGTATAATTATGTACATAACTTGTATGTGGTACATTGCGGTACGTTCACAGGCTCTAGATATACTATAAAAATAAATATTAGAATTTAAATTCTTGCGTTTACCCATTGGGTACATAATTTCAAGCAGAAATTTAATATTAGCTAACGCAGGCTTACGAAATATGCAACAAAAAGAGAAATGAACGGCATTGAAGAAGCGATAAATGCTGCAAAACTATTTCAAATACAAACAAGTCAAATGATAAGAAATTCTGTGCACATGTTTTAGGATACTACCTGCAAAGGCACGTACAAAGCAGTATCGAGGACGAAAAACTTGTAAGAGAGCTATGACTTGTAACAGTTGCGTTTACACAAGATATTCCTTAATGATTTTATCGATCCGGACACTATGTATCGTTTTCGGAGAATCTTTCGATACTGGTCGTGGCAATTTGCAAGTCGAGTAATAATAGAATAACAGTCGAAGTAGCTAGTCATGGTATAAATAAGTTAATAAAGGAATAAGAAAAAAAAATAAAGTAAGTATCACTTACAGCGTATGACGTGATATAGAGGAACGAGAAGGAAATGGTTTAGGGCCTAAACTGTTGCGTGTTATACTAAACACGAAATAGCATAAACGCGGCCGTACACGTGGAGCGCAAGAATCAAAACAATTCCCCCGAAAACGCCGGCCGAACGAAAAGCAGTATCTTCTGACGTTCGCTAAATATTTAAATTTCCACCGCAAATAGTACGATTTCGTAAGTGCGTTCGCTGAGAATAAAAAAAATGCCACAAAGTTAGCTGCGGGAAGCTCAAATATCTTCTCTGCACGCGCTCGCTGGTTTTTCCCTCCGTCCGGCGTGAAAACAACTTTTTCAATTTCCACGACTCAAAAGCGCATTGAGTCGTTTAAAAAAAAGGTTCTCCGGTGGCTGCGGCCTTGAACACATTTCCCGCGGATTCAGAAAAGCAAAACCGTATAATGCGATATAAAAGGGGCGGAGTTAATCAAGGAAATTGATCCCGGAAGTGAATGACCCGTCTCGCCTCGGCAATTTATTCTTCCGCCATCGAAGTTTTTTTAAGGGAACCAATATTAAGCCACACAGATTTATGGTGATCAATCACGAAGTCTATTGTGCGGCACCGTAGAAAGGCACGATAGCGAAAGAAAAGTTTGAAAACTCTCCTTCGGTGAACAAGCAACAAACATTTTTACCGCAGCAGAGTCTTTGAAAATTTGTAATTGAAGGTGAGATTAAATTGATCAAATTATACATTTTGAGGATATTACATGCACAGATACTGATACTGAATTACGTTTTAAAATGGGTACTAGAATGTAGATAATCGATTTTGAATTATGTTAATTTAGAGCATCTTTCCTATGCATTAACCTGATACCAGATACCAGAATACTGGTATTCAATATTTGAAATATTGCTCTAGAACTGTACGATAGCATGGTGTAATCAAATACAAACATTTAGCATCAATTTACGATCGTGTTAAATACTAAAATACTGGTATTCAGCAACTGGTTTCACAATAATTGAGTTTTTAAGCGGTGTGATTTCAAGTTTAAATTATAGTAGTAACTAAACATTCAAATATTTGTATCGAATTCCTGGTTAGGCTGAATGTAGGAGAGATGGTATCGGGTGCGAAATTATTTTGGTACAGCATATTCAAATATTGCTATTTGACTTTACAATTGCAATTACGCAGCGCTTGAGTATGAGTACACGAAATAAAATAACGCATAGCAGGCACTAGACTGCTAATTTATGGAAATATAACGATACTAGCAAAAGAAATTGTAAAAAAATGTTGCAAACCAACAGTACCAACCGGTTCTCATTAAATACCATTGCAGTTACACTTTTCCAATACTCTTTAAGGTGGTATTAGTGAAATATTATGCAATATTCACGTTTTTTGCGGAAAAATTGAAAAATGTACTACAAATCGTGTAAAATAACGATACAATAAAAAGACTGTATCACCTGGAATCTTATTTTTTTACTGTTCTTGACATAAATGCCAATAATGTATTTATTAGTATCCATTCAATTTTTTAGGAAGCGTCGTTCTTGACTCAGCCCCCAATAGATTTAGGCGACAATAAAAACGGTAATTAATAACGGTCATATTGATCTATACACCTGCACAATTTGAAAAATAAAAAAAATTAAGGAGGGAGGATTTTGCTCATTTTGTATCGACACTCCATTGTAACAGTTTGTGAGTGCTAAAGCGTGCCATCGCGCTTCTATTTTTCTCACGAAGGCATACTGTTTCAAATATTACACCTAACGAAAGATCAATGAACAATTTTTCATTCTATTAACGGATGCAACGTCTTCAGTGTGATACGGGAAAATTGTAAGTTGAAATAAGAAACAGAAACAGGCAGAAAATAAGGAAAGGAGAAAAGAAACACCAAAACACAGAAACGACTTTTCTTTCAAAACAATATTAACGCCAAGGTGTTGGACTGTTTCTTTTTAAATAGTGTGAAAAAGAATTTAATATATAATACACGGTTTTTTATTTATTTATTATGAAGGCTGAACGGCACGAATTGATTTTACGTGGCGCCTAATGAAGTTCTCAGAATCTTTGTGAAAGGTAAGCTGATTTACACCGGAGATGTTACCTCGCGTGATACTTTTTCGTGGAATTTACTTTAATACCGAAACAATTAAATTGCACAAATAATGTGATTCGACCTCGACTAATCGTATCTTTCTATCCGTAGCAAGAGACTTCCTGGAAAATGCACCTACAGCGCATCGATTTTTACTTTACAATTTTTTGTCCAGATCTCTTGACTCTCGTGTAACGCGGATGACTCAACCAACGTTTCGTTTGCTAAACGTGCTGAAATGAATCGTTCCTGGATTGAATCATCCTCGAAAACAGTGGTTCGTAATCGCGATCTATTAATAAGCAAACGATTGATTTAGTGATTTTCTGGCGACTGGGAATTTTCGTTTTCCGTCTAACTGCACAGCAAGTTTCACGAATAATGAATTTTGGAAAACCGAAAACGTTCAGTAGGCTTGGATGGGTTGAACACATATCCTCGAAGTAGGGTTTCTTGTTCAACTTGCAAGACAGCCAATGAAACGGATTCATTTGATGGCCTCATCCGTTCTGGAAGTAAGGTTATGCTAGTTATATTTTTAAGGAAAATTGAGGAACGCTGGTCAAGTTCGCGGCCATCGAAATACTTCTATTTTCGAATCGCGTTTAATTTCCACCGCTCGGCGTTCGCGCTGTAAACAGCATGCTTGCATGAAAAAGTTTGTCCCTGATTTCACGAAATTGCTGAAAATTATTGCCACGGCTGCGTTTACAACCTACGAATTCGCTGCGGATTGTTCGACGTCACGATTTCCGGTTATTCTCCGCCATTCTCACTTTTGAACCTTTGAAACGGTACGGTGCCAAAAAATCTGTTACTTCGACTATAACTTTACGATATTACAAAATTGCAACACAATAAACTATTGGACATCTAAAATAGTGTTACCATTACACGGATTAGTAACTTTGCATTAAAATAATACTGTATACTTCTTGTACAGTGGGTCTGGATTTATCTAATGTATGTAAAAAGATTTATAATGTTGCCTCATATTTACCTAGCAGACAAACATTTACTATAGAAGTAAGATTCCACCAGTACAAGTGTAATATAATGTTAAAATTACAGTTGTATCTCCAAAACAGTAACCTAACTGAAAAACAGTGACAGAAGTAAATTGAGATAATAGTAAAATAGTAGAACCACGCTAAAACAGTTTTGTTAGCACTGTACTACTATTCTACCAGCCTATGGATTAATGTATAGTACAATGGTACTATATTCGTAGAACTATACTAATAATTCTAAAGTAATATATTATTGTAATTAGTTCTATCATATCACAGCTGTAGTCTTCTATTAAATTTTTCTGCATTTTGTTTGCGTTTTTTATTTTTTACAACTTTGATTTTCAATTTAAAAATCTGAAAAGAATCCATAATATGTGCATCGATATCTTAAATGTCTCTGATTTTTTGCAAGATTTTTCATGCTATAGTATAGGAGAAATTGGGTAAAAACGTGATTTTAATTGTTACCCTTTACTACCCCGCAAGTCGAGGTACAAAGTTGAAACTTGGCACAAATTTGTCTTTTTTGATAAGCTATCAAATGGCCCATCGCAAATCCGCTTAGGGGCACTTTTGACCATCTTATTCGGCTATACCCTTTAACGACAATAAAAACAGCTTGTCTATCGCAAAAAATTAAAGAGCAAAATAACTTTAAAATTTCTTAATGCCATAACCAGAAATACAATTTGTATCAATTAAACTAATCTACTATAGTACTATAATAAATAGTACTGCAGTATCACCACTGTCAATATAATTTCCAATAATTTGAGGACTTCTCACACTATTGTCGTTAGAGTGTTTCTCGCATTAATTAATCAACCAGTATTTCAATTACATCCTTAAGCGATACATTAGAATTTCATTCTAGCATTGTTAGTTTCTTGGCTTTCCTGTGTGCCATTCGTCTTCATTAATGACATCCGGAATATTACGATTAATTACCATATCAAAAATTGTTCTTTCGCGAGTTCGATGGATCGGTTTCACTGGTTAAATATCGGAGCACGTGAAATAGCGATATCTCGAACGGCTGGCGTTCCGCCAAGCTGGAAGGAAGGCCTGCTGAATCCTATCGACTGATATTTTCACGTGCATGTTTTACGGGTCGAAAATAACGCGACCAGTGTAAACATTGACACATTATAATCGACGCGTACTATCGATCAATGTTTCGCGCTAAAAGTCGTAAGCGCTCTCCCTCTACGGGTACTATACCACTGATCGAAATTCGACTTGGCATTAACGATCATTATTTTTAAACGTCAAACTACGCGCAACGCAGTTTTGACTGATAAAACATAACCTATCGATACGTAATGACTACACTATACTATCGGCGGAACGAAGCCGCACAATATCCCCAAACTATGACGTACGTGGAAAACCTTAAATAGCACTGGTATCAACACAGATCAAACGTAACGACAGTTTTACGTGGCGTTACAGTTTCTTTTCTAAACGCACTAGACAGTGCAATTAATTAGTTTGTTAGCGTAAACGTTGCTGAGTAATTACTACAAGTGTCGAAGATAGATGCTGTTCGGTGTTTGTAAACATTTTTCTGGAATGGCGCGCCAGAGGCAAATGAAACCCATCATTCCGCATGCGCAGAGAAAAAGAAATAGACAGCAGGTTGAGAGGTGTATGGTAGACAAGGGAAGAGAGAGAAACAGAAGAAAGGAGGGGCAGGAAGCGTGGTGAAACATAGCGATGGGGTTAATCAACATTTAAGTTTGATCAAAAGAATTCAGTTTTCAACGCTTTAATGCCACCAATGAATTAATAGACAAGTATTTTAAAGGTGTAGACAAATATTCTTTAATAATAGCTGCGAATATATTGTAAATTCATTAATCGTGACATGATGATCATTGGAGTATTTTGTATATTAATTTCACGACTTTCTTGAAAAATTAGTTACTAAATATGTACACTAACGGTGATAGTACGTACAAATGTTAATAATGGAGATGATAATAATTTGTTCTATTTATTATACTGGATGATAATAGGCTCATGGTCATAGTTATATTCCACAGTATATTAACTGGCATGATAGTGTAGTACTATATTATGTCATATAATTATATTGGACTAATACTGTACTATTAAACTCAATTGACTTCCTGTACAATAGTAGACCTTTATTTCTGAAAAATTGTTTTGTATGGTACTTTATATGACTGTAAATTGTCATAATTCCAAAATACTTTGTCTAATAACAGATTATGAAATTTTCACGAAAGTATCTTGTATAATAATGAAGTATCATACTTTTGTATATTATATATACAGTAACAAATATATTATTATTATAGTATTTTACACAGTGGTGCATTATCATATTCTTAAAATAAAACCTTGTATGATAACAGACTGTAATGTTCCTAATAGAATGTTTTGTGCATAATGAACTATTATGTTGATAAGATAATATTCTATGTGATAACAAAATGCTAGATCTCCATTAGCATATTCTTTTATGCAACTGTTGTTTACATATAAATTACATGATACTATTTCAACCAAACAATACAATGCTATGTCTACTTTATAAAAATATATGATAACAGATTTCCATATTTATAGAATTCTATTGCATATTATAATGTTTCTAAAATATTGTTCAACATGAATTCAACCATCATAATATTATCTTATTATTTTGTGACAAGGAACTGTCATAATTTCACTAAAATATACCAATGGTTAACTATACTTCTAAAATATTCATCAACATGTGATAACTAATTATCAAAATTTCCCCTTAATATTATATATGATAGTAAACTATGATATTTCTGAAACATTATTCAATATGAGAATCATATGGCTTTTATACATTATGATAAATTATCATAATTTTACCATAGTATTCAATATGACAATAAATTATCATATTTCCCCTGTAAAATTCTATAGAATAATGGACTGCCATACCATTATTATCCTCTGTATGAAACCGAATGACACACGACCATGCTTTTAGTATACAGTACACTATTTTAAAATGATAACAATGCGAACAGTCACAGCAATAATAATCATGAACTGCTATCAAATTACTCACAAAGCAGGTATAAAAACATTCTTAAACAAAACTAGTGAAACTCGCTTAAACCAAACTAGTGAAACGCTCAATTCCTCCCTTTAAACAAGCATCATTCGAGCGGTATTCACTCCCATCACTCTCTCGAACAAGGCGTTATCCTGTGCTAAGGAATCATCAAGAAATCATACGGTAGAAAGCGATTAGAACGTACCTGGGATCAGGCAAAACGATTTTTTTACTAGCCCTAGCCGCCGGCATGGTCTTGCTCTTCTCCATAGCCATCAGGTAGCTGACGTCGGCCAGCACCGCCTCGAGGTCCGCCATTTTCCTGGGCGCTTAGGCTTTTGAACGGACGCTGAGAACAGGGCGATGTGATAGTTGCCGTCGGAAACGGCGTTGTTTTCAGTGTCGCGACACCGCGGACGACGCGGCCGACGCCGACATCACTGAGCTACAATTATTGCTAGACGCAGTGTACACCAGGGAGGTTAACGACATATCCCTAAGCTTGCTCGCACGCACGATTACGCACTCCGGAGGACATAAACGTGCTCATCGCGAAACCCTTGGCTTGAGAAGCACGCTGAAACGGGCGTAGAACACGGAATAGCACGCGATCATTCACTCACAAACAAAATACACCATCCTCGAGAAAGGATTTTTACCGACTGACTGACAGAAACGAGAAAGCCTACCCTCTCAGGGAAGCTACCGCCTGATTGGTTGGACGATCGTGTGCGACGCCCCGCCAGACTGGGCCAAACCCCCTAGCGGTCGATTAACAAACTATACTCAAGAGAGAGATGCTTTTAAAGAAAATACATTTGTTGCTTCAATTGGATTTCGATTGTATTGCATTTCAACTCCATGTGAATTATATTTGACTTTTATTGTGTTACGTATGAATTCTATTTGGATCACATTGTAATTGTATTTTTATTTCATTGTCTGTATTTGAATTGTAAGAATCTATATTGAATTGTCAACCTGTTAAGTATTAAATAAATGATTGAATTGGTAATTCAAATATCGATGTAAACTTAAATTGTTATATAATACAGATTTCATTTTTTTTTTTAGAAAAATTGCAATCAATTCGCTGATATTTTTACGTTACGGAACTGGTATAGATTTTGGAAATTATATGTCTCAATATACACGACAGACTATTAACTATTAAAAAGGTACGTTCAGTTGTGTAATGTTTGCCAATCGTTAAACATTTGCTATAGAAAGCTACAGAAGTTAGATAACTATTTAAATAAGCCAACTGAGAAAATATTGTTAAGTAATTAAAGTATTTGGCAATACAAATAAATGTTAATGTTGCAAATTTATCGATTACTCACTCTTACCGCGAAATTCTGAAACTTTATTTACTATAGCAGTGAGTGCGAGGACACAATGATTAGTGCCGGTAAAGAAGATCATTACTTATCATCAGAAAAAAAATAATTATTTGATACTTTCCTCCCTTTTCCGATTTTTTTTATTAAAAATCGGCTGTCATTTCGATTTCTAAAAAGCTATAACCTTCAATTTCTATATCTAAAATTTCTGCTTTACGATCTAGTAGAGCAATAGATACTAGCTTCTGCTCTTTACTAACTCAGTTCCAAATGATTACTCTTCCACTGGATCAAAATTTAATTCTAAAAAGTAAGTATATTCATTACGGAAAAAAGATAGGAACCCATTCATGAAGAGTACAAAGTACATTTATGTACAACAAAAATTAGTAATACTTTTCAACAATAATTCTAAACAAACATTAGTTATCATTTAAGAATTAGTTGCTTGTTTCATCTTAAGATGCAACTTACCGTCAGAACTAAATCTTATAAACATCTTTTACATGCAATACCGTCAGGGTCGATGAAACAAAAATTTGCAAGTTTAAATGAAGATCATGGACCAAGAAGAGAGGAAATCTTCAGCGCGAAGTAGCGCCAGATCAGTTCAAGATCGACTTCACATAGACGGCAACGTGACTATGGTTAATCAATTGTATGCAAATTAATTTTTCCATCAAAATGAAGGATACAAAAGTGATTGTCCACTCTAAAACGGTCTATTAAATCCAAAACCCTCACAATATCCTATTACATCCCTTGAAAATATCTATTTTCCACTTTAATACCCAAAAATGAAACCAAACCCATAAGGTAGACATTCGTCTATCATTTGGAAGTTATTTTCAATTACGGAAGCATAAATTTAATGTGACGGAAATATTTGACACACATCGCGCGTTTTGTTAACTAGGAAGGAAAACTAAGTGTGAATAAAGAGTTTTGAACTTAGGGTCGATCACATTTTGCTGGATAACGAATTTCTTCTAGCAACATTGACCAGGAAGTTCTTTGCGTGTGCTATACGGATACCTATGAATTTTTGGCAGCTGGTCTGAACGATGGGACCGTGAAATTGTATAAAAGAAGCTCCGAAGGAGATCAGCTGATCCTTCGTGACACAGAAATGATGCAAAGACCAAGTCCAACCACTGCAGTGAAACACAGACCAGTTCGAAGGTCCCATCCTAGAACACGAACTGTCATAGCTACCTGTTAGTACAAATAATCTGCAATTCGAAACAATAGGGTCCAATAGGTGATAGTCAATTCTTGACTTTTATGATGGCTGATGAATACGTGAACACTACTCGGGGAAAATATATAGCTTGACCCATTATACTTATAAAAGTTCATTTATAAATTATAATGCGTCTCAACTCGGTGGCGATTCGTTTACTGCAAAAAATCCGGCCAGTTGATTCGCAACTGTAGGCGACAGCCGTTTAGTGTGTGGCGTTTAGGGAGATGGAATTGGTAGTGGGTTGGATAACTTACATACAATTAATGGGATAGCACTCGCCCGGAAAGCGGAAGGTTCCGGGTTCAACTCCCGGTCTAGTCCACCCAATTATTTCTCCCTTACACAACAAACTATTTATTCGATCGATTTCCGGAAATCATTATTTTGTAGCTGTACTGCTATACTTAGTCACAGAGAGACTGTATGTGAAAGAAATGTAAAATACTGCTCTTAAATTAGCGAAGAAGTTCCATGGGTCAAGCGATTCTAAGAAGCGGTAGGGTTGAATCTTTCGCAATGAACGGATCGAATTCTTCTGCGATAAACGAATCACCTGCGTGTGTGATGAATCGTTATACTAAAGCGTTTTTTGCAAGGGATGATATTTTGTACTTTTGGGTTCAGATGCTAATGGTTGTGTAAAGTGCTGGCACTATCCCAGTTCTCAGTGCCTGTACACCATCAGGGAGAAAAGGCAGACCCTTGGTTTGGCTTATCATTCCCATTTGCCGAAATTTGTCACTGTGGGTGACGACACAAAAATTTTTTTGTACGACGAAGAAACCAAAATGCAGGAAAGAGTTTTTCACGCAAGGTTTGCTACATTAAGTCTTCTTTATAGCAATTTTTGATTCCATGAACCTTCAAGTTTTAAAAACATCTCCAAATGATCTTTTGGGGCCTATAGTGTTTAAAACATCAACCTTAGGAATTCTATTCGCGATTATTCAAAGTTCCTTGACTACACCCACATGCCTTTTTTTGCAATCCAAAAATCTACATAGTATTGAGTTCTAATGTTTCTTCTGCATGTTGTAATGACCTTTAAGAATTCTTTTAGCCTCTCAAAATTAGTTTCCGTTCGTTTTCATGTACAGCTTTAGAAGTACAGACATTTAAAAATTGAATTATGGCATATTGCATGTGTTTTATTACAGTGATTCTCTGGACGTCATGGATGGGCACAGGTCTAGGGTCTTTAGTGCCTGTTTCAACCCTAAATCTGCACACGAATTGATCAGTGGAGGTTGGGATGATACCATACAGTTTTGGGACACCAGGCAACCCTATGCACTCAGACGAATTTCAGGTGTACACATGTGTGGTGATGGATTAGACATTAGCAGAAATGGAAAAGAGGTAGTATAATTCAAAATTTAAGGTCACAGTACTCCTTACTGTCAAATGTATAAAGATAATACAAATATAGTTTAGGTAGGAAAGTCAAGCAGCTCTAAATCATGCCTATTACAAAATAGGATTTTATTACTACTAGCTAGATACTACCACTACGCTTTGGAGTCAAAGATAAGTGATAATGATTAATAAAGGTTTTTTGTGTTTAGATTTTGTCATGTGCATGGCAACGGGAAAACCCTATTCAATTATGGGATTATGGCAGTGGAAAGCTATTGGTTTCTCTAGAGTCTGATAGCTATTCTTCCCTTCTATACTGTGGGAAATATGCTACGAATATGTTTCTTGCATGTGGAGGCACGGATACTAATTTGTTTAGGGTAGTAGATCTGCGATCTCATGCCGTAAGTTTTCTAACAGAGTAAGATTATTAGTGTTAATGTTTCTTTCATAAACTACAGCAAGAATGTTTTAACAATTACGATGCTTCTTGCACAAATTATAGCAACAAGAGACCACCATACATTCTTACACAACATAGCAATAAATATTCAGGATATTTTTCTCAGAAAATATTAAGAAACCTGTAACAATATCAATACGTCCTTTATAAGCTAAAGCAATGAATTTTTAACTATGACAATTTTTTCAATAGACAATAGCAATGATCAGAAACCCAAGTGGAGGCACCTACGGCATGGACATTGGTCCAGTGAATCCCAAGCATGCAAAAAAAACAAGAACAGTCTCCGTAGTCCCGCAAATCGCATTCTGTGCTGGCAGAAAAATTTTCGAAATAGATGCACAACCTGGTTGACCGTGATTTTAACGTCTAAACTGTACAAGTATACACTCACATGGTGTCTGAGATAAAAGTACATACACAAAACTCAACATGAAAGTCTCTAATATAAACGCAGCAATAGCGTAGCAAATTTAACAAACAATCCTTTCATTGATTCTTCCATCAAAAAAGGGGTTGTGTGCACTTTAGTGTAGGTATGGTCAAACCTTGCGCTGTCAGGCAATTGTCGTCCTTCCCTTGTATATGCTATCCTATGGCGAGGCAGCGATCATGTGCTGCAGACCGACCGAAAGCATTGGTTTAAGTTTCGCAGGAAACGTGGTGTAGTAACTACAGGATAATGTTTGTCAAGAAAGGAAAACAACTGTCCGGTTAGGCAAGGTTTGGTCACAGTTACTCTAGCAAGAAAGAAACGGTTCCCATCGCTCGGCATACCAATCTAATCACAGAATTCAATCTAAATACTTACAGTACAGTTCACTCATTTTCCATTTTGGAGGCGGGGCCAGTTGCTGGTGCTGACTCGGACGTTTCGTTCACAGCAAATTTGAGTTGAAGACCCTCTGGCCCTATCCTCAACGTAAGTGTTAAAATTTCGATCAAAATACACCTTGAAGAGGAACACAAAAGGTTTCGAAACGGGCTGAACGGGTCGTCAGGTTTATGCATGTACCTGAACACTAATGATTCGGAGGATGTGACAGAGAAGAGGCCACAATGGCATCGATAGAGATCACATGATTTTTCCGAAATGGAATGATGTCCTTCACATGGTATCGCAAAGTGGACTGCTATGCCTAGGTTTTTCCATGATTTTTCTGTCATAATACTAATACAAACCACGTAAGTGCGATGTAACGTTTTTATTCTCTAAATTCAAATTGTGTTACAGTTTGTATAGCATTCTTTCTCACGCTCCATCCATCGAGAAAGACAGAGAAGAACAGAGCGGTTAGAATCGAAAGATATTTAGAAATTATTCTTGCAAAATCATCATCTCGGTAATAAAATATATTTCTACACAGACAGACACGCGCGCGCGCACACATACACAATACACAATAACGGCTGGTCAGGATTCCAGGTGGAAGCCTTGTCTTTTAGGAATTGTATTCTGACGTTCTGTTAGTGTTATCATAAGCTGCATAGGCTATGGCACAGCTAACCGCAATATTGTCGAAACGTCGGAATACAATTCCTAGAGGACACAGCTTACATTCGGAAACTACAAACAGTCGTTACTATAAGAAATCGGGCCATGGAGGCCTCAAACAGCTCACAATACACAATGATCGCGGTGCATCATATCAAAAAACAAGTCTTTCTCATTCATCCTCAATGCGAGGGGGAGGGAGGACATTAGTATAAAATTGGTCGACATGGCTTCGCAGAATACAAACATAATCGAACGAACCGGATGATATGTGAACATCGATCGTTTCTCATTGTACTTTTAAAAATCTTTCGATGAATCATGTCGTCACGCGGTTGGTAAAAAAGGAATACATACAAGACGACGCTCTGATCGCTCGAACGACATACTGGGCCGGCATAGGTGGCATAGGAGTTGTTCGAACGACTAGAGGGCTCCGAACGGGGAAAATAGGGTCCTCTCGCACGGTGCACCATCCTAATCACATAGTTCGCTCTAAATACTAACAATACAGCTCTCGTTCTCCATTCTGGAGGCGGGGTCAGTTGGTGGTGGTGACTCGGACGTTTCGTTCACAGCCAGTCCGAGCTAGAGACCGTCTGGCCCCGTCCTCTTTGATTCGAAGCCCGCGTAATTGTTGCATTTCGACCGGAACACGCCCTGAAGAGGAACATAAAACGCTTCGAAGTGAGCCGAACGTGTCCTCGGGTTTACGCTTGTACGTGAACGCTGGTGGTTCGAAAGATCTTGTCGCGACCCAGAGGAAGTCGCGTTGGCATCGATAGAGATCACACGGTTTTACCGAAACACCATGATATCCTTCACATGGTATTGTAAACTGGACTGCTATGCCTGGGCCTGACCTGCAGCCTGGCTAGAGGATGCGTTCTGCCATGTTGCTGTTGCTTCTTGTTGCTTGTGAGCAGCCCCGAAGAGGGTACCGGCGGTCTGCCAGGTGCTTCAGGAGCTTCTGAGAACAAATGACCCGAGTGATTGTTGATCATGATCGGTGCAGACCTTCTACTCAATTCTGGACCAGTCTTTGATTTATTAGAATCCATTGAATCCCATTCTTTGTCTTTGTGGACGCGCAACTGAACCTCCTGGCATTTTCTGGATTCTGGTTTTACTTCGTATCTACCCACCAAGACCCTGACAGACCTGTCCTCTGTGGTTTCAGCGTTTTTATGCTTGTCTTTGGTATCATTTGGGGCCTGAATCTTAGACTCATTGTGAGAAATTACTGGAGACGAAGGTAAACTCCTAATTTTCACATCTCTCTTTGACCTACACGACGAATCGTGCTCAAAACTATTTTCAGGACTCTTCTCTAACCTGCTGGATTTCGCCTCGAACTCCTTCTTTAGGTTTTTTACGATTCCAGAGGTGCTACGGGGACATTCAGTCTCTAAGGAGTCGTCCACAGGTAAACAGCGTTTATTGAAGAGTGATTTGTTGCTTAGACTCTCCAAAACCATTTTGTGGTGCTTTACAGAGGGACACTGGGTTGTGTTAACAACACAATGACTCGAAGTTTCACTTTCGGATCTACAGGATCTCAAAGAGGCTAGTAGATCCGTATCCGAGGATAAAGAAGATGGCGCGGGCGCACTAGTGGACAGCCTACCAACTTGACGAATTGCCGCCGGCGAGATATCTATAGCTCTGACCGGACTGGGGGAGTTCCTAGCTACCTCTACCTTCAGATTTTGCTCCTGACTAGGCGAACAATCCCTTACTCTAGGTGTAGGTGACGGCGCATGGTGCAGAAGCACCGGATTAAATGATTCCTCCTCTCCAGGCAATCTATCTTTGTCTTCAGCATCAGAACTTTGGGTACATACGCGTTTCACAGTCCCTGAAGTGTTACTTTCCTCAAGTTTCTGTTTCGTTCGCTTTACTGTACCTGGATGCCAAGGTATTTCTTCTTTATCATAGGGAAACAAGCCTGAAGAGCCTAAATAATCGGTTGGACGCATGTCGTATGAACCCCAGGAGCTGTTTCTCGAAGGCAACGTGGCCCAGGAGCTGTGTACCGAGTTGTCGAGAACGACTGCACTGTCATAACTGCTCCAAGAGCTCTGTCTACTTGGAGAATGCCTTGTTACAGGCTCTCCTTGCCTCTCTTCTCGTTCAAACACTCGATCTACCTGCGTACTAAAAGGGTCTCCATCTTTTCTGCCCTTTTTACACAAGTCTGCATCGGTGGATGCAGGCCAGACTAGACAATCACTATCGCTCGTGGCGTCAGGTTTCTTCTGCTTCTCACCGGGGTCCCAAACCGGACTTTGAGACAACGTTTTGCTGTCCGAATCAGAGTTAGGGGATGAAGGTTTGCTGTTCACTGCTTCAAACTGGTTCGTCAGATTCAGAACCAACCCTTTTCGCCGTTGACCTTGAGTTTCCAGTCTGCTGATTCTGTTTTTCACGCTGGGAACATCTGACGACGGTCCTGGAAGGTGAACGATCTGATTTTGAGACACACTGTATGACTGGCCGTTTCCACAGGGCATCAAAACGTTTCTCGCTTCTTGGATTAGGTTGCTCTTTTGATTAGTGGATCTGAGAAGATCCTCTCTGGTCACTTCGTTACTGCTTGCCTTGTCGATGCTCTCCAGAGACTGAGAAAGTGGAACTGAAAGAGATTTGCAAGATTAGGTGTAATTAAAGAATTGAAGTATTCTGTTTAGAAGTCAAACCAGTTAGAATATTTAAAAAGTTATACTTGAAGCGAGCAAAAATCACCCTTCACTTGACTTCTATCGACTGTTATTGGCATGTGTACCAAACCTATTTTCTATTTAATATTTTTTTACTTTAAGATGATAGAAGTCGCTCTACCTACCAGAGGGTAACATGTTCTCTGCGATCTTCACATTTGGGGACCAACTTTTGGGCCTCTGGTTAGTTTTCTTCAGCTCAGATCCTGAAACATTCTGTAAACCACTGTCAACGTTGTCAGATTTCTCTACTTTCTTAGTTTGATCCTTCGTCGACGTTGGAGACTTTAAATTCGTGTCCGATTTCGACCTCTGAAGTTTTTCCTTGTTCTTCATGGCATCCAAGATACCTTGATAAGTTTCTAATTGTAACAGAAAGCTACTGTTCGGCTTGATGCAGTTTCTTTTGTCTTTCACGTGTTTCCAAGCCTGAGAGAAGTCCCAATTGTACGCTTTCATGGCATATGCAATTACTACGGAGGCTGATCGAGAAACACCCATCTTACAGTGAACTAGGACCTTGGAACCTTCTTTTTTGGCCTTGGTAATATATTTAAACGTATCGTCCCAGTGTTTTAGCAGATCGGTCTTCTCGTCATCGTACACACGCACGTTTAGGTAGGTAAACATGCCTGGAAAGAAGTTGTCGATCTCCCTTGTGACGTTCAGGATGTGCCTGACTCTAGTGAAACAGAGAATACGTCGGTTAGACATATTTAGATGATCAGGCACTCAAAAAGTCTGAGTTAAGAGAGTTTCTCGGTGCCTGATAGCTGCCTAGCACAATTTGGCAAACTTTAGGCTGTCAGACTTCGAAGAACTCCAAACTAAGTGATTTTGAATGATGTGAAAATAAGAAAATACCCATTCTTTTGGAGTTCTTCTAGGTTGCTAGCATTCCATTCACTTCCTAGGTAAACATGATCAAATATTTCAGTCGGTGCATCCATCTGACCCAGAATGGTGAGCATTTCTTGATCAATGAACGGCTTGAATTCTCCGAGATCCATGTCGAGGTCCTCCTCGAGACGACCTCGAATATACTTCGAGGTTACCTCGTCGAGGTCCACGGACATCATGATTTCCTTCAACGTCGAACGGATCACGCATTCAGTCTCGTCCCTTTCTCTGGGCCTGCAATTAAAAAAATTGAAAATTATGTCGTCTGAAGTGCTTTGTTTTGGATTTACGATGACCTCTTTTAAAAATATTTAGAGACATTTCTTTGCACAGAAAGTTGAGGATACTTAGAGACATTGGAAGAAATGCTCATTAATATTTAGAAACATTTTACATTTGAAGATTTACTTTCAGTCTCACTTAGAGTTCTATCAGTCCTTTAAAATGACAGGGCCAGTTAGAAGATATCTAGGTATAATCAAAGTTGAATGAAATTAAGAAGTTTTCATCGAAGAATTATTAGATTAGTAATAATATATTGCTTCTAATATCCCTTTATTTATTCGTATTAGTATATATGAATTGTTGAGTAAAAATTAACAATGAGTATATTAGCAGTCGCATTTAAAAGCAACGAAACCAGGCTCTGTCATAAGTATCTGACTCTATTTTTTAGAAATCTGAAGCACTGTAAAGGAAGAAATTTGATTAGGCCACACTGACCCAATAATCGTGAAAAACAGATGGCCGACAAACACGTATAAAACTGGAAATAATCGAAGGATAGCAATAAAGGAAGGCTCGCGTACCGAACTATAATCGTGAACGTCAACAAACCACCGACTTTGGCAGAGAACCAAGTTAAATTCGTCTCGACAGCCAGCTGGTTTCCCAATTTTCAATTTTCTTCACAAGAAAATAGATCCACGTGACTGAAAAACACCCATTGATTTTTTTTTTCATTAAACATACAAACAGACTGAACAATTATACGAACAAAACAATGTCTGAAAAACAAGTTTTGCACCATTTCGTCTTGCTCGATGGTCTTGCACATGGTCATGGTCCACGTAAACGTTTTGTGGGTAAAACCGGGCTCAAGATGTAGGAGGGATGAAGATAAACAAGTCCTATAATATTACGCGTTTCTGGTGAACCGTTTTCATAAGAAATCACTTTAAATATTGACACTTTTTCCTTGTACTTAGAATCTTTGGAAAATTGATTCGCTTTTTCAAGATTGGCGGTGAGTGAGATATGCTAATCAAAAGGATGGGGAATTAAATTCCCATATCACTTTTTTTTACTTTTTTCTTTTATTATTTCATTTAGCCTTCTTCTCAATTTCTATTTCTATTTATTCCAGTTTCTTATTAAATTATTTTCTACTTCACAATTTTATCTATCTTTTATAAATCAAGAAACTATACATGGTTATATTTGAATTCACGCAGCAAAAAGTGTAACTTTATTATTAGTTGAAGGATATTTGACCGCTTTAAGAATTGCCGTTTTGTTATTAGAATTTCTAAATTTGAAGAATTAACAAGTATTTCTGGCACATCGTTTCCTGACCGTTAAGATGAAACGATACTAACAGTGATTTTGTAATGTAGCATGTTCATTCACTGCTTTCTGTTTAATAATAGCTGTACATAACTATTTCTACCAAGTAATATAATAATTACATGTAGCTTCATAATTTACAAAAAAATAGTTGACATAATAGAATAAAAAATACATTTAATAATAAAATTTTAAAAAGTAAAAGACAGTGCACTTCATTGATCATCCTTGAGAGAACAGTCAATCATTTACAGTAACAGGCACAAGAAGAAAATTTTAACATATATAATCATTTTCTTTGAAAATGTCTCATCATCGGTCCTCAATATTCTACAGTTTGTTTGTACTCATTGATTCCCACATTTTGAGCCCCGTTTCATATAAAAAGCGTTCGTATGATCCATCGCCTTCCTTTATGAACTGATCTTCATTTTCCAAATTCATGACGACACGAGCATCATACTCCAAAAGAATTACAGTTTCAAGTTCTGATTATCAAGATATCTGATAATCATAGAATACTGATGTTCTAATCATTTATTCATAGTCTTAATTTCTGTGAAGAAAGGAAGGCGAAGGTCAGTGCAAATTTGGGGATTGGAATTAGGTTTTCTGACACTGACACAAGGTATACGGATTACAATTAGGCTACACAGACTCACTTGTTGCGTACGCTATCCGGTGAAGGTGGTCTTCTGGATTCGAGACTATCCATGGCATGCCATTCGTTGAGGCAGGAACGATCGCTCTCGATTCGTTGTTCATAGTAACTGACCCAATCGTGAGATAGACCACCCAGGAAGTAGTTTTGCTCGCGTGCTTTACTCGACACCTTGTGTAATGTCTGCAAGGCCGACCTGAAGAAGAAAATTCAATAAATATCTCAGTACAGAATGCCCTGCGCACAAAATGAATAAGCTGAAAAAATTTAGAGTTTAGTTTCAAAAACTGCTACACGTTCAACCACTTCCTTTACTATTTTCTTAATCACTATACTTCACTATTGACGCATCTCAGTGCGTTGAAAAATATGAAACACTTATTAGTACGTTCAATTCATTTTTGACAAAAACACAAATTATATTGGAAAATTTTTAGAAGTTAATACAAAACTGCGACTTGTGCTTGCAATATGTGGAACATAATCTGTATCACCAGTGTGACACTGCTGCTAATGACATGAACATTCACAAGATAGGCAACTTATGTAGGTGTAACTAGAGCCAACAGCTTATCACTTTACCTACCGCTTGCGAATTAAATGGATACATAGAACAGACCAACTAATTCGTGTGCAGATTCTCCGGTAATACCGATTCGGTTTTGTTTACAACCGGTTTAGGCTGCCGATCAATAAGCGCTGCCGATGAAAAGCCGATTTATAGGCTGCTGGTGGATAAACAATGGCGGAAAATAGCCTATTTATCCGCTCGTGGTAGGTAAAGTGTTAACATTGACGTAAAGATCAATTTCTTAACTACCAAATACAATTTTGTTTTTTTTTATACTTTATTTTCAACTTTACAATTTGTCCAGCTGGACATTTGGTAAATATTTGTAGCGTTTAACTTAAATATCACGCGGATGACTATCCTCAGCGAGATGTCGTCTTACAATCTTGTTATTGTGATTTGGTTAAGTCAAGGGGATGTCTCCTTTTTAGTCGTCTTTTTATGTGGGTTTCGTACGCTTCTGCAGCTAGCCGGTTCGAGTGTCTTGTAAATACCATATTAAAGCGACAACAGAAAATATAAGGATCAGAAGAAGACAAATTCAATTTTGTGTCACAAACTCTAAACCCAGTTTCCAGAGACCCAGTTAGACTTCGTGTAAATTTGGTGACTTTGTAATTAAATGCTACCTAGAAGTTTACAAGATTGCAAACTGGCTAGTATTTTGTGATTTCTACAGCAAGCAAAATGTTTTAATTTTCTCATTTCGCTGCAAATTAGCGTCGAAATTTTCTTAAATACGTCGTTTTTTTCTCTCAAAATAATTTATTCAATTAATTACCAGAAGCACGCAAAAGAGGATGCCCTGAGCAGGCCTAAATTTCATAAACGTACTATAATTAATTTCGCTTTGAAGTTATTTCTGGAATCATAGAGTGATTTGAACGTCAAAGTGTGAGTATGCTATTACTATTATTGAGTTATTATTGTCAAGGATTTGGTAAGAACAATGAAAAATAAAGTAATTGCTGATTATTAGAATAGTTTTTGTTTTACCAATATTATACAAACTCCGTGGCACTGTTTACGTGTTAAGAAAGTGGAGGAAAAAAAGGGTCGGATCCATGAGAAAATTATACTTAACTCATGATGCGGAAGACAAAGTTTATTTTAACCGCTATCGTAAGATACCGGAAGATGCTCTTGAATCTTAAAGCACTTTTTCCGTTTTGAGCGATTAGATAAAAGCACTTCCGATTTTCTTTAGAGAGAGAATCACCACGGTAGACTGGTTTTCATAGTGTCATGCTTGTTCCTGATCTGTTAGACGAGTGTCGATGTTCGTTTTGCGTAACGGATAATGGGTCTGACGTTTATAATTAAACATTTTACGTAACGTCCAAGAGAGATCGTATTTGAGTATGCTAAATGGGCAAACATGAGCATCGGAGTTTTTCAGAAACGTTTAATTTTATTCTGAGACAAAGTAAATGGTACCTACAGTCTACCATGAAACGAGTGGGCTCACTCGTCTTTTCTAATAAAAACCTAACATAATCTTTCTGTCAGTTATAATGAATCACATTTATTGCTGACATAGTGTCAAATTTTCACATTAATATCGTTTCTGTAATAGAACGATACGTAGTTCGTACGTACAATATTCTGAAAGTATTATACAAGACATAAAATGCGACGAAGACATAGATTGACTTTATTTATTTGTCGTCCATATCGTTTTATAATGTTCTTCTCTTCAGGGTTATATACTTTGTTATAGCGTTCACTTTGAATACTACATATAACATTAAAATATCTGTTTAAAATAAATTGGGTCGTGAACAGCCTTTGACATTGGAAGAACAAGGACAAGTGTGTTTCTAACACTTTGACTGCCACGCTGAATTAATTGAAAATGACAAACTTTCCAAATTTGTATACAAAATGAATATAACTTCAAATTATGTCCATTTTAATCAATAATATTAGTAACTTCTACAATCTTTTTACTGCTCCTATCAGACATGATTCGATATATTTATTAATACTATACATAATCAAATAAATGATGATTGAATCTATGTGTCACCCACATGTGGATGGCATGGCAGTCAAAGTGATAAAGAAATCGCCATTCCTACCAGGAAAATTTCAAGGGTAGTTCGAAGTTCAAATGTGGTTAAAAACATTGTAAAACAGTACTGAAAATTATGTTGCTTTAATATCTCCCGACAAGCCAAGAATTTTACCGCAACAAGAAAAAAAAGTTATTTTTCGAGTTACATCAAATTCTGGCCTATCTGTTCCTGCCATAACTAGAGAAGACAAAGGAACCTCCATTATCTTCACGACGTATCCGTGAAAGACTAAAGTTCATTAAGTTGACTATGTTGAGGAGCACAGAATGGAAGGTGATATTCTAGCAGAGAAAAAATTCGATCTCGATGGTCTTTTTGTTATTACCATGATCCAAGGAAATGTCAATAAACCTGAACTAAAAGACAATTTGGTCGTTGATCAATTATGGCATGGGCGGTGATTGGGTACGAAAAAAAGCGAAATTGTGTTTTTGTACAGAATGAAACCACAATATTTTGAAATGACTGGTATACAAGAGTTTGTGTTTGAACAAGATAATGCGAGTAGGCATACTGGTCAGACAAGTGAACGGTAGATCAAAGATAATAAAACAAATTGGATTGGTCCTTAAACAAATTAAAAATTTATGAGAACTTATTGCTAGAAGCGTTTACAAAAATAATAGACAATTTTCAACTGTAGATAAGCTGAAGTGGTAATTGAACGGTCTCAGAAAGAGTTCGATCAAAAGATAATGAAAAAGGTATACGACAGCATCACAAATCGTATTTTCGACTTATCCTGTTAAGTGGGTCATGTCTTGAACAACAGCGCCCTTTGTGCGTGCAGTGAAAAACGAATTTAATTCGTCATGCCCGCAATAAATGCAACAACGCTTTAACTAATCTCTAATAAATAAATGAATCGTAAATTAATTAAACAAAGGAAAACGAAAAATATTGGATGACAATAGTCCACTGTGGTGAGAGTAAAAAATAAATATTACATCGATTCTGTCCTATACAAGTGAATTTATTAATTTTGCGACGAGTTAACTCATCATGCCTACTCCAGAAGCATTTTTAAATGATGAGTTAACTCATCTTCCACGGTTAAGGGGTCATATACGTTTCTCGGCGCAAAAAGTTGGTCAATGTTTGTGAATGATTGGAGGCCAAACTATTAGGCCGACTGATTTAATTCTTTCTGTATTACAAAAGTACATGTTTATAAAGTAGGAAACAGAATTGAAAAACTAAAAATTATTAGAAATATGGTGTCTGCGTGATGTGGCGTAAAACAGTTTTTTTGGCGCCGCTCCAAACGGCGGGTATGATTCAGCCTGTATGGGTTATCAGAAATAAAAATTTTCGATTTTTTAACATTCTTTGGGATCATAGTGCTCAGCTCACAATGGGATTTTTTAGAAGAAAAAAAAAAACAATTACGTCAATGGTAACAATTTGAACAGAAGGGTCACGATTTTTACGAAAAAATTATTGTGTTAATAAAAATTAAGTGTTATTTTATAATGATCAATGTTTTAATCATATTTATCTTATGATAACATTAGCATTAGTCAACTAATTTGTTTATGTACTTAATATACTTTCTCATCAAATTTTTATTTATGTTACAACTTACTTATTGATTTTGATTATTAAAAAATTAAGAAATAAAGACTGGAAATTTAAGATAGTAATATTAAAACAATAATTATTCCTACAAATTTCCACACTAATTAAAAGAAAATCCTAACACAACGATAATAGTATTGAAATACAAATATTAGTATTTACTGTATCAAGTTCAACAGAACGGACGAACATTTATGAGAGGAAAAGATTTACTGTTTACTATGATCAAGCAACCAAGAAATCATCGGATATTCATCAAGTCTTTCAGATAGAGATTCACGGAGCACGACGATTACTTTTTTTTTTAATTTGCTATGAAAATTTCTCACATTTTAAATACTTTCCTTGTATGGAATTCTTCAAAATTATGTTCATATTATTTTTAACCCTAGAACGTTCTTCCGTTCGACTCTACACTGAAGGTCTTTGGGTCAAAAATGATCCGAATGTATAGAACTCATTTTCAGCTTTATAATGTAATTTCAGGATTAAGGAAGCATAGAGTCACCCAGTCGCATCTATTATAATAGCTTTAATTATAGAAAAAGAACACACTTTGCCCAAATTGTTTATTTTTAACAGGTTTTACATACTTGGAACAGTGTTGTTTGCATATGAATTGGCATTGTACTAACATGAACTGCATATTTTTGGCATTAATAAAACTATTCTGGTCATTTTATGCTATTTATATATTCTTTCGATTATACTATCACCCACTTGTTTGTAAGATTTGAACATGATTGATTTCTGTTATTTGATTGTGCCTCGTTTACGTTGGAACAAGAAAGACCCAAAGACCTTATGTAACAATTTTTGTAACCAACACGCCATATGAACCCAGACAATAAACTTTCAATATACTGTCAAGGGAACAGAAACAAACATATTGATACTAATTTCATTGCATTTCTTCGATAACAACAAAAGTTTAAAAAGAAATAAGAACGAGGTGGGTCGAGAAAGACCCGAAGACCGCACTAGGGTCAATGCAGCGATTTCCGCGAGATTGTCGAGCACAACATGGAATCAGAATATCGACTAGGCTATAACAGCAAGAGATACACTGAAGTCGAGGTGCTGAAGAAGTACAATGTGGACTTCGAGTGGAACGCTGATTAAGCAACTATTGACATTAGGCCAAATCAAAGTTTCAATTTCGAATTTACTCCGCTCGAATCAATTTCTGATAATTATCTGTCTACAAAAACTCTGTAAACTTTACAATTCAGTATTTTTTCGTGCAATTTTATCGGAAAGTTTTGTTTTACCAAAAATTAACAGTAGAGATTAAAAATCAGTTCTATTCTAATAGATTATGAAATCGTTGTAATTAAGCATTACGGAAAATTGAGAGTTTAACCAAGCTTTGTAAATTCACTATGCGAATATTGTGCGTAGTATCATTTCGCATGCAAGAAGAAAATGTTTTCTTCGATAAATTCTCGTTGGATCGATGCCAAACGACGGAGAAAGAGTAGCAGAAAGAGAAAACTTCGAATACACAAATATCGGTAGTAGACAAATCACGTATACCAAATTGGGGGAAGAGTAATGGAGCACGCAAAACACGTGGAAGACACCGCATTTCATTATAAATATTTCTTAATTTTTTATTAAGAAGAATAACTACTCTGTGAACTAATTGTTGTCAACGAATGAACAGTTGTTTAATAACTGGAAATCAGCATGATTCAAAATTAAAAAAGAAAAAAATATTTATTTCTATTCTATTTTACGTCTTTCAGATATTTCCAAATAATATAAACAAAATTTCTCAAGGAATTAAAGAAATACACAAGATTCAAGGAAATTTTTTCAATTTAGATTACAAAAACTTTCCCAGAAATTTTTTAGGAATCACAGTAGAACTTCAAGGATGAAGGGAAATTTCCTCAGAATCCAACAAAAATTTACAGAAAATTTAATCACTTTTGGCATTAATTTCTCTATTAATATTAAAGTATAGCGACTTAAACGATTTAGAAACCTTACTTGGCAGCCTTGGTGACATCGGCAACGACCTTCTTTCTTTTAAGGTTCCCAAGGATCCACAGGATCACAAGCAGAACACACAAAACCTCCACATAAATAGAACCACGCGTTACCATGATTCCTGTTAGGTTAATGTCCGACCTTGTAATTTATTCTCGTCAAGGACATCAAACTGAATAGCACATTATCTCATCCCAATATATTTTTCGAATTTTAAATTGTAAAATGTCCAATGATCGCAATATACCAACACAAATAGATTATTCACATGGATTAGAGGTGTCTAAATTTACGATCGAGGTTGTGGTGCACTATTCCAAATAACGTGTTCACATTTTCACATGGTTTTCAGGTTGATATTCGTATTTGAACAGTCTGTTTAGTGTTTAAAGATTCGTTAGATTGTCACGAGGTTCTCAAATTAATCATTCTGATTACGGAATCCTTATTACACAGTAGAACAGCGGTCCAAGTAGATGATGTATCTCTTTGCAGGGATTTCAGATTGATAGTACACTAAAAGAATTTTACGGTTGAGAGTTGATATTGCTTGAGGTATATTGAGAGTGAAGGATCAGCTCGGAAGATGAAACGAAGCCAAAACTCAATCAGAAGAGTTTTTCTTAGCACGACTACGTCCCGTGAACTGGCGAACAAGCATGATCGTTGGATCTGGCAGATCAGAATAGCGTGCGTAGGACAGTATGGTGGGGCGATGACATACGATCAAGACTAACCATATTTAGTGTCGATGAGTCTACTTTTTTTTAAGACCAGAATTATCGATAGAAAAGAGGGTAATGGACCAGTGATTGCTTCATGCAATGAATTTACAGTCATAGAATTTGGTCTAGCTCTTTTATCGCATTAGTTTGGAGCACAGTAATACTGACAAAAAAAAAAGGTCAACAGTAATTCTGTGTATGTGTATTAAATCAGACTGGTTTTGATACGACTTGAAATGAATCTGGATCGATTCGAACGGGGTATTAATAGATTTAAACTGAACTTGATCTAACTTGAAATATCTTGAACTGGCTCTACTTTAATTTGGCGTAACTTGAATCAAACTTACAAGGGAACCTACCAAAATATAACGCCGATGTTTTATATCAAAGACTAGTATTTTTCAGATTATTAATGACTGTGTAATTTTACAACAAACTCTAGATAAATGTTAATTGATTTCGAGTAATTTAAGTTGATACAAATTCAAGTTTAATCTAGATAGACCTGAACTGAATTTGAAATCTCGTGAAACAGATTCCATTGCATTGGAGTGTTCTAATACCTGTAATTAAACTCACCAGTAAGTAAAACAAGTGGTTGGATTGATTAGTCTAAGCTGTTACATTTAGATCATTTTAACGTATATAATAGGTCATTGTGGAGTCACTTTTTATTAAAATATAAATTCATTAAAAGGATTTCTGAAAACTATGAACTTTTGTTTAGAATTATGAACAAAACCAATTTTATGTGTTTAACTTGTTACGGAGATGTCTGATATTTGACAGACTTTATTTATACAAATTTCTTTATTATCTATATTGACATTTTCTAATAACTTACATTAGTTACTGTGCACGTCATCTGTAACCATACATTTAAAATGCAGTTTTTATAATTCCCTTTATATGCTAAGCAAATTTCAGTTTTTAAAACAATGTATGTTCAGAAATGTATGAA
This sequence comes from Macropis europaea, assembly GCA_916610135.2. NCBI lineage: Eukaryota > Metazoa > Arthropoda > Insecta > Hymenoptera > Melittidae > Macropis > Macropis europaea. The sequence continues at coordinate 21,307,012 of OU744345.1, read as the reverse complement.
AAAATTAAAATTTTATCTAATTCCGATCGGTATGAAGTGAAGCTGAGCAAGCTTTAATTGCACTGAGATTAACTGTATTTGAATTGAATTTAAACTGATGTAAATTTACCAAACTTTTCCAACTTAATCAGAAAATTAGGATGATATTTTAACCAATTGCTTCACGATTTTATCAATCGTTGTACGCGTTATACGTGCTTCTTGAGATTTTTGTAAGAGTCACCGGAGCTGTACCAAAAATTGTTAAAAAGTTAATACAAAATTACAACTTGCGTTTGCAGCGTCATTGGTTGTTCTAAAGCAGAGGGTTAAAAAAGAAAGTGGATCTTGACCTGGGAGAAGCTTTATGGGTCCTCTGAGGCCGCTCCCACTTGCAAATGAGCCCGTTATATTCCCACTTTTGAAGAAACTGTGATTTCATGTGCTCGATGACGAAATTTCAACTTTCCGGAAGTTCTATTCTTGGCCAGTGAAACATTGAAAAAAACCACATCGAATTTACATCCAAATAAGACTTTGAAATTACAAAAATAATAATTGGTACATTAAAACAGCAATTGCTGTAAGACTACTAATTGTAAGTGCTATTACAAGCGCAGTATAATAAACCTTTATTCCACTTAGAACAATTTTCTGTACCAACATAGTCATTTCCATTCTGAAATTTCAGAAATATGATTCAATTTCAATTTCAACAGCTTTCAGCATTCGATAAACGCAACTTTCTAAATTACAACATGTAACATATTGTTGAATCATTTTGTGTCTTTTGTTTCAAAATATAAGTATGTATGCGTCGACTTAATATTTTATCAGAACAAAAGAATGTGTTGTACTTTTGGAAGAACATATATGTATGGACATCTATAATTTAGAGTTCGGTTACAATAAATCCATAATTTGGTTTGTGTGTCAGAGGAATATTGAGAATCTACAGACAATGCAGCCGTACGATGCACACGTGGTGCAACGGAAGATGCACCTGCACTCTGTCTCTTGGTTTGTGCAATTAGATGAGTCATTTGAAAAACATGCCTGCATGGAATATAGTCTGACTGAACGTACAGTTAACAACTTTTATTTTCTACATTTCTCTTCTGCAGTCAACAAACAATTAATGATCGCCTATTGTCTTACTGTAACTTAAATATCGAAAACAATATTTAAACATTAGGTAGTAAGCTTGGAATAAATTACCGCTCTGCTCGAATTAAAAGAGAAACGGCTGTGGCAAATTCTGTTATACTTTTAGCAAGCCTAAAAGTTCAGAATACAAGTCTATATGCAATGTACCTTAAAATAGATATTTTTTCTTTAGAAAAAGCAGACTGTACTCCAGTAACGTCAATTATCTCGTTTATTATTCAAAACACACTTTAATACTTTTCGTGACATTTGAAAAATATTTTTCTTGCGGTTTCGGAGAAAACAAATTGAAAATTGTATATAGAAGACGCTGTGGACGAGTGACATCGATTGTCACCGATTTATATCGAAACTGCAATCGTTCAGGGGAAAGTTTTACGAGTCACCTCGCTCGATTTAACAATTCCAACTGTAAAACACGCGCAGACACATTATGCTAGTCGGCTTTCGAATCGCGTTCACTCTCGATAAACGTCTCATTACAGTTGGATGCTACAATCATAGTTACTTTCACGTTTTGGTCACCCAATTTTCTCAATTATAGTATTTGTGTATACGAACCGAACGTCTTACTGTTGAAAATTTAGTCTAGAATATTATTAAAGCATTGTAAAACGCATTTACGACAACAATGTTCTCATAAACCAGTTGAGCGGCACGTTATCAAAAAACGTTCATGTATTTTGCAAATGACAGGTTGTCGCAGAAGACAGACGTGTTCATAACACACTCTTTACTAGTCTTTACCAACCGATGTATAATGATTATAATAATAATAATAATAATTTTTGATTGAACATTTGATTGTTGTACCATATTACGATTGTAGATGTTCGAGGGCCATTCATAACTCCGGTCGCCATTCGCGCTTGACACAAACATGTACTTCCTCATAGTATTTTAACAGTAATTATTAAAATAACCCTAAAATTAAAATACTGAAAAAAACACATATAATACAAAAAAAACAGTAACAATGACACTTCGTGTTTGAAGTAACGTGCTGAACACTTAGGTTTTATGCAAATGACATTGTTCTTACATAATATTTTTCACTAATTGTATAGTATATTCATAATGCGTTTATGTTTGTACTTAATGGGATCGTAAATTATCTGTGATACCTCTTCATTACTATGATGTTTTATACGATTATATATCTACTTGCAAGTAATTATTTTAATGTAATCCCGGGCAAATTCAATTTTCAAATCATTATGCGAATCCACAATACTAATGTATAATAGCTGATTATCCCAATAGCTCTTGAACATTTTGTGTGGATTTCATCATATTCATCCTGAATATGGGTGACATGTTCACACATCTGTTAAGGCTGCAATTTTCGAGTTCAAAAGAACTATTGTTTGTTCTCCTCGCGGTGTTGCCTTTCACCCTCGTTGCATTTTTCGTACTGGTCATCCTTTTTCTATCGGTTGGTTTCTAAATCGTAATATTACACCCGGCTCACCGCCTACTCCAAACTTGGACGGTTCATTGACTTAAACTACAAAGGATTTATTCAAATCGAATTCATATGGTTTGCACTGAAATTCGCGAATTGTATTTGGCTGACAATAATAACATGAATATCGAAATTCAGAAACCGTCAGCTAAAATCATTGACTTGAAAAATACAAATTCTGCAGTTGGTATTTCATCATTATATCACAAACAAGAGCAGATTATTAATGAGATACACGAGAGGGAAACTAGAAAAAATTAACTTATCTTCTTTGATACAAGGGAGCCTCATCATGCTACATCATCTTCAGATCAAAATGCTGTCAAGTATACCTTGCAAATAATTCATCCGAGAGATTATGACCACGTTAGAACCGGAAGATTTGAAAAAAGGCGTAATGACTATGTTACACTGTTGAAGGTCATGTTTCAACTCGAAAAAAGAGGTTCTTTCTGGTCTTAGAAGCAAAAGAAGATCCTCTGGGTCAATGAAAATTTCGCAGGATCGCAACAAGGTGCAACGAAATCATTTGTAGGAACTTGGGCGTGAATTCATGGGTGCTTGAACCATCGAATATAACTAATAAAACTGTATGTTATAGTTTACACCGAAGTATACACAGGAGGAAATTGAAACAAGGGGAATGGGCCTACAGTGGGGAAAGGCCCGAGATTCCGTGGCCATTACTGTCCTAAAGTCTTAGCTTCTTCTTTTTGATCATCCTATATACACACCTCTTTCTACAGACGATTATTTTTATGAGTCTCGTACCTCCTTGCACAATAACCATGATCTTTTGTTAGGTCGATCGGAAAGTTCTGTTGTCAGTTGGTACCTGAATGTTTATGACCCTTTTCGGAATCTCCACAAATTGCAGGTATAGTACCTGGAACAGATATAGCGAGATCGCAACTTGCACCTCCAGGTAGCGGAAGTAATTGATACTGCCGGACCCAGGTCCGTATACGATACACAACTGTAGGGTTCCGATCAATAAAACAACAAATTCTTTTATCTAAAATACCATAGTGGTTATCATACACGCTACTTATACTCATAACCCTCCAAAACTTTATTGAAGGAAGAAGATTTAACTTCTTCTAGTATAATGAGGAATATGATGAGGGAACAGAATCATAGTTGAGATACTTCACACGGCCCTGACTGAGGTCTGGAAACTTTACCTTCCAAAAAAAGTGCCAAACCTTTTGTTTCGAAACCGCAAAACTGTAAACTGTAGGCCTCCTATAATTTTTAAGACCTCGCTATATCTCTTCCAGGTACTATACTTTGAATGGACTGGAGAAATTTTCCTGGTAAAACTGAGATAAATACGACCTCATTTCGACTGATTTAAGTTCATCACAGAATAATACAATTTTGTTACTTGGCACTTGTGACATTTTGAATACCTTCATTATACGTTTCCTTGTGTATCCAGTGAAAACTAATCGTAATCTTTACAGGTGAAACTCAAAGATTCATACGTATACAAAAATTTGGTTTCTCTGAAGGGGAATTGAACGAAACACTAACCTTACGTTTCGTGGACAAAATGAACCTTGAGACAAATTTCTTTTGCAAAACTCTGTCAGATATGATGCCAAGTTTCATCTCTGAAAGTCATGACAATTACTTTTTCACATTCTATATAAACAATAACGGTTGAATTTTTTATTGAAACATCGCCTATCAAAATACTCACTTACTATCTTTCATATAATCTTATCTTTTTAACAAATAAATAAATTAATAAATAACCAGTGAGATACCTTAAAGATATCCTGTATATTATTACTGAGCAACTGTTCGATCCAGAGGATTGTCAGGATTGTTTTAAAAAACAGCTTTACTAGAACGAATGTTTTTGTTTTTTATTAGTCAAGGATGGAGATTCCTCTAACGATAGACGTTAATGATCCACGATCGAGGATCTAGATCCTGAAAGAGCATCCCGACAGTTCGCTGAGCAGAACGAGCGGCGTGTAGATCCTCGAACCTGTTCTACACTATGATCGCAACAGTGAAAGGAATAGAAATAAGACGATGACATCAACAACGGAGCGTTAATTAGCTTCGATGATGGTCTATCTGACACCAGGATACCGTGAATAATCGCTCAACTACATTTTTCACGCTTTTCTTTGTTAATTCGTGTTAAAGATCTTGGGGCAGCAGGCTACAGTCTCTTGAGTTTACTTTAAATTGACTTGAACTGAATTTGGTCTAACTTGAAGTAACTTGAACAGACTGATTAGAACTGAATTTATAAGCGCAATATCTCGAAAACCACTAAAAATCGAGTGTATACATTAAAGATCAGTGACTTTGTCTTGAAAAGCACTATCAAATAATCTCAACAAAAATACATAGTTCCATTTAAAAAAAAAACTTGACCTTCATATCTCTTAAAATAATAATGTAAAAAAATTTGTCTTCGTCAAAAGACGTGCTCCCTTATACCATGCAACTTCCATATAAAACATTTTCTCTATCTTTAATAAGTTAGGAAATATGAGCTTGTAACAGATAAGCTGGGACTCCCTGTATATACGCTATACACCTATTTGAATCATTTAGTACTGAAACGAAATATGTCCATTTTTTTAAATTTAATACCTGGCAATAAAAACTTTACCTAATTTTCTTCGAAATAATGTTTATTAGCTGAATTTGTTGTGTAATTATTGCATAAGAGGTACTGAATAAAGAGAATGGATTTTTCAAAACAGTTTAAAAAAATCTGTTGAAAAGATTTTTATATCGTTTAATTCAACGTATGAAGCACGTATGTATAAGTGTAAATTTCCAACATTTTATCTGAAAAATGACTGGTAATTGATTTTTGCCTGAATGACCCCCCTCCCACCTAAGAATTCAGGGCATGTTTAAGAAAAATCTATGCTATACTGAAGCAGACTGTTCTTTGAATTTGATTCGAAATTCAGGCCACCTGAGTTTATTCTCCTCTAGAAAGAAAAAAGGAATCAACGTTTAACGGAAATGTAATTACAATTTGTTCAAAATTGGCACGGATGCGGTTCGACATAAAATTTGAGACTTTAAAAGCCATTCCACTCTTATTATACTGCATGATGCATATGGTGGAAAAGCTGTTCAGTGATCCTGAATCGATTAAATATTACGACTCTACTATACTGGAAGCCGTCAGTAGCGACTGAAGCCTGTTTATAATTCGAATTGATCAATATCATCATTAATACTCGAAAATTCACTGTACTTTATTTTGACCGGAAATCGTAGCGTTTAAAATTTATTTATTTCAACAGTAATGACTGCAGAGATAGATTCTATAAGTACAGCCTATCAAATAGCGTGCATGTTTACCGTTTTCTAATGAAAAATAATCATGGCTACGATGACTGTGGAAGTTTGTAAGAGAGAAAATGATGTCGAAGAGGTGAACCGACGGTTTCGAGTTAATTAGGATCACGAGAGAGTCGTTTTTGCATCGTCGGAAAGAGGAATACTTATCGTTGGATGTTCACCACGCCCAAACCTGTAGCTGGCGACCTGGAAACTGGCTAACTTATGCTCTTTTATGCCACGGAGAACAAAAACCGGACCACCAAGCCTCTTTCGATACGCTAAAACGCATAAACTGCGTCGTTTCGTCGGCAATTTTATTCAAAAACTACAACGAAACTCATGGTTTAATCAATTTTTTTATAAAACGTTTAGAAATGAATCAGCTCACAACTTGTTAATTTCAAATCGGTAACAATAACACTGAATTCTTATAATTAACCCTTCATAACAGGAATTTTTTTGCGTATGACGAAAGTGATACATCAGGTAAATGATAAAGACAAATGATAAAGTTTGTATTACGGGATATAAACATGAATAAATATAATAATAAACGAACAGTGATAAATAAACGAAATAAGACTTACAAAGTATAGATGTATAGCTATGTAACTTCGAAGTCACGAGGCGTTATAGAGGTTAAATAATTTTAACTATACTTTGATTCCTAATTGTATTTAGACTGTATTTCATGTATATACTAATCCTCATTGATACGTAAATGGGAAATAATTTAGCAATTATACTTTACGAATTCTTAATTTTGTTCTATTTTCAAACTATCAAACATTTTTAGGAAATTCAAAACGATTTTTCTAGAAAACGATCCGATAATTCTAAGAAATTTTGCCGAAATTTCGATAAAAAATTCTAAAGTCAAGAAAATTTCCGGAACTCAACAGAAGAATATCTAGTTCTCAGAAAATTCCTCAGACAATTTTGAGAAAATGATCAGAAACTGCTCAGAAATATTCTAAAACTTGAAGAAAAATACGATAGAAACTCCATGAAAATTCTTCTTTTCTTAAAGAAAACAGTCTCAGATATTGTAAAATTGTATTTTAATTTATCACGGTCATAGCATAATGACATTATGAAATACTGTTCAATAATGGACGCAATTTAGTGACTGACAGCAACTATTGCATTACCATTTGGGGACGATTCCTTCGGGCAGAATCTCAGAAATCTTTGACCGAGTCGCTTTCTTTCCGCTCTGTGCTGAAGCTTCATTATTCACCGATTACCTAACGCACGGTTAGCATTACGAATCAGCTATCGATTCACCGGGGACAGCGGTGAAAGTACCGCGAAGCATATCTCGAACACCTGCCTTCGAATCTTCTTCGTTGCTCTACCAAAAGGCAACTGTACATTCAGTGTACTCTTCGGTTGCGATGAATATCCTGTACACTTCGATCGATATAATACACCACGACAAAAAGCACAGAACTTCGGCGATTAAACGCTCGAAGTTATGAGAAATTAACTGAATTACAGGTGTTAATTAATACTTTACCTACCGGAAGCCTGTCTATAGGCTTTTTGCGACTAGCGCTTATCAGTCATAAATCGGTGGATTTTAATGTTTCGTCGTCAGTAATACGTTCGTTTTTATCTTGGAAATAGTTCAACAATCTTTAAAAAGTTATAGCAGTGATTCTAATTATATAGTTAATAACAAACGTCGTATTTTTATTTAAAAGTAGTAGCAACCCATCAGTACGACGATGAACCAGTAGGTAATATGTTAAAGTCGTTTGTTAAAGGCTGGAAAAGTATGTGATACGGAAAAAAGATTGTAGGGTACTTCTATCAATGGACTAACCATAACTTGTGACTAGACTGCAGATGTTTATGCAAATATACATTTTCTGATTTCAACAATTTTTATGTTAATACAGTCGAAGAGATTGAATTTTGATGTAACTATATTTTGTGCTTCGTATGCACAAAAAACATACTTTTTAGTTCTTTTATGTAATTAAATGTACATATTTCAAGTATGTGAATCTATGAAATTGCATACACATCCGCAATCACATTTTCTGTCCAATGGAATTCAGATAATCGTATTCAAAGATGTTAGAATATACACAGTGCGACACACGAAAAAGATCAGAACCATTTACTAACACCATTATTCAATATGCTCATGGTGCATATTGAATAAATGCTCAAGTGAGCCCTGCTCACTTTTGTAAAACGTTTACGTCGCTCACAGAATGAATCGAATGCCCCAGAAAACGTTTTTTTCCCGAATCGCCTTCAGTTCTCTTGTCGACTGTTGGATCGATGAAACGACCACGAATCTCGTCCCTTTCATTGCAATTTTTAATTCAGGCAATAAAAAATGTCAGTCGGCAGTAAATCTGGCGAGTAGGGTGAAGGGGATAACACGGGGAACCCTCGTTTCGCTAAAAAAACTCTGTGACAATGATGGAAGAACGCGCCGGTGCATTGTGCAGGAGAGACCAAGAATGGTGGTTCGGAAGCCATCTAAATCTGTAAGTCCCCGGCTAAATGTCCATAGCAGTCGATTTTGGGTTACACGGAAGAAGAAGAAACCAAGGGTGCACACTTTTTCAAATATTCGACGAAAATCTTACGCAGGATGGACTCTGCTCAGTCCGTGGTACTGGTGCTCCGTGATACTTCTTCATTCGTCTCTATCACGGAATTGCCAGACCCAATTTAGTTAAACAAAAAACTAACATACAGTGTGGGTGTTCTAGTATCCGTGATAAAAAATTAGTTAGTTGAACTTAGTGTGATGGAGTGAGAGAGCATTACTTATGTGTAATTTCTTGTGATAATAGTGAACGACTGCTTGTTTATTATACTATCATAGCTTGGATGCGACTTCGCCCTCGATTTTTCTGCGTATAGAATTCGAAATATTGTTTTTCCCCCCTTATGTCTTGTAACTGAGTGTATTCTCTTTCGAGTGCGCGGGCGCCGAACTTTGCCACCTAGCGGCTGTGCGTGAACTATGCCCTCGTGGACGCCTCGCTGGCACGCCGACGAAAAATAGTCTCATGTCTTTTTCTCGATATATAGTTTATTTCGCAATAAAATATATCCTATAACACCCCGAAACATGTAAAGAAGCTATCGTGCAAATTTTGTAACAATCGATTTAGCAGTTTTTGAGATTTTTGCGAACATACAAACAAACTCTATCTGTTTACCACAATAGTAAGATAATTGCCCCAATCTGCGGCGAATCCATAGCATCACAAATGAACAACCAGAATGATTTAGTAACTTCTAAACTTTCTGAGCTTTTCCCAAAGACTGAAGGATGCTTGCCCCTTGATGTCAATATATGCCAATTTGAACAATTCATGTACTATATCTACCATAAACCAAGAAAACAATGCACTTCATTTTTTTTAAATATAAAACTGAACTAGTAGCGATAATCTCAGACGTTTACGAATTCTGGTCAAAGTTGATATTAAAGTTATAAAATTTTGTTTTATCGTTCAAGAGCATGACTGTGGGTATCGAGTTGTTGGTAGAGTTTTGGGGGTTCTAAGGGAATTTTCAAGGTCACGCAGAATTTAGGGAGGACAGCGTCGCGACGCAGCCATAAATGGTCGCACGAGCAACCCCACCATTCGTTCGACTGCTCGAAGCTTCTCCAAAAATAGGACGACGACAACGTCGTCGACGATACAGCGACAGAGTCTGTGCTACCTTGGCGATCTGTCGACAATAGTCCTCGAAACCTAACCACAATCGATGATTTTCTATTTCACGACACACACATTAACATCTCTAACAAACAAAACTGCCGAATCAGTCAGAAACTAAAAGGTTATGAACACTCAGAAATTATTGTCGTTGTCTATTTAAATCTAAGTTTCGTGCCACGCCAAGTTATCTGTTACAAAAGAAAGTCACTAGAAGAAAGACGTCAAAGAATGATTAAAAAAAGGTATACAGACTATTCTGCCTTCCTTAGCTCAATTATCCTAAGTAACATTTCGAAGCATCCGAGAAAAATGAGGTTTATAATTAAAAATTATTCGAAAAGCAGTTAGGAGAAATAAATGAAACTGTTTCTAAACCCCTACGATGCACGTAGGGCATTCTGACTTTGCTTAGAATGTAAGAAACATATCGAACTCTAAATATTTCACAATATCTTGAAAAATAGAAAAATGGAAGATAGGACATTTTAACTAAGGAGGGCAGTATTTGACCGATATTCAAATAAACAAGTTGAACGACATTATGAGCGGCTGCATAAACATTCAGTTTCTGGCGTTGCCGAGAAAGACGATACTCTATTTTTGTCAATGCGTAGAACGTGCAATTCTATGTAACCTACTTAGATACCCAGTATTTAACAAAAGTACGTTTTAGAAAATTTAGAAGATTACTAAAAATATCGAATTGTCAAACAAAAAGTAAGACGAACCATGAACCTTGAGCTATAAAAAACATTTTCAGTCAAATCTCTGGCCTGGCTGAAGAGACAGGATTCTAATTAGCTGCAGCTATACTGAAGTGTTTGAATTTTCGAAGTTACAAGCATGAAGACATGAAAAATTAGACTTATTTGCAAATGAATGGCGACAGACGCGTGGGAAGAAATTTTCATTTGCTCAGAAGAGATTCTAATTTTTAAATGCAGAACCGGAAGAGGTTGGGCAGACATGAAAGTTCCTCATAGTCCAACTGCGTAAGACAATCACTATGCCGACCAATTAAGCCACGGCCCACGCTTCATTTTTTCCCTCTATTCAACTGTTTAGATGCTCTTCCGCATCGATACTATCTCGCTTCGATTATTCTTTTCGACTATTGTCTGGCGACTTTTTGATCTCACTGCGTCAACTATACTCCTTCAGACGATTCTTCTACGATCGTTTAGTTCTTTCAGCGTAACAATTTTGCACGAATATTGCGCTTTCATGAGTAACTTCGTGTTTTCAAGAATAATTTGTAAACTGTCGAGCTTTCTCAAAGAATTTCTTAATTCCTTTCAATTTATATCTCTTCCCTGTATTATAATAAAATTCTGTGCTTCTATTGAATTCGTTTCAAAATACTTACACTGAAGTTTCAGCAAACTTTCAATGATTTATAAAATTACGTAAATTTGACCGCGGCCATTATATTAGCCTTAACAGTTTGATGGCTGCAAATACATATTTAGCGAAAATTAGTGGTCGTTGCCCATTTTTTTAATACTCAAGCTGAGTACTGTCATGTTCTACATTATTATTTTAATATCAATTATTTTGTCATCTTAATTTTATGTGTACAGTGTTGTTTATTTACTTTTTATCAATGATAGGTAAGCCTACTTATTTGTACTATACAAGTATTATCAACATAAATTAAGTCACGTATGCGTGACAGCGGCCATCAAACTGTTAATATATGAAATATTTATTTGTTGCTTATTTCTGTGACATTTGTCTGCTAGTGTTTTCATCTATTTTCTAGATTTTCTCTCAACAGACGATATTATTGACAGAATATCGATTCTGTAGACATGCTTGGAAGAGCAGATATAGTAACTGAAAAACACTCACCACATAGCTTGCACCGACACAGGTTTGAATATGTGTTGTCGCCCACAAACGCTAACACTGAAGCCTCTGAAACGAAATGAAAAAAAAAATTAAAAAATTAAGCTTCAAAGAGTCTTAAAGCAATCTGAAATTGATTTTCAAGGTGAAAATTTTCCAGTCGGAATTAAAAAATATTTAGGAATATTTAAAAGAAATTTTTCATTGTAATATCTAAGTTCAAGTCGCTCGATGAACTAAATATACTAATAGAGGAATTATAAAAAGATATAAACAATTCCTTCGTGAAATTTGTAGAGGAATTAAATATGTTAGAGTTTTCATTTTCATGCATCAAGTACTATGGTAGGAGTGCATGAAAAGGTAGAAGAAAGCATCGTAGAAGTTTATTCCATAAAATTAACAATTCAAAAGGGGTGGCCGACGTGACCGGAAGATCATAAATATTCTTCATAAATATTGATCGTGACTGCAACCGAAACGTCAAGTAACACAAAGAATCGTGAAATTATGCTACTGACTACGACCGACTACATATTCAAGAGATATCGATTGGTCGAGTAGAAATAAGAATTATAAATTTACCAAATTACTGAATCCCCGGGTTAAGAGAGTATTGAACTATTGTTTGTAGGAGCATTGGAATATCATTTAACCTATTCGAGTATCGAATCAGAAATTTATCCGTCTACTAAAATATCGACAAATTTGGTCTATTGAGTTATTAAACTTATATTACCGTACTGAATCACAGATCTATTTATTTATGGAACTATGCAACTACAGAGTGATCAGAGTATCAAAACATAAATATAATTCCCATTCATTGACTTAAACACTACTATCATCACTGTTCGCTAATAATCAACGTGTAGTAAACTAATCGAATGACGCTTTTAAATAAATCCCAAAAACCCCCTTAACCCTCAACGTGATTCCTTTTATGGTAGCTTTTAAGAGTTAAACAACGTTAACCTCTATCAACAATATTCATGAGTGTAATGAAAACTGCTACCGAATAATTGAATTGTTTATCATTGAAAGTGCGTCTGTCCATATTTCGGAAAAAATTAAGTTATGCGTTTAAACTGTTGTAGGTAACCCAAACTTCGGATTATGGAACCGAAAAACAAACAATAAAAGTGTAATTTGATATCTCCTATCGATTCCGATCGAAAAAACAGAATAAACATTATTTCGAAGAAAATTAGGTAAAGTTGAAATACACATACGCCCTTTCAATAATAAACGTTTCAATTATCGTATCAACGTAATGAAACAAAAGTCCAAGAAATTCAAGATGATGGGAGGTCCACGCAAAAGGAACCTTTGTCGCCACTATTCTAGCATACTGAATCAGCTTATAGATTACTTCATAACAGTTTGATGAGCTCAGGTGGAGCGGGGCAACAGAAAATTCAAGATGGACGAGGCCTATGGCCTCCAGACGAAATGAAGCTTGGGCAGACTGGATGGCACGACCTTCGAGCGTGACCTTGGTGCTCACCTGTCAAGCACACCTTGCTCTAACACACATGGCTTACGGTAACATGCTCCATTTCCCTGCACGAAAGAGAACGGCGCTGACCTTCGCGTTCACCTTTCCACCGTGTGTTTCTCGATCTCACCTATCGATGTACCGTTTCGCGAGCCTACGGGTAGATTAATCGACCGCGTGCCTCGCTAATGACTCACCGATCGCCGAAACGAACCCCGGAAACCGGTTAGAAAGTCTCGAAAAACGATCGACAGACCTGCATATCAATGCCTCCGGAAGACTCGGCCATATTTAACAATTGCCTCGGTTAAATGATTTATTTATTGAATGAATTTATTTATTTCACGCGATAACCCTTTTAACCCTCATCCATCCCTCATGTCCCAACTGAATTTCTCTCTTGGTGTCAAATTTACACAATGGTAAAAAATCAATATAATGAAAAGATAAACAGTTAAATTTGCAAAACTCTTTTATTCAGAATATAAAAATGAAATTTCTGTACATTCAGTACATTCAGGCACAAGATTGTACGCAATGTTAACAAATAATAAAGTGATGTGCAAGGTATACTGCTCATTTACATGTATCGCATTTTTGTGAGAAAAATGTGTCAAATTGACACGTGGGACGGATAAGGGTTAACGATGTCAAAACAGAAGATACAATTAGCTTGTGAGGGACTTATGCCTACAATTTTTAAAAATAATTAACCCTCTGCTCTCGAAGCATTTTACACCTGATATACAGAATTCTGGAACGCAAGGGTGACAGATTTTAACACTTTCACTGCCATGTTACCCATTATTGGATGAAACTTAAATTTAATCATTATTTATTTGATCTTATTAAAAAATACGCGTAGCAAGGTCTAATAAACCCAGTAAAAAAAATTGCGAAACTTAATAATATTATTGAACAAAAGGAGTGTAATTTGAGTTTGTATTCACTTTGTAAAAAAATTTAGGAAGTTTGTCATTTTCAACTAATACAGCGTGGCAGTGAAAGTGTTAACGGAAGATTTGTTTTATCTTCAGTATGTTTACTTTAATAGTTAAATGTTTATAAAAAGTCTACATTACACAACATCTGAAACTGAACATCATTTTTCGCCATTTATGCAAAAGAAGCAATTTATAGAGAGAAGCAAGCATAAATACTATGGTGCCTCATAGGCACGACACGAGTGCAAAGGGTTAATAACAATGTGCTTTAAAGTTAAGTATATAAACGGTCTAATGAGCCAGATAAATATTAATCAAATAAAAATAGAATGTACCAAAATAAAAATTAGAAAGAGGAAACAAGAAATAAAATAGAAGAAGGAAATTATACATCTATTGTAATGCATGATTTATTGTATATTTAGCTGCATTAACCGAGTCCATATATTGAGCAGCTGTAATTTATAATATAATAATGCATAGTGTCTCAGATTTCTAATAATAAATGGACTGATTATAATAGATTACACTGTGGCAATCATGCAGCACGCTACAGCAGTTGCACAAATTAGCACCAAAAGGAAAAAGACAGACGAGTAAAAAGGAACAAATAAATGTACGAAAATTAATGAATCGATATAAGAGAAATTGAATAGCACGATCATTTTCAAGAATTTTTAATTCCTATACATTCAAAAAATAAGTAATAGAAAATTCAATATAAAATCCGATAAGGGTAATTAGGTACGCATTGCACTGCTTTTATTATTTTAAGAGTTTTATTGGAATTAGTATATCAGACGATATAATAATATTAAAGGTGTAGTTGTAAAATAAAAAGAAAAGTGATTAAATAGTGAAAGGGTTAATTGTAGGTTAGAGAGACACACCGATCTGTGTTTTTTATTCGACGCGAAATAGAGGAGAAAGTGCGGAACTATCTATGGGAGCAAAAATCTGATAACCCGTAAAATCCTGCACCACACTTTCCCTACTGTTCGAACGAATGGTGAATAAATGAACCAGCAATTGCACGTAAAATCACGTGATCCGATAAATGCGATTTAAAGAAACTGACGATGGTTCATCAAATTCAGATCAAACCCAACATACCTGAAACTTCAACCAGATCTAACATAAAAAAATCAGATCTGAACGAGATGTTACCCTAAATCGTAGTAGATTCAATCCAGATTTAACTCAAATTAATCAAGCGTTGATCCGGGCCTAACTTAAATAAATTCAGGACAAAAACATCGCTAACTAATCACTACCAATTATTAGCCATGGCTACCGTTAATCACTACACATCACTAATCTCCCAGAGAAATTTAAAGCGAGAAGTCTGGTAATAACTAACAATAGTTCACATTGATAACAAAGGACGAAAAAAAAACATAAATTTCTTCGAGTCTGTCAGAATTTACTAGTAAATAATTTCGTAAAACTGTTTAGTAGAATGGCGTAACTAACATTTAATATAAAATGAATAGAAAAATTTGAAATACCATCCGTCACTAACTATTGTTTATTATAAATCTCAGACCGTTAGTAAGTCGTATATTAAATAAGCGACTAGATTTCTTGTTGCTATTTTTGTGAGAGGTTTCCCTCTTATTTCCTATCCGGTGACCGCGTTAATTGCTCGTATCCCGTATCAAGTTGATAACGAGAGGCAGAAACAAACTACCGTTCAATTTATTTATCCGCTAGCCCTTTTTGCTTTGGTTCGTGCAGGCAAAACGTCTCGATACTATGTACAATTATCGAATGTAAGAAATTTTTAACGTGGTTTTCAAGATAAACTGCACCAAGTTCAATGATCTTAAAACCAACGAATGTCTAGGACTCAAAAATTGTTAATTCAGTTCATTTTAGTTATTACTATTTTCTTATCAAACCATCTCAAAGCTCTGTTACGTATCACAATATGATTGATTAATATTTTATAAATGATATATTATACTATCCACCTTAGTTAAAATGTCCTATCTACTATTTTCTCATTTTTCAACATATTTTAAAATATTTGGTGTTCGATATGTTTTTTACCTTTTAAGCAAAGTTAGAATTCCCTACGTGCTTCATAGAGGTTTAGAAACAGCTTAATTTATTTCTCTTAACTGCTTTTCGAATAATTTTTAATGATAAACCTCATTTTTCTCGGATGTTTCGAAGTGTTAGTTAGGACAATTGAGCTAAGACAGGGGCAGCATAGAGTTAATATCATTTGTTTGCCGGTAAGTACGAAAATAAATTATTTTTTCCATTTCCTGAGGAGAATCAAGGTTTTAAGTATCGATACGAGTGTGACAAAAAATTTGAAGATGATGAATTTACCCGTCTCCGTCGAGAGTGATGGCGGTATCGGCTAAAACTCGAAGAACAAGGCCAACGGTGGCTCTCGCGTGACAATCGATACCTAAAAGACAACTCTCTTCGGCATCCTGCCTTCCTGTGCAGGATACCACCACCAGGTACCTTGTCCTTCCTGGATGAACCGACTCTAGTTTCACCGCCTGAAACAAAAATAAGAAACTTCGCATTAAAAACGGAAATTCTATTTTGGAATAAGTGCAAATTCTTATGTTACGCAGTGTTTAAAATTATAATTCTATATTAACCCTTTGATTGCTATGAGTGTCTATAGGCGCTTGACAAAGCCGCTCACCGGGTGCTACCGACGCCTATGGGTGTTCGGTGCAAGGGCTTAGTGTGTACTACTGCAGCCTGACCGCACGCAGCGTTCGCCACGTTTCTAAGTAGCCCGCAGTCAAAGGGTTCACAGGGTTCAACACATCGAATGTCATCATTATCTAGAATAACTGTCTGGATTTAAATGATTCATGGAAAGCAGATCAATTTCTGGGCTTTTTAGAGTTATGAATGTTTACACTTTCGTTTGTCTTGCAACACTTGTCTGTAACACATTATCACATTTTAAAAGTACTTTCTAATACTTTGTGAAAACTATTGAGATTGATATAGTGCAGTATGTTTTAACTACAAGTTGTATATGTTTATAGAATAACTAATTACATAAACAAATTCCTAAAATATTAATTTGTTTATTCAAACTTCTATTTCGAGGCAACTCGCTCAAATATCAGCGATTTTGAATTAAATACGCATGAATTTCAAATTCCAATAGGCAATTTTTCTGAAATATTTGAAATTGGACTTTTCATTGTGACAAATTTATGTAAAACTCCTGTTTTACGGTATTTCGGTGCAAATATCAGCGATCTTGCATAAAATACACACGAATTCACTTTCTCGTATTCTACAAAAATCAGTATTTTTCTTATAAATGATTTCGAGGCATATTATCGGTAAAGTTTAAAAAAATCGGAGCACATGCGGTATTAGTAGTAGGCATCGAACTTCTAATTAACCCTTTGTCTGAATGACATTTTTCTGTTTTTTTTTTCGATGAAATACTAGTCTTAAAAAAAGTATTGGACTTTGTTAATAGATCCGCTGAAAAAGATTTTAAGTTTTGTTCTGACTCAAAAAGTGCTACTACAGTTATTAAAGATATTACATCTATAAACCAACTAATTCAGGAAATACAGGAATTATATCGCTCAGCAACAAAAAAGGAAAAGTCTGTGATAATATGCATACTGGATACCATCTCACACAGGCATTAAAGGTAATGATGAAGCTGACAAAGCAGCAAAGTTGGTAGCTAATACGACCGGAAAAGACATTAGTAATCAGTGATTACTAATCACTGTATCACGTATAGTGACATGAAAAACTATGTAAATTCTATATATAAGAAACAGGTTTTAGAAGGACTAAAAGGAAAATACTCTTAAAAATACCAGTCACATGGAAGTGACATAGGATGGCAAAATTTCTGAAGTACTCTAATCGCACAACTTAAACCTTAATTAGCAGAATCAGGATAGGCCACACATCACTGACACATTCACACCTTTTAGCCAAACTGACCCACCCATATGTGAGCCATGCAAAGTATCAATTACCACCAGACACATTATGTTACAATGCAAAAATTATAATTGTGTCAGAGTGGATACAGACCTTCCTAAAAACATGAACAACATACTAAATTCCGAAAAACACTTAACGAAACTCATTCAATACCTATTCACCACAAAACATGGAGTAAATAAATAGTATGTGAGGATAAGGATTAGTATTAGTATTATGTATACATTACATAAACTATACGAATGAACATAGTATAAATGACTCCTTAATATGTAAGTAAACAACTGTATCGCGTTGCTAATGACTTTAGATGTTAAAGCAACGATAAGAAGATATAAGAAACAACTAACCCTCTGTAAGTTCTTTCCAAAGACATTTTTATTTCAATCAGTTGTGACAATCTTTTCATGCTCACCAATTTGATCATCCAACATGCAGCCATACATTTCCGGTACCGTGTTCGTGAAACTGTCCAGAATTTTCGTAACAATTTTGAACAGTTTTTATTGTAAATTCGCGTTTCGACCGGAACCATCATAAATTTACGGTTGCAAAAGTATAAAATACGACGTTTATGCTCAATGAAGGATAAAAAGGAAACGGAGAGAAAGTGGTATAATAAAGACGTCGCGAGATTCCGATCGAATCTCTCGTATACACTTGATCTCGATCTTCGAGACACAAAGTCGCCACGGGGTGAACGACACCATGTTTGTTGCACAACCGTTTCCTGTCGACCATCATTTCCTGGTCCCATCGATATCGGTAATAAACTCTGTCACGAGACTCTTGAACGCTTGAACATGCGACTTTCTAGTTGAAACAACAATTTTCTTTCTGTACAATAAGAAAAATCTGAAGTAATTACTGCAAGTACAAAATCAATAAAACTGTTCCTTTTGACCCAATACATTGTCAACCGCGCGATTTGCATTTTACTGGGTTATCTAGTGTTTTCATTTAAACTCGTATGACTTCTCTAATACGGTGATTAATAATAAAAATATTTGAATTTAAAGTCATCACGACTCTGTAAAAGAATTTCATGTATTCATATTTAATGATACATGTGTGGTTTTTGCATCCAATTTGAGCATAATGCAATGCAACACAAAATGGGACATCTCCATGAGTGGTTTATAATGTGTTATCTACTGGATGCATTTAAAACGTCGAATTTTCTAGTATATAGTTAATTCACTTTGGTGAGATTACGACATAAAGTTACCAATAAGGAAATCACATTTTTAAAAGAAATTTCTTGGGTGCAACACAGTTCTAACATGAAGGACATGAACTGTACATGCTGATGTAATATTAAATAATATGGCTGTCACAATAATTAATAGGTTGTATGTCGCAGTGAAAATTGCCATACATAATCCTACACCTTATAATTTACTTCCTTTTAATACAAATCCTGAAACAAAAAGGTTTCAGCAATTCAATCATATAGTTTGTATTTTATATTATTATTTTGGTGTTAATGTTATTCAAAATTTTATAAGAAATAATAGTTATTTAATTAAATGAAATTGATGACGCCGGTCATCGGTAACCCCCACGGTATTCAACGTGTTAATGATAATAATTATCTTATTTACTGGAAATTCTACATTTCGTAGGCATAAACCTAATATAAGTTGAACCACATGTAGTCCAGATGTAATTCAAACTTGGACAAATTTAACTGATGGACTAAAACAATAAGTAATTTTGTTACGTGGTTTCAATTTTCTGCTATTAACTGTAAAAAAATTTACCAGGGAAAAAGTAAAAATATTAATAAAAAAATGAAAACAACATGAAGCTGCTTGGATAATCTTTGTAATATTCGAATTAAAATATTGACAGTCTAAAATAAGTAAGATACAATAGAAAGCTTCGGATTTTTACTTCATACTTTTGAAAGTAAAAAATTCTAATCATAGTAAAGTAATTTAACAGGATTCTAATTGAGAATAAATGAGTATCAAAATCTGATTGATGTCTTGGAGCAATTAAATATTAAGATTTTTAAGTAACATTTTTATTACTACAGGAAATAACATTAAATTTTAATCTTGTGTCTATGAAAGATACAATTTTTAGTGTGTATAATTTCTGAGATAAAGTCTATTGATATAAATGTTAAATTAAATTTGAAGATCTTCAGGAAGTCTTATTTCAAGTGGTCAAGACAAAAAGTTTCTCCAGCTACGTTTCGTTAATTAATCTGATATGTGGCCACTTTTTATGTCGCTAGCGTATAAATTTGTCGGTCTGAAAATCTTGCAGAATTCTGTTTTTATTCTACACTCATGTGTGTACGGAACCTGTTTTTGCAATAAAAAACGAATTCTATGGCCAGAGCTTCTGATTTTCTGATGCTTTGATCTACTGACAATTATGCAAAGTAATTCATAAGTGCGATGCAACAAATGAACGTAACACCTTCATATAATTTGTGTGAAAGTTGTTTATTTTGCCAGACCATAAAAATGAATTTTATCTGTTGGGCACTTCCAAACAGAAACGAAAAAACAGTGTATTTAACGTGACGTGTTGAATCGCTGGGACGTTGCACTTCCGGGCACACTAATTATCCATACTTAACCCTATTACGGGGTTAATTAACCAGCCCACAACTTCTTATGGGACACCATAAACTGCTCTCATTTCCTTCCGCGGTGTAATAAACTCATGGGTTATCATAAATTATTCTTTCATACAGCTTTTATACTTGAAGAATTACTTGCAGAATCTAATAATGACCTATACAATGCTATACTGTACCATTACTATACAGGATGCCCCACCTAACCTGAGCATTTTAAATATTTCGTTTTTTTTTAGTGATAAGAACAAATGTCAGAGGAAAACATAATTTGGTTCGAAGGGGCAAATATTATGACGAGCAAACAAATTTTCTCAAGCTCATATTTTTCGAGATTTCAATGTCATCGATGTTTTTTTTAAATAGGACTATATATTTTTGTCATCGTGGCGTAATGGTCAAGGTCAAGACCTATCCAATGACCTATTATATCATGGCCTTCACGTGACCTTGAATACGAAAAATCCAAAAATGAATGGGAACAGATGTAAGTAATGAAATAACTACTATACAGGGATTAATAAAGAAAATTTATTTTAAAAAATGCCTAAAATGATGCCTATGAACTTTCATACATTTTTGTAGACGATAAATGAACGATTCTCTGGCCCTCGTTGTATAAGGATGTGCTATACAGAGTGTGCCCTAATCATAGTACAACTCAAACACAGATTTAGTTAGAAAACAGAGCTTCCACCTTAGGCTTGGCTGTCGAAGAGACTGATCTTGAATATTCATCGAGTATGCATTCTAATCACACTACTCTGCTACACATAAAATTAAAATTAAAAATACTACCACAGGCTTCAGCAATGAAAATAGTAATTTGATAAATTTATAAACTGCTGAAAATCTTCCCCCATCGTTACATAAATATATACTCCCGTCCATAAGTATTAGGACATTTACGAAAAATTAAGTAAACCTGAAATATTATTAGGTAATTATTAAAATCTTTAAGAATTATTATGCAGTTTGATGCCTTATTGTTAGACCTGTGATGGCCACTGGAGTTGTGACTTCCCCCACTCTAGGTCCATTCCCCTCACACAGGCTCTGATCTGCGACTACGATATGCTGAAGGGGAACGAGGAGCGAACTGGATGGAATTGAAACGAGGGGAATGGACCTAGAGTGGGGGAAGGCCGCAGCTCCGGTGGCCATCACTGCCTTAGACTATAAAGAATTCGTACGTTCAATATTACAACAGAAATCTCACCAGTTATGTGTAATAAAATTAAATTTCCTTCTCGCTTATACATATAACCGCCGCATGAATATTTCTGGACAATGAATCACTTTCTTTTGGTTGTAATACAATTTTAGTCACACTCTGTATAATATCATAATATTACTATTATATTACCACTACCATTCTACCATAATGAGTACATGCTAATAATAGTAGATACTATAGTAATACTGAGAAAAAAGTTGAAGTATAGTACTACAATGGTATTACAATTCTGTGCCAGCGTACTATAGTAGAATACCAATACCGCGCAGCACATAGCAATATGGTGACATAGATTCATTCTTGGACACACATGAGGGGGTGAAAGCCTGGTGTAGGTCAACTTCTTTAAGAATTGACTTGCGTGCATCGATACTATCTAAACATGTCTGTGAATTGAAAGAATAAGTAGTTTCAACTACTTGCGATAAGACTCCATAGCAATATGCAATGCATTACGATCATTAATTGGTTTTATTACAATCAGTCTAGAAAACCTTTTGTTTATCCAAATGAGGATTAGATGACTTACACCACTATGATTTTTATCCCCGTATACAGTGATTCACTGATACAACATAATAGTCTAATATTATATAGTGCGAAATAGTACATATATATCTGCAAAATCAATGATGGATTTATCGAATGTCGAGTGCTCAGAAATCAATACTGTTTCATCATTGCTACCGAGTCCAATCTCGATCGATTCTTCAGTTGTTTTTCGATCGAAAATCAGCGGATGTCTGCGGTCAAGCAATCGCATGATTCCCATGTCGCGTGAAATTCAATCATTCTGAGAAGGATCGAACCGTCGAACACAAAATGGCGTTTCTGTTCACCAACATTCAACATGTTTCACTGCGTCGAATCGCTTCACAATCAGCCAGTCGATTAACCTAAATCGGTTCCTTCGAACATCGAGAACCGTATTCGAGCCTCGAAAACGATGATGAAGATATAGATTAACGAAATAGCCGGATCACGTGTCCTTCAAGGGATGGGAGAACTTCGGTTATACCGCGATAAACATTTTAAAAAGAAAAAACATGAAGAGAAGTCTGTAAAACGTGACCTTGTCGATCGAATCTTGCCCTCTTCAAGGTCATCAGCCATGAAGAACCGAGGATATTCGTCGAGTGCCGTCTGAGTGCATCGTGAACGTCTGGAGATCTTATCAAGCTCTTAAACTGCCACTATACTGCATGAAACTCCCCTTGCACTATACTTAGAATTCTTCATCGCTCTCAGTGCCTCGAGAATGCGTTTCGCATGATTTTTGGAGGAAAAAATCTTCTTCTTCGCTGATGGAAAACCTAAGTTTTAATGGCTGACAATTTCAATTATCAATACGTTTAAAGCAATTGTATTTTATATTACGTTATGGGAATAGCGTTAACCCTATTAACGCTAATTTTTTGTTTAACTACTTATCACCACCTCTCTAATAGATGCTAAATCGACATCAGTTTTTATTTTTCATCGACACCTCGTATTTCTCCAAAAATTGTATGTGGGACGTATCTATCTCTCTACCCTCAAGGTGCAGTGAATACGGAAATGGATTATGGAAGGAAAAATTTGTTTAACATATTTTTACTGAAACTAGTGCTAGTATATCCTTATAGTGTCTTTTATACACGTGAGAAATTACTTTCTGTGAAATTTTTCAAAGCATACGAACACACATAAAGGTACTTTCGCAATGGCTGCACATCATGGTAGGGTGAACGGATTTTAGTAATAGCAACGCAAAATAACTTGAAAGTGTCGTACAAATACGGCAAAATTTACACACGATGCTGTTTACTTACACTAACTCTGGCAAAAAAGCAATAATAAATGTAAAAATATGCAATAACAGCGAGCCGAAAATACACCCCCATACGTAAAACAGTCCCACTACGGTGGTGTCACGTGGAAAATGAGATTTGGCATATTACACATAATTCGAGTACTAATATCGAACATACATGTCGACGAGATTTCAAAAAGGACGATCTGGTATGTCTCCCACAGCTCGATTGCTCAAGTGGAACACGTATGTTCCACTGGCCACGAAAGGGTTAGACTAGATGACTTTATTGTAACAATAACTGTTATTCGTTCGAATAAGTTAATTTGACTGCTGTAGCAGCAAAGGATAGCTGGCCGATGAATTGTAACAGAGACTCTCGTAATCTCGTATCTCGAATATCGCAAAGTCGAACGCATGTTTAACGCGACTATTGCACTATACTTGTAACTATAACGAAATGGATCGTCATATGTCGTACGATTATGCGCGTAGATAAAACGCAATCGTGTAACCGGTTTGAGATATCGATCGCAACGCGAGACGAATAGATTGTGGTTAAGTTGATTTCCTAGGTCGATTACAATTTTTTCATTACTGTTCAAAATACTAGGCCGATAGTAATTGACCGTTTTCGGTATTTCAGAATTAACTGATTTTTACCATTACGCGGCACTGTAGTGACTTCCCGCTGAATGTGTAGTACGAAACGCCACTATAGCGGTTCATATGTTGGACAGCTCATGCTACCCAACAATCTGTTCAATTTTGTTTCTTCCATTCCAAGAATGCTTTGACGATATGGTCGAAATGATTTTCAATAAAATGTTTCACACTACTAATTTATAATGTGTTGTGCGTCAGAGCAGTGCGTACAGCGATCAAGCTCTTTATGTAGGTCAACCATAGCTAAAGAGTTAATGTGCAAATCTTGGTGATTTACGTTTATTCAAAATATATAAATATTTCCGAAATATTAATATTTATAGATTAAAAATGGTCACACTGTATACAGGGTGGCGCACCTATGATTAATACTTAAAGTATCTCTGTTATTTCTGACGCTACGTGAAAATGGCCAAGTATTTTTTTAAATTTTTTTAAAATTCAACTGAAAAGAAAAATTTAACTGAATAGGTTAGGTGGTAAGAGGTGCTATTGTTAAAAAATCATAATGCAACGTAGAAAATAAAGTGCGCGCTTACCTTGCACCAATCGACTTGTACATAATCAACAACAGAACATCGTTCTCGTATTCTTTTGTGTAGAAATAATTTACAATCAATATTCACCCATGTATACAGGGTGAGTCACCTAAGATTAGAATTTAAAATATCTTTGTTATTTCTGTTGCTCCGAGAAAACGTCTGAGAAAGACAGTATTTGATTCGAAGTAAAGAACAATAAATTTGTTCTTAACACGTTGACTGCCACAGTTAAAACAGCCGTACCTAATCACACACGATATAATTTACTATTTTTTATATGAATTATAAAAAGAAAAGATTTGAGTACTCAATCGTGTTCTTCTGTTCATGCATTATTGTTTCAGTATGGTTTGCTCAGAATTTTGTGATAATCAATCATTATTTAATTAAATTAAATTTGAGGTGCCGGTCACAGGTGACCCCCACACCATTCAACGTGTTAAGGTCATATTTAAGATTTGAAGGTTATGGATATTTGTTTAAATGGAACAAAATATTTACATTCTTCTTAGTATTGTAGCTGGAAACAAACAAATTCGATTACATAAACTGTGTTAAGCTTCAGATAACGTTCCCAGAAGGTGATTTTAAAAAATTATAATGTGCAGTAGAAAGCAAAGTGTGATCCGTCCACTTCTAATAAACATCAGAACACCGTTGACACAGTCTTTTGTGTAAAAGTAACTTGCAATGAACATTCATTCACTTTTCACAATTTCTTTGAAAGAACTATTATAAAAATGTTTAGATTACCCCACTTCCAACATGTTTCTTAATGTCTTATTACTGCAAAGGAGACTGTAACAACGATGTTTTGTTGTTTATTACAAATCGACTGAGGCAAGCGCGCACTTTACTTTCTACATTACATTATGATTTTGTAAGAATAGCTCCTAAACTTTTCCTGAAGAGAAACATACCTTATATGAGTGAGTTAGTCATTTCCCAGTTACAACAGTGTAGTAACTAAAATGTTATTCCATTTAAAAAATACATTGACACTGAGATTTTGAAAAATATAATCTTGAAAGAATAATTTTTCCCGACTGCAATAATTACGCTTTCGTATCACATATTTTTTTCTCGCCCTATATACCTAAAAATGGTTCCAGTCGCTGAAATGTTTCGAAAGTCTGAAGGAAAGGGCAAATGCTTCGTCCACTACAGAACGACATAATCACAATGAAGTCCAGTTACTTTAGGCTAAAGTAGACTAATATAATCGTCACGACACTCGATAAACTTGCTCGACTTTCAAAAAGGTCGCGATTGAAACTGGTTCCTCGCAAACGAACTCGATATCTCTGGAACAATAAGTTTCGAGAGTCTTGTCATATTATACTTTCAAAAGACCATTAAACATTGGGTTTTAAGCGTAGCAATCGGGATAACAGTAGAACTATCCAATAATGCCTTTACTCTCGTTTTATTCTTCACCTGTTTCAGACTTATTGCTATTTGAAAATAGTTTCGAAGATTCTCTAATTCTGTGTAATACAGGACAAGGTGTTTAATCATCTTGAGAGAAATTTTGCGAAGAATATATTCGTGAGTTAATCTATTATTTCCAAATCTTAGCCTAATTTAATTTGTTCAATTCTACTTGTGAATTTTTCGGGTGGTCGTTGGAAAAAACTCTTTTGTATGCTGTGTTCTTTATTGGCCTACTTGCGCTCCAAAATCCAGACCATTTGTTATATCTCCTGTATATTTTACATTGATAGGTGTACAGTGAAACCTCGACTATCCGGACACCATTCATCTAAAAATTCCAAGTTACAATTATCATTAGTGATACTGTGTATTTAATTTTACTGTACCGTGGATTTTTATATTCTAAACCAAAAATGTCAGTTTCATGCGAAATAGAGTTACAATGTGAGTCACCTTATTACCAATTAAAGTTCGGATAATTGAGGTTCTACTGTATTTCTCTAGTTGGATGCACGTATGTAGAATGCCTAGAATGCCTTCATGGAATATGATCCAGGATAATATTAGTGACTGATTTCGATGACGTAGTTATATGACAAATTATTAGGTTTTCTTAATTAATTCATATTTAATTTTTAATTCTGATATCTCTAGTATTAGGGATATGTCGAAGTGGCTTAAGGACAGCTACTGTTTCTGTAATAAAAATACTAAAAACGTTTGAGATACTGTTTATGATTATTTCATTTTCAAGCACTATGGGTGTGCTCACTTTATCTTCGAACATTGACGCCTCCGTATAAAGTATCCATATATTTTTTTGAATTTAGCACTTTGTAATTCATATAATTTAGGTCTATGTTCTATTAGACTCATACTAGATTTTGAGTCTTCTGCCAAGTATATGTAGATGTCAGACCGGGTAAAATTACAGTTTCATTTCAATAACTGTATTAATATAAAAACTACTGAGCTCTAAAGATGTGTATTTGCATAAACATTTGCTGTCGGTTGGAACATTTCTAATACAAAAGCAAAATATTCGACTCGGCAGCTCTCCACTGTAATTTAAATTAAAATATGTTTATTTTAACTTTTATACGATTAAAATAGAAATATTTTTACAAAAGTTTTCTATATCAGATATTATTTAATTTACATTCACGGTGGCATTTGTTATTCAATATAACAGTTAAAGTATTCCTTCTTTGAATTTTACCCAACTCTACTCAATGTCCGAAATTTTCACGTGCCAGGCAGATATTTCGTAGAAACGAATGTCAATAATACGTAGAAGAACAACACAGAGTTCAGTTATACAGTTATTTATTCTTAACACATTGGCAGCCACCGACGTAGTTCTACGTCACTTTATATTTACAGCGAGTTATGTGCATTTTATAATTACTAAGATTTCATTACTTGTTTCAATTTTAAACAAGTGGTCACAGGCATGATATTATAAAGCAATGTTTTCATTTTCACTCTCATTTTAATGTCAGAATCTGACGGCATTTAGCTATAAATTTTTGGGAATTGTACGAGGTACCCAGTTAAGGCTACCACGCCAGAACCGCCGGCTGCGAAAGAGATAAATAAAATACTTTAGGATAATTTGATGCAACACCTAATTGACGTTGACGGTCTTTATTTCCATGTTGTGCTCTATTTGGTTTTGCCTGTTGTAACAGGCCATTCCTTTTTCTTTACTTGCCTTTTAATCAAAATAGATGACTGGAGGCACGATTATCCCACGGATGAATCGCGAAAGGCCATCGTGAAAGTGTTTCGCGATCTATGAAGCCAGATACTTGGTAGAACGAAAGCGAATCGTCGAGGAGCCAAAAGGTTCACTCGAGGGATCGATGATAAATTCACACGATCGCATCGAGTAGTATGCAATAGGTTCTCGTGTGTGTTCCGCGTGTGTGTGGGTGCATGTACTTTCTTTGGTAATTCACCGCGAAAACCGCGATCACGTTTCGATGTTTCTGGGCTTAAACGTGTTTCACGAAAGCTTCTAGCTGCTTTTAAACTCTATAGTGCAGTTATTTTATGATGCAGTTAGTCCCCTGATTCGTGTTTTCATTATATTTCATACATACACTACGTAACATCATCTCTTCTGCATTTTATTCCGAATAATAGATTTTTAAATGTATAGGGTGCTATATTTTAGCTATATTAAACTGATGTATTAGAAATAGGATTAGACTTGCATTGAATCTGGAGTAAGTATGGTCCAATTCTAGGCCTAGATACAGTTTCAGTTAAATTAGGTCAGGCTGAGTTGAAATTGCTACAAAACTCAAAATAATGCGAATTCTGCTCACAGATTTACCTCCAAGCAACGGAGACGTAATCGAGACTTAGTTTCAATAAATTTAGATTTATTGTTCGCCTAGACCTAACAGTACACTGAATCAGGTTTACCGAAAGTAATTTAGATGCCACATTTTATGCCATTAATAATTATTGTTTAATTAATTTCGGAATATTGTGCATGTCATTAGACCTTTGGAAAATTTTCTATTTCTTCTTCGTTTTTACTTTTTAAATCAGTGGATGATTCTTTGACCTACGAGTATGCGTACGATAGTTTCATCCGTTATGAAAAATACTGAACCCATTGTGTATCCATAAAATCATGTTCCCATAGCCTGTAATGTGCGTAACGGTGTTTCGCAATGACTTACGTAGACCTCGAGTGCACTTTACATCGATACGCAAGGGAGGTTTTTCAGAGAAACTTGTTGAACTCCTTAGAGTTTAATTCACTTAATGTTAGTAGCTTTAGTGCGTCTTAAATGCCTCCAATTATTTTGTAAGCTTTGCAGCACATTTCGTGGGAATATTCGAATTTCTAGGTCTTAAAAATCTAGCGAACTCCAACCTTTGACGGACTATAGCAAAGAAGTATTATTTGAGGTGAATTCACAAAGTGCAACCCGTTTCAAAGTGGATCTTTAGCTCGACCAACGACTCGACCAACGAGTTTTTATCCAGCTAATAAACAGATCGGTGAAACGAGACCCGACCCGGACTATCCGACAACGTTTGTTCCAGTTATACAGGTGTACTTTTCGCGTGATATTCCTCAAACATAAAAAGCTTGGAAATGATGAACTTTTCGGTGATAATAAAGGTTGATGATGATCGGATTAATCATCTTACAAAATTTAAAGGCAAAGGCAGTCTCCGTTACGTTACGAACTATTGACATATTGAATTAACTCTTTGACTGATATCAGCGCTTAACGAAGTCGCTCACTGTGTACTGTCGACGCCCATAGGCGTTCGGCGTATTGGCTCTTTACATATTACTGCAGTTCGGCCGCACGCAGCGTTCGTTTTGCTTCCAACAGGCGCAGTCAAAGGATTAAAACAATTCAAGATGATCTACCTCTAAATCACAAATTAGGTATGTTCGAAAACATTTAGATAAATCTATATTGTTTTAAATAGTTACTAATTCTAAGTGATAAATTGATCAGCCGATATTTGTTCTTAAAACTGTGTCGTACGTAGATTAGTGCGATTGCTAGTACGTTTAATAGCAACGCCAGAACCAATCTCCACTATAGTGTTTCATCAGCTTGTAACGATTAACTGGTGTACTGCATTGTGATTTAGACGCGACACACTTTCATCACGAGGAAAACACGTGAGACGTCGTGATTTTAACCTAACCTATACGTGATAAAAACGAACAATGACACAAAGGATCGCGTTTTTTCTAAAGGTTGAAATTTTCAGACAGTGGAAAAATTCTCAAAGAATTGGAATCACTGTGTCTAATTGTGTTTTAAGAAGTCTCTGTAAGTAAATTAATTTACAGAGATATGCTTAAGGTACATAGCAGACTGACAAACTTGAAATTCTTCAATCAAAAATGCCACGAATTCTATGAAATTCTCCAAACCTTCCAATGTTCGCTCATATCCTGAAACATTTTCGAAAATGTCTTTCTAAATCTTCCAAAATTTGCTGAAACCTATAGAACTATCGTAAATTCTCCAGAATTGTCAAAATTTGCCACGACCCTAAGAAAATCGTGTAAAAACTCTATAGAATCCTCAAAAGCGAGTAATGCTTCCCGAAGTTGTATGAATCCTTAAAAACTTTCCAAATTTCAATTTCAATCCAACCACGAACAACTTTATCGAATGTACCGTAACATACAGAAACCTGACAAAAATTACTTATTGTTAAAATGACCTAATTTGCTAGAATACTCTAAAGTCATCAAGACCTGACACTAAATATAATTGAATCAACCTGAAGTTGCACAAAACCTCTAAAAATCATCTTGTCCCCATAATGTGCTATTTCATCAAGACTGAGTCAACAGTTTCAGAATTTCCCAGAGGTCGTTTTAAAGCCCGCAGGCTTTTCGTGAATGCCTTTCTCGATCCTAATCGACAATTAAATGACAACAGAATATTAGAGAATATAAACAATCGAACGTAATGAAATTCGCAAGCGAGTAGGTGTTACGTAAAAAAAAAAAACGATTATATCAGCGGTTGGTTACGGTTTGCGACGAAGTAACTGGTCTGCGTATACTTCAGCGATTCCGATCGCTGACAAAAGCAACGATTTCGCAACCGGACCGTGTCAAAATCTGCACGCGTTGCTCCTGATATAATCGAGCTTGCCCAACGTGAGAAAAAACGCCTCGCTAATTGCGTAAATGGACATCCACTATAACCACCGACGTAATCCTCTTTCACTAATCGCCGAACAACCACTACTTGCAAATCTTAACTATTTCTTTCCATTTAAATGTTCCTAAGAATTTTCACATCATCGACAATGTCACTTGCTTAGTACTCTGAGAATGTTTTAATTGTTTTACAAATACTTTTCAATTCACTTTGAGAATATTTTTGCTACTGTCAGCTAATTCAGTGTGTTCTTTGGGGGACATTGCTATGGGGGTTACGTTCTACGATAATTGCTGGACTGCATACTTAAATTTATTTCTTATTATGATGTTAACTACTATAAAAAAATTCCGGACACTAAATAGAATGTCCCTGTATAGTATGAAAAAAAAGTATGACAATCTGAAATATAAAGTAATGTAATGCAACACAAGGGTAGTTGGAAAAGATTTATCTTGATGTATTTATACAGGTATGTTTAACCCTTTGACTGCTATAAACGACTATAGGCGCTTGACAAAGTCAGTACACTCACCGTGTACTCTCGACGCCCATGTGCGTTTTGGGCAGTGGCTCGCTACGTACTACCGCAACTCAGCCGCACACAGCGTTCGCCTCATTTCCAAGTAGTCCGTAGTCACAGAGTTAATAACTGGAATTGCTGTAGGCCATTTTTGTAGATTTCACTAATTACCTACTGCTACTGTTCCATATCAAAATGTCGATTATACTGGTTAATATAAGATTATCGCTGAAAAAGTGAATTTACTATCGCACAAATTTCATGTTAACTTCGTTTAATTTTATCGGATTCACTGTTAACGTTTCCTTTAGACCTTCAACGATATCATGTAGTTAACAGAGCTCTATAAATATATGTAACAGATGTCGTTGAACGATACTTATCCTGTTCTATACATGTCCAAGTTTGTAAAGAATGCACATTTTATGGAGTATGTGAAACAAAAAACATACTTTTAAACATTTAAACCGTAAAATGCAGTTCTGCCGTAGTTGTGTTTCATGAGTTACATGGAAATCACAAATATTGAAGTGTAAAAATGTATTTTTGCATAAAAATCCGCAGTCTAATTATAACTTTTTAATAAAGTATTCATGCCTACATTCCTGTATAACATTTTTTTCTGACTTCTTGCCATATACTGCGTTCACACCGTTTTCTTCTTCGGATAAACTTGAGGCACTCTGTATACAGTAAACATTCGATGAAGACGTTATAAAACAAGGTACTCGATATTTTTGTTCATTACTGATGTTTCATAAATTATCCAAAATTATTGACAACTCTACACTTGCATTTGTTTTGAACAGTACATTGTCTAGGTGCGTCGACTGTTTAAAAATCTTCTCAGAGTTGTATCATTTATTATTGAAAGGGCGTATGTCCTTCAACTTTTCCTAATTTTCTTCCAAATAATGTTTATTCGGTTTTTTCAATCGGAATTGACAGGAGATATCAAAAGACACTTTCGATGTTTTTTTGGGTCCCATAACTATGAACAGGGCTAGGCATCTAGAGTTAGAAAAACACATAACTGTATTTTCCTCAAAATATAGATATACGCCCTCTCAATAACAAACGATTCAGTTATTAATGAGTTTTGAGAAGTTTTTAACAACTTTAATAATTGCAAGGAACTTTCCGCATTTTTAACGCATTTTGGAAGAATGTAGGAAATTTTTTAAATTTCTTCGGAGTTTCCAGATGGAATGTTCCCAAATTTCCACGGGAAATTTCCATTTACGAAAGCTGACCCACTATTCGTGTCCTTCTACAGTCATCCGAAGGAGCTGCGTCAAGTTTAGGGAACTTTTGACGATATCTTACGACGATCGAGCAAAAGGTTTCGAGTTCGTCTGCGAGGAAGACGATCAAATATCGATAGTGATTATCGGCTGACCTCTAGGAATCCCGGAAAAGCGGCGGTCGCGTGGGCGAACATAATTTATAGCAGCAATTCCAGCAAACGACAGAGATCTATAGCTTCTACAGCCGGTTTTACCAACGGACTCGTTCCTTGCTACTGTATCGATCACGAAGCATGTGATACTGATAAAATTTGACCAATGAAAACACAACAAGTACATGAACACATTTGGTGTAACTTAATGTGTAGCAATTACGGGGTAAAAGGGCATTGCAAATTTAAAAAATAGAAATTTTTTTCCGACTGTTTATGACAGTCTCATTTTTTCGAAGTATTTAAAAAGAAAATTCGTTAAAAAATTCGCACATTCATCTGGAATCGGATTCACCACCTGGACCTGTGCATTGTGCAGCGCCCACTTTAGCGCTTTGTAGTTTACTTAATCTTTAATATTTTCGAATTTTTGTGGTTTTAAAATATGTGTTATATCCACAGCAAAGAATTACACAAAATTCAATTGGTTTGAGATATTACAGACTCTACAATCTAACCCAAAAGTAAATCGTCCGTTTTGGCTGTCTGATATCCTTTTACCGCCTTAACAAACGATAGTGGCCACAAAATTAATCTCCGTCTTCCAATAAAAAGAAAGTGTGACCGTTCCAGCATTTGGAGAAATTAAAACGAATCGAACAGTGGCGATTTCATAATTTTTATTCACTACGCTGGCTTTTATTTATGTCATAGGCGATTACGCAAAGAAGCGGCGCGTAATTTCGCGTTACGGAAACTTCACTTTCCTTCATTACGAAAACAAATGAGAATGAAATCTCCTGTTATAAATGTAAAGTATACGTTCACGATATCCACGAGTGATCTCTAACGTCATTTTTTGTTTATTATTGGAGAAAATTGTTGTACAGAACTGTTGAAGGTCACGAAAGATTCTATAAAATACAAGACAATCTAGGAAATTTATGTGGAAGCTCACAGAGAGTATATTTTAAAATACATATCTTCTAGCTGTTCAGAGATGCTGAAAAATTGTTTGAAGCTTAAGAAGATTTCGGAAAATTGTTATGGTTTTACAGAAAGTTAAAGCAAATTCAGAACAACTAAAGTATGGAAAGTGCTTAGGAATTTTTAAAAGATTTTCTTAAAAATCTACGTAATTTGAATGATTCTAGGGAATTTTAAGAAATTGAGACGGTTTCGGTGAATTTTGGACAAATCGAAAAGAGATTTTGGCGAATTTTCGTAAAAACATTCAAAAATTTCAGCGAATTTTAGGAAGTTCTCCTTACTAAAATTTAGGTAGTTTTCCTCTGAAATAAACAATAGATTTTTAGAGGTATAATAAACAATTCTATACTATCTTTTTTCTTATTGATTTTCAAGGTCACATGCACCTTCAGAGGTTATTAGTAACCATGTTACATTGTCAGTATATAGTTATCTTTTATCTCACTATATCGTAGGATATGTATGCTACACGACTTACTTTTGGTTAAACAATAATAAATAGAAAATATGACGCGGAATTATATGTTATATCAGGTTATAAAGATCAGCATCTTTCAGGGACGACAGAATTTTTCTACAAAAGTTTTTTTCTTGCAACATGTCCAGTAAGTTCGACGAGAAGCCATATTGTGTCCTTTTGGTTCAATATTTGGGGCAGCTTACTAGGATGTGCTCGATGGAATTTTTAATGTTGCGGATACCACAGACAGTTGGATGTTCTGTGGTGATAATGAAAAAATGGTTCGAGTTCGTATGACCTGTTCTTAATCTGGTTAAGATCACTTGATCTTTCCGGTTCATAAGTAGTGCTGGACTGGTATCGTAGACATTTCTTTTAGCTTTTGTGTATAAAGGTAGGTCTTGAATTTTTCCACTGTTCATTCCATAATTCAATTGCGGCCCTGATAAAATGTTTTTGAAGCTCTTTGCGGTATATAGGTATACAGTTTCATTCGGATTCACTAGTGCTGGCTAGTTTTGCCGCTGAGTCTGCTTCTTCATTTCCTTTGAGGCTGGCATGTGAGGGAATCCAAGAACAGTGGAACCTCGATTATCCGATCACGGCTCATCCGAAAATTCTTCTTCTATGTTAATTCTAAGGTGGAATTATCATTCATGATATTGTGTATTTTATTTTGTACCACCGTGTATTTTTATATTCTAAACCAAAGGTATCATTTTTGTGAGAAACATAGGTACAATGTGATTACAGTTCGGATAATCAAGGTTCTAACTGTATACAAAATATCTTTTTTGGTACTTTTAAGTGTTACAGTCACTTCTATAATACTACGGATTACTGGATTCTCAGTTTCTAAATTTTGTAGCGCGGACAGAACACTTTTGGAATCGGAGAAAACAATGTATTGTGGTTCGCCTAACGTATCTTCCTTTGCATGTTTCTGAAGAAACTTTTCGAAATATTATCTTCTGCGTTTTTTTGGGAATTGTTCTGTGAATATTTCTCTCTTGTAAAAATAATGGAAATGTAATTTCGGAGAGCAGTTATATTTCTTTATTTTGATGGAGCAGACGTGGTTCTTGGAAGAATCAACAGTGCATCGAGAATCGAGTGGATCTAATTTCGATGGCCGACGTACGGTCGAGGCAAAACTGGGCTATCACGCTACTCGAACCGCTAAAACAAGTTTTACGACCAGCTTCTGGCCACCTTCTTGCTCCCTTTTGCTTCCATTCGATCCACCATGCTTCGTACCGAATATTTCCGACGAAAAATTCGTTCGTCTCGCTCCTTTTTTCATGCGTAAATTCGCCTGATCATTCTCAGATTCACGTTTTCGGTACCCTCAAACGCTACTGCTCGTCTAAACGGTGTTCCGTGCCAGCTTTGAAATTATGTACGAAAATGCATGACAGCTAAAAGAGAAGGAATAACAGAACAATTTTTATTTATTTATTTGTAAATTGTACGGGTATAAATCTAATATATATACATAAGTAAGAATTAAAAATGTAAATAGAAACATAAAAACAGTCGCTGCAACATAATATAAAGTAAAGAAAATAAAAGTTACACATAAATGCAATCATAAAGAATTTATAATTAAGCATTATCTAAACAGTGCGCAGTGCCCTGTGTAAAGATTTTTTAAAACAATGAATAGAACCACTGAAAATATCAATTTTATCTGTAACTATATTGACTGATATTAATATTCGATTTATTGGATCACTTGAACCATATTTAGATTTTACTGAAGTATAATGACATACAGTGACTCACGAAATTGTTCAAATAATTTCATAATTACATTCCTTCCTGAATTTTAATGCAATCAACCAACTGTAAATTTTACAAGTGCAATTGAAATGTTGTTGGCTAAAGATACCATCTCCTCGCTTCAAATAAAATTGGCTTAAAAAAGTGTTAAATAGAAGAATGTTGAAATAACATAATCATGCGATCAATTTCGTGAGTCACTGTACATGCCTTTTTCTAACATTTCTTGAGGGAGTATAAAAATGAATGAGTTGTATTAAGTGATGACAGAAGATCGGACCATTTACAAGTTTGAATAAAGAAGATAGATCGTTGACAACTCTGCGTTCAGACAAAGAAGTCATATTAAGTGTGTTTAGTAATGATTCATAATCATGATCATTTCGCAACATAGGTCTGTTTAATCTAAATTCTGGATCGTATGTAAGAAATGATTGACTCACGTCTTTGTCAAGGGTATCATGTGTATGAACAATTTTTAGCATCCCACAGATGAGTTTCTTTGTGCTTGGAATTGTCCCTTCGTTTCACCTGTCCACAAGGGAAAACATTAAGTTCCATTTTAAAGAGGATCCTCCCGTTACACGATACAGCGTAACTATTAAGTAGTTCTGATTCACGAAGTGAACGTACGCATTCTACAGAATTGTACACGGTTGTTCGTTTCACCGAGTGTCTTTGCTACCTGTTCACCTTCACTCGATCAGGATGCCGTGAATTTGCAAACGCGATTCGCAGGTGTAATCGTCCGCCGCTCGAAATGAACTCCGACTTTACGATACCGAACCATCTCGAGTGCGTTCGTACACGAATGTCGGTTGATACCATTGCTGGACGATCAATTGCAATTCTGTGAAAATCTCTTCCACAATAACAGGAATAGCACAAAAATTCTTACAATCTCTTAAAATTTTTCAAAATTTCCAGAATCTCATAAAATTTGCAAAGTGCATTAAAACCACCTAAAGACTGCCAAAGTCAACCAGAGTCACTCTAAAATCCTGAAAATTGCCTAGAATTTCGCAGAGTTTCTAGGAATTTCGTAAAGACACTAAAAATCCGAAATATGCATTGTAAACCGACGAAATACCGCCAAATACAGTAAACTCCTCTGAAATCTCTTAAATTCACTGCTTTCCAAAAATATTTTAATGCCCTCCAAAATCCCCAAAACTCCTTCAAAGCTTTCGAAAATCTCCCAAAATTCATAACAATCTTTCAAGGATCCCAGAAATTTACTGGAGTCGTCCAAAAGTTTTCCAGAATCCCCAAAATGTACAATGCTTCGTTAAAATAGCCTGAGAATGCTTAAAAGCTACTACAAAGCTGCTATAATATAATTTCCTACCGTTCTGTCAACTTTATCAGGGCTCCCTAACTTCCCCAAAATCTTAATATAAATTCCAAGTATTAGAATCGTGCAGAGGTAATTCAAGAAAGTTAAAAATAACATGCCTTCAGAGTATGTAAAAAAAAATGAGTCTGAGCGAGGATTGAACTCACGTTTTCACATTTTTTGAACGTTCTTAACTTTTTGCAACTGGAATCTACAACGAAAAAATCAGAAGAAATTTCCTAACATGTGCCACCATATGCAGAGTATGCTATATTTATTTCAGAATTTTCGCATGCAATTGAGTAAGAAAATAGAGGGTTGAAAATTGGTATAAAATATTTTCTTTTGGTAAGCTGTCGAATGGTTCGTTGCAAGTCAAATTTGGTCTAAGGGCACATCTGACCTCCTTATCCAGCTGTACCCTGTATTTTGCATTTTGTTAAAGTTTGCAGCACTGAAAAGCATTACAAGTCAGGTCAGGTTAAATGGACGCGTTAAACTTTAAACGCGTTTTTCTCGAAACCATGTTTTTTGACCCGGCACTCAGCAGATCTCGGAAACTATTCATCCGATTAACTTCAAAGTTTAACACGTTAATCCTTATAAAATTATGTATAATGTGGTATGCAGTGTATAGTATGCTACATCGAAGACAATCTGTTTCATTTTAAAATGGCACAACAATTTCCCATTTTTTATATTTCAACCGCTTTCGGTCTTGGGTGCCAGCTGACAAGGTCCCGCCAAACATGACGGTAAACAATGTTGTATATCTCCGCCATTTTGCGATTTTAAATAATAAATATGTATGAAAATAAAGTTCAAATGTTGCCTAACGTCCCCTTAAGAAATCCCGATAGTTTACTCAATAATTACTTGAAAAAAAGCACAACTTTAATTCACTTATTTTTTTTAGGTCAGAAGATGGCCTATGCCCTTAAAATCGACCAGAATCACGAGAATCTCTCCGAATCTGCGAAAAAGTGCCGGATGAAAAGGCCCTTATTATAGACTGTGAAGCTGAAAGTTTGGAAAAAGGACGTTGTGCAGGAAAGTTAGGTGCGACGTTGGAGGGGGACGTTAAAGGTGTCGGGATTCTTCGAGCAACGATCCCAGCCGTCGAGAAACTGGTCCCTACAAGGACAACGAGGTAAGGGGGACGTAGGATTCGCCACAGGTCGTTTGGTCGATTGGGCCCGTTACTTTTTACGCTCGCCTGCAACTTGCTTTTGCGATCTCAGTGTCGCTGACCCCGAAGACCATTAACCCGTTCGTTTCACCACTTCCGGTCATTCTCGTACTCTCATCGGGATTATACTAAATCACCAAACAGCATTTTTTTCACAAAAATTCAACGCAAGCTTCAACAGTACCGACTCTACTGTTGCCTGACAACTCAGGCACTTGGTACCTGAAGGCGTGACTTACAAAGGCTCTGCTACAGTGATAAAGAATTACTGACACACTCTCGTTGCTAAACAGTACTTTATCTCAGGTTACCTAAAAGTGCATCAAGGAAATGTGTCATGTGTGCTGAAAATTTGTTATCGTTTAATTAAGGTCACTATCAGGCACCAAGTCTGAATTGTCAGGTAATGCCGTTAGTTCTAATTGTCAGAAAAATTGTAATTATGCACATATGTATGCATGCATATTTGTATTACTAGACGCGATTAAATAGATGGCAAAAACTATCAAACGAATTTTTAAATAAAGTGTTTAAAACGGGATATAATGCAATACAGCACTGCACATTCTTTGTTTATTGCATAGTGTTTAAATCACTGGAATAGAACAGTAATGAAAGAAGATGCCTCGATGATTTCTGAATCTTCATCAATATCAGATTGACAAGCAAGTATGCGAAGTATTGTAATGAATTTAATAGAAAACTGTGAAAGTTTTGTCAACATTGTAAGGGGCCTACATGCAACGAACACGCAAATACAATTACGAAATGTAAGTGCTGCCGGACAATATAAATTAACAAATACACCTTACATACAAAAATGGTACGTATTGTGTAATTTACTTATAAACATTTTTTTATTTCTTTCATAGTCCATTTAAATACAGTTGTTCTTACATCGGTACCCACGTGACCTCGCTATTGTACCACTTGTGTTCCAAACCTTCACAATTGAACAATATCATCAATTACAATTCAAAAAAATAAATCAACACAAAATTACTGAAAGAACGGGAACCGAAAAGAATTTTATGTTATTCTAACAGGAACTATACAGATGTTTTGTTCGAACCAGGTGAATACCCGGTTATTGATATAGATAGATAGACAAAGAGGGTGGCTAATGCAGTTTTCCTCCTTTGAATAAATGTCAGCAGTCACAAAAGGCTGTCTTGAGCATTATTCTAATGTTTGATCCGGTTGAACTGAGTGTTCGAAAAGAATCAAACGAAAATTAAAAGTAATGAGACTATATTGAAGAATTTCAAAAATATTTTGTAATAAGTCGATACGTGGCGTAAAATTACGATCTGATTGAAATGTAAGAACGGTCTAATTTGAGAAGTAGTGTCACGATGCTCGGGTGACCTAGAATTTTCCACGTGGGATCGGTCAGAGTGACCGGTGTCGCGAAGTGGGCTAAAGGCGACCCACATGAACGCATTCAGGTCGCGGTCGATGAAAAACCATCGCTTCCGTTTTATAAAACACTCGTCCCAACCTTTTCTGATTCATGCTCCACCACTGTTTTCAGTCACTCCACAGCATTGAGACTGCATCAGAATACATTGTTGTACCCCCAAGCAGTTAAAGACACAGTATACTTTTCCGTCACCTTTATGTTACTGCAAACAGAATCTAACAATGAATTTTTATTAATTGCACTGATCAACACATATTTTGACTTGTGACGTTCAACAGGCATTTTTTATAGATTTTTGTGCGCTGAATAAGAGTCTGCAAATCATTTTTTCCACCACCCTCAGATTTTGAAAAAATCAACCAATACTAGTGCGATCTTCGGGTCTTTTTCGACCTCATTTTTAATTCTTTTTAAACTTTTGTTATTATCGAAGTAATGCAACGAAATTAGCATCAATATGCTTGTTTCTGTCCCCTTGACATTATACTAAAAGTTTATTCTCTGAGTTCGTATGGCGTGCTGATAACAAAAATTGTTATACATAAGGTTTTTTGTTTTTTTTTTGACCCAACGTAAACGAGACAATCAAATAACAGACATCAAATCATGGTCAAATCTTACAAAGAAGCGGGTGATAGTGTAATCGAAAGAAAAGATTTAAATAGCATAAAATGACCAGAATAATTTTATTAACACGTTGAATGCCACAGTGGAAACTCTCATACCTAGTCAGACGCGACATAATGTTCTATTTTAAATATAAATCCTGGAAGGAAAAAATATTTTACTCTTTGAACGCATAGCTATCACCTTATACGATTATTACAATATTAATGTACTATCAACCCTGTAAGTTCTGAATTTTTACTAAAAATTGAGTAACATAAATGTAAAAAATTATTTATAATGCAAATAGCCCTTAAACTAGCAAAATATTTATGAATCACAAAGAGAAATAAGTTAAACATTCTTGCTCCAAAATGAGTTGATCCTTAAAGAACTTTGAACTATATTTCTTTGACGTTTAATTTCTCAATTTAGATATATACATAATCGACAATTTTAATTCATTGTTTTATTGACTCCTGTTGATTCTTAACACTTTCACTGCCATGTCACCATTATGTGGGTAACAGTTAAATTCAATCACTATTTATTAGATTATATAAAATTTTAATACATCTAATAAAGACTAATAGAACCAGTGCAAAATTATGGAAGTTAATAATATCATTAATTAAACATGCTATCATTTGAAGTTATATTTATTTTCCATAAGAACTTGCAAAGTTTGTCATTATCAGCTGACAAAGTGTGGCGTTCAAAGTGTTAATGCGGGTCAGAATTTCGTTGGAACAATTTTAAGAAATTATACTGTTTATCTTGGCAGGAACGAGTAAGAAGAAACAAAACAATGGCAGTCACTTTTCATTCGAAGCGTAGAAAGCCACGGGAGCTTTCGCAATCAGTTTGCTCTCGTTAGGATAGTTTGACGTCATCAGGTAAATACCTGGTCGCTTGTTGTTTACACAGGTACACTGGCTACAGTTGAACGAAACAGTAAGATCATAATAATTTTAGAAAAGTGAAAACGCTGCCAATTTCCCCTAAAGTAAACAAATGTACGATTTGGTGAAAAAATTTTTAATTTGTGAACTCAAACTTATTCATTTAAAAACAATATTTACTGCCAATGGCAATAATCAACTCATCGTTGCAAATAGATT
Organism: Macropis europaea; assembly: GCA_916610135.2. Classification (NCBI taxonomy): domain Eukaryota; kingdom Metazoa; phylum Arthropoda; class Insecta; order Hymenoptera; family Melittidae; genus Macropis; species Macropis europaea. The sequence goes on along the minus strand of OU744345.1, from coordinate 21,265,354 downwards.
AGTTGCAAATTAAAAACTTTCCGCAAAATTATTTCGAAATTCCTGAATTAAAAAAATTCTAACACGTTCAAAGTAAGTTTTGAATTACGTGTAGAAGCCCTGAAAATTTTTCATAATTTTGTCAGGGTTATAAAATATTTTTACCAGTGCCTTGAGATTTCTTTTAAACAGATTTATAAAAATTTAGTTTAAAGTATACGGGCTTCCCTAAAAGTTTCTCTCACGAAAAATCAGGTTTCTAAAATAGTTTAAGAGCTCTAAAAGATGTTAAATATTTTCTTTGATTCTTTCTATTGAAATTGTAAATTATGTCTAACATTCCACTAAAAGTGCATACAATTAATAAGTGGAATTCTAGATTAAACGAACTTTATTTTAACAAGAGTTAGGTTAGAAACTTTTGCATACATCGATTATGCACGTGCAATCGATCGAGACACGACCGTGACATTTTCTACGAACGAAAGTTCAAGAACGGCGTTCTTTTAATCTGAAATACGAGTTCAGATCGATCTCTCGAGACGAAGAATCTCGTCTGCCAATTTCGAGAGCACGAATTGGCAGCTGCTGCTTCGATTTCAGCTATTTCATCCGATATTTTCACAAATGACGTTAATTTTCCTATGACGCAACAAACTTGGCTACTTTCGAAATTATACGAAGAGTTTGAAACGTAATGACATAATGTACCTAATAATTGTTACATTAGACGTATTATACAGGGTGTCCTGTCACACGTGGGAATCACTTTAGGGGTAACTTCAGCACATCAAAAGAATAAAACAGGTTCATATAAACACATGTCTTATTTGACTTTGTTTTCGAGTTATAGCAAGTTTTGTGTCGCAATAATTCTGTTGACAGGCGGATATAGTTTAACTAAAAAAAAAATCCTGACAGATTATTCCATATGGTCAATATTGGAGACCAGAACGTGTGCAAAGCCCCACAAAAGTTTGGAGTTGCTGAAGCAACCCTTGTTGGTCAATTGTTAGTATCTTGATTTATTACATTTTTATAAAAATATCTTAAAAAAAAAGGTTGTCAACGTTATTTTTTCTTGTTAAAAATCGAATAATCGAAAATACCGCTATAATTCGAAAACAAAATCAAATAGGACATATGTTTATATGAACTTTTTTTATTCTTTTGATGTGCTAAAGCCATCCCTAAAGTGATTTTCACATGTTACGGGACACCCTGTATATTGTTTATCAACTTAATCATTCTGTTGCTTTGAATTACTATTATTGTATTGCAATTATATACATCTTAACACTCTGACGGCCGCAACAATTTTGCAAATACTAATTATCTCTGACCATTTATGCAAGAGTTCATAAGTAACAAAACACTTTTCATGATTCTTTTTATATTGAATATTCTACAATGTTCACTTTATTAGTACCCGAATATTTATTTATCATCAGTGATAGATATGCTTATTTATTTATTTTACGAGTGTTTCATTTATATTAATAAAATCACGTGTACGTGACAGTGGCCGTCAAAGTGTTAGTTATCTTTAATGATATCCAAACGTTTCAAAATCAATAAATATGTTAACAATGCGTGTTGCACGGGACATTCGTACGCGAAATTTACGTTTGCAAGAGAAACTGTAAGGAACACAAAAATAACCAAACACGGATTCGCAGGTAAGAAAAGTCCTGCTAATCCGCAGATCGGCATTGCACGCACTTTTGAAGACCTGGGCCGCTCCCGGCGACGAAAGGGCAAGTAGCCATGAAACAATAGCCAGACCTGAGTACGTCGAGAGTCAGGACTGAGAACCTGGTGACTTCTTGAAAATTATGCAAGGGGTCACAGTATATATATACATTTTTTTCTGTGGCCTAATTGGAGTATAACTTCATATCATGAACAATACAGTTACATTCATTGGACCTTGCTTCTTTACTGATGCACTAAAGTATTAAATATTGATTTTCTCAATTAACCTGTTTTGTGACATTCCTTGTTTTCTCCCTTACCCTTCATTTTATGAATAGTATAATATCGCATTAAACATTATTTAAGATTTGTATGATTCCATTCCTAGGAGAATTCAGGCTGTATTAGACGGCAATGGTGATCCTACACGATATTAACAAAGAATTTTTTTAATGTACGAGGTGTTTCCATTGTGTTGTCCAACCCCTGTACATGAAACACGCTCAAACTCACAATCACTTTGTTATTCACTTGTTATCTGTTGTTGAAAACATATACCGCAGTTACTCTTATCCGTTACATTCATATCAACATTTGTATCCCTATCACGGTAATTCGTCTTAGGGATCATGCGAATCGGGGTGTTGTCGGTATTAATCAAGACGGATATTTACATCTTCGCGTGAAACAATGTGTGAGGTACAAATAATGTTGGAAGTATTTTGCATTTTAAAAGTTTCGAAATATTTTCTGGTACGTTTTAAGTGCTTGCAGGAGGTTTTCAAGTTAGTTACTAGAGAAAGATTGTAAGCTTTTGGAGGAAAGGTTAATGGCTCACCATTTTGAGGGTTTCTTCCGGTCTGAGCAGGTAGAACATGGATTGTAAATGTTGTTGAATGTCGCATCCTGCTGCAGAGACCCTCCTGGAGGGTCTGGCTCTTTCATTTGGGGGTAAAACGAGAGCCGCACCTTTGCCTGCGAAGTAGCATTCACTCAGGCTGAAACAAAAATGGGAAGAATTGAATTAGTACAATAAATCATTAATAAACTAAATTTATTATTTCCTATGTTACGAAAGCTTTAGATACACGAAAAATTGAAAATCTAAGTCTTCGGTAGAGTCCAAAGCTGTTTTGATTCTTACAATCTATCTTTCAATGAGAAAAATTAGGATCTCGAGAATGAGAGCAGCTGTAATCCTCCAGAACATAACTGACGTATTTTCAGAATCTTAATAAATTTGCGATAAAGATAAAATTAGCATCTTCCGACCTTAGAGTGTTAAAAATTCTTGAGTACAATATTTTTTGTTTTATAAAATCTCAAATTGGAATCGTAAGGACTTAAAATGTCAAAAACTTTCCAATACGGGATTCTAAACATTGAATAATTTCAAGAAGTTTCTAACAAAGCAGAAACTGAGGCTTCAAGTGTTAAAAAAGCTTAGAATCCCCTAAAATTTCGTCTAAAATTTCATTGTATTTTCACGAATTCCATAATAAGGAAAAAAATGGAATCCTTAAAAACCAATTCCAATTCCAGACTGTGCATATGAAAAACTTCAACAAGTATCCGTAAAAACAGTTCTTTTTTATTTTTTTAATTCTACAAAATTCTTTCAAGGAAACTCTTGTAAAAAAATTCTGTCGTTCCTGAAAGATGTTGATCTTTAGTTCTATTTATTATCATTTAATCAAAAGTAAGTCATGCACCATACATATCCTACGATACAGTAAGACAAAAGAGAATCATACATTGATAATAAACCATGGCCACTAATAACCTACGAAGGTGCATGTGACCTTAATAATCAATAAAGAAAAAACTTCTTTCAAATCTGCAGTGGAAAGAAAACTGAGATTTCAAACCCCGAAACTGTCTTAAATATAGTATTCTAAATTATACAAAACCATATGGAGACGTTACTAAAAGAAAGATTTAAACCAAACGTTAACAATGTATGAATAAAAATTCTATAGTCTTAGTATAAAATTGAAAATTTGTCGAATCTGTACAAGTGCAAAAATGGATCGGTAAAAGGATGCACGTGTTCCAAATGCATCGTAAAAGTGCATTCTCACTGCCAGTGACCAGTTCGCGTAAGCTTCCGGTAGCGAATCTGGACACACAATAGGAAGTTTCTCTTTTCACGGAGGGTAGCGATTACACGTACACGCTTGTAACCGGAGAAAAGAAAAGAGAAACCTGAAAAATCTATCTCCGTTATCGACACCTGTGACGATTACTTTCACACGATAACAAAAACACCGGCAAAGAACTTCACTATTATTTCAACACACAGGGTGTCCTACTTAAGAAGTATTCCCATTTGAGGGAATCAACAAATTGATTATTTTGTATTAGACTTTTTTAAAGTGTAACATTTTCAAAACGTGTACATAAAATTCCACGCCTGAATTCGACGAAATGGCAATGTTACAATGATTTCAAGAAAGCGGTGGCACACATGTTGAAACTGCGTGCAGAACTATAAACGCATTTTTCTCGAAACCGTGTTTTCCAAATTGCCTACCATGATTTCTCAAGAATGAGTTAACCAATCTTTTTTGTTTTACTATTATTATTCGTATACTTTACAATTTGTCCAACCGGACATTTGGTAAATTCTTTTAGCCTTTTAGTATTAGCACGAGTATGACTATCCCCAGTGTGATGTCATTTGACAATACGTAATTACTTGATTGCTTTGATGTTTTTTTATACTGTTTGTTATAAGATGGTCACTGGTTAGTTAGGTCAATGGGGCTCACTGGTTAAATAGGTCAACCAATCTGTTTCAAATTTTACAAACATATAAAATAGATGCCTCTTTATCGCCCGTACTAGAATTATGTTAATATCTGTAATAGTTTTTCTTTTATCGCCTGAGAAAGTTGAAACTTTCATGATAAGATCGATATTTTTTCCTTACACGGCTATTTTATCAAAATACATTTTTTTGCTTTATTCTAGTAGGAACGATAACCAGACTCGTACAAATTAAGTTTATCTTTGATTTTTCGGTTTTAGATGAATACTATTGAGAGCGATACGCTGCAAACAACCTATAATAACTTCCTTAATATAAAACATAATTGCATACAAATTTCACTGTGCATTCTTGAAACGTGAAAATTTACGAAAAATTTCAAGTTCTTAAATTTCAAGTGGTTTATTAATTTTTTGCTCCAAAAATCGCCCTTTCTCCAAAAATTGACCCTTTCAAATGGGAATACCCCCTGAAATGACTACACGCAAATATTTTTTGAACTATTAATGATATTAACAAAAAATTCAGATAAAAGTTGAATAACTTCAAGGGGGACATAATGAGGTGTCAACAGTTTTTCAAAGGTGGGGGTATATGGGAAATATAGAGGTCAATATCGTTTTTTATATGGAATCATACACTTCCTTCGTATATTATTCGATGCAGCTCTTCAGTCTCTATATAAAACGTATGGGGATATTTTTGCCGAAAAGCTGTTAGTTTAAAATACACTTTGATTTGTATATTGCTGCATCTGCACCACGAGTACTATTTCCTAAAATTAAAATTAAGCTGTTAACGGGGGAGCTCTTAACTGGGTTAACTCATCCTGTGAAAATTGTTTCGCCATAAGCAAAGCGCCTGTTAATTGCACTCACAGCATTCGTTGATGAATATATAAACCTGTTAATCGAAGAAGATGATTTAACGTGTCACTTGAGAATGTCTCTGGGACGGGTAAAACAGCTTACCTCATCTTTATTCATTTTTAATTACAAATAATACATGCTCCTAGACAAAGAATGACCCAGTTAACAGATTAAAAGGTCTGCGAACGTAATAGCTCGTAGACACAAATATCCTAACAATTTTTTGTAGAGAACGAAGTGCTGCAAAGATTAATGCATTAAAACATGTATGATTCTATTGAAAAAAAAAAACGAAATTAACTTTCATATCTTGGTAATGCCTCCAACTATGACAAATGTTTCGATATGAGCAATCATTTCGAAAATATTCGTCTAGATCGATGTAAAAGAGATACCCTGTTTTTTCAACTAACAAATTAGAGCAACTGAAATGTTTCCTGTCCAATAGAAAGCTCTGTTCGTAGATATTCATTCCTCACAGCTATTTGTTACACACTAATTACATTTCAATATTTAAGATGCATTACGCAGAAGTGTTAATGATTTTTCTTTATCTACCTGTCCACGTAACCATTCACGCAAATTGTTGGTACCCCTGCTTTATTTTTTGCAGGGGCGTCTTCTTCAGGCTTCTCCGTAATGGTACACAATCACAAACAATCTACTGAATATACACTACACCATAAAGATTCTTCCAAAAGCCACAAAACTTCTGCGAGTGGATTCAATTGATCTTGGGGAACAGATTTATCAAAAATAAGAATCGTTATGAAAGTTACTGTGCTAAACGAAGATGTGAAGAATTTGAAACATGTAAAGAGACAAAGCAAAAGACGCGATTAAGCCGAGGGACCGTGGTATACTAAAATTGTGGTCGTGGCACGGGTTAGAAGCAACGAAACTCGCGTGGGCGAAAACAGAACTTTTGCTGGCTGTATTATTAGACCCTGAAGAGATCATGGACTCTTCTTGTCGCGGCGGAATTCATGAAAACCGACCAAACAGCCGTATCTCTTTAGCCTTTAACGAGTTCTAACAATCATTCCCTTTTTTCACATTTGAAATTGGAAACTATAGCAATAAAAACTACCTTGACCACACCTAGACCTAACTAGTACACAGTACAGATGTATATAAAATTTCTGGAACGATGCTAATCATTTATTTTCCTTTTATTTGTTTCTGTGACTATTGTTTGTTTATAAGTTCTTTTTTTTTCTCACATTGTATTGTGATAGTGTAATTTACGTTGCACGTAAGTATCTGCAGACCTGCTATTCTTATGATAGGTTTATTAACCCTTTGCTGATAATGTCTATAGGCACTTGACGAATCCATTCATCGTGTACTGCCAACGCCCATGGGCGTTTGGTACAGTGGCTCATTACATACCACTGCTGCTCGGCTGCACGCAGCGGTCGACACGTTTCCAAGTAGCCCGCAATGAGTTAAAAGGAGAAATATTAACAAAAAATACAAAATTTAAAAGCTTATTAGTAGACTAGACATTTATACAATTTAGCATATCCGAATACGTGAAAGACGTACATTTAATAACGCTAGGAAATTAAAAAGTACATTTTTTAAACACAAAGGACAAAGTAAAGTTTTGCTAAAATGTTACTTCAATCGCATTAACATAAAGAGTACTGAACTTTAAAAATGTATGTTTGCAACCGCAATCTACTGATTTTAAATAAAAATAATTGAAATAGTTAGGTATCTTCGCAATATTCTATAAAAAAAATGATGAATCGAACAAAAAGTGTGTAATGAAAAAAGTATCTGCACACGAGTGAATGTACGTATTAATTACTACAAATTTATTGTAATAGATTTATGGATAGGCAGACGCGTTACGTAAAGTTGTTGCGGAAGAAGAGAATGTCGCATTGCTAAATCAACAAAAATTGAGATATCCAGAATTAGCTTTTTCAAGCTGCAAAACATACTGAATGTTATAAGATTGTTGGTAATCTTAAAGCACCAGAATCGATTGTCAAACACAAACGAGTTTAAAATGCCAGTACATATTCATTGAGAGAAAATAACAATCTGGATAGAAAAATTAATGTTTATACGAATCTAATCTGAGGATACAAATAGTAAGAAAAGCACCCTTCATTTTAGAAAAAAAAATCGCCGCGTAGCTAAAAAGCATTTATTCTGGACAGAAGAATGATCCAATGTGACTTTTACAGATGACTTGAAAAGGGCAATGTCCTTTCTACTCTAAAAAAATGTTAGAACACATACATTTATACGTTGGAAAAACGGAAAACGAAATTATCCAATCCAAATGTAATAGGAGAGTTATAATAAACCCATACAGATGCAAGAATGATTGTGAATATGACTCAGGCAGTAATTATGTTCCATTCTCATTTTCTTCATACCACTGTCTATGAAATGATCATTAAAGATGTCCGCAGATAAATGCATGGAAAGTTGACACCCAGCAAATCCAGAAAACTACCAAATTCTTGGTACGTGGAAGCAGCAACCGATTGCTCGTTCGCCAACTTTGTATCCGCATTGGTGTCCAATAACAGCTGCAATTCTGATTCTACTTTGATCTAATAACACAACAGCGAAACAGTTTGCGCTATTCGAGCGACGAGAGCGTGTCTGAATATTCAGTCAAATGCTGTTGCAAGAATCCACAGGAAATCATGCTCTCCTCACTGCGAGGAAATGGACTTATCTTACGATGCCAAACACTAGACTTTCATCAGGAGAAGAGGATCCTCGCGTTTCACGGTTAAACAACGAACGTTTTAGTTATTTCCAAAAGTACACATTCTGTAATAATTCTACGTTTTTATCAAGCGTGTGACTAGATAACAGAAAAATTTACGATATTCATGGAAACGGATGCCCATGGAAGCTCGGCGAACGGGTTCATATTTATATGGCTTTATTATAACTTTTCCAATAATAAAATACATAAAGTGGTGTTTAGGTCTGTACAGATGCACTCCTAGTTAGATAGTACTAGCGGAGACGATGAAAAGAAAAATTAGAATTAGAACAGGGTGAAGAGTTATTAGGTATGAAGAGGAGGTAAAAAAAGGAATAGGCAAGGATATAGCAAAGCAACGTTTATTGGAAAAGGAAACAGGAACATGCAGGACAAGGTTATGGATGGAAAGAAAAGAATATTTAAGAAGAAACGGTATAAGCCATACAAAACTGGAGTGGTATTACTCAGAAGGAAGAGAGATAGAAGGCATACTAGGGGAGAGACATTTGCAAGTATAACTACAAGTGCAATATAACGAGATCCAGCATTCGAGATACAATGATAAGTACAAAGAGTATAGCATAGACAGGTTACCACAATATTTAGAAACGGATAGCAGGGAAAGAAGTCAGAAAATGTTTGCAAGACCAAGATGTAGGAGTGTAGGGGAAGCTGATAAATATTGGTTAGAGGAAGAGTAAATGCATACTATGTAACGAAGGTTTAGGGAATGTAAAGCACTGGGTGGAAGATTGTAGGGCGATGGAAGATAAACATATAAGACTAGAAGAAATAGTGGAAGGAACAGATAGCGAAAGGGCAGTAAAATGGCTAAGAAATTTGGAGGAAAAGTTAGGGTAAGGGTGGAGTGAATGAATGTAAAAAAAATCAAACGATCTCCAAAGATAAATGGCTTTAAGGTACTAAATAAAAGTAATATGTTAAGATAAGTTTAAAAATGTTATATTTTAAGTTTTTAAAATAATTGTTTAACTACTCTATTCTATAATTATTATAATTCCATTCTATTATATAACTTACATTTATTATTATTATTATTATTATTATAGTGTTTAATAGTTATAATAATATTATACTATTAAAAATTAATAGCTATTTGGTTATTAAGAGGTAAGAGGTTCCAAATAACACAGACCCGACACATGTAATTGAAGATTAATTTTCTCTGTATGCACCGAGTCGTTGACTTCTTGGAAAACAAATCCATTTCCAATTACATAATAGGCTTCACTGCCATTATAATATCGTTAGCGGTCAGAGACTTTTGTACAGCATTGTACATAATATAACTTTTTCTGTGCACATCGAGATCACAGCTTTCAAAACCTCATTAACCTGTGTGTATAATCTCTGTTAGAATGACGTGGAATCCTTTCAGGTGATCAGTTTTTGAATAATTTTATATTTAGTTATACTTCACTCTAATAAGAAATGATGATCATTTATTAAATACAGCAGGATCTTAATTATCCGAACTATAATTGGTCACAGGATGACTCTCATTGCAACTACATTTCGCATAAAAATGATAATTTTATTTTAGAATGGAAAATATCCACTACTGTGAAATTAGGTACACAATGTCACTAATGATTACTTCAGCCTGTTGCAGACATAGGATGATTAATTTTCAGATGTCAGGTGTTCGGATAATCGAAGTTCTACTGTACATAATCGTTCATTAGCCGGTGTATCCGGGTATCCACGCAAGAAAAATTATTTACGTGGATTGTAAAGAAAATCAAAGAAAGGTTCTGAAAATAAATTACACAGAATATAATATACCTGTATGCAACATTTAATTATTAGTTTATATTGATAGACAGCCTCAACATTTCGGAAAATTTGTATTCGCCTATAACTTTGGCAAAGCTTTGGTACTTTCCTACGTTTTCCATTAGAACCATTGTAACACACATAACACGATCCTACAATTTGTTTTCGCACGCTTGCATGTCACTCTAATGTTCATGCAGAATCAGAAACCACAGAGGTATTGACTGCTCAGATGATTGAATCTATAATTCTCACGGACTGTATTTCAATAACAAATCATTCGTGGTTCAATAACACTGTTTGTTGAATTTAGACATATAGAATACACCTAAAAATTTGGTGACTTTCAGTTAGATATTGCCTGTATTTGAGCTCCTTATTTCGAGAGTAGCATAAGTCACTTTTTTGTTATTTTGGGATAATTAAGGTTTTGTTTTTTAACCCTTTGACTGGTATGGGAGCTTATAGGCGCTTGACAAAGTCGTTCACCATGTACTGTCGACGCCTATAGGCGTTCTACACGATGGTTCACTATGCACTACTGCAGCTTGGCAGCACGCAGCCAAGTAGCCGCAGTCAAAGGGTTAAATAGTATTTACTAAAGGCATTACGCAAGCGAGTCGACATCGTAGCGGTTATAGCATGGCGCAATAACTTTTAAGTTCGAGTCTCGTTATGAGCTATCTTTCATTTCCTTTGATTTAGTCTACATTTATGCATAAAATAATGCTTCTTTATTTGAAGTAACATTTTATTGCAACAGTCGTCGCAACACTTCGTTAGAACTGTGTCACTTCGGTAAATAAATAGCCTTTCTTACTTTTCAAGCTGGTGTTCGTGTAAAGAATATGGTTTCCAGATTGAAAATCATGATTGTTTAGTATGATGTTAGTATTAACAGATGGATACAAATGGAGGCAAGATGATGTCATCTTAAGGTCGTGAACACCGGTGAACGTGCATCCGAGATCCCATCTGCAATTGTCATCGTGCAACGAAGACCTTTCGAGTTGAATGCAATTCGCATAACCCGCTAAAGTGTGTCACGGTACCGGTACTCGTCACTTTTACATATCGAGAACAGAAATTTTATGGAAATGTATCATAAGTCGAATTAATTGGGAACCTTGTAAATTTGTTTATTTAACTATAATATTCTCATCGCCTCTCGAAATTGTTGACCGAACTTTCTAATCCTTATAGGAAACATACTACTAAACTTATATTACGAAATTCTGTAATAAATGGAATCATTCGCTTTATCTACATTTTCTACTTATCCTACGCAATGTGCAGAATTCTTTATAACGTTTGAAATTTTTCGAGTGTTAGTCAACTTTTTGAACAATAAAATAATTCTATTAGATCATGCTCTAATTATTTTATTCGGAAGACACAGTATCACATAAAAGAAATAAAAGAATTGTATATAGATAACATCGTTCGTATTTTTGGGAAATAAAATACTTCGATTAAACTATCTTGCGATTATTTTGTACAGTATAATCAACTTTGCATAACAGAAGAGATTTAAGGCACTGTCCAGACATCTGAAATATAAAATAATTCTAATAAGCCAACCGTTATTTATTTTACACAGAACAACCAATTTTGCGCAACAGAGGAAACTTTTATGGTATTATTCGCAGTTCTGAGAAAAAAAATGTATTTGTTAAGAGTTATTACTATTTATATATACATACAGTATAAATAATAATATCAATATTAATAAATTATTACCATCTAATCTAGTGTATAATACAAATTTATATATAGAAGCAACCAAAATCTTGACAAAAAATGAAATAAAAATGAGAAAGGTATGAGGGACAATATAAATAACAATCCTAACGAAACGGAATGAAATTTTTAGGGTATTGCTCACAAGTTTGAAGTGAAAAGAGTCGAGTCCAAGTCGTTTGGTAATTATTATGCTCAGTTCGGTGTATTTCACCGTGAGAGGACGAAAATAAATGAGATGCAATCCCGGACAATTTTAGCTGTAGAATTTTCAAAAAAACACTCGGGGAGGTCGCATTCTCGATGCACCAGGCTTTCTACAACCTCTCGCTGCAAGATGCACGCCTGGAACTGAATCTGTGTTCGCACTGAATTTGTGGAACCAATGACTCCGAAATTGTCAGAAAAGTACGAGCAACTTCATCGGGAAAGTGTATGTAACTTTGAAAAATTATTGTCCACGGCCAGATTTGAGCATAAATTATTCGAAATACAAAATAAAAGCAATATTCTAAATGACGCATCGTTTCAAATACTTCAATATTTGTATTCTACGAGTAGCGTACGAAAAGTAACACTATTTTTTAACAAAACCAAATAAACTATTTCAAAATAATTTCTTATTTTAAATAACTGTTCTGAATACGATAAGAGATAATGTAAAGTTTTGTGCACACAGCGCAATGTTGTGTAGTCGAATTGCGAAGTAACATTTTTATTTTACAATTTCATAGCCATCGTTCACAAGATTATTCGGTTTTAAACATTTACTTAAGAAATACTGTTTTTACGTTACTCACGCTTAGAATGAAAATATCAGAAACTATTTACAAAATTATTCTACAAATCACTTATTCACGTATACAGTAAATAGAATAAAAAGTTATTTGATTTATAATCGAATAGTTAAATAAATCGAGGAAAATTATACGTTTGTTTAAACGAACTGGCACCTAAGTATTTGAAAATAACTTCTAGTCAAATGAGATAATTATTATTTAAATAACCATTTTAAAATAATTTTATTCAGATACTGCTTAAGTCTACTCTCGACTAATACTATCATACTCGTTGAATGATAAGAACCAGAGTTTCGAGTCGATACAATGCACGATCAACTGAAAACGGGTGAAGAATATTTATCTTTCAACAACTCGAGACTCAGTTTGACGATTATGGCTCCGGTGCTTTCTACATGAATATTGAACAAAATATGGCACTGATGCATATCATTATTAACAAGAAATAGAGCACATCTTACTAATATATTCAATATCATGGAAATACAAAATTGTAATATTTTAGATTTAGATTTTTCTTCGGGATTTGTCCGAGAAATTTTATAAAAACTTTGAAGAGTGCAATAGAGAAACTTCAAGATATTGTCATTTACAAGCAAACTGAAATTATGTTTCAAATCACGAATATTTTATTAGTCTCTTTTGGCAAGTTTTTGTAATCTTGTTACATAATTAGTCGATTCTGGAGTGGCAGTTCGAATAAAAGTGGAAGTACAGCGTAAAAAGCGAATGATCGATAACCTTGTACTGGTAGCGGTGTACCACTTCCGGTTTAACCGACGATTTACCTGGCAGTGCGCTTCGATAACATCCGTGGATGTGTTACATCGCGTGCCGTGTATTTGGGAAACAAAATGACGAGAACAACAAATTTTCTGTCGTTCATCAATTTTCCATATTTTTAATTTAATTTTTCCGTATTTAAAATTATTAAATCCATTGAAAGGCAAGTAAAATCTACAGAATTACATAATAATTTTCGAAAAAAAAAGTTGGAGTTTAATGGGTTAATAGAAGAACTGAAACTTTTCAGCTTCAAACGATCGTACACCGAAAACGTTGAAATTTATGAAACTGAATAATTATTAACCTTTTAACTGGGGAAGACGAGTTAACTCGTCGTGTGAAAATTGCTCCGCCATAAGCCATACGCCTGTTAATTGTTCTCGCAGTATTTGTGGACAAATATTTAAACCAGTTGTTGAAAGAAGACGCTTTAACTTGTCATTTCAAAGTGTCTCTGTGATGGACAAGACAATTTACCTCATATTTACTCGTTTTTAATTACAAACAATAGATACTCCTTATCAAAGAACGACTCAGTTAAGAGGTTAAGAGGCAAGAGAAATTGTTCCATTCTAAACCAAAGAGACAATATAATATGCGAACAGAGTAAAATGGAAGCAGAATTCAAAATGCAAAAATTAACAAATTGAACGGGTGCAGACCAAGAATTGGAGGATTTCGAATTATCTCCTCTTTATTTAGCCTGAACCATATACGGACATGGTAGATATTACTGAACTACTAATATCCAGTATACGGCGTATCTGTACTATGGTACAAATAGTATTCAGCGTTTTTTTGGTAGCTCACAACTGTATGAAAAAAAAACATGTTTAGCTTCTTTTTGTGAGAAATAAAGAAGTACAAAATAAATAGCCTGTATCAGCTCCTGTTTGCTATGTCGTACATGATAAGAACCATTTTAGTAACAAAACTATAGAAGCTTTAAACTAATAAATACTTGTACTAGACATATCTATCGGTTATGTGTGCATTTAGAATTCAACTAAATTTATTTGTTTATAACTTGTATTTATATTTTATCACAAATAGTTTCATTTAGTGTATCACTTGTTATATCTACTTCCGCAATCGGCTCGCATAATTATTATAGAAGAGTAACGAGCGCACGAACACGTGTAACGCGAAGCATTATCTCGTCCTTTTTTCTTTTTGAGGCAATCCCCCCCTACATGTTATAAAAACAAATAAGCAATATTTGAACAATAAAATTAAGAAAATATTAAAGGCTCCATTAAAATTTCAATCAAGACAAAGTATGAAAAATTGAGAAGCTTACAATTAGTCACAATACAAGTAGCAAAGTTATAATGGAACGCATTCGAAAATTTCTAATAAAATTACAAAAACATTAACAGCTGGCTGGATTCGAGCACTGCCTCTTCCAGTTAGTATTTCTCGACAGTACTCATTACAGTTCTTAAAAACATGGCCAACTTTTAAAGGGATTCAGGTACTGACAGATTATATTAACACTTACTACTATTATTTATAGAAATGACTGCCAATGTGTCTAAAAGATTTCGTCGACTGCAACGAACTCAGCAGTGAAAGTATAAAAGGAAGTGTAAAACAAAGGAATTTCCAACACGTGGAAATGAGGGGTCTGATGTTGGCAATGAATCGTGGCAGGACGAAAATCGATAAGCCGGCCAAAAGTTCACGAGTTCGCAAAATTGAGCGGCACAAGAATCGTTGCATCGGTGAGCGATGGAAACGGGCGATTCGGAAAGCGAAATTTTATAAATTGGCGTAAAAGTCCATGCTTTTGCTCTAGATTCAAAATGGAGGGCAGGTAGAAAACCACGGAGGGAGGCCATCTGTCGTTTCTTTTCGAACGAATCCGAGTGGAAGCTCGATCCTTGGAACCGGTTCGTTGTTCAGCTGGTTTCCACGAGACAAAACCAAGGATCGAGAAGCACGTGCACCCTGAAGAAACGTTTCTTTGTCACGGTGTGCATCTGTCGAAGCTCTTTCATCTGGCTACCTGTTCGTTTTTCTCCGTTTTCTGCTCTAGTTGGCTGAATCATGAAGATTCACTCAATATTCCGCCGTAGGTGGATTTTCTCCGCTTTTAACGACAATTTTCCCGTTCACCGATCGAATCATCGAGATCCTCGTCGAAGCGATCGAGAAATCGATGGTGACCGCTATTGGCTGATTATATCTTGCAATTCAATTTCACTTTATTTTATCTGTTTCTATGGAACTAAAAATTGGGAAAAGTAAGTTTTTTTTTTTATAAAAGATGAATATTGCAATTCATTTTAGTTGATTGTTGCCAGAAAACCAGAAGTTCCCTTTAAAAAGTAAGAATAAAACCGGTAAAGTCGAGGTCTGAAATAACCAGACAAGGATTGTAAAATTTAAATAATGATTACCTAATCACGTTTGCGCGCGCGCGCGCGCGTGTGTTGTTCCTCGTGATTCTCGTTTCTAAGCAACACCGCATTGCTGTACAATTAGGCAGAAACGATAATCGATTTTGTATCAAGGTGAAGTTTAGACCTCCAATGTAACTCACAAACAATTAAATTTTGATTGCACGAATATATTGATATGACTTTAAACTCAAATAAGAAATATATTAATAATCATTATTGTACAAATATGTCGCTTGGGCTGTCCGATTGATCTAAAATTAACTCTCAAATTTAATCTGTTAGCCGGCGAAGGACGGTTAACTCGTCGTTTGAAAATAGGTCCATGATGACCAAAACGGGTTTTAATTGTTCGCTGAATATTCGTTACCCAATATTTTAACTTGAAAATAGAGGTACACAATTTAATTCGTCATTTGAAAATGTCTTTGTGATGGATTATACGAGCTTACTTTGTTTTTGTTCATATATAACTACAAACACCAGTTTCTAATCCAGAAATGATTTCGATAACAGGTTAAAATAAAATCGTTTCACTTTCAATTTTCACTCTTATATTTAATAGCGATAATTTTGAAAATTTAAACATCTTCCAAAATTTGTGTGAAATTTCTAAAAAAGTTCAATAAAAAAATGTATTACAATTCATAGTTTGTCAAGATTGAACCAAAATCGAAATTTAATTGGTCACTTTTTTTTAGGTATAATTACAATTTCTCGCGTTCAGAAGCCATCAGCGGAAGATTAATCGCTTGGTATGAAACCATTCTGCAAAATTTTTGGAAAGTTATAGAAACTCGACACCTAGAAATGTGATTTCTGAAGTTTTAACAGTAGCATGAGTAAGAGTGCTATACTACGTTTGTGTAACGAAGATTATGACCAAAGAGCGTGAGAGATTCGAAGCCGGCACAAAAGCTGGCCTTCTCGACAGCTTTCATCTTTGAAAAATAATTGCTTTGGAGGGGTCCCCTTTTCAAGCTTCGCTCGCATAAAGCGCGCAGCTGTTGCTACCAGTCAGCTGATGAGAAAACTAACCACCTTGTAAACACCTACGTCAACCAGAAGCACGCTAAACATTATACAATGTGCTTTTCATCCCCCTAAAATCAATACATAAAAAAACATACAGAAAAGGCAAAAAATATAATATAGAAACAAACGAGTCCTTACGAAGAATGTTTTTATAACTAGAATACCAACTGTGTAATAAAGTATCTTCACAATCATTTTCTCAAATCTGTATTAATAAATTCTATTTACAATAATGTCAAGCAACCTATACTAATCAGAATTTAAGAAAAAAATTTAAATATTAGTTTGTCACCATAACTTCTGGATAAAAATAGTGTAATTACAAATCATCTATTATACAAACACTGATACAAAATTCATAATAACATATGCAAGGTTCTAACTAAACAAAACTGGCCTTATGTAACGAACTGCAGTGGATTGTGATTGCGAATAAATTTAGAAGCTATTAAGAAACGTTAACGATAAAATCATTTACAATTGTAGAAATGATCAATTTTAACTCAATTCTTTGTTTTTAATGTCAGTATCACTTTGTCATAGACCTACAGTGTTTTCTTGAAATAATTTTATATAATGGAATAATATATTACCACAAAGTGTATCCTCTGGCAGCTGTATTTTCAGCTCGACTTCATCACTATAGTGAAGGTGTTAATATAAACAATGCTTGCTTATATCTAAGTCTTAGTGATTTTAGTAACACTGACAATTTGCAATAGTGAATAATTGTAAACAGTCTATCAGAACCGTAAGTGCGCCAGCATTTTTTTTACTGTAAAGTTTTTGTTCTTCTTTCATTGCTTGTTATAACACACTATGAAGTTTTTTAAAGATGAGTGAGACTTGCCATTTTCAACAGCACAACGATCCTAAGCACACTGCGAAGGAAACAATAGAATGGCTGTTACATGTGTAATGCTCCCAAACGGCTCAATACACCGGACATTGATCCAACAGAATATCTATGGCATCTATTTAGAGATATTAATAAGAAAAAAGAAGATTTTAAATGAAAATGATTTAAAGGAGGTACTTCTAGAAGAGTAAGCAAAATTTTTTGCAGAAACAACAAAAGCACTACTGGAATCCATCCCAAGAAGCCTGCAAGCCATTATTACTACAAAGATAATACGTACAACTGAACGTTTATTTTGTCGTTTTATAACGCAATTGTAAGTATGCCAATATTTTTGTCTACGAATTTTTTATTTTTCTTTCACTATTTTGTTGTAATATACTATTAAAATTTGTAAAATAATGCACCGTATCTATCTTTAGTAATGTGCACAAAGAATGTACTTTATAGTAATATATCATTCTTTAGATACAGCTATTATAAAAAGCTCAGCGTGCCAGTACATTTTTCATCTACTGAAGTTAAAATGGAGCCAGACTTTAAATTAAATTTATCTCCAATTTGAACAGTCAAATGTACGATGTGTCGGTAAAATTGAGTATCCTATTACCGCTGTCTAACAAGACTTAACTCAAATTTCCAAGCTTTACATCACAATATTTCGAAAAAGTTAAATGTCCTGGTTTATACAACAATACGCCAGACTTGATCCCTATTGAAACATCAAGTTCTATAGAACAGTACTGGAACAGAGAAACATTTTGCATTCGACACTTGCCATCACCTTACAATTAATTGTAAATTAATATTATCAATTTTCTCTCAATCATAGCAGAATTTATTCAAACCTGCAGAGGTCTCGATAAAATTGAAAACTCTCCCCAATCTATATATTGGAGGCATTTTTGTTAAATTATTCCTTGAAATGTTTAAATATTTCTTTTTATTAAGAATATCATCGATAAATACGTGTTCACCCTCACCGAAGTGCATCGGAGTAAATTCTTCTTTCCTTTTGCGCCGCACACTTACCCTACCAACATTACCATAGATGTTCTTCTACTCTAACTATCATAGCTTCTTTCATCCGCAAAAATAACATAGTCTTTTGCAAACTGAAGTCTCCTATTTGCTGCATTAATATACGGCTTTTTTCCTGGCGATTGGTCCGTTTCAGCCCTCTGATCTGATAATGATCTTGTGAGTACTCATCGTACGTTTTCCGGATGTACTGTAATGCCACGTTCGTCGCTTAGCGTGGCAACTAATTTCTGAGCACTTATTCGAGGATCATTTCTAATTTCTTGAACAACAGAACATTTACCGCGATCAATACGAATTTTCAGACAGTCACTTTGAGGACTGGCATCAACTTTGCCTTCATTTCGATATCGGTTTATAACATTCCATAATGTGCCCTTGACTACTTTTAAGAAATTCGCTATTTCGCCAATTGAATCACTTTTTCGTAATTAAATATTGCCCCCCGTTGTCGCATCTCAGAAAATGCGATCTTACTTTCCCGACCTATTCTAAACAGATCTGAAATATGGCTAACGAATATCTGACGTCTAGTATTGTCTGATAACAGCTAAGCATTCTGTTTACAAACATTCATTCCCGATGTGCTGAAATTGGAATTCAAAGTTAAAATTTCTTAAATGGAGCAAATGTCCAAATATGTCTGTGACATCGAAACTCGATCTTCCTGGCTTCCTTTACTATTATTTGGCATAATACATTTTTTGCCTGTATATTTATTCAAAATATACAGTACGCAAGTAAAAATATATCAGTATCCTCTTTTCCTTGAAACACATTAACCCTTTAACCCTTAAAAGCTACCATAAAAAAAATCACGTTAACCTTAAGGGCTATCAGGAGAGAAATTTCATCTAGATAGCCTTTAAGGGTTAATTTCAAAGCAATATATTTACATTTCGCGATCGTTTTTTGTTTTAAACAAGTAAACATCTTAAATATAAGCATTTATCACTGTTATTTCAAGGCAAAATAATCTCATGCGATAAGTGTACATTTCAACCAAAGAAAAAAACGAAAAATTATAATAATTTCACCTGATATACTGAATGTATCCGTGCCTAGCGTCTTCGAGGAGGAACCCTGGGTTCCGCATCTCCACGCTCTCGATCACCATGAATTCACGGTATTACCCTGAATCACTCGAAATCCACCGAAAATATCATCGATCAACAACACTCGATCACTGTATCCACCGGTCGAGCGACAATCTTCTTCGACAATTACTTCACCAATTAATAAACAAACACATAATACATTGACTGATTTCATTACAGTGTATACTAAACAAACAAACAGGGCTTAATAAACGTATGTCCCAAAATCATTGTTTGACCAAGCTGTAAGGTATTCGATCGAATGTTCCATACGTTTGCAGAAAATTTATCATATAACACCGAATACATTCAAAGATCCCAGGCTTGTATCACTACCCGACAACAGTTTTCAATCCGTTGTTTCAATTCATCCAACGTGCCCATTGTAACTTGTAACAATGAGTATTGTAACTTTCGAATGGTCGTGCAGTTATTCAGTTGGCGACAGATAACGTAGTCATCTTATAACTCGAAAATTCACAATTTCCAAACGTACGTTTATTTAAACCCTTTCTGCTTATTCCGATCAATGCTACATGCTGCTGATGTTTGGCACAAACTTTTTCGTTCACTTTGCATAACTCACTAGGCTTCACTCAAACAAATTCTTGTATTTTTATTGAAAACGAAAGGCAAAATACACGAAAGCGACAACATAACGGGACTAGGGGTACAAATATCGAAAGACAGTCGAAACAACGTGACCAACGGTACAAACGAGAAAACGACATCGACGGTTCGACGCTCGCGAGTATACTGAATCGCTGTGCCGAGCAAGGAATGCTGGGAGTTCGACTACCCTCACCACCGAACCGAGACCTAACCTACCGGACCGACGTGACTCGTTCGATCGAGGAAAAAGCATGGAAAACTATGGCACCATAACACATTTCCGCCTCCATATACAAACACGCATGCGCGACAACTCGTTCCTTATCTCCACGGTTCATTTCTTATCGTAGATTCGGGGTACGTCTGTGTTCAACCCGAGTTGAGCATAGACTTGCATTACGTCCAACCTGATTATTGTTATCTATTGCAAACCTAACCCAGCGTTTATTCAGGCCACCCAAACTCTATCAGAGACCTGTTAATAAAGACCTAACCAAGATAAACAATGTTAAAAGTCAAGGATCTGCCTTAAGTTTGCATTCAGTCTATAAATCTATCCAGGTTATGTCAGGTTTTGAACTGTGCTAAGTGTACATGCTGTAACCATAATAAATTATTTCATTTTCATGAAACATCATTTCAATTATGAAATTTCAAATTTGCGTTAAGTTTAGTCTGGAATTAGGCCTCTGTTAGACCTAAATAACGTTTGGGTTAAATCTGATAGGAAATCAACAAAAAAACTATTTGTTCTGTCCAAAAGATGCAGGCTAGGTTTACATGTGGATTTAGATTTTGATGTATACTTGATAAAGCATGAGATACTACTACAACCATATTCCCACCCCTTGTATACGCACGCATGCGCGACAGGCGCCCTTATCTCTGCGAATCGTTTCTTATCGCAGTTTTGGAAGGAACGAAACGGTGTAGGGGAATCGGAGGGAATGGAAAGACTGTATGGATTTGTTTATGCGGCGACACGTAACAAAGGGAATATATTGGACTTCTGGGGAGGTTAGGTTGGATGAGAGCACAGATTCTAGGATGTGGTTTACGGAGTCTACATGTTTCTAAAAGCATTGTTTCGATGATTCTGATCTTGGCGATTGAACACTGTCGGTTGTCGTGGTCTGATGGTGTTTGAAACAATAAAGAAATTACACTGATATTATCATGAGAACAAATCAAGGATAACAAACATAACCGAACAAAAATAATACAGATTTCCACGCTTGGCTGTAAGAGCATTCAGAACCGAGGATTTCCAGCCAACCGTACTGGGGCAAGTTGTCATCGCGTTCTCGAGCACAGTATTTACGAGGGTAACACGAGGGGCGACACTCTGGGGGTATGAGAAAAATAAAATTTTCCTACGTTTCATAATACATTGATAAAAATATTACAAACGAATAAATGAGGGTTTTCCAATGAAAATGTCTCCAAGCACGATCTCATTCGGTTCATTTGTTATTAGAATTTTGCATAAGATAATATTCGATACAAATAGTCCGAAAGAGATCGTGTTTGGACTCATTTTAATTGGGAAAACTTCATCTATCTATTAATAATATTCTCGTGAATGTACAATGAAAGACAAAAAATGTTTTATCTCCCTTATAGGATGACTCCCTATTCGTACAATGAATCATGTTTCTCAAAAGCATCCGCCAAGTGCACGACTTTTCGGCCCGGCCCCGGAGGAGCAAGGAGGGATGTGTGTGGTAGGGATAAGGCCCATCCAGGTAACCGTATCGAAAAGCATTACAGCCAAACGTGGAACTCTTTATAACCGATAATAGAAAACTAATAAGAATCTGATAAAAATTGCATTAAAAACAGTGAAAAAACAGAACTACAACGGAACAATAACGGTTGCCGAAGTAACAAAATGATAAAAACAAGAACAGTGACTGTACTATCGAGAATAACGATAAGAAGACATCGACAATAAGGAAGAGATTACTCTGACAATGGCGATTGGAAAAGCAAATGACAGAAATGACAGTAAGGGGGCAGCTAAGCAACGACAAGGACGATACAAAACATAGGAACAAAATTAATAATGGAAGTAATGAGAAATATAATAAAAACAGAGACAAGGAATAGCAGCAGCAACGTCTTCTGTTTCATTTAATCCTCTTAATTGTATCTGAATTACTTACAAACTGTATGTACAATAAAATACTATCTAAGAATACTTAATATGACTTTACTATACTTTTCTTTACCTTTATGATACCTTATAATGCATCTGCAATGCAAAAATAATAAGAACTGCAGTAGTTTTATTAAACTTACATAGACTGAACTATCTGAAGTATTATATAACAGACAAATAACTTCAAAGAACATGATGTATTTCGTATTGACATAATCAGAACAGACATCAGATTCGTGTACAATTGATACCGCTTTCCAAGGATCCGTGTATCGATTTCACGATCACTATAATGACTATAATTAATATCATCGTAAGGGACACCTGACTGAAGGTTGAAGTGGCTTCGTTTCAAATGATTCATCCAAGCATACTAGATTGTTTAACGTCAACGCTAGAGAATCATACGTAGTGACCGACTGATTAAACTGACGACAAATTGATTTTTTAAATTCTTTTTCCGCGGGTTTAGCGCGTGAAGCGACGAGATTCTTAGGCGAATAATTATTGTAAAAGGATTTTAATCGTGGTCGACCACAGAAACCGAGCAGACATAAGCGATGATCGATTAGGCGAAGCGACGAAAAGGCAAAGGGGAGCAGAAAAGAGGGAAACAAGGCAGACGACGCTCATCGCATGAGTGGATCGATGATCGAATTAATCATCGAACCTTTGTCTACGCTCATCCATCGGCAAAAATTGTCTGGAGATAAAATTAAAAAACAAACACGCACGCCTCATGGTGTATTTTATAAATTTACCAGAACAACAGAAAATAATTAAGCGGTTTTAATACGATTGATGACACGGAATGACCTTTAGCAATCACGCAGTGAGAAAAAATGTCAGATCGAAATGGTGTTTGTGAGCATCGTTAGTGAGCCCATTGGCAAGTGCTTGATAAACACTATGAATCTAGCAGCAGCTGCACAGAGTCCACGGTGAACGACCCCTGAAGAGAGCTACAACCGAAAAAATCAATGAACAAGCAGACATCGGGTACACGGTTATCGACAGCCGCGAAAAATCGAATATTATGCGATTTCGGAAAGTATATTATGGATTCTCATGCTTGAAATCAAGGAATTTTTTAAGAGTACGGGGTTCTGTCATTGGTGTCTGAATCAGAATTAACTTAAACGGTACATAAAATAATTTCAGACCTAACGCAAGTTTGTTTCAAAGCAACATCAGACCACCTAACCGAGAGTTAATGACCTAACCAAGTTTTAACAAAAACATTATGTAGATCTAACCTAGACAGATTTTATATTAACACAGACATAACTAACATAACCCAAGCTTGAATTTCCACGATTAACCCTCGGACGGCGGAGACCGGGTCGTTCGAGACCCAGCATTACAATGTTTTTCATCCAGTTGAGACTGTGATACCTGAGTCACAACAATCCCTCCTTCTCTTAATCGTTGCCTTAGGAATAACAAGACATGTGAGCATCGACAAAATGCGTGTTAGAAACATTATTTTACAGAGAATCGACGAAAAGAGATGGGCTTTCGTTTTTATGACGATTTCAGTGCAGAAAATTCATGATGTCGAATCAAGAGTATCGTTTCAACGAGCTTGTGGAGGGTGAGAATAATTATTATAACGAAATTTTTCATCGGATGGACAAGGTACGTTATGTAGTGTATAACTGTTTACGGTATATTTGCAGTGACCATGTGATAAATTGAAAAGAAAATTTATATACGCATTGTATAAAAGCAGAATAATACTTGTACAATTATAAAATAAATATATGTTAGTAAAAATATTCATGAAGTAATATTTATAAATATGTATTCCAATTATTACATATGAGCATAATTTAAAAACTTAAAATACTGAATAAAATAAAAGGCTATCACACCATCCGCTGTCCGTGGGTTAGGTTCATGATATTACGGATAAATCACCTTTTATCTAGCCGAGTTCTAACGCAGATGCAGTCCAGAATGATCTCCGATCGAACGTACACCTAATCCAGATTTGACTTTTCAAGCCTGAAATTTCGAGGTTGTTTTATTTATATTTAATCTGTTTTACCAGGAACTAATCCAAACTTAATCCAGACCTACCTTAGCTTAAACTTGCGTTTTTTAATTTTTTTTGCAAAGTTTCTAAATTTGATTGAATACTGGGTTCCAGCTATAGTGCTAGAGTTTAAGCTGCCCACCACCAACACCACAGAGGTAAACAAAATGGTTCGATTTCTCAAGCATTTATTTCTCTGTAGTTCTTTTAATATTTCTAATATATCCTTTGGTGTAAGTTATATAATCGACAGTTTATGTACTTATCGTGAACGTTCACAGGAGAATGCTACTTTTCTAGATGCACCTGAAATTTTGACGACAGTGACGGTAATGGGTCATAAGTCACTGTCGATCCATCAGTGAGTGAAATCTGGAAAAACGGCGAACTGCTTTTCACTTTTAGCGTCGGCCATTGTGTCGGTAGCGTAAGTGTCAAGTGAAAAGGAGAAACAGAGGAATTCAAGGTAGTCCACCTTGAACGGAATTCTCGGTCGTTCGTAAATTTCACTGACAAAGAACCCGAGAATAATGGCCGGACGTTGCATATATTTTTTCCATAGTTAACTATGCCGCTTCGACGATAGAGATGCGACTCTACGGTTATCGACTAACAGTATTAAACTCTGATCAAAAAAACTTCGGAATACGAACCATTCAAACCAGTGAAAATCAACAATTAAAAAGGTAAAAACAGTTTATAAAACGAACTGCATATAGTTATACAAAATATTTTTTTATTCGAGCCTAAAATGCACATAATATTTTCAAAAACTTCTGGTACACACTTTCAACCTAATGATATTGATTAACACGTTGAACGCCACGGTGAAAACAACTACACCTGACCATACAATGTATATGATATAATGTATTATTTTTAATATAAATCTTAAAGGAAAAAGATATTCGGGTATTCAGTCGTGTTTCTATGTTCCCACGCCGCTGTTACAATGTGAAGATTGCTCTGGATTGCGTAATAACAAATAGTTATTTAATTAAATTAAGTTTTAAGTGCCAGTCACCGGTGATCACCGCGGCATTCAACGTGTTAAAATGAATTCTATATATGTATATAAGACACGTTCTCCACTGCATATTTTGCTACACGGCGGATGTTTATGCAAATACATATCATTTGCACACTCGTCATTTACGCATATTTTTATTCTGTGATTCTCCTATGTTTCAATGTAGACAATGGGGCGGGCGTTAATAAAAGATTTGCTGTCTTATAGAAATTTTAAGACTATGTATATTATACCATCAATTTCCCATAACCAATATGTTTTACATACAAGAGAGCACTAAATTGCATCAACATTCGCAGTCTACTCATTATACTGAAAAGTGTAAAGAGCTACGTGTTATAAAAAAATATGTAACTATGGTTTTGTTAATATTTTTTCAAGCTTTAGTACCTTTATTTCGACAGTTCATAAGTTTTCTCAATGCTCTACGTAAATATTATAATTCGTGAATGAATAAGGTACAGAAAATTTTCAAGAACTTTTCAATGTCATTAAAATATCTTTAATGAACTTTAGCAACATACCATATTTTAATTTTCTATTCTGAATATGTTTTCCTTTCTTATTTGAAGATCAAAAGCTCTCAAGAATCGATTTCCTGTACGATTAATTTAGCAAAGTGACCTTTAACTCAAGCCAGATGAAAGGTCGACTATCGGAAGACTCTTCTAAACGGTAGAGCCGAAAATAAGCTGAAGAAGCTACCATAACAGGCAATCGATATTCGATTCTGTTACGCACTTTCATTTCTGCGTCGCAAAAATAAATTTCACGCTCTGTTTCAGAAGCTTCCGAATGAATAAAATCAATAGAATCATAATTTTGAACATTTCTTCCGATCTTTACGACCGCATATAATTCTCTGCTAATTAATAAAATTTATAAACTTGATAAATTAAAGAAAAAAAAATGAATACAATCTAATTCACTTCAAGCCTAATTGACTAAGAGATGAATAATAATTTTTACAATTGTAAAGAAAAACAGTACATTCAAACAGAAAAATTTGAAACAAGTCTTTCTAACTAATGGATTTGTTTGCGATTGATGGAGGACAATTTCCGCAACAGAACTGGTTGATAATCGCGAAAATTCCTGTAGATTTTCTCTCGATTTCCTGTTGAACCGAGGGTCGCCCGTTCGATTACGCAATCGTCGACCGTAGAAAGTCGTACGATTATAGCAACGAGACGGAGACTTCCTGCAAATTAAGCGAAATGTTTACATCCCTCGAGGAAGTTCGCACGGGACTTTCCTTCTCGGCGCCATCTTTGCAGATTTAATTGAATTATCGCCTCTAAGAAAGAAGAAGCAGGGAACTTTTCCCAGAAAACTCGTCTGGTTGATTGAGTAACGCTTCCGGTCTCTGAACTCGTTTCCTGGTCGCTATATAGAGTTTCTGGATTTTACAAACTCCCATAATCAACGCTGTTATTAATCTAAATCGACAAAAAAACTTGAACGATCGATAATTAATGTATTCCTCCGCTTCAGAGTAATATTAAGATTTCTGACGTTTTGATTTCTGACATGGAAACTCAAACAGAAATTTATGTTCCCTACTATATTTGAATTTTCCAAATATACTATTCCATCTTTAACAATATTTTTATAATTTATGGTCAATCTGTTAAATGTTTCACTTTTTATAACATAATGATTATAGCAGTGACAATAACAAACAGTATACTCAAAAAGGACTTAAATTTCTTTATTGCGTAATATTTTACTTTACACACAGATATTTAGTTCAATCTTTAGATTCATTGAACAACACGATCTACCAAATTGTAGACAGTATTTTCTTTAAGAATACTTTCAATTAGCGTATAAAGGCATAACAACAGATCAAGAGATCGAGCTATTTTTAGAATAAAATGTCTTTTTGAATTTTTATGCACTTTGGAGTTATGTAAAAGATTTGTTATTTTAAAAAACTTACCTCCTGCAGCTCCTTGCCGCATCGTCATCGTCTGCCGGAGCGCCAGCACCCGAATCCTACAAAATAAATTGCGCTAAATAAATAAATAACAATAGTCTGTACGTGTGATCTTCAGCGATCTTGAGACTAAAGCCCCGTCTATACTAGCAAACAACTGGCAACATTTATTGCGCAATAAACTTGCAAGGGTGTCTACACTATGGCAATTTTTTGCGCAAACTATTGCCTGCAAGTAGTTGTGAGAGAAATCTCATTTCTTCTTGCACAAAATACGTCGGGTGTGTCTACATTGAAATGTTCTAAGAGTTGGCATTAAATGTGATGAAAAACATCTAGTACGAAAATTTCGGTCCAACAAACAAGATATGCCGCTGCGTGTACAGTGTTATTCTGTTGAAAAAGTAGAAAAGAATTGGGGCAAGAGACTGGATATTAAGATGTGATCCTGGAGTTCATCAATCACTGTTATCTGAATTGAGAAGAGAGCTTCTTCAGCAAATTAACAATTCTTTACGAATGGTGACAGAAGTTTTTTATTGGGTTGATTCATAAATAACTTCCGATCTGTCTTCTTAAATGTACTGACGATTTATTACAGGGTGATTATTATTCCTCCAGTGTACGGGTGAAGAGTACTCCCGCCAGAGTACGGGTAGGGTCCGAGGTATCCACCATTTTGTCTGAATTTTTATTAACAAATACAGTTCAGATACGTAATATCGACACTTCAAATGTCGGCGGATGACTGAGTGTTGCTATGAAGGTACTGAAGCTGTTACAGAATTCTGAGAGAGTTAAACGGAAACAAATAAAAAACAATATCCTCATGGATCCCACGGACCCAACACGTGCACTGGGGGGTTATTTCTTCTGCCGCATGTCTACATTTTAAGGATCCTTAACACCAAATATAAAGCCAAAATCAGAAGTGCAGATAAACTATTTGAACTTTTAGAAAGAAAACTCATTGGCCAAATTCTCTCCGTAAGAGATATGGCAGGCACTTCAGTCAGTTGCTGTATCAATACTATGAGTAGCCCTTGCTGCGCAGTCTTCTAATTTAACTTCGCAAAGAAAAAGTACTCGAATTAAACTTTGATCTACTACTTGTATTACCTAACAACCCGCCATTTTATATTTTTATAGTATGTAATTTCCAGTAGTCTTTAATCTTTCAATTGATGTATCACCACTTTTATGATATCAAATTGTGACGCAATTTCTACATCCATCAAAGCAGCCATTGCATACGCACGAATCTGATAATTCAGTTTATCTACGATTCATTAGTTTGTTAACAAATAAAAGTATTCAAATCGTCTTAAAGTAACTAACAGTTCATAGAACTTTTTGTTATTTAAACAGTTTCGCAAAAAATGAACAGACGATCAACCAGAGTCTCAGCAGAAGATTCAACGTGTGTGAAGAAATAATACGGAAACGACTGCATAGTCTCCGGAACGTATGCAGGGTGGGAAGATGGGTGCCGCACGACCTCACCGACAACGAGACATGCCATAGAACTGGTGCATGTGTTTCGATTCTTCTTCACCACAAAAATGAACCTCTATTAGGTCTTGTCTACACTAGCAAACAACTTTCGACATTTATTGCGCAATAAACTTGCACGGGTGTCTACACTACTTGCCTGCAAGTAGTTGTGAGACTTCCAGTAAGTTTGGAAATAACGCCAAACTTTCAGAGTGAAAATTGCCGATCATTTACACTACGGGAGTTTTAACTTGCTGAGATCAACTGATACAAACAAACTGAACTTGCTGGCTTCACTCTTGGGCGTGTCTACACGGCGCTGACAACTCTCGCAATAAATGTGGCAAGTTGTTTGCTAGTGTCGACGGGGCTTTACACCGTTTGCTGACCTGTGACGAAAAATGGGTCATGAAAATGAGTAGCGACCATATTATTGATTATCACCTAGGGTGCCATGTGCATCTGCACCTAAACCCAAACTTCGCCAGAATAAAATTATACTGTATGGTGGACAACTGTTGGAATTGTTCATTTTGATCTGTTATTCAGGGGCCACGCCGTTACAGCAAACTTACATTGGACCTAACTCGAAAGGGTGCAGGGAAGACTTTCTTTAAAATGACGCAAGACCGCATAATGCAAAACAGGGGAACTTTAATTCTTCCACCATATTTGCCTGATTTATCTCCAACAGATTACCATTTATTTTTATCACTGTAAAATTATTTGACTGACAAAAAATTACAAAACGATTATGATTTAACAACCGCCATCACACAGTTTTTGGAATCAAAAGACACAAATTTTTATAAAAGTGGAATTTACAAGATTCCATCGTGACGGGTAAAAGTCATTGAATCCAACCACCATGGAAATTATTTATCTAATTAAAAATATGAATCAGTGTGCAAGAAACGTATTCGTTTGTAATCTTCGAAACCACATGAATCTTCTAGGGCACCTAGTACAACGTGCATTGAGTGCAGGGGACAATTTTCTGCAATTTCTCATTTGATAAATTAATTACTTTTTCAACGTGTCTTGTATTTTCTTGAACCTTACAAACTATTAAAGTCGTATACACCACCTAAACAAACACAATAAGTGATCAATCTAGGATTTGATAAACCGTGCCATAATTAACACTACAATCAACGAATTTTCAGAACAGATTGAATTGAAAACAAGGTCTCATAGGAAAACATTTAACTCTACACTTTCGACCTGTTCCTGTATACAAATTGTCTCTTTTACGATTGTATCGTAATCAAGTCAGAGGTGATGTGTGTATGGACTATGATCAGAACACGTACAATGTTACTAATATAAATAGTGCTACCTGTATGTACGTTTCCATACTTTATGCATATACATACTATCAAAAGATCTGAACAAGAATACATAGTTCCGTTTTACAAAAATCAACTTGACCTTCATATCTTTTTAAATAATAATGTAAAAAAATTCACCTTCGCCAAAAGATGTGCCCCGTCGTACCCTGCAATTTGCATATAAAACATTTTTTATATCTTCAATAAGTTACGAAATATCGGCTTGTAATAGATAAGCTGGGACACTCTGTACAGCGTTACATTACACAGTATATTACACATAATACGTATGTAAGATGTGTACATAAAAAAACAATATATTTATGGGCGATGAGAAAAGACAAATGGTTTTTACGCACGAGATGTGAAAAACACGCATAGTATGTGTGACAGTATGCGTGTGCGTCAAGATTTTAACGAAAGCTTTCAGCTCAAGTGAACCTGCCATAAAGGCTTCCCATGCCACGCTAAATTCTACGAGCGCTACTTTCTGATTCCCTACACTTTCATTTTTAACAATATTAATTTCAATTTCGACATTGTTTGCTTTTTTACGAGCTGGCTATTGATCTGATGGAAAACATACCAATGCAGAAATAATTTCAGTCCTCAATATCTGATAACACCGAAGAAATACTTTCTATAGTATATAATCTATACTGCATCGATCTAAATACATTTAATGGTAAATTCATAATTACATACCGATATATCGGTATATACGCGTGATGTCATGAAAAATTTGACATATTTCGGTTTTCATAAAAATTACCCAGGCGTAACCGAAAAATACCGGTAGAATACATGCGTCTGCAAACATCTTAAATATTAATTCATGCGATCCACAGGCAGTAAGGAAATGTCGATATCGATTTAAAATGCCATAAATAAGAGCTATGACTAACTCCCCTCGAATAAATGGAGGGACCCAAAGAGGGTTGCTAATTCCCAGAATGCACTTTACGAGTGCACTCGAAAGGGTAGTTGCATTTTTTTAACGCATTCGAACGGATTGAATTTGGTAGAGCACCCTATCGATTTTAAGGACTCATTTCTATGCCATACATGCTCTAATGCACGCCATCGAGTTCACCTATTATATGTTTATTGATAAACAATCCGCTTCATACGAATTATGCTGATTTCATTTTTATTTTCCCGCATTTTAATTGAATATTCATTTAACTTTAAATAATGTCGTCTATAGCAATTTTTGTAGTCCTTATGTGACAGAAATCATGAATTGAAATTCAAGAAATAAAAGGTCCAGCCGAATAAGAGGGTCAAAAGTGCCCATAAACCAAATTCGATTTGCGATGGGCCATTCGAACTTATCAAAAAAAACCTACTTGTGCCAACTTTCAACTTTGTATCCCGACTTAGGGGGTAGTAAAGGGCAAAAATGGAAAATCATAATATGTGCCTCGATATCTGAAACATCCCTGACTTTTTTCAAAATTTGTCATGCATTAGTATAGGAGAAATTGGACAAAAACGTGACTTTTAACTTTTGCCCTGTACTACCCCCAAGTCGAGATACAAAGTTAAAACTTGGCACAAATAGGTCTTTTTTAATTCGGTTTAAGGGCACTTTTGACCCTTTTATTCGGCTAGACCCTTTGGGAACTTATTCTAACAGAAATTCGGACTGGATGTCCAAAAAGACTCATTTGGGGCAGTTTTTACATGTTTAAAGAAACTCGTTTGAAGTTTCTGTATTTCTTTCGATAGTTTGAAATTGTTATCTTTATTTTAAATAAGCAGTGTCGATTAATACAGGGCGAATTATGGCAGAACGAGAGACGAAACGCGAGATGATTGGCACTCAGAGGCGCAACGCGTAAAATCGTTTAACAAAGACTGCCTTAACAGGTGCTTGGCTGTCCTTTCTGTTTTCTTTCTCTTCTTTTTTTTCTTTATGCAATATACACTGGAGTGTGCATCGGGCACGTGTGAGTGCACGTGCACCTTCATTCACTCGCGTCACGATGCACTTTGTTGGTGAAACAACTACAGTATGCCCATAAATGAAATTTTCATCTTCTTTTGTAATAAAAATAGGTGTGATCAATGTAATTACAATTTGTAAAAACGCAATGTGATACAAATTTAATTTATCTATTCTGAGTATCGTCTATTTTGCAAATCTCAATTTTCTTAATGTCTGCCTATACGAAAATTACAAACTTCGTGTTATAAATAAAAAAATTTTGAACATTTTAATTCGGCCAACCACTGTTCGCCTTTTTTTTCCTCTAGAAATTCTTAATTCGGCTGAAAGCAACTGAAGCAAGATTATATCAATGCATTTGCATTGAACTTAATGCATCCTTGAATCGTATCGATATTTGAGATCCCTCGGTTTGAAATTGCCAGGAAAGCCGATAACTTTCAGTGTTAGAACTCTATTCTATCGACTCTAAAAGAAGTTCGTACTTCTTAACGAACGTCATATATGGATAAACTGATTACGTGCGCTAAGGAACTTGTTGCAATTTTATCGATCGAATCAAATGTTTATGAACAATTTCAAGCTTTCGTGAGTCCCAATCAGAGTTTGTAATGGAAGCTTTTCTGGCTGAAAATAATCGAGTGAGATCATCGAAGTTAAATGTTACTAATGTAATATAAATAGTGACAATTGTTGAGTAAATTTTCTTCAGACACGTAAAATTGATTGCACAATTATTGTAAGATTTACACTATTTTAAATCCCATGAACGTTGAATGTTTCTTGAGACCTATTTCAATTTTTTAGAATTTTTATTTCTGCATACGTAAAGATTTGCATCAGTAAAGTTTTATAAGTAAAACATTTAATTGTTAAAACTTTTAATATTATTAACTCCGATTTTTGAGGACTACCTTAAAGATTAGAAATTTATACAAGAAAATATAATTTCTGAGTTTAGAATATGTTTAAGTAAAAAATTTACAAAATCTACGAATTCTTTAGATATTTCATACGAAAACCATGATTAATACTATTAATTTTGAGTTTTCAATAACGTCCTTGAAGTTAAAGACTATTGGCGGAATAATGATAAAAGTCTTGCATTTTAGGAAGCTTCAAAGAAAATTTGAACATGTACGGATTATTAAAACATTCCTAGAGAAAATAACTCTCAGCGCCGCCTATGCTAATGTTTCAATCGGTTCCGCGAAATTCAAAATTTGTTTGGCGAGAAATTTTGAGGACTTACGAGTTTTGTATCGAATTTCTTAAGACAAAACCTTGTTGTGTTATCAGTTCTTAGTTCTGCAAAGTTTTTGCGAAGTTTGAAATTTTTTGGCGGGAAATGTTAGAGGCCCTCCATTTGCGAATATTCTCGGCGGAAAAATTAAATAATGCGTGGGTTTAAGTAAAGATGTTTGTCAGAAGATAAAATCCTACAAATCTAAACAATCTCTTGAAATTAAATAACTATTTTTATAATTTCATATACCTAATATTAACTTGAAACTTGCCCTACTATGTTTTTACTTTCATATACTTCATTTTACTTCATAAAACACTATTATATGATAATATATCAATATGTGCTTTTACCTGGTCCTAAATTATAGGTATAAATATTCAAATGTTGCCAAGCCAAATGCATAGTGCTTAAGAAACAAAGGTGTATGATGTGCTGTAAAATACTCTTTTTACTATAAAAATAATTGTACATTTATAATTTTAAACTTTCATCAAATACTTGCCAAAAATAGTCTTCTTCAAATTCTGATAATCTTAATTAACTATGATTTTAAAATCTATAACTTATTGTCAGCATACAAGTAGCTTGAAAAGAATACTTTAATTTACTTGTTCCCTAGCACTGAACATTTATTTCAAGTGTTGGAATAGTTGTATGACTTTTGCACATATCATTCACATTTTATTTCAAATTTCAGTAAAAACTGTGATCCACCAATAGGTTCATACTGTAAATACAAAGAATAATAACTGATGGTAAAATTGCAGTAATCGTCAACAACTATGTAATTTGTAGCACAACTTCCAAGATCCATGCCAAACGACAATATATCACAACTTACTCTCCCAAGTTCCAATTACTTTCAAAATCAACCATTCAAGAATTCATTTTCTTCTTAAACAATCATAATCACAGTTGTTTCAACGAAATAAAATAAAATAAGCTTCGCACCTTGTTTTCAGTCCACAATTGTTGCACACTGTAGCCTTCAAGCTATGCCAACGATAGGAAAGCTTTTTCACTATAGCAAACGTCAAAACACTGTCCTTTGTTTACCATTAGCATAATCCAATCGTGGTGCGAACAACAAAACCACAATCACGGTTATTTGAATTTTCTGGACGGTGAACGCCAAATAAGGAAATATCGTAACGGAGAAAGTTTCGAGAGGTCGCTTGCAATAGTTCACAATCGAACATAATCGTCGTGAAAAGAAAAAAATACTACTCACCGAACTCTGCGGGGAATTCGACACGCTCGGCGACCGTTGCACGGTGACCAATGCCATGATAACAAGGCCCGATGGTGTTCAATGGTAAACGATAACACGCACTGTCACGGTGCACGCGCGTACCGACGATCGCGTGATGGAAAACACGGGAAAAACGGTCATTTTTCGCGCACCTCGAACTGCATCGGACTCACCGTCGCCATCTTGCATCAGGGTCTCTCCGACGCTCAGGGCGCCGCCACTGCGCACGCGCCGTACATATTTGCGCGCGCACGCGAAACACGCTTATTCTTATCGCCCGATGACGTCATCGGATTCTTTTCTATTTTCCCCCCTTTTTTTTTAACACTGAGAACCGGTGTGTTTTGCTCGAAACTTAGCGTTGTCCCTGGCATATTCTGCGACATAAGTGAAACATAAAGATCACTGAAAATATAAGCACAGTATATAAAAGCTCAAATAAATGTATAACTTTTTTGACAAAAATCCGTTTACATACTTTGTAATGTCCGACGAAGTAACTGCAGAAATCTTATTAAAATCTTCATCACTTTCATCTCTCATCTCGTTCATATTACGACTGCTTGGCATCGCAGGTACAAATTAACTAATTTATAAGCAAGTTTAAACAATAATAGCCACAACAAATTCAGGACAAATAAAATTTTTAATACAGTTTATTTTATGGATGCGCTCCGCATGTACGAATCGTGGAAAATATTGTTCGTATCAAAGATAACGGCCGCGTACTATAATGTTTCGCCGAAACATAAATTTGTGCCTGCGATCCGTGAGTGTTGTGTATATAGGGACATTAATATGTGTTCCCGGTTCTCAAAATATTAAAAGAAATTTGTGAAATAATTTTGTAGAAATGATTGAGAAATTTTCTTGTCGAGTCCTGTAAATTTTATGAAAAGGATTGCTGGTAATATTCAAATCTCTACAGTTTAATTTAACAGTTCTCTATTTTCCAACATAATTTAATAATAAGTTTAAATAAGAAAAGTATGTAGCTACAGATGTAAGCATTTTATGAAATCGTTTCTTTTACAATTATTAGGTAAATCAAACTAAAAATGCAGTTATCACTTAATGTGTTGTTTCCTTAACCAAAAATTAACAGCATTCCTTTTTTTTATTAAGAATTTTATGATAATCTAAAATTATTCATCAGAGTTAGAACGTTTCCGCATCTTTCACAACATAACAAATTGTTCGTAATTTTTATATTTCCAAAGTAATGCTAATTTAGTTTTAAATTCTGTTATACTAAAATAAAATATAACACAACTGATTTTTTATCAATTTTATTTATCTAAAATTTGAGTTTCAATCATTTTGTTCACACATTTCCAAACGAAGTAAAGAACTATATCGAACAAACTTTCAAATAATCGAAATTTTCTCGAAAACCTTATTCAAATCAATCGATATCTCTGTGAAAAATCGTTCGTAGCTTCGATTCGATATTAAATCGAGAGTTCGTTATTGACAGCAACAGTTACCTATTTACGCACTATTTACGAAAAAGAATGGTGAAATAAAACGTCAAGCACGAGCTATACTAAACAATTACAAATTGACTACATAATTTATTAATATTACAATATAATAATACATTGATTATAATTAATCCCAGCTCTCAACAATGTCGAAAATATTCACTCCGACGAATCAAATTAGGTTAACGAATGTCGCAGTGGTTCGCATGAAAAAAGCTGGAAAGAGATTCGAGATCGCTTGTTATAGAAATAAAGTAATTTCTTGGCGAAACAAACTGTAAGTTTTTATGCGCAACCTATATACAAGTTCAATTTTTGTCTCAAAAATGACCTCCATAGAACTTTTTTAACATCTTCATTCATTTTCAGTGAAAAGGACATTGATGAAGTGCTTCAGACACACACAGTCTTCATCAATGTGTCAAAAGGTCAAGTTGCAAAAAAAGAGGACCTTGTGAAGGCCTTTGGCACAGACAATCAGACAGATATCTGCAAGGAAATTCTTACCAAAGGCGAGCTACAAGTATCCGATAAAGAACGACATTCTGCATTAGACTCCATGTTCAAAGACATTGCAACAACTGTAGCTGATAAATGCGTGAATCCTGAAACAAAGCGACCATATACTGTAACAATGATAGAAAAAGCTATGAAGGATGTTCACTTTTCAGTGAAACCAAATCGAAATGCGAAACAGCAAGCACTAGATGTTATTCCTCAACTAAAAGCTGTAATGCCATTAGAACGAGCTCAGATGCGAATGAGAGTGCTTGTTTCAGGCAAAGAGGCAAGAAAATTGAGGGATAAAGTAGTTAAATTGGTCACAAAACTTGAAACAGAGGAATGGGACAATGGGAGTCTCAATTTAGTTTGTTTAATTGATCCAGGTCAATACAGAGAAATTACTGAGTTAGTTAGGTCTGAAACTAAAGGGTCTGGATTGATTGAACTTCTTAATTTAAAAGAAGTTGTTGAGGGAGAGGAAATTTTAGAATAAGTCATTGATTGAACTAACCATTGTTTTATTTTATACACTTATGTACAATACTTGTATATATAGATGGATAAAAATCAAATAAAAATGAGAAAGAAAACATGGAAAACGAAAGAAGTTTTAAAGATCAGAGTATCAAATACAGAATTATTGAATTGGCATGATTATGTTGTACATGTTCAACTTGATCAACAAATATTTACAACCTACATCTCTGAAAGAAACAGAATCATTGCGCACATTTGGCTGTTTGCGAAAAGCAATATTTTATGCATTAATTTTGCAGAGCCGGCGATTCATTTCTTCTCTTCAAGTTCCGCTCTGGGAATATAAATGTTTTCTGTGCGTTGATCACACTTGGCAGCAATTCGAGAGGTCGTCAACAGGAAATTCTGCAATTTGTTCAAATAAATCTGTGCCTCTTTGTTCAATAAACCGGTCTGAACCAAGGAAGCTACATTCCTCTCAACTCGCTTGCAAATTGCTTTGGCTGAATGTAATGTAGAGCAAGCTTTTCCGCCACCCTGTTGAAAATAAATTAAATTACTCCTGTTTTCATTGGGTTTTATTAAATTTTATATTTACCGGAATGATGTACGTTTCTTGTGGCGGAAGTTGATTCATATATTCTGAAATCCATTCCTCTAAATCATTAATATGTTTGCTCTCAAAGGATTTATTCTCCCCAGGTACTGTCTTTGATATTGCATGGCTCAAATCAAACAGAATCATCTGCACCCTTTTTAATTTGTCTACATAAGGGTGTTCCACTTTACTGTCACTTGCAAATTCTCTTGCAAGGCCAATTTGTGCTAACAACTCCTCAGTTGATACTAAGGCATTGAATGTTGCATCATCTTGAAGATTAGCATCAATGTCTGAACTGGCCAACTGAGAATCTTCATCTCTCAGCGAAGCCTGTTTCCTTGTTACTTTGGAAGTAGAGCTGCTGCTGTAAACATTAAGAATTGTTTAAATCTCTAGTTGACGTGTAATAGAATCATTTTTGGATTTATGTTTCGAGTATTGTAAATATTTGAGAATGATACTATGTTGATGTTCTAGTATTTTATTGAGTATGTTAAATAGTATGTTTAGGTTATAGTATGATAATTATGAGTACCTATTTCGCAAAGTAACTTGAAGACCAGACTTGTATACCAAAAAGGACTTTCTCCACATACTTCTCACTGATTCCATGACCTTAAAATAACGTCGACGAGGACGATAAGAGTTTCTTATAAGAGACGATGTTGACCACACGATTTATAATCGGTGATCATGCTGCTACGTAAAAACCTGCGCACTGTCGTTTCATTCAGTCGTTTCATTCAGTGAAAGATATTATTCGATTAAATGATGCCATGATAAACGTTTCGTTTGCCAATAAAACGCAAATTAGCCGTTCAACGTTCATTTTTAATTACGTGATAATAGGAAATTGATTAACCCGTAAAATTAATTTTGACATTTAAAAAACTTCAATAACATGTGATAAAATATTATTGCAACTGTCTGTTCTTTTTAAGATGATTGCAAAAATACGATTGTGCTTGATTTTGTTTGAAAATTTGGAGTTCCGACAGGACGTTGACCCTCAATTGTATGATTATGATAGTTTATTATTAACTATGTTATAGTTTGAATGATTTGTTGATCATGATACACATACAGATGATCTGCCTTTTTTGAAAAAAAAAAAAAAAAAAAAAGAATTATTCTAAAAATTTTAAAGACGAAACAAATAACTTTTTGTAGTTATATATACTATTATATTATATATACTATTTGTAGTTATATATTCTACTAATAGAATGATATTTTCTATCACAATATTCTATTAAAAGATTCTACAAATTCATAAGGCAGTAATTTTTATACATGAAATATTTTGACTTTGAAATAACTTTAAATCGTCACTTTGATTATTTGTAACCATTTCGATTACTTTTAGGAAAAGAACAAAAAATTAAGAACCCATAAATTTTAACCGGCCACGCTTGTTTTTAAGATTATTTTGATCCCTGAAATTTTAGAATGATCGACATTTTAATCCTTCCGAAATAGAAAACTACATTTCTTAATAATGCAATACCTTATACATGTATTTACTGCAGTATAGTAGTTTGAAATGTTGATTTAGATGTTTTATTCTACTTGCAATTGAAAAAAATTGCCATGATGACCTTCACATGACCTTGAGTCAGTATTTTCAATTGTATAAACATTTTAGTAACTTAAAACTATTGATGACCTAGATATTTTTTATTGTAATTTTTTTTCAAGTCTATGTTCATTTTTCATATGTCTCAAAAGGTTATTAAATTTGTTATATTTTAATTATCACTGTTCAAAGCTCTTACAAAATCAACTATGTAACATATTTATTTTCTAATGTCTTCAAAAACAATTGCATGCTTCTGTAAGAAATATACAATGTCCTCGAAAGCTTTGCAACGACAATGACCTTGAAGAAATAGTGTTCTATGTATGAACTTACAAATAATTGAGAATGGAACTTTTTCTTATTTAAGGTCACCTAAAGTTTTTGGTCAACATATTACATATACATAAACAAATTTGTTGCCTTTTCATTCAAAATTTGGACACTCGTATAATAAACACATGGTAGTTCATAAATAAGTATTCATGACCTTGAAATTTGGAAAATATGTCTTTCAAGACAGTCTTGTTAGCTCAAATATTTATTCTTATAAATAAAACATGTTATAGGAGTGGGTGTATAATATATAATGTGGATTCCTAATAATAATAATTATTATTATTACATTCAGTTCCATAGTATTCTTTGCGTACACGTTTAATTGCACGTTAAACACTTCAATTTTTACTTATC
Organism: Macropis europaea; assembly: GCA_916610135.2. Taxonomy (NCBI): domain Eukaryota; kingdom Metazoa; phylum Arthropoda; class Insecta; order Hymenoptera; family Melittidae; genus Macropis; species Macropis europaea. The sequence continues at coordinate 21,225,349 of OU744345.1, read as the reverse complement.
AAATACAATTGTTCTTCTTTCATAACGTGAAATACATCATTTATTAATTAATGCTTATGGCAGTCGATAGGTGAAACATTTGTACGATGTTGTACATTAGCAACTGAACAAAATCGCAGTAAAATAATTTGTACAACGTTGTCTATTTGCTGATAAATTCTCAGTTTGATTGATTAGAAATAAATAATTAAGCTTTCGAAATTGCTGCGGTGACTCAACGATTTCGATTTATGTACAATTTTTGTTATATACAAATAACTCGATATGTGATTGGGGTACTTACACTAATTAACGATCTATACACGTAATTTTAATCGTGTTGTTTTGTCTTAAATATGTATAGATCAACAGTCATCATAATTTCCTTTACAATGTATCTAACAATTTAAGGTACATTTGAATTTCAACTTTTAGTCGCCTACGTTAATTTTTTCTTGCAATATTTGATAGTAACACGCCTGAAAGAGAGTTGAAAATAATTAGTTGTGTGAATATTTGAATTATACTCGCTGTTTCCTTTAAAAATGCTATGTCTAACCTTGAGAGTTGTGAACATGATGCCCAGTTCGCCATTTTGCAAATAAGGCTCCATGAAATCTTCTATAAAGTGTATTTCGCTGCCTAACTGTAAAACGCTTGATCGAACAACAACAAAACAGAAAACTGGAAACAATTCATCCATCGTCCATAAGTATGATGAACCTAATTGCTTTTGAACTGCCTATCAACAAAATATAGTTATTTAATCATAAAGCAAACAATAAAACGAATTACAAACATTATTATTTACTTGGGTCATTTGTTCGAAAGTATTTCTAACGACCAATAACTTTTCCAATGGCGAAAAAGTCGTTTTTAATTGTTGTAACGTTTCTATAGCATCGCTAAAGTATGGTTCACTTTGATAAGACAATCCACCATCAGCAAGATTTAGCGCACTAACGTTTTTCCAAAATTTCCTAAAATTTTACAAGTTAGCAACAATTTTTTTTTTATATTCATAGTCGGACATACTGGTCAACATCCAAAAACGCCATCAGTGTAATATCGGGTTGCTTGTTCCACTTCATTAATCTCTCCCAATAAGCGTCATCTTCCTTTTTATTATGCAAAGCGTAGAGTACAAACAACGCTGAATGCACACGAGGCAACAAAATCGGATGAAGTATAGCTGCGGTACTTATTACTTGCCTAAAAAAAGTGGTTAAGTAAAAATATGAAGGTGAATTGTTTTAGAACGTTCACGTTAAAATCTACTATAGTCTGACAACTTAGTCTTGAGACCTGAAGGCGGGATATCGGCGGCGACAAATGCTTCCAGCAATTGCTAATACATCTCACTAAATTTTTAGTTGCTTGAAATAAAACAACACTAAACTGTAAGGGAAATGTGTACGCAATCTGTAGCCACTACAGTAAGGCGTTTCTGTATATTCAGGTTTCAAAACTAAATTGTCAGATAATGTATGTCCGACCGAATTTTTCAAAGTAGTATGGCAAATACTCTAAACTGCAAGCCAGACAGAAATGTACGGGTATAAATGGAACATAATTCAACGACACAATCTTTACAAAACACACGTTATACACGTTGTACGAGGGTCTTCATGGAACTATTTGACCTAGTAAATCATTGGTGTCCTCTATTAGTATTTCCTTAACCCATCTTTGCCACGCATAGCGCGTCTCTAAATCAATGTTTCTTCTGAATTTTAATGAAAATTATTCATTTTTCTTCGCGTTACAGCCCACAAATTTCCTATATAATTAATGTCAATGTGACAAATAAGTGTTTTGCAATTATCGTGTTACTAGATTATTTTCTAATTCCATCCATATGATCCTAACACCCGTCTTCTACTGCGCTCGTGATACTACTTCGTAAACTTCCCTCTAATGTACCTATTCAATTCGTTAATAGTCTAAAACGCGAGCATTTGAAGGCTTTTATGGTAAATACCCTTCCTCTCCATTTTCTGTTTCCAAAATATACTCTTTTCCGCCTGGTGGCAGTGTAGGGAATAACAGAGTCACTATTTCGTAAATCCTTGAGGCAATGCTATGAAGTTCAGATACAGCGTGACTGAGCAACAAAGGATGAACTCTGACGCCACCGTAAGTGGCCGTATAAACGGTGGCTACTTCCGTTAGGAGGTCGCCCAAAGGATGATAAGGGCTCTCGAAAGCCATGAACAAGTACTTGTGGATGTCGTTGTAGGCCTGTACAGTGAGTTTGTCTTTCCTAAAACAAGGAATTTTATCCAACTCATCAGTTCCTTCGTTCTCTTTGTCTTTACCGATCGATGTATTCAACAATCTTCTTTCTTGAATAGTTTTTTGCCGAGATTTCGTCATTATGCTAGCGACGTTTTGCCACACTCTCTGAGCTTCAACAGCTTTGTCGTTTATGGTAGGTTTGGCACTTGGTTCAGGCACACCCAGTTGTTGATAGCACTGCCTGAAGATCGCTTTCCATTTCTGATCAGGAGCTACACATAATTTCCCAAAAGATCTGTAACAATAAGGACATTAGGTCTAGCTTTTAAACATTTTTGACCCTTATATGCTCCTGGGGTGAAAAATCACCCATTTTCTGTTTCTAAATACAACATGCAAGCGTATACTGGTAGATAGTCTAGTACTGTTCCTGAAAAAAACCAAGGTCTATTTATATATGTAGTAATTGCAAAATGTAATATAATAAATTGAATAAATGTAACTAATTTTTAATTAAACATAGTGGACTACTGGCATTAATTTAAAGGTAAAACGAAGGTGGGTGAAATATCACCCATAAGGATCTTTTGTGTAACTATTCCTGAGGAGCGTATGAGGGTTAAGCAAGTAATAACTTACGTGGGTTTTGAATTCGGTTGTACACTTCCGCTAGCCTTGTTTATGTGCAATGTTGCCATAACTTTCACTCCCTCGTTCCAAGCACCGTTCATATTACCTTCTAATCTGTCACCACTTCGAAAAGTTAAAGTACCTTTTCCATAGAAAATTCCAGCAGATTTAAATTCACCTTCATAATGAGTACCATCTTCGAACACCATAACACCGTGACCCTTGAATTAAAAATATTTAGCAATTAATGTTTCACCGAAATTATGTCAATATTTTGACTAGAACTCTTTTTCCCGTTTTCTTCCCCGACTACAAGGTATCAATACTTTTGTAAACTTTTGACGATCAAATAATTTGATAAACAGTTCTGTTTCTTTAAAATCATTTTGTTCTGTTATTGGAATTTCAGGATCATGAACATTCCTATGTTTCCGCCATTTCGCCACCGAAGCTGATGAAAAAATTAATAGTGTAATATGATGAATTTCGAATGATCTTCAATTCGTAACATTACGTTATTTTTATGAAGATTAAGCAGAACTTTGAAATCTCGGAAATTATAACCCTGAGAATGAATATATTTTGGTTTGACGCCAAAATATGAATATTATAAATGACTTTGCTATTCAAGATCATCTGAAGTTCAATATATTGTGTATAGTGTATAAAATTATAACAATTTTTGTATTATATACCGTTAGAACATCCTGCATGAAGACTCCTTCGTAGTAGATACCATCCAATGTTACAATCAAGCCACATCCATGTTTCATATCATTACTCCAAGATCCTAAATATTTTTCACCTGCAAAAATAAGTTCTTAATCTTCAATTCTACTACAATAAACTCACTTTATACCTGTCATGATATCGTCCATGATTCCATAGCCCTGTTTAACACCGGCAGCCCATTCTCCAATGTAAATTGAAGCTACAGAAGCCATGAAGTGGCCTTCTTTTTTGACACCATGACCATGGGGCTGTCCATCCTTGAAATACCCTTCATAAAAGTCCCCATTATTATACCTAAAACATTTAGTATGTCAAATATTGTGTCAAATTTGATATATGTTTGAAAAACTGACTTCATTGTCCCATAACCATTTTGTTGACCATCCTTCCACTGTCCTTCGTACACACCCTGCAAAGGGATCTCCATTTTACCAGTCCCATGAATGATGCCTTTGTGAAACTGACCCACATAGATGCGTCCATCAGACCACTCTAACTTTCCTGATCCATGTGGTTTACCATTCAGCCATCTACCTGCGTATAGAACAAATCTTCTTGAATCAGAGTGATTTCAGTAACTTATACAATTAAAACGACATCAAATTTAAGAAAAAACAAGTGTCTACTGCAAAACTGTCTTCAATGACTTACGAACCAGTGTACTTTGCATCTTTGAAAACACTGTGCTTTGTGAAAGAGAATGAGCTAGAACGTACTATTGGAGGTACATGTCCAATAACCCTTTGCAGGCTACACTTTATTGCATTTTGGAATGCATGTAGCCATTCATTACGTTCTGAAGCTGTTGGAGTGTACAACACGAATGAGTCTTCTGGTGCTACCACTGATATAGCATTCTAAAATATAGAATAAATTAATCTCTATTAACCAGATTAAGCTATGGAAACTTTTCAAATAAAAGTTAACTGTACTACATGCATTTAAATTACGAAACTTCTTTTGATATTCATGTAACACTTACTTGTACTGTTTCAGAGTCTGGTAACAGCTCCACCCATAGTGTCTGCAATGGATGGACTGTGTGTGATGTTCCAGTGACATGGATAAATATGTCAGTTAACAGAACAAACCAATGGGAGGAGAACCTTCCAGAGTTTAGTATAGATAAAGGATAGGTTCGCGATTCTCTGATCAATCTCCTATCAGGAGATCTTAATAGTTCTCCTAACTTTCCAGAGCTTTCCCAAAATAGTTTCGTGGTTTCAGCTTCTTTCTGTCTCTTTTCTTGTTCATCGCATATTTGCTCCCATTTTATTAGGGCTTCTTGTAATCGTTCTACACCCATTCGGGAACCATTGCACTTGATGAGATTGGATATCATATCTTTGTACCTAAAGAAACATGTAAATTGTAAACGAGGTGTACAAATTAGAAAATACTTAAATCGTAAGATGTAAGGTATTATTTAGAACTCCAAAAAGTCACTGACCTATACACTTTAAATACCGTTATTTCTCAAAATAATAGATGATGACTTTGAAATCTCAAAACAAAAAAACTATAGAAAAAGAAACTAAAGCATTTAACTAAGAAGTAACTAAGAGTAAAAACTTAATTCTCTGCAATCAAGATCATTTGAAGGTCGATAATTTTAAAATCTGGAACTGAGCTTCAAATTCTGAAAACAACAGATTTCAAATCTCGAAAGTAATTGTCCGGAAACATTGAAAAACAACGACTCTAAGAATTATTCATTCTTTGCTTTTCTCTTAAACTTCAGATACTTCAAATGGTATTGTTATTTAAAGTCAATGTAAGATCACATCATATTAAACAATACTAATTTAGATAAATCAACGGTTTTTTTAAAGATATTACACTATGTATCAGAGTTGTATTGTTCTGTTACAGAAAACATAAGTAATCTTAAAATAACATTGTAATTCTCTTGACCTTTTTTAATTTTTCAAAATAAAACTCTCTACATAAAACTTGTATTTTAAGAGCTTTACCTGCTTAATTTTCGTAATGGATGCTGCAACGCCATAGCGACAATGATCTCATTGGTGATTTTTTTAATTTCGTTAGCTTTCAATTTGTCTGCAAATAAATTCATAATTATTTGCGGTACCTCGATAATTTTCGCAACATAGGTGAATCCGCTGAGCGAGATGACATCGCAAATGGCGTTTAAATAATACTTATACACAGTAATGTATTCTTCAACATTTGCAACAACAGTTACTTCATAAGCTTCCCCAATGTGATTAAAATAATCCCATAGACTGATAACATTTAGTACGCTGAAGCTGAGCAACTCCGTGTAACATCGACATAATGTTTCATAAACGTTGGATTCTTGCATAGCGCCACCTTTCTTCTGAAAAGGCTTGATTAAATTTTGGTAGACAACCAATATCTCTTCCAGAAACACCTGTTCGTTTATAAGATCTGTAGATATATTTATCTCGGGTTCATCTATCACAGAACAACAACTATATTCTCCAGAACTAAAAATCTGCCTTGTGCTGCAGTCATTACTCGTCTCAATATCCAATTGAAACATGTCTCCAGCTTTACTGAAAATAAACAGTCTCTTATAACATCTTAATTGATATAATATCTTACTTAACTATCTACCTGGATTGGCCGATGAAATATAAACCGTGATGCATCATTACGAGGCTGTGGTAGCTCCCAGCAGCCATATCCTTCGCTCTCTCATTAGCAGAGACTTTTGTTGTAAACAACTGAGGAGAACTTTGGTATGCAGTAGGTTCCAAGGACACCTGTTTGTGGTTGTTGCGGCCCCACATGAAGACTCTACCATCTAGTGTCAAAGCGAGCACATGGAAAGCTCCACAGGAGATTTTCCTCAGCCCAGTATTGCTGAGCTTTGCAACCAATACTGGTCTGGGCCTCTTAATAATGTCGCCAGTCCCTAACTGCCCATACTGCATGTCTCCCCATATCCACAGTTCTGTAGACAGAATATTGCTTCCTGTACGAGTTAGAGTATTGATTCTTTCATTTAAACCCTGTTGTGAGAGCTCATGCTCTGAGGATCCTGTGCTGGATGACCAAGGAAACTCCTCACAACGTAGACTAAGCGCTAGACTGTTTCCAACAGGTCTTGAAGTCTCCTCTGCTTGATCCTCCAAGTTTTCACTGCTGTCATCTTTGAATTCATTTATATCTGAACTCCCACTCATGTGCCTAGACAGTGTTACAACTTTACCTCCAACATTTTTTACTCCTTCATAAACTAAATTAGCTACATTAGACACATTTTGCTTGATTAGTCTAGCTGGTTTTTCTACATTTTCCAATGGAATGTCCTCTTTTGCGCTTCCATAAGAGGAAACCCAGGATAATTGTCTTGTTAGGAACTGTCTGGCTGCTTCTGTGTTTATAAAAATCACATTCTTCTTTTCTTCCTTACCACAATCTCCTGGATTAGTGGAAGACTGGTCACCATTCTCTATTATTTGAGAAATTTGTTCTCTCTTGGGAGAAACAGTCTCATGTTCTTTGCTAGTGATGGACAAAGCACTAATGGAATTTGTGGATCGATCTTCACTGAATTGCTGCATGTGAGGTCCTGTGGGACATGTGTCAGATGAAGTTAGACTTGTAGGACTCATTAAAACTGTATTTACACACTGTGGACAGGAGTTAACAAAAACTTCTTCCTCTAACTCGTTTTCACTGTCAGTATCATCCTTTATAGTCTTTGCAGTTTTCCTAACAGCCACCACATTGAAATTTGAACCACATGCTACGGTAGAAACTGTTCTACCCTCAAAGAACCTAACTCTTTTAGGTTCTATGCTATTGATATCTATTTGAGATTGATTTCCACTGGCCCATAATTGTCCATTTTCTGTTACAAATAGTGCCGCCTGATCACTGACTGCTACTGACTTCACTTTTACTGTATCATTCTCCTGTTTGTACCTAAAATAAAACAATTCATTGAACATGTCTGTTACAAGGTAAAAATAGTTAAAAATTGAATATTTACCCATGACTGCAACATTTTACTTCCTCCTTGAGAATTATAGTATTGATCACACTCATGCTTTTTGGATCTACTAGTAAAACATGACCACTGTTATCAACAATAAACAAGTACTCAGAATTTGCAGCAATATCAATGACATCAAACTGTGCTCGCTTGAAGACTACTGTTGGTGGTCCGTCTTCATGGAATGACACTTTGCCATAGTACAAATTATTGAAAGTGGTTGCTATGAAAATATAATCTCCAACTGCAACCAATCTGCAGATGACTCCATTTGGTTTATCACCAAAGCTGTATGATAGCTTGTCAACGCCTTTCCACAAATGCATACGTTTCTCCATGCTGGATTATGTTGATATATAGTAAAATTATTATGCATAACCTATGGGTACTTCATAGAATAACGTTGTTTTTATGAAATAATGTTTTCTGTCATGTGACCAGAGATTGAACGGACGCCGACAAACTTCTCTGTAGCAGCGTTCGCCGGAATTTACATATTAACATTATTAGACTAAATGATTTCCTGATTACGATCGCGACTGCTCGTTTGCCACTATCTCGTAAAGCAGTCAAGAGTGACACTCGTTATCAGTTGTCACGAATTTTATCTGATTTACGAGGGGAGTAGAAACTTAAGGCTGGTTCTTATTGAATGCGTTGATAGTACCATCGACGAAGTATAGGATAGACCTATCATCTTATGGAATTTTGTGTTACATGGTCTGAAATACCGATAGAATAAAAGATATTAAAAAGTTAATTTTTCAGTATTGAATACTGCATATTAATGCCTTCTTCATTCCTTTCAAGTGCCGACTAACGGATTGTTATAAATCGTCGGTAACTTCTGAACAATTTCAGAAACAATGTGAATAGTGATATCTGCATCGACAAACTACAGAAGTAGTACTTCTGTAGTTATCTGTATTTCCGTATTTAATAGAGGGATAAGAATAGAAGAAATATTATATTGCAGGCAGTATATTCAAAAACAGCCCTAAAGTTTTGTGAACAAATGTTGTAGAACGTTTATAAGATGGACATGAAAAATCCCATCTTACCATAATTTATGGAAGATAGAAAATCAGAAAGCATATTTAGACGACTAATATATAACTTTTAATAGTGTACATATTTAAAAAATCTGAGTAATTTCATTTTGTTTATATAATATTTATGGAAATAGGTACAAATTGTCTTCCAACGAAAATCTATTAGTAAACAGAATTATGCATCACATTTTTGGAAATTAGTTGCAACTTTCAGATCGTTTTAGATTTTAAATGTTCCCGGTGATATTTAATTTTAATTCCTACCAGTCGTAGCGTTGTAATCTTATTTCAGTCTGAATCGATAACGTTGGGTATGACATGAAAATGGTAATGAGCATTAGAGTCTCAAATCCGTGTGATACAAAAATTCATTGGACGATAACCTCGTCTGTGATAACAATTTCAATTAATTCCCAGCGGATTCAGTACTATTGATATTTTCTTTCATATTTCTAATTCGAAATCAAAATTATCACGTTAACCAATCAACTTTTTAAAATCCGATTTCTCATATCGGAAACTTACTCAGTTTTCTGAGTTTTAAAGAACTGTGTAGGATTCTAGAAGATTCATCCGGCACGTAAAATGAAAAATCTGTTAAATTCCATCTAGTTGAATCTGTTAAATTGTGACCAATTCGATAGAAGTTGTACGCGAGAACTTCGTTGCATGAGAATGCGGCTTTATTGTCAATTACAACCGGATAAATTGAATCCTGTGCACCAATCGGGAGCACCCACGATTTGAGGCTCCAATGTTTGTTGTAACGTCTGCTAGAATGGCAGCGATTAAACTGATTTACTTGTTATTTATTAATTTAACATTGTGCGTGATTCTAACAATAGCTGGGTATGACAAAACATTATTCATTTTCATATAGTTGTTTCATTTCACATTTTAAAAAACAATATTTTATTCTAACTTTATAACCTCTCGTTTTATGCCTCTTGTATGCCAACTCATGAAGATAAACTGTGAAAAGACACTTAAATAGTTGAATTTCTAACTGTTTTCATTACCTATAGTTTCAGTACTATGTTTCCTCAAAAATTTAAATTTGTATATTGTTTGGATGGACCTTTATGAGCTTTAGAAAGCTGTCGCTGCTCCAGTCTTGCAGAAGCTTCAGTGTTTTGGTCTTTGAACCCTCCAAATTCACTAATTTGTATTTTTTAAAATGATGCTGCACCTTATAAAGTTTTTATCAGTTCTGTGTTGCAGAAACTATAATGTTTTTGTGTTTAAATTTTCCACATTGACTATTTAATTGCAATGTTGCAATGATTCTGGTTTTCATAAAGCTTCAACCTCTTCAACATTACAGATACTTAAGTGCTTTTATTTTTGGATTCTCCAAATTCAGCTAATTTGTAATTTTGCAACGTTTCTGTATTTTTCTTTAATTTATTTGTGTTTTCAGGAGGGATTTCTATTCCATCTTAGGTGTACCACAAACAGCAAGCCAACATGCAATAAAGAAAGCGTATAGGAAGCTTGCCAAGGAGCTGCATCCTGACAAAAATAAGGATGATTCTAGTGCCTCACAAAAATTCCAAGATCTAGGTGCAGCTTACGAGGTGCTCTCTGATAATGAAAAAAGAGAAATGTATGACAGATGTGGTGAAGAATGCCTAAAAAAAGATGGTATGATGAATAATGCAGATCCTTTTGCGAGTTTCTTTGGGGACTTTAGCTTTCACTTTGGCGGAGAGTCTCAGCATCAGCATGAAACACCAAAAGGATCTAACATAGTGATGGATCTTGTGGTCACATTAGAAGAACTATACAGTGGAAACTTTATAGAGGTAATTACTAGTTTTGAAAATGATATCTATAATTCTAATTTTATTACATTTTTTAGATAACTAGGAATAAACCAGTGATGAAGGCTGCAAAGGGAACTAGGAAGTGCAACTGCAGACAAGAATTTGTCACTCGCAATCTTGGAAACGGAAGGTTCCAGATGATGCAACAATCAGTGTGTTCAGAATGTCCTAATGTTAAGTTCGTCACAGAGGAACGAGTACTAGAAGTCGAAGTAGAGCCAGGGATGGTTGATGGTCAGGAAACAAAATTCACAGCAGAGGGTGAACCTCACCTTGACGGAGAGCCAGGAGACCTAATCTTGAAGATCAAAACCCAGCCACATCCAGTTTTTGAGAGAATTGGAGATGATTTATATACAAACGTTACTATATCCATGCAAGATGCCTTGATAGGTTTCAAAATGGATATAGAACATTTGGATGGACACAAAGTGATTATTCAGAGGGATAAAGTGACTAAACCTGGTGCTCGTATCAGGAAAAAAGGCGAGGGCATGCCCAACTATGACAATAACAATCTCTATGGTACTCTGTATATTACTTTCGACATTGCATTTCCTGAAACTGAGTTCACCGACCAGCAGAAAGAAGGTAAACCAATAAATTTTTGCGTGATCAATTCATGAAAAATATTAGATTTAAGAAAGAAATTAATATAATGAATAATTAAAAATGTTCTCTCTGCACTATTTATTATGAGAGACTTACCATTGCAAATACTGTAGAAAATTTTATTATGATAATAGATTTTATAGAATGGTGTTTTGCTGATCTGTTTTCATTTCAGATATAAAAAATCTACTGCAACAGGAGTCTATGAATCGAATTTACAACGGAATACGGGGGAACTAGGAACTTTAATTGCAATGCATGTACAAAGGGACATATAATGATCGTGTGCATGTGTAAACGTCGTGTGTTTCTACGAAAGATAGCCACCAACGGGTTTGGTTGGTTTAAAAAAATTAGGACGTTTTCGAGCGGATACATATAACATGTACTTTTTAGAAGAGACTGGCCATGTATGTTATTCGCCAATCAATTACTTATGTGGGCGGTCGAGAAACTTTATACATAAATATATATATATATACACATACATATGTGGGATCGGGACCTCCAGACCCAACATAAGAGGAATCGTGGAAATAAGGATGTCAGCGGACTGACGGTGGCGTAGTGGGTAAGGTGGGGCTGGCTACCAACGCAGAGGAACTGGGTTCGAGTCCCGGTGCCGCGGTCCCTATTTTTCACGATTTCCTACACATATATATATATATATATATATAATTTAACATAAGTTATTTGACGCGTGAGTGGTGCATGAGTGTCTAACATGAGCGATCGTTTTTTTTTGCATTTAACGAGCAACCATGTTTCTATTGCATTTTGGAATTCGGTATCCGAATATGTGTATTTAAAGGTTTTTCTGTCCAAATATTCAATTGCAATAAAAAAATGTGTGACGTCATCCGTCAACGGTAACAGAAAACTACTTCGTTGTTTTTTTACTTTTATTTAAAAACAACAATTTCCATTCTTTTAATTGTATATCGTGTTCTTTATACTTTGTACAAAATTTCACACTTTGTCCTCAAAGTAGGCCTCCTGGAACTTATTTACATTCGTTTCACCAGTCCACACAATTCAGCTCACGTCAGCGTTTACCAAACATTCTGATCGTTAGTACAAAATGATTACAAAATGTTTCTTCAGTTCACAATGCCGCACAGTGGTTTAAAATCTCAAAAACATGGCACAAAGTTTTTAAAAAAATGTTCGAGAACTAAAATTTTTTTTATTGTAGATCGTTAGCTAGGTAAATTTGTCAACCAGCGCAAGTGGAATTGCCACTTTTTCAAACTCGTACCACGTGTATTTGTATTTTAATGTTACGTGGTTCTTTTTTAAGTAAGTTCTCAAAGTGTTTTTTTTCGTGTATACGATGGAGCTGGATGATCAAATTTACACTGCTGGTACATCAAGAGGTAACTGATAGAATACATACAAAAATATTTGTATATTTGATTTCCTGATAAGTTGGGACCAAGTTTAAAAAGTTACATACTTTTAGAAATTCAGTTGGGATGTCGACACTTCCTAGTGGAATTTGTTGGCTTATAATATCACCTATATAACTATCTTAAATAATGTGAAAGAAAAGTTGCCGATTTTTGCACTTTTTGAAGAAAAAGCTTTCTGTTAGAGAAGAATTCTGAGAACATGATGCTTGGACATTCCAATTTACATCTTGTTAATTTTTTAAAAGTAATATTTCCAATGCTGAATTTGGACTTTCGGTTCTGCATGGATGGATAAGGCATTTTGAATGCTTATTATATCGAGCATATAAATTACCTCGGAAAAAATGACAAGCACGGGGTGAGGAAAACAGAAAAGTACTAAATATGACTAAAAAACATATCCAAGCAAAATTTAAAAGTGAACTGAAGCTAATAGTTGATAAGCCGAAACCTGAATTCGGCAGTTCAAATGATGGAAACATTTACAGGAGATTTTTCGAAAATCATGAACTTTCTGCGGCTATTACTGGCGTTGACAGTGATATAATAAAAACATTTGGTAATATTATGAAAGTTATTTCAAGTGGTCATAAAATAAACAAACAAATTTAAGAACTATACAAAATCAACAGCAGAAGCCTTTGTAGATTTATATCTTTGGTACCTAATACCTCCAAGTGCTCGTAAAATTTTAATTCATGAACGTAAAGTTATAGCCCATTTTCTGCTATCAATTGGACAGCTAAGTGAGGAGGCACAGGTGGCGGGGAACAAGGATTTTAAGTTATTTCGAGAACAATTTTTCAGTAAAACATCTCAGAGTAATACGAATGAGGATATTTTAAATTTGTTACTAATATCTCCTGATATCATTATTTCAAGTTTTCGTAAACTGCTCAGAAAGAAGTTTTTCATCAGATGTACTAGAAATGTTGGAGTCCTTACAAGTTCTAGAAGTCAATTCTTCCGAAGAAACGATTTCTTCTGATGAGGCTTAAACGAGGCTTTTGAATTTCTGTTTTTGTTTCTTGTTAAATAGATAAAAAGTTATAATTTGTGTTTCCTTTTCGTTTTTTCCATGAGAAAATCTTTTTTTAAGAAAGAACTCTAACTAAGGAACTTAAGTACTTTTATTTTGGTGAAAAAATTAGTGGACATTGTTATTACAAACCTACAGAGTAAACTTGCATGAAAATTTGTTGTAAAAATAGTACTGCTGAGTTTATGCCATGTTTTGGGGATTTTAAGCCACTGTGCGCAGGTAATAAGCTGGTCCAGAAGCTGCTGCTACCTGTTTTTGAAGTACAAAAGCCTCAATTTCAGTTAATCTTTGTGCTTCAAGGTCACCCATACTGAGCTTGCGTTTAAGATTAATTACAAGTGAAATTAGTCATTGTGTGCTGAATTTTTCGAAGTAATATTACGAGTACACTAAATGCAAGCGTCAAGATCATAATGATATAATTAGAAGGAAATTTAATATTAAAGGAAACATTTGTGGAATACGGGTCACGAAAGTATTCCAACATTTAAATTGTCATATTCATTTGTGTCAATTTCTCGTTAAGACAACTTATACATTGATAAGGTCTTTAATTCGATGTCTCATAGTGTGCACTAATTTTTCAGTAACACTTTTACTCAATTTACTCAGTAGTATTGTGTGTTCCAGTGACTTTGTATTTGAATTACTTTTTCTATTATTATTTTTCAGCGTTTCATAATCGTTGTCTTATTGAATTATTTTCTAAGTTTGCCTGTTCGATCCTAATACTCGGCTTCTACTGCGCTCAGAATACTCTGTAATACACTTCGCTTTAATGCACTTATTTCGTCCATTTGTAATTTGAAAAGCGAGTATTCAAATACTTTCACGCTAAGTACTTTTATTTTTCCGATTTTTCGTTTCCAAAATACACTGTTTTTCGCATCGCGGTAGTCCGGGGAGCAACAACATAATTACGTAGTAAATTTTCGAGGCGTAATGTCTGAGAATGATGTCGAGATATGACATAACTGGAAGGAATTATAACATTGTAATATATGGCTGTACGGCTGCTTTTCTTACAATTGGACAAGGATTTAAAAGATAATGAGGATTTTTGGAAGCCCCGATCGAATACCTTTAGACCTCTTTATAGACCTGTAGAATGAGTTTATTTTTCAAAAGCAACCGTATCAGGTGGCAACAGCTCTGGGACCACTGAAATAAATACTGTCAGCTTTCCATTGCCTTGAAGTAACTTGTCAGCTACTCTAGGGCTCCAAAAATGAGGGCCTTATCACAGACAGTTTCTCATCATCAAAAGTTCACAGGCAGTAGCAATACAGTCTCATGTTGAACTCTTCCACACACGCGCTCTGTTTCCCATAAGCATTGAGCCTGCTGACAGTCCCTACGAGCCTGCTGCTGTTGTGTTCAGCTCTAGACCTCACAGTGCCTTCGAAGACAGCATCTCCAGGCTCCGTCTGCAGCGTGATAGTGTAGTCAACTAAGTCAGCCTTTTCTTTATCCTTCCAGGCTTTCGCAGCCCTAATCTCCTTCACTTTCAAGCTGGCACACTGTGAATACTTCTTTAACATACCATTCAGCTCGTTCACCAGGAACTCGGCCTTGGTTATGAGTTCCTCATCGTTCACAGAAACATCGTTGCTGTCGTGACACATACACCAGTGACTCGCTATGCCAGCCATGTTGCAGGTCCTATCGTTGGGGATAGGTAGGAACCAGCTAATGCCTCGTGGAACCCCCTGGGCCCTGGACATGGTCCAGAATCTACTTTTCAGATTAGACTCTTCCAGTTTTTCAGAGTACAGTAGGTCTAAAAGAGTTTCATGAAGGTCAAATGCTGTGGTGAGGCTTCTGGCGTTCCTCCGAAGGTTAGCCCAAGCTACTTGATATTTCTCTTTCCACCATGTAGGCAGTACCATGAACACGAAAGGTAAACTGTCCTCCATTCTGCCTTGATACGTCTGTCGGAAGCTTCCCCAGCGCATCCCGTGGTCACTCATTACTATCAAAGCAGTACGATTTAGCAGCTGCTCGCTGGCTAGCTGTGCCAGGAAGTTGCTGTACGAGTCGTCGCCCAGCTGAGGATAACTGAAGAAGTCATGCGTCAAGCTAGCCTGCCAGAACATTGCGAAGTAGGGGTCTGAAGCAAATCTAGTAGCAGTTTTCTTTGCATAATGCAACAGATTATCAAAGGTTTTCCTGGTGCCTATACACAGGTTAGCATTGAGTTTATGAGTGTTTCCAATATCCTTCTCTGAGGCGATGCAGAATGGTCTCAGATAATAGTCCGTCGGCTGGTTCTTGAAACCCGGTTTCAAGTAATTAAATGTAGTCATTCCGCAAGCGTCTTCTCCGAAGACTGTTCTATATCCTTCCGCACTGTAATTTTTCCAGATAAAAGGGCAGTCATCAAAAGGCTTGTCCTTCGACTGCCAGCAATGATTACTCAATTCAGACTCAGAGAAGCCACTTAAAACTGGGACGAGATTGGGGTATGTGTTGTCCGCGACCTTGGTGTAGCCCAGCATTTCGACCGCTCCTAATTTCTGTAAGGTCTGCACCGTCTTTGGCATCATTCTGTGCAGATTGAGTCTCGAAACCGAGTCTAATCCGACTATCAATAGACTCAGGTACTCAGTCTTCGAACTGGAAGCCCTAGCCTTTTCGCACTTCTTTTCAACCGATTTAAAACGAGGTACAAATGCGTGGTAGTCTTTGTAGACGGTTTGGCCATCGTGAAGACACTCTATCTTGATGAATTCCTTGTTGATTGGCATGGAGTCTTGGAAACTGTAGCAGTCGTTGTCGTACCTGTGAGAAAATCAAGGTCAGTACTTTGTTTTCACCAGTTTCTGCAACACAGAGACCGATACATTGGGTAAGATCGATGGGTCTTACTGACGTAATGACATTATCCTCGTCTTTCATACGCCAAAAAGGCCGCCAGCAACAGTCTACTTCATCGGATCGGTTGTAGAAATGACTGGTAGCATTGGGGTTCACGAAAATTGCTGTGTCGTTGGAGTCGACTAGCGGCAAATGGTTCCCGTGCTCGCAGGAGAGTGGGTCCTCCTTTTCAATGAACTTTTTGATCGCTGGATCAAAGGGGTCCATCGCTGGAATTCGGCAGCCTTTGTTTCGTACTACAAAGCCTGATTCCGCCACTGGCGTGAAAAATGACTTGAATTCCACATAGTTCTCTGAAAAAATTAAGTTCTTTTTATCTGTGGGACCTACTGACATTTGGAAAATTGTAATTTACAATGTACAGGCTCATGGGTTTCATAATTCATTATTCTATAGATTAGAGTGAACAAATTCGGGAATTAGAAAATGTTAGATTCGAAAGAGGACTTTCTAGCTCACAAGAGGAGATCATCAACCATACGAGCGCTTTTTGAGTGAAATCGCACCCAAAAAGTAGGGAGTAATGGTTATAAATAAATCTTAGAAAATTAAGGATTTCTGGTGAACCATTTTATAAAAAATGGCTTTATCATTTGAAATTTTATTCTTGTACTTGGAATCCTCGAAACATTAACAGCTATTTAAAAAATATGTACGGTTCTAGCAACGAGAACTGCTAAATAATCGGAAAGACCAGGGCTCAAATTTTTGCAATACTTTTTGTATATTCTTCTATTTTCTGTTCTTTTCTATTTCTATTTATTCTAGTTTTTTATTATGTTATGGGTTACTCTATTAACGTATTTCAAATATACTTTTCTATTGCAAGTCAAAATTGTTTAACGATTTCTCAGTTAGTGGCGCGATATTGATACACGACGCCCTTTGAAGGTTTATCGATATTCTATAAATTAATATAAAAAAACATACAAACCTTGAAGAGTGTCGTTGAGTAAAGCGCCAAATCGAATGCTTCGAATTTGGTCGGTAGTGTAAATATTTACAAGGATTAACGACGTTAATAAAAAGATTAGCGTTCCAATTAACCATCTTCGTACTCGTGATCGACCTTTGTGAACTTTGCCGTCAAATTCGAAATTGAAAATACCATTCTCGTTGTTCAACGCCCTCTTGCCGCCACGAAACACTACCTACAAAAGACAGAACAATTTTCGGATGTTTACAGTAAATTAAATTCCTCACAGATTGTTCTAAAATTGAAATTTCAAAAAAGTTTGCATACAGTATATTTCAGTTTGCTGTTAGTTATTTCATGTTCAAATTATTTGTTTAGTTCTTTTAACTGTATTCAAGTTATTTATTCATTTTAAGTATACGTGTAAGTTTTTCAATATTGGGAAAAAATGATTTCGTAAGTTGCATAAAAGAATAAAAAATTGTAGAAAATGATAAAATTTATTATAATAATAATTTTGTTGCTATGTAACTTTATGAGATTTTAATAAACCTTGAATAATAAGCTTATTACTATTTTGATTATTAATAATGTCTTATCATTTGATTAGAATTACGAAATATAATTCCAAGGGAAAACTATTGAGGTGAATGGGTGCGTAATGGTCAACTCCGATTTTGCGTTACACGCTCAATTTATTTATAATTAATATAACAAAATAAGAAACAAGTAATTGTCAATGTCGCACGGTCGTATACGTGGTGTGTCGCAAGAGGTTCTGCCAGAGGTTCTGCCCGTGCCGAAAAGTTGCTGGTCTTTTTATGGTGTTCGAGAGAAAGAAGATAGAAAAGGAAAAACGGAAAAAGAAGAGAGATAGAAAATGGAAAGAAAATGGGAAAGTTCGCGCGCGGGTCCGGCCGGGTCTGGTCGCCAAATGTGCAACGTTGACGCTGACCAGGCGCGAGCGGGCCTTGAGAAAAAAGTTGAAGAAAGGATAGGCCGGAAGCATTTAGAGAAGAGAAAGTTAGAGAGGGTAATATTTCGATCTTTCACGGCAGGGATGTGGTAGCAGTGCCGTAACTGCTACACTATTATTATAGAGTTTTGTAGGGTCACGCAATTGGCACAAACTCTAGCATCGTTTGGAGATAGAAAGAAATGGTACAGGAAGAAGTTGAATGACATAAAGCAGAGCTGCACAACTGATTGCTCACGAGCAACAGCGGCTGGCACTTCTCCACCCGAGTTACCCTCACTATGGGGGTCGAGCGAGTCAACCTGAACACCAGTTTCCCAAGCCCGGGTGAAGACATACATCCCTCATACAGTCAGCTGTCATTTCCTAATACTTTTGTAACAGTGTATGGTCCTAGGAACTGTGGTGCAAATAGCCTGGAGCTTGTTGTGCTCGCCTGACTGCAACTAGATCATCTTCTTTGTAGGATTGCGCTAGTCCACCATCTCCATGTTTCAGTGTAGGTTGGAGGTTTTTCAGATTCGAGATATCGACCATCTGATTTAAATATATTGAGTTTGCTTTCATCCGAAAATAGAACTTGGAACCAAAATTTAATAGTTTTATTGGAAAATTTCTTAGCGAATTCTACCCGTTTGTTTCTATCAACTTCGCTAATGTACGGTTTTCTTCGACCGACTCGGCCAGAGTATCCAGCATTTTTCAGGATTCTATGACTTGTTTTTAAACTAATTTCCCTGCAACGATCTTCTACAACCAATGCTGCAATTTCTGATACAATTTGTTCGTGGATTTCTTTTAATTGTATTCATTATTTTTCACTTCTTCCTTTCTGGTAGTGTGGGCCGCCGACCACTTCCGGAATGATTCTGACAATGAGTATTTGATGTGTCCGAAAATCTCTTAACTCGTTGACTGCCACGTCACCCATATATGGGTGACGGTTTCATTCATGTAATTAGCAGGATTTTAAACACAATTTGCAAGAGTATTTAATAGTAACAACACACTAAATTATATACCAGGGCTTATAATTAATTTATACATAAAAAAATTACATAATGTTACCGTAGTCTTTTATGGTATTTAAACAATTTAAGCAAAACTGGACGTTTCCTGGCAAGTAGGGCAAATAGAGGCGCTGCGCCATGGATGTTGTGCAAAATTTGGTAGATTCTTTAGACTTTAGATGTAAAAGGGCAGGGCATAATTTCAATTGTTTGGATTTCTTTAGTTTATTTAATTCTTATGCTGTTTTGCTGTATATACAGACTTTGAAGATCACATAAAACACTTATCTGAAAAAGGTCATGCGAAAGTTCGACGTATAAGTTACTCTGACACGTAAAAAACGACGAAAAAGTCGGTTTTTAATTTTTTTAACTACGGCGCACCAAACCGAAATATCTGAAAAAAAATTCATGATAATAGGAACAATAATATGTATTTACAGTGAAAATATAAGTCTAGTTTCGTGACTGCTTCAATACACTATTGACATTTTTTATTTTTTACAAATTGGATTTACAATTTAAAATCTGACAAAATTTCGTAATTTGTGCCTCGATATTTGAAATGCCTCTGATTTTTTTCGAAATGTTTCATGCAATAGTATAGGAGAAATTGGGCAAAAACGTGATTTTCAATTTTTGCCCTTTAGTACCCTCCAAGTTGAAATACAAAGTTGAAAGTTGGTAAAAGTTGGTCTTTTTTAATAAGCTATCGAATGGTTAACCGGAAATCGAATTTGGTTTAGGGAAACTTTTGACCCTCTTATTCGGCTATACCATTTAATTTAATTAAATAATTATTGATTGTCATAAAATTCTGAGCAAATTTCATACTGAAACAATGATGTAAGATCAGAAGAACACGACTGAGTACTCAAATCTTTTCTTTCTTTATGATTTGTACAAAAAGAGTAAATTATATCGTGTCTGATTAGATACGGCTGTTTTCACTGTGGCAGTCAACGTGTTCAGGCACCGCTTCCGAAAAGCCTCTCGGTAATTGGCGGTACATATTACAATATTATATTAAGTGCCTCAGAAAGTTCGTTCGCTTTTGAAAGATTAGGAACGGATACGTTTTTTGTACACTGTTTCATATTTTTAATTAGATAAATAATTACCGTTGGATTCAATAATTTTTTCTCAACGTGATGGAAATTTGTAAATTCCATTTTTATAAAAATGTATATCCTCGGGTTCGAAAAACTGTGTGATGACGGTGTTTACAGCATGAACGTTTTGGCAGTTTTTATCAGTCACATAATTTTTCATTGATAAAAATAAATGGTAATCCGTTGAAGATAAGTCTGGCGAATATGGTGGACGAATCAAAGTTCCCTTGTCTTACAGTATGCGGTCTCGCGTCATTTTAAAGAAACAGATCACCTTCGCGATTTGCTAATCCCAGTTATTTCATCAAAAGTCTTCCCTGCACCTTTTCGAATTGGGTTGAATCTAAGTTTACTGTAATGGCCTGACTCCTATGTAACAGATCAAAATTAACAATTTCAACAGTTGTTCATCAAACATACAGTACAAGTTTTTTCTGGAGAAGTTTGGGTTCAGAATAGATGGACCTAGAGCCCCAGGTGATAATCAATAATGTGGCCTCTTCAGGTTTTTATAAATGACCCATTTTTCATCACAGGTCAGCAAACGGTCTAATAGTGGTTCATTTTTGTGGCGAAGAAGAGACGAAACGCTTGCAGCAATTCTATGGCGTTACTAGGTGTTGCTGAGTTCGTGCAGCACTCATCTTCCCACACTGTACACCTTCCTGAGACTGTGTTTTCGTGTCCTTATTGTTTCTTCACACACGTTGAATCTTCTGCTAAGAGTTTTGGACGATGCTGTCGGATCTTCGTCAATAATATCTTATAGTTTCATACTCCATTCCGTGGTTCGTCATCAAGAGTTTCGTCGCCACTTCTACATCTTTTTAAACCACTTTTGAGCTGTTCGTTTACTCATAGATTATAACGCTGAAAGCTCGACAAATATTTGTGGTAGGTTCTATAGCTTTAGCTCCAAGTATACAGCAATAAGTAGATAGCAAAAATTTCAACACGTAATAGGATTAACCTCCCGATTTTTTAAACAGTTATCAACGAAAAGCATTATTTCTGACTACCGATTTTAAAAAAAAAAGCTTAACCTTGAATTTCTGGCATCCATAGCTCAAAAAGTATAAACAATTTCGAGAAACGGTAAAGCTCGTTTTGTCGTACTTGCAAAGGGCTGCATGTGTAGAAAATTTTATAAAAATCGAAGATTGTATGTAAGATTTGTGATCACATAGCATAAAATCGCTCGTATATGCCTGATTTTGGCGTCTAAATAAGAACAGCGAGTCATTGCTGTCGATCCAGTGTTTTAAATGTGTTACAGCGATTCGAAGTAGTGGCCTGAATGATAAGATAAATAGATTGTAGGATAAAGAGTTGATGAGAACAAAGACAGATTGCGAAAATCTTCCTTTGCCAGAGCAAATGAAGTCCAAGTATTATCAACAGAATGATGTACCGGCGAATAACGGAAAAATTTATGTAACTAAGAATATAATTTAAGACACATATTGTAACAAACCGTTTGGTACACGAACTTTAATTCAGGTGGTGTAGTTTACGTTATGTTGATTTTTTCGTACGGTTATTGAAAACACTAAATGTACTCTTGTTCATTTATTTCCGTAAATGATTTTACCGAACTTATTATGGCAAATTGTTTAAACATAAAAAGAGTAGTTTAAGCTCCTAGACAAACAATAATGGAATCATGTGCAAAATGTTTGTTATGTGACGGCGGAACGTTTTCGTATCTTCTGGAATATTAATAACATATTGGTGATAAAATCTTAAATATTTCAGTTTAATACTTTTATATGTGATATAATCTGCAGAATCGATTTGTGAAAAATGATACATGATTCCACTATACAAAAATGCGATTGTACCTAACTGTTGCATCGATAATTTTGGAAAAAAAAGAGGTCATAGAAAAACAGATTTTTCTACTATTCGATTTGTTATTCTATCACTCCTTTCTATCCTCGACGAAATATGGAAGTTACAATTCGTGCCAATTGCTCAACTCGTTTCATACTTCTCAAAATTACGTATGTCAATCAAAATTAATAATTAGAACTAAACTGTGTTCTTTAAAAGACACCTATGGTTAAATTCGGTAACATCTGTTTGAAATTTACGTTAATTTCCTCATTATCTCAAAATTATATAGAAGTTTGGCACATGCAGATGAAATTAATCAATTTAAATAAATGTTCAGTATTTATTTATGTATGCGTTATAGCTTCTCAATTATTGAAAGAAGTTTCTGGCGATTTTAATTAAATGTTTCACATTTTTGTTTTACGACAATAATAAACACTAAATACTATCAGGTCATCCCATAAGTAATATCGTTTTTAAATGTACCTTCAAGAGTAAATAATTATAAAGATTGCATTCATTTTTAATTATCGATACATTGAACATTAACTTTGGTATCATTGTGCCAGGACATTAATAGCTTTTTAACTCGATTTCCAACAAATTTCTATAGTTTTAAACCAATTTATTTTTAGACTATTCTAACCGATTACATTCATTGAATAGTTTGCCACCTAAAACATTGTCGAGTCATCTGAATAACTAGTAGCTGATAAGAAAAGTTTTCAGTTACTCAAACGCCAACATGACAGTTTTTCACCAAAAATTGCGTCTAATTTACAAAATTGTTAGCTACAGGTTTTTACTGTGATAGTCCAGATTTTTATTGAATAATTCAAAACAATATATTTCTCTGACATTCCACTACGTGCAGTCAAATTTTTATTAGATAAAATCGAATAATATATTCATGTTTATTTAAACAGAGGTGACCATCTAGAGCGCGGCTCTTCTCGATAATATCGATAAGCATGATTTTTTAAGAAAATCACGCAGTAAGAGTAATTATTTTTTATACAGGGTGGATAACGTAACTGGATCACCTTAATTCAATGCATATTCTTTTTGTTTAAAATACCTTGGTTTAGAGGGGCCCACTGGTTACCTACAGTATATTTTTTGTAGGCGATATTTTTTCAAAGTTATCAAGGCCACCTTTAGTTTTTTCAATGGAACTCTACATTTTTTTTCTGTCTTCTTATAGATCGTAAAAAATTAATTCAACGACTCTGATAACCCTACTGTTGCGATCATTTGATCGCGAGATATTTGCATCTGACAGTAATTAAAATTAATACGTTAGACTATGTTTACGTTCGGATACGGAAGCATGTATCGATGTGCCACGTGGATCTTTAAGAAATTTTAATTATTGTCAGATGCAAATATCTCAAGATTAAATGATCGGAACGGTAGGATTATTAAGTTCGTTGAATTTGTTTTTTTGTTATACTCTATAAGGATATAGAACAAAAATATTGGGTTCCATTTAAAAACTAAAGGTGACCTTGATAATTTGAAAAAAATGACCTACCAAAAATATACTGCAATTAGCCTGCACGCCTTTTCTAAATCAAGGTATTTAAAAAAAATTTGTATTGGTCCTGTAGTAACGGAAATAATTCAGGAGATCAAGTTACGTTGTCCACCATGTATATGACATCAGTTTTATCCAGAGATCATATCTTTACTTTGATATATGTACATCATTTATCATACAGACACTCAGCGGACATTATACGCGTTCACTTATTCGTGTCTGTTTGACAATTAAAAGATTAATTACAATATTATTTATTTTTAAGAACATCCGGAATATCTAATTCAAATTCAGTTATTGCAATGCACAATGCATTTGATAGGTTGATATCTTTTAATCTAAAGCGTTTATTAGGTTTCATAATATCCATAACCGAAGAACTGCTTTCACAGATTGACGTGGAAGTAAACATAGAATATATTTTCAAACCGAAGTTACGCAATTTTGGATATTTTCCCGCAGGTAACAATTTGAAAAAGTGTTACCCTGTCACTGTGTTTAATAAAATATATGGACCTGCGTGTAAATTACATAATCCCACTTGCAAATCCACACTTGCATTCTGTACTTCTATTTACAAAGGTTGAAGAAATAATATTATATCTTCTTCCATCAAATCGAAATCTCTAAAACGAATTTCAATTCTCTTAATAACTTTAACAAATATAAGTAATGATGAAAAGTTCACTTCAGGAATTTCTTTTGCAATTTCTTTGCAACATGGAAACTGAGACTTCCTGTCCAAGTCTTCTTGTCCAAATTGTCGGGCATATCAATCTAATTAACTTCTAAATCCATGTATCCGAATAAATGAGCGATTATCCGTCCTTTAGCCTGTAAATTTAAATTCAATGTATTAAGATGTGACGTTACATCAGTTCAAAATTCCAATCCACACAAGTGAAGAATTTAAATCAGATATTCCGGATGTTTTTAAAAATAAATAATATTGTTATTTATCTTTCAATTATTAAGCAGATACGAATAAGTAAATGTATGATGTCCGCTGATTATCTCTTTAACAAATGATGTACATCAAAGTAGAGATGTAATCTCTGGACAAGCTGATGTCATATATAAAAAACAATTATTTTTATTACGTGACTGTTTCTTCAAAGATCATACTTACTGACAGTTACCGATGTTTGCAACGTCAAATCCAGATCACAATGGAATGTGATTGGAATGGACACAAAGTGTGGTTAGGCCGGAGAGGGGCGCGCTTCGGATGACCATCTCTAATTTAAAGTCAGTTTTATATTATATACGTTTTACATTACTAATCGGACGACCTACTATTATCTCGATGGGTGGACATATTGTATGTTTGATAATTTTTATTTGCGGCCCGGAAAGAAGATAATAGAAAGAATGGCCAGTTTTCGATCGACCGAAACAATTCGTTTCCTTTTATTTGAAAAGAGTATAAATAAATAATAGCCCTAGTAATTTGTACAATAAATTGTAAGACTACAGTATAATATTTCGACATTTTTTTCTACAAATCTAACGTTCTCATTCGAATGCTTCTCCGTTTAAATGGATCAATTATCATATAATATTTTTATCTTCTTAATTTTGTATAAAAGTTATTCAAGCTTATAATTTAAATAAAATGCACAAAATTCAATTTTTTTATTTGTAGTTTGGTTAGTGATGTATATGCATTGTGAATAGTGATTGTCTTGTATTTTATTGAGATTATGTTGTGGAAATTTTACAGAACTTTCAAAATTTGTTCGAAGACTATCTCAGATGTGTATGCAAGGTCGCTTGTTCTTTTTTATTGTGGGTTTATGATCATTTTTAACACGTTCGCTACCTGTGTCATATATGTGTGACGTACCGATTGTTTCCTGAAGGTCCGACGTCATACACATGTAACAGCAATAATTTTTCGTATCATAGCCACATGAACAAATGAAGTCTGCTCTGATAATTTTCAGAATATTGTGCAAAAATGCGAAAAACAAAACGTGGTCTGTGGCGGATGTTTTTTCCCCTCGCGCCGTGGTAGCGAACGTGTTAAATGAAGTAGTCTGGAAATTTGAATGTATCCAGTTTATAGCCGTTCCACAGATTTAGTATGATATAATAGAGTAAACTCACCTCGTCGGTGGAATAATTATCGCTCATACCAATCCTAGCTTCCTTAACGGCCAGTCTCGAATGAATGAGCAGAGCTGATAAAATTGCGCATGTATATAGCACCGCAATGTTGAATCACGAATCGTTATTTTCTATCTGCAACGGAATAATCAATGATTAGTATGTCAGGTAGTCCCAAAAGTCCGTTTCGTTTTCTTACTAACAAGGAATGTTACGGAGTTGACACACGCCGATTTTGATGAAATTTAGATATGATATAGATCTCGAAAAAATATTCGACACGTATTTTTTTATATCGGCTCTTATTCACTTTTAAGGGGTGAAAACAGCCCTCGAAGTAGAGGGTGAGAACCCTATTTCGCAGTATATCTCGAAAACTATGAGAGATAGAAAGAAAGTTCAAATGTACGGTTTGTCTATTTTTTAATGCCGAATCTGCCTATGTAAATAGTTTTTAAAAAAATTAATTTGTTTAAAAAATATATTAAAAATTTACATATTTTTGCATATTTTTCTGGCTAAATGTTAATTAATTTTGATGAAACTTTGTACATATAAACTTTGAATCAGTACCAAAAATACGGATAAATTGAAATTTTTAATTTCGACCTTGCAATAAATATTATTACATGCGCAGTATAAGCGCATTTTGTGCCTGATGAAAGTTTTTAGATTCATATGATTGAGGTTCCAGTACATTTTTATGGCGTTTTAGGTAATTACATTACCCTACGTGTTATTATTGTGTTTGAAAGGGTAGATATCGCCAGAGCCGATAAAAGACTCATTGCCGGAATTCCCACCGTAAGGGGTATGGCAGGTCTGCACGGCGCTGGTAACGCTCGTGCAGGCCGCGATCAGAAGAAGACCGTAATTAAAAAAGGAATCGAGTTTGAAACGTTGATTGTCCGAAGATGTCCCACGTTAATAAGTATACGGTAGCCCTGAAAAGAGCTGTTTGTCGCATGTAGCGTTAGTCTCCGACTGCAACTAATCGTGTTGTTTTCTTTCCTTATATACTACCTGCGACATTGCTAATAGAGTGGGGAAGTAAAAAAGATGAAGATCTCCTCAAAATGTGGGTCGAAAGACTGTTTTTGCCAAATCTACCCACAAACGCAGTATTACTATTGGACTTCTGGACAGGACACGATAAGCACATAATAAGAAGCACAATTCCAAGGGAGAAGATCCTGGAAGTTTTAAAAATTCCAAAGCACACAACTGGATTTATACAACCATTAGACGTGTATAGATTTCGCATTTGGAAAAATTTCGCAAGAAAGATCTCCGATTTGGTAATAACGTTAAATCTAAATATTAATTTACATGCCAGAAATACAATTACTAAAATGTAATCACTAATTCACAATCAGTTAGCAGCTCCCCGACGTAAGGAATTATTTAAATATGCCTGGTTTAGGTGTGGTTACGTAAGTAATAGACCAAAAAATTTTGAAAATCCAGTTGAGTTCTGTTTTCACCACATTGACACCATTATTTGTTCCGAATGCGCAGAAGTCGTTGCTTTGAAATGTTCCTGGTGCCAGAAACACTTGTGTTTCAACCATTTCTTGGAAAATTATCATTACTGCAATGATTACATAGAATAGTTTTCATACAAATTTGTTTGATATGTAGATGGCTGCTGTTTGAACCCGTTGGTGCACTGTTACTCGTTCGATATTGGAGACACTGGAATTCCATTAAATAAACAGCTCTTTTCAGGGCTACCATATACTTATTAACGTAGGACATCTTCGGACAATCAACGTTTCAAACTCGATTCCTTTTTTAATTACGGTCTTCTTCTGATCGCGGCCTGCACGAGCGTTACCAGTCTTTTATCGGCTCTGGCGATATCTACCCTTGCAAACACAATAATAACACGCAGGGTAATGTAATTACCTAAAACGCCATAAAAATGTACTGGAACCTCAATCATATGAATCTAAAAACTTTCATCAGGCACAAAATGCGCTTATATTGCGTATGTAATAACATTTATTGCAAGGTCGAAATTAAAAATTTCAATTTATCCGTATTTTTGGTACTGATTCAAAGTTTATATATACAAAGTTTCATCAAAATTAATTAACATTTAGCCTGAAAAATTTGCAAAAATATGTAAATTTTTAATATATTTTTTAAACAAATTAATTTTTTTAAAAACTATTTACATAGGCAGATTCGGCATTAAAAAATAGACAAACCGTACATTTGAACTTTCTTTCTATCTCTCATAGTTTTCGAGATATACTCCGAAATAGGGTTCTCACCCTCTACTTCGAGGGCTGTTTTCACCCCTTCAAAGTGAATAAGAGCCGCTATAAAAAAATACGTGTCGAATATTTTTTCGAGATCTATATCATACCTAAATTTCATCAAAATCGGTGTGTGTCAACTCCGTAACATTCCTTGTAAGTATTAAGTCTACAAAATTTCATGAACGGTGCAATATTGTTCACGTATGGACGATCCATTCTGTTCTATCGCCCTCCACCATCTCTCTGGAAGCCTCATGCTGCCATTTTTTCAAAAATCCTTTGACTGACTAGTATCGGCAAGTATCAGTCAGTGTTCCCTCACTAGTCAGCTGGCTAACCTTCACGATAAGGCTGGGGCCACACGACAGGTTTTCTGATGCCCGTTGAAACTGACGTCGTAACGTTCGTCGTAGCATTACATTGCTGTATATTGGGGTGTTCACGCGGGTAACGTCCGTCGTTTTTAACTAACGTTTCGACGGACGTTAGTTTTTGTCTGACATTTTTATGCTATGACGGATCGTCGGAGCATTGTAATGAGGCAAGTGTGGCTGTTCATACGAGCATTTCGTCGACGTCCGTTTTATGGCATGGTAGAGGTCACAACTTCCCCAAGGGTTTCTCCTTGGTCTCGACATCTGGTGACCAAGAGTCATTTGGCATTCTTTTATTTACTGCTTCTGCCAGGTAGGAGTTTAAATACGGATAAAAAATTACATTCCATGTACAAACTTTGCAGCTTTTGCAAAATAAAGAATCCACAGACAATACGTGCATCTCCTGGAAATAATATTGTTCTGACAGAGTTTCACCACCTATGTCATCACCCGCTTCATGCTTTTCTGAATTTTCGCAGCAAAGATATAACGTCAAACAACTGCAGAACGTCCCAAGACTTTTAATGTCAATCTTTGTAATAGTCTAAACATTTTCACTATTATTTGCATTATTTCACTATTACTATTACTTTTTTTTCCTAACTTATGATCATATTTTGTAAGTCAGGTAAGAAAATGCTACGATCTCATTCGCAACCATATATTCTTTAATTCTTTTTGGTAAACTAACGCAGAAAAGCCGACGCTCGCGTGTCCACTCCAAAAACGCCCGTTGAATTCAACGTCAGTTGCAACGGACGTTACAAAAACGCTCGTGAGGCCCCAGTTTTAGGCTGTGTTCACATTGGTAAGTAACTTGTTCCAGTAACTCTTAAGTGGACTAGCCAAGCTGTATTTGTACCAGTTACTGGTACAAGTAACTTACCAATGTAAACGCAGCCTTACACCATGCTTTCCTCACTTTGGGATCATTACCCTCAGATAGATTTTGATTTGGGTACCAAGTCGATTATGTTGGTAACCATTGATAAGGACGATTTCGAAAGAAACAGTAACATAAAAAGAATAATTATTTTTTATACAGGATGTTTCCAGTTTGGTGGTACAACCGGAAAGGGGATGAATCTACATGAAAAAATAAGTCGGTCATTTCTCCTACGGCTCGACGGAGCGGACCAGTAGGGGAAGAAACTGCCTGCCCGTCATCCCTGTTTTAGATAAAATGTTACTCTATTTATTAAATTGTAGGATGTATTTTCGTGAGTCTAACCCGAACTTAACGTAGCTCTAACTCAGAGCTAACCCAGACCTGAAATACAACTATTTATGCTGTTCGTAATTTAGATACAATAATAGTTTGTATATTAAATCTGAAAAGAATCTCCATGGATTGAACCCAGACCTAATGCAACATCTACACAGACTTAATTTGCAAGGAGAGCTCCCGAAGTGGACATCTCAGATTTTAATGAGCTCATGCATGTGATAGCTCATGTTATTACGAATCTTCCTGTATATGGTTTTGTGCGTAGACGGTCAATAGTTTAAAAGGTATTTAATGCAAAAAGAAACTCTGCGTGGCAAACTTGCGCCTAGTCGACTGCTCCACGTTCTTCTGCTATACTACTATCCACTACTCATCTACAAGGATGATTCGTATCGAGTATGTATCGATTACCGCGAGTTGAATAAGAACATTGTTAGAGATAGATTTCCGATGCTCCTCATAGAAGACTGCATTGATGCTTTAACCTGGACTGTGGTGTCGGAGTCGGAGTTCGGGAGGAATTTCTGATCACTGGAGTCGGAGTTGGGTTGGAAAAAAATATGCCAACTCCGACTCCATGTTGGTAACTTTTATAAAAATAAAAAATGTGCTCAAAATAATTGAAAGTACTAATAAAACTAAATAAATACTAAAAATACTACATTTGTATCAAAGTACAAAAGTACCAAGTATAGGTAACCCTCGTATAACACGACAGTTACGTTCCCATGAAATCTCATGTTGTTCGAAACCGTGCTGTAGAAGCCCATAAGAATCAGCACAAAAATATGAGCAAAGTTCTAAGATAACAACAACGGTTCTTTTTTTATTTTCTTTACGCATTTATAACTGAGAGCTGTAATTTAATTTTCGAAAAACGAACCGTTTAAATACATTTCTCTTAACAGCTAACACAGATGAATATTATACGTACTAGAAAATATTATTGAACGATCAAACTATTGCCAGCCTAACCGCCGAACAACTGAATGAACCTTAATTCAGTCACGTTCTGAATCCACGAAACCTGATTTCGAATTTTATTTTGCTTTTATTTAAATGAAAGGGATTTTACTTTATATTAATTTTTTATTACCTGTCCTTGTGTTTCGTTAGAATTCATTTATTTTAAATAAAAAATGCTTGAATGGTAATTTAATTTATTAATTCAATTCAAGGTTTTTTCCCTTTTATTGGCGCTTTTATCATTACCGTTTCTATGCTTTATTTGCATTTATTGTTAGCATAGCTTT
The DNA here is from genome assembly GCA_916610135.2 of Macropis europaea. Classification (NCBI taxonomy): domain Eukaryota; kingdom Metazoa; phylum Arthropoda; class Insecta; order Hymenoptera; family Melittidae; genus Macropis; species Macropis europaea. The sequence continues at coordinate 21,194,337 of OU744345.1, read as the reverse complement.
TGCATCTTATACTGTATATGAGATAAGATGAGATAAGACAGGCTTTGGAATTAACTGCTCACGACGGCCGATTTTCGGAAACAACGTCCACTTCTTCCCGCCGCGCGTCTTAGCCCCAGCGACGGCCCTAGTGCTCGACTCGTCTCAGGCCCGTACCATATGAACCGCACGTGGCGCATTAGGGCGACACAGGATACGAGTGTCTCTTAATGCAGATTAATGTATTGAATGGAGTCATAAATAACTTCTTTCATCGATTCTCTTTGTTGCACAATAAAAGCAAAGAAATACGTTACAGACTAGGAAGACTACGAGGAGCTGCAACGCGGACATTTTTAATTGGAACATCGAGTATAGTAACATTCTCATAGTAGCGTTTGAAACGAGAGAGATTGTACTTCACAAGCACCTCAGGAATAGAATCGAAAAAAACTGGGAGAAAATTTATCAAATGAAATGGAGAAACCACTCTGTCTAAAAAGCGTTCCAGATGTTACACAGGGTGTTAAGAAAAAAGGGTCTAAGACTTTAGGTGCTTATAGTACTCACCGAGTGGAGTAAAAAATGTATAATCAACATAGGTCCTAAGTTCAATCCTTCCGATGTAAAATCAACTTTTATATTTACCATTATTTACGATTATTTAAAGAAAGTGACATAAAAAATAATCGAATGGGTGTCTAGAAGAAGGGCGTACGTTAAAAATTTTTCGGAAGAGGTTTTCCGTGGAACAAGGGAAAAAAGACAATGATTTTTATACTCAATTTTGTGTTTGCAGTTAAAAAATTACTTTCTCATTATTGGATTATTATTTATTTCTCAAAGTGGAAGAAGGGCGTACGTTACACCAGCTGCTTCTTTAATTGGTACAGTGAGCATTGAATTGTTTTTACGTTTTCTTGTAAATTTTATGAAATGTAACATACGCCCTTCTTTTAGCCACCCATTCTATTAATATCGTGGTCTTACGACAACGAGTAAAAAATGCACGTCGTATAATGCGAGACACGGAAGGAATATTTGAAAATGTACGTCGATCTCTGATCCGCAGATGTGAGTTTTGTATCGAAACAGAAGGAAGACAAATCGAGCATCTGTAATAAATGTGAAAATAAGCTTCTGTATTTTTCATCGAAAGGGCTGATTTTAGAACTTACGTTGATTAGTCATTTTTTACTCCACTCGGCGAGTACCTACTATGAGCACCTAAAGTCTTAGACCCAATCTTTTTTAACACTCTGTACATGAACACGCAGTGAAAATAAATACAGTACAAAATGTGCCGAATGTTCACAATATATGTTTATAAACCCCACACTGCCAGCCTGTCTAACACTTCGTGCGTAAATTGTGCACATATATAATAAATAGTATAGTTGTATTTATGTTGCATATTTTTTATGAGAAAATGCTATAATTCTATGAATAATTCAGTTCATTCTCTGACGTTCGAATAAGCAAATTCGACAATGCCACCCATCTCGCTGTCCGACCTTCCGCCATCCGACTGTTAAGCAAATTTTGCGACCGATATAGCGCATGACATATGGTTATCGTATAAAGTTTTGCACCGAAGTAGTTCGTAATTTTGGACATTCTTCCTGTCGAACTACAGCAATATATGAAGCATATTTTTAAGCGTTCATGAGACACAAATGATTAAATGTAGCACCTATGTTGATTACACATTTTCTACTCCCCAATGCGAGTACTGTATGCTCCCGAAGTAAACCATTTTTTTAACTCGCTGTATAGGCATTTCCTTCCCTCCCCCCTCTCCAGTACATTATTCTTGTTTCAACTTTTTGGTCTCGAGCCATATAAAAGGGGTTGCATGTCCTATGGCGGATTCTTCGCCAGTGTCAGGCCAAATCTATTTAACACATTCGCTACCAGCGTCACATATGTGTGACGCGTCGATTCTGTCTTGAGAGCTCAACGTCATACATGTGTGACAGAGATAATTGATAAAAATAAAGCGTGGTCTGTGGTGGACGTTTTTTCTCGAATCGACCATGGTAGCGACCGCGTTAAGGAGAGTTTTGACATTTTATTGACATATTATAATGTGTCTGATCAGGCATGGGAGTTTCCACTGTGACACTCAATGCGTTAACACGTTGAGCGCCGCGTGTACCACCGATGACCCACGTACCAATTTTAATTTCGTCAATTAACAAGTTTCATACCACAGTGAAACATTCCGTAACTAGTCAGACGCGTGAAAATAAGTTTCTATAAATGCATAACGTTAAAAACACAAACATTGAATTGTCTTATGATTCATTTGGTACTATTATTGTGGCATTCGTTTTAATTGGAATATAAAGAATATTACCATTCATTTAGAATAATCGAATTTGGTGCGTGGGCCGCATACGACCCACGCGGCACGGAACGTGTTAACTGACTACACCAATGAAATTTTGGGTTTCATCTATGTTACAATGATAGTATAAAATAAGAGGTATATTCTCAATTAAATAAATATTTATATATTCAACGATACATGTTAATAAAACGGTATTTCCGCGTGTCCGATTAGTAGCGGGATTTTCCACTGCGGCGCTCAATGTGTTAAGGAGTAACGTATACCTACGTTGTGACAAAAAATTGATTTCTTAACAATGTTATTATTTGAAAGTGTAATCCTTCCAGAATAGTCCTACGCAGGTTCAAGTTAAAATTCTTGACAATAACGAAGTTGTGATAATTTAAAGTGCAGTTGAACAAAGTCGGTTGGCCAGCAGGATAAACTTTAAGCGGGTAGACCACTTTGTCGGTTTCAAACAACGGAAAACATTTTTTTTAAAGTTTCATATGTGTAGATTATTGTGGTAAAAGGATTTTTTGAAATTCGAATAATTGACGAAGTTACAACATTGAAAAGGACTACGCGTCGGGTCAGGTTAATGGAAGCGTAAAATTTTGAACGCGTTTTTCTCAAAACCACGTGTTTTGAGCTGGCGCCCAGCAGGTCTTCGAAACTATTCATTCGATTAACATTAAATTTTGACACATTATTCCTTCCAAAATTATCTACAATGTGATATGTAGTATGCAGTACGCTACATTCAAGAGAATGTGTTTCTGTTAAAGTTGGCACAAGAATTTTTCATTTTTTATATTCCTGTCGCTTTCGGTGCTGGGTGCCAGCTGACAAGGTTCTGCCAGAGATGACGGCGGACAATGTTGTATAACTCCGCCATTACGTAATATTAAATAATAAGTACGTATGATAAATAAAGTTCAAATGTTGCCTGGCATTCCCTTAAAAAATCCTGATAGTTTGCTCAATAATTACCTGAAAAAAGTCGTTAATTTACCTACTTTTTTTAGGACTACAAGGTGGTCTGTTCTCTTAAACGCGTTCGCCTCGAAGCAGAGATTTCAAAATCGTTACTAAAAATATCTGAAAGTCTACTGGATCCATTTGGTTGAAATTTTATGTGATAATCCTAATTGTAAGTGAAATTATCTAGTCTTTGTGGTAGAATTTTTTGTATATTCCTCTTTGTTTTTTTTATAAGTAATATAGAACGAGCGTTCCTTTCGCGAAGAACTGTACTTACATTTTCAAACGGCCGCCATTCTGCAAAAAATTAATATTTTTAAAATCGACTGCGTCAAAGGCTGATTTATTTCAAGTACTTTAAAGATCACTCGCTTTTTGTTTCAATTGAACAGTATAACATATATATTTGGTATCGCAGAAAGTCTGCCTTGCCGGACCCATCTCATGGAAATGACTGTATTTACATTATTTTTAGTATCTGTTAATTTTGTGTAATCGGTACATCTCTCCACGTCTTGAACATTTTGGAATATTGAATCTTATTAGCCGTGATAGCACATTCGGTACACTTTACTATCAAGTCATATAATTTGTACGAATTTCGACAGTTACAATGTTAGTGGGCTAGAGGTACACATAATCTGGTATGACAATACTCTAGCAAAAAAGGGTAGACAAATACTTTAATATCCAGAGGACTTTAGGTCAACTTACCAACTGATTTTTCCGAGTATTTTTCCTCCATTTCTATCATGCTTCATCAAATCTTCGCTAAATAAAGAACAGGCATGACCTTGAAGTATCATCGACACTAAATTCACCATATTTTCTTCAAGACTGGTTCCATACAGAGATTTAGGCTTTTTGAATAATATTTCCTCTCCGATAAACGTTTTTCAAGTGGTATTCTTCGTTGTAGGCCACCAACTTGATCAGTAAACTTGGAAGACTATCTTTTCAGGGATATTCCAGCTAAGAAAGTGAAGGTCGTGATCTGTACTCCCTGAGCTTTGAAACGCACCATCTGTTCTAAGCTTTCTGAGTTCAAACTCTCGTGAAACAGAGGTTCACAGACATACTTTTAGGAGTTCAGTTCGTAAGCAGGGTTGCTCTATTCTTCAGAAGTATACGCAAGGCCTTCAAGTTCGGAAGACTCTTTTTAGGATTTTCCAAGGTTTCTCAGAGCAGACACTGAAGGCCATGATCGAGGTTTCGACGTGTATCATGCACATCAGGTACTCGGGCTCCAAATTTTAAAAGAATAGGAGTCCACATACCTGCTTCCAAGGATACCACACAAGGTTCCACGCGCAATTAGGTGCTGTAAACTATTGTTTTCTTCGATGTAGACTATGTTCTCGAACCTGAGGTAGTTTACCAAGATCAAGACTGCAACTCAAAGTCAAGAAGATTACATTTTGTTGCATCCGACAATTATGCGATTTACTCGACGCATTTTCACGAAGATTCGGTGTTAATGTGGTATTCTAGCCGTGATCGGACTTCTGGGTCGCCATTTTTTCGAAGTAGGTCAGATTCATCAGTCTCTTCGACTTCGGACTACATTGGCTGGTCTCCAAGGAATCTGGTTCCTTTAGAATTGATCTGACCTATTCTTTCAAGGCCATCACTTCACACCGGACACAATTCACGTTTCACCACACTTTTTCATCGATATCTCACTGAATATTCAATTTGGATGTCATTGAGGGGCGGTGCAGGCTGTAGCTCAACTTCTGGAAGACAATGAACCCAGTTTTCGATCTTGACAGCCGCTTTATAGGAGTTTGAGCGCAAGGGGTTGCGGATGATAGGTGTTTAGGAGGTTCTGGAAGACTGCTTCAACCCGTGTCCCTCGTGTTTTCTGTGTGGCCACGTGGGTACCGAACCCCGGAAGACGTTGGAAGCAACGGCGAGGCGTTGCCGTGGTGAAACGATACGGTAACGATAGTTGTGGATGAGGTAACGAGACGACAGAGACGAAGATCTGGTCGATAGGTGCGCGCGCGCGCTGTGTGGGGGAGTTCGAGCAACCGGCGCTTTTCTCTTCATACGGTCCAGCGGGATAATTGAGATGATAGGTCAAGCCACCTGAACTTTAATTAATACATGTCATTGAGAATACAATGTATTACGATACCGATTTAGGCTACACCTGATGCAAACCTGACGATAGTGACACGCAAGAGTGATTTGATCATTTCAGCACGACAGAGTCCAGCTAATAAAGTAGCACATACACTGCTGCTCAAAAGTATGTGGACACTTATCATTTTTAATGTACCAATGTGCTCTAGTACTATTATATTGAATATGTAGGCGGCAGCCGCTCAGTGTGTTGAATTTAGGGAGATTGAATTGTAGTGGGTTGGATAGCTTAGTTGGGATAGCACCCGCCCGGAAAGCGGAAGGTCCCGGGTTCGATTCCCGGTCTAGTCCACCCAATTTTTTCTCCCTTACAAATAATTTAATTATTTAAATCCTTCAAATCGTTTAAATAATTAAATATTTATGCGGTGCCTACGCTGCATTATATTCTGTTGCGTGCAGACGGCTTCTGAGGATTTCTTCTTTCATGTCACGATAAATGAATTGCTTTAGTGTGATTCGGTTTTCATTAGACTATAATATATAGTCCATAAATATATAAACATTTCGTGAAAAAATGAGAAAAAATTTTGTTAGAGAAAAAATACGTGCTCCTTATTTTTTCATAACTCACAAATCTACGTAGGTTCATAATAATCGGCGTCGGACACTTATTGTTAGGGAAAATTCATTGCCGGGCAAGTGCGCATGTACCGAACGAATTGTTCAAGTCGTTTTTCTTGAAAACAACGAATCATACGGAAAAACAATATCCTGTATTTTCAACTCATAGTTGCACGCAGCGTCAACTATTTATAGGTTATACTACTAACGATAAGAATCAATTATCCTGAGTATACAGAGTGGCCGAAATAACATACACGTAGGGTCTGGGACTGATCGAGGATGAAAAATGATTCGGTAAACACTGTCTGAAGAATAATATTAAAATTTAATGAAAAAATAAGAACTACACACATGGAAATGGAACAGTTAAAATTAGAACGGTTTGCTCCTTTAACCAGGCACATTTCCGAATCCGCCACTCGTCCAACAACTCGTTGTTTCTTGCCTCTGGAAGGGGAAAAGGACTGGTACCAGGGTACCTATCTGACGCAGAATTTCACGAGCTTCAAGATAGAATACTTCAAATCTTCGTATCTGCAACAGGAACGCCAGAAATTGCAGAAAACTGTGTGGTCAACTAACAAGGCAGGTTTGCGAATCCGCCACTCGTCCAACAACTCGTTGTTTCTTGTCCCTGGAAGGGGACAGGGACGGGTACCAGGGTACCTATCTGATGCAGAATTTCACGAGCTTCAAGATAGAATACTTCAAATCTTCGTATCTGCAACAGGAACGCCAGAAATTGCGGAAAACTGCGTGGTCAACTAACAAGGCAGCTTTGCGAATCCGCCACTCGTCCAACAACTCGTTGTTTCGTGTCCCTGGAAGGTAACAGGGACGGGTACCAGGGTACCTATCTGATGCAGAATTTCACGAGCTTCAAGATAGAATACTTCAAATCTTCGTATCTGCAACAGGGACGCCGGAAATTGCAGAAAACGGCGTGGTCAACTAACAAGACAGGTTTGCGAATCCGCCACTCGTCCAACAACTCGTTGTTTCTTGACCCTGGAGGGGGACAGGGATGGGTACCAGGGTACCTATCTGACGCAGAATTTCATGAGCTTCAAGATGGTGTACCTCATATCTTCGTATCTCCAATAGGAACGCCAGAAATTGCAGAAAACGACGTGGTCAACTAACACAAGGCAGGTTTCCGAATCCGCCACTCGTCTAACAACTCGTTGTTTCTTGCCCTTGGAAGGGGATTAGGGACGGGTACCAGGGTACCTATCTGACGCAGAATTTCCCGAGCTTTAGTAGTCACGCGGCGGGGGTTTGTCAATTTTAATTCGTATTCTGTCTGCTCACAGATTGTTTAAACTGTCGGCGTTACGTTTAAAGCTCGAATTCGCTTTTTGTCGCTTCGTCTCGCGTACTCGATGTTTTCAGTGCATCTTGTTGTTGCATAGAAACGATGTGTGTGTGGTTTCTCGAATGCACTAGGCTCCCGAACCTCGCGTCTTGCGAGCAAAACTCGGGGGAGATCGAGCGGGCTTTCGAAAGTATGAAACATCCGGATCTCGGAACTATCCGACTGCGTACGATCATATCGAGTCCCCGAAAGTCTCCGACTGCATATGGACGTTTCGAAATCCCGAATCGATCCGTCTACGTACGGACGACAAACGTGTGTCGGGATCCCGAAAGTGTGTACATATTATTATCAACATACCGGCGTATGTATTATGTATAAATTATATATGAATACAAGGATGAACCCATACATGTATAGTGTAGGTATTTTATTTTATATTACAGTGTAACAAAATCTAAAGATTCTAAACTTTCGTTTTGCACGTGTTTTCTAAGTAATCAGACAACTTAAGAAGTTTAATACATAAGGACCATGTTATAAACATGTTGCGAATCGCTTCTTCCTACTCCTACGTATACGATACTTTCGAGATCCTTTCTGGTCGGCTAGTTTCGGGATCCCAATACGTTTGTATGCAGTGGGATACTTTCGAGATCTCGAGAAGCCCGTGTATCGTTTGATACTTTCGTGTTCTCGATGCGTTACATCACAGACGAGGTATGGAAATCTGTAAGCGCAATATTTCGAAAACAAATTGAAATCGGGTGCATACATTAAAAGTTAATGAATTCCGCTTGAAACGCACTATGAAATCATCTAAAAAAATATGTATAATTCCATTTAAAAAGACGAAGTGGACCTTCAGATCTCTTAATATATTAAAATAAAAACAATTCGTCTTCTTTAAAAAGTTTGCCTCCGCGTACCATGCATCTTTCATATAAAACGTTTTGTGTATCTTCAATGTGTTAGGGAATGTCAGATTGTAACATACAAGCGTGGCATCCTTATAGTACAGTATAGTATATGTCTATATATAGTATTGGTCGACAATACATGTCGCACAATATTTCCATACAGGAATGCCTGTGTCGTTGGCCAAAAATCTTTCCTTGGCATGTAAAGCATGAATCATGATGAAACTGCACCAGATCAGTAACGTTTCAAACAATATATGTGTTAGAAACAATAATACGTAAGATATTCTTGTAAGTATTCGTTGCGCTTGAAAATTGCTATATGTGCTATATGTGATGCTCATTTCCCGCGTTTGCTACCTAACCAACCTTTGTCCTTTTGTCCGATGTAATTCCTAAAGTCACCGTTCTAAATCGTAGAGTGCGCTAAAAAACCACCGGTTTTTGGCGCCGTCGGCATTTCAGATCGTATGACACAAAGTCCCTTAAGGTGAGGAGTCTATTCTATACCTCGTCTGTGGTTTTAGATTTTAAATGTCCCCCGTGATATTTAATTTTAATTCCTACTAGTCACAGCGTTGTAATCTTATTTAAGACTGAATCGGTAACGTTGGGTGTGACATGAAAATGGTAAGAGGGCTCTAGAGCCCTCCGGACGTGTGACACAAAAATACATTGGGTAATAAAACTATTCTGTAATTTATCAATGGTTAAATCTGTTTTCTTGTTTAGGAGCCGAGTACGAATTTACTGACGTTACCGTCTTTGGTGGTTGGATTGTATTTGATTCCCAAGATCGCCGCTCCTAAACGCATGGGGCGCAAGAAAATCGGTGGTTTTTCGAGAAGTTGGTATTTCATACCACGTGACACGAAGTCCTATAAGATGATAGGTCTATTCTATAGTTTGTCGATGGTGTAGTATAGACACCGACGAGATATATGAATAGACCAATCACCTTATGGACTTTCGTGGCCCAACGTGACTGCCATACCGACTTAGAAATTCGACACTGATTTTAGCGTCCTCTGCTCATCAACGACGGCCACTTGATAAAGTATTCATTAAAGAAGTGTTAGTAAGACCCAAGCAGCACTCATGTGTAAATGCGTGTGTCCTGCAAAGAGTAGGGACGTTTGATAGGCAATTGTCAACTCGATGCAGCGACGATTTGTGTCGCGCGAGGTTTCTCGGGTGCTTCATTAGTATGAATGTGTGAATATTGAATACAGCGCACACATGTAAAGAAACAGCGAGCGAGCAAACCTGCGGCGACGCCTCACAGGCTCGCGGCGGACAAAAATTGATTATGTATTAAATTGAGTGCAGCCAGAAAGAGTATAACCGGATAAGGGGGTCAAATGTGCCCTTAAACTAAATTTGATTTGCGCTGGACCAGTTTACCAAAAGAAACCATTTTACACAAATTTTCAAGCCTCTATCTCGACCGGGCGGTAGTAACAGGGAAAATTCGGAATATCCGGTTTTGCACTATTTTCCCTATTTAGTCGCATGAGAAAATTCTGAAAAAATTTTGTATGTAGCATATTCCGGATATGGTGGCATATATTAGGGAATTTTTTCCGATTTTTTCGTTGCAGATTCTAGTTGTTAAAAATTAAAAACATTAAAAAATGCAAAAAATGCTGATTTCTTATTGAAGTTTCAAAGACAGCACATTTATATTTTTATGGTAAGGACATCTTATCATAGCTATGATCCTCAAATTTTTTCAGATTTTTCGGTAAGGTGTGCCGTAGTTAAAAAAAATTAAAAACCGATTTTTTCCAGGTATTTCGCACGAAAAAGTACCTTTTTCTTTGAATTTTTATACTTTCTTTATTCTGTGGGTATATTATGCGATATTAAACATTGCTATCTTCAGAAAAACAGTATATAACTTATTGTTAAAGAAATAAAATTGACTCGATCCATTGAAACTGTGCCGCGTGCGTTGTTTTCTAAACTATTTAATACAATTTCAAAAGTGCGTTTAGTGCAGCGGATGTGTGTCCGCCAGTGAAAGTGGTGACGAACTTTTTGACACAGGTTCGATTCCCGCCCGGACTTATTTCTTTTTAATACATTAATTATTTCTTTTTAATACATCAATTATGTTTTTTTGCATTTCTAACTACATAAAATGAAAATAATATTTATATAAAAACATTTTAAATATATGTTAAGCATACTTTATACTAAAATATTCGAAAAAATAATTTTGAAGCACTCTTCGTTGAATCATTTCTCTAGTCATATATCCTCTTAATTACGGTTAGGAGTATACATTATTTTTTTGTAACATAAAAAAATAAAAATATATATGTTTGGGCGGGGATCGAACCTGCGTCAAAAAAGTTTGTAACGACTCCACAGTCAGACACACACCAGCTACCCTAACAACGCTCTTGACTGTGCGGTAAATAGTATACCAATATATTGGGTAATGTTAACAAGATTGGCCACGTGAAGGCATGAAAGAAGGACTTAACAATCCCGGAATATACTCAATGTTTCTACAGTTATAATCCATACGCTAATTGTATAAATAAGAACATTGGTTTACTAAAGAGCAAACACCCAACAGCATCCTTATATTATCCCACAACCCCATGCAAAAATTCTAACCTTGCATGTATTCAAAAGAAATATACGTATTCATATGCAATTATATTTACATAAAGATATGTATGTATACATACATACATACAGTCTGAACTTTAACCTTTTTAAAGTTTAGTAGTTACGTCTGACTATGAGATTCAACTATTATGATCTGTTTAAGAAAATATAAAAAGTAAAAGTAAAATGAAAAGTAAAATAAAAGTCAATTTGGAAAACCCTGAAAAGGTTAAAATTTAAAAGAAACGCAAGTATGTACAAATATATTAGAAGTATAGCCTAGCACGCACCTACAAACATTTTCTTAGAAATTGTTTATGCGTTTATGATACGTACAAACATACAAAAACGTGCACAGTATGTTGAGTATTCAGAAATGTACGAAATGTAAAAATGAAGAATTTTATAAAAATATGATTTTGCATAAATATCAGCAGTCTAAAACTCTCCATGCGATATAATAGCTTATTTCGCCATCGCACGCATAAAAAAAGCACGCATATGTATGAATAGATTGTCAGGGATTTCACAGGTTATATTATTTTAAAGTGAGTGTCGTTCGTGTGACCTGCCAAGGAATTTATAATTTTTACCACAGTAAGCGCAACAATCTGTTTCTACATTCTGTTGGTAACGTTGTGAGTGACACGGAAATGGTAATGGGGCACTAGTGCCCCAGGAATTCGGGCCGAAAAAATACATTGCATGATTGGTCTATTTATATATCTCGTCTGTCTAGTGCCCCAGGAATTCGGGCCGAAAAAATACATTGCATGATTGGTCTATTCATATATCTCGTCTGTGCTATAGAGTTAACGTACTTGCTTTCTTCGGAGACAATACGTGATTTAAAGGAATCTAATAATCTGTAGTAGGTATTACAGTTGCATTAGAACTATATAATATTGATGTTGAAAACAGACGCTAGATTTCGCTGTTGTATTACTGCGCCTCTGTTAACATTTGAATTCGAATTTAATGAAGTAACATGCTCTACATTATTCGTGAACAGTTTTTAATATATTAAATAAGTAAGAGATAGACGGAAATGGTAAAATATTAAATTTTCCGACGATAAAGGTAATATCTAGGACCTACTATGTAATGACTTAAGATGACACTGAAATCAACCACTTCCCGGTATGGTAACCACAACTCTATTTATTTAAAGATTTATATTTGTATAAGTCGTTCGACAGAACAGGAAAAATGCAATAACTTTTTTAATGGGCGCATTGAGGATTTTGAAGATCACAATGAACATGTTTCATCGACACTGGTAGTTAATGTATAATACTTCTATACTGTTGGTCCAATATTTGTATCCTAAGATTATGTTGCTTTGTATCGTAGAGTTTGTTTTACTGGAAACGTTGTTCACATTGTCAAGTGTCCATAATTTCAGTCTGATAACTTGTGAGAAAATGTATTTGAACACGATAAACGAAAACGAAGATTAGGAAAAGCTTAATTTTCTATTTCCTGAATACTGTAGAATTAGGAAACAAGAATTAGAACTTGCGTTCGATGCGAAAGAGTACAGATATGATTGACTGAAGTCGTCAGCGTTTTAAACGCTGATTTTTTGTAAAGAGAAAATTTGTTTTCTAAGCGAAGAATGTTTATCGCCGTGAAGTCTATGTAATTTAGAATAATGTGACCTATTAAAAAACTTACTTTACTTTTCACGTATCACTGAATGGCTGATTCAAACATAATCCTTTGCATCTAAACGAATAAAGATGGATTACAAATTATCTAAATTTTCCCATTTATGAGTAAAGTACGATGTACAGTATGATTGAGTTACCTGTAATGCATTCATACATGTAACTGTAATGTATTACCATCATTCGAATGAGTTTTAATGTTTATATACTGCTTAACACATTCGAGACCAAAGACCCAACGTATGAGTCATTCAATGCCTTATCCTGTTTACCTATGACTCACCATGTGGGCCATGCACAGAAATTAGTATTATAAATTACTGCTGAAAGAGCAATCGAAAAATTCACATTGTAATAAAGGCGGAATTGCAGACAAAAGTGCATAAAAAATGAAATTGTTTGAAATATGTTCCTCTCACTCTTACATTTTTGCATTTCTCCAATTTTTCCTTATAACTGTGAAAATATTTGCGGTATCTGAGAATAATCTTGTAATAATACGTCAGTCTCGGATGTGTTAAGGAATAAATTTGATACTGTTACATGTATAATTATCACTTTAGTTCTTTTCAAATGCACGTAACAGTATTTACAATCATTTGCACCATTACACGAAAGAAATTTTATTTGCACTTCATCACCCCAAAATCATTGTTCATTGAAAACATATATCCGATACATTGAATCTAAGGAACTGACCCTTGGGGGAGTGCATTAAAGCCAAGGAGTCCAAATACCATCTCTCGTACTTTCAGACAACCTATATTAATCCGAAGTAAAAAGCTTCTTTGGTTGTCGCCTTGGTGACCGTGGACAATGAATCGCGAATGGATCGGGAGACAATCGCAAAAGGGGAAAAAGAGCGTGCAGTTAGGGTTGGGGGGTGAGGTGGAATAGCCTGAACCGGACAGCACGTGGACTACCTACTTTTATATCGCTCGGGAAATAATGGGATTCCCATCATGAAGTGGATTTCCCTCGGGAGCCAGTGGACATCGATGCACGCGTCAAGAGATCCTACGCCATCCTATCGGTCTCTCTTGCTGTGGGCCCATAGTGTTCGTTCACCCTCGCTCGTTCACCTGTCCAACCACCTCCCAATCTCTGGACGTGTCACAAGCTGACGTGTCAAGCTTGATTTTAGACATTCCGGAGATACTGGCGAGCTTATTTGGCCAGAGCAATAATTTAATATGGAATGCCATTGAAAATATTTGTATTGTAACGACCCTTGATAATTCAGGAGAGTAGAGGTGGTGAGGAAAAATGGGTCCTTTACAGTTGAGCTTTGAACAAAACAGTACAGCTTCGGTCTAAAAAGTGAAATTTTAATGAAACAATTATTACTACCAGAGTTTGTAAAAGGTGAAAATATAATTTTTTTATACTCAAATTGACATAAAGTAAAATCGTGATATTGAGCCTGTCTTGCCTCGCCAGTGGAGAAAGATGGTATACTGATTGTTTGTAGGATACGATGGAACATAGTTCATAAAGGTTTGTCACGAGGACAAACTTGTCTTGTTTCTTCTTTTTCATCGTTCACACTTGTGCAAGAACAAAGTGCCTAATTTTAATAAAATTGAGTATGAAAGCGAATCCTCACTCGATTTGAAATATAGGCCTGTATAGCATCCTCTATTTCACTATCATAATTCTTGTTGTCAATGCTTTGACTCATCTTCATTTATTGAAGATTTATATACATCCTGTTCCTTTATTAATTGTTGTACATTTCCTCTGGCTTTGTTCTGATATTTCATTTTTATATGCCGAGGAACATGTAGCCCTTCTTGCCGCACATAACGATTTTGAGAAAGCACAAGATTTACATTTGAGATTCTCAATTTCTTAGTAATAGCGTATGTTTGCCAAGAAATTCGATAATCCTTCTTTGTAGAATGCATGTAACATGATAAGAATGTTTAAATTTTTCGTTTGTGCTACGACCAGAAAGTAAGCTACAAGTGCCATCGAAACCACGAAAAATATATATTCGTTCGCCATATTGCAAGTTGATGGTTCCATGTGGTGCCTTATGTATCGTCACATTTTAGCCTGCTATCACATATTGCCCCACCTTTGCCTAAGAATTGCTAAGGAACTTAAGTTGGTTGCAGTTCAATTTAGCACTGATCTACCTTCCAAGTTAGATGAGTCTACTTTTAGTTTACGTCAATAGACGTAACTCTAGTGACACATGTAGATTTTGTTTCGGTAAAGGTCCACGTTGAAAGGGTGAAAACGGCGCTTAAAATTGAAAACATATTCGATCGAGTATCTTGAACACTATTTAGTGTAGAGAACAGTTTTAATATGAAAGCAAATAAAACGGTATATATTTGTAAACTGTCCTAATCCATTTTCATGAAAACTTGTGTATCCTTATAGGCCAGGACTAAAAATACGAATATTTTGCAATTTTCAGTGTCATCCTTGCAATAGATATAACTGCATGTGCAGTATACAATACATATATTCTCATATTCCAGTCTCAGAGATTGCGTTTAGGTCCACATAGTCGATGAAGCTTTAAACCCTTGTGATCTTTTAGGTAATAACATTATACTATGTGTTATTAATTGGATCTGTTTACGTATTTAAATTCCCAGATTAAAGTTAATAAGATATTTCTTCAGATAAGTTCTTCAGCTCTAATTTTAAAGGCTATTATTACTCGCTCAATGTAGTCGTTTGTCGACAAAAAAAAACGCATTGAATAATTTTTCGAGTACTACGTTAGATTAAAATTTTATAGAAATTGGCGTGTCACTCGAGGAATTTTTCTTGTGAGGTCTGATCTAGGCTATTTCTATTTTTAGTTACAGTTTCCAATTAGTATTGCTCAAATGCAAAACTGCCCTAGCAGAATCTAACTTAGGCCTAACCCATATTTAATCTCGACTGAGATACACACTACGTAGACCTAATCTAGTTACAACGAAGACTGAACAGAATCTAACACAGACAGACTTAAATTTAAGTTATACCTGGGTTAAGTCCTTGTTATATTGAAATGTGTTTAAGGTGTCCATTGGGTTCTTAATCTAGATTGAATATAGTACAATATAGATTTAACCCAATTAGAATCATAAACCATAAAGGCCTTACCCAATCCCAATAGAAAATAATGCAGATCTAACAATCACATCCAATAATAGCCAAAAATAACGTTATTTTAATATAAACTAAACCGAGAATGATGCAGAATCTAACTAATTGTCAGAGTTAATCCACCTCCACATATGTGAAAGTAATGCAAGTTTAATCAAATTTTAGTCGATCTAATTCAGATGTAGAGAGACCTAATCCAAGCCTAACTCAATTCTAAATAAACCAAACGTGGATCAAAATTGCATGTACGAGCAAGGACGTCTCTGAGCTTCGTATATTTCATTTTTAAGTTCATACGTTTCCATCCAGTGTTCTCCAAGTTATTCTCGTAAGTACAACCCCAGTAGAAAATCTACGTATTACTTGTAGTTTCAAAATCCTCCTTTGGTATCAACTCTTTTCATCCCATCACACCTCAAAAAACTCGGGCTTTTGAAGTCTACGCTATCGGCATTGTTCCCATCAATTCCTCTTGTAGAAAAAGGCGGAGTTTCGAGGTAAGAGAACTTGATAATGGATTCCATGGGTTGCTGAAGAGGTAGGGAAGGGGTGGGAGGGCTACTATAAAATAAATATGTGCGACGAAGCATCCTTACTTCAACCAACCAGCCACCTCGAAGCGTGTGTGCAGCCGGGTAATTGATTTCTTTGATAGCACGAAAAGGAACATTGTAGATGCTTCGCGGAGGGGATGCAGCCCCCCTTTTAGGTTAGGTTTCGCGATCCACCATCCCCTTGGATCAATGGATATCTCTGCGCCGGACATGCCCCTCCAGCTCGACGTCTTCCCTCCTACGATGACCAATAACAAACACCGTAGCTTCTCTCTCTCTAATGGAGTTTTTACCGATAAAAAATTCACTCCGTTTCCTCGTCCGGGCTCCGCCACGTTCCCTCCCGGACACCGCTCCTTTTCTATACTTCGTTTTCTTCCTGCGCGAGCTATCGTTCTCCGCCGGTAGGATACTTACACACCCTGACACCTTTGGACACTGTGCACGGGAGAGTGGCCCGCCGGCGATAGACACGCTGTCAGAGATATGGTTTTATATAGAGACAGATGGACATTAGTGGAATTGTTTTCTTTTGGTGGGCAGAAAGGGGACGGGTGAGACTTAACTCACCGCTCAGCTACATGTAACGTACATTTGAATCGATGAGTCGAAGAACAGTACAAGTCCAAAATTAGCCATTTTCGAACAGTGTGAAAAGTAAATGTGAAATGCATGAAACTACAGTCACTCATGAAAGTCTTCGTACACCCCATAAAAAGGCTATTTTGATTAAAATAAACAATAACTTCGTGTAATAATGTATTTATTTGTTAACAGATAAGGTATTATTAACTATGGGAGTATTTGAACAGATGATAAAAATAACGAATTATGTATCTCACAAAAGTGTTCGTACAGTCTTATTTTTTGAGATTATGGGTTACATTAATATTTTTCGGCCTCCTTCTGCCTCTGAAACAGCTTTTGAAAAAATGTTTTTTGAAATTGACGGCCCTCTTCTAGTAATGTATTTTATTCATTTTTCTTAAATAGAAAAAGTAAAACTATTTATATAATTGTTATGTTTTAACTATTGAATAGTACTAACTAAGATGCAATTTGTGCTTCTTTTTTACTATACAATTATGTGATCTCTGGCATGTATGAGTTTTAGAAAAATTAAAAGGTAATGAATATTTCATTATTTAGAAAAGCAGTAAATGATTTAACCCCTTAACTGGGGGATGATGAGTTAACTCGTCATGTAAAGGTTGTTTCGTTACAAGCGAGGCGCCTGTCAATTGTTCTTATAGTTTTAGCGTGACGTTTGAAGATCTCCTTTCGAGATGGGCAAGATAACTCACCTCATTTTTATTCAGTTATAACTACAAACAATAGGTGTTCTGAGATAAAGAGTGACCA
Organism: Macropis europaea; assembly: GCA_916610135.2. Lineage (NCBI taxonomy): Eukaryota > Metazoa > Arthropoda > Insecta > Hymenoptera > Melittidae > Macropis > Macropis europaea. The sequence goes on along the minus strand of OU744345.1, from coordinate 21,176,770 downwards.
AGTCAAAGATAATCCGTCACTGGTGAAGTCTTTAAAATTAACACGTTGAGCGCCACAGTGGAAAATCCCAGAACTAGTCAGACACGCTAAAATATCTTTTTAGTAACATGTATTGTTGACTATATAAATATTTATCTATTTAACAATATACTTCTTATTCTATACTATCATTGTATCACACATGGTACTCAAATTTCCATTGGGGTAATTAGTTATTTGACGAAATTAAAATTGAAAGGTGGGCCACCGGTGGTACACGCGGTGCTCAACGTGTTAACCATGTATTAGTCAAATCTCAGCGTTAAGTGCTTGTGAGCTAACATAGACGTAACTTCCACATAATTGAAAACTCAGTTTATGAATTATTCTACTGACTATGTATACATTTGTTATTATTAAGTATCCAAATTTTCAAACATGATTCTGTAAATTTCTGCTCGATGGAAATCCCGCTCGGAACACCGTGTCCATACAGACATAATGAAACAAGCATTTCCACCCCATTTCCCTTTCCCGTGAAACAAAAGAATCCTACCATCCGTTGGAAAACCGAAACGTCCAAACGAGTCTGCTGGGCAAAAGGGGTGAGAGACCGATTCGAAAAACAGGCGCCGCCTGAACTTACCTACCCTTCGGTGGGACGTATCAACTGGTGGGGCTAGGGGTGGAATAAAACACGCTGGAAAAGACGCGACGAGCCTTTGTGTATAGCACACGAATTCGACCTGCTCTCATATGTGCGCGGCTGGCATTATATCGACGAACAATCGATACATGCCGTCAGCACCACCAATTCGATCCCTCGACAACTAAAACAACCTTCTGTACATCTTTAGGACCATTGCTACGCATTTTTCCTCATCGTCGTTAATGTTTGTGGTCCATAATATATTTATTTCATAGGGGGTGTAGTTGGAGATGAAATAAAACAGATTATCAATTTGTAGATAGATTGTTTTTGATTTCGACTTAAAGTTGAGTTGGGTCTCTGGTAGATGGTAGTCATATCAAAGTTATATGCAGATTTTACAAAATTAGGATAGCTGGAACGTCAATAATATCATAGTGTTAGTCCTCTTATGTTCCTGGATTAGGACTAGATTGAATACAGTTCCCTGCAAAATGGAATCTTATCACAGAAACAGAAAGTCGGTTGTAGGACCCTCATAAATAAAAAAACAAACATGAATATTTTCTGTTTACAGTTGGCTAAAGTTAATTTATAATAAAATAAAATATATTTATATATTTTTATATAATAAATTATATAATATAATAAACTTATATAATAAAGTATATAATAAAACTTGCGATTCTTCACCTCAATTTAAGCATTATTTATAAATCAGAATTTATTACAGTGTTTTAAACGTAATTGAAAAATTAAGTGCTCTGAAACTTCTGCACCCTATTATGTATTATAAACATTCATGATTCGCATTTTTTAAATTTTAACCATAGATCGCATCACGAAAGATTACAGAAAAATTTAGATGCATTTGAAGAAGTAGATATCATTAAGCAGCACTTAATACCTTAGGTTATTATTTGGATCATTTCATTACAATTAGTCAAATATGAATTTTGAAGTTCAATGTCTCCTAGAATAATAGAAACAAATATCGTACAGTCTCATTTAATAAGATTATTAGAGACGAAATATCACTATAATGGCTTATCTTTTTTACACTGTCCATTGAGAGCCACTGTGGATAGCTCGATAACAGTTAGTTCACCCGTTTTTATTTTATGGTTTATTATTCTTAATGAAATGCTTTTTATTATTATTTTATTTTGAATTTCACAAGTGATCTTTGCGTTCAACTCAGCCGTACAAAATGAATTAAAAGGCTCAATGTACACTCAATAATTTAATAAAAATCAAAGTTTATTAACATTCTTTACACAGTAATTATAAGTTGATACATAGATATATTTTGATTCGTTTCTGTGGACCGTTAGGGTGAACACACTGTATAGTAGGTGTTAGAAAAACCTAGTTGTATCTGGGAAGAGACTTTCGAGGAAGCACGAGGTGGTGTAAGGTCCAGCTTGCAAGGAGGTCGACAAGCGAGTAGCGTCGGCGCTGGCCTTGCAAGCTTCCTCGTGTATTGATCCTCATAATTCGGGGGTTGGGAGGGTTGAAGAGGGTTGAGAGACGACTGGCGGGGCTGGGCCCCACCTCGACGTATGCGTCGAGGGTGGTTCGAACCACGAAGAAAGGAAGGAACGAAGGAAAACGGGAGTAGGGTCGCCTCAACCAATAATAATCCAGCGTGTTATGATAATATCATATCATAGCGCGCCTCATATCCAGCGATTTTATGATTGGTGGCGAGGGTAGACCAATGGGGAAGCAGATACCTGTTACTTGCTGCGTGTCGGCTGAAATTTTCAAAATGGTCATTTGGTAAATCTTCGTACGGTAAGTTTCTGAATTTCTTAATTGGACAATGTCTCTGTAGTTATACATTTTTTAATGTGATCGCTTTGAACAATAATGATTATTCAGTGTTTTATTTGTCTGTATGAAAATTCTGAAATAGTAAAAGATTTCAGAAAATCATCGTAGTTCTTCCAAGCGGCTGTAATTAATATAAAATGGAGAATTAAATGCTCCCAATGGTTCGATAATTTTTTATCACAATTGTATTGATAATAATATTGAAAATAAAATTTTGTGGGGCTACTTGTATCATGCAGTTTGAAGTGTATGACTTGCGATTTAATGCAGAGTTCACCTAACTCACAACGAGAGACCGTGACCCGGATGTCCGCTTTTTGAACGGAGCCGGGTTCAAGTCGTGGCAGACGTATATATCCAAACTCTAGAATATTGTTCGTGAAATATAGATTTAATTAGGATTAACTCAAAGTGAGTTGATTGGTAAAAAAGATTAAGGGGTAGTCTGATAAACTTAACGGAGATTTAATACATACTTAACTTAGGCGAAATCTAAAAGTAGTACGGATCTAACTTACAGTTAGACTAAATATAAAATTAACTTACACTGAACTCAGGTACATAGCACAGCAAGTTGAGATCTAATCGAGATCCAAAGGAAGCGTAACTGAAATCGAACTCAGATCAAACTCACATTTAATTGACAGCTTATGGTTCTTCCCCGTCATAATCTAGACCTAACTCAAACCAAATTAATGACTCACCAAATATTGCAATGTCATTCAGATTTAAATAAAAATCTCACTTAAGATATCTTTCCGTAATTCCTTCTTCAACAATCCAAAAAAAAATTGCATACATTTAATAAAATCATAGATTGCTTAAACAATGATCAAATTTAAAAAGAAAAATTATGTTCAATATTTCAAGATATTAAATAACATTTTCATTTATGTAACATATGAAAACACTAAACTGTCTGATACTTCAGCTCGAACTTGGGAAGCTTCAATAACAATACTTCGTACCTGCAAATAAAATAATTGCACAAAATTTACAATTTCAGTATATCTATTAATTAAACATCCCAGATCATTAGAGGTACCAGTAATATGCCCTTAAAAACGAAAAATGTTTAAATGGTTGGTTGTCGAAGTGGAACACTGTAACTTCACGCTATGATTCGACCGTTGTCTCACGTTCCGCTCATCGAACGCACCCCTGCAACAATTCAAGCCCGGCCAAAGACACCCCGTGCTGAGCGTGTGTGGGTGTTCTCCTTTTCCCATCGATATTTCTTCCCCCCAACGATAAAATTCAAGCTTTCAGCCGGCCAGTGTTTTACGGCCAATAGGAGGCCGGCAAGAGAATCGCAATACACGTAGCTATGGCGTTTTATTGCCGCTGGAAATGGCCCGGTGTATAGCTATGCGAGTATGCTATCGTAGGTTATTGATCCTAGTGTCCGTCAAGGAGGGACCCTACCCTCTCGCATGATTATCTCGGCAGGGCTGCATTTTTTAAGGAGGACTCAGCTGTTAAGGGTGAAATCGAAGATTCCGGGGGTTGTCTCGCGATAGTGGACAGGCTGTAACTCGCATGCGCGCCGGGCTCTCGGTGTAAGGCTCGCGTTCGCGGGCAAAAATTCAATATTAATAACGAGGCGGGCTCAAAAGGAACGTCCGCATTGCGCCACAGCCATAAACTCGTGCACGCTTTCAACGAGCGTAGAAGTTATAAGCCTCGACCAATGGGCTGATTCAGAGGGTGAACGACGATATGATGGATTTATGGATCTAATAAAAAGCGAACGCGGGATTGGCCCTCGCGGAATATGACGGGCGGGGCTGCAGACACCCCGTTCAACGCAGCCACAACCGACGTCAACCCCCCTCGATTCCTACCCCCTGATACCGGAGAAGGGGAAGCTCAGAAGGGAGGGGATACGCTTACTGATGTATTTCGACTTCTCCACCCTTCTTGCAGACTTGCCACCCCACGAGAAGTGGTACAGGTGAGACGGGAGATCGCGAGTTTCTGCGCGGAGCGAATGGACGCGATCATTCCGATTGCGTTCCTGCAACCGATCGTTTTACGGTTAAGGGAAGCTGAAATATGTGATCTTAACACTTACACCAGACGTTGATCTTATAAGCAAAAATTCGTTAATCTTTGTTAATCATCTCATCGAGATCTGCGTTAAAAAAATATATTTTAACAAAAGTGGATGGATAGAAATCCTTAAGCTGTTAACTTTGTCATTTTTTGTCTAGGAGCACTCGGTTTTGTAGACCTCTCATCATTGTTTGTAGATAAAATTGAATCGAAATGAGGTTAGTTTTCTTGCCCATTGTACAGACACTGTCAAATGATTTGTTACATCGTCTACGCTCAATTAACAGGTTAATATTCTAGGGATTATTTATACTCATAAGCAACTACCTTTCAGTCTGGCACAAAAAAAGAACGTTCGCCAGGTTACCACCTTACCTTGATAGTGTTAAGAGGGACGTCAGTTAAAAATGCGTTAGTTTTGTATTAGGTTTAAGTCAGTCTGGAAGTTCAGGTAAATCTGAATTATAATGAATTTGATTTAATTAAGTGTCAGTTGGATCTGTATTTATTTTGAATTTCCTTGAATTTGGCTTTAGTAGGCTTCAGTTATAGCTGTGTTAGATTTTCGTTAGGACCTGATTTCAGACAATTAGAGTTGATTACGTATGGGCACGATTTGAGATAGATTTAAATTTTGAGAAGTTAAATTACGTTCAGTTGCAACTGGATTTGGATTACGTTTTATAAGTTTAGTTTTATTTAAATTGATACCAGGTCTGGCCTGATTTTCATTGACAATGAGTTAGGTCTAGAATAAATCAGAGTTATGCCAGAAATTCAGTATGTTAGGCTACGATTGTTCTGTCCTGACGAGTGAAATCTGAACTTACAGTGGACAACGAGAGTATTAGAATGCATCAAATCAAATGAAAAATGCTGGAAAACAATTGGTGTCACAGATTATTTTCAATATACTTTTCTCATAACAGTAACATGTTTTTAGTTCATGCATAGCAAATCTAAATAAAATTAAATAATGTGAAGAATGGTTATCAATTTTTTTTTTAAAACATCTTCACTACGAAATGTTTGAAAATTGTAAATATATATTATAAGTATATCGTTATTACATTTAGATCTTCGTATATTTTTCTAGCTTTTTTACAGTTCATGATTGAAAAGAAATTGTTCAGAAACACTTTTGTATTGTTGCATACTCTTAATGTGTACCTCAGTTCTTTAAACATTAAACATTTAGTTCGAAACAGTTCAAATATTTTCATGAGTCAGGATAAGTTAAAACCTGAGTTCTAGCTTTATAAATTCTTCAACGTTCAGAGGACGTTGAGGGTGACAGTAGAAGCTGTTATACCTACTCAGCCACGCTATCCTTTGCTGCTTCTAACACGTTCTCTGCCACAGTGAAAAACTCCGTAGATAGTCTGACTCGTGAAAATAAATTTGTATAAATACAAACATTGAATTATCTTCAGATACACTTTGTATAATGTACTATGATTCTGGCGTTTATTTTAATTGAAATATAAAAAATATTAGCTTTCATTTAGAATAATTGAATTTGATAAGTGGGGCGCATACGACCCATGCGGCACAGAAATTGTTAATAGAATTCATGAAACAACAAATTTTTATTTGTTTGATCGTATAATTTGTATTTTATAGTACTATTAATGCTTTTCATAATTTTGCAAGAATCAATAGGTATTTAATGATATTAAACCAGAGAGGCTGGTAAAGTTATTAACTCAGCGGGTTAATAAATTAATGTCAGTTATGTTTGCAATACATTCACATGAGACTTGTGACTGTTGCATCCTAGGTGAATCCAGTAACACAATTGTTGTTTCAACAATGGTATGTATACGCAACAACTTTCGTTTAAGTTTCATTAGAACGTATTCTATGGTTCACTGAAATAAGTTTCCAAAGGAGAAACGGAAACGCGTTACCTATTACATTCAGGACGCGTTCCTTTCATCTAGATCGTAATCACCGGGCAGAATTAACGATCTCTCGCTGCAGCTTACACGTACAAGGGCAATATCCCCTTTTGCAGCCCTTCAGCTCCTTTTTTATTTCGTTTCACGCGGAACTTCGTCGAGGCTAGGCGAGCTTTTCTGTATCCTAAACTTTCTCCTTCTTCCTCGAATTTGATTGTTGCCGGGAGCTGATGGCCACTCTATATCGATTTTTCCTCTCGCGGCTCGCTTTGTCCTCTAATTCTACCTGTTCTTACCATCGCGATTCTCTGTTTTCTTTCTTTTAATGGCGTCGAAGTTCGTCTTTGAATTGTTATATTGTTACGTTTAATAAGATTGTATGAATGGCGTAAGAAAAATATATACGGAACACTGTTTCATAGGTGTTAGGTTTTCTTACGCGATTTTGTTGATTTCAGGCTTCTGAACACATTTTAAAAGTATAGCGATACACAAATCTGCAACCCCAGACAGCTAACAATAAATCGAATAAGGCTTCTTGACGGCGTGTAATATAAGTTTTTGATATACACTTCGTGCAAACTGTAAAGCCTATGGATAAAGAGATTCACGATTATTAAAACGTCGTAGTTTACTTCGGTTCTTTGGAGATATTTAAATTCAATATTTATAAAAAATCGTTAAGACATACTTCATTTATATATTATCTCCATACCGAACATCTAGTTGTAAAATAAATTGTGTTAACAAAATGTGTATAACTGCTAACGAGCTTAACGAATCTGTATTGATGTTAATGCAATCAACAGCTTAACATTTAGTCCCGCATAATTTGTTTCTGTAAATACGGCATGACCACCGAAATCGTCTAATGTGAACCTCATCGAATTATTGGACTGAAGGTAGATATTTCGATGAAAACAAAGTTTTGTAATAAATAATGTGTTTTAAATAAACTTTTAATACGTCGTATCCTCATACTTTGAGGTGAATAAAAAAAATAAATGCAAAGTATAATCAGAGCGGTCTTATCGCTACAAAATTACCTCGATTCCTACAGGGTGTACCTAAAAGCGGTAGTGTAAGTTGGGTTGGGTTTCGTTGAAGAGTGTGTTAGGTGGCCGGTTTAGGTTTGAAGTACATTTATGTTAGGTCTGGGTTAGAGATATGTTAGCTTCGACTGTAGTTTGAGTTTTATCAGGCGCAGATAATCATTGCCGCAGCAATAAAGAAACTAAAATCTATAGAAGAATTTAAGCTTATTGGTAAAGGGGTGTCGGTAACAGAGGGAGCAAGTTCTCTTCTCCAGAGGGTGTAACAGATGACCGACTTAACTGCGGCATATTATACGAATTAATTACCCCCGCTGGTGACTGGCACGGACACATTATTTATCTCTGTTCCCCTGATGTTCAGGAAACATCGCAGGGCGAACTACCCTCATCGTCGGCATCGTTTGTCTATCTTTCTATATCCACGCTCGAGTAACTCAGAATTCCACCTTGAAACGAGGACAAAGGGCAGACCGAAGTTTGCTTCTCATCCCCTCATCGTTGATAAGGGGAACTTCTTTTCCGGAGCTTTTAATCGGCCCGGTTTTTGCTTCGAGATTTCATCGGTCCATCGAATGAAACCACCTTTGTTTCTTATTTTCTTTTTCCCTTTTCCTATTTATAATGAAATGAAACTTTGTTTTAGTTATTTTTTGTAATCTTCCAGTTTGGTTATTTAATGTCTTTAATTTAAAACAATTTAAACCGAAATGGGCCTCAGCCAGGGAAACTCTGGCCTAACGAAATCTAATTCAGATTATCCTTGAACTATACACGACCGACGTCAAATTGAAACGTAACGTAGAACTAATCCAAATCGAATACAAAATATAGATATTTGAAGAATTTAAAAATTAAAAATATAGGAAAACGGAAATTTGTAAACTGAGGACTTAGTAAATTTCTAAACTGCAAATTTTAAAATTAAAAATTAGGTAAATGTAGACAGTATTTTATATTTTTCCACTCGTACGCTTTTCCCTAAAGTACAAGATCCCCTAAATATTTTGCTCACTAAGCGATAGAAAATTTAAATGCATGATTTTTCACCGGTTGGAGCTCATAATGTAGGGAAATCGCGCGGCACCCCCATAAATAGTCTTTCAACCCCCTCACACGTGGAATATCGTCCGCTTAAAAAGGGAATCGAGCTGCGCCCCCACCCCTAAGTATCAATTTATACTGAGCATCGGGAAATCAAGCGAAGAAGCCAACCCCAAAGCGAAAACGCAGCCCCCGTGGCTTTGTTTTATACTTATACCGTTTCTACCTCGTGATGAATTCAGACGAGAAACAACCCCTAAAAAAAGGTAGAGAAAGGGTGAAGGGAGGGTGGCTATAGCGGAAATCAAACTGCGATTGGCATTTTTATTTCCACACGGTTTTTCTTCCCTCTCTCTTGAGCCACGTGATTTTTCGATGGGAAAGTGAAATGGTCGGGGCTGTGGATTCGATGTAGCTCGCGTGTGCTCGATAAATTTCACAAACCAGACGCAAAAATCGATCATGTTACGGGAATGATTAAAATTTCAGAATTATCGTATGAATATTTCTTCGAGATTTAGGTTTTTAGGAATTACCGATTGCTAAGTCATTACTTACTATAATTTAATAATTGTGGTGAACCTTAAACTTATTACAGATTTTTAAATATTTTTTTATAAATTTAGTACTTACCATAAGGAATTAAAAAAATTATTAAGTTTATTAGGTACTTCCAGTTTTCATAATGTTAGTTCTGACTCTAATTATCTTGCAGCATAATTATTGTTACTGTTCTTTTTTGTTTAACAAATCATTTACATACACATTGAAAGCTTGTCGTGATCTCCGTTGACTCTAAGGATAAAGCTTAGTTTTCAATGAAATGTTCATTGTACAACTGAAGCTTTTTAATTAAAAAGTGCGTCTACCAAAATGCACAAAGGAGAAATATGCAACCACATTCTAACCTAACTCAATCCAAGCCAGATCTAATTAAGACGTAACTGAGATCAAGCTCAAGCTTACCCTGAATTGAGTAAAAACCTACTTGAACACCTATCCAGACATAATTTCTGAGGTGAATCAAGTCCAACCCAGTCACATGTAGTTCAGATCTAGACTTAACTCAATCTAACGAATATAAATAAATTTTTACTCCGTCAATGTGTATCGCAAAATAAAGAAATGTCGCATCGCACAATATGCGGTACAGAAGCTAAACCAGGACCCTAAAACTCACTTTACGAACTTCCAAAATAAAAAAGATGAATGTTCCACGACTGCCAGAAGCCGTGCATCACAGAGAGACAAAACCTTCAGTGTACCGGTTCTCTGTAGTACCAAAATCAGTAGCATGGTTCTCATAGAAATTACCCGGGAGTTCGCGAGAATAACGGTCGGCAGTATCGTTCGGCAAATATTTCGATAAATCAGAGTGGTACGGTATACAACGCGCACCTTAATGTCGCATAAATCTCCCACTGGAAAATTACGCCGATGCGAGTGCACAGAGGGGGGTGGATGGGTTAAGGGAAACAGACATGGAGGAGGGAAGGGGGAGATGGGTGAGAAGCAGAGGGTACGTAAGGGATGCGAGGGAGGAGAAAGAAAGAGTCAGAGAGTCTTCGAAAAGGGGTGGGGGTTGCATGGAAGGGGTTCCAGGGGTGTGTAAAGCGTACGGTTTCCCCTCTTCTACCCCCTGAAAGAGGAGAATTTCCTTTCTCCAGCGCCATTGCAACCCCCAAAGCAGCAACAGCAGCAGCCGCGGCGACGCAGCAGCTTTCCCCACTTCAGAAGAAAAGCACTTTCATAAATCTGCCGGCAGATATATGTGCGCACAATTTCCGAGATCCGGCCATTAAAGAGCCGCTCCTCGCCTCTATTCCCCCACCCCCTTTTAGCATCGAGAAACTACCCCCACTACGGGATGTGGATACCGCCACGATTTACACAAATTTTCTAACCTATGATATTTTGAATAAACTGTTGTGATATTTACAGGAGGGATTAGTGGAGTTTCTTTTTGAGAAATTGGGGAAAATTTTACTTGGCCTGGAGCTGTAATGTTAATGAAATTTTTGTTTTGACTTAAGTTCAATCTAACTCATTGTCAGACTTAACGGTGATCTACCTAGACCCAAACCAAATATTACAAAATGAATTTGGAATGTAACATAAATCAAATGTAGACTTATACAAGACCTAACATAAACGTACCTCAGTCTAATCTTGAATTTACAATGTAGTTATGTTTGGACTCCGTCTACTTTTTACTCAAGTTAGGTCTGGTTAGGTTGACACTACACTTGAATTAAGTTTAGAATAGGTTCTGGTGACTACTCAATGATTTTGTTAACCAATGAAGTAAGCAAGTATTCGGTAGGTTTGATTAGGTTAGAGTTAAGCTTAAGTTAGACTACAGGGTTTCAATTAGAATAAATAAATCATTATTAACACGTTCCGTGCCGCGTGGGTCGTATGCGTCCCACATACTAAATTCTAAATAGACGCCAATAGTCTTCAAGTTTCAATTAAAATAGAGGCCAAAATGGTAGTACAAAATAAAAAGTGTATCATAAGATAATTCAATGTTTGTATTTTTAACATTACGTATGTATAAGAATTTATTTTCATGTACCAGACTATCTATGGAATTTTTCACTGTGGCAGGGAACGTGTTAAGTTCGCGTTAGGACTGGATTAATTTAACTTAAGTATGATTAAGTTCCTGTAATCTTTGAGTTTGGTCTGGTTATTCTTTGATTGCATTTGACGTATGTCCAGATTAAATTTCAGTTAATCACTGATTTAATTCATGTCTGAGTTAGTACTGTGTTATGTTATGCATTTATTAATAGTCATAAAAATAAACTAACACATGTTTCTATACAAACGTAATATAAACATTAATTTTCTTGTTATTGTTCAGTAAGAATTACTTGGAATGTATAATGTTCAATACATGATACACAAAATAATTCTTCCAAAACACTTTCCGACCGAAATGATACTGCTGAAAGAACTTTTGAAAACACTGATAAAATAAATTTAAGGTTAGAGTGTCGAAAGTAATTGTCTCTGGTGGTTATATCTTGATCTCACCCCTGGCGTTGGCCATTCAGAGGTGGCTATGAAGAATAAACGGCTAAGCATTGCCGTCTCCCACTCTCCGGTTTCACCTCGCCGAAAACTCAACGAATTTAGATAACGCGGCCTGAAAACGGCTCGCCCCTAACCATCCACGTGGAGTTCACCCCTTTCACCCCCGGGGAACACGGTGTAAACAGTTTACTTCTAAACCGGACAGAGTTACCTATGTATTTTCAGATAGGGGTGAGTTATGCCCACCAACGCCCCTGCTGAACGAGGACCGTTTTTAAAGATTTATCCTACCCCTTGTCGTGGAGGAGCTTGCTTGATAAATAAGCGAGATACGGAGGCTGTTCCGAGGGTGAGTTCGGCTGCACGGGAATTCTTTTGATTTCTGCTGGACGAAAAGACTTTTCACAAAAATTGTCATACCTAACTAGTTTTTAATATAGATAAAACTCAGATTAAGACCTGATCTAGACCTATTCCAGACTGATGTGGACGTGACTCAAGCTAATATGGACCTAACTCAACCTAACCAGTCGTCATCATAATCTAATCTAGCATAAATATAAGTACTATAGGCCTAACAAGGATTTCATCCAAACTAGTGTGACCTAACAAAACCTAGTCTAATTAAAACCGGTACCTAACACGTTGAACGCCACAGTGAAAACGGACATACCTACTCAGACATGACATTTTACTATTTTTTATATAAATCATAAAGGAACAACCATTTTAGTACTCAGCCGTGTTCTTCTGTTCCTACATTATCGTTTTAGTATGAAGTTTGTTCAGAATTTCGCGACAATCAGTAATTATTAAATTAAAATAAATCTGAGGTGTCGGTCACCGGTGACCGGTACAGTGTTCAACGTGTTAATATAGATCTCACCCAATTGAAACTCTAACATAAACCAGGTTCATGTAGAACTAATTTTAACATAAACAAATTTAGATCAAACGTAAGCAGAACTTGAGGTAAACCTAATCTTTAAGATAGTTCTAAACAATTTTTTTAATTACATATCTTCAAAAAAAAAATAATTTCAATTAGGAAAATAGAAATGGCATGATCTTTCCTTTAAGTTTTATTGCATATGAGAGGAGCGACGACGTGATCATTATGATGGATTATCGTAGGGGCGAGGGTTGAACGTTACTGGTTGGCTGTCATTGGTCCAGGGGATGGAACTAACCCTCAGAAATATCATATCTGCGCGATGATACGCCCTCGAACTATGCTCCACCCCATGGAACCACAATTTAAGGGTTGTTGGTGCTGTGACTGCCATTGCTTGAGGAAAAAAAGAAAAACAGAGATTCATTACTTAACCATATAATAATTTCTTTGTTTATAGCGGCAGGATATAATAATGCACTGATTAATCGCCTACTCTATCCTAAGACACTTTTGGTAGTGCAACATAATAAGTGATCCTAATCGAACTGCAGATTCAAGAAAGCAGTTTAAATAAATTATATCTGCCATACTTTTTGAAGGTTATGCTCATACCTTCGTACATTGCGGTGTTCCAGAAAAATTGATTTCTTTATTTTAGTAACATTTAGTGGCTCATTATGACAGTTTTAGAATGTGGATTCGTTAGAAAAAGAACGTAAGAGCTGAAGGATGAGCAAAATCCTGACGTCACCGTGGAGAAATCTTTGGAAGTCTTGGAGGCCGCCAGGAATGCCAACCCTCCAGCCTCATTAACATCTTCGCCATCAACCCTTTCCACCCACATAGCTGAAGAAAACCGTCTTCATTCGTACTGACTCCATAATCTCTTACCAAAAACATGTTTTGAGCGTCGTCCCCCTTCTGTGTTGTTAATAACTAAATATTCTCATTTTATCAACCCTATTTGGCTTCTGCAGTTTGGAATCTTTCCGTATTTGTACTTCTCGCGATTTAAGACTTGTTTAACGTTTTTGTTCGAAATGTCAGGTTAGCTAAGGTCGGAGACACAAGTATGGCCCGGACTTATAATTTTCCAGGAGTTCAGCAAGATTGCAAACGTCAGGTACAGTGAAACACCGTTGGAGGGTGAGTTGCGGTTCGAATCAAGGAATAGAGGATTGCTGTCACGAGCACGCTACCAGTTACTTCCGGTTGGTTAAATCCTCTGCTCGAATGATGATCTTTACCGTCTGCGATCGATCTTTAACGTTTCAAAACATTTTCTTCCTATTTATTTACAAACCACATTTTTAACTCATATGAAAATATATTACCACTCATGAGTTCATTACACCAAACAGAATATGAAAGAGCAATCTTTATCGTATAAGGTACATGACCCCATTACCGGGCATACATATAAGAATATAATAACATACAAAGGAATATGTTTTATGAATATGTATATATATAAAAACTTCTCATGAAATATGAATTATTGACAACGTTGGACTTTTCAGTTTTAAAGTTAGTTTAATTGCAGTTATGAAATGAATTTTTAGGAAAGCATTGTAGTGAAAATGACAGTTTATAACGTATGCTGTTTATCATCCGCGGTCTATTATAGTTCTATTAATAAAATGTGCTATTTTTTTAAATTAATTATTAAGTACAATTTCTTTTATTATTTTCAGTAATTTATTCTATATATTAATACATTTTTGATATTAAACAGGATGACTTAAAATACGTCCGCCTGAAGCTATTGTATTAGTATCAGTTTTTTGACTTATTTTTAATGTAAAGATAAAAATAATTTGTTGATAAAGGGGACATTTACCTGATTTGCGTTATCGAATACTGTACTACATAAAAATTTGTTTTGTATGTAATACATCAATCATTAATAATTCATAAAGAAAGTGAATATTACTACTTCAACTTTTCTCGTCGAAGCAGTAATCACAAGTCTTAATTATGGCGTTACAGAGTCAAGTGATTCTGACAGTTAATTTGTTTAAACAATCTGTTTCAATTATATGAGGGCATACTGCTTCTTGAAGAGGTTTCTATATTGTTTCCATATTATTATGTATTGAATTGTGAATTTTGCGGTTTAAATAGTCTCATAAAAATTTGACAGAGTTACAATCGGACATTACGAATACCATTCCATTTATGCTAAATTTTTCGTTCTCGCCTGTATTTAAAAAATTCTTTAGGCTTTTTGGCCGAACGGTTTATGCCGTTGTCTTACTGGCACATCAACTTGGGTTCAATTATTCTATATCCAACTCGAATATTAACATTAATCTTTTGTGGTCCTATGTCGAGTCTGAGTCGACATTACATTTCGTCTATGATAGGCTAAACCAACCATTCCTTATACATTAATTTTCTACTTTATAAAAACATATCACAATAAATATGTTGTATCACGTAGATCATGTTTAAATATTGAAACAAACCCAGACTATAAGATACTATCAAAAAAACCGAATTCATGTTGCCCGGTTGGAACCAAACAATGAAAGTACCTCAGACCAGAAAGAGTTAATGATGGTCAATTAGACTTTTCTCATTTTTCAAAGGTACAATTAAATTTATAATCGGTGTGTATAAAGATATTTCGTTAGCTGATTTCGCGAAGTAGTTAGGTTCTGAATAGGTTTTAATTTTAAGAAGTATGTGTACTTTAGCTTGAAGTAGAATTATATCAAGTACGGGTTAGGTCTGATTATAGTTGTTGGCTGATATATAAAATGAACATTCAATTTATAGAAAAGAGTTTATGAAAAGGAACGATTTTAATCTGAGCCTTATCTGCTAGAAGTGTCCTCGTCGTTTTAGGGTACTCGAAGCTTTTATAACAGATGAGAATCGAGCCCTCGATGTTCAAAAACCCATCTTCAATATTCAAAGATACGACTTCAATATTCAAATTGACAGTCGCTGGTGGATAGGGGAGCGAATCGGAATAATACAAAGTCCAAGGATAAGAGAAGGAAATTCTAACGACAGGTCCATGGGGTGTCACCGAATTTTACTTGATTAAGAGTATTATTTTTCAGTTCATTATTTATTTATCTATGCCGTGTTGTATATGATAATAGTGTTTTATATTCTAATTTACAGTTTCATTTACATATTACATATTATAACCACAGTGTATACTAGACCTAACTCAACTGTAACCCTAATTATTAATTCAGACCGCATATGTGTAATTGCAATCAATTTTTAAAATTTGATAAAAGAGGCCACCCTATGCCTAGTAGAAATTAAAATAAATAAGATCGAACACCCTCTCGGCAGAACGTAACTCGACCTAATCCAGACTAATGGAAAAATGAAAATAACTAAAGAGCTGCTTCTACCAAAAAATATACAGGGTGTAGTGTAATGTGTGGGATTCACTTCAAAGATGGATTCAGTATTTAAAAGCAATAAAATTCATGTGAATATATGTCCGATTTCACGTTGCTTCTAAGATCCAGTGTATGTAGTAACTCGTTTGATAAACTAATCTAATGCATCTAATTTCATTCGATCATGTATTATTGAAACTGGCTATCTTACCTGCCTTTCAGCGACTATTTTATAAATATTATTTCAAAGCAGTGTCTGAATCATACGATAGCTATATGTCGATCTGATATTTCGTAAACAATCTTTTTTGCTTATTTAAGCTGCTCGTTCTGCTGTACATCCTTATATGGTATTCGAAAGTTTGATCGTATGAACGCAAAATAGCCTAATTACTGCATACTTTCTTCCTTTAATAAACTTGGAACCATTTCTTTATATGTGTTCGTGATTTTTATATTTACGTGACATAACTGTTTATGCACTTTTTACGTAATAAAATAATTTTCTTATGCTGGTTTTGTAGTTACGAAAAATAAATTGAACTAAATTTTATAATAATTAAATGTAAATTTCTATATTCTCTTTCGAACAGCGTCCTTACATTAATTCAGTTTAAAATGTAACATTTAAAAGTCGACAATTTTAAGACAGTTCTATAGTTATGACACCCTGTGTATAAACTCTGTATAAAATATGTACAGATTATACAGATGTATGATATATCATACAAATTTTCTCCTAAATTTTCCATACTAATCATTCTACTGCAATGCCACAGTAACAGCCAGCCACGGAGAATTCCCGTTGCTCGGAATAACCGCTAAAAGAAAGCGGAATGCTTCAGTTCACAAACGAACACGAAGGCAATGTTTTCTTTGACGAATTAAGCTTCGCTGTTCCCCCGGCGAGAAAAATTCAGCAGCAAGGGAACAATAGCGGGAAATAAATTATGCAAGATTACAAAGAAGGCAGGACGATTCGAGGGGACACTTTATATTATCCGGGGACGTAGCGGTAGCATAATTACCAGCCTGCGTTGTTCCTTCATTCTACCCGAAGAAAACGGTTCCGTTATGAGATGCGAGCTGAGTTTCCTTGGCCTTGTCCTTTTCTTAGGAAGATTTCCCCAACGTAAACAGCCCGAGCATGGTTCCAGACGATGGTACTCGACTTGATTCCACCCTGCCACCCCCTGAAACGACCGACCGCACTCCACATTGTATGCTCGAGGTCAACGGATACGCAAAACAGTCGAATCACGTGGTCTCGAGTTCCGGTGCTTCAGTCTGTCCTTTCGTTTCTTTTAAGTGGACTCAAGTTTCAACATCCTACTCATTGATATCTGTTATTTTCATCGCTATTGTTATTACTAGTTCCCTCACTTTATCAAGTGACTTCGTGATCTCGATTGAGGCTAAAGGAATTGTCTCTGTTGTCAGTTTGTATTCTTGCTGACTGTTGGGAAAATATTACAATTTTGCATTAGGATGAAAGCAAGACAGAGTGAGAAATTGAAAAATGATAAGACGGAGCTTTAATATGTTAATCGTCGCACTGGATTATTCAATGAAATGATTATTAATTCTAAGAAAATTTAGATATTAATATCAATGCTAAAGTGATATTCCGTTTTATAGTGTGAATAGTGTGGCAGACTAAATATCAATGTGTTACGACAGTAATGAATATCATAGGAAGGTATTAAGATGAACTGCTCGTGGCAGAAAAAATTTAATAAATGCATCAGAAGAACCTTTTATGTTGCGAAATATAAAAGAAAAATTCCAGAGTTAGAAACAAATGTAAATTTGTTACAAGGTAATGTTTCACCTTGTGATAAGAGAAAGAAAATTTCTTATAAGTTTGGAGAAAATTAAAAGACGTAGTTAAGCTAGACTTTTCATAATCCAATTTAAAAATTAAATTGGAAACAGTATAACAGTATATTGAAACAAGTGAGATAAAAAATTAATTTGATCGGTGTCTCAAATATTAGTAAAAATAATTAAACGAAAAGACTATTCCACTAAATATTACAAAAACAATTTATAGAATGTACTTCAGTTGTATCTGAGTTTTCTGAACTATGTTAATAATTCTATCCTTCCAAAAGACCGGAAAATTGTTATTCTGTTTTAATTCATTTTTTGTATAAAGGATGACTGTTTTATTGTGTTGCGACAATAGTGTAGCGTGTAAACTGTACACGTATTTCGTCTATCACAGGCCGTAACCTTAAAACCATAATTACACATGTACAGTCACGAGACTGACGAAGGCTCGGGTAAAAAGCGCTACAGGAGAAGGAGTTCTCCCATCAGTCACTTCTCGCCACTCGCCTTCGGTTTTGAGAATTCTATTTCTCTTGTACCACTCTTCAACCGAGACTCCATCAATGCTCGTGACTATTCATTAACATGAAAACTACCTGTCCTTATTCTTCTCGTCTTTTATCAAATTTTATACAATGCAGTAGAACCTCAATACTTGCGAAGCAACCTCTTACGTTGCATTTTGCAGACAACTGGCAGGGGTACTGTAGACCATGCATGTGCACGTCTTGCTTAGCCAGGTACTTGTTTTTCTTCCCTGGTAAACGCTATATCATGAGACTGCGTGTCATTTACAGTAGATGGCAAAATGCGAGACAACAACTGAAAACTTTTGTTAAACTCTCGCAAGTGTCGCGTCTTTGTGTCTGCCGGATAGCATCTAGAAGAAGGATGACGTTCGCCGGGGTGAACAAGATATACCCATGTCTGATATAGACAAATGAATATCAACAAACTGTTGGAAGGTGAAGCAACTCGTTTAATGCGAATCGGTGGAGCAGATTTTTCGCAATAAACGGATAATTACTGCACAATAATCAGTACGAGGGATATCAATGTGTAAAATTTCACCGAACTGGATGAGCATGATGGCAAGCAGTGTCGTTCTAAGATAATGGCTGTATTCCCTAATAGCCCATTGCAGAAAACATCGGCAGCAATATGATTTGGCATTCAAATCTCCAATCAAAATAATCGGGTAAAACCGTGTCGGCGTATAACGTTCGCGTTTGGGAAGCTCGTCTTCCATATTGCACACGATGCGATCAGTTGGGACCGTGTCTGAAAAACGTCGTCCGGTTTATACAGAGCAGTAGAGCAGACAATGCACACGAGCCAGGCGACCGTTCGCTATCCGCCTATTTGATGTTAGTACAACAGCGGCGCCGTGTTTGCGTTGAGGCCCATATTGATTGCCACCCCTGTCGCCACCCCTTTGCCTCGCTGCTACACCATCCTACACCCCTTTCCCCCATCACTATGCACTATAGAGAGGCAGTACAGAGTATACGCTCTCGAGCAACCGTTTGGTCGCCAGGTATACCAGCAACTAGTTACTACTACGTCACCAGACGATATTAACAGCGACAGCATCGTTGTCAGCCGCAGTGTTGCTAGCCTGGGATTAACATAAAGCTAACCGATTGGATCCGGTCTCATCAGCAGCCTAATGGTCGCTGAATCGTCCGCTCCTTTCAGACTCACACACAAGATTCGTTCGATCGGTGCAGTTTGTTCCAAAGGACTTTGAAGGACCGGTTAGACAAATTTGGACATGAAGGGCACACGACTTGATTGATTATACAATTTCATGAATTCACTGTTGTTGGTACCTTCGGTTAAATTTTGAGGATGTGTGGAAGGGGGTAACTTATATTCTAATCTCCCAGGTTTTCCATATGGTAACTTTTTGGCTACTTATCCTACAGTTTCCTTATTTTACTGATTTCAAATTCGTTCAGCTTTCCAAAGATAAAACAGCTGTTACCACCGCTTAGTTTTAAAATGGTGCGACTTTTTTATTTCAAGGTCATCTTGTGTTTCTTATTAATACGACATATGTTCCTGTTTTTATAATTGCACAGCAGAAGCTAAGCTCAATATTAAGGGGTAATTGTCGTGTGACTTTTAGACGTTGTTGACGACGTTTTTAATATACGTCCAGGCATTTTTTGTAGGTTCATGAAATTTTCCTTCACAACAGCTTGAAGGCTATGCGCAAAAAGTATCGCGTCCCATTTAAAGAAAGTCAAAGTGACTTTGAAATTTTAAAAGATATGAGACTTACGATATACTCATCTTAATTATTCCATTTTCTTTAGACATTTTCCTGCGATATTAAAAAGGAAATAATCGTTTACGACGTTAATGTATTGTAACTTACTCTGTATATTTATAACAGGTAACGTGATTCACCCCACATAAGTAATAGAAATCGAAAACAGAAATAAGTAAAGTATTCTTCATGAGGAGCAGCTAGAGGTAAAAGATAGAAGATGATGTCCGGTTATATCGAGTTAAGGACAAGCTCCAATGTGCCAGGCACGTATAATTCGATTAGACGTTAACCTTGCAGGGTCGAAGGAAGAAACTCCATGAACCTTCATTATGTTAGCTCAGTCGTCCGGCATTAGTGTTAGCCGTAACGGTTTCCTCCGCTAAATTAAACGAGTTAAATGGACGTTGGATGACCGTAGGGCGAACCTGGCTGATTATATCGCGAGTTGTGATTCTTATCAGACCCGGATCAACGCTACCCGCAGCTTCATTTCAGCCTTCGTTCTTCGAGTTGTCTTCCTCAGATAAATATTATAAAAGTTCCGCGATAACGGCAATCGTTCATATTTTTGTGGTGTTTGAATAATGTTCAGCCAGGAACTTTGTTGCTGCAACTGCGAATAACGTGTAAAGCGATAATGCATGCTGATAAAAATTACAGTTAGTTATTAGAGGAAGCACTTACATACAATTTAACTGACAGCAATCTAGAATCAAGTTGTAAATTAACCGGAAACTAATTTGGACCTAATGCAGATCTATCCCGAACCGATGACCTAATCCTAATCTAACGTGGGTTTAACGGTGTTTAAGTCAAACTCCAACGAGACCTAACTCGGATCTGTTTAAGACCTAATCCTACCTAGCTCAAATCTGAGGTCGAACCTGAATCTTCTTGGAACCTAACTTATGTCAAGCTGAAAGAAGCGTACGTAACATTCAGATCTAACACAGACGTAGCATACTCATACCTATAAATACTACGGATTTAAAGTAAATCTAACAGAAACCTAATTCATACCTACATAAAAATAATCATTGCTTCATGTCATTTGCTTAATAATTTCATCAAAAACTCCGCACCAAACAAAATTGTCTAATTAAAAGATTCCAAATTTCCAAGAAAAGGAACCCTTCGGTTTCACCAGCCAGAGAGAGAGAGCATAACCTCGGTGAAATAATCCGATGCTAGGTCTAACGACTGCTAAGTTCCGTAATGGTTGTCGGTGAAAAATGGAGATGTTGGTCGTGGGGAAGAAACACTGGTCGATTCGCATCATATATCGCCTAAAAGGAGAAAAACAGTTCGGAAGGAGGATTCAAGATGGCGGATCGTGGAAAATAAGGGTCCGTTCGAGTTACGTAGCGTCACCGAAGGCGCAAGATTTGTTGCCATAAAGAAGATTGCTCGGTGCTAATGAAGAAACATTACTTCGACGATATTGCGCCCTCTTTTACCGCGCTTGTATTTATGGATGAGGAGATAAGAACGATCGATCGATAATGCTGAAGATGGGATGAAAGATGGCCGAAGATCTGATCACTTTTTCGTTTCGTTTCACACGGTAATTAATTTAATTTTTAAAGAAATCTTTATTCAATTTATTAATTTAGTTTCTTTTAACACATTGACCGCTGTGGCGGTCACCGGCGATCCACACCTCAAATTTAATTTAATTAAATAATTATTGATTGTCGCAAAATTCTGAGCAAAATTCATACCGAAACAACAAAGTAAGAACAGAAGAACAGGACTGAGTACCCAAATCTTCTTTTTTTTTACGATTTATATAAAAAGCAGTAAATTATGTCGTGTCTGATTGGGTATGGCCGTTTCCACTGTGGCGTTCAACGTGTTAAAAGACTTCAGTATCGCGTTGGACGCAATTGACGTTTTTCGAATGACAGGTAAATCTAAATTCGATTCATTTGACCGCAGTCCTTCGACAAAATGAAAGCGACACTTTTCGATATTTCTAATTAATATAATTAAAAACAACGTTACGTGCTACTTCTTTCGGTTCAGAAGATCGAAATGACATACCGATACGTACGCAAGTGTACAATTTTCGATAAGAATTCGATTTGGGAGTCTGGTCGCGTTACTCGAATTTCATCTCGTGGTGCCCGGTCATAACCCCCCAGCAAAGAGAGCCAGCCTGTGCTACGACGAAGAAGAAGAAGAAGAGGCGGCAGCTGCCGGTTTCCTAATTCCTCCGAGTCCTCAATAACTCGACTGGTAGGTTGGCAATGGTGGGTTGGGCTGCCTGTGCGGGTTATTGGATGGCCGCCTCGCACTTGTCACGAGCGTGGTGGCCTTTGCTGAAGACGAGAGTGGGATGGTCCAGGGCATCATAGGCATTCCGTAAGACATACAACCTTCTCCGTCGAACAGAGGGGTGCTGGTCACCCTGGCTGACCACGTCAATACACTAGGAAAAAGGGGTTGCGCCTGCGCGGACCCTCGTACACATTCTGGCATACTTGCTGACCGAACAGTTTCACAAATCATCGCTCCGTTAGCCAATGTATCTCGTTGTACCGCCGATCGATCCACCATGGCAGTGGACACATCGAGGTAGGGATGATTAGAGACCTTGAAAAGTTATGGTCCGCAGAAAATGCATTATTTCATGTGTCTGCACATTTGGGGATGAAGAATGTGATATTAGAGAAATGGTGACGACATTCAGATGTTCTTTCACGTAACTTATTTGTCAGATTTTAATTTTTCAACCAATTAAATTTACGATCATGGTAGGGGATGGTCTGATAAAGTGTCAGAACTATATAGTTTAATTTATGGAAGACAAAAAGAGTGGAATTCATGATCAACATTGAACCTTATGAGAAATTGATTTCAGGGTTGTTGACATTATGTTTAATTAGCGTATTTTTTGGTGTATTTATGTGGAAATTTCTAAAAATTTGAAAAATGATGCATGTAGTAGTAATTCAAACCTAACCTCTGTGTGCGTGCGAGTGTGTGCATGTATGTATTTTCAATGGAGACTTAGTACAGACCTAACGTCTCTACAGACGATCTGTAATACAAACATAATTTACGCTTAAATTCGGAAAACTGTTATTGTCTCAACTTAACTCAAGTCAAACGTCATATAAACATGCGATCGAACTCAGACGTAACCATGACATACCTTAATCCTAGTTAAATTGATTAGATTTAAGTTAGACCAAAGTCATGTGCACATTGTGCACGTAGAGTTCACATAGTGCTTATCAAATTGACTAAAAAATATCTACTAAACACAGGCTGAAAGATGAATATTATCCAAATTGTAAACAATGATATGTTGACAAAACTGTTGAGAAAATTGTTTATGACTCGAACGATATTAAGTTTTCGATCTATCTTCACCACACGTTTTTTATTCTACTTATTGAGTATTATCTACCCAGAAAATCCGGCATAGCTTCTTTGAACATCTGATAACGGAAAGTATCATTATTTATAAATGATAAGCCTGCGAAATGCTGCTGGATGTGGCTAGTTTAACACAATTAGACCCCTCGAAACCATTCGCGTTCGTGACTAACTTCTTTTCGGTGATTTGACCGTGGGTAAATGGGATATGAGATCCGGGTAAAACGCGGCGCGTTAGGATTAGCGCGATACAGGACCGGTGTGTCCAGAATTTTGCCGGGTTAACAGGGCTGCCAGCGTGAAAGGAAAGTTAAATCCCTTTACGGTTTATAGGACAGGCACGGTTGTTTCCAACTTAGCTGCTTTAGGGCCATAAAGCTTGCCGGGGCATGCAGAGAGCAGCGCGCATTTATAACTAACGTAACGCGCGGCCGTTTAGCTAAATAATTAAAAGATACGAGCGACGAGAGAATGTCGACCCTTTTGTAACGCTTCAAATTGACGTGTCTGTTTCGTTAGTGGTTGCTTTTGGATAATCCGGTCACGTGGAAAAAGATCATCTAGGACGATCAGTTGTCAGAATTTTGTTCTCATGGTGCAACTTAACTTAAAACGTATTACTGTACCATAGTGTTCAAAAATTATTTTTAACTTACAGGGTAGGACAGATAAGAAATGTCTAGTAGACATAAATTGGAAAATCAATATTGTCTGAGGTTTGAACAATTTTCTGATCATTTTCTTCGCCACGAAATTGTCTACAGTTTGGATGTTTCATTTTTCCACTTCCTTTAACTCGACATTTTTTATTCAGTATGATGAGCACTATCTATTACAGTTAATACTGTTCAAAATATATCATGTTACGGTATCAGCGCGTCCTCAGATCCCGGATGAAGCTAGCTGCAATGCCGGGGAAACATTGGGAACGCTTTCCTACTGGACACGGCTTACACCCGGAAGCTTCAAACAGTATTTACTGTAACAAACCGGGCCGTGAAAGCCTCAAAACTCTCGCTGTTATTTATACCGTATATTATACTATACATGTACATTAATATAACGTTATATTACTATGTACGGTAGGAATATCTTGAGTTAGGCCTGGATTAAGCATGATGATGTCTGAAAATAATATGTAATGATTTTTTGTATTTCCTTAGAAAACTAACATACAATTTCAAGCATATAGGAATACTCATTCAAACCTACTCTTAGAGCACTAGCGTAGTATTTCAGAGTGATTTTGATACTCCATGTATCATGTAGACATTGCAGCAAAAAATGTGCTTCGAAGAATCCGTCTGGTACCATCAAATATACATTTCAGTTCCAAGCGAAGCGATATAAAACACGCTGGGAACCCAAGAACATAAGTTCTCGGGTGCACCGATGTCCTCCCTAAAGCCATCCTCAGTTATAGCTAAAAGGGAGAGCGTTCGAAGGACACCCTCTTCTCTATCTCCCCGACAAAGGAAGTCTCGGGTGTTCGGATCCGTGGAGGGTGGCCATAGTGAACGGAGAAACGTCGTGGACGAGACCCGTTTATGTGGGCACGCACACGCGCGCAAGCAAGTCCAGTGGTCGGTCCAGTGGCCGCAGCTGCGGGGGTGGCGATCGGAGATTCACCCCCGTCGCTACAGGGTGGCGAGGCGTTGATCAATACGTGAAGATAGAATCCGATGCTAGCCACCCCACCCCCATGGGCCGAGACCGCTGCCCGGTCCGTATCGCGGCTCAATCGACTGATTTGTCACCCACGCGTCATTTTCTTCTAACTGACGGGTTACAGGCTGGTGAATCGATGACCTTACACGTTTTGCTACTGGTCTAACACTATGTAACGATTTGCCTGGAACAACGTCAGACCTAACTCAATTATAATTCGATAGAACTCAGACCAAACCCATTTGTAGTTTGAAGAAATCTAGACCTAACCGAGTCGTTATTTTAAAGTAATTTCGACCTGGTTCGACTTTGATTTAACTGAGACCTAACAGAGTTGCGATTCAGTTAACCCAGACCTAACCCAGTTGTAGATTGAAGGAACGTAGACCTAACTCAGGTTTTATTGGAAAGTATATTCAGATTGAGTTGAAGTTTAATATAACTCAAATCTAGAAGAGTTCTCGATCGTTTCAACCGGGATCTAACTTGATGCTGTCTTGCACATAACCCGACCTAACATAGACTCAATTGAAGTCTTTCCAGCTTGAGACTTCCGGTTAAGTATAATCGAGGCATAACACAAAATTGTCACAATATTACCACGTATTCTAGGCTTACTTTGCATAAGGCAAGTTAAATCGTGGTTATAAGTCCATGTTAAATTCTGCTTAAGTCGGTTTTGAATTGAAAATAGATCTGAATTAAATTTCCGTTAAGTTTAAATTGTATTTGAGTTAGATTTGGCTTACATACATGTTAAGGTTGGATTAAGTTTCTATTGACAGTATGTTATTTCCTGTTAGACCTGAATTATTACGCTTAAGTCGAAGAGAAGATCGTCTTGGACGACGTGAGTACTTCTGGGGACTGGAGCTTTCACTCTGCCTTGTCTCTATGGATTGAATAATCATCAAAAGCGTTGTAAGAAAATTAGAAGCATTTTTTTATTTTCATTAATCCTATACATTGTCATTATTACTATTAATATTATTCTTACTGTTATTATGTTGCACTCACTTGGAGTTTTTGTTTTTAAGGTATTAATTATACAGCAAACATTATCGAAAACTTATAAAAAATGACTTTTTTTAGAAGTCTATACGTTTCTACGTTTGTAACATAATATCTCTATCTATTGCTGAATTTTATACAGGTTTTGTTCATGCCAAAAATTGCATTTCTGTATCTCTTGCGGGCATCATTCAGTTGCTTGAAATATGTTATGAATGTATTTGGTGTAATAGATATATTTATTTGTAAACAACAGAATTTTCATGTTTTGTTATTTCTGGATATTTTCTTTTTTTATTGTTAGCGAGGCAAATTATTCGACTTCTTTGGTACAGTGTGATTACATATTTAAATTACTGGGAATAATATCCTATTATCTATTATTATTATTACTACGATCGTGACTAATGTTACAGTTACCACTACCATTTTCATTAGCATTAATAATAATAGTATTGTCAGGAGTATTATTGTCATAGTCAGTGACATTTGTCGTTGTTTACAATTTTTATTTCTATTAAACTTGCTCGATTATTTGAAATAAGAAAGTACTGAAAATTCAAGCTAGTTAAATTACACGAAAAATTATTACTATTCAACTCTGAAAAATTGAATCAACTCACTAAATTTATGTTTGATTTCAATGGTATATTCTTTATATTTTAACGAAATATAAAGATCCTTTCTGGAACTCATTTTTATGCAAACTAATCCTGTTAAATATGTTTTACAAAAATGTGTGTGATAGTTGGTGTACATTTTTGAAAATTAGTAATCCTCAATTTACTGCTTCTACAAGTACTCTGACAGGTTCACGCAGCTGTCACCAAAGACACCGAGTGAGAGAAAGGCTCCCCTAACCGGGACGAATAGTTCGCTATCTCACAAGTCGATTATTTCGTCTGCCCAACTGCAATATATATATAAAACATTCCAACCTTAGAAATATAATTATTTTCAGAAAACAATGCAATTCAAACAACATTAATAAAATTAAAGCTAATCCTTCTACATTCTCGAATCAATATTTCAAAGTATACCCATCATTTTTGAAAGCTGTACCTGCAGAAATAATACAAATTTTCTTGATACAACTTGAGACGAGTCCTGCCTTCTGACAATATGTCTTTGGAATGATAATGACATTTCCACGATAATTGATTTAACCGAGCCAACAGTACGCCGCGGCGTAATTAACAAAGGAAAAAGCAATAGCGGTGGTTTGTATGGGGTCGCATGGACACAGTCTGTATTCAATCTGATCGCGACGCACAGAGTGTTTCATCAGCCACGCGAAATATTCGTTACGTTGTAACGACAAACGGCTGTTTTTTACCGTTTCCTCGCTATAACGGTTTTTCGATATTTCCGCCTGCGTTCGCTTTGAAGCGTATTTTGCATTTAAACGTTTCCTTCTTTTTCTTTCATTCCCATTCAATTTCAGTCGCGAACGGGGCTTTCACTGGAACGATAACTCATACGAAGTGGAGAACGATACAGAGAAAATGAAATAGCGTATGTACAGACACAGATAAAAATACTGTACACGTGTGTTATTATTATATTTTCAATTATATACAGGATGAGGCATGTATAGCGTGACAATTTAATATTATGGACAATATTGATGATACAAAAAACTGTTAGTATTTTAGGGGGTACAGATTTCGATGTAATTTAATTTTCTTTACGTGAAGATGTCAAGGACATTTCAAGGATATGACCTTTTTTATAAATGGAGCTACATACTTTTTAATATAAGTAAGTATTGTTCACGTCAAGGTGAAGTCGACGATCATAGTCACTCAAGGTCAATTCAGGTCACAGGCAAAGGAAAGGCAATTATGTTAATTCAATTATATTGTTTTAAACGCTATAGTTTTATATACAGATTTCACACTTTGTTTCCACTTTTTTGTGTGCAGTCACACAAACGCTCGAGTAAGATTGGTTAAAATAATAGTGCATCACAATTCTGAATACGGTCTCTTTGGTTTTTGTTGGGATTTGTAACGCATTTTATCATCTTATCTATTATTCCAATGTGTTTGCGAAGTATTTTCAAACATAAGTCGCGGGAAAAGGTTAAGGGAGGTAAGGTAGATCAAGAGAGGATATCTAAAAAGATAAAACTTAAAACAGTTGCTGATGTCTATTTCTAAAATAGCTGTAACAGTAAACAGAAATAAAAAAGCAATTTATAATTGATTGAAAAATAGTATCAAGAGAAGGACAGACTGATGTTGAAACCAATGTTAGAAATAAGAGACATATATTGCACACATGTGTGAATATTAAACAGAATATGATACAACATTTATGTTCTATATAACGCAAGAATATTGCGTTGCAAAATAAATTGCCTTTAGTTTGTAAGGGAAAAAGAAATTGACAAAAATTTCACTTACCAATGAGAATAAATTAATTTGGTCCGGTTTGTAGGTTTAGTTTTTATTATCGTGATATATGAAAGGAAATATCATAAAAAGTCTGTCATCGATTCCGTGGATGAAGTGTTCTAGTTTGGACGGGCATCGGCTACCATCACACAAGGTTCATAAGATTTATTCAGATCAGATTAGCCTAAACTATTTTCAATTAACAAGAGAACAGATCAGAAAATTTTCTGTACACATTGCCGGCAAAAAGTTTATATTTCAGCAAACTAACGTTCTCGTTCGCTTTGCCAAAAATAGAAAAACGTACTTTTTCGAAGACGATATATTTGTTTCGAATTCAACAGCGTGCTATCTCGCCTTATACAGGGCGACAGGAAGATAGGTGGCCAAACTTTGGTAGCGTATTCCACTCCTCCTAAGAATAAAAGAAGGTTACATAAACATAAGTCCGGAAATGCATCCTTTCCGTTATATAAACACTTTTTGTTTATGTCGGAGTATTGTAGGAATGCTTAAAACTTAATAGGTTGAACGCAGCATCGGTCACCGGTGACCGACACATCAAATTTAATTTAATTCAATAATTATTGATTGCCTTAAAATTTTGAGCAAACTTCATATTCAAACAATAATATAGGCACAAAAAAACACGATTGAGTACGCAAATTTGTGTTTTCTTTTATGAGTTACATAAAAAATAGTAAGTTATGCAGTGTCCGGTTAGGTATGGCTGTTTTCACTGTGGCGCTCAACCTCTTAAAGAAATTGCTGAAAATGATTTTGTCCTGCAACAATATCATTCGCATCGACGTACTCGGCAGAACATCGTCTCTGAGGAAATGTCTCCCGATAGAGACGTTGAGTTTTCCTGGTGTTCACGTTAGCACTTCCATCCGTGAAATGAATATCTGACCACTCGATATTAGAATGAACCACCCTGATTACACTGTCTTAGCTGTGAAACGTTTAGATACTGACTGATTTACTACGACACACGCTGTCTTCAATGTCAAGATGAATCTACTATATTATTGACTTCTAACAGAAAGAAATGATGACAGTGCTCGTAATTCTGCGCGTGACAGCTATTAATATCATGAAATATTCAAATTTTGATGGAAATAAAGAGTGTTTACATCACTGAAAGGAAGCGTTTCCGGATCTATGGTTATATGGCCTTTTTTCATCCTTAGAAGGAGTAGAATACTCTTTCAACGTTCTGCACATATTTCCCTGTCATCCTGTATATCGCTGAAAATTGTTGGAGATATTCGACTCCAGCTATTTAAAGTAATGGGAGGCAATTTGAAAATGTTAACGAATTGAAGAGTATATTGTAAAGAATGGAATGATGTTGGAAAAATCGTTGTCAAGCTGAAAGATCCAAGCAACTGAGAACAAAGGAAGATCAACAGAATATTTACGTACAATTGTATTTTGTTTCTTATTTGAGTCTATGATAACAAACAGATGAATTTGGTAAATGTACTATCATTTCATCAACAACTCAATAATTCATATTTTTATAACACAGACATTAAACAAAAGTTTCAATACAAAATTATATATTATTTTGTCATAAGATACAGTTTGTTTACGATTAAGTGCAGTTAGAAAATTATGAGTGTTTAATAAAGTATTCAGTAAGTAATACGTAGGTACTTGCTATCTTTTTGCCTGGGAGTGTATTTGGTGCAATGAATAGTTCAGTGACATAAATAGCAAAAGAAGATCCTTCGTTCATCTAAATCAGTCGATAAAACACTCGGAGAACGAGGATAAAAGATTCATCGAGGATAGTGTGGCGGAAAGGACACCAGAGAAACTACTTATGCGATGGTAGAGCAAGTCCATTGGACCCCATCTCTCCTTGGCATTCTCATAGCAATAGCCATACAGTGAATATTACTGCGAACATTCGGTACGATAGATATGGAGGGACGCAGACGAAATGAATGGGAGAGTCAGGGGTTAATTTGAGACAACGCGTATAAATGTAGTTAATATCGACTGGCAAAGGGAAATGCAGGGGTGCCACCCCCGGAAATCTTGTCACCAGAACCCCCCTGCAATCGAGACTTATACGGCACATCTGTTGTATTAGAAAATGCCTGCCGTCCGTGACGATGCGAATTTTCGATTTAAACTGATGCCTCTGATTTGGATCGTCTTTGTTCGTCCATTTCAATTTCAGCAATCGATTTCAAAGGTTTTCAAGAGATATGTTAGATAATGTAAAGATTTAGTATCTCTTTTTTTATATTAAGCAGAATGAGGATTGCTTAGATGTCCTATCACTTTGGAACTTCTAAGGGAAATACAGTACCACGAGGGTACACTGTAAAATATTTAAATATTAGGATCTTAAATTCATGTATCTTTAACATTAAGGCCACAATGGAATCAGGTGTAATTGAAAATCGTAGACTTAATCCAAAACTAACTCAGATTTATCTTAAACAACTTATACTGAACCAAAATTAAAATAAATTACGTCTCAGTTATGTTCAAGTCCCAGTTAAGTTCCACTGTTTGGTCTCGATTAAGTGCAGATCTGGGCTAGATTAATATTAATGCTGGGTTAGGTCCAAATTGGAACTATCAATAAGTTATGTTGATCTCAAACTAAATTAAACCTTGGCAGAAATGCAGTCCTAGATTTATCCTTACGTCTATGATATGTCCTGTGCAGGTTAGTAAAAATCTTGTTGTTACATCAATCTAACTCAATTATACTTAACTTTTAGCGAGATGTTCATTTGATTCGAAAATGCCGCTTGTGAACAAATTTACAAAATACTGTCAATGGGCGAAAAATGAATATGTGAATATCCAACAAAAGCACTATTTATCTTATTCAACAGCATTTAGAAACCTCAAACACCGTTGGAACCCCGACACCAACAGGGAACGCAACACCTGCCTCGATCCCTGTGAATAGACCAAAGGCACCCCAACAAAAAGGCACAATCTCACCCTGAACATGTGTTTGGCTCCCTGTTGCTCGTGCACGTAGGACAGCGAAAAACGATGAACCGTTTAACGTAACATCATTACGTCGCGTCTCGTCACTGTGTGTGAGTCCGCATATCATTACCAGGTACTAACCTACTCTAGATTTAGCCGAAAGTTGTTCCTGTTGCGGACATAACCTACATCTAATCCATTCGAAATTCAATTAAAGCTTAAATGAACTAATTTTTCATATAAGTTAAATCAGAGTAATCTACTTTTTTTTAAAATTGACTCAACACAAACCTTGCCTGTTCTTATTTTAACTCGTTATCTGTCATAGGATTCATCGATGACAGGTACATTAAACCCATTTAATTGAATAATTCTTAAATGTTACGTACCTAACATGCAACTTCATACTTAATTTAACAAAAAGAAATGAGACATGGAAAGAGAACTGACCAATTATGCTGTTAAGTTGTACAGAGAGTAAAAAATATATAGCATTTAAAAAAGGAATTTATTGCAAAATTCATTTAAACCATGAAATGCAAGGTTGAGTTTTTTTATTTAACGTGTACTATTCCTGACGATTATTTCTATGAATAATAAGAGTAGAGACGCTTATTCATTTCAGACTACTTGTCTTCAAGTACGGTAACGACCCACTTATTGTGAAACAGTAATGCTCACCACTTCTTCGGTAATTTTTAAAAAAGCTAGTCCAGTTACTCATTTGTTGCGAATCGATGGACCGAATTTTTGCAATACACGAGACACTGTTGTAAATATTTTATTCTCGGCATATTTTATTTAAAAAAAAGCGCACATTCGCTTTCCTTGGTAGTTTCTAGATTTACTTAACCCATTGCTGCAAATTACGGCTATAGCCGTCAGATTTTTGTTCATCTGCTGGCAAATGACGGCTACAGCAGTCATGTATATTTTTGCTAAAAAAAACAACAAACTTACCAAACGACAAATGACTGCTATAACCGTATTAATTTTTTGGTTTAAAAACTAATAGAAATTGTATTGATTAACCCTTATGAGCATTGTCCTTTCACCTAATTTCTTGTAACAACAAAGGAACATTTAAGAAAAAGGTGTCTTTCTGAGGCCGATCTAGAAAAAAAAAGTGTGCGTCTATGGGGTAAACGATATCTAGCCCGGAAGGAACTTGGTTCTGATCAAATCTAACCCAATTTTTCTCTGCATGCACCTCAAACTTCTCCTACACCTAACCCAGCACCGATTGTTCGGAAATGCACCCCAACAAAGAGTAACTATCTCACCCCGAGCATGTGCCAGACTCCCCGTCGAGATGTGCACGTAGAACAGCGAAAAACGATGACCCGATTAGCGGGACGTGATTATACCGCGCCGTATTAGTCACATGACCGGGCAGATTTGACGTTCTGGCGCCCCGCGGTCGATGGAATTAATAAAGCGCGGCTGGCCAATCTGCTCGCCAATATAACAAAGTGGACGGGGTGCCACCCGTGGAGAATGATCCTGCATCATTCGATTAGCCTCAGATTGACCCTGCTCCTTCGTTTCACGCTTCCTTCTCCCTTCTCGGCTGTTTCCGCACCCCCTCTGAACAGACTCCTTTTTGCCTAATTCCAACCCTCGAACTTCGCTCCATTAGACTTACGCTGGCCACTTTATGTCGGGAAATTTGCAATCTTTCCATTAAATATACTACCGTCCAGGGGACGGAGGCATGCGATTTGAATACATTAAGCGGACATTGGGACCCTCGTGACGAAGCTTCGAGGCGGACGAAAGATCCGTGGACAGTTTTTTGGGATTATTTAGAATGGATGAAGAATACCGATAGAATCTCTGTGATGAAACTTCATCAGGAGTGGAAGTCCTCTGCTGCCCATAAGTTTAATCGTAAGTATGAAAAACGTGGAGGAAAGACAAAGTGAAAAAGGAATGTCAACGTCGTGTCACGTAGGAAAGACGGATTCTTGTCCGATCGCCGAAGTTAAGCTACTCTGTGTATGATCAGATGGGTGACCGTTTCCAGTGTTTCAGTGATACAGTTGACACATGCTGGTTTGCAACCCACCTAAAACTGTAGGTCCCCGGGTAAATGGCCCTTGATGCTAGGTCACATACAAAGAAGAAGGAAAAAAATATAAAATTTGAGAAAAAGTTAGGAAATTTAGTTATGACGATCAGGAAGGAGTATTGAAATAAATGTGTGTATCGGAGGTTACTTTGGTTGGGACACTGTGAACTGGCTTCTCAGCTGTTATTCTTATTCACTAAAGTACGGACCGTGGACCGACGTCACTCCGCCACTTGCATTGGCTTTAAACATTTAGTGAGAAAGGGAAGATAATGTGCGCAGTAAGTGAAAGACGAAATTTAGGCGGTACAGTAATTGGTTGCTGAAGGAACAAGAACCAAGGCAGGAGTCACAGTGGAGACTATCCATACACCATTTCTCAATGTTTAACACGTTCTCTGCCACAGTAGAAAATTCCGTAACTAGACAGACATGCGAAAATGGCTATTTATGATTACAAGTGGTTGACTGTACAAATATTTATCTATTTGGTGTTACACTTTCTCTTTCTACTATCAATTCAACGTGAATGTTACTCAAAATTTCATAAGGGTTGGTAGTAGTGTGATCAAATTAAAATTGATACGTGTACCGAGAATGGTACACGTGGCAGGGAACGTGTTAAGGGTGACTGAGAAAGGACAGTTTGTATGTTATAATCGCATTTTTCGTTTATTATATTCGTCAAATAGAGTACTTTATAAAAGATAAACTGATGAGAAATGTAAATGGTTTCATGAAATCAATTCAGAATAGCCTCCTACCCTCACCTAAGCAGCAATAGTCAAATGCGGTTGTGATTTTAGAAAAGTGTGTAATATTTCTGTATTTGAAGATCAGTATGGCATGAAAGCGACACAAATTATTTAGATAAATTAATTGCTCGCATATCTCAAATATATAACGTTATAATTAAGGTCCGTGGGGTTATTTTGACGAAAAAAATTAATTAGTAGCGTTCTTCTTCTTTTTGTTAATCTTATTAATGAATGGTGTACTGCGTATAAAAAATTTTTGCTATACAAGGCGAAAATATAAATACACAGGTTGATGATGAACTATAGAGCAAAACGCAAACTAGTCATTTTCGAGTTACATATTCAACGTTTCCTTTTCTAAGCTAACAATAAGGGAAGGTTACGATCTGGAAGAGCGTTTTTTTTTTAATGACACCTAACTTAAAATGTAGGTACATTTCAAGCAAATCTTACATAGAATATTAGTCGTCAACACTTGACTATTGTTATAAAAATGATTTCACTGATTTTGGTGAAACAAGCAAAACAGTGCCATATGATATTGCTGTAGGTTCAATATTTTAATAAAAATATTCATTTTTTTGTTAGAGTATGTCTATTCTATGGTGAAAGGGAATTCCGTTTTTTTAGAATTTTTTTGTTTACTCCACGGTACCTACATTTCTTGCCAGGTTTCAAATCTTCCTTACAATGTATTGTTAGATGTAGATTAGACTGGGCTTGCGCCTCATTTAGGTTTATAAAAAAATATGAATAACTAGGCCTGGATCATGTGTAAGTTACTTCAACATCAGGTTTCTGAAGATTTATTAATTCTTAAGATTAGATAAATCGAGTCTTACGTTCGAATTAAAAAAATGCAAATAACGTAAGTGATACCGTTGATTTTGCAAGAAATTGATAGTATTGATTGGAATTATTTCATTGGTTAGCTTCAGAAGTAATAAGTAAGATGTTCCAAGGAAGTTTGGAAAGAAGCTCGAGGAGTCGATGAAAGGTCTAGAGTTCGAGAGCTATTCGTCGCGGGCATTTGCATGTGCAAGTTGCGAGAGAGGTTTGGTGGAACAGCTCGCTTCTTAATTCGATTCGATAACGAGCAGACGGTACGACAGGGTTGCCCAATTCGAGCAATATTTGCTCCCTGGTAACAACGAAATTTTCTTTCGAATTTTCATTTCAATTGCATAGTCCCCTTTTAATGGTACTTATTGCATTTTTCCATTGTTTAACAACATTCCTCTTATAATCTGCAATTGTTTCACTATTCAGGATTGGAATTGATTTGCGAATTATAGTATTATTATTGACGGACGTTTCGATACTATATAGACGTCACATAGATTAAGTTAGGTTTAGGTCAAGTCTCACAATGTTAACAGTCAAATCTTGACTTGTTTGGGATCAGGTCTGTCATAGCTATATGATACATTTCGGTTATAGTTGTTGTACGTTCGAATTAACTGAATTGAAGTTCATTAAATCAAGTTAAACTTAACTCGTTGCAGGACATAGTCCTGTTATTATTAGGTAGCCAAACATTATAAATACTGCTCAAAAGGATCACAAAAAAGTACAAACAGAAAATTTGAAAAAAGTGGAACATATCCTGGGCCAGAGCCGCAATGTAACGGGTTATCCTGCCTTAGGCAGACAACGTTTGAACAGAAAATTTACACACAGTAAAAACACCGCAAAAAATATGAACGTTTCAATAAAACAATGTCGCATAGAAGGATGTATAATACAATTTAGTGTTGTGATGCTGGATAAAATGGCTGCCACATTAACCTTTTCGGTACGATCGTCCATTAGAATTAAAAGCCGCAACTCCCTCAGTATGTCCTAATATTGACCATAGCCGACAGATGTAAAGTATTTGCTGTAATCTACAGGGCAACTACGTTATATAATAAAGTACAGTAG
Organism: Macropis europaea; assembly: GCA_916610135.2. Lineage (NCBI taxonomy): Eukaryota > Metazoa > Arthropoda > Insecta > Hymenoptera > Melittidae > Macropis > Macropis europaea. The sequence continues at coordinate 21,140,657 of OU744345.1, read as the reverse complement.
GACCTCGATTATCCGAACTATAATTAGTAATAGCATGGCTCACATAACAGCCATATTTCGCATACAAATGATGACTTTATTTTAAAATATAAAATACAGTGTTGTGCAAATTAAATACACAGTTTCACTAATGACATTCTAGCTGATAAGTGGCATAGGATGTCTAGTTTCCGGATTATCGGTGTTCGGATAATCGAGGTTCTACTGTACTATTACATAACATTGCTTCAGTATTTTCCATTCATACAAATATAATGTATTAATAAACGGGACTTTTTTGCAAATAAATAATGATCAATAACGATTTTCGAGTCGCACTGGAAGCGCTTGTGCAGTCCATACTCTTGATTCTTAAGTAGCGTTTTATAGCTAACATTTGCTGCACTGAAAGGCAAAAAATTAATTTATTTTATCAATAACACCTCAGTCTCTTAAAAGTTACAGGTTTATATTGAACTTTGCTTCTACTATGCAACTATGCATAGCAACATACGCCGTTCACCACGTTGAACGCCACAGTGAAAATGGCCATACGTATTCAGACACGATATAATTTACTATATTTTATATAAATCATAAAGAAAAGAAACATTTGAGTACTTGATCGTGTTCTTCTATTCCTACATTATTGTTTCAGCATGAAGCTTACTCAAAATTTTGCGACAATCAATAATTATTTAATTAAATTAAATTTGAGGTGTCAGTCACCGGTGGCTGACTGTTCAACGTGTTAATAAAAGAGACTGAAGGTGAGCTCGCGATTTAAAGAACCAGTAGCATTTGAAAAATTTATACAAAGTCTATTCGAAGATAGAGTCTCGTTAAGGCAGATCAGTAGAGGAGATAACATTGATATGACTTCTTATCATCTTCAAGGTAAGCGGTATGCGCTCTTAAAGCATGTTCGCCTATTTTGGCAACAGTAAGATGGAAAATCACATTTTTTTTTGGTACATCCTGACAATTTGCACCGAAGAACGTAAGAAGGATTAAAGGGTGGCAAAAATAGTTCTCAAGTATAAATTCCAGCCGGTGGAACCGTTTCACGAGACACTGCTTTTCCGGCAGCAGCGTCGCAATTAAGAGCCCCGCGTCTCCGTGCATATTCGCGAGAACGTGGCTGGCTGAAGATAAGCAAAGCCCGATGTGCCGTTGCATATTGATTGACGCCAGGTTAGGCGAGGATGGGCGGCGAAGAACAGGGCGAAACGGAGAACGAAGGAAGGTGTAATGAAGCACCGCGCAGACACACCGCCATGAATATTCATAATCTAATAGCTGAGCCGAAGCGAGGTCGAGGCGGAGCGAAGTCTCATCATCTAGGCCTTCTGCTATATTAGATATCGGCGAGGGTGAAGCGCCATTTCATGCCCGCGACGACGTTTTGTCTTTCATTAATCTGTCAACTAGGCCATTCTTTGTCTAGAAGCACCTATTCTTTCTAGTTATAAATGAATAAACATGAGGTAAGTTGTCTGGACCATCACAGATATATTTTCAAATGACAAATTTAATTGTCATCTACGAATAACAGGTTTAGATAATCGCCAATAAATACATCTAATTCTCCATTTACACGGTAAATTGGTTCCAGATAAAAACCGTGTAAAAAAGAGTATAGTGTATATGAAAAAATAGAAAAATGGTTCTAGATGTGAAAACGCGGTACGAAGAATAAGTTATTTTCAAACAAAACACGAAAATTATTATTGAATAAGCTTCTAGATAATTTTAATGGAATATTTTTTATTTTGAATACTTATTTAAAATATATACATATGTATCTTTCTTAAAGAAAATAGTATGTTACTAATAAAACGGAAAGTCGAAAAAATCCAAGTACACCCACGCATATGGTTATTAGTTAAATTTTATTAGTTAAAGAGAATTAGGTGTACTCAGAGAGCAATTAACATACGCCCTGCTTATGGTGGAGCAACGTTCATAGGACGAGTTAACTTTTTTTCCCCAGTAAACAGGTTAATACATTGTTCCCTGGTCACGAAGTATCTTGTTCTCACAGTTTGTTATAACCTGCTGATCATCTGGAAAATTTTAACTGATTCTATTTGGTTTCTGGACATATTAATTCTAGACCCGGCTACGGTGGTCTTCGAATTCAAAGATTATAAAACGTAAAAGATACGTCGTTTCTTTTGCATCAAGAAATTTTAACAAATTGTCTATAGTTCTTGTTCTATTCCCAAGTTTGATAAGCAGCAATCAATTTTGTTATAGCCAAAAACAATAAGAAAAGGATTGATGAATGGTGATGGCTGATAGTGGTGTTCAAGTTCTTTGAACTTTCATTTGTAAGAAAATTTAGAAATCCGTGAAGGAGGTACAAATTTTAAAAAAGGAAAACAATCCTACAACATTTGTTACAATGTTAAACATGCAAATATACAGGGTGTTACACAAAGTGTTTAGAGCTTACAAGTCGCACACACCTCACGCAACAAATCTAATTAAATAATATAACTTCTAACTTTAATTACGTTTTTCATCAAATTAATGTTATAAAAATATTATGTCACAAGAAGCGTTCCATTAAATAATTCAATATTTGCGAGTTTAATGTCCTTTAAAAAAAATCTACTTGACTGTGATACGGAACGTGTAAAATAATATTTGAACCACTGTAAAACAGCAACAAAACGTCTATCATGAGATTCAAGAGCGTTCCTTAAAATTCTCTCCGTACGTGAAACCAGAATGAATGTTCCATCGACGACACCCGAAACAAGATCAACCCAGTGAATTCCAGGTTGGCCGCGATAAAAATCCAAAAGGATCGAACGCAGGCTTTCATTTCATAGGGAGGCTGTGAAGACGAAGAGGAGGTGGGGAACGGTGGCACAATCAGCAGGAACGGGCGGAACGAAGGGATGAACCGGCGTTCATAAATCTCGGCAGATTACTAAATCCCCGGTTTGATGAAACCAGGCTGCGTACATACGTGTGTGTACGTGTGTGCGCCGCCAGTGCCGCGAGACTGTGTGTGCGACGATGCAGAGGCATGTGTGTTGGTATCGCTCTAGCTCATCGGGAGCCGGGCGCTGATAACATTATCATAAAACGGCAATATCGCGCGGATATTGGGCTGATGGAGCGCCGCTGTACCGGCGACTATCGAACCGAGTTAAGAAGTGATCCAGTGCTTACAACTTTTTCATATGCAAACGACGAATCGAGACGCTTCGCGAAAGGGGCGGTTCCGCTCGAGAGCCAGCTTTATCGAAGACACTTTTTCGCGTGCTTTTTCACTGGTCCAAAGATCGTTTCTACCGACTATGAGAGGTTACTGTAAACGGAATTAAAGAGAAGCCACCGTGGGGAAAACGTCGTTGCTGATTCGTGTTGTAAACGTAAACTGTTTTTCTTTGTTCTTTCGGAGTAGTTGTAAGATTAGGATTTTGTTTAGTTTAAATTTGGTATTGAAATGGATTGGAGTAAGTGTGTTTGTTCTTAGGTGTTAACTGATGAAAAATGTTTTATTTTGAGGTTTGCTATTTTTTATATTAATACGTTGAGTGCCATAGTGGAAACAGCCACACCTAATCAGACACTATATAGTTTACTATTTTTTATATAAAACGTAAAGAAACAAAAGATTTGAGTACTCAATCGTGCTCTTCTGTTCCTACATTATTGTTTCAATATGAAGTTTGTTCAATATTTTGTGACAATCAATAATTATGCAATAAGATTAAATTTGATGTGCTGGTCACCAATGACCCCCAAGACATACAACGTGTTAAATCAACTTAGTGTGTTTAATTGAATGCGTAGATTCACAATTGGGAAAACATTTTTTTGACTAAAATTTGTCATTTCTTATTTATCATTTCATTATAGGATATTGTTACAATGTCTAAAAATTTATATTATCTTTATTTTGTAATAAGCTGTCAAGTGTTGTATCTTTTACTAATCTTTTTTCTTTCTCAATAAATCAGAAAAAAGTGGTTGTGCAAGTACTTTTTGTACTCACTACGTGCTAGTCAGCGATTTCCCCACAAACGGGTCTCATATTCAGCCGGTCGACTCCGCTGCCATAATCCCCACCCGAGAACCAAAGAGCTCTCCGGAAGAGCTCGTGTTCCGGGGTCGCGGGTAAACATAAATAGAGAATAAACTTGGCGCGGCATTGAGCCGCGTCTTCAGGCTTATAAAGTATTCGCAAAGGCACGATAGGGTGGAACGGAAAGGGTTGCGAGGGATTTTAGTTTGTTCAAGTAAATTATATTCAGCATGGTGGATGTATCAGCCTCCTCGAGTTCCCGATTTTCGGTTGCGCAGACGCGAAAGACATTGCTCCCTTCCACCTGCCGGCTTCCCTCCTTGCCTATCATGAATTATTAATTAATTGTTTCAACTAACGGACCGATTTATTATTCAACTTCCACGATCTCGGGGAAACGCGAATAGAAAATGCGTTTCACAGATGTCTAGGCTCATGGTGTGTGTATTTATGGAGTTAACTCGGCACGAACCTAACGCAGACGCCAGCGAGACTAAATATAAACCTAATCAGGCTTGATACAAATTTAACATAAGTCATCATTAACATAGGTCGTTCAGATTTAATACATTTTTCATATGAGGTCGTTGATATTAGGTTGAGGTTAGAGTTGGTTTTGACTTCGGTGTTCATTATGTCTCCGTTATGTCTGAATTACATCTCGGTTCTGCATGGGCTATGTTTTGAGTTACGTTTGAATAAGGTCATGTTAGGCTGGTCAGCTCGTAGTTCAAATTCGGATCCGATACATCTTACAGTTAGAGTGACAATAAATTAATTCTGGGCTTGGTTGAGTCTGAATTAGATTTGGAGTTGATGTGGGTTATTGTGTTAATTTGTAATAATTAAAATTGATCATAGTGCTAACTGCTACCAAAGCGATATCTAGACTAAACATAACCGTTTGAGAACGCAAACTTAATCAGGTCTAATCAATTGAAGTCTGAATTCATTTGAGTTAGCTTGGATTAGAATAATATTGTGCTCGAATTCTTGAGGATCAGCTTTCATTACATGTCACTTAATCTACGATTTGTCGGGTTACAGAACAAAATAACGTAGTTTCATTTAGGGCTATTGTGTTGAACCGGTATCTGAGATACCCGGGTACTCAAGTACCCGTGAGATATTCGGATAGCCAAAAATTACCCGGCTATCTGGGTATCAATAACATACCCAAATAGATGAGACAGTCAAGAATCTCGATTTGGAAACCATTTTCCAAAGTCATTTTCGACTAACATCAGTAATGAACGAAACAAACTGCAAGCAATTGAATATGGCGTTGTCAACACGTTACAATTATCACATAAAAAGAATTAATTAAAAGTTAATTTCTAAATAATTATCAATATTTACTAACTAAACAATTAATTACTGTATATACGCAATCAATGAAACACAAACCAGAAATATGATTACATGAACTAAAATTTGTTCACAGGGTAACGGTATTTGTTTGTGTTTTTCTCATTGTTATCAAAAGACAATCGAGCGTAATCGTAACGTGTACACAATACCATTTTCAATTGTTTGCAGTTTATTCCGTTCATAACCGATATTAGTCGGGAATGATCGAAAGACGATCCGCTTTCAAATCGAGATTCTAAACTGTGTCGTGTATTCGGGTATCTTACGGATACCCAGGGTGCCGGGTAATTTTTGTCTATGTAATCTATGTAATTAATATCTATGCAATTCGGACCTATTTAACGCATACTGTATCCTAACTCTTAACACGTTGAACGTCACAGTGAAAATGGCCATACCTAATCAGATACGATATAATTTACTATTTTTTATATAAATCGTAAAGCAAAAAAAATTTGAATACTCAGTCTAGCTGTTCTGTTCCTAAGTTATTGTTTCAGTACGAAGTTTGCTCAGAATTTTGCGACAATCAATAATTATTTAATTAAATGAAATGTGAGGTGCCTGTCATCGGTGACCGCTACGGCGTTCAACGTGTTAATCAAGAGATTCAAGATCAGATGATATTCACTTTGAGCTAGACTTGGGTTAGGTCCGGATTAAGTTTCGAATTATTAAGTATGAGTTTTATTACAGTGCAGTTACAAACTCTAAGTTACGCAGTTCAGAACTTTATTATGGTACGTCTGGTATACTATTGAATATCAGTGCAAATTTGATACCGTAACAGTAACTTAGAATATCAATTTCGACAGTAAAAGGTGTGCTCCGATATGTGATGAGCAGCTGTCACGTCACGAGTTAAGGTACGTCAGTCTGAATTAGTCTTAACAGACCGATGAGTTGAGTACTCGAGGAGTAAGCAGTCGACGAACCGCAACCGGAAATTGGTTGGTCGGTTATCAAAGTTTGCGGGTTGCGTGTCTACTGAAGCTTCGAAGGGGAGAGGGTAACTAGGGGGTGGGATGTCCATTAATAAACGAGCGAGAGGTTGGTGGATTGGGGTGCCAGGGAAGGTAAATATTAATTTGCTCGGGCAAGCGTCACGATCGACTCTGAGCCGTGAACAGGTGAAACTCGTTTCGTGCGACCAAATAATTACGGTTCTAACGTGTAAAGTGTAGAGTCGATGGGTGTGCTTTGACTTTTTCTTTCAAGCAAATTTTCTTCTCGTACGTGCCTCTAATAACATATAATTTTGTAATTTCATTCGAAGTGTAGTTACTTTCTAGTGTTGTTAGTCCAGACATGGCAGATTGTGGACTTTTTGCGTAGAATCTGTCACGAGACATACAGCTGATATGTATCTAACAAACGTAGCAAAATAAAGACTGCTAATTCAGTCTAGCATAACCCTAACGTATAGTTAACTTGAATCAAATTAAGATGTAAGTCGTATCTCAGACAGGCATAAATCAAAGTTAACCTAATTTTAATTTAGTTCAACCCAGTCCAAAGTTAAACATACACCTTTTCTATACCATAAACTGTATAAACTCAATTTGGTCTGAATTAAGGCCAAAATATGTTTGGGTTACATAAGGATGAATCCCAATAGTATCCTTGATATAATTAGTCAATCCAGAGTAACTCATATTATAGATTTCACTTGAACTATATCAGAGTTACTCCAGTTCTAATGTGGATTAAATTAACATCTAACCAGACAAAATCAAAACAAAAAAACAAATATGTACCTAGACTCAATACTGTTCTAATTCTGTAATACGTAATGGAGATTTACTAACTCTTGCAATTGTTGATTCAAATTTAACCTAAACGGTATCAAAATTTATTATATTACCACAGAGCGACCTAGGTCTCGATTAGTTATGAGTTATATTTCTCTTCCATCTAGATTAAGTCTCGACTAAATTTAGATTAGGTTTTCTTATATCTTGGTAAAGCACAATTAAGATGATATTATAATTCGATAATTTCGTATAACTAGTATCTATTATATAATTTAATATTAACCTTATAATTCTAATTTCCAACTCAACTTGAACCTAACTTTGACTCTTACATAATTTTGCAATCTCTGAAAATTCATATGCATTCCCGGAACCGTTAGGAACCTAATATGTATGTCTCAGGGAGCTCTCAGAAAGCTTGTCCATCGAATCGTAAATTAGGCTCATTTCCTGCATTAGCTTGCCAGAAATAGCTATAGAAACTCAGGTACGTTCGAACGGAGGAAGGCGACTTTCATCGTGAGCAAAATGTTCGCGTGACGGCCACCATATCGCGTCGCTGATTGTTTGAACAAAGCAGCGTGATGAACACCGAAGCGAGTTCACGTGACGCCGGCCATTACGTTCGAACCACTTAATTATAATATCGCTCAGAATTAAACTGTGCCCGGCGCGAGCACGTACTTGTACCGCAATTATGGTCCCTCGTTATTACACGCAAAAGCCAGGCTTCGGTTTTCGATTCGAAGACGTGTGATTCACTTCGAAATGAAATCGGGAATCGATAAATGGGTTATCAGACTCGTTAAAATGTAATTTATCGGTCGCGGGAGCTCGATGAATGGATGAAATGAATGCAACTCCGGAGGGAAATGAAATGTTCCAGTCCTTTCAAGAAGACAAAATTAAAGAGATACTGAATGAAGGAGGAGTATGCTTGATTGCTGTGTACCATGAAGAGTTACAGGTGACTCGAAGCAGTTGGAAAGTTTTGTATCGATGTTCGCGATCTATAGATTCTCCTCTTTGAAGGTTTGGAAAATTCGATTTGTTCTGAATACAAGATTGCTTTTTTGCTGTCGTCAAGATAATTTAATTTCGCGTTACAGGGTCGTATCACCGGCTGCAAGTTGACACTGTACCTTTAACGCAAATTTCAACTTTCGTTCGATCACAGTCTACTGTATTTGTCTTTTTACTTCAGCCAAGGAAAATTACTGTATTCGTAGAAATCACTTTGAGCGTTATTAATATTATATAATAATAATACATGGATAATAATTTGGGATTTTTGTTAATTTTGACATTCTTCCTGTTTGTACACAATCCACCATGGACGGCTATGATCATTTAAACGGGGGGCCTTATAGTTTTAGGTGGGTTCCGAATTACCATGTGTTAGTAGCACCACGTAGTGTTGAAAATGGTCACCCATCTTAACGCTGATCATACCCACCATAGCTTGTCTGCGGCCTTTGGATGAGAGCTGGTGTTTTCTACGTGTCAACATCAATGATTTGATATTATTTTGTTGCTTCTTTTGGTTTTAAATAAAGTGGAAGAGTGACCCATACTATTTGTAAGCTCCACTAACAATTTGATCTAGGCCAAACCCATCCACATTAAAGTTACAACTCATTCAGATATCCAATGCAAACTTTGGATCAAACGAAAATTCATTCAAACTTAAACACAATCTGTCAGAACGGGAACATAGCTGAGACCTAACCCACTCTTAGATTTCACACAAACAATGTAAAGATTACATTGAATTTACACATAAGAGGGCTTGCCACTTTGATGGCGTTTAAATTAAGCTTAAATTACAAAAATGTTTTACGCGAAACTAGTGTTCAGAATCAATTTATTTTTTGTCGATATATTACTAAAACAAAGTCTAATCTGTTCCCAACGTATTATTAAAAAAAGATAAAAAACATGGCGGCTACAGCCTGATGCGTGAAGATCCTCCGCCTGCGACTGGGTTCATAGGCGACCAGATTACACGGATGTGGATGATCTAAAATAAAAAAATGAATTATTTCCTTAAAAATAGATACTGTAGCTAAAATATAGCTTACGGATTTTTGAAAATTCTAAAAATTGTGGAAATGAGCAGGAGTTAAACTTTTTTTTTGTTTCTTGCCTCAAAACTCAACTTTAAAAGTTTGTTACAGACAAATGAATGAAGGTATCCAAAAGATCATACGCTACATTCTAGATAATCTCATTAAGAATGTGTATATAAAATTTCAGTTCAATTGAACTATTAGTTTTTGTGGAAATCGGTTCCCGATTGTAGTTCATTTTTCATCTCTTATAATCTTGAATACAGTTGCGCCATATATCAATAAATTGATTCTAACAGCAATTTTCACATTATATTAACACGTTAATCGCCGCAGTGAAAGCTCCCATACCAAGTCAGACACACTATAATAGCCCATTTCTAACGAAAATAACGAAGAAACTAATTATATAATTATTCCATTTCACAGTCTCGGCTTTTTATTCTTACCACAATATTAATTCCATTCAAAATCGTATTAAAATTAATAATTATTTGATTAAATAGAATTAGATGCATCGGTCACCGGTGACCGCCACGATAGGGAACGTGTTAAAAAAAATATAGCATTCTGTCAAAAACCAACTGTGGTCACCTTCATAATGTGAAAATTACTATAAATTTCGAAAATTCGTGCATGCTTTCTTATTTCATGCAAAAAATTGTGAAACTTCCCTTCCTTTCATTTTGTCGTACTAATGTTATTTATAAAAAATGCATTGAGGACTAATAGCGGGAAAAATGTGTATATTTCTTCTAATTCAATAATTTGGACATGCAAACTTGTTGCGCTTCATTACTGCAAATTCCAAAAATTATCAGAGTAAACTCATGAAAATAATTGCAATTTGTCAAAAGAGATTCCAAAAGGAGTTTTCGATTTATGATCCGGAATACTGCAAATCCACAACAATAAGTCACCAGACACCCGTATCTCCTTATCGATGATTCGCCGCGTCAACACGCGAATATAACGGAAATCCCACGTTCTTTATGGCTTGGCGACAGGATGTCGCTGGGTTCAAACGGAATCCGGATCATCCAGAGATAACAGGCTGACCGTGGGCATGAGAAAAATTAGCGATGTACGCCTGTAATCCTGTTCAATGGGCAACGGGACGTATCGAATGGACGGTCCACGTGACAGGAAGCGTGTCGAGAATTATGCTACATCCCCGACTGCGTCGCGCCAATAGATCATTAAGTTGCACCACGGCTGTGTATTATGACAAGACACCCGTTACATAGCAGGGGTTGCTATAGACCGGTTAGGGTCGGGAATGTTCGCTTTTACGCGTCGTCACTCCTTTTCAAAGAAACCACCTTTTTCATCCACTATCGTTTAGCCGAGGGATCCTTTAATTTTCGCAAATTTTTTCTGTCTCCCATTCCACCCACTTCAATTTCATTTTTTGTCGCACAGTCTTCACAGAGATCCGTATACAGGAAAATAAATCGAGTTTTGCATGGAGATCAGAGATTTTTAAACGTCAACAGGAGCATGATGAATCATTGCAGAGGCACCTAGATTTTACTGGTTCAGATCATATCCTTGTCTATGGAAATAAAAGAGTAGTAGCATCCCGGACAAGTAAATAGTCTCGAGCGGTCCAGTCTGGTCGTCTGCCTAACAGTGTAACAGTCATGCTGATGATTCAGGAGGGAAGTGAACGAGACATTATTCAGATTAGACGTGTCAAGGATCAGATATCCGGGGCATTTAATAATGTTGTTCCTGTCAAAACACGTACCGTAGTCAACTGAGGGTATAATGCAGATAAATTGCTCCGTGGAGAGCGCATAGGGACGAAAAATCGGTTAAGAAGAGGGGATGCCACCCTGAGACCCCCTCTCTTTGTCGACTATTATTCGATACCATCGTGTAGGGGTGTTTTAATATAGAGCCTAGACCAAAGATTTGAGCGTAACTGTGCAAACAATGGGTGATCCCCGTGAAACGATACACCGGATAGATAATATCGCTGGTGACAGATAGCAGAAATGGCATAACCAATCGATTTTCAATGCTTTTAACTGATTGGAAAAGAAGAAATGGGATTGATGGAAAGAGCTTGTAAGTTGCATTCCGAATCTATACTTGAAGAAGTCATATCTGAAGTAACATGTCACATGTAATAACATTGATCCGAGTGTGTTTGTTATAGACCTAACCCCATCTAATCCACGCATAATTATGTCTAACCGATATGTAACTAAGATTTTTTATTTCCGGTGACAATGTAAAATGTGCAAGGGAAGCGGTTCGATAGCACAGAAAAATATTTTCTGAGTGTAGTTGGCCGGATAGATTACCTTCGAAATTTGACAGCGATGGTGTTTTCAAAATTATATTACCATGCATATTTGATTGCATATTTATATCATCTGCAACATATAGAAGAAACATGTTCTTACGTATACGCTCTTTAAAACCATTCAAGTCACGCATGAAATATTTTTTGTGTCGTCAAAACTGGAGAAGATCATTATGTAGCCTGTTTTAGGTGGGACACGCTGTATAAGCGATTTAATCGCGAGGAACTAATTGTTGAAAGTGACAGACAAAAAGAGAGAGAAATTTTGTGAGTGCGTATGGAGTGTTTTGTTTGCATTATTACATTTTTGTGCATTAAATTTATTTGTTCAGTTTCCAGTTCCCATTTATATTTTATTATAAAACTTATTCAATTCAATATCCGTAAAAGTTACTGTAATGCTTCTAGATTAAGAGACAGTATAATATAGAGGGAGCAAGACAAAGTATTTAGAACTTACAGACAGATAATAGCACTGTATTTAGTAAAGAGTATTGCAAAGAATTTTTGGAACAATTTTTTCAACTCAACCTTGTTTTCAGCTAGATAATATTCATTTTTCCACTCACGTCTGTTGGACATTTTTTACTTAGGTTGATATGCAATATCTAACCCTCAAAAGTCCTTAGTGTTGTTTAACACATTGTGTAATATTAATAAAAATTAAGCAAGTATACAGAATGTTGGGAATAGTATTCAAGACATTCAGGGTCGACAGTGCTCGTTCCCACTGTAAATAATTTTATTTAAACAAAATTGTTTAGAAAATTCTTTATAAGTAGGGCAATGTTGAGTTTTCGAACTGTACCTGCTAGACATTTTTTATTTAGTGTATTGATGACTACCCTGTTCACCTTAAATATATTCTTTTTGTCATCCTGTATACCACTTTTCCTTATTTCTGTTCATTGAACAACATGTTTTTCAAACACTCATTTTGTTTCGAAACTTCACAACTTTAATGTTTCTCTCGTCGCAAGTGCACGTATCGCTTTACCATATTCCCATCAATTACACGGAGCGATTCAATAAAAAAAAAACAAACAAGGCAGAAGAAAACAAATTTAAAAAAACAACGTAACTCAATCTCTCTAAAAATCGACCGCTCACGCAGTGAAGCGTCCAATAGCGTTCCCATTTTTTACAAAAAAAATCCTGTGCGTGTGTGTGTGCGCGCGGACGGGGAACGGAGAGGCGGAGAGAGTTTCGATACCGTCATCTATTTTTCATTTGGATCGGTTCGGTACCAGGCATGCCGATTCGCTGACAATCGGTGATCACAGCTTTTCAGATCGCCTGGAAAAAGTTTCGAATCGACCTGGTCGTTTCGAAGAATTGCACCGAAAATATTCAATGGCCGTCACAAAAAAAGGGGCCGGTGATTACACGCTCGCATCATTGTCGAGCGACGTTTGATCTTGTACAAATTTCGTGAAACAATGGCGGGACCGGCGGCCTCCGTGGATTTCCACTTTTCACCAAATATTTGCCGAACGGAATGGAAGTCGCATCGCCATTGATCGATTCTTTATTTCGTCCTCCCTCCAATTTACGGACAACCCTTTTTTTAAGGTTTTTCATATCGTTCTGCGCCTGTATTTCGTACTGGGAATCGCGAAATTACGGTCCGATGCCTGAAAATTAAAGTCGAAGCACAATACAACCAGACTGATTTTCAGTAATCAGTAAAATGGTGAACAATTTCATCAAACGGAGGAATTATTCATTAGTTATACATTCAGAGAGTGTTTTTTTCGTTGGAATCATTGTATATAATGGTGATTACGTCCTGGTTAGGTTTAGTTCGGCATGTGTTGTACAGTCCACGACAAAAAGATAGGTTCACTAATTTTGATTTACTCCACGCTTCTTAATCATCATAGAGTTCTTTGACTTTGTTTCTGTAGTTATATTTAAAACTATAATTGTGATATTATTTAACAGAAATAATTTATGATTAGGTTTTATGGTCTAGAAAAAACATTACGTAAATATGAAGCTTGTTTAATGCGACAAAAAGATAGGTTCATTTGGCATAATTAAAGAAGTATTAACATTAAAGCTTCATTGCTTTTATTTTAATATTTTGTACATTTACCATGCAGTCTAATTAATTAAAAAATTCGATTTGGAATGCTGTCATATAATTTTTTAGGTTGAAGTGGAGGCTTGACGCGGTATTATCAATAAATATCATGTTGTTATTACATGATTATTTAAAAAAAAATTCGTGAACCTATCTTTATGTCGCGGATTGTATGTGGGTTACTTTAAAGACCAAAGTCATGTCAGATATCGACGTAATCTAACTTGAATTAAGTCTATGTTTGATTTGTGTGTGAAAAAATAATAGTAGAATTCATTTTAACCCTGAAATGAATGCAGATTTTTGGTAATTCCATATATTCTTTCAATCAGAAAGCTTTCAATGCTAGATATAGTGGTCATAGGGGGCCATAAGCAACCTCAGCTTTACCACGTTGAGTGCCACAGTGAAAACTGCCATATTACGTCAGATACATTATAATTCACTGGTATGAAGTTTCGATGTAAATTATAAAGCGAACAATTTTTTAACAATTCAACTGTATTGTTTGTATTTCATATTATCATTGAAATGTTGAGGCTTTCCAGAATTTCATGAGGATTAATGCTAATTAGATTAAATTATTGGCGCCGGTTACTGGTGACTGCCACGGCGTTCAGTATATTAAGTGGTAGGATACGAAAACGTAGTGACACGCTCATTCTAACTTTTGTGTTACAAGAAAGAAATAACAGCAGTATTTACTGATATTCTGCTTTTATTTTTGACACACAATACCTGTGAAATGTTCCTTCTATGTCACTTTAGGGGTCATTCTACTTTGACCAGCCTGAAAAGTCGATGTACTTTAGATTTCACGTACGAGAAAAATATAAAGGCAATTCTCTTGACATTTAGTAGTTTATTGGAGCGTACCTTAAACTTTCTGTATTTAAAATTGTATTAAGAAATATGAATATTTGAACCAGATACAGCAATTCTCGTAATAAATGTCCTTCCATGCACAGGTGAACGGTGTACACGATTTCGCCATTTTGGTTTTTGTAAAACCAAAGCGAATTTTTTTTATAAACTCTTTTAAACATAATGAGTCCATGTTGCGTACAAGTTACTTTAAAAATACGGTAAGCTGTCGGTGTTTCCATGTAATGTTAAAAGATAACAAAGTTTTATACATGATAGTGTGAAATATCAGAAAATTGTGAACATTTTTGCAAACTCACTCGAGACTTTAAGATTTCGAAAACTTTAAAAAATCACTTCCAAAGACGCAGGTTGGTGAAAGCGCGGGAAGGGAAATTTAAATTCAAAGCGCGAGGAGCTTCGCGAACTCGAGTCGGAAACTCGTTTCGACGTGGCGAATTCGACAATTTCATGGGAACAATGCACGTCGAAAAGGGAACAGAAGCAGCTTATCACAGCATCGTGCACGTGGAAAACTACCTAACGACTCGACAATTCGCCCTTAGTCTCGAATCTCGTCCTGTTGTTTAGCCTGCGACACGAATAACTGAACAGTCCGCTTCTATAATATTATCGGAGCATTGTGCTCCAGTATTTAATTCTGCTAACGTAATTTCGGCTGATTAGGGATTCCAAGCGACTGACCTGAGCGCTTAACTTCCCCATGGACGTGTTTGAAGCACAATGCTGGTAAAATACGTTGTAAACAGGGGCAAAGTATTATATGCTCGAATTAATGCAAAAATTCAAAATTAGAGAAATTGAACGGTTAGTGCATATATTTGACACGGACTATTGATTCAGTAGATTTTATTTAGCAAAACCCAGTTATAGCTCATGAATTTGGTCTACCACAGGACAGTGTCCGAAATGACATCTAGGGCTCTGAGTTCAGAAAAATCAATCAATGATAAAGCAACGAAAAAACGTAGTCCACGTATAAGTAAGTCTAACTGAGATCCAGATCGGACTTAGCAGACATAATCTAAACGTAGTACAGACCTCAGGTATTCTAACCGAAACCTAATCGAAATTGCTGAGACCTAACCGACACTTAACCGAAATCATTGGAACATAATACAAGACTAACTCAGGTCAAAATATGATTCAATCTAAACATAATCAAGACCTAATTTAAAACTAACTTATATCTATCCTAGATCTAACCTAATGCAAATTTTACTTAACCTGCGTTTAGCAAGAACCTAACCAGAACTCCCTGAAATTTGCTTACGAATATAATCAAAGATAAGTTGAATAAAAATCATATCTAACTCACCCAGTTACAATCCATCTCTATCGAAAAATTTCAAACAATCTGTTTTTGACCTCGATAAGGTAGCCCGGTTTATACTTGATAATATTTCAGATTTTATTACACAGCAAAACCTGTATATGGCATTTCACCAGCATGTTGTTTCCATAAGAATTCAAGATTTGTTTAAAAAAAAACTTCCATAGAGAACAACAAACCCCTACAAAATTATTGTTACTCGATAAGGCTTCAAAACCGCGAACGTGTTTTCCGTGTTCATCTTTTGCTTCGAGCGACTCAATAAACGGAAAAATAATAATAATAAAACACGGTTGAACCCGAAACCCCCTACCATATACACGTGGACACGTAAAAATGGAAAGGGACTATAGGTGGTAGGAGTAGGGATTTTTCATTAGGGCAAGCTAAGCCCCGATGCGAAAGGATTAATAGAAGTTATAAAGTAGAGGCCGAAGAGGTGGAGGAACATTACGTGACCTGACTCCGATCGAGTCTTTTCTTCAGGATATGTTGCAGCTTCCCGTCGTTTCTCATTCACCCCCACGGCTCATGCGCATCACATCTGACCAATAGAATCGCCTGGTCCATCTCTGCTGCTGACCAAACCCCTTGACTCGTACCACTCTTGCACCCCTCCCCCCTCGCCCCCGTAGAAGAAAAAAGAAACTTTCAGAACTAACTGCCTCCTCTCACACCCCGTTCCCGTCTCTTTCCGTGAGGATACAGTGTGTATTTTCCAGAGGAAACCTCATCAACTCCATCCAAACTCCATTTCTAAGAACGGAATTAGAAAGCTGTGGAATTCATCGCATGGCGACACACATGCCGGCGAAAAAGTTCTATCCTCCTTAAATATCTGCTCCCTATAATACCATGGCGGATCCACAACAGATTTCCTGTGAAACGCTGACTTATTTTGGTAGATTTGTGGATTCTCTGGTTTCTGGATGACTTTGAACATGACTGACTGTAGAAAATATTGCGAATACTATAAAACACTAAAATAGAATGCTTATAAAATAATATGTACACGTTTTGTTGTATAACGAGATCCTAAATATTAGATATCAAATATAAGGTGGATCTATCCTATCAGAAATCATTGACCATTCGTCTACTCGATTATGAGTGGGTTAGAAATGATTTTTACTTGAGTTATGAGTGATTAGGCTGGTGTTAAATTTTGGACAGGTCTGGTTAGGTTCATGCTAAATACAGATTATGTGTAATTTGCGTGTAGGTAAGATCTAGGACGTATACACGTTACGTTCAGGTTATGTATCGGTTATGTTTGGAAGGTTTGTGTTATGTTTCAAAGATTTCGTTTAGGTCTGGGTTAAGCCTTGCAAATTTTGATTAGATTCAGGATAGGTTGGATTGTCTCTGCTGTGGTACAAAATTGTAAAATTAAAAACCGTGCAAGTGAAAGATAATGTTTATAATTAATTATTCTTATATTACTGAGGTATATTGCAAATTAATTGTAAGTCGTGTGTAGATTAAGTACAATTTGAATTGTTTGAGTAAAATTTGGGCTTGTTAAATTTGCATGAAGTCTACCTTAATTTTTGTTGAGGCAGGTCAATATTAGTTTGCTTAGAAGGGACTTAGATGTTGGTTAGATTTCAACTTGAGGTGAAGGTGGGATGAGGTCAGTTCTAAGTGTGAGTTACGATTCGGTTAGGTCTCAAATAGATCTACGTACGGTTCAGACTACATGCCATTTGAGGTGGAGTCAGGTGAGACCTTAACTTTGAAGAGGTACGTTAGGGTTAAATCTGACCTTGGATCGGGTAACGCCTGATCTCTACTGTGTTATACTTAACTTAATCAATTATATTAATTGTAAGTTAGTTCTAACAAGCTATTAAACATGAGTTGGGCAATATATTTATTGTATCAGGTTTTGCATAGTTTGAACTTTACTGAATTTTAATATCTAGAGTGTGGCTCAAATTTAAGTTAAATTTCAGCTGTAGCTTAAGTCTATATTAGGTGTCGTATACTCTTCACTTTGATATGAATTATTTCTCGTGAGTTAAATGCTTAATTATTAGAACGTTTTCCTCTAAGTTAGATTTGAATTATATTTCCTCTATCTCTCGCTTGGGTATGTGTGATACATCTGGTCACGATTAGGTCTGTAAAATCTGCATAGACCAATATGTCCATCTTCTTCCTCGCGCTAGTATCGGCCGCGCGCAAACAGATCAATGCTCTGCGTTCCAATATAAACAGTATTATTGAAACAAAGCGGGAACGGGAGGTGTAGCTGGACCAAGAGTTCCCTGACGAGGGGTACAGTGAAACAGGGGGAGGTCGAACCTACCGAACGGAGGATGAGGGTTGATGTTTCTGCCTGGCTGTGGAGAATGAACGAGGGGAGAAGAGTTATGTTGCCGCGATATTGTACTGCGCGAACCTTCCACAGGGTTGGAGGGGTTTCTGGCTTCCTGTTCCACCCCCGTTTCCTCTTCACCCCCTGTTCGATACTTTCCCCAGACAACCCCGCGAAAACTCTGCAGTCGATGCTGTATGCATTGTGTGTCACGACTTCTTGATACTCTGGCTACAATAAAATCCACGGTGTGTAATGTATTTCATTTTTCCATAAGGGAAGAGTCAGGTTGTTTTGCTAATGAACACGGAGGATAATTTTACAGATTGACATTGTGTTATCTCAGTCGAGGAACGTCTTAAAGATTAGCAATTATAACACTGGGATTAAGGATGTCTGGTCAGTTTCTTGGGCAGGATTAATTAGGTCAACGACCATTTAATACCGGGAGACTTTGAAAATCTAGACTCCCAGGAATTGCGTCCCCTTTCCGATCCAGTCTCCTGGAAAATGAACAGAGAATCTGCAGCATGAGCCGTCACCGCGACATCTGCGCTAATTTCACACCGAGCTGACTGCGTCCAGCCAACCCCCAGCCACCCCCGACAGCCAGGTCTGCTTCACTGGCTTGCTTCGTTTCTGTCCCGTCCATCCTGATCCCAGATAGACTGGAAAACTTTCACTTTGATCGGGCCAATTCCGAGATGTCTGTTCTCGGGATAATTGACCGTGTATTCTTATTTTCCTCTACAGATATAGGATTTATCTTAATTTCATTTTTTCCTGTTTTTTATGTTCTTGCAATGTCTGTTTGCTGAAAGAGTTGAGATCTAGTCTCTCTACTCTTATAAGGCCTGACTGAGACCTAACCGAGACTGATCTAAATTATGACTGACGTATCCCAAATCTAACTCAGATTTCACTATACTTAACTTCGAAATAACTTACCTTTGTTTACACTGCATTCAGACATGGTACAGACCTAGCGTAAATAGTTTACAAATATAAGCCTAATACAAACTTAAGTGTAAATTCTTTTCACATACACCTAACCCCAAATTAGACATAAATAGTCACTAACAAATGTCAGTTTTACTTCAGTTTCAACACAGTTATAAATATAGTGATTTTTAAGCTTTAAAATATTAATTTCTACGTTATATTAATAGATATATAGCCTGAATTATCTTTCAAATATATGTTACAATTAATCGAGTGTCAATTAAGTCACTCTCGAGTTTTTACAAGGCCTCGAGTATATTCAGTTAAATTGTTCTCAGATCAAAATTACGTCTGAGTTAGGCCTCAGCCGCTCTTGATTTCGTCTTATCATCAATTAAGTTATGGTTTCACAAATTGGATTCGACTTATGTTTTCATTATTCCAGACTTACCGAAAAATGCTGCATTATTTTGAATTTAAGTAATACTAAAAGTGATATAACGCTTAATAGTCACATAAGTACACTATTTTCTTCAGGGATCTCCCAATTTTTACTTAATAGAAATGAATTCATATTGAATGAACATATCTTTTTCAAATTTTAGTAAATTCATCACCCAGAAAAGCATCTTGGCAAAAACGCAAAATTCCAGTCCTGTGAAGCTACACATAGTTTAGATTGACATTAAGATAATAACACTTGTACTTAATGTAGGTCTGCACAAAAATTGCTAGAATGGGATCTTTCTTCCTAAGTATTCTCTCAGATAAATAAATTAATAATAAATAACAGTAATAAATCAATTTATATTTCGTATAAACAGTCAATGATACCCTTGGAAACGCCTGAAACAAAGATTCAATAACGAGATACATTTTTAAAGAATGATCTTTTTGTAACAGTCTCGGACAAAACAATCCGAAGCGTAGTATAAGAAAAGAACGAAATCGGATTAACCAGTCCACTCGCATCATCCTGTACAATCGAAGAAACAACCCTCTGTCCTAACCAAACCTAAAGGATATCAAATCTAAATCTAAAGCCAAGCGTCGAAATCCACGTGGGGTAAAACACAGCGTCTCTAAAATTCAAAACGAAATCTCCAGAAACCTGTACCGTTCCGTACATAGTAGGAGGGGGTGACGGGGATGGGCTGCGATCGCAGAATTTCGAAGGGCGATTTCTGCGGACAAACCTCGCATCAAGTATCCTGCAGCACACACGACCGGATGTTTAGGGGAACGCAAACACACCGTGTCTCTGCATTATGGATGCAACGGAGTGGACCACCCCCATACACACACACACACGCACACACACATCCAGGCCGTGTGTACACCGCGAGAGATGGTTGGCTGGGCTGCTCGCATTTATTTATAATCAAATTCCGTGTATACCGGCGACTGAACTGAATTTCTATCCCCTAGACCGTGTGTGTGTGCGTGTGTGTGTGTACACGCACGCGCACACTATGAGATCGAGGGAGTGAGAGGGTACGAATACGTGTACACCCTCTCGATCGAGGATTCCGTCGGCTAGCTATGGTTGAGGGGGTGAAAAGGGGTGGATTCGCTCGGCGGTCAATTTAAAAATCAATATTGACCGAGGAACAGACAATCCTTTATTTATCGACGCGGATTGTTGGCTGCGGCAAGGAGATTGCTCCCCCCTCCCCCCACTCTCACCCTTCTTTCATCCCACTACGTTTTGCTGCCATGTTGCTTGAAACGCGGCCTGAATAATGCGGTCATTCTTGCTGGAGGAACGGTGAGGATTTTGTTGGAACCATGGTTGATTCTTCATTTTTTGGTTCGATTCGGGATTACTACAAGGGGTTGAATGTAAGTTTCCAGGGTATTTTGGGTCGATTGAAAGATTCTTATGGCAAATTAGGAAATCTTGATGCAACTATGTTGTTCCTTGTAAATTAACACAGATCTAACCAAGATTTACACCCCAGTGATTCATGCAACTAATATAGTTGCAACATACTTTGATTCATGTTTCACTGATAATACTTTTTGTACTTGCAGAACAGAATTATGACGTTTATTTCACATTAGGGCTGTTTTTATGAGCATAAACCAAGTTATAGCAGCTCACTTGTCAGATCTATCTGACAGTTAATATAAACCTTGCTTAAAGCTACATCAAGCTCATCGCAATGTTTGAAATATCTGAATGAAAAGTTTGAAGAATATCTGTTCACATTTTAAATAACTTTTATGAAAGAGTTTAAGTGTCAGTGATACGATACTGGTACGAATAAAAATAATCATCGAGCACATTGAAATTGTAATTAACTATTATGCGAAAAATTTAATTAAGGACTCAAGAACTCGTAGAAAATTACATATTGCCAGTAGAAATGTAATAACATGTCCAAGAATAAGGTCTTGAAATAACATCTTCTGCGTTTCTGAGAGTAATAAACTAAAGAAAACAATGTAGCACGTGAACAGGTTGACATAGTCACCCTATCGACTTCCCTATTCTTCAGCTTATTAATATTTGCTCAACCCTTTGCTTCCATTTGTTCTTGAGGACCAATACCATCGGCCAGATGTAAATATAAGATGCAATAAAATGTGGCACATATGATGGAGTAGAAAGATAATAAAGTTTGCAACCTTAGAAGGTATAACAGAAATATTCTTTAGACAATGATAGGATAAATTTCTGCACAAAGTCATTCATTTAAGCGCTTCCCCTCGGAAAATTCATCGTGGAAACCCGATTATGGCGGCCATTCACCGCGAGATAGCGTGTTAGGGTAGCACTTAAAGATTCTTTGATGTTCACCAAAATGTTCGTGAAGTGTCCTGAAGCGATTCAGGCAGGTGAGCTCGGATTTCTCAGGGGGTCCACGGTTCATTTAATTGTGGGAATCCGATGGGAAACTTCACAGGGCCGCTTAATAACTTCTGAGATCCTTATGTACACCTTCGCGCGACCGTAGCGTAGGGCAAATTGAAATTAAGATACCGCATCCAACCGGAAGGGTGCCGACAAAATTCTCTGGAATTCATTTTGCAGCACCTACAAAATCTTCTGTAGAGTTTCGGGATGAAGGAGACCAGAAATCGAAATTATTTCTGTTAAATTCATTCTACATTTTTTACTCTAAAATGACGCAGAAGCGAAGAGTGTGAGCCACCATAGTTTTCCATCTTGAATTAATTTAATTTGTACTTTTGTTTAAAATTGTTGAAGCCTCGAATTGTTTGCAATCATCTTGCAACGAGGAATTCATTGATTTACAATTACATGAATTTGAGGTATTCTTGGATTTGGAGGATGAACGACTTGAGATATCCTAGTTTATCATGAAGTTCAGATACGTTGGATTTTTTGTACAGCTTTCCTGAAAAACAGAATAATACGAAGATTATTAATTACAGTTAGACTTGATAAAATAAATTTTAGATCTTGAGATAATTTTTGTTGACTTCCTTGAAATAAACAAATCAACCTTATATTACTATTAAAACTATTAATATCTACATATACATTTGCAATAAATTGAATAAGTAATAATAATTGTATTAAGAACTAAGCCCGATGTAATTAATAATAATTGTTAACAAGTCTAACCCCGAACTTAGTATTACGAATTTTTACAGATATAAAGTGGACTTGATTCACATCCAAATAATAATAAACAGGCCACAAGTAACTGTATTTTGGATAGACTTAATTCGAACCTAATTGTGACATCATGTATCCAACACTAGCGCGGCTATTAATTTACGTTAAACTTATCCTGGAAATACTAGAAACTTAAGTATTTATAATTTCATATAGATCTAACTCCGATCTAGCCGACAATAATTATTTATGATGTTACAGCGAGAAACCTGTCACTTGCCATAATCAAGAACTTAACTCAGACACAACCCCAATCTATTAAAAATACCTATGAATGTCACTAGAAAAGTCACTGGAAACATTTTAATGTAGTTTCTTCCGGTAAAGTGAAAAAAGTTATCTCCTTTTTGAGTCGATATCTCGTTTCTTGATCGTATCCTTGGTCCAGGGTCTCCCTACGAGGGTTGAACCCTCGTTGCTGATCCTTGCATCTTCCCGACTCCGCCTTTGATCAGCCCACAAGCCTAAACACCCGCTATTATGGACAATCAATCGAAAAAATGGAGCCTGGCCACCCCAAAAAGCTGACCACCATGATCATGGAACCCTCTCGGGGAGATCACCTCTAGTGGATGGAACGTTTACTATCCTAAATAAACCGGTTAACGATTTCTCTTTATTCGGCCACTGTATCGACGGTTTCTTCAATTTCCGTTTTGGTGTGTATAATATTACATTTTCAAAAAATTTCTAAATACTTAAACTCATAAGAGATAGTAAATGTAGCTCCAACTTCTTCCATTACAAAATGCGTACTTAATCTGCTCACAATCTTTTCAAAATAAATAATCCCACCTAACATAGAATAATTGCAATCCAGATAGACCTATCTGTCGCGCAACCAACTATTAATCTCAAATCTAGTTAGTACAATACCAGACCTAACTTCAGCCTAACCAAGGCTAAGATGAACATCACCACACTTACTGCAATTCGAACCTGACCGGATTTAACTAAATTGAACAGAACTAAATATGTTACACCGACTTGGACAACAGCAGACCTACGTTACTATAAATATCTGAGACAAAAAACTGTTAATAATCTGTAGAAAACGTGGAACGTTCACCCTAACCTCTGATTATTTCATCTCAAAATGCACAATGAATCTATGCACAATGTCTTCGTGATACATTCTACGTCCTCACTACAGGGTGTGTCGCAGCAGAAGAACGTCTAGGAACAGTTTCCTCCAAGAAGGAACCTACACATACACACAGACACACACACAGAGTCACATAAGAGTGGAGGGGTGAGAATAGCACGCGCACAGAGAAATTCATCCCTGAGAATCGAGGCTGTGTCCACTAGTATGGCGGCTGGCCGCTCGATGCACCGTCCGCCCTCGCTGACCGACGCCGGGCGTCGCGGCGCCCAGCCCCTACACGCCCGTTGCCATAGAGACGCGCTGTCATTAAAGCATCGCCTTATCATAACCGACGCGCGGCCTTTCTCTCTCTCTACCCCTCCTGGCCGCCATCTTTACACCCTCCCTGGACACCGAGACTACAACCCTCCCTTTTACCACCCTCTCTACACTGCCCTCTGCTTATCCCCCTATTCATCCCTTGGAAACGTGTGTGCTCCTGGTCACATGAGGGATGATGTAAGGCTGAATTTCAGATCTTGGACAACGGAAGTACAGGTCTTGATTTCATAGACGATTTTTATTCACTGCTTGTGAATTAAAGTAACTGCCAGTATCAGTCGTATAATTGACAGGACTTAGGTTTTTGAATGTTATAATAAATATCGATTTGGTGACAAACTATGCGACGCGTATGCTACATGAAATTGTCCTATGAAATCTATCAATTTTATTTTGTCGTGATTAGAGTTTATTTGTAGTGAAAGATATCCTATTAATCTCAGTGACGAATTATATCTTATAATTTTTTTTGGCATGACATTTATCTCAATAATCTAAACAGTGTCGGCGAGTCTGCTGGGAATACTCAAAGTTTTCACCGCAGAAAGATGATGTCTCTTTTTTGTCTCTCCTACCTTGTAACTAACCTAGATCTAGTGCAACCTAACTTAAACTAATCTGGATGTTACACGAATCTACCCAGATCTACCTGGATTTAACTCAAACTTAGTATAGACTTAATATAAGTTGACATAATTTAACTTAGAACGAACTTGAACCTAACCTGAATTTAATGTAGTTTGATCTAATTTAGCATAGATACAACTTGACTCTAACTCACAATCAGTCTAAATTGAATGTCAATTCAGTTATGATCAGACTAATTCCATTCTAATCAGATCTAATCGACCCCTAACCCACAAACTACATGGTATGAATTGATTTTTTATAGATAAACAGCAGAAATGCTTGTCTACGTCAAATCTCGATCAGATCTGGATAAGGACCACCGAAAACAAACCCAACGTAAAATTTCAATAACTGTGTTGAAAAATCTGTATTAATCCTTAAAAGCTACCATAAAAAAATCACGTTAACCTTAAAGGCTGCCAGGGGTTGAATTTCACCCATGATAGCATTTAAGGGTTAAGAATGACTGGAGTCTGTTTTTCATCCTTTAGGTTTTTAATAAGTATTTGCCTTTACAGGACACGAATTTCATTGCAACTGAATTTCTGTTGAAACCCTAAATGCTTTCCCTGTTCTTTAATGAAAATTGTTTACGCCGTTAAAAACACCGATCTTCGTGAGGAAAATCGGCTTCCCAGTCTCGCAGCACATTCGCGGCACGTTTTTCCTTTAGATCTGGGGAGCGTTAAGGAATATCCATTGGCGTTGGCGAAATAGAAATTACAACGGACCACGTAGCCGGCTCTCATCATTTGCATATTCGTTTGAAACAATATCCTCGGGGCGAGGCTCCGTCAGTTCACGAAGGCGTTCGACTGTTTCAATTAAAATAAGCATACGCCCCTGACACACCATCCCCCTTCGTGAAACGACGGGGAAAGAAGATGCTCTCACTATATTGCTTAGAGTCCTTTCGAGCCCTGAATGCAAAGCAGCCGCTGAAAAGTCGGGAATATTAATGTTTTCTTGTTTTTCAGCGATCCTACCTTCGTCCAGAAATGACTTCCTCCTGCTGAATTAAATTTGCTTGGAAGATGATACAGTTGTTTCGCACATCGGGGTTGAAATGTAGATAGTACATTAGAACACAGTTTTATGTCCGTTTTGTAAATTAACGCTGCCTTTGTTTTTACTCTCGAGAATACTATTATGTAAAGTCTCATAACTGAAATTTCAAATCTTTCGAAAGTTTTGATTATTATTATTATGTGATGGGCGTGTTTCTAATTAATTAAGATGTAATAAGATACATATAAATGCAATTTTATGTTGACTGACGTCAACACTATTTATGTTTTTCTTATTTTTAGGTCCGCATAAGGTCTTCATTAAAATTAGAACGCGTCACCAGGAACAGAGAAAACGGAACACAAGTTATGGAATTCGATTCGGAGTAAAAACAGAATTAGAGTTGGTTATGATCACCTTTTTGAATTCAGCAAGAGTTACTTTTATGTTTCGAGCTTAAGAGTTAAGAAACAGTGATAAAACTATTAATTCAGTGATGGGTACACCTTCAAAATTGTTAGATTCTCTCCAGGTTACTCTTTTGGGGTAGATGTAGGTTAGATTTTTAGTTAGGCCTGGATTAAATGTCGATTAGGTTTCCATTATATTTGAGTTAAGTTTTCGTAATGTCCGTACTAAATAGTTATTAGATCCAAGTTAGATTTGGTTGAGACTGAATTAAGTGTCCATTAAGTCTGACAAGAGACGTTCGGCAAGTGACTCACGCCGGTTTTCATGTAACACAATTGTTTATTGAGCTACCCTAAGAACGATGCCAAATTTGGTTGGTGCTACTTGTCCACTTTAAGGGAGAAACCACATCTTTTATCCGAGTCGTCCCTTTTATTTATGCGCTTATAATTTCTAAATTACAAAAGGTATCGAAAAAAACATTTAAATAAATATTATACCCTTTCTGAAAGGCTATGTAGGATTAGGCCTAGCGTGGGTTGAAGTACTGTTTAGGTCTGGGTAAGATTGGGTTACGTCCCTGTTAGGTCTGAATTAGAAGACCTTTACATGTTTCACACCTTCATTAATAAATAACTTGTACCAGGCTATTGCCATTAATGCGGCGCTTCTGAATTTCATCGTACGTGAAATTTTTCTAGAAATAATGTCTCGAGTATTATAGACAAATTTTAAAGCAGCAGTTCGATTAATTATTCACCCTTCCTTCGATTTCGAGGCAGTCGTACTTTCGTAACCATTCGATTCCATTAATCAAGCCAAGCCCCATATTATATGGAATAAAATTAATGAGATACACAGAAACCCACTTGACTTCCGGCTCGCAAGTTTCGCTGGACCCCCTTTGCTCTATGGAATCGTGTTATGGGTGTTGAATGGGACCACGTTCCTCCATGGCCTGATGAATTTCAATACGCTTTCGAAGATCATTTATAGTCCGTTATTTATGCATTTTGTGTTGCAGCCAAAGTTGATTAATAGTCGAAGTATATAGTATCCGCTTTAGAATCAACAGTCAAATATCCAAAGACTCCTCTTAATTCTTTCTTAGAAACAACCGCTAAGGGATGATTTATGCACGTGGTATAGACTTGAAGAGCTATTAGCTTCCTTCATTCTTCTAACAGTTAAACTTTTAAATTATCAAAAGACATCACTGTGTTTTTGTCAGCAGTGTGATTTGGATTTATGTGTACACGATTATGTTAAATTGTACATTGAAATAGATGATTAAAATAATGATATGAATTATATTAAATTGCGTAAATTTGAACCATCACTGGGAGGTTAGATTTGGGATACGTGCATTCTTGCGTTTGAATTAAATTACAGATGCGTTATTTAGTATAACCGATACTTAGTATTTCGAGAGTGCCCAGGTCCGATGTGTTTTGTTCCAGAACGTATTTGTCCTTACCCTTTGGCCTGAACCTCCGACCCCATAACCCTCACCCTCATCACACCCCTAATTCCCTTCTCCTACGAAAAGGCTCTCGCGGCCCTCTACGAAATAACGAGTCTCATTAATCCAATTAACCAGTAAATAATGGGATAGCATTTTCGTATTTACGAGAGAATAGTCGGGTCGGACGTAATGGAGTTTTGAGCTGACTATCAATATGTTCTTGCCGGCCGCGGAAGAACAAAGTGCGGGTCACTCGCTCACTTAGTTAACCCCTGGCGGCCCGGGGCTTGCAACCCCCGGGGACATCAATTTCGTTTCCTTCTTGGCCCCGGGAAATCTGATTTTCCAGGATCTTTCTTTCCTACGAAGTTCCTCCGAAAGTTGTTGACAGTCTAAGGAACTTGGCTACAGTTTTTAAATATTTCATGAAACAATCCAGACCTAACGTAGACCTAGCTTACGCCCACCTCGGCCTAACGCACACCTAACTGAGGTCTAATGGTGACATGATCTAAATGTAATCAGGAGACTTAATATAAATTGAGTCAAGCTTAAAATTAATATTCGAACATGATTGACGTGTATCCTTCAATTAGAATCAAATATGATCTAGCCAATCTGGCATAATGAAATTTTACGTTATTTTTTATTTGAATCAACTTTTCAGGATTGTTATTTAATCCAAAGTAGACGGAAAAATTATAATTCGTAAGAATTTATAGAAACACATATTCGAAAATAATTTCTAACACTCACAGAAAAATAGATCTTTCCTTGTAAATCATACTTTTATTTTCACTGGTTCCAAAATAAATTCTGTACCCTTCAAAAATGTTCGAAGATTATTTGAAGAGTAAAACAAATGATTTCTAACACACCGCAAAGAAATACCATTCCTTCTTCGCTTTTTATTCCACCCCCCATAAAAAAGCCTTCTTTCGGGCCGCCATCTTCGAATTGTAGGGGCAAAATCGTCCCTCCGCGACTGAGGACGATGAATTTTATTTTATAGCCATCGTGGGGGAGCGGCCTTCGGGATCTTAAGGGTGGAATATGTTTCGTATCATCATAGAGGGGTAGCTTGGCATCTCCTACCCATCCATAACGTTCCGTTGTGGCAGCCATTTTGAATACATTCTCACCCCGCCGAGGAGAGTTATCTCCGAATACGTTTCGATTTCCCATTTAAAAGATCTTATATATACACGTGGTGTAAGTGGTGCCGAGGTGAGCATCCAACGGGGGTTGCTGGTGTCTAAAAATATTAGCTGACACCCACTCACCCTTTTCAACCCCTGAAACCTACCTACAGGGTGACTCGCGCGAACTCAGCAAACTGAAATGATTTTTATACCAACGTGGTATACCAGCGTGGACTTTTCTACGATCTTAACATTTCCTTGATATTTTCATCCCCAGGGAATTTTCCTTCTTCCCGAATGCAAAATCGTTCATGATGTCTCATCTATTTCAGATAACGTGACTGTCGAATGTATCGATACCTACTTCACCCTCATGATGCATCGATTTTCTCCAAGAAAAATCACCCTTCGCCTTATTCTCCATACAAAGTCAGGAGAAGAAGAACACATAGGTGTATATGGGGGTGGCTGCCCCCTCATACATCACTGTGACACTCGTCTAACTATGTCTCTCCAGATTTATCGCGTTTACCAAGCATGCCTAATATCGCGCTACGTTTTCGCGTTCGAAGGGCTGTGCCCCCCCCCCCCCCCATCGGTGTCATTGTAGATCGTGTCGGAATGCAAGAAGTCGAGGGTTACAACCTCCCTTCCATTATTACCGTACTGAACAAGAGTGCCTTATATCGTGGGCATGCATTCGAAGTATGAAGATTCTTCTTCTTCAAACGCTTTGAAGAATAAATTTAACGTTCGAAAGAGGAAATCTAAAATAGTTTTATCATCATATGATTATAAGTGATTCAGTATTTTAGAAATCAGCGCTGTACAAAATTCGAGAGCATTTACAAAATAAAACAGTTATAATCAAAACTGTTAGTGCATCGAGCTTTTAACATTCTAATTTCATTTGAGTTTTTATACAAGATAAAGATTTTATTGGCATTTAACCAACAGGTAGTGTAAATATGGTTTAACTAGAAACCTAAATGAAATTAACAGAAACCTAACGTGAAGCGAATCCAGGTTTGATATAGTACACTAAATAAAATTAATGGATATATAATTGTATGCAACAAACTTTAAAACGATCTAGCAAAAATCTAATCGAATTTAAAAGAAACTAGGTCCAGAATTAATCAAAGGTACACGTGTTCTAAGTCCAGTTAAAAGGAAATTTAACCCACTTGATGTAGACACAATCAATATTAAATAAGACCTAACATTTAAGTATAACTTAATCTAGATGTAGTCAAAATTCACGCAGACCTAACCTAGACTTAAACGTAATAAAATAAATTTAACTGAAGACTAACTCTGAAAAAAGACAAATTAAAAGGGATAGATTCCAAACGTAATCTAATAAGAGTTATTTTCAGATATCTAAATTAGACATAACTCAACCTAATACAAGTGAAGGGCAACCTAATTTAAATGTAACATAAATCTAGTTAACATTAAAAGAAATCATGCATCTCAGATTTAACGTAAAGGCATGCTTAAAGAAATGTTTAAAGACCCTACATTATTCCAAAAAAAGCCTAACTTCAGAAAATTCACATCTAACTCAAGTTTAATCCTACTTAATCTAACCATGACCCGAACAATTTTTCCACATCAGAATCTTTGCAACATAAACTGAAATTTTCCAATTTTTTAATTTAGTGTCACAGTACACTTAAATTACTGGTTCAACCTAATTAGAAAGCCAGAGAATAACATTTTATAAAACATCGAAACACAAACCAATTGTAGTCAGAGTGAAGCTGTATCTATTTCTCAACACATCACCACCATCTAACTGTGCGTTCAAACCCTTTTGACGGAGGTGAGTGTCATAAAGCCCGTGCATGTGTCAGCAGGCGCTAAATGGGTCTGATGCTATCTGAACATGTCCCGGAGACGCGTCCATTTATTCAGAAAATAATCCTCCGATAGCATCGTCGAATCTCGTAGATTAAAGATTATTTATGAGCCGACTATTACGTTTTTATCCGGAGATCGGGACGGCTGTTCCGATAATTTTCATGGAAAGCTGAGCGGGAAATGCTGCTCGTCACTGTTCGTTCATTTATTTGAACGTTGGTGACTTGGACAGGAAGCCAGCTCGGACAGCATGAAAACAGTTTAGGAACAGACACGGGTTACGGTTATTAATCGTTGTCAAGTACACTGCCAATCATTCATCGTTGTATCACTGTGATATTTTTGAATTACCTTTTAAACTGAATTAATATAAATGTATCATTTAAACGGGGATATTCAAAAACATTTTCACGACAAAACAAAAGGGATAAACTTTGGACAAAGCGAAAGCATAGAAAAACTTAAAAACTGGGAATAATGTGGTCTTTTTTAACGCTTTGAGAACAACGAATCCATACGCGTGTTTCAAACAATTTTCCACCGTATGCTACAGGCCACTATACTCGTTCGAACACAGTTGTTTTTGTATTCTGCATATCTATGTATTCGGATGAATTACAAGATCAGCGTATCTTATTCGACCATACAGGGTGTATCATAACATGTGGGACCTACTTCAGGAGTGGACAGGAGATACATAAACAATGAAAAAAGTTCATATAAACATGTGTCCTATTTAACCTTGTTTTAAAGTTGTTTTAAAGTATTTTAAAGTTATTCAATAATCCGCAACAACTTACCTTTATAGAAGGTGCTCGTCATATTATAAAATCAATCATAAAAATGTGGTAAATGTAAAAAAGCAGTATGCCTTGTACATCGTTCTATTATTTGTCGACAATGTGAACAATTTGAACGATCTTATGCTTGAATGTACAGAAATGTAATTCTTTTTTATTTTCAATAAAAGTATATGCAAATTTAACTGTTTATCGTTATATTGGTATTTTACCAGTGTGTCAATTTGACACCAAGGGACATATTACGTCGAGAAAATGAGGCAGGGTTGAGGGTTAAGTTTTTCCCATGATAAACCAAAAATCTCTATGTCCACATAGAGTGCCGCCAAAAATGAGTAACCCATTGATATTGATCGATCCCGTGCAGCGTTTTCGAGAAACGTTACACGGGATCTGAGCTTTCTCATGGGGGGCCGGATACGCATGTTAATGCAACACGATGCTCGTTATAATAATCTGCAAGCGGAATGCGCAGGTTGGTAGCGCTGTCGACGCTATCTCGTTCATGGGATCAGGTCCAATGGGGGTGAGAGTCTCCGTAAGCCGGTTATCTAAATACCGTAAATAACAACAAGCCCTCGGTAGCAGCCCCCGTACACTATAGCACAGTGTCACCCCTTTCCTTGCATCCCTCGTGACGCTTATAATGCTCAGTTCCACGTGCCTGAACGACTGTAACGGTTTTCTACGAGATGAACGTCGATACGGATGGCGGAATTACGGTAATCTCCTCTTCCGCGAACTGGTAGAAACGTTTTCACGCTTTATTCTTCCGATAAAATGTATGAGACAGGCATTGTGTCAACCGATCGTGACTTTGGTATCGTTTTGATTTATGTTACGTATGCTTTAGAAGACCCGTGGTTTGGGAGAGTTATAGCAGATGTAAGAATGTCTTTGGTGAGTTTATGTGTTGATTTCACAATTAGCGACTTTGATCTAGACTGGTCATAGACCTGATCTCATTCAAGATGGGGTGAACTCAGATCTAATTCAACGTGACTTTGATCTAACTTAAGTCAGCAAAGATCTGATCCAAACATAAGCTAAAGGTTGGTTTAATTGAGACCTTACCTTGTCCAAAAGAGACCTGGTCAAAACTTGACCGAGATTATAATGTACTGATATCGAACTTAAGGTGTGAAAGATCTAGCTTAAGCCTAACTCGTTTTGGACTACAGAGTGTTACCGTTCATACGTTGGATCATACCTGATACTCCTGTGATGATACCTAACCCAAACTTAGTTAAGGTTTGTCTTACACATTTATAACCGATATCTAACCGTAACTGCGTATGTTTAAATTGAATATGGGTAAATTTAAGTTTATATTACTGTTGCCTTACAAGGAAATGTCGTGAACTCGAAATCACAAATTTGGATGAAACTTTATGAGAATGTAGAGTTGTGTGAGACGCGAATAATGGTGCAAAGAGTGAAAGGAAGAAATCAATTTTTAATTTGTAAGAGGCGAATAATTTACACTTACATAAATTTTTGTTTAAATGACCTGACTGTTGGAAATTTGCAACGCTGTAGTACCTGTGCTAATCTTGAAATTCTACGTATTTTGTGTAAATGGTATTTATGTTTTAAATATTTCATTAACGAGTGTTAAATTAACCAAAGTTATAGTGACTGTAACTTAGACCATTCATTATTATTATCACCATTCAAGTGTGCATCTCTTTATTAAAAAACAAAATATATACATTCCTTTACACGTTGACTACCACAGTGGAAACTCCAATACCTGGTTAGGCATACTATAATATGCCAATAAAATTTTAAAACTGTCATTAACACGTTCGCTACCATGGTCGATTCGAGAAAAACGTCTACCACGGACCATGCTTTATTTTGATCAATTATCTCTGTCACACATGTGTGACGTCGGGCTCTCAAAACAGAATCGACGTGTCACACATATGTGACGCTGGTAGCGGACGTGTTAAAGGACGCAGTGACATTACAGCGAGTGAATACTGATTCGATATGCATTTGACGTGTACGTGCATTCATGTCAGTCGTTATAATTTCAATGCATAACTTTGTAAGTAAACAATGTATCAACAGTATATCTTCCAAAATATATACACAGTCTTTAAAAAAAGTATTTAGAACTAACAAGACAGATTGCAATCGTGAAACTTAATAATAAATGTCTAGTAAATATAAGTTGAGAATTCAATACAAATAAATATCACTGTAATCAATCTATAATTACTTGACCTGTGCTTCATTGTAAAAATCCTTTTATATTTATCTCTAATTTTCTTAATATTTCTATTACTTTCTCAGACTCTCTTCTTGTAACGCAACTATCTCTTTCTCTTTATCTTCTCTACTTCAAGCTATGTAGTTTTATCCCCCGCTTCTGTACAATGACATCACTATCTTCAGTAGACTTCAGGCCAGAATTATAGTGATCTTCAGGCTTTGTCCAAGCTTAAAGGATCTCACGTTATTACTCACTGTCAAAAATCAGACCTGTAGGCTTAGGCGGCGACAGCAGATTATGTTTGCTGATATTTTGCCACGTGCTTACATCGCCCTGCTATCGCTGTGATCTCTGTAGAGCGAGAAACATGAATCAGTGCATTAAACTTTTTCCCAAAGATTTAAACATCGGTACAGAAGGTTATGCGTCGAGTCCCTTAAAGCATCCCCGACACTCGAATGGAAATTAGAATGACGATGCAGTGAGCATGGTTGAGATTGTCCGTGAGGGAGAGATTCTTCGGGTTTCGAGTAGAGCATGATTCTTTGTTCCCACAATCGGGCATGAAGACTGCAGGGCGACTCGGTGATCCGATAAACTGATAGATATCCGTTGGATGCACACTATAATTAACGTTGACCCGCCATCGACCCGCGGCAATTTCAGCAACCGACGATCATAATAATCGCGGTTAAATCTTTCTGCTTGTCAATCAGAAGACTGACACACAACACACGAGTCGTCCAGGTAAGGGCCCGAAGGCCTTGCGTGTTTAAAGAGTCGATGCTCGATCATTAGGCATGCCCGTGTTTCCTCTTCGCGTGCGATGAATCGATGCCTCTAGCGAGGGATCGACTAGCCAGATGGACATCGAGACTTCGATGCCCCTAATTATTTGGATTCGCGTAGTGAGCAGAGGTCAGCGAGCTTCCTTTTAACTTCAACGAAAAAAGTGAAGCGGAGAATTATAGCGAGAACTCTGTCCTTGAACATTTTAGATGGGTGGAAACTTATAAAGGTAGTGCCGAACTTCTGATGGTATAAAAATAACTGCTGACTTGTTAGCCTAAATCAGAGCCAGGTAAAACTTATGTCGATTGAAAGCAAACCTCATACGAAATTGACGAATCATAAGCTAGTTTTAATGAGACGTATCGCAAACCTAATACTAATTGAATATAATACATGTCACAGTATCATGTAACCTAACTTGAAATAGATGATACAAGCATAACCTAAGATAGAGTCCTTTCAGACCTAACCGAGATCAGGGCTGACCTAACAAAGACCTATACCAATTTGAAGTTGACGAAAAATAGCCTTAATCTGAAGACCTAATTCAATTTGATTTAACCCAGTTGAGGCTTATTCTAATAAGGTCGTAACTCAAATCTAATCCAAATTAACCTAGCTTAACATTGACCTAACATGAATTTAACCTCTTTCTTTTTACGTAGTGGAAATCTCCAAGACACCTCGGATCCTGGGGGGATACATTTAACCTACCTTAAGAGTACCCTAATCAGTACAATTGTCACTATCGACTACTTCAAACACGCTTTGATACAAGCTTAACTGAAGTCCATTGTTAAATTTAAAATCGAGTATAAAGGATCACAAATGCTTTTTTAAGAAAGTAAAGTATAATTTACAATTGTTCAAACGAATCTGTACATATCATACATATAATTACTATAATTTCACACGTTTGATCCTTCAAGTGTGCTAACAGTAGCTGGATGGAGGGGCACTAAATCTGACAATGAGTGAAACATAAGATACTATTCTCAAGTTACGGAACAAGTGGTAATTATTATTTCTTCGCAATAAACGGCAACTTGCTACACTTGAAACAACTTAGTCTGAAATGAACAAAATCTCAAACTCAATTTGTGCAACAATTTTAATAATTTTTCTGAAAGTACTGTTCATGTATGACACATTGTTCTTTTAGAACTTTTTATCTTTTTCATGAGTACGACACACTGAATTTATACAAAATTTGACTTTGCATTTTAGAGTCAAAATTAATTTGACAAAAAAAGGAAATTTAACAAATAAAAAGGACAAATAATTACTTTAAATAAAAGAATAAGTAAGTTGATTTGAAAAGAAGGATGTATACAAACAGATACCAAAATCTTATTTGTGAAATACATTATTTCCAAATAATTTATATGCTAAATATTTGAGTATTTCAAATAATAATACAAAATAACAAATAACAGTTAATCAGAATATAAGTATTGCGGTAAAAGTGAACGCTGCCGATGATAGATTCTGTCACAAGCTTGTGGTTTTGGAATGGATGTTCTACGCATGATAGAAAAACATCTTTTATTTTCTTAGTACAATCAAGTAACAAATATCTAAATTTCAAATAAAATAACAAATATTAAAATAATTTATTTGGTATATACATTATTACTAGACTGCGAATTTTTATTCACTTTAACATATCCAAGATTGTGAAAAATGTACATTTTATAGAATAACAAAAATAAAAAATCTAGTTTTAAATATTACAACCCCGAAATGTAGTTCTGCCCATAGTTGTATTTTATTAGCTACATAGGAAACAAAAATATTGATGTCTAAAAATGTATATTTGCATAATAATCCGCAGCCTAATTGTTACTCAAATATAACTAAGGTAAAGTAACAGAGCAAATGACAAAAAAATAAAAATTTTATTTGAATAATTATTTGAATAAAAATTTATTTCGATAATGCCCAGGCATGCTTCCATATTAGTAAAGTATTAGAAAACGTCATCACTTTAGAACGAAATTGTGACTTCAGAGAAATAAACATTGGTCATATTCAAACAGTTCTGAACAGTAGTGTAAAGAATCGCAAGCATACACTATTCCAGGATCCGCGTTCTCTGTAGTAATGGGTCCCTGGGAATACGTCCACTCAGAAGCATGATTGTGAACGATGTTCGATGCGTTTAATGACGCCGCTGGTATAGCAACTGCTCAGCAGTTGTAGTATAGCTTGCTCAGCAGATGGACCAAACTGACCGCCGCTTTCAGGGGAACAATAAACTTTCATGCACATTGTAACCCACTTGAGTGTGCTATTGTCGTCGATATATATATACGAGCGTGGCGATATAATTGTGATTTTCACCCACTACTTCGATTTTCCCTGGAACCTATCCGGGTGAATCACTGTTCGACGAATTTTCGATCGATCGGCACAACGTTCGGACGTTCGGAAGTTTCACTAACGCGGCAGCATGATTTCGATCTCGAGAAAGACTCTGTTAAGGAAATTCGAACTCCATCGAACCGTAGAACCGCGATGCACCTATTTGATCGTCCGATTAGCAGGATTTTTACGGCGATGGGCTTCGAGATCAGAAATTACGTAATTTCACGGACACGAGTTACCAAGATATACCGATTACAGTGT
Source organism: Macropis europaea (assembly GCA_916610135.2). Taxonomy (NCBI): domain Eukaryota; kingdom Metazoa; phylum Arthropoda; class Insecta; order Hymenoptera; family Melittidae; genus Macropis; species Macropis europaea. The sequence goes on along the minus strand of OU744345.1, from coordinate 21,103,518 downwards.
TTAGAAACACGTGTAACGCTTGTCGATCGCATCGCGTGCAAGATCGCATCTGTGGGGGGGAAAAAGTGCATGCACGGGAATGCGTGTCACGTTACCGGTAATTAAGTGACACAATGCAAATTATGCTTTTCCTTGTTTCTGCTCTTCTTCAAGGGGAGAATTTTGGCGGGCCGTGAACCCGATGACATCCGGCCTAATATCGTGCGAAACGAAAATTCTGATAATTTGGTAATACGTGTTCTGTAAAATGAATTTTTTTCACGTGTTTCGTCCATTTGTTAGTATGTACGTGCTACAAACTGGAGCTTTTCACAATAGTTGCTGATAGTAATAGTAGTTACAAGTTATCAATATTTGATCACTTGAATGTTTTAGTATTAAATGATAATATTATTTTCACGTTTATTTTAAACCATCATTTCTTCAGATTTTTTGAAACATCTATGTTAGACTCCAGTTAAAATAAGTTAAGTCTAGCTTAAGTCCGTTTTAAGTTAGGTTGGATTAGGCCAGCTTTTATTTCTTAACACGCTGACTGCCGTGGGCGTCACCGGTGACCAGTAATTTAAGATAACTAATATACGTTCAAATTATAAAATACTTATTTTCTAACTTTATACTTAAAACAGTGGATTATAACGTGTTTGACTAGGTATGACAATTTACACTGTGGCATTCAACGTGTAGTGTCTTCGAAGTTGGAGAACAAGATTCCCTGATTATAATTAGCTCGATTTTAATAAATTTTAAATTATTTTTTAATACTTTTATTATGGTTCGTAACCTACTCAAAACTGTAGGCTCTCGGTTAATGGCCATCATAGACATTGTCGAGTACAATTATATGTAGACACAAATAAACGTTACCATATGTAAAGTGAAAATTTTCTCTTTTGTCACAAATATAGTTGAAAATTTTCCTGCATTTAGTGAGATGTTAAAGTTGATACACTTTCTGTATTGTTTATCTTTAATATGTTGTAGAGCTCTTAAGATTGCATAGCATTCGGCCATGAATATGCTAAATACATGTGGAGTACTAGTTTTAATAATTACAGCTGATGTCACTACTGCTACACTTGTTTTTTGTAAGAATGTATTTTATTTTTTGTTTTATATTAAACTACTGCCTGTAATACTGTTCACCACCAGGGTTGCAGAATTTTTAATTACCTCATTAACAATTAAACGATTAAATTACAATCGATAATTCAATATTTTTTAATTGAGAATTCAAATCAAGTTGTTAATTGAATGATTTACTAATTGAGAAGTAAAAATTATTTTATACTTCAAACTTGTCAAACTAAAGATTAAAAATTTAATGTTTAGTTTAACGTTCAAACGTTAATTAAAATTTCTTCTAATTAATAATTAAAACATAATTTTTAATTCAAGCGTGACTAATTAAAGATTAAAATTCATTTTTTAATTGATACTCCTACAATTAAAAATTAATTTGATTGCTGATGATTCACATTTTTACATTAACCCTTTCTGGATTTACCCTTTTACACAAAATACCATTAAAAATTCACAGGGACAAGTATTTCGAATTACAATCGAGACCGAAAAGAATAATTACTTAATAGCTAAAGGGCGCAAAGAATCAGTCTCAGCGATGGGCAGAAGTCAATCAGTCTCGAGGGAGGATCACTAAATTCGAAATGTAAATCGCGAAGGGTGCAGCAAGTAGGCGCTAATATGCGCAGGATCCATTAATCATAACCCCGGGGACTGTGTATGGGGGTCGGTACAGGGTTCTGGCGAAACTGTGAATGCTCTGAAACTGAAACAGGTTAACGTTAGACACACCCCGTCGCTCGTTCAAGGGACAAGCCATTGTTCGTGGCGCTGCACTACCCTAAATATTAACAACGAGCGAAACAGGGGTCACTACAACCCTCGAAAACTTTTCCCCAGCTTTGCTTTCGCTCCCTTTTTCGGACGAACATCCCCTTCCGGAACCGAGCATGATCGTCGATGGGTTTATAACACTGGAATGCGAAAAGTTTAATCTTCCACTGACAGACACATTTTTTACTTTTCTGTTTCGATTGAATTCTGGGGAATTTTTTTACTGCTTTGTTTCAATTGAATTTTGGGGAATTCTGTGAACGCCCGGAGACAGTTTAACCCTCGTGCATCATTCAAATAATTGCTACACTGGATTCGTTCGGGCTAATTTTTTTATTAATTTACTACATTCTAACGTAGTTAACCAAACACATGAAAAACTCAATTCATGTGTTTCTCGATAGCAATGGCAGAATGTTCTTGTTACACATACTTTTTACGTAAGAGCGATTCGATATTAAGTGAGTACAGTCGATACACAAACCATCATCAATTTTTCTGAAATTTATATGGGAATGTAGTATTTACGATTACAACAAAATGAGGTTTTACATTGCCGATATTATTAAAACTCTGTAAGTTACAAATGCTGGAAACATGGGGTCAAGTTTTCTAAAAAATCATAAGTGGAAAACAATGGATTTGTAAGAAACGTTGTTTCTAAATTTGAGTTGAGTGTTGGCTATATTAAATTAAATTTGAGGCAAGTTTCACCTAAGTTTGAGTTACGTGAGTTAATGGCTTAAATTTAAGCTAGGTCTGCATTACGTCAGTCCTTGGTTAAAATCAAATTTAATTTGGTACGTTTAAAATTTAGTTTTCATTCAGATTACACGTATAGATTACATTAAGATTAATGAAGACTATGTTAGCACTGTGTTAGATTCGAATTAGGCTTTAAGTATGCTAGATTTAATATGGCTTAATGTGGTCAGAGACTGATGAATGTCAGAACTTCTTGAAGACTTCGACTTTCATTTGATTTAATATTGATTTGGCTTGAGTTAAGCAACATCATATTTGGCTTATATTTCATCATAGAAAAAGATTGAATTACCAGAAGGTGTGAACTTGGATTACGCCTAATTTGAGTTAGAATTAGATCTTATTTTCAGTGGATTATGTTTGATCTAAGCTTGGACCCATCTGGATTAGGCTGAGCTTATATTTGAATGTTAGTTAATTCCTAGAAGTGAATTAGTGGAATCAGATTAATACAACTTAATCCGTTTTTCCACTGGGATAGGTTTAGAATAGATTAAAATTGGGTTAAGTATTATGTAGGTTTTATTATATTTGGTTTAGCTGTAACTTAGGAAAAATTAGATTTGGATCAGATCCAAGCTAGGTTAATTTTAGAACTTATTAGGACTGTAACTGGATATCTAATGTACGTTTGGCTTCTGTTTCACTTATATTGTGTTGAACTTGTGTTAAATCTGTTTTAGGGTGGGTTAAATCTATAATAAGATCATTTTATCCGAGAGGAGGACATTGTCTACCAAGTTTCAGTGTAAAAAATTCAATTTCTTTAATACTATCCATCCTCTAAGTCCTAAATGCTCTTTCTTAATCCCCAGAACAATGAAAAAATGCCCTTTTCATTCTTCTCTGTTTTGGAATGAAGTAGCAACCATATTACTGTCACAATAATTAAAAATTCATTTTGCACTTACAAGTTACGCAAACTATAGGTCGCATATCACTTACATTGCATCTTCACGCTATGCGAAGGTCTACCGTGCTACACACACTAAAAATGAATATCATCAATTTCGGAACTCCATGTATACGTTTATGTTAGGCCTTCAAAAAAACTATCAACAGGCAGATCTTCGAGGTCCCGTCGAACTGTAGCTCGATAAGCAAGCAGCATAGAGAAAAAAAGGAACTGTTCCTGATAGGGATCAGCTAGGTATCAGTAGCGGCGGTGAAACTGCCTCAATATGAAAGGCTTTATCCGTAAATGGAGCAGTCGGTCGCGAAGGCAATATGTACCGCTCATGTGGCACGCGATTGCGTTCACAATGTGTTCCCATATACGGTCTCGTACACGTGTTCCGGTCAGTGGTTCTTCTCCCTTTGGGTCCAGGCTGCCTTTTCCGGCTGTCCTGAACCGCATTCCTTATCCGATGCTCTTCTGTCCACGTGCACGATGCTCACCTGTCGACCACCGAGAGAAACGCGATAAAATATCGCGTCTACAGCTGTCGGGAATAACAACCAACCAACATTTTCCTTTAAAAAAAAACAGAATCATCGGCGCGAGCAACGAGTTCGATGCCAACATCTAATTGGGTTTAGCCGCTGCTTACGGTTGACATTTTTGTTAAGTTCGCGCATTTAGGAACGGATAAATTCCACTCGACGCGGAAATTATGCAAGGGCCGGCAATAATTTCCGCATGAAGTACCCGCAGGCGCGAACAGGGAAAATTCATTCATTAATATTAACCACGCGGGAACCCATCGCATTTGCATTTACTGTTTCTTGGCTTCGCTGACCAGGAAACGGAATATCCACGTAATTCGTGACAGTAAGAACGTTGCAACCTTCCTCCTTGCGCAAACTGCATTATAATGCATATACACGAACATTCGGGCTTCTGGAATTGAGACCTCGTATAACCGTTCGCGTTACCGTTTTGCTTCAATGAAGTGGAATTTAATCGAATGAGTGTCCAGAAGAAGGGCGTATGCTACATTTCATAAAGTTTACAGAAAAACGTAAAAACAATTCATTGCTCTCTGTAGCAATTAGCACGTTAAACGCTACGTCGGTCCCATGGGACCGACAATATCAAATTTAAGGAACAGTGATTTATAACTCATATAATATTAAAAAATATGTTCACACTTTTTTTTAATGGATTTTATTGAAACATTTTAAACAAACTGAGGTTTTCCTTTATAAGTATTACAAAAGGTTGCCACTTTCTTGGTACAATTTCGAGCTATTTTTCTTCCAAGTTTTTTTGAATTGACATTTTCTGTATTTACACGTAGGCTAAACGGAAAGTCAACCAAAATCAGCTCCGCGTTTAACGTGTTGAAGAAGCAGCTGGTGTAACATACGCCTTCTTCCACATTGAGAAATAAATAATAATCCAATAATAGGAAAGTAATTTATTAACTGCAAACACAGAATTGGGTATAAAAATCATTGTTTTTGACACTGGAATTTTCTTGTATCACGGAAAACCCCTTTCGAAAAATTTGTAATGTACACCCTTCTTCTAAACACCCATTCAATTGTCAATGGAATATTTAGTTGACGTTTCATTAGGTGTTACGGTGCCCCGTCTTTTTCCCAAAACAACTTTATTGCTACATTACGCACAGCATAATTTTTTTAACACGTTGGACGCCACAGTGGAAACTGCCACACCTGGTCAGACACATTATAATCTACTCTTTTACATGCAGGGTGTCCAAAAAGGTCGGGGCCAAAGTTATACTACGTGTTAATGAGGTCGAGTAGGTAAAAAAAGTTCATATGTACTTATGTCCGAAACGGTTTATTGAAAAGTTTATAAGCGTTCAAAGATTTCTATCAATTGTTATGACAGTTGCAATAAATGTTCGAAATTTCTTCCTTCTACAAGAATGCAGGCTTCCATTCGTCGAACTCTTTCGAATCAAACATGTAAACAATAACTGTCAATGAGAATTTTCTGTTTCTATCTGAGAATCTGTATTACGAGTTGTAAGAACAGTTTTGTCCATAAATCCTTGCACGCTTACAACATTTCAATAAAGCATTTTCGGACATAAGTTTATATGAACTATTTTCATCTACTTGGCCTCATTAACACGCAGTATAAGTTTGGCCCTGACCGTTTTGGGCACTCTGTATAAATCGCGAAGGATACAAATATTTTATTATTTGAACATATAGTATGTATTTTGCTGTTTACAACATGTATGTTATTGGTCTGAGGTATTCTGCAGTACACACCACACAGCTCTAGCATTGTATACGTGCGAATTATACATCGTAAGGTTGGGTTGGGTTATAAACATATTTAATAATTATGACAAGTTATCAGATTTCTCTGTTTTGTCCAGAAAGCCATCTCACGGCGGCTGCAATTCAATCCAGCCCAACCAACGCCAATTCATTAAAAAATGACCTAAGACCTAGGATGGAACCTTCTGTTTCATCTTTCCATGAAATCTGACAACTTGTCATAATATACATATGATAACACGCACGTAAACAGTACTAGAACTGTGTGTATGTGTACTCTGAAACACCTCCTGTCAGAAGCAAAATACGATACAGTATGGAGTATATTTTTACTAACATCTTGGAAACTAAATCCAATTATAGGGAAAATTTGTTCAGAATGTTGACCTTGACAACATATTTCAAGGTCATTGAAATCGGTGAGGTCATCCGCTTTGTAAATAATTACCCATTTTCATTTTTGCATTTGTTGATAAAGAAGATTGATTTCGTTAATCAAACACTTCTTTCCTTTTTAAAGCGCACGTCTAAAATATCTAAAATGTCATCCTCTTCAAATCATTTCAGCGAAGTTCTCCTCCCTGTGTAATTTATCATATAATATTCATACACGGGTGTATCATGCTTCGCCACGATATATTTCCTGTCCAAAATCATCGGTTTCGCCGAAATGCGAAACGAACCGGTTAATACAGCATGTCCGAACGGTCCGTTTCGAACTCGATAAAACATAGGGAGTCTACCTGTCAGTCTGTAGCAGCTGTCGGCCGGCAAGGACGAAATAATCGTAATAGAATTGTCAAAACGGGTCGGTTATTTTACGGGGGTTGAATCGCAGACGGGACTTCTTGGATCCACGAAGAGCAGAATCGTTTCCCGAGGGAATTACTGGGTATTATATTGAACTGGAAGGACGTCGAGATAGGGGTCCGGGTGCAAATGGTGTAGCCCTGTAGAATATGCTAGTGTCACGGGGACGCTTACTAATACCACGGATTATACCGGAGATATCTGCACGGTATATCTTATTCGCACGATCGCTTTAACGCGGCTGCATCTTTCCGCCCGGAATTAGCATACTCGCGATAAAGTCCGCCCCCTGAAGGGAGGAATGTGTAGATGAGCTTTCGAACAGAACCTGATGAAGAACTAATGATAATTTTTCCAACTATCACAGGAATTCACACCGACTACTGCGTGAAAGAGGAGTCTATTAATCTTAGTGGGTTTGTGGTATTTTTTATAAAGGAACGGCGACAGAAAATGGTATACTTTGCTAGTCATTGAAAAAGAGGAGTCTATTAGTTTTAATGAGTTTGTGGTATTTTTTAAAAAGGAACGGTGATAGAAAATGATATATTGGGTCATCTCATAAGTAATGCGGTTATTTTGGTACGTATATTAGGTGAAAATAAACAACTGTCTGTCAGTAGTTAATTAGAACCCGTAAAACGTCTACATCCAACTCTTCATGCCGCCTGCCATGAGGTTCATTTTTAAGAGTGTAGTTCCTAGATCCAAATTTCTTAAACCATCTTTGACACTGGTTTACATGAATAATTTGTCCATACACCTCAGATATGCTTTTCACCGTTACAGTTGCATTATTTCCTTAATTAAATTCATATAACATAACAGGCCGAGTATATTTTTTCGACCCGTTCACTTTTAACGTTTGTAATAACTGCAATATTCGATCTACACTTGTGAACTTTCGGTACAGCACTACCTGAAGCTTCCTATTTACAGTAGTACATGTACCAAACAGATAAGGGACGATCGTGATGGATTCCACTGTTTTAAACTCAGCTTTCAGAAAAACCGCATTACTTATAGGTTGATCCAATACTTTGCTAGTCATTAAAAAAGAGGAGTCTATTAGTTTTAATGAGTTTGTGGTATTTTTTAGAAAGGGACGGCGACAGAAAATGGTATACTTTGCTAGTCATTGAAAAAGAGGAATCTATTAGTTGTTGTGGGTTTGTGGTATTTTTTTATAAAGAAACGGTGGCAGAAAATGGTATACTTTGCTAATCGTTGAAAAAGAAATATTCTATCGCAGCACGATTCTGAATATTCTAAGAAAACAGGTACGAATAACGCCCGTATGTTCTACAAATGGAAGTAAGATTAACTTGTTGCATAAACACAGGTTTAGAAATTTCTCATTCGAAATTGATGGCAGAAACATTCACTTACCATTAATTCTCCACTGCAAATATTGAATGATTACATTAAGCTTAATTGTTATAAATAATTAACACTGTGATATGAGTCGAAATTACCTTGTTGCATATACTGATCTAATCTGTACCAAAAGCCGATCTATAAAAACGTAAAATACACCTAATGGAAATCTAATTCAGATCTAGATTAGTCCTAACGGCGCTCAAATAAGATGCTACTTACATACACAAATCTAACGATAGTTATGAAAAGCCTAACCTAAACACAATGCAACATTAATCCAACCCGACCTAACTCAAAGCTAATTTATATCTGGTTTTGAACCATTTCTTATGAATCTAATTCAGCCGTAATAATTAACATTCATTATTAATAATTGATTCGCAAATGAAGATCAAAAGTACCTAAAGAAAACCTAACCGACAATATCATTTTACTTATCTATCTCAGACGTTAGAACCTTCGAACCATCCAAGCCCTGGATCGTGATAAAATTCAAAAAAGCATTTCGAGAGAAAACGCTTTAATTAAGTTCACCGATTTCCGAATTCGATTCCAGCGAACCTGTAGCATGAATGGGGGCGGTACGGGGGTTGCAGAGGGTCGCGTAATGAAATATGCGTGACGAGAGGTCCCATGGGTCCTCGACTCGCACCACCATTACTCAGTTCGATGCGGTTCCAGTTTCTGCTACGGGAAGGGTGGCTGCGCGTTATATTATTCAATTATGTCATTCCGGTTATACCGGTGCGATCGAGGGATAGGGTGGGAGGTAGACAAAGGGAGGATCCCTTTCGTCAGGGTCGGCCATTATGAAATTGTAGTTACTCGATTAATTTCGAGCCAGTCGCGCGAATTATCATAAGATAATAGACACCGATTAAACTTTTATTACAATTAATTTGCTGCCAGTTCTCAAATAAATTCAGGTTACTACACAAATTAATTCATCTCATGAATAATTGATTATTCTTAATCACTACATTAAATTTATGTCTGATTGTGAGTTAGATATGGTGTAAGCTATGTTAGGTTTTGGTTAGGTATATTATAAATATTTGTAATAGTTAATTTTGAGCTACGTGTAGGTGTTTGTTTCGCTGAATTTGGTTTACTTTTACTTCGGTTTAAATCTTGTTTGCTTTTGAGTTATTTTCGCTTATTTAAAATATTGGTTGGGTGTCATATAGAGTACACTACCTTCGAGTTCATTCTAATCGAACTGCGTATCAGTCTTGTTTGGAATTTCTTGTTAAGCGAAAGCACATTTTCAAACCCCCAGAAAAGTCCTACACTCACCCCATGCAATCTCAATATGATTGCGTTTCGAGTAGAAAAAGATTGGCGTGAAAGTGCAGCGATTATCAGCGAGAGGATCACTGATAAGACAAGCTGTAGCTCTTAAGTGAATCGTCAAATCGTTTCTGCCACCCCTGTATCAGGGGGTGCATGGACACATGTATCGTACGCTGTGCAAACACCCTACCTCGTTCCGGCATAAAGCTGTATCTCCCATGGGGTCCCTTCTTTTTTCCTCTACATCGAGAATGTCACCTCTTCCATTGGTGTTTCGGAGATGTCTTGCTCTGTTTATCCAGCTGGCGTATTTAAATGTCGCTCTTACGCGGCGGAAAATTATATGCAAAAATCCCCATAAAATATGGAAGTCCCCCCTTAATGCACCGGGAAATTGTTGCGTTGCGTGGAACGCCCCGCGGGATTATTATAAAATCGACCCCCCATTGAAAAGGGTGCAGTTAGGTCTAATGCAGATTTATTTCACAGCAGATTAGGCCTGCTAGGACTTTTTAGATGAAGAGGTGACACGTTTACAGCGTAGTATAGTTTACCCGACCAGAGCTCTATATTCTTTAAGTTATAACAAAACTTGATACAGGTTTGAACACAATTTCAATTAAGTCAGAGTCATGTCTTGTAGATCTGACAAGAAAGCCTCAGCAACTCGAAAATTTTGAGTTTTTATAACTGCTGATTAGTAACACGGCGATTTTATTCGATTGCGAGATTTAGTTGTATCAAAGATTACTTAATTTTTCCTATTGTTAACACATTGATGTCGGGAAACGAGATATCTCGTTTAATACTTCATTTGACATTTTGGTGCATGTTTTACCAGATGTCATACATTAAAAGAGTTCTAATTTATGTATTTTTAATTTATTCGCAATATCAATTAAAAATATAAATGTCCATAAAGAAAAACTAATTGTTTGATTGTAAATCCTAAGATATCATTAAACTGCTAAAATGACACGACCGTGAGTATATTTTAATTGAAAAAATATCCGACAACAATGTGTTAATGTTTAACAGTGCTCATTTTCATCAAAAATATTTTTTCCTAATATACTAAATTACTATTTTTTCTACTGACGACTATCCCGTTATTGATTTATGATAGATTTATGATATATTTCCCATTTTATAGTGTACACATCTTTATTAAAAAGAGCAAGACACAAGCACAAAGTTTTTTATTATGTTATAAATAAAAATAGCGTAACCAGTTACGAATTTTAGCAATATACCATAATGAAATAATGAACAGAAAATGATAATTTGATAACGAAGGAAATGTACGTACATAAATGTTGTTGAGTAACGATAACGATTTATTTAGATTACAAAATTTTAATGTTTTCTAAGCAATCTCTTCGCATGAATTATGAATCCACCCGAGCATTGACTCACCAAGTTTTTTTAATATATTTAAACAAATTTGGGAAATATTCTTCAGTTTTTTGTTCGAAAATTTTCTTCTCTTACGTGGAAGTTTAACAAATACTGAAGATTTTCGATTGAATTTATATACTGTCCCTGTACCCTTGTGTAAATTGTATTAGACAAGTGAAAGTTGAAATAACGCATTCGTGTGATCAATTTCGTGAGTCACTGTGTAATCGTTTATATACACTCCTTCTCAGCAATGCCCTTTTGGAATATATTTACCTATGTTCCCTAAAATCTCGGAAAATAGGGGATGGAAGTATAAGCGTTACGTTATGGTAAAAGAAGCTTTGCTGGAGACATGCAGGTGTATACTGGTGGACAATCTAGTACTGTGCCTAATAAAATCAAATAAAAATGCTATTTATATTATGTATGTAGTAACTGAAAAATATAACGTGATAAATTAAATTAAAACTAATATGTTAGTGAAAGATAGTATAAAAAGCTACTAACATTAATTTTAGGGTAAAGAGAAAGAGGGTGAAATATCATTCATGAGGATCGTTTATGTAACTATTTCTGAGGAGCGTGTGAGCGTTAATATGATTAAATTTTTGGAATTGCGCTTGCTTTTGTAAATAGATACTTTGAAGCGTATTGTTTGCAATCTAAATATCGATAATCTTTTGGTTCTTTTACCAAAATTCCAAATTAAAGAAAACGAAATTAACTGTCCTTTAAAGTACTTAACAGAATGTAAAAGGTCAAGAACCTTTTGCAAAATGAAGACAAAGTGGCCAAAGAGCATGTAAGATCGCAGGGGGCCGTCGAATAAGCGACGTCTGGCATACTACTGTTAGGTAGCGGAACCCCTGCTGATATTGGGCCCCCCATCGACACCTGACAACCTGCAGACTGCTACCTACAAATTGCTTTGCTTCCTGACCCCATACCATCCTAATTCCTCCGATGACTCGACTCATCTTCACCCTTCAGCATCATTAACAAATTAATAACAATAAATCATTCAACATATTTTGTTGACGCGCGTGTAGGTTAGCAAGGTAGCTTCTAGAACGATAAAGTTACCTGTTAACATGTTAGTTGTGTATGACGAGTATACTCGTCATGAAGACATAGCAATCTTTTGTGTTATGACGAGTATACTCGTCATGCGAAAAAAGTAATTAACATTTGCTATTTAAATTAAAATTTTAGTGAAAAAAAACATATTCGTAAATTTCAGACACTTTAGAATATTTTAGGACAAGAACGAAATAAGAAAGAAAAAGCAAAATAAATGTTTTCTATGTATTTGAGTTTCGTTTTTTTTTTAAATAATGAATGTTTAAGTTTTGTTAATAATATCAGTGGATTTGAGCCATAAATTATTCATTTTTCAAAAAAACCAACTGCCATTTCGTTATAATTTAATTCAGTTTTACAGCAACTGCATATACTCTGCGGTTGACGAGTATACTCGTCATCTCATCATTTTTGTGACACAACGTAGGTACACACTTTTAAAATAGGGCTATACGGCTAACAGGTTAATTGTTAACACCGCTTAATATATGCGATTTACTTTTTGAACGATTTACTGCACATTTGGAGATCATGCTAATATTTGAGCTAATATTTTTTTGGACAATAACTTGTCTTTAGACCTCGCAACTCAAGAATGTTTGTTCACGATGTATTGCAAGTATACTTGCACCTCCTTCTACCCGATGAAAAGTATACTAATTTTGAATGTTGAACGAAAACACCATCTACGAAGATGAAAATTGTTAATATCTAACCACCACTACATTCTATTTATACTTTCCATAGTTGAAAGTTTTACTCTTGGCAAAATGTTGTCTCCAAGAAATTATTATCGAATGAAAATGTTAATGTTGCAACAAGCAATTATTCAACGTAGGAAATAGTGTAACATAAAATACAGCGGACCAGTATGTCATATCTCGTACGACGATGAAGAAGGAATGATCTATATATGTTTTTCGAGGGAACAAAAAGAAATGGCGGACGAAGTATATAAATCCAGCAGCGAATGCCACACGGCAGGCCCCACGCTGTTAATTACCAGACCACACATCTTGCCACGGTGTCCTTTCAACGTGTAAATTCCAGGTATAACATTCTATGACGAATCGCCGTGAGGGGAAAAAATTATACCGCAGCATCCTTCTTTCTTCTTTGACTAAACGAGCCGATGACGGATCAAATATTGAAAACTTTAGAACCTCCATTTTCTGCTGCTCTTAATTTTTCACCTGTTCTCTTTTTAAACAGTTCAATGTATTCGAAATGATCAGACAGGGATACTTTTGTTCGCGAAAGATTTCCAGAAACGTTCTGCGACAGAATCGAAATCATTCGAAGTGGAACGTTGTGGCTGAAACGGGAGGCGATAAATCAGCGACAGAGTTTTCCAGCGTTGATGACAAACACAATAAGTCCCAATTTCGGTCATTTATATACGCTACGCCCGGGATAATATGACGCCGGATCCTTTGTGCACACACGACAAGGGGGATACACACGAGTGACGTCACTTACGAGCACATAAATCAAAGCGAAGGACCAGAGTCCCCCGGGAAACGGATTCTCTTTGGAATTTCGCGGAGAGGACCTTCTAAGGGTTGGACCAGCCGGGTTGAAAGGGACTTTAAACGGGAGGGGCAAGGTTTTGCACTATTGCGGAGAATCGACATAGATAGATAGAGGAACGTTTTCAGTACTGTAAACAGATTTTTTTGCCGAGACAGGAATCTTCTACTGCGATTTCTTCGACTCAGCAGATACACATGTATGTACACTTATGATACGATTGTTGAAAAAGTTTACGGTAATTGTTTTCGGAAAATTTAGAATTAAATGTAGACACTGTGATAAATGTAAGGGGAATCCCATTTTAATGATTCCATGCAAATATGTACGGAACTATTAATGATATTGAAAAACATGTCAGATAAATAATATAGAGGCGATATAAAGTGGTGTCAATAGTTTCTTTATAGGTGGAGATGTAGTGCAGATGTGAAGTCATCTTAGGTTTTTAAATGGGAGCACATAGTTTTCTAATATATTAACCAGTGCAGCTCTTTATCCTCTGTAATACAAGTGTTAGAGTGCTTGTGCAGAAAAATTATTTTTAGCTTCATAAAATATTCTGATTTGAATTTTGTAAAATACTATTCGTGGCTCCTAATGGAAAGAATATTCCTTTTAATATAACCATCAATTTTCGTAAGAGGCTAATCGATGCAGTTCTTTCTTTTCTATGAACAAGTCTTAGGGCGTATCTACCAAAAGGTTGTTGGTTTAGTAGATATTCTAATTTTAATGTTGTGAAATAATACTTGTGGCTTCCAACAAAGGGAAAACTTTTTTAAGCGAAACCTTAAAGAACAAAATAAGAATATAGGTGTGTCGAATTGGAATTTTATGCACTTGTTTTATTCACTAAACATTTGAAAAGTAATTTTACATAAATACATGAGAGGTTGGCCCTTTAATTTAAGGAGAATACTTTGTATATAAAAAGCTACCGCCCGGAAAAATTGTAACGAATCTGATGATCTGATGGCTTCGTAGTATTCTCATAAGTTGAAACTCATTTCATGAGAAAAAACAACGTTTTTACACTTTATATCCAGTACCTCGAAATTAATGGAGATCGTGTCGAACATCTTTCGAAATAAACATTTTACATAGAAATACAACAATTTCCAACTTCCTTATTTTCCTCAATCTGTTGTGACCTTTTCCATTTACGGTCATCTGAAGATCAGCGTATCACGCATCCCTGAATTCGATTCTTTCTCAGTTACAGTACTGTGGAGAAACACATACGTTATTACTGTAAAATCTTCAATGATCCTGAACACGAGAAATAATGACCTCGAAGAAAAATTCCGAATCAAATCTTCGTCCGTTTGAACCAAATATTTACTTTATAATGCATTTTTCTGTACCACCAAAAATACCGACGATATTAAGCCATTTTTGCCCACTGTACTCAGTTGAGTACACCCACATTTTCGCCTGCTAGCTCTATCTATTGGTCGGTAGAACATTTTCTTGTACATAGTCATTACGTTGAATGCTTATTGAATGCTCCCACGAGAGATGACATCAGAATCTGCAATGGTATTACAGTAGTACTTTATTTTACATGTGCAGCTTTTCAATAATAAATGCTTCTAAAGCAACAGGGCCAGTTAAATGGGTTAAGACCGGCAAGGTAAACAAAACACCCCGTATGATTTTCTTCGACTATTAAGAACTTAATACTTACTATCTTTCATTTTAGTCACCACTAATCACAGCAGTTGAGGTGCCTTGAAATATAAAAAGTAGAGTAAGTGTACCGAATATGAGACCCCATGTATCTTTGGTTTAATTGCGGGAAATAGATGAAACAAAATTAAAAGTCTTTACGCTATTACGCTCATAATTTATTTATACATAAGTACGAATAATATTATCGTGATATAAAACATTATTTATTAAAAAAATAGAGAAAACATTAACGAGTAAAAAATTAGTAGTTTTAAAAAAAAGTTCCTAATATGAGACCCTGTCATTTTGAATAAAAAATCTTTCGAAATCACCTATTTTTTTGCTTTTTTAAAGCAATTTGGTCATAGAAAATTTATATCCCTAGCACCGCAGTATTCATGAGCCCATCTGTAACACTTGGTGCATTGAACCCAGTGTTCACCACCGTGATCATTAGAATAAAGACAGGAACAAAATGAACATTCTGCGTCGTTGTCATCAAATTCTGATCCCGAGCTATCACAAATGAGTTCTTCCTTGACAGTAGTTTCCTCCTCTTCTGAATCATCTTAAGGTGTTTTTCAAGTACTTCATGTTAGGAACGGGCCCTCATATTTGGAACATCTTGGGTTCGAACAAAAGAGTTAGATTAATCTGAGAATAGCTTGTTAATGTTTCATCTAAACAGTAAAAGAATTAGTTGATAATATTAAGACTGAGCTAATGATGAAATTGATTAAATAACTTGTCTTTAATTGTGTACGGAGTTTTAATGCGCACAACTGAATAAACTAGAAAGGACAAAAAACAAACTCAACAGCGTCGTTTCGAAACAATTACTATCGTGAAAATGCCAATCGCATATAGGCAGTGTTACCATGCATTCTAATATTTCTAATGACTGCCATAACATTTCAGCACTTTCTTATGGAGATACTGCGGGGTCTCGTATTAGGTGCATATCTCATATTCGGCATACTTACCCCAATAATAACAAAGAAAGAACATAGCAAACAGAAGAAATACATATCACAGTAACTTTTAATTTCGGATTGTAATGCTGGAATGATAAACGAACAATTAGCATACTGTATCTCGATTTAAAATGCAATTCTCGTGTAGCAAGCAACAATAAAAGGAAAAGAGACGTATCACGAAACAAACGAACGCTCCTTTCCAAGCGATTCGCACAAAAACCGGTACAGATATTGAGCTTCCGGTCACCGCCAGTGATTCCTCATCCGTTTCATCGTGCTTCCGGTGATTAAGCTTTGGGGGCCACCCTGTAATTTGCAGCGACATTATACGGCTTGATTAAAATAATAATGGCTGGTCGGGACCGGCAACCGAACCGGCTTATGAATATTGATCTCCATCCGGTGTTCGGTAATAAACATATCGCGCGGCATCGTTTTTGCAATTGGCATCACAATAAAGTCGGAGCTGTCACTCGGATTATTGTAAGCGGATTATTTTTCGACGTCCGCTTTTTCCACGGCCGCTTCTTTTCCCCACCGCGAGCATTGAATATTTATGATTCCCATAAGTCTGGTCGATTAAGCACACTCCACGACGATTTTACGTCCGCCAATGATTGTTTCTTATGAATGAGTGGCAACTCCACGTAAACGTTACGCTCCGTTTCACTCGTGTTCGATAAAATCATTGTGTTATGGTATTTTAGAAGTTACTGGCCTATTCGTTTTCTGGTTACGTAGTTACGTTGACGATTTTCACGGAAGGAGACAGTGTTTAAGGATGAAGTGACTCTTTTTCGTGAAGATATACGTTTTCGTCCAGACAAAGATGTTATCAATATCATTCACCCGGTAATAAAGATATTTTTGTAATTAGCGACAGTGTAGAACTAAAATTTTATTTAGACCAAATACAAACTTAATCCACCGGTGGTGGCATCTTCTTTTGTAACGGCAGTGGTGGCACCGGGTTTCTCACCCTCAGTGCTATTTTTATTAATTTTTTATGTTTATTTGCCTTTATTTTTATTTTCAAGCTGTATCTTCCATGAGCATTTTCAAATTTGGAGGAAAGAAAATAAATTAATATTTAATTAGAAAAATGTTCTTAGGAAAGTGTAAACATTACACAATGAATTCAAGCCCCTGGGCCTTCCAAATCCAGTGCCACCACTGGCGGGTTAAATAGGTTTAACTTATGGCATGTATTATATGTAATGCAGCCTTCGGTGATAATAATATTCTGAGAGACAGTTCGTAATCAACCCACATCTAACAAAGACCGTCATATCTAATTTTATTTAAATTAATAAAGCAACTTTAGTTTCAAGTAACCAAAATTCGGAATTTGTGTATTTTTTGGCTAAGACATCTTTTGTACTGTCTGGAAAATGATTGAAAGTACATGAACTCTTATACATAAAATAACATGTTGTGTTAATTGGGGAAAAGTTGTAACAAGAAAATCAGGAAATCGTACGTACTACTTTTATTTACAAAGGTATCCAAATTTTAGGTACCTAACTGGAATCACTGGAAAAAGTGATGAAAATATGTTCGGTATTTCTTAGAGGAGTTTATTTGTTGGTTTGAGTAATTATCCAGATCCTTAAATTCGACACTAAGAAATTTATTTTTCTTGGAAATTAACATACATATGACTTACGAAAATGATCAGATAAGCATGTTATTTCATCTTTATTTCATTTAATATTTCTTTAGGATATTAACATCTGAATCAAGGTTATAATATCTGCAAGAAAATACATTTTACATACGCCTCTACAAATTGTAATTAGTCGATTGCACCAAAATTGCGGAAATATGTTAATTATGGAAATATTTGGTCAATTACGTGAGTCACAGTATGTACAATGATCGTATGTACATTAAAAAATGTAGCATTCCGGAAGAAAAGAAGAATTGAAATGTTATAACAAAATTCCTATTACTTATTGAATATTCCAACTATATGTATGTCTATAGAGCTTACTTTTTGCCCTAAACTTGCATCTCAGTTGATAAAAGAGTACACGTATCCCTATTTTTTTAATACGCTATAAACCTGCGGAGTTTCATAAAAGTTGCTGCCCCCAGTTGAAGATGTTTCCTTATAGGGTCCAAACAGACCCAGTCTGTGAAGTCTATTATTTAACTATGGACCATTTATTAGTGGTTATTCTACAGGTTCAATCCTCTCCGAATGTTAGAAATGGTTGCAGATTACACTTCAGATAGATCTTCAGGGTTCAATTATTTATAAGGAATTCATATCAAACGATCCAAACACAACATATTTCATTCAACAATTTTATATTTAACCCTCTATAACGCCCTGTGACTTGGAAGTTATATACCTATATTTTTTAACCCTCATCCGTCCCTCGTGTCAATTTGACACATTTTTCTCACAAAAATACGATAAACATGAAAAAGCATCATCCCTTACACATCCCTTTATTATTTATTATTGTATTGAATGTACAGAAATTTCATATATTTTACCTTCAATGAAAGAATGTGCAAATGTAACTATTTATCTTTTCATTATATTAATTTCTGACTACTCTGTCAATTTGACACCAAGCGGCAAATCAGTCTGTGAAAATGGGAGACGGATGAGGGTTAAGTCGTATTTCGTTTACCTATCGCTGTGTATAATAATATTCTACGACTATACTGTCACCAAGAAGTCTATTCGTTTATTATTATACTTATTTATGTTTATATCCCGCGACACAAATTTTATTATTTATCTTCATCATTTGCCTGATGCATCATTTTCGTTATACGCAAAAAAGTTCCGGCTATAGAGGGTTAACGTCAATGAGTCAGAAGTTATTTCGGATAGCAGTTTGCAGTGCCTCAGACTGTATTGTTTATTGACAGTTTCCCTCTGCAAGATGCTAATGATGATTCTCTGTTGGTCGCAAGATAGAAAATGGCGATCCTCGTTACCTGTCGCAAATTTCTCCAAAGCCACGTTCTCCGGTCTTGTACAGGCGTAATTCCATTCCGGCAGGAGCGGTGAAAAATTTCGCAAGCGGAGCACGGAGGGTCGGGTAAGGTGGCGGAAAAACAATGGACGTTTTCTGTATCGTATTCGCGTCGTGTAGTGCGCGGATCTCAGGTAACCATTTTAACAGGGACCGCCAATAAGACTGCGTCATTATTCACAATTTACCCTCCGTATCGACGTCGAAACTTTTAATTACCATCGTATCAAGCGAAAAGACGGAGGGACACGATTATCGATTGTTTCCCTGTTTATTGTATATTTTAAATTTAATTCGTGGCACCCCCCGGTGGGGCGCAGGCAATACCTGTCAAACGGTGCCTCGTTTTTAAATCCCTCTTGTAAAGTAAAATGAGACAAGCCTCACCCTCCCCGCCCCGCCAACCCTCTGTTTTCCACCTTCTCTACAGCTTCGACTCATCCCCCTTCGACGTCCTTTGTCTCTGATAATTCGCGTCAATACGAACGGAACGAATGTACCCGGAGTTTCGACGTTTTATTGGCTGAATGCTGATTGCATCTCTCGATCGGGAATTCATCGAACGTGGATGTTGGCGGAAATTGTTTCGAGACCTCTGATATTGTTTAAACGATACCTTATTGGAACCAACAAAGGTTTCGGTACTGTATGACTTAAATGAAACTTAAATTAGTATCATCGGGGTTCGAAACAGCTAATTGAGATTTAAACAAGATGTTACCATATCTAACTTGTTAGAAACAATGTAGTCCTAACCAGACCATTAAGATTAACCCCGTGTAGCCTAATAGACAATTAACTCGGACCTAAGTGGGACTCAACACATCTTAAGATTGACCTAACCCTGTATAATGCAAACTAATCCACACCTAATCCAGAGTGGACAGTAACAAATGTAACACGAGCTAATCAAACTAAACTCTACATTAATTTAGAATCAATCTAAATTGTACCTAACCGACGCTTGCCTCGAATCTGAGTGGCATTCACAAGATCTAACTCGAACCTAGCTTAGACCTACCGCTGATTAACCCACAGCTAGGAGACTCGCTGCGGATATAATTCAACTTGAAGAAGACGTAACTTATTCACATCTTGCTCGAAATATTTTTCTATAAACTGTACACTAAAATGAGGATTTATTAAAGCCTAATCCGGACGTAACTTGAAGTTAACTCACCACAAATCGTATCCAATAAAGTCTACATGCAAATGAAACTCAAATCTGGCCATATCTAACACCGAATGTCATCTTAATGAAATGTACCTGAAACTTGACCCTAAGATAGAAAAATCTGGCGGTACCATTTCATAGGAAAACAGAAGCAAATATTCCAACAAAACTTTCATGATCCAAGTCGTCTTAAGAAGAAGAAGTAGAAATCGAAGACAAAGGTGAACCGACAGAGGTTGAGTCGGCCTCAGGGTTGAGGATCTCTCCTCTTCAAGCCGAAAACGTTAGAATCTGAAATTCAGGTTTTTCTCAGTTTTACGGGAGACAAAGGTCAATCGAAACAGTTCCGATGGATGGTCTCGAAGGACGAGGAACTCGATTCGAGCGGAGGAGGAACTCGTTAATGGGGATTTGAGTGTCGATGAGGCATCGACGCGGATGGACGTCGACGTCGGAGATCCAGACAGTCAGAGCCTCGTTTTTACGCGACGTGCCAGTAATTTACAGTCGGTCATTCAGCCGTACATGGCTGCTACGATCGGTGGCCTCGCTATACGTCAAATTATCCCATACATCATGGCTTTCTTCGCCATGACCGTCGATTTATGTGTGCACGAGCGCATAATATAAATTATTAAATAAGTCTACGCATGCACTCGTTATTTATCGCTATGGTAAGAACCCCATCAGATAAGGACACTGCTTCAAGGGACTTCAAGAGGCATTTACGCCAGGGAAAAAGTCGTCTTGTACGGTTTCGTTTCGTTTGAAGAAAATGTAGTGATTTTCAAATCAACTCCGGACTCTTTGCTCTGGTACTCACATCAAGCTCACGACAAAAATTGAAGTTGAATGGTTGGTACAGGGAGGATGTGGTTTTTAGCTAAAATGTCTGAATTGGCTAAGTCAGCCTTGGCATAGGCTAGGGTTAAGCCTAGATTATATCTGTAAAAAAAACTGATAATACTTAGATTTAGGTAAGCGATTCATATTATAAGACCGATTGTTAGGTCTGAATTTTGTCATGAGTTGAACTTGTGCTAGAACTAAAATTGATCTAGGTTAAGTCTGCTAGATACCAACATTATTTACCATTACCATTGCAATGATGCACCATTTAGATGTGACAGAAGTTATAAGTTAAATTTTGTTAGTTTTGCTTTAACATTCATTATGTTTAAATTTATAGTAGGTTTGTCTTTGGTTGCTTTAAGTATAGTTACTCGCTTTAATATTCGGACACCACAGTATATTTAAATTTATTAATTCATATCTTCACAAATTATTAAAATATTCGTTCAATTGCTTTTTACAATGTTAAGTTATTTATTGTAGACAGCAGAAACATAAGCGATTGTTTTATATTTGTAATATTTTATTGTGGAATAAATTTTATACGAAACGATGTCTAATTTTATATACTGTGAAATCCATAAATTAGGTCTAATTAGATTTCAGTTCGAATTCGGTTAAATTTGGATTAAGTGCACGTTAAAATTGATTTTGAACTAACTAACAATAAGTAAAACGTGTTAGACAAAATGAAAGTGACACGTTATACTAGAATAGGTTGAGTTAGGTCTGCTACCAACAACTACTCTGATACAATAAGTGTAGTCAGATGTTTTGAGTTATACAGGATGACCCAAGAAGATTGTACAATCCGAAAACTGTTGATTTGTTAGGCTTGTCATTTGTTACTTGTAGACTTGTTATTAACTGTAGATTAGGTTCTATACGTGCACCTGAGTCAATAGTTGACGGCATGTTGGTGTGGCTCGCACTCACACAGGGAAGCACACGAATCTGCAGTTTTCGGGTTGTACAACATTTTTGGAACTTCCTGTATGCACATACCATGTTATATTTAAGTTAGATATAGGTAAAGTGTGGACTAGGTACAAATGACACCTGGTTCGGTGTGCAATCTGAAAAAAAATTACAGTGGAACCTCGATTATCCGGACACCGGTCATCCAAAAATTCCTCTTCCAGATTAATTACAAATTAAAACTATCATCAATGACACTATCTACATAATTTTATTCCACCGTGTACTTTTATGTTCTAAACCAAAATTATCATTCTTATGCGAAACATAGTCGTAATGTGAGTCACCTTGTCACCAATTACAGTTTGGATAATCGAGGTTCTACTGTACTTGACCTGAAAATTGTATATCATAATACATTTAAGCACTGTTTGTATCGTTCAAAGCAACAGGGATGTTTTAGGCGAGCAAGTTAGATGAAACACCCTGTAGATGAGGAATTAAGTTAGATCCTTTCTGGGCAACCTAATTATGACCGACCATAGGTTGGTTGCATTGAATCCCACTGCAGTTCATAATGCTCACAATGAAGGATGAATATTCAACGGTCCTGAGGGCTCCAAAAATTTCTTCCAATTGACTGGGTTGTACAGATTCATCGAGGTGCTTTTTATCTCATGGTTGGACCACCTCAGAGATGAAGCTGTCCTCGCTAACCCCTCTGACCCGAGTTTTTCGCGTTGATCGGCCATTTCGCACGATTCTCACGCGCTCGATCATCAGAATCGGGGACATTGCAGGAAAGAAACCGCCGTCAAATCCAAACCGGGAACTGAACGGATCGCAGGAATCGCAATAAAATGAACCTGGCCCTTCTGAAATTAGGGACAGCAAAAACCATTCACGAAACGACCGTGAATCCCCAACTGTCATAGCTTTGCCACACGTGGTCACTTTTCACCGTACAACATGCAACTGCAAGAATTATTCGTAACTTTTCAGATACGAAGATTCATTCTTGAGCCTTTTACAATAGAAGGATCATGGAGAATGGTTAATTTTTATTTGTTCATTGCAAACATAATATTGTTGTAGCATGCATTTATGTAAATCCAAAGAGTTTCAAGAAAGTCGCCTGGCGGGATAATTATTAACACATTCGCGTCGAATGACTCATATTTGAGTCTTTGGGTTTTCCTACCAGAAGTCGGATGACGCATATATGAGTCTTTAAACTTGTGGCAATTGTTGTCGAGCATATCATACAAAACAAAAATATTAATTAACGTTGCTTATGTGATACGTTTTGACTAAGTTTTATGTTAGGTTTTGCCTAAGATTTGTGTAAACCTTAATAATAATAATTAACGTAACTGTAGCTATAAAAAAAACAATATAGCTTACTTTTGAGAAACTTATGAAGACAAATTGAAGATATTTGGAATTTCATTTTATTATAAAAGG
Source organism: Macropis europaea (assembly GCA_916610135.2). Taxonomy (NCBI): domain Eukaryota; kingdom Metazoa; phylum Arthropoda; class Insecta; order Hymenoptera; family Melittidae; genus Macropis; species Macropis europaea. The sequence continues at coordinate 21,080,143 of OU744345.1, read as the reverse complement.
AAATTAAAGACTATATATATAATTTATTATACGTATGTACGATTTAATGTGATATTTTGACTAAACTACCAGATTTTTAAGTTTAAAAATACAAAACATTGAGAACCACTTATAATCGCAAGTTAAAAAATATAATTATGCAACGCGGTAATTTACGACTTTTCTTCAAATTTTGTTGAAAAATTATGTATTAGTTTAAAAGGTATAGCATTTTTTTCAACATAATTTTATTTTGCAAGATTCCGCAAACTTGCCGCGTCACATGCGTAGCATTTGACTGCAAATAAACCGACGCATATGAGTTAAAACCACGCGTAATGTTCAGAATATAGTTCGCGTAGATTACTTGTCTAGTGTGCTTCATTGTCATATGTCTTGATTGATGATTCGTTTGCGAAATATTTATTCAGGAAATCCATGAGTTAGTGTTTGGTAGTAAGAAACTGTAAAATTTTTGTTTCATAACAGTAGGATTCGACATCTTGTTCGATAATTTGTTATAGAGAGTATAAGGATTAGTGTCAGTCTAATTGTAAGTAACGTTTTCAATGAGTAGTCTTATAAAATAACGTTACAGGAGAAATATTAACTATTTCTTAGACGGTAATACCTAAAATGGTAAAAGTTAAGGTTTACATTTTCTCTAAAGATCATTTCACGGTTAACTTATTTTTCTTTCAATGAATCGTATATTTTTTAATAACACCCTATTCGATAAGAAAAAATAGAGACTATAGCCCCTTATTATGTGTATCGAATGTTTCAAACATTGAACTATACATTTCAAAGTTCAATATGTGTGTTTTTTTATCTAATAGACACGAATATAAAATATACTATTCAAAAATTAAATTGCATGTCATCTGGTTCTATTTGACGAAAAGAAAAAATTTCCTTCCAATATTATTTCATAAAAACACAAGTTTAGGCGTTGCTTGACATGGAACTTCCCTTTGGCCACCTTGAAAAATATTGATAAACGGAGTGCCAATTATTGCTTCCACGTAGCAACAATTCTATAGTTTTGTAAAAATTATAGTACTTAGATTCCTCTGAAGGTACAAGTAAATGTTAGCAGAAAAAGATTGTGTTCGCAGCAAGGTAATAAATTTCCCATTTTTTACCATTTTCCTTTAACATATTTTACAATACGTTTTAATAAATTCAATGTGATGCAGAAAGAAAAAATCGGCAGTGTAAACAGTGAATTAAGCATAAGAGAAGAATGGTTTACTGTCTGAGCGAAGACAGTAGTATAATGGCGCTAAGAAGACGGAACGCACGGAGATTTTCATGGGGATCGCGATCAGCCACCCACAGAGAAATCCAGGATTTCTCTTGATCATTTTGATCGCGCCGGCGCGCCTTTATGTGCATATTATGTATTTATTATGGCCGTCTACTGGGAACCGAGCGACAAAACCAGAGGAGTGAGTCCTCCGCTGGCCCATGGGGCCCCTTTCCACGTAGCGTCCCCCCATGGCTCATTAATTGACACCGTGATGCTCGTTCCACCGATCTTGGTGGTCCAGCTACCTTTAACTATACGCCGATCTTCGATCTCGATCGCAATCTCGCGATCGCAGCATTGCTTTAAACATTTTTCTGTGTGAGAGAAGAGTAAAATCATGGAATAATTTTTGAATAATACACAGGGTGTGACGGTAACGATGGTACAACCGCGGAGAGGATGATTGCTTATGTACACCCTTGTCCATAAGTCACCGAACACTTGCTCATTTTAAGCAAAATGATTATTAGAAAGTCAATACAATTTCTTGATCTGACTTTATTATTTTATGTTGTTATATTTATCTATTTTACGTTAATGTAATACCTGAATATGATATTAATAAAATGCTAGTATTTAAAAAACGAGGCTGTCGCGTAAGTATGTTCATAATACATCTCCATCTCGGTCAGACGATAGTCTGTACACACTTTTCGTTTGCTTTGAAAATTTTGCCAAAAGTCAAAGAAGGACTTATGGGAAAAATTATAAGAAGGTTAGAAAGAAATTAGTTCCGAAATATTAAAACATTTAATTAAAAGATTGCCGCTATTAGTTCGAACGGTTGTATCATACATAGATACATTGATAAAAAGAAAATGTAAGGTTAATTACTAATTTCTGCTACGGTCTTTAACATATAGTTTGAATTACATATTCTCTAGATTATAAACAATTAATAAGTGCAAACTTTATTTCATAATGAAAGTCATTTGATACTGTAAAATCGGACACCTCCTAATATTACTAATTGTAAGTGTCCGGTGACTTATGGACGGGGGTGTATGTAACAAAGACCTAACTCAATGTTATTTATCCTAAGCATGAATTGTATTTCAAGCATTAGTTATTTAACCTAAGCATGAGTGGATTTTTAAACCAATGTCTAATCAGTGCCTCATCGCGGTCTTAACGTTGGAATAATTTTGACCAACTTGGACTAAATCCAACCTGATAAGGGGCATAATCCGAACCTAGTAGGGACTTAATTCAACGCCTAATCGACAAATTTAATATTAATGAAGTACATTTATACATGTACATGTACATGCACGTTTACAAAATCCCGAAGCAAGAATGAATAGCAGTAATTTCTTGAAGACAATAAATATTAAACAATATCAGGTTTGAAATTTCAATTTAAAATACTACTACAGTAGAACCTCAATTATCCGATTGATGGAAATCAGTCATCCTATGTCAGTTAAAAGCTCGAAATATCATTAATGGCCCTGTGTAATTAATCTTGCAATACTTTGTATTTTATATTCTAAAATAAACTTATCACTTTTATTTGAAATTTAGTTACTATGTGAGTGAAACTGTTACGAGTTATAGTTCGGATGATCGAGGTCCTACTGTATATTTTAAACTTGTTACCTTGTTATAAAATAAAATGTCTCAAAGCCTTTTCCTTTTTTTTCACAAGTATTTTAATTTACGAGAAATTATTCTCGTTTCAGTTCAACGAGCCACTTTTTTAAGATATAAGGAAAAAGCGAAGTATACTGATTTATCAGAATTTCATTTCGCTTGATGAACGTGAAGAGTATTCCACTAAAATGAGGTTCCTCAGTGTGCGGACTTCTGTATTCCACGAGCGACAGCTTCGAAAAGAAATTCAGAAACGGATATTCACGCTTGGGCGTATAGAAATACGCAGAAATTCCGTGTTTGTAAAAATCCTTCGTGTCAAGCGAGATTCGAAAAGATCCCACGTGGCCTGCATACGAAAGTTAACGTTATACTTAGCGATGGCTTCAACCCTTCCCGAATCATTTCACGAACCAAACAAACAACTGCAATGTTGCCAAGTTATTTTACCTGTTACCAAAAACTAAAGAAATAACAATAAAAACTCTTATCAACTTGAATTATTTGCAACAATTTCTTTACTGATCAAACGTGACTGCAGTATTAATTTGATAACCGTAGCATCCCATAATTTTCAGTTAGAAATCGCAAAACCCTGATGATTTGAAATATGTACCATACTTTGACACTACTGAACGTACATCTCTGCTCATTCAAGATAACCAACCTAGATTTAAAATATGATCTTTTAGAAATATATTAATGCTAGTTACATAGAAATGTCACTCATAAAAACATGTTATTCTCGTCAATAAACAGTATACGTGATTTGACTATCATTTTTTCATTTAACTTATTTTTTGTTGATCAGTATCATAATAATTACGGACTTTAACTTCATAATGCTTGCCCTTTTCCATAAAAACTCGATGCACTTTGATAATATAAATACATTGAGGATTTTCTACGATTCCTTGGTTTGCCCTCACCTTCAATTCGGATCTGCAATCTGGTCTCCTTATTACAATCATTAGGGTACATTTACTGAGAAAGTCTTTCGCATGAAATAATGCATCACAACAGACAAATGTCAAAAAATAGCCGAATAATTTTCGATCCGTTATTTACAAAGTGCTCTAATCTTCTCTATCAATAGAAACGTAATGTGCCACAGGGTTAAGATCCACGCATTACTAAAAACACATACTTATGTTCGATCAAAAATTCTGCAACTTGTTCCATATCTTTGAGACGCGATTAATATAATTAAACGTGCAGTAGTTTTAATTCGTGCATTACAATAACCTAGGAATTGTGATCATGCTCTTATTCATTGTTTACCACTACTTTATCATATTCTTTATACTTTTAACCCTCTGAACTCCTTTGTCGATTTTATTCACAGGTACTCCTATGTCATGTCACACTCGACAATTTTTAAATTGCCAGTTCAAATATGTATTATATTTCACAATATTTTTTTGTACCTAGATAAGCAATATTACATGCATATGACCCTTTGCTTAACGAAAAAAGTTCCTTAAGTGTTCAGGTACATGATTGTACCTAATTGGTTCCTATCAACCAACTGTCTTTTCAAGTACATTTGAATAAGGAATTCAAAGGGTTAAGTCTACAGCATGCGGTTAATAATTATTTACAAATGTTTCTTGTACAAGTTCCTCGCAAGCTAATTGTACTTTATGTCACATATACAATGTATATGATGTGATGTATTGTATGTGATGTGAATCCAATGAAGTCGATTTTGGCAGAATTTTGGAATCTTTTGTGGGTGTTCCCATTTCGAGCAGACGTTGGTGGGTCACGTAGTGCGTTGCCCATGGGTTTTCGATCGTTTCATGGGGTAATCTGTAAGCCGTGAACGCACGGTGACACGGTGTGGAACTGGGCCGACGATCATAACGCATTTACATTCCTTTCAATGTCACTCCACGTTCACTGGAGGCCACGCGATAGATTCGTATTCCGAGCCTCGTTTCTTCGATTTATCGGACGCCTCTATAACTGCCATAAACTCCACGCACGGAATAGGAGAGTGGCCGCTTGCTTGGGAAAAATTCAACCGCCTCGTTCCCTCGATATTCAGTCATTTCTTTCATCACTTCGAACGAGTCACTTTTGGGCAATTTAACACTTTGATGGCCGCTGTCGCATATGTGTACGTGATTTAATTCTTTTGAATAGTATGCTTGTAAAACAAGTAAATAACTATATTTATCACTAGAAAAAAAAAATAAATAGCCAAATACTGAAAAAATTAAGATTGTAAACTAATCAGTATAAAACAAGAAATGCAGAATGTTTTATTAAACTTAACTAAAGCCTTGTAGAAATGGCCAAAGAAAGAAGTTCTTACAAAATATTCGCGGCTGTCAAGGTGTTAACAGCAGAATTCTCAACGTAGACTAAACACTGTCGCTCATAATTGAATTGTTTATTATTGAAAGGGCGTATGTCCGTATTTTGGAGAAAATTAAGTTATGCGTTTCTTTAACTGTAGACGCCTAGCCCTGTTCAGAGTTATGAGACCCAAAACAACATCAAAAGTGTCTTTTGATACCTCCTATCGATTCTGATTGAAAAACCGAATAAACATTATTTGCTAATGCGGGGGAATCTAATTTGTTTAAAATTTGTTGATGGCTATTTGGATACCATAACAAAGATCTGCTGCTAACAATTTTATAAATAAGATGCAATGTTACTGGCAAAATATGATGATGGCGTTTGTCATACTCGATATTATTTGCCCTTACTAACTACTACTTATTTTAATATCCCAACAGCTTTACAGCCGACAAAAGATTCAATGATAACAATTGGTTGAACCTGGAATGAATTGTCTTAAAATAATATAAATTTGTTGAAGATGGAACCAAAGAACTGATGAAATAGTTGAACAAGTACACTAAAGTTAATATTAAGTGATAATATTCAAGTCAGTAACATTCAGTCTTGATAATTAAAAATAACTACAGTTGTTGATTTATTTACGTTTGATGAAGTCATATTTAAAGGCGATATTACTTACGAGATGACATGATAATGTATTAAATATTATTTTTTCTTGTAATTTAATGACTGGGGAAATGGTTTTCAAAAGTATATCTGGTTTGACGTGTATTGAAACACAAATTAAATAAGTACTGGTATGACAGGAACTGGGCAAATTGTACCTAATCAGATAAAAAATTTAAACATTAATAATACTGTAAGGACCAACTCCAAACCTACCTCACACCTGGATAAACTGAGACCAAATCACGATCTAACTCGCCCATAAATCACAGGGAGAACTGACGAAGAGTTCGTCCACACGTGCATGATTCAAACCAAACTCCAAATGCAAAGACCTAATCCTTTAGTCTACATTCAACTTAAAAAGCAGAGAACTAACTCAAATTTAATTTAAACACAACTAAACCAAACTGAAAACAAACATAAGTGCTAATAGCTTTTCACACTCTGAAACAAAGTTTAACTACTACAAACTCTGCATAGTCGTAAATTATTTTCAACCAAGCCCCTAGCATGAACCTAATTCGATGTGAAGCAAATTATGTCGATACATACCGTCCATAAGTATCCGGACATCTTGCAAATTTAAATAAATAGCGTATTAATGCTATAATAATATAACAATTATTATTTTGGATTTCGCTATTATTTGTCTAATGAAATAACTTAGTATGGTTAACACTATAATAGCAGGCATGTTTTTCTGTCGATAATTCCTTTCCTGAACTCATGGTTGTGATCGGTAGCACTGTTAAACTGAAACTAAAACCAACAAAACGCCTGCACCATCCTGACCTCCTGTTTATCAATCTTCAGTGGCTGATACTTGTCCAAATCTATATAAATATTCAATTCTAATCATAAATAACCATATTAACCTTTTAACTGGGGAAGACGAGTTAATTCGTCCTGTGAAAATTTCTCCGCCATAAGCAAGACGCCTGTTAATTGTTCTCACAGTATTTGCTGACAAATATCTAAACCAGTTGATGGAAGATGGCGCTTTAACTTGTCATTTCAAAGTGTCTCTGCGATGGACAATTTACCTCATATTTATACGTTTTTAATTACAAAGAATAGACACTCCTTATCAAAGAACAACTCAGTTAAAAGGTTAAATACATGCGTTGTGGAAAAGAAGCAACGAGAGATAAAGTCGTCTAAAACTGGATCCCTTCATACGATCCCTATATGTACGTTTCTGCATAACTTTCGTTATAGCAATTTTGTCAACATTATTTGTTAATAAGTACTGCTTATGTTGTTCAATAACGGCACAGTAATTGGAAAATACTATGACACACTAATAAAAAAACTATATTCGTAAGATACTTCAGTGTTATCCGCAAACATGTAAGTGTCTTGATAATTTTGGATGGTAATGTAAGTCAAATTAACACCACATGTGAAAAACGCGTAAGGAAGTTCAAATTATTTATTAATTGCAAGTACGTCTTTCATTTTCTGCACAATGTAAAAAGAGGAACACGCATAAAGTGCAATATTGAAACAGGAGACTGACGCAGCTGTAACTATTTACATGGCAAACATTTTTACTAGGAGAAAATGAACGATTAGTCTAAGTTTGGTGGACGTTTCAACTGTGCGCGCAATGTCGATGCAACGTTAAAACGAACGACACAGTAAATTTCTACGATGTTGGCCGTAAAGAAGACAATAAACGGGAGAAAATAAAGGAAAACGATGGGCAGGATCGTAAGTATTCAAAGATCGATCGAAACTCGACCTGGTTCTCGGAACAGCTCTCTCGCACGATCGCGGGATCGTTGTTTATTCCGCTCGCGGAACGGTGTAATAATAAATTATGATTCTCTTTTGAAATAGGTGGGTGCCAGGCGGATTCCTAACGGGGCCCCATATTTACGATTATAATGCCCGCATAGCATTATTTCGATCTGGGAAACGCGAGCATGACGGAATGCCAGTGGCCCATCATGTTCTCGCATCACAATACTCGCTGATACGCCAACGGACAATTGTTATTCCAATCAGATATGAATATGATGCATGCCCCCACCCCCCCGTGGGATATGATCGGTTTTCAGCAAATATTACGTATTATTTGGAATTATTTGAATGCGATGATTGGCACGTACTGTGAAAATTGGTGACAGGTTGTGTTGCGTGGGGGTTATAGAAATTAGGGGGAGATTCCAGGCTAGAGCTCCTAACTTGTTAGCTGTGTAGCCCTATTTTAAAAGTGTGCACCTACTTTGTGTCGCAAAAATGAAGAGACGACGAGTATACTCGTCAAGCACAGAGTATATGCAGCAGCTGTAAAGTTGAGTTAAATTATAATGAAGCGGTAGTTGTTTTTGACTGAAAAATTAATAATTTATTGCTCAAATTCATGGATATTATTGACAAACCTTAAACATTCATTATTAAAAAAACATGGAAAATCAAATACATGGAATAAATTTTGTCTCTTTTTCTTATTTCGTTATTGTCTCAGAATATTCAAAAATGTCTGAAATTTACGAATATGTTTTAGTTTTCACTAAAATTTTAATTGAAATAGCAAATGGTAATCACTTTTTTCGCATGACGAGTATACACGTCATAACACAAAATATTGCCATTCCTTCATAACGAGTATGCTCGTCCCACATAGCTAACAGGTTAAAAATAGGTCATCAGGAATTAAAAAGTAAAAAAAAATACGATAAATAATGTAATGAGAGTTTCAGCATTTTATTAAGTATCTATTAAAGTACAGAAAGTTATTTTTTGAATTCAACATCGTAGATCGCACTGAAAGTCATTGAATTCGAGACCTCAAAAAAATCCTTCAAAACGGTGGGATGCCTAGCTCAAACAAAATGCTGGACTATTACAGGGTATAAAATTTCCTAGGCGGCGAACCCGTAAAAAGTACAAGAAAAAAAAATAATTGTTTACAAAATGGCACCACTTCAAGTATTAAATCATTTCTCCCCATTTTTTCTTTCTTTGAATACCTTTAAAAAATACAAATTGCTAAAAATTGGAAAATGTTAGAGATCAGCTGCCTAGTAAAAAGTATATTTTTTAAAATAAAAAAGGCACAATTAAATCGATTAATATCTTTTCGAGATATTTATCCCGCCAGTTTGAAAAAGCCCGTTTCGAGAAAAACGAGTTTAAACTTTTATGTGCTCGGTTTTACGCATGCATTCGCCGCTATTTAAGTGCCTATAACTTCGGGAATTTTCCGAATTTTAAAAAAACCTTTCAAACACATATTCCTAAAAGGTGGAAGATTCGAAGAATCAAATAAAAAAGTCGATTTTTTTTAAATTTGTAGACCCGAATCACCCCTTAACACGTTAAGTGCCACAGTGAAAATAGCCAAACCTAATCAGACACGATATTGTTTACTACTTTTTATATAAATCGTAAAGAAGAAAAAAGATTTGAGTACACAGTCGTGTTCTTCTGTTCCTACATTATCGTTCCAGTATGATGTTTGCTCAGAATTTTGTGACAATCAATCATTATTTAATCAAATTAAATTTGAGGTGCCGGTCATCGGTGACGCCCACGGCATTCAACATATTAATGTTTCTTTAACCATTTAAGCAGTGAATGCATACAATAGTTCCCTTTTTTAATGAAGGACCAAAATCGAGGAGGAAGAAAACATCAAAATTAAGCAAAACAGCAAGAGAGAATGATAGCAACGCTGATAAAAACAATAATAATAGAAACAATGAAGATATTTGTGTTTACTTCCAGAAATCCTATGGTGCATCCAAATTTAACGAAGGTTGGGTGCAGTGTACAACATGCTTTTGCTGGGCTCATGAAGGCTGCACTGGTTGCGGGTCTGAAGAATTGAATGAATTGCTTTGCTACAGATGCTAGGAGCAATATCAGGTACTGTACCCGGTTTTACCTAGGCTATGGAACAAAATCGTATGTCCGAACCTATATTTAAAATCTCTATTTTTTGCTCTTTCCTCTTTAATAAAAAAATTGAATGTAGGCCACTGTTTATATAATTTTAATTCTAATTTTAATTTATTACAGTATATAGGAAAATCCCTTTTTGTACAATGATTGAAACTGTAGAGACAGGTAGTATACATAATACATGGAAAAGACTATTACAGCATAGACTAACAACTCATTTTAGACATACTATAGTAGTAGTGAAACGCTAAATTAACGCAGTTTGAGTGTTCATAAACTGACCTAGCGATCTATAAACACTGTTTTTGAAAGTATCAGGAGAGCCGGAAAAAAGTCCAATTTAACGCTGAAACTATTGGCTAAATTACAAATTCTATACAGTGGATCTGAATGCCCAAATCTGGAGGTGTAGATGAGTAAATGAAATAGTTGGGCATGTCTAAAACGATGCATAGGAGCATTGAAGTTCAACAAGTGAAGAAGGCTTGGATTGTTAGAGTAGTTATAAATGATTTTAAAAAGAAACAGCAAATCGTTGACCGATCTTCTGTCCTCCAGAGTATGAATATTAAATCGGTGAATAATACGGTCATAGTTGTGGTCTAAACGAGGTATGGGGTGGCCAGATTTATAAGCCAACAATCTTAGAAATTTGTGTTGGACTTTTTATAATAGGTATTTATGCTTGGAAGTGTATGGAGACTAGATTACCGACGCATACTCAAGGTGCGGTAAGGCCAAAGAGAAGTATAGATTTAGTAAAGTATAAGGGTTTTTAAACTGAGAGCAACTTCTACTAATGAAAGCAAGTGCTTTGTTGGAAGATATGATGATATGTGAATAATGGTCATCAATTTCCTCAATTTCAATTTCCTTTTTGTTCTATTAATTTCAGAGTTACGACATTTTATTCTTAAGGTTTTACCCCAGTCTCCCTTACTTTTGTTCACCAGATCGAAAGTCGACGGTTCCCTGCAATGTTCCGCGCATCGAATCGACCTGATAAATCAAAATTATTTCAACTGCAATTATTATTTCTTGAAGATTACCAGATAACCCGTCTCATCTTTAGCCATTAGACTAGATTAGAAATTCTTCTTACACGTTTGTCATAACATCAATATTTATTGAATTGTAGACGGCTTTGTGTGTCGCTCCTATAACAAATGTGTTACATGAATTGTTCCCACTTCGATACGTTTCAGTTCTTTGACATAAAGAAATATAGTCTTCTCATAAAAATTCCGGCTTTCTTTCATACCTCATGACAGAAATCGTGTAGTACTTGCAAATTCAGCAACTTATAAAACGGTGACGTATGCATGCACCTTTCTGAATGCAGAGCTGGGTACCATTTTATTCGGATGAGCAATAACAAATAAGAATGACGAATAAACTTTTATTCTCCACTAAATCGCGAAGGAAAAAAACATTTTATTATTTGAACGTATAGTACTTTCTTTATATTATTATTATGATAATAATGATGTTGAAAACTGTACAAGAACTTCTAGTTATTTAACGGAATAAAATTTGTGGCGCGGTGCACAGGTGGCATCCACAGCAGTCAACGTGATAACATAAGTATAATTTTTAATTGCTATCTCGATATGAACTTCTCATTGTCGACATTGCAAGGAATCTAACCTGCAACATATGGAAGGTCGGTTGTGACACTGTATGGCGCGGATAGTAACACAATTTTAATTTAAGAAATATCAAAATATTTATTTATTATACTTGAAATAGTTTCAAAAGTCTGTTGATAAATAGATGGGTGCGGTGTTCTATATAGTTTAAGCAGGCAACGGTTAACTAGTTGCAATTATTTTACATGAATAAAGGAATAAATTAGATTGTCTGTTGTAAACATTGCTGGTGCAGATTTTGAATTTTAGAACGGTAATGCTAAAATAAATAAAAAAGAATATCGTTCATGCTAGTAAGATTACAAAAGAGTAATTTTCCAAAAAAATAGATTTACTTCGAATTGGTCAGCATGCTCTCCTGACTTAAGTATCGTCGAAAATTGGAGATAGCTTACCCCCAATTGTGAAACTTTTATTTGTCATATTATCTACAATTGAATCAAGAAATATAGTGAAATTATTCATTTGATCAGCTCGATATACAATCGGTCACAAAAATATGTGGACGACTGGTATAGTCCAGAACTTCATGCTATGTACTTTCATTCAAATATACACTAAATAAAAAAAAGTATTACTCTGTATTATAATACAGTTTATAGTTTACAACATTGAAAGAATGAAGCAATAAAAATGTAGAAATTCCTATTTTTTATATCAACTACAATTGAATCAAGTAGTCTGGTGAGGCTCCTTAAGTGACCAGCACTTCACATGCATTCTTTCCGCCGGCGAGTGTATGCGCTGTTCTAAAGCTATCAGTTATAAAGATCACAGCCCTAACGACCATCCACTCTTCTAATTGTAATTTCCAAGAGACACACGATGCATTAGAACATGATCACGTAGGTCTGTGTGTGTGACACGTGAGTGGACGTTCCGCGTGGGAACCGTCCAGGTCACGCGTTTAAGAAAGCACGCGCGGAATCGTCAAGTGGCATTAGGCCATCGAATCCTATGGTTTTCGAGTGCACTCGAATTGTCACGTTCGCGGTTTAAAGAACGAGCTATTTATTCCATAGTGGATTCATCGGGCTGACGTGACACGGAATACGGAAGCGCCAGCTCAAGTGTAATAATAGTTGCATCGACGGTGCATCCGACCGGTGCATACGAGTTTTGACAGGCCTCTCTGACTCGGTATTTCGAACCTAAATGCCAGCGCCGATTAAACTTCTCGAGGGTAGGCTCGGTAATTTCGGACGATTTGATTGCTGCTGCTTGGACTGATTTTGATATTTAGCTCTCGAGACACAGTGGCCCACGGAGATGCCCAAGTGCATCCTAATCAAATTTTCAGTGTCTCAAGAAAGTAAAGTTAAAATATACTATATAAATGATACTTTCATTGTAATAGCACTATTCGAGCCGTTTAATGCAAAAGCGATGTAAGTCAAAGAAGTTGATTACTGGATATTGACGGATATCTAAGACTGTTACATCTCTTTTATGTGAGCCACTGTAAAGTTATACCTTAAGATAATAATGCCGTCTTCCCTCGAAAATCGGGATACATAAAAGATACACGGTTAAACCAAATAGGCAAACTATTGACTTACATCACTTTTGTATTAAACGGCTCATTTAGTGATGAGCATGTACTTTTGAACATAAAGTTTAGCATTATTTTACAGAATATTAAGTATGTTCTTTCGATCTGTGTAAAGATTTAATGCTTCTTTGAGGATGTTGACTTAAAATAAGTAAATTAATAAAATAAAACATATCACCTTTTAAGTGGATGAAGGTCATATATGTATAAAAAGACATGTACTCGAATAATAGGAAAGAGTCATAATATACACTTTATTTAATACATATTATTAAAAAGCAAAAACATAATAATTATATAAACCAAGTAGACATATAAAGAAGGTATACATAAGACAAAAGTATATAAAATATCTTAGTTAGAAAGGTTACGGTAATGTCCTCGACAATTTCAATTAACTTTTTTGGCGATAAATTCACAAAGAAACTAACGAGATACGTGTCCAAGAATTTTCGTAAATGCACAGATTTAAAGTTGAGAATTTTTCATTACAATTTCTTGTATTCTCATATTATATATCTGCTTCACAATTATCATTATTTATCACTAAACAAATTGAATAAAAAAAATTTAATAAACATCAGCTGTAAAGTCGATATTGCCCAAGTTATAAACAATATTCTAACTAATCTTTACAACAAAATTGTTCACAGTTCGTATATTACTCTGACTCGTGTTTACTCGGCATTTCTTATATACTTTGTTGAGTACTGTCAACGCTATAAGTTCTGTATACTGTTTAGACACTCTGCATAACATGAAAAGCATTATTAATGTCACAAAAAATGTGTTGCAAATACTAACTCAAACCTAATCGAGGCCTTGCTCAGGCCCAGGGATTCAGAAAGTTTAGACTCTATTGCCTTGAATTTGAAATGAACGTTTCGGAGTGGACAAAATTTCGGATAGGAAATCATGGCCCATGTAGATCGACCGATCGTTAGGGGCAAGTTTATTCGTGATTCCTGGGGGATCGTTTCTTGCATCCCGTCAGCTTGGACGAAGGGGATGGAAGAGAGTTTTGCACATAAATCTGGCCTACCTACGGTACTGGTTCCTCCAGGGACCTCAGGGACAGTACGGAAAAGGACTCCAGGAAGACTTTAGAAGACTGCTGGACAGTCGTTTCCTCTGTCGTCGAAAGATCTCTTTTTGAACTTTCCTTCATCCCGTTGTTTCTAGAAGAAGAAAAGCATTCGCAATGTTATTGAATTATTTCTTTCTAGTAGCTATAAATTAACCCTTGCACTGCCAAGGGGGGGATACTTCGTGTCCACCATATCATATGTATTTTGTGCATTTATTTTGCTAATCTGTCCGGTCGAAATTCTGAAAGAAATAGTTATTATTGAATGTACAGTAGGACCTCGATTATCCGAACTACAATTAATAATAGTATGGTTCACATTACGACCATATTTCACATAAAAATGATAACTTTATTTTAAAATATAGAATCGAGAGTTGTGCAAAATTAAGTACACAATTTCATTTAATGATATTTCTAGCTTGTAACTTGCATAAGATGACTAATTTCCGGATGATCAGTGTTCGGATAATTGAGGTTCTACTGTATACTTTACTGTGGAGTAATTGAATGTTGCTGTTTCGTAGAGTGTTTCTTATCATTCAATCCGGCATTAATTTGCCAGATATAATTATTTCTTGAAGGTGGGCACTAAATGCCTCCCGTTGGTAGTTCGAGTTTCAAAAAATACCTTGGTAGTCAGAAGGTTAATAAATAGGAGTTAAACAGTGATTAATCATCAGGATGATAACTAGTTTTCCGCTTATGATATGTTAAAGTAAGATCAAACTTAAGAGTATGTAGTTGTTGATTCTGTTATGGCGACCCAGTCTGGATTAGATCTACGTGATACGATTACTTTTAACACATTGCCATCCATTGGGGTAGTTTTACCATTTTGTGCCGTGTCCTTTTATACTATTCATACAAGCATGTCATAATAAATTGCAATAAATTGAATCTGTTAATGCATTTAGATAGACACAACCTTTATTTTCATATTCTGTATTATTGATCCCAATATTAAAGAATCTATAGTAGTTTAAGTCAAGACATTAGCTGACGTTAGTGTCTAATGAAGTGTAAATTGTGCAATTGGCAATGTGTTAAATTAGCTTCGTTATGTCTACGTTAGAATCAGGTTAGACCTGTGTTACATATAACTGAAACAAGACAGAGCTAGATTGGGGAGGTTTAAAATAAAATGCTAAGATTCAATTAAGAATAACATAGATCTGATTAGATCTTCATCTTGAAATATTGTTTGCCATTCGAACTGTACCATTTGTGTACTATTGTTATAATTTGCAAAATTATAAACACCTAATATGAGCTACTCTGTTATCGATGTTTACAGTCGACACACAGACACTCTTCGAAATTGTTTAAACTTTTTGAGTTATGGATGCCGGAAGTTTAGGGTAAAATCTTTCCTTTAAATCGCGATTCACAAATTATTGACATGGACATAGGATAAACGCTCTTTTACTCGTATATCTTTGGAATATTATTTAAAAAATTCAACATGTCTGGAATAAACTTCTATAAACAATACGAATGATTCGCAGAATCAATTTATGCGAAGTAATTAAAACACGGTACACTGTGTATAATAAACAGTCCCAATATGAAGGGAGATTTATTTTCGTACTTTTATTGTATTTAATACATATGCACTCAAAAGCTTATTCCGAACACTTTATAATGTAATTCAAAAGCTTTACGCATAAACCCGCAATTTTTCCATGTCGATGTCTCACTTTTCTTATTTTAGAAACTGTACCTTAAATTTTTAACGCATATAACTTATAAAGTTTAAGGAATATTGCTAATCGGATAAGCTCGTTTGGCTTACTTGCCGAAAATTATACAGAATACTTAAAGAAGATTAAATCTGGATTAGTTCATTCTGAAAATTTGTAACGATTTGGGAACTAATTTGTATACGGCAAAATTTTTTCAAATTTCTTTAAGCACACTGATACTCCGTCTGAACAAAGGTATATAAGAAGTTCACAATAAACAATTTCTAAAAGACCAATGGAGATGATCGTGAAGAATATTAAGCGATGCTCGATGAACGCTTCACGGTGTTCTCACCGAAAAATTTTAATATTTAAGCCGTCCCGCCGTACATTTTGTATGTTCCAGTCATGTATTCCGTAAGAAAAGCGGCGGCGATATCATCTGAGAAAGGCATAAAGAGAGAAAGTCATGTAAATCGAGGCAGTATAGTTTGAAACGCGCATCCAGAGTGGCTATACGAGCTGAATATTACAGAATGTAACACTGTTGCATGGAATATCCAATGGCTGGAAACAGGTGGCCGTGATTTCAATTTTCCGCATCGAGAAATTACAATCATCACCATCTGTCAATTCTACACAATTATACAGGGTGAATCACACGATTGCCGCAGGCTGAAGCTTTCATTTCGTTGCTAACAGAAAAAATGATTACAGGAAGAATTCAATAATATACAAATATGTATTCTACCCTCCCCAGCTCAACTGTCCTAACATTTCGAATCATCCGTGAAAAATGAGGTTTTATCATTAAACACAATAAGAATTCATATCTTCGTTATAAGAATTTATTGCTTTCTTATAGAATTATACAAGAAACCATAGACATTCTGCTTAAAAGATGAAAAACATATTGAACTCCAAATATTTCAAAATATCTTGAAAAATGTAAGTTAATAAATAGGACATTTTAACTAACGAGTTAAAGTGTAGATAAAAATTCGCAATGATTTATGTAGCAATCCAATAACATTTATTTTAAATAAATCTATAACAATAAACAACTTAATTTTTTTGACATATATAAATACATGCGAATAGAAAATAGATGCAAAATCAAATCAGAACTGTTTTTCCGTCACGAAATTGGTGAAAACATCGCTTTTTACAGGATGCATCCAAACGCTTGAGTGGTAGTATAGTAAGGAAAAATATTTCGTATATTTCCTGAAGCATTAATCTGTCTTATGCGAACAAGAACATAAGATTCCATTTAAAAAACTGTAATTGCAATTAACCATCATCCATTTCTCATTTCCGCAACTTAATTTTTCGCTTGGCGTCAAATTGATACAACGGCAAAAAATCAATATAATGAAAAGACGAATAGTTAAATTTGCAAATTCATTTATTGAAAATGAGAGATGAGATTTCTGTACAATCAGGCATAAGATTGTTGGCATCGTTCACAAATAATAAAACGTAATAAAGTGATATGCAAAACATAATGCTTTTTTACATTTATCGCATTTTTGTGAGATAAATTAGTCAAATTGACACAAGAGACAGATGAGGGTTGACCCTCTATAACGCCATGTGATTTGGAAATTACATACCTATACATCTACATATCTATATTTTTAAGTTTTATTTCGTTTATTTATCACTGTGTACAATTATATTCTATGTTTATACTGCCCCCAAGGAGTCTGTTCGTTTATTATTATGCTTATATTCCGTGATAGAAACTTTATCATTTATCTTTATCATTTACCTTATGTATCATTTCCGTCATACGCAAATAAATTCCGGTTATAGAGGGTGAAGAAAGAAATGAATTCATTGAATGATAACTACTTGTCCACCATTCAACTTTTCCATCTATCATTTTTTCTGTTTTCAACGAAACGGAAGCTATAGTCCCTGCCATATGCTGGGCTCACGCTGTACGTCATATCACTTACATCCCTGGGATTTATGCGGTAGCTTGGGAGACTTATTTACAGGATATTGCACCGAGATTAACTAATTATGTTTAGAAGACAGCTGGAATGCGCGGAATCTTAGCGTGAACATGCTCGGTTAGCACGTTGCGTTGGACAGCCTGCCTCTGGTTGGTTTCCCTGATAATCGTGTACATAAGCTGAAGCGTTCGAATTCCTAGGAGAAATGAATTCAGTGACACGAGTCACATGGTCCCGAATGATTGACGTTCCTCTAGCGTAGGATCGGTCACGTGATCCGGAATAGTTGACCTAACGTTCCCGTGGCATAAGCCCGGCCACGTGGTCCTGGGTGACCGATTTAACGTTCCCCTACGTAGTATCCGTAGCATGAATGAGATTGACCCGCCTTTTTATGAGAAACACGTAAAAACGCGAAAGCAGTCCGTTTGCTCGCCGAGAGATGGCAGTTGGCAGCCGTGTTCCGTAACATTTTAGTTTTTCCTGGAATCACCCTGCGTTATTCTCTGCGCAGGGATCGCACGAGGCTGTCAGGTAATTCTTCAAGATGACTCAAGACAGGAGGTCGCGACCTGAGCGAGAGCTTTTCTTATGGCACTGGGCAAATTTAATAATGGCTGGAAAGTATAAATAGATTCTAGAACATTAACCCTTTGGACTCTTAACTTCTTTTTAATTTTCTTTCCAATAACTCCCTATTATTTTAAGTGTTTTATTTGATATATACTTCAAAAGACACTTGGTTGATAGGAACCAATTTAAACATATCTCTTTTATTAGTTATATTGAAAATAGCATTGGGACTTTTCTAAGATCTGATATCTGTGTTAAAAAAATTATTGCGAAATATAATACATATTTAAACTGGCAATTTAAAAACGTTGAGTGTGACTCGACATAGGAGTACCTGTGAATAAAATCGATATCGAGTCACACTGGACAAACAAGTTCAAAGGGTTAAGGGTTTTTTTGCGAGTTGCTTACATAAAAAATTGTTTTCATTGTTCGCATTTGCTTTTAGTACCTTTAAGTTCTGAAAAATTAATCCTTATCTGAGAAACTGCAGGGGCTACGATGCTATCGTCGGTGATTACTAATCAAAAGAATCGGGATTCAAATTTTTCACGTGTTTTCTTTTAATCTCACTTCGTTTTTTATCTGATTACTTTTTGTTTTACTATTTTACCTGTTTTTCAAAATTAATGAAACTTGGCAATTTTCCAACTAATAATAAAACCGTACATATTACCGCGTGAATTAGAACAAAATATCGTTTTATAATAAGGGAACAGTAATAGAATTCATATGTCCTGATAGTTTATCTGGTCACAATACATGTAGTAAAGGCATAATGGAGTATATTTATTTAATTCTGCTTATTTTAATTACACTTACGTTCTTACTAAGCATTACACATAAACATTTCTGCCAAACAATGCAGTAATTGTACATACAGATTCACAGTTCTTTTAAACAAAGTAATAAAATATTATAGAAGTGTTCGTAACAAAAATGGAATACTAAATAGTAGCAAATGGACAAAATAGAACAAAATTAGAAAAATGAAAAGCTGACAGGAATATAGAAAATTCTGTATATGCAGAATTCAATCCTTGACTCTTCCAATTACCAACACCCGTGCCCATTGCAGTTCTTGAAAAAATGATCGACTTTTAAAGAATTCGAGATACTGGAACAAAATGTTAACATTTAAAATCATTTTTTATAAAACAAATGCTTGACGAGAAACCCTTAATACGTTGGACGCAGTGGCGGTCACCGAGGACCGACACCTCAAATTCCATTCAATTAAATAATTATTGATTGTCACAAAATTCTGAGCAGACTTCATACTGAAACAATAATGTAGGAACAGGAGAACACGACTGTGTAGTCAAACCTTTTTTTTCTTTACGATTTAAATGAAAAATAGTAAATTATATCGTGTCTGATTAGGTATGGCTGTTTTCACTGTGGCGGTATACGTGTTAAAGTTCCTTGAGCTTTGGCCCAAAGGTACCTAATCAAAGTATACCTTACTTAAGTAGAACTTAGTGACATTATTTATTAAGAAGGGTAGAATTTGTAGTTGTATTGATTTTGTATGAAAGTTTGGAGAGTTTGTCATTTTCAGCTAATACTGTGTAGCAGACAGCTATCACGCTTCTGTTTTTCTTACGACATTATACTTTTTCAAACACTGTAACTGACGAGAAATCGATGACACATTTAATAATCAATAGTCACACAGTCTCTTCATTTACTTTGTACGTACACTAAAAGACAAGCGTCTAAAAATTTTATTAAAAAACTGTACAAATTTACACCTAGAATGCAGATTCGCGTGACACTTTTGGCATATGTTTCCGTACACATCCGTTGGGCTCAAAACTTCAATTAGATACGGTTTAAAGCTAACTGAACTTCAGGTTAGGTCCGATTCAGTTCTTACTTTTAAGGTCTCATGTACGAAGATCTATACGATCTATATATACGCGCACCTGCGCCAGACAAATTAACCAGCCGCGGACACGGATTAGAACAAAGGAATTTCATCTTCGCCGGCAGTTCATAATCTCGGCGTAAGTCATAGTCTTCGGGTTGACTTTGGTGGGGCCGTGAGAGGACCGAGGGGTGGCGGGCGCGACCCTTAATAAATGAGCACCCTAAGTGCGCAGACGACGCGAGCTAATAATTATAGCTTTGTTCCATCGCATATACGAGCAGCCAACCAGCGATGCAAATTAACCGGCTGGCCATTATTGATGCGACTCAGACTCTCTTTTGCCCTTTATTCAACAACCAACATCTCCACGGATTAATTTTGGGACGCTACACCGTGTGTCATAACTACAGAAACGCAGTACAACTTTCCGAGTTGAACTATTACGAATCACACTGAACTGAAATAAATACATCATTCGAACCGGCATATTGAGAAATTGCATCCCAAAATAAAACTGTAACACGAGATTTCAAAGGAGAACAAACGAGTAGAAAAATATGTACATCCTCGCCCATAAGTCATGGGACACTTACTAATTTCAGCTTCATATTGAAATTAAAATTATTAACACGGTGACTGCCACGGTGGTCACCCGTAACCGGCGCTTGTTCTCTGAGTGGGGCCCTGGTGGTCATCCGTGACCGGCGTTACTACATTTTTTAGAATGATTAAAATAAAATGAATATCATCGATTAAACAATTTTAAACAACATAAATAACTAGAAAACATTGTGAGCATTATAACCAGCCAGATAAATTCACTATTAATAAGGATATGATCTTATTCAACCATATTACTTAATATTTTATCATTATATACTTAGAATTATGAAAATTCTATTGTGGCTTCCAGGGCAAGGCATATAAAACTTGCGTGGCAGTCAACGTGTTAAATAACTATAATATTGAATCAAACGATTATTTACTGATTATTCACACTGAATACAATTTCTAAATGGTACAATATATTGAAAATTAAATATATCAGGTTTTACATTTTCTTATCTATATACACTTCCCGTTTCGGGATGATAGTTCGAAATAATTTTAGCAATGTTTTGCGGTGATTTTTTTTTTAATCTTTCTTCCCGCTTTTCCGTCCAAAATCACTGCAAATGTGTCTACATATTACAAAATCGAAACGAAAGTCGCCTAAATTTTACGCATTGTAAAACCGGGCTTGAATCGTAATATAATTATTTCAGATTCTGTCTATATTAACTATAACAAAATACCAACGATATCATTAAAAATATATTGTGTACACAAGATATGTTTATTTCTGTACGCTGTTTATACTCTCTTTGTAATGTGCGTATGATTAACATTCTTCCTGTTGAAGCTCACCATGTCGAGATGTGTAATTTGATCGAAATAAAATAATTTTAAACAATAACATTTCCCTTGATTAAGTCGACATTTCAAGATTCAGGGTCATTTCAAGGTCACGCTATAGCAGGTCGTTGAACTCGTCTTAACATCATCTACAAGAGTATGAAGTCAAAAATACGTAGTGTCATTTAAAAAAGTCAAGGTGATCTTGACTTTTTATCGAAAGAACACTTTTTTGGAAATTCCTTATATTGCAATTTGTAACAATCTAGAGCTGGTTAACTTTTATTCCAAACATTTTTTTGTCAGAGTATCGAAAGTGCCTGCAAAATCATAGCGACAGTTACGTGGTACACCCTGTACATTGTACTAGAAAGTTTTCTGATTGACTCTCTTAGAATATTACCCGCAAGTATCTATCATGATCGAACGCTCTATCGCTTGAAGCAATGCTGCTATATAGTAAAACGTTTCGACTGTAAGTGCCGCGTCTCCGTACGTGGGTCCTCGCAAGAAATGGAGTGTGTTGCACGTGTTGTCTTCTTGCTGTATTATCTTCTTAGGACCCTTCACAATGACAGATACAATTATTTAGTCATATTTAATTTCTTGTGCCGGGTGACCAGCGATCTCCGCCACTGTCAACGCGCTGTCAACAAGACAACAGTCGACGAAAGTGCTGTTGGAGGACAGACCATCTTTATCTATGATTATGTCAAACTCATCGTCTACGCCAGGGGTCGGCAGCGAGTGGCTCGCGGGCACCTAAGTGCCCACGAAACATTTTCAAGGTGCTCGTCCCCTCCATAAAAATTAAGATCAAGTGGGCCGCATTATGCAGGAACCTATCAACCCTCAAAATGACAGAAACTTAGTTAAACATAGTACGGATGCCATAATGTTGCGATCTTTATTTTACAAAACATTTCTAACCGATAGAACAACTCTTACATTAAAATTATTTAAATTACCAAGCCATAGCTCCATTTGAAGCTTACAGTTATTCAAACTTCAATCTGAATTTATTCAAATTGAGGGTTGTTAGGATTTTCCATAACATGGCCCAAGTGCCCTTTGTCATAAGCTAACCGTTCGAGGTGCCCTTTATAGTGAAAAGGTTGCAGATCACTCAGTCAACTTGTTTATGCGAAACTTTCCAAGCCGAACACTGTCCTCAGTCATCAAGGGCTATGTTCGTCAAGGCTGGTCACCCATACACCTTCCCTGTCCCTAAAATATTATATATAGACCTAGGAATTTAGCGATCAGAGACAGATTCTTGTGCAACGCCACAGCATATACCGGAATAAACCTCTTCTCGATTTTAAAAGTGTTTCACTTGATTTCATGACACGGAATCCAACGCTGCGTTAGATTTGAGTCATATCAGAATTATGTGTCACAAGTTACGTTCGAGTTACGCCTGACTCATATCTGTGTTAGACCTGAATTCGTTACGTTTTGACCACACAAGAGCTCGAGTTGCAAGATGCAAGGGACTTGACCTGACGTCAGTCAGCCTCGCGTGAACAATGCGGACGATTAACGAATCAACGGAAGAGACGTAGGAGTTGTAGTGCGCTTCGTGAAGCGGAAGCGATCTCCCTCCTCGAGTTTTGCCTCCTCCAGTCCCCTTCAGCAATCGCGATCCGATCGACCGGAACCTCTCGAATCCACCCACAAGTATCTCGAGTCGCTCTTTCGACGCCGTCGACTGCCAATCATGCGTTCACTCGGACTAGCCTAATCCTTCGAGCACTACATCCAGCCCATCGATGAACTCGATTCTAATCATTGAGACACTTACCTAAAAACTTACCCCACTCCAGATTCAATTTTTGGTTAGCTTTAGATTATATTGGGTGGTGGCTCCCACGTGTTCGGAGTACCGAATATTCAACAAATTCGAGAAATTTTCGATCACAAAAAATATTTATTAAT
Source organism: Macropis europaea (assembly GCA_916610135.2). Taxonomy (NCBI): domain Eukaryota; kingdom Metazoa; phylum Arthropoda; class Insecta; order Hymenoptera; family Melittidae; genus Macropis; species Macropis europaea. The sequence goes on along the minus strand of OU744345.1, from coordinate 21,056,646 downwards.
CCTTTGCACTCCGTTGGCTCCGCTAGGGGTACATGCGCAGTTTGTATCTGTATTTAACCTGTTACTTCGGTAACCTTGATTGCAAACTATTTATGTTACAACAAAGGAGATTTAGCGAAAAAGTAAAAATGAACAAATTCTTAAGCACTTGTCATTTTTTTCTTTCAAAGCAAAACTTTTCTTTAACAATGCAAAAGTGTGCCGGAGTTGCTGGTAGGTAGTATCAAGATATGTTCGAAGTACAAAGGGTTAATAATTCACCCTTTCAACTCCTTCTTTTCAATTTTCTTTCAATAACTCCCTATTATTTTAACTGTTTTATTTGTAACATACTTCAAAAGACAGTTGGTTGAGAGGAACCAATTAGGTACAAACAATCATGTACTTGAACATTTCAAGGACTTTCTTTTGTTACAAAGAAGGATCATATACATGTAATATTGCTTATCCAGATAAAAAGAAATATTGCGAAATATAATACATAATTAAACTGGCAATTTTAAAACGTTGAGTGTGACTCGACATAGGACTACCTGTGAATAAAATGGTTGTCCAATCACACTCAACAAAGGAGTTCAAAGTGTTATGACTTGTGTATGTAAGCGGCAGCCATTTAGTGTCCTGTGTTTAGGGAGAGGATATCAGTAATGTGTTAGTAAAAACACACCCGTCCGATAAGACGAAGGTCGCGGGTTCGATTCCTGGTTTAATACAACCGAATTTTTGTTCCCTTACATGTAATATAATAGTATTCCATATAGCTACAATACAGCTTATAAACAAAATACCTATAGTTTTGTTGCCGTGAGGTGTTCCATTGGGTGTCAGAAGACGAAAGAGCCACGTCATCGATTCCACGAGACATAACACGTTGAACGTCACAGTGAAAACGGCCATACCTAATCAGACACGATGCAATTTGCTACTTTTTACATAAATCGTAAAGAAAAAACAGATTTGAGTACTCAGTCGTGTTCTTTTATTCCTACATTATTGTTTCAGTATGAAGTTTGCTCAGAAATTTGCGACAATCAATAGTTATTTAATTAAATTAGAGGGACTAATAAGGTAAGATGGTCAAAAATGCCAAATTTAAACCAAATTTAATTTGGGATGGGCCATTCGATAGCTTATCAAAAAATACCAAATTATGCCAAGTTTCAATTTTGTATCTTGCCTTGAGGGGTAGTAAAGGGCAAAATTTGAAAATCACGTTTTTACCAAATTTATCCTATACTATTGCATAACAAGTTTTGAAAAAAATCACAGACGTTCCAAATATCGAGGCACATATTATGGAATTTTTTCGGATTTTTAAATTGAAAATCCAAGTTGTAAAAAATAAAAAACGTAAGAAAATGCAGAAAAATGCCGGCTTTGTATTTAATATCGGTCACCGGTAACCGCCACGGCGTTCAACGTGTTAACAAAATCCCATCGTTGCTAGGGCAATCGATAAAAAATTCAGTGAGTCTGTAGCAGTGTTTCTCAAATCATTCTATATCGAAGAGTATTCAGGAATGAAAAGATTTACCTTAACGGTATCGCTACAGAGGAAACGCCGGCTCTCGTATAGGACAATAGATTTTTTATAACTACTGTAAGTTCCATCTCCTGATGCTCATAAGGCTAAAATAGGAATCCACACAGCTGCGATATCTGTAGCAGAGGAAACATACGTAAAACATTATTAAAAATGTCAATGAAATGTTATAACTTAGAGAAACCTGACAAACAGGCTATTAAGTTTAAGTATAAAGTATTATATTTTTTTTTAGTTTATTTCCGCATAAATTACAATATTCTTGTTAATGTATATAGTATTGCAATAAACGGTTCTAAAAACAAAACTCCGGCTCTCATGTAAGTATTATAGTTCGTGTATGCATCTAATTGTACGTGCATTCTTCAGGTTTTTAGTTTTTACTTGTATCTTCTTCCCTTCCTGACGCCATAAAAACATAATGTGCAATCAATTGTTCAGTAAATCTCTGTTCCTAACTCGTAATAAGTATATAACTTAGAGAAGTCTTTAAGTAGGCCATTAAGTTTACAATATTATTTTTTTTCTGCTAGTTTATTGTGGCGTTTATTGCGCAAACATTTATTATAGCATTGTACTGGTCTTGGCAATAAACAAATTTAAAAAAAACTGCGGCTCTCGTTTGATCGCCGAAGTTAAGGAACGCTGGAGACGGTCAGTGCTCAGATGGGTGACCGTCTTTAGTGCTTCTGTGCGGCTGTTGACACATGGTGATCGGAATCCACCTAAATCTGTAGGTCCCCCGGCTAAAGGACCATAGCAGTCGGTGCTGGATTACATAGAAGAAGAAGAAAAGATTCACTGTCCTTAACCCTTTGAACTCTTTTATCGAGTGTGACTCGACATCGATTTTATTCACAGGCACTTCTATGTCGAGTCACACTCGACATTTTTAAATTGCCAGTTTAAGTATGTATTATATTTCGCAATATTTTTTTTTACCTAGATAAACAATATTACATGTGTATGACCCATTTTGGTAACAAAAAAAATCCATGAAGTGTTCAGGTACATGATTGTTTGTACCTAATCAGTTCCTATCAACCAACTGTCTTTTGAAGTACATTTCAAATATGACACTTAAAATAATAGGGAGTTATGGAAAAGAAAATTAAAAAGAAATTAGGAGTTCAAAGGGTTAACATATCCGCGGCCGCTGACGTACATGGTAATACGTCTTTTTGTAGACTGTATGTAGCAAATACTTAGTTACAAAGATAATATTTAAAAGCATATTTTAGAACTCTGCGACATCCAGGCACAGATTTCAATTTCTTGTATCCGGCTTTCGGTTTTAGAAAGGTGAAAAATTGACTGGCTGCGACAGTGATAAACGTTTCTCACCTTTAAAACGACACACCTCTAGATGAACAAAGTTACTAATATATTAATAATAGTAATAATAACAAAACATAATTGTTCTACTGATTTACTTCATTAACAAGAATTTTTCTAAATTTTGCGCGGTTAGATCTGAACGCATGATGGCTAGATTGAACCTATATTTACATAATAGAACATTTGTGCAATTAAATGGTTATGTAAATGTTAAACCAATAAAACGTTTAAAAAAGCGATTAAAGAATCTTATTGGTACACAATCATGCGTATTTTTCGTATTGAATTGTATTGTACGGATTTCTCAAATTTGAGGGAAAAAATAGGAGTATAATTTCATACAGGGAGCGGTTAAATGATATTCTTAGAATGTAAAGCTGTCGATGACAATGGTGATTCGCATAATAGTCACTAGAGCTATGTCTATTATGTGTTATTGAATCACGGTAGCATTGAACAAGTGCGACGAAGCTTGTCTGTATAGTTCTGTTTCCTGTTCGCAGGGATACACCTAAACGAACGTCACCCTATTAATGTATCAGAAGTTAAATCATAATACTTTAATATGTGACGTGCGCCCGGTGAAATAGAGGCAGGTTGCATTATCATGCAAATATACCTCGATAAGTATCGATACTGCGGCGGTCGGACTGTCGTAATTCACGCGAATGTGTTTTATACAATACATGGTAATTGTTGCATGCTGATTTGTGGAAAAATCAAGTTATCTATGCATTATGCGTGGGACAATTGAATTGTTGAGTCACAATTGTTCATGCGCAATAAATTCGAATTCGTCATTTAAATGAGCTGATGCAAAATGCATAGATAGAGGATTCACAAGGAGTTTGATTAAATTCCACTTCTAGTTCGTATGATAATAATAGTGATTATTAATAAAATATTATTTAGTTTTTATTAATCCAAGTGTCACCTAGATTAAATTCACCATTGAGATAGACCTAATCTACATTTATTGTTAGCTTGAGCTGTGTTATGTTTCCTGTAGATTTCACTGAAACTTACTTAATTATTCTATCAGTTTAATTTCTAATATTGTTGTCTAATCAGCCTCTTCTTACTGTTATTTTTTCTACTTAGAATTTAGAAATTTTTGCATTGTGCAAATTACTTAACAAGTATTTGAAAAATTTGTGGATTTATAGGTTTATCGAACAGAAATTAAAAAATTTACAATTTCTCCGAATATTTAATTGAATATTTTTATATCTTCTACGTTATAGTTCGAAATCTTCGAATTTCTAAAACGAATCTTCATATATTTGAATTTTTGAAAGAGAGTAGCAGCAAACGTCTTTTAAAGCAGAAGAAAATCATCACTTTGAAAATAATAATGTGCCCTTTACAATAAATCTTAACTGAAAATCTATAAAAATTTTGCATTAACATTACATGAATAAACACATGGTAATAAATTTCATTGATATTTCTACTGATATAGAAGGTTTAATAACCACTTGTATATGACACAGAATCTATGTTTTTAAAATACATTATTTTATGTAGCGCTTCGAAATAAATAATGCAACTATTTCCCAAACAGTCAATCGTAACAGTTTAGCAGAAGCACTGTTCAGAATAAAGCAAATCAGAAAAGCACAATTACGATTGATCTTATTATATACGTATGTGCAATCTATAGTGTACATGTTTTTTGTTTAAAAATTTGGAATTCCTTGGACAACGTCTTTTGAGTTACATAATAATTAAATTTCAAACATATACAATATTTTGCAACAACTTGAACATTTTACTTAAAGAATGTTTCAATAAAAGTGAATAAGAAATTTTTATCTTGGATCATCTAACACAGTGAATATTCTTGCAATTATTTCATGGAATAAAATTATGCTTCAGATGCCCATGAAATGAAATGAGACGTTACTTTATATAATATTTCGAATATCTTTATTTTAAAAATATTCAAGCCAGTAATGTATTTTAATAATTAAATACCTATAAAATAAAATAATATTTAAATTAACGTTATTTGAAAGGGGATCAGGTCTGTATTATAATATGAGGAACATAAAGTTCCCATGAACGAGATGTCGATTCACACAATCGACGTCCAAATCTCATCTCCCCCTGGTTCAATAAGACACGGTGCATTTGGTATTCTACTCGTTTGACCTTGAAACCTCGACACCTACCTGATGACCTCCTCCTCATCGCAGCGGTAGGATCTCATTTAGCGGAAACACTTATCAACTCAATGGTTCTCATCCTATTATTTTTAAAAAAGAAAACAAAGTTTTATTTGGAAAAAGGTTTCTTACAAGCACATTGCTTCCTCTGGCTCAAGTCTAATTTTTAACAAACATACACGATAATAATTATAAATTGTATTTCTTTTCATTTTCAAACGACTTTTTGTATGAAATTTAGCGATGAATTCGTGGAACGAAAAAACTGTTCTAGTAAATTGTTTTTTGTTTCACAAAAACGTTGGCTTCTGGTATATTTTGTAATATAGCACGTTTTAATAGTGTTCGGTCATTTATAAAGTTTCACTGACGATCAATTAGAGCCCTGTTTCTTATCGGTCTTCCGCTTTTAGCTTAGCTGACTTCTTTTTTCGATTGAGAGTTAATTGCGAATGACATAGTCGGGGTCAAATGTCGGACCGAGGCGAAAATAATTGTTGCTGCTAACAAATAGATGCTGTTTAAAAATTTATTCCTTTTAGATTATCCTTTCAGACCTAATGAAATACCAAATCGGACCTAACAAATTGCCTGTTTTATTTCAATTTGAAGGCTATTGTTGATATAAAATTTTATTAAATATGAATTCTATAATGATGATACAGTTAAAAATGTAATGAAATTCTTTGATTTTAATCAAATTCGAAGTAAGCGTCGGTTAAGCTTCGTGAGTATTAACAATGGACTAATAAGAAGAGAATTAAAAATTAATTTAATTTAATAAGTTTATTTAAGTTCGATTTGAGTAAGACCTATTTTACATTTAACAATGAAGAATTAATTACAGAATGAAGTGATCGAGACGGTTATATCTGTATCCTTAATACATTGTAACAATTACAAAAGAATTTCTTTATATCTTTAGATTTGTGTATTATTTTAGAATTTTTGAAAAGTTTTAATTTCTTTCTAACTAAATATTTAAAGCTTTTTACAATTGTTTAATATCGTTCCACGCTTCAATAAATGAGATTGATTTATAATATTATTATGTTTACTCTTTGTGTTTGAAACTGTGCATTTTACAAATTCGACTATTTTTTTTTCTGAAAAATTTACCAGCATTCTATGCAGTACAAAATCTCGAGGATTTGAAAATTTAAAAAAAAACAAAGACTGCGGTTTTTTTAAATGTATTTTAAACTATGCAATTTTTCATTGTCAGTCGTATTTGAAGCCAATCGATTTCAGAATGGCCAAGAAATTTTCAAGACGTATTGATTATATTTTGTTATGGCTATCAGTTTCTTTTTACTAAGATTCGATGCAGAAATAAGAACATCCTGTAACTACTACGAATCCGCTAAAATAACACTATAAACCCACTCATAAAAACTCGTCAAATTTATAATGTCTCACTTTTTCCTTAATTTTCCCTATTCCCGTATTGTTTCTGTCGTTTAATTTCGAGACACAGCGTATAGAGACATACCGAGATCGATTTTTACTCGAAGACTCCCGAAAATGTCGCTTCGAGACGAAAATATAAGGTTCGAGAACGATTGTTAAGGTCGACGGAGTTCCAGGTCGTAGAGGGCGCCACAAATCACCGCTCTGCAAAAAATCAGCGTAGAAATTAAAAGCGCGAAAAGTTCGCGTTCCGTTCCGTTCGCCGTTGCCTTTGATTCAGAATTCGAGACAACAAAGCGAGAATCGAGAAAGAGAAGACCATTCTACACGCTATATAAAGTCGTTCACCCCGATTCGGATAAACTAGTGTCTGCTCTAGTGCCGGCCAACCCAACACTGATCCGTCATTGTATTAATATCACAACACGCCCCGTAGTACGTATTTATACGTTCTTTATCTCGCTTCAGAGTTCGTTCGAACGAGACTCGAATAGAGTAGCTTTGGATTTATACGATTCAATGGAGACCAGACGAACTGGCCCCGAATGACTGTGAAATGAGTTATTTGAGAGCCTGTTGAGATCATTTTTAGACGAGACTGATGCTATGAAGTTTTATTTCTAATGTTACAGGCTTTAGTAACAGTGATAGCATACAGAAATGTATGAATGTAAAATATTGTCAGCTTTTACTTCAAAACTCCGTCAGAAGTGCCGTTGAATGGAATCGAGCATGCAAGAGACAGTTTTGAAATTTGTGTGAGTCTGTAATAATCGAATAAATTTTAATAAAAAGTATTGCCTTCTATTTTGTCCTTATGAAAATTCATAAGATCATCGTAAATAATTTAATATTCTCCGTTGTGTAGGATTGACTGGCATTTCATAGATCCAACTCAGTCAAGATCATATCGTATTCTAACCTAGTGTAAATTGTATGGAATTCGAAACTGACCAGAGTGTGTCTCACAAGGAATGCTACCGAAGTGGTCGTCTCAGATTTTAATGAGCTCTTGCAAGTTGATAGATCATGTTATTACGAATCTCCTTATACCTGGTTTTTGGAGTAGATCGTTAATAGTTTAAAAGATATTTAATGCAAAAAGGAACTGTGTGTAGCAACCTAGCGCCTTACCGACTGCTTCATGCTCTTGTACTTGCAAGCGCCTTTTACAGTAGAGTAGATAAACTCTATCGGAATTTTAACATTAAATATTTTTGAAAATATTGATCGTCTATGCTCGCAACCATACATAGAGAGATTCGTAAAAACACGATCCATTAACATGCAAAAGGCTATTAAAATTTGAGACGACCACTTCGATAGCTTTTCTTGTCAGATGAGATTGTATCTAGCATAAACCTAATCCATAGATAAATTATACCTACTTTACACGTAATCGTGACCTAACCAAAGCGTAATTTTGATTTAACTGTGATTTTGGAGTGATGCCTTATTGAACTTTTTTATGAATACTTCATTGAAAAGATTAAATTTACCCTCACGTATAAATTTTTGATCTATCGCTGGGTGAATACGATCCGAATTTGAAATCGATTTTTGTACGAAAATTGAATTTCATTGCAGTATGTTTTTCCACCTAGGCGCTCCTATAGATTTTGAAACCGGTATGTATGATCCAGCCTTAGCTCAGACTTAATCTAGATGTGATAGAAACTTAAACACTATTCTTTGGAATTTTATATCTAATATGTTGGATATTTTAGGTTTCACATCACTAACATGACATTTAATTTACGTTCGATACACTTAGACGCAGACTTAGTCGTGATCTAAGTCACAGCTTATACGGATCTAACTGAAACGTACAGTTCTGTCCATTAGATTTCGATGTAACCGAAATGTAATTGGAGTTAACTTAGACGTGATCGAGGTACATTATATTTCTTTAACTTTTTTCCTTTATAAAAAGCAAAAGCCAATTTAGATCTAATTAAAACGAACATAAACATAACCGAATGGTATTACTACATTTTTAATTCTATTATTGCCTTTTACTTCATGTACCTGATCATGACCTGACTTACACAATGTGTATACACAATCCATAACAAACCAAAATGAAACATAGACTTAACCAGACTTTTCGTAATAAATTTCGCTTACAGTCAGGTTAAGTCTGCGACTTCGCATCAGATCAGTATTTGGATAGGTCAGTGCAACATTTCAATCAGCTTTTACTTAAAATCTCAGTCGCGTCTAAAGTGTGCTTCAATTAGGTCTGATTTACGTTTTCCTCAGAAGCTGCTCATGCTCAAGCAGGATCACAGTTAGGTCACGTTGAGTCTCGCACAGAAAAGGACCACGATCCTTATTGACGCTAACTGAACAATTTTCAAGCTGATTTCGAGCACAGCCCCAACTCTCGTCCGTATAAATAATTTCCCTTAGCCTCGATAGGCTGAGACATTGCCTTACTTTTTCTGTCGTTTTTGAAAAAAGGAGGGCGACGACGGAGTCGGTTAGACTCGCCGGAGAAGAAAGCGGGAGAAAGAGGCGAGGTGACTTTTCAACGAATTCCTCTCACCGGCTCGCGGCTGCTACGCATATTGTTCTATTTATGTAACCATTGTTCATCCATCGTTTAGGATAAATTTAGATGGCCGACAGAGAGGGTCGTCTTTCTCGCTCGCGGAATGCGTCGGGTCGACTTCTTAAACGTTTCTTCTCCCGTCTTCGATTCCTCACTCTTTCTAGTCGTCCCCCCGCCCCTTTGCCATTGCGTGCTATTAATGATACCGATTAATTTAGAACTATTGGGTTTCCCAATTAGCCAATCGGAGGCCGCGATATGCGGCACGTCTGCCTTTCCGCGGCTTTCTTCTGCAACGCCCGGCCAAACATGGACAGAATTTTTGGGGAATACTCGCATCAATCGATCCCCTTTCTTCATGGTCCTTCGGTTACAAGCGATCACCATGGACTTTAAATTTCCAATCCATGGACCAATCATCCGGTGGCAAGAGAATGAACTTTCCTTCAGGACTGTTAAATGAAATCGTGCTCCTTGTATGTCGTGAGGAGCCACTGAAATTCAGTTTATGTTGTTCATGAATTATTGAATGCTTTCTCGATTATTGGTTGCCACATGCATTTAAGCTTGATCCTGGAATAGAATGTGATAAAATGGACGTATCGGGTTGATTTGACACTGGAATTACACAGTGAATTTCTTAGTTGCAGAGATCGTGTGTTAGATACTTTTTATGTACGTGTGATTGTTAAATAGGAATGTGGAATTATGTGGCAATAATGTTTATGTTTTTCAGTATTATTCCTGCGTTGATTTAAATAAGAAATCTAACATGTGGCTGATGCGGATTCGAGTTAACTCTAATCGATACGTAATTCAAGTGTAATCAGTAACTATTTTGAGATTTTGGCATCGACTCCCATTTATCTTCATTTAAACATTTTAACTGTTTACTCCAAACTTAAATAAAACTGAAGCCAAGGCAAGTTTAATGTCAGTCTGAATAGATCTAATTGTGACTCAAGGGGAATTTAAACTAACTGTAATTTCATGTGAATTTAATCAGACTTAACCGATAGTTAACAGAAATCTAATCAGAAACAATTGGTTGTAACACACGTCTACTCTGAACGCTATCTGTATCTAACTCAAAACTATTGTAGCCTTGACTAACTAGTAAGTCTTTTTTGTACTTTTCACAGAAGTCCAAGAATATTCTATTATTTCGATAATATTGATTCAATTCAAATGAAACAGTAGGTACACATTTTGTTATTATTTAATCCTACAGTATTTCAAACTATTTATCACCACAGCCGTATAATGTTAACTTTAAAATGCCATAAAGACGAGTCCGACGTGTTTGCCAAAAATGTTCACCATAATGTCACTGAACTCTTTCATTCGATATCGACAAAAAGGACACTAAACTCGCCCACGTGATATCAGAGAATATCACGAAACTCTAACACTCGATATCGAAGAATCTTCACCGGAAACCACCGAATACGTTCGAACTATTCTCGGCTCGTGCGGCCGCGCGTAAACAATGAATTTTATTAACGTAATTTGATGGATCTCGAGGAATATTCTGTACACGAATCGATTCCTCGACTGGTCGATGAAAAATGAAGTTCCCCTCGTGGAACAATAACCAATGGCCAGCTGCCGGCTATTATTGGAGCTGATTTATCGCGAGTTGAATTTCATAGTTTCACGAAACATGCTTCTGCTATCCGTTTCCGGCTCTATTAAATCATTCTATCGGCAAAATAAATGTCAAAAAATAATTCTCTAGCTGGTTATCGCTTTAAAAGAATCATCATAAAAGACGAGCTTATTGTGAACTGTGTAACCGCCAGAATGCTTTTTATCTTCCAAACATTCTGAATTATTGCAGAAATTGTACTCCCTTTTATCTTGAATTTTTCCTGCGCGATCAACTTGGAAATTAGGCGGGAAATGGGAATCTGGTTCGGTTGTGAAAGTGTCGCGTTTGAACGTGTTATATCGATAAGCATTAATGATCGGGGAAGTTCTTAACAAGAAAGTAGGAAGTGTACAGAAAACCGATCGAATTTCTGCTTTCTTACTATCGTATTTGATGTCAGTGTTTGCCAAGTCTTATGCTCGTCGACTTATCGTGCCAAATACCTACGTTCCATCTATCTCTTCCTGGCAGCGCAGTGTAACATCGGTATTATTTTTATCTGGTCATTCACAGTTCGTGTTCAAAATCGAATTTCACCTGCGCCAATGATAGAATCTCGATCGAATGCATTTTGCTAAAAAGTATTGGGTTCTGGTAGTTCGTTACTGAATTTAACGAGACGGGTAATTGATTGGCAGTTTTTCTGAGACTGTTACTGATTTCTCGTAATTTATTCTATAGCGTGATGAAAGAATGTGGCGCCTAATTTTAAAGATATATACTGCTTATCAAAACGAAGCAGAAACTTTTAATAAATATGTGTATCAAAATAATTCTTGTTTTTGATTTATGAAACATGTTTAAGTATACCTTCCGTACTTAAATATCTCAACTTGACACGAAAAGCTATTCGTTGCAGATGTAAACTGTAAAATCTGTTGCTATCAAAAAGAAGTAAAAAAGACATATTGGCAAGTAATATTATTTTTGTACAGCAAGTATTGTATTCTTTGTTCACTAATAAATATCTGTAGTTAATTAAAAGGCACAATTCCTACTGTGGGTGTTCCATGTCACAAATTCAAAAATGATACTCTTGTGACCACAAATGGTGCAATAAGGTCTTTCGGGAAAATATAATGATGTTTCAAATAAATATATTTAAAACCTTGTTCAACTTATAATGCTCTAATTTTCTGTATATTTTGGACTACACTGATATATTCTTCACTTTTGTGTACGTATTTTTGGTTAAGTTATATATCACTGAATGGTACGGAAATCCTTCAAATGGCCACAAATGGTACATCTGCCTTACGCATGAGTAAAAAAAGAATGTAAAATAGAATCAGAACGATATTACCGCAACAAAATTTGTGAGCGCCCCGATTCTTACAGGATGTGCCCAAACTTTTGAGTCAGTGTGTATAATGAAGAAATTCTCAGCAGAATGACTCGAGTGTTACGAACGACATTCGAATATTAACACGAGTCAGCGTATATTGAGTTCAATAAGAAACGTTCAATGACGAAGGGATCGATATCCGCCTTTTTCTTCCAGTGTTACGAATCCTTTTAGTTCGGCAGAGTGATTTGGGGCCCGGTTTGATGGAAATTCGGTGGGAGGTCTGTGGTTTCATCTCGTTTCACGGACCCTTCATTTATTACACCTGGCCCAATAAGCAAATCACGTCACGGCGTGTTATACGGCGAACCCGTCACGGAAATGACGCTCGCAGGTTTTCGCCGATTCCCGAGGAACCACGCACAAAATGCCACTTCCTTCCTATCAGAGACAAAGAGAAACCATAGAACAACGTACACGGTGAAAAAAAATCAATACATAAAATGTAAAGCGCGGACGTGTGTGATGTATCAACTTGAAGTCACTAACCTTCCGAGCACACTGCTGATCCACAGGGTTTCCACGATATACGATATAAATACTTTTGCAAATTGTTTTTAACCCTTTGCGGACGATGGACGCATATATGCGTTCGAAAAGATCGTTCACCGTGTGCTACGGATCACCGCACTGGCCTAGGCACATGCGTTTACTGTACGCTTTAAACCTATGTATTTAGATGAATTATTGTCTTTATAATTTTCTTATTAAAATATATATGTCTCGTTACATATTTTGCAATTTCAAAGGACTAAAATAACTGAGCAATCGACATCAAATATATAATTATAATTAATTATTCAATTTAACACGTGTTCTATCACGGAAATTTTCAGTACATGGTGCACGATTTTCCCCGAAATTTTCAGGACTCAACGGGTTAAAGTCCTGCTAATTACATGAATGAAACTGTCACCCATATTTCGGTGACGGTGCCTCAGCAGAAATTTACCCGACACCCAGATATGGGTGACGTGGCGATCAACGTGCTAATATTCTTGATTTCGTCTTAACTCAATAGTCCTCGATTCTTTGCTAATGTGGGTTGATTCCTTTCAACATAGAGTGATTTAATTAAGTTAGACTTTGGTTAAGCCTGATTAAGTGTAGGTTAGGGATATATTCATTTACGTTTTTGTTAGGTTTGTGCTAGATCTGATCAGGTTTGGGTTAGGTACAATTAATCCCAGGTTACTTCTAGATTAAGCTCAGTTTAGTGGTTAGATTAGGTTGGACCTAAGTTTCTTGTCAATTAGATTTCGGTTAAATCAAGGTTAGGTCTGGGTCAATCCAAAGCAACAGCGAATCAAATTTCAATTTAAAAAATCTAATTTCGACCTAACTCGGAACCCAAGCCAACCTTGGACTCACACTAGGTTGGAAATAGGTACAGGATTAAATTCGCATTAGATCTGGCTATGGCTCTGGTTATATCAAAGAGACTGTTTGTTAGGCTGAATTTAGAGCCAGTTATCCTGAAGGTTAATTTTCGTTTGTTCCAATTAAGTGTGGATGATTGCAGCATTCTTTGACTTTAGACCTAAATAACTTTAAATAAGATTTAACTTACATTCAATCCAAATTAAGTCTACGAATCTACGTTTACTTTTTAGGGTAGGTCTAAGTTTATCTGACCTTAGTGTGAAGTAGGTATCCATTAAGCTCACGTCACATTTAAATACTGCTTGCCTTGTCTATCAATTGACTGTGGAACTAACAAATTTTTCATATACTCAGTCCCAGATTCCGAAAGACAGACAAAAATCAAGTGTACTCGAAAAGCTTTAGTTGCACTCGAGGGGAATATTTTAACCTGTAGAGAAAGGGGCGACTACCCCAGGATTCAAAGGCTGAAAGTGAAAGTTGACCTCGCTTTGTTTTAATCGACGTAACATGTTTCACTGACACGTGCCCCTTTACGTTCCTCAAATGAAAAGACACTGCAATTTTATGAATCTATACTATAAAACCAATTTCGAAAATTAAACAATTGTACGTCTTAATAAAATAAAATCTTCTGTTCTACCGTTCATAAAATGTTAAATATCATCCAAAGCTGTTAGAGATTATTTTGTTATGTTGTATATTTTCAATTTAAATAGTATGAAAAATAATTGTGTTTAAATTATGCAGGTTGCCATGGGAAACATAGTACATATCGCCATGGGGAAATTCCTCGTTAAAAACGTAAATCGGATCATTGTAAAATATGCTTTTAAACTTATTATTATTTTTGTTTGCAGTCAGGATTATAAAATGATTACTCATGTCCGTATTTGAAGATAATGATGACGTTAATCAATCGAAAGAGACAATTATTCAAACTTTTGAACAGCTAAAAGTGTGATCCACATTAATAAGACTTTTTATATGCAATTTTATAGAATTTTTACATGCAAGAGCACGACTGTGGACTCAATAGCAAGGTGAATGTTTGCAACAATTAATATATTGATAAACAAGAGTATATAAAAGTGTTTTATTTTATCAATATGATTTTATGACCTTGCATGCAAACACAAATAATAGCAATCGATCTTTGTGGAATTTCAAAGTCATTTTTCTCGAAAAGCTCCGCATAAATACACATTTATTTCAAAACTTGGACTTATTTTTTAATAAGTTACTATCTTATACCTATACGTATTTAGGATATACTTACAATCAGTCCGTTTCAAAACAGATTATATCCAACATGAACATAATCTACCGACAACCTGAATCTAACCTAAACCTGATTAACACCTTTGATCGAACTTCAATATGCAAAATCACAACAAACCCAGATCTAATCCAGTCAAGACGTGACTCGTCCTAGCCTTGGGTCGAATAGAGATTAGAATTAGATTGCGTCAGACTTAGGTCACACTCAGGTACGAATTAGAAATTGTCCTGAAGCCCACTTGAGTGATGAAGTTAAAAAGAATTTTCAGTTACAATTGAGTCAAGCCAGGCCAGGGTCAAGTTAGATCTTGATTACCTCACATTAGATTCAAGTTAGGCCTGACAAGAGTTAAGTTTGGCATAACTGAAATTTAAGGTCACATCGGTGCCTGCAGGTAACGTTTGGAGAACAGTCAGGCTTAACTCTCACAAGGCATAACTTAAATCTAACTCAAATTGATGATTCAAAAGGAGATTCGCGTGGATTATTTATCACGTTTAACCCTTAACTACTATAGAACGTCTGTGAGATCGCTCCAAATTTTCATTCATCCTATTCCCCTTCCTGCTTGACTTATCATCCTCTCACACCATATACCTCTCAATTAGACTCTAATGTTCAATCAGGCTTGGGTCTCTTTATTATTAATGTACAAAGCAAGAACAATTGAATTTTATCTTTACTCAACACTTGTATGTACGTAATAACGCAATAAACATTAGCGGCCTGTGAGACCTCCTACCGTAGTTGCATAAGTTTCAACGTCTATAGTAATTAACGGTTAACACGTTCCATGCCACAGTGGAAAATTCCATAACTAGTCAGACGCGTGAAAATAAGTTTCTATAAACACATAACGTTAAAAACACAAACATTGAATTGTCTTATGATACACCATACATTTGGTACTGTCATTGCGGCGTTCGTTTTAATTGGAATATAAAGAATGTTACCATTTATTTAGAATAATCAAATTTGGTGCGTGGGGCGCATACGACCCACGCGGCACGGGACGTGTTAAAGCAGGTCTGGATCGACTTACAGTTAGCCGTGATTTATATGATAGAACGCTACATGAGTGACTGTGTGCATTATGTCTAATTTACCTCTGAATCACGTTTGAATAAAGGTGTAGTCAGGCCGGGCAGGGAGGAGATGAAGAAGAGGTCTCGAATGAAGGTTCTATCGGGTAGTTTTAGGGGAATGGGGGAGAGAGAGACAAATTGCACTTCAGATTGTCCGGCGTGGACGACAGCGTGCGCGAAAACGCGCGTAATACCGGCTCTCGCAGACTCTTGCAAACGGATTTCGTTGGAGCGTAGCAACGTGGCCCGTTTGCATGTTCCACGTGCTAACAATTCGGTCGCGGTTGCGATGCTATTTAACTGCTCCACCGCTCTGATTACTCCCCCGTGCCTCCGGCTGAATCAGGATTTAACGCGATGATCAGTCCTCGGGAATGATCGTTCGCGCGCATCGATCTCAAAACCGCCCACGGTTGTACCCGGCTAGCGAGATAACTCGTGACGTTTGTTCTTCGGTTTACCATTATACAAGTTTGTTTCGACGTCGTTCCGCATCGATACCCTCCCACTGCTTTCTCCCTGGATTTTCTCTGCCGCTTCGATTAGAATTTCATTTCTATATGCCTGTACAGGGTGTCCCAACATAAGAAGAACATCTATCAGGTCGTCCGGGAAGTTCGTGCCGTTTCCATGCGTACGATCGTGGTTTATATTTTTCAATTTATATCTTTTTTTAGGATCAAACGTAGTCTGAACCTCCTTCGATAACTGTTTCCCATTTATCGGGTAACTTCATTATACCACTTTCGTAAAATTTTCTATCTTTTTGGTTAAAAAATTGTTCCACGTGTTGCTGGTTGGCTTCTCTGCTTCGAAAATTTTCTTCATCTTCCAAGCAATAATTCCCTCGTTGAACTCGTTCGAATCACTTTCTCCAGGTGCAATCAGATACAGCACCTTTTCCGTATACGCTACAAATGTCTTTGCAGTTTCGGTTGCACTAGAGCCTTTGCAAAACTCGTATGACATGACATGACGGAAATGAACCCTGTTTTCGCTCATGATTTTTCACTTATTTCTTTTACAAAAATCAGAAAATTCACGATTATCTCGCAGAGGAGATATGTGCTTTAAGGATTCTGTATGGCCACCAGGTCAAACAATGTTTCATTACTAAGGTAAAAAGATAATAAACATACTACGTCCGAAATGGCTCGAACTTTCCAGATGACCTAAGTATCTCCTTTGTTTTTAATGATATGAAAAATGTTTAAAGCGCAATTTGAATGGTTTCGAAAGAGGAATATCGTGGGAGGAAAATAATTTTTCACGGTCATTTCTTCAAATTTCTTCGAGGGTACCGGCATTTTTTTTAAGGAAAGCATATTTTTTTTTCTAGTGCGTTACGTAGCGAATGTTACGATGCATTTGAGCATGCCTGACTTATGAGCTTGAGATGTCTTCGACAATCATTAAAGTGATCAATTCCAAGACGATTCAGAGTGGTATGTCAGCTTACAGTTTATGTTATAAAATGCTCAAAGTGATGTCCAGCGGCAGCGATACCTTTTCTAAAACGAGCAATCACGGATTACGATGATGTTTCAATTGTTTCTGATATGATAGCAGCAAAAACTCTAATTATGCGACCCATCGTGTCTTCTGAAATGGTAGGTATACCGTGGGCCACGGAATTGGCACACCACGTCCTATCCATCGACTCAGGAAGATCCTACTGAGGGTAGCTCTTACTGTCCATGCATTATGTGCAAGGCATCCATCATATCGGTACCACATTATTCAACGAATGTTCAATGGTACTTCCTGCAGTAAAATGCCAAAATCGTTCTGCATAAAGTTCTCATATTTTGTGCCAGTAAGTGTAGCATTCATGAAATATACGAATAATTTGTCACCTATGATACCGCACGACACGTTTATTGACTTTCGTCGTTGATATTCCACTTCTCTTAATCAGTATAGATTTGTGGCTGACCGGTGATGCATATTATGCAAATTCACTTGCCCATAATTAAAGTTGCCTCGCGAGCAACTCGTTTGATCGACTTAACAATTCAACTCCCAATTTTTTTTTAATTATCTCTTCAATAACTCCCTATTATATTAAGTGTTTTATTTTAAATGTACTTCAAAAGACAGTTGGTTGATAGGAACCAATTAGGTACAAACAATCATGTACCTGAACACTTCAAGGACTTTTTGTGTTACAGAAACGGGTCATACACATGTAATATTGCTTACCGAGGTAAAAAAAACATTACGAAATATAATAAATATTTGAACTGGCAATTAAAAAATATCGAGTGTAACTAGACATGGGAGTACCTATGAATAAAATCGATGCCGAGTCACACTCGACAAAAGAGTTCAAAGGGTTAAGGACAGTGAATCTTTTCTTCTTCTTCTATGTAATCCAGCACCGACTGCTATGATCCTTTAGCCGGGGGACCTACAGATTTAGGTGGATTCCGATCACCATGTGTCAACAGCCGCACAGAACCTTTTGATTTTCTTCTTTGAGGAATATTAAAAAATATCGCGTACAAGGACAATCCGACAACGCCAGAAAATACGAAGCAATGTGATGGAATATTGCAGCATGTGATGGAATCAATCCGGAAGTGTACGGGTTTCAATAATTCGACGACTGCAGTCTTGCGTCGATGCAAAGGGACACCCCTTGGAGCGCCTCTTACGTCGGAAGAATCGTCGTTTTACTGCTTCATTTAACATCGAATGTCCTTGTATTATAGGTCGGTGAAGTCGTATAAACATGCGCTATTCTACCAAAAACAAAAAAGTAAAGCATGCCATTTAAAAAGATAAAGTTGACCTTGAAAATACCGAAGATCCACCACCTATAAAAAAATTATTATTGCTATAGAAATAACGGAGATAATTAAGATGATCAAAGTTATTGTGCCACCCTGTATATGTACGGGCCCAATAAGTAGTCTTACTGAAAAGTCCACTGGTAGGCCCTGTACGAAACGATCTTTTCTCCTCTTATTCTTTTTGCCATTTCCCTCCACAGCACAACCGCCATAGTATAAATTAAACACGAAACAATAAATACTAAATCTGTACTTTAATAGAAAAAGATCCAGAATTACTGCATTGAAGTTTTATGCACCGTTCGCATAAAAATCATGAACGTTGTCATAGAAAAAAGGACCATTATCCTTCCATCATTACAAATAAAGTTAGATACATTCTCAAGAGGTTAGTGTGTTCTGTGTATTACAATAAAAAGGGCCAATGTGCATCTTTCCCCAAGAAATCGCAAATTCGACATTGGCCCTTTTTCTGCCAAGGTACAGAAACATAAATGTAGAATGAAGTAGAAACTACAAAATAAATTAAATTCTAAACTGTGAAATCAGTTCAAGGTTATTTAATATATGATAAATTTAATGTGGCCATGAATCATGGCCAACTGAAATTCGTGAGATTTCTTATGTGAATTTAAATTTAGACAGAATGCAATAGAGGCAGTTCACAAGTAAAATTGACACTATTGTATAAGTTCATTCTGAAACACAACAGTATCTGTACGTAACAATTACCCCAGTGATGGCCACCGGAGCTACGACCTTCCCCCACTCTAGGTCCATTCCCCTCGTTTCAGGTCCCTCCAGTTCACTCCTTATTCCCCTCGGTCCATCGTCGTCAAAGAGCACAGCCTATTTATATGAACAATGAACCTGAAGTGGGCGAAGGCCGCAGCTCCGGCGGCCATGACTGTTCTAAACCGATCAACAGTTGAATAAAATAAACGGGGACAATAAACATTAAACTATTCATTCTATTCTACTCATTTTAAGGGTGAAAGTAGATTATTTAAACATTTGTCCAAAAATGCTTTCTTTTTTTAGATACAAACTTGTTTTCTTCACGATAGTACATACGTAATTACTAAGATTCTAAGGCACACCAAAAAATATATAATATTTTTTCGCCGAACTCATAAAAAAGTATACGTTTTTGACTGATTTACAAAAAGAAATAATATATTTTTTCCGTTTTTGCTCCAGAGTAACAATAAAATAACTATTTTTCCCCACTATACATTAAATGACATTTAATGATAGGAGAAGAGAATTTTAACTAACTTCCTCTTTGAAAAATCTTTTCTAAAATAGCAATTTCTAAAGAGAACCTGTTTATAGTACCTAGTTTAAGTGTACCGTGAGATAGAAAAAGTAAAAAATCGCTGATCTAATAGATCGACACCCATAATCGAGAATAATTAATTACTCTGTTCATAACGTTTACATTATATTATTTTTATGTGTATTATTCATAACGTTAATACTCTGTTCATAACAAAAAATATATGTATCTGTCATTCAATTGTAAAACTCTGGTTAGTTAATTAACATTATACATTCTCTTATTGTTAGAGGCAACTGACCGATTTTTCACAGTTTTTTTTTTTAATAAGGAACTGCTTCCAAAGTTATCGTCGGTACTATATTTTTGTCTCGACGCCTTAAGTAGGCCAATACTTTTGATCGGCACTGTATATGAACTGAGACACGACTAAATCATTTCCATAATCATGTTTCTACAGCTCCCACTCCCTCTTTCTCATACGCGCCTTTGAAATTCAACCAAAATTTCAACGGAACCGTCGAAAAATTATGCTCGGTTCGCTTTCCGAGACCAACAGCGCGAATTTACCCGGATCAAACAGCCGCCACGTGTTTGCTAAGAACATCAAACACATCGATGCACGAACGTAACGTTCGTACATTAACAACAATTTTTATTAACGGTGTACAGAGTGCATTCCAAAATGCAGGTCTCTGCGTCGAACGGTCGTATTGATGAACGTGATGGGCCACCGAGGGGTTAGAGGTGTACAGTGCGCGCGGTTTCGGAGCTTTGTAAACGATAGCTCGATCAATCGGCACTGTTCGAATTGTAGCAGCCGATTCTGATTAGATTTCCAATTGTTGACGTTATTCGATGCCTTGCCTGATTGCATCAGATTATTCTCGCGTTCGCGATTCAATCAATCTGTTTGACGAATACTCGTACCTATGAGCCCGCCTCAATCGAAATCGTTCAATTGAAATCGCCGGCGTTGATCACTTTTTACAGTGTCCAAGACGTGTACGCACAGAAACATTGGGTCATCCCATAAGTAATGCGGTTCTTTCCGGTATGCATAACATTGCATACCTTTTTAATACGTTTTAGGTGACGGAGAACCGTAGAATGAACTTTTAGGCTGACTCTTGAACAGGTATGATTGGATTTTGTTCAACAGTAACCCGTGAAACGTCTTCATCGAACTTTTCACGCTGCCTGGCACAAGGCTCCATCTTTAAGACTGTACTTCCTAACTCGAAAATCTTTAACACTGGATTACGCTAATAATTCGTCAGTGCACCTCAGATGTGTTTTTCACTGTCACGGTTGCATTACTTCCATTAAACTCATAAAACATAAGATGCAGAATATAGTCTTTTGTCCCGTTCAATTAAAACGTTTATAATAACTGCAATATTCGAGCCACACTTGCGAACTTTCGGTACAACATTGTCTGAATGTTCGTATTGACAGTAGTATGTATACGGAACAGATAAGTGGCGATTGTGACGAGTTCCTGAGTCTTAAATTCAGCTGTAAGAAAGACCGCATTACTTATGAGATGACCCAATAGCTAACGCTCTTTAAATCGCGGTGTTTGTTCCGCGAAATCTTGAAGATTTTATTTGGAAGAAGTTTTGTTGTGGCGCGTTTGAATGCAAAGCAGCCGGAAAACAAAAGACACGGACAAACAACGAACGGTGATGCGCGTATCTCAAGGACAGAGGGAAATGAGCATGGGGGTTGCAGGGTGGAAAGAGAGGGTTGTGAGATATATGGGGAGGCTTTTAGTTTCGTTAATGGGTATCTCGTGGACGGATAAGTGCTGAGATCTGTCTACCTACGGTTGCTTTACACGTTTTCTCGCAACGCGATTCGACAGCTTCCGGAATCTTTGAAAAAAATCCTGATGTACCGCAAGAGCTGTGGATACATGCTAAAGCTCGTTGAATTATTGTTGAATTCTTGGAAGCATGCTCTACGTTGTTCTGGAAATTCGGGAAGAATTGTTAAATGCAATATCAACCGTTTGCACTCCATCTTTTGACACGATAGGCCACCAACTCCAACAGAACTAATGTGATGATGCAATCAATATGGTTGCGAGCAGCTGCAAGCAAATGTTAATTTTCAATGATTCATATTCTATGAAAACTTCATCAAGATAAGATATTTACGCTTTACTTCCTTTCACGTATTCAGAAATATTTCATTTTTGTCATGGTATACACAAATTATTAGATAAAATTGACAAACCATCGGAGGGCCTGAGCGGCATACTTAGAGTGGAAAGGGTTAAAACCTAATCGTATCTATGCAGGACATAGCTCTGATCTAACCTTGATTTAATTCCACTCTGATCACAAGCTACGTCATTTTGAATGAAAATATCGACGACTGTACCAAAACAGTAATTGATGCAACAATGACTGTACCAATGGTACTAACAATAGGAGTAGGGACAATAATGGCAATGATTGCACCAATGGCAATGAAAATGATCAATAATAGTAATGATTGGACCAATGGCGAAAGTAACGGCAGGAAGAATGCCAGGATTATAGCAATAACGGCATCAGTAGAAATTGCACGTACTGTAGCAATATCAGTTCTAATGACGTTAGCAATGGCAATAATAACGATAACAACAATGGCTATAGCATTAGTTATAACTAGATTGCGGATATTTATGCAATTTAACACATCGAAACACGTAAAGTATGCACACTCAATAACGTAAGGAAAATAAAAAGCTTATTTTTTGAACATTTAAAGGACATAATACACTTTGTCCAATGTTTTGTTCATCAACTGCATAAAAAGAAAAACATATTGAGCTCTAAACATGTAAATTTGCATAAACATCCGCAGTCTAGTTATAACTATTATAACAACAGTTACAACAATGATGATAATAGCAGTAATAATACTAGTGAAATTAACCTTATCTGTATAAATAACAGTATCATTGACAGTAACAATGACTGTAGTAGTGTTAAAAATGATAATGATGACGAATATAGTATGTAGGGTGAAATACTAAAAACCTAAAGTATCTTCTGACTCCAATGATGTTAGAAAAAAATTGTGCTGTTTGGAGGGCTTCGTACATTAAAAAAATTTAATTTTTTATTTGGGCCACAATTTGGAAGATTTCAGGTTGACCTTAAAATTGAAAAACTGCACTCTGTAATATGAATTTCAGAGTAAATAGTACATGATAAACTGAATGAAAAATGTCTAACAAACATTGGTTGAAAAATCAACATTAATCGAACTGTAAATAATTTAGGGATGAAAAAAATAATCCAGAAAGTTATTTATAACTAAAATATTACTAATTTTTCAACCTATTTTTATTAGACATTTGTTATTCAGTTTTATGAGCACTACGAACCTGATAAGTCCTGAACATTCTCTTTAACACCATGCATAATGTTTATGATTATAATTGCAAATATACAGGCTGTTAAAAAAGTATTCAGGACTTACGAGGTAGATAGTGTTCGATAGACTGAATAAAAATTCTTTAATAAGCGTGGGTCCAAAAATCAATATTATTCGAATTACAAACAATTTCCCATATAATTTCTTCAACACAGAATTATTTACAGCTCCATTAACATTCATGTTTCGATCAATGTTTATTACACATTTTTATTCGTTTCGTTGAGTACTGTATGTTCTGTCATTCATATTGCTCAGTAAAATTTGAAAATTTTAAGATCACCTTGAAATATCCAAAATACGACCAGCATGATAAATTACCTTTTTTTATCATATGAAGCTTTCCAAACACAACGTATTTCATTCAACAATTTTTTGCTAATGTCAAGGAGTGTCATTTTAGATGACACTTATTAGTGACTCACTCTGTATACTTATATTAAATGTATTCCATAAAAACAATCTGTGTAGCTGTAGAAATTAGAACAGTAGCGATTATACCGATAATTTTAGCAGTGGCAATAGTAATAAGGACAATGATGTTTATGACAATATCCAGCGGTATAAACTAATGCTCTGTCGCGTATACACCCCCGTGCATAAGTCACAAACACTTGCTCATTTTGAGTAAAATTATTATTAGAAAGTGGATACATTTTTTTAACTTGATCTTATTATTTTATGTTGTTATATTTATCCATTTTACGTTAACATACAGGATGGTTCTAGCAACTGGCCAGCCTATAGCTCTGTTGCAAGTGAAGTTAAAAAAAAATTGTAGAGGAAAATTTTGCATTGTTTAACAAGCTCTATAATCCGACCGTATGACTTTTTTCACTAGTGCACCGGTTCCTTTGGCCTTTCTTTTTTAAATGGAACACTACGATTTGTTGCATAAATTGATTTCTCGTGTCACTCTGCGTATATTAGATATTTTAATGAATTAGTTCAGGCGATCATGTCCGCAGGAGGCGGACACATCGATGAGACGAAAATATAAGATTAATTTCTTATTTTCTGTAAGATCTTTAATATATGATTTGAATTGCATATTCTCTACATTATGAACAATTAACAAGTGCTAACTATATTTCATAATGTAGGTCATTTCATACTGTAAAATCGTCCGCCTCCAAATTTTATTAATCAAGTAAGTCGTAAGCGTCCGCTGACTTATGGATGGAAGTGTATATAGGAATCCCGCAACATCCCGCCAGCAATATCTGTAATATCAGAATCCCTGTATTGAAACATTCCGTCATTTTTGTTGCTCCCACCGTGAGATCATTAGTATCCCTCGTCGATGTTCGACTAATTTCCATTCTTCTGGAAATCGTGAAGCATTCCAAGTCGGGGTGGGCGCATAAAAGGAAAACAAATATCGAAAACCAATAAACGATAAGCTGCTAATTGGCAGTCGAGACGGCGGCGACGTGACGATACCAAGCATCTATCGATTCTCGTCTCGCCATAAACCACCATAATAATCGAACGATCCTCCGAGACCACGTAGAAACGTTCTTCTCAACCAATTTCCACACCTGCGCTATTGTTTGCCCTCCATTTTAGACACCCAACAACTTTTCGCGCCTCTGAACAGTGCTTACAAAAGCTAATGCAACGCCGCTTTCCGATTTTCATTATGTCTTCCTGGTCAAACCTAATTCCACGGAAGATCGAATCGTACCGTCCTCATATTCAGAACTGTTGCCAGACCTTTTCGTTCGATCAAAATTATCGGGCCCGTCCACTGCGGTGTATTAATTAGTTCGCGGCTATAATACAGTCGTATGAGGCATAACAAAGTGAAAATGGCGGCGTACAATGTTCGAGACACGGGGCAGCATGTTTTGGTCCAGATTTAGAGAGACGTTTGGGAAATTAAGAGGCGCAGCCACACGCAATCTGTCTGGCGGCTTAAGCCGCGACAAATTTTTCATACGTACTCGCCCGTAAGTTATATTTATGACTTAAGGGGAACGCGTGGCCGACGTCAGACGCTAATGAGCGACGCCAAGCGCCCCGACGCCGTCCACATAACGAATGATTCCTGGGATACAGACACTGCGGATGATATATTCCATGGTGGTGCGTACGGGGGTGTAGAGAACCGTGGCCACCATATGATCGTCTTGTCTAATTAAGAGACCAGATATTTCTTCTGCTTTTTGTAGAATACAGTATGATATATATGAGTTTTCTTAATTCTTAATTTTCAGTCTTTTCTCTCAGCCACAGTTTGGTGTCTTTTCCTTATTCATTTGTTACTGTCCTGGTTTTCATAATGGACAGTTTTCTGATCTCGAATTTAGCGTAATTCTTGGAGCACGATGTTTGAATTTTCAAAATTTTGCAACTTTAGGATTTTTCAATTATTTGGTGTACAAAATTATGAATTTTTAATTAGCAGTATTATTTAGTCAGTCGGTTTCTTAATTTTCTCTGGCTTCTCTTATACGTATTTTAATTTCTTTTTCCAGTTTCTCAACTTTAAGGCTTTACAATTTTTTACGTATTCTATCTTCCTAATCTTTAAATGTGTTAGATTCTGAATGTCTGGATTCAAATTTATCAAAATTTAGTATATTACGCTTCAAATTACAATAAATAAAAACACACACCGTTTAGAAATATGTGGAGCTACTGAAACAAAGATGGAAAATTAAGAAATCGGTGTGTAAAAAACACAATGGAATGGAAAAATTCAAAGAATTAAAAATGTACATACCAGGAGTCATGGAACTTATATATTTATTTATTTATTAGAAGGAGAGCAAGTTCTATACTATAAAATTGCAAACGGATTTATTTAGAACTTCGTTCTTACAATTAGACAACGCACACGTGTCATTGAAAAATTGTAAATTACGACAATATTGACTTACCAAATTGGACATGTGTGTCTGCCGAAAAAAAAACGTTGGCTCAAATCGTATTTACGAATTCGATTACATCCGATCGCGTTTTAATCCGGCAGAGATCCTTTTAAAATCACGTGGAACATCAAAACCTTATCTCCGATCGGCGATCGAATGATCTGAACGTACGAAAACTCTTCATCCGGAACAAACCGTCGAACAAGAGTATCGTTCGAATCACGCTCTATTTATCATTTTGACTCGGTCCTCGAAATAGATGTTTCGAGTAACGAGCACGAGGAATCCGTTGCACGTACAGTGAAGACGAGAGAGAAGTATGATGCAGCTTGCTGATTATCGGATCCATCGCGTTTTACAGTGAAGGGGAAAGAGGAGGGTGGAACGGCGAGGGGAGGGAAGAGGGCGGTGCGTGGATCAGAGGACAGAGAAAGCGTGTGCCTTCGCGATACTTTATCTACGGACATGAAGAGGTACTCGAGAATCGTTTTCAGTGTAATTGAAATGGCACTCGAGTCGAGATATGAACGAGGGTGCCGCTTCGAGTGCTCGTCTATCTCGCCTCTCTATCCGAGACTAATATGTTGACGTTTTTTCGCGCCGACACGTGCCCCCGTTTCACTTTTTCCTATTCAAGGTGTCCGATGGGACAGAATCTTGGAGGAATTGAAGTGCCCCGTTTGGATTCAATCTGATCGTTCAATTGGCCCGATCAAAGGATGATAGTTCGTGTTCCGTGCACGAAGGGGATTGTTTAAGGGAAAATTCGACGGTTGAGATCACTGTAAGATCGATGGAATTTTAGTAAAGAAATTATAACGCTAAAGAGGCGATTTTTAAATGCAATAGAATTCTAAGAAGGGCTTTCGTACGGACGGATTTTTATTAAGGGTGAGATCTTGATGTTGGTATAATTTTACACAGGATTAACCCTAGAGTGTGCGCGTAGCTTATTTGGCAAACATTGGGCGCGTCGATCTGGGAGACCGACTGAAGTTTAACTGAAAAAAAGATTTTTTTTCAGTTTAAAACATTGAAATTTTAGTAATAACAATTAATGTACAGAGTAATAACTGGTTAACCAAAAGAATATATATGTAATAAAAGTATAATAAAAAAATATTCTGTAGCAAATAAGTGTACATTTCTTTTTAATTTATAACTTTGTCTTTATTTAAGTAGTCTGAAATATAACAAAAGAAAAACTTTAAACGAATAAACACATTCCTTAAATTTTGGTTTTCTTTCTAATTTGCGGAATCTGATGTAGGACCAGTTTCAAAGCAACTTTCACACAATACAACTATTCGTTCCAGGCACATAAATAAATAAATAAATATTGGGTTCGTCCAGCCTTTCAATAAGAAATTGCTTCGAAAGACTTTGAAATTTCAGTAAAGTGCAATTTTATCAATGGAAGATGTGATTATAACAAGGAATTCGTTTCAAAATGGGCCTAACTTCAGTGAAATGTAATTTTATTATAAATTTAATTCCTACTAACTGATTGATTTTTGTATGGGTGTAATTTCAATATAAATGCAGCTTCAAACTACAAGTAACCTTAATATTAATAGAACATACAAATTTCGAAAAATACCAATATTGTATAAACATCTGTGTGTAATTCAATAAAAGTATGTAGGAAATTACTATATTCTTTGTTTGAATCCTAATATTACTTACATATATACAAGAGTATATCCAAGAAACGAACAATCTGTTAAGTATAGTAAAGCTTACTGTACCTCCGATTTCAAACCATCGGCAAACCCTTAAACAAATTTCAAAATTAAATTCTCGAGGTAACTTTCCACTTACATTTTTAAGCCACGCCACATAATGTTTGTTATTGCAAACATCTGAGCGGCGGCAGAAAATTCAGAAATTAAAATCCTGACAGAAATTTCAGTTTGAAGAGAAAGGTCCCGAGAGATTTCTCTAGAAAATCGCAAATTCGATGGGCAAAAAGGAAACTCCCCGGTTGAATAATTGATATGCTCGCTTAAAATGGTGGCCACACACCACTTGGACACGGTTTTGATCACGTCCGGGTGCATGATCGCGTTTCCTTCAGCATTTCTGTGCGGAAATCTCGTTACCGGACATCGATTGTTGCATGTTTTATGCGCCTGATCCCTTGGCGCTCGAAAAACGACAGATCAAGAGAGCTTTCCTGATCAAATCACTATGTTCCTCGCCGGCGAAATAGAAATTCCTCTTGCCAGATGCTTCGTTCAACCTTCCTCTTCTCTTCTACATTCCATTAGATATTTCCTTATGACTTTCCCCTAATTTAATCCGATTCTTCCTTAAATTACATTTTTTATACTTAACTTGTAACTGATACTTTCATTTTTACTTTTATTTACAGAGAAGTGTGTTCGTTTCGTGATTTTTATAAAATATTTGAACGACTGTAGAATATATTTTTGGTCCGTTCATACCGCAGTTGTAAATAAAAGATAATTTTTTACAACAACTGTCAGTGCACGGTGAGTATGAGTATTATATGAAACAATGGAAAGAGAGTGTATATTATAGTGAAATGACATTATAATTTAAAACCCGTTGCCCCTGGAAAATAATTTTCCTTACAAACAAAGGTATTGTTACTCTAGAACTAACCCTTTCATTAGAAATGTAAATAAGAAATAATGATTTTAAATATCATTTTAATCCGTTATTTTCAGTACAGTTACTCGAAAATATGAAAAATCTTGATGTCTTTGACATAACAACAATTTTAAATAATGAACGATTCCATTATTTTTTATTTGAAATATTAAAATGGAGATAGTGCGGAACTAATTTCATTGGATAGTATGAATTTGCTTTATTTTAACACTAAGAGAAGTTATCATTATTTTTACAAACAAATAGTCGTAGTTGTTCAAAAGATTCAGCGTTCAAAATGCAATTGCAATTTTGTTAATCTGATTATGTATGCATGTTTCCGTTTGGTTCAGTTATAAGACTTATCCTGTATACTAATATAACTTCAGACACATGTAATATCTCCAATTGTTGAACATGTATCTGATTTAAAAAGTGTCTTCATGAAACTCAATATGAGATTTGCCTTGGAACATCTAATATAGTAAATGTATTTGAAATTGTTCCTTAGAAGACAAAATCGAATAATTGTCACATGTAATAAAACGATATTTGATAGAGCGGGTCAAATATCATTATTTCATTATTATAAAAATATGCATGCCTGTAATGTACATATTTTAAAAACAAACTAACCATAAAATAAAGTAACACATTATTTGAAACAATATTTAAAAAAACGTCATACAAAAATGTCTAAGTCTCCTTGAGAACAGTCTCTTAACGCCTTCCACTCATTCCATCCCTCTCCCCCAAACTATTGCCGCCACAGATTCAAATGAAGTTAGATCAGATATACGGTAACCGATCCAGTGTCTCAATGATTGCGAATCGATGGACCGGCTATTCGCAGTAAACGAATCAATATCGTTGTCTAAAGTCCAAGCAAGGAATCAGCAACCCTACGGTATTTTTTAAGAAAAAAACAATGAATCATAATTAATCACGATAAAGGAACTAATTCATAGACGTATGTACTGTGAACAGTCGTAGGCATAGTGATGGCAGAGTTGCATAGGAAGAACGCAAACACGTATCGAGGGTAGACATAGTGTGAGAGCGTAACCGGTCTGATAACATCTCTAATCACGACGAGGCTAGCCCAATCAGCTCTAATCCTGGCCTCTGTATCCATCGAGGAAGAGCTGGTATAGTGAACGGGTTTCCGGGAAAGCGACCACCCCCAGGGAAACTTGTGAGCCGTATAGAACATCGCGTACAATTCGTGGCTGTACATAGGGAGGAGAGACAGAGAGGAGAGCGGAAAGCGCTGCATGCAAGCAAAGGGATGCAACTGCATCCGACTGCATCATACACCGACACACTGTATGCGATAGTAACGTTGGCTGCTCACTGAAATTACACGTATTGATGTATACAGATTGAGAACGGTTACATGGACGACGGTTTCTCTGTTACGTTTATGTTTCGGGCGTGTTCGACCGATCGAAACCGGTTATCTGGTGAGGATGAAGCGACGAGCGTTGTTTCCAACCCTCTCGATGTTGCTTTTCTTTACTAGCGGATGTGTGTGACACCATGTGTTGTGCGTGCGCTGGGATTCGGTGTGTTGTAAGTGGGCAACGGATGAGAAAATTATTTGGATATGTTTCAGATGGTTTGAAATAAGGGAAACAGTTATTTGAGGTAGTGGACGTGATACAGACGCAGCCTAGATAAAAGGGAACTTTGAAACAGACTTACAGTCGCGTCGGCATTTAAGTTGACATCTTAAATTTTGGAAAACAAAGGAAAATTTATGGTGCCACGGTTAAGTGTCGAGTCTGTTTGCATTGTAAATATCTGTATTAATTCCTTAAGCATGTTGACATAAATAATTGAATTCTCTTTCCTAATAATAATGAAAACAATGTATTTAGTTTAAAAATGGAATTCATAAGATATCTCAAATCCTTCCGCCTTTATTACTTCTAGTAACCGATTGAGCATTAAGTTTGAATTAGGTTTAGGTTTGAACGAGTCTATCGTGGTCTGTGTTCAGATTCAGTTAGGCCCACGTCAGGCAAGGGTAGATTCGAAACAAATTTGTTCAGACTGTTAAGTTTCAATTGGGCTTTGACTCTGATCAGCACACAACTGAGATCTAACTCATGGCTCATAATATGCAAGACTAATACCAGATTTCAGATTATCTAATTGTAACCAAGTCCAGAGCTGTCAGAACCAAATTCAGACTAACAATAAGTTCAGCTCGTAAAACTGCAGTAAAACAAAAGCAAATTATACTAAATTTCGATAATACTGAGTTACCAGTTTTATTAAAAATTGTAAGTTATATGATATACAGGGTGTCTTATTTAAATCGCCCCACGCGAACATTTTCGACATTATCAGTAATATCGAAAAATATTTCAGATGAGGCTTGAGTGGTTTCGGGTGGAACATATGTGGTGTTAATAGTTTTTTAAAAATGGTTGTATATTTGTACTGAAAAGCTATTAGTTAAAAGATATTCTGATTTTAATTCTATAACTCCTAGAGGCTTGTCCTTGAAATTTCGGTAAATATAAAAATAAAGATTAACTTTGTTTTAGTTCATCTTTGGAACCATCCATAAGTTTTCCATGTGCCATCATTCGTCAATAAATTTCTACAAATTTTGTTTGGTACAGTTTTCATGTGAAACGATGAATTCTTTTTCTATCTATTTTTTATACTTCAATCGAACAGAATTTTCCATCAAGTTGATCGTAATATATTGGTGTTTTTGCAAACATCGCATGCGTGATTCGATGCACGGCCCGTCGCGATAACTATCGCAAATGTTCGAACTGTTATGGCAACGTGACGAACCTGCAAATCGACTAACGGTACCACTGTAGTATACAAAACGGACGACCTTGATTCGTCTGGCAGGAAATTCCTCGAATTTTCCTCTCTGTCGAGGAAAAATCGTCGTTCGATCGTCGTGACCAATTTGCAAATTAAATAATCTAAAAATAACGTTATGCCATTCGACGAGCTCACACTTGCCTCACTGTTTTCTCGAAAATGCTGTTAAAAAATGAATGAATTCGTTTTTAACCCTTTCAACTCGATGAATTCATATGCGATTTTCGAAAGCGTTCATTGTGAGCAAGACCATCGTATCAGTCCGACACAGTTGTTCACTGCTGGCTATAAAACTAACAATAAGTATTCGACGAATTATTAACAGGCTAACTTATTATGTATAACACGCTAGTTAAGTGTATATTAACCCTTTAAACTCCTAATTTTTTTAATTTCCTTTTCAATAACTCCCTATTATGTTAAGTGCTTTTATTTGCAACGTACTTCAAAAGGCAGTTGATTGATAAGAACCAATTAGGTACAAACAATCATGTACCTGATCACTTCAAGGAATTTTTTTGTTACAGAAAAGGGTCATATACATATAATATTCCTTATCTAGGTAAAAAAAATATTCTGAAATATAGTACATATTTAAACTGGCAATTTAAAAATGTCGAGTGAGACTCAATAAAGGAGTACCTGTGAATGAAGTCGATATCGAGTCACATTCGACAAAGGAGTTCAAAGGGTTAAGTGTCGTGTTGTGTAGAACTGTGTGATATGGAACTAGTTGTGACAAATAGTAGAGGAGTTGATTTAAATATGTGCTAGCACTTTTATTTTAGGACCTACATACAGAATTAGGAAATATGTCCAAAACAATAGCCTGTTTACAATAGTCACAAATGTATACATTTTT
The DNA here is from genome assembly GCA_916610135.2 of Macropis europaea. Classification (NCBI taxonomy): domain Eukaryota; kingdom Metazoa; phylum Arthropoda; class Insecta; order Hymenoptera; family Melittidae; genus Macropis; species Macropis europaea. The sequence continues at coordinate 21,024,174 of OU744345.1, read as the reverse complement.
TTAACACCTGCGTGCCCACATGTAACATTGATAACACCACCCAAAGTTCTCCCATTGACTCTTCAGACAACAGTCCTTCACAAAACATCCAACTCGCATCACTGTCGTCATTTGTGGTTTCCTTGTGGAACTCCAAGGCCGCTGTAATCGTCATTCAGAGGAGAATCCTGAGGTGCAACATCATCTTCTGAATCCCGTGACTGTAGAACAATGTTCTGTAGCCCATATTCAGACCATTTGTTTAGGTACGCTTTCGTATGAATATAAGTAAAGACATGACTTTGTTTTTGATTTATACCTACCTGATTTTAACTTTTCATTTCTTTGGCAAGTAAAGCTAATGTAATTAAACATGCGTTTGCTGATCATCTCTGAGATTTGAAAGACATGAAGTTTTGCTCACTTCTAATAAATACATAACCAAATATCTAATTACATAATATTCGTATCATAAATGGCAGAATTCGTGTCTTGTGCTCAGACGTATTATAATGTTGAAGTATTCTAACACGTGTTTCACCGATGAAGTACTATGGTGCACGTTTTCCCGGCAGTCTCAGGACGCGAAAAATTAAGTTCCATTCAGAATGTATAAATATTAACCTTTTGAAGTCCTAATTTTTTTTTAATTTTCTTTTCAATAACTCCCTATTATTTTAAGTGTTTTATTTGAAAGTACTTGAAAAGACAGTTGGTTGACTGGAACCAATTTAAACCAATTTTTTTAAACTAATTATATTGAAAATACCATTGGAACTTTGCTAAGATCTGATATTTGTGGTAAAAAAAATATTGCAAAATATACTACATATTTAAATTGACAATTTAAGAATGTCGAGTGTGTCTCGACATAGGAGTACCTATGAATAAAATCGATGTCGAGTCACCCTCGACAAAGGAGTTCAAAGGGTTAAGAATATATTTTTCGACTAGAAATTCTGGTTTGTTTGGAGTAGTACTACAAGGAGTTTAATTTGAGACGGAAAACAGTATGTTTGGAAAGGGTGAAAGGTGCGTTTCTGCCCCTAACAGTGACCATACATCAGAGCGTTCTATTTCTCGATTGGTCAGAAGCTGATGAGAGCAAAAAGGGGAATATCGCGGAACACTGATGATGATTGCGAGGCCACATGTTCGAGCACACGATATCTCGTTCTCCTTCGGGGTTAGGGCGATTTTCAAGTACGCTACGGGAAGTGGAACTGACCCTCTTCCATCGCCCTTGACAAATCAATTCGCCTACGAAGCTTGCAAACGCTGTGATGTTCGATTTACACAGCAGTCGACACACTGAAAATCTTCCTTTTCAGGTGAAAAATCGCTTTTGATTAAAACATGAGGTAACTTTTTAGTAGAGTCCTGGACATAAAACATAATACACGATGTAATTTTAGGCTACCTGAAGATTGTAGAAGTTTCCATCGTTATTGAAGATACATGAAGACTTTCTATTTAGAAATTGTGAGGTGGGAAATAAGTGGGTCAAGGTCGTAGTTTTGACGTTTCAAGATGATAGATTTTCCCCGATATTGAATGGCATCTTTTGTTAGTAATGGTTAGCTAAAAGTTTCGATTAGATCTGGATCAGATACAGGTTAGGCTCAGACTTCGGGCCATGTTAGGTCCAGGTCTGGATAAGGCCAAGATTTGGATTTGAGTCTAAATTAGTTAGATTCATGCCGTATTTCGAATTAACTATAGCTAAATTAAAGCAAACCTAGCTAGACGTAACTCAGAAGTAATTGAAACTTAACTGAAACTTAATCCGGTCCTCTAAAGTTGACCAAAGTTAACAAAAATTAACTAACACTGATACAAGTTTCTATTTATGAGTTCTTTAACGTCGCATCAACTGCAACTATTTATACATTATTAAGCACCATTATAAAATTTGAAACATTTTAATAATTTTGAGAAACGTGTTACAAGTTGAAGGGCTTTCTTCTTATCCTTGACATTATTTCGGAAAGAAGGAAGAAGATTAATTGATTTCTATAGACAGTGAATTTTAGACAATACAAGATCAGATGGGTGACAGTTAAATTTGATTTACAATTATCGCAAATAGGTGGGTCATTTTTGTTTAATATGTAAGTGTATGTAATCTTGCGCGAGATAGCTACTTAATCTTTATCTGATGGAGTAGTGACTATGCTATTACCATACACATAGTAACTTATTAATATTTAACATATACGGTGGAGAAGAGGACTTCCATTTTTCTTGCCAGATGTGTTTCTTGAATCTTGTAGTTCACATCGGAGGTAATGAGGATCGATTTTCTGTGAGACAGTGTGTACAGTACCCTGCCACTCCATTATGGGCACCCTCAATTTTAAACGGTTGCTGCATTCTCAGCAAAATATTCGGGTTACGTCAAGTTTGGTACGTATAAGGTTTGCACCGGCAGGTTGTTTGGAATGTTGCTAGTGACATGAAGTGAGTTTCGTGTACGTGAAATCATTTCAGTGTTGAATATTGTGTCCAATCCAAAACTATCTCTGTTTTATCCTGGCCCGGTGCAGACGAGCGACTTCTGTCGCTACGATTCTGACTCGTAGTGCATGACTTGGACCAAAAGATAGTGTTTCTTTCATATTCTGCCGTTCTCCTCCTGCAATTCATTTCAGACGTACACTGTGCCGTGTAAACGTATTCTACTCGTAGAAATGAAATGTCGCAATTTGTTCATACGATGCACGAATCAAATGTCGAAGTTTGTCCACATGAAGCGATAAACAAATGTAGCAGTTCGTCTACACGAAGTGTAACATAAATGAAGGCTGAATGGGTTAAACCCGACTGAAAACTTATGATTCATTCTAAAACGCCTAGTTACCAAAAATCCAATCTTTCTAAAATGTCCTTACGCAAAATATTCAGAAAGTGTGGCATAGCGCAATGGAAGTAAATGGGTGCATAGATCGCTGCATTTCAAGTGTATTCTTAAGAATTGGAACCACTATCAATTGCCACGGAGGTCGCACACAATGTTAAAAATTGTTGCGTTGCTTTAATAACTTTGGAAAACAGAAATTTGAGACCTTTTATTGATAACCATAAAGGAAAGTAGCCAAATATAGAATCCCATTTTGTTCTTCGAATGTCATTCTTACAAAATCAATCGCAACGAATAAAAGATTTTTATGAGTATTCAGTCATATATTTACGCTCTATTTTAGAGCAGTCTTATATTTCTAACGTTATGAATAATTTTCAATATTGAACTAGCATTAAAAAGACATAAATTGTACCTAATATGGAATAGATACCCAAATATGTAACACTGACATCGGATACAATATTTTCATGGAAAACAAACAAAAAATAGTTTTATTCTTAATAGCTCACAAATACTTATGAATATTACAGGCAGGTATGTCAACAACAACAACAAAAAACAAATGAGCTTGATAAAATAATAATAAATACGAAAAACACATGAAATTTACGCACCGTCAGAAGTTCCCGAACAGCAACAAAACAAAACGATCCTGCCACATCATTAACGTTCGCTCAACTGACGAATCACAACGTGTTAGGTGCCAAAGTGATTGAGTGAGAGAGCCTATAGCAGTTTGACAGATATTCATTTGTCAGATTGTTAAAAATGGCACTATTCAATATCATGTATACTATTCCATATTTGGCTACTTTCCTCTATCGTTAGATTTTGTACAAGCAAAAATTATAAATAAGCTCCTAAAGTTGAAATTTATAGAAAATATTGGGTGCACATAATGGAGTGGCAGGGTACTGTATATTGTGTTTTTCTACGGTGTCCAAATACTTTTGTGAGTGACCGTATGTGTCTGAAACGTTGTGCCGTGGATGCACGGTTCTGCTAGTTAGGGCATTTCATGGACATATGCGCGTCTGTAAATTTCAGCATTAATGGTAATTGCGTTATCAAGCGTTAGGGAGAAGAATTGCTGAAAGTTAGGGGTAAACGAAAGCGAATGCTTGACCCTGATGGCCAAAGGACGAGCATGATCGCTGGACGTTATACGTCATTAGACTCGGACAGGGTGGTTTTCATGAGTGTCGGGGAATCGACAGATGGCCTTTTCCTGTAAATGAACAGCTTTCCCTGAGGAAATTCGCTGGACGTTCGTTAACGAAGGAATGGCTCCTCTTTCGACCCATGAACATACTTCCTTTACTTTTTCCCGAGACTCACAAATATTCTTCACACTTTCGAATTTCAATTCCTTTTCCTTTCCATCATAAATGTCATTTTTTACCTGATCAGTTCTTCGATTTTTCGCGTCATTCGAATATCCACAAAACAAATTGTTAATGAGGAAAAGATTAAAATTCTCATTGCGAGAATTTAACATAGATTCTTAACAGGAGTTCCTTAACAACGTTCTCATGATCATAATACTTAAACTACTGCACACGCTATAGATACTCTACATACAGAGTATCTGTTTTATTGTATCTACTTTAAAGTTTCTTTTCAAGTAATTAATCGAAAACTAATCTGTCCTTCATCAACTATAATTTCTTTGAATACAAGCAGTTCAAAGAAGAATTTAGGACTTATGTAGTCAATGGTAGGTACTCAATAACCTGAATAAAAAATGTGTAATAAGTATGTAGCGATAAATGAGTGTTACCCGAGCTGTAAACAATTCTAAATTGAAGAGATCGTTCGGGAAATTATTTATAACTCGGACAATAATGACTTTTAGATTTATATTTAGTAGACATTTTTTCTATAGTTGACCACTATTTATGATGTAAGTTCTCAGTACTTTAACAGCCTGTAGAAGAATTACATTTATTTGAATGTTTCTTTTCAAAATGTATAATCAAAGAATGGAATGTCTTTACTTATTAAATTTAATTTCTTTGTTTGTATCCTCCAAAGATCAGTGCACGACAAAAACATTTATTGTGCCATTCCACAGGACAAATTGTGCATTGAGCTATTTCAAGAATATATTCACATTTTAACACCATAGGTGAACGCATTGATTTTTTCACTCACTCATAAAAGATACTTATAACAATGTTTAATGAAACATCATTATCACCGTTCAATTGCATATTCTGGCATAAGTAAAATTCAATATTGGTTAAACGTACCTTCCTAGTTCCACTAACAATTCAATCCTTTATTATTGAAAAGGCGTATGTCCATATTTGAGGGAAAATTAAGTTATGCGTTTCAACTGTTGTAGGTAACCCAAACCTTGGGTTATGGGACTCAAGAAAACATCAAAAGTGTCTTATGATATCTCCTATCAATAAATATTATTTGGAAGAAAATTAGGTAAAGTTTTTATTGACTGGTGTCAAATTTTAAAAAATCGACACACGCCCTTTCAATAATAAACGATTTAATTTTAAACACGAGTGTTTCTTTTTATGTGAATGTAGTATAATCTATGCAAGAGAGGTAATCGGTTTATATTTAAAATAAACAGAATTAAAAAGTTATTAAAATTGTAAACAATATATATTAAGACGAAAGAAAGATTTTAGCTCCTCTGAAAATTTTCTAAAATATTTCTATATCTGTTTCGTTTGCTTGTGATTGCGTGGTTCCAATAAACAGATGTCGAAGAGGAAAGAACAAGAAGGTTTATGCAACATTTCCAAGAGCTCGGAGTTCTCACAAACTCGTTGATTATCAATTTATTAAAAACACGTGGCGGCCGGCTCTCATCTCGCCGTTTTATTCCACGAACACTATGTCGCATGACCGCCAACTCCCATGAACTCAATCTAACGATACTATCGCCAGATAGTATATTTAATCGAATTAGAAACAGACGATTTAACTCGTCGAGGACGATACATTAAGTTATGTATATTGTACATATATATGCATTAAGTTAATGAATTTTTAGGCAAAAGCTATCAAAGGCTGAATTATGGTAATAAAATTAAAATATATTTAGTTAAATGAATTCTTGATTATCCACTCTGATGATTCTTTAAACTTTCGATATTTCAATTTTATATTTTATGAATTTTTTACGAGGCAACATCCCTAAAATGGATTTTCTTCAATAAAAATTGTTTATTGCTTTTTTAGTATTAATATTTTCAACAGTGATATTTCTATTTCTATTTAATATTTAATCAATATTTTTCGAATACAATATTTGATAATATTTCTATTTCCGTTTGGTATATTTTTTATTCTAGTAAGTATGCTTGGGAAAGTAGGAAATTTAAAAGATAATTTGAAAAATTTTGTTGATTGTCACATGTGATTTTACGTTCAAAATTATATAACTTCTCTTTAAATTATTTCTCAATTAACAAATATTTCCAGATTTATTATGGAAAAATTATTCTGATCATACAGCCGTTTATCAGCAATAATAAAAAGCAAATGTCTAAGATTTTCGGTTGCTTTTAAAATACCGATGTTAATAATAACAAAAATCGTTCTGGAGATTTTGTTATGTTAATCATGCAGTGACTTCGATCATTTGTTGTTTATTGAAAATATTTTTCAATTAGAAAATCTTGATATACATCTTAGAATACATAATTTAATGTAACAATTGTGCAAATTTCATTGGAAATATAAGAAAATTGAACATGTAATAGCGATTTCGTTTAGGCGGTTTTTTGAGATCAGCTTCCGCAGAAACCAAAATATCTGGGATAATTTTTATTTGAAACGAAAAATACGAAATAAAAATATTCTTCGAGAGTTGAAATCGATTGCGCTTAAAATGGGGTACTTTAAAATCACCTTGGTATTTTTGATTTTTTTAAAATTTTCCCCACACGTTTTCAAAATTTGCACGAGCTTCCACTTATCTCCAGGAAACAATGTCCAACTCTCGCTAAATGCCTAAAAACCGTTTCATCACCCCGAATCCAAGGTACCACGAAACCACCCCGAAGGGACAAACGATGCACACGCGTAAGGGTAAGGTTAGGTATACTTAGGAAGGCAGAAGAGGGTTGGATTCCGGCGGCCCGTTTTTTTCATCCTCCAGGAAAATGTATGAATCGTGTTGCAGAGAGGCTTTGCTAATGGCTGCTTGGAGAAAGTTCACCCTAAATCCACCCCCACCGGCGTGTGTGCGCACACATGATGACACGAACGCGTTTGTAAATCTCATTTCATGCCAGAAGCTCGAGAAACGGATTAACGACGGCCATTTTCCTCGACTTTCACGACGGACCACCTATTAAACCGATTACTCATGGACAAACGAGCTCGAAAAGCTTCGAAACCCTTCTTTTAACCTTCAACCCAACCCTCTTATGATTTTACACCCCCTTAAAAATGAGATGAGTCTGGTTTATAGAAGCTTCTTTTGATTCGTTGCGTTTCCAGCGTTTTTCTGCTGTAACGCTTCGTGAAAAAGTGAAAGAGATGAAAGGGGTTGGTTATGAGGGAAGAAGCGGTGGTGATTGGGGTTACGGCGCGTTAAGGTTGAGGGAATAGATGAAGACTAAAAAGTCGTGTAATTTTCAACTGAATTGATCGGTTTCAGATTGATCATTCATTGTATATTGCTTACCTGAACTAGTGTGATATCTAATAGCGATACAAGTATTTTTCTTCAATTTTAAAGAATGATCACTTAAGGTTTCATATTTATAATCGAATAATGACATATTTATTCGATTTACCAATTTTCTGGTATGTATTTTAACAGCACGTTTGATTAACATCACAGGGTTGAAATTTCATCAATTGTATAATTGCAGAGGTCAAATACTCTGTGATACTTGTATTTTTCAAACAGGTGGCCTCATAATTTACAAGTTTAATATTAAGTAATTGTCTGGATGCATGTGATGATTGACCTCATGATATACAGTTCATTGTTTATCAATATTATTAATATAATACAGTTTATTAATACTTTAATATTACTGTAGCCTGTATTTCATGTTTCCTTCTTGCTCTTTCCTTTAGTAATTATTATCCAGTTTAATTCTTGACTAATTGGTCTGTTATGTGCCTCCTAAATGCTTAAATGTTTCAATGCAGCAATTTATCACCCTTTCAGTCTCTATTGACCACTTTAATTTTAACTAATTATATACCTAGCAGATACTTTAAGTCCTGTTAACGCAACTTGACTAGCTAACTGAAAGAAATACAATAAATTGGTATTTTGACTAATTGTCCAATTTTAAAGTAATTTAATTTTTTAATAAAAACACTTTACTCGCTTCTCATAGATAATTGTTCACCTAAGGGGCTTGGCAGTTAAACAATTGTCTTTTTAACTACCCAACCTGATATTTAGCCAACTATCTAGTTAACAGATGTTTTTATTATCAGTTCTGTGGTCAGATGGCAAAAAGTGATGTGTCCACATATGACACATCAGCTTTTGCCATCTGACTACAGAATGTTCCAGTAAACAGATTTTCTATTTTTTTAAACTGATAGTTGATCACTGATGAACTAGAAGTTCTTTAATTTTGCAATAGGATACTTTCTTAACTTCTGAGACATAAAATTTCTCTAATGATGACTTTAAAATTTGTCTTATTGACTAATTAGGTGATTCTCTAAGTCTCTAGCTTGGTATTCAACTAATTATTTAACGAGATGGTTCCCTAATCCTTAAATTCAATACCTGACCAATAACCCCCAACCCCTCCCCTTTGTCTACTTCTCAAATAAGTATTTCCTTCATCAATTACCTCCCTACTTAGCCAACTGTTTGATTATTCGATGTTGAAACTGTTCAACTTATGTGATGAATCATCTTGTTAGGTGTCTCCTCTGACAGTTTCATATTTTACCATTTGCTCAAATTAGAGGACTTTTCTATATTTCACCAACTTCTCACACAGATAGCCCCTCGATCGACCAGTTTGATTCACCCCTCAGCCCTTCCTTTCTAAAACTCCAAAATTATATTCGTGCAATAAATGCCGATCCTCCCACAGCACTCCCAACAACAAAAAATCCACCAATCAAATTCACATCATCCTTCCATTCAGCATCATAACACCTATCCCTCTCCTCTCATGCTCTCACCCCCTCTCTCTTCTCAGCAACAAGCACGTCGACACGAGTCGACAGACGATACGTGGAACTAATTCCAGGCATTTACCGCAACCATGCTCCACTCACTATACCTCCTCCGCAAACGAAGATAGACACGAAGGCTTGCTGGAACGCACGCAGATCCGCTCCAGGATTTCAGGCCACTTTGCGTTCTTTTGCACATACACACACACCCACACACACACGCGCGATACACGTTCCCCATGCACACACACACATGTATACTCGTGGTGCCCAGAGAAGGGACAAAGGCCCTGCAGTGTGAGAAATCGATGAACGCGATCGAGAGGTAGCCGCGAGAGGTAAAACAAAATCGCAGACAATTCTTCGCCGTGTTGCTCTCTTCTCTCTCTCTCTTCCTCACACACACACACATATCACGCACAGGTACACACACACATACACAAATACTCTCTCTTTTTCTCTTTCCCTCTTTCCCTTTCTCTCTGTTTTATTTCTTCCCTTCTGTTTCGAGGAGACCGTGATGGAGAGGATAAGCTGTGGGAGGAAACGGACCTATCCCCTCCTCTTAAGTTTTACACACGCGTGTTCAACTATACTCGCTATATACAGGGTGTTTCTTAATTATTACAGAAATTTAGCAACGATGTAATTTCGAAATGATGTCTGGGGAGTCAGGCCACCATTGGAGCTTACTTCTTGGACTTTTTTGGTTATTATCAGAAGTACTTAGTGGCACTTATGACATTAAACTGTTAATAGATACTGTTATAGTTCTGGAGTCCTAGTTCTAAGGTCCAGGTGACATCTCTGTTTTGTGTCAGCATCTTGGGCTCTTTGAATAGTAGCAGCATTGATAGTTGTTATCGGATAATAAAAGAATGTTCTTCTGTTTTCTGTCAGTTTGTTAGACCTTCAACGTTAGATTTCTGTTATACGTCAGTTTCTTGATTTCTTTAGGTTAGTTCACTGTTTCCTGTTCGTTTCTTGGATTTTAGAAGCTGTGTTATAGTAGAATTCTATCACTGTTTTCTACGATTCTCTTGAAGTCCCTGGCTTACGATAGCTATTGATATTTCTTGTAATAGACTACCAATGGGCTATCGAGAGTTTGCTCTGTTCTCGATTAGGCGAGTCTTCCACTGTTCAGTTATTCATGCTTTTACAGCGACAGTCGAATTAAACCTTATAAATAAATAAATCGTCTGTTTGACCCGGACATTTCCATTGTTCCTTCTCGCCTGTGCATGGAAAACTTCATGCAAAAGGATTATGGTCACCACGAAACGAATAAGTGAAATTCTTCACATTATTAATTAATTTATTAATCGCTCGGTCGATTTAAAGTGAACAGTCTTCCCTTGTATATATTTAGCCAGTATATACGTTTCTATACCTGCGGATCCCTCGATTTCTTCCCCCTCTTTCTTCTTCCTCTGCTACCTACCCTAACCCCCCACCCCTCCCCCTTGTCTACCCCTCTCAGCAGAACCTGGCCGCCTTCGTTGGCTCCTAATTAAACATCCAGCTCGCTCGAATCCTCGAGTCGATGTTCCGATATTAGTCCTCCTCCCCCTCTACGAACCCCTCTCCGTAGTACTCACCCCCTTTTAAGAATTCTGTAGACCTCCTCCCCTCCCCTTTTCCCTCCCCAACCCTTAGACATCATTGGAAACTCGGTGTGCAAGAAATGAGTAAGTTTCTTTGGATATTACAAATACACTTTGTCAGTATATTAATTTTGTGAAAATTACATCAGTGTAGGTGGTTCAGTGGTATGGGATGAGTCTCTTGATGTGTAAGTACAGCGTGTAGGGGTTTTCAGTGGCTCAGGGATAGTGATTCTTCTGATTCAGATGTTCAATGGAATTAGTTGGAGTATTCTGAATGTAACTCTCGCTTTGAATTGTCATGATACGACATAAATTTAGAATTAAACTAGACGAAGAATAGACTTAACCGGGATGTAGCTTAGATTGGCGGTAGATCTAATCGAAATTTAATGCGGACTTACATTAGTCCTAATCGAGGCCTGAACTTGTACGCAAACAGACATCGACTAGAGCTGACCAGACTTACTCGAGGATTAGCCTATAAATTGCGTAGGTCTATACAAACTTGAAATAAACTTAACTCACAGATTTACGAGGAATATTACCTAATTACCACACGACGATTTTTATGAAATGTTAGTATGATATAGTATTGAAAAATGTCAGAAATATATTCTTTAGCGTGGATAACGTTTAATACAATATCTGGGAAACTTGTGTCTTATTTTCCACTTAACTCAACTATGTAAGCAGATTTCCAAAAATGTTATTTGTTTAAATAATATATTAAAAATAAGACTGTTTCATGTTTATGAAAATTTGTGTACATAAACCATAAGCTATAACTAAAAATACGAATGAATTGGAATTTTTAGTTTCCGACTCGTAATAAATACTCTTGCATGCGTAATATACCTTTATTTTGTACTCAATGACTATTGTATATAGGTCCGGATGATCGGAGAAGTTATAAATTTTTATGTATGAATGTACGATGGATAATTTATGCCTTATATGATGTGAGCTGTAAAACTCATTTAAGTCATTTTAAGAGAAACTTTTTTTTAGTAAGACTTAATGTGCCTAGTTAAATTTTGAGCGTTTAGTAATTGAAAGAGTTTTGCAGCTCACCTCCCCAGTTATAGAACATAATGACATATCTGGACTAGACTGATTAGTGTTACAAAAATCCTTTGCACTCCAAGCATTTTTTGATAGAATCGACCAGCAAGTCCAACATACTTTTGTAGTGTAAACTTTTGGAAATCATAAGTTTTTATTTGAAAAGAAAAAATTATGAATGTTCACGAACTTATTATTTTGATTTTCATGGAATTCTAAAGTACCTTTAGAAGTAATTTTCAATGCGCATGCTAGACACGCTGGACTGTGATGCAAATTGCGAATGTCCCCATAGCGGGCCAATGGAGTTATGGAATATTTTATGAGTGTCCCCGTGGCAGAGCCAACGGAGTGCAAAGGGTTAAAATAGAACCTTCAGAAATATAAATATAATGTCACCGTTCTAATTCATCGAGATCAGATGTTTTTCTTCCTTCACCTGGTCTACGTTTTCCAGAACAGTGCAATGGAAGCAGTGTCAAAAATTGAATCGATGAGTTGAAGAACAGTACAAGTGCAAAAGTAGCCATTTTCAAACGATCTGAAAACTAAATGTAAAATACGTAGACCTACATGTTAGGACCAAAAACAGTGCAAAAAGGGTACCCTATAGTAAACTATATTCGCGTTTCAATAATCCCTTCAGTTTAGAGAGTGTAAAAACAGTATATGTCATGGATTTGTACTGTTTAACAATCTGTGTAACGATCACTATTCACTAAATAATTTCTACTTTAATTAAGTAAAAGCAAGTTAATAAATGGTTTTTTTTACTACTGTGTTATTTTTTAAATTTTCAAACTAAAATGTGGCTTAAGTTGAAAAACAGTACAAGTCCAATGATTTTATTTTAATTATTGAAAATTAATGAACAAGGTTTAATCATAGTTAGACACATGAACATTCATCTGGGTTGGCACAACCGTGTTTAAATTGGAACAGCACCATAAAATTGGTGGCTTTGATGATACACGGAAAGCGATGCTATCTTTCCAAATATCTCAGAATGTCGTTTTTGGGTTTGTACTGTTATTCAATTCACCGATGCAATTGTACTTCTATTAAAAAAATACGTAAAACTGCTGGGTGCTTTGACGAGAGAACCGTGCATCTCGAACATTTATCCGAATAATGTTTTCGCGAGGAAATGGCGTAGTGCATGGAAAGAAGTCACGCCGAGTGCAGAATGCCATAGTTCTCTAGCGTTATGCCCGTACGTGTTCGCGGGCCTTGAAGAGCGAAAAATGGAGGAAAAGCGCGAGAAGTTGCACGCGTGGACAGTAAACACGCGCCGACCGTGTTTTTTTTCCATTTGCCTGCTCATAAATCCGACATAAAGTCAGCACCAGGTTATATAGGTGCCATTGCAGCTGACACGGCTTTTACTGGATACGCTTTATCGCACGGATGCCAAATGTTACATAATAATAACACAGAGTACCGTGAAACTAGTGCACGTCATATTTCTCCCTGAAACCACAACTGTCTTGATCCATTCTATTGTTTTAATTCTTTTCTATGACTTGGAATCAAGAGTCACTATTTTTGTGGATTTCCAGAACAGAAATTGGATTTTTAGTTAACTATTATACGTAAAATAATTTACTAATACTAAATATATTTAGTAGTAATCATTGGCTTCTGAACACAATGGCCTAATAACTTTTTGCTCAGCGTTCGATACACTTCAGAACTGCAAAGTAAATTGTTAGGAGCTCCATTTAAAAATTTCAAGATATCGTCCATGTCTCGGGATAAAAGCAAGATAGCAGAAAATTGATTATTGAACTGTACGTTCCGTTTGATACCATGTGATTTTTGTTGGAAACATTTTTTTATGCAACGAACATTTTATGAGTTCTTAAAGGTGATCAAATTACGTGGTTGATCCAGTACAATAATGTGTATAAGGAAGGCAAAAGTTAAACACCAAATATTATAATATGTATGTAAATAAAATTCCATAACAATATGCATTTTATTTCTTAATTTAGATTTCGTAATAATTTAAACAAAATGAAATTTCCGTTCATTCTGATGAACGAGACTAACCTTAACATTTAGCGGCTAATTATTGTATATAAATTTAGAATATTAAGGGTTCTGACGAGTCATTTTTATAAGAAATGGCTTTATATATTATAATTTCTATCTGGTATCTGAAATTCATGTATAGTTCAGGATTAATTTCATTTTGCTTTTTCTTTCCAAAGTATTGTTTGCTTTCCTATTTTTCCCACTTTTTCAAAAATTATGGAACGTTCGAAAATTATCGTGCTGTTTAGTAGAAATTTTTACGCAGAGTGTTTGTTAAGAAGTAATGATATAAAAACATTATGAAAGCATGTTAATCAGAAAATTTAAATGCAGTAATCATCTACTCACCATTAAATACTGACGAAGAAAATCGTAACATTTAAATACATGTCGGCTAGTATTTTCGAATGCGTTCATACTCATCAGTAACTATTATGCATTTTAGCAAGTAGAATGCCGTGGCGGTCACCGGTGACCGACACCTCAAATTTAGTTTAATTAAATAATTATTGATTGTCGCAAAATTCTGAACAAACTTCATACTGAACTAATAATGTAGGAACAGAAGAACACGACTGAGTACTCAAATCTTTTCTTTCTTTACGATTTATATAAAAAATAGTAAATTACATCGTGTTTGATTAGGTATGGCCGTTTTCACTATGGCGTTCGCCGTGTTAAGCTTGATCTTGCCCTTTATGAATTCAGGTTGGCTCAAGTATTCATAAAATTTTAGTTACGATCCGGATATGCCTCCTTTGCATCTTCATCCCGGCAACTTGCTCATGCTTAATCTCATTCGAGTGTCCAGCATTTACTATATATTTATTTAATCAAACTGTCTTCATTGAGTACAGTATTTATTATCCACTGAACGCGAAGCTTGATATTGTCGAATTCTCAAAGCACGGTAAAATTGCTCTGGTGCAGAACATGTGCGATACCAGCATTCTCAGGTACAGTGGATAGCCAGGATCCGGATCAGCAGGGTTAGCAACAACAGCAACAGCATGCGGAGCATCTCAAACACGATCTCGTATTCGAGAGCTGGCAAGCGCCTACGAGCGAGAGAATAGTCATTAACTAAATAACGGCCAGATCCCCGGCATACTATGCCCCCACCCTTAAAACGATCAACGAATCAAAAGTGGTAGGGGGAGGGATAAAAAGAGCCAGCCAGCCAGGAAGCCAGCCACCCACCAGCTTGCAAGCTGGATATTATCAGTCGGTGAACGTTTTACAGCCAATACGCGATGCCTTTGTAGCAATCCGATGACTTTTTTATCGAGACGGAATCGATATACGCGTACCCCTGCTTCCTCCTACGGACTTTCGACGGAAAAGTCGCGACCGCTAATCTTCTTCGGGAACCGAGCTTCCCGACGGAGTTTTGATTGATTCCAGCAATAGGTTTCCAGAGCAGACAAGAAAGGACAGTGGAAGGAAACGGGGAATATTTGGTAGTTTTCGGAAAAGAAAATTTTTTTTATTTATTTATTTTTGTCGCATCAACTGCTAGACATTATTAGCGACATACAATACAATATACACAAATTTTACAGTTATTTAGCTGTAATACATTCATAATAATTAAAAAAAGAAGACACACTGATGGTTACGTCAGATTTTAGAGTATAGTGATTTGTCTTTGAAACGGTTTAATAATTTCTGCATGTACGCTGGTTTTATTAACCCTTTGCACTCGAAGCATTTTTTTATACGATTGACCAGCAACTCCACCACACTTTTGTAGTGAAAATTTTCGAAAACTTAAATTTTGATTCGAAAAGAAAGAATTATAAATGTTTAAGAATTTACTTACTTTGATTTTGATAGAATTCTAAAGTACCTTCAGAAGCAATTACCGATGTGCATTCTTGACATGCTGAACTGTGATGCAAAATACGAATATCCCCATAGCGGAGTCAATGGAGTGCAAAGGAATAACATTTCCTTCAAATGAGAAGCAGTTGTAGATCTGAGGTTCTCAAGTTTCGTACAATTGTATAATACAAATGTATAATAAATGCCTAATTGTAATTTCAACATTACTTTCCTCGCACATTTTCGGAGGTGATTTATCCATAAGGTGTCCATGTGTTAATTTTGTGTGGTCAATTCTCAGTCAGGTCATGACAAATTGATCTTTCTTGAGGGGTCATATACGTTTCTTGAAATTAAAAAGTGGTCATCGTTTGTGAGTGATTGAAGGACAAACTATTAGGCCGACTGATTCAATTCTTTTTGTATTGTAAAAGTACATGTTTATAGAGTAAAAAACCGGAACGAAAGATTTAAAATTATTAAAAATATAGCGTCTGCGTGCAGTGGCGTAAAACAATTTTTTGGCGCCGCTCCGAACGGTGCGCCGTGTGAGTTATAAGAAATAAAAGTTTTCGATTATTTAACACTCTTTGGGATCGTATTTCTAGGCTCACGAGGGGATTTTTTGCATAAAAAAAATTGCGTTAATGGTGACAATTAAAACACAGAAGGATCACGATTTTTATAAAGAAAGTTGTACATTTCTTTTTATTATTCAAAAATGGTTCAATTTATTTTAAAAGGCCCTCGTGAGCCGATAACAAATCTTATTTAGGATATGTGTGTGTGAAAGATGAGGGTAACCGAATGAACGGTGAGACAGATATCATACCCACCGCCTTAAAAAATGCTGTTTCACAAAAAATGCGTTTAAAATTTCAAATCTGGCCTGCGGAGCGCTACGACTCGTTTCGTTCAAACAGAGACGGCATATTTGAATCTTAGAAAATTACAAAATTTGTAGATCGAGAAGCGAGGAGTCTCTGAGAGCATTTGATTTTTAGAACTGGAAAAATATTAATCTGTGTGCTAGGTGAAGATGTTACATCGGTTTGCCACATAACTTCGGTTCACCATGCGAACGCCTTACCAGTAGCCTAATCGCGTTTCCTCTGCTATAGTTCTCGCGTTTTGTGGCTGAACAAGTTAACCGGTTAACCGATCTCGCTTAGATATCCGATTTAAAGGATTAGTTAATCGGTTAACCGGTTTATTCAGTTAACAGATGTAACAGAAACCGCGTGACAAGTATTACTTGTCAATTCACTATGTTGATCCGAAAAAGCTAGTATTACTCAGCAGATTAAATTCATAAAGTTGCATAGTGTACATGGCAACTCTATACACTATGACGAATAAGAAATGGTATTAGCTATCATAGGTTTAAAGAATAATTCTTTATTGTTTGGCACATTCTAAAAATGGATTCAGTATTTAAAAATAATAAAAAAAGCCTCATACAAAAACATATCTGGTTTAATATTGTGTTCAGGTTACACCGACTGTTTACAAATAGCAATAATAATGAATAATATTCTTACAATTATTGGTACATTTCTTTTATTAACCCTTTCACTCCACGGGCGCTATTATCGCGAGATACATTGTATTCGTACACTTATACCTTTTATACGCAGACTGACACGAGGAATCAATTTATGCAACAAAAACTGTCCAGTCCCATTAAAAAAACAAGTACAAATTCACTTTGCAACTGCACGGATGCATTTCTGTAAAAAATCGCACTACACGATGACAGAGCTTGTTAAACAATACAAAATTTTTCTCTACAATTTTTTTATAACTTCAATAAGAACAGAGTTATAGTCCGGCCCAGTTACTAGACTCATCCTGTATAACATTACACGAACACGTTTCATTCACTTTTGCTACTTTTTGCAACATTTCCTAGTCTGTACTAAAAAATAGACGAACTTGAAGGCTGTCGATAGGTATCGTATCAGTCCCATCACTACACGCATTTATGGTTCCGATGCAATTTCGTAGAATGACATAATTGTTTAGGAGATTGGGACGAACCCGTTGGCCCAGCTGCGAACAAGCCCACTGCCATAAACCTGATAGCCATGCATACACTCCACCCTAGGAAAATCGGCAGAATTTTACTTTTCGACCGTGATCATAAGCTACGGAGGATGTAATATGTATAATATGTAGCACTATGAATTGAGTGTAGTTATAATGAATAAGAAATAAATTACGTAAATATGGAGTATTGAAGAAAGGGAAATAGAAAAGGAATTGTAAACACAGGTAAAAATTAATATTATCAGAGCTGTAAATATTGTCGTGTTAAAAGAATTGTTGACAAATCGTGTTTATGACATAGACGTGTGTTTACTAAATATTGTTTATTCAGTTTGTAGAGCTCTATGTTATGTGGAGCATATAACTGAAATTTTATTTCAGAACAACTAATTTTAACAAAACTTGATTCAGGTAAATATTGCGTAATTCGGAATAATCTCTTAATTATAGATACATATAACTTTAAGCTGTACCATTGTTTCTATAAATTTAACACCTGCGATACACCGAATGTAGGCATTTCAAGGTCTCTTATTGTTTACATAAATACACTAAAATAAGGTATATACACATTTCTGCTTCGAAAATCTTATCATTCTGCAAATTAGAATGTTAGAAAAAAGTAATGGACATCGCATGCTAGGATGCACAATAAAAAAAATGGACAAAGCTATGAGGAGGATGTGACCTTGAAGTGCCTGAACGACGCACAAGGGTTGTGGAGGCTGGTAGGGGTGGTAAAATGTTTGAAAAGATGTCTTATCAATTTGGAAGGTTATTCAAGGTCATGGATATAAAAAAGGGTGCAAAATGAAAATTATATAAACGCCTT
Source organism: Macropis europaea (assembly GCA_916610135.2). Classification (NCBI taxonomy): domain Eukaryota; kingdom Metazoa; phylum Arthropoda; class Insecta; order Hymenoptera; family Melittidae; genus Macropis; species Macropis europaea. The sequence goes on along the minus strand of OU744345.1, from coordinate 21,005,783 downwards.
TCGCAGTCACAGTGTTAATATTTAGATTATTAGAAATCTAAAATTCTAGTGTTTTACACTGTGCGATGGAAGGTGTAAAAAAATGAAATTCACCTGATTTTCGATTGACGATTGACCTAATCGAGAAGAGCATTATTCCCGTCGCTGACAGTAAGTATAATACGTACGCGTAGCAGGCGAATCTGCTCCGGTGGAACGCGACGAAACAAATAGCGTAGCGTGGAAAATGCGAGGCAAATCAGACAATTTCACGGCAGATAATCCAGGATGGATTCGTGGAGGCGTACACACACACACTGATGACCTTACAAAACGTTTAGGCCAACAGTCATTTAACCGATCGAACCTTACATCGAAAAGGGGGAGGAAGCTGGCAGGGAAGCTCGATGGATTCACCAAGCGTTATGATTTGTGTTCGTTCACAGACTTCCGTCAATAATTTCACGACGAATTTAACCCTAAACTCTCGAACCCTCGTCCCTTCAGATTTCAATGCTAAAACTTTCGATTCCTCAACCTGCTGTAGCCTGTGTTTTCCATTCAACGATCATTGAATACATTAATTACATTAATCAACATGATTGCGTTCTCAAATCATATCTGTAATTATTTGAATGATACCGAGTTATTTTTAAGGTATTAATTGCTATTATGCAGTGATATTATAATATTGGATTACCCCTTTAGCCGCGTTTGACGTATATATGTACGTGTAGATCAGCTTTCAAAAGTTTTAGAACATTTATTAAATTTTACGTAAGCCTGAAACAAATTATGAGATTATTAAAAGATGTAAAGTAACATGACCAATAATGCCGTTGAAATTGTATACTACGTGAACGTTTATGGGCGTTCAGCTCACGAACTCTAAAAATATATAAAACTGTTATAACACTTAACACCAAAATATACCCTTAACTTTAGTTTCCCTTCCAACTGTTCATTGATCTTCATTTGTTTATATTACAACTACCAGTTACTGAGAGAATGCAACAAACAAGGTTCGCGTACAAGTATCGATATTGCATCCATCGAAGTTACACCGTATAGAAACGTGTTGTACCTCGGACCGGTCTGAACCTCAGGCAACTCCAATATTAGCTGTAACCCTGCTGAATTTCTTGTCACCAACACTGGCATGATTGTTTCTGCCTATAAATGGTAGTTAACACAATTAATGCCACAGTGAAAACAGCCATACCTGTTCAGACACCAGCTAATTCACTATTTTTTATGTAAACCGTAAAGAAAAAGAAGATTTGAGTACTCAATCGCGTTTTTCTGTTCCTACATTATTGCTTCAGTATGAAGTTTGCTCAGAATTTTGAGACAACCAGTAATTGTGTAATTAAATCAAATTTGAGGTGTCGGTCACCGGTAACCGCCACGGCGTTCAACGTGTCAAAGTAATTTATTTTGAAACCATCACAAGTGACGTGAGAGTGTGCTTTTATTTTAGTGGCTGACACGGTAAGTATTACTTATAATAATAATCCTGTAACATCCACTTCAGTTGACCCAGTAATTAATTTACTTCATACATTGTGACTAACATTATTCTTTCGTGCTGTAAACTTGTAAATATTTGCTTAGAATTTGGAATCTTCCTTCGATTATCAATGACCACATTCCTTGCTAATTAGTCATCCTTCAACCTCGATTTCATTATCTCATCCCTTATTGATTTCCAAACACAAGGTAATATATGCTCTTCAATTTTCCGAACCTATATTATATACGCTGGTTCCATCGAACGTCAGAATAATTTGAGCACATTTTGCAAACTGTCTTCGGACAAACAACTAGACATACCTTAGAATATCTATAGTACATTGCTACCCGATTTCGCCTAACAGTAAGTTCCGTTCAGTGCTTGTATTACAATTTATTAAATATAATAAAAGCAAGCTCAGCGGAATACAACAGTGACTATTGGGTTGGGCAATAAGTAATGTCGGATTTTTTTCATAAAAGGTCGTTTCTGCGGTTTTTAAATCAAAACACTATTCGCAACCTATAAAACGCATGTATAGTCTAAAAGCTGAGATTTTAACGTGTAATTTAAAAAAAGAAGTTCATTGTATTTGGTTAAATTTTTCTTAGTGTTTATTTTGATTTGAAGATGAACAACGAGAAGATGTATTTTCGTGCAATTATGCTTTTTTATATTCGCAAAGATAAAAATGCGGTATAAACAACAAAAAAGATCTATGATGTTCATGATGATGGTGATGTGCCCGAAAGAATGGTACGAAGGTCGTTCAAAAAGTTTCGTGATGGAAATTTTTGTCTTATGGATGACAAACGTTCTGGCGGGCCTATCGAGATTGATAATGATCAAATCTTCAGTCTAATTGAAAATAATTCGCGTTATACCACACGAGAGATTGCTGAAATATTAGGAATATGGAAATCCAGCGTTGAGAACCAAAATTATTTCTGTTTCTTACCGAAAAATCCGACATTACTTATTGGCTAACTCAATACATTGTCATAAAACGACTTTAGACCATTTCAATGAAACGTCGTGTCGGTGGCAATCTATAATCGTCGAAGACGTCTGTGAAATCGTGTTGGAAGCTTGATTTTCCCTTTTTGGGGAAAGATAGCGTGTTCGGATGAGCCCGATTCGAGTATAGAAGCATCGGACAAAGCGACAGAGATCCAAAATTAGCGTGGAACAATGCACGTGGCCGGATTCAGAGACGAATACACTCGTCTAACCCCTCTTTTCGACTCTTGTTCTCGATTTCACCTTTCTTTTCGTTTCTTTTCGTCGCTTTCGTCCCCTTAACCATAGTTGCAACGCCCAATGCGCTCCTATGCGTCTGTGCGCTTAAACAGCTGTCAAGGTTATAATTAGCATGATAAACCTACTTCCTCACGTTTCGGTTTTTCAACATAATCGCACTTGTCACAAGAAGGGAAATATTGTTTTAATTATCTAGTGCCTAAAGAAGCATCAGTTGTATAATGAAATATTATTTCTTCGACCCTTTGTAGTACCAAGTATTTTCAAGAAACTCTGTTCTTTGATAGTATCGTATAGTCTTCATGTGTTTCAATATTTGAGCATGAACTTGTAGGTTTTGGTGTATGTGTGTGGTGCGCATGAGTGATTGTTTTGCGCACATGGATTTCATTTATGGAATGTGTGAACTTGTTCAATGTGTGTACTGCGTATGAATGTTCGTTTATTGTAAATATTTATTTGTTTATATGGATATACGATTCTACATTTTTTTGTCAGATTATTATATTTTGCCTTTGAACAAACCAGACGTGTTTCTTTTGCAATCCTAACTCTCCGGAAATTATATACCTCCACAGACTAAACGATACAACAACATATTTATAGTTGTATATTTTTATAAGGTACATTATTAGTGTATAAGAAATGGTCAATTTAGCCTTTCAAGACTTTAGACTCGACATTGGACCGCAAACGGTTAATGCAGTAATTTTACAGTCTTTCTGTAAGTTAAATCTAGAAGAACAAGTTTCCATATTAATGTACGTGTAAGTTACTTGTTAACAATGTGTACGTAAAAAATGGTCGGCAATGGCGAACAAAGTATTTGCCACCTGATCGTACAATTCTTATGTACGTTTACTCTTTATTCTTTATTTCACGCGAGACAGAATGACTGTGTTTGAGAAAATGCTGATTATTTTATGAGACTGGAATGTGTAAAACTAAGTTTGAATAAAATTTATATTGGAATTTCTTCAAATTTTGATTCTGTGGTTCTAATAATTAAGTGTTCCTTTTACTCCCCAACTTTCTTCACTTTGGTTAATTAAAAATGATAATTCAGTTAATTTAAGCAATAATATATTATCTGGTTCCATGCTGACTTAAAAATTGTAATTAATCCCCTTGATTCACTTATCTTATAATATCTCGAGTATCTGTTTCTTGTAATTTAATTTTTAATTGATCTCATTTTTAGATTTCTACCAGTTGTTTTTTTTTGTCGGGCCAATAATTTTGGTGAAATTTTTGTATAATTTTCATGGTCACCTAGCATATGTATTTCTAATGTATACATTTACAAACTTTTCGAAATATATACTCACCAAAATGTTTACAGACACAATTCTGGAATTTTCAAAATAATCAGTCACAGGATTGTGAAAATTACAAATTTGTATTTTCCAAATAGTTAACTTTATAAATTCCAATCTGCACTGTTTTCAATATTTAAGTCACTGGTGACCGACACTTCAAATTTAATTAAATTAAATAATTATTGATTGTCGCAAAATTCTGAGCAAACTTCGTCATGACACAATAATGTAGGAATAGAAGAACACGGCTGAGTACTCAAATTTTTTTCCTTTACGATTTATATTAAATATAGTAAATTACATCGTGTCTGATTAGGTATGGCCATTTTCACTGTGGCGTTCAACGTGTTAATTATGTCCTCAAATATAACTTGCATACCTTACAGGTGTAAAGCAAGATTTCGGAACAACAAAAAAATCACATCTTATTTCATAAGAATATCGTTCTATGCGACATACCTGATCCACTAACGAATCCTAATTAAAAAATCAGATCGTGAAAGTTAGAATACTACAAAGGAATTCTGTGTTTGTCAATACAAAATAATTACATGTGTACATTGCTGCCACCCCATAAAGAAAGCTTAATCGCATTAATCCGTTGTTCAAAGTCACATCTTAAATATTTCATAGTCTTGATGCATTCCATCCGGAAACAGAGGGTGTAGAGAAAATTTCGATCCCTCCGGTCTCACCCCCGTAAGAAGAAGGGGCCAGTTCGCGCGAGTTCTTTTTCTATTATGCCGTGATTTTTTATTGACGAAGTGGACACCAGTGGACATCTATTACTTTGTCGAGGGGGTGGCGGTGTGCGAGCCCATAGAGGGTTGAAAGTTCGAAGAAAAGAGAGCACGGGGGTGGTTTTGTCCCAGGCGTGCAATGCTCGAGGCCATAGATCACGCAATATCAGTTGTCAGGGTGGATCGAATGGCCATGGGGGTGGACAACTGGACACTACCCCCAAAGAGCGAGTGATGAGCCTCATGGGGACCACCCCCATGCAAAAAATTCTTGCCTCACCTTCGGCTGTTTATGGCGCGGGACACATAAAAAGGAATATGTAACGAGCCCGGATAATTCACGTGTTCCTAGACACCCCATGGGCTTTCCACTTGCTTCTTCCTCCTTTTTTTATATATGTAGACTTGCTTTTCGCAGGTTTCTTAGTGTATCGGTGGATATGGTTTTTTTTCTGGGGGAAAGAGGACGTCCCGGTGGACGGTGAATCGACTTGTGTTGAGTTATTTATGGGATCGAGTTTAGAGACCGTGTGAAACTGTGTTAGGTTTGTTTTTTTGGGGGGGAGGGGGCAGATGACCGGTGATGTTACGATGTCCCGTGATACCTAAGGATGAAATATTCAAATGCAGAGATTCGAAGAATTCGTGAATTGGGGATTTATTGAATTTCTGAGTTAGTGATTCGATCTTTTCTGGAAATTTAAGAATTCAAAACCTTTGACATTTCTGCTATGTACGAAGAAGACTTTTTAACTTATGTCCGGATTTGAAAATGTAGGTAACGTTTGACCTGTTGACTGGGAAAGTTAATTGCCCTCACAGTAGCTGTTAATGAATATTTAAGCCTGTTAATCGAAGAAGACGATTCAATATGTCATTTGAAAATGTTTCTGCGATGGGTAAGATAATTTACCTCATGTTTATTAATTTTTAACTACTAACAATAGGTGCTCCTAGATAAAGAATGACCCAGTTAAGAAGTCAAATTGTGAATGCAGGAAGTGTATGAGCTGTACACGCTGGCGCGTAAGAAAATAAAGAATTTTAATAAGTTTGGAAAGAAGAATTTGCATATTTGTGTGACACAAAATTAGCAAATTGGACCGCGAAACCCAAACTCGAATTTATAACTGCATGTAAAAAAATTGCATGTACACAAAAAAGTGAAACAACATCTATCGTTTGAACATATTAGCCAATGGTAAAATGAGGATTCCAAGTTTTTTCGATTTCATGTCCATTGATATATTGACCCCATGGATTCTCATATGCACTTACTTTTCATTGCTGACCCATAATATAGATGCTGGTCTGTGAGTCCCCACGGAACAACCGCGTTTCTTTCTTAAACGAAGACGACTTCACCCGATCCTGAATTCTCGTCGTCGTGGGACATCCTCGCTCGCACAAAAATTCTTCAAATACAAGGCTCAATAAAATTCAGAATTAACTCAAACCTGACAATAAAAGAAATGATTTATGGAATTTTTTAAGAAATAAATTTAATACTATGGGAACGAATTACACAAACAAATTCAAATTTTCAGATTACTGTGTTTTTACGGTTTTTCTAATTTTTGGGTATTTATGATGACGTTTTCATCATTGTTTGAGGGCTGTCTTAAAGACTTCAAGGGCACCACATTTTCTAATTGTTAGTGCAGTAGAACCTCCATTATCCGAACTGTAATCAGTAACAAGATGCCTCACATTGTACCTATATTTCGCACAAAAATGATACTTTTGGTTTAGAATATAAAACTACATGGTGGTACAAAATAAAGTACACAACGTCCCTAATGATAATTCCACCTTATAATTAACATAGAAGAAGAATTTTCGGATGAGCCGCGTCCGGATAATCGAAGTTCCACTGTATTATATATTTTCTTGGGCACATTGAAGGAGCAGGTAAAGTAAATTCATTGATGTACTGTAATGTGACCCTCCAATGACTTTTTAAACGAATTTTTGAGATTAAAACCAGAGAAGAAAATGAGAGCTCGTTCTAGGAACAGCACTATTATACTACGTTCTTTTCGCTTCATTAAGTACTCACAATTAGTTATTTTCTATTAATTTTCGCCTGGGGTATTCCTCTTAAAAATCATTTGAAAATTACATTAATATAGGTATATCATGGAATTCATAATTTATCTGCTACTACACAGTGCAACAGGAACATATCAAGATCACCTATAATCATTAAAAAATGTGAAGTTTATACAAATCAAAATGTTTTTATAATGTGAGACCAAAAATTCATTTACATGGCAGATTCTAGTGCATCACTCTCTATAATACACTGTCTTTACTATAAATAAAGGAGGAACAAAGTATATAATCAATGTTGTTGCTTACAAGTTACAAATTTATAGAAATTAGTCATCATTTGCAGTAACGATTAACGCGCGTCACAGATCCATAATGCTTCGCACTTACTTTGAAATAAATCAGAATAAATTGTTATACGCAACAATTGGAAGCAAGAATGCTGAAAGAAGAAGACATAATCGATCTGAACACGCTTGTCCTCAAGCGCAGCTCCAATTTCCTTCCGCAGATTGATACTCTAATCTTCGAAGTTGTATGAAAAGCAATCAGTATGTCCAATAGGCGAATTCTTATCTAAAAACCAGCAAAGCTAACGCAGCGCGAAGATCAGAAAGACCAATTGATCCTGGGTAGAGGTCTGTCTGGCGTTGATTACGCGGCTCTTGTCTTCTCTTATAATTGATATTGGCTAGCCTGTCTGCGGAAACGACGTGGAACAGCCTCGTATCCTTCCGAGGGATAGAACAAGGACACACAGACACACTCCGCAAAGGGACTCTAATCCTCGATGGACCCGTCTTTCGAGAATAGTTGGTAATCCTGGATAGTTGGAGATCAATTTTATCGGCGGATGTGTCCGAGGAGAATCTCGGAACTCGAAATCGACCAAACACTTCGAGACGAGCCATAGTCCGGGGATTCCAGTTTCTATGGAGTCCTATAAACGCTTAAGATCCCGCATTAAGACCCTTAAGTGATCTCGTTTGGGCCCGATCGAGCGGAATTTTCGATCTGATCGACTTAATACACTACGAAACTCGCTGAATTTACGAATTTTTGCCAATTTCTAGCTTCTTGATTTTTTTGATCCAAGGACAAGATTCGCGGAGAGAAGCCTTCGATACGGTCGATATAATTTCTATCAAAATTCTTTGTTTCAATCGTTTCAGAATTCTAGGGAATTTCCAGTTATTCTGTTTTGTTTGAAGAAATGAGCTGGACTGAAAATTCGAGTTTGTGGATTTGTATGCATTTCTAATCGCTTCATTTTATATAGAATCAAGAAATTTTCAAAAAGTCTAGCTTGTGAGTTCTGGGGAATTTGTATGATTTTTTCCATTTATAGAAACGAGTGACGCTGAAGACCTTGAATTTACAAAATTTAGAAAATATCTTTTTATTTATGGGAACGAGTGATTCGGCTTTGGATTATAAGGTGATTAAACTGGTCAAACGATGATTATGGTAGTTTTCAATAGAGATAAAAGGTTTCTTATACTTTTGACCATTTTTATTTGGTGTAATATCCAATGTGATTACTAGACTGCGGATTTTTATGCAATTTACATTTTTACAGCTTAACAACATTATATTCTGTCGTGAACACATGAAACCACCCAAAAAAATCATTTGCCTTTTACAAATACAGAAAACGTATGCTTTATTCTAATTATTTTATAAGACGTGCATCTTCAACAAATGTGGGTACATTAAATTGCATAAAAATCCACAATCTAGTGATTACATTACACGTAGAATAATTTTAATTCTGATTTAAAATTTGGATACTGCCTCATGTTCTTCATTTTCCAGAATCGGTAATATTTCAAGAATTTTTGGCTTTGAATAATTATCGAAGTAATTCGAAACTCAAATATAATGGAATTACTCGAAAATTTGCAAGAAAGAGTATCGAATATACGTCACTACATATAATTGATTGATCATGTGATCTTTCTTCTATAAAAAAAATATTTTAGGCACGAAGTCATTCATCAACCCAATATAGACCAGGGAAAACAAGCGTCAGAAACACCATGGACTTTTAAAAAAGAAACAAAAAAAATTCCATGATTCGTTGCATATCGTGCACATAAAAAAAATAATAGATTCCCAAAAGTGGAAGATATACAAGCGAGATCGGTAGAAAGGAACGAGCGAAAAATTTCCATAAAGGTTAAGAGGCTTCCTGTACCCCTGTAACCGCATATGCCATGAGCACGCCATAAGGCGTGAATGTGCGAAACACCGTCTAAATTCGTGCGGACGTTTATGAGGATGCGCCTGCAAGATCTTATCGCGCATGAAAAATTCAACGTTTCATCTGTCCCATGAAACTCTGTGTTCGTTTATATATTTATTTATTTATTTAACTGGCCCTCCCATAAATTTCGCTACGGTTTTAAAAATTGTTCAGCTTTTCAACCGGCTGTGGCTATGGTGTCAATGAGATCGGAAGTGGAACCTCCTGTAAAAAAAGTCTTATTGATTTTCTTCCAGAGCCAGTTATAAGATTGTATATAATTTTATTTCAAGATTTGCTCGATCCTTTAGGTCCCTTTAACCAGTTAACTGCGGAGTTTAGTTTTAAAAATCCCTCGCGGCAGGCGGAATTAAAATCAAGCAAAGACGTGTATACACGTCGACCGCAGGGCAAATGCTCCTATTATAAATTGTACGAAAAAAGTAAAGCAAAACGAGGAAGGATTACATTTTTATTCGATACAAAATTAACAATACATTGTTGAAAAGGTTATTATTATTAAAAAGTTAAAAATTGTCAAAATATAATAAAATTTATAAACAAGAAAAATTAAAGAAAACAAATAATTTTAAGAAATTCAGTTGATTTCAGTGTGGTATTTTTCACCAGATGCATTGGAGAAAATAATCAACTCAGTTTGTAAAATGTAATACATTGTACGGGGAATATCCAATATACCAAAAAGAATAATCAATTTTTTTTTCATAAAATACATGTAAAATATATTGCAATTCTATTGGTAATATAAAGGACACATACCACCAAATGACATTATTATTTCATCTTATTGAAATTTCCAGTTTTTATAGTCAATGGTAATTTTTTATTTTACAAGACGTGTATACACGTCGACCGCACCAGAATAGAGCTTTGGATTGACGTGTATACACGTCGACCGCAGTTAACTGGTTAATATGTATTGTTAGTAACAAGTTTCAATAGTTATAACGACAGTAAGTACTGGGTTAAAGGTATTCTATCCAATACAAATTTTCTCTGATATTTTGATACTTTTTTAACCATTGTAACGATTCGTTTAGTGTGTACTATGTGCGTATGAATTTACAGTAAGCTCTAGTTAGGTTTGAACTAGGGCTAACTCAGGCTCTTAAATTATGAATTATACCAAAGTGCGTACATCAAACTATATGCTGGCGTAACAATTTTTTCTTGTTTTCAGTCGTAGAATATGCTGGCACGGCTTGATGGAAAAATCCTGGGCTATCATGGACGGTTGAAAAATAAAAACGGGAAATTTCTGCAACGGGTAACGGGTGAATTTTCCGGGAGAGAACGGGATTTTTCGTCGTTATGGTAAACGAACGTTTCAGGGTTTTAGGGGTAGGTTTTTCAATCGTCTGGCCATGGCGCGGCAATCGACATGAATTTTGAAGCGTATCTGATAGCAGCACACGGTGCCGTTTAAATATTTGATGAAACATTCCGGCCGCAATATGGGGCCGGACCGCCATTACTTTGATACATAACCTCTCTTTTCCCTCTTGCCTCCTCTCTGTCCATATATTGATAGCTCGCTTGCATTATTGATGGATCGGTTATATTTATGGGACAATTTAAAGCTCGCCAATCATTTCTCCGCCTACGATCGATCGATCCCGGTTCGTTGAACTCGTTGGTGTTTTAAAAAATTCATACTGAACGGCGGCTTCATACTACACTTTACTATTATTCATCTTATATATCGTTTCTTCTTTCTTTGTTTCTCCTTTGCGTTTGACACCGAGAACAATTTTAGGATTTTAGAAAGAATTTTATAGTTTCTTAATTTACCTGTAGCGGAAAATTTTAAATGGATTCGACCTTCAAAAGAAACGATCTGCAGACAATTCTCTTAAACCCTCTGATGATGAAGAGCTCCGAAGGAGTAACCCCAGTTTGAAAAATTCTTAACCCTTGACTGTGGCACATTACCAATGAAACTGTGTGCGGAATAATAATAGCTCAACAACAATTGTTGATTCTTGCATTCATGTAGGTACTGTATTATGTTTTTGCTTTGTTCTTTTGCCGTCATAAACATTTCACTTATTTCTTGTGTTTATCCTCTAATTTATTCACTTATTATTTACTTTCATGTTCTTACACAGCTTTGAATTTTCCTGACTTATTCGGAACTGAATAGAAACCTAGTTTTCTAGGGCGCATATATAACTTTTCGAAGCTTTTAACTCTTTGACTGCTATCGGTGACTATAGGCGTTTTACAAAGCAGCTCATCGTGTACTGCCGACGCCTATAGGCGTTCGGCGCAAAGGCTCAATATGTAATACTGTGGCTCGGCCGCACGCACCGTTCGCCTCGCTTCCAAGTATCCTGCAATAAAAAAATTAACGTACTAATGCCTGGCGTTGCGTTGTAAAAAATATCCTGTGTAGCCAGCAAAACTTCGTTTCATCACAAAATATTAGTTGTCTAGAAAATTTGCTACGTTGAACAAAATATGCGATATGACGATATAGGAGTTGAAACACAGTTGAATAATGAATATTTTGTTTTTGGTTGAATTGTTTTACGTAGATTCGATGTGTCAACGAGTTCTGTTCGCGATGAAACGACTTGTCGTGTCTCTCCGATATTGTTTAATATTTCAGGGATGTTGATGGACACGGGGAAGCGTGTGGATCCCCTATGGCGTGTCGAGACAAAGTCGATTTTTATGTTCGAATATCGAGAGACGGAGACGAGATTTGTCAGAAGGGATACGCATGGAAAAAAGGGTGCGAAAATACAGAGTGACTCACGTAACCTTTTACAAGTCAATATCTCAAGAACCACAGAAGCCATCGCAGAAATTCTTCATGAATGTGTAACACTTTGACTGCCACGTCACCCATACATGAGTGACACTTAGACTCAATAATTATTTATTTGATCATGTATAGCTTTAATGAATATACTTAACACATTATTGACCGGAGACGTATTAACGCGTTCACTGCCGATCACGCGCCAGGTGATAATAACTATTTATTATTACAGAATTTTGAGCAATTTTCTGACTGGAACATTAATTTAGGAACATTAAAACGCGACTGGATACCCGAGCATTCTTTTTGCTTACGATTTATATTAAAGACAGTAAATTATGTTATGTCTGGTTAGATTTGGCTGTATTCACTGCGATATTCAACGTGTTAATACGTCCTTTCTTATCAGAACGTTATTGACCAGGGGCATATTCAGGCGTTTTTAGAGAATGATACAATTAAAGTCACTGTGCGAAGTTGTTACAGCTTAAAATTGATAAAGTGTTCATTATACAATTTATTATTGTGCTTATCGTTCACATTTTGCCCCGTTAGTTTTTTTTCTGACCTTTTGTATATTATAAACACAATTTTGTTGCCGTAAAATTTTTAAAAATGGCGAAATTTACGCTCACGCGGGTGTTTTAACATTGACTTGTATGAAAAATAACCGGTCACAGGCGTTAGTTTCTGCAAAAATCCCGCGATCAACAATGTGTTAATAAAGTGTAATTTAACCAGTAAAAAATTATGAAAGTTACTAATATGATTGATTAAAATAGGTACAATTTCAAGTTATATTAATTTCGTATAGAAACGTAGAAAGTTGTTATTTTCAGCTAATAATGCATGGCAGTCAATGTGTTAATAGAAAAAAGGTGTGTACCATTCGTTATACGTATATTTTCTTAAACGGTATCCTTTTTTTTAGATGTCAAGGACACCCTGAATTAGACAACATACATTGTTCCCACAGATACGTGGCAGTGCACAGAAGTGTAATTTTTATAGAACCCTGACGTATCAATGATTACGAATATTAATGTTTAATAAGATAAACAATTTGTGGGGTTGTTTAAGGTCAGAAGAAAGTCCTGTGTGTATTGCCTCTGGATCTCTATAATTGTTTTTGCACAGGTCCAAAATCATGAACATATCACGTACTGCTTCAAAATGAAAAATTTGATTTAACATCGAACAAATCAATTTGTTGACAGAAATGGAACTGGTAAACAGTATTCACAGCAGGCATTGCTATTAGAAATTCTTGTGAACTGTGGAAGCGTAGTGTTAACAAAGATGACAGTCCACTTGCCACAGTAAAAACGAATTTCTTCAGGTGAATGGACCTGAAGGTCACTCAAACGTTACCCTTTCTCCATAGTCGCATCTGTCCTACAACTGTGATAAAACATGTGAGGTTTGATGAAAAACACGTCTCTCTTAGAAGGGTACAAAAAATACTGTATCCAAAATTGCATATAGCGTGTAACAAAATTAAGTAAACACATTCAATTTTTAATTTGATAGCAACAGTGATAGCCATTTCAAATTAACGTTTTGGCTGATTGATCAGACAAGGAAAATTAATATTTCCTGCATTCTTTAACACTTTGAGTGCAGCGTCATACATATCTGGGTGACAGATAGATTAAATCAGTATTTATTTGATCCTATAAAATATTAATATTATTGATTAAAAAAGGTAGAATTCATGGTTACATTCATTTTGTATAAAAATTGAGGAAGTTTGCCATTTTCAGCTGATGGAGCGTGGCACTCAAAGTGTCAATCGAGAATTTTTGCCACATTCTGTGTATAAACTGTTTTAATTGTAAGATATGTTTTAGCCCTCTTTCCGATATTTTAAATTTTAGTACAGCCCACGTATTCTTAATGGTACAATAATCACTGCTTCGCGAAGGTCATTCATAAAAGGTTAATAAAAGTCACTTTTATCAGTTGTAATTATTTTTTGCATTATATATCTGTGCATTTATTGTTGTAAGGGGAAATCTGCCAATAATTTTAAATATACTTGTTTGTTAATTTTCCTACTGAATATTTCTATTCTCACCACTCTAAGTGTTGAAACGTGCACCTAAATTACAATACTGTGTTTTGTTGACTAACAGGTAAATTTCGTGCAATCATATAATAGGAATTAACCCCCAGGCTCACAATATATCTCATAAATTTTGTAGACTATTAAAAATTAATTTTCTTAGTTACTAACACCTGTAGGTCCCACAGAAATTACACTTTTGCACACTGCCATGTAGCTATGAGAAAATATATATCGTCTAATTAAACTCAAGGCGACCTTGGCATCTAAAAAAAACAGCAACGTTTAATAATATTCAGAAGGAATTTTTGCGATATTAAAATGTGAACTTGTGACACGTTACGTGACTCTCCCTCTATAGGGGGAACCAATGATATCCTCAGGAGATTTCACCTAAATCCACAGTAGAATAGTCGTGATACTTCGATCGATCGACTTAACCAACGATTTGTTCTTTACGTTTGGCAACAATTTCTCCGAAAGATTTAAAAATATTAAATCACTCACTTACTGACACATGATATATTTTTCCTTCGTAATAACACTGAAGAACAATCATGTTTTAGTGTTTGAAAATTCATTTGCTGTAATTCGATCATTCAGTCGTACGCGTTTCAAATACTATGAACAATTAAAAATACAAAAATTGAAGGAACGTATTGAGAGACCAGAAGAATCAAATTATTAAAGAATTATTAATAATTCAGTACATTTCTGTACTCCAATCACATTTGTATTGAATAAAATAAAACATATAAAAGATTGAAGACATGTGTTATTGATCCAGGATAATCGATTTACCTAAAAAAACGTGATTTCTTGTGTACAAAGACATGTGGGGGAAATTTAATTTATTGCATTTGTATACTTCAATAAGACCTGTGCTATGAAAAATGCACACACACACATAACAAATTGAAACCATACAATGGAAGAAGAATTATTTACCAGCTCCAAATATCTAATAGTATAGAAGAAATATATAAAACAGAAGGAAACCTTAAGTAAGCCGTCGAATTTATGTGTACAAGAAACTTGTATCATAAAGTACAGAATCACCACCAACGATGGTCGCTAATAACGAAGATGTTGATGCGACCTTAAATTACAAAAAAACAAGAATCATCGTGGTTGAACGGAGCTAGCATTTTTTTAACGCTCAAAACGGATTCTCTACACGGGTATTTAGCATGAGTCGGTCGATTAAGTTCGTCATAGTCTCACGAGTGTTTAACGATCGTCCATGCAAATTACGCGAATTGGCAGGCGACTCGCTCGCGATTCCTCCATATCGAATTCCAAATTCCTCGATTATCGGTGCTCTATTTGTTCCACTATACTGGCACCGAGCCATCTTCTCTATCCGTCGTTGAAATATGTCGTTTAGGTTAACGTGACGGTACGCGATTCGCTCCGTCGCATATGTAATTCCTGTTTACGCTAATATAACGAGCATTAACCAACTTTCTGTCTTTCTATACCCCTTCTTCCTCTCTGCCAATCCCTTCTCCTTTTTTGTCACCTGTGCGCTTCGCCCCGCCGCCGTCGCTTACCTGTGGAAGAAGAGTCTCACGTGTGTACGTTTCATCAGGTGTTCTCTGGCTTCGCACCGGATACGGTCGTGTAAAATGAAAAAGACACGAATTCCGTTTCCTGGCGACGTTCTCATCACGGCATACTGTAAAGTCGAAAGGAAACTCGTAGAAACTGACGAATTTGGGTAATCATGGGAACAGAGAAATTCTTTCGCAGAAATTCTGAGAAATTAGGAACCGGTGATGACGTATCGTGAAAGTAATATCTATGCACAAATACATATTTTGTAAAGGATCTTTCATTAAGGCGGGATTTTTTGTGACGATGTATCTTTCAATTGTCAAAGTGAATGTTGTTTTTTGTTTGAAGTCTCTCATCAGTAGACTGCGGATGTTTATGCAATTTAATATGTACATGTGTCCAAATTGGTACATTATGAACATTTAATAAGATAGCAAAATAAAAATTACATAGGGAAGAGTCGTGCGGTACCGACAAAAGCTAGTTCTCGGTTCCATCGTTACCTGAGTGCATTTTACATAAATAATACTATTCTTCTATGCAACATATTGCGGGAACGTACTTTTTACTTTAACATTACCGACCGTATGAGATGTTGAACGTGTGTATGATATTTGGTGCGGAAAACGTTATTTTTCAGAGCTGACCTCTTGTTCCCCAAGTAAGTAAATGATTTTGTCGTATTATGTACACTACCTTCAGCCTATAAGGTGTTAATAAATAGCAGTAGTTTCGCAATTTTCTTTGAATATTACGCACCAGAATCTAAAATTTTTTCATGTGCTCGTCGTGCAGTACCGACCACCCAACTGTCGCCCAGTACCGACCAAAACTGTTTCTTTATTTAAAAAACAAGAGGAAGGAAGTTAGGGAAAAAGGTAAATAAGAGAAAAGTTGATAACCCAAGAAAGAGAAAAGTAGATTTGGATGAAGAAATCACTCAGTGCATCATTTGCAAAGAGACATTCATCGAAGATTGGGTGCAGTGCATCAAATGTAAAGGTTGGGCACATGTGGATGCCCAGACCAAGTAACTATTACTCATTTGATTTGTGATGTTTGTAAACAGATATTTTGGATGAAAGTCTTGTATTCTAATATATAAATGTTTTTTGACTAACATTACTAATCATTTAAACGTAAAAATCTACTAACCAAGTGGCTGGTCGGTACTGGACAACAAATTACAAGTTTTTTATTTTTGCTGATTATCAATCGACTCTCCCCTACTTAGAGTTTCGCTTTAACATTATTCATTAAAGCACATATGTTGATTTTTGTTATCATGGCATTTCGATTATATTTATTATTCACAAGAAAATTCTAACTATAAGTACTCTAATTCCTCTAAACAAATATTTATCTATGTATTTATCTATATTTATCAGATGTAGTGTTTGTAATCACTGGAATTATATTTTCTCAGAATATTTTAATGTTCATTGTTCTTTACAACGAAAAACATAATTTCTTTGTATTTCTTCCAAATAGATCATAACTAACGCTTTGCAGTTTGATTTATTTTCAGCTTCTTTTTAGTGGATTTATTTGAAGAAACAGCCTAAAATACGTAAAAATGTATTTCATTGTAGGAGAATAATTATTTTACTTAGAAAAGATAACATGATCTAGAAATAACGTTAATCTAAATTTGAATGGCCCTCAAAGGTACACGTGGACACATGTTTATGCTTGTGCTTACTTGTATCTATCTAGAAGACGCGTTTGGACCGCAAAAGGTTAATTTACTATTTTTTATATAAATCGTAAAGAAAAAAAGATTTGAGTACTTAGCCGTGTTCTTGTCTTTCTACATTCTTGCATCAGTATGAAGTTTGCTCAAAATTTTACAACAATCAATAACTATTTAATTAAATTAAATTTGAAGTGTCGGTCACCGGGGACAGCCACGACGTTCAACGTGTTAATAACTTTTAGTTGTACGAATAAATTATGATACACCTTTTTCCAAGAGTACCTATACACAACGACTAAATAAATATTTTTCTGATATTACTCCATATACATTTTACCCCCAAACGGTACCATTGAAATGGCAAGTAGACATTTAGGGGAACACGAGACTGTTATTCCTATCAAATTCAGATTTGAAGAGAAGCAACGCTGTGACACGACGGGCATTGTGCTTGAACGATGACTATACTCGTCGTGAGAATTTTATTCGTTTCCCGTTCACGTACCGACTATTAGGTTGAACTATGAACGAACACCGTGAATACAGACATCGCTGTTGCTCATGCTTAACTAACCGACCGTTGAAGAATTCCCTGAAACGTATTAATTTGAAATTTAAACTTCTGAAATTATTAGCCACGCGGCGGCGAAGGAAACGCGTGGCCGAAAGCAAAATTCGAGGTGAATTCTTCGGGGAACGAAATGATCAGCGTTAAACGGAGGAAAATACGGGAAGTACGGTGGAAAATATAGGAAAACGTGGATAGTATAGAGGCGTATCGACGTGAAACGATGTCAGTATCAGGGAAAAATATCAAAGACGCGGTAGAGGCGAGCAGCGCGTCAATTCTGAGAGGAAAACCGTGTTATTCGCAGATTGTACGGTGCCCAACCACATCGTATTTACGATCCGTCTGTCTGCCATACACATATTCCCCGTATATGGAACCATACCATAACTGTTTGTCAGAAGCCGTGTGTTTTTTTTTTTGTTCGTGATAGAGTCTTCCCCGTGGAGACTTATGGACGAGTATCGACGTTGAGTAGATCGATCAAATTTCGCGGGCTAACAGGTGTCAACGGGCCTGCACGTTGACACGAACAAGTTTTTCTACTCAGATATTTCTTTAAAACGCCTGCGATCGAACCGTGTATCGATCACTCGATATGGAAAACTGGAATGCTTATGGTAAAATGGAATACTACAGTTTTGCTGGATAATTCGTGTGTCTTATCTGAAAGTTGCGGAAAAATTGACTGCTTTCATCGACGAATCAAATCTTTTAAGACAGAGTGATTATTTTCGTGCCATTTTACTTTTAGTAATATGTAATTTGCTTTTGTTCATATGAAGAACGTGTTAGTATTGCTACTCAAACATCAGTGAGGGAGATTATTAATTGATTGTTATGAATACGTAACTAGTTGCACATCGATTTTATGCTAATCTAACGGTTAGGATTCAGTTAGCTTTAACTGGGACAAGGTCTGGTGTGAACTTTTTCTTAGATGTCGGTTGTGATCGAAATAGGTCTAGATATTAAGCTTAAATATTAATTATTCTTTCGAAAAAAATCCGAATGAAATTGAAATCCAACTACTAGTCAGATCTAACACAAACCTAACTGTAACCGAGCTCAGACATTATTCAAAATTTGCAGCTTCCTTTAAATAAAAATATAACTTAGCCCTAACCCTAACTCGAGTCTAGTCCTTGACTCGAAAAACTGACTTAAGACGGAACTTACCCAGATCTAACCCGAAGATTATAAAAACTGTTAACCCACGATTAATTCATAGCACACCTGTTAAAGGCTGTTCAATGCAGGCATCACGGAGACTTACAATTAATCAGAGCCTAATTATTACAGATTCTATGTCTTTACGAGTAGTTATGCCAAAGCTAGGAAAACTGTTCTCAGTGAATTCAAATCTACGAAGCATTCAAAGCGTAATTTGGATCTAACCAAAATGTAACATGGATAGAATTTATAGACTTATCCCAAACGTGTCTTACATCTAATAGATACTTAACACTTTGACTGCCATGTGACCCATATATGGCTGACACTTCGATTCAATAATTACTTATTTGATCATGTGTAGCACTTTTAAGCATATCAAAGTAGGTCTAATGGAACCAATAGAAAGATTACGAAATTTACTAATATTATTAAATAAAAGACTTATTATTTCGCGGTATATTTATTCTGTATAGAAATGTAGAAAGTTTACAATTTTTAGCAAACACGGCGTGGCAGCCAAAATGTTAACAGTGGCTCAATTTCCTTAGAGGGAGCTAACGTACATCTACCTTGAACAAAAATTTGTTAATTGTTTCCATTACTATTATAAGTCCCTGAATTTCCCGCACTCCTTGGTTCGAATAACCTGTATGAAGCTACCGAGTACAGAATACGATCACAGAACTGTACGACTCTATATCGACATCCGATCATAAAATTGCACAAAAGAAGAAAAAAGTAGTTCACGAATGATTTCGAAGGAAGGTTCATCAGTTGAGAATTGTTCGATAATTACGGATTCCTTTAACCCTATCGTGTTCATTGGTTACTGGGAAGCACGCATGATGGCATGTGAACATATGCAACAATTGCATCGTGCTGCGACTGGATTAGAATCCCCGGGGTCATTGTGATTCCTCGATTCCTCGATTGGAGAGGAATCGTAATGACACGGGACACCAGCGTCCTTTTTTTTTTGTTGTTCCTTCTTCTCGTTTTTTCCACCGTAAACACACACTACGTGTTTCGTTAGTCGAACATGCGAACGCTCCAAGCCGCGTAAACGATCAAATTACTATGACACCTTTAACCATTTCTTCGAAGTAACAAATTTGAGTGTTCTCAAGCCCTCAAAGCACTAAAGTTTATTATAAATTTTTCGATTCTACTGATATTCAGTAAAATTAAAGAAAAGTTATTGAACCCCCGCAGCGCTGAATTTCAAAATAAATTATGGAACTATAATTTAACACGCGTTAATTTCAATTTAATATTTCCCATTAGGCGCATACTCATGTATGAGATTGATTGATTTTACACATCTTACTACTGAAGATCATGGTTACAGAATAAATTGAAATAATGTACATTAATTTTAATTTGAGCCCAATTGAAATCGAATCAAATTCACTTTGATTCTGTCAAATGTGTTTTCTGGACACATTATCTATTTTCTACTTGTTTTTGTCATTCTTTGATAAATATTCATCAAATCATGCAAAAACTGGTTTTTAGCGAAACAATTACAATTTCCAAACAATTTCAAATAAAATTATCTGAGTAACCTTTCCTGGTTTTTACAACAAACTTACAAAACTTTTCGTTGACATTATTATTTGTAATAATTTTCTGAATGAAAGATGTACTGATAACATAGTGAAGTTAATTTCAATTAAATTGTGTAAAATTTATTCTTTTGATATCGTATATATTCTTGTTTCATTTCTATTATTCGATGATTTATAATATATAAATTACAATTTGGGATTTAACGTTACAGCACTTGGAATTTAAATCTAGTAATAGTATAAGCTATTAAATTTTAATTTAATTATGTCAATTTAACTAAACCTTGCAAAGCAAAGTCTCAACTCTTCTTAAACTATACTTCAATACGATCTACAGAGTAACGGGAGACTTCCAATCAAAAGAAACTATGCAAAGGTCAACCATAACATACATAACTTTCCCTATGAAATAGTACACCAGAATAAGAATGCTATTTCCCTATAATTACTCATATCCCTATATCATATCACTACTATTTAACAGTTTTTACACTACACCCGTTAGAGTAGACGGACGAATGAAATGCATTTTCAAGAAACAGGACTATAGTTGTCTGAAATCGTTCGATTAATTAGCAGAAAATATTCTGCGAACAAGTATGGCGGACTTTAACGACCACGCTTAAGGGATGAGATGGACGAACGGGTCATTTCGCGAGGACATTTATAAATGACAGAGCAGCAACGCTATAACGGCGACTTGGCCAGAGGGTTTGGATTCTGAATCGGCCAGGGAAACTCTCGAGTATAGTGGTTTCAGCTACATATTCGTGTATACACATAGTTGCAGCACACACAGACACCCTGCGCATTCGTAGCTTCGTAATGGCTTCGGTTTATTAATGACCGGTCAGCTGAGTTAGCAACCACGCGATACCCACCCCTAACCCAACCCCAGAACCCTAAAGAAACCTTCAATCCATGAAGAAACGCACTTTCTGCAATAACAATCGAGACAACGCGAAATTTCCTTCTACTTTTTTCTCAGCGCATACAGCACGGAATTCTACATCAGGTAGGTCCATTTTTAAATTTGTAACGCTCCCACTTACGAGAGTAATTACATTTTCTCTTTGGTTGATCGGTTGGTTGACGTTGAAACCAGCTTTGCAAGTCCTCCATTTTTGCCATCAGCGTTGCAGCTTGGAAATTCTTTTCTAGAGCTTGTAATTTGAGGCAAATCAAGTGAGGAGCACATCCTTCATTTTGAAGAGTGTCACTTGTTAAGAAAGTACAAAAATTTATATAGACTTGCTTAGACATTTTTTAGAGTATTAGCATAAAACTTTTTAATCTTTATGTTATTGTACACGCTATGAAATTTTCCGTCTTACAAGTATAGTTTTCTGTTTTAAAATTTTCATCACCGCACTCTAACAAATCCCTACAAATCAAAAGACTGAAAAGTTGTTACGTTGTGCTAATATTTGAAACGGCACTAATCCACATCTAACCAACACTCTATTCGCTAGCAATCCTTTCAAACTGTCCCCTAACTTGGAACTGAAAATGAGATTTAAGCATCGATAAAGAAATGTTTCTAATCTAGCAATTTCTAAATCTAACAATTTCGCTGGAGTTATTTTTTGTCCTGATAGGGAGGATATATTGTAAAGGATTTTCCTAATTGTAAGTATATTTTGTAGATCATATTTGGGATATATTTTTGGGGACATTTCGTTGAGCTGATAATGAGAATAGAATTTCAAAAATTTATTTTTTGTACATTCTTTTTGTCCTGCGTACCGGTGTACAGCTTTAACCCTTTTCTATCTTAATAATGAATGCCATAAGGAGCTTTGAATCAGTATATTTTTAGTGTAACACAGTATATTTTTAAAAAGTACATAGAGGTTATTTTGCGGATTTAATTTTCAGTTACTCTAATTTTGTTCAACTTCGTAGAAGATTACCTTCATCTGATACATAAATATTAGCGTAAAAATAATTTTCGAGTTCTAGGCCGAAGAATTCTTGATGGAAGGGGAAAAAAGCTCGTAGCGTTCTGCCGACTGATTTCTTTCACAGTGATTAATGATTATGAGCCGGGTATATTAGACATAGTGTACACGTAGTTACTATACACAGTGAGATATAGCCCCTGCGAAGTTCCCGGGACCCTAACACCACAAATTACCCAGCAATGTCTTGATTGCATGGAGAAATATAGAACTTCCACCATTAGCAGCCTTATTTTTTCATGGTCCTCGCTGTACACGATTCTTTTTCTCTTCTTACAAGCTTCTTCAAAAAATAGACGATCCAATGCCATTCCAAAATACTGGGTGACTCACTGTAACTCACAATAAGTATCTTAAACAATTGCTTCAGTTTTGACGTTACCAAAAACATGTGTCTATGTAGATACTAATTGCAAGTCTCCACACTAAAGACAATCTCCTCCAATTTGTAGTTTTACAATGAAATCGAGATACTGGGGCAATTGCAGACCCTCGGTTTAGATATTCAGGTGCAAGGTTCTTTGAAGGTCATGAACTTGTATCAGCCACAAGGTAATACAAAATTCAGCAAGTTCTGTAAAATTCATTCTTTAGTTTCTCGAGTCCTGCAACAAATGTACATAATAGAAACAACAATGAAAAAAAGTCAACATCTGGATTTTAAATATAAAGATCTAATTAAATTTAACTGTATTCAATATATTTGAATATATTCTATTAACCCTATAAGTGTATAAAAAAGATTCAGGTTCAATTCCTGAAAAAGACAAGGTGACCTTGAGGTTCTGACAAAAAATTAACTTCAATTATTATTAAATGCCGCCTATTAAACGAAACATACCCTTCTTAACCAATTGTATACAATATGAAGCCTGCAATAGTTATTTAAAGTGTTAAGTTATACTGATAAACTTTGTATCGTAGAAAACTGTATAGACGGTAAACAAATTTATATGAACAGTGTAGATTTTCTCAGATTGTTTTTAATCGAAAGACAAAGCAGTTTTATGGCGCCACGAAATTTACACATGGCGCCATTGTTGCGTTTAAGATGGGCACTAGTGAACCATCGATATCTACGTGATCCAGCAAAATCAGCCCTAGCATACTCGGGTCCGATAGTTCTTTCACTTTTCATTCTGGTCGACGGACTGAGTGGCCTAATTAAAACGCGAGTCCAACTCGTTGGACGTGCGACCCGCTCGATCCTTTCGAATAGTAAATAATACTTAATTAGTCTGTGGTACAGGTCGTAACGATAACAACATGTCCCTGAAGGTGAACATACTTCAGATTATTCTTATTGCTAAATTCACACGATTTCGTGTAAATATTAAACAAATTTTTTAAAAATCAGATTCAAAATTACTGCAATGATACTATTACAAATGTTGTCGATACTGAAACAAATTAAATAATATAGTTCAATTCATATAAATTTACAAAATTTGAGGTTTTTGCAATCTTTAAATCTTTCATTTATAAAAAATTAAAGAAAGTAATATTAGTAACTTCAGATAAAATTGTTAATATACCTGATACATTAAAAATACTGTTTTAGTAAAAATATCTAAACAGAAAAATTAAAGTTAAACTACCTCAATTTAAAAAAAAGCTTAAAATTCCTGACCTTAGTATCATCAACCAAATTGTATTTATTGACTTACAGTTTTTAATATTATGAAGGAAATGTAGTTGTTCATTTTTCATTATTTAATTTCTTATCAATGTGATAATTTAAACCTTGAATAACTTTGAAAGACCAACATATTATAGGTCACTGAATTCGTCACGGAATTGGCTACACATCTACCTAAATGAAAACATACAGTTCCATTTAAAAAATCAAAGGTCACCTTGGAATCTCGGAGGCACTTCCACCTAAATAAGATTTGTGACCATCATAAGATGTCCCCGTCAACAAAGTAAGGTCTATTTGAAACATTTTTTGGAATAACGTATAATTCGGGAGATAATTGCGTATAAACGTTCAAATCGCACACCCTGTATATATTTTGGCTCCAATATCTGTTATGTTAATACAGTTGAAGAAACAAAATTTTGCCAAAATTGTATGTTGTCCGTCTAATTTTACAAACGTGTATTTTTTATTTCTCTTGAGATATTAAGTGTGCATCTTCCACGTATTTGAGTAAGTTAAACTGCAAGAACATTCAGAATTTACCAATCACTAATACCGCAGCTGATGAAAGTCATAATTCGTTAACACGCTGAATGCCACAGTGAAAACTGCCATACCTAGTCAGACACAATATAATGTTCTATTTTAAGTATACATTCTGGAAGAAAAGAATATTTTACTCTTTGAAGGCATATGTATCACCTTATACTACTATTACAATATTAATGTTATCCCAAAATTTTATAAGAATCATTGGTTATTTAATGAAATAAAATTTTGGATGTCGGTCACGGGTGACCCCCATGAGAGTCAATGCGTTAACATACTTCACACGAAAAGGTATCTAATCCCAGTACAATCCATTGGCTGATTGTATACTATACATATCACTACGAAAGCTTTCTGTTAAGCAACTGTTAAGGACGAATCGCCACTATAATGGTTAATCTATTTCTCGCCTTGAATTGTATTGTTTTTATATTAACTGAAGTATATTTCGACGTCACGGACGAAAAATATTTTACTAACCCGTAATTACAGACGTGGAAGTATTGTCAGTTAAGCATAGACGTACAGTCTCGAATATCGCTGTATTAATGTTCCAATTAACACCCATATGAAGAGTTCTTTGATTCTGTTTCTAATTTTCTCCATAATATAAAATTATTATAATTGTATTCATATAGTGAGTTACTTTAAATTTGAGCTAATTATGTTTATACACAGGAGGGGTAAAACGAGTAGCTGTACACCTCTGAAACGTCTCACAGACTGCACGTCTGTAATTACGAGTTAACAAAATACTTTTCATAGTTATGTTATGACTGTGTCTCAAGCAACGCCTTGAGACAGCGCTACACGTCAGCCGTGGCGAAAAAGTGGATTCCGCACATTTCGTATAAAATCGCATTTGCCGCCTTACAAATCGAATAAACGAATTTATTGAAGTTTCGAGGGAATGAGCAAAGGGAAAAATTACTATGCGGGACGCGATTGGAGTAGCATAACGGTAAGACCCCGCTGGCAAACGATCCTGGTGTCGTTGTGCCGTCACAATGCAAGGTTATTCATCTGAAATTCTCACGGCGACATTGAGAATCGATAGAAATCTCCCCTTTCGATTCCACACGTTTACCTGTGTGTGAGTATTTCAGGTTCATTAGAAACACATGAATATGCGTGATGCGAACGACCTGATCATGCTGCCATATCGCGTCACTTATCCGTGCAGACGATTTTCCATGTAAATGCGACGCGGACCGATCGTGTGCCGCGAATTTTGACGTATATTCTCGTCGACCATGCGACTTATCGCTCTTGAATATAACCTCCCCTACTTTATTCTGACCGAGAATTTGCTGCACGAAACAGCCAGCTAATTACGACAACTGCTCGTGGCTGTCAATGTATTTTTTCTTAATTAGAAATTTATAATTGCATCTACTGCAGAGGGCATTTGGTACTATATACAAAACTTACAGTCACTCACGAAAGTCTTCGTACACCCCGTAAAAAGGCCATTTTAATTAAAATGTACAATAATTGCGTGTGATATCTTATTTATATATTAACGTATGTGGTAATAAGAACTATTTTATAATAAACAGTATTATTCTACAGAAATATTTGAAGAGATAAGAAGGAAATGAATTATGCATCTCACAAAAGTGATCATACGCTAAGAAAAGTAACATTCTATGTCAAGAAGGTTAAAAGCTGTTTTAGAGGCAAAGGGAGGCCCGACAAAATATTAATGTAACCTATAATCTCAAAAAATAAAACTGTACGAACACTTATGTGATACATAATTTGTTTGTTGTATTATCTGTTCAAATATTCCCAGAGAATAATACATTTTGTTATAAAGTAGTTAATATTACCTCATCTGTTAATAAGTAAATATGTTATTACACGAAATTATTGTTTATTCTAATCAAAATAGCCTTTTTATAGGGTGTACGAAGACTTCCGTGAGTGACTCTACGTGTGTACAGAGCGGGTCACTAGAAACTGCCATCTAAAATAATTTCTAACTCTTTGATGTAAGAAGAAATTTGTATGTTGTTTTGTTCGTATGATAAAAAAATTAATTTTGTAAGCGAGTGATACATGAATGATTTCAAGATAACCTTGGAATTTTCCAATCGCACTCCGCACTATTGCTCGACAAGCCAAATAAAAAGTGTCTAATAAACATTGATAAATAAAGTAATAATATTCGGATTATAAACAATTTTCGAAACAATTTTTCCAACAGTAAGCTGGTTACAGCTCTGTTAATATAGATTTCTCGACTCATGTTTAGTAGATATTTTTTGTTCAATTTCTCGTTTACTATTTATGCTGTAATTTACAGTGCATAGTACAGTTTGAAAATTTCAAAGTCTCCTTGACATCCTCTAAAACATGACCCGCATAAAAAATTGAACTTGCTTATCATACGAAGTCCTTCAAAGATAACTTACTCTCGAAGCATTTTTTGTATCGTTACAAATAACAGAATAATTAAGGGTGGCAGAATTAAGTGGGACACCTTGTATAAATATGTTGTCCTTCAGACAACGTTTTGTGGGAGTTATTTTAAAAGAAATCATAGTGTAACGTAGCAAATAAGATGCGCAATTACTTTACAGCAGTGTCTTCCATTAAACATTAAAATGTCAGTGAGTGCTACTGTCTTTTGTTTAGAAACAATTTCCAATCAATATTTACTCAATATTTTTTCTGAGTAACCGATGAGAATAATATTGAGATACTAACAGCCACCACTTCGAACACATTCCCTGATATTTCATTCCTGCAAATTAAAACATAATAAAGCCGTGAATATTGATCGCAAGTTGCTTCTAAACAAAGTACTATGATAATTATGCGTATACTTTTCTAAATGAAAAAGCTTAATTAAAATGAATTATTTCACTCGAAAGTTCTATTTTTTAACGTAAGTGCCATTAGTCTATCATCAATTGTTCAAAAATTATAAATTTATTTGTTTTTATGCAAAATGGCACTTTCATTTCTCCTTACTCTGTCCCCTATGGACCTACCGAAAAATTGAAAACGGAAACTGATGATGGACACATAAATCTACAAATGTGCAAAATTTGAAAAAAGAGATTCATCAGACGAGGAGATCTCATCGGTTTAGGTAAGGTAGGATTTCGAAAATCCTTCGCGCGTCGAAATTCCTTCAGAGTAACAAAGAATGGTTCTGTATAGCTTGCACAGAAAATGAAGCAGTATTTGAGGAATGAAATCTACAGTGCGGTAAATTAAACTGTTCTGTTTTAATGCTGTTATAAGAATTACTGCCCTCTTAAATCTTGTCTTCTTTCCACTTCGACTTCGTGTTCTGTTCCTCCATTGTTGCTCTATAATTACATTATAATTGCGTTAAGACTGCAATTTATAAAAAATTGTGTTCTATTTAATTTATTCAAATTTAAATTGTCTACTTTTCACAGAAAAATCGCTATATTAACGCATTGACATACAAAAACGTTTGGGATATTCAATCATTGTCACATTGATGTTTAATAAGTATCATATTAGCGTTCAACTATCGAAAGAAATAATCAGTTACCGAAAATTACCGCAAAGAACAATTAAAATATATTTTCAGTCGCAGTTTTTGGGTTGAATATACATACATACACTTCTAAACTATTTTAATACGATTATGTAAATTGCGTTGAGCAGAAAATATCATAAGCTATGATGATTATACCATGAATAGAAATCATTTGACCTGAAGTGTCCAATCACTTGACACATGACCGTAATTAATAAGCAAAATATTATTCATTATTATACTATATTATGTTAGTTTGCAGCAGAACTCGTTGATCGAATATTTGATCTGTTACTGATCGAAATTTGGGAGAAATGAGGATAGAATATCATACTTTATAAATATAATATTTATATTTATATTCACTCTTCGGTCGTCGTAAAGAAATCGAGTCTTTCTACATGTTTATATAAATTGCATGGATATGCAGTCTAGCTGTAGCATTAAAACAAATTTGAGTCAGTTAAAATTACGATGGGTTACTCTTAAGAAAAAATTATTTTGCGATGTTCCTGATGAGAAAGGCAAGAAAATCAGCGAAAATTCACGGACAGAAGTGTGGAGCGTGAAGCTGCGTCAGTGGAGGACATAAATAAAGCGAAATTTAAGGGCAGGTATACTGAGCTGAAGCGTATAATTACCGTAGTTCTGTTCAGTTCGGTTCCAGTCTGCGAGCTTGAATTATAAGTTGCGAAGGAAGACACGAATTAGGCTCAGTCACTTCCATTTTCTATGTTACAGGATAATCTGCGTATTAATTTCGCCTGCCACGCTATGTCTAACTGCTCTTATCAAGTCCAATTAACTCGTCTGCATCGGCTTTCGTTTCCTTTTTTTACGCCACTCGATGTGTACGTTTAATTGCTGTAATTT
Source organism: Macropis europaea (assembly GCA_916610135.2). Taxonomy (NCBI): domain Eukaryota; kingdom Metazoa; phylum Arthropoda; class Insecta; order Hymenoptera; family Melittidae; genus Macropis; species Macropis europaea. The sequence goes on along the minus strand of OU744345.1, from coordinate 20,976,709 downwards.
AATTGGAGAATTGTGCAGGGTGCGTCGGAAACCGCGGTCCAACCGAAAAGGAGCCGATTCTTTCCGCAGAAGAATGTTGAAAATAGAGAATAAAATTTGTTCGCACGAACCTTCGTGTCCCAGAAAATCGAATTCAAATGGTCGTTGAGTTTGCGTGCACTTAATTAAGAATAAATTTATGGCTGTAGAAGATGTAATGCATTAGTATAGTTCAAAATAACATTATTTTGTTAAATTATATATTATTGAAACTTCTTGGAAGAGGAATTTGAAGTCAAAGGAGGAGTAGGTACAGTGGAAACCAGAGGAAGTGGAGAAGAAGACAGTTTGGTAATAATAAAAATGAAAGGCTAGGAAACGAAACAGGAAGTAATGAGGAAAAAAGAAAAATTGGGGAAAAGGAAGATTTATATATTATTGAAACTACTGTCCTTGTTCTCGCGCGTCAATTTTTATTCCTCTTATAATCTGTGCTTAGTTAACCCTTTGACTGAGGGCTACTTGGAAACCAGGCGAACGTTGCATGAGGCTGTGTTGCAGTAGTACATAGAAAGCCATTGCACCGAACGCCTATAGGCGTCAAGAGGACACGGTGAGCGGCCTTGTCAAACGCCTACAGTCGCAGATACCAGTCAAAGGGTTAAATATGTACTGATATCGAATATCAACTTATTTTTTCATTCACGGGGTCACATTAAGAAGAAAATTTATACTAATATAATCAAAATTTTCTGCTTAACCCATGGACGCACACTTTTTTTTTCTAGATCGGCCTTAGAAACACATTTTTTTTAAATGTACCTTTGTTGTTACAAGGAATTAGACGAAAATACCATGCTTATAAGGGTTAATTAATCTGATTTCTATTAATTTAAAAAAAAATATGACGGTTATAGCCGTCATTTGTCGCCTAATAAGTTTGTTGCTTTTTTTAACAAAAATATACAAGACTGCTATAGTCGTCATTTGCCAGCATCTCAGCAAAAATTTGACGGTTATAGCCATCATTTGCGGCAATGGGTTAAGAGGCAGTATCCTGCACACACTTTATACAATGTTATATAAACATAAATATAAACATATTGTTAGGTTAAACGCACATGGCTACGACAAATGTTTAAATTACATTTTTTTGGAAGCCTAAGAATCTGTATATTGGTAATTTTGGATAGCTCAAGTTTTCTGGAGATTCTAGCGATCTTTCATTGAAATGTTAAACAATAACAAGATTTTACGAAGCTAGACTTCAATTAGATCTTGTTTTTTATATTCTGATTATAACAAACAAAATTTACAAGTTCCAATTTACCAGCATTGAGAATTGATAAACTAAGTACTCGAGAAATGAAAACACGGGTATTTAAGAATTGATAATCAGTAAATAGCAAACTGAATGTGAAAATTGGAAAGTAATTTGGAAAATGGGAAACTAAAAATAAAAGAAATTCAAATTTACGAATGGGAAAACTGAAAATTGGATAGATTAGAGATTGAACAATTTGAAAGTTGAAACATTAAAAATTGGTGAAATTTGGGATGAATTTTAGAATTTAAAAAATTGCAATAGAATCCATTGAAAATTTATGAAGTGTCTCATTCGACATCCTACAATGATTATAGTGAAGGCACATCGGGTCAAGATCTAGCGTCGGAGGCACAGAGGCATTTACAGAAGAAACGCAAGTACAGTTGGCAACGTTTCGAGTTAACCTAAGCTCACGGTCGTAAAATAATCGGCCGGCGACTTGTAAATTTACGCTTGGCGTTTTAATGGTGTAACACGAACGTGAATTAGTATTTCAGGCGCATTTGTAACATTGTGGCGAAAGGCAATCGGCGATTAATTAGTCCCCCTACTTTTGTCGTCGCGAAAATGCTATGGTTCGACCACCATAATCCTCAAATCTTTTTTATCGTTTCGTTATTTAGTTTCGCTCGTTGATTTCGCCGCGTGGGAACAAGGAGGACAAGTTCTTACGTTTGGGTGAAACCGAGAGGAACGAGAGATCGATGGCCGTCGAAAGCGAGAGTGACAGTATTTTCCAGTCCCGCGTCGGAAAAGATAATTTTCACACATTCCTCCACTTCAATTTTATATTCGATTCAAAATTGGAAGTCAGATGGAATCTCGAGCGGATAGATAAATGTACAAGGTGTTTGCGTTATTAACACGTTGAGTACCCTGGTGGTTACCGGTGACCAACACCTCAAATTTAATTTAATTAAATAATTATTGATTATCGCAAAATTCTAAGCAAACTTTATACCGAAACAGTAATGTAAGAACAGAAGAACACGACTGAGTACTTAAATCTTTTTCTCCTTTACGATTTATATAAAAAATAGTAAATTATATCGTGTCTGATTAGGTATGACCGTTTTCACTGTGGCGTTCAGCGTGTTAACGCATCAAAAAATTTTCTTGGGTAATTTTTGTCAATAAGTAAAGTCGAACATTCAAGGAAAAATTTTGAACAGTCTCAACAAATGTATTCCAAAATTTAAAGAAACTTTATACTGCTTTGTCAATGAAGTTAAAGTCAGAGCATGAATGGAAAGAACGGAACTATAGACATGCACGATGAATGATTTAAATAGGACAGTCCCGCATTGATATGAAGAATTCACGGTGACTTGTTTAAAAGTCATCAGATTATACCGTTGAATGTCACACGAGTCTGAATCGAACCGAATCACGAATTTAAATTCGGACGAATTAATATGTCCCCTTTGTGACCAGCGATCGATCAGTGACTGAAGTATGTGTCAAAATTTTTTTGGAACGAAACAAGTGTCTTTTCTCTCAAGTATACTGGGCGAACACACTGTGAAGAGAAGTACTAAGTAAAATGGCATTTCAACCCATTTTAATATAAATCTTGTAAAAATTGAGAATCTACGATTTAATACTTTGACTGCCATGTCACCCACATAGGGGTGACATTTAAACTCAGTTGTTATTTATCTGAGCAAGAGTACTACGAGTAAAATATTTAAAAAGATCGAACCGGACCAGCAAGGACTACCAATAATTACTAGGTAATATTATTAATTAAAAAGAACATCATTTCAGATAATTTTTATGTTGTATCGAAATCTAGAAAGTCCTGTTGTTTTTAGCCTACACAGTATGGCAGTCAACGTGTTAATTTAATAATATAGGAAGGACAGCTCTTGTAAATAAAACGTAATGCAAATGGCTGCGTGTTTTCAAATCTCTCGATGAAAATGTTGAGGAGACTTGTGTACAGTGCTTCGTTCATCTTGTTCATCAAAATATCTCGATTATTTTGGACGGTACAAAAAAATGTTGTAGGAAGTAATGTTTGGTTCAAATGGACGAATATTTTCAGTAATAACTTTTACCTACAAGGTTCTTTTTTCCTGAAATGTTTCTTATCATACTGCTGTACTTGGAGAATCGAATTTAGGCATTTACGACATGTTGGCCTACAAGTGGGCTTGAATGAATAAAGCCACAATAGTTTGAAAAAAATTATTGTTTATTCGAAAACACGTTCGATATGATTTCCATTAATTTCGAGATACGGTGTGACGTTGAATTTCAGATTCGTTGAAATAGCTTCTATCGTTACTGCTCTCAATGCATGTAAACATGGGTACAACATTTCCTGCATACCAGACATTCTATCGACGCCATAATCTTTAGACAGACCACTGTCAGTGCCCTGCTTCTTTTACTAACATCAAACACGAACAGTTATGTGAAGAAAATTTAAATGGTACCTATTCATTTACACGGTAGAAGGGAGAAATTCTACAAATTTGCACAGAAAAATAATAATTGCCAATTTTCCTAGTTCGCTCAAACTATCCTGCTTTTTCCCATTCTGTGTCGTTTCAAGGTCAACACATCACACATGCTTAAATTCGATCCTTTAACACTTTGACTACCATGTCACCCATACATGAGTGACACTCAGATTCAATCATTATTTATTTGATCATTTCTGGTCCTCATAAATATGTCTACTAAGGTTTAATGGTAGCAAAAAAATTGTATATTCCTAATACTCTTGATTAAAAAGGTTTTGGGGTGGGATGATGTGCCCTTTGTATAGAATGCAGAAAATTTGGCATTTTCAACCAGTTCAGCGTGACAGTTAAAGTGTTAATTGCATCAGAATGGCAACAAACATAGGTTATTACTAGACTGCGGATGTTTATGCAAATATACATTTTTAGACTTCCATATTTCCTATATTAATGTAGTTAAATATATGAAGCTTCGACAAGGCTACATTTGCTCCTTGAAATGTGTAAAATATGTACTTTTTATTTTGTTAAGTTATTAAATGTCCATCATTCACCAATTTGAATGTATTAAATTGCATACATATCCGCAGTCCAGTTATTACTGTACGAAAATATTGATGAGCATGCTAACTAGAAAAGGTGGCATCTTAAAGTAAATATGTTAAGCAAATATTCAACCTTCTGAACCAAAGAATTGTTTTGTGAAACATTTATTTATATCTAAAGAATAACAGAGAGATTAGGGTGCACGAGATAAACGTAACACTCTGTATAACATAAAACTTAATTTTTATTAATGAATCGTAAACTCTGTAAAAATTGGAAATGAATCTATTAACTTAGCAATAATAGCAAATAAAGGGCTGGTGTAGGTAAACATAAAAATAGCCGACTAAATGTATAATACTAAATACAGCAAGACCTCGATTATCCTAACTGTAATTAATAACATAATGACTCACACTGTAACTAGACTTCGCATAAATATTCAAACTTTATTTTAAAATATGAAATATATAATGGTACATAATTAAATGCATATTGTTATCAATGATAATTTTAGCTCGTTCCTGACACAGGATGACCAATTTTTGGATGATTCAACTTCGGATAATCGGAGTTCTACTGTAATATAAATTGAAGAATAATATTATGTAATTACTAGAATGCGGATCTTTATGCAATTTAACAAATACAAATGCGTAAAGAATCCACATTTTACACAGTAAGTAAAATAGGAAATAAATTTTGTAACATTTAAAGAAGAAAATATACTTTATCATAGATTCATTTTGGTAACTACATTAAAATAAATAATATTTATGTCTTAAAATGCATATTTGTGTAATCATTCGCAGTCTAGTAATACTATTCTTAATATTCAATATTTAGTGTTGTCGTAATACTATATTATTATAACAATAATCGCAACAGAGTGGCAGGAGCGAAAAATGGTGAAAAAGGCAATATTAGTAAAAAATAAGCATCGATAGGGGAAAGTTCGGAGTCCATTCGGCTGATTTCGCATTCCATGGAGGTCGTTTCAATATTTCCTCGTGTTTACCCTAAACAGAGTGCTGTAGAAGCTTATTGATGCGTTTCCATAGAAAACGTCCCGTTTCCTGTGGGAAGCTATAAAGTGACACTTCCTCGGTGTAAACTTCGGTTCGCGGTTGATAGACCGAATATTACGAGCTGTAGATTCTTTTCAAATAGAGGGAAGTTATAAACCGAGGAAAACGTAGAGAAGGAAAGACAGACAGGGTTTTGTAAATACCATAATTTGACAACGAATTGCAATAACAAATGATTGATTTTCGTAAACAGAGAAACAAAATATGTCATATTATATCTTATGTACTATATATATATATATATATATATATATATATATATATATATATATATATATATATATATATATTACGTTGTTACTAGAAGTTTAATGATTTTTTCATTTCTGTCATTTGTTTCTAGCTGAAGTTTGAAATTTTCGACGATACCATGTGTTTTTTCGTAACTCTTCTAAAACATAATAACTTTAAACAGAATCATGATGCCCACAGAGAATTCAATTCAATGGGTCAAATGAATAAGATTCTATCGTATTTCCTTCAATTTCTAAAAAGCAATACAATTTGTCAATGAATTATAATAAACATAAAGAATACCAAGAGGAGGATGTAGTTTTTACATTAATCATACTTTTAAAATTAATCACAGTAATCACAAAAAATAGAGTATAATGAATCAACGAATATCACAAGTTTTTACAATCGTCGTGAATTTTATACAGTGTATAGACTTCATATAATACATTCCATTGTATTTCCTCCCCATTCTATTGAGATTTCTATATAAAACGCACAGCAATAAATTAATAACATGTTCTCAAATAATCCAATTTGACGAACAGATTGAAAGAAGATGCAATGAATCATAAATCCCACAGATTCGAACTGCAAGGAAAAGTGTGAAAAATACACAGAAAAGTACAGAGAGAGGAAAACAATTTCACAATTATCACGGTTTAAGGAACAATAATTGCAGAAAGACATAAGTCAAGAAAGGCTGACACGCGCTCAGTAAAGGGGCGAAAGGAAGGGGAAGGGAGAGAGAAACTCACAGGGAGAGAGGGGGGAGAGAACGGATATGCGGGTTTCACCCATGGGAGTATTATGGATTCAAGGTGAGTAGGGAGTAACCCGAGACATCAGCGGCCTAATATTTCCATATTCTTGATATCGAATAAATGGATCGTTGGCGGACGTGCGACGCGAGCATAAATCCTACCGAGACCCGGCCATGAATCAATGTTAGAGAAACGATCGAATCGAAACGTTGCATTCAATCTAACCGATAGACCGATTTCTTTTTCCTTGCTTATACATACATTTCGTTAACGAGCTCGAGAAACTCTGAATAATTTCGATTAATTAATTGCTCCCTTTTATAACCACTGACAATGACTATGTCAAGTTCCTCCGAGCAACCTGTCCCAGTATATTCTATGAATAGAAATAAGCAAACACCCATAAACGCTGTATTAAAAAGTTGAACATCAAACTAGCTGGAAATAGTTCGATAATTTTTGTTCAATATTATTATTATTATTGTTATTCATTCTTTCTACGCAGAGAATCTCTCTCTGGTTTGAACTAGAATGAACGGGCTATGCCAAGCTCATACTAGCAGCACTGTTGGAGGAATTTTCTGACTATTGCTGTGTTTAGGATGACAGCTTTTTGAATGTGTAAGTGTACATATGTTGGCAGTTCCAGCAGTTGTAATTTTTGTATGAAAGTCTGTGGTGTGATGCCTGTGACCGATATTATTATTATTATCATCATCATCAGTATTGTTACTTCGATTTCTCCGTTATGGATAAAGTATGGTCAGACAGGCATTATGCCAGGTCTGCCCACATGTATGTACTTACGCGATAAGAATGATCGTGTAATGTTTGAGGTTCTGAGTACGTCTGATTTTTGTATTAATGTGTGTATATGTATGCTTAGGTCCAGTTGCTGCAGATATTTGCGAAGTGATTTTGGTGTTATACCTGATGCTGATACGATTATTGGTATTATTTTTAGTTTTTTGGCGCCATATTCTTGTAAGTTCTTGTGCTACTGGCACATTATTATTATTATATACGGGCAAGTGTCCAATAAGATACAATGACGATTACGAGAATTTGTTAGGACATGTTTCTGTTTTGATTACGCAAGGAGTTATATAGAATATTTTTCAATGAGGATCAATTTTTTTTTTATATCCCCTATACGTCTCTGCAATTTGTCTGAGGAGATATTTGGCAAATTATTGTAACAGTTGAGAAACGTTGATGAAAAAAATGATTTCGTAGAAAAAGCCTCGTGTGAACAAATTTTATCGTAGATGTTCAACTTTTTTTCGATGAGGAATCACGTCCTTTTTTACTGCCTTGCCATTATCTGGACACCCTGTAGTTAGTAAACACTTCTTTGGGTAGGCTTTCAAAAAATTCATGGTTAATTTTAGATTTTGTATAAAATATGAGATATCCGTATGAAATCCAAATTGTGGTAGCACCCAAAGTGGATATTTAGAGATTCTGTGATTAGCAAGGGAAAACTTAATGTTTAATTCATTTTGTTATCTATACAGTCTATAATCTATAGACTATAGACCATCTATACAGTCTATAATCTACAGACTACAGACCATCTATACAGTCTATAATCTATAGACTATAGACCATCTATACAGTCTATAATCTACAGACTATAGACCATCTATACAGTCTATAATCTATAGACTATAGACCATCTATACAGTCTATAATGTATAGATAGTTTATAGTCCACAGTAGATGGATTTTTAAATGTTAAGGCGTATTGTGTATTTCTTTAGGTTTCGATCATTCGTTGATTCAATCAGAAATGAATTAACAATTTTTCAATTCTTTTTGCAAACCAGATCGTCGGGTCGAGGAACATTAAAAGTTGTAGCCAGAACACTTTATTACCTTTTCGAGTATTCGAAAGACTGAGCAAAATAAGAAATAAAACGCTTGGAAATATAAAATGGCTGCGAAATGACAATGGATTGCGGTTTGGATGAGTTTCTTGTACGGAAGATTCACGTTTACGCAAAAATGTTAAGGAGAGAATAGGAAACGGACGTGCAATTAACGGGGTCAAGTGGTTGAGACACGGTTTCTGCATTAGATCAACATGTTTCTTCGTTAACAACAATAAGCACGCAGACGTCCGGGAAATAGGATTTCCTTCTACATCGTTGTCAAAATCCGTTGTTGATGAACGACACTAAACGGACAATCGTTTCCTTCGTTGCCCTTCGGACGAGCTTTCACATCAAATAAGTAGGGTGATTTTTAAAGCTGATGGCTCACTGTATCTTTCTCTACGTGGAATTCCTTAAACTGCAGGCAGAAAAATCAGAAAAAAAGTATGCTTTTCTAGAAACAAATAACAATAAACAATATTTTATATAGTCAGCGAAAACTTCTTCTGTTAATTTTGCAGTAAATTTATTATATAATAAACTAAGAAATTTGTCAGAAAAATGAGGAGGAAGGTTTGTTTCTACAGAACTGTTTTATATAGCTCCTAAAAATTTCATAATATCTTAAGTTTTTTAATTGACCTTTTCCATTAATTTTGTATCGTTACAGAAATCATGTGCTTCCAGTTCTTCTTTTCTTTTTAATGAGAGTGAGAGGTTCAACAAATTTCAGTTTTCAGCAATTTTTAAATATTATAGTTTCAAGATAAATTATAATAGACATGTTTCGACAATTGAGTTCAATAGACAGAATACACAATATCTTGAATCAATAAATTCAAAAAAGAATGGAAAAAAACATTTCGTCATCTGTAATTAATAATATCATACGTTACTATACACATAGCGAAGAGTGAATAATTTTCCAACATTTGTAACTCTCTTTCATTTTAAATTGTAAGTTCTCTATGATACCATGCGTTATTTACTTTTCTTTATTTAAATGTAAAAAACCTCTATGAAACAAATTCTTACAAGTTTACAAGCATCACAGTTCTATCAGAAAAAATTCAATTCGATGAGACACTGAAATTCTAAGCAAGCATAAAAGAAAACAATAATAATTGTTTCATAATTAGAACAATAATTAGAATTCTAATTTAATAATTAGAACAAATAATATGGTATGCAGATGTAACAAATAATATTCCACGTATTGTGTGAAAATTATTTCATTCAACCATGTATTTCCATTTTAGTAGAAAAATCTATTTAGAAGAAAGTGATCTGCAAAATAAGTCTAGATGATATTATCCCGTGTTTATTTCATCAGCAACGATCTAAAGAATGTAAATTTCACTTCCATACTGAATGTATTTTTCAATACATTCTACAAAGACAGAGTTTTCCTGTTTACAAGTACTGGATTATAATATGTATTCGTCCCGTTTTTGTAGTGTTTTTAAATCATTTAGTTATAAATTTAGAAATAACTTTTACTGAATTATGTATGTGCCATTTTTATCGATGATCTTCTTTCATGTTCCTGGTAGCCGAAGGATTTCTCTCTTTTAGAATTCCTGAGACTTGTTAGTGACACAACTCACAAAGAACGATGTTAGGGAAAGTGAGTTTGAACGTTTCGAATCACTGCAATTTTATAAGAACATCTGTCCTTAACAACCGTCCACTCGTAGTCAGTTTTAGAAGCTCAGTTACATCGTCCCAACAGTAGAAACTACAAGCAAAAACAGTTACTTCTACACCAATAACTCAAAAATGGCGAATTTCAAGTTGTGTCGTTGCAGCAAATGAGCGATATGTTACAACCCAACAAATAAGTTACTGTATTTTGCCAGTTCTTTCGTTCTGACTTAAATTTACGTTGCACTGAAAGTTTGAATACGGGAGAATGGAATAAATGATCCAATTTTTCGATTCAATGGGTCATAAGTTTTTCGACGCACGTGGTCAGTCAAATTATTATTATAGTGATCGGTGTGGAAAAGTGGAAGCTATGATATCTTCCGTTTTTCGCGACGTTGCCAAGCCCCATCCATTATTCTTTATCTGCCGGAGATATAAAAGAAATGCATTACTTATATCAAGATTGCTGGCCATTCGTTTTGCGCGAGATTCTTCCGCCTCGATTCGATATATCGAATCGCAGTTCCAAGAAAACTGTGCCCGTCAATCGCTACGGGATTTCATATCTGCGGACGCATGTCTCGTTTGTTTGAAGTAAATGAATATAAAAATTCAATACCTCTTTTTCTGGAAAATCTACAGAAAAATTCAATTTTCACAGAATATATAAAAAAATTGAATAACAACTGAATTTTCGTTCCCGAAATAGTACATTAATCGACGTTCGTTTTCTGAAATACTTCAAACATTGAATTTTCTACATATAAGCGCTTTATTTTGAAAATTGAATAAGTCGATATTCCAAAAATTTTATTTTAGATAGATCGTGTTATGTAGTAGAATTTTGGCAAATTTACTAAAAGTTTTGAACCTATGAAATATGCAGCCAAGTTGGCAATACTAAGAGTAAGAAAGCAGTTATTTAAATAATTTGAAACAGAACGAAATATCTCAAGATTTAATAACATTTATCTCTGATAATGAATAACCTTGAACATTAAGTATGTTACACGAATTACTTATTATTATATGATTTACTTGTAAACCTATCAAGTATACGATATTTAAGTCGGCTTAAGTCTTTGGTTTTAATAAAATGTTAATTTTGAAAATGGCTCAAGTCTCCTTACCATTATGACAAATTTTTGATTCGTTAACGTCTGTAGAAAAGTAATTATAAGTACTCGAGAGAACAAATATAAAATAAATTTCTACCCAGTACGCAAGAGTATCTTTAAGAACATTAAAATGTAAAACCTTAAATAACTCACAATAGCAAAAAAGTGACTTACACCACTCTCAAAATAAAGGGTTCATATGGTCATTAATTATAATTGATAGTCACTTCTCAGAATGTAATAACTAGACTACGGATGTTTATGCAATTTAACACATTCAAACACGTGAAAGGTACACATTCAATGACACAAGAAAAATAAATGGCCCATTTTTTTAATATTCGGAGGACATAGTACAGTTTGATGAATGTCTCGTTTCTCTGACTACACTAACAAAACAAATATTGGAGTGCAAAAATATGTATTTGCATAAACATCCGCAATGTAATCATAAGTATTTGAATGGCCTTGTCATTATCATGAAAGTAAAAACTATATTTTTGATTCAATAATCATTTATTTATACGCAGTGAGCAATGTTTAAAAATCCCCCCCGTCTATTTAATGATAACAGTTAGTCAGTATTCAAACTAAATATTTCTTAACCGTTAACCCGGGTCAGTGGCTGAAATAAAAAGAGAATTCCACTAGAATAAATTAATAGCATAAAACACGGTGCTCGTAACAACCGCGAAATGCGAGACAAGGATCCTTATTAATTTAAAAAAAAAGAGGAACACTAAAATGCGAACGTGGGCAAAATTCTCTGAGCGATGCGGCTGATAAGGGTCCACTTAAACGCATGATTAATTGAGGGCGTGTTCGAAATGAGCCACAGGTGCGACAGAAAAATATGATGGCCATTTGAACCGCACAAACGGAATTTTTATATGGACACGACGGTATGTTTCAGTTAAAAGATATCACGTCAAGATTCACGCTTGAATCTGTCCTTATCCCTTCGCATAATTATGCCGACTATACTTGAATTCACATATCCTGACGAAATTTGCCCTTTCTTCATCAAATACATATAATAGAATGAAATAAAAGGTAACTTAGTTAGTAAATTGAAACCTAATGGAGACCTGTTCGAAAGGGAATTAGACCTAACCGATATTTATTTCAATATCTTCTACAAAAATATCGGAACACGACCAATATCTCTAAAAAAAAGCTAGTTTCTAACCGACAAGTCTCTCACATTGTGAGATCTAACTTAAAGTTCATTATACAGAACCTGAATGTAATGTACATCTATATACCGGGTGTCTCAGTATTATATTTCAAGATTATGCAATACGCATAAAAATACAGTGCAACAAGGTCCTTCGAACGCTTATAAACGGTACTGTAGTTTAATGTCTAAACAACTTTACCCAGAACTAACCCAAACTAATACAACTCAAATCTAGCTGACAGTTAATTAGATTTAATCAACACCAACGTGAAAAATAACCCACACTTAAAATAGATTTTTCCCAAACCTAACTTAATCCTTTGAGGCTGATAAACGCATATGTGCGTTTCAAAAAATCATTAATCTTCTATAACGCTATGTGACTTGGAAGTTACATACCTATATATCTACATATTTATATTTTTTAAGTTTTATTTCGTTTATTTATTACTGTGTACAATTATACTCTACAACTATACTGCCACCAAGAAATCTATTCGCTTATTATTATGAGTATATGTATCTTTGGATTCAATGTTTATGATTTATCTTTATCATTTACTTCATGTATCATTTTCATTATACACAACAAAATTCCGTGTATAGAGGGTTAAACGTGTGCTAAGGGTCACCGTACTGGCCCAGGTCCGACTGTTTGCTGTACACTATAAACCTAGATCTTCGGACAAATTATCACCTCAGCTTATTTTATTAAAGTACATATGTTTTGTTTCATATTTCGCAGTTTTAGAGCGTTAAAATGATTGAATAATCGACATCATACATATCATTATAACGAATTATTCAGTTTAACACATGTTGTACCGCGGGAAATTTCAGCACACGGTGCACGCTTTTCCTGAAATTTTCAGGCCTCAAAGGGTTAAACTTGATTTGTAAGGTCTAACAGAGAAACGTTTATGTAATATTTTTTGGAAATATTGGCATTTAGACAATCATGAAAGTAATCAATGTACACAAACGTAAACATATTGTTATTATTTAGTGATTTTAAATATATTTTCTTAGCGTTTGTGTCGTTAACATTTCCAAGAAATATTATCCAAGCACTTCTTTCATTGTTGCATACCTTTCAAACTCAATTCATAAATTCATAATTTGAAAGCGATAAAATACTTCCTACAGCCATTGTATATAATTTGTAAATTTATTCTGTAGCTGTTTCATTCTTCCTGTTATTACTCAATTTTTCTTATTCCACGATGTATGTATGCTTTTAAATTATAGCGAATGAACACGTAAATGAACGCTCTCTTCTTCCCGGACGAGGGGAATTTCACGGTGTCGTGTTTCGAAATACGTTGGAACCACTTCTAGTTGATTAATAATCATGTAGAATGGTTAGAACAACGATACTCACTTTGCCTGAACAATGTATCAGCTTTTAGAAATTCCTTGTTTCGAAGGGAACAGGTGCAGGAAGTCATTCACTCGGTCATTGCTTTTACGTAACAAACGCCGTAAATGTTCCCATAACTCTTTCCCATTTACCGTAATGTTACCAAAAATGAAAAGAAACAACAAAACACCCGCGATAACAAAGGAGAAATAAAAATGACTCCCTCCGAAACAAAGCTTGAACTTGAACAATCTTTTTCTATATATAATTTAAGGTCGCATCACCATCTTGGTTATTAATAAACTGCGGATCTTTACGCAATTTAACATATTTAAATACGTGGAAAATGCACATTGTGCACAGTAAATAAACGAAAAAATAAATTTTGTAACATTCAAAGCAGAAAATGTCCTTTTATCATAGTTTCATTTCTATAACAGCATTAACATAAGAAATATTAAATTCCAAAAATGTATATTTGCATGAACATCCGCAGTTTAGTTATTAGCGACCATAGTTGGTGGTTATTCTACACTTCATAACAAAAATTTATTCTACGAATAAGTTCGACCGGTTACTTGAGGTTTCCCCCTGTTTCAAATGTTTCTTTGATATTGTTAGGTATTTGGAACTGGTTTCTGGTGTCTCCGGTGTTCTTGCAGCCCAATAGAATGTGTTTGATGGTTAATTGTTGTTGGCAGGGTTCACAGTGTAGTGGGATTATTTTGTTTAGAATGTAGTTACGTGTAGCTTCACAATCAGTGTGTCCAAGAATTAGTATGTTGAGTATTATTTGCTCTTTTCTACTGAATTTGACTGTGGCATAGTTTGTACAGAAGTCGTCAGTAAGATCACGCATTTTGGAGCATAGGTATATTTTTTTTCGATTTTTCCTTCCATTTGTGTTTAACCCTAGTGCGGTCTTGGGGTCTTTTTTTGACCCATCGCTTCTTCATTTATTTATAAAAGTTTCGTGTTGATGGCATTATAAAAAAGATACGACTGGCTATTTCTAAATTTTCGTAGTCCTCTCATTATATTATGAAGTTAAGAATATCAATTCCATACATTCGGGGCAGTTTTTATTCAAAAACCTTGAATGTATAGTCGAATGGAAAAATGCACTAGGGTTAATGCAATCATTTAAGAGGTTCAAAAAGTCTTGGTATACAGCTGGGATTGTTTCGGTGGGTTGTTTGAACAATTTTATTCTACATTCTGTAATGATATTTTCAGGAGGATTTACCCTTTTTAAGCTGCACCGTATAGAGCATTACGGATTGAAAGTTTGTTCGATCGATTTGTAAGGCTAGTTGGAAATATATGATCGAGATTCGAGAGAGGGGCCAATAAAAGCGCGTGACGGTCCCCTTTGGACGAACGTTATGGCCATAAATGAAATAAAATGATATTTCCTCGATAAGAAGGAAAAGCCGCTTTATTCAGGGCCGAACAAACACGTCGGACGTTGGTCAGGGTAGCAAACTATAGGGGAATCCTTCGAGCACTCCATCAAGTTCAAGGTGATTTTGGCTTCGGGCCGACCGTATGTCACTCCTACGCTTTTATTGCTTATATCGTGAATCCACCATTCGTGAGAATATTATACAGGGTGTCCCGAAAAAAGATGATCTTCTTAACACATCTGCCACGCCGGGTAACGTCAGCGTCAAGTATCGTCAAATTAAGTAGCGACTAATTTTTTAACAATTCTGACTGTAGGTACTGTTAAAATGATAATAAAAAGTTGAGGTCCATGATCGTATAGTCGAAAATTTGTATTCTTAAGAATTTGTACTTAAACTTTACAGTAATTGTAACATACTTACGTAAATCAATCAAAATAAGAATTACCTTGCTGAAACTTTTACACCATAAAAATGTATATATAAGTATTGATATATTTATGAAACTGTGTATTTGCGTAAATATCTGTAGTCTAATAAATAATCGGACATAACAAATTTAAGGCAACCTCCAGTTTGAGTGTCAAGATTACCAGGAAATCTGTAAAATATTGCCAAATATGAAATGTATATATATTAAAATGTTTATACCATATAAACGTCTCGAAACAAATTGCATTTTATCGAAACATTTACTTTGTACCATGGACGAGTTAAAAATGATTTTAGGTGGCAGTTTGTACTGACTCGTTCCGTTGTAATAGTTATGATTTCTGAATGAACGTAGAAATGAATTCTCATTTATTTTTTATTCCATTTGTACATTACTGCTGGTCTCGAATTCAATGTGCCAAAAATTACTAATGGTTATATTCGAAATTAAAAAAAAAATAATACTCGATCTTAATGATACCTTCGGAGCAATCCATTTTAAGAAAACACCTCGCGCTACACACTTTTTTTAACAAAGTATTTATTTACAAAATTTCACTATGCTTCTACAGGAGAAAACAGATTTTACACTATGATATCTGGAAGTCTCCGCGAAGCTTGATAATAAAAAAATAATAAAAGGAGGATAATAGGCAGGTACAGAATTTACGAGCCAAAAAATTGGGACAATTTGTAAGTCACATAAGAGACATAAAATCGCAGTATAATTAACTTTTTCATTAGTCTATCACAATAATCTTCTCACCTTTTTCTTCTCTTCGCACAATCAATTTTCATTTCCTCTTCCTGTCCACACTCTGCCCGCTCATTATCCGCTTAATTAATGTACTTTCCCACCGTCTACATTATATTCTCGCCTTCATAAACCTCCGATGAAATGTTTCAATAAAAAATACTAAGAAATACGTGTCCAACCGGATTACGTTAAAAATTATGTTCAACGCGTTCACCGTAGGGGAACGATGATAGCGATCTCGAGGATTCATTCTCGATAACGATCCCTATAATCCAGACCGCCTCGCGAAATAATTATCGCGACTTGCCGAAAGAAAAATGCATAATCGTCGGAACTTTTATCACGTGAAATGCAAATGAAACATATTAACGTAAAATAAAAAGCATTCCAATAAAAAACAAACTGGAAACAGGATTACAAGTTAAAGTTCTACTTAAAACCGAAAGACTCAGAAACAATTTAACACTTTGATGGCCGCAAATATCTAGCGAAAATTAGTTGTGGTTAGTTATTTTTGTAAGACTCTAGTTGAGTACTATCATATTCTACGTTATTCTTTTTATGTCAATTGTTTTGTCATTTCAATTTTATGAGTACTTGGTTATTTGCTTTTTATCAATAATATGTACACCAGGTTATTTGTTCTACGTAAGTGTCATTCAAATGAATGAAGTCAGCGGCCATCAAAGTGTTAAAATCACCGAATTTCTTTCGGGAAAATCATCGATCTTCACCAAGAACTATTATGAGTGTTTTAACACTTTGACTAATATTTTGCAAACATAAATTGTCTTTGGCCATTTACACAAAAATCTTTAAATGACGAAACATTTTAGAATACTTTTTTTATATTGAATATTGTACAGTTCCTACTTTATTAGTATTTAAATATTTATCATCAGTCGCGGCTCTGCTCATTTACTCATTTTGTATGAGAGTTATTCAAATGAATAAAATCACGTGTACGTGACAGCAGCCGTCAAAGTGTTAGTGCATTTATTAATAATGTATTCATTCCTCATACAATAAATTTCATCAGATAAACGAGAGTTGTTCTACATCTCAGAAACAAATTAATTCTTTATTCTCAGATAACGCGTTCAGTATTCTTACTTATTACACACTATATCTATACTCTTATGAATATTTTGTGAAGCATGAGTTTCTCCAAGG
This sequence comes from Macropis europaea, assembly GCA_916610135.2. Lineage (NCBI taxonomy): Eukaryota > Metazoa > Arthropoda > Insecta > Hymenoptera > Melittidae > Macropis > Macropis europaea. Next base: position 20,959,350 of record OU744345.1, on the reverse strand, counting down.
CTCAGTTTTGAGCATACTCTTGCAAAATTAATTCTTAACCCAGCTGTTCTCCTAAGGTCAACATAACCCAAGTGAAGATTACATTTCCATAGATACTATGTTTTCAAATATTTCTTTTTAATATTCAGTGTACTTAAATTTTGCGTTTACTTCTTCAATACTTCACATTTCTTAAGAATAAATTATTTCAAAATTTATTTAAATACATCGAATATTAACAAAAAATAATTAAAAACATAGTACCTATGGAAAAGTAATCTTCATTTCAGGTCATATAGAGCCGAGAAACACAGCAGGGTTAAGGATATTTTGCCCATTGCGAGCCACTAATAATCAATTCTATAGATCAGATTAAAATTGATAATTGAAATTGAAAATAGTCTGCTAGCACAGATTAGAATTGAGAAAATAAGAAGCGAGTCCAGTGACCGTGTGATCACTTTGAAGTACAGTGTTGCAACGTAAACTTCATTGAAAAGCAGCTGCAGTGGCGGAATATTAATAATGTTCAAGGTGGAATTAGGCGTAAAAAAGTGAGGGCAGGGGCACGTGGCGAGCATTTAGGTTTTGTGCAGGTGATCAAATGACCGGCGGGGGTGTTAAATGAGACGCCATAGTGAAATGGAGAGGTCAGTCAGGTGCAAGAATATGAATTAGAGGGCAAGCACGTGCGAGCATGAATTTTATCATGGCTACAGCTGCTTCGATTCATTCCTACGGAGTAAATTTTTCATGGCAGTGATAGCCCACCGGAAGTGGAGTTTTTATGCTAAACGATCGCCTGCAGCTCGGTTCGCTATCGTTCTCCATCGAAATCCGAACCGCTTGGCTCGATTTTTTTAAGTCAGCTCCTTTCTTCAAAATATTTTTCGGTGCAGTGAAATTTATTTATTTAACCCTCTATAACGCCATGTGACTTGGAAGTTACATACCTATATATCTATATTTTTTAACTTTTATTTCGTGTATTTATCATTGTGTACACGATCTCTCGATTCAAACTTTATTATTTATCTTTATCATTTATGATTTCAGCTTTATTAATTATTTCGAAGTAATTAATTTTTAAGAACATTTCAGCCTGAAGACGCGGAAATCGATTTTATTGGTCTCAGCTGTTTCTTTTCAGTTTATTTTGCTTTCATAGTATTATAAATACGTAGTCGACATATTTTTATTGTTTGACAGATTCTTTACGTGTCTTTGTTGGAAGACAGAGGAGACAGCACTTCAACATCAGATTTGTATAAGAAATATTAAACTATTAAGGAATATCGAAAAATTAATTAAGAAATAAAAATACTAAGAAGTTAAAAAATTAACAGAACTAGAAAACTGGAGAATGAAAAAGGAAATAATAAATTTAAGTTAAGTGAATGAATTTATGAAAATTGTGTAGAGATACCGTGACGTGTAATTGTGTGCTATATTTTTTTTTTAATGTGATACAAGTAATAAAGTTGTTTGAAGAGGCATTATCGGCTATTAGACTGATAATTTTGATCGTTTAATGGGTGCACGAGTTTGTCGATTACATGGGTAGATAATACGGTGAATTAATTTCACTGGATATAAAGGATGATTCATAATAATACTTTGTGTTTATCGTTGCAATCTTTTTCTTACCGGAGAGCTAATTTAGATTGATTACTGATGTTTGATTGCGTAATTACGCTGAACTATCGCCCGTTTCATCGATCAGATACCCCATTTAATAGTGAGTCGTGAATTATGTTTAATATACTGTGAAATATGTGTTATGCGAATTATGCGAAACGATTACAAAACGGGGGCGCGGAAAGATAATAAACAATCGAAATGGAAAGAAACAGAGAAATAAAAATGTAGGAAGTTTTAGTTAAACCAAATCGGGAAGTGAGAGGAGTAAAATAACACAATAGAAGAAAATCAGTACACAGACAATCTGAGACAATTGATTCATTAAGAAAATCGGTTAAATTAAAAAGATCGTGGAAAAAGTCAGGAAGAGCAGAAATATACTTAAAATTAAAAATAAGAAGAAAAAAATGCAGAAAGTTACTCGTTGGTAAAAATTATGAAAATTGATAAGTAAGTGATTTAAAAACTGGTAGAACAGAAGAAGAAAAGAATCAAAATAAAAGAAAGGTATGAAAATAGTGAGAATATAAAATATTGGAGATCAAGTAATTTGAAAAATGGAAAAATTCGAGATTGAGACTGGAAAATAATAAAAAATAGTGTTTACAAATAGAAATCAAAGAAAAGAACAGATTAATACCGTGAAAGTGTTTCTTATAAATAATGGAACATTAAAAGTGATGTTGTGTCGAGAGTTCGATGCTATTTTTCGCCTAATTACTCTCGAATCGCTCTCACGTGATCTCAATATACATAATATGTATCGTCGAGGTCACATCGAAAAACACGTTCGTTTAAAAGAGGTTAAATCGTTGACTTCCGGAAGACGACAGGTCGCCGGATGAGGCGTGGCGGCCATTTATGAAGCTGCACCTTTAACGAATCCGCTGGAAATGCGACTGACAGGTCGATTTCTGTATCGACGTACATGGTCGACAGTCCTTTTTACGATTACGAGTATCAGTTGTAAATTTATCCATTGCGCCACTCAAATAAACCTTTTTCTATTCTTTCTTCTTTCAGTCGCCCCGAGCAGTCTGTTTGCTTACCGGAGGGTTGATCGATCGATCGGAAAGATATTGCGAATATCGTTGGTCCTTTTATCATGATCGATCCTTCACTTTTTCGATTTTTTCAATTTTTATAGATAGTTTGTACTTTACTTCGTCACATGAACTCTTTTTAAATTTTCAACGTGGTTCAAAAAATTACTTCGCCGTCAGAATCTTCGAGATCTTGATTTATGATATTTAACCCGTAAGTACTACTATCGGATCCCATTTCAAAAAGCTCTTTAAAAATTCTGGAAAATCCTATATAAAGTTTGGTGGGGGGAAATCGTGCTTCGAACTATTGTCTGGTCAGTTGGATTCACTAAGAAGAAATAAGTTTTTGTTTATGCAACATGTGATTTTTATTGCAGATTCCAAGAGTGGGTCCCAGGGACCCACTAGTAGTACTTAAGTTACAAATTTTGTTCATTTCTTTAGCGATGTTTTGGAAATTAATTTAATTGTAAGAGTATTCTGGATTTCAATTGCCAAAGAGAATTCTTTTTGTCAAAAAATCTTTTCAATGTTTGCTTACCACACAAATTCGTTCAGCGTTTAATAATTTTTTGAAAGTTAATTTCTGATCGGTTTAAAGTATTACGATACCATTCGTGCATTTTTCTGTGCCTTATTATGTTTTCGAGATCTCGAAATTCGAAAACAAGGGATTTACAATTGAATCGTGCATCATTGAAAGAGCATGTGTCCATTTTTCAAAATTTGACACCAGGTAATTTTATCTTCTCCTGTTTTTCTTCGAAATAATGTTTAATAAATGATTTCGTTTATAAAAGTATTGTTCCTGCTCTTAGAAACACGAGTAAGTACTACTTTGTAACATTAAAATCAAAATATCTACTAAATGAATAACTTTTCAGCAGAAACACCCTTAGACTGTTTTATAGAGAAGAACGGGCTTCATCAATTAGTGCATTATACAAATGGATAATTCTATTAAGTAAAATATTCCTCGCATTAGAAGCCAGAAGTATTATTTTACGGCATTAAAATCAGAATTTCTTTTAAATAAATAAATCTTCGGCATAAATACTAATATTTTTCTATAGAAACTGAAGAGCTACATCGATTAATATACCAAGAAATGTGTAGTTTCGTTTAAATAAAACGAATGTGACCCTGATACTGTAGTGTCTCCTTCGAAACCATTCAACTTCTGTCTAAAATATTCTTCGCGTGGATCTATTCAAATGAGACACCCTGTATATAGTATTTGGATCTTTCGTAGTATGCATTTGGCGCTTTAATAATCAACTATAAACAAGTCATTTAAATATGTGATTCTGTAATTATTTTGAGTAATGTATGTTGACGGAGAAGTGGTGTGACTGCTGTGCTGAAAGCCACCTTAGTTACATTTTTATTAGGGAACACAAGATATGCACCCTCTCCATAAGTCATTGGACACTCGCTCATTATGAGCAAAATGATTATTAGAAAGTGGATACAATTTTTTGGCTTGAATGTATTATTTTATGTTGTTATATTTATTTATTTTACGGTAATATAATACCTGAATATGATATTAATAATGCGCTCGTATAATTTAAATAAATATTTAAAAAACGAAACTGTACGCGTAAGTATGTTTCTAAAGTTTATAATATTGAATAAAAACATTTAATAAAAAGATTGTTGTTATTAGTTCGAACGGTTATATCATACACAGATACATTGACAAGAAGAAAATATAAAATTAATTACTAATTTTTGCTGCGGTCTTTAATATATAATTTGAATTACATGTTCTCTACATTATAAACAATTAATAAGTGCTAACTTTATTTCATAATGAAAGTCATTTGATACTGTAAAATCAGCCACCACTTAATCTTACTAATTGTAAGCGTCCGGTGACTTATGGACGGGAGTGTACATGTGGATTAAGTGTAAAGGTTGTGATATTTTTTTAGTCTGAAACTCAATGACACAGCTTAATTATTTATCATTTATTTCTTAGTCTAATTTTGTAACATTATAACTCTGCTTGTTCAAAGCTCGAATTAAGAAAACTGTAATTAAGAAAAAAAGCAATGAACTCAATTCAAACATACATATTACTTGTTTCCTAAATTTCTTCGTATTTTGTAATCAACTCCATTCTACCTCGTGTTCGTGATTGACCAAACCTTTTGAAATTAGAATCGACGGCGTTTATTAAATAAAAACACAGGAAATCGCCCAGCGTGTCACGAATTTCGCGATATTCTGCAAACCATTTAGCATACAGATTGATTCCTTGAGATTCCCGGATAGTTTGGAGATTTAGGAGAGGAGATGCGATCTCTAGGGAAGTTTCAGTTTCTGTCCGAAGGGATTTGTAGACTCATTTGTCGAGTCGACGATTCGTCGCACGTTTTACGTATGTACGACGGCTGAAGTTGCAGAGAAACAGAGAAAGAGGCCCCTTAATAAGCGAACTTCCTGGAACGGGATGAAAAATATGTTTTTGCAGGCACGCGCGATACGTGTCACGATTTTATTATACACTTCCGACGCCATTGACACCTATCACGGAAATCGTGGAAACCAGCCAACTTATACACCTATGATTTACCAATCGATCATACACCAAAGCCTCAAACTGCTACGCAAATAATTATCATGTGAGCTTTCTTTCTCAGATTGCATTAAACGGAAATGGTGTTAAAAATTTCGTATGCAAAAAAGGTTTCAGCATAATGAACATATCGTTTACACAGGCTGATTCGCCTAACTCAACCACCTGAAATTACTCGTAAACTGTTTGTTATATGAAACAATTTTTCAAACAAAAGTTGTATGGTATCAAAGGGGACATACAGTGTAGTAATTAGCTTTTTGTAATTTTGCTTTTTTATCGAGATATGAAGGTCACCTTGCGTTTTTTAGATGGAATGTATACCATTTGACTCCGCAGTTCGAACGATATATCTCTATAATTGCTGCTTTTTGAACCCATGTACCTTAATAGGTTTTTACTCAGTGTTCAATACTCCTTCGTACATAGTCGAAAATATATGTATATTGGGTTCATACTCGTATAATCTACAAATAAATAAATGTCACGGATCGAATAATAATTTTCTGCAGAGAACTGTGTAATCACCGCATCGTAAACATTTATTAATTTATAATCCAACGAACTAGGGAATCAGACAATTTCGAAATTCGCCAACTAAGAGAAAGACTACTGGATGAACATACCGAATAATTGCAATGAAAGATAGATAAGTGCACTGTTTGATTAGTGAGAGTTTTTATAATCAGTTGCAGATTATTAAAGTTACCAAGCGCCGCTCAGAAATCGCAAATACTCACTGTTTAATTAATTTGAGACTTGCACGAGTTTTCGTAGCATTATTTTCATTGGCATTGAAGAAAAGGAACTCAGGTTTCGCCTCGGCGCCATTATTGCGGTGCAGGAAGTTACTTATCTCGACTCGATGTGCTGGCACCCCGGTGATATATCATTTAACAACCTTATGCTAATACCTGTACAACTCATTCCGCGTGAAATCATACGCCCATGCCGCCATCATGCCTCGCCAATTCATTTCATTTCACACGCAAGCCTTCTAATCACTCCCACTTGTAGTAGAAAACGAAACAGTTTTCATTTTTCGATCCTGCTCTTTTAGCTGGAAACACGTGGATTTGGGTCAGAAAAATAAGAAATGAGCCTGTTTTTAACACGTTGACGGCCACAGTGAAATCAGCCATACCCAATCAGACACGATATAATTTACTATTTTTTATATAAATTGTAAAGAAGAAAGATTTGAGTACTCGGTCGTGTTCTTCTGTTCCAACATTATTGTTTCAGTATGAAGGTTGCTCTATAAAATGAAAACTAGAGAAAAGTGATGATGTTACAAATGTTCATCTACACGAGTACTGAAATCGAGAAAGCTAAAAGTAGAGTTGATCAGTTTGTCTTCTGAGCGACTCATGTATTACGAACATAAATAATACTCTTTTTTCTTTGATGTTTGCACTTTGGACCGGTCCCGAAGTACAGGACGTGGACGCGACCCAAGGTACAACTTTTATCACTCACGGACGTTAGTCGTCCTAAAAATTCGTAGGATATAAATTCTAAGAAAATATTTAAAAGTTTACGGCATGAAAGGATAATGTTAGAATGTATGAAGTAAATTAATTATTAGTTAACCTGAAGTTAATGTTATAGGATTATTAGTATGAGTAATACCTATCGTGACAGCCACTAAAACAAAAGCACGCTTTCAGGTCACTTGTGTCACGTTGAACGCCACAGTGAAAACGGCCATACCTAATCAGACACGATATAATTTACTATTTGTAGTATAAAACGTAAAGGAAGAAAAGATTTGAGTACTCAGTCGTGTTCTTCTGCTTCTAAATTATTGTTTCAGTATGAAGTTTGCTCAGAATTTTGTAACAATTAATAATTGTTAAATTAAATTTGAGGTGTCGGTCACCAGTGACCACCACGGCGTTTAACGTGTTAAAATAGAGTAAGTGTACCGAATATGAGATATGTACTTACCTAACATGAGACCCGGTAGTATTTCCATAAGGAAATGCTGAAATGTTATGGCAGTCGTCTGAAATATTAGAACACATGGAAACACTGCCTTATGCGGTTGGCATTCTGACGAAAGCAATTGTTTCGAAACGACGCCGTCGAGTTTGTTTTTTTATCCTTTCTAGTTTTTCCAGTTGAATACATTGAAACTCCGTATACCATTAAAGGTAAGTTATTTAATCAATTTCATCATTAGCTTACAGTCTTAATATTATCAACTAATTCTTGATTCTTTTGTTCGAACCCATGGTGTTCCAAATATGAAACCCTACGCTGTTCCTAATATGAAATACTTAAAAAACACCTTAAAACTTTGATGGCCGCTGTCACGCACACATGATTTAATTCATTTGAATAACACGTGTTGAGAACAAATAACTGTATGTATCTATCACTGATAAACATTAAATAACTGATTACTTATAAAATTAAAATGATAGAATAACTGACCAACGACAACTAATTTTCGCTAGATATTTGCGGCCATCAATGTGTTAAGATGATTCAGAAGAAAAGGGAACTACACTGAATTTAAGTGTCACCCATACATGTGTACACGCCTGAATTAGACGGAATGACCACAATTATAATTCTTCATACGTTTGTTAATGTGATAAGTCATCGATACAGTTTTAAGAAAAGAAATTACGGTAATATTGAATTTAAATAATCAAACGACATGGTAAGAAAAAGTGCTTAGTGACCTTTAAACGACCGGTATTACTTGCCTCTATTATAGCCATTCACAAAATTGTCAATATAGTACTGAGAACATAATCACAACGTGTGTGCTACTCTTCTGTATGGGCATACATTACTGACACGTAAATATTAATAAATCAAATATTTACGAATTTTTATAACATTCTGGTCGGTTTTAGCAGTACGTCAGTAATAATAATTATGCTTATTATTTTATTTAACGATTTAGGTTAAAAATACGATATTACAACGCGTTATGTGAGGATTTCCTGTCTGTCGTCCGGCGTGTTGATAATTCGAAGTTTCTCCGAACTATAATCGTGAAACGATATTCTGAGGGCAGGGACAATAGCGATCACACACCATAAAGCTGAAACATCGCCGGTAACAATAACAAAAACACCGTAGGATCGAATGTATGCGATATTTCGTGGCTCGTCCCCATAAAATCGACGTTCTGATGGGAACCCCGTGACAGGAAAGGGTCCACCGCAGCTATCATAATACAGGAACACGGATCTCATGTTTATGGTGTGTCGTCTATGGTGACCATAGACCGATCAGTTACCTGACGCCTTTTAATTCCGGCTAGCATGAGAAACGGCCGAATAAATTCCATGAACACGCCGTTTCGTTTCCGCGTAGAAACAATGGCGATTCCGTTCTGGTGAGTTTGGGAAATTATTTGAATTTCGAATGATATTTCCGGGCGTTCGAAGGATGGTGGTTTATGATGGATGAACGTTTCTTATAAGACTGTTTGGTAATTCAATAAATAAATAATATTATTACTTACATAAGTAATTTAGTTATTATAAGCTTTAACAGATAAATGAATTTAATGAAGAACTGAAAAGAAGTTGACGAGGAATTGCAGAAGAACCGAATAAAATTAATGAATGCTAAAGGAAAAATTAAACCATAATAGAACAAAAATTGCGGAGATGATAAACAATAAATACAGAAGAATTGAGGCATATTTGAAGATAACAAAAGGATTGAAACTAATTGAAAGAAAATGTCAGGAAATTTGTGGAGAATTGTTAGAAAAATGGTTAAGTTGTAATCAAATGGAAACAAATTCTGACATCGCTATTACAATTGTTTAAATAAAAGAATTAATTTGCACTTTCAATGAGTCAGCACGAGTTTCGCGGAACTCTTGAATATGATACAATCGAATATCGATTTTATAAGCAGGGTCGATTTTATTGGCTTCATATTTCCAGCGGAAATACTTGTATCGGCGAGGCGTCGTTTTATGACGAAAATGAAACTTTAAAAGAGCGACATTTATGACAATCGATGCTCGAACTATAAGCCTGTAACTTTTATGCACATTTGAAACGTAATGGGGCCCTGCAAGCCACCATGAAGGCACTTTACATCAATTCCTATTTAATAGTTAAAGAAAACCGATTATTATGATTAGACTGCGGATGCTTATGCAACTTAACATACCCAAACATATGAAAAACATACATTTAAAAGAATGAACAAATAAAGAGCACATTCTTTAAACATTCACAGATCAAAATACAGTTTTGTTAGAGTTGCATTTCTATAACTGCATTCGTATAAAAAATACAGAACTCTAAGAATGTATATTTGCATAAACATCCGCAGTCTAATTATGATCAACGTTGAAGGAGAAATTCAATGCGTTTTACTTTCTCAGTCGAAACTTGCATTCGGAGCCATCGCACAGCCCTAAAAAATAGATGAATAAAAATAGACGAATAAAAATACATGCTTTAGGAAGTCTTTGTGTCTGTATTAACAGTTTGCGTGCCAAGTCACCCATATGTGGGTGACACTCAGATTGAATCACAATTTATTTGATCAGGTATACCGTAACAAATATATTTAATAAAACCTAACAGAATCAGTAAAAAATGATGAAAGTTTATCGTTGCAAACTAATAAAGTGTGGCGGTCAAAGTGTCAACCCGTTAAATGGGGAAAGCGAGTTAACTCGTCGTGTGCAGATTGTTCTGCAATAAGCAAGGTATGTACTCCGCGTTGTAAATTTATTTTACTAGGTCTACAGGGTGTGTTCTTTTGAGCCTTCGCGGAATGTATTGGTTTTATATATTGTTGGCTAGCGGGTTAGTGTGTGTTTCAATTCTTCTTTTGCAGCTGCTAGTTGCCTTAATTATTTCTTCTTGTGTCGTAGTACTGTTTAGGCCCCTCCTTATTTCTTCGTTTCGGACATACCACGGAGCGTTTACGATTGTGCGTAGGATAATGGATTGTTGGGCCTCAAGTTTGGCTATGTGACTTTTCACTGCTATACCCCATAGTGGTGTTCCATACGTCCAGATGGGCTATATTATCGTTTTATAGATTTGTAGTTTGTATTCCACGCTAAGTTTGGATTTTTTACCGGATAGCATGACAGTTGTCTCCATTTTATTCGAATTCGTCCAGGTTTTGCTGTAATATGTTGCTTTCATATTAATTTTAAGTCCAGATGTAATCCTAAATACTTAAGGGGTCTCCCTAGTGGGACGGTTTAAAAAAATCGAACTTTTTTTGTTGAGATTTTCTTACAGCTTTACATCTTAAAAACATATTCCCAAAGTATTATAGACGTATTACAAAAATTGACATTGCTACAGGCTTTGAAACGGAGCCTTTCATATAAGTTTAAAGGGTACGTGAAACTTTGAACGCGTTTTTCTGAGAATGATATTTTTTCAAATGGTGAAACTTGGCAGGCATCTTCAGCAGACGTCTCATTCTCACCGGTACTAGAGCTAAGTCAATGTTTACAAAATTCAAATTTTGCGACTTAAAAAACAAGCCATTTTTTGTGCAAAAATCGAAACTTTTCCTTTCACACGTTGCCATTCTTTTATTTTTCGTTACTTTTCATTTATTCTAGTATCGACTATATCCACACTCGTACAGATTAAGGATCCTTTTCCTTTTTTTCATTTTGATAATTGTGAGAGCAGATTTTATGGCAGCCATGAACACAAATTTTTTTTTAGGTACAGTGGCAGAATTACTATAGCTTTCGACAGAATCATTATTTCTGCACTAAATAATTATTACGCACTCTTCGGACACTGTTTGATACAACAGCAAACTATTACATTCATACGTTTATTGCTTTTCTTCAAAAAAATCCCGAAAGTCGCTTCGTTTTTGGACCGTCACACTAGGGAGACCCCTTAGCTGTCTTTGTTTGTTTTTCGTGAATATTAAAGTTGATTTTAGGACCTATGTTGAGTAGACATTTTTTACTACTACTCTCGGTGAGTACTATAAGCCCCTATAGTCTTACACCCTTTTTATGATCACCTTGTATATCCCTCTCCGAGGTATAAGGTTCACGACGTAAACTAATATGTATTGTTCACAATACGTTAACTGAAGAATTCTAACACAAATCTTCGTCAATGAATGCCACAGGGCCTTAACTTGATAGAGAAGACGTCGTTTGTTCACAATTTTCGTGTTCAGAACTAAATTGTACCTCCACCTATGGTAGCCGGTTCATGGTGGGCCCAACAACACGCTAACTGAAGAATTCTAACCAAAATCTTCGTCAGTGAATGCAACAGAGCATTAACTTGACTGAGAAGACGTCGTTTGTTCCCGAGTTTCGTGTTCTGAACTAATTTTTGCCTCCACCTATGGTAGTAGATTTATGGTGGGCCCAACAACACGCTAACTGAAGAATTCTAACCGAAATCTTCGTCGATGAATGCAACAGGGCCTTAACTTGACTGAGAAGACGTCGTTTGTTCACAATTTTCGTGTTCTGAACTAATGTTTACCCCCACCTATGGTAGCAGGCTCATGGTGGGCCCGATAGTATCGCCGGAAGATCATAGATCAAACACGTGAAGGGGGTTGCTGCTTATTATACATTCGTGGCACGATAAGGGAACGCTATGCTTACGTAAGGGGTAGATACGCTGTTATAAATGCAAGTATTATGCGGAGCATCTCGGAGAATCTTGCACGAGCGTCAGTGATACCAACCTTGGACAAGGCTCGTTGATTCTCTAGCCATGACCGCGTAAATATGGCCGCTGAAATATTCTGTTTCTCCTTCTTTTTCTGACGGAGTATTCCAACGATAATCATGAACAACGCTATTGTTTTATATCAATTTTAGCTACAGTTAGACTACAGGGGGTCGTCTGTTTTATCGGTTAATAAACAACTGCTATCAGAATTTTAACACGTTGAACATCGTGGCAGTTACCGGTGACCAACACCTCAAATTCAATTTAATTAAATAATTATTGATTGTCGCAAAATTCTGAGCAAATTTCATACTGAAACAATAATATAGGGATAGAAGAGCACCACTGCGTACTCAAATTCTTTTTTCTTCTCGATTTATATGAAAAATAGTAAATTATATCGTGTCTGGCTAGGTATGGCTGTTTTCACTGTGGCGTTCAACGTGTTAAAAATACGACCGATGCATAACAGACTGGGATAAAATTCAATCTATTCAATTCGTTCTTTGATTATTAATTACAATTTGCAGTCGATATCGTAACGAGAATGTCTTGAACAGCTGACAGTATTTTAACGCCGCATCACGTGATGTTGACAGCTCGAGGGGCGAAGATTCTTTTCAGAACGCATGATGCGACTGGTAACCGTAGAAATTCGCGAAAATTCCGGTTACTGTAGTCTCGATTTGCATTGTGGTGCCTAACGTAGCATAGGGGGACTAATTTAGCTTGTGGGGGTGGTTAAAGAGGAGCAGAGAGGGGGCGGGGGAGGTGTATGATGGCGAAAACGGAAGAGAAGCCACGGGTGGCAAGAACCGATAACATCGAAACCATCCTCTCATCTAGCTCTCTCTCGAGTTAGTATAGTTCTCACTGGTCTGCTTAATACATTCACGGGCCCATTATTGTTCCAGCTGCCATAAATGCAACCTGCGTTGCGAAAAGTGAAAGCCATGAAGACGAATCTGAATGCCGTGTTAAGAAATTTCCACATTTCGTACGCTTAGATCCTAAGCTCCATTATCGTAATTTCTAATATATTTAAATTTTGCGCCTTGCAAGTATCAACCTGTCCACTATAAAGTATGTTTTCAACGCTCGTCAAGTAATTTCGTATTTTCAAATACCCTCTTCCATTGTCTAAGTTTTTACTCTGTCCAAATTGTAGGCCTCGTAAGGCCCAGACTATCAACTGCAGAATTTTGAATCTGTGTCAAGAAATGTTGTACCTTTCAATTCACCTTCGTCTATCTTAATTTGTGTTGTCTAAATTCCTATAGATTTACAGCTTCTTGAGCCAATAAGTCCCAGGCAGTCGACTGCAAAATATATTTTCAGTTCGCGTCAAGAAGATACGTACCTTCAAATTTTACTTTTTATTGTTTAATTTCTACTGTCTAAACTCCTATTATCTCCAAATCCTGCGTCTTCCGAGACACAAAAGAAAAAACGAGAACTCAAATGAGCCGCTTTTTAGTCGTGTCTCCAACATTTGCGTTCAATTGCTCACTTGAAATTATGTAAATAATATTTGCAATCCGATAATAGCCTCAAAGTGTTACTTATACTTACTGTGGCATTTTGCTTTGTTTGATGTAAATTTTTTAGATTTTTATATCCTATGTTCCAGTTCTCGAGGTTTCAAAATTTTTCATGAAATAAAATATAGATATCACTTCTGAATAATGTTTGCACTTAACACTTTGATGGCCGCAAATAATAAAGAAAAATCGTTTCCTTGGTCACTTTTACAAAGATTTAGTTAAATAATAAAACATTCTACGTTATTCGTTTTATATCGATTAATTTAAAATTTCTATTTTGTAAGTATTTCGTTGTTTATTTTTTGACAGTGATAACTACGCTCATTTGTTTGTATCACAGGTATATTATTGAAATGAATTAAATCACACGTATGTGACAGCGGCCATCAAAGTGTTAATTCTCCGTTAGAAATAAATAAATAATAAGTTTTATCAGATGCTTGAAAATGTGCAGTCCGAGTTGATTTGTGAAATGGTTCTGATGAAAACTGAAAATTGTAATAACTCTTTTCTGATTGAGTTCAATTCAAGAAAGTTTAGGTTGGAATGAAGCTCGAGCATTCGTTAAGTTAATAACGAGGGTTTATTTAAAGACGAAAGATTCGTCAGAGTTGTCTGTTGTTTATGAAATGCCATAACATGGCGAATTAATGGCCGTTCGCATGACTTCAAGCACGTCTGGCGAACATCATACTATTCTGTCTTTTCGCGTAAACCGCGAAACGTCTGTCAATTGTTTACAATTTGGTGTTACAGCGGTCCGTGAGGATATTTCCCGCCGAACACCGAAACCAAACAAAACTCACCGTTCATTTTGAACATTTAAATTTTTGAACATTCTCGCTGATCGTTGAAACTTGAAATGGGGAATTTTATACCGTTGAAAAATCTTCGCAACTTCATAATAACCCACATGAAAGTTCTACAGAATTTTAAGCATCAAATTCCTTTTCTCTTGACAGTATGTTTTTTCTTTCACTCAAGATTTAGCTTTTGTATACAGGGTGTCCCAGGAGTTTGTCGACAATCTGCGGTGATTCATTCTTCACCTAAAAATAAGAAAAAAACGTTATATAAAGTTTTGCAATAAATGTTTTGTTACAAAGTTATAAGCAAATAAATATTGTATGCATGAAATATGCGGAAAGTCGACAGTATTTATCTTGTCTGCGGATGATATTTTGAAATGAATTAAAAATAGAATTAACAACACTAAATACAGTAGAACCTCAATTATTCGAACACTGGTCACATGAAAATTCCTGTTCTATGTAAATTACAAATTAAAATTATCATCAGTCACGCTGTGTATTTAATTTTATTCCGCCGTGTATTTTTATATTCTGAACAAAAAGTATTATTTTTATGCGAAACATAGCTAACATATGATTAATGTTGTTACCAATTACAGTTCGGATGACCGAGGTTCTACTGTAATTGGCTTTAATGATATTAACTATCAATAAACACTATGTGACCACGCAGACAAGATATAAACACAGTTGACTTTTCGTAAACTTCGATGGAAAATCCGTCACTACGTATATTTCATGCATACAATATTTATTTGCTAATAACTTTGTAATAAAACATTTATTGCAAAACTTTATATAACGTTTCTTTTTCTTATTTTTAGGTAAAGAATAAACCACTGCACTTTGTCGGCAAAAACCTGGGACACTCTGTATAATTAGGCTATTCACGATGACTTTAGACGTTCAAGGTCACGGTCGATTTAACTACCAGTTATGAATCGTCGGACGTCCAGCTCCTATATTTTTCTACTTTTGAATATAATAATGATAAGGTGCAAGTTGATTCGTATAATGTTTATGTCGAAACAAGCGATAATTGTTAAGCTGTCACGTGATCCGAGATGACAGCCTTTCTATTAATCGAGCCAATTATCTATCAGACTGCAGAATTTAGGGTTTCATTTCGTGGATCGAGCCGAATTCTTTTCACACGGTGTCGATGCAAATGCGACTACCACCAGGATAATGCTTAAACGATAAAGTAAAATGATTCAAATACTTGTAGCAGCTAAACAATTTCATTAAAAATATTATTGAATCGATTACATTTTAGAATGTTGTAAATTTAAGAAACTGTACTATTTTATGTTTCAGATTTTTAATTTTTGAGTTTTTATTGTATTTCAATTATACAAATTTTGAATTTGACTCTTCACAAAACCGATTCAGCTGGTTTTATTAGTTGTTACTTCGCAAAACATATATCACTGAATATTAAAAATTGAGGCCTTGCTTATGTATTGTATAACATTTACTTTCTAATACTACCTATTTATCAAAATGTTTAATCTGTCGAATTTGTTAAGATTTCAGGTTTCAGAATCTTATAACTGTAGACAAGCTTACTTTTCACGTGTCAAACTTTTGATAAGCTTCCCCAATTTATACTACAACTTTCAAATTTTTTAACTTTACATTTTATTTATGTTTATATCTTCTGAACGTCAGTTTTAATTTTGTATTTTCGTATTTTAAAACCGGTGAATGTGAGATATTTAAAGTATTGAAAAATTCTAACGTTATTACCAAAAACTTTGAATGACATTTTCACGACCTCGATGTTTGGAAAAATAAAAAATTTGTTAATTGTAAAACTTCACTAATTTAATTGCATTTAAGGGTCATATAAAAAATTTGACCTGACATTCCTGAAGAAAGTCTTACTGTGCTCAATATTTCTAACATTAAACTTACCTCTTGAAGTTCCAATTATTATATCTGATTCAGTTGCAATCAGTTCAAGTGAATAAAATTAAGAAAATAAAATATAGTACTGAAAAGTCTCACTTTCGACGCAAACACAGGAAAGTCTAGAATTGCACGAAATAGATTCTCAAGTATAATTCTAACGATTAGGTAAATAATAGAACAAGATAAAAGTAATAATTGGTTAACCCTCTGCAGTCCAAGCATTTATTGATACGATCGACCAGCAACTCCAACATACTTTTTTAGTGTAAATTTTTGAAAACCATAAGTTTTGATTTGAAAACAAAAAAATATAAATATTTATAAATTTATTCACTTAGTTTTATGTATTAAGAAATATTTCATTGTTGACATGGTATACAAAAATTAGTAGATAAAATTGACAAACCAATGGAGTGCCTGACAGGCATACTTGGAGTGCAAAGGGTTAAATTAGTTCTATTATGAATAATAGAAGGTGTGCACATCAAAACAAAACCTACAAAAAGTATAACCAAATAACCGAACCAACTTTCCCAGATTCGCTCACACGAGAACATAGGCAGCAATAAAATAAAAAAAACAACAAATAAACCTACAGATATTCAGCTCAATTTCAAGGTCACGTATGTACCCTCGAAACAAGGTTCTACTGCTCCATGAAGTGAAACGTTCGACGAACAAAATCTAATTAGGCCCCGGTCAGAAATTTCATGAGACATCATGGAACCAACATATAGCTGGCGTCGGGGCAAACAGCGTAGAAGATAGCAGGGGGGTGGTCGAGGGGTGAAGCATGGGGGTCAATTGGCAATAAAGGGGGTGGGATAGTAACGCGATGCCAGCAGGGGGTTGAAAAGTGTCGAACGTCGAAGACGATCCGTGGATCTATTGCAGAAGAAACCATACGTGAATTCAGAGGGCATATTGAGGGTGATAAGGGGAGTGAAAAAGAAAGAGAGGAAGAGGGCATCTGGCTGGTTACAATTAAACGAAGCCTCGGAAGCCGTCGAAATCGAGCCGTCTAGCAGTCAACAGCTGCGCATCTGAATACTAATTTGAAATGTTTACACACCCGCGTGCTGCACCCGGCACCCACGCCAACCTAACGGAAGAAACTTGCCCTCTGGCTGTAGCCAGCCCATCCTCTTCCCATCTCTTTCTCTTTGCAAACACAATTGCGGCCGGTGAAACTTTCTTCGCCGTCAATTTCACGGGAACATCACGGGGAAACGTGGTAAACTGCGATTTTTGCGTTTGTTCTAGGGATTCCTTATGGTTCCTGCGCCCTTCTAGACATTTCTAGGAATTTCCTCTCCTCTCTACGCATTCTGAAGGATGTACTCAGTAGTATCATTGTTTGTGACGGTGATGACCAGGAATCTACAGTGGATCACAAAAATATTCGGACAGTACGGTACGTTTGACTTTGACGCTGTATACCTGTGTTAACACTAGATGTAGGGACGATTAACGTGCATCTATTTCATCTAAGGCGATCAAAATGACACAATTTAGAGAAAATATGTAATTCAAGGGAACAATGTTTATTTATATTTTTCTTTAGCTTCATTCAGCGTCAATTCAAAGTAAACATAATAGTCGTCAAAAATAAATCGTGTATCATAGAAAAATTGCAAACCCGTCATTTTGACCGCTTTGGTAGTTGTAGTGTTAATTACGGAGGGTATAAACACGAAATTGTTTCTTTCCATAGGTCATGATATTTATCGTAGTTTACAAATGTGCATCCCTTATTTGACTACTTGGATTGGAATTTAATCGACGTCGGCGATAAGCGTCTATTTAATACGTAAAATATACAAAACGAGAAATCAAGTAAAAAATATATAACAATTTACTCAGATGCCGTTTGTTCTCAGGCTCTACTATAAATTACCTATATCTAGCGTCGTCGCGAACGTGTTAAGAATTTGGATGTCTCCAATTTCAAAGTCTTTAAACTTGCAGAAAATGGTCGAACGCAGAAGTATTAAAAAAGTGTTTTTAAAGACACTAAACGGACGGATTTCTGAGAAAAATTAAATCACATAAGTCGCACAAATTAATCAACGGTGAAACTTAATGCAGAGGCAGTGTTGCACACCCCACTGAAGAATGTTCTCCTATCGCCAACCACTCCACTGGTTCAAACCCCGAAGGATCTGTTTTAATCATTCATCCAGCTCTAAAAGTGTTCAACTCGAAATCCCTGCAAGCCCCATAAGCATACACCATCCCAATTTCCATAGTGATTTCACGGCTGTCACAGAGTCTCTGTTACGAAGCAGCCGGTCAAATATTTATGAAGATGTAAGCGTTATTTTGATAAGCGGCCTCGAATTGATACGGGGTTGAAAGTGCGAATATAAACGCGTTCATCCCTCGGGGCCGGCATACTCTTTCAATATTGGGGTGGATCAACACGCGACCTACTCCAAATAAACTTATCACGACATGTTGCTGTAATAATCACGATATCTTTTCCTTCTTCTATTTCTCTTTGTAATGTTTCTCATCGAGATTTTCATACAATTTATTTGCATATATTTATTTTCGATTTTTGTCAGACGATCTTTGAGGATTAAAATGGAAAATTTAGTACGTATCGTTGTTAACCCATTTGCATCATACGGAAGTATGAAAAATATTCCCTTATCACCAAATTTTTGTTTATTATATTTAAGTATGTACAAATATTTCAAAAAGTACAGAAAAGTTAACGTTTCAGTAATTTGCAAATGGTAAAAGTGAAGAGAGAAGTATATAGTAGATCATGTGTCGATTTAATCACGATCAAAATCCACACTGATTGCCTTCTACGTGCTCATAGATATTATTTTGCACACATAAAACATATATCAGTAAAAGCAACACAAACTATTTAATTCCAGCGATCTATAATGCGATAAAAATGACAAAAACAGTACAATTTAATTATAGAAGGATAAAAGGAGTTTCAAAGAAATTCTTAGGTGCATGCCTTGTGATTATGGTCTAAGAGCGCGTAAGCGCGTTCTGGCGATAATGAGCGGGTAAATTGGGCGCATGTATACGCTAATGATGCAAATGGGTTAACCAATTTCCTGTTTCGAAGATTTTTATGTAATTCTGTACATTCTAGTTGCCTCTCAATCGATTTAATAATCTTAAATACGCAGGGTCCCCAAATGGGGGTCATGGCCGCGAATGAGTTAAATTGGCACTCGATATTTATAATTCTATGTTTAATTCTTAAACGCAATACTCCAAAGTAAACATACGGTATGGAGAATAATTGTGCATACAGCAAGTTCTTCAATATATTACCAAATACTATAAATATTTCGGAATGTTATAAGATGAACGCAACTAACATTTCTGTCTATTTGCTTTGTTTTACAGTTTCCTAATTTCTGGTTGTTACCTTTTAATTCCTCTATTTTTTAACTTCCTGGTCATTTCTTTGTTGAAATTTATATGTGCTAATTTTCTTATTCTCAACAATTTGCGGATTTCTCCAGATGTTCACAAACTTTTGTTTCTTAAATCTTTACCCTTCCAATTTTTTATTTTCCTGTTTCGCAACTTCCCTCATCCCGTACACCTTCGATTCATCAGAAACAATAATATCCACTTTCTCAATTATCTTAATTTTCTATAATTTCCCATTTTCATCATTGTCGCAATAATTTTTCAATTTCCCAATACCGTACTTTCCAACACTTTAAAATTTTTCGTTTGTTCACTAAAATCCTGGACTTCTCAATTTCATAATAAAGATTTAGTAAAAATGGACGAATAATTCTAGAAAAATTTCAATTACCATTTCATTTCTTGCTACAATTGTTAAAAGTTGAATTGAGAAACTCATACTTTTAAAAAAAATCCAAGACAGCTGTAGAATATTCGTGAAAAACGTTTAGGGCGCTTCTAGAAGAGTGAAGGAAGATGTTGGCAAAAGAATTTAAGAGAAAATACTAAGAAGCGGGCGATTTTTACGTTAACCCTCTGTAACTCCATGCTACTTGGAAGTTACAGACCTATATATCTATATATGTATATTTTTTAAGATTTATTTCGTTTACTTATCACTGTACAATTATATTCTGCAACTATATTGCCACCAAGGAGTCTGTTCGCTTATTATTATGAGTATATCTCTCGATAGAAGCTTTATCATTTACTTGATGTATCATTTTCGTTTTACGAAAGAAAATTCCATGTGTAGAGGGTTAACCGTCTATTTATAATCGCCCGTTTCCCTGCCAGACCCTGTAGAAATAATAAAAAAAGATATACAACAATTCATGAGACATGATGAAGAAATTTAAAGGAGAATCGAGAGAAAATGTAAGAAAAATTGGAAAAACCTTGAAGAAATATTGACGAAAAATGACAGAGACCATGAACGAAAAAAATTGTAGAAAAATTTTAGAAAAAATCGAACAAGCAATTAACGAGATAGATTAACAACTGAAAAGAAATTTTATTGACAAGAGAAGAAGCTTATGAAAAATGGACTAGAATAAAAATGTATACAAAAAATTCAAAGTCTCCAATTGCTATAACCCCCCGTCAAGTATTCAAATCGCTTCGAGATTCGAAATACGAGAAGCAAATCGCATGCTGGATCCTTTAATAAAACACCATAGCGAACGATAACTATACAGACACCTTGCACCCTTTTTGTATGGGGTGTGTTTCACCCTCGCGCACGTGTCTATGACCCTAACCTAACCTAGTCCCCGATTCAAAAAAAAAGAAGAAAGAACCTTCGCACGTGGACATTCTCAGCTTACCGAGACAAATCCGCGATCCTGCATGCATAAACTATTAATCCCTAAAAATTTATGAAATTGCATGTCATTTACAACTACACGTGACGCATAAAAAATTGTCTAATCGAATCGGTTCTGTATTGGCTGTTTGAAAAAAAAAGGGTTCAGGAGTTATGCGATATGTATACAAGGTAGGATAAATTCTTCAGTAAATTTGGTGTGTGAAAATAATAAAGAAAAATCGTATAAACATTTGTCCTATTTGATTTTGTTTCCAAGGTACAGCTGTTTTTATGTTTCAGTGGATAACGTCACGAAATCTACTCAGCAGTTTACTATCAACGCCTTATCACACGACCTTATTATTTAGTACTGAACTATTTGTAAGCTTTTTCATTATTTTCTACATATCACTTCAGTAATTGCGTTAGTGTATATAATAACGTTACGGCACGCGCAGAAAATGCACCCGTAGCTTACTTACTTATGCAGTACGCACTGCATAGTATGCAGATACAACATTTTTCACTATAGTACGGAACGAGTTGAACACTATTTACTGGGCCTAGCATTTACTATACGTTCCATAAATTAAAAATGCTTTTTTGGAAAAGTGCTGCAGTAAATTTTGCAAACTGAACGGCAAAAGGACACGACAGGTACAGAGAAATGATTAGTTTCAGGGAAATGGTGGGGTTAGGGGTTTAGGCGTATAGATAGGTGGTAGGTATAGTTGGGTGTATAGTTAGGGTGCAATAGCAATCGGCCAGCTCCTACCAGTTCGCCGGTGTGTTCATGTAAACAGTTAATCTAAATCCCGAGCAAGCAGCGATGTAATGTTATGCGGCGCGCAAGACTCATTATACTTGTAAACCAGTCCAAGCCTCGACCACAGCCTCCAACACACACACGCACGCACGCACACACACAACGGTATAATACACACATATACATGTGTTTTCACGCACAAGCGTAGACATGTGCGCAGGAGTGCACGATTATGCGAACCATGAACGATTCTTCAG
The DNA here is from genome assembly GCA_916610135.2 of Macropis europaea. Lineage (NCBI taxonomy): Eukaryota > Metazoa > Arthropoda > Insecta > Hymenoptera > Melittidae > Macropis > Macropis europaea. The sequence goes on along the minus strand of OU744345.1, from coordinate 20,937,374 downwards.
CTAATTTCCTTCGAATCTTCAATTTTTTATACTGCAATTCCTCTTCTCTCGCTATTTTTTTATTCTAATTTATTTTAGTTTATGGGATAGAGAATTTTTATGCGAAAATATAATACGGTATAACCAGTGGTAATGCCAGGGATTTCGAGTGAATCACAGTATTTTAGTTCTAAATGCAGCGAACTGTTTGCCAAAATAATGAATGCAGTTAACTTTGGGTTGGTTTTATTATTTGAATTTAGATTTTGTATTCGATATTCTTAATTTTTCGGCTTTCTTGTAGTGTGGTGTTTCTTTCGAAGCGTTACAATGAGTATCACGGTTCTTTCAAGATAACAGCTTGTTGTGTTCTGTTCGTAACTTTCTGATTTTTGCAAATTTCAGTTTCTTTACTGAATATTTTGACCTGTGTTCCTTCTACAACTTCACAGTTTTTTATTTTTTGTTTCAGTTATTTGAATGTTAGTATAAATTTGCTTGATTTTCGAGTATTTGAGCTTGTGCTTCGAATTTTTGGTGCAAGCTGTAGTCTCAATCTTCGGAGTTACAGTTTAAAACTGTGATTACTGAAGATTAGGCGAAGTAAAAGTAAAAATTAAGAAACAATTGAAATGATCACCTGGTGGATAAAACCTGAAAATTAGTAACGTTCAGCAGTTACAACGATGACAAAACAATAATTCATAAATTGACAAAGCAAATGTAGTTGAAATTAAATATTTCGTTTTACTGTGCATTTTCAAAATAGAGTTTGTCGAAAACAAACTTTATTTCACATTGTCCATTTGTTTTTATCATGTGGAACTATCATACGTTCAATTCGTCAAAAGTATAGCGACTAAAAAAATAACTATATTTTTCAAGGTATTATTAAGAATAAAGATGTTATAGTTTTTGAGCAACATTGCAATAATCTAATGAGAGAAAATTAGGTTTGCTAATCTGAAACACATAGCTTGATTCACGCCTCGAGGCAGCTATGAAAGTTATGTCGCGTAAAAATCGATTTATCCGCGTCGGATCTCGTCCATTGTTCTCTCCAAGGAAATGGAATCGCAAAAAATTTCCAACATGTGTATTAACCTCCCTCTCGCACTCAACTATACCACACCATGCTACTTCTCGACTCTGATTGGCCGTTTGCTGAACGCGTTCACTCGCCAAACAATTCGCAAATCAATTTGCACACGCGTTCAGCGATTTCTAACGGAATTTTTTCTCAATTTTTCTTGAAACTCAATTTCTGATAAACGTACAATCTTTGATATATACTTTAGATTTTTTCTAATAAATATAGAAACAGATACAGTTTGAAAATCACTCGTAAGTTATTTTATTTACAATAGAACGTCGATTATCCGAATTCTGATCATTCTAAACTTAGTCATCTTATGTTCATTACAAATTAAGATTATCACTAGCGATACTGTGTACGTAATTTTATACCATTATGTCTTTTACATTCTAGAACAAAATTGAAATTTGTATGCAAAATATGGTTAGAATGTGAGTCATCTTGTTAATAATTACAGTTCGGATAATCGAGATCCTACTGTATTTTAGATATCGATTTTAGAGAATAGTTTTTAATGGATTTAATGGAAACAGTAAGTTTCGAAGTACAACAATTGTGTTCCATTTTTTTTCTATACTTGCGGTTTTTTGTTGTTTCATGGCAATAAATTTCCGTTTCGGTTTGCAATGGCAAGCTGATTAAAGAATGTTCTTGAGCGGAACGCTCTTAATGATAGCACAGGAAAAGAAATCTGGCGGCCATATTCGAGCATCTATATTTATAAGATTTATATCGCGAGACGCATCGAGGATCCACGAAATTTAGTATACGCTCTTTGACCCGGGAAATTATAATGCATTTCGCTGGAAATTTATGCGTCGTTTCGAAAAATCTAACCGTTGCGCCCATCCGGCTCCTCCGATTCTTCTAATTTCAACATTTGCATAATTATCCTTCGACACGGTTCTTTATTCTTTTTAGAGATAGAAATTTAATGAGCCGTGGGCCGAATTATCGAACTGGAATCTATGTATGCATCAGGATAATCATTAAATACAATCATCTGATTTAATTGAATTGCACGTTTGCAAAATTTAAGGACTGATAATTATTGCCAGAATTATTGTGTAAAGTTAGCAGAGCTATAATGGAACTACATTGTAACTAACAACAAGTTACTATGCTAAAAGTGAAATCACGAGTTTTTCAGAATAAAAACAATCATAACTGGTTTTTCAACAGTTTGAAAATTTGTAAGATTATGGAAACGGTATTTATTAAATTTCTCGTTTGCGTAGCATATAGACGATTGAAAATTAAATTTTCATGGAACCATTTGTAAATAATAATTGTCTGATTTTTTAAGTGTTACAGTTTGTAATCTTTTCTCACTTTGTATTTTTTCAAATTCATTCCAGTCAAATCTTCTCTCGGATTTATTCTTCTTCCTACTCTTCTCAAATTTGCGTAATTTTTCTAGAGTCAGAACAATGTATAGAAATGCACTTAAAGGTCTAATATTTAAAAGGTTAACTTCAGGAACTACGTTGATTCGATATTTTTTATTTCCTTTTGCAAGAACTGTATGCTCCCGAAGGCTGGAACACTTTTATTAATACCGTGTGTACGTATATCCATTCAATAACATATTATCAAATTAATCAACTCACCATTCAGAAAGCTGTTTTCTTTCTCACAAGAGGAATTTGCGAGTGCGATCTCAGGGATTTGGATGGGACCAGGCTAAAAATGTAATATATAATAACTAGACGGCGGATGTTTATGCAAATATACATTTTTATACTTCCATATTCCCTATGTTAATGCAGTTCAATAAATTAAACTTCAACAAGACTGTACTTGCTTCTTGAAGTGTTCAAATTATGTATTTTCATTTTGCTGAGTCATTAAATACCCATCATGCAGCAATTTGAATATATTAGCAGTCAAGTAATAACCAATGTGTATAAAGAATCCCCAAAAAAGTGTCTCTCGAGCCATTTTTATAAAAAACGGCTTTAAATATTGAAGTTTTCTCCTTGTATCTGGAATCCCAGAAAAGTTGACTGTTCAGTCAAGAATGCTTCCTCCTATTAGCTTCTTTCATTCTTCTTGTTTTACTTTCTATTTCTATTTATTACTAGATTTTTTATTCAATTACCTTTTGCTTTGCTGTTTTACCTCTTCTTATGTGCTGCTTATAATGACAAGTCCAAGGTCACAAAAAGTTCCAAGGTAACCTAGAAGTTTATACGGATCATTCTCTGTATCTCTGGCAACTGAAAAATCGATGAAATGAATGATCCACGAACTGACAAAAAAAAAAGAAACAGGAAAGCAATAGAAGAAAAAGGTGGATTGTGTGGGTTCGTTGGCACGATTTTATTTGGAAAAATATGTCTGCCTCGTCGACATTCACATATTACGATATTATCAATTCAACCGGGATGCATATGGTTGTCATTCGCCCGCATCTTCTCACGGGGATGTATAATATCCACCGGTGAATACATGCATACATGAATAGACAGATACACGTGCATTTAAATACCTTAATATACGATGGAACCGATCGTCGACTTGTGTGCACGCGCGTACGCAAGAATATCCCGATATTTTCCATGTTTTCCCCCTTCTAATAAATTTCAGTTTACAGGCTTATTGCTCGTTCTCCTCTATTAAATAAACAAAAGAAGAATTGATGTTCCAAGTAAAAAAAGAAGTGGATAATTTATAGGCAAGAATTTAATAGAATGAATGAAAACATACGAAAAATAAAAAATAAAATTACTGTATAATATGTGAATATTGCGAGTTGGTGTTTTTTCTTGGAACTGGCTTAATTAAACGACAGAGAATTCGAAAAATAAGAATGTATAAAACTGAGGAAAGCTTAGAGAGAAGTTTTGTAGTTATTATTAAAAGTATTGTAAATCAAGGAAATCCAACCATTGGGCATCTAAAAATTATAACAATTTTATAATATTCAGAATTAGATAAAATTATATTTCATCCCTTACTTTCTTACTATTAGTTATTTTTTTATTGGAAAATTCAATTCTGAAATTTTTTAAAATAATCTTTGACAAAATTTCTTTCTGATTAATTAAAGCTTACTGCGTTAAAACCACATATTACTAATGGTCTTCTATTGAAAAAACAAAAAAACTTGATTTACAGCTGATCAAAAATTTGTAATCATTTTCTCTTCCTTTTTAATGATTTTAATATTACAGGATTTCAATCTCGAGAGTGAAAAACATTTAATTTACTGGCAACTTTAGAATAAACCAGAAGGTACAAAGATTAACTAAGAAATTTGAAAATTAGTAAATAAGTGGTGAATAGGGTGCTTATACTCGTGTCGAAGTGTATTAAGAGAAGACACAAGGACGAAGGGAGAGAAAAAAAATAAAACAGAGATGATGTCACCCTCTCTGCCGACCATATGTGACGTTTCCAAAAATAAGTAATGCTAATAGTAATTGATGGCCGCGTTAGTTGCGCCGTTTCCTAAATTCGTGTCGTGAAATATATACCGAGTGTCCACGTGAAAACTCGAACAGCTGTCGTTGTTCTACAGGATGAACATTTAGTTACAATAGACATCTGGTCGATTCTAAGGAGGAAGAACCGGAAGGACACGCGATAACTATTCAATAGAAACTACCGTGCCTACCCTGTTAACAACCTACTACACGACGTAAATTATTGTTTGTTACCAAGAATTATTTCGTACAGGTGAAACGGCTTCTTCTGTTTTTTATTTAAGCTCTTCGTTTAAATGTTTTTAGAATTATTATGTTCCTCGAGAAATTAGTGGATTAAAAAGAAAAACAAAGTTGACAAATATATATCCAGAATTAATTAGCTCCTACTGTGCTTACTCCTCAAATTATATCTTAAAATTGTTTCAATAAATTAGAAAAATATTTTAAAGATTTTATTCGGCACTTCGTTTAAAAATTGCTGGAATTTCCTTTTCGAGTTGGACAATTTTCTAGGGATGAAAAGAGAATTAGAAAATTTTCTGGAAAGAATCTTTAGGATGTAAGTGCTATCGAAATTTGTACGAAATTATTATACGAAGGAGGAAAGTTAAAAAATGAAGGTTTCCAATATTAAGATATTGACAGTATTTACAAAATACGCAAATTAAAAAATGTTAAGGAATTGAACAAAATTAGACTTAAAAAAACTCAGAAAATCAAAAAGGTTCAGAATATAGGAGAAAGAGAAGCTAAAGAGGAGATGTAGCAAAATTAGGTAATTAACAAATTAATTCGACGTTACTATTCCATACTTCCCTGAAATTTGTTCAATATATTTTCTCTAAAATTCTGAAAAAGTGTAATATTTAAAAAGTCTCCTAGTTTCTGCAGTTACTAATTTTATAAATTCTCTAACGACACATTCAGTTTGTACAAATTAAACAATTCCTTAAATTTACACTCCAGAATTGTCGGGAAAAGGTATTTTATTTCGTAAGTAATTTGTATTTGTAAAAATGTGCCCAACGGTCGATAAATAAAGTCAGTAACCAGCGGACAAATCGTGAAAACACCGGTTACAAGTTTTCCCGATTTTCGACCCACACAAACAACGACGACATTTGCATTATAACAATGCAGTCGGTGTCTATCGAGCGCACTATAATCATTACGCGGATCATTAAAATATCTCCGCCAACCCTCGATTCCTCTTGTAATCGATAGTATCGCTTTTCGCCCGGCTGTTTAAACGCCTTGTGTGTCCACAAATTCGACAAAATTCCCTCCCGAAAAAGTAAATAAATAAATTCGTCATGGTCAATTACAAGTTAATTATAAATATCCCTCACTTTTAATCATTTTGGTTAATCCTGTTTAATCAAGAGGCATCAAACTACATTTCACCGTAAATTAAAGCTCGTGTGAAGGCCATTTTCCAGAAAAATTCACCTCCTGCATCGTCAGATTCTCAATCTTTCCTTTCCAAATGTTAGAACCTTCATTTTCTAAACTTCAATGTCACTTAATTTTTAGCTTTTATGCTATTTCCTGACAAAAGATAGAATGGTCAAATTGGAACATTGAAATTTTACGAACCAAAGGTGAAAAATTGCAAAATCGAGAAAGACTAGGAACATGGAGAAAGATTAGAGATTTAAAGATAATTCTCGGAAGAAAACTTAGATAATTGAGAAGTTCGACAAATTAAGAAAAACTGGGAAAACTGATTAATTTTTTATAAAACGATAATCAAATACAATAAAACTTCAATTTTTTTACGTGGATTTTTATTGGAACAAATCTTCAAATTATTAATTCAGAAATTTGAAATCTAACAAAGTTATGAAACTGAAGAATTAGAATTGTCATTGAAGTGTGAAATGTATATTTTATTATCTTGAAGTCATTAGTTAATTTTACATGAGTTTGTTATTTGATAGAATGTAAGGATGAAGCTGAATTTCTCATTGTGTATTCCTTCAGACATAAATGGGTAAATGAGCAGGTTCTCGCAGCAAACTATAACGCGATTAGTTAACTCCCGCGAATCTATTTAATTCAATTAAGATGTAATCTGATATCGAATATCGCGATCGGAGAAGAATCGAGTTGAAGCGCGGAAAACGAGCGGGGGTGGTTTTTATCGATTCAATAGTCATTTTCACTGAAACTAAGAATTTAGAGCAAGGTCACGGGTTAGCCTAATCGAAATATATAGGGTGGGGCAATAACCTTGCTCACCCGGAATATTTCCGTTATTTGTAATAATATGGAAACAATGTTTTGTAGAATACTTGCAAGGCATGGAAGTGAACATAATATTTTTTTATTCTTCCTCGTGTTCTTTGCAATTTATCTAATGCGAAATTTAATAAATTTTTTTATCGTTTGAGAAGATATGGTGTTGGATATGGTAAATTACCAAAATCTAATTTGTATTTGAAAAATATAAACGTTCGTAGACCCCTCCGAATTTGAAAATCCTATTATAATTGTTTACTATAAAACAGCATGTATATAGTGTCAAAATAATATTCATCTTAGAGGCTAAGTTACTTTGTAGCTTCTTCAAGAATGAAACAATGTAGCTAAAACATTTTAAGAAACAAAAAATACATAGACGCTTATATAAAACTCCAAATTTAAAAATTATCCTATTGTTTATGATTACATGTTATACAATGTATTCTTGTAGGTATAAGCAAAATTTCTTCCAACTTTCACTATATCTTTTACAAGGAACAAATATTTATATTTGAAAAACACACAAAGAAGTTTATGGCAAACTTCTAGTTTAGAACTCGTGTTATTGTTTAGTGTAACATAATATGTAACACGTTAGAATAATACTCGAGAATCGCTTCTACCCTCATTGATGCATATAGTGTGAAATAGTCAGGCTTGGTGGCTTCTTCAGGGTTGAAAGCATGGTGTTTGCGAGACAGGGTCGCAACCCTGACGTGTTCCACGTGGGGTGATGAACTTCAGGGTTACCTTATTTACACTCTCCCGTATCGTTTTGCCCTAACTCACCCCGAACAGCGACCATGTCACTTGGCTTTTTCACCAACCCCCTGTCATACTGAGCTTCACGTTTTGCGACATTTCATCCCTTCCTACTTCGCGGTACTCATCGACACAAAATGGTTTAACTTATATTTTCCAAGGAAGCAAATTAATGAAATTGAATTAATGTTTTAGTAGAATTTCAATTAGAGATTATTTACAGCTGTGCTAGACACGAAGGAGTGCAACCGTTAGATGTTAATGATCTTTCGTATGGAATTAAATAAATTAAACCGTTATAGTATCAATTTTCATTTTGAACTTTTTATGTGTATTAGAAATTATTTACTGTTATCTGTGAAACTTAAGTAAATATCATCCCCGTGAAGAAAAAAACTAATTCCTTTCTGTACTTTTTCAGTATAAGGGATGACATTCATGAACGAATTTTTTTGTATTGAAATATATCTTTATTTTTCAATTAATTTCTTGTTTAGATTCAGTAACGAAAAAATAAAAATTTTCGTTACTTGGCTCGTTGAATCAACATACAAGCTTAAATAATCCCCTTGCGTTCAAGTTCACATGTTTTTCACATTATTGTGGCTTTATATGTAGTTTTGATTTCAGTAATGGTGTAAAGTACCAAAATTTCGACATTGTCATCGTTCATTCTAAAACTGAAATAAATTGAAAAATAAAAAATACAGGATTTTATTCCCTGTAACATGAGCTTTAAAATTACATAGTAACATATGTATATTTTATAACTAGCATGCCTCGGCCGCGGATTCCCCGCGACTTTTCTGCGTATAGAATTTAGAATATTGTTTTTTTCCTCCCATCTTATAGCCGGATGAGTTCTCTTTCGAGCGCGCGGGCGCCTAGCTCTGCCACCTAGCGGCCATGCGTGAACTATGCCAAAAATAAGTAAATACTTGCCTAAAAATAGTCCCATGTTTTTGTCTCGATATATTATTTATTTCGCGACAAAATATAGCCTATGGCACTCCGGAAAATGTGAAGAAGCCGTTGTGAAAATTTCATAACAATCGGTTTAGTAGTTTTTGAGATTTCTGCGAACATACAAGCAAATTCTGTCTCTTTATTATAATAGTAAGACAACGCGCAGTGGAAAAATGACAGAGCAAGGCTAATAAAAAGGCGACATTTTTTCTGAAACACTTTGATATTGCCTATTATTATTTCAGAACATGGTGCAATCAAATCGATATAACAATAATTTAATTGAAGTCAAGGAATAGGAGGGTTTCTAGTCCCTTTGTCAGGCCTAACCCTTGCAATGTCCACCGAAGCCATCTTAATTTTAATCCAGCAATTAAAATGAAATCCTTGGCAGTAACAATGGTGAATCGAGAGGACAATGATTGCTACGGGGCTAAGACATTGCATCAAATCCAACGTCGTTAAAGCATAGAATAATCTACGTACCGCCAATCCAGCCATTCAATTAATTCTCCGACAAAATTTCGACGCTCGTATTAAATTTCCAGTAGGATTAAAGGCAATCTCGCTTCCGTCTTGATTGTTGATTATGCTACCAGACGATGTAGTTGCAGTTTCGATTAAGAAACTAAGGGTTGTTAATCCCCATCGCCTCCCTTTCTCTAGACAAAGAAGGACGACTTGATCAGCAGGGTTTCGACTTTATAATGATTGAGACATTCTGGAGATTCGAATCGAGAGGGAGAAACAGACAGGTACTTCCTTTTTGGAGAATGATTGTTGGTCGTGGTTGGATAGATGATTCCTTACAATATGGATTGTTTATTAAGAGTTGAAATGTAAGGTTTTTAGATCGTTTAGAACTTTATGGGTTTTTGTACAAATAGTTCTAAATAATTCCTACTTTGAAAGTTAGAGTACCCGTTGGTAGCATTTCCGATACAGCAAATTCAAAATAATCCATCTTGATTTGCAAGCATGGGTAAGACATTCACAACATCAAAATAAGACTTTTAATTACCACAGTCAATTAAAGATTTCCATCAATTTTGTTCCACAAATAATTCTTAATTGAGGCTGGAATTTAAAATAAATATTGTAATAACTTCAATATGATTAAATATAATTGAAATCAGTTTCAAATATCATCCCATACGCTTTCAAGTACATAGCAGAAAACTCCTAATTAGAGTTCTAATAAGAATTCACACCATTTTAACAAATTGTTGAGAAAATCCTAAATAATTACAAGTTTATTTCGAGAGCATCGTAATCCCTGTGCAATTTTCAGATCTTTCAGGGAACTCGAACCTAAAATCGCCGAGGGGTGGTTGCATTCTGTCGAATTGAACGTTGGAAAAAAAAGCTTCTGCTCATCTAAGTACGTTAAAACGATCGTACGATGACATCTGTGTCAATAAGGAGAATTCTCGCGGGAGTTTGAAGGGAACGTGATTATCCTCATTCAATCATCGATTTTATTTGGTTAATAAAACGATTATCCCGGTCCTCTCACCCCTAAAACTGTTTCCACCTTCCCCCGTGGGGGCGTTCGACCAAAAATGTAATTTACATCCCTTTATGTCACGAGATTGAAATATTTGCGAATTAATCCGCGCGACGGGATTATTCGTCGGCCATTATACAGGAGTATTCTCTTTCAAGCTGCTCTAATGATTCTCCCCTTCGTTCGATTCGAAAATATAGCAGCGCTATACACTTCTGTACTTTCATGGTAGATTGGATTCTCTTTAGAGACAATACGATGGTTAAAAGCTCCAGAAACGATCGATTGTTTAAGAAATTTTAGGTACTTTCGAATACTATGGACACTAACAAGAAATTAAGGAAATCAGAAGTGTGGAAGTATTGAGGAATACGAGCAATTAGGAAAGTTTTATACAGAAACAATAGCTGAAAATTCACAAGACGAAAAGTCTGTACATAAAGGGAATATTGTACTATTATAATAAAGAGACAGAGTCTGTACGTTCGCAAAAATTTCAAAAACTACCAAACTGGTTGTTATGAAATTTTCACAATAGCTTCTTTACAGTTTCCGGAGTGTCATAGGCTATATTTTATCGCGACATAAATAATATATCGAGATAAAAAACAGGATAATTTTTTGCCGGTGTGCCGGTGAGCCACCAACGGGGACATAGTTCACGCATAGCCGCTAGGTGGCAAACCTCGACGCCAGCGCGCTTGAAAGAGAATTCGCCCGAAATCTACTCCAAAGTTGGAGAAATATTAAAGTTTTCCTGAAAATTCAGAAATTAACACATTGATGAGAATAGAATACCAGAATCAGCTATCCTGTAACCTTTTATGCACTGACGGTACTTTGTAGTACCACTTGTATTAAAATGTTGCCATGAAGCAAATATGCATGAAACCTGACTGGGACTTATAAATATTGCTTCTACGAAATCCTCTGAAATGCTACGAAATGATGCCAATTTGTTTCTAGGCTCTTACATGTTGTGTTTTCGAAGGCATTTACTGTTATACTTCATTTTTGCACGTTAGCAATATTTGTGTACGTTCGATACAAGACGTTTCACAGCAGGTGGTAAATATTTCAGGGGGTGATACTACAACCCAAAATGAGAAAAAAATACTGTAAAAATATTTATACTTAGAATATGTGTTATTTATACAGTTTTCAAATATCTTGAATAAAAATTACGGTATAAAAATAAGGATAACATAATTCAGGTCTTAAAGGATTAACAGTTGACCGCCACAGTGAAAACAGCCATGCCTAATCAGACACGACCTAATGTACTCACTATTTTTTATATAAATGGTGAAGAAGAAAAGGAGTTGTGTACTCAATCGTGTTCTTCTGTTCCTACATTATTGTTTCAATGTGAAGTTTGCTCAATGTCTTGTGACACTCAATAATCATTTAATTAAATTAAATTTGAAGTACCGATCGCCAGTGACCGCCACGGCGTTCAACCTGTCAAGAGAAGTAGAATAAATAACAATATTAAAATCTTATTAGCCCTCTACTATAACGTTGCGTTTGTCGTAAAAACGAAGAAATAATAGAGCTTTAGAATCAATAAGAAAAAACGTGCGAAATTAAAACTTTGGTGAGAATAGAATTTTATAACGTTGACATAAGTTTGTGAATACAAAGAAAGTTATGTTAACGTCTAATATTAAAATTCTAGGGTTGGACGGTAGCTGTTCCAAAAATGGAGCAGTGCGGATGTAAAAGGGGAGCAGTTGATCCGTGTAAAGCATTTCGGAAAATTTGTGAAAGTCTGTTCCGGAGAGGAGACAGACGCGTGCACATAATCATAGTCATAGATCAATGAGTCTGGTTCTTATTGTCATTGGGCTCGGCGTTACGGTCTCTCCTCTCCTCTCTCAGGAAACGTTATCGACATTCGTGAAAGACGTATCGACCGTTACGCTCGAAGATATCATAAATCACGAAAACCTACGTCTTTAACCACTTACGCCTATTTCGCTCCGTTTTCACAATTCTGAAATACCAGCTTCGTCTATATTTAAATGGCACCAGAATATCTTGTGGAATGATCGAAAACATCCTAACGTTGTAATTGTTGTTAATAACGAAAATCGTGGCGACGTCACTTTCGTAGACACTGGTTTGATAGCTGATTATAATAGTATAATATAGTTTATACTGGAAGATTTATAATTTTCTTGATTTGTCAATCCCTTAATTGCGTGATAAATTAGCTCTCTATTTGTTTTAAGTTCTTGTGGATTCAGTATGTGATTCTGTGTTAGAATGTCTTACTGTCTAATATTGCATTAATCAGCTTCCTAATTACGTAATTATTTGGATTTCATAGGTATCCAGTTATCTGCATTTCCATTTTCCAGAACGTACGCACATTCTCAATTTTCCAATTTTATAATTGCTTACAATACACAAGATTCATATAGCAAAGTATATAAAAATATAATAAATGTAACATAATCTGAGTTAAATGTGCATAAGTCCTTAATGATGTGAATTAAAAGGAAAGGGTTCCATTTATCCCGGCAGGTACAATTATACACTTTCTATAATTAAATAAAAGTAAGTAAATAAAAATACGTAAAACTGTATAAATATGAATAAGAACTAACAAAAATTTCTAGGTGAAAGAGTTCGAAAAAATTACTTCTACCTACGCATACGTATGTACCCTTTCTAATTAAACGATAAATACATAATACATAACAGTTGTATGCCAAGTGATAAAATTTATAATAAAGCGTGATACAATGCAACCTAAAACGGAATTGAAAACAAGTGAAGTGACCATCAAAACGGGGCAGTAAAAAATGGTTTCCATACTCCCCCAGGGCCCGATTATTTGCCTTTGCCAATTAAATAGCAATACGAAAGATATATTAAAGGGGGTGGGTGGGTAAAAGTCACCCCCTGTATAAGTCTAAGGAACGGTTGCAATAATAGCTGCGCTATTTGGCGAGTCGCGTGCGCTTGTATATACAAAAGCAACACGAGGGGTGCAGTTATGAGAGTATAGAAGAGGGCGCGAAGGTCGGGGGTTGCACGTGGCCGAAAGCAACCCCCGTGTTTTGACAGCGCCGACACGAAGCTTCCGGTCTTTCCACGGAAACAGCGACTTCCGAAAAGATTTATCGCGACGCCACGTGAACGAGCAATTGATAGGGGGTTGGCAATTGCCCTTGAACTTGTGCCTTCTTTCAAGCTCTTCCGGTTTAGGGATGCTTTGTGCATCATTATTTCAGAGGAAAAACTAGAGAAGCGTTGGAACCATTTAAGAGAACAAAAGTGTCGCCGTACCTTTAAATCATCTTTCAATATTGATCACTGAACGCGTCTTAAAACAGTCTATTAGAAGAAAAGCAAATAAATAAAATAATAAATAAACCTTTCAATCCATTTCGTATGCCCTTTACGCCACCACCTATAAAAAGCTACTGACATAAAATGGTAAGGGAGGTCCAGAGCCCCCGAATCGTGTAATAAAAAATTACATTGGATGTTACGTGTGTCCTTTATTCGCCTGTGGTTTAACATGGCTGGAGGTGATTTCGCCACCTGCTGCGCATGCGCGAGCTGACTACACGTTTACGCGCGAATTTACGTGTCCTCTCATTTGTGTGTCCTCCTCTTGCCTTTCTGCAATAATTTCGTTTAGAATTAATATGTAGACAAAATATAAGTTGTAGTAGACAGGTGTCCTTTTGATTATTGAAATTATGGCAGGTACAATAAACGCCCGACTAATGCGACTAGTCCGACTAATGCGAATGACTTCCAGACATCTGATCTGCTGTCTGTAGTGACCGTAGCAGCTTTACATCTTTTAGGTAACACCCCTTTATTTTCGCATTTACAATAAGATATCAACGTTAACACGTTGTACGCCGTGATGGTCACCGGTGACCGACACCTCAAATTTAATTTAATTGAATGATTATTGATTGTCGCAAAATGCTGAGCAAACTTCAAACTGAAACAATAATATAGGAACAGAAGAACACGACTGAGTAATCAAATTTTTTTTCTTTGCGATTTATATAAAAAATAGTTATTTGTATCGTGTCTGAATGGGCATGGCCGTTTTCACTGTGGCGTTCAACGTGTTAAGAATGTTCTGAGAACATAAATGAATTCTGCGAATTTAAAGATCCCACTGTACTGTACGCTCTTCTGCAACCAATAGAAAAACGAGGACACTTTGTTGTACGTGCAAAAAGTATATATATGAAGAAGAATTTGTTATTATTTGCAATAAATGTATAAACTAGTTTTAAGTTGTACGTGCCGGTGATTATGAAAGTGGCCTAAATCATATATTTTTAGTTTCGAGATATTTTGACTTTTTCGATTTAAATTACAACTATTCTGCAAAAATGTTTCCATGTTATTATAATGTATTATAACATCGACGTAACATAAAATAAGTGATAAATAATCGATGTATACCAAAATAAATGATAAATTCAATTCTTAGACCACTTTCATAATCACCGGCACATACATATAAAACTACATTATGATTTAGCAGATCAATATATTTATAATTTTAACTTCAAGTCAAACAAACCCGAATAGCGTCAGTGCAACAATAGTTCGAAACGATGAAGAAGACAATTAAACAATAAATTTATCATTAATTTTTTTCTACTCTCCTAATTTCACGTTCTCATTAATTTAATTTATTGCTCCTGAATATTGCAAGAGTCGCATCGTTTTACGCAGCAAACAATAGAAACAGAAAGAAACTAATCGATCACGATGTCGATAGGATCTCGCGTGACATAAAACGAAGGTCTTACGATAACTTTTCCAATAACAAGCTTATATAACATCGTCTAAGGTGCTTCATCATCGTACCGACGCAAACGCAGATAATTAGGCAATGTAACGCAACACCATAATAATCGTTAGATGTAATTTTACTCCTGCAAGAACTTAATAACAGAGTGAGGCTAGTGATGCTTGCGGCTATCGATCGACAAAATGCGTCGGTAAGGCTTCAATTTTTCTATTTCTCAAATTTCGTAGATTTTCAGCTTCCTTGCTCGACTTCGTTTATTCATTTTTCCCATTTCTGAATTTTTATGAATTCGAAATTTTTCAAATTCTTTTTGTAATTCAATTTCGTTCAGGGTTGGCGGTTATACGGTTTCTTACAGTTGATTACTTAGTTTCGAGAGTTGCGAGTAATAGTTTGATACATCCCTGCGAAGAAATAGTTACGATGTACTAAGAAGCCGTCATGATGGTCTTTAACGACAACACTTAAGCTCGTCTCACGTTTTCCTTTTATATTTTTATTTTTACGCCGGAAGGCAGAGCAGAACGATATCGTAATGGTTCTTATGGGAAGAAGAACTCTCTATTAATAGTGTGGACTCGTGTTTAAGCGGCGTCGCGACGCTTATAATACTTCACGGGACGGTAACTAATGGCCGGGAAACTGTGCGTCCCTATTGAGACACTAAATTTGGAAATTTCACGATTTTGGGGAAAAATCATGTCTTCTCCTCCTCGGAACACAACTGTAATCACAGACATTTTAAGCTCAACCATCAATTTCGAGTTATTAAAAAATAGCCACAGTATAGAATTTCATAAAACAGACAGAAGTTAGATTCTGAGAAAATTCAACGTTTCCGAATTTTAGCAAAACTTATGTTTGAGTAGCTTAATGATTTATTATCTATATTATTCATAATTCTTTCACGTATGTTTAGTAGATACACTAGATTAGTGGCACAACAATCGTTTAGTTGGTATTGGAACTTTCAAAAGTATTGAGTAAGAGAATTAAAGGAATTTGCGAAACAGGTAATTGAAATCAACTAACAATAAGTTTAGAAAGATGCTAGAAAAATATTTAAAGTTCAACGTAATATCCCCAGATCGTACAGTTTTCCCAATGCGATTGCAACAAAATTTTGCAAAGTGTTAAATAGAGCAAGTAAATATATTCTGTAAATTAATGATTAACAATAATCAAGGTACAGAATCATTATTTCTACATAGCCTAAGATTAATAAAATATTACGAACACGTTTTTCCTGACATAGTCATTCAAAAAGCTTAAAAAATCTTTAATTGGCAATTAACGCACATATAAAACGAAGTATCCCTAGTTCTTGAAAATTTTCTGATTAAATTGCACAGCATTCTTTAAAATTATTCAAGTCCACCATAAAAAGAATTTTATATTTTTCAAGGAAACCTACACAATTGTAGAATGAGATAAAACCCAAATAGGAGGTCAAAAACTTAGAGACAAAGTACTAGAAGTGTAATACATTTCTACATTGCAAACTTTTTCAAATTAGGGAAATATATTAACACTAAAGCTACCACGGCCGCTGAAATGACCGTTTTTAAACTTTTTATAACAATTTCTGCATTTATTATTATCACTTTCGTCACTTGACTTCACGACTGTTCCTATAATATACACATAATCAATTGTTGCCCGTACTAAATTGACTGCAACCTGCACTCAATTGCAAAAATATAACATTTATTTAAAGACCGGTCATCTGACCGGTTCGATAGGAATAGGTATATGTATATAAATTGTCGGTAGGTTTAGTGTTATATCTAAACAATCGATAGTAACCTATCTGAACAAAATATTCCTAGATCGTGTATTCATCCGAATTAGATGGCGCTGGAACCGCGAACACTCTCGAACAGAGAAAAATTAAAGAATCGTGACACGACTCTAAAAGGGTCAACAAATGTTTCTATGCAGATTTTAGGTTTTCCCAAGTGCAATTCCTTTTCATTGAAATAAAACCTTAGACGAATTTGTCGGTTCCATTACAAGCGAACCAGAAATTCGCGCGAAAGCGTTTCAATTCATTCTCGGGGCACAATTCTGCCGCATCGCGACACTTTTATAAGCATTTTCACGACACCCGTAGAAATACGGAGATTGTCCGTTGGAAAACAACATTGTGAAGGGTTGGTTTAATTGCATGGCAGTTAGAACTAAGAGGCTGGCTGTAAATAAAATTTACCTCGGCTCGTGTAAATATTAATTTGAACGCGAGAAGAGGGGCCGTCTCGTTATAAATAACGATAAATCGGGCCCGTACGGCGCGAGTTGTCGTAATAAACGTCGCACAATGTGCAAAGTGTCGGGTGTAAAGTCGAGGCGATGCAAGTCTCCGCAGGTTATAACGCCCCCATAACCGTATACATTCCGCGACAATAATCGTTTTATGGTGGTCGGCAATATCGGCGGCTTTCCACCGCCAACTGGCTATTGATATCATCCACATAGAAACACAACTCGCTTAACTTATGCTTGCAACGTACCGGATGAGCTCGGGAAATTTCCCGCTCAATCTGTTCCATATCGTAAACTCGTTTTCTTTTTCTTTTTCGTTGTCTTTTTTTTTATTGTGCGCTGTTTAATTTCGACATGTTCAGACCTATGATTTAGTATTTTTTCACATGTACGAATAGTTTGTTCTAATGAGCTGACGACCTTGACACCTACAATGCTCCAATTAACCCTCATCCGTCCCTCATTTTCCCAAACTGATTTGACCCTTGGTGTCAGATTGACACAGTAGTAAAAAATTAATATAATGAAGAGATAAATAGTTACACTTGCAAATTCTTTCATGGAAAATAAAAGAAATGAAATTTCTGTACATTCAGGCATAAGACTGTTCGCATCGTTCGCAAATAATAAAACGATGTGCAGGGCATACTGTTTTTTCACATTATCGTATTTTTGTGACAGAAATGTGTCAAGCGGACACAAGGGATAGATGAGGGTTAAATTTGTTTTGTTACACTTTCAGGGTTTAGGCAACTTTTTGTTTGAGGATATTTTTCTATAGTGTTTTTGTTACAAAAGATGTGCAAACAAGGATAGTGGAAATTGCATTTTGCAAAACACTAATTATGTTTAACTATTATGATAAAATCTGGATGGAACATGCAGTAGATTTGACCTTAAATAACGAATTCTTCAAATAAAAATTATTTACTCACTATATTATTATGATTATATACAATTTATATCATTATATTTCCATAATGTGGTTTCGTTTGGAAAATTATCTAGTCAAGGGAGATTTACTTCTGTTTAGTTTAGAATATTTTATTTAATGTGTCCTGACTACACCTATGATTTTTTTATAGATTGTTCTAATTTCCGTATTTGAAAGTTCTCGATATTTTATAGCGATCTAATTTGCGAAGTTCTGTGACCAAGGGATAGTTTATAGAACTAATGATACACCTTTAGTATTCTACATTTGGTCCCTTGATTTCGATGAATAATTTGATGCAATTTAATTGTTTTAATCAAATTAAAATCATGAAGTTGCTTTAATATTTGAAATGAGTGTGATAAACTTTAGGATTTAAGGATATTTTGATCTGCCAAGATCTTTTTCCCGATAAATTCTTTTTTTTCCACGTTTACTGCGTATAGAAAATCGTGTTTGGTGAATTGAATGAGGGGCAATACCGTTATCGATCGATAAAGTGAAATGTTTCGGAATTTCTAGTCAGGACAATTTATTAGATTTAATAAAATCAAACGAGTTACACGGATATATGCAGTTTGGGTGGGTGGAAGAACCGACTGCTGGAAAATATGGCAACCATTAAAGAGATTGCCTGTGATTGCTTGTATACATCTTCGCGAACAATAAGAATAAAAATTAAAATCGCACAAATTTTACGTCCTCTTTTAAGCATCGTAAAAGAATATTGAAAATTACAGTTTTAAAAATATCAAAAAGATAATGTAATAGGAAAAAGAAACACTACAAACCTGTCGGCAATTTTATTTTTCACTTTTTAACATTTTAACTGCCACGCATGAATATGCTCTAAAATAATATACTTTTTAATCAATAATATTTGCAAATTTTATAATCTTTTTATTGGTTCCAGTAAACCTGCTTAGATATATTTATTAGTGCTACACATGATCAAATAAGTAAATATTAAACCGAAGTGTCACCCATATATGGATGACATGGTAGTTAAAGTATTAAGCATTCTTTCATTAATGAAATTTATATATTTGTTAAGGTTATAAATTTTATTATTTTTCATTATTACATTCGCTTTACTGTTATATATATTTAAATTAATTTTATGCGGTTCTAACAATTATATACTGGGTGTCCAATCTTAATCTATAAATGCGAATTCCTTATAAACTATCCCCTATATGAAAAAATAGTTCAAAGAGGAATTAAATGGTTTTGAGGGGGGCATAATCTGATGTAATTAGTTTTTCTGTAGACGAACGCGTAGAGGCCATATGAAGGTGACATACGTTTTCTTAAACGGAATTATATAATTTTTAATGCATTAGTCGATACAGCTCTTTACTTCACGACTATTTTACAAAAATCCTTTCATAATATAGAAATATGAATCGATGTAAAAAAAAGTAAGAGAAAAACACAAGCTTTTTCGACTTACACCATTTTCATAATCACAGGCACAGATCATTTCTGTTGTATCTTGTAATTTGTATTGTAACTAATGATGAAGTTCGTACAATAATATTCTACTGTAGAGAAACATATCGAAAAATTCTGAATTCGAAGAGTTGAAAAACTCAGACAATAAAGAATTTTAATTTATGAAATAACTGTATTTTTTCAAAAAGAAACGATTTCGTAAGTATCATTTGATATGTCTCGTGAATAAAAATTCTTCATGTTGGGGTATCATGTTTGCTGTCTTCTTTTTGATGTACGTCGTCAGTACTGTCGGAAAGAATCCAATCGTTTCCCTCGTGTTATGTCACTTCTGCAGCACAATGAAACGCAATATAAATAGGAGTACAAACGTCAACTGCCGGCTCAAATAAAACAGGAGGAGAATACAAAACTTGTGCTGACACTTTGCTTCAAATTATATTGGAAATCAAAAACATGCGATAGAAATCGCGGTTGCTAAAAAATACAACACTTAAAGACATTGAAAAATCAAAGATCTCAAAGGGAATTAGAAAATTTGTTCAAATTAATTCAGATATAATTGAACCAAATTTTCCTTCACAATATATTTCCAGAGTAATTTTTTTTACTAATTGTACGACTTTCTTTGACTTTTCTTAGGTAAAATTAAAAAAGGATTGTTAAATAACTACAGTGGTGTAGAAAATTCATGAACCTTATCTACTGAAGCATAATTTTAGTCACATACATTCGTTGCTTCTCTCCTTACCATAACAGCTTAACTAAACGACCCGTGTAAAATTCTGTGATATAGTACCTCATTTCGTGATGCGTATAGCATACTCTCATATCGCGGAATTAACCGAGTATCCCCCATATCGTTAGATCGAAAAAATTCAGAAATTCAGCCTAACGTCTACATTTTATTTTTCAATGGTATGATGGATGACTGGCGGTACGTAGCAATTGACTGAAAATTCTTGAAAGCTCAGCGGCGCGTCGATCCGACCTCGAAATCACAATTCTCATCCACGGAGATCTCGATCGATAGCAATCATTGAAAGCCGACTGCAACGCACCCCTCACCCCCTGTTTTACTGCAGTAATTATTATTCCGCCCCTATATTGCACGAGGAGATGCACGGCCGAGCAAACGTGACGTAACGTAGCGAAACGAAACGAAACGGAACGAAACGACCGAACTATACCAACCCTCACACCCCTCTGGAAAACCGCCTCCCCCTCCCCCCTCCCGTGGCCCGCGGGGTGAGGGGGTGGATGGCAATCAATAACTTTGAAACGGCAGCGACGTTTCGGGGAAAAAACAAATTCAGCAGGTTGCTTGATTGGAAAAAACCCTCCCCCACCTTCCTCTCCCTCCTATTCGAATGTCGACAACCACCCCTGCTTTTCAACCCCTTCTCTCGCCCTCACCTTCGACTACGAAAAATCGACGCGAGCCGCTTTTTCACCGTTTTATTTTGTAATTTTGATCATCCGCCCCGTCCCCCCTCTTAAAATGAGTTAGTGCCATCCGGTTTGTCCCCGAGAGTTTTGGAATTTTTTAGCGGCGGGGGTGGTGATCGCGGCGCGTGCATTCAAGTCTATGCAGAGTTGGATGTTATCTGAATTGTTTCGGATAATAATTATTCGTCATTCGGATCAAGTTATTCTACCTGTTCAATCGAATAATTCATCATTATTGACTCCAATACCTTATCCAAATAATTACTCTAAAATTTGACCAGTGGGTACCGCACTAATTGTCGGAGGCAAATTGATAGAATAGGTTTTCTACAGCTTCTGGTCTTCTTCGTTGGCAATAAACTAAACCCCTTCTGGATCGTGTGGTAACATACGATGAAAAGTGGATACGATGCAACAACAGACGAAGACCTTGATTATGGTTGAACGCTTGTGAAGCTCAATCAGCTCCAAATCGAGCTCTTCATCCGAGCAAACTTATGCTTGGCGTATGGTAGACAGAGAAAGGAATCATTCGTTATAGCTTTTTAAAAACTGGAGAAACAGTAACAGCTAGAAAATACTGTACTGAATCGCAAATAATGCATGAGAAATAAAAAATGGAGCCGGTATTAGTGAATCGGTAGTATGTGATCCTGCTGCATGACAACGCTAGATCTCACGTTGCACGAATCACGTTGCAAAAACTGCATGAGTTACAATATCAAGTTCTACCCTATCCATCGTAGTCACCGGAACTTTCCCCAACCGACTTTCATTTATTCAGAAGTTTTGACAACGTTTTGAAAAATGAACGATTCATAAGTAAAGGGGTTGTAAAAAGTCCTTTCGAAATACTCATGTCGTCAAAGAACCCTAATTTCTGCCATAAAGGCATAAATGCTTTAACACTTTGACTACCATGTCACCCGTATGTGGATGACACTTAGATTGAATCATTATTTGTTTGATCATGTATACAGCATAAATATATCTAATACAATTTAACAGAATCAGTGAAACATTATGGAAATTATTAATATTATTGATGAAAGCGAGTAGAATTAGAAGTTATATTCATTTTGTACAAAAATTTAGGAAGTTTGCCATTTTGTGTTAATTAACCGTTGGAAAAGATGTGTACAAGCTGAGGGTAACTATTTTGATTAAATAAAGTAGCAAAACAAGCTACTAGATACAAAAATTACTTATTTGAACTTTTCAATTCAAAACGACAATTTCATATGCACCAACCAAACAGAATAAAAGTACGGTAGTATTGCGTTAGCTGACCGGGATTTTGCCTCGTTAGCTGACCATCGCTGTCCTCACCAATTTTTGTAACTGGCTATGTGGAGTGAGCCTCCGGCGTTACGTACCTAAAATAAACAAACGTAACCGAAATAGGCTTTAATTGAAGGGGTACAATTCATAGTGGTGTAAGTCATCTAATCATCATTTTGAAAAACAAGAGCTTTTATTAGACTGATCGTAATAAATTCCACGGTCACAGTTAATACGTTGACTAAAACAGTGAGAACAGCCATCTGTAGTCAGACACGGTATAAATTTCTCTTTCCTATATAAATCGTGAAGAAAAAAATGTTTCATTACTCAATATTGTACATGCGCACCTATATTAGTGCTACAATATCACATTTGTTCAGATTCTAATAAAAATCAATGGATATTTAATTAAATAAAATTTGGATCGCCGGTCACCGGTGACCACCATGGCAGTCAACGTGTTAATGATCGTAACGCATTGAAGATTGGTATTGTATTTAAGCTCTGTTCATTTTCTTCCAATGAACAGACATGTATACATTAACCCTTACACTACCAAGGGGAGGATACTTTGTGTCCACGATATCATACTCTGTGTGTTTATTTTGCTAATCAGTCCAATCAAAATTCTGAAAAAAATAGTTATCCTTGAATATATTGAGCTTGAGCATATACTTTATTGCGGAGTAATTGAATGTTGCGGTTTCGTAGAATGTTTCTTATCATTGAATGCGGCATTAATTTGCAAGATATAATTATTTCTTGAAGGTGGGCACTAAATGCCCCCCCATTGATAGTTCAAGTTTCAAAAAACACCTTGATAGTGCGGGGATTAAATCTATGCACGCAAATGAATATCTTAATAAACTTAACTTGCACCACTATGGCTTTCACTCCCTCAATTCTCAAAAAGATCGAAGTCCCTATCTTCCAAAACTGTCATTTCGCTTGTCGCGACATCCAAACATGTTTATTTAGGACTTCCATGTTTTGTATCAGGTATCCGTATTTCACTTGCACTCAATGGAGAAGAAACATATTCGGGATTTCCTAGAACTCTGCCTCCCTTGATAGTTGGCCAGATATGGTCCGAGCCATGGTCAGCTAACGCGACACTACTGTATTCAGAGATTCTTCATTCCGTTTCACTTGGCAAATTAAAATTCGAGTAGAATCGAGTAGAATGCGCTTATCGGTAGTCAACGGTCGAACAAATTGGGCAAGTTCGACTTCGCTTGATCGTCCCGCGTGTATCGATTGATTTTGCAATAGAATCGCCGTGACCGGGGCCCGAGTTTAAAAAGGCGAATCTCGTTTACGCTGACAAAAATGGCGACGATCAATTTATAGAGGCCTACCTCATACGGTCGACGGTCGATAACGACCGCTTATCCTTATGGGGCACGCCGTTTCTCATTTAGAATGCAAACGGACTGCTTGGTAATTTTCAATTGTTTCCTTGCTTCAGCTCTTGCAAAAAAACACACCCCCTCCTGAGGTGGAGGTCCACGATGAAACAGAAATTTCGTGTCTCGCATGTGACTTTAAGCTCATCAGACAATTATTTTACGATGTGTTTCCACCAGAAGACAAACATTAACCCTTTGAACTCCTTTGTCGAGCGTTACTCGATATCGATTTTATTCACAGGTACTCCTGTGTCGAGTCACGCTCGACATTTTTAAATTGCCAGTTTAAATGTGTATTGTATTTCGTAATATTTTTTCTACCACAAATATCAGATCTTAGCAAAGTTCCAATGCTATTTTCAATATAATTAGTAAAAAGAAATTGTTTAAATTGGTTCCTATCGACCAATTGTCTTTTCAAGGACATTTCAAATAAAACACTTAAAATAATAGGGAGTTATTGAAAAGAAGAGAAAAAGAAATTTGGAGTTCAAAGGGTTAATGTCATCTTTCATCAACTCACAACTCACGTGAAACTTTTCTTCCGCTTAAACAGATTCAACCCTGCTGTTCTCCTCGGGTCTATATGACCCGAAATTAAGATTACGTTTCCACAGGTTTTTAAATATTTCTTTTTTAATATTCAATGTATTTAAATTTTGCGTTTAGTTCTTTAGTATTTCACATTTTTTAACAATCAATTATTTCAAAATTTATTCAAATACATTGACTATTAAAAAGAAATATTTAAAAACATAGTATCTATGGAAACGTAACCTTCATTTCGGGTCATATAGACCCGAGGAGAACAGCGGGGTTAAACAGGTTTGAATTTTATATTATTTTCACGAGGCATCAAAATATTTTGTAGCAGTTAATGTCTCCATCTCAAGCTGGATTCTTTACAGGCTCGTTCTTATTTTGAAAGATTTTATTCTTATTTTAAGTTTAAGACAAGCCGTGTTTGGATTAGAAAGAGACAATGGCGGTAGCATGGAAAACTTGCTCGAAGATTTAAAAAGAGAAGAAAAAGTAAGAAAAGATTATACAGGGTGGCCCGTTTTAATGTTTCCACATGAATATCATCGAAGCTTTTACAGATATCAAAAACATTTTAGACAAGATTTGTATGATTTTGAGCGGTGAGCCAAAACTGCTAGTTTAGGAATTATTTTGATTTCAAGTTAGTAAAATGCTACTCATGGCTTCAGACAGAGCAACATTTAAATTGGAATATCTCCCAAGTTAACAGTTTTACGGCACGATTTCTCTAGTACTTCCTTATTCAGAATGAAGAACTATAATTATTAGTGCGTTACAGAATCTTACGGTATTAATTAAGAAAAATTTTCTCTGTGATGGAGTCCCCTGTACTACTTCGTAACATTAAAATCAAAATATTTTCCGAACTAACAGATTTTCGACAGGAACACTGTAGTAATATGTTACAGAGAAAAGAAAGAAAAGAATATCTGCGTTAGGAGCCACAGGTAATGTTTTTCAAAATTGGAATCAATATATTTACTAAAACTAACAGTTTTTTGACATAAGTGCAAAAATATATAATAATATATTATATGTACATCAAATATAAATATATATAACATGTAATACACAAATATATAAAAATATATAATAAGTTTTACAAAACATGTAGAGCTGCATCGAATATTGTTTAAAAAATACACATGTACTTGAAATATATTTACGAACATATTTAGTAAATATATTTATATATTTACAACAAGAAAATTAGTTTTATCTGCGTAAACATCAACTGAAGTTACGATGCAATTATACTCATAATACTTTGTCTGTACAGATCACCAGATGTCATTGATTTATTTGCAACTATATTTGTTTTAGTAACAATGTTCCTAATATTAAATGATAATTATTTTGTAATGCAACAGAAACGATACGAGTAATTAACCGGATTATACGTGGGAAGCAATAACTAT
Source organism: Macropis europaea (assembly GCA_916610135.2). Taxonomy (NCBI): domain Eukaryota; kingdom Metazoa; phylum Arthropoda; class Insecta; order Hymenoptera; family Melittidae; genus Macropis; species Macropis europaea. The sequence continues at coordinate 20,911,834 of OU744345.1, read as the reverse complement.
TAATTATTTCTGTGCAAGAATAATTGCAGGATGCTGTAGACGAACAATAATGATGAAATGTTTATTGACGTAATGGTGATCGAGTTATAGGTGAATAAATGGAATAATCGATGAAAAAATGTGTATGAAACGCATTAAGGCGATTAATGGTGTTATTGCGATAAGAATCCGTTTGCAGGCAGTAAATCAATCGTTCCTACTGGTTCATGATAGCTGAGTCGGCTGATTAGAGCATCGTAAATTAATTTGTATCAATTAAACCACTATTAATTAAGTTCCGTTTCGACGGAACGTTCGTCGACACCGAAAGAATTCTCCTGATCATCAATTCTCCGCTATTTTAATTCACTTTTAACAGTCTGCTAACATTTTTATCCATTACGCACTATTCTTTGACACTGACTTCGACTTACGTTATATTTTTTAGGGAAATTTTGACAATAAGATTTAATAATCTAACCTTCCGATCGATTTTTCGGTTGTCTTGGCGACGATTTCATGTATAATTTTCGGTTACTGATAGATGTTAAAGGTACAAAATTTTGAAATTAACAATGACTTAAAATTGTAATTTTGCTAATAGTAACAAGTTGAAAATATTTGTAATGTTCAAATAGTCAGATGAATTCAAATTTCGTTTCTTAAATGTTCTGGAAGTTCAAATAAAGATTTCTAAAAGTTTCACGTACCAAATTTCAGTGTTTAAAATTTTGGAAGCTCTAATTGAATAGCTCAGGAGATTTGGAAGCCTGAAATTTTGTATGTTCAGTGTTTACAGAGTGAAAATGTCAAATTTGAAATTTAATAGCTCCGAGTGTAAGATTATAATCTCGAAATTCGAAAACCAGAAACTTACAATTACAAAATTATGGAATTAACTTCAATGTTCTAGAACTAAAAAATCTCAAATTATCACGCTGCAAAATTTGAAACTCGAAATTTGCCGATTAAACGCTTTGGTATTGTAGTTTAAGAATCAGGAACACGGAGTTTGAAATTCTTACTTTTGAATTCCAGAAAGAATAAAATCTGTTACATGTCAGAAGTTGTTTATGAATCAACCTAATTAGTTAACCCTAGAGTGGGCGCATAGCTCATTTGGTAAACACTAGATGCGTAGACTGAAATTTAAGTGCAAACAATTCTTTTTTCAGTTTAAAATACTGAAATTTTAGTAATAGCAATTAATGTATAGAATAATACCTCGTTAATCAAAAGAATATATATGCAATAAAAATATAATAAAAAGAATATTCTAAAGAAAATAAATGCACATTCCTTTTTAATTTGTAACTTTGTCTTTATTCAAGAAGTCTGAAATCTAACAAAAGAAAAATTTTTAAACAAATCAACAGTCTTTCAATTTTGGTTTTCTTTCTAATTTGAGGAATCTGATGTAGAACCATTTACAAAGCAATTTTCACACAGTAAAGCTATGTGTTCCAGGCACATAAATAAATAAATATTGGATTCGACCAGCCAGCCGACGAAAAATATTATTTCTTAGGCTAAAATAATCAGCTAGAGTGAGAAAGAATACTGAAGATTAAGCTATAACTAAAATATTTAACATCGATAACCGCGTCTGTGAGATCGTACGCGCCCACTCTAGGGTTAAACATGAAGCTGAAATTAGTAAGTGTCCCATGATTCCTGGACGGGGGTGTATGTCCTCCACAGAATTTGTTCAGTGCTCCAATTTCGAAGGGTTATAGAAGATTTCTGAACGAGCGTCTCAATTAATTCTTATCCGCTAGGAAACGGTTCGACCAGGGGATCAGCTACAGAAAAAACGGAGAATACTGTACAGAGAAAAAAATAGTAGGGTATAGAGAAAGGAGCAATTGGTGAAGGCAGAAAAGGTGCTGCGTGCTGGGTGTCCCGATGGAGAGGTGTCCCGATCGGATTGAAAGTGCACGCGGACAGAGATAAATCGTTTCATCGATGGATATCAAAGGATACCGGATCCGAAGCGGTTCTCTCTCACTCTCCCTCTCTCCTTCTCTCTCTCTCTCTTTCTCACTCCCTCTTTCTTTTTAGCCGTGGCCAATGCACACAGCCATTTGTGCGTTAAATCGAAACCCTCTGCGGAATAACCACGATCGCGAAACGATATTACTACGGCTCTCGCTACACTGTTTCTACTACATTTTACATAATACACCAGCTAACGGTTCCTTGTTATACCTGTAACACTGCCTAATCCTTCCACTACTAAAAATTCGCGCATAGAAATAGTATACATAAGTAGACTGCGGAAGTTTATGCAAATGCATATTTTATGGGAATGAATTGAACAAGTGGGACTTTGACAGAATATATTTCATCATTAGAGGATCTTACAAATACATTTTGCATATTTTGCATATTTCTTGCATATATGTTGCATACTTTGCATATTTCTTGCATATAGATTGCATGCTTTGCATATTTCTTGCATATACAGAATTTGTTTACAAATTAGCTCGAGTAATTGTTAGAACTTGCACAACCTTGCCATTGCAGACTATAACTACCAGAATATGGCTTTGTTGTGCCGACTGATCATCCCCGTGACATCAGAAATCGGAGCCGCTCCTGTGTGATCGGTGGGTACCATCATGTAACACATCAAGGGACATTGAAAGGTCATTTTCGGGATTTGAATTAATTTCTTCGGAATTCCAGATCAAGTGCTGTGTTAGTCGAAGAGAAATACAACATTATGTGACGAGGAAGATGAAATATGCAAGCTTTTCTATATGTATGAACTTTCTTAGAACTTTAAATATCTGATTTCTAATTTAAAAAATTCCCCGAAATATTCAACAGCAATCCAAATACATACTACTAAACTTTTCATCATTGAAATAATCGCCAAAATGTATTTAAAATAACCATGGAAAGAAATTACTGATACAGCCCAGGATGTGTACATCTCAAATAGAAATTATGTGCTTAGCAATATCAAGAATTTTATAAAAGACAGTATACCGTAGACGTACCTTCATAAATTTCATAAATCTTATCAATAAATTGCTAAGTTCAAAATTCTGTCAGCCATCAGACTGGCTGTGATCGAAATTCGAATTTCCCGCGGCACAAAGTCGCCTGACGGTCCTCTTCGGGCCCTTTTGGTCGCGGGCCCTTTGTCGGTACCCCGCAGTTATGTCGTCTCGGGAGCATAACGATATGACGGGCGCATATTTTATCCGCGAAGGATCGCCATGGGATCCATGCGATGTAAATCAACGTTGGGGACCAGTGATGACATCCGCTGACGCAAGGACTTGCTTGAAGGGGCCCCGACTTCGCATTATTATTATACCACGGGGGACTCGTGGAGGGGGGCATACCGCATACCATCCTAATATGCCGGGCCCTACTGTGCGCCTTTGTCCTTTATTCCTCGTCCTTTGTTGTCCAGAAATGCCGACAAACTGTATTTTACCGTCACTACGCTCTTAAAATTATTTAACGAATAATGTCAAACAGGATGGGTACTTTGTTTTTGAAATGTAACCGGTTTGATTCGGCTTCGATCGTCATAACTTCCTCGGACATCTAGATTCTGTCCCTAACCGAACTGAATAACTTTTAATACCAAGGAAGACAATCCAAAGCATTATAACTACTGTCAACATCACAAATCGGTTCCAAAAATGCGGATACTCTCTGCTTTTTCAATAACGTTCACTGTAGCTCCCATGAATCTTGAAGTTTTACTCCAACGTTCTCAACACCAAGAAGAATTATCAAAACACCATAAAATTATCGAAAATCAACGATCGATCTCGGAAAATCGGTTTTTGAAGCAATTTTAATTAGAACGAAATTTGTAACGCCCACGAGAGTAACTCAGAACCCCATGAGTCTCACGAAAATCAGCAGTGGATCCCGAAAAACCTCGCTTATTATTACTATAGCAAGTTTCACCGGGTTCTGGGAAGGTTAGGTCCAGTTAGCCGAGGGGACAGGGGTAGGTAAAAGTCATACGAGTCCTCTTTTATGGTGTCGGAACAACATGCCATATCGGAGACACCTGTTAGCGAACGAACCAGCCAGAGCAAACCAGACTATAAACGTATATGAATAGGATGGGGGGAGGCATGCCGGGAATTAAAAGAGCGTTGTCATATTATAATCGTATTATGGCGAGCTTGGACCCAGATCCCGGCAAAAACCTCCATTCCTTCCACGTCACGCCGTCGAGTCTGCTGCAGCTTCAACACCTACACTTCAACGTCCTCTTCTCTTATATGCACATGCTTCATCTGACTGCTACTTATTATTATTATTGCCATTTCTTTTCTTCTTCTCTGCATGTAACCCTGTGTCGGCTTCTATGGCCAGTTAGTCGGGGGACCTACAGATTCAGGTCGGTTAAGAACTACCATGTGTCAACAGCAACAGAGGAGCACTGAAAAGACGATCACCCACCTTAGCACTGACGGTGCCCAAAGTGACTTAACTGTAACAGTCGGATGAGAGCCGGTGTTTCCTACGTGGCAACGTCGTCGACTTATTGTTATTGTTTTGGTATGCTCAAGATATGATTCAAAAGGGCGTATGGCTATACCTTTACTCATTAGGGAGATCACTTTTGTCTTATTCCTTGGACGTAACTCAACATCGGCTGCTAAGGTCCTTTAGTCGGGGGATCTACAGTTTTAGGTGGATTCCGAACCACCATGTAGATCAGTTTTGTAAGTCGTAATATTATTTTATATAGTGGAGGTGATCTAAATATGGGCTGGTACTTTTATTTTAGGATTTACTGCCAACCTGTTGAAGATTTTTAAGTTATAACATTTGAACCTATATCTAAAACATGTTCGTTTTATAATATGGAATTCGAATAAGCTGAAAATAAATAATGTTTGTTTCAAATTATGTGCTTATAATAGAAGTAAAAATGTTCATTTTTGAAAATATGTTCTAAACACGGGCTACTCAAAATATTCGAAAAGAAAAGTAAAAATTGCGTACTTGCAGATTGATATATTTGAAAATATGTCCAAAACAGTAGAATGTTTACAATAGTCACAAATGTACACAGAGAAAGTGTAAATTGTGTAAAAGACTGTGGTTAAACGTGTTGGTGATCATAATAAAATACACAGTTTATTATAGAAATTGTCTTTCTTAACAGTACCGGCCACTGATCTGAAGATAAGATACATAAAATCCTACACTTTGTACTGTTCTTTTTTCTCTACATCTTGTAGCCGGGAAAATTCTCTTTCGAGCACGCGGACGCCGAACTTTGCCACCTAGCGGCAGTGCATGAACTATGGCCCCGTGGGCGGTTCACCGGCACGCCCACAAAAAATAGTCCTATGTTTTATCCTGGATATATTATTTATTTCGCGTTAAAATATAGCCGATGACACTCCGGAAAATCTAAAGAGGCTGTTGTGAAAGTTTCATAACAATTAGCTTAGTAGTTTTTGAGATTTTTGCGAACATACAAACACATTCTGTCTCTTTATTAGAATAGTAAGATAGGTACTACAGTCACGTAAAGAAAAAAAATTTATCATTAGGCGTCATGGCTTTTTAAATTAAATTTTGCATTCTTTCACTTTCTGCTTTCTACGGGAAAAACATATGGTCCGTACTGTATTGTCGGTTTTTGCCCAGACACTGCTGTAGCGAAAAGTTTAAACAATAGACAATCTGGCAAAAGATAGGGGAACTAATAAATAATTACAAACTGTTACAAGTAGACTGTTTGGTAACCATATTATTACCTTAAAGCCATAATGATATACGGCGATAAACAAACGAACTGAAAATTAAAAAATATAGATGTAGGAGTATGTTGTTTGAAAGTTACATGGCGTTGTAGACATATAACCAATCCCCTCATTACAAACCTCTTTTAATTAAACTTGATACAGGAGTACTTCGTTCAGAGATCACTACTTGGCCTTGCAGGTCTTAACGCTCGCTGAAGACGGAAGGAAAAACGAGCAAAACGGAAGTGAGACAGAGTGATGTCAGGAAACATTGACAATTAATTTACTAGCCCATAATGAGGTGTTATACACTAATTCAATGCGCCTTTGCAAGTAAATCAAGAACCTAATGTATTATACTCGCAATTGATCGTCTGCACAAACATTTAATACTTTAAGAAATACTTATCAGTAAATATCGTGTTATTTGACCCCATAATTCGCAGTCTGAATACTGAAGCTCGCAAAAAGTTTTCTTTAATTATAAAACTACGATCGTAGCCTATGCCATTGATCCGAACATCCTATACGTCTTATGAAAAATTACTCAAATGAAGAACAATGTTTTGTCATTTTAGTTGACAAAATCTCAACAATCAATTAAAATTACGTTGATAAAGACAAAATGAAGAATATAGACCCTAAATCTCTTCTTATTGGAGGTATTAACTATTGCCCTCATATTAAGATTATATGATGAAAATAATCACTGAAATGCCTTCATTTTATAACTGAGAGTCCGATTTTATGTGTTCATAGATGAGGTTTGAGACGAGATGTATACTACTGTACTTCAAATCTAATTCAAGCAGTGTTCAGTAATTTTAATATTTTCCCCATTCTCTCAACACAAGCATTGATTATTCGATTTCGCTTTCAAGAATAGAATGAAACGCGTATTCCATGATTTTAAGAAAAATACATTTTATCTCGAAAGACTGTAATATAAACTTCAAAATCCTAAACCTTAAGATAGTAGAAAAATCTTATAATTACAGACTGAAAACTCGGCGAAGTTCATATTTAAAGCGTAAAAAACCGGAAAACTGAAACGTAACCCTTGAGAACTAGAAATTTCAGCATGAAAATCGAAAATTCTGAAATGAAAAAAGCTTGAAGATTCTAACTGTGATATTACGGACATTATATTAGGTCGTCCGGGAAGTTACTGCCGTTTTGAACGTAGTATGTTTATTACCTTTTTACCTGAGTAATAAAACATCGTTTGACCTAGTGGCCATGCACAATCCTATGAAGCACATTTCAAGTGTAACTTCTGTGCGAGATAGTCATGAATTTTCTGAGTTTTTTAAAAGATATAAGTGAAAAATCATGAGCCAAAACAGGGTTTATTTCCATCATGTCATGTTATACGAGTTTCGAAAAGGATCTAGTGCAACCGAAACTGCAAGAAACATTTGTAGTGCATATGGAGAAGGTGCTGTATCTGATCGCACCTGTAGAAAGTGGTTCGAACGATTTCGACGAGAGACTTATTGCTTGGAAGATGAAATTTTCGAAACAGAGAAGCCGTCCAGCAACATGTGGATCAATTTATTAACCAAACAGATAAAAAATGTTACGAAAGTGGTATAATGAAGTTACCCGATAAATGGAAAGAGTTGTCGGAGGAGATGGAGCCTACGTTGCCTTCTAAAAAGAGATATAAATTGAAAAATATAAACCACGATCGTACGCATGAAAACGGCACGATCTTTCCGGATGACCTAATATATTCCATGCTCATAACTGAACTATTCGAAAACCTAACCAAACCTTTCACAGTCTTCCACGGTCTTGCTCATTCTCCCGACAGAAGGATTGACTGTGCGGTTTCACTCGGCAGAACAGAGCGAAACGCGAATTCCGTGGTCGAGGAAATATCAGGATCCTCGGTGTTTCTAGAGGACAGGCAAAGGAAACAACGAATCGAATTCTCGGCGGAGAAAGGCGCATATCTGGAGGACGGATGACAGTGAGAGGGCTGCAGATAGATAATGAGGCTGACAGAAAGGGGGATCCAGTCGGATGAGAAAAGGGAGCATGATCTGGGGCCTTAGACGTCCTGGCGGAGTGCAAAGTGTAACAAATCCAGCTTTCACCCGGCCCAGACAGCGAGACAATTTATGTGGCGCATGTTTCGTTTCGTTCGAAGGCCGAACGACAAGCAGAAGTCAGTCGAACTGTCGAGCCTATGCTACCAACCTTCCAACCTTCCTTCAATCCCGACCAGGCTAAAACTGCCGACTTATGGTGCAGAAACACCATGCGACTCGATCATCCAAGCAACACAAGCAATCGTTACCAAACCGGATTTTTTCTCTACCCCGATACTTCGTTAGCCTGATACTCGGGTTTGATCGATCACGAAATACCCGGTTCCTTTATGAAATGCGGCAAATTCGAAAAGCTCAGAGTTCAAGATTGGAAGCTTGACAATGAGGTACTTCAGGTAATTGGAAGGCTAAAAGTCGAAGATTTTTGATTTTAAGCAGCTTAGAAAGACGACAGTCTAATGTTGGGAATACTCAGTAATATCAATGTTAAGCTTAAAAGCTCGAAATAGTTTACTATAATGTTTCAAAGCTACGAAATTAAAATTATGATGTAAGGAGTACTGAGTACGTGTAGTTTAAAGTTGTAAAACTCAACAAGTGTAAATTTAAAGTTTGTTTGCCTGGCAAGCTCCAGTATAAAGTTTATTAAGTTAATTGTGAGGAATTTCAGAAAGCTTAAAGTTCAAACAACTGAAAAGTCTGTACTCTGACAGTGGAAACGCAACATGTATATCTTCAAAACTAATTTCTAATTTAGATACACTGAATAGTTTCAAATATAAACTAAAAAGTATGGAGCACTCAAGTTTAAATATTGTCACCTTAAAATCTAGGAATAAAGGGAATTTAAATATTCAAAATCGGAAGTGTCACATTTTAAAAATCTCGAAAAATCAAATTGTGATTAACAGGCACTGAACGTCTTGAATTTAAAGCGCAAAAGTTCGGAAATTGAAAAACTTAAATTTAAACTTGAAAACTTGGGTAAGTTCAAACTTGAAACTTAGAAATTCGAACAGCTCTGGTACAAAGTTCAAAAGCTTAAAGATCGAAATTTTCATATAAGCAGTATTAAATATCCCAAATGTAAAGCTTGAAAATTTGGAAGTCTTATAATTTAAAAGCTTGAAAAGTAATGACTCCAAACGTCAAAACGTTTGAAAATTGGAATTAATATCACGGGTACCAAGAATTTAAAATTTATAACTTAAAAACATGGAAACATGTTCTAAGCTTAAAGAGAAACTTGGAAAAGTTTCAGACAGTAGAAAAAGGAATAATACCGGTTATCAGAACCGCCAAATGAAATTTCGAAAAAAGTTTCCTAGCAAACCGTGATTCCAAGAACATAACTGCTGAGAAAGGTATAAAAGGAAGTGTTCCCTCGTTCTCGCATAGTTCTTCTAAACAGTTTAGCATGCGAGCAGCAAGTGTCAGGTCCCAAGAAACCTCCAGCATGGCGTTCACCATAAACAACGCGTGGACCATAACAGTAGCCCCGTGGAATTAGCTCCCATTCAAGTTTCAAGTTTCCTCTTCCTCAAAAGGTACTACGAAGATTCGCGACGTCACGATTATGAACAGCTTCCGTTCGGATACCGTTGCTTTTCTTTATCCTGCTGTCCCGCTAGCATAAGCTCATAAACTAACGCCGTACTTGGAGAACGACTAATGCATTCCCGTAATAAAGATACGCCCGTGATACACGTAATATTCCTCATCACATCCGTTCTGCTTACTTTTTTGTTGGCCAGTCGTACTCGAACACTCCAAAGCCGTCCCAAGTATCTCTCTAACTCGTTTGCTATGTTAGCTGGAACTATACCAAACACATACTTCGTTAATTTGTCTGAGAATTTCCTTACGCAGTACTGATTATTCTGATATAATAATTTGAAAAAGTAACATTTTAGTCTAAGCTATATTTTAATTGAATACGTTAGACTTGCTATCATTAATGTAAGATGACATTATTTGATATCCATGGCAGGATGAAGTTGAATTCTTTTTTTGGGGAAAGCTCAGAATGTTCCGCATATTGTGGTGTTCATTATTTTAGAAATTGTATTTATGTTACTGAATTTCTACACTTAACGAAAATGAATCTAGACACAATTCAAACCTGCTCTAGATTAACGAAAGTCCAACTAAAAGACTTAAACCAAATTAATCTATGACCAACCCAAACCTAATACAAACGTCGAACTAACCTACACTTCCACACTCAAGCTTCTGTATTACGTTCAAGTAGTTATTACTCATACTATAATTTTGAAGCAACTTATACCTATACTTATACGATACTTATACATTTTGGAGCAATATACGTTTGAGCTGTCTTATTGTTGGTTCCATGTAGAAGATTTGGTGAGGGTAGATTACTTTCCGAACATGGCTTTGTTGTATCTAAATTAGCCTCGAATAATGCGTAAATTGGGTCTGTGAGGTAATTTCATATTTAGAATTCAAAATATTTCATATATTTCCCTATTGTGAACTATCAAATTATGAATTTAAAATATCCAATCTATGAAGTTTGAAATTTGTTATTCTAAAAACCTTAAAATCCAATATTTTGAATGTAAGAACCCCGAATTTTTAATTTCAGGATATTAGCTTCAAACTTAGGTTTTCTAAATTTCAATTTTCGCATTTTTTCCCCTATTTTTAGATCTTTAAGATGCGCAATTCTGTAATCTTTATTTCTAAAATTCAATATTTCCAATTTTCTAATTCTACAAAATTTAATTTTCAAAATTTTCATCAACATCGTGCATATTAATTTTCGAATTCACATCGTCTAAAAAATCTGATTAAGTTCAAAATAAAAGAAAGAAGTTCGTTTAAATTTAATTAATTTCCTATAATAGTGCTTATTGAATTAAAATTTCCATAAAATCGATAGAAATCTGAGATTTCAATACAGTCATTTACCAAAAGTTTATACAACTTCTGGTACTTCAGTTGCATTTGTAATACAAAAATCTTCATTTTGAGATCGAACGAATGATCGAACGGCTCGCACCTGTTGAGAACCAATTTGCACCTGGCTTTCCCGATCTAACCCTTAATTACCTTTCTAAAATGGAGCTCGTCAACTCTTCGAACTATACCGATAGTCGCAGGTATACTAATTCAATCCTGAAATCGTCAGTGTGCATGGACCCGGCCGTTTGTCAACAAAAACAGGTTTCCAACGCCATAGTAATGGCATCTTGGGCCAGTTAATTGGTATTTATTATAATTGCTGTTCATACTCACGATAACAGGCTCCATGGTGATGATAATAATTCCATAACGAGGCTACACCATTAACATGAGAGCTCGTGGGAACAAAATGGAGATCTCAGGACCCGATCATTCACGCCCAGGTAGCTGACAATCCAGAACCCATGGTGTCCTATGGAACCGTGATTTTAAGTCCACTGCCATAATTCAAACTCCTCGACCACCTGGGAGACCGAATGTGCTCATTTTAACCAAATATTTCTTATCACTAACACTGATTTGTATTTTTGAAAGTTTAGTACGTCAATCATAATGACATTGGAAAGATTAGAATTTTTATTTCAGTTTTATACAAGAGAAATTAATGCATTTTTGTGATTGTTCTGGAAACCTGATTTCAACATTTGGCGATGACATGCTACTATAGCCGTTTCTCATTAGGCGACCGTTTGGTACAAAATCCCACTATAGTGGCGTATCTGTTTTATCACCTTCCAGTGTAGATAACTCATGCCAGCCAATAATTTGTTTAACTTTTTATATCGGCTAAATAATATTTTGACAACATGGTCGCGGAGATACATTATTAATCCTAATAAAAATGCCTTTTACTATTATTTTGTACCGCGTTCTATAGAATTGCTATGTGTAAAAATATGTATTCTTTTACTTTGCATGTCACATTCCAAAATTTGAAACATTTCGTTAGCTACCTTTAAGAGAAATAGGCAAGTTAGGTTCCAGAAATTCAACTATTCAATGATATTAAAAAAATGTTCATCTTAATAAATTTGACCTGACGTTAATAAATAAATAGTAAAAGTTTATGCAATTTAAAATCTTCAATATGTATTCATTTTCTTCATAGATTAACATTGAACTATCTACTATGCGACAGGAATTCAACATTTGATGTTCAATTAATGCAGATGTTCCCTTTTGTAGATGTATGTCCTTAAAAAAACGAACAATTGATTAACATTTCCGCTGTTTCGTTACATATTAACAATTTTAATTATAAATTTTCCCCGAGCTTTTTGAAACTTTCATTTATTCTTTGCACAAAGGCTTTCAAAGAATTCTGGAAAAACTGCAATTTTGAAACGCGAGATATTATTCAGATACACCATGACATTGTCCACGGCATTAGTCCTTCCATCTGTCGTATTTGTTATTCGGAACAGCCATAAGTTTTCACGGAGAATAAAAGGCTTGGACGTTGGAGCACAGCATTAGAATAGAGCCGCTTTTCCTCTCGCCAGGACTGCTATGTCATTCGTTTCGAGATTATTTATGAGCTGAACAATTCATAAACGCTTAATTTATACTGTCCCTTTTCTTTCTCCTTTCTGCCACTTTCACTACACCTGCTCGCAGAAATGCCTTCACACCGACGCGATCATTCTGTATTTTGACCCTAAAAACTAAAAAAGAAAAACACCGTAGAAACTGTGATCATTAATATTTGATTTATTCCTCTTTATGTCCACAGTGTACCTAAAAATATGAAACCACTTTGGCACATGCTTTCGGCTAATTACTATTATATTAATCCGAAAATACAAATGCAAGTGAAATAAAAGATGCAAAGTGTATATCTGCTTAGACGAAAATGTCAATTAAACATTTCGTTCACTGAACTCGACGAAACAAATGAAAGTGGCACACAGATTCAGTAATGGAGTCTTCAGGTTTTATCTAAATGTACACTCCCGTCCATAAGTCATGGGACATTTACTAATTTCAGCTTTACGTTTAAATTAAAATGATTAAACACCCACTATATTGAATCAAACAATTATTTACAGATTATTTACACTGAATACAAGTTCTGAATGTTAAAATATATTGAAAATTATATATATATATCAAGTTTAAAATTTGCTCACTAATGAATGCTCCCTGTTTCGAGATGATAACTCGAAATAGCTTTGGCAATCTTACGGTCTCTTTTTTTAGTGTTTTTTCTTGGATTTCTGTCCAGAATCGCTGCAAATGTGTCTACAGATCACAAAATCGAAACAAATGTCGCCCAAATTTAACGCATTGATAAACTGGTCTTGAACCGTACTATAATTATTTCAGTTTCTTTTATATTAATTATAACAGAATACTAACCATATCATTACAAATATGTTGTGTAAACATAAATGTTCTTAAAAGAACCGTTCATATCGAAATAAGTAACCAATTCTACTATATCGTAATCCAGGTTTATTCAGAAATGGTAAGGTGTCCCATGACTTATGGACGAGGGTGTATGTGAACGTTTTCATGTTTACAATCGATTTAAAAACACTTTATTATCTGGTGTATAAATATGAACTCGTATATTGAGAGTAGCAATAAAGAGTATTCCAGACAAAATGAAATCCATTTGGTCGGAAACGGTAAAATGCAATCTCCAGAGTCGAAAATATAACTTTTTTCATAGTACATATTTTAATCGCTGCATTAGCAACATTTTCATTAAATTTTTAACGATACAACCTGTGATTCACATAGAAGCGCATTCCAATTTCATTTCAACCCTTCGCGCACGATCGCCTTTCACGGTCGCTCGACCTTCAAAAAAAAAAAAGAAGAAGACAGAAAAAAAAATAATTCACTTTGGCTGCGAGTGCAGCTGCAGCTGCACGCGCGTGGGCGTTCGTCAGGGTTCGCAAAATACAGAACCCAGCCCGGGGCACAGGTGAAACACGGCTTTACGAGCCTGAAAGGCTAATGAAAATATAAGTTGCTCGCGATAGATTTTGAAATAAAAGCACCGTCGGCGCCGCTTTGAGGCCGGCTTTTGAATTAAGTATAACTAATATACGTATGTTTCGAGGAGGCAAAGGCATTCAGGCTCGGTGTTTTTGGCGTTCATTGAAAGGGAAACGAACTGAAGGAGAGTCTCTGAATGAGGGATGCTATCGACCAGAGAGACTGGTCCTCTTCAGCGCTGCTTATCTTCGCGAATTAATCGATTTTCAGAGAGCTGGCCCGCTGTTTCTTTTTATTTATGATGTTTTCATGGAGAATCTGCCGAGGTTAGGAGCAGAAGGGACACTGGATCAACTGGTTTGAATGAATTTGTTTAGACACAGTATACAGTGAATTTTGTGGTTTCTCAAATTTGTGTTCTTAACCCTCTGACTGCGTGTCTCTTCCAACGAAATCCGTCTAGTGCCTGCGGGGGGATAATGGCTGGGCAGGGGTGGCTGATTTCTGTCACTCATTACTTTGTTGCACTTCGTTCGTTTATTTTAGTAAACGTTTCGTTTGTTGTTTATTTGTATCGTGGAAATCCACGGTGAAACAAATATTTCGTGTGTGACTTCAATCTCATGAGACAATTATTTCACGATTTGTTTTCGTTATAAGACAAATTTTAATATCATCTCTTATCAACTCATATCTCATGTGAAACTTTTGTCTCGCTTAAACAGATTTAACACTTAGATTGCCACGTTTTATTAGCTGAAACTGTTGAACTGTCTAAATTTTTATACAAAATGAACGTAACATCGAATTCTATCCGTTTTCATCAATAATATTAATAACTTTCATCATTTTTGACTGTTTCTGTTAGATTGAATTGAGTTTGAATATTTCCTAAACTAACAGTTTTCTAAATGAAATACTCTAATACTTTTGTTATAGATAATGAAAAGCTGCATCAACCAATGTATTAAAAAGTAAGTATATAGTTCCATTTAACGAAAGCAGAAGCGATCTTTATATCCTCACTACGCCTCCATCCATAGAAAAGTATAGATACCAGATTATGTCTCCTTTGAAATTATTCAATTTTTACCTGAAATATTTTTCGATAACGGTAACAGTTTCGAAGGTATTCGTGTATAAATATTAAATACGTTTCACGCGTTCAAAGTATTTATAGAGAAATCGATTTCTACACTCCTTGTTTTGCGAAAAATGATCATTTCATTTTAACTAAAACAGTGCAGTATTTAATAAATATTTGATGAGTTATTTAAAGGATTTCATTGAAATGATCTAAAGTTTTTGATATTATTGTTCTTAATGGAAGTTTTCTCGCGATTAATCACTAAGTATTAATAGTATTTGTCATTGAAACCTGAAAATTATGTTTAAAAATGTAGAAAGACATTTCCGAAGATCAATGCGATCAAAGTTTTAAATTTTAAATTTCCAGTTGTCAGCATCCGAGAATTTTGAACCGCAAGTCTAGCAAGTTCACAAACATTTCAAAATTTCTCATTTGACTGATAGAAATACAAAATTTTTAGAAAGTCTACAAGCCTTCACTTGGAAATTTCCACAACTTCAAATTTCAAGTGTACAAAATTATGAAAGACTTGTATGGAATTTGTAGTATTTTAAATTTTGAAGTTTATCTTCCCAAGACATCAAATTTCAAACTCTACAAACGATAAAAACTTGGAATTCAAAAGCTTCATACTTCATCTGTTAAGTCGGAAGGAGAGCAAAGAAAATATTTAGCTTACTCAAAGAAATACAAACTCGAATACATTCACATTACAAAAATTCAGAAGTAAAGAAACAAGTCTTGCTTTATAATAAAGCCCGTTTATTACTAAGGTCTTACAAGTACATTAGAAACCTTTTAATACGAAAATGCATCCCCGTAATCGCATGAAAACTATGCAGCGCACAGTATGCACACGTCTCCGTATATACAACCCCGTTCCCATAAACTAATACCGAAGTTAAATGAATTCGAAATGATCGATAAACTTTATCATTGATCAATTAAACTTTGTACCGTGTGAGTGACGTAGCCTGAGAGGGGGTGGATCCGAAAGGGGCGGTTTATTTAATGAACGCTAAATGCGGTGCCAGAGATGTCGACGACAACGTAGACGAGGGATCTTCCCCCTCTTCATTTGTTTTTTTTACCATTTTTTTCGCTCTTTTCTCTCATATAACTTTAAATTATAACCTAAGCTGGACCGATCAATCATTCTCCGACGATTCTGTCTAATTCATCCGCCGATTTTGCACGAAATTTCTGACCAGTTACTTCGAGTATTTACTTCGTATTCTGACGATAATCGAAGTTCTTGTATAATTTTTGTGGACAATTGAAAACGTGGATCCTTTAATGAATCTAGACCAGGGTTAGATATTTAACCATTCGATTAAGAAATAAAATGACAAATTTTTCATTTAAATTTAAATTTAACGTAGCATATCATAATATGCATAAGAATTCACTTAAGCTTTAACCCTTGCACTACCAATGTATTTTTTGAAATTCGTACTACCAACCGGGGGCATTTAGTGCCCACCTTCAAGAAATAATTATATCTGGCAAATTAATGTCAGATTGAATGATAAGAAACATTCTGCGAAACCGCAACATGCAATTACTCTGCAATAAACTATACGCTTAAGCTCATTATATTCAACAATAACTATTTCTTTCAGAATTTCGACTGGACTGATTAGTAAAATAAATACACAAAGTATGATATGGTGGACACAAAGTATCCCCCCCTTGGTAATGCGAGGGTTAAAGCGGAAGTACTTTTGTATATGAATGATAAATAATCTATGATATAATAGTATAATTAATTAACCATTTGCACTTTGGAGTCAGCTCTGGCGCGACGCCGTATTAAATTTATTAAACAAAGCGGTAGGAAGCGTATTTAATAAGAAATATCTATAAAACATTCTTTTATACCACAGGTTAGATATTTACGAAATGACAAATAATAGAACAAAATATGATAAAGATTATAATGCAAAGGGTTAATTCAATCCGACAGCTGCTCTGAAGACGTTTAAGGCATTGAGACTTTTACAATGGAGGGGTTGGTAGTTATATCGATGGACTATATCGATTCCAGGTGGTCTGTTGTTGATAGAGACGTATACTGAAATTAGGGCTGATTATTCAAGGTGTATAAACTGTTGGTTGCGTGTAGTTCAACGATATTCCGTGGCTTATCCAAACTTGCGGTGAAACCGCACTTAACACGTGCATCTACATATCTCAGCCCCTCTTTTCAATCCTCGTATTTACCATAGTCACGGAAGTAATAATCAACTACGAATAACCTGTCTTAGAACGTCTGTTTCAACTGCATTTCCCCCACAAAATTAACGAAATTGAATCTAAGTCGTCTAAAAATAATTTATCTTTTCGGGAATGTCAACCCTTATGCACATGATTGTTTTCTCTTTTTAATTGGAATACTTATTATTGACAAATATATAACGAAATTTGTGTATATCAGTTTTAAATTTCTTGATTTTTCTTTGTTTAACATTTTGACTACCATGTCACCCATATATGGGTGACACTGCGATGTAATCATTACTTATTTGATCATGTGTAGTATTAATAAACATATCTAAACAGGTCTAAAGGAACCAATAGAAAAATTATGAAAGCTGCTAATGTTATTGATTAACACTTTGACTGTTACGCTTTGTTAGCTGAAAATGACAATCTTTCTAAATTTCTAAACAAAATGAATATGACCTCAAATTATATACTTTTTAATCAATAATATTAGTAAGTTCCGCAATTTTTGTACTGATTCTATTAAACTTTATTAGATGTAATTTTGAATACTATACGTGAACAAATACATAAAGATTGAATCTAGGTGTCACCCAATAATGAGTGACATGGCAGTCAAAGTGTTAAACAGGGTATTATTTTCGGGTATATACATTCTATATAAAAATGTAGAAAGTTTGTAATTTTCAGCTAACACAGGGTGGCAGTCAAAGTGTTAATAGCAATAAATCCATATTGAATAAATATACTATACACTAATTTGAGTAAATTCGTTTCTGAGGAGGGTGAAAATCTTAAAAAGATCCAAATCAAACCTGTTATAAAACTAAGAAAAATAACTCTGGTTAGTTCTCTTCTTAATTTTCCATTATTCCAGAATCAGAGACGGATATAAAGTAATACCATCTGAGTGCAAAGATCGTCGTTCAGAATCTGAAAAAATACCATGTAGGTGTGTTCGTTTCCTTGAAACAATAAAAATTAACGATCGGGAATGAAGATGGTAGGAATTGAATCAGATAATCGAGATCCGGCTGACTCGAACGGAATTCTTCTATAATTCTTGTAACGAGATTCTTGAACTTAACGAGATATTATTAGTTCGTGAATTCCGGTTTGTTTGAACGCGTGTAATCGTTCGGTCGGTGGCCATAACCGGTGGAACGAATACTTGAAAGAGGAAAAAGGTTGACGATGATGCTGATTCTTCGACTCTTTAAATTTAAACTACCAAGAAATCCCTATTAACGAAAAGAGATTCTAAACCGATGAATGGAAGTTTTGTAATTTCCCGATATTTTTTATTTTATGTTGGTGGCTATAGTGCCCGCAATAGTACACAAACTTCAGACTTTCCAAGAGCATTAAATAATTGCTCCCACCGCATTGGCAAGGATAGCTACAATAAGCAGATAATTTTTCTTAGAAAAACAAATTATCTTTTGAAATATGTTTAACAAACTTAGATTAATAATTCAATATTGTCCGAGGTATAAACAATTTACCACACATATTTTACTGGATTTTTATCGAGTATTATCTGCTCCGAAAGTGTTGAAAACTATTTTTAATACACCATGTACGCGTTTTTATGAAGGCCTAAAGACTGGATTAATATTTGCTCTACCAGTACACATTGGACATGTCAATGTCAGTACAAATAGTATAAGGCTGTTTTTACATTGGTAAGTTACTTCTACCAGTAACTGGTACAACTAGCTAGCTAGGCCCCAAACTCGGGGCAAGTAGGTGTTTAGATTGGTAAGTAACTTGTACTAGTCACTTGCAATCAGCTACTAACACAGTGCAAACCATATAGAAACGTGACTGGTACAAGTACTTGTACCAATAGCGAAGACAGGAAAGTGAACAGCTGGCCAAGCTATTTACTTACCACTAGCCTTCCCCCACTATACTTACCTGAATTTCACACTGTCTGGACAACTAATTTTTCAGATAGCCCAATGTAAACGCGTTCGGGTAGGGTAGTAATAAGACGTTGTCAAGAGAGCATACAAACCCCTAGTGTGCAAATGCTAACGGTCAATTACATGAATTTAAACACGATTACAACATGTTTTGGATGCTATTAATCCTATTTAAAACGATCTGAGTAAAGACGCTTTGTTGGAGCGATGCGTCGGTAATTTTACGCAGAATAATACTGAGAATAATAATTTAACAGCATGTGAAACTTTAAACGTGCTTTTCTCAAAACCGTACTTTTGAAACGCATGCCAAACATATCTCGGCTACGGCTGAACATATCATCTTATTTTATTGGTAAAATCACGAAAACAGAACTGGTACTGGCACGGAAAGAAACACTTTCGTGTGGAAATGCCTGCTTGCCGCGAGGCGGTCAAGTGGACTGGCCAGGTTAGGTACTTGTGCCAGTTACTGGTGTAAGTAACTTACCAATGTAAACAGCTACTTGCTCCAAGATTGAGGCCTGGCTAGCAGTAACTGGCACAAGTAACTAACCAATGTAAACGCAACCTTAGTCAATAATATCTTACAATTAGTACAGTAGTGTTCTACAAGAGAGAAATTGTTAGGTAATTAAATGAACATATGTACACATAAATAAGAGGAATTCATAGAAATCTATTTAAAAAATAGAATAACATAAACATAAATAAATACGTAAGTAAATATAATATAAATATAGACTAAATGGTGTATAGAGACATCACATTATCTACCCCTCGTCTACTTCATTACCGTTACACAAAAAGGTACTCTTCCTTTGCCTTTCACTTTCTCTTTCCGCTGTATTTCCTCACATTCTTCTATCTCCTACAATATTTCCTGTACTCTCCACTGTAAGTCACGCAGAAAAGTTGTCATCGACGGGTTTAGTATTATGAATCTTCCAGAACGGAAACATCGAAATAATTACGAACGTTCGATCGATCGAGAGTGAAAAAAGCGTAACTCTAAACCTATCGGCCTTCTCGCCGGAATTCTCCGATTTCGAGGGGATGTTAGGTCCCAGTACACCTGCAACGTCCCCTCCTCGCTCACCTGGGATGTCCGTGTAGGTGTTAACGTCGAACACAGGGCCTCGTATAATATCCCGGAGTCGAGTATAGTGTCGGTGTCGGCATGTCGCGAACAGGCGTGGGCGTGCGTTTTATATTCATCGCGAAGAGGTATCATTTTCACGGGGGAAGTTTGAGGGGAGTACCCGCGAACTCGAATAAATAATGCCCGCGCTGTTAAAACTCTTATCCGAGGTCGCTGGCTCGCATAAATAAGGCCCGCGTGTTCCATCGACCTCCTCCTTGCACTTTCCTTCTTTCCATTATCCTTCCTTACATTATACAACGCTATGCTTTGTTCCCGCTCTGATTATGCTTAACCATGAAACAGCAGTACGTTACCGTATGGATAATTTCTAACGAGCCCATTTCGAAAGTTCAGACTAGAATATGTACAAGCTATTAAAATAAGGGTCTGAAATTTCGGCGACGTACTGTTCTCAAAAATAGAAGTAAAGTATATTTTTTTATAAGGAGGATTCTACAGTAGGGGTCTTGTTAGAATTAATTCTTTAGGTGTTATGGATTCTTCCAGACGAGTATACCTTCGCGTGAGCCGTGCTGGAAACGCCCATGGGCGTTCGGGTTATGTACCGCGTAAGTATGCTTACCACTGACCCGCACGAAATATAAGGTTTTGAAAACGGCAATTTTCTCAACGTAAAACTTTGTGTGGAAATCCTTCGTCGTGTTCAGAATATTCGTTACTTTACAGCGGACGTTTGTAGAAATACACATTTCTCGATTCCAATTACTCTTATTTCGATGCATGTACACCCCTGTCCATAAATCATGGGACATTTGCTAATTTCAGCTCTACATTTAAATTAAATCTATTAAACACTCAGGATATTAAATCAAACGATTACTTACTGATTATTTACACTCAATACAATTTCTAAATGTTATAATTAAACTGTGGATGTTTATGCAATTTAACATACCTGAATATTTGAAAAAGGCACATTTAAAGTCGGGAGAAAATAAAAAGTATATTTATTAAACATTTACAGAACGAAACACAGTTTTGCCAGAGTTTCATTTTTGTAACTGCACGATCATAAACAATATTGAATCCTAAAAATGTATAATTACATAAACATCCACAGTCTATTATAATATATTGAAAATTATATGTATCAAGTTTGAAATTTTCTCATCAATATACGCTTCCCATTTCGCAATAACTCGAAATAACTTTGGCAGTTTTGCTGGTATTTTTTTTAGTGTTTCTTCTCGGATTTCTGCCAACGATCGCTGCAAATGTGTCCACAGATCTCAAAATGGAAACAAATGTCGCGTAAATTTTACGCATTGAAAAACTGGTTTCGAACCGTGCCGTAACTATTTCAAGTTTTTTTGTATTAGTTATAACGAAATACTAACAGACAATTAAATATATATTGTGTAAACATAAATGTTTGTAAAAGGACTGTCCATATCGAAATAAGTAACCAAATCTACTATATCGTTAATCCAGATGTATTAGAAAATGGTAAGCTGTCCCATGACTGATAGACGGTCGTGTATATAATCAAAGAAATGAACATTTAGCACAACTGTTGCGTGAGCTTTAAAGATTTTACAGACGTACATCTGTCGCGTATTTGAATATGTTAAATTGCATAAGTATCCGCAGCGTATTCATTAGCTCACTTAATGAAAATATATTCACTGAATGCCTATAGGCTCTTTCTGTATGGGCCGTGAGAATACATCGAACGATTATGAGGGTCACTCAAAAGGTTCACTTCAGGCCCTACAACGACTGAACATTTTTAACTCCTCTTTGTGAGTACTAATAAAATACCTGACTAAAAATTTTAGAGACTTTTTTTCACATCCTGTGTATTAACCCTTTGACTGCGGCCCACTTTCAATAAAAACCGTTCGATCTGTGCGCGATAATAATAGCTCTGCCTTTTTACTTTAATAAACGTTCAATTTATTATTTATTTTAACCCTCTTTGTTATTCATTTTCCACTTATTTTTATGTTCTAATTCAGCTTCAGATTTCAGTACATTATCCGACTTTGACAGCCAATTTTCGAAACCACTATACTGGCCGTTCGCACGTAATTAACTACTCTTCCAGGGAGTATATTGGGTGGCCTACTTTTTTGCCGGCCAAACTTTGTCAGTATGTTCTAAATAAGATAAAAATGTTATATAAAGACAGGTCGTTTGAAGCTTTATTAAAAAGTTATAATGAAAAACGAAATTCGAAGGGAACGGTAACGAGCTTGCGGTTACTATGATACAACATAGTACATAGATCTGGCAGAAGTTACATTCAACACCTTTAACGACCTCAGATAGTATACACAGCTTGCATAAACAGACCAGATGTACTATGTTGTATCATAGTAACCGCAAGTCCGTTCCCTGAGTATTTCGTATTTTTGTTATAACTTTTTAGTCAAGTTTCAAACGACCTATCTTTATATGATATTTTTTTCTTACTTATACCCATAGAATATACTGACAAAATTTAGCCGGACAAAATGGGACACCCTGTATACATGACTTTCGCAACCGTCCGGTTAAGCAGAGGATCAACCCTTTGAACGCTCTGAATCATAAATTGTAAAAATTTTGTTCACCATGTGCAATGGACTATTATCTGTAATTATCTTTGTTAGCAGAAAGTACGTTTTAATATGTATGTACAATATAGTATGCGAAATTATAATTTTCAAACATGAAAAACCGTAACTATTTAATTCATTGCCAGTAACGAAATAAGGAGACATAGTATGGTTGTAATTTTTAATATTTTAGTATAACTAGATAATTAAACTTGTGATATAATTTCAATTAATAAAAATGAACATGTAATTATATAAAATAAGGTAGTGAGTTAGATACATAAGTAGAGGAACTTTTTCAATATGCAAAAGTACAAGCTTTAATTAATTAGAGTAGAATAAGTAGAATAAAATAAACGTCATAGTAAATACATGCGTATCATAGATAGTTTGGTGTATGAATAAAATAATATCTATGTACAATATAATATTCCTAACTATAGTTTTCAGACATGAAAAACCGTAACTACCTAATTCGTTGCGAGCAACGTAATAAGGAAACATACATAATAAGTCCGATACAACAATCAATGGGGATTTTATTCCATACTTGCCCAATATCTTTGTGTAATTTATTGATACTCGATGGTCTTATCTCTCGAATTTCTTTTTCCATGTCATTTGAAAGTGCCTCGATCGAATTAAGATCCGCGGATTAAGCCGGTCAAGTCATTACTGTAATATGATATTCATTTAAAAACTCTTTTTCTTTACGTGGCGAATATTTTTAGGTCATTATCCGTTGAAAAATTCAGCGTTCTGGAAGTCCGTTAGCACAGAAATATGGTAAATATTTAATTAAGATATCAACATAGATATGTCGGCTGATCATTTTGTGTATGTGACAAACTGGACCAGGACTATTAAGAACATTCCAATCCAGACCGTTATAAGGTTTTTTCCTTGAACTGTCGGGTTTACATACTTTTCATAAAATTCTTCACCTGTGCGGTGACGAGCCCACATGTGACCATCAAATCATCACTGCGCCTTTACCCATAGAAAAAGTATTCTCACCACACTGTATCCTCATCAAGATCATTTAGTTCTGTCTAAAATATTGTTTGATATCACCAGACTGCGGATGTTTATGCGAATATGCATTTTTAAAGATCTACATTTTTGTATTATTACTGTTACAAAAATGAAACTCTGATCAAACTGTATTTTATTCTGTGAATGTTTAAACAATCTAATTTTGATTTTTTTCATAGTTTCAAATTTGCGTTTTTCAGGTATTTGGATATGTTAAATTGCATAAACATCCGCAGTCTCGATATCACTAATAGTTTTGAAGATACTTGATTGGAAAGATTAACATTAGATCTATCGGCAATTAACGGTACCTATATCGTCGAAGCAATAAAAATGACACGTTTTAGAAAAAGTACGTAATACAAGAAAACAATGTTTATTTATATTTTTGTTTAGCTTTATTCAGCGCCAATTGAAAGTAAACATAATAGGCGTTAAAAATAAATCGTACACAGTAAAATTACGAGTCAGGCATTTTAATTTCCTTGGTAGTTGTAGTATTAAAATAAGACACCCTACATGTTAAAAAACGAAGAAAGTGCTCTGGTACGTTTTCAGGGTATGGAAATAACTTAACCCCTTACCGCATGATTTTGTTTTGTTATGAAAAAAATATATTAAGTGTAAGAAGGTGCATCTTTTATGGGAAAAATATTGAAACAATTTTTTAACAACATCAAACCGTTTATTTATTACAAAAACCGGTTTGTGCACAAAACTATATTAGCAATTTATACTAAAACTAACGAATGAAAATTCAAACTAATCTTTTTATGTAATCTGCAGACACTGTAAATTGCTCTAATAATTTTTATTTGGCTTTTTAAAACATAGAAAGTCTCGGAATTCGTTATAGAAGTCTCGACAATAAAGCGGTAGATACATAAGCTATAGAACAATGTAAAAAAAATCGCAAAAATGTAACTTTCCCCACACAGATGGCAGATTATTGTTGAAAATCGTTGCACCATAGTCTATTAAATATGATACAATACGCAGCAGGGTTATGATGCATGGTTTTCATAAAAAATTAATGAAAATTCGGTTTGTGCCATGTATGTCACACCATGCGGTAAGGGGTTAATAATTGACATTCTGCACATTATAATAATAAAATATTCAGTCTAGCACGTGCTCCATCTTAATGAGTGGCCAGCGCATGGCGTGTGCTTATTGTTGAAAATCTTAGCGCTGGAAGGGTTGATATCGATCAATCATCCATGCGATAATCAGAGAGGCATCAAGAAGAGTCTGTAAAATTAATCGGCGTGTATAACAATTTTATCGCACGCGACTCGTAGAAAATGTAAAAATTTCGGCGCAGACATAATGGTCGGCCGGGCAGATGGTTAAGTTATGGGACCCCGTGGAAGAGTGGACGCTTTTTCCTTTTGTCTATCGTGTTGCACGGAGAAATGCGGCCCGAGAGATAAGGTTCGTTAGTGGGCGAAAGGTTAAAAATAAGCTGCGGCCCTGTCATAAATCTGGCAATCCCCGGTGAAAAACCTAAAAACCGGCATCCATGGTGCCTGTGCCGAGTGCTACGGAATCATGCGACACACCGCCAGCCCAAACACCGATCCTCCGAAAATCGACGAATTCATATCTCCGTTGAAATTTCAACGGTTCATTGTCTCGAAGGTACAGTTCGTTTTTTCAGGTTCACCTAATCAAATCAGATCTCACAGACTTTTCCTTTCCAAATTCTTCACCATTCGAACAGTGAAAAGCAGTACTTTACTTCGGGGGGATGTAGTTGCGGAATGCCTTTTTAATTACCCCAACTCGTGAATTTTGAAAATATATACAATTGTTCTCGTAAGCCTAATTAGAATACTTAACTATGGTAAAAATCAATAGCGATAAAATATAAAAATATTTATTGATACGTCAACTGCCACACTGTGTAGGCTGAAAACGACACACCTTTCTAGATTTTGGTACGGCATGAGAGTACTTTGAAATTATGCCTTTTTTAATTAATGATGTTAGTAATTCTCGGTAGTTTCTTTACTGAGTCTAATAGACCGTTTTAAGTATTTGTACTAATGCTATTCGTAGTCAGGTAAATAACAATTTAAATTAAGTGTCACCCGCATATGTTTTTTTAACTTCTTTAACACCATATAGTATATTCTTGAACATATTTTACAGTTAGTTTCCTGTATTTACAATTATGATTTATGTTTCTCTTCAATTGTTCACATACTACCTCTCTTTGGTTGCCATTTTAAACACTTAAAAATGTGTTCTGGATTATCATCTTCGTTTTCTTTTTTCCACATTCTATGTAAATACTCTTTAAACCAGCCGTGCAACACAGAGATAAATTGACACACAGGGTGTATCTTACTCTGTGGAGAACACCTAATCTTGGATTATTTCACATGGATAGCATTATAAATAGGATCAATTCTGTTACAATTTTCTATTTTTGGAATTGGTTGTTTTTGCAATTATAATTGAGGAAAACTCTTGATTTTCATTAATTATCATTTTCCTCGGAACTTTTTAGGTGGTTTGAATTATTACGAAGATTAATTAGATTAGAATTCAGAATAGAAAATTTAAAAACAATGAAATAAATTTGTATCAAAATACAGTAGAACCTCCTCAAAATTGGTTGTTTTATATCAATTACAAGTTAAAATTATCATTAGCGATATTGTCTACTTAATGTCATGTTATTATGTATTTTACATACTAACGTAAAATTAAAATTTGTGTGCGAAGTATAGTTAAAATGTGAGTCATCGTATTAGTAATTACAGTTCGCATAATTGACGTCCTACCGTAAGTCCGATTTGAACTGGTTTCAAAGGTATGGAGAGTTCTGTGTTTCGATAATTCTTTTAAGAAGTTAAGGTAGTAACGCTGATTTCACTTGCTTAATTCAGTGATGGCTATGGGGGCTCAGGCTTTCCCCCACTCTAGGTCCATTCCCCTCGTTTCAGTTCCCTCCAGTTCGCTCTCCACCCCCCTCGGTCCATCGTCGTCACAGATCAGAGCCTACATGAGAGGAATGGACCTAGAGTGGTCTAAAATAATGTTCCGTGTCGTACAGTACTAGCCTTAGATGTCGATGAAGAAACGCTCACAAAGGGGCATCGAGATGCAAGGTGGACATTTTAACCCTTACGTGGGCACCTAGGTATAAATGTACACCAGCACACCCAGCACACAACTTCGAACAACAAATTTGAGCAGCCCCTGTTCAAATCTCAACAAATTCTTTTAGATCTCGATATTTGCTACCTTCCTACGTCGATGTATCTTCACTGTATGGAAAACAATTGAACAATTTTTAAATACAGAGGCAATTGTCAAATGTAGAAAGAGGAGAAAAAGTTGGGTATCCACACAAAGGCTAAATACATATCTTTTGTAAAAAAATAAGTAAATATAAATTAGTAAAACACGAAACTGATATAACTCGAATGCAAGGTCAAGTAGGACGTACACTGCCGTCCATAAGTTTTAAGACAGTTGCCATTTCTGTTAAAGGGATAAGATACTTAACTGTATATTTGCAAAACTTTGTAAAAAATATGTAAAACCGTTGCAAGAAGGTAACAAAATAAAAATCATGATGTGGTCTTCCCAGTCTCCCAACTTGAACCCAATTGAAAAAATCTGGAATGAACTGGATTGAAAAATACGAGAACTCAACTGAAAATCAAATTCTGCCTTGTGGAACTACTTGCAAGTGAAGTGGGACAAAATATAATATTACCAAAAATCAGAAACTCACTTATTGAGAAACTTATTGAAAAACTCACAACTAGAATGTCAAAGTTGGTGAAAACTGCAACGAAGGAGCTAGGGACTGTATTACTGAAATGATTTGATTTGTAATTAATTTCCATGGGATTTATGATGTAGTATTGAATATACATTTCCTTTGTGGTATAAAGTATGAAAAGATTAATGTCTGTTCAAATTCTCCAATGATTTCATAACCTTATTCAAATTTAAAAAGTGTCCTAATACTTATGGACAGGGATGTACGTCTGTGCGAGCTTATTTTATTGTTTATACATGGTGAATCCATTGATGTGTTTTCCATGTATTGACTTACCTTCTGGATACGAATCTAATCTCCTTTTTACATCGCGCGATGTCAATTTTTCAATTTTAGAGACGAGTCTTTCAGTCCACCATGTATTTTGTTCATTTTTCCACTCCGATTTCCATAATTTCAAGATTTCCCTATTTTATTTGTTTTCAGTCACTTATTTTCTCCTTCTCTTGTTATATATATTAACTACTTTTTTTTCTGTGCAGCTGCTCTAGACTTAATGTACCTAAACCTATACTGCACTATAGAAGAACTTACAAATTCGATCAAATTATCTTTTGAGACCTCTGAAAATCGTTCAAAATCAAATGAACTTTAAGATGAAATAATTCATCAATGAATAAAGTGCTATGCTTAGTTGATCTGTATCTTCGATACAGTAATTTCCAATCCTCTATAGTTTGATCTACGGCACGTCTGTCCCCTCCATGGCTTTCTTTACGAATGAGTGGTCACATCAGCTTCGAAAATTTTGGTAACGAGTTTAGCATTAGTCCAAGGGTGTCTGATTCTAATGACCCCGGTAACTAATGGTCCAATCGCATTTAAGTCTGTCCCAGACACGTCTGTTCTCTCAGAATAATGCGCGATCGCTATGGCGATCATTTTCAAGAATAATTTGACCAGACGCTCGTTGACCCAAGTCGAGAATATTAATAACATACGCGCGTAATTAGAATAGAAACTGGATGACTGCCCGTGAACCTTGTTCCGCCAATTTCGATGACAATTATACATTATTAGGCAAAATCGTGATACTGCATTAATTATTGTCTTTTTCGGTGACATCGAAGGAAGCCTTAATCCGGTGATCGGCGCATTTGCATTACAAGCGTGCAATTATTAATAAGAAAATTTCTAATTTTATTGGCACTCGATGAAACATGATAAAAAAATGTACGGAACCGATAGAATCGTCTGGAAAAGGCGATTTTTTTCTGCGATTGGAGGATCTCTATGGAAATAAATGTTGAACTTCACGGCAAAGTTAATTAAAACTGAGCGTAATTATAGCGACGGTGCTGTATAAACGAAGGAGAGAATTGCCTTTGTTGGAAGATGAGATGCCATTTCGCCAGAATGTCGTGTCCTTTCGAAAGGCTGTATTGCAATAAAGGAGCCCCGCGAATTTCTTGAAAAATTCAACGCTACTCCGATTAAGAGAATTTGTAAATTCAAATTAAGTCGTTGATTCTTCAGCGATCTTTTCAATATTCATCGTGCACATATATTTTTGTAATTTCTTTAATTAAGGGCCTTAGGTCTGTAAAAGCTTGCACTGGATTAAAGATTCATGTTGATGCGACAATTTTTAGTTGTTAGTTAATTTTGATTCAGCTTAGATCTGCTTAAATTGGATATCGTGATCGTGTCACGTCTAAATCTAGTATTTGACAAAATTTACACTACACCTTTGGGTTATGAGAATTTTCAAGACATTACTGCAGTAATAATGATTCGTCTACTTGGTATGAAACGAATCATAAATAATATTTTGTCTAATAATGCCTAGACAGTATAATAACTTTAAATACATTGAATTCGAAATTAATTCAATTCAACAAATGATATAAGGAACTAATAAAAAATAAATCAACTTTAAATGCATTCAATTCCTTTAACAATTCATGAAGAAATGTATTATTTCCATTTTTCATGAATTTAACTGTGAGAAACTAACAGAAAAGAAAGTCCTGAATTTGAGTACATTAATTTGAACAATAAACTGCGTCGATTTAATCAAAGTTAGTAATTTAAAAAAAATTAATAAAACAGTTAATTATTCTGAAAATACAAAATTCTAATAAATTCAGTCTTTCGCATACTTCCGCAGTTAATTATAAATTTTGAATTCTAAATGATTGAAACCTGCTGGCATCGATCATTTTTGGATAGATTAATAACATGAATTTATTCTAACGTTTAATTACTTTCTGGAGGAATTTATACTTTTAAAATCATTGAATTTTATTAAATTCAGTTCGTTTTACTGCTTTAGAAAATAGAACAGCAGTAATTAATTTAAATCAACCAATGAAAGACAAGCTAACAAAAGAAAATAGTTCTACATGTAGATTCTTATTAAATTTTTCAGTGCCCAAGAAGAAAGAATATACAATTTTACATAATTTATATTAAATATCGAACAAACATATCTGAAACATAAGTGCGTCCATACTAAATAAAAATCTCTTAACCCATTGACGCGCACTTTTTTTTCTAGATCAGCCTCAGAAACAACTTTTTTCTTTAAATGTTCCTTTGTTGCTACAAGATGACTGCTATAGCCGTCATTTGCCAACACATCAACAAAAATCTGACGGCTATAGCCGTCATTTGCGGCGATAGGTTAATAATTTGTGGAGAAGTTATCTGTAAAAATCATGAATTCTGATGAATTAAATTTTCCTAATAATACGCTATTTATAATTCTATCCATGTAAAATAATCCACGATGAAGCACCATCGGAACGGTTGCGAACCACTGACAATGAAAATAGTGAAGCAGCAAAATCGCGTTTCCGTTCGATCACACCGAAAAGAAAGAGGTGAATGAGGAGGGACGGGGAGGAGGGAGGAAAGGACGAAAGGGAAAAAAAGCGTGTAAATAATTCGTAGACCAAATTTAAAATCGTATTAAAAGAAGAAGCCGGTACGCTGACCTTCGTTTATGACATCGTCGAAGCATAACGCGGTCGAAGTGACGTGGCATATTTTCACAGACGAACATTCCATTATCCGCGTAAATTTATAATTAATTTTTGTAACGCTACGATAGCGTTTCAGGGTCGAGATTTTAAATCGTTACGCCCCGATGAACTCGACTTTTTCTTTAATAACACCTCCGACCATAACAGCAACAAAGAATTCCATTTCGACGAAAAAGTGGAAATATTCGCTGAAACTGTTTTTAATCCACGCAGTCCGGAACTCTCCACATTTTAAATCGTCTTGAACATTCTAACGTTAAAATATTCGATTAATAAATCCCAAGATTTCTGGTATCGATTATTAACACTTTGACGGCCGCTGTCGCGTACACGCGATTTCTATTAATTTGAACGAAATACTTGTAAAATAAATAAATAAATACATCTATCACCGATGACAAATAAAAACTCAGGCACTAATAAAGTGGAAATTATAGAGTATTCAATATAAAGAGAATCATGTAAAATGTTCTATTACTTAAGGATTCTTGCAAAAATGCTCAAAGAGAATTAGTATTTGCAACATTTTTGCGGCTGTCAAAGTGTCAAGCTTCAGTTTTAAGATTAACAGATTTTATTAGAATTGAACATCTAACTGAGACCTTACCAGGACCTGACTGGAACTTACTAAACTTCATTTGCAATACAATTTTAATTAAGATTTCGGACTTCAAGTTTAACAAAACCCAAAAGTGGCGTAGAACTAACCCAGCAAAACATGAGCTTATTACAAATATATGTTAAATTTAACCGAAACATGGTCAAATCTAGCGCTGATAAAATTCACACCCAATACAGACTTAACCTGATCTGTGACGTTAACTCTTATTTATCGAAAACTAAACAGATTTAACTGGAAAGTAACCAGGATTTACGAAACTAAATCAAAAGGCAGTGTAGATGTAACTTAAAATTAACCATAGACCGTTCTTCCGTTCGATTATATACTTAAGGTCTTTGGGTAAAAAATGACCTGAATGTACGGAACTCATATTTTCAGCTTTGTAATACAATTTGGGGGTTAAGGAAGCATAAAATCATCCAGACGCATCGGTTATAGTAGCTTTAATTATAGAAAAACAACATATTTTGCCCAGATTGTTTATAACAGGTTCTACATATTTGGTAACAGTGATATTTGTGTATGAATTTCTCCCCAGTGGGATCCCACCATACAATAATTCATTTTTTTTGCATTAATAAAACTATTATGGTTATTTTATGCTATTTATATCTTTTCTTTCGATTACACTATCACCCACTTGTTTGTAAGATTTGACCATAATTGATTACTGTTACTCGATTCTACCTCGTTTACTTTGGATCAAAAAAGACCCAAAGACCTTATGTGTAACAATTTTTGGTATCAGGACGCCATATGAACCCAGACAATAAACTTTTAATATACTGACAAGAGAACAGAAACAAGCATATTGATACTAATTTCATTGCATTTATTCGATAACAACAAAATTTAAAAAAAAAAATAAGTACGAGGTGAGTCGATAAGGACCTGAAGACCGCACTAAAGTTAATATAAACTTAACTGAGATCTAACCGTGACGGAAAAGTTAAAGTCTAACTAAAACTTAAGAGATCTAATTAAAACGTGTAAAATTTAACATTTCTATGTATATTCTTACTTTAAAATTCTTTTTTACAATTGAAAACACGTATTCATGTCTTTTCGGCTCTCCAAACGTAAATCTTTCATTTACAGTGCCCTAAAATCCATTAATGATGAATATTCGAATAAATTTTCGCCTTTAAAAGGTACGCCGTAATCAGGGGATCAGCACGGACGTTTCTATAGCGTTTTATTCCCTTAATAAAACCTCCGAGGGGGTGTAGCTACCCCGTACTCTAAATCCGTAGTCCTTCGAATCGTCAAAGAATTTTTTCTTGCCGAGGGCCGCGATTAAAACGAAGGAGAGAAAGAAATATCTCGAAGGAAATCGTACAATCGACTTAATGGCTACACCGGGGGAAATTGATGCCCGTAGGCACATAATGGTGTTGATTACTAATTACAATTATTGGCCGGTGAGGGTACGATCGATCCGTCCCCGTTCAAATACGATCCCCCTTAGGTGTTTCGAGATCGCGAACGCCTAATTGCATTATACGTGTCAATATCCTCGAGTAGTTGCACCTTAAACGGGTATGAGTTCCTTGAAAGTGCTGAAGGTGACGCACGGTTAATATATTTTTAGGTTTAGATTTAACGGCGATTATATACAGGTCTGATAAGATTGTAACAGAAGAGTTTTTTTAATACTTCTTAGTAATAAGAATTATGTTGTAGCAGCTACATCAGCTAATGTGCTAATTTGAAGAAAATACACGTACTAGATGTAAAACTACTACAGCCTAATCCAAATAAGTGCAAATTTTATTTTATTCACCGAAAGTTGGATTACCTTGAGTCTTTAAATTCGGGACGAACTGTTACTGAAACGTTAGAATAAATTACAGTTATTAATTTTACTAGAAATTATTGATACCAACAGATTTCAATCAATTAGGATACAAAAATTTATAATAAACTGAGGAGCTGAGATTGTTCTCAAAACACACTTAATTTTCATTAAATATCATTCAAAACATTGAATCCAGGCTTAACTGTTTAACTTACAATTAGGCTTGACTATAGCTCACTCAGAAGTGCACTACATCAAAGCTTGGTTAAGTAAGTCTTAAGTTAAATTTAAGTTAAGTTTATATGCAGTATGGTTTAAACTTGAATTAAGTTTTGGCTAAAGATAATTAGAACGAGTTTAACTTTCACTTAGCTCTCAGTTGTGCTTCTTTAGGTTCGAATTAATTTCAGTCTGGATTGTTCATGTATAAATTAAGTCTGACACTTCCGTTTTAGGACAAATTAGATTTTCATTAGAGTTTACGATTAGGTTAAGTCAAATTTTCTATGATAGGTCACCTTATATGATTAACTGTGAAGTATATTACAATAAAATTTACACTATGCAATTTATTATTATAAAATTAAATATCACGGAATATTATAAAGATTTACATTACTTTTATTCTGAACTAACTATAAACTTCGGTTTAGTTCCAGTTACACAGGTTTGTAGTATGTTTTTCTTGTGTGCTCATTTTCCATTAGACTTAGAATGTACATAGAATATTCCAAGTGAGGCCTCAGTTAGGTATATATTAAGTCTGTGTTATGTCTCCCGAATACTTTTCAAATACTTCAAATCAAGTTTGACTTGAACCAGATCTAACCCATAGTGTATTAAATTTAATCTGTCCTATTAGATTGATTCTGCATACATTCAAATATTACCGACTGGCAAATCCACACGATACGCTAAACTCTGTCCAAATTCGAAAATTTACGAGGAATCTCTCAGAGGCACCCCACATAAGAAAGCAGCATCTCCACCCGCAAATCAAAAACCTCCCCTAACATCAGCCGGAAGCATCATCGCAGAAATTTGGTCCGTCGAGCATTACTGTAGCCGAAATCCCAACGAAAGCCACGTGGGGGTGGACAGAAACAGGGTGGTAGGCTTCTGAACCAGGAAACTCGGGGGTTAAATGTATATTGTGTGGATGGAGGAGCATTACAGACATTAGATTGGGACACGAGTGCAATAAACCTATCTGTATAATCTGCCCTGCAGGAATTAACAGCCCTTTGAAGGTAGCCACTAACGAAGTAATTTACTGGATGAACGGTGGACGTGGGTGAGCGGGGGTGAAAGGAACGAGGGGCGGAAGAATCGAAGCCTGTTCTGTATGGGATGCTCCAAAATTGAGATTTTGATCGAATCACGCGGTACAAAAGACACGGTTTGATTGAAGAATTGATAAATTGTCGGTGGAGCGGAAAAAGAAACCAGCTACCACCACTTTTTTTCGAATATCTCAGTATTCGATTGTCAGTTGACGATACGTACATTTAAATAAAAATTAAGGTAGGATAAAAATTAATGAGAAATTAGATTCTGATTAATTTGAACTTTGAGTCAGGTCTGAATTATATCTTGGTTTGGCTTAGAATAAATGTAAGATATATTTATAATACATCTGTTAAATTTTGAGTTTGCTCTGAATTAAGTTATAAAGATCTAAACTTGGATATTCTAAATTTAATCTAATTGCAAGTCAATTTAATGAGAAATGTAGCTGACCAATGAGCTCATTCATATAAATGAGCAAATTCAAAATTGAACCTAGAAACACAACTAACAAGTTGCTAGAGATAAAATAAACTTAAGTTTGAGTCGGATCTAACCGAAAATCAGTGAACAACATATCTCAAGATGAATGAAAAATTACTCAAATTTGAGTAGGATCTAACCGACTTAACCTTCAGGACACCAGAAATCTAAGCGAATATTACTTTGAACCTAACTCATACCTAATAGAGGTATAACATGAATCCAACATTTTAAAATATAGATCAAACGATTCTTTAAATAATACGTGTCCGTCGTCACTGATATATAATCACCGTTAATTACTTGTTTAAAAAACTGTTCATCATACTAATCAAAGTATCACAAATTAGTATTAATTCTATTTATAAATGAAATCCGCTTCAACCATTAATAATTCTTATAATCTCCAGAGTAGTCCCAAATATTGATTAGACAAATTACAGTTCGGATTGTATCTTTTGAAATCTGCTACATCAAATTCGATATCGAAGGGCAGGTAGCTATAATTGCAACGGGGGAAGCGATGTATGTGTGTAATTGCTGACTTAGTGGCTACCATTTTCCTCAAGGAACCACGAAACCCCAAGCGAGCCACAATATATTTATGTCGATAGTTTCTTGATTTGTCGAGATGTGTTTCTCATTTATATCCTCCCAAGTCGGCCATACCAGCCTAAACCCATATTTCAGGGGCATCCGTATCAAACGAAACTTTCGACATCGCCTCGAATCGACTGAAATCCATAAACCTCACGTTTCAGGTAACTCATAAAGCTATAAATAACAGTTATTCGTGTTGACATCCGTTGAAGGGGTTATGAGACACGGCCTATCAGTTATACAAGGATTTAAACGTGTCAACACGTGGTCTTAATTGATTATGGCAACACGACGGGTATCATCAGTCATCTCACCAAAAAGACCTAGCCGTCTCTGAGATAACACTGCCAGCAACTTGTCCGAAGATTATACCGTTAGGAAGACGTTAGTCATTTATCTTTCTCGCTTCCGGAACCGGCAAACCGTGCGACGTGCTACAGATATGATTTTACGAGCGTTTAGGCGAACGCGATGACACAGTGAACAGTGGTCCCGAGGTGTTGGGGTTTAGAGAGACTGCAAGGTGATTAATGATTGGATTTTGAAGCTATCCAGGAGATGTATGATGCCTGCGAAGAAGTTTGGCTTGTTTAAGATATGTAAATCGTAGATTACGAGATTCGTATAGGTTTTAAAAAGGTATTAACAGTTTGTTTAAGACGCAGAATAATGGTATTTTTTTGCAGTGATAAAGGAATCCAAGAATTTGTTCAGTTTTAAATAGCAGTGCATAGCTTACCATTGTCAAATTTAATACAATGCATTTTAAACCTAATACAAACCAGGATCTACCCTACGGCTAACTGAGGCTGCACTGAAACTATACTAGACCTAACTCAGAATGTTATTTAAAGGAAATCTAACGCATGATTATCTTAATATTTAACAAATTTAGCTTATATCTAATGTAGACTTGAATAACACTAACTAAGAACTAACTTAAATCATTCTGAATCTACTATAAACCTAATTTCGATTAAATCAGAAGTTAATAATACCTGAAACTTAATTACACACTTAACTTAGGCCTAATGAAAACTTACTGCACCTTATTGATTTTAACTGTTATTGCTACCTTACTTAAAGATTGCAGGGTCTAACCTAAAGCTAATACAAAATTATCTCAGATTTATCTCAAAGTTAATGGAAATGTAAAGTATATTTAATCAAAGTTTAATCAAACTTAACTCCAAAATAACTGAACCTGTAGTATACCTGATAGTAACTTACATATGAGCCCCTCAATTGACGAGTGGCATAAGTTCAAAATGACGAAAAATGAGTTATTACAGAAATAGTAAGTATTAAGAATACTTGCTTTATTTACCAAATTAACTTGCGTATATTTTCTTTCATGTTGATAAAAAATAAGAGTCAATTTTACATCGTATGTAAAGTGACTGTAAAAGTATCTGGAATAATGACTTAAGTCCAGGTTTTGGACTTACTCCATTAAAAAATATAGTTTTTCTTTTAAGTTATGTTATCATAATTATTATTCTTTCACTTTATATTCTTACAATAAAGCTACATTCTGTTCTTAAGTTTTTATAAAGTATTACACGAAAGTGCAATTTTCACAAAACAAAGAAAAGGGACTTAATTCACTTGTCAACTAAGGGGTTCATATATTAGTAGCCTGTAAAATTTCGACAAACGTCATTCGAACGTATCCTGGTGGTAGGATGCTGACCTGACTCATGTCAGTAATCCGTAAGACTAATACAAACTTAACTGAGATTTAATCAAGACGAGAGACCTAACTCAAAGATCTAAGCAAGATTAAATGATATCTAATTAGGACTTAAGAATTATTGTAATCTTTTCATTTCAAGTTTTTTTTTCCTAAAACTCACGTGTCGTTAAACGTGTCCAAGATTTAATTCAAACTTGAGATCTAACTTGGGATTTAAGCCAAACCTAATTGATGCCCTAGCAAAACCGAAGACCTAAATCATGTCTTAAAAGGGCTAATCCAGGCCTAATAATACCGATAAAAATTCGATGTACACTGAACTGTAATTTAGATCAATAGTTCAATGCGTAAGTTAAATTTCAACGGAGTGCGTTAGGTTTGTTTTACATCTGGATTAAGCCTAAGCTTGGCCTGTGTTAGGTCGTAGTTATGCCTAACTTTGGTACCACCAACCCTATATTAAGTTTGCCTCAAAGTATATAGGTGTTAAGTCCTTGATATAGACGTGTCTTACATCATTTCAGGTTAGACCCGGGATGTATTCGTCATTATATTTATAATTAAAATTTTTCTGTATATATTTTTATTAAAAGAGACTACTGATGAACTTTTTTCACGAAAGCTTTAATTCCATAAGAAACACGATCGCTGACAATCTCAGTCCCATCAATAGACGTATTCCTGTACATCTTATTGTACTCTTCAAGGTTCTTCTTCACGGTTGAATCTCCCTAACCAACTGACCATGACAGCCCACCGTGTTCCGTTTTACGATTTGGGAATATTTGATTCACTTCTAAATACCGCTTTACTGTTCTTCGCCCATTTGCATATCCTCTTGTAAAAAATCCCTACGACTTCCTGTCATTCGATCACTTCACACGAAAGTGACCGCCATTCTCACACCCTTTAACAAAATTTGATTTCAAACCAAATTCACTATGAAATTAGTTAAAGTTCTTTGGATAAGTAGGTCCATCTCTAGGTAAGTATAAATGAAATACATTCTGGTACACAGGTAGAAATATTTCCAATTTTCACGTGGAAAGAAAAGAAAGCATAGTGAAAGGTGTTCGAGTCGTTTCAATTTAAATTTCATCGAGTTTATAGCCCGTTCCGCTCGCTCTTTTATCCAGTATAATTAATTTTTCAATCGGGAAATGAAAAAGTCTTTTACGAGGCGGCGGATTAGAGCTCGGTTACGTCACTTCCGATCCGGCCAATGGAAGTCGTCCGGGGCATTGCCATAAGTTTACGACCGGCTGGGCCCGTTTGCTCTTATTGGCGGATCCTTTCTCTCTTTCTCTCTCTCTCTCTCACCCTCCCCCCTCATCTCTTTCTTTCTTTCTCTTCCTCTCTGTACGCGGCTCGTAACACTTCAGCTTTACAAATCGCGATAAAAGGCGGACGTTACGCCTCGGCATTGTGCTTTTACGATGCTTTACGAGCCCGACGATATGAAGATATTTAGCGAGGCACGATGCAATCGATGCATCGAACGCAAAGGGCCCCAGCATCTCCGATCATACGCAGACGCACCCTTCGCGATCAGCTTTCGTTTAATTAAACAACGCACACTGGTATATTTGCATAAGGCTTACGCAGCGGCATAGTTAACTCGAAGATATGGTGGACAGGCGTAATATACGACGGGGCCCGAAGAGAGGGGGCCAGTAGAAAGAGATTCATCTCGAAATTGTATCGGCATCTGTATGGCCATTAGCATACTGGAACTGACGTATCTCGAAATGTTCTCATTAGCCGAAATTCATGGGCGGCTTCTACGGTCGGGGCCCGGGGGCCCATGGGACCTACAGCCTCGTCCCGGGACTGACCCGACAGTTTTGTAAGGTTAACCCGGTAACTAACCTGGCTTAACCCAACCAGTCGGAGAATGTTAATGGCATCCGACTTATTGACGAGTTCCATCCCGCGGGCCCCTCTCCGTAATTACGTAAACCAAGCTTACTGGCGCACATTGACACCAATGGACCAGCTTGACGCATCAAGTTCAGTGCTTTGATAGATCGAAATCTAGTTCTTTTCTCTTTCTATATAACCCAGCATCGACTACTATGGTCATTCAGCCGAGGGACCCACAGTTTTAAATAGGTTCCGAACCACCATGCGTCAGCAGCAACACAGAAGCACTGTGAAATCTAGTTCTCTTGCGAGTTAGCCCCTTGAAATTTATACGAGACAGCATATTTTGGTGTTATAGTAACTAACAAGGAGAGGTCTCGATCTGAACCAGTACTTTTTGGGTGATACCTGGTTTAAAATGTAAACATCAATGAATACGAACAAATTCTAGAATATTAGCTGCCATTGTTTCGACATCGTTGTAAAGAATCGCTTCGAACAGAAAAATGTTAAAGTCGGAAGATGGACATTCTTTCTTATGCAAACTGTAGGTTTTAAAAAATAAATATTATGCGATATTTAAAGCATTCATTTATGTGTTATAATATATCTTTTACACTACCTTAGAATGGATGAGAATTTCCGACGGCTGCTATTATCTTGGATTCCAATCCCAGGAAATGTACTTTTTCTATAGGTGTCTTTTTATATTTGATTTCATGTATCTTGTATATGTTATGTAGATGTTTCTGTAACATTATTTACAGTATCTTCAGCGTCGAAATTTGGAACATTTCCTCATGAAAAGGAACGAAGTCGTTCTGAGGACTTCCAATTTTAGCGTTCAAAACCATTTTTTATAACAATGGAGAAGCGTTGTCAGCAAATGTTGTACAATTTGTTTACACTCATTCGTGCTACATTTTAAGATTTACATTTCATCCAAGAAGCACTCGTCCAAACTATAATCTCTCACCGTCAGTTATTGATGATCGCTTGATGCTGGGATCTTTATTGATATTGTGGAGGGATAAACTGGAGTTTACATGAAGCCCAGTTTTTGTATTATAGTGATTCACTTCTTAGTGCTTATTGATTGTCAGTGGTACGCTGGGTGAAATAATTATGATTAAGTATGGGCTCTTTGGAATCTATGAAAGGCCTACACTTTTGTACTACAATGGTACAGGTATTAATGTTTATTAACCCTTAAGTAGATTTTTGGGGCCGTAACGGCCCTATGCAATTTCAAACTAATACTTGTTTAACATGTGTTGATATAATTGTTTGAAGATTTATGTAATCCTCTGTTATCTCGTTATGCTTCTAATGCTGCAAGGAAAATTGATTTCTATTTATCTATTCGGTAAAAATTAAACAATTATTAGTTTGAAGTTGCACTGGGCCGCTACGGCCCCAGTAATCCGCATAAGGGTTAAATAGTGACTGAAAAAGGTACTATATTTTATTCTGTAAAAAATTATATAAGAGTACAACTGTATCAAAGTGTATCTTCCAGAGCCTACGAAGATCCCTAAATCATCTATAGAATCAATGGTATTGTTCAATCACAAGAATGAGAACTCATGATCCACATAACCGTACAGTTATTATCGATTAGTAAACAACAAACGTATTTAAATCGAAAGAGTGGTAATGATGGTCATGTGAGATCAGCTTGGGGTACTTCCGAAATACTATAGAAATGACAATTTAACCTTTTAACCGGGGATGACGAGTTAACTCGTCGTTGAAAAATGCTTCTCGTCAACACGCATGACAAGTTAACTCGTCTCGAAACTTTAGAGATTACGCACATGTACTAAAAATCAACATATCATTCATTTTGTATTATCACTGTACTGGTACGATGTATTAGCACTTTTTTTATCGACTAAACAAAAAAATTAATTAATTTGTTAGTTTGTAATTTGTATCCGCACTTCTCCTTCTCCATGCGTACAAAGAATGGTTTTCACTGAAATTATTCGTTTATCCGTCGAAGAGCGTCCGCTTTTGAGTTTCTTATGGTTACAATTGTACCAGCCACAAGTTATGACATGTCGCATTTTCTACGGGCATGACGAGTTAACTCGTCTATGTAAGTTTGTTACGACGCGTACAGAGTGCGCTTTTGGAAAATGAGCTGCCCGCTTAACAGGTCAAAGTCTCCGTGAGTCTCAGCTTTTCTGTTCCAGCATCTCGGTAGCCGGTGGTTGGGATAAGTGGTATAGTTTATTTCGAGAAATTCAGGTGGAAAGAGTGTAGTTGCAGCAAATCATGCAAACCAGATTGTTGGCAGATCCTGTCAACGAGGACTTACAGTTACGCGGCAAGGATAGCCAGAGAGAAGGAATGCCTTTATATGCAAATTAGAAGGCTGCTGAAGGCTGACCGCGGTCCGGAGTTTAGGGATCGATTCGCAGATATGAACGTTCCTGGTCGCTGACTGCCATT
Organism: Macropis europaea; assembly: GCA_916610135.2. Taxonomy (NCBI): domain Eukaryota; kingdom Metazoa; phylum Arthropoda; class Insecta; order Hymenoptera; family Melittidae; genus Macropis; species Macropis europaea. The sequence continues at coordinate 20,870,544 of OU744345.1, read as the reverse complement.
ACTGCTGCGACCGATGACGGATGAATTATTAATGACCGCTGGGAGCACACTGCACATCCGTCAATGAACATGCGCGAATGCATGACGACGCTTCGCGTCAATCAGGAATTCTGACGCCATAATTACGCCTTTTTTCCCCCGGACGATAATTGCGTGTCTCTGAAATTAGAGGCAAGTCTTATCGATTCGCTATCGGATTAGAAGAGAGACGACTCGAAGCAGAATAGAATAGACTGATTATGGGCGGTCTAAGACGAGTACGTGAGTTAATCTTTAAACGGCATGAGTGGAGTTTCATCATAAATTGTGGCGCATAATTTTCATTTGTATGCCGCAATAAATGACACATTATGAGTTATATGTACTTTACAATCGGAAGCAAAACCACGTTGCATTATTAATGTAACTTAATGCAGTTGAATTATTCGCACTGGACTGCGATTATAAATACTTGATATTACATTATCACAAAAAAAAAGGCATGATCACAGTGATCTTCTCTGGAGACAGTATTTATGTAGTTCTTTAAATAACAGATAAGTGATTAATAACTCATTAACGCTATATATCAAACTGACAATATAATGAGTCGTTTTTTACTCTATCTGACGTCAGCCATGTATTAACGTGAGTACTCTGTAATCTAAAGCTTACTAATTTTTCTGATTCTATTAATCCCTGTCGACGTTATTCCTATGAAATTAAAGCACAGATTTGTCGATCATTAGGGACCACGATGTATTGGGTTGTTCGTTGAGTTTGTAGCATTTGCTATAGGAGCCTTTCAAACTGTATTTCGTGGGACTGGAAGGGAGTTATTTGTTAAAAGCTTCTGTCTAATAATAAGACGCTTAATTCAAAGGACTACTGTTTATAGCTGGAGCAATTAAATGCGGCAATTATTAAATAAAAACATCGGAATTGTTCAATATGAAAGGAGACATGTTCTCAGAGGACAACGCTAGACCAAAGGTTTCGACGGAACGCTCAAATAAATTGCTGGAGACTGTCATGAATGTCCAGCCTGACCCACTGTACTCAGCAGATATAGTTTTTGATTGCTATTTGTTTCAGTCCTTGCAGAACTTTTTTGAAAAAAGAAAATTCGGTAATCTGCATGCGTTTGAAAACATTTGAAGGAATTATTTGTAACGGGAGATAACAAGGTTTTTGAAAATAGATGCAAGCAATTACCAAAACATATGGAAAGAGGTCACTGAAAGAAACGACGTATTATTTTATAAAGTACGTATGTTATTCAAAAGTTTCATTTTGAAGTTTTCGCCTAATTTCGCTACGAACTTTCCGCACAACCCAACAGTTTTGGGGAATATCATAGAATATTAACATCGATCAGGAAACATCTGAACACGATAACAATGATAGGGTTAGGACAGAGAAAATTTCAGTTAGACACGTCAGGTTCGAGTTGACCTTAACCTGCAACCTATGATCTAAATTATATGTCAACTATCAAGCCTCTTAATAGCTGACCTATCCTAACTCAAAGCATACGAATCGAACCTAGACCTAATAGAAACCTAATAGGGGTGCAAACAGACCTGATTTAAATCAGGACTAAGTTGATATAACACAAACCTACCTCAGGAATGCACCAGAGTCAAGTAAACATCACCTGGATCAAACTGAAAATTAACCTAGCTTGTTTCGATTTAACGTGGAACTAATCTAACACATTCCATTTAATTCGAATTTACTTGTGAGACTTAAAACTGACCATACATCTGACCCAAACTTAACCAGCAATTTAACCCAGATATAACCTAGAGCACGTCCAAACCAACCTGGAATCCGAATCATACGAAATTTAAACTTAATTGAGACTTAAAACTGGTCAGATACATAACTTGACCCTAACCTATATCTAATCAATAATGTAAATTAGACAAATAAAGACAGAACATTTGTCCACCACCACCCATTCCAGAAGTCTATGAAACCAGTAAACTTTGATGGTAAGGAGATGAAGTCAACTATAATGCAGCGACTACGCTGGTTTGTGTTATTTAACTAAAACAAAGCACGAAGTTTTGACCTTTCGAAGTCACTTCTTCGATTATAGTACATTACAGAAGTTTTGAACTGAAATGGAAGGAAGAAATCTTTGACCCTCTCTTTTTATCACCCTACATAATTTTTCATATGTCTGTTAACGTGACAGGTCATGTAAGTAGTCCCGAAAAATGGTATGAAATGAAGGTTAAATAATGAAATGATATGGCAGGGAAACTTTTTAATAGCCTTGAACGTATATAAGTCAGTGATGGTCATCAGAGCTGCGGCTTTCTCCCACTCTAGGACCATTCCCCTCATACAGGCTGTGACTAGGACGACGATGGACCGAGGAGCGACTAGAGGGAACTGAAACGAGGGGAATGGACCTAGAGTGGGGGGAGGCCGCAGCTCCGGTGGCCATCACTGATATAAGTGAAACAAAAAATATACTTTTAAGCATTTCAACCTCAAAATGCAGATCAGCCATTGCAGCGTTTCATCAGCTACATGGAAATCAAAAATACTGAAATCGAAAATGTATATTTGCATAAAAATCCGCAGTCCAGTGATGATGATATCGAGACTGTTAATCAGTGTTTACCAATGAAACAGAACAATACATCAGAATTAACAATTTCTTCGAAACTTATAGCTTGCACAATGCAGAGAAGGTAACATAAAAAAAGTCAGAATGCAAAGGAACTCCTAAAATTAAATACTCGAATGCAATATAAATCTGATTCGCTCTAAATGCACACTTTTTCATGAATTTCCATACTGACAACCGGGAATAAAAAGTACGTTACATATACAGGGTGTCCCATTTAAATCGATCCACACGAATATCTTTGAAGCTATCAGTATTGCCGCGAAACATTTCAGACAAAAGTTGAATGATTTCGTGGATGTCATAATGTGGTGCCAAAGAAGCAAGAATGTAAGAAAAAGTCGCAAGCTCAGGCTGACGCATAAAATCAATAATTTAGGCGATTCCGTCGTTCATATTACTCCGCACAAACACGTCCTAAACAATTGAAAGGAAATAACATGTCGCACTGTGAAACAATGAGGAGAGAAGAAAACTCAAGGAGAAACACGAAGAATCCTAAGCGCACGACAATCCGCTACGGGATCTGCCGCACGCATGAACCCGAAAGGGGAATGGAAAAGCAGTCCTGCGGTTAGGGTCGTATGGGTGAGATGACTGCAAAACTATGCTGAAGACGAGGCTGAAGCTTAAGCACGCGTCGACGAAAATCTAGATGTCCTGTGTTCAGTCGACACGTGAAGTGCCTCCCCAACCTTGTTTCCTCCACGAACAATCACCTTTCCTCAGAAGGTCATTCCATACTAATCGCTACCCCCCTCTCAAATGCACTTTTGCATAACGACTTTCCCCTGAAAACTACTACCCATCATTCGTCCCTCATTTTCCCTACTGAATTTGTACCTTGGTGTCAAATTAACACAATCGTAAAAAATCAATAGAACGAAAAGATGAATAATTAAATTTGCAAATTCTTTTATTCAAAATAAGAAAATAAAATTTCTGTAGATTGTTCGCATCATTGACGAATAATAAAGCATTATACAAGGTATACTGCTTTTTCATATTTATCTCATTTTTTGTGAGAAGAATATGTCAAATTGACACTCACATATATTGCAATTGCTTGTTATAAAAAATATTCAACTTCGCCTCGTCTGTCCAAAAATGATATTACAGAAATGAATTAGATATAAAAGGCATACTACTACAATACTTTACCCAAAATTGATTGAGCATATTTCTTGTGTGAATAGACTCCGTTACCACTACAAAATTAACGACGTTAGTGGTTTAAAAAGTTTTTCTTAAACATTGCAATATTGTTGCAATGTGACGATTACCTAAAAACATAATATGACATTCAGGCGTTAAGATCTAGTCCAGTAATTCTTAAACTGTGGTCCACGGACCCCTGGGGATTCAAGAGTTAATAGTTAGGGGCAAGTGATTTTCTTTACTATTATTAAAGTGAATTTTTGCAAAGTCTGTAAACTAAACTTGAAATTGTAATAATTTGTATAGTGAAAAATAAATAGCTTATATACATGAAAATATTTTCTTACCTTGTACTAAGCAAAAGTACAAAGTTAATGGTTAGGGGTCAGGCAAAACGCACATCATATGAAAGGGGTCCTCGAACTAATAAAGTTTAAGAACCGCTGATCTAGATAGTCTGTTATGTACACGCCAAACGATCGGTTGGAATCCGTTAGGTATCCGTTGAACGTGATTCGCAAATCGTTTATGGAACAAAAGTGCCAGTTATCGTGATGCACAATCGACGCTGACGTCATAACTGGCCGCACAGGTGCATTTATGCAGCTCTTGACACATATTTCCAAGCGAAGGCGATTCTGGTCTCATTATGTCGCGCGGCGATTCAACAGACGCGTTACGCCGACGGATTTATCAATCTCGCGTGAATTATTGCAACGGAACAAGTTGCCGGGAAAAAGTGCAGATATTAATATTAAGTACTATATTTTCCATCGTCGTATGGGCATACTGAACCTCTTATATCTACGAATGTATTACTCGTTCTTTAAATACACTTTTGAGTAACTTTACAGAATAGCAAAGAGAGGCGGAGCCAAACTTTAGAAAAGTGTACAGGGTGTCCCACCAACTTTGTCCACCTGGAATATGATCGTTATTTAAAATAATAGATGAAAATGTTACGTATAAAAGTTGTAGGATATGAAGAAATACATAATACAGTATGAACAGTTTCTTTACTGGTGGAGGTATAGAGGAGATCCAGAGGTCAATTTGGTTTTTTTAAATGGAATGTCCAATTTTTTAGGCACGATTTCGATAGAACAGCGAATTCTGAGTATAAAAGTACTAAGGTACATTTATCCTGAAACTTACCATTCCTGATATATTTGGCTTTGTTCATCCTTTTACTCATATTATGACGCTATGCTTACAGGTGTCATTACTTCGGATGTAAACAAATAGTAAATAGTCAATATCATAAAATAACATTGTTGGACTTCAACAAATTGAATACAAAAAAATAAAATTTAAATTTACTTTGTTTTATTTACTTCAATTTTTTTTTCAGGAATGGTAAGATTTAGGATAAATGTACCTTAATACTTAATTATACTCATCAAAACAAATGAAACACCGTTTGTGAATAGAAATTCTGAAAAAAATTCTTCTGGATTTATGAAATATATTCATGTAGGAGTGTATGACAAAATATCAATCTGAATTCTAACGAGCAATAATTTATCAAATATCGCAGAGTAGAAAAAATAACACAGACACATCCACGCACTCACACTATCTAAGGTAGTCACGTTTCATAATAATTCGCTTTTACACAAATTCTTTTTGTGTTCAGTTTTTTTCATAGAACTGAAAGAAATATTCCAGTATCAAAAATGTTTCACAAATTCGAAGAAAATTGATATTCCTACCCCTTGTTCATTAAGAGATTTGGCTTTGTTTTGATAAGTATTACAGTGACTCATGAAATTGATCACATGATTATGTTATTTCAAGATTCTTCTATTTAACAATTTTTTAAGGCAGTATTATGTGAAGCAAGAATATAGTATTTAACAAATAAAATTTCAAACGTGCTTGAAAAATTTTAGTTGGTCGGTTGCACTGGAATTAAGAAAGAAAAGTAATTATGAAAACATTTGAACAATTTCGTAAGTCACTGAATGTGTCCTTAATTTGTAACCTAATCTTTCTTCACTATCCAGTATATAGATATCAATATATACTATGCTTAAATAAGATTATCAATAAAATATTATGCATTTCCCTATGCGTTCTTCAGAAAAATGTCATACAGAACCTGTGATTCCCCTAAAGACGAATGATAAATAAGGATGGACCAGACAAGGGGGTACATTTACTCGAAGAATATCGAATGTATCGATATGAGACTCGATTGGTGGAACGCAGAAGCGTATGGAATCAGACGAAATGCAATAACTTCGCGTATGTTATTATAGCATCTCATCCCATTCAATATCGCATATCCGATATTGGAATTTTTTCCGAGATCAATCTGAACATAGGATGTCCCATGAATAGGCCCAGCAGAGTAAAGTTTATTTCGCGCGGTTCCTTTTTAATTTTCGAAAGTTGAGTAATTGTACACGTGTAACTGAAATGTTTGAAAGTTATCGAAATATGATTTATTTTCGAAAAGTGATCAGAACATGGGGTTTCGACGATGATTCCTAGTGGCTCCTGCACGGCGAGGTGCTTTATGGGGTGTGTAATGACACCGTATGGGGTTGCCAAAGCCCAGAGGAAACGTAAAAACACGCGGGGTTTATCGGATGAACAGCAATCATAAAATTTCTGGGGGTTAGGGGTGGGGATCCAACATATGCACGGGTATCTTGATATTTACGGGGGTTGTAAACTGTGAACGCGAAGTAGACGTGCTGTCAGCAGTTTCCATAAGATTGGCTGGGGTTGTAACCCCATGCGAATGTGAATATTCTTCCATGGGAATCTGCCGCGAATATGTGACTGGAATTTGTTTTTTCTTCCCCTGTTTCATGCACGTAACATGAAAGGGTACGTTATTTTATTTGATTAGACTTCAAGGTCACCTTAACGTAGAAATAGTACTTAATTTTTTTAAAATATTCTGTTTAATATAATGTAACTATTCCAGGAATCACATAATTTTCAGACCGGTATGGGGATGCCTGAGTTGAATACTGGACTATAAATTACAGATATAATTGTTGATCTTTTAGTATACCACAATATTTTCTAAATAGTATATGGAATTTTATATCTAAGTTTAGGTCAAGTTCATTATTGTTCTAACAATCTTAGTTTTATTCACAATACTGCTGAGTCTGGCTTAGATTTAGAATAATTAAATCTCTGTTGTGTCTGAATTAGACTCATGTTAAATATTACTCGTTTTAGGTAAGATTTAAATCAAGCTTAACTTTGTGTGAAATTAGTTTTAAGTCTCTATGAATTCTAAGTTTGGTTTAGATTAAGCTCGTGCCAAGTTCACCTTAAATTTGGTTAGATCTGGGTCTAGGTCAAATCCAGTGCATGTCTAGATTCCTGGGTGTCAGGATTGTGTCACGTATTGTTCTTTGCGACTTAGATTTATATAGTATTTATGTTAGAATAGATTATGTTAAATTTCAGTTGAAGTTGTATCAAGTGTCAGCAGTTTTGGATTACATCCAGCTTAGCACTGAACAAGTTCTGCCTTAAATCTTCGTTACGAATTCTCAAGTCTCTGATAAGTTTCCCCCAAGCAGAAATTATTCGTTATTTACCAGCGTGCATTCTGCACGAAAAATCCCAGTGTGCACCATTGCATAAACATTACGAATGTATCTTCGATCTACGGTCGCCGTAAGACAGTAGCACACACCCACGTTCAGAAATTGAAAAAAAGCCAAATGGCCGGTACCAGTGTGTCCAACAGCTTGGAATCATTTTCTTTATCCTCTCAGCTTTCGCGACTCAAAATATTCCCATTCGAATGACCCACAGAACTGCAATCCATGTGGTCTGGCATCCTCGCTACCTTAAACAAGAATTTCTTGATCGAATCAGACGAAATCGTCAATGGTGCTTAACGCTGAGCCGCTGGAAGGTCACTCGAAATGCTGCTGCGTTGAAATGTAAAATGTATTCTAATTATTGTGGTGTCGGCCTTAACAGAAGTATCTTGTAAATTTCTATCGCAATGACCTAGATTTCTTCTTTGGCTCGCATGAATCAGCTGCCCGAGTATTTATTACTAAATACGTCGATTTGACTGCAAAGTTGAATTAATCAAATCCGTCGGTGAAACGAAAAAATCACCCGAACAGTGCCAACCTTCATCGTTACCTTAAAAAAGATTGAGAGGAGCCTTGAGATTGAAGGGTATTCCAGAGTCCCTTTATCTTCATTGTAAACCCCCTAACTTAACCTGACCCCACACGTCTAATCCATAAGAGATTGACAGTTTAACATATGTATAATGGAGCGTGTATACGGGGGAAGGTCGGGATTAAATTGGACGCTGTGAATTAATCGGCTTCTGTTTGAGTGAAATTGGGCAAGGAAACGTGAGCATCGACGTCCATTGTCCCTTTGCCCTTTAAATCATATACAACGTCACCCCATGGCAACCTGCTGGTCTTATTAATCGACCGGTAATCGCGCATTCACGTGAATGGGAGGAGGTATTGTATCTTTGTTCCCATCGATTCTTTTGTTCAACTCGTTTCGGGAGGAGTCATCGATTATTCGAGGGGCGGGGGCGGTTTTCAGTGCTGGTTCAATCCGTTGACGAGCGCCTTTCTTTTCCACTAAAATCGATTTGTCTAATACTGACAAGAGGGTAGTATTGGTAATCTGATCTTCGACGGTTTCCAGTCAGATTTAAGAATTTTTTTTGGATGCACTAGGTACTTACTTTTCCTGTATTACTTTCAGTTCGCTTTTTTGTGAAGACTAAGGAGACACAAATTACTTTCTGAAATTTGCAATCAATTTTACAGTATGAGGGTAAGTATGATTTGTTTTAAATGGAATGCTATATTCTCGGAATATTAAAATGAATAATTAAAGAAACAATTTTAATGTGGCATAATACTTATAGCTCACAATCAGTCTTCAAGTGTCAGACTACATACCAGGTGTCACAAAATGTATACAGTTCGTTATTTTCTAACGTATTGAAGATACAAAAAAATTGTTTATATGAAAGTTGCATGGTATGAGCAGACAAATTGATTGGGGAAGATGAATTTGTTCTTAGGTTATTGTTTGAAGAGATATGAAGGTCAAGTTCGCTTTTTTAAATGAAACTATCAATTTTTTTCAGATCACTTGTTAGCGCGTTTCGAGAAACACTCAATAACCTTTAATGAATACACATTTTTTTCGGCTGGTTTTCGAGACATTGCGCTCTTTGGGAATTAGGCATTAGAAAATTTACGTTACACCTTAGTTAGGTATGGAAGTCTTATACGATTTGTTTTTATTGTATAAATTTAAGTTATAGTTTCATAAGCAGAGTTTGGTCTAACAATGAGTTAGATCTCTCAGAAGCAGATTTGGGGTTAGTTTTATGCAGGTACTATGAATCCTGAGTAAGATTTCTGTTATGTACTGGTTAGAATCACCGAAAACTAACTGAAACTTAACAACCTAATCAAATTGATGTGCTAAGCAACCTTGCTTAACGCGGATTCAAATTAATGATTGTGAGTCTCAGCTCAGTCTACGGTAGGCCTAACCTAGGTCAAATACAAACCTAACACAGAATTAGCTCAACTAGTACCTAATTATACCTACTTTGTATCAGGTACACCAAATCTCGATTTTATCCCGTTCGAACTCAGACAGAACGTAAACTTACAAATTTTGAACATGGAATGACTTTGCAGTGAGTGGAATTGTATTAAATTGGTTAAATTAATTATACTCAATTTCTTTGCATTAATCGTGTTAGTAAATATAATTATCGACAAAATAAAGCGGTCCAATTGTTGCTGAAATAAAAACAAGTGACACGAATTATTTGATTATTGTAATTATTGAAGCACAACGGTATTGATTACACTCATTGAAATGCGTAGTAAGTTCTAAGACGCACACCTCCAATTATAATAACTTCGTTAAGGCCACACTAATTATTACGTTCTTCTTGGTAATATCGTGAAATTAACCCCACATTCCAAGCCATACTACTTGTGGAATGTCCTGACGCGAAATTGCTTATTCCTGTCAGCGAAATAATTAACCCTACATTATTAACATTATTCAACTGTTGCAGTTATGATAAGATACGACCGAGCATTGAATAAAATGTTTTCACATACGTTACAATGATTAATAGGACATTAGAGGGTGTGACATAATATATGGGATCCATTTCAAGAATAAATTTAGTATTTATGCAAAAGTACTACAGGAGATTTATATAAACTACATATCCGATTTGACTTTATTTCTCAGATGTAGCAAATTTTGTAATTCGACTCATTAACTGGCAATGAACTAACATACCTACCTTTGTTTAATTATTTGCTGATAAGAATTCATATCTTCTGAATCTTGTTAACTATTCTGTAAACACTACCGTATAATATATTACATTTACTACAGCTGGGCATTATCAAAGTAAAAGTCATGTCTGCGACAGAGACAACGTCCCAGCCGCTACCCAGGTAACTGACCTTGCATTACATCAATTGACCTTGTACCTAGATCGTTGATCTTATATTAAGACACTGTTATAATATAAAAAAAAATATATACGTTGCATTTAAAAAAGGCTGATAATCTTAAAATGATCCTGACCTTCAGACATACTACGAAAACAATTGCACTGTATAATTTCCACCTCGAAACCAAGCAACTTTTAACTGTAACATTTCATTCTGTACTGAGAATTAAACAAGTTATTTGATTAGCCCGTTTCGAATGCCTCATCCTGTATAAAGTAAAAATTGACTACTATTCGGCAATAATATCAAATCGGCCATATGTTTATACGAGTGTTATTTAATTATGATTATAGTGATGATCTACTCCTAATGCGGATACCCGCATTACGTTGTACATTGTATAACAGAATAACGAGCTACTGTTCGTCAATATTTGACGATGGTTACCAAGAAAGTTGATGGGGAATCACACCCCGTAAGGTGTAGCGTGTAGAGTCACGTGAGAGGTGGTGGCACGTGCAAGTATGCTCGTTAGGGGTCAGGTGAGGGTGAGTTAGCGGATTAATAACGCCTGGCACGAGCCTAATCAGCCGGTGTAGGGTTCACGGGTGCCTGGTACATAGCACCCCTTCTCATGCAGACCCCATAACAATATCATATTCGGCCTCCCTTGAGTTATTAACCTCTAAGGTTACCGCAGCCACCCTCACGCAGCTAACATAAGCCGCACTTAATTACCAGAAAAGCTTAACTACCGTCTGCTAAACCAGAGAGGGTCAGCTTTCGCGAATACCTTCTCCCTCAGAAAGGACAATTGGTTCTTTAATTTCAGAATTTATAACCGTTGAGTTTGTTCACATTCAATGACCTTCGGATTGTTGGTCACTTTTTAAAATAAAGATAGTTCGACGTACGTAAAGTAATGCAAGGTCTAATCTGATCTTGACTTAATCAAAATCGAACTAAAAACTGCCATATACTTAGTCCAATCCCAGCAAAGACTAATGTATGCTCAACCTAGACCTAAACCAAAGGTAATGTCTTGTATATGAAAATTAACATTAGTCCAGTAACAACCAACACAGATTTAGCCAGGCTTTAACCTGAACATATGAGGTAGCTCATACGTAACCACGACTACAGTGACCAGCAAAAGTGTAAATACACAACGTTAGTCATTATAAAGAAACGATAGTACTATAATTTTTCAATTAATTGATAAAAATTAGGTAATTATAATAGTAACCTGAATCTGGTATACAAAACGTAACACTTTATTTATAATACATTTGTACAGTGTTTACAGTTCTGCACACTTCGTTAACACGTTGACTGCTACAATGAAAACAGCTATTCCTGACCGGACGCGATATAAATTCTCGTTTTTTATATAAATCGTTCAAAAAGATAATGTCTTCCTGTTCAATCGTGTACATCAGTTCCTCCGTCAGTGTTGGAATGTTAAAGTGGCTCAGAATATTGTTACAATCAGTAATTATTTAATTAAATAAAATTTGAGGCGCCGGACACCGGTGACCCCCATGGCAGTCAACGCGTTAAAAGCAGATGAAATGGCGAATCAGTGATAGAGGAGTGTAAATATTGACAATCGCAGTAAGTGGACGAGTGTAGAACACACTTTTGTTATAAACTGGGAAAAAACCAAGAACGATTCATCAGCCCAAAAATTTTGATAAGAGAAATCTAAAATGGAACCACTCAGTAAGGAGAAAAAGAAAATTATTATTTCTTTGTGTGATAAAGGGTTGTCAGTACGACAGATTACACAGAAATATGAAGTGAGTCATGAAATAGTTGTAAAAATAAGAAAAACGTACAGATGTGTATCAACTTCCTCAAGAAATGGTAGACCAAACCTTATTTCCGACCGGGGGGCACCCCGAATGACCTTGAATATGACCCTGACAGAGTATATTTATCCTGTCAAATAGTACATTTGTTTCAAACATTTCTGTGTGTTTTTAAAACTTAATAAAAATTCTAAACTTAGCTCATTCTGGAGGTTCTCACTGTATAATAGTTCTCGTACTTACCAAAAATGAAGAATGTCTCTGGAGTGATCCATAATGGAAGACAAGGTCACGATTAAGACGCGATAAAACCAAGAAATAATTCCTTATGTCTTCGTTATAACTAAACGCAAACGAACGTCAATTTTTGGAACTGTTTGAAGCAGAAAGCCGCGGCACGCTGTAATTTGAATATCCTTAACAGTCTCACGAAATTTTCTTTTCAAAAACGAATGCACTCGGGGTAACTGTTAAAAAGTGAGAAGCTTTCCAGGGAAAAACGAATTCAACCTCCACCCCATAGATTTCAGGAAAGTTAATTAATAGCCAGGTTAGGTGTACCTGTTGACAGTAACGACGCCCAGAAAGAAAAACGCCGATAGGACGTGTGTTTACAGAAGCTGAAATTCCATGGGGGTGGCTAGCACCCCCTTCGAGTGGCCACAGCGCAATAAAGACACCCCCGTGCAACGCGAAAGTCGGCCTGGAAGGAAACTTTAAATTGGAAAAGTTTCCAGTCTCGGGCAAAGCTGCAGAATGCTAAAAAATAAGCACCTACCGGCCGCCATTTTACCCACCCCCACCCTTTAGCGCCCACGATTCGCTCGAAATATTTGGTTGCATCCCCCTTTGCTGCTCACTTATTTTTCTATATTGTTTTTCTTCCTACTCTTGCCCTCCATCTGACGTTGCAATTTCTTTTTCTAATGAATTTTTCAAAATCCTTTTAATCGCCGTACATAGAAAGGGTTATTGAATTTTTATGAACTTTTGTACTGGTAAATAAAATTACGTTGCACAATGTTTGAAGGATATGAAGGAAATATAATAATTTCTTTTACTAATGGATACTTCAATTAGTTTGTGGTTAGAAGATTTTTATAAAAATGTGCATTGAAATAATTAATTATGATAATTAAAATGTTCAGTGTACAACATAAATCTGAATAGGTATTTTAGAGAAGAATTTTCCAGGCAGTGCTTATACAGATACTCTCATTCGTTGTAATTCTCCTTATTAACGGTTCACATTACTTAATTAACATACTTAGGACTAAAGTGTTAGTAACAGTATCAATAGTAGGAGCGTAGAGAAGAAAGAGTAGTAAGCAATAATAGTAACTTACGTGATTGCAACAGTACTAATAATAGAGCAGAATTTAGCATTACCCAGGTACAGAGGCTACTTATGTAAGTATTCGAATAATAAATAATAATCTTCAGTTTAAAATCGAGCACATTAATGCAGAATATTATACAAAAATACAGGTGAGCCATTTAAATCGATCCACTCGAATATCTTCGAAACTGTTGATGATACTAAAAACGCGTCCACGTAGGAAAAACTTACTAACATCAAATAATGTACCCCTGAAACTATTAAACTTTTGTCTGAAACATTTTTTAGTATCATGAACAGTTTCGAAGATATTCGAGTGGGTCGATTTAAATGGGTTAGCCTGTATATGTATTCAAAATTTTACTTGGAAAATTATTGACAGTTAATTTTCGGCGAGTTTGTTGTCCCTTAATAATGTTTTAAGATACACTCGGTAAGATATTCGAAATTTCAAATAAAAATACAGATAAAGATGAAAATCTTATTCGGAAGTAAAAATAAGGATCCCTCAAATAAAGAAAATATCTTTATCCGTTTAGTAAACTCACATCGAATAAAAGTGATTTTATCTTTGATTCGGTCGAAATTTCCATTTGTACATCCAAAAATATTATTCATCACTGTAGTCGTGAATGACAGTAATAGTACTGGCGTAGCAATGTAGTAAGAGTAGTAGTAAAATAGTTATTGCAGTAATACCAGCGACGCAATTATAATAATAGTCATAATTATAACAGTTCATATTATTAGACTTTGGCTGTAATCCAGATAGATCTCAATGTTGGATCTGACTTAGTTCTCATGTCAGTATACTTTTTAATTAGACATCGGTGAAATTTTTGTACAGCTTTCACACGCGTCATTAGGTTTCCTGTAACGGCTAAATGTAATTTGCTGAGTCCCGAGTTGGATCTAAAACACCTTATTATATTCGCTGAACAAAAAACAACGTAAAACGAAATAAAACTATACCTCGACTCTTCCAGAATCGATACTTTATTATAACTCTCGCCCATTATAAGCGCGAGTTACTTTGTTGATAGTCGACTATTAAATCGGCTGTAATAAAACCCGTTCCGTGATGATATATCCCGTAATAAAAACCAATAAAATTATGATCAGCTAGAATTGTTTTTCATCTCGAAGCTACTCGAGAATTTTTATGATGACTCCGCGAAACCATTCAATTGCCAGGAAATAAATTATCTCACTCTTATCTCGTGCAATCGTGTGCTTTTACTGCTTGATTGTCGAGCTTATTTATTGGTCGATGATCAAAGAAATACGATTTTCGATACACTGCGGCAGATACGGGTTACTGTAAGAAACGAAATAAATGATATAGCGTTACATTGAAATTATAAATGACCTTTGCATTCTTAAGTCTCAAATTTACGGCCGTTAATTGCTTATACAGGCCGTTGAGAAAGGGATATGCAATGCTCGTGAAGAGGAATAAGAAATCCTTAATCAATATGGACTCCAGAATCTGCAAATAATGTGTTAAGTGTTATGGACCTTCTCTAAAGGCATTCTCAGAATGTTAACGCTGCGGTTGCTACGCGCCACTATAGTGGCTCATCTGTTCCGTGGCTTCTGTTACGAGATTATGGATACCTCATGCTGAACTTTGAGTAATCCATTTTTTACCAGTTTTTTATCTCATGAAGAATATTTTGACTATATATACGAGAACTGCTCCATTGTATTTAATAAAATATCTTTTATATTATTATTTAGTAGTATGTTTTGTAGCAGAGCTTTATGCACGGCAGTAAAACTGTAATTAATTTCAATCTAACTAATTCCTCCTGCAGAAATAAAAAAACTTATTCTTCAATTTTGACTTATTTTTGTATCAAGGATTAAGTTTTTGTCTTAATTAACTACTTTTAGTAAATGCACCGAGCGTTTATGAGGATGCATGATCCTCAAGGGGTTAATTTTAAGATCTGTATTGGGACCTCCCTGCAATTATTATATAACCCCGATGTTTTAATAGTTTAATAATTATTCTATTTTCATATTTGTTTTAATATTTCACAAATTCATTGTGAACGAGGCTTTAAGTGCTACCGGCACAGATGGAAGTGACATGCGCAACATAGTCGATGCAAGAAAATGATATATAAACGATATACGACTACTGATCGCGCGATTATGCTAATTCCCACGTATCGACGTTATGATCGGCTATTTATGATCGTCCAACGTATGAATTACGTTCATTACTTTCACTTACTCCACACAGCTTGCGAAAGCACGCGAATTCGATTGCCTCGTCGATGACAGGGATGACCTTTGACTGCCTTATTGTAGGTAGATAAACTGACAGATTTATTCGCATTGTATCATGTTCCGTACAGTATGATTGTAATTTTCAAGAGACAGTAATGGGTGTATTGAAAACGTCGTAAATTAAATTAACTGTCGATAATAATCAAGATAATGACACGTGGGATAATCTTGATTTTAATCGTGATATCGGCACGGGTGATAGCGGTAGAGCTGGACTACATTAAGACTAGATACTGTTGAAGAAAATGATAGTTGGACGGAACATTAAAGGACCCCACAGACCAACGCGAATATTCGTGTGTTCACACCGAAACGAAATGTTCGCAGCCACTGCGAATAAAGCTAGTATTTCTTTATGTAGTAATAAAATGATTACTTGTTTATGACTAAATAATTAATATTTCCTGTATTATCCTGCCTGTAACCACAATATCAGATACTTTTCACTTTCATTTAATTCTTTTCCAATTTCAACCTATATTTTGTCATTCTTCTGCACGTTTTAACGATAAGTCATGTAAAATAGGAGAATTCCTAACAATTTCTATTCATTTCCCTGCGTTTGTTATTGTTTTTAAGTCGCGAATTTAGAGCGACAACGAAGAAAGCGCCTTGGAGACCGAAATAAATCCGCCGCGAAAAAATTGCTAAAAATTCGCAATCTTGGCGGAAATTTTTCGCGTTGGTATGAACAAACACATAAGCCACCACCGTATATTGTGCTGCGAATTCTGTCATCCCAAAATATTCGCTGCCGCTGCGAATATTCACGTTGGTCTGTGATTTGCATGAAAAAATATATGATTCCTTGAAAAAAATTGAATTTACGCAAAATCATTGAAAGGCCAACACCCATAAAAAAATATATGTACAGTCTAATGTCCCTTTCGGAACCATTTAATCTCCACGTGTTCAAAATTTATTGTTTGCAATACTTTCCAAAAACGTTCATCTATACAGAGTTGTCCCATTTGAATCTTCTCACGCAAATATCTTTGAAAATATTAGTCATATCGAAAAACATTTCAGACAAAAGTCATCTTTTTTTTTAACAATAGAGTGGTCATTTTTGTAGGTTAATCGATTTAGTTCTTCATTCTCTATAAAATAGTAGAGGTATTTCTGTCGAAAAACCATTAACTCAGTAAATATTTTAATTTCATTTTTGTACAATCCTACTCGTGGTTATAAACGCAGCAACATTTAAATCACAATATCTTTCAAACTAACGGTTCTTTGGCATAAATATTTTAAAATTTTTTTAATCAAAATGAGCTGTAACCATTTTTGTATCACAAAAATTTGCGGTGCTGTTTTAAATAAATATTCGGTGAAATATTAAACAGCTTTTCGGCAAAAACATACTAATACTTTTTTGTAGAGACGAAAGGACAGTATCAATTGAATCAATGAGTTGAAGGACAGTACAAGTCCAAAATTAACCATTTTCAAACAATCTCAAAACTAAATGTAAAATGTATAGAACTATATGTTCGGATCAAAAACAGTGCAAAAATGTACCTTATAATTGTGTTTCAGTAGACCCTGCAGTTTAATGAATGTAAAAACCGTATCTGTCATGGATTTGTAGTTTCAACAATCTGTTTAACAATCACTTTTCATGGACTAATTTCTACTTCAATTACATTTAAAGCAAGTTAATAAATGTTTTTCTTAGTACTGTGTTATTTTTTTAATTTCCTGACTAAACAGTGACTTAAGTTGAAAAACAGTACAAGTCCAATGATATTATTTTAATTATTGAAAATTAATAAACAAAATTTAACCATAGTTAGACATGTATGAACGTTCATCCGCGTTAGCATAATCGTGTTTAAATTGGAACAGCACTATAAAATCAACGGTGTTGATGATACACGAAAAGTGATACTACTTTTACAAATACCTCAGAATGTGGTTTTTGGACATGTACTGCTCTTCAACTCAAAGATTCAATTACTGTTTACCGAAATAATTAATCTCTTTCGAAATGAATCATAAAAATACAATTAACCCATTAAAAGTTCCCAACGAGTACCAAAGAAGGAGCTATGGAAAAAACAAACATTTTATTTCATTGTGTGAGATGCATCGCAACCCCATCGAATGACGGAACAATTACACCGAAACGTTGAACCATCAGAATCAACATGTACACGCATCGTATTATCAGCATCAATCCCTGTGACGCGGTAGCTTTTAATCACCGTGTCTCTGGTGCATTTTGTCATATCCGGTCCAGGCGAACGCTTAAAAATGCACTCTTCAAGATGATGGCTGGCGATGCACGGACGAGGGCGGTCGTAAGAGGGAAGTTACTCCTTAATTTATCCCGATGCACTCGACTCGATGCAACGGCAATGCAATTATTATTAGCTTATTATTATATAATTGACGGAGCCGACGGTTAGGTTAATGAGGCCTCTTGAGACAGCTGAGACCGAGGAATCATCCGTTTGCGTTAATTGAGCTGCATTTCGATGCAATTAGGGGATCACCTCCGCTGCATCATTCGATGCAATCAATCGGGATGAAAGGTATATTGTGTCCACTTGATTAAAGATATCCACTTTTCCTTTTTACACACTTCCTTCTACTCATATTTCTCGTTTTACCCTTCGATGCAGCTGCATGGGGGCTGATAACGCACCCGGATCATTATAACATTTTAATCGAATTTTCGAATATTCAGTAATAAATGATGAACATCGCCGTGAAGCTTCCGAGGAGTCGTACGGCAGTGAAGGTGGGATTTTCAATAGAGACGTGGTGTTTGAGAGATTCGCGTGTTGCATCGCAGCTTGAGAGTGCATTATGGAGAGTGCATATTTACTGTTGAATCAGCCCACGAATAGAGAATTCCTCGAGACATAGTGATTTACGCAGCCGCGTTTGTCAATAGCGTTTTCCATTAGCAATTCATGCGTTTATCGGCTTCATAAACTATGACGGAAAACACATTTATCATCGCATCGTTGATTTCGTAATCGCTGTGCGACCGACGCGACGCCAACATTGTCGCCTCCGAGTGTTCGTTAATAATATAACCAAGCTGAATGTCAAGTACAAAATTATAATTTTAATGCAGGAAATGCCTTTTTTCGATCACGTTTAGACAAAAAATTCAAATGAACCTTTTGTTACTGCTAATGACAATCACGGAAGCGTGTTTCTCTTTTGAAATATTTTAGAATGAACAGCACAGGATTGAAACACTGCAATAGATTCCTCCTTGCATATTCGAGCACACTATTAACCTTTTGAACCCCCATTTTTTTCAATTTTCTCTTCAATAACACCCTGTTATTTAAAGTGTCTTTTATTAAGTGTACTTTAAAAGACACTTGGTTGATTGGAACCAGTTATGTGTAAATAATCATGTGCATGAACACTTCAGGGACTTTTTTTGATACGAAAAAAGGTCATATACATGTAACATTGTTTATCTGGGTAAAAAAATATTGCGAAATGTAATCCATATTAAAATCGACATAGGAGTACCTGTGAATAAAATCGATGTCGAGTCACACTCGACAAAAGGAGTTCAAAGGGTTAATATCACAAGAAAATTTACAGTTTCCAGGATGACGGGAGTGTGTCTACTTGATTTGTGAAATGTAATTAACGATCATTGATCTATATTTGCTAAAGAAACAAGTTGCTGTTGATAGAAGAAGGTCCAAACTAAGTAACGGAATTATTTCAGATTTTAACCGAAACCACGGAACCGGAAACGACCGGATCTGAAAGAGAACTCGAGGATCGATTCATGCAACAGGTCTGTCGTATTTTCCGCTGAACAATGCGTATCAACGTTTCTCCATCGAGAATTCCAATTCTTTTTCCTTCTTTTTTGCTAGAATCTCTTATGAAACTCATAATATCGCGACGACCTTAAACGTATGTGATCGATTCTCGATTGTGCGCGACGGAATCGGTTGCATAAACGGACGCCGGTTTGATTTACAGGTGCGCATTGTGATTTTTAACCGCGTCAGATTTATCGTCCGACATTTCCATAATTTATGGGAAAATACGACGGATTTATGGATTTCGATGCGTGCTAACTAACTAGATAAATACACAGAGTGCATATTTCTAGGTAACTGTTTCAACGAGAACGAGGATATTATCGTATAGCAAATCAATCGGACGATCCTCGGCAATAGAATTAATTATTATACACGTTCTGTATGGGTCTACCGTCTGAAGATTCGACAAATGTTATAAGGAATTCTTCTTACAAACAAAGGTTAAAAAATATATACTTTTTCGAAATAAAATAGCTTTCAGTGAACGGTTGATGCCTAATAGGCAAGTTTTAACACGTTGAGTGCCGTGGGGGTCACCGGTGACCGGCACCTCAAATTTAATTAAATAATTATTGATTTTCACAAAATTCTGAGCAAATTTCATACTGAAACAATAATATAAGAACAAAAGACAACCCTCTACATTTGTACTAAAAAAAAAAGTAGCATATTCTGGATACGGTGGCATATATTAGGGAATTTTTTCCGATTTTATCGTTGCGGATTCTAGTTGCAAAAAATTGAAGACTTTCGAAAAATGCGGATTTCTTATTGAAGTTTTAAAAACACCACATTCATATTTTCATAGTGAGTACATTTTATCGTAACTATTATCCTCAAATTTTTTCAGATTTTTCGGTAAGGTGCGCCGTAGTAAAAAAATTAAAAACCGATTTTTTCTGCCTGTTATTAGGTATAACAATCCCATTTTCTCGGCGTCCTACTCCATTGGGTACATTACGGTATCGTTTGAATAGTGGATCTATCGGAAAATCGCGAGATCGCGAAACCCGTTGGCAGCAAGCGATCGAAAGTTGCGAGGTACCCTCGTTAAACAGTATTTCCTCACGGCGTATCAATTGCGTCTATAAGGTGATCGTTTAGTATATATGATGGAAACCCGGAGAAACGTGGGCTGTCGCAATGTATGGCTGGCGAAGGCATCAGCAACAAGGGCAGCCGCGGTTTTTCGCCATAAATGGAACTGGAGCACGCGCCATATGAGCGACGTTTATGGATCACAAAATTACTGTAACAAGATTCGAAACCGCCTTCTGCAACGCGAAAGAAACTCCACTAGCCGAGGCATACTGCTCCAGGAATCCGCAAGTGTAACGCCACGAGTAATTGGGTCTTAGAAACCGAGTCCCCCGACGGTTTTTGCGACCGCGAGCGGCCCTTCTGTTAAAACAATAAGCACGCGCTCCACATGCTCAACGCGATTGCAGCATTTTAATTCAACGTCATATTTCTGGCAGACGTTCCAACGAAAACAATTTTCCTTCCTTCTTGCTACAGATACATTTTGTGCGAATGCTGTGAACATGGGAGGCATTTTTGAGCTGGATTTAGGATACAGGTGTTTTCAATTATCTGGGCGATGATACTGTGAGCGATTAATACACTGCGAATCTTTATGCAATTTAACATATTCAAGTTCCTGAAAAGTGCACATTGTAAGGAGTAAGTGAAACAAGACGTGTATTTTTAAATATTTAAACCGCAAAATGCAGTTCTGTCGTAGTTGCGTTTCATCAGCTACGTGGAAATAAAAAATACTGTAGTCTAAAAATTTATTCTTGCATCAAAATCCGCAGTCTACTGATTAATGTGAATGTCCCCATTAGCAACCCATTGTATTTATTTTCACAATGTGATATTTGTATATATCTACTGATTGAAACTGTAAGGTAAAATCATATTAAGAGCGTTTCGTTTTGTAATTTTTATGTCATTTGATTTATTATCAAATTTTTTGTTATCTCTGAATTAATATAATGGTGTGATATGTATTATTGAAATAATAGCTAACAGATTCTATTGTAATAAGATAGGTCACGGAATATATATTTTTAAGCCGTCACATTCAATGTCAGATGTTTATTGTAATAAATATAATAAAAACAGATACAGTTAACTAAAATAGATCAAGTAATGGGACAAGAAACAAACTGTAATTTTTGTTATAATTCTTTCACAAAAATTCATTTTATATTTTTAAAAGTGAAAGGACATTTTTGTATCTGTCGATGAAACATATTTCTTTTTATGTCATTGTGTTCTCATAATCCAGGAATGTAGTCATTAATGTTACAACGAAACGAGATCGCGATAATTTCTCGATTTTATTACAATTTCTTACAGATTGTATTTAAAGACTTCACTGGCTTATATAAATTAGTTGTGCTGTGGAAAAATATTTTTGTTAATGCTCATAATGCAATTAAATCATTAATTTTAATGTTATTATTTGTAATAACAAAGGATTATCATAAAATTCCTTCAGAAACACAAGGATCGCCAATCTGTGAATTGATAATTTCTTCTATTTTCAGTGCAATGAGTCCCAAGTCTCTACTATTTATCACAAACATATTTTAGCAGTAAATGTAAATCTTAAAGTATTATTAGTAGTAATAAACAAATGGAAACTTATCAGAAAATGAATTGTGAATTTGTTTTTATACCTAGAATATATCGAAGAATATGGAAAGATTCTGCAACATATTTTTAAATTTTCACTGTTCATTGCAAGAAATTTTCCTAGCAAATATAGATCCTTTATTGCTATATTGTAATTATAAAAAATCCTACCCAATAGTACTTTTACCGTGTCAGATCTCATGACTTAATACATTGGACTCTCATTCTAAATATTAATAATATACCTGAAAGCTTTAAAAAATTCTGCTGCAGGTATAGTTTTAATCCTGTGTTATTCGTGACAAACAAATTTCAGTTCTTTATTGCTCAGTTGTAACATAAAAAAAGTCTTCATCTGTTGTTTCCAAAAAACAAGGTTTCATTATACAATAAGTAGCCAAGTCTTGTTTATAATCACTAATATAGATTAATACATAATTATTGCGTTTACAACATTATTTTAATACTACATTTGTTCCTTCATTTTACCTTCAATACTGCATCTGTCAAGCAAACCACCCTTTTCAGAATCACCCTGTATATTTTGTACCTGAATTTTTTTGCAAGAACCAGTAGACAGTACGGTTAATTGCAGTATCTTTTTTTTTAATTTGTTTTCCGTATTATTAATAATGAACAAAAATTTACAAATTATTATGCAACGAGGCATTCCTTATTTGAAGCAGCATGTGAAGATATTTTTTATTTTAATAATGAACAAGTATACTTTGAAATTTCATGCCACGAGTAGTGCAGCATTAAAACCGTATAGTTGAATTTTGATAAATAATTAATATCACTGTAAAAAACTTTGAGAAACATCTTGTAGATATCAAATCAACTAAAACATGGAAGGATATATTCTATCATCATCTGTCCCCATGGAACCTGTCGAGAATATCAAGCCACGGGTCCCCGTGCTTCCTAATCTTCCCCACTGTACCCACATTGGCCAATTAGTCCAAATTTTCCAAGCAGTAAGGGTTCGAAGTTGTGTAAAGTGTTTAATTCGCGGGCACATAGGGTTAATGAGCACGACTTTGGGACGAGTACACGAGGTTGCTGGGCCCCATGGCCCCGTGGGAGAGTCATGTGGTCCCCGGTGAAGGTGGAGGGGACACGGCTGCTATATTGCTGAATTGAGGAAGGCGGTGTTACAAAGCGCCCCGTAAATCCGCGCCAGCTTCGACACCCGACATTCCCTCCGTTTTATTTCGCCGCGTCGGGGCATTAAAAATAATAGCGGGGCCCGGACAGCAGGGATTCCGCGGGGCCCCGTTTCGATGGAATGCCGCTGGCCCGAATTTTGCGCAGTACAGGGGGACTCATGGGGACCACGGGATCTCGAATCCAAGACAAAGATGACAATTAGAACGAGTACAACCGTCCAGATTTTGATCAGGAAGCAAAATCATTTACAACTTCTACTTAGGGTTGAAACTGTCGATCAAATTTTTGGGGGGAATTTTCAAGTGCATTGTAAACACAATAACAATTTCGTAATTCAGAGGGTGGTGGATAACAGTTTTACCAGATTACTGTTCGGTCCTTTAACAATAAAGTTGCAACTGTATGATGTAGCTGACCAAAAAATTAGGATACACTGACCTTCCCAGACTTTAGGAAAATAACTGCAAATTGAAAGTCGTTTTGTTTATACCTGTACTTACTTTAATTTAAAAATCACGGTTACGTTCTGTTCGTTACACATTCTTATTATTTATAAATACTAAAGGGACTAAAGAAAACGAAGTGCACGCTCCAAATGTTCTGTACATGCATAGTTGACATAAACTTGTACTAAAAAGATTCGTACAAATTTGAACAGTAATAAAGCTAATGGAGTTGCAGTATTTAATCACGAAATATACATAAACATCGAATTATCTAGATAATTTACAATTTTAATATCCTATAAATGCAGATGTATGTAGTTGGGTTTTTGTATATAAGTTGCAAAAACGTATTTACATGGTTCCGACATACTTGTAAGAGCAGTCGATAAAAAACGTATTAACATGTGAGATGATGGTGATGTTTAAGTTACATTCAAAACTCATTTGTTATTTTAATTAACTGTTACCGGACTATCTTTTTTGGATCAATATTTTTTGCAGTGTGATGTCGAGGGTTTGAACTATATAACAATTTTTTTTAATCCGATTCACACTTTTTGCAATCAGATAGTGGAGGCGTCAGTCTACATAGCAAAGTTCACTTTTGTAGACGTATTATAAATCAAATAAAAAATGCATTTTAATGGCTAACTTTTCTTAGTGCCTTTGAATATTCTTATAATCAATTATTAAGTACCTATATCTATCTAACAACTGTAAGTAAGACTGTGGCAAACAATGGAGGATTTAAATGATGTACGACAATCTTTTCAAATTTTTAAACGAATTTTAAATGAAACGAAAAAATTGCAATTTAGTGGATCTCGTACCATTGTAATTTTTTAAGGGAATACGTACGTGAAGAATTTCTTCGTTCTTATAATCGATGATTAGAAATTCTCATTTTCTGAATTAAATTTCTCGCAACAAATTGTGAAGGATTACAAACAGATAACAGCAGTTTTCCAAATTTCTATGCGTGCTCCATACGTGAAGAGTAAATCTTCAATTTGCTGATTGACGGGGCTCAATATCTCCGAAGGAATTTTCTGAAGAGCCTCCTTTATTATTTAATTAATTACGTAGGAATTGTATGTATTGGAGAAGTTTCTTGTGCAATACAGAGAACAAAGTAGCTGCTATCAGAATGTGCTTCCACATCCAGGCGCATTGGTAACATAGAAAATATGTCGAAAATACAGGGACTTCTCCGTGGTACAAAACTGGCTCATAGATTCCAACTTTATCAATTTTTGCCTGCTGGCTACAAAATTTCCCATTCATCCATCCACACCTTTTTTTTATTCTACTTAATTTTAAAAAACTTAATAAAATTAATAACGTTATATAATTTTAAACCTACCTTACCACATTACTTATATTAACTGAAAACCAATAATAGTGACATATTGCTTTTGCGGCAATAAAGAACATACTCAAAGAAAGTTCTTTTAAAGCAGTATAAAATAAAAAGTGTCCCACGAAATAATTAAATATTTGTACTTTCGCAATACATAGATTACATAATATTCCGGAGTATTAATGATTATAACAAATTAGATGTGAGAAAGACGAATTGAAAGAATTGAAAAGAGAGTGGCCCAAGCAATTTTTGTACGCTGTCACCATTATGCCATTATGCTCATAGCTAGCCACAGGCGTGGCTATTATAAACATATACAAATTCGTCAGCGAACAATGGACCGTTTAAAGGCGAGGAGATATATCATCGGCCCCTAAGAAGGAGAGCCGTAAGGATGGCTGGATTTACGGTGATCGCGTGCAACCGGTCGTTTTTTGCTGCCGTTATACATCATCTTTGCTCGGTGAGAGGATTAACCTTCGACCAAGTGCTTCTGTGCCGCTCGAATACATGAAAATATACTTTAAACAACGTCACGCGACTTTTACGAAGAATTATTCAGGTTGCGCATAGACTTGTGATCTATGCTTAGACTGGAACAGGAATAAGTGAAAAATTAAGTAATTACGCCTGTATTTTTCCATACGTTTAGAAGAGATAAACCTGACAGACCTAACTTAGACCTAATCTAAGTATCAAATCATTCCATAAGTAATGCGATTTTTAAATATGACTTCGTCAAACGTAAATATATTAACAATTGCAGTCATTTTTATATATTCAAGCACTGAATATTTTTATTTATTGATACATCGTTTAGAATTACATTAATTATGGGATGACCTGGTACAGAAGAATTGTGACTCATTATCAGACTTAATCTCTATATGAAACAAACATAACCCAGACTTAACTCATATACTCGAAGTTAACAAAGTATTCAGGTCTTTTAAGGCAGATAGTGCTCAATAAACTGAATAAAAAATATCTAGTAATTGTTAATCAAAAGTTGAATATTGTACGTGTTTGAAACAATTTTTTGAACAATTTTTTTCAACACAAAATTGTTTACATCTTGCTTAATATTCAAGTAACTCATTTTCTCTTTAATTTGATCAGTACTATCTAATCTGCAGGTTCTGAATACTACAATTCCCTGTGCAAAACAAATATCACTCGCGCCTAACCCGTATATAATCCAAGGTAATCTAAATTGAACTCCAATACAACACAATCCTAACTCTATTTTTTCCAAGGCATGGCATTTGTAAATAAACTACAAAAATTTACAGATTTAATACAGATCGGAACAAAACTTAACAGCCTTCGTCGAAGATGTTACAAAATCTGATAAAACTCATTTCAAAATTCGTAACAATGCACATTTTAAAAATAACGCGACTGCCATATTCCGACTGATTGTTCTCGAAAAGACAGGTGTTACCGGAGGTCGAATAAAAATTTTTGGCGTTGCTGTAATCGATACAACATTTTTATTTCTTTCAGCGTGTAGAACGTAAAAACTGCGTAAATATGCAAACAATTCGAATTACTTGGACTTCATTAAAGTACACCGGTGTAACGTATTGTCATTGATATTCTGCTCGTGCTACGTCCCACTTTTCTATCAGCGGGTAACCATGCTTAAAATGTACGTCGTTCGCATAATAATCTTCAAATTCAAAGAAAAAGTGGGTCCCCTGCCACTAAATAATACTATCAACATAATGTATGTGCCTTTTCCCCTTTCCTTCAATAATAGGCTGAAACGGGTAACATGGTACCAACGACAAGCCAAAAACTCAATTTTTTAAGAATTTCGTAGATTAAGTCCATCGTCACTCCAAACAGCAAGAATTTCAAACCCAACAAGGAATTTAATTTTTCGATATTATGCAGTTTTTCCAGATAATTTTCAGTTATTGGCAGTTTCTGAAAAAAAAGCATTAACAAAAATTTATTGGACTTCAGCGAGGAATGAAGTCCCCTATGAATACTTCCAAATTACTATTTTTCCCTTAAAAACTGGAAATCATCTAGACTTTCTTAAACTGGACCGTATTTTTTTTTTTATAATATTACAGAGGACATTGAGATAAATTCAGCGGTACAACATGGTCATTGCATTATCAGTTTGGCTAAAAAAGCTGATGGCTTTCGTGATTATCTGCTTCGGCTACGTAATTCATATACGACATTTAAACAGTTGCATTAAAAATAATACATATTAGTAAAACATACATAAAGAAAGTGTTCAAATTGCATTGCATCCTTGGCAGCGTATATTTCCGCTTGTTTTGTAACAGAAATAAGCGATGTAGGCCACCCAAGGCCACTGAACAGCCTTCCTGCTATGTTATTTGATTGCTTAAGTTTAATACGTTGAACGCCACAGTGAAAACGGCCATACCCAATCAGACACGAGATAATTTACTATTTTTTATATAAATCATAAAGGAGAAAAAGATTTGAGTATTCAGTCGTGTTCTTCTGTTCCTACATTATTGTTTCAGTATAATGTTTGCTCAGAATTTTGCAACAATCAATAATTATTTAATTACATTAAATTTGAGGTGTCGGTCACCGGTGACTGTCATGGCGTTCAATGTGTCAACTTTAATATCATTCTATTACTCGAAATTATAAAGTAATACTTACGTCCAGTATAATTTCATTTACAATAGAAGAAGTGACCATAAATGGTCAATATTTCGTACCTCTGTTATAGTAGATGTTTATGTCTAAAATCAATTAAACCCTGGCGTTTGATTTTTGTACACGTGTGTTTTATACCTTGCCAAAAATCTTCAATATTCTTATTGGGTATTTCGTCAACTAATGATTGCATGTACCACCATAAACAAGGGAATAATAACGTACTGGGTGGGCTATCTGAAACAGGCCACCTGAATGACTCTCTTGTTTTCGACGTTAGCCAAAAATACATTGGACCAATCTTACATGGTTTCGAGGGGGCATAATCTGATCTTTATGGTTTTTTTTAGGTGGAGGCGCAGACGATATATGAAGGTCAATTTTGTTTTTTAAATGGATTGATATGTTTTTTACTTATCTTCTAATAGAACATATTAAGGTGCGTGTAATGACGTATGGTTCAAGGTCATTCAAAGCCGTTGAACTGTTTTTATTATATGTATTCTTCGCTATCTTCAGAAATAAACGAATTGTTCGGGTGGCCTGTTTTAGATGCCCCACCCTGTATATTAGATAGCGGAAAAAGATCGCGCAGTTTTTTTGTTAGCGATAATCTCAAACCGAATTTCTTCTATTAATTCGAAAATCTAATTGTTGAGGCTATTAAGGTTTAGGTTCGGTTTATAATTATTAAACAAAACAATATTACAGAAAAGTGAACGCAACTCTCAGCCATGTGTTTGTAACCGGAAGTGCGAGCCATAATAATTGTTGAAACAAAAGATATATTCAAAAAGGCGCTAGGTGAACAGTGTCGACACCAACGAGCCCACACTGTGGATAATGCAGATATCGTCATTTTTACATAAAATGAGATAACTCCAACACTAACGCACAGGGTTGGTATTAGTGGAAGGTTTTATCTATTTAGTTGATATAATACTCTTTATATCTTTCATTTGTGTCCATGTTCCACTGTCTATATAAGATTAAAGATGGTGAACGAAGAGATAATAATTCGTGCTTTCTTACTTTATTAAATCTGGAAGTTCGAAATACAGGAGCAAATGCAGCAAGACGCATTTGTAGTGTTTGTGGGGAAGATTTTGTTAGTGAAAGAACAGCAGAAAATTGGTTGGAACGATTTAACACTTTGAGTGCAGCGTCACCCATATCTGGGTGACAGATAAATTCAACCGGTGTTTATTTGATCTTGTAAAATATTAAAAATATACATAATCAGATCTAATAGAAGCAGTAAAAAAAAGAGAAGAATGTTACTGATATTATTGATTAAAAAATGTAGAATTCATGGTTACATTCATTTTGTATAAAAATTGAAGAAGTTTTCCATTTTCAATTAATGGAGCGTGGCAATCAAAATGTTAAGGAAGGCAATAAATCGCTGAAAAAGGAGCAACGTTCGGGGTGTCCCTCTGTGATCAAAGATGAGGTATTATATGAATACATATATAAAACTTTAAATAAATAAGGATAAAACCTTCCACTGATACCAACCCGGTGCATTAGATCTTCGAGTTAGTACAAGAAATTCGGTTTCAGTTTATCGTTGACAGAAATCCGCACAAATTCTTTCCGGTACCTAATATTTTGAGGCAAAAGACGGTTGAGCTGGACGGCTACACCTGTTTTTTTTTTAGAAAGAACATAAAAGTACTTTCGTAGCATTTGCAAACGAAATGCTAGCACAATACTACTGTCTTGTTTTTATTGTCCACTATAACAATATGTAAATAAATTATCATATTTCATTTAAAACCAAGTTAATGTCCCTGAATTTTAAAAAGAAAATTACCACTTTAAAATGCACACAGCTACAATTCATTCTCCACTGAAGCCCCACAAAGTTTTCATTGAGTATTCTGCATTATACAGAGTGATAAAACGGAAAACAGAGATTTCCGGCTTTTTATTGATAACCACACCGTTACATTTTCTACAAGCAAAAACTATAAATAAGCTCCCAAAGTTGAAATTTGTATAAAATATTGGGTGCCCATAATGTAGTGGCAGGGTATTGTATAATAAAACCACTAAGAACCGACGGTTTCGTTGAACACCCCGTATACGTTTCGATATCGATTACATCTTCAACGTCCTCCGTGAATAATCAGAAACGGATGATCCAGCGTGTCACCTGTTGTAGTAGGTAGATCGGGGGCCCCAAAAACCGGCGCGGCCTCTCCCGAGTCACGTGGTCTCATTAGCGCGTATGACAGATGCGGTTTCGGCTCGTCTCTCGCGTCTCCATTTCCATAATATTCAAATGCGCGGCGAGGGTGAAACAGAGGCGAGAAACGGCCCACGGGAACAGAGATCTCCCCGCGAGAGGAAGGGAGACAATGAGAAAGAAGAAAGAGGAGAGGAGAGAACGAAGATCGAGGGTGCGAGAGAGCGGCGTGGTATGCCGCGGCATGGTGTTGCAGGCTGACATATTTATCGGCGGCCACGCCACCTGCAACCGGGCCCCGCGGCATCCTGTTTTGCCCATTTGTATCCCCGATCATGCGACAGCACCCCACCCTCCCCCTGCCACCCACCTTCTATACTGAATCCTTTTCTTTGAACCGCGAGAAAGGGTTCACTTTCGATCCACGCTCGAACCGAGGGATGACATATTGGATACTGTTTGTTCCGTGGGAATTATAAGTGATTTTTGTTGAATCGCTGAACGAGCTACCGGTTCAGCTTCACTTTTTGGGCCCTTGGAAATATACCGCCGAAGCGATCACTCGTAAAACTGATAGAGTAATGGTCAGACTTGGGTTATATCTAAACTGCATTCAGTCAAGCTTAGGTCCGGTCTGGGGTAAGCATGATTAGAATTCATTTAATCAGGGTTAAGAATGACCAGGCTTGAGTTAAGTTGAGGTTTGATTCAAGTTGAGTTTGGAGTAGTCGTAACCGAAGTTAATCTCTAAGTTCGATTAAACCTAGGTTCCAATCTGCTCTATAGTAAGTTCAAGTTTTGTCTGGGTTAGGTCTGAATGTGGTATTGGGTTGGTAACTACTACTCTAATGGTATCGCTTTTATTTTATATTTAACTCAGAGTTCTATGATGATATACAGGGTGTTTAAAAAGTTTTCAGGAGTTACAGGGTAGATAGTACTCAACAAATTGAACACAAAATTTTCAATATCAAATTATTTACACCACGTGTACTACTAAATTTACCAATCCATGCTTATTGCGCCTTTTTTATTAATTCCTTTTTATCAGTTTGTTGAATTTTGTCTACCCCATAAGTCGTCAATACTTTGTTTTAGTATTCCATGTACTTACAGTAGATTAACGGAATATTCCTGCAATACATTCTGACATTTAAAACTTGTGCACACCATTTCTGTGTTACGTTCAATTAACAGATATATGATATTGAAATTTTCAACTGACTCAAAAAAATGCAATTAGAATTTTAGACAATTGCATTTTTAACTTCTTAATAGCTAGATAAATAGACGTTTATTAATATTCTCTCACCTACATCCCTATCACCGCTATTAGTGAGACCATTTTTTTGTCAGAGACACCTTGTATTTAACATAAAACTTCAAAACTTCACCTTTAAATAAAAGGTCTATAAAAACCTCCAAATCAATACTAACCAAGACCTGTCCTTCGAAAAGCACGTAATGGAAAACTTATAAACATGAACGTCAAAACAGGATTCTGTGAAAAGACTATACAGGATATAACTTGTGCTGAACAAAGACCTAACATCAATTAAGTGTTAATTACCCGAATTATCGAGAAAAACGCTCATCTAAACAATGCTAAAACGCATAGATCGCTAAAAAGGCTTCAAAAAGTACATGTCAGGCTGTGGATTTGAAGTAGACAACGAATACACTTAAAATGATGAAAAAATTTCATCGAACAGATCTGCGATACTGTTTACAAAGCTTCTAAATTTAAAAAAGTGTAATTATAACAGTAAGCAGAATTTCTCTTCCAATAAATTCGACAAATGAACACAAGCATTCTAGTCAGAATTCTGGACTTTGTTGCACAATAGATCCTAGTGTTGTCGAAAGGGAGTGGGTTTCGTGGAATACCTCAACACTAGGGGGATGAATGGTATCGTGAGGCGTGTGTTGGCACGGCCTTTGGTTCTCTCGTTGTTTTCACTGTGTTATGCAGCGGCTGAAGCACCAGAGAGAGAAAGAGGGAGAGAGGGAGAGAGAGAGAGAGTGCGGTCGGTTTATACACCGTTCATGGCAATCGAGGTCCGGACCGAATCGACGTCCAGAGATTATTGTAGTTGCAAATGGGCAGTTTGCATCAAGAAGAGCCGCCCCGACAGGACATGCACGGCCAATGCAAACAAAGTTCACCCCTTCTGTCCGCCCCGAGGTATACACCGGCCCAAGGTATACAAATAGCCATCTTTGACGCAGCTGAACCGGCGTAATTGTCGATCAGAAAAATTCGATTAACGTCTACTGTTGACCCTCGAGGACTTCCGGGAAGTTCGAAGGAGAATTTGAGGGATTTCAGACGGTTTTCAAGCAGTTACTACCCCCAATTGAATTGTTTGAAATTTTGAAGGGTTGTAAATGTACAGTGTGTTAAGGGAAGTATTCAGGACTTACAGAGTTCATAGCACTTTAACAACTGAACAAATTCAATAAAAGTATGTAGCATGGACAAGTGAAAAACTGAACATTATCCGAGTTATAAACAGTTCTGTTAACCCTTTGAACTCCTTTGTCGAATGTGACTCGACATCAATTTTATTCACAAGAACTCCTACGCCGAGTCACATTCGACATTTTTAAATTGCCAGTTTAAATATGTATTATATTTCTAAATATTGTTGTTTACCTAGATAAGCAATATTACATGTATATGACCCTTTCTTGTAACAAAAATGTCCTTGAAGTATTCAAGTACATGATTGTACCTAACTGGTTCCTATCAACCAACTGTCTTTTGAAGTACATTTCAAATAAAACAGTTAAAATAAGGGAGTTATTGAAAAGAAAATTCAAAAAACTTAGGAGTTCAGAGGGATAACTTAAAATTGTTTACAGCCCGGGTAATATTAATTTTCTAACCTCCGTTTTCTAGACACTTTTTTATTACCCCATAAGTCGTGAATATTTTTTTATCAGCAACCTGCATATAATTTTTTTCTGTAGACCTTAACAGAAGAGATGGATAGGATTGAAGTGCTGATTTCAAGAAATAATCAAATAAAAGAAAGATTAATCTTCCTCTCATCGGTCACGAATTCTGTATATTGAATCAGCATAGAAAAAGTCATAAAATATTCTCTTTTCGAAAAGAACGTCCTTTGATATTTTACAGAGAACTCTGCGGCAATTAAGTGCTTTAAAATATAGAACGTGTGCGATTTATAATTTCTGATATTTGACTTATTTGACTGTACGATTTAGCGTGATATTTTGCAATGAATTGCAATCGATCTGGTAAAACGGAGGACAAATAATACAAAAGAGAAGCTTTGGCGTCTGTACCACAGACACAACGTTTTAACTTTTCCTGCATGTAATCCACAAAATTCCATGCAAATTGACAAATTTTCAATTCCATAGTAATTCCTATTTAAAAAATAATCAGACTGTATTGCCGGTGTCTCATTCGTTCATGTTAGAAGCGCTCTCATAAAGCTTCAAATTGTAGATTTATTCTTATCACTGCAAAATTTTTCTTCCTATCAGACTTTTCTTTCCATGTAAAGCATGGAAAACCATACAAGCCACGTAGTTTTTATTTTGAAAAGTGTCATGTGTCAACAAAATGCAGAAAACTCTGTAGATCCCTTTCGACTAGAGAATATCATAAATCTTGATATTCTAAAGCTTCCTATAGAGGGTGAGTCACTAGAAAGTACAATCTAAAATAACTTCTGACTCATTGATGTTAGAAAAGGATTGTTTGATGAAATATCCTGTGTTTGGAAAGCATCACACATATAAAAGGATGTTTCAATCATTATGCAACTTACACTTTTGAAGACTTCTCGGGGACTTTGATATTTTCAACTTGCATGATACATGTATTTATTTCAGCACCACGCAGTAGTAGATACAGAAACGATTTCAAGCACGCATCACAGTATGATCAATAACCGACCTTAGAGCGAACATTGCAAACAAAAATCGGTAAAGAAAGAGTAACAATCTACAT
This sequence comes from Macropis europaea, assembly GCA_916610135.2. Taxonomy (NCBI): domain Eukaryota; kingdom Metazoa; phylum Arthropoda; class Insecta; order Hymenoptera; family Melittidae; genus Macropis; species Macropis europaea. Next base: position 20,836,589 of record OU744345.1, on the reverse strand, counting down.
TACAGAAGTGAGAGGAAGGGACGAAAGGATCGTAACGCGGGAGTGGTGTATGTGTGCTTATACAATGCGCTGTAATTTTTTTTTTCGCATGATATAAAGTAAGCATTGTAATGCAACTTGAAAGTAGCAATGTGACCAAAAAACCTTCAAAGATATGAGGTGCATGGAAATTAAACTGTTTTGTTACACGAAGCCCTCCAAACACGACACACGCGATCCAACTATTTTTTTCTGACAAAAACGAGCCGAAAGGTAATTCAGATTCCTAGTAACTTACCCTCTAAATAATTTTCAACGTAGAGTTAATAACTTAAGAGACATTTAATACTGAAGTTTTGTAGACATTGCAGATTCTGGAGTAACAAGAATATTTTCTAACTAATAATACAACTTTACTTTTTTAAGAATTATACATTTAACTTAAACGAATCACTGTATCCAAATTTTATCCGAATCCTATACCAAAGCTGGGTTCAACAATTTGTTGAAGAAACCTATAATTAAAACCTAGACCACTCCACTTTGAAAGCAGAGACTCGATGTTTCCAACCGCTCGTTGGGAACGTGTCGGACAATTTTCTAGTGATACAAATCAAAATTTCCCGTCGAACCACTAATCAATAATTGAAACCCTCGGTTTGTCAGTTCCCGTAAGCAATCTGGAACCGTTGGTTCATCTCGATCGGATGAGAAGGGACGAAAGACAGAGGGATAGAGAGTATCGGGGTCCAAAAGGAGTCCAAAGTTTTGCGTGTTTACACGGCAGCATTTCGCAGCTGAGCAGAGGGAGATAGAAAGAGAGAGAAAGAGAGAGAGTACTTGGTCTCCGGATTCGGTGTATAAATAAAGCGAGCTGCCTTTTCTCTAACCGGTCCCTTTGGCTGCACCGACCTCTGCACACTCTATTCCACCGGGCCCACGATATACACACAGCTCTTTGGTCAGTTAAACATGCGCATATTGCATGAAACTGGTACCGTAGCCGGTGGAGATCGACCTCTGTATTAACACCTCCTATAGTCTTCTCTCCTCACACCAGCTGCTCCTGTTAAACCATTATTTTTGGGCCGACAGCCGGACAAAAGGAGACCTGCAACCTACACGCGGCCATGCTCGTGACCACTTTCATTTTTGCTCCTGATTCGATTTTTCCTATTTAGCAATTTTCTTCGAGCAGATACACGGCGGAAGTTCCGGTGGAACTAAGGAAGTGGCGGTGAGGAGGGAGAACGCATAATGGAGTCATCGACGTTCTGCTTACAATAAAACGATAATTATTAGTACAGTAGAGCCTCCCGTATCCGAACTAATAGGGAGACAAATGTGGCCGGATAACAGAATTTTCAGATAATTGAACAATCACTTTTTTTTATATTAAACTTCATTTATTCAAATAGAAATCTACCAAATTGACAGTTTTGTTTCAATATTTAAGGATCCCGTATTTTTTTGGCTGCTAAATCACATAAGTTTTCACGAAACGGCTGTTTGGATAACAGAACGATCGCATATTAGGATATTCGGATTATAGGGGTTCGGATACGGGAAGCTCTACTGTACTAAGGAAGTAAAATTTGTATGACATAGTCAAGTAAACACTTTCTGTGCACAGAATACTTTTTACTGTACTGGGTACCACATCTTGTTTCGAACTTTGAAAGCAAATCACAGCAAGTTTAATGGAATCTTGACTGCAGACGTTATAATGGAAGTTATAGAATCATAAGTGCACATACAGTACTGTTCACTTGAGTAGCCTCGCCTGATTTTTCAGTAAATTATAGGTAATGTGAAAGAAAAATGCCTCTGATTTTTCACTTATGTAATATATATTACATATGTAACTGATAGTTACAAAATATTCGTACCAGGCGGAGTTATAAACAAAAGACAAGAAAATCCATTTAGAATACATAGTCACATAAATAGCCTCACTCTTAAAAGTGAGTAAATATATGTTTATACAGTGACATTTTTTTTTATTAGTATGTAGTATGCTTGCCTTTATTTCTTATAACTTTAAAATTCGACAAGAGAGTGAATCATACTGGGTACGTAGATATGATTGTTCGATATTCGACCACGCTTTCATTATACCGCTAATAAGGTGAGAACGATTTCCATATTGTTTCCCACCTGCGTAAATTCGTTTAGAAGGCTACCTCCATACTTTCTCGATAATATTTAGATCTGTAGTAACGCCGAATAAGCAAGAACTTCAACATTGCTATCATGAAACCATTCCATTACTAGATGTGCGGAATATAGGGGCATTATCATGTTGAAAAATCCAACCCTGTTGTGCTGTTGGAGTCTAGATTCGAGATCAAATTGGGTTTAACAGAAACTTTGGTTCATTTCTTTAAACTATACACAGGTTTAACCCTTACTCTAGACCAGTGTTTCCCAGCCTTTTTCGGATCATGCTCCACCTCAACGCCTCAAAAATTTGGATGCCCCCCTGACATAATAGTGAACCACGTTCTGAAAAAGTATAATATAAATAGGTACGTCTAGTAAAAGAAAACGCCTGATAGCATAAAAAACAATGGTGATCTTCTGACTATATCGGTGATGAAGGTGACGAATGCAATATAATTTTCTAACTGCCCCTAAAATATTCAGTGTACGTCCCACGTTGGGAAACACTGCTCTAGAATTATTGTTGGACTAACGGATACAAGTAAAAGTACCAAGACCAAATGATGTAGGCGAGATTGTCATATTTCTCACAAATATTCGCACCAATATAGGCAAATGCTGTCCACTCGTCTACACATATTAGAGACACACCTAACTTATGATATAAGAATATTACATACATTTTTTTTCTCTTACTGAAACTTACATATTTTTATCCGAGGCTATTCAAGTGAACAGCGCTGTATTTAGCGGAAAAGCTTGTGATTTTGCTAGTATAAAAAATATAGCAAAGTTTTTTAGAAGCATCGTGCGTTTCTATTTCTTGCTAATAACTTTTGACAGATTTATGTACAGTGGCGGACGGAAGTATTTGTACAGTGAGGAATTTATAAAAGAGATAACTGTAACTTGTTAAAATTACTTAGTAAATTACGGAATATAGACTTTATTTTATTACATATGTTTATGTTGAATATTACTTTAAATGTTGTACAAAATTCATTGAAATAAAGTTATTCCTTTACAAGCTGCAATTATCTTTTTCATAATATCCTCACTGTACGAATACTTCCGTCCGCCATTGTATGTGTCTATAGAATTTGCAGAGTTAATATCGAAATCAAAGAAACTGAAATTAAGTGAGTTGCAGCGTCTTACCCCGCTAGTGGATCGCAGTTCAATAAGGCTTGGAGAGAGAAAAAACATGGATTGCTTTATAATCCTCATCCTCCACACCCATGTAAGTACAATACGTCCAATTTTGACGAACATGGCATGATATCCAGCTCTCGTCGGAATCCAAATACAGGGTATCCTATCAATCAGGGAAGAACCGAAAAGGGGATGATTCCTCATACAAAAATAAATGAAAATTTACAGCAAAAAAATTTTGCACACGGTACGAAGTTCCACGTTTGGCTGGAAGAGCATTCGGGACCTAGAATTTTCAGCCAACCGTACTAGAGCAAGTCATCGCTTTCTCGAGTACAATATTTACAAACGTACATAGCTCAATAAGCGATACTCTGGGAGAGAGAGAGATAGAGCATCGGCAAGCAGTTTTTTATCGATACAAATGAGTCATCGTATAACGGAAAATAAAATTTTTCTCTTTCTTATAATACATTGATGAAACTGTTACAAATGAATAAGTGAGGTTTTTCCCCATGACGTCTAACGATAAATATCAAACAACATGACACGTAACAAATTTCTGTACACAGACTTTTATAGCAGACTGTAAATTCAGTTCAGACCTAATTCATTTACGCGTTATTAAAAAAGTATTCAACAACTAGCTGGTCACATAGTGTCCATCAAACTGAATAAACAATACCTAACAAATGCGAATGAAGAATGAATACTTTCCATGAAACTAATTTAAAAAAAAAGCATTTTCGACTACGTTTAGTACATCAACATTTTCTGTGCAGCTTGTTGAGTCTGCCCCGTGATTTCTGAATACTTTCAACGCTCTGCACAATATTTACGTCTTTTCGTGTAACTTAAATCATTGCAAACCAGCGATAATAAAACAACACACCGTGGCGCATCAATACTCGCAACAAGTATAGTTGTAAACAATTATAAACACGACGTCGGCTCGTTATCGCCGTTTAAAATGGCGGAACCGTTTTCCGTAGTAATTTACATAGTCAGTGTGTGTTTCGATCGTCGTTCGCGATTATGCGTAAAATCGTCGCGGCGCAAATTTGTACCCATAATTCTTTGCTCGTCGAATCTGCGACACAGCCTCAAACTACATTTAAGCCGAATGCACAGCGCCCTGTGCATCGGTCGGCGTGCGCGCGCGCGCGCCCGCGCGCTCACCGACAGCTCATACCAATTGCAACAACATGCCGCATCATTACGCTCCGCTAATTAATTGTGATTTATCGACTTCAAAATACAGCCGATCGCAGTCCACGCTACCGAGGAAATACAATGACCAACCGGACGACCAATCGACTTTCTTTATTTCTGCTCTTTTTTTTTCGGGTTCGTTTTGTTTTCGGACCGCCGATCAATCCTTTATATACGAGTTTACGTATTAAGTACGATTAATGAGTATCGTGGAGGTTGAATATTAGGTTTTGTCAGTCTTGTTTGCCTTTCGGTTTGCAGTCGTGAATTGTCCGTTGAGCGCGCGGTATTTTCAGGCTCGTGGATTCAGCCGAAGAAGATTGAACATCGGTTGGCTTTAACCCTTTGCGGACGACAGACGCATATATGCGTGCAAAAAGATCGTTCACCGTGTGCTACGAGTCACCGCACCGGCCTAGGCACACGCATTTACTATACGTTTTCAACCTATGTATTTAGATGAATTGTCATCTTTGCTTATTTCATTAAAATATGTATGTCTCGTTATATGTTTTGCAATTTCAAAGGACTAAAACAACTGAGCAATCGACATTAAATATATAATTATAAGCAATTATTAAATTAAACACGTGTTCTATCACGGAAAATTTCAGCACATGGTACACGATTTTTCCCGAAACTGTCCGGCCTCAAACGGTTAATCTCTTTAAAGAGCCAAGAATTTTAATAGTCTTTTTGTAATTCGTCAATTTGAAGGGCAGATGACAGTTTGCAAGATGCAAGGGAAATGAAAGAAAATAAAAGTGAGGAAATATTGAAATTAGTAATTTGTTGTACAGATCACGAGTTTTAGTAGCTGAACAATTCTTGCAGGACACTGCTACAAGGGAAAAAATGATAATTAGCACGGCGGAAGAACGAAAAGAAATTGCAGGGATATGTTGATATTTGCAATTTAATGAAGATGCCAAGAATTTTAGTATTTGAATATTTTTAGTAATTCATATGTGTGAAGAAGAAAATGAACAATTTTAGAATAAAGAAGAAAGTTAAAATTCTTAAAACGAAGAAGAAAATACAAATTCTTAAAATAAAGAGAAAGAGTGAGTTTTCAAGTTGAGAAGCAAAACGAAAAATGGAAGAAACTGCCAGGAAGTATTGCAATTCGAAATATTTAAGAGGAGCCAAGAATTTTAATTGCCCGACAGTTTTAAATTTATTTCAGTGAACAAGAACGTGAAAGAAAGTATCGTTTAATTTCCAAGGAAATATTGAAATTAGCAATGTTTTAAATGGGCCAGAAATTTGAATAATTGAATGGATTTGGTTTGTTTGCAACGCTGAAGAAGAAAATGTTTGTTTCCATGGACTCTATGCATTAACGTCTAATTGTTGAACGCTTCATGAAAATTCCTCGCTGGGCTGAAAAAATAAAATACAATGTTACATTGTATCGTATATTTCTCATTTGAATTGTTAATTAGCGTTCTAATGGGGGTTTCACGCTTTCCAAGAAGTCGTTGAAATGTGGTTCGCATTAATAAATAATTCATGAACTATTTTGTTGTTTAGCAATTGCCCTCACTATGTTTCAATAAAACATAAAACAAAGGACCACACGGACTGACGTCGTTCAAACACGCATAATTTCCCACATAATGCGGGTTACAAGTGCATCCGCGCAAACAAACGGCGTTTATGTTCAATTTAAATCTATTACCGTTCAGTGCAGTCGATTAATATACGGGATGTACCATGCAGTTCTACTATAATGAATAATTATAGCTTCAAGCAGGAATGTTCTAGAACATAAATTTTCGACTGTCCCTGTTGCAGTTTTCAGTTAATTTTTTTCATGCGACGAGAAGCGACAATCGTTTGCACCGTGTTCACGATTTTTACCGCAACGCAGCATGATTGAAAAGCAACATTCCCGGGTGTCCCTGGCAAATCGTTCCATTACTCATTAAACTCGCTGCTATTCTAATAACATGAACGAACAACGTCGTACAGTGGACTCGTCTTGTCCGCTTATGGGGGTTAGGTGCAACCAGCTGCAATAACCTCTCGTTTCCCGTAAATAGGTGTACCTGTAGGCTCGTAATTGCGCGAGAAATGATTTTTAACGAGCTCGTTTCCTACGAAACGCATTTTCCCCTTGCCTCGTACGTACAGAGTAAAGTAAGTGTATACAAAATTTTAAATAACGTCATAAGCCGTCATAAATACAATTTTCAAACGCCCCCTGTCCTAATAATAGCCATGAAACAGCTGGATGTTGCCATTTCGAATTTACACTTGTCAAAGCTGTTTTTTCGATTTCGGTTATCTTAGTATTATAATAAAAAGAAAGAGTTTATTTGTATGTTCGCAAAAATTTTAAAAATTACCAAACCGATTCTTATGAAATTTTTACAATAGCTTCTTTACATTTTCCGGGGTGTCATAGGCTATATTTCATCGCGAAATAAATATTAGATTGTGCAATAAGTCCTATCGCGATTCTTTAGAAGAATATTAAATGTAATACTACTAACTTTATATAGAATTTACCTAATCAATGATGTATGTAGCATTTTGTTCAATGACTTTCTGCTACCTTTCGAGTAACTTAAATATTCCTTTAGTATAAAATTTTTCGCGTTTGTTCAATTAAGTTCACTATTTTGTCCACACTAATTGTTATCGGCCTGCCACTTCGTTTTTGGGCTTCCAAGTTGTAATCAAAACATAGGACTATTTTCTGTCAGCGTGTCGGCGAGTCGTCCACGGGAATATAGTTCACGTACAGCCACTAGGTGGCGAACCTCGGCACCCGCGCGATTACAAGAGAATTCATCCGACTACAAAATATGAGGGAGGAAAAAAATATTGTGAATTTTCTGTACGAAGAAAATTTGCCGGCGAAGCCGCATCCAGGGCATGCTAGTTATAGTATAATCTTGAATGCAAAATTTTTACATTATAATACCCTGTGTCAGAGCAGAATATTTCTGAAGAATTTGTTTCAGAAACTCGAAGGGCTTCTGTACTCATGTCGAAGAGAAAGTTCTTCTAAATTAGGATGGCAGAATATATTTAAAAATTTTCGAATATTTGGTACAACTTTGGAAGTGTCGTATCGGTGATGCGAGGAGTGAACTCATTGTAATCGTATTATTAATTAACGAATTTAAAGGAATTACAGTAAATGACCCCATTGCCCGACATATAAGAACATAGTACATGAGGAAGAATATATTTTATGGATACGTATGACAAATTTTCATGTAATATTGTCTTACTCCTAAAATTAGCTCAACTGTAGTTACTAAATGAATTTTTATGGTAGAGTTATTTTGGAAATTACAGTCTAATGTTCCTATTATTGTCTATTCGTTTAAGTTATTATACACACGCATTAACTATTCCGGATTAATTTAATATAGTTAATTTTGTAGATCAACATTCGTATTAATATAAAAAATAATTGTTTTTTGTAATAAGCTATTGAAACTATTTATAAAAATGTTCATTAATTGTTACAGACATGTTTACGGGCACAGCAACGGTATATTTTCGTCTATCAATAGAAGGTAACAACTTTTTCCAACTTAACTGTTAAGTGCATCTGTTTTTATTATTTTCAGAAAGTTACTTTACGTATTAACAGATTTCTTATGTTACATGTGACGACTTAAAGGTATCTATTTCTTAATCTATCTTATTAAAATCTGCTAGCTGTTGTTTCAGTGATACGTGTAACAAAATTATATTAATTAATTACAGTTTCTAGAATTATAAGATAAAAAATTCTTAACAGTAACCCTTCGAGAACGATGAACGCCTATGTACGTTCCAAAAAATCGTCCACCATGTGCTACGGGCCACCGTACAGGTCCAGGCATAGCTGTTTATCGTATGCTATAAATCTATGTATTCGGATGAATTATCACCTCAGCTTATTTTATTAAAACATATATGTTTCTTTACATATTTGGCAGTTACAGAGCACTAAAACGCCTGAACAATCGACATCATTATAATAAAATATTCAGTTTAACACGTATTCCACCATGGAAAATTTCATCACATACAACACACCTTTTACAAAATTTTCAGAGCTCAAAGGGTCAATCTCCTACCGTTTTAATCACTGGATGTATTTGTGTTATTAATATACAATCTGAAGAAAATAGCAGGCGGTCGCTAATGGGACCGTTTACCTTCTGTATCATAAACAAAAACTGACGATTCTAATTTATCAAAATATCAATTGATTAGTGTTAGGTTTGCAAATTTAGTGACACCATCTTTGATGCGTCTTGTACAAGATCGGAACGAAGGGAAACTGATGAAACCGGCAACCAAGCGAAAAAACTATTAAGAGAACGTCTCAATGGCCCACCGAAATTGTCCCCAAGGATCTTGTCCCCAAAAGATGATCCTGTAGGTGTAGGATTTGCGACACAAAGGGCCCGAAAGATGACGACAAATATTTTGAGCGGTCCTCCGAGGCGTGAGTAAACGGTTTAGGGGTGGACATTTTTATGGAGACACGAACGTCGGGCCCCGTAAGACGTCACGCGGCGTTTTCTGTCATTGTTGACCACCTAGTTGCACGGCAGAAATTCATACTTCACGGAATTGGGCCTAATTGTCGTCGCGCAGCTGTACCCTGATATTTTCGTTAAATAATCTGACGCCGAGGGACGATCATGCTCGTTTTCTGGGTTTTTAGGACAAATCCTGCGAGACGGTCGCGGTTTAAGTGGAGCTCGCTTGACAAACTGTCACTTCGAATTTTCCTTTCGAGCTGCTTGGAATTGGTTTCTCAAAATTTCTTTTCGTGCTCATTACACAGGGTAACAGGGAAATAAGTGACCAAACCTTGGTAGCATATTCTATTCCTCCTAAAGATGAAGAGGTTATATAAACATACAATACCGTCCATACGTATCCGGACACCTAGCAAATTCAGAGAAGTAGCGTATTAATGCTATAATAATATAATTATTAATATTTCAGTTTCCGCTAGAATTTGTCTAATGGAATAGCCTTCTTTGGCCAACACTATAATAGCAACACGTTTTTCTGTCGATAATTCTTTTCCCCAACTCATGGTTGTGATCGTTAGCACTGTTAAACTCAAATTAAAATCAACCGAACGTCTGCATCGCCCTGGTCTCAGTTTTGTCAATCTTAAGTGGCTGAGATTCGTCCAAATCTATACAAATATCCAACCCTGGTCAGAAATAAATATATAAAATACACTGCAATGTGGAGAACGAACAAAGGGCAGGTAAAGTCGTCTAAAATTGCATCCCTCCATACACTTCTACGTGTGTGTACGTTTTTACTTAACTTTCGTTGTAGCAATTTAGTCAACATTATTTGTTAATAAATATTGCTTATGTTATTCAATAATAGCATAATAATTGTAAAATAACATAGCAAACCAGCAGAAGCATTATATTTGTAAAATATTTCAGTGATATCCGCAAACATGTAAGTGTCTGGATACTTTTGGACGGTAGTGTAGGTTCGAAAGTGCATCCTTTTCGAAATGTAAACAGGTTTCGTTTATGCTGAAGTATTGTTGGAATGCTTACTTAAAGAAACTGCTGAAAATGATTTCCTGCTGCAACATTGCACGCTTCGCATCGACGTGGCCAGCAGAACATCGTCTCTGAGGAAAGGTCCCCCGACAGAGACGCTGAACTTTCCTGGCGTTTCCGTTAACTCGTCCATACGTGAAATGAATATCTGTCCACTCGATATTAGAATAAACCATCCTGATAACACTGTCTCGGCTATGAAACGCTTAGATACTGACTGATTTACTACGACACACGCTGTCCTCAATGTCAGGATGAGTTACTCTACTATATTATTGACTTCTAACAGAAGAAAATGATGACAGTGCTCGTAATTCTACGCGTGCCAGCTATTCGTATCATGAAATATTCAAATTTTGGTGTAAACAAAAAGTATTTACACATTTCATCAGGGCAGCAATTGATTACTGTCATGGAATGAGGAGTGGAAAAATTCAAGACCTACCTTTATACATAAAGCCAGAAGAAATGTCTACGATACCAGTCCAGCACTACTTATGAACCGGAAAGATCAAGTAATCATTACCAGATTAAGAATAGGCCATACGAACTTGACCCTTTCTTTCATTGTCACCAAAGAAAACCCGACTACCTGGGGTATGTGCAACATTAAAAATTCCATCGAGCACATCCTAGATATTGAAAAGAAAATTAAAAAAAAAATTAGGAGTTCAAAGGGTTAATAAAATTGGAAAACAGAGATTTCGGGATTTTCATTGATAATCGTATCGTTACGTTTTATACCAGCAAAAAGTATAAATAAGCTCCAAAAGTTGAAATTTGTAGAAAATATTGAGTGCGCGTAATGGAGTGGCAGGGTACTATATACGACGTGTTAAATGTCCTAAAAAAATCCTTCTCACCAGCGTTTGCACAGGCTTCATCCAGTGACAAAACAAGGAATTAGCGGTCGCAGATTAACGAAACGTCCCCTGGGACTAATTATCGAGAAAATGGAGTCCGTAGGGTTAATGAAGAGCAACCGCGCGGAGTTTTCAAGGAACTCATGCCGCGATTTATGCTTCCACGAAGGTGCGCGCACGTGTCTCCGGTCAGCTTCGTCCTTCCGTGGGTAGAAAAATCCTTTCGATGGAAAGGCGAGCGAAGAAACCGGGGAATGTTATGCCCTATGGTGTCCGGTGCCCCTTTTGTACCGTCCTTTTTCCATCGAACAAGGTGAGACCACGCAAAAAAGCAACCCGTACTCGCTTATGCGAATCGCTCGTTCCACCTTCGACGAATCGCGTTTTTCCTCGCGTCTCTTCGTCCAGCTCCATTCAACGGCGATTTTTCAGACTGCCAGATCACGCCGTTTAGGGAATCTTGGAGCAACGAGTCGAGAAACGAATCCGCGTTAGTATGGAGTTGTATAATTAGAGCGCTACGCAATTTGTCCGGGTGCAGTGTACAGGGTAGCTCTGCTCTAAAGATTCTTCAATGTTTCGTCACGATTTAGATAATGATTATGATGGCTGCGGTGATCGTGTGCCTCGATGTCGCTTGTTTGCCCTGAAAGAATGTGATTCTTAGCAATTTCTGTGTACCTGTTTCTTTTGACAATTTTCTCCAGTATCACGCGACAGTTTCTGATTTATCTTATCATTAATGGATATAGAGGGTTGTCCTATGAAATAAGTGGTACAATCAAACAGGAAGCAATTCTAATGAAAAAAGAAATCCGCAATGTCAAATGGAGCTTTGTTGTTTCGAACCTCCTTTTCAAAAAAGTCGATCTTGAAAATTTGTTAACTGTGCATGCAGTGGAGTAACGATGTTTCGACAAGTAAGGGATGCGATTAACGTTCTGTTGCATTTATTAATTTATTATCGTCGTAATGTAGTCGGGAATAAACAAAATATTTAGCTTTTGAGACGTTTGTTCGATTAGTTTGTCAATTATTCGAACCGTTGTTCGTGTCATTGCATTCAAAGTTACGCCCTTCGTATGAAATTGTTGCGCATGATTTTCCAACGTGTTTTCGCAATTCAGGGATTCAAATGCTAAAACAGCGCTTGCCCTTACATGCTGGATACTCTTTACATCCTTTAAATAAATAATAGACTTTATGCGATCTCATAAATAAAAATCAAGGCGTGTCAAATCGAATGATAGTTAAGATATTATTATATCATAACCGATCCAACTTGCTTACTTCTCTTATTTGCTTACTTACTTCGAATAACAAATGATGAGTTTGAACATTTTACAAATATTATAAACAGTACTTAAAAAAATGTTTGACCACATTTACGTCTGTGAACGGGCCTCTTTTGGGTTCAGAAGCCAAATTGATCAACTCCATAAAATGAAAAGTATTGGTGTACTTGGATAATGAAATTGAGAAATTTACTAAAGGAGGAATTAATCAGTTTGGCTTCTGAACGGCTCAAATATCAGACTGCGTGGAATACGTCTAAATGTTTCTGAAGAAAATGCCTGTCATCTCGAAATTACATCAGTGCGCATTGGTATAATCCTTTTAAACCGTTTCTAGTTCACTCACATGAAAAAACTCAGATATAATTTCGAATTTATCGCGGAATTAATCGAATTTCCCCTACTATTCGGATAACAGAACATTCTGATGTTAGAGCGGTCGAACAACGGCTGTTTGCACATTGTGCGTTTTGCTATATTGTTGAGTTGAGTCGTAAATAACTTCCCACATATAACAGATTTGCTTCTTTCTAAAAACCAAACAGAGTCTGTGGACTCCTGATTTTTGCTTCATATTTGAAGGTAAAAATCCCTAAAACGTCGATTAGCTGCAAAAGCAACAATAATCATCTTTTAACCCTTTGCACTCCTAATGCCATTACTGCCTAGGCACTTAGAGGCGTTCTACTCCTACGGCCAGTGTTACTGCCCGCATTTTATCATTTATAGATAAAAGTGTTTATATGCGTTTGTTCATCAATACTTTTCTATGTTTATTCTACTCTTATCCCAATTCATAGTATATAAACTTTAATGTCTGAAAAGAAGTCGTATAATCTAACAAATTGCCAAGATTTCTTCGTGGTCATCTTATGCAACTCAGAAATCTAAGAAAAAACTTCTTGAAGTTGACTACCAACGTATAGCCTAATTGCTTGGAGTGCAAAAGGTTGATAAATCATCAATAATTTTCAGAAGACAAATTGGAAGTTATTTACGACTCAACCTCATATAATTCCAATTAAACGTTGCGCGAGTTGCCCCTGTATAAGTCCGGGAAAATCATTTGTCTTTTCTGTTGCATCAAAATTTTCGTCAGCTGTAAATTCAGGATTTTACAATGGCAGTGGAGAGACTGTGATTCCAGAGTCGCGATAGTATCGCCTCGCAAATTTATGGTCGTCTTCCATCAGATTACGCGGAAATCCTTCAAAACTTTCATGACGGCTATTCGAAGCTTTTTAAATGTTCATGCTTACAAACTGGTTCACCGGTGTGCTGTAAGGCCCCCATAAAAGCCAATACGTAGGGGCCCAACGGAACACCCGTACCTTTATCTTTATCGTTATGCGTCGTTGTTTCAAGCTCTTTATGTCCGACAGCGGCCTCCCATTAACGTTTGATTTACAACTTTCTACAAATCTATAAAGGGGCCTCTCTCTCCCTCTATATAGATTTCTTTGGTTTCGGGCTGCACGCTTTTTCGGGGCCCGATCGCGTCGCTTAATGCGTTCTCCTGTAAACGAGCCTTGCCGATAACTTTTTCCACTGATTTGAATTATGACACTTCGAGCGCCTCGGATTCTTCTTCGGACGTGTTGACATTTTTGTCGTGTCATGTTGGATTTTTCTTCGGATATGCTATCTTGGAATTCGCGTGCAGAGGAATTTGTAATTATAGCGATCGTGCAATGAAAAAGGGAGAATGGCCTGTGCAAATAGATACAGACGCAGGATGCGTCGCGACGCCTCGCCTGGCGTCATAATATTTGGAATCGAAAGCTGGCTGAACGGCGTCGTTTTCTTCACCGACAATCAGCCATTGTGTACGCAAATGCGTCCCGACGTCAGACGTCGCGATGTCGGTTATTAACAACGCCCTATGCTCCCCCACTCGATCGTTCTTCATTCTTGGACATTGTTAGATTTAGATCGAACGCTAAAATATCTTGTTCGATTAATTTCACGCAATTATCGTGAAATCATTCTTCGTCGCATCGTCGAATGAAAATAGATCCGTGAAGATTTTATAGCAGCTTCGATGCGTTTGGCTGATTATAAAAAAAAAAGTAGTTTTTAATAAACAGCGCGATCGAAAGGAATTTCAGGCACATAACCGGAACGATTCAGTGGAATTTCGTGGCGGAGTATAGCGGAGCATGATCTGGCGAAGTAAGTTTATTATCTTTCGCGAAAACGAATCAACGAAGGATGATGGAAGGCGAGTTTATCCGAGCGAGTTAATGAACAATCTGCGGTCTCAGGTTCTCACGAATGCCAGCCGTCAATCTTTTAATATACCCAATCGGACCGGCTATAAATCGAAAACTGTGTCGTGATTTCCGGTGAATATTTTTATCGGAAACTGGATACCACGGTCAAATCGTTTTCCAAGCTTTCATGTGGAAATTATTGAGGTGGTGAGTTAAAATTGATAAGTTTAAAATTACAACGGGTTAGGTTGAAATTACATACGTGAAGCTTGCTTATAACGAGTAGGTTGAAATAATAGATTAAAAAAATTATAAACTGTAAATTAACTATTCCAATCCCGTGAGCTCAACCCCATTAATAAGTGGAATGAATGAATAATATTATGAGATAAACTACTGTACAGGGCAAGTAAGAAAAAATTGTCTAAAATTAAGAGCGCATGTGAACAGTTTTTGAAAAAAATGTAATAACATGCAACTGAAAGAGTTAAAAAATTAATTGCTGGAATGCAAAAACTAGTTCACAGTGTAATCAAATAACTTGGAGCTATATTAAGAACCAAAAATTAAAAGTATTTTATTGCCTTTTCATTAGATCATGTGTGGTGATATTCTTTTATCCTCTAAAGATATTTATAACCTTTCATAAGTTTATGCAAAATTTAGTAAGTTAATTTGTTGAGTGGTAGTGTATAAACTGAAGGTCTAACGAACAGCTCAATGATGACTTAATTCGTATGTAAATTGAAACCTAATCAAGAACTATATAATTGTAACTTAACCCAAACTAACGAGTATTTAGTTAACATTAAACCCAACGAAAACTTAACACTACTAAAGTCCAACTTTTAGGAAAATCTAACACTTACGTGCGAGCTGACTTGCATCTAATTCAAAACCGAAAATAGTTACTTTTCCAACTTAAGGAATGTTTGGCAACAGGTTTCAGGTTCGATTATGTTGAGCTACGTCAGGGTTAGAACTCGGTTAGGTATAGATCTCTGTTAAATCTGTATTTATTTCAGTTAAGTCGGCAAGTATGTCTTAGTTAAGTCTTATTGTTAGTTATGAAATGCTTACGTCTTTGTTGCACGTATAATCAATTAAATATGAAGAGTGGCATAAACGAAAATTCAAAATTGTTCAGCGTATACTAACGTACTTTCAAAAATAAAAATAAAGTACTTCTAAGATGATTTCCATTATACCTTTCACAATATCATGTTTCTTTTTTCAGAAAAATTCGAAGATTGTTGTGAATCATGTTTTACATACAGTCAAATTGTTCAAATTTTTACCCTTAGAATTCCCTTCGATAGAGTTAGCCTTACCTATGCAACACGGTACTTAGGCTAGATTCAGTTTCTCCGATTCGTTTTCTCCCTAACACACTGACTGCTTAAATTTTTCTCGTTTTCGTGTATCCTTCCTGCTATATATCTCGAACAATCATTAGGAATACAATCTCGACCAAAGGAAACAAGAAAAACCATGAAAAGCAATCAGGGGTGGTCCTCGTAAGCTATACCTCGTCGTAATTCATCGGTGGACAACGTCTTGCGGCAGATTTTAATTTTAACGGGCAACTTTCGGGCCCGTTTATGGGGCCTGATGTATAATTTTATCGTGCCTGCCGATCTGACCACGGTCCTCCGGCCCAATATTGCCCTCTCTGCCGGTGGAACGAAGGTGACAACGGGTCCGAAAAGGGGAGCCTGAACCAAGGGGATCGGTTAAAGATACTTTTACTTTCGACAGCGTCTAAAATTAGTCCTTTTGACTAAACTTTAAGAAATTTTTTAAATATCACCGAATAATCACCCTCCCTTGCGTGGTTTCTCGAAACCCTTTGAACAGGTCTGACTACCCCTGAATAAACTCCGACAAACCCCAACAGCTTCGGCCAACCGTTTATCGACGATAAACTCGTGAAAAATCTCGAGCATAGTGAACGTTGTAGGAATGAAGGGTCTCATTGCTGGGGCCCCATAAAATCAGCGTGGACGCGTAGCTTGCACATAATATGGCAGCGCGTAATAAACTGTCCGTGGCGTGTCCGCCGTACGATCGGCCCTTACTTTTTCTTTTATTGTCACTTTATTATTACCGCGGCCCGCTTTTACGGCCGTATTAAGGCCCCGCGCATGTGCGTGACCATAGTGATTCATCTCTCGCGAACGCTCGTTCCACGCGGGGATTTACCACTCTATCAATTATAGCGAACCGATGGACCAACGATTTTTAAGGACTCGGGTGTCGCGACAGTAGGGCCCAAGCTATTCCACGCTATATTTGTTGCGTATCTGTTCGAGGGAAAATGATTTCGTCGTTGGCGTTGCTGGGGCCCCGGGCAAGTCTAACATCACGTCGACAAACTAGTCTTTTTTGTTCCAAAAAAACATAATTAGGTTGTTATTAAAACGATTGCTGTAACTGTAAGGCAAATTTTACATAATGGCATTGTGTTCCACACGAAGCAGTCCACCTTGAGATCTTGTATTTTACAGTATGCCTGATTTAACATTAGAACTACCGAAGAATTAACTCGCACCTATTTCTACTGAAGGGATAAACATGACTTATTTTCGAAACAACAATTGTATTGAAAAAATGTATTAGTTCGATTGGAAAGTTTTGTCGTGTTTTCCAAAGGACCAGACAATTTTTTTAAATAATACTTCTATTATTGAATCTTGAATGCGATATCCATTATTATTGACGACCTTCCCCCATCTATCTGGTAATTTGTTTATCCTCTACGCATAAAATGTCCCCCTTTTTACTGTTAAAATATTATTCCAGCACCTGCGCGACTTGTTAATTGTTAAACTTTTTTCCTGATAAAAAGTCTTGTAACGATGTAAACAGTTGTTTAGATTAGAAATTATATAGATGACTGTACAAGGGATGACTTATTAGTTCTCATCCTAGTTCACTCATCTTCTACTGACAATGAATCCTTAACGATGCATGGGGTTGGCGTCGTCATGATGGAACACAATCCCCTTCCCATTCGTCAGTGACGAACGTTTTTCTTTAATTCGTTCATTGAGTAGGGTGAATTTATCGCAGTGCTTCTCAGCTGTAATTATGTTGCCATGTTGCAGCAGCTCATAATGTACTGGTCTTAATAACAAGACATTGCTGTCTCCGTCGTTTGATTAGAAACAACTCGTAATCAATATTCATCCGTCTAATATTTTCTCCAAGAAGTCAGTTACAAAATATTTATACGTTAACAGTTACCACTTCGAATATACAGTAGAGCTTCGATTATCCGACGATTGATCATCCTATGTCAGTTACAAGCTACAATTATCATTAGTGACACTGTGCACTTAATGTTATACCACAGCGTGTTTTATATTCGAAAAGAAAGTTATCATATTTACATGAAACTTATGTAAACTGTGAGTAATCTCGTTACTAACTTCAGTTCGGATAATCGAGGTTCTACTATATTCATAAATATTTTATTCCTGCAGATCAAAAAATACTAAATGGGTGAATATTGAGAGCCACTTGTTTCTAAACAAAACACGGTGACGACGAAGTTCGAATGTTTATTAGAAGTCAACTGGTGTAAGGTAAGCGCATTTTATTTGCTACACGACATTATGATTTTGTAACACAGTAACTTCTAAAAGTTTCATATGAAGGTCAAAATATCTTATATAATTGACATCGTCTTTTCTTCAGTCACAACAATGTAGTAAAGAAAATATGTTGTTCCTTTTAAAAAAACGTATCAATGACTTTGACATTTTTAAAGATATAACTTTCAGATAAATATTTTCCACTGTTACAATATATGCCCTTTCTAGTAAAATGTTGACTTCCTCGGAGATTTCCTCGTTGCATCAAAAACAACAGATACAATTTCGGTTCCAAACTTATTGTTAGGCGACTGACCCTGTATACTCATAGATATGAAAATGCAGATAGCAGTAATATGTTATTTCACAATTCTAAATACGCTGTCATGTAGCTGCAATGGGAACAAGAGAATTGATACTAATAATTAATATTGTTTTGTAACTAAATCCTGAAACACCTCACTGTGTTCCACATTCTCCTGGTAGCATGTTACCAGCCACCAGCTTTCTTTGAAGAAGCAACCTACCATAGCATCATGAACCGCGAAAGCCAATCCTCAAGGCAAAAATGACAAACAAATAACTCTGAAGACAGATTACATTCATTATGTTTACTTACCATCGATACTCGGTAAGGATTTCAGCAATTCCAGGTAACAATTCCTCGGAACGAATACCGCGGGACGTGTACTCGCAAAACGAGTACCAAAATAGGAGGAGAAGGAGGGTGGAGTGGAAAAGAGAGGAGAGTGGGGGAGGGGAGAGGGGGTCACGACACGAAGGAGGAGGGAGTAGAGAGCGACGATTCCAACAAATTTGCACCTCTAATCGCACCTCGCGATACGAGTATAATGAGAGCATGACGCCAAGTCGAGTAGGGGCCTGAGGATGAAGGAGCTCGCCGAGAAAGCCGATTGGATCTCGGACAGTGTGAGAGGACGGACCTAACCTTTGACCTCCCCGCAACGTTTCCTTTTTGCTTTCTTCCGTTTGCCAAGCTTCGTTTCGATCTCTCGGTTCGGTAGCCTCGGGTCCTGTTCTCCTCATATTCATCTCATTCTTATTCTATCGATTTCACGCTGTTTCTGCTGCACCCTCGCTCCTTCGAGCCGGAGTTCTCCGGCCTGCGAATACCTAGAAAATTATTTCGATTCCCTGGGAAATTAATTTCGTCACTGTGATCTCGTTTTCTCACGTTCCTCGAAGGTCGTGGAGTCTCTCAAGCGTGTGATGCTTTCGAAAACGTTCTGCTACTCTGAGTTACAAATTTTAAAGTAGTTTGTAGCAGACGATCGAGCATATCCGGGAATCTACGGTTCAGTTTTTGTCAATACACTGCCAACCATTGAGCTGGATTTACCATCTCGCGCCATGTCATTCTGGACTGTCGATGTAAGCACGCCAGAATAACTTCCAATAAATTGAATTTAATACATTTAGAGAGTCACAAGTTTAATTTCCATATTTTGTAGTGTTGATCATGGTATTACAGAAGCCGTGGTAGTTTAAGTCAAGACATTGGGGGTTCAGCATCTAATCAAATGTAAATCCTGCGGTTGGTAATTTGTTAACTAGATATATCAGTGCCATTTTCGGATTTTTTTATATGCGATTTCATTGATCTCTGTTTGGTCCTGGGTTATTCTTCCTTTTAAAACTTCAGATTTCTGTTAGGTCTGGGTAAATTTTGTAATAGGTTACGTTACTTTTGAGTTATTCTTCATCTTTTAACTTCTTTTTTGTGTTAGGTCTATACAAATCAAATTTAGGATAAACTGCGCTGGGGCTGTAATGAATTATAGAAATTGTAGACTGTGTTGGTATTATATTTCATCGCAGGATTTCAGATTCGATCTTTGAATCAGATCTGTATAAAGCTTAAAATAGCTTGAATTATATTTGGGTCAAGCCTGGAGTATATTTGAATAAATTTGAATTAATGACTTAAACATAGGCTAACCACAAGTCAGAAATAAACTTCATTAAGTCTACGATAGGTCCAGTTACCCATTATAGAAGTATTGTTCTGTAATTTGATGTGTCACCCGTTTTGTAATTCGTTCACGTCTTTTTTCCTTTGTAGTTTCTTTTCCTATAGCTATTATTGTAGTTGGTTCTCCATATAGCGATTGGTCGTTTAGTAAATGTGTAATTTTTTCTTTGTTCTCTTAATGAATTCATCTGAATTTTCTGCAGTAGTATCCAGCAGAACCATCCTACAAATCAATAATCTAACAACTATGGTTAGGCATTGTTTAGGTCGGAAGGGGATGTGCGCTACAACATAGTTAGGTTTGCATTAGATGTAAAGTGGAATTAATTAGGTTTGTAACGTGTTCTTTAACGTTCGGCTTGCATTATACAGGATGTGACCGTATTTGTGGTGCGACTGGAAAAATTATAATTCCTTATGCAAAAATAAGTTGAAAATCGCGAATAATTTGTTGTCGTACAAGCCTTCAGCTTTGAGAAAATCCTGCTGGAAAATGTATCAAGTACGCATGACTCACTGCGCTAGAATTTGTTCCTTTGTTAATTTATACCTTTTGTTTCTTTTTGTATACTCTTATTACAGTTCTATGTGCAGTAGACTATCGAAAATCTCAGTCAATGAATAGAATGAATGTTCAAAATGTTTGAAGTGTAACAAAGGAATATTAGCAAAAGCCTATGTATCTATTGTCCATGGGCACAGTTTTTAAATTTTTGTAATAAATTAAATAAATACGAGTACGCATCAATTTTGTAAAACCTCATGTCTTTGAAAATTATGTAAACATTATACAGATATCCCTCGAATAACAGAGTACTTGAATTGCACGAAATCAATTGAATTGTTGTTATTAAGAAGGTTTTTTAATAAATCCTTGGAACAAAGTGTCAAATTTTATATAGATCTGGAGCCTTGAAATGCCTGGTTCTCAATAGAACGGAACATACTCCCAAGAATTATACAAAGCCTAAGTTTCGAATAACGCGTTTTTAAATAACATGCAACCAATTAACTGTATTAATCGATACCTACCTGTATACGAACATTACATTCATTCAAAATGTTATTTAACGAACCGTCTCTTAATAAAGTGCACGCTCCCCAAATATTCAAAATTAGTTTCCTCGAAAATGAAGCCTGATATAAAAAGAAAAATATTCTACATTCTCGACTATGTAATTTTCATATCAAGAATTGAATCTTGGTTGGTTGCACCACGAATTCCGCCACATCCTGCATTTCATTTCAAGGCCATGTTTTGATTAGATCTCGTTTAGGCTTTCAATAGATTTGTTTCAGGTGCAACTGATTTTAGGATAAGTTTCTGTCATCCTAAGGTAGGTTTGAGTTATAATAGATACAAGTGGGAAGTTAGTATTTTTATTATTCACATTGATGAAGCACCACCAACAGCTCAGCAATGAATACACTATAAATTATTCTTATAATTCAGAAATAATCATTATATTCATATTATATGTAATATTTTATATGAATATTAATACAATAAGAAATATAATGAGACAAATAACATTTAATATATGTATATATAAAATAATATATTATACATTTGTATATACTTACACATGCTTATTACACAGGGTGTCCCACGCAACTGGAACAAGCTGTATCTTCCAAACGGCTAGAGATGGATAAAAATGCTATGAGTCAAAATTAGATGGTATCCAATGTTGCATAATCTGGAAGTAATTTTATGCATTGGTGCACCTGGAAAATGCAATTGCATATTTTTTTTAATAGAATCCTATAGTTTTGACTGGACTATTCGATGCGGCTTTTTAATCGCTACAAAAAAATACTAAGGTACTTATGCCCTAAACCTGTTAGTTCAAAAGTTATTACAGTTAAAACTTGCTAAATTACATTTCTGCTTATCAGCACATTTTCGCTAAAATATTCTCGTGTACTATTACGCATTATAAACTACGAATTACAATGTTTGTAAACATGAAGTCACTGCTAATATCAATCAGTGTGTAATCGAAATACGATTATCGATATCTCGACATTCGATTATCGATATCTCGAACTTCGATCATCGATATCTTGAAGTTCGATTATCGATATCTCGAAATTCGATTATCGATGTATCGCAATTCGATTATCTCGAATTTGATTTATTTGAATATCAAACGATTTGGTTTCGGCCCATATTCAGTTCTTGAGGATGGAACCACCTTTTAAAGAGCAACGAACGTTTTCTTATTTTCATTAATATCTCCAAACTGTAAGAAGTAGTACAGAATTGTTTTAATGAATATTCAATCGTACCTTATGCTCTATCAAGACATTTAATAAGTTTATTTTTTATTTAAAATTAATGTAAATAATGACCTCATCACTTTCTTTACAAATTTTTATTTTGTCCAAGCGTGTAAAGTACCCAGCATTGCATTATAAACGCAAATATACAAAATAATGTTACTGAATTTTACAATATTAATATACATTTATATTTTTACAAGACAGTGATAAGCGTAACCGACGTTGTAATTTCAGAATCCGCTTATTTATTACACTGTAGCAACTTTTCACTGTAACTCTTGTCAATGTTGTACGATACCAAGTAACACTAATACATATTAAATCTTTATTGAAAACAATGTTCTACTGTTTCTTATATTTTTTATATATTAATGGAAATAAGAAAACGATGGCTCTCCTTTAAGGGTGGTTACATACTCACGAACTGAATACAGATTGAAGAAATCGTCTGATTCTCCCAATCAGATAAAATTCCTCTACAAGCCAGTAAAGATGAAAAAGAAACTCAGAATCTTTCGTTGCAAATTATGAACTTTTTTTAAAAAGTATAATACACCGACTGCTTTGAGTCTCGATGAAAATATCTTGGCATCGTAACGGAAACGGAAATGAACCAACCAGATACCACACCATTTGAAGATCCTTTATCCCACGAAACTTTCGCCGCCTCGGAAAACGAAGGAACCTAATGGATAAGGATCTTTATGCAGAGCGGTGGACCGAAAATGCAGATCGTTAAATCCCCGAATCGTCCATTTATAATTTCGCTCTACCCTTTTGACGAAGTGAATTTACATTCAACCATCCCCGAATCCATCGCGTTGCCATAAATACGTGATTTTATTCGCGGTCCTTAGACTTTACAAACTCTTCGTGATTCTAAAACGAGATATCTCACTTTAGCTCCATTTCAAAGTATTTTTAGTCACAACGAAACCAATACATCTGTATTTTGCTTTAAAACGAAAATTTCAATGTTGTACGGCCTTGTTGTAACACGTTGACTACCGCCAATGTCGAATTAAATAACTAGTGTTACAAAATTCCCATTAATAGCAATTTTAAAATAATAACAGAAGATGGTAGGTGTACCAGTCTGTAGTTTAATTTTTTGTGTTCTTATGAATCTGTATTTAAAAACGCATCGTGTAATGTGCCTGTCTAGGTACGGCAATTTTATTAATTAGAAAATTAAAATTAATCTCATTAATAAAACTGCTACTCTGAATCAGCGCTGGGACTCTGAGTATAGCTTGATCTTTGTATATTTAACAAATATTCGAATACTACGAATATACTTTGAATATTTGAGTATTCGAACATTATTATTTAAATAGAAAAGCATTCGTCGATAATTAAAGATAAGGCGATTTTCTAAAATGCTGCAAATTAAGTGAGGACAAGTTTCCTTCTCTGAGAAAATCAGTGAAATGCTTTTTAAATATTCCCTTCATTTCTTTCAGTCCAAGAGTCTTCGCTACAATTAGGAACACAATGACTGTACAAATTTGTTTATTACTCCCGAAATATAATATTGTTTCATTTTTTACAGATCTTCTTACCTAAGGTAGGAATGTTGTGTCTTCACCTTAAACAACTAAACTACTGCGTGAGTAACGTTATTACTAAGCATTCGTGAAAATGACGACGTCAATTAAAAACACGAATATAATTGAATTTTTTTTTACTTAACAACAAAAATGTATTATCTTATAAAGAAACAGGGTAAGTGAAATTAAAATGTTATATTTGGTATTGAATTTATTAATAAATAAGTAAGCAAATAATAAGCATAATTAGTTTATTTAGTAAGCGGATCATCCGATATCACGAGATTCAAATGTTCCGAACGTCATTTTTAGAAAAGGTTAGTTATCCAGCGTTAAATGTAAATGAAGTTTAAAAACGCACAATGAATTTTAAGAACTTGGCCAGTAGTCCATACCATACTATTCAAATAGCACAAGTATCCAGACACTTAATCAGCACAGAAAATATATATTATTGAAGTCTTCGAATACACCTAAATAACCGACTGTGCTCAGGTCTTCGAACATTGGAATACAGAAAAATTCGACAAGTAACGCCAGCCTTACTCTAAGCGACAACTTACAATTGAATCGGTGACTTGAATAACAGTACAAGTCCAAAAACCACATTTTGAGATATTTGACAAAATAGCATCAGTTTTCGTGTATCATCAAAGCTATTGATTTTATAGTGTTGTTCCAATTTAAATATGAGTATAGGATATTCTTTTGCACTGTTTCTGGTCCCAACATGTAATTCTACGCATTTTACATTTACTTTTCAGATTGTTTGAAAATGTCTAATTTTGGACTTGTATTGTTCTCCAACTCATCGATTCAATTGGTACTTATAAACAGTTAATTAATACATAAGCTTCGAGATTTATGGATTCGCTGATGGATAGATTATAGTTTCTGGTATTATTCTGGCGAGAAAAAGCGGTAGATGGTGAACGAGTCGGTCCCGTTCGATTTTTCCATTTTCTTGCGATGTGTGGGGACGAACGGTAGCCGTATCGAGACTCGGGATCGATGAGGATCGATAGCAACGCGGTCGAGACACGATAGAAGCTTCCTGGCTTGCGACCACCGACGTAGCGAGACCCTTGCATACGTTAAAAGGGCGTCGATCCGCCCGTTGTTGTTGTTTTTAATTATGTTTATAATCAAGCCGGGCCGTGTCTATGGTAATACGTACCAACAGAGATTTATTGTTAACCAACGCATTCAGGCGAAAAATGCCACTCGATATTTTTGGTGAAGGCGTTTCAAAATACAAGCCACCCCAAAAGTCACTGTGTAGTTTCATGAAGTGAGGTGAATTTTTAAACAGTGACTCAATGGCATGATTACTGGTCCACTTTTACTCAAATCATATATTCGAACAGAAAATAAACCGCTAGCATGAAAAGTCGCGCAAGCACTAAACAAGATGTGGTCCATTAAACTGTCAATTTTTATTTAATTCACAAGTTCTACATGCATTGCTGCTCCAATTAAATAAACTGCTTCATGCAAATCCTGCGGTAATTAATCCTTTGCACTCCGAGCATTTTTTGATGCGATCGACCAGCAACTCCAACATATTTCTGTAGTGCAAATTTTTGAAAACCATAAGTTTTCATTTGAAAAGAAAAAATGATAAATGTTTGTGAATTTATTTAAATTGATTTTGATAAAATTGTAGAGTACCTTCAGAAGCAACTTCCCATGTGCATTCTTGACATGATGTGCTCTGATGCAAATTACGAATGTCCCCATAGCGAAGCCAATGGAGTTATGTAATATATTAGGTTGGTGCGTATGAAATGTCGGATTTTTAAGTGAATATATAAAACTGCATATCTTTTTTCAAAAGCTGTTTATTTAATTAAAATATGCTCCATTTGCTTCAATACACTCTTCCCAACGAGATTTTAATGCATAGATGCCTGTCTTAAAGAAATTCTGATCTTTAGAATCAATAAACTCTAATATGGAATTTTTCAGGCTGTCTTCATTTTCATACTGTTTAGCCCGTAAAAACTGTTCCAAATGTTTAAAAAAATCGGTTAGCGAAAGATCCGGTGAATAAGCTGGGTGCTGCAAAATTTCATATATTAATTCATTTAATTTCGCAATTGTTTTGTACGACGTATGCGGCCGAGCGTTGTCGTGGAGAAGTATTGGGCCATGCCGATTAACAAGTGATGGGCGTATAATTTTCAATTTTCAAACCAACGCTGCACTTTTCGATCGTTAACAGTATTCTCCCCAAACGCCTCGTTTATATCGCGTGCAGCTTTTGCAGCATTATTACCAAGTTTATACTCATATAAAAAAATTACACGAATATCGGTTGAATTCATATCGGTATAAAATTCAAAACAAATAACAAAAGGGAACACTTTTGAGAAAATCTTTTGTTGGAATGTGACTCTGGCAATGGACAGCACGACTGTAAACGAGGTTATGCCAAAAACAAAAGCATAACGAAAACAGGGAGACAAACGCTCACATGTAAAGAAAAACCGACATTTCATATGCACCAACCTAATATTATGAGTATCCCCATAGCGGAGCCAATGAAGTGCAAAGGGTTAAATATGATGAGGCCTCTTTTTCAGCTTCGAATGCAAGATTCTATTATCTGTTGTCTTTGGGTACATTTGTAGTTCCACCTTCAATATTTTTCATACTGATTCAAAGATTTCACGTGCTCTTCATGAGCGTGCCCACTTCTCTCTGTTTTGCGTTGTGTTTACATTGGTAAGTTACTTGTACCAGTAACTGGTACGAGTAATTAGCTTGGCTAGTCCACGTACGAGTTACTGGTATAAGTAACTTACTGATGTAAACGCAGCATTAGACTTATTTAAAATGCACGAATCAGATTATCTATAGGCACGGACCTGTGATATCGCCTTGAGAATCTTTCCCTAATTTCGTTAAATTCCATTCCTTTGGTTGAAGCCGTTAGAACGAAAATTCTTCCTTGTGCATTAATCATGAATTATGGATCTGGAAAGAAACTGTATATTTGTAATAATTTGAAATTATTTTTATAATTTTTATTGATTTATTAATATGATATGTTATCTATAAAAATAAACCAATAATGTTATTGTTAAGTCGCTTTTTCAAATTCATCCCGTTTCAAAGAAATATTCAGTAATTTTTGAGACACCCTTAAGAAAACAACGATGGTCGTAATCTCGTAATTGAGCGATACAAATGGCTTGAAGAAACGAACTTTGGTTAAGTTTCGGTTACGTTCAATTGGACTTGAATTAGATTTTTGTTAAAATTTACGTAGGAAATGTGTCATTTCAATTTGGCAAGATTTAGTTAGGACTGTGTCATTATTCTGTATTTAGCTCTCGATTATGATAGAGTTGGATTCATGATGAAGGTTACATTAGGTTCTACGTAAAACTCGATTAGCATCTTGCTTAGGTCTGATGTTAGGGTTATTGTGTCAGAGATTAAGATCCGTCAAATCAGAAGTAAGGGTTACTAGTTACCAGCTGGCCTAACCGACACTAGAGTAGGTTAGTTTAAAGCATAATTTGAGGTCCACAGATAGATCATGTAAGATGCAAGGTTGGGATTTTTAAATCCGAGGTTATTGTCTGGGATAGTCTGGGCAAATCAAACACGTTATCATTTGGGGCACCAGTTTTTCAATTCTTTAATACGATAAGAAGAGGTATTCAAGACTCGCAGATAGTGCTCACTCAACTGATTGTGACTAAAAAGTATGTATTAAGTATGTGTCGACAAATGAATATAATCCGAGCTGTAAACAATTTTGTATTACAAAAATTATACAGAAAGTTGCTCATAACTCGGACGATACTGACTTGTCATCATATGTTAACTAGACTTTTGTTCAGGTTTTTTAATAGTCCCTACCCTATTAGTCGTGATACTTATTTTTAACACCCCTTTGGTTATACATAAAACCTGACTTATATTTAGGCTAAATCTCGGTTAGGCCTGGAGTGATCACATCACGCGTGAATTACCGAAACCAACAAACAGCTTCAATAAACACCCTCGTCTGTATAAGGCCAGGGTTAAATCAAATGCAATCCTTCGTATGTCCAGAAATGCTGGAACTTCAGTTCCCTCAGTAGCGAATTACACGTTGTTGATTTCAGTCGACGTAAACAGCAGCAAGCTTGCAGTCTGCATCCGTGTTAGGTCCAGGTTAGGTCTGGTCCGCAGACAAGGTTCTCGGTGGGACCAGAAAGATCGAAATTTGAATTCTGTTTCCGTCGAGTTACACGTTGTTGACTTAAACGCATGTCGACTGCAACGAGAGAGCAGTCCGGGTAAATTGGACGTCAACGACACGCAACCCCCCGAAAAAATGAATCATGCCCCCCTCGCCATTGGGGAGGTGAGATTCGCTAAGGGGTCCCGGTCATGCGAGGTTACACGCGTGTACTCCAGCAGCAACGACAGCGACGCCAGCTAATGACGCCCAGAGATACCAGCGATACCTCTAATTAATTCTTCCTATCTTCTCGATATACAAATGCCCGGTGTTCATGCCGATTGCCAGGCCACTGTCGATGGAAGAGATTTATCGCGTTCCGTGACCGGAGGGTTGTTACAGGGTGGCTTTACGTTTTCAAGTCGAGCTTCATTGCTTTAACTCTCGAACTCTACGAAAAGAAAATTTAAATGATAATCATGCCTAAATTCTTCTATGTTGCTGGCACTTTCTGCAATTACCAAGCCTACAATGACAGGTACAATTGGTTGGAGTTAAAGAAAGAGTATTATTGTTGTAGCATGATCAGTGTTCGTTTCCTAATTGTCAAAGATTCCTTACCGCTGACATTCTGTAGGGTCAATCTCAACCTAACCGAAAGTTGTAATACAACCTAAACCTGAGTGTATCTATCCCAACAACCAAAGCGAAAATGACTCAATTTACTTTTAGATAACCTACACGAGTCTAACTTAATTTAACCTGATGCACAATTTAGATTGAACATAATCAACCTGAACACTAGCAAGCCTACTCTAAATCTAACGCAGTGTGCTCGTATCTAAAGACCTAACATACTTTTAATCTGTACTAAACAGATTCTGAGTTAGGTCTGAATTATTTATCCGTTAAGTGTAGCTCAGGTCTGTAGTGAACAGAAGATGCGCTGAGATAGATTAGGCTTGTAGTAACTATCTACAAAACAAGGTTAGGTGTACGTTAGCCCTAAGTGACTTCTAAAGTAGAGCTGAGTAAGTTGAACCTTAAGTGTAAGCTAAGTATAAGTTATCTAAAGGTTACAATCTCTGTTAAGTTCCAATTTTGCTCAGGATTGGGCATTCATTGTGTTCGCGATAACATTATTATGTTAAATTAAATGTAGCTCTAATTGAATTCTACTCAAACTCAAACTTAATCCTAGCTTGACAATACCGAACCTAGAGTAAAATATGAATATTTGAATATTTAACCAACTAGAATTAAAACTTCAACGTAACCCAATCAAAAGATGAACAACCTCTTTTTGATTTTAGTCCATGTGAAACATAAACTTACTTTAACTTTCACAATAAGTACATAACCCAAACTTATTGTTATTTAACACAGATCAAACTCTAATCCAAATGCAACCTAACGTTGACCTAATATTAGTCTATGTCCAATCTAGCTCCCTTACTGATTAACTTGTTTTTGAACGCTGACTCATTAGAAAGCATTTTAAACGTACTATTTCGACCACGAGCTAGGTTCGTAGAAGAAAATTCCGTAGTAGGGAATATTTGGATAATCACGTTAGCGCTTCTGCTTCTTTTCGACCGGTTCCCGAGGGCCCGATGGGGCTTAACAACAATTTAATCACGGTGTCATCGAGGGTAGGCGGGAATCGTTTGTTCGGCCCCCTATTAGGCAATAATAACCGGGGTGCAGAGGCTCGTGCCCGCGAGATAATTTATTCCCGTCGGGAGGCGCCCTGGGGGCCCCGCCACGCCCAGCACCGGCTCGTGCCACCGCTTCTTTACGACGACGGGCCCCCGGAAGCCTCGTGTCATAAACACACCCTCTTGTTTCGCTCTCAACACCAAAAAGAAACGCTTCAAAATTGCCCCTAATAAGCTAATTTGACCTAACTTTCAATGGAAAAAGGGAACAGAGAAGGTTCAATGAAGAATATTTGGTTTCCATGTTTGTGAACGCACGCGCACTTGCAGTATCATTTAAATAAATTGATAACATTGAGTTAAAAAATATTACATTACTTTCCCTTAACACCTAACTATTCAGGTCCAAGAAATGTACTCCTTCCAGACACCTAGGTCTCAGAAACACCATGGTCAGTGATCAGAAACATCTTCGTCACCGCAGATAGTTCTCGTCTCGTGCGTTCGTAGGCTGTCGAGCAAAAAAATCGACTCGATGAGGAGGGGCCCAGTTGCAGTGGAAGACTGACTTGAGGCCCTTTGATTCGGCTTCAGCCGCTGTCCAAGGCCGCCTCGAATCTGGACGCATAAACATGCCAGGATCGTGGGACGTCACTCCCCATAATAACAATAAGAATCTGTCGGTCCCATTCTGTTGCAGCATCGGTCCGTATGGGGCTCTCTCTGTCCTCTCTGGAGTCGGAGATCCCATGTGATTACGAGCATGGGAGCGTCTTCACAAATCACTCTACCTTCCGTTCAGGCCCTTCTCCCCTCTAGAGATATTCCTCTGTTCCCCCTCCTATGGGGCCCCATGACAGTCAGCATGTCCAGGGTATTCCATTTGCGGTGCGCTCCTGCTACTGTAAGTTGCCAATAAGTTACGTCCGGTAGCCTCGTTTTGCTTATCGAGAGACACTTAACAGCGCCGACTGAAAATAAGGCGGTGGGGGAGAGAGCAAAAGAAGATTTTTAGGGGGAGCTGAATTTTGAGATAGGAGGTGATTCACACGTACGTCTAGCTTAAGCTAAACTCGATATAGCATAGAGTATAATAGATTTAATACAAATGTGAGATAGGAGGACACTACAGAACTACTGTAAACCTTGACTAAACACCTGATGAGGATAGGACCCGATTCGGTTTGAGTTTAGATCAAACACAGATCTAACCCCGATGATGAGTCATTCTAAACATAACACAGACTTAACGCATGAAAACAAATTGCACCTAGGCCATGAAATAGCGAAACTAATGAAAAGGACGTTAGCGACGAGATACGATGAGATCAAATGATCTGAGTGGGCTGTTCGAAATGAATCTGTATGTGACTCATACATGCAACGAGAAATTAATCCAGATCTGACTCGTACCTAAGCAGATTTAAACCAGAGCTAACCTAAGCTGGTCAGAGCGAACTCAGAATTAACGCAAAACTTAACGAAAGTTAGGCCTCTCGTAGATTTAAATAGAAGCGACAGAATAGAAATTCGCTGATTATAATTGTCTTCAGCAGTAAACAACGTTTGCACTCAAAAATGCCCCATTAACCGCCTTCCTTTGTTTTTACGATCCATACAATATTGTTAATGATCTCATATCAACAACAATAAAAACTGCAACTGTATCCTAATTGTAACGAACAACCATTCGATTATTTAACACGAAAGATTTTCTGACTCCACCTGACGCGAAACGGAAAGAATTCAAGCAGGGTTGATCTCCCTGTTGGGCCCCGCCGGCTAATAAAACATTCGCTCACTTTATCCACGGTGAAAAAAAGTCGCCACCGAAGGAAACAGAGGGATGAGACGGCCGATTATGGCCGATCGCTTTGCCCACGACGCTTGGGACACGTTCGAAGATAATATTGGGCCCCGAAAAGGGGGCCACAGATCGCCCCCGCATAACACGGCGGCAACGTTCGACGTCGCGAAGCCAATTAAATAAATATTCGTTGACATCACGGTCGCGTCGCTTCTACAAACTGGCCCCCTCAACTTGCCCGAAAACAGCTAAGCCCTCCACCGTTTCTGTGCCCCATACCAAAAGTCCCTTTTCGTGGAGGGGACACGATTCTCGGGGGACTGCGAGTCGCGAAAAGCTTGCAAGTTTTATTTCTCATTGCAAAATCTGCTACAGACCTTAAGGGATACTAAAGCGTCACTGAAGCGTAATCTTACAGAATCCACTAAGGCCCAAATTAAAAATATGACACTGACCTCCGATTTTTGAAACTGATCAACAATGATTACAATTTACTTAGAAGTTCATGTAGTCTCCGTGAATTTAGATTTCACTGCATACTGCTGTCTCAGGTATCAAAGAATCATGTAAAAAAAACTAAAAGTATGATTACAAAGTGATTGCATCGTTTCATTCATTAATACACCAGAAAATCTGTAAGTCTGCAACTCGTCGCAGAAATGACTCTAAAACGCGCGTGTATGTGGGTGGGGGCCTTACGTCCTCTATGACAGCCTGTCCTCTCTTCAAGGTGTCGTTGGATGTTCCCGGGCCCAGACTCCACCGGGACAAGCGAGATATATCGTGGTGGCGGCTGTTAATAAGACGAGACAATGCTGGGTCCCAGTGTGTGTCTGCGTGTATGCATGTGGGTCTCACGAGAGAGGCCACGGGCGTTCATATGTTTATTAGCCGGACCCCGCATAAATAACGCGGCTATAAGAAGAAAGGGTGAAAGGAGGAGAGAGAGGAGTGGGGGAGAGTGGGGCCCAGAGATCGGCCGAGTAAATTGTCACACGCTCTCTCGGTTCTGAGGGAACAGGGAATTGGGGTGGCGCCCCTCCCCCCGCCCCTTTGGACCCAACAGCAGCGGGTGGAGAAAGATACTATCCAGTAAGAGGTGGAATGAGAACTGTTAGTGATGAGCTGAAGACGATTCGAGTACCTTTGGAAACGGATCTCTCTGAGTTTACGTTGAAATATATTCTCGGGTTCCGTTCCTTTACTTTGAGACTCATTAAGCAAGCGTTTAGTGATCGCTAAGATACTGAAGTTTTTGGTGCTGCATTTTTTAATAACTCGTTAGAAATGGATGGAAGTTTCTCTATGGCAAATGTACCTCGAATATAAGAGCCCTTAACCTAGACCTAAATAGGTCCCAGAAGACCTAGGTCTAACTCAACTTTGATCTAGAAGATCAAATCCAGATTTAATTTAGACGATATTCATGTATAAACCGTCTGGCATACGGAATCAACCAAAATTTGAACCGAAATCAACCCAGACCTAACTTGTAGCCAACCAATTAAGAGTCTGTTTGTTAATAAAATTAGCAGAAACAAGTTTTTGAGCGCCCAGTTTATCAAAATCAGTAGGCACATCTGTCACCTGCTTCGAAGATATCCGAATTCTTCAGACATGACTGTAAAACCTCAAAAGGCCCCAAAACACTTTACCGTCTCAATCTCCAAAATATTCTGAACAAATACGCTGAATTGCTCGGAAACCAGTAACAGAAAGAATCGATTGGGCATCACTAGGAGCTGGTTGTCCCTTGAACAGGGGTCTGAGGGGGTCGGGACCCGTGGTACGAGGGAGATGGACCCATGAGCCGGGCCCACCTAATTTACCTCCCAGATAATGCGGCATAATTAAAGCAAAATGTAACGTCGCTGGCAATTAAAACAAATTTATGCGACCGAGATCCGCGATCGGCCGACCTGGGCCCCCTTTTCGGCCTTGGTCGCCTCCTCTCCCCTCTCGAAACCGGGCCCAAGGGGGCATTATTATTGTTATTGCAGGGGAATATGGCCGAACAAATCCCTTAAAAAATCTTCAATCACGAATCTAAATGGATTTAACTTCAAATGTTGTGACAAAGAGGTTGGGGGAATACACAAAAATGTTTATTGCTATTTAAAGAAAATCTGTGTAACCATAAGAAACGAAAACAATTTTTTAAATCACAAGAATGGTTCAGATTTTAAGATCATCAACATCGTCTTCAATAGAATCATGATTTTTATTAACACAGAGTTGTAATTCAGAAAGTAGCAACTTTAAGCATGTGTAACGTAATGACCTCAAATAAGAAAAGTTTCAAGGTCGTGTGAAGACCATTCCAAAGTTTTTGATCTTATTTCCGTACTTCAAAAGCGAGTTTTGTATTTCTGTCACGTGTCTTTAAGATTCTCAGTTTTGAGACCGTCAAGAGAATCTTTTTCACGTGATTATTAAATATTAGTTGTGCAGCTATACTCGAACTATCATTTAAAGGAGGGCTGTCATTAAGCTACAAAAATCGGCCCTAGTTAAAAAAAGATAAAATAATTCCTATTTATACCTTCGGAGCCTGTATTAAAAAAATACACATTCTTTTCTTGAAAATTAATTTCTTGGAAATTAATTTGGTTCAATTTTTGCAGAGTAATGAAAAGTGTCATAACGATTGAAAGAAAAAAAGAATAAAAACAAAGTTAAAGGAAGTTTTGTAATACCATGAGCGCAGTGTTGAAGCAATTTAATTGTTTAATATGTTGTGCTTTAGCCCTTACCTCGTAATGGATACAAATAAGAAATTGGCAAAAAATGCGCTCTATATGTAATAACCATAAATAAGTTTAAATAAATGAGTTTTCTTGGTGAAATGGCGTTTAGTGTATGCGTTACGGTATTTTCTTCCTTATAAATGAAATGAATTCTAATTGGCTCTGATTCTAACTATAAATATATGTCCTGTAGTTTCTAGAAATGGTCAAAAACATTGAAACAAAAAATAGTCATTTTTCCTCCAAACTGGGGCTGATTTTCTTAGCTTAATGATACCCCTCCTTTCAGGGGTTTAAATTATTAACATTCTCGATCGAAATTATGGTTGCCAAGATTGAAGTTTTGGTAGTGATCAATTAATTAAGAACCTTCAATGCCTGATTCTTTCAATTTTTCAGCATTCGTACAACCAAAGGCGTACCAACGATCCGCCAAATAAATTGCAACGTCGAGCATGACGCGATGAACGAAATTGTAGTGGAAAATTCTGAAGTGTCGAAGTTTCGAACCGACGTTGGTTTCTTGTGCTCTTCAAGGATTGTCACGGTGTGCAGCAATGAAACGAGAAATCGCATGATCGGTGGACAGAATGGCAAAAGGAGCGGCAGGTATTCTCTCGGCGACCTTCATCGACAAAAAGCAGAAAGTGCGCGAGAAAGGACGAAGAACCGGGCGAAAGAAGAGCAACGAGAAAACGATCTGACGTTCCTTCTTCAGCATTTCCTCTCAAAAAGCAACTATAAAAATCTGCGGGCAAACGAAATAATTCCTGTATGAAAACTGGAAGATTCTTAATCGTTGTGTTAAACTATCGAGGAAACCGTGATGGACTATTTCATTGCAACTGAACCTCTTTCAAGGTTAATACATTTTTCAAAGAATTCCTAGGGAAGCAGTTGGATTTATAGCTGCAGTCGATAACGAACGTATTTGAACTCATTCAATTCAAACGACAAACTCGAAGACAATTGAAGTTACATTATTACTTTCAATATACAGTAGAACCTCGATTATCCGAGCTCGGATCATCCAAAAATTATTCATGCTGTGTCAGTAACGAGCTAAAATTATCACTAGTAACGATATGTACTTAATTTTGTACGACTCTATATTTTATATTCTAAAATAATATTATGAGTTTTATGCCAAGTCTAGTTACAATGTGAGTCATTCTGTTATTAATTACGGTTCGGATGATCGAGGTCCTATTCTGTGTACTTTTGTCAGAATAGTAATTAATAAAATTCAGGGTTAAAAATTTAAAGAGTATCCAACAATGTAAAATATATTGATCACATTTATTTTTGAAAATATTGATTCTACGAAAACTATGAAAATATTCAATGCAACCGTGTAAGCGTGCTTGCAAGATAAAATAATTTTACGTAATCCACTATTAAGCTAATAAAACTATAAATATATTATTGTTCTTTAAAGTTTCATACTTTTTCTAACGCGTATGTCGTTATTCCAACAGTGACAACTCAGACACTTAGGTATTCCTGGGTTAATACAAATATTGTATAAATCAGTATGCAACTTTATTTAAATGAGAAACAGTTAATTTAAAAACATTCGTTCAAAAACATGCTTTCGTAAGCCATTGTATACAACAATCTCGAAGTACATTATACATCCATAAAACATATAATTCATTTAATTTTTAATTCATTAAGTGATCGATTAAATGGTGCTGTGTGACCGATAATTTGTAATACGAATGAAATTATGCACAGTGCTTTTAAGACTTTCAGGCTCTGATATCTCATATGACTGACAGAATAAATAATTTATCAACAGATATCGAAGCCTCTATCAATAACAACGTGAAAGTTACATGCAGAAATTTAATTTCGATCTAAACACAATTGAAACCTAACTTGGATCTAATAATATCTGGCATGGACTTAACCCAGATGTTGCTCGATCTAACTAGCTCACAATCAGACATGAGAGACTATAGGAGCTAACTTATTCAGAACCTAAATCAAAGCGTTCTAACACTGATATAGAACGCATAATTCATGTCTCATCAAGACCCAGAAGCTTTAACCTAGGCCTAACTTTAATCTATAAAACGAGATCTGAACCAGATCGAATTAATACTTTGATGACCCAAGACAGACGTAGCCTTCATTTAAAAGACATAATTTAAACTTAACCATAGTCTATTAGATTTAACCCAAACGTAACTTTAATCCATAAGGTATATCACAAAATTAATCGGTACCTCGAAGACTTAATCCTCGTTACTCATCACTTTGAGTCGTTCTATTGCTTGGTATCAGTATCCCGACTTATCAGATTACTAAATCTGCTTACAATGTTTAAGCCTTTCTCTGAACTACGACAAAATTCTTCAATTGCCTCAAGGAGCAAAGTCACCATGCAATAAATCCCAAATAAATCTCAATATCTCTCTGTAACGATCCAGATCGCTAAATCCGGTCTCGCGATCTTATTAGCGTCCGAGGCCCCATAACAAAAACGGGGCTCACTGTTCGCTTCGAAATTCATGCTCCACGCCGGTAGGAGTAGAAGAAACGGGGACCGAGCGAAATATCCGTAGATAAATTGACGTCAAATTGGATTTTATTGCAGGGGAGGGCCTGAGCGGGCCCAGTGGCGAAGAAAGGTGATAGAAAACAGGTCCGGTCTCGCCTCGAGCGAGCCGCAACTATTTCGTGTTTTTCTTCAGGGTATCCGCCGCTATCGCTGCGCCATCTGCCTGACAAACCCGCGCCATCCTCATGAATACGTCATATCTATTCTTTTGCCGGCGAACGGGGCCCATAAACCCGGCTGCTGGGCCCCTTACCGTAGCCACCGTGTTTCTACCAATTCGGAATTCGGCCCCGAACCGTGAGACTTCGACCTGCTGTAACCCCATCGGCGTCGCGATCGGGCCAGCCTCGATTATTTATTCCATTTCGAACATTTTCCTCTGCTCTATAAATTTTATTCTTCTATAGCATTATGCAGGCTGATAGAAAAAGTATTCAGGACTTACGAGATAAATAGCACTCGCAACGGAAGCACCCCAATTGTCCAACTTCAATTTTAACGAGTTTTTGTGAGATCTGACATACAGGTTCCTAATGATATACGCGTGAAATATTAGGTGTAGACACTCGATAATTTTAAGGATATAAACAATTAAAGGTACATACTTTCAAGATGTACTATGAATTTAAATGGAGTTTATAGAAGTTGCACTGGCAGAGTGAAATGGTTGTTTGACTAGTAAATCCGGAGGTCCTGGAATCGAGTTTCCTTCATCTAAATATTTTTTTTTTACAATTTCATTGCGGCAAGAGCGTATATGATGCTGGATGATAATTGTCATGCATACAGTAAAAAGACAAATACTAAATAATCAACAGTAACAATAAATGCATCTCATTTAATATTTGAAGTAATGGTTATAAAGAAATATTATTAATATAGTACTGAAAGTTTCTTTTAAATATTAACCATTTCAATACAGTATTCTTTCACAGCATTTTCTTTGCATCATGTACGCTATTGCCGTAATAAGATTGTAAAAAAGAAAAATATTTCGGTGGACGGGACTCGATCCCAGGACTTCCGATTTACCACACAATCTTTTCACTTTGCCAATGCAATTTGGTTAAACTCGATTCATACTCATAGTACATTTGGAAGTACGTACCTTTAATTGTTTATATCTTTAAAATTATCGAGTGTCTACACCTAGTATTTCACATGTATCATTAGAAGCCTATATGCCATCATTTCACAAAAATTCGTTAAAATTGAAGTCGGACAATTGGGGTCCTTCCCTTGTCAGTAAACTGAATAAAAAATGTCCAGTAAACATAGTACGAAGATTGAATCCTATCTGAGCTTAAAAAATTGTTTATACAGGATGATTTAAAAAGTTGGACCAAAAATTTGTTGCTACAGGTCGGCAAATTAATCTTTTCAGAGCAAGCGGGGGCTTTTAATTTCAGTGAACCTATTTATTCTTAGGTTTTCATCACTTGCAACATGAAAATGATTTTTTTATTTAAACGTTTCAGACCTTTTTGTGGGGATATTTCAAAAGTTTAGTGTACTCATCGTGATGTCTTTCGTAACAGATTAGAAAAAGAGTGTAACAAATAATTCAACGTAATCTCCGATAATGCTCCGCTTTCTTAACATAAGTGATAAAAAGATGCGAATAGATAAGTTACTTCATTCAAATGCATAATCTCCGTTCGCTCTAAAACAACTAATTCGCAAACCTATTCAGGATTCAGCATTTTTTATTTAATTCACTGAGTGCTACAAGTCTGCAAAATTTTTAACTACGTTTTCAAAATACTTTGTAACCTGGACAATATTCGGTTTTTCTTTTCCTTTTTTGTCACCCCATAGAATCTACGTTATGCAAACTTATTTCTGATCTAAACAGTACAGTTTTTCAGAATGTTTTTAAGCGTTTCTGTAAGCATGCTTTAATAGCATGTAATTAAACATTAATTTATAAGCTTCATAGTGCACCAGTTGTGGCAACTGAATTCTAACCATAACGCGACCCTAACGCGGACCTAGTCAATACATAGGCTAGATATAATCAAACTTTAACTTAAACCTAATTAAATTTATCCAAGCCTAAACTCAGGTCGAAAAGGAATTAGCTAAACCAAATTCAGGACTAAAAAGCTATCCCAGACACAATTTGGAACTAAGAAATTTAACTCACAGCTGAACTTGTCAGATAATTACATTGTAATTGGGGCCAGGATAAGTAACTCAGACATGACTCGAACGCAAACTAATCTATAAATAACTCAGACTTAGAAGACATAACTCAAACCTAACGTTAACTTAAAAGACCTAACCCTGATTTAAATTAGACCCAATCCAAATCTTGCAATAAAGTACAACCTATGTTTAGACAAGCTTTTCTTTTCGTAATTCAATAAAAAAGCACTATTCAGAATTACTTTATAGATTTTGTATTAAATTTGACATATTTTAAGTAAGGTTCGAGAATTGTTTACATTTTATATCATTTTCAATTTAAAGAACATCAAAAAGTACGTTATAAAAAATAATCATGGCATTTGGAAGCAAAAACATGCAAGAACACTTTTACCCTTTTTTACCATTAAGTAAGAAAATCTAAGTCCTTTCATCATCCTCTTCGACGCATCAAGGAAAATTTATAAATTGCACGAGCAAAAGTCCGCAAAGAGCCTTTCTGCAGCTATAACTCTACCTCAAAGCGACTTCTTAACCCCAACGAGTCAAAGTGGAAAGTAAAGCATACTTTCAGCGATAAAGGTGCACGCAACGGAGCTTAGTAGCACCTGAACCTTGGACCTTCTCGCCTTACCCTAAAAACCATCGATACTCCTACGATCCACCTGTTCTAGAGGCGGCTGAAAGGGGCCCCGGAAGATTAAAGCGAGCTGACACCTTAAAGAAGAGGCCAGGAAAGCCTGAAGAGCAGGCACGTAAACGAGAAGTCAACCTGCAGACCTTTTCTTTTGAGAACTGTGGCAAAAGGGTTCGATGTATCCTTCCCTCCATTGTTGCTTCGCTTTGGAAACGTGCACTGGGCAACTCCCGCCT
The DNA here is from genome assembly GCA_916610135.2 of Macropis europaea. NCBI lineage: Eukaryota > Metazoa > Arthropoda > Insecta > Hymenoptera > Melittidae > Macropis > Macropis europaea. The sequence goes on along the minus strand of OU744345.1, from coordinate 20,796,750 downwards.
TTTTCGGTAATTGAGATGGGCTACTCCACAATTACTAGATTTTTCTTTCGGAACGTGCAAAGATGTTTTCGGCAGCGTTGCTTGCGTAATAAACAATTCCGGAAAAGTACACAGAAGAGTGTAGCGTTAATGGCCGCTACATAAACAGCGTTAATTACCTTTTGTTTTGGAAGATTGGCAATTTTTCTGCGATGGATTTCGAAACACGCAGGCAGCACGAAAGAAAAAAGGGTGCTAGGCGCCGGCGCCAGGTTTTTCACACCTGTCGCGACGAATTCTCACCCTAATCTACCTGGATCACGTGTCCTTCTCAAACAACCCTCTTTGACCCTTCGAGGAACACGCAAACCTAAGACTATAAATAATTTTTACTCCAACTTCGACACCGGCGGAGACTCTCTCCTGAAAGAGGCAGGCAACACAGAAAACAAAAATAACTAGCTTCAGTTAGTGTTCAAGTATTCTATTGTATACTCTATTTTGCGTTCTAGAGAGAGTTTGGATATTTTGTTACATAGCTTGTATAATTTCTTGCATGAATTAATTTTCTTTGCGTTGTATTGACATAATTCTATTTTCTTCAATTCACAAGAGACAGAAAAAATGGATTCAAGATAAATTTGGAATGTATGTATTATAAGCGACCTAACAGTACCATGATTGATCAAGTATAGGGTAAGTCTGTCTTAGCTCTCACTCCGGCCTCAATTACATCTCGTTACAGAAATCAAACCTTATTTAAAAAATATCCTCTGATTCCGTGTTCCTCCATCAAAAACCACTTGTTCTTCCATTAATTTGAAATTGTTATTTACTACTGAATGAATCTTCATCATTAAAACTCACTATGCCAGGTATGATATTAGTTGCAATGCCATCAAACACTCGGTATCCTCATTTCTAGTCAGAGATAATGATAATTTGTTAAGGAATAGCTGTCTGAAAGGTAACGTCTGGCATTTTCGATACATGACGATCGTTTTTATGAGAGTATCGAAGCTTCAGGGAATTCAGAACAAAGTCCCTCATATAGGGAATTCTCTGCTTTACGACCGTATTTGTTGTTGGCTCTGCAGGCTTTTGATCCCGTCAGAATGCGAGATGTCCGCTGGATATCTACCTTTACACCTGTATTCGTATATATGGAGGTTACCTGCGAGCGTATATGGCGAGACCGGTGGAACCAGGCCGATCGTGCTCGTCATATCCAGCAAAACAGCAGCTAGTCATGGGACTAGACCCATGACACGGCTATTAATATTGATACCCATCGATTCTGTGCTCTACAGTGTCGTTTGATCTGAACAGATTTATCGGTGCTCTTCTATTAATTACTCTAGCGTAGAACTGTGAGTACCTTTGATGCGGTCGCCATAGCCATCGGCACAGTTATTTCACATTGCTCTTTTATTCTATATTCCGTGAATCACCTCCCCTTCCGGAGAATTCACTGGAAATTGCGCAAAAAGTACCGAAAATATGATTACAGTCGCGCAAATATGGTCATAGTCGCTAACATGCAATGTAACAGATCGAACACACAGATACAACTCAGACTATATTTGAATGTACAAATATTTCCTGTATTACCTACTCATCACTATTATAAACTTCCGAGTGTGGTTCAAATTATCATAACTACACTACGGATTTTTATGCAAATATGTATTTTTAAACTTCAATATTTCCTGTGTTAATGCTGTTAAATAAATGAAACTACAACAAGACTGCATTTGCTCCGTGAAATATTTAAAATATATAATTTTTGTTTTGTTGAATTATAGAATGTGCATCATTTACCAATTTGGATATATTACATTGCATAAACATCCGCAGTGTAATCATTACATATTCTCATTCATTTTTCTGTCTCACCAGCAATTTTTAATTGATCCGTAATGGCTGGAAATCATGTTGATCGTAATCGATAATAATATCAATGGAAGATGGATTTTTTGCATCATTTACTATCGTAGCAAGTATAACAGACTGTCTTTCAAATTTAAGTTTTACTTTTTTAGTTACTGCTTATTTAGTTACTTTTCGTTTAGGTTTATCCGAGTGAAATTCACATTGAACATAGATCTGTCCCACTTGTAACCGAATCAAACGTAGACCAACACCGATACTAACTATCGTTCTTTTAAATATTTCATTACTTGATATCAGAGGTCAGCTTCTTATAGTAAATTGAATCTTCCTATAGGCTCACATTTTGCAATACAAAAGAAGAGAAGGAACTTCCTCATGCAAACAATAACACATTTTGATAGGACGCTTCATCTTTGAGAAGTCGATCCCTGAAATTTGTTAAGCATGCGTGCACTTAATTGAAAATAAAATGGCGTTCGAGTGCAACGTCATGATTTAGTATACACTATAACTTCGATTATCCAAACACTGATCATCCGGAAACTAGTCATCCAATGCCAGTTACTAGCTAGAAATTTCAGTAATGACACTGTGTACTTAATTTTGCACAACTCTCTATTTTATATTTCAAAACAAAGTTATCATTTTTATGCGAAATATGGTTGCAATGTGAGGCATACTATTACTAATTATAGTTCGGATAATCGAGGTCCTACTGTAGTTCAAAGTAACACAGTAGATACATTTCAACGTGGCATTTATTGCGTTCAATTACCGACTGTTAAATAAATTCCCTTCGTTGTGCACAGAGTTTTACTTAACGAAATAATAAAGTGTAAACCGACAATCAAGGGTTCCTAACTTGTTCTTTTGTTCATACGCATTGCCAAACATTTATCTACTTAGTTTTCGTTTATACGGTCACATTAAGCTTACAAATTATGCTAAAAATCAATATCATACATGATAGTATGATGCATAACATCAATTTAATGTTAGTTAAATGCACACATATGCGATAGATATGCGAAGTAAATTTCCTCGAAAACGAAGCATTATATGAGAAAAATTATATTTATCCAAGGAATCAGCTTTTTGCCAAAAGTACCTACAACAATTACTGGACCACCCCGTATATTAAAATACCATCGATTGATCTGTAAGATTCATCATCCTATAGACTCGAAAATATCGTTACTCATCCTTTCTGTGTTGCCCTTTTAACCACTCCCTATTTTTCCCGCGTTAACCAGTGAGAGGTTCGAGCCTGTTAACCAGTAACCCCTTAACTCTTTGAGTGCTGAAAATTTCGAGAAAAAGCGTGCACTATGTGCTTAAGTTTTCCACGATAGAACACGTATTATACAGAATATTTCGTTATAATAATATGGTTAATATTGATTATTCGATCGTTTTAACGCTCCAAAACTGCGAAATATATAACGAAACATGTACATTTTAATAATATAAGCTGAGATGATAATTTATCCGAAGACATAGGATTATAACACAATGAACGGCTGTGCCTGGACCAGTGCGGTGACTCGTAGCACACGGTGAACGATATTTTAGAACGCATTTATGCGTCCATAGCACTCAAAGGGTTAATCGAAAAAGGAGATTTCCCTCTGATTTAAATACGCTTCTGTGGCGAACAGGACAAGGTAACCCTCTATAACCAGAGTTTATTTGCGTAAAACAGGAATGATACATCAGGCAAATGATACAGATAAATGATAAAGTTTGTATCGCGGGATGTAAGCATAATAATAAACGAACAGACTCCTTGCTGGCAGTATAGTCATGGAATATAATTGTACACAGTGATAAATAAACGAAACAAGACTTAAAGAATAAAGATATATAGATACATAGATATGTAACTTTCAATTCACCTGACGTCACACAGGGTTAACTGATTTTTACTCGATTGAACCGTGAGTGCAGTGTTTCTCGAAAAAAGAAAACTGACCCAGTTAACAGGTAAAGCATTTACATTTCCAAAATCACGTCAAGGCATCCTTTGTCGTAGCAGTCATAATTCGACCCCTGTCGGACACAAATTCTCCCTTTAATCGAGGGACATTGGTACGTCAATACTCGTTCGCTCGCGCGAGCATTCCGCTTCGCGGCTATAAAAACCGCGTCAGCGCGACGAGAATACAATCGGCGCGCGCTGCTACATTTGCAAGCCGACGAGCCGAGGGGAACGGCGGCTGAAACGACGAGGAGGGCAGTGGGGGAGAGAACAGAACAGAATATTCGCGCGGCATATAAAATCATAGAGACACGAGCGGCTCGGTATAATAATGCATAAGGGGGTGTGGCGAGGTCCGACGCTGGCCACGCCTCCCGACAACGACCGCGCGGTGGAGGGGGGGCAGAGTGCACGCCGAAAGGGGAAGCGGCGGGCGAGCCGGTGGTGGGGGGGAAATCGCGCGGCGCGGAAAAGTCATCGACGCGGAAATTTCTCGCCTTTCCTTCGCGCCGCGAGGAAATGAATGATTAATCGTCGCGTCGCAATGGAAATGACAGCTAAATCGATATCAGTCGATACACATATATACCTGCACGGTGTTAATAAAGGTAGTCGAGACTGATAAGGTAGAGAATGCTTACGAATCTGAGTAAAAAGTGTCGGAAACTCAATATTATTCGAGTTGTAAACAATATTTTAGTACAAATTGTTTACAGCTTGGGTAATATTCAGTTTCGACCAATATTTCATAGCCATTTCTTATTCAGTTTTATGAATACTGTATCTTGTGAGCTCTGAATACTTTCTTTAAAACCCTGTACATGTAGAAGTAAACAATATTGTACAGAAGTTATTTGAAGAGTAATTGTACTTGATGCTGTAGAATGACATATGTATACATGTATTAGAAAGCAAACGTAGTTACTATTTATTATTCACAACAGCGGACGAACTTTTATCTAGAACGGATCCGGGTTGAGTTAGATTGAGACTCAACGCTAATATCAGACAAATTATTAATTAATTTACAACAGTTTAAGACAGTTTTGTGACATTAATTCGAATTGTTTAATTTTTTAAGGATATTTCATTGCGCCGGCTTATTATTTTGTACCACTTTTGTAACGAATATTTTTCTTATAATTGTGTAAATATTTCTGTTTTGCTTTAAATATTGTACTGTTTATCTATGAATCATTATACCGCTTATTTATTAAAATTGTTGTTCCGTGGGATTGAGATGTAATAAAAAAAGCAAGAGAAAATTACATTGCATTCCTGAGAATACGCAATCTAATCAACTTTACCGTAAATAATTTTTCATCTTATCTCGTGTTATCATTTAGTTTTTGTAAGTAACTCATTGATACATTGTTTCAATGCTTACGTACTGTCGTTCAAATAAGACGAACGTAGGTCTATCGAAGAGCTACTACATTATTACAGTAAAAATATAATAATAAATATATAGATGTTCACATATACAGACACATAATTAAGTGTTTATATTTTTGAACTAGACTAACCTCTTTTCAAAGATCAATCCAACACTACATATTGTTATTTAATGTTACGCACTCAAGAAAGGTAGAATAATAATAATAATAGAATAAACAGTTTTCTATTGAATCTGTTTACTAAATAACCCCACACCTTCCTAAAAAGATAACAAATTACGTAGACAGTTATTAGATACACACATGCAGTTGTCAAGATTGTAGCATCAGAAGCTACCTAACCTCAAAACAATAAACACCTCGTTGTTAAATTATTTTGTGAAACAGTAAATAATAAACTATTTCATTTTTAAAGATTTCGTCGCTTTTCACGACTCAATTGAATTTCACTCTTATTTAGTGTTACACGTTAATTTAAGCAGATTAATTAATATTTTTCTATTATTATTATACTGTCTCTACTGTACCAAGTTTTTCAGTAACAATAACCAATGTATCTAAAATAATAATAGTAAAAATGCTGAACCCCGCCGGTTCGGCGTACGTTATTATCATAGAAACCTAACTCGGTATTCGACCAGTTTGTTCAACAACGATGTAAACAAGTAAAAATAATAATAGTCGGAAAGAACGGCGTCGCTTATCAAACACACACCCACGATCGTCTAATCCGGGGTCGTAGTACCGGAAGTCTCCTCGCTCAACCTTCCCGTACCAATTCCCCATCGAATTGATTCACATTCCCTCATACACACCTTCATTCTTCCCCCTCCGCTCCTTCTAGCACGTCCTCCCCGCGAACGGTGGGGGGCCGTTTGCGCGCGCAGCCTCCCCCACCACCCCCACCACGGTCCGCCGTTCGATTGGAGAGGGGCGAGCTGTTGTGAGGCCCAGAGCTGGTCCGTCCGTCGTCCAGCCGACTCGATCCGCGGATTTCGTGTTTTAGATCGGGTGACAACAGAGTACATGAAGAATCGCGACACGTGCGTACGTACCGGGTGTTTCGCTGGTGTGTGAACACGAAAAAAGAGAGAGAGAGAGAGGGGACAGACAGAGTGCGGGAATGACGTCAGTGCTAGGTCTCGCGAGTTGATCGATGGATCAGTGGATCTACAGGGAGGTGAGCCTCCCTGACAGTGTCTATGGTGACCTTGACCAGTGACAGCCCCATGAATCCGGAGGTGAAGCTGTAGATTCGAGTTTCCTTGGCCAGAAGGGATGTCGCGGAGGAAACAGGCCAGACCCAGCCGCGCACACCTCGAAGAGGACCTCGTGCAGGCTCCGTTGCTCGGACAAAACCTGGACAACGCCACCGAGACCCGTAAGTGACCTTAGATTGCGTTTACGTGACTCGGTGTTAGCCATGACATACCGTCGTAATCCTGAAGAAGTTAGGAAATCGAGATGTTCTCATTGTTAGTCTCAACGTTGAAGTGCATCGTCTAAGATAGAGGTAATGGTTTTCGGAGCCGCTGAAACTGTTTCCGTAACGGAGTCAGTAGATTTGCTCGTCTCATTAACCCTGAAGAAATTAGTTCTTCTCGGGAAATCACCTTTCGTTCAGGTGATTCAGTGACAAACCTAATGTAGCGCGACCGCCTTGAAGATGTTAGGAAGCTAGGATGTTCCTAGCCTGTACCTTCAAGAACGGTGTTTCAGATAGGAAGCACCGAGGCTGTTTAGACATTAGAAATCAGGACACGTACTTGTCGCAAGTAACTCTGAAGGATTTGAGATTTTTTAAAAAATCCAGGTGTTAATGAAGCTTTGAACCTTGAAGATTGGGGGTTGAGGTAGGGGTAAGGGTGTCTGAATAAATGGAGACCGCGGTGTGCGTCGATTTAAGCATTAAAGTCTAATAACACGAATAAACTTGATGAATCGAGAAAACTTCTGTTGATTTAGGGAATTTTTATGTGATCCATATCAGGACCATGTTGACATACCAATTTTTGAGAACACGAAGATGATCATAATTGCTATGGTACCAGTTTCATCAGCAGTAGATCTGTTATCAGGGCCTAGCATACTCGTATGTTGAAAAACTGTATTAAATCGCGGAACTTTTATGACGAACGCGATCAATCATAACATGAATGCCACTAACACTTTGACGACCGCATATATTTTGTGTAAATTTATTGCCTTGGCCATTTTTACAAGGCTTTAGTTAAGTAACAAACTGTTTTACATTATTCGCTTTATATCGGTTATTTTACAATTTTAATGTTATAAGTACTTGGCTGTTTATTTGTTTACAATGATAAGTACACTGATTTATTAGTTTTGATTGCGGACTTCTCAAACTAATTAAAAGTACATGTGACAGTGGCCATCAAAGTGTTAACGGCAAATCGTTTTGATTATAAGATGCAAAAGCATTCTTGTTTATTATTTTGTATTATTATATGATACTATCGGCATACATTGGCAGAAACCTAGTGAACTTAAAGAATTTTTAGTAAATATAAATTCCTTTATTATTCAATAATATCAACTGCCTTCTGAATTAGGATTACTTATTTTTTAAGAATACATAAACAATGATCGGGGATATTTTTTTATGTATATTGTATATTAGGGCCCAGTGTCTTCGTATATTACGAAATACCGTTTAGAACGGAAAAATTGTTCATAGAAGCATGTTTCAATGCTTCTTTAGGTGGTACTATTTATTTTTTAATATCTTCTTCATTCTTCATCGAGTGGATGTCAATTTGGACGAATTAAATATTCTATAAGGAAGGATTATTGTTTTTGTAGTGATAAGCACAGTGGTACTAACCGTTTCAATAATAAATAATAAAATAGGTTCAAATATCTTCTAGTTTGTTGAAAAGAATCTTACTAAACGAAGAAATTTGTATTCAAACTGCCTTTTTTTATTAAGACCATGATGGCTGCGTCTAGAATTAAATTTACGTGTTCCTAAAGACATGGTAACGGTCATGTCAATCAGCTTAGGGCCGACGATCCAGATATATTACGAAAAACTTTACTATCATTAAATTCTTTTTGTTTCTTCATTAAATTTTCTCGTTTTATGTCTCTCCATAAACAATCACATGATTAAATAAATTGAAACTTCTGAATCACATTTTGCAATAACAACAATAGAATTAACTCTTGATAACTTTTAATAAAAACATGATGATTCACTGTTGTTTAATCTACATGAAATATAACATGAAAATATATAGTTTCGCCATTTTAGTGAACGAAAGTAACTTATGAGTTTAAACGTCGAATATTGGAGTGTAGATAGTTTTCGGATATTTTAATAGCCTTCATGGTATCGTGCTTTCATTAAGAATTTATACTAATTAAACCCAATTCACACTATAACCTTAAGTTTGAGCCTAACCCGGATCTGTTCCAGCCGCGTACATTCTATCGAGATTTATCCCCGACGATGATGTCTCTTATGGTGTCTACAGAATGTACTGCTTGACAGTGTTTATTACATCGATTGTCCTAACTAATAGCTTTATAAATAAATTAGAAAAACGGTATTCACACTTTCTCCAACTTGGAACATTAATAATCGGATCTTGGAAAAGTGTTTAGATATCTTTCACTGGTTCATAGTGAATTCTTAAATTCCATCGTGAAACAGATACAAGGTGATACCATGAAGTGTTAGTTTAGAATGATGACTTCGAAGTCTCGATGAGATACCGATCTGAGACATTCCCGAGTCACCGGTCTCTCTGTTTACGATCACCATACTTTGAAACTCTCAAAGTTTTCGAAAGATCTTCCATAACGTACGAGCCGCCGTGCTTTATCACAATTCGAAGTTGAAATATACATTCGAGTTCAAATTTTAATACATTTCTCAGGAAGGCAAGCTTGTGTTATTAGCCTGTGTTTTATTGCGAAACTTAATGTTTGATTTCGGACAGCTTGATCAAGTTTGCCGATAAATAAAACGGAACTGAATTAAGAAGAGTAAGACAGAAATTAATCCTAAAAGAAATAAATTTTAAGCTTGGTGCGTCACAACGCTTACGTGAATTATTGACAAATCAATTCTTTTAACATTGGTTCCGCTAATTAAGAATGATAATAACAGGCAATCATATTACGAACATTTGTAGTATGGGAGAAAACAGTATATGTGTACTCATGAGAATGAAATTATTTTAATTCGACAATGTTTCACATGACTTTGCACATTTTTCTGCACTTCTATACTCCAAACAGAAAATTTTATGAGACCGTTCTAATTATTATGAATAATTCTTCCAGTATTGTTTCAATGCTTGATTGTACACCGAATTCATATTATTCTATTTATTTATTGCATATAATAATTCCTTCAAAATATATTTTGATATTTCATCCTACCTCAAGTTTAGTTTATTCCATTTTATTGAATATAGAATAGTAACTTTGTTATTATGTTTTAATATTTTCCATTATACCTGAGTGAAATTTCACAGATAGTTAAATACTATGGAATGATGAAGTTGCGGTGTCAAGTGCCGTCGGCAGCATGAAATCATACTTAAGAGTCATCGAATCAAGTCCCGTCGGACATTCAGCGTCGCCATCGATACTTTTTGACCATTCTCTCACATAAGTGACCTTCAAATTCCGTTTCAACATTCAACACCGTAACAGTTACAGCAAACAAATTTAGCATAATTTTACTTAGACTTTCAATTTGATCGAAGAAATTTTACCTAACCCACGTCTAACACCTTTTTACATTATCATTCACTCTGTATTACATCTGACGAAGAGAGTCCATATAGATTTCGAGTTTTACCAAAGAAATATAATAATAGTCTTCAGTGTGATCCACGATTATGCTCAGTTCTCATGAGGATGTTACGCCATTTTCCGTATTCTTTCACGCTGTGGCAGCTTTAGCGAAGTAATCTGTAAATTTGAAGATTAGTTTGAATAAAAATGTCAGAATTGTCTATGAACAAAACCTAACACAGACATAACTGAGACTTGATTCTATTTTTTGTATCTTCCATGCTGCTATTGCTCCAGCGAAAAGATTTGTTACAGAGAAATTTATTTGAGGATAAATTAGAGTAAACGTTTGATGTGGAATACTTTACGTAAAAGAAATTTGTGTTTAAATCTGTTTTTTCTCAATTATATAGTGTCTGATTGGGTATGGCCGTTTTCACTGTGGCGTTCAACGTGTTAATGTTGAGTTTTAGGCGTTAGAGGAACGAAACTATATTCGATCAGGTTAGTCTCCAGTACTTCGAGAGACAGGTTCCTCGATTAGAGTGCAATGTCCGAAGAAATATACGTTCTTCATGCTGTAGTCTTCGAACAACTCTACATAGTCGAATATTAGAATTCACTTGAACCTAAATCATGTTTCCTTGTATTTTCTACGTCAATTTTAGTTTCTGAAGTCTTCAGTTTTTCAAGGGTTCGATCTTTTTCGAATTTCAGTTCTTAGCGCGTTTTGATGTTGAAGAATATGATTTTAGAAAATACTATTTTAAACTTTGAGAGTTTTGCTGTTGGAGAATTGTAACGTTAATATTGACCGCCTTTTAAAATATTTAAATATTAAGGTATAGATTTAATTTTACTTTTTCGATCTTTTTCAGCAGATAACGTGTTAATACACGAAAGATTGCCACTTAAAATTCTCTTCTTCGTGTCTTATTATTATATTCCTGTTTTAATTGAAAAAATTCGAATGATTCACGTTCGTCCCACAATCAACCGAATTCATAGACGATTCCGTTTGAGTTATCGCCTTCTCTTTTCGATAGTTTCAGTCGACCTTGACGAATGACTTTTCCAATCGTGAATTGTTACTCACGCTACAGCAACTCTGCTAATATGAAAAATATTTGAATAAAACACTCGTTTGTCCATTTTTTTTACTAACAAACGTTGACTATAAAATTCATTTAGCCTGTACAAAATTTAAATGATACAAGCAGCATAAGAATTCCGCTTATTCATATTTAATTAATTTTGAAGAATTTCACGAAACTGTTTAAGTAATATTAGTAATAATAAGAAGAAGAATAAATGGAGTGTCTAACTCTTTCGCGATTGTAAGTACATTTTCAAATATTTCACGTCATTTTCGGTTGTCCATAATATTTTACAACAGTTCTAGTGACACAAGATTTGCAAAAGATTTCATTCAATTAATTTCAATAATAATAACCATAACGTTAAATGCAATTTGCGATATACTTTTCCACTGATAAACTAAATCTGAAGAATTTCTCAATTCCATTCAGCCGAATAAAAATACTGGTAACATGTAATTTCTGAGATGCACATCTTTGTCCCAACTCTAAAGTGTTCAACACCGTTTTCAAGTGAACCTTTTGGTGGTTTTTAGGGCTCAATTTGTTGATAATATAGAATGTAGAACAGGTTTTGCGGCGGTTTGCGATGTGCATCGGACAATGGCACGATTTTTCCCGACGATCTCTGCTGATTTCTCGCCGCAAATTCTCTCGGTTGTAATTACGCTACTTTTTCCTGTTCAAGAATCACACTGCCGTAATAAGTAGCAGCAATAAATAATGTCGAACGATCGTAAATATCGCGCACGAAACGAATTCTAATCATACATTCAACGAACCATCATTAGCGAAAGCCGTAGTCAAGAATCTCGACTGAACACGTCGAAGTAACATTTTTTTTTCTATAACTTCAAACGCAAAGATTCTTTCATTTTTTGTGTAAAGAATTTCAATGTGCGACATTCTAGTTCATTTTCGACCAGGGTTTCCAACAGAGAATGTACATTATTCGAAGAGGCATGTGAATATTAATTTTCAAGTAACTTTGATATCAAATAATTTGTTGATAACATGCTTTTTAAATATTCTTTCTTGTATTTTTTGAATGCTGCGAGAAATGTAATAGAATATCAAAATACAGTAACATGGAATTTTTTATATGTATAAATTTTAATTCCTAATCGATAAACAATAATTATCAGATGCCCCGGTAACTTTAAAATACATCTTAAACAATAAGTTACTGTACACCAGATTTCTTTTACTGCAATTAATGTTTGAATAATCTGTGACTCGTGTTTCGGTTGTTTTTCGTTGGAAAAGATAAGATTTTCCCATGGAAAATAGACAATCTTCGCAGACTATGCACACTGATAACTTTTATCAGCTAAACAATAACAGCAATTGACAAATATTTGTGGAATCTTTGCTCCAAAAACAGTTTTATCAGAAATTTTTCACTATGACTCACATACTTACTTAATCCATTGTTATGCATGAAATCTATTTTTCTGAGAAAATTTTAGTGCATTGCACATCTTTTTACGTTGATTGATTTAAACAATTATATATTACAGTCGGCGAAAATATATCAGCGTTCTGTTCATTCTTATTTAATTTTCTGTTGTACTTTTATTTTCTCACCAGAATCATATCCAATATATTAACAATTAATATTATAACAACTGAAAGTAAAATTACTATCTTCTGTACATTATAATGTTCTTTGCATCTGAAGGAAAATCTTTTCGAACGAGCGTGAAGGTGTGCTATTAAGTATTATGAACAAAAAAAAGTAGTAAACATTGGTTAAAACTGTACAAATCAGGCAATACTAGATTAAGTCAGTAACTTAGTTTAAATCAAGTAAAAGAGGAATCAATTAAATTGAATTAAATGCAAGAAGAATTTCGAATGTGTCGGCACTGTAATGATACTCGTTCTTATCAGCCTGTTTACATAAACTATTATGCAAAGTGTTCTGTAACAACGCTTTATTTCTTTTTTTTCCACGCTAGCAATGATCTAATTTGCAAATCTGAACATTATTATCCTCAAGAATCATTTAAGCGAATATTTAAATTGTAAAAATTCCCCAAATCTGATTTCTTCACGGATTTTATTCCCGCGGCTCCGGTGTTGAGAATTTTCAAAAACATTCTACTACAGAATTTATATTTTATCGAGCTCTTCCGGTGGTGATCGAAGATTTCTCGATATTGCTCAAAATGACGGCGTGTGGAAGAAATTATTAAGCGATTGGACAACACTTTCAGGTGTTTGTTTTATGTTAACCGGCAAGTTTATGCGAATTCTCAATTGAATGATAAACAGAGATATCATGGGGCACCATGGATACGAATTACCAAGTGTCCACGACTCCATGTTACTCGATTAATCCAACAGACGAGCATACTAACCGCCATACTTAATCGGCAAATTGCTGTGAAACCGGTGCACACGACACTCGAATCATTTTTCATAATAAACACATCGAAAATTTTACTACATATATCCCCTCGCATTAAGATAAGTGAAACTTCTATTTTTGGATATTCAAGTTTTTACTGCCTTTCAAGTATTGTCAATCGGTTTCTGCAATTTTTCTTGTTTTTCTGATAATCAAGTATATTAGCATTTTATTCAGTTCTCATAATTTTTACCCTTGCTATTTTTTTAGTTTTTGTATTTTTTCCTTCTTATCTGTTCGTCTGTTACGCTAGTTATATGCAATTTAAGGTTCCCCCCCATGTGTAATGAATTCCGGAGGCTTTTATCATTTTGCAACGCAGTATTATATCATTGAATGATTTATTTATGAGCGAGATGTAATTATGCAAACATGAAGTGATTAAAATATTATGATATAACGATTATTAGTTATGGACTGCGTCACATTTAGGAATGCACTGTCATAAATTACAGCATTCTCCGTTTATGATGTGTTACGCTGTTTCAAACATGTGTTGCGACTAAAGAAACCTAGAAAATGATTACAGAGTGCAAACTAGGAAACTTACTGATTGTGAGGTCTAATCTTCGGAAACTGGTAATTACGCACGTGACCTGGACAATTTTAAAGTAACGTTATTTCGGACAATATTACAAGCAACAAATTATGTCATTTTTAAATATATCATAGGTTTGAATATTTTCGAAATAATAAAGTAATGATATTTGAAATATTGTTTCAAGTAACGAATCATTTTATTTTATTGTCATTTGACATACAAATTTAATATTTTGTTCGACGAAGAAATTCTAAAAGTATTTATTATATCAAGTGATTCAAAAAGAGAATCTCTTATTCAAGTTGTTGAAAAATATTACACATGTTCGAATTTAACCTTTTGACTGCATGAAAATCCAGAATCGCGTGAGAGAATAAAAATAAATAATAAGTGTTAATTGTGCGTATAGAAACAGATATTAAACGAAGTATTTAACAAGATAAAAAGGCGAAGCGTTATGGAAGAGATAAATAAAAAGTATCAACCGTTGTTGCTGAGTTATTATTATTCCGCACGCAACGAATGCTTTTCATTAGAACTGTGTTGCAGTCACAGGATTAACTTGTTATATAGTTAGAAAGAACGTAAGCAGGTGTTGTTCAGGATGCTTCAGGCACATACATAAGAAATTATTGTGTATTATATTGTAATAACAGAATAACTAGTATTATGTATACAAACAGATTAATTGCATCTATGTTTTTTCAATTTTCATCACTGTGAGTGCTGCGTCTGCTGCACACCCGTAACTAATTACTTAGGAAACGGTTATAACTCGATGCAATGATAAAGGGAAGTAAATTCATAATATGCATAGAAATTATTTTCGTGATCATTTCTTTTTTTATATTAAAAATGAAAAATAACGAATATCTGTTACTTAACAAAAAATCGGTATTTTCTATTCTTTGAAATAGCACCATCGAAAATGATGAATTGAAATAACTATTTTTGTTTTCATTGCGCATAAAATTTGCCTAGGTCCGACAAGCACTGAGAAATTTCGATATAGCTGAAAATCAAACGGCATGGATTAGAAAAGTTCAGTAACAAGAGAATCACAGAGAATTAATAAATTGGTTATTCTCTTTAGTTTAGGTTTAAAAATATAGAAAAATGCAAAGTTGTGTGAAAACTTTAACGGAATTCATAACGGTGGTAACAAATTTGGAAAACGAAAAAATTGTTTGATGTAATGTACAAAAAATGGGAAAGGTAAAAATTGATCGAACAGGGAATTAAGAAAGGAGAAGAATTGTTCAGTCAAAGGTCATATTTAAAAATGTAGGAAATCGAAAAGGTAGCTCATAGATGGAAAGTGAAGAAATCCCTAACATAAATATCTTGGCATAAGAAATTTCTGCTGAAATATTTTGAAAGAAATATTTTGCTGATCCTGTAGCATATACATAAACTTGAAGCAACGAAGACGCCATATTATTCCTATTCTTACTAATTTGAGACAGTGTTTGGAGTTTCTCATAATAAAGAGTGAAAACGATTTTTGAGCCAGCATAATCGCTTAAGACGTTGTTCAGAGCGTTGACAACGGAGTTAAAGGTGTTTGTTGGCGTGTAATAACTATGACAAGCGACTAAACAGTTTCTACAACTACTCTAACTGTTTCAGCATGAGTGCATATTAATAGATCCTAATTTACGGGACGCCAGGCGTCGTTGTGTCCGTTTGTTCCGCGAACTATAGCATATAGAGATCATTGTAACGTTGTTTCTCCACCTATAGTCCACTGTTTGCTATCAATAAGAAAAATTATGTATTCAGTCATAATTCTTCAAAGACACTGTTGCTTTGGAGCTACATTCACTTTGAAAATTATCCGTAATTGCTTATTATCTGCAATTATCTAAAATCTACTTAAACGTTGAAATACATTTTCGTTTATTACGTTCAGGAATGTTTGCATTAATATATCATGCGATATAAAAGCAAGGTAAATAGGATAAGTAGTAACTATTTTGTACAAAGGACAGGAAATGGTAACACTTGATATTATAGTTTTTTAATTGGTGTCTATGAATTTATTTAACAGATCAGTTCAGTGAATGCTTTATAACTGAATAATTCTGAAACAATTTTCTGTTTCTGTAATTCGCTATAATTAATTAGGGCATTCTGTAACTCATTATCAATAAGAAACGTTGAATATCTGTTGAAAATTTGCCAAATAATTGTTATTTCGAAACGAATTTCGCGAAAATTGTACAGAGTCTGTAAAACAAACAAAACTAATATTATGTTCTTGCATTTTCTGAATTTTATTTAGTATCATTTACAATGATTACTGTATTTCTCTCGAAGTTCCAGTATTCTCAAAACACCTAACCATTCTTGCTTGCTTTCGTTTTCAAATATCCCCAATTTTTAATTTTCGTCACATCATAGCTGAATTGCGAATTTTTCTAATTCTTACGTATAAATTTAAAATAACATGTTAAATTATCGAAACTATTTTTTTATGTTTCGTTTCCATATTTTAATAATATTTTACACTTTACCAAAATTTCACTGCTATTGTGTGTTGCAAATAAAACCGCACCGGTATTATATTTGTCAAACTGGCTTACTGTATCAGTCTACTTCCTACATCGATACAATATATCGACTGTTAGACAGTCTACTTTCCAAACTGACTTATTCCGATAATCTAATTTATTTTCTAAGAACAGCAACAATATTATTTCCTAACTGAAGCAAAGAAAACTTGTCCTAATAAATTACGTATTAACTATAAATACTTTGTATCAATTCATACTGATTTGCTGACTCATCCAAAAATTGACTATTTATTATCACGTTGACTGCCGTAGGGGTCACCGGTGACCGGCAGCTGAAATTTTGCTTAACACGTTGAACGCCATAGTGAAAACGGCCATACCTAATCAGACACGATATAATTTAGTATTTTTTATATAAATCCTAAAGAAAAAAAAGATCTGAGTACTCAGTCGTGTTCTTCTGCTCATACATTATTGTTTCGGTATGAAGTTTGCTCCGAATTTTTCGACAATCAGTAATTATTTAATTTAATTAAATTTTAGGTGTCGGTCATCGGCGACCGCCACGGCATTCAACGTGCTAATTGAATAACTAGTATTTCTTATGCGGTTTTGGACAACACTGATATTGTGGTAATAATGTAAGGTAACGTCTGTACGTTCCAGTAGTAACTGTTTGTTTTTTTTCTCGATTTATATTTAAAACAAGACATTGCAATATGTCTGACTAGATGTGACAGTTTTCACTGTGCCATTCAACGTGTTAAAAGTTATTTAATATAAACATGAATTTCTTGAAAATATTGAAGATCCTGTCTTGCTTTACATACAAATATAATTTGTATACTGATATATTCGTGCACGCTCGTCTTATCTCATAAGAAATGTTACAGAGCCTCGGAAATAACTTGAAATAAATATTCATAAGAACTTGTTAAAAAACTGGAGCAACTTCGTGAAGAGTATCGTTGGAAAAAATTCGAGACGCGGGGGGAAAAAAGAAGGGGGCGAGGAGATCGATGTATCGATTTCTTTCGAGAAATCAGAAAATATGCGGTCGTTTGGAGGCGTAAGAAGCAGAAGAAGAAGAGATCGCGTGGAAGAACAATAAAACGAAGGGGAAACGGGGAAGAATGAATGGCAGAACGGCGAAGGAGGAATCTGGAAAATGCACGATCGCTTTTTTTATAGTCGACAAAAGCCGACTTACCAGTTTCTTGACCTCCGTCGAATATTTTCGGTGTCATTATCGCGTCATTTTACCGAACAGAAGCTCCGTGTCGCTGGAAAAACGCGAAAAATAACGACGGAAAGTTCAGCGACATGGCGCGTCCGGTTTTAATAACTTCTGCGCGCCATTGTAAAAGAATTGAAATAATATCATTTGACATGTGCAATAAAAAAACTCCACCTTTGTTCGAGAAATTTAGTGTTTTGACATATTTGCTTGAATTTGTATGAGGGGATTAAATAATAAGTATCATTGTCCAGCAACTTACAAGGCGACTACGATTCCTTAAGGTTACTGATTTCGATAAAGTTTTACACAATGATACAGATTATTGTAATGAAATAGCAGGACTCACCTCTCAATCATTTTTAAACAATTACGACCCGACATTCCTCACCCAGCTGTAGTTGGAGGTGCCTTCAGTTCAATTCTCGTCCAATGTACATGTTAACGCTAATGTGCGAATTATCGTTAATGCTATTTATTGTCAACATTAACTGAACCTTCCCGTTAGAGTTGAAAATGCATTCGCTAGTTATTCTCAACATTAACTGGACCGTTAGAGTTGAAAAATTAAAATGCATTCAATACTTTAACTAGATAATGTTCCAACTAACTAGTTAATATACATATTAACTAAAAATTGTTAGATAAAGTTTAAGTTTCATTTGAAACACATAAAAATTACCTACGGACTACATACCTTTTATGTTGTGTTATATATTTTAAGGATATAATTTCCTATCAAAGAGTCAGATCTTATTTATTATTGTAAAGAACACTTTTACTATAAGAAAGAGAGAATACATGGTTGGGTTGGGATGGGTTGGAGTGAAAATAATACTTTATTCGTACTTTAACGGCTTGATTCAGTTAATGTTAACAATAACTAGGGAATGTTAAGTTTAACTACTTTCGAACATTAGCGTTAACATATACACTATTTCTATTTTATTTTTGTATTCTCATCTAAAATATAATTGAAAGCGTGGTTAATCTAATGAAGTAAAACATTATTATTCATAATATAAAAATCGTCTACAAATGGGGGATGAACGTATCAAACGCGTATTTATCCTTGGTGGGTTTTATTGTTTTTATTACCATAACGTATGAATAGATATATTATTAAAAGCCTGTCGTCAAATGAGTGGATGCAATGTTCTAGTTTGGGAAGGCATCAGCTACTATAACGAAAGACTCATTAAATTTATTCAGATTCAATTAAATATTGTGAATTATTGTTTATTATTTATGACAAAAGAGTACCGTCTCAAGAAAACATACCTCTCTTGAACCTGTGAACATGCTCTCTCGACTTATATGTAATTGAAAATTGATGGACAACTGGAAAGACAGCTAATGAATCAAAAAATGTATCACCGTAGGATGGAGCAACTTACCTTAAAATTATATTCTAAAATTATATAAATCGCTATTAACCTGAATAAAACAAGTCATTAAGAACAATGTTTACATAACATTGTGTTTTATTTCTTTCTTGGTTTTAATATACAGTAGAACCCCGGTCATCCGACGATTGGTCATCCTATGTCAGTTACAAACTACAATTATTATTACTGACACTGTGCACTTAATTTTATACCACAGCGTATTTTATATTCGAAAAGGAAATTATCATATTTACATGAAACGTATGTAAAATGTTAGTAATCTTGTTACTAACTTCAGTGCGGATAATCGAGGTTCTACTGTACTAAACAGATGCATTCGAGAAATGTGTTGCCATTTTGCTGCACGCGCTTAAAAATTCATTTTTCTATAATACAACGATGAAACAAAAGTTCCAATGTAAAAGTAAACATATTACTGTAACGTAAATCTTATTTACAGTTAACTGCAAATAAAAAAATATGAACATTTAATCGAGTTGTAGCGATAGCACGTATGTTGTATCTTACAGCACGTCACGGAAATCAGAGAATCTCCTTCACAGGCGCGGACAGACGGACGTCGAATCCTTTCCGTTTCAATTCGTCGCCATGCTATAATACGCACTTACAACCTATGTCCATCGTGTAATTTAGTTTTCATTTAACATAATCCTTATTGTTTAATTCAACGTCATGTATATTTCAGTCCTTCCTTTAGTCCACTGCCTTCGTTGCAACGGTTCGCGAACTTAGAGTACCATATCGAATAGGATGTGAAGATAATAAAAAAAAAGTGCCTAAATGGGTGGATGGTCAGGTTGAGGAGGGACACCATATACTCGAGATGAATACGAACAGAATGAAAATGGTGTCTTTGAGGGTAAGGGCTTGCTTCAAGATTCAAAACCGACGGGAATATATAAGTTTTATTATTCAGTGTAACTCACCCTCGACTGCTACGGTCATTTAGTCGGGGTCCTACAGTTTTAGGTGGGTCCAGAACCACTATGTATCAACAGTAACACACAAGCATTGAAGAAAACCATCAATCTTAACGCTGACAGTGCCCAGAGTAGCCAAACTTCAGCACTCGAACGGGAGCCGGTGTTTCCAACGTGGCAACGTGGTTGACAGTTATGTAAATAGCGAACAACCAAAATCATCGTTGACGTATAACGTTGCCAACAATAATGCTGACTGACTTCTTGTAAAGAAGCATAACGAAAGACTGCAGAATGTCTAGTGAAGTTTTAAAAGAAACCTGAAGGTATCAGACACGAGAATCAGTGATAGCAGCAGTTCTGAGAACAAACAATTGACACTGCATCGAAAACTAGTCGATGAGGATGTTCATAAGCATTCGAAAACATTTTTTGACATAGTGGCCAAATTGTACAATATAGATATAGGTATAAAGCAGATCTTGCTATCAATTTTATTATCTATGCTGTCTATCAGGAAGCTTCTATAACTTCAACAGTGACATGGTTGCATGGATCAATTGTCAACACCTGTGTAGTTTAAAGGCAAAATAGCAGAGTAGCAGATCAGCTGAAAAGATAAGAAAGCAAGTTCTGAAAATCGAGAGCACCCTGTTTTTAAATATAAGCTGCAAAAAGTGGGTAAAGAATTCCTAAAAAACAATTCAGCACGTCATCGAATACAACTTACATGGACTGGCTAAGAAAGAGAACATAGGACTGTTGGAACAAAAAGGGGCTTTGAGAACAGAGCATGATACTTCGACAATATGCAATAAATATTAAAGTAACATTGAAAAAACCTATCATGTTTATAAGTTAATTCGTAATTTTTCCTTACGAATTGCTCATTCATTATTTATACGTAATGTGTTGGGAAAAAGTAGATTCCAGCAGATAGCAGATTGGCTCGGAAAAAAGTCCGAGTGCAAAAGGTTAATTGAATCAGTACAGTACATTAAGAATAACAAATTATTAATATTATTAGAAAGAGATAGAACCTCAACTTCGTCAAGATATTAATATTTATAGTTACTGTATATAGAAATTCAGAACAGTAAATTTCGTTTGACTGAGAACAGCGCATTGTTTTCTCAGTTAAAAATAAATGAGCGTGTTCTAAAAGTTCACGTAAGCTTTTATACATCAGCATGATTTACGATTTCGACAATTTTTTTACGACTGAAAGTCCCAAATATAAAAATTCTTTTATGTCTGTTATTTATTTATTCGTTTGATATTTTACTTTGCATATGAAGGATAGGATTCATTTCTTTTACCCGCTAGTTTCTCGACTTATCAACCGAACAACTGAAGAATACAAATGCACTAATCAATATACTTTGCATTGAATGTAATTTAGTATTCTTCAAATTAACATTGAAATTTTCTGCGACTGATTTGCATTTATGTTAATACTTTGGGATAATGAAAAGCACCAGAAGTGGGTTCTGAATATTAGGAAAATATAGATCCTTAATACATTATTAAATTTTGCTCGACGTATTAATAGTCAGATAATGACGTGGTGTAATTTCAAGCAAACATCAGTTTCCACGATTTTATAGCAGTACAAATACGAATAATTTGAGTAACGAGTTAATAACGAAAGCGAGATATAGTTGATCAAATAGAACTCATTTGTAATGTAAAATAAAAAGTAGCTTCAGTGAAATAATTGGAAAAATTGATGGAAAAAGTGTATTGCAATATGGAGATTTCAACGCCCGCATGACAGACTTCGCATGATCGACGCGAGTGCTAAAGTTTGCAGGTATAGAAGAGTATAATCGCAGAGCCAGTCTCTGATAATGTCCGCTTAGTATCGCGATCAATTTGTTCGTGAAGATCTGCTCGTCAATCAGTTAGGTTCGAGACATTCTCGTGAAGAAACGGACGAGATAAGTGTACGGACGGACCGAAACTATCTTGTTTTTGAATCATTCTATACCTTAGTATAGCAGGGTGTAAACAGTATTTTATTACGGTACTTCTGAAATAAATTCAAAAATTCTATTTTATACAGAATTACAGAGAATTCTCGTAATACAGAATATTTATAATAATTTCTATTTATAGCTTTCTGTTATATTTTTAGTTATAATGTTGTTATGGACATAAGAGATAACAGAGTATAATTGTCAACAACAACGGAGTATAAGAAATAGTTCTTATATGAAATAACGAACAAAGGAAATTAACAAAATTTCTGAAATTGTATTAATAAATTCTATTTTATATCGCATTTTCATGGTATAGCACCATGAACAGGATTCAATTTTATTATAACCATGCTTCGTATAATAATGTCTCCACAATTTTATTTCAAATACAATGTAAAATATAATTATTAAATTCTTTATATTTATTTATGATAATTCTATAAGATTAAAAAATTCTGTTTGGTATGTAGTATATCAAAAAATAGGAATTCGGTTCTAGTCGAAGTTAAGTTAAAATAAACAGGTATTACATTAAAAATGTTCAAATTAATTTACTACATGACATTGGAGAAAACAATAATTAGTATGTCTTTACTAAACTATGAAGAGATATTTACAAATTTTATTTTATTGATATTGTGTTGGAGTGATGTCAATACATTTCCTTCAAATATAAATTAAATCGCAAAAGATCTAAATTAATTAATTTGTTACTTAATATTGAATGAGTAAGAATAAAATAAATAATTCAATTCAATCTAATTTTTCAAATATTTTGTAACTTTGTCACACTAAAAATTGTATAATGCAACAGTCTTATACATATTCCATAATATTATGCTTTTATTAATATTTTATAATTCCACGCTTTTACAGAACATTAAATAATTATTAAATTAAATTGTTCCCAAAATGTAATGAATACAAGTAACATTTTGCATAGGTATTATACAATAATACTAGTACTTATATCGATTAAGTACCTGCGCTTCGATAATTAATTTATAACTGCAAAACAACAGTACTTACTATTTGATATAGCACTTCAGGGCTTTCATCCTCACCCTCGTGCATGTTAATATCATTTATAGCGAGATTCTGCACTTGAGATGCTTCTCTTACTACGTGAAAACATAAACTTAATAATAATAAAACATTTACACGAACAATTTTCAGCTTTATAAGCATTCTGAAAACAAAACTTCAAATTTATTACAACCAATGCAACATGGTGCAGTACGCAAGTATTTTAAAGACGTAGACACAAAATGAATTCACTTATATAAATAACACCAAAGGAGGGTTAAAATAACGATATTGAATTAAGTAATCTGTAGAAGGAAAAGAATATTTCAAAAACTTGATTACATTGCTGGCCTGCGTACATTAACCCGTAAAAGCTATCATGAGTGAAATTTCACCCCTGATAGCGTTCAAGGTTAACGTGATTTTTTTTTTATGTTACCTTTTAACACGTTGAACTGGTGACTGACGACTCAACTTTAATTTAATTAAATAATTATTGATTGTCGCAGAATTTTGAGCAAGCTTCGTACTGAAACAGTAATGTAGGAATAGAAGAACACGGTCAAGTACACAAATGTTTCTTTTCATTATGATTTATATAAAATATAGTAAATTATATCGCGTCTGATTAGGCATGGCCGTTTTCACTGTGGCGTTGAACGTGTTAAGGGTTAACACTCCCTTGCAGTTTTTCCTTTTTAATTCGAGACCCAGTTAGGCTCACATTTCCATGAAGCTCACACTCTATTCTATTTGCAAATTTGTTTTTATGAGAGCGAGTCGATGCGCATAGACACTTCCGACAATTGTCATAAGTATTTCTCGGTATAAATTATCCGAGGAACATAGCCGTGAGGTATTTCTATTCGTTCGCGGAATATCAGAAGGTACGATAGAGAACGGCCGAGGTTAGAGTCGTTGTGTGAGGAGGATTTACGAAGGTCGGTATTCTTTGAGAAAATCGTTTAAAGGGCAAAAAAGGTTAGGTGAATATGAGCCGTCATAGTAGCTCGCATTAAGCCGCCTTCGATAATTGCCGACCTTCGCATGTTCCGCGAAGGAATGTCGACGAAGGTTTTGCGAGAAACCGCCAAAGAACCGAGAAACATGCGAGTCGACACCCTAACTCTCACTAATACTAACATTATTAACGATACTAAGCGTAGAACTTCAATGCCAGGCGAACGACATTAGTATTTTAATAGTGATAGCAGCGATAGCGCTGCTTGTGTACCAGAGGCGACTAATATTAGCCGTTCAAGGCCACTGAACAGTTTCCCCGTCATATATTTCAATAATATGATTGAACTTTACTGTCATTCTATTTCACGATGCCATTTGCATGACCTGTCGCATTATCACGTTGCCTGCCACGTGTACCGTTTTCGGTAGACGCATCCATTTTCATTTAATCACATAACCACCAACCCTTATGCAATTTTGAGTAACATTCACGTTAAAATGATAGTAGAAAGAGAAAGTGTAACATCAAACAGATAAATATTTGTATAATCAACCACGTGTATTAATAAATACCCATTTCCGCGTGTCTGTCTAGTTACGGAATTTTCTACTGTGGCAGGGAACGTGTTAACAAACACATGAAAAATTATGCGTGTATAAACTGTGGCTACTAGAAATTACAATCAAAGAGGTGACCTTGAACAGCCGTTGCTTCGTGGTCCTACTATAACTACTGATCTAACGTCATTTAACACAACGTAGCCCAATTATACTGAATTCTTTAAATCGGAGCAAACCTATTCTGAGCCTGGCGCAAACAGGCACAAACAGGCACAAGCTCTATTGAGATCTAACTTACACGAAGAGTGTTTTTGAAATAAACTGTGTTATATCTGTATGAGCATATTCTACTAGCATTAACCCTTGAGTGGATTATTGGGGCCGTAGCGGCCCTGTGCTTCTTCAAACTAATAATTGTTTAATTTTTACCGAATAGATGAATAGAAATCAATTTTCCTTACAGCGTTAGAAACATAATGAGATAACAGAGGATTACATAAATCTTCAAATAATTATATCAACACGTGTTAAACAATTATTAGTTTGAAGTTGCACAGGGCCGCTACAGGCCCAATAATCCACTTAAGGGTTAAGTATGAAAAAAAAATCGTATAAACTTTTGTATAGAAACACTCCCTTTCTGAGTTGTAAAGAGTTTTCACGTGTCGCGTAATCTGGCGTTAAAAAGGTTAATCGTAATGTATGTATCGTTCTTCCTTTTGTTTTAAAGAAATCGTTGGACGTCGACTTCTTTGATTACAATAAGCACTGTTATGCTTGCTATAAACACAGAAAACGATAACAGTACTTACTGTTATCTCGAATCTTACCGATCATTCTTACAATTAGTTTCGGATATATTATAAAGAAGTTAGATAAATAATTAACATTAGGTTTAATAACAGCATTGATAAAGACAGAACGAAATATTTCATTTATATTTCATGTGTTCCTTATAACTAGACTGCGGATGTTTATGCAAATATAGATTTTTAGACTTTCATATTTCCTATCTTAATGCGGTGGAATAAATAAAACTTCAACAAGCCTGCATCGGCTCCTTGAAATGTTGAAAATATGTCATGTTTATTTTGCTAAGTTATTACATGTCCATCATGCACCAATTTGGATACATTAAATTGCATAAACATCCGCAGTCTACTTACTTTTTAATAAAGCATTTATCGGTGTATGTTTATGCAACTTTATTTCCTCTTTTCTGCTTGAAAAACAGAACTTAAGGCACTTTGTACATGAATTATTAATTTCAAATATTTTAAACATATCGTGTCGCACTGACTATTAGAGTATCAATGAAATATTAATATTTGTTTTGTATGTGAATCCTGACACGGTAAATTTAAAATTCAACGAAATTAAAAGTGACGCAAGAACTTCGATCGGTCAAACCAATCGATCTTATTGGACGGCACGAGGTTAATGAATTTCGCGAATCGATAATTACTCGTTACCATAAATCGTACATGGTGTCTCGTATTGACGAATTAATGAAATTATTCGCGAGCCGAGTTCAAGGACGGCCATGCTTAATTTTGACTCTCGAAAGCCTCATAAATAACCCATGCGATTGTATTATGATGCTCGATGATCTATCGATTTAAACCGAGGCCTTGAAGCTCTTTCTTTGCAGAACATAGGGTCACCGAATCCGTCATGTTTTTCGAAAGAATATCACGCGGTCGAATAATTCAATTCACCCAGTCGAAAATGACTAGAATTGCTAATTAAGGTTAAGTCGCGCGAATTTTTCGATTCTTAAAAACAACATGACAGCCGAGGTTTGAAAAATATTTTATTTATCATGCGTTACATTTTTCGAGTGATTTATCTTTCTTTGCTTATCAATATTTTGCTGTTTATCGATTAATGTTTATTAGTCGTGTGTGCTTTGAATCATACTCGTGCGACTGACTCGACTCTGAGTCAAAGTATTCTACAAATAGAAGTAAAAGCGATAATGCTTTTCTATTGACGGACGATTTCCAAAAATGTTGACTCTTGATAATCGATCGACATACAATACCGGTGACGAATTATCGATAAATATCGTAGAAAAATAAATATCCACTGTCTTACAATTAGCTAAAGAAAACTTAGAATATTCTGCGTTACAACAAGTATTCAACGAAATTTATAGAGTCCTCGAATCATTTTCCGTAAGAATAGCATGCATAACATGTTCTTCATGAATTTCATTTAAAAAGGAAATAAAAAATAGCAAGAAATAAGGCATATATCACTTTGTAGCCATAATTGTTAGAATAGTTCAACTGTCAACACGTTGACTGCCACAGTGTAGACAGCCATCGCTAGTCAGACACAATATACCCTTTTCTATACTATCGTGAAGAGAAAAAGTATTTAATTATTCAGTATTCTACATGTGTACCTATATAAATGTATCAATGTGAAATTTGCTCAGAATATAGTAAACATCAGTAGTTATTTAATTAAATAGAATTTGGAGCGCCGGTCACCGATGACCCCCGCGGCAGTCAACGTGTTAATAATATACATATATGATAGGACATTTTTTTGAGAGAATTTGTTATATTTTATTATCAACAAATGGAATGAATAGAAACAATTTTGTCTGTTATTGAAAGCAATTCTCGAGCGCCGTCTGCGTTTCATTGCTCTACGAACAGAAAAAAAAGAAAGTACATACAGTGTACTATGATCACCAGACGATATTGCAGTGAATATTATATGAAAAGCTCGCTACAGCCGAAGCTTTTCACGGGTTGAAAAGCGTTGCACGGTTTTCGACGAGGGCCTTTGCAAAACTACGATTTTTCTGCGATAACGGGCATTTGCCGCTTTCGCGTTACACGTCCATTAAACGCGTTTTCCCTTGGAAAAACTGTTTATTAAATGGCGATTTAAAAAGAACTCTGTTGCACTGAAGTACAACGAAAAACAATACAGCTTTGTAAAATGTAATGGAAAAGTGAAACTGTGAAAAAGAGGACGAATGAAGTGAACGAAGCTTTTTATAATTAATCAATTTCTTGCGATTTTGGAAGAGTCTTACAATTATTGAAAGTTGCGTTCAACTTAAAAATGTACGTTTTCTCCATTTTTCATTTTTACAACACTACCGGTTATTTTTTAGTTAACAGTTTTCAGTAATGTATAATAATTATAGGTGACAATTTACTGATTGGAAGTGACTCGCTTTTAGATTTCTCAGCTGTCGTGTTGATTTCGTTTCTCAATTTTTCCATATTTTATTTTAACCCTTTGCACTCCAAGTATGCCTGTCAGGCACTCCGTTGGTTTGTTAATTTTATCTACTAATTTTTGTGTACCATGGCAAAAGTGAAATATTTCTTAATACGTAAAACTAAGTAAAGCGTAAATATCTTATCTCGATGAAGTTTTCTAGGAATATGAATCATTGAAAGCTAACATTTGCTTGCAGTAACTCGCAACCATATTGGTTGCATCATCGCATTAGTTATGTTGGAGCTGCTGGTTTATTGTATCAAAAGATACAATACATTCATCTTTTCTACAGAAAAGAAAAATTTATATTGTGTCTGACTAGACATGGCTCTTCCCACTGTGGCAGTCAACGTGTTAACCATAAAACAGTTACGTTGTACAGCGTTAATTTTCAAAAAATTGAAATATTTAATAATCATGTTATATGCCACCAACGTTATACGAGATGATGCATTTGTCTGTGTTAAATCAAATACCACCGTTGCTTTGAACCACATAAAAAGAACTCCAAAACTCCAAAGGAAAAAGTTACACGATCCCAAGTTTTTCATTTCTTGAATTCCAATTTTTCTCAAGCTTATTCGTTTTCGTGATTTCAAAGATATCGAAATTCTTTTGATTGACAGCATAATTAATGTTGTTAGAGCCGGCGTTAGAACAAGCTCAATGACTTACACTATCGTGACCTTTGGATGCCCTTGAACGGAGAAATTCGAGATCGAATAAAAACTCTGATGTAATACTTCTGTATCTGACTTAATTTAAATATTCAAAATTGTGCCCTTGAACCACGATACATTTATTTGAACGTTCGGTAATAAATCGAAGTTAACTTCTAATCATTTTTGTTTCGATCAAAGTATGGGGTCGTTCAAGGTCATCCGAAGATCATTATATTATAAGTCGTTGACCTCGTCTTAATGCCGGGTTCAACGATGTTAAATAAAAAATATACAGTATCGATCAACAAATTCTCAATGATCTTGAAAAAAATTACCTTCAGGAAAAGTTGTTTTCAATTAAAAAAAACGTGACTATGTTCTGAAGAGTTTGTCCATACGTTCAAAAACAATAAAGATGTTTTAGGTGATACACATAAACGAACCATCCTATGTAATAAAAAATATAATGTAAGTACAGGGTATTAAATTGAAACATTCAACATATACATATAATTTAAATTCTACTCAACAATCTGAATAAAAAATACATAATAAACATACGTGGAAAAATCAATATTGTCCGAGTTATGAATAATGATCCCAACAATCCTTCCTTCCCAAAATTGTTTACATGACGAACAATTTTCATTTTTCGATACATGTTTATTAGACATTTTGTATTCAGTGCGACGTGTATCATGCACCCTGCAAAACTTGAGCGCGTTCCTTTAACAGTCTGTGTAATAAGCATATGTTTAAAAGGAGCCAAAGACGTATACAGATAATTCGAAAAAAATTGAATGAAATCAGAAATCGTTGTGTCGAAAGCAAAATCCGGTGCACGAGGCAGAATAATCTAACCTAAATCTACGCACGGCCATAGTGTCGCATGTAAGTGGATACGCCTGGGACGATAGGTCCCCGTACAACTCTCGCCTCTTCATCCTCCATTCTTTCTCGTTTTCAGCCTTTCCCTGCCCTCCCCAGACCCCTCAGATTCATCCTCATAACTTTCATTCAGACCTCGACCGAAGGAATTGCTGCCAGACAACTCTTTTCCCCCCACCATACCCCTCCCCATCGGCTAACTATACCTCAAACAGCCTAACCGACGCTGACCGTCCGCTCCTGACTCGCTTCAACCCCCTGCAGCACGTTTCGTTTAGCGTTTTAGATGATTTCGCGTCGCCTAGAGTGTGGTCCAGGTCAAGGTCCACTTCGAGTTACGGGAAATGAGCGTGTCCATCGATTTTATGCAGAAATTTTGCTGCTCCGTTGCCCCATGGCTGCTGTTGGGCCTCACGACGGTCGTTCGGAAGTCAAGTTAGGTTCAAGATCGTTTCAGAACGATAAAGGACTATGTGGAGTCTAAAGACCCTCAAATTGGCGGAAAGTGACCAACTGTTTAGGAGATTAAAACATCATTTCGACACACTGTTTTTATATGGGAATTTTACATTTTTAGATCCCATGATGGCTATTAGGATTCTGAATGACTACCCTTAAGTCAGTTTAGATCAGTAGCTATTGTTTATCGAGTGGAAGGCAGTCGACATTTCAGTGTCTCTGCGTGCTTGCTAGTGTAGATAAATTGATTACTAAACGTTCAAAAACAGGAAATAGAAGCTACCTTTTGTTGAATCAGTTTCAACGTCATTGTTAGGTTCATTAGAGGTATGATTCATTTTGAAATGAGCGCGTTGATTGCAACATTTTTTCCGCATGCTACAGTACTCGATTGGGCAGAGTGTATGCTTTGTTATACGTTCATCATAATGTGCTTCAGATTTAGACCATGGGGGTGAGGCTAAGAATCTCTTCATTCAGGTGTATTTCGTTGAATGTAGCAACGGTTTCACTAGGAAATCACAAAATTTCTGGCGTTTAGGCGCCTAAATCGAGTTAGGTCAGGC
Source organism: Macropis europaea (assembly GCA_916610135.2). Lineage (NCBI taxonomy): Eukaryota > Metazoa > Arthropoda > Insecta > Hymenoptera > Melittidae > Macropis > Macropis europaea. The sequence continues at coordinate 20,766,244 of OU744345.1, read as the reverse complement.
TTTTCACAGTCGGACAGGGAAACCAATTTCGTACATCGTTCACTGGCATAGGTGAAGGGCAGCATCCCAATTGGCCTCCTGCCAACTCGCATTTTCGACGAGTGAACAACTTGTTTCAGGCTCGTGTCCAATGATCAAACTGAACGTCATAATATGACCGCAAATAAGCATAATCGTCTGCGACGATTAGGTGACTCACTTCTGGTCTAGACTCCAGGGCCAATTGATTTTCGATCGATTTCTTTAAAAGTTCTGTAATTTTCAACGCCAATGCTTTTCAGGGCAGTCGATGTACGCTCAGAGCATGGAAAGACTCTTTGTTGAAGGGCGGTGCAATTAATAATTCCGTTTGTAAAACGTATGACCTATTCTTATGATTTAAGTATTTGTTTTCAGTTTCCCTGTTTCAAGGTCAAATGGTTGAATTATAAAATTTTCATATTCAGCGCCATTTTGAGCAATTTGCATATATGGTGCTTCGAGTTTAAATAAAGTTAATGATTTCGATTTACAGGATTTGAAATTATGATACTGGACTTTTCCAAAAAGTTTAACGTAAGATTTCCGAATTTCTAGTTTTGAACATTCCGGTTCGACGATTTTCCAATTCCAACAGTATCAGTTTCGAAACTTCCAAATTTATGAAATCGCACTCATTAAACTTGCAGTTTTCAAACTTTGAAACTGCGAATTTCTAGTTTCGGAAACTTCGAATTAACAATTTTCATGTTCAAAATTTTCGATTGAGTTAATTTCTTAAATAATAACAATAATAATAATAAATTTATACAATTTCACTTTCAAGTATTTGAATTTTTCATTTTGAATCTTTATGTTCTCGATGTTTAAGTTTTTAGAGTTAAGTTAAGTTTATAGAACTTGAAACGTAAAACTTCTTCAATTCAAATAATTTCAACATTGGACACTCACATTTCCAAATTATCAAACTCTAAAAATATGTCATCCATTCGATCACCAAGGTGGCAAATAATCGATTAAATTTTTTATTCAATTGAACACTAGATAACAGTTAACGTTTAATTAATAATTAAATATCGTGTAACTAAGAAGTAAATTCTAATTGTTAGTCGAATGATTTTCTAATTGAGAACTAAAATTTAATTTTCAATTCTAACTGGTCACATTGAAGATTAACAATCTAATTTTAATTGAATTGTTTCTTCAATTAACGATTAACTTTCAGTCGTTCATTGAAATTTCTTCTAATTAACAATTAAACTTTAATTTTCAGCTGAAGATTGTACGATTAAAGATTGCTAATTAAAATACTCTTGATTGAGAATTAAACTGTAATTTCTTAATTATAAATTGGATTTCAATTAATAATTAAACTGAAATTTTTATCGACGATCACATTTTTCTAAAAAAACACTGTATACAGTTTTGAAAGTAGAAAATACGCTCGAAATGATAAAGCTGGTGGTCCACCGTGTGATATTCAATACAAAATGGCGTTATGGAGACTATTAAGTGATTACGGGCGGCGTTTTAATAACATTCACACGGAAAAACCGTGTCACCCTATAGGACTCTGTGAAGTGGGGGGTTGAGAAAGGAAATTGGCTGGGGCGCGCGACATCAAACGCCATAGCGTTTAAGGCTGCCATATTATTCAGCCCCCAGTGTGAAAGGGTTATCATCCATGAGGACGTATTTGCTTAATAACTGGCGTTGAAGAGAATTTCGAACCAGCCCGAGGCTCATCTGACGCCATTTTAAACGACACCCTCGATGTTTCACACCCTCGAGTATTGTATACCCTTTTGAACGTTCAGCTCCCGTTCTCCAGAGTAGCTTCATTCTCTTTAATTTTAATTTTCACTGAAGCATCAGCTCTGTCATATCCGCCTATTAATAAACAATAAATGCGACAATCAATCAGTGGCGATATTTGAAGATTTGTAAAATGAAATTTTACGAAAACATGTATAGTATACATATAGAGAAGTGAAAAAAACAAATAATATCTCACTCCACTTTTTCCCTTGCTTTCCCTTCTTCTATATTTGGTGTATTTTTTTTATACAGAGTGTTTAAAAAGCGGTCATGAATTACATGGTAGATAATAATCATTAAATTGAATGAATAAAATATGGTATGCATGGATTAAAAAGTGTATATGATGATAGCTGCAGGCATTGAGATTGGAAAATCTGTTTAAAAAATTGTTTATAACATGAACCGTACTGATTTTTCAATTTATTATTGCTAAAACTGTTTTATTCAGTTTATTGAATATTTTCTACCCTGTATTTGTTGAATGTCTTTTTAACATCATATATGTTTTCTTTTAGCTTTTTGCATTATTAATTTTGAATAAGCCACTCAACGTTGAAAATTCTAGTTTTTAAATTTTCAGAATCAGAAGATTGGAATTTCAAATTTTAATAGTTAACAGGCTGAATTAAAAGATTTTGTAGTTTGACAATTTTATAACGAAATTGTTAGAATGTAGATAGTTTGAAGTTTTTAATTTCAAAACTTCAATTTCAAATATTGTGAGAACTCGACAGCAAAAAGTTAACATTTTTCAAATTCGAAAAGAACGAATTATAACTTTTATAAAATTTTGAGATTCGAGAAACTTGAAAATTTTCAGTATCGAGTCCATAATTAGATGAAAAATGAAAATACAAGTTGTTAAATTACCAATACATATTTTAAAAATAGATTTAAAACTGAAAATGCGTGATACACAATCAGACCAGTCCTCAAATAAATTTATGAATTTCTTACACCCAAAAGATTCTGAAAAATTGATGTAACAGAATAAATTATTTTCTATCTGAATTTATCAAGATTCTCACAATCCTTAATAACATTTTAAACAATTTGAACATCATCCATAAAAGTTTCCCGAGAAATATAAATTTCTAAATTACAACTTCTACAAGTCTATTCCAATAAGCAAAAACCGTGCGAATGTTCTAAACATTCGTTCTGAAATCTTATTAAAGCCGAAACATGTCCAAGCCACAGTGCCAACTGTCACTCACTCGAAAAATCACTATTAAGAGAGGACACAAAGCCTCTTATGGGGGAAAAAAAAGAGAAAGAAATTTCTTCTCACCCTACATACAGCGAATTTGATGATCTGTGGGAATGATTCGATTGACACACGGTGAAAACGGAATCGTGATCAGCACAATATGTCGAAATGTTTCCGGTAGAGCGGATATCACGAAATAATGAGGATCCGCAACATCGAAAACGGCCCCAGGCCTTAAATGGGAAACATCATCTACCCCCATGGTGTTTCGCTTTTGGGGTGTGCTCCGTTTTCCAGCTGACTTACCTAAACGGGATCGCATTAGCACGCAGTTTCCACCCTTCGGAGATTAGCATCTACGATTTTTTTTATTTTATGTCGATGTAGATTCTAACCCCCCCTCCCCCCTTTACAAAAAAAAAGAATACGATTGCTACCAGCTGGAAGATGATACACTCCATCAATTTTTGGTCTGATCATTAGGATTTCTTTAAGTTTGTATAATTGTACTTTTAGTAATTTAATTATAGGTTATCGATACGTTGCAATTATTACGTACAGTGACGTGTAACTTTGCGAGTGTGTAAATACAAACTTGTTAATTTTATTTCTGCTAAAATTATCATTCAAATGAACTACGTACAGCTTAACTGCAATGCGCATGTATTATTACTATTTTTAGAGTGTCCGTTAAGATTGAATATTAGAGAATTGATCGTGGAACTTTCTTTGAACACCGTGAACCTCCTGTTTTTATCGATTGAACGATGTCGTTAATTTTCAGCGCTTAACACTTCGAGTGCCGCATCAGCCATATCTGGGTGACAGATAGATTCAATCATTCTTTATTTCATTATGTAAAATATTACAAATATACCTATAATCAGCTGTAATAGAAGCAATAAAAAAATGATGAATGTTACTGACATTATTGATTAAAAAAGGTAACATTCGTGGTTACATTCATTTTATATAAAACTTGAGGATTTTTGCTATTTTCAGGTGTTGAAGCGTCGCACTCAAAGTGTTAATAATGGTTTTTAAACATTTTTTTTCAGTTTGTTGAATATTGTCTGCCCTGTGAACATTGAATGCTTTTCTTAACACCCTGTGTATTTTTCTTTACCTATTTTTTTTTAATTTGAAACATGGATGAGCCTGTGAACGTTAAATAAAATTGTTCTCATTATTCAGAATTTTAAACGTTCACTGATCTAACAGTTCAATCACTTGCAAATTGTTTTGTTTACTGGAACGTGATACAAAAAGCATTAATAGTTTCTCATGCTACAAAAGAGGGTTTATTTAGAAATATTGTGAATAACTTTATTGCAATAATGGTTTCATAAAAGTATTATGTTTTCCTGGAAATTGTTTTTAAATGTTGTATGTAGGAACTATTAGAGATCGAAGAATGATAAGTATAATGAGCATGGAATGCTGAAGGCACCACTACAAACATTTTATAACGTAGCCGAAATTGAAATAAGAAATAGGTTTCAATAAAAGAGCAAAGAACGTATGATCAAATGAGTTACTCTTTAATTATGTTGTTATTTAGAAACGAACGTAATGAAACGTAAAGAATATTAAATTTCATAGATAAATTATTAGTTATAAAATGTGCCATAAGTTTCGTTACTCCAATTCATAAGCGTAGTGTGTTCAAATATGAAGATCACAGCAGTAATTTTGAAATTTTTGTTCTGTTAAAGTTGTTCCAGAATCACTCTGTAAACTTTCAACTTGAATCTAATTGAAAACTCTTTTTTTTTAGTACTATGCGTGTGATATTTTATTTACTATTAATCTCAGAAGATCGATTTTTCTTTCACGAAACACACAACTGAAAATTGCTCAATCATAGACGTTCTAACAGTTAAAACTAAGAGATAATGACAATTTACCCAAAACTCACCATTTTTTAGCTTCTGTTACACACAAACTCCCTCCATTCAGCCTATAAACCGAAAGCAACCCCGCAAGGACCTCCCTGAGGATCATAGAAACACAGTAAAGCGGAAGAATCTCACAGTAAATGCTTCGATTGGATTTTGGAGCAACATTTTCAACCCCTTCCAGGGACGGGTTCCATCCCTCGGGAGGTTCACATGCTCGTTAGCATATGATAGTTGAACGCGGGGCCCATAGGGTTCGATCCTTCAGCCAATAACAATCCATTTCGGCCCGTCACTCCCCTCAGACATACCGGGCCCCGTATTACAATTCGCATTCGGCCTCACGGTCCGTTTATTTGTCCATCCAATAGTCGGACAGCTCAAAGCGTTCCGCCGCCATTTTTTCTGCCCTCGTTCCACCATCGCTGACCCGTTACCTCCTCCGATTACGGAAATACCGTGATTCGTGGGACCGATGGTCCTTTATCCGCGATTTCCTTCATTTCAAATAACATTTCAGGCTCTCGGTTTCAGTGAATCGGAACCGACTTTCCTGAAAAATTCACCTGACGTAACCCCGAAGAATTTCGGATCACGTGAAAAATTATCCCACGTTCGTTTCACAGGATCATCCGCGACCAATTTCCGCCATTGGTGACCAAAAACGCTGTTATTCGTTTGCGCTGTTGCTCTAGTATCTACGACCTTGAAAATCCGCGGATTACGTCGAAGGTTACTCCATTCACCCAAAAACGAACGATCCACGGGAAGATATAGTGATTCCCTGGGAGAAAAAAAGTATAAAGAAAAGGAAAAGTATATAGTAACGAGCGTGAGATAAGGAATGGCCACCACACAAAGTGCGCGTGTGTACCGAAGAGACACAGTAGAGTGTGGAAGAAGCTGAGGCCGCTATCTTGAGAATTCACAGCCGGTTCGTGTTAAGTGACTCGCACAGTGGTTGTAAAGTGACGACATTAAAGGCGACGACTCGGTTTTAGGCTCGGCAATCAAGATTTTACGCGGCCGCCGGACAATTATGATATTTTACAGGTGATTTGGGGGGCATAAGCTTATCGTATATCGCGCTTCCACGGCCTGATAAGAGCCGGAGGAGATGCTGGAAATATCTGAATATCCGCTTGACCTTGGAGCCAGGCCAAATCGCGTTCGACGATCTCCCGTTCTTTTGGATGCGCAACCACTGTTACGAGCTGATTTCGCGCCTTGTTTCGGCCTCCGTTTCATTGCATCTCGCGTGCTCCCACGTATCGGGTGTTTTTGCAGTAACAGAGTGCAAATTTTACTGCAGACTTTAAATCATGTTTATCGAATGCTTCCAGACGTTGAGTGCGCGGAAATTTTTATGATTTTATAAGCCAGAGATCGATCTTGATTGCTTTTGCGATATTCGAATATACCGGGTGTCCCTGAAATGTTTCACTCTCTTTCAGTGGAACCTGCATTATGTCCTTTTTAAAGCAATTTTACCGCTCAAGGAGACGAATTTTTAGCGACTGAGTTCGCCAAGAAGCATTTATCGGTTAATTTTTCAAATATATCGTGTGTTGTTAGATTAAAAACTTCGGAGATTTGAATATATTGCGTGTTTACAGTTTTGGGTAGTTTCCTGTCGAAACGGTGACAGTTTGGTCATTCAGTAGAACAATGAAGGATTTGTTGGTTGAATCTTCAAAATTCAAATATATCCGGCGATTCTGATATAACTATATTTCAGATAAGTAACATTAAAAAGGATTTAAGCTTTCGAAATGCTCAGCATGAAATACCTCGACAATTCGGTAAAACAAAGAATATTTTCTTAATTTAATTTTGGAAAATCGAACATACCAGGTGTTTCAAATGCTTCTAAAGCAATATTTTTGGATTGAAAGAAAACACGTCGAAGAAGCTTTGAGTCCTGAAAACTACAGAATTATCTGTTGGTAAAGTTCTTTCGAATGAATCTTAAATACTCGAGCATACACGGTATTCTTAAAGTGATCCTCCAGATTTTGTTCATTTACACAGCAATAATAACACAGATAAAAAGTACAGTAGAGTCCTCCCTACCCGAGCCCCCATTACCCGAATTTCCTAATATCCGAACGTTCTATCATCCGAATGTTCTGTTATTCAAAACAGCCGTTTCGTGAAAACTTATGTGATTTAGCAGCCAAGAAAATATGGGATCCTCAAATATTGAAACAAACAGTCAATCTTGTTGATTTCTACTTGAATAAATGAAGTTTAATATAAAAAAAAGTGATTGTTCTATTATCCGAAAATTCTATTATCTAACCACATTTATCTCCCTGTTAGTTCGGATACAGGAGGCTGTACTGTACATCAAATGTTAAAGATCATACTGACGATGGAGAATCCACGACTGAATCCTCGAGACTCAAATGTACCGGGCGTTCAAAGTACTCGAATACATAAAAAAAAGTTCCGTCGGAGGAAGTTGAAATACTACAAAACGGCGAGATCTTTGTAGAAACATTTCATTGATCTTGTGGGCACTCGGGTTGAAATTAAGCGGAAATTCCGCTTCTAAGAAATCCCGAGATGTAGAAATATCTGGTGTTCGGAAGGATCGCGATCAGATAACCCACCACGATCAGTGTCCCCCGTGAAAAGATGGGGTCCGTTGACTCAGGATTGACAGGATGTCGCAGTAAGTCTGTGTTTACACACCGGTTTTCGCCAGGATGCACTCACCCCGTATTTATCCCCATTATTAGCCCGCTTTCTGGTCGTTTTTAAAATGTAATACGTTACTGGCCCCCGGGCCCGGTCGGCATTCGAGCTTTCTGTGCCGGAAAATTTGTCGTCCTCCTCGCGTACAGGATTACCATGGTCGAACAATGAGCTCACGATTGAATGGCGGCCGGAGAAAAAAAGGGGATAGCTAAAAATTGTCATCCACGGGCCCCGTTTTTGCCTGTCATACCGCGAGGGTATCGAATTTTCTGCCTCCTCCTTCTTCAATGCCCTCAAAGGACATTCTCTGGATGATTTTTGGGAGGAGCCTCGGGCTTTGTCTTTGTCCCTTGTTCAAACTGAATGTGTGCGCGCTCGACGAAGGACATTTTCAGTTATGGTGCTTGTCGTCCCAGAATATGTTATTGTATGAAACCGCCTCTGAATGACGCTGTGCGGTCTTCGTTGCTGGAATTTTGCGCTGCCATTGAACGTCGAACACTGTGAAAATTTGTAAACATTCGAGCTTCCGAACTTTCACGCGCAATGCATGCTCGACGTTGTGCGTTTCACTGTGAAATAACAAGGATAAACAAAAGTGAATGATCATGAAGGGTTTCACGTTCGTGGAGGTCGTTGGTATAGCGATTCTGGTCGCGTGCGTGACGCTGTTATGCTTTTTGTCGCATGAGAGGCAATTAGGCACGCCTCGTCGTGCTTGAGCTTTTAACCAGACACTCGTACTCGAACGCAAAATACTGATGATACTCGGTCTTCTTTCGATGGTTCTCGTAAAAACCAGGGCTTTAGCATCAGCGTCGATTTATAAAATATCACTGTAATTTCTATGAAGAAAAAAAGTTTCTGTTTCGAGTATCGAATTTAAATATGTCGAATGCCACCGTAAAAACCGTCATAGATTTTTTTATTCTCGTTTCGCATCGTTCTGCAATTTCTCATTTGGAATTTAGTAGCGAAATCGCACGTATTTGATCATATATCTCCTATTTTTTTGCAACTGTTGGTGGAGGATTGGTTCGATTTATCATAGTTCGATGGAACGAACCGACCATCTATGGCGAAGTTCGCGTAGGCGTTTTCCCCAAGAATCGTGTTGCCTTAACGAGGTTAACGAGCAACTTGTTTATATCCTTAATTTGCTTGTTGCTGTTACTTATTATCCCTACCCTCGCACGGAAGCTGCCAGCTGCAAAATACACACGTGAAAAGGAAATAATGAAAGAGGGGAATAAAAAAGATTTGTTTAATCTCTCCGTGTAATGTGTAAGAATATCTGTCGATACCATAGCATCGTAGAATATCGATTATTCTAGTGTGGAGGAGAGTAACAATGTGTTCATCGAGCTCAGTCTATCCAGTTTCTCCATTCATGGTTCTTCCTGTAGGATAGCCGAGTGTCAGCGACGCTTTATGGTGTCCCTGTGTTTCTGCCATTCCCCATGAGACCCATACGGTGGCACGAGATCTCGGTAGAGCTCCTAACGCAGAGAAAAAAAAGAAAATAAACGAAGACAAAAAAAGAAGAAAAGGGAGGACTCTAAACTTCCTCTTATTCGTGGAAACGAAATCGATGAATCAAATAGCTGGAAAAGGAAATAGCTTTTCGTGTATATCAAAAACAATTATTTAAGGAATTAACTTGCGGAAAAATTACCACCTGCAGTTCCAATTAATACCATTATAGATACAGAAAAGTAATCAGTTGCAAATTTTCAAAAAATTTCTTTCAATCCTCGTGAAGAAGTTTTTAAAAACTTCAATTCAAGGATTCATAATGTTGATCTAATTCAAAACAGTAATTTCGAACGCGTCACTCTGGATTCATTGCATTCCAGCCCATACGAATTCTAATGACTTTATTTTATTTTATAATCGGTAGAATTGTTAGGAATGAATTAGATAGATCTAACGAAGGCCTGACACACACACAATTCAAACTCCAATGAATAAAATCTAAGTAACTGTCCTTGCTCAACACAGAGGGCTTATTGAATATTGATTATGATAAAACAATTTTAACAGAACGAGTTAACTCGTTTTCTCAATTATACGAACTAGACCAACACCTAATGTGTACCATTTTCAAACTTATTGTTAGCCTAGATCTAATTTAAACACAATTGAAACCTACCTCAGGTTGAAGACATAACTACTAACTCACCTTGACCTAGCAGAGACATTACTGGAACCCAACTCGGACTAAAACACTTGACTCAGCCCTGCAATTTGAAAATTTGTTGTATCTTGTCACGTGCATATCTACTGTAGGCACATCCGGACTGGACAGGTCATTCAGGGTCGTACCCCTAACCACGAAGTGACCTCCTACTTTTGACACAATCTTTAGTTTTCCTTTCATCGCAGTATGTCTAGTTCGTCTCCATCTTTCATTTGTACATTCATTTTCGTGCTATTACAATAAAGAAGACAGAAATTGTACCACAGTCAAGGAAATAACTATAAACAGCCAAATTTTGGTGTCCCTATAATATTCAGCGCGGGTAGAGTAATAATAAATTTGCAGTGTGTACATTGACCTTCTGTAACCCCAATTTTCTTGCATATGACGAGAATGATACGTCTCGTAAATAATCCCGTGTCACGGGATATAAATATAATAATAAACGAATAGATTACTTGGTGGCAGTGTAGTCGTAGAATATGACTGTACACAGTGATAAATAAATGAAACAAGACTTAAGAAATATAGGTCTATAGATATGTATGGACATGCATTTATGAATCATCCTGTACTTGGATCCTATCTCTAAACCGAGCATCTGCGATCGACGCGGTATTTAAAATAGATCGATAGTTATTATGGGTCAATTATGGGGTTTCGTAGGATCGTTTCATTGAAAGGCAACCCCGTAGGGTGTTTCACGGGCCCAAGTAGACGTCGTCATCGGCTATTTATAAAGTGCATCCCGTACAATAGCGTCGGTTCGATAAATCAGAGCGTCGCGTCGCGCGTACATCACGATGCTCGCCTCTTTTATTTTCATTTCGAGTGTTGAAAACGAAAATAGCGCCACATCGAGGACCCTACTCTCGGATTCTTGAGTCTCGTGACCGATTTATTGAAACTACCCGTTTATATGCTCGCGAACGCACTCAAAAATCCCCCACATCACTTCGAGCATCGATGTCGATCGCTACCCAGCTTTCTCGTTCGTTTGTTTTCGGTCATTCACCGGTTTTTGGAGCCAAAAAGTATCGAACTGTCGATACACTGGCTATCGAACCGAAGGGTTCTTCGGCCGTGAATGTTAAAGGTGAATAATTAATATAGCGAAATGCATTGACGATATTTCTGAGGGGCATCTTATAGAGCGTCCTAGGATTTTCGGACAAAACTGTCATGTGTACCCTAAGAGGAAAACATTTAGTACAATAAAGGTAAACTCGAAAGTGTTCGTCAAAAAGTTATAACTAGACTGCGGATGTTTATGCAACTGAACATACCGAAATATTTGAAAGAGGCACATTCGAAACCACGAGAAAATAAAAGGTATATTTATTAAATATTTACAGAACGAAATACAGAGTTTTATTTCTATAACTGCATGGACATAAATAATGTTGGACTCTAAAAATGTATAATTGCATAAACATTTGCAGTCTAGTTATAACATATATATTACACGTAATACGCGGCTGATATATTTAAACAGCTTTAGCCGTCATTTTGAAATTAGACGGCTACGATAAACGATTTCAGCCATTCAGCCGAGTTTTCTACACAATTTAAATAATTACCTCGTAAATATTCTTGTATGTGTAATGTTCATTTATACTTTGCATTTTCTATTATAACTTTTTAATGAAGCATTTAAGAGCGTTAATTTTTTTACTTTCGCTGGTAGTAGAGCACCCAGAGGCTCGCGAAAGTATTCGAACGTTTTTAAACTAAACGTTTAGTGCTTCAAGAACGAAGTTGCATTATTGACTATAACATATTCTTATTATTTTAGGAACGTGCAAGTGTCTCAATCACCCACATTAAGTTTGAAGAATCTGAAACAATATAAACAGTGTTTGCAAATTCCGTTTTTGTTAACCCTAACCGCAGAAACGCCACAAAAATATGTGTAAATCTAAATACTTAAAATATATTTACTGCTTTAATAATTTATTAATTAAGATTATTGCGTTTCGTAAGGACACTTATAGTATATTCACTCTGAATGTTCATACTATTCGTAGTGTCAATATTAATAAAAAAGTTCTACTAATGAATATTTTTGGATATTTTTTAAATTCGACGCTTGTAATCCTAAAAACTATGTGTTACATTTACAATAAAAGTACGTTAAAATTGTATTGTATCAGGTCATCATAAGTAATGTCGTTCCATTTTTTACAAAACATATGTTAAATAAATATAAATATATTATCCGATTTTGTTTTATAAAAATTGTACTGTACTTATGATGAGACGTGAGGAGTCTATATTGTTTAGAATTTTTCGATGAAAATATGGATTTACCATAGCATAGACTTGTTGCTACAGATTTTGTATATAAGATATAATTTTAGTAGAAAAATATCATGACTGCATCTGTTACACTCGGAATTAATTATACTTACCAGCTGCTATATATTTTGGTAGGTCAACAACATTTTGGTTGACAAAAAATTCAATGATACTAATTGATTAGAATCAACCTGTAATGAATTGTCTTAAAACAATAGAAATTTTGTTAAAAATGGAGTCAAACAACTGTTGAAGCAGTTGAACGTAAACACTGATATTAATATTCGATACCTTGATAATTAAAAATAACTGCAGTATTTAATTTATTTACGTTTGATGAAGTCAGACTTAGAAACATTACTTATGGGATGACCTGATTCGTTGTTACAGTTTGATGGTAAGAACTTTAGAAACCATGTACATCCAACGTCACGAAAAGAATTTTTACAATTTCGGATGCTAAACGGTGCAATTAGGCTCGGAAATAGCATCTACGTGTTCTCGACACCGATATCGATATTAGGATCGATGCGAACCGCTAATATCCCCTTTGCCGGAAGGTGAAAAACACGGTTTAAGGGTTGGAAGATTGAAAAGGGAGAAAAGGGGAGAAAGGGCGAAGAGTGTTTGCGGAGTAACGCGAAACGACCCCTGATTTTTCAAACCCCTTATTGATATAATACAATATTAATGCTGGAAACTCTAGTCTCGGCACGATCCTTCTAGTATAAATATTGAACTATATACATCTCGAGGAAAAATATCTACCGCTTTTCTGGAAAAATTGCATTTCACGCGTTAAGAAAAACATTTGATATGCACCTCATCCTTCTTCTTGTGACAGCTCTTTTAATACTTTGACTGCCATGTCACCCATATGTAGGTGACATTTGAATTCAGTTGTTATTTATCTGGCTATAAATAATATTAGTAAAATCATCTAAAAGAGCTAACGGAACCATAAAAAAAGTATACAAATTTTTGAACATCATTGATTAAAAGTGGTATATTTTGTGACTAACTGTTATGTTGTATCAAAGTCTAGAAAAGTCTGTCATTTTCAGCCTGTGTAGCGTGTCAATCAACGTGTTAATCAAATAGAATGTTACGATTAAAATAATATTTATTGCTACCAGTTCAGTTCTCAGAACATGTGACAAGCATAGTTATTAGATTGTTTAAACAACCCACTTTCCTATGATGAACCAAGTTCAATGAGAGTTCAATTTCTGTCGTTTTCAGCTTATATAGTGTGGGCAATCAACGTGATAATAACCATTACAAAAATACTGTTACACTCCAAACTTCATTTGTAAAAATGTATCCCACTCTTTTGCGAAAAAGTGCGACAGAAATTGATCATAAGCATAGTAAGCTTCTCTTATTTGCGGATGACCCTAAAATATTTAAACGTATTTCTAATTATCAATATGCTTTCGATTTACAGTGCGAACTAATCAAACTTCACGAGTATTGCAAATTAAACAAAATTGACTTAAACCGTTCAAAATGTCATACCATGAGATTTACTTGTAAAGTGAACCCAAATATTTTTTATTGTATTCTCCAAATGAGAATACTCCCTTAAAAAATTCGGCTGCTAGGAAGCCGATGAAGTCTTTAAGGTACTTTTTAACAGTCCTCTGACCTCGACAGCTATTGCTCTGAAGAAAATTGTCCAATTATTTAAAAAAAAATGGTAGCAGTGGGGCAGTAATTCCGGAAACGTGGTGTATGAGGCTGTGTTGCGAATCTCTAGTGATTACATTTTTAGAGAGCCGTTTTAGAGGGTAGAAGAGTAGAACCTGTTCTATTGACTAATACAAATGGCGGTTGACATTATTTTTCGTATATTTCAGTCTGTTCTGCAAGTTCCGTTCGACTGTTAGAGTTTCACCGAAATTTCAATGTTTATAATCGTCACCATTCCTGGCTCATTCCACTATAGAGTGAGGGAAAGCTCCTTTCATTGATTCTGTTAGATTTTATTAGATATATTTATTATGTTTTACATGATCAAATAAATAATGATTTAATCTAACAATAAGTGCCACCCACGTATGGGTGACATTGCAGTCAAAGTCTTAATGAGAAAATCATGAATAAAACTTCTGATAGTTATTGTTAGTATAAAGTCGAACATTGAGTGCTGGAAGAAGATTCATGGAGCGCCAACGAAATTAAAATTCATTTCGCGTCGAAAAATAAATTTTAAAGGGGAGACGAAGTTTCACGATTTCGTTGTCGCGACGCCAAAAACAGTATCGTTCCGACGCACCCTCGCCTGGTTAGGGTAGTTTAACATGATTCGCGTAAGAATGAAGCACCGCGATCGAGAACAACCCCTTCCTGCGAAGAGTGGCGGGGGCTTGGTTCGGTTACGCGACGGCTTCGGATTTCATCGTAATAATTTTCTGGACCATTAATTCACTATGGCGGGGTGAACTCGATCCTGTTTTGCATAAGAAACTTACGAACCTTCGTCGATTCGAATCTTCGATCCCCGAGTTTCCACGGCTGAAAATGAAAGGACTCGATGTCAAGGAACTGAAAATTATTCATCGGAAAATATCTCGTTCAAGCTCCGAATTGTAAAATTTTAATTGTTCACAGTCATCGAGTAAACTTTTGTTAGTTGAAATCGCGTATAGGTATATTGTACAGGATAGTAAAAAAAGAAATTAAAAGTTTATAAAAATTTCGACCCACGAGTCTCGATTATCAAGAACCGTAGTTTTCACTTGAGAGTCTCTCGATCGGAATTCATGTGTACAATCCCGTTTTAGTTTGTATTCAAATTATTATAAAAAATGAACGGTATTACTTATAAAGTATTATGCATGTTTGCATGTACTAGAAGGTATACATAATTAAGCAAAACTAAACGCAGTAGTTACCCTAATCACTATAATTGAACAGTTTCTAGCATAGTAAGATGTTAAGTACTTTTATACATTCATATACTACATTAAAATATTATTATATTATGATATATACTTTTGGCCGTGGTATTTATTGTGTTAAAAAATTAAAGAACTATTTAGGAAGATAATTATTTAATTAGATCAATTTTTATTTCAATTATTCCACACACTGCTGTCTCTTGAATTCTATTTCAAGGACGCAACGATTCTATTATTAACTAGTTCACGGTTTAAAGTTACTGAACTTACACCATAATAATTATACTTGCTTCTTGACGTTATTAATGATTAAATGGAAAATCGAGGAAATTGTTGATTTTGATTGCATGAAAAAAAGAAGATGGTTAAAAGAAAAGTACGGCTGTCGAAGCAGGGTGAGAGTTAGGTGATGCTTCAGATGAATTACGACCGTTGGGCCCGTTGGCTGCTGGCTGCACCACTAAAATCCCGACTGATATATTATTACGTATTATTGCTCCTGTTCGGTTATTTATACCCATATAACATAATGCCACGCGAAGATTCCGGGAAGTCGGCGATACGTTACACAGCGATGCGGTTTTTCCCTAGGGATTGAGATCTCATTTTCTGCATCGGTCATAACTTAGAACCTCAGGGATAGCTACTGTCGAATATTATGGATTGTCTTTCGAGCTCCATTCTAAAGAATCGGAAACATGTTCTGCGTTTCTTCGTGATCAATTAACGCCATTTACACCCGACTAACGAAGATCTAATCTTCGAAATTTTCTGTGAAATACTTGCTTTTGGTTGCTCCCTTACTAATTTGAGGAGACATGTACATCTCCACGGCTCAAAATGTGACGTATCTCTCAGTGCTTTCTTCAACTGCAAGCGCATTGACCTTCCTCAATTGTGCATTTTGAAGAGTGATTGTAAAACTTGAAAGAAAAAGTATTAACAAATTTAACAAATTTAGAAGCCCACGCTAAACGTGTTTTTCAATTCTCACGATTTTGTTCACAGGAATGAACTGACAGGGAAAATAAATTGTTATTTTATAATGGGTATGTAATACAGTAAGCTACCAATTGAATTTTTGAAATTCTGCGGTCGAAGGAAATGATAACTCCTTGAAATCGAAACGGAGGTCTATTTTCTAATAACTATTGTTTCTGAATACTTCGTCGCAGTATCTTCAAGAAGACCACCGATTTAGCGTATTATTTAACCTTTCTTCCCTTATAAACGGCACCCTAAGATTTCGAATCTACTTTACAATTAATAACATAGCATAATTTACTCGTCACACAGGCATACAGAATATAAAAAAAAACACCGCCGCAAAACTTTTATAAAACACGCGATCGAAAAATGGTGAACATTCTTTCTGAAACAATCCGATTCCAAAATAGTGGACATTCTTTCCAGAACAATCCGATTCCAAAATGGTTGATTTAGAAGCTGAAACCCTGAAGAGTCACAATAATATCCCTTAAGCGGATTCATTGTGAGAGCTTCGTGTGTATACACGCATCGAGAAAAGCATGTTCGTTTAAACAAGCTCGTATATATACTCTTGAAAAAATAAACGTCGCTCCGCGAATAACTCTAGCACTTCATAGAGGCGACTTCGGAGCAAAGAAAAATACCAACGGGTGGAAATGAAGAATTACAGAATGGCCGGTATCTATCAAAATGATTTAAAAGTGGAGCACCTTGATCGTCTCAAGGAGGGATCGATCTTGCTCCGATGGATTACGAGTCACGTAAAAATTGATTTCCGTCCCGGTGACTCGGTGAAGGGGGATCGAACAGCAAGAAATCATGGGGTTTCGAGCGAAAAAAAAAAAGGAAAAAACGACAGGGATGCCACGAGGACGCCAGATGACGAAATTCCGTAGCACGTGCGGTTTTAAAGCCGAGTCCACAAAACACAAACCCAGAAGTCGTCTGGCGAGCACTCGACGACGGAAGGACGTCCGTGTTTCGTGTAAATATTTGAACGTCTCCTTTCATAAAAACCGCGACGTGTGCGTCCTCCCGGCGAAATCCCCCACGAAGATCATTTTTGCCAAGCGAAACCACAGTTTACAGATAGCAGACAATCAAAATTTTTCAAAATTCCAGAAATCCTCCGAACGAACTGCCGTGTGTAAACGCCGAACTTTCCTGCACGCTCCAACGTTGCACACTGTTTATATTAACCCCTGCCTTGCGATTTTTCTAATATCGAGCGCAGAAATGTACTATCCAAATGTTTAAGTACCTGTTACAATAATACCTGTCAAGCTATACAATGCATACAATTTGTTTTTGGCAATCTTTTAAAAGTCAATGCAACTGTGATACAGAGTTTTTCAGAATTCTTATTCGAGTGGATTTAGTATTTGTAAAATGTGAATTATAAACGCCGAACTTTCCTGCACGCTCCAATGTTGCACACTGTTTATATTAACCCCTTGCCTTGCGATTTTTCTAATATCAAGCACAGAAATGTACTGTTCTAATGTTCGAGTGCCTGTTATAATAGTACCTGTCAAGATACAACGCATACAATTTGCTTTTGGCAGTTTTTGAAAGTCAATGCAACTGTAATGCAGTGTTTTTCAGAATTTTTATTTGAATGGATATAGTGTTTGTGAAATATGAATTATAATTTGTATGACGAATGGCACTCGTTATATCACAAGGGGTTAGTTGAGTCGTGCACCAAAATTGTTGTACAGTACAGCAGTTTTTCAGATTTGCTATGATTTTTTCCTTTTTATAATTGAATGGTGTTAAAGAAACGAACTGAGGTAAACAACTTATGCGAATCTGATAAACACTAATCATATGAACATTGTACGAATCTGTACGAGAGTACATAATTTCTACATTGGCTATTTTTATGCAGACCTTATCGATGAATTTTCTCTAAGTCGAAAGCATTTCTACAATCTATGCTGATCAGTGATGATAATTAATGATCACAGTTCATAGTTTATTCATATGAAATGCAAAATGTTTGACTCGGAAAGCACGAACAACGTTTAAAATGTCTCATGCTGTATACTTAAACACTCGATCGAAATTTAAAAAACAAATTAGTTTATAGAATAAGTGTTCAGGGACCGTAGTTTTTACTTATTCTTTAGCTGGGCATCTCTCTAGAAGAAGTCGCGCAAACAGTCTTCTAACACTGTTTAAGTTCCTATAAAATTTGCAAAATGGTATTTGTAGAATGTGCAGCAGTTTTATGTATACTAAAAAATATAAATAATTGCAGTATGGTATTAATAGTAGAAAGGGGTAAGCAAAATTACTATGCATCTCAGTGAAATACAATTAATATCGAACAAATATTTTTAAAAGAAATAAAATGTTTTTGTCAAAATTAAATCAATATTTAATTAATTTGTTGAGTTTTATGTCTCTCCAGGTTTTCCTGTCGGAAAATTGTACGAAAATATTTTTTACTTTGCTTCAGCGACTAACATTAGCATTTAATGCTTTCGAAGCGAGAAGAATCGCTTTTTCCAAGATTAATCTAACCGCAATTTCCATTCAATGAGAAGATCGTGCAACGATTGCAACCGTAATGGCATTATCCGCCGGAAGTTCATGGTATTATCGACAAATCCGCGAGAAATCTTAAAAAATTAGTAAAATCCTATTTTTTCGAAAACGCATTTAACAATCTTTTACAGAATCAAGAAAAAAATAGTATAGAACGGAAGGACAATAAAAATTTTAAAATCTGACTTTCTCCTAACTTTTCATTTCCAACGTTTTTGATTCCTGATCGTGCTATTGAATTTGACCAAATCGGTCAAAATATAAATAATAATTTGAAAAATAGTAGGGCCGGTGTATTGTTTCTTTTTATTTTAGGGTATTTTTATGGCTTTATGATCGACTCTAATGATACTTTCGACGGCAGTATGTAACACGATGCGGATGTACGTGACATGATTTCCCATAGATTAAAATGGGCCGAATAATTACGTACCTAACCATTCTGGTCACGGACAGGTGTTCTACCTGGACAACTATACTTCGATCATGCTCACGTTTAATATTAAGAGTCCTTTTAAAGAAACGCTTGAAACGATATACAAATTTTAAAACATCGTGCATACATAGTTCGTACATGAAATAATACCTAATATTTAGAATAGAATATTTTAATGTTTATTTGAACCTCGTTTATAATTTTTAAATTCTACAGTTGCCATTACGATTTCATGTTTCCATTTTAATATTTCTTTTTCAACTGAATTTTGTTCATACAATGTAAAAAGAAGCACGTTTCAAAAAGTTTTAATTACATCAATAAAATCCTATTCCTTTTCTACAATCCCTTCTTTATTTCTGTTTGAATTGTCTTAAATTGTACTTGACTGTTATTATTTATTGTGTACTAAGTATATTAACTAATAATAATTTACACAAAATTTTATTTCTTCAATTTTCAATTTCGTTCTAAAAATTAAGATTTAGTTCTCACTGCACATTTCTTTTCCATTCCAGTTTTTATCGCTGTTTTAAATTGTTTTCCTGCCTGTAAATTATTGTTTATCCTAAATATTCCAGATTCGTGCGCTTTCCTACTATATTCACCGGTGTTACGATTTTTTTATCCTTCCAGCCGGTATAGTGGATTTTGCATTTAATAATTTACGGTCGTCGAAATCGCGGGAAATCGTTTCTTTTCTCAGTATACACATTTTCTCGGTGACAAAAGCTTCACGATAGCGAACATAAACTCTTATGAACGTGGGCGTCGGACTAAATATACCAATGTAAATATTTCAGGCGAGAAAGGGGCTTGACCGCGGCGAAAAACTTCTCCAACTCCACTTTTTTCGCTTTTTTGTACGCTCGTAAACGACTTGTCGTTAATTGCCGGGGCCATCGACGTCCACGTTTCCCGAAACTGAAAGATACATCGCTAAAAAATTCAGTCTCTACTCCAGAATCATGTACGATTCCAAAAACAGTCATTTACTTGAGAGTTTTTCGCTGTAACTGCAATCCGGTCTCCTACAATTAACAATTTTCCATTTTTAACCACGAGTCTGTTTAAAT
Source organism: Macropis europaea (assembly GCA_916610135.2). Classification (NCBI taxonomy): domain Eukaryota; kingdom Metazoa; phylum Arthropoda; class Insecta; order Hymenoptera; family Melittidae; genus Macropis; species Macropis europaea. The sequence goes on along the minus strand of OU744345.1, from coordinate 20,746,177 downwards.
TAATCAATTTCATGCTTTACATTGTTCCAAGATTCAAAACATTGTTTGGGCGTCTCGAGCAATAGATTTTTTGAATTCTCAGAGTCCCTGTAATATCCAATTTTTGGAGTAACCCCTCACGAAGATCTACAAATTGCTGCAATAATTAATTAGTGTGGGGCTTAATAGTGTTAGAAGAGGTATTCTATGAAATATATTCAAGAAAGTTGCCAATGATATCAGGTATCATATTGTTTTAAAAAAATTATTTTTGGCAAACTGACACGTGTTTCATGACGAAAATAGCTAATGTAAAAGATTATTTTCACGAATTAATGTGAAAACTTCGAGCCTCTTCTAAATAAGTTAAAATTGTATTTACGTACGATTATGGTTGTGTTTTGACGCGTGTCACATGATTTTACGGTCGTACGGATTAGCGGGCGGAAATTTTGACGAAAACCGCTCTTAAAGATCGCAAAATACTTCATTCCATTTCTCTCCCCTAAACCCGAAAAAGAAACCAAAAATCTGTGAAACGAAAGCAAACGATAGAGTAATTTTTAAATTTTTAGCTGTTGTATCACAATTTCAATTCTTCAGAATATTTTACTTGAAAACTGAAAGAGAAGTCGTGGAGGTTTGGTTTAGGATTCAAACAATTTTTAGAGTAATTTTCAACATTGAATTGAACAGCGGACAATTTGGAAAATTTTCTAGCGATTTTCATGGATGAGGAAAAAATATGGATTGAATGCCAACGCGTCAGTCGATGAACCATCCATTGAAACGACTCCGAAACACAAGAATCGGTTGTAAGACGTAGAAAAAAAAGTGACGGGGACTAGAGCAAGGTTCTGGAGTTTGCTCTATTGATAGAAGCCCATAGAGACAACGGCCACGGCCGGTTTTTCCTGAAACACGTAAAAGTTCCATCGACCATCCGAAAATATCTTTTGGACGAGGGATAAGAACCGAGGGACGATTTTATTTATGGCCCTGTTACACCCCTCTAAGTGTACTAACCCTCTGTTCGATATCTTTATTATTTCATTTATTTAATATACTTTCGGTTAGACAGACACAGCTCGTGTAAATTTACTTTTCTTTGCTGGTGAATGCAAACAATTTGAAATGCAGTGCAGGAGTTCTACTATTATATGCTCCATTTGTTAATAAAGATGTACCATTTTCATGTTTCGACGGAATTTTTCAATTATAGTCGAGCTGCTATACATCCGAAAAATATGTTTCTTATTTTCCGATTGCTTAATTCCTTGGTTTGCCCATGTTTTAATTTTTAATTTCATAATTCTCGCATCTGTTACCTGTTGTTAAAAATTTGTCAGGCATTTCAATTATCTGAAGTTTTTACATCGCGATTTTCAATTCCAAATTGTTTCAATTTGCAATAAATTTAAGATTTTTTGTAAAATCGACTAGATTTCAAATTTTCCCTCTGGCAATTCTTTCACGCAAAATTTCCCCAATACTTTCCACGAATTTGTCAAAATTTTTGCTTGAGTCTTATAATTGAATCTTCCATCCAATACGAATACTAAAATTTTAAATATCATATATTTTGTCAAAATAACCGTTTAATTAAGAAAATTAACATATATTGAAAAACAAATACAGCATTTTTAAGATTATTGAACAAAAATTTATCTGAAACAATGAAAACTTTAAGTAGAAGCACAAAAGTGCATTTATACTAATTTCTACAAAGTCAATTACATTATGTGCAACCGATGAAAATGGTACTAAATGCAGGAATAAAATTTATAAATAAAAAGAAGGTATACTATAGTATATTCAACGAAAAAAGAAAGAACACTATTTCTTTGTTTAATAAATCTTAATATAAATGCGTACTTGAAAGATAGAATAATTCGTGAATTTTTTACGAAGAGTAAATCTCAATAAGATATAATTATTTGAAATTAAGGTTTAAATATTTGAATCAATTTTATATTGGAATATGCATGTTGTTTCTGATGCCGGTCTTTTTTATGACGTTATAATTTAGTGTCATTCTCAAAACAAACGTAAAGTTAAATTTTTGGAGCTACCTTCCTCTGAAGCAGACCTCGCGTCAAAAATCCCGATGTTAGGGCTGCAACTTATTTGAGGAACGACAAATTTTGACGAACACCATGACTTTAGCCCCGAAAGCCTCATTTCGAAAGGTAAACAAGGAAAAATCCGAGAAACATGAACCAACAGCAAGGGTCACTCGTCGCACGCGTCCCTAAATACAACTTTCCCTCGTGAAAAGTGTTAAAAATAATCGGCCATAATCGAAACGGAGGGAAATTCTCGACGTTGAAGAGGAAGTCGCGTGCCGGCACGTCAGAATTTCGAGAACGAGGGAAAACAGAAACGAGAGAGCAGCTGTTAGGCTTATTATCAACGCCTGAAATCACTGTGAATCCTGCTGTGATCTTCTACATCGCAAGCTGAAAAAATCGAGAAAATTTCAATTTCCAGTGAAGAAGATTCCATAGGTCCTAATAAAGTTGTCATATTTCTGAGGGAAGTTCAGGAAAATTCTTTATAGTGTTCTCACCTTCCGCCCACATGCTCCAAAGTTCCAATTTCGCCATGATCGCGTGTCAAGGTCGGGAATAGTCGATTGTCCAGTTCGGAAAATCGCCTAACAACGGAATACGGCAGCTGCGTGGGTGTTGGCAGCTGACCATGATCAAAAAGGGGGTTAGAAACAAAAAGCTATGGGGTGGACACGGTGGACGTTGACCATTGGCTGTCCCCATAGCATTGTTCGCATTGAGGGCGTCTCTATTCAGAGTGTTATACTTGAGGAATATTTGATAATCAACGCTAATCAACGCCCACGCAAGCTGCTGTATTCGCAGCTGGACCATTTGTGACACTTTTATGGGGGCACAACTGGCCCCATAAGTTGAAGGAACCCAACCTACACTTAACCCAAGCTTAATCCAGATCAGACTCTAGTTCACTCCAATGTTACCTGAGGCCTAATCTACATACTACTCAAATTTATGTTATTCAAATCAGTGTGAGATAACTAGACCGCGAATGTTTATGCAAATATACATTTTTCTTCTTAAATATCCCTATGTTTTAATGTAAATACAAGCAAAATATCTTATAGTGTAGATCCTTTTAAGATTGTTATTTTTATTTTGATATTTTATCTAAATGAGTTTCTTTCATACACTTAAACATGTTAAACTGCATAAACATCCGCAGCCAATATTACATTTGAAACTGAATTGAAATAAATATATCAACTGTGACTGATGATATTGAAACAGTACTTTTCAGAAGAAAACGATAACTATAGACTTCAAAATCAACCGACAGAGTACGGGAATACTGTGATCATACTATTTCGTAGCCATAGAACCGATGTAGGAAAATTATTTCATTCTGAAAAAAATACGTAAAAGCAGTAATGTTTATTTATTTCGACACGCTTCCAATCAATGTTTGTGTTTTTTCTCATATTTTATTATATTCCATCAGAATTGCAGTTCGCAGGTCTGACACAGTACAATATTCTTTGCTGCCGACATAGGCTGAACGAGGATGTCATTATATTTTTCTAATTTATTAGATAATAAAATAAAGACATGCCTCTGTCGTACATCTAGCATGTAAAATATATCAAATCGTGTATTTGAACTTATTGAAAATAAAGCAGGCTACATCATTAACTCGTTGGAAGATAATTGTTTCGGGTATGATTTGTGTAACAAAAGAATTATATATACCAATTTTATACTTATCGGAACAACGTGAACATAGATTTTTCTATACTTTCGTTTTGTTTTGAAAAATAGTTTCCCAATATACTCCCTCGAATGGTGTAGTTATTTCAAATTAATTTAAAACTCATAAATTTTAGGGTGGATCTACGACTACGATACTTGATGTATATCTGATTTTAACTACACGGAATTCAGATCAAATTAGTATGTTATCCGCGTCTACTTCGGATATAACCCAGACATAACTGGCGGATTCAGACCACATTCCCTATCAGCCTCGATTGAGACATCATTGAGACGTGAGTTGGGTATTCTAATACTGTTTGAATATTATAAAAGAGACAAGAAGGTTTAACGGGCACAAGAATGTACCTGCGGCATTTCCAGCATCAATGAAAAAGACTAATAATTTAACACGAAACGTTATATTTTTGGGGATTGCTTCGAAGTGTCGCAATTAGTTTCTATGTTATGAGGTGTACGACCGCCTGATCAAACATCCCCGATGGAAATTTGCTGGTAACGTCTCAACTGAATGTTTCAAACATCACGATCTTTGTACCTAGTAGCAATTCGAGCACGGTCCGTGCTTCTAGGGAATTAATCACACTTGGAGGAAGTGTTGGTCATCTGAGAGGTTGGGCTAGCGAGTTGTACAGAGACAGATAGCCTAAGAGTTTCTCTTAGTTAGACCCCGTCAACCCTTTGCATAATGTCTGATTTAAATATCAGATGGCTAGGAGTTCGATGCTAGGGACTTCCTTTAAAACGTTTCAATTTCAAGCATTCATAAGGTTTTTCGGAAAACCTTAGTCATATTTCACTGCTATTTAAAGAAATTTCTGACAATGAGCTTAAATTTATTTCGTAAGATTAAATAAAGAATTCATGATCCACGTAAATCGCCAGGCAAACCTAGAGCGTATTCTCCGGAGACCAATTTTTCTTCAATTCTGCACACTTGTAGATTTTGCACTATCGTCAGATCAATCATTTCCTAGGATTATTTTTCCCATCAAGATCATTGGACGACGACGGGGGATGTTTTGCGAAACACACCGGAAACTATAACTTTCGATAAAAAAATAACATTATCAGAACGCAACTTGTATAACAAATCATGAAACAGTGAAGCATTTCATTAATATACAGGGTGACAGGAAAATAGGTGGCCATACTTTGGTAGCGTCTTCAACTCCTAAGGATGAAAAATGGTCATACAAACATAGGTCCGGGATATACTGTTTGTTTGCATCGAAATTTAAATATTTCATAATATGAAGAGCTGGCCTGCGTTGAATTACGAGCACCGTCATCATTTTTTTCTGTTAAAAATCAATAATATAGTAAAGTAATTTATCCTGACATTGAAGACAGCGTGTGTTGTAGTAAATCAGTCAGTATCTAATCGTTTCATAGCTAAGACAATGTTATCAGGATTGTTTATTCTAATATCGAGTGTGCAGATATTCTTCTCATGTATGGACGAGTTAACGAGAACGCCAGGATAACTCAGCGTCTCTATCGGGAGACCTTTCCTCAGAGACGATGTCCTGCTGGACACGTCGATGTGAAGCGTGTACTGTTGCAAGAGGAAAATCATTTTCAGCAGTTTCTTCAAGTACGTTTTAAGCATTCCTACAATACTCCGGCATAAACAAAAGTGTTCACATCATGGAAAGGATGCATGTCCGGACCTACATATGTTTATATGACCATTTTTCATTCTTAGGAGGACTAAAATACGCTACCAAAGTCTGGCCACCTATTTTCCTGCCATCCTGTACATTTTAATATAATTTATATTTGTTTTATGTAAGTTTCACGCGTTTTCCGATTATGCAGCAGAAAAGTGCACAGAACATTCAATTTTTTAATACAAGCGCATTCTTTTCGTTTTCAAATGGAGAATTTTCCTATTGTTCTGTCACACAATGGATACGTTATAGTCACAAGTGGATCGAGCGACTGAAAAACTTTGTGATATCTGACACGTTTTAATAAAATTTTAAACATTATTCTCAGCTCAGAACATTATGTTAGAATTCGAAAACGAAAAGTTTCTGGACGGTATGTCTTATACCACTTGAAAGAGCCTAAAGTATATTACTAATGTAGAGTTTCTGTTTAAGAGCAGATGATACTCTTTTGGGAAATTAAATTTTTTGTCCATTTTTCGGCCTGGGCATAATCGGAAAGACGCTTATAAATTGCAGAAGACAAATATAAATTACATCAATGTATATATCAATAGAAAGCTCCAATTTTTCCGACTTCTCGCGCAAGTTACATTCTCATATTTTTTTTTTATCCAGAGTTATAGTATTCCATGCGTTTCGGGAGAGTCTATATAAGTACAACCTGAATAAACTCCTTCCCTTATCACATATTAGGTACCGGAGAAAGTTGCTGCGAATTTTCTGTCAGCAATAATGTGAAACCGAATTTCTTGTATTAATTAGAAAATCTAATGAGCAGGGTTAGAATCAGTGGAAGGTTTTATCTATTTAGTTGGTATATACTCTTTGTATCTTTCATTTGTTTCCATATATTATCGTCTACGTAAGGTTAACCCTTTGAACTCCTAATTTTTTAATTTTCTTTTCAAAAACTCCCTATTATTTTAAGTGTTTTATTTGAAATGTACTTCAAAGGACAGTTGGTTGGTATGAATCAAATAAGTACAAGCAATCATCTACCTGAACACTTGAAGGACTTTTTTTGTTACAGAAATGAATCATATACATGTAATATTGCTTATCAAGGTAAACAAAAATATTGCGAAATATAATACATATTTAACCCTTAACACTAGAACTACCAAGGCAGCCAAAATGACTCGTTTGCAATTTTACAATGTACGATTTATTTTTAACAACTATTATGTTTACTTTGAATTCGCGCTGAATAAAACTAAAGAAAAACATTAATAAACATTGTCACGTTGAATTACCTGTTCTTTTCAAAATGTGTCATTTTGATCGCATCGATGAAATTAGTGCATGTTAATGGTTGGTAGATCTAGTGTTAAGTGGATTATTGGGCCGGAGTGGCCCTGTGCAACTTCATACTAATAATTGTTTAATTTTTACCGAATAGACAAGATAGAAATCAATTTTCCTTGCATCATTAGAAGCATAATGAGATAATAGAGGGTTACATAAAGCTTCAAATAATTATATCAACACATGTCAAAGAATTATTAGTTTGAAGTTGCACAGGGTTGCTACGGTCCCAATAATCCACTTAAGAGTTAAAAACGTATAGAATTTAAAATAGTGTTTTACAAAAATTTTACAAAAATTATTGCCATACCTAATGTTCGAGTCACCCAGTAGACATTCACGTGCGAAATATCGTTGCGTCCAAATATATTCGCGCCGATTCGAGTAAATCCGTTCGCATAACTGCTGTCGCCTGAAAATGAATCCTATTGCGATGAAACCATAAGCTGAATCTACTCCAAGCCTTAAAATATATTTCCCGCCTCTAAATCCAATCCCATTAGTCGGTGAAGTTCCAGGAATTTCGTCTGAACGCGCCGTATTAGTTACCATAACTCAGAAATTCTCGATTTTCTCAATATTCAACGGGTGGCGCCGTAATTCGAAGTTCCCGCCACTGGAAAGCGCGGGAATCCGTGTATTTAGATGATATTCCCGGTCAAATGCGATCCGCGAAGGTAAAAAGTTGATCATGCGAATCATTCAGTTTTATAACGAGCATGGCAATTATAGCGAGCTGAATGAATTTTAATCGTCGCATTAATCGTGGCCACTGCGACGTTGCCAATCGACCGGCTAAAACTTGGCCAGGTCGAAGTATAAATCTTGCTAATGGAGCAAAATTATGCTTCTTTGACTGTGTTTAGGTTGATCGAACGAATTGACGAGCATACTCGCGAGATAAGTGAAGTAGAGGTGTTGTAATGTAAATAACTTCTTGGAACGTTCGAAGATCAATTTTAAAGACGAATATAAAGCGATGTCTCTTCTGCAGTAGTACCTAAAGTATGTAAAGAACTTAATTAGGTCCTCGTGGACTCAAATTAGGGAACATTGAATTTAAATCTAACTCAGACTTGTCATAGGTCCCTGGAAGTTCAGCCTGAGAAATTCAATTAAATAGTCTACAGAATTAACTTCCCAGAAGGCTTCCTACAGTTTTACGAAGGAACTATGTCAGATACTTTGGGAATGAATTGATTTGAATTTTTTATATTAGATTAAATTCTTCTAAATTCAATCGTTTGCCTAGCAAGTGGTAGACCCACTTTTGAATTGCAAGGCTTGAATACCCATGAAGAACACTCGTAAGTTTCAGGAAAAATGTCATGATTAACACTGCGTAAGGGGGATCCCAGAGTTCAGAAGGACTTGGTCCAGAGAATTAAGAAAATCTTTAACATTAGACTCTTTGTCCAGGTTGCCTCTGAGAAAGAGATCCACCAAAGACAACGAAATCAGACCGAAATTAGTAGGCAGCTACTTCGTTGGATTGTCCCTTAATTTCCCTCTGTCCAATGATTATGGAGCCCTTCTAGATTCTGATTTAACAAATACAGCCAGGAAAAAAGCTCGGCCACCCCATTTGGAGGGGGGATCGGCTCGAAGAAGAAACTCGATTCGAAATAACGATAAATTGGCCGGTAACATTAAAACCCTCTCACACGTTGTGTAGCCTGTGTAAGTATGGCTGTCCCACGGGGAAGTTCGCGCGAGGAACGATCATGATTCCAGGCCCGGGACGAGATAAGGGTTTCGCGTATGACATGCTCCGAACGTCCCATAAAACCCCCATGGGCAACTTCTACTTCTAGATTGGAATCCATAGCGAGTTGTTGTAGCGTTGCCACGAGCATCGATCGGCCTTCTTTATTCATTTGCAAACGAATAAATAAGCCTGCACCGCCACACTGGACGGTGTACCGTCGATAAGATAGGGCCCTGTAAATCTGCTAGTTACTTAACAGGTCTTCTGGCCCCCTCCCCATTCATGGTGTTCTTTATTACTTCATGCCCAGCGCAACGGTGTTTTTCTTTTGCGGTGAAGATAACAAAGACCCGACACGGTTCACGCGTTACCGATCACGCCTAACTAACACCGTGATTGCTATAATTCCAACCAATGATCCGTTTGTTCGATGGTCCATTGGGTTGCTCGGAGGACACGCCATGGAAATTCGCGAATACTTGGGCATATTCGCGGTTCCTGGGGTGGTACCAGTGGATTTGGAAGGTCGAAGTTGATTCTAATCGATTTTGTATCGCACCGAAAAGAATTATGAGGTAACAGGAAAATAAAGGGACTTTCGGAAGTTGAGTCAATTTCATATGTCTCGTAACTGTTAAAGATCTGAACATGAAAGCTAAAAGACTTTTTAGGATCTTGAATTAATTTTCTCCCTCGAGTACTAGGTTATCTCCTTAGGAACCTCACCTTAGTTTTTTTATTAATTTCTTTGTAGAATTCTCTAGTGATTCCTTAGAATTCTTAGGTATTTTCAGATGAATTGAACCAGAATCGTGATTCATATTTTAAGAATGTACATACACTAGACACTTAATTTAATTTTTCAAAACCCTCCTAGTTTCACAGGCCAATTCCATCGTCCAAGGTTGAAGAAAATATTTTTTAGCCCAGGTTCCAGAAACGAAAATAATTGACCTGATCTCGAAATATCAATCAATCATTTTAGAAATCTGATTAATGAATTTCCAGGAAGTTTACATAAGTTGCTAGATGAATGATTTCTTCAGGCAAAAACGTAGTCATTCAATCCTTCCAGAAGAATCAAATCAATTGATTCAAAAAAAAGAGGCAAACCTCTCCGAACAACTCATTAGATGCTAATGCAGAATTCGAAAAAAAGACGCTAATATTTTCGTGAAGGGCGGAAACAATAGGCTATAAAAGACCCGTAGTAAGTCCTAACAGAAGCTTAAAACGGCGGATCAGCGGTGACCTTGACCGTACGAGCGAAGTTAAGTAGATTCGCGACGCGTGGATCGGTCGGGCCCCATAACCGGCCCATTTAGTTAACCTTATCTTCATCCCGCAGACCGTATAAACCCGCGGGAAGGTTAGGTTCGACGGATGATTGCGTGTCAGAGCATGTGAACATTGGTTCCGGACGTAATTTAAACAGCGTTTGACCATGAGGTCAATCTGCCGGCACTAATGCACTCGTGCCTCAATAATAGTTTTCCTATTGGCTGCCATTTACTAGGTGTACCAACATGATTGCATCTTCGGACGACTCTGGCCATCCTGATCCACATGTTAATTAAGTATCAGAAGCGGATCTGCCAGTTATAATAAACGCAGAAGCAAAGAAATCTGCACAGGATCGAAAAACCGGTCCACGGGAATTTTCATGGGAAAATGATGGCACCTGTTCTGAATTGGATGCTCAGTGAACATTGTGAAGCATGATCAAGCCAATTCAACATCCTGAAGACGTTGAAACACCCATGTTTTACGCGTTCATGAGACCAGTTTGTTTTATGCAGTTTGTTAGGGAAATTATTTATAGGGGGGCGGCAACTGCAAGATGGATTTAGATAAGAAACGAAAATAAAGATAAGAAATTCTTGTTAAAGGAAAATGTTCCCTTTTTTTCGGTAAAATTACGAATTTGGAGTGACACTGGAGAGGCACACGAAGGACAGGTGTAATAATGTATAATTATGGTGTTAATAACGATCTTTACGAAATTAGGTGTGGCACGCAACGTTTCATTGCGTGCGCTTGAAAGTCACGTGATGGGCCCCCTTTCACGGAGAATTATTATTGAAACGGTCCGATGGGCCCGACCGGATGACTCGAATTAAACGCTAACTCTTTCGTACACCTGTACCCTCGTTGTGCCTTGATACTCATCCATCTCCGTTCGACTCATCAGTTTTAAATAAAAACCAAGCAAAGGCAAGTGAAAGTGAATTTAGGTCCGCAGACCCTGACTTTTCCTTCATAGAGCGGTTGATATCTTTCAAGTAAGTTTCTAATTTTCCAAATTTTTTAAATCGTCTTTTTTAATTGATTTTACTAAAGCTAACGCTATTCTGAATTATTGTATCTCCTTGCTATATCAGTGGAAAGGTTCACATCGGTGGAAACAGGTATTCTCAAAATTATTTGTTAACTGAATTATTAATCAAAAAAGATTTACCCTCAATATTCTATTTTAAACTGGGACAATTTAAGAATGGTTTTATTTTATATTGAACTTAAAATATTTAACGTATGCATCTAAAGACATTTAAAGACACTTTTTATAGCAGTAATGAATGGTTCACGTCAAATCAGGATTTACCCGTATGTTTTTCACGTGACTTCAAAGAGAATGGATAAAGTAATTCTATCATTACGGAGTCTTTTGGACATCGTCGAGATTTTATTCCCTTACTGTATTAACCCTTTGCACTCGAGGGCTCCGGAGCCGAGCAATTTAAAATTTGTCTTTTAAGATTACATATTGGCGATTGCTTTGAGAGCTATCACACCTTGGAGCATTATAAACCATAAAATTTTGTCATTGAATATATTATAACATTTGCATCTATTATCAATAAAGAAAAACAATAAAAAATAACTAGTAAATATGTTTTTTCTATTGAAATTGCTTCGAGTAGCTGGTAATATGAGTAAAAAAACCTTCGAGTGCAAAGGGTTAAAGAATGCAAAATTGTAAGAGCTGAAGGTCTGAAATCTGTGGAATTATGAGAAATTGGTGAACAGAAACGTGAAAACGGTTTCCGTAAGGAAATCTAGACAACTAAATGGAGAAATCTTCGGGCAGAAGGACGTGAAGCCCTCAGGTCATCGTAAATCAAGCGACACATGGGTCCCATGGACCCCCAAGGGGACACTCAAACGCTTCATTGCTACTATTTCTATTCATCGTTGTAAGAAAGCTTGAAGAAGACTTGTGCCACAACGACTGGTACATCTGTCAGCGAAAAAATGATTTAAAGTGGTTTGAACATCAGATGGTCCTCCATTTTAGGGTTTCTGGTTCATATTGAAACTCCAGGCTTACCAGAAGCTACTTTCACTGGCTTTGAATAATTTTCTGACTCGAAATAAGAACTGCATTTGAACACCAGGGAAGCGGAATCGTCACATTGGGGTCTCGAGTTCAATTCAGCGTTATTGCAAACAAATGGTTAACTAAACATCTGTCGCGATACACGTGTAAAACAGTATTAAAAACAATCAAATAGGGAGTACAATAGTGGTCTCACAATCAATGAAGTGCGATAATGTGTGATTTCAACAGTTTGGACTCCTCTAATAAGAAAACATTGGGTCTTTAATTCACTTTCAATTGATGTTACTTAATTTTTATTTAGATTTATCACTTCGACAAAGGGGCCAGGTGGACAAGAATCATAGTGTACCGAGTGTACAGTTGCAGAGAAAAGTTAACTGCCAGTTTGAGTTATCCAGTTATGCTCATCAAACCGTGTAAGATAATGAATGCAGTGAACCCCATTCAAAATGTTTAAAAATCACAAGAATATATAATTTCAAGAATGTGGCCTCCAGGTCTCTCGAAATATTGAAAAATCATTTTTATATAATCTGACGAATTTATAGTACTTTTTCTTCATTCTGTCTGTTTTGCTAGTCCACTTTGGACCATATACTCCGACCTAAGCCAGACCCAAAATCACCCAGACAATTGAAAATCATTCCAATAAGGGCTGATGGATCTTTAGCACTAGCTGAGAGCGTCAGATCAACCAAAACATTGAAAAATCATTCTCACAATACCTGGCGAATCGCACCGGCGAACAAAGGGAACCTGGTAAAGATCTCCCTTCCCCGGTACTTGCAAATATGGCAATCGTAATGGAAGGAGACTTCCATCTTGTGCTTTAGCGTCTACCAGGAGATAGATTAACCGTGTGCAACCATGTACCCGTACCCCACTCCAAAAACTATAGTACTATCATGGTTATCCCCCTCCAGGTGTATACGTACCCCCACTTCATGAATCGACGATGGTGGTGGTGGTTGATTACAGGTTAGGAAAGGGTGCACATCCGCATGCACGCGACGTATGCAACGAGCAAGAAAGCGTATTAAGCATCGGTGGGTGGAGCGAGGGACAGGTGAGAGCCAATCGCGACACGTCACGTGCGATTTCCCTCTTCACTGAACGATATATACCTACCATCCCCACCGCGAGAGTCTTCAGGTTCTCTGTTCCACCTTCGGCTTGTCTTCTTGCAACGGAGATGCTAACTTATTTAAACGAGAAGAGCCTTTTCGATGAGGAGCAACGACCCCCGGTTGAATAGGTCCTTGTTATCGATCGACCTCCTTTGTACGGCGACCTTGCACTCGGGCCCACGCACCTGCTCGATGGATTATAGTACCTGCGAGCACGATTCCTGATGAGAAATTTCAAAAGTATGAGTCGTTTAGGAAGAGAATAAATTTGGTAATGGCAGCCTATGAGAAGCAGCTCGAACATTGGGAAATATAATGTTTAATGTTCCTATGGCGCGACGGTGTAGTTAGTCTAATTAGACTGATGGTATGGACGTTCCACTAGCAAGCATATACTCCAATTCATACTAACTTACGATTTAAAAAGATTTCAATTGAACTGTTACTTAAATTTTACACTTCAAATAGACTGGTGAGAATAGAATCATAGAGTTTGATTCTTTGGTTGCTATAGTGTAACGCTAATACTTCGAAAATTGTACCCATGAATGTTAGAGTTGATGCCAATTTGGGAATTAGTGATTTAAACGGTCTGATCACGACATGATTTTCATGCTGATAATTTGTAGATTCTACTGGAGAATATTTAGTTTGGTATCTTCACGTGGGTTTTCCAGAATACACCAAATTCTAATTTAAACTGTTAACCGGGTCATTTCTCGTTTAGAAACAGCCCTTGCTTGTCATTCTAATCAAATAAAAACGAGTCAACTCATCTTTGTCATCGCAGAGTCATTTTCAACTAACGAATTAATTCACCTTCCTCCATTTAATGAATTAATATATTCAACATCAAGTATTCTGCGAGCAATTAAAATTCGTTCTGTTCAATACGGGGAAATTTTTAAATGACGAGTTACCTCATTTCCTACTGAAGATATCAAGACTTTTGCATCACTGTGTTCTAATCACCCTGATCTAGCAACATTACTTTGAAAAATACGATATCTCCTTGATTTTCCATAATAATGTATGAAGAACCATCCAAGAAACAATAAACTCAAAATCTCATTCTATTATAACGAAAAACGAAGTATCTAAAGTGAGAAAAAGAAGAATTCAATGCAAAAGTGTTCCAGATACTATAATTGTGCAATCACTAACCTAGTCAGGTTACATGCCATAGTTCTGTCTAAAATCACACGGTTGTGCAAAATGTACAATATATTTTCTGACTGAATGTAGCATTTACGAAAATGTGTACAAAACATATTCTATATATACATGCAACATTTCCAATAATATTTAGTCCAGCCACTGCAGACATAAGTCTTTTAACCCTTATCCGTCCCTCGTGTCAATTTGACACATTTTTCTCACAAAAATACGATAAACGTGAAAAAAGCAGTATGTCTTGCACATCGCTTAATCATTCGTGAACGATGCGAACAATTTCATGTCTGCATGTATTAAATGTACAGAAATTTCATCTTTTATTTTTAATGAAAGAACTTGCAAATGTAGCTATTTATGTTTTCATTATATTAATTTTTGATTACTGTCTCAATTTGACACCAAGGGGCAAATTAGTTCGGGAAAATGAGGGACGGATGAGGGTTAATGATAGAATGTGAAAAACAGAACGGTGTGGAAGGTTTTTATTAACGAACTAAAGAAATACCTAACCAACGACAGACCACGAGAAGCATCCCCATTCACTATAGTTTCGTAGGAATTCCAGAATTCTCAAGAAATCGACCTAGTGTAGTAGCAACGGCTACGAAAATCCTGAATGCAAAGCGTGAAAGGGAACAGACACGCGTCCAGGACATCGATTATGGTTGCAGGTGGTCAAGCACGGGCCGGTAATCCTAATCTAGCCTGGTTCAGGTCAGAAACGTTACGCAATGTCCTGGCCTGCAGCCCCTGACCTCGAGCTCGCCGATGATTTACGAAGCAGTAAATCATAAGCCGGAGGAACTCGGGCCTCCCGTGGACACGACAATGCGAAAAACGAGTCGGGAGTCAGCCCTGCTTCCTGCTAGCATAAAGGTGCCACTATGAATTTGCTGATAGATACTGCGAACGAAGACACTTCCGGTTTTGGTGATCTAAGATGTCTGTAATTTACGACAACCGCCTGCTGCACTAAACACGCTCTACCTGGCCGTGTCAAGGTTTTTTTTAGATCGACTGCAGTCATCTGGACCCAAGCTGCAGCTACAGTTCTGCCTCGAAAATTTCTACATAAAATTCACGTTAAAATATATTTAAGAAATTGACAATTGGTTAAATGGCAAATAATTGGTTTGAATAAGAAATGTTGTGTTAATACCTGTGAGCGAGTTTACTCAAGTTGAAAAATCCATTTGTTTTTTATTGTTTTGATGGGCAAAGTTTTAACCAAATTGCTGTCTGTCTTTATCTCGAATGTCGTTTATTACCAGAAAATTTTCTGTCACAGTTGTAATCTGAAAATTACATTGAATGGACCTTTAAAAATTTGTTAAGTAAAAATAGAAAATTTGATGTTTAGATAATACCAATGGTTAGAGACTTGAAATAAAAAATGTAGGATTAAAGATTTGTATTTGAGTAACTGGAAATCTAAAGTTGACTATTTGAAAATGACAGTGCTCAAACGTTTGAAATTTTGAACGTAAAAATTGAAAGTTCGAAATAGAAAAATTAATGAATAAGTGTGCAAAAGTTTTCTATTTTAGAATTTTGGAAAGTGTAAAATCTTGAAATTCCGAAAGCCTGAGCTCTAAGGTTTGAAAGTCGAAAACAACTATGTAGAGGACTTGGAAATTTTGGAAACCAGAGATTATGTATTTGAAGTTGGAGATTTTTAAAAATCATTTTTGTTAGCAGTTTTTAATTACATTCCTGTTCAAATTGATCATAGTTTAGCCAAGGTATCGTTGAAGACAGGTCAGAAGCTAAGCGCGAAGCCATTTGAATTCCTCCATGTTCGCACCCAATAACACATAATCGAATTAAAGCTATTTTATGCCCAGTATAGATAATCCCGTAACATTCTATTCGGTGTTAGTGTTTTCTTTCAGGAAACATAGTGCTCAGACACACCCATCTACGTCTTTGTTCGCAACCATATACCCTAAACACCATTATTCTTCGCCTGGCAAGCCTATTCGTGCCTGTTGATTAATTGACAACGAATTGAAAAGCGTTTCCTTCAATTTATTTCAATTTATATTGTTATTTAATCAGTCGGTTATCGGAATTTCGAGAATTGTTCTCAAATCGACTGAGTTTTCAATCAATTTAAAAAATACTAAAACTGACTGGCATCAGAAACGTCAATTTCGAATTTAAGGAAATAACAGCAGTATTGAAATTCTCATTGTTTAAATCTTTTTTCGTCGGGATTCTTCCTGTTTTGAAGAAAGTTTTGAGGGTTTAAAGGGAAAGCAGTAAATTCAAACCGAGGGTTATCTCTTTGGGATGCTTTTACTTCGAGGACAAGGGGCTGGTGAAAGCTTTCACTCTAAATTGAACGACAAAAATGTTGTATTTCCTTTCTGGTTTCTGATCGTTTATCGACAGATTATGGTACTTTGAGTCTCTTTGAAGTTTAGGAACAATCACTCTTTGTCTAAAATTTCAATTTATCATAGAAAAAAGGCTTATAACGAGCTCGTGGATATTTCTTAACTTTCCTTTATTTCTGTCCAATTTTACGATTAAATTCGAAAATATGTTATTGTGAGTAACAAAATAACCAGTCACGACTCTGCAGCTAAAAAGAGGAATGTCACCTCTCAAAGAGTCACGTGAGCACGCCAGATCATTCCTAGAATTCAGCAATATCTAAATAATGAATCATTTATAATAAATATATCTAACAAATAGTAATGATATCCTTATCCACTGGAAATGAAAAAAGAAAACATTAATTAACGAACCTGTCTCATCTGCCTCTATGGTGACAAAGAAAATCAAAAACAAAATAAACAAGCGTTCAGTATAGTTTAGACACATTTCAGGGAGTCCAGAAATTTAAATAATATTTCTGGCCGCTCCAAAGAAAAACTTTCATTCAACTCTCATCTCTCTCTTCTCCACGAAACGGAAAACCAAAAAGGCAGACCAGAAAAAAATGCGAGCCGTATAAACACATCCGAAAGACTCCCACCCCAGTGCTCACACGCTTCTAAGCTAAAAAACCACTAAATCTCTTCTGGAACCAGGAGCGTCTGCGCGTAGGTGTAGCGAAGCCGGTGGGGATAATCGCGATAGTAATAATTAATAACCGTTCGGTGAGTGGTTCGTTCGAGCTCCGCCCCTTTCCCCTGATTTATGAATCGAACCGCCCTCGCTGTCATAATCGTCCTCGGTGGAAGGGATGCCAGGGCGGTGGAAGGGATAGGACGAGGGCGGGCGGAGGGGGTAAGCGAGGCGTTAGGTTCACCTACGCCCAGCGATCAGTCGGTTCTCATCCTTGGCGGATGACACCGCTATCATGCAGCTCATGCGATGGAGCATCACGAGGCGATTAGAGTGCAGGAGCATCAAGCAACCGACCTGCAGATCGGCGAGGAGCAACTGGACGCCGACTTCCGGTACGATTCAACTTTGAACCGGTTCCCCGAGTGACCGAGTGATGATACGCGCGGTGAAACCAGTGTTGACGAGGTTCCTTCGGTGAATTTGTGAAACTCTAATTGGTTCGAGCTGCTTCCATCGATCCGCTGAAAAGAGAATTCGCAAAATCGTTGTCCGTCGAGATCGCCTCGTGACTCGGGCCGAATTGTGCTTCAACGTTGGCTTCTGTGTCCGTCGACCTTGTTAGGATATCCTTAGAAAGCTGTGACATGATTTTCTCGTGGGAATCCCCGGTCGTGGCGGTTTTACGAAGTATTGGGTCTCTGAGTTCGTTAGCATCTCGATGATAACCATAATCTGTCTTATTATTGACTTCAAAGTGTCTGTATGGTTCTCGGGAAATGTTTTCCTGGGGCCTTATCTCTGCGAGTGAACGATGCGGCGAGTGATTCAATCATTTTGGAAGCACTGAAATCAAAATTGAAGAGAGCTTGGTCAGTTGGTCGGCTCTTGTCAGTTCGACCAGAACAATAATCGGGAGATTTTTGTTTTTCGAGGCTTCTGCTTTATTTATAAATCGCAATAGGGCCCTTTTGCAACCTTTTTCGTGTTTTATGTGTGGAGGGACTCATTCATGCAAGTTTTCTGTCATCATGGATCCGTGAGAATGATAATAGTTCGGTTAGTTACAGTTGTCTACGTCGATTAGAATCTTCTCTGTGATATTTTTCGTGCGTGATGAATTTTGTATGGGATTAAGTGATTGTTCGGACGCGTGAAATGATAATTGAGTCGACTCCAGTTAGTTCGACAAGTTCAGTCTGTCCGGCGGGAACAAAAATCACTACATTTTCATTTTTCAAAGATTTTAGGGTTCAAAGTCGATTATTATGTATTATTAGCGATTCCAATGTGTATAAAATTTTTTATGGTCTTTTCTGGAACTTTTAGTAGGTTTCTAAAGATACCGAGCCGAGAAAAATGTACATACAACAGTGTTCACTGGTTTTTATTAATTTATACTATTCCTATTAAAGTTTTTTCGAGGGAGTGCAACTGTTTTTGGTGAAGTTCAAAGGTTCCAGTAGATTCGAATGTATTTTTCGCGAGCAATGTTGATAAAAGTAAATAACAGAGCGAGTGAAGTCGTAGCGACGGAAAAACGTCAGTTCCAATTAATGAAAAGATATCATTATAAGTGACAGTATGACTTTTTAGGAGAAGATACTCTTTTTGAAAAAAAAAAAAATGAGTTTTGATATTCAAAACAATTGTCTGTGAATTGTCTTCTTTTCCAGTTTCTCAAGATATATGCAAAAGTAACATACTTCGAAAGAAAAACTAATGGGTCTCTTCGTGTGCTTCTTCTGAGTGTATAATGATTTCCAAAACTGATGCGTATCTTTTAAAATCTTGCGGTCATCTCGAGTAGGATAGAACGTGGCTGAAAAGGGTACAAAGCTTTTGTCAATCTAAAACGTTTGAGCTAAACGATTAAAAAATTTTAAATCGAGACTTAGTTATGTATTTGTCGATGTTACATCGCTAAGCACGGTATAATTATAATTTCAATCACGTGAAATGTTTCTCGGTCGCCACCATGATTACCTGTTTCAAATTCACTAAGCATACCGTGTCACGAATAGCCTAACGCTTTTTATTCAATATTTTTCGTCATTACCGTGACATACACACACAAATCATTTACACTCTGAATACAAATGAATCTGACATACATACACACCCCTATTGACCTAATACAATACAATAATTTTATACGTAAATACAGCAGCTGTCCTCTAATATCTTCTATCGTTTTCTTTATACTAATCATTTGAAAAATAGAAGATGTAGTTATAGAAAATATTACCTTCCAGAAAATAAAATCATTCATAAGCCTCTGTCACTGTTGAAGAAGCATGTAAGACTGAGGGCCACAATCAACTAAAATCAGGATATTTCTCCATCATTCAAGTCAAATGTCTTCAAAATGGTCTTGAAAATTTAGTTATCGTGTTTCTAATTCATCGAAACCAAATCTTGTTAACAATTTCAAAACAAAGTCTTCAAAAGAAAGAGTTTGCCTTGAAGGAATATGCAGAGTTCTCAAATTATTAGGTACAAACATTCTAGTCTCATTAGAGATTGTGTAAATTTTAACAACCTAACACATGCGACACTATATTCTGACTGTTAGAAAGAGTACGTCCCTCAAGACGTTGAAATAAAAAATTACCTGATAAACTTTTGTCTGACTTACTCTACATAAATTTCTTCAATTAAGAAACAAATGAAAAAAAAAACATTTAGAACACAAGCACCTTACCTTAGATTTATAAAATATCTTATATGCGGTTTTTATAAAATTGAGAAAATTTCGGTACACTTTAAATTCTAATAAACTACCATACGCTAAAACAATATGCGATGAAAGAGAATATTTGAAAAATTAAGTCTTATAAAATTCAACGAAAGAAAATTTCTAACCCTCATCCATTACTTTTTGTTTCAGGAGAAGAAAATGATTTCACCTCAGACGGCGAAGAGAGTGGCGTGGGGGCCTCAGGAGCTGAAGAAGCGGTGGACTTAACAGCATCGAGGTCACACCAGGGCGACGAGGACGACAAGGACCCAGAAGATGCCCTGGAGGAAGACGAAGAGGAAGTTATCGACGACCAGGATGACCAAGAGGACGATGAAGAAGGTTCTCGCAAGCGAATGCGTCACCGTCAAGACGCGGAGAACAACAACAACTTCGTGGAAGGTGGCCCAGGTGGTCCGGGTATCTTCCCTCCGGCTGGTACCAGTCATGTAACATTGGAGGCTCTACAGAACACCAAAGTAGCCGTGGCCCAATTTGCAGCGACAGCTTTAGCAGGTGGGGCGGACAGTGAGGCAGCTCTTCAGGATCTGGCGTTGCTACAAAGCACGTTGTACACGTTACAACATCAACAAGTGTTTCAATTGCAACTTATCAGTCAACTACAGCAACAATTATCCATTACGCATACTCAACCGACGCAGGGACCCGGAGAAGCTGAAGTAAGCAAGGAAGTGTCTCCGTCGCCGATAATTCAGCCTAAACCGTTGTCCAGTTTAACATCTCCGCCATCTTCACGTCCACCGAGTCATCAGCAAGCTTCACCAGCTCCGACGACTCCCAGTCAAACGCAGGAGAGGCCCACGCCAACCAGCAGCGCGTCTCCGTTGAATCTTCCACTGTCGACGTCGTCTTCAGGGTCTGTGGTGCCCTCCAGCGGTGCTCAAGTAGCGCTATCGCATCAAATGCCGCCACTATGCTCCATCAGTTCATCGCTAGCGTCGTCCATCATAACAAACACGGACCCACCGCCTCTTCACGAACCGAATACCTTGGAGATGTTGCAGAAGCGGGCCCAGGAGGTCCTAGACAACGCTAGTCAGGGTCTGCTGGCAAATAACTTGGCCGATGAGCTGGCGTTCAGAGGTGGCAAGGGTTCAAGGTTATCCCCATACGACTCGAAGACAGGAAGCGGAAGGGGCGAGCCATTCTTCAAGCACAGATGTCGCTACTGTGGCAAGGTGTTCGGCAGCGACTCGGCGTTGCAGATCCACATCAGATCGCACACAGGTGAGCGACCATTTAAGTGCAACGTGTGCGGCAGCCGCTTCACCACGAAAGGGAACCTGAAGGTGCACTTCCAGAGGCACACGGCCAAGTTTCCCCACGTGAAAATGAACCCTAACCCAGTACCAGAGCATTTGGACAAGTACCATCCTCCTCTGCTGCAGCAGATGGCGTCGGGTCGACCCATGCCCTCCCCGCCGCCATCTTCGACTCCTCAGCATCCCCCGTTCCACCCTGCCCACGGTTTTCTGCCTCCGCAGCCTCCGTTGCCTATTGGTTTGGCTCTGCCCGCCCTGTACAGGTCCCCAGTGGTCCCCAGGGACGACCAGGACGGACCCGAGAACCTCAGCAAGCCTGTTACAATGCCCTCTTCGGCTTCTCCTCACCCCCGAGTCCCTTTCCAAGACAATCAGAAGAGCCTAGAGGAGGTGAAGCTCGAGCAGAGATCGCCCAGCGAGTATCAGAGGCCCACCAGCAGGGAAAATGTGGAGAGGATCACTCCGAAGAAGGAGCCCGAAGAACCTGAAGAACCCACCGAAGAGGAGAGCGAGGATTTTGAGGATTCTAGTAGAAGATTTTTGAATTCACCGCAGTCTTCGGTTAATCCACCTTCGCATCCACAGACCTACGAAGACTGTAGTATGGACAGTAAAATTAGCGGAAGGTTAGAGGCCGACGGAGACATGGAGGTTGATGAAGAGATTGAAGAGCAGCCCGAGAACTTGTCAGGAAGAGGAAATGTTAATCGACTGCTGCCTCAGCAGGTGGTTGGTTACCCCGGAGCGTCTCCAGCGAGTAGTAGTGCCAGCAGTGGGAGTCTTCAAACATCATTTGCTGGAATTTTATTCCCTGGACCACCTGGGCACCATCAAATACCTCATCCGGTGTCTTCAGGGCCGATCAATCCTTGTTCAGCGTCTTCCGGGGAAATAATAGATCCTTCAAAGGATCCAGCTATTTACTCCAGCCTTCTACCTAGACCCGGAAGCAACGACAACTCTTGGGAGAGCTTGATCGAGATTACGAAGACCTCGGAAACCTCGAAGCTTCAGCAACTGGTCGATAACATCGAGCATAAGTTGACTGATCCTAACCAGTGTGTTATTTGCCACAGGGTCTTGTCATGTAAAAGTGCTCTTCAAATGCATTATAGGACCCACACGGGTGAGAGACCCTTCAAATGTAAAATCTGTGGCAGAGCTTTCACGACAAAGGGAAACCTGAAGACTCACATGGGTGTGCACAGAGCGAAACCACCGCTCAGGGTACTCCATCAGTGTCCAGTTTGCCACAAGAAGTTTACCAATGCGCTGGTTCTTCAGCAACACATCAGACTGCACACTGGGGAGCCAACCGAGTTGAGCCCAGAGCAGATTCAAGCCGGAGAGGTTAACGAGTTTCCTCCAGGCTATCCTCATCATCCTCTGGCGTCCTTTCTGCCTCATGGATTCCCCCCGATTCATCCTGCAGGACCTGGATTCCCTCTGGGCTTCCCCTCGAGGCCGCAGACCTTGGAAAGGCAGGTACAGGACAACGAAATGGACGTTAAAGCAGAACCACAACAGTCTCAACAGCAACAACAGCAGCAGAGGTATCCTGAAGAACACAGTGAAGAGGTTGATGACCAAGACGACGAAGAAGAGGATCGTAGAGACGATGAAGAACGGTGCGAACGAATCCGAGACAGTAGAGGGGACCTGGAAGACGATCAAGACAGGGAAAGTGAAGAAAATGATCAGAAGGATACCATAATACCTAGCTTTTCAACGTCATTAGCTGCCCTAGAAAACCAGGTGCGAACTATAACAACGACAGCAGCATCCAACCTTGCAAGGTCACCTCCCTTTCATCGTTACAACGGAAGCGAGAAGAGTAACAGTCCGCCAAACCCTTCAGCGCCGTTGGACCTGACCCCTAGGGCATCTTCGACGCCTGCTTCGGTGGCATCGGTCCCAACACCACCTCCTCAGGTCCCTGCGCATCATCAACATCCTTTCGGGATGTTCGCAGGGCTTCTTCAAGCCGTATCTTCGTCGTCCGCGTCATCCAGCAACATTGGAGTAGCTGTGAACAGCGTTAGTTCGATGAACAGCGGACCTACTGGGCCTGGGCCCTTGGCTTCCCTTACTACGTCAGCTGTTCTTGCTGCTACGTCTACGTACAACCCTCTGGGCCTGGCCGTCGGAGGTCCAGCAGGTAGGCCCAGCTTCGCGAAGAGTTAAGGTTCCTGCTACACCCTGTGAAGCTTTCTTGAAACTCGTCCAACTTAAAGTGAAATACTTGAAATGGGCCCAACGTGAAATATCTGGGATTTTGGGACTTGGTGTAGCTGGACCTTGCAGTCCTATATTCCTTCTTCTCCTTGTCTTTTGTGTAGATATCTTTGTTCAGTTCCTTTGTGAGGATCCCAGATGTTCGATGTTCTCTGTTTCCGTTGTTGGATAATTTTAAATTTGATTTGAGATGGTAGAGACCATGGACAGCTTCTGAAGGAGGGTGACTGGTGATTACGAACATGGATTATTCTTAATCGTTAAAGAATGCAATCAGGATAATTGTTAATTATTATTTATGATAATAGGAGAGATAAGAGTACACGTACAAATATTCAGTAAGATTTAGGGTCAGTTTTTGAGTCAGTCTTGGGTCAAGCCTCATGAACCAGAGATGATGTGTAAATATTTTGTCATCAATCGTTTTTGAAAATATGGACTCTAATATAGGATGCTTAACGAGTAGCCTTACTGAATGAAGTTTAGTATTAGTTCTTGGATCAGTCTTGGGACCAGTTTTTTCTACTAGATTACATACTATTGATCATTAGAGTTAATGCACAGTACGTTCGTGAATAGCGTGACCAGATCAACTAGCAATTGTTTACTACAAAATTACGAAAAAGTACAGTTACTTAGTAATTTCTAAGGTTAATTTTTGCGCCAGCCTTAGACCTAGCCTCTTGCATTAAATAGAATCTGTAAATGCTTGATGGACAAATAAATTCATGTACCAAAAAATTGCTGTGTTTATTCCAACCTTCCCTTATCAACTTCATGATAACAATTCTACCGATCGAGTATATTCTCTCAGACGATAATCTAGAATTAAGAGATTTTAAAAAAATTCTAAAGTTAGAGGTTCCTGAAGCTAGTTTTTTTGTTCTACTGCTTTCTACTTTTCGACTTTCTGGAAGTTCGACGACGAGGCTGATCCAGTTTCTCATGTTCGCTGTCACGAGTCATCCTCGCTATAAAGTAGAAACGTGTTCAACCATGATAAAACGATTCTAAAATTCGGTAATTTGTTACAGTGCGTGGAAACACCACGTGTAACATCTGCTACAAGACGTTCGCCTGCAACTCTGCGCTGGAGATCCACTACAGGAGCCACACGAAGGAGCGACCTTTTAAGTGCACTATATGCGACCGAGGCTTCTCCACAAAGGTAACGCTGAATTGAATCATTCTAACCTCAATTGTGTCCAACACCCCAAATACAACTCAACCGTCCAATCTACAACTTACTGTACAGATGACGTAGCTAGACTCTACTTGCACTGCTTAGAGGACCCTAGGCTCATCAAGTGTCTAAACTAGTTTCTATTAGCCCCAGTCTAAATCACAAAATCTGACTTCGCTGGAGACTTCAGAAAGTCAGTGAAACTGAAATGTCTATTTTTCTATTTTTCTGGACTACTTTCAGACGGATGGTTGCAGTTGTTCGTCCCAACCTAACCCCGAGAAACCTAAACGCAAGCGGCGGCGGCCCGAGGAGAAGAAGAACCGGGGGCGGAGAGGATCTGGAGGGGGGCGGGGGCTGACGGCTGTCTACCCTGCTATCCGCCTACCCCCGCTGATGTCACCCGCCCTCGGACTTCTACCCTCGCCGCTACCGGTAAGCTTCCTCAACCTACATTTACCTATGTTTACCCCGAAGACGTGAAGCATTATCTTACCAAGGACATACAGAGTGTTACCCCTATTATCAGAGTCTAACGTTGATTATAAGTATGAGCAGACGGCCAGTGACCTGCACAATTAACATTTAGTATCCAGACCATAATATACTTGATTCGGTTGAGAATGATTGAAATAACGGTTCCCAGTTTCTGTTTGCCGCGTTAACGTTACGGTTACAATCGCAGGAAGCATTATCAATGTTTGGAGAATCTTATCACAGCAACAGACCTTTATAATTACTCCTAACTATCTATGACGAGCATATAACTACTCTCCAATACTTGCTTGGGCTCATACTATTAGGTTGAGTAAATAAATAATTTCCGATCTGTCTTCTTAAATTTACTGATGATTTATTACAGGATGATCATTGTTTCTTTTGCAAGATGTCTACGTTTTAGTCATTCTGATCACTCAATACGAAGCAAAAATCAGCAGCCCAGATAAACTATTTATATTTTTGAAAAGAAAATAGTATGTTACGTAACGGAAGTTATTTATGACTCAACTTAATAGAATCATTTTGTTGTTGGGGATATGGCATGGTTTAGTCAGTCACATGAGCTGTTACTCTTAGTTTATGGACGTTCCATAGTTTGAGGTGAGATTAAGAGTCTAATAGCCCTGAACAATCACCATTTCCTATTATCACTATAATACCCTACATTCCATTAAAACTTTTGTCAAAAATGATACCTTTCATGGTCCTGGAGCTTCGGTTTTGTTCTTATGCTTACTACTCAGTGATTACTTCTTGCTTATTGAATTACTAAATATTCGAAACGTTATTTAATTCTGGTTATCCAAGGTTATACCTTCACTGAGCGGAGGTAGTCGATGAAAACTATTAAGGAATTAGATTTTCAGATAGCTAGAGAGGACAATATTTAATGCTTAAAGAATATTATACTCTTCTTTGCTGAAGTTCTTGATATAAGCAGTGAGATAACTGTACCTAATGCAGTCACTTAATATTACAATTATCCAACAGTTTAATTGCAATTCTAAAGTGAAGTACAAAACTCTAACAGTATACCCTAGTATCTATAAAACTCGTAGACTTTCGATAACCTTGAATAATCTGTATTAAATACCTAATCACTTCTCTGGTAAAGCTATTAACAAAAGTATTAGTCTAAAACGGGTTGAACTTGTTTTGTTAGTCGTAGTCCCATGTGTTTTTCTACTTATTAACCAATTCATGAAAGTCTCCTTTTCTATAAAATCAAGGAATATGGACCTATCAAGGTGACGACATCATTTAGAGCTTTCCATGATACGTATGGAAAGATTAGGCCGTTAGAGATCCTGGACATGCAGTATACAGAGCCTAAACTAAAGGTTCTTGATAATATATTCATCCTAATAGAGACTCTAATCTGCGTTAAGGCTTCTGTTTTACAATACCCCGCCAAAGTGAAGTTGCTTTTCTGTAAAAATGGCCCGAAACATTACATATTAAAGTCGTAAACTCATGTATAATTTTTCCTTGGGTCCTGGATTAGATACGAGAACACATTGAAGAGTTAGAGCTTGGTTGATCGGGGACTTATAAGCGATTGGTCATGGACATAACTTCTCGAACTTCACCCACTAAAATATGACACATTGAAAGATCTTACTACGGCTTGCTCGATCCTTGTCTTTTTGACAGGCGATATTACGTTACATCCAATTAGTGAAGAGTAAGAGAGTAATAGATTAGAATGGGGCAATATAACGGGACTGACTCAATAATAGAGGGAATAGAGGGTAATAGATATGAAAGAGTAAGAAGATGGATATAGTATGGTATCGTTTGGCAAAGGAACAAAGACTTTTTGTGTATTGTATCTTATAGTGTTTGATAAAGGAAAAGTCCTTGACTGATCAAAAGAAGGAGTGTTTACTGTTCAAACGTCAACTCTGAAAGACTTTCTTCGTGTTTATAATGATTGTAGACTTTCAGAGGCCTGACAAAAACACAGTGCACAGGAACTCCACTTATCCATATTTCAGAAAAATTTGCATAGAATTCTATAACCGGCTACAGTGATAGAGACCTTGAAGAAACACTATCGGATACTTAATCGCTCTTCTGCTGAAAATTCAACTCGAGGTGTAAGAAATCAACTCAACCCAAGTCTCGCTGATCCGCTTTTATTAAAAATTCATAAAAGTTTAGGTTTTTGAAGCGCTGTGTCTGACAGAATGATGACCAAAAATCGTTTTTGTGGTCCCCAGGGGAACATGAAGCAGCACATGTTGACCCACAAGATCCGAGATATGCCTCCTCACCTCTTCAGTGATTCGAAACAGCAGTCCCAGGAGCACGAGACCTCGAGGAGTCCCATGTGCTCGGAAGATTCGAGTTTGCCGCCTCCTCCGCCTCCTCCACCGCCTCCACCACCCATGCCACCGACCTCCATGGAACAAGCCATGAAGAGGTCTCCACCCGAAACGGACCTCCCGGCCCCGAAGAGACCTGCCAGTAAGTAGAAAGAACGGCTGGACATTCATCGAGCGCTTGTTCGAACCGTCCAAGGCTTCGCTTGGCAGGTTGAACTATTGTTCCTAGCTTTCAATATGTGGGATCATATGCTGGCACACCATAAATATGTACAAACTAGTCTATACTTCACAAATTCGGACCAGAAAGATTCGTTCTACCTGCTCTATATGCAGAATTTCGACACATTAATTTCGGTAGACTAGTTGAAATCATTAGTGTAAATTATTACTAATGACAGAAAAATATTTGTGACCACTACGTTTGTCGTTTCGAACGGACAACAGTTTGGGTGAGCGTATTTTCTTTGGAGCCGTTTCAGTGAAGATTTCAAAGTCATTCAAGCTGCAAATCGAAAGAAATGATGAAGCCCAATACTGTCTAACATTTTAATCTACAGGTGACCTTATACAGCATGAACAATGAACGAGCATGATTGGTGCTAAGTTGATCTTGAACTAAGAAAAATCTACATTTACGTTTATGGTAGTATGTGAAGATCATCATGTCTAAATTACAGTGTTATCCGGAACAGTGTGACGCTTTTCACCCCGGAACTGTGTAACATTCGAATTCCCTCACTTTGTCGGGGCCAAACCAATCGTATAGATTGCAGCTGGCTATTGAGAAAGATGAACGAAGAGTGAGTCATCCTACAACGTAAATAATAAATTTTTTGTTTTTCACTGTACAGTCATCAGAATATTATTAATAGATAAGTAAAGTTTCTCCGATTAAAATGAGTGCAAACACGATCTCATTCGGACTATTTGTTACCAGAGACATTCCGACTATCGAATTCGCTTTACGCAAAATTTTTATCACGAATGAAAAACAGAAGATTTTCTTATTTTCGTTATACGATGACTCATCTCTATCGATACAAGACTGATTATCGTCGACCGAGGGAAACCTGACCGATGCTCTATCTAGCTCCCTATCAGAGTATCTCTGCTTAAGTTACGCTCATAAATATTCTGCTCGAGAAGGTGATAATACCTTCCATCGCCCCAGTTTAGTGTACTTTCCGGATACGGAATACCGTTACACTGATCCGGGTAACACTGTCTATTGTAGCTAAACAAAGAGATAAAAAGTAGGTGAGTTTACCAGCTTATGGTGTATGTTGACCCTGGATCAAGAAAATTGTTCATTTGTTAGATAAGAAGATGATGATCTTGAAATCTAGAATAAATGTCCTTGAAAAGAAGTTGAAACGAAGCACATGACTCTCAACCAATAATTAAACTATGAATAAACTGTATACAGCCGTATAAAAAATAATAAATAGATGTTAGACAAAATATCGTGAATCCGGTATAGTAAACGATGCTGAAGAGGGTTGCTAAAGGTGTGCTAGCACATGGTCATGCATAATTCCAGGCTCTGGCTTGGCCTAGATCACGCTTGCGCTTTCTGTGCACCTGTTTCCTCGAACGGGGCCTCCTGGTGGCGGATTTTGACCTCTGGTTCCTCTTCTGGGTCCCAAAACTTCGAAACAGTCAAGCTTGAAGCCGCGTTGAAACATTGTAACGGGCGTGAAGTTCAGCGAAAACTGTGTGTGTGTGTGTGTTTGCAGGCGTGTCGAGCAAGCACTTGTGCCAGATTTGCAATAAGAATTTCTCTTCGTCTTCGGCGCTGCAGATCCATATGAGAACCCACACAGGCGACAAACCATTTCGATGCACCGTCTGCCAGAAGGCCTTCACCACCAAGGGCAATCTCAAGGTATCAATCCCTTTCTATCGTCTCTGTCCTTGCTCGTGACCTTGTTCTATCGTAGACCCTGAAAACACTAGGCAGCTGCTATCGCTTCTACTAACGCTGAACATGTAACCATCAATCTCGCAGCTCGATGAACAAAATCACATATAAAAAGATTTAGAATTCGAACTGAACTGATTGGTATAGTAGAGTAGATGAAGAATTGTTTTGTGGTTGAAGGTACATATGGGAACTCATATGTGGACCAACGGAGCATCACGTCGAGGACGACGAATGTCACTGGACCTACCGCCGCTACCAATTACCCCCAAGGACTCGGAGTTCCTTCAAAGACGACCGGATCTCTTCTACCCTTATCTACCCGCGCCGTTCCTTAATGGGGTGCAACAGAAGGTAAGTGACATTGACGACGTCCTTCATGTAAATTCTGGATGAAAATCTAAGAGAAAGTTGAAGAATATGTTATCTTTAATGAAAATATGAGATCGGGCAAAGTTTGGGGGTTTTGTCGTTTTCTTTGTTTCAATAGAATGTAACAAAATCTTGGTGACCTTGATGAGGAAAACAAGGGAAAAAAGTTGAATAACATGGAATTAAGCAGGTGAACACTTTCATTAGGGTTACGGGTCCTACTATTTTGTTTATCATGCTGATCGAGAACGACATTTACTTTGGGTTTTTAAGAGTTTATCATCCAAACATTGATTATTTTCGATGTATACACTGTTGATTTTTGGGAATATATTCCATTACACTGTCCTTATAATACGGACCTAATCCAACTCTAAGGTACATTCAGACCTCACACAGACGTGACTTAAAAACAAATTGCAAATTACATCTTCCAACATTTTAGATTTGCTCCGAATAATCTGACCTAAATTTACACTATATTTAAATAGACCTAACGTAGATTTATCGTAGCCCTAACTCAAATCTAGCACAGAACAACCCAGATGTGACCAAGACATACACTGCCGTCCATAAGCATTAGGACACTTACCATTTCGGTCGAAAGTATGCCATTTTATTTATATTACTGCAAAATCGTGGAAAAATTATTTAGAAGACTATCAAGAGAATAATGAAACAAAAATAGTACATAGTCCTCCCACTTATCTGACTTGAACTCAATTGAAATCGTATAGAATGAACTATACCAAAAAAAAAAATCGACAAATCTGTCCAAAATCAAAATCTGATTTGTGGATAGACTTGTATCTTGGAACAGAACAAAATATTACCAGAAATTATTGAAAAGTTTACAGCTAAAATGCCAAGATTTGTTGAAGCTGCAATCAAGGAACGAAGAGGTCATACCATCGAAAAGAGTATTTAATTTTCAAATAATTTCCATTGTGAGATTTGCAATGTTATATAGAATACATATTTTCTTTGCAGTACAAAGTGTTGAACCGGGCAATACTCGTCGAATGCTCTAATAGTACATCATGTACATTTCTTTATACTTGAATTTATTATTAAAACAAAGTCTATAAAATACTCACTTGTTATTATTATAGATATTAATTCTCGGTAACTTGAAAAGCTCAACAGTTCGTTTCCTTTGAACTGTTCCACGGTTAGGCTGAAATTTTCACAATGAATGAGTCGAATTCATAGACAATAAACGAGTCATTACTGTGATCTGATGTCACTGTGTAAGATCATACTGTATCCTCCTCAATACCCTACCTTTGTTTACACCACATCTTCAAGGTCTAATGCTAATTTATCAATCACTATATGTAAACCTGACTTAGAATCAATTATACACGTCGAATTAATACGAAGAATACATCACGATTACACCGGAGTATAAAGACTTTGCGTTTAGTTAGATCCGGGTTAACTGTACATTGTTGCCTAAGTTATATCTCGGTAAAGCGTATAATGTTCGCGTTAGGTCTTTATGAAATATACATGTATAAGGTCAAGAGTTAAGTCTGGATTAGGTCTAAGTTATGTCTCAATAAAGCATAATTTAGGCCTACATTACGTCTGGGTGAGAATCCTAATTATAAATTCCCTTCATCAGATCTTTAGACTGAAAACAAATAGTAAAATTTCTCTAGTTGGATACCTAACTGTAAAAGTCACTAAATCATCTTACTAATCATCTAACTGTCTCAAATTCTTGATCTTCAAATTGAATATAAGCTGCTTCAGCAACGTATTAAAGACAACCCCATTAATTAATCCGTGTTTCTTCTCATGTTTGTAGGTAATTGCCTCCGAATAAAGCTTAACCAGTCGACGTGCCTTACTTACAGCTGAACGAGATCTCGGTAATCCAAAGTAGCAACGGGCTAGCAGGTCACACAGTGGCAGGGAAGTACGCCGGCCTCTTTGGGTCAGTATACGCAGCTGGTGCAGGCTTTCCATTGGACAAGCAACCCATGACAGGGTCCAGTAACGGTCCCCTTATGGACCCAAAATCGTCGATCCCGTCAGGGTCAATGTTGTTCCAACCTCCATCGCCGTCCAATTCTCCGGGAGCTTCTCAATCGACTCCGGGAGGTCAAAACTCCTGGCCAAGCGATGCTCTTCAGCATCATTTCGACCGAGAGACCCCGACAAGGTCAGAGGGCAACTCTACACCTCCCTCGGCTAGACTTCAGCCACCGTCGGCGACCAGGGGCGAAGGCTTAGCCACGTGAAGGTCGTTCACAACGTACTTGACCCTGTAGTGAACTCCGTCCTGGCCAGACAGACGTTCCAGCCAGTGTTTCAGTGCATTTCGAGCTCAAGGACTCGGGACCGATGTGTCCACAAATACTACCGTAACCCCCACAGCCAGCAGACACCATGTTCCTATTATTACGCTAGTCTTCAAGGCCAGCTGGAGTACCAGGCCTAACAGACCCCAAGGTCCTCGCGATTGGCGCCTAGACTGAGCCCCCCATTTGGGCCGCAAGACACGTGGCGCCACCATGGTGGACCCTTCGTACTATGACCGTCCACGTGGTCAACCGAACACGGACCTGGGCACCCTGAAAAGCATAGTTTTTACATTTCATGGTCAGGAAGGTCGAGTGTTCTCCACTGTATATCTTTTGATCGAATTCAGAAATCAACCAGCGTTTTCTTTATTTAATTTAAGTTTCAAATTCGTTTTAATGCATTCTTTAAAAACGTAACAAATTTAGTAGAAATCATTCTTTTTTTAACTTTACTTTCGACAACAGACGTTCCTGTTTATGCGGACAATTTTTTCTTTCCTCTTTTTTCTGGTATAGTATGAATGTAACTGGTGTTCGCCTATTCATCAATACTGCAATTTAGTTGTTGAATAATAATAATAGTAATAATAGTCGCGACCGTTTTCAAATAAATTGTTATTTTCTACAGTTTTAAATGATTCATTGAAACGATCATTTCAATTCTCATTAATTCATTTATCTGAATGAAAATTCGCCCAGGTCTGACTTCATACTTAGGATTATGTTGCTCCGACTCTATGCATGGGGTGTCCCAAAGAACCTGATTGCTTTGAGGATCAGTAAAACTCTTTGTTAACATTCAGAATGTAAAATATTCAACCCCGCTCGTCTGAAACAAAGAAAAATAAAAAATGATACCTGAGGCTATCAAGTTGTACGGTACACCCTGTACAAAGGGAAGCATACAGAGTCCCAGAAAAAGTAAAACAATCCAGAAGACAGAATAATTGTATGTAAATGAACGTGTCAAAATTTGTCGAAAATCTTTATCAGTGGAAATCTTTATTTTCAAGGAAAACGGCTTTAAAAATTCATCGTAACGTTTACTGATTCGAGCAGTGCATAAATAAAAATCCGTCGTTCCGAACACATTAAAATTTTCCAACAAAGTTCTTTTCTGAACATAGTACACCTGAAAATAAACTATAACCCATAATCTGTTCAGCAATTCTTGCCACTGAATAAATTTGCAATGCCATTTTCCTCGAAACCAAAGATTTTTGATTAAAAAAAGAAGTAAATGCCCGACTTGAATTCATCGCTCTAAACACTGTAATCCCTTCAGGGTTGTTCTACATTTTTTGGGTCTTCTTCGTGTATTTACATATATATGTGTGTATGTATATGTATATATGCGAATATATATATACATATACATATATTATACATAAAAAAAGATTATATATATATAAAATTATGTATCGGTGCGAAGGGAAAGAAGGAGAAAGACTTTTCTCGCGAAAGAAAGTGATTGTTTAGAAATAAAAAAATGGCGGGCCCGGCATCGCCCCTCACTGTGATATGAGAGGAGCAGCCTGCAATCATTTAAACCAATGTACTTATACTTTGTATCATATTAGTATTATCGTTTAAACAAACGACTGTACAGCACACGTCCACTTTTTGCCACGAAAGAGAAAAGAGTAGCAGAATTTTTCCTACTCCCGTTCTTGCGAACTTCGCCGATTTTTTTTGGATTTTTACGCAAGCTCACATTATTTCTTAGGCACACTCATGATGGTTTCGTGGGAAACTTGCAGTCATTTTAATTTGGAAGAATGGAAATTACGGCTTGGCAGATCTGGGATCCCCATAAGACTCTTTTTGGATGGAAAATCTGTAGGCTTGAAAATTTATTTTTAAAATTGACGGATCGTAGACTAACAAAAAATTGAAAACATATTCCTTGAGATTTTCTGAAACATTGATTTATTTAATGAATATTTGTAAGTTTTCATGTACCTAAAAAAATCTACGTTTTCGTTCCCATAACGATCGGACTATTAGGAAAAATATATTTCGGAGGCACACTAAAAATTTGAAAAGTTAACTAAACAGCCATTTGTCCAAAACATATTCATAATATGAAAATATTTAGTTCATGTTTTCTATTTATAATTTTAATTTGTTAATCAATGAAGCGTACATTGGATTTTTTTGAAAATTTCATAAAAGACTTGCGGTACTGTGCATCACGTGACCGCCAGAAATTAAAACGAACGAACCATTTGCGCGTAATTCAACTAAAGTTCCCAAAAATTAATTTTAATTATCCCTCCCTCGCTTATAAGGAACTGTATAAAAGTAGTATCATAAATAACTGATTGTTTACTTATTGTACACTCACAGACAAATCCGAATCAAACATATCTGAATATTTTCAAATTCAGAACGTAACAATCCGAAAAAGAATGCAATGTTATTCGTTGCATCATAAAAAATAAGTTCAATCGTCAAATCAATTTGTAAAATACTGATAAAAAATTTTAAAATAGCGACGAGTTGTGCAATGGATCCGGTACAGTCGTGCTTGAAGACTAATAAACGTTGTGAAAAAAATATGTAAAAAATAACTATAGCGTGTGTCCAGTAGACACTTTGCGTAATTTCTCGGATTTTTAACTAGCTTAGGCCTAACATTTTAAGTGGCCGCGATGAAAGATCAAGGTCACGTGGTTTCTGGTCCCAGTTATGACTTTGGATCGATAAAAAATGGCGCCATCAACAATCGAAACTCTGAATAACGCAAAAACTTAAATAACGAAAAACAGACACGTATTTAGAAAAACATACCTACTGGTGTCTTCCATAACTATGGTGGTTCAAAGTGAATGATGAAGTGGTCAATTTTAAAAAAGAAAGTTTGGATTGGACTAAAAGTCTGAACAGTATTGTTTTTATTTCTTACAAATATGAAAATTGAAACATTTTTTCAAGGGAAATTTCTTTTCAGTTCTGTAACACTGTATTGAACAAATTATCTTTGCTTTAATACACTGCTTATGTGAAATTAAAAAATGTTAGGACCGAAACATAGGCTCAGTTTTCAAAAAACACAATGGTGGAAGAGCTTCAAAACGGATTTGAATGAGAGGCAGCTCAAACGGATCGAGCCAGACAATTGTATGGAAAATAAAACTTGTACAGTAAACAAAATGGTGGTTCTAAAAAAAAACTTAATCCATGCTTTTTTAATGAAAACCTTGTAAATTCAACAAAGCATATCGATAACGTGTCTATAAAGGAATTTTCATTTAACAACCTAAAATTCGCCGCCAATGTTTCAAGATGGCTTCCAAGATAGGGGACACGATTTTTAAAAAGTGTCGCCGGAGATTTAAATTCGCGAAATTTTCGCAAAAGTTGAATTACCGAGGCGACAAAAAATATATATATATATAAATGGAATATTCTTAGGCGAGGAAAATCAAAATTTTTTTGCAAAGCGCCGTTGTAAATAATAACGAACACGTGATAATAAGTATAGACGAGTCGATGTAAATCATTTAGTGTGCTATTGGAAACGAAGAAAAATATATGGACGAGTATTTCGTAAGTTTAAGAGTGGTTTCCATGTACGACGAAGTCGTTTTTGTAATGAAAATTCGATGGAAGGAATGGGGAGACTGCAGCTGTTCTCCCAAAAATTCGAGAGTCCTGTGAAACATGTCCAAAAGAAAAAGTATTGCTTGTATGAACTTAGGTTTTTTCTTGTACATATTGTATAATCCGTGTATAAACATTCAGCTAGTTGCGAAAAACCTGTCTCATTGTAGTTAAAATTACGTTACGGATCATTATATCTATATCACTTCAACAATAAACAATTACTATGAGAATGAGTGGTGTTATTTTTATTGCATTTTCGAGAGAGATTTCAAACTTTTATTCTAAATGGCTTAAATTTCCCGCGCAATAAAAGTTGGACGCGCCATACTTTAGGTGTTTTCCAGTTTTATTTAAATTTGAAGTTGATAGAAATTAATTACAGACTAATGTTTTTTGTAGCCATTTAACTATATGTTTGTTTTAATATTTCGATTTGTTAATACAAAAGTTCAGTAATTTTTTCAAAATAAAAAATAAATAATAAATCAAACTGTTTTATATTGCTGTATAAATTCTTTTTGTTAGTCTCTTAGTGGCATGTCTTTATTAGCAGACAGAACTTGTACAACAATTTTTAAAATTAGAAACGCAATTTATTATTATTTTTCTTATTTTCTTTATCACATTATGAAAACTATTTATTTTGAAATGTAGATCCACAAACGAGGTATGGATTAGACTACTCATTCAATGTATTTTCGTGTCACACGGATTTGAGGTTCTAGAACCCATTACCATTTTCGTGTCATATCCTTCTGTATCGATTGGAATCTTTGCATGACAGCGCTATTAGTGGTAGGAATTAAAATCAGAAATCACAGACACTGTTATCTTCGCATCCTACTTTATCGATTGGGACTGGCTTTACGTGCCAGCGCTATCAGTGGTAGGTATTAAAATCAGAAATCATAGACATTTTTTATTTTGAACCATCGACAAACTACAGAATAAACCCAACATCTTATGGGACTTCGTGCCACATGGTCTGAAATACCGACTTTTCGAAAAACCACTGGTTTTCTTGCGCCCTCTGCGTTTAGGCGCGGTGATTTTGGAAATCAAATACAATCAAATACAATAAGATTTGAAAAATACATTCTTACCGTACTTTATGGAAGAAAGAAAATCAGAAAGCATATTCAGACGATTAATATATAATTTTTAAGAGTTTACATATTTAAAAAATATAAGTACTTCAATTTTGTTTATATAAAATTTATGGAAAATGTGTACAAATTCTTTTTCTACGAAAATATATTAGTAAACGGAATTATGCAACATATTTTGAAAGTTAGTCGTAATATTCAGATCGTTTTAGATTTTAAATGTTCCCCGTGATATTTCATTTGAATTCCTACCAGTTAGTTGTAATCTTATTTTAAACTAAATCAGTAATGTCGGGTGTGGCAATAGTAAGAGGTCTCGCGAGCTCTCCGGACATGTGGCAGAAAAATACATTGGACGATAGGTCTATTCTGTAGTTTGTTGATGATAACAGGTTCATTTTGATGCCTATATACGCAGAGTTTCATGTCAAACATGCTGGTTTTTGTTAGAAGGGCGTATCCTTTTCATTTCGCCAAAAACTCGAGAAGTGTGAAGGGCTGCGTCACACCAGTCTGGCCGGCCAATCGAGATATATCGATTAAGAATTTCTAGCTCGGTATCCAGGGATTCAAAAATGATGAGAGTGACCTATCTCAAGCGGAAATTCATGCCAAACACGCTGGTTTTTGGTAGAATCGCGTATCGCTTTTCGTTTCGTCAAAAGCTTAAGAATTGTGGAGGGTTGCGTCGAGTACTAACTTGGACCAGTTACTGGTACAAGTAGCTAGCCTGGCTAGTTCACTTACGGCTTACTGGTACAAGTTACCGATGTAAATACATAAGTAACTTGTACCAGTAAGTCGTAAGTGGTCTAGCTTGAATCAGTTGCTGGTAGAACTAAACAAATTTTGAATCCCTTTAATTCCATTAAGGCGGAGATCCACGATAAGACTAAAATTTCGGGTCTCGCATGAGACTTTAATGTTATTAGACAATTATTTCACGATGTGTTTCCACTATAGTACAAATTCTGATGTCATCTCTCATTAACTCACATCTCATGTGAAAATGTTGTCTCGCTTAAACAGGTCTGAATTTTTTATTGTTCCCACGATGCCTCAAAATATCTTGTAGTAATGAATGATTTCTTTTCAAGTTGGTTCTTATTTCAGTTTCAGACGTGGCATTTGAAAAACAAATCAGACAAGCAGTGGCTTGCACTTACTTAAATTCCTTGCCCAATGCTCAGCTTTTCTATTTAAATCTTTGTACTCACATGTTTGTTCCATGTTGCTAAAAAGAAAATAATATGATTGATATGAAAATTAATTTAATTTAATTGCTTACTCAAAACGATTTCAAACAAGTAATAATAATATGTTAATAATAGTAGATTCCGGTCCACTATATAAAAATAATAATAATAATAGCTTCTTATATTCGATTTAATATGTTACTTACAATTGAATTAACAATACACATATAAATAAGTTATTTTCCGTATATATCTAAACCCACCAATGCGCGATGCCGAATTTCCGCTCAGCGTCTACTGCAGGAAAGCAACTCTGATTGGATTTCAAGTTCCCCGCTACGCGATAGAACCGCCAAGCTCTCATATAAATACGACACACCGTAATATCCAGAGTCAGTCTTCCGCCAGCAGCCTTCCTGATCCTTCTCCTGATCATCCTCTTCCAATACATCCTCCTCTTCGTTCTCCTGATCCTCCGTTCCCAATACATCCTCCTCTTCCTCCTCCTTCAATACCTCCTCCTCCTACACCTCCTTCAGATCCCGAACGCGATCGTCATCCTTATCCTCCCGATCCCTATCCTTATCTTTCCCTTCACAATCACCAACCTTGTACTCATCCTCCCGCTCCCATTCCCCATCCAGAGCCTCATTCTCACGATCCTCCTTCAGCACCTCCCTCTACTCCACATCATTATCCTAATCCTCTCGATCCCCATCGGCATCATCCACACCCTCCCGATCTCTATCATCATCCTTACCCTCCTCATCTCCATCCTTACCGACATCCTCCCGATCTCTATCCTCATCCTCCCCCTCCCGATCTCTATCCACATCCTCCCCCTCCCGATCATCATCCTGAGCCTCACTCTCCCGATCCCCATCCATATCCTTGTCATTATCCTTGCGATCCTCATCCTTACCCCCAGATCCTGATTACCGATTCTCTTCGCGGTCTCTTAGAATCCTCGGCCTCTCTGTTTCACAATCACATTTCGATCTCTATCGATTTCTATCGCTCATATTTTTATTCCCATTGGTCTCTATCGTATTACATCGCTTATATGTCGATTTATGTCGTTCCCCACCGGTCCCTATCGTTCCCTGTCGTTCCCTATCGGTCTCTACTGTTTCCTAACGGTATTTATCGTTCTTTATTGATCTCTATCGTTCTTTATCGATCTCTATCGTTCTTTATCGTTCGCTATCGTTCCCTATCGGTATCTATCGTTCCCTATCAGTATCTATCGCTCATATTTCAGCCCCTATTCGTCTCTATCGTTCTGCATCGCTTATATTTCGATTTCTGTCAGACTCTATAGCCAATATTTCGTTCTCTGTCGGTTTCTATCGTTCCCTGTCGGTATTTTCCGCTCATATTTCAGTCCCCATTGGTCTCTGTCATTCTGCATCGCTTATATTTTCATCTGGTCGGTCTCTATCGCTAATATTTCGGTTCTTATCGTTCCCTAAGCGTTCTTTATCGTTCGCCATCGTTCCCTATCGGACTCTACTGTTTCCTAACGGTATTTATCGTTCTTTATCGATTTCTATTGGTACCTATTGGGCCCTATCGCTCATATTTCTGTCCCCATTGGTCTCTATCGTTCTGCTTCGCTTATATTTCGATCTCTGTCGGTCTATATTGCTGATATTTCGGTTCTTATCGTTCTCTATTGTTCCCTGTCGTTCACTATCGTTCCCAATTGTTCTTTATCGATTTTTATCGTTCCCAATCGTTCTTTATCGATTTTTATCGTTCCTTATCGGTCTCTATCGATCTCTATCGCTCATATTTCGATTTCTGTCGGTTCCTGTCGGTGTCTATCGCACATATTTCGGTGTCTATCGTTCCTAAACATTTCGGTTCTTATCGTTCCCTATCGTTCCTTATCGTTCGCCAACGTTCCCTATCGAACTCTACTGCTTCCTAACGGTATTTATCGTTCTTGATCGATCTTTATTGGTACCTATCGGTCCTTAT
The DNA here is from genome assembly GCA_916610135.2 of Macropis europaea. NCBI lineage: Eukaryota > Metazoa > Arthropoda > Insecta > Hymenoptera > Melittidae > Macropis > Macropis europaea. Next base: position 20,706,301 of record OU744345.1, on the reverse strand, counting down.
CGTTCATATTTCAGCCCCAATTGGCCTCTATCGTTTTGCATCACTTATACTTCGATCCCGGTCGGTCTCTATCGGTAATATTTCATTTCCTATCGATTTCAGTCGTTCCCAATCGTTCCCTATCGATTACTATTGTTCCCTATCGGTCTCTACCAGTCTCCATCGCTCGTATTTCGACTTGTATCGGCCCCTGCCGGTATTTATTGCACAGATTTCGGTATCTATCGTTCCCACACACTTTTTATCTCTCAACTTTCGGTCTCTATCGCTAATATTTCTAACCCTACTGGTCTGTATCGTTAATATTTTGGCTTACATCGATCTTTATCGGGCTCTACCGCTAACATTTCGGTCTCTACCGTTCTCAAACGCCTTCTATCACTCGTATGTTGGTCTCTATCGTTAATATTTCGGTCTCTATCGTTCAGTACCGTTCTCTATCGATCGCTAGCGGTATCTATTGCACATATTTCGGTTTCCATCCTTTCCAAACAGTTTCTGTCGGTCAAATTTCGGTCTTTACCGGTACCTATCGCACATATTTCTGTCACTATCGTTCTCAAACTGTTTTTGTCGCACATATTTCGGTCCGTATCGCTAATATTTCGAACTCTATTGGACTATATCGTTAATATTTTTACCTGTGTCGACCTTTATCGGTCTCTGCCGCTAATATTAAGGCCTCTATCGTTTTGTACAGTACTCTGTCAATCTCTAGCGGTATCTATGTCCGCATATTTCGGTTTCTATCGTTCACAAACAGTTTCTGTCACTCATATTTTGGACTCTATCGCTAATATTTCGCTCGCCATCGCCCAGTACCGTTCTCTGTCTATCTCTAGCGGGGTCCGTCGTTCATATTTCAGCCCCAATTGGTCTCTATCCTTCTTCATCGCTTACATTTCGATACACGGCAGTCTCTATCGCTGATATTTCATTCCCTATCATTTTCAGTTATTCCCAATCGTTCCGTATCGATTTCTCTCGCACCCTATCCGTCTCTACCGATCCTTATCACTCATATACTTCGACTATCGGCACTGTAGGTGTTTATCGCACATATTTCGGTACCAACCGTTCCCAAACAATTTTTACCTCTCAACTTTCGATCTCTAACGGTCCCGATCATTCCCTAGCGTTCCCTATCGGTCGAATTTCCATTCCGGTACATCTAAAAACGAATTTTTCAATTAGCTGAAAAATCAAATACTTTGAACTCAGGTACCCCCAAAAATGAATTTTTTTCAATCAAGTACTCCTAAAAATGGAATATTTTAAAATCAGGTACTCCCACAAATTAATTTGTTACAATCAGGTACTTCAAAAAGCGATTTTTTAATTCAGGTACTCCGAAAACTGAGGTAAAATCAGGTACTTTCACAAATTAGTTTTTCTAATCCAGGTACTCCGAATAATCAAATATTCTAAAATCAGGTACTTCCAAAAATGAATTTTATCATTCAGGTACTGCTAAAACTGAAGCATTCTAAAAACAGTTACATCCAAAAATGAATTTCTCATTCAGGTAGTCCAAGAATTCACTTTTTGAAGTACCTGATTCAGAAATAGTTTATTTTTCGGAGTACCTGAGTGAAAAATTACATTCTTACGTGTACGTGATTTTAAACTTCCAATTTTTTGGAGTACCTGAATAAAAAAATCATTTTTCTAAGTACCTGATTTTTGAATAGTTGATTTTTCAGAGTACCTGAATGAAAAGGGGCAGTTTTTGAAGTACCTGATTTTAGTATACCTCAGTTTTCGGAGTACCTGAATGAAAAGATGCAGTTCTCGAAGTACCTGATTTTAGAATACTTGATTTTTCGGGGTACCTGAATGGGAAAGTGAGTTTTCTAAGTACCTGATTTTGGAATATTTGATTTTTCTGAGTACCTGAATGAAAAAAGGCAGTTTTCGAAATACCTGATTTTGGAATATTTGATTTTTCTGAGTACCTGTATGAAAAAAGGCAGTTTTCGAAGTACCTGATTTTGAAATATTTCATTTTTCTGAGTAGCTAAATGAGAAAAACAGTTTCCGAAGTATCAGAATGGATAGGGAACGACAGAGAACGAAATATTCGGGACAGGGACCGACAGAGATGGAAATATAAGCGATGCAGACTGATAGAGACCAATGGGCGCTGAAATATGAACGACAGACCGCTAAAAGTCGACAGAGAACGGTACTGGACGATAGAGATCAAAATATTAGAGATAGAGGCCAAAATATGTACAACAGAAACAGTTTGAGAACGACAGAGACCGAAATATGTGCGATAGATATCGATAGAGACCGAAATTTGAGCGACAGAATCTATTTGGATACGAAAGAGACCGAAATATGTGCGATAGATATCGATAGAGATCGAAATTTTAGCGACAGAATCTGTTTGGATACAACAGAGACCGAAATATGTGCGGTAGATACCGCTAGAGATCGATAGAGAACGGTACTGTGCGACGGAGACTGAAATATTGGCGGTAGAGATCGAGAAAGGTTGACATAGGCCAAAGTATTAACGATACAGACCAATAGAGTTCGAAATATTAGCGATACGGACCGAAATATGTGCAACAGAAACAGTTTGAGAACGATAGAGAACGAAATATGTGTGATAGATACCGGTAGAGACCGAAATTTGAGCAACAGAAACAGTTCGAGAACGATAAAGGCCGAAATATTAGCGGTAGTGGCCAACAAAGGTCGATATTGACCAGAATATTCGCGATACAGGCCAATAGAATTCGAAATATTAGCAACAGAGACCGAAATACATGCGATAGAAACAGTTTGAGGACGATAAAGATCGAAATATGTGCGACGAAGACTGTTTAGGAACGATAGACACCGAAATATGTGCGATAGACACCGACAGGAACCGACAGAAATCGAAATATAAGCGAAGCAGAACGATAGAGACCAATGGGGACAGAAATATGAGCGATAGGGCCCAATAGGTACCAATAGAAATCGATAAAGAACGATAAATACCGTTAGGAAACAGTAGAGTCCGATAGGGAACGATGGCGAACGATAAAGAACGGTTAGGGAACGATAAGAACCGAAATATTAGCGATAGAGACCGACCAGATGAAAATATAAGCGATGCAGAATGACAGAGACCAATGGGGACTGAAATATGAGCGGAAAATACCGACAGGGAACGATAGAAATCGACAGAGACCGAAATGTTGGCTATAGAGTCCGACAGAGATTGAAATATAAGTCAAGCAGGACGATAGAGACCAATGGGGACAGAAATATGAGCGATAGATACTGATATGGAACGATAGAAAACCAATAGGGAACGATAGAGATCGATAAAGAACGATAGAAACCGATAGTGAACGATAGAGATCGATAAATAACGATAGGTACCGTTAGAAAACAGTTGAGGCCAACAGGGAACGATAAACACCGATAGGGAGCGAGAGACACTGATAGAGAACGATAAGAACCGAAACATTAGCGATAGAGACCGACAGAAATCGAAGTATAAGCGATGCAGAACGACAGAGATCAATGGGAACAGAAATATGAGCGATAGATACTAATAGGTAACGATAGAGATCGATAAAGAACGATAAATACTGTTAAGAAACAGTAGAGACCGATAGGGAACTATAGAAACCGATAGGGAACGAAATATTAGCGGTAGAGACCGACGGAGATCGACATATAAACGATGCAATACGATAAGGACTAATAGGGACAAAAAGAGAACGTCAGAGACCGATAGAGATCGATAAGGTTGGGGGTTGGGAGGATAAGGATGAGGATCAGGAGGATGTGGGTAAGGATGAGGATGAGGATGAGGATCAGGAGGATGTGGGTAAGAACGGGGATGGGGATCGTTAGGTTATGGATGGGGAAGGGGATCGGAAGGACAACGATGGCGATCGGGAAGGGGAGGGTGAGGACGGGGATGAAGAGTATATGAGTACAGATGAGGATCGGGTAGGAGAAGGATGAGGATGGGGATCGGAAGGAAGTATTGGAGGAGTAGAAGGAAGATCAGGAGAAGGATCAGGAGGCTGCTGGCGGAAGACTGACTCTGAACATTGCGTTGTGTCCTATTTATATGAGAGCTTGGTGGCTCTGTCGCATAGTGAGGGAACTTGAAATCCAATCAGAGTTGTTTTTCTGGAGTAAACGCTGAGTGGAAATTCGGCTTCGCGCATTGGTGGGTTCAGCGGTAGACGAAAAATAATGGCGTAAACGGAATACGCACAGTACTTACATCTACCAGCCCTTGACATCCTCTGTGTTATGATTCGTTCTTCAACTCACCAATAGCACGTGACTTTTCTTGTTGTTTCGTGATGTATGTATCTCGTGTGAATTTATTTTATGTTCGTAGTATTTATATGTGTGTACTGCTAATTTAATTATAAGTATCATATTAAGTCGAATATCAGACGCTATTATTGTTAGTATTTTTATATGGTAGACCAGAATCTACTATTATTAATATATTACTATTACTTGTTTGAAATCATTTCGAGTAAACAATTAAATTAAGTGAATTTTCATACCAATTATATCATTTTCTTTTTAGTAACATGGAACAATCATGTGAGAACAAAGATTTAAATAGAAAAGCTGAGCATTGGGCAAGAAATTTAAGTAAGCACAAGCTATTGCTTGTCTGATTTGTTTTTTAAATGCGATGTCTGAAACTTGAATAAGAACAGATCTTTCAAAATAAGAACCATCTTGAGAGAAATCATTCATTACTATAAGATATTTTGATGCATCGTGGAAACAATATAAAATTCAAACCTGTTTAAGCGAGACAAAATTTTCACATGAGATGTGAGTTAATGAGAGATGACATCAGAATTTGTCCTGTAGTGGAATCACATCGTGAAATAATTATCTGATGGTATTAAAGACTCACGCGAGACACGAAATTTCTGTCTTATCGTGGATTCTCGCTTTAATGGAATTAAAGGATTCAAAATTTGTTTACTTGTACCAACCACTGGTCCAAGCTGGTCCTCGACGCAGCGTTTCACAGTTCTTAAGCTTTTGGCGAAACGAAAAGAGATACGCCATTCTAACAAAAATCAGCGTATTTGACATGAAATTCTGCGTAAGATAGGTTATTTGTAATATGTTCATCAATGTATTATAAAAAATAGAAAAAATTTATTTTCGTTATACGATGTCTGATCTCCATCGACAAAAAAACTGCTCGCCGTTGAGTGAAACCTCAGCAATGCTCTATCTCTCTCTCTCCCCCAAAGTATCGCTCCTCAGGTTAGGCTCGTAAATACTGTACTCGAAAAGGCGATGACTACTTGCCTTACCACCGTTTGTTGTAATTTGTCGGCTCGAACGCTGTTAGAATGTGCCGTGGAACACTAATTTTTCATAATTGACGGTACAGAGCATGCGTGAAAATGTAACCAATCAAATTTAGGCACTTTAATACGGTAGGCCCCCCTAACTTCGGTTTCACATCCTTCACCGATAAACTAAATTTATGACAAAGAGTAGGTATACTCTTTCCTCCTCTTTGCTTATGCTTCGTCCCTATATTTCTATGTCGATGCTCCATCTCTATATTCCTAGGTCCATGCTATATAACCTAATGTCCTTAACCTAATTTGTACATGATGGCACAAGAAAACTAGGCAATTGTTTAACAAATTACAAATACAAAATGTTAAATACATAGGTACAATTTATCATTTACTTTCATAACTTTTATTTACCTAATCAATTTTGTTAGTGCCTACTGTACAGTCGATTGTGAGGACTTCGTAAGATTTGTACATTTTTAATTTGCATCCTTTCTTAGGAACAAATGTTATCGCGATGATAAATGTAAATGTATATAAAATTTTCAATCAGACCGATAAGAAATATTTTAGCCTTTATATAGAATGGTTTCAGTCTCATTTCAATGTAATGTTATTTGAATCAAATATGCGACCACTGAGGGGTGAGGTTTGTATGCATATCCAAAATTCAAGGTTGTCATTTATTTTGTCATTGTCATTTTGATCAAGCTTGTAATTTAAATGCGCTTCGACTAATACAATTTCTATGTAATTTAAAATAATCTTTTTTAATGGAAAAAATTGCCTTTGTAGATGAATACTAAAGACATAGAATATTTTAGCAATGAATTGTCAAAATCATCCAACGAGTACCTGCAAGAAACAAAGGAAATATTTAGTGGAAATGATAAAGAAGTGCAATATTTTATTCAAAACGAAATGCTAGAGTGGAAAAAAAATGTGTGGACTCTTGGAACAATTAAACTGTATCCTATTTTAGATATAAATATTCTTTCAGAAAGTTTTCAACAATTTTTGAATATTTATCAAAATATTCAAGGCAAATTAAATTCATTGGAAACCGAAAACAAATATCTAATGGATACAAAAATAAAATTAAGCCAAGATATAGAAGAGATGATCAAAATCAAAACTAGCATGGAACAAGATTTGTATAAAAAATGTATGCTAATTATAAATTCAAAAAAAGAGAAACTAAGAAAAATGCAAAATCTACTGAAAAGAGAAAAGAGTACTGAAGGTTCGATATTTGATGCATGTACTGATGAAAGCGAACAATCAGGCGAAGAGGATCATAAAATAAATAGTAAACGCAGAATACGGACCAAAACTCAAAAAAGAAAGACCATTAGTAATCCTAATCTTGAAAGTGTAATGAAAACTAGAAAATCAGACCTGGCCACAAGTGCAGCTTCCACTGTTAATGAAAAAACTCTTGACAGTGAAAATCTTGCAAATAATCCAATACAAGTTCCAGAAAATACAGAATCTGTAGTATCAGAACATGAAAGCATACATAAAGTACATCACTGTGTACCTAGAACCAGAAAGTCAAGAAGCAGTTTGAATTTTACTGAAGAAGATTCTGAGGACGAATTATTTTCTTCATGATGCATAACTATATTTTTGAAGCACTGAAAATGGTCTTCTATCTTACACACAAAGCTACTGAAGTTGTTGTCTCAGATTTGAATGTGCTTTTGCATATTCATAGATCATATTGTTACAAACCTTCTTCCTCTACATGATTTTAGGCATAGATGATCAATAGTTTACAAGATATTTAATGTTAAAATTCATTTGTTCTAAAGAAACTCCATAACAACCTATTGCCTTGCCGTCTGCTCCAGGCTCTTCTACTTGAAAGCAGCTGTTACAGTATAGTAGTTAAACCATATCAGAACTTCCACATTAAATGCGCTTTAAGATGGTGTTTGACCGAATACGCTATCTGGCATAGAAGCGACGTAAATTGGAAAAATGTGATAGAATCACACACTGAATTCTTCTATTAACAGGAAAATAAAATAATTTAATCGGGTCTCTGGAATGCTGTATCCTGGAAGTCCAATAGTGCAAAACCTTTTAAACTATTGACTGTGGACGTCCAAAACCATATATAGAAAGATTGGTAATAATATGATCTATCAACATACAACAGCTCATTAAAATCTGAGACAATCACTTTGGTAGCTTTCCTTGTTAGCACTAATCATGCCCAGTGCAGTTGAACTTCAATGATTGGACAAGTATTGGTATTTCCTGTGTGACAACACATTTGGCAAAATGAAAATTGTATAATCTAAAGTTGAAAATGTCTTAAAATGTTATTTATTGTTTCAATTCATAAATTATGTACAAAACAGTTTTTCTGTAATTTGTACTTTATTTTTATAATGGCTGCAGATTGTTGTAAGAGCAAGGCATTGTTCCTTATTCTTTATTGTTAGTTTTAAAATCAAGCTTAATTGTACATAAGAATAATTTACATAAAAATCAACTTTGGTATGTAAATATAACAATAGTATATTTATTTAATTTCTATATTTCTATGATTTATGTATTGTGGAAATTGTATTATATATTTATATTTACTCTTTACTTCTTTTATAATATACAAAATGGTTTTTATTATTATTAAGATTGTTTTCTATAACAACTTAATATTGTATTTTTATACTGAACTTGTATATTTTACACTGTATTTTTCGTCTTCGTTAATGGAAAAGGAGAAACGTTAACTCAATGGCATATTAGTAGAAAATTATGTAGCAAATAGCTATAGTCTTGTAATCATGTCCTACAACGATTAATAAAGAAATGATTTAAAAAATTTCAATTGGTACTTATTACACAACACGCTAACCCACGTTGACTACTAATTTTAAGTTCGATTGTTTTGACTCTTACTTGTCCACGGTCATATTATAGATGTTCATTAAATTTGTCTTTATGTAACTGAATGTTACGAAAACACATAGCATTACATTGAAAAGGAACAAGTTGCCGCTGGAATTACCCTTAAAAGAGATAATAAAAATTTACTTTTATACTATTAAATTCTATGTAAAAAGTTTATACGTTTCTTGTCTATCATTATTTCATAAATCCGCTAGTGTAGGCGTTATTTCAAATGGCACTTGTCTTGACACACTATGTTTAGTGCTTAATAAAGAAAAAAGATTATTATTTAATAATAAGTATAAGGTTATTATAAAAGGTTGCAAAAAAAAGTGTTCCGGGCTTATGAGGTAGACACTGTTCATTAAACTAAATAAAAAATGTCCACTAAGAAGGTGTCGAAAACTTACAGAGAATGTTACGGAGGTGACACGCCGATTTTTATTAAATTTTGGTATGATATAGATCTCGAAAAAATAGTCGACATGTATATTTTAGATCGACCGTCACCAAATTTAGGGGGGTGCAAACAGCACTCGAAATAGGGGGTGAAAAAATTATTTAGCTGCACCTGTATGTTTGAAACTATTGGAGATAGATAGAAAGTTTAAATATAGAGCTTGTCTATTTTTTAATGCCGAATTTAACTATGTAAAATAGACAATTTCTAAAAAAATTAATTTATTTAAGAAATATATTAAAAATTTATATATAACTTTTTTAAAAATATTTTATTTATTACGGCCACCAGCACGAGCGTCACCTGCGTCTGGCGCGCTTGCTATGCCCCCTACGGAGGGAATTTTCGTAATGAGCTTTTTACCGGCTTCGGCGATATCTAACCCTTGCAAATACGATAATAACACGTATGATAATGTAATTGCATAATACGCCGTTAAAATGTACCGGGATCTCGACCATACGAATCTAAAAACATATCAGGAACGAGATGTGCTTATATTGCGCATATAATAATATTTATTGCAAGGTTGAAACTAAAAAGTTCTGTTTATCCGTTTTTTTTATATTGATTTAAAGTTTATATGTGCATATTTTCATAAAAATTCATCAACATTTTGCCAGAAAAATTTGCAAAAATATGCACATGTTTAATATGTTTTTGAAACAAATTCATTTTTTTAGAGACTGTTTACATAGTCAGATTCGGCATTAAAAATAGACGAATTCTGCATTTAATAGAGATACTTTAATAAAGTAGACTGTAGACGATGGCCAATATAAAAAAAAAACGTGTCAAATATTTGTTGGACTCTATCATATCAAAATGTTATTAAATACGGCATGTGACAATTCCATCACATTCCTTGTCTGTAGATAGAATCATTCAAATTCGAACGTTTGATCTCTTAGTTAACCCTGGATAACTAACCTTTCATAAAAATGACGATCGGAACGTTTGAATCTCGTGATATCGGATGATCCGCTTACTAAATAAACTAATTATACTTATTATTTGCTTATTTATTTATTAATAAATTCAACACCAAATATAACTATTTAATTTCATTTATCCTGTTTCTTTATAAGATAAAATATTTTTGTTGTTAAATATAAAAAATTCAATTACATTCGTGTTTTTAACCCTTAACTACTATAGAACGTCTGTGAGACCGCTCCAAATTTCATTCATCCCTATTTCCCTTCCTGCATGTCTTATCGCCTTCTCACGCCATGTACCTTTCAATTAAAATCTAATGTTCAATCAGGCTTGGGAATCTTTATTATTAATGTACAAAGCAAGAACTTGTATGCACGTAATAACGCAATAAACATTAGCGGTCTGAGAGACCTATAGTGGTTGCGTAAGTTTCAACTTCTACAGTAGTTAAGAGTTAATTGACGTCGTCATTTTCACGAATGCTTAGTAATAACGTTACTCACAGATAGCTTAGTTACCTAGGGTTAAAGCAATTAAACAAATCGTCGGAAATATCGACGTTGGACGGGAGAAGACTTTATATTGTAAAGTCTTCTGTTAGAAGTTTAAATAATGCTGTCGATGTTTATTTTTGCTATAAAAACCGTTAATGCCGTGTCTCATAAGAAAATTCTCGGTCATCTTGTTCGGATGACATTCGAGGATATACGGGTGAAGATAAGGTCGATGAAGAGGACGTAACAAACGGAGCATGGTAGTCGTAACGATAATAGGCGAAAGACTCCCATCGCGCTGAGTGTTGCATGTCGAAGGATGCGGCGGTAGCAGCCGCTGTGCCGTTGTCATAGTAATTCCTTTCCGGTACACTCGGAACGTAGTTGTATTGGGGTTCCAAAAGGCTCTCTAAATCTCGGATGTATGTGATCGCATGCCTCAGCGACTCGATTTTTGAAAGTTTCTTCCCGGGTGGCTTGCGGTTCGGAAGTTTTGATCGCAGAAGTTCGAACGCGCGATTCATGTCTCGCATTCGCGTTCGTTCTCGATCGCAAGCGGACTTTTTGTAATCTGAAAGCGAAAACAATGAAATCAAACGTTTGACTGTAATAATGTATAAACGTTTTCTGTGAAGGGCGAGGCGCTTACAACAGACCACTAGAACAACTTTTGTTACGTTCTGATGACAAAATCAAATGTGCCTGATAAAAGATGCTTGGTTTCGACAGCGTAACTTGATTTTGAGGTCCCTTGTACAAATTGCATGCTTTCTTAAGGTAATTGCGCTAAAATGCACGGATTAAAAAAAATAAAACGTATATTTCTCTTTAATCAGACAAAAAAAGGAGTGGACAACTTATATATGTAATTAACTTTCATTATGCCTAATGAGAAGCATACTTGGTTGCGTTTATAAAAATCCCTCGATCATCTTTCATCTTATCATACAAGAAAATTGAATTGCAAAAAGATTGAAAGAACACCCTCATAACAAGCTAATTCGTTATCAACTTACCTAAAGCTATATAATAATATACATGTATTATTTGACAACTTAAGCTTGTAACCTGAATGCAGGATATAGAAAAAAACATTACTACAGTGACAAAGAATTACCCATACACTCTTGTTGCAAAATAGTATTATTTTATTTCACACCACCAAGAAACTGATCAGGAAAACGTATCATCTATATTGAAAATTCCTTATCGTCTAATAATCAAGACTTAATCAATATCACCGTAAGGTCCACAGCTAGAACTGTTAGGCAATGCCATTTATTCATAAAAAAAGTTACTCTTGTATACATACCTTTCTCAGTTTGTGATGGTTCACGCTGTACCGACTTAATGTTAGTTTCATGTAGTATTTCTAAATGTGAATGACTATTATTGACTTCCGGTTCGGGTACTCTTATCACAAACACTCGATCCATATTTTGTTGACGATCCTCATAGTTCTCATCCTGCCACATTCTTTTTACGGATTGGCGACGAGTGAACTTTGAATTGTCTGTAAATGTGTATTCTGTATTTTCTTTTTTACATAATTTTTCTCAGTAATTTCATGTTCAAAAAATTGTAACACACACGGGTGTCCTATTTTGATCAATATATCTCCGAATTACAAAATCTTTTTATAAGCAAAAATATTTGTCCCCCGTTAGAGAGGATCAGGATGCACGAATGCTACCACAATTTTCTTTCTTTACACAGGACAATATTTTTTTAATCGCCTACGTTTGTAACTCTTCCTAAAGATATCAGCCGTCAAACCGAGATGTTTCAAGATCAATCTAAACAATGTGCGACCTATAATCACATTACATTTTTAAATGCTATAATTACGTTATATCGTTGATTAGAAACAGTAATTATTTCTGTTCTTTTTTTTTTTAGTTACTTTCACTCGTTTATTGTCAACGAGATTAGTCTATTTTATAATAAAGAACAATTAAACTATATACATTGATCGAATAAGGATTACAATAAAGAGTGTACTGCTTATGATACATATTATAAAACATTGATATTTGATTGTATCGCTTCATATGTTTTGATTTTAAATGTAGCTACAGATCTTGAAGAACAGTCAACATTGTTAAAGTATTGGTTAATGCAACGTAATATTAACATGTATAGATATATTTAAACATAAATTTGTATTCATTATATAGTTTATTATTACCCGAAATTGAATTGTCCAAATTGTTTTTTTCTGTCGATGACGTTGATGTATGAAACATTTTTTTTATTAACTTCCTCACTTTGTTAAAAAGTTTGTTTCATATTTTACGAGTTGTTAATCTACAACGAAATTAGGCAAAGCAGAATAAACATTGTATGCAGTACTCAGTCCTGTGGTAACGGTTGAATGTAGAGTAAACGGTTTGTTACATTAAACAATGGAAAGAAATATGAAAGTATAAATTTTGGTGAAAATTCATCAACTTGCACTTGGATAAGTATAAAATATAAGGACTTTATACCTATAAAAAGAAATGCGAAGCGAGATCTTTACTTTGTGACAAAAATGCTGTTTGTGCAATAATGCAGTTAGTGTTTATATAATCTAAGTTCTACTTGTACATAGATACAATTTCCCAGTCCCCAGAATTGAAAATCATCTATGTGTGGATATTTTTATCGATTTTCCTCTATTTGATTGTTTATGAATACAAGTATTTATTGGTACCTGATTCGTGTCTCGTTAATGGATCTTGCAAACACTGGTTAATAGCGGATAATTTAGACGGAGAAGTCTCTTCCCGATTTAATATTTCTTCTCGCTGATGTTTGGAGTTTTTATCCAAGTCTAACAATATCGGTGATCGAGCACAATCCTCGTTGTTGCTCCCATTTTCGGACTAAAAAAACACAAACGGTAAAGCTTAAGTCAGACTGGATCAAGTAAGTGAAACCACTTCGATACCTTTATAAACATTGACTTTAACAAAAATTGATATAGCGTAATGCGATGTTCAATCATTTTGAGTAGCTTGTAGTTTTCAACATTTTAAGGACAACTCCAGTTTTTTAAATGGAACAGTGTTCATTGACGGTGTTATTTCCATTTTTGTAAATATATGGATGAATGCCCATTTTAAAAGCTCAAGATGGCCTCTTTCGAACTATGCAGTATTCGTTTAAACCATTTTTTGTTAAAATCAATTTTTTTTTAATTTATCGAAATGGTTCCAGTCACATGCTCTACCCTAGATATCTTGTGTCAGACTTCAAACAAAATTTTCCTAAAAAGCGTATATCACTTTTTGCAACCAGAACATCTCGCGTTTGATGGCAAACGATCAGCAGATTTTTACCTCGTTTCTCGGCAATGCGGCAGTATATTCCTTTGACTCCATAACAAGAATCGATCACTTATTGGCTTCGATAGCAAATTTTCACTTCTGGAATAGTTAGACTAAGGTAGGCTTCAGACTGTCGATCCACCTTCTTCGGGAAACTTTCCTAAGGCATATATCACGCACGACTGACAGACACGTTTGTCGTCGGATAAGATGTGGATCGGTCACAGACAGTCGTTATTAATGTTAATTTTATCCATTTATTAAGTGTTCAGGTGTTCCAACAGGGGCTCTCAATTCATGGAACAAGATGCTCGCTTATGCGATCTTGAATCGACAAGAAAGAGCCCTCTAAGTCACCGATCGGGTCAGAAAACTTTTTACTTTATGTTTAATCATCAACTAATATTTCATTTTTTCTGGTATAATACGTAGCCCCACTGTAATGTTGATGAGTCAGTGGTCATTCCCGGGGTGTATTCTCGTCGCAGCACCGTGTGAGAACTCCTGAGGATGATCTGAATAAAAGTAGGAATGCAAACATCGAAACATAATAGACGCTCGCTCGATGGAAATACTAATGAGGAGAACTGTACCAAGTATGAGGGATTGCGAAGAATGGGAAGATCGTTTTCGAAGAAACTATGGCTTTCCAACAAATTTTACCCCACCGTTTCTATATGTTATGTTACACGTTTGTAATCTTTCGATCTGACGACTTGCAAGTGACCTGACGTGCTAAAGTATCAAATCTAAGAAAAACAATTGCACATATATGATACAGAAGTTGTTAAAAAAGAAATTAAGGGTCCCACGTGGACATTCAAAACATTGTTCGAGATGTAGCGTTTAGAGTGGACTGGCATGCGTAATAGTTACAAGTAAGTAGACGTTGTCAAACTTCAAAGGCGTATTCGCGATACTATGTTTTCTAAAACGGTGTACATGATATCTCACACTACAATTGACGGATTACGAGTATAAAAAAGTTTATAAAAACAATTCGCTTTTCTGTTTTATGAAAACCAAAAAGGCGAAATCGGGTACACCATCTACTCGTGCTCGGAAAGACGCGTTTTACGATAATTGCTATCTCTAGTTCAAATATTTATATTTTTTAGTACAATTTTAAATACCGGAAGCTTAAGACACGTTCCAATAAACTGCCGAATATCAGAAGAATCGTATTTTTACTTTCTTCGCATTTTAAGCCCAAAAGCATTCACTTTCGAGGCTGGACACAATAGAATAACTCTTTAAACGTTATGGACTCGAGACGTATGGTTTCGAAAGAAACAGTGTCATCAACGCAGATGTATAGACCACTATACGTCGTGTACGGATCATCGATAAGCCCGCTTATTATGTACGGAACTCGAACTCCTGTGAGTAGACTACGGATGTTTATGCAATTTAACATATCGAAACACGTGAAAGATGCACTTTTAACGACGCAAGGAGAATAAAAAACACATTCTTTTAATATTTAAAGAACACAATACAGTTTGGTCAATATATCGTTTCTTTAACTACACTAACGCAACAAATATTGAAATGAAAATATATATTTGCATAAATATCCGCAGTCTACCTATAAACGTTCTCTGCTCGGACATTATTAGGATCATTCGCCAAATCAATCACTTTTTAACGTGGATGTTAAGGATTTTGTTTAAGATGAAATAGGATATAGTGCAGGTGAAATCATGGGGGGTTTAAGTCATCGTTTTGCTGGTTTCGAATTTATTGAAAAAATACGGACGATCGAATTTTGTAATTTTTGCCTATTTGTTCGTAAATTTTATTCCATCCTTTAACTGCGGCTGACCTAGGCAAAAAGCTGTATCGCTGTACTGGGTCAGTCATGAGAAACAGAACACCCGAATACTTTTATTATTATTGGCAATACGAGAAAATACCTGAGGAAAATGTTGCAATGTTCGAGGGAGCATATATAGTCGTATAGAGAAATTCGTCTTCAAGGTCACCATGAAGGTCACGTGAATATGCATACGTTACCCTCCGCATATCGACTGATCGATTGCGAGTAACTCCGATCAAGGTCACATGAAGGATATAGTATTATGTGTCGTTGGATTCGTCTCTACATAAACAATAACAATACAGACATAAAAATATAGGGTGCTATTTAAAAAAACATCGATGACTTTCACGTGACCTTCATGGTGACCTTGAAGACGAATTTCTCTATACGACTATACGTGGTCCGCCGAACACTGCTACTTTTTCCTCTAAAAATTTTTCCTATTGCCAATAATAACAAAAATACTCGGGTGTTCTGTCCCTCGTGACTAATCCTGTATACACAGATCTGCCGCAAGCGCAATAGTAAACGCGTGCGTATTATTTGATTCACCCTGTAGATGAGATAGATACATTCTCTTAATGGATTCATGGGTTCTGTTTAGCTCGAGTGAAACAAAACATACTTTTTAGCTACCCGCATGTGTAAATAATTCGTTTTGACTAGAATGAAATCTATCGATGTCATACCTTCAGGTTTCAAATCCAAGTTGTCGAACAATAAAATTCTTAAGATTGCATGGAAATCGATTCAAAAAATTGCAGAAGAGATCTCTCTATACATAACAACACATCGCTCTGTTTTAATAAATATTCGGTAATTTTCAGAGTGTTAGTAGAAATGTATAATTAGCGTTAAAAAGTGTTCACAGTGCTGATGTGTGTTCTCGTATGTTTGGCGTCGCACGTGTAACTGTGCGCCAGGGTTCAAATAGCGCGCCTTAGAAATCGAATGCCTAACATTTCAGTCGCTTGAATCTCAGGAACGAAGCCACCGATTGTGAAATACTATAGAATTTTCTGATTCGTTGTTACACGATGAATTAACAGTTTTTGTGATATACATCATGAGCCTTTTTACAATACAGTATGTTCATCGATACATGGAAGATTCGCAGTCGACTCGAATTATGGAAGTATATGTGCCATGTTGCGGGACATTTCTGCGCAAGCGCGTCACTACAGTCATGCTCGTAGCAGTCTGTATTTATGTTCTGTGAGTTTGGAGTAACGTCAGCGAAGGTTTGTTAAAATAACTTATAAAATAAAGGAAGAATTAAACTGTTAGAAACACTTTACGGCTGATGACATAAACTGATAACCAGTATGGAGCCTAAATCGATAGAAGATACCCTCGCGGACATGCGAATAAAATTCGCAAACGTTCGAAAACTACTTGATGATCATGAGAAATTCAGTACAGAGAACGAACCGTACAAAATGAAATACCAGGCAATAGAAGTACTGAAAACAATGGAAGCAGATCTTGTTGACGTTGTATCGAATATGCCTAATGAAGAGAGAGGAGAGGAAACTATAATGCTTGCAATAGTACATTTGAATCTTGGTTTGTTATATGCCGATACAGAGGAGCTAAAGGCAGGTGAAGAACAGTTCATGAAATGTATAGAATTATTAAAGGACAAGGAATTGGAACCAGAGGCGGTTCTACCGATTCTCAGCTCTCTTAACCAATTGGGTATTATTTGGTCACAATGGAATCAGCTTACAAAAGCAAAAGTTTTGTTAGATCGAGCTGAACAAATCTATAATGATTATATAAATGTTAATAGTCCCTGTAAGGATCCTGTTAATATGGCAGAAAATTTTGGCATTGAAGACACTAAAGATGAACTAAGCTCTAAAGAAGTATTCGAAAAAATCCATACCTTAACTTTATATTATTTAGCACAAGTCTATAGTGCCCTAAAGGATCATGGTAAATCTGCAATATATTGTCATAAGGCTTTACGCAGACAGTTGGGTGTAGACGATATCATGCAAGATTTAGATTATATTGATTGGGCATTAAATGCTGCAACACTTTCTCAATATTTTACGGAAACTGATGGGTTCTCCCAAGCAAGGCATCATTTGGCAGCTGCATATTATATATTACAAAAATACAAGAATGTACTAAATGAGAAAACTGAAAGTGAGGGAAACACTGAAACTACTGCAGCTGCATGGGAAACGTTTAAACATAGAAGCGCAGACATTGCTAGATGCTGGGCTAAATATGGAATAATGCTTTTGAGCTTGTCGAAACAGAGACTTTTAGACAAGAATGATACTGAGGAAGAGAACAACCAATTAGATACTAAAAATCTATTAAAATCGAATGCAATGGATAATCTCAAATTTAACATTTTGGAAAAAGAGATAGAATCAATTGAAAATCAAATTACTGATAAATATTTATTAGATTTCAGTGATGCTAAACCAGTGTTTTTAAATGCTCAGAAATGGTTAGAACAGGCAAACGAATATTATACATTAGAAAACCATGCATCAGACTATGTATCAATTGCACAAGACATGTCTCAGGCTTACAAATATTTATCTTTCTTTGAAGAACACGAAGACAGGCAGGCAAAAATGCACAAAAGGAGAATAGATATTTTAGAAAGTGTTGTCAAGGAATTGAATCCTCAGTACTACAAGTCTGCTTGTAGACAGATCTGGATTGAATTGGGAGAAACGTATTCTGATATTCTTAACATAAAACTAGATCGTTTAGAATCAACAAATGAGAAACCCACACCACAAGCATTGATGAAAATCAATCACTTAGCAAACTGTTCTATAAAGAATTTTCAAATGTTCCTTGATTCCTTAGAAACTCGGGCCACACATTCTAGAATTGAACAGCTGCCTGAAGATGTAATGCAACCAGCATTGATTTCCTATTTTCACCTTGGTAGATTATACAATAAAATTATAACTCCTGATAAAACAGTCCAATTGGAAAATACGCAAAATAGCATTGATGCATACAGATTTGTAGTTGATTATTGTGAGAAGTATCCTAAGGCAGCAGAGCTGATGAAAGTTGAACTACAACTTTGTAAAGAATTATTAAGCTTATTGCCAATAAAAGCGTGTAGGCTACTACAAGAAATTGCGAATCAATAAACGTACATGTTTATTTGCTCCTTAATTTTACGTTTTTTATATGAATATAGTAAATTATTCTTTTATAAATGATTGTATACTTTTGCTTTGTCTACAAATGTGTTATATTTTGTAACAATGAAACGAAAATTATGATCTAAATAAACTAAGAATGTTGAGTTACACAAGTTATTTTTAATTAAGTTACATAAAACTGCATTAAGATGTACACTGGCGAGCATCCTTGTGTGCGAGAACAGAAAACAAAAGCGAGTATGCGAATGGTAGATCCTTCCTCCTACACCACTTCTGAACAGGTTGCCTAGGACTCTCACGAGTATACACACTACACAGTTTAGTAGCATTTACTTTGTTCCCATAGAAATTTATATACCTTTTAATGACAAATAAAGAAGATAAACTAATATAACTAACGCTAACATTTTTTTGTAAATTGGTATATATTTTCGTTATTTAAGATTCAGAGACGAGGGGTAAATATATTTAATCACAAGGCACTTAAATGGTAATTTTTTGTTTATTTCATAGAATAAAATATTATTTCTTTTCCACTTTTTTACTTGCAGCAATGGCCTTTGCTTTCCTAGCCTTCTTTTTTAATCTGTAAAATGCATCTGTCCTCAGCTTGTTTCGGATTTGTCTTGCTTTTCTTAACTTGAAGCGGTCAAAATCACTGAGTTCTGCACGCTGAAAATGATCAAATATATATATTTCGTATATCATTTGAAAAGCTATTACATCTCATTGTTAACGCCTTGCATGTTTTTTGTGAGCCAAAGACAGGAAAATGGAAGTCTAATAATATTCTTTCATTCTTTGTGAATGTCAACTTAAATAGACAAATATATCCTGTATTAGTCACTGATTAAAATTACCTTCTTTTTAGCCTCAACCTTTCTGGCCCACATTGTTTGCTTCCAAAGTTCATTGATGTTCGCAGTATCCCATGATTTGCGTACAACGCGAGTAGATCCACTGAACGGGAATCGTATACGAAATTTCGTCAAGTGAAGCTGGTTCAACCTCATTTCACAACGTGGAACATTTGTTGAGGGACCATCGACCAAAACCTGTAAACACAGTTAATACTTTAATCCATTCTTACTACATATCTTCATTTTCTGAATCTAATAATTTGACATCAGTTTATAATATGTTGGCATCAATAAAATGTCAGCCGGCAATTCCTATCAAGATATTGGATCATCATTATATCTTTATTCTGCATAGTGCAGTGTCATTAGATATATTTAAGGTATTGTTGAATTATAGGTAAAAACTTTACAGAATAATAGAACTGATTAGACCCTTTGAGTTTTTTCCTGTGAGGTTACTTAAAATCGTTACGATTGCTATCAGCGATGTTTGAAAGTTTAAGCAATGTATTAAAAATACTTATCAAAAAATAAAAACAATTGCATACTTCCAAATCTATATGAATTTGATACATGAAAATAAAAAAAAAGTGTTGCAGACAGTGTTGTGTTTTAATAATTCTCAATAACAAACTAAACCAGTGTAACTGACATGTTCCAACAATTTATCATCAAAGTGCCACTATACAATCTTAATAAATATTCATAAATACTTTTGTTATATTCTATGAATTGAGTTAGTCATGTTGAACCTATCCTTCAAAGACATGCTTCTATGAAGAGAATACATTATCTCAGTTTGTAACAAGAATGACTAAAATGGAAAAACGGCTATAACCAGGAAACAAGGTTACATGAAACACATGTCTGTTTTTCCCTGTCGAGTGTATCAAACTCTACTGCAAAGTTGTAGTCATGTATCCTAAAAAAACACCTTGAATATACCTTTAAACAATATTCTAATATGTCTACAATATTTTCTTACCCGATTTTGGTCGATAATGTCAACAATTGTGACGAGTTTACCCAGGTGCGGGCCATCGTTCACATAAGCAATGCGGCCGGATTCTACGAACCTTTGGAACGGCTATTGAAAAGAAAAAACAGCTTCGTTATTTTTTCTAGTATCATAAATAATAATATAACTACTGCTAATACTTATTAACATGTAACTGATTGCTTGAATTTCAACAATACACACGCGCAATCGTTTACAAAGTTCGAATACAAGTACCATGTGGTCAATAAACGATATAACGAAACAAGGTTACATTGTATGATCATTTCTTGCATTTTACACGCGTTATAATATAAACGACTACAGGTAATATGTAAGTAAATGAAAATATTTTTAGTTGATTACTAGTGCATCGATGCAAAGTACGAGTATAAATTAAGTGTTTAATACAGACCTCAGAATCACACTTTACTCACCATGGTTCACCGGAAGCGAAAGACCAAACGGCCTACAACCGGATGAAATATCAGCAATGCCAACTGTTAAGAATAATTAATCTCTAGATTAAGTATGCGTTGTGCGTAACTGGTGATGCGAATAGGGATCTTTGGGCTGGTTCGTGTGCCCGTACAGCACTGATCCGCTCTGCTCGTGGAAGAAAATTGATGACAAAAATAAATCTAATTTTCACAAAGTATTACTTTTATTTCTCAAAACTCTACAGAAATGTTATCACTTTGAGAATAAAGAATTGATTTTTCCAAGATATATTTCAGTCGTCGGTGTGCGATTGTTGCATGTGCGAACCTTTGTTCATACCCCTCTGTTAGCCAATGGAAAAATAGCAGCACTTCAGCCTAGTGTTTATTCGTTGATGAATTTTCCTTCTTGCTGTAGTCTCGATGATTATTGGTGATGGAGACGCGTTGTCCGTGAGTAGAAGACCGCCAAAACTTGGAACGCACGGAAGTTACGGGCCATGTAGTCCGAAAGAGACGTAGACAAAGTCCGAGAAGCCCTTGAAAGAAATTTATAACCTTTCTTTTCCCGGGTATTGCAGGACTTCCTTTTATTCTAAGAATTGTAACCTGAAAAGGTTTTCAAAGGCCAATATGCTTAAACTTGGATTCCTCAAATAGTTACGCTAGCTAATTTTGCTTAGAACTTTCTTCGAAAACTTCCTCTTCCTCTTCTCGACTTACAAGGAAAGCTCCAGATGTAGTCGTCTCAGATTTTGATAAGCTTTGACATGTTAATAGATCATGTTATTACGAATCTATCTATCTGTATATGATTTTGGGCGCAGTACGGTCAATAGTTTAAAAGATATTTAATGTTAAAGTTTTTATTGAAATTAAATAACTTTATTTATTAAATTAAAATTATCATTCATAAATGAAAAACATGTATGTAAATGCAATATATATAAATACATAATTTCTCGTTTAAATGATACATACTTAATCACAATTATGCTTACTTACAAATGTCAACATGTTCTTATTGATAATTGTCCATCGATAATTTACTAGCACCTTTTTATCATCAATAGTTAAAAAAAATATTCAATACCATTTACTTATATCTAACAATTGTACTTTCCTAATCATATAGATCACAATTTCAATCCTGTATCCAGATTAAGTAGTTGTTTCATGATTTCATATGTTGTAAAACTGACTGACATCATGGGAATAGCTCTTACATAATTGATACTCATTCCACGATACAGGCCTTTCATGATACCATTCTCTTTATATATTATTTTTATAGTTTGTAACATACTGGCACTGAAATAAAATTATAAAACAATAATATTTATGAAATAATAGAGACAAGTAATTTATTATTCTCAATAGAGATTATAAATATTTACCTGTACTTGTGCGTAGCTGGATTCATCATAGCTAATTGCATACGTCTTCTAGTAACATCTAATGGATAAGAAACACTTTGAGCAACGGCACCTGCGATACCTCCACACAATAATCTTGCTGGTATAGTTAAAACTAGACCACCTGTAGTGATATTAATACCTATTTTCATTGACTATAACTAATGTACAAGAAAATGCAATTAATGTTATCTTATTTAGTTATATGGAATGTAAACGGGTAGTAATTTCCAACTTATTTATATTGCATTTGATTTCTAACTTTTAGCTTTTCCTTTGTAATTATTAGTGATGCACAAGCTTGTAATGTGGATAAAAATATTTCCTATTGTATAAAAAAGGTACAAATACAGATTTTATGTTCTTTATAAAATTGAGAATAGATGTCACATCATTTAAATATTACATACTAAATATAAATTGATTTTTTAAATAAAAACTTTGTCGTACCAGTATTTCTATCACATTTTTCGCAAAAGTAATTTGGTGCATATTTCATGCATAAATATTTAATCTTCTCAAATGAATAGAATGAAAAACCTGCATATGGAATCATGCCAAAAATAGTTGGTAAAAATCCTCTATATAGTGCTCGAATACCACCTTCCTGAAAAATTGAACAATACTAATTTTAAAAAAGTATATACAAAATTCAGTCATCAGTTTCACATCATTAGCTGCAGGTAAATGTACAGGCTGTATAAAAAAGTTGGGGTCAAATTTCTGGGGTATGTATTTAGTGCTCATCAAAACAAAGAACAAAAGTCTTAATATACACGGGTCCAAGTATCATTAGTTTCAAAGGTACAAGATGTTTTCATTATTTATAAAACACATTGATGTATGGTAATGAACACTTTACTGGTAGGGTGCCTATAGTTTGGAAAAGCTTCTTGGTACATGCATGCTGCTTGTCTAGCACTGTCACTTGCTTTACTGTACATGAAAGGCATATGCGCCACTTCGGAATTTGTGTAAAAGTGAACCATAATTATTAAATAATACGAAAGTAGACTGAAGAATAATATCTTGTCACTCGAGAACTAATGATACTTGGATCCATGTTCATTAAGACATTTTTATTTGATTTGATGAATACTACATACCCCTGAAGTTTGACTCCAACTTTTTTTAACATCCTGTATACATACATATCACATTCCTGGTTAAATACAGTAGTGTCTACACCTAATTAAAAGAATTAGGAGTTCCTAAGATTTTATCTAATATAGCTTAATTACTTTCAAACTAACAAGAGTTTTCCAAAGTAGAAACCAGATTTAAATTATAAAAGCTGATAAATAAAGAATTAAATACTGGCAGTACTTAATCAAACATTTTTCATAAAATATGCACTTTACACATTGTACACATATTATAAAAAAATTATTTTTATACCAACTATTTAAAGTTTTATAACTCGTAAAGAGATGTGAAATTATAGAAGAGAAATGTTATGTAAAAAGTAAAGTCAGAGCTATTGCAATTCTTAGAACATTTGTTCCTTCTTTAAAAACAAGTTTTTATGATCATTGCAAATTATCAGAGGCTAATATTATAAAATTTCTTTGAAAAGTACTTACGCAGATCGCAATCTCTTATTAATTACATCTTTCCAATAGTTAAAATGAATGTCACATAAGCATTAACATTTATAAATATTAATTAGGTTAAATAAAGTACCTTTTTAAAAATTGTAGTGCCAGCATGCACAATTCCTGCATAAATGTGTTCTCCAGTTACTTGAAAAGCGAGTCTAGCTCTAATAGTGTCTAGTGGATATGTTAATGTAACCGCTGTAACACCAGCAGCAGATCCAGCCAAAAACTTATCTATGTGCGTTTGTTTCCCAAATAAACCTCCTAGATACTGATCAAAATTAAAAATAATTTAATATATTTGTACAATTTTGTTTATTATTTTTTAAAATAGAAAGAAAGAAAATTAAAATAGTGACGGAAAATATATTTTAGAAAATTATATATTTCCTTAGCAACATTTGTGCATTTATCAAGAAGTTTGTATGTCACTCGATTTAACCTTGTTT
Organism: Macropis europaea; assembly: GCA_916610135.2. Classification (NCBI taxonomy): domain Eukaryota; kingdom Metazoa; phylum Arthropoda; class Insecta; order Hymenoptera; family Melittidae; genus Macropis; species Macropis europaea. Next base: position 20,682,154 of record OU744345.1, on the reverse strand, counting down.
CTGAGTTATAATGAGTTTTATATTCCAGTAATTCTTTTGATACACTAATAGTATCGCGTATTCCAATCAAAAGTCTTCCAAGACACTTACGAGATTGTACTGAATTATAAGTGGACATTTTGTATATCCCTTATGAAAGTAAAATAGTATCATTTGTAAAAAAACAAAACACATAATTTGGGAACAAGGTCAAATGAAACATATATGAAACAATTTTGCTGTTTTCAAGCACAGAATTCACTCCTGAGGAATTTTTATGTTAACAAACAACTTTAACAGGAATTTAACAAAGAAATGTGTTAGAATGTTCTGTTCAGAAAGGTATAAATAGCACAGAATATTTGAAAGGAATTTTTCATAAGATTTGTACTGTTTTAAGGTTTCTATATCATATTGATTTTTTTAAGTGATATTTTTTATCTTATGCTTTCATAACTGGTGCACAGATAAATATAACGATTTGTAATTACCTCAAAATGTTTTTAGACTTGAATGACTATTGTAATAGAAACTTTAATTATAAAGTTTAAAGTTACTAAACAATAACAAATATATCATCTCATTAATTTCTGAATCCAATTTATCACTATTTTTTCAAAAGGACTATATCATTCGATTAAAAAAATGCTAATGACCTTAAAACAAATCCTTTAACCTTCGTTATATTTCTTTTTCAAAACATTCACACATGCATAACGCACACACAAGTTCACAAGTGAATCTATATAGCTGTAGCTCACCTTTAAACTAAGAGCATGTCTTTATATTAATAACGGTTACATCACTCTGTGGAACGACTTTACCCAGAACAAATTTGATATTAATTTGTTGAACTATTCTTTGCAATTGTTAAAACAATTACTGATAATTACCTTTTTGTATAATTCGAATGTGGTAAACTGCGTCGCAGCGTAAGGGAAAATTCTAATCATTTGGGCAAAGTTTCCTTTGTAGAGAGCAAAAAATCGTTCACGGGTGACTATCTCTTTCAGTCCAGAAAGAACACCTATGTCAGTGAATTTATTACTGAATTATATTTCATTATACGTCCCATTCATCTTGTTTAGCAGTATTGTTATTTTATTTTTACCTAAGTGTTTGTAATGTTTGTTATGTGCTTGCAATAATATTTTTATCCTATCTAATGGAGCCACTGTTGTTTTCGAGCACATTCCAGCCACACCTATGACAGCAAAATTGTAAACAAAACCTTGAATTGTTACGAAAGTTTATAATTTCTTAAATAAAATGTTATTTATTGTTAAGCGGCAACGATAGATACATTCTAAATATACGTGATAGAAAGTCGGTTTAGAGTAGCATATTGTAAACAAATACTGACATGTTTTATTACTATTGTGACATTTAAGTTTAATTCTACAATAACTACCTAAATGAAAGAGAACTATGTTTAAATGTATAAAGTTTTTAACGTACCACCAGCGAGTAAACTTTTTAAAATGAATCCATAACCTTTTTCGGAATCAACGCGAAATGCCATGTTTAGGTAACAGTCAAACGTCCAAAGTGTAAAATGCCAGGAAACAAACCAAAGTTCCAGTTTATCGTATAAGAATAATCACTTCAGAGTGTTTCATTGCACGACTACCGGTTATGAGGTCGTTGACCTTGACCTACGTGTCGAACATTGGGGTTATGTTTACTATATGCATTAATCTTCGCTCAAGATGACAAGCTATTGTGTATAAATAAAAAAAGTTACTAAGAACGTTAAATTTATGTATGCATGTATGTAGAATGCTTCAGGAAAAGGATCGTAAACCTTTAGAGCATATAATATAATAATTAAAATAAACAAGAAAGTATGTGCAAGTAATGTTTTTAGAAAACTGACTGGCCAAATGATACTTTACAATTTATTTATAATTTATATAGACTTTAGTAAGACTTTCAATCCCATCAATCACTTTATTCAACTAAAAATGCTTTTAGTTCTAACATGCATCTGTGCAATGTTAATTATTAGTCATACAACATGAGTTATATTGAAGACAGCAACAAATCTTCTTTTCTTTTTTTTTCCATTATTGGTATTACTTGCTGCATTTATCTTTACATTATACAATATACAAACTAATATTATAATTTTCTTTTTTTTGAAAATAATTGAGGAAGTAGTCTTGAATTATCAGTAGACAATGTTCGAATCAGCAAAACTTAAATGAAGTATTTAAACAATTAATGTAATTTAATATATAAACATAATTTTACTGCATAAAATATCATATATAGTAAACTTCTTTTATATGCTGACAAATTGCAAGATCTATCTAAAATCTAATAGTACCTTAGGCTGAAGTCTTGGTACATAAAAATTAAATTAAATTTTAATTTAAGAAAATGTTATCTCATTTGTTTGTCAGATAAAATGAAAACTTATTCTAACAAACTGAGATTATAGATTTTATGGATTTACTATTTTAATGTTCAGTGTTACATTCATTGCTAATAACATCTACAACTTGTATAAGTTTATATACTTTTTTATATAAAAGATTATTTATTTATACATAATATTTATATTGATGAATATACTATAATTTTAGCTAGTATAAAATTCTTTAAGATATTCTGCTTTTGGTTTAAGAATTGCTTTGTCCTTAAGACTGACAACCCAACCGGGTTCAAGACCATAGAATATTTGTCTGGGATCTTTACGTTGTGTAAGCATTTCATAATCTGGATCATCCTCAATTTTTGGAAGTATATAGCCATATTTTTGGGATAAAACTAATCGTTCACGAGAAATTTCTTCTGGATTGGCTAAATATCCTCTTGTTGCTGCAGATGAATAATATTCTAAGCAATCTGTGGGTGGTAATAATCTGCGTGGTATCGGTTGTCCTAAATAAAAATGTTTGAAATGTAACACATCTACGTATCATTAAGCTTTTATGTTATTAAAAAAGATGAAATATTTACCTCGGCTAAAAAATTTATCCACATCATGTAATGCAAATAAGCAATGAGTGTCATAATACGCAGTGGTAATAATACCACCGTTTTTTTCTATTGCTGCGATCACAGGTTCACTAGCCCATTGGACTTCTATATTCACTTTTGCCTTGAAACTATCAGCTCCCTCGAAAATAATTTCAAAAAATTAATTTTAAATTGTTTCTTCGTAATCAAATTTTATCTGAATATAGAATTAAATACCTCATCTGTGAGATGAACACCAGCATGCTTCCACTCTACTTTAAAATCATATAATCCTGTATTAATTAAGGATATAAGATCAATAGGTTTTGCTGAATCTACTCTGTTTGTATCAATGTACATTTGCAACTGGCTTAAAGATAAAGGTGGATATTCTCTTCTTAAGCTGTAACACACATAATAATATGGGACTAAGACATGTTCTTTTTTAAACTCTGACTATTTACAATAAACAAAGTAACAATATGAATAAACAATATGTAATAGAATTAATAAAATATACACAAAAATGACCAGTATTATTAATAGAACACTAATAGACTTCATGTGGTGCAAAATATTTTAACTCTCAAAATTCATTTCATTAGTTTTCTCACTATAGGATTTTAGAAAATGCATAAGAAATGTACACATTGAAGTTGCGATAGTATGTTGGAACACTTTCTATTTTTTACATGTATTGTATATGTATACCAGAATTGAAATAATGCATTTTGTTCTTATTATAAGTTAGGCCATATATGATTATTTTGAAACTATTTGTATAAAACTTTATGAATTTAATTAGCAGTGCAAAATTACTAAATAGTATTAAGCCATCCATTATAGCATTAATGCATTATATTCTATTAAAAATTTGTGAATGACTTACTGATGTCCTTTATAATAAGGTTCATAACCAAATCTGAGATAAAATGGGGTGTTTCCAGTTTCATATCCAAGACGCATAAAATTTTGCCTTTGACCTGAACCTTTGTTTCCAGCACCATGTTTGTCCCCACCATGTTGACCTCGACCACGTTTTGACTTTTAGAAATATATCATATACCTTTTAATGCTTATTCTAAACTTGTTATTGTGGTTTATTGAAATGTAATATCATATTACATTCCATTAATATAAAGTATTAATTAAATTAAAATTAAGACTATAATTATACTTTAAAATAATACAGTACACATACAATAATAAAGAGCAGTAAATATTGTCTTATTTGCATTTTCTTTTAAACCTATAAGACAATTGTACTTTCTTCTTATAAACAAGTAAACCTGATATTCGACTTTTATTATACTAATGTTAAATTTCATTGTGTTGATATTCTTAATGTTTTTGGGACTATTTTGACTCATTTATACTTTTAGTTTTATATAAATAGCTGGCAAAACAATTGCTATTGAGTACCTTAATCCATTAATCAATGAAGATAATTTCATTTATCTTCATATTTTTAACTATAAACAAAAGATATTTCTAGACAAGAAATGACCTAATTGATATTTTAATCCTTTCCCTGTCCAGCCACAACATTCATGTTTCTCTTATATATCCAACTTCTATATGTGAGTTTACCTTTCACAAATAATAATTCAGAATATGTCAGTGTAAAATTGGAGGTAGAAAATGTGTTTGCTACATGGTCATAAAAAAATGTAAACATATTGATTTATAAAAATTGTTGTATAAAAATAAAATTGTTATCAAAATTAAAACTAATAAATCATCTATATGCAGTTAATTTATATATTATTTGAAACTTATCAATAATAAGTTTACACACACATACATGAACTTTGAATATTTTTTACATACTTCTTGAACAATATTTTAAAAAATGAAAAGATGATCTTAATTAATTTTTACATTGTAGACGTTATTATGTAATATAATATTTCTTCTAAAATTTCAATTCCATTTATTCTATTGCTCCAAAAAATAAAGTCATTAGTTTATGTAGTTCATGAGCAGGGCATGGGTTAATTAAAACTATAAAATACTGTATATAGACTGACAATTCAAACTTGGGTCCTAAAGGCAACAAAATCTTTACTACGGTGACAAAAAATTACTGATGTATTCTTGTTGTGAAATAATAATATTTTATTTCATACTATCTAATAATTCATCAAGGAAGTGTATCATCTATATAGAAAATTTGTTATCGTTTAATCAACTTAGCTGTCAGATCTGAAATTCGAGTTGTCAGGCAATACCAATCTCAGTACATCCTGTTTTGTCTGTACACTAAAAAATATGCGTTTTTAGATTTGTTTAAATTTTTTTACCGCAATGTTAAATAATTCCCAAATAACATTCCTGTAGTCGATACAAATAAGACTGAAACATTTTTGCTTACACAGAAAACTGCTGAAATATATTCTAAATCGTATTTACCGGTTTCCGTGAACCAGGGTTATCTCGAATATTATTTAAACATACCCTCGGCAATGTTCGTAACATTGCCAGGGCTAAGTCTCTACCATGTTTACCAGCCATTACTTTCTATTATTTAGTACGCTAAAAATCTTATTATTTTAAGATCCTAATTATTTATTATTGTTTCACATTTACTTAGAAAACCTTAACCTCAATCATAAGACAGATTCACAAACTCCATGCAATAGATTAGACTTGTTTATTAAATGCTTCCTATTGAGGGAGACCTCTTGCGGTGGATACCGGAAATATCAAAGGAATAGCGCCAAAATTTGCTTCGGTTAACATCTGATAAAATTAAACGTGTCACTTTTTCGAAGCGATTGACAAAGACTCTGGAATGTCCATTGAGAGAACTGATTTTGTTCAGAATATTCTTGAGCATAGACAGTTGTAGCTCTTTTATGTTCATCTTTTATTCAATCTCCAACTTTAACTTAAGCGAAGTAAATTTTCGAGAAACTACATAAAATATCTCGCGAAGTATTACGTTGGAGGACAATAATGGTTAATACATCTGTACTAAGAAACGATATTCTTTTGAATTTTTACATAAAAAATAAAATATTAAAGAAATAAATAAAGTTGACCTTCAAATCTCCGAAACGCCTCTACTTAGAAAAAATCTGATACACTATGCAATGGCCCCTTGAAACCGTACAACTTCCTATACAACAGTTATTTATACAACGCATAATTTCAAAGTTCTGCAAAATGAGCATGGTAAAAGGTATACTGTCGATCAGAATAGTTCTCAACCCCACTCTTACCTCCCGAGAGGCGTTACGAAAAACGGCATCTCCATCTATGATGCGAGGTTCTGTGACGTGGACCACAGCGCCACTGAGCGCCACGCACACGTGGCCGTTCTGTCAGTTATCAACTCGTTTGAATTTCTGATTTCTGATATCTGATATTCCGAACAAAATTTCTTCGACTTTTACGCTTGTAACAATGTTAATGCAAAAATGATACTAATGCAAATATAATATTACGAACAATATTTATAAACTCCAAATGAATAGTGCTACAAAATGCCTTTTTTAGCACACATTCGTTCCTTTATCGCAATACACTACTATATATACGGCTCAATCTAATTGAAAAGTCACAAAGTAAAATAATTTACTGTTTTTTAAAATATCAAGTGCCACAGAAGTTGCAAATATTCGATCGCTGTTAAATCCTTGAAATTTGCTAGGAACCGTTGACACGGTGTGATTTCAACTTAATCGGATTTATGTTGTCATCCAATAATATCTCCTAACAAAAGGTGGATTTAATACCCAGATGGCACACGACGTCTCAAAGACGTCCAGTTTAGGTCTGAACGTCTTACGATCTAAAAACGAAAACGTGTTTTGTACGTTTGTAGGATATTATCGACGTCTGTAAGACGTCCTCAATGTCCGGGACAGACGCCCGTAAGATGTCTTTGTGCTATCTGGGTAACGGAGTAATTAGCACGCGCAAAGTGCCTTGATTAGTTCGCACCGGTTATTATTCAGCTCTGTAAGAAACATTGCGGTCACGATACGCGAACGCGACGTCAACTGTTTCTAGCCAAAAAAAATACAAATTGCCTGGGTTAGATCACGAGCGCCGATCATCGATCCAGTCCAGTCGTTTCTTGCCGATCAACAGTAGCAGTCGACTCGCAGTTTCTTGAAACCCTCCTCGCGATCTCATCGCATTCGAGTTTAATCAATTAAAAGTCGGATCGAACTTGGTTCGCGATCTCGTCGCAGAAAGTCGGTTCAGATATTTTATGCGCGTTCTCTTTGCCGTTTATTAGCATTCTATTGGCTATTTATATTATGTTTTCGTTTTTCGTATCGGTGATTGTGAACCGGGGGCAAAGTCGCGTTCGCGATCGTACTCCTGCCTCGCGTCAATATCTTCGTCAAAATCGCGGTCAAGATTTCCGTACCGTTACGGCGTCGATCGGACGCTGAGTAAGATTTCAATTTCGACAAAGTACGAAACGAAGATCTTCAATCATCGTCATCTCTGCCTGTCCAACTCACCGGTAACCACAAACTCTTTTTTTTTGTATTCTTATATTCTATTTTTCTTTCGTGTGTGAACTTTTTTTCTGCTTTTGGCAAATAAATTCTTTCTTGTTCGCACAACCTTCTGCTCAAGTTGGCACTCGCACTTCCTTATTCTTCCTCAGCGATTCATCTGAATCGCTCAACATACGTTCCAGGTTGGGCGGTTCCGGCATCTCGGAAATTCTCCGACCGTCAGTCGACGCTGAAACACCAGAGAATGAAATGTTATCCTGGGTACAGAATCTTCCTTTCATTGCCAAAATCTGACCAAATTTTCAGAATTATTAAAAATTCTGTGTCTGTCCATGGTGCTGAACAGTGTATTTATATCTGAAATTATTACGCGCTCCACTTTAAAAGGCAGTTGTATATTAATTTTCAACTGACCAATCAAAAGTGAATACTAAACTTATCGTTCTGTACCATAGACCTAAAAATATATTTCTAGGTCCATGTTCTACACATGTAGGTGGCGTATCTATTTTCGCGTGCGTCCGCGACTGCGTGCGCAGAGAAGAACAGCGTACCCTTCTTTTCATTCAACGCTTTGTTGAATGCGGACCGACCATCGAAATCCGTTTTAATCCGCCACGTAAAATACCGTAAAGTTCTTACAAAATGACTGAAACTCTGCAGTTAAGGGGTACGCTTCGAGGACATAATGGATGGGTCACCCAAATTGCGACGAATCCAAAATATCCGGACATGATATTGTCTTCTTCACGTGGTATGTACTGTAACACATTTATACCAAATATGATTAATATTAACGTTATTTCTTATATGTTTATTAGAATCTGATACACACATTTGTATATTCTTTATATTTAATGGCCACTTATACTGAACATAGTTACAGTTTTTTAAAAAATTAATATTTATTTAGCTTTGGTCATATACAATGGCAGGCAAAACTATTAGCATGATATATTGTTATTTTGTCTTCTGTATGTGTGGTTTTATTTTGCATATATTTAACTAGAATAGTATTATTGAAGATTCATACGAAAATAAATGCTATTAATCAATATTTGCAATGTTTACATTGTAGTATACCAATGCTTTTCTCCACCACTGTAATATTGTTTTATATTAAGTAAACACGCAGAGGCTTAGACATTTTATAAATTGTTTAATTTTTATAATAGATAAAACCCTGATAGTATGGAAGTTGACACGTGATGAAGCAAACTATGGTATTCCTCAGAAACGCTTGTATGGTCACTCTCATTTTATCAGTGACGTAGTTTTATCTTCTGATGGTAATTATGCTCTGTCTGGTTCATGGGACAAAACATTGCGCCTTTGGGACTTGGCTGCAGGTCGTACCACAAGAAGATTCGAAGACCATACTAAGGTGTGACATTTTTCTTCTGATCTACAGTCGACATTCCTCGTCACATGAATGGAAGCTTTTTTTTTTAAATTTTTTTTATTAAATGCCTTGGGCAGAAGAGTAAAACTACATGGGTAACTGGAAATATACTGAAGCTTTTTTTTTATATATTTTTTTTTTTAATACATAGAAGAGGTGGGCAAATAAGTCTGTGGTATTGTAAGTATTCATTGCAGCTTTAACAAGCGTGCATATTCAGGTTGCCCAATTACAAATAAACTGAATAATCTTAACGATTATGTGTTACTAGGATGTGTTGAGCGTCGCATTCTCTGTGGACAATCGTCAGATTGTATCTGGCTCTCGAGACAAGACAATTAAACTGTGGAACACTTTAGCAGAGTGCAAATACACCATTCAAGATGATGGTCACACAGATTGGGTTAGCTGTGTGCGTTTTTCGCCCAATCATTCAAATCCTATTATTGTTTCTGCAGGTTGGGATAAACTAGTCAAGGTATGTTATTGTTTGACATAAAACATTAATAATCCTTTTCTTATAATCATATTACATGATGTATACTATAATTTAACATGATATATCCATGAGTGTTTGCGGATATGGGACTGATTTGAAAAATGATTATACTGCTTGCTAAAATTACTTGTTGCTTTTACCTTTAACGATATAGTATTTTCTAGGTCTGGAATTTGACAAACTGCAGGCTAAAGATCAATCATAGTGGACACACTGGATACCTTAATACTGTGACTGTATCTCCTGATGGTTCCCTTTGCGCTTCTGGTGGCAAGGTACATTGGAAGAAATTACTGTATTAGTTTATATAGTTTTAAATTGGTGTTAACTTACTGTGATTAAGTATATCTACTGGATATGGCTGATAAGATTAGTTTTGGGTATAAGTAACGTGAAATTTCGTTACAGTAACACTTCTTCATCTAAAGATAAATAATAATTAGAATTTTTGCAGCGTTTACATTTCTTTTTTTATATAATGTTACTTTTTGGTCACATTTACTTTTAATGTGTATTGCATATGCATTATTGCTCCTAAATATGTCAGATGTACAGCTGATCTGCCATGTAAAATGCGCAGACCGCAGAAGCTTAATGTTTGTTATTCGGATATTTAAAGATAACTGTATCTTTTTGTAGGATTGCAAGGCTATGTTATGGGACTTGAACGACGGAAAACATCTTCATACTCTGGACCACAATGACATCATAACAGCTCTGTGCTTCAGTCCTAATCGCTATTGGCTGTGCGCTGCATTTGGACCATGGATCAAGATCTGGGATCTTGAGACCAAAGAAATGGTCGAGGAGTTGAAACCAGAGGTTGTGTCTGCGACGAGCAAAGCAGAACCACCTCATTGTCTATCTTTAGCATGGTCTACTGATGGACAAACATTGTTTGCTGGATATTCTGACAACACCATCCGTGTTTGGCAAGTGTCTGTATCTAGCCGTTGAGTATTTTATACGAAAATAAAATAATAAAAACAGAAAGACATTAAAAATTAAATTTATTTACCTTATATAAAACTTTCTACATGATTATTAAACATTGTTTGAAAGATCTACTTTTCCTTAATGTTGGATTTTTCTAATTTCTTCTCGAATTTCTCAAATTGTTCTTTCGTTATCTTATCTGTTTCATCTTCAACTTGCATTACTCCGAGAACTTCCGGAATATAAAATTGCATCATATTCTGTACACCATTCCTTAAGGTCACGACTGAACTTGGACAACTTGTGCAGGAACCTTGCATTTTCAATTTCACTATACCTTCTTCGAAACCCTATGGTGAATTATGACCATAAGCATCACAAGGAAGATGTATAAAAAATACCAAATTACAATATAAATACTATGTGGTCGAATTTTTTACTATTTTACACATTTCATGTGTAATTAAAAATTAATATGTAATGGCAAATCAGAAATTAGCACAATAATACATACAACAAATACAATGTCGCCACCATCTTCTTGTACAGTTGGTCGTATGCGAGTATCCAATAATTCTTTTATCATTTGCACTATTTCATCATCCTCCTCACTAGCTTCTATGAATAAAAATTTGTTCACTACACTGTCACATACACAGGATAAAATGTGATATATTAAAAAAAAAGATGAAAATATCTAAATATAAAATATGAAAAATACATGTTCACCAATAAATGTATCAATTTTTTAATATTTTATTAATAAGGAAAGAATGAACTTTACGAGTATCTGCTGCAGCCTGCTCTTCGCTCAAGACTGGTAAACCAGATGCAAAAAAGTCCATGATAATTGCAAATATTTCTGGCTTTAACAGCTTCCATTCAATGTCTTCATCTACTTTTGTTACTGTGATAAAGTCAGGCCCAAAAAATATAGACTTGACACCTTCTATGTGAAATAACATCTTTGCAAGTGGTGAACAATATGCTTCTTTTGCATTTGGAAAATCTTTAGTTTGACCTGGTTCTAACACCTTAACTCCAGGTAAAAACTTTAAACTATTGGGATTCGGTGTGTCTTGTGTCTGAATGAACATGTTACGTTTTTGCACTTCATTGGGATAAAACAGTTTAGTTGAAGGAAGCCCATATAATTTAGGCTTGACAACATTACAGTTTGTATATATAGTGTAATACCTTGAAATTCTGTAATAGGACAATGTAGTAAAGAATTAATAATTCTGTAGCTTGTATTAGGATTGATGTTTCTATAAACTAGTTTACGTTTTTGTATATAAACATTGAAGTTTGTCAACTCACATTGGACAGAGACATGGTTTCAAGGATCTGTGAACTATGCGTCCACTGATATGTAAGATGTTTGTCAAAATTTTATCCATTACTTCATCACTTATCTCTGACTGACAGAAATTGATCCTTCAACTTTGAGGTTAGGTTGAGTGTCGTATTTATACTATAACTTTGAGGTTATATCTTTCATGCACACATTTATATACATAACTTTCGTTTTATATATAGCGTTCGATTTATTTTTATAAGCTGCGTAGTTTTACTCATTATGATAACAGGAAGTAACGACAATGGCTAAAAAGTTTTGACTAATATACAGTTACTCACAAAATTGAGTGTATGCATAGGGAATGTATTTGTTAAGAAAAAAATTAAAAAAAAATGTTGTTACAACAAATATATACAGCGTTGCGTGACCACGCGAAGTAGCTATAAAATAATGTAGTATCGATATCTAAACTAGGAACGAAATTTGAAAATAGAAATTTACATAGATAAGAGGGTCATCCAACAGTACTAACTGTATCAAAAAAAAATATTCTGAAGGTCATAGACTAAGGTCATCACATAAAAAAGTTGCAACTTTTTATCCTGGATACAATGAAAAAAAGAATTAGCTAAGATAGTCAAACAAATGTAACTGGCAAAAAGTTTTTTTTTCAAAACTCAAAAATATGGACGAAATAAACAAAATGTACCACAGTAAATCTTGTTCAGCTTAACATCCACTATGACCTGTTAAATTTTTTTTATTAAAAATTGTAATATCCTGTATAATAGATACTTATTTGAACTTAGGATTTTAGTTGTTAAAAGTATATAAATGTACTGATAACATTAAAGTATATTTATTGCAAAAGAAAAGATAATACAAAGTGCAATTTATTAAAGTACAGCATTTTTAACTAAATTCATATATTACTTAATGTGAAATTAACAATTATCAGTTTTGCATGTTTTTGGGTTAGTTTGCTTAAATTTTAAATAATAACCATATAAATATACATTGCTATATATCGCTATTGTAAAATATTAATTCTTGCATGGAATGTACTTTGGTTGCAAATTGTCGTTTGTATAAAATACTTTCATTGGAGTTTAAAACAAAGCTATTACAAAATTCTGACAAATCTGTAACTACTACAAGCGTTCAAAATATTTAACATAAACAAGTATAAGCAGTATTTGGAGATATATACAAACAGATGGATTCGAGGCAGCAGATTGTGGAGAATCTTTTTGTTCACCAGCTGGTGAAACACATAGATCTTCGCAATCTTCATCTACACATATATCACAAAGCGTAGCTCTTCGTGGTTCATAAAATACTCTTGCTCTTCTCGCTGAAAACATGAAAGGTATCCTTCAAGTACTACACGAATAATTACTTTTTTTAAAGTTTTAAGAGTGTAGTAACATTACTACAAATAGTTTTGCAAAAGCAAAACAAGAACAAAAAGTTATGTTACTATTGTAGGGCCAAAATAAATTGGCACTTTTTGAAGGACATGCACACAAGACAAGAACATATGTACAAATTCCTACTATGCAACTTTTCTTTAACTTTAGTTATAAATTTTTCCAGTGACTTCCTTTTATCAGTTCCCTTCAGTTGTTTTCCTCTTTCTGTCAACATCTGCTCTCTACTTGTCGCCTTTCATGCTGATACTTTATCATTTCTTTCCAATTTAAAAGGGGCGCAACAGAGTAGGAATTTATGCACATATTCTTATCTTCTGTGCATATTCCTCGAAAAGTGTTGGATTCCATTAGCCCTACAATAGCAAAATATACATTTTTAATTTTCATTTAATGTTAACTGCTTACATGAATCGTAATAATCATATATGGAAACTGGTACTGGTTTCTGTTTCGCTACTTTATGTGTTTTGAATGCAGATACTGTGGGACAATATTCCTGCCTATCCATCTGAAAAATGTTCATTGTTAGTCTTGCTTCAAATTGTTGTAAAGTATACATGTACAAGGTGCCTCTGAAATTACTAAAAATAGTTGTGAACATTTTGTTAACAATTATAAGGTTGAACCCTTTGAGGGGTAGAGGTGGGAATATTCCAATTTTTTAAATAGAATAGTATTATACATAAATATAAAGTACGAAATATTAATTGCTTACTATACAAGATATAAACACTGCTCAAGAGATCTAATAATTCCTAAAATATTATTTTTTTCATTAATTACATTTCCAGCAATTACCCCATAAACTAAAGAATAATTTAACAACAAACTTTAAAGGTGCAGATCCATTATGAGATTTATCATGAGAAAGAAATCTCATGAAATATTTCATTGTGGATCTACACCTTGATATGTAGTTTCCAAAAAAATAGTTTATAATATGGAAAATAAAAAATCATGTTTATTATATTTTTGTGTACCTTGTCAAAGTATAATATGACTACTGTATCTCCATCCTTGGTTTCTACTCGTTTTACGTTTTGTGATACCTCAAGACTAGGTAGAGAGTCTCTGTCAACAGTGAAACCAGAAGGCAAACTAATTTCCATTACAACCATGTTACTTTCATTTGCTTCTTTAGTAGGAACAAATCTACAAAAAAGAGTGCCCATCATATTAAATGTATAACATTATATCGATGATATGATTACAAATAAATAGTAATATACCCAGAACAAATAGAAAGTTGTAAATGATTGGCATTGGAGTTTTTATCTACTTGAGGGTCCAAAGTGAAAAGTGGCCACGCTCCAGTCACATTTAGATTGTATTGGTATGAAATCTGTGCAAGTGCGAATCCGTTTCCACTGGCGGTAATGTTAACAAATCGAGTCTTCTTTGGAAGCTGTTAAACAAATAAATCCTAGAAATATTTTTTAACTGACTAATTCTGAGTTATAATGTCTAAGACAGGGTATCAGTCTAGGAGATAAAACATATTATTTAATATGTTATTAAAGTGTTATAATTTTTTTGTACGTATTGAACTTTCGCAAATTGAATTTTGTTTTATCATAAAAATTACCTTCTGTGATACACAAGGTGAATGTCGAGGTAAAAAATTAATCTACATGGGAAAGTAGTTTTTTCAAAAACTACCATTTACTTAAAAAAGGAAGACTGTTTTTTAAACTATTCATGGAGATCTGCAATTTAAGCGGTTGATTTGCAAAACAGAATCCATTTTCTTTTTACCACTTGTTTAATTTGCAACTTACCACTTGTTTTTGAAGTATCATAGAATTATCAGGATTTATGTTTACATGACTCTCTCCACCTCCTTCGTATGTAAACATTATAGACATAGTATTAGTTTTTGTTGCTAATTTTTCGCCTAATTTAGCTAAAGCTTGTATTCCAACTACAGTATCCTGTAAATTTAGTAAGAAGTATAGTGTACTATATTCCGGTACTACATTACAATAATTTTGTATTTGTTATTGTAAACTTGGGTGTGTTAGATTTTTCTCAGATAATGGTATTTTAAAATTATTCTTTAACATTGTTTGACAAATAATCTACTTCGTAAATAGTGTAAGCATTTCATGAAGTATTTCTAACAAGAATTAAAGTAATTTTTTGTTTGCATTTGATTTTTAGTAAACAGATCTCAAATACTTATCCAGATTTAACAATTGGAAATTAAGTTTCTTTATGATAATTGAAGAAATTTGGAGATGCATCATAATCATTTGTTAATCAAGAAAGTACTTATGTAATATGTTATTTTCATTTGCCATTTTGACCCACAGTCTCAAGTTTTGATAATTAATAGTTCAAATGTTCGGGGACAAGAAATAGTAGAGATTAATTAGGATGAAGTTAATTTTAAAGACTCCATCCTGATTGAAGGCTTATTTTGTAGGTAAAATTTCAAGGAATATTGTCATATTTTTTTTAATTTAAAAACAGGTCGCTTTCAAGGAGAAAATTATTAACAATGTTACAAAATTAATTTTTCAATTTAAAAAAATATCATTACAATGGATCAAACCTTTAACTAAATCAATTAATTGAAACATTTCAATTATGAAATACTGATTAATTTTATTTATTGTTCTATTTTTTTAATGATTATTTCTAATGAAATTTACCTAGGTCGGGTATAATAGTAACATTTACCTGAGTGGATGCGAAGCCACCTTCAGCATTTCTCTGTTTTACAAGCCATTTCATTACGGCTATAGAGTCAGCGACTAAATTGTGTCCGAGATAAGTTAATAGAGCATAGGATGTCATTTCTACGTCAACTGGTCGTGGCAAAGAATACCATGGATTTTTATCATCTTTCGGTATGGGTTTGCTCCACCATTTGAGATCTTCCTTCGTCATAGCTTTAGATTCTAATAAATTAAATGCCGTGCTTTCGTATGGATGTTTTGCTAAATCCAAGACGTACGTGCATATGCTTAACGCATAAACATCATCTAAATCGTTTATGTTACGGACAATATAATCTATTCCTTTGTTTATTGTGTTTCTGTATTTTCCACTGGAATCCTGCGATCAGAAATACACTGTCTAGATATTCTTCTCAACATAAATAAATAGAGAATTATCATGTAAAAGTCATAAACAAAAATTATTCTAAATAAAAAGTACAAAATAATACTCCAAATAATGAATTGTTTACTAAATACCTCGTTATTTATATTTTTAAGATAATTTATGTAAAGTGATTTACTTTATGTTGAAACTAAATAAAATAGTTTTAAAATAATTTTGTTATTTTACATAACTGTTTGAAATAAGATCAAAGATAATTGAAAGCTTTAAATATAAAACAGTATTGTGTAATAATATTGCAAAGTGAAATTTCTATTTCATTATTTGACAGTTTTTGCTCTTCGGATTGTTATTATTTTATACTTTTATTAGTTGTCAGTTAGAATTAAAATATTAGAAATTATTTATGAACTTATTTCATAAGACACTTATTCAAACATAAAATAAGATAAACAGTTATTTGATTAAAAATCAAGGAAAAAGAATAACGAACGAAATAAATTAGAAAAAAATTAATTGCCTGTTCAAATCGATTAATGTGTAAATATTTAAAAATAATATCTAATCGTATAAGATAACTTGTTATTTGACTGACCATTTTAAAATAATTTTATTCAGATAATGCTTAAGTCTGGTATAGAATTCATTGTGCTTATAATATTCAGTGAATTGTTAGACTTACTGCATTTTCAAGAAAAGCAATTAGAGTGAATGCTGTTAATGCAAGACCTTTTGAGGCACCACCTTGCATATCTCTATGACTGATTTTTCCCACTTCAGGAAAGCTCCCATTTGGAGCTTGATTATTTGATAACCACTGCAAAGCTTCATCTATTATCCTGTCTTCAATTGGAATGTATGCCATAGCCTGTTTGAAGGCCTTCGCCACAAAAGCAGTAAGCCTAATGAAAACAAGATTATGTTATAATAAAAAAAATACTGTATTATTCATAGAATGTAACAGAGTGATTCAATATTTTATAATACATATGAAAGAATACCATGTACTTCCATTCATGTCTGACATGCCAAATGCACTAAAAGATCCATCATCATGTCTGTAAGTCAGTTCTCTTTGGTAGCCTATTTCCATATACCTTAAAGCTTTACTTTGCACTGCTTGCGTTAATTGATTCGTATTCTGTAAAGATTTTTTATTTGCAGAATTCCTCTTAATCTTAAAACCAAATACATGGTAATGCTGGTACAATCGTGAGTGGGATAATTTCTCATGAAAAGATTAATCAAACACACAATGAAACTGCTTTGCTTGGAGCTTTGTTTTCTAGAAAATCGATTTTAAGAATCCACCTAATTTCATTTAATTTAAGTCGATTTCGAAAATTTGCAATTGTACCATCGTTACCGTTAACATTCACTTACCTTTAGATAATTTAATATCATTATATTGGGTACGAAATTCAACATATTCTGTTCTCCGCAACCAGAAGGCATCTTAATTAGATTTGCCAAATTCAGAATACTTGGACCCAAGATATCGCCTAACAAAGGTGTAGTTTAGTAAGAAAAATTTTTCATATATAATGATGTATAAAATAATCGATTTCTTTCAATAATAAAAGTTTATACTGAAAAAACATTACCTACTGCAGAAATTTCTATATGTTCTGAACCTGGTACTGCATTTTTAGGTATATTGATTGTAACATTAGTTGACATGCTTCTTATACTCCTGAGATCCAAGAAAACAGCTTTATTTACGTACTGTGTTTCTCCTTCAGCCTGTTTAAAAATTAATGAAAGGGTATACAGGATGTTCAAAAAGGTTGGGGTCAAATTTCAAAGGTATGTAGTACTCATCAAAATAAACAAAAAAGTCTTAACCCTCCCCGGCGAATGCCGGATCACTTTGACTCGCCGCATACGACAGATGACTGCCCTGGAATCGGTTCTTATCGCTGTAACATAAACAAATATGCATCTTCTCTGCTGTAGTATAGATAGTGCTCCCTTTGAAATAAAGTTACAGCATGACTGAAAGTGTTACAGCGATAAGAACCCATTCCAGAGCAGTCATCTGTGGCGTGTGGCGGGTCAGAAATGATCGTGCATTCTCTGAAAAAAATTTCTAGAAAAAGAAAAACGAGAATATTACCTTAACGAGTAGCTTTTTTTCAATGCTATCACCTGCTAATATACTATTAGCTGTGACTTTAATTTTAATATAGCCCAATTCTCTTGGAATGATCATGAAAGAAACGCTAGCAGCAGAATTAGCTTTTACATCTACTTTCTTTTTACGGTACAGTTCTAATTCTGAAATATTCAAATATGATTATATTTTTGATATTGTATATATCAGACAAATGATTATAAACGATCAAATACTTGTTTGTTTAAATCTTACTTGGTGTGTCATGAATCTCGTTAGAAACTTCTGCAAAGTCAAATTGCCCCTCGTTCGTTAGCAAGACTTCAGCGACTACTGCTTTGTTCATGTAATTAAACACTACAATAGGTACTACAACGATTTCACCTCGAATCACAGAATAAGGAAGGTCTGTAGAAACGAAAAATGGCCTAAAGACATTTAGCTGTAAAAAGATCAGTTTTTTCATCATGTTTCATGTTACACAAATTTTCAAGATATTTATATAATCATTTCGTAATTACTTTCCGTGGCTCTTCTATAAGACCTAGTCCATAAGCGTCGTTCAAAGAAAATGCAGTTAGTACCCACGATGTAATTGAATCAGGTACAGTTCTTTTCAGTTCGTTTTTCCCATCAAACCTAATTTCATTCCATACATTTATATTTTATATCATTTACATTCAATGTAATCTACAATTTTAATTTAAACTTTTTGTTTTATTAGAACCAAATAGTTTATAAAATATGCAATATTGAATAATACTTCTAAATATGAAATGTAATGTACAGAATGAGTCATGAGAAGTACAACATCTAAATATCTGTATTAAGTTTCAAGACAGAAATAAATGTTCGAAAGAAAAGTTGAATTATTCAAAGAGGCAAATATAATAGTATAAAAGAATGCTGTTTCAAGGTCAGTATAAAGAAATCTTAGTTAAAATTTATCAACATTTTCTTAAATAACATGTGACCTTTGAGGAAGTTGATAGTTAGAAATTTAGAACTGAATACTGAAAATTTCAGGGTGTAAAATTGTGCTACTTAAATCAAATCAAATGTTAAAAATTTTCAGAACTTAAAATTTTATGTAGTCATTTAAAAAACCATCAATGACCTTTAACTAAGATTTCCTTGAATGTAACATTGAAGAAGAATTTTTTTATGCCATCATATTTGCTCCTTGAATAGTGCAATTCTCCTTTCACATTTTTTCCATCTTTACATGTAACAGAGATATTTAAGTGTTGTGTTCCTTGTGCTTCACTCTGTATAAGTATTTTACAGTGCACAGAAGATAGCAGCAACATGTTGTTACACTTCATCACTAATTGTATACACCAGAAAATTATAAAGAGGCAGTATATCCCAGAGCTTCAATTGAAGTAGAAACGATTTATAAAAAAACAGCGATAATGCATGAACGTTATTTATCAAAGAATATACACTGCTTAAACAGTTAGAGGATCATGCACTTAAATTATTTATTGTTCATTAAGATGTCCATACACAGTAAACATTATATAAAAATGTTAGAATATTAGATACACAATATTTCTTTAAATTCTGATATTTGGTAGATTGTCTAAAATGATTGAAAATTCTGATTCCTTGATTGTTTAGAGCAGTATACACATATATAAAGCACATAAAGCTTTGTATATCGAAAGTATATGAGATAAATACCGTGAAGAGAAGTTTGTAAAAAGCCAGGTGTTTAAGATGTCATGCATTAGGAATACACAGGGCTTATTCCAAACAGGGGGTGGGATGCGAGAGAAGGCATAAGGACCTGCCAGTGGTGGTCTTGTTGCTAATTTGTGCGTAACAGGTGGACCAAGGTCTGGTCGAAGTGTGGATGCACCATGAGGCGAACCTGTTATTCTACCATCCAGTATTCCTGGTTTTCCTGCAATCCAATTCTATATATTGCATTATATCAGCTCAACCAAGAAAAGAAAATAATGAATAATAAAGTAATATTATTATATAGATAATCCTCTTATTGACATGTTCACAGTTCTATGAACCACATGTGGATCAGGCTACTTTCAATTTGGGCGTTTCTTAAGTAAATAAATATAATATATGAATATAACAGGGTCTTATAAACACAAAAAGCATTGTATATTATTATAATAATCTAACCAAAGTTACCACTCATTTCATTAATGTACCAGGTGAACGTGGTAAATAAGAAGGCTTTAATGAAATTCCAAAATACGTAAACTGTTATATCCATGTTTTAATTATCAATTAAAGGAATAAAATGCCAAAAAAAATATATATATAGTAAAATCCAACACCTTGAAGCATCCATCACACAAAGCTGCTGTTAAACACATATTTCCACTGTGATTAATATTGATAATTTAAGCTTGAAAATATGAAAATTTAGTAATTTCAAATTGTTAATATACAATAATCAGAATAATAGTAGTTTTTGTTTAAACAGTTATAGATTAACAAGTGTTCGTTTAATGATGAAAACAATGTCAGTGAGTTTTTAAAAATTTTATTGGCATTACCCAGCATCAAGCGTTTGCCAAAGCCAAGTTTCAGGGAAATTCTTGCGTACTTTCATCTTCTCTGACGGCAATGCTATTGAGATTGCGCCTCCAACAGCGGTTGAAAGAGGGACCTCTATACCAGATCTGTAGTATACTATACAAACATAAGCCTTGTTAAATGTAAATACTTAATCTGGTCTGCTGAACAATTGAAAGTAGGTATTATGTGAAATGCTGGACATTTTCTTCATGCTACTTTGTGAACTAACATGTTACTTCATTAGAATAATATTTAAGATGGTGTATGTGGAGTAGGTACATTAATATTAGTAACAAATTGAGTGGACCATGTAAAAATTTCTATTTACTTACGAATTGGTGAATTTTCATGAACGTATCCATTCGTTATAATAATAGCACCACTTTCCTAACAAAAAAATATTTTTAGTGAATAATATATATAACATCAAAGTAAAAAAGTTTATTTACTTACACTAAAAACGTCATTAGCTGTAGCTGAGCCAGGACTCCATAGATACCGATCAAAAACTGAATCAGCATATGGTGATTCTTCTACCTTATCATATGATTTTAATTCTTTGTACACTTGTTCCTGAAAAAAATCAATGTAATTATAAGTATGTATGATAATAAGAAAATTGAATTAATTAAAAATGTTTAAAAAAGTACGTACGTATGAAATGTCGTTACCAGATTTCAGTAAGATAGACCTCTGATCTACACCCAATAACCCAACATAGGAATCTGGTTTCGAAGTGATGATTAAATTAACATTTTCTCCTGGTGCGACTTCCTCAGGAGCCACTTTAATGTCAACCTGACACATTAAATATTAAATAAATAACTATACTTATTAATTAACAATTTTTGTCACCAAAGTTGACTTACAAAATTCTGAAGCACTCCTTCCAGTTCTATGTCTAAGGCATCCGCAATAATTTCTCCATCACTTCCTACATAATATACAATTATGTGTGCAGTGGGAGCCATTACATATGTTGCTAGAAATCTAAAATATATTTTAGATTTTATGAGTGATAAGCAAAGAGACTAGATGATCATTTTATAATGAAGAATTTATAAAGAATTACTTGAAAGTTGTTGTGTATTTATTTTGTACATATATAGAACCAGCATCCAGTATATCGCCGCGTCCAAATATTTCATAGCTAATGTATTTTAATGGAGCTGTGGAGTTTACTTCAACTTCAATTTCTCGATTAACCTTGTGAAAAAATACAATAATTAGTACTCAGTTTAATAAATGTAAAGTATGTTATAGTATAGATGAACTTATATTGCTAGCTCGTACCATAGGTTTTTCAGTTTTTAAGACAGCTTGTATATATTCATTGTTTAAAGACATCGCTTGATTTGTTGAAGGAAACCACTCATGTAGATTCAAATATTGTGCCTATTCATATTTATAGTCTATAATTACTTATGTGATTATAATAATATTTTGTAATATCTTGTAAAAAGATATAACAATATTTTACCTCAATGTTCAGAGGGAATGAAATATTATCTTTAGTTTTCTGTGAGTAGAAGTCCAATTGTACCATTCCATTTTCATCCATCATCCTAGTAATAATGGTATATGCAGATTGATTGTATGTGTAACCATACATTATTGTAACAGGATTTTTGTCATCTTGTACCGGTGTCCCATCATGGTATGTTAATTTTATCTAAAAAAATGTTCTGTATTTCTGTACTGTTTGTATGAATAACATTAAATTTAAGACACAAACAACAGTTTTATACACTTACAAACGCTGTATATTTTAAACCAGGTTTATAGTACTCTGATGTTTTTACTAAATCCATTGTGTATTTATGTTTGTGTAATGTTATTTGCATGGAAGTATTTTGTCTTCTACCAGTTAAAGTTTCTTCCACTGCAACATCTATCATAATTGGTCTTTCGTAATCATCAGTTAATCTATAAAAAGCAAACATAGCTTTAATATGTATTTTCATGGAAAAATATTTAATAATATGCAATTTGATTACATGTACCTAAGTTCTGAATAAATGTCAAAGTCAATAGTTACTTTCCCATCGATAGGGGCCACTTTTCTTACAGGTTGTTGGAAAATTGGTTGAATGACACCAGAAAATATGTCGGGATAAGCAGTAACTGTTGCTTCACCTTTCACAGGCTTACCATAAGTATACCTAAACGATTTGCACTTTGAAATGAATAATTTATATGAAATTTGTTATGAGAATACTAAGATATTATAATTATAGTTGATAAAAAGAAGAAAACTATAAACAATATATAACATTCTATAAATTACAAGATGAAAAAATGTAGATGTATTTAACTTTGTAAAATAGTCTTACTTGGCATGAACTGTTACAGGAATCTTCGACTCTTTAAATGTAGAATGTTTAGGAGCATCAATGGTTACTTCAAAGTTAGGAAGAACATATTCAGCAACTTCAAATTCCTTTTCAAAAATCTGATCGCCAATATTAGCTGTAATTTTCCAAACACCTAAAACTGGTGATTCTGACAATTCAATTTCTCCATTAAAGACTCCACGTGTTACATGTGGACGATCCCATTGTTTAATTCTATTTCCTTTTCCATCCTATAAAAAATATATGTAATTAAAATTGCAGTCTCTTAATTTACTATGTAGTGTTTATATAAATATATATACCGTAACATGTATATCTACTAATCTAGCAAGCGTGGGCCGAAGTCTAGAATTCAACATAATGCATCTAAACATGACTTTACTTCCTGGTTTATAAATTGCTCTGTCAGTCTGAATGAAGACTGAATAACTTTTATGAACGTATTCGACTGGTTTTGAGTTGGAAAACTCTATCCCAGACAGACCACGAGCAATTAGCTGGTACTTGCCAGGACTGATGTCTCCAATCTAAAAGTTTAAAAGTAATTTCAATATCAGTTTATCAATACGTAATATGAACTATGAATGAAATTTGAAGATTTAAGGTAACTTTACCTCAAGTCGGAGAATTCTTGTAGAATATGGCTGTATGCGTATAACTTGAGATACATTAAGTGAATCTTTATTGTCGAGCAATCCATTTAGTTCAATGTATATTGTTGATATTGTTGATACACCAGTGGTACTTACTGCTACATGATATTCTGAATCAGGTCGGACCACTTTTGGAGCAACTATGCTATAATACCTTTCAATAACATTGAAAAAAAAAGTGTAAGTATAAAAATGTTCAAAATGTTTATAAAATAAAATTATTATAATATATAATATGTACATACGCTTCTGCATTTACGTTTGTAAATACGTAGAATAAAAAAGAGACGTGGAACCACCAATTCATTTTGATGACTTCTGCAAAACACATATTTGTTTGATTGATTTATATTATAATAAATATAATTGTGATTTTCAATTGTTTTTAAAATAAAAGAATTACAGTACGGTTTATCTAAATCACCTAACAAGATTTATATTTACACACAAGACTATGCAATAATAATATAATTTAGAAACTTCCATTTTGTCAATAAGAACATTTTTAACTTTTGTTTATGTTACGTATAATATATTCATTAAGTATCATCATTTGTATGAAGCATATAAATATTATACAGAAATTTAATATTTTGCAGAATGGTTATGCAGTACACACTTATCTATATCTACTATTATGTAAGAAACAACAGAATAGAATAATCTAGCATCTACATTAAGTGAATTGTCAGTAATTGCTTTGTGTCATAACATTTTTATTTTCCATACTTACATTTTCAAACCGGTCTTTTTTGCGTGTTAGGTGTTGGACAATGATCACAGAGATAATGACAATTGATTTCTTTTATTCATTCGTATTATTATGCTTTGTCCTTTTGACTTACCCAGAGCTTCTAAGCAAATTTTGTGTAAAATTATAGATTCGCAAATAAAAAACTAAATCAAAGTCTATTTCTGACGAACATTTATGAGTTTATTTTATAATAATGTATAACATTTTTTAAATAAAGCAGAATGCATAAGAAAAAAAATTATATTTCAGAGAAATAACACGAAACACGAAAAAGTTCACGAAAGTATTTGGCCATTTGTTAGTATATGTGAAATTAAAACATAAACATAAATTTTAATATTTTGTTGCATATCTTGTAGATTCTATTACAGTTTGCAATCCACTTGGCATTGATTTAACAAGTATGGCAGCAATTTCAACGTTTATACTGTCCCATTTGCGTTGTAGGTGATTCTTGCGTTAGTTTATATTATAGATTTCATATTTTGTTAAGGATTTCTGTAAATAATCTCAGAGGTGTTCAATGGGAATAACATCAGGAGATTATGCAAGTGTTTTGAACAGATGGGGGGTATTGTATAATATCCTTTCTTAAATTTTTCTAGCAGAGTGCTTGGAATCATTATCCTGTTGAAATATGAAATTACATAGTTCCTAAACCCAGCTTTTCCGCACTTGCTTTTAAATTCTGTTTAAGAATATTTATAATCGCTTATTGATCTATTCCCTCTTCGATAAAGTGTAAGTTTTCAACACCAGTGGACAACATACACCCTCACGCCATAAAGAAACCGCCGCTCTGCTTTACCGTTTGGACCAATAAATGGTTTTTGTGAAATTCTTGGCCCGGTTTTCCCCATACGATTTGCTTTCTTTTGGTGTGAAAAATTTCAGCTTTGCATTCATCAGTAAGAATTGCTTTATTCCAGAACTCCTCCGGTTTATTAATGTAATCTTTTGCAAATTCGAATTTTTACCAAAATTCGCTTAATAACTAAGATGGCCAGGTACTTTTGCGACCAACTGTATCTACAAAAAAATGTAAGAAAAAGAAAATCCTCGGAAAAGTTGCGCACGTACATACAGTGGCTCACAAAAGTGTTCGTACACGAGGATGAAATATATTCAATTTAATTTTATTGGTCTTTTAATAGCGTTTTAATACAATGTCGTTACACGCAATTAAAGTAGAGTTCTTAATCTTCAAAATAGGACAAGTGCGAGTCGAATAAAACAATTTTTCTTTGAGCAGGTGAAGGATATTTTTTATACATATGGTACAAATATCGACACACAAAAGTTTTCGTACGGTCGCGAAATTACGTATGTAAGCAATCAAATGTTAAAAACAGATGACGCATCGAAACATTTGAATACTAGAAATAAAAAACTGAATATCTTGTAATATCTTGCTAAAGTATCTGGTCACGTTAATTGTAAAATAAGCACACAAATATGGATAAGCAGAAGCGAAGGGAAACGACTATTGGGGAACGTAAAATTATCATTAATTTATTTCAAAAACATAAATTTTTAAGACAAATCAGTAAATATTATTAAAAGGTATAAAAATGGACAGTATGTTGGTAATGAATTGCATTCAGGAAAATCAAAAAAGTTGGAAACTAGGGATGCAAATTTTATTTTAAGAAACACAAAAGCAAATCCTAGTATTAGTGTGACAAGTATTGCCAAAGAATTAAAAACAATTTCTGGAGTTGACGATTATACGAAAACTATTTGACGAACGTTACATCGAGCTGGCTTTTCTGCACGTACTGCTAGGCGTAAACCATTCGTCAGAGAGACCAATAGAAAGAAAATGTTGGAATATACGAAAAAATATGTGGATAAACCTATTTCGCTTTGGGAAAAAACTATATTTCCTGATGAAAGCAGGAATGAAGTTCGATAATGAAAATTTGCGGGCGAGTATTGAAGGTGGTAGTGGGTCCGTTATGATGCGGGGATGCATGATTTCAAACGGGACAGGCAATTTATACATAATTGAGGGAATTATGAATAAATTTGTTTACTGAAATATACTGAAAACTAATTTGAAGTTTGAGTCGAAGAACTTGGGATTTTAGAACATTACAACTTTTATCAAGACAATGACCCAAAACACAAATCCATTGGTTCAACAATGGTTTATTTATAATGTTCCCCATGTTATAGCAACACCTCCTCAGTCCCCCGATCTGTATCCTCTTAAGCATCCGTGGGAAGAATTGGACCAGAAAATTAGAAAAAAGTCAATTTCAAGCCGGGAAGAGTTAAAGCAGGTTTTAAAATTTGAATGGAAGAAAATTAGCAATGGAATCACTATGACTTTGGTGCAATTAATACCAAAACGACTACAAGTTCTGATCCAAGCGGAAGATTATCCCACGAAATATTAATATATTTTAGTACAAAATATATTCCACTCTATTGTTAAATGTACGAATACATTTATGTGCTGGTATTTGTGCCATTTAATAAACATCATTCACCTACTCGAACAAAAATTATTTTATTCGATTCACAGGTATCTCATTTAGAAGATTAAGAATTCTACTTTAATTATGTGAAAAAAAATTAAATTCAAGAAATTTCATTCTTGTGTACGAACGCTTTTGTGGGCCAACAAATATTTTGTTTATTTTCTAATGCATGTTGAACCTATCTTGTCTACACGTGCTCTTTGGTGCACCTTCAAAACCGTGGCCTTTAATTTATATGTTATTATGTTTGGATCGGTAGCCTGAGTCCTTGGTTGCTAGATAAATAACATATGTTCTATATCAAAGTTAAGGTGGCAAAATTAAAGCATAGATAAGTAATGTTTTTGGAAGATGGAAGATAGACAGAAATTGGGTTCAAATGAATGCTGATACTCAAGACTGGCAGAATACGAGACATCTGTGCAGATAGCAGATGTGTACCCGTAACGCAGAACGATTTTGGTACTTGTATGTTTTTACTGAAAACAGAACTGTAATACCACTCAAGCGGTAAAGAGAAATATGCGGAATTGAAGATGAGGGAGTTGTCCGAGTTCATACAGTGCTGCAACTATAGTACCGCCACCGAAAGTAGGCACTTCAAGGTCGTTTGTCGTTTACGTAGATACACTAAAACAAGATGCATGCAGAATTCTGCTTTGAAGGTGTTATCACTTTGAAAATTAGAATGAAAGTGAAAAATAGTGGATAATAAAGAACGTTTCACAAAATTAAGAGGAGGATGTGATCTTGAGGTGCCTAGCTTCTGCATCCCTACAATAGTTAAACAATTATTGGTACCCTGTTAACGGCGGCTGAAGTATATACTCTATTGTTTCTCGAAAATGTTTAAACTTTTACAAGATATTTGGAATTTTTTAATGAGGCAGGGAATACGCCAAGTTAGGCAAGTGTGAATATTTCGTGAACTGTTCGTTTTTCGAACATCTCACCTTCATACTTTTGTCCGCAGAATATACAAGCGAATCGATTTATATAATAATAAATATGCGAGTTCAGTCAAAAAAGAAGCATGATTGCACCTTTCTGGTGCACCGTTTCACTTATAAAACAACTTGAATACATGAAACAATAGAGCTCATTACACCATTCAATTTTTACATTTACCATCTTTTCTTCTATTTTCAATGAAACAGGAAGAACAACTCATTTTAATAGCGCGACCGACTGTATTTACCTAAGCGCGGCGGAAGCGTATTCTAACGGCAATAGAAAAGATAACACAAAATGTACCCCGTGTTCCACCTTCATCTTTTATGAGTAATTAAATGATAGTACAAAGTATTTACAAAGATAACTTCAACGCGGATCAGGATTCATTGTTTTGTTTATATAAATTTAGAAGATTGTGTCGGAAGCGTTCTACTTCTTTGATCTTTGAAAGTTTTATGACTAGAATAGCGTCCCTTCCACGTTCATGTACGTAATAACTTTCGACTTATGATTTTAAAAAGAAACTTGTCCCTGAAGTTCCGCCATATGTAACTTAAAAAGTTTCAAGTATTTCAAGGAACGAAAGGGCTCGTTGCGGTTTACTGGACAAAGACCACATGCTCACAAAATTTCGTAAAACTCAGAGATAATGTGTGGTGTGTACTATGATCACTCACATGAACGTAGAATCACTCGTATCATGATTGATTTGTCGACATCTCAGCGATCAAAATACTGCTGCACTGTTGTTTAAATTTCTAAAAGGAATCATGTAATAAATCGATGCTGTATAATTTTGATTCGATGATTCGACACGTTGTTTTCCGCGTTCCAATCTACCACTATTTTAAAGCAAAGACAAACATGAAACATGGCAGTTTCTTTAAAGTGCTGTGCGCTGCAGTTTAAGTTTGAATCCTGGCCGCCTGCATAGTACGGTTCTACTTAATCAATCTCTGTTGTCGATGCGTTATTAAGTATTATTATATTAAGTAGAATTGTATTATTACCAATCAGCCCCTCGGAAGCTAAACCGATCCATAAAATAAAAGCTAGAGAAAGTTGATTAGGTATTGTTGCATGGATTTCAAAGTGTCTCAATATTACAAATTGACAAAAACTGGAGTTTCTCTTTTGAGAGGTTCAAACAATTCTCCTAATTTAACTAGATATTTCAGAAATATAACCCGCTCGTGATCAATTGAATGAAAAAGAAACTGTTACATTCTTGTACTTTTTCATTCTCAGAAGAAACAAATAGTTTGTCATAACTTATAGGCGTTTAAATAAAGATTACAAGTAATAAGATTGCATCACTCTGCGTTGTATTGTAATTATAGATCATGACTCACCTTGTTGAAGAATCCGTCAACAGTCGCATGCGAACGCGAATTGGCTCCTCTTTTGGGAAACTGTCGAGGAAAATATACAGAGAGGCACAAAATCACGATGCTACCAGTACAACAGGTACACGAATACTACCAATGATGGTCTGAAGAAGTCAAGCGGTGCAGGTCCCTCCCTTCTTTCTGTCCGTTTTGCTCCTGCTACGCCTGTCACGCTTTTA
Organism: Macropis europaea; assembly: GCA_916610135.2. NCBI lineage: Eukaryota > Metazoa > Arthropoda > Insecta > Hymenoptera > Melittidae > Macropis > Macropis europaea. The sequence continues at coordinate 20,652,663 of OU744345.1, read as the reverse complement.
CCGTTATATAGTCTGACAACTTAGTATTGACACCAGGAGGTAGCGATGGGACCGAAACCCGTTTCGATGTCATCGATATATTTGAGCAATTCCATGATCAGTGGTCACAGTCCACACACACTATTTCTGACTTGTATGACATGTTGTAAGTAAGTACATAGTCTTTGGTGAGTAAAACAAAATGAGCTCTTTCGTTTATTACATTGATTACACCGTTCGAGTTGTGGATACCGAAAATCTAGGATTGAGTTTTACTTTTAATTCATAAGTCGGCGACTGTTACAGATATCAACGCGAAAAGAACAATCTTTTACGCGAAATACTTTCAAATTTTATTTAGTATAGTATAATGGTATAATGCGCCTGAAACAAACTTCTAAATTTATATAAATAACGTTTTTTGTATAATTATATGAAATATCAAAAAGTAAATCACATTCTGAGTTATAAAATTGTGTTGTCTGGTACATGCTTTTATCCGTTGCATTTAGGGAAATACAGTTATTACCACTACAAAAGAGTTAGCCGCACTATCAAGATGAGCCGTAGCTCATGGTTTATTAAATACAGAAAAACCTGGTAGGAAGGAATGAATAGTGTAAGCAGTCCTATTTTTCAACGTAATCGATTTTTTCGGAAGTGCAACGATGCACTGGGAAATTGCAATTGTACTTCATTTCTTAATGGAATCGTATATTCCTTCTTATACATGTATACCGGTTCTTCTAATGTGCAATTCATTCAAAGGCATTGGGGTAAAAGAAATGAACACTTCACGATGTATCTGCACTTTCTTAACACGGATATCTTATGCGTTTCATAAAAAAATTGCGAATATCAGGTCGCGTGGAAAGTTCTACCGCTTTTCCGCTGTGCTGGCCTAAAGAGAGACACTGCTCAAGTGACACCTAAAAGTTTCTGTAAACAAGTGGTATTGTTTAAAATGACTTTGCATGCTCTATAAAACCATGCATTCTATTTTATTCAATTTGAATCGAACTGTCGTAGATAAGCATCTAAAATGAACAGTATCACAATGAAAATTCATGGGACGTTACTTCTTGTATTTAAACTCAAGTAAAAAGCTACAAGAGCAATTCCAAGCGTACGTTAAGCGTATGGCGAAGTTCGTCTTTCTAATCGTGAGATACAGTTTTGGTTTTCAAAATTTCATAGTGGCGATAAGAGGCTAAAAGGTGCTCCTCGTTCAGAAAGGACAAAAGTTATAAATAATGATGAATTATTCACAAGAGGAGGTAGTCGTGGAATAAAAATCACAAAAAAAGAAGGACTTTGAATCAAAAAGTTCTAATTTTATAAAATAATCTATGCGTAACGTTTTGTGTCACAGAAAAAAGAACGATGAAACTTTCCGCGGGACCTAATACTTATTGTTAGCATGCAACGTGTTAAGTTTCAAATTGATAGTCACGCGTCAGTTTGTTCTGATGTTCAATTAAAATTCATGAGCACAATGTATACTCACAACAGTCTGCACGTTAGACACAATTTGCAATGACAAAAAATCATTTTATGCTACATAAAAGAAGAAATAAATACATAAAGTAACTCAATGACAATTGCACTGGAATAATTATTCCTACATAACAATCATGCGTCATTGTGAACATTAATCATTATTAAACTACGAATGGTTATACAAATATACAGGATCAGGCAATAAGAAATGGGACTTTCAATATGTTTGAAACTAGACCAGTTAGAGAAATATTTGTGGAACATTAGTTACACGATAAAGATGGGGTCATCATATGGTAGTAACAATTCTTTTATAGATGAGATCGCATCAGATAAAATTCAGCTCTATTTTTTTCAAATAGAATATTATATTTATGCGCCATAGTTTAATGGTTGCAATCGAATCATCGCCATAACATTTATTTATTATTCGTTCTGAACAGATTGTAGAAACACACTAAAATAAAAAGAATAGTTTGTGGCGGCTATTAAGGCGAATACAATGACTCATTAAACAAGGTCATTCTAGGTCTCGTAGATCAGTTACGCCAATGAACATCGTCGTTATCTTGTACAATGTAGAATCTACATAAAAGGCGGCTGCATGTGACGGAATCATTGTGATGACGAGTCAGAACGATCGGCTTTTCTTAGACAACAATTTATTGATTCAACTTCAACTTCAATGATCTAGAATGACCTTGTATCATAAGCCATTGCATTCGTCTTAACGGCCGCTGTTTTACTATTCCATGTGAGTATACTCATGTATAATAATATAAACTATCTTAAAATTTAATAATTTCTTACCGTTTAATTAATTTTCTCTTCAGATCTCAAGTTAAAGCTGTTGGACAATAGTAATTCTGTTGTGTCGATTGATAGGTATTGGTATTAATGAGTAAGTCACTGAAAGCATTATTATTTAAACGGCAGCAATTAATCATTATTAATACAATTAACAAAATTGTTAATTGTGAACAATTAATACGTTCCTTTGATGAATCTGGCTTCTATGAGACAAAAGAATAATGTTAGAAACGAGAACATGTTAGTAATTTATGGTATAGTCACGCCTTCAGGCTCAAGACTAAGTGGACGAACACTACAAGCAAACAGCCATTGGAGTGCTATTGCCGTAAATTTCGTTTGGCCACTCGCACGAATTTCAATGTTTTGAATAAATTACCTCGACATGATTTTGTAATTGCATTAACAAAACTTTAATACAGATACAATATTGCTATACCTCTAATACCCAATGTTGCAGTACATGAGACATTGAATACTTGATTAAACACCAAATTACGGCGTTACACTCAGTCGTTAAAGATAAAAAAAAAGTATGTTTTTTTTGCACAGTATATCATTTCGTGAAATTGTGTGGCAATGTTAGAAAATAATTTTTGCAGGTTGATAAATTATGCTGCGGTCTTACGCCAATGTCATTCTAAGGAAATCCCAGTGTCCTCGTTATGAGGTTGATCAAAACTGTATTATTTTGTATTATACGGAAAGGATTTTCATGAACTCACGCTAACATGAAATTCAAACTTATCCGTTATTTTTACGGAATTACATTTCCAACTAATGAAATATTTCTTTAAATTATATGATTTTTGTAGCATCGTATAAAAAATGAGCTGCACTGCTTTTTTAATGCCACTGTACTTCATGATCAACCTTCTCGTAAACAACTGACACAGTTTAATGTATGTCATGTTTCACGATGCAATAGCGAAGAAGGTTATAGTATAATTCACAATGTACGGTTAAGTGTATAAATATATATTAAAAGGAGATAATACACAGAGGAACAATCTTTACAGGCTATAACTTACATCTTTAATTCAGATGTTTAACCAAGGTCGAATATTGTTAAATGAGTAATTGTTGAATAACTTTTTGTTATTAATAAACTTTTATGCTTTATACTGACCCGTATGTAAATTATTAAACAAGCACTGAAATAACACTAATGATATCTATCATGCAGAATTAAATTTCAATCAATACATTTTAAATGAAAATTTTATTATAATAACGAATATGGCGTCCGTATTACCGGTGATTTCAACGTCCGCATATGACACTATAATTAACTTACGAACATTAAATAACAATGAAAGAATAAACAAACTGTTAGAGAATTTACAAAATAAATTAATGATCAACATGAATTTATTTAGTACAGAATGTAATGAATTATATTAATTTGAAGATGATACAGAAAGTGAACAAAAACAGAAGTGAAAAAGTGTAAGAACAAGAGACAAAGAATATTAGGAAAGGTTATTTATAGGAAGTAATTAACTCTTTTATTGTTACTAAGAAACCTGTAAATTGTTCGTAAAGCTGAAATATTTTGGTTCAATACTTACATGAAGAAATGCAAAATTCAATATTGGAAATTCAGCCCTTTGCATAAGTGGTTTTCAGACTGAGACATCTTCTGAATAACTTTATTCGAGGTGTCTCAGAGTCATAATAAAAGGAAGATGACTTTTTTGTTAAATTCATTTGATGATTGAATTAATTTTCCATTTTTCAATTTTATAATAGTTCAGTTTGGTAAATAATGTAAAATGCAGGAATCTTATATAAGAAACCTTTGTTGATATTCTCTTATAGAAGCTCAAGTATTTCCATTGTAGAAACTATGAATAAAACCTATATTTACATACTCTTTTGTCAAGAATACTCATAGCATTTTGATACAAAGTTGGACTACATATTACAGTTTGCTATTGATACAAATTATGATATGATTTCAAATAATAAATATAGTCTGGCAGAACATATTAGGTATTGTCATAATTCTTTAATATATTTTTGTATGTATATTTATATAACATTTTTTCTTATTTTTGCTCATACAACATATTAACATATTTTAACTGTAGTACTAACTCTGATATGCCCTGTATTTTTGAAAAATATTATATAAAGAATAATTATTTACATACATATTCAACAACTTGTTTTTACCTATATTTACTGTATGCTATATTTCATTACATTTAAAACTAAAATTCTTCAAAATATACTTATGTCGGTGTTTGATACTTAGAGACAGATTCACAGACTTCAATTATATCATGTTTGTATTAATGATGAGAAAGAGACCTGTTTCGAACTATTGATATTTTTATACTTTATAAATGCTTTGAAACTCATTGAGAAGTATGACTTTACTATACATATATATTAATTACTCCAAATTTGGTACCTGTTTCAAATGATTACATTGCAATCTTTTATCAACAAATGATTTTGTTTAACAAAGTGTAACAGAAATGAATGCTTGTTAATAGCATAATAAGTAACTTTTATGATCAGAGCACTTGCTTATTATGAACTATTCGTCTCAATTAACTTCATTTTCATCATAGGACCTTAGTTCTTATGTCTTAGGCCATATTTGTATACACCAAGCAACTGAGCACGAGTGAGCAAGAGCAAATTTTTGTTGGTGTTTGCAGATGTTCACTTGTAATCATAATGCTCATTAATGCTCTTTAGGTATGAGTGTGGCTACTGCATGGACTTAAAAATATAGGGATGGACATAAAATTAGTTTGATTGGTCACTGCCGATGGACATGACTTTGAGCATTTGTTACATCAACAGCAAGTTCACATATCATCCTAACATTGTCTTAGAATGTAATCATTATTTTGGTGTTTAAGATCATCTGGAAGTCATAACTTAGGCATGCTCGAATGCATTTTTTCATCTGCTACAAGATGTAGTAGAAAAAATGTACTTTCCTGCAAAAAAAATAGCAGTGACCTTGGAAATTATTGGAAAAAATGATCTTAAAAAATTATTTCTCTTCCATGGAATTTCAACTTCGAAACTATTTAAATTATGCTTTAAACATTTCTCATTTCATTAAAAACAGAGGAGATATTTATATATAGGTGGCCTCCTTAAACTCGGCATCCTGATTGTATATACATATATACATGTGCTTATACACTTACTAAAACATTTTAATTAAAGCACGAAACTGATTTAAATTTTTTGTAAATGACATATTTGGTTAATAAACGATTTATTAATTGAACTGCAAGCAATTTGATACTTTTTTTTTAACTGAATTAAAGGAACAGAGAATAGGTTTTACATATCTAGTTTAATTAATAAATAATTTATTAATTGAACTGCATGTAATTTGTTGTTTTTTTATTTAATAAACTACATTAAACTGAATATTGATCATATTGCAAAAGATTTTGTAATATGTATTTGAAATTTTGAGATTACATCTGTAAACAGTTTTGTATATACGCAAATAGTGTTGCGAATCCTATACATTCCTTGCAGTTCTAATTCAGTTGTCTTTTCCTTTTGGATAACCTCTCACTTTGTGTTGTTACTGTGCTTTCTTTCCGAGATAGAAGAGAAGCAGTGCAGCACGTGTGCTTTTGCTTGCGTGCGTGTCCCCCGGCAAGTGCCGCATTTTGTTGGTGTTTCACTAATAGTACCGCGGTGCACCACGTGAATAGAGAATAAGTTTTGTGCAAGCATTTTTATATTTTTAAAAGCGTGCAAAGATGTTAGTCGAACCGAAATTAACAAACACATCAAAAAATTTTGGTAAACCTCCGGAGAAACAAAACCCCGTAAGTATTAAATTTTTCTCGTACTAACCTCAACTTTCCCATTTTGAAAAACCAAACAAATACATCAAATTTAACTGAGACTTTTTATATATTTCAGTTGCTGCAAAACTTAGGTGTTCCGCATATAGATTCTTTTAATTATATGTTAGAAGATGGTTTGTCCATGGCTGTACAAGACAATCCATTAGTTTATATTCATCTTCCAAATGAAGACAAGGTGATTCTGTGGATCGATGATGTATCTATTCATCAGCCTGGGGTTCCATCCGGTACAATTGGTGTAAAAAATCATAAAATTTACCCTACAGAATGTCGACAACGAGGGGCTACTTATAAAGGAAAGTTAACGGTTAAATTGGGGTGGTCTGTTAATGGCAAAACACAAGAGGCCCTTGAAAGAGATTTAGGAGAGATTCCAATTATGGTTAAGGTATATAATATTATTACACATATACTTTACTTTATACTCTATAGAAATGATAATAGTTGAATTCATTATTGAAACATTACTTATAAAAAGACTCATTTGCTATTATTCATATAATTGCATTATTTGTTTAAATATCTAAATATTGGGTTAATGGGAAAAAGAGGGAACTTGGTTTGGATGCTAATTCAGGGAAAATTCAAGGAAGGTTTAGTCGTATAAAGTTATTAGTGTTCATATATATAATATATATTTAATATTATAGTCCAATCGATGTCATTTGAACAAAATGAGCCCAAAAAATTTAGTTGTCCACGGAGAGCATGAACAAGAATGGGGAGGCTATTTTATAGTGAAAGGACTCGAAAGACTTATAAGAATGTTACTAATGACAAGGAGAAATTATCCTCTTGCTATCAGAAGACCGGGATGGAAAGCTCGTGGTGTACAATTCAGTGACCTTGGTCTACTTCTGAGAAGCGTACGAGATGATAATACAGCAGCTGTACGTACTTTATATATTTATATATTCGTAATAACGAAAAAATTCGTAGTTTTTATGAAGTGAGAGCTATGCTACTACTGAATTTCATTCTTCATTTTCACAGAACAATACTTTACACTATGTAACTGATGGGTCTGCAAAATTAATGTTCACGCACAGGAAGGTTTTATATTACGTTCCACTGATCTTGATGTTAAAATGTTTAGTGGATGTTTCGGACATATTTGTTTATAATGCTTTAATAGCTGGCCGTAAAGATGATCTTTACTATAAAGGTTGTGTCTTAAATATGCTAAGAGCAATACACGAACAAAATTTACACAGTCATGAAGATTGTAAAGCTTACATTGGAAGAATGTTCAGAATAAAATTCGTGGAACTATCTCAAGATGCAACTGATACTGATGTATGTGACTTCATTATTAAGTAAGTTTTATAAAAGAATGGGCACATGTATAATACTTCATATGATTCAAATTGCTTATTTTTAGGCACTGCATAGCGATTCACCTTGATCAGCCAATGGATAAATTCCATTTACTTGTCTTCATGACACAGAAGTTGTTTGCTTTGGCAAACAATAAGTGTGCTGTTGAAGGAGCGGATGCTGTAATGATGCAGGAATGCTTACTCGGTGGTCATTTGTACTTACAAGTCTTAAAAGAAAAGTTGTATGCATGGTTAACTGGTCTTAAAATGGGCATTCTAAAACGTGCAAGGAGTGCTGGTAATAGATATACTTTGAGTATACGTAAGTATTCTGAAAACTGGTCTAAAAGTTTTAAATTAATTCTATTATAAATGAAATTATTTTATTTAACAGAGGAAATGTTAAACGTAATAAAGCATGGAAACTCCCTTGAGTCACAAATGGAAAATTTCTTATCCACTGGAAATATAAGATCGCCATCAGGTTTAGGACTGATGCAAAATACGGGTCTTACGATCGTTGCTGAAAATATTAACAGAATGCGTTACATGAGCCATTTTCGAGCTATACACAGAGGTTCATTTTTCCAAGAAATGAGAACTACTGAGGCCAGACAGTTATTACCCGATGCTTGGGGTAATGTTTTATTATACTTACAAACCAGAGATGCGCATTTTTTCTTTGAATAACAAATAATAATTTTTTCGAAAAACTAATTCCCAAAGTATGGAACGTGTCAGATCTCCAGAAAACAACTGACACGTACACTTAGGGGAATTTTGTCTGATAAAATTCATAAATTTAGCTTTATTCTCATGAACTTTTAATTACTTATAAAGAAAGATATCCTTTACTGCAATGGAACTTTCATATAATGCAGTAATCCATATTATAGGATTCATTTGTCCTGTACATACACCTGATGGTGCACCTTGTGGTCTCCTCAATCATTTAACAATGAATTGCGTCATAACGAAACATCCGGACTCAAAATTGAAATCCAACATTCCTATTGTGTTAATGGACCTTGGAATGATTCCATTATCAATTGCTGACAACTGGGAAAATTCATACGTTGTAATGTTAGATGGAAAGTTAATAGGATTAATAGACAATAATATAATCGCCAGAGTGACAGACAAATTGAGATTACTCAAAGTAAAAGGAGAAGAGGTAACATTACGAATTTAATTCTAACTGATTTAAATTCTATTTTGAAACTTCGTTTTAGGTTCCGAACATGATGGAAATTGCACTAGTACCAAAGAAAAAAGTACCAGCTCAATATCCAGGATTATATTTATTCACGAGTCCGGCTCGTATGATGAGATCAGTAATGAATTTGGCTGCTAAAAAAATTGAATATATAGGAACATTTGAGCAGATTTATCTAAATATATGTATCACGCCAGAAGAAGCCTACGAAGGAGTAATATATTCCCCTTTTCTTCTGAAAAATATTTTGTTAGAATGATTACTTTTAACTTTTTCCCTTTATTTATTATTACAGTTAACGACGCATCAGGAATTATCAAAAACGGCTTTCCTGAGTAACCTGGCGAGTCTCATCCCAATGCCAGACTGCAATCAAAGTCCCCGAAACATGTATCAGTGTCAAGTGAGATTTCTTATGAGATTCCTCTGATTTGAAGACTTTTCAGGGATTTACTTCAATTGTTTTTTCAGATGGGTAAACAAACGATGGGAACTCCGTGCCACACGTGGCAATTACAATCTGAAACTAAATTGTATAGATTGCAAACACCATCGACACCGCTTTTCCGACCCGTGCATCATGACAAAATTAATCTTGATGATTTTGCTATGGGTACCAACGCGATAGTTGCTGTTATTTCGTACACGGTATGTAAAAATAAAATTCATTATGCAACAGTGAAAAAGATTTTTCATAATGTGCATAAATCTGCAGGGATACGATATGGAAGACGCGATGATTATAAACAAAGCAGCGTACGACAGGGGTTTCGCACATGGAATGATATATAAGTCTGAGTTTGTGGATTTAAAGGATCAAAAAAGTTACTTCGCACGAAATCCAGATAAACCTGAGCTCGCAGAAAAGCTGGATGCTGATGGACTTCCTCTACCAGGCACAACTATTACGGAAGGTGATGCTTATTATTGGTAAGTTAATTACGAAATTATGATCGGAATAGACTTAGAGTGTGGAAAGGCCGGAGCTCTCGTGGCCATTACTGACCTAATATAGTTATTCATGTCCATGTACATGATACGTATTTTTTGAACAGTTACTACGATGCAGATCAGTCAACGTATATTATTGGTAGATACCATGGGAAAGAAGACGCTCACGTGGACAACGTAAAACTCTGTGGAACACTGCACAGCCATATACCACGCAGAGCTTGCATCACCTTTCGCATTCCAGTTAGTAGAATGTTACATCAGTCGGCTGCTGATGTTTATGTAATTTAACAAATTCAAGTACACTCGAGGGGAAGGACCCTCCCTCTACTCAGCTTCGGTCTCAGGAATTCGGCGTGTGGTAGCAGAAGGCTAGAATGAGTCAGGCGAGTGGTAGGAGGCTTCTTCCACTACACCGCTTCTTAACCGTGGGACGCCTATCGTGCACTCGAGTGTACAAGGTTGCAAACAAAGTAAAGTAGCGGTCATGGCCTTCAGAGGTGACACTGTGGATCTTGATCGGTGGATATTTACAAAAAAAACTTGCTGTAAAATTCAGCTTAATATTGAAAATTAAGGTGAAATTTTTGTTTAATGCTGCGTATTATATACATTAAGAGGATACAAAGTCCTAAAAGAATCACACGTCGAAACTGATTCTCTCAAAAAAGATGTTAATAAAAATGTTCAACAGCAATGTGGCTGACTTTCAGGTCTCCAAATGGTATTGGGAACATATGGAGCCCCATTCCTGAGAAACACTGTTTCGAGTAAAGAACGTTTTAAAACGCTTTTCGTTATTTCTGAAAGCCATGACCATTACTCTTTTTACACCCTATACATAAAATGTTTTTATTATACAAACTGAACGAAATGAGAAGTACATATTGATGTCTTTATAGGACAAAATATGGGATGATCCAAAAATATTCGATGAGCTGGAACATGCATATTCTTTATGCTAAAACAAATTAAGAAGGGTATTTAAATAACGTGCCTGGAAGTCAGCCCACTGATATTTGATCGCTTACATCTCGAAAACGAGACTTCAGATTGCAAAGTGATGGAGGACTTCTAAATTTGTTTTGATATAAACAATATGCATATTTTAGCTTGGTAAATATTTTTGGGATACACTGCATATTTTTACTAAAGCCTACTTGCTTACGTACATTCTGATACAAAAACATTAATGGTTGTGAATGAATATTTACATAAACATCTGCAGTTTAGTGATGGCAGTTTCTAAATAGTTGTTTAAAATTCCAGCGTAATCCAAGTGTGGGAGACAAATTTGCTTCCAGAGCAGGTCAGAAGGGCATCTGTTCTCAAAAATGGCCTGCAGAGGATTTACCATTTACGGAAACTGGTTTGATTCCTGATATTGTGTTCAACCCACACGGTTTTCCAAGTCGTATGACAATAGGTATAAATTGGTTTTTATTTAAAATGTTTCTGCTGTAACAAAATACTTGAGTACAGTGTGTTAATAGCCATGATGATCGAGGTGATGGCCGGGAAATCAGCAGCCATACATGGATTGGTGCATGATGCCACATCGTTCAGGTTTAACGAGAACGAAACAGCGGTGGAATACTTTGGAAAACTGTTAGAACGTGGCGGTTATAATTATTATGGAACCGAGAGGATGTACTCGGGAATAGATGGAAGAGAAATGACTGCTGATATATTTTTTGGGGTAGTTCATTATCAACGATTACGACACATGGTTTCGGACAAGTGGCAGGTCAATATAATCTCAATCGTTTGAATGTCAAAGGGAGTTTATCGACATACATACAAAAACTGTTAACACAGCTTGTATATAATACTTTTGAACAGTTCATTCTAGCATGATGTATCTTCAACATGTATCAAATGTATCTTCTGCAGGTCAGAAGCACTGGTCCAATAGACGTTTTAACGAGACAACCGATAAAAGGCAGAAGAAGAGGCGGTGGGGTCCGATTTGGAGAAATGGAACGAGATTCACTGATATCACACGGTTGCTCATTTCTACTTCAGGATCGTCTGTTCCACTGTTCAGACAAAACTACAGTAAGCCACAATTTTTTTACGCTTTACTATTTATGGAACATATAAACGATCATAGTGTTAACGTTTCAGACATTGGTTTGTCAAAAATGTGGAACATTGCTAGGACCAGTAATGGAAATGATTTTAAACACTTCAGCTTCGGCTGATAAAAGAGGATGTCGTCTCTGTGGCGACGACGATTCCGTGAGGGAGGTCGATATACCGTACATCTTTCGATACCTCGTAACGCAATTAACATCGTGTAATATAAACGTTAAACTAGCGTTCACAGAGAAATGAAAAATAAATATCACACTATAATGTGTCCGTATGAAATGATCAAACCAACCAGCATGTTGTACGAGCAGAAGCGAGTAAAAAGTGTTACGGAAATACATGCTCAGAAGTGCTTTATTAAAAAGTCACAAAGAAAACATTAAATATAGATTATTGTAGGAATATTAAAACTATACCCTTCAAGGTCGCTTCTCGTTTACTGATAACACTTGTTTATCAGAAATGCTAAAACATGGAAATTCTCTTAAGTGGATTCTGACATTGGCCCAATATTAATCAATTGAATCACTTGCGACCTTGAGCTCATGATATTTCTTATTTACCGTTCGAGATCGTTAGAAATATAAATAAAGTTAATAACGCACCCGTTAAAATGAAACAAAATTCACATGAAATTCATTTAGTAAACATGGATCCATAAACCATAAATTTGAAAATATTATGAAACTTTTCTTACACTGTATCATATTGTATATTTAAAACTTTTTGATGTAACTCTTTTATGAAGCGCTTCTAAACGCATATTTACATAATACTTTTTACTCATAAAGTATAATGCCAAATATGATTGTTTAACTCTTTGCGGTTGGAGAGTTTGCTGTCAAACTACCTGATGTGTATATCAAATGATGATTATCCTATAAAATTCGTTAATTTTTCTTTATCCTCATTAAACTTTTAACTACTTAGAAAGGAAAATGTCTTTTATTGATTTTAGTGAAAAATTATAGCTTACAATTATTCCTTGTGTGACAATTTTCAAAACAATTTAAAGCAACAATCTAGACCACAAACAGTTAACACTGGGGCAGTTGTATTATTCTTTAGACATAATAATACTTTATTTTTTTAATATTCCATTAAGCATTTCACTAACATTACTCTATCGATACGTTCATTCCGTTACAATTGGTATACAATACATGTATGTATAATTATGTACATTTATCTGATTTGTTATATTTTTGAGAAGAATTTGAATCAGACAAATTCAAACAGTTTTGCATCTACATGGAGGCTCAACTTAATGTTTTCTTTACATTCAATTTTAGTTTGAGAAAAAGTATTTTAGATATTGATTTTTACCGGCGATGAAAATAAATTGTATTACAGAAATTGCAAAGCATTTATTTAAGCTTTCGCTGGAACTTGTGTGCCAGATTTGGATCCTGGAGCCCCAGTTGTTCCAGTTTGTTCTTTTTCTAATTGTTTTCCTAAGTATTCCCTAGAATTTAAACAAAGCCAAATTTTTACACTGACATATGTAAGGATTACTATTTTAATAATTCGTATGTTTTTAATTGTATGAACTTTTTTGAAATAATATATATTTGAAGAACATACCAATTATGTACCATCAGTTTCTGAACAGCAAGGAGTGCTTCATATCTTACATTGGGATCTTCGTGTCCCAGAAGCTGCATTACTCGTTGCTTTCCACCAAGTTGTTCGATTATACTACAACAATTATACAAGTCATGTCAATGAATTATAATTATTAATGAAAGGAAGACAAAGATGAAAAAATGCAAATCAAAATACAGATCTAGTGTTTCAGTTGCTGATCGATAATAGTAATTTTAAGACAACTTCTTAAGTCTAATTAATTACAGTTCTGTTTATAGCATAAATGAAACATATAGATATCACTGATAAATAAAACAAAAAAATTCTTATATTAAGAAAATTATACTACAGAATTTTAACAAATACACCAAATATTTACACTATTGTTTTAACATTCTTTAGAAAAACTATTCCTTTCTGTCGTAAATTTGAAATATATAATCGAATAAAGTATCTTTCTTCGGTAACAGATTTAAGCTAGTAATATTTTCAAACATATTTTTATATATGACAAGTTTCCATACAAAATTTGTACTGGTTTATTTTGTGTTCAAAGGTGAAACGTAAATGGTACACGAATTTATTTAGAAAAATGATTCGTTGGAAAGTTATAACAAAAATGTGATCCATGAAGGAAACGCTATGTTAATTTTATATTTTACATGCCATTTTAAATTTCGTTACGGTTTTGTAAAATTTTATTATACGTAAAATTATTTTCATCTATTTTATGTTTTTACATGCCAATTTTCGTCACTGTGTCCATAACTGAAATTCCTATATTTATATGGTAATCAATGTTTATTGATAATAAAAAAAAACTAAGCATTTTCAATGATTGTTTGAATCCTATACACCATAAAAGTTGAATATGAACTACCTAAAAGTAGTTGGATAAAAAAATATAACGTACTGTTTGCCACGTGGATAATGCCTTACGTATTCTCCCACATCGAAACTGGCTACACTAAGAACCAGAGGATCCTTGCTAGTTTCCAACAAGTGAACCAAAATACGTAACAATTCATAGTTCTTTTCATTGAGTCGACTAGCATTCTCTCGCCAAAATTTGCCTGATTTGTGAACTGGAGACCATTCCAGACGTCCAGATTTCACTTCAGTTGAATATTCATCGAAGGAACTTAAATCTTGAACAGATGCTTGCAACTTGTCATTTAAGAATTCAATATCTCCTGTGATATCTTCGTCATCGAACTTACGCTGCTCCAGTATTGAAAGCTGCTTCAAAACTTTGCATTGCACCATGGCAATACAGTGTTCCTTGGCAACTTGTCCATCTTGCACTTTTTCAATAAGGTTCTACAAAAAAAAAAATGTATGTAATCGAGGGCAAGAAAAACAATATATCTACATGACTTACCCTAAATACTGCCAAAATAATACGTGTTACTTTTTCCTTGCCTGCATCACTTAGTATGTCAGCTAAGATAGGTATAACGTTAAACCTAAAATATGTTTTTTGTTGATTAACATTAAAATACTATTGATATAAAATAATATTGTTTGATTCATTTCTTTACTATATGTAATACATACTTATTCATTTTTTCTGCAAGCAATGGATTGAAAGTAAGTACCCATAAACAAAATATGAGTTGGTATTGCACTTGGAAATTCACTCTGCCTGACAAAACACTCAGCAATGTAGAAATTCCATCAACTGATACAAATGCAAAACGGTATTCGTCTATGCGAAGCATCATTTGTAAGCAACGTGCCACAGACTGAATGTACTCATTATTCTGTATAAAAACAAAAAAATACGATGCTTCAGAAATGTGACTGAACAATGCAAAAAAGGCCTGAAATTATGTGTGTGCACAAGAAAGATAAAACAGATAACTTATTTTTTAATTAACTTATTTGCATATACTATATCTGAAATAAGGTTTTCCATTGATAATAATTTTTCATACGAAGTATGCGGAAGAAGTGTTTCCTTTCTGAAATGTAAGCTGTACGATTAATTTTTTCAGTTTTATAATTTCATACAAATTCATCAACTTGTTTTTACCTGTGTTTATCATACTAGATTTGATTACATTTAAAACTAAGACTCTTTGTAGTATACTTATGCTTATGTTTTTGATTCAGGGACAAATTAACAGATTTTAACTACGCAATATTTGTGTTAGTGATGGGACTGAAACCTAATTCAATACCACCAATATCTTTATGTTTTGAATCTAGACACTTGTATCAATTCTGAAGTACGTTCATAAACGATTTGATACTCATTGAGACACAACTTTAATATTAATACATATCAATTACTCTGAACCTGATGCCTATTTCTAACAATTGCATTATGATCTGCCGTCAATAAATGATTTTGCTTAATAAGTTGAAACAGGAACGAATGCTTGTTAAAAACATAGTGAATAATACATATTATGTACGATATAAAACTAGAATGTATCTCTGTCCCTCTCTAAAACTGAAAATTCATAGTATGTTTTAATTTCAATTTCAATATTTGATATAATGTTTCTTGCTAAATTCATTTGTTTCAGTCTAGCACTAAACAACATCCAGAAATTACTATTCCTACTATTCGTTTTCTTCATGGATTTATTACAACATTAGATGTTTCTTAGACCCACAAAATTTGTTTCACATTTCAATATGATATTTACAATTTACTTTATTTGAAACTTCTGTATTATTTTCACGTTAATGTTTCAATGAGAAATAATAATTGTATCATATTGACAATACAACAAATGTCAGTGAATCTGTCTTACTAAACTCACAATAAATCATTTTGATACCTATTTGATACAGTGACATACAGCTTGGAAATTGATACATATTAGTATTAAGGAACATGTCAATAAATTAGTCTCAACATTAGATTGTGCTAAAGATTAGTTGTTATAAAACCAACCAGATTGAGTAGTTCATTTAGTTCATCCGCCTCCTTGTCCATGGTATTGCCTTGTTCTATTCCAACATGGAAGCCTGTATCCTGAATGGTCCCAAACTAAAATCCCACATGACTTGTTCATGCACTCAATTTATTATATTATTCGACAACAATTTATATTTGTTCCTTACTTTCTAGATGAAAAACATGGATCTGATTTGCATTGTGAGTCGCAATACACCTATGTTTCCATCCTATGGTTAGTTACATTTATTGTTTGGTCCACCCGCATTGTTATTTAAATGACTTACTTGCATATATGTATATAAATATATAATTACAACACAAAATTTATAAATAATATAATCTATAAAAATGTACAACTTCGTAAACAGATGTATTTTTGAAACATGTTATTAGATAATGAATAAAATGGAAACCATTACCCACATTGTGCACACACATAACTATAGTACATAAAAATAGAAGCTAAGCAACAAATAAGCCCCTAATATTGCATTGAGAACATAATGAACAATTAATTTGTCATTTCGTTGTCTTATATTTTATAAATACTTATCTAATTTTTAATTCACACATAAGAAAATACACAAGTATTTTAATACTTACGCTGAGCTTCAATTGATCTTTAAGCCATGTTAGATAAAATTGAAGATCCGTTTTTTCCATTAAATCATGACTCCAGCAAGCAAGTTTAGCAATAATTCTAGAAGTCATGTTCATTATAAAACCATCTTGCCTATTCAATAAGTTGAGGAAAGGCCCCCACACCGATTCTCGTTTACGATTCGAATGTTCTCGAAAAATTTCAACACGGCTGCGGTCTTCCTAATTTTTAAAGCATAATTGTTTAAAACATGGGTCATATATTGCTTCATTTTAAACAAATGTAAATACCAGAAGCATGTCGTCGACCATTGTAAGAATATACTGAATAGTCTGATCCTTTGAAACATGACCAAGTAAATTAAGGAAAGTTTTGGCAGCCTGATTCGGGTTTTCTTTGAGTTTTCTGTCTCGTATGGTAGCATCATTTGTATCAAAGGCAACTATGAAATCATAGTCTTCTTTCGATATCATTTGAGACCTACAAAGTATCGTATATAAAATGTTGTTCTATATATGCTTGTATCTTTCTTGCTTCTTAAAGAAACTAAAATGTGTTTACTATAATTTATATTAGGTAATTATAAGTCAACATTTATGCTACAATTTATGTAATATTATAACATTGTTTAATAACTCAAGCTGAACTTTCAGCTAAGTTAACACTAACTCTTACTCTTGCTATGTTACTACAATCATAAGTTGTCGCATAGTATCAATATTAATATTAAAATGTTCTTACTGTTCATATGATTGCCAAGTGATCCGTTGGTTCCTAATGTCAGCAGCTTGTTGTTGGAGAATGCTTGTAGCAGCTAGCATATCTGTAATGTTATTATTATTATTGTCACAGTATATAATTATTATTCTGATCCTACCTATGCAATTTTTAAGATTTCCCAGTGATTGCATTTAGATCCACCATTTTTTATATTATTCATTAACAATAATTTTAAAGTCTTCACTAGCAAATTTTTACTATTTGCAGATGATTTTAAAATTTATAAGACTTACATCAATATTTGATATTCATGATTGGCAGTCTGACTATTGGCATCTTCTATTCTTATGTACAAACAATAGATGAAGTCTTAGTGTTATGAAATGTTATAAGATTTTTTGTCATATAACAATAAGGTCATTTTCTTATATGTTTAATAACATTTTTGTTTCTTATGTCAATTGTGTGCATGATTTAGAAATACTTTTTGAACTGACATTAAATATTGTCAGTCATTAAAATGATATTCTTACAAATGCTAATGAATTTCTTGGACTTTCATGAAAATGAATTGCAGAATTTTACAGTCCATTAACAATTAAGTCCCTACATTTTTCATTACTTATGTTCCATATTAAACACGCATCAGTCATTTAGTTGATTATGGCCATAATTATGAACCTATTATGCAATTACTATGGATGAAAACATTAGAAGATAGAATTGTTACTGATTTTTTATTTTTGTATAAAATTATAAATGATCAGATTGCCCTCTGATTATAAGAGAGGTACTATTCAGTGCTCTGTAATTGCAAATTTGTAACTTTCAAATATTTAAAACAAAATTATAAGTATAATGTCAAAATACATCTCATATTTTGACTATTCTGATCCAAGCTTATTTTATGTACAAAAGGGCAAGGAGTAAATGAAATTTATAACTTTTACATTTCTCAACTTTTTCTATTAAAATTTGAAACATGCCTTTGTCATATTGTTTGCTTAAAGACTTTCTACTAACAATTGAATAAGTGTCATGTAGCCAACAATCTCAAGGGAATCAGAAGCAACTCAAGTTCATGTTGTAATTTAAACAACTGAACATTTAAATGTTAAAAGTGTAAAAAATTCAATTCTGCACTTTTGACTCATTTTTTCATAAAGGGTCATCTCTGTTTCAATTGTAAGTAATTGACCACCTTGCATGTATACAAGAAATTTATACGTTGAATTGTAACATAAGAAAACATGTAAAGTACCTACAGAGAATCTTCATAGAAAATAGTAAAATCATTATCACATTGATAATTATAATACGTGTTTGTTACTTTCACTAAAAATAAATGAAAAAAAAAAGAGAAGAGGTAGAAACAATATAATATTTTCTCACGATGTCATATAAATATATGTTGGGAGGGGCACTGTCAAGTTAACAAAATATTTAAGTATTTCGCAATAATTACCAATTTTCTCGTCCGGCAGAGCCGGTATCATTTCTTTGATGTTTGCGCGATCAACCATTTTGACTGTCGTTTATCAATACCTGCGTATTTTAGTTAACGATTCGTTGGGAGAATTAAAGCTCTGCTCTCTGCAAAACTCACACCTGTCTCAGCTGTTGGATCACAAGACTGACGCGTGACCAACTACCTGTAATAGCATGCAAAAGAAATCCCTAGCTGACATTTAGAGCATTCATGTTGTTGCAGACTTGCTACTGACGGCTCCCTAGGAGGTCTCTCTTGTGATTTGACCCCTACTACACATTGCGTTGAGAGGTAGAAAAACACATACATTAAATGCGATAAGCATTTAAATTGGAAAGTATTTATGATTTTCAGATGACATCAACTTTGTCGAGACCATAAACTTAGCTTTTAGATGAGGGGTGTGAAACTTAAATGAGCGGGTGGAGCCCTATGCAGTTGGCACCTGAATTTGATTGGTTGCATTTCTGCGCATGTTCTGTACCGCTAATTATGAAAAAGTACTAACCGCAGACTAATACAGATGTTTAAGTTAATACTAAGAAAGTCGTTAGTTTTTCAATTTAAATTTTAAGTATAACAAAAATTGAAGAAACATATGTATCTTTAATTATTAAAATGTATAAGGTGACCTTTAAATAACCCTGAAGATATCGTCAATTAGAAGCTCTGTTTGTATCATCATTTGCGCCCTTGAACAGTACAATTTTCCTCTTTGACATTGTCTCCTATCTTCAATCCTAACAAAGATATTTAGGCGTCCTGTTTCGCGTGACTCATCCTGTATATTTTCTTTTTTATACTGCTACCATTCAAGTAAATTTGATCCGAATGAGTCTTACTTGCCGCTTGAAAGAAGTAAACGCTTCTTTTGTTTGTCTCTATTCTACCTGAACCACTCCTAAGCTTGTAAACTCATCTGTCCTTGAATTTCTACATGCTACAGTATTTGTTTTCTATTTTCTTAATCATGCACGATAGAAAATTTCTAGTGAGTCCGATTCGACACCAAACGTTGTCAATTACTGTAACTATACCAAAGGTACGGAGAAGAGTTTAAACCCATTACTTACAGCAGACCATTGTCGTCGACGAATAAATCATTTACTTCTAACATTATTTTACCGGATGCTTAATATATCTGCTTTTCATGCATGTGCATGAGGTGTAAATTCTAAGTGAAAGAATAGAAAAAATATGGACGACGTTTATTTTAGAAAATAGTAAAAATAAAATTAAAAAGTAAATACATCGAAATCGTTTACATTACACAAAAAAATAAAAAAATAAGTAGTATACAGGGTGGACCGCGTAAAACAGGCCATCTAATTATCTTCTCTAGCTATGACGGTATGAGAAAATTTTCATACGGAATTTAAATGGTTTCAGAGGCTGAATACGATAGAAGAAAAATTGTTTTATAAATGCCATATTTTTCTGTTTGTTTGTCAAGGTCACCCATGTGTTTTTACACGAATGTACGACTTTTTTTCTACTGTATGCCGTAGCTGAAATGAATATGCATTTCGACATACATAATAATATGACCTTAAAATGATCTTGGACTCGAACATTTTGGTTCAGATGTGAAAGTTTGATTCAAAACTTTGTTTTCAACAATGACACATTTTCTGTGACGGACAACGACAGACTGCATAGCTCTTTCAATGGTTTCGGGTTTAATGTTAGCTCATAATGTTCTCGACTTGACTTCTAGTGTCCGTGGCCCACCAATTGCTTGTTTACGGCCCGCAAAAGCTATTTGTGCAATCCACTTCAATCAGCTAAAGTGAAAAATCGTCTGCATTTTTCAGCTCTATGTTCATTTATTTTATTTAAATATATACATGTATATTATTATTATTATATTTTTTTGGTTGCTGTCTCTAGGGATTATTGGGTTTTCAATTTTGACCCGCTACAAAAAAGGTTGCTCATCACAGTCCAAGGTCATTTTAATGACCTTACATACACATTCATATAAAAAAACATGGGTGACCTTGGAAAAAAAAACGGAAGAAGAAATGGCAGTTGTAAAAACATTTTTCTTGTATCTTATTCATCCTTCGGAACCATTTAAGTTATGTATGAAAATTTTGTAGTCCCGTTATAGCTAAAGAAGATAATTACATGGCCTGCTTTATGTGGCCCACCCTGTATATTACGAGATCCTGCTGTACTGTATGACCCCCTGCAACCGATACAAAAACAAGCACATCTTGTTGATAATTTAAAACGTGCACGTATGAACAACACTCCATTATTGTGTGCAATAAATGTCTCTACAAATTTTAACTTATATTTACTAAGTTGAATTATAATCTACTGAATTAATGCGTTTATTTTATTTAATTGTAACTTCGGATTCAATTGACCCAAATAGCTCCAATGTACAGTTATTTGAACGGTGCACGAGATTTAAAAGGCATTTCATTATCAAGTGCTTTGTGGATTGTTACCACTCAATTACAAATATTGCAGAATTCGTGAAAAAATAATTGACAAAGTACCAACATTGAAAATTTGCTGTTTTATTAATTTTTACGAAACAATAAACTGTCTTCATTTAAAAAAAAAAGAAACATTGGAAAATATTCTACAGGAGCTACAGTGTTGAATGCGACACTTTTTAAAAATCTGTTTATTTCGTCATAATCGTGTTGTACGTATAAAATTATCTTCTAATTACATTTAAATAACTATCTTTCTATATTGGAAATATGAAGTATCCTTAATATTACACTCGGTCGTTTTGTTTCTTTTTCAATCAATCGACTCGATGATCGAGTGATTCGAATCACGAATCTCGTAGTTGACTTGTAATATTCATCGTTTAAAAAAAAATTCTTATGGAGCGCCGAGTCAGTTGATAGTGAGCATCGCAATATTTGATAATGATTTTGTCGCAGTTCATACAATTTGTTGTGGTACCTGTTACCATATCAATTGCAGATACTATACGCATCTCTAACATTATAACGAGTGTACGATTTTCTCGTGTGTTGAGCTCCTTCGTTATTTCAACACGTACAGTGGTTTTGAAAAAAAGAGTCTGAGACATCACGGGCATATAGTTCATGCAAACAGGAATATTGTGATGATCCGTGCAGCAAATGTCCATGGGCGTTCAGATAATGTACTTAATAAACAGTTACCGATCAATTTTGGCAACACGGAAGTTTAACTATACGCGACATGCGGAAAAATTATTACATAGTTCGTTTAATAAGTATATTCAGAGAAAGGTCATGGGAATTTTCCATACGGACCACAGCACAATACTCAAGGGACTCATCATGACTTACACCATCTGAAGGAACATACAATAAATTTCCAAAACAGAGACTTTCGTAAAAACCGGACTATGCTTCTTCTGGGAAATGTATTTTTTGCGAAGTTTTCTGATCCAAAGTAATATGAACAAACGCGTTAAAATTGCGCTAAACGAACGTAAGGTATATGAGGATATACATATATTAGTGAAAAGCTACATTTTATATGACTTTTTTGGCACTGGCTGCGATCTAATATTTTTGATGTATCGAATGTTACAGGCTTCGAAATGTTTCACAAAATCGCTACTTTAACACCTTCCTCCTTCTTTCTCTGATGTTTAATGAAAAACTATCGCAGGAGCATCCAAATGACACCAATTCAGGTCATTAAAGCGACTGTGAAAATAATAAGACATACCGTGACGATAGGCTTATTGAAAATTGTGTAAAAAATTGTATCAATTTATATTTAATTTGCAAACTGGATTATGACTTTGAATTGTTTCGTTTGGATGTCTGTACTACAAGCATGGGTACGTTTTGCCCTGTTGGGCGGTTGCCTTCTTCCCTGGCGAACACTGCCCAGGAGGCATTAAGTCACGCCCCTTGCAAAGTTTGAATCGACACTTTTGGCCAGTCTACCGTATTTTGCTGTTTTCTAATAAATGGCATATGGTCGATGTTCTACCATTGGATTGCATTTGTCAGGGACGAAAGGCAAGCGCCCAGCCGGGCAAAATGTGCCCATACCTGCTCCACTATAACATCAGAAATCGATGATCCTTGTATGGATCTACAAATGAGCAAAATTGAAAAGATTCCAATCGGGGGTCATTTTGATTGATTTTGTATATCATTCTTTTGTAAACGAAAATTTGTGCATATGTTTCGATTGTAATTAATTCGATGCGAGCGCTTGTAATGAAGTCCTTGCCACAGTTACATAAATAAAAAATCATTTCAACAATGGTCAACCACAAAATATTGATTTTCTGTGAATATTCTGTTTCTCCTTATCGAACGTAGATTAGCGATTTCTTTTTCAACAAGGTAAATATAGATTCTTATAAATTTAGCACGTGCTTACAGATTCACTATGTCTCACTCTCGTTCGTTCTTTCTCTTCCCACCTATTTTCCGTACATTCATCACAATAAAATAATATATTTGTTATATTTATATTTACAGCGTTATTTACCTTGTGTTAATTTTTAATTGGTGCCGCTTAATTCTCAACTCGAACCTGTTTAATAGCCCTTAAAAGTTATTTTCTCCTCGAACCTAAAATCAACAACTTGGAAGAAATGAAATACGAATAAATAGGGCACCGATTAACGGTGAAGATGATTCTAATCATTTTCAAAGTATAATCGTTTCAAAGTATATTCATAATCGTTTTCAAAGTATTCTTTCTTTAAGATTATGAATCATTGAAAATACTGCTTAAATTTTATTTCTCCTGACATTTTCATCTTTTCTTCACTTTAGTTAGTAAAGGGATCAGTAAAATGTGATAAAATTGGTCAATAAGGAAACTATCAGATTATGATATTTTGTTTTCAAATGAAACTTTGTAAGGTTGTGGCATATAACTATAACAGGATGTTTGTTAATGACCTTTCGATTTTTAAAAATCTAAGTTCAAAGTTTCAAAATTGTTGTTTTCTATTGATATACCTTTATCGTACACAAAATATTAATAAATACGGCTTGTAGATAGATTGGTTTTGTCTATTTCTTTAACCAGTATTACTACAACTATTATTTATTAAGACTTCTTACAGTATATCAAAAGTTTTGAAACTTTGAACCCGACATTCTAAAAAGACGAAGGAGCGTCGGTAAAAATCCCATTATAATTTGACAACACTATGTATACATTATCATCTTACAAAATTTTATTCGAATATTAGATAACATAATATTCTGATGGTTTTGTTATCTGTAGCAACTTTACGATGCTGATATTTTATTCTCCGTTTGAAATATTTCATAATTTTGGTGAAAATTATGGAACGATTTATGTAATTATTTTCAATAAAAGAATTTTCTTTTGATTTTTTTTTGTATTTAACAAGCACAATTGATTATAGAAAACCGCGTTGATACTTTTAAACGTTCTACACTTATGAATATTTAGCTTAAATTTCTTGTGTTTTCGAAGATTAATATAGTCAGACTGTCAAATGTTAATTCTACATAAAGTATTTACATGATTTCTAATCGCCCTTTCTCATTTAAATCTCTCTTCGCGTTTAAGCATAAAAAATTATAAAATTCTATATAAAAGGGTTAAAATATTAAATTTTATTAAAGGCACAAATCTTTCAGTTTTTATAATATTCGATTAATTACCTTGCTAATAATACTTTTTTTTAACAGAAAAATTTCTTATAGATCACCGATATAGATTTCGTTTTACGCTCAATGGGGCAATCATCTTTCGTAGTAAAATCTTATTTACCTTTTCAACGTAATATTCTCTCTTTTTTATATAAATACTTACAATGAGAATACCAAAACAATTTATTTCATATAATCGTTATAGTAAAATATAAGTAATTGATTGATTTAAGATTTAATTAAGCTCAATTAATATATTGGACGTTTTACTTTAATTCTATTTATCCCTTAAAATACTTAGCGAACGTTATTTAGTAAGCTTTTTAAAAAGTACATCTACTGAAAAAAAATATCTCGAGATATATTCAAACAATAGAGTTATTTTTCTTCAGTAATGCAAACAAAAATTTACATTGAATTCAGGTCGTATTGTTTTTAATACACGAAAATTTGTAACGTTGTATTTTTTAATATTTAAATTTGAAGAATTAAGTGAAAGTTAATATTTTCTGAATGATTCTAAACATGACGAAAAGAACTTCATAAGTTTAATACTTTTTCATGTGCACAATCTGTATGCATACACAGGATATTTGATTAAAAGCAATGCATGTACAAAATGCTTCGATTAATAATAGAACTAAAAACAATTTGTATCGATATTATATAGAAATATTTTATATAAAAATATAAATGTGAAAACACATTTTCTTTACAAAACATTGGATCTGAATTTAAAAAAGATAACTTTTTATTAATATAGATGGGAAGAGTGGTTTTTGTTGCATTTAATAAATACTCTGTGTATGCCAAAAGGACATTTTCTGGTATTTCTATAAATGAAACCTAATACAAAAGTAGGAAGATGATTCTTAGAAGTACATTACAGATTAAGTATTGCATGTTATAACATCCTTATTAACAAATTGAAAGAGACTTAATTGCTGGTTTAATTAAACGAATAACGTGCTGATATGACAGTCTCATTAAAGTACCAACGACAGAAATGAGTATTCTTTGTTCTAAAACAGGAAGCTCTAGCTCCACTTTACAATTCACTTTTTAGTAAAAAATTTTCAATTGTATTTCGATTTTGAAATTGCACCAATTTACAACTACGGCACAGTTATCTTTTTTGCTGTGCTCATAACATTTTTCATTCACAAAATTACTTGCAAATTATATTTCTGTTTTCTAATAATACGTTCTACAAATCTGCAGTCAAATATTGTAAATTAATTTATTTGAATTCATTCGTAAAAAATGATCACCGGTTCTAGCAATGTAATTTCATTACGATGAAACGTACACACCATTCACAGAATAACTTCCTAAAACAAATATAATTTCTCTTAATCTATAAATCATAAATTTATTGTAAAATCGTATAAAAGTGAATTTCACGTTTTTTGTAAAAATTAATTACACTGAACGAATTTTCAACGAACCATATATAACTCGAAAACAAGTATTTTAAAATAAAATTTATTTACATAGAAAAGAATCATTATACGCATTTTTGCGATACTTTAAGAAAAAGAATGTATATCATTATTTAGTAACGTAAAATTTTTTATCCGTCGTTGGAGCACGATTAAAACATATTTTGTGTGATACATAAAAAAACCATAATGATCCATGGACAATACGCTAGCTAGCCATTATTCACTAATAATTATTACATGATTAACTGGTCTATAAGTAAACAATTGGTCGACTCATGTCTTAAGTACACTTTCATTACCGGGTTTATAAGACATCGTTCTGTGTCTTATATTTAAGTAAGCGCAGAACAATACAAAATACTGGTTGTTTTTTTCATTATTGTATTAACCATTAACGTTAACATTCTGTAGCCATTGTTTCTTTAAACAAATCGGGTCTATCTGGTCAAAATTTAGCATTTTTATGCTATTTCGTATTAACTACACCTTGTTCACACAGTTTCTCTCTTCTTTTTCATCTTCTTCACCCTTCCCCACTCTCATATCCTTTCTTTTAATTTTTCTCTGTACATCATTGACTGCAATAAAAGTAAATGCTCTGCATTTTTCAATTTTATACTTTCAGTCTCTTTTGCATAAATCTATGCACGTTGGATATTCCAAGCGTACCATAGGTCGCTTTAGAATTCATAAATTTTAACACAGGTTCTACATATCACCTGAATGGAAGCATCGTAGGTAAAGAAAGAACAAAAAAAAAAAAAGAAAATTAAACATTGTCTCTTGTCCGCTTCATTGTATTGAATAGTTCATCTCTAATTAGGCCTATAAGGATACAGCCCCTTCACCGAGAACTAACGTATCGTAAACCATAACGTATATGGTTTTCTTATAGCTTTTTTGCTCTTTGACTATCTAGTATATCCAATTCCCTAAGCTTATGAACCCTATAAGCATGGAATCTGGAAAAAAGATAACACTCTATTACCACAGTATCAAGTTAAAAAAATTGTTTTATCAATTCCTATTCACCTTCAACGAACTAACTTTATTTTATGTTGAAACAATTAAGTAAAAGAGAATTAATACTAATTGTAAGGTGAAGTAAGTAATATTAATTAGTGTATTTATAATTTTCAACTTACGGCATTATTCATTGCAATGAAAAATCAGTGATCTCCCCTCAGCAATTCCATTAATAAATTAAACGAGCTGCCTTCACCTTCAGCACGTTTTGCGCTTAACAATTCTTTCCCTGCCTGACATGTTCTTTGCAAATCTGGAATTCTTAATAACAATTCGCCAAACTTGGCAGGCATCTCCGGGTACCTTGCTATGGTGTACTGTTGCAATGCTTGCAAAGCCTTCTCCTGAGATGCTCTAACCTTTTCAGGCTCCTTCAGTTCACTTGTGTCAGAAGTCAGTAGCACTATCACCTTTATATAACAGAAATGGGAGAAATAATAATGTGAATCACATCGATTCTCCAATTACTACAGTAAATTTCTCCTTATTATAGTTAAAATTTATTCTTTGTTTCATTCAACAAAATTTATACTAAATTAAGAATTGTGTAAAGAAATCTTTGAATTATAGATATGAAATAAAAATTGATTTTCCTCTTACAATCAATAAATAATAATTACCTTCATTGCAACATATTCGTACTGGTCTACTCTGAGTCGTCTGAGATTGTTGGTAAACGTTAGCATCCTCTCAATGCAGGTCGCCAGGCCAAGCTGTCTAGCTTGCTCCAGAGTGATAGACTTGCCGAGAGACACTCTGATCTCACCAGGGCTGCTCATGCTGCGAAAACAGCATGAGAAGAGCAGTAACTCACACCAGGAGTTGATCAATAAACAGATTTGATCGTCGATGGAAATGTTCTTAAACAACGGCAAACTTTTGCACCACTTCACTATTTTGTAAAGTCGATGGTCAGCGATATTGCAGAGATTTGACAGGAAATCAGGATGTTGCGTGGTGTTGCCATTTGAGTTGCCACTAATTTGAGGGCTACTGTTAATGGGGGCAGCTCTTTGTTCACTACTGACAGGAGGACATGATCTGGCATCTCTTCGGTTAGTAGAATTCCTATTCCCAGCAGTGCTGTTAGAACACTCGATTCCTGTGACAGTAGGATCATTGCCAGCTACAGAAGCTGCTCCAGTTCCCAATAATATTGTATCGCTGCTTCTGGTAGCACTTGTTCCTCCAGATTGAATCCCAGACATACGATCATTATCATTGTAATGCCATAAATGTTCCACATCCATGATATCCTGCAGAAGCTGTGGTACCGTTTGTATCTTGTGTGAATGATTTGAGTGATGCCTGATGGAGTAATGATGCTCACTACCCGGTGGAGCTGGACTACAATTCCCCCCTAACTTGTCAATGGTCACACCACCCGCAGGGCTACCTACGAGACTTGCTGGTAGAGTGTAAGTACACTGGTAAGTGCTTCTGCCACCTCTGGTCCGATCTTCTCTAATCGCCTCAAGCTTCATACCTGTTAATGTTTCCATATTTCATAGATATCTTAATGGTATGTAATACTAGGGTGGCCCTTGTTTATACCTTTCGACATTTTTCTTTTCGAATTTCTTTGTTTAAGGCCTGGTCGGCATCCTTTCCCGTTGTTTGATTGCAATAAACTTTTTCAGGGAATATTTTTTTATGGCATGGAACCATACTAGGGGGTGAGAGCAAAAGAAATCGGATGTACAAAAATAAGGGCCACCCTAATGTAATACTAGTCAATGAATTTATAATAAATAATGATGAGGATGATGCAATCACTTGCAATATTTAAGCAATATAATTATAAAACATGAAAAAATCATAGCATCGAAGAGGTAAGTGGGTGTAAAGTATTTCGTTTTTAAAATAATATTGATGTGATTTTGACTGATATTATTAGATACTAATATACGTATGATGTTACTTATATTGATAAATCAGTGTGAATTACAAACTACTTATAAGTGCTTAATAAAATTTATAGCAACTTCTAATCATTTAACGTATAACAATATCTGGTATTTTTTCCCTCATCCTGTTGTAAAGTATTGTTTATTAATTTTTCTTCTTTTTGTTTTTCTTATGTATAACATATCTCACAATTTTTTATCTATATACGTATTTGTACTTTAAACAAGCGGAGCAACGTTGTAATGAGCTCAAACGATTATTCAGTGTTAATCTGTACGTGTTTATCTTGTGATAGATGTTTATTTCTATTCAATATTTTCGCTGCCATTGCTGTCACACACAAGCCTTCTGAATTCTTGGTATAATAACTGTTCAGTACGTTCTCGATGCTTCTAATTCAAAATTATCAAAAAATGGGGAAAATATCGTGGTCTTAGTAAACAGAGAATGTGAAGATAGAAATATACAATGTACCGTGTAAGCAAAAAAGAATTAAATCAAATAAGTGTGCCACAACATGATTAAACATTTAAAAGCGTATAATAGGAAAAAAAAGATTAGTTCAATTCATGTAGATGATACTCTTTTAGATTAAGAGTAATGTAACAGAAGAGTATGCCTGATTTATCTGGATATGCGGGATTATTTCATAAGTAATTGAAAATATAAAAAAAATGTTCATACAAAAATTGTTTGATTCAGAAGGGAACGTTATGTCAATAGTTTATGAGTGTAGGCGTACAGGATAGTTCAAGGTCGACTTAATTTCTTTAAATTGTTACAGTTTTTTATTCAGATTATGATAGCGGTTGTTGACATGGATTCAATGACTTGTAATTTAATTTCATTCAATCGAATGTCTTGTCATTTGAGGTCGTGGGAGGTCATAAATAAATACAATTTTTTTAAATTTTCCTATCAACTTAAATTTTGATGACGCGAAGAATTTGATAGTTCTCACATTTTATATGTGGCTTACCCTTCACCTCTTGAATTTTTTTAACATTTTTCAATGTGTTTACGTGTTATGACTTATGTGCTTTGTACTTGTTATTTAAAATATAAATGTATTGTGGTAGTCTTGACACAAACACCATACCGTTCCATCGATCGCTCTTTTCTCGTAACTTTCATATTTCTGTTAACAATTTCTAACTTTTTGTTTCTTGGACTTGTGTCTATTTTCGGCCTACTCTTTTCCGAAAAATTGTAGTTTTTTTGAGTCTGGTCCCGACATCGCACACATGAAGTCCAGACTCGAGCAGAGCCGCTACCATTTTCTAGGTCCTATTTTCCCTTCCCTGCTTTCTGTTTTCCATTCGCAGACGGAGGGTATGCTGAAGGGAGAGCCAAGAAAAATCACTGAATTCTTCGCGTCATCTTAAATTCAAAACTCAGCTAAGTGTTGAAGAACTGCATTCATTTACAATCTTCTATAGCCTGTAATGACCTTCAATTCTAAGTTAAAGAAGTTGTCTCGACGTTCGCTATCATAGTCTGACATAAAAGTACACCGTATCATTCAAAGAAATTAAGTTGTCCTTGAAATGACATGATATAACCGAGAAAGGAGTGATTCTACATTAAAAAGTACGTCGAAGACGTAGAAAACGATGTTTTCGTACGACGCTTCGTTTTTGAGGAAAATGACTTTGAGAATTCATTAGGTGCGCGTGCACTTAATTATGTCCAGATTTCATTGTACACAATTTCTGTTCACAATGATAAAAATTGAAAATTGAACGCTTATTTATTTACTGGTCAAATAAAGCTGCACTGTAGATATGAAAGGGAAAGGAAAAATAGGAGTAACGCTTGTCAAAGAGACAAGGGTCGAGTATATCTTGTCTCATTGTCAGTGCGTGATGGAAGATGTTGTGTTAGTGTGTCTCACAACAGCTAATTTCTTAAAAGTAATTTGCAAGTTTATTGTATGATTCTAACGTACCCATGTTGAGACATTTGTCAAAACGGCAGGCCGGACACTTCTTCCTAGTGGCAACGGTGACGGGACATCCGGCGCCCCTAAGGCACACATAGTTCTTCCGATTCTGGACGGTGCGTTTGAAGAATCCTTTACACGATTCGCAGGAGAAGATCCCATAATGAAACCCACTGATTTTGTCTCCACAAATTGGGCAAGGACTATTGATCAGTTGCTGTCTGGTGGAGATACCAGACGGTGCTGAGGGTATTCGACAGTCTTCTTGATCATCTGTGCCAATGTGGCCCTCGGGGGACAGTTCAGAACCTGGCCCAGAGGAATAATGATGTGTAACCGTGGACGAGGTCGTTCCTGGCAGATGAAGGGGGCTTCCTTGGGCCACTTGATGATGCTGAGGATGTCTCGGTTGCTGGACAGGTGAATGTGTTGGTGGACTGAGAGAACCGTAGCTATAGCAGCTACTTGAAGCATCAGAGTTGTTCCTCGACAGGGAATGCGACAGTGATAACGATAACGAGGAAGTTGAATTATTGAAGCTCTGTCGAGAAAGAGATAACGATGAAGATGGAACTGGACTCCCTGTTCCCAGAGCAGAATGACGAGCTGCGTGAGGACTTTGCGTTGGTGAACTGAATACACTGTATGCAGAGTGAATCGCGGAATCCGGTGACGGCACCTACAAAAGTTTTCAAAGTGTTTGAGGATAGAATCAGCCATCTAAACGGACACCCTTCAACACAGGGTGTTAGAAAAAGGGGGCTTTAAAAGTGCGGTACTTGCACACATGTACAGGGTGGGACACATAACTGGAACCACTTCGACAAATTCATAAATATTGGTTTATATGAATATGCTTATTCATACAACGCTCGCTATTTAAAATCAAAAGATGCTTTGTATTAACTAACTACGTAACCTAAATAAATGTTACTAATTGTCATTACATCGTAATAAATATAGACATTGGATTTTCTATTTCCTTTTCCATATTTAATATTTTTCACGTATCTCTATAATAAAATATTTTTGGATCTAGACATGTTTCATATAACATTCTTTTGTTATTTTTACTCATAGAACATACTGTCATAGATTGATTGTTTAATTTTGAGACATCCCGTATTTTAAGTAGTGTTTTACGCAAGAGTAGCATTGGAGACATGGTTTAATAATAAGTACAACATCTACTACAAATATCTCAGTAACTATTCAGTATGTATCCATTGCATAGATCGAGTATGGTCTACAACTTTTTCATCTAACATCCAACACTCTTAAGGTTTTTGCAGAAATATTCCATTTAAAAAATTGCAACGGATCCTGAAATCTTAAATACTATAAGTGTTATACAGGGTGTTCAAAAAAGTTGCGGTCAAACTTCAGGAGTATGCAGTACTCATCAAAGCAAAGATAAAAAGTCTTAATGAACGTGGGATCAAATATCATTAGTTTCGGAGTTACAAGATGTTTTCATTAGTTATAAAATCCGTTGATGTATGGTGCTGAACACTTTACTGGTAGGGTGCTTACGGTTCGGAAAAGTTTCTTGATACAGGGGTGCGGTTTGTCTATCGTTGCCATTTGCTTTATCGCACATGAAATGCATATCCACCATTTCGAAATTTGTGTAAGAATGAACCATAATTATTAAATAATTATAAAATAATACAAAAGTAAATTGAAGAATAACATCTTGTAACACCGAAACTAATGATACTTCGACTCATGTTCATTAAGACTTTTCTGCTACTTTTGGTGAGTACTACGCGCCCCTGAAGTTTAATCACAACTTTTGTGAACATCCTGTGGAAAACTTGTACAGTGTATTATATGACCCCTTTCGAATTAAATACACAATATTCATCTAAATTAATTTTTGCAAAAACTAGTATTTCTAATGTCATCGAAGTGGTTCCATTTACCTGCCCCACCCTATACACGATGCCTCGAAAAGGTCGTACAACTTAAAAACTGCAGATTTTCTATGCCAATGCAAATCGAAAAATCCTTTACCATTTTGCAATTTGCGGATTTATTTCCGAGATATAAGCGCCTGAATATTGGGTTTTCGCTGTGTGTGCGTGCGCGTCTCTACATTTGCCGCCTGTGTGAGTGCGGGCTACATCAACGTATCGTCAGCTAATCGCTCATTGTCAGTCGCACGTGTAGAAACGCGTAACAAACGTCAACACGCAGGGTGAGGCAGTAACTTCGACCACCTGGAATATCTCCGTTATTTTTAGAGGTATGAAAAAACTTTATTTACAAAAGTTGTATGATACCGAGGGAGCCATAACATTCCAATGGTCATCTTTTTGTAGGTGGAGGGTCTTTGGAGATTCCAAGGTCAACTTTATCGTTTTAAAAGGCATGCTATACTTTTTTGTCTCCAGGAGAATAGTCTATGTTTAGACGATTTCAGTAACTTGTAATGCAAGGTCATTCGATATTAAATAAAGAGGTAAAACTCTGGTGGTGTCCGTTTGCATCGACGCAACACCGCAATCGTTGAACTGCTGAAGCCTGTACGCTTCTTATCATTTCCGGATTGATTCCATCACATGCTGTAATGGCCCGTTGCATCATAACTTCTGGCGTTGTCAGCTTTTCTTGGTACACATCGTTTTTTAATGTTCCTCCCAGAAAGAAATCAAGCGGTGTTAACTAACACCATGCCGGTACTACGTTACGGGGTAAACATTCAATGATACATCTTCCAGTAAAATGCCAAGATCGTGCCGTATAAAGTTTTCATATTTTCTTCCAGCAAATGTTTCGTTGATGAAATATAGACTGATTATATTTTTACCTATGATACCGCACCACACGTTTATTGACCATCGTCGTTGATGTTCAACTTCTGTGTAACACTTTGAGTGCACGTCACCCATATTTGGGTGACACAAAAATTCAATCATTATTTATTTGATTATGTATAGTATTAATGTATCTATTTAGTAAACTTTAATAGTTGCAGTAAAAAAATTATGAAAGTTGGTGACATTATTAATTAAGGTACAATTTATATTTATATTAATTTTGTAAAAAAATTTAGAAAGTTTGTCATATTCAGCTAGTGCAGCGTGGCGCTCAAAGTGTTTAACCAGTGTGGATTCTGGGGTGACTAGTAATGCAGATTATGCAAGTTTACTTGCCCATAATTAATTAAACTTGCCTCCTGATCAACTCGTTCGACCGACTTAACATCGCTTGATGTTTGTTCTTTGAGGATCATTCAAAAATATTGTGCACCAAGAAACAGAAACAATGCCAAAAAATATAAAGCAAAGGGTCATTGCAGCATGTGATGGAATCAATCCGGAAATGATAAAAAATGTACGGGCTACAGCAGTTCGACAATTGCGGTGTTACGTCGATGCAGAGGGACGCCACTTCGAGCACCTCTTATGACATGAGAATTATTATTTTACTCCTATTTAACATCGAATGGCCTTGTATTATAGGTCGTTGAAACGGTCTAAACATAGACTATTCTCCAGGGGACAAAAAGGTATAACATGCCATTTCAAAAAATAAAGTTGACGTTGAAAATTCCGAAGATCCTCCACCTACAAAAAAATGGTTACTGCTATGTTTATGGTTTCGGATACTGGGTCACCCTGCGTACATTTACGTATAATACGACGTTATTGCAGTATACACGAAGGAAATACGATAATAATAGCGTACGAGCAAAAATAATAAGCATAATCGTGGTCTAAATCTGAATTTAAAACTAAAATTTACAATTAAATTAATAGGGTAAGAGCGGAAGTGTAAAGATGTTAACAAAAGCATTGTGGAGAACATATGTCAGTAGAGACAGAGTTGTAGTGACAAGAAGATACATTAGAGTAAGGAGCTTAAAATTTGGAAACATGATGAGTGGATATCGATAAATATAAAATAAATTTCTTGTATTAGAAGCTTCGGTATTGTGTAACAACGCAAGCTTGGAAACTGACGGCGAGATAAAGTAAGCAATAATAGATTTCCAGTACTGGCGATACATTTTCCTGATGAACTGTCAGGCGGCATACAACAAAATGATACTATTTAGCCACAAGAATGTATAAGTAATTCTTTGATACTGTAATAAAACTGTCAAGCCGTAGTATTGTTGATCATAACGTAGTACCTTAAATAGCTTCTTTACTTTTTAATATTTTTTAAGATTTCAAGGCCATCAGTTTTCATTGAGCAGATCAACACAAGCAGCAACATCGGAAGTTTATCCTAAGATTTTTAAGGAATGATTGTGTGCTGATGTAGGTGGAATTAATTAAAAGAATGAATGCAGACAGACTAGGGAAGCAGTAGGGAAAGCCAGTGATCACCATGGAAATTTTGGAAGCATTTAATTGTAAGCTATGTGTATTACACCGGCGAAAAAAATTAGATTACGTGAATCAAGACTCATAGCCTTGACTCTACCACGTACAGCTGTGACCTTTATGAAAACCAGAGTAAAATGCCTGGGCAATGTCAGTAGAAGCACCAAATCACTATGGTTAAAAGAAATTAAATCTTTCCAAAATTTTGGAGAGAAAGCAAGCTTAGAACGTAAACATCAATGTCAATCAATTTTAACGGCCAAAGAATTAATGCAGTAACACATTAATCTGTGTTACCTGGGATCTTGTATGGCTGTGCTTGGTCAAATGGTGTCTGGGATTCAACACGGGGCTGTGATTCGGTGTAGAGCTATTGTAACCACCGAGTAGCTTGCCCACAAGAAGAGGCAAGTCGTTTTGCTGCGCCTGATCAAGATTATCGTTATAACGTTGCTGTTGCTGCATCTGTTGCCCATGAGCCAAAGGCAAACCCGCGTCGTGAAAGGAGCCTAACGCGAATCCTGGACTGGATCGAAAATCTGGCTCCGGTTTCACTGGATATTTTTGTTCTATAGGCCCGGGACTCGCACCACAGACTTGCACACCCTCCATCGATGTTTCTTCGTGTGAGTCCTGTGAAATCAAAATTTCATTACTGAAGGATCTTTCGAGACGCTGAATCCTCATATACGTAGACACAGACTTTCTCAGGGATTGAAATTTATTATAATAACGATTCCGGTTCTCAAAACAGTTTCAATAGAATATTTGCTAAATGAAGAGTGTTTGTAGAAAACATTGTAAGTGCCAAAATTGAAAAATTTTGTTTTCTTTTTATCGAAAAATGTTCGACATGCCAATGTGAATACATAGTGTAGTATAAAAGTTGATTTTTGGCACTTACAGTGTTTTCTACAAGTACCCTTCAAATAATGATTTATACGTAACACGTTCTCAGTTCTATGAACCATGTGAGAGGTCAGGTCAATTTTGACCCAGTCGTTCATTACATAATAACTGAGTATAAAAGTCTAATAAGAGTAAAAAATAATGGTATAAATGTTTACTATAAACAAAGGCCAATGAATAAGCGTTGCATAATATTATAATAGTCTCACAGAAGATAGATTGCTTATTGTGGGATGCTTTCATCGGCCCATTTGTACACACACCGAGTAGACAGAACGTGTTAATGCTTTTGTTGCAACTTTTTGATAAAGCACTAGAGGACATATGTTTACATAACATTTTTTTCTTACTTCTAATTATAGAGCATGTTGCTACAGTTTAATCGCTTTATTTTGAAACATCCTGTGTACATGATAACTAGATAATTACTGGATCAAGCAGACGATCAAGTTATTGATAATGCGAAAAAAAATCTTGAGATACCGATGTCACGAAAAGATAAAAGGCTAGAATTTGAACATGTATGGCGTGCATTTCTCCGTTGTTGGAATAAAGTTAAAGAACTGACGGTCTTTTGACTAAAATAACTTGATTTTCGTTGAAGTCTGGAAAAAGTGTGTAGAACGAAGTTTTTTGTGTTTGAAGGGGTCCATTCGATACAAACATTGTGTCATTTATACAACTTATATCTTCGAATATACAGGGTGACCCATTTTAATCTATAAATTCGAATATTTCGGAAACTACGTTGAATTGAAAAATCTGCTTTTGGGGGATTAAGGTCCTTTCAAGATCAATTGATTTTTTTCAAATATCTCTGTCTCTAAAATAAAAGTCTCAACAATCAATTTATTACAATGCATCATTGAATTGATCGTTTATCCGTTACTACGCTGGTCACAATTAAATGTATAATTCAATTTGAAATTTTCAGGGTCACCTTGGAATCATCAAAAATATAAGATGCATAAATATTAAAATCTTCTTATCCTACGAAGCCCTCCAAGTACAGCATATATCATTTCAGAGTTGCTTTTCTAACATTGTTCCCGTATATTGAATAAAAGTAATGTTACAGTCGTAGTGTAAAAGAAAAAGTATACTATTAAATGTTTGCATTCTTAACGATATATATTTGTAAAACTTTTAACCTGTTTGAATGTGTATGCAATTTTCCACTCTAGTACAGAACATGTAAAACTGACTGCATCCCAAAAACAAGCAATTTGTCAACCTATGTTTATCAGAACATTTCTTTTGGTTTTAACATGTTAATTACATCTGTGAATTTTGTCATATCCATTTCGATGCATCTGGTATGACAGTTCTTAATAGTTCACTCTACACCGTCTCAATCTCTGCTCTCTGTCTCATAAGCAAACATACTTGATTCGTGATCGTATTGGAAGACATTTCTTGGTCCGAGAGTTCTCCTTCCCACGACATAGGTCTTTCCGGTTGCTGCCGGGAGACGTCATTTCCATCATAACCATTTCCATCTCCGTCAACATCACCGTCACCGATTTTTTCGCCATTCTGATTCCCCTGTATGTCTCGTTTCTTTTTTGTGCGCAAATTCACCCCACGAAAATCGATTTTACTTATTTCACCATCGCTGTCCTCCGCGTCGTTGTCTGTTGTGTTCTGACCTACAACGCCGACTTCGATTCCAATGCCGATGCTG
This sequence comes from Macropis europaea, assembly GCA_916610135.2. Classification (NCBI taxonomy): domain Eukaryota; kingdom Metazoa; phylum Arthropoda; class Insecta; order Hymenoptera; family Melittidae; genus Macropis; species Macropis europaea. The sequence goes on along the minus strand of OU744345.1, from coordinate 20,614,754 downwards.
TGCGATCCAGTGTTGGTACCAATTCCCGTTGTGGATACGTTTGCGTTTCCACAGCCTAGCACAGGGCTGCAGCTCGACACAACGGATACTGTCACGCCGTTCTGCCCAGGCAAATACTTGGAGATACCTTTACCTGAAATTGTTACCAATAGCTTTAGTTCTACGTTTAAAATGGTAATAAACTATGAACGGTTAATGGAGATTCTACTGGGCGGTGAAACAAGTTTTCAACGACTTCATTGGAAGATTCTACAAAATGTAGAAGTTATTTATATTAGTGTGTTCTTGAATTCGGTATCATTGAATTTCATTGCTGAAATAAGAGACTTTTCTTCGTACCTGTTCGCGTATGACCTCAAATGCGTTTGTGTCATAACTTATTGTTTTCGTTATGAAACGCCCTACCATGAGATAAAGACATGGACATACCACTTCATTAATACGTTGAACGCCGCGTCGGTCACCGGTGACCGACACCTCAAATTTAATTTAATTAAATAATTATTGTTTGTTGCAAAATTTTGAAAAAACTTCATACTGAATCAATAATGTAGGAACGGAAGAACACAATTTAATACTCAAATCGTTTCTTTCTTTATGATTTATACAAATAATAGTCAATTATACCATGTCTGATTAGGTGCGGCTGTTTTCACTATGGCGCTTAACGTGTTAAAGAGAATATTAATGATTTGGAAACAATTTCGATTCTCTGACTTACAACGGAAATAATCTTATTAAAGAACAGCCCTTTTGGAAGCAAGTAATTTTTATCTGATGCATTTTTTTCTATTATTAAACATACGATGTACTGTAATTCTACCACCTCCAACATCCGCTCCTCATAATCGATTGCCTCCCTTAAGAGTGATGTCTTATTACCCTTAACTTTATATGTAGTTTTAACTATTTTAGTTTTACCACCCTTAAAGGTGATTTTGAGAACCAGCTTGTTTCTTTTTCCGCTGGATAAAAAATGACCGAATCAATACCTTCTTCCTATGATGTACCCTTGGGGAAACTGAAGATCAGACAATCAGACTTTGAAGTGGATGTGGTGCCAGAGTGCCGCATTTTAAGTGCTTCAAAGTTCAACTGTTTGAGCTTAATTTACACCAATGCCACGTCACAGGAAATCACTGAATTCGTCATGTTTTTTTTTAAACAAAAACCTGTATCATTCCGTGTCAGAAAAATAAATTGACCATGAAATGATTGTAATTGAAAATATAGATAATACTTTTCCAGTACCATAATTTTATCAATCGCGTAGTTTGGGCGTCATTTTAAACTGCACCTATCTTGAGACACCCTGCATTTTCTTGTATACAGGGTGCGGTGGAATTTGTGGTACATCCTACATCAGTTCAGATCTTGATTCAGGAATAAATCAGAAGTGCAGAATAATTTTAGAAAATCAACTTCAACCATTTGTTGAGAATGTTATTAAATCAGAGTTTGTTAAATGACATGTTGAATAAATATAATTTTCGTATGTAATACTTATGCAGGGTGTACCACATAAAATGGGACCCCTATTTTTGCATGGTCATCCATGTTTTATGCATTTAGACATGCATAATAGCCTTACAATGATCTTGAGCTATGAAATTTTAAATCAAATGTGAAACTGTCTTTCATCGAGATCTCCGGTTTCAGCGACATTATAAATCATTTCAAGAATGTAAATAAACACGATCACTATCGCTGTACAGATATTTAAAGGATTAACACGCTATCAGATTGATGAGGTAATCTATCGGTGTATCGATAAACGTTTCACGATGCGTTATTTAAGGCAAGAGAAAATTGAAATGATTGTCATTTATTGTGAATGTCGATAGTACTTAAAGGAAACGGTTCGAATATACAGCGAAAGAGTTCTTGAGCGTAGTTGTCAGTAGAAATCACGTTCTGTGTACGCAAGTATTACTAAAACATTTCGAGAAATTAGTAGTGCTGATGCGTGAAACGCAAAATTGTTATATGCGAAATAAATCTAAGAAAGATCATGACAAAAATTCATAAAAATTCACGTGGTAGTGTAACGCAGTTGAAATCTGAAACTGGTACCAGTAAATCGAGCATAATAGAGATGCTTATGGTAGAAAACTTTCATCCATTCCATTTATCTTTTTACTAAGACCTCTATGACACGGACTTTGAAAAACGCATGCATTTTTGTCAATGGAGTTTAAGGCAATATGAAAATAATGAAAGGTTCTGATGAGGCAGAGATCATGGACTGTAAATGTTTGGCGCAGGATTTTAGGCAATAAGATAATTGGACGTTATTTTGTTAACGGTACGCAAAATGAACAGAAGTTCGCACAATTTTTGCAACACGTACTACCAGTTATTTTAAAAAATGTACCATCAAGTGTCCGTCAAATAATGTGGTATCAACACAATGATTTTCCGGCGCACAGTTCACGCATTCCAACGCAGACACATAATGAAATTCCCAAATCATTGGATTGGACGTAACAGACCAATGTTATAGATATCTCACACTCCTGAATTTTTTCTTGTGGGGCATATTAAAGCAAAAGGTATACTAAGAAGAATTTGCTGCAGCACAAAATATAACATTAAACCCGAAACCACTGAAAGAGCAGTCTGCCATTGTTCGTCTCAGAAAATGTGTTATCGCTGTGGGTAATCACATTGAACATTTACTGAAATACTAAACAGGTTTGTTTGCATTCTCGAATTGACTTCTAGTGTCGCTGAAATCTGGAATCTCGATGAAAGAAAGTTTCATATTTGATTTAAAATTTTGGAGCCTAAGATCATTTTAAGGTCACAATTATGCATGTCTAAATGCACATTCATGTTAGTCAAACACATAGTAGCAAAGATACGTATTGATCCTTTGAAAGCTTTTAAATTACGTAAAAAGTGTTTCTCGTGCCGTCACAGAGCTAGGGGAGATAATTAGAGAACCTGTTTCACGTGATACAGCCGGTATAACATTTTAAAGTGATGAAATCGAAGAAAATTGGTGGAAATTCGTTTTTACTTTATTAATTATAAGAGTTGCTATAATTGTTACCTCCGCCACTGTGAAGAAAATCGGCGTCAACGACTACAGGTACAAATATTTTTACAAATGACGCGTTATTTATTTATTCATCGAACGTTTATGCTACAGACTTTCAATGCTCTGTTATACATACAACTGTAAAACTGTCTTATAAATAAAAATCGGAAAGAATAAGGTAAACGATAAATTAAATTCTAGCATAGCGAGTGATGAGTGCTGAATAGACTGTATCACACTTCACGTTCTCGAAAATGAAGTCTTGCTTGAACAAAAATTATTCTACATATTCGACTTGTTTGTGTAAAAGGAATTAGACTTTTCCCAGTCGTATGACGAATATAACAGCAATCTGAATGTCGCTGATGTTTGGCAGATAAAAATGTTGAAAAAAATACGGTTTTAACCTACATGAAACTATTCAAATGAGACACAATAGAAAATTTATTTTCAGAGGTACAGTGGATCAAAAAAGTATTCAAACGCATCCAAATCAAGTGTAGGATGCTCGAAAAAGTTACAATATCATTTTTAACAAATTTTCATTGTAATAGTAAGTAACATTTACAAAAACCACGGAAGTATTCTATATCAACCTGCTAAGTGTGCTTACAAGTCGTGATAAATGTACACCACATACTAATAAACTATTAAACCTATAAATATATAACTATTGTTGTTTGTCGTTTAAGCGGATAACGTTTTCAAGCAACACTTTGCAAAACACTGTTTACATTGTTGCATATTCTTCAAGTTTGATGTGAGTTATCCAGTCCCTCGCACGTTTCTGGGGTAAGATGGATATGATTTGATGTGCAAAAATATATTGTTTTATTTTTCCAGTATTCAACATTTCATTTGAAAACGTGTGAATATTTTCGTGAGCCACTGTAAATGCAATGAATTACCATCGTGTGCGTCCTGGTTAGGTGGCACGTTGATGGTCGTCACGGAGACGTTTTTCCCAGTCTCCGTCGAACGGGCCGCTGTGACCGTGGAAGAATGTCCAGCAGAGGTTGAAGAACAACAGCTAGACGATGAAGTGACAGAGGTGGTGGTAGTTATGGAGGAGGTGGAGGTGGTGCAGGTTACAGAGACGGAGGCGGAGCTGTCTGGAGAAGTGGAACCAGTGGACGAGGAACTGGAGACAGTGGAGTTCGACTTCCAGGATTGCGAGGTTGGCCACCAGCCGGGACCTGGACCAGGGCCAGGCCCTGGACCCTCACTGGGCCCGTTTTGCTCCGACATCCTCAGCTGGTTGTTCTACCACACACTCGTGATACAACTCGAAGCCTCGGGACGGTCGCGAAACACTGCCGCATCCTTGGAGATCTTCTCTTTGATCAGGGTAAACTGGCTCCCACGGTTCTTTGAGGAATGTTTTACCTGGTCTATTTCTTCATCGTCTGCGTTCGAGCTCGAACATCGAGACACGTGGCTACGTCTGCAACAAAAAAATAATAAATCGTTGAGGACAAACGTGATTAAATACTGCATCGAAAGTATGTGGAGCAACATGGAAAAGAAAAACGTTTCTTTAATTGATCCGTATCGAAGCTTAGTCTGGCCTGTTTTTAAGAAGTTAGGATACGCAGACCTCGGATCTTCGATAAAAAATAATTAGAAATTTTGTGATTCTTTAAATTTCTAAGGCCAGAAGATCCTCTAGAAGAAGAAAAGGATGAAACTTCTCTGATACAAAGAATGATGGCTTTATTGTTTCTATTTAGGCAATCATCAACGTATAATTTCTAATTTTAATAATTCTTTAAAACCAAAGTTTTGCCATTATGAAATAATTCCAGGTTAAAGTCGAGTATGTTACGGTGTATACTTTTTACAGTCATTGTATGTTGACAGCCGTCTCGCAAGGTCGGTCCACTTCCGGTTTAACAGAACCACTGATCCACCTTCCAACGAAACGCAAACGCTCTTGACATTCGCATATTTTGCTTCTGATTTACATTCATACATGTACAGAATGCATTATAGATATAAAATGTAGCTACTTGACAACATTGTAGGAAGTTAGACGAAGAGTGGGAGGTGTGTTGCCTCGTGTGTTGTGTACAACTAAATCACCTGGTTAGTTTTTTTTGTCAATAAACTATTCTACTCGATTTTAAAGAAAAAACCTCAACACGATGTGAAAAAGTTATTGTTGTGACTCGTCCAAAAAAAGAAAAAAAAATAGGAGAGCTTAATATCCACGTGCTCGAGAGATTACTTCCAGGCTACATCGTCAAGAAATATTAATAAATAATAATAATAATAATAATATTACAATTTTTAATTTACTATAATAACAGCATTTATAATAAAAGAAGATATGTATTCAGTACGATGTTCCTCTCAATTCCCAGTAAATAATTTTAATAATTGGAAATTCACAGTCAAATGTGTGTTAAGTGAAAAACAAATTGATGGTACATTGAACATTGAAATGTTATCAATAACCAAGGAAGAAGATAAGCAGAATTTTCAGTTAAGAGATGCGAAGATAAAATCTATTATAATATAATGTATTACTGATAACCATTTAAATTTGGCGGAGGAATCTATTGCAAAGAAAATTATGGAAATACATACTACAGCAAATACTGAAAGGCAGCAGTACATTTTCAAAGTTATATTTTAACCACTTTGCATTCACGGACGAGATATCTCGCCTGGCTTTTCATTGTACTATTTAACGATGTTGTACATAGGATATATTATAATTGTGTAGTATCTATGAGAGAAGAAAAACATAGTACACATTTTTTAGAAATATTATTTGTTTTATTTTTCTTTTACATGAAGCACTTCAAAATATGGTGTTATATACAGGGTATTTCACATAACTCCGCCACCCTCAATTATTCTATTTGTAAAGATACAAAAAAATGCTTCGAGAGGAAGTTATTGTGCATATTCGAAGGAGGAAATTAGGCTATAGTGGTGAAGGTCATTCCAAGGTCGTTTCTTGTGAGATTCTACTAATAGTAACATTTTCTTAAATAGAATTACCTATTTTTCTGTTTAACATGAGAAATATGACATCGAAGCGCATTCAACCAAACGCGTATTTATTATATTGTCAGCACCAACAATAGCATCATAAAAGCTGCCACTAAATCCACTAACCCTCCCGCGGAACTAATCAAACTTTCAAAAGATCTGTCACACATCATCCGTAACAAATTTGTCCTGAAATTCCTGGGGCACCAGATCAAAATACAGTTTTTCAAGACGATCGACTCCACAGAACTCAAGCGAACACTCCTTAAAGCAAAATTTCAATTCTTTACATACTCTCTTCCCGAAGAGAGACCATTAACAGCGATCCTAAAAGGACTGTCAAACATCCCCATCAATGAGCTTACAGATGAGCTCACTCATAGCGGATTGCTCTATCCTGTCCTTCAAAGGATAAAGTCATTTACAATCTTCAAGATTACCTTCAACCCCGATGTCACTCTGACAACGCTAAGGAAGCACAGCCCCCTTTTCCACTCCCGCATATACAGTGGATTCCGGTTTTTTGGGACACATCGGGATAGCGTCCTTTGACCCGATTAAGCGGCTGTCCCAATTATGCGAGGTATCACATAGGTAAATACAGTAGTTAAAATGATATAAGACAAACAAACTGTAGCTTAAATGAGCAATGAAGTGTTTATTTAAATATTTTTAGGATAAATCAGAGCCTACCCTTCTATTTTCATTCTTTGTGAATGACCATCAATATCATTAATGGACTGTCCGCGGATACGCAAGTTGTTCTTCAAGTCCTCCTAAAAAATTCAACTAAAGCAAAATACGCAACATATTGGGAAAAATAAGGGAACATTAACGCTTGCTATCATCTCATAGAGTACTGCAATCATTTGTCTCAAATAAGCAGCACGCTGTCCCAATTAAGTGAAGAAAACTAGGGCTATTTATTCGATTGGGTTCTGTTCTTTGTGCTTTGTCCCAAATAAACGACTGCCTCGATTAACCGGTGGCTCAAATAAGCGGAATCCACTGTATTGTACTCAATGCTTTAGATGCGAAGCTTTCGACCACGCAATTACGAACTGCATCGCCTCCCCTAAATGCGTCAAGTGTGGGGAAACATAATTTTCAAGAGAACGCTCTAACCCCAAATGCGCAAATTATGCCGGCAAACACACCGCCAATTACTCTCAGTGTTCTGGACTACTCAGGTACCTAGATAAGTGAGCCACGAGAGCAGGAACTCGTGGACTCCAAATAAACAGCCCCGTCCTCCTCCCCTTATGACCCACCGTGGTCTAGCCCCTTCTAGCCCTTGCACGGCAGTATCTCATTTGCACCCCGTAATTGCCATAAACGCTTCTTTTACTTCCCTCTCCTTCAGTGTAGTACTAGAAGAAAATCAAACCTCCCTCCTCTCAGAGCCTAGAAAATCCTTTCTCATCTACACCCACCAGTGACTTCGCAGAACGCTCTAGAGCCTGCCAACAATTAAGTGAAGTAGTAGACATTCGGAAAACCTTAACACCATTCAAGAAACATGGCTCACACCCCAAAAACACATTTCCTTCAAAGACTATGCAGTCGTAAGGAAGACACCGGTTCTCCAGGGGGCTGAGTCGCCATGTTTATACATAAAAACGACCAGTTCCGAACAGTTAAATTGCCATCTCTCAACCAAGTAGAAGCAGTTGTCATCAAGCTCCAACTTCACATTCATCTCAGTTTACTGTCCACCCAAGGTCAGACTGACACTGAGATGCTCAACACACTAACCTCTCTCCGTACCCTCTTTCTAATAGGTGGTGATTTCAATAGCAAACAACACATCTGGAACAACCGGTCCTATAACACCAATTGGATTAGACACAACCTGGCTATCTACAATAAAAGGTGGAAGAAAGAAAGCACGCCTAGTAGCAAAGGGTTTTCAGTCGCAAGAGCATGCAGAATATGAAAGCTCATCTGCTCCAGAAGCTAGATTACCAAAAATTTGAATGTTGATGTGAAAAGCTCTTCAGGAAAATTCGTCTATCAGACAATTAGATATACCAACAGTATTTCTAAGTAGAAAACTAGAATCAGAAATTTATATTAAAATAGCTGAAGAATTCTGATATGAGGGAGTTACAGTATTAAAACTGAAAAGGGCATTGCATGGATTGCATGAATCGCTGATATGTTGGAATGACAAGTTCGATCAATTTGCAATAGATCTTGGATTCGTACGTTCACAGTATGACTTTTATTTATATAATAACAGAATTGTTGAGTGATAATATACGTGAATGATATAATATTGAATGGTGAATATAAAGGTACATTGAAGGAATTAGTGAAAGAATCTAAAACGAGAGGTATTGGAGAAATTAAAAAATTTCTGGGATGGGAATAATCAGAGAAGTAAAGATGTTACTGATAACCCAAACAAGACTGACAAATTCGAGATGATAAATTATTACGAAATCTCTACACCGATAGAAATAAGTTTACAAATAGATGACAAACAAGAAGAAATTAAATGTGCCTTATAGTGAAGTAATAGGCAGCGTTACGTATTTAGCAACAATTTTCAGAACAGATGTCATGTACAAAATACTATCCGTCAAGGGTATTTGAAGCTCATCGGCATTTTCGTGTACATGAATGTTTGTAAACGGTACTATACAGTTTTGACTTACAATTTGTAGTATTACAGACCCTGTCAAGCTGAATTTGGTGATTCATAATACCACGACCTTTCACAACATTGTGAATAAAAATTAAACTTCAAACAATAGAATCCTCATAATATAAATTTTGTATTTTTTTTCGAGCCACGAAATACTTCTCGTAACAGTGTAATAACATTAACAGCATAATAACATAGTATAGATTCTGCAGACGGCTATGCACATCTGATTAAGGCATTCGACATCGACTGTGTTTATGATACGGATGTGATATTAAAGTATTTTCTGAACCAGTAGAATTTGTATACACATTTTGTGTTTTAATTTCATTCATTCATTTCATCTATATGGAAATCCCCAAACGCTAACTAGGACATGGAAACCTCGGAGTTTTTATCTGCGATTGACGCACTACAACCTCTATTTGCATAGTTGATTTGGAATCAGGACTGCGACTAACGTTCGAATTAGGGCCATGGACCAGCATGAGTTATCATGGACCAATATTCCTTGTATGTTGTAACCGAGGTATTGAGTAGTAAACGAAGATGATAAGAATGCCAAATTGGAGTTCACTACCAACGTATAATTCTTGCATGGTATGTACCTGTTTCTTCTAACGAATCCAAAAAAAATTAATCGTGTATTCTTACGGGAAAGTTTGTAAAAACAGGCAGACATCGGGACGTGAAAGTCCAAGCAACTGACTCTACCAATGTATTTTATCGTTATTTTCTTTGCCTGATGATTCATTTGTAAAATAATTATAGAGGAAATGCAGAGGCAAGTTTTTGGAAGTTTCGTGGTGAGCAAAGCCGAAGAACTTTAAAACTATTGTTCTGTCAGAGCAACAGTTGACAATCCGTTCGCTGAAGTATTACAATATGTTCTAAAATAAGTGCCGTTTGAAATATCGTCCAGACAATTAGTTTCATGAAATAGTGGTACCGAAATCATTTCTTATGTTCCTCACACAGGATTAAATGATATAACAGTTTTTATTTTCTTAAACGTCATTTCGAGGTAAGCTTGGCTTTTAAATGAAATGGAATATTTTCTTTGTTAATATCTTGTTAAATAAAAACTGACGAATTATGTGGCTTCTTATGATGTACCTTTGTAGCAACTGAAGGTCAAATGGTCGAACTTAGTTACGGACAGGAGAGGAAATGAGTACTGAAAGAAGTTTATCCCCACTATTTCTTCCAAGTTACTTGCAACTAGCAGGTGATGACGAGTAACGATAACTCATACATATATTGTTGCAAATCATCCCTCATTAACAAAAAATTAATTTGATATAATCCCCGGGCTACTTGAAAACGAAGCGAACACTGCGTGCGGCCAACCTGCAATAGTATGCAGCGAGCTATTGTATCGAACGCCTATGGGCGTCGACAGCACACGGTGAGCGGCTTTGTCAAGCGCCTATAGGCGCTGTCAGCAATCACAGAGTTAATCATAACGAAACTGTTTTTAATGCATTGGCAAAGTTCTCCCGACGAAGATGAGACAGAATACAGTCACATTCCGATTATTTTAAGTTGGTCGTAAAATAATATTTTTCTGTTAAGTCATACTTTTGATATTTTAAATATCTGTATTGAATGTTTGCTTAATTATTGGATAAGAATTAATCGTAGCCTTCACAGGTTAAACTCAAAATTTCCTATATTTAAAAAAATTTGGTTGCTCTGAAACGATGTTAAATTAAAACAAAAATTAACATTGCATTAATATTGCAAAAGTTTCCAAACGACAGCCTTTTTCAGGTTTGATTCAATTTTATATGTATGTTTGTAAGACTATGTTCTGTGTCAGTGTATCGAAAAGTGGGTTCCACGAGATAAGATGTCTTTTAATCAAATCTACTGGAGTCCAAGAAGCATCAATATTGTTCACATTAATCTATTTCTTTTTCATTAATTTTTGTTCACAACAGTTACAAATTTCTAACAGTTAAAAGCAGAGTTGTGTTTTATTTTAATGTTTAATTTATTATGTTTCTTTATATGATTAAATTCTCTCACTAAAACAATTTTTCTTTTATTTAGTGCCTTACTAAAATTAGGGTGGGGGATGGGTTGTCCGCAAAATATAGGTATGGGATCCGCGACAAAATAAGTGTGAGGACCGCTGTTCTATGTTATTAAACAAATATATTAATGATACATTTTCTAATAAACTACTGTAAGGTAAATGACTCATAAAACCGTAAGCAGTGAACACAGATGTATGTATAGATTAAATAAATACCGCCGACCTGTACTTACACTGTACTGTACTAAATTTTACCTACAATATTTTCCACATCGAATCGCATTAGAGCATGCATCGATGTTTAAGGTCACCATACCAAACATTCGCAAAATAGCTAATAAATTTGCAAATTACCGAAGAGTTCGACCTGTGTGATGAACTAAATTATTTTTCATTGTAATTTACCTTCAGCGTCCTTAAATGAAATTTAACTATAGGTCATTGAACACGTTTTAAAACACTCTATTAGAAGATAAGTAAAAAAGCATATCATTTCATTTAAAATAAATAAAGTTGACCTTCGTATGTCCTTTACGTTTCCACCTATTGAAAATCTATTGACTTCAGATTATGTCTTCCTTGAAATCAAATACCATTTGTTTCAAACATTTTATTCTATCAGTAAAAGTACTCGAGTTATTCAGGTGACCTGTCTTAAATGCCTCAACTTGTATATACAGGGTGAGCCACTAACTTCGTTCACCTAAAATATCTCCGCTATTTAAAATAAAACGAAAAAAATGTTATTTACAAAAGTTATATGGTATCAAGGGGGGCGTAATGTGGCTCGACCAGTTTTCGTTTGGGTGAAGACATAGAGGAGATTTCAAGGCCACCTCTATTTTTTTTAAATGGGATGCTATAACTGGGTGACCTACAAAAGTGTTCGAAGTGATGACAATTTGCATGGATGTAATGTAATCTCTGAACCACAATATGCACTACTGGTCAGTCTGAAATTCTTACTGGCTACGAAAAATTGGTCAATGACATTGGTCAATGAATACGTAGTACGGAACCGTAGGAGACCAAATAATTCAACCATATTTTATCGATGGAACGTTTATTGGCAAAAAGTATGAATGTTTTGTAGGAAATATATTAGGCATTTTAAACATTCGTCAGGCAATGGGATTACAGCACGGCGGATACCTGGCACATTATGCTTGAAGTGTCATAATTGTTCATAATAAAATTTGTCCAAATCGATGGACAGGACGCGGAGAATTAATTTCTTGGTCAGCTTGTTCTCCAAACTTAACACCGCTAGGTTTCTTCAGGTGGGGAACACTTAAAAATACCGTGTATCAAGAAAGACCAATGACACCGGAAAATATGACGCAACAGATCGTTACAGCATGCGCTGAAATGAATCCAGTGACGGTAAAACGTGCATGTGATTCGGAGGTTCAAAGATTACAACGTTGCATCGATGCAAATGATCATTACATCGAACACCTTTTGGTCACACACTGACCTTGAGTGAACGGTATTACAGCTTCCTGAAATCGCCACAACACAGGCTATCTATATTTAAGGCGGACAAAGTTCGTGACCCACCCTGTATTTTTGACTTTACAGTTTTATAGCCCGTGTTAAAACTCATTTAATGACCATGACCCTATAAATTTGGAGTCAAACAGTAGCAACTTCATAATATCAATTCTGTTTTCTCGTATACTTACTCAAGTATTACATTTACTATGTAACTAATGTCATTGCACTTAGGAATTACAGCCAGTGGCCTGAAAAAACAAAATTAATATCAAGAAGTTTCTACTATTCGATGCTAAATTTCTAAGCTCAAGGTCATACGAATGTCATTGTATTATGTGTCATTAAATTCGATTTCACATTGGCAGTAAAGCTGTAAATTCAAAATTATATAGTGATGTTAAATAAACAACACTGACAATGTTGATATAACTTTCCCGATTACCTGGGTGGAATATACGTTTTATATCAACATATTTGCTGTTGTACTGCTAAGGGGGTACTACCTGTCCTCTCAGACACGTTCTCATATCTTCAAAACTCTGAGAGATATTCAGGCATTCTGTTTTAAACGCCACACCTTGTTTCTTAATTCTATCATCATTAGAAGGGATTAAAACTTTCGAACCTTTTAACATGTTGACATTTTATATAAAATAAATATTTTGCACTGAAATCAATATTTGGTGTACAGGTCGTTCAGAATCCTAAACGCTTCGTTATCCAATGCTGTGTATTACATGCGTTATTTTATATGTTAGTATTGAAACATGTGAAAATTACATGAACAATTTTAGAATTACATAAAATTTCAGCGTTGCTCAGTACAATTGAATTTGACGTGCCGGCCATCGGTGACCTTCGTGGTAGTCAATGTGATAATGGAGAAAAATCGGGAGGTCGGAACTGCAGGAACATCAATGCATCGCACAGTTGTATCTTCTCTTCGAGGTAGACAACTGACGATGGTAGCTTACAACTACGTCGCCGTCGTTAAGGTCAAGGCCCTCTGCAATCGCCCTACCCAACTCCAATATACCTTCATGGTCACGTGACAGACTTCAAGGTCTTTTCTCCCTACTCTCTTTAGCGGCCATGCAACCGCTATGCTTCTCATCATGAAGTACCCAGGATCGCTGTTTTTCTTATATTCGTCGAACGTAGCCATGGCATAGGTTTTTTCCTTCCTTAAAAACCACTGGAGCTATCGTCATTCGCATCCTTCGATTCTTCCCTGTGTTCAATTCTACATTCGACTTCTTGTTTTAATTGCTTGATTAACGTCGGATCAAGTGGGTGTGTCCCAGGCAATGTACAAGTTGTAAAGAAATGTGTAAGAACTACTTCAGGGGTAAATTCAACGTTTAAAGGTGAGAAAGTATGGTCACATGAACGTACCTCCGAGTTGACCTTGTTATCGAGTTATAGCCAGTTTTATTCCTTAGTCATTCTTCGATTCATTTAGAAAAACTCTTTTCTAGTAAATGCAAACAATTCTGTTAATTAGAAAAGTATTTAGCCACCATCAGTGTGCCGACATTCCGATTCTAAAGTAAGTAATAATCGAAAATCGATTTTTAACGAATATCTATTAATTCACTTTACAATATCGTATAACAGTTTGAAGATAAATCGACCTGTATATAGAATACAAATATTTTACGGGTTTATTGTAAAATAAGACTCACGAAAATATTTGATCTCTTGTTAATATATTTTAGTTTAATGAAAAAAATGTTTAATACTTCAGTGCATATCCTTGAGATTTTATTATAGTTCTTAAACTATTTGTTAGGATGCTTAGAATCATTATAGCACTGGAAGGAAAAATGATTTCCTAATCTTAATGTTTCTGCCCTGGATTTTCAAGTACTTATACAAACATACTGATGCATGTTGTCGTTAAAATGTAAGTTTCCAATAGCAGGAAATGATATGCACAGCCATATCACAACAGAGCCACTACTGTGTTTCACAGTTGGTACACAGCGTTTTGAATGAAGTATTCTTGCCCCGATATTCGTCATACTATATTTCTATTTTCTGTATTTCAAATTACAAATTTAAATTTATCGCTGAAAATTATTTTATTACACACACGGTTTCGCAAATTTGAGTCTTTAATCGCTTCTGTTTACCGATTTATGCTTTTCTGCTTGCCACTCGGTCATTTAAATCAGAGACTTAATACCGGTATTATTTCGGTATCGGTATTTTATAACGGAATCGACACCGAAACCTAAAGAATACCGAAATGATTGTCGATTTTCGTCCATACAGCTTCATTCTTACACAACTTTCCATATTTTATGCTAGTATATTACAAATAATATAAATCGTAATAGTACTTATCTATTATGAACATAATAGAAACGCTATACATGTACAGGACGGTAAAAAAGGAATTCAAAGCTTTAAAAGTAGATAGTACTTGTCAAATGGAAGAAAGAAGTCCTAATAAACATGGGTAATAAAATTAATATTTTCAAAATTGTAAACAATTTTTCGTTTCGGTTCAAACGAGTGGTTTGCTCGAGATTTCCTCTCATTTTCTATCACCCAAGATTTTCTACATGTCCTTCTCCCATTTCCACACATGCTTGACAGTTTCGTATCACAGAATTGTGTACTTGTTCAGAAATTCCTGACCGTGTTCTATCCGTTTCACAGGCATTCTGTATTTTCTAACGTAACTCGTTTATGTTATTGATTCTTGAAGAGTACACTATGTTCCTAAGAAATCCACCCAAAACAAGTCCAGGTGACTTAAATCAGGAGATCGAGGAGACCATGGCAGTGGTCCACCCGGTCTAATCCATCTTTCACCAAAGGTATTATTTAAATGTCGTCGAACGTTGAATGCAAAATGAGTTGGGGCTTCATCGTGCATCAACCACAGTTCCATTCTTTCACTAACAATAAGAGACGTGTCATCTAAAATTTGCGGTAACGTATTTGTCAAAAAAGTTGAATTCAAATGTTTTTAAAAATTGCAAAGAACTTCATTTTTGTAGGTACTTTTATATTTGTTTTATTTTATTTATTTAATTATTATTGGCCACAGTGTTGTGTCCGAATAATAATGTGAGTAACTGCATAGGCGTTGTTCGCAGTCAAAGGTTCAAAAATAATATAAGGAATCGGGAGCATATAGTGCTTGCCAAGATGAGTGAAAAATGTATAATCAACACAAGTCCTAAAACTAAAAGCGCTTCATCTATTACTACGGTTCTTGCGGAGATTGCCCATGGGGGTTCAGGTAGTGTACTGATTAACCCTTTAGATGCTACACGCCACTGTAGTGGCTTCCAGCTAATTGTAAACGACTGTATAGAATGAAACGCCGCTATAGTGACTCATTGTTTCACGGATTGCGTTACGCAATTGTAGATAACTCGTGTTAACAAGAAGTTTCTTTAACATTTTTAATGTCGCCTAAAGAGTATTTCGATGATATAGACGAGAACTGCTTCCTTATTATTAACAAAATATTTTAATTATTATTTTTTCATTGCATTCTGAGAAGCCGCAACCGAAGGGTTAAGCAAGTTTGCGATTTTCCGCGCATAATGTATGATTCTCGTATAAACTCCTGTATCGAAGTTACTTCCTTCAAAACTGATGAAGGCTTTTACAATATTTTGTTTTGGATATGTATGTTTACTTTTTCGGTCTGCAGATGTCCAAGGATACCCCGAATACTCGTATAGAACTACCATATGTTTCCAAACCTGAGAAACTTCAAATTGACCCTGTTGGAGGTAAACAGCGATTCTTTCCGATTATATTTCTATTTACGATTACTGTAGTGGAATTTTTTTAAGATGCTGCGCTGATTTTCATCGTTCCGAATACGTTAATACCTCCTATGGTTATGAGACAGCTTTTTTCATCGTGCGGACACAAAAGATAATAATAGAATACAAAATATGAGTACACTGCGTATGTAATAATGTTTGTAACTAACATCTCTAGGCACGGATTCATCGGGGTTTTTCTGTGTATAAACTTCGGAATATTGTTTCTTTTTTCAAAAACCAATTAAAAATCGGATGCGTAAACGATGCTCAGTGGCGTACAACATATTACAAATGACGTATGTAGTAAAGTAATTAATTTGAAGACACTTTAAATCAAGTACGTATATAACTTGAACACTATAAACACGATATACTGGAAAAAATAGTACACAATACTAAGTCTCTTACACGTGTGTATGTAACGTTTATTTATCGATGTTTCATACGCTCCGTTTCTGGATCTGCAGAATGTACTTGTACGTTGCAGTAAGCGGACTATTAAATTCTAAAAACCCCAGCTGTTTGTCAGTGTGACGTAATGAGAAGATGTACAGGTCAAGAACGGTCAACGATCCTGTATGATTTTTCATTTCCTTGAGAAAGACACGCCAAACGGTGACGTTTTACTGACGAAACAAATGTATCAGGGAGATAACGTGGTCTCTCGTACATCTTTCACGGTCATTCCCACTTTCGATCGAGGACTCCAGTATGTATAGGCAGCTCAAAATAGAGCCGGCATGTACTCGTAAGGTCATCGATCCCTCTTCCGCGTCACCTGCCATGCCGACACCTTCTATTAAGACATGAATACAGCTTCGAATCAGTTAAAAATATAAGATTTCCTGCGACTGAGCAGCACAGCCGAGAACCAGGTAATTTCACTTAAAAAACAAATGAAAGATCTGGAAGAAAATTTTATTCTTTGTGTTGTGCGATTCCAGAATGATGGAATTAATTATACTGAGGAAATTGAACTTTTGTTTACATGCTTACTGAGACCCTTTATGCCGAGTGTTATACTGCCCTCCTTAGCTGAAGTGTTCTAACATTTCGAAACATCCGAGAAAAATGAGGTTTTATCATTAAAAACCATACGAAAAGCAGTTAGGATAAATAAATTAAACTGTTTCTAAACACCTACAAAGCACGTAGGATATTCTAACTTTGCTTAAAAGATAAAAAAACATATCGAACTCAAAATATTTCAAAATATCTTGAAAAATGAAAAAATGGTAGATAGGATATTTTGACTAAGGAGGGCAGTGTACGTACTCAAAACTAAAGTCGTCGAGCTCCGAACACGCTGTAGAAAAGCGTATTAGCCTCCGTGATCATGACCATAATGTCATTACAGGCTGTCTCTGCGTATACCGCTATAGGCTAACGCCCCATTCATTCGATCCCGTTTCCTTTTTTCCAGCAACTGTCAGCCTCCAGCGAGCCAGCGATTTTCTCGTGCTCCCGTCAACACCTTTCTCTATCCCTCCAGTGAATTTGCCTAACGATTGAAGTTCTGAAAGCCCGGTCGTACAGTTCTCGTGAGTTCGAAACTCCGTGAGTTTTACTTCTCTGATAAATACTTTCGAAGCGACGTAACCTCGTCAGAAGTAAAAAGCTTTTCTTCCTTCGCTCGAACTCGAAACGATAGTTCGTTTGCAGTCCAGCTTCTATGTATTTGAAAGTTTTCAAGGTAACGAGCATGTCTCTGTCGGGACACTGTGCAACAACGTGAGAGTAAAAGCTGTCGACAGTAGCGGCGACGGGTCTGTCTGTAACACCGCTTCTCGTGGTAATCGTTACTCGAGATTGCGCAAGCTTCTTCTCGATCTTATCACAACCGCGAAGCGTATACGTTACACTTGCATACAGGGTGTTAAAAAAAAGTATTCAAGCCTCGAAAGGTAGATAGTACTGGATCAAAAATGTTTAGTCAACGTGCATCAAATAAGTACACAATATTCACAGAGTTCAGAACAATTTTCTGATGAATTTTCTTAACACTTTCGGCCCTGAACACTTTTTTTTCAACGCCCATATGTTACTTATAAACCCATAATAATTATACAAATACAGAAGAAAACTAAAGACTTCAGGACTTCATGTAAACTGTATTACACAAAAGTAAGCACGGGTCGAAAAATGATTGTCCAATTTTGGAATGAAAAAATTGCGAAAATTGCTTCTAACTGTTTTTCATGTTTTTACCACTTTGTACATTAACCACCGCGCACGAATAAAAGTGTGTGTGTGTGTGTGTGTGTGTGTGTGTTAGAAAGATTACAATTGCACGTTTTAGAAAGTATATTGCTGCCAATGGACATCACTTAGAGCATTTTATAGCATAAACAGTAAGTGCACATACCATCCTAACACTGTCTTAGAATTTTATCACTTTTTTATGTACAAAGTCATCTCAAGGTCGTAACACAGACATGTTTCAATGCATTTTAGCATCTGCGACAAGACGCAATAAAAAAAAAATATTTTCCTGCAAAAAGTACTGGTGACCTTGGAAAAAACCGGAAAAACGACATTATAACAATTATTTTCCTTCTACGGTATTCCTCCTTGGAAACCGTTCAAATTGTACTTTAAACATTTCTCGTAACATTAAAAACAAAGGCGATATTTGGGTGTTTTTCTCATGCTAGGACAGCTTGTATGTTTATGTTTATAAATTAGTCGGTTCTCATTCACAATTTGGCTTAATTCCAGACTTTCAATGGTATTAAAGCCATAAGGGCCCAGCTGTACGAAGCTCAATCTGTATCCAGCCACGTTGTGAATGAGAACCACCTTTCTGAAAAAACTTTAACATTTTTTTTCCCTTATAAAACAGGCCATTTGCGGTATATGTTGCTTTCAGAACTTTTTATCATCCTAATGTGTAAAATATGTAGAGTTAACCAAATTTTATCTTCACTTTCGAAGTCAAGATAAATTTTGCGGCTGGTTTTTTTTTTGTAAATGACCATTGATTGCCATGACTATTATTTTTGTATACTCCGTACAAAGTATTATATCTGCCTGGAGAGCGTATAGAATTTTCAAAGAAAAAATTCCTGTTCTTTTTAATATTAACGCTTTAATTTTTCTTTGTCTCGCACATGATTCAGAACAATTTTAATATGACATCCTGCCTGTTTCAAGCTGTGCTATTGCGCATGCGTTAATAACTAAAAACGAGGAAAAAAGAGATCGGCAAGAATTAGCGTTAAATTATTCTGAATCGAATGTGGGTCAGTGATCGTGCGAAGTAAGAATGTTCTGAAGCTGATTCGTTTATAAGAACGTGACATTATTACCATAGATCATAAATGCAATGCCATCGATAATTATTTGAACTATACCGAGCTTCTTTAACGGTTACGAGTTTACAGATAATACCGTTCCAGGTTTTCGGGTGTAATTCGTGTCCTTTGGGAAAGATTTCAGTCAGTTAGTTAGAATTGCAGTTAGTTTCATAAAGAATCTGAGTATATACTCACTGATAGTATATCAGTTAGCTGCGATGATGAAATGTTGGGAAATACTTCCTAAAGAACACGGTTTACACCCGAAAGCCTAAAAGTGTATTAGTATGTACATTGCCGCTCAAAAGTATTTACCCACCTACGCATGTACATTTTGTTTTATCACTGCAAATATTTGATATTTTTTCCAAAAAACAGATCTGCTTTCAACTGATTTTGTAATGCTTAAGATATAGCCAATAAATGTTGCTTTCATCATATTCGCTGTAACAGTGTGTGGGCAAATACTTTTGAGCGGTAGTGTATTTGTAACAACCCAGGCTGTTAAAGTATCAAAAGTATCCGTTACGATCATGTAACTATGCAGACAAATTAAAGAAATAATGATTATAAATAGACTGTGGACCTTTATGCAATTTAACATGTTCAAATATGAACAAAATGTACATATTACAAAGTAAATGAAATAAAAAGTACATTTTGTAACATTTAACCATTTGCACTCGACGTATTTTTCATCTGATGTACATAAGCTACAAATACAAATGTAAGGAATCTTAACAGGAAGATTTCTTTTGTTTTCGGTACAGTTGTTCCTGTAGTTGAATACTTACATAAAACGTGCATTGTAGAATACGTGAAATTGAACATAATTTTTAGGTGTTTATTTAAAATAGGAAATTTGAAACGTGAATATTATGGCGACTGACAGTCGCCACTCGAGTGCAAAGGGTTAAAGCACAAAATACAAATTCTGTCGAAGTTCTATGTCTTCAACTGCATTAAAATAAAAAACACTGATACCTGAAATTCTATGTTTGCATGAACATTCGAAGTCTAGTTATGAATAAATAACTAACTGTGCAGTTGTATTAAGAAATTGTACTAAATAATTAATGTAAAATCATTCAAAGTAATAAGTACACTTCATAATAATTATGGTCATTTAAATAATTGCGGGTAGCACTGTACACATGTATTATACGATTTAATCATTATTTCTATTCATCGTCTCAGAGTTTTTATGTTAGCCAGTAAGTTAATGACGAATTAAACAACTCTATCCTGCTGTTACTGTTGTATTAAGAGTTGTTTTAATGTAATATTTAAATCCTATTTTTGTGTCTGTCGGATTGATCATTGGAAGCCATGCATAGTTCATGATTGCGTTATACCTTTTCCACCGTCTGTACCTTCGTAGTGCAGTGTAGAATGTAAAATGAATAATTCTACGCATGAACGTGTGTGTGTGTATGTTAATACAGAATTCTATATCGCGCGAAAGTTTCTCGTTGCACGTATGCAGTTCCACACCCTGCGCATGAAGAGAGAAAAAAAATTAACCTGAGAGAAGGATTGTGTGTACTGGAAACTCCCTGGATCCTTGAGACGCGGATAGGCCTAGTATGACTTATGAATATTGATGAACATTTCCCGAGGTACTGGCCTAGCCGCACCTCAATAGTTACAACTCGACAACGAGCTTCCTCCTGTTATCAGGGCACATACAGTGTCTCAATCAAAATCAACCACCTGATGCTTTCAGAATTAGAACATGTACAGAGTGTTCAAAAAGATTAGGGAAAAATTCATATAATGTATGGATAAACTCTCCTCTTGGTGTCGAATGAATAAATTACTTTTTAACATCTCCAAGTGTTCCATTATGAATTTCTCACGTAAGAAGACTATTATAAGCTTTCCATATATTTTAGGCCATTGTTCGATAATTGCTACTAATAGCAAACGCGATCTGGGTATCACTTTCGAGTCCACGCGATCTTTTTCACAGCATTATATTGTAGAAATACGAGTATAATCAATTCTGTGAGTAAATTCTTCGGCTTTGTTACACGATTCGCCTCTAATTTCGATAATCCTAAAATTCTGAAGACTCTAACTATCCATAGTTCGTCATCACCTTGAATACTGCAGTGTCATCTGGTCTTCATACACCATCAAATACATTACATCGTTAGAGAGAATCCAGCACAAATTTCTCAGAACTGCTCCTTTCCGCCTTGGTCACACATGCACAAAGCTTGTCATAATTACGATCCCATACTAGCGCACCTCAGCTTGCAAAACGCTAGAAACTCGTAGACAAATTGCTGAACAGATTTTTCCTTATAAAATTATGAATGACATCATTAATTGTTCCGATATCCTAAAACTGATAAATCCAAACGTGAGTCTATGGCCTGTGCGTAACACTCCCCTTTTTCGAACAGCTTTATTTCGAAATAATCTTCTGCACCTGGATTCTATAACTAGAATCTGTAGGTAGGCTAATAATTTACCAGACTTTGTTAACTTCTTCTCGACACCGTTATCGTCGTTTAAACGCACGCTTATTTCGGCTCATCTTGAGCGACCATAGCATAATGTAGTTTTAAGTATACATGTGTGATACTTAGGTTTAAGTTTGTTTTAATGTCAAGCTATTGTACTAAAGGGTTTATCCCGAAAATAAGTAAATAAATACATAAATAATGTATTCACATTCTGATGGCCGATGTCACGCACACACTGCCGTCCGTGAGTCTTAGGACATTTGCAATTTCTGTTAAAGTAATACGATGCTTTACCTGTATTACTACAAATTCCTGTAAAAATGATTTACAACAGTTACAAGAGAGTAAAACATAACAATCATGCACTTCTCCCAATCACCCTATTTGAATTCAACCGGCAACGAGAAAATCTAGAATAAACCGGACCGAAAAATACGATAAACAAGCTTAAACTCAAAATCGGATTTGTGGAACCACTTGCAACTGGAATGCGATAAATTTTACCAGAAACTATTGAGAAACTCATAACTAGACTGCCACAGCTGGTGAAAACCGTAATAACGAAGAAATTTGTAAGTAAAATAAGATTGTTAATTTGGAAGAAATGAATAAAAGCCATACGGAGTACGCGATTTCAGTTCAGAGGATATAAAGTCGAAACGAGTAGCATTGTTACTGAATCTTTGAATATGTACAATTTTTTAATGAAATATTTTTGGACGTGAGTTTATATGAACTTTTCCACTTGCTCAGCTTCCTTAACACGCTGTTCGAATTTAGTTTTAACCTTTTTGACGACCCTTTTACAAAATGGTTGTAAACTAGTTTAGTTTAAATTATAGAACGTACATGTAAACCCTAGTGCGGTCTTCGGGTTTTCTTCGATCCACTTCGTTCTTATTTTTTCTTAAACTTCTGTTATTATCGAATAAATACAATTAAATTAGTATCGATATGCTCGTTTCTGTCCCCTTAACATCATATTAAAAGTTTATTGTCTGGGTTCATATGGTGTGCTGATAATAAAAATTGTTGTACATAAGGTTCTAGGGTCTTTTTTTATTTTATAAACAAGTTTAAATGGAACTATGTATTTTTATTCAGATCATTTGATAGTGCTTTTCGAGATATTGCGCTTATAAATTTACTGATTTTCAATGGAACAATTCCGGCCGAATAGGAAATACCGGTGTAGTTTTGTCCGTACCTGAAGTGCCACGTGTTAGACATTGGCTCTTGAAACAGATACGAAGGGGCTGCACCAGGAACGGCAGGCCCAAATGTGGACAATTGTTTTCCGCCACAGATGTAGCATTTGCAGCGTCGAGAAAGGTATCGTTGACACTTTACAATGGAACACTAATTGTTATTTATATATTACAATATATAAATATAAATCTTCGTAAGTAGACCTTTGTACAAACATCCGGAATCTAATCGTAACTTTTTACTTTGATTCGATTAGAAAATTGCAAAAAGATGAAAAAGAAATGAAAAAGGAAAATGAAGGAATGCGAATCGAACGGGAACTGAACTCGAGTCGTTCACGTGGAAACTACAGAACTCGGGTACAGCCACAGTGGGAAAGACCGAGCGCATATCTATCGTAGGATTTGAATTTTTATTTTCTCGGAAATGCTCGCGAGGTGGGTCACATGATTTGAATACAATAATCTGTATACAGAGTACTATTATTCTGTAAAATTTGATTGAAATCGGTAACCTAGGCGATAGGTAGTTTCGTTCTACGTTTTGTGGGACAGTATCGAACTGCAGAGCCAATCTGAAGCGATCTCGTTGAGGCAAGCGAAAACAAAATGCGACAGTGTATATACGAGACGGTAGCTGCCTGTTACAGCCTGTCCTGATCCGAACCGGTTCTTGATGCTGTTCAAAAATGCCCCTCAACCGGCTATAATAATTTTAATTGACACTCAGACCAGACCAGTATCCCTGATCACCGTGTACATACAGGGAGCCCCGTATACTCTCTCCTAAGTAAACGAAAAATCAATATTCGTTAACTGTATAAACGTCGCACTTTTTACATTTCATTTTCTCCTGCCAGTGCAGAAAGAATTACCCTGTACATTTAGACTATAGATTAAGCGTGTGTGCTGTCGAGCTTGTTCAGGCCTATTAGCCCGGGTGAAAGGAAAACCCGCACCTATCTTTTCAATGAAACAGAGAGGGAAAGATTCCGTGTCGGAAAGAATGCTTTTCGTACTGTTATGCTGCTAAGGAGTTAGCAGACCCGTTGCCTTGGAAGTCTGTTCTGGAAATTAATTTTGCACAGATAGGAAGACGCTCGTTTAATACAAGAAATTTATATTTCACCCTTTCAACGGTGAATAAATTAGTAGGATGTAATGCCCAGAGTGAGTACTTTTTTTTAATGAACTAGGAGTTTCTCATAAATTTGATTGCATGTACGTTATATTACAAGGAAGCTCATTAAGTTTCAGTAGTGTTGAACCGCCAGTACATTGAATTTATATTACTTAATTGCATAAAACACAGAAACTCGTACCAAGAAAAATATGTATATGTTTTTCTTTCTTAAGAATATTTTGGAAATGCATCACCGTATAAAAATTTGGTCGACATGAAATTTCTGTTAACTTGCTTAATGAACTGAAACAACTGAAGCATGATGATCGTTCATGAATCCTTTTGTAGACGTCTACACAGTCTGCCACATTTTAACCTTTCCACGAAAATATCTTCGAAACCGTAAGTGATATCAAAAAACATTTCAGATAAAACACAATGTGGTATCAATACATTCTTTGTGAGTGAAGGCATAGTAGAACTGTGACGGTTATCTTCGTTTCCTTAAATGGAACTATATATTTTTAAATGCATTAATCGACGTAGCTCTGCATTCTTCATGAAAAAGTATTGTACTGAAAAGCTGCTAGTTTAGAAAATATGTACATGTACTCGTTTGAAACGAAACACTTGTGTACCCCCACCTTTCAACGAGCGTCTGATGCATTTTATTTTCAGTAACCCACATAACGGTGAGTGAGAGCTAAGCAAAAACAGACAAAAGTGTGATAAATGTCGCAGACACATGATCTATAGATTCAATAGGGAAAAAAAATATTGTATGCGTATCTTATTCTGAAACAGAATAAATATTATCTAATAATACGGCGCTTATACTTTCTTGTCCCTGATAACAATAACGAATTCAAGGTAATAATAGTTAATAATAGATGTCTTCAAGAAAAAACATATGTAAATGTAAAAAGATAACATTCTAATGTATATTACTTATTCGGGAAGACGCGAATACAGAAATTTCGCTATGGGTCCATTTGGACCCTGCATTCACCAGGCGAGGATTAAAACGAATGCCAAAATTGGTTAAGGCGGATAATATGTATGCATAGGCGAGAAGAAAGATTATTTCTCTGACACACAACCGATCATATTTATCACATTTATTACACATGAACTGTAATGTTACTGCAATGTACCACTTACAACTTATGTACGAACTTATACGCTTAAAAAAAAATGAAAGTTCCCCGCAAGAATTTGAATCTGCGCACAAAAAGAAATTCTGCGTGGAAACCCAAGGCTTTCCCCGAGTACTCCACATTCTTATACTTAAAAGCACCTCTTACGGTAGAGTAGATAAACCCTGTCGAAACTTTAATATTAAATATCATTTAAACTATTGACCGTCTGCGCTCAAAACCATATATAGGGAGATTCGTAATAACATGATCTATCAAATGCAAAAGCTTAACCTTTTGAACCTGAAAGGGATTAACCCTTTGAACTCCTTTGTCGAGTGTGACTCGACATCGATTTTATTCACAGGTACTCTTACATCGAGCTACACTTGACATTTTTAAATTGCCAGTTTAAATACGTATTATATTTTGCAATATTTTTTTTATCACAAATATCAGATCTTAGAAAAGGTCCAATGCTATTTTCAGTATAATTAGTAAAAAAAAGTTGTTTAAATTGGTTCCTATCAAGCAACTGTCTTTTGAAGTACATTTCAAATAAAACACTTAAAATAATAGGGAGTTATTGAACAGAAAATTGAACAAAAAATTAGAAGTTCAAAGGGTTAAAATCTGAGACGACCACTTAAGTAGGTTCCTCTGTCAGCGAAGGAGAACCGCTAAACGTGCGGGATTATGTCACGATGAGTTGCAGCGGAGGCGACCGCCGGTGTTGAGTACCTCTGCCGACACTACATCTTCACCAAACTATTTCGTTTCCGTATTTAAACCAAAATATGGCTTATACCTTTTCTTAATGCTTCCCCATAGAAGAAAGTCTTGCCCTATCGCGTGGTGTAGTCAGATTTCTTCTTTATTTTTTAATATAATTTGAAAAGTATCCGCAATAATTGGTGCGTTTCGGGTGTCCTCTTTACTTAGATCATTGTTTAAACATGTTTAATCCTGTATAATATTATAATAATTGATATCAGTTTATTAGGGAGAGTCCTCAGAATCATTTCGTTTAAAAAACAACTGAATACCTATTATTGTCATAGCACAAAACATCTTTAAGTTGAAAATTTGCATTTCTTTCAAAAACTGAGGGCGGTAGAAACGAACAGCGCACAAAAATCTGTAAGACATGCCTGCTGAATTTTAGAAGTCGAAAGAAAAGTTTAAACTTGTTGAATAGTGTTATCGATACATGGACTCTCAGTAATATTCCTTAAACTTTTATCTCTTGAAACACCTAACAGATTTTTTGTTTCGTATGTTGAATATTTTCAATACCTGCAAAATGCATTGAATTTGACTAATTTTAAAATTGTATTTGCCATATCAACAAACCTAAACAGTTCCTAAAATGCCATTCGATACAATTCGTTGTAGCTAACAATACACGTGCACTTATTGTTAGCGAATATTAAAAATCGATTTTCTCGAAAATGATGCCCCTTAAGAAAAATTGTATTTTATTGGATTAGCAAAAAGTTTGTAACGAAATTTAATGAAAATTTAAAGTAAAAATTTTGTGTATTTGTATTTTATTAAATAATGCATTCACAGTTGCTTTCAATCACTATATGCCATTTGGTAACTTCATGATTCTATTTTCAAATAATTTTTCATCTCTCAAGATAAATTGCTCCAAATTGTCTTTGCACGGCTTTAGATTACTAAATGGCGAGTCTTTAAAAATGCATTGTAAAGACTGAAACAAATAGTAATGATATGGTGGTACAGTAGGTCAAGAAAGTATTGGCACACTCTCTTCTTTTTAAATATCTTTATATATTAAAGTGATGTATTAATACCATGTTCTTTAGTGTCTTTGAACATACAGAGGTAATGTGTTCTTTCAGGACACTCAACAATGTAGTTTAAGGAAGTTATGAAACAAAAACGAAAATTTCATAGTCACAAAAGTGTTGGCACATTCGCGACTCTGTAATCGTAGTTTCACAACTGCTCACTTTTGGACATCTTAAATACGAGTGTAAGGGCACAGATGTAAACAAAGTTTATCTACATTGATCACATCGCTCGATATACGCACTTAGTCTGTTTATACTGACTGCAGAAAGTATGACTGGAAAAAAAGCGGATTATCTGTGTCCTTGCGGGATCAAATTATTTTCTGCGTAAACGCGGTGAAAGATACTGTAAAACGGTAAAATGTTAAATTTGGACTTCTCAACAGCTAGATATGGTATAAAAAAATTTTTATATTAATTTTTACAATTATTTTATATTGAATATCCGTTTATGATAACGCAGCAGCTTGTTCAGTAAGTTCTGGTTAAGTTTATCAAAGCAAATTGACAATATATGATTCGATCTTTATATCGTGCATTCATTGTAACATTTAAACATTTAAACATGGGCAACATTTTGGATGTTGCCTTCCATGTGTACGATTACTTTTAATGTGTTAACGTGACTCTTAAGATAAATTATTAGTGGAAATGTGTGCTGAACGATCCTTATCAATACATATGCATTCATATTGAATAGTTATACCGGGTGATTTTCTTAAGGTGATTAATTTAAGGTGATGAATTATTTCCGATTTATTCGATGGGGGACATCTTAAATTTTGTTTATTTTTTCAAATGGAATCCAATATTTTCCTCGCGGTTCAGAGTTCAATGACTTGTAGTGCAAGGCCGTTTTCAAGGTCACACAAAGAGGTGAACACAGAGAATGTCGTTAATTCCGTGTCAGCAAAGATTAATTCTTATAGAAAAGTGGTCCCCCTTTCAGAATTGTCTGTGGTAGGATAACTCGGTTTGCTTTGCTAATTCGCGCTATTATGTTTCCGTAGGCTATTGGTATTTCATGGTGTAGTTTTCCGAACCAGAGCAAATTTAGATTTTAGATGTCACAGCAATCCCCAATTCTTCTTCTGTCTATGTCACCCAACATCGACTGTTATGGACATTTAGCAAGGGGACCTACAGCGTTAGGTGGGTTCCGAACAACCATGTGTCAACAACAGCACAAAAACTCTGAAGACAGTCACTCATCTTAGCGCTGACCATCGTATTGTAGCTTAACTTTGGCCAATTCTTCGATAATGTCTACTTTTCCAATGAACGTTTGGAAAAAATTGATGCAACAATACACACGCCATGCATTATTGGTCACAAGAAAATTCACTCTGCGTTCGTCAAATTAGTAATCAGCAACTATGGAGTATTGATGTCTAATGCGGCGTTTTCGATGAGAAATTTCCGGATAAGTGGATTAGGCGTAACAAACCCGTCCTATGGCCATCCTGCACGCCGGATCTTATTCCACCAGATTATTTTTTGTGGGAACACGTTAGAAATACACTGTATCAGCGAGAATCAACAACCTACGACAGAGGTGGATCATGGAAATCACGGTACTTTGTGTTTTTGAGCTTGTGTGACGATGTATCATAGGTCACTGAACTCGTCTTAAAAAACTCTGTTAGCTATGAGGAGAAAGTAATGGAGTTCCATTTACAAAAATGAAGTTCACCTTGAAATAGTCCTGGTGGCTCTACCTACAAATTGCCATATCCGCCATAATATGCCCCCTTTAAACAGGACATTTCGCGCATGAACAGCTTTTTCGTATCTTCTTCAGTTTCGAAGATCACTCATTATCAATTGGCCATCTTACAAAAATCTCTCAGTATATTGAACATCATTTCCTTCTTTCGTTTGGTAAGGGCGCGATACCGCAAGTCTCAGAAGAGTACCTACTTCTGTTAAAGTTATTTTAACTAAAAAGTCAATGTATTTGCAGATAGTACAACTGATATCTCACTTATACATAAATACTCGAAGAGAAATTCTTAATACACGAGTCACGTTTTCGAAACTGGTTCTGAAACCTTATGGTTCTAATACTTGTTCACTAATTTGTCCAGAAAAGGAAGACAACACAGTATTGCTTAACGAGTCTATTTCACGACTGTATTAAACAATGCAAATTTCGAGATAGTTTAGTGTCACAAATATGTCAATAAATTGTCAAATGGCAATGAAACTCGTTACATATTTACAGTTAAGATTTCTGAAACAATATTAAACTCCGAAGTCCTTTGTTGTAATTCTTTTACTAAATTTTCGCTATTATGAATTCACAATTTCGGAATCTGCGTTTAATTACCGATGATCGTTGACAGTTTCCTAATACCTTCATACGATGTGGCTATTTCTAAATTGTAATATAATGTATCTGATACACTCGTTGTGTCGAATAATGTTTTATAAATTTCACTAAACAAACCGAAAATTCCTCTGTTATTATCTATTGTATATTATGATATTTATAACCTAAAGTAGAATATAAACACTTTCTAGCTTCAGAGGTATATGTTAATTGTTTATTTAAACCTAACACATTTGAACTACACCCACTGTCGTTAAATTCACTTGTTTACGCCTAGTTATAGGTTCCTCTGGATTTTCGTATTGTCAATAAAACACTTTTGTAGCATTTCTATACTTCTATTATACAATCCGCGACAAAACTATAAGACATACACGAAAATTGAGGAAATTATATCTAACTCAGGAATTTCTTCTTCCTCCCTTCGTACTGTTATTGTTTACTTCATAGAGAAGCGCACTGCACAGTTCTACGAAATACCGAAGGCTGCAATTCCAAGAATTTAGACAACGAATGTAAACATGTGGTTGTCTCCGCGACAAAACTATGACAGTCGTTACTTCTTAACGAAATCAGAAGGTAGTAAAAAGTTATACGTGTGATTTTCACTGCAGTAATTAGTTTTGTGTTATTTGCTGTGTTATCCTCTGAAAATTGTTAGTTCTAATATTAAATATACAGTAAAATGTGTCGCGAAAGCAAATTAAGTGAAACAGAAATAAAAGTGATCAATAACTTGCAAGAAAAAAGGTTTCACTGGCAGAAGTATCATGCATATTAAAAATAAGTCGCTATGCTATAGGTAACTATCTAAAAACTAAAGAAAAGTACTTGAAGAAACTATTGTCCAGAGTTTGGGTCTGCCATTTCTGGTGCAGATCCTTCGTATCTGTTTCAAGAAGCAATGTCTAACACGTGGAACTTAAGGCGCGAACAAGATCACTACTGTTATTTCCAATTTAGTCAAATTTCTTCCGTTGAAAATCAGTAAATTTGTAGGCGCAATATCTCGAAAGCCACTAAAAATCGGGTATATACATTAAAGCTCAGTGAATTCATCTTGAAAAGCACTATCAAATGATCTGAATAAAAATACATGGTTCCATTTAAAAAACGAACTTGACCTTCATATGTCTTAAAATAATAATGTAAAAAGAAATTCGCTTTCGCTAAAAGATGTACTCCCTCATATCATGCAACTTCTATATAAAATATTGTCTCTACCTTCAATAAGTGAGGAAATATGAGCTTGTAACAGATAAGCTGGGACACCTTGTACAAATAGTAAATGTATGTACCTGAATATATGTTTTTGCTAATATGATCTTATAAAACTGGCGACAGTTCTATAATTTGGATAAAATACACCATTTGTGTGAGATCACATTACGGTTGGATCAATCTATGGTCAATTATTGCTACTTATCTCAATTATTTCGTAGGAAAGAATAATACTAAAAACCTACTTATTACCAGCAAAGGTATTAATACCGTGTGTATTTGACTAATACTTGTATATAGCTATGTGGTTTTATTATTAATGATTTATTTTAGCCTAATTTATACCTGATTCTAAGTCTCCAAAAAGAAATTTATGTTTTATTCTTTCCTCTTGGTCGCTGCGATGTAGTTACAGATTATATTTTCTAATAGTGGATTATTTTCTAATTGAGTATTATAGAATTTCTTGGCATTTTCTTTAACCCTTTGCACTCCGTTGGCTCCACTACGGGGACATTCGTAATTTGCATCACAGCCCAGCATGTCAAGAAACGAATTGAAAATTGCTTTTAAAGATACTTTAGAATTCTATAAAAATCAAAGTAAAGAAATTCATAAACATTTATGATTTTTTCTTTTCAAATCAAAAGTTATGGTTTTCAGAAATGTACACTGCAAAAGCGTGCTGGAGTTGCTGGTCGATCATATCAAAAAATGCTTGGAGTGCAAAGGGTTAATACAGTCTCCTATGTATTCTATATTTGCTTCTAAGTGTAAATATTTTATTCTGGCATACCTATCTTTATTTAAAACTAATCTTAAATATTTATTTTGAAAACGATGAACGAGAACCGGTGTTTCCTACCCTGCAACTGCCGTTATCTAAAATCGTGATTCTCTCAGATTTATATGTCTCAGATTTAAGTCGATGTGGAAATTGATTCTTACATTTTTAATCAAAACAGAAAACAAGTACCAGAAGCCAGACACACGACGGTTTTATCGGTACTATGAAACTGCTTTGCAAACTTCTGTGTCGGCAGTTTTGTGTTGTTATATTCGAAAAACGACAGCAAAAGAAAAACGTGAAGTAGAGGGACAGAATGAAAAGAAAAACAGGGATTCTGGAGAAGCTAAAAGCAAGTTACGTTTTTTTTTTAATGTTATTTATACTGATACCACTATACATTGCTTCCACAGCTTTTAAGGACT
The DNA here is from genome assembly GCA_916610135.2 of Macropis europaea. Taxonomy (NCBI): domain Eukaryota; kingdom Metazoa; phylum Arthropoda; class Insecta; order Hymenoptera; family Melittidae; genus Macropis; species Macropis europaea. The sequence continues at coordinate 20,582,904 of OU744345.1, read as the reverse complement.
CCGCTTTGATAATAAATATGTGCGAATTAAAATCCGAAATCGTTTTACAAACAGAATGACGGACTTTCAAAGCTCCTTGATCAAAGATAACGTGTCTACGCGTTAGATTCCGCGTTCGACCTTCGATTTGATAACGCTAGGATAACGTTTCGATGAAAATGTGTGTATCATCGTTGGAAACAGCAACCAAAGGAAGACAAATATTTTCAAGTTATTCTCATTGTAATCGATCAAAATGCAATCTATTCGCCACCTAGTAATTACGATTTTTATCCGAATCTTTCGACCAGATATCCTGTGCCCTAATGAAAAAATATGTGCGATATCTCGTCGAAACCGTCGTGAGATATCTCGTTCATACATGCAGTACATTGATGCATCGGAAAAGTGTAATTGCACTTTTTTATGAAATCATATGTTTCTGTTACATAAATCGATTCTCCTAAATATCTCGAGTACAAAAGTATTAGAGTGCAGTGCATAGAAAATGAATATTTCACGAGATATTTGTAATTTCTTTATAATAAATATTTAAAATGCTCTCGTTAACAAATCGAAAATATTTAATAAAACATTTATTTTTCGACTTTTTAACCCTAATATTTATTTATTCTGTAAACCGCTCTTTCTGTTCGTAATAATGAGTTTTCAAAGGACTGATAATGATTTAACAGTTCTACAGTCTTACCTGTCAATCTGAATTATCAATTGAACTTAATTATAATTATAAGACTACTGAAGCATTCAAATAATGATAACTAATAAGTAATTCGCCGGGTCCAGGGATTATGATAACAGGGTCAAAGTCAGCAACAATATTTTAATTTATATCACAAAACAATGTTTAACTATTGGCTATGTTTTTTTAACCTTATGATTATTAACTCTTTCGCTGTTTAGCCTGGACGATGTAAGGGCAAGACGGAAAGTACCAAATCGCCAAAAACTACTGTATTGGCTCAGGTGTATCGTGTTGCCTGTGCTATACACTACTTTAGTGATAAACCTATTTCATGAATTCGCTGTATGTTTCTACATTACTAATACGTCTGAATTTAGAATTAGAATTTAGTTTAACTGTTTGTCTTAACTATACCTTCATTTCTCTTAAATAACACTGTCCAACAAATTTTAACTGTTTTAGCTGTTTTGTAGAATTCCATGGATGTTATCGATTTTTATGCACTGAACACGAATCTGAAACTGTTTGTCTCTATCACCCTCAACTTTCGAAAAGTGTAATTTTAAACAAACATAAATACCTTCAGCACATAAACGAACTTTGTGTTGTAACTACAAAAGTGACTGTAGATGTTCCTGAATACGATGATAAGAATTGTGATTACATTATGAACATTTAAACATATTTAGACAATCACTAGAGTTACCGAGACAACTGTCGCGTGCCAGTCTTTCCGGGTACTTTTGAATTTACCGAGAAAAGTATAGGTTGAGTATAGAATATAACTGTATCACATGGTAGAGCAAACCTTTTTCGTAGAGAAACTCTTACGGAAAGGTATAAAACATATTCTGTTTTCAATTGAAGAGACAAAATAGTTCCGCGAAACAGCGGCACTGCCAGGGGTACTCAATTCCAGTGTTGCATTGATAACCACTGGCAGCACCGCACGCCTGACGGAACTATTTTCTTTGCCCGATTGAAACCAAAATATATTTTGTACCTTTCGTGGCCATTTCCATAAAAAGAAAATCTGCCCTATCACGCGGCTTTCATATCAAACCCACAGTTTCCGCAATAAATTCAAAAGTATCCGGAAAAACTGGCACGCGACGATTGCCTCAATAACGCTGTTTATTGTTTAAATATGTTTAAATGGTGCATAATGTAATAACAATTCATATTATCATATTCAGGAAAGTCTGCAGGTTCATTCTCGCAGTTGCAACAGAAACTTTTTTTTTAATGCTAAAGAAATTCATTTTCCTTTGTAATTAAATTTTCGATAACTCAGGGTGATGGAGACGGATGGTTAATTTTTAGATTCATATTCAATGCGTAAAAGTGTAGGAGACCTAGTGGGTGTTGAATAACAGAATACATGTTGGACAGTGTCATTCTAGAATTTAATCAAATTTTATTTTTTTAACGCATATATTTTTATTTTATTATTAATAGCTTTGTCCGGTATTATTAGGAAATTAAAATCAATGAAACACGCACATAAAGAATAAAAACAAAGAAAATGAGAAATATAAACAATAAAATTTGAAAAGGTTCTAATACTTGCTACTTTGACGTTTAAATAGGTAAACGTATGAAAACACGAAGTTATAATCGTAGGATGCCTAAAATAATTTGCATATCGATTACAATAAACTCAGCAATGAAAGGCTTAAATGCATCTGCAGTTAGCAAATAATTGGAATAAATTTTTTCGAAAAGGAAGCCGCAAACCAAACATTTATTTTACACTCTCGATTAGTTTTTGTACTCTCATCTCTTGTCGGGTTAACGACGCGTTTATGTTGATCCTATGCAAAAGTATGCTTATAAACGCATTCTTATTGCTCGACAATTTAGTCTTAAGAATTGATGACATAGAGAGAACTGACCCATTCTCGTTATTAAATAGTACTGTTTTGTTTCTCGCCAACAAAACATTCATTAACGATATACATCCCCTATAATAAAAATATGATACCGTTTAATGACTTTCATTACGAGTTGTCGGACAATAGAATGTGAAATGTTCGTATGCAACGCATTACGGAGAGAAAGAAGTCGTGATCGAATGAAAATACCTACGTATAAGACACTCGCATTGAGGAGCACTGATCTCTGCAGCGTGTATAGTATGTTCGAGTGGTGGGGATGGAAGTGAAGGATATTAGAGGGACGGGGAGAGGGATAAGGGGAGGGGAGGGGGCTCAAGGCCGGTCACGCTGTCAAGTCAGAAAGCCTGCATGCCGAAATATCAACATGTCCAACTCGGTTAGCCTCTAACGACTACCTTACAACATTCCTAAACGCTCCCGTTTCGAGTGCAACGCCTTTTGCATTTCAAGCATAATTCACAAAATTCTGCGACAGACTTACTTCCTAATAGACGATCGACAAAGAGACTTTTAAAAAATCGAGTTCCGTACAGGTGGTAGGGCTGACAGCTGATAGTAACTCTCGTATCGAGATTACGAAACCTCGAGAAAGGCTATGAACACGCTGCTACACGAAAAAATATATATATTATTAGTGTGTGTACGTGCGTGTGTGTGCACGTGTGTGCGTGAATCACCGTGAAGAAAGAAAGACAAAAGGTAGAAAGATCGATGGTTGATGTTCCTCCGTTGAAAAACCGCCACAGTCTAATATAAAATCGAAACGAATTCGTGCACGAGTATCGAAGAGAAAAAAAGAGGCAAAAAGAGAGTGGATAAGGTAGGAGTAGGGGGAAGTGGAGAAGGACGAAAGGAAAGGGGAAAACGAGGAGTCGAGGGGTCATCGGGAAACATAACCTCCGTATCGTTCGAGTGTTCGATTCTCAAGATGCTACCTTCACAGCTTCGAACACGTAAGCGTTTCCTTACCTTATGCGACCATGAAGATCGTCCACACTGTTGTTCGAAGCTGGCGTCTGGGACACTCTTGACAGTTTTCCAACGATGATGAGCGTCCCGTTGCTGTTTTTTTCAGCTAGCACAGAACAGGCTGATGAATTTTATACACAACACTGTTGGACACTATCGATATAGAGGACACTAGATCGGGCGTGTTCGGATGTAGTTACAGGGAAACGAAAGAGTTTGGCACACCTTCGCGAGTTACAACGACGAGCCACGGGCTACTTCGGACTCTCCGTCTCCGTCTCCGTGTTCGCTGTTGACTGCTTGGCTACCTCACACCACGACTTGGGTCTCGTACCTGCGTCTCTCTTTCTCTTTCTATGGTAATACAGTGCAATGCCACCAGATGGCCGACGTTGCCGCGCGGACAAGTATATAACGGGTGTGCCGAAAATCATGGTACGGTAGTAGCGCGTTAAGAAGAGGTCACGGGATGGACCAGCGCGTGGCGACGTCTATTTTAATAATTTTACAAATAATGTGACAGTTATAATATAAGAGAAAAACCTTTATATAGGTTCCGATCGAAATTGTGATATAACCGCAAAAACGATGATTCTTCGTGCAAAGGTACGTTAAAAGTGCAGAGAAAACTTTTTTCATACGGCCGTTGTTTTCGAAAAAGTCATAAAAACTGAATGACTTTGCGTGCACTTATTCGCGGCACAGCTTTATTATTACTATCATAGAAACAGCTTTTTAATTTAATTTCTTTATAGAAACTTTTGTTTTTTTGTACATGAACATTTGTTTAGTCAATGATAGAAACGTAAAGGAAGCCGCTGTAATAAACAGCGAAAGTGAATAATGAAAAATTCTAGGACAGGTTAGATAGTTGAATGGATTCAAATGGCAGTGTCACTTCAGCATCCAAGTATACACGGATGTATAAAAAATTGTGGTATAGTAATAGGTTACATTATTCAACACATACTTGAACTTTTAACATTCAATAGCCGTTTCTTATAGATTTTTGTGCGTTGAATATGAATCTGCGATCCGTTTGTTTCCATCGCTCTCAGTTTTTGAAAAAATCAATTTTGAAAAAAAAGTGCAGATTGTCAACTTCGAAGATGTTTTGTGTTTTAATAGTAATAGTTATTCACTTGCTTTTTACACGAAATGATTCTATTGACTCTCCCGAATAAAATGATATGAACTATTATTACGTTATAAAGACTTAAACATGTTTAAACAATGATCTAAGTGAACAGGACACCCGAAACGCGCTAACTTTTGCAGATATTTTTCAATTTATTGTAAAACTAAAGGCCTAGGAAAAAATTTGACTATACTACGTGATAGAACAGATCTTTTTCCTACGGGAAACATTAAGAAAAAGAACAAGTCCTGTTTTGCTTTCAATACAGACACGAAATAGTTCAGCAAAATATACGGCATGGCCAGTGGTACTCATCGTCGGCGGTTATTACCTTTGCCGCTCATCGTGACATAATCGCACAAGTTTAGCGGTTCTATTACGTTGAGCGGCAAAGGAGGCGACCTCCGTCGTTGAGTACCACTGCCAGCGTCGCATGTTTTACCAAATTGTTCCGTTTCTGTATTGAAAACAAAACAGTGCTTGTACCTTTTCTTGATGTTTCCCATAGGAAAATCGTCTGCTCTATGGCGCGGTGTAGTCAGATTCCCTCCTAAACCTTTTAATCTAAGGAAACTCCAAAAAAAAGTTGAAATTTGTTGAGTAGTGTTATTAACGAGAGGAGTTCACAAGGCTGGCGAACGGTTTTTGAACAACAGCTAATGATTATAAACAGACTGCAGAATATTAGCCTTACCCGGCCAGTCATTTATATATAGAATTACTTGAACTATGTCCATTTTTGTTAGTAACTTGTATTCCTAAAAGTTGACGATTGAACATCGAAGCATCGGTATTCAAATTGTCTTCACACGTTTTTAACTTTGTTTTTAACTTATTTTTATTGATTGTTCGTATATTTTTCCTTTATAATTTTACTTTTCAATTTCCACATATTATATCTCCATTATCTCAAATGTTAAGCTTTTTAAATATTTAACAGGAGTTTATCAAAACTATGTAATGTAGAAAGGATTGCATGTAGTGTGCTATACATGGTAAGTCACTAGAAACTGCCATCTAAAATAATTACTGATTCATTAATATGAGAAAGTAAATGTTGAATGAAATAGGTTGTATGTGGAGAGCGTCATATCAAAAAAATGTTTCAATTTTTATGCACGCCATATTTTTGGACATTTCAAGGTGACTTCGACGTATTCGAATTGCACAATATATGCTATGTAGTTTAGTAAGTACATCATTATAGTAGGTAAAGAAACGAATTCAATGATGTGTTATTATGTGCGAAAATCGGCAGGAACATATTGAGAGTATAATAGGAACGAAAAATTAAAACGACTGTGACGTATTACGGTAGTTTTGTGTTTCTGCCTATATAATGAGCTCTCACACCTTCTGTGCCGATCTTTATCTTGAGAATGCGTCTCAAAGGTCAGCTGAAGGTCGTGTTGCAATACATGACAGAAATTCAGACTTTATCTGCTACCATGTTGTACACATGATTCTAAAACACACGTATAATACTTTGATAATACTATTCAACACATATTGTTACTTGTAACATTCAATACGTATTTCTTATAGAATTTTGTACACTGATTATGAGTTCGAATTTGCAAACCATTTGTTTCTACCACCCGCAGATTTTGAAAAACTTAATTTAAAAAGATGCACATACATGTTTGTTGACCTTTAGTTTTTAAAATAAATTGATACATATCCACAAAATTGCCGTGTTTCGGGTGTCCTTTTTACGTTGAACATTGTTTGAACATGTTAGGTCTTTATAATGTCATGATAGTGTATGTCATTTTATTCAGGAGAGTCCATAGAAGCATTTCCCGTAAAAAGCAACTAAATAACTATTACTCTTAAAGGACAAAACATCTTTGAAGTTACAAATTTTCGTATCACGTTTTTTACAATTAATTTTTTCAGAAACTGAGGGTGCTGAAAGCAAACGGTCGATAAGTTCGCATTCAGCGTACAAAAATCTGTAAGAAACGTCTATTGAACGTTACAAGACAAAAAAAAGTTAAAATTTGTTGAATAGTGCAATTATTCACACGTTCGATCATCCGAATAGTTTCAACGATGCGTACAATATTAAAAGTTCCAAAATGGTAGTTGAATGTGAAATTGGGTAGTTAACAATTCATGACATTAATCCTTTTCGAGCCAGCTGACTTTCTCATACGTACATATACAAACAAAAAGTGTCAGATAATTTTATGTGCAAACATATGGTTGCAGGAAAAAATTTATATTCCAGACAACTTTCAAATAATCTTCATAAAATTTGTATGTATTACTAGGAACGTATGGACCTTCTTTTAATGATATTAAAACTAAAACAATATTTAATATTTTTTTATTAAACGAGAATTAAGTATAGCAATAATTAGAAAGTTGGAAAGCGATACATCGTTTTTCAAATTTTTCACATGTTTACAGAAGAACGATATATCGCTCCCTGACAGTTAAAGAGATAAATAACGAACATATGACATTGTAAATTTTAATGAAAATTCATCGTACTCAGGAAAGTATGAAACGCCCATAATAAAAAGTTTGCATATGGTCCAACATGAGTGATTTTGTAAACATAGAGATACAGGAGATCGTAAAGGAAATCCTGAATTTAATCTTTGTAATATGAAAAATATAATTCTTTGATTACCCAGACAGTCGCTCCTCAATTAGGTTGGATAATCGAGGTTCTATTGTAATTAAAATTAAAAAAAAGTAAGTCCCGAGTGAACTTCAACGTAATAATAAGTATAGTAATAATATAAGAAAAGTAGTAACGATGTTAGTAAATAATACTATTCGAAGTCGTCAAATGTTATTAATTGTCTTGAGGGGTTTGTGATGCCTTGGATCGGGTTTTCCTGGGCGTTTCTGGGAGTAAGTCCTTTCACATAAGTCCTCACATAGTGGCATAAATCAAGTAAACGTAAATCATCATGGTTCAATGCTCGAGACTGACCGGGGTGGCCAAAGCATTTTGCTTTAGCTCCGCTTGACAGCGATTGGCATTTATAATTCTCGACGGTATGGCAAAAAAGTCGCGGAATGCGTTTCATTCAAACCCGTTTGAACGTGTTTCAGGAAACGTAACGCAAGTCCTTTCCACCATCACGATCCTATCAATCTGATCACTGTTATTCAACCTTACTCAGACAATTAAAATTAATTTTGCAACCACATTAATTAAGTAATCTTTAGCAGACCTGGATACTTCTATTTCATAATTTTTCAAAGGATCTTGTTCAGTTATTAAGAAGTTTTCAAACCCTTGAACACCAACAATTTGCTCTGTTTTAGACAACTGAACAGTGGACTCCGATCTACAAGGTTATTTTGATCAAGCATAAGTTTATGATTAAATATAAGAAAATTATCAAGATTTTTCAATTAGATCAATATGCACAAATATATGTATTTCTCAAAATCGACGCATTCATAGAAATGCATCTCCTGGTCGCAACTCATGTATCTTCAAAATTTTCTGTTAATTGTGATCAACAATTTGATTGTTTTGTTGTGAGAATTTAGAGGATATATCGAAGGTACGTTGGAATTACCGCATTAGCGTGTTACGCACTAATAGTCACGATACAGGAGGTTTAAAAAAATCTGAGGAATATGAAAAAATGTCTGAGGAAGGTTATCAGGAGGCTAACATGCAGAACTATTCACTTTGATAGCCTTAGTTACGGATATTGGGTTGAGCCATAAATAACTTCCGATTACTCTCCTTAAATTTAATGATAGTTTATTAAAAGTCGATTATCATTGCTTCTGCAGCATGCCTACGTTTTAGGGATTCTTACCTTCAAATGTGAAACAAAAGTCAGTAGCCCAGATAAACTATTTGAATTTTTAGAAAGAAAAAAATCCGTTATGTATCAGAAGTTACTTATGCCTCAATCCAATATATTATTTTTTAAAGTAGAATAGTATTTTGTGCAACATTTTTATCTTATAATGTGAAGACATTTTTTATATTGACTAGCAGATAGCAATTATCTATAATCTTGTACGTAATTTCGAATGTTTTGGAATTTTTCTGCGTGGAAACAAAATAAATACTACGTCTATAGCCTCTCTTGTTTAGTTATGGTAGTTATTATTGCCAGGCGATAAAAGAAACTCGTGAAACTTGTTTCGAGAAAATAGAGCGGTTCTGTTGGTATTCTTATAATTAGTAATTGTAGCATCACTATTATTATTAGTTTTATTATGGGTCGTGTTACCTGGTTGACTGCCGAAGAAATTACAAAAAAATTAAGAGAACTGCTAAAAGATAATTAACAATCTATTTAAGGGCGTTGAAAATTATGGATTTCTTGTCCAGTGCTTGATATTATTGAGACTGAGGGGAAGAACCTCTTTTATACACCGGATAAGAAATTAGACACCGAGTTCAGCGTATGTGCGTTTATTCTGGATTTTGATTTTTATATACACGCGGATTACAACTGCCGAAGATGTATCGTACTGTGTTGCACACGATTGACTGACTGTTGGTAAACATGTTGGGACACGAAGTTACACACAATGCGGTTATAAGTCAAAAACCTCTTATCACAGATTTTTGGTAGCCTTAAGGGGGTAAAAGGGTATTGGACAGCCAAACTGGACGGCTTCTTTTCGGTTGGATTGCCCGTTGAATTTGGGTTGAACTAATCCTTCAAACAAATTGAATTTTTTACAGTTCTTTACTGTGGATATAACACGTACTTTAAAATAAAAAAACCTGAAAAATATTGAAAATTAAGTAAACTACAAAGCGCGGAAGTGGGCGCTGCACAACGCGTAGGTCCAGGTGGTGAACACGTTTCCAGTTGATCGACTCGTCAGAAAGCAATATCGTTTTATGTAAATGATTATTTTCTTATTCAAAATCTATAAGGTGGAACTTTGCTGAAAAATTGTAATAAAAATTCGCGAAGTTGTACAACAAATATCGACTTTGTAAATTTTTTCTGTAATAATTATCAGAAGAAATGTTTAATAAAATTCTTCAGAGTTCTAAGATCTTATTGAGCGAGTTTCATCTTGCGGAGAAAAGTGTTACATAGGGTCAATTAAAATTTCAATTAAAAATATCGATCCTTTCTCGATTTATGAAAAGTATGGCTTCGAGAAAAACGGCTTTAAAGTTTACCTTACCATATTTACTTGCATTGGGCCTGCCGTTACTTTTCCAGCTGTAACTTCCGTAATTTTGCGAATTTTTCAACGATTTTTTTAAGTACATCTAAAGAGCGAGGCTTTCATAAACAATCGAAAAAAAATTTCGATTTTTTTAACTTAAAATATGAAAGACTATTAACAGAAAAGCTACTAATGTTATTGTAAATCATAACGTAAAAGATTCGGAGACTAAAGAACCTTGTTCTTATACCCAACAATTTAGCTGCTCCTTTGTTCTTTGAATTTTCACGTCTGCATCGATGGTTAGGGGATATTTTCTTTATAATGAATTTTTTATTTGCAATACACACATACATGTAGAAATGGTACAATGCTTAATGAGCAAGTATGACGGTATTACATTTTATTCATTATGTTTATATGTACATGCGGCAATATTACATGTATTCGTCGAAACAGTCGGTTAATCATCATGGCTAAAATTTTCTTAAAAATAACTATAATATGGCGCAGCCCAAGAGACGAAATTTTATCCTAATAAAAACTTCTTTCATTTTTCCACATCGTTCACTTTTAATCTATCCGTATTTTTCTTTGTACTGACAATTCGTTTAACGATTTCTCTTTCTTTAAATTTGATTATCGCTTTAGTTTTCAGATTTTTTAATTAATACTGTAGAGCATCGATTATCTGAAATAAGAGAACAAAAAGGTACCTGACAAATGTATAGGCTGCTTGAAGAACCTGCACAATACGCAATTGCGATGCGACTGAAGACAGTTTGCACGAAAATTCTTCAATTTTACATTTCCTGTGACTTAGTATTGTATTTTTATCTATTATAGTGCATCATCCATTTTTATTTTTTTAAGCTTTGACAACCGTGAAATGTCCACAAGTCTTCGCTAAATTGAAAACGATTGTACCATTTTCTATCTTATTTCTACCATTCCTACTAACTATTTTTCCTTTTCTATTTATAGAAAGTCTATCTTATAAATATAAGTAATAAATATCAATGCTTTGATTATTAATTAACGATAAACTTGAATTCGTGACAAGGAACAATTTCTTACTGTGCTGTTTTCGTATTGCGCAAAATTTCTGTTGAGGAAACCATTCGTGTGAACCGTCAAGGCGGTCTTCACCACATCCCTAGGAGATCGTCAATTGTTTTTAGCATACACGAATTCGTGGCGAACCGATGGACACTGGTTTGCACGCCTTAAGGTAGATTTATATTAGGTCATCCCATAGTATGTAACGCGATTTTTCTGACAGTTGAGTTTAAAACAATGGAACACGTCACGATCGTCACTTTTCAATTGCATTTTGTACTAACGTTTTAAACACTTATATAATTATTTATATTGTAATATAAATACAAAATAAACTATTTTGTATTCAGCATATGAGACACTAAAAGAAACGCATAGTAAATATCGAAACACAAATAGGCTGTTGGACTAATTTCATGAATACATCAGTTACAAAATCGTAGCGTGACACTGGCGGGATTACGGACCGATCGCACCCGACTTCCTCCGACCGGACCCGAAAGTATCGGACTACCCGAAATCGTCGGGCTACCCGAGCATTCGTATATACGTTACGGATACCCGCCCGAGTCCGCCCGACTTTTTCCGACTCGACCCGAGCCCGCAATCACGTGACCCAGTCGTCCCTAAAAATAGTGTGTCAGTTATTCCACCGCCAAGGACCCAACAGTTTCAATAATAAAATTTTTTTCCGATTTTTAAAACTATAACCTGAGTTCTAGTGTACTGTAAAACAACTAAGTACATCATAACGTTACTCAGTGTGACAAATGCTTTCCGATATTATTATAAACTTAACCCCATGTAATATGATTTATTTGTGACGAAATGTGCTCATTCGAAGGATTTAAACTATTAAGCATAAAAAGCTGAGTCTAATAAAGTACAGCCAAAGTGATACAGATCCACAAGGTAACTTTCAAAAGAACTCGAAACATTGTAAGGCTGTCATAAGATTCATAGGATAATGTGAACCTTTTTCAATGTTTGATACAGATTTTAACTTGTAGTGTGTAAAAATAACAGCGAAGTGTGTGTTTGTTACAACTGTTTGAATGTTTGTTAACGTTTTGAAGTGATGGACTTTTAGCTTGGACTTCACCTTTGATAGTAAGAATCAAACATAAGGTGGAGATATAGTGAGTACGGAAGCTGAGAAATATAACGATCATATTCTTTGTCAAGAATTCGCAAATCAAAACGGAAAAATGGGAAGGCGTGTTATCGAAATGAACACCTCGCATTTCAATGCATTGTTACCATTCCGCAAAACTCGTTATTAAGGCTAGGATTACACGGGCGTTTTAGACGCCGCGTGTTGCACGTCGCGTTTTCTCCGCTGAAGTAGGATCTTGACTGGATGAGCGTTTTACTGTGTAGTCAAACCGATACTAAACATTGTATTGCATTGCCAGCGTGTTTTGTTTTGTTTTTGTTTTGTTTTCCGCGTGCGACACGTGACAGGCGGCGTTCTGCAAGTGTGTCAGAGCGTGTTCCACGCCTATGTAAGTCAGTTGCATAAAAACACACAGTTCCTACTTCGGCGGAGAAAACGCGACGTGTAACACGTTGCGTGTAAAATGCTTGTGTAGTCCTAGCCTAAGGTTGGAACGATATAAGCCAGTGATGTCCACAGGAGCATCGGCCATCCCCCACTCTTGGCCCATTCCCCTCGGTTCAATTTCCTCGAGTTCGGTCCTCATCCCTGTTTATGCCATCATCGTCCCGGATCACAACCTATATGAGGGGAATAGACCTACATAGAGTGGTGAAAGGCCGGGGTTCCGTGGTCACTACTCATTGTCAGTTAAATGCACACATATCTAATTTTTAAAGTCGTTTTTGTCAGAAACAAAGTTTCATATGAACAGAATGTAGTTTATGATTTCGACTTATTTTAAGACACACTTTCTTTTCGGCTGTACTATGAATTTAGACTCACGTTACATTCAAATATTGCATCTTATTGTATTTCTTTGTTGCTGTCGTTATTTGTTTCTATATTCATATACATATGTTTCATATCTGCATGGCACGCATTATGGCGCATATCTCGTTCAAATAAATAAATATTAATTTGTAAAAATTCTTGCTAAAATCAACATTTATGAAATTACTGAAATAGTTCCAGTTACATACATATTCAACCTCGTATAAACGTTGTAATTTATTTTTTTTGTTTCTTGCTATTGTTATTTGGATTTATATTTACATACGTTTATAGCTATATTGTATGCATCATGGAGCATTCTCTGTTCATGTAAATAGATAACATGCGTATACTGCGCAAAACAATTGAAGGCTCTGGATTTTCAATATAATTTAGACAATCTATAAAATATCTGCAATAAAAAAAAAGTATTGTCTATTGAATATAATAACATTTTTGTCCGATATTCACCGTCTAGAATATTTGGAGCATTCACACTATTTAACGTTGCAATGATCAAGAAATCTTTTTCAATGCGATTCTCCAATTATTTTGACGACTGTAATAAACTTGGAATACTGATGTTCAGATAACTGATGCTCTACCGAAAAATTGCTAATAAACAGTCCAATGATTGCCGAGGAAACACTATTCTATGTAAAAAATCAGATGCAACGTAAAACAGTCTTCCCATTTAACAATACACCAAGGGCACTTCTTGCACAGAGAATTACATCTATAGCAAATATGTCAATTGCTCTTGCAACGGCAGTAAATCTAGCTACATTTATCTCATAATATCAGCTGCATTTCTTTTGTTTTCATCGTACCGAGGCACGAGCTTCAGGTACCTGCATATAGTGATGGAACCAAGTTCAGCATGTACTCAAAAATCTAAATCAATTCCAATATGCTCCACTTCATGGTAGTGATGGGTTTCAAGGCGCTTGGAGCATATCATGAAACATTCGAACCATTTTGAATGTTATTCAAATGCTGAAATTCTTGAAAACCTTGATAGGTAGTGTGAAAAAAATATATTTTTTTTATTTTTTCCATAACAATATAAATTGTAACGAAACATATTTTTGTACGATAATTAATATTAGTTATTTTGAGCGTCTAAGAGATGAAGTTATTTAAAGAATGAAATTATACAATACTTCTAACTGTATAGTAATTCAACTTCAAAAGTATGTATAGGTCATTTTACAAAAATTTGAGTCACTTCGTTTTATAGAAACCTGTTTTTGAGTTTTATTCCTACTTGTGTTAGTGCTTTCAAACATTTTCCATGATGTAGTGTAAATAAACTATAAGGGTGTCCCACGCAACTGGGACAAGCTGTATCTTCCAAACGGATAGAGATGGATAAAAATGCTATAAGTCAAAATTAGATGGTATCCAATGATGCATAATCTGGAAATAATTCTATGCATTTTTATGCATTGGTCCACTTGGAAAATGCAATTGCATATTTTTTTAAATGGAATCCTGTAATTTTGACTGGACTATTCGATGCAGCTTTTTAATCTGCACAAAAAAGTACTAAGGTACTTATGTCCTAAACCTGTTCGTTCAAAAGTTATTACAGTTAAAATTTGCTAAATTACATTTCTGCTTATCAGCACATTTTCGCTGAGATATTCTCGTGTATTATTACGCATTATAAACTACGCATTACAATGGTTGTAAACATGAATTCGCTGTTAATATCAACCAATGTATAATTGAATTTCGATATATCGATATCTCGACTTTCGATTATCGATATCTCGAATTTCGATTATCGATATCTCGAAATTTGATTATCGATATCTCGAATTTCGATTATCGATATCTCGAAATTCGATTATCGATATCTCGAAATTCGATTAAGGATATCTCGAAATTCGATTGTCGATATCTCGAAATTCGATTATACACGGGTTGATATTAGCAATGGATTCATGTTTACAAACATTGTAATGTGTAGTTTATAATACGTAATAGTACACGAGAATACCTCAGCGAAAATGTGCTGATAAGCAGAAATGTAATTTCGCGAACTTTTAACTGTAATAACTTTTGAACGAACAGGTTTAGGACATAAGTACCTGTACTTTCTTGTACAGATTAAAAAAGTGCGTCGAATAGTCCAGTCAAAACTATAGGATTCTTTTTAAAAAAAATATGCAATTGCATTTTTCAGATGCATCAATTCATAAAATTGCATAGAATTATTTCCAGATTATGCATCATTGGATACCATCTAATTTTGACTTATAGCATTTTTATCCATTTCTAACCGTTTGGATGATACAGCTTGTTCCATTTGCGTGGGACACCCTGTATACCTTTGCATGTTACTGATTTTGTCGTATGTTGACAGTTATTGATAAAGTGTGTTAGGTGTCGATATTACCGACGGGGAGTAAATCGTGTGCGCTATAAGAGCGTGAATCTTCTTCCAGGTCTATATTCCATGTTAATGGAGTGTTACATTTCACATTTTATTAGAATGAACAATTATTGAAATAAGTAACAAAGATGTCTTGCATGAAAAAGAACAGACGTCAGTTAAGTACAAGTAGCTTTTATTTAATTCTAATGTAGCCTGTCTTCAATTCTTTGTTTACCTAATTTTCGTGTTGCAAATAATTTAATCCAGTTTGGACATTGATGAGATGTTAACAACCTAGAAGTATTATTTTCATTTTTGGAAGTACATGCTTACAGAGGATTCGAAACTATATGTTCGGATTTATTTAGAACTCGATCCCATCCCTACCTGTTGTCGTAAAACCTTAAACGAAACATCAGCGCAACTGAATTTATTTTCTGAGTCGCGGTGGTATCAGGTTTGTTGGTGTTGGTGTTGGACTGCTGCTACACGATCTACTCAGTGCCCTGTGAGGTTCGACACTTAAAAAAGTTTTATCGCTCGGTGGTTGTTCGGAGATGATTTCCGGTTCCGCTGGACTAGGACATCGTCTCTGAGTGCAAGTGGACAGGGTGCTCCTTGATAACGTTTGCAATGGTATCTGGTAAATTCTTATTGGCTTCCAGTCACTCTGGGTGTCTGTAAAAAGTAGCAAATTTAAAGTTATCATTTCTCTATAATTGCTATACTCAGCAAATACATTTAGAATACTTCGTTATTTATGCAGAGTATCCCATTATAACACGTTGACTGCCGTGGAGGTGACCAGTGAGCGACGAATCAATTTTATGTAATTAATTAATCAGTAATTGTCTGAAAATTTTGAATTGAATTATTATTGTAAAAAGAGCATTAGGCCAAGACTGTGTAATTGAATAGTTACATATTTTTTTTCTTCGTGATTTGTGTTTGAAATGAGATTTTAGAGTATGTCTGACCAGGTATGGGAGCTTTCACTGTGACAGTCAATGTGTTAAGGACCCCTCAGACCAACGCGAATAAAGCTAGTATTTGTTTATGTATGCCTTGCAAATTAATTTCTTTGAAAATATAGATGAAAAATGAGTCTAAAAATATGAATTTCTTTCTAAAGAATAAATTTTTCCGTGATAAGCTGTGTGTTTAAAATGTGTGTACATACTTTGTAGATTAGCTCGACAGGATGAAGTTTGTGCGAAAGGCGGTGGACTAGAAACGGGTTCTTCTTTGTCAGAAGGCTTTGAATCCAATCGAATCCTTTCACATTTCCCCGGAAGGAACTCTGGAGCTGTTGTCGCGAAGAAAATATCCTGCTTCGATGTGATCAGACTCAAATTTGGCATAGAGATGGTGTGCACCAGATTTCCGTTAATTATCAAACGAATCTCCATTGTGTCGTTGGTGAAGGCGATCAGGTAAGGGAAGGCACAGGCTGAACAAAAAATTGTTTTCAACTTACAATAAGTAAATATAGAGCTGTTATGACTTTCCTCGAGAAGAATGCAACATGGTTGAAAATTGTCTAACCTATGGCTGCTGGCACAGAATTCCAGTTGAAATCGAATTCTGTTGACGCAGTACTTTCTTCCAATAATTTTTGAAAATGACACGTGTCTGCAAACCACAAATACACATCGGTTGTTAACGATTTCAAATGACTAGTACTCTATACTACCAGGTAAATAAACAAATATGTATGTCATTCCATTAAAAAATGGTCAGGAAATTAAAATATCCATAACAAGTCCGTTTGGTCCTGTCACTAGAAATAACAAAATTTTGTTTGAAACTGATTTGAGGAAGTTACAAGGCCGACGACTTTCATGCTTATCACAGTTGAATGCAATCATACTTTGTTATCACTTATCGTTACATCATTCTGCCAAATTCTATGTGTTCACGTATTATTAAATTCTCCCTGTTATTATAGTTTGCTCATATTTGTGCGTTTGCAACCTTATTCTCCACTAAACGCGCCTCCACGTTATTTGTATGTCAATGTTCTACGTAATATTTTATATAATTACACAGTTCACGTTTTATTCATCTACACTGGCTTATAAAAATATGCGAAAATTTACAAATTAAACAATCAATGATTAGAAAATTAAATTGCACTGCGTATTTGGCCTACTTCAAGTTCGAAGAACATGCAACAATGGAAAACATTTCTTGAATATAGCACGAGCTCCAGAGAAATATTTGAAGTTTTGAATGTTAACAATGTATGTAAAGTTTCAATGGTTTATTGGTACAGTCATGTGCATTGATGGAGTCTCGGTTAAAAAGCGTTATAGGAGAAGATGATTGACTCCTTCTCCTATACCGCTTTTCAACCGGGACTCCATCAATGCTCGTGATTGTACGCAGTGTATGCTTATCTGCTCCTGCAAACGCAATTACATGCCGACTTTGACAATTCTGTCTTTTACATAATTATGATTATTAAAAAAAAGTCATTAACAATGTTGATATTCTTAGATGTCCTTCAAACCAGCCACATGTAATCGTAAAACTTGTACGTTACTTTCCTAATGAAAATGTACTGAAAATAGTACTGCAACTTTTCTTCATGCATCCATCGTTTGATTTGTAGTCAAAGAACTGTGTAATAAATACTAATATTACAGATCCAAATACGTAAGAGATACACAGTTTGAGAAATTATAACTACATTGCATAATACTGAAATGTTTACAAGCCAAAAAACGTCTCCCGAAGTCCCACATCCTTGTCTATACTAAAACGTGAGAGTATTAAGGAGTAAAAATGTATATTTGCATATACATCCGCAGTCTCGCAGTTACATATGAACATTGAAAGGGGTCTGATCATGGAAATAAGCAGTCACGTACTATTGTAGCAGAGTAACAATTCTGGCTCCTCGTCCTCACAGAGGTCTAGAGCAGCTACCAAGTGTGGTTTCGATGCTCCCTCGATGTGAAGAATTCTCGAACTTCCTGAAGCGAAAATTAATTCGAAGTGATGTCGTATGCCACAGCAAAGCGTCCATTCGTTATTCGTATCCGTGTTTTCGATCATCGTTACCAACGATGGAGCTTCGCTGGCATTGAATTCTTTCAACAATTGAAAACCGTCGACGGTATCTGTGTCCGCCGAAGAGCACCATGCTGTCCAAGCAGCGCTGTGTTTCCACTGGAGAACTGACAAACGACGACCAACTGCCACGCACTATAACAAATTACACTCGAGTAAAAATTGCCGTTTTGACTATTGAAGTGGAAACAGACAGTATTGGAATTGAATTATACCATTCGCAAATGGGAACCACCAGGTATGCTGATCGTGTACAAATGACAACCTCTGCTTCGTGGTAGTCTTCTTTCTTTGATGTGTGTTCGCCCTCTGACTGCCAAGGGTCGTACACGACCGCAGTTATGCAGAGAAATCACAGGCTTAACCTTTCCAGTCATTCGTACGAAATTGTCATATTCATTGTCTTCGGTGTTTTCATCAGCATCGTCGTCAGCATCTCCCTCGTCGCCGTTGTTTTCGTATTTATGATCGTCTTCTCGATCGTTCGATACCTCAGATCTGTTTGTAATGTTATTCTCGAATTCTCTCAGACGAAACACGTACACGTTGCTCTCTTTACCTTTGTCTCCAGTCCGGAACAACAATATACCGTGTTGCTCGACGACGTCCAATTGTTTGATCTGCACGGACTCGTCGAAAATCAGTCTGTGAGACAGACTGTCTGAAATACCAAAATTGTCAGACATTTATTATTAATTTAAATCTGCGTCCTGTTGCTGGTGTCTCAACTTATATTATTCATTCTTTGGATTTCTTCTGCATATAATTGAATATCAATAAAACCAATTCCGAGTTTCAACTTTTAATGCAATTGCTGTCATTTATATTATCTTTTTCATTATTCAAATAATACGTCAGTTGCAATCAATTTATTTGCTTTTCCCCGGTTTCACTTGATGACATGGCTGTGTTCACTTACCCTCAACAAGAAAGGTTCCATTTTCGGTGGCAAGGATCAGTTTATTGTCCAACCAAACGTCCCCGCAGACGACTTCGTGAGGGAAGTCTGGATAAATGCATCTGGGTTCCCAGGGTCTGGGTTTTAGAGGACCAGCTGTGGCTAAGGAAGTCGGTGCCAAACCTCTCACAATGGACTCGAGTTTTAACGCTTGTCCGACGCGAACCATCTCCACGGCACGAGTTTCTTCGCGACGTCGACCTGGTGCCTCCACCACGTCCGACAAAGCTCGTCGATTTATTAGCATGCTCTGTGAACAAACCATTGTTTTTATTAAAAATTTTCAAGAAAGTTGTAAACCTAGCCTTCTTAATGTAACAAACTTACGTTGCTTTTGCTTTCCTGCGTGTGTTCCTGGTACATGTCCCGAAGAAGAGCGTCCAACGTCCTTTCCCGTTTCCGTGAAAACGTTGGAGTATTAAATGTAGCCTTTTCGCCGTTTATAAGTTTCACGAGAAGGAATTCTCTTAGAGTATATGGGTCCTCGAAGACTGGTGGACAAGGAAGACTGGGTCCGAATAAAGGTACGCTCTCGTCACAGTAAATGGCCACACGCCATCCTTTGCCATTCTCCTCGGCCGATACCACAGCAAATACATCTACAATAGGAGGAAAGTTCAATTTTCCTTCGAGACTCTTAGTTTTCCAAATAAATTGAAAAACATCTGTCAAAATTGGTGCGTTCTCGGTGTCCTTTTCACTTTGATCATTGTTTATACGAGTTTAAGTCTTTATAATGTTATAATATATGATATCATTTTATTCGGAAGAGTTCAAAGAATCATTTGGCGCAAAACACAACCGAATATCTATTACCGTTAAGGCACAAAACATACTTGAAGTTGAAAATTGCATTTTTTTTGTTCAAAATTGATGTTTTCGAAACTGGAGGTGATGGAAACAAACGGCTTGGAGATTCGTATTCAGCACAGAAAAATCTATCAGAAATGCAAGGTCAACATCAAAAGTCCAGATATGTGCTGAAGTGTTGTTATTGTGCAATTAAAAGATTGAGGATAGTGCGTGTATGCTATCTTTTTGTCCGAGACTCTAAATAAAAATATGTATTTATAATCACATAGTTGTGTGGTATGAGGCATTCGCGGTCGAGTTGCTAATAATTAAACGCCTGATTGTTTTTAATTCTAAATTTAAGTAGCTTGAATCTATTTTAAAAACAATAAGACAGTACTTTTTTTTTGCTACTACGTATCAGAAATATACCGTTATAAATCATACGTTATTTGATTAATTTTTCGCGAGATAAAACGTTGTTCATTGAAGATGTCTTTTGATTGTGAACTAACTTACGTGTAAATTGACTCCTGATACAATTCGGATTGAAAATGTCGATGGCTTTAGGATCATCCATGTAAACGATATTGATAATGTCGTTGCCAATATGTCGCTTTCTTTCCAACTGTTGTGGATTGTCCTTTGAATACGGAAGCATTGTGCTCACGTGGTACATAACTTCATGTCCCGCGTATACTGTGTAATAACTCTCCTTTCCGGTCATATCGCCTAGAAATTTTCATTAAAAAACGAACGGAACACATTGAAGAATCCGATTTCCTTTTCTATATACAGAATATTCAAAAAAGGATTCAAAATTTTAAGGGTTTAAGGGCAGATAGTGCTTGCGAAAAAGAAGAAAAAAGTCCTAATAAAAGGTGGGTCGAAAAATGAATATTGTCGGAGTTACAAAGAATTCGTCATTTTGGTTAAAGCAAGTGACATGCTCGCTTCTGGTGTCTTCGTACGGCATGAAAAAGACAGATTATCTTACAATTTCTTCTTCCAAATGTAGAAAAAAGAAGAATCCTGTAAAGTCCAAAGTTTACAGAAGGTTTTCTGCATGTCCTCCTACCATTTCCACACACGTTTCTCGTCTTCGTACCATAGAGTCGCGAATTCTTAAAAATTCCCGGCTTTATCCTAATCATTTGACAGTCATCTTGTATTCTCTGATATACCTCGTTTAGAAATCCCCATAGAAAAAGTCCAGGGGATTTAAAAAGAGACATTGAGGAGGCCACGAGACTGGTCCACACCATCCAATCCATCTTTCACCGAAGGTTTTAAATGTTGTCAAATGCTAAATGCAAAATGAGCTGGAGCTCCATCGTGCATAAACCACAGTTCCAGACTCTCACGAAGAAACATATCGTCTAAACAATGTGTTAACGTATTTGTCAAAAAATGATGATGCGTCTGATAGCCAGCTTGGTAAAATAATAGGTCCTAAAAGTTGATCGCCTACAATGCCTACTCACACGTTCAAGGAAAACCGATATTGTCGGTTTGTTACACTAATTGCGTGAGGATTTTCTTCTGCTCACACGTAGTTATTACGAAAATTTGGAATGCCATCTCTTGTAAACTTGTTATTTAGTCATTTTTCCCTTCATTTCGCGAGTATTATCTGCCCTTAAAGCTCCGAATCCTTTTTTCAATACCCTGAATGGTTTCTTTCGCTTTTAATACACTAGGGCAGGAAACAATTTTAATTTAGTACATTTACTACCTTTCACGTCTAAACCACCCCGGTACTTGTCCCAGTTTTTCAGTTGAATTCTTTCACCCAGAATCTCGAGAAATCGTTCAAACTCTGGACTCCCCTCTTCTGTAAATATATAACATTGCACTAAGAATGTCACGTCTTTTTTAACCCTTTGCGCTCCGAGATTTTTTTAATACGTGCGTCTAGCAATTTCAAGATATTTTTATGGTGCCATTTTGGAAAATTAGAAATGTTGTTTTGCCAAAAGAAATTAATGAATGCTTATAACTGCCATTTTATTCACTTGCTTCTCTAACTCAGTTTATATTGCAGTCAATGAAATTTGAATTTTACAGCTTCAAGTCCTTCATGGTATGGTATTTGTAGCAGTATAAGTGGAGAACAACGGGTTAATATCATTTTTCATTTTCTAGTTAGAATACAATGTTCCTATCGTCGTTGTTAATTGAATGGTAAGGAGAAAAAACAGAGAACGTCCATTTTTATTTTACAGTGTTCAACTTAAAAAACAATTATTTCTATGCTTATTTTTCTCCTGCTGCTTAATTAAAGTATAACCTCATGTTATAAACAATCCAGTTCAATTATTTGAACCTTGATTCTTTACTGGTGGACTAAAGTATTAAAAATTTATTTTCTCAATAAATCTATTTTGTAACATTTCTTGTTTGTTCCCCTTACCCTTCAATTTTTATTTTTTATCATTTTCTGCCATCCTTCTTTGTGACATTTGTTTATCATCCTGCGCAAGGTACGCTGGATTTTTTCAAACATCATGCTCTCTTACTTTGCGTGTAAACATACCGTTTGACAGCATCTCGTCGTCGGTAATTTGTCCTGGTTTCGCGTATATCACGCCAAATTTGAAGTTCACCGAGCCCTCTTGTTCTTCCAGCAGAAGCAGATCCTGCAATGCGAATGTTTGATCATAGTAATTTTTAAGAGAAATAAACAGTTACTTTAATTTGAAGTCTCCATTAACTGTGAGTTATTTAGATAACTCACCTTTTGTATTTCAGGCGAGAAAACTTCGCGAGGTACCTTATCGAGTTTCTCCAGGCCGAAAAAGTTGCTGAAATTTGAATTTCACCGATCACTGACCGCTAGGGCATTCGTTTTAAATCGCAGACAGTATAATTACCTCAGAATCTGCCTAATGGTCAACGTTTTGTTCGCAGAATATGGCAACGATATTTTCTGTGCACCCTGAGAACAAGGTTCTTAAATTATTGTTTGCATTAAACTGTTTATTGTTTTCGGATAAACAATACAGTGTTAAATAGTCTTCAGGATCTATAGGCAGATAGTGCTGATCTAACACAATGGAAAGTGCCTAACAAACGTGGGTTGGAAACACAACTGTCCGAGTTATAAGCAATCTTCTAGTCAATTTTTGTTAATGCAAAATTGTTTACAGCTCGAATAACATTCATTTTTTTACTCATGTTTATTCCACATTTTTTATTCTGTTTCTTTAGTGCTATCTATTTCGTACGTCCTAAATATTCCTTTTATCACCCCGTTGGTTTTTGTCTTATTTGTTCGTGAAAAAGAGGTTTGTCAGCAATTTGTTATGGGTAATCTACGACCTACTTTCTACAGTTCATTCAAAACTTTTTTTTAATTTTGTGATTGTTTAACGGAAGGTTCCGGTCTAGAGCCCTCTAAAATAGGCCATTTTTGGGAATTACAGAATAGATCGGCAGGCTGCTATGCTTTTCTGCATTTCTCTATCTCTCTCCCTCCCAAGGTGATGCCGAGCTACTCTGAATTTGCAAGCAATAATTTGTGCAAAAAATTGTCCTAGTATAGACACCCATGCAAGTTTATTGCGCAATAAATGTCGCAAGTTGTTTGATAGTGTAGTCGGGGCTTAACTCAATGCACTCACAGTTTTTCTCCACAAAATCACTCTGTAATGCGGCACACTTTGATCACTCATTTCACTTGTTACAACCGACAGAAATAAGGGGTTTCTTTCTTGATCCACTGCCACATAATTTTGGTGTACTACAATAGAACAATTATATGTTTAATGTCAACATTCGCTGAATAATAATTGCAATGGACAAAACAATAATTGTTAACACAATGGTGCATCACTGATTCACACACGAGCTATGAATAAATAAATTATCAATTGTTAATTGCAATTAAAAGGCAAGATTTTAATTAGAATTACTAGTTATAATCCTCACCTGGCATTTAACTCTGAGTGAACTCTTTTGTCGAATTTGTAAAACTTTAATATTTAATATCTTAAAAATCGCTTTAGCCACATGGATAAAATATCATACAAATCAGTTTCACAGAAATGTGAATAAATGTTACAGACTTAAAAAAAATCTATAATTATGTTGAACAATCTCGTGCATTTTAACGTGGGATGAATAATTTGTTGATAATGCTTAGTTGTGTTTTGTAACAATAGTTTAAAATTCTTTATAGCTTTACAACACATTTACTCACGTTTTCCAAGAAAGTATTTGAAGTACCAACGTGTTTGGTACTCGGGGTTCTCCAATATCGGCGTACTTGGTGAACCAAACATCTGCAGACATTGAAAACTGGGTTACAACGATAGGATGTGATTTTATCAATAGCGATACTCGGATGATTGATTGAACAAAAATAAGAAAAAAAGGATGGAAAATGAGACAAAAATGGAAGACACAATTTCATTTCTCAAGTTTTTCAAATTTTCAGTGGAAGAACGAATTCAGGTTTTATTTACTGACAATAAAATGGGATAGAAAAAAATGAGAAAAAATATGCAGGGTATGAGAGACTCGAAACCATGACCCCTGGTTTTGAATTCCTGTCGCATTTCCATGCGGCCATACTGGATTCTGAATTTAGCTAAAATGCGATTAACTCAGGTACTAGTTAGTAAAGGCAGAAAACTCTGAACGTGAATTTCTCCCTTATTTCGGAGAGGTGCGCGCTATGACTTTGCATAATTACTACTTTTACGGTTCTCTACAATTGTACAAAGTTTATACCAAATCGGTTAACCGACCAAAACTTATTATTTATGATTTTATATTAAATTCGTTACAGTATTTGTCTGTATTTATACAATTCGGAAAAGATTGTAAGATCATTTTGCAATAATTAGAAAAATAGGGAGAATCAAGTATGAAAGAGTAAGGGAAAAAGGGTTTCAGAATTGCATAAGAGAACAGAATAGTTTCCTACCTCCTCTTTTTCCCCAAGAGAATCGCCAATCTCAACGCGAAATCTTCTTCCATTTTCAGAGCCGTCTTGTTCGATCTGAGGCAGCTGAAAGACCATTTGAACAAGGTACATTAGCAACTGTGCAAATTATTGCGGTATTTAGAAGGGGTGGAGAGTATATGAATAGACGGTTTTGAAAAACTAGGTCGATGGAAAACGTCTTGGGTTTAAAAAGGTACAGTTACTCACAAAATTGAGGATACATTTATGTACAGACTAGAATCATTTCGAATATTAAAATAACGAAACGATGTTACTACAGCTATAAGAAATTGCTGATAAATTATTTTATTTTACTAAGACGATCATTCGTACTGCATTTTGCAGCACTGTACTGGTTTTTCGACTGTTGTACCGCAAAATTTTTGTGTAGTGATTTTGTACTGCATTTAGAGCACGTGTACTGCTTTGTACTGCTTTTTGCTATTTAGGAAGAATGATCATTGAACTACAGGCAAATATCGATACATCATTCGCATAATACATTTTAATCAATTCTTTGACATTTAATTCGAACACAATAAATATTATGTATTTTAATATCTGCGTCCCCCCTTTTTTCATGTCCGAAAATAACTGAATTATAATATAACTGAAGTATGCTTCGAAAGATTTTAAACGTCAGTTTAAAAAAAGAACACACGAACGATTGTGTAAGACCAAATCTTGTCAATAAAGCTACATTTGTCATTACTTTTCGGTCCTTTCTAAGCTGTTTTTATTATTCGTAATTATCAAACAAAATTTTAAATCCTTTATACTCTGAAAGCACGAAACAAACCAGAAACCAATTTTTAAAAATTCTGCTCTTGCACCTCTCTTAAGAATCTGTGATCCCATTTCAGATTGAAAATTACTGTTTAGATGGAAACACTGATGCTATTTCAAAACTCCCTTTCTTCCACGCCTTTGTAATTAAATTCTTTTTATTGTGTTACGTCGCATTTGTTCGTTACTGCAAGGGCCATTTTGCCGAACAGAATGTATCGAAAATTGGATATGGACTAACTGTGAAATTTTTTTTATGCAATTTCCTTGTAAATGTACGAACCATTTCCACGCTGCCATAATATCGCCTGGAGAGAACTCCTCGTCTGGAAACCACATCCGTGGTAGACCTGAAACATCGTAAAGGTAACAAAATTCAGCAAGAAATTGTTTAACAAATCTCCAGTTGTACAAGGTGTTCCCCTACTCGGACGCCTTAAATACTTCTGCAATTGTTATTAATATGAAAAAATGTGTAGGGGAAAAATTGCACGATTCGACGGAGCGAATATTATGGTTTAAAAATATTCTCCCTCGATGTCAGCTTCAAGGTCATTGTTGTATTTTTAAATGAAACTACACATATACCATGGTATTATAACTAACAAGTACAACGACTTATAACAATGTGACCTTCAAATAAGCATAAGTGCCAGAACAGGGCTGAATCATTTGTTCGTTATTAATATAATTGTTTGTAATTATATAAGTTGTTATTTATTTATAACGACCGGAAGAACATTTTTGTGGTTTTACAGCAACTACAAACATCATCTGATATTTTAAACTGAAATAGGAACATTTAGTTGGAAATAGTGTCGAAAGTTGCAAATTATTAATAGTTAATATTTAAAAAGGCTATCGAACTAGAAAATTTCTCTGAAACTAGCTTCATGAAATTATCAGCTACTGCAAATTAAAGAAATGCATGATCATTAGACCCGTTGCGCACTGTCGACCAGTCCACGGGAGACCAAAAACCAGGCGTCCAAACTCGACGAGTAGATATTTTTGTCAGTATTACAAGGAAATAAAACTTATTTTTACCTTTGGTCTGCATCAAAGTCGCTCATTGTGTGCACACATGCATTTGATTCAGCTTACATATATACTTCGTTTTAGCCACCAGGTAGTCGCTCGTGCGTCGCTCATGCTTCTTCGGTCACCGGCGACCTGGTCGACAGTGCGCAACGTGCCTTAATGTGTACACCCGATTTTGACTGGTTTTCGAGATATTGCGCTTACAAATTTACTGATTTTCAATGGAAGAAATCCGGCCGAATAGGAAATACCAGTAGTGGACTTGTTCACGCCTTAAGTTCCACGTGTTAGACATAGTCTCTTAAAACAGATACGAAGGGTCTGCAGCAGAAAGGGCATACCCAAACTCTGGACAATTGTTTGTATACGCCCTGGAAAAGTAGGCTCTTATGTGCGAATAGTCACTATAGTGGCTTCGCAAACTACTTGTCAGCTCTGAGTAGTGTATAAAAAGCTTTTATTACAAACTCAGAGTCGAGTGGGGAAATAAAAATAGAAAATAAATAATAATCGAGAGTATACAAGTACATATTAAAAGGAGCGTAATGAAAAGAATGAATTGAGGGTGTCAAACGTTACTGCTCAGATATCATTATTCCGCGCACAGTGATAGATTTTTATTGAGTGTGAAGCAGTCAAAGGGTTAATAATATGTTAGCGAGGAGGCATTTTAGGGTTGGTTCGAAGGCAGACAGCCCCGACGGTATTTAGTCGTCCTGTCATGTATGACTGGGTCGAGATTTCAACAAGGACCTTGACACTGGATACTTAAACGAATGTTTAGTGTGAAGATGGTAGCTAGTGACCCGAAGTCACGTAGCTGTTGGGTGTCGATGGACTGGTTTAAAAGACGTGTGGGAGAATTTGAAATTGGCAAGCGAGCCAAATGTTGCAGTGCCCTTTGAATATACAGGATGAACAGCCTAACGCGACCATCTTAAATTATTTTGTTGTTGCTGGATCGACTGAAACGTTTTTTTTCTTGTATAACATGGTTCAAAGAGACATTCAAGATAATTATATTACACTTTTTCTTAGTCGCTTTTGTTCGAAGTTTTCAAGGTTATCTTCAGTTTTTTTTTATAGATGAACCTATAATTTTTTAGCGTCCATATTTTAACACATTTTGAGTCGAATTATTATAAAATATATACATAAGCGTTTGTAAACATTTATTAAAAAAAAAATTCAAAAATCATCTTGAAAACTTCGAAATAAAAGCGAATAAGAATAAATGTAATTTTTTCGAAACTTCCTGGATGCAAAGGTTATAGAAAGCTGGTTCCAAAACAAAATTTAAATAGGTCTAATAATGTCAAAATAATTTAAGGTGGTCACCTTAGGCGGTTCGTCCTGTACACATCGTTGTAAAGGATCTGACTACGGAATGGGAAAGGCAATGACGCCTTTTGGGAAGAGGGCCATGAGGAATAGCATGGCGTTTACCCCACAACCGTCATGGACTGAGTGTCCT
Organism: Macropis europaea; assembly: GCA_916610135.2. Lineage (NCBI taxonomy): Eukaryota > Metazoa > Arthropoda > Insecta > Hymenoptera > Melittidae > Macropis > Macropis europaea. The sequence goes on along the minus strand of OU744345.1, from coordinate 20,554,644 downwards.
AATTTTCATCCGAAACATTCTATTAATTTCTAACAAATAATATCTCCAAAAAAGATATTTACACATGATGACTGGCCCGTCGATGCAGGTGTCTCAATTGCAAAGACGGTAAGGCGGATACACAAACTGATTTGGATCTGCTTCTTCGTATCATGTCGTGTCCGTCTGGTGAGATTTCTTCCTCATTGTCGCTTTCTGTCAGCGACCTGCCATTTCCTTTGACCCGTTTGCACCTCTCCGCAAGATCCGTCGACGACGAGGTCGGGGTCGCTGACGAGGTCGTTGACGAGGTCACAAGCGACACATTAGTCGACGAGCCACTCGTCGACGAGACTCCTCGCAAACGGGAGACCAACTTCATGTCCAAGCACAACATCTTTTACGAACCCGCTGTTTAAAGCTATTTTTATGTTTCACTTGCGATGGACACAGAGAAAAAATGAAACACATGCGGTTGCTGGTGGTACTTCATGATATCACAGTGATACTGGCATCGAGCAGACAAAATTGCTAGATCTAATAAAAGAATCGAAGTTTTTAATCGTCGCGTTAATTGTCATAGTAATTCTTCTCCTTATGCCGGAGATGGCCATTCGGAGCAAGGTCTGGCTTCGGCCTACCCCCACTCTGCGTGCATTCCCCTCACGTAAGTTGTAATCTATATAGGTACGATGTCAAAACATTGGTAATTTTCGGTAAGTACGATTTCTCAAGAAACAGTTACGTTATAAGAATAATTATTTGTTATATACAACATCAGTTTTACTCAGAGATTATATCTCTACTCTGCTATACATCATTTGTCATATACAAATTCAGCGGACATCATATACACTCACATATTCGGATCTGTTTGCTAATTAACAAATTAATAACAGTATTATTTATTTTTAAGAAAATCCGAATAACTAATAAGCGCACTAGATTAAAAGTATCAACCTATCCAATGCATTGCGTATTGCTATAACTGAATTTTATACAATCTACATCACAATCTACGTCAGGGGAATGGATGCAAAGTGAGGATAGACCGGAGCCAGGCCCCGCTCCGGATGGCCATCTCTGCCTTATGCTTTGTACGTAACCCAGCACCGACTGCTATGATAAATTTTAGGTGGGTATAGTGCCACCATGTGTAAACGGTAACACAGAAGCATTAAAGACACCCATCTTAGCGCCAACTGTGACCAGAGTAGCTTAACCTTGATTATCACCAGTGTTCCTTTCGTGGCAACGGGATTTACAATAAAAATTCTTCTTCATCGCGGCATTACATAATAAATAAACTTGTGTAAACCAATTGTGTATAGACAACGGTACTCAGCTACACAAAAAGTCTCCGTAGAATTCTTCTGACGTACCAATTTGTGAGATCCATATAAGTAAAATAATTTTGACTGACAAATTTCCATGATTATACACACCGTGGCAAAGTAACAAGACGCTTCTGAATTTTTAGCATCTTTCAAAACTAATATCCTACATGGTAACAATCTCTTTACCTATTTTTTTTAGACCTACAAGGTGGTCTACCCACTTAACACGTTGATTGCCGTGGCGGCCACTGGTGACCGTCACATCAAATTTTATTTAATTAAATAATTATTAATTTTAATACGGATTTGAATCGATTTCAGAATGTAATGAGAATAATAGGTTAAGACTGTGAATCTGAACAGTTATATAATTATTCCCTTCAGCATTTTTATTTGAAGTGGGATTTTGTAGTATGTTTGACCAGATATGGGAGTTTTCACTGCGGCAGTTAATATGTTAATATGACATCCAATATGTACAGTGAATCAGAGAATTTTGATTCTTTTGTCACGTGTGTCCAACTATTATCTTGGCCGTTTTGTGTAGGTCGGTCAAAAAAGCTGTTTTGGTTTGTTTTGGCCCTTTTCTGTATTTTTTTTTGTACTTCAAGAAACTCCGGACGAACGAGAAATCCCTTTAAAAACCTAGGTGCCACATTGTACGATCTCAGTACTGCATTAGCTCTGTTGGAACGAACTTGTTTCAAGTTTACAATAACACCACTTCGTCAGAACTTGGTAGTTTGAAGTAGTCTGAGTATTATCCTGTGTAATCGCCACTCCATTACTGTAACCAATTCCTCTTCAAACCGTAACTCTTGCTCCTCCCATTTGCCATCTTGCTTGACTTCTTCCTTCCTTTCTCAAGTCATGAATTATAGAGCCATCATGTTCATCCACTGTAAATCATTTTTGTTTATAAAATGAACACTTCTGCCATTTTTCTCCACTTTATGTGCTATCATGTTTTTCATTCTTTTTCTTTTCAGTATGGTCATAGCTCTTTATAGTACGTTGTATATAGTTTATGTTCCTGGCCTATATTCATATCTATACCGACTTCTTCGGCTATTTCGCTGCTTCCTTTTGTTGATTTTGATACCATTCTTTGTATTGTACGGATTCGCCACGGAGGTATAGTACATAGTATCCTTGCAGTCTCCTTTTCACTGTTTTTTAAATTTTGTAAGTTATCAAGTTTTCTCTTGTGAAATTCAGAACAGCGTACTACTTCTACATGATTTAGTTTTTTATCGTAATTCATTTTTATTTAATAATGTGTAAACTACTAATGTTTTGTACACTACATATTCTACACTCCAAAACTCTGTGCACCGCCGACCTTATTTCTGTTTGTTGCTTCAGCTATCGCTCACAGTCTTCTGCATGTCCTATACTTTTATCGCGCTCATTTTTCAAATAAACGCATGAAATTCCTAGCAAACAGAGTGAACAACGGATAACATTCTTTCATGTCATTCTGAAAGGGACTAGTGCTATGCGGAAACATACATAATCTTTGTACAGCATATTACTTTCGATAAACATTAAAAATCCAAGAGTGTCCTGTTACTTTGTCACAGTGTGTAATTAATAAAAATTCCCCTGTAGATCGAATGGCATTTTTTTTAACAGTTTACATTTCCTTTATGACGAACTAGTGATGTGATTTTTAGCATTCAGAAATCGTTTCACGGTGGTTAACTATGGTCATCTTTAGTTAAGAAAGAGCTGTAAGTTTCAGCCTATTGTTTGGGACTCGCGAGCTTCGGTAGCGTGTTTCGAACGAGTGTGGAATATTGATTGCTGCTACTTTGAAAGATGTAAAAGCATTTTTGCTTAGAGTTCATTCTGATGTGGCCACAAATAGTCTTAGAGAGCTCTTTTAGGAGACGATAGCAAGAAATAGGAGTGAATTGTTAGTTTGAATGATTTTATTACACGCGAACAGAATGTCGTGGTTGGTGAAAATAATCTTGCAGGTTCGAATAAATTGCTCAATTATTTTAAAACACAGCTGGGGAAGCATCACTCATGGGATGCTCTTGTGTAATTATTTCTGGCGAGCGTAAGAGGATTGAACTTGTTTCGTACTCACGTTTGACCTTTTGATCTTCATACTAAAAGATGAACTTCTGGGGTTAACAGTGTAGACAAGGTTTCCTAGCAATACTCTCGGTTAACGAGTAACCTTTATTGTTCAACCCTTTGAAAGACGCTAGCGGCCAGACGCCGACATCGATATCATTGACCGAGTTTTCTCATACTAAAGGTCTCTTACCCTAAGGAACATCGCGGTCTATAATACTGAGAACAAATAACACTAACTAACCAATCTTTTGCATCGTTTTTTATATTTCTTTTTAATCTAGAAGCAGCACTGTCGGTCTGAAAATATGTTTACGAGTGCGGTGAATAATTGAAATGTTTTACAACTTCTAACAAATATTTGACCTTTTATTCTGACCAATCATTCGTGCAATGAACTTATCTGAAAAATACATTTGTATGTAAACATTATCAGTAAACATGTTGACTTTTTTATGGACTCACCAATAGTGTTCAAATGTACGCTCGATGAATCTTCTTTTTTGGTTAACATAATTATTGTTTGACGTTTAGTAAGTACAGTTTCTTAATCTTATCAAATTAGGCACGTTTGTTTTTACTGTTATTTCTACCATAAAAGAATTGTTTTTATCTTCCTTTTGCTAATGAATGTAATATAAGTATTTGTACCCGTTTCGTCTAGTTGTTACCTTGCACACAATGTTTAAATGTTTAACGGGTCCCCTGCTTAAACGATTTATTACTCTGTAAAGTGTGAAATACGTGTAAAGTCTCAGAAATTAGGTGCATTGTATATCGGGTGAAAACATTATAACATAACATGACACTTCTCCCATTTCTGACACATGATAGACTACTCGAAATTATTTAAAAATTTGATCCCTTAATTATTTTGAGCAACCACTTGACATGTTCTCTGCCCCACGACTTTCATGTCATACAAGATAAATTTAATGTTAAGCCTCGTTTTATTCTTTTTCTCCTTTTTTTAGCTTTTAACTCAAGTTCGTGCCTTTATATCGAACTTGAATTATTTCGAACTTAACAAGATGCGAAAATGATGTAGAAAATGTCTAATAAGCATGAACAGGAAAATGGATATTATCCGAGCTATAAATAATTTTGTGCTGAAACAATTATTCAAAGAATTGTTTGTCCCTTGGACAATACTGAGTTTTCGATATACGTTTACCAGACATTTTTTATTCAGCTTTCTGAGTACTATCTGCTCTGTAAATACGGAATAATTTTCTTAAACGGTCTCTACACACACTCCACGATAATATTTAAAGACATCTAATGCAATCATAGAAAAGTTTGTCAAAAGAAATTCTCTTCATCTGCAGTTTTATTGTTTACTTGTAGTTACGATATCAGGTAGTTGTATATGAAGAAATACGAAATGAGATTTTAAGAATTGAGAAGAATATACAAATATATTTTGTGAACTGCGACGGAAGTATAAAAAAATATTTAGATTGAAGTTTCTTAATTCTGTTAATCTTGCAATATTACTAATATAATTTTATCTAGTTATAATTAAAAGTAAGTGAAATCAAAATAATTAACACGTTGAATGTCGTAGGGGCCATCGGTGATCGGTACCTCCAATTTAATTTAATTAAATAATTATTGATTGCTACAAAATTTTGAGGAAACTTCATACCGAAACAATAATGTAGGAATGGAAAAGCACGACTGAATATTCAAATCTGTGTCTTCTTTAGGGTTTATATAAAAAATAGTAAATGATGTCGTGTCTGATTAGGTATGGCTGTTTTCACTGTGGAATTCAACGTGTTAATAATTTGAAGGATTTTGCGTGTTATTTATAATTTTTCTGATAAATAAACACCGTTGAAGTATCATTATTAACAAGCAAGATTCTCGAAAAATGCTGAAAATACTTATCTTTTTTATGAAAAGCCTTTCAAATTAGTTAGCCTAGAGTATCTCCGTCATTAATTACACAGCTGGAAATCCTTCAGTTACAAAGCTGTTACAAACTTATACTAATCGTTACAAAAAAGAATGTTTAGGATCATTAAAAATAAGGGTGATAGTACACATTATTAATACACTAATAAAAAGATTATGTACAATTCTTTTGCATTATATTCTCATAAGTATATTCCTTATCATATAACTGTTGCAAGTGCTTTTTACAGAATTCTAAAATTTAAGAAAAAAGTTTTTTACGTTTCAGTTTGAAAGTAGTTGCAATCAAAATATGGGTCAAGTTAAGAAACTTAATAAAATGCCCTGCAGCCAAATGTTAAATGAAAGTGTAATTAAAATAATTAATAATTTGAAAGATAAAGTGCATTCAATTTCGAGCATTGCAAAAATAATTGTAGAAAGTCAGTGTGTTAGTTATAATCGAAGATTGTCCTTCACTACCGAATAAGTAGGTTTTGTATATTGAAAAGTGTTTCAGCTTTTGTTAGATCGCCCAGATTGTCCACCATTACCATAACTGGAAATCATTCAACCAAAAACCTATTACAAACCTATACAAATTGTAATCATAAAGAATTACAGAGGCCACTGAAACAAGGGCGGAACTACACATAATTAATAAATTAATGAAATAAATTAATAAATAATTAATTCATAATTAAATAAAAATCTCAATAGTACTCTATTACAATTCTCTCACAGCACTATCGCACGTTTTTTATAAAATTTTACAATCTGAGAAAAAAGTTGACTACTATTTTCTACTATAATTTGAAATCAATCAAAATATAAGTATACATTCATGAGAAATATTCGCGAGTAGCATAAGTGTCCTATAATTTTGCCGCAGAGTGTAGATTTGCATAGAGAAATCCCCAATTCAGAATCAGTCGGGCTTTTACTATAGCTGCTCTGACTCATGTGTGTCAGAGGACAGTGAACGCGCAAATGCTACGGACAAGTTCATAAGAACCATTACGTATTTAATTGAAATCAACTTAATTCCCATAGCAGTCAACGTGTTAAGTTACGACACAAAACTGCTCGTTCGGTGTTACCAACGAAGGTGTTAATAACGATGTGTTACTTCAAAACAAAATGCTCTTACAGCGTTCCAGCCACACAGAACAATATTCAGTTACATCAATTTTCAACATTCATATTTTCACTGACTCGAATTATGCATCCGACACGAACGATTCGTCCAAACATTTCTGCGGATAGACATATCCATCGTTTTAATTCCCATCGCAAGACGTTCGACTGTAAAAAAAAAAGAAACAAAAATAATGAATGAAAACGTAATTCACTTGAAGATTCTGAGGATCCAGAGAATCGATTAAATGAGGAATAACAATGGAACTAATGATCAAGTTGTTTCTGCAACCCCTGGTACGGTCACGATTCTTTTCAAACGGAGATGAAGAAACTCACGGCGAGATAACAAATACGTACAGTAACACGGCGACTGGACGACTGGCGCCGCGACGTCGAGCTCATTGGCTCTCTTTTTCACCCCCTTCGCCACTCCGACGCTCTGTTTCTGTTGCACCGCCACCCTGTCGTGTTACTTCGCTTTTCTAACTTGAATTTCTCTCTCCTCTCTCTGTTCCTCCTACACTCGAACACTCTCTATCTCTACCCTTTGGATTCTGCGGTTTAGATATGCTTCTTTCTCCTCTGCCTTCCTGGCTACATAATTGTTTTGAACTTTGATGCGATACACTTAATTTTCCTTGACTATTTCACTAGGGGAAATATACCTACACGGAGGGTAATGATCGTCTGTACTTTTGTTTGAAAGATAGTTTCTGGTGTTGTTACGCTTTTCATAATTGTGAATTATTTTTTTTTATTTGAATAATAAAGAGTTGCATAGATTTGTGTAGAATTTTTGTATTACATAGTGGTATCATGAATTTTGTGATCGTGATTACAGCGAAACTAAAAAATAATTCAATGTGTCTGGAGAAGCTACTTTATACACTTGACCTTCCTATATAAAATTGTTAAGGGACACTTGTTCTTTCATTTTATCACTAATTAATTTTTAAAAATTGTTTTTATTTAAGCCTTTTATACTAGATAACCGACACAATCACATTGTTTCGATCTGCAGAAATTGAAATGCTCGCGATTAATGTGTGTTCTCAAACTTACTTTATTTTATGGATATATCTCGTCTTTTCATCAAAGTATTTTGATGTCGTTCTATGTTGTTTGTTCGCATCTAAAAAATTTGTCCATTATAAATAAAGAAATAAAATAAAATAAAACGGACTTATGAAGTAATTATGAAAATTTTACAATTTTTACTTATTGAAGCTATTTATGAGGATGTTGTAAATTTAATCTGCTTTGTCAAAGTCATTAAGGGAACCGTTTTAAATCCAAGCATACTAATAAGTTTAACATTGACTGTTCTGATGAATAATTATCCTTCACCTGCACTTCTTTTTAATTTGAAGTAAATAATTGCTTTTCAACTGCTAAAATGACAGGTGTGCCTAAATAATTACATAATTTTTCCATGACCATTTCAGTTAAAATGATGTATTTTAATACGTTTACTGCGACACTATATAGACTGAAAACGTCACACATTTCTAGACTTTGATCCAACATGAAAATAATCTCACATTGTGCCCTTTTTGATCAATGAAGATACGAATTCTTTATAGTTCCTTTACTGGTTCTGTTAAAACGTTTTAAATATTTTAACTAATACTATTAGATAATTAATAATATTATCAGATAACTATCAACTGAATTTAGGTGACACCCACAGATGGGTGACGTGGCAATCAAAGTGTTAATGTGTCCTACTACGTATGGCAGCTTACACTAAAGCAGTCAAAGTGTGAGATGACTTTAACACAGGGGTGACGAACTTCTCAGCTGGAAGTCGCATGATCCCCACTATCAGTCAGTCCGTTCCCCCAATAGTCAGCTGGCTAGCCACCACGCTTATTTCGGTCATCCCCCATACTGGGCCCATTTCCCTTAGATAGATTCTGATTTGGGTAAAAAAAAGACAGGATAAAGGGAAGTTGAAGGATATTTAACAAAGAAAAAAATTGTTCAGAATCAGGTCATGTAGGGACGAGAGCTACCCGCGGCTCGCGAGCAGACTGTTCGTCACCCCTGCTCTAACATGGTCGTTCATACGTGCCACGTGTATGTGACGTACCAATTCCGAGCAAAAATTTATGTCACATACAGGGTGTCCACGCTAAGATGTTACAGTCTATTTACTAACTTATTGGAGATACAAACACATTGTTTTTGTGAAAATTGAATTGTACGAGAGAGCAAGTGTACTGGCGAAGACGAATTTTTTTTACATTTTCAAGACTAATTCCGTAACCTATAATATGTACACCTTTTGTCAACTGGTTTTTGAGATATTACGCTTACAAATTAACTTTTTTATAGTAGAAGAAACTTACGTGAATAGGTAGTACAAAAGGTGGTCTTGTTCGCGCCTTAACCCTCATCCGTCCCTTGTGTCAATTTGTTCAATACCCAAGTAACTTTGCCTGAGGCTCTGTGACTTATTTTTTTTTTTAAACATAAAGCATACATATTTATGCCTGAATATACAGAAATTTTATTTTTTATTTTCAGTAATGGAATTTGCAAATTTAACTATTTATCTTTTCATTATATCGATTTTTTATCGTTGTGTCCATTTGACACCAAGAGACAAATTTTGGGTTAACTGCCAAAAACATTTTGTATTTGCATAATCAAAAAATGTATTGTATTTAATAGAACTAGTAAAAGTGTTGTGTGGTCTGTGTTGGACGAGTTTTTAACTGAACGGCGGTAGCGAATGTGATAATGTTTCTTTTTTTTTCTGCTGTGTGTCTTATTTGATACTTCTATCATGTTTCGAACACCTGCATGGTTATGCTCACGTGTCAAAGAATATCAGGTACGGAGTGCTCTTAAACAATGAATTTCATTATTCAAAATCTAAGTCATTTGCATACTGTAAACAAACCTTTGCATCACGTGTGTCAAATGAATAAGTAAATAAATAAATTCAATCGTCACATAATGAAATACACACCTTGACGCGGAAGGTATAACTTGTGGAGATTTTGCGCGACCGTAAATTGGGCGTTACGTACAACACTGAACGCCATACTTCGAAAATTTGAGAAAGTGCAGAAAGAAATTATTCATAAAACAGTTTGAGAATATTTTTCGTATCGCAATAACAAACATATTATAAATATATCTTGCAATTGGGTCAAAGGAACGTTGACCTCCGTATCTCATTCGCGGCATCATTAATAAAAAAATAATTGATACCATGTTATGCCTCCCTTGAAATCGTGCAATTCTGATTAAAATTTGTCATTAAGGGGAGATATACACGTAGATATGCCAACAAAATCAATTTTATCTGTTTTACTTATTTTCAATATCTGATATGTCAAGAATGTGTGGCGGCACTTCCCTTATTGGCCAACAGAGGGATCATCAGCACACGATTTTCCTGCAAGTTCCTCGATCATCCTGCGATTTGTATGTATACACTTACGACGTGATCCTCAGTATCCCGCGTCTAATTGTAAGGCATGGGGCTGCTAGGTAGCCTTAATGACGAGTCCACTAGCAGGCCCCGGACGAAACGCTCTATTTCTTTCTTTCTTCCTTTCTTTCTTTTCACAATTTCCTCCGCAGCGCACCGCCAGAGAATGAAAAACAACGCAATAAAAAAAATCAGAATGTAAAACTGTAACGAATCAGGAACGTTGTAAACAATACACATGTATATTCAAAAGAAAATGAATTTGATTTTCTTTAAATATTAAATATTTTATGACGCTTGCCGAATTCGTCTCAACATCAGCAAAAATTGGGCGTATAAAAATTATAGATTTGTGCATAAGAAACTAAAAATGACTATGAAAACTCTGGAAAAGGACGACTAAGAGAAAATATAATACGTATGTAATCGGCGCAGTAAAAATAGAAGAATTTAAAGTGGTCACGTCAGGCGGTTCATCCTACATGCATTAATTTCTAATTAATTATAAAATGAAATAAAGTTAATTGCATATATATTTATATATACATAACAAGCTTTCGCAGATAGACATTTCCACCGCCTATGTCAGATTCGCGTAACCCATGTAGGGGAATTAAAAGAAATTCAAAGTGAATGAAGAAATTGAAAATTGCTAAAATAACAATGTCCATGATTTCTGATTTTAATTCCTACCACTAATAGCGCTGTCATGTAAAGTCAGTTCTAATCGATACAGTAGGATGTGACACGGAAATGTTAAGGGGGCCCTACACCCCTGAATCATGTGACACAGAAATACATTGAATGAGTAGTCTATTCCATACCTCGTGTATGAGTGTACGGAATGGCACAAACGGCTATTCCTGGTTTGTGGAATGGCACAATTCACGTTCACCGATAAGTCGTGAATGTGTGAACTACCTTATCGATAGTACTGATTATCGATTTCGTTCATATTTAACCGTTATGTGTCGCAGGGGTCTAAGAAAACATATGTACGTCAAAAGTGCCACGCTAGTTTGAAGTTAACACGTTGACCGCCACAGTGAAAACAGCCATACCTAATCAGACATTATATAAAGTATTATTTTTTATATAAATCGTAAAGATAAAAAAGATTTGAGTACTAAATCGTGTTCTTCTCTTCCTACATTATTGTTTCAGTATGACGTTTGCTCAGAATTTTGTGACACTCGATAATTATTTAATTAAATTAGATTTAAGGTGTCGGTCACCGGTGACCGCCACGGCATTCAACGTGTTATACATGACTCATACATGATTCATCGCATTAAGCTTATCATTCGAACATCGCCGCCCGCTATTTGTAACAAATTAAAGATTGTAAATTGTAATTAATATATGAGATATACAAACCAGTCTCTCACATAATATTACATTTGTGTGAGACCACCGTGATGTCTTCTAATCGAAGCGAAGATCACATACGCAACAAACTAATTGCTAGGACGCAAAAATTAGTAGAAGCTGTATTTATGGCACACGGACGATATATAGATGAAAAGATGGTTTATTCATTATTAATCATTTTGGTAAGCTTTTGAATAAATTATTGTACACATTTGTTGTTGCATACATATCAAATTGTGTAAAATATGAAGAAAGACTGCTTACTTTTAAATACTTTAACGATTCCAATCATTTTTTTAGGTCTTTATGAAATTTTAATTATATGACTTATTATATGAGCGGGAGTGTATAATTTGACAAAAGGTACAGGATGCGCAGGATACACTTTTTTCATACGCATCTCTAAAAATAACAGAGATAATTGAGGTGATCAAAGGTATTGGACCATCCTATAAAAACAAACTTAATTATATAACCGTTTTACTAGCGGTACTTTATGAAATGTATTCGAGTCATATAATTCAAAGAAAGCGTTGTTAATTGTTTTAATCGGATTGATTCAATTCACAGCGTTTTCTCTAAAGAACACATTCTCTTCGCTAGTATTCTTCTATATGATGTCAGCTGAAAATTTTATTGGAACGTATCATTTTTACTGAGGAAAATACGAGCCTTCGCCACCTTCAGGAACCAAGTATAAGTTGTCGAGCTGTATGTGATCTAATACGAATGACGCTTCGCCAGAGCGGACGCTTCGTCCAACAAAAGAAAACTTGAAAAGTGTTTTGGATGATCGATTTCAACTTCGCCCAAGGCGTTGTTACATAGGAAACACCAACTTTCGTCCGATAGGCAAAGTTAAGCTACTCTGGATACAGTCAGCGTTAAGATGGATCACCGCCTTCATTGTTTCTGTGTAGTAAAGTAGTTCCACTTAATTTTAGTTTAAGTGTCAACTGATGATTGATAGGAAAAATTAGATCCAGAGGTGTCTATACACAGTACTTTAACTGATGATACAGAACTTGAATATCTGAAATGCATTTATTTCATATCCCCGCGCCTACAAAAGTTTCACTGTGCGTAGCAAAGTCGATACACACATACAGGTGACTAGAACCCCGGGCCATCGAGATGACGCAATTCTCGATTTATTCGCAGGCAAAGTAATCGGAAACGGTCTAGTTCTCTCATGTTTTTGCGTGAACGCGCCTATACAGAGTGACCTATTTTAATCCATACACTCGAAACTGTTTAACATATGAAGAACTGGCCGAAACATTGCAGATTGAGTGCTTCTCTGTTTTGCAAACGTCAGTCATCTTCCATTTTGCAAATTCTACCCATCTTGCTGTACATAATCTTGTGCTGGGTACTGTGCAGAGATGACAAGTTGGCTAGCCTAAGGAGTGCGGGTATAATTTGTTAATAGTGAAATAAGCCCACCTTCTCTTAAACAATCATAAAAACAGAACACACGCATTTTCCTTATTGACCGAAACAGTCACATCTACTAATCAGATCATATAGCACCGTGTTTCTTGCCCCTGTGTCATCCCGCTAGCCAATTTGTCAACTCTGCACAGTAGACTTCCATTACTTCTGAGTCACAGTGTTTGTTTCAATACGATTTTCATCCGTGCCCCTTTTTTCTAAAAACATTACGTATCTGCCATCGTTTTCTATTCCAAAGCGTAAGTTTCGTATAGAACATAAGTTGTTCATTTAATAATTGTCAATAAGGCAGAGAAGTTCACGGTCACCCGTGCGAAACTATGGGCATTTGCGGGCAAGTGACACCGCAGGGTATGAAAGTACTGAGGACCAGTTCTGATACACATGACTTCTTATATTAAGAATACATTTTTTGAAACTCAACAGAAACTCATTTTTTATATCAACTAATGTTTTGTGTGTCAGTGCACTGTATACCGCCTATACTTGATATTACTGTGTAACTGTTCACGGATTGTTTGAATATCTACCAAGTGCATTACGTTGTCAATCAAGCTTTGTAGGCAATTGTCATATTCTTACGTGCGGTGGCAGAATTGGAAGAGCTTCTCCATTACTTTTACAGTACCAAGGACCGACATGTGTAATGCTAGTACTGCGACGCGGATGATAACATAGCCGACCATACCGTGTTCGGTTGTGATGCTTGGTCGGCTGGGAGGTTTGACTTCATCAGGAGGTACCGAGAGATCTTCCCAGAGAACATTGTGGGGCCAGAGATTCAGAAAGGACACCGAGAAGATGGAGAAATGAGGGCGTAACAAACTGGTCACGCAGTCTGCGCCGAGAAGTGAGGAAGCTACCGGTTTAAGGTGGGCCAAATCTCATCCAGTGTGGGATTCTCGAGGAGAAGACGAAGAAGAGTAGAACCTCTGCACTACAACCTCCCCGAGCACCTGGGAGTCCTCCCAGGGGATCAGGGAAAGGGGGTCTTTAACGGGAAACTCTCCTCCTGGAAGGAGTACCCTCAGGGGAGTACCCTACCTTATGGTCATTGCACAGAGGGAGAGCACAGCATCATCATCATCCCGGACCCAAGGCAGTGGTTTTAGTGGGTATGTTGGATGTATGGTACCCGCATCCAGAGAGTACCATACTAGGCCATCGGTGTTTTGCAATATATTTCCCCTCCCGTGTGCGTATCACATAAGAAAAAAAAAGGGTTAACGTTATACAACGTGACGTGTGAGCTTTTTCATAAATTGTCGCAAGAACGTAGTGTCGTATCGCATGGTATTGTAGGTCGTAGTTTCTATTATGTCGGTAAGTATGCGTTCTACATGGTAAATCAATTGTGCGTTGACCACCACTGAATGTATGGTGGCTGACCTGCTTTATGCATGGTAGATTGCAGTGCTCCAGGCGCTCCAGAGCAGAATTTTTAAACATTGATAACTAAAAAATGAAGCCTCCACCACAATTTTGTCATTCTTGATTTTCGAATTATTTCGGCTTGTAGAATCACTTCCTAAAATATTTGCCACTTGTAGTGAAACACCCTTATATGTATAATGCACAGGGTGTCCCAAAAAGGAGATACGATTGAAAAACTGTAGATTCTCCATGCCAAAACAAATCGAAAAGTCTGTTACCATTTTTCAATTTACGGCTTCGTTTTCGAGATAAAAACGATTGAAAATTGGCTATTCGCTGTGTGTGTGTGTGCGCATTTCTACGCGTACGGCTGATTGTAAGATAGTTGATTGACTTCATTGCTTCTATGTTACTGTTGAAATATAATGGTTCTCAATAACCTAAAACGAGCTTCTTTGGCTAAATGACCACAGCAGCCGATGCTGGGTTACATGTAAAGAAGAACAAAACTGAAGTAAGATTTTAAAATATTAAAAAGGAAAATAACAAAGCAGACGCTCTAAGGAGAACTGAACCCGTGTCACTCGCAAGGAAGAGTGACGCTCAACCAACCCAATTATAGCTAGAATTAAATACACATCAAGTATACGTTTCTTTTCGTCACTAAACATTTGAAACGTAATTTCTCAGAAATCCTTGAACGGTGGATCCTACAAGCCTAACAGAATATTCCCTATGTAAAATACTTCCACTGTGCAAAATTTCAACGCAATTAGAGACCCGAGGAACTCGCAGTTCCCTTGTCAGTAGGATGATACGGAATATAATTTCTAAGGGCTTGTAACGAAAAGAAACATGTTTCAATTCGTCTTCATCCTCCACATCACTGTAACGATTAATTAGCAGACTTTCCTCAAAAATGGCGAACGCGTCGTAAAAGCGACCCCTGAAACGCTTGAACATCTTTCAGGATTTTCTCGATATTCCGGCGCATTGTCATTCCTCTCTCGTTTCCCTTGTTCTCTTTGCTAACCCATGTCCCGGTCGCATCTCATCGACGCTGTTCGACTTCCACTTGGCCGAGCGTGATCGAGATTGATCTATGTCGCACAAAAGGGAATTGACGGTCGCTACTCCGGTCGGGCCGATAGCAAAAGAGTTAATTATAAAGAGACCAACGTCAAAATCCGATATATCGTCGTTAACGTAGTGCGCTCACTTGATATCGCCGGTAGTGTAATGATTATTGAACAGAGATCGATAGATACTTCAGACACCGGTGGATTTTCTATTTTCATAGAAAATAATAGATTTGCTTCTGTTGATATAAGAGGATTGTTGCTGATTCAACTGGTGGCACTGAATAGCTGACGTTTCCCATGGGGCCGTAGAATATTTCACGGTATTTTGACCAATCTTTAATGCATAAATTGCAATGAACTGTGATATGGATCTTTTATAAAACATTGTTTTACAGAAGTATGAAAGTTTGCAAGACATCTTATGAAAAACGAACGAACGGTTCTCTGTTAACCATATTGATTTTTATGTTTGATCAAGTGGAAAAAGTCACATGCCTATATTGCTTCAGAATATGATCAGGCTTTCTGAATACTTACGGTTTTTATAATGAACTAATTTCTTGAATTGCTGGACTCACTCCTCTTGTTAATAGTAAAACTCTTATTAATTCTAAAATGTGGTATTAATAGTAGAGACGTCAAACATGAGAATTAATAGTAAAATAATAGCGCATTCTAATTTCCTGTTTTAATACACATCGGCAAGCAAAAAATTATTTAGCTATTCCATCGCATAATTGGTATTTTATGATATTACTGTAATATTAATGCTCTTCAGAATTTCGTAAGAATTTATGGATATTTAATTATAGTGTGTTAATAATTTCTGAATAAGATTTTACAATACAAAATATATTGCATTACACATATTATACCATATTGTAGTCTGTGCAAAGCTTTGTTCAAAACCAAATACAATGATATATTTTTCATTTATCTATGTCCATACTTTTCAATTTCTATCTAAAACAAGCGAGGAAAAACTGGAACTAAGTCATTACATGCAAACTCCAATTTCCGACTTTTATATGCATACGTGTGTACTTTGACTGCTGCTTCCATATGATATTAAAGAAACATACAGTACTATAATATTTAAACAAATTACGGCCACCTTCATGTTGCGAACACTATTGTAAGTTTTGGAAATTGATTTACATGTTCTCAATTTCTTACAAATAAAAGTAATACAGAGATCTCTTCAGGTGGTGTAACAACGGATACTAACAACGTGAACACTCGGTACATACAATATGTCTGATTTAAATGGATCTGTGTAATTATTTTGAAAATAATTGAAAAGACGAAAAAACAGTTCGTACAAAAATTCTTTGCAAGTAGTTTTTTTACGGGTAAAAGCATTGCGAATTTGAAGGTCAACTTTATTTTTGTTTAACAGAATGCTATATTTTTTTTATTTATATTGAGAAAGCGGATGTTGAAACGAGTTCAGTGACCTATAATTAAAGATCATTACTAAAAAGAAATTCAACACTTTCTTTGTTACGCAGTTCTGGTAGTCTTAAGCTTCATGTAGTGTTTAAAAAACATAAACAAAAGAATTCCAGCAAACATGTGTCGAAAAATTAATGGTTTTTGAGTTATAAAAAAAGTTTATTTTCGTTGTAATGGTGATCCAATATATTACGTGTTCTGAAAGTGGTGCTTTTAACTTTGGGCACTTATAGTAATCTGCGGATTAAATAAAAAAGGTTGAGGAAACAATAGGTCGAAAAGTCAGCATTTTCTGAAATTAGACAGAAAATTAATATCTTTCGATCATGCTTGCTAGGACTTTTTTGTTTAACTTGTCAAAGACTCTACGTACTTAAAGTTAAAACTGTGAACTGTAAAATACGTTGAATATCATGTAGAAAATTACCATTTTGATGCGAAACAAAATTATCCTGATTAGTTGGGATAATCGAAGGTCTATTGTAGTATTTAAACCACTCACCGTGTCGTCCACGGTAGAACCTTGGTGCCCTCCAAACTGATACTCCTCAACTCGTACTTAGACCTGTGTCGAAATGGCGAACCCGGAGCTGTAGTTGCATGGAGAACATTCCTCATGCTCTTCGAATTGGTACCAGTGAGAGCGTGTCTTCTGCCGGACGTAGCCTCCCTCGTTGACTGATTCGTCGATCTCTTCAGGGAACTCATCTTTGGTTCGAAATTCTTTTTTAAATTTGCCACTTTTCACATTCT
Organism: Macropis europaea; assembly: GCA_916610135.2. Classification (NCBI taxonomy): domain Eukaryota; kingdom Metazoa; phylum Arthropoda; class Insecta; order Hymenoptera; family Melittidae; genus Macropis; species Macropis europaea. The sequence continues at coordinate 20,537,266 of OU744345.1, read as the reverse complement.
TTTCAGGAACTCTCGATAGTTCAAAATAGTCTCAAGCATCAGAACAAGCTGAAATGACCTCGAGGCTGAACTCCCGAAACGACCACATATTTTTACAGTCCCCGGCTGACTCAGCTGAACGAACAACGTCCTCGAAGTGATTGTTCCTTAAAATTGGAAGACCCTTCCTCGAAACCGTGAAATTACAGGTTGTCCATTGCAAAGTGGAATACTATTTTGCGTTAATCGAACCGTTTTTGTAAGCGATCATCAAATTTCGTCCGTTTCACAGTATCCTGTGCGGCGATCTGCAAACCGGACTGCTTCTTCATGTCACGTTTGTGACCTGGGATTTCTGTCGTTCTTGTGCCGACAGACAACTGGAGTGTCGAAGTGAAACAACCATAAACGACTGCGCCAGCTTTCAACCCCTCCATACAGCGTTCGCCATAATAACTGACACGACAGGAGTACTTTAACCAACCCCACCATCACGATACTCTGATCATCGGACTTTTTCCCCGGCCGATACCCTCTTTTCAACTACGTGCTTCAGTGATCCGGGATCGATCTGCACGAGATCCGAACGCGCTTCTACTACTCTAACGATTTCAGTGTTGTGGTTTCGTCCGATTGAGCGAAACAACGTTCTTTTGTGAACACTCTTCAGCTACTTAAATAGAACTTACACGCAGTCTTCCCTTGTAAAATGATGGGTGTACGGTAGAAGCTTGCAGAAGGCACGTTAGCGAACTTAAGCTGGGAACGAATTTTCGAAAGATAAGTAGTATAAGAGGACGATAGAACGGTATTATGAGAAGCAACGTATCAATTACAAACATAAATTCTTTATGACTCTCATGAATTGAGGGGCCCAGTGGAACACAGACACATGTCATAATACTATAACTTTAACTACTATACATTTACGGGAAATTTTAGAAAAAGAGTTTTAGGAAAAGTAATCTTCTCAGGAATTTCGCTACTAAATTGTAATTATTTTAACTGATAATTGAAGTAGATGGTAATCGCAATTGCTATCAAATCTTGGCTCAAATATTCATATTATTTGATACCTTTTATTACATCTTACTTTAAATATACCAATGATTCGTCAGCTCCTATTTTGATATTTTGAATAAATTCGCAATATTATATAAATTTGGAATATTAATATTGTCACGTATGTTTGGTAAATAACAAAGAAATAGACGAAATAACAATAATAATCGGTACAATAAATTTTTATTTAATCCACCTCTTCATCAATATTTTCAAATTCTTCTCACTCTTTACTTGCATCACACCTGAATGATTGCAAAAATGGAACATACACAGGCGGTATAAACTGCCTGAAACTCTATATCTCTAAATTTAAAAATATTTATTTTGTGCCCACCTGGGCACTTAACGCAATGTCCAACGTTAGAAGATGTTTCGACAGCTATGTTCATGAATTATGTTGGAAATTCTGTTGCAACTTCTGTTACAAGCAAGAGAATATTTTCTGCCGAGGTGACTGAAAAATAAGGAAACAGGGAAATCGACGAGTTTCAATAAATAAATAAAAGATCAAGTAAAATTCATCTTTTGCTTGATAATTTTAATACTTTTCCAGTTCTCAGTATGTAAACAATTATTTCGGTATAAACAATAAAATTCCTTCGACGTGACAATCACGTAATTTACCGATCAACAAATACACTCTTTTCTTCAATCTCTTGTAAAAAAAACGTACAAAATCCTTAGCTCTGAAAATTCATATGGACAAAAATTTGTTTACATTTTGTTAACACTTTGCGCGTCGTGTGTCAGACACGTACAAATAACAAATTTTTTGTACGTGGTCTTATCATTCATATGTGTAGAACAAATTTTTTTTTTACTACGTAACGATAGTACATTCTTATTAATAACGCTACTTGCATTTTAAAAAGCGAAAGGCATTGTTGAATATTATACAATGTATTTGATTTAAGTGGACATGCGTAATTATTTCGTTAACAATTGAAAGTAGAAAAAAAAGGACGTTTTTCTTCTTGGTGGAGGCGCAGGGTCGATTTCAAAGTCAACTGATTTTTAAGTTCGGTTCTGCTTTATATTCAGCAATGACAGACAAAGTTGTTAAGAGCACAAAGTTCAGAATCCATCTCTGGATTATTTTTAAGGAATATTTGCGAAAGGGCAGAAGGAAAATTATACAGTAATCGACCACTCGTTGCGAGAGAAATCTGTTCGCTTATTGCGAGTTTGTCTTCATCGCTTCTTGTCAATGACGAGTAATCGTGATTCATACATCGTAGCAAGTCATTGTAGGTTATAGATGTTTGAATTAATTATTTAACGCCGATTACCGCGTTTCGTCTGAAATTACAAAAAATTCAGTAGCTGGTTACATACATGAATGTTCCTTCAGACGTCGTGTTTTAATTTTATTTTTCAACATGTTCATGTCTTCGTACAAATGTTAGTTATTTGGTTTGTTAACTAATATTCGTGACTAAGGGATAAATATAAACGTATCATTGTGCAAATTTTATACTAATTGTTTATTGAATAGTAATTGAATGGATTAAATCCAATATTGTACAAAAAAAATACAAACATAACAGTTAGAATCACTTATGCTGCATCATAAGTCATAAGGAAAAAGTAAGAAGAAAAATAAATGTATGTATGCGTCAAAACAAATTTAAGTACGGTATTTTGAATATTGCAAAGTGTTCAATTTATATAAAATACGTTTTTCTATTAAAGGGAAAGCAAAATTAGTTTTGCTATTGGGCGATGGATATTAGCCACACAGTAAACACATTGATAAATAAAACCAAACTGCTGAATTTTTCTTGAAATTTCAAATTAAATGCACTGTTTAGTAAATGTTACCTTTTGTGGCATTGAATGTCCTTCAGTTATAGGTCACCGTGCTTGATTCAGCTATCACTATCACAATCTGAGTAAAATAATATAGCGATCCATTCAAAAAGAATCAAGTTGACTTTGAAGTATTCTGTACGCATTCACCCACAGAAATTCACCTCGTATTACGCAACGTTAATCTCCAAATCAAACGACTTTTGTATCCATTTAAATCAGACCTTCTGTATATGTGTATAAGAATTGTAAAAGCAACAATAAAACTTCTTCATATGGAAAAGGGTTTGATTTTAAGATTAAAACAATGAAAAAGGCCATGTAGTTTAAACACGTAATCGTATTCAAATTCAACCATCGAGAATTAAAGTACAAAGTCGTTTTTAATAATCTTCTGTGTTTTCCTAAGGTTGTGTTTCTATTTGTGGTTCTTCAAAAATTTCGCACAGGCATACCTTGCGAAATACCACCCTGTATATAAGTACATAATTATCAATTAACTAGATACATTGTACACCCATTGTTGTGGGACATATTGAATTCTGAGAAACTTAAGTACGCCTTAAAGGAAGGAGACCTAGGATAGCTACTGTTTGAAGCGTATAACCCAGCACCGTGTGTTTCGTTACCTACTTAAACGGACTATTATTGCAGCAGTACCACCGACAGCATATTTAACACATTCATTAACTTTCTTGACTTTCACTATTTCGATTCTCGTACAGTCCAAAAGCTCTCGAGTTGCGCTCGTCAGAGAAACGTCAAAAATATTTGTTGACAAGTGTGTATCTTTCATCACATACCGAACCAGCTCTTCATCAAATGACTGGGAACGATTCGTAAGAGAAGTGTTAAACATCGTCTCCAGCATTCAGCCATCAATTGTTAGGAAAGCAAATGCGCGGTTACTTGTAAATCTATTACTTAATTTGTTCTCAGTTAATTCGTAAGTTACTGTTTCGCCAAAGTCTACAGTCCCACTCGATTCTTTACGTCACTTCCTTTTAGTGCGTCCGACATTTCTAGGTCCGTCGAGTGGAGAGTGAAGACAGTGGCGATCTTCAACGCACTGACTGTCTTGTTATATAGCGTGATCGATCTTCTCCGTAAGCTTCCTGAACGCATTATACCCCAATTGCTTGGATACTGTTCGACAAGATAGTCCCCAGATCTGAAGGCATAAGATTTATTCTCGTTGCTTGCTGGTATTCTGTTGTTTCACGCCAACCAAAAATTCATCGAAAGTGTGTAAGTGCTTGACCCTTGCTGCAGCATGCTTCAAAACAAAGTGTACACTGTACATGTCATGATATTTGCATGTCAGTCTCAGAGGCGATGGATAGAACAGCGAACTTTTAATGAATTTCGTCAGATCGAAAAGAAAAAGACATTGGAAGCGTTTGTGATCTGTAGTTATTCCAATTGGTCTTATATGACACGCAGCAATACTTCCAACATTATGCCAATTCAGTACATATCAATGAACATGTGTGGGCGTATATATACGTCTTTCGTAAACAGGTGACTACTTCCTGAGGGCGTACATACATGCCTTTCGCAGTTAAAGGGTTAATGAGCATTCAGGCCTTAAGGCTAAGTTGTCAATAGCATTAGACAGGACTTCAAATGATCTACGTTCATTGAAACTTACAGATAACCTGTTTGTTATTTTTACTTGACCGATTCGGACCACTGATTCATACGACAGTCAATGCGTTGAGTCGCAAATATACAAGTATTCGTTCGAAGGGAATTTGACGTTCGTAAATGATGCTCTTTGTGGAAAAGAGTTTACAAGTTTGTCGAACATGAGGAGCGAACAGGCAGTGAACGTTAACCATTCGTGCTCTAGACAGGACAGAGTCCGTCTGCTCAGAGGATAAACGTGGCAGTACAAATAACAGTAGTTGCAATTTCGTTTTGTTTTAGAAATTATCAGGTCATCCCATAAATAATGTAAAGAATTACACATTGTACGGATCTTATGCCACCTCTAATAGTTTGATTAAACAATTCAGCAAAAGTACTAGCAATCACATTCTACCAAGTGGTGTTTTGTCAGAAATGCAGCAAACGTTAAACATTATGACATGAATTATAAAAGTTTCATACTGCCTCTAAGTGGCGTAGGCGGAAGATGTATACTCCATACGTAATGCTGTTGTACGACAAATTCTTATTGTTAAATAGTATTCCTTTGTTTTATGTCATTAAGAAACTGGTTCTATTTTCAGGTCTCAAGACTACGTTGTTAGACAATATCACATGCATGGAAAATGATATTTTTTGTATCTACTAAGTGTATCACTGTTTGAAAAAGTTTCGAAAAGGAAATTACTCTTTGGAAAATATGCTTCGCAATGCGAAATATGAATATTATCCATACACAATTTTATGATGAAAAAATTGTTCACAAAAACTGTTAGTCACGTGGTATATGGTTCTTTGTTAACTAAACATTTTCTTTTCACCCTGCTGAGTAATATCTACCCTATATGTTGTCAATACATTATTTAAATACCGTGCATATTTTCGGCAATGAAAATTTTCACGTTACGTATAGGACGACCTGGTCAAAATGTTCGATCATAAAAAATCGGTATTTTCAAACATAGAAAAATTGATTGGACGGATTCAATTCAAATCAGAATTCGAAATATTTAGTTCAAATCTGCATCTCAGGTTCAGAATCATCATGGAACCAGTTCGAGGTCCTCTGACTTTCAGTGACTCGAAGACTGCTCATCTCTCTTTCAATGAATCTCGATCTCGATGTCGATCCAACTGCTTGTCTATGATCATCCAAGGAACCAAAGGCTTCCAAACGATCATTTCTTCTTACGACTCTGGGAGTAGTTTCAACAGAACTCGTTCCATCTTCTGCTGCCCAAGGAGGGAGGTCCAGCACCCCGGAGGGTATCCCCCAGTGTTCCGTGAACTCTGAACCACTTCTGGCTAAGCTAGGCTGGCTGAGTGATCTCACTAATGAATCAGCTCCTTCGAAGGAACTCAAGCTCGTCATGTCGTCCCGATCCACTCTGGCAAAGTCTCGAACAGTCATCTCTGACATTGACCTAACATCAACTTCGCTACTTCCCCCTACACCTCTGTGACTCGAACTACCCAATCTACGAAGACGATTTGGCTGATTCGAGGTGGACATCTGGAACCGATGTGCCTGAGAGCTTCCCCCGTCGCTCTCATATTCGTACAGCGTAGGTAAGGAAGATCTCCTGGACCGAGTGTCCCACTCAGAGGACTTGGACCTCTTGTATCTCTGTGCATGGTTCTTTCCATGACTCGAGGACCCTGCGTGTGTCGAGGAAGGTCCCAAAATTCGAATGATCACGTCCCACTTCGCTGGTGGGAATAGATTGCTGTATCTCACATCTTTACGTATCAGCTCGTAGTCTTCTTTAACGACTGCCTCTGTCAACAGGGTCCTCAAAGTGCTATCTGTTGTAATTATCTCTCTCCATTTGGCTCGTTCTTCCTCTGTCAGCTCGGAAGAGTAACGAGGATCCAGGACACGAGACAACCTGCTGAACCAGTCTGTATCTGGTTCATCAACCGATCGACGGGTTGGTCTGCAAGGTATTTCAGCTCTTGCCGTGTAAGTTGGTTCTATGTTCACATCAGGTTCTTCGTCAACCGGAGCATCGATTTGATGTTCAATGGGTTCGTTGGTGATCGTTAAATTTGAGGTGGAGCTGACGTCGGAGAAATTCTCCCACTCTGGTGGAGGAGGAGGCAGGTTCTCCTTGGGATAGTTCCTGATGGTCACATCCCATTTAGGATCAGGTGGAGGCCTGGCTCGATACTCGGTCACCTGACGACGATGACGCTCCACGTCTTCGATCGTCTTCTTCTCAGTCACTGTCTTCAAGAACACGTCGTCCACCTCGTGAGTAGTTATTTCTGGACGTCTTGGAGCGACAACCTGAGGTTCTACCAGCGGCTCTGTCACTTCTTCACGGAACAGACGATGCTCACGATGTTGTACAGCTGTGTGAGTCGTTGTTGCGGTTGGAACAATCGGTGGAGGGGGTGGAGGAGTTGGAGCCAAAATACTAGCCACCCTGTACTTAGCGTGGGTGTGATCTGTCACCTCGGTTAGAGATCGAGTCTCTGTTAACTCTGTGTTCAAAGAGGTCAGTGATCTTGGTCTACGTATCTCATGGTGTTGAAGGGGCTGTTCTACCAGAGAAGGCGAATTTCGTTCCTGTATCAAACTCGTCGTTTCTCTTTCAGCCTGTTTTCTGAGAATTCTCGAGTAAACTGGGGGTGTCTGCTGGCGGGAGATCGTCGAAGTTGAAGACATTCCACCTGGAGGTCCATGCAGCTCAGGAACGTACGAGAAGGTCGTCATTCTAGCTGGCGGACTCTCCAAACTTCGAGTCAAACTGGATTCTTCTTTTTCCAGAATCGTGGTCAGATTTCTTTCCAATGCTATACTTGCTACGTCCGATTCAGAAGGCAGAGGACTAGGCGGAGGAGGTGGAACTCTCTTTACTCTCATTTGGACATCGAATTTGGGTTCGATAGGCACTGCCATGTGACGAGTAGTTCTCGAAGCGTTTGCTGCCGTCATCGATGAAGTCTCCACCTCAGCAGCTGTCTCTGAGTATAGGGAACTGGTGGTGTGAGTTTCTTGACGTTGATGAGACTCATGGTGGATGAATGCTTTGTTGTCGTATGAGCCGGCTGAGGAAACTGGTAACGAAGGTTCTTCGTCCACCTGTTAACAAGCAGTTTGATTAATGAGATATTTTTCATTAAAATTATCAATTTATTTATTTAAAGGGATCATGCACTGTGCCATTTGCAAGTATACATTGCGTGGTTACATTTACTGTTTGATACTTAAAGTAAGATTGTGTAACACAGCAACGAAAGTATTTGCAAGAATCATTGTCAGTTTCTGGAACTAGTTCTGTTACGACATAAAACTAATACTTTTCTATTTCTTCGTCTGGGGATACGTTAAACACAGTTCTTAAGTATTTAAAGAAGAAGATTATGAATGTATTTGCAAATATCAGCTTAAAAATGTTTATGGCCGTTAGAAATGACTTAAATGACAAGTTCAAAAATGCATTGGTGTCTAGAGCAATGTACTCCTGCATTAACTATAAAACAGATATTATTATTTATCTATTTCTGTGTTTTGTTTGCGTTAGTTTATCTTGTGATGTTCATTCTCTATTTCAATTTGTACAATTTAGTGTATGGGAGACATTTATATAAAAATCAACCGCCAGTAGTTTTAAACATACAATTTTGAAAATTTGCATCTATATTTGATGGATTGCGTTGAACAGCTTATTATGAAAATCAATGAGATACATTTCTTTTAATAATTTTCCACCAATTTTTCTTAAAAAGTAATCAGTTCATACAGTCTGTACCATTACTTGCTCAATGTCTTCCAAGCATTTTTGTTCGGTTTACAGTAATGTTTCGTTAATTGTTCGCGTCTTAGAAGTTAGTACGGTTAGGAATTCGCGAGTTATCCCCTCCACTTTCGAAGAGACCGACCCTCAGACCATCATCCATTTTTCAAACCTAGCACTTGAAATTCGAACCCTTGTTTACAGAATGGATTAACTAATAACAAAAACTTGAATTTTTACATATTTCATTTTATCTCTGTACAAGTAATTTTAACGGTTTTGTTAGATTAGTATACCAATACAAACGATATCAAACGCAACCATCACAATCGGACACAGATATACCATTTTTCGGTTCTTCAAGTATCTACGATATTTGATATTTTCAATATATTCGGTGCTTCGTTAAGTGTTTGCAGCCAGTTCCGAACAGTGAACTCTTAATGAAGTATTACTGTATTAAGTTTTCATTGAAAAATGTACGAGCTGCACTCGAAGAAAATTTTACAGTTAAAGCAGATCTGTTCTCGCGTGGCCCCTCAAGCGTTTCAACCCCCACCACGCGCCATCACTAGGTGCTGGAGGGGTTAACAGACCTTGGCGGGAAACAGCGAAATTATATTTTAATATTATTTTAAATATCGGAAATGGAGTAATGCAGTTTCTCTATGTCTATGTTATACGATACAAAGAAAGAACAGAGAAAGCAACATGCATATAGAAAAAACTGTAGCACGCATGCAACTGTAAAAAAGGCGAGATTCAGCTGTAGACGCTGCTGTTAAACTCGATTATCAGTTTCAAATTAAAGAGAGATTCCTGAAAATTAGGCTGGGGAACCTTGTGTAATTTAAGTAACATATAATAACTACGAAATAAGTGAAATAAAAAATAAATTTTACAACATTTAAAGTAGACAATACAAATTTATCAACGTTTCATTTCTTCGGTTATATTAAAATAAAAAATATGGAATTCTAAATGTGTACGGTTGCAGAAACACCATTTGCAATCTACTTATAATTACGCCAAGCATGTTTCTTAACATGGATTGTGTCAAATATTTTTCATTTACATCGCTACTTCATGTCTTTAGTACATATTTAAAAATTGTTGGCATTCGTTGTACCAATCGTTTTAAATATTTCTCCAACAACTTAATTTTGTTTATATTCACGTTTCTATCTGACGTTTTAGTACAAGTACTTACTACTATAGATTACTCACAAAAATATCGATACTAACTGATTTCATAAAAACAAGATTTCAACATTTACACGAACTATGTGAAATACTACCATATAATTTTCTGTGTCCAAAATCCCTTTGGAATAATTAAAAAAAACATGATGGAAGCTCAAAATAAATCCGACGCCTATCTACAGACTTAACACCAGATAATTCTATAGCCGATGTCGTTCGAATGATCATGAATGCTACATGTCTGAAGTGTGGAATAAATGTTGATACGAAAAGCAGTTGTGCAATTAAGCTTAGAAATGGATTTATCCGCGTCAATTGAGCCCATATAATGAGAAAGCGATTTACTCACCTCGGAGCTTTCGCTGGGATAGTCACTCGGCAACGATTGATCTATCATCAAGTTCGCGTCGCTTCCTGTGGTGGATGGAGGTGCATGCAGAAGTGCATGAGCCCTAGGTATCTTCAGACCCTCAAACATGGTGATGTTGCTGAGAGATGAACTGGACAGTTTTGTTATTTCAGACCCTGTTCCGCTTCCAAACGGATGTCTGTGTATCACGCGAACATTTCTACGTTTCAGGCACATGTATGAGCAACCTAGGCCCAACAGAAGTAGCGAGAGGAACAGGATCGCACAGATGATAAGGAGAATCTGAAATCCTTTCAGAGGGGGCTCGGCCAACGGAACCGGTGCCAGGGTAGCCAATCTACGGATCACACAGGTAAATAAATTATTTATGGCCCCTTTTAAATTGCGAATTTATCAATATTTGCTAAACAAAGAGAAGTGTAGTGAATTATAAACTTATAGAAAATTAATTAATAAATTAATGAAATATACAAGACGTTTCACAGCAGGTGTTAAATATTCTAAGGGCTGATTCTACAAGCCAAAATAAGTCGAAAATTAAGAGAAGCTGGACAATCATAGTGCGTGTAATTGACATGGACACCTGCGAATGAAATAATCACGGAGCGTGTGTAAGCGCGTGTGAGTGATTTTTTAGGACAAAATCGTGTATTAGGAATTGCATTCACCGTCTCTACTTGAGAATCCCGTGAGGCGAGTTTTGATATGCCCTTATGGATTTTTTCGAGTAGGCAGGTTTAATGCCCTCAACGAAGCGTGTGGGCTTTTTCATAAATTGTCGCAAGAACATAGTGTCTTATCGCATCGTATCGTACGTCTTCGTTTCTGTTACATCGGTAAGTAAGCGCACTACATGGTGAACTTGTCGTACAATGAGAGCCACTGCACGTGTATAGAGGGCTGCCACCTGACAGGCGTTTTTAGCCCAATTTTTAAACATCGATAACTAAAAAATGAAGCATCCAACCCGATTTCGTTATTTTTAATTTTCGACTTATCTTGACTTGTAGAATCACCCCTTAAAATATTTGACACCGTTGTGAAACACTCTGTATATTACAAACTATAAAATTATTTTAAAATTCGAATAATGATTGCTAATTTTTAGAATAGATAAAATAGTGAATAATTGAATAAGATTTCCGATATAACTCTGTCGATTTCAAACTCACATGCTAGCAGGAGGTGCAGGAGGCGCAGGAGCGACAGGCGGAGGATATCTGCAAACTATTGTGATAACTTCATCGCCGTCCATTTCGAGCCCAGGATGAAAACGTACTACTACGTTATTGGTGAACACGCGTTGAGGATCCTGCCTTGTGCCGCATCCTGCAACATTAAAATACGGAATAACGCTCACTAACAGAGGGAGACCAGACCAACAATCTCAGATGGAGCTGTCTAGTTAGTTCAGACATTCATTTAAAAGTTCATATCCTCCTAATATTCTGACAATATAAAATTCTTCTCCGTGTACCAATTGTCGCTGCATCATTAATATTGTAATCTAACTGTCAATGGTTCGAACCTAATTAAGTGTGATATCTTTTTTTTCATTAAAACTATTTTCATTTCTTCAAACTGCATTTTTATATTATTTAGTTATACTTATAAATTAGTGTATCTAAATCGGTGTTTTTGTCTTAAGACACACTGTTATATAGAAACAAATATACATCATTCCATTTTAAAAAATGTTGATGATCTTGAAGTGACGTTGATCTTCAGACACAGAAAGCAATTACACTGCATACTTTCCTTGTTGCCAGCGAGAAACTTTTATTTCAGACATTTTGTTCTATCACGAAAATTAGAAAAGTTATTCAGGTGGCCTATATTAAACGACTCACCCTGTATATTACCTACTGTAATTTACAAACCGTCTTCTAGCATCGTGTGCTTTACTTTCTGAGTAATATTTTAAGTGATCGCAAACAATTGATCAGGCCGTCGGGATTAGAAAATGAGTACCTTTGAGAGGTAGTTCTAGCTTGGCACTGTTCGAACCGCGTCCTTTGAATATGCAGGCGCTGTTCCGGTCGAAATCGGCATATGCAACACCGTAAAACGGTTCCTCAAACTTCAATTCGACCTGCATGCTACCCTGACTGCAATTCAGATACGCCTTCGTACGATTCAGGAATATCATCGACGAGATGTCGTCGAGTTTCGTCACCTTGCCGTCGAGGACCGTACTCGATGGCAATCCGGGCTGATATTCGATGCTGTTCCCCTGGGAAGCATAGTTGCTCTGCGACAACGCTAACGGAAGCGTTGTCCAGAGCACAACTAGCAATTTCAGCAGCATCTGGAAAAGAGAAGACAGTTTAAGTAAAAAAAGAAACCCACAGTTTTTCATTTACGAAATATAAGGTTCGAATTATATTACAAGAACACTTTTCTCCTGCAAAAAGATTTTCATCTCGTTACTATGATAGTATCTTCTTCTGTCTTGCTGAACTCTGTCCTTTTTATACCATGAATATTGTCAGTTCTACTGTCCTACTGTTATACTAAACATCAATACACAATCTGGGAAAGTTTGCAGGACACTTCTGCTTGTAATTGTACTTTGTAAAGTTCATGGTAAAGTCAGATTTGTAGAGACCTCTAGAATTGAGAGGAAAGATCACAGATCTGGGGTTTATCTTCCTTGACAGTTATTTATCAGTGTTACATAATTTAGAACTAGGTTTAATTGTCCTTCGCCAAAGTATGATTGAAAAATTGATTCTCTAGAAATTTAGGCAGGTCGCAGTATTTCAAGGTAAATTTCAAATCTACATATGTTTCGATATTGCTAACGCAAGTCATCCATCATTTCTTCTTATAATTATAAACAGACTCTATTACTCAATGTTAAAGTTACGAATGGAATTAGAAATAATTAGAACTGTTTATACATCATAATGTACAGTCGGTCATAAAAATATCCGGACCAGAGTATAATATTGACTTCGAGTATAAATGTACAATAAATAAGAAATATATTATACTATATTACAATATAGTTTCAGTTAACAAAAATGGAAAAACTTTTTCCTCCTCGTATACGATTTTTTAAATAATAACACAGAAACGTAGAAATAGATAATTTTTCTGTTGCAAAAATATTCTGTAATGAATCTGTAATGGTGTGGGAATGTACTTTTAATTACGGAGTAGGGGAATTAGTATTTATTGAACATATTTTAGATACGAATTAATGTTTCAGTATTCTTAAAACGCTGCAAATATGGGAATTGGGGAAGAATTCAACTTCTATGAGGACAACGATTTCAAGTACAAAGTCGAAAGTGTGTCAGAATGTTTACTTTATCATTGTACAAATATCTTACTACCACACTCATAATCAATTGAAACCCCGTGAAAACGGATTCAAAGAAAAATTGAGAAAAAACAACATCCCAGAAAAATGACAATGTATTAATATTAATTATTAATAAAAAAAATGACATCTAATGTACCAACGCGTACAGAGCATAAAAATCAGAACTATATTGGGGTCTAAATATTCCTACGCTTGGCTGTACTTAATAAGTGTACTTGTTTGAAAATGTGAAACTTCGAGGCTGAAGTTTAAACGATAACTGTACCTGACGTCCGGAAAACTCAGCATAGCTCTGTTTACAAGTATGATCACTGAACGCCCATTTGCGTTTACCGCCTATAACATTCCAAGGATTCATTTCAGGGCTTACATTGATTAAACATTTTTTATTCCTTTTTATGAGTACAGTATACTGTTTTAACCCGCATATAAATATAACCGCTGTTGTAACTAAACAGCGATGTTTCACGTAATTAATGCGTAAAGATGTGATTCACTAGTGTCGTCACTGAGACTGAATTCACTTTGCCACGTGCAGGCATCACCATTTCCTGTATGCGATTTGCTGATCGAAGATAGCTAACAGCATACAAATATTCAAAGATTGATGGTAAATGTTCAGACAAATACCATACTACTTATGGTTCGCTCGTATACAAAATAGGGGAAGGACATCAAATGAGAAGAGGGAATAGAATGAAAAATCCTATTATATCTCTTTTATAAAAATGTAACATTTGTGGAAAAATCGTGTTGTACTAACATTCGTATGACGACGCTGGTTCTCTCGTTTTGAGCAATAACTTAAATATTATTAAAATCTTGCTATTATAATAAAGAGATAGAGTTTATTTGTATATTCGCAGAAATCTCAAAAACTACGAAACCGATTGTTATGAAATTTTCTTGATAGTTTCTTTACATTTTCCGGAGTGTTATAAGCTATATTTTATCATGAAGTAAATAATATATAAAGATAAACACATGCAACTATTTTTTAACGGCGTACCGGCGAGCCGACCACGAGGGCATAGTTCACGCACAGCCGCTAGATGGCAAACCTCGGTGCTCGCATAGTCGAAAGAGAATTTGCTCGGGTACATCATATAAGAAAAACTACAACAACATTGTGAACACTATACACAGAAAACTCGCGCGCAGAGCCGGGTCCAGAGCATGCTAGTATTTTATAAATAAACAGACTAATAGACGGGATAGACAGGTCTAATAGATATTGAGGTTTGGTGTTAAAGAAGACCGTGCCTTTGATCCGAACGAAAACGTGTGTTCTTTGAAAACAATTTATTGTACCATAGGCTACATGACTGTTCAAAACCGTATCACGTGTATAAAACAACGTCTTATTTCGTAATGCGATCACTCAATTTTCCCTTTGACTGTACCTTAATCATCACACTTATTCGCTCATTTTTGCAAAATTGAAGTGAAAGAAGAAATTGCAATCGAGAAAATGCCCTAGAGCACTCTATTCAGAGTGTCTTCATAATAGAAGAAAATTTCTATGAGATTTCAAGGTTGAGAATCATTAGGGACCAAGCTTCTCTCTCCACGTTGCATCCGGGCAACAGTTAGGCGACATTTCTGTGGAATGAAAATCTGATTTAGTTTACAGTGCTTCCGATACTTTCCGATACGTATTTCCAAATCCCTCTTTGCGTAGCGTGATGCAGGACCACGAAGGAAAGTTCTGCCACGCTTCGATGCACTCGCACCGTTAGAATACCGCAGTAATGTTCCCTTTTACAAAGACCCAGTAACGAACGTAGTATGATAGTACGAATGTCGTATGTATTCGGTCTCTTACATAACATGTTTAGTGACGCGAGGGTCACCGGTGTCTCGAATTTCATTTGCTCAAGCAAATGCTAATTTTCATCAAATTATAAGATCCGTTAACATTATAACAATACTATAAACATAACACTCACACACGGTCGAGTAATTAAATATTCTTTCCCATAACGATTTATATTAACACTTTCATCTCCTTTAATCCATATATGGTTGAAAATGGTGTTTACACAGAACTCCAAATGATTCGACAGATGTAATTGCTATAAGGTGACAGCTTAAAGAAAATATGTACATTTTTAATTTTTTTAAACTGTTTTGGGCTAATACACAGCATTCGGGTAATAGTTGCACTGAACCATGTGTTGGTTAGGGAACCATGGATGTTTTTGGTTATTTTGTCAAATATTCAAACATAATGTTTATAATCATATCAAGTATTTCTACTTTTGATATAATGGAATTGATCAGCTGGCTTCTAAGAGGTTTATACATACTCATCCCTAAGGCCTTCAATTTTAGAATAGCTTATGTACAAGCTGTCTCTGAAGAAGATCGTGTCCCTACAGGAGGTGGTAATATTGAAAATTTCCTGTACATTAATACGGTATCATTAGAAACTGATGTATTTAACACGTTTTGAAAGAATATTTATCTCATTAAATATATATTTTCGATATTATGTTGACAGAATATTTTTTACTCCACTTTATCTCTCCTACCACCTTCATTGTGACGACAAACACTTTCTGTATGTTCATCAAATATAACAGTAAACAGTAGCTCATTAATTAATTAATAGAAAATCAATTTATAGTGGTATCAATCAATCTACGGAGTCATCTTCACAAAAACAGTAGAAGACTGAAATTATTTATTAGAGTTCAGCAAACGGTTATATTTTACAACAGAAATTATTTGTACGTGCTTGAACTTACGTTTATCGTTCAAGCCGCATAAACGATTCAATTCCCTTCCCCCTGACACTGGACCCTGTCTCTCTATAACGATTGCA
Organism: Macropis europaea; assembly: GCA_916610135.2. Lineage (NCBI taxonomy): Eukaryota > Metazoa > Arthropoda > Insecta > Hymenoptera > Melittidae > Macropis > Macropis europaea. The sequence continues at coordinate 20,521,289 of OU744345.1, read as the reverse complement.
TTCCAGTGATCTGAAAATTTCAGAAGTTCAATCGATTACTGTTTAAAGTATGAATTTCATCGTTGGACTTTTTAATCCGTCAAGTGGCACAGTAAAAATTGTCATACGGGTAACGCTTTATAAAACGCTAAGTTTCAAATCAGTCATTGCGAAAACATAGTATTTAATTATACGGTTACTTGTTATTGCGTCTCAGAATTTCATAAGACTCACCTATTACTTCATTAAAATGAATTCGGGGCACTAAGAATCCTTGGGTTATGCAATGTGTAATATTAACAGAAATCATAAGCTGACAGCCACTGTATCCATCATCAATCTTCCAATAATTTCAAATACAAGAATACTTAAACAATTCAAATTATTTTTATAAAATCACCTGATATTTTACAATTTGTTTACACCTATCGAAGAGTACAACTCGAGCTCGGCCCTGTCCTCAATAACCGAAGTCTCAATCGCGACCTCTCTTTGTAACAATCTTTTAACTGTTCTATTGCATAATGTATATTTTATATCTTCACTGCGATGTTACTTTGTACGGAATTTTATAAAAATTAATACCACTTTAATAAAACTGAGTCAGTAGTGCACGACGTGACCATCACATTCTTTTTATTTCTGATTCGTTAATGATTTAGCGAGATGAAGAGTGACGCGATATCGACCTCGACAGTTTCCTGTCTTGCATGTTACGCGTATATACACACGCTTTTCTCGCAGAAGCAGTGACCGATACTTTCAGCCAATTGTGACGTGATCGTGTTGCTTCGACGAGGACAAATATTTCAGGTAACACGGAAATGGAATTGTCGAAACTATGAAAGAGGATGTCATCGTATTACGACGACGAAACATTTCTAAATAACTAACAATAGGTACCAGTTGATACGGATGTTAATTGAGTCCCTCAATAGGCAAACAACGTAGGATTTATCTTGTAATTTGACAGATAAACTGTAGTTGTTAATTAGTTGTTTTATGTCGCATCAATTATTTTAATTGTTATTAATAGACTGCGAGTGTTTATGGAATGTAGCATATCCGAACATGTACAAAAGAAAATACGATATTGAAATCTAAATGTGACAAAAAATTATTTTTCTCGAAGTTTCGCTTTTCGTAAGCGATTTGTTTACATAAACATCCACGGATTAGTTGGCGATGACGTTACTGGCGTCGTTAAAAAATCAGGAAGATAATAATTCGTCGACATTTTTGATAGCGGTGAGGCTGCTCGAGATATTCGCTTAGTTTGTATTTTTTCCTTTTACAAATAATTAAAATATTCCAGTGTTGACATTGTCAAGTCTTCCAACAGATCAAACGTGCATTTATTATATCGGCGTATACGCGCATCAATCTTTTGATTGTGAGATCGAAACTCTCGAAATTCATCGATCTTTTCAGTTATGAGACTATGCATTCCCTCTCACTGCTTTCTCTGCCCGTTTCGTTTGCTTGTACACGGTAAAAGGAAGGAAGAATTTTTGAGATATAATACATCTTTATAACTGTTTGACATTTCCGAGAATGTCACTTGAAGATTTAGAAAGAAAGATGACGTGAACGTTCTCTCTAGAAGGGGACACAAGGATCGACTTGTCGATCACGTCCTAAATCAGCTTAACGCATCGATTATGCGTGTATTTCGCGTGTAGGAGCTATGTACGTGTTTCTACTTCGCAATTCAGGAATGAGCGTTCAGCTATGTCAGGCCCATCCCGAGATACCCACACGAATCTCTTTTTTCGCATACGGCGATGCAAGATGTGTCCATGAGTCTCTCAGTCTTACTGTAAATTCTACTTAAAGTAGACATGCACTACTAACAAGCAGTTTGGAAGCAGTGGTAGTAATTTTAATTGTAGTATTAAAAAGAAATAATGTGTAGACAATGTGACACATCAAATATTCTATAATAGTTTCACAAATTAACATTTTACTCCTTGTACGTCCAACGGGTAATTCGTATTTTTTTCTGGTAATTTCTGTAAAGAATGTGAATATATTACACTCCAAGATCGTGCTAAATATTGCCAGAGTTATTATTTATTATTATATCTGACGATATGTCCATTGGAACAATAATCTAATAGGTCGACACCCGTCACCGAGAATAATAAATTTATTTATCTGCTCGTATCGTTCATGACCAGTTTTTAATTATAAAACCCTCGTAGTGTTTCGCCTAATCAAATTGTTCTCTTATTGTTAAAGGTAAGTATACAACTTTTCATGATATATCTGGATTCTACAGCTAATTTTATAGCTAACCAAATCCAATCAAAAAGCAGATAATCTTTTTGCAAAAATCATTCGTGAGGTACTTAACTGACATTAAAATGGTGTTTGTTTTAACAATTGTTTTAATTAAATTAGAAACTGTTGCAAATGATGTATGATTGTTTATGTATGTGTCAATTCCGTCTTTAATTTGGTCGTTTACCTTGTCCAATGAAGTTAAAACAGAATTTGATACACATACAGGGTGATCCGGAAAGAAGTGTTTTATCAGTACATTCTACAGTTAATCTTAAGTGTAAAATATCCTGTTAACATAAATCTGATCCTTAACTGTCATCAATGTATAAGAGTTTAAATATCAATATCGTAATTAATGTCAAACGCGTTACAATTTCAATATGAAGGTTATGATATTTGATTTTACTGTGACACAGAATAATTTTTTAATAATAATCTAGTAGCTCTTTCAGTGCTAACAGGATTATAATGGTGCCAGCTTATTCTGAAGAAGACACAAAAAGTGTATACTTTTTTCAACAATTTGTAATTCCACAAAATAATACTACTTTCACCTGTACCAAATTCGGATACGTTATATATGCAGTAACTTATCGTTACATAAATGAAATCAAGATTTATATACACAGATTTCAGTCTGTTTTCAAATTATTTTAAACACGTCGAATGTCGTGGGGGTCACCGGTGACCGGTACCTCAAATTTAAATTAAATAAACAATTGTTGCTTGTCACACAATTCTGTGCAAATTTCATACTGAAACAATAATGTAGGAACAGAAGAATATGATTGTATATTCAAATCTTTTTGTTCTTTACGATTTATATAAAAAATAGTAAAGTATATCGTGTCTGATTGAGTATGACTGTTTTCACTGTGGCGCTCAACGTGTTAAAATTGATAAAATTCGACAATGAATATTTTTCTAAAATTTCGTCATCTCACCCCAACTTCACCTATTTACTAGGCATTTTTTTGGGTCTATTGAATAGTATCTCTCCTATGAACCTTGAATACTTTTTCAAATACACTGTATACACAGTGAAGCACCTAACAATTATCCTGAATAAGTTTTAAATTATGCGTTATAAACAAATTGTTATGCATAAAATTACGTAATTCTGACTTGTGTATGTCCTTGTGGATGAAAACCGAATGTCACTGTGTGATAATATACAAAGAAAAAGACAATAGATCATTCCAACACGCGTACATGTATTGTGATCAGCTAGCACTACTTCGCAACATTAAAATTGCAGTATCCTCGAAATCAATGCCTTTTGGACACAAATTCCTAATATATATTTTATAGAGGGCAAATATTTATGTGCATCACTATATTAAAAATCTCTGTTAAAAATTAAAGTTGATTTTCATTTCTACTTTATAACCCCGTCTATAAGAAACAATTGGCATCGCATGATGCCTTCATTAAACTCACGTAACTTTTACGTATAACAATTTTTCATAAGATGCTCAATTTAGAAATCCTTGGAGATGATCAGGTTGGGTGCCTCAGTGTGTATACAGAGTGTTAAAAACAAACATTCAGAACTTAAAGAGTAGGTAGTACTTCATAAACTCAAGAAACTATGTCTAATTAATATCGAGTGGTAGAAAAGTTAGTATTATTCGAGTTATAAACAATTTTCCAAACAATGTTTTCGACTTAAAATTATTTACAGTTCGAATACCATTCCTTTTTTGAACCACGTGTACTCGACATCTTTTATTTAGTTTAGTTAGTAGTATCTATCTTGCAAATCATGCGTTTTGTCTGGTAGTCTGTATACAGGTGATATGGAAAACGGGGTATAAGCGAACAAAAGGTAATTCTTCATTAAAGAATAAATTGTAAGTATAGAATAATTTTTTGCGTTGGAGGTTTCATAAAAAAGAAATTTAGCAAGTACGCGCGTATTAGTGACAGGTACCTCTAGTATCATTCGATGAAGCTCAATCAGCATTATGTATGTTTGTGCGTACGACCGCAAAATAATTACTGGGCGTTTATAATTGAAAATAACCACAATGTAAATGAATCGAAAGAAGCGAACTGTTCTAACTTTTGAGCAGCTGATACAATCCACATCAACAGAAGTTCATGAATTCTTACGTATAAGAGCACAACTATGCCTTTAAAAATGAGGTCAACATTTCCAACGATTCACGCGTTAATAAAGCACAGAATTTAAAAATGTGTTTAAGTCTCTTAATAACATTTCACGACCTTGCATAGAAGCACAAATAACAGCGATCGAGCGCCTCCGAACGCTGCTGCAGGTGACATGCGTTTTTGACAAAATGTTAAGGTCAGTTTCCGAAAAACCGGTGGCTCGTTCGAATGGAATTTATTCTACAATTTAGATGTGTTTTTTAACAGGGACTCATCCTACGTCCGCTTGTGTCGTGTTTTCCGCCTCGGCCTGCAGAAGAATGCGCAAGGCAAAAATAGTGTAACGCGCGAGAAGGGGGAAACGAAGTTGAAGAAAATATGAATTCGAAGGAAAAAACGAATGTGTAGCGAGTGTTACCGGAGTGACGTTAACGCCTAGCTCGCTTGAAAGTCGAAGAGACAGGCATCGAGCCTTTAAAGTCAAACCAGTATCCAAAGGAGACAACATCGTCTCGTTGCGCAAAGACTCTACTTTCACTGACCACGTACACGCGAAACTCCGGCTCGTGCATGTGATTGTGCCCTTGTACACCGTCAGCCCGTAAATACGTCGAACGTTTCTGCAAAATTCTCCACTTCAAGAATATTGTAAACGAGAACAATTCCGGCTAGGAGAGAACAGACTGTACTCCCCCGTCCGAAGACTTGGTCAGCCAAAGAGGATTCACTATTATCCTGGAAGAAACGTCCACGATGTACGTGGTACCACAATCACAATGGACTACCCCCTTCTTAATTGCTCGAATCACTATCACGAACGTGTAGATTTGAGATCCTCCTTAAAAGATAACTTTGACAACGATAGAATCAACATATCGCTGCCTTTTAAAAAGAGACTAAGTTACTTAACAATTTATTGTGATATACACATTGTGGGCTGATTTTCGGAGTACTATTCAGAAGCAGAGGATTCTACACTTTAAAATAAATCAGATGAGTTAATTTTTGCTAATGATGCTTTGTTCTCGAGTAAAGTAAGTTTGAAAACCACTGGGGCACTTGGTTGAACTTCAGTTTAATGGATTTTATTGTTAATTGGTATCATGCTTCTTTTGTAGACGACGCGAAATCGCGTGTTGATTACTACCAGAATTCACCATCAGTTGACGTTTCAGTGGAATGCAATAGCGAACTCATTTTTTTTTAAACATTTATATGCACACGTACTTGACCGGTTTTCGAGCTCATTTTTCACGAAGACGAAGTGCCACTTGAGAGAAACGTATTCCACCATGTTTGCTTGTTTTGAAGAGTAAAATATCTCGTCAATGGTTGATGTTAAATTATGTTGTATACATATTATATACAATGATGTTCCTAGGAAACGGAATAAGATTCGAAGAAGTTTTTATCATAACACAACGATTCGTTTGACGTGTTTGGTATATCTTAACAAATATGGTAAAACTTATACGACGAAATTTATAATCTAATTTGACGTGAAACAAAATACGTTAATGTTTCGAGTTTTAAAGAATTTAACGAATTCTTAACGTTCATACAGTCTGCAAAAGTGCAGCTTTTCTGACAACGGACTATCTTCCTGAGCCTTGATTCCTTAACTACTGAAAACGCTAAATCGAACACTTTATGATGCATTCCACATGTCTCCAAAAATGGCAGCATCCAGCATCAAGTACAACAAACTGGAAGTTACGGAAATCCTAGAAACGTCACGCGGATTGTTCAGATTTCAATAGAAACTTAACTAGTCAAGGACAATCCGCAACAGTTGAAATTATTTCCAATACAAAATACCAAATATCTTGTAAATTACTAACTCTCCAACAGTTGCATCTCAACAGTACGACGCGCAGTATGAGCTGAGAAAGATCGATTCGCGTAAAAAGTCTAAATAATTCCAATAAAAAAACACCCGTTGCGGTTGTAGAAAATTTTCAAGCATCATTCTTCCCTGTATGCAATTGGAAAAGAGCAGCCACAGTTTGCACCAGACTCTGGTACACCCTTGTATACGCCTTCGTCGGCTCTAAAAGGGCCGAACACTTTGGAAACACTCTGTGCGGTTGACCAGGTGATAAAATATTCAGTCATTTTACAGAGAATCGTTATTGGTACGCAGTTGCTGTTTCCATCTCTAGCTGCAGCTAGAATTGAGCAAGGCGACCGTGCCTTACACCGATGACGTCATGCTGGACGGATCCAAGATGGCGATCGCGTGTTCGCCAGGCAAAATCGTGTAGGACCGGTTTTCGACGGGGGGTGGCGGGTCGTTTATCCCCGCGGTTTTGTCGTTTTGCGGCCGAAATGTACTAGCCACGAAACACCGTGGACCTCCCTGCTCACAGGTGCCGTGTAACAACCCGGGATCATTCCTCGGGTCGGTTGCAGTGTAATTAAGCCTCAGTGGCGTAGCACAATACTTCTTCGCGCTTCGTTTAACGTCAGTCAGTGAAAGTAATTAACGCTCGCACAATGCATCGTGAAAAGTTTCGTATGTAGAAAAAAAAAATTACGTCGCGCAGGCTCCGACGGTCCCGCCTCCGGGAGGCACAATTTTCCCGAGAAAGTGAAAACCGGGAAGCGAACTTATCACGCAGAAAATTAAGAATCCTCGGAGCAGGAGGGGACGAACGGCCCTGGTGGAGGGGGGAGGGGGGGAATGACATTCGAATATCGTGCGGGGGCGGGCAGACTGTCATGGAATGCTGTGTCAAATTTGTCGTAAATTGAAAAAAGCGAAACGATCCACTGACAGATCCAACATAGTCGGATACCCAGATGAGTTTTTTTTTATATATAGTCGTTGAACATGTTTGTCAGCAATTCGAACGAACGTGCGTATATATCCGTCTCGTTGAGATTATACGATCCATCCCGTTCTTTACTGTCACTTTCTTTGAAATAGAATTTTAGTCGGCATCGATAGTTCATTCTGAACTGCGTTTCTTATTATACACAGGAATCGGAGCTCGATGATGGAGGATCGTGAGCAACTGAGGGAATTACGCGGAAAAAAAAATATATGTACATGTGTAACAGGTAGTTTCTCCTACCTTCTTTGACTAGCTGCAGCAAGATTTTCGAGACATTTGTGGGTCCCGGAGCCGATGATACGCTCCTGATCTCAGGTTCCACGTACAGGTAAATATCATCCAACGCGATCGCGCTGCCGCGACTGAACTCGCTTTCCGTCGTGTCGGTTTACCTGCGACAAGAGAGACCTCTGAGGTGTTCAGTCTCTCTCTTTCTCTTTCTATTCGGCTTCTCTCTTTCTCCCGATCCATCCCCCCTATCTACCGATATTTCCTTCTTCCTTTCGCCGAAGCTCTTCCTCTCTCCTTCACGGTCTCTCCCTCTCTCCCAGAGTCGGAGCAGATTATCATGAATTCGCGTACGAACTGAACCCTTCCGAAGTCACGTGAATTATGAGCTCGTTTGAAATTTTGACTTGCAGCAGCACTTGAATTGTCTGGATTAACGACTCACTAGGATGTCTGGATGATTAAAGTTTCCAGAAAATCGAACGTTTCATATTTTACAGGAAAGATGCGTAATATGTTGTGCATGCAGGCTCCAGGAAATATTCAAACGGTTTTCAACTAAACGTGTAACCCTTTCGGCACTAAGGGTGACTGAAGTGATCCAGAGAGCTGCAACCGATGTGTGCTAAGAGCCACTAAATTCACTCAGCGAATATTTTTTGCATAACAATGAAACAATCGAGTTTTTTTTTAAAACAGAGATATGCAGGGTATTTCTGAAATGAGTGAGGAAACTTTAGAAGCATATTATATTGTGCATTATACGATAATAAAAGGTCGTATGAATTGCATTTACTCAGAAATACTTCCTCTCTGAGTTACAGGCATTTTCTATGTGCGGTACGAATTAGATTAATATCTAAGGAGTTTGTACAGGTTAATCGTTAAGTAAACACGGTTCTTTCTTTTGTTTTAAACAAATTGTTGGTAGTTGACTTATCTGATTACGATAAACATTTTTGTATTTGCTGCTAACATATAAAAGTATAACAGTACTTGTATCTCCAATGCACAGTATTCTTGTAAAATTGTACCACAGTAAAAAGTGTTTACATGTGGAAGAGGCTTCCGGATAAGAGTTTATAGAATTTGCTTTAAAATAGACAGTGCATCTGAAGAGGTATGATGAAACTTTATTCTGCAATTCAAAATTGAGAAAGAAGTTCTAACCCAGATGCGTACACTAGCTGCTTGCTTTGAAGAGGTAGTCAGTTTATGATATGATTGGAATTCTATGCGAGACAACTTTTAAATGATACAGAAAACGTACACAAAGAAAACGGTCGTATAAGAAACTCGAGTGACACCATGAGGAACCAGTTATGAGTAGACTGCGGATGTTTATGGAATCTAATATATCCAAAATGGTGCATGATGGATATTTAATAAGAAAGCAACATAAAGATTACATATTTTGAACATTTCAATGAGAAAATACAATCTTTGCTGAGGTTCTATTTATTTAACTCCATTAACATAAAAAATAAGGGAGTCTAAAAATGTATATTTGCATTAACATCCGTAGTCTAGTTATGAGTGTTCAAATTCGTGAAACAGTTACTGATTCGTGGTATTAAAGCGTATAGTCTAATAATGCTTCGACTAAAAGGGCTCTCTCCTTTGTTTTGAGATACAGAGAGCACTCGAACTTTTGTAACATTCCTTTAGATACGCATATTTTGATTTAATGCATAAAAGTGATCAATGGTCGGAAAATGACGAGCGCGTGTAATGTCAAACTGTAAGAACGCTATCTAAAAAGTAAAGTTATAACATCAATTTCAAAATATTTATTTTACTCTAGGAACATGCAAGTCTCCGGATGGTGCACGTCACGTTTGAAGAGTTTACAACGGTGCAAATAATGTTTGCAAAGCATTTCTTGGATACATTCTCTGCAAAAGTACTCGAAAAATATTCGATATTCACAATAATAACAATGTGTATTTTGTTTTAATCATTTCTTAATACCACGCACGATAATAGATGCCCCGTGGTATGTCAAAAATTAAGACATAAGAAAAGACGTAAATATTAAGAGCATTAAAAACGAAGTTGTACATGTGGCTAATAATTACAAAATGAGGCTTACTAAACACTTGAGTCATATAGCAAATAGACTTTATACAACAAACATAACAAGAAGGCTTCAAAGTAGTGATGGCCACCGGAGCTGCGGGCTTCCCCCACTCTAGGACCACTCCCCAGATTTCGGTTCTCCTCAGTTCCCTCCTCGTTCCCCGTCACAAAGAAAGCTACTGAAGTAGTCGTCTCAGAGTTTAAGTTATTGCGAATAACTGTATGTATGGTTTTAGGCGTAGACCTAAGCAATCTCACGCCTAACCGGTTGCTCCAAGATCTGCAACTCAAAATCACCCCTTGCAGTAGAGCAGATAAAACCTGTCAGAGTTGTAACATTAAATATGTTGTAAACTACTGATCGTCTATACCCAAAACCATATATAGAGAGATTCGTGGTAACATGATCTATCAACATACAAGTGGTCATTAAAATCTGAGACGACCACTTCGGCAATATCATCATCGTTTTAGATCACAGCCTATATGAGGGGGATGGACCTAGAGTGGGGGAAGGCCGCAGCTCCGGTGGCCATCACTGCTTCAATGGAAATATCAAATCTAGTTATTCAGCAACAAGATATGAAACAATGAGAAAGTACCTCCATGCTCCATAACTACAAACACCAAAATATTGATTTTTTTAATACAGTACATTGATACTTTTTTATGCAGAATGTTCCGTAAAATCGATCCACGTAAGAAAATGTTTCTTTTTCATTTCGAAAAACGATGCATTTGCACTTTTTAGGCGTATCGTTGGACTTATGAAACAGCTGCGCTTATAGAGAAATAGATATCCTTACACCATTAAACTTTTGTTTAGCTCGAACCAAACTCGAGTTATAAACCGTTCCGATTGCGTGACTCATCCTGTATAGCAACAATTTATTGCATCTTGTAAAAACAGTTACATGCTAACGAAACTTCTGAATTTTTCATAGTTCCAATACCTCTAGTAAAAGAATGTTGTAAATGTTGTTTACGTTCTTAGATATTCTTCAAACTTGCCTTCAATAACTTCAGAATCTTTTGTAGATTTATTTCAAATTTGGTAAGTGTCCTAATACTTCTGGACACCCCTGTACATGTCGAAGAAAACGAAAAGGACAAATTGACAACACGTCCCTGTACTTACGAGACCAATAATTTAAAGAAAATTGCGTTGAATTTTTTCAATTATATTTTTTTTCATTTGGTATTAGAAAATATGAAAAAATATAAGATGGTGCTATCTTTTTGTCCGTGACTGTATCTCCCTGTAGTACATAACCCCGCGCCAGTAATGTTCTTATGGCTATCCTTTCTACCTACCTAACCACCCACCTATTTACGCCTGCGAGAATGCGTGGCCTTCTGTCGTGTTGCTGGTCTTCTGGTTCTGTTTCACTGCGCGTTTCTCTTGAACGAATCATCGACGAAAACTGGACTTTCCATACGTTCGATTCGAACTGTCTTCACTTCGAGTGGCCATGTTCCTTCAGCGCCTGCTAAAAGGACGAATCCAGGCGGATCTTCCGATTTCAAACGGAGATCCTTTTTCAGTAGTGTCGATTACTTGAATAGCCTAGCCAGACGTCTTTGCTGACAAGCCGTGATAAGTTACAGTAGCTTCTTAATGCCCAGTTTAACTTTTTGTTGCAATGTTACAAAAACAGGCCCCACCCAAAATGATGCAAGCATTTTCAACACGGAACATTCAGCACCTTCAAGCAGTATACTGAATTTACTGTTTCATTTTCTCGAATTGAAGAAGTTTTGCAAGGGATAACATTTTCGGGTTTCACAACAGTCTTATAAATGTATTAACTGTTTTACAAGTAGCCTTATAAAGAAAAATTTAAAACTGTCAAGAAAATAAAATAAGTGCGTTAAATATTCGACAGAGCCCCTGTGTCGTGCCCCTCTGTATGAAAAATGGAAACACCTCCACCGAATATTCTTCTGGATAATTGAAATGACAAATTTTTAAGTAACTCTATTCAAGTGAACTCCGTAGGTGGTTATTTTGAATTTTATTATTAATGCCGTGTCGAAATATGACGAAACGATTTGAAGTTGCTGTAAACTTAATTTTTAGTTTCTTAAATTAGATACCAAGTTTTGTTAAGAATGAACTGGAAACGGGTAGGGGTATCTTCGTAATTTTCGTTGTTTCATAAAGTAGAACCAAATCATGTTTTTTCGCCTTTTCCGACACATACTCTTTTGCCTTTTATTCGAATTCGTCTCACTCTTGTACATTGTCGCCGCTTCTGTCTGGTTTTGCATGCAGCCGTAAATGGCGAGTAGAAGACCTTGGACACCCATACTGAAACTCTTCTTCTCGTACACCTTCTAAAAGATACACGATACACATTTCATATTTTTCACCTGTTTATCATTTCATTTTGAGCTTCAACTTCTCGTGATACACTCACGATTTATCTTCAGTAGCGATGCGACAATAATTACATCTAACAACGAAACGCATTCATGAAAAACTGAACGTACCACGATACAGGTGAAATAATAATTTTGCGAAAGAAAAATCGGTTATACGTAATTAAGTATTTGTATGTTTTAACGAAGACATAAAATTGATGAGTCAAGGATAATTTTAGTGTATTCGGTAGATTTCAAGATTATATTTTTTCAAGTCGCTAATTTCTCAAAATTAGAATGTTTCACATACTTGAATGTGCTGAGTATCATAATCATCCACAGTATAGTAAATACCAAAACTGCCAGAATACTAAAACAAATATGGGATCGTTTAATCTGTTGACTGGCGAAGATACTTTACCTTATCCTTTAAAAATGAAGACGGGTTCTAATTACTCGCAAAATGTTCAGTAATATTTGAACCCACTCATCGGAGATGATTTAACTCATCATTTGAAAATATCTTTGTTATAAGAGAAAACAAGTTAAGTCAATTTTACTTATCTGTACCTGCAAATAATATATGTTATTAGACAACAAATTATTTCGTCGAATGGTTAAATGTTAGAGCTCTCTCGTTATTCATTCATATTTCTGATCATATAACCTGATATACAACTTTCCACATCATCTGATTTAAATGACCGTGTGGAATACCTAATAAAGACGTTATTATAACTAAATTACGCAGAAGGAATGCGTCCAGCACCATCTCCTTTTCAGACCCATCGTTGCGGGACACGAACGAACCAATGGACCTTCTTCTTTCAGACTTCCAAATATGGTAAGACGGACACTGACGTCTCCCGATCTTCTTTTCTCAATTGAACAACTGTATGTTCGAAATATTTTAAACCTGAGACAATACGAAGCTGAAGAAATTACGATTTAAATGAGATAACCGGAATACGTACGCATTAATTATATATCGATTACTCATCATTATTCTCCTTGTCTCCTCCAAAAACTCTTACATACTACGTAGTTTTCGTCGTCGAGTGTGGAAAAGTACCACTTACTTAATAACAGGTCCCTGAAGTCATCTTTCGTCGGTTCAAGTATAAATATTAGGGAACATACTCTTTGACGAAACGTCCTTGCAAAGTGATTTTCATTAATTATCAATTTTTGTTCTCAAGATCTAAAAAAGCCAGCACCTTTTGCCTTTTTGATGGATTAAAAGTGGGACTTACTCACAGATAACTTATAGAATTAAGGTTTGCTTTATTGAACTGATGCTAGATTTTAGATCTGCATATAAATCGCTCAGAAGCCAAATTGATCAGCTCCATAAAACGAAAAGTAGAGAAAATTGATGATGTTACAAACATTCGTGTACACTGATAATGAAATTGACTAAAAGTAGAGTTGATCGGTTTGTTTTCTAAGCGGATCATATGTTTGGAGCTTTAATATGTCAAGGAGGAACTTTACAACATCTTCAGTCAATTTTCTTAGTTTCTCGCAATATGAATGAAAAATGGATATTGAAAATTTAAAGTTTTCCTTGTAATTCAGTTGATAAACTATATTTATTTTATATTACGTTTTAAATAAAAATACATTTACTTAAAGAACGCGGTAAAAGTTACTCGCAAGTTTATTTACGTTAGCACAGTCTTTGTGAATGAAAATACATAGATTCTCGTTTGTATCCCTACAAACGTGACACGCATCCCGCGAGACAAACGATAAGTTCGGATTTTCAATTTTCAACGAGACCACCTTAAAACAATGTTTGAAGCATTTCCAATTGTCTCGTCTTTTTCCCTTCGCTCATCGCATGAAATCGTTAAATAATTACCAAGTGGTCCATTTCAATGCAAAATGACAGAAAAATTGCACGTATCTCTTTTAAACTCTAAGTCGCATGCATGAAAAATCCACAGATACAAACCTATCCGAATTCTAAAAAAATTCGAGAATTCAGGCCCTCTAAATACACGTACTCGGAAACATCGTAAAAATTCACGTAAGGCACGCGATAAATGCACGAACTACTGCCGGCAATTTGTCTTTTGCACGAATAATAATTAAGAAATATTTATAAACAAAATGTCGACGATACGTTCGAAAGGCTCCAACATCCCGAGAAATTCGCGTAAAACAGCGATGACTAGAAGGAACAAACACAAAATGTGATCCACCCTCTGACTCGTCCTTGGACCTCCATCTTGCATCTTCCTCGCTTCTCCATTCTTGGTGAAAAAATATTTTCTTTGTTTTGTGAATCTTCTCTGTTTCTACTGTTGTCCGAGGCAATCTGTAAGAGTAATATTATGATTCTACATATCTTTATTCAGACTTATTTCGTGTACGAGACGTTTACAGTGAGTGTCGTCTGCTACTGTTATACTAATTACGAAATATCATTATTGTATACGTTTTGAAAGTTACATAAATAATTCGACATCTTTCAGTGTCCATCTCTTCTCCTTTCACTCGTCTTGTTTGTAAAACATTTCATCAAATTTATATTTTATAGAATTTTTACATCGTTTTATACTGAAAACAAAGTACAATTGCGTTTGTTTAGGGATGTAAACGATTTGTTTGTATATAATTTTTCAAGATTCCTGTTACAAAATCTGCAGGGAAATACACTTGACCAATGAAAAGTGGAGGATTGTCATAAAAATGAAAAATGAAGGTGAATCCTACAGAGAATTAGCCAAATGTTAGGGTAAAACTCTTTAAAATAGTAAACGTATACAATAGAGATAGTAGAATATTGAATATTTCAATATCATATCCGTTCCTTTCCAATCCGAAAATGGAGCAAAATTAGAAAGTGAATAGAAAATTGTATAATCTATGGAAACATAAACAGGCGAAGTATTGAGTAACAATTCAGTTTTTCGTACGATCATATTGTACAGAGTTTCTCTTCTTGGAAAAAGATGAAAATATTGTAATAGCAAGAATGTTTCTTTGGAAAAAGAAAGTCAATTCCAATTATACGATTGCACAAAACTTATCTTCAAGTCAACAGATCACAGTATTGTGGTTTGTAGTCGTGTTTCATCATTTAGAGTAGGAGGAATAGTAATAATAAGTGGAAAAATTAACGCTCAAGTGTATTTCAAATTATTGAAAGCAGTCGTAATTCTCGAAGGAAGAAGATTAATAAAAGAAGATTTTTTCTTACAGTGACAAAGTCAACGATATGTAAAACAAAAATAGTGACAAATTATTTAAAAGAAATTGTATTAACCTTTTGGCGTGACTTCCTCAAAGCTCAGATCACTTTTCCATTAAGAATCTGTAGACTGTACTAAAATTTTAAATTTTGGAGAGGAGTCTCAGAAGTATCGAACAATCAAAATTGTTAATGAAAGAAATACGGCGATAATTCTCGATTAAATAAATCAGCAAATATTCACTATCACTGTGGCTACTAATTTATAAATTGAATACATATACGTTTACTCATTTTTGTAACACACGTTTAGTATAAAAATTTCGTATTCACTTTTTTCTGAAAATAGATTATTAATTAAAAAATAATGTATCATTTGTATGATTGAGAATTTCTCTCTAAAATACGTGTGTTGGTATTATTGCAAACAATACTGTATTTCGCAAACTTTATTTGTTGCTCTCTGATAATAATAAATTATTTAATTATGTGATCCTCCATTTACTTTGATCAAGTTACAGTGTCGTACAAAAGTTAACTTACAAAAGTCGTTCTGTGATTAAATTAACACGTTAATTGCGGACGAGGTAGATTTACCCATAAATTTCCTCCCTCTAACAAAATTTATTTAAGAATAATTTTAAATATAAACCTTCCCTACAAAACTATTTAAGAACTAATCTTTATAAAATAAATTTTCCCCCTCTACACTCTGGCTTCTAACGACCTAACTGGTCTGCTCGTCCTACCTGGACAGGTAGATCTACCCCCTGCTTAAAATTGTTTAAAATCAATAAACATCTATTAATATTTGCAATATACGGCTCAATACATACAAAAATAAAACAATAAAAAAAATCTGCGGTTTAAGGAGGAAATGGATTTTGAAATGTTGCAATGAATGTATTAATAAAATAATATGGTTAACGTTCTTAAAGTGGAAAATAAAGATATTGCTCACTTGGATCAGGCCTCCTGAAGTTCTCCTTTGATTCCAGGCACGCTATGGTGATGCCTCGACGCGAGTTTGTTCGCCAGTTCATGCATTACATCCCTGTATATCACTGTGTCCAAATTTTCTCCTAACATGTACAGAAGGAACCAATCGCCCACCTTGCTGCGTCGAACTATTGTCTCCACGGCTTCCCTTCTCACCAGACGAAATCGTAACCGTAAAAGGTACACTCTCGTGCGCGGCGAAAATATAATTACGATCTATTAAAAGAAAAAAATGAATGGATCCGTTGACGATGATGAGAAACGTGACCCATGAGAAGTTCTACTTAACACATTGCCAACCGCACGATTTACGCTTGATCAGATGCAGAGCACCTTGCGTCTTAACTTAAATTGCAATAACTTCTGTAATATGAGTTATATAACACGTGGAAATTAAATTCATCGTGTTCATTTAACCCTATTGCACTCCAAGCATCTTTTGATAAGATAGACCTGCAGCTCCAACATAACTAATGTGATGATGCAACCAATATGGTTGTGAGCTACTGAAAGCAAATGTTAATTTTCAACGATTCATATTCAAAGAAAACTTCATCGAGATAAGATATTTACGCTTTACTTAGCTTTACGTATTAAGAAATACTTCATTTTTGACATGGTATACAAAAATTAATAGACAAAATTGACAAACTAATGCAGTGCCTGAGATACTGGCATACTTGGAGTGGAACGCTTGACATTGTCAGTGCCTGACAGGCATACTTGGAGTGCAAAGGGTTAAATGTATTAATGGATTTAATTTATTGGAATTTATTTTCATATGCTTGTATGAAAAACACAGATTGACGAGATGCAACGTGGTAGGCCTACCCCTATGGTTGGCAATGTGTTAACAGAGTTGCATACACAGCGAGTTTTGTATGTCTTATCGCTTACGAGTGAAGTTTTCATTATTAGAAGCACATAACGATTCAGTGTTATGCAGTGCCGTGAAAATCTACTGACGTGCGTGTGTGGCCAAGCGTTTAGTTGCAGCAATTTTGAGCGAGTGTGTGCATGTGGCACGTGTCGGGAAAGAACTTTCTGGTAAATTCCAGAAGATTTCGTCAGCGAGGTATTTTTTTTGTGACCTAGTACATAACAATACAGTCATAGTTTTCTTTACAATCCTTGGAGATCCTATGTCGAGTCTGACTCGACATCGCATTAGGCTGCCTCGACATAAGAATTACTATTCCAAAAATATTTCTCCTATTATTAACACGTTGAACCGCGTCAGTCACCGGTGACAGACACCTCAAATTCAATTTAATTCAATAATTATTGATTGTCGCAAAATTTTGAGCAAGCTTCATACTGAGACAATAATGTAGGAATAGAAGAACACGACCAAGTACTCAAATCTTTTTTTTCTTTATGATTTATATAAAATATAGTAAATTATATCGTGTCTGATTAGGTATGGCCGTTTTACTATGGCGTTCAACGTGTTAAGAGTGTACATACTTTGTGAAGATGAGAGCATTAAGGTGATACAAACAAGGACAGTGTTTTGTTACGTCTTAACTGTAATACTTTGCTTGACCGAAACGCATAGTGATTTTAAATTCGCTTATGTGCGGCCAGAATTATGCTTATACAGGGTGTTTGACTACTGCTGGTGAATATTTTAAGGGGTGATTCTACAAGCCAAAATAAGTCGAGGATCAAGAATGACGAAATCGTGGCGAAGGCTTTATTTGTTAGTTATCGATGTTGAAAAATTAGGCTCTAAACGACTGTCGGCAGGGCTCATTCAGTGGAGGTCAACGTATGATTAATTCACCCTGTAGAACGCACACTTACCGACGGTTAACACTTTTTCCGTTGTTTCTTTTACCGCAAATTCAAAAGTAGATGTATGTAAGAGGGCGTTTCAAAAAGTAATAGCAAATTGACAATATTTCACGAAACGAATACCCCAGGCATTTCAAACTCCCGCGCAGGGAAGATACATTCTTAGAGAAGGTTTTGACACTGTCCAATACATGGCGTGGCGTGTTTAATTGAAAGGGAGGCATATACAAAATAGCAGCGCCCTTTGCTGTTTTCACAGTAGAGGAGCAGCGATCAATTATCAGATTTTTGTGGTCAGAGGGTCTGAAACCTTGTGAAATTCACAGAAAAATGCTGCAATACTGTGGCATGCATCAGATCTTACAGTATCCCCCATACAGCCCTGACCTCGCTCCCTCTATCATGTGTTTGGACCCCTGAAGGACGCTTTGAGAGGACGAAGATTTGGGAATGACGACGAGGTCAAAGAAGCGGTGCATTCCTGGCTAAAGGCGCAACCAAAAATATTTTTTTCCGATGGAATAAAGAAGTTGGTGCGACTGTGTGAGGAGTGTATTGAAAAGGAGGGTGATTATGGAGAAAAGTGACATATCATTTGTATCCCTAATTGAATTATATATCTCAAAATATTTAATTTGCTGTTACTTTTTGAAATGTCCTCGTATATCGTCCAGAAACTAAGGCAGCAACCTCACTCACAAGGAAAGCTACCAAAGTGGTCGTCTCAGATTTTAATAAGCTTTTACATGTTGATAGATCATGTTATTACGAATCTCCCTATATATGGGTTTAGACGTAGATGGACAATAGTTTAAAAGATAGTTAATTGCAAAAAGAAACTCTGCGTAATAACCTAGCGTCTACCCGACTGCATCAAGCTCTTCTGCTTGAAAACACCTCTTACAGTAGAGTAGGTAAAACTTGGAACTTTAACATTGAATACCTTTTAAACTATTCACCGTCTATGCTTAAAAGCTCGTATAGGGAGATTCGTAGTAACATGATCTATCAACATGCAAGAGCTCATTAAAATCTGAGTCGACGACTTCGGTACTTTTCCTTGTCAGTGGAAATCCCCCAGCCTGGTAAGTATCTAGTAATTTTTCAGTAACTGTAGATGTTGTAGAACAATGTAAGTAAAAGCTAAAACGGGAAAATTTTTCTGGTCGACGTAAGAAATCTAATGAAAGAAAAAAGATTGCCGGCGAGGTTAATTCAAGGTCACCGACATTTTTAATTGTCATCGAGACAAATACAACGACCTATAAGAACATGAACGTCAGATGGCCTTCAGTATGACAGAAGGGACAAATATTTCTTCCTAAATTTTCGTACTCGGTCACCAGAATCATCAACGGCTACAGAAATCATGTAGGTTCTCAGGGTTAAGGACACTCGAAATGTTATTTAAACAATTAAAATATTTTAATTTTAAAGGATGCGCTAATCATTCGACATCATGATCATAATATTCAAAAGTTTGTAAGTATAACGGTGTGTTCGCCGGAAATATTTTATCAAGCTGGACGACTTTGTCACTCACGCAGCATGCAGCGTGTTAATTAGCAGACATAAATGTACTCACCCTGTATAAAACCGTGATAAGGCTGAGCACGCCGAGAAAAAGAAACCAAAACCAGAGGAAAACATAGATCTTCTCATTGACGACATTTAACGGTAGTATACAAACGGCATCGTGCCTCTCGACTTCGCCGCTGACGCCGTACTTATAGAAGGTGCACTTGGTCATTCTGGGGAACACGTAGATCATTGGATCGACCCGGTCTTCCTGGTCGGATTCGAGAAATCGGAGCACGTCGATGCCGAAGGTCAGGAAGGCGCCATCGAAGAAGCGATTCATAAGAAACATTTGACCTGCGCATATTCGAGTCCTCAAGATAATACAATGTACAATTCTATATATAATAAAGCAGAGTCGCATTGTGCGCTCAATAGCAGTACTTCACTCATTGTCAGTTGTATCAACTTCACGATTAGTTTTTGCTGTGCTATCAAGTAATTTAAATTTTTAAAAGCTGAAATGCTCGAGTTCGATTTTAACACGTTCCGTCCACAGTGAAAAATTCCATAACTAGTCAGACGCGTGAAAATAAGTTTCTATAAATACATAACGTTAAAAACACAAACACTGAATTCTCTTATGATATACCATTCATTTGGTACTATTATTGTGGCGTCCGTTTTAATTGGAATATAAAGAATATTACCATTTATTTAGAATAATCGCATTTGGTGCGTGGGGCGCACACGACCCACGCGTATCGGAACGTGATAATTCATCATTTGCTTCGTCAAATTATCCGCCGTTTTATATAGACACGTTGAATGCCGCGGGGGTCACCGATGGCCGGCATTTCACATTCAATTTAATTCAATAACTATTTATTATTACACAATTCTGAGCAATTTTCATATTGTAACAGTAATTTAAGAACGTAAAAACGCAGCTGAAAACCTGAATATTCTTTTCCTTTACGATTTATATTAAAAACAGTAAATTATGTTATGTTTGGCTAGATATGGTTGTTTTCACTGCGGCATTCAACGTGTTAAAATTACTGAAACAACAGCTGCCAGTTGATGTATTACAATTGCTGTTCAACAACACTTTCAAGTTATATTGTGATGAAATTTTTATATCTACCAAATCGACCATTTAATCTGCACCAACACAATAAAATTCTTTTCTTCCGCGATGTGTAGAAATTTAAAAAATATCGACTGTTGCTGTAAAAGTTACGAGGAATAAAATAATTACAGAATTAAAAAGAGTGCCAATCTTCAAAATACGAGTTAGTTTCTAATTGTTTTTGCCGATAGCGTAGATACAGTTTGACTAGTTAGTCTTTGGCACTGGATGGATGGCATAAAACAGTGATGGGCGCCGGAGCTGCGGCCGTATGAGGGGAATGGACCTAGAGTGGGGGAAAGCCGCAGCTCCGCTGGCCATCACTGGCGTGAACAATAGTGATACTGAGGAGATACAGGCTGTCAATGGCGTTGTCACGTTGGAAACACCTGCTCCAATTTTCTGTCGCTTCGAAACTAATAAAATAGTGCAAATCATTGTGATCCACAACAGAAGTGCAAAAATTACGTAAAACAGTACAAACTATAAATTAAGTCCAGAACTTACAGATGCCTGGCTACCAGGCCGCTAAGTTTAATCTATACTCTTTATAATGTACTCCGAGAATTTAATATGATCGACTAGCTCCGCCAACATATTTTTTCGGCGTCCATCTAAAAATTCAAAGTGCCGTTTTTCCAAACAAAAATTCATAAATGCTTATAAATTAAAATCTATTCATTCATTTTTGATAATTCACTTCGTGTTATAATAAATAATATTTGAATTTTAAATTTTTATGCCCTTTGCTGTATGGTATATGTAAAAAAAAATGTGTCGCGATAGCAGCGCTAGTGGAGTGCAAAGTATTAAACAAAATATTCGATCTAATAAATGTAAGTAGCAAAAATACTCCGTGGTAGAATTTACTTGTTTGCTGTATCACTGGGTCTAAACACTTGACGCATATTAACGTATGGAATTTCAATAAACAATTTACAAAACTGCTGAAAATTTCCCAAGTTTCTGCGACCTGACTAAAATCTTAACTAATAGACAAGCAATATCAAATTTTAGACATCCTGTATGTTCTGTGATACCGGTGATAAAATTGGAGTGAGCCCAAACAGATGTCGCGGAGTGTACCCGAAGGCGTTGAAACTGTCTGTGAAGATCAAGGTTCAGAAGTTGCCGAAGGCCTTTGAAGCAAAGAAATAAAAGACGTGTACGCAGAAGAAGACTGCGGAAAAATGAAGTCACCCGCTGAAGCTGTCGAAGAAACTGAAAAGCTTGAGAAGAAAGCTTTAAGTAAATTCAAAACGTTGCTGAAGAGTAAGAAAGCGAAAGCTCCAAACACTAAAACGAGAACCCCCAAACCGAAGAAAACTGTCGCCACAAAGGCAAAGCGGCTGCTAGAAAATCATTTTGTTCGACGGAAAACATTAAATGGTATTTTTATTAAGAAAGTCACAACAGAATCAATTATACAGAACAATGGACTTTAATATTGAGCTGATGCACAAGTAAGATTACCATATTTTAGGAACGATAATCCCGGACACCAGTGACGGATCTGGGGAGGGTCGAATATTCTGATTCGAATAACTTTTTAACGCGTTAATTGCCACAGTGAAAACTCCCATACTGGTCAGACATACTATAATATCCTACTTGAAACACAAGTCAGAAGGGAAAAAAATATGTGACTATTCAGTTGCATGATATTGACGTTCTATACCTACTACGATATTAATTCTATTCAAAATTTTATTAAAATTAGTAATTATTTAATTCAATATAATTTCATGCGCCGGTCACCGGTGACCACCACGACAGTCAACGTGTTAATTAACTTGCAATTAAATGTACAGTCTGATGTCTTAAAACTGATTTCATGCATTGCAGAGTAATAAGCAATACGGCTTCTTTATCAGAACGTTTAAGATTATTATCAGTAGCGACAGTCGATTTAAAATAAGCAGCAATATTTGAAGATGAAACACTTCTGACTGAAACTACTACTGAAATTTGTTCCGGGTTCGTGATATATTTTTAATAAAATTCGGAAGTCTTTGTAAGTAAAACGGCGTTTCTTCCACGCTGATGTTTGCAATTCTTTTTAACTTATGGTTCTTCAAAAACGACATGACTTCAAACTCCCGATGTTTACAGCTAAAGAAGTTCAAACAATTTCGAGGAACGGAATAGTCCAGTCCGTTCTACTCACAAAGGACTACATACTCACAAAATTTCTGAAAAATCGGAGACCGCGCATGCATAGTTCGCGGCCATTCAGCATGAAATCGTTTATATAATTACTTCTCAGTGGAATTTGTAAATCACCACACAGAGATGGCTAACGTCTGTACAAAACGATGGCAGTTATTATGATTCATAAAACCCACACCCTACGCGATGTAGTAGTAAACAGATTTTTGAAAAAGAACGGAAGCACTTTCCGTGACGGCTGACAAATCTGACAGACAGTCGTATAGGTTCCGTTTGTTGGATGCTGCAAGTGGCCAATTGTATCGTTGCCAAATTTTATTGTGAATCATTCATTCATCGTTCCTTGCTAGAGGAGAAATTTACGAGCACACAGAAAAGTCGATACAACGGAAGACGGGGGAAATATTCGGCGAGTAGAGTCCGAGAAATGGATGAAAGGCGGTTCGAGGAAAAATATGTAATAACAAAAACAAACGCGGTACGAAACTCTGACAGGCAGAGAAGAAATATAGATTCGCTAAAAGTACCAAAACAAATATATCGAGGGAAGGTAAACGTATTAACGCGTAAAGATTCGAAGCGAGAGATAAAGAGAAACGAACAGAAACATACGATTATCAGAAGTTGGATGCGTTTCAGAGCTAAACGGTACAAGCTGTTTGATATTCGAGACCACTGGAAATAGCACCGTACCAAAACTTCGCGCAATTCCAGAAACGCAGACAAATAAGAGCAGCTTTTTTATTTGATGAATGCCAAATCGGAGCTCCTCGATGGAGTTATTTTAAAGACAGCTGAAAAAAGCGAAGAGGTCCGAATTTCTTCAAAAAGATGTTTAGAATGTTAGAGATCAAAGTGAGTTCTGACTCGTTCTCCCAGAAGTCTTACTCACGACAGTGGATGAAAGAAAACGGATTTATATGTCGGTATCACATATTTGGCTATAATCTAGAACAGTGTTTCCCAACCTTTTTTGGATCATGCCCCACCTCAACGCCTCAAAGTTTTTGGATGCCCCCCAGCATAATAGTCAAGCAAGTTCTGAAAAAGTATAACATAAATAGGTACGTCAAATAAAAAAACGCCTGTTAGCATAGAAACAATGGTGATCTTTGGAGTATATCGGTGATGAAGGTGATGAATCCAACATAATTTTTTAATTGCCCCCAAAATATTTAAAATTTCACCCTTGTGAAATTCCCACGTTTATGGTCTAGAATGATTCGAACGATTGTAATTACTACACTGCGGATGCTTATGCACTTCAGCATAGCTAAGTAAATAAAACAGACTCATTGTTGAAATGTTTAAAGTGGCAGCAAAATTTACCATTTTCCTTTTCTTATTTGTATTAAAACAACAATTTTAAAAAATAGAAATACATAAGTGTATATTTGCGTAAACATCTGCAATTTAGTAATTATAATGAATTATATTGTTTACTTAAAATGGCTCGTTCTTGATTATCGAGTAGAACTTTCTAACTCGAATGCGCAGTTACAATTTGTAGTAACTATTACACAGTTCAAGAGAATTATGGTCACATGCTTATAAAGTTCGATAATTCCGTGAGAAATTCAATGCCTTGCAATATTTTTGTTGCTTCAATATACTCTATAGTCCAAAAGTTAGAGAACATGCGACATTTCAGAACATTAACTAATAATTAATTAATATTATTATACAAAAACACGTTTACTTGTTTCTGATTCGTGTATACTTTAAAAACTAGGTTATTTTTTAAGAATATGGGACGAAATTGTTATTTAATTCAAACTTGTCAATGAAGGAAGTTAATCAAATTGTAGGGGCGCCGAAAGGACACATAGGGACATAAAAATGCAAGTGAACAACTGAATATTTTTTTCCTTTACGATTTATATTAAAAAGAGTAAGTTATATTATGTCTGACTAGATAAAGCTGTTTTCACTGGGGCATTCAACGTATTAAAATTACTGAAACAAGTTTTCAGTTGATGTATTACAATTGCTGTTCAACAACACTTTCAAGTTATCATATTGTGACGAAATTTTTATATCTACCAAATCGACCATTTAATCTGCACCAACACAATAAAATTCGCTTCTTCCGCGAGGTATAGAAATTTTTAAAAAATCGACTGTTGCTGTTAACATTACGAGGAATAAAATAATTAGAGAATTAAAAAAAGTGCCAGAGTGAAAAGAAGATGCCACTCACCGATTACGTTCACCAGGGCGAGAACCTCGCAGAGGTAGTATCTGTAAGCCCACCAATTGTGAAAACGCAGATTTTCCCACAGATAGTCGAGTAACATCTTCTTCTTTTGCTTTTTCTCAACCTCCGAACAGAGGCCGATGTCAAGGTCCATCATCAACGCGTGTATCTTGCCACCTTCCCAACCTTTCCACAGCCATCGAGGTGTGTAAAATAGAATCGCCTAAAACAGAAGAAACTAGAAATAAATAAATCGGAAACACGTGTGAAGAGGACTATGATTTACATCGATAAATTTCAATTAATTAAGTCTATCGAAACCTCGTCATGGCGTTTTTTTTTCAAAATTATTTCTTGGTACAATAAAACCTTATCACGTTGAACACCGTGGCGGTCACCGGTGGCCGACACCTCAAATTTTATTTAATTAAATAATTCTTGATTATCGCAAAATTCTAAGCAAACTTCATACTGAAACGATAATGTAGGAACAGAAGAACACGACTGACTACTCGAATCTTTTTTTCTTTATGATTTATATAAAAAACAGTAAATTGTATCGTGTCTGATTGGGTATGGCCGCTTTCACTGTGGCGTTCAACGTGTTAAAAATTTGAATTCATGACCACTTTTAGAATTCATGTATTTTTTAATGTACTGAAAAAGAAAAACAATGAAATATATTAATTATGTCAGTTATGATTAAAATATTCCGAGCTTTACGAGTGTTTTTAATCAATTTCCTCAATGTTGCTGGGTAAATAATTATGTCGTTTTTTATTTCATTAGAATCGATAGATGCCTGTTACGTAAAATATGTTCGATCGCAACAAAATTTCTTGAATCTGGTGAGTATCCATCATTCTCCTTATCAAATTTCTTACTCCCCCATACTGTTGTGAATTGTTCTATTTAGAGTCTCTTGAATGCCATCACATTATATTAGGTCAGTGCAAAAGTTCTGTCAATTTTTGCATTACCTACTACTAGTTTTGTTTTATTAAGTTTATTATCATACACAGAAATTTGCAATGGTTCTACAGAATAATTACCGACGTACTACTTTAAAGTAGAGGATCCAGTTTAGTGAATAGGACAGGAATTTCATTATGACTTTTTCATAATTTTATTGTTTTATCATGATAACGCTAAGCTCATACTCCGATTACGGAACAAGCAATTAAGACGTTTGGATAGAAGGTGCTACCACACAACCTTCATATTCTCCTGATATCACCCCAACAGATTTTCATTTATTTAGGTCGTTACAAAACATTTTAAGTGGCCGAACATTTACGAATGAGGAGCAGGTCAAACGAGCTATTAATAACTATAGACCCTATGGATCAAGAATTTTTAGTAATGAGTATTAATCAATTAAGAAGAAGCTGGGAAAGAGTCGTAGCATTAATTCGGCAATATATAGATACCAGGGCGGTCCTTATTTTTCGACTTTCGATTTTTTTTTGGTCACACCCCCTAAAATTGTGACGCTTGGTGAGAAAATGGTTTCTACAAGATTTCACGTCAATTTCAGACATAATTATGTTCCGCTATTCCATAAGCATTAGTAAATAATTTTTAATGAAGTACAATTTCTTAAATGTATAATAGTAAAAGTTGTGTTTGACTTACAATAATAAACTCAAAACCTTTGAATTTTACCATTAAATTTAGCATATAACGCTGCGTCTAAGCAAAAAAAAAACTGAAAAAAATGCTGACCCCTATAGCTAAGAACCACCCTAATAGACATATAGAAAATAAATTAAAATACTGAAAACAGTTGTTATGTCTTTATTACCTAAAACCGACAGAACTTTTGCACTCACCCAACATACGTCTGAATTTTATTCTCTGCCAGTTTCGGCGACTTGATAGCAAAAATATGTCGCTTCTGTGAACAAAACGTTGATGATATTCAAAAATCGAAAGAAATAGAAACTGGAGGAAAAAAGTCGTCGAAAAAAGTATTTGTTCTTTAAAAATTAAAGATGAATCTATCATTAAATTCCATGAGACGTTTTGTTGCTCACAGAAAACTGATAAGCCTACTCACGACGCGTGAACAAGTTGCGTAATACCTTCATAAGCGATTCATAATAGTTTTCACTTCAATCGTCGTGATTTTTTTACCGTTTCGTTATTCTGTTATTCGCTGTCATTGTATTAATAAATTCATTATTGTGTCTATTCCTGTGGCGTTCTCGTATCGCACATTTCCTCGGTCTCACCTCAAATGTATTCGAAGATGATCTTCAGACGATCTGTGTCTCAAAGTATCGTTCAGTAGAGTTTGCCTACTTTCTTGTATTTCTGAAATATGTTTATCTTTTGCAAACCCCTATCACGCTTATTAAACTTCCTTTTATAATTTGTTAAATTAGAATAATCTTAGAAGAGCGAAAATTGAAGGAGGAACAGCTAAAGTCATGGAGTGATCGCACTAAGGTCCTGGTTTTAATCCCATCGAACCACTGCAGGAAGAATTGAATAGGAGGATGCGGAAATCAACTCTAATGGTACGTATAAATCGGGCAACAATCTCCGGAAACATGTATCCAGCGAGTTGCTAACAGTTCTATGGATACACCGATTTGAATCTAGCTACTTGTGTCCGGCAACTTATGACGACAAGTCCCATGCAAGTGTAAAACGAATTGGGCGTGCGAAATTAATAGGAGCGAAAAGATATTAATTCTTCATGGTCTAAGGCAGTGCTCCACAACCGGTGTGCCGTAAGACTGTACTAAGTGGGCCGTGGCCACTTAGCTTCAAATAAAAATGAATAAGTAAATGTAATTTATGTGTATGGATTTTGTTATTCCTATTATTTTTAATACATTTTTGTTTGTGGTGTGCCGCGGAATTTTGGGAATGATATGAGTGTGCCAAGGCTGAGAAAAGATTGCGGAGCACTGGTCTAAAGGATCAAACTACATAATAATTTGTAGGCGGCAGCCGTTTAGTGTGTTGAATTTAGGAAGATTGAATTGGTAGTGGGTTGGATAGCTTATTAGTGGGATAGCACCCACCCGGCAAGCGGAAGGTCCCAGGTTCGATTCCCGGTCTAGTCCACCCAATTTTTTCTCCCTTACAATTTCTTAAAGACTTTAGTAATTAATTAATAATATTTCAGGTTTACTTATTCTTCCGTAAGTGTCCTAATACTTATGAGCGGGGACGTATGTCGCGGTAGTAGCGTCCGTAAAGTGCGAAGGGCTAATTGTAAGAATAGGCAAATACTTTGTACCGCTAGAAACAACTTGTCCGTACTTGTAGCAACAGAAAGAAGATGACCCATTGATAATACTTGTGCTGTTTCACCAAGGGATGAGCAGCGTGACCATGCAATCCCTGGCCCTTGCTGTTCGACACGCCAGGATAAGGAACAGCCTGTCCAAGGCTCATGTTAAACGCGTGCACCATGCTGTAAGTGGTATGAAGCCAGCAGAAGGTCTCCAAGACGACCTTGTCCACCGAACCAGACGCCTCACAATGTATAGGTGAACCAGAGATGCTTTTGCAAGCTAATGTCACACAGCCACCCAACAGAAGTGCCACGGTCGCGCGATAATGCAGTCGGAATATCATGGTGTCCTCGGCGATCCTCTGAACCTTGAAGAGCGATCGTAGGGAGCCAAACACGTCGATCATTTTCACCATTAGGGGCATTTTTGATCGTTTTGAAGTGACTGTCTTCGATCTGATGGAATGCTTCGAGAACTTGTCTACAAGACTTTTCTCGTCTTCGTGGAGAAGACAATCCCCTTCGTCTTTGTCGTGGAGATCCGTGTTTGAGAATGATTTTGGAGCAAATGTGAAAGAATAAAATTGAACACCTTGAAGGACAGATGCTACCAATTGTTATGACGAGGTTTATAACACCTGATATATCTTACTTCTTGCACTAATTTGATCATTCATATCGATTGCTTTCTTTTTATCGATCTTGATTCATATTAACACTTTCGTAGCTGATATATTATTTCTTCTTTTTGTTATAGAAGCTTGCAAGCTGTTAACGTAGTACTACATACCATCAGGAATGAATGCTGGTAGCTTTTAACGTAGTACTGTCTGCTTTTTTATCACGTGGCATTTATGTTTCTTTTTTCCCTGTTATTTTCTATGTGCAGATACTTTGAAAAATACTTAATTATTCATTGATATACAATGGGTATAAAAATGGCGACCAATAAAATGTTGAGGAGATTTAAAGTTTAGTTTGATCTTGTTATTGAAAATTTAAGGTTGCTGCAATAAAGCAGTATTGTTATTACTGTTAAACTGGTGCTGAAGATTATCCGGTTTTCGAAATCCTGATTCAGATGAAAGGTCTTGTATCTTCTTGCAAAATCGATCTATAAAGACCGAAAGTGTTGATAGCAGATCTCCGTTCGATTCTTTCTCTCCAATAACAACGAAGAATTTTCTCATTCGAATAAATTACGTGGAACACATCGCAGTTAAGAAGAATGTATCACTATGGACCACCCGTATCGTTTCCTTCATCATGTTCCTCGTGGTTTTCGTCGATGCTCCGTAAATATGAATCTTCCCAATCAAAGAGCAGTTGTTTCGTTGTGTGCATTATTCTCACGTTCTCTTCCCACTTTTCAGATAATACAGAAAAATAAAATTACAGAAGGTTCTCTCGCCTATTTTCCTCGTTTCCATCTTTGCGTTTCAAAAACGATCCATATCGTGCGTTGGATTTCTCGATCTTCCTCCGACGAACCTCTTCTTCCCCTTTCCTTTCTACATTCTCGAGGATGAAACCATCGGACACATTTTTCGCGCGCACGTCAGTGGTTGGAGGATCGCCTAGCAACGCCAGATGCAACACGGAGGGAAGGTTCTCTTCCGTTTCGAAGATCAGAAAATCGACATTGAAGGGCAGAGAAAAAAGAAACAACAGGGGTAACGAATGATCGGAGGAGGTGACAGACACACACGTGGAGCACGGAAGCAAGCCGTCAGTAGACTGGCCGAACTTGAGAGGCATCCCTTGGCCTCGATGCTGAACACATAACTTATATGATCTTCTAACAAGGAGACCACCGGAGTGATACTTGACTTTTTCTTAACTGCAATGATGCACCAGGAAAGCACAATTTTATGATTGCAAAATGTCCCAAATTTCTTCAGATCAAAATATTTGCTGTCTCGTAAACCATCGCGTGTGTTACATCTCCTTTTCTTGATAATAATGATTCTTACAGTCTTATAAATAATGTAGGGCATGCAATACGCAACAGAAATAAGTACACACGAAAATGTACGATAGTTGAGCTAAATTTTCTGCAGACGATCCTGCAGATAAAAGCAAGGACTGTGTTATCAAAAATAACATACTCAATTGTTATATTAATTATAAAATATCGATGGTATATTCGAAGGTTGGTTAGGCCTCTCACTCTATTTATTTGTGAAATAAATAATAAATTATAGTTCATTGAAATTGTGTGCTATAAAACTTTTACACCATTTTCTATCGGGATTACACACCTTACCGTTTTGTTGTTCAAACATGTCTGTTTAGTTATATTATGTTCATTTTAATTTTCTTGCAAATATATTATCAATTAGGAAATAATTGACCATTTGTATGATTAAGGACTTGCTGAAGTTAAACATTTTCTGTGATGAAAAAACGTTTTAGCGTAAACCTTTCATTATTTACTTATTTTTGTTCCGCGATGCAAAATGAACGTCACCGAAACTCTAACAATGAACATGTTAGAAAACATTTGTAGGGGCCTGATTAAGTAAAATAAATATTAAAATAATGTTAGACAGTGTTTAGAGACTTGTCGAAATACACGTGTAGGCATGTCCGGACTGGTTCATTAAGGTTCCATATACAGGGTGAGATAAAGTGGCACTTCAACCAGGCAAAGGGTAGCTTTTTCTACAATAACAAGTCGAAAGTACAGGACTTTGTTATGGTTAGTTTAGAAATTGCATTGTTTGTGCGTCTACCGCTTGTAAAGTTAAGGGCAGAGTATGGAGAGAATATGAATTTTGTTAGAGACAAATAGTAAAATTTGCTACAAAGATCCTTGAACCTTGACACCTGCTAGCATATCAGTTTAAGTATATAAAAATCAGTGAAATTTATAATAAACCATATATAACCAAAATACATTACTAAAAAGTAATAACTAGTTGGGCGAATAATAATTTGATAGAGAATGTATTCCTATGTAATAATTTTTCATATTGTATATAATTACTATTATAATTGTTATGTATTAATTATATATTATTATACAATATAATAATTATACAGTAATTTGATATAATAATTCCTGAAGTATCATATTTCTTAATAATATGTACTTACCCATGATATGAATAATCTCATTTCAATAACCTGTTAGATGAAAAGGAAAAAATGTTGCACTTCCGTCTTACATCATTCTAAGAAGTTAGATTGCGGATGCTCATGCAAATATACTTTTAGGCTTCTACATCTTTTATTTTAATGTTACAAAATGTACCTTTTATTTCAGTTATTTTATAAAGTGTGCATCTTTCATGTACTTGAGTATGCTAAATTGCATGAAGAGTCGCGATTTACTTATATACTTAGTATACTTAACGCTTTGACTTCCATGTCACCCATATATGGGTGACACTTTAATTCAATTGCTATTTATCTGAACACGAATATTATTAGTAAAATATTTAAGAAGATCTAACAGAACCAATAATACCTACAAATAATTACTAGCATTATTATTTAAAAAGAATATAATTTCAGATTACTGTCATGTTGCATCGAAGTCTAGACAGTCATGTCGTTTTCAGCCTACATACTATGGCAGTCAACGTGTTAATACTGATTTCCCTAGTGAAGGTTTACAGTTACAGTAAAAAAACAAGTTTACAACGTTTATTTACGTTAATATGTGAGTCACTAATGTTTGTAGAACATTTATTGCGCTATAAAATTCTTGTAAAAATGCAACGATAACAGTTTAGTACACTGACCCTAACATTCCGATGATAAGAGGCAACTCTTCTACGTTGTTCGTCGAAGTACGAATCAAAAGTGAGCGTATACTTACATTTTTGACAGTGTTTAAGCGAAAGATCAATGTAAACATATGTTTGAAAATAATATGATAAGTCTAAGATTTGTAATATCGCGGAAAGCATCCAAGTTATTGAGTTAAGTAATAAATAATTTCCGACACATAACAGATTTTTTCTTTCTAAAAATTCAAATACTTTATCTGGGCTACTGATTTTTGCTTCATATTTGAAGGTAAGAATCCGCAAAACGTACACATGCTGCAGAAACAACAATAATCATCCTTAACGCGTTCGCTGCCACAGTAGAAAATTCCGTAACCAGACAGACACGCGAAAATTGCTATTTATTAATACACATGGTTGGTTGTACAAATATTTATCTATTTGATATTACACTTTCTATCTCTACTATCATTTTAACGCGAATGGTACTCAAAATTTCATAAGGGTTGGTAGTTATGTGATTAAATTAAAATTGATGCGTGTACCGAAAACGGTACACGTGGCTGGGAACGTGTTAATAAATCATCAATAAACAAGACGAATCGGAAGTTCTTTATGACCATACCAATATTAAACTGGATAAGATAAATAAAACATCCTGTATAAATATTCATAAAGGAAACACAAGCTACCACTAAACGTAAAATTCTTCTCCCTCAGGAGTTTAAGTAAATGTGTGAGTGTGTTGAGAATTCTAGTTACGGGAATACTTTGTTTAAAATAATTAGAAGATTTATTGTTCATTAAGGTGTCAAATGTTATGAAATATATTTCATAGTATACTTCATATCCTACACACAGTAAACATCGAATCAAGATGATAATGAAAATGGGATACACAACATATCCTTCATTTCTGATATTCGATACATTATCCAAGAATATAGAATATTTGGTGTTTCTAAATTTATCGAATCTTTCGAAAGTTAATTCATATTGATGATGTAGTTGCTTTAAATGAAAAACGCATCATGAAATAGTATTTAATAATATACAGGGTGGGACACGTAACTGGAATCATTTCACCAAAGTTATAAATATTAATTTTATAAGAAATTGGTTTAGATGAATGTTACATAGTTCCAAAAAAGGCCTTATAGCCTTTAAGGTTTCAAGATCACCTTCAATTTTTAAAAGGGATACTCAACATACTTGCAGGTAAGACAGAAGTACGTTAGATGCTGAATAAAAAATTATTATACCGTGTTATGCATAAAATGGATGTGTAACATATTTGCACTGGAATACACTTGGTGCAAGTATCAAGGAATATCCATTTTATACAAAGTATCGCGCAATATTTTTTTGTCCAGCGCTTTTTCGATTTTCGTCAATAAATATACACGCACGATTTTTTATCTACGATAATTGAAAGAATGTAATAATATATAGATATTATTTTTCGATTATATATATCCGAGATTATTAAGAATTGGCCTGCAGCCAGCGAGTACTTGACGTGAAAAGAAAAACGGATACCGAGAAGTCAAGGGAGCAAAAAAGAAGATGAAACATTTGGGTCATTGTCGCTCTATAGTTAGATCAAGGGTTTACATTACTCGGGTCGTATCATTTTTGTACGGTACGCGAATTAACTGTAATTATTTGGAGAACTATTCGGAAAATGCTAGACGAATCGATGAGAAATCATTTTGATACGAATTTTTACTGAAATCGATCGTTTTCCTACGATTCATCGTGCAGTTATCAACTCGAGCAGCAATTTTTCAACTTGTGCAATTGTTTTAATAAAAACAAGGCTAAATACAATAAAATATTCTTGCGCCTCATAGGCCAGTATAATAGATACTCTAGGATTGGTGATATGCATAATGATTTGAAAATTAAATTAAAGGAACTACCTGCAAACATTTTAATCGTATAAAACATCACAGTAACGAACAGGTATCACAGATAATTTACAATCCCAGCAAGTACAAACATGAACGCATTATGCGCATACTATACAATTACTTTGAAATATTGTGTAAGGACAATGTCATTCGCATAAAACTTAAGTGTTGAACACGTTCCTTCGAGCACTAAGTGTCATTGTTACTGTTTTTTTTGTATTATATGTATCTTTTCCAGTATTTTAATTGTAGGACTATTATAACAATTATTGTCAAAATACTATAAGAAAGTATATGTTAGTGTTAATCGTGAATGCAGAGCAGAGCTATGAATGACCCCGGAACATTCATAATCAAACTACCGTAAAACTGCTAAATGTATACCGTTAAGGTTCAATAAACAATTATTATTATACAATAATATCGTTCATAGAAATTAGTATGAATCATAAAAGGATCACCCAGGGCTAACGTCAACTTATCCTGTGCCTCATATGATCTTCAACTAATTTTCAATCTGAGAATCAATAAGAAAGATTGTCAGGGGGTTACTGAACTCTTCTTAAACACGTATTAACAAATCTAGACTACTTTTCATGCAATTAGCCTTTATAACAATGGTAGATCTTGGGCAATGTGTTATACAATGCATTAGAAAAAAAGGATCGAAACTTCAGGACCCTGCATTTTTTGCAACGGAGAATAAAAAATACATATTAAACGTGGATCTCAAAATGAGTCGGCTACTTAAGACTAGTGAACTATAGCCGTTCTCTGTGAGGATTCTTGTGAGGGACATAAATACCCCAACACTGTTTTATAGAGAATAAAGGGCTACATCGACTGATGTACGAAAAATGTATCTGTCTTTTCTTAAAAAAAAACTATTGACATCACATTATGTCCTCCTTAGAATCACTCAAACTTCGTCTGAAATATTTTTCAATATCACTGATAGTTACGAAAACATTCTGGTCGAAAGATTTAAGTTGGGCATCCTATGTACTCCTGGTGTCACAAATCTGTCGGATCCTATTCTTTCAACACTTTATATGCACAAAGAGTACGTTTAAAAAGACAGACGAGCGCATGTAAGAGCACCGATGTATTGACATCGAATCGATAAGGAACCTAATACCGTCTAACGATATGTTCTGCCTGAAGAGATCAATTCAAAGGTGAAGGTGGAGGAACGTCTTTGAACGTCTTTGTCAAGGCAGCGAGTACGACAGCGACCCTCGGTGACGAAGTAACAGCTACGGGTTTAAGGAGTTAATATGCTTAGGGTTTCCTTCTTGGCAATGAACTAGATATAAGCTTCTGTAAGCAGCGAGTAAATTCCTCGACCGTAGCCGCAACCAGTTCGTTCGTTATCCGGCTTTTCTCATTGCCAAATGCATCTATTATTTACATATGTCTGATGCACGCTGTAACAAACGATGATTTTTCTGTTCAGCACCGAAACTTCATTCCTCGAACGATATGTATTATACTCCCACATTATCTGACGCCGACATCGATAGAGAAATATTAATGGCAACAACAAAAGTAGCAGAAGTGACGCGCCAACTTCTGTATCCACGTTAAGTTTCAAATTTTCAGCGTGAAATTTCGGGTGAGTATTCTTGAAGGATCATATTCTCTGATAATGTAACGAAAAGTGTTTGTTTACCTATGTAGGTGCATATGCTCCGTAAAATCAGCAGGAAATGTGCAGTAGAATCTGGATTATCCGGAGACCGATTAGTTTAATGCTCTGTCACCCGAACAATACTACCTGAAGCTATGAAGTAAAATGAAGTTTCGCTTTTCAAATGTTTTGGAGACAGCTGGTAGCTGGTAGGTGGATTAAAAAATTAACGACAATGAAATCGAACAATGTCAGTAAGGATTTCGCAATATTAAAAAACATACCGTGCTAGAAAAATTTTGGGAAAAGCGCAGGAGAAAGTAAAGAAATTATTGAATAGGTAAACAGAAGCAACAATTTCTCCAGTATTCAATCATTTCTTCATGTTTATTATTAGAAAACCAACTTTTTCCAGCGTATTCCCCCAAATTTTTGTATCACCGTATATTTTTTAGTATTACGAAATTCTTACTGACATTCTTCATTTCATTGTCGTTAATTTTTTAATACGAACAAGAATATTCTAGCAAAAATAATATTTCAGCTCATTCTGAAGCATTCATTGCTTCAGAATCCATCTTAAGATGGTATACAATAAAGCAACAAAATAATATGTACTCTCTGAATAAGGATATTAACCCTTTGACCGTGATCAGCGGCTATAGGCGCTTGACACCGTGCTGTCGACGCTCATAGGCGTTTAGTGCAATGCCTCAATACGTATTACTGTAGGTCGGTCGCACGCAACGTTCGCCTCGTTTCCAAGTAGCTCGCAGTCAAAGGATTAAAAAATATATTCGAAGAGGCAGCTCGGGAAAATTGGAAAACCTTAACAAGTACTGAAGAAACAATTTTTTATTACTAACATCAATATGTCTTGATTATACCAAGCTTGAATACATATTAAGAATAAAAAAGAATAAAACGACCTAGAGTAGTCAATACAAATAACAAAATTATTGCAAATTATTATATGTGTACAAAGCGAGTCTCCAGAAACAGGAACACCAACATATCTTTTATACTGTTGCAAATAGAGAAAAGTGTCTAACAAGGAAGGGTATTGGACCGTCTCCTCTCGATTTTGATAAAATTTTGCAGGTGTGTAGAATAGCCAAAAATAAGAGACATATTTTGTTTTAGTTGCGGATACTCAAGTTTAAGGGGTGAAATCACCTCCTGAAAATTGACACCCCCAAGACTATCCAATCCACTGATATAAAGTATATCCGTTATTATACGGAGATTATAAAGAATATATAAACAAAATTGTCAATCAAGAATTGAACACTATGTGGAAGACCAAGGCCTCAAAAATACAGGAACTAATTCACAACTTCAGCTATAAAATACAAGACTGCATTTTAAGTAGGAAAGATCAAGTTGTCATGATCCAACTCAGACTCTATTTATTTTGTTTTGTGTTCGTTTTGGAATTCATTCAAAATGTCCAAAACCCAATATGATATGCAGTACGACAACAATATTTCATCCACAAAAAGTGTTTAGCTTTGAAGTATTCCGCACTCAAAGAATTTAAATAATTTCTTATGTATGTATGTATAGTACCCTGCCGTTCCATTATGTGTACTCAATATTTCCTGCAAATTTCAACTTTAGGAGCTTATTTATAGTTTTTGCTTCTAGAAAATGTAACGATATGGTTATCAATAAAACGCCCCAAATCTCTGTTTTCCAATTTTATTAAGCAACACAACAATTTTTAATATTTTGTGGGACCTCCGTGGCTATTGATAGTGGCCTCAATTCTTGAGAGCATACTTGAAATGCAGCGGTCTATGGACTCCTTCATTTCCGGTGCACCATGCCACACTTCCTGAATATTTTGCATAAGAACATCTTTAGTGGGATTGGATCTTTGGTAAATTAGGCGTTTTAGGATAAACCATGTGTTTTCAATCAGGTTTAAATCAGGAGAATTACTAGACTAGGATAAAACAGATACTTTGTTTTAACACATAGAATTCAACAATAAAATGATGTCACGTACACGAAACTCACTTCATGTCGTCAGCAACATTCCAAACAACCTAACGGGGTAAAACTTATACTTACCAAACTTGACAAAACCCGAATATTTTGCTGAGAATGCAGCAAACGTTTAAAATTGAGGGTGCCCATAATAGAGTGGCAGGGTACTGTAGTTTCTTTTTCATTGAATGCTATAGTTCATTTGGCATTTCTTTTCATTTCACTAAACGGTATCGTTACTTCAAGTTAAAAAGGATACTATTCCTCATAACAAAATTTCTTATAGTTCTATTAGCTGCCTTACAGTATTGTCGCGGACTATACTAATGGCATATTAGAAATTACTTAAATGACATTTTCCTCAAACATAGATTGATTAAGGAGAATTTGTTCTAAGACCCTACAACTTAACAAATTTTACATCCTTCAATTTTGATTCATATTCCGTTTACAATTTTAAACAAGTGAATATCGGAAATTGTTGTCTCTTTATTATTTTAAGATGAGGGGCTACGTTTATCTAAGTTTACTGAAACATCTTTATCAGTTAAAGTATAAAATACGTTGGCAAATGATGTCATTAAACTTCAGGCTTACGTTTTAGACAATTTTCCTCGTATTTTTACAAACAGAATAATTTGCCAAACTTTCTGCGGACACCCGATAGATTCTGTAAATTAGTCGTTTCCCAGATATAAGATGTTTCATTCAACCAAATGTTACTAGATATGCAAATATTAGAATCAAATATTCGTAAATTATTTAGACTTTAATGTTCAGTGCTCAAACTCAATCATCCGAATTACCCGCACGTTTATTATTGTATTCAGTTTCGAAAAACTGAAGAAAAATATAATAAAACTGGTTCCCAGACACACGTTTACTAAGTTTTTTCGCATTTAGATTGGAAATACTACATTCTTCAACGCCCTGTATAATACAAATTTATTCGTGCCTCAAAACGCCATTATTCGATCATCCACACATCGTATCGCCTGATTCTTTCAAACCACCGAGGTTCTATCGTGCAATTCATAAAATAAACGTGAACTCGTTGATTACCTGAAGAAACAGCATGAAGCAGACCCACTGATAGTACCTGTACTCCTTCCTCTCGCTCTCCGGATGCGATTTCGAATTATCCACACCTGGAAATGGCACCTCGAAACCTTCCCTCTTCCTATACGCAGCAGTGATCGTGTACGTGCTATGGATCCAGCAATAAGTGTTCAAAACATCTTCTGGTATGTCCTTGCTATGGATGCAGTCGATCGGATTGCCTACGTACTGTCTGGTCGTGACTATCAACGAGAACGCGATCAATAGTATCACAGTTAAACTGTAATGCAACCTGAAGACGGCAGTGTCGATGTGAACGTGGGAGATTTTGATCAAGCTCTTCAGGCCTCGAAATATGTCCAGCATCTTGGATCCAAGGAGTTGCAACCGGAAGCACGGTATCACTGGGTCACGACGACTCTGAGATCGATCGCCGATCCTCTCGACCTTCCTCCATCACATCTTCCCTCGCGTTCTTCTTCTCAGCAATCTTCGATCGATCTTTCACTTGCTCAACGAAGAAAGATTGTTGTCAGTGTTTCGATTGTTTTGGGGCACAATGCATTTTCCCTTCGAGGGACAAAGTCCACGAAATTTCTCGGTGCCGAAGGAATCTGGTGTATCTTCTAGAATTTCATCCGACGTTCACCGATTTCAACATTTTCCGTTTCGTTGACTCGCAGTTTTGTTTGCTTTTTTTTACGAAAAAATTTGCAACAGGATTTAGACAACATAGGATCCTTTTTGGTACTCGGACCCTGCGCCATTACAAGTCTACTATCATACATTCTTTTCTTTGTGGTGCATGCTCTTAAGTGTTCGACAAGTTGGACATCCGAGCAACCGTTCTCGAAATATTCACATTTATATCAGGTTCACTCATATTTTCAAAAATTTCGAAGAACTCAACGAAACTGTTCTCGTACAAAGTTTTGGCTGTATCTTTTCTTCTCTTTTTTTGTTTCAAAAGACAGTTGCGATATTTGAAAGTACGTTATCACATCAAGTTTATATAAAAGCACAGAAATATCCACTCCTTAAGACCTGTTCTCACTGCACATGTTAAAGTCACCATGAAAGCACGTTTCTCGTTCACCATGAAATTTTTTCGGATAAATCCTCTTTTTGTCCGATGTAAAAGTGTAACAGGCTCAGCTTCTAAGGTTAAGCGGGTTATTAATTATTGAAAGAATCCAGAACAGTGTAAGTACAATAGAACCTATAATCTTATTATTCGGGAACTCTTATGCCTACCTATTGTCACGATTACCAATCGATTAGTTTATTGACTCTATAAAATCAGAGAATAACGTAGGATTACCGTTTTATTCATAAACTTTATAGTTCTCAAATACAATGCTCTGAATCGGATCTGGCTGAATTTTATTGCAAATAATAATTTTCACATAAACCTAATGAATAACGGTAATTTATATAATCCGTAATTAATGTGTTTCACTTGACTTGCTTTCCTTTGGTTGGGTAATTAAATGAATATCATAAAGTGAGTAATTTGGAAAATAATAATTTAGAATCTATTTAAGGAACTATTATTTTTCAAGAAATAACAGTTACTTCGGAATTAATAATTTTTTTCTTGCTGTAACGTTCAAAACAAT
Source organism: Macropis europaea (assembly GCA_916610135.2). NCBI lineage: Eukaryota > Metazoa > Arthropoda > Insecta > Hymenoptera > Melittidae > Macropis > Macropis europaea. The sequence continues at coordinate 20,481,190 of OU744345.1, read as the reverse complement.
TACTGATCTCAATATTTCTTCTTATTATTATTATTACTAATTGCACATTAACACAATGTTGGCGTTAGCCGTTTAAAGAACTCGTTGCTCAAACATTTGATCTGTTAGTGATCGAAATTGGAGAATATGGGTCGAAGTATTATAGTAACTGAAAGTAGCATCATATATCAAAAAGTATTTCTAAATTTGTTGGTTAAATTTGTTGTCATACAAAATCAAAAAACATCGATATCAGTAGATATTCTGAGGTTTTCTTTCATTATTTCCTGTCCGGTTCTTAAATCTAGAATCAGTAAACATTTAAATACCGTTAAATACAAGTAATTGAACTCTACAAAAAAGTATTTAAAAAATATTAATTTTAATACTTCTAATATTGTTTTATATTCTTTATAGATATCTGTATAAATCAGAAAAAGATTTACACTATTACATTTTGTATTGGCGTGTAAAAAAATCATAGAAAGATGCTGAACTTTTCCGCCGTCACACTGGATTGACCCCTTAAGTGTTTTTCGGAATTTAGTATGTTATTCACGCCTTTAGGAAGGCTTGACTCCGCTCTAGCACGATCATAATTTTTGCATTCTAACGTAATATGTCTGGTGGTAATTGGTACTTTGCATTGCTCACATACGGGTGGATCTTTTGGAATATTGTCTCGTGTAAGAATGAAATTATCCTTTTATCCCATTGTTTCTACATTTAACTGAATTCATGCTTGCAAATATCGATATACATTTAGTGGTCGATAATGCCTATGATAAAATACAGAAACCCGACATCGGTTGAACTACATAATACATCTTGGAACTGTAAGTGATGCTTTGTTGTACTTTACGGTAGCCTGCAAATTTTCTTTTTCACACAGTGTATTTGTTTTTCTCCACACAGTATAGCATCCATCCGAGCCAAATATATGAAATTTGTTTTTATCTGTAAATATGACTCGTTTCTATGATTCTATCAGAACATCGACATCTCACTTTGTGAATTTTTATAATTTCCTTTCATTGTTTTCATTCGCAAAATATATTTGACAGGCTTCCCTTTTGTGATATCATCCACTTCTCTAGAAAGAATGATGCAAATGTATGACGGAAGTCAAGCTGATTTTTAATACGTTGAACGCTGTGGCGGTCACCGATGACCGACACCTCAAATTTAATTTAATTAAATAATTACTGATTGTCGCAAAATTCTGAGCAAACTTCATACTGAAACAATAATGTAGGAACAAAAGAACACGACTGATTACTCAAATCTTTTTTTTCTTTACAATTTATATAAGAAATAGTAAATTATATCGTGTCTGATTAGGTATGGCTGTTTCCAGTGTGGCGGTCAACGTGTAAGGTAGCAACTAAGTTAGCAGCAGTAACCCATGATTTTCATTTTCTTTTTCGACTAATTAACCATCGAGTGTGTTCATTATTCATATTTTATAATAATCTATCAAAATAAACTGATGTCGTTTGTTTTTACATAGCTTTGATCACATTCTAGTTATATTGTGCATAATCAAATGAAGTAAGAAGTGTATCAATATTCCTTATGCATCTATTCCTGTCAGCTGCACGGTTTTGATTAATATTTTTTAAAAATTGCAATTGCTTTAGTTTTGTTCATGTGAATATTATTTGGTAATATACATAAATCATTTGTTTTATCCAAATTTAGTAATGAATACTATTACATAGAATTCTTTTCGGAACTAGTCGCCGTACAAATACTTTTCACACATACTGTAAAAAATAACGTAAGACCTAAAGATTATCTATTATTTCAAACAATAGTTCTCATTTTTCAAGTGTCGTCTATCATTTTTCAAGAAATCTTGAGGGATAATTTTAAAGTGATATTTCTTGAAGAATTTTTAAAACGTCCAGGTCTGATTCCACCCAAGCATTCCATTTAAAACTCTTTCAGTTAAATATTTCGGTATTCTATTATAAAATAAGCATGCCCCTACAATGTGCTACATTAAATTGTGTTGTCACAATTTGTAAGTTTTCATTAACACCTTAATGAACATTAATAAGTCATAAATGGGTCATTTTTTATCGAGGGGTACCTATTCTCTGTAGTTAGAAGTGAATAAAAATGAGGTAAGTTGTCTTGCTCATCCCAGAGTCACTTTCAAATGACAAAAGTTGAGTTGGAGGCAGAAGGAGAAGAAACGTCTCATTACGGCAATGATAATGAAACAGGAAGACGGAACGTCTGAAAGTATGAGAGGACCTAATCGAAAAAAGAAACGCTAAAATTGATCTGTGATCGAACGTGCAAAATAACTGATCCCTAAATGGTTTTCGAAGTTTTGTGCCGCCATTAATTCGATGCTACGTTGTGCGTGTATTTCGGGCTCACCCTGTACAATAACGTACATTCAACGTGATGACTGACTCTGTTACATTGATAAATGCTTTAAAACAATGATGCAAAGAACACGTGGTGCGGTATACGAAGACGAAGGGATAAATGTGTCAACATCGAGCGATCGAAAGAATTTGTCTCTATAAAAACGCGTTCTTCAGTCCAACAGCGATGACCTGTCACATAAAATACAAGGTACACCCACGACTTTTTTCGCTGAAGACAAAACACCGATTCACGGAATTTTCACAGAAAAATGCACCGCTTGTCACGCGAAGGACAATAACAGGGCCACAGATACTGTTGGGACAATAATAGCGAAATCAGCCGAAAATAGAAGAACAAGCAAGTTCGAAAAGTAAACCCATTCAATTCATCGCTTTTTTTAAATCTTTTACAATTTTTCGAACAATTTAACGATTATCTTCAACACACAGGGTGTTATTACAAGTGATCACAAAGACTTTCTTAATATTTCATGACTCACTGGAGCCGCATAAAACATTACAAACGGTTTTCTCACAAAAGATTAGAAATGAAGACAGAACAGTTGTTAACCCTTAAGTGGATTATTGTGGCCGTAGCGGCCATCTGCAACTACAAATAATTGTTTAATTTTTACCGTATAGACAACATAGAAACCAATTTTCCTTCAGCGTTAGAAGCGTAATGAGATAGTAGAGAATTACATAAATCTTCAAATAATTATATCAACACATGTTAAACAATTATTAGCTACGGCCACAATAATCCGCTTAAGGGTTAAATACGTTGTGGTACATTAGAGCCTATTATTTGACGTACGTGATACCACTGCTGGTTATTCGAAACAAGTAAAATTGAGCATTAGTTTTTTAACGCATGTTCATTAACACCTTGAAGACCGCTCGCGCGAAAGTTGTTATAAATTTATCGCTTCCATTGTACCGCTTCAACGCGTATACTGATTTCCATTTTGAAAGCAACATTCAGAAAATAGTACATTGTCCTCAGGTTCTCGGTGATTCCGGTTTAAAATAGCTTCGAATTTTCCGTACGCGATCCTCCGGTAGCGAACGATGACTGAACAAAGACATAAATATCGGTGTCCGGTCCTCTCAAGCTGTTAAGGCTTGCTTCTTTCGATTAGCACTATGAATCCTCAAACGTTGAGGCCCTACTTTTGGAACAGCCTGCATGTATATCTACATTGTGCAGTGACTCGCGTGGTAAAAGGAATTATGTAAAATCGCAGACTCCATTGAAAATTCGCTACACACCGAGGAACCCGATTTCGTGAACGCGAAACGTCGAAAGCTGCACCGGAGCGGTAAGTGTTTCAAGAACGCTCACCGAGGAAAGTATCGAGGAGTCACTGATCAAACGGAGAAACATGAACTGTGTCGGCGTTAGAAGTGATTTCAGGTGATTAAACGGCGAGTATCGTGTCCATGTTTTACGCGATCGCACGCGTAGTATTCACAGCTTCCACACGCTAAACGGAAAAGCACGTTAGAACCGACACGACTGGATTCAACACGACTGGCCGTGTTTGCTAGCCAGGGCATAGCACCTCCCGTAGGAGTCGTGGCGAGGAGTCAACCCGTTCCAGGAATAGAAACACCAAACCCCGAAATGTTCAAACGTAGAAGCGCAACATTAAAACGCACCGCGTCATGAGAGCTGCCCGGCTTGTGTCCCGCGAAAACTCATTGCTACACTGTCTCTCCACGAAACACTGTTATTCCATATTAAAGAAAACGAGCGAGCAAATAATAAATGTAGAATAAATTTTGTTAGTTTCAACCTTCGACTCCCGCGAAATCGATCTTACGACTTTGATGGCTGCTGTCACATGTATGTGATTTGATTGAATCGGTGAGTTGAAGAAGAGTGCAAGTCCAAAATTAGCTATTTTTAAACAATCACGAAATTAAATGTAAAATGCATGGAACTACACGTTGGGACCAAGACCGATGCAATAGAAGTACCCTATGCCCATGTTTCAGGTAGTCCCTTCAGTTTAATGAGTGTAAAAACAGGATTCGTCATGTATTTGTACTGTTTTAACAAATTCGAATTCATTCTATCAAGAAATTTGTTCTTGGAAGACTACTACTTATCAACAAGTCGATGGCTAATTTTTTTAATACCATACCGAATTTACTTTAATCATCACTTTACATTAAATAATTTTTACTTCAATTATGTTTAACCCGAGTGCATTCTTCCGTTCGGCTATATACTTCAGATTTTTGGATAAAAAATGCCCTGAATGTATGGAACTCATATTTTCAACTTTATAATATAATGAGAGGACTAAGGAAACCTAGTCATGGCCAGTCGCATGTATTATAATGCCATCATTGCAAACATTTTTTTAATTAATGAAAACGCGATGGGTCCAAAAAGATCCGAAGACCGCCAGTTCATAAATGTCCTGTGACTACTGTACTATTTTTTCAATTTTCTGACCAAAAAGTGGCTTGAGCTGAAAAACAATACAAGTCCAGTGATTTTATTTTAATTATTGAAAATTTATGAAAAAAGTTTAACCATAGTCAGGCATACGTGAACGTTTATCTAAGTTAGTATAATCGTGTTTAAATTGGAACAGCACCATAAAATCAATGGCGTGCACGATACACGAAAACTATAGCTATTTTTTCTAATATCTCAAAATGTGGTTTTTGGACTTGTACTGTTCTTCGACTCACCGATTCAATTAATTTGAAAACTACGCATACAAAAGTAATAAATGAGGGTATCTATCATGGAAAACAAGTACATAGCTAAATACTTATATTATTAAGATTGTATAACAACCAATATAAAAGAAGTAATGTATAATATTTTGTTACTTAACTAAAAGCCTTGCGAAGTGTTAAAGTCGAGTCGAGCAACTTGGTAATCTATTAAAAATTTATGGAATTCTGATGAAGCATTTCTTTCGTTTGCGTATTCATAAATATTTCTAAGGTGTTAATTAGTCGCTTCGTTTTGTTCAGTTGATGTCAGTTTGTGTAACAAAATTATTTAACACGTCCAGTTTTCCCTAATACAGTGTAAAAAGTTATTACGTGCAAACCTATGTCCAATATACTATGTACACTATGTATGATAAAGTGTAAACTTTTGGATGAGTTTAGACTTAAAAAAAAGCAACAATAAATCAGAGAGTCGGTCAAAAAATAGACTCAACACACACGTGAACATAGGACAATAAACGTGATAACATGTTTGCCTTAATTTTTTATTCATGAGGTCACATTAAGTTGTTTATCTATTTCAGATGATTTGACGAATATTTAACATCTAAGGACAAGTAATATTGAATTATTATTATTTATTAATATACAATATTGTCACTCTAAGTAAACTTCTAAGACGTGTTAGAGTTCCCATTACCTCAAACTTTATAAAAATTATTTTTAAACGACACGGTGCCTGTTCACAGAAGAAATAAGCTCCATGGAAATAAGAATTAGGTAATTTCATAATCCTGTTGAATGAATTGCGTGCATCATGCAGTAAATGTGGATTATAAATTAAGAAATATAAACGTCCCACAAACTTAAGGTTTCGTTTTATTGTCCATTCTTGACTATCGTATAAAAATAATAAAGCGTATAACATGAGCAAGAGAAATTTAATCAGGATGAAACTTTGATAAGGAGGTACACATGTAACATTACTTCCTGTTTCGATACAGTAGTTCAGTGATGGCCACTGGAGCTACTGCCTTCCCCCACTCTAGGTCCATTCCCCTCGTTTCAGTTCCCCCCAGTTCTCTCCTCGTTCCTCCTCGATCCATTGCCGTAACAAATCACAGCCCACACTCCCAGTCACACATGTGTGCTAGTATTATTATTTACTTTCGTGGGCCTCGACCTGATAGATCATTAGCCCAGGTATGTGTGCTATCTTTTCGGCTGGAAGTGTAGATGAGGGGAATGGACCTAGAGTGGGGGAAAGCCGCAGCTCCCGTGGCCATCACTGCATTAGTCATTACGAGACACTCTGTATATGGTCATTCATACGGCGATTTTAGTCTGTCCAAATAAAAATTAAACATACGCTAAAAGAAATTGTGTGGTTAGATTTTATTTACACGCTACTACACCGGTACATATTTCTATTATATATATATATACATTCCCGTTGAGACAGTTATGAGATGTGAAATAAATCGAAAAAGGGTCACGAAGTCATTAGAGGATCCGAAACTGTATTGTCTTGTTCCGTACTTTATAGCACAATGAAAATGTACATTTTACAGTATATCAGAAATCTCATAGTGGAAATTAATTAAAAATTAAATCCTCTTTCCGTCGATACAGCCCACTCGCTTCTTGATTACAATTTCAATCAATCTCAACATTCTGGCTGTGAATTTTTGAATAATTTCTGATATTATTTTATTCCATTCTTGTTACAAGAGATTCTACAACTTAGATTTCGATTTGGGGCAAATTTCTCGTATTTTTTTATTTAGATGGTCCTCAACCTTGATTCAAGTCAAAAAAGGCCGACCATTGTAAGATTTTCATTTCATTATTCTTGTGAAACTCTTATAAACCTTTTTCTTTTAGAATTTTGCAGTAATCCAAACAAAATATTATACTTTCAGTGTACATGTATAGAGGGTGTTTTCAAGGTCCTGTTACAAAATTTGTAAGCGAATTCTACGCATTCTAATAAACATGGGTCTTAAAATTATTTGTTTTTGGGATACATATAAATAAAGTTTCTGATGAGATTCTTTCGTATTCATTATTATACAGGGTTGTTCGTAATTGACAACCATTGACAACCAAAGCCATTTCTCTTGAAAGCATAGCAACCTTTGCACAAATTTCATGTCACACTTGCGATGTGCTCTTTCTGATATAATCAGCTTCTTTTTAATTGTGCTACCAATTACAAAACACCGGTTATAATAACGAGTAGAAAGAAATCTCTTCAGAAACTTCATTTGTATATATCTCAGAAAGAAATAATTTTAAGATCCATGTTTATTAGAACTTTTTTGTTCACTTTCATCTGTAGAATATGCCTAAAAATTTTGAGATGGCAGTTTAGAGTCACGCTGTAGATTTTCTTTCATTTATCTCAACTGTGTCTCTACTAATTCGAAGATTGGAGGCTATTATTATTACTAATATTATAATTGCAGTATCTACGCAGTTCTTGACTTACAAATATAAATATAAACGTGCTAGACAAAGTTGTATATGTATATAAAAATATTAAGATGTCTCTAATAAGGAATCGCAAATATCTCGTGTAATGTTTATTATTCGACCGTCTCACCCTAATACTTGTTCGCGCAGAACGATCTGAAGAATTGATTTATGTGAAGAGGATGCATTAATCCATTTAAAAAGAGGATGTAATTGCACTATTCCAGTGTAACGTTATTTTTAAATTCTGTGACTGTCGGTATGTTTCTGGACACATGCTCCAGACGACAATAAAATGCTATAACTCCGAATCTATTTTACGTTCCATCCTGTTTTATTGAGTAATTAAAACACAGTATGGGGTACTTAATGAACAATTTTTTACACGCAGCAACATCTCTTCCTTCATTATTCTTGCATATTTACAAGAAAAAATATTATTCACACTAATTTAAAAGTGTACTCCAGACACGTTGTATCTTTTCTTTTAATGAAATTTATAAGTCAAATGAATAAAATTGTACGTCTTCCATTCTTCTAGAAACGAAAAGACTCATTACGTTATATCCGGTGACCAACTGCACGTTAGCCTCAGCACGTGTTTGAAATGAATTTCTGCATTTTGTAATCACCTTTTTACATATAGAATTCTCTCTTACACGGCTGTACTACTCAGACACAGAGTACTTTAATACTTTTCTACACTTTCTCCGTATTTTCTGAGAAAATAATCGTGACTCCTCTTCAAATACTACTTCATGTGTGATAACCTCGTAATGTTTCTGAATTCTGTATCTCGCTGAATAGTAAATGGAATAACATGTTTGAAAGTACGAGTTTCGGCTGATTTGACGTGGAATGTTCTTAAGGTTAATTTAGTCGGAGCACGTGGCCCAATGATCTATGAGAAATTTTCTAGTGCCAGCAGCGGTCCACGTGCTAACTGCTTACGTTGAAACCACGCAGGGGAAACTTGCAGCGTGCTTTCCTAAATAAATGGCTGAAAGGTTCTTTACGGGAAATACTCTCGTTTATCCCGACGATAAATTGCTAAATTTATAAACACATTTAAATGCCTCGTATACCAAAGTCAGAGGATAGTAAAAATTTTCGATATGTTGTCGCTGCGTGGTTTCAATATATACAAAAGCAGCTGAAACGCTGCTGCGTATCGTGAGAAAGAAAATAATCAATTTTGTCTCTGTACTCGGTCCAAAACGGTCCGAAACACGTACATGTCAATCAGCCAGCTTCCCGTTTTCCGACTCCTTAAACACAAATCAATCATATTCATGTTAACGTGTTCTATTTTGTACGCTTTCCGCGAGAACATGTGTAGCACATTAGGAAAACCCACACCGATCCGACGAAATCGTGAAACGATAAATGATTTAGTTAAATTATATTTAAAAAGCCATCTCAGTCACAGCGGATGTTGAAAATATTCGTACCAGCTCATGCCACTTTAATTTATCGCTTTCAATGGCGTTAATTGAAAATATAGAGAATAACCATTTACTTGAAATAATATCAAGTTTTCGTAATGAATCATTTTGTCATTAGTCAATTTCGATATCAACATTTTCTTTTCGGAAAACCAGAACTTTTTTCAATTTCCATGTACGGCATTTGTGCATCCCCTAGCACCGATAAATTTTTATGGAAACTGTTTTTCTCCACTTGACGTACTATAAATGCAGTTCTCAGATACTAAGGGTTGGGTTGGGTTAAATCGAATTAACCTTTATAATAGATGTAATGTACACATAAAATAAATGTAACACGAATAAACTTCATCAGCTACAATAAATCGGTCAAAAGTTACATCAATCGTACCTAATTTTTTTAAATGTTAGCAGCACGCACAAAATTAGATGTAATCTGGAAATTTTTTACTTACATTTCTCATTGCTCATTTATTTCGTATTGTTATCATTAGATGTGATTTATATTCGATAATACCAGAGAAATTGATGATTTAGGAAACCGGTACCATTTCGGCAACTCTCTCCTGTGTTCTGCTAATCTCTCTTAATATGATTATGTGAATTGCATTGAACAGAAACTATAATTTTGTTTCTTATATACATTAATTATATTATGTGTTTTATATGCGGCCCAAGACAATTCCTCCTCGCTCAATGCGGCCCAGGCAAGCCAAAAGGTTGGACACCCATGGACTTAGGAAACAGGAACAACCAATCGCGTGATTGATTGAATTTACACAGTAAGCAATATTCGATCTAACGTCTTCCAACATACGTTGTACGTTTTCGTTTCGAATCTCATTGTCAGAGCTGAAAAGGTTAAACAACAAAAGCCAATACTCACTTGCAATATCAAGACGAATACAACCCACTGGTAGTACTTCACGTTCTTCATGAATGCTTGCTCCAAGGACCCATCGTTCCCTTTACGATGGAATAGGTCTGATCGGAGATTTCCAAAGGAAGACCCAACGCCAGGTGCAACAACGTTCACTCCTGTTTTTCCAACCATTGCTCCAGTTACGAAATAGGTACTATGTATCCAGCAGTACGAGTTGAAAATCTCGACAGGGATATCTCTGTGCAAATGAAAAAAAAACATTAAACGAAGGGTATAAAAGAAACTCGAAAAAAGAAATGTAGTCTTTTATTTTACAAGGGGAGCGCAAGACCTTCGGATCACCGATTTGGTCTAAACTTTGCACAATTATAGGGGTACCCCAAAACTAACAATTTTACAAAGCATAGTGCGCACCTCTCCGAAATAAGGGAGAAATTCACGTTTAACGTTTTTTGACTTAACTAACTAGTAGCTTAATTAATCGAAATTTAACTAAATTCACAATCCAGTATAGCCCACCTCCAGTGGACAGAAACTTCTTCTTTAGGCTGAAAGAAAAATTCTGGTGGTTCTCCAGTGATGCTAGACACCTACAGAAGCTAAGAAAAAAGCCAGACATCAAAGCGAATAACCAAACAAGACAAATATAATTTCAACTATCATGGAAACCGCACATCATAGATCAAAAGAAAAGAAAAGAAAATGCAATAGACTAGGCCCAGAAGTACATGTAAATATACATGGTGTCCGAAAAGGTCGGGGCCAAATTTATAACGTTCGAAGATTTTTATCAATTACTGTGACAGTTATAATAAATGTTCGAAATTTCTTCCTTCTGTAAGAATGCAGGCTTCCATTCGTCGAACTAATGATTGTCGAACTCTTTCGAATATTCCTGTTGTATTAGAAATAGTAATAAATGCATTTGAATACGTTTCCAAAGCTGGTCTTCTGTTTATCATACTTTCATCAACCTTTGATAGTAAATCTTTGAACGCTTATAACTTTTCAATAAAGCATTTTCGGACATAAGTTTATGTGAACTTTTTTCATCTACTTGGCCTCATTAACGCGTAATATAAGTTTGGCCCCGACCTTTTTGGACACCCTGTATACAAGCATAGAATTAAGAACAATCTTAAGCGGGTAACAAGAAAGTAGACCTTGGTTTTGCAAGCCTGCTTTTTCCAAGGTCGCCTTCACTCAACAAATGACTGCCGAGTTTCATCACTAAAGACTAGAAATCCTCCCACTTCGGCCAAATTAATAATATGAACAAATGCAATAAGTACGAGAGCTCATCTGAGCCTAGTACCTAAATATAAGTACCACAATGTAAATGGTTGCAAGGCAGTGGTGTTTATACCTGTGACGTCCGCACCAATTTTTCCAAAGACTTACAAGGGGTGCTTCAGGACTGACCTTCATCCAGTTTCATGAAATTTGGCGGGGTGGTAGATCTATGTCTACAATAAGCATAACCATGATTCTAGCCAGTCATAGATAGCCAGCCAATTTTGAGAAAAATACTTGCAAAATTTGGAAAAATCACATAGTCCGATATATTCAGATATTGGAACATTCTTACCAACACCCTCTGTGGCGTGGTGGCAAGTGTACGAAATTTGTAATTTTTTGTCCCGGGTTCGAATCCCATCGCAGATACTTTTTGTTTTTTGAAGAAAAATTGCATCTCACGTAACAATTATGGAAATGTAGATTATTCTATGCACTTTTTCTTGAACTATTTATTTATTTATTATTAATAAAACAGTTTCAAAGTGAAAGTAAAAATAGGTACATATAGTTTGAAGTATGTGCGCAAGCAATACAGTTTTATTCTTTACTTGTACATAGAGTTTTATACCACGCCGCCAAATGTCATCAAAATCAGTGAGGGCCAGTTCTGAAGCACCCCTTGTTAGAATATTATACATTGAGGCACCGGCGCCCTGACGACCCGGCACTAAGCGGTACTCTGGGGCACCGCCCCTCACGCGGTACGGCACTGTTGCGCACAACCGATTGCGCACAAGGTATGGTGCCTGAGCGTGCCGCCGCGCTGCGGAGCAATCATTCGATCCCTGCGCGTCATGGCGAACGGATCGTGAAAGTTTTATGCGAATAGTCTCTGATAGAAAGGTGGGAGTTCCCTGGTGGAGGTACACCTACTACTACTAGGTGCGCGTCCACCACTCTTTACAAGCGAGTATAAAAGTCGGCGAAACGCGCCGCTTGGCATCAGTTCTGCGCCAGCCATCGACCGACTGAAACCGATATATCATAAGCGAACAGTAGAGATTAAATTCTAAAATTTGAATAAACGACTTAGTCTCGTGAACGACTAGTTTGCGCGCTCTTCACCTTTCTTGTATTTGTTTTCGTGTTCTTAAAATAAAAGAAGGAGAAGTTGTACCGTACTCGACGAAACGATAATGAGCGGCCGAATCCGGATGTCTTTAAAATAGTCAGACAAATCTAGATTGGCAAAAAGAATTATTTCAACACGAAATTCGATATGATTCGGAAATAAGATTGAATAGCTCGTTTTTTTAACCTCTTTTTTTATTGCTTTCAACTGCTGAAACTATCCCGAAAATTATTCCCACCAGTAGATACCACGAAACACTTCTAGGTATTATCGAAATAAATAATTATGCAAATAAAATTTGTATTTTATTTTTTATTTGCTCTGTTACTTTTAGTTGATATTATTTGAGTAATAATGTATATGGCAAATAAACTATTTTACTATTTATTATTTTATTTGAAATTCGGATATTTATTAGTTGATTTTGCCAGGAAAATAAAGATGTTTTTCTATCGTGCGTGAAACTTTCATTTCAAAACCACAGACTTCCGACCATGTATATCATCGGGAGTATATACTTTTATATCATTGTTTATATTCTGATTAACTGTTGTTTATTATTCTGTATTATTATTTGAAATAACCAAATATTTGGCAAATAAATCATTTGAAAATACAGTCGAAACCCGGTAACTCGAATGTCAAGCGAAGATCTAAAATCTTCGGGTTGTGGAGGTTTCGTCCTATCGTAGTTTTCGAGAAATAGAGATTTAATAAACAGAAATTTGTCTTACAGAGGCATTGTAAGTACAAGGGTTAATATTTTTCATATTGTAGAGCACAAAGAAAAACAAATTCAACTTTTAGAGGTCATTGTATGCGTACAACATGTATAAACATAATCATAAGATGAATTTTAAACAAAAAATAAATGAAAGTGTGCGTTTTCTGTAATGAGGCTACTATACGCTATTATTAAAAAAATCTGTAATTTTACTTTGTGATAATGCGCTGGTGTACTGTAAATCAATAGTATTTTTTGACATTGACATGCAGTTTGAGCATTTGCTTGGTGTTCAATAATAGGTAATACAATTAAATACCATAAACAAGAAGTCTATGAGAAGTCTGTTTGCTGTTTACATTTAGTGATAAATCATTCCTGAATAACGTTAATGTTTGACTTACGCGTTTATAAAAATATACACGCCATGACAGCGCTATTGGTGGTAGAAATCAAAATCAAAAACATTGATAGACATTTGTTATTTCAAGCAGTGATTTTTCATTTTGTCTTCGAGTAAAATTTTGAGTCCCTTTAATTGCATTAAAGCGGAGATCCACAATAAAACAGAAATTTCGTATCTCACATGAGACTTTAATGTTATCAGATAATTATTTTCACGATGTGATTCCACTATAGGATACGTTTTGATGTCATCTTTCATGAACTCGTATCTCATGTGAAAATTTTGTCTCGCTTAAACAGGTTTGAATTTTTTATTATTTCCACAATGCCTCAAAATATCTTGTAGTAATGAATGATTTCTTTTCAAGTTGGTTCTTATTTTGAAAGATTTGTTCTTATTTCAGTTTCAGACGTGGCATTTGAAAAACAAATCAGACAAGCAGTAGCTTGTGCTTACTTAAATTCCTTGCCCAATGCTCACCTTTTCCATTTAAATATTTGTTCTCACATGTTTCTTCCATGTGTCTAAAAAGAAAATAATATGACTGATACGAAAATTCACTTAATTTAATTGTTTACTCAAAATGATTTCAAACGAATAATAGTAATATGTAAATAATACTATATTCTGGTCTACCATATAAAAATAATAATAATAATAGCGTCTAACATTCGACTTAATATGGTACTTATAATTAAATTAACAATACACATATATAAATACTACGAACCATAAAATAAATCCACACGCGATAAATACATCACGAAACAACAAGAAAACTCACGAGCTATTGGGGAGTTGAAATACAAATAATAAGACAAAGAATGGCAAGGGGCGACACATCTAGGCACTGCGCGTATACCGCTTACGCCTTATTTTTCGTATACAGCTGAACCCACCAATGGGCGAAGCCGAATTTCCACTCAGCATTTACTCCAGGAAAACAACTCTGATTGGATTTCAAGTTGCCGCTACGAGATAGAACCGCCAAGCTCTCCTATAAATACGACACACCGTAATATCCGCAGTCTGTCTTTCACCAGCTGCCTCGCTGATCCTTCTCCTGAACCTCCTCTTCCTTCTCCAGATCCTCCTCTTATTCCTCCTGATCCACCACGTCCTCCTCCGCCAATACGTCCTGCTCCAACACTTCCTTACCATCTCCGTCCCCATCATCCTTATCTTCCCGATTCCCATCCTTACCCATATCCTACTGATCCCTGTCACAATCCGTATCCTCTGCGACCCATTCCCAATCCTTTGCGTCATTCTCCCGACCATCCTCCTCCAGCACCTCCTTCTGCTCCTCATCCTCCCGAATCCCATCCTTATCCTAAACCTCCCGATCCCCATCCCTATCATCCTTACTTCCACGTTCCCGATCCGCATCATCCTTCCCGTCCCGATCCCCATCATCCTTACCTTCCCGTCCTCCATTCCCATCCCCATCATCCTTACGTTCCCGTTCTCCATTCCCATCCCCATCATCCTTACCTTCCCGTTCAACCATCCCCTTCATCCTTACCTTCCCGTTCCCCATCCCCTTCATCCTTACCTTCCCGTTCCCCATCCCCATCATTCTTACCTTCCCGTTCCTCAACCCCATCATCCTTACCTTCCCGTTCTCCATCCCCATTACCTTCCCGATCCCCATCCTTACCCATATACTCCCAACACCTATCCTCATTCTCCCGATCCCCATACTTATCCTTGTCATCATCCTCACGATTCTCATCATTACCCTACAGATCCTGATCGTCATCTCCATACTCTTCTCTCCCTCATCCCAGCAATACTCTCTCGCCGACACCCACCAATTCTTTAAGACTCCACTGTCAGCAGGGTCTTACATGCCAATCTCTGTTGGTCTCTACCGCCAATATTTCGTTCCTTGTCGTTAGCCTGTCGTACCCTATCGGTCTATACTGTTTCCTAACGGTATTTATCGTTCTTTGCCAATCTCTATCGTTCCCTATTGGTTTCTATCGCTCATATTTCTGTCCCCATTGGTATCTATCGTTCTTCATCACTTACATTTCTATCTCTGTCGGTCTATCCGCCAGTATTTCGTTCCTTATCGTTCCCCATCGGTCCCTTTCGTTCCCTATCGGTATGTATCGTTTCCTATCAGTATATATCGCTCATATTTCAGGCTCCGGTAGACTCTATCGCTCTACATCCGTCCCCAGTCGTTCCCTATCGGTCTCTACCGAACTCTGTCGCTCATATTTCGACTTCTATCGATTCCTGTTGGTGTCTATCGCATATATTTCGATATCTATCGTTCCCAAACAGTGTTTATCACTCAAATTTCGGTCTCTGTCAGTCGCTCATCGTTCTCAAACTGTTTCCGTCACACATATTTTGGTCTCTATCGATGTCTAACGCTAATATTTAAATCCTTATTGGTCTGTATCACTAACGTTTTCGCCTGTATCAACATTTATCGGTCTCCACCGCTAATATTTTAGTCTCTGTCGTTCTCAGACTGTTTCTGTCACTCATATTTTGGTTTCTATCGCTAATATTTTTATCTTTACCGTTCCGTATTGGTCTGTAACGTTCCATATCAGTATCTACCGTTCCCTATCGGTACTTGTCGCTCATATTTCTGTTCCCATTGATCTCTATCGTTCTGCATCGCTTAAATGTCGATCTGTGACGGTTTCTATCGCCAATATTTCATGCCCCATCGGTTTCAGGCTTTCCCAATCGTTCCCTATCGATTTCTATTGTTCCCTATCGGTCTCTGCCGATCTCTATCGCTCATATTTCGGTATCTATCGTTCCCAGACTGTTTTTATCGGTCAAATTTCGCCTTCTATCAGTCTCTGTCACAAATATTTCAATCTCTATTGGCCTGTATCGTTAATATTTTGGCCTATGTCGACCTCTATCGGTCTCTACCGCTAATATTTCGTTCTCTATCGTCCAGTACCGTTATCTGTCGATCTCTACCGCTATCTTTCGCGCATATTTCGGTCTCCGTCGTTCCCTAACAGTGTCGGTGGTTCAAATTTCAGTCTCTGTCGGCCTCTATCGTTTTCAAAGTGTTTCTATCGAACATATTTCGGTCTCCATCGCTAATATTTCGAACTCTGTTGGTCAGTATCGTTAATATTTTCGCCAATATCGACATTTATCGGTCCCTACCTCTAATATTTCGGTTTCTATAGTTTTGTGCCTTCTCTGTCGATATTAATCGGTATCTGTGAGACACATTTCGTTTTCTGTCGTTCCCAAACAGTTTCTGTCGCTTAAATTGCGGTCTTTATTGGTTCTTATCGTTACTATTTTGGCTCCTATCGTTCTATATTGCGTTTTAGCGGTCCCTGTCGTCTCATATTGCTAATACTTCGATCTCTACGGACCTTTATCGATATCCATCGGGATTAGGTACTTTAAGAAGTGACTTTTCTCATTCAGGTTCTTCGAGAATTCAAATATTTAAAAATCAGGTACTTTCAGAAGTGACTTTTTTCATTCAGGTACTTCGAAAATTCAAATATTTATAAATCAGGAACAGCTATTATCTATGCATAAATTAATAAGCTGATCTTTCACGGGAGAATCTGAATAAAAAAAATACATTTTTTGGAGTACCTAATTTCGAAATATTGGATTTTTCGGAGTACCTAAATGAAAAATCGGTTTTCACGAGTACCTGATTTCGAAATTTCGGCTTTTCCGGAGTACCTGAATGAAAAATATGTTTATTGAAGTACCTGATTTCAGAATATTTCGGTTTTTGGAGTACCTGAATGAAAAACACTCACTTTTTGAAGTGCATGATTTCAGGAGACCTCAGTTTTCGAAGTACCTGAATGAAAAACTCACTTTTTGAAGTACCTGATTTCAGGAGATCTCAGTTTTCGGAGTACCTGAATGAGAAAATTCACTTTTGGATGTACCTGATTTTTAAATACTTGTGTTTTCGAAGTACCTGAATAAAAGAGGCACTTTTGGAAGTACCTGATTTATAAATATTTGTATTTTCGAAGTACCTGAATAAAAAAGTCGCTTCTGAAAGTACCTAATCCCGATGGATATCGATAAAGGTCCGTAGAGATCGAAGTATTAGCAATATGAGACGACAGGGACCGCTAAAACGCAATATAGAACGATAGAAGCCAAAATAGTAATGATAAGAACCAATAAAACCGCAATTTAAGCGACAGAAACTGTTTGGGAACGACAGAAAACGAAATATGTCCCACAGATACCGATTAATATCGACAGAGAAGGCACAAAACTGTAGAAACCGATATATTAGAGGTAGGGACCGATAAATGTCGATATTAGCAAAAATATTAACGATACTGACCAATAGAGGTTGAAATATTATCGGTAGAGACCGACAGAGACCGAAATATGTGCCACAAATACCGCTAGAGATCGACGGCGCACTCTACAGCACGATAGAGACCGAAATATTAGCGGTAGAGACCGATAAAGGTTGATATAGGCTATAACATTAACGATACCGACCAAAAGAGTTCGAAATATTAGCGATGGAAACCGA
Source organism: Macropis europaea (assembly GCA_916610135.2). NCBI lineage: Eukaryota > Metazoa > Arthropoda > Insecta > Hymenoptera > Melittidae > Macropis > Macropis europaea. The sequence continues at coordinate 20,463,301 of OU744345.1, read as the reverse complement.
AATATGTTCGATAGAAACACTTTGAGAACGATAGAGGCCGAAATATAAGCGATAGATACCGACAGAGACCGAAAATTGAACCACAGACACTGTTTGGGAACGACAGGGACCGAAATTTGAACCACAGACACTGTTTGGGAACGACAGGGACCGAAATATGCGCGAAAGATAGCGATAGAGGTCGACAGAGAACGGCACTGGACGATAGAGAACGAAATATTAGCGGTTGAGACCGATAAAGGTCGATATAGGCCAGAATATTAACGATACAGATCAATATAGCTCGAAATATTAGCGACAAAGACCGATAGACGCCGAAATTTGAGCGATAAAAACTGTTTGGGAACGATAGATACCGAAATATGTGCGATAGAAACCGATAGGGACCGAAATTTGAGCGACAGAAACTGTTTGGATACGACAGAGACCGAAATATGTGCGATGGATACCGATAGAGAGCGAGAGAGAACGGTACTGGACGATAGACACCGAAATACTCGCGGTAGAGACCGATAAAGGTCGACATAGGCCAAAATATTAACAATACAGACCAATAGAGTTCGTAATATTAGCGATAGAGAACGAAGCATGTGCCAAAGAAACAGTCTGAGAACGATAGAGACTGAAATATTAACGGTAGAGACCGATAAAAGTCGATACAGGTCAAAATGTTAACGATACAGACCAGTAGAGATTGACATATTTGTGACAGAGACTGATAGAGGCCGAAATTTGACCGATAAAAACAGTCTGGGAGCGATAGAGATCAATAGAGACCGATAGGGAACAGCAGAAATCGATAGGGAACGATAGAAATCTATTGGGAACGATTGAGAAAGACTGAAACTGATGGGGAATAAAATATTAGCGATAGTAGCCGCCGCGGATCGAAATATAAGCGACGCAAAACGATAGAGACCAATGGGGACAGAAATATGAGCGATAGATACCGATAGGCGACAATAGAGATCAATAAAGAACGATAGATACTGTTAGGAAACAATAGAGACCGATAGGGAACGATAGAAACCGATAGGGAACGAAATATTGGCGATAGAGACCGACACATATCGACATGTAAGCGACGCAATGCAATAGAGGTCGAAATCTGATTGTGAGCAACAAAGAGACCGAGGATTCCAAGTGACCGCGAAGGCCCTACTGATAGAGGAGACGTAGAGAGTCGGTGGGTAGCGGGACAGAGTGTTGCTGAGATTAGGGGGGGAAGAGTATGGTAATGACGATCAGCATCTACAGGATCGTAAGCATGATGACAAGGATAAAGACGAGGATCGGGAGGATCAGGACAAGAATGGGGATTAGAAGGATCAGGATAAGGATGGTGATCGGGAAGGGAAGGATGTGTAAGAGGATGATGATGAGGATCGGGACAATAAGGATGATGGGACTGGAGAACGGGAAGGTAAGGATGCTGGTGATGGGTAACAGGAAGGTAAGGATAATGGGGATGGGGATGGGGATGGGAAGGAAGTGTTGGAGCAGGAAGTATTGGCGGAGGAGGACGTGGTGGATCAGGAGGAATAAGAGGAGAATCTGGAGAAGGAAGAGGAGGATAAGGAGAAGGATCAGGGAGGCAGTCGGTGGAAGACTGACTCCGGATATTACGGTGTGTCGTATTATAGGAGAGCTTGGCGGTTCTGTCTCGTAGCGGCAACTTGAAATCCAATCAGAGTTGTTTTCCTGGAGTAAATGCTGAGTGGAAATTCGGCTTCGCCCATTGGTGGGTTCAGCTGTATACGAAAAATAAGGCGTAAGCGGTATACGCGCAGTGCCTAGATGTGTTGACCCTTGCCATTCTTTGTCTTATTATTCATATTTCAACTCACCAATAGCACGTGAGTTTTCTTGTTGTTTCATGATATATTTATCTCGTATGGATTTATTTTATGGTTCGTAGTATTTATATATGTGTATTGTTAATTTAATTACGAGTACCATATTAAGTCGAATATAAGACGCTATTGTTATTATTATTTTTATACGGTAGACCAGAATCTAGTATTATTAACATATTACTATTATTTGTTTGAAATCATTTTGAGTAAACAATTAAATTAAGTGAACTTTCATATCAGTCATATTATTTTCTTTTTAGACACATGGAAGAAACATGTGAGAACGAAGATTTAAATAGAAATGCTGTACATTGGACAAGAAATTTAAGTAAGCACAAGCTACTGCTCGTCTGCTTTGTTTTTTAAATGCCATGTTTCAAACGTACATGAGAACAAATCTTTCAAAATAAGAACCAACTGCCGTTGCTCGTGAGCAATCAGTTATGCAGCTCTGATATAAACAGTCATACACAATTAATAAAAAGCTCTACATTTGCGTTAATTAGAAACTGTATATTATGCAACATAATACATATTTTGCACATTGTATACTGAAGTAAAATACAAACTGTAGAAGTGAAAATTATACTTCAGCCCTAATAATCTTCTGATGGATTGAATTTAATTGGTGCTTATTAACGCATTTATTTGTAAAAGTATCTCCTCCAAAAATTTTAAACGATATTAGTTACATATAGGGTCAATCAATTTCTGTAAAAACATATGTGTGTTAAACATAAAGAGACTAGACACACCGAATCGAGTTATGTTAATTTTTTAAAAAAGTCGTTCAACGATTTATATAATCATTTCAAATTGTTCTTCAATCGTACCTCGTATGTATGCACTCTATGGGATTTCCTACAATTTGTTTGCTGCTGATAATTACAGAAAACATCAGAATCACGAATGTCGTTAAGGTGTGTAATCTGAATATAATGCCATCGTTTCTTACTCTGGTCACCTGTAAAGCATTGCTTTTATTAGCATATATGGACGAATATATAAACACTTGTCTGTTTGACAATATATTTCTTATTTTATTCTATCATTCTAACATAAGTGTTACTCAAAATTTCATAGGTGTAATCAGTTATTGGATGAAATTAAAATTATTACGTGAGCCATCGGTGGTGCACGCGGCGCTTAACGTGTTAAACAATACCCCACCTTATTCGACTTGAAAAAAGGATAACAAATTTGAAACCATCGACTTATTCATATGACAAAACGAATAGTTGATAGCACTTAGAATTGAGAAGCTCAGTGGAAAAAGGGGCACAGGACACATCTACATCGACTTTTGGTTTTTGCACCATTAATTAGCTCCTACATTCTAGTGTCCACTCCATTACATTCAGGCACTCTTTGGAATGTACCCTTTCGTATACAGAAGCATATTACAGTTTCTTGATATTGAAAACAGAAAAATACCTAGCGAAATAGAAACCCATGCCACTCTATCTTCTTAGAGAACTTGTAACAAAATTCCAGCAAAGAAAAACAATGGTTCTACGATTAGTAAGCGGACAACATTCTTTATACATCAAGTATAGGTACTCATAATCAAATTGAGGAACTTGTGACAGTTATTATTAGTCTCCAAAAATGTCGTGGCTACTCTCCTAACCCTCTACGTTGCATATTGCCGGACAAGTACCCAGGTGGACACAAAATAAATGTTTTTAAATGTAGGGACTTACAAAGTCTCAGGCAGATTATACCACCTGTGTATATTCCATTTTCTCGATCATTGAGGTGCGATGAAAGTAGAAAGAGAACAGAACTTGAACATATTGATGAAGAGTTCGATTAAATAAAAATTTGTTGTACCGATTATTATTGTCAATTCATGTATTTCTTTATTTACCAAGCATACGTGGTAATATTAATATTCTAAATTGATAGATATAATATTTAAAATTTATTAAAAATATCAAAACAGGAGCTGATAAATCAATGGTTTATTTAAAGTAATAAAAGGTGTCAAATAAGATGAATTTTTAAGCCAAGATTAGACAATAATTGCCATTTACCATCTACTTCAATTACTAGTTAAAGTAATCATAATTTAGTACCGAAATTCCTGAGAAGATTATTTTTCCTAAAACTTATTTTCCTGTAAATTTATAGTATAGTGGCATGTGCCTGGGTTCCACTGGGCCCCTCAATTGTAACTTGAAGGCCTGATTTCCAACTTACACGCAAGAAGTAATAGAATCCGGTAACAATGTCTGTCATCTTCGATCCGAGTCTTTTACTTTCGAGTGTTCTGACACTTATCACGTCACATCCGAACGACTGCCTCCTCCCAAACGTTTCATCAAGCGACAGTATTTCGAAACTGGAAGCTGGCAAAGGCTTGAAACTGACGAGCATCGGTTCCTTGCAGAATACTGTAGATTTCATTTCTTTCGTTGAATCCCGTCGACTCCAGCCATAGGATTTAAGTCCTCTTTCACGAAGCAGGCTGGCTTTCATCGAGCTTCATCGGCAGCAAAACAGCAGAAAATAGTACCGGAAAATACGGTCGACCGAACGGGAACACTTGTAATTATAATTAGACTGCGGGCGTTTATACAATTTAATATATTCAGGTACGTTGAACGTATCAATTGTACAAAATAACCGAAGTAGAGGATACGTACTTTACCTCAATTATAATACAAAAATACTGACGCTTGTAAATAAATATTTGTATAAACATGCGCAGTCTAAGCTTGATAATGTAAGGTATAGAGTAACGGGGAAAATTGGAAATAGATTTCCTTGTCGGTTGAGAATAATATACAGTACTGTGCGAAAGTCTTAGGTAACAATGTCAGGTTTGTGTTTCACTTAAATAAATCTATGTTAATGTTTTAACTGAGATTTGGTAGCAGCATGCAGTGCCGTCTGGGTAACGACTACATAATTAGGTAACAGATTTGTCTTCCAACATGACACTAACCCCACACATTGTTCACCCAATTACTCTCATTATGACACCGAAGTACTGAGACCTGTGAGCATAGCTTCATAATGAGAGTAATAGGATGAACAAAGCCAAATATTTCAAGAAGGGTAAGTTTTACCATAAATGTACCTTAGTACTTTTATACTCAGTATTTACTGTTCTATCGAAATCCAGCCTAAAAAATTGGACATTCCATTTAAAAAAACAAAATTGAGCTCTAGATTTTCTCTACGCCTCCAGCTGTAAAGAATCTATGCATACTATATTATGTATTTCTTTATATCCTACAACTTTTATAAGTAACATTTTTGTTTATGATTTCAAATAACGATAATATTCCAGGTAGACAAAGTTGATACCCTGTATATGGTGAACTTGGGCGCTGACAGCCACTGAACGTGTACGGAGGGTTGCCGCGTGACAGGCGTTTTTAGCCCAATTTTTAAAGACCGATAACTAAAAAATGAAGCATCCAAGGCAATTTCGTTATTTTTGATTTTCGACACATTTTGGCTTGTAGAATCAATCCTTAAAATATTTGATACCTGTTGTGAAACACTCTGTATGGTACACCATCACACTTTTTGACTTGGGGATTCTTTATTTGATTCGCAGTTACTTTTCTATTGCATAAAAAGGCAAAATTTCATGACCGAAAATTAAACTTTTCATTGACAGAGCTACCATTTCTTTAAAAGTCAACTTTTTTTAAATCAGTCACGTCAGAAACAGCATTTGTTAATGTATTTTAAGGAACTAATTTGTCTTTTTGCTTTCAGGTAAAACCTGTTTACTTTGGAGTGAGGCGCGTAAATCCGTGAAACAAATGACGCATTTAGAAATAGTTCCTATAATTATAATACACGATTAATATTTTTACATAAAAAATTAGTTATTATAGTCAAAGATGAGATTAAATTAATACAAAAAGTACGAATAGAAGAATGTTTATACTTTCTTAAAAAAGACGTCAGTTTCTAGCTCTCTGCAGCTGTGTATCCCCCCCTTAAATGCACAGAAAATGCTTAAATTATACCAAACGAGGCTCCTGACATCTATTAATAAGTGGTTTAAAAGGAATAATGATGAATGGATACTTCAAGAAGATAGTGATCCAAAACACCGAAGTCGAGTGCACGCAAATTGGAAGATGGAAAATGGCATCGTGATGATAGATCGACCGTCTCAATCACCAGATGCCAATCCAACGGAAAATGTTTGCGCAAGTATGATGCAAAAGCTTCAAGGAAAACATATTAATAGTTTAAGGACTTTGGTACAACATATTCGAAAGATACGGCAATCATTACCTGTTTCATATGCAGAAAATTTGATGGAAAACAGGCCAAAACTATGCAAAGCTATAATCGCCAACGGAGTAGATTTGATTCATTATTAAGTAAGAGCGTAATAGTATTTAAAAAAAATACACGCGTACACGCTCTTATGTTACAGACTGTAACTTGTTTGATGCTGTTTCAGGTAATAAGAATCATACCTTGCGGACATTTTTCGGTTTCAAATTGAAACGTTATGTTTGCATAGCAGTTTAACACGTTGACTGCCATACTGTGCAGGCTGAAAACGACACGATTTTCTAGACTTCGATGCAACATGAAAGTACATTAAAACCTCGATTATGCGAACTGTAACTAGTAATAGGATGATTCACATTCTAACTATATTTCGCATACAAATTTTAATTTTCTGTTTGAATTTAAAATACACAGCGGTATAAAATTAAATCCACAATATTATTAATGCTAATTTTAACTTGTAATTAACATAAGATGATCAATTTTAAGATGATAGGTGTTCAAATAATCGAGGTTCTACTGTAATCTGAAACTATACTCTTTTCAATGAATAATGTCAGAAATTATTTATTATTAAAAAATTATTTACTAAACAAATAATATTGGCAAAAAGAGTAGACTCTAGGAAACAATGAACAAATGTTGTTTCCGTAATTTTCGATTTTTAGCCCTTGAAAATTCCCCCTTTTTGAGTTGTGACGATTTTGATGTTCTTGTAATTCACACAGGAAAATAAAAAAAAATTATTATTATTATTGTGCAATAGCTTGATAAATGAGAAAAGAATACGAAGAGCGAGAGTCAACACAGGAAGCACAGTGGAAATTGTCTGTGATGACTATCAATGTGTAAGGATAGTCAAAACCAGCCAATTCACTGCATGTCAACCATAGTTCTCGAGAAACCAAATTGTAACACTTTATGTAGATCTTCCTGTATATTGTCTACTACGGTATAAAATACTGTAAAAGCTTTGAATGTCATGCACAGTAAACGTTGAATAAAAATATTATCAATAATGTCATTAGGTACACAATGCTTCCTTCATTCCTGGTATTTATTAGATTGTTCAAAATGATTAAAAATCCCAAACCTTCAACTGTTTTGCATAATAGATTTACTTAAACTTCAGTGAGCCACTTAACACAAACAACTTCAATAAAACACATATTTTAAAACAGTTTTTATGTACCTCACTCATTTAAAATATTATTTCTTTGATCACCCAACATTTCGAGTAATATTTCTTTACTGTACTTAGTGTCAACCGAACAAATAGTTTCTTTATAGTTATTTACTTCAAATACCTATGTTTTCCAGTCCTAAGTGCAGACAGATAATCGATAACGAGCACAACTTTGAAAAAATAGTTGAAAGATCCTTTCTGAAACAATAGATGTACGGTTTCGAACACGTTTCACTTTCGTTTTGAAAACGCAACTAAAATCTGGATACGCGGTCTAACGAAACATCCACTCGTTGGGAAAACACGAATACTATGACTGATACGCTTATTTCTGATCTTTTTTCAGTCGGTCCAATTTTATTTCTTTTTTATTTTTTAAAGTTGTTTCCTTCCTCGCCCTCTCCTTGTCTCTATCTGTTCCTCTCCTCGCTTTCTTGGCACGAGGTTGACAACACGATTCATTATCTACCGAACTGTCTAGCGATGGCACGAAGATTCTTTCGTTTTGATCGAACTCACGAGGAGACTACGAGGACCATTCACGTCGCAGTTTCCGATCGAATTTTGCCACAATGCTGCTTTCTGTTCGGATGAATTACGCGAGGTCTGCAGAAAGTGACGCCAAAGATTTTAATATTACACAATTGATTGCAGTGACTCACGAAATTGTTCAAACAAATCCGTTCTCCCAACACTTCTTTATTTGACGTTTGTGCAGAGTTTATTCCAAACATGCCTATAATTAAAAAAAAGAACGTGTTTAATGTTTTGTTTATGCTACTGTATCTTCGTAAATTTTCAGAATTTCAGCATACAATAACCAGAAAATATTTCTGATACAGTGACTCACCAAACTGATCAAACGAACTCGTTATTTCAACATTTTTTTTTTCTTTCTTGTATAAACTTTCAGATTTGAATGTTATTATAATAATCAAAATTGTAGTTTAAGTACGTCCCAAAACTTGTAATAAGTTGCACCTGAATTGAGGAAGAAAAATAATTATGAAGAACGTTTGATCAATTTCATAAGTACATACTACTCTATATTTCGAAATTTGGAAATGCTTTAAGAATGTTTAATAAAGATTGAAGAATTTTGTATTATTAAACATATCTGTTTCCGTTAAATATAATAGTTTGTGTATGTCGCAGACTCGTACTACTTCAATGTTGCTGTAACAGCAATTTTCAGTCATAGTGATCGCTAAAGGAGAAAACTTAGGCCAGGAGAATTACTTAATTATAATTACCGCGACTGATCGACTTCTCAGTATCATGATGGCGAGAGTTATACGTTTTTAAGTATTTATTCGTCCTTTCGATGATTACATTTGGCTGTTAGATCTTACTATTATACGTCCACAGTGACGTGCAAAAGTTTCTGGACAGTACTTTGCGCTCTTACTTTTGTTTATGGTAAATAAACTGAATTTTAATCCGACATCACGTTGAAAAACAGATCAAATAGAAGATACAGTTTGAATGCATGATCCTACTTGCCATTTTTTAACGTGTACGTAAATCTTAATTTATTATGAATTATGGTGAACAAAGCCAAATACCTCCGGAATGGTAAGTTTTGGGATAAATGTACTTTAGTACTTTTATACTCAGAATTTGCTGTTCTATCGAAATCCAGCCTAAAAAACTGGACACTGCATTTAAAAAAAAAAATTGACCTCTACATCTCCTCTACGCCTCCACCTGTAAAGAAACTATTCATACTACATTATGTATTTCGTCATATCCTACAACTTTTATAAGTAACATTTTCATCTATTATTTGAAATAACGATGATATTCCAGGTGGACAAAGTTGGTGGAACATCCCTGCATGTTGAATGTGTTATACAGGATTACTTTTTAAATGTCATGTTACATATTTTATAAAAAAAAAACCATAATTCTAATGTGAACAATTAAGAACATCGCAATTTATACCGTAGACTGAACCCGCAGTCGATGGAAGAAATTCCATTTCTTTCATTCGACTTTATTTACGGCAACGTATTTTACAACTTGATCGTAAAAAGAATCTCAAACATAATAAATGCTAAACTTCCTAAGCAAAGGATTTTTTAATTACCAGTATCGTGTTCTATTAATAGGAGGACCAGTCAGATCGTAAACTATTTGAACTAAGTTTAATCGAACTAATGAAAGTATTAATAAAAATTCCTTAATGAATACACATCGTTTAAGTATTAAAATATTTTGTAAAAGTGTCATAAAAGCTCATACAGAAAGTACTGCATGTGAGAAGTTTTGGAGTTGCGGTAATTCGAATGGCAAGTGGAAATAGAGCCTTATTCATCGGGTAAGTGACTTTTAATCAACTTTTGAAATGATTGGAAAATATATCATTATTTTTATTCATTTATATATGGAATACTGCCATTGCGTAAAATTTGTTCAAAATTGGTACCTCAAGAACTGGAGAATCTTTTCAATTTAAAATAAAATTTTTAGAACTTAAAATTCTTTACGAGTTATTTACACCCTACATCGGACCGAGTTTGCTACTTTTATAGAAAATAAACAAATACCGTAATATCCTAGTAGTTGTATTATTCATTACCCAATATTAATATATTTGTTTTACTACAGTTATATTAATATTGTGTTCAGTAATCTTAACATTGATAATACTGAAAACATATAGGTCATTTTTCCGAGATTTATTTGTTAAATATATCTCAAATTTGAACAATTAAATTTAAATTAGGCAATTGTTATTCTTAAACGTTTTAGACAGATTTTTCTTACATAAAAATTATCATAATTTCTTTTATTAATACAATAACTGGTGAAAAATTATATATATACATATTATTCTTAAATATCAATATGTATTTCTGTCGGTTATAAGATTTTCAAGAACTTTCACGCCTTCGCAATTTTTTCGCACTTTACTGTAATTCGATTTGAACTGTTTGTAGTTGTTTAGAAATTCATAAACATAGGTTTGAAGAACTGAAATTATACTGGAAACAGTACAACCCTGGTTACAATTGGATCAGAATGAAAAAAGGAGAACCCATCGCTAACTTTACCTCGCCCACGCTGGAAGATATACATACAACGCTTATAAGATGACACGTCATCGGGTTATAGCAACTTCAGGATGAGTTAACATAGAAATAGTCGTGTGATCTGGATTTAGTTTTACCGCCGATTTCATCGCGAGCTAGCAGAAATATTTCACAAAATTTGTCTTCATACATATTTTGAAACATTTGAGTGCAGTAAGTACAAATGCGCTGAACGGTGTTCTCATTTTTCATAAAAATCTTTCAGCACATATATGATCAATTTTTTATTCGCTTTTGCAAACAACTATTACAGGTATAAATGAATAAGCAGAGGAACATTTTTCTTGGAATAATGTCATTTAATTATCCGTCGGTTTACAGCATTTAAATCTAGAACACTATTTTCTTTTTAAATATGTCACTTTTATTTCGGAGTACTATTAAAATAACACTAAGAAAGAAGCATAACGTTGTCGAATCATTCAGTATCGCCTATCGTATTATCTTCTTGTTTTTTACGCTACTGTTGGCTACTTGAAACAGTTTGTTAAAACCTTGACAGTGATCGCAGTGCAGCAGTCTTACTTCTTACTGTAAATCTTGTTTCTGAGATTGTGCGTACAGTTCTGTGACTATTACGAAAGAGATTCCAAGTGGGAAAGCAACCTTGACGAAAAGATACCATCAACGTTTCTTCAAGAACCATTCAACATCATTCCAAAGTCAACGTATCATACATGCCTGGATTCGATTCTCTTCCAGCCACAACGATATGATAACAAAGAGTATATCATTACAACAGAACATGTCGAAGATTTTGAAAATTCGACGAACAAAATAATTTTCAGGGACAATGTCGTTAGAACATTTGCCCCTCACAACCAAACAATCTTTTATACCGTCGATAAGAGATCTTAAGGTGGTCAAGTTAAACGAGATACCCTGTAGAGAATGTGCCATTTTAATCTATCCATGCGAACATCTTCGAAACTATCAGTGTTATCGTAAAATATTTCACACAAAAGTGAAACGATTTCAAGAGAAACATAATGCGGAGTCAATAGTTTCTTTATGAGTGGAGATATACGGGAGATACGAATGTCATTTTTGTTTTTGATTCTCCACAAAAGAGTATTAGAGTCCTTGTGTCGAGAAACTGTTATTTTAAAAAATATTTTTATTATAAACTTGTAAAATACTACTCGTAGGTTCGAACGCACACATTTTTGTTAAGCAACGCTCAGGGTTTTTGTAATGCTATAATAGTCACATGGTTTCAGAAACTGTTAATTTGCAAGGTTTTGATTTAAACGTTGCTGTGTCTGAAGCCACGCATCGATTTTATAAAATTGAATAAACATAATGGTTTTTCAACACATACCCTGATAGATTTTTGTTCAGAATGAAGAGCTATAACCATTAGTGCGTTACAAGAACTTATGTCATTTAAATAAATTATTCTATGGGCTGGAAATTTGTGTACCACTTCGTAACATTAACATCAATACACTACTAAATTAACAAATTTTCGGCAGAAACGGCCTAATTCTTTTTTTATACAGAAGAAACAAGTACATCGGTTAGCCTATTACAAAAATCTTTTTCTTTTATTAAAAAGTGGAAACTGATATTAAGGAATTTATTAAACTAATGATTTTTCCGCACAGATACGCTAATACATTTTTATAGAGAATGAAAGGCAACATCAAGTAATGTATAAAAAATATATGGTTCCATTTGGAAAAAAAAGAAGAATGATCATACATCAACCACACCTCCACGCATAAAGAAGACTGCACATGACATCCTCCTCTAAATCATTTAATTATATTTGAAATGTTTTTCGTCATCAGTAACAGTTTCGAAGATATTCGCGTGGAGTAATTAAAATGGAACACCATTTGTATATCGCATGTACATTATCATATTAAAATTATGCGATCCACCTTTCGCGTTCGATTAGGTCGACAAAAATTTCTAATGCTTCGTTTCGCACACGTTGAGCATTTCAATGTTTACAACTAATTGTCAATATTATTTCATATTACCTAATTTTTTTATTACTGAATCGTTGATAACTAATTATTAAATCCTGCATTGCGCATTAAATTGACGATCCAGCATTCTGCCTTTTATTAAGATTTTCTTCAAGCATTCCAATATCGATGAATTTTGCAAAACGCTTCAAAGACCATGAGCGTTTATTCTCTCCGAATTCATTAAACATAATACAATTGGGATGAGTTATTAAATAGATTATTTTACATTCTTGCAACTATTGTTTTGCCTGGTAGAAATGAAAATTGACATCTAGAGATTTAAAATAATCGGTAATGGGATCATGATGAGCACAAAATTCCAGTCGTGTCAGTGTTAATATATCCTTTAATATAAAGGATGACTCACATGACGGAGCAAGCTAATTTCTTTTTGAGCTGCCAGTAAAAAAAAATGTTACAGGGAAAAGATAAACGGTTCAACGAGTTCTGTGTGTTAATGATACACATTTTTTTCGCTGGTACAACGACGTGTCTGTAAAATGCTGAAGCAGCTTTTTTTAATGGAATCCTATATTTTTTTGCGCATAAATGGATAAGGTATTAAAAAAATTAAGATTCTGAGAGATATTTAGAACTTTCTTACAAAATTATAACCGAAAGGAAATTGATTTATCCAAGTCGCGGAAGTCACCTCCTGGTAGAGTGTCTAGAACGCTTAACAATGGCAGCTACAGCTGAATATCTCAATATATATGCGGGCACATTGTTTGAACAACATGTGGTCGGTAAAGGAACATTTCTACGATTGAGTTTCTGCCTTGGAAAATACAAAGTCATTCAAAAATACCAATGAACTGCAATAAATAAGTCATGTTCTTTGCTTTAATACTTGAAAAGAACTACCTCCAAATGCATAGTAACTGGGATATTAAGGCAATCAAGATAAACGGAACACCCTGTATATAACGCTACAAAAAAAGTTATTCATACGCTACGTATTTCTCGTAATGACAAATTCCTCTATATAACTACTGTTATAGAAACAGAAACGAAATGCGTTGATTTGCTTTGAGCAACACTTCTCGAAATAAAATAGCTTTGCTTTGGACAACGAACACTAATGGAGAGTAAAACGGTTTCTTCGGATAACCATTGCAAAGTGTTAATGCACACACATATAATGCTACACAATTTAGTCTTGAACCTTGAAGACAAATTCTTTCAAATGCTTGGTTGGCTTCAAACAGAAGAATACTATATTGCAAGGACACCGAAACTAGGTTGTTCCAAGTCATTACTTCATCTCAGTTGTAATAATTATATCGTTGTTTAAGGACACCGTTTTGAACATTGCATTTAATGGAAATTGAGTAATTTTACATGTTACTGTTTCCTTGCTCTATTCAAAATTTCTACTCTGAAAGTCATTCAAAAGTTATGGCGGCGTAGGATTTTGAACGCCTCCTGGTATAATCTTCTTCTTTGTACATATAACATACATACACTCAAATTGCTGAAAAAAAGTGCTCAGCATAGTTTAACTTCGGCGATTCTTGATATAACATTATCAAGTCAAATTGCATGGGGTCTCGCTTATTGAAATATCGATAACCTTCAGGTAGTACTCCTGACAAAGGATTTTTGTTATACTTTCATATTTATCCCTTTAGGCGACGCAACTATTATCTTAGATATTTTTTTCTTATCTAAAAAACTAAATAGAAATATTTAAGTGCTTTGTTTCTTGTGACTCGCTGCTTGCGAGTCTAATTAAACAAGAAATGACCTTCAAAAACCTAATTTCAGTGCCCCACCAATAAGGTACATGACACCAATCCGTTATCAAGGTCGTTTTGTATCCCCACTAGTGTCGTAAAGGATTCGTTTACGCGATGCCTTCAGGGTTCAAAACTAATTGATCAAGCAATACGTAACCACACACGCTCAGACCCAGCCCACACACACTCCTGCACACATAAACATTCATACAGAGATCCTGAAGTGGTCTCTTGTGCGACACAAGAATGTCAACACTTGTCTACAATCTTCTACGTCAGTCGTATCGCAAATCTGTTCTCTTTAAACGCTAGGTAGGAAAATATTTTAGTATATTCTTGTAAAATAAATGCCTAAGCACACCGAACCGACAAGACGCGACACGCATGGCTAAGTATACATAGTGTTTCATGATATACGGATATAACATCAACTTGGTATATAAAAAATTATGAAAAAAGATTCATACGTGCCCTATCTGAGTTAGACATTTTCGAGTTTTAATGAATCTTATCTCATAATGAACTGCCATGGTGCTTCACAGCAGTCTGTAAGTCTAAGGACCGAAGTGATGCGTACAGAATAATACAAATGTTTATAAAAGTTGATAATATCATGACGTATCAAAATATTGACACCACACTGATCTTAAAAAATCATTTTCGTGTGGCAAATTCACCCATCAAATTGTGCCCACATATTATGAGAAAATCTGTATAATGGTCCATACATTCCTATTTACAGATTATTACATTGGTCCATTTTTCTACCTCATTTGTATTTATATCTGTAATTAAACACTGTTGAGCAGATTGTGTATTAAAGACGTTATGATAATAAAAATAATAAGAATACTGCAGAAATGAAAGAAGTTGAAAGTGGAAGTTAACACAGAGAACCTGCATTCTTTCGTCAGTTTTCAACAAATTATAGAGCAATTCTAATCGTGTCAGTACATTTGTTTGGTTTGTTTCATCATATCGCGCTAATTCTTGGGATTGTGTAAAAAATTTGTCAGTTTCCAAAGAGCCTTACTTTACACAAAACTACTTATCTTCATTATGATGATACGATGTGATTTTATGTATGAAATATAGCCCACTTCAATATAAATTGTAAATGTATTTTCACTTTCAATTTTAGTTATCGAAAGTAACATTCTTAATAAAATTAATAATTCAGTCGACGGTCTATTCATTATCGATGCATTACACAAAGAAAAGAAACAATTAATTCAGTCGATTCACCCCTTGAGTTACAATGACGAATCAGCTTGAGCTTTCTTCGCCATTCTGGATTTCACCAGCAAGTTCCGTTCCTTAAAACATTAAAGCGTCGTATTTGAGAACAAGCTTGTAGTTGTTGCTTTGGATCTATGTACAATAATGTACGTGTACTAATACATTCAATAGAAGCTACACTACCTAATTTTTACTTTTTGCAGTTACAACAAAGTTAAAGTATGAATTAATGGAACTAGTGGTGAATAAAACCATTATAAACCCTTAACACATTATGAACTGCATACACGTTGTCCTAAAAATTATGAGTATTTCTCTGTGGTTAAATCGTAATGGAACTGAGTCTCACAAGAATCTGTAACAAAAGAATAATAACAGAAGCGTATGTCAAAACAGAAGAATGCAAAGTAAAAGGAGAAAAATCTAAACCTTATAAATCTGAGATATGTTGAGATATCCCGAAATATTCACGAACTTCGTTTCACGTCATGTTACTCCGGTATCTCATACGTTTCCACGCATACAAATTTCATCGAATTCGAATGCACGTCTCGTCGTGTCAGTTCAGTGTGCTCAGACACCAGCATAATGATTTTCACGAAGTTAACGTGCTCTGTCTCGGTTTCTAACAGCAGAAACCACGAAGAGTTTGCGTGAGAACCTCGTCTTTGTTCGCTTTGCTATTTTTTACTCTTGCTACGTATAAAAATTTACGGTATGATCGACTGTATGTCGCTCATTTTCTTTGTGAGCTCCTGCAAGAACTCCCTATAAATCAGCGAGTCCATGTTAGACGACAGAACATACAGGAGCCACCAATCGCCCACATCGATTTTCTTGCTAATACTTTGGCAGGTTTCGATGGGCAGTGACCTCGAAGAGAGATGCAATAATCTTGGTCTAATAACTGGGGCAAAAATGATGGCGGCTCTGTAGACTATCAGACCCAATAGTAAAATAGATAGAATCGTGAACCAGAACCAGATGAAAATGTACGTCTTCTCGTTGACGATGTTCAGAGGCAGAATACACAGCGAGTCATGCTTCTGGATCGTTCCTGAAGCACCATACTTGTGGAAGATACATTTGGTGACACGTGGAAATACGTAAACCATCGGATCCACTCGTTCTTCCTGCGGAACGTCAGAAAACTGTAGCACACGTAGTCCGTAGCTCAAGAATTCGCCATCGAAGAATCGATTCATCAGGTACAGTTGCAAGAAGATATTCAGCAGACACAAGACCTCGCAGGCGAAGTAACGATAGACGTACATGTTGTGACTCTGAAAAAGAAGCAATGAATTGACATGAATTGGTCTCAATGAAGGCAAATTGAATCTAACGTGGCTGTTTCAGCTTTCTCCCCTTACTTCTTTTGCATATAGTATGTTTCAGAAAGAGAGTTGTAAATTTATAAGACACATACCATGTACTTATCAAAATGAGAAAAACAGTGTTGTCGGAAGTATTTAACCGATTGCACAATGAGTAATCATTATACTGTGGATATTTATGTAATGTAGTATATAGAAATAGTTTAAGAAATTAGTGAAAGAAAAAAATATAATTTTGCAGTCTTTACAAGACAAAACGAATAGTTTTTTTGTATAATACCCACAGTGTAGCGATCACCTTCAATGCCATTAAAACTAGCTGTTGAATCTATCTTTCAAATGTGTATTACGGCATTGACATGAATATTTTATAGAGTGTGCGGGGTGCAACCGGGGAAAGGCCCACACCGCGGGAAAGAACAAACCAACAATATGGAATAACGCGTTCGTTTGATGATACTTGTCACTTTATTATATTCTGATGCAATGGAATACTCGAAAAACGATTCGTTACGTATTTCTGTTAATTAAAGTCCAAATATTTCGGAAAGTATTCTAATATTTAAATTTTTGAATGGCGAATTCAGCTCTATAAACAATTACAGCGCATAATGGGACGTGACAAAAGTTTACAGCTTCGTTGACAATATGGGCCGAAAGACAGCCAGTGATTGAAACTATACCTTCCAAAATATCTGTATTTGTAGTCCTAGCGTCCAGTTCACAGACACATATTTTTATGGACATAGATCAACGTTTTACAAAGCAATGTTACAAAGATCTGTTAATATTTAATATTATTGAAATAAATGGACTTTTCGGCCAGCTGTTGTTGTGGCTGAATTCTTCATTCGAGAATACACGATTTTCATATTAAAATTTTCATTCACACAAAGTAGTTTCCAAGGTAATTCGATCAGGTAAGATTTTTCAGTTCCAACTTTAAGATTTGTTTTCATTCCATCAATGAGATCATCTTTTGTTCAAAAATACGTATTGCACAGTTTTTTCAGTATTATACTGTGTCAAACTTTTATCAGAATTTCATAATCATTTGTGAGAATTCTATTTCGTAAGGGTCAGAAGTATTATTACGATAAAAATTTTTCCTAAACAATGTTTATGTGATACGTTTACCTTTATGTGATTCATCAGATAAGTCATTAGCGCGGACTTCTTCTTTCGAATGTTCTCCTCGTGATCAAGACCGTGGTTCATGCCCATCACTAAGGCGCTGATTAAACCACCTTCCCACATATTCCACAGCCATTGTGGCACGTAGCACATTATTGCCTGTTTGTGAGAAATATACACATTAATTACAATAATTGAAATAAAAATCTACGGAGACAAAATCAACAGAATCGACCAATGTAATTGCTCCGTTGAATTTGAATCAATTGTTACAATCAAATAAATTTGTAAGCTTTTCTATACCCAACACATGTAAATCGAAGTACTTCAAAGTATTGTACACAGTGGAACCTCGATTATCCGAACACCGGTCATCCAAAAATTCCTCTCCTAGGATAATTACAAATTAAAATTATCCCCAACGACACTGTGTACTTAATTTTATCCCACCGTGTACTTTTATGTTCCAAACCAAAATTATCATTTTTATGCGAAACATAGTTGTAATGTGAGTCATCTTGTTACCGATTACAGTTCGGATAATCGAGGTTCTACTGTATTATATAAAAATTGTAATTTGAATTTTATTACAATCGCGCATGCCGTATACAGACAAATTGTCGATGCAGAATTAAGCCCGTACCTAATCTTACTATCTTTTGTCAAATATTCTAGAATTCGGCAAATTAAAATCCATTATAAAATACCATACTTCTTAAACGATGTCTAATCGCTAAAATAGAAGATTAATAGTAAATATTAAATTTTTTCATATTTCTGAATGTATTGTAAGTTCAAAAGAAAATAATTTAAACATTTGTATTATCGTTTCAAAGTTGGCTCTATTTGGTAATGGTTTCATACCTTTAGACAAAAATGTTACCTGCACCGAACATCCTCAAATAAAAGGACATTAGCTCAGTATCTGATATATGAAGAATACAATTTTGAATGAAATATTTAACAAATATAACAATGATACCTGGCTAGAAAAGCACCAATAAACATATGTTCGTAAATTGTTAAAAAGCTATTGTTAAAAAACTGTGTACCATATGTTTTACCCAGAAGGCCAAGGAAATTGTAACACTAGTAGAAAACATTAAATACATTAAATATATAAAACATTTCAAGTAATAAAGTTGAGACATGCTGTACCATCAACATTGTACAATGTTACTTTTGTTATAGATTCCAATTATTCCTACTTCATATTCTCGAGTAAAGAGTATACACAAAAATATGTTATACGAAACAACATATGGCCCGTTGTACTATCACTAAAAACCACCAACCAATTACTAAACCATTAACAATTTCTAAGTACATGCTAGTATTTTTACAGTATATACAATCCGCTTTTACAACATAAATAAACAGCTTCTCTTCAATCTCTATGAGTACCAAACGGACAGCATGAATCAAGGAGCGAGGCCATTTTTCAACAATAGAGGAAAAAGCGACAACGTTGCGAGATCGTTAGAGTTTATCAGTGATAGCAAAGTTAATTGTCTCATCTATGCCGTGCGTGCATTCGAGAGAATTAGTTTCGGATATCCGAAACGAAAAGTGACACTGGTCAGCGGTAAGGAAAACCAAAAGCAAATCTGAAACGAGCAGCTGCGGATCACGTTTATCAATCGCACGTGCAAGATTACTGATAAACGAGCTATTACCTGAAAGAACAACACGAAGCAGACCCACTGGTAATAGGTGTAGTATTTCCTTGCGTCAACGTCCCCGAAATCGTTCGCTACTCCTGGATGCGCCACTTCTAGGCCGACCTGCACAACAAAGAAACTCGTCAACAATAGGATCATGACGAAACGGCGCAGGTGCAGCTGATTAAATGTATACCTCTGATTATCTCGTTGTGTCTATCAAATTCCCAAACTCATTTTGCACTGTTTAGTCTGCCTCGTTGCAGAAAATATACCAGTGCGCCCTACCTAACTTGAACACTTCAAATGTTTTCCCTATTTGAAGCATTCGAAGACATATTTTTTCGGTAAAATTATACAGAGTGTTCCATTTTAGTCTATAAATTTAATGTATACAACATCCTATTTAACCCTTTGACTGCGTGCTACCTGGTAACGAGGCTAACGCTGCGTGCGGCCAAGCTGCAGTAGTACACACTACGCCATTGCACCGAACGGCCATGGGCGTCGACAGTGTACAGTGAGTAGCTACGTCAAGCGCCGAAAACAGTCAAAGGATTAAAAGAAAATCTGAATTATTTTGAAATGGCCTTAACGTCTCCACATAGCAAATTTCTATCTGCAAATTCTGATGGTCCCCTCAAAATCGTTTAACCCACACATGCTATTTTTTTTTCTATTTAATATAGTTAAGTACATACGGGGTGTCCTATTTTATTGTTTTCCAGAGATATCTTCGAAACTATTAGTCATATCGAAGATTGTTTCAAACAAAAGTTAAATAATTTCAAGCAAGACATAATGTGGTGTCAACCATTTTTTTTGGGCTGGAGGTGTAGCGGAGATGTGAAGATCTTTGTTTTTTTAAACGGAACCATAGATTTTTGTCTACATTAATCGATGCAACTTTTCATTTTCTATAGAAAAAGTATTAGAGAGTTTTGTGGAAAAACTGTTAGTTTAAGAAATATTTTAATTTTAATTCTGTAATATACTACTCGATTTCAGACGCAGGAACAATTAAATCAAAATTCACAGCACAAACATCCTAATATATTTTTGTTCAGAATGAAGAGTTGCAACCATTACAAAAGCTTACAAGTTCTACATCGCAACATTAAAATCAAAATATTTACTAAACCAACAGCTTTTCGACAGAAACATCCTAATACTCTTTTATAAAAAATACATGGTTCCATTTCAGAAAAACGAAAATTACTTTCATATCTCTGCTATACCACCACCCATAAAGAAGCTAGTGACACCACACTGTCTCACCATAGAAATCATTCAACTTTTGTCTGAAATGTCATTAACAGTTTCAAATATATTCGCATAAAAAGATTCAAATGAGACATCCTGTACATTTGTGAGCTAAAATGAACCACTCTGTATATCCGGCATTGCTGAATTATAGGTAGAAAATGTTCAGACTACTATATCCTTTGAAAGAACTGAAAAAGCCTCAATGAACGTACATCAGAGCATGAATTATTTCTCAAATAAAGAATTTTATCTTGTAAAAGTAAGTACAGCTCGACAATTTAGTCGTGAGCCTATCGCCAGCTACCGTAACTCGTCGAGCAATTCTGAGCATTTTGTGAAATTTTGCAAAGCATTAACAATTAATATCTTTGAAACTATTCGAGGTAGAAAAGTAAAACATTACAGATCTTCACAAACTACCAAAAAATGCTGCAAAGTTGATAAAAGTGTCTGTGGTGACAAATCTTGTGCCTTTTAACGTGGAATGGCTCTTTCTAAACTCACGTTTAAGTTGTCGGGCTGTAAGCAGAGATCGCAACTTTACATATAGCATACTTGTGCTAATAAAATAAAGGTCACAGGAGCATGTATTCGAATATACGGGCAACAATTTGAGCATTTTGTATGAAAACTGCCTGCTAACGTACAATGGGGCTACCTGCATAAAGGTTAACTAACGAACTAAAACACTGCATTTCTCTAAAACGATTTGTGTTCACCTATCTGTACAATTTGAACTTATAATTCAACGACATTCTGCTGTTTTACTTCGGAGAATTGCACGATAAAATTATTTTCATACGTGGTGGCGCCAAGGACGAACGAAAGTCACCTTTACATCCTTACCCAGTATATTTTTTTTTAGCAGTTACGATCTTTAATGCAATTACGATAACCTGTTACTCAAGGTCGTTCAACATAACCGAAGGTCGTAGTATGTAAACCAAACTATGAAGAGCGAATAACATTTACATTTTGAAAAAATCTAAATGACATGATTTTTCTACTAAATACTTCGAAAAGTCGGTATGGGATGATATCGTTATGCTTAATGACCTTCACAGACTTACAATAACCATGAACGGTAAGTTCTACCTTCCTTAATAACCTGCAATCGGTACAAAGAAAAGTATATTACCATGCGAGAAAAAGTAACAGTGAAATTCACTTTTCCTTGGCACCACACAGAAGGAAAGCAGTTTTATTGTACGATACCCTCAATGAAACTACGTAACTTTTGTTTACTTTGAACATTTTCTCTACCATGCTTGAAATGTATGAAATATCTTATACCTTCGATTATATTCTAATCAATTCATAGTATGTTACGTGGAAAAGCATATTTTTAAATATACACTTTTAATTATTTTAAAATATTTCCTGATAAACATAGTAGTATTATCACTACCATTATCATTATTAATATGATTGCTGATACCGTTGCTGCTATTACCTTACACCGAGTAAGTGATAATAATTTTTTTGTCAAACTCATACAAAAATATCGGTATACAATTCATTTGTCATATATTGTATTTAATGCACAAATTGAAGGAAATCAATTGGAATAATTTTGATCGCCTTCAAATACACACATTTTCGTACGAGATATTAAAAGCAGACACGACAAGATTTGATACGCGAGGCTACGCACATGACTGTTCTTTACTTAAAAAAAAATTTCATCATCGGGTGAAAATAATTTCCTTAATACGTGTTTCCAAAAAATTCAAACGATTTCGATTTAAACAAAATATATTATATTCAAAAACTATATTCATTTATTTCAATGTAGTCAAACCAAAAACTGCGTGGTCGCTGGTCGCATTATTTTACGTAAGAAACTCTACACATATACAGGGTGTCCCAAGTTTCTCGGACCGAATAGGTTACACAATATAGGTCACTTGAAAGCTTTATTAAAAAATTGTGAAAAAAATATTAAATATAAGTTAGTATGGTACAACGTCGTTATAGTATAATTAGTATGGTACAATATTCACCAAAAATATTTGTAAAGTTATGTTTAATAACTGAGGCCTCTGTAGGCAATGAATATAGCTCTTGCTTAATCCCTTCAGGTATTGCCCACTTCTAAAAATTCGGCTATTTTTGACAACATAATTTCGTATTAATTATTTCATTATGATGAATCAATTATCAATCCATTGACTAGACCTTCATCGAAGGACTCGTGTAAATAACACACATAGCTTCAAAAACATTAGGGAAAAACAATACAAAGATTCTTACCCTGTTCCACGTAAACACACATCTTTCCCTTACACTTCTATTTTCCTTAAAACTTGTCAATAACGTATTTATGGTTGCACATATGCACAACGTTTTGTCTTGTTTCTAAACACGGAATACACAGGGGAAGTTCAGCCAGATCCTGCGACACTATGCACAATTTTCATATACTTATACTACATCGCATAAAAAAAATTATGAATACATAATATTCCTGTAGTCATATCATTTATCGTAGAATACAGCGATACAATTGTTGTGTCGCAGTGTTATTTCGCGATGCGTACGGAATCCCGTTAAAATCTCAAAGACTAGAGGTTAAATCAGTATGAAAGATAATCGCGCGGCAAGTTAAATTGCAAATTAAACAGGGATTACTCACCTGTCGATTGAACGCATCCGGCATCGTGAAGGTGGACGTAATCCAGCAATAAGTGTTGATGGGGTGTGTGGGCAAGCCCTGAACGATACAGGAGATCGGATTACCAACATATTGGGTGGCCGTGATCACCACGGAACACGTGAAAAGTAGCACCGTGGTGAAATGGGTGTGTAACCGAAACACCATCGAATCCGTCGTGATCTCCTGCCATTTTAAATACTGCCCGAGACTCCCCAGTAGCTTGTACATGATTTCTCCCTCTAATCAACGCCGCTATATTTGCAAACGAGTTCCTCCCTTTGTTTTCTCGGCAAATACAGAAGAATGAATATCAATTAGAAATTCTTCGAGTCCTCATGTGACCGGTCGGGTCAGTCCGGAAAGCGTATACAATCGTATACACGCCTCCTTGTTTTCTTCTGTTCCTCCTTCTTCAGCGTCCTTCTTCCTTCTCTTCCGCCCTACTCCACCGGGTCGTGGTAGTTCCTTCGGGGCGAAGAGAGTGCGCGCGGTCACCGAACCACGTTCTTCGAGATCGTGAACAGCCTCGGAGATCTCCTGATCGTTCCCCAACCAACAGAAATTCAATATCCAGGCACACGTGTTCTCTATTCCATCTTTCACCGATCGATTCTCGTTCGACTGTCGAACAAATGCAGCACGTCGATATCAAGTACCTTTATACACGTGATCCGAAAGCTCGTGCGACAGGAGGTACGCAACGAATATTTCCTTCCCCCGGTCTTCCCGTTTTTCGAGGGAACACGCGATGAAACTAACCGCGGTCGTACACTCACTGTCAGTCCTGTTGTTCGCTCGAGGATCTCCCTGAGAAGCAGCGTGACGCAAAATTGCGCAACACCAAAACTCGGTGGCGTTGTAGGTTGCCTCTTCGTGGTTTTTTCTCTGAGTTTCGTGCAGTTCGGACAGAGTCTACACCGAGTCGTGTCGACAAATACACACGTACGAACGTAGCAGTCTCTTCAACGACGACTGACGAGAAGTCAGTGGTTTGTTGTTCGGCCGAGGGGCAGGGGGGAAGCTCTTTCGATCTGCCAGGGGGACTGCTGGAGTAGAAACGAGTAGGAGAGGGCCCAGGAGGTGGGGAGCAGAACGGTGGGGGACCGACGGCTGTGTTTCCCCCCTTTTTGTGCCGCCATACGTTCTATACCCTTGCTCCATAGTGCGTGCTCCTGCGTCCTACGCGACAGCTACTGCTCCCTCTCGCTGCTAATTCTTCAGGAATTCGTTCGCGGAACTGGTTGAATTGGTACGAGCATCGTTCGTACTAGAAAATATCTAAAACCTCCAACAATCGAAGCATTTAACAGAATCGTTGGAAAAGGAGTATGCGATAATGTAAAACTATTATTTTATGAAGGAAATTCTCGAGATTATTATATTGAAACTGCTCTGGACCCAATAGTTAAAATAGAGCAATAAATACTTAATGTCTTCGCGCATTGCTGGATTGTATTTTTTAAATTTTTTAAGTAAGTTGTTCTTAAAGGGTCTTTATTAATGTGACGAAATAAGGTATAAAATGTTAGAAGCAGATTTCTTTCAAAAGTACTTGAGAGCTGGATTTTAATCATTTTAGTACAGTAATCTGCATGTAAAGAACTACTGTTATGTACAATGTTATCGAAATAAACTTTCTACCCCATTACATATTTGCACTGAAAGTATTTCTTTCGACACCGTACGTCTCGTGCGAATGAGTGGTAAGTTTGCTAACAGAGTACATTTCTCGAATGCCTATGGGCGTTCTTCGCACAAAGTATAACAATACATGTATGAGGACCTATATTGATTAATCCTTTCACTGCTTAACTCGTCATACTCGACCGGTACGACCGATCTGAATTTATTTCACGCTTCTATCGATAGAGACGAAAGTTTTTCTAGACTGTACAATTATAACCATTTTTGTAAATAATGATTTTAAGTATTTCAGTATCAAATTTCGGATTGAGTTAATTTTGTTTAATTGACATCTTGCGACAAATGGACAGAATCCTTGTGAGTTATCATCCAGAAATGAATAGTTTTGCAAAAAATATTCATTTTTTGTTGTTTTCGATTTACATAATTGTAAACTGTATCATTTTAGTAGTTTTGTTAGTTCAAATAACACGCCACGACTGAGCCAGTATAGTGGCTGATCGCAGCTTAAACCTGGCTTTTGCTGTACCCTAAGTCGTATGGATTAAGCTTTTGTTAACCCCCTGATTTTATTATGCTTTTATTGAAACCCTTTACATAGACTGAACATGGATGGAGCCAGAGCAACCCCAAGTACAGCTAACTGAGGAACTGTGATACGCAACTTAATATGTAATTTGTCAAAAATACTTGAGAGATTAGTCCTATAATTTTAATACAATAATATATGTATGGAATGCTATTATCGTATAAAATTTAGTTGATATCTCTGATTTTGAAGACTGGTACTCTCCTTGTTAGTAAAATAAGATGTTTAGTCCTTAAACATTGTGGTTGAAGAGAAGTTGGTATTTTTCCATAAAATACGGCCGTTTATCAAAAATCTGAAAAGTTGAAATGATCATTCTATGAATTAAACCTATATGTTGTTTTATTCGAAATTTTTAGCATTTTCTAGTACTCATTTCAAATATAATCGAGAGCAATTTAGAATGTCGTTTTCGTCTCAACGTTCAAGATGACTTGGCCCCCTCCTTTGCCTGTAAAACCATAATGAAAGTAAATCGGCCTAATTCGATCGTTACATTCAATTGACTGCGATTCTTACCTCGAACACTGTTCTTAGAGCTTCTATATTCGCGAACGACCGTGTTCAAAATTGGCTAAAATCACCTTCAATTGATTTCTTTCAAATTTTGTGCTGTACAATTACTGGCAAGAAATCCCCGATCACTAATTGCATGTTCGAAATAAATATAGATAAATTATAATGATTAGACCCTTCTTCCTATCGGTTACTGCCTTCTGTTAATTTAATGCATATTTACGTTCTATAGCAACAAGTATTAATTTGTGTCCTTTTCGTCCTAAAACTTTCGATAAGTAAGAGATGTTAAAATGCAACTAGTGGCAAAAAACCACAAAACTTGTATATATGTACATTACGTTTGTTTAATGTAATTTTTACACAATCCGTAAAATTTACAAACTATTCATTTCACAAAATCAGATGCTGTTTCAAATGGTGTCGACTGTGCTTTGGAGAAATATTCTGTTTTGGGGTATTCGTAGAATATACTGACAGAATTTTACTGAAAAATTCAGCGATACCTTGTATAATGTGATACTTATTCATACCAGTTTTTGAATAAGCGTCGAATAATTTTTTTGGTAATAAGGAAATATTACAAATTTTTGCTAGGTGTCAAGTTTTCGTCATTATAAAGGGTTACACTTCGAATTTTGATGAATTCGGTGAATTCTCCGTCTTTGTCCTTTTCCTCGAACATACTTCTCCTTTGTCGTTTTACGAGAAAGCGTGCGTGACCAGATGCACGATCTCCGAAAGGACCAGGTCTCACCCCACAAAACTGAAATATCAGTCGTCTCACATTACCACATTTCGCTTGGAAACACATTAAAGTATTTTACACACGTCGAATAATATTGTACCTCCGTGAAAAAGAATTTTTTCCTTATTATAAAATAACGAATTTTAGTACAAATTGACATTATTGACTATTGTACGTGTACAACAATGAAACATACTGCTCAAACTAAATATGTATGCTGCTTAAATTATAGGCTCAGGATTTTCCATAATTTTGAACGATGTATCACCAAATGTCTGAGATGACAAAAATATTGTGGGTCTAATATTATAACATCTTCAGGCGGTGTTTACTGTATATAATATTCACTGCTTTTATAAATATTGACATGTACTTAGGCAATAAATAATTTAGCTACGTGACCTTCTAATTACTTTGAACAATGTATTTACAGTCAAGGGCGAAAGTATTCAATTACATTCTATATATCGGTGTAATTGAAAAGTGCAAGTTTGTAGCTCTAATTGTACTATTAAACTTTTGTTTGAAACATTTTTCTCCGTCTCTTGTACTTTAAAATTACCACATATATACAAAGTGGTAATTTAGTATTTGTAATAACTGTCATTTTATTAAAAATTAAAAATATTCTCTATGTTTTTACTTCTCAATACCAGTTAAAAGAAAAAGAATCTCGTCTGTTTGAACTGTAAAGGTACCATTCTAAACCGTATTTAAATCGAAATTTACTCGAACTCATTATCAGTAGAGAGATAACACAAACCCCGTTACAATAAGTTCGTTAACACATTACCAACCGCACGCTTAACGCTTGACTACATGCTGGACAACCTAGCGTCTTAACTTAAACTACTGTAACTTCTATAAAATGACGATTAATAATATAAAATGTGGACATTAAGTTCGTTGCATCTTTCTGAATGCATTAATGGATTTAATTTATTGTAATTTATCGTCATATGCTTATACCAGCAGCAAAAATCGACACGGCAGCAAAATGGAAGGTCTACCTCAATAGTTGGCAATGTGAACACTGATCGTAACCAAAATTGTAACAATTTCAATTTCGACTCTCTGCTATAAACATACCATATATTGCTCATTAATGTATGGGATACAATGAAGACAATAAAGATCGAATGAAAACGTTAGGTTTTTAGACCCAAAATATTTCTTTCGTCCCTGCTATTTGATGGATCCAAAATGATTGAAAACGATATAAAACAGTAATAATCAGTAAACGAATAATATGATACAATAAGTATCTCACAAATTACAAAATACTGTTCTCAAGAAGGGTCTCTCGACTAAATATGAATAACATTTTATCATAATATACGATTCTCACAAAAATTAGACATTTGTCTTCGAAACACAAAATTCATAATCCTAAACCTGTAAGTATTTAGAGAAAAGAAGACAGAACACTTTTATATTTATTTCAAAACTATTTGTATTCTTATGTACAATCTTTCATTGTAATTTGAATTCTTAACTTTTTGGATCACATGCGATAACATACTCCGATTTGATTGAAACCTCCGAATTATAAACTTAAATATATTAGTTTCTTTGCAAAAACTTTGTAAAAACAGTGCTGTGCGCAACTGTACATAAAACAGTTCGAAACTGGAGAGAATTTATAAAGGCAATTTTTCTCGTAATCACTGGCAATGGTCCATGTAGCTAACGAATATAAACGATAAACTTGTAACTTAAAAATAAAAATTCACTCGGGTGAGAGGTTACAGATGCAACGACAAATTCGTCTTTACGTACACGTGCATAAAAACGTCTGAAACACATGTCACGCACGTGTTTACGGAATTATGAAGGAGCGTTGAGCAGGAGAAACGTGCACCGTTATGCCATTAACGACTAACGACCCTCGTGTCGAACACTAAAATAATATTCCACGAATAATAGTCAGACGGATTTAATCCGAAGTAAACCGATAAAAAAAAAATAAACGTCTAATGTTCTACGACGTATCAATGGCAACATGATATCGTGTAACTATACTCGGCGTCTATCAGTTCTATCACCGTGCTTTCTAAGAGATTTTGTAATTCAATTCCTCGGTTACACCATACGATTTTAAACAGTCGATTTTTTGAAACGCTACGACTTTTTGATTCATGAATACGTTCGATCGTTCGTGAACTGAATATTTTCTTGCGCCTCGTGTTCTTCCCGAACTTGGGTAGATGCCACGAATGCACTCACACGCAGAATTAACTGGGTGTCAGAATGTTTAAATAATGAGTCTGTTGAGAGTTGTCGTACGTTGTGTTATTTATTGTTGTGGATGAGACTGCTTGATGCGGTGTACAAATTTGGGCAGCGTGGAGATCCGCCTCGGTGGGTTTCCTTGAACTGTTTGTGCTTGATTGTCTTAAATGGAGCAAATGATCGGCTTTTGTGCGCTTTTCGGTTGCTTATTTCGACCAATCAGGACGCAGTGTATCGCCGAACGCCTAGGTCGCACTCGCGTACCTGAAATGGTGGAAGCCGTGCGGAAAAACACAAAGGGTCTTGCCACGGTGACCGCTCGCATCGTTCTTGAGGCGCGTTTACCTGAGATTTCTGCACACAGTGCTTTGATAAAACTAAAAATTACATCTATCAAATTATCATAATATTTGACTATCCAGAAATCTCAGTTTACAGGTTCAAAGTAGCATTCGCGCTACAACATATCTAATGCACAAAAAATGAGCTTGCATTGGTTTAGAGGCAAATATTATACCAGGAAGATGGAAGTGTCTGAATTATTAATGTTAAGTTCTAAGAAGATGCAACAACGCAGTGTTTGCAGAGCATCTTTTTTTTATTGCATGTTGTTATTGTTTCTTTTCCTTCTTGTTTTTCCTTATGTCTCTAAGCTTTAGAAATTTTTAATAATATTGGGCAACATATTGAATATTAGTAATGAGAAAAAAAAAGATTGTGTATCTAATATAAGAACCGTTTCCTTTTAAGGAATGATCCTCCCAGTATTCTCAGTCGTGCATGTCATTTATTTTTATCTTTTTTTATCAATTCTGTACATATTGTTTTTCATTGTACTAATTTTATTATGTAATCGTGACATTTAATAATAATAACTTCCGGGAAATTTGCCTGTGCAAGCAACAAAAGAATAGTTTTAATGCTATTTTAATATATAGTGACTGACTCTGAATATTCTGCAATTTTGATACTGCTAATATTTCCAAAAAGATTTGAATGGACGTTGTTTATATTCTTAAATGCTGTTCCAACTGTGATCCTGAAGATGATATATTACTATTACCCTAAAAGTATGTTGAAACTTCAATTTTCATAACCCATTAAATAATCTTATAAATCGTTAAGGACTTAAATCAATACAGAGGCAATATCGTAAAAACTTTTACGCCCTGAAATCTTTTTGACCTCAAAAAATAATTCTTTTACTTACAATCAATTCCAAAATTGATAAGAAAAAATGTTTGGCATTTTATAACTGAGCACGTGAATAGTCCTTTGTGGTTTAAATGTCGGGTTCTGGGTAATAATATTACAAGCTCACGTCTTTGCAACAATATAATGGAAGACTATTTCAATCAGGACTCACACCAGACATGCTTGCGGTTTGTATTAAATTGTAATATATAAAATGTCCATTTCAACCAGGTCTTACAATATTTCATGAATAAATATGTATACTTAATCCACGTACCGGGTGAGTAATGTGTATATGTATAACAAATCAATATCTCAATAACCAAGAAAGATACGGCAAAAATTCTTGATAATTGAGGAATGATACACGAGGAAGCATCATTTATTGCATATACTGTTTTAAGAAATAATGGCGCTCGTCTACAAGGTACCATTTTCGAAAGCACTCCCACAACAAAAAATCAAAAACTAACAGGCTGGAAAAGTGCATTTAATGAATTTATTAAATCTAGTCCTCCAGACTGTTATATCAATGGAATAATGGCGGTGTGCTGCGAAAGGTTATGGAGTAAAGAAAGGGAGGAGGAAAAAGCGCTTCATCCGGAGCCTGCTAGTGGACTTGTTTGTAAGGCTACCTAGCAGGTCCGTATCTTGGACATGGGACACTTAGGGTCAAGTCGGAGGATATACACTGCTGTCCATAAGTATTACGACACTTATCAAATTTGAAATACACTTGAAAATGTTATGAAATCACTGTAGGATTTGAATACACACTGTTATCTTCTATACATATTTTAAACCAGGAAGGTCATGTACTTACGTATATTAATATACAGGGTGTCCCAGTTTTTTCCAGCCAAAATTTTAAGTATATCCTATCGGTATAAAGAAAAAATGTTATGTAAATGTAGATCGTTCGAAGCTTTATTAAAAAGTTATAGCGAAAATACGAAATACGAGGGGAACGGTAAGGGGGTTGCGATTACCATGATACAAAGTAGAGTATTAGTTGCTTCTTGGAGTGCTAGGGGTATTATAATACCTGTAACGACCTCAGATAGCAAATACAGCTTGCATAAATGGACTAGATGTGAATATCATTGATCTATTCCTACTTTGTATTATAGCAACCGTAATCTGGTTATGGTTTTCTTCGTATTTCGTGTTTCTATTATAATTTTTTAATAACGCTTCAAACAACCTGTCTTTATATAACATTTGTTTCTTATTTATACCTATAGAATACACTGACAACGTTTGGCCAGAAAAAAATGAGAACACCCTGTATAACAATATTTACTATGGAAATTGATTAAACTATGAATATCACAACATTCACTATGGAAATTAATCAAAATATGAATATCACGATATTCACTATGCAAATTAATTCAAAATAATGTCTTATCATTGTTGATACAGCCCTCTCGATGATGATTACTTTTTTCACTAATTTTAGCTTTCTGGCTATTTTACTTTTCTGCATTTAGAGAAAATAATTATACAGGGTGCTAAAAAACGTTAGGGTCAAACTTTAGAAGTATGTAGTACTACTCAAATCAAACAAAAAAGTCTTAATGAACATGGGTCCAAATATCATTGGTTTCAGATTTGGATGTTTCCATTAGTTATAAAATACGTTGATGTATGGTATTGAACACTTTACTGGTAGGATAGCTACAGTTGCTTTATCATACAGGAAATGCATATCCGCCATGTCAGAATTTGTATAAGAATGAATCATAATTATTAAATAATACAACAGGAAGCTGAAGAATAACTTCTTGTAACTCCGAAAGTAATGATATTTGAATCCAAGTTCAACAAGACTTTTTTGTTTGTTTTGATGAGTATTACATATTCTTGAAGTTTGATGCCAACTTTCTTGAACGCCCAGTATATTCGATAAAAGTTGCAAGTGTCCTAATACTTATGAACGGCAGTGTACATGTATAGTATTGTACCTGGAAGAGATATAGTGAGGTTGTAACCTGTACCTCCAGCTAGTGGAAGTGATTGATACTGTTGGACCCAGGTCCGTATAGGGTTCACAACTGTAGGGTAACGGCCAGTAAAACGACAAATTCATTTGTCTAAAATACCATATTGGTTGCCATACACCGTACTTCTACTCATAACCATCCAAAAGTTTCTTGAAGTGAGAAAATTTCACTTCTTCTAGTTTAACAGTCAGTCAAAAACTCAGTTGAAATACGTCGCACGGCCCTGACTGAAGTCTGGAAACCTTACCTTCCTAAAAAAAGTGCCAAACCTCTTGTTCCGAAACCGCAAAGCTGTAAACTGCAGGTCCACCGCAGTTTTTACGACCTCAGTATATCTCTTCAAGGTACTATACTTGCATATCAGAATGGAAGCAAAGTCGAGAACTTGCAGAAAGTTTTGCAGATGATCCGTCTGTCATATAACTCGTTAACTAGTGTGCCACGATGCAAATGGAGAATACTCTGATTAATAAAATTATTTTGTTAAAAAGTTAAAACGTATACATTTGTATCTTAAAAATCGAACATTTCATGTAGTCGCATACAAGTGTTCTTCGAAATAAATTATGGAAGTCTCTGCGCGTATCTCTCACGCCGAATCAACCTTGTATGAGCAGTTAAAGAATTGCAGCTGTGAGTTGCTGTTACGTTTCAAAAACATATTAAGTAAAATATCTTTACTGGCAACTTGTACAGCATTATGTCCTACTTGGATCTGCTTGGAAAAATTCTGAGCACTTATCATACTGTTTGTCTAGCCAGGCCACGATAACCTGGGTCGGTGAGGATCAGGGTTGCTGGGCCCAAGGGTTCCTTATCTGTTAACTTACAATTTCACCAACTTACGATACCTCAACTGCTGTTGTCTTGGAGAAATTAACGATGTTCAAGTTTCTCTGTATCAATAAAACAGTTTCATTTATATCTTAAGCTCTGTACAGTAATTTGCTAAATCTTCGTGGATTAGTTCGCTATCTGGGTCGCAATACATATGTTACAATTTATAATAGTTTGAACAGCCACTTTTCTATGATCATAAACGAATGGTATCCCGCAAGCACATAAGCCAAGCCTCCTTGATCCCATGGTCCTATAGTTTTCTTATTATAAAATCTCTTACGTCACTACTCATAATTTAGCTCGCGAGCAACCTTGAAAACTTGCTCATTACAGAGTTCATTGAGTATTCCTGATTTACACTAAACTATGTATGAAGATTTGCACCTGACTATGACAGAGTAGAGACTGAACTAACATTTTGGAACGGCTCTTCAGGGTTGCCCGTTTAACTCGACCACCTTGAACGTCATCGTGCTTCGCGAACATACAAAAAATGTTACAGGAACAAGTTGTTTGATTCAAAGAGGTAAATATTATAATCGAAAAGCAATTTCTCTCAAGGTCATAATTTTCAAGATTTCAAGCCACCAATGTTTTTTTAAATGGCAATGCGTAGTTTTCTGTGTGTGATATTACAGCTAATATGAACACGAATTTAATGATCTATAATAAGATGAGTTTCGCGTAACTTTGAACAACAATATTATTCTAATTAAGTACAAGGTCTTCTTGAAGATACGTTTGTGAACTTTTATGTCAATTTGAAAGTGTATTCTTGCTTAAGGCTGATCGAGGGTCACCCTTTTGTAGGTCACTGAATTCGTGCATGCACGAGCACAAGAAGCAGTTTCAACGCTTAAATTCATTGTCATGATAGAAAGGAAAATGGAAGGATCTGAAGCGTGGATATTCGAAAGAGTATCTTAAAAAAATCCTTCAAATTAATTTTAATGAATATTCTATATTCTATATACTAATCATAATTTAAGTTTGAGTTGAAAATCATTGAATTCGTCGAAGCTTCACAAATGTATAACAGCAGCAGCAACTATTTTTTTATTTCTCTTGTGCGTAACAGTTCTAGATCCCTGAGATTTTCCCTTCTCAAAACTACCGGTTTCGCGTACCTTTTTAATTACTTTAGCGTACGGAAAACGCGATGGACCGTTGCGATCAGGAAATCGTTCTGTGTACAGTCGTATAGCTTCTATGCACCGTCCAGCTTCACAATGAACATAAAAATTATTTCAATCCTCTCTTGCATTGAATAATAAGCCATCGCGAGACGCTTACCGACACAATAATATTCTCTTTGCAATCAGCTAGGTAACAAACCTTGTACTTTGTACATATCTGTATGCTGATAAACATATCTCAATACATTTAGCATTTCGCTGCTGCCATGGACATCACTTTCAGTATTTATAACATAAGCAGTAAGTTCACACACCATCCTAACAGTGTCTTAGAATTTGATCACTTTTATGTTCAAGGACGTATGAAAGCATAACTCTGGCATGCTCAAATGTAGTTTTTCATCCGCTACAAGATGCATGATTTCTTGCAAAAAATATCGGTGACCTTTAAAAAAACCCGGAAAAGATTTTTTTTCTTCCCTGGCATTCCTCCTTCGACCAACCATTTCAATTGCCCTTTAAACAGTTTTTCTATCATTATAAACAATGAAGATATTTAGGTGGCCTCCTTCAGCTGTAACATCCAATATACAGGATGATCAAAGAAAACGGCCTAAGACTTTAGAGGCTTATAGTACTCACCGAGAGGAGTAAAAAATGTCTGATCAACGTAGGTTCTAAGATTAATCCTTTGAATAAAAATACAAAGCTTGTTGTCACATCTTTTACAGATGTTCGATACGTCTTCCTTCCATTTCAATGCAAAACTCACAGCTGCGGATCATAGATCGACGTACATTTTCAAATATTCCTTCCGTGTCGCGTATTATACGACATGCATTTTCTATTCGTTGTCGTAAGTCCACCACATTACTTATTTCTTTTTTATTGTTTTTATTGAGTTGTAACATATATTCGTCCCGTTTTTTGTTCTTCGCAAACAAGTCCAAGAAATTCTACAAGAGAGGAATCCTTCAGCTCCCAGAAACATGGAACAAGGTCATCGATTAAAATGGCACGTACATAATTGAGTAAACTTACATTTATATTTATAAATAAATGATTTTAAAAGCTCTATAAAAACAGGACAAATATATGTTACAACCCAACGTTTTATTTTGTTTTTTTAGACTCATCTACGGTATCTAACGTTCGTAAATATAAAAGCTGATTTTACCTCGAAAGGATAGATTTTGACACCTACGTGATTATGTGTACAGACATTTTTTACTACGCTCAGCGAGCATCATAAACCTCTAAAATCTTACAAGTTGTTAGAGCCTTTTTTTCATCACTCTGTATATTCTTCAATCGCATAATTAGAGTTTGTGTTGCTATCACATCAGAAACACGTGAAAGAGATTCAAAATCCGTAATTGCACGTTTTCGAAATTGTATCGCTGCAGATGGACATCATTTTGACCATTTTATAGCATAAACAGTAAGTTCACATACCATTCTAATACTGTCTTGGAATTTGATCACTTTTCCTATATTCAACGTCATAACTTAAACACAGTTTAATGCATTTTAACATCCGCTGCAAGATGCATAGAAAAAAATATATGCTTTCCTGCAAAAAGATACCGGGGACTTTGAAAGAATTTGGAAAAAATGACGTTACCAAAATTATTTTGTTCCACGGTATCTCTCCTTTGAAACCATTCAAATTTTGCTTTGAACATTTCTCATATCATTAAGAAGAAAGAAGATATTGTATTTAGGGTTTCTCCTTACGCTGGGACACCCTGTATATCTAGACACGACACACTTCTTACAGTTAGATGAAAAATGATTATAACTTCAAATTGTATGACTTTTAATGAATAACATTAGAAATTTCTATGATTTTAGATTGGTTCAGCTATACTTTATCAGTAGACTGCGGATTTTTATGTAAATACACGTTTTTAGACATCAACATTTTCTATTTCCCTGCAGCCGATGAAGCGCAACTATGGCAGAGCTGCGTTTTGTCGTTGAAATATTTAAAAGTACATTTTACGCTTCATTTACTCCGTAAAATGTGTATTTTTCACAAACTTGGATGTGTTAAATTCCATAAAGAACCGCAGTCTACTTATAAGAAATATTTAGTAACTCTGTGTACGATCAAATAAATAATAATTGAACCAACATGTTAATCAGAGTTGACTGTTTCCGTATAAGTAAATGAAAGCCGTTTGGATAGTACGAGCTCCAACAAAAACGCGGAGGAAATTGCGAGAAGATAGCATTTTTAGCGAGCCTCTCCTTCTTCTGCCCAAAGTGCTAACTTCGAGAGAAGTGTGTTGTGTAAGGACAGAATTTTTTAATGGTTATATCCAGTACAAGGTTTGTCGTGCTCTCTTGGAACAGCTTTCTCTCGTATCCTTGACTTTTTAGCTTCATGCTGCACTGTTTTAGCTTCATGTTCCTACCTCGTTTATTTTCTTCCAGCACCGACTATACAGGGTATAACTGAACGGATGACATAGAATTCATAGGTGAATTCTACATCTCAAAACTGCGAAGAAAGTCCTAATAAACCTATGCCTACAAACCGTTTTTATTCAGATAACTGATATTATTATTATATTATAAAGTTAACTGATATTATTTTATAGCCTTATCATATTCATTCCATTCCGGCTGATGTCTGCTAATGTTTCTATGCACTTCCACTTCTTGTGTCATGTTAATGGCCATCTGACTTAATAATTCAAGCCATAAATTAAACTTACTACATCTCAAATATAAATTCAAAGTTTTGACTTAATTTCAAGATATAGAATACATCCACAAAATTTGTCACTCCTCTTTAGATACACTCTGTTTAATGGCCGGCGAAAATGTTTGTGCAGTAAGAAAATTTGCAAGAAAATAGTAATAATAATAAAAATGAACGAACAATTTTATTTCAAGTAATACTGTCTACTATTACTGAATGTTCAACATAAACGAATAAACACTGGCTCAGTGTTTCTGTCATGTTCTTCCGTTTTCTAATTAGTGTAATATGTCTGTACAGAAGAGCTGCACCCCTTTAGATTTAAAATAAATAGTTCTGTGAAAAATTCGAACGGTCTACCCTTGTTTCGCAGCAGTGGTGTCAGCGAATTACGTTTACAATTGTCGTGATCTTGTTTCGTTGCAGCTGGTCCAAATGTGCAACGTGATGTAACCGAAGCTGTACTGCAGACGCAACACGATATATTGCACGACCCAACCATCTCGGCTTCTAGACTAACAGTTCTCGTCATCAGCTACGTGCAGCCATTACACGTGTAACGATAACAATTTGAAACTAGGTCTGCCGGAGCAAGCAAATTCGATTTTATTATTACTATTATAATATCTTTATTACGGAGTATCTGTGTCCGTACAATGATCTGACATGATTGAAACATTAGGAAATTGATTGTAAAGACGAAGTACGGATACAGGCTGTATTGTACATAAGAACAATGAAAAGAAAAAAAGAAGAATACTGAAATATCTGTGCACCTCAGTAAATGTTGTGTCATGAAACGAGCAAGATCATATAATTTATAATCGCTTTACTGTATATTTTGAAGAACATTTTACTTGTTCAGGTTTTGGAGGTTCATGATTTGGGTATAATAATTTCATTTACTCCTGATTTCTAAGCTCAATATTATAATACTGCTCACAATTCGACATATAGCACACTCTTTAGGCTGAATCTAGAAGTTTTTGTTAGAGTAACGGCATATTTTTGTTGCTGTTAGAAAATATAATTCAAACGTGTATGTACGATACTTTTACCTTTAAGTGACTTTGGTCGAAGAATATACCGATAGTGCAAGGAAAATAGAAATATCGATTATTTTTGTACTACTGCACAAAGTTTTCATTTTCGAAAAAGTTTTCAAGCACCTGGCCTAGTCTGCGGCCGCCGCCATATCTTTTCTACCAACTGTATGTCTGATGAATCCTGTCAGACCAGTTTCTGAGCCGATGCGACCGGCTGAGAATCGCTTTACAGGTCAATCATGTCAATTGTGACGACTGTATGTCGGGTCTGGTCCTTGGAATTCTTCAAACAGAGCTCTACCATTCTGTGTATGCATGCCTGTGTGACACACGTGTGGTGGGATCGACGAAATTCGTGGTACAACCAAGAAAGGGGTGATTCCTCATACAAAAATGAGACTTACTTAGTGTTATTTTTACTTTCTGTGTTTATTCAACGAGACCCACGAAGATATTCAAGTTTATGATTCTTCTCGATTTATAAACAATATTATATTGGAAAAGTTATTTTTAAAATAGTTTATAACACACGATACAATACTGAATTTTCTACCTACAGTACTGTGTAAAAGTCTTAGCCCACCATGTAAGGCTTGCGTTCCACTTACATAAATCTATGTTCATGATGTACCTGGAGATTTTATAGCAGCATGCAGTGTCGTCTGGGTAACGCCTAATTGGTAACAAATTTGTCTTCCAATATGATGAGGGCTAAAGATGGCCCCAAACATACTGCCCAAATTGTAAAAAATTATTTAAAAGATTTAGAGCACAGTAAACATTAAAAGGTACGAATTGTCCACCTCAAAGTCCCGATATAAATATTATTAAACACATTTGGAATTATTTGGACAGAGCTCGAAGAAAAAGTGAACCAAAAAATGCAGATGAACTGTTTGAGGTATGAACAGAATGGTAAAAAATTCCGAACAAAGTTATTAGAAAATGTCAAAAGGGGGCCATACAAAATATTAAATTTTTCTTCGAATTTAGTCTGTCTTTATATAATTTCTAATAGAACATTGTACAGTAATATTGGTAAGATAAAACATACAGGGTGTTTCCTTTATCTCGCAAAATGGGAACATCTCGTGGGGGACTGAACCTATAAAAAAAATGTTTGTACAAAAGTTGTTTGGTACGAAGGGAGACACTGTATGGTGCAAATTATTTTTTTGCAGGTTGTGTGGTGGGGGCAATTTCAAAGTCGAATTAATTTTTTAAATGCAACCATATATTTTCTTTTTCATAGTATGATGGCATTTGTTCAGACGAATTCAACGACCTGCATATGAGGTCATTTATTATTGTAAAATGTTATAAATTCGTCAGTTCCTAAGGAGTCAATACGTGCAATTTTTATATTGCGTGCACATTTACTAGTGTTACGTCCCATAATGAACCGCACTAGCATGTCAGCGCTCCTTTTTCCATTATTTACCTCAGTGCTCCTGCCACTTGAACTTTGAGAATTCCTTTTGCATAGAAACACCTTAAACGTCTAAGAACCACCATCTTACCTTCTCTTCTGTAATAATACCGATAATTTTGAACTAAACATAGGTGAAGGCCCGCGGTCATTCAGAGTCAAGATTCGATAGACACAGCAGAATCGGCTGCTTCCGTAGAACTTACTCCTAATTCGGCGAGAATGATCTGCGATCACCTAGATTCAAGACCCAGGAAACACAATCGAATTAGCTGATTTCATTGAAGTTACTTCGAAACCAGCGTGTGTGAGCTTTCGAGGTCATCCCGGGACGAGACCTAGTAGACACTGCAGAATCAACAGATTTTGTAGAAGTTACGTTGAACTCAACATGGAGGCACGTTTGTGGTCACCTGAAGTCGAGATATAATAGAGTCTGTGGCGGTACTCCTACACTCGCCGTCAGAGGGACAGTGGCCACAATACATTCTCACAAGTTCTCGCCTGACTTTCAATTGCTATGTATATAACTTCCAAACTATCTGTAATTATCCGGCGCCTAAGGCACGGGTCTGTTAGTGTAGCCTTATTGATGAGTCCAACCAACAGACCCAGGACAAAACGCTTCCTATCCTATCCTGTCCCTATCTATTCTCTCTCTCCTCTAGCCCCTTCTTAGCCTATAAATTAGGCAACAGAAGTTCGCGCACACTTGAGTTCAATTCAGCATAGTCGCAGTTTAGTTCAGTTCAATTTCAGTTTCAGTTAAGTGCAGTTCTGTATTCGTAGTCGGTTCGTGTTCAATTTTCAGTCAGTCCAGTTTGCTCAGCAACTCAAGACAGGAGAGACTGTAACAGTTACGCGTTCTACAAGCCAGTCAGCGAAAATTGTAAAGTCTTCTTGAATTTAAAAACTCAACTGCGAGTTCCAAAGTACTTGTCTGTTAACTCATTGTAAAATAGTTCAAATGTCAGCGCTCTTTGCGAAGGAAGAATCTTGTACAACTGAATCGATGAGTTTGAAGAACAGTACAAGTCCAAAATTAGCAATTTTCAAACAATCTCAAAACTAAATATAAAATGTATAGAACTATATGTTGGAACCAAAAACAGTACAGAAAAGGACCCTATACACGTGTTTTAGTAGTAGTCCCTTCAGTTTAATGAGTGTAAAAACAGTATCTGTCATGGACTTGTAGTGTTCCAACAATCTGTTTAACAATCACATTTCATGAAATAATTTCTACTTCAATTATATTTAAAGCAAGTTAATAAATGTTCTTTTTAGTACTGTGTTATTTTTTAAATTTCCTGACCAAACTGTGATTTGAGCTGAAAAACAGTACATGTCCAATGGTTTTATTTTAATTATTAAAAGTTAACGAACAAAGTTTGACCATAGTTAGACATGTATGAACGTTTATCTGCGTTAGCATAATCGTGTTTAAATTGGAACAGCACTATACAATCAATGGTGCTGATGATACACGACAAGTGACACTATTTTTTTCAAATATCTCAGAATGTGGTTTTTGAACTTGTACTGTTCTTCAATTCACCGATTCAATTATTGTAATTTCACTAATTGTAAGTGAATTGTAATTTGTATTAGTATTATTGCGATCTTTCGATCATCAAATTCAAATCTAACAAATGACAGAATCACGCGTTTAAATCGATTTATACATAGTACGACACGACTGAAAGCTTTGAACGGTTCGATTACATTACGAAACATTCGTAGAACCCATAGCCAAGTAGAGAAATTTCGTCAAATCCTATTTGTAAATTTCCAGTAACCCAAAGAAAATATATCTCAACAATTTTATTTTTCATATGAAGAGTATTCTATTATAAAAATCTAGCTAGAATCTCTCTTCTTATCGCCCCAGGGTAAAGCCGGCATTCGCAGGTTGACCCACAAAAGCGGTTCATACTGTGTCGCGTCTATTTCTCTGTCTCTTTCGCTCTCTGCCGACGACCGGCGCGAAATTCGAAACCACTGAGACGTAACACTAGACATTTTTCATTCAGTTTCTTGGCTATTTCCCGCTCTATAAGTCCTGAATAGTATTTTTTAACCACCCTGTACATATTTACGTTTAAAGTCAGCGTAAGCTTATCGGAAAAACTTATTCTATAATTTGCACTTGATTTTCATGAAGAAAAATCTCTGCCGGTTACACCGCGACGTATCGGTCAATGTATACGATCTAAAATAAAACAAACATGACTAGTTTATGTGAAAATCGTTATATAAATAATTTTGTGACTCACTGCACTGACAAGAAAGAAAAGCTGAGACTTATAGGGACACAGACGCTTACGTGCCGAAGCAGTTGCTGTATAAATACCTCACAATGTACGGTTTACACGATAGCTGCATGGTAACCTCATTATCCATGCACACGTGGTCTCCATACGTTCACTGTGACAACGCCAATGTGAAAGACGTGTATCGAATAAAACAAGCCTTAATAGAACGGTGTCTTTGCCGTTGTTTACTGGCTGTTTCGAATAATAAGGCGTTTCGAACGAGCCGGCTTTGCCCTGTATCTTCACTGAATAAGGATACACAGGATGTGTCAGGGCGACTCGTACAAGCGAGTACATAGTTAGAGATTCTCGGTGAAAAAACCAAACGAAAATAAGGAATAATTAAGTTTATCGTTTTCGGAAAAATTAAGTTTAACCTGTTAACCGGGGAGCTCATTTTCCAAAAGCGCACTCTGTACGTATCGCGACAAACTTATAAAGACGAGTTAACTCGTCATGCCCTTAGTAAATGCGACATGTCATAACCTGTGTCTGGTACAATTATAACCATAGGAAACTCAAAAACAGATGCTCTTCGACGGATAGACGAATAATTTCAGTGAAAAATATTCTTTGTATGGATGGAGAAGAAGTGCAGAAACAAATTACAAACTAACAAATTAATTAATTAATCTTTTTTTTTTCATTTTTTTGTTTCGCCGATAAAAAAAATGTGCTAAAGCATCGTACTAATACAGTGATAATAAAAAATGAATGATATGTTGACTTTTAATACATGTGCGTAATCTCTAAAGTTTCGAGACGAGTTAACTCGTCATGCGCGCTGCAGAGGCATTTTTAAATGACGAATTAACTCGTCATCCCCGGTTAAAAGGTTAAATGTACGCTAAGTACACGTCTACCTCATTACTTCTCGTGCGGAAGATTGGTAGGCGTATTCATTAAGCACATCGCTCAAATCCATAGCAGTGCTACAAGTCTTTACGAAAACCCGTAATTCTGAAGCTGTTAATTTCAGTTAACTAATTGTAAGTCTATAAATTCACTGATTATACGTGTAATTAATAATTCATATTACAGGGGAGGTGGTCCAAACACAGGCTAGGGTCTAAATATGGACTAGTTAATGAAAAGGGCCATATTAAGTACTTCAGCTTAGCGGGAATAGTATAAAACTACGATTCAGAAGCAAAAGAAGTTGAGGGAAGTAGTTGATCGTTTGCAGTCGTTGTGTTCAGCTGTTATATTGCAAAACGCGTCATTTTTCCTATAGGTGAAACAATAACAGCATCATGATATTCCCAGGAAGTTAAAATTATGCAGAAAAAATTAATAGCCATGGACCCATACTTCTGCATGATAATGCTCGACTGCAAACATCACAAATCACTACAACAAAATTAGCTGAATTAAAATATGCAATCCTATCACGTCCACTGTACTTGCCAGACCTTTCCTCAACAGATTATTATCTCTTTCGCCGTTTACAACCGGTTTTAAAGAATAAAATACTCTGTACTCGAGAAGCGGTAATCGCAGCATTTGAACAATTTATCGAATCAAAAAACATCAATTTTTATAAAAAGGGACTATATCAGTAGGTATTCCGTTGAGAAAGGCCAGTAATGCTAATAGTGTATATTTTGATTAAGTAAAGATTATCGCATTGAAAATACATCGTTTTTATTTCGCCCTACAAAAAGGGCAATTTCATATGGTATAACCTAACATAGTACTGTTGCCTCCTTTATCGTAAACATCATCTTTTTTTATCAATAAAAATTATAAGGCATAATGTTCGACAGAAATATTGCAAAATTAGTATAAATGCTGATTATTAAAATCACACAGAGTATTTTCAATTAGTCACAACTATAATATTAATCAAGCAATACAATAAAAAGTGAATATAATATGAATACAATAATTTAGTACACACGTACGTTTTAATCTTGTTTAAGTAAAATTAATCATATGAAAGGAAACGGACTGTTTTAAGCGCTCGTAATATAACTATGGTCCGTGCGGCGAACGCCCATGGGCGTTCAAGGAATGTACTTAATAAATATGCTTATCGATCCTCAGCACGGGATGTTTGGAGATAGACGCGTACTCAGCAAACTTTTAAACTTAATTTTCTCCGAAAATGG
The DNA here is from genome assembly GCA_916610135.2 of Macropis europaea. Lineage (NCBI taxonomy): Eukaryota > Metazoa > Arthropoda > Insecta > Hymenoptera > Melittidae > Macropis > Macropis europaea. The sequence goes on along the minus strand of OU744345.1, from coordinate 20,419,368 downwards.
AGCCTCATATGGAAAAATTCTATCTTACATTTTTATTTGTTTTTCATTTTTTAATCTAGAATCCCCTACTCGGTTGTTCTACTTGTCCCGATACACCATGTACAGATGGATTCAAGTTGGACAATTCGCACATTTGATGCGTAATAACGATTGAGCAACGATTTTGTACAATTTCAGTGCAATATCATTATAATCCAATAATTAAAAAGAACGATACTTTATTAACGATAAGGAAGTTCGATGGCTCACGTAGGTTTGCTTGTGAGCTAAATTGATAAAAGTCCATATAAAGGAGGGGGATCATCGACTTTTAATCGGATCTTTCGAAAATGCGGCTTTATATGCTTATCGAATGCTTTGAATCTCCAGGAAACTAAAATACTGAAGATACAAGGAATAATGATTAATCAGGAATTCCTTGAATGCAATACGCCGGCCTATTATGATGTGGCGGGAAATGACGAAGAGAAAGGGAAAGATGTCTAGCAAGTTTCAGTCATCGAGCGATGATGTAAGCTTTCCGTAGATTACGCTCATAAGTATTTTTAAATGCTTAAACCGCAATGTGGCAAAGTTAAAAATCAAGATAACTTATCGGAGAGAATCACAATTACTCTTCGGTGACATGAAAATGCTGACGAAACGGCGAACAGATTTCTACGAGATATCAACGAGAAATTCCCCGACTAAATGACCATAACAGATGCTGGGTTACATACAAGAAGAAGAAGACAATGAGAATTTTGAAGTTTTTATAAAGATTTTATAATTTGTAAGAAAAAAATTAAAGAAAAATGTTATAAACGATGACAGGAAGAATAAATAATACAGTAAATTACCCATATCTAAGGAATATCAAATGCCATTGAAAATATAGTTTTGAGTACCAAAGTGAAAGAATTGTTTAGCAAATGTTAAGTTACTTTAACTAACTCAAGTTGCATCGCAATCCTATTTATTTAAAAAAGAAAATTTATAATTATGCAAGCTCTATGATTCTATACTCACTTATATGATTTAATTAAATAACTATACTTATTTTCAAAATGTATTCAACTTTGTAAAAGATATTTAACTTTACAGCTTATACAGGATGTTTCAGGAGGAAACACTCAATGTATGATTTTCTTTTGCTATTGATTGTCAGAACTTCATACATGTTATAGTAGAACCTCGATTATCCAAACTAATTGCAGGGCATGTTGATTGGATAATCAAACAGCCAAATTTTCACATAAAACATGTGTATCGCACAGCAGTATTCATCTAAAAAATCAGTGATTACATATAAACATATCTTTATCTTTGTCTTTACAAATCCACTCATGTATAGCCATACCTAAATGTTTATTATTGGATAACTTCATGTTTCCCGGAGTGCAGGTTGATGAATTTTCATCAAAACGTACAATTTCATTTTTTATCTTTTAATAACATAAATTATTGCCGTTCCACCACTCTAGGTACATTCCCCTCATATAGACTGTGATCTCTGACGACGATTGACCGAGAGGCAACGAGGAGCGGAGTGGAGGGAACTGAAGCGAGGGGAATGGACCTAGAGTGGGGGAAGGCCGCAGCTCCGGTGGCCATCACTGGTGTAAATAACTGTTGTTCGGATAATCGACATTCTACGGTACTTTTCATTCTAGTCACCAATAGCACTATTACTTGTCACGACTTAAAACACAAATAATAATAATATAATGTTGACATAATAGTGTCATGCATAATATCTATCGCACAATAGAAATTATCGATGCGAATGTTGCCACGTCGTAAAAAAACTACTTATCGATATTAAACGAGATTAATTAAAGGCAGTTGGTCTAAGCGAGTAGTGCGAATTTATAAAAAATGCAGTTTGAAAATACTGTTTCCAGAAACCAAGTTCCGCTGTTAGGTTTGAAATATCACAGCAAAACATTTGAGTACAGAAAAAATTCTAACCGCAATGAATATTACAGTTTTTGTTTCAATAGCTCGTCGTCGCCAGTAGGAATTCTTTTATAAGATTGTCGCCTTTCCTCCAGGTCCTCGGCCAGAGTTTGTAAAAGCTCCTTGAAAACGTAGTTGTCCAAGTTCTTGGCTATGTAATAAAGGAACAGCCAATCACCGAAATAAGATTCATGAGTAACTTTCAATAAATTCCATGGATTGTACTTTCCTGGGCAGGCCATGGAAAATACCAGCTTGTTAAACACTGTGCTCCTGTAGAACAAATTGTTATCGTTATTAAACATCGAATTGTTTACAGTAAAATCGAGCAACATTACTTCCCAATTCATTTCCTTCGAATTTTTCTCATTCGTACATTCTCATAAATGTTCTGGAATAAGAGAAATTCTAAAATTTAATGAACACGTATCGTGGTTCAAAAAACTTTTTCAATATGAATAAGGTTTGCTAGCTTTCAAGCGCAGGCTATACGTTCGTGAATATTTAGGTATTGTTTTGAATTACTGTTTCATTGTTCATTCATTTTCAGGTAGATCATTCTTGTTATTTACAAGAGTCATGTTGAACTAAATAAAGAATGATCAATTACTTTTTTAACTTTTATTTTCGGCATCTTTAAATATTCTTGTTTTTAGAAAGTACTACTAACTTGTAACGCGACAAAAATGGGACGTAAATTTGCAACCACAAGAATGATTTGTGTAAACGTGAAAAAATATAAGACAATATAGCAAAACAGTTTAATTATATAAAAATTTTGCTCTAAAACTGTGCAAATTTCCGAAGTCTATACTTGAAAACTAGCAAAATACATTCACATGATTAAATTTAGTGATCTACGATACATTTTGTTTAAATTTATAACGTTGTTTTTAATCCAAAACATTTAGCATGAATCTACAAGTGTGCGAACACTAAGAATAATCAATTGGTGGCCGTTTTTATCGATATTAAATATATTTAACCATTTCATTGAAATTCTACTAATATTTTGAATGATTTAATGAATGATGGCGATTTGCGGAAAATAGCTACGTTCTTAGACGAGAGGTTAAAAGTAAAAAGCAATAACCTGGAGTGCAGCATCATAGTTAGTAGTCTCCAAACTAATCCCAGGCCGGTTATGACGGCGAGCACAATGAACCAAAACCAAAGGAAAGTATAGATCTTTTCGTTGATAATGTTCAATGCCATTACACACAGTGCGTCATGCTTCTGTATACCGCCTGAAGGTCCGTATTTGTGAAAAATGCACTTTGTTACCTATAACGTATTATTGCACGAGCTTATTAACTCTTTATCCTTAACCGATGCTATGAAAGCTTATACAAGGTGGACCGCATGAGGTGTTACAAGCTGCGTTTTCAAGAATTATTAAAGTTAACTTTTGCTTCAATGTTTTACAGTTCGAGGGGTGTGTCCCTTGAGGGCGCAGGACGGCATGTATTCACATTCTTTTAAATAGATTTGTATACAGGTTGTCTCATTTGTCTCGATCCACGCCAATATCTTCGAAGGTATAAGGTTGGGACCACATGGGCGTTTTTCTGACGTCCTTTGCGACTGACGTTGAATTCAACGGACGTTTTTGCGTTAGTTTACCGAAATGAATTGCAGAAAGTACGGATACGAATGAGATCGTAGCATTTTCCATGCTAATGCCGTCTTATGCTTTTCAATCTGAACCAGAATTGAGACAATCAGTCCATTCAGCTTGTGATGTCATCAGTACATTTACATAATCTGATATATATTTTTTTAATAATAGAATACATTTACTGTATATCCATACTGTGTATGAATAACGATTTACTTTCTGAACCCTCAGAACATTTTATTGAAAATATTTGACCTTCATATACTTGTCTTTTAAAGTACTGTGAATAGCACGAGTTACTTTTTTGTCTATTGTACCAGTTATTGGCAATTCTCGGTCCAATTGTTTCTATTATAAATGGAACTTGCGTTGCGTTCATACGTACAAAGTTACAAAATTGCTGGGAATCTTCAATATGAAATTCCCTTGTAGGCGTTGAACATGCTCCTAAATCATATTCAACGTTGAATCCATTGTTTAATCCAGAAACTTTTCTTGGTGCGTTGATTTTGAAACAATTTTTGTTGTGTCTTTGTAAGATTTTGTACGCTGTAATAACAGCACACCCACGATCAGTATGTCATCTCACTCGTATTTCTAAATCGACTACAGAAAGCGGCGATAGACGAATCTCAAATGGACGCGGTTCAGAGTTTCGTCTGAATAGTATGCTCTCGGCAAATTTTCTATTGCCTGTCTGAGAGTAAAAATTCTAGAAGCTGCTGTCAAATGGACACATACTCGAGAGTAACTATCAGACACTTAGCTTTACTGCAATGGTTTGATTTTTACTTAATTTCCATGGTGAAATTTGTGATATAGAATTGAATATACGTTTCCTTTACGATATGAAGTATGGAATAGAGAAAGTCTGTTCGAATTTTCCAGTGATTTCGTAACCTTGTTACAAATTTGAAAAGTATCCTAATACTTTTGGAGGGGAGTGTGTATCATGTTACCTGTAACAGTTCTTGAAGAAATAGCCTGTAACACTGTATGCGAACCACCTTGGATTCTTCAGTTTAATTTCAACATTTATACGATTTTTCCATTTTACGAAGGGAACATTTACTCAATTTGATAGGTCAGGTATAAATTTATCCGTAATGTTAGAGATACCTTCGGAAACACGACATCGAGCGGATCCATTTTTCCACTGAAATTTCCATCAGAGAGTGATTGACCGAGCCCAAGGAAAGCGCCTCCGAGGAACCAATCAGTCAAATAAATTTGCATTAGAACATTCAAGAAATTGAGAACCTCGCAGAGGCCCAAGTAGTACGCCCACGGTCGATTCAAATGCAGACGATTTAAAAAGGCGATACGAATCTGTCGAATTTTCTCATTTCGTTCTTGTTTGGAGGGGACCGTGGTTTGACTGTTGATTTGCAAAGGTTGGTCGTTCAAAGCCAACGACGCCATGTGTAATCCAGACACCAACGCTTTCAGGCGACCTTCTGCATGAACGAATTCCTTTACTTCGAAACTTTTCACTTTAAATCGGTGATGGCCACCGGAGCTGCGGACTTCCCCCACTGCAGGTCGATTCCCCGCATTTCAGTTTCCTCCTCATTTCCCCTCGATTCGTCATCGTCACAGATCACAGCTTACATGAGGGGAATGGACGTAGAGTGGGGGAAGGCCGCAGCTCGGGTGGCCATCACTGCTTTAAATACACTGTGATTGTATATTTCACGAGGTTACACACGATGACAGTTTCAAATTAGGACGCTAGAAGGATTAAATATTTTCGACATTTTCTACCGTTTCGATTAGGAGAAAATCGACGGATTATAAAAATATTATCACTTATTAGGTCAACTGAGAAAATTACTGCAAAACCCATGCACAGTAGTGACGAGTAGGGATAAAATCGAGTTCAATATGCAGAGAAAATCACGAGAAGCGGAACATCTAAATATCTCTGTCAGATTTAAAAAGAATAAAAAATATTTAAGGAAACAGTTGCACCGTTCGAGAGGGGGATATATATTTATTTATTGTACCGTTGTACAAGTATAGAAAAGGTCGGTGCAATGATTTACAGTACTTAGTAGCAAATAAATTCTTTAGTAGCTTAGATTTTCAGTCGAAAACGCCAAGTATCTCTTGCATCTCTCAAATACGATCACTAATGTTTTTTAAATACCACTATGTACTTTTAAATTGATAGTGCCATGGCCAGCTTCAGATCGAGTTCAACTGATACATATTTGAAGACGGCCTTCGGGGAGAACTTTTTTTTTACATCCTCATATTCAGTGAATATGAACAGTGTAACCTTACAAAGAGAGTTTACAATGCTGGAAGTCGCTTTTTAAATGACAGTAGGTATACTGTATTGTACACATATAGTACATACGTAGCGGCGTAAAACCCTAATCGGTTTTCGGCGAATGAAACTTTGTTTTTGAGGAATCTGAGTTGAAAGTTTAATGCGCTGCTAGTATTTCGAAAATGTGATACAGCAGTAAGATAGTAAAGTAAGTACAGTACATGCGGCATTTCTTTTTTCATATTGCAAGACCGTCTTTAATTTTTCAAATTCCTTAATTATATTTTTAAATAAAAAAGTTGAATTTCATTTTATTTTTGCTCTTATAACATATTTATTGTACATACGTATGTTCTTAAAATATATTTTAAGAATATATTTATTGCTTTATTTTTCCTATATTCTTCACAATATTTAAATCACCTACTTATACTTTAACAAATTTATACATAACATACGGCAACAAAAAATTATCGGGTATGTTAGTAAATTTAATGAAAGAAAGAGTGTAGGTTGTAAAAAAGTTTTATCTGAAATACTATACAGGTTACAGTACTAAGTTTATTAATAATAAAGAATATATTTAAATAATTATTTCTTCGAGTAAATTACTACTCCACACACATTTATACCTACAAGAATTAAGAAACCAACTTACGTAGGTCTAACACACGAAAATAAATGAAATCTCGAATATAATTAATTAACCGTTCGCTCATTAATACATAACTAATTAAATAAGAAGTTGCTATTGGCTGAAAATTTGTTTTAAGACAATAATATAAATGCTGTGAACAATATTATAAAAAAGAAAACATAAGTTTAATGTGAAAATAAATATATACTATATTTCAACTTTTTTGGTTTAAAAATATAATTATGTAATTCAAAAACGGAATCTGAAAAAATAAAAACGGTTTTACACTATGAGCAAAACAGGTCGCATCAACTTCTACTAACTTACTAGAGTTGAGAACCGTCGGACCACCGGATTACGAATTGGACACCCGGACTGCTGTAGGTACAATCATTTCTTGAGGGAACGCTTAAAGTTTTCGAAGTGCTGGAAGCATATACATATAGCTTTAAACTCAAATTTTTATATATGTATTATCGACCATCCTCTTCCTTTTAGCATGTACCTCAGCTAACTGCTAGTCATTTTAGCCGGGAATCTACAGTTTTAAATGGGCTCCAAACCTCCATCTGTTAACAACAACAAAGGCGCACTGATAAGAGTCACCCATCTTTGTTAGCGCTGACAATGCACAGAGTGACTTAACTTTGGCTGTCGGTCGACAGCCGGATTTTCCTACGAGGCAACGTTTATAGATATTATCTACTGTCATTTCAAAAGCCACTTCCAGCACCGTGTGCTCCCCTTGTTGGGTTGGCATTTCTTTCTGCCTTCAAATGTATTAGAGATATTTAGGTGTTCTGTTTCTTGCGATTTTAGCCTGCATAAGGGTACTAACCTTCGGCAGTCCGCCACAGGTGGTGAGGCAAGTAAAAGAGGAGCGCCTGAAAAAACAGAACGAAGGGCACCCACTGATAGTAGGCATGGTGCACGATGGGATCCTCTCTGCCCGCTGGTCCTACACCAGGATGTGCAACCTCACCCAGCTCCACCGACGTAGCGTTCATGTGTTTCACCTAAATTCACCGGAATTCATTGTCTCGTTCTATCACGATACAGATAACCATCTTGTAACGTGGCACAATAGAACCTCGGTTATGCAAATGCTCTGTTACCCGAACAGTTCTCAAGCAATTGAGAACAAACAGCACGTACAATATTCAACGTTCAGACTAATGATTGAATATAGGGTGATTCAGAATAGAAATCGGTACTTACAGGGTGAATAGTACACATCAAATTGAATAAAAATGTCTAGAGAGTAAGTGGCTTGAAAAGTACAAATTATTCTAAATGAACTGAAAAAGGAAATAATTTATGTTGCAAAATTGGTGCGAAGCGCAGTGCAATCTATAATTAAAGTTTAATAATTAAAACATCGATAATTCTAAATTGCTTAGTTAAAGGAAATACTTTATATGAAGTTCAGTTAGTCATTTAAGGCTCAATTTAATATTTATAATCTTTTCAATTGCATCACGAATTACATTTACAAAAATTAATTTATGAGTTTCAGTAAAAATTTGTCAACCTGCACTCAAAGATGCATGAAACGTAACGACGAAAAAAAATGAGAAAAACATGGCTATAAGTGAGTGATTTTTTAAAGAAGAAAGTGTGAAAATATGATCTATGTATTTAGACATTAATTTTCCACTAGAAAAATTCTAATGTATGATAAATATCATGTTAACATAACACTTTTAACCGAAAAGTTAAATAAAACATACACAATAAATACAATATAAAAGTATAACATAAATGTGTACACAAAAATATAGTCGTTTGATGAAACAGAGTCAATGTATAATCGAGGATCTATTGTAGTTGTGAGTTTTTGTGTTGCAAAAGGGCAGCCCCTACTATAATAGATATACATATTATATTCGATCGAATTGTTCTACATAAACAATCTTTTCTGTGAAACCCCGCCACTGACAATCGTACTGTTATTTGAAAAATGATTAAAAAATCCCTGCATTAAGTTCTGTACTATACAGGATGATAAAGGAAAGGGTCTAAGTCTTTAGGGCAGTGATGGCCATCGGAACTGCCGCCTTCCCCCACTCTAGGTTCATTTCCCTCGTTTCAATTCCCTCCTCGCCCCCCCTCGGTCCGTCATCATTCCAGATCACAGCATGCATGAGGAGAATGGGCATAGAGTGGGGGAAGGTCACAGTTCCGGTGGCCATCACTGCTTTAAGGGCTTATAGTACTCGCCGAGAGTAAAAAATATCTAATCGACATAGGTCCTAAGATCAATCCTTTCAAAGAAAAATACAAAAGTTTGTTTTCACATTTGTTACAGATATTCGATATGTCTTCCTTCCATTTCAATACAAAACTCACATGTGCGGAGAATAGATCGACGTACATTTTCAACTACAATGTTCCACGGTTGGCTGAAAGAGTATTTAGGACAGAGAACTTCCAGTCAACCGAGGTAGGGCAAGTTGTCATCGCCTTCTCGAATTACGCTGGTAATATTGTATTCGAGAAGGCGGTTACAACTTGCTTCAGCCAACCGTGGAACACTATATTCCTTCCATGACTCGTATTGTACGACATGAATTTTCTATTCGTTGACGTAAGTCCACCATATTATTTATTGTTTTAGACTCACGATATCGAACGCACGTAAGCGTAAAAGTTGACTTTACATTGAAAGGATTGATTTTAGGATCTATGGTGATTAGACATGTTTTACTCATCTCAGTGGGTACTTGAACCCTTTGGGGACGACATAAGCGTTCCAAAAATTGTTCACCGTGTGCTGCGAGTCACCGTACTGGTCCAAGCATAGCTCTTTACTGTACGCTATAAACCTATGTATTCGAATGGAATGAATTATCACTGGACGGCGGATGTTTATGCGATTTAGTATATCCAAATTAATACATGACGCACATTTAATAATTTAGCAAAGTAAAAATTATATATTTTGAACACTTTAAGAAGCAAATGCAGTCCTGTTGAAATTTTATTTATTTAACTGCATTAAGATAGGAAATATGAAAGTCTAAAAATGTATATTTGCATAAACATCCACCTTCACTTACTTGATTACAGTGTGTGTGTTTCGTTACACGTTTTGTAGTTTCGGAGCACCAAATCAACCAATCAATCAACATTATACTTATCATTATAATGAAATATTCAGTTTAACACGTGTCCTACCCCGGACAATTTCAGTACAGTTTGCATACTGTTTCTAGAAATTTTTAGGGTTCAGAGGGATAAGCCCCTAAAGTCTTAAACCCTTTGTTTGATCATCCTGTATATGAACCTTGTTGTTTGTGACTTAAAAGTGTGTTAAAACGATAGAACAGAATAGTATGGCGGCCATTTTGATACAAAATAGTGTATGTTGCAACTCACAAATTTTCTAAGAACCTGGCCAGAGTGTTACACGAGGGTTACCTGTACTGCTTCACGGGATACCAATATTTACCACTGTGTACGTGGACGTGAAGAAACAAAAAGTGTTGATCACATTTTCCGTCACTCCTGAATCAGCAATGCACCTTATCCGCAAAACATAATGATCAATGCAACTGTCACTTTTACCATTCTGTTAAAAAAGGACACGTTCCCATCAAATTCTGTACCTTATGTGTTCTCCAATGAATTGTCTAGACGTCACCAAAAGCGTACTGATTAACAGTATCAGAAACGTGGCTCTGTAGTGCAACTTGAAAACTAATCAAAAGCAACAATCAGTTAATTGTTCGCACAAGAAACAAAAGCAAGTCAATCTGAATGATTTTCTTTACCGATATTGTCAATGGATACGGCATCCTGAGCGACCTTCAACTTGACGTGGTCTTTGAGGATCGCAAAGGTACCTAAAACAGTGGCCATCTTAACGAACCGATTGTTTCATTTGTTCACCCAAAGTCTTTCCGTTTCAGCAGCTCTTCAAGATCAACTGCAGCGGCCGATGCAAGCGATCAAACCACTTCTAAAGTTCTTTTTCCACAAACTTGATATACGCGAATACTTAACAATCCCGATAGAACATCGATTGTGTCGGTACTAAACTTTCGAAACGTGTAAATCTCATTTCTTGTTATCAGTGACGACGATTGCGCAGTTCTTTCACGTGACGAGAGCGCTTCAAGAAACTAGTATCGTTCAAAGAAGACAGAGTTACTATTGTGAAGCAACTTATTCACGTTGATAAGCTTTAGATAACACCAAACTAGGGCGGACACTATAATAAGAACACGATCAACCGCTCCGTAATTACTTCTACTTTAATATTTCTTGCCTGATCGTCTGAAGATCAAATTACTATATTTTAGAATAAACCTTGCCCACACGGAGTCAAAATAATTAAGAGAACAATTTTCTGAATGATTTTACATAATTCTATAAACCTGACAAAAGGAAGGAGTCTTGTATATCTAACATAGTAATAACTTTCATTCATTGTCTCTTGTTTTCGTAGTATACAGACGTTTTAAAATATCTGACATCGTGCTGAACAAGAAATGAGTCAAGTATACGATGTGTATGCAAGTATACTAACAATAAGTATGTATCCCTTAATTCTTTCGAGCAGTGTACTGTTCATGCTCCTAACAACTTATGGCACGTAGTTGATATCTTTGTTACTTTTATGACTTTATTGAAAAAATTTATATCATGTGGTACCCTGGATTTATATTCTACTTGCGTTTCGATTCATATTGCCCTTATGTCTACGCCTTTTGTACTAGATAATGCGACTATAGTCTGGTATACAAATAAGTCAATAATACCTTTTTCATACTTAATTCATTCACTGTCCACTCTAAACATGCACAAAAGTTGGGATAAAAGCTTCTGTAAAAAAAGAATACATTTTTTTATAATATTCTAATAAGTAAAAAGTGATTTCCAGTGAATCCACAACGTAAACTGTTTCAATATTAGCTCTATAATCAAATGTAATAAATTAGGGTATCACACACTCAAATGGTTGAGTGTTCATTAACGTGTTAAATGCTATGAAAGTTTTATACACTACAAACAGTAAACACGAAACGAATATGTTATAATATTAGACAGACAACTCCTTTTTATAATCCTAAACCTATAATTATTTTGAGCATCATATTATGCAGAGCTTATTCAGTATGTTTTTCTTTATAACACACCGTTGTACTATTCGTTTATATTTGTTTGTTGAACAAACGAAGAGAAGTCCCTTCAATGCACAGGGTGGGCCACGTAAAACAGGCTACCTAATTATCTTCTGTAGCTGTGACGGTACGATAAAATTTTCATACGTAATTTAAATGGTTTCAGAGGGTGCATAAGATAGATGAAAAAGTTTTTTATAAATTTTCTCGGAATTTTAACCAATATTATTTGATGAAAGAAAAATTATCTCTGTGTTGGAAGCTTGGAGTATGAGCTATTTCGCAACATTAACAACAAAATACCTACCAAATTTACAGCTTTTCAGCTGAAATATCCTAATATGTTTTACAGAGAAGAAAGAACTACATCGATTAAGCTATTATAAAAATTGATGACTATTAAAAAGAATATTCTCTACGTTAGGCGGCATGAGTAGTATTTCAGATGAAATTGAAATATTTTGTAGATTAATAGAGTTTTGATACAGACATCCCAATACTTTTTCATAGAGAATTAAGAACTACTTCAATTAATGCATTAGAAAATGTATAGTTTTATTTAAAAAAGCCAAGATGATCTTTACATCTCCGCTACACCCCGACCCATGAAGAAATCACTGACACCATATTATGTTCCTTTTACAATTATTCAACTTTGATCTAAAATGATTTTCCTTATCACTGATAATTTCAAAGATGTTTTCGTAGAAATATTAAAGTGGAACGAGTCTGTATATTTAAAAGATTACTCATGAGGAGTAAAGATGGTTTTCGTAAGAAAAAACTCTGTTTATCGCGTGAAGTAGATACATATAGCAGACTCATGGTTTTCGCAATAAATTGAAAAGTATTCGAAAAAAACTGGCTCACGTCGAGTGTCCAGCCTACTTTGATGGTTGTTCAAACATATTTAGATGTTCGTAATATAGCAACAATTAATATCACGGCATTCAGAAACGTCTACAGAATCGTTTTCTGCAATGTGTAATTATATAACTTTTGTAATTGCAACACATAGTTCATTTAATTGCTAAAAATACGTATTTTTTAAATTAAAGTTTTCAGAAAGTGAAGGTGGTAGACGAAAGTGGTTTTCCTCTTATTGTACGTATCTATAGGTTCATTTTGAATGCACGAAGATCTACAAGAAATACCTATTAGGAGTTGCGAAACAAAATACGTGTAGGAGATCGTTGTTGTAGTAAACTGATAGAACATAAATGTAGATACATAAAATCTGTTGAGTTTTTAAATACATACGTTATTCTGTCCAAGATAAGAATAAACATCCAGGAAACAGAATGGTAGTTCATGAAATACTTTTAATACATGGTATTTTATAATGCAGGGTAGGTGCCAGAATATAAACAAAACTATTCGAAATATAAAGTATAAATTAGCATGGGACGATTTAATTCGGCAATACTATTTCATCTACATATTTAAAAAGTTGTGTTTAAACATTAAAATCGCTGTAACTTTCGCTAAAAGGCAAATTATTCTATGTTTCGCAAGAATTCCATCTTGTCATTGGAACTACATATGTCACATTCTAGGCATACAGTAAGTGTTTATTTCACAGATGTACTTCTCAATAAACGAAAAATTTTCTGATAAGGAAAATTAATCATTGCTTGTGATAATGAATCAATCGTCGTGGACGTGATTGATCGGAGTTAGCTTGATATAGATTAACGAATCTTCGTGTGGTAGTACGTATCGGTGTGTATACCATGTTCTTACACGTTGCTCACACACGTGAATCATTGTTCATAACTTCGACACACTTTATCCGTCGTTGAATCAGCTGCCTGCGGATTGAATCTGAATCAATTAGAGAAGTTAACTGGGACGTTTTCCGGCTCAAAGAGTGCCGTAGGAACTAAGTACCTACTGAGTAAACACATTACCTTATCGTGTAATGTATTTAAACAAACTATTATGGATGTTAATAAGGAAAGAAAAATGATTAAGTCGATGCAGATAACAAATGTTAAAATTAACTTACAAAGCACGAAAACGATTTTCAAGAAAGTCATTTCTAAACTTTGAAACCGTGTGTGATTTAACGATGCTCAAAGAAAAGGAAATTAGATACAACATATAGTGTCGGTTTCTTAAATAGCGTCACTAGAGTTCTTTATTAAATTATTCATGATATAACAAATAAAATTATTTTATTTTCCACTTAGTTTGTGTTCATCACAAAAACAAAAAATTGAAGAAAATCTACTTACATTCCAGAAATCTTTTTAAGAAAGTACATACAGCAACGTATTCTCCAGTATACAATTTGGGAAGATACATATTTTCTGTTTTTAGTGTTTTTAATCAACAGTATTATAAAATCTTTAATTATAGAAAAATAATATATTATGCCTAAATTACTTATTTCTAACCGGTTTACATAATTGATAAAAGGCTCTACACTGCATGTATAGAGTGAAATAAGATTCTGCATCGTACCTGAACTTGTGTGTCAACAATGACAATCTTCTTTCTTTTTGGTATTACTAAAAGTATGCTAGACATTTTGTATTACAAATTTTCATCCCTTCCCTCTACTTTACTTTCCCATATGATTTTATACGGCTTAAGTACATACAATTAATCTCTGTCATTCTATAATTTTCGTTTCTGCTGGGTCTAAAAGGACCCGAGGACTTTATATGTAACAGTTTTTATTGTCACAATACTACACGAACCTACAAAATGAGCTTTAGAATCTACGTTAAAGAAAGAAAGACAAACACATTAATAACAATTTCAATATAATTTTCTCATAATTGCGAAAGTTTTTTAAATAATTCCAGACGTGATGGGTCAAAATAGACCCGTATACCGCGCTACGGTTAAGTAGATAAATTTATATATTTCAGCAGTAATAATAATAGAGATAACTGAAAGGTTGCGGCTAAAATGACAACTAAAATAATTTCTAAACTATCAAATTGTAGGTGAAACTTTGAGCAGCTTCTTCTAGAAAATGAAAAGTGCATCGATTGATGTACTCAACGGTATGAGATGTGATTAAAAAAGAAAGTGTGATTGCATTTGGCAACTGCACCGATGTACAAAACTGCATGAATTTCGCGTTAGAATATCGACGACCTACAACTATTTAATTTTTTATCATAATTTTTTCTACGTTAAATTATTTTAAAGATAAAACCACGTTGCGTACGGTACACGATGTACAGAGTGAGTAACCAGAAACATACTTCTGACATGTTGATGTCAGAAAAAAAATTACTGAATGAAATATGTATATTGTGTATGGCGGTCTCCAAGTGATAAAAAATTTGATGTGAGTCATACTTTAGGAGATTTCAAGATTACCTTGAAATTTTCAGATCGCATTACGTACTATGCATTAAAGGATAGATAGTACTCGACCAACTGAATCGAAAATGTCTAATAAACATATGTCGAAAAATCAATCTTATTCCAGTTGTATATAATTTGCTACATCGTTTTTTCAACATTAAATTATTTACATTTTTGTTAATATTGATTTTTCGATCATCGCATGTTAGTAATTTTTCACTCAGTTTGTTGAGTACTATCTATCCTCTACTTCATAATGCATAGCACAATTAAAAAATTTCAAGCTCACCTTGAAATCTTCGAAAATGTGAAAAACATTTTAACATATAAAAAATTAAATTTTTTATTATATGAAGCCCTCAAAATGAAACAATGTTTTCTAAAATCAACGAATCTGAAGTTACTTCGGATGGGAGTTTCTAGTGACACACCCTGTATACAGCATAAAGCGTTTGACAGAATCACCTTGAACAACTTCCAAACTGCGTGTAGTATGAAAAATTGTTCTATATAAAAGTTGCGCAGTTCTGATGGATACATAATGTGGTATTGATTGTTTTTTTATAAACGTAGGTATAGAAAAAGTACAAAGGTCACCTTTATGTTTTAAAAGGAACCATATATTTTTTAGTGTATCCCTCGATATAGTTTGTCAGTCTAAATAAAAAAGTATAGGTGTCAATTTAACAAAAAATATTAATTTAGAAGGGTGTCCCATGCGACTGAGGATAGCTATAACTTTAAAACAGATGAAGATAGAAAAAAATAAGGCAAAATTAAATAACTTTAATTTTTTCAACTCTTGTGCACCGATGCAATTAGGAAAAAATAAAAAAGTACATTTTATGATGGAATTAAGAGAATCTGGTAGACACTTCAGGTCATTCGTACGGCCCTGGATTTATTATTCACTGTAATTTACTGATAATTTACGATTTCACTATATTTTTCCATCGATAATGCAAAATTTATCGAACATCTTGTATATAAATAAGTTTTTCCATTTAAAATATCATTGGTAACGTCAAATGAAAGTAACATCTTGATAGAATGATGATAAAGTTTTAGGAACAAGCAAAACGGTCAAAAGGCGCAAGGAAAGCGAGCAAAAGAGTATTAATCAATTCCAAAGATTATAAAAATTGACCAATATACTGCTAAAAACAAAGGCTCGGGATTTTCAATACTTCTGCAGAAATTATGAAACATAACAAATTAAAACAATGTTGTACGTTTCATACCTACGCTTTGAATATTTTTATGTAGTTAAACATATCCAAGTGTTTAAAATTTATACGTATTAATGCTTAGCCTGTGAAAGCCGTAATTACAATGTACAAGCTCCGAAAAGGTAGCTTCTTACATGCGGACGACGACTATAATGGCTTCCAGAACTGATTGTCCGTGCTGAGTAGTATACAAAAATTCAAAGCTGCATTAGACCATAAAAATAACAATAAATGAATACATGAGAGGATAAAAAGAAGCAATAATTGAAGCGTGCACCAAGGCAAAAGGGTAAAACATAATAAAATGAACGAATAAGGGAAGCCAACGGTTGTTGCTCGGCTATTGCTATCCCACACTGAGCAAAAAGTTTAAAAATCGCCAGAGCGAAAGGTATACTTCACAAGTCTTCAGGAAAAAAACAAATTATTCACGATATTCTGCACAGTTGCCTCCATCAATCATACGAATATTAGAGAATAAAGATACATGTTTGCATAAACAGCTTCAGTCTTCTAATATGTACAGTATTTACAACTTCTAGAGTATTCGGCACCTTAACGAACAATAAATAATTTGAATACATGATTCCCTAATTATTCTGACATGTGGGTATTTTATAAAGGTGAAGGAAGACGGGGAACGAAATAAGAGCAATGGAACGAGTAAATCTGTGGTGGAAGGGGGGTAAAGCTACAAAGAAAGAAGAAACGGTGAACAAGAAACCTGGAAGAACGAAGAGGTGGGGATAGAATGCAGAAGGTAGGACTTTGACCGGACGTTGCCCCTCAAGAGGTTGCCTTCAGCTTACGAACCGAACGAATCCTCAAAAGAAAATTCTGTCCTCCAGGTTCCCCTGTCGTACACGTATATACCTTATATTGCATCAGTTTCAGCAGTTTCAACCAACCTGTCCAATTACAACACGCTAAAATTTTGGAAAAACTGTTTTCGACATTCGCTACTTACCACCTAGAATTGGAGCTCGTCTATTCAATTAAAAGAAATTACATTCTCTTTATCATTTTAAAGAAAATTAAATTTAAGGATATAATCGCTTTATAATTTTAAAGAAAGTTACATTTAAAATGATCGTTCCTTTATAATTAAAAAAAGTAACTTTAATTTATATTCTGATTGATTAATAAATGAAGTAATCATTAAGTATGTCTCAATAATCTTCTTTAATAGCTACAGTCATTCACGAAATTGATTAAATGAATCCATTATTCCAACAAATATCAAGTTAGTCAGTCCAAAAATCCATTCGTCTAGTGTCTCTCACCAATGGTGTTTTAGTTTGATAAAATTTAAAGTTAATTACTTCTGAGTTAAAGGAGAAAAATAATTATAGAAAACATTTAATTGATTTTGTGACTCACCGTAAAACATTTCTTAGTGAATTGGAACGTACTTTTTTTAGAGGTAAAGTATTCTCAAGTGACTCATTTGGAAAGTATTTATACTATTTCAAATAATAGTACTAAATGACAACTAGTCAATAATTCCTTGGTTGTGTATTATAATCAAATTGCAATGAAGATAATAAATACTCAAATAGTTAAAGTGTAAAATATATCACCACACAAAATCGACCACGATATGATAAAAAAATAAATAAAAAGATCAGATGAAACTTTCGTTTAATAATTATTTAAACGGAAGTTTATTTCAATAATACCCAGGTTTATAAGAACGCTGAAAGTTTTTTCAAAAGAAGAATTCAAATAAATTGCTATCTGACGAACGACATGTTTTTTTCGTATTTTTCATCGTTCCCGGTTTGCGTTTCAATATTTTTATCTGCTTCGAAACGCAAAACACAATTTTCGTTGATTTGTATTTTTTCTAAAACAAAAACATTGAGAAACTTTCGGTGCTTTGGAGACATTCTTACCTGTACTTTAGAACAGACCATAAAAGTCTGAAAGAACCGTTTCTCCTCACTTTCAGTCCTTTCTGAGACTCGCATACCTGGAAAACATATCGCTTTGGGTTGAAAGGTGCTGTATATACAGGGTGTCTCCGATACTAGCGCCCAGCGTTTCACTGCGTTATGAATACGGAATAAGGAATCATAAAAGAATTTCCCTTTGCGATACATATTACAACATGAAAATGAATATAAATTATTTCTTAAATATGGCATATAGGTAAAACATAAAACATAATGTACATATTTGCCATTTGTGTTGACTGTTGCTTTGATATGTTGTTAAAAAGATAACATTCTAGTAAAGGGACTCACGTGAGTAGATAGCTGAAAGAGTATATCGTTATTCAAAATATAGTTTTCATTGATAAATATTAAACAATGAAGCAATGCCTATCATAACAGTAGAACGTAGAACAGAATGAAAAAAAAAAACTTCCAAAGTGGACCTATTACACATAAATAGGTTGTGTTTAAAACAGAAAACGAAACATACCTTTAAAATATTCCTATATGCATACCAGAATTTCTTCTGTTAAGATATTAACTTTACACGAAAAGAGGATCGAAACTATTTGGAAAATATATTAAAGAATAATCGAACGAAATGGACAAAATCGTTCTCGAGGAATCGTGTCGATTTTGAAGATAGCAATTCCTGCAACTTTATTATTTTGAAGTAAAATGTACACCTTGTTTACCCTGTATACTTTCAAAAGAATAAAAAAAATTTATGCCTTCAAAACTTTACTCATATAACTTCCTTAAACTTCAATGTTCCACCCACGCTAACGTAATTGTAATTGCAATTTATTTAATTCGAGTGCATGATACAATCCGACAACTTAGTTTAGAAACCTGAAGGCGTGGCATAGACCTCGCTGCAGTGACAACAAATTATTGACACGTTCCGGTTGCTACTTATGTCTTCTTTTGTTTCACATCAACCAAAAATTCGCCAGGAAAACATTTGTTCTCCTTTCGGGTCTCAAAAGTTGTCTGGCAACGGTAAGTTAATTTGATAGTGTGTTGACATTAAAGCTACACTTCATGTCCAACTTTCTAATCAGCAAAATGAGAATGATCTTCCACGTGTCCCCTAATGCAACGCGACTAGAGGGATTTGAAATTGGTTAGACCTCGAATACTCAACGAGCATGGTCGTTTTACTAATCGTTCATTTCAAACCGGAGCATGCGTGCACGTGCAAAGATCCCCTGAACTGCGACTCATCGTAATGCGAACTAATACGATGCAGCAGTGTGCTGGTAGAAATGGTGCAGGGACATCGGTTTAAAGTTTAATGAAATAAAGGTCGAGAGCAAACGGTTATTCAACGTAACATTTTGCCCCTTCTGATTGAACTTCAAGCTTCGTATTACAATGGATACAAACATAAATACACACAACAGAACCGAATAAACGTTCTTTAGTTGAACTGTTGTAATAAAAACTCTGCTTCTCAAAAGAGTTATCAACAATCGAGATGATGAATAACAGTTGTAAAATACCGAAATTCACTAACAAACTGTAAGTAAGAATTATAACGATTCCAAATCGGACACGTAAACATTATTGTAAAGATTTCATATCACTTCTACAACCTATACCACAGAGATTTGAAAAATTGAAACTACTGGATGCCCTAGGAAATCTATGTGGTTTTCGAACATTGTAAACAGATACATATTTTACGTACTGTTTCGTAATTTTACTCAAGTAAATAGCCACCACCGCATTCGATAATTCTCTCCCAACGTAACACAAGCTTGCAAATGCCAGTTTTATAAAAATTCGTGTCTTTTCAAAGCTTTTATGCATCAAACAAATTTGCAAAGGCAAAAATAAATGCTAGTCTAGCGGAGATAAGTCGTGTGTATGTGGTGGATAAATTAGTTTTCCAACACAGTCGCTCACGGAAGTATTCAAACGCTTACAACCTAAAGTGTTGAGAAATAAAATACAGTAATGTCTCCCATTGTGTCCCAACTGGCTGTTCCCTCGTACTGTCCTATGTGCTGTTGCTACGCCGTCGTAATGCGATACGCGGCGGCAGTTCTTTTGATGAAAGTCCATAGCTTGACAGTTCATAATATAATAACATAACTTTTTTAATGTTACTCTTTTTTATTTGAAAATGTTTTTAACATATTCGTGAGATTTTTCCGATAAAAATGACTCAAAAAAGGATTAGCATTTGCAAAAAACTATATTGATAAAGGAAATACGTTGTGGGATAAAATTTATATTCTCAGACGAAAGTAAATTCAATATCTTTGGCTCAGATGGACAACATTGAGAGAACATTATGGAGGAAGTGTAATACACAATTAGAAGAACTCAATTTACTCGCAACTATGAAACACAGGGGTGGGTTGGGTTGTCGTGAGGGGATGTATGGCAGCAAATTGAACTGGCACTCTCATCTGTATTGATGAAATTTTGAAAGTACATAAATATCTAAATATTTTAAAAAGTGCAAACAAATTAGGCTTGTCGAAAGATTTTTATTTTCAACAAGATACCGATCTCAAGCACACCGCTTGGATTGTGAAGGAATGGATATTACATTCGTGTAATGCACCTTACATATTACAGACTCTTCCCCAAAGTCCTGATATTAATCCCATAGTACACTTATGGGTCGAAATTGGGATGAAACTTATTAAGAAATTATGAAATAAAATCCAAAGAGATGTTAAAAAATAAAATAACCGAAATATAGAATTTCATAGAAAAAGTGTAACAGAAATGCTGGTACACAGCGTGGAACGATAGCTCGGACATGTAGTTAACGACAAAGGCGATCCACCCAAATACTAATGTAAAATAATACCAAAAAATTTGTATGTTTATACTCAATGTTCTACCAATTCTGTATACATTGTTCTTACTTCAGTTACGATAATATTTCGACAAATTGAATCTAAACTATTATATATATTTTATTTTTTAACAATTTGGGTTGTAAGCGTTCGAATACTTCCGCAAGCAACTGTAAGTCCAGTCATTTTTTGCAGTATTCGGTCTTGAAGAAACAGAACACCTTTACAATTCATCAATCCTGGTTGTTTTTTAAATGTGTTTCATGTACCTTTTTGGATCGTGTTGAATACAAGTCTGCTGTTGTGGTTTGGTCCCTCAGTGACCTCAGTATCAGTTGAAAATAAACAATTCCAGCTGTTGTCCACCTAACATGGTGCCAAATTCTGTGATGAACGTGACACGGTTTGGACGTGATTTAGATTATTTTTAATTACTTTAGATTGTTACATCTTTTAGGAACCTCTAGTCTAGTTCAGACTTCTAATCTTTTTAGTAGCTTCCGAAGCTGTTTCTAAATAGTTAAGTTTCTACTCGTAGAGCACACACAAGTAAATAATAAAATTAGACAGAAACATTCTGAAGCTTGAGTAAAAAAAACGAAAAGCTTTTAACGAATCATTACTATGAAGTAACCTACTCTAATATCTTCTTGCCCTTCCAAACTTAGAAACAGGTAACACGATAAAAAGATGTGTACGCCAAATGCAAAAGTAACCGTTCTGGGAAAACCGTATGAATTTTCTGAAGTACCTAATGTTGAGAGTATAATTGTTGGAAATGTGAGAACAATTCTAAGGTACTGAAAATAGCTTAAATAGAATAAAACCGAATCATAGATAGTTTTGATTTCTGTTACAGTACTAACAACGCTGCTCTTTTATTATTATTCTTTTAATATTTTTATTTAAATTTTTGGTAGCAGTTTAGATATGAAACCGTTGAAATCATTTTTACGGAATGGATATCGAATTCGTACCTGGAATCCACATAAGCAAGAACTATGTCACTCTATAACAGTTATTATATTATTTCTGCCTTTCATAATTATTACAGAAATTTTTCGAGTTATTTTTTAAATCGTTTCAACCACTGCCTAGAACTACTATAATGGCAATTTTCGATTCTGTCCCTATTGAAGACAGCTCTTGAAGAGAAACTACAGAATAGTTATTGTACTTTACTTCCGCGGTTTTTAGTTACAATTTTCTTAATTAAAGCTACTTTAGCAACGCTCTTAGAAAATCATACTGTCCGTTGCTGTTTGATCACACTGCCTCTTATACGTGTAGTGTTTAATGAATAATAAGAATTTTATTATAGAATTTAGACTTTAAAGCCGTACTGCTATATTGTTTAACTATGATTTTCCTACATTTATACATTAACTCTGCTTATAAGCGAACTGTTTAATGTCAATGATATTTCTATTGCATTATTTATCAATTCAGTCTTATTCTGACCATGTATCGTAAATATGTTAGCTTTATTGTTGAAAATGGTTACTCAATGTAAAATCTTGTCGCTTTAAATTCAATTTCAAGCTTTATACTGCAATAGATATAAATTAAGACTCATATCTGCGAACAGCTATTATACGAAGGATTTTTTGTAGAATAGTCGATAGGCAATGAGAATTCCATGATAGAACCTTCATTCTTCGCAAATAGCTTATAAACGAGCTTTTTAATATCCAGTTCAATTCTCCATTGACCTGTTATTATTATCTGTTACGCGTTCCTGACGTTTACTGTATGCGAGTCGTTGAACGAGCCGAAAAGGTCAGTCAACCCTCGGTAATCGTTTCCCTGAAGAGGTGAGGTGTTGGAATAGAAAAAATTCTGCATATGATCGATTACTCGCTGATATTTATTTGTCTAAATTTATAGAAAAACATTCGTACGAAAATAGGGTGTTATCGGTTCTCGAGAAGCACGACAATAATTGCGAACGAGGCACAATTTCTGAACCCGAAATGCACGCTGCACAATGTACAGGATGTTCCCAAAATGTTTGGTCAGACTTTACCAACACATTCGTACCTGTAAAATGATGTTATGTAAACATACGAATGATGTTAGTTTGCACTTATTTTCACTGTCGAGAGGCTGATTTTTCATGTGCAACTTGAAATGGCTACAACTTGGAAACAAAGCGTTCAAGGGCCTACCTTTACGTAACATCTTTTTCTCCAGTACAAACAGCAGAATATGTGGATAAAGTTTGACGATTTTAGAACTTTAGGAGAACCCTGTACACCGACTTCGAATTTCTCCGCGTGCAGATTTATTTCGAACGCTCTATCACAAGGAAACTGTGCTCCTAATAGTAAATAGTAACTACGTATATGTATATCAACGAGTACAGAACAAATTGTAATAGAGCTGAGATAACGCATAAATTGTCATTATTATTCGATTATCACTCGTTCGTTCCAGTAGTTGTCTAGCTGGCTCATTACAATTACACACGCACACACGGACATACGGATGCATGCATACATACGTAGATATGTATGTATTTCATTTATATGTATCGCTTCTACAGGCGAGAGGAAGCTCGTACATGTTCACACATGTATAATTACCTATTTCTAGTCATATAGGTTCCTCCTAAACAGCATGAAAATTCATTAAGACGTTATCACTATCTACGAATGCAACTTACAATTTTGCATTCATTGTAAATTCGAAATAGGCACGTTTTTCCCTCGGTTACAATTTCTCTTGTTAACCAGCTTGTCGCTTAAAATCATAGCCCTTAGAATATATAGGATGGCCTGTAATTTGTGATGCAGTCGACGAGAAACTGACCTCGTATACAGAAATAAATAGAAATGCGGAATGAAATGTTGTACACAAGAAGCTTCGTCTTAAACAATGTTTAGTAGAACTTTGTTAACTTGTACGATCCTTAAGCACTATTTCCACTTACGTCAAATGTTTATCAATAAAAATTCTTTCCCTTCTTTTCTTCGTTTCTTTATATATTTTCGATCTTAGCGGTTTTGTCTTTTTTTTTTAATTTCAAGGATACATTCCTTATTTCATAATAAATAGGCATGAACATTCACAGTCTATTTAACGTTATTTAAATATTTGAGAAGTGAACAAAATTCAAATAAGTTAGTATGTTCAATTTGTCAAACAGAACTGTGAATTTGACAGCGTTATCAGTTATATGTAACGTATGAGATAAATAATACGCAAACGACTGTAACACTGTCAATACCTGTAAACACTAACATAAGTAGAAACATAGTGAACAGGAAATAATCAAATTTATCGTATTATAATCAAATACGCGTATAATCGGCAGATTTTCAAAATTAATCTTCACGAAGATGGAGCGTCATACGAAACAATTTTATTTTACATTTTCGATTACTTTTTACATAAAGAATCGCCTTATTTTCTATTATATCACGAATTAAGGCACACCGTGTATTTCTTTTGACAAGAACCTTTGACACTGAAACGGAGAATTTGGAACAAAAAGTTGATGGGTGACGGTCTCTCTGACTAACATTCTAATATACTCGGTGTAATTATAGTATTCATCAAAGAAAAAAGGAAAGAGTCATTTGAAGGGATACGATATTATGCGAAAACTTAAAGTTCGAAGGAGAACTATCGTGTATAGGAGGGAAAAGGAAATTAGAAGAATGTAATGAGAAAAAGTTCTAAATTCTATTCGCATACACGAATCCTACATAGATACAAAAAATATAAGAATCACGACATGGAGTGTTCGATTACTTGGCAGTCTTATTTTGAGCATGGATCTCTTATCGAACAATTGCAACACCTTATTGCTAAGTATTATTGTCTGCTTCGTATTTTTGTCGAATCTTGCAATTACACGCAGGACGGTACATAGAAATTTGGCAGTAATTTTCAGATTTGAAGAGAAAAAATGCGAAAGAGAATGACAGGGCGAGACTGACTTGCTATTTCTTTTGGTCCCTCCTATGGAACATATATATGCATAGTCTACATAGCATCAAAGATAGGAAGAAATTCAGCAAAAATAAGAGAATTTGAATATTTCAACTATTTGCCTGCCTTTTCTTTCGCTCGATTTTTCCATTCACTCGATCACTCTCGCGCTCTCCTCCTCTCCTCCTTTTATTTTAAAAAAGGGGTAACAGAAATGAGTAGCCACACTTTAGTAGTATATCCCACTGCAGAGATTAGACCTTTCAAGGTCATATCCCCGTTTGCAAAACAACTGTCAACTTTTTAACACAATGTTTCATTTTAGACATCGCAATTTATCTTATTCGTCCTCCTGTTTCATCCGCACATTTGTCGCAAAAAGAAGTTGATGATGGATTAGGACAAAATCTTGAACCGTCTAATTTTGGCGTCTCTACTGCAGTCACCTTAAGAATGAAAATACAACTAACCAATTATTTTACAAGAACATGTCAGTAAATGTCTCTTCGTCTGAGTTTGATCGATACTCTCCCCAGTATTACGTTGAGTAACCGTTCTTTTTCGTTACTATTGGCATAAAAAAAAACTGACACTTGTATTTCAATTTTGATTCTTTCGAAGAGTCTGTTATGGAAGTGGAGTACAAGAAGTGTGTTCACATGAGCTATTTTCATCTTTAAGATGATAAGAATACACTTCATAAGTTTGACTACTTATTTCAGATTCACCGTGTATACGACATGAGGCACCTAACTTTTAATAATTTCTAAATTATGCGTCATATGAAAAACTATTCTATACAAAAATTGCATGTTTTTTGAGGACATATAACGCGATATCGACTACCATTTTACAGGTGGAAGGGGGGCGAGGGGATACGAAGATCAACTTTGTTTCTGTACACAATGTCAATCGACGCACCTTTATAGTATCTACAAAAAAGTATTAGAGTTTTCATATATTTTGTACAGTTGCAGGAAAAGTAGAATGAAATCGTAAACTGTACGAATAGTCCGAAGTTTCTACCAATTCCTGTTAATTCCGTTACAAGACGTATCTTTCGATTTCTTTTCGAAGTACATAGATACAAAAAATTCACACGAGATTATAGAGCATCCGAAACCACTTATTTTACTCCTACGAGTCGCGTAGGACACCCTGTACATGAGGCTGTAATTTCGAATATCTCTTACTCTAATGACTTTTTGATACAAACGCCCTAATCCTCTTTTATAGAGGATGAAAAGCTGTGTCGGTTGACATATTAAAAAATATGCGATTCTATTACAAAAAGTAAATTGACCTTCACATCTCCTCTATGCCGTTGCCTACAAAAAACAATTGATTATATATCTCTCAAAACCATACACTTTTTGTATAGACCAACTTTTTTTCATATCACGCATAATGTAAAAGTTATTCAAATTATTAATTTCCTCATCCTGTATATCCATCTATGCATCTATCTATCTATCTCTCTATATATACAGGGTGTCCACGCTTAAATGTTACAAACCGTTATTTCCTAATTTTCTTAGAATTTCTTTTACAGTATTTCAGGAGTTATGAAGATCAATTTCCCCTTTTTGAATGAAAGTATACATTTCTTTTCAGATTAATTGGTAGTGCGTTTCAAGATGAATTCAGTGATCTTTAATGTATACACCTTTTTTCGACTGGTTCTCGAGATATTATGCTGACAAATTTACTAATTTTCAGTTAGAGAAACCCGGTCGAATAGGAAATACGGATGGTGCTCAATCTTTGGGCCTGCCGTTCCAGGCGCAGACTCTTTATATCGGTGTCAACAGGTAATGTTTACCACGCGGCACTGGAGGCGCAAACAAGACGGCAAGTTTCTTTCGCTATAAATCAATAAATGTGTAAGCGCCGTATCTCGAAAACCAGCCGAAAAAAGGTATGTACGTTAATGGTTATCGAATTCACCTTGAAACACATTATCAAATGGTCTGGAAAAAGAATATATAGCTCCATTTAAAAAAGCGAACTTTGACATTCATCACTTAAAATAATAATGTAAAAAAATATATTAGTCTTCGCCAATAAATTTGCCTCCTCGTACCATACAACTTTTATATCAACAATTTCTTTGTATCCCCAATATGTTAGGAAATAACGGTTTGTAACATTTAAGCGCGGACACCCTGTATATATATGTATATATATATTTATTTATTTATAATAAATTTATATCTTCTATTTCATAAGGCAGCCTACAATATACATGTGTTTCTACGTCTACGATATGAAGAGTATAACTGGTAAGACAGTGGAATTTCTGGGGGGACCGACGAGCGTTCGATTTTCACTTCGAAGAATGACTCTCTCAAAATCGTTGCGCGTTACATTCCAGTCGTGTCACCCACATGTAACAGGATTAAAATTACAACAACGTGGAATGGAAGAATTGTTTCAGACCTGGGACGGTCAAGAAAAGAAACGCCGTCCCCCATTTTATCACACGATCAGAGTCTACAAAGGCCTCTAAATCTCAGAGGAATTTAATACTAACCAGGAAACTGCTCAAGATCACTCATTTCGATCAAGTTTTACACAAAATATTTGAGAAAATACGCCGAAAAGTTCCAATTCTGTAATAAATACACGCTTGGTATGTTTCACACTGTATCGAGGGCTGCGTTGCGCTTACCTCGTTCGATATCTACGTATTTCTTTATTTACTACATCAATTGTTCGTGTCCCTTTTAACTAGAATGAAACCGAAAAGTTGTTATGCCGTTCCAAACAAATAGAAACTCAAGACTTTCAACTATTTTACACAATCTGCCAAATGTTTTCACGTAAATTTGTTTAATCTTGACAGTTTGAATTTCTTCGTAAAATAGTATTAAAAAGTTGTTATACCGTTGAAAATAATTGATCGCTCATGATTTTCAGGAGTTTCATACAGTTTGTCAGGTAACATTAATGAACGAACGATTTGGATGCCTAATATAACTAGGCAACGAATGTTTATGCAAATGTATATTTCTATATTTAAACTTAATCTTTCAATATAGATATAGAAGCAGGACTACGTGAACAATTTTCTGCTGTCTTTTAACAATTTCAAGACTATACTTTTTATTTTACTAATCTTACAAAAACAGTCCAAGCGTAACATTTTCATTCAATGTTTACTGTGCACAGTATTCAACATTTAGCGAACAATAAACCTTTCCAGTGTTCTTGGAATTTTTTCTTTTAAGAATAAAATGATATGAATATTTTGTATGGTATGTAACTTCTGGAACGTAATTTCTCAAAAATGCTTCAGAAGTGGCTTCCGAAATATTAATACGATAATATGTATATGGAGATACTACCATTGTGTAAAATTTTCTAAAAATCAGTGACCTCCGAGACACCATGTAAAATCTTTCATAGATGTCGATGCTTTCAGATTTATCAGGAGATATCGACCAGTAAAGTAGAATAATACTTTATTACGATAAAAATGGGCGTTACAAAAATAAAAACCAGCCATAAATTGCTGTGGTTTGTTCTTTACAACGTGATATCTCGGAATAAATCTTTCACATTTTCGGTTAAGGGGGCACATACATCTAAATGGGTAGAAAAAAATCGATTTTTTTCTTACAATTTCGGAAAGTACGATATTTCGAGAATTTTGTTCCCAAATTATACAATACGTTTCTGAAAATTAACGTAGATACGGCAATTTACACAAAATTCAAACATTTTAAACGCATTTTTCTCAGGATCGTGTGTTCAAAATCGATCACAAATATTACTCGAAAACTACTGAACGGATTTATTTCAGATATTGAGCAATCATTCTGTATGATTGTATGCCATGAGCTACAAGCCAGATTTTTTTCCACCTTTTGTTCTTTTATTATCCTAAAAAAAGCAAGCAGAAGTTGAGTGAAAAATTGTAATTTCAAGTTCAATCTACCGTTTTCTTTATCGCAAATTTTTGAAAATCCAGCTCGCAGCTACACACATTTATTTTAAAATACAATTTGTCTTTTTTGTTGTTAATTAATTCCTGCGGGCAAAATAGTGACAAAAATACATTTAGGATTCTTAAATCTTTTCTAAGAAATCCTCAGAGTGCCCCTTTAAGAATAACGAATATGAAAAAAAGAAATAATCTGATTAATAAAGAGTAACTTGAAAGATTCGGGGAAATCACAGGACGAGGGGAGGAGAAGAACAAAAAATAACAGAATGTATCCATAATTTCTAGAAGCATACACTCGCGTAATACGGCAAACTAGAGGAAATTAGTAGTAATAGTTTGTTAAACTAAAGAAAGAAGTTTCTGACCGTTATATTCGAATTGGATACTTTCCTACAACTTCTTTTAATTTTTACCGAACGTTTGAAAGGCAATTATAAGCTTTGTGTGATCAATACAAATTTTCGAAAAATATGGAATACGTCCATAATGTTGCAATTGCCCTTCAACGTCCGAAACTCGGTAATCCAGTGGTTCCCAACTGTTTTTATAGTCGCGACCCGAAATTTTGAATTAACTCACCACCTAATTAATATTAAAGAAAAAATACTTACCGAAATATTATATAGGCAATTAAAATTAACTTTTAGACCACCCTGTATATACGAATGTAGAGTGTCTCACAAGTAAAGGTCAAGAACTTAATTGATAGAAATTGTGAAAATACACAAAAATGTCTTAATGAACATATACCAGCAAATCTACCATGGCATTCGGTTTCTTATTTTGTAAGCTAAGCTCTTTATACTTATCCTAGAAATACAACTCTTGGAAGTGAATCAATATTATATTGAAAATGGAAAAAAATAATACAAACAGAAGAGTCATACTATCAGTTTTTAACACCTAATCAGTGGATGACGTCGAACAGAATATGGTTAGACATTACAGTGTTAAATTTAATTAATATGCCTTATCTGCGTCATCATTTCTATTATATGTTTCTTAGGAATGCATGTTAGTTACAAATTCAATGAACCATTAATTTTTCTATTAAAAGGTTCAGCTTGCAGCACATTTCTATTTTTACATCCTGTGGCGGATGTTAATGTCAATAATGTGTTAATATTCACAAATGTTGACACATCAATGATTTTATGATATGTACAGGGTGTTGCTGAATTATGTCAAACTTTACAAGCTGGCAGAACTCATTGAAAGAAATAAAAAAAGTATTAGCAAACATGTTTAGAAATAAACTGTTTCTGACATATTGAATTTTGTTTTGTGGGGATAAATGTATAGGCTGTTTCACAAATACAGGAGTTGTAAAAAATTTTATATAAATGGTTGTGCGTACCATAATTTTTGAGTTTTCAAAATTTGTTATATATAAGATATTCCATAGAGTTGAAGCAATTGATAGACACCTTGAGAATTTCCTTTAATATATCCAATAACTCAAAAATTATGCATGACCTTTATGCATATAACATTTTTTACTTATACTTGTGCCTAGATTTAGGCCCTTCAATACTGACATGCATTTATGAAATGTGTTGTGTATAAAGTACAAATACTTTATAATGTTACGTGTAGCTTACTCATTTGTTAAGAAATTGTAGATTAGATGTGGTGAATTTAAAATGTTTAGAGTATGCAAATGCAATCGACAATGATCAGCAATTCAAATGAAGATGCTTGTCAAGAAATTTTCAAATATGTACAAAATTCACTAAATGTGTTCAAATAAATGATCTTTGTTTAACACATTTTTTATGACAATTGCATTGCATTACCCACAATCCCAAAAACTGAATATCTACAAAATATTCCAAATTCATATACATGTTTACTAATACTTGTTTGTTTGTTTCAAAGACTTCTACCAGTCTTTGAAGTTTTTACACATATAATTCAGCAACACTCAATCAGCGATCCTACTGTTGGGAACCCCTGGGCTGAAATAAAGATCAAAGAGTAAACAAGCAATGAAAAACTCAAAACTACACGGATTCTTTGCCCTGAAGCTTCGTAGCAAGGTCGGTGATGAGCTGCTGGTATACCAAAGGATCTATATTCTTCCCCAGCTGATAAAGGACGAACCAGTCTCCAATCTGACACATTTCTGCGATCGTTTCAATGTGTTCCTGAGAAGAGAGACGTGAACGAGCTCGCAGCAACACCAGGCGAAGCTTTGGTCCTGCAACGACAGCAGCTCTATACGCCAGGGTCAGACCGCTTAATATAGACAGGATGATAAACCAGAACCACAGGAACACATAGATCTTCTCATTGACGATGTTCAATGGCAGCACACAGAGTCCGTCGAACTTCTGCACTGTACCAGACGCACCATACTTGTGGAAGGTGCACTTGGTGACCTTGGGAAATACCCTGGACATTGGGTCGATCCTTTCTTCAGGCTCCATTTCCGTGAACTTCACCACGTCTGATCCATATGTAGTGAATTCTCCATCCAGGAAGAAGTCCATGAAATAGATCTGACCTACTACATTCACGAAGTTTAACACTTCGCAGAGGAAGAATCTGAATGCGTAAAAGTTCTGTGTGTGTCGATTTGTGAGAAAATAATCAACCAGCAGTTTTCTTCTCTCCGCTTTGCATTCCTCGCTCATCACAGGACAGTTCAGGTCTAACACAAGCATCTTAATTCTGCCACCCTCCCAAGTCTTCCATAGATAACGAGGCACATAAAAGAGTATGGCCTGGAAAAAGAGAGTGAAGCAAACCCACTGATAATACTTGTGGTATTTTATCTCGTCCTCGCCCTCGACGTGGGAGGCTACGCCAGGTTGCACCAAGTCCTTGCCGACAACGCCGGTTCGATCGGGGATCGTGAAGGTTGAGTAGATCCAGCAATACGTGTCCATCACGTGGAGAGGGATCTCGTCCACGATGCAGTCTATGGGGTCGCCAATATATTGTCTGGACGTAACCAGGAGCGAGAAAGCGATTAGTATGATCACCGTCGCTTTGTAGTGTAAACGGAACACATTGTTATCGATACACACGGCATCGAGCTTCAGCAACCCCTTCACTGAGCCGAATACGTCGAACATTGTTACGACTGTTCTTTTAAACCGTGTTGTTCAAAAATAATTGATAATAATAAAACACTTTTAATCGACGAACGCGCGACGCCTAAAGGCGTCTGGGAGCTTCAAACGTTTTGTAAGCACAGTATTCGCTAGTCGTCGTTTTTCGTTACGAGAAATCTCTGTATTTCGAATTTTTTATGACACGTTAGTTTCAATCGATCACTATAACGAGATTCACTCAAGCAGAGCGTCACCGTGAACGATTCTATTGTAATGGCGTTCAGAAACGCTATACGACACGAACACGCGAGAACATGCCGAGCGGCTCCCTTTTGCTTCCGTCTCTGTCCAGCTTGATCTTCGTATGCTCACTCTCTCCCTCTGTCTATCCCCTTCTTCTCTATGGTTGTGAACAGTCTGGTTGAAGGCAGAGAACTATACGTTTGCTCCTGCTGAAGAATCGAGATTCTATCCCCACTACTGTGAAAACTCGTTTCTCGCGTCCCTCTACTCCAACCTACCACCGCTTTTCGTCCCTTTTAACAAGCATTGCGTCGAGTTCGGTTACACGGCTCATCGATTCGTGTATGTTCGGTCAGACTCGGCTGCTATCGGCTCCCGCTGCAATTCTCGTTGGCTCGCGCGCATGCGCAGCTGAAACAGATTCCAATAATCTCACCGTTCATAATGTTGCATGTATAAACATGAAATAATGATTTGAAATTTCAGTAGGAATTCTCATGTAAGAGAATAGGTATACCGTTTCTAGAGATTTTAACAATTTATTTGAATATCGTATAGATTTAAAGCAGGATATTGTGGATAGGTAATCGTAACTTACTTCCTTACCGATACTCTGTACTGATTCTTTGCTTTCTACAGGGTGTCCTAAATTATAAGGACACTACAGTCCGACAACTTAATCTTGAGACCTAAAAATGGGACTCACTAAGCAGTGATAAATCTTATTTTATGAATAATACATTGGTTTAATGAATTTATCGTCAGCATAATACAACAGAATATCATTTAATAATGAGAATGTCGGAAACTCGTCACAGTGAGTCCTCTCCATGCCTCACCTTTAGGTTTCAAGTCTAAATTGTTGGACTATATTATGCATTACAGTTAAGTAACTTGAACTCTCAATTACTTTAAAAAATTTTTAAAAAGTTCGTTTTTTGTTTGTTAAATATCTTCAAAGCATAGAAAATTTATAAGAAATACTTAAAATTTTATTTGAAAATTAACAAGAATTCATCAATTACAACAATTAGAATATTAAACTCTAGCTTGTATTTGATTGGAAATATATTTCTAAGTAAAGAAAGTTTGTATGTCAAATTATGTGTGATTATTCGACTTCGGACATTTATGAAAATATACATTTTTAAAGTTCAGTATTTTTTATTTTAATATAATTAAAAGTATGGAACTTTTGCAAAGATGTGTTTCTTACTTTATTAACAAAGTTATGTACAGTTACTTTATGAAAGGTGCATCTTTCATCTATCTGAATACTTTAAAGTGCACAAGCCTTCACAGTTTACTATTTACATAGTTTTCTTTTTCTTAACTCAAAATTCATGCCAGTGTCTTTGAACAATTATATACAGGATAAAGTACTTAATCTGTTACAAGTTAGTATCTCTATAACCAGGGAAAGTAACATAAAATTCCTAATGTGTATTTAAAGCTGAATTTTTGAATCTGAGGATCATCTTGAGTTTTTTATTAAGTGACGTGTACATCATTTTTTTTAGTAAAAGAGCTTCAGATTTAAAAACCATGTTTTAAATCATGAATATTTAAAAATTATGTTTCTATCGTATAACTGTATAGCAGCAGCAAAATTGAATATGAAATTGCAATTTTTTTAATGATCTTGAGTTGTCATTGACATTACAAACTTATGCTTGGTATGGTAATCAACTTATGATGGAGATGATAAATCTAGGTACAATATTGGAAGTTTATCTGTAGCAGTGTTTCTATGATGTTTATAAATGCTATGTTTCTTCTACATAAGTTCACCACAGAAATTTGTGGTGATAATGATTACTGTTAACACTGTTTCACAGTTACTTTTTGTCAGAAAACTGAGTTGAATAGTGCTAAACAAAATGCCTGCATTTCAAGTTACATTTGATACGTCAGTGTAGAAAGAAGTTATGAAAATGGTGGCAATGGATGAAAAGTGTTATTCTGACTGCAAAAATTGATAATGTATTCTTATACTTTCGCTTAGACACTAATTGAAAAATTCATAGAAAATGATAGCTCAAATGAAATTTATGAATATAAAATTTAGCAAAATTCAATAGCATTAAGAATGGCAATTGATTTTTTGTATTTTTAATTACAGTTAACACCCAGAGACAAAGTTTTATCTTGTCAAAATTAATCAAAAACTATAGTTAGCAACTAACTTTGCATTGTATTAAATATGAAATAATGTAACTTAAACTATGCATTCTTGATAGTACACATATTGATTATTATTGAAGTTAATTGTTAAAAGAGTTTACAAACTACAGTAACAATTATTTAAAAGTAATATGTCTCAAGTCAAGTATCTATGCTAAATCAAATTTATTGTTATGCACAATTTGCACTTTCCTATTATTTAAGTTACTTTCTAAAGCCACTTTGACATATTCTAGTCTACAATGGTGCATCTCTGCAATAATTCTACAACTATTTCATCTTCTGTAGCAACCAGTGTTAAATAAACTACAACTTTCAATTTCCCTAAAAGCATATTAGGTAGTCAAAAATTATCAGGTATATCCATACAACATGTAATATAATATTCAAAATGCATGACACACAACGTTTTTTCATAATAATTTTAAAAGACAAC
This sequence comes from Macropis europaea, assembly GCA_916610135.2. NCBI lineage: Eukaryota > Metazoa > Arthropoda > Insecta > Hymenoptera > Melittidae > Macropis > Macropis europaea. Next base: position 20,384,655 of record OU744345.1, on the reverse strand, counting down.
ATTCACAAATACATATTTCATGAAACTTTATTTTGTAGATTTGATCTATAGTATAAAAAGTGAATTGCACAATGCACTGAGTCAAATCCTATAACTTTTTTAGAAAACATTTCATATAAAATTGTTAACTGTAAATTACAAAAATATACAATATATGCAATATTTATGATAATGTGACAGGAAAAAGTTATGTACCAAATTAAAAGGTTTCCAACCACAATTAAAATACAGTCATGAAAATTTCAAAAATATCGTTTTTGTTTTAAAATTCAAGATCACCTTTAGTTGTTTAAATGGAACATTATATTTCATGTTGAAGTTTGAAAGAATATACTATAAAAATAATTTGGTGTATCTGGGGTAAAAATTTAATAATTATTAAGATATTCTCAAAATAAGTTCTAATGTAAATTATATAATTTATATAAAAACTGTGGACAAAATATTATATTATATATAAAAATCATTAATCTATTATCAGTTTATAAGCAACAACTAATTATCTATGGTTAATGGGAAATTAGTAGACAAAGCATACAGTACTATGAAAATTGATGTCTGCCTGTAATTAATGATTCTTACAACATCTACGAATTTAAGAATGCAATCTATTCATAGACAGCAGCATTGAATTACAGAGTTACATATTTGCAAGTATTATGCAGATCATGACATATTTACAACACCAAACACGTTAAGAGTAAATGCATTGTCTGGAGAGAAATGATTGACAATTACTGATTTTTATTCAAGTTTTTTGTTCAGTGCACCCTATTTAATTATATAAATACTCTTGCTAAATCATGCTGCTATCTTTGCGTTTTTTTGTAACGTAATCGTATTACTCTTAATTATCATGATATGATACAATTTGTTATCAAGTCATTCATATTTTTAGAAGCAACTTCAAGGGCGAAAATTTGAAAAAATTCATGAAAGTTCATTGAAATCAATATTTTTATTTCATCAGCAACTTACTCTTTGTTGCGTATTGTTACTCCAGATTACATGTATGTACGATTAAAGTACCTGATACTGTAATATTAGGTTATGGGAAAAGTTCGTAATGCCCTCGTGATATTTTGCACAAGAAAAAATGTTACAAACTTTCTAGATAACAGAATAGTATTTTCCTTACGTATTTATACTAATGTCTATGAAGAAAAGTCAAGGTTGGTCCTGTGGCGCAACGGATAACGCGTCTGACTACGGATCAGAAGATTCCAGGTTCGAATCCTGGCAGGATCGTATACCAATTTTTTTTCAATTTTCCAAAAATTATACGGTTATAATTAATATTCAAATATGAAATAAATGAATTTTTCACGCACTTTGTAATATTTCAGAATTTAATTTATTGTGACACGGAACTCTTGAAACGCTTACTCATATTTCTCAGAAGAAATACTTTCACAGTACAGCTGTGCATACTTTTAGGGACTGTTCACTTCCAAGGTAGAACCAAAGAGAATATTGTTGGGAAAATACGTTTAGATTGCGATTCTAGACTCTTTCACAATGGCCAGAAAAATATACTCTTTTCCGCATGACTCGACTCGACGCATCGATTTTTACGAAAATATACTACTGGAAACAGAAGCTTAGTATTTACTACGACTTTATACAATGTACCAAATGTTAGTAATAGAAGAAAACTTACAAAAACAAAGAGTGTATAATATTTAATATCATTATTCTTTTAAGACTATTTGAAAATTAATCTATTTCGTAAATAATATTACTTATATGTTATTTCTTACTTGATTTTGTATAAAAATAACTGATTATATGATAAACAATCTGCTGCTTTAGTATATATTGGAATTTTTAGTAAACAATAATTAAATACCATTATATTCTGGAATTAGCAATTGGAGAGAACATAATAAATGAAAAACTTCGAACACAAACTGAAATTTGATATTGCTCGACTTTTTTAAAATGACCAACGGCATTTGAAAATATTTCATGATCATCTACAGACAAAGAAAATATTTATGAAATGTGTTATTATTTTCACTTACAACTTTCATCAACATTCCCAAATTTCGATTTCTACTAGATCAAGTGTTTGAAAGACAAGTTTTTGTTCGAAGGGCTAATGCAAAATGTTGTTAATATGCAATGAATTATAATAAATAATATCTAAATCGATAATTATTTTGTATGTTTTTCCAACATAAAAATTTAATTATCAATTAACTGTTACTTTCAGAAATGTTTAATTTCTTAATTTGTTATTTATTAAGTTACTTATTTTCCTTCAAATTTAGTTAATTATTCGAATAAACGAAATGAAATCAATTTAACTACTTTATTATAACATTTAATTACGAATGAGATCCTTGAGGATTTTACGGTCCGGGTTTTCTGTGATAATAGTTATTTTCGAATTAATTACGTAACATCGATTATGTTATTAATTGGGTTTATGTAAAAATCATTATTTGAAATAAAATTCGCACAGGTGTGCACTGTATAGTATTTGGAACTTTGATGGTATTTAATACTTAACAGACAATAAATCATTTAATCTCATAATTATTTTGAGTATTGTATTTAATGTCATGATTAATATTTTACTGAATTGATCCTAGTTGTCTCGGACATGAGGGTAGGTCAAAGTATTTTTTTTTCAGGAAACTGTGTTTAGTCATTCCAACTTAAAATTTATCATTTCTGAGTTCTGATCGGGTCCATTTATTGAAATTTAACGACAGAGATGCATTCTCGGTGACATCATTTTTATAAATAACAAACTACTATAGTAAAAAGAGGAATTCTGAATTTTGGCAAAGAGAATACGTTTAAAAGGACGTCTGTCTGACGCTGTGGAAACTAATTGAAAGCAAGCGTAGTCGGTGGGTCAAATAAATTAACCCAGTATGCACTCAAGAACTGGTTGTAAGATGTGTAAACTGAGAAGGGCCATCAAGGCGAACGAAGAAGATGCTTGCAAATTTAAAGTTGAAAAGTAATTTTTTTCTTTTTTTTTTATACGTATTTCAATTCGTTTTGACATATTGATAATTACCAGACCGCGAATATTAATGCAAATATGTATCTACAAGGTCTATTATTTGTATATTTTACTCAGTTACAAGTGTTTGTACATGAGTATTACACGCATGAACGATTTATTGTTTATTATAGTATGGAACACTATGAGAGATCCAAAGATCATACAGTAAAAATTGAAGAGAAATGTTAGAATATTAAATACACATTATATTCATTACTGAAATTTAATAGATCGTTTAGAATTATTGATAATCCGGAGCCCATAATTAATGCCACGAATTTCAAAACAGCATAAGTTCACATTTTAACACTATATAAGTGTCAAATTTATTTATTAGTATGACTGTTTCCAGTTTACTCAGATCTATCCAATGCCATTCAAAACAATACAAAAACGTACGTATAAACAATATTCGCAAAAAAATTACTTTGTATAATACGTTGTGTCGTGTACTTGAATATGTTCAATTAGAAAAAGTCTAATTATTAGTGACGAATAAAATGTTTCTTTACATGTTTTTCTAATTTTGGGTACATATAAAACGAAAGTTTAACTTTAAATTCTTCATCTTTCATTGCAAGTGAAACAGGAGGGAGTAAAATCATGTTTGTTCTGTGTAATCTTTTGTTCATCATTCCATCAGGTTGCCATGTGTTTTTCTTTTTCAGCTGAATATTTTAAAGGTCGATGGAAGCTTTCAGTACGAATGATCAGGTAAATACCGCGATCATCGATAAATATTCGATTTAAGCAGAAAATTTGATGTTCGTGGATTAGCTGGCATCAGTGGTCCTCTGCTTACGTTCCGTTGTGTGTTATACGATTTCGTGAAAACGTCTCTTGAGTCGACGAATTTTTGACTGGGAAAGGTTTCTCTTACCTGTGGTCTGTGGATAGGAGTCGACGTGGCACGATACTTGATACATTAGCTGCTACGGATACCTGCGACTTCTCCATGGAGAATGGAGCGCGTTGTTGAAGAGTGGGGCCCAAAAGGAGAGGACTGGTTTTTCTGGTTTTCAATCTCTTCAACCCTTATAGTCTATTCTCACTACCTTCTCCGCGGACGTATGCAATAGAATGTATTTTAAACAAATGCACAGGGTGTTCTAAAATTACTTTGGACACGCGCAATACTCAAAAAATGAACAAAAAAGTACCAGTGAACGTGCATTGAAAAATCAACTGTTTTTGAGTTACGACAAAAAATTGGATGTCTTCGCAACTCGTGTTCTCTCAAATTTTTCATGATTTCGCGAAAACTATTGATTTTTTAACCCATACTTGGTAAAACTTTTTCGTTTATTTTGTTGAGCATCATACATACATGTAATTAATACCACTGATTTTAGAACAATTTTGTTCTCAAAATCTTGATTTTTCGATTTACGTTTAATGATACTTCCTTGTTTATTTCATTCAATAGTATAAGCACCCGGTATTAAGGAATTGATTTTAAAGTGTCCAGTATGTACACTAGAAAAGCGCCTGATACGTTGAATGATTTCTAAATTATAAGTCGTACGAGAAATTGTTTTAAATAAAAGTTGCGTTACAAGCAAAAACATTTTGAGGCAGCGTAATATGGTGTATTTTCCATTGTTTTTTTTTTTATAGATGGAAGGGCAGACGAGATATAAAAGTTAACTTTGTTCTTTTTACATAGAACTATATTTTTAAATGTGCCAATCAATACAGCTCTTCAGCCTATAATTAAAAATATATTAGGATGTTCGTATCAAGAGGACTTTGGTTTAGGAGATACTTGAACTTTAATGTTGAGAAGTTTTTGGCCATTCCTGATTTTTTTTATGCATTCGAGAATGTTTTGAATAAATATACAACTCAAAATAATTAGGTAATCAAGTTTACCAAATATTAAAAGTAAAAGTCACGTTGTACATATATTAAAATTTTGTTCACTGCGTATCCAGTATATACAATATGCACAGAAGTTAAAAGTATTTAAAATTTCATTTAGCCGTATTTAACTACACGAAATTCTAATTATTTTTAGCAGTGTACATTATTTAGATAAGTAGGTAATGTTACTGGATTGATGGGTTTTTGGGCGTCGACATCTAAGGTCATTAAATCCTAAAGGATCACAACAACTTGACTCTAAAGACTGCTCACTGACAAAACTAGACCGACAGCAGGCTCGACCTCATTATAAATAAAAGTAATCAGATTGTGACAGTGCACTGCAGTGGTACGAACCGAGGAGTAGTAGGAGAAGAAAGAAAAGCTGTAATATTCATTATGAAAATAATATTATCTTCATGCCAATAATTCTTAAATAAAGTTGTCAGTTTCCCGATGACATGCATTTATTGTACTATAAAGACATGGTTCTTGCGATAGAAACATGACATTAGAAAATACATTGCATTACTCATTCGCGTGTTATGCGGTGCATCGTAACAACAGTGGCGCTCTCTATAATCAAGCATACTCGCGAATGTCATACCAGATAACTTAGAATCAAACTTGCAGTAAACCAGGACACATCCTTTCTGCATTAGAGTGTCCTTAAAGACATCTTGTTTCGTGTTTCTCCTACGAATTCATCAAACGATAATGTCTGTATCGGTACGTATTTAATACTTACATTGCTTATTTTTTAAATCTGGAATTAAAATTAAATTTCATTTATAATTGTATTTCTTTCCTAGCAACACGAGATAAATTACATGCCCTCTAAATGGAGCAGAAGATTGAACGAGGACGAAGTATTGGCGGCTTTTTACAAAATTGGTCGAGAAGGTAGTGTATTAGAATATACAGGGTGTACCGTTTCAGTCGATACATTCGAATATCTTGGAAACTATTTAAGAAATCAGGGTACGCTTTTGTACGGTTTCGAGAGTGTTTGTTCTTGGACAAAGGCATGAAGATCATTATTTTTTTAACGGGTTCATAGTTTTCTAAGCAATTACGATTGCCGCACTTTTCCTGTTGAAGTTGATGACCCCCAAATTAAGATCATTCAAGATCAAATAATGTTTTGATGGTGAAATTCGTCTTTTAATTCCGTTTTTAGTTTCCCAAATGAGTTCTAACAAGGAATGTTACGGAGTTGACACACGCCGATTTTTATGAAATTTTGATATGATGTAGATCTCGAAAAAATATTCGACACGTATTTTTGATGTCGGCAATCGTTTACTTTGGAGGGGTGAAAACAGCCGTCGAAGTAGAGGATGAAAACCCTATTTCGCAGTATATCTTGAAAACCATGAGAGATAGAAACAAAGTTTAAATGTACGGTCTGTCAATTTTGTAATGCCCAATCTATCTATGTAAATAGTTTTTCAAAAAATTAATTTGTTTAAAGAATATATTAAAAATTTACATACTTTTGCAAATTTTTCTGGCTAAGTGTTGATTCATTTTGATGAAACTCTGTACATATAAACTTTGAATCAGTACCAAAAATATAATTATTACATGCGCAATATAAGCGCATTTAGGTGCCCGATGAAAGTTTTTAGATTCGTATGATTGAGGTTCCAGTACGTTTGCATAGCGTTTTAGGCAATTACATTAGCCTACGTCCGTCATGGCCATCCGGAGCGCAGCCCCACTCCGGCCTACCCCCACTCTGCGTCCATTCTCCTCATACAGGCTTTGATATGGAACGACGATGGACCGAGGGGGGAACTGAAGGGAGCTGAAACGCAGGGAACGGACCCAGAGTGGGGGAAGGCCGGAGTAGGCCTCTGCTCCGGATGGCCATGACTGCCCTACGTGTTATTATTGTGTTTGCAAGGGTAGATATCGTTAGAGCTGGTGAAAGACTTATTGCCGGAATTCCCTCTGTAAGTCGTATGGCAGGCCCACGCAGCACTGGTAACGCTCGTTGCGGATCGCGGTCAGAAATATATCGTAATTAAAAAAGTAATCGAGTTTGAAAAGTTGGTTGTCCGTAGATGTCCTACGTTAATATGTATATGGTAGCCCTGAAAAGAGCTGTTTATTTAAAAAATGTTTCCTGTTCTCGCACGCAAGGAACAAGTGCGAGGTAGGCGAGTGGTGGGAGACTCCTTCTCCTACACCGCTTTTAAGCAGAGGGTCGCCTAGTTTACCGGCTAGTGTACATTAAGTTTGCGTAACGTTGTTTAATATTGAATTACTTTATCAGTGACGTTCATATGGTCGTGACGTCTCCACTTATATAGGTTCAAATTTCTTTTGTAACAGGCCCCCAATCGCGCATTTTCATATCTTAAATAACTTTTCAAATATTTGAATGTACCGACTAACAATAAGATGTAACATCGTGTATCTGATGAAAAATAATTTACTATTGCAGTTACCGAGAATGCTCGCAAAAGTATGAAATGTGAAATAGATGTTCCTTACGGAAATACGAGTCGAACTAAATACGACGTGTACGGAACTGATTTGCCCAAAAGTACGTACATATGTACATACACGTATCTTTACAACTCACTATGTTTAAAATTACAAACAAGATAATTGATAAAAGTAATATATGTCTTCATAAACCAATTAATATGAAATTAAAGGCATTATCTTTATAGTTTTATAGAAATTAAAATTTTTAATATTTACATATAATTTTATATAACTAAATTGCTCAATTTGCTTCAATAAATCGAAAAAACGACTTTCGGCGAATATCGCCTGTATCGGTCAATTTTTCTTATATTGTTTAGATGGTTTTAAATTCGAAATTTCATTGTTAAAAACGCTATTCACTTCAGATGCCCCGATATTCGTTTTTATTCACGGAGGATATTGGATGGAAGGTAGCAAAGATTTAGCAGCATTCGCAGCCCCCATTTTTGCTTCAAAAGGGATTAAAGTTATAACAGTTGGCTACGATTTGTGTCCAAATGGTAAACAAAATTTTTCGCTTGCCTGCGCATATAAAATCAGAGTAACACAAATAATATTACATTCTACAATTAGTAGATTTGAAAACACTTTCATTTCTGTTTTAGTGAAACTTGAAAATATAGTATCGCAAATAAAATCAGCAGTCGAACAAATATTACAATTAGCTTCAAGTCTTGGAAGTCGGTACGACATATATTACTAAGCTTTACCTCTAATAATTTAAATAAATATCAATCGTTTTATAATAATAATGTTTCAATAATTCATTCAGGGATGTTTGGATTGCCGGCCATAGCGCTGGCGCACATTTAGCTGCAAGTCCTTTATTTGATAATACATGGATGGAGAAAATAACAGGTCAAGGGCACTTGAATCTGTTAAAAGGTGTTGTCTTAATTGGCGGTGTTTACAATCTGGAACCCCTACTCAATACTACCGTTAACGATGTATTAAAACTTACGAAGTAAGGCTTTGAAAACTTCCATAAAATATACAAGATACATCTAAAGCCATCATGGCCATCCGGAGCGCAGCCCCACTACGGCCTACCCCCACTCTGCCTTCATTCTTCTCATACAGGCTGTGATATGGGACGACGATGGACCGAGAGGGGACTGGAGGGAACTGAAACGAAGGGAACGGACCTAGAGTGGGGGAAGGCCGGAGTAGGACTGCGCTTCGGATGGCCATGACGGATCTAAAGCAGTGATGTCCAGTGTAGGGGCCCCTCACGCGCCTGCTTCCCCTTCCAACCGTTCTAAACAAATAGACGATATCATTGCTTTCGCGGGAAGCGAGCGTATTGGTTACCGTTTCAGCCGCGTCCTTGTACCATGTAACGGCGAACGGTGGTGGGGACGGCGTTTGACTCACGGGAGACAATTTTGGACATCACTGATCTAAAGGAATATCGTAAAATTAATAGAAACATTATATATTTGAAAACTGAGAAAAACCTTACTTAACATATGTCCATATAGCGCATTTTTTTAAAATATAATCAGTTTAAGTTGCAGCTTGCACCATACACGAGGTAATTTTTTAAATTAATACAAAACAAGATAGAGTAAATGTGAACAACTCCTTCTGACCTTCTCGTGTATAACGTAAACAGATAAGCATACTCATGATTACACTGTGGATGTTCATGCAAATATACATCTTTAAACTTCCATGATAATGCCGTTAAATAAATGAAACATCAAGAAGACTGCATTTGCTCCTCCAAATGTCCAAAATACATTTTTAGTTTGCTAAGTTATTAAATGTACATCTTTTATTAATTTGGATATATTAAATTGCATAAGCATCTGCAGTAGACTATACAACTTTTAATACAACTTTTACATAACAATTTTCTTTTGTATCTCCAATAAGGTAGGAAATAACGAACTGTAACATCTTCTAGTGGACACCCTGTAGATTATAACGTATACAGCACGTCCCAAAAAGATAGTACAGTCTGACATCTGTACACTCTCTATGCCAGTGATGGCCACGGGAGCTCCGGTCTGCCCCCACTCTAGGTTCATTCCCCTCCAGTTCGCTCTTTGTTCCCCCTCAATCCATCGTCGTCCCAGATCACAACCTATATGAGGGGAATGCACTTAGGGTGGGGAAAAGCCGGAGCTCCCGTGGCAATCACTGTTCTATGCACAAAAAATCGTTTTCTTGCATCTCCACAGTGGATCCACATTGATAACGCCCTATCGACATTACACACACATGTACCGCGTGTCTAAAAATGGTTGTACAATCCGAAAACTAGATTTGATCAAATTGCAAAATGCTAAAAGACTTCTTAATTTGTTTTGGTATGGAGAATCTACAGTTTTCGGATTGTACAACCTTTTTTTAGATACCTTGAATGTGTGTGTAATGTTGATAGAACGCTGTCAATGTGGGTCCACTCTGGAGATGCAAGACGAATTGAAATGGAGGAAGAAGTCGCATGTCAAGATCATAAAACGGTTTAAACAAAAAACTAATGGATGTGAAAAAATGTTATTCCAGAAGAATTTTCAGTAAAGACAAGAAGTCTCAAAGAACAAAAGAAACATTGAAAATATGTATTGTTTTATACTTTTCCAGGATTTTTTTTACATGTTCTTCTGTAAAATTTTAGATCTTTCATTTAAAACAAATAAAAATTCATATCCTTTCATGATTTTAGTTAATTATTTGTTAGGTAGGCTGAGAGGCTTTTACTTCAAAACCAACAGGCCTGAACAAATAAGAATTATTTTAATTGAATTGTTGAAATTATTTGACCCTCCATACAATCTATATTTACATGTTATTAGATGGGCTTCAGATTTATAATTTAAAACAAAAAATCTAAATGAACAAACTAATCAATATATTAAGAGTTTATTTCATACTGTATTGTGGTTCTTTTATGAATAGAAGGAAATAATGTAAGAAGTACAGAAGAAAAGCAAACTGTATTTCAAAAACAAACCATTCATTAACCCATTAGCACTTTTCTCTTTGTTTTGAGATATATAATATGTTTGTAAATTTTATGACACCCATTTTAGATATATCCTGTATATTAATTTGTAGGCAGCATTATACTTGCTTTTATTTGTTTCAGAAATGAAATCGACGCATACAGTTTTACTGCTCTCGATACTAAAAGCAGCGAATCTATTCAAGGATTGAAAGTTGTCGTGGCTGTCGGAGAATGTGATTCTCCAATATTTGTGAATGAATCACGTGAATGTGCCCAGGTCGTTCTAGTATTAACTATAATTCTTCTACTTGTTATTTCCTAAAAAATATTAACTATCTTTTTATCTATAACAGAAGCTAATTGGAATAGTGGATAATGTGGAATACATTTTGCTTCGAGATAATATCGATCACTTCGACATAATGGAACGATTTGCAGATAAGGAGTACATACTAACAAAAACAATATTAAACTGCATGTCTTGCTAAAACAGAAAAATACGTGAAAAATATTCAACATACAAAAATAGCACACATTTTGGTGTTTGTAAAAAATTTATTAAGCGTTACATATTTTTTGTCCTAATATAATGTTGTAAAATTACAAACAACTTGTAAAAAATTATTAAGTTTATATACAAGAGCGTAATCAACTATCCTTTATCGAGAACTTTGCATAACAATGATCCAAATAAATTGTTTTTAGTTTGTGTTGAAATCATTTGAATTTAGACTCTGATGAGTTTGCTCTTGAAGGTTGCAAAGCATTTTCCTTTATTTTCGTCGATAGAAATATCATTTTATTAGGCTGATTAATTCGTAAGATTGTGCTCTTTTGTTTTGCTTGTAAGTTTTTTGCCTGACTATTAACGTTCATTTGCTGACTGACAAATACGTTGGATGGATGATGCACCAATGTAGGCTCATCATTGGTACTTACTATTTGATGTGAAGATGTTCTAACTGGATCACTTTGTAAGTTTATCACTTTACTCGTTCCTAAATCTTGAGCATTCAATCTCACGTAATTGTTCGTAATGTTTTTTACTTTAATAATACTTTTACCTGTTGGTATCACCAGTGTCTTATATTTACCTTTCACAGTGGGAAGTACCTTGGATCCAATTTGAATGGTTGCGCATTTAGTGACAGTATTTTCTTTTTGTGTCTCCACTGTGAGGTCTACGATACCAGTACCCGTTGTCTTTTGTATACCTTTATTTGTACTTGTTTCATCTACTCTGTGTTGTATGTCTTTCCATGTCGTAGGAGGTTTAGCAAAAGAACGTACTCGTAGCAATGGCTTCCCTTCTTCTAGTGGTTTACTGTCCACTGATTCTTCATTCACATTCGATTTATCCTCTATAAAATACACACACACACACTGGTACACATATATGTATATATATGTATATATAAAGGGTGTACACCAGAACGGTATCTACCATTTCTTGCCTCTTCATGATAACATAAGAGAGAAAAACTATGTATGAAATTACAGGGTTTTTAACTACTGTTACGATGCAATAATAAAAATTTCGAAAACATTGTTTGTGTTTTAAAAATTCGAGGTCATCTTAAGTCTTTTAAATGGAACAGCTTATATTTCGACCTGGAATTCGAAAGACTGTCTAGAGTTAAATAAAAAAGTATTAGGGTCTACGGGGACAAAAGTCAATATTTATTACAATATTCTTAAAATGGTACTAATGTAAATAATGCTCAAAATGCTGTCCGCGCTAGCATCGAGCATAAATTATTTTAAGAATATTTTAGTAATTAGTGACCTTCGATCCTGTATATCCTACTCGTTTTTACTTAGCATTTGATACTTTTTCGAATTCCAGAATTTAAAAAACTCAAGGTGCCCTCGAATTTTTAAAACAAAAACAATATTTTCGAAATTTTTACTATTGTATCGTAATTGTACTTAAAACCTCTGTAATTTCATGTACAATTTTTTCCTGTGACGTTATCAAAATTAGGCAAACAATAGTGGATACCGTTACACTGTACATTCTGTATATATAATAATGTATAATGAAAGTTATATGCTTTCCTCTATCTTTTTAATGTTTAATTCCTTTTCATCACTAGTACATTTGTACACTAACCTTCTGTTACATTGGTAGAAATTTTCTCAACTGTTGTAGTAGGTATTCTATCACACGATGTAGTCAAGCCATTTGTGTTCACTGATTCTGACTTAGAATTATCATTGCAATTAGTAGTTACAACACCATCTGTATTCACTGAGTTTATGCTATTGCTAATGACCTTATGTGTAGTATCTTTCGAACATTTTCCATCTACTTTTATGATGTCAGATTCGGATTTAGTTTTAAAGCTTTCACTTCCATCTGTACTATCTCCATCCTCATCTGCACTAGTTTTACTTATACTGAAACTTGCATTGTCTTCACTAACATCATCATCTTCTTCATCATTGTCTTCATTTTCATCTTCTTCATTCTCTGATGATGTGTTGGTAACAACAGTTTGATCCTTCATTTCTTCTTGTTTCTCCACATATGTTTTAAAAACATTTGCCAATCGCTTTTCACCCTCTGTTCTATTGTGTAACAATTTCTCAGCAAGTTCTGGATCCTTCACAGCAGGATCGTCTTCTTTGTCTTCAAGAAACAAAGAAAATGTGTCCCAATAATCATTGCGCCTGACACGTTGCAAATGTTCTCCTAAGTCAACAAATGCTTTCTTTGCTGTAAAAAATATTCCATGTAAAAATATCGGGATGTTAAAATTCTTATTACATTTTCAATAACTTACCAATTTGTTGCTGTTTTTTAGTATCCAGTCCTAAATTGTGTAACTCATTACACTTTGTAACACATTCCAAAATGTCTCTGTAATCTGGAAAGATCAATGAATCAGTAAAGGCACCAACTTTTTTTAATTGATGTCTTTTAGATATTTTGGAATTAATGAAACTAGTGATAGCTTGGTCAACATTAACGATGCCAGTTGTGCTGAAGTGTTTTGGTCGTAGATAGGGTCTTCCTGCATCTGTATTCTCTCCTGTGTACTCACAATATTTGTTATAAAGCTCTATCATTCGGTGCTTATACTTCTCCAATTTAATGTAACTGCTATTATTATCGTCATCAAAATTTATTTCTGAGTCTTCTAATTTTTTAATACATTTTTCACATTTCTTCATTGCTTTCAATAGTATACGAATCTTTCTTTGTGTGGTATCATATCTTGCACTATCTTCCTCACTGCCCGAACCATTCACTTTATTAGTAACACTTAATATATTTGAATGTGATACACTGGGTATGTTCAAGTTATTATTCACATTCGATTTTTTCGTACTACAATTTTTGCCATTTAATGATAAAGTAGATTTTCCTTTGCAGCTGTTTTTCATTTCATTCATCACTTCCGCTATGTGTATGAACAGTTTCTTTTTACTGCTCATTATATTGTTTCTCTTTTCATTTAGGAAATTAATGAAAGCTTCTGAGTTAGCATATACAGGGTCTAGTTGTTCATAACGCCTTTTCAACTTGTTAACAATAAGCTTCATGTCTTCTGAACGATCCTTTTGTAAACATAAGCTAATAAACATAGGAAATATATCCTGTCCCACTTGAGAAATAGTTTTCTTTTCCTTTACAATTAATTTTGGTTTTAAAACCAATTTTTTTTCTTTTTCTTTTTCAACAGAATTCTTTTCTGTGCCATGAGCTTCTGCATTATCTCCTGTTTCATATAAAGTAACTTTTGTACTCCTTTTGTGATCAATATCACTATCACTGCTTACATCAGAAACTTTCCTCTTTTGTCCACAAATTTTGACTGTTTCATCCTCACCCGCAAGAATCTCTACCTTTACAGTGGAAATGCAGTTGTTGTTTGACTGCTCTATTTCAGTTTCATTGTTGATAATATTTTTATTCTGTAACAATCAATTATACAGAGAATGATGTATTCAAAATTCAGATATTTATGCTAGATTAAAATATTCACTGTCCCATACATTGTTCAGGATATATATGTTGAATTCAAACATTTGAGCAGGTCTGTATTTAAGAAATGGAAATATATATATTTTCAAGTGCTTTTGCTCGTGTATTACATTTGAAAGTTATGTTAGAATTAAAGAACATAACTACAGCTAAAGAACAATAATTTATTTATTTAAGTGAGATATGTCCCATGTTACACAATTGTCTGTATGAAAGTATTTAAATATAAAAAGAAGTAACAACAGTAGCAATTTAATATAATAAGATACAATATTTGTATGTACTAAGAACAGTTCTGATCATCCTGTTTGATTGTATATATAAACTGAGTTCAATCTTTCCATTTATAAAAAGGAAAAAGATCAAATCATGGATATGTATCCCGTACGTAGTAAAATATGGGAACAATATAAAGTTTATAGTGTAAGAGGACACTGAAGAAGCAATTGTACATAAAGATCTCAATGTAAGAGCCAAAAAAAACACCTAAGTCATAAATTCATTCAACCACTGAGATAGATTCAATATTAACTATAATAATATCAAAATGTATTTGCATCTGGGAAAAATTGAATATCGTGGTACTTTGTAAAATTAATATGTAATTGTTTTACTGTGCGCCAGGATATAAAAATATTAAGGTCAAATTACAAATTGATTTGTTTCACTTATTTCATTATTTTAATAGTTTTAAAATTTTTAATGAATAACAAAATTTTCTCAGCAATGATCACATTCAAAATATTGTTGATAAACTGCAAAAATAATGCAGGGTCTAAATAAAATCTGGAATCTCTGATTTTACGAGGGCTCATAGACATGAATTTTTATCTGAACTGTTCGGGTTCAATAGGTTGAAAACGAAATCAATATTACATGTTAGATAAAATGAAATATTTTCATAAAATATATTGTTAGAATAAGATATCTCTGATTAAGTATAGACGACATATATAATAAAAATAACAAAAGACTGATAACCACAGATAAAGCACACAAGTTGTTTATTATAGGACTTATTGCTTCTCTGAATGTTACTGAGTGAAGAGTAACTTATACTCTCAGACAAGAAATGCATTAATACTAAAAAATCAATTGACATACAATGGAATATGAACAACTGATTATGCGAAAGTAAACAGAAGGATGATAGGCAAATATTATAGTATAATAATGTATACGAACCTGTTCCGTTTCTTCATCCTCATCAGATGAGATACAGATGACCTCACCATTTTCTGTATTCATTATCCTGAGAAGTTGAATAACGTTATAACGTTACATCTATATGTCACGAGTCAATTTTCTGTAAATTTCAATTCGTCGTAACAAAACAGACTAATAATTACATGCATTATTGTAATCATACTACAAGTTTTCTGATATCTGTACATACTGATGTTTGTTTAAAAATACTCGCTGTCGTTTAGTTTATGACACGTCGTAATATTTGACGGTTTAACATTCGACCGCGTAAATGTTTTTTGTAAAATACAACTGACAGTTTTGTTACATTGATTACTTTCTTAAGAGTCCCAACTTCTAAACGATTGATAAGAAAAGCATAATTCAGATACACAGATACTTTAGACGCGAGAATTCTTAGATAATCTATGAGTAATTGCTAAGAATTCATAGGGACTTTATCTTCCATGCGTTACGTAGCCTGTTAGTACGAGTAGGGACTTTTGTGCTGATTCTTGTGCCTATAACAAGAGACTTGAGGCCATAATAAATCCTTAATACCGTCATGGCCATCCGGAGCGCAATCCTGGTCCGGCCTTCCCCCACTCTAGATCTGTTCCCTGCGTTTCAGTTTCCTTCAGTCCCTCCTTGGTCCATCGTCGTCTCAGATCATAGCCTGTATGTGGAGAATGGACTCAGAGTGGGGGTAGGCTGGAGTGGGATTGCACTCCGGATGGCTATGACGGCCGTAACACTAGGTTTACGGGACGCGTCATTTTGACGCATTTCGAATTTCACAAATGTGCGGAATAAATGTAATGTTGTATGATGTTAAATATTATAAATTTTATATAAATATATAATATCACATAGCTTCATTTATAAGTTAATAGTGTATAATACATTGTTTTTAAATAAAATAAGTTGTTTTTTAAAGAAAATGTGCGGTTTCGTTTACGCATCAATTTGACGCGTGTCCGTAGAGATAGATATATAAGAAATGTCCGTAAACCTAGAGTTAAACCAGTGATGTCCAGCGTAGGGGCCCCTCACGCGCCTGTTTCCCCTTCCAACCGTTTTAGACGAATAGACGATATCATTGCTTTCGCGGGAAGCGATCGTATTGGTTAACCGTTTCGGCCGCATCCTTGTACACGTAACGGTGAACGGTGGTGGGGACGGCGTTTGTCTCTCGGGAGACAATTTTGGACATCACTGCCTTAAGCGAATAATTTTAATAAATATTCTATAGGAAAATACACACATGGGTGAGTAAAACCTACAATATTTTTACATAATTCAAATAAATTATTTCCTATACTCTCATGGGGTAAAAGAGATTCCGCGTTTGAGAAAAATGTAGTTTCTAAGGAAATCAAGAAATTACAAAAACTTACATGGGGATTTCTTATAAATAAATTACTTTCATCTAACTATTCATTGTCTGTAGAAAATGTTTTGCATATTTGACAAGAATGGATTTTCAGGGAGGTAGGAGCGAGGTTGACAAATATTTTGTTCGACAGTGTAGATATGTGAAAACGGAGGAGTTATAAATTTGTATAATGTTTTAGGCATTTTACATTACCTTACGAGTTAATGTTTTGTTTAGAAATGGGAAAATCACCAAAGGAACATGAGCGAGCACGAGCGAACATTTGTTCGTGCTCTTTCGCGCTCGCTAGCTTGGTGTAAACATACCTTAACACTGGGAGAGGATCACGGCGTCTGGTGGTAAAAGAGTCAAGTACAGATTATTTACTGTATCGTAAACTACTGCGTCTACGCATTTCAAGGTAGAAGGTGGTTTTCCACGTTCTTATTGGGCTCGAACGTCATTCGGTAAACTCGGAAAATTCTTTTTAATTAATGCGTATAAAGTATTAATTTTTCGTGAATACATTACACGTAGAAATAATTTACTTATAGAATATGAAGTACATCTTAGTGACTGGTGGTGTGATAAGTGGAGTCGGGAAAGGTATCATTGCCAGTTCTTTTGGCACTATACTTAAACATTGCGGCATTCATGTGACATCTATCAAGATCGATCCTTATATAAATATAGATGCTGGTACATTTTCTCCGTACGAACACGGTACGTCGTTATATATTTTATTTGTTTTCATTTACGCTCGAATGAAACTAATTGAATATTTGAGAGAATTTCTGTTGTTATTTCTGACTTCATGTCCAGCCATGTGGTGTTATATAGAAGCCATTTTACACGTGCAGTGCAGTGGCGCAGCTTCATGATCACGTGTTGTATTTTGGAACTGTTTTTGAAATTCCAGATCTCTACGAAGTCTTTAAATACCTACATTTATTCTTATGTCACTGATAAATTGAAATTTCTAAACTTATAATATCCGACGAAATCATCACCATGATTATTTTGCGTTTATTCCATTGATTTATATTTTAATCAATACATTGTGAAAGTAACGTTATTTACTGTTTTGTTTATGTTTGACTGTTATTTATTAGTCTGTTATTAAGTATTTCTTTCTTTTCTCTTGTTTATTCTAATAAATGAAGCGTGTAAGTAAAAAGGTACACATGGTAATTTATTAAATTTACTAGAAATGTAGTGGAGAAAATCATTATGAGTTGCTATTTGAAAACATTTGTTATTAGTTATCTTAAAGAAAAATTTCAAAGGATACCTAGTAGGTTGAAAGGATAATCAAATAAACATTCTGTTTTGGAATTATCTGTCTTGTCATTTGTCATATTGTGTTATTAATAAATCTAAAAGTATTTCATGACAGTTATGCAGCATGTGACAGATTGAACTTCACATTACCTTAGTGATTTATTTGTAATTTTTCAATGGCTTGTTGTAATTGTTGTGTGGCTTTGCAATTTTTTGACTGCTTCTTGTATCATTGTTTGGACATTTACTTCCACAAATGTCATCAGAGCATTGTTGAATGTTTGGGTTTACAAGTACTATCCTGAAATGGGGCACTGGCCGTGCCTTATCTAGAACAAATTGAGAGCAAAATAAAACAATACTTTATATAGAAATTACACTTGTGTGATGGTTTGGAACTTACTTCAAATTATAGATCTCTGGCTAAATGGCCACAGCAGTTGATGCTGATTTTATTATAAAATTACACTTTCAAACTACATTTTAACCTAAACTGAAAACAACTGACTGTATAAAGAAACTGTTTATGAGTAAATGGAGGTGGAGATTCCACAAGTCATGAATGCAAGGACTTAGTTTACAATCTAATATTTATTATAAGATAATGAAATATATTTTTTATATTTTAAATATCATTTCATATTTTTCCTTGTTTACAGTATACATATATTTTTTTTTCTTTTTAAGGTGAAGTATATGTGTTAGACGATGGCGGAGAAGTAGATTTAGATCTAGGAAACTATGAACGCTTTTTAGATATAACTTTACATAAAGATAACAATATAACAACTGGAAAAATTTATCAGCATGTAATCTCAAAGGAAAGACGTGGTGATTATTTGGGAAAAACAGTTCAAGGTACATTATACGCTTATATTATATGCATGTAGTTTGTTATGGTTCCATATAAAATTCAAACAATGTAATTGTATACATGTGATTAATTTTATTTAGAAATAAAAAGTTCAATTCACTTCCAAGTATATTACATTACTAAAGTATAAAAAGTACTTAATGGCTAATATGACACAATCTGAACTGATTATGAATTTATTTTTAATTGTAGTGATACCACATGTCACAGATGCTATACAAGAATGGGTAGAACGAGTTGCATATCAGTCAGTTACAAGTGATGGTGATAAACCAGATGTAATATCATAATTATATAATGATTATTATTAAATTTGTATATACATACAGTGTCCCATTTACCATGAACACCTGAATATCTTTGTTGCCTTTGAAGATATAGAAAATGCTTCAGGAAGAAGCTTCTGAATTCAAAATGTCAAATATTATGCTCAGCACAAAATTCCTCTCAAGGTTATATTTTCTAAGATTTCAAGGCCTTATGTTTTCAAATACCATTGTGTATTTTTCTTTATAGGAATATTAAAAAAAAAAACATTTTTAACCTTGAACTCCTGGAAAATATGGCCTTAGGAAAATTTTTTGCCAATCATCATATTTGCCCCTTTAAATTAAGCAACTTGTTTCTGAGTCATTTTTCTGTATCTTCAAAAACAAAGGAATTATTTTAAATGTTCATGGTCAGTGGAACACTGTGCGTAAACAATATTTAACATACAGGGTGTTCACGCAGTTACTAGTCAGTGTTTTTCTCGGAAATGGTGAGTATACGTGTTACTGACAACGAAATTTTAAGGGAGGTCGAAGGCAGTTAGCCCAACGCTATTCTGTTTTAGCCTTGTTTATGACTGGCTTCAGGACTGTTTTGTGTTTGTGAAATCGTGTGGCTACCGGGTGTCATACGCAGATTGTTTGAAAAAAGCATGAGAGAGAGTTTAAGGGTGGCAAGCGACCTGAGGTCATATTGCTTTTGAAAAGGAGCATTGTTCCTAAAGAATCTGGCTTTGGAGTGGGAAAGGCAAATGTGCCTTCTGGTAAGTGGACTGTTTTGAACCACTCAGCACTTACCGCAGAACCGTCAAGGAACAAGTTTCTTAACTTTTATCCTGACCCCACGATTAATTTCTGACATACGGAAAAAATGAAAGAGAAAAAAGTTTTACTGTTTTTATTACGAACATAGTAGAATATAAAAATTTGTTTTGTTTGCAATATGTGTTTTTCGAGAAACAAAGGTGATTTTTAACTTTTTAAATGGAATGTTACATATTTTTTTATATTATATGAAAGCGTGTGTTAAGACAAATTTAATCATGTGCAATACAATCGTTTTTTCAAGATCATAGAAGGCCGGAAATGAAAGAAATAGTTTGAACATTTCATAATATTGTATTTACTCGTATGGCTTATTGATAAGACTTTATGTTGTGCTCAATCTGACTGCTATTGCCTTGCTACTGACTGTCAGAACCCTTTTATGACTTTGAAGGTCATTGTATACCATATAGTTGAACACGGCTTGATAGTCGGTTTCATACGATGTAAAAAATATGTATAATTTCATTCAAAAAATTAAAGGTCACCTGCGCGTCTCGAAAAACATTACAAACATAACAAATTTACATACACTATTATATTGGTTATAAAAAATAGCAAAACTTTTTCCTCTTTCATTTTTTCTGTATACTTACAATTTACGAGAAAAACGCTGGCTAGCAACTGCGTGAATACTCTGTATATAATTCATTTTTAACCCTGTAAAAATTGTATAGGTGTGCATTGTTGAATTAGGAGGTACCATAGGAGACATTGAAGGAATGCCCTTTGTAGAAGCTTTTAGGCAGTTTCAATTTAGGGTGAAGAAAGAAAACTTTTGCTGTGCTCATGTATCTTTGGTGCCCCAGGTACAGAATTGTTTTTACTTAAATAACCGTGACTTTGAATTTTTGCCAGACACCTTGTACTTGTCTTATTTTTAATCTGTAGCATCAGTTTACAGCTGATAAAATTATATAACTTTAAACACGTATTAATTATCATTATATTTGATTTATAGCCACGATCCACAGGAGAACCAAAAACAAAACCAACTCAATCAAGTGTTAGAGAACTCCGTGGATTAGGCTTAGCCCCTGATCTTATAGTTTGCAGATCTGAGCAACCCATAGGTGATTGTGTAAAAGAAAAAGTCTCAAATTTTTGCCATGTTGCACCGGAGCAGGTGATATTCCTTATCTTTTTTAGTTCTTAAACACGATATAACGTGACTAAAAACCAAATAATTTATAATTCATTAGGTGATAACCATACATGATTTATCATCAGTGTACCGAGTACCATTATTAATGGAATCACAAGGTGTTATAGAATTTCTAAATGACAGACTGCAATTAAATATGGTAACGCCACGTCCGCGATATTTTATGCGAAAGTGGAGAGACTTGGCAGATCGCATTGATCATTTACGAAAAGAAGTAAACATTGCATTAGTGGGGAAATATACAAAGTTAGAAGATTCTTATGCTTCCGTTACAAAGGCATTACAACATGCGTGTATCCAAGTTGGCTATAAACTTGTTTTAACAGTAAAGTATTAAATATGTTTCCTGTTTTATTATCGTCCCTACATAACAGATATCGTTATTATAATTGTATACTGATCATTTCAGTACATAGAAGCTGATAATTTAGAACAAACTACAAAAGTAGCAGATCCTGTACTGTATCATGAAGCATGGCAACAACTTTGTAAAAGCGAGTAAGATCTTACGTTTTCTCAAATTCTTGTACTTCAAAATGCTCTCCTTGCTTGTATTCTCTTTAGAGTTTTGATTATCTCATATGCATTTGTTTAGCGGTGTTATAGTACCAGGAGGTTTTGGTAAAAGAGGCATGCTAGGGAAAATGGAAGCATGCAAATGGTGCAGACAAAATGATAAACCGTTTCTTGGTATTTGTTTGGGACTGCAAGTAGCAGTCATTGAATTCGCAAGGAACGTTTTAGGAATAGAAACTGCAAATAGCACAGAAATAGAGCCGGATACGGATCATCCTCTTGTTATAGATATGCCGGAACATAATCAAGGTCAAATGGGTGGAACCATGAGACTTGGAAAGAGATATACCCGCTTTACAGAGGATAATTCTATTATAAGTTAATAACAAGTGCTTATGAATGTAGCATACGCTTACTGCATAATATATTTCCAACCATTTTTACGTTTTAGGACAGTTATATGGTAACAAAGATTCCATTGAAGAGAGGCATAGGCACAGGTATGAGATTAATCCAAAGTATATTGCTGATTTAGAAGCAGCTGGATTGAAGTTCGTAGGTAATACAATAATATTAATTTCTAACATACAATGAAATTATATTGTAACTGCAACATAAGTTATAGGAGGCTTACAGTAATACACCACGTAACTTGCATAACACATTTTAAGGTACTCGTAAAACTAACTTTCCATTATTTATTCTTAGGCCATGACGAAGATAATATACGTATGGAAATAGCAGAGTTAGAAGGGCACAGTTACTATGTTGCTACACAATTTCATCCAGAATATTTGTCTCGACCATTGAAACCTTCACCTCCATTCTTAGGTTTAATTTTAGCTAGTATTGGTAAATTAAAATACTATTTAGCCAGAGGCTGCAGACTTTCACCTAATCAAGTTAGTGATAACGAATCAGGTAATGAAACAATTTTTTACTATTTATTATGGTATTGTATGTTTCCTATTGTAATTTATATGGTATTTTTGCTTTTAACAGATAATGAATATTTACTTGACCAAATGGCAAAACAGCAAATTAGTGATGCCAGTAGGAGTGGTAGCACTACATCCGGCATTAATGATTAAAGCTTTTCACATTGTCACAAACATAAACTTTACATGTACATATAGTAAACTGAAAAAAAAAACTTACGAAAGATGTAGAGCACACATTTAGGTATAACATAAAAGTTATCATATACATACTATAGTTACGCTGTAGAAAACTTGCCTGCGCTTAAATTTATTGATATATATGTATCTAACACAATTTTATATGAACAGATGAAGTATTTTTTACTAGCAAGAATTTATTTTCGTAATGTAGACGTCTCAAAAATTATATTTTAAGCACAAGAAAATGTGCTAATTCTATTTCAACTAAAGATCTTTAAATATTATAAAAACTTTACTTTTCATTCTTTATTTAGGAACAAAATTTACTTGTAAAGTAGTAACATATTTGCGATTGTATATTTTTTACAATTACTATACGCATTTTTAGAGGTCTCGATTGTACATACCTGCATATTTTCAGTCTCTTACTTAAAAAAAAAAAATTATTATTCTAGTATTACATGACAGGGTGCATCTTTCATTGTATCTATGACTACATCTCAACGTTTTGTCAACAAAATAAAACGATTTTTATATTTTATGTAGAAATAAAAATTATTTTCTGTAGTATAACCTTAAATGTCTTACAATAATTTATATTTTCTTCACAATTCATGTAAAAGAGTAAAGTTAGCTTTTAATACATTCATGGAATTTTTGTTCGATTTTTATTATGAATTCTATTATTCTTAACTAGTTAAGTGTTTGTAACAGTAGCAGTTATAGAATTATTACAAAATTATAATCGCAATTTTTATCTTTATTGAACAGTACGTATGTCCTGCTAAATACAGTATATAAAATATACACTGACATATTATAATAAAACAGTTCCTTTGTATAAAAATGGTATATGTACACTCTCACTGCTACGTGTGTAGTATATATACGAGTATTGGTACTAAATTTATGTTACGTTATTAGTAATGAATAAACGGATTATTACAATTCAGAAAAAAAAAAACAAATAAAATATCTGCAGTAATAAACAAAATAAACACAAAGAAAAAAGTTCAAATGCACTTTGGACGGTAAGCATTACAAATAATACTGTGAACATTTTTTTAGCAAAACAAAACTAAGAAGTATTTTACAAGTAATGAGAACATTCTTGGAAATTTTGATGTTTTTATATGTACAATTTTTTGTTTATAGTACAAAATACTATAAAGATATATGAAGGGCACAGATAATATGTTACTAGAGATATTCAAAATAAAGATGTTGATACAGTGTAATTAAAAATCAGATAACTGTACTTATTTGTCAAGTAAATAAAACCACTGTTCTGTCATTTATCTTAATTAGAAAAAACAATAAATACTTATGCACCTCACGTTCTAAAATAATAACAGTCTACAATTAAAATGGTTCCTTTCTATCTCTTATTTTTAGTATGCTATTCGTAATATGACATTTTATGTTAAGTATTAAAATATATTACGAAACATTCGAGTTATAAACGTAATAATACGTATCATTACTGTAAAAAGTAAAATATTAATACAAGTTTTTTCACCTGGTCGAACAACTGTTATTCTTATGCGCAATAACAATATTAATTTTCAAATGTAAATGTTACATTGTAATTTACGAATTAAAATTATCTTTGTAATATTCGTTACTTTATCTCGTAAGGAAGATTTCTTGATTTTTGTTTTAATTTATGATTAGAAATTGTAATGTAACCTTTACATCCTATAAATATACAATTTTGTCGACCATGTAAGTTTACTTCAGTAGTTACCGTACCTTTTTATACACAGTTATATTTTTATAGTTGTTAAATCGAAAGGCTGATCGTTAAACGAAATAAAGTTTCGTATTATTCTTATAGAATCTATCCGTATGACACTTCAAAGTGCACTTATATAAGTATAGTTCTGTCTACAAAAATGTATTCTAGCATTAATCTAGTACGACGTCATACTTAAATGAACCATTCTTTTTTTTTCTGAACTTGATGACCAGTGGTAGAATGAACAACCGCGGAATCAGGATCTAACGCTATCTCTGCACCTTTATCCTCTTGCGTTAAATATTCACCTTTATGCCTCGACATGTATCTTCCTATAAGTACTGACATTATTACTAGCGCTATAACAATTATAGCTAATACACTTCCTAAAATTGCTGTATCAGTTTCGTTGTAAGCTGCTCGGACTTTCTCTTCGTCTACCTGAGGGGGTGGACGCGTTTCAACGACATCCGGTGGATGTGTAATTGGTTCAACGCCACAGAAATCTTCATTGAGGGGAGTGCCTATCGATCGAACATTCGCAGGCCCATCTTCTTGGAATAATAACTTCAAAGGATATATGTCATCGAATTCAACCCTAGAAATGCAGCCAGCGAATCCCTCTGTCATGGATTCATTTCTTCCAATATACATATATTGTATGTTGTTAAACTGTGCGTCTGCAGACGTTTTTATATTGAAGTAGAACTCCTTCGGTTCGTAATTATCGACTTGTAACATAAGCGTGGCTCCTGAATTCTTTCTTGCCACTCTAACGTCATGGTATTGTCCCAAACCGAAATGCTTGTTAGGAAAAATAACTTCCTGCCGTTCAAAACCGAAATCGAAGACGACACGCAAGTGTCCGCTGTTGGAGACCATAATTGTCATATACTCTCCGGAAATATTTGAAAACAAACCAAGTAAAAATCCTTTGGGATTCGTTGTCGTGAAACCGATTCTGATCTTTTCGGAAATCGTTGAACGCCAACTACCCATGAAATCGTACTTTATCATTGAACTAGGGCGCATGTTCACGCCGATTTCTGTAACAGAATAATTTGCATACACATTTCAATATTTAGAACTTTATGTGTATAATTTATTGTTTTAAAAACTGAAACATACCATCTGCACAAATGGGACCTTTGAAAGCAGTCCATCGACAATCACACGAATATGCATCATACTTTTCGTGACATGTGCCGTTATTAAGACATGGGTTGCTTTCACATTTACCCATGCAACCTTCAGATACTCCGTACAGGCCTTGTCGTGCATAGCTTCTAAGGTCTTGCAGTTGACCATTTAACAGAAGTGCTCTAATACATCCTACATAACCGTCTCTGTAGTCGGTTGTGGCACCAACCACGAGATCTGATGTAAGATGAAGCGCTCTTACCGGTCCTGGAGGTTCTCTAACTTCAGTCTTTAATGCTCCATCAACTACGATTCTAGCTTCTTTGCGATTTCTTTCAACCGACACGGAATGCCATCGATTATCAGCTAATCTGTAAGAGGTTTGTACGCTCGCAGTAAGTGGGCCACTGCCTGCCAAATATTGGAATTGAATTTGATTCCCACTATTTATTGAAATTTTTATGTAATCCGTGGGTCCTTTGCTGTGTATTATAACAGCGTTGTCGATTGTTGTTTTGAATTCGAAAAATATATCACCACTATGGCCGATATCGAAAGTCGGTAAGTTGATAGTAGCGTCAACTATGCGGAACGTTACTACGTTCTTGAACAAATCTACAATAAAAGAGAAGGTGTTATTACATTATATTAGATAAGATGCCATTTTTTGTTTTACTATATGCAGTAAAAATAACTACGCACTTTTGTCAGTGTAGGGATTATTAATAACAGGTAGTAATGTGTACAGTGAAGTTTTGCAAATAGCTATTTTCTTTTGTACTATACCAACTAATACAATTGCTTACATATAATACATATTTTTGAATATGTTCGTGGCAAAGCTCTGAACATTGAATTATAATAAAAATCTGAATGTAATCTTCCTTTTCATAACACATATTTTAATGTACAGTAAATACTCAAAAAAATATACATTATGAAATATTATCCAATATTACATTATGTAAATGGGAACAAGTTATAAATTACTAGGCCTTGCTAAATTTTATCATAGTAGAAATAAATAAATAAAAACGTTACTAAAAATAATTCTACAGAATTTACAACATATAAAACAGGTAATATCAGAGTTTACATGAAGTTATGTTGTATCTTACCTGATCTTACCTTGGCAGATAACCAAGGTAATTCAGAACCTTACAAAGAATTTAACAGAAATTAAATTTTACTTGTTTACATTCACAAAACAAAAGAAATGTCCAACTTACCATCGCCTTCACAAATGAGTGGTCCAAGTGTATAACGACCCTCTTTGTCATCAACTGGGGTACCAGTGTCACCGAATCGTAATTGCTTAACGGGAAGATACTCTTTTTCAGTTAGATCACCGCTATCTTCAAGTGCACCGTCTAAATCGGAGTCACAGTTGCACCATTTTGTAGGATCTGCACAATTTCCAAGAATACCGCATTCACATTTACGCGAGCCTGGCAAAGCTCCACCCCAGTAGTCCATTTTCTGATTATTTCTGCTAACCCACCACGAATTTGGTCTAAAATAATCTCCTTGTGGTACTAAAGTAACAAATGTAATCAGTAAATCAATAAAAATGACATTTATATAAAAACGATACAGATATATTTGATTCATTAAAATTTACCTGGCGAATTAAATAACTTAGAACGTATACATTCGTAACTAATCTTTTGTCTGCAATTTGTAGACCGATTGAGAAGAGCTTCAATTTGATCCATATCTGCCTCATAAATAATATCTTGCACAAAGCTTCCTGGTTCTTGGAAACCGTCAACAGGTGTTATGCGTTCATTATTGTGTCGTACAACTGTCCTTATATGACCGTCCGCATAGAATTCGCAAACAACGGGAAAAGGTTTCAATGGGCCACTTCCATCAACGTCTATCTTAATATCTGCTCGTTGATTAACTGAGTTTATATTTTTGTATGCTTCGCACGAAAGGGGATTTAATGCTATATAAAAAGAATAATGATATGTTAATGCACTCCCATAATACGAGTAAGGATATTTTAGATGCAGCCAATCTTATTTTAAACAAATAAAAGAAGTTATAGTTATAAACATAAAATTATTCTGTACTAAAGTAAAAGAGGAAATGGAGGATGTCTGACTCTTGTGCATCTAAACTATTTATTACTTTTAACAATAATTACTATATGTACAAACATATAATAACAGTTCTGTGATTAATATCAAATGTAGGCATACTTACAAGTATGACATACTGCTCCTGTATACCCTGTATTGGCACAATCACAGAAGAATTCATCAGAGTTCTGACGGCAAACACCAGAGTGTTTGCATGGATTTGGATTACAACGATCCATCATTTGACAAGCATCGAACACAACCTCGTTTTTACAACAATACTCTTCTTCCCTCCAATCTGTTGGTAACTTATAATTACCATCAATACTTATCATTCGCATACAACCTATAAAACCACGATTGCTTTCTGTTCTTGTGCCACCACCAATCAAATACACTGGTCCTGTTGTCATTTCTAGCATACGTTTCGTTCTCATAGGTATTCCATCAACATTCAAAATAAGACTGTTTTTAGAAATTGTTAGAATAACTAGATGCCACTTGCCATCATTAAACTTTTCATCAAAATTATCTAAAATTACTTGCGGACTTCCTTTTGTTTGAATATCAACCTTTAATTTACCATCTTCTAAAAATAACTGTGAATACGATAAAAAAGAAATATTATTAATTTTGATAAAAACAAATATCAAACGTAAATAAGTTTACTGACCTTTACATAACCTGGAGATGTAAATTGATGATCTAAAATTATTCCTTTATCTTCATATGTTCGGAAAGTAAGAGAAACATTCATGGAAGAAATTCCTTCATATCCTTTGAGTCTAGCATATGATCCATGAGTCAAAAATGTAACAGGAATCATAGGTGGTTCTGGGCAATTATAAATTGTATTCACTTTGTAATATCTTAAGTTTTCTCCAGTAACCTCTGTTTCTCTTAATTCATGAATGATGCTTGTTGAATTTAGATAAAAATTTTCTATGCACCCTGTAAAATTCTGATTAACGACTAATCCATCTTGCTTATTAGGTACCCCTCCTATGTATAACTAATAAAAAATTTAAGTATTAATTAACAATGTACACATAAATTGTAAAATATTATATTAGATACTTTCTAATTACTTACTGCTCTGTTTAAATCCAGTCTACGAAACTCTCCTTTTACTCTTCCCTTAATTAATACTCTATCTACAGAGAATGATATATTTTTCCTGTTACGCGATATTAGAACATCATGCCACATATTGTCATCCAAAAGGCTACCAACGGATAAACTTGTCATAATGCCGGATCCAAGATCAATATTTAATAACATTCTATTGTCTCTCAATTGTAAAGCTATGTAATCCCCTTGTGTACCACGGGAGTACATTATAACACCATCTGCGTTATTTGTCTTAAATCGAAAACGTATAGAATGTCTATCAGTTTCTATTGGTTCTCTTAATAAATCGTACCGTAAAAGAGATGAACCATTGAAGGAAAGGACATCAGATGCTATAAATAATAAAAAACTTAATTGCCTATTGCTGTGGTAAGATATTAGTTTCTAGATGTACCATTAGGTAACTTGTTATTTTCTGTGGAAAGTATAATTTCTTACCATAAGCGCAACCATATAGTTCTAATCTTAATGATATTCTGTCACGCCATCGGACTGGATTTATTCTAATCCACTGAGCAATAATAGGTACTTCAAACTTATTAAGCTTTATGGTATCACCATCCATGTTGCCCTTAAACATCTGTTAGTAAAAATAATAGTTTTCTCTTTTATCAATAATTAACTGAATGTCTTCGTAAATTTTAACAAACTTAGGAACAATGACAAAAAGATTTGTATGGATGATTAAGGCAAAATTTGAATATTGCAAATCATATACTTTAAATTACTCATGTTATTAAAATTGATACCCTTGTTTAGTTAAAACATATTTGCTATAAAAAAAACTAATAGTACTTGAAACCTTAATCATTACTATTTGAAACTTTTGCATAAAGAAATAAGAGTAAATTAAAGATTAGGAAATAAACACTTGGCATGCTTTGATGTGAATATTAGTATTGTTAATATAAGTGCAAAAGCTTAAAAGCAAACATTGAATATTTTGTCAATGACATTTTGTAATATAAAATAAGTAAGTTATTACTGGGATGTTTTTGTACAGTGTTTAGTACCTATAACAATCTTTAGTATTATATCCAAGATTAAGGAAGGTAGAGATCCAATTATTGTTATATTTTATGTAGAGGCTTCTTCGTGATAATTTTGAATATCCAGCATTAAAGAAAAAATAAAGGTGATACTAAAATATGAAGATAAAACCGCAATCCTACTTATGTCTGTACCAAAATAAAGAAATCTAGAACTGATCACTCAAGGGTTTCTTCTTTGAGTCTCATGCACAACATATATGCAAGACACCATAGGACCACAACACACTTTGTTGCGTGTGAGACTCGCATGTTCTATATTGAATTTATATGTTTTATGAGAACCATTCTCTCAAGTTGGAAATAACAGAAACACTTGAAAGTTTATCAAAATTATTGTCCTACTCTGTACAATATATACAACAGATAAAACATTATACTATATATCTACAAAATTATTATGTATATAATATTCTCAAAATAAAATATAAATGAAGTTTGTATTTATAAATGATTTTTTTTTTACAAAATTACTGTTTTTTTATAAACAATATCTCTATTAATACCTCATCTACACCATCCTGATTTTCATAACTGGCCCAGGCTTGACCATCATCAGAGTATTGGACAATATATTCTGTCACATACTCATTTGTATGAGCACGACCTCGTGTAGCAATGCTGCGTATCTCATATCTGTCCCCCAGTTCCACAGTAAGATGTTGATCATAACTGCTAAGCTCTGGTGACCACGTAGAACCTCCTGCAAAGCCCAGCCCCATGTCCATGTGTAAAAGTAAAAGAATAGAAGCAAAGCATTTAAGTCAGAGGAAGAAAATGTTATGAATAATTGCAGTGAATTTAAGAAGGAGTATATTTGATTCCCGTTAATTTCTCTTTAATATAAAATAGTTTTCATTATTGAAAAGTAAGGAAAGTACATTTTAACTCTATCCATAGAATATACATATTACTGCGCGATTACCGATGTAGAATTTCAGTTATCAAATCTAAAAATGGTAATTATGTATTTATGCAACAGTATAAAGTAAACTTCTCAATGTAATAATTTCAAATTGATATTTTGTAACTGACACGTCAGTATGATTAAACTAACTATAAAAAATAAAAACAATTATTTATACTGAAAAATATTATATAGTCTTGAAATAAGTAATGATAATGTATTATATGCTATCACATTTTCATTCCTATGAATAAAGAAGCGTCCTATAAATGCAAGTATGTGCAAGTCATGCAAGCAGTACCTTACTTATATATTGTTCTAATAGCACACTAATCAAATGAGAAATCATGCCAGAGTTTTTATCTAAGATAGTAACAGAATGTGAAACCAGAGCCACAATAATACAGTAGAGCATGTAAAAATTATATTAGTTATTATTAGTTCATATTAGTTACCAAGAATATATACCTTTCTAACAAATCCCGTCATGGATTATGGCTACATTAGCACAGACACTGATTCAAATGTTATAAGAGATCAGTTTACCTTAGTGTTACCATCTTCTTCTTTGAAATCAACGTAGTCCAGGCCATTGGTACCATAACTGATACCATATTCCATAACATATTCATTATGAACTGCTCGTCCCTGGGTCGCCACTGCTGTGATGTTCATTACTTGACCCAGGTCGATTATAAGGTACTGACCAAAGTCTGAGCTGCTAGCCGTCCATGCGTTTCCGCCTACGCCACAACATATACGCATGCATGCAACTCAAAATGAACATAAGAAAGCAGTCATACTTAACAAGATAGGGCTATCAGCGGATTGAATATCCCTGTAACTGTCTTATAATTAATCTAAAATTTGTTATCAAACATGATACTATAATGTATATGCAATTCTTTAAAACTGAAACATTACATTTGCACAGAAAGTTCGTAGTACCTACATTAAGTACAATACTATATTAGTTAGTTTATATTCGACCACTGAAATATTATTAATCATAGTTGAAAGTAATAATTTTTAGGAAAGTAAAATATAGAGCGTGTTTAATTTAAGCATAGACAGTTCATTATTGTTTTGAATCCCCAATAGTTTCAAATAACAAACTGTCCACACTTAAATCGGACGCGCAGTATATATAAGAAAAAGTTATAAAGACTGTAATGTTATTTTTGAAATAATCCATTACCCAAGCAAAGGTATTAAACAGTGTAATATTAACAGGTTTGTGTATTGTACATATTTGACATTGGAGTATTCCGCATTGTGTGTGCATACGTTATGCAGCAATATGAAATATTAAATACTTTTCCTTCGAAACACTGTGTGTGTGTATGTTATATTATATTATTTTGAGAATATATTGTTATGAACTTCACTACTTAATAAAGTATTCTTTAAATAATTCAATTAAGGTACAAAAAAAGAAATTATGTACATATTCTTTTCAAGGGATAGTCTAAGACTTTGCAGTTTATAGGTCTACAAATTAGTTCTGTCTAACTAAATAATAATTTACTATTTCAATAAAGTAATTTATCTATCTGCATTTTTTCATCATTTATGGCAGTGATGAGCAACCCACGGCCAGTGGAAGCTGTCTGTGTAACCCACTTTAATCAGCTAAAGTGAAAAATCATCTGTATTTTTCAGCTGTATGTTCATTTATTTTATTTAAATGTGTGTATGTACATTATGTATTTATTTTATTTATTATCTTATTTATCCACTATATACAATAACAATTTTTAAAGTAATAAGTTAACTTCCGTTTCGGTTGTGGGCCATACAGATTATTAGGTATTCAATTTTGGCTTGCTACAAAAAAAGTTACTCATCACTAATTTATGGTATAAAAATGGTTAATAAGATAAAATAATATTTGACTATACAAACTGACAAATGCAGTTTGCTACTATTTTTTATTGAAAGATTTATCAGTACTTTTGGAAAATGTATTCTTAAACAAAACATTACAAACATGGTTTCAGCATAACAGAAGTCCACCTTATTTTAAATTTCTTGTTAGACAGTATTTCAACAAAATACACAGTGAAAAATGGACCAGAAAAGGACATCCAGTCACATTAGGCTAAATTTTCTAAGTTATACTTTTTAAACTCATACGTATGAGGGTGTTTATAAAATTCCATGTGCTTACCTTCAGAGAACAGTTTGTCAGACTTACACAAAAGAGTACAGAGTATCTGTTCCATGATTTGAAATAGATCAGACATCTTTGAAAAATTATAAAATTTAATGATACAAAGATGTGAAGTATGTATCAAAATGAAAAGATGCAAATAATATAAATTATGGGATTCAAATAAAAAATTGCTGTTTACTCTGAAAGAACTAATTTATAGACCTACTGACTAAGCATTTTTTATTAATTTGATTGAGTATTATAAACCTGTAAAGTTTTTAACTGTTTTTTTAAAACCCTCTGTATATTGAATTATTACATGCTTATAAAGTTTTAGAAAATGATGTACACTCATGTGTATAATGTCATAGTAGAAGCATGAAATTCAATAATTGTATATACTTGCTAAAACACTTTAGTAAAATCATAGATGTAAGTTCTCTGTGAATCACATATCTAGAAAATTAACAAATATTTTGTTAATTGAACTGCATGAATTTAAATACCTTTTTATTTGACTGAAATAAAGGAACAACAGTATAAGTTGAATTAGATTAGCTCAAACCAAGACTTTCTGAAACTATTTTAAATTGAATGCCAAATACATTGCAAAATATTTAGTATTCTTTGACATTTTTAGGTTACGTTGTTTGTATGTACTTGCTAAATTGGAATAGTCAATGCATACACTTGCTGGATAATAAAAGTAACAATTATCTTGTGCCTTTATTGACAGTTTTACTGATAAAGATAGTAAATGTATAAACTGACTAGTAAGTGTATAGAATTACTGATTTTATGCTTTTAGTATAACATATACCTATATATTACCTAACAATTCAAGCTTGACAACTAAGAATGAGATTAATTAAGTAATAACAAAGTTTCAGTACATATAATAAATTTTTTTAATGAACTTTTAGGTGGCATTAAATAAAATAATACTATTTAATAGCAGAAATATATCAGTAATTTTTTGTCTTTGTGTATCATACCTGTAAGTTCCAAGCTTGAGTTGTCAGAGAATGTGTTACACAATTATAAATAATAAATAATAAGAGCACGTATGCATTTTATGAAGAGGTAAAGTAAAATTAATACATGTATGTTTCGTTAATTTATTGTACTCACTGACTAAACTCATATAGAATTGTTATATCTGTACATCTTTTATATACATATTAATATATAAATTATCACGGACGCTCCTCCTTTTTAAAATATTCTTTTACATATACGGAATCATATGGAAATAATGGAATAGCATTTGCTAAGAGTTTATCAGCATTTATTATTTCAAAAAGATTATTTTGTGATTTGGGTGCACGTCCATTTTCTTGTAATGCTACAACAATGCAATGTGAATTCAATAATGTTTCTTCAAATAACCATTCTTGCTTTACACCATTTATACATAAAATTGTATCTATTGTCACACAATTATCAATGAGTTTAGAATTTGTTTTGAAATCAATTGTTTTCAGATCAATTGTGATACCTGTGCCTATAGCCTTTAAGTAACTTTCTTTTAAAGCCCAATGTCTACAAAACATACAAATTTGTTCTGACTCATTTTTAGAAACATTTTTTATTTCGTCCCATTCAGAAAATGAAAAATTTCTGTTCATTATGCGAAAAAATTCAGATAACTTTTTGCCACCAGTATATTCAAATTTCATTATATCTACACCTAGTTTTACATCTCTTACTTCACCAGCTAATACCGTATAATCACCTTGATGAGATACATTAAAATTCATATTTGAAGAAACATTTTTTAAAATTGGTTTGTTATTTTTATCCCTTGCAAACACTATATCATTATATGGAACATGTCCATACTCATGAATGAACTTTCTCATCAGCAATCTACCAGCAAGAGAAGCTCTAATATCCTTACGAAACATAAATCTGCCTAATCTTTCTTTCTCTTCTATTTGTATACAAGAAATTGCATACGCAAAGTCCTTTTCACTTGGATTCCATTCCTTCCAACTGAATGCCCAGCGAATACTTTGAAACATTTTTATAACATTAATTTTATCCATTAATTTAATTCATCTGATTCATAACACACTAATACTCCATGAATTCTTATTTCATCCCTTTGATAAAGCATTACTTTTCTAAAAGATCTTGACTTTAAAAAACCGGGCTACTCTTTAGCATCCACCTGAAGCAAATAGATAAGACAATTATATTATTTTAAAGATTGTTTAGCAAATAATAGTGTTGGTTTTTATTTATTAATATATCATGTAGTTTATTCATTAAAACTATTGATATTAAATATTTTCTTTAGAGAAGATAGAAATATTCATTGCATATTACTAAATATATAACATCCTTTTATAAAAATATTAATATTATTAATTTTGTACAGATATAAAAAAATATATAATATTTTACTTAGATGTACAGAATAACTGTATGAGTCAGTGAGATCAATTTATCTGACCCGGTCTTCAGATTCCTTTAATTAAAACAAGCATGTGGGTGTTTAATAGAACAACACCTACTTGACATACTTGAGTTTTTTAAATATCATTCGTTTTAATTTTGAAATACAAGTAAATAACAAATAATATGCAATACACTACCTGTATCATTGTTATTGTACATAATTATAAATTAAGATAAAAAGAAGTAACCTTAATAATAGGTACAGACGATCACATACTTCTTGAGAATATAATAATATATATACATATATATTGTATATATGAAAACAAGCAACAAACTACCAATAATGAAACAGTTCTATACTTTACACAAATGTAATATATGGAAAACATTATTAAACATATGTATATGTATAACTATGGGAGAGTGCAGTAAAATTTAAGAAAGGTTTACTGGAAACCTTACCATTAAGTCTCGCATTGTTTGGACCTCTTCCAGGCAATGATGTGGTAGCTGTTAAATGTGCTCGATCCAAAAGTGGTTCATTACATTCATCATCTGTTTAAAAATTACATGAACATTAATAATATACTTCACATAAAATATATAATAAAGTATTTAATATGAATTATGCGATTATTTAACACCAATGAATCAGTACGATACTTCTACTTTACATTACAAACTACTAATTTAATAATACAACCAAGAAACTGTATAACAGAATTCTGCCTTTGTTATTTTATAATATATTTATAATTTATACAATACAGTAAATACGTAATTACAATGTATTAAAATACCAAACAGAATTCAGAGTTCTCTATTACATGTTAACACACGTACCAATTACACTGCAAAGCAGAATCTACTTTTCAATAAGTTTTCTGTACACGTTAATACGATTACGCCATGTTGTGGGCTTGGCTGCACCGAACCAACCTCAGAAGTTTATCGCAATACCGACAGAATATCTTCTTAATAATTGGTAATTGAAAATATACTTACATGCGAGAGTGAACGAATTACTCGCGACAGCGAATACGAACGCAAAGCACCTGATAGTATTCATGATATCATCGCCTTTTTGGAAGGTACTACTCGAGTTGATGGATTCCTAAGCGGGACGCGTCGTTAAACTGTTACTAAATTCTCACCAGATGTGTCACTGTTGCACGCACGCTATAGAACTAGACGTACATTGGCCTCTGTAGACTAGAATCATTCGCCCCCACCAGACCTTCCATTATCCACTTCCTAAGTTCCCTAATTCCACCACTCTGTTTCCCCGTTACCATGGTAAAAGGACGCTGGTTAATGGCACGCTATTATGAACGGTTTAAAAACGCGGCTCGTAAAGAACGCAGAATGCAATTTCTTTCAATTGTAACATGCTTCCTACGACAATTAGTATTGATTAATACTGAAACGTTAGTAGCTAACAGATCTAAGGTTTAACCCCTCGTATATGCAATCAAACTTTCCATTGACGCTATTATATAGTATCATGAACGGAAAACGAAGAAAAATTATTATTACATTCTGTTATTGTAATTGCTTTCAATTTTCGCTTTTACATTCTTCAATTTAGGAAATTTTATGAGTTTATGACTGAACTTTATGACTGACTTGGTGCAGACACTGTAGACGAATTGTTAGGGTATATATACAACCAGCGAGTGATCGCGAGCTAGCATGAGCGAACATGTGTTCTACGAGAATGTTCGTCCGATGTGTACGGGAAAGCGAGTAGCGATAACGATCAAAAGTGCGTTCTTTGATAAGTGCGTGAAAGTCGAAGAAATTTTACGAAATCAGAAGTTAGAAATTCAAACGAGTCGATGATTGACAGAATAGCCACGTGCGTGCAGCGCTCAGTGGCGTTTAGTCCGCGCCACAGAACCTGCGTCATAGATGGAAATTCTGTCTTTCGTAGCGTCGTTGATAAGTATTTTGAACGGTGTAGCTACCGTAATCAGTTACTCATTTTCTACTCCAATGTTTTCAGTACTGAAAGATATAAACCAATTAGCAAGTTCGCAAGTTGCAGACAAAAAAAGATTACAACAAGACCACTGCACACGAATATCAATTCTTTCTTGATCTACCAAATTTGTAAACGTAGGAAACCTTACAGGGATGTTGCCTATTTTCAGATACAAAAAAATCGATTTCTTTTTATTTTTCATCATGTCTGATACATGGAAAATCACTCCCAAAATGTTTGAAGTTGATTCCGTACAAATTAATACTGTGAAAAGCGTTTGACCGACAACGCGTCTCCCAAGAAACGTTACTCAAGTGACACACGTCGCTTTTTATGAATCTTTGGTCTAATGTAGAACTCGACAAAATATTTGACACGTATTTTTTTATCCGTAGTTATCCATATTGAAAAGGTGAAAATAGCCCTCAAAATTGGGGTTGCAAAACGCATTTGGTCGTTCATTTCGAAAACTATTCGTTGCAGAGAAAATATTTAAATGTGCGATTTGTGCATTTTGGAATACATCTACGTTAGTTTATATAAACAAATATTTAAGAAATTCATTTGTTTAAAAAATATATTGCAGGCAATTTACATTACTTTACGAGTTAATGTTCTGTTCGAAAATATAAAATCACCAAACGAACATAAACGAGCACGAGCGAACATTAGCGAATACCAACGTTTGCTCATGCTTGCTCGCAATCGCTCGCTTGGTATGTACCTACCTTTATACAGCTCCATTGAAGAATGTCAGATACTGTCGTGGTGTCAATGTTGGGGTTAGTTTCGGTAGTTTCTTACCGGCTGTAAATTGTTTTTAAGCGAAATCATTGAATATGGCGAAGCAGCTAGTGGACAAAATTTTAGATTATTTGGATGAACACGGGGAAGTGAATTCGATCGATTTGACAGACGTTTTTAAAGAGGATCATCAAAAAATTATCGGAGCTATTAAAAGTCTCCAGGCATTCGGTGATGTAAGCTTATTGGAATAATAGTTTTTTAAGTAATTATTTAAGTATCGTTAAATATAAAATGTTAAGATATCATTAAATATCGTGCGAATACAATTCTGAACAGTTCGATTCATAAATGTATAAATGAATAGGTGAAGATAAATTTTAATTGTTAACATAACCTTCAAACTATTATGTTCTTGTTTGTGTATAAAATGTATGGTGTAAAGTATTTGGAATCTTTTTCTCAGAAGGTAGTGGAGGATGTGAAAATTACTTTTCCATGTTTCAATTTTGAGTACAGATTTTTTTATAATAAGTTGGTTACCATTGCCGGAATCTTTTAAAAAGCAAGAACCAATCCTGTAAAAGAAATACAAATTTTTGTACCTATGGATAGGTCTTTTCTATAATGTAATTCAATTTACAGTTGATTACAACAGAACCGATAAGCAAGAAACATTGGGAATTAACATCAGAAGGACAACATGTAACAAAATGTGGAAGTCACGAAGCAGCAGTTTACAATGCCATCCCCGATGATGGAATACCTCAGTCTGAAATTATGCAGTCAGTACCATTTGCTAAAGTTGGATTTTCTAAAGCATTAATAGCCGGTTGGATAGAAATTGACAAAACCAGTGGTACACCTATTGTAAGGAAAAAAGTATCTTCTATCACAGATACTACACAGAATCACTTAAAGGATCTTACAAATCTAACTGATCGCCTTAGAAATGACTATAAGAAAAGGAAACTCATTCAAGAAGTGTAGGTATATGATATATGGTACTTTACTAGAATGTTTTTCATGTATTTATATTAATCCAATTGAAAATTTTATTCTTATACATATATGGTGATACAAAATTATAAATATTTCTGTAATTAATTTTTATTTTGCAGTGTTACAAAATCTGTACAATTGAAGAAAGGTTCAAACTTTTCACGAAAAGTTGAAAAATTAGAAACAGAATTGACTGCTGATTTATTGATTAATGGTGCTTGGAAAAATAAAAAGTTTAAACCATATAATTTTGCAGCTCTTGGTGCTACTCTTGAAGTAGGTCACTTACATCCTTTGATGAAAGTTAGAAGTGAATTTAGAAAAATTTTTCTTGAAATGGGGTATGTAATGTAAACATGTAAGTTGTATTTTCTTAGATCTTGTTGCCTAAGTACTAAAGCGTGACTATAAATCACTGAATACAGTAACAAATACACAGAATATACTATGCTCATCAGGTCTATGAAAATGAATACTATAATTAGAACTTTCAACATATGTTCATAGCTACAAATAATCTAGAAGTTTGAACAATTCTAAACTATGTTTCTTTTACATTAAATTTATTTTTATATACTTATTCTACTTTTATGCTTGCTTTTTATCTTTTAGATTCATAGAAATGCCAACAAATAATTACGTGGAAAGTTCTTTTTGGAACTTTGATGCATTGTTTCAACCTCAACAGCATCCAGCACGAGATGCTCATGATACTTTTTTTATATCTGGTAATTCCTTAATAATTTTATCAAATTATATGGATAAATAAATTCGGAAATTTTTTTTGTAGAGCCTTCTCATAGTACCAATTTCCCAATGGAATATTTGGAGAAAGTAAAGCAAGTTCATAGTAAAGGAGGCTATGGATCTCAAGGTTATCACTATGATTGGAAAATAGAGGAAGCGCAGAAGAATCTCCTTCGTACCCATACAACTGCTGTTAGTGCCCGAATGCTTTACAAACTTATGCAGGAGGTAACTTGATTAGATTAACAATTTGATTCTATAGACGAGTTCCCATTTGCAGGAATTCAAAATTCAGTGTTACGTTTTCCTTATGGTGTTATTTAGTGTTTGAGTATCAGGAAAGTTTATTAATGCATTTCAGGGTGATTTTAAACCAGTGAAATACTTCAGTATAGATCGAGTATTTCGCAATGAAACTTTAGATGCTACGCATCTTGCAGAATTCCACCAAGTTGAAGGTGTAATTGCTGATTATAATATCACATTAGGTGATTTAATAGGAATTTTGTACGAATTTTTTAAGAAACTTGGAATTGTACAGCTTCAGTTCAAACCCGCATATAATCCATATACTGAACCAAGCATGGAAATTTTCTGCTATCATAATGGTTTAAAGAAATGGATTGAAATTGGTAATAGTGGAATGTTTAGACCAGAAATGTTATTACCAATGGGACTACCCAGTGATGTGAATGTAATTGCGTGGGGATTATCTCTAGAAAGGTGCATAAAAATATATAACATGTAATAATATGAATGTGCATAAAGCTAAATAAATCTTTTATTATAGGCCAACTATGATTAAATATGGATTAAACAACATACGAGATTTAGTGGGACCAAAAGTGGATATGGAAATGGTTCATGAAAATCCCATTTGTCGTTTAAACAAGTAAATATCTTTCTAAACATCATTAAGGTATTTATATTATTAAGTATGATGTTGAAATTAGAATATGTTTTATGGGATATAAAAGTGGTTTTTTATAAATGAATGTCATTTTGTTCTTAGTAGTAATACTGTATGCGGAGTACAGTGAAATATCAGGGTTAATAGTTTCCAAAGAAATTTAATAATACTAACATTTAATTAACCTTTGTATTTAATATGGAATGATTTTTATCACAAAAGATTTATCTTTAAGAATGGTTTTAATTGACAAAGTTGGTTAGGAAATTCTGCGTAAATGATTCATGTATACATCTTAAAATTAAGTAGGGTAACATATACACTTGTTGAACATACAATTACTGAATTATATTCTTAATTATAATTTCTCTTTGATGGTGAACAATTTGAGCATGATTCGTGCTGCTCAAGCCTACTGTATTCTCTACGACGAGGTTTGCCGCAGCGGTTTTTTTTATCTGCTTTCGTAATTTTCACATTTCCAAACAGAACATTTACTCGTAAGATAATGTAAATGACTTGAAACATAACAATTTTGAACTCTTGGTTTTTCAAACCTACAGACAGTTGTCAAGTACAAAACATGAATATGCAGCGCATAGAATAATATTTATTATAAATGTAAAATTAAAAATTCCAATTTATCCATATTTTTGGCATTGGTCCATAGTTCACGTATATAAATTTTCATAAAAATACATGAACATTTTACAAAAAAAAATTGCAAAAGTTCATTTTTAATATATTTTTTAAACAAATGATTTTTTTAGAATTCTGTTTAATAGTTGATTTTAGCATTAAAAAATACATCAATTCTACATTTAAATATTTTCTCTACGATGAATACTTTCCGAGATAAACGGCAAAGTAGGTTTTGCAACTCCAACTTTGAGGACTGTTTTCACCATTTCATTATGGATGATGGCTAACAAAAAAAAATACGTTAAAATATTTTTTCGAGATCTACATTATCTCAAAATTTCATAAAAATCGGAGGGGGCCTCTTGCGAAACGTCCCTCGTAAGGACAGCATTCATTGTTCCTTGAAATGTTTCTAACATATATTTTAATTGTCTTATTTTCGGATTTCTGAGTAAAAAATATATAATTCAATAAGTTAATTGCATAATTTTAGTTCATTGATTATTCTTGTATAAAGTTCAATTTAAAGACATATATGCAATCACTGTATAAAATACACGTTTGTGAGCATAATAGTTGAATAGTTTCTAAACTCTAAATAATTAATTAACTTATTCTTTACAATATTGTGTATATACATTTAATCTTTATAGAATAATGTAAAGTATTGTATTTATTAATTAGATTACACTTAAGAATATACTTATGTATTACCTGTCATTCATATATTTTATACAGGATTTGAAAATTATAATATTTTCTCCAATTACAAATGGTTACTTACAATTCAAACAATGTGTTTTGGTAAAAAAATAAATCTTGCCTTGAAAATAAGCAGAAATGCCATATTGAACATAAGATATTTAAGCATAAACATGAGATGTCCAATTATTGTATACGTTACCCTACATATAAATTTTTGGATCTGTAATTGTGTAAGTACTTAAGAATATTTTATTTATTTTCTTTAAGTATTTGTAACTTTTGATAATTCTACAAAAAATTAGACAAGAATATATAAGATAAATGAAATGTTTTGTTAACAGGACCAGTGACAGTTCTCAAAGGAAGAAGACAGAAGCCCAGAAACAAGGAATATTAAATGGCCAACTTGAAAAACTTGAAAACAAGTTTAATAGCGTTAAATGTCCAGGAAAGTTAAAAAAACAGAAACTTGTGATATTTTGTGATCCAAAATATCCGATTAAATTTATAGAATCTTTCTTTTGTCTCACAAAACCTTGCGTGAATATTTTTGTAGAAACATACATACACTCTAGTGTTCAACATTTTCCAAACAGTTTATTGAATTTCTGTTCGAAATATCGAAGTATAAATCAAGATATTGAAATACATTTAACTATAATTTGGAAACAAATCGGGATTGATCCGATAATACAGTTACCAGGAATGCATAAAATAATAGGGGAAGTGAATATAGCGCGATATTTGAATCGTTTAATAGAAAGTTATTATCCTCATATATTGCGATATGAAAGCGGGGGTGTGTTATACGCAAACCAAATAGATTATTATTTAGAAGAAATATACAATAGTTTACATTCGAATGCATTTCACAGCATTAATAGAAAAACACGTTATGTAATGGGCGAGAATATTTCTATTGTAGATATTTTATTGGAATTTTTTAGAAGACACTAATTCTAGAAGTAAAGACAAAATATAAATAAGACTTCAAAAGTCTTATAATTTATTTGTTTAATGTTATCGTACTTTTGCATGAGATTTTGTGTTGGAGAATGTATAGAATTGGCTTATTTATGTTTTTAGTTCTGGACGTATGAAATGTTTAGCTTTGTCGTGTGCATTTCATATAAAAACAAGAACAATTATTTTACTAAGCATTATTCGATTTTATTAAAATTCTGGACAATTTGTTTATAAGATGAAGTTAATGATCCATAGAATAAGAACAGAAATTGAACTTCTATTTTTAATAATGTTCAAGATGTCAATGAATTACCTATGCCTTTTGGTTTATACCATTGGCAATAATAATGTCATACAAAGGATTCGATGTGGCAATTGTACTTTTTCTACTGATATATTTGTCGTAAAATTTCGAATAAAATAATAATGGCTGATATAAAAAACAAGTCTGATTTTTATTTTAAACCAAAACACAGCAATGGGTTCTGTGGATACTTTCGAA
This sequence comes from Macropis europaea, assembly GCA_916610135.2. Classification (NCBI taxonomy): domain Eukaryota; kingdom Metazoa; phylum Arthropoda; class Insecta; order Hymenoptera; family Melittidae; genus Macropis; species Macropis europaea. The sequence goes on along the minus strand of OU744345.1, from coordinate 20,340,895 downwards.
TCGGAAATTTGCACAAGTATGTTTTCATGACACTTTGGAAGAATAAAACCCAATTTTCCTGAAAACAGAGCTACAGGAGATACAATGTTGTTCACCATTTTTTATTTATTTATACGGAACGAGTCATTTCACCCTTACAGACAGTAACAGATGCTACTGGACAGCAAAATCACATTTGCATTATAAACCCGACCCCTGTCGCTAGCTGTAACAATCGCGATGGTGTCATACATTTTCTTCGTAAATAAGTTTATACATCATATGGCTTTATATTACAAATTATTGTTTTTCTTTTAAGACGTTATATTATAAAATAGCTATTTAAAAAATGTTGGTGATCTTGAAATGTCTTTGACCTTCGGACATATTCCAAAAATAATTACACTCCAGAAGTTCCCCCGAGAGACCAAGCAGCTTTCATCTGAAACATTTTTTTCCATTGCAAAAAATAAACAAGTTATTTGGGTGGCCGATTTTAAGTGCCTCACCTTGTGATATCCGGTAACATGGCGGCGGAATCCGTGTTAAAGAATAATACTTCGATTCAAGAATATGAGAAAAATGGGGTTCAAGGCTTTGGGAGCATACAGCACTCGCAAAAAGAACAAAAAATATCTAATCAGCGTAGGCTAGCGATATGTGAAACGGTTTTAAATACCCATAACATTTTGCCCTAAATGCTCCAATTTTAAAATTTATGTTGATTGGATATTTTTTGTTTCTTTTGCGGGTATTATAGTAATATATTTTTGAAGTCTTGAACCCCTTTTTTACACCCTGTGCTTGAGAGTATTTTTTTTATTTGTCATAGGCACTGGAAATTAGTATGGTTAATTCGTTGATTCGTTTGTATAAGATAGAGCAAATCTGTACTCTGGCAGAAACGGGGCCAATATCCAAAATTATTGTGTCTGAGTTTTATGCACCGTTCTCATAAAAATCATGAACATTATCATAGAAAAAAGGGGCATTGTTCTGCCATTATGACAACCAAAATTAGATACATGCTCAAGAGGCCGATGCGTCATGTGTATTACAATAAAACGAGCTAATATGCACCTTTTTCCAAAAAATTTCAAATTGGACATTGGCCCTTTTTCTACAAAGATACAGAGATACTGGGTGATACGGTTAGGCCGAAAATGCGTTGGCAAACAACGAGCGGCGAGCGATGACAAGAAATATTTTTAACAATGCACGGTTCTTACGATCATAACCGTTGATCGTTTACCGCTCATCGCTGGCCAACATATTTGCAGCCAAAGGTTTATCGTAATGAATTTAATAAAACTGTTATTTTAACGAAAACTTTTTATTCATATAATTTCATCGTCGCGCAAGTCCAGCATTGTGAAGAACATCATATACTTTTTGCCGTGGAATCTTGTCTGTGTCACGATCAATTACCTATAAAAAAAATAATTATGATTTCTCCGCGTCTAAAGTAATAAATATGCAATAAAATTCGGTTCATCTGAACTCGTTGGAAAACAGAGTTATTTGATATAATCTGGATGTGTTCTGATCAGCGATGGCCACGGGAGCTCCGGCCTTCCCCCACTCTACGTCCATTCCCCTCGAAGTGTATAATCGAATTTCGATATATCGATAATCGAACTTCGAGATATCGATAATCGAATTTCGAGATATCGATAATCGAACCTCGAGATATCGATAATCGAATTTCGAGATATCGATAATCGAACTTCGAGATATCGATAATTGAATTTCGAGATATCGATAATCGAACTTAAAGATATCGATAATCGAATTTCGAGATATCGTTATCGAAATTAGATTATACACTGGTTGATGTTAGCAGTGTATTCATTTGTACAAATATTGTAATACGTAATAGTACACGAGAATATCTCAGCGAAAATGTGCTGATAAGCGGAAATGTAATTTAGCAAACTTTTAACTGTAATAACTTTTGAACTAACAGGTTTAGGGCATAAGTACCTTAATACTTTTTCGTAGAGATTAAAAAGCTGCACCGAGTAGTCTAGTTAACACTATAGGATTCTATTTAAAAAAAATATGCAATTGCATTTTCCAGGTGGATCAATGCATAAAAATGCATCAAATTATTTCCAGATTATGCATCATTGGATATCATCTAATTTTGACTCATAGCATTTTTATCCATCTCTAACCGTTTGGAAAATACAGCTTGTCGCAGTTGCGTGGGACACACTGTATTATGCCATGCAGGGTGTTGCACATTTTAAATCAAACTATTCGCTTTTAATCCATTTTTATGAATGATCTCACAATTGTTGGCTGTAACGAATTAAAAGAGAACTTTTTATTATGTCAAGCATAAACAAAGTTTTACCTGCATCTCTTTGTTGAAAAACCACGATTCTTGGGCGAGCTTTGTAGCAATAATAGGATTCTTGTAAAAATTATTTCGCAGCTCGTTCGGTAAAGTATCCTCTAGCGCCGAAGTTTTTAAAGCAGTTGGGTGTGGATACACGAATCCAGGATGGATGTAAAATTGTGGCATAGCCGTGCATAATCCGACCACAATAAAAACCAATACGATAATCACGTTCATGTTGAAAAATGTCATTGCCATAAAATTCTGAAAAGGAATAATAACTTTTATATTTCATTACACTCGAACGATACACTGGGTGTAAAATGTATTCGCACAGTGGCTAATTGCAAACTAAACTTTACATAATTATTATCATTATTATATACATATTGATGATACCAACAATTTATACATATGCCAAGATATCTCTGGAGTAATTTACAAAAAAAATGTAAGAAGATCCTTACGATCGTTTAAAAAGTATTAACAAATTTTACTATTATAATAAATAGACAGAGTTTGCTTGTATGTTCGCAAAAATTTCAGAAACTACTAAATCGATTGTTATCAAATTTTCACAATAGCTTCTTTACATTGTTCGAAGTGGCACAGGCTATATTTTATTGCGAAATAAATAATACATTGATAAAAAAACATGAGACTATATTTTGTCGACGTGCCGGCGAGCCATTCACCGGGATATAGTTCACGTGTAGCCGCTAGGTGGCAAAGCTCGACGCCCCCTTGCTCGAAAGAAAATTCCCGCGGCTACAAGATGTAAGGGAAAAACAAATATTTCGAATTCTATATACAGAATAATTGCGGGCAAAGTCGCATTTAGGGCATGCTAATATTCATATACAGTCGGTCACAAAAATATTCGAACGCTAGTATAGTTGCGCATATTATACTCTGTATTTCAAGTAAATATACAGGAACAAAAGGTGTTGATGAGACTAATTGTTAGGTGTAAGTAAGGACTGTATATTCCTCTGTCTCCAAAAATTTATTGTAAAACATAAGTGACAAGTGACTATGTGCTGAGTAACTAAGAGTACGCTTAATTCTCCCAAACTTCTCCTGGTGGCATACCTTTATAATTTCGGTATTTCCCTTTCCTAGACCTCGGATATTTCGTGAGGGTGGAGAATGCGTCAATTCTCGAAACTGATTGGTTTTTACAATTTGACCCTCCACCCTCTCGAGGTGTCTAGGAAAGGGCAATGGAAGGCGTTCTGGAGGATCTGAGGACCACCAAGGTTTGAAGTACTTGTCAAAGGTAACATGGAACGCGCGCTGAAATTAGAGATTTCTAGACATCCAGGCATCGGGAAGCAATAAATAACTATATACAACTGTAGGTTCCCGGTGCTCAGGATGCCTGGCGTCGTCCCATGCTGCTCAGCCACAGATGGCCCTCAGACCCTTCCTGAGAGGCCTTATTGTTTGGAAAGTCCAAACAGGTGTGTTATGCTACGTTGCATTACAATTTCCAGGTAACAAAAACTCAAAAACTATTTAGTTAATTATTTAACCCTTAACTACTACAGAACGTCTGTGAGGCCGCTCCAAATTTTCATTCATCTCTATTTCCCTTCCTACATGACTTATCATCATCTCACGCAGTGTACCTTTCAATTAGAGTCTAATGTTCAATCAGTCTTGGGTCTCTTTATTATTAATGTACAAAGCAAGAACAATCAGATTTGATCTTTATTGGATACTTGTATGTACGTAATGACGCAATAAGCATTAGCGTTCTGTGAGGCCTCCTATAGCACTTGCGTAAGTTTCAACGTCTATAGTAGTTAAGGGTTAAACAATCAGAGAGAAACGAAGTAACAGCTAATTCTGAGGTCACAAAAATATTCGGACACTGGCTACATTTCACAAATTTCCAATTGCCGGAGAGTCAAAGGAGCAATATTTATAAGTAGCTTAAAACATGTACGGAAAATGCCGGAGTTGAGCATTCATCAGTCTTATGTGAATTTCTTGCGGAATGGTTCGCAAAATAAAAATACGTCCGTTCATATGCAGCACTTAGTGATTTTCCATCTTAAAAAAGGAAAATCATTTCGCGAAATGGCAAATTTGTTAAAAATTAGTAAAAATGGGATTGACTTTATCGCGCGGACTGGTCGTCCTCGTATTCTTAGTGCCCGTGGTGAACGTAGCATTATCAAAAATTTTAAAAAGATCCACGAATTAGTGCTCCAAAATTAGCAACAATGTTAAGTGAAGAACGCGGAATTACAGTTCATCCAAAAAACGTGCGAAGAGTGTTGCAGACGGAGGGTTATAACAACCGAATAGCTAGAAGAAAACCATTTATAAATGCAGAAAATAGAAGGAAAAGACTTCAGTATGCTAAAGAATATGTATGAAAGGAACGTGAGTGGTGGGATGATGTCATTTTTGTCGATGAGTGTAATTTTAACATTTATGTTAGTGATGGAAGAATGAGAGTTTGGAAAGAGCAGAAAAAAGAACTAATTAACAACATTTACAACCAACTATAAAACACGGTGGCGGATCTGTAATGATATGGGGGTATATTTCTATTCACGGAGTGAATAAATTATTATTTATTGATGGCATTCTAGATAAAAATAAGTACTTAACCATCTTAAAAAATAATTTTACAAGAAAAAATCTAGCGGTGTCAAATCTAAGGAACAAGCAGGTCAAGACACTGGTTCTCCGCATCCTATCCATCGATTTGAATAAATTTCATTAAGCGCAATTCTTATATTTCAAGCATAATGTGCTGAGCATTCGTCGTGCTGCAATTACATTGCTTGACGAATTCAGTGGCGCTTCTTGTAATAAAATGCCTAATATATTTTACATTAAACGTACAAAACGTTTAGATTTTTCGCCAGTAAGTGTCTCATCGATAAAATGTGGTCCATTTATTTAGTCTCCCACGAAACCACACCACAGATTAACTGACCATTGTCGTTGATGTTCAATGTCTCGTAGCTAATGAGGATTTTCTATTGACCAGCTGTGCATATTATGCAAATTAACATTTCCACGATTAATAAAAGTTGTCTCATCAGTGAATAGGTCCGAGGAAAAAGAATGATCTGTTAATTTGTACTTGATGTTGGACCCGTTGACAAAATTTGATGCGATTCATAAAATCCATGTCGTGTAATCCTTGGTGGAGACAAATGTGGTACGGCTGAAATTTATGACAATGAAGGATTCGTAGCAAACTGGTTTTGCTGATTCCAGATTCACGTTAAATCTGTCGTGAACTGACTGTGAGAATTATGAGCTATCATTACTGGGACACAAATTTTGTTGTCTTCATTCTTTATTCTTTCCGACGTTCAGATCTGCGTACTGCTAAACTTTCAATTTCTGTTAATTTTTTACACGATCTCTGAAACAACCGGTGTGAAGGATGCGCACAATTTGAATATCGTTACACGTACAAAATTACTGCCCCTCTTGACTTTTCTTGTCTTTACCCGTAAATGAGGATCATATCCGCTTGTTCTTCGAAAGAAAATTTCGTTTTAATTATTACGATGATGTTTGACTTGGCAATCAACTAATACTGACTACCGATATTTCACGCAATTCCGTTAATTCCCACAATTTTTACGTTCTAATAATACATTATCCACAGTTGTTATTACTATCTGTTTACATACGAAGCAGGAGTCAATGAATTGTTATAACATTTGCTAGAATAAATCCAATGACGATAAGACGTATCCGCGAGTCCACAATTTAAAAGTAATAACTATTTTACGATCTTCATACTGCGGTAGAAAAAATATTGCATCTCATTTAAAAAAATAGAGATGACCTTGAAATCCTCTCCATGTCTCCACACAGGTAAAAACAGGTCAGGCCATATTACGCCGCCCTTGATACCATGCAACTTTTGTAAGTAATGTTTTTTCGTATGATGAAAAATAGCGGAGATACTACAGGTGGACAAAGTTAGTGGCCCAACCTGTTATACACCTTTTGTAGGTATTAGATACAGCCTCTCATGCTTCACAAACGAATAGAAATATTGACATTACATTGCGCCTCTCTTGAAATCATGCAGCTTCTGTATAAAACAATTTATCATGCAAGTATTAATTTAGAAGTTTCCAAAGATGATCGTGTTAGGTGCCTCATTGTGTATTTACAGGGTCCCATTATAAGGGTGATCAAAAAGAAGGGTCTAAGGCTTCAAGGGCTTATAGTACTCACCAAGAGGAGTAAAAAATGTCTAATCAACTGATGAAGAATACAAAAGTTTGTTTTCACATTTGTTGCAGATGTTCAGTACGTGTTCCTCCCATTTCAATACAAAACACACATCTGCGGATCATCGACGTACATTTTCAAACATTCCTTCCGTGTCTCGTATTGTACGAGATGTATTGCCTCATGCATTTTCTATTTGCGGTCGTAAGTCCAGCACATTATTTATTTCTTTTATCTTATGTGTTTTAGATTCACGATATCGAACACTCGTAAATATAAAAGTTGATTTCACATCGAAAGGTGTGATTTTAGGACCTGCGTTGATTAGCCATTTTTTTACTATGCTCGGTGAGTACTATAAACCCCTATAGTCTTAGACCCCTTTTTTTAACACTCTTATGTGGGAGACACTTTACGGGTCGATTCAGCACTTGAAAGTAATACAAAAAGTTTTTATAAACGTATATCTAATTTGACGCTTTTTTTAGAGTTGTAGCAATGTTTGTTTTATGGGAGCTTGTATTTATTTATTTTCATAGGATATAGTCAGAATCGCCAGCTCAACACTTTGATGGCCGCTGTCACGTACACGTGATTTTATTAATTTAAATGAAACATTCGTAGAATAAATAAATACACATATCTATCACTGATGATAAATAAATATTCGGGTACTAATAAATTGGACATCGCAGAATATTCAATGTACAAAGAATCATGAAAAATGTTTTGTTACTTATGGATTCTTGCATAAGTGGTCAGAGAAAATTAGTATTTGCACAATTGTTGTGGCCGTCAAAGTGTTAAACATCAATACAGGCATGTAAACGTCTTGTCATTAATATTCTTGTCCTTTCGATACGTTCAGATGTTAGATGAATTTATCAGAAAAAAATTCTCCCTACTACCAACTTTTAACACGTAAGTAGTACTTTCATCCACACACCGAACTGAAATAATTCATAGAATATTCTGAGAGACTGTTTAGAGAGTCACGTTTCAACAGGATCGTATGCAAGATATACTGTATCATTTCTAAACAGCTGAATAGTATTAGCTCGGTTAGTTGAACTGGTCGAATAAATTAGCTGAATTTATCGAACGATTTCTTGGGACACACTGTTCACTCCAACTGGGAATCAAGGTTGAATTGGATATGTCTATATAAACTTTTTTTTTATTGTTTTCAAGTGTTAAATCCATTTTCGAAGTGGTTCCCGCATGCTACGGGACGCTTTCTGAAAGTAAAAGCACGAACACTTGACAAAGTGAAGAAAAAACGACTGAGGTAAAGGCAAAACCGATTTTCTATCGTACGTAAAATATACACTGTAATTGCATCCCCACCGTTAATTGAAAAAATCTAATTGTTTCCTTACATCTAATTTCATCGAGTCACAAAATCCACATTTCTCGCCTTGCTTCTTGCCGTTCTTTAGTCTCAATTTAAATCCCGTTCACGCGAAATTCCGGATTTCTAGGAACCACCTCCGTATCACTTAGAAAGGACTTGTAAGATAACGATATTTCTCTTGTGCGTGTCTAACTGAATTCAAGATCGGCTACACAGGTTACTTATATAGGAGCTGCCTATACAATACTCTCCAACCGAGGTTGCATTGAACGTTTCTTGGTCATTACCTTCCTTGTGGTCCTTCTGTTGGCCTTACCTCAGAACGAGGTCGTTCGTTCTTTCTAAAACGATTCAAGGGTGAACATCCCATCGTCTTCCATGTACAAGTTTATTCGTGACCTTCCCCCTGGACGCGTCGTTTCTTTTATTTGCTTTAATTTAGAAGACAGTGACACGTAACGGTGATATTGCATAGTATCGTACATATAATATTAGACACGTGATACATACATACAGCCACGAAACGAAACCACAAGGATAGATCAGGTGGTTTGTGTATAAAGTCACTTATACGTACATTCTGTGAAACCTACCACTATGAAAATTTTGTCGCCCTGTTTTCGAACGTACACACATTCGCCGTAACTCATTGTAAATGCCTTTTTACCGCTTTTCTATCTCTATCAAATTTTTCATTTACGTGTAATCATAAGGTAAAACGAAATACGTTTACGTGTAAAATAGCACCTGAAACATCTTGCGTCACGCGAACTGGTGATAATTTCTATTAATTTAAACAGTCTGATCAACCAGAAATTATTGAAAAGTCGTCGATAAAACACTGGGTACCAGTAAAGAGCATGGTTTCGTTCGATCCTCCAGATTGGTTCACTTTTTATGCTTAAAAGTCCATTAGGTGCGGTTCTGACTCGACTCGCTGCATTACGCAGTTCGAATTTGTTAATAGTCGCTTGCAGAATGATCGAAACCCAAATCGAAGTATACCCTGAATTTTAGTAACAGCGTAAGGTTCATACGTGTCTGGAAAAAGACATTGCAAATCGTGATCGGAATATCGCTCGTTCTATCAACGAGAAACGAAAGTTTACCAATAGTCAAAATTCTAAGAGCAACAATTCTACAGATCGTGAGAGAGATCCATTCGGAATACAGTTCTTGCAGCACGATTCCGTGAAATTAGAAAGTGATTGTTAAGGAATCTTATTATTATTACTTCTAAAGACTTTCTCTGATGTACTAAAAATTAACACACCGGAATGTTAAAAAAAAGGACATTCCTTATCGAGGTGTTCGAAAGAGAAATGTACATTGACGGCTATTACAAGTTTAATGTCAATGTATTTCCTTCACGTATCCGCCTCCGATCGAACATAGAGCATCGAAATAGGATATTTTGAAGGAGTTCACTAAACTGTTACGTGCCTCGGTTGTACAGTAAGTTTCAACCGCCCACGTGAGTTCTTGCGAATTTTTTGTCAGCCACTTTTCCGGTTTATGCGGTACGTGTAGTCGTGTTACTTCGTAACACGGCGAGAGTTGGATCCGGGTTAAACTGTGTGATTGTACTTGCAAATCTGTGCAACTCACAGTCCCGAACTTCATGCTCTCGCGTTTCTTGTCACAAACGCGGAATTATAATAGTTCACCTGTTCGAATTCTGCGAAAATAAATATTACAAAATTCTTCTTGACTCTTTCGGTGACCACCAATTGAGAAAGCAAAGTCCTTCCGTTCTGTTTTTTTAATATGAGAGTTTGTTATCTTTCACGAACAGAGAATCCTACTCATTCAATTTGTGGTCGCATTTAACGAATCGGTATTAAACATTTCTGTTTTATAAATATGTAACGCTTAAGCTAGTGAATGTATGACATATTTTCTATTTTTTACGTAGAATTTAATGGTAGGAAAATGAAAGTTTCTAATACCTTTTTTTTTAAGTTGATTTTGACGTCAATACGTTTTGTTTAAATGGAAAAGAATATTTATATGTTAATATTCTATTGGTTAAACAAAAGACGAATTCAATGGGTGCCTGTGATGTGACCTTCAGGCAACTGAAATCCAGGCAATTAAACCTTGAAACGAGATCGGGTTCCCTTTCATTGTTCCAAACTTTACAGTTCGATTATTTTTCGTTCTGCTGTCTCAAGGTCACGTTACAAGAAATAATTTTATTTGCCTTTTATGCATCAGACAGGATATTAATACAAAATAAAATAAACAGGATAAAAAATGTACATTTTATACCATGAAATATTTAACTTTAAATTTATAACTAATGTATAAGATTTAATTTTTATACCCTGAAATTTCTAATTTAAGTTTATAACTAATGTTTATTTTCTATGTCGTCAAATTCTGCGTAACGAATGAAGAACATTTCTCCTGTATCATAATTTTACAAACACCAGTGGTTCAGGCGTTACATCAAATGGCATTTATTTTGAAACTTCCTGTATACAGGAAGTATACTTCCTGCAGTTGTATATCCCGTATATTATATGTAGTTGTTTCAATTAACATAACTTGATCACAAGTTCATCTGGTTTCTTTATGTCGTCAGTTAAAGTATGTAAGGGAATGGATACTTCACAGTATTTGGGTCAATGTAACGTCCTTATGGGTTGTACCCGGAGGCAGTAGCTGCCCTTGTCGGAATTGACGTGCCTGTTTACTTCCCAATATTGTGAATGATGCATGTAACTCAACGGAGTATATTATAAAAAACAGATTAATAAAAAAACACTGATATAATGCACAATAATATAAAGTAACGTATACCCTAAAGAACAAACTTAACACGTTGAACGCCGCGTCAGTCTACCGGTGATTGACACCTCAAATTTAATTAAATTAAATATTTATTGATTATCGCAAAATTCCGAGCAAACTTCATACCGAAATAATAATGTAGGAACAGAAGAACACGATTGAGCACTGAAATCATTTTCTCCTTTACGATTTATATAAAAAATAGCGAATTATATCGTGTCTGATTAGGTACGGCTGCTTTCACTGTGGCGTTCAAGGTGTTAAAGAACATTAACCAATTTTTAACTCCATGCCTTTACTTTCCAGTAATTCATTATAAGCTTGATGCAATTTGTATACTACTGCAACAGTAGGAGTTACAAAGAATAGACGGTACATTTATTGAAATAATAAAAGAATTGCTCAACGTTGTTTGTTTGTCAGATTTATTCCCTAACTTACCCAATTACGTATTAACTGTGCAATCACACTAACTTATGTTTCTTACGCGTTTTGAAACAGTAAAATTATAAATATTAAAACTGTTTTTAACGTATATATGAAATTTGAATAAAATATTGTGAGCACATAGAGTTCGGTGGGTATGATAAAATGAGGACCACTGTTCCTCGAAATTGTTTAAATTTTAAGCTTAGAAATACTGAAAGTTCGGGGTCAAATTTTGTTTAAATTTAAAGCCGAAAATTATTACAGATATCGATATGGACGTAGTGCGGTTTTACTCGTAAAACTTCCGAATTTTAATAAGAAAAACTGTGGGTGATTAGGACAAACTTTTACATTCATGTAAAGAATGTCTCCTTAATAAATATAACAGAAAAATAAAAACTAAGTGCCATTCCGCGTTCAAAGTTGCTCTTGTAAGTATTTTGTACTGTCCTTTAATTACTCCGACAAAATCAGGTTGCATTATCATGTGTATAATAAATAATTATTTTTCATGTGAAATGGTTCGAACGCACGAATTCGAATAATACAGGTTCTATTTTAACAACGAATTGATGAGAGAATAATATGACAATGACATCAAGAAATATTAACAACACGTGTAAATTGTAATAAATATGACAAAGCGACAATTTTATCGAGTCATAAGGATATGTAGACAGACAGTTGCAAAATAAATAATACGTAGGGTAGAAGACGTAAACTTATTGTCAGAGTATTGACAGAAATCTTTTCAAGATAATTCCAACACTGACTATCGCATCATGAATAATATTACGTGCATTCTATCGTATTACATAATAAATACTTTCATTAAAATCTTGCAGAACAAGTAGAAAACTATGTTAGACTGTAGACCGTGCTTCCGTCTATATGAAAATAAAAAGTATTTCATTTTTGAATATAAATAAATTAGTCCATCACATTTCTTATATACATATTTATATAAATTATTCATATTATTTCATTTTCAGAGATAAACTATAATAATTATCTTTATAATATGAATTAATTTTATATTGCAGTTTAATGTCACAGCGTTTTCCTGAAATCGTTCGATTGCAATTAAATTGATTTTAGCACTTTAGCTATTGTGTCACCCATAAATGTGCAAATATGTCTGAAAAAATCTAGCAGAACCAGTGAAAAGTTACGGAATTCATAAACAAGTTTGATTATAAACGGCTGTTAATGGTCTTTCTGGTCAACATAATTGTGTCCAAGACTTTTAAGAACGTACAGTTACGTTATATTATTGAATTATAAACTAGTCCTGATAGGAACCTATACTCTAATTGAGAGAATGAAACGAACCAAATATTTCTTAAACGATGAATTACAACAAGAGGAACGGAATATAATATTGAACATATCAGAGGAAACAAAATTAAAACAGGTTGTACATACATAAAATTACGATGTACTGCTTGAATAAGTTAAAATTTGACATCGTTTAAAGTGTATAAATTAGTTTACGAGCAATTGTTGTTCATCTGAAGAGTATGTCACAAATATTTCGATACAATAAGCCGATTCAAGTATTTTCATTCTCCCCAAGAGAATGTGCAGTTAACTACTTTTAAATATTCACACAAAACCCCACCCACCACGGTGAGACTCATAAATTTCTCAAAATTTCACTTACGTCGAAACCTCCACCACTTAAACATCCCGACATCTGCACTTATACTTTTTATAGTTTTAATATTTAGGCAAATCCGGTCTTCTACAACTTAACTCATTTTTTATCTACGCAATTCATAATTTCAATGTGGTTCTAGAACATTAAGCTGTGTTAGAGATAGTATAATTGATTGGTTGTAACTGTACTGCGTCTAAAACAGTAATAGTCACGGGAGCTCCGGCCCTCCCCTATTCTAAGTTCATTCCCCTCGTTTCAGTTCCCCCTCGACCCATCTTCGTCGCAGATCACAACCTATATGAGGGGAATAGACCTAGAGTGGGGGAAGGCCGGAGCTCCTGTGGCCATCAGTGGTCTAAGAACTCTCACTTCCTTTTGATATCGACGCATAGCAACAGTGGTACAATTTGAAATAATACTAATTTTGTATGAAAGTCTGAGAAGTGTGTTATAAATACAACGCAGCAGTTGACGTATTAAAATAAAAATAATGTTTCAAGGTTTCTCGATATAAATAAACCAGCCAATCTCATTTCATATATACACTTTTTTATAAACTATTTGTATGGTACAAAACATAGATGCAAAATTCAAAAGTGTTGATGTATTGCAGAGTGTCGTTGTTGCTTCAGCCACAACAAGTAATTCAATTGTTTCAGGTGCCATTTGTCTTTTCTTCGTATTCGGCGGCTTTTAAAGTGTCGTTATGAGAATCGTTCGATTCAATGATAATATTCATAAGCCGGTGATATGGTTTTCTGGTAAAGCGGAATCGCAGCATGAGCCAGGGTAGGTGTCAGTGCTTTGCCGACGACTGGCACGGAACCGTGAACTTGAACGTGGTCGAGGCGCGCTGTTTTGATCAGTGTCGGCTGTTGCACGGAAACTCTTTCGATTTTCGTTGCCGGTTCCACCACATTAACTTGCTGCAGAGTTTCGATCGGTTTGGTGAACACGATACGACGTGTAGAAACACGTTCATCAGTGGGTTCTGCGTTGTCTGGAGCCGGAGTTGCGGAAAGTACTCGAGTCCGTAAGTGACCAGACTCTCCGAGAGCTGTTGCGGAGATTCCGCTACTGTACCCCAACTGTAAAAATAGTTTTTTATTTAATTGTGGCGCACTTTCGCACGAAATCAAATAAATATGCATTATTGTCGCGTTCGCTTCTTCTTGGCCCAGCAAATGTGATTTTTGTTTGCTTTTTCTACTTAACTACTGCAAATACCTTTAAATTATGTATACGGCGAAGGCCGAAATACATGGCATTACTGAGAAAATGGTACAATATAGTTTTTTTTTCGTATAAAACTTCGTTTTTTAGGAATAAGTACTTTGAAAATAAATCAAGTATGTACGCACCCAAATGTTCAAAATATTAATTTAATTTATCTATCTCACTTTAAAAGTCAATCAATAGTTAATTCTGGCAGTAAATAGGATGTTATTTTGCATCGTCTGCAGAAAAAGAAGTATAATGATGGCTTACAGCAGTATTCATTGTGCTGAATTTCAAAGAAACATATTTCTACCGCAATGACCATTTAAGTTCTTTCTCCTGAAGACAAAGGCTTATTTGAAAAAATGTGTGTCATCAATTTTACTTGTTTCGAGGTACAGAATCCACAGCACTTCGGTTGTACCACAAATGTCGGCTCATCATATGTAGAGTAATATTATAATGCGTAAGTTTTATACAAAATGATGGAAAGAATTGTTCAGAAATCAGTGTTTTTACAGCGAATTTCAAGGCCCAAGGATTTCATTTTGCTGAAATTGATCCTCTGCCTTATTATTGGACGGTACGTCTTTTTCATAATAAAGCTCATGTTAAAGTAACGACAAATTAAGTCATTATCACATTTATACCGGGTATGTTTTAAATTTTGCATATTATACGTAACGTGACGCTTTTTTTTATATTATATTTACTAAACCTAGAAAACGTACCTCAGCTACATTTCCGCGAGCGGTGAGCAACTCGATCAGCTTGTTCTGATTAATTTGGTTTTCTTCGGGGGTAGATTTAACGCTGTTGATTACAGTTGGTGTTGGGTCGTGGGCGATGAAACGTTCGTTCGATGTGTCAGCTAAACGGACCTGAACGAGGACAATTTCAAATATGAAAGTTACGTATGCTTTCCTTAACTTGTTATTTTATACACAACTTATTAGAAATGTCTGAATTTCCAAAGAAAATTTCGGAATACTACTTGCAGTATTCACAAACAAATGCCAACACCTCAGAAACCTAGCATTGCTGCCGTGATCTCCTTACTTCTCTAGGAGTTTTATTTACTAAATTTATCCAGTGATGAAACAATGTGACCCATTCAAAAAGGTTGAACAAGTGCTATTCTTGAAAAGTTCTCAAAGAAAATGTCTACAAGCTTCCTACGTTAAAAAATATAATTATCACATTCACTGCAATACGTAACGCGTTAAATGGTATGAATTAGAATCATTTGAATTTGTACCTGGCTCTGTAGAGTCGAAAATTTACGGAAGTCAGGGTTTTCCACGACAACAGACTCGTCTCCCTTGCTGGAAGGTGTGGAAGAAACGGTTTGAGGTGCAGGAGTCGAGGATACGAAATGAGGTTCCTCTTGTGCAACTTGGTACGGGTATTCGAAGTGTGGGATTTGTTTTAAGGGATGAATTACAGCCGGTTCCGTTTGTCTGGAAGTTGGCTGATCAAGCTCGACGATGGCCGATCCAGCTGGACGGACGATCACACGTTGCTCGATGTCGTAGAACTGTTTTTGGATTCCAGGACGACGTACCTAATCAGAGGTAACATCGTTCACATTACACACAGTTCACATTTCATTCTAATAGTAAAATTATCAACTTCTGTATTACTTGACAACTTGATCATGGATCTTACACACATGGCGTAAAGGAAGGTGGGACGGTGGTGGAAATACAGAACGACCTTACAAACTGACAACGGATTACTATTTAACATTCTCGACATTAGGAGGCTTTCGTTTCAATACGAGTATATCGCGTACAGTAAGGAAACCGTAAATAAAGAAGGTATTTGTCACCCTATCTCTTAGGATTTACAAGTAACAAATCGTCGAGCAATAGGTTTTTCATTTGTACAGAAACACATAAGCTCTTAACACGTTTGTTAACTCGATATTAACGAATTTGTATATTACAGTAAGAATGTTAAATAACAAGTGTGCCAGTAAACGACAGGTTTAATACACTTAACGACTTATACAGAAAAAGTGATCTGACAATGCACTGTATACTAGATACTACATTTTTTGCTGTGGTTGTCGACATGTTAAGAGCAGGATGACAACGAGTACAAAATAAAAGTGTCTCACCTCGATTTTGCGAGTCGAAAGGGCCGGTTTCACTACATCCACCTGTTTTTCGTAAACTGCGGGATGAGCTTCGAATTTCGTCACCGGGATGTGAGAGACTGTCGGTACATGTTTGATGTACGGTACAGCAGCTACAGCTGGAACCTGGGCTGCGGCGTATCCGACGTGCTGAGCTTCGATCTTCGCAGGAACTGCAGCAGCAGCGTATTGGAATTGCGCTGGGTGTGCATAAGCGAGGGGTGTATGATCAACGTGATTAATATAAGTTACGCCTGCCGGATTCAAATAAGGCATTCTGATTGACACCTCGCTGGCATGGCCATTCTGCAGCAAGGCTGCGATTGCAACCGCAAATACGAGTCCGGACTGCATCCTAAAGAGGGCAAAAAAACAATGTTTGCAGTTAAGAACATGGCCAAACTAAAAGCGACATTTTTAGAGCCATACAGAGGTTGATTAAAAACGTTTATGTGAAACTTCAAGGCTATGTAGTGTTTCTGAAGATAAACCAGAAAATCTTAATGAACACGTGCCGGGAAATGATTAATTTGCCAGCTAGAAGACGATCTCACCAACCTGATGGTAAAACGAGTTCTCAGTTTCTTTTCCAGTTTTTCTAAAGTAAATAGAATAATAGACACATGCGTTATGTATACTTCTGATGTTTCAGAGTAAGCACCCCAAGCCTCGATTGCTCGGTCCTTAATTACATGAAGGTTACATCATGGGGGTTATTGAACTTGTCTTTTTAACATAACATTACGATTAAAGGAAACAAATACATCTTGAAATTAACTTTTGCGTAAAAAATAGAAAACACTTCTCGTCTACGATTATGTTGTAAAGTCTCTAATTGGGTGTTATATCAGTCAGCACTTCTCAGAAGACATGCTGCATAATATTGTGAAAAATGAATTTCTAACATTATAAATAATAATAAACGAACCTCTAACAGATTGTTAACTGCGAATTAAACTTTGCGATCCCCTTCCCAGCTATTCACTGTTCAAATTGAATTTTCTAAATGCATGCGTTTCGTAGCGGATAAACAATTTAATAAATAGCAAGTATGTGCATGATAGTAAACACCTGTAACGAAAGTTATATTTGCTAGTGAGGCGTTTTAACAGAAGCTGAAGTTACCTGAAAAAATACACAATCGAAGAAACAACGTTTCGATCGACAAAGGGTTGCGTGACTCTGCCCTGTCAGTGGCGGCGGACGTTGCTTATATGGGCATGTGGTGGTACAGGGGACCCCTTCTTACAAAATCATGGTTCGGGTACCCCTACCAAGTGAACAAAGGCCTAAAGACAGGCGAAAAAAACTGGGTCGATCTGCTCCATCCTTCTATGTGTTTAATCACCGAAAAACCAGTTCCTCGATGGAAGTTGACAGCTATGAGTCCGGTTTGTATCTATCAATGATGAATTCGTTTCTTTTGTAACAGCGATACCGAGCTAGATTATTAATTCTTGCTGGAGGTGCTGCAATATATTCTCTGTAGGTAATTTAAGAAACTTCATCACGTAACTCTCGTAATTTCAAGATCAATCGTAATGTAATAATTCACTTGTTCTGAAACAAACATCACTCGATCGCGAACTAAATGAATGGCGTTATTGAAGTAAATGAGAAAGAGGAATAATCAACTTTTTCCCAAGTATTTTTGGAAAATTTTATGTAGCTTTCAAAGATTTTACCTCTTCTCAGGAGTTTAGAAATGATACAAATATTTAGTTTATATAATATATATCTTAGAGATTATTGAAAACGATCGAGTCCTGCGGCTCCTTCTCCACAATAAATTATGTAGTTATTTCGGTAAAGCTTGGGTTTAATCATGGTGCGTGATTACATTGGGTAATTGCGGAGTAAGGTAATCGATAAACCGAATAAACACTCCAACATCACGGTGCAAGTTATTTTTGTTTGATTTTTACACGTACTGCATACTGAATGGCTCTTACTTTCGTTTCAACGAGTCAATTGCAATTTTAACCGCAAGACTTATGACTTGTTAAAAAGCACCAGTTATATTATCAGGCTTTTACAACATACGATAACAAATTTATTAAATACTTCTTATAGTATAATATTTTACGATATTTTTAAAAATCGTAGGAAGTATTTAAAAAGAGATCTAAAGCTTCGGGGGTGCATAGGTATTGCAAAGAAGAAGGAAAAATGATTAGTCAATATACGTGCTAAAATTAAGCTTTTAAATTAGGCGAGTCCAACCTTTTGGCTTGCCTGGGCCGCATTGAGTGCAGACAGAAATTGTTTTGGGCCATAGATAAAATATGTAATATAGTTGATGTATATAAGTAACAAAACTTCCTCTATTTTTTTATATTTCTTATTATTATTTTTGTTTTTTATAATGTTAAAAGTTTACGATCTTGTGGGTCGCATTACTAACTGTCCAGGGCCTTACAAGGCTCGCGGGCCGCGGGTTGGACACGACCGCTTTAAATGTTATGAACACTCATAAAAGTTTCCTATATTGCCACGGTTCTGGTCACGTACTAAATAAAGGGGGTTAGTGATCTTCAGGGCGGGATGTAAGATTACGGAACTTCTTTCGAATAACTTTATCACCGCTGGAGATGAGACAGGCTGTCCCATGCAATTGAAGTGTACCTTTAAATCGACATGAGTAAGAGTGTACGGAAAAAAAAGTAAAAATAAAGCTGCTGATAGATCCAAATGGTATTTTACTTTTTAATACCTCTTAAATGAACAATTTTCTGACATAACATTATTTAGAGTTTTCTGTAGAGAAACAAAATCTACATCGGTTAGTGGACCTAAAAGAATGACGTTCCATTACAAATAAAGTACCATTAATACTTTGCAACTGCAACGATACACAAAACTGTATAAAAATTATATAGAAACAATGAGTATCTAAAACTATTGAATTTTACTTTATTATAGTTTTTCTCATCACTTCTCATTTCAAAGATACAAAACATATTATTTCACTTCATACGTACATTCACTGAACGCCCGTAGGCGTTCTCCGGGTGAAGAAAATACATTCTTCGAAACATGAATGTTCATAACATTTAAAAAGTTAATTTTAGGTTCCATGTTCATTAAGCATTTATTAATTCTCCTATATACTATGTTTACTGTGTAGACGAATTACGAGTAGTGCATAAGTTTGTACATATTGCACAAATTTTCGAAATTCTTCTAGAAATGCTTTCTGATGGCGAATAGAAAAAAAAAACGTGAAATAATTTTAAATGCCAAAGGATACTGTTCATTTGAAAGTGAAAACGGTGAATTGAACTGGGTCGATGCGCCTTTACAATTTGATATTCCTGTCGCGTGTGCTGTATGCCCGTGTAAAATTCAACGCTTACGCAGAATGCTGTCACTGAATTATGCGATTGTTTGGGAGAAAGAGAAAACAATTCTTTCTGAACCAGTTCTCATAACTGGACGTTTGAGTAATATTGAAGGATCATTTAAATTCAAATTACAGATATTCGAACATATTAAATTATATCATGCAATATTTTTCGTCTAGGAAAACGGTCTGAGGCCCGAATATTATAAATAATATTTATAAGTAATATTTATAATATTTGAATATTATGTTCCGCCCAGAAGCTGTTTTCGAGTGCCCTTTTTACACCTTGCTCAATATCTTGTATGTGTACCAAGGTCAGGTAGATCGAGCGAGAGACGATCGAATTTTACCCATGTCCTCGATCGAGATGAAAATGTTGCGCAAGATCGGTAGGCGAGGTTCTCCGATCTTTCTTATCTCATAAAAGAATCTCCAATAAATAATATTTAAATTGAACGTTGGACAAAGTTATCTACTTCGATCCTTACGGGGGTGTCGTTCATGGTTCTCTTACGAAATATTATTGTACCTAATAACTGAATATTCACATTTGTACAATTTCTGTTATATTTTTACAGTATTGCGTACAAGTATTTATTACTCGACTTTTCATAAACTTATTCAGGTAAGAAAAAAAGAAAAATATTTTTATTATTTCAACGCTGTATTTATTTTACAATTCTGGTGAATACACTGAGCCCACTCCTTACATTCCTTTCACTGGCGTCAAAAGTCTCTCAGAATAATGCAGATGAAAAAATCATACGCATGTTCAAGAATATCATTTGAAAATTACAAAATAACATTTGTAAAATTAAGGAGATTGCAGGTATTTTGGGCGAATGCGTTTATGCGATCTCTCGTGTCTCGCATAAAACTTTTATCACATTTCCCCGACGTCGCGTTTTTTGACCTGATCAACAGGTTTCGGTCTACACTATTCGACTGATTAAACTAACTTTACAGAGGAGACAATTAAAAGTAATCTTTACCGCAAAACGTAGCCGCTTTTTAATTAAATAAACATTTTTTAAGTTATTAATAAATAAATCTATTCAATTTCTGATGAATTGTGTTTTTAGTTTCAATTTTTTCCCCAATAACTAGATATTGCGAGGATTGCAACAACGTTGACAACATTTTCTGTTGTAAAAAGACTGCTTGTCGATTTTCTAGACGAACAGCCAAATATATTATACCCAGAGCACGTTCATGGATGTTAAAAGAGAATAATCGCCACACTGCCTCAGAAGAACTACTATAGCGTCCCAATAGGTATTTGTCTACTTCGTTGGTGGCGTACATGGTAAAGGTTGCCTGGTCACTTCTTGTTTTTATGTGCTTACATACGTATTTTATGGATTCAATAGAGCTGCATGGTTCCACATTGATACGGGCATAAACAATCCTCAATAAAAATTGACTACAGGGCACAATGCAATGATTGTAGACTTTCAATGCGCCTGATCTTATTTTAGCAGTCATTCCTCCATCTTGAGGGCTCCGTCTTCTATATTCAGGGTAACCATCATTGTTAGTAGATAGAAGTAATCGTTTGCAAGTTTTTTGGGTATCTATTAGCACAGGTTCTGGATTGCATACACAAAGAAGACTTGTTCATTGCAGCCCATGGGTCGTGGATCATATGCTTAACAATACTCGCGTGCAAATTTGAATCCACGTGTGCATCCGGAATCTCGGCAATTATTATCGATTCTAATTGTTCCGTTTCTTATTTTATTTTCCAGTCATAGTAACATGTGAACTGGTTCAAAAATTTTTCCTTTTTTTATGAGACACATTAGTTTTTGGAGTTTTAAATAAAACAGCCTATTTAAAAGAGTAAATTGTTGTTTATTTCTGATTAGCTGGGACTACATGTAAGTGATGAATAAATGCATACGTTCTAGGTCCGCGCGTAAAGGAATATGGTAACTCCACCACCTGACCAACATGTCTTACTTGCTCATTACCGCTCAGGGCATCTTGAAGAAGTAGATGTATAGTTTTTGCTACGTAATTTGTTTTGTATGCGCCGAATAAAAATCAATCGCTTCAACTCAAGCTTTGTGTATTGGTCAACTAAATAGTGATTAAGCAACAGTCCATGCCTGAGTGTAGTATTACAGTCGAACCTCGGTATGTAACTCGAATCCCAAGGGAAGAGCTAAAATCTTCTGGTGGTGGAGATTTTGTGTTATCGAAGTTTTTGAGTAAGAAAGGTTTAATAAACGAAAATTCGACTTACAGAGGCTTTGTACAAAGGTTAATATTTTTCGAATGGCAGAGGCTCAAAGAAAGACGAATTCAACTTTTAGAGGTAAATTATTTATTGTGTACCTATACGTATACGTACAATATGTACAGACACAATCATAACACGCATTTTAAACAAAAAATAAATGGCAGTTTGCGTTTTATGTACCCACGCTACTACGCATTATATTAAAAAAGAATCTGTAATTCTACTTTGTGTTGATGTGTTACGGTATTATAAATCAGTAGCATTTTCTGGCATTGACATGCAATTTAGGCACTTGGTGTGCAATAGCATGTAATACAATTACATACCATGAACAAGAAGTACGTGATAAGTCTGTTTACTGTTTACATTAAGTGATAAAGCATTCCGGAATAACGTTAATATTTCACTTACGCGTTCATAATGACCCTTAATAAAATTAAAAATGATTGTTGCGTACCGTGTTCTTCGCCGCGTTTGGGAAGAGTTCACAAGTACATTTATTTACCGAATTAACAGCGTATGAGTAATTTGAACGTTGAATGATGAGACTGGTGAGAGTTGTTGTACGCTGTTGAACTCTATTGGTGTGCTTGAGACTGGTTCATGTGTGTTTATAAGTTTGGACAGCGTTATAATATTTTTGGTAGTTTAGTGCGGCCAATCGGCGTACAGTGAAATCCCCGCATTCGCGGTTTCAGACATCCGCAGTTTGTTTATGAGATTTCAAGCTGTCATCGATGGTTTTTTAAATGGAACTATACAGGATGATACTTATAAAATTACGGAATGAGTTTTCTCCAAAACTAAAAGAGATACGGAAAAACTAGTCGGACGAAAGATGTCCTGTTTGGAGGGGGGGAATCTTTTGATATAGACGTCCGCGTTGTTATAGGTGGAGGCGCCAAGGATGTCTCAAAGGCAAGTCAACTTTTTTAAATGAAATCCTATATTTTCTTCTTTATAGCCTAATAAAGCTCTTTAAGACGAGTTCATCGACCTACGAAACAGTATCATCGAAGGTCATGCGAGGTCACACGGGGTCAAAACTTAAACTGCCATGATTCGGGAAAGTAACGCTTTTATTAATGCTTTATCACAACAAATGCTCAAAATTGTGACACTCTACTTACAGTATGTATAAAGATCTCTACAAATTAGGATAAAGTGATCGAAAAATGATTAATTTGTAATCATTTGATAATAATTAATCAATTAATTTGTAATCATTTAATAATAATAATTAATTAATTTCAAATTAATCATTTTTCGACCACTTTACCCTAATACTTTTTTACGCAGAATGACGGGAGGATTTGGTTTATGCACAAAGAAGTATACGTTTCGATTTAAAAAATTGGTGGAACTGTAAAATGCAGATGCACAGTTACATTCGCCAAAAAATCTGATCCTGAAAACGTAGACGTCTTTGAACTATTCACCTTTTTCCTCTAACAATTTTTTCTAATTGCAATAAAAAAAGAGGCATGAATTGTCCCAATTGCGTGTACCATTCTGTATAGTGAAGTGAAGTGATTATCTTGTACAAGATTGATGAATGCAATAATAGTGAAATCATGTCATCTAATATTTTATTATACATCACTTTTCCATGCGTAACATTCTAAATACAAAACTTTATGTTGATGTAATGTTAAAGTATTATTGTATGTGACAAAAACAGAAGAAAAAAGGAAATTGAAGCTCTCAGAAATGTATATGTAAAAAAATATCATTTTTACATGTAGGATAATTGTTTTGAAGTTCGGTAAAAATGTTTCAAATTTATTTTACACAATGTTCAACTAAGCCATGCCCCAATTCATATACAGAGCTCAATAAGTTCGAACAACATTCTCTCTGAAGTACTAACACCAACATTCATTCGTCGTTATAAATAAAAGGTATTATAAACTATGACTGATAATTGTACAAGTCCGAAAGACAAGTGTGTATGTATATTAATTTTTGTAATAATCTCAGGGAACTTTAATTGGCCGGTGATATAACGATATGCAATTTGAGCATATCTTTGTTTGGTCCAACTAAAAAGGGGGATGTAGTTTCTGGTATGGAGCCTTGCTGTGGATTGAGTTCCTCAAACGGTAAAAGATCGTCTAAATTCAGAACACGTTCTTTTTTACTGAATCTATGAATAATTTCTGTAACCCTTGCTATATGCTCGACTCCATCCTGCAGTCCATAAATTAAAACGCCTATTTTGACACGCATGTCAGCATCCCCGTTTACAGGAGGTTCCTTGCATGTAAGTGATAATCTAACCGATCGTTTCACGTGTTCAGGCATCTCTACGGTTCCTTGCCAGACGATCAAGAAAAATTTCTTAAACCAGACTCCTTTTGGATAAATGTCCACGACCCACTCGCACGTCAGATCACCTGCATGTTCTGCTAAACACGAGTGACTCGAGAACACAAGAGTTCTAGTGTGATAAGAAGGTAAGCTATGAAAATTTTCTACCGTAAGTAGAGAGCTACAAGTATCTACGGTGTATAGTCTTGGTTCGAAAAGTAATGCACCATCCTCTTCATTTAGAGTCACTTCTTCCACTTTGTCCAGCTTGCCTGAGTGGAACGACATTCCTATGGACATACGTTCGACAAAGAATTCTTTGTATTTTTTTGTTAGTGGAAATAACAATAATTCTGCTAGCTGTCGAGGAGACATCATTGGAAATCGAACGGGAGACATCACAGCTATGACTAACTGTTTCAATGTAGTTTCGAACTCGTCATGTGGCACTTGAGTCTTCAAACGATTTAGCTGATGATCTAGCCAAGATTCCAGACACTTGTACAACGTCATCTCGTCCTTTATTACTAAACTGCTCTGACGTAACAACGATACCAAAATATCCAAGTCGATGTTACCAAAGTCTGCTGTCTTGGCCACTAATTCCAAGTTCCATTTGATAAAATTCTGACATGCTTGAGTAATATTGTGATGGCCACAATTTGAAGTGTACTGTAACCAGGATACCAGGGTGCCATGTATGGCAGCCACTGCCATGTGATTTTGCATATAGTCCAGACACAGTGATATTAAGTCTTTGACATTATACTTATCAGCTAGAGATAATATTGGTAAAACAACTCCATAATTGATTCTTATTTGGCCAGTGTAAAAGTACCGCAGAAATTCGCTGAATATAGGTGCACATTGTGGCGTTTCTTGAAGAGTCACCCTGCTTTCTTGAGATTCGCTCCACTGAGGGCTCATTAACATTACCTATATTATAGAAATACAGGTGTAAGTGTTGTTGCGTACACAATGTTCCACAAGAGTACAATAACTAAATTACATTATTCATGTGTGAATATTAAATACATGCAAAGCAAAACTGTAATACACAAGTTTTTTTTACTTCTTGGTGTAAAATAATATAAATGACACGAATAGCACAGTGTTGTAATGATTATTACTGATAGATTTTTTATAAAGAAAAATATGTAGTAATATTAGTGACTAATATGAACTGTATTTTAAATATGATTAAATTAATTTTCTTCATGAATACTATCCATAGATATATTTTAATATTTATGTAATATGGCTAACTGTCAAGGAAAAGTCTCCAAATGATATAGAGATGTATAGAAAACATCAGTAGAGCAAGCTCTATGAGTATAACAGTATACAAAGATACATTAAAATATTGGTGTATCACTTGAGAACCTTTCCTTGAGAAATCCCTTGTGAAAGTGATGTATGTAAGGAATAAAATTATCAATTCTTATTTTTGGACATGTCAAGTTATTCATAATGTTCGGAAAATAAAGATTTATAATAGAAGTACTAAAATGTAGTTTAATTTTATTACACTAATATCTTAACTTGATTATACAATGATTGAAATATAAATTTCTCTTATTTAATAATAATTTCTTATATAAACTAAAGCTTTTCTCTAATACATTTGCCAATTTTGACCTGATAATTAGAATAAGTTTCAATGCCAATGATTGTAGTGTAAAAATAAACCCCTTTAGTCACAGTTTTTAAGTTTCTAAACATAATATCTGTAAATTAATTTCTATTGACGTTACCAGATAAATATTGCTTATATTAAAATAATCAATATTCAAATTTTATTATAAAATATTGTTTCTGTGACTACAGGATATGTCCTATACATACTCAATATTCAGCATATATGCTTACTTGGAAAACATCGCTAGAAGCACAGAGTATAAGGCGATGAGCCGGATATTCTATACCATCAACAACAAGACAAATATCATTCATAAGACGTTCAGCATACAATGTTGCTATCTTCAATAAAACAGTCTTCGAATTGTCAACCTAAATGGAATAAATAATAAATTTATAAAAAAGAAAAATAACATTGTTTGACATTTGACTAAATGTCTTAAGATTTTAAAACAAAAAGGCATGATGTAGAAAGGCTTTAAGTTTTCCCTTGCCCAGCTTCTTTGTTAATATCTTAGACATTATAGTTATGGTAATAGAATAGAGAATATTGCAAGTTTTTATAAATTGACACAAATTAACCAAAATGAACTTTATCATTATTTACTTTATTCACTAATAATATTAATGAAAATCAAGGGGATGTCAAACATCGGGTACAATAAGAGTATGTTTTCATGTTTTACATTGACCAAAAATTTATCACACAAATGTATCATACACATTGCAATATCATTATGATTTTTCAGTATGTGAGTCTTGATATCAAGTCTATAAACTAAGTTGTCAAATCATGTAATTTTCTACAAACCTCTATAGAATCTGAAGTTTCAGATCCTCCAACATTATTTGGAACACTATTGGTTTCTTCTGCTTGTTTGTTTGTGTCCATCCCTGACAGACTTATCATCCACCTAATAATACTTTGTAATAAGTGCGCATGTTTCCTTTGCATAATTCAACTGCTATTCATTTTTACGCATCACAGCATTTTGTATGTCAATATAGAAGCATCTTCTAACAGTTAAATTTTCCATTATCTTAACTTTCGGGTTTTATAGTTTATTTCAGAGGCGAATACCTGTGAAAAGAGATCATGATTAGAAACGCTTTAACAAAGAGAAAGCATTAATTAAAGAGTATCGGGTAACTTGTTCTAAAAATATCTATTCATTGTTTTTATTAAAGATACAAATACGAAGAATATGATTGTGTATTAAAAAAAAAAACACCTATATTGTTGCAGTACTATCAATTTAGTTTATAGAATAGAATTTAATGAAAAAATTAATCGGTAGATGACTATTTCCACGAAAACGTCTTTATTACGGTAATTAACTGAGAAGATCGTATTCTAAATATACTATGAAATACAAAAGAACAAATTATAAAACTCGATTTATTTATGTATGCATGCGTGTGTGTGTGTGTTTTATCGTTAAGTCACAAGATATAAACTGTTTGATCAACTCCAGTAACAATTATCAATCTTCTTTAGATGTCTGTGCTTATACTTACAATTTCGTTTTTCTACGACAGGAATTACAGGAGACCGTGTCAACTAAGATATCAACTGAACTGATTTCAAAGTCAATCATACAACATATTTAGTGAAAGATTATCAAATCGAGCGCTGTTATAGCCGTGGCGCAAAATTTAAAATTACTTCGACAATCAAATTGTCTATTTCTTCCGAAATCCTTTAATAGTTGTATCTACAAGAATTCAATATTCTGTGCATTCGTTGTAAGTAGTATATTTTAACCTCGTGCGTCGAAATCATATATCCTATATATGTATAAAACATAGAATATATAATTCAGGCAGTCATGTGTATTCAACCTAATGACCGCTTCAGTTAAAACTGTATTATAATAATGATAATGGCAACGTATATATTTTAACAATTCATGCTTGGTATCGGAAGGTGTGATATACAAAAACTTTACCGCAGTAACAAAGAATTATTTATACATACTTCTTGCTAAATAATATAATTTTATTTCACGCCATGTAAAAATTCATTAAGAAAATGTATCGTCTATATAGACTGAAAATTTGTCATCGCTCAATGAATCTCGCCGTCAAGTACCAAGCTTGAATTGTCAGGCAATATGTTGTCAATATTATTTATCCTTAAAAAAATATACAAAGATAGTTGTTCAGTGAACAATATTATAATTATTTAGATTGATAGTACAGACAGTAATACATTCTGCATCCAGTACTTTTATATTTTATATTATCTATATTATATCATTCGTGACTATTTCGTATTTCTGCTATTAATTTTAATCTTATGGTAATGTGTTTACAAAAACGCTTTCTTTTGATTTCATCATTAGACTTCGCACAGTTTTTGAAAATATCAAATTTGAGTGTATCCTTTCACTCTTTCTGAACATCAACTAAAATGGATGCATGTATCCTATTCAGCTGCAGACTAAATTCCAACACAAGGTATTCATTTTTGTTGCTTTAAGATTGGACGAATAATATTTTTTACTCCATATAACGTAACATTTTATAAGTTAACTCATTATAGCTGTAATATAAAATTGGATCGTTTCAAACATGTAGTATTGACTTAGACTTTTCTTTTAACAAAAATCATTGTATAGTTACATTTACAGATGTATTATTTGTCTAAAAGAAATTTCCATTTAATGTTACATATCAAACTCAACAAATATCTGGGGCTAATGATTCAAATACTTCAAAATCGGAATTCAATTTTGTGCAGATTTGTTACAAAATAGTAAAGTACCTTAGGAATATATGACACATTGACATAAAATTAATTATTAATTGAAAGTGTAATTTTATTATTACTAAATGTATATCATAAAATATAAGGTATTAAATAAAGCAATAGTTGAAACAGTATTCACTTATATTGATATAATTTTTTATACACAACATATACAGTACGTAAGAAATATTATACACAAGATAATACTTAATTTAGATATGAATGATATTGAATGAACTGTATAAGGACATTTTTTTTGTATAAAAATTTCTTTGTGCTCTGAAATACTTAGTTGTACCTGTACATTTCTTTTTCATGCCCATGTATTTTGTTCATTCAATATAGTTTGCTTACCTAATTTGAATATTTATACATTATGTATGTTATGTTTGAATGAATTAGAATTATTTTTATCTATTATTATTCTCTTCGCATCACCAACTTCTGCTAATTCTACAAAATTTTGAAATTTGTCCACTGTGTACAAAACTTCCTTATCACTGTCTAGTTTCTCCTGTTTAGAATCATGTTTTTCTTCATTTTTTAATGAATATTTACTATTATACATTCCCTTTTCACTGAACTCTAGTATAACATCTTCAATAGTATTTCCATTACTATTTAAATGTAGAATAGCAGCAATTATTTTTTGTGTCACCCATAGATATGCATCAGTAGATACATGAACCTTATTTTTATGTTCAAATGCTTGAGAACCATGCTTAAATTCTATATTACATAATAAACACATTGTATCATGTGATTCCAAATAATGGATTTTATAATAATGAACATCTGAAAATTCTTTTAAGCATGTTATGCAATTGAAGCATTCATTTTTTGGTACATTTACGAATCTTTGATATTCACAAAGAGACAGTAAACGTTTCAATCCAAGAACTCTCACTATATCATTTTGGAAAATTTCTACATTCTCTTGTTTGATATTATCTTCTTGAGAACCTAAATTGTCAAAGACTATGTGATGCTTAATCAGGTGTTTTGTCAATTTATCTATAATGCACAAATCATTACAAAACAGACACATTTCCATTTGAACATTATGCCATCTTTCTAAATGAAGTTTCATTTGTAATTTCGTAAGACATATTATACAGCAAATTTTACATTTAAACACTTCTTCATCATCGTACGGTAAAAATATAATATTTGAAGTAAAGTAGTTTTCTGCGAATGATTCATTTGTTTCACACGAGTCATTTAAAGCTTTTGTATTATCATTATTACAAGTAGTATCTTTGTCGCTTAGTATACTTAAATTTGTATTATTTGAATGCATAGATTTATGTTTTTGAAGCATATACATTGTAAGAAAACTTAAGTTACACACATTACATACATGTGGACCAACAAACTCGCGATGAAAATTTGCATTATGTTCTGTTAAAGATATTCCATTGGCAAAATGTAAATTACATCTTCTACAGTTCCAGGAACTAACGTTGGTGCACATATGGATATTTACCATTGCAACTGAAGTGAGAACTTTGTTACAATTATCACAAATATGAACCACAGATTCATCGTTGTGACAATAATACCTATGACGCAAGTAATTTCTAATTAGTGCAAAATTTTCTTTGCACAGTTTACAATGCCATTTTTTGATTTTCTGATTTGTCTTAACTATGCTGTAAATTTCGGGAATTGTTTCATATATGTCGTTCTCTGTATTCATGAACATTTCAGATAGTTTTGCTTCAGACGAAGTCTCATATTCCTTCTTAAATTTATCAATATCTTCTATGAATACATTTTCCATCTTACAATAATTAGTACAGTAAGGCACAAGTAAATTTGATGTTTCTGAATTGTTCAAAACAGCATCATGCAAAAAAAACATATGTTCCTTTAACATCCTCTGAGAATTAAACTTTTTATTACATATATTGCAATGCTTTTCTCCAGATGCATGAGTTATAACTTCTTCTTCTCTCGTGTGAAATACAATGTTAGAATCTGTTGCACAATGCACTGTAAAGTTATCTTCTACTTCATTATCTATAATTTCTTGTTGACTATCATTTGTTTTACATTTTTTTGTAATATTTATATTGAATTTAATTAAATTTTGTCTTTTTATACCCCTTTCTGCTTTTTCTGTAAGATTTATGCGTAATATATGATTACAATTTGGTACCATCTGTGTATCTGGTATAATATTCTTTTTTTCAATTATATATCTATCATTTTTGTTTCCATTGCAATTAATTTCTTCGTTAATTGTTTCCATGGTGGAATTTAATTTGCTATTGTCTGTATGATCATTAGAAAAATCTTGCCTATCTTTAATAAGTATACTATCTTCGAATTTAATCGCACTGTCATCCTTTAAGACTTTTCCAATTTGTTTTTCTTTAAGTATATCAGTATTACAGTTTATTTTATGCTTCAAAAAATAGTATTCCCGCTTATACTTCTTAGAACAAACATTGCAAATATACGATACTGTTTTACATCTCTTGGCCTTTCTACATTTCTTTGGTTCTGGAAATTCTTTGTTTCTTTCATCATCATCATTCAGTTTCACAGAAGACATATTCAGTATCAGTTGCTTGTTATTTATTTGTGAATGCATTGATTCAGTTACAGAATATTGTTCTATTTTTGACAAACTATTAGCGTTACTTTTTGAAGATTTTCTTGTTATTTCTCTTCTTTCAATTTTTTTTCGGTTAATCTCATTTATCGAAATTACGTCTAAAGTTTCTAAATTGGATTTAACTTTTTGACCCATGTATGTATTTCTTACTTTCTCTTCAATTAAATGGTCTTCCTTTAGACATTGACCTTTTTTCATGCTTTTGGTCTTTAAATTTATTTTTCCATTTTTATCAATTTCGATATTTTTATATGCAAATGATTCTCTGTATAGAGAATATTGTGATCGTATAGTATCTTTTCTTTGATAATGCATTTCCTTTCCTTCTTGAAAACATGAGTTCGTACCGTTTTCAATATAATTTGGAGTAGATAACAGTTGCGATACTTCAGATAAAGGTAGATCTTCGATTTTAACCAAAGGTACTGTTAACTTTTTAGTAATCATAGAATTTATAGGTGTTAAGTTTTTTTTCGTTTTAATATGTCTTTTATTTGTTTTAATATGCCTTTTATTTGTTCTTTTCTGCTTTTTTTGTACTACAGAAGTGGTAGAAGTATTGATACTGTTTTCTTTTTTTCCCTTTTTTATTGTTTCTTTTAAACATTTTTTGTTTACTGTTTCAATTGTATTTTGTTCATATATTTTCATTGTATCATACATTTCCTGTTGTTCACTATGATTCAAATTTTGAAATTGGTCCTGAGATTTTAGAATTTCTTCTTTCCTAACTTTACTGTGAACACTTTTTCTTAATTTTCCTATCGTAATGGATTTATTAAATTCATATTTATGCTTCTTCTCAAGAACCGACGAGATATTATAACCATTATTATGACTAGTTTGTATTGTAGTCTGCATTATATTATCATTTGTTTCTAAATTTGAAGATTTCTCTTTTTGCTCCAACATTACATTTAATAAATCTTTTTCCTGGTATCCTTCTAACGCTTTATCACAGAACAAAGTGTCATTGTATAAATTACAAGTGTTTGTTTTCGATTTACTACGAAAATGCGTTGCCATTCGTAAATTATGCTTAAATATCGTTTTACGTTTAATTTGTATTATTCGCGGCATTTTAGTCTTATTTGAATTTTCTACGCTGTCACTATCTTCAGGCAACAATTCCGACATATTTTCCTTAAATCTTTTTAAAGCCTGGTTCCTCCTTATTTTGGATTTCGTTTGTACATTTTCCTGTAACGAATTCATTAAATTTTCTTCACCTAATGCATCCAGTTTCCTTCTCATACTACTAATTACTAACATATCCTGAACTTGATTTTTATTTACATGTTGTTCCAGCGTTTTCTCATGTGAAATAGAAAGAACCATTATCTTTATTGAATCTGCTTCTATAAAAGTTGTATTTGTTAAACTCTTGGCTAAAATTAAACTGAATTCTGCTATGTAATTTAATGTTATTAAATTACACGATTTTACCTTTCACGAGTCCATTTCCACTTCTTTTAAATATTAACTCCTCAGATTCTTGTGCAAATAATAGAAAATTATTACACATTCACTTTTCTGTATTCTTTTATGTTTCTTCTTTAAAGTTCTTATGTTTTCTTGCACCAATATACCTATATGAGTCGTATTCATTAGATTAATATTATGTAATGTATCTTCAGCAACTTGCTCGTCTTAAAGATATTCAAATACTTTTCCTTCATATGTTCACACAAATTCCTGTTTCTTTTTGCTCCCTAGGAAATCTAGTCCTATGTTCTTTGCTGATTTCGTCAGATTTTTTTTTTAATTCCTTAGACATCCAAGTATAAATTGTACAATGATCTTTTTGTTTATGATATTCCAATTTTTCATTACAGAGAAAAAAAGTGCTGCATATAACACAAGTAAACAATCTACTATCACAGTGATAAAGGGCTTTGCATTCTGTTTCAAAATTCGTCTTATTTTGTCTTGATCTTAAAATCACAGGTTTCTGTGCTTTGAATTTCGATCTAAATCTGTTTCATATTTTAAACAGATAAATCTTTTTGTATTACTTCTTCTCTTTCGTTTTTTTGGAACTTTATACCCTTGATATTTTTCATTCAAGTCTGAAACATTTATTTGATCTTGAACAATAAATGTGTCAATGCAAACTTCACTATCACACAGGTACTGTTTATGTTCAAATAATTTTAAATCATTATTGATTTTCTTTTTATATTTGGTGTTGATAATTTTTGATACTGTACTTTGGTTTGGTCTTACTTGATCCTCATACTTCTTTCTGTCAAACTTAGTCATTACGTCCAAGCTTTCATATCCTTAAACAGTAACATTTTCGTTAATTCCAATATGTAATAAATGATTTTTATTATATATGTGAAATACAGGAACATGTAATAACGTTTTTTATTCTCTAAAAACATTATAATTTCATACATAAATAGTTTAAAGAAATTTGTTATCTTTCAAACAATTTTTACCTGCATTATGGAGTATCCTTAATATTAATAATTCACTTCATATGCACATATTACAAAAATATTATGATTAAAAGTTCCATATAGTAATTATTATTATGTTTGCAAATGTTTATGTTCACAGTATATTTCTTTATTCTTCTTCTTTTTGTTTATATAGGACTGATAATATTTCTGCACAGTGATATCAGAGGTGACACGCAGTTGTCAATACTTGGATTATTAAGATCTATAAAACAAAACATAAAACAGTTTATACACATACAGGAATCTTTATACAAATTAATTTTACCTATAAAACTAAATAATTGTAAATTTTAAAAGAACTGAATATTTTGTATGTAAATACAAAAATTTTTAAATGAAACAGATTAACTTTAAATACTCCAGTTCTGTTCACGTATAATTGTTCACAACACATAACATTACAACTGTTTTTGTTAACATTACGATTCTTCAGTCTAGATATACAGTAAATACATCTCTCTCATACCGACATAGGTTCTTATATTTATGAATAACTACATAGCTCAAACTTCTATCCTCGTTAACTATGTAGGTGTAAGACTAAAATGCTTGGAGAAACTAAAGAAAATTGAAATCACTCTTCATTCATACGTATATACATGTATGTATTATAATATGTATATAGATGTCTACTTAACCTCAAAGTTCCTCTACATTCTGTTGGCCCGTTAGCATGACAACACTACGCTGACACTAATCGCACGTTAATCGAACGATTTGGGAAAGACAAATGCGGAAACTAGTTCTCACTGTTATTCAAATTTGTATATTTTTCGAGACTGAAAACTTTAAGAAAGTAAATAACGGTATAGCATTGTGTACAAGACACTCGAGTGCACATTAGTTTTCCTTCAGTGTAGGACAGAGATGGCCATCCGGAGCGCAGATCCACTTCGGCCTACCCCCACTCTGCGTCCATTTCTCCTCACGTAGTCGGTAACTCCCGGCAAGTACAATTTTTGAAGAAACAGTCACGTAATAAGAATAATTATTTTTTATATATGACATTAGGTTTATCCAAAGATTACATCTCTGCTTTGGTATACATCATTTGTCATATAGAAACTGTGATGCTGCGCTCCGGATGGCAATCACGGGTGTAGGGGAAGGAGCCTCCCACCATTCGTCTGATCGAAAATCTCCTTCCTTGTCTAGCTCGTTCGTGCTATTCTATAGAGTTCAATAGTTATGCTAATCTTTACCAGTCTAGAAACAATTAATGACTCGTATAATGCGATTAAGTAGAACATCATGAAAGTTTACAGTTCCATGAACCATGTAAGGGTACGTGTCCATTTGAGTTTTATACGGTAGTCGCTCTCGAGAGTATGTACGTACAAAGCATATTTCAATTACAAGTCAAAAGGCAGACTTACGTACTGGAATTACGTCACTTACAAATCAAAGATCTTACAAGTATCTTGTTAGATGCGGATCCTGTTTTTCTTTTAGAAACAGAAAGTAACAAAGACTTTGACAAACAATTATTCTTTAATCATTATCCAAAACTGCTAATTTTCATTTAAACATGTTTTTCAACTTTTTATGCATGTATATGCATAAAACATAAGCAGTTATATTTGTGGGACTTTTTCTCGCAATGAAATTTATACGATCAAGTAGTTAATATTCATGAAAAGATATTTCTTTATCTTGGGCTTCGGAAATTTCTGTGGCTAAACTAAATATTGACACATCAGAACACGTGGAAAATACCAAGCATTAGGTTATCCTAAAAAGTTCGTAGCCTTTTTGTGATGTCTTGTATAAGAAAAAACTCTGCGGACTTTTCGGATGACCTACAAATATCTTAACTAACTTGTAAATGTTCTTTTTAATATCTCTCAAAAGTTTTAAGGCTTATTCAAACATATGTATTTGATAACACCTAAAAAACTTCATACATAAGAAATTATACATGTGCAACGGAGACATTATTTCAACAAATTTGATGATGTGCGACAGAAGCGCTTATTTTTCAATTCTTCCCGCCAAATACTTCCAGTTCCCTACATTATCGATTGTGCACGAGGATTATAAAATGTGATTTCAAAAGTAATTGTTTGATCGTTGAGTGCCACGGGCTTTTACAAAAATCTGGTTGAAAAATGCTAAGCGGCACGATCGCGCTTCTTTCGTTTCGTGTTGAAAAATGCCAAGCGGCGCGATTGTGCTGCTTTTCTGCTCATAAGGAGTAAGTATTGTCTCATTGATTCATTGTTATTGTGGTATTCCTATGAGTATAAGTAATGAGAATATTGTGTTGAATAATTTCGAAATACAGACACGCATCGACAAAATTCGAATGTGCAGTCAGTTCGACTCTACGGACCGATTAGCTGGCACTTTCAGGCACTAAACAGGAGAAGCGCGATCGCGCCGTCTGGCACTCAAACGGTTAATCACATGTATAGCGTGAAATAAACATACTATTGTCATAGTAGGTACTTTGGTCATCTAAGTTTATTGTGTTTGTATTTTTAAAAATTGTTTCATGAATCGTTAAAAAAGTTAGTTTTATAAAACCTATCCTAATTTAAAAGGTTTTTTTTCTCTATATGTTTATTTCCTTGCTTTGTTGAAAAAGCTGACATATCTGATTGTTGACTATAAATGTATTTTACTTTGTTATATGCTGTACGTTTTCAAATTATTGCTATTACTATTTTAAACTAATAGAATGCAAGAATTAGGTATCACTGTAAATATTATTGCGTATTTAAGAATTTGCAAGTTAAAATATTAGTACAATTAAATAGCAGTGTAATGTTCACGTGTATAATATAAATATACAAATAATACAGCAGGTAAAGGTTTTATTTATATTAAAGTATTTGTATATCAAATTATTTTTATGTCAATAATTAATCCAAAGTTATTTTTGTATGAGAAAAACAACTACTTCCAATATTCAGAATCTTATTTTTTAATTGTAATTTTTACAGGTTACCCGAAGAAAATGCATGCATTGTATTGCATATATATTTTTACAATTCTTTGCCTTGTGATTATTACGAGAATATGTTTAATGATATTCTGTGTATCTAAAAAAAAACATAAAAAAGTAGTTCGGGTTGATCCTGTTAAGACAATGATAATTCTAGGGTCTGGTGGGCACACAGCAGAAATGATACGAATTCTCAAATATTTAAATTTTAAACATTATTCGCCAAGAATATATGTACATGCTGACACAGATGAGATGAGTATGGAAAAAGTGAAAAGCTTAGAACAAAATAATACAGATTACAAGATATTGAAAATTCATAGAAGCAGAGAAATTCATCAGTCGTATTATACATCTGTTTACACTACCATTTGTGCAACATTGGAATCAATTCCACTTGTATGGGCAGAGCATCCAGAACTGCTTTTATGCAATGGTCCAGGCACTTGCGTTCCCTTATGTATTATAACATTTATGTTCAAAGCCTTTTATGCTATGCAAACAACTATTGTATATATTGAAAGTTTTTGCAGAGTTAAAACATTATCATTAACGGGAAAAATTTTGTATTATATAGCTGATTATTCAATTGTTCAGTGGCCACATTTGAGCAAACCAATGTATAAAAGGACACTTTATTTATATGATTAAAATAATAGTGATACGTATACATATTCTTTTACTGATTATACCTTTAACATTTTTAGATGTATAAGCACACATTTATTGCAAAGTTAATTCCCTGGGACTCATTAGAAGAAAATGTACAAACTTATGTACCACCTGAAATGAAAACACAGTTAAAATCTATAGTAATGAAGTTAAAAAATTTCACTGAAAACAAAACGTAAATACAAATTTTTATAATCATATATATTTACAATTTGTTGATACATTAATATATTGGTATATATTTATATACATTTAAGTATGTTAAATGTGCATGGAAATTCAATATGTATTTACATACTTTTTTTATAAACATAAGTTTAATGATCATTAACTTTTCTGTAAAAGGAACTTATCATCCCAATGGATACGAAATCGATTAGTTTTAATTGAAGCTTGTTTAGACAAAACATGGGAAACATTAAATTCAGGTTACTGGCAATTTGTCCCAATAGAGTACCGATATTGCTACACATTGTGTATTATCATCAAGGTATTATTTGAAAACACAACATTCATGACTATTCATAAAACAGTATTATTATGCATTAGCCATTATCCATTATTATACATTATAGGCATTATTAATGGAGCTTGATTTTGACAATGAAACCCCAGAATCTGTAAAGAATATGACATTACTAAAGAATATTATTCAACAAATTGATAAGGGAATATTATTAGGAGCACCACTTCCAAATATGTCTTGTTTATTACCAACAATTGCTTCCCAGTTAAATAATCATTGTACTAGTAAGTATTTAAGAGGTATAAATAATGTAATGAGTTTATTTAAGAAATCATTATATTACACTTTTATATCATTGTATCTTCAGTAAAGTCATTTGCTTTGCAAGAAATAGTTATTAATTCTAATAAGATGCACAATTCTATAATGCCTGGATTTACTGAAATTAGCCACTACAATGAACCTTCAATGGAATTATTCTATAGAGATATCTTTATGCCAAAAGTTCCAGCAATATTAAAAGGTACTTTTTATGAATTTCATTAGCATTCAACCTGATCATCAGTTCACAATCAACAGCTTATAATCGTAGGTTGTATTAACCATTGGAAGGCTTTAGAACGTTGGCAGAATTTACATTATTTAAGTCAAATAGCTGGAAATCGAACAATACCTGTTGAGATTGGGTCACGGTATACAGATGAAGATTGGTCACAGCAACTTCTTAATTTTTCTGACTTTTTACAAAAGCATATATTAGCAAAAGGGGATAAAGTCGGTTACTTGGCTCAACATCAACTTTTTGAACAGGTCTTTAAGTTTTATATGTTTTGTACTATTTGGTAAATTTACAAAATTTTTAGAAAGAACTTTGGTTTTGATTTCATAATAATTATTTCAGATTCCTGAATTGAAAAACGATTTTGCAATACCTGAATACTGCAATTTTACAGATAACAATGAAGTAGAACAACCTGATATAAATGCTTGGTTTGGACCTAGTGGAACCATTTCACCTCTGCATTTTGATCCAAAAAATAATCTTTTGTGTCAAGTATGAACATTAATTGAAATATTTTTAATATAACAGGGAACAACATGTTTTACTGTGCTTATTAAATAGTTTATAAATGCGAAAGGACATTGAATATTTGACACATTTTGTGTTACTGATTTTTATTACTTTTTAGGTGTTTGGGTACAAAAGAGTTATTTTATATCATCCAAACGATTCATCTAATTTATATCCATATGAGACGAGATTACTTAATAATACTGCGCAAGTAGACCCATTAAATCCAAATTATGAAAAGTGGCCCAAATTTACTAAAGCCAAAGGTTTTATGAGTTACTTAAAACCAGGAGAAATGCTTTATATTCCTCCAAAATGGTGGCATCATGTTACTGCTTTAACTCCAAGCTTTTCAATTAGCTTTTGGTGGAAGTAAAGAACAAAGGAATGTGCAAAGCTTATAAAAAAATAATAATAAAATTAGAATTATATTTATACTTGTTGAAATGAAAATAAAGTGATCTATTTCAGTTTACTTGAGCAAAGTCTAACAGAATCAGCAAAAATGGGATGGAGAATGATATGAAGTGTGAATGTTTTGGGCGATTTACAGAGCAAAGGGTTACAGAGAAATAGAGTAAAATGAGCATTCTTATCTGTTCATATGTTTAAATAACAGTAGAGGATATGTTATATCTATTTTTGGTGTAGAATTTGATGGTATAAAATTCAATTTTTGAATTGTTTTTTTAAAGATTATTTCAAGTTATTTTGTTTTTTATTAATATTTTGTTAGATAAACAAACGAATTCAACGACCTTCTGCCATCATGTTATCTTGCGATATGTGACGGTTGGACAATACAATTTTGCACGCAAAGGAAAGGTGACTTTGAAATAATTGCAAAAAAACAATTTAACAAACTTAATTTATATACCATAATATTTTAAATTGGGAATAAAAGAGACATGCCCCCCTACTGCTATTAAAAAAAGTTAATATTTTATAAAGTGAGTCACAAAAACACATGTACCTTATTAACTTCTGACTTTAACCGATTTGTACATTGCACAGTAAGTTGTGAGGAATATTGGGGCAAAAAAAGAAGAAACTTTATGGCCTGAGATTATTTGATTAAGAAAAAAATAATATGTACTATACATCGTAAGTTACAATGGACATTACCAAAATCATATACACATTTTCATGAAATTTTGGTACGATTAGTACTCGAAGAAATATTTGGCGTTTTTTTTTTTTTTTATTGAACCACAGACGAGGTATGAAATAGACTAATCTATTTTTATAAGATTCATATTAGCAATGAAGAATAAACCAACGAAAAAAAAATCATAATATAAAACTGTACCAGATCAGTAATGTTTTAAACAATATATGTATTAAAAACAATATAGTAGTGTCCGTTTAAGCGTCCGCAGTCCGGAGCAGGCGCGGAGAGAGGGAAAGATTGAGTGTGAATGAAATAGCGATACTCGCCGAAAGCTAATCGGCGTTAAAAGTTACGTTGTTATGACAGGTGTCACGCTTAAAGCTCACGCGGAGACTCCAGACTTTATTTCCAAGAATTGATGGGGATAGCGGCGGACGCTAAAGTGGTCAAAAGTCCGGACGCTTAAGCGGACACTACTGTAATCTGTAAGATATTTTTGTAAGTATTCGTTATGCTTGAAATTTGGCTATTCGGCTTCATCTGTTTGCTGGTGTTTGCTATATATGATTCTGTTGCTCATTTCCCGCATTTACTACCTAACAAACCTCTGTCCTTTGCCCGATGTAATTCCTAAACTCACTGTTCTAAATCGTAGAGTGCGCTGAAAAACCAGAGGTTTCTGGTGCCGTCGGTATTTCAGATCGTGTGACACGAAGTCCTATAAGACAATTGGTCTATTCTATACCTCGTCCATGATTAGTCTATTCAACTCTACTCCATACCTCGTCTGTGATTGAACGATCAAACGAACTTACCTGTAAGTGAAGTTCAATCGTAATTATGTGAAGGGTCTCGTTCGAAGAGATTACAATTGTAGTATTTCTTTCGTCGCGCTAGATGTCACAACGTTCAGAGTGAAAAAAACAAAATACCGTCTTTCCTCGTGTTCCGTTCCAGCTTCATGTTTTCAGAGTATATTTAAAATTGCTTGATTTCAATTAGGGATTAGGGAAAGGGAAAAGAATTCCATTTTTATTTTCTAGAATAGAATTGTAATCTATTCGAACCAATAATATCTCCGTTCATCATATAATTGTGATCGAATTTCGCTTACAGGTAAGTTCGTTTGATCGTTCAATTATATTTCATTCGCTTCATTCTCAAGATTACAATTGTAGTTGTTTAGAGAGACAGCAATTTTAAATAATGATAATTTGTTAATCGAACCTTCTTTAACAAACATGTCGAATAACTTTTATTTACCATGTTATAGCAATTGCAAACTTGTAACTATCTGTTACTGTAGGTTTATTGTATTTAAAATCTCCACCACCCTGCTGTTTGTCTAATTGTACTTAAGTGAATGTCCTTAGTTAATGCAACTGATGCGGCTGCATGTTTTGTCGAATGAGCTGAAAATATTAATATATATGTACCGCGTTTTGCTAATACAGCCTTAACACGTTCGTCGTCGCACCGGAATCGCGATACTTCGCCAGGTGCCGACTCTGTTTTTTGTAATAACAAACTTAAAATTGTTATTAATTGATTGTTATGCATACTATTCCATTGCTGTTTAGTATTTGGGCGATTTAGAGTCATTTTCATATTTCATGCGCCAGCGCGTGACATGTGAGTATGCTTCAAATATTGGACATAAACGATAGCAAATACAAAAATAAATATACTTACAATTTTCTAACTAATTACAAAAAACTATAAATATAAATGTATGTATTCAGCAACATAAACCAAAGAAAATTTACTGAAAATTAATATATTTGAAATATATTTACATAACAAAAACAAATATGCAGTATAATAACAAATAAACTTATAATATATTTGAAAGAAACATATCACAAAACAAAGCTACTTTGTTTGGCTATAAGATCTACCTAAGGTAAATATATCACAAAAATTAACTACAAGAAAAAATAAGGAAAAAACATTTAAAATGAATATATTACAAAGATACAAATATTCTGTTCGGTATTATAAGAAATATACTGTAAGTGCTTTAAAAAAATTATACGTATTTAATCTTTTTGCAGTCTAGACAGTAACCAGGTATTCTGTCGCAGGTTATGCAGACTTACATAGTGTCTTTACATTTTTCTTGTAAATAACAATTTCTACACAGCTTCCTTATGATCTTTCCAGCCTTTATTTGTTCACATATTTTTAAAGTGTGTTCAACTATACCATAGTCAGAAACAAGATTAAAAGGTTGTTTCATTAAATGTCTTAGTATTGACAAACGAAAATCATAAAGTGACATTTTATTTCCTGAATATTTATTGTAGAGTTGATATGCATTTATCATCATGAGTTGCAAAATATGTACAAATATTTTAGATGGCCACCTAAGAGCTTTTTGTTCACAGGGATAATATGCAAGCATTTGATCTTGCCTGTCTATGCCTAACATATATTTATTATAATTAATGATTGGCAGTGGTTTAGACTTTGTTTCTTTTCGTTTGCTTTGTGTTTCAATCATGTCATTTTTATGTTGGTTAGATATATAAGCGACATCTCATTTGTCCTTCCACTTACCTATCATTATTCCATGTATATATTTTGCAATAATTTCCCCTTTCTTTAGTTCTTTTTTCTTTCACCTCTGTCAGAAAAGATTTTTTGTTACTATAAGATTTATCCCATGTCTACGAATACTTTGGCTTTTATGGTCTTAATTTATATACACCTTTTAAAAATCTAGATCATCAGGGTTTCATCTATTTTCTGAGAAATAAGTCATATTGCAGATCTGTATGTGTTTAGTGTACCATATGATGCGCCTGCTTCAAAACTTTCTGTTAAAAACCTAAGAAGATTTTTCTTTATCATCAAATATAAATCAACATCAGTCTTCTTGCAAAATTGCTTAGCTATAGCCAGAGCTAAGAATGCTAATAAGATCTTCACTGCTTCTATAGGAACATTTTTCTTTACAAAGCTTTTGCATGCTCTTTAGCAAGCCTGATTATCCCTTGTAACAGTAACTCATACTCTATGATAGAGGATGAAAGAGAGGTCTTACATCTAATATCCTGTGACTACGATGCTGCATCTGGATGAATTTTAGGAAATGGAACATTCTTTGTCTTATTCTAGTTTACTAGAGTGACTGCGAATTGCTTTCGATAATCTGTGTGTTCTGGATGATCTGGGAAAGGGAGATCTTCTGCAACTTCTATTTCCACTGCCTCAACAAGGTCTGGTGTTTTCTACATGGCAATACCATTGACAAACTATAATCTGTATGATGAACTAAAAGATAAAATTTTGTTTAATAGAATAGATAATATTTAAAAGTTCAAATAACAAAATATCATTATTTCCCTCATGACTTTCACCATAATTTTTTTACAATGTGTGAACAATTTAAAGCCAAAAGTCTAAAGGGTAAGAATGCTGCAAGCCTTAGGCTATGGAATGATACGAATGATGAGAAATTCTGAATAGATTAAGAACAAAGAAATTATAGGGTGTGTAGATAAAAGGATGAAAACTAGATGCATGTGTTACAAAGATAAGTAAATGAGGAAGATAAAGTAGAAAGGGAAAGGAGATTTTAAAGAACTGAGGGTACAGAGAAACTTGAACGAATGAAGTGGAAGAAATAAGAATCAGCGGAGGGACAAGGAAAGGTTGAAAGCAGTGTATGAATGAGGAAGGGAACAAAGTTATACGAGTGTAAGTATTGTATTATACTGTGTATAGTAACATAATGACACAAACAAAGTACTGTAATTGTAATTTTAATTTAAGATATCTAGATAATGTAATAGGTTTAAGTAAAGTTAAATTAGGTAGAGAAGAGAAAGAAAGAGAGAGAAATGGAGAGAGAATGTAAGTTTAGTTATAATATAAACTGTAAGTTTATTTTAGTTATACAGTTTTGTGATGTAAATATTACAACCAAAAGAGATCAATAAAATTATATCTATTTGAAAATAAGAATTAAGTTAGAAGAGTTAAATTAAGAAATTATAAATCTTCTATATTCTTGAAAACATTAAATATATGAATATAATACATATCATTTTAAAATTGAATATAATTTTGTTTATCTTCAGAGATTTTAATTTTTTTCTTATCATGTAACTTGGATCATGTTCTATGTTAGTTTTACATTTCTTTCACTATCTGATGATATTTCAAATTCAGTTTCATTACTCTTTATTATAACATATGCCAGACTTGGAAATATTTATAAACCAAAGTTAAACATTCATTTTTTGTTTCTTCATTATGTAAATAAAATTATTTTATTTCTTAAGCTTTCATTTTATGAATGAAACATCTTTTACTTCATTTGATCTTCGCATATGCTGTTCATAACAGCACTTCAAATACTTCTGCTCTGAATAGTACCTAGATCTTAATATATTTCTATGAAATATATTTCTTTACAACAGTTGCCCTTTTTTGCTGATGTAATGGATGAATAAGAATAAATATTGTTAAATTTTAAACAAGTTTATTTTAAATAAATATTAGTCGTCTTTCAGGTGTATTATTGTATTACATTAAAGGGTTTCATCTTTTATCTCATAAATAAATTAGTAAATACAAATAATTCAGTATATTACAATAACATGTAAAAGCGATGTTGTTATTCCAGAAGGTTGA
The DNA here is from genome assembly GCA_916610135.2 of Macropis europaea. Lineage (NCBI taxonomy): Eukaryota > Metazoa > Arthropoda > Insecta > Hymenoptera > Melittidae > Macropis > Macropis europaea. The sequence goes on along the minus strand of OU744345.1, from coordinate 20,296,463 downwards.
TGTACATGAAATTCATAATAATTATAATGTAATAGCCTTGAGAATATGATAACCTATTTATTATTTACTATTTAAAAGCGTATTTCACCCAGTTCCAAGCAGATGCACCACAAAGGCGTTCATGAGAATAAAACGGAATGCTATAAATATCGCCTGACCTACGTTTTCAATATGGAGTACAGAAAACATACGAGTACGTGAGGCCCGTCAAACGAAATACACGGTTTATAATTTAGAAATGATCACAGAAGCTGAAGTGTTTCCACCAATCATTAGGTTCCAGGTAAAAACGTGTGCAAGTAATATCCGCTGCAAAGACTGTGTTACAAATTTTGCTGTTTGATCTTACAATTTGACAAATTTCCTCGATGTTTTTCCCTTAAATTTAATAATGTTTGCAGTTTTCAAAACCAAACGTTACTGCAGTATCGCTTAACAAATAATATGTAACGATTTCTAACAAAATTTGAAATTTTGCGAAGTAGAATTTATCGTTGACATCAAAAACTTTGTTTTTTTTGTTTGTGTAAAAAGGGCCCAAACAATGTTAGATAATATACCATTTTTTTTCACGTTGCAATATTGGCAATGTTCCAATGTTTAAAGAAGTTCGTAATTATTTTTAGAAAATCCGTACTTGACCGTAACTATTGTTAGTTCATGAAAAAATTCAGAAATAAAACTATGCTACAAATATGTTTCAATTTATGTAATCAAAAGTATGAATAACGCGTTATTAATATAAATTTGAGTTCCTGTTTGAAGCGACAAAGGTGATTTCGAATTTTTTCATTTCTGACCTTACAACTATTTTTCAATTCACACACATTCTTTGTTACTAAAAATATTGGCTTAGAACAAAGAGGTATTACGCACATAAATATTGCGAAATGAATTAAACTTCTATTTTGTATTTTTTTAAATGTTCGAAATAAAATAACTGAGGCTTTTTTCACGTACATTGTTTTCTTTTCTGAAATGTACCATGTATGAAATGTAATAATACTAATAAATAACTATTTATTATATTTTATCATTTTTTTTAACCCGTTATTCACTTATGCTCAGGTATATAACGTACTACATGTAATACATATTTATGTTTTTGTTAAATTCTAGTTTAATATTTTAGAAAAATTAACATTCAAAACACAAGAGAAGATAAACAGTTAACAAGAAGATATTTCTTAAAGAAGTAGAAAACCTACAGAGATTCTAATCCGCCAGTACTTTTTAGGAAACAGTTTACTTTTTGAGAAATGAAACTTCTTGTTGAAAATTCTAGCATTTAAAGTAATTTTGCATTAAAATAACTGGCTAAATACAGCCAATACTCCATAGCAGTGATTCTCAAATTTATTTTGTCGTGGAACCTTTATAAATTTTATCAGAAATCGCGGAACCCATATCTGCATTTTACGGGCAACCACCGCCACTCTAATATTAATAAGATATTAAATGAAACACGAATAGTATGAGAGAAAGTGTTTATTCATATAAAAAAAATACAGTAAATGAAACATTAAAATTGAAAACAACACTGTTTTTAATTGTTATAAATTTGTAATTGTTGTGAAAAAAAATTAATAAAAAGAAGATTAATACGAAGAATATTGCTGCTTCTTGGATTCCAGTAAATTCGATTGAAAGGCATCTTAATTCCAGGAACCCCAGAATTTTTTCGCGAAACCCCAGAATACCGCGACGCACCTTGAGAAACACTACTCTATACTTTGTTTATACACATCAGCCACAATAAGCCGCTGTTAGAAAAGCGCTCGTGTAGGTCGGCACGTCTCCATAGAAGCAAAATTAATCCATTCACTGTTGAATTCGACGCAGTCAATTGGAACGCCTGCGCTGAATTTAACACGTTGAACGCCACAGTGAAAACGGCCATACCCAATCAGACACGATATCATTTACTATATTTTATATAAATCGTAAAGAAAAAAGAGATTTGAGTACTCAGTCGTGTTCTTCTGTTTCTACATCATTGTTTCAGTATGGAGTTAGTTCAGAATTTTGCGACAATCAATAATTATTGAATTAAATTAAATTTGAGGTGTCGGTCACCGGTAACCGCAACGGCGTTCAACGTGTTAACACACATTTTCAATGATGTGTTAGACTCTCTCTTATTAGATATTTCGCAAAAAATATTTCTTACACACGTTATTATTCTCGTTTAGTTTTTTGTTCCATTGATTTTATCCTCATATTACACCAGACCAGTCTATTTATAATGAAATAAAAGTGTAAGCGATAAGAAAATGAAATTTAGTCCAACTATAAATCCTACGATTATTTTGTTGAGATAACAGAATTGATAGGGACGTCTTCTGTGTACATTAGTAAAGTGGAGGTAGGCTGCAAATTTTTAAAACATCTTTATTACTAAAGTAATTCTTGTGTTCGTTAGGAGATGTTGCAAAAGTTTAAAACAGCTCTATCTCTGAAGTCATTTTTAGGATCGGTAACACAGGTGACACCACACGTCTGAGCCAACATAGTGGCTATTATCGTTTTGTTACTTTTCGATTTGGCAATACGTTGTAATAACCACTGAGCGAAACAATTAAAGAATTATAGTCGCATTTTACCTAATACGATTGTTCGTCAATTCTTTTCTGCTCAACGATGATCGTTGTTCGATCGGCAATCCGCACATGGTGCAGCTTTCCTGCTACATGATAACTTGCAATTTATAGTCTTGAGACACGAAGGTGTGACATAGATGAAGTTTCAGGGAACCTTTACTGCAGTGATAACAGATCACTAACACATTCTAGTTCTAGTATTTGTTCGTTTCGCGCCAGTCAAAAATTCAGTACGTTAACGTAAGTGAAAATTAAATTGTTGGCATCTGGATAATAACATTAAAACAGAATACTTTTACAACAATTTAATCGAAGATTCTAACAATGTAGAGAGTTTCACTCGTCTATAGTAAGATAGAATTGAACTACTTATACAATTTTGGGATGACTTATGTATGTATTACAGACAATTGTATTTTATGGGTGCATCGTTGCGCTTATGAAAAAATTGATTACATAGAACAATACAACTCATCATATTTGGATTTTACATTTACAACTTTTCTACGTTCAAACAGAAGCCACAATCAGTCTTACTTGTCCGACTGACTGTGTTCCCCGAAACGTAAAAGAGCGTGAGGGAAACATGTATTTACCTGACGACAATAAAATTTCATAACTCTGATTTTTCGTGAGCAATTAAAACACAGTACAAGGTGTGTACAGAACAAATTTCAACTTAGAACAGGATTTACTTTTTGATATTTTTTTATATTTATAATAGAATATATTCACATAAATTTAGAAGATTATTCAAGACGTGTTGTATTTTTCAAATACATTCTCACTACTATGAAAATCGTAGGCGGTGTCTGCATGAATTCTGATCACTCAGCATGGAATCGCTCATTAAAAACAGCATATTATACCGTGTCTGACTAGCTACGGTAATTTTCACTGTGGCAGTCAAGGCGTTAGTCCCGCCTTCAGGCCTCAAGACACAATGTCCAGCAGTAACATAAATCGCAACGTCGACAACGAGAGAGACAGACAGCGAGTGGGAATGAGTCGAATTGGGGAGGTGAACATGTACCCTCCGGTTTGATAAGCGCATGCGCGCAGCGACGATAAGGAACGATAAACCGCGTCGATGAGGAAAAAACAAGGACAGGTGATCCGAGGGGGTGAGAAGTGCAACCCCTGTTTTTCCCGTGATCGTTGCTGCTCGATTCTGCGCCCTGGTTCCCATACAGGGCGGCTCCTATATTCCTGTACGTCTTTAGCGTTACTCCAGGAGTGTATGGAATGGTGATTTAACGTGTAACGTGAAAAAACGAACTTTCGTGTCCGGCGGTCGCTGGACGACTAAAAGTATTCGAATCGGTGCCTGTGATTTCTTTTAAGGAGAACACAATGGTCACGGATAGTACTAGCCAGGTATGCATGCAGAAGTGCCGGGGATATTGTTGCCGGTATTCTCCTTCTCTCCCGGCCGATCGAAGGGTGTGAACTCTGATTAATACGACGAAACAGATTTCGGTTTCTCATTCGAACGGTGCACAAGGAAGTCCAAGATTCTGAGGATATTTTATTATACTGCAATTGCTTTTACGCAGCGAACTGCATCCGCGAACAAATTTTGGAATCTTGTTTTATAACCATTGATACGACGAAATAAGTGGCGACGGGGAGGGATGACAGTAAGCGAGAGAAATATATATGCAACCATTTGATCGTTTCAATGCTTTAGCGATATTATTATCGAAACAATAACAAAATGAAAAGAAATTCATGGAACGCGAGAAATAAAAAATCAAATTCGACGAAAGGTCGAAGTAAATGATTCGAGAAAATCGACTGCATTGCTTGACTATAGGTGCTGCACCGATACCCTTATTATAATAATGTAATACAATTAATTGCAATCTAAAAATAGTATCATAAATCGTTCGTGAGGCGTACTGTAATGGAAAGGTCGGAGACTTTATAAAAGCGTTTTTACCAATTTTTGTTCACAATCTTCAATTATTATATATTATTAAAAGTTACAAGGACATATTGAAAATATTATTATAACATTCTTATTAGCGCATGTTCGTTATGTGTCACGATAAATAATATTAAAAAAAAATCATTCTACTGTAATTACTTAATTATTTATTTAAACAGGAACGTGTTCCATAATCAATAATTAATGGATTTGTTCTTTACAATATATTTTTATAATCTGAGTATTTTGCAATTTTAATGTTGGAAGTCACATAGGTACCATTGAAGAAGTTGAGTCTTTTTTGGTACTTAGAGATTCTTTATTCTTGTAATAAGACTATTATCATATTTTTTCCACAATGTTCTTGTTCACTTGCATAGAAAATACTGATGCTTTGTACTTATGTGTACTGACTTATCAATACATACAATTTTTTAGCTGAAACAAACATGTTAACGTGATAATATTCACATTAAACAGTGAACTCTTGACGAATATGTAATTATTAAAAATATCTGTTAGTCTCCAGAGTAATGCACAATTTTTCAAACTATTAAAAGTGTTTCGAAAATTATCTTAGCGTTTTCTTTGAATTCTCGTTTTGGGGACTTTTTCATGTATAAATTCGAGTTTCTGTACTACACAATATTCTATAAATTTTATCGAAATTTATAATTATATCATTAACTAATATTTCTTCGTTATAATACTATTAATTATCTAACAGGCAAGTAATCATTTATACATACAAAAACAAAATGAAACTGTGTAATTCATTGAGCAGAATGTTCAGTTCAATTTTAATTTTTAAATGTTTCACATTCACTGAAAATAAGATTATCTTGATGCCATCATTGATTTCATATTGTAAATTACTTTCTGTAATTAATATCTATTTCTGTTTCATACTTAGGCCGATGATACGACAGCATTTCTTCGTGCTGCTCGGTCTGGAAACCTTGAAAAAGTGATTGAATTCCTCAATACCGATTTAGATATTAACACAGCCAACTCGGTAAGCATTAGTACGATGTATAAAGTTTCATATAATGCACTGTTCAGTAATATCTGACATGATATTCTGTCTTTCAGAACGGTTTAAATGCTTTACATTTAGCGTCGAAGGATGGACATGTGGAAATAGTAACAGAATTATTAAAAAGGGGTGCTAAGGTTGATGCAGCAACAAAGAAAGGAAATACAGCACTGCATATAGCTTCGCTGGGTAAATCATTATTATTGGTCAATAAAACAGATATAACATTTAAACATGATTCACTGTTCATTTTATTCCCAGCTGGTCAAGTGGAAATAGTCAATATTCTTATTCAATATGGAGCGGCAGTCAATATTCAGTCACAGAATGGTTTTACACCACTGTACATGGCTGCTCAAGAGAACCACGATCAAGTTGTTAAATTATTACTTAGTAACGGAGCTAATCAGAGCCTTGCAACTGAGGTAAACGCTTCAGATTCAACAACTTCTATTATGAATATATTATTCTATAAAAGGTAGCATTACGAAGGGTGAATCGTCTAACACGGCCTCCTCAGTTATTCTGTTGTCGTTGGACCGATTGAAATTTTGTTTCTTCGAATAACATGGTACAGAGAGGCCTTCAATGTGATTGTATTATATTTTTTCTTAGTCGCTTATTTCCCGAAGTTTTCGAGTTCACCTTCAGTTTCTTATAGACAACTCTATAATTTTTTTTACGCCCATCTTTTAGCTGATATTGAGACGAATTCGGGGAGTATAATGAAATATTTTTTTATCATCTAAACTAAGGTAACAGTAAAAAAAGGCTACCCGAGCGGAAGGGAATGTTGTATGATCTTATTAACGTTGAATATCGTGCACACTACGCTACCGTACGTTTTCCGGCGTTGTTGATAAAACAATATTAGTCATTATTTATATTTGACTGGTATGTGACTTTTCGTATATCGTTTGTAAACGTTACCTAAAAAGAAATATTAGAAAATATTTTATGATGCTTGGCAAACTCGTCTGATATCAGTGAAAAGATGGACATAAAAAGATTATAAGTTTATTTATAAAAAACTGAAGAGGACCTTCAGAGCTTTGAAAAAAGTGACTAAGAAAACATGTAATATAATCATCTGAAAAATTTCTCTGAACTATATTGTTCGAGGAAATACAAATTTCAATCGGTCCAGTAATAGCAGAATAATTTAAGGTGGTCACGTTAGGTGGTTCACCCTGTATTTGTCAAGAATATGTATTACGATTTAGTGTGAATTGCTTTTTAGGATGGCTTCACACCTCTTGCTGTCGCGATGCAACAGGGACACGATAAAGTTGTTAGCGTGCTCTTAGAAAATGATTCTAAGGGTAAAGTTCGACTACCGGCACTTCATATTGCAGCGAAAAAGGACGACTGTAAAGCTGCGGATCTGTTGTTACAAGTACATAATATACATTTATTTCACTCTATCGCATTTCCATGAAACTCAACAACTTATACTGAAGTCAATACAAACTTTCGTCTTTTAGAATGATCATAAGCCGGATGTTACCTCGAAAAGTGGATTCACTCCCCTGCATATCGCTGCTCACTACGGAAACGAAGACATAGCACGTTTATTGATAAAGCGTGGTGCTGACGTGAATTATTTAGCAAAGGTACAAAGGGTTGATTCAAACATGACCGTGCCGTGTCTGTTCCGTGTCCCGGACCCGAATTGGTTTCGTATTGGACGATGATGGACACGGCACGGTGATGTATGAGTTATTACATAAAAATATGGTAATCAATTTGGGTCCAGGGCATGGCCGGTCGTGTTTGACCAATAGCAACGGAACGGTCGTGTCCGAATCAACCCTATAACATTTACAAGTTTGTATGCGTATGTAATTGAACTTACAATTCTTCTTTGATAGCATAATATTAGCCCTTTACACGTGGCGGCGAAATGGGGTAAAAACAACATGGTGAAAGTATTGTTAGAGGATTCTGCGCAAATCGATGCTAAAACCAGGGACGGCTTAACGCCGCTTCATTGTGCAGCAAGATCTGGACACGAACAAGTGATTACCACGCTTCTTGAACAATCTGCACCTATAAGTGCACGAACGAAAGTACGTAACTTTGTTTATAAGCGTTAATACAGCAGCAGTTTTAACAATAACCGTGTATATGCAGAATGTACTAAATTAATTGCTCGATGAACTGTCTTTACAAACACACGACAAAAAATTCGGATTGTTTTAAATAATACTCGAATCTCGAAAGTCTTGAAAGTCTCGACAGATCTTGGTAGCCTCGGTACGTCTAGAAAGCTTCGAAAAATTTGGAATAAGCCAACTTGGAACGTACAGGCGAAATGTAAGTTGTTCAAATCATTGATATTATGGTATGGTTTACATTCGTCACATCCAAGATTCTTTTTCGAGACTGATCAAGACTTGTGAAGAGATTCGAAATATTAATAGCCATGTTGATATATCACTTATACATCAACTGATAAAGTTTAATACCTGCCCCAGAGCACCTGAAATAGTAGTCATCACTAGAATCTGCAACACCATAAATTTTCTATCAGCATCGGTACATTTGTTCGAATTGTCTGTTCATGGGGCAGTATTATCTAACTTAACATCTTTTTTAATGTCTTCCTTATTTCTTTATCTTTATTGCATGCCTATGCTTTTTTATATCCTGTGTGTACACTTTGTTAGTGACACTTCTTTTTATTATCAATTCTTCTCAATAAATTTGTAAGAAAATGTATTCAATGCTCATCACTAACAAGCATAACTGATGTGTTTTCAGAATGGACTTGCACCATTACATATGGCATCACAAGGAGACCATGTGGATGCAGCAAGAGTGTTATTATATCATCGAGCACCTGTGGATGAAGTTACGATTGATTATTTAACATCTCTTCATGTAGCTGCACACTGTGGACATGTTAGAGTTGCAAAACTGCTCCTCGACCGAAAAGCTGATCCAAATGCACGGGCTCTAAACGGCTTCACACCACTACATATTGCATGCAAGAAGAATCGAATAAAAGTCGTTGAGCTCTTGTTGAAACACGGAGCATCCATCGAGTCCACAACCGAGGTAGTTAAAACTATAAATTTTCTATTTACATTACTTATCATAGTCCATACATTTTATTAATTTCAAAGAATTAATCGTTTCTTTTAACTATGTTTATGTATACATTAAAATATTTTAATTTCAAAATGATTTAATTATGCTTAAAGTATTTTACAGCAACTTCGCAGGGATTAACTGGTTCCTTAATTTTGAAAAGACTGGTTAACGGGTATAAACATAGTTATGATCGATACAGATGATCATTTCTATGTATCATGAACTTTGTTGTATGTTAATGAAATTTAAGCCATTCGACTCTTTGGACGAGATGTCACGCGATCTAATTTTTACCCATAGGGTTCTTTGGACGATGTATCTCGCGACTCGATGTCGTTTATTTGGCGCTTCGGAAGACATTTTTCGCGTATTTTTTTATTGCAGTCGGATATTTTATAATTGTGTATTATCAGTAGGAGAAGAAAGAACAGTATACGTTTTTCAGAAAAATTTGTTGTCTTAGTTTTCTTTTACATGAAACACTTTTAAACATGGTGTTATATACAGGGTACTCCACATAACTCTGCTTCCTTCAATTATTTTGTTTTTTGTAAAGTTATTGCATTTGAAGGGGGAAATTAGGATTCCGTAGAAATTTTACTAATAGTGATATTTTCTTAAATGGTATCACTTATTTTTTTTATTTACCGTAAGAAAGGTAATATTGAAGCGCATTCAATCGTGTACAATAATATGATCTTGGAATGAAATCTTTATAAAACAAAGTATGAGTACACAAATGCTTACCTAGCTCTTTGTGTCATCCAGAGAAATTTTCAGCCTAAGGTTCTTTCAATGTCACGGTAAATAAAAAATAGGTAATTCCGTTTAAGAAAATGTTACTACTAGTAAAATCTCGGAAGAAATGACCTTGGTATGACATTCATAGCCTAATTTTGCCCCTTCAAATGCAATAACTTCCTTGCCAGGAATTTTTTTTGCATCTTTACAAAGAAGAAAACAATTGAGGGTGGCAGAGTTATGTGGGGCACCCTGTATTTCAGTGTTTCACGTAGAAGAAAAAAAAATAAACAATTTTTCTAAAAAACGTATACTGTTCTTTTTTTCTTATTGATAATACAAAATTATAAAATACCCTATTGCAATAAAAAGACTCGCGAAAAATCTCATCCGAAGCGCTAAATAAACGACATCGAGTCGCGAGATATATCGTCCGTGAATGCGAAGTAGTTAACTTCGAAATTAATGGAGTCATTAAATCAGAATTTTAACAGAAAATGCATGTATTTTACAGTCTGGACTGACTCCATTGCATGTGGCCAGTTTTATGGGATGTATGAATATCGTGATATTTCTGCTGCAACATGAAGCCAATCCTGATGTGCCAACAGTTAGGGGTGAAACGCCCCTACACCTGGCAGCTAGAGCTAATCAAACAGACATTATTCGAATTTTGTTAAGAAATGGAGCCAAAGTTGATGCTCGTGCGAGGGTAAGTAGAAAAAGATTTAAAGAAATTGTATTTTATAAGTCATATTAATTGATATACATATAAATGATCACCCATGCATTCACTATTACAAAATACTTTCACATATTCCATTAACCAGTCTCATTTTTTTCTCTTTTCTTATATTTGCTATTATATTTACTACTGTTAATTTTTATACATATATTCTATTATAATACATGCATGTATTAATCTATTTATGTATCATGAACACAGATTATCAGAGCGTGCACTGTAATTTGTGTATTTTATTATTTTTCATTAGGAGCAACAAACACCACTTCATATTGCATCACGCTTAGGAAACATCGATATTGTTATGCTGCTTCTGCAACATGGTGCATCTGTTGATACTACTACAAAAGACATGTACACGGCATTACATATTGCAGCAAAGGAAGGTCAGGAGGAGGTAATGTATAAAGAAATTGCAAAGATAGCAGACTATATTAGTAAGCAAAGTAGAATATGTTTGTTTTGGACGAGACACCGTGAATACCTTATGTAGACTCTGCAATGCAATAATTTGTTACTTTCTGTTGTCACTCATACTTTCTTTTATCGTCAACACATTTCATTTCTTACCTTGTTATTAAAGTTTTGTTTACGTTTGTTATACTTTCTGTTAAGTTATTTATATGTATTGAATTTTAATAAAATTTTTCATCGCACCAATTATTTTTACGTTGCCTTGTTGTTTCAGTGTTCTGTCGTGTCCAGATTTACAATAACAAGTTTCACCATTTATAGTGTCATCTCATTATTATTTTTATCCCAACTTCATGTTTGTGTTAAAACTTATGTGTAAGTTAATTTGTACCTTTCGTGCAATAGATTTAATTATTCTTAAGTATAGTATTGTTTGACAACTTAATCTTGACACCTGAAGGCAGTACACTTTAAGTGGCGACAAATCCTTGGTTTGTCCATGTACTGCATTCTTCTCATTGTATCTGAAACATTGCTCCAAATTATTGGCTGATTAATAATATGTTAAAAATCTCTTATCAATGTAGAGAGATCATTTTGTATTTCACCAATATCCCTACTCATAGTCTTGATACACCTCGAGGTCTCAAATTTGAGTTGTCTATCAATAGTAGAATATTATTTTGTATATATATTATATTCTCTAAATTTTTGCACTTTTAGATGTACTGTTGCATAGTAGACAATTTGATCACTATTAATTTTAGCTTATTTATTGTATTGTTTTTGTACTATATGTATAGCAAGATGCAAAATGTAGCTTCCATGGATGTTATCATTTAAAATTAACGTATAATCAAGGTAAGCCATGTATGTTTTACATTATTATTATGTTTAATAATGATATTTGGTTTCAATAAACTTAAAATATCATGACATTATTAAAGTTAAGAAAAAAAATTCTGTTTAATGTATTTAATGAACAAATTTAAAGTTAAAAATAGTATTCTTGTTCTTTCTTTTTCCATTATAAATTTTGCAAGATATTTTCAATGTTGTTTATTATGATTGTTATTTAGTGTAAGCATGTTAAATGAGGTAGCTAACTTTATCATCACAAACTGATTTTTTCATGCATGCAAATCATCAAGGACAATTTAATTAAGTTTTTTTATTACTTTTATTAATTGAATCCGTTACTACTTATATCATACAATAGCAGTATTATAAAAATTAATATAATGATCTGGAAATTACATCCTGTACAATTTTGCATGAAAAGGAGCTTTCGTTGATAAAGAAGAACTCTGTAATATGGTAAACTAATAGAAATAGAAACAATAACGAGGAAATTCATATTAGAAACACTAAGTACAGTACCAGAAGATAGAATGAATGAGAAAAAAACCGAGTACTAAGTTTTATTTGTTTAAAATTGTAATAACAAATATTTGTTGACTGATAATGAGCTTAAAGAAGACTTATTATTTAGAAATATTATTTTTCAAATATTATTGTTGGTAGAACATATTTTCTGTAAGACAAGACATAGTATTTAACAGTTATGTATGTTGTTATATTTGAGTTCAATTTTTCTTTATATCCAGGTGGCAACTATTCTTGTGGAAAATAATGCTTCAGTTAAAGCAACAACCAAAAATGGTTTTACCCCTTTACATATTGCAGCCAAATATGGTAACATGAGTGTTGCGAAGATACTTTTACAGAAAGACAACAAGCTAGATGCTCAAGGAAAGGTTTGTATAAATTTACACATGTTTCTATTGTATGACAACGCAAGCTTGGAACCTAAAGATGAGATTAATTAAATGATAACAAATTTTTAGTATAGATGAATTTTTCAGTGGCATTTAATAAAATAAGACTGTTTAACAACAGCAATGTATGAGCAATTCATTGTCACTGTAGTAAAATCTTTATATCATCCCTTCAAGTCTTGAGCTTGAGTTATAACAACTTCGTATAATTCTGGATGCCAGCTAAAAATTCATCATATATAGGAAAATTTTGTTATCATACAATGAGTTTTATCTTTAAGTCTAACTAAGTTGTCAGACAATAGTAAAAACATTTTCACATTTTTTATTATAGCATATCTTATTCTTAACTTCTGTCATTTACCTCATGTTACATCCAGGGAACTATAAATAATTATTTTGTTCTAGAATTTAGAATCAATCGAAGTCTCTGATTTTGTATTAGAAGGACATGTTGAAAATTTGAACATGACTTGATCTAAAAGTTTTAATGAAAGTAAGAAAATCTAGAACTGACCTCTCAGGGTTGTCTCCTCTGAGTTTCATGCATCACACACGCATAAGACAATGTGTATGGTTGTTCTGTGTCATTTTGCATAGGTATTAAGCATAAGACTTAAGGGAGACAACCTTCAAAGACTAGTTGTAGATTTTCTTACTTTAATTGGAAATTCATAAACTAGGACTATGAAAACCCCAATAATATTATATCATTCTAATGTTTGTATATTGGAGCCAGTTATATGAAATTGATTTTAGTATAATTGTTAATTTAATTGAATGTAAAATATTTCAGAATGATATTTCTCCATTACACTTGGCATGTCACTATGATCATCCAAGTGTTGCAAACCTTTTAATAGAGAAGGGAGCATCTCCTCACCTCGCGTCTCAAAATGGACATACACCTTTGCATATTGCTGCACGTAAAAATCAGGTAAACTCTTAAACTAGCATAGATCTAATAAAATACATATTTTCAAATGTTTCTTAGGTTTGTTTCTTGCATTATCAAATAAAACACATTCACATAGAATTCTTATTGAAAATGTTTCAGAATATATATATTCTAAATAACTATATTCATTTATAAATTTTCAGATGGACATTGCTTCTACTCTCTTAGAGAATGGAGCAAATGCAAATGCTGAATCTAAAGCAGGCTTCACTCCATTACATTTAAGCGCACAAAAAGGACACTATGACATGACGAACTTGTTAATTGAACATGGAGCTGATCCAAATCACAAATCGAAGGTAAAATATCTTTTCATAGTTATCTAAAACAAATGGAGTTGTTACTCATACGTTTCTATCTTTCTGCAATAAAATTTAAATTCATCTTTCTTGCATACATGCTATATGTACAAAAGTTTTGCATAATTTTAAAAAGAAGAAATTGAAATGAGGCAGTTTTTAATCTTCTTCAAACTAATAAGTATCTTATAGTATTTCTTATTAGATTTCTTTTTAAAAAGTCATTTATTTTTAATTCAGAATGGACTTACTGCATTGCATCTGTGCGCTCAAGAAGATTTTATAAGAGTGGCTTCCATTCTTGTGAAAAATGGTGCAAACATTGAAAGCGAAACTGAAACTGGTTATAGGCCAATACATATTGCAGCACATTTCGGAAATCTTTCGATGATACGATTCCTGTTGAAACACAATGCAACCATTGATGTGAAAACTCATCAAAATTACACACCACTTCATCAGGCTGCTCAACAAGGGCATGCTCATGTTGTTACCGCCTTGTTGGAAGGAAATGCTTCTCATAAAGCGCAAACTAATGTGAGTAACAGTATCATAGATAATTATTTTTTACTTAAATAATAAATAAAAGATAAAAACATAATTATATCAATTTTGCAATGGAGGTACATGTGGGAAAATTATTTCAGGATGGTTTAACAGCATTGAATATAGCTCAGAAATTGGGGTACATATCTGTTATGGAAGTATTAAAGGGATTATCTTATGATACATTAACACCTGATAACAAAAACTGGGATGAGAAATACAAAGTCATTGCACCAGAAAGTATACAAGAAACAAGTTTCATGTCTGACTCCGATGATGAAGGAGGTATACATTTTTCATATTGTGAATTACTGTTCCATCATCACTAAATATGCAGTAAAGATATTATATTGTTTCTTAACTATTACATACTTTCACAGAATTAATAGAAAATACTTATAACAGAGTAAAATATTACAATTTTCATTAATAACAATTATTGCCTGCCAAGATGTCATTAATTTATTTACTGTTTGAATTAAACCAAAATTAATGACAACTCGTCAGTAATTTATTTGAAAATTTGAAAACATAGAAAGTACATATTTATTAATTTGATCATGTAACAAAATTCTTTAAAAATATTTGATTTATAGGTTCAGATGCATTGATCAGCGAACAACCATATAGATATCTCACAGCAGACTTAATGAAAAGTTTAAGAGACGATTCTTTACCTATTGATGTTACAAGAGACGATCCAGTACATAGACCAGGTATGTATTTATTTTCTTGTTTCAAATTATGGCGATTAGCATTATGTAATTTTTTAAATTATTTCTTATTAGTTACAAAAGAAGAAAAGCAAGAGTTTACGCAGAGCAATAATTACTGTTTAGCAGAAAATTTCGATACTGAAGGAATCAACTTGGGGTATGTAGATTCCTTTTAATATATTGCTTAGTAGTTTCTCTATTATCTATGTGTAACTATTATTAATCAATATAAACTGTTTCTATTTTTAGCCGACTTCATTTCAGATCGTAAGTATACTTTACTAACATAGCAAGAAAAAGTGGTAAAAGTTTTGCAGCAATGCAATGGTTAACAATGTGTTAATTTAGTTATAACTAAATTATAAATTTGTGATTCAATGTAAGTTTAAGTATTAGTTTTATTTAATCAAAAAAATTAATTTCTAGATTTCTCGTGAGTTTCTTGGTAGACGCACGTGGAGGTGCAATGAAAGGATGCAGGCACAGTGGTGTACGTATCATAATACCACCACGTAGAGCAACAATGCCTATTCGTGTGACTTGTAGATTAATAAAACCTAATAAGGTAGCAAATCCTCCTCCTTTAATGGAGGGAGAGGCTTTAGCGACTCGTATCATAGAAATGGGACCAATCGGTGCAACTTTCTTAGGGTAAACAGATTTTTCTGTTTTAATTCTTTTGAGTAACAGCTTGTTAAATAATACGTATTCTATTTTAGGCCTGTTTTAATTGATATACCACATTTTGCATCTGTTCGAGGCAAAGAAAGGGAAATCATTATTCTCAGAAGCGAAAATGGAGAAACATGGAAAGAGCATGACAATTCTGCTGATAACGATGATACACTGTTGAATACACCATATGGTATTTATAAAATATGAAAGAATTCAACTTTTCATAATGATTTTAAACTTATTTATGTATTTCAAATGTTCAAACCGTTTGAAGAAGTTTGTAAGTTAATAAAAATTTAAGTACTGTATTTTACAGATCCTCAAATGAGTGCCAGTCATTCTGGTCGGATCACTCGTATAATAACAGCAGATTTTCCTCAATATTTCGCTATTGTGACGAGAATTAAACAGGAGGTTCACGTAATTGGCGCTGAAGGTGGTATTTTAATATCGAGCGTGGCTAATCACGTTCAGGCAGTTTTCCCACCGGGTGCGTTAACGAAGAAGATTAAAGTTGGATTACAGGTAAGTTATAATATTTGTAATTTATTAGTTGTAACTAACTAATATTATTTCAGAAAGTTATGCCTCAAAATTTATTTTTCAAAGCACTGTTTGTTTGTAGTATTCTGTTATGCTACTCTACCACTACCTCGTTTTTTTTTTGTTCTCATGCACAAGGTAAAATGCTAAACAACCTGTGAATTTTATTACTTCCCAATCGTATTATGTAATTATTTGTATTTCCTCAAGAAAATGATATATATAATGATAATAATATACTGCTTAAAACAATTAGAGGCTCGGGTTTTTCAATAATTTTATACAATCTATCATACATCAATAAAGAAAAATATGCTGTATCAGATATTATATTAGAATTTTTATATTATTTCACATCTTAAGAAACAAAAAATTATTTTGAGCAGTGTAATAATAATAATAATAGTAATATCCTTTTATATGAATGTTCCAATGAGAAAAGAAAAGAAGAAACGTAAGTGCATGATATTTTTGTAGGCACACGTAATTCCTGCAGAACTTACAGCAAAATTGCTTGGCAATTGCGTAGCTGTTTCTCCAGTAATAACGATTGAACCGAGGAGACGAAAATTCCATAAACCTATCACGCTCACGATACCAGTACCACAAGCTGCTAATAAAGGGATGATCAATCAGTATGGGGGAGAAACGCCCACGTTGCGTCTCTTGTGTAGCATCACAGGTAAATATATAGGATGGTACAATTGAAAATAAGTGACTTGTAAACAGCATTTATTGGTATTATACATTTTTTCAGAAAATTGTACAGAGAATATAATTTTAAATTTTATTTGCTTAAAAATTATATGTATTTAACACGTTTGTTGTCTCCTCACAAACATGTGGTTCAGGGTAATTAACTTTAATTCTGAATGATTCTTTTTCATGTTTTCTTCAGTTTTTAATACACATTTGTGTGTTGAAATTATTGCATACAGTCATATTATTATATGTAGGTTTATATATAACAATTGGATATTAAATTACATAGTGGGTGTTAAATGGTATTCTTTATTAAAGTTTTTAACGTATTCGTATCAATTTAATATCTATTTCGAATACAGGTGGTACAAGTGAATCGCAGTGGGAAGATGTTACTGGCTCAACGCCATTAACGTTCATGAATGACAGAGTATCCTTTACCACCACAGTCTCTGCTCGATTTTGGTTAATGGACTGCCGAAATATTGGTGCAGTTCCAAAAATGGCTACTGAATTGTATGAAGAATCTTTGTTCATACCATATATTACAAAGTACGTGATATTAAATATCATGTTGCGCTACAATTTCTGGTCATTCTACTCTTTCAAACGTGCTGCCTCAACATTTACCTTGCTACACTATGCATTATGTTCCTGTACCGTTTTCTTTTATAAATATTACTGTATTTCTTATATATTATTATTATCTATCTACCACTCATCTTCATTCTATTCACTTTTATCTTTATTATTATTGATAATTATTCGCTTCGTTTTGCTATACTTGAGGCAAGGTTCAAAAAGCCTATCACTGTACCTTACCTTTGTATTATTGGTAATTTGAAATTGTTTTGTGTTTAATTGTTCCATGTTTTTCTTAAACAGTGCAATAAAGACTTTTTAAAAAGTAGGAGATCATATTGTTTTTTGCAGCTTTGTAATCTATTCGAAGAGAATGGATATTCTTGAAGCAACGTTAAGAATATTATGCATGACGGATGGAAAGGAGGGAATGCACACTTTGGAAAAGCAAGAGGAGTTCATGGAAATTGTAAAAAGCCGCGATGTCGAAGTAAATATCAATTATTACATTATTTCCAATAGTTGTTTTCTATGGAGAACATTTGTTTGACTGTTGTGGTGATCCGTATGTTTTCATTTGTACAGGCTCTGGATGGGAAGGATCTTTACATTGAATTCAGTGGAAATTTAATACCGGTGACGAAATCTGGCGTACAGTTGAAGTTCACTTTCAAAGCTTTCCGTCAAAATCGTTTGTCTTTCCATGTGAAAGTGAAGGATCCATTGTCGGATCCTGTAGCTAGGATGCTCTTCATGCGTGAGCCAAAAGTTGCTAAAGGAGAACCACCGCAGCAACCAATTTGCGTATTAAATATCGTTCTTCCAGAAATTATGACCAAACTTGAAAATCAGAAAAAATTAAAAGGTGCATATTTACGTGTTCATGTTTGTGAATAGTACAAATTAAACACGCAAAGGTAACGTTTTATTCTTTTTGTTACAGATTACGAAGACTCGAATATCATTAATCAAAAGATGGACTCTTACGAGTCGAAATACGGGGCTGAACAGAAAGAGAAAACCGACGAACCCAAAGAAACTTCTCCATCCGAAAACAAATTTATTACTGACACATTGCAGAAAGAACGAACAGGTATGACATTAATTTTTACGTATAATTTATCATAATAAATAGATATTAGAGAATTTTAGTTTTAAAATGCGCCGATAAGAAAGTTTTCCAGAATTTTGGTAAAACATGAAACTTTTGGGTACATATTTCCTATATAATTTGTAAGGATAACAAAAAATACAGTCACAAAATATTATTTTTAATAAAAAGAAATTCAAAGTGCTAGGTGCAAAAAAGAAAACGTGAACAAAAATGTAACTATTGCGTACCAGTTATCTTAACAATCTTAATTCTTCGATATCATGATATAATAAATGAATTAATCAAAAAGGAGTATGTTATGATTGAAATGAATAATAATGGATTCGACACAGCAAAATTGTGAAACAATTTGTTTAAAATACGCCAGCAAAACTCTATTGTAATTCTATTTTCATTTAAGAGGAGAAAGTCAATCTGCTTAAGGCTCAGTCGTTGAGTGAGGCTTCTTTAATTCAATTATGCTTAACAGCATCAACAAATGCTGGCAGTATCCGTGACAAACTTCTTTAGTCTGTTTCGAACCGCTAGTGGGACCACTACGTTATCGAAAAACTCTTTTGAGTGTCATTTTACTATGATTTTCTAAATGTGAGTTTATTTTACATAAGTCTTGTACTGTACATAATTTTTTATTTTTATTTCGTTTCATATAACTGAAATTTTATAATTTTTCTACTTTTTTCTGTTTATCTTAATCGTTAATTTCTATTTTTGTATCATTTTCAGTTGCAGGTTTTTTTTAGTTCTTTAATAATTTGAATTTAAGATCTGCACGTTAAAAAAGAAAGAAGGAATCCTTTTTCCTCATGGAAAAGTTACAATTAAACGAACAACAAGAAGAAATGGAAGCGGAGTGTAATACTTTGGAAACGGAGGAAGAGAATGCATCTCTGTCCGATTCTCTGGAACTTCAGCGACAAGCAGGAAGTGATCAAAGCCTAGACAAGCATGTTGCTAAAAATTCGAATCCTTCAAAGACGAAAGAAGGTAGTGCAGGAACGAAAGTAAAACGTAAATCAAGGTCGACACGAAGAAAACTGAACGCCATGGTCAGCAACGCGTCGTTGCATTTTTCTGACACGGATTCTGAAGGAGAATTGATAACGATTAATTCTCAAATTAAACCGTCGAGTCATGTGTCGAGTGACCAGCAACGACCGATCATTTCAGTGACATCAGATGATGTGGACATTGAAAATGAACACGAGAATTCAAATTGTGTGTCATCTGAAGATAAAGGAAACTCGCACCGTAATTTCGTTGAGAATCTTACGGACGTCGATGAGATTTATGCTAGCGAAACAGAGAATGAGCAAAGAGAGGATGAAAGTAATCTTAAAATTGCTGAGAGTCCTTGTCAAGGCGAGACTGATCTCGAGGACTTCGACTGTGACGACGAAGTTCAATCGATGATCTATCTGAAGCCGAGGTCTGATATATTTTGTGACTACAGCGGAGAAACGATATCGACCAAAGAAGGCGATGGACCGTTTTCTGTAGAGGTACGAAACAAAATGTACCTTCAAGAAATTCCAAAACAAAATGCTTGCAGTACACCAGACATTGTTGTTGTATCTAACACCGACGAGGAAGACATTGATATGTCCGACGAGGAGGATTTAGAAGAAGCTTGCTGCAGTCAGAAAGAATTATTCGAGGACCTGGATATACTTGCAGCGTCTCAGATAGTTATGAAAAATATTAATAAAGTGGAGAATATGTTGACTGTGAAGGAAACTAGTGACGATGCGATTAGCGACTGTCATACCGATATCGAGGATGTTGATCAGATCGAATAAAATAGTTTAGAACGCGTTGATGGTAAGGACATCAATTTTGGATGTGACATTAAATTAATGCCATGAAGATTTATGCAATTGTTAGGTTTTCCATTATAAAATACGATGTGGATAACAAAAAAAAAGGAAAAACAAGGATACCCGAACTTTTAGAAGTTTCTACCTAAAATGAAAGTATTTTCGTAACACGATGCTCCTGTATTTCATCGTAATTGTAATGATTAAATGAAAATACAGCTGGCAATGAATTTAAGTCACTTTTTATGATTTTCATTCGTAAAATTTTCAGTTACAGAGAAAGTCGAATATGTACATGTACCAGGTGCCCCACGATTTTTTGGCAAAGTGGTGTCAGTATGTTCTACGAATAAAAATAAGTACATATAACATTCAGAATCATGCAAATGTACACAGTAGTAAAAAAGTATTGAAAACTTACGGAGTAGACAGTGCTCATGAAACTCAATAAAAAATATCTAATAAACGTGGGTCGAAAAATTAATATTATCCGAGGTTTAAAGAATTTTGCGTTGAAAATATTGTTCGAAAAATTATTTATAACTCAGATAATATTGATTTTTTAGCCTTTTTGCAGTGAACATTTTTTATTGATTTTATTGAGTACCATCTATTACATAAACATACTTTATTTAATGTCCTGTATAAACAAATAACCACAAATATTTTTAAAAAATTATGGCAAATCTATGAAATGCGAGGAAAATATTAACTAAAGTAATTTTTTAACTGAAACAAACGTAAGAATAGATTGTCGATGCTCTTTTAATTCGTTCATAGAATTATAGTTTGCCGCCCGAATTCGTTGAAGATTTAAATACAAAATTAATAATCCATGTTGTATTGAAAGGAATTGAAATTGACGGAAAATTCGTACAATTATGAACTGTGAAAAATAGTTGCACAACTGTGTAATAGATAATGTAACAAATAATATTTGAAATCAAACAGTAATGGTAGCTGATTAAAGAAGATCATTCATTGCCTCCAGTTATCAACCATTAAACATATTTTATGAATATGTTACATTGTATTGTTTATAACTTTTTAATCAAGCATTATTTTATAGGTATATGTTTTACATCCTTTTTGCATGTTTCTACTTGTGGAATATATTGACATCGTTCGGACACTCTCTATACATTATTTTGAGTTCAATTATTTCTGTTATTCTTCTTTCCTTTTTGCACCATACTTTGGATAAAGTTTTCGCTACATGGGTTTCGTCTTTATAACACGAGGTGATAAAATTGTATCAGGAAGACATTGCTAAGTAACGTTACATGATATTAGCAGGAAGAGAAAATTTCAAAAACGTTAAGAATCTC
The DNA here is from genome assembly GCA_916610135.2 of Macropis europaea. Lineage (NCBI taxonomy): Eukaryota > Metazoa > Arthropoda > Insecta > Hymenoptera > Melittidae > Macropis > Macropis europaea. The sequence continues at coordinate 20,274,843 of OU744345.1, read as the reverse complement.
CAAGTCAGTACGAATATCAGAACAAACTTGGTACTTACGCGTAATAAGAACTTGTTGATCGACAAACTTACCGTTATGACATTGTTATTTAATATTAACTCTATTTTCTGTACTTATACTTGCAGACAGAACTGCCGTCCTCAACATTATCATAGACAACCGTATGGGATATTAATTTGTCTCAAAGGACGCTATTGTTTAAGGATATTAATGTAAAAAAAAGCAATCTTCATAGTATCTGAAGGAATTTAGAACTATATTATGCTTATAAGTTATTTATACTTTAACGATTAAATCTTCATTTTTTTTCTTTTCTTTTCGTTGAAATTGTATTCCTTTTAAAACGAAGTTGTTGTATGTACAGTTAACAGAGTTTACGATGATGTTATGCTGATTAAATTTTGGGAGAAAGAATGATAAGTTTACTCGCGTATCCTGTTACGTTATACATTGAAATTGTAAATACATGTAATGTATTTTATGCATCGTGTGTACTTGTCGAATAAAAAGTAATGCGAGCATCATTCTTGGTTGTTCTAGATGCTGTCACTATCCACGAATCCTTTGCGCAAAAAGTGGCTTGTCCCGTAGAATCCGTAGATGCTAGTTACCCCAATAAAGTAGTCGGGCAAGAGCAAGACGAACTATCGCCTACTGTTGAGAGGCAGACGTATTCGGAGAAGAGGAAATTCTGGGAGGATATATCGAGAAAGCGTGAAAGTTACCAACGATCGGAGTCTGAGGTCTCCAGAACATCGCAGCTGACAGTGACCGAAAGTGACAGTGAATACATACAGAATATGCCCACAGAGGACACATTGGAAACTGTCCCGCAGATTGAGACGTCAAAGACGATGGAGGACCTGAATGTGCCTGACATTTCGGAATGTTCGGTGGCGGAGAAGGCTCACTACTTCGAGGAACAAATACAAAGAGAGATGCCCAAGGCCTCGTCTAAGTTGCAGCAGCAAGATTCAGTGAAATCGGAGAAAGAGAAATCCGTGAAGACCAGAATGAACGATAAAGAGAAGGCGGAACAGGATGAGAGGTACGTAACCGATGAGAACAACGTGGAACGAATCGAACAGGAAATGGAGGATTGGAGAGAAGAAAAGGAATTCGTTTCCCAGGATGAGAAAGAAAAAGATGAAAGTAGAGTGTGCGAAGAAACAAGCGAGGAACCTACGGTACAGATTCGTGAAAAAGTGTCAGATGAGACAAAGGAAGATGCTAGAGAAGTTCTTCATGAAGTAGTAACAAAACAGATGGATAAATCGGAAAAATTCGAGGCAAGTACTGAAAAGTTAGATAGTACAGGGATCGCGTCGCGGAAGGAGCAAGAACCTGTTGAAGAAACGATAAAACATGAAACAGAATCATCAACACTCGTCGAAGAGAAATCGGTCGTTGTTAAGGAAGAACTTGAAGTTATAGAAATAAAACAGGAAGTAACGAAGGATGTTGAAGAAAAACAAAAGAAAATGCAAGAAGAAAGTGAAGAAACAAGAAAAGATGAGGAGAAACCAGAAGAGATTCGACAGCCTGTTATAGAAGTGAGCGTAAGTCAAGAAGAAAAGGGGGAAACGGTGCGAGAACCTGTTACAGAAATTGTACGACAGGATGTTAAGGATGTAGGAAAAGAGAAAAAAGAGAGAGAAGAGGTTGTCGTAGAAATAAATTTGAAAGAAGAAGCAAAAGAAGATATTAAAAAGAAAGTGAAAGAAGAACCTACTGTACACATAAAAGTAACGGAAGAAACAACGGAGAAGAAGGATTCTATCAAGGAAGTACACCAAGACTTAATATCGGACGCAGAAAAAGAACAAAAAGGTGTTCAAAAGACCGACGTAGAAATAAGTCTAAAAGATGCGAAAGAACCGATGAAAACAGTGCAAGAATCTGCTACGGAAAGGAGTGTGGAAGAAGAAGTTATAAAGGATGCGAAAGAAACGATGAAAACAGTACAAGAATCTCCCACGGAAAAGAGTGTGCAACAAGAAGTTATAAAGGATGCGAAAGAAACGATCAAAACAATGCAAGAATCTCTTACGGAAAGGAGTGTGCAAGAAGAAGTTATAAAGGATGCGAAAGAAACGATGAAAACAGTGCAAGAAACTCCTACGGAAAGAAGTGTGCAAGAAGAAGTTATAAAGGATGCGAAAGAAACGATGAAAACAGTGCAAGAAACTCCTACGGAAAGAAGTGTGCAAGAAGAAGTTATAAAGGATGCGAAAGAAACGATGAAAACAGTGCAAGAAACTCCTACGGAAAGGAGTGTGCAAGAAGAAGTTATAAAGGATGCGAAAGAAACGATCAAAACAATGCAAGAATCTCTTACGGAAAGGAGTGTGCAAGAAGAAGTTATAAAGGATGCGAAAGAAACGATCAAAACAATGCAAGAATCTCCTATGGAAAGGAGTGTGCAAGAAGAAGTTATAAAGGATGCGAAAGGAACGATGAAAACAGTGCAAGAATCTCTTACGGAAAAAAGTGTACAAGAAGAAGTTATAAAGGATACAAAAGAGAAAGGTGGACAAGACAGGGAAACATCTGTAATAAAACAGGAAGATGTTATCGAAGGGAAATCGAGTGGGAGACGAATCATCACGGAAGAAACTACTATAATTTACAAAGTACAGAAAGATGGCACATTGGTACAAGAACAAGTACTGAAGTCTGTTCAAATAGAAGGAGGTAGCGACGGTGGTGCACTGTTTCGAAGTCCAGAAATTAAGATGGATACAAAAATATTCAAAAAAGGCGACCTTAAGCTCGAAGAGCTTCCATCGATAGACGTTAAGAAGGAGATACAGAAGGTTTTGGAAGGAGAGATGAAAACTGAAAGTGAAATAAAGGAAGAGGAGCTCATCGAACAGGAAACGCTTCACGAAGAGTTGGATAGAAAGGAAGAAGAAACTTTAGATAAAGAAGAACCGGCGACGGAAGCTGAAACGAGACAGGCGAAAAAGGAGTCTCGCATTCCAATTTCAACAGCGAAAGCAGATAAAGATAAAGTTCAGAAAGAAATGAAACGTAAATCTTCTGCTGAGTCGCCGGATGTCACTTCACCGACAAATAAAAAGAAGGACTTCGAATCGCGGATCCCAAAGCGTGTTCCAGATGTTAAGTCGGTATCAGAGAAGCCGGGAAAGAAAGACACGCCTGTCAAAAAAGAGAGCGAGACTTATACGATAACACAGAAAAAATCGAGCGAAGAGGTGACCTCCAAGATGGAGGAGCATTCGACTACGAAGAGCGAAACTCAAACGTTCTCTAAGACCTTCATCGATCCTCATGAAGCTCTGAGAATGTTGGAAGACATGGACAGCGTGAAGAGTGATTTTGCTACGGTCACGTCCAAGATCGACCACAAAACATCCAGCATGTTGGAGAAGAAAGAAATCATTTCATCGGAAATCTCCAGCGGTCCGGACAAGATTATCACCCACGAGGAGAAGGAGCACGTGGAGAAAAAGAAATCTTCGGAGTTACAGATGAAGAAAGAGTCACCGACTGAAACGTTAGAGGAGAAGAAAAGTAAACACGAAGAATCCGACAAGACTGCGATTCAAAGGATGTCGATGAATGTAACGGATTCTCAAGAAGTGATAGACGCAGCTGCATCTGAATCGATAGCCGAAATCAAGAAGGTGGAAACGTTCAAGAAGTTGTCGGACAAAGACGGAGTTACGACTCGCGAGACAGGCAATAGCAGACTGAGAGAAAGCGATGCGGACGTGGCCATTCAAATTAAGAAAGACACTGAGAAGATTGAAGAGGATGATGGCATAGACACAGGGGAAAGAGTGTCTAAGCCTGTTGCGGACTCGTATCAAATCGAGACCATTGCTCAGGGAGAATCGCACAGAGAATCTAAGGAGAATTTTGATGTCGTACGATTCATACCGAGCGAAAGAACAGAAGACAAGGACTTGTCGGAGGAAAACTTACAGCCAGAAACAATGGAGGAGCCGATTGAAATCTTGGAGGAAAAGCAGCGTCAGAAATTTAAAGAGATTGAAGCGCGTACCATAGCAGAAACTTTAATTCAATCGATCGAAAGTGAAATCGAGGCGAAGTCTGCTGCGGATTTGAAAACAGAGTTACTGAGCAAAGGATACTTGGAACAATTACTGAGTGAAGCCACTGAAACCGACCATGAGAAATTAGCTGACGATTTAACGCGTAAATTTGAGAGTATAATGAAAAAATCTGTGGACAAGGAGACAGTTAGAAATACGATAGACCAACATAAATTAAGGACATCGATCCGGGAAGAATTACAAGAGAAAGAGTCCACTCGAGACAGTATAAGTATCAGCGAAGATATAACTAAGGACGAGGAATCATCTCCGCACGAAAAAGAAGAAAGTTTTCCATTATCGTCTTCGCAAGCCAGACTGCAAGACAGAGACATAACCATGAGCCCCAGTAGTATATCCGAGCAAATAGATTTCGAGGAGACTATGGACGTCGATACGAATGAATTGGAAGATCTATCGAAACCAACTTTGAGCCCGCAGTCTGAGAAACAACGATCAGAAAAATCGAACAGCCAAGCGGAACAGCAGCAACAGTTTTACAACGACGGGAGCTTCGATCCACAGGACAAAATCCTGTCTGAGATTTCGAGTGCCAGAGTTTTAGAAATTCTCGAACCCGGTGCGGACAATCAATCCAGACAAGACTCCGTAGATGTGCCTTCCTTGGAAATGGATGAACACAAACTGTCCGAGCAAACTAGCAAAGGAATCTCATCTCTACACGAAAGCGCAGAAGCAGATTCGTTCGAGAGATTGGTACAGGAACGCGACATAACCATCAGTCCTAGCACCGTGTCCGAAGACACGAACATAGATTACTCCTTGGTGCAAGAACCTCCGCTTCTCGTTACGATGCCGAAGGAACACGAGTTTGCAGGTACCAAAAGAGCAGACAGCTTTGAAATTGAGAGTCCTCCGCTGGTTTCTCCAAAGACCAAGGTGCACGGTCTTGAAATCAAACCTGTCGACTGGATGATCGGCGACGAGAAGATCGAGATATCCGAGACGTTGCAGCCATCCCAAATTTTTAATCAGGAGCTAGAGGCGTACGAATCAATGAGAAAGCACGAACGGTTGTCTTCGCAGGATGGCTCTACGGATTATGAACAGGAATCTGCTACCAAATCTTCGGAGGACATCAGCGTGATAGAGTCTGTTAAAGAACCTGTCACAGAAGAGACTCAGGTGACGGCATCGGTCAGTAAAAATACTAAATTCACAGTGATTCCCATCTGTGAACAAGATTTTGAGCGTGAACTGGTTGAGAATAAATTAGACGTCAGTTGTCAAGAATTAGTTGATACGCTGCAACGTGAATACGATGCAAAAACGCCCACTAAAGAGTATGTAGAGAGCATACAACGCGAAGTACTTCAGAAACAAAGCGAAGAATTGCAGGAGAAAGAGAAGGAGGAATCTTTTGAAATAAAGCAACCTTCCGATGAGCGTACTGACATAACCGCAGCTACGGAGCTAGGTACCGAGCAACCCCCGGAAGGAATTATCGAACAAACTGCAGAGGAGAGCGCGGTTTCACACAGTCATGATCTAAAAATAGAAAAAGGCAAGCAGAAAACTGAAACCGTTCCGAGACCAGACGTTGAACTTAAACTGGAGAAAACAACATCGTCGAAGGACAGTGGAAAGTCTGTGGAAGAATCTAACATAGCGGTGCGTGTGGATGACGTTTTGAAGGAATGGACCGAAGCGTATTTGACGAAGATGAAACCTTTTGGCGACGAATACAAGCGGCATATGGAGAAAACCACGGAGAAACACGACAAGCCTGGAAGATCCGCAACAGTTCCTTCCGACACTTGTGCCTTCAAAATAAAGAAAGACGATCTCCCTAGTGTTAATTTAAGTGCACGGTATGCTATAGCTGTTCTAGATCAGGTAGTTAAGAAAGAAATCGCTGAGGTGAAGGAGTCTTTAGAAGCAGCGAAGCAAGATCTCATAGAGGAGTTAAGTGAAAACAGCGAAACTGTGATTCAAATCAAGGATTCTCCTTCGGAGTTTCAGTTCAAATTGCAACCCGAAACCATTCCAAATGATTTGCCATTTTTATACAGACCGGTGTCCCCTGACCGTGAAACAGACAGGATGAAGAGCGAATCACCTGTCGCCAAGTTGATGGAACCGTCTGACTGGGAGACGAAAGACATTACAGAATCTAAAGTAGACGTAGAAGAATCTACTTCCAGTAGTATCGAAGAGCCGGTACATAGAACAAAAGATAAAACACCCGTGATTAAAACTGAAAAGTCTGATGTAGAGACTGCAATAGATTCAAGAGACGATGAGGAAGGACCTAGCCCTGTACCCGCTAGTAGGTCAGGCTCAGACATAGACAATAAAGACGAGAGTTCTTCTCTGGCTCTACCGCGTCCAGTGATTAGAAGGCGCCAGAAGCCTGGCAGAACTTCCAAAAGAGTTACTTCTGAAAGCGAGGCGGATGTTGGTTCCAGTTCTGGTGAAAGTAGTAACTATCAATCTTGTGATTACGAGATCGGTAGCGGTAGCAGACCCAGTTCTTCCGACGTTGAAGCTATGCAATCCTGCGGCGCACCTTCTGCGACTGCTTCGGAGTACGAAACGGCGATGATGTCCATTGAACACTCCACGTCATCGAAACCAACATCCCAAGAGTATCACACGGCTGCGACAACAATGAGCTCGCGAGAGTCCATGAAATCTCTGACTTCTTTGAGCTCTGGCCACCTTGGGAGCATCGACAGCACCAGCGAGTTGTCTGAAACGCTGGTGCCTTCTGAAACGGACGTAGAGAAAGAAGATGTAGATGATAAAGATGCTCTCGAGGAGGAACCCACCGAACAATCTGATTCCTCAGGCAGTGACATGCCGATCGATGAAGCAATGGATAAAATCGACAGCCATATACCCTGTCGTATGAAAAGGTCCTCTGAAATGATCTTTCCACAGGTTCTCAGCGAAGACGGGGCTCTAGATACTGATGACAGCATGGAAAAGGATTCTAAGGGCGTAGATTTTGCTACATCCACCGTCACCACAGCACCTGGAGCTCTGCACTCCGTAGACATAATGACATCACGAGTTTCTGAAGACGGTATACAAAGCGTATGCACTCAGGTGATCTCAACTCAGGCTGCAACAGAGGATTCTGACGTGGAGACTGTGTTGGACGCACAACTGACAGAACCTGACTCCTTGGAACAAAAGTGCGCAGCCAGTGAGAGTCCAGAGATGTCTGTACAGACATCCTCGATGGTGCAACAGGCGAGCATGTCCACGTCTTCAACATCGGCCGTGTCTATCAGCACGGTAATAGAAAAAGAGAAATCTGATCGCCATTCGCCTGACAGCGATTCCTTTGAGATGGTGGACAAACCAGACATCATCGACGACTTCGTGGTTATTGAGGAAGTCGGTCGAGAAGCTGAAGAGTATGATTCTGAAGGTAAGAGCATACGTATCAGTACTATACCCCCAGCGACTACTAAGAATTATGATCGAGATCTTGAGAACCTTCTAACCGAGAAGAAGGAGGATTCCCAGGTGTCGGCGAGTCAAACGTCGAAGAACAATGAGTTGTTCGACTTCGAGTCTGAAGAGAGTCCCCCCCAAGCTTCGAACGAGGATCAGTACTCCCAATCTTACTCTGACGAGGAGCAGTACGAGGGGAGCAAAAAGTGGATAGAGATGCAGTTCCACGCGGATGCTCGGGTGTACGACATCGAGTACGACCGAGGCCCTCTGGAGGACATCAAGGAAGAGGAGATCACCGACTTTGAGGCTGGCAGCAGCAGATTTGGGAGTCTAGGCAGCCACAAGGAGTCCATAGGCAGCGTGGGCAGTATGCGTGGAAGTTTGGGCAGTACTCCCGATTACGACGTCCTGGCGGGTAAAAAGTACTTCACCAGGCCATCGGATCACGACAATATATCCCTGAGCTCCCTGCAGGAGTTCGAGAACCTCGAGAGCGCAGTGGCCGCGGAAAATTCTAAAAAATTACAATGCGGTTCACACGATTCCATTAACAACGGCAGTCTTCCAAGAAGGTACACGACCAGTAAATCAGGGCACGGCGACGACGTCTCGTTGTCCTCGTTAAAAGACTTCGAGGGGCTGGAGAAGGCCTGCAGAGAAGCTCACTTGATAGAGCTGCGCGCCAGAGAGGAGGAGGATCTGTTGGAACACGAGAGTCCTGAGAATAAGTACAAACTGGAGAGCGTACAAGTAAGCAAGAAAATCTATAAATACACCGATACGAATGTAGACCCTAGTACATCAGGATCCGATGACTATGAGAAGAGGATTAAAGAAATTGACGAGATCATACGTATAGCTCAATCGAACGTGGAGAAGTTTGATCGTCAGGACGACACGACCGAGGATATCTCGCAGATCGAGATCATGGATGTTGAAAAGACCACTCAGGTGACTACTCAGTTTGTTCCCAGACAAGAAGAAGATACGGTGCAGGTTCAGAAGGATAACGTTATGGAAACGAGTACAGACTCGCTCGAGCTTGAGGACAACATGGACAAGAAGCATCATCCACTCTGCAGGAGTTCTGACTCGTTGGAGATGAAAACGACGCTGGACTTTCCTTCATTGAGTTCCGACTCGTTGAACAACGTACGAGATGCAAAAGAGACACAGTTAGACACAGCTGGGCAGGGCAACGTCGTCAGACGTATCTCTTCAGATTCCCTCGATATGCCTTTGCTGGAGCAACAAGATGAAGGTCAAGAGAGGAGTAGTGAAAATGGTCACTCGGATAATTCTTTGGAACAAAAATCTGAAACAATGGCAACAGATGTCAGGAGTGACAAAGTGAAGTCAATGCCTGACATATAAAAATAATTTCGTAGGTACGCTGATGTTTTATCTAATAGAGTGTTTGTTTAGAAATTCAGTATTACGATGAGTCTTGGCGCTTCGATTAAATAGTGATCGCTATTTCATTCCAGATAATACCAAAGCAAATTCGTCGGCTGAAGCATCAACGATTCAAACGTTTGAGTGCTTTATGTGTGTATACAACTGTCCAAAAGTTTGGGCTCTTAACTAACGTTTAACTAATAGTAGCATTAAGTAAAAACACGTCCATTTCTAGTTGTATCGCATGTATAGGGTGTTCCAGGTATTTTCGGCCAAACTGTGACAATACCTTCTATAAGCAAAAATAAGCAAGGAATATCGCATAAATGTACGTCCGTGAACGCTTTGTTAAAAAGATATGTTAAAAATACGAAATATTAGTTAATGTTTATCTAATCTTATTTATAGGATGTTAAAACAGAGTATTCAAGAGTTACATGGTAGATAGTACTCAACAAATTGAATAAAAAATAAGTTATCAATATATATCAGAAAGTCAGTATTGTTCAAGTTACAAACAATTTTCTGAACAATTTTTAATATAAAAGTTTACAATCTTGGTAACATTCATTTTTAACTCATGTTTACTAGATATTTTTTATTTAGTTTGATGAGTACTATCTACCGTCTAAGTCTTCAGTACTGTTTTTTTGACAACCTGTATAAAGCTATGTTTAATAATTAAAATCGCTGTATGCAGTCAATGTAACTTTCACTAATTGCCTACTGTTATTGCTCCATTTAAAAATTACGGATATTTTTGTCAATATATAATCGTCTGCTAAAGATACTTTACTATCATAAGAATTTCATGTTAATGCTGTTTCATTTAAATGAGTGCATTCCTGCAAACACAGTGGACAAATATCATTGAACTGCTCTGATCTTGTGTTCCATATAATCAAATCTTGTATTCTTGTTGTAACTTTTTATGAAAATATTTATAATCATACGTTTTCGTAACATTTTTTAAACAGTTTGGTCGGAAAATCATGAAAACATACTGTATTTTAAGAGTTCGGTTATTTCTGAACGACATGTAACAAAATTTAATTTTAATTCTAATCTATTATCGAAGAAAGTTATCGAAACTGTAGAAGTACCAGATTCCAAAAATATCTTACGAAGAGACTGACAATGAGTTCACAAGGGCTCTGATTTCGATCAAATTTTATACAATTACTGTATTAAAATTACAGGACCTATTTCTCGAGCATCTTCGAGAAATTACATCCGAAAAATTGAGTGACCGCGATAAATGTGTGGCTGCGATAAACATTCAGTTTTAAATGTAATTATTTAAAAAAAATGCTCGAGAGATGAGTCCTATTATTTTAATACAATATTCTGTACATGGAATACGATCATTATGTAAAATTTGTTCGAAATCTCCCGTTAGTGTCCTTGTTAGCTTTCATTGAAAAAAATCGTAAGGATGCATGAGATCAGGTAATGAGCACAAACTTTTGGATGGTGGTGTATAATGTAATATGAGAAAACAATGTACTCGAACTGTAACGCGTTTGTTTGTTTTCATGTTCTTGTTCATTTTATTGTGCTTACGATGGTTACGAATGAATTAAAATTTAATGTTGTTATGGAAATGAGATACAATTATGGGATGGCGCTTGGTTGTTTCGTATTTGCAAATCTAAATTAAGACGCTTGCCATAATCTTTTTTATTTAACTCCGTAAGTCGAAGTATAATTACGGATATCTTACTCGACCGTTCGCAATAGTTAAGTTATATTTAAGAGATTATAGTTTAAACGCTATTTGCATGTCCTATTTGTATAATAATAATATTATATGAAAGAAATGGCATGTTTTGTAAATTTTTTAATTATACGGTGTCTTTGTGACTACGCTTTTTTAAGATGTTAACTGTTCCGGACACACTTTGTATTGCATAACAATTTCAAGGAACTTCAACAGCTCCGATACTCGTTAAAAATTCATTGCAAGTGTTCACGGAAGAACATATATAAATATATAAATATATATAAATAGAAAATTTTATATACAAATTGTAATATTTAAAGCATTAGGAGAAAACTGACAAGAGATCACTGTCTCTGCTAAATAATAAGATGCATACGTGCGAATATTGTAGACGTTTTTGTATGCGAATTTTATCGAAACGAAATGTTACTCCAATTCTCTTGCTGACAAACGATTCGATGTATATTAACTATATGCGCCGTAATACGTTATACCAAGATTTTAACAATGTTTTTATTTGCCATGAAAATCTGTTTTTTTTTCATCGATGAAAATACAAATCTATATAAAAGTAAGTGGCGCAGAATTTATTAAAACCCCGAACACGACACATTTCAGGCAAATTTTCAAAGAACTTTATTTTTTATTCTTGTTTCCGTTATCCTGTTTCTGAAAAATAATTATTTCTAATTGTAATTACTACTCGGGGTCGTACAATTATCTGATCATATAAACCCGAATACAAGAGAAAAGTTCATAGTATCTGAAACTATTAAATTTTCTTATGCTGAGAGTTCCAATCTGTAATAATAATAATTTCTTACGCTAAAGAGTTTCGTATGCGGAGTAAAAGATGATTTTTGTTCGTTTTTCGATACTTCTTGAGCATGATAGACGCTTAACTCTATTAAACATTAGGTGTATCAGTCACCATGTAAACGTACGTTGTAAACTTATGATATTACTCTTAACATATTCTCTGCAAGTAAGTCATGGGTTCTTTGTCGTTTTTTAATAAATATTCGTATCACTTTATTTAGTTTTACAAAGAAAGTATAACGTCCAAATGCAACAGGATGCAACGTGCACGTAATAAGTGTAGACATTCGGTGAGGCGTGTAATTTTGTAAAGCTTAAATAAATAGAACATCGGATGAATTCTATGGCGCCAGCGTACATCGATTTGTCGAACAGCATCCCAATCGTGGTGAGTGCGAACAAATTATTGACGATTATAAATCCGTTGGAAACGGTTCTTAAATCCTACGCAAGGTAAGCATTCGTAAATTTTTATTCTCACAATACAAACAGCAATTTTTATTGATCAAAATGCTGCTTAAAAATTTCTTTACTATAAACCTCACCTGAGTTTCATCGTAGAGTCGAAGATGATCGTAGAGGACCAGGCAAAAATGCACGATTATGTAAATACTTTGCCATTTGGATATGTACTTGTCGTATTTAATCCTAAACGTGACCTGAAGCAGATAAGAATACTGTTATTGCTCTTCTTTTCTTCAGTGGTGCATATAATGTGTAAACAGGTGTATCCATTTCATAATCGCGTGTCTCAGCAATAGAAGAACCCCTTAGTAAGATTAAACCGGTTTACACGATCTTGATGTGGTTTCAAACTGGTACTTACGTCGTATTTGCATCAACTACTGGACACCAATTATGTAAGTTCATTGGTATTCTTAATACAACATTACCAGCTTTAAAATAATAATTAATCATGTAACAGTGTCGCAGAGGTAGGCCATCTTAATTCGATCATGACAAGGACGATATAGACGGGCAGACTTCAGCTTGCATTAATATTTGAATGTCGTTATTAATTAATTGTCGTGAAGAAGCAGAAACAAATGTAGAAGCAAGTACGGGTATCGTTTAAATCTGATTACATAATGATAGAAGCATAATGGAATGTTAAGAAAACTAAAGACCGAGGCTTACGTTTATTTTATGTTCATCAAGGCCCAAACGAGGCCCACCTGCAAACCAACTGGGCCCCTTCCAAAGAACAGCCAGCTTGTCCGTTAAAGTGGACATCCGTAAACTCTTCTGTATCATTTGCACGGTATAAAATATCTATAATATTGATCAACCAGAGATATGTTATACGAAACTGTTCTAACCGTGGTCTGATTAAAAATATATTTGTTACACAAACTAATTATTCCAATTGCCTTCGAATCCATGTCAATTGAATTCGAATTTGCATAACTGATTGTCATTTTATATAACAGAATGATCGTGCGTTTGTTAAATGGAAATATAAGTGTGGTCTAGCGATAAAAAAGGAGTTTTACGCTCGCATAAACGGTATTTTCTTACTTGCAAATAAAGAGGATTGAAAGACTGAGGACTAACAACCAAGCCGTAAATTATCTCGTCTCTGTTCTTCTCCTCCATGAACGTTCCGAACAATTTATCCCATATGATAAGAACGCCGCCGTAATTCCTGTCTAGGCAATACAAATTGCAACCTGCAATACATTTGTAACAATTAGTAATCTCTGGAATATAATCGAATAGTTTGTTAAGCGTGTAATCGTACATTTGCAATTTACTCACCGTGATGCACACGATGGTGTTTCGGTGTGTTGAATATTAATTCCAAAGGACCCAGATCATCGATCACCGTCGTGTGGATCCATAATTGGTAGATCAAATTGAACTGATTGTGTGCGATGAAATGCGATGGAGATATAAATAATGCGAGGGGCAAGTAAAATATCTGTCAACAAATTTTGCACCTCAGTAACATAATATTATGCTCGTGAATCATTTTAAAAGCATAGCGCACTATTAATATTATTTTTTCATTGCTATTAAAATAATGGCCGCTGTAGTAGTCCTTAATAACCAGTGCATAACATTTTATTTAATCAAAGAACTATTTAGTTTTATAAAATTATAGAATATATCATGGTATTATTTGATTTTTGTACTTCTAATGATTTGCATTTAAAAAGATACGTAAACATACATTAATAATATACATTTATACTCCTATAGTAAGCGGTTTTCACTGTCGTAGTCTATGCCTTGATATAAAATTGAAATGAAATAATTATTAGTTTGAAAATAATAAGATAGCTTTGCAACATAAGCTAACAAAATATCAAAGAAATAATTTGTGAAAGTTATATTTCATTTGAAATTGATCACCACTGTAATTCACTTAGAATAACAACATTACTGTTTTGTCAATTAATCAATGCGTGAGATCTTTCATAAGCAATGAGAATTTAATTACACAATTTTTATTTTTTATTTTTAGTGTTAACGTAACTTTTTAATATTCGAATTGCTATACGCTGCCATACATTTATTCCACCCATAAATAAGCTTTATGACAGGCCGAAATGCTAATAGCCACTATACTCTCTCACACGCGCGGTGTTCTTTCTGCTAAGAATCATTCTAATGCTTTTCCTGTTTTAGGATTATGCTGCATAGAATTTTATGTTTGAACATTAATTTCATTTCACTCGAATAGTTTTATAATTTAACGCAACTGAATCTTGTCATACATTATAGTTTTATTTTACTATAAATAACATTGTTTGATCTTTCATTAGAAAATCGATACTCATTACACGAAAAAGGAAAATAACACGAAGAACACTACTTTTGTGCTTTCTGGTAACAGAATTATAAAAAATTTGTTTTTCAATTTTGATCCTAAAGCTTCGTTTAATTTCTAACAAAAATTAAGAGTTCATTTCGATGAATGTTTCATAATTAGAAAGAGACCACATAATGCATTGTTCAGTTTGTTTGTATCACTTGCAATCTTTAAGATTTCAAGAGCTACTTCAATCTGTTACATAGAACACCCTCTAGGGTGTCAAATATGATAATTGGAAATAAAGTTTCTCTCACCGTCAGTTTTTTCAAGACTTCGAATGGCACTGTATGTTTTTTCTTTAACACTTTCACTGCCACTCTCTATTGGTTGAAAATGGCAAACTTTCTAAATTTCTATACGAATGAAATATAATCGCAAATTAAAATCTGTTTAGTCAATAATATTAGAAATATTCATAATTTGTTTATCGACACCATTAGACTGTAGTAAATAGATTTATGAATACTAGAAATGATCAAATAAGTAGTGCTCAAATCGACGTGTCACCCATATATGGGTGACGTGGCAGTCAAAGTGTTAATATCGTTATAGCCAATGTTATGACAAGTTCAACGACGTGTAATATCACGGCCATCAGATGACTTTGAACGTAGAAATTCAAGCATAAAAACCCTAATATATAATTACAGTCAAATTATTGTACTTGAATTAATTTAAATATTCTGTTGGGAATTGTTATTGAACGATAGTGTGTTCGCTACGATATTGCAATGACACCGTTTATGTAAATATTTGAGTATCGAAGAACTTCTTTTGTTCACTGCTTAATTTTTACTGTATACACTCCTTTCCTATTTCTTTGGCGTGTCTGTTGCATTCGTTGTTATGTATAAACAAATTATATTCTTCTCTTAAACACATTGAAAATTATGTTCTTAAACCGTGATACATTTATTATAACATCGGTTTTGTAAGATTGAAATGTTCTTTAAACCGTTTTTAATAGAACGGAAGTACAAGTTCTACTTTAATAAAAAGTAGTTTAATAAAAAGTTATACTTTAACTTCATCGTTTAATTTTCCCTACAGAATGAAATACAGTGCCGTGCGATCTGGTGAACGAGTTGTTTATGGCACCGGTCAATTATGTCCGATCCAACCATTTGGAAATTTGTTATTTAAATAATTGTATTATATCGCGCGAAGAATATGCTGGACATCCATCGTGTTGATTCTGTTATAAATTGCTTGAACCTCGAGGATGCTTATCGTGAACAACCAACTACTCTAGAGTACATGGGAGCGAGAATATGCAAAGCTTCTGCATCCATTCCATCAGAAATGATTAAAAAAACAGCTACGATCGAATGAATGTATCACAGTTTCAGGGTATAATTTTCAACGTTTTAATTCATTCAGGTTCAGTAATGTTACAATAATTTTACATCACGTTTTCCATTCTTCGACCTTGATTATGTATACGTTGAAGGTCATTCGACGCTCATGAAATTACAGGTTATTAAACTCGTCTGAACATACGTTACGGCGATATTGAATAAACAATATGTGGTGTTGTTTAATGAAACACCGATGACCGTGATATCTCGAAAAAGTTGATCCTGAAAGAAATTTTTTTTCCAAATTATTATATTTGTCCTTTCGAACCGTGCAACTTTTTTTGGAAATGTTTCTTCATGTTTTTCAAAGCAACAAACATATTTCAGGTGGCACAGATAAATGGATCACACTCACATATTTTTATTTACATACAAAGTTAATAGTTACCGAGATATTTGCAATAAAATGATATGGTCTGCTCACCATTAAATAATGTCTTAAAAAAGAATACTCTTCACACATCAAATTTAAATTAATTGAATAACTATTAATCCTCATAAAATTTTATATAACTGTGACAACATTAGCAGTAATACAAACTTACATAATGTGCAATGGAGTACTGAATGTTATGTTTCTTAATTACTCAAATTAAAAGCAGCGTATTATGTTATTTTATTTAGGTATAGCGAGCATCACAAGCGTTTTCTGTTACAAAATGCTCGTCCAGCAGATAACGATCTTCCGATTTCCATCAAAGGATGCAGAATGCTCCATTTACATAAACTGATGATGATTTTGAAATCTTTAAAAGTGCAAGAGCTACAAAGAAAAAGATCATGGTTCCTTTCGAAGTATGCAACACCCATCTAAATTAATTTTTGTTAAAATCGGTGTTCATAAAGTTATCGAGTTGGTTCCAGTTATGTCTCTCGACCTATCTATAACACGAACGATACTCACAAAGTTACACCAGTGTTGCAAGAATGATTGCCGCAGACCAACCGCGAGATTGAACTCCTCGCTGCTATGGTGTACCTGGTGGTGAGCCCATAAAAAGTGTACCTCTGTAAATGGTCGATAAACTCTATGAATTCGTAAAAAGTAGGAAGACGAACAATCTCACACATGGTTGTGATTTAGGAATTTAACCGTGGTTACTGCGGTGTACCCAATAGTAACAGAAATCCACCCCAAGAGCGGTGACAAGCCAAGTCCATATCGAGTTCCATGGCAGATTCCACCAGTGATATTTCTCGTAAATCACGATGTACGCATAATATTCAGCACCGCGAAAGAGGATACTGAAAAGTTCGTTCAAACATTCACATTAACTCTGCTTTTGATCGGGGATCAATACGGATACAAAGGGTGGTCCGCGTAAAGAGTTGCAAGCTGTTTTCTCGGGAACTACCGTAGATACATCCAAATTTACCATTTCAAGGTCATACCTTCGCCTGTAAAACAATTTCTTCTTTTTGGCAGTACCGTTAATTTTTTGTCCTAGTGCCTTTAAACCTTACTCAATTTTCACTATGATTTGTTTATTCATTTGTACACACTCACGGTGCAATAATGGAGGAATACTACACACGGTGATCCTGAGTGGCCCGATTTAAGTACCCCTATAATACTATTATTATATTATATTATATTCCTACGAATAGAACCCGAAAACATTGTATTTTTGGAATGGAATGATACATAATGTTTTACACTTTGAGATTACAGAAAAACTTTTTTCAACAACGCAGAGCTTAGAAGATGTGAAATACGTAGAAATTTTAGTTAGAATTTTATTTATTACACGCTTTTTCAACCGTCCCTACAAGTTCTGTCGAATTTGTTGCCTAACGAAAGCATAAGCATTTTAAATTCGTTCTTTCATTACGAAAACAGCACATACAACAAAAGACGATGCAAGGGTCCTTTATGTGAACCACTCTGTATAACAGTCGTTCGAGTTCATTGTACGGTGTAATATGTATTTCAAATAGTTATTGCAAAGTTGCAGATTGAATTTAGATCTCAAACTAAAAACTAAGTATGGAGGCTGTAGTTATCATTTCTCACAGTTCAAAATGAATGTCCTCTATGTGGACCACCCTATTTTTCAACATTTTCAGTAGTCATTGCTAGCTCGTAAATTAAATTCTGAAATCTCAAATTAAAAACCAAATAAAGAGGCTATGCTTAATGCTTTTACGACTTGAAACGTAATTTGGTGTAAGAACTAAATGCGATCTTATGTGTTTGGTTGATCTTACGTCCCCTTACTGCGCACCAATACAAACACGCGGCGATGCTAAAAATACGCATGAAAAACAATCGTACGAAGACAGATTTCGTTTAATTAAACGAGCCGGTGTTCTTATGCTTCACCCACACCGCTATAAGAATTATTTTACTCTTACTTATATAAATATGTATAAGTACGTAAAAATTTGTTTTCACTTCTTTGCTTCATGGAAGGTAAATATTTTCGATACTGATAGTAAAAAACACATAACATCGAATGCAAATTGGTAACAGTGGCTTCGATAACATTGTCATTGGAGCCTGACGTGTTGTAAGCGGAATTCATTGTTCGAATAATAAAATGTTCTATGTCATGTGTGCGGTGTTCTCATACTTGTAAGAGTTACTTCAGTGGTAAAGCTATTTTTTCATTTTGCAGTTCACGAATACGAGATGAACATATCCACCGATTGCGTGTGAATTTCCAATTGTGACTTAATATAATATTTTTAAATTTAATCCAAAATAATTTTGATGTCCCCTATACAGTAAATTCCTGTATAACGCGAGTTCCTACAGCGCGAATTCCTACAACGCGCTAAAGATGTTGCGACGACTTTTTTCAAATAACGCTATTCTCGTGCAACGCGCTATATAATAAAATGCAGGAATTCCCCGTTTACTTTAGTCGAACATAGCTTGTTATCTCCATGGCTACATAGCGATTTCCTATAACATGATTTCATACAACGCGTAACGTATTAACCACGTTACACAGGAGCCTACTGTAATTCTATTTTATTACAGACAGTTTTATTTCATGTTTTATCATAACAGTAAAACCGACGAAACGAGCGGACAAACGGCAATGCAAAAAGGAAGAAAATAAGATGTATTTTAACAATAATATTAAAGGGAGGAAGTCATGAGGATTGAAAGTTCTAATCACTGAAATTCGAATAAGAGACTTCGTCATTAAAAACGTAAAATAAATTCAACACAAACGTAGATACTGATCAACTGCAAGAAATTCAACAGTACAAAGATTAAACGGCGTGCGTTTGGTAATCATAAGTCTATGTGAGATAACAGTGATAAGAGTTTAAGAACAGTTAAGCGTTACCTATGCTTACCGGCCAGTCTCTTGAAACAGCCAATGAGACAGCGACGTTACTTGATCGTTCAAACGAAAGCCCGGTTTTTTGGACGTCAGTATAATTTGCTCCAACACGATCAGGACGAAGAACGGAAACCATACCTGCACAGATTTACCTTATCTCAATAATTACAATTATTTGGTGATTGTTAACAGTTGCACAGTTGTATCATCGAAAATATGAAAATTGACATTCTACAAAGTAACCGAACTTGCACAAAGTTTTTTTTATTGTGTAGGCGACTGCCATACGTTAGTGTCCTGCATTTAGGAAGAGAAAACTCGGTAGTGGGTCGGATAGGGTTCCGGGTTCGACTCCCGGTCTAGTCCACCCGATTTTTTCCTCCCGTACAATTGCATAAGGGGTTTCTAAACAATTAACAATATGACAACATGCTGGAATCAAAAGATTCATTTTAGAATATTACTAAACGTCGATGCTAATATCAAAGCAAGAATTGATATATATTGACACGATTAACATTAAATAACACCATTAAAAAACTGAGTAAGTTTTTGTCATTCGATGAATGTTCGAAACGACATTTAAATATCAATGCAGAGTTCAACAATATTTCTAAATCATATAAAAACTGGAAAATATGGAATATTAGTGATGTCCATCTCATACAGAAATATTTTCGTCTGTGTACCCCAATCAAAACACAGTAAATGAGCTATCGTCTATAACAGCCAAAGCTCAATTACACGGCGTCCAGAGACAGCAGCATTTAAATCGTTTTGCAAAGCCTTTTGATCATCATCTTAGCTCACCGATTGAAATACTTTACGCTCGCAAAAGACGATGCATTCATATAAGATCTCATTAAAATTACAGATGGAGACGACGCTTAACGTGACACCGCTTGTATAAAAAAAACAAAGTAAAAATGAAAATGCAATAGATTAAACGATGCCGTGAAGTAGCATAGAAACGGTGGTTACCTGCTGGTGATAATCAGGAACTTGGTGCGGGAACTCGAATGTCGTTTCGTTGGGGCCAACAAGGTACCAAAGTTTCCTCATGTGCTTCAGCTGCCCGATGAAATCGAACTGCGTGACGTTCATTTTCCGCGCTCGCGTTTACGTTGATCTCTTGAAAACGGACGCTGTCCGAAAGCAGAGGAAGGAAAGGTAAATGCACCGAATCGTTCTGACACTATGCGACTCAATGTTTTAGTCATCGAACTTACCGCGCGCATCGTTTATATATGTAAGTTCGAGCTGAACCGAGGACACCTGAGTATGCGCGCGCGGTGCCTCGTCCACGTGATAAAGGCGCGACAATTGATGATACGGTAACAATTAAAATAAGGCCAATTTAGACGGCCGTCCACGGCGAGTAGCTTCTGTTCTACAGTTGGTCATACAAGCATCCGGCCACCTCAGGTATTAGGTGAATTTTGTGTGAAATTATAGGTTCACGGATAAAAAACTACATCAAAACCTATTTTTGACAAACATTTATGAGTTTATTTTACAATCATGTATATCACTTTTTAAATGCAGCGCAATGCATAAGAAAGAAATTATATTTTAAAGAAATCCCAAGAAATGAAGGTCACAAAAGTATTCGGCCATTTATCAGCGTATGTGAAATTAAAACACAAACATAAATTTTAATATTTTTTTGAATATCCTTTAGATTCTATTATAGCTTGCAGTCTGTTTGACATTGATTTAACAAGTTTGGTAATAATTTCAACGTTTATATTATTCCATTCGTGTTGAAGCTGATTCTCGAATATTATAAATTTCATATTTTTATATGGATCTCAAAAATGTTCAATAGGATTAACTCTATTGCGTTATTCGGATCTTTTTCGACCCGCTTCGTTCTTATTTTTCTTTGAACTTTTGTTGTTATCGAAGAAATGCAATGAAATTAGTGTCAGTATGCTTGCTTCTGTTTTCTTGACATTGTATTAAAAATTTATTGTCTGGGTGCATATGACGTGCTGATAACAAAAATTGTTACATATAAGATCTGTCGGTCTTTTTTGTCCCAACGCAAACGAGGCACAACCAAATAACAGATACCAATCATGGTCAAATCTTACAAACAAATGGGTAATAGTACAATCGAAAGAAAAGATATAAATAGCATAAAATGACCAGAATAGTTATACTAATGCCAAAAAAAAATGAATTATTGCATGGCGAGATCCGAATGGGGGGAAATTCATATGCAAACAGCACTGTTACCAAGTGTGTAAAACCTGTTGTAAATATACAATTTAGGCAAAATATGTTGTTTTCTATAATTAAAGCTATTATAATAGATACGACTGAATGATCCTATGCATCCTTAATCCTCAAATTGTATTACAAAGCTGAAAATATCTTACCTAGGGACCTAAGGACCCTAAGTGTATAGTCGACCGGAAAACCACTCTAGGGTTAACATCATGAGATTATGGAAATCTTTTGAGCTGATGGGAGGTATTGTATAATATCCATTCTTAAGGTTTTCTAACAGAGTGCTTAGGATCATTATCCCGTTGAAATATAAAATTAGTTCCTAAGCTCAGTTTTTCCATACTTGCATTTAAATTGTTTTAGAATATTTCTGTACGCATATTGGTCCATTTTCTAATCGATAAAGTGTAAGTTTCTAACGCCAGTAGACAACATACACCCCCATACTATAAGGGAACCGCCGTCGTGTTTTACCGTTTGGACTAATAAGTAGTTTTTATTAAATTATTAGCCCGGTTGACTGCATACGATTTATCTAATCTTGCTGTTACAAATTTCAACTTTACATTCATCAGTAAAAGTTATTTTATCCCAGAACTCTTCCGGTTTATTTGTGTACTTTTTCGCAAATTCGAGTTTTTTCCAAAATTCGCTTATTACCTAAGGTCGACGGACACTTTTGCAACCAACTCTACATACCTACTGAGTGTCTCGTTATAAAATATCTTAGCTTAATCACGTATTCTATAGATGATTCTAAGCAAAACAGCTCCAACTATGCTCATTTGAACATTGTGGTACAGCGTATCCTGTAATTAGTAGTATAACCGAGCTGGAGATGATTCATCTCATCGATTTCTTGGTCGAAAGTTTTGTATTCGAAGAAAATTGATTTTATAATTCTGTTGATTTCAAATACACATGTTACTTTTTCAACATGCTTTTACGATTCATGGAAACTGAAATGCTAAAATACTACTTGCAGTTAAACATTTAACTCTCTTTACATCCTTTGACCCATAACGAAGTTAACGTGATTCCATGTGTAAACACTGGGGGAAGTTAAACCCGGTGATGGTTGAAGTATTTTTATGTCATAACAGATTTAATTTTAACACCGGTTTTACATAAAACATATCAACTAAAAAAAGAAGAAAAAAACAAATAAAATATGTAAGTGTGACCTAAGGAATATTTACAGATACTCACGGGACAAAACGTCTGATTACAAAAAAATTCGTGGAAGTGATTCTTGACTGCGGGCTGCTTAGAAGCGAGGCGAACACTGCGTGCGGCTGAGCTGCAGTTGTACACACTAAGCCATTGCACAGAACGCCCATGGGCGTCGACAGTACACGGCGAGCGGTTTTATTAAGCACCTATAGGCGCCGTTCACAGTCAAAGGGTTAATAAACTGTACGAGTACTTGGCATACTTTCAAAATCAATTTTCTCAATAATGAAGGGCCAAATAAAAAAATTTATTCTATATTTTTTATTTGTACTACATATTGCGGGACACCATGTAGAGTCGTCGCTTCGAGTTGAACGCACTGTAGATAACTTGAAATTTGTAATCCTTAATATTAATACTTACAGTATCTTAGATAAGTGATCTCAAAACATCCACCAGGGTTATTCATACATAATATTGCTTATCTCGCAACTGATGTGACAAATGTTAGCATTACTCCACTGATATTCTTCAACCGCCGCACGTGTGTTGCCGTCACAAGAACCATACACGCAAAATATATTACCGCATTCCTGATTATGAAATAAACCCATTGTAGGTTCACTGTAAACAAACTACACTGAATTATCGAACAACGATGTATGTTCGAAGTTGCTATTTTTCAAATAATAAGTCACACGACACCCGATAGCTACGCAACTTCGAGTTGTCAGCCATCATCTGGTGCACACCCATTGGGACAAATGCACTCTGCACTGACTCCATTCAGCCCTTGACCCTATTATAAATTCTTCGAAAGCAAAATAGCGTCGGGTTATCTGCCATTAATTTCCATTGAAAAATGCGCTGTGCGCTGCTACGTACGTATTGTAAAATCTTAAATTCATTTTGCTCACATTCGTAAGTCTGAACGGTGTCTCTGTAACAAGGTTCTAACGTGCACAATTCGGAAATAGTTTGTTAGAACATGTTTGCTTAGAATCACTTGCAATTTAATGACATTTTATAATGGAACACCCGGTATACAGGGTGTTTTACTACGTCGCACGTTATTGTTCAAGAAAGTATTATATATTGATATGAATTTCTGTTTAAATTCAACAGACAGAACGGTTTGCTGTATTATGCAGTAAATGAAATTTTCAATTCATTGGAGGCGATGGGGTGAAAGAGGATAGTTTGACAATTTTAAATGAAACAGTGGGTAAACCTCATGTTCGATGCACTTTTAACAATTGCTTCAAAAGTTTTAGAGTTGAGATACAAAAAATAGATTTTGAAAAGCTCATGTTGCTGTAACATGTTAAAAACTTGTAAAAATTCATTTCTTTATCATGTACACACATGTTCAGAAATTAATAATCTTGTTCAGAATTAATTGTACTTTAAACGGAGATCGTCACAGCAGATACTTCAGCTCTCTATAATTTTTGAAACATGTGTTTTTGTTAAAAATGTTTTAAGTAAAAGATATTTAGATTGGTAAAAGTTTTACGAATGTACAAACGTTCAAAGTTTTTCAGTTCCCCCCATGGCAAAGTAGAAGTTTTGTTTATTAAGTAGTATAAAAGTGTTTTAGCTGATGAAATTTAAAAGATTGTTATATTAAAATTTATAATCAGATATGTAAATAAATTTATATTTAAAAAAGTTAGTAATGATGGCACGACCATTATAAAAACCATATTTTACAGACTACACTTTTAGGTGAAGATATCTCTAAGAAACTGTAAGCTATTATCGCTATTGGTTAAATTGAATTCTAACATTCAAAATCAAATTCTGACATGTTTAACTGATTTTTTTAAACACTGAAAGAGCATTAATTAAAGTGACATTACTATTTTAAAACTCTACGTACCATCGCACGAAGTTTCATACGAAAACTAAATACTACACTCTGGTGGTCTTCATGTAAGCTCAAAGATTTAAAAAGTATTTCGAATTTCATTCTTTTCGGATAACTTTCGTAGAAACAACATTTTTTCAACTCATAGATTGAATCTTTATATGCACACACAAACACACGCGCAGTGTGCGCGTGCACACACATAATTGAATATTTAATTAAACTAACGCATAGAAAACAAAGATAACAAAAAATGTACCCCCATATAATCACGTTACCAATTCAAAATGAAAAGAAAATTAGAATAAACGCGCAGATATTATTCTCATTTTTATCCCAAAGCATACACACCGAGTATTAAATGATGAAATTTGAACAATGATACAAGCGTCTCGATGAACATTGAAGTGATATTTTTATTACAATTGATGGCACGACCAATGTATTTGTAAGTAAACAATGTATGCTTTGCAAATTAACCGCACATTGTCTGTTATTCCTTTAAACTAAATGCGTACAAGCTTCGTTATTGTGACGCGATTGGTTGACATAATCAGTGTCAGATAAGAGCACACAGTACACATCCCACGCTAGACTCTCCTTATTATTACAAAAGCTTCAACAACACTTTTGTTTTTGAAGAAACGATTGTTGGAGTTTTAGCCTGCTACGAAATTCAAAGTCCAATCGCTATTTTGTTATAGATTAAATTGTACCAACGTGTAGCAACATCGTGCAGTGTACACAGTGTGGTGAAAAAGTTCGCGAAAACATTACTTTTTTCTCCTATTGGTAAATTTGTCGGGATGTATGCAATAGCAGTATATGATCTGATATATCTTCTTTGGTATGTGAACATAACAGATTTCTTGTGTCTATTATTAATTTATTATAAATTCTTTAATGTAGCTATGTCCTATGTTTTTGTTGCCCGTGTTTTTCACATAAACCAGTGACGGCCACCGGAGCTGCGGCCTTCCCTCACTCTAGGCCCATTCCCCTCGTTTCAGTTTCCTATAGTTCACCCCTCGTTCCCCTCAGTACATCGTTGTCCCAGATCACAGTCTATGTAAGGGGAATGGACCTAGAATAGGGGAAGGCCGCAGCTCCGGTGACCATCGCTGATATAAACACATCAAATTTCTGGAAAACAGAGTAAACCGCGGGCGACTTTCTTTCATATCATATCGGAAGGGACTGCTACCACACAGGACTGTACAAAATATTTGTACATTGTATTGCTTTTGAGAAATATTAAAAATACAGGGATATCCCATTACTTTAAGGCAGTGTCGTCCAACGTTGTCTCCCGGAAGACAACTTTGGACATCACTGACTTACGCAAACGGCACCGCCATCGGTACATCCTATTTCTTCTGCTGAAAATCAGTAAATTTGTAATCGCAATATCTAAGTTGGTAGTTACATACAATATTATACAAAAATATAAATAGTTTAAGCAACTTCGCCTTTAGCTATACCAAGACAATTTTTCGCGTTGTTCGCGTGCTTTGCTACCTTTATCTAAATTGGACATTTCAATATCGAAACTGAGACTATTTACATTATTCGAAAGATGATTTGGATCGAAGTCCAATAGTCCTGAGCTTTTTCTATGCAAAATATGTGTTACGCTGCCCAAAAATCCTTGGCATGTGACGTATCCGTTGAAAATAGGGCGTTCAAACCGGCACTCCCCATGGCGGTAACAGGGGATGTTTTCCAGACACCCTGACCGTTGCATTTTCGTACAATACTATGAACTTTGTAAAATCTTGTGCTTCGTTTTGTTAGATTAGACTTTTGTAAGAAATTTTGAAAGTGTATTACTTCTGAATAAAATGAAGATTACTCCATTTTTATGAATTTTGTTGGGAATGAAAAATAATCAAATAAAACAAATCGAAATGTAAAACAAATGAGGAACAGTGTAAACAACATACATACATTTAAAAGAAATGAATTTCATTTTCTTTTAATATAAAATATTTTATGATGCTTGTCGAATTTGTGTAAAAATTATAGGCTTGTGCACAAAAAACTGAAATTGACTTTTAAAACTTCGGAAAAGAGTGACTAACATAAGAAAAAATGTAATGCATATATGTAATCGGCTCAGTAACTATAGAATAATTTAAAGTGGTCACGTCAGACGGTTCACCCTGTATATATTAATGTTTAATTAATTATAAAATAAAATAAAGTTTATTAAACATATATTTATATATACATAATAAGCTTTCGTACATAGAAATTTTTACCGGCTACGTCACATTTGCGTAGAACGCGTAACGGAATTAGAAGAACTCGAAAATTGAATAAAGAATCATTGCTAAAATAACAAATGTATATGATTTCTGATTTTAATTCCTACCACTAATAGCGCTGTCATGTAAAGCTAGTTTCAATCGATACAGTAGGGTGTGATACGAAAATGGTAATGTGGCTCTAGAGCCCCAAATCCATGTGACACAAAAATACATTGGATGAGTAGTCTATTCCATACCTCGTCTGTGTTGTCAGGTTATGCACGTGGGAACTCAAACCGCTTGCACGCGTTATATTTAAAACACTGTAATTGTATAAAACCCAACGATTATTGGACAAAATATAGTTGAAACGTACGCAAAATGTTTCTTTCCTTTTCATAACTTCCTATTACGTACTTTTCGAGAAATTGATCGTAACGTGAACAGAATTTCCCGCAATTTTTGTAGGTTATGAATGTAGTTTGAGTATCAAGTATTTACATCTGACTAACAATGAAAGCAAAGACTATGAAAAGTACAACGAAAAAGTTAAAGAAGCCTGCTATGAAGAAGAAGAAACGTTTGAGTAAAATAAGTACGGACGAATTTTTTGAACAGAGTTTTGAAAATGACACGAACAGCGACGATGATGTTAAAGGTAAAGTAACTTTTGATATAAATAGAATTTCCGATACTTTTTGTCAAGCGGCATTTTGTTTGTATATGAATGAAAGTGAGGAGTAAGAAAGATAATGTTCGGAAAAAAAAACAAAAATATCTTGGCAGAAAGGAAAGTTTTATTGTAGAATGACAAGTATATTAGATTTCATTAAAAACAAATAAATGTAGCTCTAGGTTTTATGCACGAATACAGACAGGAGTTAATATATTACAGTTTATTGTCAGAATAATATTTTAATTACAGTCAAAATAATTTTTTAACATTATTATTTGTCATATATAAAATTATGCTACATTTGTCAAAAACATGATAGAAGGAAATAGCACTGGTGTACTTATGAATACATATGATACATAACAATAATAGTAATGTACAAGACCTTTCATAGTACGTAGATATAACTTCATGTCTGTATTTGCTACATGAAAACAGTAAAAGAACTTTTTATAAACTTACATTTATCATTGCATTATGTATTCTGTAGCAGATAGAAATCCTAACGAAGAAGATGATGCACAGAGCAGTGAAAGCGACATGGATCCGACTGAACACAAAAAATCTTTAATGAAATTGAAACAGACAGATCCAGAATTTTACTCGTATTTACAAGAGAATGATAAAAATTTGCTAGAGTTTAATATGTCAGATGATGATAATGATGATGATGATGATGATGATGATGATGATGATGATGATGATGATGATGATGATGAATCGTCATTAAATGAATCAAATACAAGGCATATACCTAGCAACGAGTTAGAGGTATGAGAGTATGGTAGTCAAATTAAATTATGAGAATTAAAAGAAGAAAACTATCTTTTTATTTGTGACATTTGAATATCCTAGGTTGCTAGTGATGAAAGTGACTATGAAGGGGACAAAGATAGCACTTTAACAAAGGATAAAAGAAAGATTACACTTAAGTTGTTAAAAACATGGCAGGAAGAAATTCAGAAGGACAAGTAATATTTTATTATATAATATACATGTAAAAATTTAAATAAGATTTGAGAAAATTCAAAATATTGTTATGTTTATATTAAATTTGCAGATCACTGAAGACTATCAAATGTGCTATAGAAGCTTTTCATGCTGCATTAGAGACAGTAACAGAATCTCCTGATCCAGAGTCTTTGCAATATAAAGTAGAGGGTGGCGTAGGTTGGTTTCCCACAGTATTTTAGCTTGTTTTTATTTTCATTAAATATCATTTGATGTCTAATTGATTTAAATGTTTTTCAGTGTTTAATGGAGTTGTTCAATTGTGTATATTATATTTACCGGATGCATTTAAGCGGTTCTTAAAATTAGGTTCAGAACCTCAATTGCAACCTCATAAGTGTAAAAGATTCAGCAAAGTTAAGGGTATTTTAAAATCATACCTAACTGACTTAATAAAAGTAGGTATTATTACTAATGCTTTCGTGGTATTCCGTGATTTCTACTTCAATAATTGTGTAATACTTTTTTTTATGTAGATTTTACAAAATGTAACGTCATCTAATATTCTCACTGTGCTATTGAAGCATTTACATCAAATGTTACCTTATACACAGTCGTTTTCTTCATTGACAAAGCCTTTATTAAAGATTTTATTAAAATTCTGGTCAAGCGGAGAAGAAACGGTTCGTGTTGTTTCTTTCTTAAGTATCTTACGTATGGCAACCAGCAATCGAGAATCTGTTTTAGAAATGTTGTTCAAGGTAAGATTCATTATTTACTGATTCAGCACTTGTAGTAAATAACAAACTAATTTTTATATTGATATGTTTTAGACAATGTATGTTAAATATGTTGAGAACTCTAAATTTGTATCTTCTTCTACGTTACCTGGAATAAATTTCATGAGGCATTCATTGGTTGAAATTTATTTGCTTGACAATAGTCTAGCTTATAATCATGCCTTTTTGTATATCAGACAGTTAGCTATTCATTTGAGAAACGCTATGACTTTAAAAAAAAAGGTAATACTACATAATGAAAAATAGATAATATGTAACAATTTAATATGCTGAAATATTTTTACAGGAGAATTTCCAAACTGTGTACAATTGGCAATACATTAATTCATTGCGATTTTGGTCAGAATTAATAAATTTATCAAACAGTGAATCCATGTTACGGTCCCTTTTGTATCCCCTCGTACAAGTACGTACTAATATTTTTAATAGTCGTTTTTACCAAAGTTATTATATTTTCATTAAAACTTTATTTATTTTCAGATTATTGTTGGAACAATTAAAGTAATACCAACACCACAATATTATCCTTTGAGATTTCACTGTTTGCAGATGTTAATAGATATTTCTAAAGAAACAGACACGTTTATACCTGTGTTACCATTCTTACTAGAGGTATCTTATTTTTATATAAGTTTTCTAGAATTCAATTAACTAAATTTTTAAGAGTAAAATAATAGAATTTCATTAATATTTTAGATTTATATAAAATATTTTAAGCAGTATTTTCATTGAATTGTGTTTATGAATTATGTTTTGCTTTTGTAGGTACTAAATTCTTATGATTTTAATAAGAAACACAAGGCAGTCACGATGAAGCCAGTACCTTTCATTTGCATCTTGAGATTGTCAAAGTCTCAGTTACAAGAGAATGGTTTTAAAGACAATGTGATTGATTCGATATACAAACTTATTTTAGAAAATGCTGCAAAAGACAGTCATACAGTATACTTTCCAGATTTGTATATACCCTGTATAATACAGGTAGGTGAATAATCTGTGAGAAATTTTTAAACATAAATTCTCGATCAAGTTATTCTATGTATTGTTTACAATATATTTACTGTATTCAAATAGTAACTAGTAGACAAACTGTACTAATTGTGTCTTATTACCCAATATATGTTATATTTTTTATCGTTTGTTATAGTTGAAAACATTTTTGAAGAAATGTCATGTTGCGAATTACTGTAGAAAAATGAAGCAGTTGCTGGAAAAAATCGAAGAAAACCGAAAATATATCGAGACGGAACGTAATAAGACTGTAATCGATTTGAAAAATATGTCGGAAATAAAGAATTGGGAGAATCAAATAAAAAGACAAGGAACATCATTGTTGAAGTTTTATGAATCTTGGAATAAAATTCATCAATCGCAAAAACTTAAAATGCTTACCAAAAATGATGACATAGCCGAATATAATCTACCGATTATAAGAAAGTCGAAGAAAGGAAAATCAAATGAAGAAGTTGCGGAAGAAAGTAGTGAAGAGAGCGAATTTGAACTACGGATAAAGTCCAATGATGGAAAAACTGAAAAACGTACTAAGCGTGAGAAATCAATAAAGAAGAAACGAAAAGTGAACAATAAAGTGGACGATGTCGATTTACCAAGAGAAAATACCGATATTGTACAAGATATAAACAGTGACGATTGGGAATAAGTGTATTTCAATTGAAAATATATATTTAATTCCGTAGACACCTCTTATCTTTTATACTAATACAAAGTGCGACTATTAAAACGTAAATAAAATCAGTATAACTGTATGTATTAGAAATGTGTATTGCTTTGAAGCGATATTTGAGTTTATCGAATATACAGGTTACATCTAAATTACAGCATCAAATTTTATAGTACGAAGTTTCATACGCTCTTAATATTCTGATAACGTTATTCGTTGCACCAAATTGCGGTTCTAACGTATTTTTACTTGCATTGCACTTTAAAAAAGTACAGTACGTAAAATCTACCAAAATCGCACCCAATTTTCTTCACATTTGACTCGTTTGTTGATTTACATAGGGATCATTGATCCCGGGTGTTACTTTCTTTTTACTGATCATCTGAAAGAGTGTGGTGGTCAAGTGCCTATTTTAGAAACATATCAATTGCTATAACTTCTGATCAAACTAAGATATTAGAACATAATTTATTCAAAACGTCGGAAAAATAGAGCTTATTGATCTATATTTTCATATGGGACGAGGCACCTAACTTGACAAATTCAAACTATTCGCAAATTACTTGCTGCATGAAAAAATGTTTCAAGCAAAAGTATTATGGTATCAAAGGGGACATATAAAGCAGTAGTTCGTTTCTTATTACTTTACATTTTTATCGAGATACAAAGATCACCTTTAGTTTTTTAAATGGGATACTTAATATTTCGTTAAAGTATCAGACGCTGCGTAAAAAAGTATTATACCAAATAGGGTCTACAGTTAACAGTTACTGAGATATTAGTAAAATAAATTTTATTGCAGACGATGTTCGAACTATTTTACGTTACAGTCAGTACAATTGCATAATCAAATAATGAGCGAACAAGAAATTTTTTGAAGCGTATTCTTCGAAAATGTAAACTAAATGAGCCCCTTAAAAATAGCATTTACAATGACCACATCGTAATCCTAACAGAAATTCGAGCTTAACGTTACCTCAAAAGGCTTCGTATATCGTTCGAGAAGAACATTGCGATTTTTACAGTGATTCAGGATTGTGACGCAAAAGCACCTTCTGTTGTACAGCTTCAATCGAGTTTACTGTTTATCTCATGTTAATAATGTCTAACAACTAACAAAAACTGTTTACAAACATGACCTGCATTCGTAAACACAGTTTTTCTGCACAACGTATTAATAGTCACGTTGACTGAGCGTGATTCCAAATACAAAATGATTCATTCACAAATATCTCAGTAACGGTTAACTTTTGACCCTATTTGGTATAATACTTTTTTGCGCAGCGTTTGATACTTTATCAAAATTCGGGAAGAAATGTTGAGCATCCCACTTAAAAAACTGAAGGTAAGCTTCGTATCTCGATAAAAGTGTAAGTTGGTAAGGAACAATATGTCCCCCTTGATACTATGCAACTTCTGTTTGAAATGCATTCATGCAGCAAGTAATTAACGAGTAATTTGAAGTCAACAAGTTAGGTGCCTCAACCTGTATACTGTACATTTATTTGATACAAAGGTTCTTTTAAATTCTTTCGATCCAAAAGAATCAACTACTGAGGAAAGTATCGCTTGATTTGAATGAAAACCGTTTTACTACTAATAACTTATATCATA
Source organism: Macropis europaea (assembly GCA_916610135.2). Taxonomy (NCBI): domain Eukaryota; kingdom Metazoa; phylum Arthropoda; class Insecta; order Hymenoptera; family Melittidae; genus Macropis; species Macropis europaea. The sequence continues at coordinate 20,242,668 of OU744345.1, read as the reverse complement.
CTTGCTCAGGTGGTACAAGTCATACATTAGTGAACATTTTTGTTTACGAATTGTAACATTAAGTTTGTTCAACAATTTGAGCGGACAGTACAATATTGAGACAAATAATTGTTTTGAATTGAGAATAATCCTACAAATTTTATTAACGTTTAATATAAATCACTAAATTTTTCAATAGAGATTTATTTAGCTAGTCTTGTCAAAGACAGAATTTTGTTTACTGCTCTCGAACGCCTATCAGTGTTTTATAATATACATTATAAAAATGTGTAAAGCAGGAAAGTTTGATACACCACCTGTGAACACTTGCACGGCTATCGGTTTAAAAAACTTATCTGGACGGTTATCAGTAGATCTTTTTAGATGCATACTTTTGCATTGTAATATTTATATAAAAGAGATTAAAGTAATTAAGATACATATTTTCTGTTAGTGTTGATTAAATTGTACAGATACGCGACCGTATATATTCTATACATATCGCAAAAATACTAAATATTATCAGCTAAATCGTGACTAACAATTTAAGAACATTAGTTGTATATGATTTACCATGAGATGCATGGACAATTCTAGAAACCTAGGTGTTGTTAAAAATCAGGAAAAAAATTTAATTTCTGAGCGTAAAAAGACCTACCGATAACCGTGAGAGGATTATAAGAAAATACCACTGTATTCGTAATTTCTTCCATTCATCGAAACACTGACGTTGATTATATTTTTTCATGGTGACAGTAAAGTAGTATTCTGATCTAAAAGTATAATGTAAACGAAATGAAAACTATTTTATATTGACAAAAAGAAGTTACATCAAATGGTCAAAAACCGTCGACCTTCTGATTTCGAGTGGTATACTTCCTTTTTTTTTTGTAATAAACGTTTATTGTGCCAAATAGAATATATACTATTTAAAGTATACTATACTATATACTATATAAAACATAAGTTAACAACAAATTTGTTTGAGGGTATCAACATCGAGCTTTCGTAAACTTAAACATTGGAGGAACTACAAGCACTGCGATTTATGCTACATTATACGTACAGAAGGGGGCTAAATTAAATTAGCGTTAGGAATTGTACAAAATTTCATTAATTACAGTAAAAATAAAAATAAACGATGCAATAGACGTAGATAAATTGCACTAATAAACTACAAAATAATCGCAGAAATAAAAAAGTTACTACAGTAATATTAATTACAGTGGAATAATTATTATTATACTACCAACAAGAATTCGATAGTCCTTTTCAAATTAATTGTAGTCTAGGCTATAATGTTATACATGAATATATACAATATGTGTAAATATAGAGACATATAAGTCAGAATTCCTACACGCAACTTTCGCCAGACTTGCTATTAGGTGAAGCGTTTTGTTATCCAATTACTGGAAGCGCATGGAACTTCAAACCCAAATTTCTCGAAAACGAAGGTCCATTGTGATGAAACCCATTAGACTTTTGGAATACAAACTATGTACCGTACATCCCACCCATTGTCTTTCAGAAGGCGATGACCACTACCGTGTACACCCCTTGAAAGGTTTTTTTTGTAATTCTTCTTTTCGCATCGCCGTCAGGAGTTTGTTGTTTTGTATGATGATGAAATAACAAGCCCCCTCGGGAGAAGTTGCTATGATACAAGTTGTATATGGCATAATTTAGCGTGAAAAGGCAGGAGCCGCCGATTTCTTGAGGTGTCGCTGTTTCTGATGGTCTATTTTTACCGAACACGACTCAAGGCAGTCGGGAAGTTGGTACAGCGACGGTTGGCCGCTATTATAAAGCACCGTGTGCCGACCGTGTACTAATTCATCTCGTCTAAGTGAACGTTTACAGATAAAAGGAAAGAAACAAACAGGAAGAACGGAATAACGGTGTGTTTTTGAAAATATCGTACAAAGAAAAACAGCGAAGGTGGCGAGGGAGAAGCTTAAGTAAGTGACAAGCTTTTACGTTTCCCGTTGGAAGAGGGTTTTCCGTGTTACGTACACACACGAAACGCGAAAAGAGCAACCAAAATGTTTATTAACGCGTTGCCTGCCGTGGTGGTCATCGGTGACCGGTACAACGAATTCGATTGAACTAAATAATTCTAAAATTTTACATGATCATAAAATTGTACTCCCATTTTTATATCACTTTTGTATCGAACTAGTTTTCGCTTTATTACTTGGTCCGTTTTTTAAAAGTTCTGAAACTGTGTAAAATCGTTAAATTATTCCGCAGAAATGTTTATGTATCGTACCTGTTAAAAAGCTAAGCGTAATTGAAATTAAAAATTTCAAAAGCGAAATTTTTCTGCAAATATATCGATTAATCGAATTTTTGATACATTTGTTATTCGAACTTTCGATATATGAATAAAGAGTACTTTCAATATATCGAGCTATCGATAAATCGATATGTTATTCAAAAGAAACACAAAATTCAATGAATATACTTCATTACAATTTTGTTGGTAACATTTTGAGCGGATAAGCGATGTAGATGTATGCATTTTGTTGTTCTCTTTTTTATTAATGTTAAAGAATTAGTGTATAACTATAATCGACGAACATTCATATAGTTTATATGATGTCAATACGTTAAAATACGTCAAAATAATTTTGAATTTTTTGTACATTAGAAGACAGTGAATACTACATTTTTACTACCACTACTGCTACTGCTGTTGCTGCTACAAGTGCTACTAGCATCAATACTATAAGTGCTACTAGCATTAGTATTACTAGAACTACTGCTGCTGTTACTACAAGTGCTACTAGCATTAGTACTACTACTATTGCTGCTGCTCCTGTTAGCAATAGTACTGTTACTAGTGCTGCTATTACTACCAATGCTACCTATGACTAGAACATTATAAACTAGTATAAAATCTAATATTTAAATTAGGTCAACATTTACCTGGCTTTCATACAGTTCTGAGGAATGTTTCCAATGTAATTTGTTACAGAATTTATGAAAACCTTAAACCTTCTTGGCACTATGTACAAAAGTCCCTGTTGCTTATAGTTGCACACTTTTTGTTTAATATTACTGAGAAAGCAAACTTGTTTTACATTGTAAAATACTTCTTTCTGATTATGTAACCCAGAAGTGAAGCATGCATGTGAAATTTGAAGGCCAATACATATGAAAATTTTTATAATGTTCTGGTGATAACATTATAATTCTTGAAGCTGGCTTTCCTTTAACTGATGATAAAACAAATGCTATTCACTATATGAGTTAAAAGAGATCATCATTTCATAATAAGACAGGTATGTCAATATGCATGTAAATCTGATATTATGCACACAGAGTGTAAGTACTATACATGTATTTTCAAATGATTGAGAATGGAACTCATCAACATGTTCACCATTGATTGGCTCACATGTGGTTCAAACAACTTTTATGCAAAACCCTGGAGTAATTCAAGATACCCAGTTGCCTAGTGCAAACTTCTGTGCAATAATATAACTCCATGCAATTAACTTAATGGAGTCAATATAAGTTACAAATCTATAAACTAAAAAAAGAACCATGTCAGAGTAAAAATAACATCACATAACAAGAGCAACAAATGTTCATGTGCATTCAACTACTGAACTTTTGACTAGCAAAAAATAGAAGAAGACTAGCATTCAAGTCTTAAGGCCAGACTATTAAATGATTGTCTCATCATTTTTATATAGAAATAGAGTAATAAATACAAGAAATGAATTGTCAGGAAGAATGTGCCTGCAGTCCTCTGTCACTGTAGCAAGGTCTCTCTCTACCTTGGCTACAGCATACCTTCAGGGCTAAAGACTAGGTTGTCGGATGATGGTTGGATCATTTTTTTTAACTAGATAAAATATTAAAGACATGTAATAAATTGCCAGTCGTGAATGAAGTCACTGCCGGCCAGAGTGGCTGGTTTCGCCAGTATAGTCGGCCAGCTCTTGGGCTTAACTAAGTTCGTTCGTACGTGCCAGGGAACATTTTGTAAGATGCGATTTCGTCTCTCATGGCGAGGGAGCGTTCGTCGCGAGAGATTCGTTCACTTTACGTCCACGGACCATTTTGTTTCCGAGCGCAGTACGATCGCGAGTTACGTAAATTCGTAGAAAAAAAAAAGGAAAAGAACACGAAATCCCGGCAAGAGAGAACCGAATCGGAGAAGGAGAAGAGCGACATGAGGAGGGCACCGTTCGATAAGTAAAAATTTAATTTCTTCACTTCGCTGTCGAAACAGAGGAGAAAGAGACAACAAAGAAAACGAGTGACATAGGGTGAAGTGACACTTTGTGAAAATTTCATGTTACCTCGTCCGGTGGTTACCATTATATTGTTTCTGTTTTTTTTGTAGCTGAAACTGTGCATCGTTAAATACTAAAAAGCTTAAAGTTTACATTGTAATAGTTACTGGAAAATTCCAAAATTCTCGATGGAGTTGAGTAATTTATAATTGTAGCTTCTTTTTCATGTATTAATACGTTCTCTGCTTCCTGACCCTAAATTGGCACAATTTTTACAGAAAACTCTGTACAATTTTCTTTTTGCTTTTTTTAGTCCCTAACTCATGTAAACTAATTAATTTAAAATGGTATACACGGTTCTAAACTGTTTAAAAGAATCTAGCTATTTCATGTTTAAGTCATTTGTTGTTTAGCAAGATGTCAGATACTTTCAAACGTCTGTACACTACGCAAACCAGAAGTACTGAACAAAAATACGTACTACAATATTAAATATACAAGATTCTTTTTGGAGGATTGTGCAAAATTATCTCGAAACATGATTAATTGTCACGAGCACTATATTAGAATATGAATTGCATATTTAAAGTCATTCAGGATTTTGCGTCGAAGTTGTTCCGAACCACATGAAAAATTGAACAGGTCAATCGACAGAATTTCTCTCATTATGTCGAGTCGCCTTTAAAGCTCAACAGGTAACGGCAAAGTATCGAATATATGAATTTTTGAACGAATTTCCAAAGTCACGTATAATTAACAGTAAAAGTTTAATACGATAACTTTTAGAATGATTTTTAACGATTCGTAGTATCATCGCTGAGCCAGCCTGTTCGTTGTGAAAATACTCGAACTTCTGCCGAACGATCTATTTAAAGCATCGTATCGATCGTATCGCACGTTCACAATGTTGTCACAACTGAATTATTTCGGTCTATGAAGAATGCTGCAATGTAGAAGTCCGGTAAAAACGTTTTTTCAAACGTACGCAATGAACGAGAAGGAACTTATTCAACTTTAAAAAAGTATATTCTAACGAATACAACTTGAGCTGCAAACGCGTAATATCGATTTTAAACGTCAGAGAAAAAAGATGATTAGCTGAGAAAGCACAGTTTGTCCCAAAGCTGGATCAGCCCCCAAATACATACTTGTACACCCTAAGAGATTTGAAAATAAATCACATCCTACAAACGTAACTGGGAAAGTGCCTAAAATGGAGAATACAATATTGTTACTACGTTCAATGAGATCATGATTTTTCTATGCGTTCATTCGAGTAATATTCAAAATTACAGATGAGGGGGAACAAATTCTTCCGTTGAATCGTCATTTCTCTTCGCTCAGCAGATTCTTGTTTTTAGAATTCTTCGAAAGACTCACCTCCCGTATTTCTGCTTTTTTTGTTCAAATCAATGTTATTCTACGTTACACCACGTTTATTTCGAATAAATACAGCACTGGTAGTACACCCTGAGCTCGACCGCTCAAACTGTTACTGCGTATTACGTTACAACAGATAAATTTAGCATTTCTTTTGCACGGAACCTCGTTGTACCGCTGCCAATACTGCAACGCGGAATTAATTGGCCGCTTGGAAGAGAACCAATTTCCTTCGGTAAAAAAAATCTGATCAGTCGTCGTGTCGTGTATCGTTGCACTCGGGTATCGTAATTTTTAGTTTGATTTACATTCTTGTCGATCGATGGCCGCCGCCAGCGTTCACAAAACTAGTGATGGGTTTTGGGACGTCTCGAACGTACAACGAAAACTGCTCATGTTATTCGGCTGGATAATCTCGATAATCTCTGATACACTTTGAAAGAACGTCGAAGTCTTTCGAGATTCCAATCAGATACGAAATAATTCGCACCAAATCACTGACTAAATTGATTGGAAATTTACAAGATATCGTACCGAATGCCCATCACTAGCAAAAACCGAACAGCGTCGCTGAAGCAACGGAAAAAATACCACAAAAAAAAATTGGCCGGCTTCATTATCGATTTGAATGCGCTTTTTACTGCTGAATCTATAGGAAAGACGAGTGGACCAAGCTTTTATTCGAATGTGCATTATTTGCAAAGATATTTAACACGTTGAACGCCACAGTGAAAACGGCCATACCCAATCAGACGCGATATAATTTACTGTATTTTATATAAATCATAAAGAAAAAAAATATTTGAGTACTTGATCATGTTCTTCTATTCCTACATTATTGTTTCAGTATGAAGCTTTCTCAAAATTTTGCGACAATCAATAATTATTTAATTAAATTAAATTTGAGGTGTCGGTCACTGGTGACTGATGTGGAGTTCAACGTGTTAATATCAATCCTAGAGTATTCTACCGTTTGACTATACACTTAAGGTCTTCGGGTCAAAAATGACCCAATTGTACGGATCTCATATTTTCAGCTTTGTAATACAATTTGAGGATTAAGGAATCGTAGAATCATCCAGCCACATCTATTATACTAGCTTTAATTAAAGAAAACAACGTGTTTTGCCCAAATTGTTTATTTATAACAGGTTTTACATACTTGGTAATGGTGATGTTTGCATATGAATTTCCCCCCATTGGGATCTTACCATACAATTATTCATTTTCTTTTTGGCATTAATAAAATTATTCTGGCCATTTTATGGTATTTATATCTTTTCTTTTGATTATACTATGACCCACTTGTTTGTAAGATTTGACAATGATTGATTTCTGTTATTTGAGTGTGCCTCGTTTACGTTGGGTCCAAAAAAGACCCAAAGACATTTTTGTTATCAGAACACCATGTGATCCCAGACACGGGTATTATCCGAGACATGTTTAATTAAAATTAAAAAAGTTATTAATGTATACTTAAGAAAAAAGTGTTGTATTTTATATATTTGCTTGTGCACGTAATGAAGTACACATTTATATATAAATAAAGGAGTTTTGTATCTGTTATCTGAGTAATAGTACGGGTAGAATACCCTGTAGGGTATATTCCGATAATTTCCGTCTTCTGGGTATTTCCTGGATACTCGGGTATTAACAGCTCTAATACAAATAACGAATGAAAATGATTCACCCCTTATGTTATTCAGATAAACTCTTATTCGATTAAGAACTTTTTCGTTTGTGGAAAGTTTATTCGTTATTCGATTAAATTTGTGGTACGTATTAACTCTGGTATGTGTGACAATTTTAAAATTTTTGTCTGAATTATAATATTGAAGGTGACAACGAAGTGAACTTTAATGTTCGATGTTGTTGGATGGCGATGAACCGAAAGTTTGTATTTATATATTAGAGTAACATTTCGTTTTCCTATAAGGAGCATAGTAATTATTTAGTGATTTCAATGAACAAGCGACAAAGAGGTGATTCTTCGAAAAAATACAAATCAAACCTACAGAATAACATTGTTTTGTTCGACACCTTTGTTTCCTAGATTTATTTTGAAAATCTGCCAAGTGCACGTTACGAGTCTATTTGTTACTTGCACCTCTATTTGTTAATGTAAGCAAACGATTTACTTTGGAAACTCTATTTTTGCCTCCCCTTTCACGCGTTTCCGCGCTTCTCTCTTTCATCGATATACAGACAATCAGAATACAGGGTGAGGAAAAGAAGGGTCTAAGACTTTAAGGGCTTACAGTATCGAAAGGATTAAAAAAAGACTAATCAGCATACGTCCTAAAAATCAATCCTTTCGATGTAAAATTAATTTTTATATTTACGAGCGTTCGATTTCGTAAGTGAGTCTAAAAAAAATAATGTGGTGGACTTAGGACAACGAATAGAAGATGCATGTTGTACATATCTTAAAATGTACGTCGATCTATGATCCCCAGATGTGAGCTTTGTATTGAAATGGAAGGAAGACGTATCCAACATCTGTAACAAATATGAAAACAAGCTTTCGTATTTTTCATCGAAAGGATTGATTTTACCTATGTTGATTATACATTTTTTACTCCTTTTGGTGAATACTATATATCTCTAAAGTCTTAGACTCTTTCTTTTATCACCCTGTATGTTCTCAATCAGTTAAGGGGATATTCTAGTGTAAACACTCGTTTTCAATGCGATTTTTGGTAATTAATTTAAAGAAAATTATGAAACCTAGTAAGGTGACGTTTTGCATGTATTCTTATATATGTTTAAAGTAATAGCATAAATTTTTATAAGACATTTTATTAAACATTGTAGAAGTTATAAACAGGCGCGCGGATCGTTACGCAAAATACCTGCCCAATCTAGTCCGTCCTAGTCGTCTGACAGAAAAAAGCAAAATGCCGTTTTATTCTCCATGGATTTAGTTATCGTTCAAACTAAAATAAATTATGTGAAAAGAATGGACAAAATGACGGGACTTTAAAAGAGAAACTCCGATTTTTATTCGAAAATTTTTATTTCACGTGTGCCGGAAAAATAGTAATTTTAAAGATATCAAAAAGTTTTTAATTCCATATATACCTTGAAATGTACTCTATCTGCGTGCAAAATTTCAGGTCGATCCGCCCACTAGTGTCTGAGATACATGTGCGCCCGGTTTGAAAAATATCGTTTCGATAAAATGCGTTCAAAATTTTTGCATCCAGCTACACGATAGCTTGGGTGCTGTTCTTTATTCTTTTGTAGGTTTAAGAATTTTGTGAATTCCACCATAGTATTTAGGAACACATTTTCAAAACCCCAAACTATAAAAGAATGGAGAAAAACGTCGATTTTTTTCCGGTTACAGTAGAATAACCCCTTAACACGTTGAACGACACAGTGAAAACGGCCATACCTGACCAGACACGATATCATTTACTATATTTTATATAAATCATACAGAAAAAAAACATTTGAGTACTTGATCGTATTCTTCTATTCCTACATTATTGTTTCAGTATGAAGCTGGCACAATATTTTGCGACAATCAATATTTATTTAATTAAATTAAATTTGAGGTGTCAGTCACCGGTGACTGACGCGGCGTTCAACGTGTTAAGAGATATCAATAAATCTGAAAGTTCGAATTTGATTTTCTTTTCGTCATAATGTTATGAAGGTGGAAGAACGTATATACTATGAAGTGTTTTTAATGTCAACAGAAACAGTAACGCGAAGCGGGCCGCTTTATGCTCCACGTACAGTTCGTATGGTTTCGCGTCTGAAAGTTCGAAGGATGCGGAATACAAGTGTAGCGTGAATTATAACAACGTACAAGAGAAGAATTATCTGCAACGAAGCATTTCCGCGGACAATGTTGTAATACGTTCCCGAGGTTTCAAGCCCTCCGATAGGCACGATCCTGTGAAGAGGAATTTCCTGGAGAATTTGACTTCGAAAATACTGCATTTCGATATGGTGAGCGCGTACTTAAAGTTATTCATTTGAACAAATCTTGGTTACGTTTTTATACATTCATATATGTGTGTACTACCGGCCATACATATGGGGACGACTGCAACTTCTTGAATTCTGATTTTATAGTTCCGAGTTTCTACGCGACCTTTATAGGGGTAGTAGCAGGTACGTTACCTGCCTAGGAAATGTAATTGTGTTGACCGAAAGTTATAAAATAATAAAAATTTGTAATTTACTGGATATAATGAAAATATGTGATTTACTGGAAACAAACAGTCGTCGCCATATATATGGCCGGTAGTGTATATTTAAATAGAAATTTATTCATCAGTAATAGCAGTACACTTTTCGAATTCTCTTTGTTAATCAGTTAAAACATAGTTATCATTATTTCAAAATTACACGTTGAGCAGGTTTCCCTTGTAAAACGTGACAAATTACACGTATCATTTTACGAAAAAGTGTGTCTCAGTGCGTCCGTTTTTGTTCCACAGGAAACGAATGAGAGCGTACCGATTAACTTGCAAAAACTGCTCACTCCTGCAGCGGATGCGCAGGGAATCATGCAATCGAAAAATAGTAAGTAAACATAGTTGACAATGTGAAGCAATGTGAATAACATGTAACAATATACAGAGTGACTTGACATTATCGCTTAAAATATTACTTAACACTTTGACGGCTACGAATATTTTGACAAAATTAGGTAACATTGGCCATTTTTTGGCACTACCCTGTATAGTAGCATGCAAAAGTTTCGGGCCATTTTAATTTCCTGTATTTGTAGATAGCTTAACAAATAAGAGGCAGTATCATAGATCTCGGTTTTATCTTTTGTTATTTTTTATTTTTATACCACTTAAAATTCAAAATAATTTTCCTTCTACAATGTAGCACTGAAGAATCTACTGTTTGATCTAAACTATAAGAAACAGAAAAAAGAAATTCAAATAAAAGTAAACGGTATTATGGCATGTAAAAAAACAAACATTTCTTTAAACTTCCATGTACGCCATTCTGTACATTCCGTAATACCATTATGCTGTTATAGAAATTTCTATTCTCTATTTTATACAATTGAAGGGTTATATGTGAAAGCTGTTTCACCCTTTTCAAGAGCAATTGGACACAAATAAAATCCATCCTTAATTATGTCTAACATAACTCTACATTTTCAACTCTCAACATCCTAAGGTGCAACATCACCTAAATCCGGTGACTGTAGAACCACTTTTGTAGCCTATATTTAGACCATTTGTTTAGGGACGCTTAGAACGGTGGCAGCTATTACCACGTGGTGCTATTAATTACATAAACTATGCTGAACCAAGCTTTCAGTGTCAATAATATGGTGCTCTTAGCAAATTGGCTCTTAGTTCAACAGATTATTTTTAAGAAAATAAACCAAACATACCTGTAAAACTTTTTAAGATGATGCAATAGGAAAAATAACACATTTTGCAATATAACATCTGAACATAATGATTGTAAACGACTAACTACTTCCCCCAACTTCCTTTGCTTCTCAGTCGTAGTTTTACACTATTCCAGCTAAACTGAAGTACCTAACATGACCCTTTTCATTAACTAGCCCATATTTAGACCCTGGCCTGTATCTGGACCACCTCCTCTATATTACTGTTCTTAACAATGAATCATGTGAAGAATATTGAAACGAATCAAACTCGATTGCAGGGAAAATGTTTGCATCGTCGTATTTTTACGCACCAACGCATCCGACCGTCGAGGACCAGGTCGAGCTCGCTCGACGAATTTCGCATTCGTTGAGCGATGTGAAGAACATGAAGAGCAAAGGTCAATCTATGTATGTGAATAGAAAAAAACGATCCGTGAAATGGATTCACGATGGCAACGGTACGTACATGTGTTGAAAGATGTTCATAAATGCAACAAATGATGAATTTAGTGAACATTAAAAGTATCGTATACGAATGTCCAGTTTAATGACCTTTTTCGAGACCGATGACGTATTACTACGTGTTTTCGTACGGTACCCCTGAAGACCATTAACTTAGTACTACGTCTTTCCTGAAATTAATGCTGGTAGCTTTGAATGTAGCATATACTCTCCCGTCCATAAATCACCGGACACATTGTAGACGATTTTACAGTATGAAATGACCTACATTATGAAATAAAGTTAGTTCTCACTATTTGTTTATAATGTAGAGAATATGTTAAAATTCTTACTAAAAATAAGTAATTAATTCGATATTTTCTTCTCATAAACACGTTGAATACCATGGGGATCACCGGTGACCGGCACCTCAAATTTAATTTAATTAAGTAATTACTGATTGTCACAATATTCTGAACATACTTCATATTGAAACAATAATATATGAACAGAAAAGCACGATACGTTACTCAAATCTTTTTTTCTTTACGATTTATATTAAAAATAGAAAATTATGTCGTGTCTGATTAGGTATGACTGTTTTCACTGTAACACTCAACGAGTTAACACGTAGATTGCTGTGGCGGTCACCGGTGACCGATGCATTGAATTTAAATTTATTTAAATAATTACAGATTCTATTAAATTTTTCAATGAAAGTAATATTGTAATAAGAATACAAGATCAAGATTGTGCAACTGAATAATTATATATTTTTTTATTCGTGATTTGTATTTGAAATGGGATATTATAGTACGTCTGACCAGGTATGGGAGTTTTCACTGTAGCCGTCAACGTGTTAATGTTCCCGCCCTATGCAGATACGTCCACTTGAACCAACAGCACCATTCTTTCGATTAAACCTTTTAATATTATATTTCGAAACTAATCTCTCTCCAACCTTGTTCAGAAATATCCTCCTCCTAACTTTGAACTTCCAAAGCAAACGAAAAGTGTGTACAGACTATCATCTGCCAAAGTTGGAGATGTATTAGAAACATATTTATGCGTACCGTCTAATTTTTCAAATATTTATTCAAATTACACATTCATATTATTAATATAAGTTTCAGGTATTAACTTAAAATAGATAAATATAAGAACATAAATTTATAAAACCAAGCCAGAAAATTGTATCCACGTTTTAATAATCACTTTGCTCAATATGTACAAGTGTCAGGTGACTTATGGACGGGGGTTATATCTGTTCTTATGATACAGTATATATGTGTTTTACATTTTCCTGTTACACTGTTGTCGGAAATAATTTTTGAACAGTTCCAACACAAATTTTTCAATATTCGCATGAAAAGAACGCTTAACACTTTGCGATTCGCGGTCCACACTGACAATGAGCTGTAGCGCTATCGAGTTCGGGTGAACGTACGCGATACGCACTTATCTGCGTTTTTTCCATATACATATATAAATGTTAATGTAAAAGCAACTGTTAAAAGAAACGCACTGTGGCCTCTTTTATCGTGATATTCATGTTGTTCTTATCAATAAACATCACAAGGTGCAACTGGTGATAAAAATGTTGAAAAAGGCCCGACGGCTTTGGGTCGTCGGCGGACCACAAAGTGTTAACTGCTAATTATTTGGTATACAACTTGTGTAAAAATTAGTGCGGCTACCAGCTTGTATAACAGTGTCACAGTATACGGCCAATAAAGTTTTACGAATAATTTCATTATCGCGCTTACATAATACTGTATGCGTAGGTGTAGAAGATATGGAAGAATCCTCAACTCCGTCTCAGAGAGTAAGTGGTGTGTGTTTAATTTTAACTTGTAATATTAGAATTTCTGTAAAAACCTGAAAATTAATCGAATGTATATTAACCTGAATACGACCGGAAATATAACGAAACATGTTATGATTTTGCGATGATTTAACAGAGAAATTATGTATTATAAAAAGCAAGTCAGACGTTATAAAAAAATTCGATTTTTTGTATCAGTAATAAACGATAGTTTAATACTCACAATGTGTAACCCTTTGCACTCTGAGAATATTTTAATGTGAGTGATCAGAAACTCCAAGATACTTCTGTGGTGCTGCTTCCAAAAATTAAAAATAATTTTTGCAATAGAAATTCAGGATTAATTATAATTTAAATGTTATCCATTTACTTTGCTCATCTAGTTTGTATCGTAGTAAATAAAACTTGAACTTTAAATATCGAAGTTCTCCACGGCGTTGTATCTGTAGAAATAAAATATTCCACCGTGGCAGCGTCGGTGGAGGGCAAAGGGTTAAGCTATCTAGAGAATCATAAGAGTCCTTCACGATACCGTGAGATCGATGATACCCAATTCTATCTGATTTGAAATTTTGTTTCATTAGGACAGAGTACCTCTGAAGTGTATGATGAATCCACATGGAAAGGTGCTGGATATACACGGCATTCAAGCTTTAGGCGAGGAAGTGAATATCGAACCGATGCCAAAGAATCCTGAGAAACTTTTCGATATCGTTCGTGACTTGAACAATCAGAAAGGCCGCGGTAAGAAATTGGTTTGCATTCCGTTTGAACCATTCACATGACAGATCCATCATAACGATTACTATTGAAAAATTTCTTTTTGCTGGGCGAATTGTCTTTCGAGCGCGCGGTCGCCGAGATTTGCCACCTGGCGGCTGTGCGTGAACTGTGCCCCCGTGGACGGCTCGCCGGCACGCCGACAAAAAGTAGTCCCATGTTTTTTTATCTCGATATATTATTTATTTCGCGATCAAATATAGCCCATGACACTCCGGAAAATGTAAAGAAGCTATTGTCAAAATTTCATAACAATCGGTTTAGTAGTTTTTGAGATTTTTGCGAACATGCAAACAAACACTGCATTTTTATTATAACAGTCAGATAATAATAAGATTGTAAATAGTCGCATGTTTTTTTACTTCTTATCAAGTGTCAAGCATGCATGATCATTACAACACTTTAATGCTGAACATAGTTTCGGGTAATATCATTTGAAAGGGACTCTAAAGGGGATTGTACATAGAAAAATATGATTCGTAGGTGCTGAGATATTCGCGAAGCGCAGGAAAAGGTCCGAGAAATGGGTTGTGGATCAAGAACAACCCCAATCACCTAACACGCCTGGAATGCCAAAAACACCAACGTATAGAGGAAAAATGGTAAGATTTACTATAACATTATACACGTTGGGTATCTCAAACTGTGCCAGTATAAGGGTGAGTCACATAACTTGTCCACCCCGAATAACTTCTAAAGTATGTGATCTACAAAAATGTGTTTTATATAGAAATTGCACGGTATCGATGGGAACATATGATACTGAAACGGTTTCTATAAATAACCTTTTTATTTACGAGGTATCAAGGAGAACTTGAATTTTTTAAATGGAACTCAAACCTTTCTCTATCCAAATTTGAAAGAGCAGTGAATTTTCTATAAGTGAATATTCCGTTTCAAAAACACAAGGCGACCTTCATATCTCGATAAAAAAACAATATTATAACAAAATAATTGCTACACTGTACGTTCCTTTTGATATAATACAACTATTGTTTGACACATTTTTTCATATAACAAACAGTTTACCAGTAATTCGAGGTGGTCAAGTTAGGTGAATCATCCTGTATGTATATCATTCCCTGCGATTGGAAATGTACATTTTACTGAAGACAAAGGAGACTGATCCATATAATATTTTGAATGAAGATTAGAAAACAAACATAGAAATGTTAGTCTTTTAGAATAATTGTTTATTTCAACAAGATAATAATCCTAGGCATAACGATAAGAAAACTAAGGAATGGTTACTGAACAATGTTTGAGAACAGCTTAGAACACCTCGGTCTTTGAAAATATTTATAATATTACCAACAAAATTTACTTAAACGCATTTTCAAGCTAAATGGAACGACATAAGTGAGGAAAAAACGAAATTACGTAAATAGATTAGGAGCCATCATAAAATCCGAGGACATGCAACAAAATACTAAAATTAATTTTTATGCATAATTGTTAAGTGTAACAATAAGTGGCCGAATACTTTTGCATGCTTGATTTTATATTAATTATTATAAATAGTTTCTTCCGTATGTTCCTCGTGTTTTATTCTCTAATTATTGTATATGATCATGAAACACATTAATAAAAATTTGTTAAGAATATATCTTATGCCACTGTTTGTCTCATAAATTCGTAATTTTATGCAAAATATATTGAACGGTTAGAGTGGCTGAATATTTTGGGACCAACTGTATGTTTGCTGCTTCAAATGAGTAGAAAAGAATTACAAAATACATCTTACTTATTGTTAGTATTGTGAAATAGTAGAAACATAATAAGTATATAAGCTGACACGTTTCTTCTTTTAACAACCGTAAATAAAATATTTTACTACGAGAAGTGCCTGATATCAATGAACTGTTTTTCTGTCGAATTCTATCGTCATATCATGCAATACTAGTGTCATAAACCTTAATATTTATATTTACTTACAAATATTTCTTTAACAGTTGTTTTCAATCGACAAAGTGTGTTCTATTATTTCATGGAAAAATGTATTAATTTATTTATAGATATTATTTTTTAAAAATACATTTTTAGTATTTATGGCAAGCCCAAATAGGAAACATTGCTTTATAAACAAATTAAATAAATATCGTCGAACTTACGTTATACTATACTGATTCTTTTTTACATTTTTGTTATAACTTTCCAGTAGACCATTTATGCTTATACGTTTACATAACACTTGTGTTCTTGTTTCTACGTGTAGAAAATATTGGCATAGTTTGGGTGGATAAATTGAAAGAAATAGTGAAAGTCATTAAAAGTATACTTTTGTCATTTGCAGGAAATGAACGGTAATTCACAATTTTCGGCTCTACCTCCGCTTACTCCTCTTATACCTGACTCAGCGATACAGCAACCGTTTTATAATCCTTTCGCCATAGACTTGTCTTCAGGTGATACGAATCCAGCCTCAATAGGTGCGTGAAACATACAATATTATCTGTTCCACAGAATTTGCTTGGCACGTTTCTCTGGCAACAGTCCAAGCTATAACAAAGTGTTTCGTTATGAAATGTCAGTAGCTTAATCACGCATTGTATATATAATTCTGGCCAAAAAACGTCTAATAATGGACATTCGAAAATTATTACACGGCAGCTGCTCCCAAGTTGAACACGGTGCATATATCCTGAGACTTTTAAACCGTTGGTTCAGATGGTTATTACATTTTAGAGCAGATTTTCAAAATGTCACGCATGAGTTACCGCCGTAACAACTATACACGCATAAGCATATCTATCTATCATCATTATATCTATCAATCAGTCAGTTTCTAAGAACCATACGTGCGTGTGCACTTATTTCAGAAACTTAACTATTCTGCGTTTGGTAGCTTGCAGCGGCGACCCTGTAGCCATTTACAAATTCACTAGAGGCTATATGATTATTAGAACGTTCTGGCTCTGAATCATCTATAGAATACGTGGTTAAGTCACTGACATTTCATAACGGAATGCCCCGTATATTTTTGTTTGTTTGAATTGTCTTGAAATCGTGAGCAGGCAGCTAATAATTATTTCCAGGGACTTTAATTCGAGCCAGAAGGCTTGCTTCATGCTTATTTCTGTCGAAGCTAACTTGTATTCTTTGCCTAGCGCCGCTTTTGTCGTCGATGTAGTCGCATCTGTAGAAATTGTCATGCAGACGATTAAAAAAAGACTGTTACCGAATACCAAAGGCATTGACACCCTCTCGCATACCGATTAAGAGTTCAGTAACCTGGGTAACTCCGATTGGCAAACGCTATCGATGTTATTCAATCGATGCGAGACCGCAGATGGATTCTTTCTTGTTGTATATCTAAAGTAATCAACATTCTGTATTCTTCGCTACCAAGTGATGTCTTTGCACTGATTAATTCAGTCAAAGTGAAAGTACATACACCAATGGCCAAAATTTAAGTACACCTGCTGCATTTGGGTTCTACATTTAAATACAAACTGCAGGGTCTAATATATCGACAGTGAGAAAAATATTCTTAAATTTTTACGTTTGTTGTAATGACAACGCTGTATTTCTCTCGTTTCACATACTCAGACACAGTAAGCATCAGCATAAATTACAATAATTGGAGTATCTTCTACAAAACTGTTACATATTACCAAACGTTACGTTCGTCAAGTTTACGAATTTTTCTTAGAAAAACGCACAAGCAGAAAAATTAGAAAAATTCATGTTAAGAATGGCGAAATTATGTAAAATACTCATGAAAAAAAAAGTGGTTACTTTGACGAACGGAGCGCTGAGTAATACGTAATATTTTTGTAGGAGATACTCCAATTATTGTAATTTATTTTAACATTTTTGCGTTTGTGTGCGCAAATCAAGAGAATGTAATTATATTAGACCTTGCAGATTGTATTTAAGTGTAGAACACAAATGCTGCTGATGATCATGCCACTACATAGAGCAGTCATGGCGACCAGAGCTGCGGCTTTCCCCCACTCTAGGTCCATTCCCCTCATTTCAGTACCCTCCAGTCCGCTCCTCGTTCCCCCTCGGTCCATTGTCGTCACAGATCACAGCCTATATGAGGGAAAAGGACCTAGAGTGGGGGAAGGCCGCAGCTCTAGTGGCCATCACTGATGTAAGGTATACCCAAACTTTTAGCCGGTAGTGTAGATTGACACTTGGTGTTGTTGAAGCTAGTAAATCGAATACTCTAATTTCTATTAATATAGTATTACGATTTCTTTTAAATAGGGTAATGCAAAGTTGAATTTCAGCCATTAAATTCCTTCCTGCGCACGTTTCAGGCAGAAATCAATTTCGATGCAACCATACGACCGAAGTGAAAAAGATTTATCTGAGAGAGGTGGCTGTCGGTACTGATAACGATTTCCCATCCGATAAATCTCGATCGGCGATCGCTTTCGAGACCAACAATGACCGATACTACCATGCGAAAAATGGCAGTAACGAAAGTAGTGCAATAACATTTAACAATACTAACAGACGCAAGCATAATTCTAACAAGGCTTCGCTGAGCAGATCTAACTTTTCTAATGGACAGAACGCTACTAACAGAGAGGTCAAGAATTATGCCAAGGAAGTCGTCAATGAGAGAGACAAATTTATAAATAATCAACGGGAAAACGATAGTGTTCGCATGGAGATCGATGAGAGTGACTACACACCGGTTCCGGTGAAACAGTTGATACAAGAATTCGAGAAAACTTGCAGACCGGTTCTGCAATATAAACAGATCAGTCCAAAGGTTATTCCGATTGTGCAACAGTCTCCTCTTGACAACGATATAGCACGATTTTTTGAAACTCGAAATTCTGTTAAATATAATGCCACGGAGGATCACAGGTGAGGCAGAATAAACAATGCCAAATTCGCGATTGAACGATTTATTCATTAAAATTCAATGAAATTCTATACTTAAAGGAATTTTTATTTATGCTAACGCAAAATTCTCTAACAGACAGTTTTAAATTTTACATGTATGCTGTTCATTTACTTCTTTTTACTCATAATATGTTATTTTTATACGATTTCTCATAAGAAATATATTCTATTTATTGCACAAGATGGCCCCCTCGAAACAAAGTTCTACTTGAAACATTTTTTGGAATAACGAATAGTTTCAGAGATAAATTCCTGTAAAAGTTTAAATAGGGCACCCTGTATATATGCCTTCGATCTGACCCTCACAATCAGAATCCCGCGTCTAACGAGTATCTGACCCTATAATCGGGTATTTTTGTAAAGAGGGTGACGAAATCTACCGCTGTGCAAAGTCTCAACTAATCAGGTGACCCAAAATTTGTGCACTCTCCTCGTAAGGCACGGGCCCCCTAGGCACCCTTCCTGACGAGTTCACTACCAGACTCCGGATGAAACGCTCTTTCCTCCTTCCTTTCTTTTCTCCATTTTCCTCCACAATGCACCCTCCAGAGTACAAACGATATTTTCGTATCTCTAATAGATTCCGAAATAACAAACCGTTCACACTTAACCCTTTCGTTACGGCAGCTTGCTGGCGAATACGCTGCCACTGTACATTTGATACTTTGTGAATGATTTTCATATCGTTAACCCTTTGAATGCGGTGGACGCATATATACGTTCTAAAAAATCGTTCACCGTGTGCTACGAGTCACCCGACTAGTCCAGGCACAGCCGTTCATTGTGTGTTATAAACCTATGTTTTCGGATAAATTATCATCTCAGCTTATATCATTAAAATGTACATATTTCGTTACATATTCCGCAGTTTTGGAGCATTAAAACAATTGAATAATCGGTATTAACCATATTATTATAACGAAATATTCTGTTTAACACGTGTTCTACCGTGGAAAACTTCAGCACATAGTGCACGTTTCTTCCCCATATTCTTAGCCCTCGAAGGGTTAATCGCACATTTCTCGTAACATAAAACAAAATAGTTAGGAAAATAAAGATAATCGCTAACCATGGAGATGACAAGTATGCTCTGCTCAATCAAAGTTGTGAATCAATGCGAAATTTTTTAGATTGAAGTCACCGGTAAGATACAGCGAGCGTGGGATGATGAGTGACTTTAGTCACCGTTAGTATACAGCAAGCATTAAGCTTTAGGTGGCTATAGTCACCGGTAGTAACGAAAGGGTTAAACCATAGTGTACAGGATGGTCCACGCAATTGTTTCAGGCTATAACTCCGTTACCAGTGCAATTACAGAAAAATGTCAAAGGAGACAGATGAATGGTTCAAAGAGTACTATATCCATAGGACCATGTTTTTCTTAGAAGTGTAATGGTGCATGTGCAATCAACAATTGCATTATTTTTTGAATGGAAATGCATACTTTTTTTTACGTAGATACATTCCTGTCGTCATTCTACGTAAAAAAGTATTGGGGTGCGAAGGTAAAAAAATTATTAGTTATCGAGATATTTTAAAGAAATATCTTTGTTGAAGAAGATGCTCAAACGCTTCTCTATTACACTGTACAGATTTCGGACAACGCTTTTCGATTGTTTTCATAACTGAGTTAAGGTGATCTCTGGTTATCGTTGCACATTGCAGTGTTATTCGTACTTTTAAATCCTATACAGTATTTATAGGATTTGAATAAATCCTGTCTTTTAAATAACCCCATAGAAGAAAATCAAGGGGACTTAAATCAGCTGAGCGGGATGGCCAAGATAAGTCTGAAATGTGTGTGGTGTAATGGAGAAGCGTTTGAGCATCTTCAATAAAGATATTTTTTTAAAATATCTCGATAACTAATCATTTCTTTACCTTTGTACAACCCTTTTTACGTAGAATGACGAGAGCAATCTATCTACGTAAAACAAAGTATGCATTTCCATTTAAAAGAATAATACAATTGCTGACTGCACATGCACCATTGCACTTCTAAAAAAAACATGGTCCTACGAATATAGTACTCTTTGAACCATTCATCTTTCTCTTTTGACATTTTTCTATAAGTGCACTGGTAACGGAGTTATAACCTGAAACAATTGCGTGGACCACCTTTGTATATTGAACCATGAACTATGATAAAGAGGAATGAACGTTGCGCACAATGTCTACGGCATAGTTAAAAGTCTCACTCGCGTCTTAAATGCAAGCAGATAACAAAATATAGAATTTCATTGGACTTTGGTACGGTTTCACCGGAAGTTTCGCGACGCCGTAATTGATCTGACTGATCGCAATACAGAGCAGTCGTCCCGAAAACGTACGAGGTACCGGTAAAGCTACAGGATCATTGTGGGAATGGTTACGCATCCACCGACGACACAGAGTACACGACCGACGAATCCGATTCCCAGACGAACGATTACGGTAGCGAGGAGATGATGTATCGCGAGAAATCGGAAACCTCGAGCATGATGAACGGCGATCAGGAGTATTCGTCGATGTTCCACGAGGAGTATTCTTCGAGTCGACGACGCTCGATGACCTCCGAGGAAGTCGAGAGCTTCTGCAACAACGGCGACGCGAAATTTCTGAACACAGAAACGGAAGTGCCCGCTGAAGCGAAATCATTGCTGCTCTCGATGATAGCATCCCAGGAAGACATTCTGGAGACTATTAAGCATCTGCGTAACACTCCCGTTCTGGATAACCTTTTACACGGTGCCTCGCCAGACTGTAAATTCAGTGACCTCCTTCCGGACGTAGGCAAGTTAACCCGCATAAGCTTCGATTTTACCGATGTTTTAACGCTTCATACGATTAATCATACCATTAATCAACGTTTGCTCTGTAAAATACCCCCCATTCGTCAAACTCAAGCTTCCCATGTAGAGATATAAAAAGAAAATACATTGTTTTTGTGTGCACCATGCATGTGTTTTGTAAACGTTTCCTTTTGCTTATGCAAATTTGTTTTTATTGAAGAGATGTATTTATTCTCTTAAATATAATATTATTCAGCAGTTACAAGGTACGTAGTACTCAACAAACTGAATGGAAAATATCTAGTGAAATAGGTCAAGAACACAATGTTCTGCGAGTTATAAACCGTTTTCTACAGAATTTTTTCAACAGACAATTGATTACAGTTCGGATAATATTCATTTTTCAACCTATGTTTATTTGACATTTTGTGTCCAGTTTGATGAGAACTGTGTACTTTGTAAGTCCCAAATACTTTTTCATATGAAAACTAAAACACACAAAATTAGTATTAGAAATTGTGTGAATATCTGTCGTTATTTCGTAGAAGTTTTTTAAATTGCAATCAAGTTTGTTAAACGTTTGCAGCAATATGTCAAGAAATCATAATTTCCCTCACGAATAAGTGGATAAACATGAGTTATTAAACGTTTTTAAATTTTATATAAATAATATTAGAAAAAACCTGATCGCGATCTATTTTAAATATTATACGTTCTATAAATTTAAATATATTTAGGTAGGTACATATGTACATACGTGAAGAATATTGAGAAGATTTTTTAAGTACGAAAAGAATAAGAAGGTTTGTGGCCAAAGGAGACCGAAATATTACATTTCTAATTACAAAAGATTTGATAAAAAAGCCGAATTTCAAGAGTCGTTCTATTCGTTGATACGTAGCAATGATTGGAAAAGTATTTGGCTGATGAGTTCTGTAAAAAGAAAATATCTGTACCCATTGGTAATTCCGAATGTTTTATGTCCTCTGACCATTGTTCAAAATCCAGAGAACATTGTATAATACAAAGAAAGAATCTCTTTAAGCATTCTTATTGTTTCAGGCACGAAACTTTATGACAATAATAGCTATACTGGACCCAAACTGGCCAGTGTCCACAATCTGACGAACTACAACACCGCGCCCCGTGGATGGGATCAATCCTTGACGTTTTACCGACCAATCAAGTTCGAGAAACCACAAGAAATCGTTTATTCTGATTTTTAGGCATAATGTGTATATTTATTAAAAGTAACATCTTCCTCTCTGATATTAATGTAATTTTTCGAAGTTACTTAAAAGTATAGTGCCATGTTCAGTCTGAAAGCTACGGAATGTAACAGAGTGAAAGTTATTCTATCAGAATGCGAAGAAGCAATCATGAATTTGAAGATTATTTGGACTTCTTTCTTTGTCCATTAGTAATTCATCTCTGTCTTGCACTCATCGGATAATCCAACGATACCTTTTAAATAATACTCCACGAAAAATGAAGACAAATCTATACCACAAATTGTGTAGCACACATATACATATATAATATTTTGTCGCTTCGTTTTGCTTGATGTACCTAGCTCTCCTATTGTTTATCATGTTGATCTTTATTTATGCTTCTGACAGTGTTATTGCATTTTACTTTATAATATTACACGAATAAACATTGTTTTCATAATGTATATTGCATTTTTATATATCACGTTCATTTTATCTACTATACTACACACTACGTTTACCGCAATTAAGCTATTGAAATTTATTTTCTTTTTTTTTTTAATTCAACATTGAGGATAATATTGAAAAGTCGATGAATTCGGGGCCCGAAAAAAAACATCTAAAACGGTGAAACTTCTAGCGCCTAAACCGCTGGTCTCAAATAAAAAATCAAGCCTGATTCTTAAAGAGCGCAAGGCGAGCTGGGGGTAAAAACCATTACAAGTTGAAAAAATATCAACATTTGACAATTTAGCGACGCCTCAAAGTTGAAAACCGTTTTTTCGTTACGTTTTTATTGTTTTGAACGGTGTTAAAAAATACATATTTTCGAAAACTCCTAAACGTTAGAGGTTTGCCCCCTGGCAAAAGGTATATTGTTTAAAATAAAAAAACAAGTGAATCGGTTAATAATTTTTCGAGATATTTGTTCCATCAGTTTGAGAAACACCGTTTCGAGATAAACTCGTTTAAAGTTTTACGTGTCCGGCTTTATCCATGCATCCGCCACCACCTAAATGCCTATAACTTCGGGAATTTTTCGAATTTCAAAGAATTCCTTTAAACACGTATTCTAAACCGGAAAATTATTCTACTAAAATAGTGCAAATAGTGTAGGATCAAGAAGGTAAAACTACCTTTTAAATATACAGTAAAATTAAAAGAAAAATTCTAAGTCAAAGTAACACTTACAGCTTTTCATTTTGTAGAAGAAATTACAACGTAAACTGTACAAATTCACTCGTGTGCATTGGCTAAACGCTTCAACTTACAATGGTGAGTTGTACACTACTACACTAGTTCACTCGATTGAAAGTAAAGTATAGCACCAAACACGGTGGTTTAAAATAAAGCAGTGTTCTTAATTTCTGGATCACCGGCGTTCCCCCACTCTACCCTAATTGTATTAAGAGAATCTAGAGCAGAGATGACCAACCGGAGCAACGGCTAGCTTCAGCCGCCTCCCACTCTGCGTCCATTCCCCTAACGTAGATTGTGGTCTGGATATATCGTCGAAAGCATCGGTAACTGTACGTAAATACGGTTTCTCAAGAAATAGTGACGTAATAAGAATAATTAATTTTTTATACACGACACCAGTCTCGTCTAGAGATTACATCTCGACTTTCTTATTACATGAGGGGAATGAACGCAGAGTGGGGGTAGGGCGGAGCCAGGCGTCGCTCCGTATGGCCATGTCTGATCCAAAGCAGTGGTTTTCATCCGCGAAAAAGTTATTGCCGTATAACACAGATTTCTCAGTAACATTATTTGACTTAAATATTGCTTTCTCAAAAGTTCAAGACGTTCTATTTTTGTTTACTGCTCGGTTTCTGGTCATTTTAGATTTAAATAATTATAGAGTTTTCGTTTTATAATATTAGATTTAAAAACTAATACACAAAATACTATTGTAAATAATGTTCTTTATTTCTGCCTTAGCGATCCGTGAAATATTTCTCCTATTTTCACCGGTCCGCAGTTGTAAAAAGGTTGAAAACCACTGATCTAGAACAATATATTCAATCAAACAATTATGACAAAATATCTGTTTTTCACTCAAATCTAAATTTAAAACCGGTATATTACAGTAATGGGTCGGCAATCTAAGGTTATTGCACACCAGTATGACAGAAATTGAAGAATAGAATATTAGTATTGTTAATAAACAGTTTCAAGTTTAATATTTTAGTAATCACTCAATATTTAAGTTTCACTTAATCTAACAATTTTATTCAACGAAACTTTCTATGTTGTACCAAAACAAGGTGATATCAGGTATATAATATGAACTGTTTCCCTTATTTTAGTGTGCTGGATTCACCCTTGCTGTATTTCCCACATAAAATGGGACATCTCGTATACACCTCCGTTCAAAGGTCTGAGGACAGTTGTCATATTTGCATTACAGTCTGAAAAAAGCGAACCACTGAAAGATGTGAAGGAACGTTATCTAATTTTCCAATTTATACGTCAAAGAAAGTATTCTATGCTGATATATTAAAAATCTTACCAAAAAGTACGAACCAATTTATATTTTTTTCATCGAAGCATCCGCCACATTTCTTTATCACGTTCTCCACTATCTCTGGTAACCGTGCGATCAAATTGTTCAAACTTTCTTCTGTAATATTCCTCCATTCTTAATCCAGAATGATCGATAATTGCCAAACAGTGAGATCTTTGTGTGTCAACGGAGAAGGGCACAAGAAATTATCACCAGGCATGCCCACAAAGCATACCAGGAAGAATTACGAATACACTTTTACCTAATTCAGATAATGAAATAATCAATTGAATGCAGTGAACATCTGCATACGTTTATATTATGTAGCAAATGCAGTTCAGAGTTCATAATCGACACCAAATACTAGAGTTTTATTAAAACCCGCAGGTGTCCTCAGACTTTTGAGCGGGGGTTTTTGGAAGAGTAGCTTCCTGAATACAACGGCCACTACAATAGCTTCAAGATCTGGATATTTGTTCCCTATAATATACGAAACTCCAGAGCTGAGTGAGAACATAAACATAAAAATAAATAATAAATGAATAAATGAGACGTTGAAAATAAATAATAAATTAATCGTTTACGAATGCAATAGGAGAAAGTATAATCAAATAAATGAGTCATGTTACTGTTTTTTTTATTGTATTCTTTCCAGTATTTAAATGATAAGTTTATTATTATTGTCAAAATACTTTAAGAATTTAAATTAGTGTTAAGAGTGTATGGTGAGCGGACCTACGAAAGCCTCTGGAACATCCAGAACTGTATTATTGTAAATCTGTCTACACGTATAGCTAAAGATCAATGAACAATCATTATTAATATTATTAAATAAATGAGTTAAAGAAATCAAACGTTGTTGCTCGGCAATGATTATCTCGCACACACTGAACGGTTTCTCTTGGACGTGCGCAGTTAATGCTTGTCTAGACTTACAGACAATAGTCCGCAGACGCATGTCTGCAAACAGTTCACAGATAGTCTGCATACAGTTCACAGATAGTCTGCATACATTGTTCGCGGACAATCTGCAGACAACGGGAGACAAAATACAAATCCGGAGACAGTCCGCGGACAAGCATTGGCCTGCCTTTTGTCTTCCGTTGAAATGGAAAACAAGAGACAGTGTCTATGGACAAAGTCTGGACGGAGCATACAAAAGGATAACACCCAACGATTTTAACTCACAACTTGTCAGTTTATTCGTCAGGCCATACGCAGTCTACACACAGTTTTCGTACGGTTTGCTATCGGTCAGTCTTTATACGCCAAACATGTGGACAAATGATAAAGTTTTATCATTTATTGAGGATTTACAAGCAAACGAGTGCTTGTGGAATGTAAAGAGTACAGATTATAAAAATCGCTACAAAAAAAGTGATACGATAGAATATTTGTGTAATAAATACGATATTAGTGTTAACGAAGTGGAGAAAAAGATTTGCAATTTAAAGTGTCAGTTTCGAAGGGAACACAAAAGATTGTTATATTTGAAAAGGAGTGGGTCGGCGCTGAAGAAAACATCATGGTTTGGGTACGAGGCCTTATTGTTTTTGGTACAGCAAGTTGAGCCCAAAGGAAGTCGCTGTACTACTGACGAAGAGCAATTTTCAGTGAATGATCAGACTGAAGTAAGTGTATTATTTTTAATAACTATTATTTATGAATTGACCCTTCAGTGTGCGGGTGAAGAATACTCCCGCCAGTGCACGGGTAGGGTCCGAGGGATCCACCATTTTGTCTATATTTTTATTAACAAATGCAGTTCATTTATGTAATATCGACACTTTCAGACAGAGTGTTCCTATGGAGGTATTGAAGCTGATACAGAATTCCGAGAGAGCTAAACGGAAACAAATCAAAAACAATATCCTCATGGGTCCCACGGACCCAACACGTGCACTAGAGGGTTAATTACTTTATTTTTACAATAAAGGTGAAAGAACACGGTTTAATATTTATGCATACTCATTTTGCCAAGGGATTGAACCTATTCGATACACAAAATACTCCGTAAATTCTTTCCTAATTTCGTGTGCATGGTTTATTGCTCTCCTAGCGATACTTTGTAAATCCATGAAACCATTATCATTCTCAATTTCTACTCTCCGATTTCCTGATGTGATTGCACCGGGTTCTGGATTTTCAACATCAAATATTATTGGGGGCGTGTAAAAATTTCTTGCAGTAGAGTGTCTTCGTAAAAAATCATGCAAAATATATACATGCCAAGGTAACACTTTCAACTTTCTGTAGACTTTCGGTTATAGGTTTTAGGAAGACCCTGAATTTACCTGAAAGAACACCAAATACGTTTTCTATTAGGTCATCCCAAAAGTAATGTCGTTCCCTATCTTTTAAAACATATGTTAACTATATATAAATATGTTATCGTATTTTGTTTTGTAAAAATTGTACTGTGCATGTGGTGGAATATGAGGGATCCACTTTATTTGGAACTTTTCGATGAAAATTTGGATTACCACAGTAAAGATCTGTCGCTAATAATTTTGTAAATAAGATCCAATTTTAGTGGAAAAATACCATGATGTCGTTTGTCACACTCGAGATTAGTTGTATTTACTAACTGTTACCTATTTTGGTAGTTTGGCAGCCTTCTAGTTGACAAAAATTCAATGATACTAATTGATTAAAATCAGTCTGAAATGAATTATCTTAAAACAATAGAAATTTGATGGAGATAGAATCAAAGAACTAGTGAAGTCATTGAACAAGGACCTTAAAAGTAATATGTAGTATCTTGAATAATTAAAAGTAGCTGCAGTTGTTAATTTTTTTACGTTTGATGAAGTCATGTTTGAAAACGACATTACTTATGGGATGACCTGATGCTATTCTATGCGCTCTACGTAATCTGCAGTTGTAAATTCGCTCGAGACGAGAATTTTGGTGATGATTAAGAAACGCTTTCATTATGTTTGTCGATAAAGGGAAAGCATCATCGGCCACCAAAGCAAATGGAGTGACTTTCGTTCTTTCCATTAGAGTTGTCCATGGTAGTAGAGCAAATTCTTTTCTTTCTAGTTTTCTACTCACAAGGGGAAGGCACAGATGTTGCAATCGCTTTTGGAACGACAGTATGTGGAGGTCGTAGTACCCGTGTAATATAACAAAACCCTTATGGGTTTCTTCAGAATGGGCCTTCGTTTTTGAGATATTTTGATTTAAAGTTTTTTACATATGTAATAATCCAGATACGTAGCAGCTATATACAAGCAGATTACATGGGTACGTCGGTAGCGTATCAGCTTGTTACTGTCAGTGTAGTATGTTGAAACACTCCACCGTCAGAAATACGTCCTTGACAATCCACGTCTACATAAATGCTATTGTAGTTTGCATCTACTACTGTGGAAAGCACTACGCTAAATGTAGCCTCGTAGTTAACAAATGAATTTCCACTGTTTTCAAGGGCCATGATTTCCCCGTGTTTGCCATCCATTGCTTCTATGTAATTTGGAAAATTCCACCTGCTATTGAATCCATGCGATACCTCCTTCCACTTTTCCTCTGTTGCAGGCATCTGTACTTAATATAAAATACGAAAAATACCATTGTTATGAAGGATTTTTGCTTTTCACAGGAAGAGAATGCTCCTGTGAAAGAAGAACCTCCGGTGAACGAAATTCAATCTTCCTGTGAGGAAACACCCCAGGAGACTCCAAGGGCAAGTGTAACACCTGGAGGATTTCGACAATCTAAAATAATTACTGGAAGGAGGAGGGCACTAAGTATTGACAACGAGGAAAAAGGAACACTTAAGTGCATGAAGACGTTAACAGAAGTTGTGTCAAAAAGAGATGATTTTTCTGTATATGGAGAACATATTGCAAACAAATTGCGAAATAGTAGAAGAAGCCATAGGGAAATTGCTGTCGCTCAACACCGCATTGATCAAGTATGTTTTCATCTGATAATGGGGGCATATGACGACGAAGGCAGTAGACATGCCTTCTATGTGCCTCAAGCAGGACGTACATCAACACCGATGCCATCCCCATCCACTTCAGACGATACCGTATAAATACTCTAACAGGCAGTCGAACTTTGATATTTTCTGTTTTGTATTAATCCAGTTTACTTTCAATATTTTACAAACTCCAGTTATTTTTTAAATAAATAGTTGATACGTTCGATCGAACAATGCGCCCTTTTCTTACTTCAACAAAATTCTTTAAAACATTAATAAGGGTCTCACACTTCTTGCAGGATGTTTGATACTGATTGTTTGGATATTTTGAACATCTACATTAACCTTGCGATTGAATCCCCCCCAGTTCAGACGTTCCCTGCCACAGTAGAAAATTTCGTAACTAGACAGACACGTGGAAATGGCTATTTATTAATACACGTGGTTGATTGTACAAATATTTATCTATCTGATATTACACTTTCTATTTCTACAATCATTTTAACGTGAATGTTACTCAGAATTTCATACGGGTTGGTAGTTATGTGACCAAATTAAAATTGGTGCGTGTATATATAATAATATGACACGCTCAGCATTACAGCTTGTCTTATAGATGCAAGAATTGCTGCACAAAATTTTGTATCCTTCCTTTCTATTTGGACTAACGTTTTGTAATAAAATTTCAAAATCACCTTTCGACGTTCTGACAAAATTACTAAGCCCTGAACTGTCTTCTAGGCTCAGTTCTCGAAGAGGTTGTTTCCACACTGACAACCTTCAATTAAATCTTTATGTATCCAGGAACGTTTAACATTTTTCCGTTGTTTCTTTTTCCGCAAATGCAAAAGTATATGTTTTCCAGGACCGTGGCGGCGATCTCACTCAACAACATAACTGGAGACACTAAAATATCCAATGTAGATGTGGACACACATTGTCTGCAGACAGTTTGCATACAGATCGCGGACTATTTGCGGACAATGTACGCAGACTGTCTGCATACAGTTTGTGGACTATCGACGGACAATGTATGCAGACTGTCTACAAACAATTTTCTGTTAGTTTGGATGAGCGTTTAGAGAGTAAATAGCACGACCGGAAGTGAAACCCCCAATTGAATCGTTTATTATTGAAAGGGCGTACGTCCATTTTTTAAAATTTGACACCAGGCGATGATTATAACAAAGAAGAAAAAGAAAGCAGCGAACACGATGAGTAATTTCAGAAAGATAAAGTTAGACACTTTTAACGGGGTATTTCCATTTGGGGCGGTCAAAAAATTAATTTTTTTTCTATTACACTTTCTTAAAGTATAACATTATGAAAATGATAAAGTTACAACGATTTCAAGAAAGCGGTGCTATAGATACAGTGTATAAAGCTAAAGCTATGCTAACAGTAAAGGCAAATAAATCAAAGAAACGATAAAGATAAATTATGGTTTATTCAGCTGTTCGGAGGTTACGCTGCCATTAGTTTGAGCGTTCAATAATATCTTCTAGTGTGTATAATATTCATCTTTGTTAACTGTTAAGAGAAAAGCCGTATTTAAACCGTTTGTCTTTTGAAAATTAAACTGCAGCTCTCAGTTATGCATGCGTGAAGAAAATAGAAAAAGAACCGTTGTTGTTATCCTAGAACTTTGCTTACATTTCTGTGCTGATTCTTATGGACTTCTACAACGCGGTTTCGTACAACACGAGATTTCATGGGAACGTAACTGACGTGTTACAGGGTTACCTGTATTTTACACTTTTTAGTATTTATATAGCTTTATTACAACTTTCAATTATTTTTAGCATATTTTTGATTTTTATCAAATTTACTAACATGGAGTCGGAGTCGGCATATTTTTTTCCGACTCAAACTCCGATTCTAGTGATCAGAAATTCCTCACAAACTCCGATTTCGACTTCACAGCCCTGTTTTCAACTGTTGCGATCGTCGCATCAGTGGCAGTCTAGACCAGAGGTCGGCAACGCGGGGCTCGCGGGCACTTAGGTGCCCGTGATGCATTTTTAAGGTGCCCGTATTTTGTAGTGACAAATTCATATAAGATAAATAGCATTAAATACATTTTAATGTTACAACTTTTCCTCCATCAAAATTGAGGTCAAGTGGACCATGTTATGCAGAAACCTACCAACCCACAAAATGATAAAAAATTAGTTAAACACAGTACGGATCCCGTAATGTTACGATCTTTATTTTACAAAAAATGTCTAACCCATAGAACAACTCTTACATTAAAATTATTAAAATTACCCAGCCATAGATTCATTTGAAGCTTATAGTTACTCAAATCTCAATCTGAATTTAATCAATTTCAGATCATTGAGGGTTGGTAGGTTTTACCATAGCATGGCCTAAGTGCCCTTTGTCATAAGCTAACCGTTCGAGGTGCATTTTGTAGTGAAAAGGTTGCAATCGCTGTTCTAAATGCAAATGACAGAGATCTGTACGTTTCCCTATTAGCAAGAAATCTGAAAAAAAAAATGTATTATTCATATATTTCAGCTGCTGACTGTAAAAAAAGATGGAAAAATATAAAAGACACATTTATGAGAATAAAGCCGGGAAATAAATATGGAAGAGGATCTGCGGCAAAACCAAAATCAAAATGGCCATTATTGGAACAGCTGAGGTTTTTAGATAATGTATCTTTTGAGAGGAGGCAAGGGTTTTGTTAATAAGGTCGTGATCGTTAATTCGACTTGAATTACGTGTGAACATAATGATGTTGCTGAAAGTGCCACGTGTCATTATCGACGACTGAGAAAAAAATAATGACGTTATGAGTTTGTCTGTAATCAAAACGAGTAAAGGGACAGAAAACTTCAGGCTTGACCGTTTCAATATCTTCTGTTTTGCGAGCTTGCATTGATTCAAAGTCACTTCAAAATAGTGTTTCGGATTCATCTTTTTTGCTCTTTCATTATATTTGAACAAAAATATAGCTTTCCACTTAAAACATACAAAGCGACCTTCGAATGACCTTGAAAATTTGTAAGGAAAAATTGTTGCTTTACATTCTCACATTCTACATAAACGACGATAAGAAAAATA
Organism: Macropis europaea; assembly: GCA_916610135.2. Lineage (NCBI taxonomy): Eukaryota > Metazoa > Arthropoda > Insecta > Hymenoptera > Melittidae > Macropis > Macropis europaea. The sequence continues at coordinate 20,210,282 of OU744345.1, read as the reverse complement.
TTGTTACATTTTTTTTTCGTATCGTCTACCGTTTAATAATTATTACAAACGACAGAAATTTGTAGACACCCTGTAGGTTGTTACCGCACGCAAAACTTTAAACGCGTTTTTCAAATTGGTTGCCACGATTTCTCAATAATGAGTTAACCAATCTGATTCAAATTTCAAATACATATAAAATATATGATCCTTTATCATCCGTACTATAATTATGTCAGCATCTGCAATAGTTTTTTTTTATCGCCTGAAAAAGTTAAAACTTTTATGACAAGATCGATATTTTTTCTTTGCACAGCTGCCATTTTGTCAAAACATGTTTTGTTTGCTTTATTCTAGAAAGGTCGACAACCGTACTCGTGTTGATTCAGATTATCTTTGATGTTTTGGTGTTAGATGAATACAAGAACGTGGATAGTGGCAGTGATTGAAAGCGATACGCTGTGAGCCACCTGTAATAACTTGGTTAATACAAAACATATTTGCATAACAATTTCACGGTGCTTCCTTGAAACGTGAACAAGCATGTACGAAAAATGTAAAGTTCCTAAATTTCAAGTGGTCTATTAATCTTCTGCTCCAATGATCGCCTAAAAATGATCCTTCAAATTCGGAATACACCCTTAACACGTTCCCTGCCACGTGTACCGTTTTCGGTACACGCGTCAATTTTAATTTAATCACATAACTACTGACCCTTATTAAAGTTTGAGTAACATTCACATTAAAATGATAGTAGAAATAGAAAATGTAATATGAAATAGATAAATGTTTCTACAATCAACCATGTGTATTAATAAATAGCAATTTTCGCGTGTCTGTATAGTTATGGAATTTTCTACTGTGGCAGGGAACGTGTTGATGAATTGAAATGCATTAGTTAGACCTTTAAATAAGTACAAATAAACGTATTAACCCTCAGACAGCGGTGGCCGGGTCAAACTCGACCCAATGGTAACACTTTTTTTATACGAATCCGCAAGCAAATGTTTATGTTAGCCTTTTATTTTACTGAATATTTTAGCTTTTTATATTATGCTCGTATGTTATAATTGAAAGGAACACATATTTATAGATATTATTTCATGAATATTTCTAGTAAGATATTCATTTTATAATTGTACAAACATTATTCTTCTTCTATACAATGCGTACGTAAACTTTCTTTCCGATTTACCACATGATCATTAAAAATATACAATAAACAGTTATCGCTACATAACGTAGCTTGTCCATCCCATGGAATTTCGTTATTATCATTATTTTCATCCTCCACAAGCTCGTTGAAACGAAACTCTTGTTTCGACATAATGAATTTTCGGCATTGGAATCGTCATGAAGACGAGAGCACGTCCGTTTTGGTCGATGCTCTGCAAATTAGTGTTTCTAAAACGCATTTTCTCGACGCTCACATATCTTGTTATTGCTAAGGGAACGATTATGAGAAGGGAGGATTGGTGTGACTGAAATATCAGTCTGAACTGAACGAAAAACATTATAATGCTGGGTCTCGAATGACCCGGTCTTCACCATCCGAGGGTTAATAATATTTCCGAGGTATTTCAAATTTTGTCCCAACAACGACGATAAACTGACCACTGCGCAACGGAACGAACGAGCAAGGTTGTATTCGTGCTGCTGTTATTTGGGCGTGCGAAATTCAATGCTGATAATACCTGAAATGTTTAGTTAGTAGCTCCTGGGTATTGTTGTGGTTGAGAGAGAGAGACGGTACATACTCAATAGCAGGCGAGCAAACAACTATCTTCGACGCAATCGCAGTAACGCCTCCGTGGAAAAGTGATATAAGTAGAGAAGAGTGGCTGTTTATTTCATTAGTTGTGACTGAAAGCGTTCAACCACAATTGATGATGTCGTGGTCCGGCTTCTTTCTTCCTCTGTTCTCCTTCATTCTTCTGTTCGGGCACGCTGAAGTGGCCAGAATACCAAGAAAAACGCACAGCGAAACCTGCGGCTACGAGGTACGTGAATTATATTCATGTTAACCTTCTATAACACCATATGACTTGGAAATTACATACCTACATATCTACATGTCTATATCTTTTACGTCTTATTTCATTTATTTATCACTGTGTAGAATTATATTCTACGACTATAACGCCATGTGACTTGGAAGTTACATACCTACATATCTATATGTCTATATTTGTTATGTCTTATTTCATTTATTTATCACTGTGTACAATTATATTCTACGACTATACTGCCACCGAGTAGTTTATTCGTTTATTATTATGTTTATATTCCGTGATACGAACTTTATCATTTGTTTTTATTATTTACCTGATTTATTATTCTCGTCGTACGCAGACAAATTCGGGTTACAGAGGGTTAATTCTGCCAGACACAGTTGCTCGAAATGTGGAAAAAACATATCTCGAAGTGGTACAGTTTCAATCTAAACAAACATGTTTCTCATACGGGGTTGTCCATTTTAATTAATACGATTAATAGGGAGGGTACGAATATGGGATGGCGATTTTATTTTTTGACCTAAGGCGTCCTAGAATAGCTATAAATAAAAATGTCAAACGAATAACTTTGGGGAATTTCGTGTGATACGTGTTGCATAAACATGCATATTGTGAACCTACAGAACTTGTGATTCTTTTACTTTTTCTAAATTGAGGCAAAATCGGACAAGTAGAAATTCGGGTAGTATCATAAGACAGTGTTACTTTTGAGAGAAGTAAGTTATGAAACTGCGATAAAGCGTTAATAAAAAAGTTTTAATGACATATAAGTGTCAAATGTAACAACACGATCACAATTTATTTAGTTTCAAAATAATCATATATGTAGATTTCATTTTCTGGACCAACACAATCGTAATGGGACAATAATTGGCATAACAAGCATTTGATGCACAGTTCACCTTTAGAGTATCGGAAAATTTCAAGTCACAAGATATGCACATGCACGTTGCATCGTTTGATTTTGATTGATGTCGTGCCGGTTCATTAACGCATTGAACGCCACAGTGAAAACGGCCATACCTAATCAGACACGATATAATTTACTATTTTTCATATAAATCGTAAAGAAAACAAAAATTTGAGTACTCAGTCGTGTTCTTCTGTTTCTGCATTACTGTTTCAGTATGAAGTTCGCTTAGAGTTTTGCGACGATCAATAATTATTTAATGAAATAATTGTGGAGCTTCATAAACAAATAATGTCGAACCAACTAACAGTGATACGGTCCAAATGATACAACAAATTGTCAAATGCTATTTGATTATCTAAATCTGCGGATGTTTATGTAAATATACACTTTTATTCTTAAATATTCTTGTATGTACATTGATTTGATTCATAAATAACTTCTGACACAGAACAAATTCTTTTTTTTTCTAAAAATTCAAATAGTATATCTGGGCAACTGATTTTTGCTTCACATTTGAAGGTATAATAATCCCTAAAACGTAAACACGTTGCAGAAGCAATAATAATCACCTTTTAATAAATCATCAATATATTTAAGAAGACAAATCGGGAATTATTTAAGACAACCCAATCTTTTAATATGATTAAAAAGCTCAATCTTTGACATAATTTTCTTATCCCCTAAAGATTTCTTTTTTTTTATTTTCCTCGTAACAATTTCCAATATCTTTATACAAAACATTCGGTAAATTGTTTTACCGATTAGAAATAATAGCTTGCAGGCATATTCCCAGTGGTCTATAACTTTGGGTTGATAAGCGTCTGTTCACAATACTTTACTGTGCGTTGTTGATAGTTACGTCGGATGGGTGTTTAACCATTTCTGGATTATATAATTGATTTGTCTAATTTCGCAAAACAAGTCTGTTTTATTTGGATTTGTTAAATTGCATAAACAGCTACAATTTGTTGATATTGCTACCGTAACTGGGTTACTGTGAAATATGCACCGCGACAAGATGAATTCAAGGTAGTCAATAACGGTCAACAAGGGATGTAAAATAAAAACAAAGTTTCGTTCGAATAATGTTATTTATTCATCTTGTATTTATTATAGCAGTGGAAGTGAACACTATTTCGTCTTGGGTTACATGAAATTTTTGACACATTTATTTTATAAACGCATGTACTCGTTACAGGCATGTCCAAAGGCAGATCCAAAGAAATTAAACATTCATTTAGTGGCGCATACTCACGATGACGTCGGCTGGTTGAAAACTGTTGATCAGTATTACTTTGGAAGTGAGTAGAGTACAAAATATATCATTATAATTGTACATTGAATTCACATTCATTTTACTCATGTATATTTCTCTTGATAAAGGTCGGCCAAGTATTCAGAAGGCAGGCGTGCAGTATATACTAGACAGTGTTGTCCAAGCATTGTTAGCCAATCCTGAAAGAAAGTAATTATTGTTACTACAGAAAATACCGTTTATAATCAGTTTAACACAAGCCTTTTGACACGTTCCCTGCCACGTGTACCGTTCTCGGTACAAGCATCAATTTTAATTTGATCACATAACTATCAACCCTTATGAAATTTTGAGTAACATTCACGTTAAAGTGATAATAGAAATAGAAAGTGTAATATCAAATAGGTAAATATTTGTACAATCAGCCACGTGTATTAATAAATTATCATTTTCGTGTGTCTATCTAGTTATGGAATTTTCTACTGTGGTAGGGAACCCGTTAAACAGTAATTTTTCTTACATTTAGCATTATACAGTGTTAATTCTTTATTTCAAATTTTCCACGCGTATATCATCGAAACTATTGATCATATAATAGTAAAAGTTTCAAATAAAAGTTTTCACAAAATCATTGAAGTTTAATTTGAAGTATTTTTCGATGTCGCTAATAGTTTCGAGGATACTCTCCTGGAAATATTAAAATAGGACACCTTGCATACGTTTGAAAATATATTTACAGTAATTTATTATTTCTGTGTATCACATCAGATTCATCTACGTGGAGACAGCATTCTTATGGAAATGGTGGTTAAGACAAAACGAAAAAACAAGAGAAGATGTCAGAAATTTGATCAACGAAGGCAGATTAGAAATCATTGGCGGAGGATGGAGTATGAACGACGAAGCAGTCACTCACTATCATTCCCTCGTCGATCAATACACCTGGGGCTTCAGGTAGAAACTAAATTTTAAGCATGAGTGAGACGTACCCCGAATAACTAGCCAAGAGGGTATGAAACTTTTCAATATAAGCAAATAATAAGAAAAACACATTTTCTCACTCAACCCTGGTGCACCGTTTGGGTCAAATGGACCCAAAACGGTAACTCGACATTTAATAACTTCATCATAGAACACTCAATTTTCATGAAATGTACTGACTTTTATACAAATTACTTGACGAATGTGTTCCTTTAGTGAAATTATTTTTGATAGTATTTTATGTGAAAAATATGTGTACAGCTGTTACACTGGTACTGGTCAGGGAAACTTGACTCGAATGAGTTATTTTGCTGATTTTCATTTCATCTGAACCACTTTCGTAAATTCTTCTGTCTTTCCATTTACACATAATGCAACTTTAATTTCCTACTTTTTAGTCGCGCGCATCGATAAAAAAATTTCGGATGGATCAGGTTCAAAACTAGAAATTATCAGTTACCATAACTATACCAAAAATACGTTATACAGATGAACCATTACTTGTGATATACAATTCTCATATGCGAAGAAAGCCAATTTTCTCGAAAACGATACCTCAAACGAAAAAAATTTATTCTTTCTTTTCGACTTATTTTTGCTTATACATAGAATCAACCCCTGTCCGGTTGTACTACCCAACCTCAGACACCCTGCATAATCGATAGAAAAACAAGCTCACTCTGTTGTTTATGAAAACAGTACGCATCCCCAGAACACTATTATATTTTACGACAAACGTACAAAATTAATTGTAGGTCAAATTTATGAAATTAAATGATAATCTCCTAGATGAACAAATTCATTTTATGTAATTTTAACTTTAAAACAAACTGTTCCAAACGGTTCGCATGTAACAATTATTTGGACAGTGCACCAGGTTTAAGTCAGTGTTTGCATTTAAATGTATCTACTTTGTTTCACTTTCATTACAGAAGTTTCAAGTAAATAACATCACGTATTTTTTAAGAATTGTTGAATAAATTAAGGCAGGACAATGTTTTAAATCGACCGGTCTTGCTTTATTTCGTGTCATTAACTTTTGCAGACGCCTGAATGATACTTTTGGAAGTTGCGCGAGACCGCGTATAGGGTGGCAAATAGATCCGTTCGGCCATTCCAGAGAGCAGGCGTCTCTGTTCGCCCAATTGGGATTCGACGGCATGTTCCTGGGTCGCCTCGATTATCAGGATAAAACAACAAGACTCGAAGAGAAAACCATGGAATTTGTCTGGAAAGGAAGTCCAAGTTTAGGTGAAAATTAATTTCTCCGAAATTGATTCGATACTCGAACGAGAATCATCAAAAGAGATTGTACTATCGTATTACAGGACCTCGAGCAAACTTGTTCACGGTTGCATTGTACAACACTTACTCTCCCCCGCCTGGCTTTTGCTTTGATGTTTTGTGCAACGACGAACCAATAATCGATGATGTTAACAGTCCGGACTACAACGTTAATGAAAGGGTACGTGGTGTCGCAATTTTTTTTTATCGTTCATTGTGAATTAATATTCAGATCCATTGATGATATGTTTTAAATGAACGCATTACGAACTTGTATTCGATTGTATCATTGACTAGCATGCCCTGGACACGGTTTCGTCCGCGATTTTTTTGCACATAGAATTCGAAATGTTATTTTTTCCTTATTTCTTGTAACCGGGCGAATTTTCTTTCGAGTGCACTGGCGGCGAGATTTGCCACCTAGCGGCTGTGCGCGAACTACGCCCCCGTGGGCGGCACGCCGGCACGACGACAAAAAATAGTACCATGTTTTTTTCTCGATATATCAATTATTTACTGATGAAGTATTGCCTATGACACTCCGGAAATTGTAAAGAAGCTATTGTGAAAATTTCATAACAATCGGTTTCGCAGTGTTTGAGATTTTTGCGAACATACAAACAAACTCTGCCTCTTTATTATAATAATAAGATATACTTTTCATGAAGTTTCTTATAATATAAAAACATGTCTACCTTGTATAAAGAATCTGCTTCAAAGTAGTAAGTTGGAACGCATTCTATACTTTAAATTTTCGTTTATTTTTTAGAAACACGGCAGAATAGTTTACGAAACAATGAGTTTTATGAAAATAGTATAGTAGAATAATTCATGATAATATCAGTTTCGCAAACAAAAAAACGATTACATTTAAAACATATTCATCGACATTACATTTCCTTCCTTTCCTTATTTTATTAGTGCAAGCCAAACATTTATTCAATAAACATGTTTTATTTCGCAAATTAAAGAGCTTCAATAATTAGTTAAAATATTTATTAATTTTCTCATTTAAATGCTTTAATTGTAGAAGGTGGATCACCTAATCCGATGATCAATGTTTCAACCAGAATTACGGATTAGGTCATCCTATAAGTAACACGAATTTCCTTTCATATTTTTGGCAGGTGAAATACGAAAACATAATCAAAACCGTTAGTCTTCTATACATTCTCTCTCATTTTCTATAGCCTTTCGACACTTTTCTACTAATCTTTCAATGGCCGTTTTGTAAAAGTTCCTTTGCTTTGTAGAAAAGAAGTTTTTTAGAACTCTTTTGAAATTGTTAATGTTGACCATTTTTTTTCACTTAAACAACTTTACATACTCCTAAACAGGTGGTGCAATATTTGGACTATATGCTGGCTAAAACATTCTTTCCCAAACAAATTCGTCTAATTTCTGCAGTGTCCAGAATCTATCTTGCCACATGTGACCGTACGTTGTCCTCGTGACTCCTCTTCTGTTGAACAATCTTGAAATTGGTGGAATTTGGCTGGAAGAGAGTGATTTATCCAGCATATAGTCCAGACATTGTACCAACAGACTACCGCCTATTTAGCAGTCTGTAAAGTTATTTAAGCGATAAAAATGGTCAAAATATGGAAGGAAATTCACATTACTTATGGGATGACCTGATACAAGTACTATTTTACGAGTGATCATGATCGTCAAGTTAGGTGGTTTACTTTGAATTGTAATTGTCACGTACATTAATAAACGTATATATCAGAGCTGTATAACTGATTGCTCACGAGCAACGGGTTACCCCTAAGTTCCATAGTGGGGGTAACTCGGGAGGAGAAGTGCGAACAGCCGTTGCTCGTGAGCGATCAGTTACGCAGCTCTGGTACGCATGTTTGAGTCATTCATTATAAGCAACTATATTTCTCGTAAAACAGATCAATACGTTCTTAAAATACGTGGTTCGGCAAACCGAAGCCTATCGTACCAATAATGTTATATTAACGATGGGAGGAGATTTCACTTATCAGCAGGCAGATATGTACTTCAGCAATTTAGATAAACTAATAAGGTATCGATTTAATAGACACATACGATAGTAGTATAAAAAGGAGAAAAGGAAGGAAATGGACTCGAAATAATAAAAATATTTTCTTGCCGAGTAAAATGTACCGTGCACCGACAGGTTGAACAATTTTTGTTGTACGCACAACGGCAAGCAGCAGCCTACAAGACTAATAACATTATTTTCACAATGGGCGAAGATTTTAATTACCAACAAGCTGAAATGTGGTTCACTAATTTGGATAAGTTGATCAGGTATCGTTTCGGCTGATTTTATAAGTATTCACGAAAGATATGGACAGCTGAAGTTTCAATATTTATAAATCATTGCACGTTTATACAGTTGCGGCCACAATATAGCGACGCCGTAAAATCGGCCATGCGTCAAAGTACATGAAATCAGATAAATAGCGAGATAAGGACCTGAAAGTTGTTAGTAGAAAAATGTTAGTAGTGTGAATGTACTTTAGCTTCGCAGTTAGAATGAATTTTATGAAATATCAATGGTTAATTGTTAATAGGAAAAAATTCTAAATAATTCAAATAATAATTAAGATATCTTGATTTGCGAATACCATTGATCCTAAGGCATCGCTCTTTTATTGTACAAAACCCGAAAACAGAACGCAGTTCACAGCCCTGAGTGCGCGACATCAATCGGCACCGCTTCCTAATGCTTTAATTCACGACCTCGCTACATCGTGGCCGCAACTATACTTACACATTCTGTGCAAAGCCATTTTCTTCTTTTTCAAAGAATATTTCGTAATGCAAGCTTGTCTACACAACGTCTTGAAAAGTATTCATAAATGCGTACAATATTTTTCAAAATTCTTGTCGCACACAACTCATCTTCATAATCAATTACCTTGAAACAGTAAAAGGTCAATCTGAATTCTTAATATTTTTCTATTGGATCCCAAATAATCGAAGTTCATGATAGTAATAATAAATAATAGACACGCTCTGCAATAAGTTGATAGTTTATTATTTGAGCGATTCCATGCTGATAATAAATGGTCACAATCCATACACACATTATTTCAAATTATCATGAAATTTTGTGAGCTTATAATTTATGGCCAGTATAACAAAACGAGCTCTTCCATTCCTCGAAATCAATGAATCTTTTTGAATTATAGACGTTGAAAAAGGGGCAATTTTTTTCAAATCATATGTCAAAAGCTATTCCAGATACGAACGTGGGAGAAATGCAATCTTACTCGCAGGGCTTTCGAATTTTATTTAAAAAATACTGCGCTCTTGGACCAAGCTTCTAAATTTATACAGGGTGGACCAGTAAAAATTACCACCTTGAATATCTTCCACATTATATGAGTTAGAGAAAAAATTGTCAAATAAAAGTCGCACGGTATAAAGTGGGCCACCATATGGCGTTAACAATTTTTTTCCCGGTGGAGTCGCTTCAGACTTCTGAAGGTCATCTTTGCTTTTTAAATGGAACGCTGTATTTCTTTAATCACAGTTCAAGGGGGGCTGTTGAGAGGGATACAATGACCTATGGCACAACGTCATTCAAGGTCACCCAAAGTCAGTTATAAGAAAATAATTTTTAATGCTCACAGTCACAGAAAGTGTCCGAAGTGATAGCTATTGCTACACGTAATCAGTAATAAACATTCTGCGATCGACACTACAATTAGAAGATTACAGTATTGTATTAATGTCGATCGCGAACATTTCGAGCACCTTCTGCGACTGTGAGTATTAAAAATTATTTTTAAGTCATAACTTATCGACTCTAAGGTAAGAGCTAGAGAGTAACAACACCGATGGATTTTCTTGTACTCCTACATAAATGTACTAGTAATGTTCGTTAACCCTTAACTACTATAGAACGTCTGTCAGACCGCTCCAAATGTTCATTCAACCCTATTTCCCTTCCTGTATGACTTATCATCTCCTCACGCCATGTACCTTTCAATTAGAGTTTAATGTTCAATCAGGCTTCGGTCTGTCTATTATTAATGTACGAAGCAAGAACAATCGGATTTGATCTTTATTCGGCACTTGTATGTGCGTAATAACGCAATAAACATTAGCGGTCTGTGAGACCTCCTATAGTAGTTGCGTAAGTTTCAACGTCCATAGCAGTTAAGGGATAAGGTTATAAACTAAATCAAATGCTCAAAAGTCGCTCCTTGAACAGTTACACGCTTTTCGTCTCGTAAGGCAAAAATCGCAAGTTGTTAGCGTGAGTTGACATTTAAATTTTTTTCTGCGTTTAGCAGCGCTTCAAATTTGTATTATAAGTTCGTCTCGGTTGTAAACTTTTCTCTTGTATGCTTCATTAAGATATTGTAAGTATCGGATACGAAGTCTTTACGGACTGTGATCATTTATCTAGAATGGAATCGCTGACATATAATGTGAGTTACTGTGTTTAAAGTACTGGGTTGGCCAATAATTCCGAGCGGCTTTTACAGGCATAAATGAGAGACGATTTTTTCGTAGAAGACAATAACTTTACTGAACAATGTGTTTGTTGTTTTCCTACACTACCTTCTGCCATGTTCCAGGCAGCTTCATGATTCCTTGCTGAAAGAACTTCCTGTCTTTCTTGATCTCTTCGTTGGAAATAAAGCACTGCCCAGTCAAGGAATTCTGAAAGGAGCAAAACAGGCGCAAATCGGATGGGGCAAGGTAGGGTGAATATGGAGGATGCGGTACGACATCCCAGCCCAACGCCAACAATCTTTGTCGAATTTGCAAAATGTATGCGATCTGGCGTTATCGTGATGAAAGACGAAACCCTTGAGATTCAACAAATCAAAAATTATTGGACCAGGGCTGGAACGGCGTATTGCATCCTCCATATTCACCCTACCTTGCCCCATCCGATTTGCACCTGTTTTGCTCCCTTCAGAATTCCTTAATTGGACAGCGCTTTATTTCCAACGAAGACATCAAACGTCACCTGGAACAGTTGTTCGCCATGAAAGACAGGAAGTTCTTTAAGCGAGGAATCATGTAGCTATCTGGAAGGTGGCAGAAGATAGTGTACGAAAAGGGCCAATACATTGTTGAATAAAGTTATTGCCTTCTACGAAAAATTGTCTTTCATACACAACTAAGAAAACCGCACGGAATTATTGACGGAGTCAATAATTGTCGTACCGGATTATGTAGTTAGTGCTATGTGTTTGGTAGATATGTCAGGGAGCGGAATGATTCCGATGTAAATATATTTTACTCTACGCCATCCTGCTATCTGAAAGCGGTACACGACGCGAATCTTCAGTGGTCGACCAAGATGGATGACTTTTTCCCGTATGCGAGCGATCCTCATTCTTATTGGACCGGCTACTTCTCTTCCAGGCCAGCGATAAAGTTCTTTGAAAGAATGGGAAACAACCTTTTGCAAGTAAAGAGCAACATTTATTTCTAACAGATATGCACCGGTACCACTTCTGATTGCATCATTCAGAAACTGATATTGTTAATAATAATAGTAATGATTGTTTATTGAAGCTTGACGGTATACGTTTACCAGTTTTACAATAGGATGATTGCAGATGTTTCAGGGGCATTCATGGCTCCGCTTCCTATTCACGCTTAGCACCGACATGTACTTCCTTACAGTATTTTGACAGTAATTGTTATAATAATCTTAAAATTAAACTACTCGAGAAAATACATATAATACAAAAAAAACAGTAACAGTGTGTTGTATCGGTAAACGATGGCAAAGGTAAATAAAACGCATAGTTTCAAGCGTGTATGATTACAGATAACCAAACAGTTGTTTGTACTGAATGATCTGAAAGATCATGAAAGACTGGAACGTTTTCGTGAAGCAATGGGTATGATGCAGCATCATGATGCGGTGACCGGAACAGAAAAGCAATTGGTTGCAGAAGATTATGCACGATTATTATACGACAGCATAAAACATGGAACAAACATAGTTTTTGATGCTATAAGGTGATGTACATGTTCTTTGTACACGCTGACGCATTGTACATGCGTTTAGGGTATGCTTCTGCTCGTCCAAAATTCAATTTCATGAATGTTATTGTGATATCTGTTTGTCTCTAACACGAACACGTACTTGAAAAAGAAAAATGATTATATCATTTTGACTTATTTTGAGACGTAGAATCATACTCTTCCCACCTGTTACAAGTAAACCTATTTATTCTCTTTCCAATATTTGATTATCGCATATTCTCTAGGAAGTCGAGACGAAACATGGGCGAAGTTGTATCTCAGAGCATGTTCTCTTGCATGCAATTGAACATCAGTTCCTGTTCGCACACTGAAAGCGAAGATTTCCAGCTCACGATCTACAATCCCTTAGGTTTCGAAATTAGCACACCCATTCGTGTTCCAGTTTCAAATGCCGCATACATCGTACAAGATAAAGAAGGTATGCATCTTATTATTTATTAATGAAAAGCGGAGATGGCCATCCGGAGCAACGCCTGACTCCGTCCTACCCCCACTCTGCGTCCATCCCCCTCACGTAATAAAAAAGTAGAGATGTAATTTCTATATAAAACTCATGTTATAGTATATAAAAAAAAATTACTCTTATTATGCCATTGTTCCTTGAGAAGCCGTGCTTACCGACAGTCACCGATGTTTTCCACGTCATACCCAAACCACTGCCTTTTTTTTCTCTTGTATCTTGTAGTCAGACGAATTCTCTTTCGAGCGCGCGGGTGTCGCGGTTTGCCACCTAGCGGCTGTGCGTGAACTATGCCCCCGTAGCCGGCACGCCGACAAACAATAGTCCCATGTTTTTTCCCCTATATATTAATTCTTTCACAATAAAATACAGCCTATGACATTCCGGAAAACGTAAAGAAGCTATTGTGAAAATTTCATAACAGTCGGTTTAGTAGTTTCTGAGATTTTTGCAAACTTACAAACTTTCTCTTTCTTATAACAGTCAGATTTATGATCATTCTGTAGCATGGATTTAGTAAATCATGATATGTTGTTCAAGGTGGCATTAAAATTACTTCGCAATCGATACCGATCCCTGATTCTGTACGAGAAATACCAGGAAGAGTAAGCGGAGCTACGAATGAGCTTGTATTTTTTGCAACGGTACCGCCATTGGGTTACAAAGTCTACACGGTTAAAAGAGAATCACAGAATGCAGTTGAGGAGGCTGACGTAGACCACATTGGCAACAAGGTACTGACTTACTGAAACCATAACAAATCGTAGTCACATAAGTAAAGGAAGGATTTATACCAAAACAAACGCAAAATACCGCTTTTTAATTCCGTCTTGTAAGTAATGAAAATACAAGAATGTAGGAAAATATTAGTATATCATCATTAATTTAATACTTTCTTAAACTTAACATTATTGAACACAGGGTGAGTGATAAAAAAGAAGAAGATTGTGCCATTCTTTGGGGCAAATGTAATACAAAAATTACACCCTCTGAAAATATTAAATTTTTCGACCCATGTTCATTAGGACTTCTCCATTCGACGAATACTATTTACCCTTAAAATTCTGAACCCTTTTTTTACCACCCTGTTTATTATGTATTATAAGAATTATTTTAATTAAATCCCACGTGTTGCCGGCCGATATTATAGAACAGAACCCTTCGATGCTTCACAATTTCTTCTATCTCTTATGTTTGCGAGTACAATAACACATCGCCAATAAATCACTCTGTATAAAAATCCAATTTAAATTCTTGCCTTAAGGTCATTACTAGAATGCAGATTTTTATGGTAAAAATATGCAAAATATATGCAATCTTCATTCATGAATCATTTGTTTCGCAGCAAGATAGAAACACATGAAAAATCATGAGTATGTGTAATTTGGAAACCAAAAAGAAACACGAGAAGCTATTGATAACTTATTTGTCAGTTGTGTTGTGGCCTCATTCTGAATGTGCTGGCCAGTCACCTGAATGTGCATGCAATATGCAAGAGATATGCAATGTATGTTTAGAATCGTCTGATGACAAAACAAATTTCTGTCTAGGTTCCATTTCTTTATACATGTTCTGTAAAAATATACATTCGCATAAATATCCGCAGTCTAGTCATCGCACAGTTGCAAAAATGTAAAAAAAAATTAATTCAATGTGTAGATTCGAATATCTCAACACAGCTACATCTTTTAGTTGTTCGATGTGTCCGTCAACAAGGATGGTCAAGTTGTCATAGAATGGAAAAACCAGAAGAACATGAGTCTTGTTCAATCATTCCATTATTACGAGGGAGCGGAGGGGAACAATGAAGTGTCTGTAAACAGATCTTCGGGTGCATATATCTTCAGGCCCAAATGTGACTCCGCTAAAAACTTCGTAAAACCGAAATCATACAAGATTTACAAAGGTAATACTAGTGGACATTTTGCAAAAATGGTCATTGCATAATACTAAAAAAAATTCAACAATTTTTCTAGGTCCAATAGTACAAGAAATTCATCAGGTCGTCAACGATTGGGTCAGTCAAGTGATCAGGGTTTACAATAGAAAGGAATATATTGAATTCGATTGGCTCATTGGACCCATACCCGTTAAGTGAGTACAGCAGAACCTTAATTATCCTAATTAGTTAGCGACAGAACAACTGAATTTTACGGTTAATGGAATGACTCACATTACAACTACTTATTCCGTGAAAAATTATTATTTATTGCATGACATTATAAAGACGTACACATGTACGTTTAATGTACTGTACCTGCAAGAGATACAGCTAGGCCGTATAAACTGCGGGAGTCCCACAGTTTACAGCATTGTGGTTCCAGTTTGGCATTTTTTGAGGGGAGGTATTGTTTCCAGACCTCAGTCAAATCGGTGTGAAGTATCTTCTTTTTATTTATTATCGCAAATTTGCAATTTACTCAAATTATCTATAGAGTAATAAGTATGTAAATGGTATGATATGGTTGGTGAATGACTTGAGTTGGGCACCATCCACTGATGGGTCTCCAGTATTCACTCAATGAGATCTTCTGACCATTGCCTTTTCAATCTTCTGTTCAGTAATTATTGGTTGTATATATTGACGATTATTTGACTGTTGCGGTTTGTGGTGAGGTCCCTGCTATTTCTGACTCTCTCTCTCATGCCTCTTCCAAACAATCAGTTTATGACATCCAATAGCCATACGACTTCAAGTCGATGGCTAACGTCTGGTGCCCAGTACCGACCCATTAAGCCATACTCTCGACATGCGGACACAAACCAGTCCTGAATTCAGTTAAAAATAAGGCTAAAGCAGAATAACGTCGAGCTATCTACCTGCGATCTTCCTTAAAATTTGGATGCCGCTAAGACACAAATATAAGTTTAGAAAAGAGAACAAATTGAAAAGATAATCAATTAATACAATTAAAGTAACAATTAGAAAAGAAATTAGACATTAGAAGAGAGAAATTTAACTGCTTCGCTTTGGTGGGGTACACCTGTACCCCAGGTACTCTTGCGGAGTTAATATAAATACAGGCCGCATAAAGTGTAACAAGAATATTTCTCGAGGACTGTAAGAAACAGCGATAAAATCTTTGTTTCGGTTTCTATGGCTCAATATGGTGCTTTTTATGTCCGCCAATTATGTGCGTTGGATTCCCGAGGATTCAAAGCACAGAACTTTATTTTAAAACGGAGGAGTTCGTTGGACGAGAGCTGCAATGGTTCTGCTGCATATTTTCTCCTGGGGTGTCGGTGGTAGAGACGTAGACTTGAGTGAGGAGGAAATACATATTTACCTGAACGTCTCGCAGATATGGTACGAGATTTGCATTCTAGAGATGTCCAGCGTACTCCAACATTTGGAATAAAAGTAATAAAACATGACACTCGATTATACATAAATGTATCTCTACTACTACTAAATTTAGTCATAATCTTACAAATCTAAGCAATTGCGTGTTGTACGCATTGATAGTGATCAACAGTAAAGTTTGACCAATGATCGACACGGCGTAAACGGATAGCTCAGTGTCGAATAGTCAGTATCAAGTATGTGCAAAGTTCTGTTTTTATATAGCCGATAATAATAACCGTTATGTTTTACAGAGTACCCGTCAGAAGTAGTCAGAATGAGTCTGTCGCTAATGAAGTACTCGTATACATGATTTCAGGGACAAAATCGGAAAGGAAATAGTGACGAAGTACTCCAGCAACATAAATTCCGACGGAGAATTTTATACTGATACTAATGGTCGCGAAATGTTAAAGAGAAAGAGAAGTTATCGTCCAACATGGAACTTGATATTGCAGGAACAAGTATCTGGAAATTACTATCCGGTTACTACAAAAATTTCATTGCGTGACAAAGAAAACTCGCAAAGACTCAGTGTTCTAACGGATCGCGCACAAGGCGGAACCAGTATGAAAGACGGAGAGATTGAATTAATGGTAATGTTAATTATTTCGTATGTATACCATAACATAAACATCATTTGTAGCCTCCAACAAAACGGAAAGTTTCAAACATTCCTAATCGCTTAAATTTACACGGAACCACCCGTCCCCCCGAATCTAGGGAAAACGGGTTTTTTCATTATTTTTAACTTCACGCGAAAGTATCGTACAATACCAATTATGTTCTTCATAGTAGCGTTTCTCGTGTTCTTGCAAATTAGCGTCTGCTAGTAATTTTATTACATGATTAGAACAAAATTTTCATTAATTTATGAAATCTTTCCGAGAGTGATGGAAATTTAAGGAGCAAAATAAATGTGCACATTGGGATTAGAAAATAGATACAACATTTATACAATAATAATAAAAGGTACAGCTAATTTGATTCAATGCGATTTTACAAAACAACTTACGTATCAAAGTGCATTGTACGTACAAAAGAGCGCATTTGTTTTAAGCAATTTACTAAATAAGAAACATTTTAATAATAGCATAATAGAAACTATATAAACATGAATATTCAGTTATTAATATCTCATGAGGAAATCTTAGAGAACTTCTGTAAAAGGAATGAAGTAGATGTTTTTCTACCAACTGAACAAAGCGATATTTGTTGAAGATTCTCTTTCAATAGGCAACAAAGATTGAAAAGTTATGCATAATAATACTGCAAATGTGTTTATACTTGCATATGCCTAAGCGTATATTGCCATGTTATAGCTTCATAGAAGACTTCTAAGAGATGATGCGTTTGGTGTGGGTGAAGCACTCAATGAAACAGCGTATGGTGAAGGTCTGGTAGTCAGAGGTTCCCATTATCTGTTTGGAGGAGGTGCACCAAACTTGGACGAACTTCTAGCAAAGGAAAAACTGTCTGCCCTTCAAATATCACTACGTCCATTGATCATCGTTTCGCCTATGAATGCTTCTGTGTCGACTGACATTTATTCACCTATCTTCCAAGTAAATATAAAACATATCTAACATACTTTAAGATGATGACTCAATCTTCAATTATTCTTTCTCTAAAAACAGTTGTTACAGTCTATTAGTGATCACTCAACGTGGAATCGGTCATATAATGTCTGATAACTTGGTCTCGAGACCTAAAAACATGACACAGAGAGACATTACGGATTACTGACACATTCGTCTTATTCGAATCTCGATAATTCTGATCTCTGGTCCAAGTCATCAGCCAATAATGATATTATAAATTCATATACTATAAGATCAGAACGTGTC
Organism: Macropis europaea; assembly: GCA_916610135.2. NCBI lineage: Eukaryota > Metazoa > Arthropoda > Insecta > Hymenoptera > Melittidae > Macropis > Macropis europaea. The sequence goes on along the minus strand of OU744345.1, from coordinate 20,192,205 downwards.
TTGTAAAATAAAAGTCGAAGAAAGAATTTAAATATTAGCTTTGTTCTAGGATTAAAATATTGAGAGATGTTTTTTTGTTTGCAGCAGTCAGGCCTTGCTAAAACTTTACCATCGAACATTCACATTCTAACTTTGGAACCATGGAAAGATGACACGGTTCTGCTGAGGTTGGAACATATTTTCGAAGTGGGTGAAACGGAGAACTTTTCTAAACCCGTAGAAGTTAATATTCAGGTTTGTTTTATCCTGTTACATTTTCTCGATTACTTACATAGATCAGTGATGGCCACGGGAGTTTCGGCCTGCCCCCCCCCTCTGGTCCATTCCCCTCATCAAGGCTGTGATGTGGGACGACGATGGATCGAGGGGGAACGAGGAGCGAACTCAAGGGAACTGAAAGGAGGGGAATGGACATAAAGTGGGGGAAGCCAGAGCTCTCGTGGCCATCACTGATTTAGATAATTGTTCTGCTGAGTCCACACTAAAGTTCACGAGCAGTTTGCGAAGAGATTGCAAACCATGAGCAGTGAGCTGCTTGCAGTGAGGTCGTCAATGAACAGCGAACACTGTCCGCTCAAAATGCGGTACATACAGTTCATTCATAAGTCATAGGACACCTACTAAAATTTTATAATGATCTAAAAAAAATTGTTGAAATCGTTGAAATATTTAAACGTAAACAATCCTTTTTCATATTTTACATAATCAGCTATGTATATAATAACAATCACCAAAATCATAAATAATAATTAAAGCTTCTTTTCGTCTACATAGATATCCTCCATGTGCATTAAGCACCGCTTCTACTAATTTTGGCATCCTAGGAATTAGTTTTTTATAACTTCTGCATTCATATTTTTTCATTCTCCTTGAAGAATTTTCCTAAGCTCTGCCGCTGACTTTATACAGCTATCGTGGTTTGAAAGAATGAAAAATCAAATTCCGTTCGCATTGATCATAACGATACGTGTTTCCAGCACTCAAATATGTTTTCCATTGTTTATAACGATTGAACAACTAAACATTTTGTTTTCTTTTACTCACGGTCAGTTAATATTGAACACATAGCCGTAAATACACGCAGCAATAAAAATATACATTTTAAAGAATTTGCACGATGTAATTAAAATTTGTCAACGCGGGTAAGTGTCCTATGACTTTTCAACGGGAGTGTACATCAAAGGACCTGTTTGCGAACTCCAGTGTGGACAAGCATTAAATATTCATCGAATTGTTTGCTCATCCTTTCTTGATTGTCGTATCAGGATCTATTTTCGACTTTCACGATTCTATCAATTGAGGAGACTACGTTGGGTGGCAATCAATGGTCGAAGGACGTTAATCGAATGAAATGGGAAACTGACACAAACGAAGTTCCAGTAGAAGAGAACAATTATCCCGTGACAAAGGATGAAGATGTTATAAACATTCTTTTGAAACCAATGGAAATACGAACATTCATTATGAAAGTAGCACCTAAAAGCGTTTAATATTAAAATAATAATGAAAATTATCGATTCTATTAGATTAGTTATCAATTTTTTTGTATTTTGTATAAAGTTACATGGTATTTGAATAAAAATAATAATTCAAAATTTGACTTCCAAAATCATTCCAACGAGAATTACAGCAACGTGTAGCCTTATAATGTATAAGAAACAAAATAAAAAATTAGAAAAAAAAAAATTGTATACGATTTAATCATTTAATAACTGTTTAATGACTTGGAAATTTTCATACTCAACATCAGTTTTCATAAACAATCTTCACCAGAAGTCCGTAGTGTTCTAGGATTTGTTAATACCGAGGAGTCGAACTGATATAAAAACTGAAATTCAGAACCTGTTACATTTTTTGTGTCTGACGGAAACCGTAATTCTGAGTGAATCAAAATTCTAACAACTTGAATTCCATAATTCTGATAATTCTGACCGTATTGAATTTCGATTTCAAGTGATACTTCAGGACAATACAGTACAAAAACTGAACTTCATAACCAGTCACTTTTCGTTATTGTATTATAATTCTAAGACAAGTGTGAATAACAAAAATTCAGGTAACTTTTTACATAAGTCGTATTTTATTAAAGAAGAGCCTCATTTTGAAAATAATCTTTAATTTGTATAAAAATAATTTCATTCGTTTAAATAAATCTTATTTCCCTTAATCAGTATCTCAAATTACGCTAACTTGGTACATAAGTCTTATTCTGTTGAAAATCTGTTTTCTAAATATTCTAAATAATTCCTAGTTTTTAAAATAATTCTAATAATTTTTTTAATATTTGTTTACAAAGTAATATTCTTCATTTACTTTTATGACTACTAATTCGCAAAGTGATTTTTAAAACTTCATACTTTCATAATTAATGATTTAAATACACTTACATTATTAAAAATTCATATTCTGTCACTGTGTTCTTAATTTTCAATTTCGGTTAAAGAAAACAAATTGCCCTCGTTTTAACCCAGAATGTATCGATCAATTCATTCGTGAATTTCGCTTTTTATCGGAATTCAGACTGAAATTCGCAAACGAATTTGGTGGAATGTAAACCGAGGTTCACTGTGAATTTTGTGTTCGCGCGCGCGCGTGTGTGTGTGTGTGTGTGTATGCATCTGTAAGTGTACACGATATAATGTCAATCTTTTCGGTGTATTACAAGAATCGTAACCTATTTCAACATGTAAAATTTTCGTCGTAGAATTGACATATTACTTTGAGCGGTTAAAAATGTTACTATACAAAATTAGAAATATCATTCTGAAACGACAGCTATTCTCTCAGTGACGTGCAATCGCACTGAACGAATCACCGATATCAATCTACACTTAGTTTAAATTCAAGGTAAATTTAATATGAAATAATGAAGAAATATTTCCTTCATGTAAACGTGTGTAAAAGTGTTAATAATGCTAATATTTCTTATTTTTTCATGTATAAGTTGAAATCCGGAACACAAGATCCAATGAATTGCATTTTTATCACTGCCAAATTGTAAAGTGAAAATATACCTTTTTTTAGCTGACCTTGTAATTCTTAAAATAATCTTCATACAAGGTGTTTGGAATAATTAATACAACCGGGAAGGAAGTGACTTTAGATGAAAAAAAATACAATTTTTTGTTTGAAACTACGTTTTCGAGTAAAACATCATTAAAAACTGTACTTGACTAATTGCAAGCCTCAGCTCGACAAATCTCGCCAGGGACTATTATTACTCTTTTTATTTGTATGGATAAACGTTGACAACATTATATCAACATGTGCACGGTTGTCGGTGCATCTTTTTAGACGCAGAAATTAAGTGTTGTTTATATACATACTCACATATATATTTACTTCTTTTTATTCTACACCTTCGTTTTGTTTTTTCATTTAGAAACACCGCTTGCCTCAGTCGCCCCGGCGCCTCCTGTATATGCAACTATAATCTTTCTATTTTCTTTTTTTATGCAAACTGCAGAGTTTACTCCACTCACTGCCACAAGCCCCACTTGAGGATCCCTCGTATTTAAAATTATTAAATCCACCAGAAGGCAGCTAAAATCTATAGAATTACAAATTTTTGAATAAAAAAGTAGGCAGTTAACGGGTTAATCCGTTCGGTGACAGTTCAATAAACGTTCAAATATTCTAAGCACCTGACGCTTTTATTCGACATTTTAGATGACACCTGAAGACGATGTTTGGGCACAAACTCTTATCACGATAACACCGGAGGAAGACGCGACGCTTCGAGAGATTTCTGACACAGTTACATTGTCTTCAGCACCGGAGACCCCGTTGGTCCTTAATGCGGACAAAATTGTGTACAGACGATCATTTACCCGCAGACAATTCGTGGACCTGGAAGAAGGAGAAACAGAGGAAGATGTAGAGCGAAAAGAATCGGTGAAAATATTGAAAAAAGATGCAGAAAATCAAACGTACCTACAAGGAACACCGATCGTTCAGATTTCCGTCGAGTACAAGGACGATGCTTCGCAAACGATGTACATGAACTCGCCATGTCCACCCTTAACATATTTCAAAGACATCCTAAGTACGTAGTACTGTGGCCTTTTTTAATACACTAGGCCCCCATATGACTTACGACGTATATGACCATCAACAAACTTATTAAAAATGTGTCGAAAATGTGCAATTACCCACAAAATTGTTCCTACACAAGGACGAAATATATTCAGTTTAATTTTATTGGTCTTTTAATAACGTTCAATCCGGCATTCTTTTTATATATCAGAACGACGATTTAGGAGCTAGACGTCCCACCGTTTTGGAGAATTCTTTTGAGGCCTTGAATCCAATGTTGATTTAAAAAAGAAAATAAATTTCTATAATTTAATGTATGTTCAATAAAATGCTAAAGCTTTCATTAAATTATCTACCTATTTTTGGGAACTCTAGATAGGAACCTCCACTTAATCAGAAGATCGAGGTAATAACATATGTATTCAAATTTTTAAGGTGATTTTTCTTGAAAATAAAACCCCACATGAGAAAAGTTCATTCCACAATTTCGACTCATTTTTGTACGACGAACGACCTCCTTCTCGGTTGTGCCACGACTTTTGCAACATCCTGTATATTCTGTGCATATATTACAGCATCGATGAATGAAGTTCCCGTGCCCACGTTGAAGACCAGCAACACTACATCAACTATTATTAGCATTCGTCCGAAAACACCTCAACATGTTGTAATGGAACAACTGTCCATGGACGTCACAGAGCAGCAGCTCGAAGAATTCATCTCTAAATTTACCGATGACCACGAACAAGCCGACATGGAAGTCAGCGACATATTGCGATTTTTACTAGCACGCTCATTTTGGATATTCGACCCAATCAGTCGAGCACAAGCAGAAACAACCGATAAAGAGGCGCAGACTTCCATAAAATATAACTACCTCACGAAAACGTTTGTCATAGACATGCGAATACAAACAGAACTGACCTGCGAGCCAAAGAAATCGAATACAAAGCTTTTGTCAGAGTATTGGGAGACGAAGAGTATGATTTTAAAGTGCTTAGAGGACTGCTTCTCGAAGGGGATAGAAACTAGAATCATAATAGACGGTCTGATCAATGAAATGATTGATAAATGTGCCGATAAAATCAGGTATCCCCTGAAAGATCAAATCATGCAAACTATTGCCACGTATAAATTCCTCGGCGAAAAAGAAGAAGATGTGTTGCGAAAATTGCGACTGGATGTGATCGTGGATCCATTCGAGGCATCGATCATTGTTGTACCTTTGATGGATCATTTATTAGTACTAGTTTGCAATACCGTATCGAGAAACGCTTTTAAATCCGTCAGGAACATCTTGGAAGCGATCTTTGAGAGGACAATGACGATTCTCGTCAAACTCATGGAACTGCAGAAGGAAACAAAACGTTAGTATTACTATCAACTGTCTCTTAACACGTTGAATGCCGTGTCAGTCACCGGTGACTGACACCTCAAATTTAATTGAATTAAATAATTATTGATTATCGCAAAATTCTGAACAAACTTCATACTGAAATAATAATGTATGGAATAGAAGAACACGATTGTGCACTCAAATCTTTTTCTTCTTTACGATTTGTATAAAAAATAGTGAATTATATCGTGTCTGATTAGGTATGGCTCTTTTCACTGCGGCTTTCAACGTGTTAAGGGAAACATAGAAGCACAAACAAATTTTACTGCAATGACAACGATTTAGTGACACATTCTTTCTTGCTGAAAAATATTCCTTTGTTTTGCGATAACCAAAAGGTCATCAGGAGATCGTATCATATTCAGCGAAGAATTGTTTACATATATAATGCAGCTGTAAACTATTTATGTAGGGCAGGGATGGCCATCCGGAGCGACGCCTGCCTCCGCTCTACCCCCACTCTGCGTCCACTTCTCTCAAGTAATAAGAAAGTGGACATAGTAATCTCTAGATGAAACTGGTGTCATGTATAACAGAATAATGATTCTTATAACGTCACTGTTTTTTGAGAAACCGCATTTACCGACAGTTACCGATGTTTTCGACGGCATATCCAGATCATAACCTGCGTGAGGGGAATGGACGCAGAGTGGGAATAAGCTGGAGCCAGCCTTTGCTCCGGTTGGTCATCCCTAATGTAGTATTTAAAATGCTTATCATTAGTGTGATACGTATCTACACTCATCGAAATCTTGCATAATCTGATTCTCTGTTTGAAAAAAAGTATGGTCCCTTTTATGTCAGTGATGTCCATATACGTTGATGGCACTGCCTGGAAATAAACTTCTTTCATAACAAGATGATTGTATTGATAAAAATGGAACATCCTATATATTACCATTTCATTGAAACTGAATTGTAGTTACAAAGATTAACACTTCACTTTGTACAATCTGCATAAAATATTTGATAATTAACTTCGACAGAACTTTATAAATACTACATTTAGGATAATTAATAAGAATAAGATAAAATAGGATGAAAAATAAATTTGAATTTTAGGCAATAGAAAAATAACGAATAATTATCTACCATTGCTTGTGGAAAAAAAAGAAAAACAGACGTACCTACAGTTACATACACTCAGAAATAATCACGAATTAAAAATTCAACTTTTCTGCTGTTCAGCCAAGCCGTTGGAAGAGATATTGGCGCAAAGAAGAAAAAAAATTCTTGAGTCCATGTCGAGAAGAGAAACGGAAACGATTTCCACCCAAACGAGCATAGCTGGGATCTTCGAGGTGAAGAGGATCAAGGAATCGAAGGAAGTTGTATGCTCCGTTTGTAGACAACAATCGGTTTGCAAATATTGCACAACGAATTGGGAAAACGGGGACGCACCACAAGAGTTTCAAATGCGTCGAACACAAGACATATTACTAGCATATAAACCCTGTTACATGGTGACAAGGGCATCCCAGAAGGAAAAGAATCTCGAACAGGCTCGTCCTTTGGACAGGAAACCTGCTACACGAACACCGTCGTTAGATTTCACGAATGGTCCCACTAAAACATCAAGTGAAACGATTAGTGTGCTTTTGCAACCTGAAAACAGGGTCAAACCAAAACGTAAATTTGATAGATACAATAAGAATACCTTCGTACCTACGTCCGTACGTTCATGTAATTATTATTTTATAGAATCCATCAACGAGTGGTCGTACGTGGTCGAAGCCACCTTGATGAAACCATGTTCAGTGAAAGGTAAACTGACGATTTATCGCCCACATTGGAAGTTAGTTATTAAACAAGAGAAATACACTGTTCAAAATAATTGGAGACTCAGGACTTTTAATATTTTGTATAATCTATCAAGAAGCAGTAGTGGAAAAGTATTATAACATTTTTATTCTTCAAACTTTCCAATATTTAATATGTATAATATTGAGATCCTTCATAGCATTGGACGCCTTAATAAGCAATAAATAATATAAGTGTGTAATCCTCAAATTACTTTGTGCTGTGTATTTCAGTCCATTATTTTTCACACGGAATGGATCGCTCATAATTTCAAAAAAGCAGTACAAATTTGCAGAAGTAAAAAAATACATAAATTCAATATCAACATACTTCTATTCAGAAGCAGGCTACAATGCGTCAACATGTACAAAGTGTCCCACTATAAAATGCCATTAGTTTAACCACATATTCTTTACGTAATTCTAAGCAATAAAGTTCAAACCTTTGTAATTACTTTTGAAGATTTCTTAAAAATTCTTCCACATACATTTTCCAGAAGAATCGTAGAAAATTACTTCGTAAACAAAAAAAATCGATTTTTTCGCTTGTTAGTACGGTAAATCATTTCAATAGTATCACGAAATGGAATGACGGTAAAATTAACCCTCAAGTGAATTACTGGGACCGTAGCGGCCCTGTGCAACTTCAAAGTCATCAAACTAATAATTGCTTAGCATGTGTTGATATAATTATTTGAAGATTTATATAATCCTCTATTATCTCATTATGCTTCTAATGCTGTAAGGAAAATTTATTTCTATTTGGTCTATTCGGTAAAAATTAAACAATTATTAGTTTGAAGTTGCATAGAGCCGCTACGGCCACGATAATCCACTTAAGGGTTAAATTCGGTGTACTCAAGCGGTCATATTACTTCTTTCTACTATATTAAACTATAATGCGATACATATATAATTGTGTTCAAATGCTTTGTATTATATTGTATTTTATTGTATTTTAGAATCCATGAGTCAAGTAACTGTACCCTCATCCACCATGTCAACTTCAAAATCTTGTCATGGAGGCGTAGCTTCAGACGCAGCGCATGCTTTACAGATATTAAAACAAACATTTTGTACTCAAGAAAATTGCGTTGCTTCTACGCCTTCGAAAGACAATTCTTTGTTTTGCGACAGTGACAGCGACTATATTACATCAACTTCAGTATCTAGATGTGGCATAAATAATGGAACATTCGAACAAGATTTCTGCGCGCAACAAAAATGTAAAGCCTTCTCGAAGCTGCATTTGCCTGAAACGAAACCTTACAGAGAATGTTTACAAATTCCTCTAAAATCACGCGGTGATGGTTTCAAAATAATTCCTATATGTATGTCACAAAACTCTGATACTTAACACATTCACTGTCCCCTCAGCGTGTGCGCAAATACAACAGCAAAAACATCTCGCAGTTAACAAACTACTTTTTTTAAACTATTATAATAATTATATTGCGCCTTTAATGCAAGTACAAATATTTATACGTGAATATTTTCATTTTTTAATATGATTACAAAAATGGAACTTTGTTAATATTTATTTTGTCTTTTAAAAGTTTTAATGCGTATATTTTACGTATTCGAATATATTAAATGGTATAAACATTCGGTATCTAATTATATTATGCTAACGTTTATTCAATATGTTTTCGTTTATTACAAGCGTTTGACAGTTTGTCAGAATTGACCTGAATCGCGCGTGGTCATGGGACCATGAATGTGTTAAAAGTTCTTACAAACAATCAACGTTGTCCCTTTCTACAAACGTTTCATAATTGGCCAGAGTATATGCATATACACTGTTTCTTATGTATTTACAGAGTACACTACACTAAATGCAATACATTTATCATGATACATCAACAATAGTATTTCGAAAGTATTAAATGTATTTACATTATAATATATTATGCACTAACAGCAATTATTGTAATGTATTTATTGCAGTTACAAGTTAATAATGACAAGATGCATATAGGGTGAGTCACTGAAAACCGTCATTCAAAATAACTTTTAACACCTACAGCAAAAATGTTTGATAGACACATTGCAATACATTATTGAATTAGTTTTTTTCTTTAATGTATTATTACTGTAATGTGGTGAAATAAATATATAATTTGAAAATAAATTTTAACTTCAATTTAAGATAATTTTTGACTTATTGATATTAATGTGAAGGTCGCATAAAGGTCAGACTACAACACATCACTGAATTGGATTATTAATGTTCCACTACATTCTACTCAGATATATCTATATTGCAATTAAAAAATGTTAATGTTGAAGCCGTTTTCGAATCTCAGGAAATACCAGGATCGTAAAGAATAAAATCTCTTCTTTCACATTCCTTCGAATGTAATAAATCTCAATATACGCGTTCATTTGATGACAGAGAGCCAGAAATCATTTTAGACAGCAATTTCTAGCAACTCACTCTCTATACATGTCAAAATGTTCCTAAACTTACAAGTTTAACATAGTTTTTGCCGTTTATGCAAAATTTTTAAGTAAATTATAGGAACAATAATATTACTGTTACTGTTATGTGTGTTTATAAAATCTGAGCACACTTTTTTTAGTAACATACTTTTATAACATTAAATTACGCATCAGTTTAAACACATTGATCCGTATTTTAGGCAGTATTTAAACTTTGATTGCTAGCACGGCAATGAAATTACAACGCCAAAGGCACAACAAATAACTTTGTTGCCAATGGAAATATTTTACTGACGTCAAGTATATTACGCTACCATGACCTACATTGAGGCTAATTAAACATACGATGTATGATTTGGCACGGAATTGAAAAATGCGGTCAAGAGTATTTTGCTTGCTCTCATACATGTCAATGTTTGTTTAATAATTCTGGTATTCATGAAACATTTATACTTTTTTAACCCATTCGACTCTTTGGACGAGATACATAGCGACTCGAAGTCGTTTTTTTTGGTGTTTTAGAAATATTGTTTGTTTTATTTTTCTTGTATATGAAACACCAAAACATGGTGTTATGTACAGAATGCTCCACCCTGCCAGCCTCAATTACTTTATTATTTATAATTGTAACGATATAAAAAAATGCCTTGGGAGGAAATTATTGTGTTTGAAGGCGGAAATTAGGTTATAGTGGTGAAGGACATCCCAAGGTCACTTCTTCTGAGATTGTACTAATAAACTTTTGTTTGAATGTAATTACCTATTTTTTGTTTACCACGAAAAACGGACATCGAAATGCATTCAAACGTGTATAATAACATGACCTTGAAATAACCTTGTACTGAAAATTTCTCCAGACGTGACACAGAGAGCTAGGCAAGTCTTTGTGTAGTCATGCTTTGTACGTATGAAATGTTCAGCCTAAAGTCATGTTATTATACACGGTCCACTGCGTTCCGGTCACCTTTTTAATGGTAAACAAAAAAAAAATAGGTAGTTCCATTTAACAAAATGTTAGTATTAACACGTTCACTACGATATGCGTATCGTACCTTCGTCTTGTGAGGCTTGCCTTTCAACTTCCGTTATTTGTCCACTATTTTCAAGTTGTCCTCTTCCGCCACAGGAAAGTCCAATACGGGGTATATTTGTCCTGTACCGCTAAATAGGAAAGTCCTCAAAAAAAGGTGACGCAGTGATCGTGTTCATAAAATCTCGGAAGAAATGATCTTGGGAGAACCTTCACCATTACAGCCTAATTCTCCCCTTCAAATGCAATAATTTCCGCCCAAGGAATTTTTTTGTATCTTGACGAATAACAAAATAATTGCGGGTGACAGAGTAATGTGGGACGCCCTGTATATGACACCATGTTTTGAAGTGTTGATAATACGCAATTATAAAATATCCTATGTATAGCATATTTAAATAGTGCAATGGAAAGACACGTGAGATATCTCATCCAAAGAGTCCGAAGAGAACAAATTAGTTCGCGAGATATCTTGTCCGTGGATGAGAAATGGTTAACAACTAAATTAATAATGAGATTGACAATATAAATAGGTATTTACAAATTATGATATATGAGAACGTAATAGATTTTGAATGTAAAATTGTGACTCTGCTGCTACTGGTACTTCGTTTTATTACTGTGAAATCTAAAAGTAAAAAAACTTTTTGTACAAATATGTATATCCTATGTTGTATTTTCATAAAAATGTGTAAAATGCTATAAAGCGATGATAAAACCGTCCAAAATTTGTACGAAAAATAGAAACTTGTGCGTTTAGAAGTTTTAAACAAAACGGTATATATCCAAAAATATATTAAGTTCATATCACTGTATCCTTTGAAGATAATAGAAGTAGTAAGTATGTTAAATTTTTCCTTATCTTTTTCGAGACATGTCTGAAGTATAAAACTAATTTTATACTTATAATTATATTCGATGAAAAACGCTGATACGAGAAACTGTTTGTACGTAAATTGCAAATTACACGTTTCTCCAGTCAAGTGTCTTGATAACTTGAGAAATTAGAAAAAATTTAATTTTAGTTTTAAAAAAAATGTACTTTTGTAAGTGAATTATAATAGAGAATTATAGACGTTCATTTTCTTCTTCATCTTCTGTCTGTAATTCTTTAATAGGTATTTCGGTCATCTGTTTCTCCTCCTCAGAAACGGTTGTCACTTGTTTCGGGGCCATGTCGTTCCATGGTTGAATCTCTGCTGAACCAAACAACCAGAACAATATTGTTGCAGATATAAATACTGCTGCTGAGATCCAAAACATTATACGCCATTCCTCTACACCATTCTGTAACGAAATTACAGTATATCATTTGTTATGCATGTTAGATTAAACTTAATGTACATGTTGTACTAACTCTTTCATTCGTCAGAGCACCAATAATTGGCGGAATGATGAAGCCAGGAAAACTGCCAAACGTGTTCATAATTCCATATAAAGAACCAGCAAAGTTTGGTGCAAGGTCTTGATGATTTTGTAAACTGGTCTGACACGCAGCTCCATTGAAAGCTAATCCCAATATTAGCATAACGATTGCAGTTGTGGCATCACAACCAGCATATGTCATTATAATAAGAGCAATCGCTGGACCCATGTGAGCTATTAAAAATTATTGATTTGTATGCATCATTATGGAATACTTTTATTGTTACTTTTAAAATTGCTTACAGAAAATCATAAATATCCTCCGAATCCATCCTAAAGTTAAGAAGTTCTTCCTTCGTATGTAATCACCAGCCGCAGCAAACAGTACTCCAGCCCCAAGTCTAGCTATGTATGGTAATCCTGTGATCGGCCCTCCCTAAATACATTTCAATAAGCTGTATAGTTTACTATCCACATAAACAATATAGAAAAAGTACAAATAAAACAGTACCGATTTCATATTAAAACCAAGAACTTCTAAAGTGTATTTAGGCCCATTAGTAGCGATGAAATAGATACCCCACATATTTGCGAAGTGTGCCCACAACAGAACCAAGAATGGAACAGATGTTAGAACAGCTCTCACTGGTAATTTCACCTATAATTATTTATTAATGTCTGAAGAGATATATATTTGAACGGTTAGTTAGTATCATTAAAAATGTTCAACCTCTTATTCACCTTTTGTTTAGAAACACTTGTGCCTATTTGCTCTTTGATGTAAGTTTTTTCTTTTTCTGTGATAGCTGGGTGAAGTTCGGGTGTATCGTATATAAGGAAAACCCATAAAGCATAGAAAATAAGAATAAGCCCGCTAGTAACATAATATGCAGCCTTCCAGCCAAAAGCACTGATTATTTGACCACATAAAGCGAACGTTACTACTGTTCCAAAAGGACCACCTTAAAAATAAAATCATACTACATACTATATACTCAGTTTAGCCATTTGATTTTAACAAATGATTGGATACCTTGCATTGTCCATATAAACATGCCCTTCTCGCTAGGAGGAACCCATCTAGCAATCATTGCATGAAGTGCAGGATAAACAGCCCCCTAAAAATTTACAGAATTGTAACAAAATTATTGTAGAAACAATCAATTCTAATAAAACAACAAATGTTCTACATAATTCAGTTTATAAATAGCCAGTACAAAATGTATTTTAAAAGGTACTTACTCCAAAAAAGCCCATCATGAAACGAAGTACAAAGACCAAGCCATAGTGAAGACCGGCAGCCCAAGGCATCAGAAGATTTAATACTGCAGGTATTAGTGTTGCAAATCTATATTAGAACATAGTAGAGTAATTATAATATGTGTGATTCTATGTCAAGTGATCATTAAACTGATAGGAGGACGTCTATGTGAATATACATTACAACAATATCATTAAAAAAGCAGAGTCTTGACAACAATTATTCTATCTTATAAATATTTCAAGATTATAGTTTTCATTCGCCTAACTTCTTCAAATAAGTTTGTTTTACATACATAGACTTTATACTCATTGTATAAACATTGTACTTACGCCACTACTTTAGTACCTCCATACTTTTCAGCTAGAAGACCAGCAGGTACACTTGCTGGAAGAACTCCATAAAAGTAGCCAGAAAGTAAAAGACCTTGTATATGTTGATTCCATTCGTATCGTTCACCATACTAGATAGTTTACATACATAGAAAATAATTGATCATAAAATACTTATCTAATGCACATTAAAATATGTTGCCGCAACAAGCTACTTTTTTTTTATACAACTACTTAACATTGATAACATCATTTCAAACTTCTTTTTACTGTGATACGTATTCAGTACAATGTATTTTTATTAGGAAATTTACTTACATTAGTTACTTATTTAAGTTAAAATATAGCTATTATTAAAGTATTTAAAAAACTAATTTAAATAGAGGAATTAATACAGTATACTTTCTTAAGCAATTTTCTCAAAAAAAAAACTTACATCTATAATCTCGGGGGGTTTCTGAGTAACATTGTTAATAGTTACTGCAGTACATGCTGGTCCTACTGCTCCGTTTTTACTTGTTGTATTCACCATAGCAACAATAGTAATAGATAAATTTGTACGAATCATATATGAGAACATGCAAGCTAAGAACATCATTGCTCCTAGAATTGCTCTTCGGGGTATCCTCTCTGAAATATTTACATACATATGTTCAGTTGGTGAAAGAGGTATGGTACTGTTGTAAACTAAGCAAAATATCAGACATGTTTTGTATATGAGAACAAGAGGTGCCATAAGGAGAACAGGAAACTGAGGACTTTAATCATATTACAAAGGTGTCCAATGCTTCTTACTAATTCTGAATCATTGCCCTTGACAGAAATTACCAGATATATTTAAAACATGTTTTATTAAATACAATTTTAAAAACAAACCATGTAATATGTGAATAATTAATATAAAACTGCTTTACAAATGGGTGGTTTGAGTTAGTAACATGAAATTGTTTTAGAAATGGTTGAATTGTGTTGAGCTGATAATGTGAAACTGTTTTAGAAATGATCAATTGTCTTTTTATTTTTGTATAGATGAAAGCAAAAGTCAACAGTTTTTTTAAACGAAACTGTATATTTTTTAATGTAACTTTTCATATTCTTCAACTATAAAATCTTTAAATAAATTTTGACATTCATAAAGTCAACAGTAAAAGGGTTAAACTCGATCTTAAAAATATTTTAGAAAGCTAAACCGAATTTGTTTCATCAAACAAAAATGGTTGTAGATTATTTGTAGGTGATTGCGAATCTATAGACTGTTTGCTGTAGAATCAGGTGTAACAATTTTTTTCGTTTTCATTTTTAGCGTATATTTGTTTAATTCGCAAATTGTTTTGTAACGTACGAATCAGTAAACGAACTATAAAACATGTTTTCAATGGTTAAGATGGACTTGAGTAACTATAGTGATCTAAAGCAAGACAAATATAAGCTACATAGCATATACGTATGAAAAACACAAAATATTACGACGAAGATAACGTACGTATGTGAGTCATTTGCGAAACATGTTTCGCTGTTGGCGATAGAGATCAATCCAGTTTAATCAATTTTCATTGTTCTAATTTAAGCAGTTTCACACGAATGAAAACGTAAACACGTCTGTTTATTGGAAATATGAACGTACTACGAGCTAACTTTATAGTAAATACAAAGAAATATGTACTGCAATTACTGTATATTGTATTTGGTCCTATTAATTAATGTATCATTAATGTTTAAACTGGATTGAACTATTTACAACTGAAATACTCGGAAAATACTTTTAAACGGTAGCATAAATACCATACGAATGAACTCAACAAGTGCTACTTTTCAATCGTACAAAAGTTTATAAAAACCTAGGCAACATCTTTTGTTTTTCATACGCGTTCAGTCCAGCATAACACAAAATATAAACCTCGTTTTATATCGAATCAAACAATTTTAGACGATTCTGCCTAAGATGAAGTTACAAAGAAGATATGATGTTGCATTACAAACATAAACACGGTTTTCCAAACTAACTAAATAAATAATAAATAACCAAACGAACATGTGTAAACTATATGCTCGAAATTCTCGCCGTGTTCACGAACAATGATGTTTATTTTCATCTACAAATGCACATTTTTAATACACTGTTCAACATAATTAGAGAATCATATGCTTAAACAAGATACGATTCAGTTAAGTTTTTAATGATTTGAAACGACTGCATAATACAAATCCGGTGAAGATACTGTAATGTTATATGTGCAACGTTTATTCTACGTATGTATTCATTATTTTGAAGAATATATTTAGTACGCATACGTCAATAATGATTGCTGAACACGATTGATTCGAGAAGTTGACCCTTGTACATATATAACTTCCAATAAATTTATGCTGTGATTAATGTTGCGTTAGATTGCTCCAAATACGATCACTTTCTTTAACGTAGTGACTCGCGAAATTGAACGAGTGAATACGTTCATTCAACCGTGCTTAATTTCACAATTATTCAGGGCATAATTAGTCGAATCAAGGTAACAAATTACATTTCGAATACGTCTCCAAAACTTGTAGTCAATTAGTTGCGGCTGAATTAAGGAAGAATAGTAGTTACGGAAATATTTGATCAATTTCGTGACGTACTGTATGTGAAACGTATTTAAAAGTCAACAGCATGTATTGAAATAATGTTGAAACAATTTTAGAAGAAAAATATAGGAACATGTTAGTTCTTTTAGTGACGACAACTGAATGGCTTGTTAATCGGTTTTGCAGTGAATTGTAAATGAAAATGAAACATTCAGACATTACAATTGCTTTTCAGCACAGAGTGTGCCGTAATTCGCGGTGCAATAAAAGAGAGGGTGATTCTTCACATAAGAATATATCGAAAATGTGAAATAAAATTTTTTCTAGGGGGCTTTATTTCGAAAAGAATCCATTCATAAAATTGAGTGAGATTTGCATCCTCTTTTCGATTGAATCATAAATTAAACTATACCATATACGTATGAAAAACAAATTTCTGGAAAAAATATAAAACAAATCAAGGAAGCAAATCTAACGAGAATTAAAAAAACGCTTCCTGATTTTTTCTTGTTTACAACTTCGAAATCGTGCATGTTTGCAATATTTATTACTGCGTAATTTTTCATAAGTCCAATTACATTATAATTATTATATTTCTTCCGTAACTATTCTGAAGTTTTAAATAACGCTAACGTCAAAGTTCAATTCTTTAACTTTCAGTTGTTCCAAGGTCCATCATAAGGGGCTCCTGAGTTCATCGGTTTTGTATCTAATAGAGTGTTAACGCATCAATTTATCATTGCAATAAAAACCGCGTTGGTCTTAAAATCACCTTTAAAAAAGATGATAAAAATTCATACCGTTAATTACTCTGTGAAAAATAGAACACATTTCTTCTCTACTATTGTTTCGTAAATTCAGTAGTTTAGTCGTTATTTTAAACGGCGCTTATCTTGAGAAGACAGAACAAACGTTGCATCATTAGCAATTTTATAAGTAGACTGTGGAACTTTATACAATTTGCCGTGCTCAAATGTCTGAAAGAAGCAAATTTCTAAAGCGATCCAGAGAAAAAGTATATTGCATAATATTTAAAGCACGAAATATAATTCAACAAAGTTCTATTTCGTCAACTACATTGAAACAGAAAATATTGTAGTCTAAAAACGTATATTTGCATATACATCCGCAGTCTATTTATAAGATAGACAGTTACGAATGATATTCACACAGATACAGCACCAATTTACATATGGAGTTTAATGTAATTGCTAGATATGAACGTACATGATACACGTACATACAAAAAATCAGAATTCTCTTTAAAAGCGTACGGTAACTTTTCTTTGTACTTTATACTTCTTATGCCTTCGTGATGGAAAAGATCTGAATGCAACATATCAAAAAAAGCTTCTGAAATAACTGAACAGTTTATTAAGTGAAGAAGAAGAATGTAATTTTCTTTTTCTACACTGTGCAATAGCAAGTATCTCATTTAAGACTTATTATCCACGCGACAGCTAAGTAAATATATGCGATGATAATAATGATATCGCTGGTAAGAAAACGAAGAAGAACTCGAAATGATAAGAATCGCCACACATATTCCTAGAAATTGACCTTTTAGATTTAACGTTTTAATCTGCAATTTTTATTAGTCGTCGATCATATTTTCTTATTCGCTCATCTCTGTAAGTCATATTATACATGAAATGAATGAAGAAAGAAAGGAATTGTGCTATAAAGGAAACGATCTTGATAGAGAGGAGATAGTTCATGGAGATCTACGTAAAAAGAAATTCATTTGTACATTCTCGATTTATTTTTACGTATAGAATCAGCCTGTTCCGGTTATTCTGGGTTGAGTCATAAATAACTTTCTACATATAAAAGATATTTTTCTTTTTAAAAATTGAAATAATTTATCTGGGCTGCTGATTTTCGTTTCGGATTTGGGAGTAAGAATCCCTAAAACGTATACATGCTGCAGAAACAACAGTAATCATTCTTTAATAAATCATCAATAAATTTAAGAGGACAAATCGGAAGTTGTTTATCACTCAACCTAATATATCGCCGACAAAGAATTACTCGGCGACTCGGATGAAGCAATAAAAAAGACAATTTGAAAATTGTAAAGCACTTACCATTGAATTTCCGGAAGAGAGCCATTTTGTCCGTCTTTTTATGCAACCGATGAACAGCGTGAGTATGATTCTTTTGTACTTCTCTGAATCCGTATCTTTGAAATGGGCCGCCGTTAATGATCCTTATCGACTAACATCAAGAAACATTTGAAAGAGGTTAGCTTTATTCACTTCGGTAGACTATTGGTTCAGTCATGTTACATCATACAATAATAATAATAACAGTGCATATTTATTGCACCAACTTTAAATACATACTAAGGATAAAACAAACATGATACCCCTGGATACAAAAATAGAATTAATGTAAAACGCGTAGCTGACATAAATCTAACCTAAAAGGAAACGTGGTAACGCTTTATTTTTCGTCTGGTGTGGTAGATGTATTCCTCTACGAAATTTCATACACCTTCGCAAAGAAGTTTAAAAAGCCTCGAGACTCGCGTTACATTGGGATTCTATATTTAATCTCTGACAACATTGGAGTTTTTCATCTTACGCAATATTACAGTGTAACATGTATGTACACGATATTAAAAAAAACTGAGATTTCCGGTACCCATAGTCCTCACAAGCAGGAAAAATAGATGTTTAATCGACACGTGTGCTACAATTAACATTTTGAATGTTATTAGCACTCATAAGAGTATCGTACATTACTGAGGCCCACGTGGAGAACGCCCGAAGGCGTTCCAATAATGTACTTACTTAATAAGCAATCTAACTGCTCAACGGAATGAGATTTATTTCGTAAAAACATTCCTTAAACGCCTATGGGCGTTTTTTGCACAGACTACAACAATATACCGAGAGCTGACAGGCCGTAATAAATGGTTTATTTCAGAACTTATGCTAATTAAGCATTACTTATTCTTCTTTCCGAGTATTATATTGTTACAACATTTCAAATGTGTATTAGGATGGTGCAAAAGATTTGTTGCTTTTCTATAAAGCTGCATTTTACGTGAAATTATCAATCCTCCGTTGTTAAAGAGATACCACACAATTTTCCTCTATGAACCTATTTCATTGTGAATTTTTACTGCATTTTCTGTTTTTATTAATAAGAATTACGTCGAGATTGTGTGACTTTACTTTTGGCTTCAACTAAGAAATACGAAAACACTTTTGCACCTACCTAATAATGTATTGCCTCCTTGTTAGTATCAATTGGCCGCCATACATCTCGTGCTGCAGATTCATAAGCGCCCTTATTAACCCTGGAACGTCTGAGCATTCAGGCATAACAACGAAGTCTAAGGGGGATGGGGTTCGTCAAACTCATGCGTGTTTCGTATGTTTTTGGAAAAACAATGATTTAAAAAGTATATAATATTTTAGTATCTGAAACAACATACGAGGAGAAAACTAACACAGTTTATTGAACAAATCTGTTTTTATGTACAATGTCGTCCACGCAACTGTTAAACGGCCTACACACAGTGAAACATGAGATGCACGCATCGACTCCTAGGTTTCATGACGCAGGTTGCAATGTGTGTAGGTTGGTATCAGCGTATAGGAGTCGGAAGCGGCTTGCATCGATGCAAGAATCGATAGTTGGCGAGCAACGCCCGATTCTGATGCAGATTTCAACGTGTACAGCGTGGCATCGATGCCGATTATAACTTGTTTCTGCCGATTGTGTTGAGAATGGAGGCGGACAAAGATTTTTGGGAAGAATTCATTAATATTTATAGAATAAACCAATGTTTGTGGAACAGTAAAAGTAAAGAGTATTCGGACAAACATCTACGAAATAACGCCTACGAAAACCTTGTCGAGAAATGTAAAGAAAAATTTCCAGATGCCAATAAAGATTTTGTAGTGAAAAAAATTCACACGATGAGATGCAGTTTTCGAAGAGAACTGAAGAAAGTATTGGCGTCCAAGAAAAGTGGCAGTTCAACCGACAATCTATATATTTCGAATTTATGGTACTATGACTTGTTAAAGTTTATAACAGACTGTGAAAGACCACGTAAAGTGAAGTCAAATTTAGATGACATAGAAGAAGAAAATAAATCGTTGGGAAATAATACGCAAGACAAAGTAAGTATATTTTTATGTTTAAAGACACAATATTAAAATATCGAAAATTACATGTCTGTCGAAATTCTATCATTGAATGTCATCTTTTCTTGGAATGGTACACTGCTCTCTCATTATTAACCCTTTCGGTACTAAAGGGGACTATAGTAACTCAACGTCGAACGCTCGCTGTATCCTAAAGGTGACTATGATCACCCGTCAAAATTTCACAGCTCAGCTTGATATCTCTCCAGGCTAACCGACATTCTTTCGTTTAATTGTATTTAATATGCATTTGTTTCTAATTCGTAATACAGTAGACACCCATATAACGCGGTTAATCTCTTACCTGTGGTGCCGCTTTTTAAAAGTGTGTATCTACGTTGTCAAACACAGGGTATGTGCAGCTGCTGTAAAACTGAATTAAATTATAAGGAAATAGCACTTGTTTTCTTTCGAAAAATCAATAATTTTATTGTTTAAATTTATTTATATTTAAATAACGAATGGTAATTACTTTTCTCGTCATTCACAGCTAAAAGGTTAATACATTACGCGTTATAGAAAATCGTGTTATATGAGAATTATCCTCATATAATATACATAACATGTTTGGGATGGCTATTGTCGTGTTAGCGATGAGATAACAAGCTATGCTAAGCTCGACTAAAGTAAACAGGGAATTCCCGCATTCTATTATACATATAGTGCGTTGTACGAGAATCGCGTTATATAAAAAAAGTCGTCGCAATATCTTTAGCGCGTTGTAGGAATTCGCGCTGTAGTAATTTGCGTTATACGGGAGTTTACTGTATATTAATTTGGAATAACTTAAACAAAAAGCAATAGTTGGCATAATACGACAAATTAGCAAATGTTCCGTAGTTTGTTACTGATCTCTAATTTGTTTAGCTCGCATGTTTATTCCTCTTGAAGTACGTTTTAACGATTCCATATGAATTCTATTTTGACGCTGCGTCCCGGGTATAATTCTTGCACTTTCGAAATCTTCTACATCGTTACACAGTGTTCCACGGCACATTGGAACAGCGTTCGGGACCGAGAAATTCCAGCCAACCGTGATAGGACACGTTATCACCTTCCCGCGCACAATATTTACAAGTGTAGTAGTCATCGATGAGGTTTCACTCGGCCGACGGCGAGCAGTCTTTTTATTGATACAAATGAGTCATCGTATAACGAAAAATAAAATTTTTCTATTTCTTTTTAATACATTGATGAAAATATTACAAATGAATAGGTGAGGTTTTTCCAAAGAAAATGATTCCAAACATGATCTCATTTGGTTCATTCGTTATTAAAATTTTGCATAAGGTAAGATTCAATAGTCGAGATGTCTCTGATAACAAATAGTCCGAATGAGAGCGAGTTTGTATTCATTTTCATTGGAATTTTCATTTTCATCTATCTATTAATAATATTTTCACTAATGTATAATGAAAAACGTTTTATTTCCGTTGTACGATGATTCACTCTTCGTGCATAGTACGTATTGTGTTTCTCAAAAGCTGCCGCCGGCTGCACGTCGCGAGGCCTGGCTCCAGCGAAGCAAGGTAGGGCATGTGGTAGGGATACGGGGACCTTCCGGAGTGCTGCGGTGCAAACTTCCGTGGACCACCGTAGTAACTTACAGTTAGTAAATACGTAAGTTGTAAGTGACGTGCGTCTCAAATAATTATGAAGAACGCAAGTCGCCAATATACCACTTTGTCAACATTTTGACGATCATGTTTTTTTTTATTTATTATTTCCTTTCATCGGCTAAAAATGCGTCTCAATAAGGCTAAAGCATTGTGGAAACTCCCTGATCGAGCGCGGTAACGTCTTTGATGATTACAAAGTAGTCTTTCTTCTTGGCGACGCAGTGAATTGTAACGCATGCCTACCCTGAAATGGACGTGTCCGACGTTCAAATTATATATTATGCGCAGGACGGTCGTCTTACAATCGAATGTAACCTAGTCTTTTATGTGGTCCGATCATGCTGAACTTCATGAGAACGTTTGTCCTTGAGCTTGCGAAGTTAAATTAAATTATAATTAACGTCATTCAAAATACTTTAAATTCTTGTTATAAATGTTTCCATTCAAAATTGTTAATACGCGTCAACCAGTCCTAAGCAATAGTTTAATATCGATATAAAACCGTTCATAAGGAGAGGCATAGTTAAAAATTTAGATTCTTCTTTTAACAAATAGTTCAAGGCAGCACAATGCGTTGTAGAAAAATCCTTGGCCATGTGTACGCCAGTGCATTTCGGTAGATTATCATTTCAAAATTCAATATCAATGTTAAAAGGATATGCCTCTTCTTTCCGTTTAAAATTAATTTATAAAATTATAAATTTTAATTATATAATTTTTCCTTTCCAATGCATACCGTACGAATGTCATACCGCCGTTAACGAAATAGTAATGTCAAATCATTTTACAACAAATCACCGTAACCATCTCATAGTCTATAAAATATTGCGATAGATACAGATTCAGGTCGAAAATCTAAGTGTTAAACCGATTATACCATATATTCAATAACTTATCGATCGCAATTTAAAATGCTTAAAAATACCGCGTAAAATTGTAAGAGTAAAGGAAGATATTCACGAGAGAGAGGGAGAAAAACAGTTTTAGATCAAGGAAAGAAACACATACCTCCGGAATTGAATAAATTAACGAATCACGGTTCCTCACGCATCAATCTCGTAGCCTAATTGGCTAGACAGCATCACAGCCAAAATAATAGCGAGCAGGGCCCGCTCTAGTCCTTTTCGAGAGCGCGAAGCTGCAACACTTTTCGACGTACAATCGCAAAATTCATGTCAAGGATCCGTGAAGTGGTTTGAGGCAGAGTTTTGTTCCTTCTTGTGTGTTGTGTGACCAAGTCCAAACAAAAAGTCTCATCTTCACGTTAAATCAAGAACTTTAATTAGTTAAGCATTTATTTTTCTTCACGTTAAAATTCTTATTAGTTTAAACATTTCTTAGATTATAATCAAGCATTTTGTTTTCTTTATTAACCTTCATAAATAATCATTTAGTTTACGTTTTTTTATATAACAGTATACCGCGGTAATTATAGTAACAGTTCCGTTTTTCAAAATTCATACAGTTCAGTGAAGTAACGTGTGTGTGTATGTGTGATTTCTTTCCTTGAACAGGTACAACCATAAAGCATTCAGACGATCAACAGTAGGAAAAAGGACAGTATTCGATATACAGGATAATTCATTTAACTCTGCCATCTATATGTACTTGTAAACTGTTTGTTGTACAAAAAAATGGTTCAAACGAAAGTTGTTTGGCATCAAGCGAGGCATACAACATAATAATTAGTTTTTCGATGTTTCGCTTTTTTATCGAAGTATGAAGGTGGCCCTGAGTTTTTGTATCATAATGTGTAATATTTGACCTTGCGATTCGAAAGAGTGCTGAATGCTGAGTAAAAAACTATGAGATATGTGGGGTCAAAAACGAATACTTACCGAGTTACTCTTTAGTTGATTTTTATTTTAAGTAATGTTCAAAATGGTGACCATTACATACAATGCAAGTTCGTAGTCAACTAATGAGTGAAGATGATACATGTTGAAGTGTTTCCTGAGTTATGGCATTACATGCTCTGATGATACGATCCTTCATGTCTTCAGGTGTCGTAGGTGACTCACGATAAACTTCATTTTTTAAATGTCCCCATAGTAAATAGTCAAGTGGCGTCAAGTTCAGAGACCGAGCCGGCCATGGAATTTGTCTTCCACGCCCAATCCATCGATTAGGGTAGTGATGTCCAAAGTTGTCTCCCGGGAGACAAATGCCGTCCTCACAACCGGGTGGCGGAAAATTATTTCTTTTCATTTATCCTGAATAAAGCCTCCATACATTCTTAAACAATCAGATGAAAGGGCCCGCATGGGACTAGAGAATCTCCGGACTAAACAAAATTTTGTATTGTAACTTGTTTAGAGGTCTAAATTCATTGTGGATAAAGTATTTGTTCGTCTGCACGTGCATAGACGCACGTGTTATAAATTACAGGTGTTTTCTTTTAGCTCACTACTACCCACACTACCATAGCGTTCAAAATTTTCCGTACATTTAAAATCGAACACCTACCTATTTGAACATTATATTCTGGTAGCAATCCGAACGAAAGTGCGTGCGCGTACATAGTAACAGTAACAATAACAAATATTGGTGGCAGACGTAGCAAATCAAGGGTTACGATACGATACGATGCACTCTCAAAAACGAACGCGCCTGGGAGCACCCCGAACGATGGGATGCGCGTAACGTGACGAAACGTAGCGCAACGCCGCATAACATACATAAAAAAAATAGAAAAATTCCCGGGATCATATACCTTCCTTCGACGTCGCTCGACGAACGTCGGGAAACCCGCGCGCGCGCTCGTAACATTATCGTAACAATCAATACACATATCTGTTTGTAATACTCGAAATCGAGAAGTCATAATGCCAAATGTGTTCTCTACAATTCTCCTTGCACGAATTAGTCTATAATTAAAAATTCTTTCTCCACTTGTAAGGCCGTTTTGAGCATAAGGTTTCAGCAAATTTTCAAGGAGTGTAAACGCTTCGTCGCCTACAGAAACGAAAGGTGGAGAATATTGAATACCATCAGGTATTTCTGGTAACGGCAAATTCAAAGAACCATTCAATAGTTTTTCATAAAAGTTTGTTGTTTGTAAAACACCTCTATCCGAAATACGTTCGTTAATATCGGCATGAATAAATATAAATTCATAATTAGCATTGACAGCTGCCAGTAATGCTACACTAAATTTTCCTTTGTAATTATAATAGTAAGGTTCACTATTTGGGGTTTTACGATATTGACGTGTTTGCCATCTACGTCTCCACAACACATATCAAAATTCCATCGTTGTTTAACGAGCCAACTCTTTGGCAACTGCTTTCCATTCGTCTTCATTTCGAAAGAACAAGTAAAAAAATGCAGTCAGCTGGCTATTTGTTTTTATTTTGTTTAATTTTTAATTTTTTGTTTCAGGAAGCACCACATTCATTTCATGAAAATTACACATCAGATACAGAGCTTAGAGTTACTTTCCCAGTAGGAAGTCTACGTCCACTATCTTCACAAAGTAGTACCACTGTTTCAGAAACTCCTTGTAATAGACGAAGAAAAAGAAAAAATGTAAAAAAAGATTTGTTAACCATAGCTAACACAACCCTAGAACGATACAACGCAGCTGAAGAAACAAGAGTTCAAAGTCATGACAAATTCGATATTATAGGAAAAAAGATTATATTTGATTTGAGATCTATTGACCAGCATCAACTAATTATTGCCGAAAAATTAATTAATGATACAATTTACTATGCTAAACTAGGCAGACTCAATGAAAATTCAACAATAACTGTTCAGCCAAATCTTCAAACATTATCTTGCCCAACAAAACCACAAAATATTTCCACTTACGATACAAACCACAGTCCATACAATCAATCTCCACATAACTCAACAAATTCAAACACAGCAGAGGCATCAACATTTCATTTGTCAGACTTTCTTCCTGTAAACAAGATTAGCAAATAACATACTTTTAAAGTAGTAATACCAACCATGTACTTTTCAAACATTCTTACTTCTGTTACCTTATTTGTATGGAAACTAAATAAAAATTTGGATTTACCTTTAAATATCGTGATGTTGGTGAACAATTTTATATTATTTATGTTAGCGTTTAGGCGACGAGAAATTCGGCGCCTGCTAGTTTGTAGTTTAGTTTCGAGGACCGTCTAGATAGGCGAACTGTTTAGACCAGCGCTGTCCAGTGTAGGGGCCCCTCACGTGCCTCCTTCCCCTTCCAATCATTCTTTCACGTCGCGTGGTGTAGCGTCTAAGCTTCCTTGACGCGAAGGCGCTAGTCCGTCATGGTCGCCTCCTTAGCGTCGCGCGTATCCTTGACAACGCGGACAAGCGTGGGGGAACCCCAGTTACTCATGACTGACGTTTTGGACAGCGCTGGTTTAGACAGATGAATGAAAAGTGTGGAAGGATTGATGGAATGCATGGCATGATAGGTGCGTGCGTTCTCAGAAGCAAAGTGTCGAACGGATCGTGTGACTTTCTGGGAATGCATCTCCTCTGTATGAATCTAGTATGGAAATGCGTGTGGAATATGTGTGTTTGTGTTTGGGTAGATTTTTGGAACCTCCGGGTCACAGTGCAGAGCAGAACTGATTGAGTGGCTGCATGGAGAGTATTGCGTGGAGTCTCCGAGGAGATATATACTGTGTTGTCTTTTTATTATTTATATATATATATATATATAAATATATATATCCTATATACTTTGCAATTTGTCAGTAGACATTAGGCAAATTGTTGTATGTGTAGAAAGTAACACGGGGACGGTGTCGCCATTGTGACAGCATCTTGTTAACAAGATCTATCGATCTGAGTGATTTCCAAATGTTTACTTTTTACTTTTTGACTAGGTCTTCAGGATGAGTTCTTGAGACGTTGATTTCGGACGTCTACCAAAAGATTGTAATGCGCGAGGAAATCGACACCGATTATCGGTTTGTTGACGTCCGCCACCAAGAACCGCCACGTGAACTCGCGTCGGAGTTTGAAGTTCAGTACGACGTTATCATGCCGTACGTCGCGATTGGCGTTCCGTTCGCCGCGTAAAGTTCGTAGACGGCCTTCGGTCGATAGCCAGACACTTTTACACGCGGCTACACGCACACGTCCGCGCCGGTGTAGATCAAGAATTGTGTCCTTGTAGCGTGATCGGTGACAAATATGCGGCGCGTTTTCGGCCCGTCTATGCTCGCCGCGTTCACGGACGGTTCGTTCCGTTTCTCGTCTTCCGCGTACAGGGAGAACGGCAGCGGGTAGTCTGATCGCCGAAGGTACGGTGGTACCAACAGTCCGCTTTGAGCTCCTATCAGTCTCCCTCTCCGCACTTCAAGTCCGGCTGTGACCTCTGGAGCGGGGCGATTTCGGACCTGGGAACGTCCTTGCTGTCGTTCGAGCCTGAGTTCTTGGACAAGTTCGGCCACCACCTGCTAGAGTCCCATTGTTTCCGATGATGGAGAGACGCTGGCGACTTGCGGGCCTACCGTCGTCTCATGAATTTTGTCGGCGAATACCGCGATCTTCTCGAGCGGCATCTCCGCTTGTCCCGCGAGAATGGCTTGCAGATATCGAGGTAGACGAGCGGTCCGGATCGTACGGAGTAAATTTTCCCGGACGGTCGTACCTGCGAGATTACCGAGGTGCCTCGGGGACTGAGGCGGTTTTTCGGTATCCTAATTCCTCGCGAGCCAAAAGTTGACGAATTTTTTCTTGCTCCGACGTCGAAAGCCACCCAGTCAGCTCCGACTTTAATTTATCGAATCGGCCGGTTTCCGGCGGGGATCGGAGGATGTCGCTGATTTCCTTCATCGCATGTGCGTCCAAGCCCGACACAGCATAGTGGATCTTCGTCGAATCCACCGTAATGCTGTTTATCGCGAATTGTGACTCGAGCTGCATAGACCATAATTTGGGTTCGTCTGCGAAAAACGGCGGTACCCGAACGCCCACGCCTATTACCTCGTTCGTTTGCTGCTGTGACTCGGCCATCTATAATCCGTCTCCTTACAAAAAAAAACTGCATGCGTCTTATTTTTGGCAGCGCCCACGTCGGCAGGTCACCACTTGTAGGTACGGGACTCACGTGAATGATGGTCACTTTTACTGCTATACATTTATTTATACACAAACACAGGAGGTACATATACAAATACGTGATAAACTCGCGATGCCACGACATGAATTTCTCGATGAAACTGACTAACTTTTTTCGATCGTGTCCGCGTCACAACAGACACAACACCGAACGCGCCGAGGTCGCCAGGAGGGCATAGCGGGACAACGGAATGCGCAACCCGATCCTCCACCGATTCGGAGGAGAGTTGGCACACGGGTCGCTACAATTGAAAGTACCATTTTTCGGTTATGATTTACAATTCAGTAAATCATAAGAAAAATGTAGATAATATCATTTAGAATAATAATGCAAAATATTAGCTAAATCTATCCATTAGTTTGTGAGATGCTTCTTATATTAGTTTTAAAAACGCTTTTTCAAGAAAAAAGTATGTGCCGATCAACTTTGAACAACGGCACATAAATTTGTCATTATGTACATCTATGGGATCGGGACCTTCAAATCTATTACAAGGAATCGTGAAAGTAAGGATATCAGCAGACTGACGGTGGTGGAGGAAGTAAGGTGACCGGACAATGAACGCGGAGGTCCCGGTGCAACGATTCCAATTTTTCACGATTTTCTACACTTCTTTATAAAAAATTTCAACGTGAAACTTTATGGGAATATTCCAGAAGGATTGCGCATTCGAAAAATAATATTTTTGAACAACTGATTTTTTGACTGCACCTAGCTGTATGCCCTGTAAAGTGCATTGAAAAATGTTCGAGATTATCAGAAAGATAGTGCAATGTCTGAAGTATCTTATCTGTTAATGCTAGCGGGATCGTATATTTAGTGAATGGCAGACTGCTACGATGTTTTATATGGCTTCTTTGTGCTTGAGTAAGCCTTATTACTTAATAAAAATACTCCTATTCATCAATCAAAAAGGCAGTTGCAAGCAATAAAAAATTGAACTGTTGTAATTTACAATGGATATGACTCAAGCGACACATAGATTTTCATGAAATTTTAATAAGATATACTTGAAGAAAATGTTCGGCAGGCCCTTTTTATCGATAAACATCTATATCGAAAGGGTGAAGACACCTCTTAATTCTTTCGCTCGTATTGTAAGACCACGTGAGATGTTACGCGTTATGACGTCATTCGCAAACATTATGTTCCATTTTCGCGAACTTATTTCTAAAAATCCCAGGACAATTTCAGAAAGGACAATTCGCAACCTGCATCCGCTGGATAATATCTACTATATTAACAAACCATGTCCACACGAATCAGTAAACGGACATCCACGACAGACTCACACACGCGTGTGCAAAGATCAATAGAAAAGTAGCAAAATCAACATTTGCTAGAAAGAGAATTCCGTTTTTATCCAAACACGTCTCGGCTTCCAAATTAGAAATATCTCGACATTCGATACTCGAGAATTCGGCTTATACAATTGAATTGTGCTCTCGCTGTAGAATAAACATTTAATAAAAATTTCTACGCGCTTTTGAAGTCTCCGCCCCATATGCTGTCGTAATCTCTATACCAGGGTAAATTCTTTGAATGATTCGACCCAAAATAATTTATCTCTTGACGTGTTCGGTTACATCATCTTCATCATCTCGTTCAAGTTCGCCCTCAGCAGCCGACATTCGCGAATTGTAATATTATTTATGACTGCAAGGAAACCGTAATTACAAATTTGGACAACTGCGAATCGTTGTTCGCTTTTAAGGGGTCACGCCTACCTAGGAGGTACAAAAGAAACATGTACCGTTGGGAATTTTTTTTTGAAAATACTAATATACTTTCTTTGACAAATGGGTTTATATTTGGAAAGATATCTTTCGATAAAGCTAATACAATTTTTGTATTCAAACATATTTATAATTATGAGAGATACAGCCCATCTCCCAGAAACATTTTATTCAGTTTGGCGTTTTGCGGTGACCACTGCTGTTCGGAAACGGCTCATCTTAAAACCAAAATTCGAGAAAATTTAGGTAGTGCATTAAATTATCTAGTCTTTAACACTTCCCCGTAACGAAGAATTAATTTGCGACAAAATGGCGACCGCTTAAAGTTGAAATATCGATTTTCAGCATAAAAATCGCTCGTTTGTCTTAAAGAAAACTAGGCATCAGAAGAAAAAATCCCTCGGTTATGGACTAAATTTTTATATATAAAATAAGCCTGCAAAATTTGAAATAAATCGATGCAGCGGTTTTCGAGATATTTTGGCCAACGATTTTGAAAATGTGGTTTCGAAAAAAACGCGTTTAAAGTTTCACGTGGGCGTTTCTTACGATCCATGATATAATTTATTGAGCGAAAAATTACAGAACCAAACGTTCGACGCCAACTGATACACTTTCAACGTCTCTGTGTTTTGTGTTCGATGATTTTATAATCTATTGTATCTAAAAAACAACTTTATAGGACCTTTCGTACTTGAAAAGTAACGGCCTTTGTTTACACCGTAGCTGCCGCGTCATACCTGTTCCGAACGTTTCGATGACGCTCCGTACTTTAAATTCGTATAACTCGGTCAATTTTAATCAGATTAATTTGAAACTTTCAGGAAACATTTTCAAGACTGTGTACTTAAAGAAAATGTCGATACCTAAAAATCGAAAATTTTGAAATTTCTAGGTAGGCGTGACCCCTTAAGTGGCTCAACTTGACATTTCCCACGTTTATAAAAATATGATAGCATTGGCTAGAAACACGATTTTCCTGTGCAGTTTCAAAGCCCACGGCAGCGAGCGATAACGTTATCGGGGTTTCGTACATTTTTTCAAAAATTACCTCTATTGAAAGAGTTATGCAAAACAGTAATTATGCGGTCCTATTTTACTACAACTACATTAGTGAATACGGATAGTCTAAGTGGAGTTACACCAACTATGTACTTGCTTCCGGAGACAGCCAGGAAAATTTTACAGCGCATGACCATATAAACTCGACTGTCGAGGATTACAGACTATAAATGCATTATGCACATAATAATCATACTGCAAGGATGAAATTAAAAACTCCTATTTATCCGTATGTTTGGCCCTGACCTATAGTTCGCGTACACAAGTCTCCAACAAAAAAAATAGATTAACATTTTATGAGGCAAATTAAAAACTATATTAATTTTTCACATATTATTTAAACCAATGGCATTTTAGGGGTGCTGTTCACGTAGATGAATTCACTGTTTAAAGATACACAGTTTTCACATTCAAAATTTTTTTCTACACCAATGTTTTTCGAAATATTCATTTAAATAAGTTTTCAGCCCCAACATTAAGAGCTCTTCTCAATTCTTCGAAAAAGCAAAAATACATGTCGCATACTTTTTTCGAGCATTACATCATGACGAAATTTTATCAAAATCAACATGTGCGACTTGGACGAAGACGCTTGTTATATACAGTATATAGTAAGTTTCACGTTAGTACGCATTTATAATCTAATCTCAGTAATGTTTAGTAAAATACTGATATCTCATAATCACTAACATGAAACTTAAATTCCAATAAAAACATTGTATTTATTATTCGATTCTTATATACATTTTCAACCGTTCCGAATATCATTTCCATGCAATTCCATAATAGGCTATCATACGCATTTCCTTTCTTTTTCAGTCGAAAGAGATCAATGGATTACTGAAAATTTTAATGACATAAGTCTCAATAAGCATTCAGATAAATATGATCAATACGGTTCTTAAGTGGTCATTTTCTTTTGGTTATTTTTTGCAGAATAAAAATTATTATCGCTAATAATACGAAATGAAGAAATTGTTAATGAAAAAGAGTATAATATGTTAACATTTATGTCGGTATCCATAATGTCATCTTTTTCGTTATATATACGATATGCAAATAGTAGAAACACATATACAAGTACTTACTGAAATTGTAAATCACACTGTCATCGGTCAAGTCATTAGTACAAACAGTGAATCGAAGAAAAAAGATGTTTCATTAATCAAAACTTTATTCTTATTTAAGTATACTTATTCATTAATACGTAATTACAACGCATCCTTTAATGTCATTATTCATTATACTTTATATTAGTAGCAGATCTGTATTTGCATCAATACATTTCGTTTCTTACACGATTCACAATCGGACTAACCTCTTTCAAACACGTTATTTGGCTAATATAACAAAATATATATAAAAGGTTTACCCGCCAAATTAGTTCCCCGATTGGTACGAATTATCCTTAAGTTGAACGATCATCGATGCTAAGGTAAAATGTAATCCAACACTTTTTCTTCAATTTGTAGCACATACGTTAAAGATTTAGACGATTGCATACAATGGAAATTCTTATTTTTTCTGCATTATCACATGAAACGTTAATATCAATATACGTACAACGCACTGTTCACGTAAAACGGTGCACGCATCAGCAACGCGCACCCAAACGTTGCAAAAATGTAACTGAGATTCAGACCGACTTTTTTAGACTCGTCTCCCGCTTCTTGTCCCCACCAAGCTCACCTGTTGAATATGTGTGTGGCGATATATGCAAGTATAGTGCACCGGCGTCAGAATACTATATCAACTCCACTCTTGCCTCCTGAGAACCGTTATGAAAAACGGCATCCCCATCTATGATGCGAGATTCTGTAACGAGGACCACAGCGCCACTGAGCGCCACGCGCACGTGGCCGTTCTGTCAGTCATCGACTCGTTTGAATTTCTGCCTTCTGATTTCGTAAAATTTCTTCGACTTTTACGCTTGTAATAAGGTTAATGCAAAAATGATACTAATGCGAATATAATATTATGAACAATATTTATAAACTCCAAATAAATGCCTTTTTGTAGCACACATTCGTTTCTTAATCGCAATAATAAAATTAGTTTGGTACTATTAGTCATTCTTGTATTACTAGGAATTCTGTAGCACTATTCGTTTGGAGTTTATAAGTATTGTTCATAATATTATACTCGCATTAATATCATTTTTACATTAGCATTATGATAAGTGTAAAAATCAAAGAAATTTTGTTAGATCAGAAGTCAGAAATTCAAACGTGTCGATAACTGACAGAACGGCCACGTGTGAGTGGCGCTCAATGGCGCTGTGGTGCGCGTCACAGAATCTCGCAACATAGATGGGGATGCAGTTTTTCGTAACGGCTCTCGGGCGGCAGAAGTGGGGTTGACAAGTATTCTGAACGCCGGTGTACAGGCGCATGCGCTAACACGGAAAAACTGAAACGCAATAGAAGAATATGGAAATGGCGAATATCGATTATACGAAAATTTTTGTAGTAGATCCTTTATTCCGTGGGAATTTTAAGTGCGGCCTCTGGAAATATTCTTTGTTCGCATAATCGCTATTCGCTTTTTCCGTGTTTTTCTATTATGTACTTGTTAATTTTTCGCGGTCGCTGCCATATTTGCGCATGCATCTGCGCTTTAAAGAGGGAGTTCTGGTGGGGATATAGATATCATTGCAGTGATAAGAGAATGTTATGCGATTAAGCTAAAATGTAGAGAAACGTATCAGGTGCAACGAGGTGAACATGGTCGAAGAAGAGATTTGTTGTCAATGGCGTTGCAGTTTATCTAAGAAACACCGGCTCTCATCCGATCGCCGAAGTTAAGCTACGTTGGACACGGTCAATACTACTAATTATAAGATGGGTAACCGTTTTCAGTGCTTTTGTGTTGCTGTTGACACATGACGGTTCCCCGGAGCTCATTTAAAACTATATGTTTAATAGGTCCCTCCTCTAAATGACCTTAGCAGTCGATAGAGTTCCATATAAAGAGAAAGAGATTTAGTACTGCTATCATATTTGGAGCTTCTTACAGATTTTTTATATTGGTTCATTTGAAACCAAATGACTCTCCCTGCAGAGGTCCGTCAAAAATATAGAAATACAGAGTCAAATTTATTTATTCGAAACTTCATTTTCGAGAAAATAAAGTTCTAATATTCATCGAGTACGCTTGATTCGCAACAAATTGGCGTTTATATACAATACAGTAGACTCCCGAATAACGCGGTTAATACGTTACGAGATCGCGTTATAGGAAATCGCCGTGTAGCCATGGAGATAACAAGCTATGCTATGCTTGACTAAAGTAAACGGGGAATTCCCGCATTTGATTAGACAGTGCGTTGTACGAGAAGCGCGTTATATGAAAAAAGTCGTCGCAATATCTTTTCCGCGTTGTAGGAATTCGCGTTGTAGGAATTCGCGTTGCAGGAACTCGCGTTATACGGGAGTTTACTGTATTGTCATTTTGTATAATTCAAAGTATATAGTATTATTTTATTGAGTTACAAATTCATTAAAAAATGAAGAAGCGTGAACTGATAACGCGTTCCTAACCCCTTTTTCGTTAGACACATAATGGCAAGCATCATACGATTTTTATACCATTAAAAGAATGGTTCAATATGAAAATAAACAGTTTAATAATTACAGAAATATTTACAATTTCACTTATAAAGTATTGCCTTTTCAAAATATATGTCATACTAATTGTTTTAATAAAATATTTATCAGATAAATCAAAGTATGAAATAGTGCATATAAGCAAAGTTATAAATTCAGATTTGATATATTTAAAATGAGGCAATAACATATCAGTGAAAATATGGAATTAGGAATTGTGATGTAATAATACATAAAAAAAATGTATTCATAGTATTACATTTTGTTATTCATAACAAACAGCACCAATTTCAATAGAAAAACTCTGATTAAGATTTCCGATGTCTCGTAAAGCAACATCTATTATAGGTAATCTCACAGGTTTATCAGTTTCATATGAAACTATTGTTTTCTGCCATGTTTCTTGACGTAACTGTGGACAAAAATTACATAAATATGTGACGGAATATGTTGACTTCAAAAGTTTGACTATATTTCATTAATAAAAAGATTGAAAACGTACCCTACATTCATCCGTTATTATTTCGTATCTTTGACGCTGGTTTCCGCGTGGTGTTAATTCCGCATCATTCCATGTTAGGAGCTTCATACCTTTTCTGTATGTCTTTCGTTCAGAATCAAAGTAAGCTACGCTATTTTTACAGTGATATGTTATATTTTGGTAAGCACGCTTTGATAGTAGTTGTAAGAAACCAATTTGATTACTGTCTGCTTTATATGTAATCTGTGCAAAGGAAAATAAATTGTAAATGCGTTATTTATGCTAATAATATAAATTATGTTAACGAAACTGTCTATCTGAAAATTTACCTTCATTCCTTCCTCTATTTCGCTTAGCCAAATTTCTGGTTGATCGGAGATATGCGTAATTTCCGGTGAGCGCTCTGGATTTGGTAACAAGCATGTGGCACGTTTTTTAGCATCGCAATATACCAATATTGAATCTCTTGTATCCCCTTCGTTTGGATCCACCCAGTATTCTCCTGAAGTGGATATGTTTTCACATATGAAAATGTATCATATTTTAAAAATTTGTATACACTAATGATCTCAAGTACTAAAGTACAGAGTTCCCCGGCAGTCTGAAATAGCATTCAGGACCGAGAATTTTCAAACAGCCGGGTTAGGACAAGTCATCACCTTCTCGAGCGCAAAAAATAAAATTTGTCTACTTTTTATAATACATTCATGAAAATATTACAAATGAATAGGTGAGGTTTTTCCAATGAAAATGAGTTCAAACACGATCTCATTCGGTTAATTTGTTATTAAAATTTGGCGTAAGGTAATATTCGATAGTTGGAATGTCTCTGATAACAAATAATCCGAATGAGATCTTGTTTGGACTCGTTTTAACTGGGGAAACTTAATCTATCTATTAATAGTATTCTCATGAATGTCCAATGAAAAACAAACAAGTTGTTATTTCCGTTAGAGGATGGCTCCCCTTCGTACCATGTATTATGTTTCTCAAAAGCCGCCGCCAGCCGCACGACTTCTCGGACCGGATCCGGAGGAGCAAGGGGGGATATGTGGTAGGGATAGGGCTCGTTCAGATAACCGTGCCGAAAAGCATTTCAGACAGCCGGGGATGTAGTATGAAAACTAACCTGAAGGTTTATCCGGATAAGCAACATAAAGGTCTCTACAAGTTTTAGCTGGTGAATTTTTTTCACCATCTGGTTTTATGAATTTCTGAAATGATGCCTTTAGTTGCTTGTATGCTTTTGTAATGAGTTCTCGTCTTTCTTCCTCCGTAATATCTTGACCAAACATTCTAGGTGGTTCGTCACCGATTAATGGATCTGGACCTTTAGTTTGACCTTGCCCTAAAGATATGACAAAAAATTATTTCAGATTAGTCATCCGAAATATACAAGGTGGGGCAATAACTTTGACCAGCTGGAATACCTCCGTTATTTTTTAAGATATGAAAAAACTACATTTACAAAAGTTATATGGTACCGAATGGGCCATGACGTTACAGTAATCATTTTTTTTTAGATTGAGGATCTTCGGAGATTTCAAGGTCAGCTCTATTTTTTTTAAATGGTATACTATACTTTTTGTCCCTAGGAGAACAGCATACAGACGATTTCAACGACCTACAGGTTGGAGCACGTAACTGGAACCACTTTGATTACTGCGTAAGTAATGATTTTAATGAAAAATGCTTCAGATAAAAGTTGAATGGTTTCGAGGCGGACATAACTTGATGTAATTAGTCTTTTGGTAAATGGACCCGTAGAGGATATATGAAGATGAAGTTTGTTTTTCTTAAATGGAATCATATATTTTTTTATGCAGAATTACGAACTGGATCGAATAATGTAATAAAAAATGATTCCATTTAAAAAAAAACTTCATCTTCATATATCTTCTACGGGTCCATTTACCAAAAGACTAATCACGACAAGTTATGTCCCCCTCGAAACCATTCAACGTTTATCCGAAACATTTTTCATTAAAATCATTAATCGGAGTGGTTTCAGTTACGTGCTCCATTTTGTATAATAGAAGGTCATTCGACGTTAAATAAAGGAGTATATCAACGATTTTTGCGTCAATACATGTGCTCGAAGTGGTGTCCGTTCGTGTCGATGCAATACTGCAATTATCAAACTACTGAAGGCCGCACACTTCTTATCATTTTCAGATTGATTCTATCACATGCTGTGGTCTAACAACGTGCCGTTAGCTGTTTGCTCAGTCGCACGTGTAAAAACGCGCACACACAGGCGGAGTCTCAGATTGCAAAATGGTAGAGGACTTATCAACTATTTTTTATATACACATTCTACAATTTTCAGATTGTTCAACCTTTTTAGGGCACCCTGTATTATTAAATCCTAAGAAACTTCAAAAGCAAGAATAAATTGTATAAAACAGTCACCCAACAAAGCAGCCAAAGAAGCAGCATCATATCCTAATCCAAGTTCACCAGGTGGACCAGGAGGGCCTGGAGGTCCAGGAGGTCCTGGTACTCCGTGGCGACCTTCGTCTCCGGAAGGACCTTTAGGACCTGGATTACCAGTTAATCCAATTGGTCCTGGGGTACCATCCCTTCCAGGACTGCCTCGGGGTCCAGATTCTCCATCTTTCCCTGGCGGTCCAGGAGAGCCAGTCATCCCTTTATCTCCAGGCAAACCAACGGGTCCAGGTAAACCTTGTAATCCATTAAATCCGCGATGACCTTTGACACCTTTTTGACCTTCTTCTCCACGATCACCTTTTAGACCTTCTATTCCCATTGGTCCTGGTTTTCCTCTAGGTCCCTAAAAGAAAATTGCAATTTTAAGTACTCATAAAGTTGTTAGTATTGAATATGAGTGTAAATTATAATACTCACTTGTTGTCCGTCTACACCTTGTGGTCCTGTTTCACCCTTGGACCCTCTTTCTCCGGGTATTCCTGGAGATCCTGCTTGACCAGGTGGCCCCTATTTAGAGAAATACATATACTCGATTTATGTTTATACATATACAAGTAAGGTAGGGGAATCTAGAATTTCTCGAATCTCACGCATGGTAAACGCTGAAGGTGGTGTGTCGTATTATACCATCCTACAAGTATATCATGAGTGAGACATGAAAAAGATAATCTTAAGAGGCAGATTCTAAATTTTCCTACTATAGTAATGAGACTAATTCAATAACATTTCATTACTACTACCAATAGTTCCCAATTTCCAAGTATCATGTTATTGTATCAAATGGGTACTGAATTATCTTGTTATTATTTTAGCAGATGGATCTTCTTACATTACCCATAATAGCAATACAATACAGTTACTGGTCCTCATTGAAATATCAACAAGATTGCAATGCCATACAATTTCTATATTAGGTGTGTGTTAATTGTTACTTTAATTGTTCTTTTACAAGAAACTTGAAAAGAGAATTTAAAAAATAGTATTTTTATGACACAGGCACCCTGTGCACAAATAATTTATATCTTACAGGTAATCCGGAGGGGCCTGGTAAACCTGTTTGCCCAGATACTCCAGGTGGTCCTTTGTCTCCAGGTCGACCACCTATTCCAGGAGGCCCTGGTTTACCAGTAGGTCCCTCTGCTCCAACTTCACCGGGAGGTCCAGCTGGTCCGATTGGTCCGAGTAGTCCAGGAGGTCCAGATGGGCCCTCGGGTCCTGGTTTTCCAGGCACTCCGGACTCGCCCTGTTTCATTGTATTGTTTCATTTATAAGAATGTATAACTCACAATAAACTGCAGTACAAAATAAGAATTCTAATTAAACTCACGGGTGCTCCACGCATCCCTCTAGCTCCCAACAGTCCAGATGGTCCTGGTAAACCAGGTAAGCCTCTTTCACCAGGTGAACCTTGTGGACCTTGAGGTCCAAGCGCACCCGGTGGTCCTTGTGAACCACTTTCGCCTTTGTTCCCATCAGCACCGGGAGCTCCTGGATTTCCAATTGGTCCAGGATATCCAGGTCGTCCAACTTCTCCAGAATTACCCTTAATACCTGGTGATCCGGGTGGTCCTGTAGGTCCCATCGAACCTGGAGGACCCTACAAGTATTGCAAATTATGAAGTCACTTGAATGTTGTGCTATTTGTCTATATTAGTAGTAACTGATGAAAAAAACGTACTGCTGCTCCAACTATGCCGGGTACTCCAGGTGGCCCCATAACACCAGGTTCTCCTCTAGGACCTGATTCACCTCGCACTCCTTTAGCTCCTGTAAGTCCAGTCAGACCTTGTGGACCAGCTTCGCCAGGAGTACCTACATTTATAATACCACATAAGTGAAGTAATATTCAAATTGCTTGCTGGTTGCGTTAGATTAGGTTTTCATGTGTTCATTACCAGATGGACCAGGACTTCCTTGGTCTCCTTTTAAACCTGGATAGCCACGATCGCCTTTTAATCCTGGCAGTCCAGCGAGTCCTTGTGGACCTGGAAAACCTTGTGAACCTTGCTGTCCTTGAGGTCCTCTCTCTCCTGGGGTACCAGAAGCTCCAACTTCACCCGGAGGGCCAGGCATCCCAGGATCTCCACGCTCTGCTGGTTCACCTGGTGGACCAGGCGGGCCAACTTGACCTTGTGGTCCTCGTTCTCCAATCCGTCCTATAAGAAGCACAAAAATATTTTCCAACTGTTGAAGATAAAGCGAATATGTAACTTTTCTAAATATACAACCTGGAGGTCCTTCTGGTCCAGGGGGACCGACAGATCCTCTTTCTCCTTTTGGTCCTAGTTCACCTGGAACACCTCGCAAACCTGGTAATCCTAGTAATCCAGATGGTCCAGTAGCTCCTCTGTCGCCCTTCGGACCGGGTAACCCCTGTAATAGACGAAACGCAGAGAATGTAGTATGATATAGGTATGCGAAAATTGAATACATTAATATTTAAAAAACTAGAGTTTAACCCTTTCGTTACGGTAGAACTGGTTGCCAGTACACCATCGCTGCACGGAACACCATGCCGTAAGAGAATGTCAAAAGGTACTTACAACAGGGCCATCCAATCCCTGCGTTCCTGGTTCTCCTCGTGGTCCCATCGATCCTGGTACACCTGGTGAACCTCTTTCACCAGGAAAACCACGTTCACCTCTGTTTCCATGCATACCTGGAGGACCAGGTGGTCCTTGCACGCCTGGTTCTCCATCTTTTCCTGGGGTGCCGGGATTGCCAGCTGCTCCTGGGAAACCCTATTTGCACGAAATTATATAATATTAATAATACGTCTTTATTGCATTAACCTTATGTACATATTAAGTTTGAAAAATGAGATAAATTGTTCCAAAGGATAAAATTAAGCGAAATATAATAGAATTCATAGTTTCTCATTTTTATCTTATTTAATGCTGAAACCTATTGAAGGTTCAGGTTTTTCAATAGTTTTGTATCTAATATTCAAACATTTTCATAATGCTTAGCACCTTAATATGTAATAAATGCTTTAACGGTACAATCTTCTAATTATTTTGATCCGTGCATTTATAAAATCATAATTATTTATAAATAACATTTAAGATTTACCTGGAAACCTCTAGCACCAGGTGATCCCGGAGGACCTCTCTCACCATCTGCTCCTGAGGGTCCAGGTGAGCCTTGTGGTCCTGATACTCCTTCCTTTCCTGTATCGCCTCGCGGACCAGGTGGACCAGGATTTCCTGGTTCTCCAGCTTTTCCAGGTTCACCCTTTCAATAAACATGTTCTTGGTAGAATAAAGTTTCTTAAAAATTTAACAGTAAAAGAAAAGACATTTATTCAATTACTGGATATCCCTTTTCCCCTGGAAGTCCTAGTGGACCAGGTAAACCTTGTAAACCAGATGGACCTTGTTCACCAGGTTTTCCATCAGCACCTTGAATTCCACGTTCTCCAGGATTACCTGGTTTTCCAGGAGCACCCGGGCGACCCATTAACCCGCGAGAACCCTGCAATATTTTGTTTGATTAAACCACATAAACTTTTATATAAAATGTGCAATAAAAAGTGGATGAAAATAATGACAAAGCTGGTGTAAAGTTACAAAACAAGTTCGAATATTTCGTTTTTCTGTAAAATTCGTATCATTTCAACAATTGTGTGAGGTAAACATTATAAAAATTAATATTGACCTACACATGGAAAGTGTCGTAGCTAAAGTTCAAGCTGTTACAAGCTGTTTTTTCTGAAACTATTAAAGATAGTACCTACGCTTTTTTCTGTACTCATAACATCATAACATTATAAAGGCTTAAACATATTTAAACAATGATCAAAGT
The DNA here is from genome assembly GCA_916610135.2 of Macropis europaea. Lineage (NCBI taxonomy): Eukaryota > Metazoa > Arthropoda > Insecta > Hymenoptera > Melittidae > Macropis > Macropis europaea. The sequence goes on along the minus strand of OU744345.1, from coordinate 20,150,986 downwards.
GAAAGGATGAGAATCTGCAGTTTTCGGATTGTACAACCTTTTTGGAGTACACTGTATAACAATTTAATACATTGAGTCACTTGCGAATCGACGTCAAAATTGTACTAAATTATGTTTAGATCAAGGTGTACTTCTTGAGTTTTGCACTTTCTAGCATTTTTTAAAATAATTAAATATATTCAAGAATGAAAACCTGTAATCCGGGGGATCCTGGTCGTCCAGGATCTCCAGTAGTACCTTTTGGACCAAGTGGTCCGATGGGTCCACGATCTCCAGATTGACCTAATAAATATAGGATAACAGTTTTATTTGAGCACACAAAATATTTCTTAGTATTCTATGAAAGAAATTACTTGTGTTATGACCACAGTTATCAACAGTGAAATAAGTGTACATTGATAAATTATTCAACGTCACAGTAAAAGCAAACGTTATAAAATTCATGTACAGATTGTAATATAGTTGAAACTTCATACTATATTAATATTGAGACGATCGTATCTTGCTAACAATTAAGAATTTGATCTACGTTAATAAGATTTTAGTACTCATAATTAGCACTAGAATCTATTGGTAAAGTATTTATATTCCTTTTCGAATCACCCTGTATAAAAGAGGAATATTACCGTGTATGTATAGGACATTATATTTTTCGGTATGGACAGTGTGTTAATTACAGTAACAAACCTTTTGGGCCCATAGGGCCATCTGGTCCTGGAAGACCTGGCACACCAGGTGCTCCACGTTCTCCAGTAGGGCCAGATAAACCAATAGGGCCACGCATTCCTCTTTTTCCGCGCTTTCCCTCGTTTCCAGGAGGACCGGGTAAACCCCGTGGTCCTGGTGTGCCAGTATCACCTTTAACTCCGGCGTCTCCTTTAAATCCTCGTTCACCAGAAAGTCCCTAGGAATTGTAATACATTTATTAAATGCGTTTATCGTTTGCCTTAAAGGGACAACGATTCGTAGAATATTTACAGGCATTCCTTTTGCTCCTGGAGTTCCTGGGTTACCAGGTATTCCGGGTTGTCCTCGAACTCCAGGGAAACCTGGTGCACCGACTAATCCAGACGCTCCGGTGCTTCCTTTATCACCAGGTATTCCATCTTTTCCTTGAGGACCCTGAGGCCCTGATTCGCCAGGCTGTCCAGGACGACCAGTCTCGCCTTTCCAAGAGGGAAGATAAATATGTGAAGTATGTCAATAATTAAATGTTTAATAAGTAGCACTAGAAGTATAAAAACGTACCCCGAGGACCTTGTAAACCTTGACTGCCTTTTGGACCTTGGGCTCCTTGATCACCTTTTGTACCAGGACTACCTGGGAACCCAGGAGATCCTGGTTTACCCACCATACCCTAGAAGATTAGCAGAGTAGAAGTTATAAAGACGATTCTCTCGATCTTGTTATTTCACTTACAGGTTGCCCAGGGGGTCCAGAAATTCCATCTACTCCTCTAATTCCAGGCGGACCCGGTGGGCCTTCTCTACCTCTTTCACCGCGTGGACCTGCAGGACCCTGTGTACATAAGAAGCGAGCTTAGTAAGTGATTCGTTTCAGAATAATTTTCATTAGAAACATCTACTTTCATGTTTGTTAGCAACGATGTATTTTCACGAAACTATTTTTCTTTCGACTTATTTATGGTTGTTTTGACTGATTTGGATTTGTATTTTGAGTGTATGCTTTGACGTGTGGGCGCTAGGCGATGCCTAGTAACTCAAAGATATACTAACTATCTGGTATTACAGATTTATTTGTTTGGAAGAGGCGTAAGAAAAGGTCCACGATTTCAAGCGACGTGACTTCGTACTGCTGATTTTAAGAAAAAAATCGTTTTTCCTAAAGGATTTGACACGTGATGGGGAATGGGAGTGCCTTCTGGAAAGAAGACTGCGAAAGACCGCTCTAGCGCTTGTCCCAGAACCAAGGCACTTTTCTAATGTTTATCCTAAACCCTCCTTTCAATGTTTAACATGTTGATAATAGGGTTTAATACTCACTGTAGGACCCACGGGACCCATTGGTCCATGTGCACCTGCAGACCCTTTTTCTCCAGAAACACCTTGTTCTCCTTTCGCTCCATCTAATCCCGGAAAACCGCGATGTCCTTTTACCCCTGGAAGACCGGGCATTCCTGGCAGACCTCTCGGACCAACTGGACCAGCTGAACCTGGGGGACCAGGTTCTCCATCTTCACCGGTATTGCCCTAGCAGTAATAAAGTTTCATCTAAGACATTATGTGACTCATAACATTCTGAATATTTTCAACTTCTGAAATAATTTTATCAACAAACAATAAAATTATTATGGATTTTATTGTACCATGTTTCATAGTGATAGCACTCTAACACATATAAGGGACGAAAAAAAGTAATGTGTGTATGCACACAGAAAATAATAGTAAATATGGTGAATAAGCAAAGCTCAGCACTCTTTGTTGTTAGAAATTCCTACTCTAAAAATCATTTACCGGAAGGTATACTATTTATCATTCATCGTGTAACAACTTAGACAAGTTAATGTTTACATACATCTTTCCCAGGCAAACCAGGTAATCCACGTGGACCTGGTGCACCAAGGGGACCTGAAGATCCAGGTTCTCCAGGTTCTCCTCGTACTCCTTGAAAGCCCTGTGGTCCGGGAGGACCAGGTGAACCTGTCATTTGTTAGTGTCAATAGAATTATACAAAATCAATAAATTTAACGTATATAAGATATAATTGAAAGTCTGGGAGACAGAAATGTACCTGGTGGACCCCGTGGACCAACAGGACCTACTTGTGTTTGCAAGTAAGCATCTGGGCCGTACAACGGTGCTGCTGCTCCTGTTGGACCTTTATCTTGATTCGCTTGTGACAATGCTAATTGTTGGTAGTACATCGAGACCTGCCCATGGAACATTAGAAATCATGTTGATTCTTTTGTAGTACTTGTAACATGTCACCTCACTGCAGTTACATAGAACGTTGCAAGGTAACATTTATTAATCATAGAAGGTAACAAAATACAAATTACAATAATTGTAATGTATGAAACCTTCATTCTTTTCATCTACATCATTATTTTTAAATATATCATTTGTTTATCAACCCTTTCAAACTTAAAACCTTAGAAAAAAAATGTACACTATATGCTGGAATTTTCAGCAGGGCAGCACGCGTTATATAAATATTTCGTTGTTTAATGCAGTAAATAGCTACTTTGAGACCTATATTATGATCCATAGCACATGGTGAACGATTTTTCGGAACCCATATACGGATTCACAGAGCTGAAAAGGTTGATGAATGTTCTGTTGCAATGTATTGTGAGTATAAATACACAGTTATGAATATAAAGAAACTCTAGTGAACACTTACGTCAGGTACAGGACCTGGTGGTCCTGGAGGTCCTGGAATACCAGGAGTACCCGGTTGTCCTGGAAATCCAGCATCACCTGGACGGCCACTATCTCCAGGTCGACCAGCTTCGCCCTAATTTATCATATACGAAGTTGGTTGTGAAAAATATTATGATTCAAATACCAAAGTTATATAATATCCTTCAGAAATATATTTTGAAGTATTGTAATTACATAATACAATACATTTTTTTCGATTGGAATTTTATTTTCAAGAGAAACAAGTTTGAATTTTATTATATTGTTTTGTTTAGCATTCAGATTAAATATCAAATGATGGTTAAAGTGAAATGAATGAAAAAATTTATTTCATAAATATTTAAGCGTACATACAATTGATTGGTTTTCAGAAATTTAAAGATTTTTGTGAAAATAACACATTCTATCAGCTCGACTTATTTTCATGCACAAAATTAATTTATTCTGTATTGTATGTATATTGCTCGAAACAATTATAGACTCAGAATTCTGAATAATTTTGAACAATCTTTTAAATATCACTAATGAATAAAAATATTGTATATTTAATATTATAACATTTATATTCAATCTTTACTGCGTACAATATTCGATGGTATAAATAACTAAATAATTTGAGCGTGCAGTTCTACGATTAATTGAGAAGTGGGTTAATCGATTATCTTATTCTGACAATGAATGTTCATTTACCCTGGGTCCAGTTACGGCAACCGCACTTATTAGATTACTCTCGCCAGGTACAATTTCTGTCGGTGACTGTTAATATAGAAACAAAAGATTGCCATTGAAAAACTCATTTCTGCAGATTTTCTCGATTCTTTGTTAATTTAAATTTCATTTAGTACTCACGGTATGATCTTGTTCCGGGCTGGAATTGACATCATCTGGGAATTCTGTGGAAAAGCAATCGTTGAAACAATAAATCCTTAAAATATTTATTAATCTTCTAATGTTCAATGCTATCATTGGATTGCGAACGTTTATGTAACTATACGTTCTTAGAGTTTAATATTTTTCATATTTACATAGTTAAAGAAATAAAACTTTGATAAAATTGTTTTGTTCTTTAAAAGTTTAAAGAATCCTTCTTTTTTTATTTTTCTCACTGTATTACATACGCAACTTTTGCATACACGAATATATTAAACTGTATACACAACCGTAATCTACAAATCATATATTCGAAATAGTTTTATACAACACGTAGCGTGCTGAACGTTTGTTTTAAAAAGTTTGGTATTTAACAATTTATTATTTTGATGCGCATATAAATTATAAACTAAACTCGAAAAAAAAGTCACGTGCAATGAAATATACGCCAAGCATTCCACTTTTAAATGTCTTAATCAACATATAATTAAGCCTGACATAAGATAACATTTTAGTTTTCTGGGTTCATGGTATAATCATGAAATAATATCGATAAAGTGCAATGTTATAAATATAAATATTTTCGGTATGATAAAAAACAATTATTTCTGCATTTATATGTTTGTGAATTTAATAATGTGTATGTTAAAACTTTCCATACATACAAGGGTGGGTATTATCAGCTTGATTTAGGTCAATATTATTATCTGCAGAGAGAAATGGATTAAAGTATAGTTGCTGTTTCAAGGGGAACCATCTCAGGTGTAATGTTAGTGCCACACGAGCGTTTCTGTAACGTCCGTTGCGATTGACGTTGAATTCAACTGACGTTTTTGGAGTGGACACACGAGCGTCATTTTATCTGCGTTACTTTAGCAAAAGGAATTGAAGAAAGTGTGGATGCGAATAGAATCGTAGCATTTTCTTCCTGACTTATAACATATGATCATAAGTTATGAAAAAAGGTAATAATAACAGTGAAATAATGCAAATAATAGTAAAAATGTTTAGACTATTACAAAGATTGATATTAAAAACTCTCGGGACGTTCTGCAGGTGTTTGATGTTACTTCTTTGCTGCGAAAATTCAGAAAAGTATAAAGCGGGTGATAACATAGGTGGTGAATCTCTATCAGAACAAGCATTATTTTGAGGGGGGGGGGAGGCATGTATTGTCTTTGGATTCTTTATTTTGCAAAAGCTGCAAAGTTTGTACATGGAATGTACTGTTTTGATCCGTATTTAAACTTCTAACTGGCGGAAGCAGTGAATAAAAAAATGCCAAATAACCCTTGGTCACCAAAAGTCGAGTCCAAGGAGAAACCCTTGGAGGGTTTGTGACCCTTGACCTCGCGGGTGCCACTTCTGTAACGGAAGTTGCACGAGACTGACAAGGAGAATGCACGACCTTCGTCTGACCGATTCAGTTGAGACTTTGCACACTGGTAGATTTCGTAATAAATATTCGAGTACCTAACAAAGTGGAAATTGTAGAATGTTCAATGTAGAGAGAATCGTATAAAATGTGTTACTTAAGGATTTTCGCAAAAATGGTCGAAGATAATTAATATTCACAACATTTTTGTGGCCGTCAAAGTATTAACTATGGTAAAGAATGACTTCGACTTCCTCTTAAAATCCTTGTCGCTAGTGTAACTTATAAAAATATTGTCATAATGTTGTTTCAATAAAATTTTAAATTGGACTGAAAAATTAACGAATATAATGTCAAATACCTTGAGTAAAAAGTCGAGTCGTCGATGATGCTGGTGAATCCGTCGGCAACGATGGTCTATAGAAAGTTTGCGTTCCTCCAGAAAATGAATAATTAAATTAACGATATCGTTGGATGCACAAAATAATTCTTATAATATTGTTTTGATATGTATCATTGTTTTATGGTTGGTAAATAAATATTGTCGTAAATGAACTTTCGAAACATTTCTGACCTCTGCACTTCTCTTTTTAATTAATTTGTCTACATGAACTTAATGATACTGCTAAAAATAATTACAGGATAATAGACTTTAACAATTTATTGTACATTAAGATTTTGAGTACTATACAAATGTTATAATATTAGATAATGAACAGGGTAACATTTACATCTATTGAACAGTGCTTATACAGAAATAGAATATTCCACCTTTATGCTTAAGTATCTTATGTTCAATTTGTTATTTTGCCTACTTCCAAGTTAAGCTTCAATAACATCCTTTTGCCAATTTACAATCAGTGTGTACATCATAATTGATTATTTATGGTGGTTTGGAACCCACCTAATACTGTAGGTCCCTCTGCTCATAGTAGTCGATGCTGGGTTACGTACAAAGAAGAAGAAGAAGAAGAAGAAGAAGAAGAAGAAGAAGAAGAAGAAGAAGAAGAATTGAGTATTAGTAGTAGAAAAAACATTATAATTTGCAAATTAATTAAAGACTATGCTTAAAGATATTCTTAAGTGTAAGCTGGTTAATAAATAGCATATCTTTCAAAGAAAGAAATTTTGATAAATAAAATTGTTTTATTATATACAAATTTAAAGAATGAGAAACTAATAGAAACATGAAACTTGAAACCGTTTATTAACAACACTAATATTCCATTGTTACTATTACATTGCTGATTAAGAACTATCGCGTTGCTGTCCAGTTACTATAATTTATCAGTTTTAACTTTAGATTCAAGTAAAAAATAGTTAGAGTATATTTCTGTCGCAGCCTTTGTTTCGAATATATTCATTTAGTTTTCCTCAATACAATTACGTGAATTTCATTGAACAGAAAATTGTTCCATTAAGTGTTTAATAACGTTACACGTTACCCTGTTCGTTTTCATCACTGATACTTGGCATATTGTCCAGAAGTATTGAAAATCCTGTATCCTTCATCGTTTTTAGCATTATGTTTGATTTCATTTAACAGTGTTTTTGTTCTGTAGATTAAACACAAGTGTTCGTCTTGACTTTTGCAGTCTTTCCTTTTCTTTTTCAATTTATTTTGTACACTTACCTGTGGCACCAACATTGTGTGCAGTGATAGGCAACGAAGTGGTTGTGGTACCCGTTTCTGAAAGTATTACACATACGGACGAATTATTCGCTTGATTTGTTCTATGATCCACTATGTATGCAAAAAGAAATTGATATAACCGGAAAACATTTGTATAAGAGCGCCATTAAATTGCCTACCGGTTAATAGGGCACAATAAAAACGTTAATTGTTACGTTCTTATCAATTAGCACAATTGATTTAATTGCATTATACGAGGAGCTAGCAAAAAGAGTATCCGATTCAAGACTTCCGGTATTACATCCGCAATTTGTTAGTACTTCCGTCATTTGTGCTCACGCTTTTTAACAAATGGTACTGCATGAAGGAAATAAATGTAATCGTACTCTGTTTCTTCTGTGTAATGATATTTTCTAAGTATTAATTTAACTGTTGTTATCTAACGTACAAATATGTTATACAGGGTGGTCCACGCAATTGTTACAAGTCGTTGCTCTTTTCTCAATACAATTAGTAAACAATGTTGGAGGAAAAATATGAATGATTTAAAGAGTACTATATTTGTAGAACCATATATTTTTTGCAAGTGCAACGATGCGTGTGCATTTAATAATTGAAATATGTATTTAAATAGAAATGTATCTTTCTTTTGCATAGATTCCGCGCAAAAAAAGTATCGAGGTACAATTGTCGAAAAATTATTAGTTCACGAGATGTTTTAAACAACTGTGTTTTTTAAAGATGATGCTCAAACGCTTCTCCATTGCAATCTACACATTTCATACAACGCTGTTCAATTGTTTTTATAACTGAATTAAGATGATCTCAAGTTGTTGTCTCACAGTGTAGACTTATTTGTTCTTTTGGATCTTCTACAGAATTTAAAAAAAATTTTTTTATTTATTTAAAATATCCAGTGAACTAATCATTTTTCGACCACTGTACCTCAATATTTTTTTACGCGGAATGTCGAGAGGATTCAATCTATGCAAAAAAATATAAATTTCTATTTAAACAAATATTTCAATTGTTAAATGCACATGCATCGTTGCACTTGTAAAGAATATATGGTTCTACAAATACAGTACTCTTTAAATCAATCATCTTTTTCCTGTAACATTGTTTACTAATTGTACTGAGAAAAGAGCTGTAACTTGTAACAGTTGCGTGGACCATCCTGTATATCTCACAGAAAAACAGTTTACAAAATTTGTCCTTTATTACGAAGTTTAAGGAGATTGAATTTCATTTCATTTCCTTTGTTTGCAAACTTAATTTTTTTGTACATCAGTTTTAAAAAGACTTTATGCTGATACTTATATAGAGTACATCGAAACTAGTGGCACAACCGAGCAAGAGGAGATTTTATATGATAAAACAAAACGAACATGTAAAATAAAATTTGTTTGAGGCATCATTTTCAAGAAAATTAAGTTAAAAAATTATCCATTTGTATGCATTTTTCATTATTTATTGACTTATCAATTCAAATGAGTAAAACACTTTAGAATATACATGGAAGAGATAGTTGAAACATTAACTATTCAAATTAACAAAAAAGTTTCACCAGTTTGGAAACCTTGCAAGACATGTACATTTTATTGACAGAATGATTCTGCTATAGTATTATATATGAAAATAAACGGTTTTCTCCCATTAAATAAGTAAATAAATAAAACATGTTTGATCAGAATGTTTGGTTGGAGTGACTCAACTAATGTGACCATTAAAAACTTTATGGAACTAATTGTAAATCATACATTATTCTCTCATTGTCTAGCGTTAAGAAATCTGTATTATATTAATTAATTAATATTGTTTAATATTGATTCCATTAAATTGTTTATGTATTAAAGGACAGAATCATGTAGGATCAGCTCCAAAACACTTTACCGTTTCAAAACACTTCAGTCCATGATTTTCTGATTGATAAAGCAAAAAGTATGTAACAACAATGCCGACTACTTCAAGGATTTATGCAATAATATAAATGTTCATTATTAGAATCATTAATGAATGTATTGTCAGCTCTTGATATGACATTTATTAATGTTTACAACGTCAAATACGAACAGAAATCATAGCTCATTTCGAGACCAGTGGATTAGTCGAGTACAGTTTTCTGTGCCACATGTAGTTTGCGTTATCCTTATTCTTATAAAAATAAGATACCATAATTTTCAGAAAGAATAACTGTAATGATCGAGAAAATAAAAATCCAGAAAATAATAGTTTATAAGTACTAATAAGATTTCTAATTATTAAATATACTAAAGCACTACATGTAGTTAAACTGTGTTTATTATTTATATTATACAGGAGTAATGATTATTTTGAATAAATAAGTAAATAAAATCAAGTGTCTGCAGTTTGAAATTTATATTTTTACTGACTGCGTTCAATGAGGGTCTATGTTAACTGGAAATTTTGAAACACAATCTTCTCTAAAACGAAACCTCAAACAAAAATTTTCTATTTAGCTTCCTGAGGTTATTTTTTCGTGTAAATTCAGCATAATTGTTCCACTAATCCCAATGCAGTACACATAAACTGTACAGATGCATCAAGTTAAGTTCTAGTCAAGCGCAGCGTTGCTGCTGCCAAAAATTTCGCTTCGTATAAAACAGAATTGAGTCTCTTAGAAGATAAAATGTTAGATCGGCAGCACTTTTTGCAAATTTCTCAGTTTTAGTATTTATCAACATCATAACTTTCACTATGTTACATTTTGTGCTTAGCTTCCGAGAGGCTCAATTTAGCCTCAACTTTTGCTCACTTCTTCACGCATGTTAATTTCTTACCGTTTCTATCTTCGTAATCATCGTAGCCGTCATAATAATCATAGTCGTAATCGCCGTTCGCAGGTTGTTGAGCTTGCAGAGGTTTCGACCGCTGTCTCCTAAGCTTGGTCCTTACAGAGTCGACCCGTGATAGGAGCTGAAGAACCACGAATATCGTGGCCAGCTGGAAGACCTTCAGCCCCATGAAACGTCGGCTGGGTGCTGGAGTAGCTGCAATGTGATCCTAGAGCGAACTAGCATTCGTCTGAAGCTGAGGACAACTAGACTTATGACAACTGGCGTGTCATCTATTTAGCAGATGTCTTGTAGCTCAGGAGAGGTCATCATCCTCCGTTTTACGATGTACATGCATTCTCCCACTATTTCAGTTTCATCTCATCCCTTCCCTTTGATCCCTTTCTTTCGATACACTTTTCATCTATTTCGTCCCCTTCTGTTTCTTCGAGACACTCATTCTTTCTGACACACATGTCGCCAGGGTGCAGGCCCGTTCACCAGAAACTCGTAAATTTAAATAATCGAAAGGCAACACGACCAAATGAATCTCGGTAAACTAATAATCATCGCAACGGATGCGACTGTATTTTTAAAACGATCGGTGGCAGAAAAATAGCCAAAAAGCTCTACGTTCTCATGTCACTTTCATAGATCAGTCTAGTTGCACAGTACGGCTGCATTGTTTTAAAATTTAGAATCCCATACTTTTGGATGCATTAGACGTTATTCACCTTCTGCGACAAGTATTAACAGTGTTATGCCTGAAACTTGTTAGTTTAGACGTTATTTTAATTTTAAATTAACACGAACACAGGTGTACAGGTAAATCCGTTGATAGAGTAAAACGCCGCTTTGCAAACTTAACGTAAGAATTACTTTAACGCTAACAATTTTCAGACATAACACAGTTTATACTTTTTTCTGTAGAGGGTGAAACGCTGCATCCACCAGCACACCTGAAACCATTCACCAGTACCCATATAGAGTTCCATTTAAAAATGGGCTATTATACTTTGCTGAACCTATTTAATTTTGGCTCATGACATTTTTCCTATCTCCAATCGTTTATAGGCACAACCCAGTTGCGTGCGACACCCTGGACGCGTCCTTGCGTTAAATGTGCATCCAATTCGCAGAATATACAAACAGTCCATCGACCCACTTCGTGGTTCTTCCTCATTTTTATCTGTTAACTCCACGACACTATATTCTTGATACAGAAACGCGTCACTTAATAAGTTTATTAAACGACAATGATCATTTTGGCCGCATTCTCGGGAGGCGTCTTAGTTTACAAAGCGTTAACCGTAATAGGCTACATTGACCCGCGTCTTTACGTTCTTCATGAGTCCCTATAAATCAGAGTTACCACTATTTCAAGAAGCATAAGTGGGCCAGTGCAATACTGTTCCATACTCTTACAATTTTTCGTACAGGGTGACCGTGTGCAGTTAGCTGATAAAACAGTTAACACGTTGAACGCCACAGTGGAAACGACCATACCTAATCAGACACGATATAATTTACTATATTTTATATAAATCATAAAGAAAAACAACATTTGAGTACTTGATCGTGTACTTCTGTTCCTACATTATTGTTTCAGTATGAAGGTTGCTCAGAATTTTGCAACAGTCAATAATTACCTAATTAAATTAAATTTGAGGTGTCTGTCACCGGTGACCGATGCGGCGTTCAACGTATTAAGCATTGTTATAGATAATTCATTATCCATGTTGATTTTATGTCGGTCATACCATCTCCTGTGCGATGAGACAGTTATATCTTTGACTACGGTCAGGTTGAAACGAATACATCAAAAGTGTTTTAATGAGAACTACAGATCTTTAAATGTTCGGTGCATCAGTGTCATCATGACTGTCTTGCTGCTGTTTTCTGGAAAGAGGTCACGAGATAGATTTGTACGTTTTAACACTTTGCCTACTATGTCACCCATGTATGGGCGACACCTAGGTTCGGCCACCACTTATTTTATCGCGTGTAATATTAATAAATGTCCAGCCAGATTACTTATATCATTACAGTGTTTTATGTAATAGACAGTTACTTATAGCGCTGATTAGAAAGGGTGGAATTTGAGTTTATGTTTCATTTTGAATAAATATTTAGAAAGTTTATGATTTTCAGCCGATATATTGTGGCAGACAAGGTGTTAATTAACAATATAACTTTGCTTACAGTATCGACTGTAGAAATTTATATTATACATAAATCTTTAGTAAAATGATACACATTAATATTATAATTTATTTCTGGAGGGGCGATGAAGAGAGGGAGGAGGAAATAGAGGAAGAAGAAAATTCAGAACTGCGTGATCTAAACAGAGATATCACTGAAGAGGAATTATGCAAAGCGATACACAAAATGAAGAACAATAAAACACCGGGAGTGGACGGATTGTTGTCGGAGTTCCAGAAGATGGAACTAAAGGCAATAGGCAGGAAATTATGCGAAATCTTTAACTACTCAAGGCGGGAGATCCGGAAGTGGCCGCGAGTTACAGGGGTATATCTTTGCTAAATGTCGGATATAAAATTTTAATGAGTATTATGAAAGAAAGTATTATTATAGTAACTGGACAGAGAGTAATAAGAAAATAGCAGAGAGTGAGGCTGGGTTTAGGGTAGGGAAATGAACACGAGATCATACTCAACATTTAAATTAAGAACATATTTTACAATAAAATTGATTTTCATAAAAATACTAGAATATATTTTATACTAAAATAGATTTCCCCCTTCAAAAAATCTCTAATTGGTACTTAATTCACTAAATGGCACAAAGCTCAAGTGGAAAAGGGGTATACCCTATGCGGCATCCATTGATTTCAAAGCAACGTTTGACAATATAAATAGACCGGAATCTTCTGCTCAAAAAAATTGTGGCATACGGGAATCAGAGGCCACACGTATACTATGATTAGAGCTATCAACAGGTTGACAAGAAACTGTGTAATTACGAGCTAAGGGCTAACAGACTTCTTTATCACAGGAAGAGGTGTTAGGCAAGGATGTCCCCTAAGTCCAACGCTTTTCAACCTGTTCACGGAAGACCTAGACGAAGACTGGGAAAGGAAAAATATAGGATGGACTGTAGGGTGGGACCTAAAGATATGTGTATCGCTTCTCGAACTACGCTCGTAAATATTGTGCCCGAGAAGGTGATGACAACTGGTCCTAGCTCGGCAGGCTGCAGTTCTCGGTCCCGAATGCTACTGCAGCCTTCCGGGCTACTCTGTAGTACACCTAATCCTCCTTTTGCACGGAAGATGCGTTCCAGACTATGTCGTGTAAAAAAAGACACAGGGTATATGGTAAAATGATGGATATGTTAACACGTTGAATACCGCAGTGAAAACAGCCATACCCAGTCAGACGTAACGTAATTTACTGTTTTTAATGTAAATCGTAAAAGGAAAAAAGTATTCGCGTATCCAGTCGTGTTTGTATGTTCCTAAATTAATGTTGCAATATGACAATTACTCAGAATTCTGTAATAATAAATAGTTGTTTAATTAAATTGTTAAACGTGTTAAACGACTTGTTTCTGTGTACAAAATACATATAGTAAATAATTGAAATATTAAATAAAAATATTGGTTTACTTGGAATGTTCATGCAAATTGTATTTATTAAACATAAATAAAATCATGTTCTTAACAATCTTAAAAAAACATTAAAAAATTCAGTCTCCTTAAATTCAAATTAATCAAAGCTTTGTAGTAAATTTAAAAAATTTGAGCATTTTTTTATTGTGTAAAAAAAGGCCTAGCATATTTTTTTCGATCGTGTTATGTCAAAATCGTGTAAAAAAAGGATTAGGTGTGCTTTAGTATGTTCCAATAAATTTATGCCAGTCACCGTATCTTCCGGAAAGTTTAATTTTGAGAATACAACATGCAGCGTTTCTGGTTGAGAATAATTGTCCCAAGGAGTTAAAAGAAGCTGTTAAAGTATTTACTGTTTTTATTCTTCTTTAAATTAATTCGGGGATTTAAAATTAGCTGATCTTTAATCAGAGAAAAAGTAGCTCCTGGGTCCACAAGAAAGGAACCTTTTTCTTGCATTCTCAAATGTTAATAGAATGTGCGTGAGTTTACAGTCTCTTGGTTTTGTAAAGCTGTTGGTTCGCTCTTCTGTCCTTGGTGTGTTCGACGATGAGTTTGAGGAGGGTCCTTGTTTTGAAAAATTCTAATTTTGTCATGAGCGTTTTCTGCATTCGTAACTTAAGTATCCAAGAAGTTCGCAGTGATTACAAAATTTTGCAGTTTATTTTCTCGGTTCCAGCCTAGAAGATTTTTTTCTTTTTTACGAAGTTTGTACAGAAGATGGCGGAAAAGAGTTACGAATAGGCCAAGGATTGAATAACTTCTCATTAATTCTGCTTTCAATGCAGCAGTAATAGCTGTCTGAATAATTCCTAGTTCGTTAAAAATAGATTTTAAAGCGTTGAGCGTATTCATTGACGACTTCTTTTACTTTTTGTCGGCAATTCTTTTACTGTTTGTCGAACTCTTAGACTAGTTTGTAAATCAATGAAACTTTCAAGATCGCCAGCATGAATATCCAATTTTTCACAATCTTTTCATTTGAAACCAAGAACACTTGCGAGTAGAAGCCCTCGCTTGCACTTCTCTACCTTCTTTTTAGCACCCTCGACATGAAATATAAAGGTCTCAACTGGCATGTTTTCTCCGTCAAATTCAGAAGTGGCAAGTAAAAGATTTTTAAAAGAGAGCCCCATCCACAGGGACGTTGTCATCTTCATCAGCAATCAAGAGCTCAAAATGATAATTTCCTTTAAGTTGGAATTTTAAACCAGACATCGAATCTCTTGACCGGTCCCTCTCATAATTCTTTTATTTTAGAAGTCATAACTCACCTTCTTGGCTACATTCATCCTTTCTCTCTAATTTTTGATACTTCGATCTTTCCGACAGTCCGACCAAAGGAAAGAGCTGTTTACTCCGAATGAGCGTCTGAGGTTTCCCGCTCAAAAAGACTTTTATTGATCCAACTGTCGGGATCTTCTTACTGTCACTACAGTTTTGTTACAGGTGAAGAAGGGTAAAGGTTTTTAAAAAAATTAATTTAAACTGACAGACGAGACGTGCTGGCAGCCCCACACCTTTTCAGCGTAACAGAACTGCTAAACGCGAACGTTGAATACCACAGTTGGCACTGCATATTTTTGCCAAACTACAAGTGTTACCCGAATCCGTGTAACATTTCTCACCTCGGAATTGTGCGAAATTCATATACCTACCTTGACCGCCGGAACTAGCCCACACAATCATGCGGCTGGCTACTGAGAAAGATAAGGCGAAGAGTCATCCAATAATGGAAATAAAAAATTGTTTGTTTTCATTGTATATTCATGATAATATTATTAATAGTTAGAAGAAGTCTTTACAATTAATCCTTTGAACCCTGACAATTTCTGGGAGAAACGTGCACGGTGTGCTGAAATTTCCCACGATGGAACAGGTGTTAAACTGAATATTTCATTATAATAATGTGTACGATGTTGACTGTACAGTTATTTTAGTACTCTAAAAGTGCGAAACATGTAACGAAATAAATATATATAATATATTTTAATATTAATATAAATATAATATATATATATATTAATAAAATAAGCTCAGGTAATAATTCATATGTGAATGACCCCTTAATCTAATTGCCTTAAAATTAATTCGAATTCTCCTGCTTCTTCATTATTATCAACTTTAAAAATATTAGAATTACATTACAGCGGAATAAAAAATTTGTTTTTTTCAGCTGAAAACTTATTTTTTAAGACATCCGTTATCTTCATACTTTTCTTCATATTGAAAATTTTAATGTTTTCTCATCAGAAATTTTGAATTTATTATTATCATCTTACAACTGTTGTTGTAATTGAATAGTACAAAGGCAATCAAAATCACTTCTCAAAATAATTCCTTTGCTCTACAAATTAATGAAAGTAACGAACTTGGTAGTAATATTTGTTTTTTTTTATACGACACATTATTTTTGTATCTAATGTGAAACTTAAACTATTAAATTATGTTCATGTAAAAATATTTTTTATTTATGTTGCAAATAAGTCTATAAATTAGTATATAATAAAATTACTCTACAACTTATTAAAAAATTATATATGATAAAAATTGAAGTTCAATAATATACTCGCCTGAACTTAAAAATTAACGAAATATTTTAATTTAATACGTAACTCTTTATGTATTTATATTAATAATTTATTACAAGACCATTTCTTTTACATTGCTGAAGGCAATATTCCAGTTGTAAGTTACACTTAAGTAATCATAAAATTCCAAAAGAAAATATTATATAAAATCGATGAAATATAAAGGGTGACACGGAAATAGGTGGCCAAACTTTTGTACCGTATTCTACTGTTTCTTAGGATGAAAAAATGTCATATAAACATACGTCCGAAAACTCTTCCTTTCCGAGATATAGACACTTTTTGCTTACATCGACAATTTACTAGAATAGCTGTTAGACGTAGAATTTCAAGCACTGTTATCATTTCTTCTACTAGAAGTAAATAATATGTTAGAGCAAGTTATGTTTACATTGAAGGCAGCGTGTTTCATAGTAAAACAGTATGTATCTAAACATTTCATAGTGAAGACAGTGTTATCAGAATGATTTATTCGAATATCGAGTGGGCAGATATTCACTTTTCCTATGGATGAGCTAATGAGAACGCCGGAGAAGCTCAGCGTCTCTATCAGCAAACTTTTCCTCAGAGACAATGTCCTGCTAAAAGTACTTTTGCTTCGGTGCATCGTAGGCTTAGAGAAACTGGATCTTTTTCGCCTACTACAATTAACCGAGGGCATACTCATACTCTATCATAATCGGAAAATGTCTATATCTCGGAAAGGAAGAGTTTTCGGACCTATATTTATATGACCTCTTTTCATCCTTAGGAACAGTAGAAATACGGTACCAAAGTTTGGCCACCTATTTCCGTGTCACCCTGTATATCCACGCTATCGTTTCCAAAAATAAGAAAATCACATTACAAATAAAACTCAACGGTACAAATAATTCTTAAAATTTGCCTCGATCAACGATCAACTTTCAGATACATAAAATAATCGCAAAAGTTTCTGATAAATTAGAGTATAGTCTACTTCGATATTACCTATAAACCCGCTATTTTTATGCGCGAATTAAAGTCGAAACAGAAACAAAATGAACTTATGTGTTCTATAAATATATTCTACGAATTAATGTGTGTAGGATATGTAGTTAAATCAAGTGTTAACACTTTACTTTCCAAACATTCGCCAACCTGTAATGAAAAGAAAAAAAGAAATACAGTAATCTTTACTGACTTGGTATTGTTTTAACAAGCAAAAGTCCACAAATGATACCAGTATTTTAATGAGCGTCTGCATACTGATAAAGCTTGATATACTGATGCCACCTACATGTAGTTTTAAGTGTAGTCGGTCAATAATTTAAAAGATATTTAATGTTAAAATTTTGAAAGCCTTTATCTGCTTCTTTACAAATACCGCATTTAAGTAAAAAAGCAATATTCATTAAACATGAATGTGTATCAAATTTGTACGTTGTAAAGTCACATCAGATGTATATGAAATATATTAGTACATTAAGATCTATCAGTATACAAAAGTTCAATAAAATATCATTTGGGAACTTTTACTCGTAACTTTTTAAGAACATATAAAGTACCGTTCGTAAATATTCGAACAAACCTATCGCTATCGTGAAAATAGATACTATACAGCTTGAGGCATCTAAAACAGGCCACCTGAATAACTCACTTGTTATTTGATGATAGCGAAAAATACATAAGACCAATCTTATATGGTTTCTAGAGGGATATAACTTGATTTTATATAATTTCAATGATTATAAAAACTGTATTTTATATCATAATATAATGTTGTCAAATAAATATCTATTAATAAAACTAAAATTACACACAGTTACTATTCTTTTTTACAAGTAATAAATACAATCGAAAAAAGTGGAGCTTTAAATAACTTCCATTTTAGTTCGAACTGTCATTGGTACCGAAGTATTAAAGACTGTGTTTATTGAAAAATAATGCCGTTATATCAGACTATAATAATAAGGTTGGAATAAAATTAGAATTTGGTGTTGTTAGAATAATTGTGAACGGTAGTGTATATACGTAAACTCACGTCTGGACAAATTCCAATTAATGCATCAGCGTGTGAATAAAATTCTTCTTTCAAAGAAATAACAATAGTCTGCAAAGAGCTTGTTTTATCGCGTATGTAACTCGCAACTTTTCCTATGTTGGTGTTATCCAAGGCAGCATCGATCTCGTCCAGGACGAAAAATGGTGCTGGTTGAAAACTGTAAATATTATAAAATTAAATGACTAATACGTACAGTGATTTTAAAGGTTTGATAAATTGCTGATAATAAACACTATTTTCTCGCGGGGAATAGTTTTTATAAACTTATAAATTAAAAAGTAAACTTTGAAAAATGTTACTTAGTTTCCTTATAAAAAATAATTTATAAATGGGTGTCTTGTAAAACAGTAAAAGGGAAAAAATAGAATGTAATAAATAAGTTTACAAATAGTAGTTATAATTTTAACGTCTTAATGTATCATTTATGTATTGAATATATTTAGATTTTCTGCAACTATTTAACACGTTGACTGCCACGCGAATTGTGTACGTTTTACCCTGGAGGCCAGAGTAGAATTTTTATTATTATATGCAGGTCATGGGTGATCACCATGGTCTCACTGTGAAAACAGATGGCGGTCACGGGTGACCACCATGACAGTCAACTTGTTAATGTACACGCCATAATTTTTAAATAATTTGATTAGATACCTTGTATTAAGATTTTAAAAAAACTGATGTTTGCATATATTAGTATATTTACCTGTGAATTGCGAACAACAGAGCCAATGCTGCAACAGTTTTTTCTCCACCAGATAAATTCGACATTGGCTGAAATCGTTTTCCTGGCGCGACGCAATTATAATTAATACCATCTAAATAAGGCTCCTCGGGATTTTCCGGGCCAAGAAATGCCTGGGCTGATTGATTCTTTGCTAAACTCTAAAAAGATATTCTTCATATATTATTTGAATTCATATAAAAAGAAAAATATAGAATTATTTATGTGAATATAAATCAACCTTGTAAATGGGATCGATTTCATTAGCCACATGCTCGAAGCACGTCATAAACCTGTCATGCCTCTCCTTTTTGACTTTCTCGAATTGTGTTTTGGCCTTCTTCGCTTTCTTACGTGATTGTTCGAACTCTTCATTGGTTTCTTGCAATTTTTCTTTAGCAAGATACAACTTCTGAATCGCCTAGATAAAACATCAACATTATAAGTACAAATTTCAAGTTTATTATCATTATATAGTTTTTGTACATTAGACTACTTTGAAGCTGTAAAATGGTTTATTAAGAAATTTGAAAAAGCTAATACTAGTTACTCGAATAATTATGGAGTTGAAAGTCTCTGAATTTATTGAATGCATTAACGTTATAGATAGACTATGGATGTTTATGCAATTCAAAAAACAGAATGTTGTTGCACTCTTTTTAGAAGAAATTTTTAATGCATACATTAACAGATACTATTCCAATTATGTTCTTCCTACCTTCATGTTAGGAGCTTGAATGCGTTGTATAGTACTCTGTAAATCGTTAATCGTTTTCGTTAGTTTGTCGGTAGTTTTCTTGATATCTTCTTCTTCTACATCTTTCAAATTTTCAGGAAGAAATCCGTAATCTATAGTGATTCGACTTTCACGTTCGTATTGCTGCTGAGTGCTTAAAGACGAATCGATGTTCGTCTCAGAGCTCTGAATAGTACTACTTTCGCTAGCTATATCTTCCATATTTCCATGCAGCATCGGAATCGCAATGTCTTCCATCTAAATATTATTATTAGTATGAATGGGAAATAATTCTTTAGTACATACAAACAGGAAAATGATGTATTCATATAGATATATTATGATATCTGTAAAATGATAGTTGAATATAGTTATATTAAAATGAACAATATTGTAAAGAGCATTAGTTTTCTCAAAAGAGAAAAAATATCCAAAAATATAATACGTGTACAGAGTGGGCCATTTAAACTAATTCACACAAATATCTTCTGAAAACTATTAGTGATATCGAAATATCTTTCAGATAAAAGTTTAATTGCTTTGTGAAGTGCATGAAGTGGTAATAGCTGTCTTAATAGATGTAACTATAAAAAAGATACGAAGGTCTGTCCTGTTTCTTTTTTTAAATGGAACCATATACTTCTTGATGTTTTAATCCAGAGCTGCATTACCGATTGCTCACGAGTAACGGCGGCTGGAATTTCTTCTTCCGAGATACCTCCACTATGAGGCTCAGGTTGACTCATGCGAACCGCAGTGGGAATATGCGGGAACGAGCGAGTCAACTTGAGCCCCATAGTGGGGGTATCTAACGAGGAAACGGTTATACAGCTCTGCTTTAGTCAATGCTACTCTGTACTCTCTATAAAAAAGTTTTACAATTAGATGTATTTATAAATACCTACTAAACTAGTGACTTCTTGGCATAAACATCTTAATAGATCTATATAGAGACTGGACAGCTGTATGTATTACTGCATTAAAAAACATATGACTCTATTAAAGGAAACGAGTTTAACCTTTATATCTTTACAATATCTGCACATCTAAAAAAACTATTGGCATCACTTGCGTCTCCTTCGAAATCAATCCTGGAATACATTTCGATGTCACTAATACTTTCGAAAATATCGCTGGAGTCGATTTAAATGGAATACCCGCTATTTGTAAAAATGGGGAATGTATAAAACTGAAAAATGATGTTACTTAAAAAGAAAAACAGTTTTATTTTATAATGTACCTTGCACTGCATTAGAATAGCATGACGTTCAGCTTTCTTTTGTTCAATTTTCGTCTCGATGCCATTCAGTTGTTTCTGAGCGGCTTGTATATCCTTTGCAATTGCTCCAACCTCACGTCTAGCTTTGCCTATCTCATCCTCTTTCTGATCAACTTCCATCTTCTTTGCATTCCGTGCAGATTTCAGTTGTTCCATTTGAGTCTCGTCGTGATCTATTTCTGCCTTTTGATTAGACTCAGTTAGTCGCGCGGATTCTAATTTATCCTCCGCGTCTTGAACAGCACGTTCCCATCGTAAAACGTTACCTAAATTGTAACATATTAATGGAGGAAATTTTGTATAAAACTTATATGACACTTCTGGAAGAATTTATCCTGCTTACTCTCGGTATCGCGTTGCTTCTCAAAATCCAATTGATTGTAAATACGATTACACTGATTTTCAAATTCCATCCTTTTCTTTGCTCTTTCCTGTTGGGATCTAAAATGCGATCATAGTAATTAAGTTATTTATTTTTATACTTATTTTCGCTTATAAGCCTTCTTAAAATTTTTACTTAACATGTAATTCTAGTCGTCCCTATTCTATATGATGTTATTCAAATACAAATACACACCGTAACTCTCTTTCTTCGTACTGTCGAATGTTAGATACGCCTATTTGCTCACAGAAACTGGCGAATACGTCATCCTCGACGTTATTCATTTTTTCTTTGATATTTTGTATTTCTTGATCTCTTTCGGCCATAGTTTTTTCAATTGCAGCTATCGCGGGCTGTATTCAAATAAAAAATTATATCGATTTTCATTTTAAAAATATATATATACGAAGGTATATATACTGTGTAGAATACTTACACCAAACATGTTTAAATCATTTTGAAGACCATCCAACTCTGCTTCAAGTTCAGAAATTTGTTTTTGCTATAAACAATTTTTGATTACAGTTAATACATATAACAAATAAAAACTGTTACAATATGTACAGTATGTCCAGTTTAAGTGTGAATAACTTATCATATCTCAAACTATTTGAGATACAGCAAAATCGTTTATACAGAAGTTGCTTGGTTTGAGAGGGCACGTACAGGGTGTCCTACCTTATCTGTTACAAGCTCATATTTCCTAACTTATTGAAAATAGAAAAAAATGTTTTATATGGAAATTGCATGGTATAAGGGGGCACATCTTTTGGCGAAGGCAATTTTTTTTACGTTATTATTTTAAGCGATTTGAAGGCCAAGTCTATTTTTTAAATGGACCTATGTATTTTTGTTCATATCATCTGATAGTGCTTTTCTAGACAAATTCACTGACCTTTAATGTATACACCCGATTTTTAGTGGTTTTCGAGATATTGCGCTTACAAATTTGCTAATTTTTAACGGAAGAAATTCGGTCGAACAGTAAATTTCAAATTGATAGTAAGTATAGAGTAGCTTGGCAGGCTGTAGTAGCACTCGGGACCGAGAGCTGCAGCCTGGCGAGCTAGGAACGGTTGTCATCACTTTTGGATGGAGAGAGATAGAGCATCGGCATGGTCAGCCCGGGTCCGGAAAAGCAACGGGGGACACGTGGTGGGGATACAGCCCGTGCAGCCTGCCGGGCTACTCTGTATATTTAATTATTGATTTTATGTTTTTACTGTGACGTATGTACTATTTACTTACCGTAGCAGTTAAATCGCTTTTATTATATTTCAAACGTGTTTCTAATCCACGTATCTGTGATTCGACTGTATTCAGTTCAGATTCTTTTCGCGATTTTTTTAAAGATTCACGTAATTCTTCCGTTAGCTTTTCCTGTAAAACAAACAGAAATATTAGAATCGACTATTGTATCTACATGTAAAATAAAACTGTCTTACTTTCTGCGCCTTAAGCTGTGACATTTGCTTTTCATCCCATCTTTTCGCCTTCTTTGCAAGATCCAAACTACCACCTGATATGATTCCTGCTTTTTGATAAAATGTGCCATCTAATGCAACACACTGTAATTATGCGTGTATATGTTATATAGGACGTTAGAAATAAAAATGTTTCGGGACATGCGAAATAGATAGTGTTCAACAAATTGAATAAAATATGTCTAGTAACATGAGTCGAAAAATGAATATCTGAGTTGTAAACATTTTTGTTGAAAAAAATTGTTCAGGTAACTATTTATAATTTGGATAATATTGACTTTTCGACCTATGTTCACTAGACATTTTTATTCACTTTGTTAAGTACTGTTTGCATTTTAAGTCTTGCATATTTTTTTAAAACAGTATTCAATAAAACTAACTACTATACGTACATCGTATCTCGCTTTCTTGTCCATCTCATAAGCTACTTTATTCGCATCTTCTGGGGTTTCACAAACAAGTGCGTTGTTTGTAGCAAATAATACTGCTCTGTCAATATCCTTGGGAGAAAAGTGTAACACATCGTACAATAACTTCACGTTTTTTGGTTCTTGTATGTTTCTAGAAATAGTAGATCGTTTAATGCAGTATACTTGTATGATAAGATTTTTGAATCAAGTATTTTTATGTTATTTACCTAAGCCTTTCCTTCAACGGTTTCGCTTGAATATAATCAAGGGGAAGAAACGTTTCTGGCTCAAGGTACTGTTCCTTAAGATACTGAATGCATTGTCTAGCTGTCTTTTCTGTGTCAACAACAATAGCCTCCATGTACTTGCCAAGAACTTTTGTGATTGCAACGTTGTATCTCTTGTGAATAGGTTCACACATATTGTACATACGATCATACTAAAAAAATAACCGAAATGATTGGAAATAAATGATTTACAGGGAAAAAATAAAATACCAAATGCGATCAATCACTCACTACACCAGGGAAAAGGCGTTTGAAATTTTCTACGATCTCAGTCTTCTTTTTCGTTCTGGATACTTCGTGTTTGTCAACTTTCGCATCGCCTAGTTGCTCAGATATGCTTTCCAATTCCCGTTGAATATTCTGAATCTTATCCTTCGACGTGCCAACGTCAGACTGTAAGTCGGCTCGCAATTTTTTCTGATCTTCTAATGCAGCTTCGGACGTCTTTATGTGTTCCTCCAACTTTTCTACTCTCTTAAGAGCTTCGTCTCGCATGTGACCTTTTTGTTTATGTTTATTCTCAATTTCCGTTTTCTTTCTTCCTTCATTGTCGAGTCTATCCTGATCCGATTTTTGTTCACGGTTAATAGAATCGAGAAGTTGTAGGTACCTTGCCGATTGTTTTCCTGCTTCCTCCTTCAAGCGATTATACTCTCGAACCTTGAATGAATTTTACAGTGAGTCATTAAATTGATTTTTTTTAATGTGGTAGGGTTTTGTAAAATGTCATTATATTATTTGTTATACCTGCTCATCTTCAAGCTGCACGTCCCTTCCCTGTAACTGTGATAGTCCAGCAATGCTTGCTTCATAAGCTGCTTTAGCTTCTTCAACTTGACGCAATTCTTCTTGAAGTTCGTTTATATCTTTCTTGTGAGCTTCGTCTGCGACGCGTGCTTGTACCAAAGATTTTCGTGCAGACTCCACTTTCTTCTGCATATGAGCAACACGTTCTTTTGCTTTAATAAACGTGGGTCTCTTCTTCGTTATTTCAACTTCTACTTCTCTAATATCTTGTTCGATTTTAGCAAGATCTCTTCCCAATTTTCCAGCCTCCTTCTTTCGTTCTTTCAATTGCTCCTCTGCTTTTTCTTTCTTCTTTTCGATTTTCTCTATTTCATGTTGTTTCTTCTTCTGCTGAACTTCTAAACTCTCTATACTTTTCTCGTTGTGAAATAAACGGAACAGCTGTAATTCAACCTGTTTCTCTACCTACAATGCAAATATAAAATCACGTCATTCGCATATGTGGTAAGTATTACTTACCTATTTAAGTATACAACTGTACAAATTGTATATTAAATGAACAGATTGATATTATACATATTCCTCTTTCAAGCGTTGATATTTTTCAGCTTCTTCTTTTTCCAATTTTGCTTCTTTCCTTTCTGCGGCTATCCCCTTCTTTTTCTGGTATGAAAATTGAGTTTCTTCTTCTGCTTTTAACATTTCTGTCCTTAATCTGTAATAAGAAATCTTTTATAGTTCCTCTCACTTTAAACTTAGCATGGAATGGGCCATATACAGATTATATAAATGTTATGTTCAAATACTACAAATATACAATAAAACTATTTTGCAAGATATACACACATTTCATATGTAATATATTTTATACATAAGTTACCTTTCATACTCTGCTTTCAATGCTCCCGAATTACTAATTTCTTCAAAAAGCGCGGTTCGTTCCTTTGGATTTTTCATAGCTATTGATTCAACAGCTCCTTGAAACACTAGAAAGTTCTTTGCTTTGACATTAATACCAAGATGTTCCAATTCATTTAGATACACTTGACTTGTGACAACCTATACAATGTAAACAAAAATTATTAAGAAAATCCTTTTTCGAAAGAAACATATAATTCAATTGTCAATCATTAAATATATATTGAAAAGTACATCAAACTCACATTATTGTTTATTCTATGTTCCGAGGAAGATCCTTGTACGGAACGCATAAAGCTTTTTTCTGTACCATCTTCTAACTCGAATACAGCAGTTACAGATGCACTGTAATTTAAATGACAATTTTGTTTACATAAATCATACATAAGCTTATTGAATTTTTATTTCTTACATACTTCATATTTTTTTAACCCTAAAAGTTTATTTTTGTAAAATTAGAGCTTCATTACTCTATCTACTAATTTTCTATTAAACACACAATATATTATTAATATAGCTTAGACTCGAATTTATAAAATATACGCACAAAAATGTCATTGTGACATGAAATTTAAAATTACATTTTCATTAAATTCATTGTATTTTACTCATGAATATGATTTCTATGGATAACAGAAGAACATTGGTACTCATTAATGTCTAACTAATTTGTCTAAACTATAATAAAGAGCTGCTTATTGCATTAAAGTAATGGTCACTGCTTTCTTGATTAATATCTTATGTCTTGATCACATTTGGTCTCCCGCACTCTCTCTTTAACCACCAGTGTAACTGGAGTTGCCACAATACAAGATAAATACCTTCTAGCAACTGGCATTCCTATAGACGCTCCATGAATCAGTTCACTGAACCGTTTCACACGTAAGCTACTCGTCTTTTCTCCCATAACGAAACTGATTGCATCCATAAAATTTGATTTACCTGTGCCAGAAAAATCCATATAATGTATTACAAGCCACAAATCAATTAAGAAATTATATTTGTTAAAGCAAAACATAACCTACCGGATCCATTTGGTCCGACAACAGCCGTGAATGATTTCAGAGGACCTATAATAAGGTTTCCCTTATAAGATTTAAAATTTTCTACCTCGATGTGCTTCAAAAAAGCCGGCATCTTCGAAATAATGAAAAGAAATCACAAGTGATTGCAAAATGGCATAATTGGCGCCACAAATTTTCCATATATCAACAATTGGTTTCTGGTACTGTCTACTCTGAAGCCAGTTACACAGTGCTGACAACTTCATTTTCCTTCAACATAGACGCAACAGTTAGAAGCACAATTTATTCAATTTTAAGTTTTCGATTTGTCAATTAGAAATTATTACGATTCTATTCGCATATTTATTAGCTATTGTTAGGATTAATCTATTTTATAACTAAATACAATTAAGTATACTGGGACCGAAGGATCGACTCAGTTGTTTGCAGAGGATTCCCAGAATCTAGTTTCCACTTTTTCCGCTTTAACCCTTTCCTTGTTACGAACGACTACAGTCGTCCATCGCAAACCAGGCACGGGCAGATTTTGCCCAGTCGGGCGCTCGCCTTGTCCGGCAAACGCTATCCGACAGTTAGTAAACCACGCCTTCTGTAAAACTTGAACCAATACAATTACATGTAATTTACAATTACAGAGTAGCCTGGCAGGCTGTTATGCTTTTTTGCACGGCAGGCTGCACGGACTGTATCCCTACCACATATCCCCCCTAGCTCCTCCGTCACCGGGCCGACCGAGCCGATGCTTTATCCCTTTCCCTCCCAATGTGATGACAACTGGTCCTAGTTCGCCAGGCTGCAGTTCTCGGCCCGTGTGCTACTGCAGCCTGCCGAGCTACTCTATATTAAAATACCCAGTACCCAATTTACCGAACATGTTGCTGTGCTCCGATTATCCGAACCTAGGCTACGCGGCGTACCGCTTATACGAGCTCATGACGCTGTCTTGTATGCAAGCATCGAAAAAACAAAGGATAGTGTATTCTAACGTCAATAACAATCGAATTCAATCTTTCACATCCGTGAAAGAATAAACAGCAGTGAAAGGGAGAGTTAGTGGACTCCTATTATCCGAACGATCCAGTTATTCGAACTGTTCTGTCCCCCGACCGGTTCGAATGAATGGAGTCCTACGGTACAGTACTTGACGTATTTTCCTACAGTTGCAAGTTATTATACGTTGTGAATTACTATACACTTCGAGTTAATCTGCGTATTAGCCTTAATTGCTTTAGTAATAAACTTCTTTTCTATTCAGCACCATATTATTTGAAAAATTATTTCAATTAAGTGATTGAAAATTTCACCTCCTTCCTATTCAAACTCATCCCTTTCCTACTTCAACATTCTTGTTCACTTTAATGTTCTTTCTTTATAAATAATTAATAAGTAATGATGACAAATAAGACACAATAGATATTATGTAAAGTGTTAAAGAAACATGTTTCACGACTTCTCGTATTCTACAATTCTTATCATTTCAATCACTGAGAAATTTATTAGATAATTTTTATTGTGCAGATTCATTATCAAAACATAGCGAAGAAGTAAGTATGAAATTCATATGTTTATCTATCTGGCAGTTCATCACGAGCGGGTAGAGAAGCCAGACAAGGAAGGAGTTTCTCGCCACTCAACTCAAACAGTGAAACAGATATGAGCACTAGGGGTGTTCGAGCATTCGATTTATTCGAGTACTCGAATTTCGAGTCAAATAATGATCGGTCTGTCGAGCCGAGTCGAGCGTTTGAATTTTTCGAATTGCTTGAAATCGACGAACTGTTTGAAAAGAATGCGAGGTACTTAAAAATCTCAAACGGCCCAAATATTCGAGCCCTCGTAAGACTTCGAGTTACTCGAATATATTCGAACAGATCTCCAATTGTCGAGTTACTCGTAAATATTCGAATTACTCGAGTTACTCGAATATTAATGTATTTATTATCAAATACTAGTCTAACTGTAAGGAAGAAATATATAAGACGCTGATTTAATGCTTCCGCTTTATTTTCATGTTTTCATGAAGAAAACATATTTCTTCTACGTGCTCAGTTAATATCTTTGTACGTTGGGCAGCGACGACGTTCTTTGTACAGTATCATCGTTATGTATTTAGATGATTATCTGTTCTCCGTTATTAGAAAATAATACAAAATATAGTGCTTGTTGTAATACGATACGACCTAATACGTGGTAAATATTAAATAGTTTGATTTATCATTTACGTGCTCTCGGTGATCGTTCTCGATGACAGTGATATAAATAAATATGACGTTTTTATTTATCTACCAATGTTAGAGATATTTACTGAGCAGACAGCATCAGCTGTGCTCAGTATTAGAGAAAGTATCATAATGGCGAGTGGTGATAACGATAGAGTAGTCGAAAATGAAGAAATTCGTAAAGTGCACATAATACATAAATATTCGAGTAATTCGAAAATTTTCGAGCTGAAAATTTATCTCCAAGTATGTAACTCGAAGTCTTACGAGGGCTCGTATATTCGAGCGGTTTGAGTTTTTCAAATAGCGCGCATTTTTTTCAAACAGTTCGTAAATTTCAAGCAGCTCGGAAAATTCAAACGCTCGACTCGGCTCGACCGACCGATCATTATTTGACTCGAAATTCGAGTACTCGAATACATCGAGTAGTCGCACACCTCTACTACCGGCCACATGTGTTGCCAGTTGAACAGTGGAGAAACGGACTGACTGATAATTGGAAATTGCGCGGCTTCCAGCAGCGAAGTTTGTCAGCACTGCTCTGCACTAACCATTAAACTATATAGAACATCTATATAGTATTGTAATATCCATATAGTATTCTATATAGTTCAATGGCATTAACAGCTTCCTAAGACCCTTCATGCAATTTAACCACCACTATCTCCATATGCGTCATAGTTGAAAGATGGAGAACGCGGTAGATTCTGGTGGCAAATATGCGAATTAAAAAATGTGTACAATTTTTAGATGATGAGTTTGTTGAGACAGTATCTCTACTATTAAAAGTCTCATTTGTAATGTTCAAAGTTTTTAGGCATTTTCACATTTCTTTATTCAGCTTAAACTTAATATTGTAAAGAAATCTTCAAAAACGGACAATTTGTCATGGATTTTATAAATGTATACAATTTTCTATGTTACATCTGTACAGCGCGAAATCTCTTTTTTAGTTCAATTAATATTTTTGCAAATTGAAAAACATTATTTTAAACATTAGAATAATTAAAATTTGATCAATATTAAATCAACGATTTGAAATTATGATTTTGCTAAATTTTACATTCCTAATGTTCTTAACTACAGATGTAAATTTTTCTTCAGAAAATCTGCTAATTTCAAATATCTTGCAGTACTTTTGTCATACATGGATAAAAACCACGTTCGAAATCGTTGAACTATTATACTTCTATTTTCATGTATTCATTACACATTTTAAATTAAAGCTTTTAATACGGAAATGAGTGTTGCACGCTGTTTTGTGCGTCGGATTTTTTTCCCAAAGACACAACTGCAAAATGCAGAAATAGGGGTCGCTTCAGACTGAGTTTATACATGCCCCCGGTACGTAGATTTCAACCGAGGAAGGCGGTAAACGTCAACGCATGTGTTTGTTTTAGTATTTTTGCTTAGTGAAAAATGTATGCCTCTACTTCAAATAAAAAAATGATGGTTCTATTAACAAATAATGTAAACGATATATAAATTAATTTTCTGTAAAGATTCCGACGGAATTTCTACTGAAATAATATGAAACAGGTTAACAAAGAGGATACTGGATCCGTGTACACTGAATGAATACTTTGAAGCAATGGATTCGAACATTTATAAATTTGTTTTGGAGCGAGTTAATGTTCCAGATACAACAGTTATCCTGGATAAGCCAGAACACACAGTACGTCTTATAACGTTTACAATTGTATTTATATAATAAGTACTTCAATGAAACAATCTTCCTTTTAAAAATAATTTATTCGCATTTATTGCACAGCAGAATTCCATATAATGTGGTCGATAACAATACACTGCTCAGAAGAATTAAAAAATCACAATAAGATTGTTTTATTTAAATATACAGGGTGATTCTTGAATGCATGTCAGTATTTCAGTAGAGCTAAAAACAGGAAAAACGTTATATGAACAGAAGTCAT
This sequence comes from Macropis europaea, assembly GCA_916610135.2. Classification (NCBI taxonomy): domain Eukaryota; kingdom Metazoa; phylum Arthropoda; class Insecta; order Hymenoptera; family Melittidae; genus Macropis; species Macropis europaea. Next base: position 20,120,546 of record OU744345.1, on the reverse strand, counting down.
CCAGGATTTATGTTTTGAGTTATAACAAATTAAGTAAAATGCTTATTATGAATAATAAAATCCTGACTGAATTTGACATTTAATAATGTTTATAATTTGTTTTGTTTATTATTACAAGTATGAATTTTGTATTAAGACATGCATCAGCATATATTATATTAGAAAATAGGTGTTTCAAGTAGTCTCTTCACTCTACTATCACTTTAAAAATAAAGATTAAAGAACATTTTAACCTATGTTTATATAACATTTCTTTCTTACTTTTGGTCCTATATTCATTCCTGAAATATTAACTAATATATGATATCATATTACAATTATTTTAGTGTATTTAAGAATTATATTGTGTTGTAGAGGATGTACCAGGTCGATTGGTACAATTAAGTAGGGACAGACTCTACATGAAAAAACAAACTGAAAATATGAAATAATATCTCTTATTTGAGGATCTATGTTTGAGAAAATTGAATTTAAAAATTACTGGTATGCACCAATGTTGAGTAAGTCTCAGTGTAATGGATCTTACTATAAACGCTTATGTTTGTATTGGTAACATTGAGAATGTCATATTAAGTACCAATAATACATTCATTAATGATTCTAATAATTCACATTTAGATTAATGCATAAATTCTTGAAACTGTTATCAGATATAAATTTTCGCATAATAGATTAGAAAATGAACTGATACTAAAGAATTCTGAAACTTCAATTGCTGTCTTGTAGTTTAAAATCACATACAATCAGTTTAATGCACTCAATAATATAATGTTAATTAGTTAATAGAATTTGAAAATTAATACTGTCATTTCAAGTACACACATATTTGGCATATTTTTTTACCTTCATTTTCTCAAAAACAGGCCTTCAAATAAAAATATTTTATTCTACATTTTTATTTTGTTTTTTATTTAGTATCTCTTGTACCAATACATCCTGTATTGCTAAGCTCTTAATAAGTCTATTTGTTTAATGTAATGTGGACATTGTTTAATATTCTTTGTAAACCAGTTTGTATATATTGTAGGATTTTATCCCATTCGAATTAATAAATATTTGGAAATGTCCAAGTAGTATGTAGACCAGAGATATTAAATAAAAGTATTACAGTGCTAGATATAGAAAACACCTTCCATTTAGGGGATTATATAAAATTATCTGAAATCTTGCAAACACTATTAATTTGTATTATTATTATACTTATATTTTACGTTGAACCAACTATTAGGATTAGTTGTGACTGAAATAGAAAATAATAAGTATTAAGTTCTTAATAGTAGAAGAAAATCCTGTAAGCTGTAACATTTTAATATCTTTTAGAAATTTCAATATTTTTAAATAATTTTGATATTCACAAATTTTTTAATTTATTCTTTCTGTGAACAATGTATTATTTTATTTTGTATGAATTTTATACAATGTAGGACACATATAATACAGAAAATATCCTATAAGAGAATCTATTGTACTTTCCTAAATTTTTATAACTAAAGGTATGTAAATGTGTGTCTTTAACCCTTTAATAATAGAAAATGTTTAAGTAGAATCACACTGAGTGGTGGAAATTTAAATTTAAACATTGCATAGTGCTTGAAAAACAGAAAGTTTAAATAAGGTGGTAATAAGATTATTGAAAAGATCATTTTGTTGCACTTTTAATTAATATTATTACTTTATATTTCATTATAAAAAATTGGTTCAAAATAACAGTGTATAAAGAAATATCTTGTATGGTATATTTATCAGCTCTAGTTAAAGGGTCAAAAAAAAACAATCAAACTGCAGATTTTGTATCAAGCAATAAACTATTAAACATTGAACAAGTTTCTGAACATTCTGTACATATAAAAGTGTTTTTATTTTCATGTATTTTCAGTACACTTGTGGCAGAGCCAAGGACAATCAAATAGTATGCCTCAGCTTAACAGTGTCTCGTCGACATTGCATATTTTTTCTCAGCAGAAATGAATTATATGTTACAGACTTAAAGGTGCATTAATACTAATATAATACTAGCTTGCAATAATTTCTTCTCTATACCATGTTAACACATTCATGGTCCCATAAACCAAATGTCAGGACTACTTTTACTCAAGCACTTGTTCAATAAATAAGTAATAGTACAGTAGTCTATTATAAAGAGGAACATGATGAATACACTTTGCATAATATTACAATATTGTCAGAAGTAATAAGTAAGTTTTTTCAGAGAAACTTTTCTCATTCTTTTTGTGTTTAGTGGACAGTGAATGTGTTAACAAATAATAATACTAAATAGTTTACTAATTTATAATGATAAATTTTTAGAGTTCCAATGGTTTGTTCATAAATGGAATAGAGCAAAAGCCGTTCCAAACAATTAAATTACATGAAAATGATGTTATTGGTATTGGCTGCCCAGATGTTCATGTTAATGACAATGCTATGTTTGCGTATAAATTGCGCATACTTACAGTAAGATTGTGTATCATAACAGTGGTCACTGATATAAGTTAATTTTTATTAATATTTAATTTAATCTAAATTATTCTAATACAATCTTCCTTTAGTAGGTTTGAAAAAGTTTTTCTGTAAATTATAACGATTTTTACAGTTGGAACCCCGGGGAAATAGGCACAATACTAGTGCTTTTTCAGAAACTACATTAAATCTTGTGAATACATCTGCACAATCCACACCTAACAGTGAATCCATTGTTATTATAAAACGGAAGAGAGAACAAAGAAACAATGATGTAAAGATTATACCAAATAAAATACCAAAATTGGATAGCGAACAGTATTTGTTGGAACAGCAGTTAGTGGAAGGTAAGTTTACTACTTCTTTTATTATTATATATGTTGTTTATATGACTGGTTATTAAAATTTTAGCAAAACCTGAAGTAGCAGATGAAAATGATCTTGAAATAGTACATGTTTCAATAAACAATAGTACAACAGACAAAAACAGCAGTAATTGTGATAATATTGCAAAGGCTACAGAAACCAATAACAGATTAAATACGAATGAACATGTAGATACTAACAATTTTGAAACGAGTTACAGTGAAAGCAGTACAAAACAACTTGATCCATCAATGAATCAAAAGACAAAGTCTGAACAATTTTTAAATTTTGAAAATGGGCAATCGTTTATATTGAGCAATAATGGTAGTACTAAAGACAAAGAAAATTATATTTTACCTAGTTCTAACAATACAGAAGGATTGAAAAAAAATATGTCTCAAGTTACAGAAAAACGTACAGGAAAAACTATATTGCATGATAATGGTAGTACTGGGAAAGTAAGGACCAATATGAAAGACATAAATAAAACAGGCGAGAATTCAAATAAAGTTGAAACACCAAATACAACCTACAATACAAATCAATTTATCGCAGAAAATAACAGAGTTAAAAATGTACTGCAACTGCCTTCAAACTTTATACAAAATGGAGACACCATAATAAAGTTAGAAGAAGAATTACAGTTAACAGATATCGAGGAGGATATGGTTTGGAATTGCGAAAATGGAAATTCTGCTTCACTGATATCTCCATTAAAATTAAAGAAGATACAACAAGAACCGAAAACAAAGTTCTCAGTGGATGATGTTGTGAATTTAAGCGACAGCGAAGATGATATTTTCCCTTGTTCTCAGTTGTTTGACATTGGGTTCGGCATGAACACATCGGTGAAGCAGGAAGTAAAAGAAGAATCCACAGAGACAAACAACAACAGATTCAGTAGACTCGATGATGCAGAGTTAGTTATTTCATTGACAGACAGTGAAGACGAAGATAACAATTGGCTGCACAGATTGTCTCGAAGTCAAATACTTAATGAAAATGATGAAATCAATTTAAAGAATGAAAATGATAATATAAAAGAAGATGATATGGAGATGGAAGTTATTGATATCGAAGACACAGTTTACACATCAGATAAAACTGTAGAGCAAACACAATCAGATAAAAAACATAAACCCGAAAAAACAAAAATAAAGAAGTATGCATATGAAAAAGAAGACACGTTATTGCCAATTGTAAAGAATGCAAATGAAATGTATTCAACAGATTCTTGTGCTCCAGAAAAAATGGAGATCGAAGCTGAAGATGTTTGTGCAAAATTAAGAAACTCTTCTAGCAATATCACAGACAGTAATCAAAAACATTCTGAATTTCAAAGAAATCAGAGTTTACTTAGTAAAGAAAAAGAAGCAGATATTACTGGTGATACTTCAAAGAAACGAAAGTCATTAGAAAAGAAAGTACCTCAAATAGAGCCACCACATTTACCTACTAGGAGACGAAGCAGTTTAAATAAGGTACAAGAGGCTGTTGAAAAATCTAAACCAAAACTTAGTGCAAAGGAAAGGAAAGAATTGGAAGAAAAGATGAAAATAGAGGAATATTGGCGTGCAAAAGATCAAAAGAATCGTAAAGTACTTCACAAGTGGGCTGATTGCCTTCCACCTGGTAAAAAAAAAACGGGTGCTCTCACTAAAGAAGAAAGGAAAGCGTTATCAGATAATAGAAAATTAAAATTAAAAAAACTTGCTATGAAAGAGAAAGAAGAGCCATTAGAGAATTGTCAGGAGAAAAAACGAGTTGTTACGAAACCAAAGGCAAAAATATCAGTAAAAACTCGAGGTGATTTTCTTGTTAATGAACAAGTAATTTCTGAAGTAGCAGATAAATCTAAAACTACGTCTAGTTATTCCACAGTGTCAAATAATAATATTTCTTCAAATTTAAAGATAAATGAGTGTGTAAAAAATAAAGATGTTTCTAAAGAAATAACGAAAAGTCTTCGGAACTCATTAAGGCTTACAGACATTTCGACTTTGGGTAAAATACCAAAGATAAACAATAGTGCAAATAAAAAAAAAACGAATGTTATGCCTCAAGAAGTGTTAAATAATGCAACGAAAGAAGATGTTTTGCCTTCAAAATCACAAATCAAAACACTGGTTCAAAAACAGAACAAACGAGTTTCTTTTTCTGTGGTCCTAAAAACTGTACATGAATATGAGATTGATGAGTCAAATGTTTTGAAAAAACTTACAGGAAAAGACGCGCCTATACCTATTGAAAAAAGTCTTGCGATAAAATCATCCAAAAGTGCGACAGAATTCAATGCAAAATTAAATGAATTTTTGCTTCGTATTTTTTCGTGGAGTCCTGTTTGGCTGGAAGAACAGCAGCATTTGAATACTACTCCTCCTGTTGTAAAAGACAATGAATTAAATTTAATGTTGACACATTACAAATCATACAATGAATACTATAATATCATTTCACCACTTTTGTTATTGGAAACTTGGTATGGAATAACAAAAGAGTTTCAGGTAATTGAACAGGACTTTCGAAGGCCTACACTGATGTGTTCTATAGTTGAAAATTCTATTCAAACGAACACGTATCCTACAAATGTACTTCTATCGACTTTAATGATCGAAGTGTTAGTTACAAAAGAGGATATGCGTAAGCAAGCTCATCCTGTTTATGGAGATTTAGTATTTTTTGAATACATTAAAAATCATGAAAAGGGACAAACATTTCACAAATTGTTTGCTTATGTGACTAATATGCACCAAACAATATTAACACCTTTTACGCATTACAATAAAGATTTGAAACATTATGTAAAATGTCCTTATGCACTGTTGACATACACTATGACTACAAAACCACTCGATAAGAATATAGCAGTGAATAGAGTGCAGCGATTGAGAACTGTCACTTATTTACGTCCCAATTTACGTTTGGTGCAAGCGCTACAGTATCTTCCGAATTCACCTCTCATGAAATTAATTTTAAATCCAAAAATTGACATGTACCATTTACCTGTTGCACCTGAATCAGATGCATTGATCACTAAAGATAGCCTAAATCAGAAACAATTAGAAGCTGTTCACAAAGTCACTAAAGCCATAGTACAAAAGGATGCAAAACTGTGCTTCATACAAGGACCACCTGGCACTGGCAAGTCGAAAGTTATTGTAAACATTGTCGCTCAAGTCTTGTATGGTGGTAACAGATACACAAGTAATGGAGGGCCGTTGAGGATGTTAGTATGTGCACCATCTAATGCTGCTGTTGATGAAATCGTTTTACGATTACTGCATCTTAGATCTACAATTAAACAGAACCGATTTAGAATGGTTCGAATAGGTCGTTCAGAAATGATGCATCCAATGGTGAGAGACATCTCTGTCACTGAACTGGCCAAGCGAGACGTCAAAAGGACAACAGCAAATTCAAACAATATTCCAAGCGATAGTGTGGAAGAGGAGAAACTATTTTTAGAATCTAAAATGAATGCCTTGAAATGCGAAATTGCGAATTCACACAATATCGATGAGGTTTATAAGAAACACATTAAAATGAAACTAGCAGACATGGCTGCAAAGTATGAATTGTTAAAAAATCGTAGACCATTGAATGAAATAAATCCAAAAGAACTTGCAAGATTACAACGTGCAGCAGAAAATAGAATTCTTGCACATGCAGATATAATAACATGCACCCTTTCATCATGTTACACCAATCAAATGGAATCTATTTTTGGTGGTAGTAGAAACAGAATATCTGTTTGCATTGTGGATGAAGCCACTCAGAGCTGCGAAGCAGAAACTTTGATACCATTAATGTTAGGAGTGAATATGTTGGTTTTAGTTGGTGATCCAAATCAATTACCAGCCACTGTATTGAGTCCACAGGCAAAGAAACTAGGATTGGATCAATCTATTTTCTCACGAGTTCAAAATGCATTTGATTTACAACTGCATAATCCAATAATCATGTTGGATACACAGTATCGAATGCAGAATGACATTTGTCATTGGCCGAACAAATTTTTCTATGGGGCCAAATTGAAGAGTGCAACGGAACGCAATGAAAATTTTCCATTTCATTCATATCGAATTCTGAATCTTAATACGAATCAGAATACAGATAATTTTTCAAACACTGATGAAGCAGAGTTTGTAGCAAATATGATTTTGTCAATGCTTACTATCTCTGACGTGGATAAGTGGGAGTCTAATCTTTCGTTTGGTATTCTTACACCATACAACAATCAGAAATCCATAATAACAAGAAAGATTAATGAAAAGTAAGTTAGTAATAAACTAGGTAGTACTTAGTGTTATGATATTATGGTATGTATTAATATTAATATTTATAATTATAGAATTTCTTCGGTACCAGATAATGTCAAGAAAAAAGTAAAAATCGAAGTAAACACAGTAGATGGTTTTCAAGGTCAAGAACGAGATGTTATAATCATGTCATGTGTACGAAGTCAAAAAATTGGTTTCTTGTCTGACAGACAAAGGCTCTGTGTTGCTCTTACAAGAGCAAAACACAGTTTAATACTGTGTGGTAATTTCAATATTTTTATGGTAAGATAATATATCTTAAAAAAAAACAGTAAATACTACAACGTGTTAGTTAATATAGAATAAAAATATTTCTTTATTGCAGAGAGATTCAATGTGGAATTCATTGTTATCGGATGCGAGATCACGTAGGGTGTACTTTCATGTTAACGCCAATGCTCAACCTAAAGAAATAAAAACACATGTTATCAAATGTGTAACAAAAAAATAATTATGTTCAAATCGAAGATGTAATCGATGGTAGTCTCTTTGTATATTTGTAAATCACACTCTTCTTTTTGTGTCGTCTCTAAAATATGTGTTGTACATTTTCATTTCTTTTTCTACCACCTTGCTTTTACAAATAATAAATTTTTTACATAAAAATAATGGTATAAATATGAAAATAAACCATTCTCAAATTAAATAGAAAACCATATATGTGTAAAATGTCTACAAGAATGAATGAAAATCAGTCAGAATTATTCAAACAAATTTATAGGTATATTATGAACAGTTCATTGTAGTCGATAAAATTTATACTCAAACTGTGTTACAATTTTAAATAATTTGCTGTAAAGTATTTCTTGCTTTACAGAAATCATGTGTTGTGTATTTTCTTATTTTTGAAAAAATGTATTCTACATTTTAAAGCCATCATGGCCATCCGGAGCGCAACCACACTCCGGTCTACCCCCACTCCGCGTCCATTCTCCTCATACAGGCTGTGATCTGTGACGACGATGGACCGAGGGGGAACTGGAGGGAACTGAAACGCAGGGAACGGACATAGAGTGGGGGAAGGCTGGAGCAGAGCTGCGCTCCGGATGGCCATAACGGTTTTAAAGTACTACAATAATTGCCTGTGACATACATATAAACATATATTTTCTTGTATCTAAACATGTATATTATTGTAAATGGCTTATATGGATAAACATTAAATTAAGAATTAATTGAATAAAAATTCAAATGCTAATTTCAGTTTTTAAATTACTGATGAAAATTAAAAATAGCGGATCTCCTATGATTGGTTCACGTTTCAGCCATTCACGTATTGTGTTTTGATGCGCTATATATATTAAACAGGAGCTGTAATCGATTTTGTCCTGTATCTGGTTCGTTTCATGTACAAAAATTATACGTTCATAAAATTTTGCTAAAGAAAAGGTACGGAAGATCTATAAATAATGATCATTTTGTATTATAAATTTTTGATTTTTCAAACGTAATACTATACATTTTTTAAAATATGATTCTTCTACATTTACATATATTCTGCTTTTAATCCTTTGAATGTTACGAAGGTTTATTTATGAAAGCAGACGCCAAAAGTGCCACGCCAGTCTGTATTTTTAGTATAAATTCGCTTACTTTTCACTAAAATTTTGAGGATTTTATTAATCGTTACACAAAATTATTGCTCGTACAATATAGACGAAGAAACTGTATAAATATTGTGTTTTATCGATTTCTCATCAGTTACAACGTTTGAAGAAATATACCGCCGTAAGGAAAATAGAAGTGCAAAAGCATTCGTTGTCATTTTTCATATGGAAACAAAGGAACACGATTATGTTCCGCGCACACAGCGATTAAATAAACTTTGTAACACACACACACACACATATATGTTCACTTACGTCGTATTATAAAACCGTTATTGATAAACCTTTCAGAAGTTTTAAACAAGTACAGCGTTTCTTGTTTAGTATGTAATCTATAAGAATTACATGTATTTTCTGAATCGAAGAAGCTTCCAAACGTGAAAAAGTTAATTTTTTTGGTGGAACAAGTGATGTAGAATATTAATTGATGCATGTAGGAGAATCATATAATAAGAAATGTAGCCAGTAACATTGAGGAATAAAAGCTGTTTACTAAAAATTCTCATTACTTATCAAATACCCAAAGTATTTTAATAAACATTGGTAATTGGTATGATAAATTCCTACGAAATAGTATTATAAGTAAAAGTATTTGAATACAAAGATTCTTCAAAATTGTATTTACTTTTATTTTAAAATCTGCAGATATTGAAATATGATTTCTGTACAAACAATGATGCCGCATGAATACAAAGAGAATCATGCAAACTTTAAAATAATTTATGGTTTTCATTCCACACCTTTTGGGCACTGCTTGATTGGCATAAAGGACACTGATAAAGCTGTATTGTATTTAACATTCACTGATGAAGATCACAAAAATGGTGTAGAAAACTTAAAGAATGAATGGCCTCTTTCTGAGTTGGAAGAAGATGTATCGGATGAAACCAAGAATATCATAGAGAAAATTTTTTCTCCAGAGGCATCTGTTGATAGTTCTATTTCGGTTCTTCTGAAGGGTACAGAGTTTCAAATAGAAGTTTGGAAGTCTCTAATGCTCATTCCAAAGGGTACAGTGATTACATATGAGAAAGTTGCATCAAATATAGGCAAGCCGAAAGCTACACGTGCTGTTGGAAATGCAGTAATGAAAAATAACATTGCATATTTATTGCCATGTCATCGTGTGATAGGAAAATCTGGTAACAATAAGTACAAATGGGGTACAAAACGTAAAGAGAATATTCTAACATATGAAAGTAACTACTCTTGAATATTTTGTATGAATATTTATTACATGCTATATAATATTTTTTGTAAGAAAAAAACTTACTCGTTTTATACATTTACATACTTAAAAAATTACATTTTCAATTTTTTATACAAATAATAATAACATTCACATATATATGTACATTTAATTATAAATATAAAAATGAATTACAAAAGTATATCATTTCATACAATACTTGTTCATAGAAAATTCTATTCTATTTTTCAATTATGTGTATCGTAAAAATTGCTGCTAAATTTCATTTACTAATTTAATGTACTTATAGTAGAGTATAAAATTTATTAATGCTCACTTTCATAAGTTTCTGGAAAATTCACAGAAAACAAAATTCTGTATTATATAAATAATTAAATACTAAGTAATATGCACTTTTTATAAAAAAATAAAATTATTTGTTGTCAAATACAAATTCAAAATAAAGTTATTTCAAGTAATTTTTAAATTTCTAACTTTTAGATTTTAGATAAAAGTCAATATACAAGGTGATTATATGATTATTGCAATTTAAATATTTTTAAAATTGAAAGGATTATAAAAGGGGTTTGATAAAAATTTCACTAATGATTTTCTATTTGTTGCTTAGGAACTTTACATGTACTGAGAAGTGAACACATTTCAAGAAACTTACTATTATTATTACAAACACTATTATTGTAAACTATTATTATTATATAAATTATTATTATAATAAAGATTATTTTTGCATCTTTCAAATACCGTTATTTATGAAAAATAATGATTATCAGTAGATAATCCCTACAATTGTAGTTAAAAAGTATTATTTTCTAATTCAATTTTAAAAAAATTTAAGTGGCAACAATTATCAAATCATTGTGTACAATTATATGAGTAAATAGTAAGAAACAATTGTGTGTATTTGATTATTGTATTGAATGTTGCATCTTTATTTGTACCATGTAGCTTATTTATTCCAATAAATTGTCCTTGATACTATAACTCTTTTCTTATACATTGTTTTATGGAAAATAATGCTTTATTGAATAAAATATATAGGTAAGAAATGTTGCTATCTTACTGCAAACTTTATATAAAATAATTGAAGAAATATTCTATTTACTTCACAGGACAAAAGATACAAAATTCAAATTAAACTTGTATTTTTTTGTTATATTACAGTGTTGTTAATTGTACTACTAACATCATGTTGACAATTATATTGCGAATATATAAGTAGTAATTCAACTAATCATTTCATAACAAATTAATGGGAACTGTGAAAATATATAATGAATGCATGTTGGATGTTGTGTTCTTTGGATTTTCCTAGCAATTTACAGTTTCCAGTTTTCTTCATACGTGTATCTTACAAGGCAGTGTTTGGTGACGATGTAGTTAATAGATAAAAATGTATATATCTACAGAGATACTAGTTATGGAATCAAAATAGATTATAGTCTTTGTTAATAAAAAAATTGATTGTATTCGCACTGTATATTATAAAGAATCGAAAATAGATTATTGTGATGCTTACAATGTCAAATATCATGCATCTCATAAATTCTTTCTCAAGAAGTGGATATAAAAAACCTTACAAATTTAATATTGCTTTCTGCTTTTCTGAAACACAGTTAAATGATGCACACTAAAAATAGATAGTTTAAAAAATTAAGTAACTATTCTTTAAATTCGATATTATATGATACTTCCTGTTTAATTATATTAGATTCAATATGATGTAAAATTCTCGGATTCTTTCTATAAAAATCAGATAAATTAACAAATTTAAAAGTCTAATTAATTAAACACTTTGACCTTTGCTTTGTATTATAATGTTTTGTGACAAAAATGTGTTTTTTATCGTGTGGAAGTATTCCTATGCTAATTTAGCATTCGTTATTAATGGCAGTACAATTATTTAGAACACAGTAAGTACTACTGCAAATGTTACAAGAACGTAGGATGTTGTCGCTTGACATGAAGTCAGAGATGGAATATTGTTTCCTGGCAGTGTGGTTGTACCTGTTATCATAGTAAAACAATCAGTAACAATGAATATAAATTAAATTTTGTAAAGTCTGTAGTATAGTTAAGTATAATAAAGCTGAGTATTGCTCTATAATAACTTATTAAATTTGCATCAATGAACATTTACCTGATATTCTAGATTTTGGAGTTGTTGCAATTCTCATTATTGGATTGTGAGGAATTGGTTTCATCGGAGTTGGAGCAGGACTTGGAGAATTTCCATAACACTGACCTGCAACAATATTATTCCTATGTTTTCCTAAATAATTCTTAAATTAATAAGTATTTTTACAAACTGCTTACAAAGCAGCTATCTTATTTAGACTACATCAAATTTTCAATTAACTAAATTTAGTCGCTTTAATTACAGAATAGAACATTTATTGAATTTTCTTTCTTTATTTATTGCCGTATTATTGAAAAAGACTAAATTTACCTTTTTTGTAAAGACGCATCCCGTCCTTTTTGGGATCAATGTTTCGGATACAGTGTTCGCCTGCCTCCTTAATGTATATTTCTTCATCGTTTACAATTAAACCAACGAAACACTCATTCGTACCAGTATCGTTTCGCATAGTGTATGTATACATAACACCTTTTTCTTCCCACTGTCCTAAGCATAAGTATGCTCGCTCTGAAACATACATATCGTTGAACTAACGTGAAACACACTAGTGGTAATATATTGCATTGCTAACTCTTTTATATTCTATCTTGTATCTGAATTATTCTTTAGAAGCAACCTTTTTTATTCTAGACAATCTTATGCTTACAGTTAGTGATTTACCTTCATAGAGTTCACCGGATTCGCAGTCAGTTACTTTGAAATACATTATTTCGCGAGTGTTGCAATTACTGCTCAATTCTGCACACATTCCTGATAAGTCAGTTATCATTCCCATGTACTGGCCAGTAATTGGGCAAGGTGATTCCACTGCACGTTCGACTCCTAAATATGAGAATTGTCAAACATATTACAAAAACATTTTATTAAAGAAAGTTTTTGAAAATAATTTTAATGGTAGCAGTAAAATAAAATTATGATTTATAGAATTTTTTAGATTTACTTACGTGCTTGAGTCATCCAAACAGGTTTATCTAAATTGGGATCATCGCATAAATAAGTTTGATAAACTGGGTTCACTACCATTCCTGTAACATTTTTATATGAGTTGTACATCTACATTTTAAATTTGTTAACTGTTTAAATGTTCAAATTAGAAATCGTACAGACAAATAAAACATATAAATACCTATTGCAAATTCTAATACATTTTCACTTCGTTGTCTCATCATTAAACATACATAAGCTGTTTGCTCACTGAAAAAATATAAAATTTCTTTTATATGTTATAAATACATAATAAAATAAATTTTATTAATCGTTTCTTTTACCATTGATCTTTAGAATAAACAGTGTAACGGCCAGTCTCTTCGTTTGAATCTACAGTGATGAAGGTATAACTATTGTAGCCATTGAGATCAGTAAAAGTCATGGTGCCATTAATAATGAGTGATGCTTCCCATAAACCTTGTGCCCACTTTGGAAATCTAAATTAATAATAATTTTTAAATAATATATTCCATTAGATCTCCAAAAACAAGAAATTTATCACCCTTTAACTAAAGTTTAGTTTCAAAGTATGGTTTGATTTAACTTTAAATAATTTAAAAAAAAACTTCTCTGCATCTAAATGTATATATTATTCGTTACATATTTTTTTATAAAGCATTTTTATTATTGATTTTTATAGAAGAAAAAATATACTAACGTTGCTACGTGAGTTTCCACATAATTTGGCATTTTTTTCTGATTTGGAATTTTGCTGAGGATCAATGTCTCATATCCACTGGTTGAATTGTCTAAATCTTGAGTGCAACTGGAATCGCTGCTCAATGCCATGTATGTTTTTCCTTTTTTATTATCGACATGAAACAGCTACAAAATAATTACTTTTTAAGAAAAAATTACATACTGGAGTTACAGTAAAAATCGTGAGATGAAAAAATTATGAATATTTATACAATTAAATCTTTCACAAGAAATTAGTATTCTGAATCTCATGTGTAAACAAGTAAGAACGCACTAAGTAAGTAATTTATTAATTGAAAACCATATTTTCAACTTACCCCACACCTGTATTGTGGTCTACCTTCACTGACTGCATTGTTATCCAAAAGAGCAAAGTAAGTAGATCCATTTGGACCAGGCCAGTTGCCCAAACAATTAAAAGTAAGATTTGCTGGAATATTAATTACATTAAATCTGTGTTCTTTTCAATTTATCTCTTATACTTGAATAAGTCGTAAATAGAAACGTAATGAACAGGAGAAATAATATAAATATTACCGTGGTATTCAAAGGTGCAACGATTGAAGTGCAGTCGTAATACAGAACCATCAGGGCAATTACTGAAAGAAGATGAAAAGCTGTTGCATTCAATAACTTTCTCAGACCCATTGTTGATGCTGTATTTGAAATGATATTGCCCAGTTATAGGACAATATTCATTTCTAATTGAAATATTTCCAATTTCTTTAGTACCTGTGCAAATAACAAAAAAACAACATCAAATAATATCCACAGAAAGTTTAAAAATTTTTGTTTGGTCATAGTTGATTATCAAATTTATTACACACATAAGCGCGCGCGCGCACACGCACTCTCTCCTCCCAAAATTAAGCGTACCCGTGAAATATATTATCTAAAAATTAACTTATTTAGTTCAGACGGTAAAGAATTCGTGCGGCGACAACAAAATACAAAATTGAAGAGAAATAACACACGAGCTACAATTAAATGTGCCGGGGGATCCGTACTGTTGTGGGGCTCTGCATGGCAGCGAAAAGAATCGGGAAACTCGAATTCATTGAATCTACTATGGCTAAAATAAAGTACCTCGACACTTTAAAGAATAGTTTAAAAGCTTCAGCGGAGATATTGCAAATACGGCCTGTCTATTATTTTTAGCAAGATAATAATCCAAAGCATTCATCTTGTACAAGAATGGTTGCTATATAATGCACCGAAGTTGTTAAAAACACCATCACAGTCTTCGGATCTTAACTTTATCGAACATTTGTGAAGGGAACTCAAAATTAAATTAAAAAATTATAAAATAATAAGTAAAGTAAATGTTAAAATTAAAGTTCAAGACATGTGGAAAAATATCTCGGAATCAGTAACTAAAAACTTAGTGGAATCGATGCCTCGACGTTTATAAACGGTTATAGATGCAGAAAAATACGCAACAAAATATTAATGTTATGTAAAACGGTAATTTTATTATTTGTTTGCTCAATTTTGTATACATGAAATACATGTTCCCTTTTTATTTTCTTCAATAGAAACTTACGATTATATTACTTATATTTTTCGTAATGAATTGCTAGTGCAGTACATTATATGTATATCATATTTGTTCAAATAAAAATACTGTTTTTTTTTATATTTTTTTAACAAATACATTTCTTGCCTTATGTGTACGCTCAATTTTGTGAGTAACTGTACATAATAGATCAGGTGAATTGGTTAACTTACGATATAGTATCGACGTGGAGTTCAATAAATCACAGGATGCCAAAGCTGTAGATTCGGATATGTAACATCTATTTAGATTTTCTGAATACAGTTCGATAACGTTACGAGATCTTCGTATTAAACGGAAGCATCGAATACATTCGCTATCACCGTACCTGAAACAGACATAAATCATCTTGAAGCATTGAACTTGTTTTTATATAATTCAAAGTGTCACAAATACGAATAAACGTGAAGTGTGTGACTTGAATCAGTATTTGTCTGTATATTAGTATTCTACTGAATTGAACACTTTCATTTCACTGTTGAAGTTAGTAATGGTCTACGATCTTCAATCATATTCATCTTAAAACACTCTGTCATATAGTAAATAACAGGATTCACTATTCCATTAAAAAATGTGCATGACATTGATGTGATCCTTAAGGTTGAATTTGCGAAAAAATTTATTTTATACCACCAGGTTGTTTCCCTTGAACAGCTTTGAAAGCTTATCTCTCAGGGATGTTTTTCTATCTTTAAATCTAATAAAATTATTTTGGTAATCGCTTTACAGGCTTCATCCTGTACAGTGTTCATAAAAATATTATTAATTTAAATCAGTCTTTCCTCCATTTTATTTTTATTATTCTTGAATTTATTTTTATATTATTATTTTATTTTATCTTTGAATTTTGTTTACTTTTTCGGATAGAACGGGTAGATTTTGCAGATGCTTTGTATTATGCATGAATCCATGCTAAGCAATCACATTTACTATGTATGATTTTAATCAAATTTTGTTTTAGGTGCATACGATTTAAGTATGCTGAGCTACAGACTAAATCCATCGAAAGTTAAATTCGTACACATACCTGCATATGTTTATTTTAATTTATCGTTAAAGATGTCTGCTGAGTGTCTGGGATGGAAATAGACCAGACCCCAGACAGTCAGCTGTACTTTCTGCGTTTTATGACTAACGGTGTATAATTGTAAGTGCAATGGACTTGTAATCATGGAATAACTTGAATTGTCTGCTCGTGGTAACAATATATTTATCGACTTCGCTTGTAAATAAAAAAATTTGTAAAATTGGTTAACATACGATATAAAGTGAAAACTGATTCATTTGGTAATTTTGCACGATGGATTTCTAGAATTTCGTTTGGTGTCCTCCTATTTTCAAATTGAAACAATTTCCATGTATTAAATAACAGATTCGTAGAATTTGAAATTTTAATTACCACCGTATGATTACTAAAAGTATTATACACGATGATGCGTCTAAAATCGGTCACTTAACGAGGAATGTTACGGAAGCGACACGCCGATTTTTATGAAATTTTGATATGGTGTAGATCTCGAAAAAAATATTTAGACACGTATTTTTTATATCGGCCATCGTTTTGTGCATACAATAATATTTATTGCAAGGTGGAAAGTAAAGGTTCAATTTAACTGTATTTCTTATGTTGATCCAAAGTTTACATGTACAAATTTTCATAAAAATTCATTAATATTTTGTCAGAAAAATTTGCAAAAATATGTAAATTTTTTATATATTTTTTAAACAAATCATGTTTTTGAAAACCCGTTTACATAGGTAGATTCAGCATTACAAAATAGACAAACTGTACGTGTAAACTTTCTTTCTATCTTAAATTGTTTTCGAGATATACTACTAAATAGGTTTTTCATCCCCTACTTCGAAGGCTGCTTTCACCCCTTACATGTGGATGATAGCCCATATAAAAAATACGTGTCCAATATTTTTTCGAGATTTATATTATATCGAAATTTCATAAAAATCGGCGTGTGTCCACTCCGTAACATTTCTTTAAGTGATTTCATTAGAAACGAAAATAAAAAAATACCTGAGACAAAAGTTGTGTTGTTTAAAGGCGTCAATGGAATGGTATCAAAAATTCTTTCTTAAAATAACCATAAAGGTAATAACAAGGTTATTGACGTTTTTCTAACAACACCATGTATTTTTTATTTAATGTCGTTACAGCCAGCGTTAACACGAATTCAACATGACCTTCAGATGATTTTGACCTTACAAAGAGCTCGAATAACGGAAACCCTGAAGTAAAATTACTGTATTTTAATTAAAATATTCCAAATGACATCAATGAACTGTGTTATATCTATTTGAACGTTCAGTAATAGATTGAAGTGTTTTTTAATAATTTTTAATGAAACAGATGCACGATTGCGTATCGCGGGGGCGGGGGGTTACGAGTAGTACGGACCGTAATAGCGGATCGCTTACCTAAAACGGAGGCGCACCGGTTCTTTAACCCCTTGCCTTATAATATCGAGTGAGACTCGTGGTATGGTTTTCGGGACGAAGATAAGAACCACGAGTCGGACTCGTGGTTCAATTGTTACGGGTTTACTTGTTTCATTTTTTTAGCGTTCTTCAGTCACATAGATCCAACGCCATCAAAAAATAAACCATCAAAAGCTTGTAAGGTTTGCACTAAAAATAAGAAACGAAGTGAAACGAGATGGGAGTGCAAGACCTCTGGCTTGACTACGGCACGCGGCGACGCGAATTAAATCACAAGGCAAGGGGTTCACAACTTATTGTGACGTTAATTTTGAAGAATCCATCCTGATTGAAGGCTTATTTTGTAGGTAAAATTTCAAGAAATATGATCATATTTTTTTTAATTTAAAAACAGGTCGCCTTCAAGGAGAAATTTCCTACACAAGAATTTGTTTATAATTTTCAGTATTACAAAATTAATTTTTCAATTTAAAAAAATATTATTACAATCGGTCAAACCTTCTACATTAAAATAAGAAAAAGCGAATTCAATTGGACAAATAGTTTGCGAGATAAAAATTCATAAGTACAGCCCAGTTTTATGAAAATAGGCAAAAATTCCAAAATTCAAAACAAATTCGAAACCAGCAGAATGATCCCCCCCCCCCCCCCCCCCCCCCCCCCCCCCACGTGCACTACATTGTATTACATTTTGAACAAAATCCTTGACATCGATGTCAAAATGTGATCGATTTGGTGTGGAATGTCCCCAACATTGACGATGAATGTCAAAAGCAATGAAAAAAAAAAACTGATGCTATTTCGAGGTGAGATGAGTTGGTTGAAATTGTGGCTCGATGAATGAATTTTCTCGTGAACCAACCTGTCCATTAGCAACACATTATTGCCGACCCTTCTGTGGCAGTAACCCCACACTGGTATGGCGTTGAATGTGATGTTGATAGTGGAATACTGAATGGGCTCGTTCGTTGTATCGGCAGCTTCCTTTCCGCTCACCTGTGTCACGAACTCACCCTGAAATTCCGCGGGAAAGTAACAGCCGACCATGAACTGAGAATCGTAACCTTGGAGGTCGTCGCTCGTGATCACAGTCGCATCTGTAAATAATATAATAATGCATTTCGTTAGACAACGTGATCGTATATTCCCGCACGTATAGTAACTGACAAAACATTGTCTAACACGTGTTTTATTTTGCAACATCTAATAGGTATTCGTTGTACATTTTTATCTGCTCAACAGCGTCGAATTTGAAAACCGCTTTCCTTCATCACCCTCAGTTTCTTAAATATATGTACTTGTATAACCAAGAATAATGCAATTGTTACTTGCAGGAAAGGATTGCGTCACTTTCGCGAATACCGTGGTATTAATTGTTGTTTCATTATAAACATTTAAACATGTTTCAACAAACGCCAAAATTAGCGAGACACTTTTCCTGCATCAAATTTTGCAGTTACTTTTCACTTTGTTGCAAAAACTAAAAGTCTATTATACAACTAACTACATTGCGCACAAGGACAGATTTTCTTCCTACGGATATCCTGGCGAAAAGGTACTAAATAGATTTTGTTTTTAATGTAATGTTATAAAAATATTAATCGTAATAATAATATTACATATACAATACATGAGACAAAAATATAAATAGGTACGCGAGACGTGCGATCAATGGTACTCAATTTCACTCATTGTCAGCGTAATGAAATTGCTTCATGCGCACATTGAATTTTTAAAATTTGTTTAATAACATTTTCCTTGGTGCCAAGTAATATCGCCATAAAAGCCAATTCCTTAATCGATCATTTGGGAAACGGAAAGTGTGAATGCATGAAAAACATTTACTGACGGTGATGCAGGTAGTGTGAATCGAACTTCAATTGTTTCGCTGTTTAGTCCGTATCAAAATACTGACTAATCACTGTATTGGCTCATTATCAGTTGCGTCGTGTTGTTTATGCTAAGAACTATAATACTTTAGCGGTTTCCCTGTTTTACGTGATATTCAGTTCGAAATAGTCGGCGTCTCATTTGTGACTTATTTTCAACAATTCTGTTGTCGCCTGCCCTACACAATGACGAGCTACACATGAATTAGAATTATGTGTAACAACATGTTTTGCATTTTATTGAAATGTATGCATTATAAACTAAAATACGTGGTTCTCTCTTTGCGAACGGGGAGTGTATACAGAGATGCCAAACAAAATTACATATCTAATATAGATATAGAAAATTACCTTTAATTAAATTACACATTACGGGGATAATATCATAAAAACGTTAGAGGGTAAAATTTTCACAAATTAGTTCGACGGGACTACGAAAAAATGCTGCAAGTTTAATATAAAATCTGTGACTATGGTGACATCTTATGTGTTTTTACATGGAATGGTTCTCACATAGAAGACTACATTTAGCTGAAGAGCTTGATGAAGAAGGAGCGGCTCATGGGATGGGATCGACGTCGTTATGAGTCCTCGTGGGTTTGGTTCTCAGGAATTTGAGACCACCGAGTTCACTCGTATATAATGCACGAAGGAGAACGCAAGAAGGAATGCGAAGAACAAACTGCTTTGCTAAAACATTACGCCCCTTCCTCATCTCAACACTCGCATTCACATACACACATTGTCTCCTTTTCCGTAAGAGAGAGAATTCGCCTTCTTTTTCCCATGTTTCTACTACCCTATTCGATATATGTATTTGCGTTTCGTCTGGTTCCTCGTACTGACCACTGTCACTGAAGAGAAAGCTTGATAATTCATCTACTTCTGAAAGGGAAAGGTGAAGGGAAAAGGTAACAAAGGTGAAAAGCTAATAGGCAAACTTCTGATCAATACCAGTGGACATTTATTTTCATTTTATTTTATTATATTTAGAATAAAAGATACTTATAACATTACAATTATTAAAACTGTGCTTCGGACATTCCTGTACCTAATTCTGATCTCGATCAGGGCTCAGTTTTACCTTTTACGCAGGTATAATACCTTCAAGCTACCTTCCTGAACCGGAAACACGCTATTAGTTGCGACTCTTGTTTTACCGCGATCACGTGTTCCTTTATAATTGCCTCCATGTTTTTTGTATTCATCAACATTTCTTTTGAAACTGTGCCCGAATGAGAAACTGAGAAAAAGTAAAATAATAATATGACGAAATTCACCATACAAGCAGGTAATTTAATTCTATCCAGAATTGCAATTCGCCTCTTTATCGGTCCAAATTTCTTGTTTCGCAACGAAGCTCTTCGAGCCACAAAACTGCAAGATTATTTACTGTGCAATCGATATTTTTATCGAGCTTGGAGTACCGAATTTTACAGCAGGTCATCTTCCGTGAAAAACTACATCACGCTCGAATGGAAGCAATAAACAAGGTAGCGAGCAATTTGAGGCATTTCAGAATTTAAAAAGTAATCGAAATGTGTATTGTTTGCTTATAATTTTGGTTCAATGG
Source organism: Macropis europaea (assembly GCA_916610135.2). Taxonomy (NCBI): domain Eukaryota; kingdom Metazoa; phylum Arthropoda; class Insecta; order Hymenoptera; family Melittidae; genus Macropis; species Macropis europaea. The sequence goes on along the minus strand of OU744345.1, from coordinate 20,099,293 downwards.
GGTATTCTTTTATTTTCATTAAATTGTATTCTTTGAGAAATGGGAAACTAACACCTGATTTAAAATCTTTAATATTTTAATACATTTCCCTTATGAGAAATATTCGTGTATACGTGTGACGCTATTTGTACATTAAATTTTAGTTTTCATGTTCTTCATTATAGTCACCGTGCTAAACATTTGCTCGTGTAACGCACAAACTATAAGAAACTACGGTTCTTTTTTATTGAATAACTAGACAATTGATCGCAACGACGCATAACATACGGCTTCACGCTTTCTGAAGCTGGTCTACGAGGTGAAAATTATACACGAAGAAGAACGAGGTCTTCCATTTCCTTCTGAACATGTACTGAATTCGTCAAATCGTAACATACGTACTGGATGAAAATTTCCGGTTTTCTGAAGCAATTGTACAATGCGGCTGGCAGATAAAACGAGCACAGTAGAAAAGACAACCTAATAATAAAATTATGAAATTTATATTTTTCAAAAAATTAATAGAGATATTAAATATTTTGTTAGAGTAAAAATAACATTGAATGAGAATCTTACATGGCTGCGTCTTCGAGGTCAACGTGCTTGCAAAAAAGTGGCCTTGCTCGATCCTGATGGGATCTCCTTCAAGCCAGGATCATTCCCACTTTGTGCGCCATATGGCCCGACGAAGATAGTTGCTTCTTCTACTGCCTTATCATCGTTAATACGAAGCAACCACCACTAATTTTATCCGATTATTTTCTTCATCTTTCGTACAGATGTTTTACTGATTCTGATGCTATGTTTCTTAGAAGCTTGTATCATAAACAAAGAAGTTATTAATTTCCAATTTACTTGTCCTTTTTGCACAAACTACATTTCTGCTTGTTGCGTACAATGCACTAATTGAATGTATGACCCTCAAACATAAAAAACGTAACTATAAAATGATTTTTACATTTCATTTTCAATACATAATTACAGAGGGAAGAATAACTGAACAGAGAAAATATAAGTTAAAATTATCCATTTTTTAGTTTAATAAATAATTAATCTTATGACATAAATGACATCAGTTAATATTTTATGGGTCCACTCCCTTTTTCTTAATCTAATTTCTAATACTATACAATATAACTCAATACGTCGTAATTTAAAATGTATGTAGTAAGTTAAATATTCTGAAAACTTTTCCTACTTATGTCCTTATTACGGCATTTTCATATTCGACTCATGCCGATACTGTACTGAATATAGGTACATTGCACCTAAATTTGGCAAAAAAAGCTTTTAAATATTTTTATTAAAATACAGCAGCATTTCTTCTTTTCTCTACTGATCTGGATGGCAGTAAAAACCTATTTCAAACGGAGAGCCTACTTTGCAATGCGGATTCATCCACGAGCAGAATTGTTATTCTACGTTGAGTTGAGTCTTTTTCTAAAAATATAATCAGCCGGTTTCCGGTCGGCTAGCAGACAGGAGAAGTCGAAAACTATAAATACGTTTATAGTGGCACATGCACAACTGCAGAAAACTGTATATCTTTGTACATTCGAATATTCATGTCGTGTTAATAAATACGTATGTATTCCATTCAAGTCGTTATTCCTTTGTCACTGACGTTCGAATTCTTTTAATTATTTACGGAATAATTACACATGCCCATTTACATCAGACGTGCTATAGAATATGGCAATAATTGACAATAAAATCATTTATTGTCAATTGACTGGCAGTAAAAAAGAAAGCTGACGAATAGATATATTAAATAAACATTTAAATATCTTTCTGCGATAGTGATAGCTCTATTGTACAGTAAAATATGAATTTCCGAAGAAAATAGTAAAACGCTATAAAAGATCTTTATTTGCAAATCGAATAAATATAATCTATGTCATATGAATGCGTGATTATATTTGAGTTTTATGAATTGCCGTTCAATCTGCAAGTATAAGAGACAATAAATGAAAAAAGTGCAGGAAACATGTGCTGCAAAAGACACTTGCACGTGCCTCGGTCGCAATATGACACAATATGTTACACCTGTCTGTCCTACGCAGTCGAAAATTCGCGAGAAGCCTGTGTGGCCAAAGAGGAAAGAAGCATCGAAAAATCTTGAGGACAGTTCAACAGAATATCCGGGTATGACACATGCTATATGGGCGATTCCACGTTTAGTAATCACACAAGTCCATCACAGACACCATTTTGGATTTCAATGTAATTTTCGTAGGCATGTAATCTTTGGCGATAACAAAACAAACTGTTCCTCGAAATTGTTGAAACTTTTTGCATTATGCACCTTGGAAGTTAAAAGCCAAGTTTTTTTAAATAATTAGTCGGAAGGACTACGGTCGACATAGAAGAAATACGCCGTTTTATTCGTAAGACTTTGGAAATCCATTTAAAAAAAATAGAACGTGCCTGGAGCGAACACATTGATACATTCCACATTGATATAAAAAATATTCTTATTATTATCGTTAAGTTCTTAATCTAAAATGATCAAAATGTAACATCAAGGAGATTTTGAATCATAAAATATTTGCTACACTCAAGAAAAAATAGTCTATTGATAGAAGCTAGTCAACTTCACCACTAGAATGTAAAGAAAACCTTTGATGGTTGGAGCTTCTCTGAGAGTTTCATTTATTATAATATCTATCCGGTTACGAGTCATACATTTCGTTTGTTAGGGGTCTCGCGTTATTATTAAGGTTTCATGGGGAGTCATCTTACCAACGAGTTCACGGTACGCTTTAAACACGAACAACAAGTCCTTGATTTTCGTAAAGAAGACAATTTTACAAACCCAGAACCGCTTTATAGTTACTCAAAAAATGTATTTGCCATTACTGTACGTTTGAAATACAGATGCGCAAAAGCATACTGAATGTCTTACATGGATATTGCGTGTTATAATTGTGGAATCACCGCCGAATTTTCCAGTTTTAAATGCTATATTTTAAACTGCATTTAAATAAATGTATAACTCGACTGGACGCATTGATTTATTATTTTTCAAACTGAACAAAACAATAGAGAAACAAAAAGTGCGCGCACTGTTTCATAAATATACAATCAAACGTATAAATAATATTATTAGGAGCTATAGTTATCGTTTGGGTAATTATTTACTTTAGGGCACACCTCGCCGATTTCAACGATTTACAAATATATTATCAGGGTCATGATTCTGAGTAATTTCACTTATACATATAACCGCCGCTCGGCTTTAGTTTTCGAGATATTCATAAAAATATTTGATACTTTTTAGTTTGGTGTAGGTTAGGTTTGGGTTAGGTATTTGTGTTGTTACGATGTAGCCAGGATGATAACCAGAATATGACTGTAAGTACAGAACAGACTCGTGAAATATTAAATATTTCGTAATTATTTACTTTAGGGCACCCCTCACCGATTTTGATGACTTTGAAATATGTCTTCAAGATCGACATTTTGAATAACTTTTCCCTAATATAACCGCCGCTCGGCCTTAATTTCCGAGTTATACGCAAAAATATTTATCAAATTTCTTATTTTGATTTTAGGGTTGGCTTAGCTTTGGGTTAGGTTCTGTAAAGAAAAATTTAACTGCATTTCATATTAAACATTATTCGGAATTATTGTTAATAGAAATTAGAAAAATTTCAGACATAAACCGAATATATGGTGCCCAAAAATATTTTTGCGTATAACTCGGAAACTAAGGCCGAGTGGCGGTTACATGTATGAAATCTAAAGTAAATAATTACCATCGTATGTTTTAAATAATGGCTTTTCTCGAAACTCATACATTTTATTAGTTCATTTTAGTTCCACAGGGTGGTCCATGCAACTGGAACAAGTGATACGCCATTTCTAACTGTAATTAGAAAAAAATATTAGAACTGATCATTTTTTGACCACTTTACCCTAATACTTTTTTACGCAGAATAGCCAGAGGATTTGATTTATGCCCAAAAAAAGTGTTTTTTTTTTAAACATTTGGGACGTGTAAAATACACGTGCATCGTTACATTTGCGAAAAAAATGTGATTCTGAAAATGTAGTCCTCTTTATACCAATCGCCTTTTTCCTGCAAGATTCTTTTCCAATTGTAATCAGTAAAGAGATACGACTTGATCCAATTGCGTGGCCCAGCCTGTATAGGACATGCTGTATACAGTCAACGTTTGCTGAAGAAAGATTGCAAGTACGCATATACTTCTGTGCATAATGCATCCCGTGCGTAAATTCGCATGCATATACTTATGTATGCATTGTCCGGAATCGTAAGCCATGAAAACCAGTCTCACCATGTAGCTCGTGCCGAACTTTTCAGCATTCACCTGCACGTTCGTGTGTCATTAAAGAAAGAATATAAGATAAATGGGCGTACATGGCATAACGTAATACTTTTGTGAACTGCTCTTTTTTTCTTTAAATGAAACGCGAAAGTCTCCATTCACATTAAACCATTTTCGACCATAAGTTTTCTACATAATTCATGATGTCAACTACAAAACATTCTTTTTAAACTGCAGAAAATTCCAATTTATATACGCAAAGAGAATTTATAGCGTTCATAAATTTATTACCAAATTTTCGACAAGTAAATAGTTCCCTACAGTATATTTATTCTGAAATTGTTGTGCTATTTAATAAACTGTGAGGCTTAAACAGTAGTTTAAGTAACAGTAGTTTAAGTAACACTAGTTTGAACACACTTTTTATTCGATAACATAGAAATTGTTAAATTTATGTAAATAATATAGAAACTAAGAATATACTGAAAAGACTGTCAAAAACATGTATACACACACACACACACACACACACACACAATTTAAACTGCAAGCTGCTGCAAAAGCGGTCCCGTAGTTTACTGAAACAGGAACACAGACAGCAAACAAAAAAGAGGAAGAACTGTCTGGCCTCCTCTATAATAATAAGGGCACGTGTGCTATATCGTGCAAGAATTCTACAATATTCGTGATGAAACGAAACATCTGCTATATAGGGTCCATACATCGCTTACTTCCGACTCGATATATACGTATATTCGGTCTGCCTTCCTTGCTTCTCTTTTCTTCCGTGAACATTCAATCCTTCGTCGAAAGAAGAAAGGGATAATGGAGGCGCGTGACACGCAAACTACATAGTAGGGACCTCGCAACCACGCAACTTGTCCCTCCTCACTCTTTCTTATTCTTTCTATCAAAGACAATGTTTTCCGTCCAATACGTATATAAAGCTATGAAATCCATACTCAATTGTTAATGCTGACCAACCCAGCAATCTTCTTTTCTTTATTATTCCAACAATCCCCTAAAACGATCCTGCTACATATTTCTTCAGAAAGAGCATTACTTAGAGAACAACTTAACTCAACCTGATGTACTTCAGGAATATCCTAAGCCAATCTGGCACTACTTCAGAAACAATCTGACCTAAACCATGGCATTACATGAGGGACAAAACCCAACCTGACGTTATTTCAAGGACAATAAAACCTAACTTAACCTGACCAATCCCTTTTCAGAATTTCCACTCTTAAACTTGTCAACAATGTTTTCACGCGTAAATTTTTCGAAAATTTGTTTGACACCTTTTTTATACAATACATAGAAAGCGAAAACAAAGAGATGTAAAGAAATGCGACCTGCACACAGCTGCATACAATCACGAACAAAAGTAGTGGCACAACTAGCTTTCAATTATATAGTTGCATATAAATCTCAGGAACAAAACGAAATTGGGTTCTTTATAAATTATAATTATCGGGTCTATAATTTTTCGGTATTATACACATTGTACTTTAACCAATCGCATAACAAAGGAAACCAATAAAATGTAAATTAACAGCCATTTTTATTAAAACAAAACTATTGATACACTTATAACTTTATAGTATAATGTTCCTGAATGAATTTATTTTGTATGTACCTTTTGTATGTAGTCTGTTATTTTTTAATACAGTTTTTGAAAAAGCTGGCATAGAATACATTAGCTTTTTTTACAGCTTCTACACTTATTTTATTCCATTTTGCTAAGAGTACTTGTTTCAGTTGTTGTTTATTTGTAATGTATGCAGTGTATTAAAAATAGTCTACTGTTTCATTAGTTTTAAAGTATCGAGATAAACACATTTGTCCATTTCATCCTCAATGAAAACAAGTTCACTGACACCACTGGAGCTCATGCAGCCCCACACCATGACACCACTAGCTCCGTGTTTTACGGTGCTATTCATGTCCTTCGGATCCAATTCTGTATTAGGACGTGTTCACGCTAAAATGTGTCCATTATTTTGGAAAATACAGAGTAGCTCGGCAGCCTGCAGTAGCACTCAGGACCGAGAACTGCAGCCTGGCGAGCAAGGACCAGTTGTCATCACCTTGAGAGGGAGAAAGATAGAGCATCGGCGGTGTCAGCCCAGCTCCGAAGGAGCAAGGAATATACGTGGTGGGGATTACAGCCGGTGCAGCCTGCCGGGCTACTCTGAATTAAATTTGGATTCGTCACAGAATAGTGCAGTTTCTTAAAAGTCAATTTCTTTCATACTATAATCATTTGCAAACTTCAATCTTTTCTTCTGGTTAATTTGACTAATTGTTGGCTTTCGCCTCGCAACTCATGAGCGGTACCCGGCATTTTTCAACACCCGACGAATAGTCAGGAGATGAACTTTTTTATTAAAATCTTCATTTATGTTAGTTGCTATTTGTGGGAAGAGCTACTTGGATTTTTTTTACAATGTTAATAATTTTTCTCTTTTCCCTCCACTGAACTTTTGGGGGCGACCCAACCGGAGAGCATTTAGTACATCTTGTGTGTTAAAACATCGGTTAATTACGCTTCCTATAGTAAACCAACTTCTCTTCTCTATTCTCGCTATACTGGAATACCAATTTCCTTGTTTAAACTAATTTAATATAATTTTACGTTCTGAAATGGTTGTTTCTTGCATTTTGTGTACCATTTCGTACGTTTTAGCGTTTTCTTTTAAAAGTAGTTGCTGAATGATGAACAATTGAATGCTATCAAACCCAGGGAGTTCCCCGACAGTAAGCTATGTATTAACATTATAAAAATAGCAAACTAATTTATAAAAAAAAGCAAATCTTTTAAGTATGCCAATACTTTTGGTTCGGTAAAAATGGCTATTAATGTACATTTTATTGTTGTCTTTTAGATCCGATAAATTATACTTTACAAAAAAATTAATCAAATATTATTTTGTTTCTGAGATTTATATGCAAATATATGTGTAATTAAAAGCTAGCTGTTTCAATACTTCTGTTCGTGACTGTATATAAAATGTGAGATTTACCAATAAATTTTTAACCTTTCACTTTACATAACTAGGTTTTTCGAGAAAAATTCAAAGTTTCTACATCTAATTCGAAACCTGTAAAATTCGTAAGCACCGTGTCATTTCATTCTGTATGTACCTATATCGCTCTGTAAAAGCGGTAGGAGCAGTAAAGTGCAATGCCGGTTGACATAATAGAACACTTCTCGATTTTCAAAAATCGACTCATTGTAGTCACAGTGGTCCTATGGGGCTCCGTTTCTTTGTCTCTGACAACTTCACAATGGCTTCGTATTGGCTATTCTCCGATACGAAGCCCGCAATGTGGTTTTCCCACAGTTCGTTCCTCGTCCGTTCCATTTGCCGCGCAAATGTTCGATCACTTGGAAAATAATGAACACACAGTTAACTTCGGAATGATTGTGTCGAGGAGGCCGAAGAATTTGTTCAAAACCGCAAGAACACTTACATGTAGTCGAGCAGCGCTGCGTTTTTTCGACGAAATTGATTTAGTCGGAGCAGTAAAAAAAATTTTGAGGAATCCAACAGGATATGAGAAATCAACTGTACAAGAAGAAATTCTTCTTCTTCTGTTCAAATAAAACTACAACGATATACCTTCCTTTAAACAAGCAAGAATGAATGACTCTAATTTGTATTACGTCCAAGTCAGTCTTCATAATCTTATTAATAGCTATTACTGAACTATTAGAAAGTGTTGTAAGAAAAAATCGATTATAATATACATATAGTTAGGAAACATTTGCATGAGCAAGTTTACAGTAAATATTGAAGACTTGTTGTGACGAATGAACTTACGTATAAATTGAAATTTTGTCAAATATTTAGGACAGTACGTATGCATTACACGTGTGTAGATCTAACAAACGCGATCAGTTAACATATATTAATGTATCAGGATCACGTTCGTACAATCATGCATAGATCAATTCATTCGAGAATGCGCATGACACATCTGCCCTTCGAAGCAGCACATGACTCTCGAAAGAACAGATTGCTATCGTGACCCTGCTAAATTTTCAGCACACCTGAATTATTTTAGTTTCTTCGTTTTTTCATGAAGGTAAATTTTTAATATAAATTCACTGACCTAAATATATTTATAGAGCACGTTTACATTTAGGAATTTAATAATTATTCGAGAAATTACCCAATGAATTTGAATACAGCACTATAAATACAGGGTGTTAGAAAAGATTTCAAAACTTGGGTAGCACGTAGTACTCATAAAAAAGAATAAACGCTTAGTCAACATGAGTCCTACAAGTAACACTTTAAATGTTATAGAAAAAATGATCGTTATAGGGCTACGATCTGTGTGGAAAACAACTATAGACGTTCAAACAATGTACTTAATAAGCGGTTTTAATAAGACAAAATCAGAAAAATTGAAATTTCCGGGCGAAATATTTATTTAAAAAAATATACGGTAGAATTTCCATTGACTGCGACACTGTATAGATGCATCAAGAGCTATCTTTATGCTATACAATTGATTTTACACAGAAACTAATTTTTGTTTCTAATAGTAGAAAGAGAATCTAATCTAATATTTCGATACGTAAGATTTTGAAGGAAGTAAGCGTTTCAGTGCAGAAGTTTATACAATAACCGTACATCACGTGCGGAAGATCGCTAAATTGACTTATCTACACGGACAGTAACAATGCATGAACCACTAAGTGCTGATAACACTTGAAGGGTTAATTTTAGGACCAATGTTTATTAGGTATTTTTTGTTCCACTTTACGGGTACTACATGCTCCTGAATGCTTGAACCTATTTTTTAAATTTTGTATACAGGGCGTACAGTGCATACATATATTATATTAATTTGTTACCGCCTTATGTTTATAAAGGTCCCTCTACCGAAACCTCACATCTCATGCGGAATGCCGATAAGCTCGCTTAATAAGTACATACAGTACTCTAACGCACATGTGCGTTCTCCGCGTGAACCGTAACAACATATTATGATCGTCCGTAACACATCAACGGTACATTTTAGGATCCATACTAATGAAGTATCTTTTGTTTCTCTTTGCAAGAACTATCCACTCTGGAAGTCTTGGGAGGGGCCTTTTTCTATAACACTCTGCATAAGTGCACTTTATGGTTTATTTGAGAAGGATTACATTTTAAACAACAGTTCACAAGAGAAATGTTAGAAATACATTCTCCTGTTTGTGGACGAGTTGGCAAGGTCGAGGTGCCATGTGAAAGATATCAGATACAAAAATCAATTCTATCAACGTGGTTCTGAATGAATCTTTATAAATACGAAAGATCTTTCGTGGTTCAAACGGGTTACATTTCAGGTAGAGCCGTACCTGGTTGCTACAAAGATTGAAAACCTGGGAAAGGTAGGTTGACAGGTCAAAGAAAAAAAGAGGAAACTACTTTGCACAGCATAGAATAGAGTTTGCTGTCGATTATCTCGAAAACCTATCTCCGCCGATTTCTCAATGCGGGAAACTTCAGCTCGCACTGCAAAGTAAATCATTAAAAAATATCGAATTTTGTTTTACAACATAGTTTTAATTGTTTTAAAGATATTGTAAAATTACGGCAAATGTAATTACGCCGGTAAGTTATAAAAACGATACTTTAAGCAAAGTATCAACTTCATTTTCAACCTTTTCGTCCAATTTTTTTAATAAAGTTAAGAAAAATCGTAATAAGTAGTACAATTTTTACAGTAATAAAACAATCTGTGGAAGTAAACTTTACAATTAGAAAACTGAGATACGCGTTGCATTAAAAAGTACATTTCTTTATATTTATGTATATGTATAATATCACGTTATAAATTTGTTTATGTATGTATATATTGCGTACACAAACGAATATGTACCATTTTTTTTAATATCCGTGGTTACTAGATCACAATGTATGTATAGACAAAAAAACAGTTGAAAACGTAAACTTACTTTGACTGTAGACTGCACTCGCAATAGCTAACAGTATGAATCTTCTAAGCTTCATATTATTCAGGGTGCTCCTTTTTGTTTTAAAACTGGATCAATTCTACACTTGATATCTCAATTACGTTTAATCTTTAACAATAAGTTTCGTTTTAATCGCAATAATTTGATCGGTAATTTAAACGATAACGATTGCACGAATTCATTGATGCACCGACACCGCGTGGAACAGCTAAGATCTCGAAGTTCGACAGTTTAACGAAACATTCTACTCGGCAGAAAAGAGAAGAATCAGTGAGAAAAGAATCAAAGTACGCGGAGGAAGAGACGAGACTGTAAAAGCTCGTGAGCACGCCTTTCTTCGGTAAACGTGCCTCCTCTGTTTCTCTCTCCCTTCTACCCTCTCTCTTGTTCCGTCCCTGTGAATAGTGCACCGTGAACCGGAGCGTACAGCACTTTCCACTAGTTTTACCGAAAAGCAACTCAACAGAACACCGTCTAATACCGCTGTCTCTTCGTTGGCATTTCTTCATGTAATTTTAGTGAAGAACTTCCTTTAGACAAAATCATGACACGTAAGTAAATATTACGAGTTGCTTCTCTGTGCACGAGGGGTTGAAAACCCGGTTAAATAAACCACTACAAAATTATGCACGACCCGTACCGTACCGCGGTCCGCAAACGAATGCCACTGAAGTTGCTGCTCTTCCGAATTCCGTAGTCGCATAGGTGTGCGTGCGTCTCCTCCCTCTTCTCTGCGCCCCTCTTCATGAATTTCGTTATCCCCACCACCGTAACATCTCCATTTCCCCTGCGACGAACACAGCAGCATTCGATTATAGCAAAGGGACCGATATAATTTCAAGCTTCTTAAAAGAGTATGTCGAAAATCGACCAAACTTTCAACATCTATCGCATTTCGATCGTTACAGATTCGTCACCTCTGTCGCGGACTCTTTCTTTACAGAAGTCTTCGATACATTATATTGCAGAGGTTCGAAAATCTGTCATTAGTTCGACAATATATAAAGTAATACATACGTAAGATGATTCATGAATACCGTCAATGTTTTAAGACTGAATCTACACGTTAAAATAAATACAAAATGTTAGATGTTACATAAAATTTACAAAGTTACATGTACAATGTTCATTATCGATTGCTGGTCGATTTCTTATACATTGTTATCAGAAAACTTATTCTTTTTGTCCTTCAGAGTTACATACTTTTTACAACAGTAGATCATTGTATCTCAAAATTTGTTTCTTACTATTTCCAAAAATTCTATTGTAAATACGAGAATAGATAAAAAATGTGGGGTCATCGGTAAAACATTAAATCGGCATACCTTCATGTCGGCGTCTGATTATTAATTTATATTGATTTAAGATAAGAAGTATTTCTTTGCTATAAGCAGACTCAAAACCAAAGTTACGTCAGCGTTGTTATTTTTTTTGTCAGATTGTACTAAAACTATTATAATATCTGATCCTTTATTTCAAATCGTGGCTGAAATCGACATATATATTGTTAAAAATAAAAACGTAGTTAGCTAAAAGACAGTTCCTTGTTCTATAATTTAGTTCTACAAGGGGGCTCTTGCGGAAGGTCTATTACAGTTTTTTTTTAAAACATAAGAAATACACACTGTCACACAGACACATACTATGCACTTTTTCGCCCAGAACATTACGTGCGCCTTTTGAACAAAGACTTCCTTTATACAATAACTCTAATCTCTTAAACAGTAACTTGATATTCTTCATGTTAGCTTTAAGACACGTCATTCTTATTATTCGAGCTACAAATATACATGTAAATGTATATATAAGTATATATATTGTAGGCGGCAGCCGTTTAGTGTTGAATTTAGAGAGATTGAATTTGCATAAATATTATTATTATATGTTATTTGTAATATATAAGGAATGAAGAATTACATAATAGTCAAATTATTTATATTTTGTATGTGTACATAATACTGTGTACAAATTTGAAATTTATCTACAGCGTTATACACGGATAATTTACCGTATTATGCGAGGACTGTCACAATTCTATATCGCGCTTTACGAATCCACATTAAGAAATCCGCGCTACATGGTTTACTGCAATGATACAGTTACATACATAGGATGTCCCAGTAATCGCGCTACAACCGAGAATGTCATGATTCTCCGTACAAAAATAAATCCAAATTACAGAATAAGGTTTTTAAGTGCGATGCTTCGTTTTTGAGAAAATCGAGCGTGAATATTATTTCTGCTTGAGGCTTCCGGCTGTAAGTCGTGTCCAGTAAAGAAGTGTTTGAATATTACCGACTACTGACGCATTTAATTAAAAGTAAGTTGGTTCTTCTATACTATGTTAAGTGCGTATATGATATTGACTCTTAAATGGATGTGATTTTAATCATTTTTAACATAAAGTACTGCCTTAATGTGATACAATAAATAAAAGTAATGGAGGATGGTATTTAGCAACTATGAACGGAAGGGGAGGTTAGGAACAATTTATTATTGTTCGCCTTCCGTTATTTGGTTAAGCAAAAATATATCCACAACAAGGACGATGCATTCAGTGATTGAACAAAAGAAATACTTTACCAAAATATAATACATTATTCTAAATTATATCGGTTCATGACATTTGTTTTCTAAAAAGTTAAGCCTATTAGCATATTTTCGCCTTATTTTTCCATAAGAAATCGTCTCCTTTTCGGTTGTATCTCAAATACTGAGACACTTTGTATAGATGAAAATTGAAATTGATATCGGTATTTCTTCAATTTCGGTATTATAATATCAATATGAAGTGCCCGATTTCTATTAAACATTCGAACGTCCATTGCTTTATTTTATATTTGTAAAGTGGCTGAGTTTGTCGTTTTATCAGCTATAATAGTGTGGAACAAAAATATGTTATTCCATTTAAAAAGATATCAATGATCTGGAGATCTAAAGAAAGTGACCCGGGGGGATACAATTTTTCCACCGTTATATGTGCCCTCGCGAATTGTGCAACTTTTTCCGCTGACATTTGTTTTTGTAACTTCAAGCCTAACAGACATTAGGTGTTTTAGATTTGGTGACTCATTCAATATAAATTTACAACTTACAAATGTTCATGATCAATATTTAGTAAATTATTATTAGAAAACTTGTTTGTTTTCTTCTTGAATATTGACGTTTTTCACCTTGTGCCTAAAAATTGGTTTCGTGGTATGGTTAAAAAATCTACTGACAAAGGATTGCACTTTTTGTTAATGCGATTATAAATATAGTTTACAAATAAATCAATACATTTTAGCATTTGTGTCTTGACACTATTTTGAACAGCTACAAGTGTCTCTCAAGTGACATTACAAAATACATTCGTAGTTCATACTTTCAACTTATTGGGACACCCTGTATAATTATTTATTAAATACTCATCAAGCTAAGCACTATCCGTTTCCTTCGTGTACTCTGATAATTCTACGTATTTACTGTAATCAAATAGGAGAAGGGTTCTCCTGATACAGGACGAATGGTGGGAGGTCTCTCAAGTCGATTGTTTCATCGGTCCAACTAAAGTTAGCTTGATTTCATTCTTACTTTCTACCGTTCTCGAATCCGGTGTATCCTCACTTCCTTTACCCCCACTATATCTAACCGAGCGCGTGTGCGGTCGACGATGTCAATTAGATGTGAATCGAAGGCGACGTCTCATCGTGATTACACCGCAAAAATAAAAGCTTCCAGCCTTTCCTTAATGAGTTTAAATGGTATCAACGTGCTTGCACATCTTTTGGCTAGTGCGAAACCGTTATGTGATACTTAACAGTATTCGTTAACTGCACAACGGTAACAAAAGGTCAAATTCACACGTAATTTCGAATCCGCATACACGACATAAGATTTGTTTCACAATGTTACATTTTTTGCTGTACCGAATGGTTATTGAAATTTTTGATAAAATAGGTTCCTCAGTTCTCACTTAACGATTATTTTTACCACTTGAATGTGGACGTTTATCCATTACAGAATAGTAATAGTTTTCCAAGACTATATAATATCAATATTTCATAAAAATCGGCTTGTGTCACATGGATAATGTCTCTTGCTATTACATCAATCTGTCAAGTGAAAACTGTGTAAAATGTCGAGCATTTCGTAATTTATACACAAAAATTATATAAACTGTGTCCTTAAAAAAAACAGATATTTATAAATAAAAAACAATGTGATTATTGTTTAATTGATATGCGTTATTACTAGAGTTGATACTTTTTGTTTCTTCATATAATAAGTGAATTTAATTAATAACATCTATATGGAAAGTAATAATAACAATAACAATAATAGAAATGATAGAAATATATCCACATTTAAAGTTACAAACTTGGATTATTAAAAAAATTATTCATCTATTATGTATGTTTGTTTACATATTCAATTGCGTGACTCGACTTCGTTATATTTTTAAGAAATTTTGTAGTGTACTTTACACTATTATTATACACGATAATGACCGTAGGTTATGCAATTTATGAATGATTCGGTAGAGTGAATGAACGTGTCTGGCGCATGCGCACTGCCAGCAAAATTCCATTCCCATTGCAATCTCGTTCCTAACGAGTTTCTTAGACGATGTGATACTAAATTAATCAAATACTTAAAATACTATATTATATTGATCGTTTTTAATACGTTGATATCGTCATTAATACAGGGTGGACCATGTAATTGGAACCTCTTCAATAATTGTATAAATATTGATTTTACCAAAAATTGATTCAGATGAATGTTCGAACGAGGCCCCATAATGCATTATTCAATTTTTGTGTATCCCTTGCAGGTTTCAACATTCAAGGTCATGTTAATTTTTTTAATAGGACACCTAATATATTTTTACAATAACCGAAAGGTTGTTGGATGCTGAGGAGTTATAACAATATTATTCCGTACTAGGCATAAAGTAGACAGTTATCGAGATATTCGCGGTATAATACTGTTTGTTCGGTATCATTTGAGTTTTGTAAAGATATCAACATTCTATTAAAAAAGTTGAATATATTCTTAAAATCTGGGGAACTATAAACGATACCAAATAATTGAACAGTATATTACATCACTCTTTTCAAACTGTGTAATATTCATCTAATCAAATTTTTACTGAAATCAGTATTTATGAATTTATTGAAGTGATTCCAATTACGTACCCCCCGTATATATCAATCGTTCGTATATTTTTATAGAAAATTATTTAATTTTTATGTTAAGGATAACATGTACCTGATATCTTTAATATAACATTTAATAAGCATGATAATAATGCTACATAATATGATAGTTGTGAAGAACTTAATTTAATTCTAAGAATTAAACTTAATTCGAATAGACTATTATCAATAATAAGATTACGTAGTATGTGTCAAAGAGAATTTACTATGTTTATCTGTAACTTCTTTGTAGCCTAAACATATGGTATTAAGGGTATTATTTAATAATTTAAGGATAAAGTATAATATACGATAAAATTATAAAACTACAAATATGTCGATGGTTCTTGACAAAATCGCAGTCTTAATTGCTATTCAGTTCGTTTACATGTTCTATGCTCAAGACAAACATCGTAACAGCATTTTTCCCATTTGTTGCATCCTTCGTCCGTATGACAATAGGTTGGTGGAGGATACCAGTCGTAGGTTCGGGGACAATGGCTTCTCAACGGCGGGCAATGTTTCTTTTTCTCTGTTACGAACATTTCTGGCCACGATGAGTAAACGAGAGGTACGTCATGTGATTTGTCGACGTTCATCCAGAACCATGGATATAAAAAAGAATACCAAGCGTATTCCATCCAAGTCTCGCTTTTCCCGCTGGGGCAACAATAATATCGATGATCAATTGTTTTGCACCAATATCTACATAAGTGCTCTTTTCCGTGTCCCTTTGTCGAGTAAATGCACGCGGCGAAAAAAAGGATCGTGAACAAACAACGCATCCTGAAACACTAATACATATCTGTTTATCATGAGCGCTTAAAATATTTCCTAGGATAATTGTTTTTTCGAGGCAATAAGAGAGAAAGGAGGGGGAGAGAGAGGAAAGGGAAGAAGAGAAGAAAGAGAGAGAGAGAGACGGAAAGGATAATAAGATAGACATGATTAAAATAGAAATAGCACAAATATATTTAAATATTTAAAATATATTTAATGTATACATGTACACCCCTGTCCATAAGTATTAGGACACTTATTAAATTTGAAACAAATCTGAATAAGGTTCTGAAATCATTGGAGAATTCGAACAGGCATTAATCTTTTGATACTTTATAACACAAAGGAAATGTATATTCAATACTAGATCACAAAGCTCACCATGGAAATTATAATTACAAATCAAATCGTTACACTAATACAGTCCCTGGCTCCTTCATTGCAGTTTTCACTAATTTTGACATTCTTGTTGTAAGTTTCTCAATTTTCTCAATAAACGAATTTCTCATTTTTGGTATTATATTTTGTTCTATTTCACCTGCAACTGGTTCCACAAGGCAGATTTTGATTCTGAGTTGGCTTGTCGTATTTTTCGAGCCGATTCATTTCAGATTTTCTCAATTGAGTTCAAGTCGGCAGATTGGGAAGGCCCGTTCATGATTTTTATTTTATTACTCTCGTGTAATTGTTTTAAATATTTTTAACGTATTTCTTTAATAGAAATGGCGTGTCTTAAAACTTATGAACGATAGTATATAAAGATGGATGTTTAATTTATGGATGAAGATTGCAAAGAGCACAATAATCCTAAAGACAATCAATAAACTACTAATAATACATAATAATCTTTCCCAGAAATGAATTTGGTGGTTTTTAAAAAAAACCTGCAAGGCGACGAAAACAGTTTTCTGGAAAGCAACTTTATTCAGGGAGATTTAAAATTCATATTCAGTTTTCTAAATGTCGGATATCACTATGAAAAATTTGTTTGGTGGAGGATTTCATCTATTTTTAATACAATCTTTTATTTCCTAGTACGTACAAATTAGTCGAACCTAGTATTTCCATTACAAATAAAACAATTAGACGAAGGATTTCGTACTCACCTGTGTCCTGACTGTTATCTACAACCAGTGTTCTGCTGGTCTTCCTTATAAGCTAGGGAAGACGCTATTTTTATTTAAAATTCGCTCGTAAAGCAATCGGGAGTTATTTCACTTCTTCATTACACTAGACACTTCATTTGGCGAAACGTCGAAGCGACAATGCGAAGAATATAATATGAAAAAGTGAAAATTTAGTAACAACTGACAAACCTGCTTTCTAAAGAAAACACATGTACGTAAATCATATTTATAACTACAATTGCAGAGACACTCAAATTAGGCCGCTCAAGTTCATTTCCTTCTATGTAATATTATTTTTTCTTTATTTTACTTATTTCACAATAAATGTGTGCAAATGAATACACAAATGAAAGAGAATGATGTATTTTAAGTACTAGAATGAAAATCATTTTGTAGAGATATGGTCTTGAACGATCAAATCTAGATGTTCTTATAAGACCTCTATAGTCAAAGTTTGGTCACCACTGCATTCTACAACTCGAAGTAGTAGGTATACGTATACAGCGTGTTCAGCGTAACGGTCACTACGTTTTGTGAGACACTTCAGATAGTCTGAGAGAAAAATGTCATAATAAAAAATTAATCAGTGCTCGATCGTCAAGAAATTGCGCTTTTTTTAATAAAAAATCGAGGTCACCTTCATTTTTTAAATGGTACCATATAATTTTTTCTACGCGGTATTGTAAGTGACATTGAGATAAATTCAATGATATAGAACAGAAGTACTTTTGTTCAATAATTTGTTGAGAAAATCATTTTTAATATATTATTATGCAGAGCTGTATAACCGCTTGCTCACGAGTAACGGCTGCTCGAACTTCTCCTTCCGAGGTACCCCCACTATGAGGCTCAAGTTGCCTCGCCCGTTCTTGCATCTTCCCGCTGCGATCCTGACGAGTCGATTTGAGCCCCATACTGGGGGTACCTCGGAAGGAGAAGTTCGAGCCGCCGTTACTCGTGAGCAAGCGGTTATGCAGTTTTCTTATAATGAGAGTCTTTATGAACGCTTATAACAAATATTACCGTTATTTAGAAATGTCATAGATAATTGTATTATCTACTACTGAACACCAAATCAGTGGTTAAACTGCATGCCGATGCCAAAAAGTGCTATTGATTTACAATACATTCATACATATTCTACGTATACGTATGGGTATACAATGAATAATTGACATCTAAAAGTTGAATTTTTTTTTTGAGCTTCTACAATTGAAAAATATTAACCCTTATGCAAAGCCTCTGTAAGTCGAATTTTCGTTCATTAAACCTCTCAACTTACTCGAAAATTTCGATAAGGCGAATCCTCCACAATCCAAAGACTACCTCTTCCTGTGAGATTCATGTTACCTAGCTTCGACTGTATTATGAAATGTGCATTGTATCATGCATAGTACGTAGAGTGATATAAAGATTAGCTTGCGATCTAAAAGAACTGGATATCTCTGAAACAATTAATTTTCAAGCATATGTTTATTAGGAGATTTTTGTTTCGTTCACTGAGTTCTACCAGCCTGTAAAGTTTGTACCTATTGTTCAGAAAAACCTTCTATTCGTATGTATACTATAAAAACATCGAGACATTACAATTGTGGTTACATTAGTTAAATGTTTGACTCCTGATAAAAAATATTGGCAATTCGAGAACTGACGATTAGTAAACATTTTTTTTTTTAATGATTCTGTACATTCGAAGAATATATTTTCGTTTGTAAAATATAAGATTTTCACAATATTTATATAATTATTAATAAACTTATACTCCAGTCAAAAATCATGGAGATTAATTATTTAGCTTCATAGAAGCTCTGAATTCCTATCTAAATTCATGAAAGTTACGTTTTAGTCGTTTAGTATTTCTTACAATTAGTTATTTTTTAGAAAGTTACTTACTGTTCCATTTCATAACAAAATACGCAAATATTACCTTGGAATTGCTTGTAGACGAGAAAATCTTTCGTAAGTATAAGCGAATAAATAACGTTTTTTTATATACGGGGTGTCCGATTTTAATCTATTTTTGCAAATATTTCGAAAAGTACGCTGGCTAGAAGAAAATACTTTTAGAGAGTTACAGGAGATCGAGGGGGATTTCGTAAGACGCAGGCAGGATGTTGCTAGGTGGAGGTGTTAAGGTCAGGCGAAGGTAATATACGATTTTTTAAATGGTATATAATTTTGAATGCAATAATCGGTGCAGCACGTTATTCCCTATAACAAGTATTAACCTATTTCTGTCAAAAAGACAGTGATTTAGAAGATATTTTGATTTCAATATTACAATCTGAAACAGCACAAGACGATATAAAGTTTAACGCGATTGTTTGTGCGAAGTTATAAACATAGGTATAAGTATGCGTACTAGTAACAATTCGCAAAATTGAAATTAATATATCGCCTGATATTAATGGTAAGAAAGATCCATCGTAAGTATTCAAAGAGTAATTGAAAATTGATTTTTTTTTCTTTATTCTATATTTCCAATACGTTTTCTAATATTTTGAAATTATATGCAATTCGAATAAGTATGTTCTCAAATATAGTTTCGTTAGCGTCTATTATTAGAAAATTACTAGAATGCGTTACAAAATTATTTAAATATTTACTGCGTCTGCGCAAAAATATAAGAATATTTAACTCTCTATTATATGTACACTTTGTTGTAAATTTATATTTAGTACAAATATACACTATTTCAATGAGCACATGAAACGTGTAGATTCAACACAATCGAAGAAATTTACCATTAAATATTACTCTAAAGTCTCAGTACTATTATCAATTGTCAATGTTTATCGATTAAAATTCGTATTATTTTCGTTTTAAACACTTATATCGTAATGTTTTTATCAAAATGATGATCATTTTAAAGTCACCAATTAAACGCAACATCTCTCGAATAAAGGAATAAAGACCATTGTGCATTTTGCCAATCGGATTGCAGCATAAAGAAGAATAACTATTCCGATTGGTTGAGCGCGAGGATACGCGTGCAACGACCTTACGTCCCGTTCACATTAGATAGTTCAGCTCAACGTTTCTAGACGCATGTTTGACGACGACACATAATGAAGAACAGTTACGAGGCATCCTATCGAACACAGTGTTTCTCAGACGTGAACGAATTAGAAATATAATCGCAAAAGGAGAATAATCCATTCGCTACGTAATCTTTCTAGCTGCGCAGTGAATAGAATATGCGAACGTATCGGTCGAGAGTCTTTTTGTGAAAGATGCGATACAGTTAACAGTGGTTAGAGCCAGTGTTGCCTTGTTCAGCCTTGCTACAGCGATACACACACGTATATATGAGTGTGCGTACACAAGCAGCCAGTGCGGTGCACTAGGCGCAGTAAAATCGTTCTTCGATCAGCCTTCGAACCGTGTTGTGTCGTGCGAAGGTCGTGAACTTTTATGCGAGATCGTTCGAGAAGCTCGCGTCCGTTACGGTTACGAGAAGGTTAAAAGGAAAGGTGGACGATCCTCCACGAAGAGCCTCGGTTAAAATGGCGGTGATCGGTACTCCGATTGGCGCTAAGCGATAGAAGAGGATCGCGGTACATTTCACGCTCGACGAGTTTTGTTTTGATTTCCACTTCGATAGATATCTACGGTGAAATCGGTCGTTTCGACTTCACTTCGAATCGTCTCGGTTTTCGTTTTCGTTATTGTACGTCGTGCGATATTAACGCGGCGTCTAGTTGTTCACGAAGATACAATCCAATTGAGGACGATCGAGGTGGTGAGACACCACCGACGGAAGGGTCTCCGATGTTGAACGATCTTCTTAGTTCCGACCTCAAATTCATCGAAAGGCCGAACGACAAGGACGACTTTATCGAATGCTCGTCGGCTTATCTGTAGGTAAGTATTGCCACGAGTGCATCTGTACTTTTTACCAACAGCAATTTTTTTCGTCGGACGGTCCATTTCTTCGAGCACATTGTCAGTTTGTGCCTCTATATTTCTTATATGTTCTCAAAATCTTTTTTGCATACGTCCCTTTGTTGTTATTTCGTCGTCGTCGAATGTGTTAGGTTAGGCTCCAGACACCAATGACTCTGCATGTTAACTCGTTGCCTTGGCGTTTAACTAGCTGGACGTATAGAACACGATAAAATTATGACACAAAGTTTTATTGAATATCATACAATTTCTTTGCTTCTTTTCTTTTCACAGTTCAACAGTTTAATAAGAGTTTCTTGGAGAGTATTTGTATTTCAATGATAAACGTTTTTACCATCTTTAGTTTATTTATTTATTTTTTTATCTATTTCACTAAAAGGTAATTCTTTTTGGAAAATTAAAGTACAAAAGGAGAGAAGCATATACCAGTTGTCAAGAAAAACTGACATTTATATGTTCTTTTCTTTGTATATTCTATAAAGTATAATATTTATTATTAAATATAAAATGAAATATAAATAACTCTGTTGAAATCACTGTTAACTTTGGGTTTAGTATCATTATTTTCAGTAGCAATTGCAGTAACAGCAACTTCTGTCACTATTGTCACGATCGGAGAACAAACCTTCATGTGAATCACTTTGCGAAGCTTTCTGTATAATATTGATCTTTATTTCTTAAAGTCATGACTATGACTAACAAAAGAATCAGATAAAATGGTGGTTGAATTATTTTTCTATTATTATAAATAAAACAGAATCTGGGATGCATCTCTGTATGAACTATAGATAGATATTTAATTATAAAATATATACATGGTTGTAATTGACATGGGCATCCCAATATTTAAAACATGCATGGTCGTGTGTCATGTAAGTGGCATTGTAATGCTTCTTACCAGCAAGATATTTAATTTAGTCATCAAAATAAACAATGTATATGGAATGGCCTATAGTAATAGATGTATGTTTTAGACTTTCTTTATTTCCGAATGTACATATAAAGAAATATACAGTATTCACTTCTTAGACTGTTTATGTTATTTCTTCTAGTCAATTCTCAGTGTGCAAACAAATAGCACATAGTAATCTGCTCATGATAGTTTCTCCTAAATGATTGATATTGCATCATTTTTCTTAATACTATTATTGTAAGTGTTGTATTATTGTTTTTATGCTTGTTGTTTTTGTATGTTGTGACAACCATGACGACTTATTACTGCCCATGCCATAATTCATAATTTTTGAAGCAATCCTTAGAATAACACGCTTTCATGGAAAGACAGCTCTCGTGCATCCACCAGTATATTTTTAAACATGTATTTTTTATTTTTTAATATAATTGCATATAGTATAAAGATTTCTTTTTAATATTTGTAGAATTTGTTTAATTTTTTTTCATAAGGCATTACATTAAAATTAATAATTTCTGTTTAATGATAGTAAGGGTGGTATAACATTAATTTTCAGTTGTGTTGTATATTAAATTATTTTCAGATTCGTATTTATACTAAAAAAAAAAACATTAAATAATGATTTTAACAATAGTATTTTGAAAAACTATACAAATTTTGAAGAACAAAGATTACGGAAACATTCTTCAATTTTATGTAAATACAATATAATATATTTAATATATAAGACATGTAACATGTTTCAGATCTTAAATTCATAAAGAAAACTTTCCCCTGCCAATATGAAAATTGACCGGAGTAGATTGAAAAAGTGCACTTCTGAAGCGGTTAGTATTATTTTATATTACAATTCTAAATACAATTTTTGATAAGTAATTCAATGATACTGTGTCCATGCATTATTCAATACATAAGTTATGTATTTCTTTGATAATGAAACAATCAATATATATATATATATGTATGTATCATTACATATGTATTGTATTCCATAAAAGTATAATATTATTAATTAATGAATTAACTTTTAGCCAGCAGAATGTCAGGCGCTTATAAGCAAGCTGCGTTCATGCTCCCATGCAGAATTACTGGAGGAGCTGAAGCAGATCGATGCATGGACGTTTGGAAAATGTGAGCTGTTTCATTGGATTGATGTGTTAGATCTTAGCGATAGCATTTTGGAAGAAGCTGCAGCAAGGAGTCCTGACAATCCATGGGAATTAGCTTGCGATCTTCCCCAAAATAGAGAGGTAAAATCCAATATTGTTGAATGCACTTAATTATTATTATTATTTACTATCTGTATTTAAGGATAATCACAGTACACATATTGATCTACGTGCCAATGTGGTTTTAATTATTTGCAATGCAGAGAAAGCAAAAAAGTTGTGTATCTTAATAATATCAAGTTTATTGTACTGTATACTGTTATATTGTTTTGTAGTATAGTGTATATGAATATTTAGTAAGAACAAACATTAATTAAAATGTTTCTAATTTATATAGGCGAAGGAGCTACTTCTTTGGGTACTTCACTTCACAACGTTACTGATTGAACACTCTTTCTCTCGACACTTATACAACAGTATGGAGCATCTGGTGACATTGCTATCAAGTTGTGATATGCATGTTGTGCTTGGTGTATTGAATCTTCTCTACATGTTTAGTAAACGTAGCAATTTCATTACACGTTTGAACAGCGACAAGAGGCAAGCTTTATTGAGTAGACTCAATCACCTAGCAGAGGTTAGTGTTTGAAATTTTTAATGTATTTCATAGTTTTAATACAATATATTAACCTCTGTTACTATCAATTTAATAAGAAAGAGATACATGTAAGTTTGTTATGATTGTTATGTGCTTGATTAAGTAAATTGAGTAGAATGGCTACAATAATAAAATACTTGTATTATAAAATCTTATATAAAATTAAGAACTCTTATTTCTTTAAAATTGTTTAAATATTCAAAATTACATATGTAATTTTTATATTTTAGAGTTGGGGTGGTAAAGAAAATGGCTTTGGTTTAGCAGAATGTTGTAAAGAATATCCAGATAAGGTAATTATAATGAATGATATTTACAGAAGAAGCGTTTTTTTATAAGACATAGCAACGTTTGTTTCTATTTTTCATGTTTCTAGCCACTTCCAGCGAGTGCCACAACATTGCATTTTGAATTTTATGCAGAGAATGCTAGTGCATCAGATGCAACGGGTACTGCATCAAATACTGGTATGAAGAAACTTGGACAGACAAATCTTGTAACATACATACACATTGAAGCTGTCGATAAACTTGGGAAAACTCCAGCTCAAATAATGAATGATTTATTAAAAATCTACAATGTACCACAAGACCGGCAGGTAAAAATCAATGTTTATAAATTTTAAAACAATTGTATTTACATTAAATATTACATGCAAATGAATTACTTCGCATTGATATAAGTACCTCTGAACATTGAAATTATTTGAACAAAGCAAATGAATAAATATATAATGTGTCATATTTTCTGTTTCTAGATGGCCTTGTTAACACACATAAGACTGGCACACAGTTTTTCTGACTATCGAAGGCGACTGCAGTGTGTACAAGCTCGGCTGCAAGCATTATCAGTGCTCGTATACAGTAACGCACTCCAAGAAAATGCACACAGTTTACTGCATGCTGGGCTTTTAGAAGAATTAGTCGAGTTATTGGAACTTCCGCATGCACATCTCGTTGAAATACGTGCTGCAGCATTGAGGACCCTCACCAGCATCATTCATTTGGATCGCAATCCACATTTTCCTAAGTAAGCACACATATACAGTATCGTCCATAATTATTCGAACAGTTCCATTTGTCAAGAAAACTCAAGATCATTTATTATTTTACCGATTCACTATAATTTCAAACATTAAATAACAGTACGGGGCGTGTATTCATCAGTAATAGTTAAAAAAAAAATGATTACTTTTAAATGACTTTCGTCTATATGTCTACATTTAGCCTGGATCACAGGTTTACATATTTTCGACATCCGCTAGACAAACTTCTTCGGTGTTTCTCCCGATATTTCATTCCAAGCTTATAAATTTTATCCGTAAGTATTTTTTGCTAATAGGATGTGTCAATCTTTTCTGTATAATTCATTCCAAAAAAGCTTGATCGAATTGAAATCCGCGGATTATGGGGACCACACTATTCTTTCAACCCCTGAAGGGCCGACTGAAAACAGTGACGCGGCAAGTCGTTATCAGGCCATATTGACTCATAATTACATTTCCATTATATGTGCCTTAGATCTAGCTTTTCAAGAAATATGTTTCTTTTTAACTTCATGGAATTTCGTTTCTCCTATTCCGGATTTTTCAGTGTCCATACTACTAATGCATTATATGCAGCTATATCAATATAATGCATAAGCAGGCTCGGTGACCAACGTCTTGTCACTCTCCGACACGAATATTCTCCAACCAATGTATCTAAAACATCAACGCCACTTTTTGTGGAATTATAATAGGAAATGATCTCTGGTTTATACTTATTTTCCGGTAAAGAAATAGAAATGTTCTTTATGGATACTAGATAACAGTACAACGCATTTCCAAGGTTTCCGCATGAATGATACTAATGTTAGTTTCTTCGTAAATAAGAAATGAGATGAATATTGTGAACAGACGTTGCCGCGTCACTGCTATGCTTAAGGCAGGGGCTTATGGGTCAAAATCACCCGGTGTCTACTGGGCGGGGGTTAAAAAGGTTTGTTTGTTTCTGTTCTTCTAGGTATAGTTGACACAGCTTAGAAACATGTTTAGGGTCATAAAAGTTTTGTTAAAAGGCGAATGTATCACGGAGTGTTGTTTGTCCTGATGGAATAGCGTGACGTTCAAATATTCGCTGATAGTCTTCTTTATTCATTTCACCGTTAATTTGAACAAGGTCGCATTTCTTTTCGCCGGCAAAATAGACCCAAACCATTACACGTCCTCCATGTTTTATAATATCTTCTTCCGATCATCCTCGTTCCAATTTTGGTGAGACCTTGCCCATACCAATTTTTTAACTTTATTTCCATTACGAAGTGGCTTCCGCACAGCTACACGTCCATTTAGACCAACTTCCTCTAATTGACGTTTCAGCGTAATGAGTGATACTGGATTCATTCTCGTACAATTTAATTTCTGAACAATTTCTGGAGTTGTACGTTTCCCATTCCGCTTGCTGGTAATTACAATCAACTTATTCTCTTGGCAGTTGTAATTCTCCTGCGTCCAGAGCGTGTACGATTTTCTGCACTACCTGTGTGTTGTTTTTTCTTCAGAAAATTCCACACGGTGATCTTCGATATTTTTAGCTTTCTGGCAATATTACCAGTCGACAACCCTTCTTCGTGAAGGAAATACACTTTATAACGTATTTTGATTAAGAATTCGGCTACTATTGGCATGACGTAGAAAAATATTTCTCGATATTGCACAAAGATGTACTAACAACAAATGACTACGAGAACATATAGCGTTTCAGCATTTTTAGAAACCCAAACATCAAAATTTAGGTCACTAGACCTTTAAAATAATAAAATATATTGTACTTTTGTAACTTAATGAAAAATAGGTACGTTATGGTTGTAAAGACCGATGATCGCAGTGCTTATGTCAGGTAAATACTATTGCGAAAACTAATATTGTTTTAATAGAACCCCAATAATTTTTATTTTATTACGTTTACACTGTATAAAAAGTCGATTATATAGTTAAAAACACAAATAATAGCTATACGACATTTTAATGCGATTTCAGGTAGAAAAAAGTAAAATGCCAGTACCGTTCGAATAATTATGGATGGTAGTGCACATATGCCATATTACAAATAAATCAACAATGAACTTATGTTACAATTAAAATCGACCCTCCCATATGAATGAAAAGATGTAATGTGATATTAAAAATTAGAATATTTGAATTTAAATTGTTATATAAAATCAAAAGAATTCTTATTTGATTTTTATGAAAATGATATTACTGAAATTTAAATTTCATTTTTTCAGAAAACCAGGCTCAAGGTTAAATATGATAATTGATGTTACTGGGGCTAGTTCGTATCACGGATTTCTTCCTGTATTAGTTCGCACGTGTATTACAACATTAACTTCACCACAGTCTGACGGACAACCCTTTCCTTTACCATTGGCGACGGCATTGTTTAGTTTTCTTTATCATCTTGCGAGTTATGAAGCTGGTGGTGACGCTCTTGTCAGTTGCGGAATGATGGAAAGTTTATTGAAAGTTATAAATTGGCCGGGAAGTGAACTGGAACATATAACAGTAAGTATTTTTAATTATTTTGTATTAATAAACGTAATACTAATATTTTACATATTATTCAACGTAACGTGACTTGATACTGAATATTTTTCGAAAATATACTCTGTAGGGTGTGCTGCAATAAGTAGGAGGTACTTGTACATGAAGAAACGAATGGAAAACGTACAATAATTCTTTTTATTAATTGTAGCTTCGTTTTCAAGAAAATCGATTTTACAATTTGTCAACTACACATGAATAGCTTCAGTCATTCTTATTACTTTGTTATTGCTGCGACTTAATTAAGAATAAACAGTAAAACAGTATTTAATTTATGAATCTTTAGTTTTGTTAATTTATGAATGGCTAAAACTGCTTTCATAAATTATACATATATAATAATTATTGTGCTCGTTTTTCAATATACTTTCGCGCTTTAGACCGTCAAATTCTAAAGTATTACTTGTTCTTAAATGCTAGACATCCTCGGAATAAATAACAGATTTAAAAGAATCCTATAAATAAAAATCTGTATCTCTCCGACCAAATTTACAGTGTTTTTTTAAGTAAAACAAAATTTAAAACAACTAATCACGACCTTCAGAATGTTTTACCTTTTTTAAATCAATTTTTTTGAAAGCAGAGAGTAAGAAAAGCAAATTTTATTCTACAATTTCTGTTTGTTTGTTCGCATACAAGGTGTTAAAAAATATTTAGGGCTTACAGGGTATATTGTACTCCACAAATTTAATACAAAACATCCACTAAAAAGGATATCGATGATGTTCAAATTACAAACAATTTTTTCAACATAAGACTTATTTACTTATTATACGACGTATTCACTTTCACGTACACTGTCTATCTCGATAAGTCCTAAATACCTTCATTTAACTAGAAAATAAATTCTTGCTTTTTAAAGTTCTGTATTCGACTTTTTTACCATTACAGTTCGTAACAAGAGCAGTTCGTGTGATAGATTTGATAACGAACATCGATATGCAAGGCTTCCAAGCTCACGGTGGCCTAGCGAGCTTTATCAATCGCCTCGACATGGAAGTGAACGTTTGTAGAAAGGAACAACCTTTCGAAATAGAACCCTTGCTTTATCAAGAAGCGTCACAAAGTTCTCGGGAAAGATCTTTAGATACAGAAGAAGATTCTGCAGTTTCGCGTCGTTTGAACGAACCTTTTGACGAACGTGAGGAATCATCAAATCCTATGGAGTTCTCAGAAGATGAAAATATGAGTTCTAAAGCAGACGATAAAAGCGAACAAATGCCGGATTATTCTGTTATAAAGACTGGAAAAACTTGTCTACCACAACGTGCGGCACTCTTAAAATCCATGTTGAATTTTGTTAAAAAGACTATTCAAGATCCAGCATTTTCAGACAGCATTAGACACGTTATGGAGGGTACTTTACCCTCATCTTTAAAACACATTATAAGCAATTCAGAGTATTATGGCCCGTCACTGTTTCTTCTTGCTACGGATGTCGTGACGGTGTATGTTTTTCAAGAACCATCATTGTTATCATCTCTGCAAGACAACGGATTGACTGATGTCGTACTACACGCTTTACTTATTAAAGCAGTTCCTGCCACTAGAGAAGTTCTAGGATCACTACCTAACGTGTTCAGCGCCCTGTGTTTAAATCAGCGTGGTTTGGAGTCGTTTGTGAAACGACGGCCTTTCGAACGTTTGTTTAAAGTATTATTATCGCCAATGTATCTTTCTGCTATGAGGCGACGCAGAAGTGCAGATCCTTTAGGAGATACAGCCACGAATCTAGGCAACGCGATGGATGAGTTAATGAGACATCAACCGAGCTTAAAAGTTGATGCAATCGCTGCTATCATAAAATTGCTGGAGGAGCTTTGTGTGTTGGGTTGTGATCCTCGTTACGTATGTTTACGAGCTACAAGTAAATCCGACAATTCGCCATCCAGTTCAGTGTCTGGAAACCGTCAATCCTCTGGACAGTCTGTTGGAGTCGGTGTCGGAGACTCTGGTGGTGGAGGAGGCGGAGGAGGTGGAAGTAGCAGCGACGAGGAAGAGGAAGACGAAGAAGAAACAAGTACCAGTTCCCATCCACAGCGCGAGGAACAGCCGTCACCATCTCCAGCGCAACCTGGCCCGCCTCCTCAACCAAGAGAAAAAACTCCCATAGCTCTGGTGGAATATATACATAATGTTATGAAGTTTGTTGATGCTATCCTCAGTAACAATTCAACGGATGATCACTGTAGAGAATTCGTGGCACAAAAGGGCCTGGTACCGTTACTATCGATTCTAGGACTACCTAATCTTCCAGTGGATTATCCAGTTGCCCAAGCTGCACAAGCTGTAGCCACAGTTTGCAAAAGTATCTTGGTAAGGATGTTTATAATAAATCTGCGATAAATTTTATATATTTTTTTTATGCTTTGCTCATATTACGAATTTAATTAGTCACTATTATTAATATTTATTTGAGTTTCTTGTCAAATTACAGATACTCCTGGTCTGAGTTCTTACAATTAATATCATGCTTTTATTTGTAATATCACTTTAGATCACTTATCTTACTCTAAACTATCAGTAATCTGAACTATCATTTAATATTGACTTGAAGTCTGAATATAATAATTTAATGTATCCTTCCTTCTAATTACCTTTTCTTCTTCTTTCTATAGTTTCATTGTTTGATGATTTGTTAGATTGATGATATTTATCCAATTTAAAGTATTGTATATAAAATACACAAATTTTAAGAAATTATAGAAATAAAAAATATAAGCTTGAAACCATTTATTGTATCAGTTTAATAAGTATATAAATATTTTTTATTTTCAGAATCTTGCACATGAACCACTAGTTCTCAAAACAGGTTTATCTCAATTAAATGAAGTTTTGAATTTGTTGAAACCACTTCATAATCACATGGAAACACCAGGAGGTTCTGTTTTACTGCACGAACTAGCATCTGCTCCAAATTTAGAGACAGCTTTTACCAGCGACACAGCAACACCATTACTCCATGCTATGAATGCTGCACATGGATACGTAGTGATGTTTGTTCATGTGTGTCGCACGAGCCAAAGTGAGATCAGAAATCTTTCTATGAATCACTGGGGATCAGAACTGGGGTTGACCGTTTTGAAAGGTCTTTCCGAGCTGTACATGTCTTTGGTTTGGGAAAGCACGCTATTGTTGGCACTCTGCAGCGAAGATATTATTCCAGCTGGGTGTGATTTTGGAAAGGAGGACATGGATAAATTAGTTCCACCTGAATTGAAAAATGATACTGAAACTCCTGGTTGGTCTGGTACTGTGTCATCAGATATGGGCAGTAATGGAATGACCACAGCCATGGAAGCCTTGAGTACAGACCCACCACCTGTACCCATGGAGGTGGATGATAAACCAAATATTGGTACCGGCAGAGCATCTCCAAGTTCTCATCAGCTTAAATACATTAAGCCATTGCTGGGAGCTTCGTCTAGATTGGGTAGAGCACTGGCAGAATTATTTGGTTTACTCGTGAAATTGTGTATGGGTTCTCCAATGAGGCAACGTAGAGGTCAACAGATGCCTTTGACACCAGCTTTGCCATCACAGGCAGCCAGAAGTGTAGCAACTGCCTTGAATTGTTTATTAACCCGTGGACTATCTTGGGATAAACTACCTCCATCGCCTATACCTAAATTTAAATTGACCTTTTTGATATGCTCCGTTGGTTTTACTTCTCCAATGTTATTTGATGAAAAGAGGCATCCATATCATCTGATGCTTCAGAAATTTGTGAAACTAGGCGGTCAAAATGCATTTTTCGCGTAAGTAAATGAAACGATTCAGTACAAATGTTTTACAGTTTTTAATTGTAACCTTCATTCGATACATTACATGTAACTTACATTTATATTTTTTGTAGTACTTTCCATTGGGCATTATCCGGAGGAGGGCAATTTCCATTGTCCGAAGGATTAGAACATCCAAATTTGCCTGACGGAACTGGAGAATTTTTAGATGCATGGCTCATGCTTCTGGAAAAAATGGTAAATCCAAAGGCTATTCTGGATTCACCTCATGTTGTTTCTTCGAAATGTACTGGAATATACAAGGTGTACGAAACGTTCGATCCAATCAAATATCTCACGGATATACATAAGAAAGCTTTCGAAGCTGTAATGCTAATGTGGGGCAAGAAACCTTTGAAAAATTATGGTGCCCGTATGACAGAGTCGATCCTATCTATTTTACGACATATTTTGCGAGGTGAAAAAATTATCAAGGAACGAGCGGAAAAAGAAGAAAATACCGAAGGAGCAAGTGGTACCAGCGGAATTAGAACTGGAACAGTAGCTGAGAGAAGAGAAGAACCAGAAGCAGACGTGAATCCAGAGCATCTCAGACAACTGATGGACATGGGTTTCAGCAGAGCTCACTGCATAGAAGCTTTGCTTCACACATTAACGGTTGAACAAGCTACAGATTACCTGTTGAGTAATCCTGCCACTTTACGAAGATCAGACGTAGCATCAGGCGATGGGAGTGGACAAGGTTTGATAATGGACTTGGAACTGGTAGACGACGATCAGATAATGCATGCCATAGCAATGTCACTCGGTGAAACAGAAGCACGTAAAGTGTCCGGTTCAGAAGAACCTGTTCGCGAGACAACTATCACAGAAAGTATAGATGAATTTACGTACAGCGCTTTGGGTCAGTGCTTAAATCTGTTGGATCTTATGCCTGACACCGTTTACAGAATTTGTGACTTATTAGTCACTATCACTAAGAGAAACGGAGACGAATGGCGTGATAATATGTTACGGCAACTTATAAAAGAGATTGGTAGTCTAGTAGATTGCTTAATTGATATCGCAGAAAGTCAAGATCCAAATGCTGGTTCACGATTGGTAGAATGCGAAGAAGCTAACAAAGTTGCTGGACGTATTTATCTTTATACCTTATTCTTTGAGGGAACGTTCCAAGAAATGCGTGTACCCTGTGCTCAAATTGTGGAAGAGTGTGCTATTTTAGACAAACTAGTACGCTTACTAGTGATAAGCGAAGGTCCGCTCACAGCAAATAAGAATAAAGCTGCAAAGGAGAATAATAAAGATGCAACGACTTCTACGAAGACTCCTAAATGGTTAGCGCCTTTGTTACTGCTTATAGATCGTCTGGAAAAGGTAGCGATATTGACAAAAAGGAAACAATTAATGCATAAGGTGACAAATAGAATGTGGAAGTGGTTCGATCTGAGTACCGGAAAATGGACATTGTATTCTCCGTTGAACAATCGCATAATCAACGATGCTTATTGGGCTGGTGAATCGAGCGCAAGGATATCATGTAGCAGGCGCAGATATCTTATTACCTTTTCATGCATGACACAAGTTAATGAAGAAAGCGACAATAGAAGACCCATTACAATGGGTTTTAAATTAAATAGCGGAGTTGAAGATGGTGGATCTAGTTCCGATTCAAATATGGATACGGATGATAGTCCCGTAGAAGACAAAAGAAATACTGTTGTTCAGGGACTAGATCCTAGTATAGCTCCAAGTATTATACGGTAAGATTCAAGTAAAAAGTATCTTATACAGTTAATAATTCTTGCTGAAAAAAAAACAAATTATTGAGTAGTAAATTTAAACACTTAAATTGCACATTTGATTTATAATAATACATATGTCTTTGTAAATGGTTGGTGCACTGCAATATGAGTGTGTACATTAATATTTTCTAACTTTCAGTACCTGTGTAAAATTATTGGCTATCCCAGTAGACAGAGATGCTTTGCACGCTTTGATGAAAGTTTGTCTACGACTTACCAGAGATTACAAGAACGCAGAAATATTCGCTCGAGAAGGTGGTGTGAAACTTCTTTTGGACATGACTCAAGCGAGCAGTTTCGTTGGTTGTATAAGTTTGAGTACACTCTTGATACGACATACTTTGGAAGAACCGCGTACCCTTCGATTAGCTATGGAAAAGGTATATTTTTTTCTTACATGATTATATCTACTTAAAGTCGACTTTAACTATTCAAAGGGAACATATTTCAGTTTTAAAACAGTATTGATAAGAATACTTTTAAAAAACTACAATATCACAAGAAAAAAATTTCCGAATTGAATGTATCTGTTTTCATTTATTTCACGAAATAACATTTCATCACAATATTGATTTATTACGTTTTCAAAAATATACTCATGTGTAGACTGTGAATATTTATGTATTTTATTACATCCAATTATGTAAAACAGATGCATTTTGAGAAATTTGCCAAATGAAAAATATAATCATTATATCTTGTAAAGATAAAATGATCTCAAGATTCGACATTTATATATGCGGTTGCCGCGCTAGGATCTCACAAACTGTTATTTTCAAACGTACTGGAGATACAAAAAAGTTATTTGTATGAAAATTGTATTATTAAATGAAATTATTTGCCTTAAGTACTCAATAACTGTATATGTTACTTTGTGTTTGGATAAACATCTGCAGTCTACTGTAATTTATATTACTATATAGGGTATTTAAAAAAGTATACAGGATTTATAGAGTAGATTACACTGAATAAGTTGAATGAAAAATGTTTAATAACACTTATTACTACAAATAACTTTATCGGATTGACAAAGGAAGCTAAAAATTTGACTGATTTTGTTGTTGATAGGTGATTCGTACACGTACCCAGGGTAATATACCTCCAGCGTATAAAGAAATTCTATTCATGACGCGTCAAATAAGCAGTGCTGTTTGTCGCAATCCCGAAGTTTACAGAGAGGTCTGCGAAAATATTTTAAGAGTTGACATCAGTTTATTACGACGTAAGTCTATTATATTTAATTACGTTATTATAGAACACATTTACAATTCTTAAATTTTTATAGTATCTAAATGTTCAGCTAAAAATGTCAAATAGTAAATTGATATCTGCAATTTTAAACTAATTGTTCGCAACATAATTACGTTGCAGGAGAGGATGTCGATAACAGATTAATCGTAAAGGCCCTACCTCCGAATCATTCCCCAGCTTTGCCGATGGTAGAAGAAGTGTCCATATCTGTTGTGCGTGATCTATTAAACGCCCTCATAAAACCTATACCAATCTTTCCTGAGGACAGCACATCGACACCCACAGGAAGTCCAGAAAAGAAGACCTCCCATCCAACTTCTACCGTAGCAACGACTTCATCTCGCCGGGACGTTATCAGAAACAACGCAACAACAGCGAACGATCCTCTCGACGACGATGACCAAGTTTCACAGATAATCCCTTTGAAAATCTATCCAGATGTCAGTAATAACGGCAAGATTGAACCTGAAGAAGCGAAAAAGCCTCTGTTAGCAAAGTCCGCTATTCTGAAAATACTCGCTGAAGCTGTTCGTTCGTACGGTGCAGTTGCGTGTTTGATTACAGAGCACGTGTATCGAGCAGGGCAAAGCGAAATGGTGACAGAGGACACGACAGCCCTCGCCTTCCTGTTAGACAAGCTTTTACCCATGTTGCCAGAGAATTCGAGCGACAAACAATGTAGTAACATGGCTAGAATGCTGATCGCTGCAATTGCTTCCTGCAATCACTCTCCAGATGTTCAGACAACCTTGGTGACTGAAGTAAAAGCAGCCTTAACGAGAACCTTAGCGCTGCCCGAAAGCTCTGAGAAACACGCACAACTTCAACTATTGATCGGTTTGATCTCTACTATGATCGATAGCTGCCCGCCAACTTCTCATAATCATTTAAGAGCCTCTTTAAAAGTGCATCAGTATAACAATGTGAACTATATTGTGAGAATAATGTTGAGGAAAGGAATAATTACTGATCTGGCAAAAATACCTCACAGTCTTGATCTTTCGAGCCCAAACATGGCTGGTACGATCAATGCCGCTTTAAAACCACTCGAAGCACTTTCTAGAATTATTAATCAACCTATGCCGGGGGCTGTGAACAATAAGTTTTCGAAACCTAAAAATAGAACGGTTCAGGAAGAACCTATAGGAGAACAAACGGGAACTACAACATCAGAAGCGACACATGCAGTTGGTGAAGAGGCGAATGAGGATGCAGAAAACACGGAACATGATATATCTGTCACTGCAGAGAGCCTTGAACCTACTTCGGAGAGTCAAGTACATGAAGAAGGAGACGAAGCTGCTCTTGAAGACATCATGGATCAGCTTTTAGAAAGGTAATCATATGTAAATGACATTACATTTCAAGATTGTTCATGTTTGCTAAGTGTATGAAACTTTGATATAATAATTTTAAAATGTTACTGCTCAAAACAATTACAGATTCGAGATTTTATATAATTTGAACAATTCATCAAATATCATTAATGAAAGGAATACTGATTGTCTAATGTTATAGCATTCTGCCTTAACTTTTACTGCATACAGAGTATTCTAGGTTTTTCTGCCCGACGTGCATCAGTCACTATACGACTAGAAACAAGAAAAGTGTTATGTAAACATATAAGTACAAATACTATCTTAAAAAGTTATAACAGCAATACAGAGTGTACAATAAAGAAATAATCTTATATTGGGTATTAAAGAAAAAGTATTCATAAATATTTGTTAACACAAAATTGTTTTCAAATCAGATAATATTCATTTTTCAAGCCATGTTTTCTGGACACTTATTATTTAGTTTGATGAATACTAAATACCCTGTAAAACATTATTACTTTGTTTAATTATCCTTTATAAGATTATTTCTTTATTAAACATTCTATACTTTTCTAAAGTACTTACATGTTTACATAACATTTTTTTCTTGAATCCAGTTGTAAAGTGCATTGACATATTGTGGTCATAATAACATGACATCTTGTATAGGAGTTGAAACTTTTTTTAGTTTTTAACATCTTAAACAATAAATGATTTCAGATGCGATCTTCTAATTATATTGACTAGTAAATTTTGTAAAAATAAGTCAACAAGAACTACTTTTCGTTTTATTAAACAAAAACAAGTCTTAATAAATTTATACAGCGCTAGTTAGTTTGTAATCCTTTCACTTTTGATACCATGTATATACTTTGAACAAGCAACAAAGTGTTTAGATAAATTCATCTTATACAACTTTTAAAAAAGTGTACTGGTTTATGTGTAAAATTCCTGATTTAGAAATCCTAACAGGAATTCTTGATCATAAATTGACATTCCACGCTACAGAAAATATTCGTTAAATTAAAAATGAAATACTGAGTTTCTAATGCTATGTGACTTTCTATAAATAATATCATTATTTTACTGATATGTAAGGTACTGTACTTATAATCAAGTAGTGTATTATTTTCCAGGGATGGCTCAGCCGTGGTGGAGGAACAGTCTTCTCGACCACATAGGCCAATGGATATCGATGATGAAAGTCTTGCTATACGTGATGGAGAAGCTGATTTTGACCCAACAAGGGACGCCACAGTAAGAGTAACATCGCTTTTTTTCATTTATCAATTTCTTTTTCGAAAACACCATGTTTTTAAAGAAATACAGTATTAAATTTGTAACACCTGAATACTTTTCTAGAAATTATATATGTATTTCAGTTTTTGATAAAATGTTTTTCTTCCTTTAATCCAGACAATTAATTTTCTCATTCAAATATCCCGTATGTATTCATTACTTTTTTCATGTTTCTTATAGATTGAACTACATGCTAAAGTATTACAAAAAATATAAAACAAGGTGGTTTTGAACGTGCTAGTTTCCTTGTATCTTCAAATAATAACTGATTATTGTGTTTTCTAGGAGGATTTAATGAGCTCCGATTCAGATTCTGACAGCAATCCTTCTGATGATAATGAAGACGAAGTACAAGATGACGAAGATGAAGAGGAGGAGGAAGAGGATGATGGTAATTTCATAATGATTATCTTGCTTATATCGAACGTTCCGACCACTCAACCACCGACCAATTGTCAATTGCGACCGGTATTCTCTCCCTTATAATAACACGCTTAGTTGCTCACCTCTCTCTATTCTATATATTTATAAAAAATATATATTTTGACTCCTATATTTTCGATGACAAATTCTATTACTAAAATTATTCAGTGCAAGTGAACGAAGATCATATACATTTCTAAATCAAGCTATAAATAGTTCTATTTTATTTAATACTTAACGAAAATACTGCACATTTCGTACATACATAATTAGTACTTTGTATCGTATTGAATTAAATATGTATTATTAGGAGAAGAAAACGAAGAAGAAGAAGAAGAAGAGGAAGAAGAAGGGTCTTCAAATTATGAAGAAGATGGAATAGAATTTTATGGAGATGTGCCAGAGAGTGGAGTTTTTAGAATGTTTCCATCTAGTGAACGCGATGGCAGCAATGTTGTGATGATTCAACATAATATTGACAATCAGGACAATGTTAATTCTTCTACCCCTGTTACGCCTCGACCTAATCTTCCATGGAGCACAACATTTCCTCTACCTCTGGGGCTCTTCGAAGATCCCCCTTCAGTTTCGGAAGGCAATGGTAAGCATACAATTATCAGAAATATAGTATTGTTCCCTTTTTTATACAGGATGGATGCTTCAGAAATGGTTAAATTTTAGAACTAAAATAAGTAAAAAGTGTTAATGTTACACATTAAATGTGTCATAGCTTCGTAGTTACATACAATGATTCCATAACTTGATTAAATACTATCTATAATTATTCTTTTTTCTTAATTCCTGAGAAATTGGCAGACTGCAAGTCTTCGGGGCATATTTGAAATGTCTTTTGTACATTTGAGCACCTCTTGTGATGTAAGAATCATCGTTTTAATCCTTTGCTTAGTATTGAATGGCCTTGCATGTCGTTAAAATCGCCTAAACATACGTTATTCTCCTAGGGACAAAAAACTATAGCGTATCGTTTAAAAAAATAGAGTTGAACTTGAAATCTCCGAAGACACAGCACGTACAAAAAAATTATTACTGCTTTGTTATACTTCCTTCGATACTGCACAACTTTTATGAACAAACATTTCTCATATCTCTAAAAATAACGGAGATAATTAAGGTGAAAAAAGTTATTGGACGCCTTGTATACATGCACTTACATGGAATTCAGCATAAAATCGGCATACTTTTTATCATTACAACGATTTTGATAACTCTGAAAATAAAGGCAGGATTTTTTTTATTTTCCCATTACAATTACTTACCAATTAATGTACCATATTATTTAGTTTTTTTTGTTATTTCTTCAATACTTACTAAGATAACATGAGGCGGTCAAATTTTGTGTGGTTTCCACCTCATAAAAAAAGTTCATGACTTTTATTTTTTGCTACACTGCAAACCTGCAAAGTTTGATACGAAGCTCCATAAAAAAAATTATGCCACATATTTTTATTCGTTACTACATAAAGAGTTAGTAACACAAGTTACGGATAAGATCGTTATCTCGGTTCCATTCAAAAAATGTTATAACACGTCCTTTATCATATTAATTAAATAGCTTATAAGAACAGGATATAAAGTGTTATACTGTCATTTAGGTATCAATTCTCATCCACTGCTAATACCACAGGGTACTTTGGAAACGGCTAGCACAAGACCTCAGAGAGTTCAACGACAACGAAGATTTCAGTATTTTCAGTTACCAAACCCACGAAATCCGAATCCTCCTGTAATATTACAAAGGTAACTTTAATTAGAACCAGATACATCAATTAACACTGAATGTTTATGTTTCAAAAGTAAAATCTCAAATAGAACAATTTTCAATGCGTATTAAGAAATGTTTTTCTCTTATTACAGTTTGCTTTGTAGATTTCAAACGTTTGAAACATTATACTTTTTATGTATTTCAATATCTTCCCTAGTTTGTTATATAACACATT
The DNA here is from genome assembly GCA_916610135.2 of Macropis europaea. Classification (NCBI taxonomy): domain Eukaryota; kingdom Metazoa; phylum Arthropoda; class Insecta; order Hymenoptera; family Melittidae; genus Macropis; species Macropis europaea. The sequence goes on along the minus strand of OU744345.1, from coordinate 20,059,991 downwards.
GTTTTTAAAGAAACATAAAAAACAGTTTTAATGTTTTTATCTATACTTGTAATAATATTCTTTTCTTTATAATTGTAGACTTTTAGGACCAGCAGCACAAGCACTTCCTTTATCTGCTAGTCAGGTTTTAGCTTCAAGTTTTCGGGACACGCGTGTCGTTGTAATGGATAACGGACTTGGAATATTTACAAATCAAGAAGAGGAACAAATAGATTTTGTGGTTTGTACATTTTGAAATAGTAATATTAATTTGTTAATGAACATTACAATATTTGTTGCTCACTATGAAATTCAGACTATTATAGATACTGTAAAATTAAATATAGTAATTATATAATTATTATTTCTTTTCTTATTAATTTTAATATCATTGCAATGTTTCCTCCTCAGGATCAATCAGGCTACCTTTTCGGACCAAGTCTTGCAGCTACATTGAATAATATTCCAACTGCATTACATTGGTGGATCGAAGAGAGTAAATTATTGGATGGAGATTCTCAACCGGATTGCTGCGTTGGTAAATATTTAATAACACTCAAAAATTATATTTAATCTGAATAATGTATTGATATTTAGATATACTAATTTAATAATTGTAAAAAGTAATTTTTTTGAAAGTTTTACTGATAAGCACACTAGAAATTCATGATGCCACTGACTTTGATCAAATTTTTCACGATTCACTTCCCAAGCATTACTGATAACTTACTTATTTTAAGTTGCTACTAATTAATAACTAATTACTTTATAGTTATTTATCGTAGTCGTTCCACTTTTAATATGTAGTTTCTCAGAAATGCTTAAGAGGTGGATCCCATTATTTTGAAACAATATTATATACAGGGTATGACATTTAAAACAATACACCAAAATATCCCTGTAAGCTTTGAAAACACAGACGAATGCATGAAAGGAGATTTGTACTGTTGAAGAGGCAAATATTGTGATGGAAACATTCTCCATTAAAGTTATCGGTATTTTTATAAATGGCATTGTATATATTTTTAACTTATTAGTTTCATATTTTGTGGCAAGACAAATTTAATGATCTATATTACTATGACCTTCAAATGATTTTGCTTTTAAGAATTTAGCGACTAGCTCTAGAAACATTATATCAATTTTGTCTTTTCAATTTGCCAATTATAAATCGTAACAATCGACTTCTGTTTAAATAAAATTTCCTTTAATGAGATAAATTAAAATTACTGCTTTTTTACTATTTAATTTTGTGTTAAAGGTGTTGTGCATAAACTAATTTCTGGCCTGGAGAAACGCAGAAATGCAGAATTGGCAGAACGAAAAGAGAGACGCAAGAAACAACACAGTTCGGAGAAAAAGGGTGAAAAGGATGGAAAGGATGAAAAAGATCATTTAAATAATACGGAGTGTAAGTTAATTAAGTTTTTTATCATTTTTTTTATAGATCAATTATTGTAGAATAGTACTTCTGATTGAATGACCGCGACCAATGGAATGAGTATTCCAGAAAACGTCTCCTGACTCCCGATGATACTACCTGCAGTGTTGGAAAGTTGGGATACTCATTCTATTGTACACAATCCACACCCAAAAGAACTAAACAGTAACAATGTAGTATAGGTTAACTAAGCAATTTAATAGGAAAATATTTGTATTAGTATTTAAATTTTGCAATTTAAAAGTCTGCAAGATGTAAACAAACTGGAAACAATTAAAAAGTCGTCAAAAGAATGAAAGAATAGCTACTGCACAATGTGCAAATTACTTTCTAGAAATATTGTTCCGTAACTGATTGTTAATATCGTCCGTGCTTTCAGTATCTTCAGTACTGCTATACATTATACAGTCTTATAATATAAAAGTCATCTGTAATAAAAAGTACATTTTTAAATACTTAAAGACAAAATACAGTCTTATCAGTTTTATTTCTACAATTACACCAACACAAAAATATTGAACTCGAAAAATGTGTATTTGCATAAACACTTACAGTTTAGATATAACATGAAATACTTTATTATTTCAATGATTTAACATATGATGAAAACATATTTATTTCGTTTTAATTATCATTTCAGCCGGTTCTTCTACTGTGATACCTATGGAAGAACAAAGATCGACAGCATCGACATCTCAAAGAGAAGATACGAACAATCTCATTACTGGATTCGAAACTTCTGTCGAAACAACTCAACAAGAACGTACACCTGACGAAGATATAATAGGTTCGTAACATTGAAATTTTTAAAAGAACATATATATTACGGTGTCAAATTTTTAACACATGTAGTTCAGGACAATTACTAACACTAATGTTATATGATTCCCTTACAAAAGTACACACACTAGCGCGTGCCGTTGATTCACAAAAGCAGGTCGAAAAATTTTGCGGCCAATAGTACTTACAAAGAAAGAGAAAAAATACCCAATCAGCATGGGCCCTTAAATAAATATTTTAATTAAGTCTTGCCTTATTGATATATAACTCAACATTGACTGCTACGATCATTTAGCACGGAAGCATTTAAAAATGATCACCTATTCCTTTAAGTTCGAATGTTACATGCATTAAAAAGCATTCTTAATATTGTTATGATCCATGCAGGTAATACCCTTGGGTATTCAGATAATGTACTTACTAAGCAAATTTAGCGACCTTTCCCGCACGATGTACGATTATTTTGTACAGGATAATTGTAAATATTAATTCTTAGAATTGTACTGAGCCACATGCGAATCAAAGGACAGTAAACATTTTAATTCTCGTTATTAAAACAGCTTTAAATACTTACGTAATATTCTTTCAAAGAGGAGATTTCTTAATTTTGAACTTAAAAATTTAGATGTAACTGGTGAAATGGAAGTAACGGTACAAGAAGACGAAGAAGGACTTCCAGCACCACTGGAAGAGCCATCAACTGGACTTAGAGATCCACGAATTAATAATCGAAATGCAACTTTAGAGCTCGCTGAAAGTATTGTCGATTCCGTTTTGGGCCCCTGCGCATCTGAAGCGAGCAGATTAAGTAATTTACTTTTTAATATAAACGTAGTTTGCAATCAATAATTGTGTAGAAAATCAATATACTGTCAACAATACTTGCAGAAAAAAAGAAAGTTTATTTGAAGAAAAAAGAAAATTCATTCAAAGAATCTTTTTTAATAAGCAAATTCTAATTAACATTATTGAATTGTTGTTAGAAAAAAAAACAGAATATTTAATGTTAACATGTGATACCATTTCACTACCGAGTACATTGTAAACAAAAATTAGGACACGATTATTAATAATTTTGAACAATCTATAAACTTTCTGTTATGAACAAAAAATATTGTATAAATCTACTACCATAACATTTCTATTTAATACCCAGTGTATATAATATTTGGAGTTTTCGTAATACTCGAGATCTTAATGATCAATCAATTATTTAAATGTATGACTAAAAATGATTTTATTTTAACAGGACCACCAGAACGAACCGTTGAAGGGTCGAATACCAATGATACATCTAGTCGATCCAATGCATCCATAGTAGTTGATTTTAGTCAAGAATCCAACGAAGACCTATTGAGAGAAAGTGATTCGTCTGAGTGGATAAGAAGACTGTTAACCGATGATAGTCAAACGAACGTCGAAAGAAAGTAAGTATTCCCTTTTTATTCTGCATAAGTAGATAACACTATAGATACTTGTGCAATGTATAATATTTAAACGCGTGAAAAATGTAAACCTTCTAAAGTGAGTGAGTAAGAATACAGTTTCGAAGCATTTAAAGTACGAAATACAGTTTTGTGAAAGACCTACTTCATCGACTACATTAAGAGGAACAATATTGAAGTTTAAAATTATATTCATTAATAAAATAGACAAAACACGTTAGAATATTACAATAATGTATATGGAAAAGGACTTACAAGGGATGTTTCGCAAGTGGCTCCCTCCGATTTTGATGAAACTTTAGGATAATGTACAACTCGAAAAAATATTTGACACGTATTTTTTTTGTCAGCCATCATCCATAATGAAAGGGCGAAAACAGTCCTCAAAGTTGGGGTTACAAAACCTATTTTGCCATTTATCTTGGAAGATATTCGTTGTATAGAAAATATTTAAATGTACGATTTGTGTATTTTTTAATGATATATTTGACTATATAAACAGAATTCTCAACAAATAATTTGTTTAAAAAATATATTAAAAATTAACATTTTTTGCAATTTTTTGGTAAATTGTTGATGTATTTTCATGAAAATTTATTATATCAATATTGTTCATTTATTATAGTACCAGCTATAATCACACTTAGAATTTTAAGACAGATTCAGAATTTTTTGTTTATTCATTCAGATGATTCTCAGGGCAAATTTTAGCAACCACTATAGCTTTGGACAGAATCATTATTTCTGCCCCAAAGAATTACTACATATTTTTAAAACATTGTTTGATACAGCTACAAAGTTTTAAATTCATGTATAAATATATCATACTGATATATTTATCAATGTTTGTAATCATAATGGCTAGAAACCAATGAAGTGTATTATACTTATTACATGCTTATTTACATACTTATTGACGATGTTAATCGCAATTAAATAATTAATTTTTTTTTTGTTATTTAGCGCAAATGTTCTCAATCAAGATCCAACAACTTCAGCATCAGAAAGTGTTAATCCAGAAACATCAGAACAACAACAATCGTCGCAATCGACACAAACGCAGCAGTCACAACAACAACAGCAGCAACCGCAATCTCAAGAGCAACAATTACCTGATGGGGTAGATCCATCTTTCTTGGCCGCGCTGCCGGAAGACATGCGCGATGAAGTTATAGCTGAACAGCTTAGGTATATCTACTATTTAAACATGCACAGTGTTTCGTGAATGCATGTCACCATTTCAAGGACAGAATCTACAAACTATAAATAAATCAAAATGTTATACGAAAATTGGCACGCCCAAAAATTGTTGTTAGGTGGAAAATACCAGACGTTCGCATAAATTCAAATGCATTTCGAATTTTTTCTTAAAGATTGCAAATGTCATTAATTCACATAACATATACAATAGGTTTTAAAGGCCACCAGAAATAAAAAATATAAGAAACTTACCCCATGCTGCGGGTTTACCTCAAGCATTTTCTTTAAAATCTTTTGTAACTCGGAAATTTATGCATATACCTACTATTTATGTGATACTTTTTACTAATTTATAGTGTACAGGTTCAACCCCTGAAGTATTGACGCACATTTATGAAATAGTCTTACATATTTTACGAGTGCTATTACGATGTCCATATTTAATAGTTAGTATTTTAAGTATTAAGAATGAAAAGTAAAGAAAGAATTTTAAATTTTCCTAGGCTTCAACGAATTCGACAACGAGCACAAGCGACGGTTGTCGAAGAATTGACAGGGCCAGTCGAAGTTAATCCAGAGTTCTTAGCTGCTTTGCCACCAGCGATTCAAGAAGAAGTTCTTGCGCAGCAACGCTTAGAGCAACAACGACACGCAGCTGCTTCAGCTAATCCGGAAGATCCAGTTGATGCAGCCGCATTCTTTCAAAATTTACAACCGTCCCTCCGCCAAGCTGTTAGTTTAAATTATATGAATCATAATCAAATTACTATTACTAAAATCTTTCATCGGTATTTACCTTTTTTTCTTAACACGTGCAGATTTTAACTGACATGGAGGAATCGCAAATATCTGTTCTTCCACCGGAATTGGCTCAAGAAGCTCAGAACCTCCGAAGGGAATGGGAAGCTCGAAATCGACACATGATGCAAGAGAGATTTCTTAATCATGTTAGCCAAGGAAATACGACGTTGTCAAGTATATTAAGAAACTCTGGTAGAGGTGAATACGATTTCTGTGCAATATGTTGAACTTCAATTATTTAGGTTATAACCTAACTATTAACCTAAATTAATAAAACTTTATAGGTAGAGGCGGTGGTACACGTTATGCAATTCGCGCAGTAGCACAAAGAGGACAGTGGGGATCATGGAATACACGTGGTAATTCTAGCATAACACATCAAGGTGCTGGTTTACGACTTAGAGGCAGGCAATTATTGGATCACGAGTCTATGGCCTGTTTATTGGTATTGCTGTTTGTCGATGAACCAAAAATTAATACATTAAGACTTCATAGAGTTATCAGGAATCTTTGCTATCATGGTAGCACAAGGGAATGGGTTGTTAAAACCTTGTTAAGTATCATGGAAAGAAGTAACGATGAAAACAAAGACATTGCCCTAGACTTTGGCGGAAAGTTTAAGAGAAAAAGCTTGGCACCTCCTGTAGATTACTGGTAAGAAACAATTTTCTTAATAAGTGTTTAAAATAGTACTGGTATACTTTTTAATAGTGTTTTAGAAAAAGCATGACCGATACTACGTTTCTTCATCAGTATAAAAGAATTCTTGCAAGGAAAAATAACTGACTTAAAGCCCTTAATATTCTAGAGCTTGTTTGTACTCATTAATTGCTATATTTGAAATTCTCCTTGTTAGTTCTAGAGATAGAGTTGTATATAGATATCTGAACCAAATATCATAAATTTAATCTTAACAAAAGATTACTATTTGCTTAACAGGAAATAAGTATTATTATTTAAAACATTGTTTAAATTTCGATATTTCAGTTCTCCTAAAATCTTTGATCAAAGGAACAATGCACAATCATGGTTGAATATTAGCATCGACGCAGCACTGGGATGCAGGGCAAATGTCTTTCACATCGCTAGACACGGGGGTAAAAAGTCGGAGAGACAGGGCAGTAGTATTGCAATTCATCCACAAGCAGCGCCTACAGTTTGCAGGTAAATTAACTTAGCCTGACAATTAATTGTTTATATTGAATATTTTCTATATCTTTATCAATTTTTTTCTTCTGTTCAAAAACTTTCTTCTAATAATAGATGACAGATATTTTGGAATGTTCACTGTCCCTTGACCCACGTATGGTTCAGCATAATACTATATGATTCTTATTATTATTATGTGGGTATACTCAGTTTGTATACGCTGGGTTTTAGGAATCAAGCACAGACTTATGTTAAGTCACTTGGTTCCTCTGTTATATATTTAATTCTATTAAATAACAACAACATATCCACAAAATACGAATAAAAAATAAATACATACATACTGTTAGCGCATCAAATAAAACACATCTGAAAAAGAAAAAGTCATGATGTCAACCACTGGCATCACTCATGTCGAATTTATAGAACACTTACGCCAGCTTCAACTACCAACATATGTTCACCATATACAAAGAGCAGCTATACTGAACAGATGTCATACAGTAAATACAGTCACTCATGAGCCAGTTGTCATAACGAATACCAAGTTTGAATAAGACTTGTTGTTAATTCAATAAAATCAACCAAATTTTATAAGATTAATAAAATTATATTTTGAAATTTATGTTTCACATACAACAATTGCGTGTCTTGAATTTTTCAAGGTTCTCTGTCAAAATTCTTCTGAATTATGTGTAGGTCAGGGGACAACAAGCATGTTAATTATTATTTGTTTACATCTTTAATCATATTTAAATATATACTTTACATTTAAATTGTCTATGGTTTTTTAGACATACATTAGAGTTGTTAATATCACTGGCAAAGGGTTTTCCTGGACACTTTGTGCCACTAAAGTCTAAAGAGTTAGAAGAGAAGGAAAGTAATAAGGAAAGAGACTTGAATAACAAAGAAGAAGCTGGTTCGAAAAGTAAATCTGCTTCGAAGCCAGGAAAAAGCGATCAGCCAGATTTCTGGGACATGCTCTTAAAGCTTGACTCGTGTGCCTCGAAGAAGGGAAAGTCTGTTGCAAGAACACATTCAATTTCGAATTTAGGAAACGAGCCAGAACACAGTATAACTACCTTCGAGGCTTCAGCTTTTGGACAATTGATTTCAATGCTGAATTGGTCTGTTATTAAACGCAGCAGTCAGTTAACCGATAAACTGCTGAGACTGTTGTCTCTGATTTCGATTGGGTTGACAGAAGTAAATCCATATCGTAGACAGGAAGGAAACAAAAACAAGAAAACAGAAGTGAACAAAGAACAAAGCGTTGCTGCACCAGAGGAACATCTCAGACTGGCTGTACAAGTACTCACCAGCAAAAGCTGTTCTGAAGAAGGACTGGAAGATGCAACTGCTTTATTGCTTAATTTATCTCATTGCCCTGATCCTACTAGACAATTGGTAATTTAATTTTTTATCTTTATAGAAATATTTATGATAATCTTGATATCGAAATTTAACAATAAATTTATCATACATGTAGGTTGCTTCTAGATTAAACAATAAAACTACGAACATATTTTATGGGTAAAAATAAGTAAAGAAATGTATAAATTGAAATACTTTACTGAAAAGTTATGATAAAATAGCTGAAAACGATTGACGTAGCTTTTATTAGCTACTTTTACTAACAATATTTCATTTCGAAGTATCAATATTGACATTTTATTACTATACGAATTTCGTGTCAATATTATTTCATTTTAATGAATGTATTATTAATTTGTAGTTTAGAAACTCAATACTATCTGACGTAAATCATAGCTTCATAAATCAATCGGATAAGTTGAAAAATATTTTTTCTTACAACACATAGGTTCAGCTTGATCGTTTAATATGGAAAAACCCTGTATATTTGTTCCTTTTTACTTTTAACTATAGTACAAAATTCATATTTAATTTATATATTAACTTGTTATTAATATTCATTTTACAGATATTAAAATTACTTTTGGAAGGCGCCATGGAGCTGGCCAATATGGTTTGCGATCATATAAACGATTTAATGATAGAATTGAAAGTTTTGAATCGGGAATTAAGACGAAATTCCATGGATGAGCAACCTTCCTCCAGTACTGGAGGACCTCGTGGAATTCTTTTAGATAGGTACACATATATTTCCTATTACACATATACATACAGTAAACCCCCCGTATTGTGCGGGTTTCTATAATGTGGATAAAGCGCGGTATATAAATTTCAGACTTTCAATTTCTATATTCAAATTTTACTTCGATTATACTTCATCAGATTATATACTTCTGTTTATACCACACTGCATCGAGAGAACATAGTTTGATAGTATTTGTGCTTGCAAATTGTATGGCAGGTTGGGGTTCTTGCATGTACACAATCGTAGTACAGTAACAAAACATTTTTGCAAAAACTTCTATAGGGGTATGTTCTTTTTCAGGTACTGATTTTATGATATTGTGTCAGTTTGAATTTTACATAATCTATAAGTTTCGTATAACCCGAAACGTATTCCTCGGGGGTCTACTGTATTATATTAATGCAGATATTAATTTTGAATCATAATATACTGCGGAAAATAATTAGAAGATTTTATTTCTAAATAAGTTTGTATAGTTTCTGTTCCCGAGGAACAATATAAGATGGTCATTGAAGATTTAATATCTGTAATGAGTGAAGCATTTAAGGTACTTGACACCTTACTGACCGACAAATCATTTAAATGTAATAGTCCTCTAATTTCTGTAAGCAGTATGTTATATTGTTATATTACATTTATTGTACATTCAATCATGATTATTTGAAATAGGTTTACAAATGAAAGCGTAGTGGTCACTGCACCGAGCAAAGTTAAAGCTGGAAGTGATCTTCAGTTACCATCAATGGCTGCACTTGTTAGCAAAACTTCTAGTCAGGCGTTCTTCTTAAGAATACTTAAAGTGATTGTACAGATACGGGAAGCTGTACGTCTAGCAAATACTAAGAAAACAGGTACTGTGGATTTATGAAAGTTAATTTTAGAAATAACTTATATTAATATTCTAACGCTGATTATTCATTTATAAATTAAATACAGTATTAAAATCAAATATAATTCTAAAATTATACATTTAATATAATTACTTATATCGTTAAAATACTTTAACGTTCTTAAATCACATAGTGTAAGAAATTATTGCATATTTATCTTGGAAATTTTGTATAGCTAACCAAACTACAGAAAGCACTGCAGACGCTGGAAGTACAAATCAAGCACCAGAAGCAGGTAATTCACTATACTGTATGTTTACATTTATTATGTTTTATTCCATGTATGAGACTCAGCTTTTATGAACAATTTACTACTTCTATATATTTATAAATTCTCTCCATTTGCATTCATACAATTTACATTTAAATTCTTATAATCTGAAATACATTATCTGTTTGTTGGTAATCTGAATATTTGTTTTATCTTAAACACAAAATATTGATCTATGAAAAAATGGTTCTAATTCAGAAAATTTTACACACTTATCATTGTAACTGTATAACAATTTGTAATATTAATCGGTGGAACCACTGCAGTAATCAATATTTTCTAAAAAATTGAAATTTTTTTATGTCTTAATTTATGTAGAAAACATGTTTATTTGAAAATTTAATTTACTAAACATTTGCCTACGTCTCAAATATCTAAAAAAATATTTATTGACATATACTTATAGTTTAGTGTAATTTATAAAACAACGATTTTAGAGAAATAGACTGACATTTTTCATATTGAGTAAGTTCTAATACATCTTAGGAATACAAGAAAAAGGTTTTAGAAAAATAGAAGTTTGTGTGATATTTATAATTCATCGAAATTTTAGATTGAGTAAAATAGAAGTAGTAAAGCATGTGTGGTAAAGCAATGAATAATGAGATTTAATATATTTTTAAAAGGCGATGATAACGCTGACGCCGATGTGCCTATGGATACGACCCAAACAAACTCGTCTCACTCTGAAAATGTGAAACCAGCTGTCGCCTCTACTGGTAAATAATCACTTCTAGACAGTGTTTCTAATATTATACTAGAATTCCGGTGTGCAACATTTTTGCTTCTATTCTAAATGAACCGGAAACAACTTACGATGACCAACAAATTAAATACTTACCACAGTATTAGTAAAATTGATTAAACAACAATAGAAAATAACAAATTTTGTCAAATTATGAATATACGTGTGACAACTTGAACCGTGAAGGATAGTTTTATTGTTAGAAGCATTTTATTAATTTTTCTTGCTAAAAGCCTCTGTTTCGTGACAGTTCAAAGATCAATAGTAGATAATTTATTTATTTGTATAAATAAATAACGGTACATATAACCTTACATATATCTTTTCTTTTACAGCAGAAGAAAAGCTTCCATTGTTAAGTGAAAGTTTAGTTTTGGATCATCTATGGGAAACGCTTAGCGCTTGCTTATTGGAATTGGAATATACTCCAGACCACCATGCAGTTTTAGTCTTACAGGTAAACTTTTCTTAGTTCCAAAATTAATTATTAATTATTAAAGAGTCCTCAGATTTATACATATGCGTATATTATTTTAAATTGAAATAGTTTTTCATGGAAATATAATGTATTTCATATTACAGCCTGCAGTAGAAGCATTCTTCTTGGTACACTCGTCCTCAAGTACTTCTCGTGAACGCCAACTAAATACAAATACAGAAAACCGTGAAGTGGTTCCTGATCTGGCACCAGTATCACCAATATATTCAGACAACGAAGGCACGTCTCAGTCTGAAGCTACCATTAACACATCCTGGGACATGACACCTCCACCTCAAAAAACATTACCCCCGGATCAGCTCAAGTTCCTTAAATTTGCTGGTATGATAATTTATTTTTTTTAAATCGTTGAATTAGAATCAGATTTTTTTTAGATATTATACCATACGCAAGCAATAACTTCGAACGTGTTTGCTATATATGCACACAGGATAATTGCTAAACAATTCGGAAAATAGTTGAATTGCAATGTAAAAATTGTACTTTTGAAGTGTAAATATAAGTGACCATGCATATTTTGCGTGGCTGAAAATATACTGCTAAAAACTATTAGAAATCCAGTGGTTTTAATAGTCGTAAATAATCTGTCAAGTATGAATAATGAAAGATATATTTTGTCTTATATTTTACCATTGTCATTTCATGTTTACTGTATATAATTTTTGAAGCGTTTATAATAGCTGACACTTTTTTGACATACTTTTTCATATACTTTACACTTTTTTGTAAATCATACGATATCTTGAAGTAGCTGTGTGTAACGCACTTACTTAGGCTACTATACATCCTAAAGAACTCGTAACTCGTTAGGGTTACAGTCTCTGGCCGAAAGCCTCGAATATTGCCCGACACTTTCAAGATTTTGTACGTTTGTATGCTTTCGGGATCCCGCATACCCGTAGTATCAGTGCATCATCAGTACAATAAGAAATCCTTTTCGCCTGACAGTGTACTTGACACTGCCCGTAATTCTTATTGTGTAAAATTCGTTTTTCTTTATACTGATTGAATATAAAAATATAACTAAAAAATTATTCCCAAAAAAGAAAGTAATAAATGTATTTCTCTTACAGAAACGCACAGAACAGTTTTAAACCAAATTCTCCGTCAGACGACTACACATCTAGCAGATGGACCATTCTCTGTCTTAGTTGATCACACGAGAGTTTTAGACTTTGACGTAAAAAGAAGGTACTTCCGAACAGAACTAGAGAGAATGGATGAAGGTATTCGAAGAGAAGAATTGGCGGTACATGTACGCAGAAGTCATGTCTTTGAAGACTCGTTCCGAGAACTTCACAGACGAAATGCTGATGAATGGAAGAATCGGTTCTATATCGTTTTCGAAGGTAAAAAAATATTATTTATTTGTTTATTTTACAGTAAGAAACTCTTTAATACAAAAGAGGAACCGAAAAGAAAAAAGCGATAGCATTTTAAACGTAATGCTAAAATAAAGAATGTATTATAAGTAGACTGTGTATATTTATGTAATTTAACTAATTCAAGTATGCAGAACAGACTTACTTTCAGAAATTAGACAGATAAAGAATATAATTTTGAAACTTTTACAAAATTGAACAACTGTTTTCGAGATTGTACTTCCTCCAAAGATATTAAAGTATAAAAATATAAATTTGCATAAAGATCCACAGTCTAATTATAAATATTAATTGTATATTATAATACCATGAAACAGGTTTATTTTCTTAGATCTTGACTTCCCTTGGCTTTTAAATCCTTTTTTATTGGAAAATTTCTTATTAATATATAATTGCAATGTATGACACACCAATAAACGTTTTTTCTGATTTTTGTTTCCATTTCTAATTAATCATACACTATTCAATTCTAGGCGAAGAAGGTCAAGATGCTGGAGGATTACTGAGGGAGTGGTACGTTATCATCTCTAGGGAAATTTTCAATCCGATGTACGCTCTGTTCACTGTGAGTCCTGGCGATCGAGTGACGTACATGATTAATTCTTCTTCACACTGCAATCCTAATCACTTGTGTTACTACAAATTCGTCGGTCGTGTTATTGGTAAGTTTCTTTATTCTTTTAACACATATAATAATAATTAATGCAAAAAATAATTACATACACTGCTCAAAACAATCTAAGTACTCACTGCCAGTTCCTCTGTCTCTTTCTTTCTTTTTTCTCTGCATGACAGTTAGAAATTGAGGAGTTTTTATGATATATATTTATAATAAAATTTATTACAGTGCATTATCATCTATTTTATTATTAATTTTATTATAAATTATTATTAAAACGGTCCAAGGAAATAATAATTGTTTCTCTGAAATAATATTTGTTTCATTATTTAAAGACTGCAATTTCAATGTTGACACAGTTCTCCGTTTTAATATTACCTTAAAATACAAATGTTGTACGTAATAACAAACACTGTCTCTAATGGTAACGATTATTTTTTACAGCTAAAGCAATCTACGACAACAAACTCTTAGAATGTTACTTTACGCGTAGTTTTTATAAACATATTCTGGGAATACTAGTGAAACACACGGACATGGAAAGTGAAGATTACAGTTTTTACAAGGGGCTTGTGTATCTCACAGAACATAACATCGTCGATCTTGGATACGAATTAACGTTTTCCACGGAGGTAAGCTTAATTATTTATTTTTTTTGCATGTATTTCAACGGATGTAACAAACATTGCCGCTACATACTAAAATCTTTTTCTTGTTCACTGATAATTTTTTTTAATATTTTCTAGGTAAACGAATTTGGTGTAAATGATGTACGAGATTTAATACCAAACGGACGTAATATCGTTGTTACTGAAGAAACAAAGTTAGAATATATTCGGCTGGTGTGTCAAATGAAAATGACAGGAGCAATTCGTAAACAGTAAGTAAAACAAATTATTGGTACAAAACGAGTAAATCAATTTGCAGATTTTTTTATATTTGAAGGGTAAGAGAAAAACAAGGAATGTCACAAAACAGCTTCATTGAGAAAATCTATTTTTAATACTTTAGTGCATCAGTAAAGAAACAAGGTCCAGTGAATGTAACTGTATTGTTTATGACATGAAGTTATACTCTAATTAGGCGACAGAAAAAGAATGGGCAAAACTATCATTGTTTTACAGTATTTTAATTTTTCTTTCAAGTTGGACACTGCAGAATAAAAATGGACATATCTTGTTCTTTCCCTTTACCCTTTATTTATTATATATAAGATGAATCAATGTGAATTACCATCTTTAATATGTTTGAAACTAAAAAAGTTAGAAAAACATCTGTCGAACAAAAGTTGCACGACAGGGAGAGCGCTGCCATATGGTGATACTATTTAATTAGGGGTGAGGATGCTTTGGAGATATGAAGGTCATTTCTATTTTTTAAGATGCAATATTATATTATTGTATTGTTATTTTGACAAGGGTGAAAACAAATACAATGACCTATGATACAATGTTATTCTATATCACTGAATCATGATCAATTACACCAATGAATATTGTCCGCACAGAATTATATTAATTGACCTTCAATGATCTAAAATGACCTTGTGTCAAGTTTAAAAATATAATATTGCATTTGAATAAATAGAAATGACATTCATATCGCTGAAGCAACCCTACCTATAAAAAAAATAGAATCACCATATGCTAGTCCCTTCATTGTTGTAGAATTTTTGTTTGACAAATTTTCCTTTAACTCCTGTCGTTTAAAAGATCTTAATACTGGAATTTTGATTGGTTTATCCTATATTTTCATATTCTACTTGCTACCTACATCTATTTGCCCAATCTACAGTACACAGACTAGACTATAATTTATTATAAAATTGAAGAAAGGTTGATTATTTATGTAATAATGAATCAAACATCAAATTTCGTCGAATATGCGCTCGGTTGTTTTTCATTTACTATTTTTATTGTCTGACAATTCCAGCTTTATACATAACAGCAAGATTAATTAAGTAATAGCAAATTGTTAGTATACATAATACATTGCCTTGATGAATTTTCAGGTAGGGTGAAGTAAAATGATACTATTTAGTAAGAAAAATGTATCAGTACTTATTTATCACTGTAGCAAAGTTTGTTGTATATCGTGGCTTCAGGTACCAAGCTTGAATTGTCAGGCAATATTTATGTTAGTGTTTACAAATGTTGCTAACATAACAATGCGTTGTAAAAAATGCTGAAAAAAAATGCTGTCCCTGTTTCGATTCCCGGCCTAATCCACTCAATTTCTTCTCCCTTACAATATCTTATTTCTTTGTTTGCAGATTAAACGCGTTCCTAGAAGGTTTTTATGATATTATTCCAAAACGACTGATCTCCATATTCAACGAGCAGGAACTTGAGTTGTTAATTAGTGGTTTACCTAATGTAGATATCGAAGATCTTAAAGCCAATACCGAATATCACAAATATAGTGCAACTTCTTTGCAAGTAAGTATACGTAATTGATTTATATGTTAATATTATACAACTCTTAAATATATTTACATGTATCGATCCTAAAATTAATGTGATAAAACATACATACAATGTTTTGTATGTATTGTCACTATTTTTTAGTTGAACTTAAAGGACAATACAATTTTCAGCAATAAAACCTTTTTTTTTTTAAATGAAAATTAATAGTTTTCTTAAAAAGAATCATTAAATTTTTATAAGACAGGCATTATATTTATGAAATTAAATAAATAAAAAAAGCCGAACATACAAACACAAATTGCTGTACGTAAAATGTGTTATTGGTATGTGTGCAATAAATGAACTAATAATAATGACAAATATTTGAAACTTAGATTCAGTGGTTCTGGCGAGCACTGCGAGGTTTCGATCAGGCGGATAGAGCGAAATTTTTACAATTTGTCACCGGAACCTCAAAAGTGCCTTTACAAGGGTTCGCTGCTCTGGAAGGAATGAATGGTGTACAGAAGTTCCAAATTCACCGTGAGGACAGATCGACAGACAGACTTCCATCAGCTCATACGTGGTAAGTTTATTACATAGAATAATTTATGAGGTATAATATATTGAAATTTACAGTATGAGTCACACGAAACAGTACACCTAATATCACTGTTCAATTTAAAAATAGAAAAAAGATGTCTAAGAGAAAAGATACATTGTTCAAGCGGGCAAATATAATAGTATATGAAAAATACACCCTCCAGTTCATTTTAAAGTTCCCAATATTTTTTTTAACGACACTATATATTTTTGATTTGCCAACATTATACCAGCATAAAGAAGAATTTAAAAATATCCTTAAACCTCGACCTTTTTAATTTGAACAATAGAAATTTCAAGATGTAAAATTTTTCCATTTGAATTAAATTACACATTCAACATGATGTGCTTCTGCTCATACAAACTATAATTATTAAATAATCAAATCTGAAAGTATAACTTTTAACAGTATTCATGCTTGTCGACTTTGGCTGTAAAACTTTTCCTTTAGATATTTTTTTGGTCATAACAAAGACATCTACATATATTTTCTGTTTCGTGTGACTCACTTGGTATTGTTAAAATACGAATAAAGTTTATTAATCTAACAAAAAATTCAATAAGAAAAGTCCATTGCTGTGTATCTGCATTACGTAACTGATTACTATAAAATCGAGCTGTGGACTGTCTGTGGGAAGCAAAGTATTTCGGTTCAGATTAATTAAATTCATAACTTACACACCGCTGTGGCAGTATTAAACAATTCATTATTACATGAGAGATTTACTTGAATTGTTCTATTTTTGAATAATTACTATAGAATGGAAGTAATATATGAAGATACTTTCTTCGTATTACCGCAAACTGTTATTTTTTAACGTAGCGTTTATGATAGAAAAAATGTCTTGCATTAATGTCATTGAATTATAAAAATTTCACAGTAAATTCTTTTTCATATTATACAGTTCATACTCAGGCAAATTAAAAAAATAAAATATTCCTTGTTATGTTTTAGTTTTAATCAACTAGATCTGCCGGTTTACGAAACGTACGATAAGCTTCGTACAAACTTACTGAAAGCGATTCATGAGTGCAGCGAAGGATTCGGATTTGCCTAAGTTTTTGCAAAATCAAGCAAAAATTTTGCAATGAGAATCGAAAGTGCGAAGAACAAAACGAGTGACAAACTGGAAAAAATCGAAAATCGAATAAAGGTAGCGTAAGAACGCTTTGATCTTCGCTCAAGATCTAGTATATAAATGTTTACTCTGCTATATATACATATTAAAACTAAAAAGGCGTATGTATATACGTATATAATTAACGATGTAATTACCGATAATTCGTCGCTAGAGTTTATTTTGTTGAACGATCTTAAAAAAAGGGAGAGGCGCAGAGCTTAACAATAATTCCCGATGGATGGAATACTTAATCGGCACTTTAGTTAAGGACTTTACGATTAAGAGATAAATAGATAAGAATAATTCGGTGTAATTCATCGTTAAGGGAAAATGCAGCGGGCTTAAATAAATAAATGTGTAATATAATTGCAACCGAAAACGCTCTCCTCTTGAGCAGATTCGGTCAAGGAAAAAAAGTGAATTATTGCCGAATGAAAATGGCAAAAATGAAAGATGCGTGCCTGTTATATCAGAGTATCTGTTTTATTTCCTTCTGATGCAGAGAAAATTACAAGAAAATCAGAGTATGTGGATTTGTACGTGAGAGTTATGTGTATATGTAAGTGTGCATAAACGAATGAGGGAGAATAATTATTAAAAAGAACCGATTATACACGAGCCTAAAAAATACGAAAAAGATTTCACACAATGTTATATTATCCCTTACGCCCGCAAGAAAATAATGTATGGTTGTACACTATTAGTATTACTAATTATATTATCTAATTCTTAACCGATAGTAACGATTATTAATTAATATCGTTTTAATATTAATCATTCAAGAAAAATGTGATGTTAAAAAGAGGAGCTCGTATATATATATATATATATATATATAACTTCTTTTCTTTTCCTCCTGTGAACATATAGCGTGATCACGTCCACTCCGATCCGATCCTCGAACTTCCTTTATCCACAATCTTTACTTCTGTGCTCCGAAAAAGTACACAGGAAATTTACAACAAATAGAACAGATTAATTTTTGTAAACACATCGAATTGGACACATACATATTTGAAAAAGCATAGATTCACAGAACTCTTTCTCGCGATATCGTTAGGAGAGAATTATTGCTTAGAAATTCGCAGAATAAACTAAATGTTGTATTTCTTATAAACCAACTGCGTTCTTTATTGTGCGAAGGTACCTCGATATTGTAATTTTTTTAATAGAACCGTTTTCTTAATAAACAAGAATATAAAGCTTGAAGTGCTCTGATAATATACTTAACGGAGATATATAAAAGACGCATTGAGATTCTTAAAAAGGAACTAGTCCCGTTTGATAAAGAAAACCCTTTTGTTTGACATTTTCAAAATAATAAAAAAAAATAAAGTAATAATAAAGTACCGCCAGAAATAAAAAACATTTCCGTCTCTATACTTAATTTCTAAACCTATGAGAAGCATTGGAAATTAATACATTAAATCATTATTTGAACGTCATTTATTTAAAAAAATCCAAATTTTTATTTATTACATTTTTTATTTATTTTTATAAAACGTTATTAATAATACCATGTATCGATGCTTGTTTTAGGAATGAAACTGAACTTATGTTTGATTTGAAAAGTGTCAGAAAAACAATTTCTATAAATATAAGTATTTCAATATTTCTACAATCATGGAAAAAGGACGAGTTGTCTCTTGCATGTATATACAACTTTGTACAATGGATTTATGTAACAAAGTAATACAAAAAAAAAGGTACACACGAAGAAAATGTAAACTACAACTGTATTATATGTATATCAAAACACTATTTACAATTTACTATATAATGAAGAAGTAAAATCAGAAAGATTCTCGTTCAACTAAAAAGATTAAAACATAGGAAAGTATAATTTATTAATATGTGGATAGTATGTTCTGTAATTATGCTTATATCAAGACTGTACCTTGAAACACATCACAGAACTTAAAAAACTTTAGCTAGCGGTTAGAGAAGATGCTTCTGTCTGGTCTTACGGTGAAGCTTTAGGCTTTAGTTCTTCAAAGCACGGTCTAAGGAATATGGAGTTTTTCTTCGCTGGATTATAATACTCATGACCCTGTAACATTATTATATTGTAATTAATAATTTTTTTTAAATAAATGTTACATACAACTTTAGAATGAAAATTAATTAAAAATGATAGCAATGATAAATTGCTTTGAACATCAATTACGTAATTAATACTTATGGAACATTATGAACATATGTATAATTTTCTGTTTCTTTTCGTTGTTCAATAATTATGTAAATAAATAAATGTTAATATGGCTTGGCTTCATCAGATTTTGAAGACATACTGATGAAAATGAGTGCGTTTTCAAATCCTAATGAAGCAATACTGACGAGAACAATGAAACATTTAGAGAATCAGAGTCCACAATGAAATTGTATAAAAAAAATATGAATTATGCATAAGGTACCATTACCTTTGACCAATCATAAGACACTGCATAAGCAAATATTTGTCCATTATGGTTAAAGCAGCATCGAGTAATAGGTTGTTCCATTGGTTCAGATGACTTCAATTTAGTTCTGGCATCTTTGTCCCAAAATCCAAAAGTTCCATCGCCTCCAACAGTTGCAACAGTACCATGAACTGGATGAAATGCGATATCATTCACCTAAATATCAGTAAATTACTGCATTATTGAAAATGTAGTTATACTATTTGAAAAATTACCCTGGTTGAAATAGTAATATACAATACAGTATATATATTTAAAAGTGAATTGTGAAAAATAATTAACTGAACAAAATATAAACTTAAACAAGTATATGTAGTAACTGTGTCACTTCATTGAATCCAATTTATGTTAATTATTGCATAGTAAACCTGAACTAACCGCATAAATATCTTGATATCCATTAGGTGTTCCATTCACTCTGTGACATTTAAAAGTAAAATTTTCCTTTGAGCTCAAGTTTAAATGATGTATCGCCACACGACCCTCTGTGCTGCCAATTGCAAAACCAGTGGGAACCTTTTTCTTGTCCCTGAATATCGCAACACATCGGTACTGATATTTCAAGCTCAACTCCACAGATTTATATTCTCTAGGACTGCCTTCTAATTGGTAAACTATCAGTCCACGTCCTGCAGTTCCTACCACTGCCATTGGATAATCCTAATGAGTTTAGAAAGATAAATTATTAGGCACAGTAGTGGTAGCTTTACAACAAAATTTGTACTTACAACATCAGCACAATAGCATCTTTCAATTAAATTTAAAGTCATTGCTGGCTTTGGACTTCGTAAATCCCAGAACTAAAAAATTTTAATAGATAAAATACATTATTTTGCTGTGATTAAAACATTTAATCCTTTTGGTATGCTTGTCAACTACACTTTCAATACTTTATAAATTAAATGCTGTATATTCATAAATATAAATTTTTTCATGAATCAATAATTGCAAGTTGTAGTAACCTTATAATGCGAACCTTTCATGACTTTCGGCTATTGGCAGCCTTTTTACATATCAAAAGTACTAATTATTACCAAAATATTATGATGTACGATAGGAACAACATAAACAATAACATACTTTCAATGTTTTATCCCAAGAACCTGTCATAAGACATGAATATGTGCTTGCTTTAATCCAATGGCAAGTTTTGATAGGTGCATCATGCGCTGCGACTTGAATGCTCTGATTCGAACCTAAATCCCAACATTTTGCTGTTTTATCGCAAGACGCCATAAATACTTTTGTTCCATCCTGTCTCAAAGAAATACAATTATACAGGAAAATCAAAATGTTACGTTACAAGATACGAATGAAATTTGTAACACTCACATCACTCCAACAAACATCGAGAACTGGTGCTGCCATAGACTGCATGGATTTGGGAACCGTTTTACCGGATTGTTCAACTTCCCAACAACGAACATTGCAATCCCATGAGCCAGCAACAAGGAAATTCTGTTGTATGGAAGCCGGGCTGAATGCGAGGCTAGAGACAGAATCGTCAGGTGGTGACACAACCTCAAAATCTTGCATTGGATTAGATGTAGAAGATGTGCCGGTACGTAATCCTCCAGTTTGATTGAACATGTTCGCTTAACTTCAACTTTTTATGATCACGTAACAGATACAAAATACGTCGTATTTTGTTTAATTGAGACGCTACTGTAAAACGTACACGATTCGATTAGTAACAAACATTCAAATCCACACGTCCATCTTCTTTGCGTACCGAAGAATATATAGAAGTACACTAGCGATCAGAATAGTTGTCAACCCCACTCCTGCCTCCCGAGAGCCGCTACGAAAAATAGCATCTCCATCTATGCTGCGAGGTTCTGTGTCGCGATCACAGCGCCACTGAACGCCAGGCGCACGTGACCATTCTGTCAATCATCGACTCGTTTGAATTTCTGATTTCTGATCTCACAAAATTTCTTTGACTTTTGCGCTTATGATAATGCTAATGCAAAAATGATACTAATGCGAATATAATATTATGAACAATATTCATAAACTCCAAATAAATAGTGCTACAAAATGCCTTTTTCAGCACGCATCCGTTTCTTTATCGTAATAATAAAAATAGCTTGGTACTATTGCGCATTCTATAGCACTATTTATTTGGCATTTATGAATATTGTTCATAATGTTATATTCGCGTTAATATCATTTTTGCATTAGCATTATTATTGGTATAAAAGTCGAAGAAGTTTTGTGAGATCAAAAGTCAGAAATTCAAACGAGTTGATGACTGACAGAACGGCCACGCGCACGTAGTGGCTCTTGGGAGGCAGGAGTGGGGTTGACACTATTCTGATCGACGGTGTACATATCACATGTGTTTTGTAACGCATGCATATATACATTCGATAAAATAGACATTGTGTAATAAATAAAAAAAAACACGTGGGTTTCCTTGTGCTAATGTCAATATAAATTAAAAAAGCACTTCATTACACTTGAAATAATTCGTGTTGTCATCATTTCGATGTTTCATGAATCTTTTAGATCAGTTGTTCTGAACTAAAAATTGTTACGAGGCGAGCTTCTGCAAACGAAGCAATCGAAACATAAGTTATCCCGAATAATCATAGTAACTATGTTCAATCGTGTTTCTATGTTAAATGTTCGCAATATATCGGTAGGTACAAAATATTTTCACGTAGATATATGTATATTTACTTTCTTACGAACTATTCGATATTCGATGAATGTTTACGATGAGTACGATTTTTCCCTTTAATGTATTATAAATCGGTTTAGACATTCATTTTTTGTGGTTGAAACAATTCATGACATTAAATTTCCGGGTTTCTCTACAAAATATTTGCAAACAAATGGACGAAATCTACCAAGAATGCGAAATATGAATAAATTAAAAATTTTGCAGCTTTTGTCGCGAGTATGGAATGGACCCGGCAGAGTATTAGCTGGCAAGCAGGCTGAACAGAAAATGATATCAATCTTGAAGAATAAATTCCCTCAAGCTAAGCTTATTGAAGTAAATGATGTGTCAGGTAAACAAAATAATATGCCTGTTTAGAATCACTGAAAAACTTTTATTTTTAAATAACATTTATTAGTATTTAAAGAGGAATTTATTATTTATTTATAAATAATTTATGCTTAGCCCTATAATAATAGAGATTGTAGAACAGAAACTTCAATGCAAAGATAACTTTTGCATAGCGATTACTTGTATAAAGAGAAACACTTTTAATAATTCAACTATTAAGAACTGATGTTATTTTATATCTTTATTTGCAACTGTTATTTAATGTCTGAATAAAGACATGGTAACCATTCCTTTGTGTCAGAAAGTATTGAGAAATGTGTTAGAAACTTTCTGAACAATCGAAGTAATGATCCTTAATGTAAGAATTATTCTGTAGAATTTAATAACAACATATTCTCTAATGATAATCTAGATAATGATGTATTATTGTGAATTACAAAATGTGTAACACAATCATTTATTTAGGAAAATGAAAATGAAGAAAGTAGAAAATAAACCAAAGGCCTGGCAACATATAGAAATGCCCGGTATAAAAGTATAATATATTTTATGTAGTGTTTGACAACAACTTTTTGAAATATATATTAGTTGAACAAATTTGTATGTAGTGTATGTAATAGATGATAGAAAACAAAATAAGGTAATCAGCGGTGCCTGAGTTCCTACAAATGCTGAAAAAATAAAGGTCCTATGTATTGTCTCTCATGAAGATGCAAATTAAAACGCCAATTATTTAAATATATTCATCAATAAAACCAATAATAGAAGACATTTGGAAAAATTATGTCATTTGCAAGATTTTTGCGAAATTGATATTTCCAAAAATTTTGTTAATGATTCTATGATATATAACACAGAAAGCTATATAAATTCAGAAATACTTTATATATCTTGAAGGACCAATTAAGGAAAATTACAGTTCAGATGAGAATTTGTTGATTGATGAATCTTTAATAAAATTTTAAAGATGTCTGTCATACATGCAATACAATTACAAGTTTCTCAGGGTACAACAAAATATGTACCAGACAGGATGAAACCAAAAATACTGGTAGTGCATCTAAAAATGTGGACTTCATGATATCAATAATAACCAGGAAAGATTCTCAAGTAACATACTGATGCTACCTATGTATGATTTTGGGCATAAACAGTTTAGTTTAAAAAATATTTAATGTTAAAGCTTTGAACATGTTTGTCTGCACCACTATAAGTACTACCGTCTAATAAACAATTGTGGTCTAGTCCAGAGCTGCATACTGGGTGCTCACGAGGAACGGCGGCTCGAACTTCTCCTTTCGAGGTACCCCCACTATAGGGTTCAAGTTGACTCGCTCATTCTCGCGTCTACCCGCTGCGGCCCGAGCGAGTTAACATGAACATATCGACAGATACATCTTTCAAATGGTCATCGAAAGGTCTGCATTAATACCTGTCAAGACCGGGGTACCCCAGAGTTCAGTCCTGGGTCCGCTTGTCTTTCTTCCCTACATCAATGACGTTCCAAAGTCCCCTGACACATCTTTGGCGATTTTCACCGAAAAATTGTCAATCTTTGAACTGTTATAACTCCGTGAAAAAAAATCGCACAATAATCCGCTTGGGGTCATTTTGCTTTCATGCTTTTACCTCGTTGTGTTAATTTTACTTGAAGATGCTCTTACACTAGCAAGCGAGATAAGAAAGTGAAGATGTTTTTTTCCCGAAATTGACTAAAGACTGAGGTGTCCCCCTTACAACGACCCCCTAAAAGTTGATGAGTGATTTTTTGTCGCCGTTGTATTGCACTTTAAACGAAAAGTGTGCCGCCGGCGTTAGAGTAGCCCAATGTATACCATAAGTAGGTTGCACGGCCGGACTTGTACCTCATGCGAATGTGTTTAGTGTATTTAGAGACAGGTATTACGCCTTCGTTACCTCATCACTTCTTGGCGTCGTTCCTGCATATTAATGCAATGCCGCGTTAGTTCTTGGGGGATGTCGTTCCAAAGCGTACAAAGTGTATCTCTCAATTCATCCAATGTCACAACAAGTCTTTCTAGACTTCGGAGTCATCGGTCAAGAGTATCCCATGCATGTTTAGTGGGATTGAGATCTGAGCTCATTGATGGGTGGTCAAGGGTCGATCTGTTGTTTGAACTGGGAAAGGGACGGGTATTTTGAGTCGTATGAGCACGAACATTATCTTGCGTAAGCAAGAAAGACGACTGCGAAGTTTAGAAAGAGAGATACACTTCGACGGCTGATTTTTCGGTGAAAATTTCGTGATCCTTTAATTTTGCCTCCGAGTGTATCATCTGTCTCATCCAAAATCATACATAGGCAGTATCAGTATATCAATCTCAATCAGTATGCAAAAACTTATTAAAATATCAGAGTATCATTTGTGGACCTTTCCTTGTGAATAAAGTATCCTATAAAAAAGTACCTGGAAGAAACAAAAAATATTAATATGAAATGGAAGCCAATCATGGCTCATTAGTCTTAAAATGGTCTTGAGGCGCAATGCTAATTTTTAGCCTGCAAACTGAAATATCTGGACAATCAAATACCACGACACACATCAAGCCGTGTAATTTTTATCATTTCAACGACTGTGTCCAGAAATCTCAGGTAAACGCGCCTCAAGAACGTTGCAAGCGGTCACCGCGGCGCGACCCTTTGGGTTTTTCCGCTCGAAGTCCACCACCTCAAGTACGTGAGTGCGACCTAGAGGATCGACGATGCACTGCACGCTAATTGGTCGCACCAAGCTACCAAAAACAGTATAAAGACTCGCAACTCTCATATATTAAAAATCCTCACACGAACACAACACCGAAACAGATCTCCATGATACTCAAACTTATAAATACACACCAAGCAGTCTCAAACGCTCCAATAAAATATAACAACGTACAACAACTCTCACCTGTCTTGTCATTCGACGTTCAAATTACTCACGCGACGTCAATTCGGCAAGTGAATGTACTTGTTAACTCTTCTCAAACGCAGCGAAGAACACGGTACGCAACAAATGGAGTGATTAATGGGATATATATATCGTTTTTATAAAGCATGAAAATGCAGAATTTACTGTAACAGGGGAAGATAAATTTAAAAAAAAGTTCTTGATATTTAAGTGCATTATTGAATACAGTATGGGCATGGCAGGAATCTATCACCAAGATGAAGTACGTTTCTCCTATCATGACCAAGCTTATGAAAGCTTCCCTGTTACAGTTAGATAAGGCAGTTTTTGATGTGTACATATTATATAAAAAGAATGCATGGAAACAAAATATTTCACGATATGAGTTATAAACCAATGATTGCAGAGTTTCGATTCAATATATACAATTGCTGAATTATAAAAGATGTAGAAGATCTGTACAAGGTTCACATTTTCAGCAAAACATAAAAAGAATCCAATGAGAGTATGTTTTGTACTAAATTTAAGAGATGAAGCAAAACAATGTGGTAGTGTAGAAAGTACTGAGTTGCCTTAAATATATCAGACTGATTCAAAAGATGACCATCCTATTAAAGACTATTAAACCATTTTTATGTTTCAATATATAATATTACATAAATCTACTGCAGTTTGCGTCTTTGTTTGACATTTGATGTTTTTGACAATAATTACTTGTTGAAAGTTTCTTGTCTTGATTGCATTAACTTCCAGCTGATCCATAATGCAAACTGAGTGTATGGCTGATATCTGTTTCTCCCATTGGACAAGCGATTCAATATACATGTATAACTATGGGATTATATACATTTAATAGTTTGTCTTTAACAACAAATTGTTATATAAGTTCAGATGAATTTCTTTTATTTCAAAGCATTCCTTGTAATTACTTCTTTCTTGCACGCCTTTTTTAATAAAAACCATTCTTATTCCTTTAGGAGGGTGTGGTGCAATGTTTGAAATAAATAT
The DNA here is from genome assembly GCA_916610135.2 of Macropis europaea. Taxonomy (NCBI): domain Eukaryota; kingdom Metazoa; phylum Arthropoda; class Insecta; order Hymenoptera; family Melittidae; genus Macropis; species Macropis europaea. The sequence continues at coordinate 20,033,142 of OU744345.1, read as the reverse complement.
TGTTGCTCCTGAATTCAAAGGACTGAACACTATTAAACAGCATCGGATGATCAACGAGGTAAAAAATATTAAATACAGTTAAAAGTAATATTCCATTCATCTGTCATCATTATGCTTTTGTAGGCATTAAAGGAAGAAATTAAAGACATGCACGGAATACGAATCTATACAGCTGTTCCTGAATCCTAGATAATTTCTAATTCTTTAGGAAATTATTTCTTATACTGATAGTTGTATATTTAAAATGTACAAAGTTTTGTAAATTTTGCATATATATATATATATATATATATATATTATTTAAATTACCTATTACAATAACATCAAATAAAATGAATACTGTTGAATATTTTGAGTAGTGCGGATGTTTATGCAATAAAATACTTTTATAATTTACTATTGTTCATACAAGCAAACAAATGAAAATTCATCAATAATTTGTTTCATTTTTAGAAGCATTGAAAAGATATTTTTGTGACATTTCTTATATAGTGGGTCTTCTATTTGAATATGATACATTTCATAAACATCTGCTGTTTATTTATGGCAACACTTATGTATATAACAATTGTCTACCTCAAAATGTTATTCCAAATATACACAGTGTGCTAGTATTTGTTAACTAAACTGTGCTAATATATTCTATAATCATAAACAAGAAAAACCCTACAATTTCACCACCAGAGTAAGAGTCTTCACTTTCTGATTTATCATTACTGTCTTGATTCCTTTGAGCAAAATGTTAGAAACCTTTTTATGCCACGTATTAAAAACACTAAAATCTTATTACTATGAATATTCATATCAGTTAGACTTCTGTATTTATTTATTAATGTACGCAGTATTGTATCTATTTCCTAAGGAAAATGTTTATTTCGTTAGAACTGAGTAACACTTGCAAAAATTTGCAATATCTTTGATTCCATCAGTGTGATTTTGAAGATCTAAGGTATTACCCAAGTAGATCAGAAAGAAGAGAATTGCTGTCAGGGGTCTTCCAAGTCATTTTTCCTCTGAATCAAGAATAACCATAATGAAATCATATCGAATATTTCTTGTAGAATAAACATTTTGGACAGAAATAAAAAAAATGTTCAATTACCCAGTTTCCTGCAAACTAACGTAATTACTTCATCCTAGGTCATTTGAAGGTCAACATATCCTACATATCTGAAATCCATTCTTTGTCAGCTACAATAATACGATAATAAAAATACGACATTACTATGAAAAAACTGCCGATGCCCCCGAAAATTCGAAAAAATCATTAATCACAATATTCGTCATTATGAACCAAAGAACTTTGTCCTGGCACATCTTTTTGTATCGACAGGAGTAATTCAGGTGTTCAACACCGACAAACTACAGAACACCTATCATCCAATGCTTTTTAGTGTCACACCTTCGGACGGCTCGCGAGCCCTCTTAGCATTTTTGTGTCACATCCTACCGAATTAATTGTGACAGGCTTCACATCATAGCGCTATTGGTGGTAGGAATGAAAATCAAAAACACTCATAGACATTTGTTATTTCATTTTGTCTTCGAATAATAGCGCCTAACATTCGACTTAATATGGTACTTATAATTAAATTAACAATACACACATATAAATACTACGAACCATAAAATAAATCCACACGAGATAAATACATCACGAAACAAGAAAACTCACGTGCTATTGGTGAGTTAAAAAACGAATAATAAGACAAAGAATGGCAAGGGGCGACACATGCAGGCACTGCGCGTATACCGCTTACGCCTTATTTTTCGTATACAGCTGAACCCACCAATGCGCGATGCCGAATTTCCACTCAGCATTTACTCCAGGAAAACAACTCTGATTGGATTTCAAGTTGCCGCTACGCGACAGAACCGCCAAGCTCTCCTATAAATACGACACACCGTAATATCCCGAGTCAGTCTTCCACCGGCTGCCTCCCTGATCCTTCTCCTGGTCATCCACTTCCTTCTCGTGATCCTCCTGCTCCTCATCCTTCCGATCCCGAACGGCATCGCCATCCTTATCCTACGACCCCGTGTATTCCCATATCCTCCTGACCCCTATCCTTATCTTTAAGATCTCCTTCCTCATCCTAATCCTGCCGGTTACCATCCTTACCACATCCTCCTGATCCTCATCCTCATCCTTTCGATCCCTATCCTTACCCACATCCTTATCCTCCCGATCCGCATCCTTACCCACATCCTTATCCTCCCGATCCCCATCCTTACCCACATCCTGCTGACCCCCATCCTTATCTATATCCTCCCGATCCTTGTCCATATCCTACCGATTCACATCCTTACCGATATCCGTTCGACCCCCATTCTTACCCTCTAAATCTTGATCGTTATCCTTATACTCTCCTCTCCCTCATCACAGCAAGGCTCTCTCCCCGCCACACGTCGGCTCAATCTCTCTGTCGCTCACAATCAGATTCGGACCTTTATCAATGTCTATCGGTCTTCAACGTTCTCTTTTTATCCCTATTGGACTTTATCGTATTGCATCGCTTATATGTCGATCTCCGTCGGTCTCTACCGCTAATATTTCGTTCTCTATCGGATTCTATCGTTCCCTATTGTTTTCTATCGGCCTCTACTGTTTCTTAACGGTATTTATCGTTTTTTATCGATCTCTATCGCTACGTATTAGTATCTATCGCTCATATTTCTGTCCCCATTCATCTCTATCATTCTGCACCGCTTAAATTTCGATTTCTGTCCATCTCTGTCGCTAATATTTCGATTCTTATCGTTCCCTATCGTTCGCTATCAATTTCTATCGTTCCCTATCGGTCTCCAGCGATCTCTGTCGCTCATATTTCGATTTCTGTCGGTTCCTGTCGGTGTCTATTGCACATATTTCGGTGTCTATCGTTCTGAAACAGTTTTTATCGCACATATTTCGGTCTCTATCGTCCTCAAACTGTTTCGATCGCATATGTTTCTTAATATTGACCTTTGTTGGTCTCTACCGCTAATATTTCGGCCTCTATCGTTCTCGAACTGCTTCTGTCATTCATATTTTGGCCTCTATCTTTTAGTACCGTTCTCTGACAATCTCTAGCGGAATCTATCGCACATATTTCGGTCTCTGTTGTTCTCAAACTGTTTCTGTCGCACATATTTCGGTCTCTGTTGTTCTCAAACTGTTTCTGTCGCACATATTTCGGTCCGTATCACTAATATTTCGAACTCTACAGTTCTGTATCGTTAATATTTTGGCCTATGGCAACCTTTACCGGCCTCTACCACTAATATTTCAGTCTCTATCCATCTGTACAGTACTCTATCGATCTCTAGCGGCATCATGGCCCAGGTTTCGATTTCTGTAACTCATATTGGTCTCTGTCGTACAATACCGTTCTCTGTCGATGTCTAGCGGTGTCTGTTGTTCATATATCAGCGCCTATTGGCTTCTATCGATCTGAATCGCATATATTTCGATCTCTGTCGGTCCCTGTTGCTAATATTTCGTTCTCTATCGTTACCTATCGGCCGAATTTCCATTCTGCTACTCCCAAAAACGAATTTTTCATTCAGGTACACGGAAAAATTAAAAATTTGAGAATCAGGTACCTTCAAAAATGAATTTTTCCATCAGGTACTCCGAAAAATCAAATATATTGAAATCAGGTACTTCCGAAAACTGACCATTTCCATTCAGGTACTTCGAAATCTGAAGTATTCTAAAATCAGGTACTTCCAAAAAATGACACTTTTCAATCAGGTACTTCAAAAAATCAAATATTTTAACATCAGGTACTTCGAGAAGTAAGTTTTTCAGACAGGTACTTCAAAAACTGAAGTATTCTAAAATCAGGTACCCCAAAAACAAATTTTTGTACTCAGGTACCTCGGAAACTCATGTATACTAAAATCAGGTACCTCGAAAAGAGAATTCTTGGGGATACGTGAATGAAAAAATTCATTTTTGCAGGTACCTGATTCTGGAATACATCAGTTTCCGAAGTACCTGAATGAAAAATTCAGTTTTGGAAGTACCTGATTTTAAAACATTTTATTTTTCGAAGTACCTGATGAGAAAAATCACTTTTGGAAGTACCTGATTTTTAAATTCATCAAATTTCGGAGTACCTGATTGAAAATGTCACTTATGGAAGTACCTGATTTTTAAGAATGCCTATTTTGGGAGTGCCTGGATGTAAAAATTGAGTTCTGGAGGTACCTGATTTTTAAATATCCGAATTTTCAGAGTACCTGAATGAAAAATGTCGCATTGGAAAGTACCTGATTTATAGAAATATGGGTTTTCGTAGTACCTGATTGAAAAAAGTTACGTTCGGCAGTACCTGATTTTTAAAATATGAGTTTTCGTAGTACCTGGTTGAAAAAAGTCACTTTCGGAAGTACCTGATCACGATAGATATCGATAGAGGTGCGCAGAGGCCGAATAGAGGCCGTTAGAGGAAAATATGGAACAATGGAGGCCAAACCAATAATGATAAGGATGAAGAGCGACCGGAATTTAAGCGACAGAATCTGTTTGGCAACGACAGGCACCAAAATATGTGCCATAGATACCGCTAGACATCGACGGATTACTGCACAGACTAATAGAGACTGGAATATTAGCGACAGGACCGAAATGTTTGTGACAGAAACCATTTGGGAACGATAGAAACCGAAATATGTGTCATAGACGCTGCTAGAGGTCGACAGAATACTGTACAGAACGATTGAGACCGAAATATGTGCGACAGGAACTGTTTGGGAACGATAGAAACCGAAATATGTGTCATAGACGCTGCTAGAGGTCGACAGAATACTGTACAGAACGATTGAGACCGAAATATGTGCGACAGGAACTGTTTGGGAACGATAGAAACCGAAATATGTGTCATAGACGCTGCTAGAGGTCGACAGAATACTGTACAGAACGATTGAGACCGAAATATGTATGCCAGAAACTGTTTGGGAACGATACAAACCGAAATATGTGCCATAGACGCCGCTAGAGATCGATAGAGTACTGGACAGAACGATTGAGACCGAAATATGTACGCCAGAAACTGTTTGGGAAGGATAGAAACCGAAATATGTGTCATAGGTGCCGCTAGAGATCGACAGAATACTGTACAGAACGATTGAGACCGAAATATGTGCGACAGAAACTGTTTGGGAACGATAGGGACCGAAATATGTGTCATAGATGCCGCTAGAGATCGACAGAAGACTGTACAGAACGATTGAGACCGAAATATGTACGCCAGAAACTGTTTGGGAACGATAGAAACCGAAATATGTGTCATAGGTGCCGCTAGAGATCGACAGAATACTGTACAGAACGATTGAGACCGAAATATGTACGCCAGAAACTGTTTGGGAACGATAGGGACCGAAATATGTGTCATAGATGTCGCTAAAAATCGACAGAATACTGTACAGAACGATTGAGACCGAAATATGTGCGACAGAAACTGTTTGGGAACGATAGAAACCGAAATATGTGTCATAGGTGCCGCTAGAGATCGACAGAATACTGTACAGAACGATTCAGACCGAAATATGTACGCCAGAAACTGTTTGGGAACGATAGAAACCGAAACGTGTGTGGTAGACACCGACAGTGATCGAAAGGGGTCGACATAAGAGCGATAGAAATCGGTAGAGACGGATAGGGAACGACGGCGAACGTTAGCGAACGTAGAGTACGATAGGGAACGATAGGGAACGTGAAGAAGTGAAAAAAATATTAATGATAGAGACCGACAGTGGTCGAAATGTAAGCGACGCAGAACGATACAGACCAATAGGGACAGAAATAGGAGCGATAGACACCGATAGAGATCGAAATTTGATGGTGAGCGACAGAGAAACCGAGGATTCCAACAGACCGCGAAGACCCTGCTGGCAGAGGAGACTTAAAGAGTACGGTGGGTGGCGGCGAGAGAGTGTTGCTGGAATGAGGGAGAGAAGAGTATGAGGATGACGATCAGGATCTGGAGGGTCCGGACGAGGACCCTGAGGATGATGACAAGGATCAGGATATGGGTGGGGATCGGGAGGCCAAGGATAAAGACGAGGATGAGGATCGGGAGGATCGCGATAAGGATGGGCACCGAGGGAGATCAGGATAAAGATGGGGAGAATGAGGCTGAGGATCAGGAGGATCAAGGTAAGGATGATGATCGCGAGGAGGAGGATGCGTATAGGGATCGCGAGGATATGGGTAAGGACAAGGATAAGGTTCGGGAAGAGGTACTGGAGGATGTAGTCGAGGAGTAGGAGCAAGATGATCAGGAGAAGGAAGAGGAGGATCAGGACCAGGAGGCAGCCGGCGAAAGACTGACTCTGGAAATTGCGTTGTGCTGTATTTATATAGGAGCTTGACGGTACTGTCGCGTAGTGGCGAAACTCGACATCCAATCAGAATTGTTTGCCTGGAATAAACGCTGAGAGGAATTCGGCCTCGCGCATTGGTGGGTTCAGCTGTATACGCGCAGTGCGTACGTCTGCCACCATTTCGTTTTTCAACGCACCAATAGCACGTGAGTTTTCTTGTTGTTTCGTAATTTATTTATCTCGTGTGGATCATAGGAGAAATTATGAGAGCAGGAGGCGAGAATTGTTCCTTTTTGTTTTATTGTTCCTTCGGAGGTTACAGTTATAATTCTTCGCTGTTTTGTTGATTGGCCGCTTATATACAGTTGTCGGACTGCACGGCCGACGATTTTCTAAAATCTTATTGGTTCGGGGCTACTGATTAAATCCTATTGGTTCGGAGGTACGAACACTTTTTCGACCGGAGTTGATCGCGGTCCCGCGATTCGAGACGAAACAAAAGACGGTGCACCGAGCAACGCAAGCCATTACGGCGCGTTTGTCGGCCTACAGGATTTATTTTATGGTTCGTAGTATTAATATACATGTATGTATATCGTTAATTTAATTATAAGTACCATATTAACTCGGATATAAGATGCTATTATTATTATTATTTTCATATGGCAGACCAGAATCTACTATTATTAATAAAATATACAAATAAAATATATTACTTTGTTTGTTCGAAGTCATTTTGAATAAACAATCGAATTAAACGAATTTTCATATCAATCATATTATTTCCTTTTTGGAAACATGGAACAAACATATGAGCTCGAAGATTTAAATAGAAAAGCTGTGCATTGAACAAGAAATTTAAGTAAGCACACGCTAATGTTTTTTTAAATGCCATGTCTCTTAAATAAGAACAAATCCTGCAAAATGAAAACCAACTTGAGAAGAAATCATTCATTATTACAAGATATTTGGATGCATCGTGGAAATAATAAAAAATTCAAACCTGTTTAAGTGAGACAAAATTTTCACATGAGACGTGAATTAATGAGAGATGACATCAAATTTTGCCCTATAGTGGAATCACATCGTGAAATAATTGTCTCATACGAGACACGAAATTTCTATCTTACCGTGGATCCCCGCCTTAATGGAATTAAAGGGATTCAAAATATTATTCGTAGACAAAATGAAATAACAAATGTCTGTCAGTGTTTTTGATTTTCATTACCACCACCAATAGCGCTATGATGTGAAGCCAGTCACAATTGATTCGGTAGGATGTGACATAAAAATGCTAAGAGGGTTCGCGAGCCATCCGAACGTGTGACACAAAAATACATTGGATGATAGGTCTAGGTCTCTTCTGTAGTTTGTCGATGTCATACATCATTCTATATTACCAATGAAGTTGAAAGTTACAATAATCACAATTTTAAAACAACCATTTTATGCTGTACAAGAAACCTTATAGTGTCACAAATTCCACATGAAGCCATATTAGATGTATATCGTACAAATATTGTACAGAAAGTCTTTCGCCTTATGAAGTCATCTTCCCCTAAGGAATCTATTTGATCATCATTAAGAGGACCTGTTTTAGCATCTATCATTCGTTTAATCTTTTCCACGGCTTCTCCAAAATTTCTTGCTTGAAAGAGAATTTTTGTATGGCTCAAACAAAGCATGGTAGTCAAACACAGAATGTCTCTTCAGTACGCATTCGATTCTTTATTGCAATAATAAAAATAATTTGGTACTTGTATTAGGCATTCTATAGCACTATTTGTTTGGCGTTTATGAATATTGTTCATAATGTTATATTCGCGTTAATATCAATTTTGCATCAGCATTATTATTGGTATAAAAGTCGAAGAAATTTTGTAAGGTCAAAAGTCAGAAATTGAAACGAGTCGATGACTGACAGAACGACCACGTGCACGTGGCGCTGTGGTATACGCCATAGAACCTTGCATCATAGATGGGAATGCCGTCTTTCGTAACGCCTGTCGGGTGGCAGGAGTAGGGTTGACAATTATTCTGAACAACGGTGTAATTTGTCGATGGTATTAAGCTTACTCTCCTACCCCATATTCCTATGTCCATGGACAGACCTAACACAACCTATGTTTAAACCGATTTTGAACAAAGAACCACGTGTGTGACGTCACAATTCGTGTTCGGGCAGCAATAAGTTGCCGAAATTTGGTAGATGACAACTTTATAAAGTGGTACATAAATTTTAAAGATTGAATTGTTCAATTTCGTATTACGATAACTTTAAACGTTTTATCAGAAGTGTCATCAGACATACCAAAGTGGTGTTGCCGCTAATCGCTTTGTGAAAACTAAATATAAACACTGAGTTTTCTCTAATTCGACCTTTGCCCAACTGTCAAATCAAAGGAATTATCGATGAATGTTATTTTGCTCAAATGTGGATGTTATCTGAACTAGGAACGAGATACACTTTTAGTCATAAATAACTGTTCAATTTGTGCTCTTGTTAAACATGAATTGCTTAAGTAGAGAAAATGATCGACTTATTAACAATGACATGGTATTATGTACTGCTCCAAATCCATCGTCGTTGCGCGATTCTGAAATTACTCGATCAGGTACACTTTATTTTGTTTTATTTTATTAGAAAAATGGCTTAATCATTCTTTTTATTTAGTCTTTTTTGCCTAATTCACTTATTATTTTATTGTTTGGTAACTTACGGGAAAGTTATGATCTGGATAAGAGCTTTTTTAATGGGACAGAGCTTTAACTGCAGAGGCTGATGAGTGTAAACAAATCCAATATCCATTAGATTGGAAATAAGTCCCATAAATAAGCCCTTGTCCAGGTCATAATTTCATTTTGTTGTCCAAGGTCTCTTAGATGTCTGATGATGCAACTAAATAAAACCAAATTTCTATTATAACATTATATATAATTTATATATTATTTAAGAAAAATGTTTTTCTCCAAACATTTTTTCTATTTTACAAATAGAACATGATATATATTTTTCAAAAATGTTTACAGGTACCGGTATATTGAGTACGATTTTTTTAATCGTCAATGCTACTCTTGGAGCAGGACTATTAAATTTTCCACAAGCTTTTGACAAAGCTGGAGGACTAGCCACTTCTATTATCATACAGCTTGTATTACTCATCTTTATTATAGCTACTCTTGTAATTCTAGCAAATTGTAGCGATGTCACAAACACTTCTTCCATGCAAAATATGTTTGCAGAATTTTATGGGCACAAATCACTTGTGTTGTGTGCTTTATCTATTGTATTATACAGTTTTGGATGTTGTTTGACATTTATAATAATCATTGGTGATCAGTTCGATCGTATTCTAGCAACATACTATGGACTCGATTACTGCCATACTTGGTAACTAAAATTACATTGCATATTGGAATTTTCTATATTTTAAAGTGAAACTTATGTTTTCTAAGAAGTTAATTCTTTCAGGTATTTATCCAGATCATTCATCACCATTGTCACTTGTAGCATATTTATATTACCTTTATGTTTTTTTAAAAAATTGGATGTTCTGAGTTATGCTAGTTCAGTTGGTTGCATAAGTATTTTATATGTAGTATGGTTGATTGTTTACAAAAATTTTACAAAAGCAGAATCTCCAATTAATCCTATGAAGATTTGGCCAGACAACGAATATGAAGCATTTCAAATAGTGCCAATAATTTGTTTTGCTTATCAGGTATTATATTTTCAGAATATTTAAATTTTGAACATAAGAAATATTGAAAATAATATATATTTACATACAAGTATTGCAAACTGCATTTGTAGAGTCACATGACAGCAATACCAATGTACAGTTGCATGAAAAATCGGAGTCTTGGGAAATTTATATTTTGTGTTTTGATAAGTATGAGTATTTGTTTTGCTGCTTATACAATGGTTGGTATTTGTGGATATGCAACATTTGGTGCTGAAAAAGTGCCCAGTGATATACTTCAAGGATACACAGACAAATCTACAGTCCTTACTTTAGCAATTATATTTATAGCAATTAAAAATTTTACTACATATCCAATTGTTTTATATTGCGGTCGTGATGCTTTTCTGAATCTTCTTGGAATAGATATTAATACAAACAATGGACTTAGAATTCTCATTACATTAGTCTGGTACGTATTATCTTTGGTAATTGCAATATTTGTACCAGATATTTCACCAGTGATTAATTTGCTAGGGGTTTTGTCTGCAGCTTTCATGTTTATTTTTCCAGGCATTTGCCTATTTCAAAGTATTCTTTTAAAAGATTCAGAATTACATTTAAATAAAGATCGACTTCTAATAATTCTTGCAATTTTTATTGTTGCACTTGGTGCATTTCTGTCTGGCGTAGTTTTTATGGAAGCCATAAAAGATTTGAATCAAACATCTCAAAGAATACCATTAGTAACTGGTTTTATGCAGTTGAAGGAAAGTTTATGTGTTTAATATAAGTTATGCCTTGTTTGATTATTAAAAAAGAGAAAACTGAAGAACATTTTAAGTGGGGAGATAGGTACTTCGTAACTATAAGTTTTTCACCTGTTTGACTGCCACAAAGAGATTATACAGTTTTTCTTTTAAACATAACTAACTAACTATGATTAACAAAAAGTAAATAAAAGATTGGGTACATACAGGATAAAGATTGTAGTTTTTAAATTTTAGAAGGAATATTTCTCTTTTGAATTGTTTGTATTTGACAAAAACTCATAAGAACAAGGTATAGAATTATAGCTCCAAACTGATAATTCACATATTTATTACGATAAACACTCATGCTACTATCAAGGTGACTCATTTGACCACTAGAATTATTGTTCACTTTAATCAAAACATAGATTATAACAGAATTTATAACTCTAAGCTAGCTAAGCATTTTTGCTAAATTTTGTGCCAAACAAAAAGTAATTATAATATGAAAGGAAGCAATTTTTGACACGTGTTCATATGATTTTGTTTCATTGTTAGTAAAATAGACGGCACTTTTAAAGTACGACCACCTATTTCAGGATCACTCTATATGAGTGTTAAAATGTTTAAAAATTTACAGGTTAGACAGTACTCATTAAATTGAATATAAAATGTCTAGTAAACATTCTTTTAAACAATTTTATGTTGAATAAAATAGTTATAATTAGAACGTTGACTTTCTGACCTATTATTACTAGAATCTAATAAGTAGATATTTTTTATTCAATTTTTTTAATATTATCTACCCTGCAAGTCCTGAATACATTTTTTTAAAACGTGAACAGTTTCTTCATCTGCTTTTTATGAAAATTAAAAGAAAAGAAATGTTTTAATTTGACGACTGACAAAGTTTTCACAATTAGAAGTTAAGTAATTTACATTGAGCATTCTGCTTTGTATGACATTTTTCTGTTTTCTGCAGTCAAACAGTTGAAGAAAGAATTTTATAAGACTTGTTACACCAGTGATGACTTGCTCAATACAAGATTTAAAGATTTTATATTTCAGAATAGTATTTTGATATATATTTGTACATCATTTTAATTGTAGCATTAAAGCGAACAAAATTTTGAAAAGACTGATGTATATACAAATTTATTACTATATTTGTTATGATATTATGTTGAGATATTTTTAAAAACAGTACTTTTATATTGCATTTGTGTATCTTAAACTAGAAGACAATATCGAATAAATAAATTTTTATATAACACTTTGTACAGTTTTTTTTACTTTCTTCCAGGATTTACTATAGTCTTTACAATAAGGAAATTTTAGTCTAAAATTTATTCTTACAAATATTTTCACAGCATAGCATTTACAACTTATTCACATTCAAATATGGTTGTCAATATATCAAGATGATGTTATGAGCTGCTTTGATGTTGAACTTTCATTAGTGAAATCATGTAAAATATTACCAGACAAATCTATGACTGTGTCGATAGTTGCTTTACAAAAAAAACATTCTCTGCTGTTTAAAAGATGTCGTTCAATGCAAATACGACATGTTTGATGATGACACGGTTTAAACGTTGCTGCTACTGGATATGCATAACAAATCGTGCAGGTATCGTCATCGTCACTTAAAATTTTTGAATCAGGCAAAATTGCTGAACATTCATTTAAATACTCTATCATATTTTTCACCCTTTTTATTTCTTCTTTTGTTACATCATCCGGATCTGCAGCAACCATTGAATAATAAAAATAATTTGTTAGATCTTGTTAATTCAATAATAATTATACAGTAGCTTATGAAAGTATTTGAACACTTACAAGCAAACGTTTTAATAAATTTGCAGTAATAATATTTGACGAAATTTATATTACCATTCATTTAGTTTAATTCATATATTATTTATTGGAGTATCAATTTTATTGTTACCTATAGCGATTGAATACCTAGAATATTGCATGTCATTATAGTCTCAACAGTATTTTATTAACTTCACCATATCAAGCGTATTGTATTTATTAAAAATTTTTATTGAAGAGCTCAACTACTTTCATAAATCACTGTTTGTTCACACTTACAGTTTGAGAATGAGAATGGTTTTGTATGTTTATCCTTTTTACTGCTAAGCTTTGTGTCTCCCAACATAAAATAAAGAGATGACATTTGGAAGCTAGGTTCCATTAACAAGGTTTGAGTGACCTTTGGTACTTCCATTGAAGATTTTGCTAAAAAATGTTATTCCTCACCCATTAAATCACAACTTTATCTCACTGATTTATATTATAACTAAAAGTAATACGTACGGTTGAAATTTGACATATCTTCATTAAGCAGGGCCAACAGAATACCAGTAACTGCTGCTAGTATTGGGAAATGATCCACTGATTCCAAATCTGGGATTTTCAATAAGACCACATGTTGGAAACAATTGGTCTGTGAACTCATTCTGTTCAATACTTGACAAAGCAACTGTAAAGTAATGTAATAAATGATAATTATGAATTAAGTGCAATTGACATAAATTATAAAGAAATGAATGGAGTTATGTACTTGGCATAATCTAGACAAGAAATTTTCACTAGACGACAATGATGGATCATTAAAAATACTTGGAACTACCGTAGCAATCATCTCTAAAACTCTTAATAGAGAAATTGTCAAATCAAAGCATGTAGCACAGATTTTCAGTTGTCGAGACTCAATAAAAACTCTTTCAGGCCTTGATGAAACATTGTGGATTTCTTGCACCATTCCGATGAACTCAGAGAAAGCCCAATTCAACTGATTTAGTAAGGAATTTAAGAACTTCGTAGCTGCTTGTGGATTGTTAAGCAGCACGTCTCTCACATGATTTTGGTATACGAAAGATGGACATGGTTCTAAGGATTAAAAACGAATGAACTTGATTCTTTAATTTTTTTAAGCATTTAATAAAAAAGGAAGTGTCACATACTTATAGGTTGAGAGATTGTTTCTTGCTGAAGCAATTTGGGTCCAACTTTTTTCAAAAGATGTGGACTCCTTTCATATCTAAATGCAAATCCATTGCCCTGCCAAAATCTGACTAAAATCCAATTCGATTCAGCCCATGCTCTATTTTCATAAGATTTTAACAGGTTCATAACAACTTTTGTCCGACTTTCTTGTGGTACATTCTCTAGTGCTTCCAAAGTAAGCTTGTTAAACACAAATCCAGCCAACGTTAACAGTACTGTACCCTTTGAATTCGTATTTACTATGCGTGGATCCATGAAATGCTCACAAAGAAATTCAGCTATATCCACAAGCATTTCTTGATAATTGGGGATCTTTTCGATTCGCATTGTTGGATGTACATGATTTCTTAAACCAACACACAAATCAGCCAATGCTTCCAAATAAAAGTCTGGTACGAAACTGAACATGTTTCCTTCTTTGCTAGCATTTTTTAAAGTCAGTGTAACTAATCTTAACAGCCATGCTAGTTGTGATTGCTTCTCTTCAGAATAAACAGCAGCACGAATCCATGCCATGTATCTTGCTTGTTCCATCAATTTGGTATTAAAAACATTTATCGTTTGCAACAATTCTTGTTCTATCAAGTAAGAATCAATATCTTTGCTTTTTTTCACTTGTTCTAGCCATGCTTTTGTATCTTGGACAGCAGAAATATATTCTAACATGCTCTTCCTGAGTACAGCCACTTTTGCTAACTGTTTCTTCGCTACCACGTGATAAAATAAAATGATACTGTCTAGTAGTTCAAGCAAAGACGTAGTTGGGTTTAGAGGTCCTAAACGCAATGGACTTCTGTCCTCTCTAGTATATGGAAAGTATCCAAGTCTTTCAAAGACCATCGAACTTCCTTGACCAGATGCGCCAATGCTAGTCATTTGAGCAAGTGTAGGAATGACTACAGGTAAATCTGCTAGCCTAATTGTTCTGTTATGCGTGTTAGATGGTTCTTCGGTTTGTTCCATGGCAATAATCACTTCATGATCAGGCCCTAACAGCTGCAGCAATTCACTCCTGAACGTCTTATTCAAATGAGACAAGACTCCACCCAGCCTTTCAATTCTATGGTAATCAATCGATGCATCGTAGAATGCCCTGCTCATTTTAATTTTAAAGGAGATGCTATTATGTAAATTAAATGACGCTTGATAATGTTCATAAATAGGTACAAAGCAACATTTATTGTTTTATCCTCTTTTTTACTTAGTAAAACAGATACCTGCAGCTCTCAATGTATTACTAATATGATTCTTAAAGTTTTCATGTCTCGACAGCTTGCAGCAGGTACTGTTCACTAAACCTTGAGGCTTATAAGTCGTGAAAAACTTAGGAAAAGTATTCTGTAATTTGTTAATATCGCAGTTAACTGCATCAGGAGTGCTAAAACACTTTAATATTGGAAAGTGGTAGTGTAACTGAAACCTGTTTTAGCAAGGTACTCTCGTATTGATCACTTCTGTGGTATTTTTACAAATAATTCCAGACTTATTGTGACTTATGACTTTAGTATCAATACTAATCAATTATTTCAAATCTGATACTTGCTTGAAACAGTTATACTATGAATATTAATTAATAATGGATTTACTAAACAAAGCAAAACAGGAATAAATGTTTGTTAATAGAATAATTAATGTTGATAAGAGTATCAACTTTATAAAAAACCCTTTCTCTCTTTAATGTATTTTTTTTGTCCTTCCTAAATTAGTCCTTTTAATTATTTTATTTCAGTATTTGATATGGTATTTCTCTTGAAATCTATTTGTGCAACTCTATTGTCAAGCAACGCCAAAAAATGATCATCATTACTATTCTTGTTTTTTGGAGATTTATTGCACATATTAGATGTTCTTCATATCCCAAATCCTTTTAGCATTTTGAAATGATTCTTATAACTTACCTCACTTGGAATTTAAATCTATTAAGGTCTTGCAAGATTACATGTATACTAAATACTGCACTTCATTTTAATCAAAACGATTGATATCATTGTATAAGATTTCCTTATGTATTGTGATACTATAGTTGGGACAGTTAGAAAAGGCTGGTGAAGAAGGCTTCTCCTCAAACCCCTTACACTATTATATGGCACATCCATATACTCCATTCTGACTTCCTGGCTTGGCTTCGACTTTCTACGCCTGACATTCAACCCATGTTTTCTCTGCTTTTTTACACTCTACTATTGAGTCCATTGTGTAGATAATTCCCAGATATTGACACAGTAAACGTAAGTAGATAAGTAAATAAATAAGAATAATGTATACATCTTCCTTACTTGTTCCTTTCCAATCGATTTCTATTTAACATTATAACTGTAATATAATAGTGAAATATTCGCGACAATAATGAGAATGCCGAAATTATAATACTGACAGAATGCAGCAAAGCGAGAGAGTAACAAGTACAAAAAGTGGACGAAAACCAGGGGTGGATGTTAGGTGTTCAAAGTTGGAGACGAGCCAGGAAATTAATGTGGAGTAAATGCGTACACTGTGTCATAATGTGAGGGGTTTGAGAAGAAGCCTTCTTCACCAATCTTTTCTAGCTTTTCCGATTGTAGTGAAACGCAAAGGGATTCTTTCCTAAAGTTTTTCATGGCTGATTAAATCAGAAGCTCTAAACAATACCTATTACAAATATGTTAAACAACATTTCATATTTACTTTTACCTGCAAGGCATGTAAACAGGAGATGATCCTATTTCAGTATCCCATAAGACTCTGAATGCAACCAGAAGTCGGTGAAAGCAACATAGTGTGATTGGTAGTGGGGTCTAAAGTATTGATTATTATCTGTAGAAATGCTGATCAAAATTGTGGAACTATATAAAGGGATGCAATTATCATTCAATTTGATTGTCCTTGTACTCACACGACTAGATACAAGATTTTCTTGAACAAAGTGCTTGAATTTCCTTAAAAATATAGTTCTTGAAGTTGGTTTTTTTTCATTACCATCAGAGTTATTGAGCAGAGTTACTAGTAATTCCACTTGCAGCACTTCTACTTCTACGAAATACAATTCATAACAATAAGAATATATGAAAATATATTGTAAATTTTACATTGGAAATTCACTGTACCAGATATGGCAGCTTTAATTTTTTCACATGCATTCAAGTAACTTTCTTTGTTACTGTCAATTGTTGCATCCACAGGATCCATTTCCCACCATACATTACTAACTATGTCTGCGAGGCCTCCTTCATCCAGTGGCTTTACATGCATGAAATTTGCAAATCTCACTCGATCAAAAAGCAAATGTCGCAATAAATATTGACGAGTCAATGAATGCTGACAAATTTTTGTTAATAGGAGTAAACTTTTGCATTGATTAGGATATTCCAATAACAACGAAACGTGTCTGAATGCAGAAAGCAAATACAGAACTGTGCTTTCTAAATATGCTTTGATTTCATGCTCCTCAAGAAATGTCCACAATAAGTCTAAATAAGTTATTAATATTGGAGGATGCATAGCCGACTGTATACATTCTTCCATTGAACCTGTTTTTGATTCAGAAAGCTGTTGCATAAAGGGAACTACAACATGTTCTGTAACATATGGTATAGTAACTAGAGGGCCTATGTATTTTAAAACTGATCTTGCAAGACACATTAAAAACGTTTGAATGCTCATATTTTCATTTTGCAACATAATCTGTTCATCCATGTTTTGCCTCATATTTATCAGTTCTACTATCTTTAAAAACCATTCAAATAAAAGTGTAGCTTGGATTATTTGTTTTTTTGGAGCTGCTTGAAGGGGTTCATATCCTCCTATAGGATAACGCATTGGCGTAGAACCAAAATTAGCCGTTAAATTTTCTGTAAGTGCAAGGCTCACTGTAGGAAAATATGCAAAACCAGCACCCATTGATATATTTTCAAATGCTCTTCCTAGATTTCTGCCATTTCTATAAAAGTCAATAGTTCCATCGTCCATATCTAATGCACATCCAATAATATCTCCTGTAAGCCATGGTTCTCCATATTTGTGTGTAGTAACATTCCACTTTCTGAGACGATTTCCATCATAAGCATAAGAATTAATGGTATCTCCTGAAAGAAGATTTTTTCAATATTGTATTCTATCTGCTAAATTTTATTTATTTACTCATATATGGAGTATTAGTCTCATTATTTGTAAAAATGTAAGCATAAAAGAATCTGATTTGAAATGAAAATCAGGCACAAAAGGAAAATAGGATGAAAGATGAAATATAATATTAAATTATAATTGGGGTACAGCGATTTCAACTGCCCTTACACATGTAGGCATGGCATATGGACAGTCCACATTCTAACTCACGCCTCGACTTTCATTCCATTCATTAACTGATTAATGAGCAGCCTATATGTCTGCTTTCTTCCTGTGCATAACAGTCGTCCAAAGAAACGAGAATCGAGGATAGAGTGAGGTCTGTTTTTGTGCTGAGCCTTAGTGTACAAGGCAGAGGAAAATCGGTCAATTCACTATATTCGGGTTATAGGAGAGACTGGCTGCAGGGGCAGATTTCTTAACAAAACTGTAAAGACAATAAAGAAATTAGCTATGTTGTATTAGGTGTCAGTGGATGCATATGGGCAAGGTTTATATTTCTATGAATTAACTAGCTAATGTTACTGTATAAATTTCAATTTTAGAATTATTTGACAGAATAGAATCAACCACACAGGACGTTTAAGTGAAATCGCACTGTACGGATAGAGAAAATTTAAGTTTAATCAACATTGTGCAATGCTCTAAAGAAGCTGTAATGTTTGTTTTAACTTGGAAATAGTAATGAAAAATTGCAAATAAATCAAGATGTATATTTTTACGTCATAACCAAGAATTCTTATGCTAATGAAATAATTTACGTACCAACTCCAGATTCCTGATTGAATTGACACTCAGCTGTACTCCAACCAACTTGCATGACGCCTTTCGATCCGAGCTGTAATTCATACATCCATTTTCCTTTATACACTGCACTATTCGCTCTCATTGTACTGAAGTTACTTTGAGAATTAATGCTGAGTCTATCAGGGGAAATTATAAAAAGACCTTGACGTGTGGGTATATCAAATCTAACTAAACATGGTCCTATTCGACCAATTCTATCATCCTCCACATTTTGTGTCAGGGCGTGGTTCGAAAGAGTAGCTTCGATGTATTCATTTATGAAACTCAAACTGTTTGACACTCTGAAACATAAACTTATACTTTTAAAGTTAGTGCATTAGGAGATTATCACGTTCACTGTTTGTTGACCTGTATGTGGTTTAGAATATATGAAATGTAGGCATCCATTTTCCTGTATCTGGTTCAGGATTCTTATAATACTGAAAAAGGTGTATATTTAAAAAAGGAATCTACTGTTCATGTATCATATCTGGAAATATTACTAGAACCAAAGAATATATCTACACTAAAGGAATGATAATACATTATACAATAGTAACTTGTTTATTACAAGAAGTCTGATCTGTCAATAAACGAATGATTGGACCCATTTTCAAACAGTTGATCCTTTAGCTCTGTAGGCATAAAATAGAAGGAAACGGGTTGAATATTATGCAAAATATTAAATGATATTAGTATCTACAGAACATCAATGGATTGTATTTTGAGCAATTCCAAGAAATAATAGTGCTGAATTCTTTCCAATGAATGAATTCAATTCTCTCCCAATGAATGAGTTACTATTGCCTTGCGGAAAGAACCTGATTTTTTCATTATGATACGCACACTGCTCCTTTGACTGTACAAATACAAAAAGTAACTTATAGGCCTGGACAGTGAACGTGTTAAAAACAAAGTAAGAATTATAATCAAAAGGAGTACCTCAAAGACTTGGAACTTTCTTCACTCAAGTTTTTATTGATAGACTTTAAGGATATGTCTACTCCAAAAATATCTTTTATAATTTCATTGATCTCCATCTCCAAAATCTTTGTCAATTGTCAGCATTGAAAACATTTAAATGTAGTAGACCCAGTAATTTGAAAAGATTAGCTGCATCAACTTAGCTTCACAGGATGGAAAATTAGAGACAATGATTTTTTTGACCAGTTAATATTGTGCTGTTAAGGTATGAGGTACAATGGTGACATTGTACCATTTGATACCTACACACTGGATCAGATATCGTCTGAAACTAACCACATTTTATCCGAGAAATTAAAAAACCCGCACAGAACAGTCAAAATAACACAGTAATTGAATTTGAAGGAGAAACGCGAATGCAGATGCGACATTCGATGAACTGGCGAAATTTTCTTATCGTTGGCACACATGCATGTGTGCGGAATGTAACAGCATTCCTGTCGTTCCTCATGCGACATGTGTATCAGCTGATCTATCAGCCGTGTTTGCACGCTGTACATTCACAAATACTTCCCCCACTCTTAATATAGAGAAATTACGATCGCACCGGAGCGTATTTATGAACAGGATGCGAACAAAATTATTTTTATACTCATTCAAATTAATAACGGGAATACTTAACGTGATCGATAATTATTAACAGCATGCTTTCACTTACTTATTTTCAAAACAGTATAGTTTTCCCCTGTATTGGGCATGAACTGATCGGTCTATCTATTATATTTCATTAAAATTAAATTCAAACAGATGCTGATATTCAATTGCAACTGACTATTAACATTTAAAATATATTTAATTAAAATTAAATTTAATTTAAACCTTGATTTTCATTTGTGATTGAAATTGAATTTTCAATTGTTAATCGTTAATTTTAATTGTGAAATGTCATTCTACAATCAATTTTCGAACAATTATCTTGCAGTATCCTCTCAGCTACGATTTGATTCACGAGAAAAAATTACACAAGCGACATCTTCTTATATAGAAAAATGATAAATAAGTATTGTTTTGTTTTTGTTGATAAACGATTTCAAGAAGTCAAACATCTCTCGGAAGTTTGCCAACTGGAATATATCTTCTATGATACTTATTTTTTGATATCCTACAGTGTAGGACTTGCACTGTTCGAACTAGAAAAAATTCGTTTTGGGGATGTTTTGTTATTAGTTAAATTGTGGATAGGAGGGAAAGAATTAGTAGTAGAATTACATTACACAATTAAAAATAATTTAAGATTGTTTTATACGCAAGTAAAACATTCATTTCCTATGCAATCCTTCATTTATCTTGTCTATATTAATATTTCCCTTAACTCTGGCACTGCAAAAAACGTGTTTGGGATTAATTATTTTGTTCATATGAACGAATTATAATGTGATTAATAATTTTTACCTTTAAGATCATTCATCTCACGTTTTCAAAGTCGTCGATATTTTTAACAACAATCACAGTCTTGTTGTCATGTGGTGTAGCTGTGAAAGAATAGAATTTAAGCATGTAATGTGCTGACCTTGAAATGACCTTGAATGAGAAAATCACGGTGAATATTTGTTTTAATATATGTTCAAACTGATTTTCATTAACTTCACGATATATTGTTGTATTACTGTAAACACAACAATTCCTTCGTATTGGAACATCGAATCAAAGTAGCAATCTTAGTGATAATCTTTACACAAACCAATTCTACGAATTTATACACAAAAACTAAAATTTTCTACTCTTTTATTTTCCTCAAACGATTGTCCTTTTTTATTTATAGTTATTCGGGTACTTGAATTCAATTGTTTGTCAGCTGGAACTGTATAATAGTAACACTGTAATTACTTTAAAAAAATATCGACAACCTTGAAAATTCGGAAGAAAAGATAAAAATTGTTAATCACAATATTTGTCTTTTTGAACCAAGTAATAAAAATGTTGGAGATATTAAGGTAGACAAGCTACATGAGACGTAATCTGTTAAACTGTAAATGTTTTAGAAATAATATTTATGAAATCTAACAATATCTTTGCAAAATAATACTTGTAACTATTTAATAAGACATAAATGCTGAAAACATGAATCATACTTACCGTGAGTAGCTGATACGCGACTCACGGTGAATTAGGAATAATCGGGATTTGTTGCATGAATGGTCAATGCAGCCTGCAAATTTCTTTATTGAACTTAGTAGTCAGTAACTGCAAAACAGAAATCGTTAAATTAGGCATCTGCGTTTATTAAAAAAAAAGTCAAATTCACATTAAAGACGTAACAAGATTATTAAATTACACGTTAAAATTACGGAGAATTTTCTAAAAAATAATTATTCAGTATATAGAGTAGGCAAACGATCATACAAACGGAATTTCATTGAGTGAGAAATAAAAAAAACGCACGTATCATATAAAATATGAGGTTTTTTCGCGTGTCACCTTAACAAATATGATGAACAATCGAAAAAAGGCAATATTTTGTTCGCTTTGGTATTCCTTATTGCGGTGGGTAAAGTGCGATAATATTCGTATTTAATATTTCATCAGTGACCAGGGATTAAAACGGTTCCAGAATGAACTATTAAAAACTGTTATATAGGGTGTCCCAGAGTTTAGTGATCGAACTTTGTCAATGTTTTACGAGTAAAAATAAGAAGTAAATGTTGTTCGAAACACGATACAAAGAAAAGAAGAAATACTTTTGTAATACTGTGTGATCAGTGTGCAAAACACTTTAACTAAAAAAGTATTCCGAACTTACACAGTAGATAATACTCAAGAAACTGGATAAAAAATGGCAAGTAAATGTAGGTTGAAAAGTCAATATTATAACAATTGTAACGTTATGTACAATTAACTAAACAATTTTTTCAATACAAAATTGTTTATAGCTCGGATAATATTCATTTTTCGACACACGTTCATTACATATTTTTTATTCAAAGTTAGGAGTATTATCTAGCCTGTAAGCCTAAATACCTTTTTGTATACTAATCTATAAAGCCGAAAAAAATTTAAGTTCTTGACTCTTTTCTAGTTAGTTTATATAATAATTAGATATTGTTATTACGTTGATGCATCAACATTGTTTCTATTGTTGCTGTCTTCATATGTAAGATTTTTCTTGTAACACTGTAATAAAGTGTTTAGACCTAAAGTTATATAATGTTTATTTCTTATTTCTATTCACAGAAGATATTGGCACAATTTGTTTTTTTAAGTCTGGGACATATTGTTTGAAGGTTCTCTTTGAAACAGTCATAAAGAATCAAAATAATGTTGTAACTGTTATGAGCAGAAATGGTATTCCTATACTGGATGTTCATCAGAACGTAAACATTAATTCCAATACTGGTTTTAATAGGGTTCTAAATCAGTTCTAAAACAGTTCCAAATCGATTTTTGTAGAGGTCCCAATATCAGTTCCAGAATCTTCTTTGCAATAACAGAAACAATCAGAGACATGTGACTGATAAAAAACTATTATGTGCATAAACCTTCTTGAACTTAAATGAGAAGATGGGAATTAACAAAGTCAAACATACTACATTTAGAATTCGTTATGATAGGATGTTGTTTAAACAGATATAATTGTATGGTATTAGAAGTAATACCTTGAAGAATTTACTCGTTAATAATCAAATCAGGAAACTCGGGAAACCGGATACTTTTGCTTTGAACATTCAGTTTCTGAGTCATCTTAAAGTCATAAACATGTAAGTTACTGGATTTCCTTTTAAATCAGCTATAAGATTGTGTTACAATAAACATTATGTTCTAGTGAGAAAAGATCAAGATGACCTTGACATCTTCACAGTAGACTTGTCTGTTTTGAAAAGTTTGTCTGTAATATTAAAATTGAACTATTTGTTTGAGGTGGTAAGTTATAGTAACTTTCTTTGTATATTTTTAACTATTTTAGTCTTTGCAGAACCAATTCTGGAATCGATATTAGAACTTCTATTACAGTTTATACTAAAACTGACACTAGAACAAATACAAAGTCGTTTTACAATTATTATGGAACCGCTCTAAATCCGATACTGCAAAAGATAATTTATATATTTACTAATTTCGGTTCTTTAAAACTAGTACTTAGCACAGCGATTTTTTAAACCTGTTTCAAAAAGCTAAATCGGTATAACAGTTTTCAATCCCTTGTCAGTAACTATAAAGAGTATTATAGTAAATTTTTACTGAATTTGCAACGTTCGTTGCTTTATACGTTTCGTTTTTTTCCAAAGTATAGTAATAGAATGCCTGCACATAATATCGGGTTATCGTATGAATATTATTTGATACACGGGTACAGTATTTTAGTTGGATACAAGAAAGGGCATGAGTACGTCGAGGCGTTTTACATGACTTCTCCCTATGTCAATGAATTTCATACCAGAATTATCGGTATATGCCTAAGACTGACGTTGAACCGTTAAATACTCGGGTATTATTGTACACTTATAATTTTCGAATATTATTGAACATCATCGTCATATGAGCCTCTCAAAGGTCAAATTATTCGATTTCCTAAAATAAAAAGTAGAGAAAATTGATTATGTATTGTTGTTTGCTTACTAAAATTCGAAAATTTACACAAAGGAAAGTTGATCCGTTTGTCGTCTGAGAGGCTTATATAGTTCTGAATAATAATTAAGACATCTGTGACACATTGTAATTTTTCATAATAATTGGAATTGATGCCCCGAAAAGTCATTACACTCATTCCTCTAAGAAACAAACTCTTTCCCGGTGAAGGCTTTTAAAATTCATACTCACTCGCGTGCGTTTTAAAGGAACATCGAACACGTTTATTGCAATCATCGTACCGGTTACACGTGTCCAGAGGAAATAATCCCTTGTAATAAATTACACACTGTCCAACGTACAAAATTGTATCTTTTTCTCTCTCTCTCTCTCTCTCTCTCTCTCTCTCTCTCTCTCTCTCTCTCTCTCTGCAAACATCTACTTAAATCGCATTTCCTTCGATGTATATTCTCGCTCACACATATTATTTCATGCATTGTTTTTTTTTTAAATTGTCGCTCCGTGACTAGAAACATAGTTTCGTGGGTCATTTGGTAAAAAGATTATGCGAAAATGGAAAATAGTCGTAGAAAAAATAAACTCGGCCCGAGGACAGCATTGAGCCTTACGTGTCAGAGTACTGAGACTGAACGTTATATATTATTAAGGAACAATGCTGTCCGGCTTTCCTTTCTTTTTCGGTACAATAACTAGCACTTTTCAAAACGTCCTTGCAATTGGGCGGAGTATGTGGTCAATGAGAAAAGTCACTGGCAAATCTACGCGTCTGGAAACCTTACTCAAACACGTGTGAATTGTTGAAAATAAATATATCCTTTGCTGCAAAAATTCCCCCGATCCACTGGCAACAACTAATTCGTTTGTTCAGCACTCTGCGCCTGCTTTTCGATCTTCCTTGCGAGCTCTGGACTCATGTGCGGATGAGGAAAGGGCAGAACAGGTTTCCTGAGGATCGTTGGCTTCACCTTTACCTGTGGTTTGAACGAAGACACCTGGCTGCCGCCTGTCAGGTGCATGTCTGCGAATTTCGCAACTATCTTGTTGGGCGTTGGGCGAGGGGGGAATGGAGATCTCAATGGCACCGAATCAGAGATCTGATTAGAACTAGCAGATCTGACGAGTTCTTCGGCCTCCTGTTCAGGTTCGTGTTCAGTTTCCATGCGTTTCAGCTTCGTTGCATCTGGGTTTGCTTTAGTGTTCTTTTTCAACGTACATTGATTTTGCTTAGCAAACCGTTCTGCAGCTGTGCTCATATCAGGAGATTCTGGTCCTCCTGTCGGCGAGGTAGCTGCTTCAGCACGGGATGGCTGAACAGGAATTTCTTCATCAGAGCTGCTCAGACTGCTCGATGAAGCAGATTTCTTGCTCGCATCCTGCGCTGATAGAGGTAGATCCATCACAAGGTCCGGTGTGTGTTTCTGACGCATCTCACGAAACTCCTGAGAAGCACGCAAGATTTTATTATTAGGTGGTACTAGTGGGTTCAGTTGAGTTTGCGACGTTGCACGTCTCTGCCACAGTTCCCGGTTTGCTGAAAAAGTTGGTTGGTCGTGTGGCTCCTTTTCTTGGGAGAGAGCATCGTTCGGTTGAATGGAGTTCCCTGTTTGTTGCATAGTATCGCCTACGCTTTGAGACTTCCAGTGTTGTTTCCTGCTGGATCCATGCTTTGTTTCACTGTCCAAGGTCATTAACGAAAGGCATTCCGCATCTTCGTTTGCTTCTTCATTGCGTTGCTCTTGCTGCATTGATGGCTCGCTGAAGCTTAGTACCTTCTCATTATCTGCGTTGCTACTGATGACAGATGTAGTATCTGTATGGAGTTCTGAAGCATAGGCGTGTTTCTCTTTCTCTGGCGCTGACACCTTTGTCGCTCGAGACGTGCACTCCTGGAAATAATTTAACAAATGAGAGACATGGCAAGTACAATACATATACCTGTACAAGATAGTCAGACGAAATGATTCGTTATTTAATGAGTGAAACAGCGTCGGGAAATTTATAATGCTATACAAAGTACCAATCGTGTTCGCTGCAATGAAATGCAAATTATTTTCTGTGTTCTTATACAGAATGTTGACAGGTTTTCTCACAAATGTTGTCAGTCTATTCTGATTTCATTAGAAAGCCTACAGTACGATATACATTGGAAATGTTATTCCAATTCTGTATTTTATAATATCGCCTGTTGCTTCGTGTACAAATCTAATATTGGCATATTATTGAATTTATTGCCTACTAAATTTCTATGTAAGTTTCTCAAATTTTATTAAATGAGATACTAATTTTCACAATTCAGTTTGTGTATTTTTGTAATACAACATTATTTTTTTGCAGTTCTCACAAAATCAAATCTAAAGATGTAAGATCTGATGGCCTGAGATCAAACCTGAGCATTTTAGAAACTTTTCAAGTTATGCTACAAAATAATTTTTAAGCCAATAGTCAGGAAATGGACAGAACTGTCTGCAATTTGTCACAGAGTTCTGAAACATTCAACACATGTATAAAAGTTTATTATTATGTTTGTTCAAGTTTCACAACTTATGGTTTACTAAAATAACAACCCTTCTTATTATAAATGTTTTATTCGTCATCAATAATGCTGTATTTTTTAAGACATGGTCACCCTACACTTAATTTATACATTTATTCTACCTGTAAATGAAGGTTTTAATTCATTTAACTGTTTATGCAGTTTAACATGTTTACTGTCGCCTTTTTTTATGTTAACTTATTTACGATAATAATTTGGATCAGAGAGCAAAGAATGGATAATTGAGAAATTTTAAACAGTATAATATAGTATGTTTCAAACAAAATGATCTTCTACGAGCACAGCATGTTCAGTACTGAAATAGGTGAAATAAGCTGTCTTAAAATGCATTAAAGAAATTCTAATTCAATTCTTTGAAGAAGGAATTATAAGATTTATTTGTACGCAGAGCAAATGTATGAACGCAGAGAAGAATCATATATTGAAAAATGTAGCAATATTGATCAGAAATAAAAATTTTATAATAAAATTTTCATTACTTATGGAACACTTCATGTATGTCTGTTTAAGTACCAAACAGTGATGAGTCTGAACACAGAAAATTCTTAGGATACAGAAAACAGTTCATCTATAATACAGTGAAAATTGTGTGACAACTTAGTCTTGACATTTGAAGGCAGGAGTCAATAAGCATTGAAAACTGTTCACTAAGGATAATAGACTTTCTTGATGAATTTTTATCTAGAATAAAACAGACTAAGTTGTTGAACAATAATAGTTAGTGTATTAAGAGTATTCTATAGAGTATAAATAAAGTGTATAAGTGATATAATATGTATTGTTGCATGCATTAATGTAGAAATATGTAAATGAATAAATATGAATGCGTAAGAAGATTTATGTTCATGCAAAAGTAGGATTAAAAACTGCTCGTAAAACTGACGATGAATAAGATGAATACAAGCAGGCAATTGTGTAAATATGACAACAGCCCTACGCTGATACCTATCTTCTTACAGGTGCCAACGACGAAGACAGTTAATGAATATCAACTGGACTCGGGGTGGGATATCTTTTTACTCACCTAAGCGAAAAGAATATCCGCTGGATAAGTAGGCTCTGCGAGTAGCATTCCATTTTGGTATCGTCTATTGACTGAAATTGTTTTACAGAATGCTAGGATTCACAAACCAACCGAACTGTTAAACAGAGGCACTCCGTCAACGAAACGAAAACAATAAATGATAGAACCGCATGACACTGGCAGCAGTTTTATCGAACAGTTTATAGTCCGTTTTGCCCACTACCTATGCACGTGAAACTTTTCTTGTCAATTAAAGGCTGACTAAACGTATATCTGGAAAAACAGCAACCATCCCAACTATTAACGTTGAAAATCACAATCAGTATATAAAAAAAGAGAATTAAATGGCACAAGACATGAGGACACAGGCGACACAAGACAAAGAGACCAAGGCACATGCAGCAACAAACATGTGTATTTCTATTTTATTTACAAAAATATCGTACAAACGATTACACTAATCGAGATTATCTCGAATTAAATTAACTTAATGTAGTCTTAGATTCATCTTATCATTTCACTATTTGCTAAGAATAAGATTTTACAATGTTTAAATCACAGATTATGACCAAATGAAGTGAATATGAACAATTAGATTTCTTTGTTTATACCGTTCTTATGTTAAACTGCTGACTTTCAATTGAATCACTAATTTGTATGAACGATTGTCATTGGAGGTGATAGATTTTGGTCCCGCAAGAGAAAGCAATATTAATTTCTATTAAGTATAATGTGCATACTTTAAAACAATACTATGCATTCCAATTTTTCTGTTGCTATTGCGTTGAAAGGAAAAAACAATGACAGCACAACAACAGCCATGCACCTGTGCCTAGAGTGTAAATTTTTTGAGTGCATCACAGAGAATGTACAAGCAAACAAACGATTTGGAAAAGTATCGAATGAGTGTTCAATACTAAACGGTAGTTTCCAATACCTCTCGACTGATGACTGGTTGTGTTGAAGAGATGCAAGGGACATTTGTTACGACAGCTGGAATAACACCACTGCTGTTGCTGTTACTATTGTCTGTTGCACTCAAATTCGTGGTTGCAGGAATGTCCGACGTGGTACTAGAAGACCAAGTCCCTACATTCCCAGATGCTATCATTAAAGGTGAATTGTTACTTGACAAAATACTATCGGCTGAGCTAGAGGTCCTCCGTCGCATTGATTCTTCGCTGGAAGATTTCAGCAACTCTTTCTCGCGTTCTTCATCCCTGAACAAAAGATACAAATATTTGCACAGGCCAGAAATGTATCTGCGGACAATAAATTAAAATAGTCAAAAATGTTACTATAAAGACTTTCTTGCTGGAGAAATTAAGAAATTAATTGTAGGTATTAAACTCAGATTCCTAAAGAGAAAAGTAATTACAGGGTGTGTCACTATAACTTACAAGGAATGATACCCAACCGTCACACGCCGATGTTGATGAAATTTTAGTATGATATAGAGCTGAAAAAATTATTTGACACGTATTTTGTTTATCGGCAAAGGTCCATGTTGAAGGGGTGAAAACAGCCCTCAAAGTGGGGGCGGAAAACCATATTTTATCGAATATCTCGAAAACTACTATTGGACGTAGGACAACAATTTTTTATAAATTGTGCATTTTTTAATTACGAATTCAGCTATGTGAACGATTTTGTCGAAAGTTCAGTTGTTTAAACAGTATTTTAAAAAATATAACATTTTTACCACTTTCTCTGGTAAAATGTCAATCAATTTTCATGAACATTTAGGTATGTAAACTATAGTCCAAGGCCAATAATACGGATAAATTGGATTTTTTAATTTCGTCTTTGTAATAATTATTATTATATGTGCAAAATACTGCTATCTTCGTACATGCCGATTGTCCGTGGATCCATATTATAGAAAAGGTTACAAGTTTTCGTGATATTTCTAGGAAATTCCATCACCCTGTGTGTTATTGAGGTGTTTGGAATGACAGAGAAATCACCGAAGAATGTTAAAAGGTTTCGCGTAGGCTGCGTTCGTGCGACCAACGGTCATAATATGACAGTAATTAATTGTAAGAATATCAGTTATTTAAGGTGCTAAGTTATATCGACTCACCCTGTATGTTGAATTCCATTTATGGACTATCAATGGTTTATATGCACGTATTAAAAGATGATCGATGATGAAAAGCAACGAACAAAATGTCTAAAAGCACGTTCTCATAGCTAAACATGTAAAGACCGCTACGGAAGGCGATGAAACACATTTAAAGCATTTAAAATTGGATAAATCAGTTGCATTTGACAAATTAATATTGGCTGAGCTTCAGAAAATTGTTTAAAACTCGGACAATATTAACTATTTGACGTATGTGTACTCAACACCATTTATTCAGTTCGTTGAATACTGTTTACCCTGTAAATTCTAAATACTTTCTTTTTAACACGTTGCATAATACTGCAATATTATCATTGAAAGTCTACTGATTATAGCATGCAGAACTTTCAAAATAATTGATACTCTAATTATACTATACAGCAGGGGTGACGAACTGCCAGTTCGCAAGCCACGCGTAGCTTTCATCCCTACATGGCCAGACTCTGAATGTTAACAATGTTTTACGTAACAACTTTTTTCTTTATTAAATACCCTCCAACCTCCCTCTGACCTGTCTTTTTTAACCCAAATTAAAACCTATCTAAGGGAAATGGGCCCAGAGTGGGGGAAGATCCGAGTAAGCGTGGTGGCTCTAGTGGAGGAACGGACTGACTGAAAATGGGACTCATGCGGCTCTCGGTGGAGAAGTTCGTCAATTTGATGTACTGTGCAGAGCTGGAAAGTTGGCGTGCGGAAGGAATGTGGGTCTGATTGGTTAACACTTTGAGTATCACGCTCCATTACCTGAAATGGCAAACTTCCACAAATTTTATAAAAAATGAATGTAACCATGAATTCTACCTTTTTTAATCGACAATATCACTAACACTCATCACTTTTTTACGATTTCTATTAGAACTGATTAGGTATATTTTTAATATGCTACATGATCAAATAAATAATGGTTGAATCTCTCTGTCACCCAGATATGGGTGACGCGGTACTCAAAGTGTTAAAGCATAAATAGGCCCACCTAGCCGGACACAATCATAAAAACAGAGCACACGGATTTTATTTATTTGTCGAAACGGGCACATCTACTAATAGGGATCATGTAGCACCGCGTTTCAAATCTATAAGAAGCGCTTATTGAATGTTACAAGTCAAAATATGTTTTAAACAGTGTAATTAGACAAAGGAGAGCGGGAATCGGTCAGTGTCAGTCATTACCAAGTAAAAGCTAGTGAAACTTTGAGATAACGGAGAGAAACGAAGGTAGAGACAGCGAGGTGTAAAGAAACAGTGAGAAAGAGAGAGATGGAGTGTGAGATGCGTGCGCGAATCAAAACGCAATATCAATATAATTATTAATAAACTCTGCCTGGCAATAGCATTACCTGACCGTTCCGTTAACAAATGCCTACAATTATTTATGATGTTCTCATTAAGAAATAACGATTTTTTTAAACTTCTTTGAGAACCGAAGTCGTTAGTATAACACTTTTCAATCCCTGATTTCAAAGCTACCGATCGAACAGAAAGCAATTTTCGAAGAAAATAATTTTGCGTGTGAATAAAACTCACTTACTTTATCTTGATCATAATATATTTATCGGGAATAAGCCCTTCTCTACCAGCTAAGGCACCTCGCCACCAGTCATTACTGACTTGTGTGTACAGAGTCAAGGTATCCCCCTTTTTGAAGCTTAACTCTCTTTCGGACCTTGCATTGAAATCGAATTGCGCTGTGGCTTCAAGGTTTTCCGATTCTGTCGGGAATACATAAAAAGGAACGTAGATCCATTGGATTCCGACAAACTGAATTTGACATTTATTTCACACTCACCGTCCTCAGAAGGATACACTTCGGAGTCCATATCCTCCTGAACCTGGTCCGTTGGCGAGTCACCCACGTCTCTGTATTTAAAAATCATACTGATTAGGAGTCATTGTCAAACGATGAATAGCATTCATCCTGTTTATATAGGATACATTTAAAATCTCTGATTTTGCATGAAAGAAGGTATAAACTTACGCGTCATCAGGTTCTCTACTGATGTACTTTTCGTATTGAGTACCTCCAATATCCTCAGGGAATATTTCCTCACAGAATGTAATGATGTTTTTGATCAGTTCGTTCACTTGGTTCTGGTACTGCACTTGATCTTTGTCCTCTGGTACAGGAACCAACGTGGGACCAAAGCAGATCGCTAGATTGTAGGGGTCCATCATATTTTCCTCCGAAAATTCCGACAAGCTATCAAAAGGAAATACTGAGTCGTTACAGAAACAAAATATGAATTCACGCTTGCATTTTGCAGAAAAATCGTGCATTTCATTAACAAACTGGCTCCCTCCACACTAATACAGGGCGAATCACCAGAAACAGACAATCCTGATATCTTGGTTACTTTTGAACATCGAAAAATATGTCTCAGAGAAAAGTTGTACTGTTCAATACGGTAAATATTGTGGTGTAAAAAATGTTTTACGCTAAGGTCATCTTCAACGTCGTTTCAAGGTCATTGGTGTTTTTTAAAAAATATAACTATATATCTTTGATCTGACGGATTCATACCCTTTATCACGACTAATTTACTGACTTGTAATACCATGATCTTCGTAAGACCCTTGAACTTAGAAATTTAGTTCGAACAGTATAAATGTCATAATATGAATTTTGTATTGTCGAATCAAGTTATTGCATAATTAACAGTGAGATTTTTGTATACAGGGTCACATGAATATTATCTATTACAAGTATATGATTCTATTTAAAGAAATATTATTGACCTCAAAATATCCTTAAGAATAAGCAATCTTTTTCCTGTCATGAAATCTACCCTCTTGAGCACAAAAACTTTTCTCTTCCAATTTTTCATAAAATCAACAATTACATAGATGTTTCAGACATTCAAATTAAGTGTAACACTCTGTACACAGGTTGAGGCACCTGACATGACCACCTTGAATAAATTCTAAATTATGCATCGTATGAAAAATTGTTCTGTATAAAAGTTGTATGACTCCTAGGGAAACACAACGTTGAGTTGTCTTTTATAGGTGGAGGTATACAGGAAGCTTGAAGATTAACTTCGTTTTTCCTAATGGAGCCATATATTTTTTAATAACTCTGTGGCACAAACGTCCTAATCCTTTTTTATAAAAAAACGAGGAATAGTACTGGTTAAATTATTAAAAAACACATGGTATTACTTAAATAAACGAAGTTAGCTTTCATATCTCCTTTGTTAATCCTTCCTTAATTCACATAACATTATGAATGTACTGCTGGAAACCATGCAACTAGTCTATACAACATTTATCCATGCAAAGTATAATTCTGAAGCTATTCAAAATGATTATATTATTTCACCATGTACAAGACAATGAATTACAGTTATAGATTATCATGATTGTCCATTAAGTTTCATGTTTCCTTAGAAACCAACCAGTAAATACTTACTGATTCAGGAAGGCGAAAAGATATCGCATTACAATAACGACCGGTCTTGGAAGACTTGCAATCAATTCCTTCATTTTGTTCACGAACTCCTGCTTTGATTCTAACTGCGCTAGTTCCATCAGATGTTCAAAGTAAATAATAGGGAAAAGTGGTTCCCTGAGTTCTCTCAAGTAGAGCTTCAACACGCCAGCGACGCTATTAATGTCTGAGGCGTCTGTGACATCAGCTAAAGGATCTTCTCCTCTCTCGAACCACTCTCTGAAGTTATTTATTTCCACCTGAGATCCCGAGACCCGAAAGATACCTTGGTGATGAAGTCCGTATAAATTAATCACTCTGATGCAGCTTTTCATGATCAAAGGAATCTCCTGATTCGTGCTTTCTAAGTATTCTTCTAAAGAACCACCGAATAATTTCGGTTGACCGTTCATCTGCAGTCGGCCGATTCGTTTCCTCCGGACTTGCTTTTGCTTTGTCGCTGATATCGATGGGTTTGGGCTTGTGTTGGAACCATCCAGTAAACTCTGCCTGATGTACTCCTGTTTCGCGTCTAGCCTAGCTATTCTTGAGGTTCCAAGAAGGTATTCTCTGAATTTCTGTAAAATTTCAATGAATTTCTCATTGGTCTCAATTTCATAAACACCCATAGGTTCACAACTAAACTGCAGATGTTGATGCAATTCAGTATGGTCAAATACGTAAAACATACTTATTTGGTATAATTTGCGAAATAACAGATAAAATATTGAAATTTTTATCTATGTGGCGAGACACATAAAGTATTTTATGCGAATATCTCCATAAATATTCATGATATTACAAAAAGTTATTAGACAAAGTCGAAACGTTTGCTATAACGCACTTTTCGGAAAATGTAATTTAATTTTTGAGAAAATGCAGTTGTATTTTTGTAATAGCGATTGTTTCCAGTTTAGAGTTCTGATGTCATAGGTTTACTATTATTTAAATTGCTCAAAGTGCTTTCAACTTGTACATATGCTGGAAGTTGATAACAGTAAGATAAGTGTACACTAGTTAGCATTTCTGAAGTTATTTCAGCATAAGTGTGCATCTATCTTCCCACACTTAATATTTTTTCTTCCGTCAAAACAAAAAAATCATGTGGTAAGGTGTTAAGAATATGAAAAGAAAAATATATAATACTTTTTAGAAAATACATGCTCACATCAGCTTTTGAAAGAAAAAAGATGTTTCCAAAGGCTTCTTCTACGCCAATAAATTAGTCACTCAATACCAATGAACTTTTGTTTGAAGCATTTTTTTTGACTATGAGAACCAGCTAAAATATCGTGGCGACCGATTCACGCCGCACTCTGTATTTCATTATCTTGAAAATCATATAATCATTTATAATCACAAAAGAACGAAATATTTAAGTTTATTTTTATCAGATTTATACGTAATTTTGTTGCAACACTTTAGATGTGCTAATGCGTTTGTTCGCACTGTACACGTGACATCAGAAAGCTCGAAGTAAACACTTAAAAATTATACAATTAAACTCATATTCATTGAATTCGTCCCCAACCAAGTTAAAAGTATAAATAAACAAAAGTAACACTTCTTTAGTTAAAAAAATTAATTTGTCTGAAAAATATGCCTCAACGAACATTTTAACTCTGTTTAATATCTTTTTTAATACCCTCAATATTTGCGTCAATATTCGCATAACATAGTTTACACGCTCTTCCTACAAATAAAAACATGAGAATAGTTCAAGATAAAAATACATATTTCCATAAACACCCGCAGTCTATATTTGATTGTCTCAAATTTAAGAGCGAATAACAATCCATGTAAATCGCTTAATACATCAGCAAGCTACATGAACTGTGTACCATTTGAAGATTCCAAGTTTTTATTATTCCTTGGTGCAAGTGCAATTAATTTATCTTCAATTCTTAACTTTCGCCCTGTCGACTCAGAGAAAAATTGAAAATGGAAATTAACAACTGTCATATAGATCTACAAATATATAAAATTGGGAGAAAGGTCCACATTAGGAGGATTTCGACGATTTTTAATGAGACCATTTAACCTGTCAACTGGGTCATTTATTGTCAAAAAATATCTACTGTATCCAGCTAAAAAGTAAACTTGTCTTGCACATCAGAAAGGCATTTATGAATGACGAGTTGGTCTTTTTGGATTACATGGTTAAAATATTCGACAACAAATCCTCTTTTAACAATTAAAATACATTTTCAATAACTACTCTCCCCCTTAACACGTTGAAGAATGAACTAAAAAGTTATGAACCCGTCCAACATACCGTGAGGTAGAATTCTTCGGTCTCTTGCCTGTCAGCCCTGAGCTTAATTTGCACGGTTTCCGGAGGTCTAGAAGTAGGTAGAGCGTTTTCTCCAAAATACCTAGAACAGTCATAGTCTTTCGCGGTTAACATTTCCAGCAGACTGGCCTCCGCCGTTTCCAAGGTTTTCCACACTTCTTCGGACTCGGTTCTCAAGGACGTTACTCTTTGTTGCAGCTGCACTAATCGTTGTTCCATTTCAGCGTGTAGCAGCTTTTGTAACTCAGGCTCGGGAGTCTGAATAAATAAAAGAATACGTACGATATTTAAACATAAACCTTGATTTCGAATGTTTGAGATGTGTCAGTTCACGGTGGGAATACCTCGTCTCCTCGTTGCCCTTGGAATTCGAATTTTTTGGGAATCATGAAGGCAGAATGATGCGACTCTAGAAACCTTTGTTTGTCTGCCCTTGAATCCAAAGCACCGACGCAAGCAGTCAATTGTTCAGCACCGGACTGCAAGGAACGCTGTCTGCCTTCCTCAGCGCTGCAATGCATCAGCAACGCCCTGGCGATGCAGTTGTGGAAGCCAAAATCCATGCACTGCAAGCAGTATGTGAACATTATGAATCAGGCGTATTTCGATTAATGGACGAATGTTTCGTCGACAATGTTTACATTGACACTATTTCATTGACACCGTACTTTCACTTGCTTTCACATGTTTTATTTAATTAGTTTCACTAACGGGTAATTCTTAAGAAATTCAGATAAACACGAGTTTTGTACAAGTTATAAAAAAAACTAAATGAATACTACAATAGCAGACTGTTTGATGGACTTACAAGAAACAAAAAGTCTCTCCGATTAGAATACACATTAATAGTAGTGCATATACGGTTTAAACAGATAACACGATCGTAAAGTTATTGAAAAGACGACTATTAACCCGTTGAAGACGGTGAGTCCATATAATCGTTCTGAAAAATCGTTCATCGTGACCTACGGACATATTAATCCGGGCACAGCTCTTTATTCCACCCTACACCTCTATGTATTTAGAAAATAATCGCTTCGGTATATTTTATTGAAATATACACGATTCGGTACATATTCTGCAGTTTTAGAACACTGCACGACTGAACAATTGGTGTCATACATATTATTGTAATTATATATTCAGTTTAACGTGTGTTCCACCGAAGTAAATTGCAGCATATGAAGCATGGTTTTGTAAAAAATTTTAAGAATTGAAGTATTTTTGGGGTATCACTTTTCAGCGTAATTCAATTTTTTCTATGTGAAGTCACAAATGGAAACAAGGCCAAAATATTACTAAAGCTACAACTAAATCTCCGTCAGCACCGATACTGCTGATTTTATCGAGCATATTATTTCCATGTATGAAAATTTTATTCAACAAGCTTTTACCTAAAACGTAATGAGTTTTATTATAAGTTTTATATGCGAGAAATGAAATTTATGAAACCCGAGCAAGCTTTGTTTTCTAAAACGTGAAACAGTTTTAAATGGTTACCGCCACTATGCTCACAGTAGGTTATTATTACAATTAAGGTGAAATAACTTACATCAATGAGATCCGACAGGTCGTCGACGAAGTACTTGTGAATCGTTGTATTCGATGCCTCGAGGCATAAAACATATTCGTTTCTCGCTTTCAGTGCCTTCAGCTTTGCTTCTTGATACTTGCTCTTCCTCTGAAACGAATATCAATGAATTCATGTAAGTTTGATTTCGAATGAGGTCAGTGTAAAGTGTTCTTCTTCAACATTATATACTGCGTGTAATTGACAAACTACTACGTTATAAATAGTCTAATCATTGTAACAGGGAGAATTATAAAAGTTACAGTAGGACCGCCGCATTCTCGGTTTCATTTATCTGCGGTTGGATATGGTCCGAAAAAATTACATAGAAAATACCACAATACGGGAATCATTTATAATTTAAATTAATACATACATTATACTTAAACAAAAATTTTCAGCAGTTCTGAGTAATGTGTTGCAATTTTGTGTTGTTCCGCCCAGGACATTCATACATTCTTTATGATAATTATTGTTCTGTTTTATTAGTAGTTATTGTTGATAATGTCTTATTGTGCCTAATTCATAAATTAAATTGTATCTTAAGTATGTGCAGAGTATACAGAGTGTATATAGTGTTCGCTCCTATCTGCAACAGCGCTTGGAACCTAATCGCGAATACGGGTTGTCCTGCTGTAGTTGCAGATGGAGTAAGTGCACAGACGTGGAAGAATTGAGTTAAAACAATGTATCATTATCGATGAAGAATGCTGACCTTATAATAAAATACGTAATGTTTATTGGACGCCCCTCGTACAAGTATATTCTTTCTTCGAAATTAGAACTTATGACCTGTATGAGCGCTTTTTTCATTGAACAGAGCTCAAAATTTAGAAGATAAAGAGTATAAACAAATTCTAAATTCTTAACTTATTTTATTGCGAAATAACGAACACCACAAAATCTTTACTATAATTCCGATTACTATTAGCTAATCCAAAAAAACTTGATGCTTATCTTTCAGACTTTATAAAAAGTAGATGAAACTGTAGATACAGGATGTCCGCGTTAAAATGTTGCAAACCATTATTTCGAACCTTATCATTAATATTATATAACTTTATTATGAGAATATTTTATTCTTTTGTATTTGGGTATGTCTAAAATCAACACGTCTGATATTCGAGTCGAATCAATGTTGCGTACTGTGTGTTTTTTCAATGTTTAGAAAAGCTCACGGATACTTCATACGCAGACTTAACGTAGTATGAGTTAGCTAATAGATGAAAGATTGAGTTGTACTTTTAAATAAAATATATATTTTGACGAACACTGTCATCGAATGATTGCTCGCTTTGATTCCACCGTATTTACACGAATTTAGTAGCCAATCACAAACCAAGAATATTTGGAAAACCCTTTAGCTTCCAAAAACTATATACGCATAGTACACACTTCTTGCAAAAACTGTTCTGTAATAAAGTTCGTCAAAATACATATTTTTATTTAAGCTTACAACTCTCAGGCTTGCACCTATTAAACTACCTCAAGGAACGTTAAGCCTTCATGCAAAGTATCTGCGAGCTTTTCTAAACATTCAAGAAGAACGCGACGCAACATTGTCTTTACACTAATTTCCGAATCTAACAGAAAATCAGATTGTAAATCCTGTAAGTGTGACTAACGTAATTTTTTCATTTCATACTCATTAACCACTAGAATTTGAGCGAGGTCGTCTGAAGAAAAGCGCTCATTCAGGTCGTAAGTTCCCCTCGTTAGATAAGAGCGTGTGCTTAACGCGAGACCGCTGTGACGGTAATCGATAGTTCACGTAGTCTTGAAGCACAGTCAATCCCTCCAAGGTCAGGTAGCTCGAGTCAAGAAATGCATTCAAAGGACCGTCCGTATTCAGGGGTGGCCTTGATTTTACACTGTACCTTGTTTACTTCCTTCTCAATGAGCTTGTACTTTTTGCTGCGCGCGAGCTTTTCGGGTGGGGCGTTCGCGACTTCAAGCTTGCTGCGTTGCTGTTCGGCGACACGAAGCTTCGTTTCAGCCTGTCGAGACTCTGCTTGGTAAGCCTGGTACGTCTTCATCGTTGTGTGCAGTTCATGCAGTACTCGAAGAATTTCCTCGTGTGTCTCATAGCCTATTTCACGGCACTGAAAAACGGCGAGCGTAACTATCATTAATACTTAATTATTTAATAATTATAGTCATTATTACACAAATTCCGACATGGCGGATATGTATTTCATGTACGGTAAAGCAAGCGACCATGATAGACGAACAGCTCGCCTGTATCAAGAAGCATTTCCGAACCGTAGGCACCCTCTATCAGTAAAGTGTTCAGTACTATGCATCAACATATTTTATATCTAATGGGAACATCTTGTAACTCCGAAACTAATGATATTTGCACCCATGTTCATTAAGATTTCTTTGTTTCTTTTGATGAGTACTACATACCCCTGAACTTTGACCCTAACTTCTTTGAACACCCTATATAAGTGAAAGTGCCCTTGAAATTTGTCTAAAGAAAAATTGATTTCTAAACATGGTCGAAGATCATGGTGTTTCAACAACATGAAGGTCAATGAGACTGTCAAGCTATGATGTTTCAAAATCCATGATGCTGTTTTAAAGAGTTATGTCCAGACTGCGGATCTTTATGCAGTTTAATATATCCAAGTTCGTGAAGAATGCGTATTTTATAAAGTAAGTGAAACGAAAAATGTACTTTTTAACGTTTCAACCTCAAAATGCAGTTCTGTCATAGTTGTGTTTCATCAGCTACAAGGAAATTAAAAATATTGAAGTCTAAAAATGTATATTTGCATAAAAATCCGCAGCCTAGTTATGTTCGTTTGCGTTTATTTCATGTATTGCATTATAAGAAGATTGCTTCATACTAACACGCTTGTAAATCCGTTGAACGTCCTCCATCACCTGGTTGAGACGACCCACGAGGTGCGTGCTATACACTTCTGAAAGGGCTGCATGATCTCTGCTCAATGACTTCGTTTCATTGATAAGTTGCTGCCAGCAAGCGTAACTCGAGAAGAGAGGCCACTGTTCTCGCCTACAAATCGTTCAGAATTAGGTTAACGTCTGAATTCTCTAATCTATAATTTAGCGGACATGCTCTTACGTGTTAACAGAGAAGAAATTTATAATAATACTTGGTATTTATAATACCAAGAAACAGGAAACTTATAATAAAAGAACTGAGAAAGAAACAGTTGTTACCACCTGGGGGACTAGAGATCGATATTTATATCATTGTTCACTCGTCAAATACAGAAAGTGCAAGTATAATAAATTCAAATCTGATTTAACTGTCCCTTGTCTTTTTTAATTACACAAAAAATGGGGAGAATCTAAACCATGTAAAAATAACACATTCTGTTTATGATAATGATGTCAATTACTGGTCTTAAAATTATTAAAAAGAAATATTCATTTTTTGTTCATATACTATTTTACGAGACAGTACTTTTGCTTTTGTTCCTTGTGCCTCAGTTGTATACTCCTGGCCATCTTGTCGAGGGATTTGCTGTAATCGAGTTCCAACTCGGCCCTTCTCCGGAAAAAATCCTGAAGCTCTGCCACGAGGGCGACTTGAGCCTCCATCCTGACATCGAGACATCTTAGCTGTTCGTTCAGCTGCAGCCGTATGTCTGCAAACAGAAAATACCAAAGGAGATTAAGATTTTGTAACCTTTCTTCAGTAAGAATCAATTAACTGATAGACTACAGTAAGTATACTTCGAAAATCATATAGAATGATAGAATATACACCGTGTAACCTCTGTTATTATGTGGAAAATATTTCAGGGATCAGATCAGAATTTAAAAAGAATAATACAAGAATTTGTGTTTCTTTACATCAGTGATGGCCACCGAAGCTGCGGCCTTCCCCCACTCTAAGTCCATTCCCCTCATATGGGCTGTGATTTGGGACGACGATGGACCGAGGGGGAATGAGGAGCGAACTGGAGGGAACTGAAACGAGGGGAGGGGCTTAGAGTGGGGGAAGGCCGCAGCTTCGGTGACAATCACTAGTTTAGATTCACAAACAGTGATTCGCGTAATCGCTTGTACTTCAATACAACCTTATGAATGCTTCGCTGTGCTCTTACAATCTATTCCACTTGTTGGCGGTGTAAATAGTTAATTAGAGTCTGTTATGCAACGTTAGTGAATCAAAAAGATGTATTGGTGTACAAAACTCTTTGTAGCTCGGAACCAAGGTCTTCTAATTGGACATATGTTTATATGAATTTAGTTTAGTGGTTTTAAATGCTGAATCCGATCTTCTACGATTTCATACGTATTAAGTTACTCCTTGTATAGAAAATACAGGACACAAATAGAATTTGTTCCATGTTTATGCAGGGTGAGTCACATAATTCTAGAACTTCAAATATCTATGAACTTGAAATATTAATAGTTGTTAATGTCGGAGTAGGAAGAAATATTCTAACAGGTTAAAATTGTCTTGGATAAATTTCAAAGTGCATTAAAAAAGGATCGAACACCTAGCGCCACAAAAAAACATTATTCCCACGACTATTAGAGGCAACGAATTTAAGAGCAGCTTTCTCAATTTTGAGAGGGTAGGAGAATGAAAAAGAATGATAAGAAACTTGAAAAAGTTATTGTTCTTTATATTTTGTTCGTTGAAATCGAACCAATTCTGTGTAAAATAAAGACAAAGATAAAGGACAGAAAGAAGAATACTGTAATTCTAATACAAGAAAAGTGAGTTAAAGTATTTTCCAGTAGTTCTTTATACACTACTTAATTTTTACTCAAGACAAGTGATGAAAACCTAAATAATTCTATTAGGTTTGCTGCTAAAAAAGTCTATATATTTGTTCATAGCAGCACGTATAATAATACTGCGTGAAAAAATTTATCCTTAGAAGTCCTTAATATATTCTCTTTTCCATACTGTTGCAGCTGATAAAAAGAGAAATCCAACTATATATCATATGCTGACCTTCAGATGAACTTTCCTGGCGTTATTCTTAACACGTTGAGTGCCACAGTGAAAACAATCATACCTAATCAGACTCGATATAATTTACTATTTTTTATATGAATCGTAAAGAAGAAAAGATTTGAGTACTCAATCATGCTCTACTGTTCCTACTGTATTGTTTCAGTATGAAGTTTGCTTAGAATTTTGTGACAATCGATAATTCGATAGAACTCTGTGATCAAATTCCACCAAACAAGTCAGGAACTACGCACTGTACAAGAAAGCCAAATCTGTCCGAGTAGGCCTATTTATGCTAAAACTGATCAGAAATTACTGGGCACATACAGAAAATTCGCACTAACAGTGCTACGAAAATACCAGACACTCAGGGTACACTCCACCGAAATCATTCATATATTTAGACAGCACAGGACTCACTCAAAACACTGATAACCAGCTACTCATTTACCATTACATTAGAAAAACCTACGACAAAAAAGTAGTATACAATAGCGATATAAGATTTGACGATCTCGCAATGCGATTCAAATATAGATTATCTAGCTACGATATCGAAGATAAGTATAGAAGTAACACCGACAAATATTAGTGGCTTGATAAAAATTAAAATTCAAGATACACTAGTTCCGATTATGTACCTTATCTACGAATAAAAACAGTAGCAATCACCGAAAACTCCTCGATAGTATAGTGGTTAGTATCCCCGCCTGTCACGCGGGAGACCGGGGTTCGATTCCCCGTCGGGGAGATTAATACTTTTATATTTTTTTTGCGTTTTGTGTATACATGTATATATATTTTATGATTGTATAGTTACCATTTAGCGAATACATTATACTTTAATATTGTGCAATAGCCACATAGATTGTAATGGGGGAATTATGTATGTGCATTTTAGAGTTGCACCATTTTCTTAAATGGAAACGTATATGTTTTTACATCAATCAAATCTCCTTGTTATCCTGCGAAAAGAAGTATTACAGCAAAGTGGTCAAAAAATGATTAGTTTGTGAGATAATTTAAATAAACATCTTTATCAAAGATGCTCAAATGCTTCTCTATTAGATTCTAAACACTTCGTACATCGCTTTTTCATTGTTTTCATAACCGAATCGAGGTGATCTCTGGTTATTGTTGTTGAATAAAAATAAAATGTTTATTTTCTTTTTATTGAAATGTTTACGATTCCATGGAGCGTTCAAGCTTCTTTAATGAAGAAATTTATTTAAGATATCTCACGAACTAATCATTTTTCGACCACTTTACCCTAATACTTTTTTACGTCGAATGACGGGAGGATTTGAATTATGCAAAAAAATATACGTTTCCATTTAAAAAATGGAAATACACTTGCGCAAAAAATATGGTTCTCAAAATTTAGTCCTCTTTAAACAAATTACTTTTTCGTCTGATATTTCTTTCTAATACTAATCAGAAAAGAGGTATAACTTGATCCAATTGCGTGAACCATCCTGTAGAAGAGAAGAAATAAAGTGACAGCATGAAAATCGGTGAGAACAAAAGAGAATAAGAAGGATGAAAGAGAGAGAGACATTTAAATCGGATCTCTGATAAAAAATGAATATCGACTGTCGAATCGGCCACAAATGCAAGAAAGAAGGAGATAGCAGAGATACGTACGTGTTCTGCCTTACTTTATTTCTTTGTTATATGTATTATAGATATGTGTGTGTCGTCAAAGTGCCAAATTTTATCTGTCCTGTGTCCATACACTATTTATATTATATAAAGAACAATTTAATTTCATCGTGAAAGTGACTTAAAGTTCGTGATTATAATTTTGGCTACGCATGCAGCTCCAAAAAATAAACAAAAAAATTTCAATAAACATGAATTAAAACGTCAATACTTTCGAAGATGCAAAAAAAATGTTATTTCATGATGACAGTGATTTCCTCAAATTTTTCATGATCGTTGGAGAGTAGTAATTTTTTATTTATATCAATCAAACTTTCTGATTTATATTATCAGTACTATACAGACCCAAAGTATCAATTTTTATATGCCTTGTATTTATTCAGAAATCTGAATTGCCTGCAATTCAATTATTGACCTGTGACCAAAATGAATATTAATTTCAATTCTTAATGACACTTGTGACTTATTGTACATGTTTAATATATACACAGC
This sequence comes from Macropis europaea, assembly GCA_916610135.2. Taxonomy (NCBI): domain Eukaryota; kingdom Metazoa; phylum Arthropoda; class Insecta; order Hymenoptera; family Melittidae; genus Macropis; species Macropis europaea. The sequence continues at coordinate 19,988,896 of OU744345.1, read as the reverse complement.
CTATGACGTTAATCTAAATTCGCCCACGAGTTTCGGTCTTAACCGTAAATGTCACCAAACTACATCTGTGAATTCTGGTTTTGAGTGTACGTTCAGATAAAACTTATCCCTGAATTTCGGTTGAGAGAAACCAGATGTTCTATTTCGGTATACTTGAGCCTGACCGTAACAGCAATTATTTCTGTTTCGACTCTTTATATTAAAGAGCTTATACATTTACCGCACTCCCAGAAACTGGTTCGTTCCCTAACCAGTCAAATCAAGAGATAAGCCTGTCATGGTGACATTAAAAAAGCACAGAAAATTGTTTTAGAAAAAAAAGGTGACAGATTTTTAAGACATGCACCAGAAAGCCTTAATAAATAGATGTCTAAAAATAATTACTTATCGAGGAATACACTATAACTATAAGACATCTATGATTTTGGCGAATATTATTATATAAACACATAATTTTGTAGAATCGCTAAAGTAAAATTGTACTTCAGTAAACATACATATTCCGATAAAAATATTTTTAATAATTTCAGTTTAAATAGAGATTATTAACAATTGCAGATTTTTCAATGAAAAGCAGTGCGACAAAACTAGAAGACAGAGAATACTTTTTTGTAAAATAAATGAAAACAATTCATGAAAAATAATTTTTATTTACTTATTAATAGTGTGTACTACCATCTTTGTTTTTTATAACTTCGATCACTCTCTTTGGTAATGATTCATATAATTATTTTGTAACATTTTGATCCAATTATTCCCATTCATTTAAAATACAATTTTTTAACTCTTCTATAGGGTTGAATTTTCTGCCGTTTGCATACATTTATCGTGCAAGCATTCCCCAACAGTTTTCAGTAATGTACAGATCCGGAAATCTGGCGGGCCATGACAATACTTCGATATTTTTTGTTTCCAGAAAATTTTTAACGTACTCTGCTGTGTGCACACTTGAATTATCGTGTAGAAAAATAAATTTTTGTGAAGCCATTTAACAGGCATGTTTAGTTAACTGTCTTGGATTGTTTGAACACATATTTTATTATTAATTTGATTGGAAATAAACTTGGTATTGCTTTCACCAGCGTAAACTATAGCCGCCCACACCATAACACATCCTCCACCCATTTGTCTTTTCAGTTTAATAAGTTTTTTTTCTCAGGTTATGAAAAATAATAATTAAAGCCATCGGGACCATCTAAATTAAAGCGTTTTTCATTTAAAAATATTACTTTCGTCCATTTTTTATTCCATTGAACTTTTTTCTCCGCGAAATCTAATCATACTTTTTTGTGCCTTTCAGTTAGTGGAGGTTTCTTCAGAAGTTTTTTCGTCAAAGTGTTAACTATAAAAATGTGAAATATTTTTCATGTTTTCCAGTTTCCGTGGGTAGCAGAATATTTGGTTCTAACTAAAAAACGAGAAATTTGCTAAAAGTATAAGTTACAGCGCATGAAAGAGCATAAAATAAATCTTTATAGAGTTTCCTCGATCCTAATCGTGTAAAAAAGGCATACAAATTGCATTAAACAAATGGAAGGTAAATAAGGGTATACATTACTGAAACGCACTAGTTTCTGTGACCTTTTGGAACGAACATTTGGCCGATGAAAGAATCGATTCGGGAGTTCTCCCACCATTCGCCCTGGAAACTTTTGTTCTACTCGGAGACAGAAACTACACAGACTTGTTAGAGGTCTCGGAAAAAAGCAAAGCTGTTTACAGGGAAAATCACAGCAGTCAGAACACCGATTTCAATGAGACATTATCTAGTAAATCTAGAAAGACAATCAGTTGACGCATAATCAAACGCGTGTGTGAATGTACATTATCTAACACAATAGTTAGAAGTTTCGTGAACCCATGGTGTACTACAAGTACTAAAATTGTACGACATAAATTAAGTAGAGGATTAGGAAAGCGATTAAGGGAGTGCATCACCTTGTCGGTTTCAAAATATCGAATAATTTTTTCCCATTTTCTGAAAGTTCCATACACGTAGAATATTGTGATAAAAGGATTTTTTGAAATTCGAATAATTCGCGAAGTTACAGCACTGAACAGGACTACACGTCAGGTTAGGCAATTAAACGCGTTTTTCTCGAAACCATGTCTTTTGGCCTGACATCCAACGGATCTCCGAAACTATTCATCCGATTAACTTCAAATTTTGAAACACTATTCCTTATAAAATTATCTATAATGTACCGTAACGTTTTTTTTTAATATCTTAATTCGTTGAACTTTTATAAATTTTCAAAGTTGATTTTTTCAGTAAAAACAATTTTTTTGTTTAAAAAACCGCTAGTTCCTTATTTTTCAAAATTATTCCAAAATGGTAAGCTACATTGAAGAGAATCTATTTCTATTTAAGTTGGCACAAGCATTTTTCATTTTTTATATTCTAGTCTCTATCCCTGGAGCCTACCAGTTGTCAAGGTCCTGCCAGAGATAACGATAGACAATGTTGTATAACTTCACCATTTTTGTAATTTTCTACAATAAATATACACGAAAACAAAGTTCAAATGTTGCCAAACATTCCCTTAAAAAATCTTGATATTTTACTCAATAATTACCTGAACAAAATTTTTAAGTTTATCTATTTTTTAGGCCTACAAGGAAGCGTGCCCCCTTAACCTTTGACTGCCATCAGCGCCTATAGGCGCTTGACAACGCCGCTCACCGTGTACTGTCAACGCCCATAGGCGTCTGGTGCAATAGCTCATTACGTACTATCGCAGCTCGACCGCACGCAGCGTTCACCTCGTGTTCACGCAGCCCGCAGTCAAAGGGGTTAATGTGCTGACTTCACACTATGTGGTTCCAACGTTCAAGTCCAAAGCAAAAGTCATGTTTTCCTTTAAGATAGTGTCTTATGTTTAAAACTACCGGTTTATTAGTCTTGTAATTATTCAAACCTGAAGCAGCGTGACTTCGCGTATGCGAACATTTCACGTAACTATAATACACCTCTTCTCATGAATGAATACGCTCTCTATACGAAAAAGAAATTTAAAAAAGTAGACGCACATGTACTGCAACATTTAATAAACATACCTAATAACAATGTAGTTTCAAAAACACGTTAAAAATAGATATACGCTAAATACTGTAAAAACTTCAAATTTTATTAAATTGAATTAAGAATCTATTTTTAAAACATTATGGGAACTCTATAAATAGATTAATACATTTTCCTATGATTAAATGGTAGAGCATATTTTTCTGATCTTAAAAAAATCTTTTATTTTAATATAAATGTCTCTGCAGATGAATAATAAACAGTAGGTTGTAATAATTGGCAGTAATAATTATGAGACTAATAAATGAGTAGTTTCAAATACAAGAAATGATAAAAAAAAAGACGTATCTTGTAATTTTGGTACTTGCAGTACAGTGCGACTTTACCAATCTCTTAACATTGAATATCTTTATAAAATTGTGCATTCACAAAAACGTTTGGACATACTTTATAGATAAGAGAGATAAAATTGGGACATCAGGTTCTGGGTGTGTACCTATCAACCAAGTCGATTCTTTCTTCGGCGCAACTATAGGTGTGCATTTAACACAGAGACAATAAGTGACCATTACATGGATCTACAAATAAGCAAAATATTGAAAATACAAGGTGGCCCGGTAATCGTGGTGCCACCGCACAGGGGTTGGTGGTTTCTTGTATAAAAATAAATGAAAATTGTAGAATAACGCCTTGTCGGAACTTATTGAATTACTTTGAACTATATTAACTCGGGAGATCGTATACTAACGTTAATTTATTATTAGCTAAATAGATGAATAACCAATGAATACTCGACTGTATTCTTCTCAAAAATTTAGTTTCATACGAACAAAGTTTATTCTGTATTTCGATTTACTGTTGTATGAAAAATGACCTGCTTTTCGCTTATAGCACGATCATTAGGCCACCCAGTATGACGTTCATTTTGTATATTGCCGTGTCAACGGTAGGCAACGTTATCAGTAGACTGCGGATGTTTGTGCACGTAACATGTACAAAGAACATGCGACATCTGTGTATGAAGAAATATGCACCTATGTGCGAAAATTATACAAAATATACAAGCACAATATACGATATTCATTTATTTTTGGAGCATTATTGAAATTTTCGTAACGTCTATTTTAATTTATCTCCAAACAAATCGCAGACTTTGCAATAATGATTCGACTAGGGTGTCAATACAGCTCTAGATTAGCGTTACCTTATTTTTTTTCGTTCTCGATATTTTTATGAAACTCTATACAATTTTGTATACAAAAAATGCGCAGTATATACAATTTAACCCTTTGATTGCTATCAGCGCCTATTGGCACTTGACGAAGCCGTTCACTGTGTACTGTCAACGCCAATAGGCGTCTGGTGCAATAGCTGATTGCGTACTGCCGCAGCTCGGCTGCACGCAGCATTCGACTCATTACAGAGTAGCCTACAGTCAAAGGGTTAGTATACACAAAATACGCAATATGTAAAGTTTAATATACATGTATATATACAGGATGTTCATAAAAGTTCATGCCAAACCTGAGGGACCTGTAATACACACAAAAGAAAAGAAAAAACGTTGAATCAACTTGGGCTCTATAATTAACCGCTTAAGCATTATGAGTGTTCATAACCGTTTCATATATTACTTGGTCTGTGCGGAGAACGCCGATGGGCGTTTGAGTAACGTCCTCAATAAGCAGTCCTATCGGACTTCCTCATGCGATGTGTGATTGTCGTATAAATTGGTCGGTCATGTCGAAATTTGTGTCAAACTGAACCATTATTCAACGACATAAACGAAAATTGAATTATTTAAGCACGTACGCTATCTTCATAAGATTGTGTGCCAGTATTACCGACAGACTTATGCGACTCCCCTACCTCATGCGCGGAACGTTGGTAGTTTTACTGACTAAGCATGTTACTCAAACACTTATAAGCGTTTTCCACTCACGGTGCAGCAACATATAAACGGTTATGAATACTCATAACGCTCGAACGGTTAATACAGTAGTGTAGTAGACTCCATATTGATTAAACACTTTTCTTTTCTTTTGGAAAGTAATATATACCTTTAAAATTTGGCACAACCTTTTGTAAACGTTGTGTATACTACATGCAGTATTTAGTGCAATTAGAAAATGTTTAAGGAAGAAAATATTTAATTCTGAAGGTCATATTTTTCAAAATTTCTAAGTCATTGATATCTTTTTAAATGGTACTACACCTTTTAATAAGTATGATGTTATAGCTGAAAATGGATAAATTCAATTGTATGGGATATCCTCATTTTTAGATATCGTCCTCAGAAGTCATTCTTAAAAAAATCATAATGTGATATAAAACAAAATCGTTACTATTCCGTTTCCGTATCGAAACGTGGTTACTTTTAGATTTTACACAAAATTGATTGATAACACTTCTGTTTGAAACGTTTTTTCATACAGGAAACAATTCACGAGTAATTTAAGGTAATCAAACTAGGTGACTCACCATGTGTACACGTACACCCCGGCCCTTGACCCGTAACTATTACTATCGGGTCCCACGGACCCAGCGCATCCAAAATACAATTTGTCCAAAATGCCTTTAATAATATTCCGTTGACTTTTATTGTTAATATAGTTCACTCCATATTATTAAGAAAAAATCAATTTTTGTTTATGCAAAATGTGATTATTAATGCAGATTTCAGGACTGGATCCCAGGGACTACTAGCTAGTAGTACTTAAGTTACAAACATTGGATAGTAGTAGTTACAGGTTGAGTCACCGGACACTTGCTCATTTTGAATAAAATAATTATTACAACGTAGATACAATTTTTTGCCTAGATTTTATTATTTTATTATTTTATGTTGTTACATTTATGCATTTTACGTTAACGCAATACCTAAATATCATATTAATAAAATTCACGTATTATTGAAAAAACAAGACTGTAGGTATGCGTAAGTATGTTTCTAATGCATCTGCAACTCACAAGATTCAGACTATTGTCAGTCAGACGATAGTCTGTACACTCTCTTCGTTTGCTTTAGAAGTTTTGCCTAAAGTCAAATAAAGGCTTATGGTAGAAATGAAAAGATAAAAAAGAAATTATTTCCGAAATAACCTTGAATCGAAAGAATACCGTTATTAGTTCAAGCGGTCATATCCGTTCGAGGCGGATTCATTGATGAGAAAAAAGTGTAAGATTAATTACCTATTTTTGGTAAGATCTTTAACATATGATTTGAATTACATATTCTCTACATTGTAAACAATTAGTAAGGGGTAACTTTCTTTTATAATATTGGCCATTTCATACTGTAAAATCGTGCACCTCTTAATTTTACTGTGTCCGGTGACTGGTGAACGGAAATGTATGGACATACATGCATTAGATGCTTCACAGTCAGGGAGAAATGCTGGTTACATATAATTTTTTAGAGATAAACAAAATAACAAAGAAACATGAAAACAAAATCCTGACATAGGTTATCATATGACTATTTAATCGGTTGGCGTGTAAAATATGGTCGGCATAATCCAGCATATTTACATTTGCATAAACATACGCAGTCTGGTTATCACTTAACATTAGATGCCTACCGTCTAAAACTTTCTAATCGATATTTATATAAACAATTCGTAAACGGCTACGCCATTTACCTTTGGTCAAAGCCTCCCATTCTTGACGGCCAGCGAGCTTGAACATTTTTCTGCTTTTTTGGCAACTTCACCGATCCCTGTTGCTGTTGTTATCTTCCTGATCACTTTTCCACTGTCTTTTTTTCTCACGTCACCGTTAACTCGCGTACTGTCACGTGTCTGCACACGTTTCGCGCATTCTCTGATAGCGGTATCACGATGTTAATTCGACTTTAGGGAAGCAGCCAGCAACTTGTTGAAAGATCGTCGCACTCGAATCACTTGCTGAGATCTTTGACATTCCTCGGACCGACAGACAACCGCATCTAAATTTTACGATATCGTCGTCAGTTCCTCGCTAGGTAGATAGAATGTACAGGGTGGACCGTAATTCGCGGCACAGCAAAAAAGAGAGTAATGTTTCATGTAGAACTGAACTTTCGTTTTCAAGAACATCGATGTAAAACGTTGAATACACCTTGGCTAACTTGTTCGATTAAAACTCGTATCAAATGCTACAGAAGATAATATTGCTATCTAAAAATTTTGTTACAATACCGTTAAAGAGTTTGAGAAATACGTAACTGAAGACGTATCTGCAATTCCTCAAGAGGATTTCTGTACGGGACAATAACTGAAGCGTTTGCAGTCATTCTTACTAGAAAAAAAGAGAATCAACGCATCACGTGTACCGTATTATTTAAACCGTATCGCTACTAGTGTTTGTAAACACTAACGTAAGTTAAAATAGTTGAAGTAACAGATAAAGATATTGCTCAAGGCGTACTCGACTACACGACGAATTTTCAGAATCAGCTTTTTTGAAAACGAAAATCCATACGAATAGATTTTAATCTACAATCTCGATTCACTTTTTCCTCGAGAACATGACTCATAATTATGGTCCACTCTACGGTTAAAGTGAAAGGCAGAGGACACAGAAATAAATAATCTAATCGTATCATCGAACGTACTGCAATGAATTTGATCTAATCGCGCGAAACTGCTGTGATGATAAAAGCATTATGAGGGACAATAAGTCGATAACGAACCGAGGAAAATTACAATGGAATGATGATCTTAAAAAGAATTGATGAGCGAGCAAAAAAAGTACAGTAGAATGTCAATTGTATGGTAATTTGCTATTAGATCAGCTATTGTCGATTGTCGAAAAGAATGAATGGCATAATGGAATAATACAATTTACTTTGATATCGTGCCTAAAATACGAGTGACGTGTACACAGTAACATTATTTTCTGAGAAAGATTATGCTTATGTTTATAACTCCTACAGTTTTTGATAGAATGTCTTATAAAAATTTTTGTTATTACTCTGAGCACATATCAATATACATGCAAACCGTCAGCTTACTAGATTAGATTATTTTCTTTAAATTAATTCCCAAAAATCACATTGAAGACGCGTGTCCATACTAGGAGACCCCCTTAACAAGAAGGAAAAAAATCTTTTTTCCTTGAACACTTCATTACAAACACCGGGCTTACACAGATCTCCACATTCGCGCGCGTACCGTTAATTCGCATAATCAGTTAAAACCCATTAAAACGCACAGCACGCGTGTAGAGAAGAACGAGTACTGATTCCTGCAAGAAGCGGACTTTACCAATTCCAAATGTCATTTCACGACCGATGAAGTTGACGAAGGTATACCTGATACCATGTGAGAGAAAACTGAAAGCGCACTAGCATAAAATGTGTCGGCTGAGAAAAGATTCTGTTAATAGAATCTGCAACGACAGGCCTCGAACAATATGCTGCCATATCGCAAACTTATACTTTGTGATTATCGACTTCGATCGGCTACAGATAATAATACACGTTGTTGCGTAAAGTTTTCAAAGAGTTTTATTTTTACATTGCCTCCTATTATGACCTGATTAAGCCATTATAACGAGAGATGTCGAACGCTCAAATGCTTCGAAAGTATCCTTATTATAAAATAATTACTGTATGCGAGCCATATTGCGTGTCTTCGACAAGCATGTAACGCGTGTATTATGATCAAAATATAAACGTTACAACAACGAAATTAATATACCCAAAAAATTCCTTTTCCTGATGGAATTATTAAAATAAAACCGACGTTGAAAGTATCGAAATATAAAAAATATGAAAAAAAGGTGTCTCTTTGGGAGTATTTAGTATTTACAAAGAGGAACAAAAAAGTTTTGTAACTATATGTTATTTAGGCTATGTTACCTAAACATTTTTTATCTCTCTTTACAAAAACTATAAGCTAGTTAAGTATTACAGCCAGATTACGAGATCACCGATTTCAATTAAATTTGATACAATAGTAATTCGTAGTGCACTCAAGTGCAAAACGATCCTTCCTGTAAAAATGAAACGAAACTGTTAAATAGGTACAACTGTTTTCTACGAAGCATCATTTCTAAGATAATCGATTTCGAGTATTAAGTATCAATTGTTTTACTCATCTGACTATTACCCGCCATTTGTATTTGCATTAAGTGTTTTCCAACGTTAATTGCAGCGATATAATTTTCCTGTCTACAATTCAATTCATCACAGTCGAAGAATGTCAGAAATTGAAAAATCACAAACAAGATAATCTAAACTCTAGTACAGTACATTGTAATATCTCCTTTTCTGTATAAATCATTAAAAATCTTAAGCTTTGTATTACTCAATGAAACACTTTTTATTTTACACTGATACTGTAATATAAAGATTTACGTAGAATTTTAGAATCATGTAAAGTGTCAAAGTTACTCAGTTCAATTCAATCTGACATGCCAGAATGTAAGTATGTATTTAAACCTATATATATATAATTAAATATAAAACATTTATCGTATGTTGACATTCAATCGACATCGATGACCTTAGGCACTTGTGGTCTACTTGTCAGACACTTTGTTTTCAAATATTTTATACAGTACAGCGTATTTGTCACAATAGCCATGTTAGTATCGCGATTATTATTGTTTAATATCATAATGATTTTAAAAACATGGACACCATTAGGCTACTGTATATTCAATTGGTCCGGCCTCAATTAGAGTATGCTTCAGTCATCTGGTCTCCGGAATTCTCAAAATATAACCTAATGTTAGAGAGAGTGCAGCATAAATTCATCAGGCATATTGCTTTTAGATTAAACAGACCCATGTTGCGCAATGATCATGATTATGACCCATTACTAAAGATACTTAATATGACTTCTTTGTATGATCGCAGGATTGTCACTGATCTATCTTTTTTATTCAAAATTATACATGCTCAAATCTCCTGTCCTCAAATATTAGAACTAATTCACTTTTATGCTCCCACAAGGTATCTTAGAAGAAGTCATGTATTTCATTATGCTACCATAAAAACTAAATATGGTTCTAGTGATCCAATTATTCGTATATTAAAATCTGCCAACACAGTTACGGATAAGGTTGATTTTTTCAGTGGCTCTATTCCTAGCTTTAAAAAATCTTTACACTTAGCACTGCGCACTGCTTAGATAATGTTTTATTATAATTTCTTTACAATTGCCATTTTGTTTAATACTACATTGTGTGACTGTCTTCATTTCTTTTATTTTTGTTATAGTTCTTACTTATGTGTACACATTGGGTTTATACCCGTACAATTTACAAATAAATAAATAAATAAATAATACCAAAGAGACTGGACATCTTTAAGATAATTAGAGATTCATCGTATCGGTGACGTTCATACGCATTGCGTAAGAAGCAGTAATCAAAATCGTTCGAATTTGTAGAACATACAGTAAATCAGGACCGGAAAAGGATGTCGTGTGTGTGACCGTATAAGATAGAATGAAATAGTTCGTCCATGGGTTCGTTAGTTCGTCAGTGAAGCAAACACCCACGGTGGATTGAGAACGTCGGACTGTTAGACACAATTGCCCTTAAATTGGGATGTACTTTCGTCCACATATTGTTTCGTTCGGCATGCGTAAAATTACTTCGAGTTAGCCTCGTGAATTTACGGCGTCCGTTCATCGATGTAGGTCATTCGACAGTGACCGGAAATCGCGGTTTTCGTTGAAAAATATTGATAGTATAGTTATCGTTAGTATTAGTTATCGAAAATTCATCAGATTAAGAAATAGACGTACTGAAAACGCGATATGTACTTGCAATCTACCACGAAAACTGTTGTTGATTATATTTTCTTCGAATACTTATGATTAAATGTGTTGTTAGTAATTGAACCTAAGAATAATGCAACAAGCGGTCATTGCACTACTGAAACAAGTTCGACGCCTTAAGAGTGGAATGGGCAATCTTTTCTCGTTAGATCACATGTTACCTAATTGAGATCTCTCATCAGGGGGTACATAATGTTGCAGATTGCAAATTTCACTGGTTTTCATTTCAACTTTCTAATCAATTTAGTTAAATTATTTAACCCACAACCGTACCGTTATTTTACAGATGTGTTATTTCCTTTATATGTTTCCTTATTATGGATATATGTTTTCGACGTACGAACTTCATAATGTACAAAAACAATAAAAATAACAACAGTAATATAGCAAATACAATAATAGCAATAATACAAATTTTATAATATCAATTATCCGAGAAAATGTCTCGAGAAGTTTGCTATACAGTATTCGTTTGAAGTCTGAAAGATACACCTACTATCCTAAAATACCATACACGGTTAAATAAAGACGTGCACGTAGACTTCTGAAAAAATTGTTTCCTTACTGGTTTAGTATTGAAAAAGTATAAAAGATTTTAAAATGAAGAAAATTCAGAAAAATTCTTAAGAGAATTACATAATAAGTGATCCACATGATAATACACACGAGCAACGTTCGCCCTGGTGAAACGTATAGAGAATGGTACTGTTTATGGTTTTCAAGGAGTACCACTATAGGATCGACAAATAAAAACGACTGACTGTGAGTGTTTGAGAGTCGAGGCAAAAGAAATCGTTAGGAATCGGCAATTGGTCGGTGACTCAATGATTAGTGCACTCACTATACTGTCCTGTGCTACTGTATTCTGTAAACATGTACAGTACTGTGCAAAAGTCTTAGGCCACCTACGTTGTATTATAACTTTACATTTTATCCGCTAAAGAAAATACACAAAAGATTTGGCATATATATTTTATCTTACCAATATTATTGTACAGTGTACTGTTAGAAATTATATAAAGATATTATAAACTTGCAGAAAAATTACATATTTTGTGTGGCCTTCTTTTGCCTTTTTGCAATAATTTCGTTCGGAATTTTTGTGCCATTCAGTTTGCAATACATCAAATAATCCCAAACCGTGTTCAATAATATTTATATCGGGACTTTGAGGTGGCCAATTCATAACTTTTAATGTTTCGCTCTCCTCTAAATCTTTTAAATTTGTTTACAATTCCGACAGTATGTTTGGGATCATTGTCATGTTGGAAGACGAATTTGTTACCCTGACGGCACTGCATGATGCCGCAAAATCTCAGGGAAAACATTAACATAGATTTATTTAAGTGAACCACAAGCCTGACGTGGTGGCCTAAGACTTTTGCACAGTACTGTATGTACAAGTTGAGTTTAGGAAAGTACTTGAAATTTAAGAAACGAGAACGATTCACATGAAGGTACAACACATTATGTCGTGAACATTTTAACCATGAATAATGAAGAATACACGATGCAGGGTCGTCTTAGTTTTATTTAATATCTGAGTATTGTTACGTTGAATACCACAACGAAAACTGCCAAACTTAGGCAAACACATTATAATGTGCCGTGTCGAATATAAATCTCCAAGGAAACGATATTAACTGTATAATAACTTTAATAACTTTTACCATACCTAGTAGAGTAATAACTCTGTGTACTTGTTACTTTGCATTACTATTACAATGTTAATGTTGATGAAGATGTTATAAGAGTTAGCAGGTATTCAATAAAACTGAATTTAGATGGTGATGACTCGGGGTACCTAACCTATTGGTATGTCCTCTTAGAATCAATTTTCCATAACGATATTGAACAAATACAATTCATCCGTATATTAATTACTCTTCAATCAGACAGAAATGGACGCAGATGCGATTATTGTTTCTGTCTCACTTGCGATCTCTCGCATCGCAACTAAGTAATCATGTTCTTCGTTCGAAGCATAAATTTGTCTTTCGATGACTCAGTGGATATTTTATTGCAACAAACCCAAAGAAAACTGAGCACAGTGAGCGTTTAAAGACTACTCCTACCATTATGTTTAACATTTTTCCATTCGTTGAATCGACTTTGCTTTCGAACACATGTTGCACAATATTTGTATCCTTCACACGCACAAGATAAATTTCATTTTTTTTCTGCACAGCATATAAATTTGTTGAGACATGTACTAATATTATTGAACGAGAAATAATCGTGAACGGTACGTTTGTGGCAGTTAGCTGGAATCTCGTAAAATTGTATAATCACAACATCAGTGGAACGACACTGAACACAAGTCACAGTCACTCGGTACACGTAAACCAGGGTCGTTTCAATGACTGATTCCGACTTCAGTAAGAGATATTCCATCTATGCATAATATACTGCTCAAAATAATTACAGATTGACGGTTGTCAATAATTTTCGACGATCTACCAATGATGGTAATGATGACAGTATCGTACATTTAATATTGTAACATTTTCTTATTGATAAAATCTACTTTCAGCTGCTACGTCGACCGACATTTTCAAATTTCAATCAGTAGTAGCGCTAACGGAAACTCGGTTTAACCCTCGCACTACCAAAGTATTTTTTCAAACTCGAACTACCAAGGGAGGGGCATTTAGTGCCCACCTTCAAGAAACAATTATATCTGGCAAATTAATGCCGTAAGAAACATTCTGCGAAACCGCAACATTCAATTACTCCGCAATAAAGTGTATGCTTAAGCTCAATATATTCAACAATAACTGTCTTTTTCTTCAGAATTTTGACCAGACTGATTAGCAAAATAAATACACAAGGTATGATATGGTGGACACAAAGTATCCCCGCCGTTGGTAGTGCGAGGGTTAATCTGTAATAAATATTATTAAAATCAGTAATTATTTAAAATGTTATTTCAAGAAAAATGTTCAAATATCAAGTGACCATTGTTTCTTAGAATACAATGACTCTTTTTCGTTTGAATGTGCCGAATCGCTCAAATAAATGAATTGATACGTGTCAATTATGAAACACTGATTAATGCTATTTATTGGAATTCTTTTTCAATTATTATGTCAAGCTTTCACGATATTGGATAGTTGCGTGAACAATAAATCGCATAAGTATCCTTTAATTATTCTGAGCAGCGTATTAGTCTTCCTCTGGTTTACAATGCAAATTCTGCGAATATCCTTTTCCACAAATCACAAATGTCGACCGGACGTTGAAAAAGGTATGGAATGCACGTAATCGATGCAATTTAAGAGATCCCATTCACACTTCTGTAACTGCACTGCGTGCCACGACAACAATTTGCAAAACTAAACGCAAAGCAGATGAAACGCGATATGGAGACTGCTTCCACTACCGATAGCTGGCGTTAAGCCTGTTGAAACCATTAGTCGTGGCGGAATGATTAGAAATATCGTCATAAACGCTCTTATAATCGAGGATAAAAGGAACGACGCGAATATGGCACTGCGTTCTGCGATTTTAGATGAGAACTAGAACGATAGTTGAAACGGATGTCGATGATAAGAGTGCTGTACATTGAACGACCAGTCTGGAGTGACTTGGTCGCGTGAACTGGCCAGTAAGGACAGGCACTCGTTGCTTTTGCTGTTGTTAAATCAACCACAATTACCAGAGGGACCTACACGCACGCGCCGTTCTCCGTACGCCCACTGCCAATATTACTACACTATGTACGTTCATATATGCAGGGTGTCCGGTAAATCATGGCACAATAAGCAGGAAACTTGTTCCGTCTGAACAACCAAAGTGAAAATGTACTATCAAATTTGTATCTGCGAACACCTCAGTTTTCAAGAAACTCCAACTTAACGCACTCAACTTAACTCGGCTGATTTATTCATTTGCACTACCCAATATTATGTTATTTTGTTTTGCAATAGTGGAATAGTCATTCCTTGTAAACTTTTATGGTCGAATGTGAAGTTGAAACCAGTGTTTCTCTAAAACATGTAATTAAAGAAAATGCACGATTTAACCATTATTTAGGAAAGTCTGCAAGATACTCGCCTGTACATAAAAATTGTATAACTTTTGTTATTGTAATATTAAGTTTGTTTAAATGCATAAATTAAACAAAAAAAAATAAAATTTGTTGAACAGTGTTGTCGGCATTTCTACTAGTATTAAGTGTTTATCGATCGAACCTGCATATTTTGGGAACTTTCCAAGTAACGCTATTTTAAAATTACTTTTTAAGATTATGTGAAAACTCATTTATTTTAGTAACAGTACAGGTGTTTTATCAAATATTAGTGACGAGGAACAAAAAACATTCATTTGATATAACCAGCATATTTGTCCTTTGACGAAATAAGTTAATCCTTGGTAGATGGTAGGTCTTTTCGCACTAGATTTTGAACAAAAGCAACTGATTGTACAGTAGTAGTTAATTAATATGAACAACTTTTTCAAGATAAAATTGTGTACTTTTGAGATGATACACATCCTTCGATTCATGTTTTTCAGACATTTTTTATACAGTTCGAGGCACTACCTGCCTCGTAAGTCTTGCATACCCTTTTTTAAACACTGTATATAGAATATTTGGTTAAGCCAATGAAATTTCATCACGGGACACCCTGTATACACACATCCGTCTAAACTTGATTCATCGTGTGCGTTTACACTTGTGCGTATGCCTTTAAAGTCAGCGATACATGGCACATACAGTGAGGGCTAAAAGTACACGTACAGTGAAACCGGAAAAGTAATCAGACCTGTGAAAAATGTTAAAAAAGGTGGAATTTTCTTCATAAAAGATAGTTTTAATATTTAAATTTTCTCCTTCTACATGGAATTCCTGAAAGATTGACCGTTTCCTTAGAAATGGTAATGGATGTGTTGTTATACTCGAGACGACGAGAGAAGGAACTTGAAAGTAGAACGTTAACTTACAACTTGTTAGGAGTGAAGTATTAGAAACTGCTTCGTGCTGATAACTCAAAACATTACAATTTTATCACTATAATTATTCGTATCATCCAAATGTCAGTATTAACTTAATAATTTATTTTTTAACGTAGTCAGTATAAAAAGTAACTTAAAGAAAAACTTTATGTAATTGCGTTTATTAACAAATCTTCGTGAAAAAAATAATTTGCTCATATTTTCAGATTTTTCTAGAAGAGATTTTATATCAATATAACTTATATGTTCTTAATCTTTATGAGAATATCAGCACGTGATCATAGATTTACGGAAATAGTCGCGTAAGACGTATTCGTACAGTACTGATATCTCGTAGCAAGCTATGAAACAAACACAACATGACCTATTCAATGCGTCCGATAATATAAAATCAGTCACAAGACAGCGATCACAGAAGTAGTACAAGAATAACATTGTTTTCCAACATGGGTCGCGAAGATTCCGAAACGACGGAGGGGAAGCGAAAAATCATTACTAATTTGCATGATCAATATACAAAACTGCGAGAAATTTCTCATTCTGTGAAGAGAGCAAGATCCACGATGCAAGGAATTATGATTAGACGCAGAAGGCGAAAGACTGTACAGAATAAACAAAGAATTGAACGTTCACGAAAGATTAACGAAGGCGATGGACGAACAATCGTTCGCGAATTAAATTAAAGTTCTGCGAATAAATGCAAAAACATAATTGCGGAACTTAACGCGATCTTGGCAGAAACGTGTGTACCAGTATTATGCGTATTTTTTTACAGAGCAGTGAACTTCACAGCTGAAAGGCACATAAGAAATATTTCGTTAGCATTGCTAATCGGACGACATGGTTCAAGTTTGTAGTATATTGACAGTATGTTAACACCTCAATGCAGTACTGGGAAAGGGTGACTTTTATGAGCATATTTCATAGATTCGGTTCAAATACACACTTCAAGATATTAAAAAAAAGAATATAGGTCATAGAAAAGAAAATTTGCTTCCTACGATGAAACAGAACGAAGGTTTCGTATTAGCCTAGAGCTATGTGAGTGAGGCTTGGAGTTGGAGCTCCCGATTTTATTGACGGAGTCATAAAATACAGCACCTATTGCGTTGACATTTTAAAGAGTCACCGCCACTCAAACGCCGGGTAAATAGGGATTATTAATAATTTTATCTTCATGCAAAATAACGCTCCAAAATATACAGGGTGGAACAGTAAAAATATCCACCTTCAATATCTTCGAAACTGCAGGAGCTACGGAAAAAGTTGTCAAATAAAAGTTGCAAGGTAAAAAGGGGGCCACCATATGGCGTTAACAATTTTTTTCCAGATGGAGTCGCTTCGGACTGCTGAAGGTTATCTTTGTTTTTTTTTTAATAGAACGCTGCATTTCTTTAGGTACAGTTCAATGGTGACTGTTGACAGGAATGCAATGACATAGGTCATATTTGACTTCATCTGATTGATCAACAAGCTTATTTATTGAGTACGACGTTTGACCGCTCATGGGCGATCCCCGCTCGGACCGCAGTAACATTACGAGTGTGTACTAGATTGTATTCATATTTCATTGCACTTTTTCATTGCCGGGGGCAGATAGCATCCGGCTAGATACAAAGACTGATAAGGGATCAGCATTACGGATGATATTAATGCTATTTGTAAATGAGATATGATCTGTATCGAGATCCATTCGGTCGCGACACATATAGTTAAGTGCACGCATACTCGCCGAATATTCGAAGTCGATTTTCTCAAAAACATAGCTTCATATAAAAGAATTTTGTTTTATATTTTCAACATATTTTTCCACGTAGAACTACCCCTTTCCCGGTTGTATCGTGAATACCGGGATATCCTGTATTTATTCTATAAAAATTCTTTATTTTAAGAACTGAACAATTATTTGAAAATAAAATTATGAAAATATCAAATAGCAGCAACTCATTGAAAGCAATTGCAAGTGAGTTATTTAATAAAGTATAAATTTGATACAAAATTTTACCTTGAGACCAACCACTCATACGTTCATGTCGATATTTCTGAAATGTGTATTTCTTTTTTCAAACCCACGTCACACTCATTGAATCTTCTAAAAAGACAAATACCATCTCTGGTGCAGTTCCATGGAAATCAGTTGAGTTTCCCTTTAGAATCTGTTCAATTAAAGGGAGTAGAAGACTAATTAGAATAGCAAAAAACGGAGACAGAAGAGGCAATTAAAAGCCTGCAATGGCCACATCAAAGTCCTAAATCTTAACCCCCATCGAACTATGCGGGAATCAACATCTGCCACTGCTATGCTGAATCATCTTCCGGAGGCTTGGGGAGAAATTTCGCCAGAAACATGTATGAAAATAAACACCAAGGATACCATGGTTCTATAATACAATTATTAATTTCAAACGGGAAGCCAACATTTGATTATTATTGTAAGTATTACTGACAAGAGCATAAATAATATTTTTTTTTGCATTACTTTTGCGATAGTCTAATAATATAATCAATAAATGTCTGTTGTTTACTTGACGTTTTCTCAATATACCGTACAACTATAACAAACTGTAGGCAAAATATTATTTAATATACGTAGTAGGAAATTGCACTTTTTTTTTAAACAGCATGACTGAAAAAGTAGTACATTATGAAATAATTGTAAGTTTTTTGTTAATATATTCTATGTTTCAAAAGGTACCGCATCGTTCCACAGCCGCAAAAGACAGTGTTTGCTATTACTGATTATAAACACTTGGGCATGTCAAAATATTTATCAGCTCTAATGCACTTTAACAAATAATAGCATCTTCGCCATTATGAACACACACGAGCCATTGAAAATCAAGAAATACAAATATTCAGGTCAGATTTAACACTTTACGGACTGGTCACGAGTAAACTCGTGTTTTCATGCCCAAACGTTGTTGACCGGTCACGAGTTAACTCGTGTTTTCATGGCCGAACGAACATAGCCAGCTGCACGGAATAGTTTTTGCTTAAAACTGCCGATCAGCAAATAGATAATATGAGTGCGTGTTGTGGTATTTTTGAGTTTTGTTATGGGACCATATTTTTTCGTAAACAACGCACAATACTAGGAAAGATATTGACAATGCCTTGGGACTTACATTGCCTACTTTCGCCGAAGATGAGACTCTACAATTGACCTTAATACTTTATCAAAAGGATAAGATACGGACACGTAATAAACAAACTGTTGCAAATTATTTGACGCACAGATACGACTAAAAATGGTTTGTTATGCGAAATTCAACAATCAGGTTACCTCAATTGTTAAATTTAAGCTCATAATTTTGTTATGTAGTCATTGAAAAGACAAGAAATGCTCTGGTCATTTATGTCCATAGATAATTTTTAGATAAGAATCCTTTAAATATGAGAAGGGAGCATCATCTGTTCTTATAGAAACAATATACAAAATGTGTACTATGCGACTGTAGAAAGCGTGAACGCATTTTGAAACGGAGGGCATGCTAACAAAAAAAATTCAAAAACACTTTTGTATGCAGAATGATTTGAAGAATCGATGTATACAAAAGAAATATATCATTCCATTACATAAAGCGCAATTGCACTCTTTTGGTGGATCGTTGCATTCACAAAATAAAAACTCACAGATAGATATTTTCATAACATTCGACTTTTCCTTCTAATATTTTTTTTACCCTGTATAAGAAGAAAAGAAAAATAATTTTAAAGATGTAACACATATAATCGTGCATTGAAAAGCCGTTTATTCAAAATATTCCATTTAAACGGTACTAAAAGCACGTAATTGACGTAACTGTTGTGAAAACGATGGAGGGGGAACCTTCGACACAACTCGCATAATAAATTGATATGCAGCGCAACGTTTTCTCTATCAACTTCCTTCCTGTACGAATTGGAGGGAAGCGTCAAATGGCTTTACTCCGACATTGGCTGAACTTGTTTTTCATTACCCCCGTTCGGAAGCACATGGAGGAGCTAAACTTTGTGTCGAGATTTAGGCACGTGTAAACTAGAAACTGTGTTGCTATCAGAGTACAAAAGATAACAGTGTGATGTATCAATTCCTTGCAATAAAAACAACCTATCAACCATGGGTTATGATTAACGTGTGACACTGTTAACAATGTATTAAACACATGTTTGGAGTATAGATACGTATTTTATACAGAGTGTCCAAACAAAAAAGAGTCTAAGACTCTAGGTGAAAGGATTAATTTAGGACCTATGTTGATTAGACATTTCTTACTCGACTCGATGAGTACTATAAGCACCTAAAGTCATAGACCCTTTTTTCGGACATCCTGTATATTCTTTGGCAGTTGTTCCTATCCATTATTGAATTGTTCGGAAAACAAAAATCAGCAGTAATGCAATCAAATGAAACGATCGTATATCATGATACGTTCTTCGCAAAATAATGAATATGTTAACCAGGGGGCATAGAATTCAGTTGCAAAGGATCTTAATTTATGAACGACATTTGTGAAACTGTAGAGAACCCTCTGCGGGGCTTGTCGACCGCCTTCGACCGGAAACAATACACATATGTACTACTTGCTTTGTACTTTATACGCCATATGGTAGGAATACAAACAAAACGAATATTCGCTGTACGATACGTAATACGTATTGTTTAGGTTCACCATTGGCTCGTGTAAAAGTGTATTTGTAATCGTCTCCTTGAAAGAAATTCCAAATTTTGCACGCAACTTGAGCCGCTCAAAAGTCAAACTGATCAACTACATTTTTAGTCAATTTCTCAATTGCATTACCCAAGTACAAGAATGTTTTTCACATCATCACTTTTCTGTACTTTTCATTTTACGGAGTTGATCAATTTGGCTTCTGAGCGGTCTCACTTTTCAGATATTGAAACCATGTATAACTGGTCAGCATCCTAGGCGACCCTCTGCTCAGAAACGGTACAGGAGAAGGAGCCTCCCACCACTCGCTTAATTCTCTCTTGTTTTTTTGCGAGCGAAAGCAGAAAACAAGAGCGAATTAGGCGAGTGGTGGGAGGCTCTTTCTCCTATACCGCTTTAGAGCAGAGGGTCGCCCAGGATGCTCGCCAGTGTACAGCGTTACCCGGTTATATGGAAGAGCAACTGGGACCGAGAAGTTCCATGTAATCGGGGTAGGGTAAATTATTGCCTTTTCAAGCACAATATTTACAAGTGGAGGTCGAGAAGCGATATTCTGGTAGGGGGAGAGAGGATTAGTAAGGTTTCGTCGGCCGCCACCGAACAGTTTCTTTGTCGATGCAAATGAGTCATCATATAATGAAAAATAAAGTTTGTCTACTTTTTATGATACATTGATGAAAATATTACAAATGAATAGGTGAGGTTTTTCCAATGAAAATGAGCCCAAACACGATCTCATTCGGTTCATTTGTTATCCAAATTTTGCATAAGGTAATGTTCGATAGTCGGAATGTCTCTGATAACAAATAGTCCGAATGAGATCGTGTTTGGACTCACTTTAATTGTAAACACTTCATCTATCTATTAATAATATTCTCATAAATGTACAATGAAAAACAAACAATTCATTATTTCCGTATATTAGACAAAGCACTTTTCACACAAAGTTTCAAGTAGCATGTTTCTCAAAAGCCGCCCGACGTAGCAAGGAGGGGCATATGGTAGGGATATGGCACCTTCCAAAAGTCCGGGTTGAAAAGCATGACAGAAAACCGGGTAACACTATAACTCCGACCAGTCGGTTACCCATGCCCCGGCGCGCTACGACCGCAAAGGGTTAAGAATGTGTCTGTTAAATCTCCTTCATTGTAATGTAAATAAAACCTGAATTTTACATTAAAAAGAACTAAATAATAATGTGCACTCAAGATTACCGAAGAAACTGGTTAAGTGCAGATACACACTGCGCATGTCGCCCTAGCGGAGCCAACGGAGTTATGAAATATATTATGAATGTCCTCGTAGCGGAGCCAACGGAGTGCAAAGGGTTAATAGATAGATGAGGTTTTCCCAATTAAAGTGAGTCCAAACACGATCTCACTCGGACTATTTGTTATCACAGACATTGCGACTATCGAATATTACCTTATGCAAAATTTTAATACCAAATGAACCGAATGAGATCGTGTTTGAACTCATTTGCATTGAAAAAACCTCACGTATTCATTTGTAATATTTTCACTAATGTATTATAAAAAATAGAAAAATTTCATTTTTCGTTATACGATGACTCATTTTCATCGGCAAAGAAACCGAACGAAACCATGAGAGCCGATGCTCTATCTCTCTCCCTCCCAGAGCATCGCTTGTAAATATTGTGCTCGAGAAGGCGATGACAACTAACCCTACCCCGATTATATGGAACTTCTCAGTCCCGAATGCTCTTTCAGGCAAATGTGGAACTTTGTATATCGGAGTCTTATATCGCGAATTCTTTAACTACTCTTTTTCTATTTGATACGCGTTACAAAATCGAAACAGAATTTGATTGCAATAAAGAAAAAGAGCGTGTCAATAAATTGCAAATACGCTCATATGAATTATAAATATTTATCTAATTTATTTAATATCAACATAATGTTAAAATGCGTCGGATTAGGTATGGCTATCTTCATTGTATTATTCAAAGTGTTAATGCAACTTAAATACCTGCTTAAAGGTGCGTTCAAACTATTGCGGACGGATGGACGAGGTGGACATTTTGTTCTACCTTATACTCTATTCAGACTAAGAAGATACGATACAGCTATATTCTATGCTATGCTTTTTATGATAATAAGTAATAAATATGTATATAATATGTACGTGTTGTCACAAAATTTTACCAGATTTTCGTTGTTACTAATTAAAGTTACGTGCTGTTAGTTTTCAAAGAACGTCTTTTTTTAAGTAACGATTGTGGATAAAACAATCAGGTACCCAACTCATAATCCGGAGATTGACGATTTAAACCCAGTTGGCTGTGATTTCTTTTCTTCACATTAAAAAACTGTTGTTACTTTCCCAAATTATATTTCTAAATAAACAAAAATTGAAATTTATTTTATTTTTACTCTTACTTATACATTATTTCTTAACATATTGGAGATACAAAAAAATTGTTTATGTGAAAGTTGTATGGTGCGGAGGGGCAAATTTATTAGCGAAGACGAAGGATTTTTTATATTATTATTTTAAGAGATATGAAGGTCAACTTTGTTCACACCACTTGAAACATACGCCTTTTGTGAACTGATTTTTTAAATATTGCGCTTCTATCTCAGCACGGACACCCTGTATATTACCTACCGCCATTTGAAAGCAATTTCCAGTATCGTATGCTCCCCTTGAAACCATCAAGCGGCTCGCCATGACAGCTGTTGTTTTTTCAAGATAGTTTCAGAGTGAGACGTCCCCTCCACTGTAAAAATTGTCCAGGCCAAACGTGATTCGGTCTCTTCAGACACTTACGAATTGTCGGGCCGAAGATTTATCAAAACGCAGCTCTGGTTCCACATGAACATTTAAACTTTGCGGCACAGGCCGTTTGAATGGGATATAAGGTAAGAGAAAATGTCCGTTCCGTCCAACTGAGCCGATCTGAACCCACCTTTACTCATCGTATAACAATACCATGTAATTACTCTTTTTCTCATCATTAGAACAGTGAACTTCAGGTTACGGTATAACTATTACGCTATTAATACATAAAAACGGATAAACAAAGAATCGCATTCAATCTGAGAACTAAACGGAAGTAACGTGCATTGCTGCGGTATCAAGAATGCCGTTCGTAGGGCATTCAACTTCAGAGAAGAAATGAATGAAAAAATCACTATTCTTAACAAATATACTGAAAAAGAATTTAAACGCAAAACCTCGTGTGATTCAAGATGCGCAGCTGCTATATGCAATCTACACTGGGTGAATCACAAAAAACAGGGCATTTAAATATAGAGGGTGTCCCCGATTTTTCCGGCCAAACTTTGTCGGTACATTCTGTGGGTATAAATAACAAAAAAAAATAGTAGATAAAGATGTGTCGTTTGCAGCTTTACTAGAAAGTTATAACAAAAATACGAAATACGACGGGAACGGTAGAGAGCTTGCGGTTACTATAATACAAAGTGAGAATAGATCAGCGATATTTACATCTACTCTGTTTATGCGAACATTGTTTACTATCTAAAGTCGTTGAAGGTATCACGATACCTTCCCTCCTAGCTCTCGTAGAAGTAACTAATACTCTACTTTGTATGATAGTAATCGCAGGTTTATATATTTTTATATAACTTCTTGATGAAGTTATTTTTGTTATAATTCTTTAATAAAACTTTAAATCATCTATCTTAACATAATGTTCGTTTCTCATTTATACCTATAGAATATACTAACAAAGTCTAGCTGGAAAAAACTGGGACATCCTGTATTTATCAAACTTACAAAATGTTGTTCAGGTCACTATGCAGACTCTGTAAAAATCATCTATGTTTTTCTTAAATGGCGCCATACATTTTTTACTTAATATCATTACAACCAATGTTAAAACAAAATCAGTGACCTATAATATCATGAGCTTCAAAAGTCCTTGAACTTCTGCATGTACAAAGAAAATAATTCTTTAAGTGCTTATACTGTAAGGAACATTTCAGGTGATAAAGCTAAGTGGGACATTCTGTCTATAGCTCATATTATACAGTATATTTCTGTGTAATATTTTGTTGTGCCTATACTTTTTTCTGGTTTTATAAATGTACTGTGTCAAATGCTAGTCGTAGATCAATCGTCGTAATCTTTTTTTGAACGAACACTTGTGTTATAGCACGTGTATGCTGCACTGAAACATTAGTATTAAGCGAGTAAACAAATTGTCAATTATTGTCGTAAAGTACCCAATTCTTATCGCGGCCTGGAATTTTATAAAAAATGGGAGCCCCATCGTTATGTACATGTATCAAATCGACGTATACTATACTTGACGTTCTTCCGTTAATTAACGTCGATTAAAATTGTTAAATAGCCTAGTTTTCTGCGGTCTCTACCGTTTGCTGCCTATCAAATTTAATTAAAGTCTTTAATTTACTTTTCCTTAGGGTTATACTCTGAGAGTTCATTTCGAAGACGTAAGAAAATTACATGAAATCCGAATTTTATGAAGATTTTGTTAATAGCATTGCATATTTCATCTCAAAGAGAAAACTCGACTTACAATATAATTCATTATGTTTTATACGACGGCTCACGAACATATTCCGACGCATATAAAAATATAAATTTTAATGGATGTAATGTGGAGATTATACTGTAGCTATGAAAATATTGTTAGAGCTACAATGACACATAACCATTAGGGTTATATTGGCACGATCTCAAATAAATTTAAAAACCTTTACTACTTTTACAACTTTTACCCGAAACTCTATACTAAATGTTACTTGTAATACTTTGAATGGTACAATAAAAACTGTCGTACTTGGACACATCATAATATAGTGTTTTATTCTATAGCATTTGACTTTATTATTGCTATTTTATATTATTATTGCAATATTAACACGTTCGCAGGTCCATTCTACACACGAAAAGAGCAATAAATGGATCTCAGAATAAACACTTTATCTCTTCTGAAGTTATTATACCCTGTACATTTTTATTTATAACATACAGTTGTAGGATTGTGTCACGGTTACGTGATATTTAATGACTTTACGAACGATTGAGTAAAAACTACCCCAACATTTGTACTGTCTATTTAAACAATTTTCTATTACAACTTACAATTTTCTTTCGTACGCTCTATGGAATGCTGCTTCAAGTGTAATTCAAGACTTTTTTTATATGCCGCATTCCAAGTAATATACACAGAAATCTGATACATGTACATGAATGTTTGTACGATCCTACACTATGTCACTCTGTATCATCTAATCTAGAGTTTCCAATATTGTATAATACACATAAAGCGTGGGAAACAGTCGTGGACAAAATTAAATAGACACGTATATTAGAAACGTAATTTCGTTGTAACCTCAAACATTATTTATTATACAGTCTAATGATGTATAGAATATTTGATTAATAATTCAAATAAATATTATGATAACAATACAGGGTATGTCACGCGAAAAGAACGTTTGCACTTCTCTGTTAGATAGAACTTTGTACATATTTTCTATTTTCTTATACATTTTTAACTTGATAGTCTCATAACCTGCAGTAACGAGTTCAGTGATCTGTGACACGATCTTCGAATGATTTTAAAATTATAAATTTGGAGTTAAACAGTAGAAACTTCAGGGAATAAAATTATTCTACTTGAATTAGATCAGAGGTTCCAAATGGTGTATTTGAAAATTATTAAAATTCATGTTAAGGTTATCAATATTTTTCTTGATTCAATACATGTTTTCATTTAATTATTGAACGTTGGGTAAACGACGTTACAAGACAGATTTTTTTAACTGTTTTCAATCAGAATTCGTTAATATTAACGAAGATTACACTGGAAACAGTAAATTAAACGAAAACTGGTAACATGGAATGGCAATTAGTAATTATTTGTTTATTTCATATAACACGACCAAGTAATTTTGTCCCTTCTTAAGCGATTATCTTGTTCATTGAGCACAATTTACTTGTAATTAATAGCAACTATTTACTCAATATCATTAAATTTGAATAGTGATCATTTCTGCCATTTATTCACTTAATGTTGACTAATTCCCGAGTTGATAAAACGGGACTCCTCATTGGCACAGATCGGAGGAATATAATTATAACAAAATTAACTGAAATCATGTACACGTTCTCTTATTATTTGTAATTAATAATTAGACAACGTGAATGGAGTTTCAAACTGTGGTTTTTATAGGTATCAATATGTTGCTTTGCATCCCCACATACTTTGTCCAATATTACATCGAAAGAAATACGTGGTCTATTGTCAATGACAGACGAATTGTAGACTGCAATGATTAAAAAAATAATACAGTGTAAAGCAATGCGAGTGATATGAATTTTATATGAAAGACAGTCAGGAACGGTAAGTTAGCATACCTTGTATTTGTTCACATTTTGTAGTATTAGCCAAAAAAGATAATCTGAACATAATAATATATGTATATATTTGTATATTTATAACTTTGAAAATATTAAATTTTCGACCCATGTTTACTAGAACTTTTTTTTAACTCAGAATTTCTTTGTATTTGAATGTATAGTTTCAGTTCATGAAGTAGGGGTATGTGTTTATGAAACATACTGTATAAGTTACGTGCCAAGAGTCGTAACATATTTTTGTTAATACAACTGTGTGTTTTTGCTTTATCTACAGAAACGAAGAAATAAAAACGAAGACATTCATACAGTGTGCTTTCTTTTCGTTCCTGACTGTATAGATGGAAGCATCTCTGGACGGAGGACAGAGAAGGATTATAACGTGACATTGAACCCTTTGACTGCGGAACACTTCAGAGCTGAACATTTTCTGTAGGCATATTGTGTTTTGGACTTTTTGAATTCGAAACGCAAAATAAAATAAATGGGACCTCAATTGTTGAAGTTACAGTGAGAATTATAGAATCATGACTGCACATATTTGGCAGAAAGACATGAAATTGTTAGTGCCGAAAATATACGCCAAAAAATAATAAAAATTCAGATATTAAGAATAATAAAGAATATAAGCCAAGAAGTTTGTAAAATGCATGTACGTCCACGGCACTCAAAGGGTTAAACGACTATCAAATCGAAAATGACTCATATCTTTAGATACAAGTCAGTCTGATGATTATGATACACAATAACGTTCCTTTACCCTCAGTTTCATTATTTTCAAATATTTGGAGAATTAGAACGATACGATAAAAGATCAAACGTACACTAAAACCTCGATTATTTGAACTAATTAGGAAACACACTGTTCGTATAATCGAACGATATTATTTTCACATGAAAATTGTTTAGTGTACAATAGCATAGCCATATCTAAATTTGCGTTGTTACCAGATGTTTTATAGATACACGTTTGTAACTTTGTAGGCAAATTGAAAAAGAAACACTTAGTAATTGTAATCGTGTGATCGAATTAAAACATTGTACTTAATGCCAAACACTGCAAAGTAATAAATATATCCTGCTGTAATTGTAACCGTTCGAATAATAATGGACTGTACTTTAGATTTTCCCCTATCTCTCTTTTTAAAAAACTACTCATGCATAGCCATGTCTCAATTACTAATATCTCCAGATATTATTCTTCCCAGAGCAGGTTGATCAATTTTCACATAAACTTGCGTCTTTTTTTTAATTCTACAAACTGTTGATTTTTGACTCGATGCTTAAATACTATTTTAGAAATTGGCCTGTTGCATACACTGCTTGTGTAATATGTTTTATAAACGCATGTCAGTATTTTAGAGGTTCGAATTGGGCATTGAATAAGAACGAACATTGTATAAACGCAGGTTATACGCGCGTTTGTTGCTGTTAAAATACGAAAAAATGATTCACAGAATAATTGTTTTGTTTGTAAGAGGATGTTACGTGATGCGAATTGTTTTTTCTTAGTGATAGAATAAGGGGGATTTCAAGGTCAATTTAATTTTTGTTAATGAAACGCTATACTCTTTTATTCATACTCTGGTAGCGGCTGTTGAGACCAATTCAATGACCTATAATTAGAGGTCATCCGTGTTAAAATTTTTTTTTAAGCAATTAATCGTATTTATCGCTAGATGCACTGTTCGAAGTAAGGAAAATGAAAAAACAGTACTGACTATTCTGAACTATACATGTAGAACAATTTTTTGTTTATGAGCGTAGTACAGCCTGAACAATACCTGTCCACATTTCTTTTTCCCTGTATAAAAAAAATTAAATCCGAACGTACGTACTTTTGCAACAATTCTAGTGCGACCTACGTTCATAGAACAAGTTTTTCCTATTTCAGTGCGTAGATTCAGCTCCTGAAATATTAACATATGTTTATCAAACACCTTGAAAAAACAGTGTGCAACAATCGCATATGGTGTAAAAACGTTAACAGTTTCTAATACTAACAAAGAAAAAATGAAATTATAGGATTCCATAAAAATTGTTCAATTTGTTCTCTAGAAAACGGAAAATAAACCGATAAGAATAATTCAGATATAGCTATGAGATAAAAATACATAAAGGAGAACCTACAGTATCGTCCATAATTATTCGAACGGTTATAATTATTATAAAATATACATATTACTTTCAAATACTCATCATTAATTGTTAAATCCAATATTTCAATTCGACTACACAGTTACAACTAATTTCGCTACCATTTGCATAAGAACACTACAATTTACAAAGAACATCATTGTGCATGTAAAATGTTGTTGTTCGATTAGCCGAGCAGCTTTGACTTTTACCTTGAAAGTATTCGGATATCTGAAAGAGTCGAATAATTGAGCTTGCGCTGTATTTGCGTTTAACGAACCATACCTGGAAAAACATCCTTTGTGTCGGTGTTATAAGGATGAATCCATCCGTTCCTCTGCTGTATAATGCACTGGAACATGTTGTCAGACTACGTAGATCTTGATTCGCGTTGATCAACTGTAACGAATGGCCTTATACGAGAGAGAGAGAAGAGGGTCGAACGATGAAAAAAAAGGAAACGACGAAGCAAGACAAAAAGAATTCGTTCTAGTCGAAAAGCTTTGTTAATAAGCTCTTCCTCTGTCTGTTAAAAATATCCCCAGAGAAGAATTATCTGCAGATCAAAGTTTGCAATACGGACAACATTTACAGTATTCTTCCCCGGTTAGACTTTTGGGTTTGTTTAGAAAGCCATTCGAGGATTCTCATTCTGTACTCGAGACTGACCTCTCGCCAGCGATTGGAATCGACTTCAATTGCAAAACCGAAGGCTCAGCTACGCATATCATGACTGGGTCGAAGATCACCAATTCCACTGAAGTGCATCTCGCTTCGAAAATCACCATCCAACCTCATCTTCTTTATTTTTTCATCAGTCCTTTTTCATCACGTTTTTCTGCATTTTACTCATGTGTGCACGTACACACATACACACACGATATCCCTCTCTCTCTCGCGCGCTCCTGTTCCTTTTTTTCTAAGGACTATCGTCCATTGCACAGCAGAGACACTATCCGATTCGACACGACGGAAGCACAACTCACAGAACGCACTCGACACCGACCTCGAAAGATGCACTTGTTCGCAGCTCAATGACGTTCCCTGCAAGACGAAAACGGGCAAGGCTGACCCAGAAGAAGCTACGAGGGAAATGGAGGCGCGGCTACACAGAAAAGTTGAAGACGACGAGAGAAAACGGAACGAAGGTTTCTCTGGTTGCTCCTGCGGCCAGAGGGTGGCTGGTCGGCTGGCTGGGATCGAACTAGATGGCTCGTCGCCAGGCAACCGGATTCTCTGTCTCTCTCCCTCTTCGAGATCTGTCATCTCCCTCCCTACAGGGTCGCTCTCTCTTTGTCCTGAACGTTCGTTTCTCTCTTTTCCCTTCGCATTACCGTTCCGTGGCAGTGCCTCTTCCCGCGTTCTAACATTCTCGCCTCACCTTCTCTTGTGTTGCACTCTTCAACGTCTCCTTCGTTCCCATCGGAGGCGCAGCTTACCGGTTCCTCTTCTGCCACCCCCTGCACATCCTTCGGAACGCAGAGGATTCTCGTAGCTTGGTCGGTGACTTTAGATCCGCTACATCCCGAAAATACGATATACAGGGTGTTCTCCATGATGGAATTGCAATGCGATCAACGAGGAACACGCGTCAGTGTTCGAATAAGGGTCACCCGCTGTGTATCTAAACACTGGATGACCCCTAACTGCTGGTACAACCGAGGAGGAAGTAATTCTACATGAAAAAATATATTGATATTGTAGTGTACAAAATTTTCATACGATGCTTTGTTTTTGAGAAAAATGACCAAAAATTCACCAATTTTGTCTTGCGTATGTGAGATCCGTTAAAGCTGGATATAATTAAGTGCATGTGATCCTGTCAAGCGATATTTTGAATTAATGTACAAAACATCATGTTTATATAGGAGAAAGTTTATTCAATTTTTACAGTTAATACCCCTGATAAATAGTGTCCTGATATTTATTCCTGTATAAGAATACGAAGTTATTCACACGTGTGTTTACTAATGTTCCTTCAACTTTTACTTCTTCCGGAGTGTTAATCATTTTTAGTCTATAACTTTCGAAATACAAATCAGAAGTAAAGAAAACGATAAATTCTAGTGTAACGACACGCGTGCATTCGACAGATTTGAAAAACCATTTTGTTCGAAAACGTAATCTAGTATAAAAAAAGGTATATTACATTTTCAATTTATATTTTTGAACAAGGAATTACCTCTGGTTGTACCACGAAGTTAGCCGAAGTAACTATGATACTAACAAGGGAACATTTCGAAGTGTCCGCCATCGACTTTGATGAAATTTCGTACACTTATTAAGCAGGTGAAAAAAAGAGACACGTATTTTTTTATAGGCTGAACTGCAACTTTAAGGCGTGAAATCAACCCTTATAGTTGCAGTTGGAAAATGTTATCGCAAAAACTATCATTGATACAAGAAAACTTCTTACGGAAAAATTTTATGATTTTTTGCGTACAAACAGAAAATATTAAAAAATTTGGTAAAAAACAATTTGTTTATAACAAAAACAGTATTGTAACATTATTTTAAAAGTTATCACAATTTACATGACGACAAAATAGAACAGAAATTTTTTTCCGAATCCATTAGTGTATGATATGATAGGTTTGCCTCCCACAGTTTGGCAAATTTTTATATTATAGGTAAGTACACTGTGCGGATCAGTCGGTCCGCGGCCTTACAAGATACAGACATTCAGTCAATATCTATTATTAGATGTAGCTTTTATCATTTATACTAGTGATCAGTAAAGTTATTTAGAGCTTACAGTAGTAATACAAAACCCAATCGAAACCGATGACACACCAGGTGCGTCACTCAATACCTATCCATAACAGTCAACGACGAACCATGTACCCCTTGTAAAGTATTTCAACATGAACAGAAATATATTCCGGCTCCTGGAGAGCATTTAGTACCTTTTAATTACGGGTGTTAGTATAATCATCTGTTGGTACAGGTATTACATTACTTACTATCAGTATCATACATTAACACATTCGAAGCCTTATCATAAGACGCACCCCAGGAGCCGAAATATTTTTCTGTTCATGTTGAAATACTTTACAAGGGGCAGATGGTGCGTCATCGGCTTCGGTTGGGTTAATACGTACTAAAATAATTTCTATTACTATTATAAGTTCTAAATAACTTTATTGATCATTAATATAAATGATAAACACTACATCTTATAATAGATATTGACTGTACGTCTGTATGTTGTACGGCCGCGGATTGTATAATATTAAAATCGACATCCAAACTCTAAGACAACACTCTACAATTCGCAGCACACCTACAAACGCACACTAATCAATAGGAAAACACTGGCATCCATCACTTACACGCAATACACAGCCAATCACAGACAAACCAGCCAAATATAAACGGCGAACACAGACACAATAAATTAGATTTTCAACTAAACCGCTATATTTTACACATCAAGAGAACCTTAATTAAAACGCGAACTACACACGTCACGAATCTATGTGCATTAAATCTCTTGTAAACGCGAAACATAAACACATTATATCACGTAAATATAAACGTCAAATGGACTTGCAAACGCATCTTGTTAAGTTTGAGTGTACAGTTATTAAAGCACGTCGAGTGTTAGGCACTCATTTCTTCACCTGATCTAGGCTTATATAATTAATTTTACATAAGTCAACGTCCCATCACATCGTCGCGATCAAGCGTAAGCGGGATTTACGCCCCGCGAAATTCGAACACTGAATTGCAATGCACGGAATGTAACAGACGCCTTGCTTATGGCGGAGTAATTTTCGCGAGTCGAGTTAACTCGTCTTTCCCAGTTAACAAGAAAAGCGATCAACTATACTACAAAACCTGAGAATGCGTTGAGAAAGTTTGATAAAGACTGAAGATGTTTACATTAGTGTTTTCGATTGCCGTCAACTGAACAGTATCTGCGCTTAATAAAATCGAAGATTTGGTTCGAGTGAGAATAAGTTTAGGTGAGGTGATTTAAACGCCAATCATAGATAATACTGAATAATAGATAAGCGGTTTAAAATAAATTTTTGGTATGTCTTGGTTTGGGAAATTCGCGCTGATTGTGCAATCACCACACTCCAGCTATTGTGAGTCAAACATTAGGCTTTCAAAATAATTCATGAGGAGATAAGAATTCATTGTAAAAAGCACTTCTTCTAAAGCCCTGATTTCTCGATTAAGTTCTAAGAAAATTCACATTTTACTCCATTGAATCTAATCTCAAAAATATCAGATTCAATGCGTCCGTATAAAAAATTGGAATTTTGATTTCACGAAATGAAGAAGAGTGAAGATGTCACAATATACTCCGAACCCTTTCTTGGAATGTTCATTATGGCAAACGTCAACCTACTTGGTACTTTTTATGTCACACCAAAGAGAAGATCTTTACAGAAAATAATCAGCAATATCATTAACGAACTTAATACTGTATAAAATAAATATGTATGTAGTGTTAGTTAACTGTGCGCATATTTAAGCTACACTATAACGAACTTTAGTCTGCACTCCCGATGTTGCATTCGTCGGACTTATATTTGGCCCTGCCAAATAACATGCCTCTCTTCTTTTTTACTGTAGCTCAGGCAGAAAGTATTGGTCGACCAAGGTCACTTGTTCGATCGTAAATTATAGTAGACATGGATACTATTTTTATAATACTGCATGCTTGAACGGTGACAAGTGATCAAAATACAGTAGAGCAAATATAATTGTTGTATTTGTTGATGAATCTTGTCGATCTGTTGATTTATATCCTTTTCAAGTTTTGTTTGAATTGCTTCAAAATATATTAAGAATATATTTGATGTAATACTTGTATTAGATTACAGATAACACGATTTCCTCGTTTTACTATTTCTAGCCTTTTTTTTTAGCAACAATTATTATTTGTATTATTATTAATGTTATTGCCACCACCGCTTCTGTCGCTACTACTATTGCTTTTAATAATACGAATAATAATACTGGTACATGTTCTTCGCATAATAAATGTTTACGTAAAAGATTAGGATAAATATTACATAAAATTGATGAAAATAAAATTATTCTTTTACCGCTTATTACTATTTTTACTATACCTCTGAGTCGTTTTTGAACATTACCGAATCACAAAAATATTGTCATTCGAGATGGACTTTGAATGTTTTGGCTCGAAAAGTATCATTGGCACAGTGACAATGCGTTACAGATATCTTTGGTCACTGTCAACAACAAAGGTAACAGTATAGCATACGTTCACCTTTAAATACTGATATAAGATTCCCACATCGGGAAGTGAAAAGCATTTTCGAATTGATCATCATAAAACCTTCATTTGGTATACAACGTACAAGAATAATTACGTATATACATACATGTTCGGTGAGAGGTCAACGTTCCGCTATTTTCTTAATTTGTACAAGTATTTTGCAGTTACCATCTGGTTGGGAATATGGGAAAACATAAAACAAAATTGACTGCAGATTAAACAAAAGCTCAAAAACCTGCAGGTAGGAAAATAAATATTTCCTTGCACGATATAACAAAGCACTTTCATATTAGTATTATCTTTCCAAAATGAAAATACGATCGACTATTATCTTTACACTCTATTATTCAGAAACAGAGATAAACTCAATAACATACCTGAATTTCATCAATTACAACATAAATGCGCGTATTCGATAAAATAAAACGCAGAAGACCCTTATCAGAGTATCTATAATACACAAGAATAGATAACGGTTTAATACCTCGCCGCTTCGTTCATTACAAATCATACATGTGCATGTCAAAAATAACGATTCCCTGACACAACGAAACACAGTTCTAAAAATGAAAATATTGCTCGCAGTCGTCTAGTCAGATACATTCACAACTTTCTACGTCTCAAACGTTTCACCCGAAAGCCCGGGAAAGCCAGATGAATTTCTAGAAATATTGATAACCCGTCGTAGAAATTCCACGTTTCCGATGCACCGTTTTCAAATCGACTGAATCGCATAATATCGTGCGAACCGTCGTCGACCAGAAAGCATGTATCGCACGAAAGAGGAGCACGGCTACATCCAGCGAAGAGGGAGAAAATTAACCGAGGACCGACACAGCGGTGAAAGAGAAAGAGGGGGGGAGCACGGAAAAAGATGAAATAACAGGAATAGAAAGAGCGAAACGGTGCAAGAAAGATGGACGTACATACTACTGGTAGGGGGAATCAATGAGCGTTACGGCCATTGTTTCTCTCCTTGTCGCTCTAGCGGAGATGTACTTCACGCTGGTTTCCCATCGCAACGTTCAATATATAGACTCGACCAACCCTCGAAGCGTGACCGTGACTGTGACTCTGATCAAACGCGCGCCTACTATGTGTGTACGCTTGTGTAAGCTTGTGTTCGCCTGTGTTCGCCCGCCCATTACTCGTTTCACCACGTGGAAACACATGACTCCTCGTTTCGCGTTCGCTATTTAACGTACGCGGTACATACGCACGCTTTCCTATACTCTAATGTCTATTTTCAATTCAGCGACTTAACCCCTTGCACTCGAACTTTTTCCCGAGTGGATCTTCCGGCAACTCGGACATTTCTTCGACACGTCCCATGTAAACAATGAACGAGCAGTTTGAACAGAAAAATTATGCGCGAGTTTTGAATCTCTGCACTCCACTGGCGCTGCTACGATACATACAAGGTGGCGCAGAATTATTGCGGTAACCCAACAATACCTAGTATGTATAATATGATCTGTGTATTGACACTTTTATTTCTATTTCAGGAACACTGTTGTTGCCCATTTATGATCTTACTCCCCCGCACTCTTTTTTCTGGGATGTTCTAGAAAATGCAGTTCACAGAAGTGAATAAATTATGTAAAAATTAATATATCATTTTTACTGGTCCATTACTTTTGCGCCATCTTGTACATTATTTCCACATATACTGAACCATGAATATTTATACAATAAAATATTTATTCCGAAACAAGTTGAATTAATGAGATAAATGGATAAATTTTTAAAAAATAATAAATAATAGTGTTAACAAATTTTCGGTGTACAAGGTGTTAAAGAACGGTAAATCTTTCCGAAGTCATTTTTTCAATTTCGTCCTTTCGAGCAGAGAAACGATTAAATACTGTTCTGCCAATTCGAGACACACTGTTCTACTGGATTGCGTTATGTGTTCTCATTGTATTCTTCGCTTCGAGAGTCTCATGCGTTTAGTAAAAGAAACGAATCTTACAAATTCTGTGCGATCAGAACCTGACTGCGCAATAGAGGATCGCGCAGACTGCCTGAATTTATTACTTGCAGGTGCGGTTTAATATTTTTCTGTATCCCAAGAAATCCTTACGGCCTCATCAAGGATATCATACATCTCCTGTATCCTAATACTTCTCAATTTTCAGTTTCATGGTATCAATCGTCGTCAAACTCTGCAGGGTGTCTCCGCTATTACGGTAATATTGATCATTCAAGATCACTGAACAGTTTCTCTGTCATATCATTTGATTACTTAAATTTAACTTTACTGTCATTGTATTTCTCGAAACTATTTAGATGATTCATCGCATTAACAAGCACATGAAAAATTATAAACGTGTTTGGTTTTATTTGCGGTAATTTGCAGTCACAGAAATGACATTGAACGAACAATATTTCGTGCCTCTATACTACCTAGCGCGTTTTTCTTCGGAATGGACAGAAATAAGCTTTGTTAACTTAAAAGGAAGTAAATAGTACTCCCAATTAGCTTTTAACGGCAATAAAAGCAAAAGACTTCTATTCAACTTCCTATTCAATTAACTTCTTGCCTTATAATAACGAGTTGCATTCGTTATGCAGATTATGTTCTATATATTATAAATATGAGTTTCACTTAAATATGAATTCTTAAAAATTTTGTGTTACAGTACACTTGACTTTCAGAGGATTATCTAAAGCAAAACATATTGATAAACATTCTTCCTGTTTTTGCCCTTAGGGTACTTGAACAATAAACGGCTATTGAAACAATCGTAAGTCAAGCGGTTAAGGGTTACAAACTCATCATCCTTAAAAAAAATACAGGGTGTCCCAGTTTATTCCAACCAAAGTTTGTCTGGATATTCTATAGATATAAATAAAAAAAATACTATATAAAATAAAATAAAAATACTATATAAAACTTTATTAAAAAGTTATAACAAAAATACGAAATACGAAGGAAGCGGAAACGGACTTGCATTTACTATGATACGAAGTAGGAATAGATCTGGCAGAAGTTACATTCAATACCTTCAACGACCTGAATTAGTAAACACAGCTCGCATAAACAGACGAGATGTAAACATCGCTGATCTATTCCTACTTTGTAGCATAGTATCCGCAAGGCCGTTACCATTCCCTTCGTATTTTTGTAATAACTTTCTAATAAAGCTTCAAACGACCTATTCTGATATAATCTTTTTTCTTATTCATACCCATAAAATATACTGACAAAATTTGTCCGGAAAAAACTGGGACACCCAGTATATTAGTGAAGTGGTAACTTCATTTCCGTTCTGAGTTATAGTAACTACATGTAATTTTTGTTATTATATGTATATCAGTAAGTATAATAGAAACTACATTTTTATTATGTAATAAGGACCACAAGTATAGGTATTTATATTATAAAACAACTTAATATTTATTTTATCATCTTTTCTTCTTGTTTTCAACAGAATATGTATCAACATGAATACCGTCGCCAGTGTATATTTCTTTTATTATATATTTTTTACTTCGCTATTTTGGTCGTTCAAGAGAGAAATTTTTATGTACTGCATTTATTAAGAACGTAAATGTAATTAAAATAAACACAGCCCAACAAATATACTTTATTACAAATTTACTAATTTTATTTCGATTAGACAGATTATTGTGAAATAATAATTTATTTTAACCCGCACGATGAGAAGTGTAGTTTTAATATTAGTTAAATGATCGACAATAGTTTTATTATTATCCAAAAACCGGAAAAGTAGTAAGGCCGCAAGTAATTTAACAGGAAAGCTAAATAAAAATAAAAAAGATATATGAAGCCGACGGTAGCGCTTCAAACTCCTGAATTAGCAGTCTCGAATGTTAAAATTACTGCTCTTCAGAAAACGGTCAACTTTTCTGGGATTCCAGATACTAGGAGAATAGTTTTACATTTAAAATTATTTTTTATAAAACTTGACCGGCAGGAAATACGTAATATTCTGGGGTTCTGTTTCTATTTCTCAGCCGCTACATTTCGAACCTGGTTCCATACAGAAAAAACATCGTCCAGGTCGTGACCTCCCCTCGTTAGCTCCGATTTCGATGTGTTAGGCTACATCGATGGTGGGCCTGGAACGTACCGTTCGTTCTATTGAACACATGTGCTGACCAAAATGAAGCAATGAAACTTTGCGTCTTACATGTATATTAAAAACTTATTAACAGAGGTATACGAAGTATAAGTGTTATTATGCCAGTTTCAGCTTGTCTTATTTTTTTGTTTTTGTCCACGTATAGCCTTGAGCATTACGGTATAATAATGGAATAAAAATTATTGATAGTTATATTCCTTTAATTTCTAATAAGATTGTCACATACGTAACAGAGATTGTTTGAGGCTGTTAAGATTTTGAGTATAATTCAGGAACGCAGCGAACCTATCCTCCGCAATAAATAACACTGCAACATGAGATTTTAAGACAGCCGGACACCGCATGGCCGAAGACCCGCAAAAATTACTATTTTTAAAACATCTGTCCCGGAAATTCGTTTCCAGGAATTCCAGGACAACTTTTAGTAGGAAAAATCCAAATCCCTTTCTTCAACATCTCACGAACCACACTCATAGAAGAACACGTACACCAATCAGGAAAACATACATCCACCACCGCATACAATCACAAAAACAATAGGCAGATAGGAAAAAGTTAATCTTAAACAGTTTCCAGCGTCATGGTCAGACACACTTCGATACTAAACATGACCTAATTCGAGTAATTTTTAATTGGACGTACAGAATGCAACGTCCTCAAAAAATATTGAAAAAATATAGTATTCCTTAGGAAAATATGATCTCCTTCTTATCGCAAAACTGTTTGCAAACAAGAGAAACAGTTTCTTCCATTTTTTTTCAAACACCTATGAGTTACGAGAAAACTGGTCGTTTTCATAACGTAGACACCCGGTATATAAGCTGGTTTCCACGCCTTTGTATTCGCCTGCCTATCACTCGTTTCTCCACGCGGAAACATGTGACTCCTCGTTTCACGTTCGCTATTTAACCTTTACTGGGAAAACCGAGTTAACTCGTCAGCTGAAAATGCCTCTGTGATGGACAGGACGAATTAATTCGTCGTAAGACTTTAATGATAGTGCTCAACAAGAATCGATGGGTAATTTACTTTTCTCTTTTACTACGGCGAACTGCATCTTCCAATTATGAACTGCTGTTTGAGGATTTCGAATACACAACAGGATGAATATTCCAGCATTCTGCAGGCTTCTTACTACGATATCATTTCGGTATCGCTACTTTATACTGACATGAATACTGAAACCGTTGTAATAGCAAGACGGAAAAAGCACCGTTGTGAATTCAGCTCTGCGTTTTGAAAGTGGTATAACTTACTTTCCCTGTAAAAATAAGTTTAAGCTGTTTCGGTTACAAATAGATATGATCTTTTTATCTAGAAAAAATTTTACTAAACTGCAAATATACTTATTTTGACAATGTCATAAATCGACTTTGCGAACACTTTTTTTTAGCCAGCCTATATTATTTAGCAGAATTTTGGTACGTCAATACGTATCAGACATTAGGACATGATGGATTTATTTACTTCCATACATGGAATTAACATCGAATATTAAATATCTTATACGAATTACACATAACATATGATTTACTTATTGATTCATGAAATATACGTTGTTTAAATCCGTATAAACCTTTAGTTTCAATAAAATAATAATTCAGAAAATGGCTTGAAATACTTGACTATCATGAAAAAAAGTTGATTCGTCATCATTTATAGAAAAATAATTATAATGAGGATAATAAGTCTTTGTGATAACAACTATAAAATAAGTTTTTCCATAGTATGCAATAATATTTTTAGAAACATTTAAATGCAATACTATAAATATCTCAAAAAAGCAAAAATGTGACTTAAGCCACTTTCAAAATAAAGGGCTCATTTTATGTGTACTTATTACAAATATATGCAACGCAGAATGTATACATACTATAGGTATATTATTACAAGCGCATGAAAAATATAAAGAATTGTATGATCACATAACTATTCATACGTTGTACTTACATATTACAAGCAACACATGTACTAATGATATTTATGTATCAGGCGTACATACATAAAAACACAATACGCTTACATGTACACTTAAATACATACATATATATCTTTGTAGGATAAAAGGGTAAGTATAGTGAGTGTTAATGCTAACGTTTCAGTGCAGAGATATAGACAAAGCGTGTCTCCGTTGAAGACGCACGTGGCATTTTGAGCATCGGATGCGTAGAAATGCATAATACATGTAATAGTATGCGTGCCTCATAGTTATAAGGAAGAGCATCTCCTCAACTGCAGCTTCTGCAAAGACAATTATACCACGCTAAATTCTTGGACAAGCATCTGTTTTCCAGCTCACTTTGCCTTCATTTTTATCAGTATGATTTTCGATTTCGGTATTATTTTAGTTTTAACCCTTTGACTGCTAACAGCGTCTATAGACGCTTGACACAGCCGCTCATCACGTACTGTCGACGCCCAAGGGCGTTGGGTACAGTAATTCAGTGTGTACTGCAGCAGCTCGGTCGCACGCAGCGTTCGCCTCATTTCCGAGTGGCCCGCAGTCAAAGGGTTAAACAAGACAAATGGGTACTTCCCTAGACAATACAGAGAAACCATCGAAATAATGAAGCGCCTAAATATCCTCATAAAGCGTACGACAGTAGCTCATTAATTTGCCGATAAAGGCAATATTATTTTGATTGTAAATACCATTTCCTTTGTGACCAACTGGGACTCCATTATTAACGAGACGAATTAAAATGAATGGGTTATGTAACGTGTGCACCAGGAAATTTCATTATCCTACATGTGTGCGTGCTTCACGGCGTATGGCAACAGTTTACAGAATGTCTGAATAAGTTTGTTGATACTTGTAAATTGAGAAAATTAAATGAAATATGAACCTGCAAAAGAGACAGATAAAAAATGCAGTTGTACTTTTCCGGTGCATCGTTCCATTTACAACAAAAATAGGTACATAGATAGAAACATAGAACTTTGTACACTCTACAGCTTTCGTTCCTTAATACTTTTTTCTCATTTCTGATGAAAAAGCAAATACAAGCCAATTTAACACCGCAAGAAAGTGCACTACTTTAAATGTAACAGAGTGAGATGTAAAGGAAAGCAATTTTACATTTGGGATAATATGTACTCACTAAACAATAATAAAAGCAATATAACTGCGACAATAATTAAAAATAGTATGATAAATTTTAAAATGCTTTGTACTGATCCAAACATACTAGACTTATACAGGGATTCCACGCCTATTAGTGTTTAACGTGTTTCTTGTAATTGACAAGATGAAGAAATGTACGAAAAAAATATTTTATTACTTTTTAAAAGGAATTAGGAAACATAAATACGTTTTGAAAATTTAAGCATAATTTTTTTATATAGAACACTATATTATATTTAATATAAATAAAAGTCTGTCCAGACGAATTCAACAATGTATGTATTATGCAACGTTGTGAGCAGGGCTATGGAGTCGGAGTCGGAGTCGGAGTTCGGGAGGAGTTTCTGATGACTGGAGTCGGAGTCGGAGTCGGAAAAAAATATGCCGACACCGACTCCATGTTAGTAAATTTTATAAAAATAAAAAATGTGCTCAAAATAATTGAAAGTTGTAATAAAACTAAATAAATACTAAAAATACTACATTTGTATCTAATTGTACATTAAATATTAGCCCATTTAAAGCATGTTACAAGTGCATAATCAAGAATATACAGATCTATTAAAAAGTAGAGTGGGCTGTGGTGAACGGATTCTCAACAGTATTGTCATATCAACGGCAATTAATTTTTTAACTACTTTTCGCTTATTTCCGTCGCTGATAAAAAGCGTGGGTCTGTATGAAAGTCACATAATTCTAATTGCAGGATCTTCAAAGGTCAAGCGCTGCAAGCTGTGGAATTAATTTTCACAAGAAAAATGTGAAATCCGAAATTAGTTTCTGCATGGTACTAGACAAGCTGTTCTTTCAACGATAATAATTACAGCATACGACGCAGCACCAATTGTAACGTATTCCTATTTTTAGTTAAGCACGCTCTGTTCTTCAAAAAGAAGACGGTCATTTAAATTTCGCGGGGCATGTGAGCCGAGGACGCTTGTTTCTAGCACGACATTGGATAGTGTTCGTCCGTTGTGGAAACGGAAGCAGTGTGAGGGTTTCTTCTTGGCGCCGTTTGTTCCCCATGAACAGATCTGGTTTCAGAAATGACAAAGGCATATGTATTTAAAAAGAACACACTGCGAATATATATATCCTGTACAAATAGTACAACCGGGTAGGAGGTGATTCTAGAAGACAAAACAAAAATGTAGAATAGAATTCTTTTCCTTGAAATTTCATTTTCAAAGAAATTCAATTACTGATCTGTGTACTGGGGAAGTCGAGTTACTTCGTCATTTAAAAATGTCTCTGGAGTTGGCATAATGAGATAACTCCTCGCGAGTCTTTAACCCTGTGACTGCAGGCCACTTGGAAACGAGGCGAACGCAGCGTGCGGCCGACCTGTAGCAGTATATAGTGAGCCATTGCACTGAACGCCTGTAGGCGTCGACAGTACACCCTACGCGGCTCTGTCAAGCGACTATAGGCGCTGTTAACAGTCAAGGGGTTAATAACTACATTTGCATAGGAAGAGTCGATGTACTATTTAATTTTCACCCTAATTACTCTCAACTATGCCTTCCGATATTTTTCGTTTCCTTTTGTTTACACCAATGAACATCAAGCAACAACCGCCACTTATTATTTCATTTATTCAAGGTATATTAAGGTGTTATTGCATTTATCGCGGGCGTAGCGAGTTAACACGTTTTTAACTGTACGCGCAAGGGGCGCTTTTGGTAAAGAAATAACTAGGTTAACAAGTTAAAAAATCGCTCGATAATCGATTGTATTCATTTATTTATTGTGCTAATTAAGTAACATTGTATTATTCACTACATCCGTGCTAAAAGAGAATCATAGAAGACTTCAAGCAATTAAAACTCCAGAATACCTGCGAACTGTATACAGAATAAAATATGTAAAAGCACAACTTTGTTAATTTCAAAGTGATACATATATTTGGATTTTTATTTTGAAGAGTTCATGCAGAAGCAGCTGCGCGAACAAGCACGCCCCTATGCGTCTGTATAAGAAAGATTCTACTTCTAAAAATGGTCTTTGATCTAAAAATAGTTCGTAAAAACATCTGTCAGTTCACCGGGAACAGGAAATATCGATTCTTCTTTCACTATTTACCTTCCTCAGCGAAACCTAACATATTTTTAGTGAAAGTATTTTCGTATATTATGTTAAACTTAAAAAAATTGCTTGATGTAAAAAATATTTTGTAAGGTTCGTTGCCTTTAGAAAGCCATACGAAGTGAAAATATATCAACAATAAAAGTCTCTAGATTTTAGACTTTCCAACAGGATAATATGGAACTCATTAACAATTACAAATATTATATAAACTCAAAAATATAACTTAAAGAGATTTCAAACAGAGTAAAGAATAATGTATTAACCAATTTTGTTAGCAGTTCAGTATATTGTATTCTTAACAAATTCGAAGAAACAATTTATTTTGAATTATCATTCATAATATTACTGCTGCTTAATTTTGATATGAAAATATATTTTATATGTAACTCACATTTTTTGGGTCAGGAGAAAATATACCTTAATAGTTTTTTTACTCAGTGTTGAATACTCTTTCGAACTGCGGAGTTAAATGGTATAATTCCATTTCAAAACCACAAGGCGACCTTCATATCTCGATAAAAAAGCAAAATTACAAAATATTTATCACTACACTGTACGTCCCCTTTGAAATCATACATCTTTTGTTTAAACAATTTTTTCATATAACAAACAGTTTACGAGTACTTTGAGGTGGTCAAGTTAGGTGAAACAACCTGTATGTATCTTGTAATACAGTGAGCGTATTAATACAGATTATTTTAGTGAATAACTAAACGATTAAATAGGTTGTACTATGTTCACATTGAAAAATTCACATACCGCTCGATCTCACTTTCACAAACAATTGATTCAGAAAAATGAACGCACTCGAAGGTCGACATCCATATCAACTTGTAGTAGCATACATGTACGTACGTACGTATGCATCGGTAGCTAAAGTTCGTTTCACGCACAAACATAATACTAGTCCACCTGTAACTAGGAGTGCCTAGCGTAACCTTCATATGAACCA
Source organism: Macropis europaea (assembly GCA_916610135.2). NCBI lineage: Eukaryota > Metazoa > Arthropoda > Insecta > Hymenoptera > Melittidae > Macropis > Macropis europaea. The sequence goes on along the minus strand of OU744345.1, from coordinate 19,944,453 downwards.
ACATTCCATAAAGGGACTACAATTGTCTCCATTAAATTATTTTATACAATGCTCAAACGTTGATAACGATAATTAGCAGCATATCAGTGGGGCTGATAATTTACCCGTTTCGCTAGTGTATCGTTTTATTAATGAATCTTGATATTACCTTAGAAGATTCGAGGACATTAAAAAAGAGTACCTTTTGGTGATGTAAAGCATAATATTCATTTTACAATTTTATAAAATACGATTTACTTTTACATATAGAATCTGTTGTATACGGGACGATAATAGTTATGTACTACGGTTGATTTTTGTACATTCATTCATTTTGTTATGCTTAAGTTTTTATTTTAGCAAGCACTCGGTTTATTACTTACTTTTACCCGTCATACACTCTTCGGATGAAAATTCACTCATTCTCTGTTTCTAAGTGGTAACAAACATTTTTATTTTTCACTGATTATATTATAATTTGGTTAGTTGTCTGAAAAGCGAAATTACGGCAAAAAACAATTTGGTGTAATTTTCAATAAGATGTGAAATGGAATATATAGGGTGGACAACGTAACTTGATGACCTCAATTATTTCCGTTACTTGGACCAATACAAATTCTTTCCTTTTAAATGCCTTGGTTTAGAGTGGCCTACAGGGTAATTGCGGTTTGTTTTTTGCAGCTCACTTCTTTTCAACGATATCAAGATCACCTTTAGTTTTTTAAATAGAACCCTATATTTTTTTTCTAATATTCTTGTAAATCATAAAAAAAGCAAACTCAAGGACCTTTATAAGGGTACCGTTCCGATTATCTAATCTCGAGATACTTGCATCTGACAGTAACTAAAATTTTCTACAGATCCACGTGATACATCGATACGTACACTCTTATCCGAACGTAACATGTGTACTTTACGTATTAATTTTAAGTACTGTCAGATGCAAATATCTCGAGATTAAATGATCGGAACGATAGGGTTATTCACTCTTTAAGGACGATTTACGCATATATGCATTTTATAAAATCCTTCACCGCGTGCTACGGATCACCGTACTGATCCAGGCACAGCTGTTTATTGTACGGTACAAAATGCCTTCGGATGAACTGTCGCTTCAGCTCATTTGATTAAACTATGTATACATGTTTCGTTACATACTCTGCAATTTTGGAGCACTAAAACAACTAAAAAAATCGACATCATATACATTATTAAAATTTCTTTTTGGTTATCACCAAAGAAGAAATTCATCGACGTCCTCTTCTATTCACTTATTTTTATTTCTGTGATAAGTTAACTTTAGTAAAGTACGGTTCAAACGGTACAAAAATGTGATTGTTATAAATACTTTACATCATGGTAAAACTACTATGCAGAAGGAATGCCACGTTTTTACATTACAACGTTGACACGATCATTGTCCTCTCACCCACGTGTGGTTTAAAATAATTTCGATGTAGAACCGAAATTGTCATTGCAAATATGCAACGTACAAGCTTAACCCTTATATTGCGGGCTACTTGAAAACGAGACGAACGCTGCGTGCGGCCGAGTTGCAGTAGCACGCAGCGAGCCACTGCACTGAACGCCTATGCGCGTCGATAGTACACGGTGAGTGACTTTGTCAAGCGCCTATAGCCGTTTATTTAAAAAGTGGCATGAGTAACTTTTACAGAAAAAATGAATTAAAGCTTGTTCGGTTGCAGATGGATATGATCATTTTATCTAGAAATTGTTAATAGCTCTTAAAATCTTTACCATTAAATCAATAGAAGTTTAGATATTAACCGGAACTACGGATATATTTAGTTTGGGAGTGGCTTACTCTTTGCAAAAATTTTATTTTAGGCAGATTATGTTACGTAGTAGAATTTATGTACGTCAAAACGTGTTAGATCTATGAAATGTGCAGCCAAGTTGGCAGCGTTAAAAATAGACAAATCAATTATTTGATAAATTTGAAGCAAACTGAAATATCCGAAGATTTAATGACTCCTATTTCTGATGATGAGAAATAACCTTGAATATTAAATGTGTTACATGAATTACTTATACTCACTATATTACATGATTTACGTAAGTGTACGTTGTTTAAATCAGTGTAATCTTTAATTTAAATAAAATGTCTGAAATCATTTTACTATTATGAGAAAGGGCTGATTTGTTGACATCTGTAGAAAAATAATTATAATGAGGATAGTTATAAGTACTTGTGTCAACAAATATAAAATAAATTTTTCTATAGTGAGTATTTTTAGAAACATTAAAATGCAAAACTTCAAATATCACAAAATAGCAAAAAAGCGACATATATAATTGCTCTGAACCACACGTGTGTCAGTGGACAAAGAACGTATTAAGACTCAAAATGTTCTCTAAAATCTAGCACTGTTGGTCTCGTACGGTCGGCTGTGTACATTATGAAAATTTTCTCTAACATCTGTTCGCCATACAGTTGCCAGATTCTTTATACAGGGTGCCCCCCAAAAAGAAAGGAACTTATCCTGCACTATTATTTTACAAAGCCACCAGTGTGAGCGTTACATGAAACAGCGCTTATTGTGATATAGTTCATACACGTATACATGATATAAAGTAACAACTGAAAAGTTCAAATTGTAAAATTGAAAAAAGGAAGGAGAAACATCTTGCGAAATGGAAACATAGAGGAATGGAAAATGTATCATTGTCATCTCCAAAAAAAAGAGTAGCTTTAGAATTTTGAATGAATACACACACATCCTTGCATCAACATATTGCCAATCACACAGTTTACACTTGATTAATTGCTGGACACCCACTACCTTAATTTAAACTACCATAGCTTCTGTAATATGGTGATACGAAATATACGTATGTGGAAAGTACACTCATTGGGCGCATCTGAATGTTTTCACGAATTTATTAAAATTTATTGTTATGTGCTTATATTAACCCCTTGCCTTATAATAATGAGTCACACTCGTGATACAGATTATAATCTGTAGATTGTAAATATCAGTTTCACTCAAATATAAATTTTTGAAAATTGCATAATACCACTAACTTTTAGAGGATCACCTAAAGCAACCTGTACATGTTGATAAATATTCTTCCTATATTTCACGCTTAGAACACTCGAGCAATAAACTTCAGTGTAGGTAGCTACTAAAAAAAATCATAAGGCAAGGGGTTAAGAACACAAAATGTTCGATCTACCACAGTGGTTGACGACGTATTCAAATGCACAACTTAAAGATGGAAGAACAGAGCTATAGTAAGAGCACCAAGTACTGATCGTTTCTTCAATTATAAGTTACATTAGACACAACTATCATATTTATAATTTTTACAGATGTTACCGTTTTTGTATTATATGTATTTTTTCCAGTATTTTAATTTTAAGTTTATCATAACAATTACTATCAAAATATTATAACGAAGTACATACTAGTATTAAGCGTAAATGACGAGCGGAGCTATGAATGCCCCCAGAACATCTGTAATCATAATATTGTAAAACTGTGTATGTGTACTGTTAAAGTTCAATAAACAATTATTATTACTATATTCATAATTTTTCATCTGCTTGGCAATACGATAAATTACTTAAATGGTTTCTAGAAACTGAATGATAGTAAAGTTTAATTAAAATGACCAAATCATATGGTAGGAATCCATTTAGAGGCAGTCAACGGCCAATATTTTGTACTGATCTCTACTACACAAGGGAACAGGTAACAGTTTTCTGTTCCGGTGCTAGTATTCTTTTGTTTCATAACAGTAAAAAATTCGTCAGCAGAATGTAAGCAAAAATTTGCTACTGCTTAATGAGTCCGGTCTTCAGGTCTCAAGCCCTACAAGGAAACTTACACAATTGACACACGTCAATTTGATGAAATTGTAGTCTAATACAGCACTCAAAAAAATATTGAGCACATATTTTTTATTGGCAAACGTGTCCATTGAAGGGTTGAAAACAGCCCTTAAAATTGGGACTGAAAAACATATTTGATCGAATATCTCGGAAACTATTCGGCGTTTAAAAAAAAAATTAAATCTAAAATCCATCTGTGTAAACAGATTCCCCCAAAAATTATTTGTTTAAGTAATTTATTAAAAAATCACACTTTTGCAGAGGATCTTATTTAGGTTACGTACAGATTTCCTCGAAACCGATTTCTTTTCAGTTTTCCAAACTTGTAGAATACAGTGTCGAGAATCGTTTTCTGACATTAATTTTTCCATTGGGCCAACAAGGGAGGATGGAAGAGGGGACAAAGTGCCAATTTTGCAAAACATTACGGAGGCTATAACTGTTCGTTAAAAAAAGATATCAGAATGTAAGTTGTGTCAGAAATTCAGAAATAATGAAGCTTTTTATTGATGTGTATAATAATTTTTATACTTTGCATTTGTTTTACACAAATTATGCAGACTTATCTGATTACGTCAGGTTCGATAAAAATCACAAAAAAATTACAATTCTCAAAAGAAGTATCACCCAATTTTAAAGAAAAACTCCTTAGCAGTGGTATATTTTATGGGTTTTCAGGTAGTGTAGAGCATATAATAAGAAAACTTTTCATTTTCGAATTATAACATTAAATTTGCATAGCAGTTCTAATAATGGCGGATGTATTAATTAAATTTTAATTGAATATATTAAACGAAATATGAACTTTTGTTCTTTTTATACGGCTAGTCCGTTGCTAGGTGAATACATACTTGCATCATATACTAAAATTTTAGTTTTTTCAAATAATTGTCACCACATCATATTCTACTAATAAAAAGTATATGAATAGAGCGTTGTGATAAATTTTGTTAAGTTTATTATTTCGTTGTTAACACTTTCACAGCTGGTACAAGTAATTTATACCAGGCTATTTGCCATAGAACTCTGTCATTAAAAGAAGAACAGAATCTATAAAGGTATCTGAAATTTCAATAAGTACTCTCTACAAAGAATATAGAAAAACTGCTAAATTGATACTCTACAGAAGTATTCAAATTTGAAGAATTTTTAAAATGCATTAATTGTATGCTAGACGACAAAAATTAATAAAAACAGAGTAGGCCGGACTGTACGGCCAAAATGGCGTTTCACATCAGCCCTTTGTAATTATGAAGGGATGTAATACACATCGTAACAGCTGTCTCGTGAAAAAACACACTGTTGCATTAGAGGCAACAAAAGTGTTAAGTTATCAAAATATTTCAATTTATATCGGTACAAAGAGTGGTCAAATACTTTTGTGGCCCACTATATCTTCATACAACATTTTTAGGTGTAGTCGATGAAAGAGATATACTGCTGTACGTAAATTATAGTAAAGGCGTAACGTATTGACCGTTCAAGTTCTGCTCATTGGTTTATATTATAGTAAACGCGGCTATTATTGTTTTTATAATTATCCGTATGCTTGTTCTTGTGATAAGCGATAAAAATAATTTCGAAAAATAGAAAAGCGATATAGTAATATTTAAATAATCAAATGACATTTTAAGGAAAAAGTGTTCAGTAGTTTTGAACGGCCAATACCTCATGTTTCTACTATAGGCAAGGTGTCAGACACATATTTGCAGTGTCGGCATAAGACGTAACAAAAGAGAACAGGGAGCGAAAGACTTCAGCCCTAACCCAGGAGCGTACAAAGAGTCACAATTCAAAATCATATTCCCTTCACGCTGTTACAAAATATGATGACAATATGCTTTACAACATTAAAGTTTGATATACACGCAACAAAGAATACGCGAATAAATAGTATGAAAGTAAAAGTAATGTGAAACTGTTTTAGAAATAGGGATTTATTAATGTAAAACTGCTTAAAAGTGGCTCCTATCGTTCGAATTCTCGAAATCAGAAATTAGTTACCCTAAATGCTCCTAATTGTAAGTTGTCCCTGTCTGAAAACGCCGACAACCGTAACATGTTTGTCGCTTGACGTCTCGTCTCCTAAAAGACCGTACTATATCTCTTCTACAGCTACACTCTTTTAGTCTGTAGATTCTGCCGTCTGCATGCATCACTGAAATATCCTGTATATAAACCTTCCATTCGTGCGAGAGGAACGTGCTTACGATGCACGCACAGCATAATGCTAGTCGGAAGAAGTTGACTTTCTCTTCAAGTGGAAAGAAGGAATTGTGTGCAACATACTCTCGCGCGCGAGCGAGGGAGATGAAAAACAATGACCAAATGAGTGAGCGAGTGTGTGAATGCGAGTGTGTGAATGTGAGCGTGCGTCCGTCTCGACAGAGCAGAGAGGCAGAGAGGAAGAGAAAGGAAAAGAGAGAGAGAGAGAGAGAGAGAGAGAGAGAGAGAGAGAGAGAGAGAGAGAGAGAGAGAGAGAGAGACGCATAATGCATGTGTGACTTACTGTTGAAGACGAGCAGTTTTCGCGTAGAGCCGAGCCTTTTGATGGGCGACTTTACGCCGTCGATTTCTTCCTCGTCCATCACACTTTCTGTAACGTCTCGATTTTCGTTGAAGATTCTCTCAAACTGATTTTTACTGGCGTTTCCACTAACGCGCACTGACTGACAATTTCTGTGAACCCGGCCACCACCGAATAACTTGTCACAGTCTTAAAACATTCTCGAGCACGAGAAGAGGTCACCGCTTCGTTGCAGCAAGGAAACCGGTTTACCAAGCGTTTACTATTTTTCTATGATTCGTGCCAGACGTGTTATCAACTACTTGTACTACTACACGCAGCCAGCCGCCTAGAAAAAAAAACAAAAAAAAAGAACACCGAGAAATGCCACTGATCTTACGAGCAAACGAGTGAACGGAAGGCCAGTTACGCGTCGACGGGACGAATTGCGAACGAATCTAACTGCGACTCAGTTTTAACGCGGTAACAACGATCGGTTTCTATCCCAAGGCACACTGAAGATATTCTTGGACTCACGTATATATTAATTCAAGTTCGGGGAACCGGCGTCGCTACCGCCGTCACCATCATCCTCGCCGTCACCGACGTGCATCGTTACTTGGCCGCCACGCCGCGTCACTTTTGTTGCTTAGCAACTGCTCCTACGGGATTACTAAACCCTGCTGCCATCTATCGTCGCTTCGATCTATAATAAATATGTACTGCTCGACAACTTCGTCTTGAAACCTGATGGCTGGATCTTATTATCCTCTTACCGCACATGGCCATGTCTGACACATGTCTCGTTAACACTCTTCCACCACTGTTTTGATAATCGATTATAAAAAATATGTATGGTATTTCAGAGTACTAGATGTATGTTTTAAACTTTCGATATTTCGCAATATATGTACAAGGTGTGGCGGAGAACATAGTATAAGCACAGACGAGGTATAGAATAGACCATTCATCCAATGTATTTTTGTGTTACATGGCTCGAGGGTGCTAAGACCCATTTACCATTTTTGTGTCACATCCTACTGTATCGATTGGAACTGGCTTTACATGACCACAGACGAGATATAAGAATAGACAAACCACAGATTTTCTTGCGCCCTCTGCGTCCAGGAGTGGTGATTTTAAGAATCAAATACAATCCAACCACCAAAGACGATAACGTCACTAAATTCGTACTCGGATCCTAAACAAGGAAAAGGATTTAACCCTATATTATAATAAAATATATTGTAAATACTGAAATACATCTTATTACGTTGGTAACTTTGATGAAGATGAAGGAGTTTGGGAACTCTTTGGCATTCATCGATCTAATAATTTTTCTTTTAATAATTATTGAACTTGTAATGAGTTAGTTTATATTTTTTTTCCTTTTTGTACCTTATGCACGTATAGTGTAACAAAAATTATAACGAAAGAGGTTAAAAGTTAAATACATATGTGATTACTTCTTGAATACATAAATAGTAAGGTCAATACGATAGAGACACGATGGCACTGTTTTCATTATTCCAAGATATAAGAAAGCAATTACTTTAATTTTTAAAGCACGAGTGAAAAAAGTTTTTGCCCTATGTAAGTCGTGAGTTTGATAAAATTAGGAGAGTGAGAAGGAAGGAAAGCACATGTAAGGTAAACGTGAAATCCAAAATATATAATTAATGCCAAATTTAAATATAAAAAGGATATTTATTCTCTTGCAACGCTCGCTACATCTTGGAGGCTTTTCCACGTGAAAAATCCTCTTGCTAAACAGTTCTGGAACATGCACACTTGGCCCCTTCCTAATTTATGGCAGGGTCTTCGTCAAGTGGCACGCGACACCAGGCCCTGCATCTCGTGTATCCCGATTCTTGACTTTTCGGACACAAACGAGAAACGGCACGAGATCCTTTACGCAAAAATCATTCTCACAGAGACAACAAAGTATGATACTTTGTCGATGGATAGACACCTGTTATTTCATTTTGTCTTCGAATAAAATTTTGAATCCCTTTAATTTCATTAAGGCGGAGATCCAAGATAACACAGAAATTTCGTGTCTCGCATGAGACTTTAATGTCATCACACAATTATTTCACGACGTCATTCCACTATAGGACAAATTTTTATGTCATCTCTCATTAATTCACGTCTCATGTGAAAATTTTGTCCCGCGTAAACAGGTTTGAATTTTTTATTATTTCCATGATGCATCCAAATATCTTGTAGTAATGAATGATTCCTTCTCAAGTTGGTTCTCATTTTGAAAAATTTCTTTTTATTTAAGTTTGTGACATGGCATTTAAAAAACAAAGCAGACAAACAGTAGCCTGTGCTTATTTAAATTTCTTGTCCAATGCACAGCTTTTCTATTTAAATCTTTGTGCTCACATGTTTGTTCCATGTTTCTAAAAAGGAAGTGATATGATTGATATGAAAATTCGTTTAATTTAATTGTTTATTCAAAATGATTTCCAACAAATAATAGTAATATATTTTATTTGTATATTTTATTAATAATAGTAGATTCTGGCCTGCCATATGAAAATAATAATAATAATAGCATCTTATATTCGAGTTAATATGGTACATATAATTAAATTAACAATACACGTACATGTATATTAATACTACGAACCATAAAATAAATTCTGTAGGCCGATAAACGCGCCGAAACGGCTTGCGTTGCTCAGTGCATCGTCTTTTGTTCCGTCTCGGCTCGTGGGACCGCAAGCAACTCCGGTCGAAAAAGTGTTCATACCTCCGAACCAATAAGATTTTAGAAAATCGGCAGCCGTGCAGTCCGACAACTGTATATAAGCGGCCAACCAACAAAACAGCGAAGAATTATAACTGTAACCTCCGAAGGAACAATAAAACAAAAAGGAAAAATTCTCGCCTCCTGCTCTCATAATTTCTCCTATGATCCATCCGAGACAAATAAATTACGAAACAACAAGAAAACTCACGTGCTATTGGTGCGTTGAAAAACGAAATGGTGGCAGACGTAGGCACTGCGCGTATACAGCTGAACCCACCAATGCGCGAGGCCGAATTCCTCTCAGCGTTTACTCCAGGCAAACAATTCTGATTGGATGTCGAGTTTCGCCACTACGCGACAGTACCGCCAAGCTCCTATATAAATACAGCACAACGCAATGTCCAGAGTCAGTCTTCCGCCGGCTGCCTCCTGATCCTGATCCTCCTCTTCCTTCTCCTGATCATCCTGCTCCTACTCCTCCACTACATCTTCCTCCAGTACCTCTTCCCGGACGTTATCCTTATCCTTACCCATATCCTCGCGATCCATATCCGCGTCCTCCCTCTCACGATCACCATCCTTACCCTCATCCTCCTGATCCTCAGCCTCATTCTCCCCATCTTTATCCTGATCCCCACCGGTGCCCATCCTTATCGCGATCCTCCCGATCCTCATCCTCGTCTTTATCCTTGGCCTCCCGATCCCCATCCATATCCTGGTCCTTGTCATCATCCCCACGATCCTCATCCGGACCCTCCAGATCCTGATCGTCATCCTCATACTCTTCTCTCCCTTATCCCAGTAACACTCTCTCGCCGCCACCCACCGACTCTTTAGGTCTCCTCTGCCAGCAGGGCTTCGCGGTCTCTTGGAATCCTCGGTTTCTCTGTCGCTCACAATCAGATTTCGATCTTTATCAATCTCTATCGGTCTCAAGCGTTCTCTATCGATGTCTATCGCCCATATTTCTGTCCCCATTGGTCTCTCTCGTTCTGCATCGCCTATATTTCGACCACTGTCGGTCTCCATCGCTAATATATCAATCTGTATTGATCTGTATCGTTAATGCTTTGACCTATATCGACTTTTATCGGTTCCTGTCGCCAATATTTCGGTCTCTATCCTTCTGTACCGTTCTCTGTCGATCTCTAGTGGTATCTATGGCACATATTTCGGTTTCTATCGTTCCAAAACAGTTTATGTCGTATATATTTTGGTCTCAATCGTTCTGTACAGTACTTTGTCGATCTGAAGCGCCACCTATGGCACAGATTTCGGTATCTATCGTTCCCAAACAGTTTTTGTCGCTCAAATTTCGGTCTCTATCGTTCCCAAACAGTTTCTGTTGCACATACTTCGGTCTCTATCGTTCTGTACAGTACTCCGAAAATTCATATACATAAAAATCAGGTACACCAAAAAGTGACTTTTTCCATTCAGGTACTTCGAAAAATTCAATATTTAAAAATCAGGTACTTCAAAAAGTGATTTTTTCATTCAGGTACTTAGAAAATTGACATATCTAAAAATCAGGTACTCCCAAAAGGGACTTTTCCCCATCAGGTACTCCGAAAACTGATGTATTCTAAAATCAGGTACTTAAAAAACGAATTTTTCACTCGGGTACATCGAAAAATTTATTATTTAAAAATCAGGTACTTCTAAAAGTGCAGTTTTTCATTCCTGTACCCTGAAAACAAGTATTCTGAAATCAGGTACCTCCACAAATAAATATTTTCATTCAGGCACCCCGCGAATTCACTTTTCGAAGTACCTGATTTTAAAATATTTTATTATCGGAGTAGCTGTACGAGTAGCTGTACAGTAGCTGTAAAGTCAGTTTTGGAAGTACCTGATTTTTACATGTGATTTTTCGAAGTACCTGAACGAGAAGTCACTTTTTGAAGTACCTGATTTGAAATATAGAATTTCGAAGTACATGATTAAAAAAGTCACTTTTGGAAGTATCTGATTTTAAAATATTTGATTTTCGGAGTACCTGAATGAAAAAAGTCACTTTTGTTAGTACCTGATTTTTAAATATGTGAATTTTCTGTGTACCTGAATAAAAAAAAGTCACTTTCGGAAGTACCTGATCCCGATGGATATCGATAGAGGTGCGTAGCGACCAAAATATTAGCAATAGGGATTGATAGAATCCGTTAGAGGACAATATGGAACGATTGAGGCCGAAATAGTATTGATACGGATGAATACAGACCGGAATTTAAGCAACAGAAACTGTTTGAGAACGATAGAAACCGAAATATGTGCCACAGATACCGCCAGAGATCGTCACAGTACAGGACAGAACGATAGAGACCGAAATATGTGTAACAGACACTGTTTGGGAACGATAGAGACCGAAATTTGAGCGACAGAAACTGTTTTGGAACGATAGAAACCGAAATACGTGCCGTAGATGCCGGTAGACATCAACAGATTACTGTACAGACCAATAGAGATTTAAATATTAGCGATAGAGACCAATAGAGACCGAAAATGTGCGACAGAAACCATTTGGGAACGATAGAAACCGAAATATGTGCGACAGATACCGCCAGAGATCGACAGAGTACTGTACAGAACGATAGAGACCGAAATATGTGCGACAGAAACTGTTTGGGAACGATAGAAACCGAAATCTGTGCCATAGATGCCGCTACAGATCGACAAAGTACTGTACAGAACGATAGAGGCCGAAATATTGTCAGTAGAATCTGATAAAGGTCGATGTAGACTTAAATATTAACGATACAGACCAATCAAGTTTGAAAAATTACCGATAGACGCCGAAATATGTGCGATTCAAGCACTTTGAGATCGATATAGACCAAGATATTAACAATACAAATCAATAGAGATTGAAATATTAGCGATAGTGACGGACGGAGATAGAAATATTAAGGGTGCAGAACGATAGGGCCCAATGGGGACAGAAATGTGAGCCATAGATACGGACAGGGAACGGTAGAGACTGAATTACTAGCAAACGAGACCGACAGAGATCGAAATATGAATGATGCAGAACGATAGAGACCAATGGGGACAGAAATATGAGCGATAGAGACCGATGAAGATCGAAATCTGATTGTGAGCGACAGAGAGACCGTGAAGACGGTGCTGACAGAGGAGACTTAGAAGTCGGTGGGTGTAGGAGAGTATGAGAACGACAATCAGGATCTGGATGATTAGGATAAGGATAGGGATCGGGACGTTGAGGATAGGGATCCGGACGAAGGATGTGTTCGAGGAGCAGGTATTGGATGAGGAAGAGAAGGATCAGGAGAAGGAGAAGGAATAAAAGTAGGTTGGCGATCAGGAGAAGGAAGAGGAGGATCAGGAGAAGGAGCAGTAGGAGGAGGAGGTAAAAGATCAGAATCAGCAGGCAGTCGGCGGAAGACTGACTCTGGACATTGCGTTGTGCCGTATTTATATGCGAGCTTAGCGGCTCTGTCGCGTAGTGAGGGAACTCGAAATCCAATCAGAGTCGTTTTCCTGGAGTGACCGCTGAGCGGAAATTCGGTCTCGCGCATTGGAGGGTTCAACGGTATCCGGAAAAGAATGGCGTAAGCGGTCTACGCACAGCACTTATACCCCTTGCCATCCTTTGTGTTATGATTTGTTTTTCAACTCACCAATAGCACGTGAGTTTTCTTGTTGCTTCGTGATATAGTTATCTCGTGAGAATTTATTTTATGTTCGTAGAATTTATACATGTGTATTGTTAATTTAATTATAAGTACCGTATTAAGTCGAATACAAAACGCTACTATTGTTCGTATTTTTATATGGTAGACCAGAATCTACTATTATTAATATATTACTATTATTTGTTTGAAATCATTTCGAGTAAACAATTAAATTAAATGAATTTTCTTATCAATCATATTATTTTCTTTTTAGCAACATGGAACAAACATGTGAAAACAAAGATTTAAATAGAAAAGCTGAGCATTGGGCAAGGAATTTAAGTAAGCCCAAGCTACTGTTTGTCTGTTTTGTTTTTTAAATGCCATGTCTCAAACTTGAATAAGAACAAATCTTTCAAAGTAAGAACCATCTTGAGAATAAATTATTCATTACTACAAGATATTTTTATGCATCGTGGAAACAATATCAAATTCAAGCCTGTTTAAGCGAGACAAAATTTTCACATGAGAAGTGAGTTAATGAGAGATGACATCAAAATTTGTCATGTAGTGGAATCACATCGTGAAATAATTATCAGATGACATTAAAGTTTCATGCGAGACACGAAATTTCTGTCTTATCGTGGATCTCCGCCTTAATGGAATTAGGGGGATTCAATATTTTATTCGAAGACAAAATGAAATAACAAATGTCTATCAGTGTTTTTCATTTTGATTCCTACCACCAATAGCGCTGTGCCTTCCGAACGTGTGAGACAAAAATACATTGGGTGATAGGTTTGTTCTGTAGTTTGTCGATGACATGACAGCGCTTTTAGCGCTACCATTTCAATGGTCTTTCAGAGGTCAACTTCGAATTTTTAAATTGGAACCTATGTTTTTAACTGCAACATCTTGTGCAGGCATCGAGGCGTTTTCAAAACACTACCTAAACATATTTTTGCATGAGCCGTTCCCGAGATGTGAATCCTCAAAGTTGACATGCCGCCGGCATTAGCGTAATCCGATATACATACACCGCGAGGAGGTTGCACGGTCGGACTTTGTACATCATGGTGGCTCTAAAAAGTACAATGTATCACGTTTCTCAAAAGTCACACCTAGCCCCCCGATTTCTCGACCCGGCTTCGTAGGAACAAGGGGGGATATGTGGTAGGGACACGGCCCGTTCAGCTAGCCGTGTCCAAAAGCATTTCAGACAGCCGGGCAACTCTGTACTGTAAGAAAATGCAACATTTAGGGTGTCTGGAAAAGGTCGCCTGTCATCGCCATGGGTGTGTCTGCTCGTGGGCCCCTTTTCAACGGATGCGTCACATGCCAAGGAAGGATTTTTGAGCAGTGTAGCATATACTCCGTCTAGAAAAGGCTCAAGACTATTGGACTTCGATCCAAATCATCTAAAGTCTAAAGTCAAATTGAATTTTTCTATTTACCATTAATTTATGATAATGATATACAGAGTATCCGCATTTATCTGTTACAAGCCGATATTTCCTCACATATTGAAAATACAAAAAACGTTTTTTATATAAGTTGCATGGTACGTGGAGGCAAATTTTCTGGCGCATATATATTGTCATATTAATATCTCCGCCAACGACAGATACGAGATTTAAATCACCGAAACGTAACAGAGGATATCCTATAATTCTGGGATGTCGGAAACCGCATGACCCCCACTATGAGATAGTCCGTTCCTCCACTAGTCAACTGGCTAGCCACCACGCTTGTTCCGATTATCCTCCATACTGGGCCCATTTCCCTTAGACAGGTTCTGATTTGGGTAAAAAAAGACAGGATAAAGGGAAGTTGAAGGATATTTGATAAAGAAAACAATTTTTACATAAAACATTATTAACAAGTACTTAAAGACGGCGGAGTCAAGCAGGTATAGAGGTGGCTGCGCTCCGGATGGTCATGACGGCAGTAGGGCAAGGAGCCGCCGCATGCAGCTTGCGAGTCGCCTGTCAACCCTACTGTAGTTGATACATTCGCTTGATTTTTTTTTCATTAGGGCAATCTTTACTATTATTATTGTTGTTATCATTACCAGTCTCATTACTGTTGTTGTTATTACGATGGTTGTTATCGTTGTTTCTATTATTATTGTTCATGGCTGTTTTCATTGATGTCATTGTCATATTAACTATTCTTTTTTATGTTAATATTATTACTAATATTATAGATTTTCCACACAGAATATAAAAAAATCATTAATTTGCTTACTATACTTTAATATGTTGTTTTTCATGATATTATGTGGATTCGTTTCTATGGCAACAAGAAATAAAACAAAGTATAAAGTAAGAATTGTGCAGTTTTTCAGAAATAGTGAAGTTAACAAAAGATTCACAAAAGTTATTTGTATATTCACATTTATATATATTGTGTCTCTGTGTGACTTACATTATTACGACTGTTAAATTATAAAAAACCGTTAACCTCATTGGTATCAGGGTGATTTAAGTATATTCAATAAGTCAAACACAATGCAGCGGCCATCATCAAGCATAACTGCATCTCAAAATAAACTTGAAATGTTTCACAAGGAGATGAAAATTAGAGCAGGAGAATCGTATACATCTGGAAACAATTATCCAACAACACCTGGTCAAAATGTATTGGTGAAACCACCATCAGCTTCAGTATGGCATAATCAAGTACCGATAGGTACTTCTCGGTTAAGTACAATGAATTATAATGATTTTGGACACTCAAACATAGGCTTTACTGTTCCTATTCAAATGGGTATAAACGCTATAGAGAGACCGATTACTCAACATGGAGTAGCTGGTGTCAGACCAGGAACAGGTCGAGGATTATCAATGACAAGGTACGCAAATTCATGTTATGTTGAATAACTATAATATTTAAATTATTGTACCACTAGTTTTTCTTATTTTCTACTTCAAAATTATTATTCGCAGGCAAATTCAGGACAAGCGATATTATATTGGGTTGATGCAATTAAAAATAAGAGAATTAAGTCAAGAAATTGCAATCATTATGAAAGACATTGAAGATCAAAACAAGGAGAGAGCTACTTACATGCATTACGATAATAGAGCCAAAAACTTAGCTGCAGAATTAACAGTTTTACAAGGTCAATTAGCTGACTATAACATTATTGTGGAAAAAATGACGTCTGATGCTGGAAAGGAAATTATCAAAGAAGAAATCGAAGAACTTGCTATGAAAAACGAACGCAATTTACTAAAGATTGAAAATATGTTCGAAAACAGGAAAAAATTGGAACAGCAACTGAGTAAGATAGAAAAACGGCTAGAAGATGGAAAGAAAAAAACAGAGAGACTTATAGAGGATATGGACTTAAGTACAAAAGAAAAATACAATGTGTTACTGAATGAAAAAACAACTTTACAAGAAAGAGCAAATAAAATGCAACAGGAATTAAATCAAATAACCAAAGAACAAATTTATTTGGAAGAAGAAACAGTATTATCTCCTCTGAAACAGGAAGTGCTGAAGTTACATCTGAAAATTATTGAAGCAGAAGAAAAGAGAAGTAAGTTACAGGAAGAAGAAAAAAATAGAATGTCACCAGAAGAAGAAAAACAAAAACTGTTACAAAAAATTAAGCAAGACAATGTGGATATTGCAGCTGCGGAAGCACAGTTAATTGAGAAGAAAAGTCAAACGCAGGAGATGGAACAAGAACTCGAACAATTGGAAACTGATATAGAGGACACTCAATCTGAAAAACAAATAAAATACAAAGAACTTCATAAGCGAGAAGAAATTATGGAGCAATTTATGTCTTCTTTCAACCAAAACAAACAAGATGAAACGAAAAAGCTGCAAAAATTAGAAAAGACAATAGTTGAACATTTAGAGAATATTTCAAATATGTTGGATATTGACATAGATTTTACAGGGGACGATGAAATGGCCATTTTGAACAGTATGAGTTTTAAAGAATATGAATCTATAAACACTGATAGAAGTTTCAAAGGATTAACAAAAGAAAATTTAAAATTGCAACAAACTTTAAGTAAAATGAAGATGTTGGAACAAAGACTTAAAGTAGAATTTACAAGTTTCAATGAAAAAATGAATAAAAAGGAAACCAAGTTAATGTCACTAGGAGATTTGAACAATTTGAAAACGAAATTGAATATAAAGCAAGGTCAACTTGCATCAGAATGTGAACAAATAAAAAAACAGCAATCGAAATGTGAACAAGAACTTGACACCGTTCAACTTGAGTACAATGAAATAAAACAACGGTTAGAGAATAATGATATATTTATCCAAATTAATCAATTGGAAAATCTAATGAAAAATTTAATGCAAGAACATAACAAAATTAAGGACTTTATTACTGAACAAAGGAAACACGCTGAATATGGTCTAGTAAAAGAAAGTGTTTTTAATTCAATAAATAGTTATAACTCTATGATTAGAGAAACTTTGAAAACAATATATTAATTATAAACGTTTACGTCGGTTTTTTCTGATTGTTGAATTTTTTTTTCCGATGTTGTTGTATTGAGTTCTATACATGGAGATGTTGGAAACTTCTGGCTTTTCAATAATTCATCAAAAATTGTTTGAAATGTTGGAGTAGGTATCACACCTTTTGCTTTCATTTTTTTTTCTAGTTCTACAGCCTGTTTGCAATCTCCCATTTTATCTGTACATAAAATATTATTAATCTGAAATTTTTTACCAAGTACTGATTTAAATTATAAGAGTAGTCACTCACTGTATATGGCTAGAGTTAAATCACATATATGTGGTAACTGTTCTTGTAGTAGATCTCCACACGCATCCAACATTGTTCCTATAGATATTACTATTTCATCGTCCTTTAAAAATTTAAATGCATTTAGTAACAAATCTGCAGATATATGATGAGTCTAGAAAATAAAAAATTTCAATTGCTATGTGAAATGCACTAACTATTGTAAATATTACAATAAAATGCAATACAATACTTTGCATATATCTCGCAGTTCGTTTTTCTTATTGCATTTTGCCAATGCTATCATAAGGCTTATGACGGTTGCCTTTGTTCCATCAACTGTTTTTGAAAGACTGTAAACTTTTTCTAACATCTGTCTGCCACGCAGAGGTGAATGGGTCATTTCATTAATCAAGTTTGTAAAAATTTGTTGTTTTGCTGGTGCCACATTGTATTGCTTGACACATTCTATAAACACATCCACAGCTGATTCCGTGTTACCTTTCACCAAAGGAACATTAACCAGACATGTGAGTATAGTACTCTTCGGCATACAATAACCTTTCTTAATAAGAAGCTCTAACATTTGTTGGGTGTAACTAGAGTGCTCACTAGTCCCAATCAGATTTAACAGTTCTATACAAAATTTGATTACACTTGGTTTTTGATTTACACATGTACACTCTTCTATCAGCTTCAAACTTTCGTTTATTTTATTATACTTCACTAACAGTATAGCAAACTGCAGTATTTTAAAATTATCAATTTTGAAATTAGGAAACAAGGTCTGGATTTCGTTGAAAGTAGACAAACCTTCCGCAATCATTTCATTTTTTACATAGAAATTGAATAAAAGTCCTTTCATTCCAGCTGACCATTGTAAATTTTTAGATACCATTTCATCTATTAATTTTTTTACTAATTCTTTATCATTGTACTTACAAGCAAAAATGAATAATCTTCGCAAAGTACCTCTAACATTCATGTTCGAGTTTTTAAGCAACTCTAAATGTGATTCCAGTTGATTCTTGTTCATGTATTCTGGATGAAGAAGATGACCGCTGTTATAATTTTGTGTACTTTTATTTCCAGTTATATCAACAAATAGATTCGAAATGTAATTTTCCAAGTCCGTGCCTATATTTACACTAAAAATCTTTTCTTGTATGTAGTTTATGTCACTTCTAGATATAACTGAACCATTTTGCTTTATCATTTTCAGAAATTTAATTACATCTTCTAAATGATCCTTTCCAAACCATGGTTGCGATACAAATTGTGTTAGAAACATTCCAGTAAAACCGTGACCATTATAGGTCAGCTCGTATAAAAGATACATGCAACTATCAATATCATTTGATACTTTATAATTTAAAATCAAAGAATCTATGATGATCTGGCAGTCTATTTTTTTCTCAAACGTATGACACACATCCACTGCTTCCTGTACTCTCTGTGCATCTAATAAAAATTTTATGAAAGGTGCAATTATGTATTTAGTTGCTATTCCATTGCTACACATTTTTCTTATTGTAGTAACAGGATCAGTAGTACTGATATATGGGAATACATGTGCTGTGAAGGTTTCAGGCTTTATTGGTACATTTAATTCTATCATGTGTCTGATAATTGAATATATATTATTCTCTCCTTCATTTTGCAGAGTGTTCACAAGCAGAGCCTCATAGTAATGAGAATGAACAATGACATTTTCCCTTTTCATTTCCCTAAATAATGTAAAAGCTAATGTTTTATTATTCTTGTGCAAAAGATAACTGACAGCTTTATCCCAAATGTCAGAAATATGTTGATCTCTGACATAATCATTTATATATTTCAAGAGAATTTCTGGGTCAGAATTTAAGTTAATTAATTCCTCTATGTGGTGGTATGCAAAAGAATGTTTTATATTCTTAAACTCATTCTCAATAGGAATGTGAGTAATAATTCTATATGCATCTAAAGAATGTCCTGCCTGCACAAGTTGCACAATAAGATAGACAACATGCATTTCCATTTTGTTCAATGGTTGCACAAATTTTAAGACTTCAGGTATGCAATCTCCATGCCCAGATAAACTGAGAAGTTTAATGAACTCCAAAATATGTAACAGAGATACATTCATAGTCTTTAGACCCTTTATTAAAGCATCTAGATTACCATTTTTTGCAAAAGCATGTAGTAACTGTACATAAGTTGCGGTTGATGGTTTAATGTTTGTTTTATGCATAGAATTTATAACTTCCTTTGCTCCTTCTTCATTTCCATTTATAGCATACGCATGTACCAATGTATTATAAATATCTTCCGTCAGAGGTAATCCTTTTTCATGCATCTTTGATGTAAAATTTAAAGCTGATTCACAATTTCCCGTGTTGGATAACACTTTTAACAATAAACAGTGAGTATCATACTGCGGTGCAACAGTCATATTTTTCAAGAACTCATCTGGATCGATGGTCTGAGAATTTTCTATGCAAGTTTGCAATAAGGCATGATACTGATGTATTGTCAATTTAAATTTTCTTTTTTCCAAAAGATTCCAGACACGTCTGACTAATTCTTGTCGTACTTCCAAAGGTGTGTTATACATATTTTCTCCACAACAGTTAATCAATATAACACTCAAGTTTTGTGTCAAATTGTAATCATTATTCTCCAGTAGTTCTATCACATCCACTAAGGCTTTCATGTTTATAACTTGCTCACTCATACTCTTGTGCAGTACCATTAATTTACATTGAAAATGTTGAATATCATTTGTAATACTGTCACTATAAGAATTCCCTTGAATCTTTGTAGTAAACTTGTGTGCACATGATCGTGCTCTACAATTGTAATGCAAGACAATATAATTTCTCACTAATATTTTCTCCAACAACAATGACATAGTCTTTGAATAATAACCAAACCTGTATTTTACAGGTCTTAGAAATAACTGATAATTTTTTATGAATGAAATCATTCTATCAATCTTGAATTACGCAAGTGAAATTAGAACATTACAACAAAAGAAATAATTATTTAACTAGAAATAATTTCATTCTTGAACTTTAGAAACATAAAAAATTATGTAAATGTTAGTTAATATACTTCGTATAATTCTAAAAAATTCTGGGAATTATATATTCTCAAATGCTTTTTTAATTTTATTCATGCTAAAATGCTAAATATTAAAAGTCGATAAACGTTACTAGTTTTCTTTCTTTCTTCAGTGTAACTCATTACTTATTATGATTATTTAGCCAAGGAACCTACACTTGAATTCCTCTGACGTCCCATTACCATGTATCACTTGCCTCCCACTCCATCGACCATATACATGGTGGACAATAATATATGAATAGGGGGAACAAAAAATGAAACACACGTAACAAAACTCTTTGCTCACTGGTTATACACACTCTGAGTTGTCTTGGCGTTTATAACGCACTGAGAGCGCTTGCGCGTTGCCATTAATTACCGAGCGTGTTGAACCAATCAAAGCAGAGATGCGCAGAACGAATGTAAACTCGTCGTCCAACGCTTCATTCTCTCGTGAATTCAAGTATAGTGAGTTGCTGGAAAGATGACGAGCGGAAGAAATGCTGGTCTGATTGGTTACAGCAGGCCTAGTCGAACTCAGTCATAAAAACAAAACACACGCATTTTCTTTCATCCCCTAATCGGATCATATAGCACCGTGTGACAAAGGCGGAGCATGCGGAGTACCCCTCTTGCCCCTGTGCCGTCTCGCTAGTCATCTTTCCAGCAACTCACTATATTACACCGGCGATCAGAATAGTTGTCAACCCCACTCCTGCCCCCCGAGAGCCGCTACGAAAAACGGCATTCCCATCTATGAAGGTTCTGTGACGCGGATCACAGCGCCACTGAGCACCACTCAAACGTGGCCGTTCTATCAGTCATCGACTCAAAATTTCTTCAATTTTTACACCGATAATAACGCTAATGCAAAAATAATCTTTATGCGAATATAATGTTCTGAACACTCTCCAATCTCGGTCAATCTCGACGGGACAACCCGATACTTTCCTCCAGGGTAGAAATATAGAGAAGGAAAGACAGAGAAAGAATAGAGACAGAAAATACAGAGAACATGGAAATATAAATTATAATATAAATATAATATAAATATATTTATAATATAAATATAAATTATAAAAAAATATAATGGGTCATTTCACGCAAAATTGATAATTTCTCGACGTGGATGTCAAGGATTTTGTTAAACATGAAATATGTGTAGCGCATGTAAAATTAGGGGGCTTTATGTCATCATTTTGCTACTTTCGAATTTGTTTAAAAAATACGGACCTTTTAGTGTTGCAATATTTATTTCGGAAACTGTTTGTCAAATGAAGTTCATTTTTTTGTATTTTAATCTAGAAGGTTTGATCTGTTACTAAAATATTTTTCTTAATTACTTTTGTAATAACGAACATTGAATATTATAAACAAACTTTTAATTTGTAAATTTCTCCTCAAACGTCTGGTATTTTAAATTTTAAAAAATATGACCATATTCTTTGAACTTTTATCTACAAAACATTTTTTATATTGTCAATACTGATAAGATACGTCTTTCTGCGTATTACAGTGAAATTCTATATAATTCTGAACACTAGAAATGCATAAATTTTTCCTTCGTCACACTGTGTGAAGACGAGGCAAATAAAGCTCAAACGAAACGAGCGGCTCACCCGAGGCAGCTCCTAACGAAAAACCTATTTCAGACGGTTCAGGCGAGGCAGCCTTCCACTAAGGCAGGTCTCCACTTCGCGAGGCTGTCCAGCGGAGTGGATACACGGCTTAACCATTTGCATCAGTAGCGCATATATGCGCACAATTTTTCTAATCATTATCACCAGAGCGCATGTAAGCGTTCAGTACTTAGATGTAAGAAAAAAAAAAAGTCGGTGATAAGAGCGTATTCTTCATTCTTCCGTATGATGCAAATAGGTTAGAGTTCGCGAGCCCTCCGGACGTGTAACACAAAAATACATTGGATAATAGGTCTATTCTGTAGTTTGTTAATGGTGTGGGTGTCGCTTGATTCAGTTCATAAATGCATTGCTAGATTGCGCTAGTAAGAAGTAATCAGCGCCATCTTTTGCTAGGGTCTGGAACTAAACAACGACGTGACCCGCCGCACGCCATTGGCAGATGTTTTTGTAAATAATTGGATCGTTTTGCCTAGATGGCGCTACGTGGAATTTCACCATTTAGTTCAGGATGTCTGTCAGAGATGGCGTTATTTGAAGTGTCGGTAGTTAATTCCGAAGTCATGTCAGAGATGGCGGGATATGCGATATCTTCGTGGCGTACGGCTGAAGCCCACCAATTACGTTTAAACATCTCGTTTGGAGCATGTATTCGAAAGCGTCAGTTTAATTACAAGCTTCCTATGTATGCGTTACACACAAGCTTTTTTAAGTTGAAAAATAAAAGTACATTGTTGTCTGTTGCATAGTATCGCTTCCAATGTTTTCCGAGATTTCCTGTCCAAACCCAGATAGAATAATTAGTTTATTCGTAGCAAAGAGTCCCCCTCTACATTTTTGCAGAATCTCGCATCATGGACAGATGGGAATGCCGTTTTTGTAGCGCCTCTCAGGCACCAGGAGTGGGCTTGACAAATATTGTGTTCGGCGGTATACTTCATTAAATTCTATTTTATGTGCTATTAAATATTTCATCGACTTGATTTTTCCATTTGCCCGAAAATAGTAAGAAAATGGAAACAATTTAAGTATTGAGGACTTAAAAAAAGAACTCCATGTGTGTTCAATACTTTGTATACCTTATTTATTTTCTTTTTTATCTTCGTATAATAATCATAAACGTACAATTTAAAACAATAGTGCTCGTGTGTGTATGTGTATGTGTATGCATGTACGTGTGGGTGTGAGTGTTCGTGTCTGTGTACGTGTATGCAATGTACAGGATAATCTTTAAGCTATAATACAGTTTTGAAATGAAATACAAATCAATAAACTATTTTACGTTTAGGTTAAAACCTTCTTCTCTCTGATTTCGCGTGTCTCGTGTTTGTTTTCTTCATTTTTTTCGTTTCTTTCGTGGTTTGATACAATTTCTTTACTTCTCACTACTGAAAAATGACAGTGTGTCCTCCATTTTCAGCGTAGAATAATAATAATAATCATAACAATAATAATGAACCTCGTGCTCCCGTCGGAAAAGTTTTGATCAAATTTCGCGCGCTCGCGCGCGCGCAAGAGCCTCGATGACAGTTCTGTATCTACAGTTATCGTGTGTGTGTGTGTTTTTTTTGTTTCCACGTAAAATATCCGTTATTAGTGTTTACGATATGATTTCCCTCCAACCGTTTAGTCATCATGTGACCACGAACTTCCGCTTTTTCTCTTTTTTATATTTCATCGCCTATATATGTTACAAACTCCCACTTTTTGAAAACCCGAAACGCGGCGGGTGCTCGCCTAAGAAAGCTTAAATAATTAAAGCTATTCTGCTATCTAAAGTCTAATCGGTATCTACAGAAGAAACTATACGTGTCGCAAGTCTCGCTGGACAAAGAAAAAAGATTGAGAAACGAGAGAAAAAACCATTGAAAAAGGCTTGGAAACAGCGAGAAATAAAATCGAACGCGGTCCCGATCGTCGCCGAACGGACCCACGTGACCCCGGATCGGTCACGTGTGCTCTTTTTGGTCACGTGGCGCACTCGGTTCGGCGACGATCGGCGGCCTCGCGACGTAACCCAACGATTTATGATGATCGGACGGGGTCCCATGGGGCCGAATACATTCAATATGGCGGCTCGAGATCCTGTTTCTTGTCCGCTGTTCTCCAAAATTGCGCCACTTGTATCGTCCGGTCTCCGTTGTTGTGTGTTGCGATTACACTAATAGCGGCGATGATGATAATTAATAATCGCAATGCGGGTGATTCATTGTAGCGACAATCGGTATGACAAAATGGTGGCGCTGTAGTGAACATAAAAATTCGAAAAGAATGTCGGATCACTGGTCTCCTCGATTAGCAATGCCCTTTTTTGTTTAAGTGTTTCCATTCATTCGTCCGTTCGTTCATGCATTCATTCTCTCTCACGCGCACACTCTCTCTAGCCATCGTTCGTGTTAACTGCGGACTAGAATTTAATCGAAGATTAAAATTTAATCTGGTAAATACAAGTTTGATTCGCAATGTGAGGCCCACTTTTTGCTTTCAGCCCCCCTTCATTCATCCTTCTCGGTCGTAGTACCACATGATTCTCGTAACTATACGTTTTTTTTTTCGCAGCGTAAACAAGCCTTAAGTTCCTTTATTTCATCTTAGGGTCTTCTCACGACGATGAAATGATTATATTCCCAAAATTTCGACCTTAAGCCCCGTTCACACGCATGATCGCCACGGGGTCCGTGCGTGTATATCGCTATTAGAGAGTTTTAAGTGTGGTAATTAAGTTTAATATACAAGATCATGTACGCGTTAATGTTCTCGTGTGTCCATCGAGTCTCTCTCTCTTTACTTTTTTTCGTTTTTTTGTACAGTTATTTACACGTGTGGGATGCGAGCTTCCGGTTGCAGCACGCACGCAAAATCCGGCTCAAAGAACGGCGACCGAATGTGCCGGTCACGTCGCTTTTTCTGCGCTTTTTCGTCGCGTTTTATTTTTTTTAAGCTCTATCACATTTGGCTTCATAAGCCGTGTCGTTTTTTTTTAAATCGAATGATAAAATAAAATAATACGTTCGTAATAAAATAGCAATAATGATAACGTAAGCCTAATAATACGGTAATAGTGATGGTGATAACGTAACCTCTCGATTCGCCACGCACAACTAGCTCCCTCTACGCTAGGGAATAGAAAAAACGTAAATTGGACAGATTTTTTTCGTGCCAGTCCCGATGGCTGTTCGCCATAAACCGTAAACTATAATTCAGTGCCCCTCGAGCACGGCAACCAGCCATGAAGACGTGCACGGCAGGCGCGCCAACCGAACAGACGATAACATCAACAGCTTAATGACTATGAGACAGGAGAAAAGTGTATAAACAATGTATAACATGAATCACAATTACGCAATAATTATTCAGTTTGCTCCGCACGTGATCGGATAAAATTAATAATAATAATAATTTGATCTAACAACTCTCAGGATTACTCGTAGATTGCACTCTGCTGAACCTGTGTCACTTTCGTCTTTCTGACACTCTTCAGGTCCTAATCTTACATGAAAAACGAAAGCGATCAGGTTTGCCTCGTATTTCGAGCGAACGAGCGGCCGCTTCAGGGTCGCCCGTTACGTCACAGTCTTCTAAAACGATCGTACCAACTGTGCACACCGACACTGTACCGCACAGACAACACGAGTCCTTTTGATTGAGCTCCCTATTCGACTTCTCTGCACACCTTCGTGTCTTTTTTCACGTATTTCTAGTCGCCCCCTATGATAATGCCCAAAGTGGTAGGCAGGACCCAACCGACTCAACTCGGCTGAATCCTATGACTGGTGTCCGTTTTAAGAACCTAAGTAGGCCGTGGTCCTTTTAGCAACCGGACCAAGCTCTTCAGCGTCATTTTGGCATATTTCAAGGTCGTCTAGGCGACCAATCGTTAATCCAACTGAGGATCCCCTTAATAGTCCCACGTTTCTTCGGGTTCGTGCTTCACTACACCGTCCTTGGGACTCTCCTCGTTGGTTTGCTGGGCCTGCTGCATTGAAGGTGGCCTTGGTGACGTTACTGGACTGTTCTGTCCGGATTTCGGACTCGGCAGAGGGGTATCCCGATCCTGGCCATTGTTTCCAGAGACAGAGGACACGTCGCTCTGCGCATCTTCCTCGTATCTATCTTGTACAGGGGTCGGCTCCACTCTGACAGTCTCCTCAGCCTCTCGTTTCACCCCGTAATCGTCCGTCTGCATAACACAGACCCCGTTTATGATCACTTCGTCGCCCGTTCTGGCTGGTTCTTGCCATTCTGGGTTCACCCATTGCGGCGCAGCAGGTTTCCTTCTGTTTGATCTGACGGTCGTGGGAGCTGTAGGCGTTTCTGCAGGTTCTCGCTTTATGCTACCCGCGGATCCTTCAGAGTCTTCGCTGCCAAGGTTGCTCATCGCATCCTCGACATCTTCGTCCTCAAACTCCTGGTTCGGCTCCCTCTTCAGAGCGTTCATGGACAGGTCTAACCCTGAACACTGTTCCTTCAACGCATTCCCCACCAATGCAGCTAGGTTAGGGTTGAAGTAGGGAGAGTACGGCAGTGGCACGTTACTCAGACCTAGTCTCTCCTTCTGGATCTCCAATAGTCTTTGGTTCAACAGTAATCTGAATTGAACAGGGTCGAACGGTTGACCCGGTTCCCTTGGACTCTGTGGTTCTGGTTGGCCGTGAGGAGTTTGTTGTTTTAGTCTCATCCGGTGATTATGAAACCAGTTCGTGATGGTTCTAGAAGATAGCGCTAGCTCTCCAGCTAAAAATTCGATGGTAGCAACGTTTGGGTAAGGATCTAGAGCGAAAGCTAGCCTCAAGGCCTCCTTCTGCTCTTCAGAGAATAGGACTCGTTGTTTCTTCGCTGAAGCTGGACCCGGACCAGGCGATGCTGCATGATAGAACTCCGCTGTATCGTTACTAGAAGTATCTGAACTGTTATCATGACCTGGACCACTGCTACGTCGTCTTTTGTTTGCCTCCCTTCGCTCGTTTTTCAGGGCTTGCAGTCTGTCGACATTATGGGCATCCGACAGCCACAGCTGCATCCTGATGAACGGTTCTCGACCTTTTATACTTAGCATGTGCCAGGGTTTAGGCTTACTAAGGAGTTCGCTAACGGATCCTTGAGACAGACCGAGCACAGCCTCTCCAAAGATCTTCTGTCCTATGTTGTTGGCCAACAAAGCTTCCTTGATCTTCGTGGTGATGGTCTGTGTGTCGAGATCCTGCGTTAGCGCCGCCATTTCGTAGACACTGGGCGAGATGTGTGGGTGAAGACTACGCAGAGGCGATGGAGTCATTTGATGATGCGGAGAGTGAAGAGTTATCTGTTGTTGCTGTTGCTGCTGTTGTTTCTTCTGGAGTTCTTGCATGCTAAGTTGGGAATGGGGATGATGTGGACCTGGAGGGGTCAACATCATAGGTGGCGGTGGCTGGGGATGCTGAGGAAGCTGGGGACTCTGCTGAGGAGGCCCCAATTGTATCTGGTTCTCCTGTTGATGTTGTGCTGCTGCCTGGGCAGCTGCCTGAGCAGCAGCCTGAGCTTTTGCAGCGTTCTGAAGCTGTTCCTGGACCAGTTTCGTAGGTGGCATCGGCTTCATGGGTGTTCCGCAGGCTGTAATGAGAACATGCCGAGGTTAGATCTGACTGTGCATGGGTAACAGTGCGCTATAGTTCGAAAGCTCGCTTGTGCAGGCTCAGAACATTGCTTTCGTAAATTCTTCGAGTCCTGAGAGTTTCGTCGTAAATTCCTGCAGGGTAGCAGCATTCTCGAGCTCTCAAACTATGCTTCTAGTGAAGTAACAAAACATCTATATTGACCTGAGTTAAACTTACGAGGCAGGCCACCGTAGCCGCCGGTCCTCATCAGCTTCTCCGGTGCGATCTTGTACTGACTGGCTACCAACTTGTGTACAGCATTGTCATCTTCAAGGAACATCTTCATCCTAATGAAGGGCTCTCGTCCCTTCTGTGTCAGCATGTGCCAGGGTTTCGGACGCGCCAGAAGATCCGAGACCGACCCTTGAGACAGGCCCAAAACGGACTCACCGAAGAGGCGTTGAGAGATGGAGTACTGTGACAACTGTTCTTTCACCTAAAGAGAGCCATTTTAGCTTAGTACCATAGCTAACTGAATCAGACTTGGTAATATCGCTTGTAATACTGTTATGACCTTTTTCTAATTACAGAAAGATGTGGAATTATTTTTAAGTAGATCTCAGAGTTTTTAGATCTGAAAAATTCCTTAAGTACAGAAATTTAGGAACGATAAATTCCTCGGTCCAGAAATCCTTAACTTAAGGAACGCAAATCGGGAAATTCGTATGCATTCAACAGATATGCAGAAATGCAGATCTGAATGACCTAATTCTATTCAAACGGATATTACTTGTCGACAACCCAATATTCGTTATAGTATTTTGCCAAACTTACAATTACACTTACCCTCTTCACAATGTCTTCAGTGTTCAGGTTGTTATACATGTCGAACTGCTGTTGGGTAATGGGAGGAAGTACAGCTTTCAGAGGTCTCTGATTGGCCGAGTGATGGGTAGGGGTGGACGGTTGACTGATCAGACTGTTAGTGATGGAAGCCATTCTTTGAAGAGGGCTAGCCGCTGCTGCACCAGAGAATTCCTCGCTGGGCGTCATGGCTGGTGGGAGAATCGAGTTTCCAAGCGGAGAGCTTGCGCTAGACCCACTTGGAGTGGACTGAGGAGCTACGGACTCTTGTTTGGGCCTCACTAGGGAGAACGCACTGCCTGCATGTCTCATTGCCTCCTCCATTTTCTCTTTTTCTTCTTCGGAAACACCATTGATCATTTTATTTCTGTGATCTACTTTGCCCAGACTCAAATCCTGGACTCCACCGCCATTGGTGGCCAGGTGGTGTTGTTGTAGAGCTTGTTGCTGCAGAGCCAAGAGCCCAGGTAATCCTGGCAGACCCGGCAATCCAGTTAACGTCGGATTCTGACCGGGTGTGGTGTTCAGCTTCTGTAATTCTCGATGATACGCATCCAGAGCTAGCCGTATATCCTCCTGTGTGCGCTCCATGCCCCCAAGACCGCCCTGGCCGCCACTGAAAAAGTGTGGAAACATCGCGCTGCGTCAATCGAGGTCGCGTGCTGTCCTCAATGATAATCAATCGTGGAAAGGAGTTCAAAGGTTAATTCTTGCGATTGCGTTAGATGTCTAGGTCATCCTTTAGGATTTGAGAGACTCGAAATCAGTGTTCAGAGGAGGACCAGGTTTGAGTTACCTTACAGTTCACGGAACATCGGTCTTACCTGGTGGGGAACTCTCGTGGTCCTCGTAGGTCTTCTACCCTTCTGCCCATCAGCTTGGCCAGCTCTTCCTGGTAGATCCTGACCACCTTTTCTTGCGGAATGTCGTCGTTCTCGTACTTCTTCAGTCTCCTGTTTTGACTGTCGAGCCTATCTTTGTTAAAGGGGCTCGGGCAACCGATTCTGCTGGGACTTTTACTGTCCCCGTCGTTAGACACCTCGTGTTCGCTCCTCATCTGAAGGTGTCCCGACTCCGAGAGGATATGCGCCAATCTTTCGTCACTCATGTCAGGCGGACCACTTTCCTGTGGTCCGCGAGCGAACGTTGGCATTCCCTGCTCCTTGCCTGAAACATACTCTACGGGTGAGGCACAACTTGTGGTGCGTTCTTACTCGGTTTGGTCTTATAGGTAGGCGTACATAATATATATATATATATCATTAAACTAGGGGTAGGAGTTGAGATTTGGTCAAGATTTCTAGGTAAAACAATACTGTAAACTTGTGCATTCCAACTTTTTTGTGACATTATAGAACCTCCAAAATCCTGAATACCCACGGGACACCCAAGAATACTGGGGATTGTCGCATTTAGGATGTTTTTGCCAAGGACAGTTCGAAATTACAGATTTGACTGATTCTTAAAGTTTTATGCTGGTCTATACCAGTCCTGATAAATTATTGGAACTCATTACAATTTCGAGATAGTGGCATAATTAGAAATTTCATATGGATTCCAGGGCCATCCACGAAAAGAAGACACTACCAATTTGAAATGAATTCCTAACACTGAATATTCCAGATGTCAGGTAGTTGATATCCGTTCGAGTTACAGAAAGATTTTAGGCGCCACGTCGATTGGTGAAATGTCGATTCGTGGTCGGCAAAGACATGATCGATGGCCCATTCGTCTGAATCTTACGGCTGATTGGTCAATTAGACGGGAAACACGTAGGAGAAGCGTACTCTTGGCTACGTGAAAGGGGATTTCCCCCGGAAAAGGATATTTTAATTATCGTCCTGGGGTTACGGTGATGCCTTCGAGCCGCTGTTATTGATTTCGAGTTGTATTAATTGCTTCCACGTTCGATCGAACATCAAATCAGCCCCCGAGGCTGATTACTCGCGTGGAGACCCTTATTAAACCCTGTCTGAGTCGATGGATAAGATTGAATGACCTTGCTCGAAGAGAAACTTCAATTTCTGATCATTCGAAATCTCTACAGTTGAAATTCTTAAATTTTTGATCAGAAATCTCCACAATGACAAAAGAATGTGTAGGCCTAGAGATTTCTAGATGTAACAAACGTCTAGGTTTACAAATCACTCGTTCAATAAGTTTCAAGGTAAGAAATTGTTCAGTTAAAAATGTGTACATACAAAAATTGTGAGACTCTTAAGTATTTAGAAATTCTAGGCACTTGGGAAGACTCTAATCCTTCGAAGTCTCAGGTTGCAATGAATTTCTGGGCCTGGGACCCGTCGATAAAAAAATTCCTGAACCTAGTTGCCTACCCCGTTTTCCACCGAATATTCGTCACGTTCGTCAGAAATTCGGAAGTTATTTTTCGACAAATGAAAGCACGCTCGAGGTGTCAGTGGCGAATGATTAATCGGTGATTACAGATGGAATGCAGGCGAACGATCCAAGAGAATATCGGCGGACGGGAAGTGTTTCAAGAAATCGACAACATGGTGGGTGGAAACGGGACATTACGAGGACAATGACGACAGTCGTGGTTCGTTTTCGTGAATGTGGACGACTCGTGCATGCATGGCAGCGATTATGTGTGCACTGTCGTTTGAATCGGTGCCAGCAGACTTCGACTTATGCCAACCTCCACCATCCTGAACTTTTAGCAAAAGAATCGATCGACAAGCTAACGATTTTTCGAAAACAATCATACATGCCGGGTGACAATTTCAAAAAACTTAGATTCAGATTACCGACAATAGATTTCTGTGTTCTTCTTTCATGGCCGATTGAAAAACCCAGATAAAAAGAATGAGGTCATTATTACGCGTTACTTCTTCCTCCTGCGAGCATGTTTTTTTTTTTTTGGTTTGCGGTCACGCTGATGAAATTGACATTTATCGTTATCAAACGGAATACTGATTAACGCTGTAGGAACAACCGTAGGAGACATATTACGTAGAACGATTTATCGACACCAATTACCGCTAAGTTCCTGCATTAATATCTGCTTCGATTTTTTCCTTGTGTTCAAGCTGAGATTCATAACATCCGCGAGAATATTTTATCGAATTCTCGCGTCGAAGAAAAATATTCAAATCAAATGCCATACGGAGCTTCTGATATTCTTATCAGGGGTAATTAAAATACTTGGCATGGCTTCATTATTTATAGGATACTCCTAAATATAACAAATATCTATATCACAAAGATTTTTCAGTTATGAAATTATTACATTTTTGTGTTCTTATTATTCGACAATTTTTTAGATCTGAACATATTATAGGTTTGCAAATTTCTTCATGTATAGAGTTTCTAGATTAATAGTTTAAGTTTATAGAAAGGTTAGGAACAATTGAAACTTTGAACTTTATAAAACTGTATAAAATGTCTCCTGACTTAAAAAATATTTACATTAGCGTGTTTCGAGCTGATATATATCTTAAATAAAAAACAGAATATTCCAAGATTTAACAAATTTTCTAGATTATAAAACTGCCTACGTGCAAACAATATAAAGATGAAAGAAATGGTTAGATTCTAAAAGTTTCTAAATATAACAATGTTGTTGCATACAAAAATATTTGTACATAAAATTCAAAATAAAAAAGTTATACCTAAAAAATGTTTAGAAGAAATAATTTTCGTCTTTCAGAGTCGTCACGTTTAAGAAACCCGTCAGCTAAAAAATCATAATTTAAATATTTCTGAACTGAACGATTTTTAGCACTGTAAATTTTCAAGCCGCAAAACCTCAAAAATTAAATAATTATAAATGAGCTAAAATCGTTTCAGAAATAAATAAATTCAAGAAGTTCCTAAACTGAATTCTTCC
Source organism: Macropis europaea (assembly GCA_916610135.2). Taxonomy (NCBI): domain Eukaryota; kingdom Metazoa; phylum Arthropoda; class Insecta; order Hymenoptera; family Melittidae; genus Macropis; species Macropis europaea. Next base: position 19,911,982 of record OU744345.1, on the reverse strand, counting down.
AACCGGTTCGATGAAAATCACAGATTATGTACTGTCTGTGGTAATTAAAGATATACGAGGTGTCTGAATGATAAATTTCATGCGTCGAGATCGCACGGAACGAGAGGGAAAATCATTGTGTCGCTGAGTTTATGCGCGTGAAATTAAAACCGACTGAAAGGCAATTAGAAAGCGCGGGAGAAAAGCGAACAACTCTTGATAGTAATTTCGCGTGAAAATCCTGGCTTCAAACACGTTAAAACTGAGTGCCCTTACCCTTTTGTGCATCTCACGAACTGCTTCCTGTGATTCTGATATCACTGATAACAGAATCACTTCGAGATCAGGTCAACGAACTTCACAATCAGTTTTGCAAACTCAAAATACAAGTCTCGTACGAAATGCGGATCGACGTTTTGAGAAAAATAGTTTTTGATTCATTTATATAATTAATATCGGGTCAGTAAAGAATTGTTTATTCAAACTGCTCAATCTTTGATGGTTCACTTTCTTGGAAATTTACCACAATTTTGGAGATTTTGATTGAATTGGCAACTGTATTTTTCTCGAAAGAAATTCTAAAGGAAGTAAAGTTGGATCAATGTCAAAGATTTTTGTTATTGCGGTGTCAGATCAATTGTGCTGAACAGCTTCCGTTGGCATAATGTAATAATCAATGGGCCCGGATCCAAGCACATTTGTCGTGAGATTAGCGATTCACATAATTTTTGTGATACTGTTCAGCGAATGTTTATAAATAAGCGTCCCGCGGAAAATATGTTTTCAACGCGCTCGCCAATATTTGTTGCAGAGTTGTGGAGCTTTACGAAATCCTAATATTCAAGGAAAAAGAAAAAATAGTAGATTAAACGTTCTCCAAATGTCAAACAAAACACATCTCATTTTGTATCATTCAATTTTCTCCCTATTCTATCAGAAATTCCTCAAAATTTCACTGGACTTTGTGTTATATCATTTGAGCCGCGTACCGGCATACTTGGTGCCAAATTCTTCTCGCCCAGCAGCCATATTGGAATCAAAATCTGCCGTATAGCTTATAAATCCGTTATATTGGATACCCCGTACATCAAGATTTTACATTAGACTTTCGTTTGCAAACAGAATCGTAGAAATTTTCCTTTTTGTCTTCAGACTTCTATAAAGCGATTGTTTTTGATAATTATGCTATTTTTCAAGTAATATCAAAATTAGGCCATGGTTTCTTTAAAAATTCGAGGAGTGTGCAAATTACCATTTGTCGTCAGTGAGGCTGTCTGTGCTCTCGCTTGGACCCCATCCCTCCCCCCATTTCGTCCTTGAACCCTTTGCGTATCGCGCCCTTGCTTAGAATTCACCCCCAAGAGCTATTAGTCTAAACAATATGGCTGCCAAACGCAGCAAACAATCAATAGCCAGCTCGTTTCTCCTCTATAATTTAATTAAGACTATTAAATGTGAGATCGAACGTCATCTTCGAATCCAAATGAAGCACAGTACACTAGAACTCTCCTGCTCTGAGCTATATTTAGCTTTTTCAATAGGAAATGCACGTCTAATGAAATACGATAAAACATAACCAAATTTCTAATATGAACATTGCAAAATTAGGATAAAGTCAGCAATATTGTAAGAATTTGGGTCGACTATGCAATTTTTCGAAACCCCAGATACCTAGTTGCCTGGTGGTCAATATTGTCTAACTCTAAACCGACGGTAGCAATTTTTTGAAATAATATTTAACCTAAAAATTAAGTGAAACTGTTTGGTAAAATCTTATTTCTGGAATTTTTACTTCTAAAGTTAAAATTATAGTAAAAATTTGATTCTGCCAGGCTGTGGGATTTCAGTGTGTCATCAGTAAGTTTATCAGATTCTTAGGCTAGTATAGTGTTTAGCATGTTGCACATATTGCCACATCGCATAAACATTTGTCATTCACAATTTTACGACTGTACTTCTTCATACTGTCTTAAATGATTTTATTTATAGTTCTGTCATATGAACCTAGCACACGCTATGAATCCTAGTTATACCAAGGTACCCTAGCAGAAAAGGCACAGGACATCACTAACGCATGGCCACCCGATCAACAATGAACTCTCTAGCTCATGGAACACAGAGGGATGCGACTTCCGGTTCAAGTTATGCTCATTTCCTTCTCCACGGTGAGGTTAGGCCAAGTAGAGACATCATCGACACCCGAAGACATGATTAGATTAGTCGAAAAATAGTTAACTGGCAGCTAAACTGTGGTTAGTGATAGATTGTTGGCAGTGCGAGGTGGAAAAGATTTCGTGGGAGTCATCAGGGTTACAGATCGTCATCAAGGTTACCAACAGAGTTCCCAAAGCTTTCTGAGGACCTGTTGACGGTCGCTGATCCCAACAGAGAAGAAACAGACATGTCTTCAGGGTTCTTCAGGATCTTGGATCACGTCTGATCAAACCTATCGGTTTCTTCTGAAGTGTTTCTGATCCCAACCTTGATGACAGGAGAGCCGGACAGACAGCTGGACATTCATAGTACTCACCTTTCTTGGGTATCAGGGATTTCAGCAGCAGGACAGCGTTGTCGTCGCAAGCCCAGCCATGCATCTTCCTGTAGCTGTCTCGTCCCTTTTCCGTCAGCTTGTCCCAAGGTTTAGGTTTGCTCAGCAGCTCGCTAACTGTTCCCTGACTCAGTCCAAGGACGTATTTAGCAAAGAGCCTCTGTCCAATATTGTGTATCGACAGCAACTCTCTGACTCTTCTGGCGATGTGTAGGGTGTCCAAGTTTTGAGAAGCATACTTGTCCATGTTGTATCTCAGCATCTCTTGCAACCTGGCCTCCATGGGATCTCCCTTAGGTATTAGAGACTCGCCTAATCTGCCAGCCATGCCAGCGGCACCAAATTCGTCCCCAAATCTGAACGGATGCGTCCTGTCGTCGAAACGAAACGGACTCTTTAGCGTTTCCAGCACGCTCAGGCTTCCGATGTTGTTGTTATTCGCCAGATGGTGACTGTTGTTGTTGTTATGACAGGACTCCTGGTCAGCCGGGCTCTTCGGAGGCACCTGGGTGGGTACAATAGGCGCAATAGTACCCCCGTTCACGGAAGCTGAAGTAATGGTGGTGTCCACCATCGTTGAAGGTGGTTGAAAGCTAGGTGGCGACGTCAGGGCCGCTGTGGACGATGGAGTGGGTGGTGCTGGGGTCTCGTGACCGGACACGGGAGTTGGGGCCTTCTCTGCAGCATCTAGACAGCTCAGCGGAGTGGTTCCCAAAGGGGTATTCGATTTGGCAGGTGTGTTAGAACTAGAAGACGGGTCCGTTGGCGATGGAAGATGATTCATGTTAGCGGTGGAGGTGGGAGGATGCAGTCCAATAAGGGGCTGCACTTGTTGGAGTTGTTGCTGCTGTTGGCTGATTTGAGTGGCCTGCTGCTGCTGCTGCTGCTGCTGCTGCTGTTGCTGCTGTTGCTGCTGTTGCTGCTGTTGCTGCTGCTGCTGCTGCTGCTGCTGCTGTTGCTGTTGATTCATGATGGACCTCTCCAACGTCCGCCTCCAGTTTGCAACGATTTCTTCGCCCAGGAACGAGCCAAAGGTTTCAACGTTTTGAAGGGGCGGGGGGAACAAGATGCTGGATGAGGTGGACGTTGCTGAAGAGGGCGTTGGCGTTGATCTAGGAGGCAAGGACACTGCTGCTGGGGGTGGTGGTGGGGGTTGCTGGGAGGACACGTGAGTTGAAGGCTGCACACCAGCCACACCATGCGGTGAAGCTGTCGAGGCGCGCTGCAGGGGTGACGATAATCCACCTGCAACCACCAAAAAGCTCACGTGAGGATCAGCGAGATCCTGATCCTGATTTCCTAGCTGCTTCGGTAGGTCCTCCTCTCTTTTTTTGACGCTTCGTCGAGAAGAGGAACAACTGGCCCAACGAGAGAGCAAAAGTGACGCGAATCTGTGGTCCCCTCCGTTCAGCGGTCCGGAGCATTTTGTGACCAGTCCATGGGTCTAATGAGTTCGAGTTAACGGGCCCCTTGGACAACCCTGAAGAGGTTCTCTTTCTCTGCACGGTTCGTAATATGATCTCCGTTGCCAAGTTTCGCGAGTAATTGCGTTTCCCAGCGTGCAGATCGTGGCAGGGCTGGCTGGACTGGGTCTGGGGATACGTCGAGGTGTCCTTGGTAATGGTCAGGGTCGCGGATTAGGGTTACTGTGCGGTTAGGGTCAGTTGGGCCCATAAGTAATGCGAAAATCTGCAATCGCGAAAAATTTAAAGTTCTTAACCTGAAATGTTACTAGATCTGATGCATTCTAAGTACACAAGATACCTTCTTCCAAATCGAATTGTTGAGTCGACTATTTTAACCACTTTTTTTTTAGTTTTATCAGCAAAACAATTCCGTTTGAGCAGTGTGAAGGTTGACATCAAATTATTTATATCGAGCCGCTATATTGGATCTTCTGATTTTAAAGCTTCTCAGTTGAGTTTGAAGTCGTTAAAGAATCATACATGTCTGTGATATATTTATTTTTTCGATGATACAATTTTAGAAATTTTGGCACTTTTCGCATTGCTTATAGGTCCATTCTACACCTTCCACGAAGGTCATAACGATCCGTGTGATTGAGACAGAGTAGTCGAGATACAGTGCAGTTCAAGCGTCAGACAGACCTAACAGGTTTAGGTCTGGGTTAGATCCCTAAGAATCAGGCAGAGAAAGAGAGAGAAGATAGGTTGAGTATAAAGCATGATAGCAGCAGAGGAAAAGGGGACAGACAGACAGATGTCCAAAGAGCTATAGTGATTAAAAAAGAGGATGCCAGCGAATAGAGTAGTGGGAGTGTTAGCAAGAACACAGTGTCAAGCATAGTTATTTTGTCGTTCCTTTTCTCTCGGTAAGCTCCTTCAGTCATCCCTCTGTCAATGTGACACGATCATGGTCGTAATACTGAGAGCTCTTCAACGTAGCCTCGAAGAGAGTCGGGGACCGAAGACCAGAAGAGCTTTAGCGCAGGAATCAGGCACTAGAAGGCCTTTAGCAGTTTCTATAAATTCCTGCTCTAAAGCTGGGGCTATCAGTAGTGATCGCCTATATGCTCGAATCGCGAACCGATCGATTCCTGATGACCTAACGCTGATGAGTGACATCTGACCAGACTTACCGAGCGCGTCTGGAGTGTTCGATGGCTTCAGGTTTTCCGTTTGCTGAAGAGCTTTAGAACGTTCCATCAAAAGGTGTTCCAGGCTCTTTCCAGGCTCGCCGGTTGGGATCTGAGAAAGATCCACTGACCTGAGCGCGTTTATTTCGCGTTTCAAGTCCTCGTAGTCCCTTTGTCGCTCCAGCTTGCTCTCCAGCCGGCTGATGTGCTGTCTACGTGCATCGAGTTCTTCTTCAAGGCGCGCAGTCGCCTGTGCGCTCGTTTCCTGAAGTCGCTGAAGGCTTTGCTGTAACCTGGACACCTCCTCCACCAGTTGACTAATCTGAAAACAGAGTTTACATAGTCAGGCAACTGTTGTTCAACAGTGGTCTACAGAATTGGTCAACGGATCCAACTTGGTAATGTGATCATTTGGAATTTCTTACTGATATTATAGATATATTGCTATAAGAATATTTGACAATTCTTAGGTCAAGTTCAACACTTGAGATCATTTAAAATAGGATGAATTTTACGTGACATTCTCTAGATTTTATAAAAAAAATGATTAATATATCAGCAAATATATTTGTCCATTGTTATAGATCGAATTAGTAGAAATCAGTTTCAGGAAGTCTTCAAAGACCCTTAATAAGAACCATAATTTTATTGTCGAACCGGTAGAACCTTTCAAATAATCCAAATTTCCGATAAGAAAAATTGCAAGGCCTGGCAACTTTATTTTTCCTTCAAAAGGGAAGTCACACGTCACGTTAGAGATTGTATTTTCAGAACTGTAGGACCTCTGAATGCTTCAAATTTACAAAATGCATCTGGGGAGTCAAATTTTTTTCTGGAAAGGGAAGTCACGTGTCGCGAAACGAACCCAGGGCCGGCACAGTAACTTAATCCCCCAATAATTACATTCAGGTCTGACGAGATTTAAAGTTATCCCGTCCGTTGGTTGGCCGATATCGATTCCTCGTAATCGATTCGATAAAATTAATAAAGAGCTTCTGTTAAGCTCCTTACCTGCGGATAAACGATCCCCGTGTCAGGACTTCGAAGGGGATGGTTAGGTTAGTAGTCGGGGGGCGGAGTGGCGGGGGCTTGGACGAATGTGATTCTGTATTTGTATCGACGCTAATGTAATTATTATTCGCGACCCGATACATGACAACTGGAACAGGTACAGATCGGTACGCAGGCCGATTCAATACGAAGATATTTTGTGTAATTATGAACGAGACAAAGTAGTGATTGGCCAACATGCCACTGGAATCGGAAGCAAAAAATACGAATGGAATAAGACTGTACTAGGCAAAGTTATAGCAACTAATTTGAGATCAAAATCACTTTTTCACCGTGAAGCTGACAAGCAAATATTGCCCTCATATCGTCACTGTTCTTCATTTCTTCCTTGTAATTTCAACACTTTTATTGTTTCTATCAAAAATAGAGAAAGAAATAGATAGAACAGTGCACGTAGATAGTCAGTGACCTTGAACTGCATAAATCTGTTGTCCTGTCTATAGCAAGCTTTTTTCAATGTTTGAGCTATCCCTTCCTCTTTTTAAAGACGTTGAAACAGTAGATCGGTGGGATAAACAATAATATGCAAATCGGAGTCGGTTCTGTCTGTTTCTGGAGGAAAAATGTTTTAGAAAATGACGTAGAAAAAATGAAGAGGAGTATTAAGGGCGAACACAACGAACGGTTGGGGACGGTATAGCGTAGAAGAGGAAGGGTGGCATAGTCGTATAATTAGAGAAGCGAGCTGGATTCAGTTACGCGTGATATTAAAATCGTTATAGCAGTAAGAGTCGTCCATTATCCATTGATCGTGGGTCATTAATAATTTATGGCAATCTTCATCGACCGATCCGCCGACACGGAACGATTTTCGTTATTATCGTGTCTACACGTGTCACCTTATCAATAGGAAAGCGTACTCGACGAAGAAAAAATTCAGTCGCACATTCACTGGAATTATTTCTGCGCTGATGAATAATAAATGGTGAATATTCTAGGCTAAATTTTTGTACGCTGAAAATAATTGCAAAAAATTTAGTAAAATAAAGTATCACGAACATGAGAGGAAAAAGACCATAATTCACCCTAAACAGTATATAAAGTAAGAAACGCGGAAGGTTAGGGGAATATATATCAGTGCAAGTTAGCAGAGAGCAATTGCGACGAACACGTTCGCATAATCCAATTGCATCGAAGTCATGTCAATTTTGACTTTCCTGAAACGTTATAAATATTGTTTCTCGCTTATCACTTCATTACATAAATGCAATATCGAATGCGTTTTACTTCGATTTGTCATTGTAATATTGTCCTTTGTTGCCTATGTATTACACGTTATTTATAGTAGCATAAAGTTGATCTAATTTCGAAAAAATTTTTGGAAAAATCTGTTGTGTCTCCAGAATGTATTAAAGTCATACTTCTTAAAAATGATTGAATACCATATTCGGGAACTTATATCGAAACGCATAAATTCGGTATTTTTCGCAAGTCTAATGGAAATCGAAGTATGAAAATATCAGTATCTAAGGTCATCTGAAAGTCGGTTATTCTAAGAAACTTATAAACTGAAGTTAATGTTACTAACACTGTGTAATTAATTTTGCACCACTGTGTATGCTACCTTCTAAAATAAAAATTTTTATGAGAAACATGATTACAAAGCGAGCCATCATGTTACCAATAGTTAGGTACAGTTTGAAAAATTAAGGTCCTACTATATTGTACCTCAATTATGTTTATATTTTGTATTATTTGAGTTTGTACTGCATGTACATGAAAAATTATATAAAGGTAAAATTGTGACGACAAGAACCGAAAAAGAATACCGTCATTATTTCGGTTTTAAAATTTCGCTATCATTATGATTTCGATATGACTTAATCAAAAAATTAGTGATGCATTATTTGTATTTATACTAAAAATACGAGCATACATTTGAAAAATGACGTAAAGATAAAATTGTGAAGACGAACATCGAAAAAGAATACCACTATTATTTCGGTTTTAAAATTTTGATATTTTAACAGTTTCAATTGGATCCAATCGAAAAAATACCCTTTCTACAATGATTTTGGAATACGTGGAATTTGTGGATCGACTGATTTTTGTCGAAAGTTTCGCGTGAAACTTGCTACGCACGGAAGTATTGGCTGCACGGGGGTGGAAAGAGCACGAACGGTGAAAGGGGTGGGGGACGATTTTAAAGCTGAATGCGTTTTGCACGGTGCAACGAGCGACGCGAACGAGATCGTATCAATTGTTTTTCCCCGGCGAGGCATCATCCCTTTTCCTGAGGGTTAATTGACGAGCAAAGCTTCAATTTCGCAGAATTCACGCCTCCGGCGCACGTTGCCCACCCTGGATTGAAAAAAAACCCCACGGTTTTTTCCACGGCTGTTTGACAAACAAACGATGCTCCGTTTTCTTCCCTTTAGATTCCGTGAAAACGGGGTAAAACACGTGGTTTAGATAGAAACCAGGGGATTGTAATCTATTGATCTGCGAATTCGAGGGTTCGCAAAGTAGTTTTTGACGGAATCAATCTTTTCTCCGATAGATTAATTCGTCTAAAATTATTCTGTTGGTTGATAGAAATTTAGGGTAGCAAGCTCGGGAGTGACATACTCTTAAAGTGTGTACATTTAAAATTGTCTATAAGTTAACAAATTTTCGGCAGATTTTTCCAAACTGTGGTACTGATTTATATGATGGTATATTTTGTGAAGTGCAATAAATAAAAATATAAAAATACTATAATGATAAATCGATGCACAATGAATTAAATATAATATTTATGTGACAGAACACCATTGAGTAACAGTATGCTGAAGATTTGAATACGATAGAAATCAGGATCGTTTCGATGTACAGTAGTCTCCTGTATGACGAGGCTAAAAAATTGCTACAGCTCTCGTATAACACGGTAGATAAATTTCAAAGTGCAGCAACAAATGGATATTTCCACTTGGGCACGAAATTTTTCACGGTTAAGTAACTTTTTGAGCTCAGGGGCCTGTATAACACCGAATTCGAATAACACGGAACGTATCTCCCACGTTACAGGAGACCTATTGTAATTGATTATGCAAATGTATCATTAATCAAGCCCTTTATTTTAAGAGTGGCGTCAAGTTTACTGTTTTGTGATATTTAAGGGTTTGCATTTTGATGTTCCTAAAAATTAAATCGCCTACTATGGAGAAATTTAATTTATATTTGATGGCACAAGTACTTATTATTCTGTTTCTACAGATGTTACCGAATCAACCTTTTTTCATACTGGTAAAGTGACTCAAACCATTTCCGAAACTAACACTTTATTCAAACTAAAGACTTGAACCGATTCAAATTACGTATACTTTATAAATTCATGAGTAAAATATAGAATATAAGTATAAGAAATTTATGTAATTTATTATTCTAGGTTGTTAAGGCGCAAAGATAGAAATCAGAGAACCCTTGATGCCTGCAAAACCCAAAAATTCATCAGTTCTCAATTTAATACTAAGAAACAATTCAACACACAGAAGACTTTGCCATGCATTGAAAAGTAAAAATTAATTTTTTAGGAAAAAAGGCTCTATCAGAAATTTTAAAACAACAACCGAGCGCCTATAACAGCCGACAGCATACGATGAGCAATTTCCTCGAACGCCTACAGCTGTCTGCAGCATGAGACGAGCGATTTTGCTAAACGCCAATAGGCGCCAACAGCTACGAAATGGTTAACTATTTTCTTCACCGTAATGGGTACGAGTTCAGGTGACGGGACACTTGATCGAAGATCCTTGATGCCGTGTCGTGTATTCTCGGCGTTTGGTTTATTTACCAGAGGCGTACAGTTGTCAATTGTCCCCCGTTTCACTGACAATCGATACGTGCTGTAATGCAACTTAACCGTAACTTGTACTGATCGCACGACTTGCAGCGAAACACGCGTACACGAAGCACTATGCTAGAAGAGGGGCCCGGGAGGGTGATGGGACGGGGATGTGTGTGTTGCAGAGGGGTTAAGTTCCCGAAGTTGCTCGTAATAATGTCCGCCATTAGCAATGGGGTAGGTTATCGCTTTTGCGGGCGAAGCTGAGAGGAAGGACAGCTGGAATTAACGGCGTGTCGATATTGTCTAACTTTTGAATGGTAGATCTCCTTTCGATCATCAAAAATCCAGGATAAAGTGTTCGGTGAAACGTAATCGGCAGCTAGGCTCAGTCTTAACCGAAGATAAAAAATGCATGGAACATCTAAAGGAATCGCAAGCGGATGGCATTGGCGCTGGCCCGGCCACACGGTGCGCCGGTTTACAAACGTGGCCTACGGTGGAAGTGACCACGGCAATGAGGTCACCGATTCTAATCAATTTTTTTTTAATGAATCTAGAAGGGAAATGAGCAGATACGTGCCCGACCGTTTTTACCAATGCGCGATATTTACAGAGATATTTAATATTAAAAGTTTTGCAGTTTCTCAATTAAATATGATTAATGTCAATTTTCGAAAAGAAACAAATATTGAACTGATGGAGAAGGCAACGCATTTTTGAAGAGACGATGATTCTATTCAATAAGATAAGGGACAATGATTTTTTTATTTAATAATTTAATTTATATGTAACTTCTCAAGAGGGCAAACAGTAAATTTTGTACATCAAAGTAGAAATACAGGAAGGTAGTACGTATTGGTGATGTTTCCTTAGCGAAAGAATAAGGTAGTTTTTTCTTAAATCGAATTTTATTTCGGAGGAAACCAAATTTGAAGGTAAATAAGGACATTTCTCAACAATGAAATTTGTCATCATAACAAATTTTGATCTGAATCGTTGGATTTCTGAGATTTTGCGTATACAATTCAATATCATTTCTTGTTTACTATTAACAGAAAAATAATCAGTTGACTTTGAAAATGAAATACATGGACATATATTTTTGAACATTTAAATGTACCCATACTTTATTGATTTTCAAAATCGTTTTTTCTATATGATAAAAATGTATTCGATGAATTATACTTATTTTGAAATATAAAATCAACTTCTGTCTGTTGCACCACAAGTTTCGACCATTTTGTATGTACTACGCTCACATTAAAAATTTGTAACGTTAAATATTTTTGTAAATAATATGCAACGGTGCAAATATTTCTACACGTGTCCACGCATTTTTCCTGTAGTTCTACCAGAGTAAGTAGTTTTCCTGCCAGAAAAAAAATCATTGGAATCGGCGATATCATTATTATGATCTGTCCTTGTTAATTCTGAAAAATGAAGAGTTCCACTCCTTGTATCCTAATCTGCTTGTGGCTTATAGAATTAGTTCTGTGTTTGACGTATAATGTCCGGTTGCACCGGTGATTTGTCAATGTTGTAACTGTCACGATACTCGGATATTCTATAAAAAATATAGCAGGCCTGCTATGCGACGAGACATGCAACATACCGCGCCAACAGATGCAAAATCTCGATTGCCACCTCACAGAAGGCTGCCTCGATAATCTCGATGACCATGTTTCGTTCCGTCCGCGGTTTCGTGAAATTTAATGTCCCTTGGTTCGTAAAATCCGCGCGGCTTTCCGCATTGAATTTCGATCTTGTCCCAGATCTCAGGCCACGCTGAATACGTAGCTACCCCTACAGGCGGGGATCATAAATTTTTTTGTCCTGCTTTCGGATCATTCAATCTGTCTGGCCGATATACCGCGGTAATGAAAAATACGAGTGCAGGGGAGGCTGAGCGGGGGTTACAGGTGAATAAAACCGAAATCGTATCCCGCTGGTAAAAAGAACAACGGAGGATAGTGTATCGATGCGGAACATTTTCGAACAAACGCGAGAAAAGCGGGGAAAACGAAAATCCTTCGAGAAGCAACGAGTAGCTATTGGAATTATATTTCTTTATACCAATAGAAGGAGAGACTAACCCTCGTTAACAAGCTCAGATGCTGCTGGGGTGAGTTTGGGGGTAAAAAACAAGCGAGGCTTGATCGATGGTCGCGAGGCACGTTGTGGAAGGAGGAAGGTGAGCCTAACCGGAAGACATGATCGGTCGTATGCAAATGAAAGCGGACCGAAAGGCGTCTGGGGTGAGAATTCGAGCGAGAGGGAGGGTTCTGGAAGAGGGTTTGACTCGAAGTAGTCAGCTTTTGTCATTGTTTCTTGACCGTCGATCATCTTCCGAACCCTCTCGACCGACCAACCCCCCACCCGCACCGGCGCGTGATTTTTGCTATTTGCATTATACACGGCCGCCTTTGTTTGTCGAGCTATTGATCACATTTTCTCCTGCCGTGGTATAATCAATCTTCACGCACACCCATGCAACCCTACTCGCACTTACGTGCGAGTGTACACACGTGATCCCGAGAGTACGTGTGCGCAAGGAGGCCCGCGTATTAATTTTCGTTGCCTGTCCACCAATGATGCGCCGCGAGGGATCGTTATGGCCGCGGAGGATACTTCCTTGCCCCTACGGGGTGAGCTCGGGGGGTAGTCACCCCCGTACGCCTCGAATCTATTAGTCCGCTACATCCCAAATCCCGTTTTTGAATTACAAGCTTCGAACAGTCAGGATTCACGTACAATTTATATCAGGCCATCCTGTGAGTAACATCGTTTTTAAGCACGATTTCATCAAACGTATATAAATTAACAACTGCAATTACTTTTAATTACCAAGATACTGAATGGTAATTTTAGTGTCTTTCTTCAACCGCTTGAACAGTTGCTTTATTGTTTTATGACAATTCATTTCAATTAGTATCACTGAGTTTTTGCCAGATAAAAGCTGTCGAGCTATCAAAACAGGTAGTGGTCGGTAAGTACGACTAATTTTGAGTGTGATACACGTCATCACGATATTTTCCACCGAAATTGCATCTTATTTACAAAATCGTTAGCAACAGGTTTTTCCTATGGTAGTCCAAATATTCATCGAAAAAATTCGAATCAAACTAGATCCCTCACACTCTGCCACATGCACTGTGCAATTTTTACAAAACAAAATCGGTTATTTATTTAACTTGTGGTTATTAACGTTCGATGCATTTTATTGAGACATCGTCGAAAAGGAAAATTTTTGTATTTGGGTCCAATCGAAGAACTGACAATGAGACGATGTCGATCTAATTCAATAATTAATAATTTACAGGTGAGCCGTAAAATTAACAAAATTTCTACCTTAACAGCTTTTCAGGACTCTCGTCTGTTCGTAAGCGAATTCAACCAGGTGTAGACCGTTCAAAATTTTCGAAAATTCTCCTCGTACCCTCCACTGTATTCAGAAGGAAGCTCGCGATCAGGAATTTCTCCATGGTACCAGAGAAGATCGCTCACCCCTTCCGGGGGTGGTTACACTGGGCTGGGGGGTCGGGGGTGGATATCTCGGAGGCCCTCTCCTTTTCTCGCCACGGGAGAATGCCAATTAAAAGGCTGGCTCGGAAAGAAAGCCCAATCGATAGGAGCCTGCTATCCCTTTCCCTTCGTCAAGCCACCCCCAACCCCTTTGCTTATTCTGATTCCCTTTCGCTCTCTCGACGGGGGTGGTAGCCGGAGCCGAAGGGTTGCCCAAACTGGGAAGTGGGAATTATGGGCAGGATTAATATGCAAGGACTGGATACGTACGGGGTGGATGGCGAAGCAACAAAAGGGGTCGAAGGGGTTGGGGAAAGGGGTTGCGTTCTGTCTTCGTCCGTCTGATGTCGAGCAGAAGAGCCTCGTTTCCCTCTGCTTGTACCCCGTTTCGCTCCCCGCCATCCTTATCGGCTCGCATCTCATCCCCACCAGGCCTCTCCTTACAGGATACACGGCTAACGGACACCCCTATCGATTTTACAACTCGATATATGTGAATACCCACTTGTCTAATGACTGATCGGGCTTCGAGCTCAACCCTTTCTCTCCGACTCACCCCCACACAGGACCGTGAGCTTCTCCTGCAGCCACCCCAGCACGAAACCACCCCCCTTTAGAACGTATCTCGCCTCATTACACCGACTACGTGCCTTTGGCCGACATCTCGCGCTGTATCGACGCGCGCAAAAATTCACCCTGCCTTCCTTCTCACCCCTTAGGTCGATACATCCCCCCCCCCCCCCAGAGTCGCGGTATTTTTCAGAAAGCATCACTAGCCGTCCGCGATACCGACTGACGCTCCGAGAGCTTGTCTCGTACGTTTCTTGGAAAATTCGGATCCGGGAAGCTCACCCTCAATCTCGCGGTTACGCTTTCCACCCTTCCACGTTTCTTCAACTCTGTGAATCGTGAGATTTTTCAGAAACCAACCCCAGAAATACGTGACTATCTTTAGAGTTACTCGAAGAACCCTGACTCGAGAAACTGAAATCCAGGGGCTGGTTACGTTGACCCACATCCGCTAAATTTCAGTCTGTAAGGTTTTTTGAGCCACCAAGGTTGGAAGTATTTTTTGAAAAATACCGAAAGATGTTTGCGAAGAGATATTTCGTGGCCACGAGGGTGTAGGCGCAAAGGCGTGGAGGATAAGGCAATGTAGGAGGGTGGAAACGAAGGGTAGAAGGCAGAATGTATGATATTTTATTTTAGCGTTCTTCTGGGCGCCGCTAGATAAGCCTCCGAGGATTTATGCTTATTACGAGCGAGCACCGGCGAGGGCACTCGTTGCCGAAACCATTTCTGTGCACCCCTACCCACCCCTTTTGTCTTTCGTTTATCTTTGGTCTCGCTCTCGCGACGCCACCTTCTCTCGCGCTCTCGTGTTTCCCCTTTTATTTTGTTGTTCCTCGTTATTCAAAGAATTGCTCTCTTTTTGTCGCCGTCGTCCCCTTCTTGAATCCGCATATCTAATTTTTTCAAGATAATTCTCTTATTCCGAGGATTTGTAATATTTTCGAAAGATGACAGGAAAAGAGCTATGGATTATACGAATGATACAATCCTCGAGCACGAAAACGTTGAATGTGAAAATTCGAAGGATATGTGTACGCAATTCTATACGTAATATTTTTAATATTTGAATATCTGCAACTAGTATAATATCGGTCTGTTTAGATTCCTCGAAAGTGACTTATTATTTAAAAATTAATTTCCAAATGTTCTGCACGAGCAGCCTGCTACAAAGTGTAAATGAAATTTGTTTTTAACTTTGTTCTTCTTATTATGTTCAATGATTCGTAACGGTAATCTAGTGAGTAATCCACGAAAATAATTTTTGGTTCGGTATTTCCCTGGAAGGTTTAAAGTGAGTTTGATTGGCGTCAACTTTGTCGGCCACGTTGTGGTCGTCGCCGCTTATTGACAGAGGCGTTTGATATCACGAAGTGCTCGGTGACGTTTATGGGATCGGGAGCATTCATTCTGGCTAATGAGAAAGTTGCCAGCACTGACGAGATCCGATCCGAAGCTTCGACGCGTTATTTCAATCGACATTCTCGAATCTTTCATTCGGCCTCCCCCTAAAACAAATCGAGCAGGCGGAAAATCAATTCTCAATCACTTCGAAATAATTCCACTTTTCTTCGAACTACAGTCAAAATGGTCTACGTCTTATGTGGATTATAATTAGATAGTCCTCGAAATAATACTGAAGAGAAATAAGCAGTAAAAAGTACTTTTCGTTTATTATTATTTTTTAGTAATCAGGATTTTAATCAATTTCGGTGGTACATACTAGATCACTCACTGTTGAACAATAGAATACTTCAATTGCGTCCTAATCACGTAAATGCAATATTTTATTAATGACATATAATTTTCCTATTATAATATTATTTTCTTCTTTTCAATCAAAAAATTTGTTACTCTGAATGGAAACATGTAAATAGTATTTCTCGGTCATAATCTGACATAATTCAAACGGAAATGGGTGTTCCACCCCATTTTACCTTATTTTTAAAATTCATTTCGAAAAGTCGCCTTCTTGTCTTAAAGTTTGAGTTGATCAACGTAGGTAATGGATTTTCAACTTAGGAAGCCTGCAAAAGCCAAGCACCTCAATTTCAGCGCGACTTTGCAAAAAAAAAACGTAAATCGAAATCAGATCCAAAGTGGTTCTGCGCCAGGAGACTTTTTCCATCAGGGTGACCTTGAAATTTTCGGGTAAAACGAAATAATTTTGAAAAGGGAAAGAAAGTTGAATTATTAAAACCAGAGGACCGCAGGTGAAAAAGTTGGATAGCCGAGAGTGCATTTGAGCATGTTGGAAGCTGAAGAGACGCATGAAAAGGGTGGTTTCCTTGGCGTGGTCTAATTGGTGGATCCGAAGGGTGGAAGTACGCCGTAAAAAGCAGCGAGATATCGAACGTACGTGTCCGCCGACGTTATATGGTTCCGCGTATGATACGTGTCGTTACTCACCCCCTGGTTCTTCCGCAACTGAAAACCGCACCCCTTGCCCACCCCTGTCCCCCATAACCGGGCAATGCAAATCTCTTTTTCTCCGCGCGTCTCGGTTTTAAATGCCACCCTCTCTCTCTCTTTCTCTTTCACTTCGTCTGCTTCCTCCCTTACGCGGTCGGCTACCCCCTTTTCGCTTATATCGTTTTTCCACCCCCTACGACTGCACCCTCTTTGTTCTTCCCACAGGCTAACCCTTCCTTCGCCCGCTCTTTTTGTCGTTGCGGCTTATTCGATATATCGTAGCCAGGCGAGAGGGGGTTAGTAGGCAGCCCCAAGGGGTGGTGGCGGGCCGGGGGTGCAGTGATATCGGAGACAAATGACGGACGCGCAAAAAACCAGCGGACCCGAGGACAATTTGCTAACTGTTGATCCGAGACGGGACGCAGCGACTTGCGGTCGCCTGCTACTGCGTTTTTTATCCAGGGGCTGAAATTGGGGTGGCTGCCCTTTAGAAGCTTCGAGGATCTTAGCACGACTCTCGGGGGCGTTCTCAATACGAAGATCCATCGATTACAGTGCACGGATCATATTTTGAGGCAAAAAGATGATTTTTTGTAAAGGGTTTTATGTGTGGAGAGAGTGAGGTCTATTGAACGTCGAATGGAATTATTACAAAGTCCAGAATCATTGCGAATGATTTTTTCTTGAATGAGATTTTGTGTAGAATAGTAAATTTCATTATTTTAACTGCGTAACAACGAAGATTTTCATATTATATCTAATCTAAGTCGTTGAAATCTAATTGAAACATGAATGAGACCTGGACTGGATCTATCTTAGCTGTAGGTTAGGTTAGGGTGAGGTTCGCATGTGTGCCTGTACTCAGAAGAGTGTAGAGACAAATCATTTCGCCAAAAAACCAAATGTGATACTGACTTTCTCTACCGTTACTCATTTCTAAAATGTAATCTCTGATTGACCACGTTACCCCCCCTTCAAAATATTTTTTCGCAAACCAAACTTTAAAATCGAAACTGTACCTGATGGTTCCTCGACTCACAATCTCGATGAGGGTGATTCGTAAGCGTTATTTAAGTTTATCTCCGCCGTACAATCTCTGGCGATACTACTCGCAAGGGGTGGCTAGATCAGGCCAAGGGGAGGGAGTGCACGGGCTAATGAACTTCTCATTGATTGGTTAAAATTTCGTTAATACTCTGACGTGTGCTTCCATGGCTCGCGCCGGTTTCTCGGAGGTATACAACCCCTTCTTCAAATCCACCGCCTCGACCCTCGTCTCTCACCGTCCGCGAGGGTGAATTTTCGAAGGGTGGCTCGAACGTTAGTTAGGCCTCTCCGCGGTGGTGCCTGAAGTACCAACACCACCACCCTTTTATGACTGGAGGAAACTAACGAAATTTCCCTATCGGCGATCAATCCACCCCCGGGCCGAGCAACCCTTTTCATTGATCTACCGGCCTTCTCCGCCGTGGCTCAACCCCTTATCGTAACACCCTTTTGGCCAAGCGAACGTCCCTCACACCAGAACCAACTAACCCCCACCGCCGCCACCACCGTCATACTGAGATCGTTCTGTCTCTGCTTTTCTTCTTCGCGTGTTTCAACCCTCTCTCGTCCCACCCCCGCTGGAAATATTACCATCGTCCGAGCAGACGTGTCCCCGTGCAGACGAAGGGGGTGAAACGGCCTCGATGACGGATCTCTAATTTTAATATCGCTCCAGTTCTCTTTGAAGTGCCCTCGTTAGCCACCGGCCTGGACCAAGGGTTTCTTCGCCCTCGCGACGGCACGTGTTGCGGCAGACTTAACCTCGAATCACATGTCGGACCTACAGATCTAGCTCAAGCTTGGTTATTAGGTAGAAGGTCGAATTGAACGGTCAAAAGAAGTTCCGAGTTCCATCAGGTTATTGAAGAATTGTTTTGGTTTAAGTTAGGTTCAACCAAGATAGGTCGGGTCTAGATCTGGAGATCCGGTATTACTTCCGACGTAGATTTAGGTTGGGCTTAGTCACCGTTTCAATTAAAGTCGCTCAGTAACCACGCATGGATGAAATATATGCCCGACAGGAGGGTTGAAAAAGTATGAGAGAAATTCTTTTTAATAATTTTGCATGGGGATGAAGAACGGTGTCGATACTCGGTAAATTGCCTCTGAATTCCTAGCGATATGAAACATCTCCACAGCTTCAGCAGAAAACCCAGGTATCGTTTTCACAACGAATTGATGTTACGAGTAGCAATTTAATCTCTCTTTATTTCTTATTCTACGTACTGAATATGTTACTATATAATTTCTCAGCCTGAAAAAATAATTCAGAGGACTGATGGGCTTCATTAACCTTGAATCTACCATTGGTAGCACGGTCACACGTTTCAAGCACTGAAGCTCAGCATTGAACACCTATACACGTACCATGCTTGATAGATTATCCTAGTTCACATTTAGCATTTGTGCTACATTTAGCATCTTGAATAATCATGTCCGCTTCGTAGCATCAGCTAGTGTGACATACAACTAGAAGAAAGTAGCGACTATGACAGTCTTTGAAGAATCACAAAAGAGTCCTGAATAGACCAGCAGCTAGTAACTCGAAGCTGTAACCTTGAAAAGCGTGTCCGAAATTCGCCAGCAAGGTCAACGATCTTCCGGAAGTCCAGCGAGCCGGCAAGGCATCCCGGAAGTAGAGGTACGAGACGAAGATCAAACGGAGAGGGTTGCCGAAGAATAACACGAAGAAAGGGGGGCAACTATAATCCCTAACCTCAGGCAACGAGGGTGCAAGAGAGGGAAAGGAGGACAGAGAAGGATCGAAAGAAGTTTCTGACCCGCTTACTCGGAGTTCCCGCTACTTCACAAGAGTTCCCGAAGTGGCGAAGCAGACACCACCCTCTCTCTCTCTCTCTTTCTCTCTCTCTCGTCTCTCTGCAACCCCTTCAACCCTCCTCGTCCGACCTGGTATCCTCCTTTCAAATTCCCTACCACCGCCGTCCAACGGTCCGCGTTGTCGGCTCTCCTCGTTGTTTGCCCCTTTCGCGGCGGGGATGCAAGCCTTTACTTTCACTCGGTGAACGGTGAAAGTGAACGCAGCCACGTTCCGCGTGCCGCCGCGTTTAACTGACACGTCCCGACGCCCCTGTGAAACTGGGACGCTGGAATTTCAAGCTAACGCCCTCCCTATGGGGTTCACCGATCAGCTGATCCAAGAGAAATCTTTGACCACGTTTTACATGACGACTGGTATCAATCAGTGTCCAACTTCACCAGATTGCCCAGTTGCAAGGTAGCTACTTGACTCACACACCAAGAAGCGACACATGGACAGATTCCATTCTTGTTTTGGCCCTTGTCTCTTCGACAAAAGACATCGTGTTAGATCATCAAGAGTCAGGGGGTAATTGACGAGGAAGAAATAGGGTGACCGAATTGGAGAACAAATGTATGTAGCGCTGCATCGATTGTCTAAGGGACAACGGGCAAGAGTGAGATTTTTCTTAGCTGAGAAAATTGTGTTCTCCACCGGTCAAGTGAATAATCTAAATCTTCTAGGTTTACCTTGATGGTATGCGAAAGCTTCATGTTGCGATTGCTATAGTTCCATAAGGTAGGTGTCGAAGTTCAAAATTGAACCAACTGTGCTTTTACACTAGCTAGATTACCTGAAGTGTTTAAATGAGAACAACTGCCGTTCCTATAATTTGGTACCAAAGCTTTGTAACTTTCCTGTTTCCGATGTCTACAACTTTACAACCTGTTCAAATCGAAATTTCTGTCGGTTTCAAGAGTCAACAGGTCCTCGCGTGACCAAATTTATTAGCTCAACAACAGAGTTAATCATGGTCGAATGTTGACCATGTGTAGGGAACTCCAATATCCTAGCGGGTTCGCATTTTTTCGATCGACAAGGGTTTCACCAGCATCAAAGCGTTCTTTTTACCTTGAAGAACCCTGCCACGCCACAAAGAAATCTTTTAAGTAAGTTCATAACAAGAATAACCCCTCTAGTACCTTTATGCTCTTCGTGTATGTATTTGCTCTTATTGGCTTTCTAGTTTTTTAATCAAACGAGTTGCTAATCCAGCAAAGGCCTTATAACCTCTAGATACACTAATATAACAAAAAAAATATCCTTGGCAAGATCAAACAAGGAAGAACCCCTTAGATTATCCTTTGGTACCTCTATGGTTACCGAATATCGAGCACATGATGTCTAAAGTCTAAAATCCCAGTATGGATTCGGAGCTAATAAAAAATTCATACGAACACTCGTTTGCGCTATCAGCAGAACAACAAGACTCATCAGGATTTAGTAATGGTACCACCAGGAATCCTGAATATTCTTTGTTCAGTATTTCACATGGTGGTATACATTCTATCACTACGTTGAGCTTTCGTCTTTTTTTTTAAATAGCTCCCTTGCGTAAACGACAAAGGGTCTTTTTAAGCCTGGAGTAGGCTATTACGAAAACAATTCCTCCGATCATCAGCTTCTATTGCTGCGGTTGGTCAGTACGTAGACGTTAGCGTTAACGTAGAGTGATAAAAGTAGCCACGTACACAGGTACTCCCAGCTTGTTGGAAACCTTCCTATAGCCTATCTAAAGCGCTACAAACTGCTAAAGACCCAGTGATCGTTGCGTCGTGCTTAGGTCCGGGTCGAGTTATCTCGATCACTATGGTTCTAATGCGACAGTGAAGTCAGAAGCCTAGGCTGTCCTGTTAGTATGAGAAATCGGAGGCTGGTTTAAAGGGTTGATAGTGGTGGAGACGGTCGCGATGGTGGTGGAAGGAAGAGAGGTGGGGTGATCGAGTGAGACAGATATGCCGAAGAGAGAGCATAGGATGCAGTATAGGTGGGTACTAGATGGCTTTAGCTTCATCTCGCTCTCTATCTTACGGTCTCTGCTCGTTCTAACCCTTTGCAGGCCGATTCATCCATCCCCTTCTCTCTTTATTTGAGTATAATTATTGATTATTGGAGGACGGAAGGCCGGCTACTCTAGGACGTGGAGAAGGCAGCCAGGGTTGGTGTAGGTACTAACATTCGAGAGGGTTGGCTGGAGGTTGAAGAACGGTAGGAGGGTGATTAAGCTATATGCCTGGCATATCCCACCCCTTCTCGCTATAGCACCGTCCTCCTTCAGCGTTCGCCTTTCACTCAGCCACCCCCTTTCACCGTTCTTCCGATACCGCCAGGGTTGCTGTCTCTCTCTCTGTCGGTCTTTCTGTACTGACAATTAGACTGATAGGTATATCTTAGTCTGCTATCGATTTGATTCCACCCTATCGTGCACCCGGGCGAAATTTACATCGTGTATGCTACAACCACGTCGATCCGACCACCCCCATGCACCTCCCCCCATTCTCGTGTCCACCACCCCGGCTTCCAAGCAGCCTTCGATTATAACCGAATACCCCTTTGCTACCTCCCCCCCACGCTCACTATACCGCCAATACATCCGCCTTCCAAGGGGTTGATTAGTGCATTACCACTCGAACTCGTTCCAACCTCTTCGCGTCGATCCCGTTCACACCGAATTCACGCGTTACATTCTTCGTTCCCTATTTCCTTTCTTCGTCCCGGAGACGCTTTTTTTATACCCTCTCACCACTCCTCAGTATCTTCTTTCGAAGAATGTGTGATACTACGGACGACGTTACCCGCCCCAGTGATCGGTAATTGTGGGATTAATTATGGAGGTCGCACCCCCTGAATCTCACCCCCATGGAGACCCTCGATTAATTCGTAATTCTGCGGCGACTCACCTGAAACAGAAAATGAGAATAGTGTGGTCAGTCGTGTGATCGAGGGTCTATTTTGGTTTGAAGTAATGTGGCAAATTAAATTATTGTTACATATCAAACAGAAGTTCAGTTCAAAAGGTTACAGAATGTCCTACTGTTTTGTAAGTTTGCTTGCGCCGGTTTCATAAACTGACTCTGCGATTGTAAAGGTTCTAAACGATTTCTGGGTCAAGAAATTCCTAGCTATAAAAAATGTATAGATTTAGAAAGTGTAAAAATAAGAAACATATGGGCCCAAAGTGAGTGCAGCGTCGAGCCATAAAGGCTGCACTACTTTTCAAACGTAAGTCTGTACGAGCTTCAGCAGTTTCATGCCCTCACATCCGGAAACATTACTTTCCCACCAACCCCGTACATCAATCATCCCCGAACAGTGATTCGACGGTGACCAGCTGTCAGCAATGAATTTTTTCTTCGAACCTCGTACCTTATCAGAGCCACTCGAACCGGTCAATCATCATTTTCCTTTCCGGTCGGCGATCACAAGCCTGTCGATGAACTGCAAGGCAGGAAAAGTCAGCGTGTGTAGCGAACGAAGCATGTCGATTATTAAAAGCTCGACGAAACCGGGTATCGACGCGTAGGCGCTCTATTAATTGCCGAATAATGAACGAAGTTAATCGACAGCTCGACGAGTGTCCACTGGGCACTCCAGCCCCCTCTGTACCTCCAGCGGGACATCACCACCTTTATATCATTATACGACGGGCTAATGAAATTTTCATAGCGTCGAAATATCGATGCGCCACGCTCTCGATGCTTTGTATCGGTCTATCAATCAGCTCCCGGTATGTACACACACCCGCAGACAGGTGCACACATCGATTATGGTCCCCTTTCCCGGCTTGCACCTCCACCACGCACGCACCGTGGTATATAATTGACGTACGTCCGGCCTGTAAACGACCGCCGGTTCGTTGTCATTCGATTCCAAGTCGATTTTGACTTACGGCGAATTTTTTCGAGAGAAAATATATACGGCCTTTTTAGGGTGCTTTAAAACGGTTAGGGGTAGAAAAAAATGTGAGAGGTTAAAATTAAATGGTGTTGTATGGTCCACATTTCTGCATTACGTTTACGCATTTTTGTGATTAAAAGTTGTTTTTGGTATTATTATAACCTGTTGTAGAATTTAAAATAGGAAATTCTATGTTACAGAAATTCATTTTGGAGTTCGTAGTTATCTCACTAATTGTAAGAAAGAAAGGTTCTCAAGCGATATAACGTTAGCAGTTACAACATCACATGAGTTACACCTGAAATACTTCTAAAAGAATATGATTTATATCATATGCAGGGAAAAAATTACCTACAAAAGGGTAGATAAATATTTTCAAAATTTTAACATTATATATCGTTCAAAATCCTGCACTCCAAAGTATACATAGTAACTGTCAGTATATTCAGCTCTATCAATCTGCAAGAGCTCATTCACACGTTCCCTGCCACGTGTACTGTTTTCGGTACACGCATCAATTTTGATTTTATTACACAACTACTAACCTTTATGAAATTTTGAGTAATCTTCACGTTACAATGACGGTAGAAATAGAAAGTTTATCATCACAATGATAAAAATTGGTACAATCCATCATGTCTATTAATAAGTAGCCATTTTCGCGCGTCTGTCTAGTTATGGAATTTTCTACTGTCACAGGGAACGTATTAAAACGTCCGTGTATCACTTGGAGACCTCCTCTTGTGAGATCTAGTGACTTTTATTCTATTCCCGGCTCTGCCATTGTTCCCTCAGAAATCCCGTAACAATCGCCGCTGGCATCGAAGGAGGCGCGACGAAAACAATGAACGAATTTAAGAACATTTCCTGACGTACATACGTGTCGCATTCGCCGAACCGCGACGCGAAAGAAAAAAGGTTGCAAAAAAAAAAAGATGAAACAGTCGCGTCGAGAGAGTACAGCGTCAAATGAAATAAGCTTGCTCGATGGTAAAATAATTATTCCGGGGGAACTGGTTTCCGCGAGGGTGAATCGCGGTGTCGCCTCTCCGCGTTCGAAAAAGAAAAAACAACTAGATTTCACGGCGTTAGTGGGGTGAGTGGAAGAGGAGAGGGTGAGAAAAAAAAAGGATCGATCATAAAAACAGGAGGAGGCGAGCGTGTCCTCCAGGTACAGGTACGTTAATCTCGCCAACGGGAGGGTTTTATCGCCTGCAACCCCCAAGTGACACGCGACTCGTAAAAATCTCAGATGCCCCCTGGGCAGGTGAACACACCGAGCCCTAGCAGTAAACGTTTTCGGTTAATCGAGCAGACCCGCATGTGTGCGCGCGTGTTTGTGTAGGCGCGCGCGTGCATCCACACGCGCGGTTATTACGCCGTGAGGCCAGGGGAGGCCAGAAACGCAGTCACAGTAGGACAGAGTTCGGAAGAAAGAAAGAACCGAGTGTAAAGCTCAACGGAAACCGAAATAAGCTTAAACGAAAGACTATGCAGCGTGGAAAAAGACTATAGAGCACATGTTACAGATAAAGAGGTGCCTATACAAGGTTTAAGTTAATATGTGGGAAACACTTCAACGATGGATTCACCTAGTGATCGGACTGACCCAATATATACTTGTGATTTTCAAGCATTGCGATGATCAAATACTCAATGAATTGACACGTGTCAAGAGATTATATATTTGGAATCGTTATTTTGAATTAATATCTGCCAGAGTGATTGCTGTTTCATACCAGTAATATTTCAGTAGTGGAGATGTCGGTACTATCTCAGATAGAATTAAATTTTACTGTTACCTGGTGAGTATTTCAGAACGTATTCAATCATTTGGATGATTTTAATTTTGACAGAATCGACGAGTATCATGGCAGATGAGAGTCAGTGACGACAGTTAACAGCAGTCAGTTCCTAGAAGATTATCTGGCTCTCTGATCTGTGACTATATCGATATTGCTCAGTGATGGAGGTAATTATACAGGAACGATCCTTTTGAGTAGGTGTTATTTAGGATGCGATACACCATTTGATACTCATGTATTCACAAATTAAGCGTATATATTATTACTAGTAAATATATAGCAAGTGTACGTAGTTTGTAAACACTTTCATAGAAGTATACTGGTTGATCTAAACTCATCGCGAATTGTATACTTGGTTGGGTTAGGTTAATTAAGTTATGTTGTTAAAAGACAAGACAATTGATATTTTCACTAGCATTCAGTATACAAGCACTTGCTCAAATATTCACGCTGACTAAAAGAAACGTGCTTCCAGTGAATATATCGCATAACAAGATACTCCACTATTTTTTCTGCCATTAAATCGATACTCTAAAAGACCTGGACCCAGACAAGTCACCTTAGTCCGAAGTGGATCTACAGCTAAGAACCATCGTTACAATGATATTTTCTACCAATTTCAGGCTACTGGAGCATGCCGATGACCTTGAATCATCATTTGATGACTCATTGAGCCGAAAAGGAGCGTTTGAATCGCAATCAAATTTAGTCAGATGCTTTTTGCACGGCAAACGAACGATTCACCGAGAATTATAGCCGTAATTATTCATGGGGACGGGTGTTTCAAGGTCGAAGAGACGCGGCTGAATTCTTCATCGCCCTTTCCCGTCCGTTTCTGCTAGCGTTAATGCAATTTAACCGGTTGTCCGGCCGTGCTAAGGGTTTATTATCAAGAGACACGTCTCGATAGATGTTACTCGGTATCGATTAACGACGGTTCAACTGACTCTAATCCCCCGAGCCACTTCCAATTTCAATGTATCGCAATCGATGCAGCCGTAGCCCACCGACTCCCTTGCGCTCTGGCAAATTTTCAATTGTTTCGTCCAACGACGTGCCCATTCATCGTGTTCACCCGTTTTAGAAATTATTCATTCGTTTATTTCGTTAACCGGTTCAACTTATTAACCGGAGAATCGCGTGTAAAATTATTTTTTAATATATTGCATTATTACATAATGCTTTATTGCGATATTCTCAGTTTGATCAGTTCAATAGAGACATTTTTATTTTGTCTTTTTTACACATTGTCTAACGATAAAATAAGCTCTTTATTTAATCCACAGGGTACGATAAAATTAGTGGCACAACGTACGAAAATGATTCGAAACTACGAAATAAGTTTTTTCGTGTGAGGCTTCGTTTTCCAGAAAAGTTACTCCAAAATTTCAGTCTGCGTGTATGTACTTAATTTGTTAGTTATTTTAAATACAATATTTATAAGGTCATAAAATGTAGTATTGAATGAAAATTAATCGGATCCTTAGGTAGTTAATTATTTTTCTACTAGCTGAGAAATTGTTAGAAACGTTGTACCCGTTGTTGAATACATAATTGTGCTCTTCGAATTAACGATTCATGAATTCTAACTAACGGAGGGTCAAGATTCAGTTCACTAAAACCTATATTCATTCGTTTAACTCAACAATATTTCAATTATTTGTAGTATAAACTAGTGATTTTATGTAACCCCATAAGCACAGATGAAAAAACAGTTAATTCCATACTTTATGTTTATAAACATGAACACAAATAGAAATCTACTTGTCCGTAATCAGAGAACTTACATGCGTACGCGTTTAAATTTTAGAATAATTTCCCTCGAAAAAGAAGTTCGAAAAAAAAAAATTATTTTATAATCTCGATTCATTTTTATATCATTCGATTTTATATAACTCCCTCGTCGGTTCTACCACGAATTTTTCCGCATTCTGTACACCGCCTTTATTGTTCTTTTTTTCAGTCTACTAAGTATAGTTCACTCACGTGCCCGCACACGCTCATGCAATCTTTCCCCTCCACAATCCCTTTTTATGGCTCGAAGTATTATAAATTTAAAGGACGAGTCTTCCCTATTTATCAGGAAATTTTTTCATCGGTTTACAAGCCTGTCAACGAGGCGAAACTTGTTAACCGAGCATTTCCCTTTTTTCCTGCCCCTTTTGCTCCCTCCGTCGAGATCTTTTTATTTCGCAGCTCTAGACCGTCGATATTCTTTGTGTCAGTGTGTCTAGCTTCAAGGTGAATTCGCGTGAGAACAAAGCGGAGGAAGGATGGAGAAAAATAAGCGAGAAGTTGTCTTTTTAGAGGCACAACAAGCGATCCACCATGATGTTTCGAGTCAGCCACTGGCGAACGCACACGAGGCTCTAATAACTAATAGATTGGATGTACGCGTTATTGATCGTACCTTAGAATCCGGGATTATCGATGGCACACCGTGTGTAAAGGCATTTAGACGGTTGGTTCAACTGTCAGTTCGATTCATCGTGAAACAAAGTTTCATGCAAATTTCGAATGATCTGCAGGAAAAAAGTGTGGACGATTCAGGAATCGAATATGAAGGTTATAAATGACAGTTTCCTGGTCAAATTGATTCTGATCATAGATAACAGAGGAGCACAAGTTAAATATTGTTGGAAGCCGAATTAAATGTAGTCACAGTTATCCACTTGCAATTTTAGAAATTAGAATAGTACAAGGGAAAACAAAATTAAAGTGCAGCGTCAACTTTGGCGCTTCGTAGTCTACTCAATTTTTAATATTTTCGAGGTTTTATAGTTTTAAAATACGTATTATATCCACGGTAATGAACTGTAAAAAATTCAATTAGTTTGAGATATTAGTCAGTCTTCAATCCATCCCAAAAGGAACCGTCGATTTTAACCGGCTAATACCATTTTATCCCCTTAAATTGTCAGCCTGTTATTCGTGAAAATGTTGCGGAGTTAAGGTGGAAGCATAGCAAACACGGAGGTCGGCGACAATATTTCCAATCGGAAGTACAGTGAGTCCGCGAAAGAAGTTGCAGGTGGCTGATAGACACGAGCGACCGTTTGAAATAAACATAAGCGTTCGTACGATCGCCACGTCACGGTAAGCATGGCGAAAAATCCATAGAGCATCATTACGGCGACAGACGTCCGCGAAACTCCGCTCAGAATGACCATTTATAGGTCGATCGATCGACGAGACATCCGATAGAAAAAACATCGGCTGAATCGAACATTTCATTCCACCCTGCCGCGATACAGATGTTCATTTCGATTTCGATTTTAAGTGCGCTCTTTCACCAGCGGTCGAATCAACGTCTTATTCAATCCACTGCAGTCTTATTTCCTGGTCCATTATTGGGAATTCTTTGAGTTAATTATGGGAACTCCTAATCTTTTGAACTCTGAACTTCCGGACCCCCCCCCCCCCCCATGCGATGAAATTTTCCAGAGTAGGAACCGCGTCAGACTGTTTATTTCATTATTGTAATATGTATAATGACTCACGAAATTGATCAAACGAATACGTTGTTTCAAAATTCTCTAATACAATATTCCTCAGAGTATTGTTATTTTAAGAAACGCTACGATATCTGTAAAAAATTGAATTTCAAATGCAACTCCAAAATTTTTTGTGAATCAACTGTAATCTAGCAAAGAAAGAGAAATAGTTATACAAATATTTGATCAATTTCGTGAGTCTCTGTATGTAAACTATTGAGTTGTTTCATTGTAGTAAAACTATAAAATGTTCTATGAAACGTGAATGTTTAAATATGCTGTAATTCGTTCAAATGTATTGGTTCATAGTATATGAAAAACAGACGTGTCCGGACCAATACGGTGGTTCATCGCACACGGTGACCGATTTTTCGGAATGTGTATATGAGTTCATCAGCCTCAACGTCGTTCTCCAGAGTCCTAGCTACATAATAAATGTTTCTCATTTAATATTTCTCCAAATTTCTTCCTTGTTCCTAACATTTTGTTTTCAGTTACATCACGCAGTCAGTATAAAATTTCAGCAAAGACGATGAATCACACATTCCCGGAGATCACTTTTGAAATGAATGATTGACTCTGAACAGAAATCAAATGAAAATTTTATATTATGACAGGAAGCATTGGGAATTGAGTTCAATTAAAGGGTGAAGTCGTTAAAGTCGACCTGTCTTACGAAAAGGTGTCACTATAATTTTCGCGACAATTCACGCCCTTTGTAGCTCGCGCAACGTTCGCAAGTTCGAATATATTTGGAAAAAAAAACACGTGAAATTTCGTTTTGGGGGGGAAATCGAAAGTTACGAGCAAACGAGAGAAATTTCCCGAAAAAGGCCGGGTTTGGAATTTTAACAAACATCTCGAGAAAGTTTGCCGCCATCGCGGAGTTTCAGCGATAATCGAAGTCAGGACACTCGAATGGGGTGGCTCCAATCAGGGATGCACGCGTTTCCGCTGGCATCCATCCACTTAAAACTAACTGCACCACGGGGAACCCCCTCCCCCGTGATAATTTTAATTTTAATTTCGATCGAATCCCTCTCACAACCTCCACCACCCACCCGCCATCGTTCCTCAAGGAGCTTCGGAACGGTGTCTATTTGCTTAACTAGTTTTCCACCCTCGCGACTCGAGATACATTAGTGACGGAAGACGAATTAACTCGAGCTTCGGGGGATGAACACCGTTTTCTTCTGATTTACTGGCAATTCGTAAATTATAGAACATCTAAACATTGCTTATGCCTGAGAAGATTGGAAAGGATACTTCTTGACGGTGTATTAAATTGTTGCATGATAAACGTACCTTCCACTGTATCTACCCTTCAATGGAACATGCAGAATAAGTATCAAAATTTTAGTGCAATATTAAATACAGTGGCGTGCAAAAATTTTCGGACTGTCAATTTTTTATTCTTGTTTTGAAGAAGGAAAATTAGTCAGTATAAATTCTTTCGTTTTATAGTGTTGTGTAGTCTGCGTTTGTTTCAATATTTAAGCATAATATAATCGATACAACACATTTATAGTAATATATTTTTATGAAGTACAGAATTAATGTATAAGAAATGGTCGATTCAGTGTTTATGGAACGAAATCTGATGTCGAGGTCCGAAAAGGGTTAAATGACATAAAATTAAAAAATTATTCATTTAAGTTTATTAAATCTTTTATTAATACACTTTAAATTTATCAGGTAAATTTCAAATGTAGTTTTCGAAAGTATACTTGCAAAGTGAAGTGTTCGCATAATATATTATCACAACAAGTACTGAATTGGACTGAAAGCAAAGAAGTTCTAATAAACAAGTAGCCTCAGGTGAACTATTATCGAATTATGCATTTTTGAAAAATATGTACATATGTATATGAATACACAGAGTGAGCAATTACAATGGATCTATTTTCGCTGTATGAAATAATTCGAAACAAATACTGTTTACTATTTATTGCGAAAGTAATAATTTTAATCTGGAAGGAGGCGTAGAGCAGATTTCAAGGTCAATTCCGATTGTTTAAATAAAAACATACAATTTTTTTAATAGAGTTCCATTTTTTCCGACATCCTGTATACAAAAGTATTCAGATAAAGTATTCGAAAAAATGAACACTTCATCAGATATTTCAATTTTTTATTATATATAAACGTTGTTCAGTAATTATTAATTTAACGATGAACTAAAAATGGAGCTACAGTGCGTTTAATGAGACACACTGATTCAGATAAAATAGAATTAAAAAAAACATTAATATTTTTATGTTTCGTTTTCTCTGTTACTTTATAATTTCCCACGTAACCAATGGTTACACTTAAAACACACAGGTGTACATTGCAGGTGCAATTGGCTTCGAACTGTTTCTACATAAAATAATTATGCACATTACAGATTTTATCTTGTTGAGTAAACAGAGTAATATCGATTCCATTCCCTCGGAGCGGGTGATCGTGGAGGAACCATCGGAATACACGTTAAGGGAAGAAGATACGTATTTTTTTCACCCCCCGGAACGAGACAGTGATCCCCTCCAATTAAGGAATCATGGCCGCCGGTCTGATCGAGGAATTCGCGTAACGTTCCAGAAAATGAATCGTGTCACGGGCGGGGGGTGGTAATTTTTCCGCGATTTCATGGGAATTTGAGAATAATTCAATTAGGCCGGGAGGGGTCGTTTTATGCTAATTCGGCGTCGTTTCCAATTTAGAAATCTAATCCCGGCTTGCACGAGTGTCTGGCAAGATAAAAACCACCCCCTCCACCAATCCTGGCTGATTAAATTCATTAGTTTAATAGGTATCGATATCTCGACGATTTCACCCGCTACCCCCATACAGTTCGCGTGCCCTCGAGGCTGGCAGACTCAATGAAATTGCCAAGAATTACTTTATTTAACCTTCGATCGGTGCTTGAAGGACCTCTTGCAATTTTTTTTTGCGCAAGAGCACCTCTTCAAGTCCGATCGAGGGGTGGTTTATCGGAGGCTGAGATATTCTAATGGCGAAGGCCAGTGGGCCCCATGGGCGTCGTCACGCTACATCTTCCGCTGACTTATGCTTGTCGAAGAAAAAGGAAATCTCCGATGGTCCATTCTCCCGAAAAAAACACAGATAGAAGATTTATTTCGCTGTACTTTTAAAACAACACGAAAAGTCTCATAAATAAAACATCAAATGGGATGATAAAATAAAACCTGACGAGTGGGCATGATCTGACACGATTGTAACACGGGACGGAGTGTGTGCATTTTCTTTTTTAGTCCAGATCTGCTTGAACCTCTTCCAACCCCTAAAATAACGGAACAAGAGAAGAGAATATAATGAGCGAGAAAGAAGTTGGTGACTCTTGTTCGAAGCATGATTTCGTAGCACGCGATCAAACTATTGCTGGTACATTCCACCCCCTTTTTCTGTTTCCGACGCAGGGGTGGGGGTGGTTCACGAAAGTTCTCGGGATTGTCTTAAATCATAGTTTAAGTGGCTGGTACCTATTATCCCCTCGTGTGTTTCGTTGCTCGAATTCTTCAGGCTTGCCAACCGAAAATAAGAAACCGATGGATTATCGATTGAACAATGAAATTTCGTTTGCACGCGATTAAATACGACGGCTGGAATGCAGGGAAAAATAATTAAAGTGGAGGTTCGCAAGCCTGCTTGTCCATTCTGTGCACACTCCGCACGTGAGTACAATTTATTTCTGCTACTATTATTATCATTGCTCGTAACATTGTTATTTTTATCGTCACAGCCTTTTTCTTTCTTTGTTATGTTTACTATCACAGTTTTTGTTACCGTTACTGTCATTGTCATTGCCACAGTTAGCGACGATGTCATTTGTCATAACCGGTGTCTTTGTCATTGACAGTCTTATTGTTACTTCGTCATCGCCATTATCACAGTAACAAATGTATATTTTGGTGGTACGATTTAAGTTAATTCGAAAAAATCAGTAAAACACTAACTCTTATAATTAAATCTAAGAAGTTACCTTATCTTCTGGTGGAGGTTTCAATTCACTTTTACGAATGTTTAGCATTTAATCAAACTTTTGTCACTGTGTTCACTATGCATGTATTCGTTTGGGTAGCTTTTTAAAATTTCTAGGAATTATAGGTCGGCCTCACTCTCCCGAAGAAACCCTTTTCATTTTGAATTTTCTATATGAAATCTGAATCCTTGAAATACCGACACCACGACTTTCAAACTCTGCACATTTGAAGTCACGAAAAAATTCTTTCAACAAATTCTCACTCCGGAATTTTAAGACTGTGATACATCACTAACTCCAGGCCATCGATCCACCTTAAACTGGGCCCCAATTATCGAAATTGAATGGTAGAAGCGTTTCACTTTCGAATGTTTGAAGCCTCAAGAAATCGTTTCATT
The DNA here is from genome assembly GCA_916610135.2 of Macropis europaea. Taxonomy (NCBI): domain Eukaryota; kingdom Metazoa; phylum Arthropoda; class Insecta; order Hymenoptera; family Melittidae; genus Macropis; species Macropis europaea. The sequence continues at coordinate 19,879,076 of OU744345.1, read as the reverse complement.
CAATTTTTATTCATGAAATTTCATATTGCTTGTCACTGTTATCGCAGCATCAATTCACCGAGCAATTCAGTTTCGATTATTGGAACACAGTTTCAATTTTCCGGGAATTTAAAAAATGTGTCTTGTTACCGAGTTTAGAGCACTGGTTCGACCCGATTGTCCGAAACACATTTTTAAAAACCGGAGATCGATAGAGACGACCGATCGCGCACGCGGATGATTAGTAAATGACCGTGAGATCATGGTCGAATCGGAATTCATGGTTCCCATCCCTGCTGCAGGCATTGGGGAGCACAGTAGGTTATTTCACGAGATCGAACGATTAGCCGAAATGTAATAAATTTATTTATTTGCCGACAGATAACCCCGAGCTTCCCGAAACGGGCCAGCGCCGCCGAATTTCTTCGTATCGATAACGCGAACCCCTCTTCGATCGATTCCTCTTCAAAATCACGATCGTTTTATTGTAACGTTGGTTATTAAGATATGTAGTCCGGAATTTGGGCGGAAACGCATTGCAAAATATCTTCCAAGGTCATTGTTTGTGTAAATTATTCTGGGTATTATTAATTTCCTTTTCTTAATGATCAATAAAAATAATCCAACTTTCCAATTGATGTTTAATCCCTATTTGTGTTATTTAAATTTTATTAAATTTCGATGTTGAATACTATCAGTAACCATCTAGGATTTCTTTAATTTGAATAAATCCTGTACATATAAACTTGTATGCAAATTATTTGAAATTTGCTAATTATTGAGATTCCATTACATTAAATTAAAATTTATTCTAATTCTGACCAATTTCGCTAAAAGTATGTTCAATTTTATCGAATTTGTAGCCAAAGCATTTAATTTAAAGTTTATGAAAAAAATCATGCCAATTTCAATCGAAATGCTGTATTTTGAAATTGTCATGAAGAGGAATATCAAGGTCGGTTCTTCTAATTGTGATCAAAGTTGATGCTCGAAACAGAACGTCTTTCTTCGTTCGCGTTGTAAAAAAGGGTCATGGGGTTATTTATTTCTCTCGTTCGAAAAGCGGCGCACAAATACCATCGAAGGAACATTGATAAGGTTTGTTCCTCTGGAAAACCGGCGAAGATAGTGAGCCCACGCATGCCTAACGTCCGAAATTATCGAATCTGTTTCGATGTATTTTCGTTTTCGATCGGTCCACGCGCGGAAGTCTGCTCGCTGATAACTGATGGCTGATAACAGAACCGTAGCGACCATGAGATACGGTGACACCATGATGGGCCTAAGTTCAATGGGTCGTCCGTGAATATCAATCGATTTCATGTGCTTTAGACTCGGAACATTGACGTTGGCTAGACTTGAAGAAAAGACACACAATAAAAAGAAACATTTAATAGTTAGTGTTCCTTATAGTTCGTTTTAAGGAAAAATTAAAGGGATGAATAATTGTCTACGTCGATGAAGTTTTTATAAAAATAGTTATTGAGAAGGTTGAAAAATCTAAAATTCAGAAATATGGTGGAAAATGTATCGAGACTTTATTCAAATCACTAGAAGTGAGGAACATCTAGACGAGAACTAAGAAAGCTAGGATACGCAGGATTAGGAAATCTATAATGAAGAAGGATTTCTTGAACAAAATCTCCAAATCCACTCAAAAGAAATATGCACTACAGTAAAGAAAAATGAGAATATTATGATATTGAAAATTTAAAAAAATCGATATACTGCATTCTTGGATATAAAGAATTTAGAAAATTTTAGAATTTGATACTTAAAATGAAGAAGCTTAAGCCTATTGATATGAAAACATTAAATAATCTATAACCGAATACAAGAATTTTGAAAAACTATAAGTACAACAACAATGTTGTAGCTCAGGGAAATAAATAAATTTTGTATTAATTATGGTTCGTTCGAAAAAATCGTATAATAAACAAGACTCAAGACCATTAGAAGATGCGGAACCCACAAAGCCTACATGTTGAACGATCATAGCTAATTTAGAAAAATAAGAGATTTCGAAAAAATTAAAGGAAAAAGTCCCCATAAGTAGGGGTGTGCGAGCACTCGAAATTTACGAGCTGAGCTGAACTCGGTTCGATTGCTCAAGCCGAAAAACTCAAACGGCTCGAATATTTGAGCCGTCATAAAACTTCGAGATACTTGGAGATAAATTTTCAACTCGAAAACTTTCGAACTACTCGAATATATTCGAACAGATATCCAAGTTTCGAGTAACTCGTAAATATTTGAATTATTCGAGTTACTCGAATATTTATGTATTACGTCCACTTCACGCATTTCTTCATTTTCCACTACTGTATCGTTATCACCACTTGCCATTATAATGCTTTCTCTAATACTGAGCACAGCTGATGCTGTCTGATCATCAAATATCTCCGACATCCGTAGATAAACAAAAACGTCATGCTTATTTATATCACTGTCATCGAGAGCACGTAAATGATAAATCAATCTATCTAATATTCACCACGTACTACGTTGTATCGTATTACAACAAGCACTACTTTTTGTCTTCTTTTCTAATAACGGAGAACAGATAATCATCTAAAAACATAACGATGATACTGTGCAAAGGACGTCGTCACTGCCCAACGTACAAAGTTATTAACTTAGCACGTAGAAGAAATATGTTTTCCTCATGAAAACATGAAAATAAAGCGGAAGCATTAAAATAGCGTCTTATTCCTTACAGTTAGAGCTATTATTTGATAGTAAATACATAAATATTCGAGTAACTCGAGTAATTCGAATATTTACGAGTAACTCGAAAGTTGGAGATCTGTTCGAATATATTCGAGTAATTCGAAAATTTATCTCCAAGTATGTAACTCGAAGTCGTCGAGGGCTCGAATATTTGAGCCGTTTGAGTTCTTCAAGTAGCTCGCATTTTTTTCAAACAGTTCGTCGATTTCAAGCAGCTCGGAAAATTCAAACGCTCGACTCGGCTCGACCGACCGACCATTATTTGACTCGAATAAATCGAGTACTCGCACACCCCTACCTATAAGGATCTAGGAAGAGGTTTCTGACCAAGTTGAAGTCTCTTTCAGGGCACAGGCTCCGGAATCCTGATTTCAGTTCAAGATTCAATCCTCCAAATCCAAGTTTTCGCGAGTAGCAACCCGCAGAGGGGCTGGTCAGCAGAATTTTCAGGGGTGGGGGCATGATTTTCTAGGGGTGAGTGGCATAAGCGCCTGGATTGCGGCTAGTCCGATCATTGGTTGGCTCCGGGGCCGCAGTCAGATCGAATCACGATCACCGATCTGCCGGATTTCCGGCGTAGATTGGCCCCGAGCGAATGACAAAGCAGCGGGGACACAAGGGGTGAGACTGCAAGGAATAGTAATCCTGAAACGGGGTGAGATCAGCGGGTGGTTTCCTTGGCCGGCCGCAATCTGTCCAGCAAAGCTCCAAGAATCCTGCATGCCCACCGCCCTTTGGAGTTTAGGCCAACCCTTGCCATGATCTGAATCAAATGTTTCCGGAAATCGAGCATGTCTCCTGTTTACCAACACTCACAGGAATCATACCTATCCTCTTCGAATGAATTTGTGCACAGAGTGAGTCACCAACTTGACCACCTTAAAATTACACGTGGACTGTTTATTGTATGAAAAAATGTTTCGAACAAAAGTTCTGTGGTATCAAAGGAGCGGAAATTTCGAAATGTAGAGGGCATTTCTTTTTTAATTTTCTTTTTATCGAGATATAAGGGTTGTCTTGAATTTTTTTAATGGGATACAGAACATTATAGTCTGGAAGTCGGAAGAGTATTGAATGTTATTTAAAAACAAGAGTTAAATTTCGCGTTATTAGTATTTCGAAATTAAATGTGCTCGAATATGAAACTTTCTACACCTATCGCAAAGGGCTAAAAGTATTTATACTACAAGAATATCAAGACATAACTGTATAAAAAATTCATTAATTTTCGCTATTGGTATGTTTCATTTCGAATACATATTTCTCATATAATAAATTATATTATTCTAAACAATGACCTTCCTATATTCTTTTATCAAAGATCGATTACCCGAAAATTCGTTTATAGAAATGTGAGGTCTTTCTATTAACTAGAATAGTCGATGCTGTTGTTAGAAATATCAATGAAGGAACTGTTCCTATAAAGTATATCTAATTCAATTATGAGTTTAATTCAACCATGAATCATTACGTCAGCTGAATATCATTACACTATACAAAGTCTTTCTATTATCACAGCATCCCGTTTAGAGACTTTCAACAAAATGTTTTTTCTTTTTTAATTTTCCAATCGATTATCAAACGTGTCACTGTAAACAACTCATAAGTTGAACTGGCTATGGACGTTTCAAACATCGATTTTTAAAAACGAAAGTAGCTAGTTATGTTAAGGATGTGTAAAATAAAGGATACGCTTTTTATGAACAAATTGTGATTTTTGACGCGCCCTGCAGATAGGAGTGAATTTGGCGTCGTTGTCAGTATTTTCATACTAAACGAGCTCGGATATGAAACTTTCCACATCCGCGGACGACTCTCGGAGGCTGAATATATGAGTCCGTAGCACCGAAAGGGTTAATCATGCTTTTCGTTGAACAGAGCAAAGCGTTTCAAGGAAACGTCGCGGGTCGCATCGGCCCGGAAAGCGACTCGACTGGCGTCCGCGCGTCTTGGCATAATCGGCGCACGTTGTCATCGGAATTAACCCATTAACGCCCACCGTCGGTCAGAGCTGCCAAGAGTAATCGACTTCTCGAGCATCGAGATTTGGAAACACCGGCATTTGTCAGGCGGCTTGAAAGTCCGCTTCAACAAGTATCTTTGGAAGGGACGGAGAAATATTGCGACGCTTCTTCTTCGGCTCGCTGTATTATATCCACATTGTTTATTCGGCCGATAAATCTTCGACGCGGGGAACTTCTGCGAAGACAATTCCCACTGACAGACGGGATTTGAGAGTATGGCGGGTCCGTGTGACACCCAAATCGACGAGGAATCAAATTTCGAAGCTCTTCGATCGAACTGCGGATCTCTTACGTTGCGCAATGAATATATAACTGTAGAGGTATTTAAATTGCCCCTCTAGGGTCATCTGCTGTTTCATTCCGAAACTGAAGGGTGTGCAGCAATAAGGAGGTAGCTCCATTTTTTTACATATTTTTTGTTATATATCTTATTTTGTAAAGAAAAATGTGACCTTTCATTTGGTGCAAAAAAGAGCAAACTCGGAGCGATAGTTAACAAATTATAAATATGTTTAGCAACAAATGGAGCTGCGTATGTAGTATGTTCGGTGTAATAAAGAGGCAGCTTCTGGAGGAAAAACTAAAAGCTGCAAAATTTAAAGATGTGTTAGATCTTGCAAAAAAGTATGTTAGGGAAAACGCTGTGTGTCAATGTGCAGGTAAATGTATGACGTTGGACGGCCCTTTCAGTTGGCGTCTACCGTTGTTTCTGAGGTGCACCTAGTCGAAACAGGTGAAACGTTTGTGATCATGTAAACTGGAATCAAAGTTCACCGAAAGCACCGAAATCATAACTTCAATCGGACAATACCGTACCGGAAGAAATTTGCTTACGTGTTCGCGCAAGCATCACGTTCAGATTTTTAAGTTCATGTCGAAGCAGTCCGAACAGTTGAAACGTATTTCGGATAGATGGATGGTACGTAACTATGAAAGTTGACGATCGCAGCTTGACGGTATTTCAATGTGCGTGTACTCACGCCTGCTCGCGCGCGCGCGCGCGTGCACGCAAGAACTCACACCCACGACGTTGCTTGCTCACAATTTATATTACGAGCGAGGCGCGCATATAATTAATTTAATTAAACGCTCCGCGCTGAAAATCGTCCTATTAGTTCGGCAACTTTTGACGGCTGCTGCTTGCTTCCGTCCCTCTGTTTCTCTGATTTTCCGCGCTTCCATTCATCCGCCATCGCCGTCGTTTTCGTCGCTTCGCCATCGACCCGCGAAACTTCCGTTTTTTTTTCTCTCCTCCACCCCGAAACTCGAAGACAAATTTTCGAAACGAAACAGAACGGGAACCGTGGAAACAGGCGACGAAAATTGGTCCGTTTCACGGTTCCCGATTTTTCAACTTTCGAACGCACCCTTCCGCGAAATTCTGAAACCCCCCCCCCCAAGCGGTTAAAACGAAAGCACAGTAGAAGCTCCATTAGTTGAACTCCGATCATCCTAAAATGTGTCACTTTGCGTTGATTACAAGTTAAAATCCACTGTGTATTTCACATTCTGGCATAAAGTAGTTAGAACGTGTGTCATATTGTTACGTAATTATTAGACCGCGGATTTTTATGCAAATATACGGTTTTAGACTTCAATACTTTTTATTTCCATGTAGCTGATAAAACGCAACTACGACAGAACTGCATTTTGCGGACTGAGTGTTCTAATGTACACGTTTTTTATTTCACCCATTGTCAGTCTATAAAATGTGCATTCTTCACGAATTTGGATATATTAAATTGCATAAAAATTCGCAGTCTACTGATTACTCTTCAGACAATCAAGGTGCTGTTGTGCAGGTCTAAGGAAAAGACGACTGTAACAGTTTCTGATATGCTCTATTAAAGATGCAGAAAAGCTTGAAATGTGACTATGTTTTCAGATAAACTCGGCCCTGAAAATTCTCAGAAAGGTCGCCGAAAACAGCGGCGAAAAGTATCGTAACCTCACCGAAGACAGACGATGATCGAAAGGGAGAGACACGAGGAGTCTAATGACACGGTGAGCGCTTACGTGGGTTGATGTCCTGGTCGGTGGATGCCTTTTGAAGCTACCCCTTCCGTGGGCTGGAGGATAATGCGCAAAGCAAAGGATAATTCCCCGATACGGGGACGAAATCCTGCAGCGACTGGGTTTTCGTGGAGGGATCCAGTAAAAAACTCTTATTTAAAAATGTATTTACCGTCTGGCTCGCAAGGATCGCCTGGAAAGTTTACCTCGTGTACGCGCGCCCGCGCGCGCGCACCCTCCTGTATAAGGGGTGGGGGGTGGCTTGCAAGCATCCTCGTTGTTACAGGAGCTTGCGTGTGTGTAAATATGGAGGATGGCCACTGAAGGAACCCGCGAGTCCGTTTCCTGGCCTTTCAAACCTTTTCAGCCACTCCACCCTCCAGGGGGAGGGAATTTCAACCCTTATGGACCTTCCACGACCCTTGCGCTCGACTCGATTGTTACTCACTGGACGTCAGCTTGAAATTAGGGGTTGTTTCTTTTTTTTTTATTTCACGTTTTATTGCCTGCTCGGGACCAAGGATTCAATATGTAGATCTGACCTTGAAAAAGGTTCAGTTTTTCCCCCGGTTATAACAAGCTTGCGGTGTCTGCCGTAAAGTTGGTTTTGGTTTCGGTATCAGTTTCAATGTCACGTTTAGTCTTACTTGGTTTTATGGTAAATCGACGTTTCCGCAAACTGTCGATTGTTTTTAAAGAATTGGTGAGGTGTGCATGGATGGCGGTGAGATTTACTATATTTGATGAAAAATTGATTTTTCATAATGTTGTTCAAATTTATTTTGTATGTGATAGTGGCACTAAGAAATACACCAACGTAAGACTTTATAGCGCATAGTTCATGTAGAATTTCGTTCTGTGTTTATTGTTCCTATGACATCTATAATGGAAATACATATAATGGCTTGAAAATAATATAAATATTGTAATACTGTAGACATTGTAAATTGTAAATTTATTATATTTATTACCTACATTATACGTGCGTTTATATTTTAAATATAAATGACATGTTCATATAGACAAAAATATTATAAATACTTTTGAAGAAATCTTGATACAATATGTGACACGTGAAATAAAAATTTAAAAAGAATGTTTGTACTTCTTCAATAGTTATAATTAATTTGTTTCGTAAAATTGGATCCTACGACTATATCACATATGCCCTTTTTATTTGCTTCATCAAGATCCACAATCTGCAGGAGAAACGAAGTCGAGCGAGGGCTATAGGCTAATATTCTAGAATTTGTTCATACTCTCATCAGTATCAACATTTTATCCCAGATTTCGTCAAACAGTCGTACCAATTGTAACATCCCCTTATTAAACATAATACTTTCTTTGTAAAACTGATTAACTGTCTGCATAAAATTAGGTTTGCACATTCAAAGTCACACGCGTCAATTTATTTTAACCAAAACATCAATCTGTCTCACACCCCAACGAGTTTAATCAGCATTTCCATTAATATAAATCTGGCAACGAAATTTCCAATTTTTCTACTTAATTTGAGACAGAGGAAACGCGAAAGGTCTGAATCTGAAAAGATGTATCCAGATATCAGAAGTGTGTTAAAGAAGCATTTCTAAATTATTTTCCTCCATTATAACAATGAGGAATGTTATTGTAAGTGGATTCCTTGGTCATAGTAATCGGTTTTACTGGTTCCTTCTCGAACGACTTCTTTCTCCCCCTCATCTCTTCCGAATTCAATTGTGATTGATCACCGATGGTGATTGAGAATATGAGATACGGACGGCAAAAAGGCGAATGCGAGTATACCGCCGTCTCTTTTCCGCGATTCGTCGGCGAATAATAACGGAGTAAAATTCGTGCGACTCCATATCGCCGCGATAAAAAGACAGACGGTAGATCGCGACACAAAGGAGGGATTAATTTTAAATATCATATACCTCTACTTGCGTAAAAGGGCTAAAAGGCCGCTCCATCGCCAGGGAAACTCGGAGGTCTGATTAGTTATGCGAGCGGAGGCTTTTCAGAGGATTTTCCTTTCCAGATATGCTGAAAGGCTACCAGCAATTCCCCGATTCCCGGAAAACCGTTCCTGGATTTCCTTTTTGACGGAGATACTTGAACGATTTTCCTCGTTCGCGATAAAATTAATGGAACTCGCGTTTTCGGGGGATGAATTTTACAGTCCCTTTTTTCTTCTCGGACAGCCGTGGGTGTTGCGATTGAGAAATTTCCCTTTGGAGAGATATTTGCAAACAGTATTCTTCCAAACGAAACTGAATGAAACTGTAAATCTGTTCAATCACAATTTACGAAAATACAATCGCGCGATGGGAAAATGTCAAACACTGATCCCAGGATACAAGGATTGTAATAAACAAAGAGGCTACTTGGGGACGGTGTAATAATACGAAGGTAAAATACAATGCGACACAGTGGCAGGCAAACGAAATAAATTTTGAAAAATATAGAAAAAGAGTGTGTAACTTTCGAGCCGCACGGCGTTGCAGACGGCAACAATAAACAAAGAAGCTTGCAAAATGGCAATGATTGGATCAGAAATGAGTAAATGTTAAAACGAAGGAGTTCGATTCAATTGGCAAAGTGTCAAAGGCTCGTCGAGCGCGTAGAAGATTCGAAGGTGTAATAATAACATGGCATTCCTTGGCGATGGCGTTTTCGCGCAGTGTACAGTAAATCGAGCGTGCGATACTGCTTTCATGTTGAATTATCGTTAGATAAGAATTCTCTGGTGACGTTTATTCTCGGACGAACAAAAACTTAGGTACATTCAAATCGTAACGTAATATAATGACTGTGTACCGTAGTTCGTGCTTTCCGTCGTATTATTACGCCCATCGCTATACAATAAATTTTGCAAATTTACCGATTTTCTATGTCCCCACGGTGCACGTCCGTGATGTTTGCGAGCCGTTGGATCTTCGGATTTGCGATTCCACAGGGGAAAATTATTACAAGATACAAAAACGATTTTTTTTACTCAATTTGGAAGTGCCATGTTTGTTTAATTGCTACATTGCACGAGGGTATTAGTGAGCTCAGCTGTATAATATATTTCTGTTCCTGGAATTCCAACCATCTCGTAAGGGGAGACCAGGTCTGAATCATCGATTTTATATGAAAGTAGGCTTAACATCTAGGAAATGATGAGTATAAACAAATAGTAGCGTGTTCACTGCGGACGTTTGGGCACTGTTATAAAAAAACGACTTTGATTGTTCAAATTCTGAGGTTGACAGTCTAACTACGTTTATCTGCAAGCGAACAAAAAAGTCTAATACGATATTGTTATATGATCGAAGTTGTATTGATTATTATAGTTTTTATTACAGCAGCACGTCGATTATCTGAACACCGAGCATCTTAACATTGGTCATCTTATGTTTATTATAAGTTAAAATCATCATTAGTGATACTATATACTTAGAATCATATTACTATATATTTCTAACATACCTCATATTTATTCTAACATAATATTGAAATTTGTATGCGAAATATAGTCGGAATGTGAGTCACCTTCTTACTAACTATAGTTTGAATAGTCGTGGCCCTACTATAGCTACAAAACTGAAGCACTGTAAACGTAATTCACTTTAATTATCATAAAGGTAAGGAGACATAACGTTGACACGTATTTGCAGAAAGGCGAAATGTGCGCGTAGAATGTATTGCTAATATTATAAGCAGATATATTATTCAGAGAAAATATGTCCACGTGTTAGAGATCGCACTATACTGTCTGTCGTATGAATCCTCTATACCCCACTTCTCAAAATACCCCCAATCCATACAAGTGTCGGTAAAATCCAAAATATCTTCGAAAACTCGCATGCAGCCCTCGCAAAAGGAGCCTCTGTTTCTACCGGAAACCGCTGAATTCACGAGCTGACAGCACGACGAAATTACGATTCCTGAAGTCGATGCAGAGGGGCCAAAAGGTCGATTAATCGTGAATTATCAATCGAGTCGTTCGCATGAAGGAGAGGCCAGCAGCTCCGACGTTTCTGGTTAATCGCGTTTGCGGAAAAACGGAGATAATTCCTGGTCTGGACGACGAGGAAGGGTGCACATCCTGAAGAGGGTGAAAAACCAGGGTCGTGGGTGGTGGTCGTGTATGTGCGAGTCGTGTATAGCATGAAAGCGCGGGGGGGGGGGGGGGGGGGGCTGATATTCGCGGGCACACGGAATTTTTAACTAGCCTTTAGTCGTTCCGCCGCGAAAGCGAAGCAGAAAAGTTATGAATCTAATTTTCAGCGTATTTGTGTCTCAGCCACCCCCTCCATATCGCCATGAGGAACACCTACATCAATCCTTCCCTCTCTCTCCCGCTCTGTCTCCTTTCTTTTTTTTTCTACCTTGCTGAATACACCGTTCCACCCTCTTCCGTCGTTCGCTTTCGCGTAATAAAGCGCGTCGCGGCTTCGTTAGGTTTTTATCTCGCGCGGAGAAAAAAATTCATTTCCAGAGACGCCATTTTGCCTGAACCGACACCCCCCGGCAACCTGGACTACGCGAGTTTCTTTAATCATAGTAGGCTTGTTCGAGGATACGGCTGCTTTCAGACGACAGCTACCGTTGTGCGAACCAGACGTAACCTGACCTTCGGTTAAACATGATTCAGACCTAATCCAATACAGATTAGAAGCTAATAGTCGTTTTTAGGGGCGTTCGAGTGGTCAGGGAGGGGTATCTTATTTAATTTGTCTCAGGTCTGACCTTAAAATAATCTAGACCTAATGCAATCTGAGCTAAGGGCTTTCTTCTGATTTACTAGATCTTTTTGAAGTAAACGAGGGATTAAACTCTGAGTAGCGAGACTTAACCCGTGTCTGATGATGACTCTAATGTAACCAAGACTAACTTCAAATGAAATCATCTCAGTTGCACCTCTGACGATGCTCAAGATTCAATATGAACTGCAGGCAGTAGATCTTCAGGTCTACTGTCTACTATATTCGATTATAACGAATTGATACTTCAGACAGAAGCTTAATAGAGGTACATATGTTCTAGAGAGAATTTCATAATTTACACTATTGTCGGTAGTTGAGATCTCTCTACAGCTAACACCTGAATAAAACATTGCAACCTTGTATCATACGTAAATGAAAGACAAAAGACGATTTAATAACATTTGCTATCCCTCGGGTATGTCTACTGACAGAACTACATGTCAATCGATCAGATCTACCAATCAAACCTGTGGAAGCCATCCGAGATATCACGAAAGTAGCGAAACACCCATGCCACTCCGGTCCACGTGCAATACGATCAAATATGTGTGATTTGCAACATTCCGTTCGTCACGGTCATAACCGATAATTTCAGTTACTCGCATTATATCGCACGAATTGCATTCATACCACCATGCGCGCGCGCGCGCGTGCAAGCTCACCTATCTCGGTCTAGATCATGGTTCGTGTACGGGGTCATGACGTACGACATCGAGGTTCGTTTCTATAAATCTCTGTCGCGACCCGATAAGAAAAGACTGCCTACCGATGAGTTGCCAAGCTCCACGGTCGAGAAACAACCCCCCGTCGGACATCTTGAAACAACGCGATCGCGTCGAAGGGCGAGTTCTCAACCCCCTTCGTCGGCTGTTCCGGCTCGCGTGCTCGACGAAATACACTTAAAACCGTAATTACGATATAATCAGCGACCCCCGTGACCAGATACGCATCGTGACGAGGGGGTGGGGGTGGGGGTTGATCGATCTGTTCGAACTGGAAAACCCTTTTTAAAAGTGTACGGGGCAAGGGTGAAAGCTCAGAAGGGTAACGGAAGCTTGTAACCACCACCGTTCGGCCAACCGTACACACGTAATACGAGTGTGTGTATGTGTGTGTGGGTGTGAGCGCGAGCGCGCGGGCGCGTGGACGTGCACACACGTATGTGCGCGATGGATGGAAAGGGACGGGGTGGGAGAAACGAGTTTTACACATCGCGTAAAAGTTAGTTCCTAATTATTCAGATTTTCTAATTAATGTTTCAGCGAACGATGATGGAGCATCCGGCCCGTCTTTCCTCTCCCTCTTTTTTCCTTTATCGAGCCGTGCGCGCGCGCACACGTACACACTTTACGCGGACCAGTGTATTTTGAATTATTCCATCCCGATTAATAGTGACTAGTTCGTAGTCAGCTCGATTTATCGTATTCTCAATGGTGTCCACTTTAATAATTGCATCGAATTCCCGGTTAGGATTACATTTATCTACAAAGTGAAGCATCTTACGATCAAATTATATTCATCCCTTTGCATCTCCTTTTTTCTGACACAGCGTGATACATGAGAGCTTCCAAAAGGATCACAAACACAATTAAAACACAGGGAACGCTGTATAATTATTGTAATGGACCGAACGACAGGGGATGCCGGATCAAACAACGTTAGGGCAAGAGTAACACTAGATTTCGCGGAGAATGATCCAATAGATCCACGGTTTCCTAAAACACGTGCATAGTTCTTGTTGCGGGCGCAATTTCACGGCGTACACACACATGAGAGTGAGTTGGCCAGCCTAGAAACACGAAGGGCGCAAAAAACGAGCACATCGAGGGGAAGTTATGCCCAGCCAGTTTCTATATTTTGTTCTACTTGAAACTTACGAAATGAATATCTAACGATATTGGCTCTTTCCGACCTCTGACCCACGTCATTTTCGCTCGAGTGCAAATATTCCCAGGTTTTTGCCAGGATTTTCCCCAACGAAAGCCGTTAACGAGGAGCTCCGGTTGGCGATAGCGAACACTTGACGGGAGAATTGTGTTTTGCAGGAATTTGTTACGCATCGCGATTTGCAACGTCAATTTTCGTGGCTCCCGATCATCATCCAGCGACAAAGACTTCATTCACTTGCGCAATTTCGTGGCGCAATCTTTTCGGCACGAATTTTTACAACTTGGGAAGCGATACGTTTGTGCTATCTGTTCGATAACTTTTGGGTTGAGTCATAAATAACTTCCGATTCGTCTTTTTAAATTTATAAACGATTTATTAAAGGATGATCTTTGTTGCTTCTGCAGCAAGTTTACCTCTTAGGAATTCTCACTTTTAAACATGAAGCAAGAGTCAGCCGCCCAGATAAATTACTTGAATTTTTAGAAAGAAAAAAATCTGTTATGTGTCGAAAGTTATTTCTGACTCAACTCAACATCATCAATTTCCACATTTTTGTGTCCTTTAATTGCCTGTAATATGTTCTTTTTTACGTTAATAAAATTCTTTAATAATAATTACGCAACAATAGTTGATATCCCTTATTCATTCACTTTATTCTGCTTTGTTTCTCTTACTATTTCTTTAACGTCGCATCAACTGCACGTAAGAGTTTTAGCGACGGTGTGGATCTATTTACATATTACTAATCATCATTAGAAACTTTGGAATACTTTAGTAACTTTCAGAAATTCTCATTCATTCACTTATTATTTGCTTCTACGTTCCAATTTAACTTTGAATTTGCCTGTATGATTCGAAACGGGCAATGAATTGTCGAAGCCATTACAGTGACCGTTCGCACACAAAAAGCCACTTTTCCAAAACATATACACTCCTGTCGTAGTCAAAGACATCAGTACATCTTCACACGCTTTCATCTTCAGAAAACTGAAGTTTTATCAACTACTATTTAAGCAACTAGACGCATTATAAAATGTATTAAATGCAATCGATAATTACATACGTTAACACATTGACTGCCATAGTGAAAACATACATCGCTAGTCAGACACGATATAAATTCCTCTATTCTACATAATCCGTGAAGGAAAAAATGTTTAATTATTTAGTATTGTACATCAGTACCTATATTAGTGTAACAATGTTAATTATCCCCAGAATATATGTAGTAAAAATCAATAGTTATTTAACTAAATAAAATTTGAAGCACCGGTCACCGGTGACCCCCATGACAGTCAACGTGTTGAACGGACCAACCTAATTTCCATTCTAACTGATTTAAATGGAGGAAGAAGGGTTATGATTGATCAAGAAAATAAAATTTCAAACAGAACGTATTCTTACAGTCGGGTGTTCGCCAATTATGGTTTCCGCGTCGGTTTTTATCGATGATTAGGATCGCCGGCGGTCACGTGGATCGTGGAGCCATCCGCGGAGACATCGACGATGGCGGCCATATTGGTAACGCCGGTAGGCAGAGCACTGTATTTGCCCTGATACGAAGATTCTCTGATAATTAACGCGATAAGGGCAATCGAGTGCGCAGTATGCCGCGACAAACAATCGCCACGACGAATCGGAGGGGAGAGAAGACTTGCGAAATGGATTACAGTTTGATCGGTGGGTGGATGGAGAAACCATAACTTTCACGGTTGCGTCACGGTTCTCGGCAACATCACTATTCCCTGATTTCGAGACAATATTTCCATAAAGTCTTCGTTTTTTCGCTTGCAACGCTACTATTGCGAGCCATTTAGTATACGAACGTCCACTGGTCGAGAACTCTATTACACTGATCAAAATAATTAGGGGATCATATGCTTAAATGACTTATTGTTTATTGAAGCGATAGATACTATAAATACTCCAAATGTTATATACAATAAACATGGATGAGAATGGTAAAACATAATATATGGAATATCTTTTGTTACGGATACTTGATAGGTTGTCAAAAATGACTAAAACCCCTGATTTTCTAAGAGTTTTGAACAGTGTAGTATATGTTGGTTCCTCTTTTATAGGACTTCTTGGGGAGTACGTTGTGATAACAAATAGTCCCTATGTTGACCAAATCAATGTATTTTAATTTCAATGTAATAAACAATATATTTGGGGTCTGTTAAACTTATGGAAAAAACATAAAGGAAAAACTAAACTAGCTAATAAGAAAATACAGTGAAACGTACTTGCATTCACTGTATCATTTGATTCTTTATCGATTATTTGAAGTTATACAGAACAAAGAAAAGAATACTGTATATTAAAATAGCAAAGCAAAAATTAAGCATATTTTAAAATTTTGTAATGGCGAGACAATCTGTACGAACAACATTGCAAAGATACATTCATTGTTATATATACTTTGTTAAATGTATACTAAATACAAATAAATTTGAAAATAACAAAATATGTCTGTTTGTTATATTACCTGTAATTTAATAAAGAAATTTGGTGAGGCTCTTCGCGTGACCTGCACTGTATTCACTTCTCGGCGGGCACTCTAATGTCGCCAAACTGCTATCAGTTGATCACGTTTCGACAAAAGTCGAAAATAATGATAGTGGCAACAAATTAAGGTTCAATCGCATATGAAGAATTTTTATAACTGAAATATACATGAAACACAACTGAATTTTTGTGCAAATCTCGAGACATATTTGCTTACATTGAATTTAGGTTGCCTGTTATCATATCCGCTGAGTAAACAAATCAATGTCACGATGATTTCACGTTTCACGATAGCATGGAAAAAATCGATGAACAATCTGAATCACCTCAAACAGATGCCAGTCACCTTACATGCTTTAAAAGCTTTTGTTTCTCCTAAATTCTAATATCATCTAAACGCGCGATCAAACTTTCAATCTCCATCAATAGGACCAAACGCGAAATCACTACTTACGTAGTCACTTATAAGCTACATACTAACGACGATAAAAACTCACAACCAAACAAATTTAATTGTAAATATTTAATTGTTCTCAAAAACGAAAGCCCCCTGATGCAACCGTACACCGCTCCCATTAATGTTTCGACGACAGATCGGTGCCGTGGTCGATGTACCGGGTGGTTCGTAAGAAACGCAAAAAATCGAAAATCTCTTAACCAGCTTTTCGCAAGGCGAACGCCTGAAAACGAGGTTCTGGGTGGAAAAAGGAACCGTTCGAACGAAACAGGAAGTATCAGAAGGGGCCAGGCGAGTAGCACGGATAGCTTTCGCGGTTATTTCTTGATCCACGGCGCGCGGGTACATTAGCCAACGTGTTTTGAAACACTCGCCGACCGTATTTGCGTTGGCATCGCCGGCGAGTTGTCTCTCTTTCATCTCGTCTCCTCTCGCGGGCGAAACAGGAGGCTTCCTCCTTCGAGAGACGAATCGTTTAGAGTCGTTAGAGCACTAATTGCCGCGCGTTCTCGCACGGCCAGGACACCGTTGGTCCTTGATCTCAGGATTAAATGCGAGATCAAAGACCGGACGGACGCGTCTCGGCCGCACCTGTCAATCATTTTGGGCACGCAAGGTGGGACTGGGCCTAATTACCCGACCGCGCCGCTGAGAAGCGGCACGAATTACTGTCGCGAGATTCAATTGAAGAGCGGGTACTTTTGGAACGGCGGAGCATGTCCCGACGTTGATAAATGCTCGGCCATCGAAGTGTTGGACTTTTTACAGGCCACTCGGTCGGTCGAGCGTAAATATCGAAACAAAAGTTGGATGGGAGAATCATACGGTGCGGTTCGTTCATCTTGGCCACCTTAACCCGTTTGAACCTGACGTCTTATTATTATACAGGGTGAGTCACCTGACTCGATCATTTTGAATTAGTCGTAAATTATTTGTTCTCTGAAGAATTTGTCATATCATTTAGTGTATCGAGTAGGATGCAGGGTACACTGTTTCACACTTTGACTGTTATGTGACTCGTGTATGGGTGACACTTAGATTCGATCATCATTTATTTGACCATTTCTAGTATTCATAAGTATATTTACTAAGGTTTAATGGTACTAATAACAAAATCGTGAATATTTCTAATATTCTTAATTGACCCTTTGAAGTCTGAAAATTTCGAGAAAAAGCGTGTATTATGTGCTGAAATTTTCGTATTAAATAAACGTATTAAACCGATTATTTAATTGTTTTAACGCTCCAAAACTGCGAAATTTATAACGAAACATGTATATTTTAATAACATAAGCTGAGGTGATAATTTTTTCGAAGACATGGGTTTATAACGCACAATAAACAACTGTGTCTGAACCAGTGACGGTGAACGATTTTTTAGAACGAATGCGATGAAATCATCAGTTTCCTTATTGCTGTGTGGAGTTTGAAGTTCCCACGATCCTGATCGTAGACTACTCATTTTTTTACTTTTTCTTCAAGACAATATCAATTTTAATTTATACACACTTTTTTCTATTATTTAACTTTTGTATGATCGTATCTCTCCGAATGCTGTTTGAACACTGCTGGATGATATCAATTGAGGGATTCATAACAAAAACAACCCCTGTCAAAGTTTATTATGGCAATACAACTTCATGATTTAACTGGATACAATTCTTTTGCAATGTAATTACACATAACGCCCACATCAATATTGTTTAATTCATGAATATTTTGTTTAAAAAAATAGAAATCTATTGAACAAAAATAAAAGATGCTAGAGTATTTTCTTGTTCTTCCGAAAAAGAAGAAAATAAAAATTGACAAGGATCTTTTTGTTATGAATCCTTCAATTTCTTTGCATGAGGCACATGGGTTAGTATCTCCGTTATTTTCCCCGCTATGAAAGATTGTGTTAAGAAGTGTCACGAGAAAAATTCAACATCCGTATTTTCACGGAGATTATAATTTATTTAAAAGAAGCATCATAGGGTTTATCAAGTGTCTGTCTGTCGAATGTCTCGCGGCGCATCTCTGGCAATGTCCAGATAAAAATAGTAAAATAAATCGAAACAGGCAGTGTTGCAATCCGCTGATATCGCTAGTATCGATCATGAATGCATAATAAATAATCAATGCATCAAGAAGAAAACTATAACTAACACTAAAATAAAGTTTAGAATAGTAATTGTTTGGTTCAAAGGGATGAGTATTTTCATTAACTATTTTTACCTTCAAGGCCACTTTTTTCGAATTTTGTTACAGTAATACCTAGACTACAGACGTTTATGTAAATATACATTTTTAGACTTCAACAAATTTATATCAATATAGTCAAAGAAATTAAATTTTAACGTAACCATATTTTATGTTTTATATGCTTAAAAATATAACTTTTAGTTACCTAGTGTAGTTGAATATATAGATTTCAAATATGTGAATATATTATTATAAATTGCATAAACATGGGCAGTCTAATAATTACAAATGTTTGTCGCCATATTGTCGTAGCTGAAAAATGATTTCATTCAGAAACGTGTGATACGTTGGCATTCGAATGTCCTTGCACGAAAAAAGGCGAGACAGTCTCAGAAAAAGAGGAGGGTGGACAATTTTTGTATTTCCGTGCGAAATGTTTATTTTAAAAGATGACTGACATGACTGAATTTCAGTTTCGTTGAAATAGCTTCTGTAGTTGTTCGTCCTGATGCACGTAAACACACTTCCAACGTTTCCGTCATACCGGATGTATTATCAAAGACATCATCTTCGAGATAATCTTTAGACAGACCAATGTCAGCACCTTGTCTGTTTTATTGAAATTAAACACATAGTGTTAGACAGAGGAAATTGAAATGCTATTAATTTACGAAGAAGCCTGAAGGAATTCTGCGGATTTTCACGAAAAAATATAAATCGACACTTTCCTATTTCCATCAATGTATTGTGATTTTTCCAATTCAAGGCCACTTGAAGGTCAACATGTCAGAGATGCTTGAACTCGATTTTTTGTCAGCTACAACAATATGATATCAGAAGTATGACATTATTATAAAAAAATATCAATGATCTTGAAGGTAAAGACTGTTAATCAAAATATTTATTTTTTTAATACTTTCTAATAAATTTTTTTGTATAATTAGAGTAGAATAGAACCATTACAATTGTAAAGAAGTTAGAGATAACGCACTTCCCAGAATTGTATCGAAATATCAGATCAGGTAGACTAAAATTTAAACGCAAAATTGCACCGAAAATAGAATGAAAATACAATCGGAAATAAAAATAAAAATAGTTTGAACTGGATAGAAAAATTGCAGTAAAATTTGAGTAAAGTACAAACGAAAGAGTGAACAATAATCGAACAAAATGTGGGTAAAATGTCCCGTATAAATTAAACGATAAATGGACATTAAAGTTTGTAGAAATGAAATAACGAAATGAACAGAAAATGTTGTTAAAATTAAATGGAGGACAAATAGGAAGTTATAAAAATGTTTAACGAAAAATTGTAACAACTTGGTTTATAATTTGGCTGAAACCTAGCTCAAATATGCAATAAAAATGTATTGAGTGAGGTACGCATTTTGAATTTTAAAGAAGCGGAAATTAGCAAAAGTTTCAACAAATGAAAGAAAGAAAAAAAATATGAAAAGGTAAAGTTATGAATAAAAAATGCATTACGATATAGAATAAACTTATTGAATAAACGAATCAAGCGTAAAGTAAAAATTTTACAAATGTTTAATTGAAAGTTACTTTACAGAAAATGAATTCATAAATCGAATGTGCCACACATACTAAATTTAACAAAAATCGACTAAACATAATATTAAAAAATAAAAACCTCAAGGAAGCTAAAGGAGAAGAATTAAATTAAATTTTAGGAACTGAAAGTAAGATTCGAAATACAATAAATTAGCATTAAGTTTCAAAAACTATCATTCTATTTTTGACGACCGTCTTAGAATTTTCACCAATTTCTCGCGGTCTGTAATAATTTTCGTGGAAGTCAAGACGGCTCGCTCGTCATATCGATTTATTTTGCTCTCGAATTCGGTTCATTTCGTGTAGAACAGGAGGAGAGCTCATGTTCGTTGATGAAAAGCAAAAGATCACGCGTGTACCGTCGCTGACGAGACGTTTGCTCACCTCCCTGACAAATTTATAGCCTAATCTCGCAAACAAACTCCTGTTTGCTCGAACTTTTACTAAAAAACTATGACAAACAGTTTTAGAACCGTGGGGCAAGTCCTTTCTCCACGAAAGTCACAACAGGTCCGTTCGATTGCCTCGAATAAAATTAATTTGGAACGAGGCCACGATTGAAAATGAAACGAACCGTCTCGGGATGAAAGAACGTTAAACAAAGTGCCTTTCACGTCGGTACAACAAGCGAAAAGCGGATGAAAGAATCTCTCGAAACAATCGGACCTCGAATGTCCCCGATAGAAAATCATGGCACCGCGTTATTTATAACCGAAGCACGTCAGAAAGCGTTTTAAGCTCTCGAGAAGCTTGTTTCTGAGATAAAAGGAACAATAGCGGGTAATGTGGTGCATCATAGAGTCCGGCATTTTTTCAAAGTACACCCTAATAGGATGATATTTTATTCAGACACACTCTCTGGTAGCACGGCGCGCCCTTAAAGCGCCTTCTAATGCACTAATATCCGCCGGAGTCTTAAAAAAACGCTTCACTTGTATAGTGGCTGCTTCAAAAAACGACGTAAGAATATTTATAGACAGATTCCAACGCGAGAGAACCATGCATAACGTCGAAATGTTAAAGAAAATGGCAGGAAATTCATTGTTTCCCGGAAAAGTGAGCCATAATTCTCAAGATATCAGACACGGTGTTTTAAACATGATATTGAAAATTTTATTATCGTATTCTATAGTATCAAATTAATTCTAATATACCCGTGCATTGTTTACTCGTCAATGAAACTTTAAACAAATGACAAAATTGACAGAATGTGACGTGCTCATATATTTGTAAATGAAAAAGTAGAACGTATAATAAATATACATTTGTTTATATGCAGCTTTTCCGTTCAACGAATCAGAAGGATAAGAATCGCCGAACGAATGCTGAAAAAAAGAATCACACCGTTCGATTTCTTCGCGCCATAAAACTCACCCCCGCCCACGACCGATTCATCCTCTTCCCGAAGATAATCGAACAACCACCCCTTTCTCTGCTCCTTGTCGCATTATTTACTCCTCATTATCGTCGTCCGATGGACCGTCTCCACCCCCTTAATCGAGGGATAATAAAAATCACTGTCGTCGCGCGATGGCTTCTCAATAAAGACATTGTCCGTCGAGCAAATTCTTATCCGTGAAAAGAGGGGGGGGAGCGGTGGTGGGTCACCCTTCGACTACCTTTAAGGGATCGCGGGAGGGGGTGGATTATCGGGTTCTGGATTACAAGCGGGAGCCGAAGCAAACGATTTCCTTCGAAAGCAGCCGGTGCAAAACGGCGGTGCGGAAGGGGTTGAAAGGGGTGGAAAGGCGTTATTGGCTCTAAGCAGGATACTTATTGAACTCTTGGCGGTGTTTTTATCACTCCTTTCTGCTTTTTAAGCAGTGTTTTAAGTGTTCTCGCCTTTGTTCCATGCGAAACACTCGCGCCCCTACGCCGCTCGCATTATGCACCCTCCGAACAGGAGTGCGGGAGATTCTTACGAGACTACGATTCGTAAACCGTTCCCGAAGGGTTCGGAAACTTTGTGAAGCTTTTTGACGGGGAAAACACCGTGGAACTTACTTTCGAGGGTTTTTCTTCGGAAGCAGTGCCGAAGCATCCGAATCTTCGCGCCAAACGTTAGAATTGAAGATGGCTTTGTCTACCAGGTCGTTATGGTTTCATAAGTATACTTTTTACAATGTTTGTTAAGAGAAAATACTGCAGGGTAAGTTTAAAGAATAGATTTAGGCTTTTTCTATTTCCGCGTCGAAAAATACAAACAAAAATGGTTTTAATTGGTAAGTAGTACTGTTTATTCATGTCTATCGACTTTTATTTATTTGAGCAATGCCGTATTTCTATAAAATATTAATTTTGCGTCATCTTATTCGGAAGAATATTTTTACTAATTGATAGATCCGAGTCTCGAGAAGAAATGATGTAGAAAATCTGGCAGTTTAACTATATTAATAAGACCGCAACAATAATAGTTATTAGTGTAATTATACTGTTTATTAATTGATGTTAATCCTGTATAACGCCATGTAACTTTGAAATTACATAACAATATATCTATACTTTTTAAGTCTTGTTTCGTTTTCTTACCATTATTTACATTGGTATTTTGCCATTGCATTTCCACCAAAAAGTCTGTTAACAATTGTTATTAGCTCCTGTTTCTCACGCCACAGTGGGTATTGTTTCAACGTTTTTGCAAATAGCTGATTGTACTTATTTCGTATACTAATAATTTCGTTTTATTCTTTTTTTATTTTTTCAATAAGCATAAAAAATTGCGCAATTATTATATGTGCAACTGTATGAATTTTTGCATGTATTATTATATTTTAGTAACAATTTTATTACTATTTTTATGTAACATAGCTTCATGAATTTAAATGTGCAACCATAAGCATTTTATTTTCTGAGAAGTCAAGAGCAACTAAAACAAAAAACATTACTACTTATACGTTGGCGGATTTTTTGATAAGTTTTGATTTGGAAAATTGCAGTGGAAAATGTAAGGAAGCATGAAATTGCTTGTTGATCGATACGAACCTAAAGCACCAGCGTGTGGATGTGTCCGTTAAATGAAATGCTCAAAATGCAATAAACATCTCTGTTTAAATCAATATGCAACTCCAAGTGCAAACTCGTTTATGAACTTCCATATTGGGCATACACAAAAATTCTATCCTATAACCACGACTTCAGAGTTATTATAAAATATACATAAATTGAAAATTAATTATTAATGCATATTCAAATGTCAATACTTTCTACTTGTACGTTATGTAATTTATTTTTCAAACGCGACAAAAGCTTGAATTACAGGGCGTTAATTATCAATAACAAGGCAGCATTAATATTTATTGGTACATTCATAATATTCGTCGTGAATATTATATAAACCTGTGCCTTCGTATTTTGCGAAATATTTATTAAAGTCGTGTGTTCAACTCAAGCGTGCTGTACTCAAAATTCCAACAAATAATACAAATAATTCACCGTGCATTCTAGTCCTTACAGCCCCTACGAATCGCGTTCTATTCCGCTAACTGCATCATCACACACATTTCCCCAATGTGATTCGATCTTCATTCACTCGAAGTCAACCGAAACTTGTGGATGAGCTTCAGGGTAAGAATTCGAGTAAATGTTCATCGATTCAGAGTGAATCGAGTGGCAATTTTCGATGAACTGTTGCATACGGGGGTTTCCGGTGCGTGCGCGTCGAACTGAATGACTGACGTACTCGATACACCACGTGTTTCCACCCACACCCCCATTTCCTCTCATGCAACGTGAGCCCCCGCGCGCGCGCGCGCGCGCGCGCACGCTCGTTCGTTCGTTCGCCATCCCCTGAAATTCACCCCCGAGTGCACTTCACCTTCCCGATTCACGATAAACGGCTGGAATCACGCTGAAAGTGTGACTAATGGCGGTCGACGAGCCCACGGAATCGCTAATGAAAGAACACCATAAACAGCGAACGACGAATCGGATGAATATTCATCCGATTCGTTCATCGGGATCCGTTTGACATCCCCAGTGGATCGAATAGACAGAAATGTTTATAGATGTGCCCCACCGGTCCTCTGTCGGGCCCGTTTACAACATTCCAAATCGTTGGAAAGCTTCAATCGCTGAACACCAATCAGGATTGATGTTGTTTGGTCTTGTGAGACTACATTTCTTTACAGTTAGGCGTCTGTCCTATTGTTCGCTGTTTAATTTCAGGGAGTTCTGATGAACTGATATTTGGCTGCTCACCTCTTTGTCCTTGGCTTGCAGTTCCTGTTCAAGGTTGCTGTTAGGCGTCCTCCTGGGATTGCTGACATCGTGTTGCTGTTGTTCGCCTCCCTGTTGCGTCTGGGACAACTGGTGCCCCTCAGTCTTCGAGTTCCCATCATTCGCTGCTGCGAGTTGCTCTTTTAACGCGGAAACTTCCTTTTCCGCTAGTGTCGCCCTCTGTGAACAGAAAAATGTAACCAAACGTTAATATTACAAAGATCGAGGCATAAACAATTGCTGTGCGAAGAAAAATACATCAGCAACTTAGGGATCTCTGGAAAAATCTGTGCAGTCATCCTTTAACCGATTGCCAGGTCACAAAGTTAGAACGTCTGAAGGTCACTTATCCTTCTTACTTTTGTAAAACTAATTGACGAAGTTCATTCGAATTTTCAGAATGATAAGACGTTCAAAGTGGGTCGTCACATGTATTCTGTATTAGTGTGTCTGAGTAAATGAAAACGGATCTTGAAGTGTCTGCTTCTGGTGTCCGTAGCATGGTGATGCTTAGCTAATTTCAGGCTCGTGAGATACGGTGCTTTGGCTTCGAAATCTAATCTACTAATTTATTCAATTTAGAGAGTAACCCAAGAAAACCCAGGAAAAGAGAAAAACCCGAAGCTGAAGATCATGACTCACGGTAAACGAGAACAGCGAGCTAGAGGTAGCTAGAAAGTATATCGAATACGCAAAACTCATGGCGTGTCTGTATGTAATTCCGTCTTATCGAGCACTATCGAAGGGTATAGAGAGGGCTGCGTGGTTTCTCGGAACGATCGATCAACTTCGATGCATCGAAGGAAAAACTGACGTGGTTTCTCGGCGGCACGTCCACGTGGCCAGTTCCGATACATATTCCACCACCGAATTCGCAATTACTTTAATTGCTTCCAGATGCCGATTAATGATCTAAACATATGCCGGTCGAATATAGGCGGCCACGCATGTGTTTTTCATTACGGCGCCACGACGATTATTATCGCCTACGAACGAAATAGTTTCATACATCGTGTCAAGAAATTCGTTAATCGAAGTACAGCTGAACCACCGATATCCGAAATAACGGAGAGACATAGTTGTTCGAATAAGTGAAACTTCAAACTACTGTACAGTTTAAAAAACATAATACGACTATCGATAACGAGAATGGAAATATAATCGAAAGGATCTATTGTTGGTTTAATTTAAAAGACTCACATTTTTAGTTGCAGAATATTGCAATTTTTCAAGTCATTTCAAAACATGCAAGTCCTCGTTTCAGTGCACAGATGTTTCAAAATGTTTGAGCATCAGAATAGTTTTAACAGTATTTTTGTTAGTTAAATGAGTACTTCCATCACGATTTTTTATGAATTCGTTTTAATTGTTATAAACGCAAGTAAGTGTGATGTTAAGTTAAATCTATTATATACGTTTTAAAAGAAAATATACTATTCGCACAATAGCACATTTGGATAGTGGAATATTCACTATCTTCCACGGGCATGCTATTTTGTCCAAATGAGTCACTAAATGAATAAAATTGAAGTTAAAATAATCACATTCATACTGATTCCCCAGTTCTGAGAAGTCTTGCTTCCACATTCAGTGAATTACTTTCCCCGTTATTCGTTTTTATCGAAGAAGTAGAACATGTAAACTCAATGCATATTATTTGGTTGCTTTTAATATCAATTTAAGAACAACTAGAATGTATCAATCCCAAATGAGTAAGGATTTCCGCAGGATCGACCGATTCATAGTAAATATTACGCCCCTCCTAGTAGCTTAGCTCCATTTCTACGTCGAGCATAATTCAAACCAGTGATTCTTCAGTTTTTAAATATTCCGGTCGAATACCAAACCTCTGCAAGGCTAAATTTCAAGTTTCAAGCAAACCTCATCGTTTAAATCTTGCTTGTCCAAAACTTTACTTGTGCAAGCATCCGTCCGTTGCACAACGCACTTTATAAAATATCTGACTCATCGACTACGTGATCAGAATGATTGTGTCAATCTTTCATTCGGAGTTCAGCCCAATACTGTCCAGTCCACCTGGAGCATAATTCAGTTCAGATCAATTGGGGCACAGTTCGGTGGAGTCCAGTTAGGCGAGAGTCCTAGCCGATCGAGACGGTAGAAAAGGAAAAAGGAAGGCATAGTCGAAGGCAAACTATGAGGGAGCCAGTAATGACCCATTGTTTCCCGCGAGAATCCTTGACGATGTTATCGATAATTGCGAAATGATATACGGGAGGTATAAATACATATCCGAACGGCGCGTTCATCGAAATGGCGGACGGTTATCGATACGATGTCTCGAGCATCCTCTCGCCGTGTTTGTCACATGGTGGAATTGAAGATGAACTGTGGTGGGGAGAATCGAGATGATCGCCGATAAAGATCGTCACATTAGCGGCGGAAGTCGTTCAGAGATAATGGCTTCTTTGAACGCTCCTAACGACGCTGCCTTTATAGTTGTTCTATCAACAATCGGCCGTTAAGAATTTCAGTTATGGGATTACGGGAAACTGCCTCCTTTCTTCCGGTCTCTTCAAGGTCTCCTTTATCCACAAAATGAACAGGATACACGTGTCTAAAAACGCTTCCTCAGACGGTTATAAGTCAGTTTATGACAAGCCTCCACGAATTTACACTTCCAGCTGCCTTATCTTCAGCTAGACCTGCCGTAGACCTAACAAGACTTTGGACCTAACATGTTGCAGTTAATATCACAGACTCCATTGGGTCTGAATCTCTGAAAAAGTAACTGGGACATTTTAAAACGTTCAATTTAGCATTTGAAGGTTCTTGAAATCATTTTGTACCATTTCTGTAAAGTCCGTGGGAAGTCTCAATAACAAAAAACCGAATTGGTAGCTAATTTTAATGGACCCTCAGAAATTACCAATTAAGTTGTGCAGACTGAGTTCCAAAATTTGGGATATGTAATTGAATATAAAAGTAAAGACCTGGGCGGTTGTTAGGTTCACTCAATGACAGCTGAAGAGATTTATTCGCGACCCTGAAGTCACGTACAGCATATTCAACTTTGGCTGATGACGCGAGTATATACATAGGGACAAATATCGAAAAAGTGAAGACGTTTTGAGGAGGAAAACTGTAGATTTGTAAACGAAAATTTCCAACATGACATTCATTTATCTTCTCGTTCTGTTTGGAACTGTTTTAATACTTTAGAGTGGTTGTTAGCTCGAAATTCAAACGAAATGGACCGCGATCGTTGTCAACGATAGTTATCGGTCTTATGAATGCGTACGCGTGCGTGTGTGTGCGCTTGAGGTATGCGAGTGTCGCAGCTGGTGTCGTGGCCCGTCAAACACCGAGCATTCTTCAGCATATCCCGAATAGATCAGCCTCCCTCATGGCTGGTGCGCGCGCGCACTTCTATTTTTACACCAAAAGCCCGAATCATCATCGTGTCACCTTCTTTTCCACTATTTATTTTCACGGCGGTTCACTAATGCTCTGGAGACATTGGGAATTCCCGCTGGATCGACGTACTGTTTTAAATTGCACTAGGATGCCGATTTCGTTCTCAAGCAATTTTATAACTCAGAATTTAGGAGGAAGTCTGTGAACGAAGAACAGAAACGAATGCATTTAATCTAGAGGGGATTGTCAAAATTGTGTTTCAGACTAAACTAACGAAATTTAAAACTGTAATAAGGAAAAAAAGCTACAGCTTGTGACACCGTCGTATTATTGTTATTAAAAATTATAAAACGAAATTTAAATAGTGATCATAAGAGTTACCGATTCATTCGAAAAACGTTCTTTAACAATGCAGTTGATGTTACACTTTAGTTAAGAGAAGGTTGGCGTACTGATTTGAAATTCGCGCGCTTTAACACCGGTCAATTATACACAAAATATTCTTCATCATTATAATCCGCAATTATTCAGCCCCTGTGATAATTCTTCCGCCTAAAATGTCAGTTTAAAGTCAGTTTAATAACACGAAAAGCTTTAGAATGCATTTGACGTGACAATTTAAATTTCGCGCGTTTCCAAACCAACCCAATACTCCTTTAAAAGTTATCATCTGCTTGAAATATTGAGCCTGTACAATAATTTCCGTACTCTAAATATGAATTTAGACTACCACTATTACTAAATTAATGGGTAACCCATTCAAAAATCTACTTTGTGTTTAAAATTAGTCCAGGGGATTTCCCGTGGATCGATAGGGGGTCAGATCGATCGTCGACGATCGCGATGGCGTCTAGAAAGGGAGGAATACCTTACAACACAGTCTTTATAATCTCCCGAGGGGCTGGGGTGGGGGTTGGATCAGCCGTTTATGACTAGCGGCGCTGTTATATTTTTTTGGGGGTGGCAGGGGCCGTGATATTTCAAATTTTCTCATTACACCTCGAGGTGCGAATGATCTCAACCCCCCCATACTACCAACCAACCAACCACCCCATCTCTCTGTTCACGCCGTTACAACCACCAAATCACCCCCCACAACCCCCTTCTTCAATCTCACACCAAGCAGCCATCACGGTGAACCCCTCTTGTATTTATTATTAAGATATCGACCCGCTCTAAGTCCTGCTACGCGGTGCAATATGCGGCGGGAAGAGTGTAAGTACGTGGCAGTCGAAAGAGAATAGTGATCGACCCTTTCTTATGGCTTTTATGTGCCCCCCTCTTTTATTTGCGGTTTTGGATATTACAATTTCCCTGTTTCCATACTTCCCTCTGCATGTGTATTGTTTTGTAGCGTTTTCAGTTTTTCATTTTTCTGTTTGCATCTCCCACCTGTAACAACGGACAGGTGTTTCCTTTGACCGCGACAGGATTTCCAAATTTTCTATTGAATCTAACAGGTGTAAATAGAAACCTCAAATCTCTGTACCGATATTCTAATTGTCTTTTTATTTCAATGTTTCGTACCCTCCGATTTCCTTATTCTTCAATGTACAGAACACACAGTTTTGAAATCAAAGCATTAGAGAAACTCCGTTGCGTAAGAGTGTTTTTAAACGCTCTCAGTTTTCCTTAGATAGTCGTATTTAGAGAGGAAATCGACTAGAACGCTTCCCAGGAACGCCGACTGAAAGAAATAGTTTCTCTGTTTCCGCAGCAGATGATCAGTGATTTTTTCCCCTAGGGCCATCGTAATTTATTAGTGGATCGCTCGTGAGAAGATCTCGGTCCCCAACCAGCACGTGTGCCTGAAACGATCACGCCGCTCCACGAGAGCATACGAAATCCTTGGTGTCGAGTTCGAGCAGGATCTGCTACGTGTTCACTTTGAATTATTATTGTATAATTTCGGAAAAATCCCTAGACCGTCACCGCGTTTACGGACGAACCTCCCAAGGCTTTCATTTTTACATTTCGATCGAACGAATCATTGTTGGGACCGTTTGGGGCTACGATACTGAAACATATAGTGATTACACGCTGCGGGCACAGATCGACTAACGATGTTTAAGAAGGGGCTTTAATTTTTCATTAGCGGGGGAGCATCAAAGGGATTCCGCGTTTTTTAACGAATGCCCTGAGGCCAACCGCCATTGTGCCTTCGAACACCCTTCGTGCTCCTCTAAAAAGACGTATTGACATTTCTTAAATATCGTAGCTACACTCGTTCGGATAGACGTCCTCATTTCGGAGCTCGTCCCACACGTGGGAACCTATGCCACATGGAGAGCACGGTTGTGCACACATGCTTCGGAGGAAAGCAAACTGAGGTCCAACGATGAGAAGTTCGAGATGAGGACCCGTTTATTGTCCTACGATTAATGGACACCCCCTCCAGAACCCCCACACACGCCGCTCTTGATAGTGATCTTTGTTTGTTTAACGGTTTTATCCCTTTGATCAGAGTTAATAGAAAAGTGTATGAAAGGAGAGAATAATACAGCGAGCCGGCTACTGGTTTCTTTCAACAAATTTTTTGCCAGTAAACGGATTTAAATATTTATGCTCCATAGCTAGTAAACCCATTGAGCACATTTTGAGCTTCATTAAGCATGATAAGAGGCGCCACATGCTCCACGGAATATCCAGTAAGCAGATACGAAATAAAATATTACTATTGTTATTATTACACAGCGGGCTAGAGATACCTAGTACGGTAGAGCCTCCAATATTCGAACTAATGGAGAGATATTTATTTGGATATAGCAGAATTCGAGTAATGGAATGTTCACTTTCTTCATATCAATTATTCTATATTTGATCAAAATGCCAGTATAGGTAACAAAAATGAAAGTATATAATGAAACTATTTTCTTGTCTGTTTTGGGAGTTCCATATTTTTTTTGTTGCTAAGTACAAGTTAACTAATACATTCGATTCTATAGAATATAAGTGTTTTTATACTTCAATCTAAGCACTTGTTTTAATGTCATAAATGTTGACAGATATTCATTGTATTTCTTTAGTATTTTACTGTTAAAAATTTTTACCAGTTAAATGGGTATTCTTATTAATGTTTTTATTGGCTTGAAAACTGAAGTTTTGCAAACAAAATTCATTTTGATTGTTATACATGCGTGTAAACACAATATTAGATCTAAACAGACACATTATAATAATATATTTTGAATGTAAACCACTGAGAAAAAATATTTAACTATTTGGTCTATAGGTATTAATCTACATTATCGTTACAATATTAATGCTCTTCAAAATTTTACGATCACTAGTTAAATATCGATGAAAGACACGAAAACCTTAGTGTAAAGAAATTATTTTTCGTTTACCTTGAAAACACCCCATCCCTTTAGTTACTGAATTCCATACGCGTATTAACCACAGAGAATATTTCTCTTCTAGCACTTCAAACGACCAAACAAGGACTACGATCTAGATGAGCCATTTTTTAATGAAATAGAGTTCAATACATATATGAAAGCAGCCAATGATTATAAACAAATCCCAGCGTATCAGCCGCTAACATTCGCTCACTGTTACGAAAAATTTCTTTGAACTCTAAAATTTCGAAGCTGCCACAATGAATACTAATTTTCCTTCTAAATTAAAAATCTGAATTAAAATCGGTGACATTTTCATGTTGCAAAATATAATACTCTAAATGGTCGAATCTTTGTTCAGTCTTTACACTTGACTATTCTACAATATTCAATTCCTCTATATCGTATAAAAAATACTGTCTTCAAAGAATATTTCATGCGTGTCGAGCGGAATATGGAATGATTCCACGCGAAAATTAGTCAGAGTCGTATATTGAAAGTAACGAAATTTTGCGATTGCTTAATGACAATGGGGGTTGGTCGATAAAATTGTGTGCACGTCGGACGGAAAGAGACGGGTGGAGATTGTACGATCGGTCGGCTCAGATCACAAAGATGATTCGCTTTTGGCGTACGGCCATTGTCGTTCGTTGGAGCGAGCAGAATCGAAATGGCAAACGGTAACTCGATTGGCCCCGGCCTGTACACGGATTGCGAATTATTTCTCGTGTGCGCTCATTTCGCGGCCAAACAATCGTGATCGATTCATGCAAATTTCGCCGATTCCGCTGAATCGAGTTCACCATTGTTCCACAACGGGGGGTTCGTTTGTGCAACAACGCGAGAGATTTTCCGATCGGAAAACCCGGGCCCGAGAAAAGGAATGGCCACCGCGATTTTCACGCGAGTTTTTCGCCGTGCGCCGAAACGTCATGGCGACTGATCCGGTATATGAATATGTTTGAAGTATCTTCGCATGGTGTTGGTATACAAGATGGATAAAGAGAAAAATTGGAAAATAGAATGGTAAAAATGTGTAAGAGGAAATTAGGAGATCAACACGTCTATATCTTTGTAAATAAAATAAAGAAAATAATAACAAAATTCTAATTTCTTCAGCTTCTAGATACTAATTATTTTTCGATTTCCAAAGTATATGATTTCATACATCACATTTTTCCTATTTCCTGATTTGTAAAGCGTCCGATTCCCGCATTTTCCAATTTCCCTATTTCGGTACTGTCAACACCTAAACTTTTTTGTTTTCCAAATTTCTGTTTATCCATTTGTAATGCATTCAGTATCTTTCTTTTTCGACATTCAATACCTTCTACTTCACAATACCCCAGTTTTCGGAACTTCGCATCCCTTTTATTCTCCCAACTTCCTGCTTTCCAAAGCATTTTCTTTCCAGTTCCCAAGTTTTTGAAGCTTTTGCTTCCCCCGCCTCCCAGTTGTCTACACTTCTTGCACTCACAACGCAACCACAACATCCGAAGCAATATTTCATATTGTTTTATATCTTATCGTTAGCCTGGCAGCCCGTAATTCCCAAAAATGTTCGCGAGCTGAAACAAAAAAATTACCAGAGCCACGAACGAAAATCACGTGTCAGCGGGAGCGGCAACGTAAAAAGAGCAGAACAGGAAGAAGTGTGGAGAAAGTTTTAGCTGGTTGGCATTGGAAGGATATCGGTACCTGAAGAGCGAACACAATACGTGGCTATATTTTTCTAGGGCCGCCACGGGAGTCTAATGGCGGTCGCGAGGACTGGAGAGGGGTAGACACAGGGATTTGATATAGACGTCATTGTTTCCGTTCGGCACCCTTGTTCCACCCCCAGCACGAAAACTACCCCTTACAACGGGGGTGGCGGCTCGGTGTGGCTGCCATTCAAGCCACTTTTTCATATCTCTCCTCTGTGTGTTTCTCTTCCCGCGTTCTTCCACACATAGATTACAATATTACCGCGTGTAACCACCCTCTCGCGTCCTCTGATATATACGCGCACTTCTGATCATAACATAAATTTTAATGATGGCCGTGATGAAAATATAAGAACGCGCGAATATTTATGGCGCCTGCCGCGGCCAGTACCAACCCTCTGTTTCCGTGGACGACACCCGTAATCCCTTTCGTGTCTCCAGAAGCAAGCAGCACGCTACCCTTTACCCGCGAATGTTTGCCATTCGAAATGTATTCGATCGAGCAAACCCGAAATTCGAGCCGATTTTCGTCGTCCACCCCGTCCCTTCTCGACCGGCTGAAGGTTCATCGGAAAAGGTCCACCGAACGCGAGAGAATATCTTAGGGACAGTCAAAACTTATGCAACTGGGAAACGAGAACGTTGATGCTGATCGAATAAATTCACTGCGATTGTTTGAGATTTTCTATTAATTAAAATATTCCAAACGCTCCTCCTGACATCACAAATATTTCCGAGTATTATTTCGAAAACCATAAAAAGACCACCGCAGTACCCAGAAGAGATCAGGTAAGTAGCTATATCATGATTCAGAATTGATCATTCCAAAATTACACATTCTCATCTTCTGACGAAAGAACCAGCCTCCTTGTACGGCCAGTGCACCTCTATAATTATAACGGATCACTTAATTTTAAAGTGCTTTGAATATGCTATACTCCGCGATAAATTAAAGTTGAAACCACTGCTTAAGGACCACTTCGAAGACAATTCTTGGCTTGCTGAATTTCATAAAATAAATCACACAGTATATTTCTTCAGTTGTCGCCAATAACCTTGTAGTTGATGTGACATGAATTATAAATAAAAAAAAATATTTGAAAGTAATTATACTGTTACGAACATTCTGTCAGCTGGCAATCTCTGGTCCGCCAATGTCAGCAATGGCGTCCGCATCTATCGACACACACATACACACAAGCATAAGAGTATAGCAACTTCTGATTAGAGGTAGAATTAATGATTCGAAAATCAATACAGGCCCGTCCTCCTGAGAGTATTAAGACACCGATGGGGTGACGCTATCCAAAGACTAGAGTCGAATGGAGACTGAAGGGGATTGTGGGTGGGGTATAAACGGGGAAGAAGGGAAACTAGAGGGTTCGATGGTGGTAGTATATCTGTCGAAGGGAGGGTGCTGTTCCTCGTTTCAGGATCTACTATTTTGTCACCAAACCCTTCCACGGCCTTTGATAACTAATTAGTGTTTTACCACCTCCCTCTGCCCCTCCCGCGCAGCTCTCCTTTATCGTCCCAATCAGGGGACGAAGGAACCCCTTTTCATGCGAAGGCGCATCCAGCCCTCAAAAAGATGGGAATCAGAGGATTTCCAAAGCGAAGCGTCAAAAGTGCGCCCAGAAAAAAGGGGGCGGGGTGGGTTTTCGCCAAAAGGGATTGTTAAACGGAAAAACGAAAATCACGGGTGCTAACAGCTAAGTAGATCACCCGTGGATTCTCTTGAGAATGCAATTAAACGTTTCCACAAGATTGTCTTATTTCTTGTCACCCATGAGATTTGTAAACTTCAGTTTACAAAATGTTGAATTCTTCTGTTACTGAGTTTTTGAAGCGTGTAACTTCCGTCTCTCCTGCTTTTCAATGTTTTGAGGCACTAAGGTTTTCTTTTAAATTTCGGAATAAATAGGATAAAAAATTGGAAGATAGAATATGTCACCAGCCATTCATTTACAGTTTCTGTGTCTTTTATCTTTAAAATAAACTACTGTACAATGGTTTCAGGATCATATTTAGGTCGAAGTTAAAAATCGAGTTAAAAAAGATTAAAAAACTCACAAGACAGTAAAACTGTTCCAAAACATTCTGAGTTTAATTGCAAACATTGAGGTTTGCTTTGGGTCTGAAATTTAAGTTAGCACTGGTCATTTAGGTTTAATATACTTAGGTTTAATATATAGGTTATATATTCTTCAGGTAGTATCAATCCATATTCAATTTTGAATAAATGAAAGCAAATTGAATAACAGTGTTTTGTCTAATGGACTAAAAGGGGTGTCTCAATATATCACAATATCAGAAATCGCACAATGGTATCGTTTTCTTATCAGAAGTAGCGTTCATCTTATCACTTGATAGCCATAAATCTGTTGGTCGACGGATTCGTTGAAAGAAGTCTACTTGTCACGCGTTGGCGCCTATCTCATCGAATCCCAACAATTAGAACTTTGGAATTTTACCTTGAAATTTATGGCAATTTATCAGCAACTCTTTACTCAAATATTAACAATTTCAATGTTTCGATATTTTTCTTCAGAGACTCTTCCCGTTATCGAACTCGAAAAAGTATTCCCCGAAGGATTCGAGTTTTTAATCGTACACAATCGTTTTTGGGATTTTCGGGTCTCAACATGACGGAAAATATGAGTTTTGGGACGGTGAGATACGAACAGAAATTAAACAAATCGAATTAACTGTATGATGAGAGAATTTCCATTATCAGGAAAATTAGCAATTTTCCACTGTTAAACGAGGTATACTACCCCCACCACTACAATAACAGCGCTATCCATGCGGAAACTCGAAGAGGGTGTATCGATTAATAATTTATTCATTGTTTGTGCACGTTAATTTATCGTTGATTCAATCAATTGTTTAATTCGAAACCGTCCAATCTGACCAATTATACTTCTGTAATCCATTTCCAACCACAACATCAAAATTTAACCTACATTATAAAAATCAATAATCCAACCTACCTAATTTGGAAATATTTTCCATGTCCGTAGCGACCTAAAAATTAATAATAAATATTCTGAAAATAATGTTCAAGATTTCTCAAAGTCTCTACAATTCTCTTTCTCTTCAGATTTGAGTAGGCGAGATTTATTCTGATACAACGTTTCGAGGGACACACGATCGCCTGCTCATCGCTATAATTAGTGGTGTTTTTGGAGCTATACATTTGCACACAATGAGTCGATACTCGTTCCAAGAATGAAAATTTTCGATGGGTTCGCATAGTTGCGCGAGTTGTATCAGAGAATTGACTCCGCCCCCAAAAAAAGAGGATCACTTATGTCAGTCGCGGCTTGTGTTAGCGTCAACAGGAATTCGACGATTAGAGATGACTCATGACTGTTGGCATAACGCTTTTCGCCTCGTCTCGCAATCATTTTCCCAATCCTTTGTTGCAACATCATTACGTTCCTCGTATCGTTCGCATCTTCGCAATTTTCTAGGATTTTTTTTTTCGTCCATCGGGTGCGCAACACGCTCCACTAAGGCAACCCTTCGCCGTCAGACGTTCACATAAAGGCGCGGGAAAGTTCAAACAGCTCTCTCGGGAGACGTGTTGATTGTCCCGCGAGAACGCTGCTACTTTTTTCGTGAAACAAAGACCTGTACTTCAATTCTTCGTTAACCCTTCACGGTTCGTATTTTTTCACAGACATTCATCACGCAATGAGGATCATAGTCACCGAGTAATATTTCAAAAGCCGATAAAGTTGATACAGACACCCACCTAGGTAGTCCTGAAATTCTCTTTCGCCTGAATGGTTTATTTCTACACGATGAAGATGATCTTCATTTTTGTGTTGTGTCATATAGCAAATATGTCCTTTAGAAATGGTGAAAATAGAATTTCTGATAACTCCTGGTAAGTATATTTGTAGAGGCATTTATGTTAGGCCTCCCGAGGTCATGTTCTTGTGTACAGTATAACTTCTTTCTTAATTTGAGAATGCAACAATGAATGTATGACTGAATGAGGACGATTAATGAGTCACTAGAACAATTCAGATTGTATTAACAAATGGGAAGACCATTTGCAGGTGAATTATACAATCTAAATGGATTGTAGAGCCATTGATGATTGCGATATGACATGGACCAGTCTTTTTAGTTGACGTCTACATCCGATGTCTCGATGTGTACGAATCCTTAAGGAAAGTGTGGAAATCTTACCTAGGATCGCCTGGATTTGCGTTACATCAAGTTGCCTGCGAGATCAAACCAACGAAATCGAATGAAATCAAATTGACAGGGCTGCCTAGACAAATGGGGTCTATTCAGACACGCCGGATCCGCATTGCAAATCAATCGGGCCAGTCTGAATCAAACTGTTGGCCTACCTAGATAAGCAGAACCTGGCAAGACTATTCTGAATGAAGTCGTTCATACATCCGGGTGAATCGAGATCACTTGAGCTGATTTGAAGCGGCGTCAGTGTACAGCGGTTCAAAAGCAAAGCTGAAGAATCCTGCGCGCACACTCGCGTAATCACTCGTCTTCTTTCTCTAGGATCCGCCGTGAATCCTCGAATCGCGACATCAAACGGGCTTACCCTAACTGAAGCCACCCCTTCGCGCAAGTCGCGTCGCGACTGCAAGTCCTGAACAGGTTAAACGATAAAATCGTCCGGAGGTCTTTTGAGGAATGGATTTCTAATGATTGATAAAGATAATTAACCGGCCTCGCTCGGCAACCCTTTGATTCCAGCCCCAAACCCTTCCTCTCTTCGGCTCCCGGTAGCCGGCGTCGTCCTCGGCTTTGAAATCCCAGAAGCGATTTCCAACCCTCTCCGCCCCTCGGCCTCGTTCTCGTCTCCTTTTCCTTCGTCGCTTCTTTCGACAAGAAAATTCGAGTCTCCCGCTCGATACGCGGCTGTTATGCCGATCGTTGCTCGGGCGCTCGCGATAGCGCCGCCATCGATCAGGCTAGTTTGCTTCTTTAAACGCTCGTGTTTCGCGATGAAAGGTTGTACTTGCGCCCGGTACAAACCTATCCTCATCGCAAACGGTTGGAAAAGCTGATGAAGTCCCGTGAAATCCTTGGATCACCCCACCTCGCCATCCGCTTCCAAATGAGTCACTCGATTGCTCACTGGACGAGGAGTTGCTAGATCTCAGAGAAATACACTGTTGATGGAAAGTTTCCCAATCGTCTTTCCTTGTTTTTTTAATATTAATCGGACGGGGATTTGCATTGTGGCGAAACAATTTTTATACCTTTAGTATAACAAGAGGAAGTAAAAGAAGAATTATTTGATGTAACGTGGTTGGCTTCGTCACCGAGTAATTTTATGGATCCGCTTTAGGACAGAAAGGCTACACGATACTGTCGAAAATAAAACATAAAGCTCCGGATTTTTATACAAAATGCTTGAAAGAATATTCCTCCGAGTGCAATATAGAAATTAACTGAAAGAATGTCCGGTTTGGCAAAATAGTGATAGCAGTTAGAATTTATTTTTTTAATGAGGACTCAGTTTTTGCCGAAATACATTTATTCATCGCTATTATATTTATTTATATTTATTCATTCATTTTAAATGGCATCGGAGTAGTCGGAAATTTTTCCAAAATTTAAAGTCTCAAATTCGGGGACTCAATGCTTCTCGAAGGACCCCATTTTTATTTACTTGATTTTGTTAATGTTGGACTCATTAGGGATTCCAAACGGATGATGCTATGAAACTAGCGAATGCATTAAAACGATTCAGTCAGTTTCTCGCAATACTTCGTGAAAAAGATCTGTCAGAGTCACAAAATGTAGGCCCCAAAGGTCAGCGATCATCCCACTACCCTGCATTCGACAAAACACTGTAGCTTAATGTAGCCCGCATACTGTAATCCGTAATGAAGAACTTGACCTTGACCAGCCTAAGTTCTGTGGTTCTACTACAGCCCTTTCTAGTGTTACGAACCCCTGGAACGCTACGCCATATGAAAATAGGGCTGTAATGGATCTCCCTTCCAGGAATCACCCCCGAAACGTCACCCTCCCTTTGTTGCTTCTCACCCTCTGGTCGCACACCCTCGAAGGGCGCAAAAGTCGCCGCGGTTGCATTCATCCTGGCGTCGCGTTATGTATCTCTCGATCTCTCACTCCTTCCATTAAAAAAAAATACCTCGAACAAGAGGTGATCACCCTCCGAAAAAATTGCTAGAACGCTAGCCGCTGAAAAAAAAGGAAGAATGAACAAAAATAAAAAATTCCAGGGCCGTTCGATTCATCGAAAGTTGCACACGGTTGGAGAAAACTTCTGCAAGGGGGGTGGAAGGGATGGATGGTTTGGAGGGTGGGGGTGGGGATGAAAATAAGCGATAATGCGGCGGCTTTACTTAGCTAATTAGGACTCTCTCCCTTGCTCCCACCTTCTCCCGGTTTTCTCGCTCATCTCTCAGCCTCTCCTCCCCCTGGCTGACTCCGTCTCGCAGGTTAGTCTCCTTTCAGCGTGAGTATTAATTCATTTAGATATTATTTTGCGAAGCGGGCATTAACGTTCTCAATCAAATTAATTAAATCACTCACCCACCCCCGCGGCCAATCCCCTTTCGTTCTTTTCGCGCATGCATGCGGAGAATTCGAGACGAGGGTGGATTTTCGGGGCGAATCCAAGTAGAAAGGGGTTAACGCAAAGGTCCAGGATAATTACCCACATGGCTGGCAATGCGTATTTCACTTTGATCAAGTCTGTGTTTTTCTTCGTTCGCCTATCAGCACACCCCCGACCACCCAACCCCCTCCACGCTCCCGGCTGGACGTTCTTTCGATCCCGGGAACTACCCTTACATCGTCACCGGGCCTGATGGCTAGGTAACCGACCTTTTGTCCAGGTTCGCCGCGCGTTTTAATTATTTTAAAGACACCTCCACCGCCCCGAAGCGTCTAATTTCCCTATGTTTTTTCGAAAATCCTCCAAGAAAGAGGACTGAAATGTGCGTGACAAAGCGAAACCAGATCACAGGGATGACAGAGACTCTTGGTTTCGACTTGCAGACGATTTTTTTAAAAACACAGTCCTCACGGTGACGTGTCTTCCCTTGCATTCAGTTTTTCTGTCAAGCTTTATGCGTGCATTAGCAAACTCGATTAAGTTACTGTTTTGATATCATATAAAAGAAATTGCTTGGAAGGTTAGTTTTATGTGGATTCTCTCTGAAATTGAAATTTTCCAAAGGGATGAAAGGTGGATTTTTAAAAGAAAAAATGTTTGCTCATTCTGCAATTAAATTGGAAACTTCATTAGAGCTACCCAGAGACGTTTAGGCAAACTAAACTTTGTTACAGACTCAGGTTAGAGCGACACGCCAACATATCTATACAGAAGCCCAATTTACCTAATATTTTCTACTTTTCGGTGAAAATAAACGATTGATGAGTTAGAATCCAAGCCATTAGGAATCCTAACCCTTTGGCTACGGTTGATCTAAACGCAGAGCTTTATCGTTGTACACACAGCTTTTCCGCAGAAGACAATATGAAACAGTTATATAAAGCATTTCTTTAAAACTAATAAAACATAATTGTTGGTACAGGCCAGCCACAATCCTCCGAGGCAAACCGCGAAATAGATGAGCCACTATAGCAGCTGAAGGGTTAAGGCACTCGAACGGCCTATCGAACAGCAAAAAGCAGCCGGCGACGCATCGGAATTAATTAAAATCTGTTTCCACGATCCGTTCACCTAATTTATTAAGTCCTCGGCGCTAATGATTCGCGGTATCGAATAATTAGGTTCGTTATCAGCGTTATCAATGCAAGATAAAGGAGTCCCCGCGAAGAATGCGAACCGCGGTAATTAATGCTACGGTATATAATAAATATCGAGTGCAGTCGACGTCCCGAGGCTTTTAAATTCAATTCACTATAGCGACTCGGGCGCCAATATGCTCGCCTTCTACCTCTACCCCCTTCCACCCCCACAAGCAACCCTGAATCAACCCTCTTTTCTAAGTACCCTTCGCCTCGAAGCGACAAACAAGCCCCGATACGAAATGAAAATCAAATGAAGATTAAGGCCTGACTTATAATGAGAAGATTGCCTCGGGGGTGGGGGGAGGTTGATTACCGAGACTCTTTTCATACCGAAGATTTCGTTCATTCACGGTGACTTGTTTTTTTCTTTCACCCTCCGTTTCGTTTCTTCTTCTTCTTTTTTTTTAACTGTAATCGATGTTCCTCATGCACGATTTTCCGAGGCCCTTTAAGGCCCCTCGATTCAATATTATTAATCGATATGTACGATGTGTTGTTATTGTTCATCGCTGCAACAAAGAATGCATAAAGAACACCGCATTGTCGGAATGGGCCATGATTAAAACGATCGTTGCCACGCCGCATTCAATTAACTTCTTTCCCAACAAATTCATTAAAACCGACCATTATCTCGGTGGAACGTTTAACGTGCATTACAGCCGAATTCGTTCTCTTATTTTTTGTTTAAACCCCGCTCCATTGTGTGTTAAACCAATAACCGTGTTAACATCGTAATATTGGAATGACTCATATCGTTCACCGGCACGCACCGCGGAAAAATTGCGTTTTCGTTGCATCACCGGCATTATTTTCACCACGCCAGATAATTGAACCCGCTGTAATTTGAGCTCGCCGGCTATTTTTTCGGAACCATTGATTGTTTTGCTTACTGTGCCAATAAACCAATTAAAAATATACGCTAAACCGCTTTTCGTACCGTTTCTAATGCTTCTCTGATATTCTTTAGAAACTTTCATAAGAATAGACATATTTTTTCAGTTTTCTGCTTTATAGCAGAAAATTAAAATTATGAAGTTCTGCAAAAATTTGTTTTTCAGCAACATTTGTTAACAGTAACTGTTTGTCGTAAACTCTTCGGTGTAGTTAACAAACGTACCTGAAAAAATTACTCACTGCACCCTCCGTTTCCTGAGAAAACTTCCGTTTTCAGCCAAATCTTCCAAACTGCCCGTTCTAAGGGACTGTATAAAGGGTGTAGGGGGACAGAAGCTTGTATCTCACCCCAGCGGCGAAATTCGAGCTGACGGTGGCCCACGGGCATTCACGAGACCCCGTGGCCCCGAAAATAAACTTTTTTTCCGAGGAGGAATGCAAAAAGAGAGCGAAATCGGGGTGTGAGAGACGTTCTCTCGCGAGAGGAAGTACCCCGCGCAAAATAAGGGGCCCCTTCTGGATGAAAAGGGGGCCCTTGTTCGCCAACAATGCTACCCTCTTATTGTTCTAATTATTCGTACATGCGATTAACGCGTGCATGCGACAAATATGCGGCGTTCTCGCGGGGGACACACTCCCACACACACGGGCCGCACACGGGGTCCACAAAGCGTGTCACACGGACACAATGAGCGCCATCTGACACTCAATTAACGAGTTAATGCGGTACCGTTGATAATTAAACAAATACGCGCCGGTTTTTTGCGTTCAGCCACTCCCTACTCCCGATTTTTGCATTATAGCGACGGGAACGACTGTTTTCAGGGTTTTTTGCGATGCCTCGGATGGCAATTATATTAAATTTTATCAGGAACGTTGGACGAATTAATTTAACTAAAATGCGGGCTGTAATTAATTAATGGGTTTCGATGTAAATTAATTGGCTGTGAATCTGTCAGGAACGAATGTGTTTGAGGAAATCATAATAAAGACTGATTTTGACGGCATGTTTTAAACATTCTTAGCAATTAAATTATCGAGTTTGCTGTTTCATTGAAACAACTTATATCTTGCTTAAAAATGATTAAATATTGTTCTATTGTATACGTTATTAACGGACTGTGCATACTTCGTTAATTCTTCTTATTACATCACAATTAGTAATTATTAAATATTTAATTTATTCGCTGATACAATAAATTGATAAAGATGAAATTTAAA
This sequence comes from Macropis europaea, assembly GCA_916610135.2. Taxonomy (NCBI): domain Eukaryota; kingdom Metazoa; phylum Arthropoda; class Insecta; order Hymenoptera; family Melittidae; genus Macropis; species Macropis europaea. Next base: position 19,836,455 of record OU744345.1, on the reverse strand, counting down.
TCATGTAATTCATAACTATCTCAATTAGTTGAACTAAATAAATTCTTCAGAATATTGTATTCATTCTGTACCGTCAAACGTGCAATTTGTATTATCCATTTCATTTACAATTGACAGAATAAATTTAATTGTTTCTGCGCTTGGATAAAAATTAATCTCGTGCCGTGCGTTAATATTAAATCGCTTTTTTGTTAACAGACTGTTAATGACTGGAAAATTTCTAGGTATTTTTATCATTTTTATTGATACGTGTTATGTACAAAGTGAACGAAAATGGAAGATTCAAAATTGACGATATAGAGTTACATTAAATTTGTATTAATAAAACGATTAATAATCAGACGAGTCGTAGTTGTTTTCATAATTTTTATTGAAATATGTTGGAAGTGGATATGAATGGAAATAAAGGCGAATAACATGCGAAGGAATTGGTGCCGCGCGAGCGATTATTGTGCTACCGGAAACGGATGTGTGAAACGTAGGAGGGGGGTGGTGTGGGGGTAAGCTGCGGACAGAGGAGGGGGGTAATGAGCGTTGTTTTCCTTGTCACGAAGAATGGTGAGCCGAAAACGAGTATTGAGAGTCTTTGACAAATAATTCTCTGTCCTATCCACGAATTCGTTCCTCCATAGAACACTATAAAGAGCTATAGAGCTTTGTAATAAAATATAAAGCAATTTGTAGTACGCGTAAGGAGATCTATCAGGTTGATGTGTACGCAATGTCGTACCTTTGTGTCGTATTTAATTAAACAGATTTTTCACAGTTTCCAAGATGATCGGTTAGCTCTGTTATCACGCTGCAGGGGAGTGCAGTGCCGTACAGCTTTGTAATAGAATATAAAATAATTATTAACGTTTAACAATTTCATTCTTAGACTTCGTTTTCTGTTCCAAATCAAAGATGAAATCGATCTCGTGATCGAAGTTTTTGATTCGAGGATCGAATGTTTCGGAGCGGAGAATAAACAAATCTTTACGAATATAAATCAGCAGAGTGTTATGTCTCTGCCATAAACGATATCGTATCGCGTATTTCTTATCAGCTTCGATACCGCTATCGACTCAAATTGTTCTCGATGCCGCGAATCGTTCCACCGGAAGCACGCCCTTCTTCTTCCTTTCGAATAACCAAATTTTCAGACAATTTAAACCATTTAATGAATTCTTACATATTTAATTTTATTTAAAAGCAAGTACTATTCATCGAAATTTGTTCATTGCTGAATAATTTGTAATGAAAATTATAATAATTCGTTGAATTGTTCACAACTGTATAAAAAGTGTATAAATATTGGACCATACAAAATTTTGAACAATTTTTTCAAATTCATACCAATATTTCATTCGTAATTAAGCTACATACATCGTTCGATTTCGAAAACTATTTCATGTTACCTTCAGACTTAATCGATTCCCAAATTTAAATCATTTCTGCAGCGTGGATTCCGTTTTTGCTACTACACACTATTACACGACAAAAATTGAACCCGTCGATGGTAAAATCGAAAACTGAACAACAGGTCCATTTCAATTCACCTAAAACTCATTTTCAAAAACAATATCCTGTCATATGTTATAGTTGCAATGAAAAGACCGTTTGGTCCAAATTTGTCACGACGTTCCCAAAATTAGTTTAAACATCATTGACGTTGGTTTTGTTAAGTCAGTAACTGCTGATGCAGGAGTTGCAAGTAATAGTTTTAACTCTCAAATATTTAATACAATCTCGGATAGAAATGACTAGATTGACACTCTCACAGTGATCATTTTGCAAGAAACACAGTCCCTAGATAATTCCCGGCCTGAAAACAATACCCAAAAGTGTTTACACGAGCCGAAGATTGACTGGCATGTTGTTTGATGTTGCTTCGCCGGTGTTTAGGTGTCACTTTGACCAGATAACGAGCTTAGGGTACTCGCCACCCAGGGACATCGGCTTCCTAACCTATCTGTTCTCCGAATGGGTCGTGCCATACAAACAAACCAGAAGTAGTTTCCTCCGAAATTCTACAGTGGTCCATTTGTGGCTCTATAAAGTCCCAAAAAGGGTCATTTCGGAAATTAAAAACTCCTATAAAACATTAGTGTATTATAGCTGCTTTCTTGTCTTAAAAAACACTAAATGAGGATTCTTCAATTCGGAAAAATTCCTAAGCACTCCAAATTTGTCTAATTTGACTTAGGCGTTGATTAGGGTTGTGCTGAATTGTCATAACGAAATTACAATTCGTCCACTCTAAATTATTCTTCCTTTCGCTAAAGAAAGAACAAAATTGTCCATTTTCTGAATTTCAAAGCCGCTGTCTCTGAAAATGTTAACGTTTTTCTCGATTTCCCGTACTATGCATGCAAAATTAATTCCGAAATCCGGATCAGGTGCTCAAGTAGCCGAAAAAAGATCTACCGTTTGATCGAGAGTGAGTGAACGAGCCACGGATAAGGGAGAAGCATGGAATCGTGGTAAATGGGAGGGTGAAAAGGTGAGGTTGGTTTATGGGGTATCGAACCTAACCATTATGACACGGCACACCGTGTCCTCGTGCCACACACACATACACACAAACGAATTTCCTATGTGTGCAAGTCACTTGTTGCTTGATCCTGCGTGGGTCAGCCAGTCCTATCACTCGCACCGTATTTTGATAACGCTAAAATCCTCTTTTATTATTTCCTGAGTCTCTGTTGAATTGATATGTTTATATAAAATCTCATACAGTGACTGGTACAGTTTTCCAAATTATAACATTTATTTTGATGTACAGCTGGCGAGGCGACACAATGGCGTAACATTCACGAGCTTTCTAGTCTCTTCAGAATAAAACATTGGAGTTTAAAATTAAATCGGTTTCATTAAAAATTTGTGGGCTTGTAGCGAATAATTTATGTGTTATTTCATAAATTATTCTATACATATAATTGCTGCTAAATAAGTTTAAATTTATCTAGATTTCTAGATGAATTATTTGAAATTATTCTGTTTTCATAATAATCTTGTGTTATTCATGAAAATGTTTATTATGCATTGTTGATAATAAAACAGCATGAAGAGTGGCTGAGTAGGTTTGGAGTCGCGGCATGGGCACCATAAAATATTTTTAGACGGTTCTCAGCCGGGGAGGAAAAAGGTTAGGAACCAGCATAATCGGGACACGTGCAGTCGATACGTTAAAGTCGGCTATTGAATTTTTGGAACTGTCTTTCGCACCACGTGGTCCATATTACACACTTCTGATTACTACGAAAAAAGAAACAGTTTATGGCCTCTCCTTCGGACCGTTTCCATACTTCAGACTCGTGAAAATAAGCTTCTGAATAGCTGTTAGTTTCTTCAAGACTAATTTAGTTAGTCTACAAATGATGAAGCACACTTGTCAACAATTTAAGAGTGAAATAAATTGTTTAATTAACGTCGCATAGTCTGTTATTTGAATAATAAATAAATATATTATTCAATAGATGAATCCGCAGCACTTGGTAAAATAAATTTAAATGGTCAAAACAGAAATTCAAATTTGGAGCACATTAGGTCCATTTTATTAACTTGTCAATAATTAAATTTACAAACGGACAGTCCAATGAGACAGTCCAAGACATTTTAAAGAAATAGGAGAAAAGGTTGCTTCCTCATTTGTCAATAGTTCAGATAAATTTATTGTAACGGTTGCACTGATTGCAGTAGATAATCCTGCACAATAAAAACAATAATTACTCTTCTGTAAAAGTCCATCGACGCTCGACGAAGAGATTTTAATTCTGAGTCGCTCAAGTACGAGCTTTACGTGAAAAAACATATTTTCCTACCATCAACTATCTTCCAAGGTTCACCAAGCAATCAGAATCTCAACAAATTCATAAAAGCCTAAACCCATATTAAAAAATCCCTAAAACTGTTGACTAGACCCAAAATCTATAATAGTCACGATGAAGAATACTGCTGGCATGTCCAACCATTCAGACATCCGCTTCCACAGAAAAATCCGTTTCCAAGTCACAACTGTCATTCATTTATCACCGAACGAACATCCTCCTAAAACAAAACGGACAGCAATCACCCCGAAAAAAACTTTTCAGAACGCACATGTCAAATCACGAAGATCAACCGTCTTCAGCGGAACATCAATGTCTCGGAACACGAACAGGGAAGCCAGTCCGAAAAATTGAATAAAAATCGGAATGGTCCATCAGCGTCCTTCTTGAAGAAAAAGCAACATCAACAATTTCACATCCCTGGCATTGTATCGCTCCTCCGTTCGGTGTGCGTCCCACATAATCGTATAGGAACAGGTCTACAGAAGCTGGAGGGGGGGTTGGGGGTCACGTCGGATATAATATTATATCGAGGGGGGGTAGGCGTGGTTAAAAAAGTGGGCGTATCCTGTTGGCCGCTCTGTCTCGTTGCTTTTTCGCTCGATTTTCCCTTTCTCTCCCTCTCTCTTTCTCTCTCTCTCTTTCTCTCTCACTCTCCCTCTCTCTCTCTCTCTCTCTCTCTCTCTCTCTCTCTCTCTTCCTCTCTCTCATTGTTCGCCGTATTCGAGGCATCGAACTCGGATCGAGTCCAAGACGATCGAAAGCGCCGGAGGTGAGGGAAACGTGAGAAAGACGCAGTCTCCCCTCTCAGCCCCGCCGGCCACCCTCTACTTCCCCTCCTCCGCGAGGACCCCCTCTTTCTCCATGCGCACCGGACAAATACGGGATTCTTGAGCGCGGGAGGGGTCCTGGCCAATGATAGCGCGCCGCTTTATCTCGATACGTTTATCGCACGGCGTTTTATACCGGCGACGGAGAAAGTATTGACCGCGAGAAACTCGTGCGAGGAGAGTGGGGGGGTCCGGAGTGGGGCACGGACCGGAGAACCGATGCGACTGGAAGCTGCGACCCTAAACGGGGGTCCAGGGACGCTGAAATGTGTTCTTCTTTTTTTTTTACTTTCTTTCCGTTTTGTTTGACGAGAGACAGATTTTTGGGAACGATACAGTCGCTACGATCTAGCCTGGAAGGTTAACACGTTGACTGCCGTGGGGGTCACCGGTGACCGGCACCGAGCTTTCCGTCTACGCTGCGCCGGCCACTGTTGACCACTGTTAACGCTTTAACGACGGGGCACGTCAATTGGCGTCCTATGCGAGATAATCACATCGCGGTGTGTAAACATTGAAAGCGTTTTGGCTCTCGTAAAAAAGTGCACAGTGTTCTAGAAAGTATATGGCATCGCACTCAATAAAAGTTACCTATTTGGTGAAAATTGAGGCGAATTCAAGTTATCACTTCGTAAAACAGGTTGATTCGTAATGTTGTTATTGAAAATTTCGTATTTACATTTCATTATAATATGAGAGTAAAAATTGTAAGAAATACTTACAATTATACTGTTCGATATTTATGGACGAACATTTAACGAACACTTAGAAATATAAGTATTTCAAATAATATGTAATTCGAACAATGCTTAATAAATAATGGGGAAATAATAATCAAAGCCTCTTTGATATATCCTTAAATTTTCATATCAATATCGCAATTTATTTGAAAGATACAACAATTTCTAGAAGACGATGTATGTATTCTTCCATTCTCTAAGAATGCCCCCGGTGACAGGTTGTCGTTCATAGTACAAGCGCCCCGTCGATAAAGTGTTAATGTGTATAACACGCAAGTGCTTACATTTGTAAAATTACGACTAAATTCAGTAGTAATAGAAAGGCGTATAATATTGTATGTTATATAATAATGTGGTTGGCGTGAATAGGAAGTCATGTAAAATACGTTTGGCGTCGAATGTGTTAATGAATTAATTATACAGTCGCATGAAAAATTTTTCTCTCGCTCGCCGTTTATAATTGTTCTTTAACCCTTTCACTACTAACGCACACTATACTCGTCCACGAAACTGTCTACAGGTACTGTAATCAACTACAGTCGTCGTGCGTGACTTAACCTATGGACTCTAGGGCCGACTATAATCGCTCAAAGAAGAAAAATCGCTTAATCACCTAATTGTTCGTTAGTCTTTATACTTTTCAAATAAAATTTTTTATGCAAATTTCACTTTGTTCTTTGTTCTTGGCACTGGAGAAATGCATGACAGTTACCGTACCGAAAGGGTTAATACGTTGACTGTCGCAGTGAAAACAGACATTCCTAGCCAGACAGGCCATAAATTGTCCTTTTTAATATAAATCATTCAGAGAAATGTTTCCGTGTTCAATTGTGCACATCAGTTTCTACATGAGTGATGTAACGTGAAAGTTGCTCAGCATATTGTTGAAATCGATAGTCATTTAATTAAACAAACTGTGAGGCGTCGGTCACCGGGGACTCATGGTAGTCAACGTGTTAAGGATTTCATTGTGAACTTAGATTTATGAATATCATTGTAAATAAATGGAAAATTTGAAATCAGTTACATTTTGCTTTGATTATCCTTTTTTGAAATGACGGCAGAAAATTCAATGTGTGGACACTTACACGCTGCTACAGTGGTGGTTTGTTCGTTTCTTATGTATCTAACTACAGACACAATGATTTAATTGGTGGAATGTAATCTTACATAGATTTATGAACTACTTCGCAATTATGATGATTTTGCAATTAAAAAATGTTGATATGTTGGGGGAAAATAAAGTTCTACGGAGACGATGATTTGATAAAAGTTTTCTTGATTTTTTAAGTCCTCTCATGACTTGATAATTAAGATATCAGAGGATGCTATAAATTACTCTCAGAGATCGGTACATCAACTGCTTAAACGATCAATAAAATCAAACTTCGATTTAATCCGTCGTAAATTGGATTATTTGATTAGTTGGTCGGAATGCGACAGACAAATTGATATTTAAATATTCGATCGCTTATCTCGAGCCGACGAATAGTAACTTAACAACGCTCTCTTTTAAATTCTTCCATTAGTTATCGTAAAACGTTGAACGATACACTGTCAACGCTGTATTAATTCGATTAGCACAGTGAAGTTGATGGACCTACAAATTTAATCTATTATAAACAAATCTCTGCCTATACATTCACGTCAGTCTTATCATTTCTGAATCTGAATAAAATCTTTCTCAGGCCGTCAGAGCATCAGAAATGAGACGCCAATGCTTCTGCATATACAAATCTGTTTATCAGCGAGCTCCAGGTCCAGAAGCCTTGAAACATTAAGCCAGAGGTTTCGAATCTCTTTAGAATAAAGCGTGTGTAATAATGTCCTTGAAATATTGATCCTAGCAATCGATAGATAATAATTGTTGACCCTTTTGATGTTAGAGTAATCAGACAGATAGGTATTAACGAGACGACCGGCTAGGAAACACGTAATTTCGCGTTCTTACAACATTGCCATCTGTCCGTGGCAGCGTGTTTATGTAATCCGTGCTTGCACTCGCATAATAACATCGTATCTTTTATTGTTCGAACGATAAGAATGGCTGGCCGGCGATGAATCGATTTGCAAGATACTTGCGAGCTGCTGAACACCCTGTCACTGACAATCGCAGGACATACTGTTGCGAATTTTTCGTGTGTACCGCTTATCGAAGATTCGACCAAGTCTGGACATACGAAAAAAACGGTTAACAATAAAGACATGTTCGTCAGAGGTGTATAAACGATCACTTCAGGGATTACTGGTTACCAAATGAGACATCGGATGTCTCGACTTCTAATATCCATCAAAGATCAACGGAAAACTGGACCAGGTGTTTAGATGTCTGTTGACCAGAAAGCTAGACTGGGAGGAATCCTGGTATAATTGAGCTATTAATTGTCCAGGTGTTAACTGATAGACCTACTGATTAGTTTCCTCACTCACTAAAACTGGTCTAACAACAAAGGTACCGCCATTCGGAGTCTAAAATCACTCTGACACCACTTGTGTCAATGACTATTGATTGGCAGTTGGGTCACCAGTTGATGTGCCAACTTCCAACGTGGACTGAGGGTCAACTGCACCAGGCCCTATAGAGACGTGTAGAATTCTTTCAGTCAGAAAACCGATTACTGAGTTAAACAATCCCAGTTTCATATAAAGATAGTAAACTTACGCCTACTACAAGCTACTAGTATCAGTAACTTCAAGTTTTCCTAAACAGAGGGTACGGGCCTCATTAGAAGAGTATAAAATCGAAAGGTGACGGTTCTTGAAGAATCCTTAGAGCACCTGGCGTTGCTGTTCACGAAACAAGCGATGCATGACGTCCACGCAAGTGGTCTACGCCCCTTTGATCTCGAGCAAATCCAGGATGGCGACGAGGCCTCAAGGTCACGCATTGTTTCGCCACGATAAAGAAGCGCTAATTGCCGGACAATCCCCGTGGCGAGGGAAGAGAGCGAATCTCGAAAAAAGGAGGAAGAAGGAACGAGGACTTTCAACGCTGCCAGATAGACGATCATGGCAATGGCGGAGACGCAGTCAGCCGTGGATCCTGTCTGACCTCCGTGCCATAATCACGCGTCAGAATGCATCGGACCTCCCCTTCGTCCGTTCGTTTCGAACGCTGCCATGAACTTGAAGACGTTGCCGCACTTCCACTACGGTCAAATCGTCTGTCGCGCCGTGGGAACCGCTTTTCTTTTCTCTCAGGTTTTTTCCGAGCGTTGCGTAAGACGCTGATCGGTGCCGGAAGTTCATAATGAGTTGCTCTAACTCGTGGTTCGATTCATCCAACAATAACGAAGCCGATGGAGTTCATCTCTGCAGCAGAGATCGGTCGATCCTAGTTTCGCCTAGCAGCTGAAAAATCCGACGAGCGTTCGTCAAAATTGCACCGAAGCCTAATTCTGCTGGACAGCCGAACAGGAACGGTGGTTTTGTATTTTTGTCCCTCGTGTACGCAACGTGTCCCGCATCACGCGTGGAAAGCACGTGGCTCGCCAGCCGAAGGGTGGAAAAAACGAGGAATCGAACATACAACCCACCCCAGCAAGCGAGGGTGTGTTTGCGCCGGGCAAACTGGGGGTGGAATCCCCATCAGCCGGATGTGCACCGGATTAACGCGATTATCGCGCGTTCGACTTCGCGATTTATTGATAACCCACTTTAAAAGACCCGGATTGTTCAATTTTTGTTGCTCGTCGGTGGGGTCTTCCTCTTCAGCATTGTTTGTTGATCCACGGATTGGATACCTTGACAGATCTTCTGAATTAGGATTACATCTAAACGCTAGACATCAACTGGTGATCACCTAATACATAGTGACTAAGTGCCGAAACAAGTTGATTCAGAAAATTTTTAGACGTCCGATGAAGCTGTCTGGACTGGTACACTATACATGTTAATTGTTTAGTACTTGTATAAATTGATAGATCATTTGGACCAAAATCAGTACTCTAGTAGGTCTGAATGGTCCCTCTTGCTTTGAACGTTTATGGAGTGCCTGCTCCAGGTCTCTGAAAGTCGCTGATCATTGACCCGTGAATGTTAAAAATGATGGGGTAACGTTACCACTGAATATGAAATCTGGTCCAATTTTAAGAATAAAACATGCGATACGTTTGATGGCATGTATCGCAGAATGAAAGCTGACGAAGTGTGGCTATTTTGAAGGATTCCGGAGGTCCTTTTTGCGACGCTGGAAGGAGCCGAAGCGAAAGGGAAATGATTCCAAGTGAAAAAAGGAGGAAATACTTTGGAGTCCTTGACATGGAGGAGCTCGAGTGTGGAAAGCCACTTCAAAGCCACGGGGCGCTAATTGGATTTACAACGAATTAGTCCTCCGTGGACGAAGTTTCGAGTGAGCTGCGCACTATCGCTGCGTGCGCGTGTCTTTTGTGACCAAGCGCCGAAGTAACTTGGCCGCCGCCGCTTTTCTCACTTTATATCAAGGAATTCAACCGAATTCCTCACGAATCCCCCACCACTTCGTCGGAGAATTGATTTGTCGCGCGTCGAATTCCTCAGGGCCTTTCACACGCGGGCTTTTCAGCGTGTGGCCCACAAAGGCCGACAGACAAAACGCAAAAAACGACAGGGCCCGATATATTATCGCGGTTCCATTCAGCTAGAACCAGTTTCTGGGCCAATTCTTTGCTACTCTTCTTCTCCCTGACAAGCGATTTGCATAGATCCCGTCCTGCCGATCTGCATATCGGGTGTCGTTCGAATTAGCTCCGCTCCATGGCCCCCACTTCCTTTCTGTCGACCCTGAAAAGGGCCAACCACTCCCCCTAAATCGTTGCCAGCCGATTGGATGGATCTCGATCCCATCAAGCCGTCCGAATCGTCATTTTTGTTGCCCCAGGGTAGGGGTATACGAAATTAGGGTGCTAGGATCTAAACCAGGTGCCCATTGCTAATGTCAATGATTTAGATGGAACAGAAGGTCCTAACTTGCCCTATCTTTTCGATCTAACTTCCATTCGTGGATGCATCGCGATGGAAATGACGGCTGGCGCCTGTTTCTATTTAACTGGTGCATTGTTTTAGCATGCATGACACGTATACGCGTAGCTACTCGCATTACTGTAACAGCGTATCCGCTACTGAATCGCATTATGTCGAGTTTACCGCTATTTTCGCGCGGCCACGGTTTTCTGCGCTTTTGGCGCCGCGAAAACGTCGCGAAAATGAGCCACATCCGGTTTAACGGGATCCCACCGCCTAACCATTACACTATGAGAACCCCGTTGTTTGCTGCCATTCTCTTCTAGCATCTGCGAATCCAATTTCCAAGTCTCCTCAACGATTTGTGCCCTGATCGATAGACAATCACCAGCTGGAACTGTTTGCCAACTTATGTGCCATCCCCTGATCAGATAAGTCGAAATCGAGCACGTGATGTATACGGACACGAACTGATTAAATATTATACTGTTACAGCGAATCAGACGCTCTAATTGCCTATCAACTTGCCCAACTATTAACATTGTTGCTCGAGTCCCGTTAAATTTACGCTATTTCATGAAGATTTAATTCATGACTGAATTAGTTGGCTCTGGCAATTTTTTCTGTTTCTAATTTACAGTAATTAGACAAACTGACGCTGATTCAGCCCTAATAAATATTCCTGCAGGGATAACTAGGGGAACACATTGTTTTAAATCGACCAGAAATTAGTCCCGGCAAGAGAGCTCGTAGCTACCAACCGGAAATACGGTTCAGGTGTTACTTATGTCCCTTATCGGGACCCCATGAGACGGTGTGCGGCTCATTGTCCATGTCCAAGGTCATATAAATATCAGAACACACTATCGCGCATGCATATCGCCCGTTTCCCCCTAGGCTACTCTCTCTTTCTCCACTCTATTTCGTTTTAGTGGTACCAATGTATTTTAATGCTACTCCGTTGAACTAAAGCCTGAAAAAACTGTCAGTATAGACGGAAGCTTAGTGGCCAGTTTGGTATAGATACTGCAGATCTCCATAGTACTTGTAAGCTTGGTACCTAACTATTTTAGCCATTTCTATGCTATATAGCCAAAGAGCATCCTAGCTGGAGCTGGTAACATCCGAGACTTTGGTAAATACCTAACCGGTTGAAACTGGCAAAGGTTTTACTGAGGAGTATTCAGCTGATGCTCAATTAGCTATCAGTGCCTAGTCCATTACGGTACCAAATATGAAGATGAATCCGAAACTAACACAGGCTTCGAAGCATCGTTTAATCGTTGGCAGACTATATAATTTAATACACATACCAAACACTTTTGTTTTGGGAAACGGTATGGAAGCAGACACGGAAGACATTCTACTTATAATGATCACTATGTCAATTGAGCAAGTTAGAGATTGTGCGATTAACTCAACAAACATTTACTATGTCTGACAAACATTTCTAAACTGTCCGCTGATAATGACGATGTTAATCTAAATAAAAAATCCTGAAATACTCTTTAGGAGTCTGTCTATAGTTACCTTTATTCACAGCGTCTTTTTGGTTCCCAAAGTAATCACGATCGCTGTTTAGTAGCGTATTTGCATCGAGCTGGAACCAAGAAGAACAGGAAGAAGCTGAAGAAGAAGAAGAAGAAGCAAGAGGAGGGCAACGTGCGAACGGCGTTGCTTAATAACCCGTATAGTGGTTTCGCGTATGCTAGCTACGACGACGAAGAGAGCGTGTGAGTAAGAGCGCGCGCGCGCACGCGCAACTATGCTAGCCTGGCGTCGGCGCATTATGCGAGCGAGCATTGCCGTGGCGCGCGCGTAATTTCGTCGATTCTAATTGCGATGAGTTACAATTAGAAAGCGCACTAATTGAAAGCCGTTTCGTAACGCGCGATGGCGCAAAACTCGCGCCAGCCGTGTGATTTACGTTGTGGGATCGTTTCATCGATCTTTTTTTTTTCTTTTATTTCTGAGGACGTTCCTCCTACGTGCTCCACAAAAACCCCAACACGAAGGCCAAAAATACTGATTAACAGAGTTGCAAGCCTGCTCGACGCGCGAACAACGAGAGCAAGAGGAATTTTAACGAATTCCATTCGGGTGTCATAGATTTCTCCTAGGGACATTTTTCTGTCGCCAAGTTTCACGCACGCTCGTTAAAAATGGAATGCGGTATTACTAAATCAACGAAATAAACGTTCCGAATACGTATCAGCACATCTCAAAATGTTTACCTCGGAACAAAGACAAACTACTGGATGAAGCGCATAGAGTAAAACGTAAAGCTTCCAAGCGAAGCACGTTAAGCCCTAAGAATAGGAAATACATAATTAAACAACGTTCATCCCAATACAACTTTGTCCGTGCGTATCGTGCAGGACTGGAGGAAAGTTGCGAACACAAAATTCCCTAGAGCCGATCGACGGGAAAATGTCGTAAAGGTGCGATATTTCCGCGCGAGATCCGCTCGAAATTACGGAGTCGGAAACGCTCGTGTGTTCGTTCGCATTAAATTAGTTTCTATTCGATTGGTCTCAATGCAACGCTTCCGCAGAGAGTCTGCCGCGTGCACACACTCTTGCGACGAGAGCCTACTTAAGGCCTGTACGCAAGTATCCGTTTTAATACTCGCCAGAGCTCGCGTGTACGTGTGATATTAATACTAGCTCACGGTCGATGCACAGATAACTCGCGTAGAAACGGTTTGCTTTACGAGCGTTTACGTGCGCCCGGGAATACCGTGCGTGCTGTTGCACGTGCACCATACACCACACATCAACGCGTGCGCGCGCGCGCGCGCACGCTCTTTTCTCCTTTTTCAGTCCTCACAGACACTTTGACGCGAGCGAACCTACGAGTGACTTACTTTCGATCCTTTTTTGCGATTCATCATTGCATTTTAATGGCCGTGTAAACTGCTTTTTGAAATACTTCGACAGTTGGGAATGAGTGGGGATAAATAAGGTTTTTGTAACGGGATTGTAATTTTTATGTAATTTGCATGGGACATTTGAAAATTTCCTTGTATTGTATTTTGGGTTAATAATTGTTGATATAATTTATCTGAGGATACAATTATTGATATACTAGAGCAAGGAATATTCGTAATTGTAAATTTTATTATAACCCTTGTGCAGCGTTCAAATAGTTCTACTGCGTCAATCTGACTCGAAATTAAAATTAAATAAAATGAACGTATTTGCCTACTAGATTATAATATAGTTTAATAAAGTATATGTTAATATTAGTTTATATATTTGTAACTAATTTTGCATATATAATAAAGTGTGCTGGTTTTTCTGTAGATTGTACAATGAGCTCTCTTCATACTCGCTTTTTTTGGATCTGAGTATTGACCGACCTGTGCTACAGATGAAGTAACTGATCAATTCTGACATAGACTCAGGTCCATCAAAAAAATAGGTAAATGGTTAACAAAGCTAAAAACTATTATTGTATTATATGTGAACACAAATACAGAAGAATTAATGAATTCAGAAGAGATTAAAAAAAGTCACATATTTACTTCACTCAAAAAACAACTAAGACTTTCATTCAGCTCAAATTCAGTCAACCTGTAATAAATATACATACTTCATATAAAATCACACCAATTATAATCTTACCCAAGGTATACATTCTTCCACTAATTTTAATAAAATCCAGGAAATTTTATGTAAATTGAATGTTTTATTAAAAACTTATTGTATGTCGAATTTCCATTTTGAAGCTGAAATATAAATTTGTAACCAATACAATGAAAATTATTTAAAAGTCGGATTTGAAGCTTTTTAACTGCTGATTGTTATCTGTTAGGATGAATAGTGGTCGGAGCGAAGCAGACTGTTCGAAATGAAGTAACAATTGTAACGCATGACCGTAGCGATTACGAAAGTTCGATATCCCAGGGACTTTTGCGCGCTAACTGTTACCGATTGCGGTGAATTCTAGCGTGCACCACGGCGAAACCATAAATTTTCGTGGCCGTGAACACGTTCGTGAATTACGTGCCCCCAGAAAGAAGAAACTCACTATACCGTGACGGTATTGCACGCCGTTGCGATAAATCGCGATGTCCTTCTCGCCGGCGAAACGAAATCCAATTTGCTGGAAACTGTGTCGTCAATAATCCGCTCGAACGCTATGACAAATACTATAGCGGACACGGACATTAAAAAATGCAGAATCATTAAAATACACCCCCTCGCAATAAAAAAAATATTGTGGTAGCAATGACCTTGAAAGACCTTAATTCTTGTGCACGGACTCTAGGGAAGTTTTAGCGAAGAACTACTGCTCTGAGACGAGAAACCTGAACCAGATATTCTATTTTCCACGCCTTCAAAAAGCAGCAGTTTCGATTTCTGGATCATTTAAAAAAATCGACTGAAACTGTCCCTAAATTATTTCTTTCAAATTCCGTACATTTTTTATACGTATACAGGATGTTCTCAAGCGAAAGGGTACTATCTTAAAATTTGATAGAGTATATGTTTCTGAGTTAGAAAATTCCGGAAAACGTAGGTGTCTAGAGTCCTCGTTAAGAAGATAATGCTAAAAAACGTGTTGTCAGAGGAATATTGTTATTTTAACAAAGAGACTGCTTAGATGCTTCAGACCAGAACGTTGGTCACAGTGGTCGCAGAATCTAGAACCTCTGGATCTCTATGTTTTAAGAAAATTATTTAATACATAAAAATATGAAAATTCGAAATTAACAAGATACTAAAAATGCCTGCAAAATGGTGAAAAACATTTCAAGCAACTTTTCTAAGAAATCATCAACGTCCTAAGAAAACAAGGTCCATGAGTTTCAACTATTACCATTTCCTTTGCCCAGTGGATCGCAAGCTACATAGTAAGGTCCAAAAGTTTCTAACTCAACCTTGATTTACACAAGAAAAATTTAAAAAACTTTATTTTTCAATACAGTCCCTCTACATATATTTGAACAAATTTATTACAACGCTTTATTAACATTCATAGCCCCTTACAAAGACAGTATGAATTCTTCCTTTGAACCCATTGTTCGAAAACACTCCAGGCCAGAAACTTTTCGACCTTACCAACGAGGAGAGCTCCCGAACTGGTCGTTTCAGATTTTAATGAGCTCTTGCATGTTGATACATCTTGTTATTACGAATCTCCCTGTATATTGTTTTCAGCGTAGACGGTCAATAATTTAAAAGATACTTACAATTAGTGCAAGGACAAATTCTGCGAAGCAACCCAGCCCCTAACTGATTGCTCCACGGTTTTGTACTTGAAGAACTAAATAAAATCTATCGGAAATTTAACATTAATCATCCATTAAACTACTATCCGTCTACACCCAAAATCATATACATAAGCAGATTCGTGATGACATGATCCATCAACATGCAAGGGCTCACTAAAATCTGAGACCACTTTGGGAGGATCATCGATTCGTAGCGTTATAGTCCTTTGGTTCGCGAGAAGCTTGCCTGAGCTTCGAACCAAGTCGAATCTGAATCTCCTAAATTAATAATATCGTTGGAGGTGGGGGTGAGATCCTGAAAATCCTGAATGAGGAATATCAGGTGTAACGGATGCTGGCCATTTTTCATTGTCCCGACGAAGAATGGCTTCGTTTTTTCGGCGGTTTGAAAAATTTGGCGGGCGGACGGGCCCGGCTGACTTCAAAATCGAATCACTCACAGAGCTAATTAACGTTTCGCAAGTTTCCCGGACAACGTGTGGCGCAGGTGTAATGCGGAAGTTCCGCGCAGACGGACACCTAGCGTCGCAATTCAAGGAACTTTTCGACGGAAACGATAAACCGATTTGGATGCTAGTTAGCCAGACATGGGACAGCCATATTCGCGCTTCGGCCATTATCTTGTTTCGGACGCGAGACTGTAATTAAGCCTGTTTCCGGGGATTAGAGCTGGTCAGGACCGTTGTCCAGTCAGGCTTGTTTTTCCTGCAAGTCCATTTAGGCCTCCCTATACAACTATAGTTTCGCGAACGTCCACCCGCGACTCTCTTCCGCCTGTCTGCGGGCTCTCTAGACGATTCAATCCAGTTTTTACAGACTGGTATGTTTGGAAATCTTGTCCTTTCAGGATTTTAATGTAGGAATTTTATATGTTGTTTCCGCTATGCATTCTTAATTACGCTGGTTATCCAGCATGTCCAGTTCAATGACAGATCAAATTCGAACCAGAAGAGTCATAGATGTCCCTAATTCTTCAGATACCTTGTTTTTAGTCGAATTGTTCCACTAAAATCTCTTATTCTTCTTCTTCTGCAAAAAAGGTCCCATAGGGAACATGGTGCTGGAAATTGAAGGGAAAGCAACAGCAAGTTTATGTCTACAGTGTTCAGTAAGAAAAAGTAGCTCCTAAAAAGTTGTACTGAATATGAAATTTTATTCCAGCAAATAATATCTCTCAGACAGTGAAAGAAAGAACAAATGCTGTTTCTTAGTTGGACAGTTCAGAGAACGGCCGTTGATCAGTGTAATTTTCTCTCAGCCGGGGGCTTTTGAATCAAATTATCTTATCAATACTGTGCACGACGGAAGATTGTGCACTTACACAGTGGTTAATTCGTATTTGTCGTTGCAAAACATGTGACATCTAGTAATTAGTTTATAATGAGTTGTTCATCCAGTAGCTAAGGTAGAAAAATGATTTTCTCAGATTTCACTTTGATTTTCGATCACGGTAACTTCTGAACCATCGTTTCCCTAACGCAGAGTTAGCACCGAACTTTGGGAGGCGGCTAGGATCAGGAATGATCCATGGATTGAAACAGGATCAGTCTCGTTCTTCTTTTTTTTTCTAAATTGTATCTATTGGCTCGAAGCGATTGAAAGTAATTGAATGAAGCGGCCGGGTTATTTACGAACGTTTAAGCGGAGCCAACTATCTGTCCATTCATTCGGTCTTGTCCCTTCATTCATTCATCATTCACTCTCGCCGTGTACGGTCGCTGCATGTATAGCAGTAGTAAAGGCCCATTCAATTGATCGGTGATTGTCTAAATTATAAGATTGCCATACAATGGCTCTCATCTCGACCTATTGGGGTCTCGTTCCGACCGTTGCGTCACCACTTTAGGGCCGTATCGCAAGCGTCGAAACGGTTACCTATCGAATCCGCCGATACTAATGAGGAAGACGCGATCAAGGATCGATGTCGTGCGCTGTGGATCAATGCACTGTGTCGGTCACTGCAGTGATCGTACGGAGATACATGGAATACTCGGTGGACCTTTCATGGAAACCACTGATGGGGGCTTAACACCCACTGCCTGAAAATGCAGTGACATACTGTCATGTGGGAAATCTGAATCATGCTGGTCGTGTGTTCAGAATTCTTTCTCGAGGAATCACGGTTTCTGTGATAAAGATTAACGGACTTTGTAGTTTCATTGCTGTACGTAGTATTTGAGTAGAAGTGTCAAAATTAGCGGTTAAACTAAAATTGCCCATATTCATAATTTTTAGTTATTTCATTTTGGATTTTAATTTAACGTAGCGGAACATTTGGGATAAGTAATTTTTGTCAGTATATTTAAAACATCAACGGAAAAATAAAAAAGCACGATTTTCGATGTATACGTACTTAAAAATGATTAAAACCAGAATATTATGGAATAATATTATAACGCTAAAAGGGAATATTAACTGAAGCAAAAATAAGAATAAACGAAGAAAATTAAATTAAAAATTTGGAAATCCACGAACGGGGCTGTCTGAACAAATTTTCTGGAAGCTCTAATGACTTTACAAAGCCCCGAAGTTCACAATTTTTTCCGAAAGCTGCCCCCAGAAAAATATTTTTTAATAAATTTCTGGATGATCCAATCATCTCGACGAAGGTTCTGGGACTATAAAAAAGTCATCAAAGTGTCTTTATTTTTTTTTATTCTCTATGATACAAAAACGGGGGATAGTATAATTAGGAACACCCGATCACCGGATGGAAGGAAATCTGGAAACACTAAAGCAGAAAGACGAATCGTTCGTTGTAAGCCGCCTTAATGAGCTCCGATTGGTACAGATGGCCTTAGACTGCCACGTCACATCCGGATGAATTTACATGCGTAAATCGAGACGACCTCTCGATCGTCGATAGCTAGTTTCCTTCACTCTACTCCTCTACTTCAAAAATTTCCTACAAAAAAAAGCAATTTGTTCTCAATCAAGGACAGAAAATCGTCATTGTGACGGGAAATTCGCTTCAAGTACCCCCCAGCGCAATGCTTTCCCCTTAAATCAGCCGTTCGAAACCTCTAGAACCCCCTGGAAACAGTATCATACACTCAGACGATATCAATTTTTCAGAATACCTTCGACTTTGCAAGTCAAGTGTTTGCAATAACTCCGGTTTGCTGGATTTTATTGAAATGATTCTGCTTGGAACATTGTTAATTTATGATGCTGAAGGGGTTCGATGCGAATGCAAAAGTAAATCACTCCAGCAAATATGGCGGCGGACCCTCCAGCCGAGGATATCCATATGCAACGGCGTGTAATATCGTATGCGCATCGATAACATTGCTATGGCAGATCAAAGCGAGCGGTTAGGTCCTTGAGATTGACAGATCGAGACTCGAATAGTACGGGCAAGTGGATTCGAAACGAATCGAGTGGCTTTCTGTGCTTCGAAATATCACGATTCCAGAGGAAAACTGGGTGGACTGACTTCCGGTTGCTTATCAAACGCCTCTTCCGCTCGATCGTTTTCGTTTTTCAAGAGTATTTGTTTCGTTTTAATTGCGACCGTAACGACTCGAATTCCACTTTCAACTTGAATCAATCATTTATTTTGAATAATCATGAATTTCACAAGAATTTCTTTATTACACTCGAAAGAGTTCATTCTCGATATTGTTCAAGTCATGAAACAAGAAAAATTGGTGAAATTTATTAGACGTTTTATGCAGTGTCTATAGAAGCTTCAATAATTGTACTGCAGCTTAGAATGGTTTTATTTTCGAAAATAAATGGGATTGAAGGTATAAAATACGGTGCTGATATTATTGAAAAATCGTTAAACTATTAAAGCACAATAAATGAATTATTTTATAGAATTTCTGCAGATGCAGTATCGATTGCGATCAACATGAAACGATAAAATGTTAATATATTATAAAAGTATTAAATAACCAAAAATATTTACAGCTGCAAGTATCCTTGCATAAAAAACAATAGGTTATAATCAAAATAAGATTGAGCGTACAATGATTTAACGAGGAGGTGAATGGTGAAACGCTTTTCCCAATTATTGTTGGTCGTTTGAAAATTTGTCGATCGCGAGGACATGGATGAAAGGAACACGCGAGAGAGAAATAAGCAAGCAAACCGAACCGATTAATCCGTCATAGTGATTTATATTTCACGACGAGTAGCGTAATCGCGTGACAAAGCGCGTGTAGACGATCGGTGAATATTCATCCGTCTCGCTAATTGGCGATACGATGACTATTCATGAATCAACGATTTTCAATAGCTGTTATCCGTATGAACGCAAGAGGCCACAGCGACAATCACGATGGCGGACAAAGAGGCAGGCCTGAAAGAAGATCGAAAGTAGGAGAAAAGAGAAAATTCAAAAGCAAAAGGTTGATTGGAGAGAAAAGTTATTTCACCAGTAAGATCGAAGATGGGAGTATATCTGCCAATGGATTTATCGACAATTTCTATAGGCGCTTCAGTAACAGTTCATTATGTCTTAAAAGCTCGATTACTTTTGTATTTCAGGAAAAAACACAAGCAGCATGAAACAATAAAATACTTTAAAATGATGAAAGTGTTAAATAGTGAAAAATGGTTAAAACCGTAATTGAATCGTTTATTACCGAGTGGGTGTATGTCCATTGTTTTAAATTTGACACCAGGCAATAAAAACTATCAAATTTTCTTCGAAATAATGTTTAGTCGATTTTTTCAATCGGAATTGATAAGATATGTCAAAAGACATTTTGGATATTTTTTGAGTCCCATAACCCGAAGTTTGGGTTACCCATAACATTTAAATAAGATAGTAGGAAGATATAATTAAGAAGGTTTATTCGGTTTTATTTTATTATTGTAATATAAACGCTGTTTTAACACTCCTAACAGTCAATATATTGACTCGGGCGTGTCGCCTGCGCTAACGACAATTTCAACGATACAGCTGTTTTTCTTCCGATTTTCTTGTCCACTTTCACTTTGCTAATGAATACCAGACCATTGGTCACATGCGAATTCGGAATTGAACTGAATAGAATTCTTTCCCTTAATTACAGTTCTACTTCATTAAATTAATTGAAACATTTTTCATTTCACTACATTATGCAATGTATCGACATAAAAATAAAATCAATAAGAAATACTCGAACAAAATTTTTAAATAATTCTTCTAAAATTTGTATGAAAAAAGATCATACAAAACTTCCAATTAGTTGTAATCGCAAAATGTTGAACAAAACTCATTGGTGAAAATACGAAGTTAACCTTCCGAGTGCTATGGACATACATCGAGTGCATACATGTGTCCTTCAATATGGATTATGGTCGCATACCCGTGTCTTGCAAATTTCTTCAACTATATACGACAACAGGAAAATTAATTTCAATAATCGCGATTCCATTTGTTTTCGAATTTATTCAAAAAGTCCAGAACATAGTATGATGCGCAGTATTCCGCATTCAGAGGGATAATTCCATACTGACCGATTCTGAAAAGTCAACTACAGAACGTAGAAATTTCATTTAAGAATGACTCACAAAATAGTCATCGAGTTAAAGCAGAACACCGTAGGAAAAAATACGATCCTGCAAAAATTTAAATTCGGTGACGCACGATCAACGTGAGGAGCCGACGAGATTTAACCCCTTGCCTTGCGATTTAATTTGTGGCCGCGCGTGGCATAGTCAGCGTCAAAGTCGCTTACGCGCTGGAACAAACAACCATATGGCCATACGCTCGATACGTAATAAGAAATCATATTAACCCTTTCGCTGTACAATCCGTACGATGTACAGACAAGGCGGTATGTATTAGAATGCTAATAGCCACTATACTGGCTTGGGTTAAGTCATTCACTGCCATGAGCCCCATTTAAGGATCCCGCATATCTAAGATATTTAAATCTGTAGAAAGGCAACTAAAATTGATAGAATTACATACAAATTTTCCAAAAAGAAAAACTGACAGTTAATGGGTTAATGACAAAGGTATTTCCGGCTTTTGTTGTTTATTTACATTCTAGTATCCTTAAACTGATGACGTTCTATGTTTGTCACATAACAGGTGAAGTTAGGTCAATCAGACTCTGTATTTAAATCATGGATTATTGGTGACGTAAGGTTAATATGATCCAGTAAAAATTTTGAATACGGATAAATCGAAAACCACAAAACAATAAACACGTGCCATTTCTCAGGTCGTTGAAAGCGTACTGGTTTGAGTATAAGTGCTGTGGGAGCAACTAAAACGAAGCGAACAAGGTGATATTAACCCTACGTTACTAGTTACGGGTTAATACATATAAATTTAAAGTTTCACAGAATTTAATTCTCTTCGTTTTAAATATAATTTCATTTTAATGGAAGAATTTTAGGGTTCACCCCAGGCGAACTGGATATCCTACAATTTTATTTCATTGTAAATAGCTTCGGTTAATGTTTCGTTAGGAAGTTAAAATCAGTGAAATAAACAAATAAACAGTACCAAAGGAAGTAAGAAAATATTAAATATTATAAATAATAAAATTCGAGAAAAAATTTTAATCTTGCTCCTGTACAGTTTGGTGTACATAAAGGTAAACTTAATTTAACTTTGAAAATTTAACATTGCGATTGTAAAATGTCAAAAAGAATTTGTCGTTGGAAAGGTGATATAAATTCAGCAAAGTCGATCATGACAAATTTAGCAGTGAAAGGGTTAATTCCTTTTTATCAGGTCATTCCATAAGTAATATCGTTTTTAGATATGACTTCATCAAACGTGAAAGAATTAACAACTGCAGTTACTTCTTATTATCAAGATACTGAATATTAATTTTAGTATCCTTGTTCAACTGCTTCAACAGTTCTTTGTTTCCAGCCACAACAAATTTCTGTTCTTTCAAGGCAACTCATTTCAGACTGATTTCAACCAATTAATGCCGTCCTGACATTTTTCCAACAAAATTTCATCTCACTTACAAAATTCTTAACAATAGATCATTACTACATCAGTCCAAATTTTCATCGAAAAATTCGAAACAAAATAAATCCCTCTCACTGCACCATATGCACAGTACAATGTTTATAAAACAAAATTGAACAACATATTTATATTTATTTCACATATTGCTTACTTTTCCATGAATATATATTGTTACACAAACTCCATAATATAATACAATAAACAAAAAGTATTTGCCCCATAATAAGTAACACGAGTACAACTCGTGTTTGTCAACTTCCACCCGTGATACGTACCACGAGCATGACTCGTCTTTCTCACATTTGCTCCGTATCACACGATACTATAAGACAAAGGGTTAAGGACTCGAAGGAGCCGTAGGGTGTCGATCGGTTCGTCATCGACGATGACCAATGCCGATGACGACGGGCGTCGCGGCGCTTTCACGGGGGTGGCACCACGTCTGCGTTGTTGTTGCATTCAGCGGCGACGCAAGCGCGCGAAATCCATGCACGAATTTATGTTCGACATGTGCTATTACCGCGGCTACCTTCGCGTGATTATCAGCCGAGGAGTGGGGAACCTAGAGAGAGAGAGAGAGAGAGACAGCTAGTTTGCGTGGTAGAACTCGCCGCGTGAGTAAGAGAGAGACAGGTAGTGGGGGTTGACTTGGCGGCGGAGAGGTAGTGGGGGAAGCGGACTACGCGCGAGTAATTACCTGGGAATCATAATTTGCGCTATATTGCCATAATCAACAAATATAAACGTTTCTCTGGTATGCGAGATTCCTGCTCCCCCCTTCCCTTATCGCTCTCCCGCGCTCTTTCTCTCTTTCCGCAGCTGCCCGCGGCGGCACTGCTCAAAATCTTCATTAATTTCGTCATCTGACTATCCAGTTTCCAACTCGCAACTTTCAGGATTTTCTTCGTCCGAGTCGTTCGCAGATCGAACCGGAAGGTAGATCGCAAGCAGACCGACGAACGTTAGAAGCCAGCACGGATAATCTTGCGACGTTCTGCAACTGTTTGCAAACTTTCGATAATGTTCCGAGATAAGATAATAGACTGTGAATTATACTATTGGAAGAGCGTTGTTCAGAGCGTTCGGTGCCTGATCCGAAACCGAGAAGGAGAATGAGATTGAACAGGTACAGAGATCGTGATGCTCTGCACGAGGGAGAAGCGGAGAATCGGTCACTGTGAAATCAGGGAACGACAAAGAGAATTGGGGCAATCTCTTATCGGCTGACAATAAGTTAATTAAATATAACTCATTCAAAATTGCCGCCATTTTACCCACGATCAACTTAATTCCTCGTGAAACCGTTCGACGCGCAATTCATCGGGTTCCTCTGCCTTTTTTTACAATCCTGTTCGCCGGCACGGTGGACGAAGTTTATTGTCGTCGTAAATTTTTCCGCGGTCCGCCGATCGCTGACATTTTGCCCCCCCCCCCCCCCCCCCCCCCTCTACCCCACCCCGACCGCCACCCTCTTACCCCTTTTACCCCTCTTTCCTGGTGCGGTTCCACGCCTTCGAAGACTATTCAAAGGTCGCTTGGAACGGTTCCAAAATTCCGAATCGCATGGGACGACATCGCTGCGATTCCTGCGGCGACTCGAGCCTAAGTGAATTCGGAGTGAGCCGTAAACTCCGGCTAAATAAACTTCGATTTGAGGGAATCACGCCCCTGCGACACACGCTGCCGTTTCTATCATCTCCGACCGTTCGATCCCGTGGACCGAGGCTTGCCCAAAGAGTGTCAGGTGCTCGGAACCGGCCGCGAAAAGAAACGGCGGCGGTTTTTGCAGAGTGTCGCGAGCAGGTGACTCAAATTGGTAACCTGGGACCCCTCGTGGTAAAATATGTGGAAAATGTTGCATGCAATTTTCTCGTTGAAGAAGCAGGGGCAGGGCGAATTGAATGTGTAGATGATAATAGTGGATTCTGTGAATATTTTTCTATGCTTTTCTGAAGAGATAATCCCGAAAATAAAAATTTCCATTTTTTCAGGAGGGTTAAAATACGAATTATTTATCGTTAATTTCGTCTAAAAAGAGTGATAATAACATAGAACAGCGAGCAATCGCGGACTGTCTGATTTTGAATTGTTTGTTCCGTAGAATGGAGCGTGTAACGGGGGTGTTTCGCGCGGAATGGGGGTGGAGGGTTGGCAAATATTTCCGAATGCGCTCGCATCTGTTGCATGCGCATACACGCGCCGATTTGCGATTCCTGCGCAGAAATTAGTGACTGACCCCTCTCACTTACACCCTGCGACTCCATGGAGGGCTGTTTATAGGCTCACGGCCTGTAATTAACCGCCAGAAATTCGTCATTTCCTGTGGGAATCTTTGAAACGGATGAAAAACGCCGCAAACGTACCACTCCATCGTTAAGAGCAACCTTTCTGCAATTGTTTTCTTTAAGAGACGTAAAATATTATTTCAAGTTTTTAAATGTATTCATCTTATTTTATTTGACAAGGACTTCTGCAATTTTTCATGAAACTAAAAAATTCTGACCAAAATTGAGGATCACAGTATCTTACATTTTTTACAAAGAATTTTTTAAAAACGCAAAACAAATTTATCTGGATGCCAAATACTAAATTTTAACGTAAAACTTTCAGACTCGAATTGTAACTTTTTGACAAAAAGTATTGACTTCGTGGGCTTCAATCACCGGAGCCGCACAGCGAACATACCGACAAAATGGCGGATTGAATACTGATCTACAACCTAATATAAGCATAGAAAAACTTGAAAACTTGTTTGAAATTTAATTAAATATTTTTAGTAATTCCACTTATTGGTGCAAATACAAACTGAAGACAATTATCATCAAAATTTATTACGAATTATTACAAACAAATTTGAAACATTAAAAAAACAACTTTTTGGTCGACAAAAAACATGAAACACAGGTAATTATAATTAAAAACAATTTTTACAATGAAACTCTAAAACAGTACTTATACAATTTTTGTTATTTTAGAGCAAGGGAATTGAACAAAGTATTTTTCAAATCAAACATTAAGTAAATCCAGAAAATGAAAATTCCGAGCTATAAAGTTACCAGAAAATTGCCTTTGCGCTTTGTATAGTTGGAATGAGCGTTTCGAAGAAATTGAAATGACGGAAGCCGCGATGACGGAACATCAGGCGTTTAAAAAAGAGGAAATGAAGAACGACGTTGAAGAATTGAGTGTCGCTAGGAATCTATTGATTTTCACATAGAGATTTGAGCGTTATTGGCAGTTCTTTTTTTCGCGATGGAATAGGTCTCCAAGGTTTTCAGGCTGCCGATGCGACGAGTAACGTTCTTTTTTCCCCGGCGAACGGCCGCTGAAATTCTTGGAAACGCTCATTAAGGCCCGCACGAGACTCGCGTTTCGCGATGCGTGTATCCCGATATTTTTAGAGTGTGGGTGAATCACTGTTTGGCGGCCGAGCAACACGGCTACCCGACAGTTAAACCGCCGATTTCAGAAATAACGACCATCGAAATTAATAACCGACCACGTTGCGCCCTGCAACCATGGAATTTTCCTCTCATTTTCATCCGCGCGCC
The DNA here is from genome assembly GCA_916610135.2 of Macropis europaea. Lineage (NCBI taxonomy): Eukaryota > Metazoa > Arthropoda > Insecta > Hymenoptera > Melittidae > Macropis > Macropis europaea. Next base: position 19,810,414 of record OU744345.1, on the reverse strand, counting down.
GTTGTCTCACCGTTCAACTCGATCGAAAAAAAAAGTCGCAAGTTTAATCCATAGGATTACAATGCACACTTGCCTCTCTGTCAGTGTTCTACTTTCTCGATTTTATGTCCATTAAGACCTGTTTCCACTTCCTGGTCGACCGATTCTCTAAAGGTGGACAAAAAAGTTCTCGAGTTCTGCTACCGCGATATTCTGTACCCTGATCCCGTTCGCAGCGAGTGAAAAAAAGAACGAAGTAAATCATTCTAAGCAAGAGAATTAATTATTCACGATACTCTGCGAATAAAATTATTTGCATCTGATTACGCCGCTACTACTAAAAGTCAATATAAATGCAGCACCAGCCGAAACAAACTGCAATTTATTGACATTCTGAACTGCCGAGGAATAACAAGCTTAATTTGCAATATAATGAGCACGATATCTCGAAAGCGATTCATTTGCGGACATAAGTTCATTAAAACGTTTTTACCTATTTTTATTGCATGACAACCGAAGCTTGAGACCTGATAACGAGATCAATTAAGCGATAACATATTTTCATAGATGATACATGTCCTTGGTGAATTTTCAAACGACGCGAAGTAAAATGATAAAGTAATTCCTCGACACTGTAATAAAGTCTTTGTATGTCACGACTTCAGGTTCCAAGCTTAATTAAATTTATATCACATCTGCGAAAGACACGGCACGAAAGTAACTAAACCTGGCCATTCGATTTTGTGTAGACATTACGCTACCAACATCCTTAATCTTTTGATCCAAACAATAAACCCCAATTCGATGGCTCGAGAATAATTCTGCGCCCTCTCAAGTAGCTCTCAACGAAAAAATTGCAACAACAAATTGTAGAGAGTACGAGGAAATTGTAAGGAGTAAATTATCTTCATCCGTGTCGGTTTAAAGGTTGTTTTAATTAGGCGACGAGCAGATATACACGTGCACCTGCGCTTGGTTATAGTCACCACCTAACCCAAGCGGTCGTGTTGCCTGCCTGCAGCTCGTAAAACCAACGAAACCGGAGGTCTAGACCAGCCCTGGACTAGACGCATCCGAAATAAGCCTCTATAGTCTATTTCGAGGCCGACACGCCACATGATACAGCCCCGCGTGTCACTAGAGTACTCTAACTGGCCCGTTTCGTCATTGACATCTGTGTTTTTATCTGAGGGATCCCCCGCTGTCTCAAACTTTTAATTCTCGGCACTTTGTCGCACTCTATCAAAGCCCTTAAATTGAACTCGACGCACGGACCTGGTCGGAGTCAACGTCCGTTTACTATAAAAAAAATATGAGTCACAGTGATACACGCAACAATTTCAGAGGCACTACGAAAAGAGAAAGTCTCCACTCATATCGTTTTCGTGTGTTCCTAAAGCGACTATTATTGGGTTACTCATAGGAAGCTAATTTGACGAGTCTTGATAAACGGTTGACGTTTTCAAGCACGAATCGTTCGAAGAACAGAAATGTTGCTGGGTTTTACCGCATAAGTGTAGGGAAATTGTGAAAAATCATAGTGATATTGTATAGCGATCGAGAGGCGGCGATCATGTGACTGTTCAGTCGGCCGCGTGACTCACGTCTCCGCGACGTCGACGAAAAGTGTCTCGACGCGTGTCGCCGCCACACGGGAATCTCGTGAACCTCTTCGGGGCTTCCCCTACTCCTCGCGAGGGCACCGAGTCATGGCAAAACTTTTGTCCATTCACGGTCGACACGCTCTTAATTGGGAGTACGCTTCGCGGTCTCGTTCCGCGCGCACGGAAACTGTCTTGTGCCTCGATAATCGACCTTCTAACTATTTTTCTATGGTCCACCATGAATTACCAATTCATTAGCCATGAATCTGCACGCGAGCTCGACAAAGGAGATCGCAGCGAGCCATCGACGCACTTGCACCTTTGTATCAAAGGAAAATTGTATACCAGCCGCTGAGAGCTTGGACAGAATGCATCACTGCTTGTATCAACGCGATAGAAATGTTATTAAGCGATAGATTAACTAGTGTCGATAAACGTGTGTCCAGAAACTAATCGTTTTTGGGTTAATTTTGCTTTTTCTCTTGCAGACTTTGGATAGTAAAGGCACCGAAGCGAAGCATTGGAAATTAGTGATTCCAAATTGTCTGTAAACAAGTCTAGGTGCTTGCAACTGGTTTTAGCGCTGAACCAGATTTGGTCTTAGCAAAAATTTAATTTATAAAATAAGAGACTGAATACGCGCACGTATCTGCGAAACGGTTAATTTAATGATCTGTATGTATTAAGAATTTTTTGTTTGTTTTTGTGAGCTCTAGTAGCTTGTTAGGTCCTTGCATATGTTCTTACGAATGATTGTATCAGTACGCGATATAAAAATGTATATGCTTAATTAAATACTGTGCAGGTTAAACACGTTTTACGAGCGTATCAGTTTTTATAGAAACATTCCTGGATCTGCTTCCAATTTATCAGACATCAGTGAGAATAATCAGCGTCGAGTTCAATGAACTCTTCAGACAAAAGCGATGGGACAAAGAAATTCAGGAGAATACAATTTCAACTTTTTGGAAAACTTTCAAAAGATTTGCCTGACCATTGATTCTCAGGCTCCTGAACATTGATTCCTAATGAATATTTTATTGTAAACCTTACATCGAACTCCTCATTTTGATTTAGTTCGTTTTAAACCATAAACTGCACTGAAAATGCGTACTCATTTTTCTAACTATATTCAATCATGTCATTTATTAATGCGTTTTCTTTATAACACATCGCTTTGTAAAATGGCATTTTTAATCACAGAAAAGAATTACATTTGAAACTCGAACTTTTGCTTGACTGTAAACAAACATTCGGTGTCACACGGTACGAGAAGAATTTCTCAACTCAGCTATTGTATCACATAACTCTACGACACCGATGCTTGTGGCACTGCAAAATTATCTATGGTAATTCTGCATAATCAAAATATTGTCTGACCATACATGAATATTCGATGACAACCGATGCAACAATTAACAAAGCTGCTCTGTTAACATACTTATAGAAACGATACTAACGTCACTATGAAGAATTTATGGTAAATCTAGAAGACTGGAACAATCTTTGACAGTTGAACCACAGCAACATTGACTGCTACATCAAACAATTTTTCCAATTCTGTGCACCACAGTGTACAAAACATTATTTTTATCATTGCAAGGAAACCACAATGACTGAAAAATTCAGATTTAGTGTGAACGTTCGATTGAACAAAGAGACTACCCTAATTGGATCCAGCTGAATTACGATCGAAGGAGTATATTTGATGAACATTCGTTGACAGACGATTCGACAAGGGGTAGACGGCCAGTAGACTGGCCTAACTTTCGAAGAATGTTTTACGATGGCAAAAGAGTGGATGACTTACTAGACTGGCCCTAGCTTTCGAAGAACGAATTACTCGACAATTGTTCGCCTCAGCACGAGATTGCCTGACCGTTTAATCAACGCTGGATGTTATGCGCGTGGCTTTCGGCGTTTTCACTTTCCACCGAAACGTGTCAGCAGGTTATAACCGCTTCATCGATCCTCTCACTACGACCTTTTGCGATTACGTCCGAGCGAATTAAGTCGGGAAAGGGGACGTGACGACAGCCATAACGCATCGCCGATAATCGTCGGCGATTCGCGAAATCCGCGTTGAAATTTTCAAGCGGAAGTTCGCTCCTACGACCGGCCAATCAATGCATGCAATTACGAAACTATGCGACGCGTTAATATTCTCCAACGGGTCGGGTCATAATCTCCTACCGGTCAGCATAATCAAACGGTCGTATTTTATCTAAAATAACCAGGCAACCAGTTGCCGCAGCCGCGGCTGCTAGCCCCAGAGCATTTGATCGGATTTTCTACAATTAAAAAGAAAAACGCTGTTTTCAGTCGCTAGCTAGAGATTCTTCAGACTCGCGACATGAATACACGGGATCGAGGTTAGAGTTCTCATCTGTCAATTTTAAGTCGAAAACAGTAGCGCGCGGTACTCTAAGTATCCCACAGAAATTATAGTAATTATGACGTTGCGCTGTTGTTAATTGTAAACAGTGATTTCGTCAGGATCGTTTGCAAATTGTAAACAAAATACAATCAAAGATCTATATCTGACAGGACTGTGGAAAACCGGATTTTGGAGCACAAAAGCACACGCGAGTAGAATGCAAAAAGTTAACCTAATCGGGTGTTTTTCAAGAAGCTTGAAATCTGATGTAAAATATTGCACTTGCTTGTTCTTTTTCGTGGTTGTAAACAAATTAGGTGTATTTTGATCCCTAAGACACACGAGTACTGTCGTTCTCACGGAAAATCGTGTTGTCGAGCACAGTGTATGTCGGCTACTAGGTCCCCTAAATCGCCGAACTATCCTTCGAACACGAAACTTCGCCACCCTCGTTGAAACTAGTGTCGTGAGAGCCTGACCAGCAACTAGAAACCCGGGATTCTGATCGAAATCTTCAGCGTGTTCAACAAGGTCAACCCGTCGCGGTTGGTCCCAATAGGGAACCATCGATTTTCGACACTTAGGAGTCTTGAACGGTATTTGAAACACTATAGCACGCGTGTCTATCGTTCAAAGATCCTTCACCAACCTATACAATCTGAGCATCGACCGGTAGCCTAGGATTCTAAACCGAATCTTCACTGTGATTAACGAGATTGATCGTCGCGAGCGATCGTCATAGGGAACCGGTGATTTTTGCTACCTGGCTGTTCGGCTAGTCCGAGTGACCGTCACACGTGTGCCTAGCGATCAAACACACTTCACTTGGGCCCAAGAGATACCGAATCAGCGAGCAGAAACTTAGGATTCCGACTGAAAGTTTCACTGTGTCAACACGAACGACCCGGTCCCGATGGAGAACCGTGGATGTTTGGTACAGCGGGTCGGAGTCACCGTCACACCGTTCAAAGACACTTCACCAACTTTTGGAAACCCGATCATCGACCGGAATCCTAAGATCCTGACAGGAATCACTGTGCTCAACCAGATCGACGCATCGCGGGTAATCATCGTAGAAGACACTTCACTTTGACTCGGACAGCTACCCAGCCAAACGTCTAGTGGCTCGGTAGAGGATCGTTCGCACTACAAGGACACTTGATGATGACTTACCTGTTGCCAGAACTGGGCGAGCAGGTATATGCGCTCCTTCTTGAACAGCCAGTCCATGGACTGCATGGCCTGAATGTCCAGCGAGTTGGCCTCCGCAGAGGCCTGCATGCTGGCTAGAGCCGGCGTGTTCAGGCTTGCTATAACGGGCTGCTGGAGCAAGGTCGCGTTGCTGCCGGCTAGCAGATTCGCGTGATAGAGGGCCGGTGCATCGTCCTGTGCCAGTAGCTGGGCCCCGATCGGCGCTGAAGGCCCCTGGAGGCCCAGTGACGAAGCCACTTTGACGGCTTCGAGCTTCTCCGCCGGGCCCAAAACAGTTCCCCTCGCTGCTGGGGCCCGTCGCTAACCCTTCACTCTCGTCGCACCACACACTCGTCTCACACCGTCTTCCACCGAGTCATCCACGATGACGGGCCGGTCTCTCTCGTTTCGTCAGCCTCTCTCCGTCATCACTACCCACAAACGCGCGTCAACAATATATCACTATAATAAAACGCCGTCACCACTGTTTTCACTCTTCGACCACCGACGTGTGTTCCAACCCGAAGAGATTGCACGAGACCCGTCCTACCAGGCTCCTAACCTGAAACTAAGAGCTACCGAACCACCGATGCAAAGTCTGGAGGAGGTACGTGTTGATTGGAGGGGAGTAGGCGTGGCCAGAGGCGCGTGGAGGGAGCCGGCCGGGCCACGCGTCGCCCAATCGCATGGCCCGGCGGATCCCCTCCACCGTGCGCAGCCTACACGCGGAGGAGAGCGTAACCGGGGTGGGGATAAGCCGCGACAGGAGGAGAGAAGACGAGAAAAGGACCGGAGGCTGGTCCCTACCGGATCTCGTATTTTCTGCTCCCCGACCGCCCTTTTCTCCAACCCCCTGTCCCTTCTTCTTTTTCTTCCTTGCCTCCCCTTTTCTATCTATGTGTTTCTTATTTTTCCTCCCTCCCCACTCCCCAACAGACACCTGGGCAACCCTTCGATTGATACTCGAGCCTTTGTCGCCGCGAGTTGAGGGTTTAGGTACGATTGGGTGTGTTTTAACCTTATCGCACCCCTGCTACGCGTTCCTCCTTCGGTTCATACCCTTTCGCCACGAAATCTTGCGATTGTTTATACACTTTTTTAGGCGAGTATGCATTTTTGTTGACCAAAATGTAATGACGTGCGAAACAGAGTATAAACATTGTCCGATGTATAATATCAGTGTTGAGCAGCCGCGAGGAATTAGAAACAATTTTATAGGAATAATCGATTTATCATGAGGACGCGTGGGAAATTTAGAAGTATCGTTAAGTAGAAGAAAATATTAACATTTTAGATAATTAAATTAGTCGAAATTGTATCGAAAGTGTTTCTGAAATACTCTACAAAACAGTGAAAATAAAGTATATAATTCTGTTTATACTGTGATAGAAAGAACAAATGTGCCATTGCCGAAAATGGTTACTGTTTTTTAAAGCCTTCAACAACTGCATACTCGCATGCATTAATTTGCATAGACAACCGCAGTTTAGTTAAAGTAACAGTGAATTATGAAAATTCTTTAACATTTTGATCATTTTTGACATTTGATCACACTTTAAGGTCCTGTGTTCTGAACTCGTTGTTTATTATATTGTTTACATAATTTTTTAAAAATCTGTACATTCTTCTCTTCTTCTGATTTTTTTTCATTTTCGTACGTTTTTATACTTTGAATTTATTTTTCTTGTTTCATACGAATATCACTGTTAAATTTTTCTAATCTGAGAATTTTTTCGTTTTTAGAATGAGTGACAACGATATTGACAGATATTCCTACAAGAACTGACTTTGCTTAATAGCTGACAATCTCCATTGCAAATTTCAATAAATAAAAGTTGCAATAAAAAAATTGTACGAAATTTAATACAAAAATTTAAAGAAAACGATTACTTAACATCTTTAAAAATTACCTAAAATATGTCTGCTCTATTTTGCAAAACGGATGTTTCAATCATCCACCAAATTCTATGTACCTAATTCACTGTTGGAAAATTTGTTTAACTATTTAAATTTTTAAGCAAATTTTTACTAATGATTAATGACTTTCAGTAAATAATCGATACTTCGAAATGCTTCAGTTTTTAAACACGTAGGACCCGAAAGAACCAAAACATCCCTATCACAGTTTAAAACAATCATCTTCTTTGTCTAATATTCTAAACTTTATGCGTGCTCTTTTTATCATGCCACTTTACATTGACGATAATTGGTCATCACTGAAGATCTCAAATAATTTTGTTGGGCGAATTTCTATGATCGAGAACTTCTGTCGAGTGAAAGAAATTCCGAAATCGATTGTATTATCTCGTAGTGTTTTTCTGTGATAGAGAAAATGATTTCGTGACAGCGCCGATGCAAATGAGAGAAAATTCGTGGCGAACGGGTGACTCGTTGTGACAGCGTTCCCCTCGCGTTTCCGGGACGAAAAACTGTTTTTCCCGAATGTAAAAAACATCGGGGTCGACAAAAGAACGGGAAAAAAGATGGAGGAAAGACTGTTTCCATTATTTATGCGCGGTGAATAAGAAAACAGGATGAAAATGCGCACGCACATGCGACAGCGCGCCTTTTTGCACTCTCCCCTTTTATTCCTTCAATATTTGCCACAGTGACGTTCGGCGATCGAATTTTTCGAAAACAATTCATTATGGCAAATATAATTTTTCACTGCAATCTGGGAATTGTTATTATTGTAGCTTTGAAGATTAAAAATGTTCATTTTTGTAACAGGCGTGAATTCACTGGAATTCGTGGTTTTCGATATTTTTGCAACTATTTCCATGTTTTGATTTAGACGAGACCCTAAATAAATTATTTTGAGGGGTATATTGTCCAAATTGAGACCAATCTTATTCAATACTTCACAAATGTTGTCAACAAAGAATTGAAGGAAAATTTTGTGGATATATTAAAATTTTCTTTTTTTAATGTGATTATTATTTATTGTAATTGACAGCGATGGTGTTTGCAGTTTGGTGTTCGTTTAATTTTTTCATAAAAATATTCCGGTCATTTCCGTCGATTTTTCTTGACAATCAGAGAAACGACAGCTGAGTATCGAAACAAAATAATTACTTAATTACTCTGTAGCTGTCGTTTTAAATTAAAGATCACTATCACAGGATTTTGCAGCAAATTCGAAAGAATATGATTTTTCGAGTTGCGTGAAGGGGAGTACTACTGTTTTCAGACAATTTAATAATTTTGAAGTTCAGGAGAACAATAGACAAGCTATTATTATAGAAAGAGTAATAAAAAATAATTTTAGTTTAATTGACAGATTTTCAACAGTACCTATGGCAGTTCTTTCTTAACTCTGTTCTGGAAACGAGGCCCTCTGTGTACGAACTGTCAGTATAGTGACTTGAGGAACTAAAGCGAATACTGTATGAAAATTCAGGACTAAATTTGTATGGATTCAAGGCTCAGGGAAAATTTCTGTGAGTACATAAGAATAAATAATAAATAAAGTGTGTATTAAGGCAAAAAAGTGAAGCAGAACAATATAAATGAATAACAAAAGTCAACCTAATCGTCTCAGCGATTGTCATCCCTCAATTTTCACTTGAAGTCTGTAGCAAAAGGGTTAAACCCTTCCCAGTCTCTGAAGATGCCCCCAATTGAAAGCTCTCTAATCGTTATCGCTTATATGAAGTTAGTGTCCAAAGTGTTAAATCTAATAAAAAGGAACGAAGCATAAATTATCATAGAAATTTGTCTAATAATATAAAATTGATTAGTACAACGAAATTATTCTAATCTTTGGCGTATTCAAATTATCATATGTGTCAATGAAAGATTGTACTGTGGGTTTTAATGTTCCAGATTCTGGCCTTACAATTTAAGTTACACACCTGTCAAAACAATGAGATTGAAATATCTTCTGTATCGTCTAGAAAGAGACTAAAGAATCACTAAAAAATTGATTAGCATCGTATGACAGGTACGCATCGATCACAAAATCATATTTTAAATTTTGTAACGCAGCAAAAGATTCTCAATAAATTAATACAAAGAATTTTAATCGAAAAAATGCGACTACTCTTCAGAAACAAATTCAATTTCCATCTCATCTGATAAACTGTTAAATCAATGAACAATCGAACGGCAAAGGAATAAAACCGGTGTAATAAATTTTATTGTAAATTTAGAAGCAGCTGAGAGTTTTCATACTAGACGGACAGTCATCAGTAGACTGCGGATGTTTATGCGATTCAACACATCCAAATATCAGAAAAACGCGCATTTAAAACGGTGATGAGATGAAGAGGATTTTTTTTAAATATTCACAGAACAAAATACAGTTTTCTCAATTTCGTTTCTATGACTACATAAACGTAAAAAATATTGAACTGTAAAAATGTATACTTGCATAAACGTCCACAGTCTAGTCATCAGTAGACTGTGGAGGTGTATGCAGTTTAACACACCCAAATATTGCATTTAAAATCGTGGAAAAATGAAGAGTGAATTTTTTCAACATTCACAGAACAAAATACAGTTATCTCAGTTTTATTTCTATAACTGCATTAATGTAAAAAATGTATACTTGCATAAACATCCACAGTCTAGTCATCAGTAGACTGCTACTGTTTATACAATTTAACACTCCCAAATATTAGGAAAACGCGTATTTAAAACCGTGAAAAGATGAAAAGAAAATTTTTTTAAACATTCCCTGAGCAAGATACAGTTTTCTCAATGTCTTATTTCTATAACTCCATTAACGTGAAGAATATTGAACTGTAAAAACGTCTACGCGATTTAACACAGCCGAACATCAGGAAAAGTCGCATTTAAAACCGTGAAAAAGTGAAAAGAAAATTTTTCAAACGTTCCCTAACCAAAATACAGTTTTCTCAATGTCTCATTTCTACAATTGCATTAACGTAAAGAATTCTTAACTTTAAAAAATGTATGTTTGCATATACATCCGCGGTCTAGATTTCTCTCTGCGCAGACATTCGAGAAGGTGTCATGTGTTCGAGTGCTAACGGATGAGATTGAAGTTTTGCAGGAAGAATTGACGAGTGATCGAACGGCGAAAGAAAGGGTGGCCGAAGTGTCGTGCGATGATTGGCGGGAAAAGCGTGTTCGGTTGGGCGGTTCCGGCGAAACGCGTTAATCCGCGTTTAGCCTGTTAAGCACACTTCGTGACAGTCGAGTTAACCGGATCCTCGGATAATGCAACTTTAATTTCCGCGCAGCGGTTAATCATCGCCGCTGGATGATAGTCGCTGTTCACGCGGAAACGAAAACAACATTGCAACTCTCACGCCGCCAACACCACGTTTTTACTTGTTGCTGTACTCCTCTGTCATCGATCCGATCTACGATCTCATGATCATTCTCAAACAACGCGCTCATCACGGACATCCACCCAGCCGAAATTTTTCTCCAATTTGACTGAGAGAAATTTTCTGTCCGGCTGCGTGCCGGCTCACAGAGAAGTGACACTTTTTAGCGAAATCTTAGGACTGCGTGTAATTGTCTGCGAAATGATTCACGGAAATTTAAAATATTGTCCATTGATTTTATATGCATCGTGAGAAATATGATTGACCGTAGAAGTTTTGTTATTGATCGGTATTGATCATAGTGTGTGTGTTTGGTGCTGGATTGTATTATGTAAGAGTGAATATTGTTTCAATTTGTACTGTTTGTATTTTTGTGACAACCGCTATTTAAATGAGTAAATACATAATGCTACTTTAATTTTATTTTGGATCAATTTAATTATGGAGTGACTTGTGGCGTCATTTCGGGCATTTATCTTTTAAGGATCCACTAGAAGGATTAAGAAAGTTTCGAATTGTAGTGGGAAAACTGTCAAAAATCGAATACTTAATAATTAGTTTGTTTTCTACTTGGTACAACATGGAAATTCCTCTGATTTTGCGAAGAAAAATCGACGGAAAAATTATTCAAAAATAATTTCTTACCGCGAAAACCGGGATAAATAATTGAACAGTACCTTTTTTTTATTTTTTATTATCTTTCGGCATGGTGTTTCGCAATTTTTTTCCGTCCTTCAGCCTTCACATTTTTCGACGAATATTCAATGATTCGTGTGCTTTCACGAATAGGATTTTCTTGTTTAATAATTTTCTTCTTCGACGACAAAGCGCGGGAAAGTTCGCCGAACCCAAAAATCATGATTTAGAAATTATCAATTACACAGTTTGACGATTTGTCGAACATCATGTTCTGGTTATTAGAAATCACCCTAAAATCTTCAAAAACCACAAATTCCAACGACACTCGGTAAATTGCAACTCTCTTGACCATAGCTGTCATTAACTGCTATGATTCGAATTTTCCGAAGTTTCAGAGTATTCAGAATTGTCTGGCACAGTAAACACGCTAAATACCTCTTAAATATGGTAAGAAATTTTCTAAAAATCCTTCAAAAGTTACAGTATCAACTTCGAACAGGAGAAAACCTCCCGATTCTACGATCACAGCTGTCAAAATATCATCAGACAAGTTTTCCTAAGACTTCTCCAATGAGAAAACAGCATAAACTCAAATCGTTAGAATTTGAACAACAGAAGCTCCAAAAATCGTCCAAATGGTCCTCGAGAACGAAAAATATGAATGACTCACGGACAAATCGTGATTTCGTTACTGAAATATTCTTCAAATCCAATTTTCCAAAGTTTTCAATGAGTTTCCTTAATCCTGGGACACTAGAGCTGTCTGACAAGCCTAAATCACCCCAAGAACTTCAAAACCACATAAATTCGAAGGAACTCCAAAAATTTCCTCAATATACCAAATTTCATTACTCGAGGATCCTTCAATTCAATTTTCTCAAGCTTGTAAAACTATTCATGACATTATGTACGATTTTTTGGTACAAAGGAGGATTAAGTATTATCAGCAAGCCATCAGAGATTCTAAGATCACCTCAGACACGTCTAAAACCTAAAAAGTCAACGAACTATCACCAGAATCCATAATTCATTGATCCCTATGCTGTCCAAAACGATTTCCTGGAAATTTCCATGGTTCTCCTGAATCTCAAACATCTTCCTAATTTTTCCCTGAAAAAGCATTACGAAATCCCCTATAAATCATGAAGCATCCAAAAACCATCTGACACCTCTCCGAAAACTAGAAACTCGGAAGACGTATGCCAGAATTCACAATTTTACGGCCTGCTCCATTATCCACAAAACTACCGACGATCTTCCAGTCAACCGAACCATCTTCCCAAGTCTCTAAAAATCCGACAGACGGTTTCCAGGATCGGTCGGTCTTCCGGGTGGTGCGGTTCGATTTTCGGGGGTTTTTCGCGAATTTCGACGAACGTCTCGATGGGGTGGCGACTCGAAGAGACGGCTAGAGGGCCGAAGAGGTTGTTTCCGGAGATCGAGAAAGACGACGGAATCAGGAGATGACGATCGGACCGTTGGAATTTCGCTGGTCGCAGCACGGCGACTCGCTTTCTTCGCGCGTTCGCACGCTACTCAATATACCGGGTGTACGATAAACGTCCGCGCCCCGTGCCCCCCCACGGCCACGTTCTCGTTTCAGAAAGCAACGCGACGCTGTTCCAGGCCCGATTGTAACAATATCTGAACGAAGGATGCGCTTATTCGTCGACGAAAGTTCAAGAGCCCCGCTCAGGGACGCGGATCTTTTTTTTTTTTTCGCTGGATAAGATAATCGGGGTTGCTGCACGCTGCGACGCGTCTCGCGACACCTAGCATCGTCTTCTACACGCGCAAAAGATTCTTCCGATTGTGACACGACCGTCGAAACGTCCGCCCCAGGACACCGTTTGTCGATCATTTTTTTTTTCATCGCGTTCTCCACTTTCGACCACCATTTTGATTCCACGCGGAGACCGTTGATTCGAACTTGATTTCGAACGCACCACCCTGACTGTCAATTTTGTCAACGTGTACAGAAAGGAGAACGAGATAGTTGGACCCGTTTGATGATGAACTTCGTAGGGAACGTTTATGTTGTGATAGTACGAGATTTAATTAAGAAACCTTGTTTTTTGTGGCTGCAGGAATTCGTACACCGATTGAGACGTTTGATGTACATCCCAGTAATAATGTTATCACTTATCAGCAACAATTGGAAATAGAATTTTTGCAGGGTTTTGGAATGACACTTGCACTGAACGACTTATGCGTTTTGACGTTTCACTGGAATTTATGAAATCCGGATGCTGAGAGAGTTTCGAAGCTTTTGGAAGATGTAGCCTCAACGAATTCTTCTTGATAGAGAAAATTCGACCGTGACGATTTTTAGTTGTACCCCTTTTTAAAGAAGTTTTCAACAACGGCACGTATCCAACGAAGATGAAAGAAACCGAATTTTCAAAAATTTTCTTAGAAGGGAGGGTCCGATTTCCAACACTGAGGTTCACAGAAGAAGATTTTCGTATTACTCTTTCCCGTTCAACTTTTCACTGAGAAAATCGAGAAAATTTTCAATAGAAATTTTCCATCATGAACTACACGTCACGTAGAAACAGACCAGTGCACAATTTTTCCATGAGGTCTCCAAAATAGCGTAATTTCCCTTGCACGGTCATGGGAAGACCAAAATTTCCTTTCCGTCGTTTTTCGAGGTGCCGCTGGAAAGTTGTCGAGGAACCGGCGAAACTTCGGAAAATTCCAGGAAAATTTCCCGCTGGTGGAAGTCGTCGAGAACTGTCCACCCGAGGAAAACAAATTCTAACAGGAAACTGGAGAAAATTCGGTTCGACGTTGAACGGGGGCGGCCGATCTGCGATTTTCGGGACCGCAATCGATTCCCGGGACCATAATCGGCCGCTTATGGCAATCAGCCAGCCGCTATCAGTATTCTCAAGTTCAGTTCGAGTTGGTTGACCCAGCGTTTCGAGATACACCGATCCTCGACGACGAGGAATCCATGCGATGGTCACGTTCGCGTTTCGCCTTTCAGATAATACGAGTGCACGTGCGTGAGCATGATCACAGAAGCTTTTTACGGGGGTCTGGGATCTTCGTTTTCCGGTCCACGGGGGTCGCCGAGGGGGAACACAGTCACATGATCATCGACAATCACAGAAAAAAATAACGATCACAAATGCAAACAATCACCTGATGCGCAAGCTCTTTTTTTTTCCATCAATCTTCACTCGCGATTTCGAAAAAGCATGGGGTGGGGGCTATGGGGAGCCTTGTCCACGCACCATACGCGATCGTAGATCCTTCTGGGCCTGTGTTCTGGCCGAGACTAACTCGAACTGCCTCCTGCAGCCCTCGCAGTCATCCCTCCACGCACTATGCCGCCATCGAACAACTATTGTCCCCCTTGCCTTCGCCAATCTTCACCCCGTGCAGTGAGAATCGCCGATTTTTTTTCTGTCGGACAATCTCCGAGGCGAAACTGAAGGGGGCAGGGGTAACTGTAGCGAGTTTCAGCGAATTTGGAAGAACGAGAAAGGGTTGACACGACGATAACATCGGTGCCGGAGACGGACAAAAGTTTGCAAGTACGGAGGAAAGGGACGTTGAACGCGTTGGCTGTACGGTGGCGCCGCTATGCGGACGAGACGGAAAACTGGGGATGAGTGTAAGAGGGTGACCACCCCCACCATGATCTAACATCCCTTCCACGGCAGACCACGAGGACACGATCAGCTATTGGAAGTATCGGTGATTTCAACGGCCTGATCGGAAAAGAAGGGTTGCGTTCGAGTTCACCGCCGTTCAGAGTTCTGCGATTTATGAGCCTCTGATTGCTTCTGCAACGATCGAATTTTGTATCACCTGCGTGTGACAGGTAGTCTGTGAAATTTTTCGCGTACTTATCTTGATGATATAAGAAGCATTTGACATTTAAGTTAATGAAGGTGCTGTATTAGGTTGTTTCGATCTGGATCAGTTTTTGGATGAAACATGAATTGATGACTGGTTTTTATGTGACATAAATGACTCTTTATTGCGATAAATTGAGGGTTGTATGTTTTAAGCGTTGGAAATCTTAAGCAGTTTAAGAAATTAGTCAAGTTTGGTTTAATAGTGTAATTCTGCTAAAATGGTTTATGGCAGTTGATTTTGTTGTGTTATGAATGAAATTGACTATGTAATTTTGTTTCGGGATACACACTGCACGTCGGTATTAATTTTCAAAAAAAAAAAAAAAGTAATTCTTTGGATAAACAATTACTTGTATTGTGAAAGTATATTATATGTGAGGGCAACTCCACTTTCTGATTGAAAAATGCTATCTTTTAACACTTTATTCATCGCGAAATATTCTATTCACGAATGCATCAAATTGGACGCTCCACAACTACATATCGAAAACAAGAAAGAAGTATTTAGATTGACAGCATGATTAAGCGTCTCGCGTGACATTTGATTATTTTAAGAATCGAGAAATTAACTTGACGGTTGTTTTTATCGTAAAATAGAAATTTTTTTCATATTTTGATACAAACCTAATCTGCTCCGTAATAGTACTTGACAGAGAATTGAAACTGCAAATCTATCGAAAATTATATCGAAGAGCAATCTGAAGAGCAATCAAAATCTTGAATTCAGATGAAAACAAATAGTGTTTTACTCAGAAGCTTAATTAATATTTACAAAAATTGTAATATTGAATTCATAAAGCTGTCTCAGTAAAGTGAACTTTAAACTACATAGAAAAGTAATGTGAGAAGTACATTTAAATTTTGTGTTATGATACATTTACCTACATCAAAAATTAATTTATACAAGGTCGATATGGTTTTCAAAATTCTCCACTTATGGTGGATACAGAAATTAATCAACAATGAATCACATATACGAGTATTTAAGTTAAACATTTGTTTATTGTAAGGAAAGGTAATACAAATTACAAAAGTATTCGAATTTTGTTTACTATCATCATAACAACTATTTCTAAGTCAATCTGAAGTACCACAAGTTTTTATTATCCCAAATGAAAAGTTGTCAAATTGTACCCCCAACAAAATACATGATGCCTTGTAAAGACACTTACTATACTATGTAGCTCATATCTATTGAGTTGAGTCGTATATAAATTCCGGTTGTCTTCTTAAATTTAATCAATTATTAAGGGATGATTGTTGTTGCTTCTGCATCACGTATAATTCTTAAGGACACCTAATATGAAACAAAAATTAGCCGAAACTATTTGAATTTTCAAAAAGAAGAACACTGCTGCATGTTTGAAGCAATTTGTGATTTAACTCAATGTTTCATGTATAAACATACTACTTTTGGAATACTTTATCTGTATATTGGTGTATCATACTCTGCACATGTAACATAAGTACTTGGCAATCAACCGTAACAATACGTACTCAACATATCTCTACAATTCCATATTCTTGTTCTTCTTAATTCAATTATTATTACTTATTACAATTTCCGTACATACGTCACCTATCAATCAATTATTACAAAATTTGCTCACATGTAATCACAAGGTGAGCTACTGAAATGGTTATCTCAGATTTTAATGAGCTCTTTCATGTTCATAGATTATGTCATTACGAATGTAATAGATGTCAACAGTTTTAAAGATATTCAACGCAAAAAGAAACTCTGCGTAGCAATCTATCGCCTAGTCAGCTGTTCACCAGTGTTATACTTGAAAGCACTTCTTACAGTAGAGTTGGTACCTGAACCCTATCAGAAATTTAACAATAAATATATTTTTAACTATTGTCCATCTACGCATAACCACATATACACAGTTTCGTAATAACATGATCTACCAACCTCGAAGATCTTATTAAAATCTGAGAGGACCACTTCAGGAGCTCCCTTTATCAGACGGTGAAACCGATAATGATAAAAGACAATTTTCAAAATGTACGTACATACGTTACCTATCAATGGCCTATTACAAAATTTGCTCACATGTAGTCAGACGGTGAGACCAATAACGATAAAAGAGAATTTCGAAAATTGTCCGCTCGTGATCGAAGGAAATCAATTAGACTCCCCCTAGAAGGAAGCAATTACGTTTTCCACGCCGGCGGAGGGACATATTCAATGAATCGAAATGGTTGGTAGCATAACGACGGAAAATCCTAAACGGGGCGAGAAGGTGAGCAGAAGGAGCAAGCGGAAGGGGTTGGAGGGGGTGGCAGTGGGTGCAGAGAGGGGTGGCGAAGGAGGCGCAGGGGTGGGGGGTGGCAGTTTAGCTTCTGCCTGGTTTTTCCGATCATATCGGGAGTCAAAGCTCGGCGACAGGGTGGGAAAAGTGGTGGATGAGCATGCGCCGGGACAGGGCAAACTTAGGCGCAGGTTCTAACCCCCTCGTTCCATCCCCCACTTTTCTCCACGATCACACGACCCCGACGTTTTTCCACCCTTATCTTTCTCTCGTCTCGAAAACCTGTATAGGCGTTTTCATGGAACACGTCGACAGGGAGATGTTACCTTTTGCACCAAGGGGAGGGAGGTGAGGGGTGACATTCGCCGATTTTATTTTTTAGTCCATTTTCGTTCAGAGCTGTCGCAAGCATGAATATTGTTTTCTTTTCGATTGCTTCATTCTCGTGCTGCGTTCCTTTAAGTTTCTTATCTCCGAGTGAAGCAGTACTTCTTTGTTATGAGATATTCATATTTTGGCGGGAATTTTGATCTTTTTCTAATTAATTGGTGGTGATAGGATTTAGGAACAGTCTGACGTGTTAAGATTTTTTTTTATTCATAATGAGGATCTGTATTTTATTGTATTATTGTTTACTTCTTTTTATGTTTTACTCCATTTACTATTGATTAATGGTATTTTTAATTTGTGATGTCTTTAGTATTTTTGAATATTATTCAAGTGTGTCCTGTATGTCAATTGTTCACTTTTCTTGTTATTCTTTAATTGCTTCTTCTATTTCAATATCCCCTAATAAATTATTAGCATTCTATCCGGAGTTTATGTTATTATGTAAGAGTTTCCTGTTTTATTGGTACGTTTGATTATTGGTACTCCAAATCAGAAGAAATTCAAAATTTTTTATATTTTTAGTATTTTCAAAAATGTCCCTTCAGATTTTAACAGATTATCTTTTCCCTCTTTCCATTTTTATTTATTATTTTTTAATATAAATTTTAATTTTTATAATTTTATTACATAAATTAAAAAAAATGGAATTTTCTTACAGACTACTGGAATCTGTCAGCTTCCAAAATTTTGATTTTTGTCATGCAGTTAGTTAATTACTTTTATATTAAGTCACGGTTTTTCTATATCATTAATAATTTTTTGTTATTGCAAGATCCTTATAGCGTTTACTTTTTATTTTAATAGATTCAAATTTTATATTCTCTGCTTATTATTAATCGATTTAAGCGAAAACTATGACGCAAGCGGAATATCACTTCGCTTAAATCATGAATTGGGCCATAATTCATTATCTCAGAATGTGATTGCAACGTATTCCTTTGAAACACCTGGTTATTAGCAACAATACTTTACAACATGCTGACTTGTAAAACATGGAAGCTTGAACATCTTTCATCGATAAACACATTTTTATAGAATTCCGGAAAGTACATATTCCATTGTCCAAAATTTCCAATTCTTAAAAGTGTCGGCGATTATGAAAGTAGCTTGTTATATACTTTTCGTCATTCTTTTTTTTACCTGAATCGCTATCCGGTGACACAACAGCAAAATAATTATTCCCTTTTTTACAAATCACAAGTTCACCAGAGAGCAAGTGACTTAGGCCACTGTCAAAATGAACATGAAGTGAGTTCTGTTTAACCGCACAACATCCAACTTTATTTAACCGCACAATTCACGACTACTTTGCAAAAATGCCTCCACATTATCGCCATGTAAATCGATGTGACACAAAATAAGTGACAAATTCAATTTTTTACATTTTTGTCTTACAATTACACCACTTTCATAATTACTGTCACAAATGCTGAACTTTATTTCTCTCTCGTTTATTATGCAATATATTATATAAACTATTATAGAATTTATAAAACATACTTGTCACTGCACTGATTCTAATTTTTCCGCAGTGTGCATTGTATTTTTTTTATTCTTACAAAGCGTCAGCAAGGAGTCGTTTCGATTGAAATCGCGAAAACGAAGCTGCCTCGGGATTAAAACGAAGTTTGAAGTTATGTTTGCCACTTGATGCCGTTCGAATGCGATTCTCAGGATCTCACGAAACAAGATCCAAGTTCTTTGCGTTGGCCACGGCCATCTGCTGTGCATTACTTTTCTCTCTAACCGCACAAACGGACTCCTTCCTCTCCTTAATGCAAATCTTTAAATGTCCGTAACATTACGTTTGACTTCTCATTAAAAAACGTAATAACCGAAGAAATCATCAAACACTTTTGAATGAACAAAAAAAATGGTTAGCACTGTCAGGTATCATAAGAAATAGTTCTTACAATTTTCCAAAGAGTCTTTAATATTTTAACCCTTTAAGGGAGTACTCTAGTGTAGGCACGCGTTTTCAATGTGATTTTTAGGAATTTATTTAAAGAAAGTTATCAAACCTAGTAAGCTGACGTTTTGCATGTATATTTATGTATGTTTAAAGTAATATAACAAATTTTTATAAGACATTTTATGCTATTCCAGTGCTATGGACGCATATATCTGTGTTTATAAGCCAAAGCGACGTAAGTCACATGTTTTCACTTTGGAAATATTGCCACTTAATGTTTTAAACATCAATTTTGTAGGCATTTATACGGACACAGGTGCGTCGTAGGCAGGCGACAGCCAACGGTTGCCGATTGCGCGACGAGAGATGACAATGTATGTAGCCGTTGAAGCTGTTCGTCGAAGATGTCGACGACTCTCAATCCCCTGCGAGTCTTTTGTTTTTGACATCACGTGCTTAACGAAAAACCGTTGCAAGGCTCGAGGAACAGTTTTGGCGGCAGTCGATCTCGAGCTAGGATATTGAGAGGTTGACTCAAAGATCCGCTCCCGTTTTCTTTTGTATATGCACTGTTCTTTTATTTTCTTTTAAATTAAAATATATATTTACATCGCCATCCACAATTTGTTATTGCTACCAGGCAAAGTATAATATAAGTATATGTCTTATCTGGATTTACATAATATTTCCTATTGTTTCCAATTGGCATAAGTAATAAATAAAAACATTAAACATAATAATGGGAATGCAAGATTACCTTGGGCAAAACGCTGCAAGTCCAGTGAACTTGTGCTCTTTTGCCTGACCGCACAGAAGTTGCGGTGTTTTTCTCAAACGGAATGTAAACATTTGGTTGTTACATGCGAGTAAAATGCTACTCTGTCAGTGTTGTGACATTATAAAGGCAAGTACAGTTCAAAATGAATCTCATTGTTCAGTATTATTCTTTGGACACAAACAAAGGTTTTTTTTCATATATTACGAAAAGTATATAATGTATGTGTTGAGTAAAGTATCTAATATTATTTCTGTTACAATAAAAAAAGACATAATAATGTTTGTTAATTTTTGCACACAACAAATAAGTCAAACTAAAATTTTCTGAACTTCCGTTTACTTGCCTGATCGCATAGAACAAATCTTGGACTTCTGTTTTATTGCATTCTTGTTTTGAAAAGAAAAATTGTTTTAGTGCACATTCGCCGTTTTGGATGTGTTAAACTGCATAAACATCCGCAGTCTCTTTACGACTCAACCCAATATATGCATTTATGATACCGCAATTTCCATTGTACCTTCAGTCAACCTGATTCCATTTATTTTATTTGTGTGGTTTTCGAATTCATTTAAAAGTTTGAAACACAATATGGTGCTCAGTATACCAAAAAGTAATCCGATCATACAGGAAATATTTAGCTCCGAATTATTCCATAGTGAAAGGTCAATCAAAAAAGGAAATAAAGTGTACAAGCTTCGACAAATATAAAGCTTGTGATCACTCACGGGATCACTCCTGAAATTTGCAATAAAAGTCACACTTTGCATAAACAAAAATTTTGTTTATTCCTAATAACGTTAAATTAACTACATTAGCAGTAAAAGGAAACGAGATATTATTAAAGGCATTTTGGACACATTGTACGGGTACATTTCAAACATAAGGGAATTTTGCACCTCGCATAGTAATTTTTGAAATCCTGGGTCCGTGGGATAGTAATAGTAACAGGTTAAATATTGCAAAAATTTGTTTTTTATTTTCCTTACGTCATTCAGAGTGCATTTTTTGTCTTAATATGTAAAATTGCATAAACATCCGCAGTCTAGTAATTACAGAGACCTCGAGTATTGCTACGCAGTTCGAGATGTCACTGAATTAAAAAGGTCAAACTACATTACAGAGTAAATGACTCTTTTTATTTTCTAAGCAAACTCTTAATAACAAAATTCAATTTTGTGACTGGTGGTGTGCTTGTTAATAAAAAAATTCGTCACTCGAGAGATTTTGTAGAGAGTTACGCATTTCTGGCGAAACGATTGTGCGAGAATTGCCAAATTGCGAAAATATTATTCAACAACAGAATATTGTTTTAAGGAGAGTTGCGTGTCGCATGACGAAACGTCTCGTTTGCATTATGCGTACACGCACCTACGTTACCGGCAATATAAATCGAAATATTTGTCGCCGATCTGGTTCATGTTGCGATATCGAACGCCGCTGTATCGAGATTCGAGTTTCGATCAGGAAGTCGTCGTTGTAAACACGTCGTCCAAGGTCTATTAAATACCGATTACTATATCAACGGGCAGTGGAATAAAAGTTTCGTTCAGTCGATTCATCGATCGGATACAAATAAAAGATAACTGTGATTAATATGAATATTTGTTTAAAACACAACGGACTGATATCTAGTCATGATAAATATTTTCGAAACGTGCATTCATTATTATTCTTCGTTTTCTTAATTCTTTGACGGCTGCAAATATTTTACGAAAAATTGTTCCCTTGGTCATTTTTGCAAGGCAAAATTTTAATAACACTTCAACGGCTGCAAAAATTTTGCACATGCTTCTTATATAGTATATTTTACAATTATCTTTAACCATTTTTGCAAGAATCCTTAAGTAACAAAACATTTTACATGATTCTCGTTATATTGAATATTCTACACCTTCCACTTTACTAGTACCTGAATATTCAAATTAATAAAATCAGGTAGTGACAGCAACCGTCAAAGTGTTAAGTAAGAAAATATTCTATGTTACTCATGTTATATTGATTAGTTTACAAATTCTGTTTTATAAGTATTCAGTTGTATATTTTTTGTCAGCGATAGCTATGCTCATTTCTTTGTATTTTAGATACATTATTCAAATAAATTAATCAGAGATATGTGACAGCGGCAATCAAAGTGTTAATATAAAGCCTCAAGCTGTATTAGTATTTTATGATGTTACTAGTCTTTATAAAGATAATTAACGTTGACTAATAATTAATATGGACAAATAAAAATACAGAAGTAAAAATAAATATTGTGAATGCTTTAAAGGCTCATTTGTGGAATAAAAAATCATGTCTCGACCAAATATACAATACAATCTTTCAACACCATTTTTTCGAAAACGAAGTTTCTGATAAAAACATTATTTTGCGTTTTCAATTCGTTTTCGCATAATAAATCGCCGCCTGCACAGTTTTACTATAATTTTATTTTCACCCTGCATTTACAAAATCAGATGAAAAGCATTTGAGGAGATTGTAGTTAAAGATTAAGTGGCAATTATTATTGGAGAATCCAAATGCAAAATTATTGTTGTTAGAGACGTAGAACAGTTTCTACGCAGAAAGATCTCGTCTTCCGGAACTTTAGACGTATCACGTGTCGCGAGACGCTCGGAAATTGATCGTTTTTATAGTACTCGATGGATCAACTCGTGACGCGTTGCGAATTCATGGTTTTAGAAATTGTATTCTGCTTTGAGAATATAACATTGACTTGACCGAAAACGAACGCATATTTTGATCTTTGAACATTCACATTTTTTTAATTCTTGACGGCAATACAAAATTCTACAATTCGAAAAAAATTGATAGACGGCGAAGAGAATTTTTGAAAATGTGAGTTCTCGTTGAGCTTGTTCTGAAAATATGAGAACAAATTCACATGGAAGAGCTACGACTTTCTGAAGTCTTTGATGTTTTTGCTTCTTAAATCATTTTTTAACAATGAATGACTGAGACCAGTTCACCTAAATTTTGAATATCGAAAACCCGACTTGTAGACTATTTTTGCGTTGGCGTGAGACAAATTCGGTTATTACCAATAAAGTTTTAGAAATATCTTTCTCGAGTGATGTAAATAAAATTTTAGCTGTTCCGTTAGTATACTTCTTACAAAATCTACGAAAGGCTTCTAAGTTTAAAAAACATTAGGAAGCAACGTGTTTAGAAAACTTTAAAATACCTGTACCTTTGATTTAAATTTCTAAAAAAGTCAAAGGTTCTTTACAAAACCGAATATTTTACAGGTCTACTTTTTTGGTAATATTCAATACTAATTCAACAATTTTCGAAATGTACCAATGATTAAACAGAATGTGTATCCTCTAAAGCTCTGGAACATAAATGAAGATAAGTTTTCTTCTGTAGCAAAATTAGAAGCTGGGAGCATAGTGACTACACAAAGAATCTTCTTACAGCGAAAGAACATAAACACACTTCTTTACCAATAAACAACATACTGAATAACACCTTAACTGCAAATAAGGGTTAAAAAAGAACGATGAACCTGAAGAACTTGATATAGAGTCCACGTAAACTATTCGAATACTACGAATGTCAAGATACTTGCATAGTTCATAAAATGTTCAAATACACTCAAACATACAAATTATGTTCGTTGAATATTAGAATCGTTAAGATTGAGATTCACAATGAGAGATTTTTGTTTTATGAGAGGAAAATCTCATGAAATATCTCAACGTAGATATTCACCCTTAATTCTTTGCTGCGCTTAACAAAGTTGCTCACTGTGTACTGTCGACGCCCATAGGCGTTCGGTCCAATGATTCAGTGTGTACTACAGCAGCTCGGCCGCACGCAGCGTTCGTTGCCAACTAGCCCACAATCAAAGAGTTAGTGTTCGAACATTTGAATTCAGAAAAATTCAGTAAGTACTCCCAGTCTTATTTTCTACTGGAAGCAATTTAACACGTTGGCTGCCACACTGCATAGGCTGAAAACGACACACCTTTCCAGACTTTGATACACCACAAGAGTAATCTGAATTTATGTCATTTTTAATCAATGGTGTTAGTAAATCTATATAGTTTATTACTGGGTCTGTTAGACCTTTTCAGACATTTTTACAAACACTATTCGTAGAGAGATAAATAACAACTGAATTTAAGCTTCGCCCACATATGTATGGATGACATGGGAGTCAAAGTGTTAACAAATCAAACGACGGAAGGCTTTTAAACGATTTTTCCGAAATTTTGGCATCGATATTTGTGAAACTCAAAAAATTCCGTGATCTGACGCAGAGTATTCGAAAGACGATAGACTTTTTAGACAATATGATCGATCTCCCGATGTTCGTTTGATTTACGACGGTGCACAGACGGTTCGCACGTTTGTGTTTCGATTCTACGTTTCTTTTGTGACGCGACGATTACCTTGGATTCGAAGAAACGTGGAACGCTATCGCATTAATCGTCTGTTCTCTGTATGACTCGGTGTTGAGTGTCGCCACGACAGGAGAAATACGACTCCACGGACGTTCCTGGCCTACATTGCCACTTATTGTGGGATCGAAAGTAAACGCACCACATAACCACGCCAAACAATGCCTCACAGCAGCCACGCAAACTCCCCTTTTCGTCAGGTGTACCGTATTTCCTTCTTCCTCCGTCTTTCAACAATTTTCGGAGATCTGCGAGAGTAGCAAACAGTCAAACGTTGCCGCATAGGAAACACTAGTTCTTTTCCTAATCGTAAGCAGATTTTTCCTTTGCTGTATTTTTTATTGTTATTAAAACGTAACGCGATCTCATGTAAGACAACAATTTTTATATTATGCACTGTAAAAAGAAACGATCCGAAATGTAAATACACAAATGTATTGTTATAACTAGAATGCGGAAGTTTATGCGAATATAGATTTTTATTCCTCAATATTTTTATATTGAATGTAGATAAAGAAATGCGACATGGAGAATACTTCGGGCTGTTTTGAACAGATATCAGACGTATACATTTTAGTTATATTATTTGTTTCAGACAATATATTTTATATATCTGGACATGTTAAATTGCATAAACTAGTTACAACTAGACTGCGGATGTTTATGCAGATTTATATTTTTAGAGTTGAATATTCTTTCTGTTAATAAAATTGATGAAACAAAATATTGGCCAAACTGCATTACGTCCTTTAAATGTTAAAAAAATATGCTACTTATTTTCCTTGCATTATTAAGCATGCTTTTTTACGTGCTTTGGTATGTTAAAATGCATAAAAAACCGCAGTCTAGTTGTAGCTGAAGGTAGCGCCTAATTATGGCAGGTACTCTTGACACTTTGAATGCCACACTGTATTAGCTGAAAATGAAAAACTTTCTAAATTCTTATAGAAAATAAATATAACTTCAAATGACAGCTTGTTTAATTAATATTATTAGGAACTTTCATAATTTTTGTACTGATCCTACGAGACTTTATTACATATATTTGTTAACACTTTGTATGATTTAATAAATAGTGATTGAATTTAATTGCGACCCACATATGGGTGACATGGCAGTCAATGTGTTAAAATCATACCACTGTGTATACGATGTACACCAATGTATGTAATTATATATTTTTGTACACTGATTTATTATTGATTGTTAACACGTTGAATGCCACAGTGGAAACTGCCACATCTAGTGAGAGTATCTAGTCAGACGTATTATAACGTTCTGTTTTAAACGTAAATCAAGAAGGAAAAAATCATTCACTATTGAAACGTACAGGTGTTATCTCACATTATTGCTATAGTATTAATATTCTCCAAAATCGCAAAAAAATTTCTAGTTATTTAATTAGACAAAATTTTAACAACTGTATTAGATTGGAAATTAGTTCTCATTCGATCAGTGAAGTTAAGCTGCTCTGAGCATGGTCAGCCCTAAGACTGGTGACCGTTTTCAGTGCTTCTGTGTTTTTTTTATTCGAGCTCAAAAGTTACGGTTTACTTTAGCATTTTCTAACTGAAGTCTCCCTTAACATGTTGACTTTTACTTTAAAAATACAGTACAGTAGGAACTCAGTTATCCGAAAACCGGTCATTAAACAAATTAGTCATATGTGAGTTAGAAGTTAAAATTATGATTAATGATGCTGTCTACCTAATTTTATACCACTATGTATTCTATATTCTAAAATAAAATTATAATTTTTATGTAAAACACAGCTCCGATATGAATCATCCTTTTATAAATTACAGTTTAAATAATCGGGGTTCTACTGTCTTTAGTACATTATCTACATTACATTGAAATACCCTGTTTTCTCTACAAATTATACAAAATTATAAACCTGATGTTTCAGATCGTTCCCGTAACACAACAATTCACGTACAATCTTTAAATTTCCCAAAATTGAAAATTTATTCAGTTAAAGTCAATCTGTTGTACTGGTGCCATGGAACCGTCAACGTGTTAAATCTGTATTAAATTTCAGTTACCACTAAATCAGATTTGCAATCACTTGGGTTAGATCTAATTAACTCTACACCAGGCCTGAGTTACGTTCGGTGTATATTTATTTTACAGCGAGGTGACATCAGAAAAAAGTCATGTTCCCATGATTTTTCACCCTTGTGACCCTTCGAACCTTCGGTATGCAAAAACGGGGCGAAAATCGGGACAATCGTAAAGAACCGGTGAAATAAAAGGAGAGGTTCGATATGTACTGAGGTTTTTTAACGCGGTGATCGATGCTCGATGCTAATGAGCAGCTTCGAGTGACATTCTGCCGTATGTTTATTAATCGCTTGTTGTATGGGGTTGCTTTCCCATCGGGGAACCAGTTTCAAACCAGTTCGCAACCCCTTCGAACGGCCTTCGATCGATCTACCTCTCCCCTTCGAACATCCTTTTCTTTTTCGTTTATTCTTCGAGAATAGTTTTGCATCGCCGGCTACAGTTCGACACGCACGCTGTGGAAATTGAACAGCGTGTCTATGAAATGGAAACGTCTTTAATTAATCGCGAATTGCCTGACGGCAATTAGGCGAGATTACGGCGTTGCATAATGGGACGGTGAGATTATGGCAACGTTGCGACGAATCGCCTCGAATTTACCTGTGCACTTGTTTGAAGTCAAATGAAATTTCTCATGCTGCTCCAGAAGGAATCTCGTGCTTCTTACTCTTATTTTGTTGTTTTTGTATTGTGAATTGCGTGCAACGATGGCAGAAAAGATATGAATTATGATGGTATTTATTTTTGTGATCGAAATTAGTATTTTACTTAATATTTATAAATTTAGAGAGGATTAATTTTGGAGCCTTTCAGGCTTGAAACGATATAGAATAAATATGGAAGAAAACGTACACCTTATTGAAAGAATTTAATATGTTATCATTAAACCGCAAAGTCGGTTAAGTAAGTAAAAATACATGAAAAAATATATGTATTACATTTATAATTATCATACAACTTTTTTTGCTTATTGAGATAATGAGAAAAGAAAATAACGCTATCAACACACTAAGTAAGCCTAATCAGCCATTTGCAAAAATGTTTAAACAATACCTATTATGGTGTGAAGAATAGAAATTAATAACTACTATAAACAGATCGTTTGGTAGCAACACATTGGTACCATGGTAAGCGATGCTAGAAAATAGAAGTAAGACTTAAAAAAAATACAGATACTTTTGTATGTGAGATCAAAGATACTTGTCCTTATAGAAGGTTAACGCAATAAATCTTCTAAATAGTTTCAAAAAGTAAAATAATAGTAAAATGGAACCGAAGTATTCAGAGCTCTTGAACGGCCAATACTACTTGCCTCTCCCATAAACAATTTTCGAGCTGAAGTAATTACCTATTTCGAGAAATACAGGCGCAGAATGGTCATTTAGCCTGTACAGACACCTTGAGCTATGATTTCAAAGAAACGAGCAGGTTATCGAGCGGAAGCGGTGTAGATTTTTCCAGGAAAAGGCGGAACAGACGGCGGAAAGCGCATCGACTCGACAATGCGGACAATTGCATCCCCCGTAGAAGCCATTCGTGATGAAAGTCCAGCGTCCATGGGGGCAATGGGGTTGGCAGGGTGTGGGGTTCGCATTCCGGCCGAGATTAATTCACAGCGAAGAGGAATTCACCGTCTATCTCGACGTTCACGGAATCGTTTTCGAGCAATTATTTCAGCAACATTGCAAAACGATCGCATCGTGCCCCCATGAGCCTCCCATGGGGCCCCGCGTACGTGCTGCCGTTCACTTTGCTTCGTCAGTCGTTTAATTCATTAAATTTTTCTTTTTCACGGGGGAATTTCCTATTGGTAACGGCAAGTAATGGATACACATACAATAAAAATTGTATTTTTTACATACTGCGTTCTAAAACAAAATAATTAGTGTTTTAATCATTGCTACCAGAAGCTTTTTTCAATGATTATCAATTTTCAGCGCCAGATTCATTACAAAGTGCGAAGGAGAATGAACATTCGTAGTATCATGTTTATAGTCTGTATGAAAATTGTTTCAAATGATGTATGGTCGCAAACTGATATAATTTTGATTTGTTATACACTACCGCTTATCGAAGTATGGACACTTAAGAGTTGCAGAAAAAATAAACACATAAATAATTTTATTTCCAGTCAGTTTTACGTTTTATAAACATACAGTTAACCAATTATGCATAAAATAACTCTAATAAATAATATTCAAACAAAAACGAATTAGGAGTTTTTAAATTTAAATTCTACAATTTTTTATTGGTGTCCATACTTCCGTGAGCGGTAATGCATATTATTTATTTTGGATGTTACGTTCTTTCGCGAGAAAGTCTGTAAGTTTAATAAAGCATCGTATGTTCTTTTGGTAAATAAAGTATTGTGGATTGTAAAGTTGCTTGGTACATGATTGGCAATGCGAAAAATCGCGATCTTCGGCAAGTGTTATCGAGTTCGGCTGTTTGTGTGTCATGCGTTGTGCAACCGTGTGCAATTACCGCGCAAACAACACGTTACACGACGACCAATTGTTATACAATATTTCGCTGAGAGAACAAACAGACGGTTGATCGGATCGTTACGTGTGTTTCGATCGAAAAATCGTGATAAATCCCTGTTTTCATTCTTTGAGCCTCCATTGGATCAACATTAATAGGTCCAACTCCAAAACATGTCATTTTCTGAACGAAATATTTTCATTTGAAGCAAATCTCGACAATTTTTCTCATGGAAAAATAGGTTGAAAATAATAGAATAGAATTTGTTCACACGAGGTGCCATTGTGCTCTTTTGAAAATGTGCACAAATGTTTTTTAGCTCGTCGTGTGCTGCCGACGCCTATAGGCGTTCGGTGCATCGGCTCTGTACATAGCATTGAAGCTCGACCGCACGCAGGGTTCGCTTCGTTTCCATGTAGCCCACACTGAAAAGGTTAAAGGCCACTTATCCTTCAAATGATAAAAAATAATCAAAATTGACAAACGTTACTGTTTTTACAATTGTAAAGATTACACAAGACATACTCAATTGATATTTAAAAGGCACCGAGAGATATAATTAAAAATACTAAAGTCGCCAGACTACCCCGAGGGACGTTCCAACGAATTTTCTCGTAAGCCCATTTTACAATTAGACCCGACACAAGAATTCGACTGGGTTCCTTTTCATTAACGCCCCTCCGGTGCTTCCTTCGATTCATTATCAATTCAGATCGCTCGTGGCTTTCTTCTTTTCGTCCGCGTCGCGAGCACACGAAGATCAAGGCCACCATATGGGACACCATATAATAAGCTGTTTAATAATCAATGCGCTCGGACCAATAATTACGATTCGACGGAGGAGTGGGTATGCAAAGAGGTGTATGCGAACTGGTTTCAGACAATGACGACTCGAAGAATAATGCCAGCTGTCTCTTTCTCCCTCTCTCTGTCTTCCTTCACGGGCCTCGTTTCGATACGCTCTCGATTGTCCCGTAATTTTTGATATGCCCGAGGAGAAGAAGAAGGACCGCGCCCTTTTTTTTTCTCACGTTCGATGCTTCTTCCTTTTATCTGATCCACGTTCGAGACACATCTGCCCATAGAATATTCTAAACGCGCCACGGATCACCTAACTGAGACGTTCCTTCGTTCGGCCATTCATATTTATACGGTTGAAGACGATTTGTTTGCTCTTGGTCCAGTAGAAGAATTACTTTCAATGGTATCGCCTGGTTCAATCGCCTAATAGATAACGAAAGGAAAATTGAAAATTACGTCCATTCGGTAATTTCTAATTATTAGCAGGTCTGGTACTTGTTGAAATAAACTCCTAGTGGAACGATAGTTCAAACAATATTCTTGTCTTATTTTCTCTTTTTCCCTCTTTTTATTCTAATTCATATTATTTGAGTAATAATGTATTTCATAACATCATACCTCAGAAACA
This sequence comes from Macropis europaea, assembly GCA_916610135.2. Taxonomy (NCBI): domain Eukaryota; kingdom Metazoa; phylum Arthropoda; class Insecta; order Hymenoptera; family Melittidae; genus Macropis; species Macropis europaea. The sequence goes on along the minus strand of OU744345.1, from coordinate 19,779,734 downwards.
ATCAGATAATCAAAACCACAGATAGCCGACCACATTCACCGTCGACAGTGATTATTATTCCTGCAAGCGTTTATAATTTTATATAAGAAATCATTGTTTTTATGTTATGCTATTATTTGACTTAATATAATACTTAGCAAATAAGTTATTTAAAAAGAAATGATTTCTGAAGTAATATGCACAAATTCATTTCAATGTTTTTATTAGCTTGTATTTGCGATACATTTTGCGGTAATTATTTGTCATTCTAACTTGTTATTGTTATTTGAAATAAAAAGTAGCCAATACTAATTATTAATTATATGTTAACGGAAATAACACAGAGCAGTGATTTTTATTACATCCACGAGAGGAATATTTATTGAATGCGGGGAATTTTCAAGAAAATTCAATTTCAATAGTCTCTAATGTCAGCTCGGAACAATTAATTCTTATCAATTGATAAAATGATGCTCCATTATCATGTTTAATGCCTGCTATATGTCGAGATATATTATTTCTTATATATAAGGATATATCTTAGATTGAGTATTAGCTTCGTTTCAAGCTGAACGGAATCTTCCATATTGCAGGAGGTCACCATATTATTCGAGGAAACAAAATTTCAGTCATTCCAGTAACAGTAGAATTATTTAAAATAGTCATGCTGGCGGTTCGCCCTGTGTACACTCTTCAGTTATAATTAGCCTGATGCTTCTGCAAATATACATCTTTACACTTCAATATTTGTTCTCTTAATGTAATTAAAGAATCGAAACACTAACCGAACTGTATCACGCCCTATAAATGTTCCAAAAATATGTTTTCTATTGTTCTTGCGTTATAGAAAGTGCATCGTCCAGGTGTTCCAACATGTTACATCGCATAAACATCCGTCTAGTTACAATATTACATGTTTCGGTGCAGGTCCCTGATTGTAATATCACCGGTCGCAACAGGACACCCACTCGATCCCATAGAACCGTACCACCTTTAACCCCTCCAGCTGAACCCCATGAACCCCCCTTATCGTCCCGATAATTCAGTCTCCCGTTCGACGTACTGCCGAAGCAGCTTCCGGCGAATCAGAATCATCCAGAAGAAACCGGAAGACGATATTCTCCGGCGGCAGATTCTCCTGGGAACACAGGGGGCTATCTGTCAATCGTGGCAGCAGTTCGATTCAAAGCGATATTCGGATTAATGGGTCGGATCGCGGCACAATGGGCCCGATACAATGAGAGGAAATATCCAAGATATGCAAATACCGATGATCTTCGGCCGGAAAAGAGGGGTCCGTAGAAGAACTTGGGACACATGTGCTTCGCCCGCGATTTGCATACCCGGCTGATTTGCATGCGTACGAACGTCGAAGACGATCACGGTGATCGGGAAGGGTATATCCTCGCGTTTCTTCCATCGACACGGGAAAAGGGTCGAGGACAGGGCCCGACGAGTGCTCCAGCGTGCACGAATAATATATTAAGGGCGCAAAATGCTGTTAATGCCTTTGTGAACGATTCCGCGCCGTCCTAATGCCACTTTCTCCCTTTGTGGAAATGGCAAATGTGTTTTTCCTCGCGTGAGACTCTCCCGGAAGAGGATTCGACGGTTCGAGTGGTTTAATCGAGAGGATAACCGACCCGGCTCTTCGTAATGCAGCTTGAATCTTCTACGATTACGTTTCCGGACTTCTGAAATATTTTCTCGGTTTTCGACAGGCTGACGGTGCAATGAAGTATTATTTTAGACAGTAGAAGGAGAAAGTGAATTGGAAACCGTATTAATCCTTTCGCCACTAACGCGGTAGTAATATTTATTGTAAATTTGTAACGTTTATTCTATTACAGAATAGAGAATATGTTTTCTTGTACATGCGAGATATTTTTGTCCGCAACCACATTAAAACGGTATACAACAAATTAAAGCTCTTGGACGTAGAGGTAAACAAATACAATTTTATTAGTAATACAAAAATATCAATTTTATACTATTGTATGGTTCTATCGACAAAACACCACGTTTCAATATTGAGTAGAGGAAAATTACGAAAATACCAAAAAGTACGGAGGAATATCGATTTGAAGGCTCAGTTACCTCGGTCGGCAGACTACTTTGACGTGATTCAAAGAAATAACTCCATTTCGTCTGTAACCCTAGTGCGGTCTTCGGGTCTTTTTCGACCCACTTCCTTTCTACATATTTCTACACATTTGTTGTTATCGAAAAAAGCGCTATGAAATTAGTATCTGGCTTGTTTCTGTTCCCTTGACATTATATTAAAAGATTATTGTCTGGGTTCAGATGGCGTGCTGAAAACAAAAATTGTTACGCATAAGGTCTTTGGATTATTTTTTTATCCAACGTAAACGAGGCACAATCAAATACGAGAAATCTATCTTAACCAAATCCTACAAACAAGCGGATGATAGTATGATCGTCGGCAAAAATATAAATAGCATAAAATGACCAAAATAGTTTTAATAATGTCATCAAAAAATGAATTATTGCATGGGGGGAAATTCATATGCAAACAACACTTTTACCAAGTATGTAAAATCTTTTATAAATAAACAATTTGTGCAAAATATGCTGTCTTTCTATAATTAAAACTATTATAATAGATACGTCTGTATGATCCCATGCGTCTTTTATCCTTGCATTGTTTTGTAAATCTGAAAATATGTAAGTTCCGCACATTCGGGTCATTTCTGACCCGAAGATCCTAAGTGTGGAGTCGAATGGAAGAACGCTGTAGGGTTAAATCAGAGCAGAGCACGTTCACATGGGAACGGAGGCTGTTATCTTGCAATTTCGAAGAATATTTGCTGGTGCAAAGAGATTCTATGGTTAGGTAGGTGGAGGGGGCTTGCAGGCCGATAAAACTCGGGGTACGAGGGATCCCGTGTGTGGAAATGCGGATCGTATGACACGTACGAAGAACCCAGAAGGCCACGCGTGTGTTTCTACACGCACGGTTACCTCTCCTTTATCGGGCCAGGTGAAGGGGCCCGAGGAAGGTCGGCTTCCGTTCATACGTCTACGAAGGGTTGCGGATCGATGATCTTGGATTAGCCTAAACCAGCACCAGCAACTTCGTTCAAGCAATTATTTTCTTGTTTTCGCGTAACAACATGGTCCCTGTCGAGATAATTAATGGTATTATTATTGTCTATTAGACAGGTCGTGAAGAACTCAGGACATTAAGGGGTGAGACCAGGTCAGTCGCCCGAAAAGTAGAGGGGGTTTTAAGAATTTTTTTAAAAGAAACTATACGATGAATCTTTCTGTAAGTTCTTTTTTGTTCTTCGTTCTTCACAATATAGTACGCTTGAATATTCGCCATGTAGCTATCAGAAAGAATGTTGTACAGGATGTCACGTTTTGAGAGTAAGTTGTTAAATTTTATAATACTCAGACCGACCACTTTTTCCTAACTTCATTCATCTCAGTTCACACTGGATCAGTCGTTTCTCTTGATTTAAAAAGTTATAACCCTTAATTTCATGATTAAACGTTTTTAATACTTCCATTTCTTTTATTTTCTATTCTTAACATTTTCAGTTTCATGATTTAAATTAATAGACCAAATTGACAAATTTCCCATTTCTCGATATTCTTGTCTAAAATATTTAATTTTTCTTCCAAGTTGTTTACAAATTTTGAGAGCCTGATGACTCACCATTTTTCTCCAGTTTACTAATCTTCGACTTTACATTCATCTTTCCCAATCATTCATCATTTCTAGTTTCCTGTTCCTTGAAAAGGATAGATGTTTCCAGAGTTACATAAATATTTTTAATCTTCTAATACTTTCGACCTCTCAATTTCGCGAGTCTTCGAGGATTCAGACTGATAGCCTCCTAACTGTTCACTTTGCTTGTCTCCGACTTTCTGCTCTCCCTAAGAACAGCTAGCAAATTAATGTATACGGAGAAAAAGACCTGTATTGTGGTGTCGATTCTTTGAATAGACCGTTCGAAATCGATAGCAACGTCGAAAATCGTGTCCAGGGAAAGTCGTTGCAGGTAGATCGGACGACGACCATTGTTGCCACGGAAAGTGATACCCATTCAGGATATTCTTGGTGGTCCACGGGGTGTCGTGGAACTGGAAACGTGACACGTTGTCGGCTACCAACAATGGATACAGGTAGAAACACTCTCGGGATGAAAAACCTGTACTCCTTCAGAAAACCTGACAATTGGCCAAGGTTTCTCAACGAAACTGAAATTGGGACGAAGAAACCGATCAGACTCTTTGACCTTTGCTTAAAAGACACTCGAATCAAATCAAAGGAGGATTTTGTGCTAGATCCAACACCTTTAAAGCTTCTTTGGGTAGACTTTTTAACTTATGTAGTTCTGAACTCATTTAAAATAATAGCACCTGGGGTGTTGAATGAGCAGTGAAAATTTTGTTATAAAATTTTAGTTCCACGTAGATCCGTCTACATACAGGGGGTTCGGTTTAACTGTACACACCTTGCTATTTCTTCAATTATTGAAAACAAAAAGTAGTCTGTACAAAAGTTTTCAGTGTTTATTATTTTTTTAAAAAAGCTTTTAAGTATTTAAATTATTCCTTTAAAAGATTTCATACTGCTATATTGCAGTTATTTTGTTGGGTGTTATAAAACGAATTCAACCAGCTAAATAACTTGCATTTTTATCCATAGGTTTTATAGTACTATGATTAGAAATTACATTGATTTGGTAGAGCAGGGCATTTGGAAGCAATTTTCGAAAGAAACGTTCTTGTTGACATTAGAGTCACGTGTTAGACAGTGTTTTTTAAAACATTTAAAATAGCCTGCAATGGAATCCCGGGCCAAAGTACTGAGGACTTTTTGAACAGGAAGTGCAAATAATTGCATAGACATTTTCTATGTAACAGAGTTTATAACTGTAATATCTCAAAATTATTTAATAAGAAATGCCAATTATTTAGTTCGTTGAAACTTTCCCAATGTACAATAAAATGGCTAAAACTAACAGCTTGGCGGCAGAGAGAACCTAATATTGTTTTACAGAGAACAAAAAACTGATCGATTAGCCTACTATAAAAATCGATGTTTCTATTAAAAAAAATGCCTTCGCGTTAGATGTTTATAATCAAAATATTTCATAAGCTAACAGTTTTTCTGTATAAGTGCTCTAATACACCTTCATACAGAATTGAGAACTGCATCGAGTATTGTATTAAAGAACATATAATTCCATTTAAAAAAACGAAGATGACTTTCACATCTCTGCTAAGCAATCACGCATGAATAAACTACAGTAACTACATTAAGCCTACTTCGAAATCATTCAATTATTATTTAAAAAATTTTTCGATATCACTAATAGTTTCGAAGATATTCACCAGGAAATATTAAAATATACACCCTGTATATTACAATTTTGAAAATCGTTGGACTGAGTTAATTCTTTCTTCAATTAAAAGTTTGCAACGAATGAGGCAGAAAAGCTTTATAGGGTGTAGTCCTGAAGTGAATAGTCCTACACAGAAATTGAGTTTCTTATTTCATATTATGGACGTATACCATGAATTTAATATCAGTTAGATTAAATTGGGTTCGATCAGAATTAATTAAGAATTATACTAGCTTATGACTGGACCCTATCCTTTGCCTGAAGTATTTTCGAATATCACAAAATGGTCCAGCTCGCCGTCCGACCGAGAACGGCACAAAATCGGTACGGTACAGTTCGAAGAAGAGTAATTTTTGCCAAAAGGAAGAGTCCTTCGTGCAAGACACGGACCCGGGACAGATTATCATGCTACAGGAGGACGAATCGTGGTCGAATCAAGATCGTAAAATCCCCGGCTTCCGTTCACACCGAACGGGCCCCGCTTTTCTCTGTTCGCCGAACGGCCAATAAATCTGGATCCGGATCGTGTGTGCGGCTACTAAGGCGCTTACACTTACGTTTTCGTCTCGTTTCTTTCTCCACGGATTCCCATAGCACCCCTCGGGCTTGCAACAAAACTCGAATCTAACTTATTTACATATCACCGGTGAATTACCATATCCACGTGTATATATGCGTGCGCGCAGCTCGACGCGAGATAGAAAAGGAGAGGCGAAGCGAGGCAGGCGTCGGAGAGGGGGGGCATGGGACCTACAGGAGTGGTGGGGGAAGAAACTGTGTAAAAAATGTAGGGAGTACGGAAGAATATAATCGGAGAAGTGTGAAATTTTGAGGATGTTGAAGAAATAAACTTCTGAGTGATCTTGGAAAGGTTTTAGTGGAACTGCCGTGGGACCTCGATTATTCGACCTGTAATTAGCAACAAGATGATTCACATTTTAACTGTATGTCGCATACACATTCTACTTTTATGTTAGAATGTGAAGTACATAGTGATATTGCAATCTCTTGTTCAGGTCATTAGCAAAGTGTTATTTGATTACCTAGAAATCTCAAACGTACGTACAATAAAGGCACGAATGGTCACCGTGTCTCGACCCTTCGGGTATCCAATTTTTCTACCAAACTCTGCTAATTCAACTCATCAGATGCAAGGTAGACAACCGGTATCGTTCCTGAGCACTAATTGATCAAACTCAGGGTTGGGTTTGTTCATTGAAATGAATGTAACAAATAAAAAGGAGAAACAGTTACTCCAAACAAAATAACAAATAAGTTTATTTGAAAATAAGGATGTACGCAAATAAATTCCAAAATATCATTTCAGAAATAAATTATTTCCGAATGATTTATTTATTAAATATTTGGATATTTCAAATGATAATACAAAATAACAAATAACGGTTAATCAGACCATAATTATTGCGGTAATAGTAAATACTGCCGATAATACATGTTGTCGGAAGTCTGTGGTCTTGGACTGGAAGTTTTACGTACGACAGAAAAACATGTTTATTTTCCTGGAAAAATCAAATGATAAATATCTAAATTTCAAATGAAATAACAAATATTAAAATGTTTTATTTGCCAAATACATTATTATGTAAATAACATCGATTAAGATAAAGCAACAGAGTAAAAAACAAATGAAATAAAAATTCTATTTGAATAGAAGCTTATTTCAATAAAGCCCAGAACGGGATCTTACTGACGAAATGTAGATTTCCAGAAGTATATACACTTATTTTCAATAATTTTTAATAACTTATCAAGTACCTAGTGACAGGAGTGTTCTGCGTCTAATATTATAAAATTCTGATTCGATGTGTACTCTGTCTATAGTCTTCTGAGCTTTCATAGTACTCAACACTTCCATAAGGAATAAATCATTTAAAGATTTAACTTTCTGCTTACTTTGTGGCATGTATATACTCGCAGTTCTGTAAAATAGTTAAACATTTTCTGAAGAAGTGTAAACGAACAATTGTCAACTAAACTTTAAATACCTCACACGACGTTAAGTTTGACAACTCAACTTGGTCTCAACTTTGCACAATTATAGGGGACCCGGCAGTAATAACTTTGCAAAGTCATAGCGCGCACCTCCTCGAAATAAGGGAGAAATTCACATTCAAACCTTCTTGACTTTACTAACTTGCTGCTTACCTCAGTGATGGCCACGGGAGCTTCGGCTTTCCCCCACTCTAGGTGCATTTTTCATTCAGTTCCCTCCAGTTCGCCTCTCGGCCCTTCCTGGTCCCAGATCACAGCCGGTATGAGGGGAATGGACCTGGAGTGAGACTTACCTAATCAAATGTGAGGTACTCGTGACTATGTTCACACACTTTGTGATGAACACGGTGCGCAAGAGGGCCTCAGATGCACAGCTAGGTCATAAACGACCAATCGGTGTACCTTTTAGTAGCACCTGAGAAACACGTTTGAAAGTGCTTAACAAACATAACATTATCGATGAAGATTAAAAATGATATAATAAAATTCTTATCACATATTGAACAGTCCACGTAGATCTTAGGTAGGACTGTGTTCAATGTCGTACGTGAATTTCTACAGGTTAAAGGTAATGAACAAATTTTTTGTAATTCCAGCGACGCATTGGCTTCATGTCCATTATTATCTATATGTTAATGACAGGTTGTTTAAAATTTATACCACAACAGGATAGATCTATCGTTTCACCTTCGATAGCAGCTACCGGAACAATCGTGAAAGGGGTCGGACCCCCCTTGGTGCCCGCTCTTATGTTAATTTGCAATTGCGTATATCTATTCGACGAACGTGACCCCGATTTTGCGACCGAAACCGGTTCAAAGAAGCTGTCAGTCCTCGTTTGTGAAAGAACTTTCAGATTTTGGAAACTCGAAAATCGTCGAAACTGTACAATTCTGGCAGATACACGATGTTCCGCGGGACTATATCCTTTTGCACCGAAAGAAAATGAATTTCATGCAGCTATTCTAATGACAAGCAATTTTCCATCCGTCCCCACTCCACAGGATCGCGACGATGACTTTTCGAAATTAGAACAACAGTAGACAGTTTTGCTTCATGTCTCGGCCTTATTGGGCACTAGAAAGTAAAATATAAAACTGTTTGGTCAATTAGAGACAAAACTTTGTCCAGGCCTGCGCAACTGAATACTAAAATTAAATACCCTACAATTCTTTGAAATCTATAAGAATTACTTACTTATGTAATTATCTTAGCACATACAGAGTACTTCAGGTTCTTTTGTACCAAACAGTGTAAGTATACTCAACACGAGTCTTTAGTTTGAATAAAATATTAATTTTGAAAATGTCTGAAGTTACTTTTCTACCACCAAAACGGTTCATTAATTAACATCTCCAGAAAAACAGTTATGGTAAGGATAGCTATGAGTACTCTAGTTCTTTCATTACTGAAGATGACTATAGTCACTAAACAACGAGCGCTCGCTGTATCCTGAAGGTGACTATACTCACCCACCAAAATTTCGCTTTAGTTAACAACTCTACTTCAGGATATCATAGTTTCATATCCCTAGGCTAACTGACATTGTTTTGTTCAATTGCGTTAACAACTACATATTGCATTGTTTGTTCAAAAAACGATATACAACGACAATCCCATTACTGTTGTCAAAGACTGTGCGTATATCCTTGCTTCGAAATTCTTCACACAAAGCTGCATCATTACACAATTTTTAAAATTTAATTATTCGGGCGTGTATTTGTTTATAATTCGCTATATATTAATTTGACATAACTTGAATCAGAAACCAAGAATTCGAAAAGTACAACGTGAGTGTAGACTCTCTGTTCAACCGTCCCGTACAGCGGCTGCATACTGACAGCCAACTTCGCTTAGCAAAAGGGCCGATCAACAAGCATAAAAGAAATTCCTCCATGGTAGGCTGTGATATTTTTATGAACTATCAAGTGAAAGACCTGAAATATCTCGAAATAGCAAAAAAAGTGATTTATGTCACTATAAAAATAAAGGGGTGAAGTTAAAAAACGTTTCAGCTGCGAGCACGGGGAGTCGATTAAAATCTCGTTGCATCCGTGGAGAGTAGGTTTTGGTGGGCCGGCTGGGCCGATCGATCGATCGTGGGCCCGATTACGTGCGGGTGCGAGGTGGCAGCACCTGTCCGCGCGTGGAACTGGGCCTCACGCACGCACACACGTGCACGCGGCCGTCACGCGTCTCTGAACAATGGCATTAATAGGCCCTGGCGAGTTATTAATTGCCGGTGCCAGCCGGATATGACTATCTATAGCGTCGCTCACTCGATGAACGGGCCTAATACCGCTGCCATTTTGGACGACAAAGGCGGTTCGTTCATGAAATAACAAGACAGACGACTTACAGTTATACATAGCGACGATTCTGAGCAATTAAGTTATAGAAATGTTTGTGTGATCTTACACTTTAATTGAAACCCGAGGCTTGTCATGATATTGAACACTTAGGATCCATTAACCCTAGATATCTAAGCTATCTGTGAGTAACGTTATTACTAAGCATTCGTGGAAATGACGACGTCAATTAAAAACACGAAAATAATTGAATTTTTTTTATTTAACATCAAAAATATTTTATCTTATAAAGAAACAGGATAAATGAAATTAAAAAATTATATTTGGTATTGAATTTATTATTAAATAAATGAGCAAATAATAAGCATCATTAGTTTATTTAGTAAGCGGATCATCCGATATCACGAGATTCAAATGCTCCGGTCGCCATTTTTACGAAAGATTAATTATCCAAGATTAAGTCGCGTTCACAAAATAAAAACGTCAGTAGTACTGAACAATCTGAACCAGAGTGTATCATAAGTATAGAAGAGTTTAAAAAAGTAGCACAGGATTCACTGGTAATTTTTTTGTATTTAAACAAATAAAATCGGATGATTCATACTTTATCGAACGGATACAACTAATTCGCAGTTAGAATTAACTGTGGTATCAAACGAAGTTCATTGAACTTCATGATTGCTTTGATTCGAGGCCGTTCGACTGCTTCCACGCAGGATCATTTGCCTTCCCTTCGAAGCTTGTCGGTTTGCTTTCAAAGCATTTCGATGCTGTTGCGTTATAGTCAAACTAATTTTAAATCGATTGAACTTGCCGTGAAACGATCTCAAGCAAACGAATTCCGTATCTTCCGCTTAGAAATCACTAGACATCTCTCTTTTCAGCGGCCACGCTCCATCGTCTTCAGGCCTTTCATTTCGTCGCTTTTGCGTCGGCGATTTTCGAAAAATTAATCTGTAGTCTTTAATAATGATCAAAGAGAGAAGTTGGCGGATCTATTGAACGGATGTAACGACACCTCGAAGCGAAAACGTCGGCCATAGTGTCCTTGTACGGGGTACGCTGAATGCCCTCGGTCCCCTTTCATCGAAGAATCGACTGGGACCGTGCGATCTTTATGGTCAATCTACGTGCACGTAATTAAGACCAGCCAGTGTCGGGGCTGATTAATAGAGGACGGTGCGAGATAATCGAAAGGAAGTAACGAACGAAGAGTACCTGAAGATGCCATCGGAACCGGCGTACCCGTTTCGCAGGAAATTGCGTCTGTTTGGCCACGGAAAATAATTATTTCTTTTCATGCGCAGCTGATACCGCGACGAGGGAAACTTTCAGAACGATTCCAATTGAATGAGGAGGCTTCAACGGCAGAATTTTGTATTAAATTATTCACCGGCTCACGAAGGTGGCTGAACGGGTCGGAGTCAAAGGATCGGGGTGTGAAAAAAGGCTGTAATGTTACTTTCAAAGCATCTTAATTAAAAACAGTACACCAGGTATAGCTCTGCGACGTGGGGATTACATAAGCTGTACACTGTATAAGTTGTACGACAGTATCTTATTAGTAGATTGCGGATATTTATGAAATTTGACATACCCAAATACCTGAAAACCACACCTTTAAAACAGTAATAAAGGAAAACATACATTTTTAAACATATACAGAACAAAATACAGTTTCGACAATCGTTCATTTTTATAACTGCATTAACATGAAAAATATTGAACTTTAAAAATGTATACTTGCATAAACATCCGCCGTCTACTGGTGTGTAATGTTTACAAAATTTGTTTGTACCTTGGCATTACAGGAACATGGAAGACCTTTGGTACTAGCTCGTGTGCTTATCAGGTATCGCTTGCGTACATGATAAACTAATAAATTATCACACTCGTAAATACATGGTCAGCAAGTGCAATTAACAATGTGCATTAAACGAATGCAATTTGTTATATAGAATTGCAAATTACTGAAAACTGTAAGCAAGATATTTGCTTATAGTACAGTGTAACGAAGATTGAAGATCGCGTTGAAAGATAGTAAGTCAACTTGCAGACGGAGTTCTGACCCTGAACAGCCGAGTCTGGATGTCTCCGCTGCAGCTACAGCACCGCCACCGGAAGTGGCCACTTCAAGGTCGCTTATCATTTACAGACACGCTAAGACAAGATCATGCAGTGATATGTATTGAAAATTAGAACAGTTTTTTCGAAATTTTCAGAGTATTATTTAACCCGTTGAACGCCACAGTGAAAACGGCCATACCTAATCAGACACGCTATAATTTACTATTTTTTATATAAATCGTAAAGAAAAAAAGATTTCAGCACTCAGTCGTGTTCTTCTGTTCCTACATTATTGTTTCAGTATGGATTGTTCAGAATTTTGCGGCAATCAATAATTATTTAATTAAATTAAACTGGAGGTGTCGGTCACCGGTGATCGATCACCACAACGTTCAACGTGTTAATATTAAGTATATATGCAGGTTGTCTCCAAAGGCCTGTCACGAAATTGTTAGTCGCATTCTACAGGTGAGAATAAAGAAAAATGTTCTCATAAAAATAGTTCTTAAAGTTATTTGTTTTTAACATACATACAATTGAATTTTACAGGAATTGTACAGGGTGTTGTGTAATTGATAGTACAACCGAGAAGGAAAAAATTGTAGAATCAAATTTGTTCATACCACACCTTGTTTTCAAGAAAAATAACGTTGAAAATTCATGAAGACTAAATACATTGAGGTGTACATGCACGTAATGAATTTGTAACTGAAAACGACTAAAGTAAGAATTACTCGAGTAGTTTGAGAAATTGGTATAAATACTATAGAAGTAAGAAGAACAACGAGTGGATCAAGGTAAACGAAACAATCGCATGCAGAATTATATGTTTGAAATTCAGCCACACGAGGTCACACATATGCGACAGTAATAATTTGTCATATTATAGCAACATGAGCAAGTGAAGTCTGTTCTGAACTTAGCGAATGAGCTTGAAAACAACTGAATATATAACTATAAATAATACCATCATAAAATGTGAATGAACACTTCACTTAGAATTTGCTTAGAAATTAGAAATTCCTACCGAATTATAATTTCCCGATGAATTATCTATTCCATTCTTCTAAAATTATCATGTCACATATGTATGACGTATGTCTATATCGAAAACATTATTCACACAGCCCAGCGTCACATATTTGTGACACGTTGAAAAAATGCTCATTATTCCTATTTACTACATTCGATATGTGTATACGTGAAAATCTGCAGTATAAAAAATACAACAAACAGCATGGTCTATGACGAGCGTGTGTTTCTTTCGGGCCATGGTAGCGAAAGTGTGAAGTGAACTTGAACAATAAATTGCAGAGCGCGAAGTCATTGGGAAAATCGTAAGGGGTTAACGAAAGGAAACGGTTCATCAGGTCGCAGTGTTTTCTCGGGACCACCGGGCAATTTCCCTGGAGCAAATTTTCACCTGTATCCACGTGGCACGTCGACCGAGACGCGGGAATGTTAAAATAATATTCCACCTCGCGTCTATGTTTTGTTCGTGCGCGCTCATGCATACGTAATTTCCGCGGTTAACGTTCAGTCGATTCCCTGTCGAGGAATTCCACCTCGCCACTGACGTCCAATGACAGTTTGATGAACGGACAGGAAGGGAGCCGGTGAGTCCCAGCTGGCCCGGACAATTAGGAGCGACGTGCAAGGTGGCCCCCTTTGCGGGCCCCATCGATTCCCGTGATCGGACCCCGTCTTCGGCGAAACGTTTCCTCGGGCCCGTGGTGATCGCTCGATTAATCGTCTCGTTGAAACTGCACGCGCTTTATTCAAATATACCGAATGATTCCTCGACGACTACATGGACAGAGGTGGCATTTGACACGTTCTTATGGCTGAACGAACTTCAAAAAGTTCAGGAAGTCTACAGGGTGGTCCACGTAACTGGAACAAGGCATACCCCCTTTCTGATTGCAATTAGAGAAAATGTTAGAGGGGAAAGGTGATGGTTCAAAGAAGATTTCATTTTTAGGACCATATTTTCTTTGTAAATTTAACGGTGTATGTGCATTTTACAAATGGAACCATTTTTTAAAATGGAAACGTATATTTTATATGGTCTAGCACTTTTATTTTAGGACCTTCTGCCAGCCTGTTGAAGATTTTTAAGATGTATCACTTTAACCTATACCTAAAACATGTTTCCTTTATCGTATGGAATTAAAATAAGCTAATTCAAAATAATGTTCGCTTCAAATTATGTTTAAAATAAAAGTAAAAATGTTCATTTTTAAAAGTGTGGCCCAAATATGGGCTACTCTGAAAATATTCTGAAAGAAAAGTAAAAATTGCATATTTTCAAATTGGTACATTTAAAAATATGCCCGAAACAATAGCCCGTTTACGATAGTCACAAGTGTATACATTTTTTTCAGCACCTGTGTACCCACATATAACATTGAAAATACCTCACCCGAAGTTCCTCCGCTAAGTCTACAGACAACAGTTCTTCACAAAACATTCAACTCGCATCCTCGTCGTTATTGTAGTCTCCTTGAGGAACTTTAAGGTCGCTGTATTCGTCATTCAGAGGAGAATCCTGAGGTACAGTATCAACTTCTGAGTCCCGTGACTGTAGAATCACCTTTGTAGCCTGTTAATGCTCGTGGTTGATCCAAGGGATCGTTCGACCCTTCATGCTGTATGCACGCTGAGTGCCAGAATATTTGTGCGTGTGCTCAAAGGACCACCTCCAAATACGGAGGAAAGATGGAGCTTTTTAAAGTTTTAAATATATTCACAGAAATTGATACAAGTATGTAGAAACTGAGTATAATAAGTCTTGAAATACACGAGTCTATAAATGATTTATCGGAAGCCAAGTGTGTTGTGTCTGTATCAAAAGTCGACGTGTTTCTCACGAATTTTAGTGCTTATTAACCCTTAACTACTATAGACGTCGAAACTTACGCAATTACTATACGAGGTCCACAGACCGCTAATGTTTATTGCGTTATTACGTACATACAAGTGCCGAATAAATATCAAATCCAATTGTTCTTACTTTGTACATTAATAATAAAGAGACCCAAGCCTGATTGAACATTAGACCCTAATTGAAAGGTACACGGCGTGAGAAGATGATAAGTCATGCAGGAAGGGAAATAGGGATGAATGAAAATTTGAAGCGGTTTCACAGACGTTCTATAGTATGTAGTTAAGGGTTAAAAATGAGAAGCCTCGCACCTCCCTTCCAATGCACCCTGAGCACGATCCCTTCGGAGTGGGGGAGGCTAGGCCCTTGGACTCTGGTTCCTGGTGGACGGAGAATCGGCAACAGCGGGGAATTTCCCGGGTTCAAGGACGTGGCAGCCGTCTCGCGGACTGCTGCAAGGGGATGACCGCGTCCACCCTTCGCAGTTTCTGACTTTTATAATACGCTCTGTCGGTTTGGGTCTTTTGGTGCGTGTTGGCACCGAAAGCTTGGTGACAACACGGTTCCTTCTTTAAAATTATAAACAGATAAAAGCCCGGGCTGGAGAGAATCACGTATTTTGATAAAATGCGCGTTAACATAGCCCATATTTAGAACATTTGTTTAAGGATGCTTAGAACAGCGCCAGCCATTACCACGTGGTGCTATTCATTACGTGAAGTATGTTGAACCAAGCTTCCAGTGTCAGTAATGTGGTGCACTTAGCAAATTAGCTGTTAGTTCAACACAATTTTTTGTACAAAATGGAACAAACATATTTGTAAATACTTTCAAGATAGTGCAATAGGAAAAATGACACATTTTGCGATGTAACAGCTGAACACGACGACTGTAAACGACCAGCTACTTCCCTCAACTTCTTCTACTTTTGAGTCGTAGTTTCACACTATTCTCGCTACGCTGAAGTACCTAACATGACCCTTTTCATTAACTGGCTCATATTTGGACCATAGTCTGTATTTGGACCACCTCCTCCACAAGTACCATCAGGCCAATTCCAACATCGTAAGTTTTGCGTGTCGACGGCGTCGGTGTGGCAGCTTTCCCATGGCCCGCCGTGTTGCCTCACATCCGTTGCGTTCGTTCTAGTATTCCTTGGGCCTGATGGCGGTCGTGGCCGTCGTAAATCGGTAAAAAGGAGCCGGTGACAATCGAAGTCAACAACCTGCGGCCGTTCCAGTCGCTGGACGAGCGATATTTTCGAGAGGAAGCGGCGCCATTCGGCTTCGCGGAAAGGATCAAACCAGCCGTTACTAACGGCGCCGGCGTCGATACGTCACGCGACCAGGACCATCGTGTTCCCCCTTTAATCGAGGAAGCTCGATCGCTATCTTCACGCTTCATATGCGTTAATTGGGCGTTGTCGGTGCGACTGAATTAATTTGCGATCGCCCGAGCTAATGAGACGACGACTAAACTCGCGCGAGAACCTAAGTTCCTTGGGACTCGTCGATCCTTAAACGCTGTACCGTCCAGTGGCGGCTTAGCTCCAAATAGAAGGAGCTTGTTCAGACTTGTACAGGATGAGGCATTTCACACGGGCCACTCAAGTAACTTATTGTGTTCTTGCGATAGAAGGAAAGTGTTTCAGGTGAAAGTATGTAAGGTAACTGAATCGGTGAGTTGGAGAATGGTTCAAGTCCAAAATGAGCCATTTTCAAACAATCTCGAAATTTGTAAATGTTAAATGCCTAGAAGTACACGTTGGGACCAAGAACAGTGCAAAAGAAGTACCATATACCCGTGTTTCAGGTAATTCCAGTGAAATGATTGCAAAAACAGTATCTGTCATAGATTTGTTCTGTTTTAACAAATTCAAATTCATTTTGAAGGAGGACTCCTACTGACCAACAAGGAGATGACTAATTTTTTTAATATCAGGCTGAATTCACTTTAATAATAATTTTTCATTGAATAATTGCTACCTCAATATTGTTTAAAGCAAGTTAATAAATGCTTTTTTTACTACTGTGTTATATTTTCAATTTTCTGATTAAAAAGTGGCTTGAGTTAAAACACAGTACAAGTCCAATGGTTTCATTTCAATTATTGAAAATTCCTTGGAAAAAGTTTAACCATAGTTAGGCATATACGAACGTTTATCTGGGTTAGCATAACTAATGATAATTGGTTCAATTGATTTTTGTATTTCACTAATTATTACGTCAGTCCAAAGGTTTATCGTCTTTCCATAAAGCTCTGTTTTAAATAAAATAACACTTCTTTACTTATTGAAAGGATATGATGCGATTTAATTGTATGAAACATGATCCAGAACAGTGTGAATCGTTAATACATTTCAGTCGTGGTCCAACCGGAAAAATTTTGCCATGAATCGGTATAACAACGCTATACTCCAACTTTGAAATTTTATCGACCATACACACGCATGACAAGTGTATATTACTGTACAAATTTCGAAGATAACTCGATTTTAGCCGTATCAATCCCAACCAACAAGTTTGTTCGAATCCCAAATCGGTCTTCTGAACCAACACGACACGCTGACAAACCCGGCACGGCTGTTTGCCCGGCGAAAATGAAAAATTGACGCTCCAGTTCCTTGAACAAATTCGAAAAAATTCCGCGCAGTTCCACGAGACTGTGGCTGGCGTAAAAACTGAAAATACGTCGGGGAATTGGTGATACAGTTTCCTTTCCCGCGCAGTTCCCAGGCGTGTGCACCTGCAGCGGGTCGATAGGCGATCGCTTAAAAGTCAGAGACGCGTGACACGAAAAGCGCACCGGAAATAGATATCTGCCTGGTGGCACGGGCACAATGGAGAGACGACGTATTGGCAGTCGAACGTTGAACAATGGCCACAATGCCGCAAGGAAGAAAGAAAAAAAAAGGGGTCGAGCTTCAGAAACCTGATGTGCCTCGCTGCACTGTAACAGTCCGCAAGAACGACTTCTGTGACTTGTCCGCTCTACATCATGATAAGGACAGAGGTTCTCAGCTTTCATGGGACCCAAACGCCCTTCCTCTGGGCCCCATAGATCGAAAGACGTCAATGGCGTTGCAACGTACGAAACACAGGCACTAGCGTTCGTCAGGTTTCTGTTTCTTACCTGTATCTTCTTCCTTTCCAGACTCCATACAATATAATCGAGACTGTGCAATTAAGTGTGTACTAACATGGAAATGAAAGAGATGTGCGTAGGTGATCTTTATGCAATAAATTCTTAGATTTCCACATTTTCAACGTTAACCCTAGGACGCTTAAGGTTTTAGAAGGACTCAGGTCAGCCTAAGGGAGGGTTATTTTGTATCCACATAAGCGAAAGTGCTAAAAATTTTACTTTTCTGTTCAAAGTACATACGTTTATTTATATAGGAAACTAATATAAACCGTCCAGGTACTTCTTATTGAACAAATAAAATGTAGATGTTAGGGAAACGTTTTCTTATGCTATTTTCTGATCTTTTTCATCCTTCGAAACATTTTCTAACAATAAATGTCCTGATGTGCAGACGCGATCCTCTGTGCAATCGTATAGTAGCTTCTCTGTTTTAATATTATCCAAAATGTGAGGTCTGCCACGCTAAGTGTCTGTCAGTTGTGAATACTATCGAAAATGTCCCATCTTTTGTATTCTTTTCTGGTCTTCCTCTTCCTTGGAACCATTTTTTAACAATAAATGTTCCGACGTCGTGCCGCGATCCCCTGTGCAATCGCATAGCAGCTTCTTTGATTTAATATTATCCAAACTGTGAGGTCTGCCACGCTAAGTGTCCGTCAGTCTAAATACTATCGAAAATGTCATGTCTGGTACGTTTAATGTCTGTAGATATGAACGGACCTGTAAAGGACCCATCCCCTCCCACCTTTCAGTACTTTTGGCAGAAACCGAGCTGTTTACAGGGACAAAGTCGCGCGATCTGCCGGGAATACCGACGGTTGCCCCTTTTTATTATCCTCCTCACGGCGTTTCACCTATCGCGAGGCCCCTCGAGACCCCGATTCATTTGCACATCTCATTAACTTCGCCGACGAGGCTATCGTCCAGGCATCGGCTTCGACGTAGGAAGTGATTCACGGTTCACCGTACATCATTTCACGCAGACTCTGCATATCCCTCGCACGCAGTTTCGTGCGTTTCGCAATTTTCCCCGCGTTATTGTTAACGGTTTCCCGGTCTCGTTCGAGAACTGTCCATGGACTTTTGCCGAAGAGACTGTCGATGAAACGGCCGACCCCGGAGCCGCAGGAAGTCGGTGTAATGTTACGAAAGCCTGAGATATAAGAGAAAACGTGATACAGTGTATTGAAAATAGTATGCAGGATTTAGAGAGTAGATAATGCTTCTCAACGTGAATAAAGGTGTTAAAAATGAATATTCATCAAGTAGTGAACAATTCTGTATTGTCAAATACCTGTATTAGCGACGAATAACTTTTAATTTATTATTTGCTGGGGAGATTTCATAAATTAATTATTTATTTTATATTCGAGCTTTAGTGGCCGCTGACACCATAGGGGCGTCACTCTGATGACACAGGTGGCAACGCATACATTGCCGTCTATAAGTCTTAGGACACTTGCTATTTCTGTTGAAAATACAATGTTTTCCTTAGATTGCTGCAAATGTCTGCGAAAATTATTTAGAACCATCATAAGAGAATAGTGAAATAAGAATCATGGATTGGGTCTCCCAATCTCCCAATTTGAACCCATCTGAAAAAATATAAAAAACCCACTGAAAATCAAAATCTGGCTTCTGCAATTATTAAATTAAAAAAATTAAACTGAAAGAATTATTGTTTTAAAAGGAATTATTCAGAAAATGTTGATAACTCGGAGAATATTATATTTTCAATCTATGTTTACTACACATTCGTTACTCAGTTTGTTGACTGCTATCTGCACAATGAAATGCACTTCAAATGTACATAACAAATTTCATTTAACAAATCATAATTTTTAAGAAGCAAATAAACGATTAAGCGGCTTTTCTTCTCTCAGCGATTATAGCTGGCGCTAGTAGTCGTAGATGGTTTTAGCACAGACGACTATTGTCGGCGCTCGTACCCTAGATAGTTTTGCGAAGGACGGCTGTTGTTGACGTTAGTAGTGAAAGGGTTAAATATAAATCACCGACAAGTACTTATATTAATGTAACATCAATTTATATTACTATTTCAATGTTAATACTTCTCAAACTTGTACACAAATTAGTAGTTGTTAATTGAACTACACTTGTTGAATCTGTCGTCAGTAATCCTAGAACCATCAACCTGTTAATACGGATTTGAACAGAAAAGGAAATTAACAACGCTATTCGAATAATAGAACATCCATATAGTGGAGCATTCGGATAATGTTGATAATTCATACTCTGAGGTTTACTATGTTTCTACTAAGATCTTAAATTTACTCAACACTCTGAAACTACCCCGTTAAATCTTGCAAAATATAGCATGGTGTCATTTACCGATTTCAGAACACTTTTGTTTTCCACCATTGTATCCGGACGGAATAATCACTGAAATACTAAAACAATGAGTACCAAAATGCAATTGTTAGGATAATGTTGTTATTATGAAACCGACGTCCGATGAATGTCAGCTGTTACTGTCACCTCAATTGATCAGGTGGCCCAGTGACGATGTCGCGGACAAGAAAATTCGTGCGATCTCGCGAAAAAAAAGGTGGAGCGTACATGTTTTCGAAAAAAATTCTCAGCATCGAGGAATCTAATTAATAGCCGGCGAAACGCACCGCTGGGACATTAATTATTCAGGACGATGATGTCAAGTAGCGCACACGTACGCACGTACGTATATCTGAGTAATAAAGCATGAAGTAATCATATCCTTAGGCCGCGGCGGTTATAATAATGATGAAACATGGTAATTGGGCGGCGTGCCATCAAATTTGCACAGTTTGAAGGTCTACGGGGAGAGAGAACAGAAAATTGAACATTTTACGGGTTGCTTCGCTCCGCATTAAAAACTGCATCGTGTGCTCCGATCTCGGACGGATGCCTATAATTATATGCAAATCGGCCAATTAGTTGTGCCTGACATATTGGCGGTACTTGTTAATTTCACTCTCGCTGCACAACAAATTGCAAAGATTACGACTTTGTATACATCACCAGCCGCGCTCGTTTAGTTCGGCTATTACCTTTATTGATTCTGCTCTTGTTATTGCTGCATCGTCTACACGTCGTCTATGGCTTCGTGAAACCTCCCGCAGCAAGATTTCCACGCGATTACGAGACAGAATTTCCTCGAACGTTCGCACGCTGTCGTCGCTGAAAAAAAAAAGTAATCTTAGACATTCAAAGAATCCGAAGACAACATCGCTGTGCAGAATTCAGCCACTTCGGTTGAACCTTCGAATCGTCTCGCTTTCGTACACTCAACCCGCTCCAAACGACGAAGCAAAAAGACAGGAGAAAAAAAACGGTATCGAAGGGTGCCATATTAAAGCGAGACTGAAATTCGCGACCGGGCCAGAGGACGAGGAAAACCGGAACTCTCGCAAAACCGTCTGCTTCCAATCGTTGCTCTCCTTCCTCGCGGAAAGACGAAAGAGGGACTGGAAAAACCGGAGAGACACACACAACGACCATTCGAAAGAGAGAGAGAGAGAGATAGCGAGGGAGATAGAAAACGTGAGAGAAAGAGAGAGAGAGAGACAAATTCAGCACGGCCAGGCCGCCTCTTCGAAACCAATATCGCAATGTTCTCCGCAGAAAGTTCGTCCGGTAATGCCATACAATATCTACTCCAGCTTCCATTACTCCGCTCTGGACTCTCCCTCCCCTCCCCCTCGCACGATAGGCTTCCCCTCTCCGCTCTGCAGGATCCCGGAGTCGAGTGCAGGTCCACCTCCACCCATTCTGCCTCCGCCGGACCTTTCTGAACGACCGCGGCGGGCTCGCGTCGCGGCGGAGGGACGGGAGGGGGTTACGGCCGGAGGAGTGGGGGAGGTGGGGGCGGGAGGGGAGTTGCGAACGGAGAAGAGCGGCCCCGCTTCCTTTTCTCCCGCGTTCCATTCTTTTCCCGCTCGATCGCAGGTTTTTCCGATTGCGAGCGGCCCGTATTTCGAAAAGAATTTCGCGTCGGCGACGCGGTGGCCTCCCGGTCACTCCGTCCGACGAACAGCACCGTTCTCGGGGAATTTCGTCGATAGAATTCGTAGGAATGTCTCCGTTCCGCCGTTGCCGAGGTCTTGAGGAGTTATGGAGGATATCGGCCGCTGACAGAAGCTCGAAAGGTTGGAAGTATGTTGTGACTTTGTTAATTGGGTTTGGAGAGTCAAGGTGAATGTTTTCTTGCCATTTGCACGAATTAGTGGGTAGTTCGTAGTGAATGCTGTTTTGAATCAAGGATGTGAATTTGTGTTACGATTTCGGGGATGAAGGAGATCTGAATTGTGTTGAAGTGTGTTATGGAGCTTGTTTAGAACATGTGTTTGATGATTTATTGGGTGTGTAGCAGCAACTTGAAATATGAATGTTTTGTTTTGACTGAGCACAAAGTACGACGCAAATTATTTACGATATAAATGATCTATAGTTATTTATTTATTTGTTAGAGATTAGTGTTATAAACTCAAAAGTTTGGAATTTTTCAGATGAATAACGAACCGATATTCAATTGTAGTACCTTTATCTTTTATATCTATCGTTACATGCGAACATAAATTAATGAGAATTAAGACAAGCTGTAATTCGGAAACAGGGTCCTGTCGAACATACGTTTTATATGAATTTTCTTTTTTACTTAGCAATTTAATATATCGAAATTGGTGAATGGTGGACATTCAATAATTTAGCAGAATATAAATTACATATATTAAACATTTCAAAGAGCAGCTGCTATCTTGTTGAGCAAGCGAATCGGTTCACGAGAGCCCAGAACTTCGTAAACAAAGTTTTCGGTAAGGGGACCGGTTCTCCGGGCTTGTTTTTGTAATTGGTGACGAGAAATGAATAACATACAATATCAAGAGGAAATGAGCTGACTGTCAACCCAGACAATCAGCCTCTTCTATCTCCAAACCACCCCATCATCGGCAGAAGAGAATGCTCTGTATTTGGCGGCATATTAAAGGACCAATACATTACGAGCTGCTGCAATCTGGCAACATAATTAGAACTGAGAAGTACTGCGATCGACTCAACAGATTCAATGAAAAATTAACCCTTAACCGATGACGTAGGTTCATTTTGTTTTAGTTGCTCCCACTCCACTTATACTTCGTACTGACTTGTCATCGCAAGTACCCTAAAGTTAGCACGCTTTAAACGACCTGAGAGATCCCACGTGTTTATTGTTTTGTGGTTTTCAATTTGTCCGTATTCAGAGTTTTTACAGGGTCATGTTGAATCTACGTCACCAGATATTGATAATTGTATTACAGCATCTCATTGACCCAACATCACCTGTTACATAAGCTCTGATCAAAAATTTCGAGGGCTGCATGTACAATATAAATCACTTATTATTAATCATAAGACATTGAACGCTGTGGTGGTCACCGGTGACCGACACCTCAAATTAAATTTATTTTAATAACTACTGATTGTCGCCAAATTTTGAGCAAACTTCATATTGGAACAGTAATATAGAAACAGAAGAATACGGCCGAGTACTCAAACTTTTTTCTTCTTTAAGATTTATATAAAGAATAGTACATGATATCATGTCTGATTAGGTATGGCCGTTTTCACTGTGGCGTTCAACGTTGAGTACAACAGTGAAAGCAGACGTACTAATCAGACACGCCATAATTTACTATTTTTCATATAAATCGTAAAGTAAAAAAGATTTGAGTACTGAATTGTGTTCTTTCATTTCTGGACTACTGTTTCAGTATGAAGTTTGCTCAGAATTTTGTGACAATCCATAATTAATTAAATTAAATTTGTGGTGACGATCTCCAGTGACGCCCACAGCTTTCAACATGTTAACAATAATTACATAGGAACACATTCAAAGCAATCTCCCTGTGCCCTTGTATAACCTTTTAATTTCCTTTTTACAGTTATTGAAAGCGTCGTGGTAAGCAGACGCGGAAAGTCTCCTCCTCCGATTTCTTGATTACTGTCCCTCGCGTGGCGAAACGTCGCCCTTTTAGCACCCGTTTAAGACGAGGGAAGGAGAAAATGTCAGCCGTTGATCTGTTTCGATTCTTTGGTGGAGATCTTCCGCGATTTGTTCCCAGCTGTCTTTTTGTTCAGCTGTTAAGATGCGTGGAACAAACTTGGACGTTCCTCTTTCGTATCCAAGTTGGTCGAAAATTACTTGATGTGAACCAAATGAAATTCCCACATCTTTTGCAAGCTTCCTTATCATGATTCGTCGATCTCTTCGTAGAAGGGCAGTGGCCTCTTTTTTTCTGTCGGTAGTCTCTGTTGTAGACCATCCTAACTTCGGCTTATCTTCAATCGCTGTCCATCCACTTTTAAATCAGCTACACCATTCCTAGGGTTATAGTAAAATTTTGTTCACGTCAATCTGTCATTGTGGAAAATTGCAGCGGATACAAGACACGCTCTTGCATAACACTAATAACTCCGCCATTAACAGAACTAGGCAATCAAAACACGATCGATTCCTAGCAGAAGGAATAACGTTTCGCCCCTCCAAATCTCAAACTCGTACGTCATTTCTATCGCGATTGGAGCCGCTCGGAAGTCAAATAGATCAATTCCATAAAATGAAAAATAGAGAAAAGTGATGATGTCACAAACATTCGTGCATTCGGGTGCTGAAATTGAGAAATTTACTAAAATTGGAGTTGATCGGTTTAGTTTCTTAGCGGCTCACTTATGAATAATAGCACGTCATCAGTTCAGGGTCAAAGAAAAACGTCCAGCACCGACGAGTAGGGAGGGAGTTGCATTCCACGGGGTTCGAAAGATCGAAATGTGTCGTTGGATTGTTAATTTCTGTCGGAGGTGGAGAGTGTAACGCGAAAAAAGAGCACCAGGAGTCCGCGGGGGAGCGTCGGTGGAAGCGACGAGACCCGATAGCCAATCCAACCGATGGAACCAATGCGCGTGTTGCCAGTTTATTTCCACCGGCCAATCGTGTTAAATCGCCGCGTCCTCCTCGCTCCTCGGACCTCCATCCGCTCTACGCCGAGCAATCTCCTCGCTAGAGTTGCTCTCGCACACCGATTACGCCTATCTACACCGCTTTGACGCTTTCACGCCTTCGAATTGTTCGCCGTTCTCCGACTATTGGTTTGGCGCATACGGAATCGCCGGTCGTAGCCAGTGCCAATGTTTTCTTGGTTTATCGTAGGTGTGGCATGTGAATCGAAGGGCCCGTAATAAAACCAACCCTTGTCAAAGGTTGCGATTTTGTAGACGACGGAGCGTCCTTGTGGTTAGAAGCGAGAGGACACAGTGCGGTCAGTACCATAAAAAACGATCTACAGGGTGTGCAACAAAGTCGGGGTTAAACTTATACTACATGTTAATGAGGCCAAGTAGATGAAAAAAGTTCATATAAACTCTTGTCCGAAAATGCTTTATTGAAATGTTATAAGCGTTCAAAGATTTACGGGCAAAATTGTTCTTACAACTCGTTATACAGAATCGCAGACAGACACAAATAATTCTCATTGACAGTTATTGTTTACAGTCCTAATGTACAGCTTCAAGACCTCCATCACCCGTTGTGACATCTTTTAGACCTTCAGTTGTGTACACAACAAAAATTTCGAACATTTATTATTACGGCCATAACAATTGATAATAGTCTTTGAACACATAACTTTTCAGTAATGCATTTTTGGACATAAGTTTATATGAACTGTTTTTACCTACTCAACCTCATTAACACGTAGTGTAATTTTGGCCCCGTCCTTTTTGGACACCCTGTATGTCGGTTGTTGAATGCTGGATGAGAATTGAAAATGAGTGATTAGGCAATTGAACGGGAAACTGGTGAAAAGGCATGAAGAAAGAACGAGTTTAAAAATACTGAGACTTTAATCGGTTGAGAGTCTTTAAAAGAAGTTTGAGAGCCGAAATGTATCTGACAATGAGTGTGTCGTTGAAAATTGTTTTAACATTAACGTTTTTTTATATTGCTATTGGTTCTGAGAGTACATGATGGTGGTGGATTTCCGTTTTTCTGATTGGTGTGTTTCGTGAGGAAAAATAGTAAACATACCCTGTCACTCCATTATGGGCACCCTCAATCCTAAACGATTGCTGTATTCTCAATAAAATATTCGAGTTATGTCAAGTTTGGTAAGTATAAGCTTTGCACCGGTAGGTTGCTTGGAACGTTGCTAACGACATGAAATGAGTTTCGTGTACGTGAAATATTTTCAGTACTGAATTCTGTGTCCACTCCAAAAGCGTCTCTGTTTCATCCTGACCCGGTAATTCTCCTGATTTAAACCCCATTGAAAACATATGGTTCATCCCAGAACGTCTAGTTTACCAAAGATCCAATTCCACTAAAGATGTCCTTATGCAGAATATTCAGGAAGTGTGGCATGGTGCACCGGAAATAAAGAACTGCATAGATCGCTGCATTTCAAGTATGTTCTCAAGAATTGAGGCCACTCTCAATAGCTACGGAGGATATACAAATTATTAAAAATTGTTGCGTTGCTTTAGTAAAATTGGAAATCAGAGATTTCGGACTTTTTATTGATAACCATATCGTTAAATTTTATACAAATAAAAACTATAAATGAGCTCCTGAAGTTGAAATTTGTAGAAAATATTAGGTGCCTCTAATGGAGTGACAGGGTACTGTACCTTATATAAATAAATAACATAACCATTAGGTACGCATTGAACTAAATATTGGGTGTCCATAATGGAGTGGCAGGGTACTGTACCTTATATCAACAAATAACATAACCATTACGTATTGAACTAACAACGTTTCATATATTTATTATAACGTTTAAATAAAACATTTATTAAACATCTTCTATAGCAAGCTTCATTATCACTGTAAGATTAGTGGCGTTAGTGGTCCAAGACTTTTACACGGCCCTGTATATCCGTCTACGGTACTTAAAGGATTAATCACGTCATCTTATGGAGACAGGATAATGATCGCTGAAATTTTTCCCTGAAAACTGAATTGAAACAAACGAGCTTATTAGCTGCGCTGGATCCTAATGACTGGTCACATAAAGTCCAATATACCCGAGAGTGACCATGACTCAAAAGTATCCGGGTAAATAACACCCACGTGACGGTGTCGCTTTCTTCCAGTCGGTGGCTAGATTACCGGGATGAGTTATGATAATTCCTGCGATCAACCACGTCGGGCAATCAAACATGGCGCCCGAGGAGCAATCGAGCGTCTCGAACACCGCCAACGCTGCTGCCATAATCTCTTGAACCAACGATATACAATTTCGCGCACCAATCCTTTATCGATATTCTTACGAAAATTTCTTTCGATTTCCACGAACTATCGATCATTTCGCGGGGTGACGAATACAGTAATTGAATCGGTGAGTTAAAAAGCAGTACAAGTCAAATAACCAGATTTTAGATATTTTAAAAAATAGCATCAGTTTCCGTGTATCACCAAAGCCATTAATTTTATAGCACTGTTCCAATTTAAACACGGTTATGCTAACCGAGATGAACGTTTATATATGTCTAACTATGGTTAAACTTTGTTCATTATTTTCAATAATTGAAGTAAAACCAGTGGACTTGTACTGTTTTTCAACTCAAGCCATTGTTTAGTCAGTAAATTTGAAAAACGACACAGTACTACAAAAACATTTATTAACTTGCTTTAAACATAATTGAAGTAGAAATTATTTCATGAGAAGTAATTGTTAAACAGATTATTGAAACAGTACAAATCCATGACAGATACTGCTTTTACACTCATTAAACTGAAGGGACTACTGAAACACGAGTGTAGGGTACTCTTTTTGCACTGTTTTTGGTTCCAATATATAGTTATGACTAATTTTGGACTTGTATTGTTCTTCGACTCACCGATTCAATTGAACACTCGAGGGCGAATGATTTCTATTATTCGAATAATTGTAGATTACAGTAGCAGGCAAAAGTTTTTGCGTAAATATAAAAATTGATTTTTCATCGAAAGAATTGATTTTAGATGAATATATAAAAATGCATGAGTGCAGTATAGTGAATAAATCTGGAAATTTCAAACTATATCCTCAAAACGGACCGAGAAAAGACTATACTCCGAAAGCTGATAAATGAATAGAATATTTCTTCATATAATTGTACTTCATTTGTTAACGAACTATTTGAGATCATTCTATAACTATAAATTCAATACATCTAATAAATATTGCAAATAGTAGGCTAATTACATATTTAGACATTGTTGAAGTACTACGATTGTAAAAATTCATTTTACGCAGTATTTGAGCACAATGTGTTTAATTCGAATTTTAAACAAGAATAATTATTATACTAAAATTACGCGATCGATTTATTGAATTATATATCTATTACTCAGAAATTCGAAGACAAATAAATTAAAATATACGCCAGAAACATTTCTGGAAGCCGTAAATGCTGTCCATAGGGAAATGAAACTTACAAGAGAACCTCGCGAATCTGAAATTACCGATTTGCACGAAACTTTATGGGAGTATAGACTTCTTCGAAACGTGAATTATGTTATATTTTATTTTTGGCTAATCGACATTGAAAGAGGTTAAATTAACCCCTAATGAATTCAAGACGACTTTATACTTTTGCATACAATTTTTGAATTACAACAAACGAAGAAAAACAGTTTCAATAAAAATTAAATAATATTATAGAATGTACAAAATGGCATATACGAAAGTTATTCTAAATCAGTATACTAAACTTCTTTTCGAAAATCTGAAATTAGGTTAAACTTCCCGCTTTGCTATTTTGTATTACCCATAATACAGTTTATCTATCACTATTTCCTATTGTTTAATAGTTACATGCGAAAGTACAGATTCATTTCTAACATATTGAGGGCCGATTTCATCCCTTTCAGGAGCAATTTAGCATAAATAAAATATACCATCAGTCATGTGTCAGATTACTCTACTTCCTCATCAATAGACTGCGGATTTTTATGCAACTATGTATACATTTGAGGCTTCAATACTTTTGATTTCTATGCAGCTGATAAAACACAACTATGACAGAATTGCATACTGAGGTTTAAATGTTTAAAAGTACATTTTTTGTTTCATAATTTCATAGTATTCTGCGATTTCGACTTTACCAAATTCCCCTGTTATTGAGACAGCTAGAGTATTAGGAGTTTCGAGATATACAATTAAACTTCGTAGGGACCAACGTACGAACAAACAATTTCGGTGCACAAAATTATTTTATTAACTACAAATTTAAATACTGAGGTTCGAAGAAAAATATGAAACTGTCTATTAACGACACTAATGTTCCACCATTGAATTACAGTAACATTGCCGTTCAATTACTATAATTGATCACTCTTACCCTCAAGTTCGAAGAAAAAACACAGTACATGTATACATACGCTGCCGGCCAAAAGTATGGGACCACCTGGTTCGAAGTTATTATACATTTTATGGCAGAAGTCATAAAAGATGATTGCAACGGATTTAATGTTCCACTGGTAGTTTGAAGGATGTATTGTGAATTTTTGTAAGATACTGAGTAAAACAAATCAAAAATTGAAAAATGAAATTATTTTTATATTCAATTTAAGATATATTAAAAAATCAGACTGTTCGTCTTTATCGTGAAGTGGTCCTCTACTTTTGTTCGGTAGTGTATATCTGTTGCAATTTTTGGATTAAATCTATCCGTCTTACCTATCGTAATACAATTATGAGAATTGCATAGAACAGGAAATATACAGTAGCGGACAAAAGTTTAGGGCAACTACCTTTTCGACAGGTTACAGCATTATGCGCTATAAAAAAACGGCGAATTAGGTGTTTCATGTTTTGACAAAAAAATAAAAAATAAATGAATAGTGTGGTGTTACAACAAATACAAAATGTACAATTTTTTAAAATATACGTCGATCTATAATCCGCAAATGGGAGTTTTGTATTGAAATGGAAGACATATCGAGCATCTGTAATAAATGTGAAAACAAACTTTTGCATTTTTCATCAGAAGGATTCATTTTAGGACCTTCAGTGGCGTGCAGAAATCCGGACACTTCAACTATCAATTGCGTTTTAAACAATTCATAATAAATACAGATTTATGAATATTCTTAAAAATGAACAGTGGGATCACAGATTCCGACCATGCCTTCTCTCTGACTTATTTTTCAATCTGATCTCGTTTCGAATTCGTTTTTATTATACTTTTCCAAGGGTTGACTGTAAAATGTACTGTCCGAAAATTTTTGCACGCCACTGTATGTTGATCAGACATGCTTTACTGCTCACAGTGAGTACTATAAGCCCCCAAAACTTTAGACCCTGTTCTTCATCACCCTGTATATTGGAAGTGATTCAGATTCCTGAGTGCATACGGAACTTGATCCCATCCGTGAATTAGGATGGTCTCCGAAGAAAATTGAGAGTCTTGGGGCAGCATGGATCGCTCTAGAGCCTGATCGTTCCGATTCCGTTAGCTTCCTAGCGCGATTCGCGATTTCTGGAAGCGTAGCGTGCGAGTCGTACTTTCTACGAGGCATTCTGGGAAACGACGCGCCACGCATGTTTTTTTGTTCTTTCGATCCCGATGGTATCGCGCTTTTGTAACGGCTCGCTTTCTGCCGAGCTAGCTGTAAATCATTAACTGTTAGAGAACAGATGCCACGATACTGCCTCTTACCGTCCGCCCGCTGTACAAATATTATTATGCCGCATAATTAGACGATATATTACGCTGCCACCGGAACGATACAGTACTTGAACGTTTCTACGCTGTGTCGGGAACAGTTCCGCGGCTTTTACGTCGATCGGAATGCTCTGTCGTCAGTTTCTGCCCGAATGCTTATAACCCTTTTCGGAATTCCCACGAATCGCAGGCAGTCCGTGTGTGTACTCATTTTAATTGTCGAATCGTGGATAATGTAAAACAGACACGGCCATCCGGAGCGAAGCCTGGCTCCGGTTTACCCCCACTCTGCGTCCATTCCCCTGACGTAGGTTGTAATGCGGAATGTCTAATTGAAATACAGTTATAGCAGTGCGCAATGCACTGAATAGGTTGATATCTTTTAATCTAGTGCGCTTATTACTTATTCGGATCTTCATGAAAATAAATAATATTGTAATTAATTTTTTAATTAGCATACAGATCCGAATAAGTGAATGTACATGATGCCCGCTGAATTTGAATATGACAAATGATACACAGCAGAGTAGAGATATAATCCTTAGGTAAAACTGATGTTATATATAAAGAATAATTATTCTTACTACATAACTGTTTCTTAAGAAATCGTACTTACGGACGATTTCCAATGTTTCTGACGTTGTACCTAGATCACAACCTACGTGAGAGGAATGGACGCAGAGTGGGGGTAGGCCGGTGGCAGGCCTCGCTCCGGATGGTCATTTCTGATGTCAAAGGTGGTGCAGTATTTTCGAAATAGTCATTTCACCAGCAAACGTGTCCTGTGAAAAAAGCACCTTCGTCATTGCACTGGGTTTGAGTTTGAAATGTGGAAATCTGCAATAAAAGCTAGTGAAAATTTGCGTGGTCTTTATGGTACAAACACTGTCTCCACGCACAGTGCAAAGATGGTTCCTAAGATTCCGAGGAAAGGATTTTAACTTTCAAGTTGATCCACGCAGCGAGAGACCGCTGCTGTAGATGATACAGTTGTTCGGATCAAAGTGGAGGAAAATTCTTGAATAATGCTACGTTTATATTGGCGAGCTACTTGTACCAGTAACTGGTACATGTAGCTAGCCCAGCTACGACAGGTCCACTTACGAGTTACTGGTACAAGTTACTTACCAATGTAATCACTTACTTGCCTCGAGGTTGGAGGCTGGCTAGCTACCTGTACCAGATACGGGTACATTCAAGATTAAATAATAGAAACAGTATTTAGAAACAAGAGACTCGTTTTCTTTTGAAGGGAATGACAGAACTTTTCGATCCACCTAATATTAATGTAGTGATTTTGGATGATGGCCTCTTCCAGCCAGAGGCAGCTCAGCACACGCGACCGCAAAGTTGTCGAGTTTTTGGAATTGCTGTAACAGCGGCGGCATTCTAAACCAGTACACTGTGTCGCATGTGAAATTGTAGGTCAAGTATGTCCGTTTTAATGTCTGTGGAGGTCCTTGTTTGAAAAGTAGTAGAACTCTATCTCCGATTACTTCGAACCATTCACTTCCTGCTGCTTAAAAGAGCATAAAAGGTCATTTTTTAGAGCTTCTGGTAATAACATAGTATTCTAATGTGCTTTAGTGTGTAGTGTTTTAAATTCTGTGACAGTTATACCTATTATGAAATTTTTAGCTAGTCTACAACTTTTGATCATACGGTATGTAACAAAAATAAGTAAACAGTTAAAGTTTTAAATAAAAACGTATTTTAAATTATAAGGAAGGTTGCATTCTAACAATACACACAGCAGCCAGGTTACACATAAGTATTTTAAGGGTCAATTTACAATTATACAAGTAATAAATTATTTGTTAATCAACAAACTACTTGCAGAAGAAAATTGAAATTAAATATTCACAGTAAACGTATGTTACAAAGATAAATAAGTACACATAAAATTTATAGTTAAATATCCACGGTGATAGCGATTTCGAATGTGTTCTGCTTTTTTTAATTAAGAATTTTTATCACACTTCTTTCAGAAATGATTTTATAATGATTGTTCAATACTGTTGAGATATACATTTTACTACAACCCACATGTTCTCAATAGAAGAGTGATTAGGGCTACGTGTCCGTCTGCATCGATATAGCACAATGAAAACTTTTTACAAAATGTGCCAGTAATTATAAAAGTGTTCTAATTGTAAGTAAAAAATCTAAAAAACATTGAATTTATCACTTATTTTGTGTTACATTAATGATACTTAGGCCACTGTGAAAATCCCTGGCACAGGTACAAATTTGTTGAAACGTTTTAGAAATAAATTGCGAGGGAGGAGAAAAAGGAAAATCAAGAAGGTGCACTTATTTATGCAATCCTCAAAACGTTCATATACATACATCAGCAATATTTCGTAATTAATATAACAATAGTACGCGACACTCTCAGCAAGCGTCTCCTAAAGGAATGAGTGGTGTCAATGCCGTATTGTCCTTGTTTTTATCGCAGGATCGCCGCATGTTCAAATAAACCCAGTCGAAACGCCATACCATAGGTATTCACGTTTACCCGCCTTCGTTACACACTGTGTTTGAACGTATCCGAGTTCTAGACCTAGTCTGACCTCGCCAAGGGCCAGAAAACGCATACAGGTGATCCGTAGGTGGGCCGTGGTGGACCTAGGTAGGTTCCAGCGAAATTCAGTTTCGCTCCCTTTCACCGTTTGCCCCTTACCTCGGCGCGCCATTATTTATCTTATGAATACCAAACACACGGGCCGAGCATTGTATTATAATTTACTTACCAACGTTATAATTACAATTTTGAGCGAATGACCGAGGTGGTAGTTGCGTTTTCACCGGCCAGTTCGGCCCGCGTGTTTGCACAGGCCGAGCATAATATTCAATTCCAATTCGTCCGGCATTAGTCTAACCGATGCAGCACTTTCTAACCCAACCGTGGAGCAATTTGATAACGGCCGGAATATCATGACAGGGATAGTTGTTGCCGGTGTTGGAAGTGAGTTCTCAGAGGGCCCCGGGGGTGTCTTAACGCGTCGCACATTTAGAAACGATCGACCAGTGATTAGTATCGAGGAAGGAGGGGCCTGGAAGCATCTGGCGCACCTGACGGTCAGTTGCTACCTTCTTCGTTCCTCCTTTCTCTATAACCCTTCGACAACACGCACCCGGACGTACCAGCCCCGTAACGTCTGCTTCTCAACGACCATTATTGAAATTTTACTGCCTCTTAATTGGAAATTAATGGTCACGGCGACGCACACGCGCCTCGCCGTGCGACGCTAGGAATTAGCGGGCTGGACACGCTTCCGCGGATTATTATCGAAAGAGAATCTTCTCGGAGGATTTAATTGATGTTCTTTCAGGAGCTGGATGTAATTTTCAGGAATTTTTCAATTTTCTTCACTGTTTGAGCGTCGGAGGTCCACGAAAACATGTGCCAGAAGTATCAAGCTGGTCTATATTCTCAGGGTAAATTGGCTTAATTTTCACTAAGGTTCTGAGGATTCTCTGTCACACTAAATTAACGCTTAGATTCAGAATAAACTGTATAAATATTCAATTTTTCTATCGTGCGCCTTGCCAGTCAAATGGTTAATTATTAGTTTTTTGATGTATCACATATTTATAAAAATATCTTAAAAAAAGTCTGTCAACATTATTTTCTTTTGTTAAAAATCAAATAACAGAAAATACCGTTATAACTCGAAAAGGAAGCCAAATAGGGCATATGTTTATATGAACATTATTTATTCTTCTGATGTCCTAAAGCCATCTCTAAAGTGATACCCACATATTACGGGACACACTGCATACACTCTCGTCCGTAATTATTAGGACACTTATCAAATTTGAAACAAATCTGAGAAAGTTCATGAAAGTATCAGAAAATTCAAATAGACAATGCAATAAATGGGAAAACTAATTATATAAATTGTGAACATATGTTTTTCCTAATATGAGCGAAAATCCTATAATCTGAATCAAACACAGTGGATTCCGGTTATTTGGGACACTTCGGGACTAGCGTCCTTTCGCCCGATTAAGCGGCTGTCCCAATTATGCGAAGTATCACATAGGTAAATACAGTAGTTAAAATGATATAAAACGAACAAACTATAGCTTAAATGAGCAATGAAGTGTTTTTAAATATTTTTAGAATAAATCAGAGCCAAATATCTAATATGTATATTTTCATTCTTTGTCAATAACCATCAATATCATTAATGGACTGTCCCCGGATACGCGCGTTGTCCTTGAAGTCCTCCTAAAAAATCCAATTAAAGTAAAATGCACAACATATTAGGAAAAATAAGTGAACATTAACGCTTGCTATCTTCTGATAGAGTACTGCAGTCATCTGTCCCAAATAAGTGGACCGATGTCCCAATTAAGTGACGAAAACTAAGGCTATTTATTCGATTAGGTTCTGTTCTTTGAGCTTTGTCCCAAATAAACGGCTGCCTCTATTAACCGGTCGCTCAAATAAGCGGAATCCACTGTATCATCTTCTGTATCAGATCAGCAGGTGTCCTAATACTTATGGGAAGGGGTGTTCATATTTCAAGAAATAACATTTTTTCACTAACTTAAGTTAACCGTCATGGCAGCACACCTAGTATCCTTCAGATGAGTAGCCATAAAGAAACCTGAGTGTCTGTTCCTCTAACGATGCTGACAATCGTGTCAAGACTCAGTTCGACGGTTCATCTAATCTACAACTTCACTGTATCTTTTCCTCCGACTCTATATATCCACTGAATACTTTCTCGTGAAAATTCGATCGACTAGCCTTGGTATCGGCGGAAAAGGCGATCGTAGGGTCTGAGGGACCACGACCGATGTCAAGAGTTTCCGAAGCAAAAGGAAGACGCCTCAAAGTGACTTGCCTCGTCCACTTATGCACGCGGCTCCGCTCGAGTGACTCTCCGAACGGAATTTCACCGCCATCTGCCCGGCTCCCCTTAGGATTCTACACTCGTAATACGTTGTGCATGTAACGCAGGACGAACATTCGACTTAAAGGTGTCGCGTCAAGGGTGAACGAGCACAACATGAGGAGTATACTTATACGTGTACGTTAGCTTCTGGTGCGGAACCGTCTTCGTCGCTGGACGTTGCTCAAAACCGTTCGGACTATTCAAATGAACCCGGTGACTTCATTCTACACAGTTTCTTTGTTCCAACGATACGGTCAACCACGGTGTCGCTGGGTTACAGGGAAGAAAATCTGTTCGGTTATGCGACAACGGGACACCTACCCCATTTTTAGAGCGACCAAGACTGAACCCTTGTCTCTCGCCAGTGGACGATATCGAGCGTTCGTCAGGTTTTTATTTCTTACTTGTATCTTCTTCCTTTCCTGACGTCATAAAAAAGATAAGTGAGGCTGTGCGATAAACTGCGTTCTGAAATGAAGGATAAGTGTATGAGAACAGTGTATTTCCATTTTTATTCTGCATTATCCAACTTGAAAAAAAAAGTAAAATAATGTAGAACAATTTTATTTTCGCTCGTTCTTTTTCTGTCGCCTCATTAGAGTATAATTTCATGTCAAGAACAATACAGTTACATTCTTGGATCTTATTTATTTACTGATGTACTGATGTATTAAAAATTTATTTTCTCAATGAAGCTGTTTTGTGATATTCCTTGTTTTTTCCACTAACCCTTCAAATGATAACAAATAGGATGTGTGTAGGTAAAATTCTGTTCCTAAGTAGTAATAAGTGTATAATGTAGAGAAGCCTTTAAGTAGGCCATGAAGTTTGCAGTATTATCTTTATCTTTTTAATAGTTTTTTGTAGTCTTGTACTGATCTTGACAATAAACAAATATAAAAAAAAGCTGTCGACATCGAAACGTCAAGCATGAAATGAGATATACAGTTATGCAAGATCAAATTATTGCGTTTTACATTTTTATCTTTATGAAGTGAACGTTGATGGATTGGGGACATTTTTCCAGTAAAGATGATACTAAACACGACTTCATTCGCGTAATTCTGACAGTTAGATGTTCAGGGTACTCGGACACAGACGGAGCAAATTTCAATATGATATCAACACATGCTGGCGCCGTTTTGCGGAAAAAGCCTGGGACACCCTGTATATTAACGTAGGAAAAGAATAGAGGCCTGAAAAATAATTTATTTTGTCCCTTAAATGTTTTAAAAATAAATTTTTCATTCTACTCACCTTACGTGTACAGACAGAGTCACTTAACTGGACCACCTTAAATTACTTGTACACTATTTAATATACGAGAAAATGTTTCAAACAAAACTTGTATAATATAAAGGGTAGCGTACACTACAATAATTAGTTTTTTGTTATTTCGGTGTTTTATCGAGATATGAAGGTCGCCTTGAGTTTTTTAAACAGAATGTGTAACATTTGACCCTACAATTGAAAAGGGTATTGAATGCTGAGTAAAAAACTATTAAGCTTTATGGGTTTAAAAACCAGTAATTACTGAGGTACTCTTCAGTGAAACATGAAACTCCTGTGGACGTGGAGGACAAATTTCATGGCCGGATCATTCTCCAGGCTCGACGGCACTTGATTACTTTACTTCGGTATAACTTACATTAAAAATCACTTAAAGAATATTATCAAAATAACACTTCAAATATCATTATTTCAGAAACACCTGTCACTGCCGTAATATTACTGGAACCTAAAGCACAACGCCTCTATTCACTGCATACCTGTACCAATAATGCGAAATCAATTATTCTACGATCGGTTTTCGGGGTATCAAAAGTGTCTAATCGTTTACTGCGAACGAAGGAAAATAGACAGAAAATATTCTCTTGGAAGAATTTTTTAAACGACCGAAAATAATGAATTTCGTTCGTTCTGTCTGACAAAATCCAAATGACTCCGAGCACGAATAGAAAAATCGACGAACTGATGTCTCGAAATAACACCGCGATCAAATGGATCATGAAAACAGCAAAAATATCCCCGTGGTTCGATGGAAACGATGGAACTTACCTCTCTTTCGGCCAACATAGAAAAAGCGACAGTCCACGGGACCGGATAGAGCATGAATTCTGCAAGACTTGACTAGGCGCCAGAGATGTCGCTGAATTCGAGAGAACCGGAACGGGGGCCTCGAAAACGGGTCCATAGAAGCTGAAGAGAGTGACGTGGCCCAGGGCTGGCCATCAGGGAGGGACAGAGACGGAACCAAAGGTCGGTGGGACAGGGAGGGCCATAGGCCGCACCCTTTACGCGTGGGTCGCCGGATGTGACAGTCGCTCTCTTTAATTACTCACACGCATACGCGCTGAATGGCCGCGTAAGAAACCGGCCAAGTGCGTCGCATGCATTCTCACCCACACCCGCATTATGTTTTGCGCGTCTGCCCTCCCACAGGGCCAGCCAGTCACGTGGAGTCCTGTGGCCCTCGATAAAAGGACAAAAAGGTCCGCGCGATCGAATATCCTGTTCACCATAACCCAACAATCGCAGTAATACTCGAGAAACAGTACGTTCTCCATACATACGGAGAAATGGGTACTTAACACGTTGTTGATGGGACACGTATCAGCTTGGCTTCTTCTTTGTATGTAAGACATCATCGATTTCTATGGTCGTTCAGTCGGACACCTACACTTTTATGTGGGTTCTAAACCACTGTGTGTCAACAATAATGCAGAGGAACTGGAAACAGTTACCTACCTACAAGGAGAGCCCCAGAAGTGGTTGTCTTAGATTTTAATGAGCACTCGCATGTTGATAGACCTTGTTGTTACGTATTTGTCTGTACAGAATTTTAAAAAATGCTGGGCTCGAACTTCAGGGGTATCTAGTACTCATTAAAACAAACATAAAAGTCTTAATGAACATGGGTCCAAGTGCCATTAGATTCAGAGTTACAAGATGTTATTCTTCAGTTTACTTTTGTATTATTTAATAATTGTGGTACATTCCTACACAAATTCCGAAATGGCGGAAATTCATGTACGGTCAAGCTAGTGGCGATGCTAGACAAGCAGCACGCCTGTATCAAGAAGATTTCTGAAACGTACGCACTCTCCCAGTATAGTGTTCAGTACCATATATCAACGTATTGTATAAGTAATGGAAACATCTTGTAACTTCGAAACTAATGATATTTGGATCCATGTTCATTAAGGCTATTTTGTTTGTTTTGATGAGTATTACATACCTCTAAATATTGACCCTAATTTTTTTGGGCACCCTGTATGTGGTGTCGAGCGTAGATGGACGTCTAATAGATGGAATAAATTCAAAGATATTTAATGTTCACGTTTCGATATGGTTTATCTACTCTACTGTAAGAGGTGCTTTCAAGTACAAGAGCGCATAGCAGTCAGCTAGATGCTAGGTTCCTATGCAAAGCTTCTTTTTGCATTAAATTACTTTTATATGATAATATACTATAATATCTTATGATGTATTCTACAGACATCGAGTTTGGTAACCATATTTAGTTTGTGTGAAGGCCTGAAACAGTTATGTGTTATCAACATTTCATCGTTCGGCTGATTCTCAAAAGGTCATTATCAATTTCTGATGGATTGTCAGATCGAGGTGTGTTTCTCAGATCAAAATCTCCGGATTTCTTAAACCAATTTTATCTCGGGCATTCGGTTACCACGACACTATCAAATGCTTGGCATAAAACTTTAAAAAATTCGTACAACGTTACTGAATGAGAACACACTTCCTCTCATTCCATGTCTTCTCTCAAACGGATAAATTATTCGTCATGAAGATCTTGTTATGATGGTTATGTGGTCTTCCATATACAGGAAATGATTCTCATCATTTTTCAAAATTACTTTCCCTGAAAATTCAGGCAGAGGGATTAATGAAAAGCGCTGTCAATTTTATACATATAGAAAACGAAATTACTTTCACACCAATCCGATATTTTTTAAATTAGAAAATCAGGAAATAAGATAAAACGACTGTTTAATCGATGTCCCCGTACATGGAATATTATCTGAAATTGGACACTTCAAGCACTCGTCTCTTTCTAAGTTATTTATCCAATTTCCGGTACTGCGATTTCATTAACTTTCTTCATTAATAAATTATACTTAAAAGCTAATATTGTTGCATATTACTCGATGGTAACCTCGTTTTTTAGATATATAGGAATCCTCAACATACGAGCGTGTTTTCATCTAATAGTATTAATTAAAATTCGAAACTGTCGCGTGGCGTGAAACTGTTGACCGGTAGCATAAGCGCATAGCATATGCTTGGAACGATTGAACCATAAAATGATAAACTTATGCGAATTTCTCCACTGTAACAGTCTTCGGAAGCTGTGGCGAGTGGCTTTCTTCAATGACAACGGCGATATCGTGGCTACGTTATTATGCAACCGGCCGTGAGTACGCGTGGGGTAAATTTTTGATTCAGGAAACGGGAAGCTGGAAGTTCCTGGTAACAAATGCTTTACTGGCTGCGCAGTATAGCCATTAACGGGTAATTAGGAACAAATGCCGAGCGAATCTTTTAACATAAAGCATAACCTTAATTCATAAGGCGCGATTACTCAGCTGCTGCTGGGGGCCATGCGTCAACGACACCTTCGAAACAAAAGTTTTAAGTATTTATTAGCCGGGACACGCGGTGAATGCAGCATTTCATGGCCCTCCCCTAACTTCCTGTTTTATGTGACTGGCCCTCTTTTAAAGTTCAGCGCACTTCCGCCATGATAAAGGATCCTAGATATCCTTTAGAATGTACCAAACCGTCGGTATCTACCGAAATCCTTGACAGTACAATGGAAAACCATCGTGCGCTGCCAGCCTTCGAGGAAACCCGAAATTTTCAAGGACGTTAGTCTTGGACCGCTATCAAGACAGAGCATTTTAAATAATGTTCCAAACTGTCCGCACACGGTGAGCGTCAAGTTCTTCCGGCATAGTTCACGCGACCACGTGATAATTATCCAGGCCAAGAGCCCCCAGCAGAAGTCTTAATTCAGCAATTAACCTAATGGAATGTATATAACAATTAGCCGGTCCACGCGGTTCCGTTTCGCTGCGAAAGGGGGTGCGAATGGTTCCTCTTCGCCCCCATAACCCCCACTCTCGTGCCAGAGGCTTATGGAAAGGGGTTCTTAGCTGTATCTCGTAATTACCAGCTGATAATTTATGTTTATGCGGGTGTACGAGCCTCCGAGCTTACTTACCCCTTTCGAATAGGGTGCTCCGCAGAGCGTATTACTGCACATTCTTACGTGAGAGGGTAGGGTTTTTCAGGGGGTGAAGGTGCCCTGCTATAGTTCCTGCTATACATCCTTGGAGTCCCAGCAGCCATTACGGGACCGACGACAAAATTTACTGCCGTTTTCACACGTTACTGCAGGTTAATTGTTCCCGCAGCCTCGAATTCTATAGGGAGACCGTGGTATCACTGATCATCAGCTCATGCGAAAAATATATTTGAATTAATCGGAAAATTAACGGCTATGGAGAATATACGATTACGAAATTACGTGACAGTTGAGAAACATTTTCATGGTAGGTATAGTAGAACTTCGATTATCCGAACACCTGACATTTGAAAATTAAGCATCCTATGTCTGTTACAAGCTGAAGTGATCATTGGGGACGATGTGTACCTAATTTCACAGTAGTGAATATTTTACATTCTAAAACAAAATTAACATTTCTATGTGAAATATAGTTACAATGCGAGTCATCCTGTCGCTAATTGTGGATCGGATAATCGAGGTTCTACTGTATATTCATCCCATAGTGTTGTCGCTAATAATCACTTATATGCAATTGGTGCAATTAAACTCTTCAATAAAAAAAACAAAATTTGTGCTGTTCAAAATTATGAAGCACATTCTTTTACCATACCTGCATGAAATTTTACATAATATTAACACGTTGTGCTAAGTCCTTGATACAGACCGACCGATTTGAGATCCATATGAGAACTTGGATATTGCACACAGAGTCGCCTAATTCGAAAGACCATCCACTGATGTGGGAAACAGTAACACTGGATGTAGGCTGATTACTTTATTCTGTGCTAAGGTTGACTTGATTGTTTTCAAGTCCGACGTGTTCTGACTAAATACTGATTATAGTATCTATGCGCTATGATGAGACCTAAACTCTCGTGTGTCCTGAGCTGAACTGAACTGACTGTTAACTGATTTCCTACAGTCTGATATCCCAGAAAATAACCTTCTTCGAGTGATTTATGAATCATTTCAAAACATGGATTGACGATCAAAGTTAATACTAAATTAAAAATAGCAATGTTCTGCTTTTTCAGTTTCTCTAACACATTCCTAGATTTATACTTGCGTAGATACTGACCATTCAGACTTGTAACTAAAGCTTCCATAGCTTCTGTAATAGAATGATTAATAATATAAAATGTGGAAATTAAACTCTTTATATTTATCTAAATATATTAACTCTTCAGGGATGATATGAGTTTCAGCTTTCCTTCTCATGTGGCCGACGGATTTCTGATCACACAGACAACAAGATGCAGCCTGTTATATGAATTGTTGTAACTTTTAAACGAATTGTAATTGTGATATGCAATATTTATCGCTGCGTTTAGTATAGACAGGAAAATAAAATGATTATCTTTTTATCCTAATAAGTCCTCTTGAGCATCGAATAGTTTATGAATTCCAGGAACTAAAAATTTTTTACTAGGTTGTTGTTAAAAATGCTACAAATCAAGAGAAACTTATTTTTATCAACCCTCTACTGTTATCCAATTTTTGGACATTAATACAGACAGGAAGTCTGTCAGACTCCGGTTAAAACATAGTGTTCTTAAATATTTATAAAATAAATATGGCAGTACTTGTTATAATGAAGTCTATTACAAATTTTTATTAGAAAATGTTTCATAGTTCCGTAAAGATTTTAGAAATTACAAAGAAATGAAAACGTGTAGCATACTGACTGACTGTGTATTTGTCAGGATTCGCGTCACTACCCTTCTTAGTTAAAATGTCCTATCTACCAT
Organism: Macropis europaea; assembly: GCA_916610135.2. Classification (NCBI taxonomy): domain Eukaryota; kingdom Metazoa; phylum Arthropoda; class Insecta; order Hymenoptera; family Melittidae; genus Macropis; species Macropis europaea. The sequence continues at coordinate 19,737,310 of OU744345.1, read as the reverse complement.
TTTTACATTTGTCAAGATATATTGAAATATTTGGAGTCCAATATGTTTTCTTATCGTTTAAGCAAAGTTAGAGTGTCCTACGTGCTTTATAAGGGTTTAAAAACAGTTTAATTTATTTGTCCTAACTATTCTTCGTATGGTTTCTAATGATAAAACCTAATTTGTCTCGGATGTTACGAACTGTTAGTTACGACAATTGAGCTAAGGAGGGCAGGTCAGTGGTTAAGGGTTAAATAATTTATTCTGAAAAATATAGAAATATCGGGCACGTGATATCCACAACCTAATACATTTTCATCAGCCTTGTATATCGAGAAGAAAAACCTCACACAAAAATTCAGACGATGCTATTTTTCTAATCTGACGTGCGCCTGTGTGAATAGCAAACCTCGAGGACTGAGTCGACGGTCCTGATTTTCGGCGTTAGAGAATTTTCGTGAGGGACAGACAGTACTTTGGTGCTTTCGGTATTAAAGGTGGCCGCTCACTATGATCCAGACCACATTTCTTGTTATCCTCGGCATCCCTTGACCGCAGCCGAGGGTTGTGTACAGAAATGTGGCGCTGGAACATCTTGTGCTCGCCACAGCCACGGAATAATATGACAGCGTAATCTCGTTACATTAACGAGCGCCTAATCGACTAGGTGAGATCTTGAAAATTCCTCGAAAAAAACTTCAGCAAGAAGCGCGTCTCTGGGCGATGAAAATTCAAGGTCATAGTTCCGCACTCTTCGATCATTTTAGAAGTTACATGGCGCGGAACTAATTGTTATTGTCAATTAGGGCGCACCGGGCGAGACGACTGAAAGATATTAATTATCGATCAGGTGAGGACTCGCCACAGAGAATTAACTTTCAATTTCGAGGCACAGGTAGGCTGCACCTGTGGCAGAAAGGGAAACTTCCGGTCGGCGTAGACCTGAAGCGTTTGTTATATCTTATTCCCGGCGCGGATGTGGGTTGCTTATCTTCAGGCCGATAAAGCCTTCTGTAAACTGGGCCTTAATCCTCGGTTTCCTTAAAACTCCGTATCTTGACCGGAAATATTTCCAGGAAAGAAATTTTTCGAAATACACAGCGATAAACAAAGACACCTGTTGTTTGATTGTTCCGAGTGAAGATTGGATCAAGCAGAAAGTCTTTTCACTTCGATCTATTTGTAGATGGACCTACAGTGGTGTGAAAAATTTCTGGACGTTTTATTTTTCAACTGAACTTGAAAAATTGTTTAAAAAATTGTTAAGTTTATAAATATCTTCGAAAATGAGGGGCAGTATGGTAGATCGGTGTCATCTTCTCTGGCAGTTATATTTTTTAATTTTATACGGTTTAAAATTAGAAATAATTTTTCCTCTACAAAGCAACAATTGTTGCATGTGATTGTATAGTTATTCTTCAAACTGAATTCGAAATGACTACATTGAATACTACGGCATCGATTAATCAAGAATTCACAAGATTTACTAGAAGCAGAGTTTAGGTCAAAATAATAATTCGATTTTGCAGCCCAGTCATTTTGGTTTGAATAAAATATTATCTTGAACCAATGGAACTACGAATTTTAGAGTCTAGATCCTCAGAAAGTGTTTTACAATATATTCTACAATTTGGTAGAAATACAGTTCTTTTCATCAGAGTACGTCAGACATACTATTCCTACCTGTATCACAATAATAATAATAATGCTTCACTGTATCTAACTTATTTAAAAAGTTGATACTGCGACAGGCAGTAATAGCGCAAAAGGCGTGATGCTATTAGAAAACCTAATCTAATAATATTATCACATAAAATGAAAGTTTAGCTCGATAGTACAAAATTACAGTAAAAAATCTAAGCCAGAAATAAGGAACGCTTTAGTTCCGATTGGACGAATGCAAGATTCGCGATCCTGGAACCAAAACAGGATTCAGCACGGTGCGCGCGCGCGCTCGCGCTCACGGTAGTTAAAAGTTACAAGATGATTCGTTGAGTAATCCCAGACCGTTTCCAGACGGTTGCAAATTGCAATCGTGAAACGCCGCGATAATTGTCGCGCCGGTTCGCGTAATGACAATTTTCATCGTGTCGTTACACCTTGAAGTGGTGGGGGAAACTGTAATTGCCCTATTGCATCTTTCCAAGCGTCTTCATTATTATGAATATCATAGTAAACCAAAAAGTCCTACCGTTTTAGGATCGTAGCATCCGCATGCTGTGTGAAAAAGTGCCAAGCTCATCATCGAGAAAGAATCGAGACGGTGTACCTGCACGTTGCATTGTAAAGGCAGAAATTAATGCAAAAAAGTAGGGAGTATGTTGAGAGTAACGGACAGCACGGTGAATCCCGGGCAAGAAGCTAAAAATGGGAGCTTGTGCTCGTCGACAATGGTTATCTCGACCCCGTAGCTCGGTGTAACGTTAAATCAAGGATTTCTTTTAACGAGCATTAATTGTTTTTGCGATAGTGAGAACAGCTCTGGCGGGCGGTTAAACTTAACGGCGTCCGCGCTCAATATTGCCTGTCGAGTAGCATGTAAATGGTTTCTTTCCTCGTTCCCAACGTTTTTTAAACAGACTAGCTTCTTCTCTTTCCTGCGCTTGCCGCGATCGAACATACTACAGCTACTGACAAAATTGAGCACATGTTCATGTAAAAGCTATGATCAAGTGGTTAAAGTAAAGTTAAACGCTGTTTGATAACTCTGGCTTGGGACCTGAAGACCTGGCACGCAAAGAGTTTACTATAATGACAAAGAATTATTGATATGTTCTTGTTGCCCAGTAGTATTATTTTATGTTATGACATTTAAGAATTCATCGTTGTTGGGTTCTCAGCTTGAGTTCCTGGCTAATAGCATAATAATATGATAATTGTCAATGATGTTGCCATATTGAAAACACCGACACTCATTTTGTGTTCTCTAGATTTTATTAAATTATGCGTTTGTTTCCTGACGTCTCGAAACCAATCGAACCGTGTGATCACTGTGATCCATAACAGAAGTGCAAAAATAATGTAGAACAGTACAAATTATAAAATCGGTGCATAACTTATGCCACTCTTTGTTTACTCGAGCAAAAATGATTTAATAATTACATTTTTGTATGCTTTAGAGCCATACTACCGAACGGTACATTGTACACACGAATAAAAATGTAAGATATAGCAATAACAAAAATAATTTTATTCAAAACTGACATATTTGATTTGGTTGGGTTGGGTTAGGCAAGATTATATAGATTGTTAAAGGACAGGACAATTAATATTTTTGTTGGCAAATGAATGCATTGAATATTATACTTAACCACCCTAACCAATTTTTAACAGGATATACAATTTGCAAAAAATGTATACTGATTAATGCTAACATTTATGCTTTCCCTAAAATGTTCCAGTAGATGTATACATTTACTAGTGCATGTATACACTTACTGAAGTTGATACTTGAACTGTAACATACACAGGCAGGCTGGTAAAATCTACGATACGAAGAAATGCCTTGAAGGTGAGGCGCGGGAAATAAATGAGAATAAAGGGTGGAGCAGAAGGGAATGGTTAATGTTGCGTGGGAGAAGCTGTTTAGGGCCCATAGATCAATAGTCCGCAATTATTGTAAGTTCATTAGAGGCCGTGTTCCCCCCTCCGAAGAAGAAGTCTGCGACGCTTAGCCGAAAACCCTCACGGCGGACCTGAAATTGCGACATTCCGCGCGAAACGCCGAAACTATTTGACTCTGTAATTTGTGATTGTAGTTTATTGCGCGGATAGACTAAACGTAGTGTCGTTGCAACGCTGTTGCTCAACTCTCCGCAACGATTCCTTGCAATTTCGAGGTTGGAATTCCAGGAGGAGCCTTCTGCCACACGCTCCTCCTGTTATGGATTGCGCTTCTTCGAAACTTCTATCGATTTGAAAGAGTAACCTTTCCCAAAGCGGTGCAGCGTTCTACAGGCTGGACAGTATTTCCTGTTTCTCAGTGAAGTTACATTTTTGTTTGAAAAACGGGACGAAATAAGTGCCGTCTGAAGTAGGACCTAAGCTATGCTTCTTTCGCACAATGGCAGAAGATATTTCTTTTTTTTATATATAGAATTGAATTGTATAAAATTAAATTTATTATATTCTTTTTTTAATGAAATGACATATTTTGTGTCCATGTCTTCAGTGGAAATTTCAAAGATCAATTTTGTAACCTTCAGTTTTCTCAAGTTCATGTAACAGGGGTTCCTGGAATTTGTCTGTTTTTAACTAGCAAGGTGTTATCATAGAAACATGCCATTATATTAAGAAAAAACAGGTTGACCTTTAGAAAACTATTTAAAAAGTTTTAATTTTGTGCCATCCGATTCTACGTCATAAATAGTAATAATGCATTTCCCTTCATATTTTATATACTTTTTACAACTCTTTAATAATGTATTTATGTACCTATGTTTATATAACATTTTCGTTTTATTTTTAGCCGTAGAATTCGTTGGCAACCCTGTCGGCCTACCTGTATAAACAGACACGTCCGTTGGTTACATTGTCGTAAGTATTGTCTGCTGTATTTAATCACTCAATTACATAGTTAAATTAATCAGTGAGTAAATTAAATAACTCAGTCAGTAATTTATTCAGTAAATCCAATATATTAATTACTCGGTTAAATGGATCAGTAAATCGATAGAAAGAATGAATTGGATAATGAAGCAATCAATTCATCAACCAAATCAATCGGATCACAATAAAATTGAATACATGAATGAGTCTATTAATCAATCATTTTCGACGGACATATCCTTTTGTAACGAATCTTTATTAAATACAGAGAACCACCAAATTGTAATTAGTTAATCAATTAATTAATCAATAAGTCAGTCGACCGAGCTTTTCTCGAAGCTGTGTTATTTTCCGGCTGCAGGACAATGGACGTTCAGAGGCAGCAAACGGTAAGATTGAAACATAAAAATGGCACTCCTTGCAATTTCTATTGCATTTCTGTTTCGCTGTTCACCGGTTTAAGGAGACTCGAAGTATTTCGCGTAATTCTTCTTACAAAAGTCCTCAACGCGCTCGCAATTTCGACGCCACTTTTTCCCTCGCTGCAATCTTCATAACGATGTCGTGAGCGGTGTAACACGGTAAATTACTGGATCAATGCGCTTTAAGAGGGCTGGCTCGTCTTTCGAAGACAATGCAGCCCCGGGAACGTCGCCGGGGGTAGAATAATCTTGTGAAAATTTCAATCAGCGAAATGCGTCACATATTCCCGTCAGCCCTTGACAGATCGTAAATAAGCCGAGTTATGCCTTAGGACGCGCAGATTTAAGGGCACAGGGCCGCTGAACTACTAAGACGATCCGACTGCTTTATGAACAGTTTTTCTTTTTAAATTTCGACACGTCTGGAGCTGGCGGATCAGTATAGAGACGCAGAAAGATCAGGGCTTCGATATCATAGGACCTTGGAGAAAGGGAATTATTCCTTTTGTTTCTAAAATTTTGCTCGCTAATAAATGGATATGATAATAATCATATAATACTAATCAATACTATCATGTGATGTAATCAATGATAGTAATTTAAAATGAATAAGAATTTGTTGTATCAATGATACCTTCAGGTCACTAAAAAATTATATTTTTGTAGTTATTTTCTTTTGCTACTGCTGTGTAACTGCAAAAATCTGCAATATTTACAAAATATGAGTTGGAAAAAATGATGTATCCCCTCGTATTATTAAACGTTTATTAAGAAATTTTATATCTTCTCCGGTTATTCAGATATTGACTTGTAATAGGTTTGTGATGTACCTTGTATCAGGATTAGTATTACACTTTTATGAATATAACTCTTTTACTGGCAGACATTATTGAATAATGAATTCATAATGAAGAATAACAAGTAATAAAGAGAAACTTTTTACGTTGTAATTAAACTGATAATAATAATTATATTTTGAAACTAAGATTGCAATTACAGGAATAACATACTTTGTTCAAATTTAAACATTCAATCAAAATCATGAACATTATTATAAAAGAAAGGACCACTGTCCTTCCACTATTCCAAGCGAAGTTAGATACATTCTCAAGAGTCCAATGTGTTACGTATATTATAATAAACAGAACCAATGTGCTCCTTTTTCCAAAAAATTGCAAATTGGACATTGGCCCCTTTGCTTATTTTTTGTTGTAAATAGTAAAAAATGGAATGAAACGAAGTTTCTAGCGTACAATCAACGATTTTAACAGGAGATTTTTAATTTTTTCAATGGAGGAGATACCTTTTTAATAATAAATGAATAAAAACTGCAGACTTTGTTTCTACAAATCCTATATTTACATATTAACAACTGAACAGTAATGAAATTAGCTTATTATACATAAAAACTGCTATAAGGTAGTATACTAATTGTAAAAAATTATCAAAGGGACACAAGAAAATAAGAAAATGAATGACAAAAAATAAAAAAAAACATGTTTTGCCATGCTGTTGGGGGTGAGACGCACAGATTAGTGGTAAAAATTTGTTAGAATTTAGTAGGAGGAATATCCATCCGACTTTATTGGTTGAAAAAGGTAAACGGGTAAATTCGAGAAAGTAATTGCCCTCAAACGAAAGATACTTCTTTTACCCCTGCAAGGCACAGAATTAGAACCGCAAAAGTCTAACTCCGCGATCGCTATTTCTATCGCCAACTATTTCATGAAATAATGAAACGCAGCGTCGGCTCGGGGGACAAAATTAAATCACCGCACGCTATTTCGCTCCGTTTTTCGAAACGCGTCGAAAAAATCCGGCGCAATAAATAACGAATAATTCTTAAAACAGTCGCCTATGAATCATCGTGTCATTTTCGCGGCGTCGTCGGGCGTCGTCGGCGTCGTCCTCGGAAATTTATCGATGCTAATTTCCCAGCCGCCGTCGCGGAAAAGAATTGTTGTCGTCCCGTCCTCCTCCCTCACGCCCTCCCCTCCCCCGTCTTACACTGTCTTCGAGATTGTTACCTGTTTCCTCGTAAAACCCCCTTTTAAAACCGTGTTACACGCGCTGACTGATCAGGCTCGCTTCTTAGGGCGGTTTCCACGGCAGAATAATTCCTTTTCGTTCTGTCCGCAGCGGCGGGGGCCGTTTCAGCGGCGGCGCTATCGTAAATCAAGGATTTCACAGCTGTTAGTGCCGTTTTCTTGCGGAAACACCACCGTAGGCGCAACATCTTCGAAACAAATGAAAAGTTGGCAACTACGGCGGCGTTTTCGCGCCAATTTCAGCGCAATTGCTGGCCTGAAAAAGGGGGGTCCCGCGGTGAAATCGAGCGGTTTCAGCAACCATAACCGCGGAAAACGTTCTTTAATCCACGGATTGAGCAACAAGACCATCAGCCACGTGCCAGCGTGAACTCCATTTGCAATGCATTATCCTCCTCGCTACGCTGCGTCGTCTTGCGACGCGGCATAATTAAGTATGAAACTGCCGGCACAATGAGTCCGGAGACCAATCTGACCGTCTTCGTGCCCTCCCCCCCACAGCCACCGAGGTATCAGTTTCGTGGATTTCTTCAGCCGGCGGGGGAGGTTTTTTTTTTCGAAAACACGCTCTGAGAACCAATTTTCGAGCGGACATTCGCGCAACACCCGGATGGCTGTTGCTATGAAATCGTGGCGACGTTTAACAACGCGTGCACGGAGCCGGGCCCGCGAGGAACGTAATTAAATACGAAGTAGTATGCGCTCCCCTAATTGCGACCGCTCTGAATTTAGCAATATTCGAGCGAGCAGTCTATCTTTCGACAGACTTTTGCCATTCCCACCGCAAAATATTAAGCGGTTGCGTTTTAATCTCCCGAGTAATTCGGATAATTGCGGATCACAAATCGTCGTTTTGACATCGCCACCGCTTGGGACTTTGCCCGGCTCTCGGGCCGGTATTCTTTGCCAAAAATGTCGATCTCGCTTGGAATTTGGAAAACTGAAAACTGTGAACGAGCTTATGATTATTCTGTGAAAAATCAAAATATCATCTAGCAGTAGTTGGTGCATTGACTGATACGGTCGTCACCGGTGAGCGATGCCTGGAAAATTTAATTACAAAATTCTGAAAAACATCAATATCTCAATGGTAAGGTTAAACATAAATTATACGTTATTGATCGAATAATTAAACTTGTTTTTGCTTTATGGCTTGTGTTTATCCTTGAAAGTTCGAGGTTTAAGCCGTGGAACCGAAGTTCAGGAGGGAGATAGAACCCGTATGGTTTCTGAGTGTTTCTAATGGAAAAATAAGTGTTTAAAGCAAAAGTATGTGATAGTTTGGTATGTTAAACAAGACACAAGAATAAAATTAAGAAAATTCTAAATACATCTTTTCTTACGTACTCATGTATAACTGTAGTTTATTCGATATGTGATGCTTTTGACATTAATCATTCACTACAAAGCACTAAACTTTGTTTAACATTCCTCATACACATCATTGTAACATGGAGTGCAGGATTGTGCTGGTTTAGGTGTAAGGCAAGTGACCCCATTACTGGACACGCAAGAATGTAATAACATTAAACGGATAATTGCTTATTGATATGTATGACCAATTTTTACGAAATATATGTTATTAAAGAATTGTACCTTTTTGCTTTTAAAATGAGGTCGATTGTAGATACGAAATAAATTTTCAAACAAGAATTATGTATACTGAAAATTGACGTTTGTCTCGTGTCCCATTTATTGACCTACTTGACCCTACTACCGACCGTCTTGTATCCATTAAACAACACCTAAAAAACATTTTCAATATTCCACATTAGTCCAATGTATTTATTAATGTATGTACCAGTATAAAAAGTATTTATTTCATTTAAAGGCATCTATTAAAGTCATTTATAAAAGCATCTGCTACTTAGTAGAGAAGCATTTTCAATGTACTTGTTTTTCGCCACGGTATATTTTAGTTTTATTAATAAAAAGTGACAATTTTTTTAATTTAATTGTTAAACGAATTTTTTCCATTATTTTATCTATCAATAGATTTCTGATATTAAATACGATGACTTAAAAATATTTACTTCTTAACCTAACTTATTAAAATCTATCGTCTATTGTTTACATGGTAAATATCATAACATTATATTAATCCAGTGATGGCCATCGGAGCTGCGGTTTTGCCCCACTCTAGGACCATTCTCCTCACAAAGCTTGTGATTTAGGATGACAGTGGACCAATGGGGTACGAGAAGCGAACTGGAGGGAACTGGAACGAGGGGAATTGACCTACAGTGGAGGAAGGCCGCAGCTCCACTGGCTATCACTGTATTAGCCTGATTTTTTGGACGAGATATCTCGAGAACTGATGTTTGTCCATCCGATTGTTTGGATGAGACATCTACCGACTCGATGTCATTTATTCAACGCTTTCAACGATATATCTCGCGAGTCTTTTCATTGCACTATTCAACGATGCTATACATAATTTTATAATTGTGTATTATTAATAAGAGAAGAAAGGGACAGAAGGGAACCACTTTGCGTCGATTTGTTACATTCACGATAGGAAATGAAAAATCAGGTGAAGCGGATGGAACTTGAATAAATACTTTACGTTGAGTACTTTGTGTGCCATACGAATTTATATGATGCATCACAGAATGAGCTTGTTACTTCCTTTTGTCCTTTACGAGAGGTTGATGTTTCACAATCTGCCGGTAACACGGCGTTATAGTCGAAACAAAAGTTCCTGACTTTTACTTCTGTGTTTTTCTTGTTTTATCGAACAATCATAAACACGTAACTTTAAATGGACTTTTCAAAGTGTGCATATAGCGTACAGTTCCATTACATTCAATCTTTGTTTCTTATTTTACTAATTATGTGTAATACAATTTTAATGGTACGTGTCATTATACCGAGTAAGACAAATTTCATTAAATACTGTTAATTACAGATGATAGTATAATATCGCCCTTATAAGCATGCGCAATTACTTAAACACATATAATTTAAAAATTTGGACACATGTACAAAAAATAATTTCACGGGAGAAAATTATAAGGTGCCACAGGATGTCTTTCTGTATGCGGATAAAACTTTACAGCTGAGTTTGATACATGGAAGACATAAGAAAAGTATTTATAAACATTTATTCTATCTAACCTTGTTTACGAATTACAGTCATTTTCGTTTCAATGATTCTCGTCTCAAACCGATCTAATATAAATGCTCTTTATCACATGTTCTTATCGACTTCCTCTATTATTTTGTATGTGTTACGCCAGTTCATAAACTGAGATATGAGTAAAAGAGATGAACTAAGGCGTGACGAACAGTTTACACGATTTAGACTCCCCCGAATACGTGCCCAAGTAACCAGAGTCTTCTTCAATCCATTTCTTCCATCAAAAGATCGAAGAGAGGCGCACGTGTCAGGCATCGGCGACGAAACAGACAGATCCCATTCTTCGGGGTGGTTCAGAAATCTACACGGATTCCTAGCGATTGCTCCCTACTAAAGTTTCATCGGTCCTCTCCGTTCCTGTCTACCTCTGACTCGCTCTTGTAACCAGGATTCACGTGTCGGGTTCGGTAGAAACAAGGGGTCGAGCGAGAACAGGGGGTGAGATGGCGAACGGGAGAACGAAAGAGACGTGAAGAGAGAGAAAGAGAGAGAGAGAGAGAGAGAGAGAGAGAGAGAGAGAGAGAGAGAGAGAGAGAGAGAGAGAGAGAGAGAGAGAGAGAGAGAGAGAGAGAGAGAGGCGAGCGGTCGATGGATGGATGGAGCGAGCAGGAGAGCGCAGGAATATGAAACAATCGCTTCATTGGAAAGTCAAGAATCTCTCGAGCCCGTCGGCGTTTGACTTGCCATTAGGAGCGTCAGTTTTAATTGTGCCTGCACTCTCGTCCTCATCGTCGTCGACGTCGTCGTCGTCGTCGTCTATCTCTTGCAGTCTGCAGTCTCAGGTGAAGTGTATCGCCCCGTATATGCCTCACCGTGTCTACCCCGTGCCCTTTAGCGATGTCTCATTAGTTGCAGCACTGCAACGGATGAGTACATCCTACTGCCATCGCAACTACCACCCTTCTTCAGCCCCTTGCACCCCTCTCTTCACTGCCACTTCCTTATCCCTGGCCACTTACTCTCCGCCAACAACGGCCACCCCTTCGTCTATACACTCCGATTCGTTATGGAACGCGTGAACACGTTGGCTAGGCCTCTTCCGATTGACTTCTGTCCCTCTACAACGACTGGCTATCGACGATCGTTACAGTCTGATCCCACGATGGCTTGTAGAATTTCTAGATGAACTGAGGCTTCCGACTGATTGACCCCTCCCTCACCGCCTGGACGAAGAACCTGGGGCCCCTATAGACGCGGAACTCCTTTGCAGATTTTATCGGGAATCATCGTTTGGAATTCTTAGCTGCGATAGATCTTCCAAAGAAGCGAACAATCCTCAGCCTTTTTCTCACAGTTGCTTTGAGATTTCTTCCTGATTAGCCGGGAGCTAGATAGAGGGCAGCGTTTAAATAAACCCGAAGGCGGGCCGTGATTTCGCGTTTTCCCGCGAATTTCTTTTCTTCGGGGATGGAACAATCAGCATGGCGTTTAGCCTCGAAAGCAGGACGAAGGACGAAACAAAAAAAAAGGAGGCCCGGGAGGCAGAGTAAAAGGGGCCTCGTTCATTTAGCACGGGCTAATGCTTCAGCCCCGGCAAGATTATTATACGGAAGTACAAAAGCAATACCTTTGCAATTAAGGGAATAGGCAGGATGTGTATGCGCGCGCGCGCGCGTGCATTGCACCGACCCGCTTTGTTTGCAGAGCGCGATGAGCTGAAAGTCTCTTTCTTCTCTCCGTTGTCTCCATGTTCTCTGCAAGTTTGATGTCCTGCTAATTCTGAAGGAATGGGTAATCGCGTGCTGGTCACTCTCCGCGAGAGTGGGCATCCTCGACCCCTTTGCTTATGCGGATTGGGTCACATGACACTGCGTTGGAGCCTGCAAGTCTTTGCGAGCGGCGTAGGTCAGCGTTGATCACGAGTGCCATTATTCTCGACGAACTTTTCAATATGGATCAGTAAATCAACAACCCTGAATTAGATTCGGTTCACATCAAACTGATTACTGCAGTTTACAAATACTACAGTAGCAACTCGGTTATTGCAAAGATAGCTCCATCGATTCGTAACAAATGAGTGACTAGTGTAATTTCCAAACATCCGACTGTCTATCTAAGCAAGGAAGACATTCTCGAGTTACCCAGGTATGTGAATCATTTGCAATAAGCCAGTCGCAACGGTACCATCGCTGAACACGGACGTCTTCAATAAGGTATCAATGAAGATTGATTAAGTGGAGAGAGACAATGTAGATGAATCTGAAAATTTGTGGAAGAGATTTCAGTAGAAGTGTAACCCAGCCCCTCAGGAGACGACAGCGTGTATCAGTCCAAGTGTGCTTCTACTTAACAAGCTTTCGCGTATTGTGAGGAACATGCTTAAAAGGAAACCAAAAATGAGGACAAGTAGTCGTTGGGAGGGGTGTTGCGCAAGGTGGTCGGGGATGGTAACGAGGAGAGAGGTGCGAGAATCAGCGGGATCACGCTGACACCTCGGGCACCCTCTCGTATCACGCTCTTTTTCACCCCGAGTGCCGTACAAACAATAACAAACAGTACTAATGAGGCTCTTCAATAGCGAGGAAGCAGCGGCGAACTGTGCGAGCGGCACTCGGATGTTCGCGACAAAGCTTCCGGAATGATTACGCGCCGCTGTTCGACACTTGACTCCGCTTGCCACTGCGTCGATTGTTCGCCGAGCGATCGTCGGCCCACCGCCGAGCTGAAAGTATCCTTTGACGATACAGAGTGCCACTCGAAAGTCTCGAAAATCTGGTTAGGAAACTCTGGACCGCACACTATCGATCACCAACCGTCTCCACGTCGACCAGCCTCTTCTTTCGCCTTCTTTTTGTCTTGCGATGAAGACGGTATTGCTTAGCCTAGAATGATGCTACTCTCCTTCCGTGCACTTGGTATAGGGTCGAACTGACCAGCACAGGTACTCCTTCCAGAAGAAGGGTTTCCCTTGTGGTCCCTTTTCTCCAGACCACCCTACATCCTCTCACAAGGAAAGCTATCGAAGTGGTCGCCTCACATTTTAATGAGCTTTTGCATGCTATTACCAATTTCTTTAGACGTAGTCTTGGGAGTAGACGGCCAATAGTTTAGTAGATACTTAATGTTAAAGTTCCGATAGGGTTTATCTACTCTATTGTAAGAGGTGCTTTCAAGTACAAGAGCAGTCGCCAAGGCGTTAGGTTGCTACGCAGAGTTTCTTTTTGCATTAAGTATCTTTCAAACTGTGACCGTCTACGCCTAAAACCGTGTATAGGGAGATTCGTAATTACATGATCTATCAACATGCAAAAGCGCATTAAAATTTGAGATGATCACTTCGGTAGCTTTCCTTGTCAGTGAGAGGATCAGGACCTCTTCACCGCGTGTTCAAGCCTTGCTCCCTCTTCTCCCGTATCAATCTCCGTTGGGTTAGGCCCAGGGTAAGGGTTTGGGCGTCCACCCCTATCCTGCGTTGGGCGAGACTTGGCTCTTCTTCACACCCCACACACTTCATAGGTTCTACTCTCTCTTCTCCTCACACGATGTTAGGTTAGGTTGTGAGGACTCTCGAATCTGCGGCCACAATTCGGAGACTCTCTTTTGACCTATTGCAAGGAAAACTTGAGCTGCCTCTCAAGGTCAGAGTTTCGCTATACGGACAGTTTTTGCTTCCGTGCATTGCACCGGTTGGCCATCCTTTGACCAGCGATACCTCGATACGTGCATTTATTTGTATGTATGTATTTTATTATTGTTGTTATGCCAATAAGTGTCAGAGAGTAATGCCTATGAAACAGTCACACTAACGAGGCACTAGTATACAGTAATAATAGAGAAGGATGACCATAGTGAGACATCGTTCCTCAAAGGTTTGACAAGGTAAGCAGTATAGAGCACTATGAATCTCAATTCCGTATAAAATACGTCACTTAAAACTGAAAATTGTACGGCGGCTCTATAATTGTTATACGGTGTAGTAAAATAATAAAATTATAATTTTCAATGTTTATAAATTACGGAACGAGCACCTCTGTTGCAGAGACGCAGAGACTAGACATCTTAAACTCACATACCCTCTTAAGTTGTTAAATGTTCTTTACTATGCGTCCTAACATACGACGTCCACTAATTTACACTTTCATACTAATTTTCAAAACGACAAAATCTTGAAGACAATACTTTGCGTATACCTTGTTCTAATGTGTCCGTATAAGCAAGTGACCTTGAAGTGCCTATTTTTGGTGACCATACTACAGTAATGTATGGTGTACCCGATAATGTCGAAACCTTAACAAGTGCATGCAGAGTGGAAGTAGGCTGCAGCTACGCCTTGCACTGGATGGCCATCTCTGGATTACAATGTTTTGTAAGTTATTATTCATAGCATAATCACTGAAAATGATTCGTACACAAAGTTTGTGTTAAATACCAATCTACTTCCTCAAGAAATAAGGGCCCATAAAACTATAAACAATTGCTTGACACTTCATGAACTTTAACTTGTCCATAATGTATCAAGTCCATCAAAACGCTTGTACATCAACCTAATCTGACCGTTTTAGGTCATCATGGCAGCTGCCGAAGGAACGGCAGTTCATAAAAATTGCCCTGTGACAATTCCTCGATGGCCGTCCCGGCTAACAATTCCTTTCTTCAGGGCCTAGATGCTGAAGAATTCTTGTGAAGTTCAGGCGACCGGGACTGGCGCGATTTCGACCGGTAAGCATAGTCTTCTATGCTCTAATTTCTCGTTTGCGTTTCCCCTCTAAAAAAAGAATGGCTCCCTTTTATCTCTGAAGAGTACCAACTATCTTTCGCGAGCCTGCAGCGCACGGTACACACTTCAACTCGTGCTCTAGAATTCCAGATACTACAAGATCTCGCTTCCACCATCCTCTGCCCCCTTTTTCATGCTGTCTTGTTTGCCACGAAACGTCTCCTCGAAAGCGGGAACCAATTAGTTCTACTTTTCTTAAGGAAAGCTGCTTTTTTTGATTTTCTTCTTTCGGGATCGAGACGAATTTATTGCAACTCCCTTCTCGCGTGTTGCGACTGTTACTAAACGTCGCTATAAACTCTGTAATGTATTGAATTCTTTATTTCCTATAGGGTGTATGAAAGACCGTATTTCGGTGTTAGGTCAATAAGTCTGCTTAGTTTTAGACTCTGGAAACGAACACCATTTGACAATTAACCAGAGTTTGGGATAATCTGAGCGTACTACCACAGTCAATAGTATATTTTTTAGTTTTGTTCACGCAGACCTTTACCTGTTGCCCTAAGTTCCATGCCTAATTGAGTTTTTATTAGACTTCTGACGCATGTTAGTTATTGCATCAAACTTTCTATCAGTTTTGCTTTAACCTAACGAGAAGATGTTGCGATTGGGATCTCAGCTTTCGAAGACAGGACAAGCTTCCAGTGTTTGATGAGTATAAATAAACTGTAAACTATCAGCCGTTTCTTGCCTATCATTTCTGTAAAAAATGGCTCCAATCGTTGGAACTTGAAGTCGTTGGATTGAGTTGATCTTTTTTTGAACGAATCTGCAGCAGCGAAAGTTGCTGCGGGGAGGCTACCAAATTCGAAGAATCGAGGTTCGAGCCACGATATTGTTTCGTCTTTGTTAAAAATTGTGTACTTTGATGTTCCGCTTGCAAAAAGTGTCTCAGTTTGGGAAGCTATTGAAACGGAAAACAAAAGTAATCGAAAAAACGTCCGCGCACTCCAGATTGCGGTTTCGAAGCATTTGTCTGCGTTCGTCGTCAAATTTCGGGGGAACATTCATCGGAGGACATTATTTTTGCAAATGCAAAGGATGACCCGAATTTTTCGCTTGCTGCGTCCGTGCTCTTTTTTTCTTCTCGTCTTCCAGAAGATATTCGGATGTTCGAGGTAAAGCTTTGTTCGAATTTCCCGGAAAATCAGCGTCGGTTTGCTCGCCCACCCGTCGACTACGCTTCAAAAGATATTTTTTTTTTAATATCGAAGCGAATCTCCATTCGTGTTCACGGACTCGCCAAGGTGGCGGAGAAAATGTCTTCGTAAACCGACGACTTTCGCGGAAAAAAATTCAGGAAAATTATTTAGTCGAAAATTTATTTATGTTTCCAACGCACGGTTCGCTGCCGATCTCAAAACCAACCAGCAGCACCGTTTTAGACCTACCTGACGTTGAATTCGAGAGCAAGTTCGCAAATTATCAGCTCAATGTAAAAGACCCTGACGGAATGAAAATTATTTGTACAGAAAAAATGCACCCTAAAAGCAGCGTGACATTTCGGCTGAATACATGAATTACCTCAGCCTGCCCAGATAGGCAACAACAATTCAAGCTCTTATCAAGAATAATTCCCTTTTCTACCGAAGAAACAACTTCAATCACTTTCTGAAACTCTCGTTAACATCACTTCCCTGAAAGATGGTAACCATACACTATCGCGTTGAAAGAATTTGCAAAGAGAAGCTGATGAGTTCGGGAAAGGACAGCTGCGTCTGGGGTGGACGCAGGGGGCGTACGGTACGCATTTTTGGAGGATCCTGATAATATCATCTGTTTTTCCGAGGTGGGTACCCGACCGTGCACCTGACTTTGCATCAGCAGAATTGCAGAACGATGCTGCTCGGTCCACGGCAATTTGAATGGATTTATCGCGCGGCGTAACTCCTTATTACGGATCGCTTAATGCGGATAGTCTTAACAATACACAGAAGCATGGGGTTGTATCGGCTGACGTTGAAGGGGGTCAGAGGGGGGAGTTAATAGAAGCCCGTTGTTAGGGGGGAGGAAATTCGATAATCGCTCGGCATATACTCTCGGCACGCACACTAACGTAGTTAAACGCACACCAACACGCGGCCGCACACACCTTCAGCGTCGATTTCGCGCCGCCTTGGAGAGAACTTTGACTAAACGGCTCCACGCTTCCTTAACCTCCCCATTAATCAATATTATATCGCCCAGAACGTTCCTTTGTTTATTGACTGTCAGCTAATAGGTTTTCGGTGCCCCTGCATCGACGAATTCGCCCGCGCGACGACGGCAAAAACCGGCTACCCCGCGAGAGAAGCACGAGGGGTAGGAGGACGATTAGGCTTTCGACGTCGCTTCAAAGGGGCTCCATTGTGTAAACGGTGCAAACTACTTGGCTGTCGTGACTCCTTGCACCTGAGAGAAAATTACTTTGCCTGTTACGAGCTTTGTCCCAGCCGATCGAACGCTCGCGGTCGCCTTAGTGATAATAAGTTTTGTCCCGCCTGCTCGCGTTCGGAAAGAACCTGAGCTTGCAAGCACGCGGCTACGATCAGACTTCGATCATTGAAATACTGAGCCATAGGAAGTGGCCAATCTCAATGTTAATTTTTACCGACACCACGAAACAACGTGCGACCCCGCTTCGAATTACCGTGATGGGGTAGTTTTTTGAGAGTACAGCACATAATAAATAACTGAACTATGTATTGTGTAACGAATTAAATTTTAGGTTGTGAATGTTTGAGCGTGTAAGAACTGCGGCGCGTGCTGTGTAGAGGAAATTGCAAAGAGAAAGAAGGGAGGGAAGAAGAAAGTGAATTTCATCCGGGACCTGCTGGTGGACTCGTTAGCAAGGCTACCTAGCAGGTCTGTGCCTCAGACGCGGGATACTGAGGGTCAACTCGAAGGTGTATATACACTACCGCCCATAAATGTCCTGGCACCCAGCAAATTCAGATAAATAGCATATTAATTCTATAATAATAATACTATTATTCTTTCGGTTTTCGATACTATTTGTCTAATAGAATACTTTTCTTTGGACAACACTATGATAGCGACACGTTTTTTCATCGATAATTCCTTTTCTGAATTCATGGTTGTGATCGTTAGCTTTGTTAAACTCAAACTAAAATCAACCGAAAGCCTGCACCGTCCTGGTCCCCGTTTTGCCAATCTTAAGTGGCTGAGACCTGTCCTAATCTATACGAATATCCAACTCCGGTCAGGAATAAACATATTAAATACACTGTGACGTGGAGAAAGAACAAACGGGGGATAAAGTCATCAAAAACTGGATCCCTTGATATCACTTGTATAAGTATGAACGTTTCTGCTTAACTTTCGTTACAGAAATTTTGTCAACATTATTTTTTAATAAATAGTGTTTATATTGTTCAATAACCGTATAATATTTTTAAAACAGCATAGCAACCCAATAAAAAAGCTATATTTGTAAAATCTTTCAATGATATCCGCAAACATGTAACTGGTCGGATACTTTTGGACGGTGTCGTATGTATACGAATCACAGGAAGGTCAAAGACTTGCGGGAAAGCCATGTGCTGGTAATCCCTCTGTTGACGAGATCGGGAAGTACCCCCACAGAACAATAATATGCGTGTGTGAATATTGAAGTATCGGACGGAATCTCGACGAATGGTTGTGGCTGTGTAAGACAAGCGTTTGTCGCAGACTTTTTAATTTTTGATAATGGTCGACGGAAGATGCGATAATTGCATTTTGCTATGGAGTAGGTAACCCTGAAAACTGAGCAGAGTTGCTCAGGGATGCAAGTCAGCATATACCATTTGGTATTGCGACCCTTTGGGCCATTTTCCTGAGGATGTCAGATTCGCGCCCTCGACCTTGGCGCTCTTCGGGACTGGTTGTTACTTCATTAGCTGCGTGGCTAATTGTCACCCGGCACAGCTTACACTTTCGGAAGCACGTGCAACGCAGATATGCGAGCTCGGGACTCTTTGTTACCTGTGACTGAATTGTAGTGTATTTAGGTATTCTTTTAACCGGTTCAAGCTTTATTTCTCGTGATAGTCATTTGATCCATTCTGCTCAATGAATTACTTTAAATGGCTGCAGTTTTTTGACTGTACAGTGGTAGCATAATCAATTGTCTATTAACTGAATTTTAAATAAAAGTACACAGATTTGAGTATAGGACGAG
Source organism: Macropis europaea (assembly GCA_916610135.2). Classification (NCBI taxonomy): domain Eukaryota; kingdom Metazoa; phylum Arthropoda; class Insecta; order Hymenoptera; family Melittidae; genus Macropis; species Macropis europaea. The sequence continues at coordinate 19,718,295 of OU744345.1, read as the reverse complement.
AATACCCTATAGAATTTCATATTTACTGTTCCTTAAAATAATTAATTAATCTATTCTAGTTAAGAATAAAATTCTTGAAATTGTATAAACATTAATAGATTAAAATAATTTGAGTTTGTACATATTATGAATGAATAGATGTATTTAAACTGCAAGAAAAGATTAAACAAATACTCCTACGTCCTAGTGACCCATTGCCGGAACTCTTCGCATTGGGAATTCACAAAATAGCCTGCTCGTGCGGAAAGGTATAAAACTGAAAGGAACATTAGCACACGCCTGAAAAAACGTGAGAGGTGTACCAGCCTGGACTGGACTATAACCACAGGGCACAGGATCCCACTCAAAGGAACCAAGGTGCTAGCCAGAACAAAGGCATACTTCCCCAGAAAATATCGAGAACCGATTAACATCATAAAGCACCCAAGTGGTCTCCACAGAGGCATGGACTACCACATAATCTCCTGTTATTAAACTAGAACGAATCAACGAAAAACATTAGTGGCCGCCAAACCCTAACATGAACCTGCCGCACAAACAGACAACAGCCAAAGGACTCCATTATCATCACATCTTTGACTTCTGACAAGTCTGCCTGCAACGTTGGCGAAACGTTTGGATACATCCTACTGGACCCAGCCGACAAGCGTCTATCAGCAACAAATATTGGACCATGTTCCAAGAAAGTCTTCAACGTCTTCCGATCATCAGACACGCCGAATACCAGTCACTCTGAAGCTTGTAAACCGGAGAATCTAGGTCAGACAGAGCAGCCGAACGCGAACCTTGAAGACGCTGATCGGTAGACTGGGTCTGACGCCTGGAACGAGCGACGATGCAAGGCAGGGGACTCCGATACACGAAGAAGGAGGAGGATGAGGAGATCTGGGGTGAGGGTTAAGGGTGGGTTGGATACACGAATGCTAGATAGTAGCTCCGGGCGGAGCTTGATTATTTTCCGCTAGCTCGTTCATTCAGGTGGAGAGCGTGGCACACGAGGGGTTCAATTGGAAACAGCAATCACTGCTCGCCTGTATTTTGTTCTCTTCTCGGGTGCAGCGAACTCCAATAATAAGCTTTCTCCTATATTGCCTCTTCAGACCCCCTCCTAGCCAAGTCTCCAGAACCGGCAACAGAACTACCCTTTCCCTCTTTCCGCTCCCCTGGCTTCGACTGTCCTCCCCCTCTGACACCCCCACCCACCCCCGTGCCGCGTTTCCTTCGAGTTTCCAGCGTTCCGTCTCCCGTACGTTCCCCAAACGACCTCGGTTCCCGAGTTCGAGTCGTTGCCGAGATATACCCCCCTCCCGTCCCCCCACTCCCTCCCCCTCCAGCAAGTCAGGATGTTCCACGGAATTCCTGCGTTCTTCAGCGTGGAAGGAACATTCGTCTGACGATGAAGGACGAGCTACTGGGACGAAGATACTTCGGCTTTTCAGACTTTCTACGGATCTGTGCCTCGAGTAGTTTGCTCTGTAGACGATGTTTTGGATCAAGGAAGATCGGGAATTGAGACCTCATTATCTTTGGGGAGTTATACCTTCGTTGTTCAGGTCCTCTGATTGGTTGTGGAGTTCGTGACTGGGTTGGTGGTTTGGGTATCTCCTAGAGGTCAAGGGTTGGGTGTACCTCTATAGGAATCTACTCCTTTGGTGCTCGTGGACTCTTGCTGGCGAGTTATTGCTTTGCGTTTCTTGGCAGACGTTTGGAACGTTTTTGGAAGACAACGATTGGGTTTTCAGGCCTGCTACAGATCTATGTTTTCGTTATCGGGTTTCGAAATTATTTAATCAGGAAATTTTAAAATTTTAAAGTACTCTGTGGCACAGAAGTCCCTGACAGCACTACTGAATATAAATTTCCTAGTTTAGACTTTACCATGATTAAAAATTCTTTGAATCTAGTGGTGCAAGAATTAGAAATTTGGTAGGCATTGATATGCCCACGGCGATTTAGAAAATTCATTAAATATTTTCATAATTTCTTTTCTACCTTAAGTTAGGTTCTGCTAATTATAAATTCTTCAGATGTGTTTGAAATGTAATTTGGTTCACGCATTGTTACCTTGTTTTAAACCACAGCGTCCTGAAAAAGTTAAATAGAAAAAAGTTGTAATAATGGATACATTTGATCAACTTTGTTAGTTACTATAATTATTCGATTCAGAAGAACCAAAATTAAAATTAAAGATTTTTACTCTCAAGGTCACTTTTTCAGAGAAATGTTTCTTTGTTCGAAACGTTTTTCATTAACTGCGAGACATTTACAAACACAAATGAAGTGTTTATTTATTACAGGTTCGTTGAGGAAGTTGAAATAACGTATTTATCGGATCAATTTTCTGTATTACTGCAGATTTAAGAAATTACAGGCTTGAACAGGATAATGTTAAAAAATGGATGATCTAAGTATTCCTGGAAAAAAATGAATTTACAGGACATGTATGTGCAGATCCTATAAAATCAAGAAAATACAATCACTCAACTGTATTCTAACAAGATACTTATAAAAAACAATAGCAATTGTTTGAAATATGGTAATAATTATAATTGGCAAAACTATTATGTTCCATCCTCATTTTTTTCAGAATTTAAATAATAATCATAAAATTGTTTGTGTGTTACATGTATCATTATACAGTTTAAATTCCAGAATACGATTCATTAAAAAGAAAATTTTATATAACAATCACGCTTGTTAGTATCAGCTTGAAGATAGAAGTGTAAAACACTTTTCTAACAGTCTCCGTTCCAAATTGCTTCATTCGATCAACTGAATCGCTTGGAGCCGAATCAGCAGACTTTCCACGCTGGAAAAAGTATAAGGACATGTGTTTAAGGTCAAACTTCTGGTATCTATTTACGAGCGGTACATTAGGAGTTGTTCATTTCAGCGATATCAGTTTTATCGGTCCCCCAAGCACGGTCTTCTAAAGTTCAATGGTCGTTGACGAGAATTTTCTTGTCAGCTGACATTTCGACTACAACCCCGCTGGTAGGGGTTGCGCGACGAAATCCGTTATTTTCACTCGTTTCTTCGTTCAGACGATGCCAAACAAGTGTCAGCGATTAGGCGGAGGATCCATTTTCAGTTGTACCAACCCTTAATCCCGGCCGCCCCCATATGTGCAGCAATTACACGAGCGGCAATTGCAACCCTTTCCCCTCCGGTAAACGGCACGTAAATATATCGATTCAATTCCGTTTCAGCGGTGACCACCCCCCTCTGTCGTGCGAGAGGAGCCCTTCTATAAAAATTTATCGTCTGGCAAATTGTTTCGCGCGGCGTGCTCGCGATTCCAACGCGAAACGGGTGCATGTGTGCGCGACGAGAACGTCATTGACGAAGGAAGAGCAGGGGTCCAAGCTGGACCGTGCTTGTTCTAAACCTGTCCGACGGGATGTTAATTAACAGAAAGTCATTAAACTTTTGCCGCCTCGGCTGTGATCGACGCAGCCCCTTTTATTTCGGTCCTCGAACTTCGACAGCATTTCCATACCTTCCTGCGTGTCCTTTAAGGAAACGTTCGTCCACATCCGATCGTGCAGGGGAAGGTGTCGTACCGCCGGCCATTTTTTACGTTAGGTTTGCTAACCTTTTTGTGAAGTCTGTTTAACACTTTGATGGCCGCTGTCACACATACGCGATGTATTCATTTGAATAAAAAACCTGTAACGCAAATAAATGAGCGTGGTTGTTACTGAAAAAAATAAATAACAAAATTCTTGTAAAATTAAAATTCTACTCTTTTCGATATAAAAATGGCGGTTTCGTTATTTAACTAAAGTTTCTTGTAAAAACGGCCAAGGGAAGAATTTTTCGTGAAATATTTGCGGCCGTCAAAGTGTTAACATGTTGAGCAATGCGTGTGCCACCGGTGGCCCACGTATCTGTTTTAATTTCGTCAAATAACTAATTATCCCAATGAAAATATGAGTAACATCTATGATACAATGATAGTTTAAAATAAGAAGTATATTAGCGAATAAATAAATATTTATATATTCAATGGTACATGTTAATAAGAAGATATTTTTGCGTGTTTGGTTAGTTCTGGGATTTTACATTGCGGCGCTCAACGTGTTAAACTAATCTGTGGTGGGCAATCAGTACAGCAAACATTCTTTTATGTATATTTAATTGAAACATGTATTCTTATCTATCACAATGAGAAAATAGTAGTTTAACGAAACAGTGAAAAGTGACCCAAGGTACAGACTAGTGGTCTAAGTACCTTGGTTCAGTCGCGGTTGTACCCCGGGACAGCTAAAACAAAGATCAGTCTCATCATTGTGGTTTCAGTAGGTACACATTGAAACCACTTTTGGTTTACTTGACAGTATATCCATTAAACTTATATAAAAACGTAATAGTGAAGAGTTTTGGACTGATCCTCCTACTCTACTTGGTGGTGGAAGTTTACAAACTAAGTCGTCGAGAATACAATTATGATTTCGTTGAATGATTAATAAATTTATTACAGTCATTAATTTAACGTAAATACCTAATTTCATTGTTGTTATTTTCAAAGTTAATAACTTGTGTAACATTGTAACAATGCATAGTTTTGTTTCCAGTCACTTCCACTAACTATAATTTATGGTGTTCAATATTTCCTATTTTAATGCAGTTGGAGAAATGATACATTGACAAAACTTCGTTCTTTAACTGTTTAAAAAATGTGCTCTCTATTTTTTCACGGTTTCAAATATCTGTGCATGTTAAATTGCACGAAGACCCGCGGTCTAATCACGACATGGTCGGTAACAGAAAATTCTAACAGCAAAACTGCGAACATTGGAATGCCCCAAGGTGCAACACCATCCCCTGACGCCGAAAGCGATAGAAATTTCGCCGTGTCCCGGTGGAAGGTGCAGCCAGCTTGAAAGGAAGATGCTCGTCACGATTGTTACAGGGAAAACATTTAATTGGCATGACAGGCGAACGAACACGGACGGCGGAGGGTGATTTGTTATTTAATCTTCTAGACGAGTGATTTTTATCTGGACGTCGGCCACGGTTCCGGGGGCCGAAAAGCTAGCCGAGCCCGTTACCGTTTACCGACCTCGGGTCAGTAATGGTTATGTTTGTCATTATCGCCGTGTCGTACGAATCGTCTGGCCACTCGCATTGCCTGCCCACGACCAATGAACTGCAGCACTTGAACTCGTTACATGCTGCGCTGCAATTCCGCGACCATTCCCGCTTAAACGTTGCGCGAGAGGGGTTGGAGGGTTCGAATTTACCATCGGAGGGAAAAAGTTTCTTGGACGGAAAGAAACGCGTTTGGAACCGAACTCCGCGGAATTAATAAACCCGACATCCTCGTTACGGTAACAGCTAGGCTATTCGAAGCTACATCACCGTCCACCGCGTGTAATTCGAGCGAAGGAACTTCGGTAACTCGCGAAATTCCGATTTTTTCTGCAACTTTCCCGGTTTCGAGAGCGTAGGTTTGATCCCATAGAAGGACGATTCTTTTTGACAGCTCGCATTCAGTTATTATCAGTGAACACGTTGACCGCCACAGTGAAAACTTCCATACCTGGTCGGACATACTACAATGTCCCATTTCAAGCACAAATTACAAAGAGAGAAAATATGTGATTATTCCATCGCAGTCTTGATCTTTTATTCTTATTACAGTATTAATTCTATTTAAAATATTATTAAAATTTGGGATTACATCAACTGTAAGGAATAGAACAAAATTCTGGTAAGAAATGTCATGGTTTCTTATGCTCTAGTAAGGCGTTAAAATTTTTTATTTTTTATTTACAATTTAAGTAGAAAAGTACCCCTACCCTTATCCTGGAACATTTTTTGTACAAGCACAAAATATACAGAATTTTATTATAAATACAAATGTATACATACGTATTAATATTATTTGATATTGTACAACACTAATAAGAGTAACTATAATCGTGTAATTTTAGGATCTGTGTCTTTATTACACAACAATGATTACATCAGTGTAACTGTTATCAGTGTTTTGCGGTATCAAGTGACATTAACACATGTATGAAGAAATTCTGCATATTCTTTGTTCTTACAAATAATAAACATTTGATGCGTTTTCGATTTTCATAAATAAATATTATAAACTTTAAACTACACCAAGCCGTGATAGTCTATACACACGCAAATCATTGTTAATTATATCACTTATTATTGAAAGGAGAAAATTAGGTTATGGGTTTTTCTAATTGTAGATGCCTAGTCCTGTTTAGAGTTATGGGGCGCAAAAAAATTAAAAGCATTTTTTGATATCTCTTATTGATTCCGACTGAAAAACCCGAATAAACATTATTTCGAAGACAGTCAGGAAGTTTTTATTGCCCGGTATAAAATTTAAAAAAATGGTCATACGCACTTTCAATAATAAACAATTCAATTAAATGCGCGCGAAACCGTCGAAAAGTTGAATTCGAATTTTTCCCAAATGAAGCATCCAGTAAAAAAATTTCGTTCTACATTTTCGACTTACTTTTTCCTTAGGGATCCCTTTTCAGTTCCACCATAATTTTCGACACATTTTGTACGTCTGTTTACAGTACAAATGCGTGAAACTTAAGCGAGTCAAGGTCACTCGACGACTTCCTTTGCAGGACTCCCAATTACGAAGAGAATCAACCCTAATTTCATAAGAAGTGTATATCAGAGGCAGAACCCCCGTAAAAATGTTTCAATCCCATAAGACAGCAGTCATGGCGACCCTAGCCGGGACTCAATTAATTTCGATACGCGTGGAGACATTCGTGGAACGCGGTTTCGAACGGTGGAGAACGCCTAACCACCGCAAACGCTCACTAATTTTCCGTTTAGTCGTAAAATAAATTCCGGGGGTTAGGGTGTTGGGTTCGAAGCGTGGAGAATGCTTTCCACCCCCGCGAGGGTGAACGAGTGAGCGAGAGGGAGAGAGGGTGAAAGGTGCCGATGCCGGAGCCAGACGAAATTTCGAAGCAGAAGTAATCGAATTTGTTGGCGTCGTTTAATGAGACCAGCACAATAGTTGCGTCTGTATAATTGGTACACACCGCACCCCCGGTCGCTGCTAGAATCCACCCCCGCGCCCCTCCTACTCTAAACTGCTCGAACGATGCAGTCGTCAGCCAACGGAGAAAGGGAAAGGGGACTCTACAACACACTGTAACTATTTGGCTCGAGCACCTTTCGTTACACACCGCACACAGTGGTTCTCGATCTGTTGATGAAGGATTGCTGCCCTGATTTATGGTCAGTTTGGAAATATGTGGGATTTCAATGGAAAAATCTTTATCAGCGAGAGACAATATTAACCCTTTGCACTCCAAGCAATTAGGTTATACGTTGGTAGTTAACCCCGAGGAGTTTTTTCTTAGGTTTCTTAGTTACACAAAATGACCACGAAAAAGTCTTGGAAATTTGTTAGAATCTAATTGGCAACAGGCAATTTGTTAGATTATATCACTTTTTTCAAACTTTAAATTTTAAATTTTTCATACTTTAAAGTTTATATACTTCGACTTAGGATAAGAGTAGAATAAAAATAGAAAAGTATAAACATCCGATGACATTGATGGACGAATGCATATAAACATTTTTATGTACAAATGTTAAAATGTGGGCAGTACAGCTGGCCTTAGGAGTGCAACGGGTTAAAATGTAAATTACGATAGCGGACATCTCACGTTTAGATGTACGTATGTCTACCTTCGTGGCTGGTCCTTCTTGAGCTACCCCGTTTTATTTTAACCCTTTGCACTCGAACTGTTTTACATTTAATATATTAGGTAATTCCATAAATAATGCGGTTCTTTTAGCTAAGTATATTAGGTGAAAATAAACAAGTATCTGTCGGTAATTAATTAGACTGCGTCGAATTCAACTTCTAGGCTAATTCTTCAACAGTTACTTTTTGATGTTATTCAACAGTAACTCGTAAAACGTCTTCATGGAAGTCTTCACGCCGTTAGGCACAATGTTCATTTTTAACCCTTTCGCTACGGCTGCGTCCGGCCAAAAACCGACAATGCAATATGGCCCTACGGGCTGTTTATTTCTCTAGTACAAAGAGCAAAGCGAAGATTAAACAAAAAGTTTATTTTAAAAAGCTCGAACGCTCAACAAACAATTTGCTGGTTATGCGGTTTTTCTTCTTTGAGGGATTACTGCCACTGCTGGTACTTATAGATCATTTCGTGGAGGACAATTATAGTCGTTCTTGGTATCCAGAGATCGTCTTACGGCAGACAACTATAGTCGCTCTTATTGTTAGTACCGAAGAGGTTAAAACTGTAGTTCCTAGCTCGAAGTTTCTTAAACCATCGTCGAAACTGGCTGACACTAATAATTTGTCCATATACTTTAGATATGTTTTTCATCGCTGCAGTCGCATTATTTCCTTTGTTAAACTCATATAACATAACATGCTGAATATGTTTTTCTCGTCCCGTTAATTTTAAACGTTCGTAATAACTGCAATATTCGATTTACACTTGTGAACATTCGATACAACATTGTCTGAAGGTTCTTATTTACCGTAGTATACAGGATGTTAAAAAAAATTGGTCCAAGACTTTAGGTGCTTATAGTACTCATCGAGCGAAGTAATAAATGTTAACATATCGGAAAACATGTCAGATAAAAGTGACATGACTTCGAAGAGGATATAATGTGGTGCCAATGGTTTCTATATAACAGGAGGTACATATTACGAATATGTGAAGGTCGCCTTTGTACCTTTTTAAATAGAACTGCATATTCTTTTATACATTAACCGAGTATCTATCAAAAAAATATTAGCATGCTTGTGCCGAACCAGCCATTAGATTGGTAAATATTTTAATTTCAATTTTCAAAAATATTACTCGTGTCAGACGCAGAAACATTTAAATCAAAATATTTCTAAAACTAACAATTTCTCTGCATAAATGCCCAAATACAATTTTTATTTAAAATGAAGAGCTGCAACCACTAGAGCATTACAAAAATTTACGGTATTGTTTAAAATAAAATTTTCTCTGTGTTGGAAACCGCGAGTACTACTTCGCAACATTAAAAATAAAATATTTACTACAGTAACAGCTTGTCGGTAGAAACACAGTAAAACTGTTTTATAGAGAAGAATAATCTATATCCGTAAGCCTGATATAAAAATTGATGATTTTATTAAGAACAATAGCCTCTATATTAGGAGTCACGAGTATTATTCTAAAAAATTGAAATTAAAATATTTCCTAAGCTACCAGTTTTTCGATGTAAGCAGTCTAATACTTTTTTTTATAGAGAATTAAGAGCTTCAGCGACTAACACATTAAAAAAAATATAGTTCCATTTAAAAAACGGAAGATGACTTTCATATTTTCGCTACGCCAGTACGTATGAATAAACCACATTATGCTCACCTCGAAATCATTCGATTTTTGTCTGAAATATTATCCGATTTCACTAATAGTTTCGAAAATATTCACGTGGAAATACTAAAATGGCGCACCATGTATGTTACAGTTTTAAAATCGTCGGATCGAGGCGATTCTTTTTTCAACTGAAAGTTTGCACAAATGAAACACAAAACCTTTACAGGTTGTACAACTTACTTTTGGTTAGGTCAAATTAAGTTCGATCAGGTTGAATTTAGAATTATGCTAGCTTATGGTTGAACCAAGTCTTTTCTTTAAAATATTTTAAGTTCGGCTAGAAGGGCTGAGTATATTCAACCTTTAAGGAACAATTCTACAAACGAACTTTTTATAATTCAAAATTAACAACTGCAACATTCTAACCATTTTTTACAAAAACTATTTTATGTAAGACAACGTTTGTTAACACGTTGAGTGCCACAGTAGAATCTGCCATACCTGGCCAGACATATCACAATATAATATTTCAAATACAAATCGCGGAGGAAAGTATTTCATTATTTGAACGTACAGTAACTACTAGACTGCGAATGTTTATGCAAATTAACATAACTACGAAAAAATAAAAAGTACATTTTTTAAACATTTACAGAACAAAATACAGTTTTGCCGAAGTTTCATTTGTGCAACTAAATTGACATAAAATAATTGAACTCCAAAATTGTATATTTGCATAAACATCCGCAGTCTAGTAATTACCTTATATTATTCTTACAATATTACTACTGTTCAACATTTTACAAAATCTCCTACTTATTTAACTAAATAAAACTTGAGGCTCACCGGTGGACCCCCCCGCAGTCAACGTGTTAAAAATACAACGCAGACTTTTCTACCTCAAGGCTAATTTTCCAGCAATTCTGAAATCTCCATAAAACTGAAAAAATCTTCAATGTGGATGCATCTAATGATCAGCAGGCTGGCTGGGTGGACCCAGAAGAGCACTGGACACTGTCCGTCGCCCGAGAACCCCTGTTTAGGCTATTTACCAATATAGTGATTAAATGTTCCATGAAATCACGAGTTCCACGTCATAACATTTTAAGAGTGGGCGATGGCGCCCCTCTTTTACCGGGACAACGACGCATGTAGCTTTAATACCTCTGGCCCGTTCCAGGTGCGTGTAGTTTCGGCACGCGTGAACATGCGTGTGCACACGTGAACCGTGTATGCTAGCTCCCACGAATAGGCTCGAATTTCTCTGCTCCCTCATCAACGTGAAGCTTCTTCGCCTACTGTTTAATTACGCCGTACTTAGCAATTGTCCCTTTCACTCTTTCCGCGTTGCTCCTGGCACCGTTCAACCTTACCCTTTGACCATCCTCGCCACCCTTCGGACTACACTGAAGTCTCTCGATACTAAAAATAACGGGGAATCGCGGGACAGGAGTGTCGTTTCTTTCTGCCAGCCGGTTCCGCTCTGACACTGGCTAATGATAATTAGTTCCGGTCAAATTTTGAATTTGCGCATGAAGGATCTAGCTTTTGAGAGGGACTCTAAATGAGCAGGATGGTGTTTTTTGTAGTTTGAATTTTGTAGGATTTTTGGTGGTAATTGATGTTTTGCAGTACGTATTACTTAGGTATAGAGCGCTTCAATTTTTTCTTGTTTCTTTTCTAGTGGCCAATCTTTCAGTTTGAAAGCTTTTTACTTTCTCGGTTGTTACGTTTGCTAATTGATTCATCAATCAATTTTTCAATTTGCAGATACCTTGTTACGTCTAAGATGCACTGGAAAAGTGAAATTGTGTACTGTCTTTAAGGAAATCGTGTATTTATGTTTACAGAAATAAATTCTACCGCGCGTTTTATATACAAACGCAGTGAGTCGAGACGTTTGTAGAATGAACGGTTTACAGGATATTTATATATTCGTAACACGCACACGTTACATGTTCCATTACGAAATTGCAAATATTTCATGAACTATTCATTTTTTAAATATTCCGTTTTTATATTTTTAGACGCAGAATATAGGCAGCATCGATCACTGCGATTGATACCACGGGCTCGTGAAGTTTCATTAAAATTGGAGATAAGGTGTGTACAGACTGTGATCACTTAGCGTGGAATCGCTTATATTACGATTACGTACCAACACGTGCATAGTAAAGTCCTCATTAAAGAAAATTGAATAATTCATTCTTGATTATTTATCATGTATTACATAAAATAAAAAACGACGTTACTTATGGGGTAGCCTGATGTTAGTTTTAGGAACACTAAGTACCCAGAGATGTCTATTTTCCAAGTTTCTCCGAATCGCCTAATTTCTGCACATTTTCATCGCCAAATTTTCATAACATTCGAAATTAGCCACTTACTCTGCAATTATAAAACTTTATTTCCAACATTTACAACAATATTTCAAAGTATCATGTTATAATCTCCTTGCAGTATTTTTCCATTTAAACTACAATTTTTTATTTACATATTGACGGATAATCAGTCCCATTATTTTACATGATAACCCCAAACAATTACAACCAAACTTTTAAAATCAATGCGATGTAAAACTATTAATCTAAAATGTGTTAGTAAGTTGCGGACTACTTTTATAAACTTTATTTTACAACAGATTCTCGGAATAGTTTTATGCTTGTACACTATGATTTATTTTCAAATTGTCGCACATCATTGTAAAGTAAATAAATAAATAGTTGTTAACCCATTGCCTTAAATGACGACTATAGTAATCATACATATTTTTGCTAATAAAATAACAACAAACTTACCAGGCGAGTTTCCTGTACATGTTACCGTCATAATTGTTCTTTTTGAACTAATACAAATGGTATCAATTAACCCTTCTAAGAATTGTCTTTTGATCTAATTTCTTGTAGCAGCAAAAAAACGTTTAAGAAAAAAGTGTGTTTCGGAGATCGATCTAGAAACAAAAAGTGTGCGTCAATCGGTTAGAAAAGGACTCTCGATTTATTAACCTCTTAGTTGTGGTGCCGCTTCTTAAAAGTGTGTATCTAACTTGTGTCGCCAGAACGACGCGATGACGAGTATACTCGTCAAACACAAAGTATGTGCAGCTGCTGTAAAATTGAATTAAATTATAAGAAAATAGCACTTGTTTTTGTTTGAAAAATCAATAATTTTATTGTTTAAATTTATTTATATTTAAATAACAAAGGGTAATTACTTTTCTCGTATGACGAGTATACTCGTCATTGCACAAAAAGTTGCTATTTCTTCATGACGAGTATACTCGTCATTCACAGCTGAGGTTAAAATTTAGTTAAAAGACATGGTGGCCGAATATTTGTATCACTAATTGTATTTATGTGTCTGAAGTTTCTTCGAGCGAATCCATGAAAAAGCGGTCAAAAATAATTCGGCCCGCAAAAGGTTAAATAATGCGCCGACACGTCGCGTGTCGCCTTTCTTTTTGGTACTTTCAACTCCTCCCGCTTTCTTCTTATCACTTTCTTTGTGTTCCCGCGAAAGAATGTCCGCGAAGGCGAGGGTATCGCTTAGCCCGTTCGCCGCCTCTAAAAATGACGTAGAGTCAAAACACATCGGCTGAGTTGTTTTGCGCTGTGCGGAGAGCGCGACAGCTGTATTTATACAAGCCACTTCCGCCGAGACCGTGATCATTTCTTTTCCTTATTTCTGCCTCCTGGCAAGAAAAACAATAATCCCGCAGGACACGTGTACAGAGAACCTGATTCCTCCTTTTAATCAGTAACTCACGCGGCCGACTCGAAACCGAAACTTCCCATCGCGACAGTTTCGCGAATGACTCACCCTGCGAGGGAACATAAATAATTTTCATACTCGCTGATAATTTACTGCTAATGTACCTACGTTTTTCGTGAACGGGTATTAAACGACCGCGATGATTAAAACGTGTGTGCAGTTTGAGGCAAATTGAAGCCGCCGCTTGTTTTATTGCCCCTGCAATTATCTGCGACCTTCGGGAACGGAGACGCAAGGAAGGTGGAGACCCTTAAAAAAGAATGGTTGGGCGATGTAATTTTGATTCGTCAGCTCTGCTCGATTTATGCACGCGCGTCATGCTACAGTGATAGGTAAGTACGAAATAGTAGAACAGACACGATTAACTCGTTGCCCGTCGGGCAGTTGATGACGCTAATGTATGCCACGCCTCCCGCGAAAAACAGCTGCGTGGTAGCCGTGTCCATAGGTGAAGTTTTGCGGAATACTTGAACCTTGAGGTGAGCATGATTGCAGTAGAACATCATAGGGAGTTTTACATGTGTCTGGATTCTAACGAGTGTTAGTTCGTGTCATGTTTGACAGAATTGTACGTGGTATTCTTATATAGGTACGAAACGGAGTTAGGAATTGTTCGAATTGTTTCGAAACCTTATTTATTTGAGATAGTTATACGAATGAATTATTTTCGGTTAAAGATTTCATTGGAACAATAATTATTTTTTATTCGTAACAATTTATTCAACTAGTTTGTTACTTTTTATTTAAATACTTTCTTCGGATAATTATTCCAAAATTGTTCGAATATTAATTTGCATTAGTTTTTCCATTTTATAAAGTCATCAATATATCCTAGAAAAATTTGTCATCTGTTTGAACAAAGAATTCCTCCAATGATTTTTCATGTCTTTAGATCATCAAATATTTAGTCCTTAAAAAAGTCTTGTACAAACCGAAACAGATGGTTATAAAAGGGTGTTATATCGATGAATACCGCAAATAGAGTAGGATATTCGAGTCAAGTTTCAACAATTGCTGTCAGCTTTGTCGAAAAAAGATGCTCTGACTTTATCTCATTTTAATGACCAGAAGATATCATCGAATGAATACTGGAGACCAATCAGTGGATGGTATCCAACTGAAGTCATTTACCAACCGTATCATACCACTTACTTATTACTCCGTACATAATTTGATTAGGTTGTAAACTTGCAATAAAGACCAAGCTTCATCTTGTTAGATGAGATACGACTCCTGTCCTGTCGAACAGTTTCGAACGTTTTTCTATAATCGTTGCATTCCATTGATTAAATGCTTGATCTAGTTTAGCATCTCATTGTTTGACAGAAGCTCATTATAAATAAAAAAGCGCTACGAACTTTTCGAACAACCTAATAATTTTAATGTGATCCAGTCGGATCGATAGGGAATGTATATATCACGGAGAGGAGTAGGTGTCGAGGGTAGAAGCGTCGTTAGATTATAGCAAAGATGTTTATTGGACGTGGGCCAATCTTGGAGATTCTGAGTCGTTTCCTGCGCGCATCGCGATGCCAACAGTCAACGTGACAATGAGACAAGCGTGAAAGCTCGACCGCCTTGCACGTTCTGCTTGAAATACCAAAAATTTTGCCCGCTCTATAGTTGATTCGATCAAACTTCAGCACGCCCTACGTAACCTCTTTTCCGCGAAATTTGGCACTGCTCCCCTTTATCACTTCGATTCCATACCGCGTCCCGAGATTAAAGTATAAAAAGCTTAATATTCAAAGACTTTTAGGATACCTTTCTGAAGATCATAATTTTGGAATTCCGAAAGTTCCTTGATTTATTCAGTTTACAATGATTTTTCGTTTTTTAAGTTACCAGTTTCCACGTTTTTCAACTTTTCAGTTAATAAAACTTAAAGCTCATTTCTTATTTTTTTTACCTTGATTTTCCACACACATGGATTGTTATTTAAATAGAAGCGTATAGATTATTCGAATTCGTAGAGTATTGGGGAATTAGGGAATTAACCCCTTTGCTACAGTAGTGCTCAAATTGTTTGCGAGTTGATTGCAGAATTATAAAATTGTGTATGGTAGATACCAAAGCAAGTGTACATACGCTGTGTGTATATCTTTTTCAAAAGGTAGCATTCTAGGATTGTTTTATCGCTGTATGGAAAATATTGGAAGGGACCTTTTAGTGGCTGTTAGCACACAGCAACTGCTCAACGCGAAAAAATATAGTCTCTAATAGCGGAAAAACGTTGAAAGTTGAACTCGGGAAATTTTGACAGTGAGAAAGTTGGAAATGGGAAAACTCAGGAAATTTTTATAGTGAAAAAGTTTGAAAACTTTGAAAAAACGGACACCGGAAAACAAGAGGAGGTGGGAGAATTTAAATTTGTTAGAATAGGGGAAATTAACAGTGTAAGAATTAGGCAGACGGAAAATGAAAAACTGTCAGGAATGGAGAAATTTGGAAATTCGGAAACGTCGAAAAATTAGAAAACTTGGAAACCTTAAAAACCGGGGAATTTAAGAGGTTAGGAAAATTGAAGAATCTGTAAGCAATGAAAGCTGGAGAACGCGTAAAGAATTTACGTTAAACACTCGATTCTCAAAAACACAGTGTAATTAATGGCCGTTCTGGGCTGGTAATCCACTTCCGGATTCCGCAGCCACCCTTTCCTCAGCATCTTCATCTTCCTCATTGCGATATTTAATTTCTCAGGGACGTGTTTCCATTACAAAATATTTCTGTATTTGTCTGAGAACTTGTGTAAGAGTTTATGAGGAAACTCCGGCTACGAAAACCTCTGGTTGTTTGCCTTCAACCATCCTCTTTTCATCCCCCACCACCTTCTCCGCAGAAGGGGTTGCAGAAGTCGCTTCTCTCTACAAGTCCCGAAGAAGCTAGACCGCCTAACTTGCATAATACATTTTAATTTATAGTGATATTAATTAACAACGAGACCGTGCAACAAGCACGCTCGAACGGCTGATATCTGTGGTGGCTTCTCCGTACTTGGCAAACGAAAGGAAAAGTTCCTGCTTTCCTGTTACCCCGGTGTACAAGTTTTTCCTTAGAGAGTTTGAAAGCGTTCCGATTTTCGTCGAAAAGAAAAGGTTAATTTTGAGTTCGGAGCATTTTGTACAGAAGATCAAAATATCTCAGAATAAGGGAAATTTGTAAAAATATGGTTACCGAAAATCCCTTTTTTTGGGAACTACAGAATTTAATTACCATATTTGACTTCCCTATTTCCCAGTTTCTTGTTTTCTAATTATTTACTTAACCAGTTTTTTTTGCGCGAGACATGGAAAGTTGGAAATTGCAAAACAGTATAATCGGGAAATATAAAACCTGACGACTTTGGAAATTGATGAGTCATTTAGAGAGTTGAAGGAATTGTAATTTCTAAGAGAAAAAGAAAAGATCTGTCAGGATGGCCAGAAAGACAGCCTGAATCGACTAACCCATTCGGTTCGACCAGTCTGTCCAACTTTTCCGATCATTCGGTTCGGTCACTCCGGTCATGCGGTCCAGCTAGTCCGACCAACTTTTTCGGCCATTCCGATAGATCTTTTTGACTAATTAGGCTGCTCCCTCTGATCGCCCTGCCTGACCAGTTCGATTGTTGTGGCTGGTCACTTCGGTCAGTCCAGTCGATCCTTCCACTCACTGAGAGTGACCTTTCCCACCAGCCAGGAATATGTTTTGGGACTCTCTGAATACTAGGTTTGACTACTCCAGCTGTTTTTTTTCTTCAGCTAGTTAAGCTAATCTTGCCAGTGACTGTGACTGATCATCCAATCACTTCATCTACTTTGTCCGATCAGTCTTAACATCCAATTGATCTTGGTTGGTCAACAATTCCAATGGGTGCGTGGCGAACATAGAAGGTTTCAAGAAAAAGGACCTCAGACTTTTATTTTTATTTGTATCATTTTTCTTTTTGTTGCGTTTACTTTCGTTCATATTATTTTCGCTATAATACTCCACTTTTTTATAATAGTATAGACACATTGGAAAAACCGACGAGAGGAACGAATAAATTCCACGGTGTAGCTACATTTTCATATCTGAATACTCTCCATAAATGAGCCGTTCAGAAGCCAAATTGATCAACTCCATAAAATGTAACGTATAGCTTAGGGATATTGTTACGATCGTTCGTGTACTCCGGTAATGAAACTGAAAAATTTACTAAAAGTGGAGTTAAACAGTTTGACTTCTGAGCGGCTCAAATATCAGTAATGTACATGAATAATGAAACAACATACTGGCAATTTTTCTCGATCCACGGATTGCTGACTAATTAGAGCGGGATGTCTGGCCAATTATTCCTCGATCGATTCGATTCGAGTGCGGCGAAAACACGTGTCTCGCATTTCGTTCCAACGATTGTCACGCACGTCACACTTCAGGCCTGGTCCGCAATAAGGTCGATATAATTGATGATTAACACTGCCAAGTTCTAAATTCGCCGTTGCCATTAGCTTTAACGAGCGGCCGTTTCCTAGTATCGAAATCTGTCATCTGTCGCGAGCAATTTGCGCGCTTATCAAACGTCTTTTCGTTCAACGACCTCGAAATCCGCCAATCCTAAATCTCGGGACCGCGTTTAGATCCACGCAGAAAATTTTCATACCATCGTGAGCGTCTTGGTCGCGACGAGGAATCAGATTTCTCATGATAAAAAAGAAGTTTCGAGCTTAATACGTGCGTAGTGAGATCCAAAAGTTTTTGGTCTGACTATTTTTAAAAAATGAACTATTGGGGTGGGTTATGATTATTTTTATGAGCGGACACGAATGTTAATAATGTGTTGTAATAAATGTGCAAAAATACAGGGAGAGTATATTGAAAAATAATGAAGTTGTTTTTATTTTTTTACTGTAAACCAGAATTAGGAGAGAAACTTTTGGACCTTTCTACGTAAAATATGTTTTATTATTCAAACTATGCTTTGTTTATTGTCACACGTTTTTACCACGGAATAATAAGCTTTTCAATTCCTAATTCAAATAACATTGTATGTTTAGGTTTAATAAATCTTTGAATATATTTTCTAGAGTTCTAAAGAAATAGTGTTGTGATGAATGCCATAGAATAGTACACTCAGAATGTGTTATGAGTAGTCTGCAGATTTTTATGCAATTTAACAGATCCAAATATTTGAAAAATACACATTTAATACCGTGAAAAAATTAAAAGTACGTTTTTCGAGCGTTTTCAATACAAAATACAGTTTCACCAAAATTTTGTTTCTATAACAGCAATAACATAAAAAATACTGAACTTTAAAAATGTGTAATTGCATAAACATCCGCAGTCTAGTTATGAGTAATTTAATTTTTCAATATAAATATATTTTCCCAGTTTTCAAGTATAAAATTATGGGCTTCAATACATTTTGTAAATATTCAACCCTTTCGTCTCTCTGAAGCACAGTAAAAAATTGTCAATAATGAATAACCCGTACATGGATCTACAAATGAACAAAATTTGAAAGGAACAGTTTTAACAGTAATTTTGCTTATTTTGAATACAGTCCTCTGTGAATTGGAACATATTCTAATTGCCCGATGCTCTATCTTTCTGCTTCCCAATTTTCAAGGGACCTAATTTCCCAATTTAGCGATATCTAAATTTTGACCTTCTCCAATTTTCATTTAAAGTTCCCGTGATTCTAAGTTCTTAATTTCGCAATTTCTAAACACCCTAATTGCCTACATTTCTACTTCCCAAACTCACATTTTTTTGAGATCTCAATTTTCTAATATTCCTCAAATTTAAAAAATTTCGTAACCCTTAAGAACTTTGAAAATTAACATTTCAGAACTAAAACTCTAATGACTAAAAATATCTTGAAAAGAGCTTCGTCTGCTGAAAGTGTTAATAAATATACTGTCTGAAAGTGTTATATACATATAAAAATCAGACATTCAACACTATTTAACAGTCAGATATTCGTGGAAGTCAACGAATATTTCATTCAGTAGCAGAGAAAATCGTCCCACAATAGTGTTAATTGATACAGATGGTCGAAGGCAGTGAAATTGCTGGCACTTCTGAAGTTACTAGGTCTGCAGATTGTCACTAGATTTTTCGTGGGTGTAATTATCGTCCCTCGGGCGATTACAACCCTCGATATGGCAAGCATAGTCGAACTACAGCAATCAACGAGATCGCAATTCCTCCCTGTTCTCTTCGAGAGAACCTCGAGGACTTAGCAAGTAGTTAGTCCATCGACTTTGTCCCCACTCAACCCTTCAAAGAAACGAACCCCTCAAAGAAATGCACCCGCTAACATGCAAGCGCGGCCTATTCGCTTGCCTACTTCACACAGCCGTTTCAAAAATTTGAAAAATTCAATTCTACTGCTCCGTCATACTTTATTGCTCCAATTTTTAATCCTTCAAGGTCACAGGCAATTTTACTTGGCGAAATATTCGCGACGTTCTATGTTTAGCGTCAATCTTGAAAAGATTCGGGTACATTGAATGCTCCTCTAATAGTAAAATTGTTATGAAACTATTGTATTATTTCTGACACAAGCTAATGTATTAGAACTATATTGAAATTGTGGACTATATTAGAAGTATATTAAATTAGAAGTATATTAAAATGGTGGACACAAAAATCACTTAAATTGGGTAAAAAACTTAAATTCTCAAACTATGGAGAACGTAAGTAGAAGTGTTATGTTATTTAAATGTTGATGATTCCGACATCACTGAAGTTTGAAATACATGACATAAAATTCTGCCCTTCGTAGATAGAATTTTAGTAAAAGTAAAAATTTGTGCACCAGTTCTGGGTTTGAACTTCAAAAGCAAGCACCTTTCATGTAAAATATTTCGTTCTGTCGCAAAAATGAAAAAAGATATTCGGGTGGCCTATTTTAAATGTCTCATGTACCACAATTATTCTTCAGGGTTTTCGAGAAATTCCGAGACGTCGAAATCAAGTACGCACTTCTACAAAAACTAATCTGTATCAATTTTTTCACTGAAGTACGTCTATAATATTATTCTACAAACAAAATGTTTGTAACTCGAAAAGGAAACATTTCTGAACAAATATTCCTATGACCTCTTTTCACCCTTATGGCGAGTAGAATACGCTTATAAAGTTTGATCGTCTATTTCTGAAGCATCCTGTATAGAGACCTAATTAACCTAGTTACATTCGGTTAATTCATTAGTTACCAAAGATGGTAACTGTAAGACATTCTCGAGAATTGAACTTACCATGTGGTCTCCTAGAACACTGACATGTTTGAGAAACATGCTCTACTATAGTTACATAAACGTGTAAAAATGATATCATCACTTATTCCTGCAATTATTATTCATTCATAAAAAACAAAATAAGATTTAAAAAATATGGATAAATAGGTGCGTGACTACAAAGTTACATGTTATAGAGGATTTACTTCTTCCTGTAATAAAATTCAAATAAAAAACGCTGACTTTACAAATACTTATGGTTTTATAGAGGCTTAAACGATGTTGAAGATTAAACGATAATCCTGAAGGTGTCAAGACAATCAGGATTGACCTGGACGAGCGATATTTGACTTCTTCCTGTAATAAAAATCAAATAAAAAATGCTGAAAAAATGTTACAAATTCCGATGGTGTTCTAGAGCAGTGATGAGCAATCTGCGGCCCGTCAATTATTTTTACGCCCCGCGAAAGCTGTATGTTCGAGCCACTTCAATCAGCTAAAGTGAAAAATCGTCTGCATTGTTCAGCCGTATATTCATTCATTTTATTCAAATATGTGTATATAGGATAATTCAGGTATAGATGGACCGGCGGGACAGACAAACCAAGTAAGTAGTTTTCAAACCATCCAGCAGACTCGCAATGCGTCGGTGTTCTTTTGTTATAGCGAAAGTGATCGAGCGTGTCTGTGAGTTTTACATCGTAATTCTATAAAATCTTGGTGAATAGAAACATTTTATCTTTTGTCGAGGACAACAATTTTTTTACGTAGTCATAAGAAGTAGGATCAATCTGTTTTAAATTTTTCTGCTTGTTACGTCTCCGGGTTTATGATTTATTATAACAGAGTTGTAGCCAGTACTAATACAACCCTGGTGGGACGTAATGATTGTTATATTTAACCGTATGGATAGATGATTGAATAAATATAATTTTTTTTAAAATAGTAGTCCACCTTTCCCAGAACTACTCTATACAATAGAACTTCGATTATCCGAACCGTAATAGGTAAAAAAATGACTCACATTACAACCATGTTTCGCATAAGACTAATAATTTTGGTTTAGAACGTAAAAGTACACGATAGAATAAAATTAAGTACACAGTGTCATTGGTGATAATTATAATTTGCAATTAACCTGGACAAGGAATGTTTAGATGACCGGTGTTCGGATAATCGAGGTTCCACTGTATTATGTCCTTATATTATTATTTTATCTATCCACTCTGTACATCAGCAGTTTCTAAGGTGACAAATTAGCATTTTTAATTGCAGCTGTACGGATTATTGGTTTCCAATTCTGGCCCACTATAAAAAACGGTTCCTCGTCACTGTTATGAAGGGTTAAACGACGTCGAAGATTAAACGATAATTCTGAAGCTGTCAGAACCATCAAGGTTGCCCCGGACGAGCGACATTTTACTTTTTCCCCGAAATCGCAACGGAGCGATATCCGCGCTGAAAGATCGCACTGTAATTTTCGTCGGCAACAGAAAAATAGTATTTTCCTCATTCATTCGAGGTTTCCCAGTAGCCGATTCATATGATGCGTCGCAACAGCGTGGAAAACACTTCCGGGAACTATAGCAGAAGCCGAGCACTTAAACTCCAGGCGCGAGCAGCGTGGAGAAGCTGACGGATAACGACCGCCCAGAGATTAATCGGCGGTCACGGATTCTAAATTCTGCCGAGTGGTTAAACCACCATCATCTACGCAACTTCAATTTTCCCTCTGCTTCGATGTACTCCCCTTTTTCCGCGCCACTTCATACTTCCCATCGAATACGTCCACCTCGGCTCCGGCAAAAAGTTATGCGATAGAACAGAATCTAACAGCTTCTGCTTAGCCCTCCGTCCGTCCCTCATTTTCCCAACCTCATTCATCCCTTGATGACAAATTGACACAATGGTGGTAATATTATGATTAGACTGCGGATGTTTATGCTAATATACATTTTTAGGCTTCCATGTCTCCTACGTTGACGCAGTTAAATAAATGAAACTTCAAGAAGACTGCATTTGCTCCTTGCAAGGTTTCAAATATGTAATTATTGATTTGCTAAGTTGTTAACCCTTGCCCAGCCGATGCCGGGTCACTTTTGGCCCGTCTCTTATGTATGTATACGTACAGTCAGATATTCGATTCTATACGACTTTGTATTCTTTCGAACTCGGCAAGAGCCTTATTTCCTGATTTCTCGTCTAGTGCACCACTTCCTTGTTGTCTAAATTGTGCAGATAGCGAATAAAGAAACATTATTTATTCTATGTAAATTTTTTTTCTGTTTTTTTTGTGTTCTATAGTTGTATTACTTAAAAAATTCGTTTGTAGTGTAATAAGATACAATTTCGATAAGGAGACTAGTTCAAGGGAACACATTACGAAAATGTTACAATTAGCACGGGTCATAAGTGACCGGGCATGGACCTTCCGCGTCACTGCTATTAGTTTTTTTTTTATGTCAGCAGCAAAGTATTCTTTCTCTTAGAGTCTGAGCCAGTTTTCGAGATTTATTTTCACTTCTTCGTTGCTGTGAAACTTGACTCCCCGCAATGACTCCTTCAGTGCGTCGGACAAAAAAAAGTTTGATGGAGCGATGTTTGAAATAATTTTAAATATTTCTATAACTTTTAACAAATTTTGTTATCAAACTATGTTTTATATTGATGACAGAGATGCCAACTTATGGTTTTGAAAGAATCGTACCTTCTGTTTAGATATTTTTCAAACTACAGCCGTTTGTCTCATTTTTACGTTCAATATTTGTTTATACGTTTATAAGAAAACCTTTATAAGCGACGTTAATATAACATTAGAATACGCTCCAGTAGATTGACGGAAAAACTTGAGACACCCCGTATAGTCGGTGTGAACGAGAGGGGAGGCACTTAAAGTCGAGTAACTCGACCGGCGTGGAGAACTCGACGAATAACGAGCAGTCGGAGATTGATCGTATTGCGGTCGCGAATTCGAAATTCCGCCAGGGCCGTGCTTTATTCCCCGAGAATTTGCCTATATTAACTGGCATTTCGTGTAGGATCCAGCCGAGAAAGCAGACTCACATGTGCCGTATATCAGAATCTAGGGACTGACCATTCGCATGTGATAATATTTACCAGTTACTCCGATTCTCCAGACGGCTCAATCAAAATATTGTGTTGCTAACTGAACTCGCGATCGGTCGAATCTCTTCGTCTCAAAATTTCCTCGATTCTACTATCGAGTCAAATGAGGGGGTGAAATGCATAGGGGTGCAACTTGAATTTTTAGTCTGTTCGTTGAAAGAAGTGGTTCTAACTACTTATAATAAGATCTTATTGCAATACTCAATGCGTTATGATCATCAACCCTAGAACGTTTAAGGGAGGGTCAAGAAATGTCCATAGAATTTGAAATATTAATTTTTTTAAAAATGAATTTGTGTAGGAGGCCAATAGTCTGGTTTTCTGTCAGAAAGATGTTGTATTTAACCCTTTCGGTGTTGACATTATCAGAATTTACCGATGCATCTGTGCTGAATGGCGCAGGCGACATGGCGCGTCGAAGCCAGTGCAGTGGCTATTAGCACTTCAGTGTCTTTCGCCTTGCCCGTATTTTTTGGTACTTTATTTTTTCAATAAGAAGTACCTAGATATTTTATATTACTTTACTACATAAATAAACGTACTTCGAATAGAAAAAGTAAAATTTTTAGCACTTTCGTTTATGTGGAAACAAAATGGCCCTCCCTTGAACTATCTTTAAACCTTATAAAACCTTAAGCGCCCTAGAGTTAACATGTGACCATGGAATTTATTACAATAAGTGTAATGAAAGACTTTTTGTTTTTTATAATGAAGATGATATGACTTACATCACTGCAACTTTTACCCCCTCAAATAATTACCAGAACTATAACGAAAGAACCTTCTAAATTCAAATGTAAATAACTTGAATACAAAAGTATTCCAAGAGTTTTACTAAAGGTTTTCATTTTAAAAATTGCGAGAGTCGCGAATTTAGTTGTTAGCACAATATATGCTTTTAGTCACTTGCAGTATACTTTAGATTTGACTGCTCAATTCTTTTTTGTTTTCCGTTTTCTTGCCTTCTAACTTTTTATTCTGCCGATTTGTCGGTGGCACTGTTATTAATTTATGAATTATTTAATTTGGCGATTTTTTAGATTTCTACAGTTTCTTTACCATCCGGCTTTTTAATATCGCGATTTCGTATGTTGTGAATTTCACAAAAGTTCGCCGATTTCTCTGTTTTTCGTTTGCAATTTACACATTTTATTTGGTTCCGTCTTTTGAATTTTTCTGGTGTGTCGATTTTACGTTTTCGATTATTCGACTGTCCACGTAGTGAGTCTTTGACTGCTTTTTTGGATTTTCAGCTTTTCTTATTCCCACAAATTCCCACAGTAAACAATTTTTAGCTTTCCTGTTCTCCGTTTTTAAGCCGTCCTATTTCCCCTATTTTCAATTCTATCCGAAACTTTTCTTTGCTCCCCTTTTTTGAATTTTCTTTCTTCCCAGTTCTCCTCGTTCCAATATTTACAGACGCTACGGATTTTGTTGACTTTCCACTTTCCTTATCATTGACTTTCCGCTTTTCCCAGACTTCTTACTGTTTTTCAATTAGAATTTGTTCAATGTTCGGCCTGCTTAATTTTCTGATCTCTCGTTTTCCAAATCTTCAGGAGTCCTATATTTGTGCAATCTTACGAAAGAATTGACTTAAAAGAAACTTTTGTCCCATTCGACGACAAAAACTATGTAAAAGTGTAAGAGCTTAGCTCGATGAGTAATTAACAAATAATTATCTGAACGTTAATATACTAACGGTACAGTTCCAATTATCAATATACTTTATATATTATTTTATGCAATAAAAATAATTTATGATATTAATATATCTATCACACTATATTTAATATGATATACAATACCCTGTCACCCCATCATGGGCACCTAATATTTTCTATTTTAAATTTAAGAGCTTATTTATAGTTTTAACTCGAGATCTCTATTTTCCAATTTTAATAAAGCAACATAACAATTTTTAATATTTTGTGTGATGATAAACCTGGGTTTAGCCTAAGAATTTTATAGGGCCACCTGAAGTAGATGCCTTCTTATGCTCTAAAATAAATAGACTGAACTTCATGTGGCATGATGATAGTCACATTAGAAGTTACAGGAAGCATGTTCATGCAGGGGAAAATGTCCAAAAACCTGCAATCAGAAAGTAGTTGGAGCTTATCAAGCTCCACAGTGGAATCTGAAAGGGTGAGGAGAGTAGAAGCGGCCAAGAGGAGTTCATGACTCGTTTAATAGGTAAAAACGATGGCTTTATATTCCGTTTCGTATTGCTTCGTTTGACCAATCAGCACGCAGTGCATAGCCGATCGGCCAGGTTACACTCGCGTACCTGAGTTTGTGGACTTCGGGCGGAAAAATCTGAAGCGTGACTGCTCGCATCGTTCTTCAGGTGCGTTTATGTGATATATCTGGACACAATTGTTAAAATGATAAAAAATACTTGTAAAAAATGCTTTGAATTATCATCATATTTGGCTGTCCAAAAATTTCAGTTTACAGGATAAAAATTGGCGTTTCATTTGAAAGTGTCTCTGTGATGGACAAGACAATTTACTTCACATTTATTCGTAATTAACTACAAACAATAGACACTCCTAATCAAAGGACGACCCAGTTAACAGGTTAAACCAAGTATATTTGGATTAATTATTTTATATTTAATTTTATCAATTAATGTATATTTGGCCAATGGTAGTCACTTAACCGCGATTATCTGCAACGTGCTTCTTTACAGGTACTTGTTAGTTGCTGAATATTGAGATACACTGGTGAGCATCCTAAGCGACTCTCCCTCAGAAGCGATATAGGAGAAGGAGCCTAACGTTCTTGCTTCTTGCGAGCGAGAACAGGAAAGAAGAGTGAGTCAAGCGAGTGGCGTGAGGCTTCGTTCTGCTATACCGCTTTTGAGCAGAGGGTCGCCTAGGATGCACGTCATTGTACACCGCTTACACCGTTATTTTCCGTATACAGGTAAACTCACCGATACGCGATCAAGTACCGCGGCCGAATTTCCAATCAGCGTTTACTCTAGGAAAACAACTGTGATTGGAGTTCAGGTTCCCCCACTACGCGGCAGAACTGCAAAGTTCGCCCATAAATAGGCCCCGACTTAATGTCCAGAATCACTCTTCCGCGTGTCTCCACCCGGGCTCCATTCACCTCCTCTTCCTCCACCTTCCTCACCTCTTCAAGCTACCGAACCCCACCTTGACTTTATCCTCACTATCCTTATCCCTAACCTCATCCTTAACAATCACATCCTCCCCATCCCCATCCCCATCCGCCTGGTCCCAATCCTTCCTCACCAACCCCGACCCTCCTGGTCCCAATCCTCTCCATCTCCATCCTCTCCAACCCATTATCCCTGGTACCAATCCTCCCCATCCTATCCAACCCAGTACCCCTGGTCCCAATCCTCCCCATCCCCATCCTATCCAACCCAGTACCCCTGGTCCTGATCCTCCCAATCCCCATCCTCTCCAACCCAGTGTCCCTGGTCCCAACCCTCCCCATCCCCATCCTCTCCAACCCAATATCCCTGGTCCCAATCCTCCCCATCCCCATCCTCTCCAACCCAATATCCCTGTACCCATTCCTTCCGAACTCCAAACCCCAGCCCCATTCCCATCCTCCCCAATACGATCCTCCTTAACACAAACATCATCCTCCCCATCACCATTCTCCTTAACCCCATCCCTATCCTCCAGGTCCCAAGGACGAG
Organism: Macropis europaea; assembly: GCA_916610135.2. Classification (NCBI taxonomy): domain Eukaryota; kingdom Metazoa; phylum Arthropoda; class Insecta; order Hymenoptera; family Melittidae; genus Macropis; species Macropis europaea. The sequence goes on along the minus strand of OU744345.1, from coordinate 19,691,170 downwards.
GAAGATGAGGTTGGGGAGGATTGGGGTTATACGTGTGAAAACTCTTTGAGGCTCTAGACTGTGATTGCCCGCAACATGACCACTATTACCCACCAGTGTGGGCAATAGCGATCATAATAATTTGTTGTTTCATTGCTAGTTTCACCCCAAGAATTAATATCAAAATCATTATTTTGTTATTAAGTTAATAGTTTAACAGTTTCAGTTTGTAAACATTCACATGAAATATATGTATATTTTACCTCATACTTTGGTTTCATTACAATTATTGCTTAAGTGACGTCCATAACCCGCTCTTACCCTACTGACAAATATCGAATCGTTGAGTTTGGTCGCCTGGTTTTTGGTCACCTGTCGACCAAGTCGCCGGAAATTTCAGTATCGTCAATATTATTGAACGTGTAAGGGAACAGATTGACATATTGTCAATATTTAAAACATTGATGAGGTGGTGTGATGCAAACCGAAATATTTTTAGTATTGATAAAATATTGACATTAAATATTGATCGTCTGAGGGCCCCTGTAGGCTAGAAGCCGTATGAGGAGAAGGGTCTTGCTGATCGAAAATGAAAACATCGTAGCAAGCATCGTGACAAACGGATGGTCATCGAAAGTCACCTGACAGCTCCTCCGCGCCGGCTTTTGAAAAACAACATGACTCACGGAGATCGCACAGGCATCCGGCAGTAAGTTGAAGGAATCATAGGGTGTTGAATAAACAAGCAAATGAAGATATTGGCGGTTCTGGCGGAGTCGATGTACCGTGAGTTAGGATGATTCAGCGAGCGTAATTTCCCGAGTGAACGTGTGACGCGCACCGCGTGGACGGCATATATTGCGCGGCGCGACGATTTCGGTAAAATGTGTGACGGTCGAAGCGACGGGCAAAGCCTCCTTTGACTTCTGTCCCGTGACCATAAACCCCTGATTTACGTTGGTTCGGGGCATTCGGCAAACCACGCGTGAGATCGACCTGTGGCGAAAATCTGATTGCCGGCTCTCTCCTATTTTCTCTCGTTTCTCTCCACGCTCGCCCCGAACCCGACGACGCGCTTTACTCGCGCCGGATTCATAATTCGCCGGATATTCGTGCACCCGTCGCGCGTGCGCGAACATTCGAGTAACGAGCTTGGATTCGTTTCTTTGGAACAGCGTTATAACTGTTTGTTCATCGATATTCTTCAATTTTAACCCCTTCACGGGTGAGATATCTCGCGTACTGATTGTGAGTTTTACCCGATCGATTCTTTGCACGACATACAGGGTGTCCCGGCTTATCTGTAACAATCTCATGCATATGGAGGGTAAGAGGAAAAAACAAGGAATGTCACAAAACAGTTTCATTGAGAAAATCAATCTTTAATACTTTAGTGCACCAGTAAAGAAACAAGGTGCAATGCATGTAACTGTATTTTTCATGATATAAAATTATACTCTAATTAGGCGACAGAAAAAAAATAAGCGAAAATATAATTGTTGTACATTGTTTGAATTCTTCTTTCAAGTTGAACACTGCAAAATAAAAATGGACATACCCTGTTCTCTCCTCTTACCCTTCATATTTCCTAACTTATTGAAGATACAAACAGTCTTTGATGTGGAATTTATATTGTAGGCTGGCGCACATCTTTTGGCGAAGAAGAATTTTTTTTTTACATTATGATTTTAAGTGACATGAAGGTCAAGTTCGTCTTTTTAAATGGAGGCACAGCAGAACCTGGATTATCCGAATTGTAATTACTAACAGGATAAATCACGTTGTAACTATGTTTCGCACGAAAATAATAATTTTATGTTAGAGTGTAAAACACATAGTGATACAAAATTAAGAACTCAGTATAATCAATGAGAATTCTAGCCTATAATTAGCATAGGACAGCCAACTTTCAAATAACTAGTGTTCGGATAATCAAGGTTCCACTGTGTGTATGTATTCTCGTCCAGATCATTTGATAGTGCTTTTCAAAGACCTATTTCTGCCAAGTTTCAACTTTGTATCTCGACTTGAAGGCTAGTTAAGGGCAAAAATTGACAATCACGTTTTTGCCCAACTTCTCCTATATTAGTGCACGAAAAATTTGAAGAAAAATCAGAGGCATTTCAGATATCGAGACACATATTATGGAAGTTTTTCAGATTTTTAAATTGAAAATCCAAGTTGTAAAAGATAATAAACGCAAAAAATCCAGAAAAATGCCGGTTCTGTATTGAAGCAGTCGCGGAACTAGATTTATATTTTTACTGTAAGTAGATATTACTATTACTATCGTCCTAAATTTTGTTAGAACCTGAGAAAGTCACAAGCTAAACAATTGGGCAATCAGGGAACTGAAAAATTGGAATAGGGAGAAGTGCGAGAATTCGTTGTTTAGACATGAAGATGCTAAGTTGAACGCCAAGGAAATGAAAAAAAAATGATGAAATTGAGGAATCGGTAAAGTAAAAGTTTTGTATTACAATTGCAAATCTAGGAAGTATAGAAAGGAAAAAATCGAGGCGTGCATTTAGCAAACGCGAACTATTGAGAAATTGACAGCGTACTCGGATGTTTAGCAAACCGGCAATTGAAAATGCGAGAAATAAAAAAGGCGAGTAACATGGTGATTCGACGTGGAACAGAGCGGCTAGTATAAACCAATGCGTGCATATACTCTCTACTAGATTGCATAATCGGCACCGCGTATTATCCACGTTTTAGCACGCGACGTGTAATAAAAACAACATAATTTTACCGTGCAACGAGTCAGGGCGCATCATCCACGAAGTGTTTTGATAATTAATGACAAGTGAAGTGTCGGACACGCAGCCTTCTCGGGACAATTACTGACAATTGCTGATTAATTTTAATGCGGCCCACGATAAAGTATTAAACTTGCGTTATACCGTTCACTTTTTGACTCGGTCCGTTCGTAATCAGTTGCAAATTTATCGGAGTAATTGCACAGGGCCGTTTCGAGGAAAAATTGACTTCTTCCTGTTTAGAAGTTGAAGTCAGTTGTAACGCAGGTGAGCGGTTTTCTAGAAGAGTGGCCAGAAAGCGGCGACGATACTGTGTTCGATTTTTGTAAATTGTAGTGTTAATTCCTAATCATCATGTTATGTCATCCAACAGATATCGACACAACTTGTTATCAATTTAGTAAGATGGATTTGTTCATATTTTTGTATTATTGACATTACAGTGATTTACTGTAAAAGAATTAGAAATGAAATGTTACAATCGTTTCCAACAGTCAAGAAAAGAAAATAGGTTAATACTAAATGTGTAATTAAATCTAATGATCCTTACAATGTCTCTGGATTATGTGCAACAGCTTGCATTATAAGATTTCTACAAGACGTATTTCATTTTTTCATAATTAGACAAAATGTGGTTTCTGAGAGGCATTCAAAAATCTAATTTTGTTATCATTTCAATGCATTTGTCATAAGACGCTATAAGATATAATTTTATTTATTTATTTATTTATTTATTTGTAAATTGTACGGGTATAAACCTGACATGTATATAAGTAAGAATTAAAAACGAAGTAGAAAAATAAATAAAAAGAACATTCGTAGCAACATAATATAATGTACAAATAAAAATTAAATATAAATGCAATCTCAAAGAATTTATAATTAAGTATTATCTAAAGACTTTTAAAGTGTAAAGACTTTTATTTCAGTTGTAAGCTGTCAATTATTACATAAATGCAGCGGAAAACTTCGTGTTTATGAATATACGGCAATTCCCCATTAAAAAATAAGTCGAAATATTGCAACAAATACTTTTTGCACGGGACTTTGACTTTGAAAAAAAAACTTCGAAGTTCCGTTACATATGGGTGCAAATCGCTTGAAATCGTTCGACGACGCTTGCATGCGGTTAAGCTGGTTATTTGAAAATTTCTTTACTATGAACAGAATTTTCAAATACGCTTAAGGGCTTATCCTCCTGTGACCAGGCAGAAAAGTGGATGTTCGTTGGGCTTGAAATGCGGAAAAAGTAAAAAATGCGATTCTTTTGACATTTGGCAGTTTATTGGAGCGTACTTCAAGCTTTCTACATTTAAAATTGTGTTAAAACATATCGATATATGAACGAGATACAGCAAATCCCGTAAAACGTGTCTTGCCGTGCATAGGCGGATGGTGCACACGATTTCTTCATTTTGGTTTTCGTTACACAGACAAACGAATTTTTTTTATAAAATCTTTTCTACTCCCTTCCTTTTGGCGGAGGTTTATTTGTTTTTTTTTTTGTGAATCGATGATACATAAAGTTTTGAAGTTTTTCACTCAAATATTATTATATTTTTATATATTTTCTAAACCATACATCTTATCAACAAAATCGTCCGTCAGAAAGAAAACTACTGTTTTTCTGAACGTGTGTTTCGAATTTCAAGACAGCCCGCCAATTGTAACATGAAATATCATGTACACCGTTTTGGGAAAGATAGTTTCGAGAAATACGCGTTTGAAGTTCAGCAACGTCTACCTACGCGCAGCTACATAAGTCCACTCTAAACGCTATATCTCGAAGAATGTTTTGAATATCCACATTGAACCATTTGCACATTACTTTTAAGACTTCGAACTATTTTTTAAAACAAGATAAAGACTGTGGAACTTTTTTCATAATTTTATAATAGAACAACCCCTCTATTGGTCTAGGATTCATACCGCAGCAAAACATCGATCCGAAAAATTCATCGAAAGTTTGTCCTGCTTTCATATAACAAAAGGAAGAAGAAATATTATTTGACATAACGTTTATAACTCAGTCATTGAATTTATAATCGTATTGATCTGCTTTAGGTGCATGTATGTACACAAAAATGCTAGACAATACTGTCAAAAATCAAAATCAGAGCTCTGGAATGATCTATATAATGTTTCCAAGAATATTTCTTCTATTGCAATATAGAAATTAATCGAAAGAACGTTATTTGGCAAAAAACAATGAAACACCTTAGGAGCTCTTTTCTTAACACAGTTTAACCGTATTTTCACGTTCTTATAATGAATGAACGCGTGAAACAATACTGTCCTCCTTAACTCAATTGTTCTAACATTTCGAAACATCCAAGAAAAATGAGGTTTCATCATTAAACACCATATGAAAAATAAATTAAATTGTTTCTAAACCCCTACAAAGCACGCAGGATATTTCAACTTTGCTTAAAAGGTAACAAACATATCTAACTCCAGATTTGTTCAAAATATCTTGAAAAATGAAAAAATGGTAAATATGACATTTTAACTAAAGAGGGCAGAATATCTCTAATAATTTCCCTTGCTGAAATACATATCGCTCATTTGCTGCAATAACGACACAACCAAAAATTATTGGTATAGCAGTAAGTGTCTTTGCTTGTAGTTTCTACTGTTAGAACGATACAACTGAAGTTCTAAAATTCACTACGAGTGGACGGTCGTCGAGGACAGATGTTCATATGAAATTGCAGTGATTCGAAACATTCAAACTCATTTTCCCTAAAATTCTTCTTCTTGAATTGCGTCGTTGTTGCAGCAAATGAGCAATATGTGCACTCATCATGAAAAGACTAAACCGTGAAGATATAATTCCTAATTTCAGATCACTCACATACAAGTGTCAACGAACAAACAAACGAGGCATACTATAAAGTAAAACCTAATAAAAAATGAGAGGTCAGTTTGTAGGCGGTGTTATGACCTTGTACAGCCTAATATGGATGTCCCTACCATAATATATATCGTCCGGGGTCTGAATTTGGCCGTTGCTCCGAACTCCCGAGGAAACTCACCGAAAACGGGTCGGCCGAGACGAACGATCGTTTCGGGTTCGATATCGACGATTGGCAACGAAGAACAGCAGCTTCCTGTTCGTTCGTTTGGTTCACTGTGTATTTATAGTTTAATTTGTGGCCTAGGGCCACATCGAGGGTCGCGAGTATATTTACTTGGCTTTAGGGGTCTCGAAATCCGTTTCGCTGCCGGTCTTCCACGCCACGGTGGCCCGAACGAAAGAATTTTTATGAGGACGTTAAACGAGCGGCGAATGTATCTCCGCCACGATCGGTTTATCGTTCACCGAATGATCGGACGTTCCCCTTTCTCCTTTCGCCGCGAAGATTCTAATTTTGGCCGTTGCGGTGGAAATTTTCGAGAACGCGTATCGGTTCCAACCGATACAGCCAACCCGCTGTTGAACTTTAGGCGTGGATCTGGTCTTTTCGTTCGGGAAGAACGCGTGCTATAGAGATACAGAGAGAATCGTGTTACAGACTTTCCATCGAGTCACGGATACCTTATTGACTCTTCAATTTAAATAACGTGCGACATTAAAATTGGCACAAAATTGTATTAAACGTGACGCTACGACCGTGGGGTTACAAAAGAGACGCTACGACTAACCGCCTTTTTCGTATAAAAGGAATCACCCGCGACATGTTTGTTTTTTTAACCGTCACACTCACATAATTTATTAACACGTTGAGTGCCACAGTGAAAACAGCCACACCTAGCCAGACAGGGTATAATTTACTGTTTTTAATGTCGATCGTGAAGGAAGAAAAGATTTGACTATTCAGTCGTGTTCTCGGGTTGCTGCATTATTGTTACAATGTTGAGTTTGATTAGAATTGAGTAATAATCAATAATTATTCAATTAAATTAAATTTGAGGTCATCGGTGACCCCCACGACAATCAACGTTTTAAGAAATACCATTACAACGACCAACATTTACGTTGCAATGATAGTAGAAATAGGAAGGATTATATTAAATAGATAAATATTTGAAGAGTAAGGAAAAAAACAGGGAACGTCCATTTTTAGTCTACAGTGTTCACTTTGAAAAAAAATTAAAATAATGTAAAACAATTATTTCTATGCTGATTTTTCTCCTGCTACAAAATTAGAGTATAACTCGTGTTACAAACAATACAGTTCAATTACTTGAACCTTGTCTCTTTATTGGTGGACTAAAGTATTAAAAATTGATTTTCTCTATAAATCTGTTTTGTAACATTCTCTGTTCGTTCCTCTTACCCTTTATTTGTACAATTAATCAAGTGTATTAATATTATGCTATTTTCACGTGTCTGTCTTGTTACGGGACTTTCTACTGTGCCACGGAACGTGTAACAGCTTTCCAGTAGGTAAAGTTTTAACACTTGTCAGCCCCTGTCAAGTATACATGATTTAATCTATTCGAATAATAGGCATGTAAAACAAATAAATAAACGTGCCTATCACTGAACAGAAATAAGTACTTAATTACTCCAATAAGTAATGATGTAAAATAATCAATGTAAAACTTATAACGTATAATGTTTCATTATTCAACCAAAGCCTGGAAAAAGTCAGCAAGGCAACTAGTTTTCGCCTAACAGTTGTGACCGTCAAAGTGTTAAAGTTCACACATACACCCCCGCTCAGAAGCCTTAGGACACGTATGGTTTTTAATAAAACTGCAGTATTTGGGGTGCATTATGAACTTTGAACTACATACTACATAATGTAAATATGTGAAAATGTTCAATGTTAGTTGTATGATATAAGAATGATTAAATTGATAATTTGACCCTTTGACTGTGAAAGAAATACATCCTGGAAGAGCAGCGTCTTTTGTGTGAACGGTCGCTATGGTGGCCTAGAGAACTAATTGTCAGGTCCGAATAATGTATAAAAACTCAGAATCTCGTTAGAAGATAAAAAATAAATAATAATTGAGAGTATATAAATGAATATTAAACGAAGCCTTTACTGCGAGAAGAAACGAAATATAATAAGAAAAATGAATAAAGTGAATCGATCTTTGTTGCTCAACTATTATTATTCCGTACACAGCGAATGAATTTTAGTGGGAGTATGCCACAGTCAAGGGGTTAATTATCTGAATAAGTTCAAAATGTATTCGTAATCCTTCATGGTATGCCTTGTAGGCATGCCCCGTGATAATTTCTTGTACCATTTCCCATCAACTCAGACAGATATAATTATTTTGGCAATTATGGAACATTCTGGACCAAAAATGGAAGAATATAACAGAAAAACATTTTAAAAAGTTTATCGCACGCATGCCAAAGGCAGTGGAGAATATAATAGAGAAACGTGGCGGATGCTTCGATGAAAAAAAAATATAAATAGTTTATAACTTTTGAAAAAATTTTTAATATATCTATACGGAACACTTTCTTTATAAAGATTCAAATGAGGTAGCATTCCATCGCATCTTTCAACGATTACTTCGTTTTTCCAGACTTGAATATAAATGTGACAAATGAGCCGGTAATTATGAAAGAGGCCTAAGTAATAGATCTAAAAAATTAAATTTTTGACTTAATTTGCGTTATATCGATCCAAAACACCGGAATATCTAAAAAGAAAAAATAATGACTTAGTCCACTTGCATAATCATAGACTTTTGAGCAGGGATGCATGAGCATGTTCCGAAGAATTTTCGTTTTCCACGTACCGCTCAAAATGGCCATTTTCTGCGATCCTCCATGTCCTCGGTACAAATTCAAAGCATTAATAAGCCGAATCCCCTTCGTATCAACTCTTTCTTTCTCGAACGTCCGCAAAGCACGCTGTAAGCAATGTGAGTGTGCGCTCGCGCGCGCGTGTATGTGTCTGTGCGTGGCGGCAAGAAAATCCCGCGAAAAATTGAGGCGAGTCGAGCGGTGTTCAAAGCGGATAGCGGTTCGTTTCGTCGGCTCGCAAGAGACGAAGAAAGAGATCTCTCGCAGACGAACAAAAAAGCCGACATACAGCAGGGCCGCGTGTATCGCACATGCTCTCTCTTCTTTCTTCTCTCTCTCTCTCTCTCTTCTTCTCTCCGGCACCGAACGATTCAATCTACTGCCGATTGTAAAAATAAACGGGACGCGTCTTTTTTTTTTACAACGCTTCGATCTCAGAAGGGTCCTTTCTATTTCCAGCCGTCGATTTCCAGAACGTTGCGAGGACGTTGCACCGAGTGCACGGATGCCTCATCTCGTCGCATATCGGTGTATACGTCAGTAATCACTAGGAAGTTCAGGGTAAGAATTGGGAAACTCGTACCTTGACGTCCTGGGACAAATATGGTGCTATTTCGTATAAAACGTTCGGGGTGGTTGAAAATTTTTACTATGTCGAGGATTCTTGGAGCAGCGGACAGTCTGTTGTTGGATGACCAACCTTCTATCAGTGTCTGCACCAATTCAGCATTTTCTCTGGGTCAGAATGTCTTTTCTGAGACTCTCTGAACAGGATACTTTCTATAAACAAACTCTACTCTTAGTCATCAAGGGTAGAAGCTCTATCCATACGTGGTCATCGAGGGAACAGTTCAAGACTCGTTATTCATGCCCTTTCTCTTTCCCTACAGCAGTAGTTAAGACGATCAAAACTCTACGACAGAAGCTTTTTGACTTAAAATCGCATTGTAACTCCGTCTCCCGACGCGTTCACAAATAGTCAGTCAGTCGAGTGCAACGTGGTATGAATCATCTTCATAGTAAGAATCGAAACTTGGAGTAAATGTTTATACTCTGAACCAGGTGTCTAGTTTCTTACCTGGAATACAACACTGTATTTTGTTTTTCAACGAAGAACTTGGCCCTCTCAAGTACCGTATTGGCTAATTTCCTAGAATCTCAAGGTCAGGGCCTCCGAACGTTTTTCCATAGTTACGAGAGCTATGAACAAAACGTACTCAAACACGTCTAAACACAGCACAGCTTCTAACCCCTTTTAGCATGGTCATGTATGTTAGACACCAAATTTTCATTTATTTTTAATGTAATATATTTCCATACCCCTGCTGCTTGTTGTGTGATATTTGATAAACTGTGGTGCTATAATTTTGAAGCATAATCTGCCGTCTGTGGTCAGAAAAATGAACCATTTGAGATTTCTTTGTATTGAGGTGTAGGTTACGTGTCAGCTGTGTTGTGTCGTGATTCTATGCTCAATTTGCATTATTAATAGAAATGCGAAATAAAAATTATTTAACTGATTTCCAGCTTCTATAGATTATTAATAGAAACGCGAATTAAAAATTATTTAACTGATTTCCAGCTTCTACGGATCACCTAGAAAATGTAAGCTTGAATTTCCATTCGTAAGTTTCAGTATAAATAGCTGAAGTAAGTATGTGGCACATGATGCAGTGAGAGTAGTGTGCGGTACGAAATTTTTCGAGCACGCTGAATTTGGGTATAGTGAAAGGTCTTTTGTTCTTCGAAGCTGTGTAACCTTGTATACCTAAATTTGGTTATAAATACCATGAAACGAGCATCGCTTTTTACGCTTTGATTCTATGGCGTAAACACAGTAAGAATGAGCACATGGCTCCTTTCGACTTCAGAATTGATGTCGCAGATGCTCGACGCAAAGCAGAGAAGACGTTAGAACACAATTAGAAGACGACCAAGCAATGACATTCAGGAGAAACTCAACAGCAAATGAAGAAGGGGATCAGCAGCAGAAGCACCTCATGCTGAAGTACGATAGAATGGTTTCCATCATTTTCCCATGTGGCGTAATGCATGAAGACGATGCAAACTCTCTGATTGTAAAGAAAAAACATTTATTGCTTGTGAGAAATGTGAAGTTACACTTTGCCTGAATGAGAACAGAAATTGTTTCTATGTATTCTATGTGTCCATAATGTATATACGACACACTATATTTTTCAATAAATAAAAGCTTCCATGATGTCAACAATTTTTTTCAATATTTTTCTCATCAAATGTGCTCCTCCTTACACTTGAAATATTCTTTTTAGTCAAAGCAAAAAAATTATGCAGCAAGGGGTTGCAAACGTCAGAATTGGTCCAGAAGTCGAACCGAGCAGGTAGAAGTTTTATAATTAGAGTCGATCCAGAACCTTGTAAATGTTATTTGATTATGACACAAGTTTATAGGTAATGTAATAATATTAAGGAAATTGTGTAAAAGTTATTTATATCATCATCCTCTACCAGTTCGTTCTCGAGAAATGAATTTTGATGAAATATCGCGAGGACAACGGATGTATCAGAATGGAACAAATTCGATTCTTAATTCATGCCGAAATTAACACTCTGCCTCCCTGCTTTGCGACCAGATCCTTCAGGAACGATGTCCATTTTCCTTAACACGTCTCGCAGTGGAAAATGCCATAACCAGTCAGACACGTGAACATAAGTTTTTATAACTACATAACGTTAAAAATAAAAACATTGAATTACCTTATTTTTCTCAGTGGTCCTAAACATCTTTTAAACAATCAAATGTTTATAGAAAAATTGAAAAATGCTTCAATTAAAAATTATATTGAACAATGGTAAAAAAATTGTAAAAAGTACACGAGATAATAATCCGGAGAAACGTATCACGTCGACATGGAACGCAAAAATAGAAATAAATGTACTGTCTATTTATGGAAAAGCAAAAAAGTAAAATAACGTGTAAAATATGTCAAAAATTAATATGTATGGACCATTATTATTAAATATGCAAAACTTGCTGTAAATGAAGAACTTTAACCATTTTTTTTATCTATGTTAAATAATTTCTTCGATCATTTATTTCATTACAGAATTAATAATATGAGTTTCTTTATAGGCGGAGCATTTCCTTCCGAAGACCGTAAGTGTAAAAGTTGGAAATCGGGAAAGTCGTGAAGTTCGGCGCATAACTCGAGAAACAGGATTATGAACAAGAGTGTATTTGTGTTTGATGTGGCAGAGGAATCGAGATTTCTAAGCTAGTGTGTTGTTGATAATTAATTGCACCGTAGAACGACGCTTCGCGGCTCGTAACCTAACTGTTAATGGATATTATCCGTGATAGAACTATTCTAGTTTTCAGCCGAGTAATACTGACGCAAAGCATGGATGTACGTAGCATTTCCGAGGAACAGTAATAAGACAAGGTGGAATAGTCAAGTGGAGTAATCGAGTAAGCCGATCCTCGTCACTGATAATAAGAAGCTGCGATAAAAATGATGAGAACTGGTCACGTGTGGCAGCCATGTTTGTGTAAAGTCGTGAGGATTTGTGCATAGGGTGTTTCAGAAATATAGGTGGGCAAACTGTAAAAGCATATTCAACTGATCTTAAGGATGAGAAGGGGTCTGATAGACATTTTCTAGAAATGCTTCTTTTTCGAGCCCCTTTTTCTTTACAATATTATTATAAACAAACTCCAGTAGTCGAAATTTTAAAACGTTTCAGAATAATAGTAGTATACTGAATTTTATCATGCAAGGCAACAATATGATTTTGGAGTATTTTTTCAACTGCAGTGAGCCACTTAAAACAGTGATGGCCACCGGAGCTGCGGCCTTCCCCCACTCTAGGTCCATTCCCCTCGTTTCAGTTCCCTCCAGTTCGTTCCTCGTTCCTCCTCGGTCCATCATCGACCCAGATCACAGCCTGGAAGGTTGCAGCTCCGGTGGCCACCACTGATTTAAAGATTAATAATCATTGTATTTTCTGGAATGTACAATGATCTGCCAATGTTTTCAAACACTTTACTTTGTAACTATACTTTGAAAATTTGTTAGTAAATGTGGACTTATAAATGTCCTCAAAAATGAGAGGAAGAATCTAGGGATCTAGAATTTAGGGATCAGAAGATTCGAGTAACGGAAGATTTCGAAAAATTTGATATTTGAGGAACTGAAAGATGTCCAAGCGTCAAAGATTGGAAGTTTCATCACTGACATCAAATGCGGTCCCGAATCTCTCAAATGTAAAGTCAAAAATGTTTCGAACGTTTCCAAGTCGTGTTTAGTGATCAAACGTCGCCTCTTTCAACGCGGCTACAGCTGTACTCGCGTAGTTTCCCGTCCGCCGCTCGAAATTACCACTCAATTCCCGTGCACCGCAAAATTCAAACAAACACAATCGGCCAAGTACATCCTCACGTTGACGCATTACTGCTGTACCCGTTCCAATAAAACGTTTACCATATTACAACGTCAACTGTCGGCTTCGTCGGAGAGCGAACCGTTCTGTTTACTTTGGCCGCGAGTCTCCGTTTTCGCAGTAGCATCTCTTTACAAAGTGAATTCTCGCCTACGATTGCCGTGCACTCACTTCATCGATAGCCAGAAAATCAACTGATCTGCTAGAAATCGACCAACACGCGATAACTTTCAATAAACAAGTATTTTTTATCAACAAAACGCGCTGTTTTGTGACCAGTTCATCACCCATAGGGGGGTATAGCAATGGGGTCGCCGATTTCAATGAATTTTTGTGTAATAAGTCTAGAATAAAAATTAATGCACGAGTTTTTGTCGTTTTTTGCTAGTGCATATTATTTATGAAAATGTTTAACATTAACACTTTGATTGCCGCGACACCCATATGGGGGCGACATTTAGATTCATTAATTATTTATTTGATCGTGTACAGCATTAACAAATGTACTTAATAAAGTTTAGTAGAACCAGTGAAAAATTATGAATGTAACTAATATTATTCATCAAAATAGGTACAATTTCATGTTAAATTCATTTCGTATAAAAATGTAGAAAGTTTGTCATTCCCAGCTAATACAATAGCCATTTAGATCATTCTTCTCACAATTTTGTTCTTCCTACAAGCAACTACCAGAGCTTAACTATTAAGACCTGAGATGGTTGTATTAAGAAAAAAATGTACTACAATACTGCTATATAAAGAACATGTTCCCATTTAAAAAATCGGAGGTCAGCTTCAAATCTCAAGTGTCTCTACCTAGAAAAATTTTATTTAACCCATCTTATGTCCCTCTTGGAACTATGCAATTTTACTTTGACCCATTTTTCTCTACAGATGGCAATATTGACGTAAATCAAGATGATAATATCAGGTGATCCACCCTGCATAGAACAATACAAAACCATCGTACAGTGTACCAAAAATCTAAGGGTGTCCTATTATTTTGGCCTGACGTGTACCCTGTCGACGACCAAACCCAGTCGGCGATCGTTCTGAAAGATCACTTCAGGGATCAAACGGTAGTTCAAGTGCGTTGTTGATCAGCAATGATCATGCTGTGTGATGAAAGGTCACGAAACGATGAACCCCGGTCGCGTGGGTGTAGGCAGCAGCCCCGAAGAGAGAAAGAGAGAGAGAGGAAGCGACGAAAGAGGTTTTCACGTCCATGAAGTGGTCTCTGGTCGTCGTCACGCTGTTAGCGGCGAGTTAATCGGGGCCGGAAATGAAGTGAGGGATAGAGGAATATTAATAACTGAATCTAATCAATTCCATGAAACGAGGCTGGCTACCCCGCGCACCTCGAAACGGCAAATCTGTTTCTCCCTCTCTCTCTCTCCTGCCTCCTCCCTTCGGTATTTCCTCCTTGGTAGCGATCTAATCAAATGCATCGCATTAAGCTAATTTAGTCGCGCTGCTAGCGTGGCGAACCGCTCTACCCTCTATCCTCCTTACTCTTGAAACGAGCCGCTTCGCGGGTTAACGCGAATTGCGCTGGCAACGAATTTTCAATTGCTAGATTCATTTTCGGCCACGACCATCACAGCTATCAGCGCACTGTTCTGAAGATCGGGCGTAGGCGGATTTCCTCATGATTTGAAACCTATTGGCCGATCTAGAGAATTCTAGCAGCTATGCTGGCTGTAATCGGTGTAGTAGCTTCAAGACCCCAATTTAGGGTATCCGATCATTTGAGATTCTAGATGACCTAAAGGCGATCAAAATTTCTTCATCAGGGTACCAGATTCTGTAATTTTGTAACTATCTTTAAATACTTGATAAATTTTTATACGTCGAAGAACTCAGATGGCTCATTCAATGTTCAAAAGCTCTAAACTTCATCTAGACCTCCATAACCTAACTGAAACTCCCGCATACGCGGTTGACTGTGGCCCGGAAGAATTACATAGGAAATTCCAGAAATACAGTAAACATTCAAAACTTAAATTTATGCATAATTTGTATTTAAATAAAAATTGTGCGCTGTTCTGAATACCGCGACGCAGTTTCTTTCTGTTCCATCCAGGACGTTTACATGTTTATTATTATTATTCTATTTTATTATTAGTTATTTTTATTATTGTCGTACTTAAAATTTCTCTGAGTTCTTCTAAGAACAAACGTCTTCTGTACAGTTTATTCTTCTTTCAGTTTGGATCAGTTTCTGGGCCCAATACGTAAACGTTTACTTTTCAGATGTCAATGATGTTTGCAACAGTTACAAATGGTCAGCGATTGCTTTTTCATTTGATAGTACACACATATGTACCAGCTAATTGATCCAAGACGTCGACACCACTTTCAGTTTTATTATAATATGAAATGATACGAAGCAATTTCTTATTATCTGTAAATGTGTTTTTGTTATGATGCAAGGTACTCATAGCAGTTACAGTTTTATATCTTTTTGTAATATATTGCACTAAAGTTATTTTATCAGAAAAATAAACTTTACTGGAGTATATCGAGTATGAAAAATGTTCATTTTGAGATGCATAGCACCACGATCCTAAATTGTTACTGAAATATAAAACTATATGAAACATAAGAAAACACTCCCCAAGAACTTGGGTATCGCCCACATATACATTGCAGTGAAGCCTCCGAAAGGAAAAGGCCTTTCAGTAATCGTAGAGGAGTTCTTAGAATATAAAATCTTAACGAATGAATTACAACAAACATATGAACAAAATAAATAACGTTATAGCATTTTTAGATGATAATATGCAATTCATTTAGACGCGTATAGTATTCGGGTGAAATTTCACCCGAGGGACTTTTTCTTTACAATTTCTTTATGTATCTTAATGTGTTAAAGGAAATGTCAACAAATTGTGTTTCACTTATAACTTTATATTTTAGACAAATACATCAAATTACAACACCGTCACAAGAAAATCAAACATTTTATAGAACTTAGAAGCTGAAAATAAGTGAACTTTGCCTCGAGGGCCGTATCAGAGTTAAATTTATTTTCATGTGAAAAATTACGTTGTTCCAGACTTCTGGTGGTTTAATTATGCCAGTTTTTGCAACCTGTATGTACCCTGTTTTCCTTGTTAATTTTATTAATATAAGGCTTCATGCGAGCAGCTCGTGCATGAAATCCATATTCTCTTAGTTTGTTTTTAATTTTTCTTGATGTTACAGTTATTTTAGTCGCATTTTCTAATTTTGATGCAATGTTGAGAGCAGTTTCAAAAGGATTACTTTTAATTTGGCGCATCATCAACCACTCGGCTCCCTCGATTAACTTTGGCGACTTACCACATTGGTGTTCATTAACGACAGTTTTAGATTTATTATACTTATTCACGATATATTGTATAGACGCGTGGCTTCTTCCAACTATTCAGTCAACATCACGAAGAGATTTATCTGCTTCATAGAGTTTAATTATAATATTTCATTCGTCTATCGTTGTTGCTTTGCTCTTGCTACCCATTGTGTTACAATAATTTTTCTTTCATTTTTAAGTGGAATCAGTAAGTAAAATTTTCCCGAAATTGACAAGCGAAGAGGCATACAGGCTGAGCTTAACCCTAATTAAAGTAATTTACTCATAATTTTGAACAGATAACACTATATGTGTATGAATACTTTTTCCCACGACTCCTCACAGTTCATCGCAATATTTGTTTTATAGTTTACAATAAGTTACTGTTACAGTGGCCCAGAAATTAGGCACCTCAAGGTCACTTCCCACGCTTAATTTGAGTGAATCTGTTATACCTCACGCCCTAGCATACAATACCTATTTTTCATATTCACTGGAATTTTCTAAATGATAAAACCTTCTAAGTATGGTGTTGCAAGCCTTATATGTCAATGTGATTAAATAAATGATAAACGAACTTGAAGCGCCGACTTTCAGAATCTGTTCTATAATCTATAATAAAGTAAGTATGCATATCTTTTCCAAAGATTCCACTATTCAATTGTTCTGATCTAAATAGTCTTCACTTTAGCATTATACTGAAACATCACTTTAATTCTTCCAAATTCAGTTATTCGAATAGTACCTATAAATACTTTGAAAACATCATGTACACTCGCTTATTCGCATGTGTTTGCTAATTAAAAAACTAATTACGATATTGTTTATTTCTAAGAAGATCCGAATAACTAATAAGCGCATCAGATTAAAAGATATCAACCTATCCAGTGCATTGCGCATTGCTATAACTGAATTTGAATTAGACATTCCAGGTGACAATCTACGTCAGGGGAATGGGCGCAGAGTGGGGGTAGACCGGAACCAGGTCCTGGTCCGGATGGCCGTGTCTGGTCTACATAATAAAATGAATCACTATTCCCCATAGAAAGTTGTTATGTCTGACAGTTTAAATTCTTTCAGATTTAGGAACAGGGAGAGGATTTACAAACTCTTAACGGTCGTCTAAGGTTGTTTTCATCGGGATTCCAGTTCTCAGGGACGAATGAACTCGCCGAAATGTCGGATGTTCGATTCCGCTGGAAGCCGTTTATTTTCGTCGTTGCCGAAATTTCACTTTTTCGTTGAACGGGGCTGGCTCGTTTGTCTGGGCGGAGAGTTATCGGGTCGGATCGGCGGGAAAACGAGCGTGAAGCTCGCGACACCGGCCACGTGGCCCCTAATTTCGGGGCTAAAGGCCCCCGGGAAAAATTGCAGGATCTATGTCCGACGATAGAGGCAAGTAATCGCCGTCACATTTCACCACGGCTTTGCACGTTATTTATGCGGTCAAGCAGTTATGCTAGCGCGATCGTTCGAAACAAGGCAACCGTGAGCTCTAAGACGAGAACCATGCCCCTGAATTATCGTCGACAGCTGCGGTCGGTTACTTTGTAGCCAAGGAATCGCAATTTCGGCTACAGTCGCTCAAACAGCTTGTTCAGCGCTCCCATTTCGCGCGGCAAATTCAAATTGGGCCTGGGGATTCTCTTCTGGGATCCCGCTCCGTCCCAGAGTCTCAAAGCTCCTGATCGTACTTCATAAACAACTGAGGGTTGGAATTAACTGCCAGCTTTTTACATGGTCCTCATGCGGAAAAATTTAAATATCAAGGAGCTCGGATGAGACTTTAGATGATTGGCAATGCAGTATCCCGTTACTTCAACCTGAAACTTTGGGTCTCTCTTACGATTGATGAGTCGTAAGTAGACAGCGAATGTTTGTGCAGTTATGATATATCAAAATATGTATAATACATGCAGTTTTCGCTACTGAATCGTTTGTTTCGCAGTGAGATAGATTCGAGAATTGTCGATAACAGGAGAACGCTATTGTTAACTTGTTTGTCAATTGTTTTATGGTCTCATTCTCTACCAGTGGTAGCCAGTCAGCTGAACATGCACCAAATATGCGAGAAATATAATAAGAAATCTAATATGTAAGAAATTCGTGATATAATAGATTCAATTTTCCATCGATGTCAATCCTGTATTTACAAGATCAGGCAACACTGTGAAATGGAACTACAGTAAATATATCTGTACGGAACGAAAAACCAGTCAATTCTTACTTCGTATTTTTGTTATAACTTTCTAATAAAGCATTTATGAACCTATGTTTATATGATATTTCTTACTTACACTCGTAGAACACGATGTCACGGTTCGAACGAAAGAACCTAGAACACCCTCTATATATTTATACATATATTTCTGACCCGGTATTTTATTCCCTTGTCCAGTATACAACAACAGTTCCAGGGACTATTTATCACTTCGATTTCAAAGTTCATGTGGCATGGTCATCTGGAACAATGCTGCACGTTGCGCTGAGGCAGTTATCCACGAATTTTGACCGTTCCGTCACACAGCATTCTGAATTGTTCGATAATGACTCTGTCGCCGGGTCTCACGCCCCTAAAGTTTCTGAGGGACTGAAAGAGTTGGCGCAACACGTCAGCCTTTGTGGCTTGTTCGTCAGCTAATGAAGCTTGTTCGGAAGGCGACAGACGTAAGACAGGAGGAAGGAATCCGCGATAATTTCGACGAGGCTCGAAGCTTCAAAATGACTGATCGTCCGGCGGCCGGCTTGTGAGTTCCCCGGACACACCCACCTCGTCTCCCTTCGTCTTCGAGTACTGTCGCACGCGAATACACACTAAATATACTTGCTGTAAATATAGACGATGTATTTACAAGGGGGCCAGGGAGCACGGTGTAATGTGCCGATACTAAGCGAACGCCACGGAAAAATCACGCCCACCAACGACGAGCTCTCTGATTTTCCGATTCCCCTTCAGGAACCACGGGACACCGAGGTTGTTCCTCTGCGATGCTGGAGGCTCGATTCCACGGAAGCGGACGATGGAAATCGACACGATGATTCACGTGGCCATTAATTCGTTTCCGAGAAATGTGGCCTCGATGCCGATTTCCCCGAACCGCCTTTTGATCTGCGAAGATGAATCGGAAAAGACCTCTGACGGCTCGAGACGTTTAGATCGCAGCCGTAAACGTCAGTTCAAGTGGCCTCGTCTCGTTTACAATGCGATTCGAGGTCTCCATGTGTCGTTTCCGGCCCTAGTTCCCGTCGAATCCGCGTTAGAGATTCAACGACACGGCCATCATCGAACAGTCGAGGATTCTTCGTGACACAATACCTAGAATGTGTGGACTGTTTTAAACTACTGCATTATTCCGGGTAATAGACTTCATTTCAACCAGAAATGGCCATTGAGGTCCTAAAGTTACATCTATACAGCTAAATCGCATGTGCTTTGTGCTTGTTGAATTTTGAAAGTGTTTCGCATAGTTAAAGTGCAATTGAAGATCTAAGAAAATTCTGGGAACTACTCCTCTGACAGGAATGATCATCATTTTCATGATGAAGTGTCCGCACACTGATCGAGGATCTAAATTATAGTCTGTGGTCCCTAGTTTGCTCATTTTCTTCCATAGTCACAATATAGATGTAGCATGAGCAAATTCTGAATGCTAGATACAGCTGTCCACTAGAAATCTAAATTATGATTCAGTCATGCACAGATAAAGCAGCATTGTTCTCCATTGGTTAACCTTCAGAATTTATGTACACACAAATCAGGCTTCTGAATGTTATTTTCTTGTTTCCCGAGCACCTATCAATTTCTGTATTTCAAGAATATGTCAACGAACACACGAGCGGAGAATAAAAATAAATAAGCCAGTACGATACAATGAATGATTGAAGATCGAGGTAAAAAAGTGGTAGGTCAGTTTGCAGTCACAGGTGTGACCTTGAAGGTCTTAATTTGCTTGTCTCCGCTATAATCCTCAGGTTTCATAAAAGCGAAGTTCGAACGGTTAGCCGTCTCTGATAGCGTTCGCAAGGCTATATTAAGACGATGGCACGCCATGAACCTAAGCTCGGTTAGAGTTGGCAGCTAGAGGGACACGTTAAACGAGGCCGGTGTCTCTCGACACAAAGACGCTTCGTTTTGGCATAAGTCAAAATCTTCGGTATGCAGTTATCGTCCACGTGGTTTATTTTCGAGTCAATTAAGCTCGTTTGTTTGGAGGGCTCCGGCCTACCCTGGCAATTATGGCAGCGTTAACGGCGTATTTCCCGTGGACAGGTGGCCGATCGGTCCGGAACGCGACGCAGGCATCGCAAGTATCTCGAGACTTCCGGAACCGTGACGGGATCACGGACTTAGCAATCCGCCGATTGCCTGATCACGACCCACCTCATGTTACTTCAGCAACCGATCACTGCAGGATATAAGGAAATCGAAGTATGTACTCCTAGCAAAACTGGTGAAAAAATGTTTTTAATTTAACGGGTTGCTTGCTACCGGTCAGTTGAAAACCTACAGAGGATTTTTAATGTTTGAAACTATCTTTCATGACAATGGTCAAGTGTGGCTAATGTGATAGGATTTGTTTATATGCAGTAGGACCTCGATCATCCGAAGTACCCCATGTTTCACGTACAAGTGATAAGTTTATTTTAGAATATACAATACGAGGTGGTATAAAATTAGATACACAGAGTTACTAATGATAAGTAGACTGCGGATGTTTATGCAATTTGACGTATTCAAATATTTGAGAATCGCATATTCAAAACCGTGAAAAAATAAAAGATACAGCTTTTTAATATTTACAGAATAAAATACAGTCTTGTCAAAGTTCCATTTCTATAAATGCAATTAGATAACAAATATTGAACTCTAAACATGTATATTTGCATAAACATCCGCAGTCTAATGGTAAGTTATGCATCGGCTACGACGAATTTCAAGAATCTCAGAATATAATTGCTAGACTGCGGATCTATACGCAATTTAGCATATCAAAGTTCGTGACGAAATTTTATAGAGTAAATGAAATGAAAAATGTACTTTTAAACATTTCAACCGCAAAACCCAGTTCTGCCATAGTTGCGTTTCATCAGCTCCATGGAAATAAAACATATTGAAGTCTAAGAACATACATTTGCATAAAAATCCGCAATCTAATAATTACTATGAACTTTCAGGCATGATATCTGGAGAGCTTGAAAAGCTCCTTTGAACTTTTAAGTGTGCATACCATTGTACTTATGGGATGACCTAATGACACTTGAGCAGCGTTACGTCACAACTAACCCCATAGAACTATTCTTTCGGCCCATGGAAAAAGCAAATGACGGTAGCCAATTAACCTCTTCCGAGTACAAAGAGTCTCTGGAAAGAAAAGCTGGCTCGACCTTGACGCGTACAAATGCGCCGATGAATAACCGAGTCATTTTATTTAGAGAACCGATCCGTCTTTCCGCGAGAAGGAACGAATCGGGAGACGGAAACTGGGGGAAAAAGAAAAGCGAGAAATCATGCTCAGAATAGAAACCTAGTCAGCGTGGTTTTTTGCTACTTCGCGCTCGGTCGATCCCCCGAATATGCGACCAATTAATACTCACCCTTTGATTCTTCAACAACGGATCTCCTTCTGATCCCTTGTCATCGAATTCTTTCCATGGATGCGCTCGAAATCTTCAAAATTTTTACTGCCGGTCAACAGTTTGCAACTACGCAACATTTCGGACATTTAACTAACATTCGATTAATATACTGTTCGAAATAATTAGAGAGTCACGTACTTCAATAACTTAGTGTTTATTAAAGTGTCAGATACTATAAACGCACTAAGTATTATATGTAATAAAGATTGAATGACAATCGTAAGTCGATTTACGATGGTAAATCGTAAGATATAGAATGTTTTTTATTGTCCATACTTGACATATCGTTATGAATGACTACAACTATGAATGAGTCTCTAATACAGTGGTGGCCACGGGAGCTCCGTCCTTCCCCCACTCTAGGTCCACTCCCCTCATATAGGCTGTGATCTGGAACGACGATCGACTAAGGGGGAACGAGGATCGAACTGGAGGGAATGGACCTGGAGTGGGGGAAGACTGCAGCTCTAGTGGCCATCACTGCTCTAATAGTTTTGAAATGGATTTTACATAATGGCAGTGCTCTATGTACAAGTTGTATTAAAATTATGGAACCTATCTCTGTCAGATTTTTTAAGAAATTAGGTTCCAAAAATTGAGTAACTTCGATAAATATAAGTGACGAAGCAATCATATTTTGAAATGTAATTTTTCGAAAATAATTCAAAGATGAGTCGCATATTTTAGACAGTGATACCGTATTTGAAAATGTCTCACAGACGACGTAAATTATGTCGAATATCTGTTTAAAAAACACCTTACACAGAAATTTTTAGTTTCCTTATTTTTTCTCAAACTATTGTGATTATTTTTCAGTCTAAGTCATTTGAAGGTCAACATAATCTACATGCCTCAATTCGATTGTTTGGCAGCCATAACAAATGATAACAGAAATAGGTCATTACCGTAAACAAATATCAATGATGTTGAAAATTTGATGGAAACGACTTTTAGGGAATAAATTGGTAATTCAAATATTTGTTTTATTGAACCAAACAATAACTTCCTCACTCATATATCGGAGATATTACGACTGTGGTTTTGGTGCTTTGATGGGAATATACTAAACTTCTGAACTCCTTGTTATTCTCATTAGGATCACTATTGGCTACCAGAGTAGCTGCATTTGCTTGAATATGTTGTTTCAATTAGTTTTGTTACAGAGAGAACTAGTTCCATTACTGTCAGCATTAACATTACAAATCTCATGATACTCTAATGTGGGGTAGGGCAGACTGGGGTTGAAAGTAACAAGGGCTCTCGTTTCTATTTTTGATTGATAATTTTGATATTATTTATCACAAAGCTAACGTGTTATCACTTTAATTACGTCAGATACATATATATGTAAGCTTTAGGTAAGAAAGTTTTTATGTAACTGTAATAGTTCTTGTGACATCGTATTCCGAATGTTTCGTTACTCTCGATCCCAGTCTACCCTAATAAAATAAAGATTCCAGAACGTTTTATTGTTCTCCAAACTGTGTACTGTTGTCAATCCGTCACGTTTTGCCCGCATATAATTCAGATTTAAATCAATCGCAGTTTGAATGCCGTAGGGGTCATCGGAGACCGACCAAATTTAATTTAATTAAATAATTATTGATTGTCACAAAAGTCTCAGCATACTTCATACTGAAATAATAATGTAGGAAAGAAGAATACGATTGAGTACACAAATCTTTCTTTTCTTTACGATTTATATAAAAAATAGTAAATTGTGTTGCGTCTGATTAGGTATGGCTGTTTTCACTCTAGCACTCAACCTTTTAACAGTTTGAGGACGGTGACCCCTGTATTGCAATTTGAAAAATTATTCACTGTGTGAATAATTCATTACATTATACACAGTGTAATATTTCAAAAATATTTTTTTAACTGCTATAGATTTCGAATTAATTAAGATGCTAATAGTTACAAGACCACCCCATATAATGTCAATCGTTAAGATGCTCCAGAGTTCTAAAACTGCAACATATGTAACGAAACATATACATTTTGATAAGATACGCTGAGGCAATAATTCGTCCGAATATATAGGTTCATATTGTACGATAAACAAATGCATCCAGGTCAATATTGTGGCTCGTAGCACATCATCAACGAATTTTAAACTCATACATACATTCATGGGGTTGACAGAGTTAAATAAATGCTTCTAGTGTTTAAGTTAGTGTATAAATGTTTAACACGTTGAATGCCACAGTAAAAACTGCCATACCTAATCAGACACAACACAATGTCCTATCTGAAGTATAAATCCTGGATCAAAAGAATATTTCACTCTTTGAACGCATAGGTATCACTTTATACTATTATTACAATATTGATGCTATCCCAAAAGTTTATAAGAATTATTAGTTATTTAATGAAACAAAACTAGAGGTGCCGGTCACAAGTGACCCCCATGGCAGTCAAGGTGTTAATAGTAACAATAATTTTACTTTACATTTTTCCTAAAGCCGTAAATTTTTCTAGTAATTTACTAATGTAAATTGCTTATATTAAAAAAAAATTTCTTCATTTCTCCAGTAAATATACACATTTACTCAAATTTCTGCTTTTATTCCAAAATCAACATAAGAGCGATTTCCACGATCTCACCACGCGACATTCGTACACCAATCATTAAATTCAAAGAACCGTAAGTGTATCATTAACAAATTACAGACAGTGGTATCGAGAACGCGAGTTGACCTTACCGCAGCCGGCAAGAAACCGGAAAAATTCATTTCAGCCGACAAAGAGGGAAACGAGGTGAAAAGTGATCGCGAGGATGGTCAGAGGGGGCAGTCGATGAGAAAAAACACGTGGTCGCGAAAAAAGATCATAATTCCGCTTTATTGGAACGATAAATATAAACAGGCTGGCTGGCAGGGCTTGCATTATTCGTCGCTTAAGCGCGCCTTAAATCAGCCCGCTTGTCTCCGTAACTCTCGGAAACGCGGCCGGGACGTCACCTTCGTCTCGAAGATCGTCGTCGAGAGATCAGCGGCCATGAATCTCTTCGACGAATCGAGGACGTCACGCGTGCACGCGGAAAAAATAGCGAAGCTGAATACTTGCCAAAAGTGCAACGGTACCGCCGCCGCCGCCGCCGATGAAACGCCTCGCATTCGCTCGAGGATGCTACCCTATGCAGTGCATCCTCTCTTCGCGTTTCACCGCCATTTGTCCACTCGTATCCTTACGAATTTTCATCGATGGCACCGTGATCATCCTACCCCAGTGTTTCCCAAAGGGGGTTCTAGGAAGAAATTTTGGGGCTCCGCGAGATAAGGGGTCTTTTAACACGTTGAATGCCGCAGTGAGGTCAGACGCGATATAATTTGTTATTTTTAATATAAATTATAGAAGAAATGAGTATTTATGTGCCTAATCGTACACATATGCTTCTTTACTATTCGTGTAATGTTAAGTTTCCTTAGAATTATATCAGAATCCATAATTAATTGTTTAAATTGAATGTAAGATGCTGGTCACCGGTAACCCCCACGGTAGTCAACGTGATAATAAAATTCGTATCAGTCTTCTTTTTATTAATTTGTTTCGCAACAATAAAAAATAGAGTTGTTTTTTCTTTTATATGTTTCTTTTGTATGAATAAATTCTCCCTGTAAAGCAATTTCTGTTTTATTTAATGCCTTATTAACCCTTTTAGTACCTTACAAGTTTTCATGTACTGCCCAGAAATACCTAGGAAGACATGTATTTTTGAAGACATTTATTAAAATTAACATATTTTTCTTAAAAATAAAGATAGCTTTCCGCTTTTTTTGTAGTTCATTGTAAAATGTATGTAGTTTTACACAAGGAAAAGAAAAAAATTATTTTCCATAAATTAAAGCTTGTAATCAATGGTGAAAGAAAAATTTGAAAAAAATGAAATGCCGAAATATCGGCTCGAGTTATTTCGCGGGAAAACCGCGGAGTCGATATATCGGTTCTGAGGTACTAAAAGGGTTAAGGTGGCAAAGGTTGTACGTAAAATATACACTGTCACCAAAAGTTTGGGCCCACCCTACTCTTCATTACATTTTATGGTATAATTACTGAAAGGTAACTCTTACGACCATGTGATTTACCTGAGTCTAGAAATGGGTGATAGGAATTACTTTATGATTGTGCCTTGTTATTGTACCCCCTGTTTTGTTAATAAATATCAGTGTAAACAGTTAATTGTTCCAATCCGTCTACTCGACGACTGAGGAGGTCCAAGATATAAGCCATTTGTTTTCAATATTTGTACGCTACTTTCTCTTTTTATAAATTATTTTATTCGATTTATTAAAATATTTTATTTAACAATGTTCAAACAAAGATATTTTGATGAAAAGGCTGTTTAGAGAAATTGATGTACAAAATGTTTTTATTATGTTGATTGATGTGTAAACTGTCTATATTTCTGTCACAGTGAAGTAAAATGCTCTAAACAATAAGAAAATGTAATTTTCTTTGTATACCCTTCATCGGATGATCACATAATCCCGCGTAACATCTTTATTGTGCGGTGATCCCAAATTTTGGCCAGTAGGGTAGATACGGGTTCTGTGATTTTTGGAAAATCGTACAGGGGTTCCGCGACAAAATCAGTTTGAGAACCACTGCCGTAGTCGATTGACTGACAATCGACAAGACTCTTCTCATGAACATTAATCGGGAATAAGATAGGTTTTTACTCCTGTTGAAAAAATCCTTTCCTGATGTACAAAGGCTGATAGAGCACGTCTATCAGCTGTGACATCTGTATTGAAACAAAAAGAATATGTAAAATATTATAAAGTTATTGTTTCCTCGCAATTTAAATGTTAGAAAAGCCTGCATTGCAAGCCATTAAGTGAGAATTCAAGTATTATTTATTTGTTTTATTTATTAGCGCATAAAATATGCAATAAATAAATTAAAAAAACATTAATCACGATCTATTCAAGGCAATTACCATTACTTCCTGCTGGAATCGGTAACAATTATGTTGACTTTATTAAGCCATATTTTACAGATTTTAAGACTGAAAGAATGGATACACGGGCTTCATCTACCACTTACTATAGTGCTTTCTTGCACTACTATGGAATTAGGAGAATTGATCAGATGTTCAACAATTGACAGGTCTTGTAAAGAACGAAGATATCATTTTTGGAAGATACCATAAGGTCTGATTGAAAATTTACGGTTTATACAGGCTACGGAATAATTCGAATTTATGGTATAATTATTTTTCGTATGAGGCTTCGTTTTCGAGAAAATCGATTTCAAAATATCATTCGGTACTGTGTACTTACCTTGCTAGTTATTTTAGATATATTACACACGTGGTAAAAAAATGTAGTATTTCAAGAAAACTAATCAATATGTCAAGTGTTTAATTCTTTTATTGTACTATTTAAGTAACTGTTGGAAATATTGACGTCATTTTTGAGTATATGATTATCTCCTCCGAATTAATGATACATGCATTAAGAAAATTTAAACTGTTTGTTTAAATCATACCCTTATTAACATAAACATAAAAAGAAGTCTACTTATCCATAATCATAAGGCAAGTACATGCTTACTCAAATTTCAGAGATATACGAAAAAAAGTTCAATTGTTTATCAGGGAATCTCCTCTTTCTTTACTGCTCCAGGAATTTTGACACCTGAACAGCATGATTCATATACTATTGAAGGAAAAATTGTGCAGCGAGTCACTGTGTCTCTCATATCTCACAAGGTACAACAAATTGTTCTGAAATTTTTAAATAATCCGAGATTACTAAACTTCTCCTTTCTTAGTATCCCAGTATCCGAATTTACTAATTCCGTTCTAGTCCAAATTTCTCAGTTTTTTAATTTTCAAATCCACGATCACCGAAGTGACTTCCAAATTCACAGTTCACCAATTTCAGGGGCGGTTCTATCGGTTCCAACGCCCACGAAACCGCCCTGAAATGCTTCAATCGGTTATCGATTAGGGGGTGGGTTTCCGGGATGATCCAATAGCTGCCTTGTTGGCTGCATATCGTACTATAACTACACGTCGCTAGAGTACAAAGTTACTTAAACTGAAACACGCAGAGAGGCATTCATAAAAAGGCACGAATTTATCGGAGAAGACAGAAGTTTGGCACAAGGTCAGAAAACAGCCTAATCGAAAAACAAAAATTGTTTTTCCTCTATCGACTAGCTGAAGACACTGAGAATAATAATTATGCTCCGAAGGGGCTATCTTTTATTCTCTGTGCACGTTAACTTAATAAGCGGTCACAGAAATTTCGCAAACGGCTTTTATTGTTAGATTTGATCCACTCGGACGTTTACGAGCATCGTCAAGCGAGCTGAGAAATTACTTCACTGGCGAATTCGCAAGCGGCGATTATTATGTTTCGTACAAAACAATTTCTAGCTGATCCGGTTAATAGAACAATAATGTAGCCCTGTTTGCGTTTTGGCAGGAAACAAATTTGGGAATTAGGCAGTTGGGATATTGTAACATACACGAAGTTTTTCTTTAAATTTAACACAATGTACTCCCTAACGTATTAAAGCTTTGCTTACTGTTGGCGCATACATGCGCTCAGAGTAAGAAGTTCACTTTGGCTTGTGGTGTAGGCGCACGTACCATAAATTTTGAGAACACTGCGTTCGCCAGTACTGCATTTCTAAATATACTGTTCAAAAGAATTAGAGGATCTCACACTCATATGATTTATTGTTCATTGAGGTGTCCAACGGTAAGCAGCCAATAAAAATATTATTACGATAGGTACAAATTATTTTTGCTTCATTGCTGATACTTGACAAATTGCCTGAAATTATTAAAAATCCTGAGCTTCAAATTGTTTTGAGTAGGGAATATTTTGAATTTTTTACAGTGGAAAACACAAACGCCATGTGAATTATTTCGCTTGCTTAGATATGTTACTTATTGTCAGACCATCAGAGAAGCTCGTATAATCTGTAATTTTAATATTCTCATTATTATTGGTACAATTACGGGATGTTGTACCATTTGTACCTTGTCGATATTGCCAAAGACCTTGGAACAGCAAAAGCATCGAATGTGAAGGCTATTATAACCAAGGAATCGAAGAGAAAATGAAAATGATCAAAACTGTTGCGGTAATTAACGATCCATTTTAGGATGTTAAAAAATATGAAAAAGCATATAAAAGGCGAATTGAAAATCTAATAATAATATTTGTGGAGCGTAATTGCGTCTACTGTATCAAAGGACAAACAAAGGAATAGTATTTATCAAAAAATTAAATAAGGAAGATACACCAACATATTTTAAAATATTAAAAGGCGGAGTATCCATGAATATGAATCACACTGCAAGGATACACTGTTAAAAACTTATGAAACGTAATAAGTAAATATTGTTTAATCTTGTGTTAAATTTATAATAAACACAAATCAAATAGAAAATAAGAAATTTGTACTTATTATATTATTTATAACTAGCATGTCCTGGACACGGTTTTGCCGGCGACTTTCTCTATGTATAAAATTCGAGATATTGATTTTTTTTATCTCTTGCAGACGGGTGAATTCTCTTTCGAGCGCGCGGGCGCCGAGGTTTGCCACCTAGCGACTGTGCGTGAACTATGCCCTCCTGGACGGGCGGCACGCCGACAAAAAATAGTCCTATAGTAGACAGTCCGGAAAATGTGAAGAAGCTATTGTAAAAATTTCATAACAATGGGTTCAGGAGTTTTTGAGATTTGTGCGAACATACAAACGAACTCTGTCTGTTTATTACAATAGTATGATTTAATGAAGAAGTCTAGTGAGGCTGTCGAGTGACTGTACGACACAGAGAAACGAAATTTTAGAACAATGCAGCAGGATGAAGACGATCACCTGTCAAAGTGACAAGTGGAGGATCAACGGTGGAGCATGGGGTTTGCTGCTGACAGACGTAAAATTGTCAGCGAAAAATCATCCTCTAGCGGACTTTTCGGTTGGCCATTGCCATAGTTCGAAGCTGCAGTCGCTATAACCTCGAGGCTCGCCAGGATTCTTTTCCTCGTTTTGCACGGGGAGACGAGATTCTAATTTCGTCGGCGAATCTCCTTTGCTACAATTATCGTTTTTCCAGATAGAGAGGAGCGGCTTGACGGTTTGACAGAATTATGGTTATCACTTTCGTCGGATCGCATTGTCACGCGACGTTAAACGCGCCACCAGGCCGGCCAACAAAAAACACACGCTTAGGCCCCTCCAGGGTTTCCTGAAAATCTACCGGGATTATTGCCAAGGCAATCGGTAATTTATTTTCCGGCCGATTTACCGGCGACGTGCTGGTCACCGAATTAACCTAACCGCATAGCAATTCCGCGCAACAACAACAAGATTCTCGAGCTCGTCGCAAGTCACATAACCGAATTTACTGGCTCTTCGGCGAGCTCGATGGAAAACTTGACCTCAGAGTCATATGTCAGACGTTTAGAACAAAGCTCTGATACTCGCGATCCGAGGAAGCTCCAAGACACGTGCAAATAGTTTGGAAAATTTATGATCAGGTGCAAAAGAAGTTGAGAGTGTGTCCGATGGATAGTGCCAGTTGTATAGCTGTTCGAAACGCGGGATAGGATAGCTTGCAGTTTACAAGTCGCTGAATTTTCAATATACCACTTTTCCAGTTGTTCAATTTTCTTAGTTCTCGAACATACAATCGCTTAGATTATAAATTTCCAAATACAGTAGAATTTCGATTATCCAAAAATTAGTCATCCTATATCAGTTGCAAGGTAAAATTACTGTTAGTGACACTGTGTACTTAATTCTGTACCACTAGGTATTTTAATATCTAAAATAAAATAACTTTTATGGAAAACATAGTTACAATGTGAGTCAATTTGTTACTAATTACTATCGGTTTTTCTAGTCATTCTATCTCTGGGTTGAATTTCCTATCTTCATTTACGTTTCAATTTTCGAACTACCCATTTACACTTGCTGCACAATTTTCCAATCCACTGAGTTCGAAATCTCCCAACACCTGAAATCCTCATGATTATCATCACAGTTTCCTGATTTCCCCATTTTCCAATTCAGGGCACAGGGATGAGTTAATTGCCGAATCGGCACACTGCACAGTACATACACTGTAAAATCGGGGAAACAGATTGTGCACTTTAAAATTGCAAATCTCATATACTAAAGTCTTTGAATTTTCCAATTCAATTATCTATCAGGTGGTTCCATAAGTAATGCCGTTCCCTATTTTGTAAAACACATGTTAAATAGACATTATCCGATCCTGTTCTATAAAAATTGTACTGTGCGTGTGGTGGAATATGTGGAACTTTCTACGTTTCCAACTTTTCGATCCAAAATGCCAATTTTGTAAATAAAATGCAATTTTTGTAGAAAAATATCATGATGATGTTTGTTACACTCGAAATTAGTTGTACTCATCAACCACTATCTATTTTGGTAGCTCAACAGCTTTTTAGCTGACAGAAGATTCAATGATACTGATTGGTTGAAATTGACCCGAAATGAATTGTCGTAAATCAATAAAAATTTGATGAAGTAGTTGCACAAGTTGAACAACACCTTGACAATTAAAAATGACCGTAGTTATTAATTTGTTTACGTTCGATAAAGTCATATCTAAAAACGAAATTACTTATGGAAAGACCCGATAATTTCTTTATTTCCTACCTTCCATATCCTACAGGTTGCACCCCATCAGATGAGGAAATAAATGTCGCTCAGAATCAACCCCCGAAAGGAACCTCAACCCCGAAGCGTTTGCTCTATTTATAGACACACACAACAAGGCGAGATGGTGGTGGGTGGTTGCATCGTGACTTAATGCATCCTCTGGTTGCATCGACGTTTCGGCTGGATAATGGACACCGCGTTTTTTCTCTTTGTGCCATAATCCGTCGGCCTGTGTCGAAGTCCCGCGTTATAACGCGTTCTCATGCCTTTGTCTCCGCCTGTCGTTGAGAATTTTGGCACGACAAAGGCCCCGCGTGTCTCCATTTTGGATCCCCTTTCGTCGATCGGCCATTTCCCTTTCACGCACCGCGAGAAAATACGATTCGTGTATTTGCAGTCTGTGGAGGCAACTGAAACTCACGTTCAAACGAGTTTCAACGAAAAGCTTCGAATTTGAAATGCCGTGCAAAAATATCGTACGATAGAGGGTACTAAAAAATGGCACAAAAATTCGAGGAACCTACTACTCGCAGGGACTACTGAATAATGATTAATTAACTGATTTAGTTAAATATTTTTTCCTTCCTGATTTATAGAGGGTGCGGCAAATTTTGTGTTACAACCGAGAAGGGGATGATTCCTCTTGTAAAAATGAATCGAAATTATGGCGTAAATTTTCTTTATACGAGGCTTGAGTGTTCGAGAAAAATGACTTTGAAATTTCATGAGGCACGCATATATTTACCTCAGTACTCTCATTTATATTAGTTGTTTTCATATTTCCTTGTAGGATCATGTAAAATCACCAGTTTAAAGTTTAAATAAACAGTTCTATTTTTATTTAATTGGAAGAAAAAATGTTTATAGCATTTGGTTGTTAATTCGAAGAAAATAATTATGTATTCAACGAGGGATCTATATTTATTACATTTTATAACTTTTTATGTAGAGCATTTAATGGAATAAGTACATGCGAATTCGATGAAATTTCAGAGTAATTTATCTCTAATACAGAACCTCATGTAAAAAATTTCGTCTACAATTTCGATTTATTTTTGAGTGTAAAATCCCCATCTGCTTGGCTGCTTTGCGAATTTTACTGAGCCCCGTGTATAAAACAGAATACTATCACGCGTCTGACTAGGTATGGCAGTTTCCACTGAGGCATTCATCGCGTTAAAAAGTTTAAAATCGATTATTCTTCCGGGCAAACGCGGTTTCAATAAACAATTTCACTTGTACGACATGGGTTGTTTGTTTTGAAAGTGGTATAAGTCACTTTTTCAGAAAAAATGAGTTAAAACTGTTTTGGTTTCAAATGGATGTGATCTTTTTATCTGGAAAGAATGTATTCTCAGTATCAGAAAATCCTTGCAATTCGATTGATACAAGTTTATATGTCGACCGAAATTGCAAATGATTTAAAAATTTATATTTAAAATGGTATAAGTCAATTTTGCGAAAATTAGATTTTAGATTGATTATGTACGCAGTAGAATGTTGCTACTCAGAAAGCATCAGATCTACAAAATTTCAGCGAAGTTAAAAGTTTTAAACGCAATTATTTCAAACTAAAATATCAGGAGATTTAATAACTCTTACTTCTGATGATGCTGAATAACTTTGATTATTATTAAATATATTACAAAAATTACTTATATCATATGATTTGAATATAAATTGATAAAGTATACGTTATTTAAACCAGTCTAAGTTTTTAATTTTAAACAAATGGTAATTCTGAAAATGGTTGAAGTCATTTTACTAGTACGAGAGATACGGTCAATTCATTAATATTTACAGAAAAATATTTGTAAGTATACGAGACAACAAATATAAAATGAATTCCTCCATGTTAAGCAATAATATTTTTAGAAACATTAAAATGTAAAACCTTAAACATCTCAAAATCGCAAAAAAAAAGTTACTTATGCCATTCACAATATAATGGACTTATAGTGGTGCCTTCACACTATACAGCAAGATTGAGTCAAATGAGTTACACAATTGACAAGTAGCGTGCGTCCTAAAATTCAACACGTTCAGCGCCACAGTGAAAACAGCCATACCTAATCAGACACGGCATAATTTACTATCTTTTATACAAATCGTTATGAAAAACAAGATTTGAGTACTCAGCCGCATTCTTCTGCTCCTTCATTATTGTGTCAGCATTAAGTTTGCTCAAAATTTTGCCACAATTATTAATTACTTAATTAAATTAAATCTGAGGCGTCGGTCTCCGGTGACCGCTACGCCGTTCAACGTGTTAAACAATTAATTCCCTAGAACTATAGAAAGTATTATAAAGAATTCTTCCTTTTTCAATTTATTTTCAACTGATAAAAAACAACACTAAAATTTTGTTATAATTAAGAGAATTATATGTCAGATTTATTAAAATTCATATTTACGTCATACATGTTTCAAGTGCTCAGGATAAGCGAAAGCACTATTTCTATCTATTTTCCACGAAAGAAAGAAAAAACAAGACTTACTTTATTCGTCAACGAAGGGGCTCAATTGCAGCTGATGTATCACAGTGATTACAACGTAAGTAGATTTAGTGTCTTCAGTCGGGCGAATCGATAAGAGGGTTTAAGTTCGAGGCGCAGCCGGAAGGCGGCTTATTTTCGCCGGGGCAAAAATTCGGCCAGTTGTCACGTGGCACCTTTGTCCAGCGGTGTTTGCACTGTTCTCATACGACAATGCGTGAACGTTACGTCGGACTACTTCCATCTTCTGTCGGATATGTTTGCCGCGCTCTCTGAAGCCGGCTGCTAAAACAACAAACCGAAGAAGAGTAGCCGGGACTTAAAGCGCGACGCAGATGTTCCCGCCATCAATTTGGAACGCGCAAACATTCAAATCCTCCGTATAACCGATGCACTGCTCCCCTTTTCGAACTCAATCCAACGAGAGACACTTTCAAACTGGACCACCGTGACCTTCGATATTTTTTTTAACCCTTTGAACTACTAATTTTTCTTTAATTTTCTCTTCAATGACACCCTATTATTTCAAGTGTTTTATTTGAAATGTACTTCAAAAGACAGTTGGTTCATAGGAACCAATTAGGTACAATCATGTACCTGAACACTTCAAGCACTTTTTTTTATGCAAAAGAGGGTCATATACATGTAATATTGCTTATCTAGGTAACAAAAAAATATTGCGAAATATAATACATATTTAAACTGGTAATTTCAAAATATCGAGTGTGAGTCGACATAGGAGTACCAGTGAATAAAATCGATGTCGAGACACACTCGACAAAGGAGTTCGAAGGGTTAACGTCTACAATGCACTACTATTTATTTTGCTGCCCGTGTTCACGAGATTTTTCATTCAATTTTACGACTATCGTAAATTCTTTAAGTTCTGAATTTTTTCTTTTATGAAATACTTTATAAGCTTGATCGTAGCTGTAACTATATAGCACCGTTTATAATTGTGATATAAAATGATTAAATTTTATTATTCATTTAAATATATACAGAATAATCATTTATGGTTAATATTATTTAGTATTGTTTATATTATTACAATTGTAAGTTGTTTGTTATGTTACTGCTGCAAACAGTCTCAATTATTCTATATTAAAATTATAAAAAGTTTTAGTTACTTTATGTTTCGACTACAAATATATTAATATATTTAGGATACTTCCTAACTTATTGAAGATAGAAAAAATGTTTTATATGGTAGTTGTATGGTATGAGGGGGCACATCTTTTTGCGAAGGTGAATTTTTTGTACATTATTATTTAAAGAGATACGAAGTTCAAGCTCCTTTTTTTAAATGGAACTATGTATTTTTCTTCAGATCATTTGATAGTACGTTTCAGGTGATGAAAAGCATATGCACCCACCATACCAGACAACTTCCATATCAAACATTTTTTGTACCTTCCATAAGTTAGGAAATATCGGTTTGTAACAGATAAGCTGGGTCACCCTGTATAACACAAAAGATTTCCAAAAAATAAAACGGCATATTTTGTTATATAGGTAGTTTAACAAAAATATTCAGTACTTACAGGGTAAATAGTACTTAATTAAAATCTAATAATGCGAATGAAAAGCAAACATTGTCCGTGATATAAATAATTTTGTAAACAAGTTTTTCAACGCAAAATTATTTACAGTTGAGATAATATTCATTTTTCGACCCATATTTACGAGATTTCTGATGCAACATGATGAATGTTGTCTACCCTCATGTCCTGAGGACTTTTTGTTAACACCCCCTATAGGTTTACTTGCAACCGTGTAATAGAATATCACCGTGTATGATTACAACATAAAATAATTAAAACTATCTGTAATTCTAATATAAAATGCTTAGGACTGTTTGTAATTATAACATACAAATTATTGATGACATAAAATTGTTATACAGAAAAATAGATTCTTTTTATATTGAAATGTATTAAATGTAAACAAATTTATAATTCATTGGACACTAGAAGTCATGATTTTCGCAATATAAAAGAGGCAGATTACGATGAAAAAAAACACGAATTGATACAGTGCTGGCTACTTTAATAGCCTCAGTGACAAGCGTTTTATTTCAAATATGCAAGGAAACATTTTTATGTTCTAAGCTGGAAACATTTTTTATTTGGTGCAACCAGTTTGCAATTATTTATATTCTTATGCATAATTTCCATAAAATATTTCTAGAATTCCGTTCTGTGGAAACAGAACAATCGCCACATGAATAGCTTCGCTTGCAACTACGTCAGTTACTGTCAGGCAATCAAAGGAATTCGATAAAACTTGTTTCGCGAATATCGGAAATTCAGTTTTCGTTTAATCACTGTTATCGTTACAGTCAATAATTGTAACATCAACACTTTATTGGCATTATCGCGGGACGTGGAACTTCGTTGACTACCGAAGAAATTAAGGAAATAAAATCGTTGAAAGATAAAGGCCATTATAACCGACAAGTTGAAAAGAAAGCGAACAAAACTGCTATGATAATTAACAATCCAATTAAGGACGTTGAAAATTATGGAAAGAATATAACAGAAGTATCAAAGAAGCTAACAAGAAGATTGGTGAAGCGTACTTGCATTGTCTGTACCAAAGAACAAAGGATAGAATACTATTTATTAAAAAACTACAAGGATAAATCGTTACGTGTACTTTGTCAAAACAACTTGTAAATGCAAATAATTATTCTTTAATTTCGAGTTAAATCTGCAATAAATATAAATTCAGTCGTAACGAAGAATTTTCTGTTTCCTATATTATCCACAATTTAATCCCGAAAAATAGTGTGGCTATTCAAGCGATTAGCACTGTATGACAGAAAAAAAACGAGTAGGGTATCCGCAAACATTCAAAATCTCCGCATAATCCATACATCGTACCCCTTTCCGAATTGAACCCGAAGAGAAATACTTTCAAACTGGACCATACTCGTGACCTGTGACATTTTTCAACGCATACAGTACCAGCACTAAAAGAAAATTTGTTTCCTCAGCCCCAATTGGTCGCCTTGCAGCTCTGCCTATGGAACTCCCTCGAAACGAGGGGCCATGCACGGAAAGCTGGAAGCTTCTCGATTTTTCATCGGTTTTGAAAGTTGTCAATTAGTTAAGCTTACAAAGTTAGCGTATTCTCGCTGATTTAGTGAGGACTGCCCATCTGAAATGGGTCTATAGAGGCCATGCATTCCAGGAATAGGCTGTCACAGGCGGTGCCAATGCAGCCACTAACCTATAACTTATTTCACGTATCGTTTGACGTGATGCATTCGATCCAATAATATCCGGGCCCGGGACAGATTCATAAACGCAACATCGCGTTGGATGTTCCTCGAAACTGTGCTCGCGACGTGGATATTAATCGATCCCTCGCAACTTCCTCGATGGCCGAGAGAGAAGAAACCCGCGTGTCCGTCGTTCTGCGAACGCATCACTGCGACGAAACGGCGATCGGTTTCTGCGGACTCCCAATGACTCATGAAAATTGCCCCTGACTCTCTGTCGTTCATTGTTTCGTTCAGCTTTATTGACTTCCGAAATAGATCACTTACATTCATGAAAGCATTATGAATTTATGAGCGTATTTTCGGTTCTATTCGCGTTTGTCCCTCGGATGTTGCTAGCTTGTCCCAATTAATGCTGAATATATTATTGTTGTCATTGTCCTTGTCGAGATCCGTTGCGACGAGAAAGTTGTAGTTCCGTGAATTGTGGCCGATAATTAATCCTTTACACTCGAGAACTTTTATATCTAATATACATAACTTAGAAACGCAAGCATAATTCACTTCAACCAGAGGTTTATTTTATTACAAGTGCGATTGTTTCAGTAGTAGAAGGCTTGTAGAACGTTCACATTGCAGAATTTATGCTGCTGAACACAATTTTGAGCCATTTATGCGAAATAGGTAAATCGAAACACTAATGTTATGGTGCCTCAAAGGCGCCACTCGAGTGCAAAGGGTTAAATTTTGTGTCAGGGTCTCCAGCGAAGGATCTATAGACACTTCAGTATTTTTTTAAGTATTCATTTTTATTGCAATTCGAACCTACCCTAATCACGATTCCTACTGACAATCTTCTTAATAAAAAATCTTGTAATTTTTCAGATTTGTAAAGACACCCTTACGTATCTTTTAAAAATAATTGGGAATACTTTCATGAAGTAGTATGATTCTTCACTAATTTGCACACCTGATTAATTGTTAAATTTCGGGCATCTGTAGATCTACTATGACTGCAATTATGGCTGGTTGTCCTCAAATCACGTCCTCTTATTACTGATCCCTCATCTTTCCCCCTCGTGCAATTCAAACCTAACCCAATCCTAATTCCAACCAAAAATCTGCCTATGAAAAACGTTATAATCCTTCAAATATT
Organism: Macropis europaea; assembly: GCA_916610135.2. Classification (NCBI taxonomy): domain Eukaryota; kingdom Metazoa; phylum Arthropoda; class Insecta; order Hymenoptera; family Melittidae; genus Macropis; species Macropis europaea. The sequence goes on along the minus strand of OU744345.1, from coordinate 19,652,789 downwards.
TAAAACTTTCCTCAGCATCAAGTAATTTCGAAAATTTTTATAAAGTTCCCCCAATTTCTCATTCACATGCGAACTTGGTTAATTATTGAATATCTGAAAGCTTCTATTAAATCTGCCATGGCTGTGCACACCTACTGCATCATCACGTAGGCGGTCCAAGCCGACCTGCAATTAGGGTTTCAGGATCACCAGAGCTACTAAATTCATTCGAAACAGAATGTCCTATGGCCGTCGTGTGATTGCGAGCAATGAACTCAGAGGCGTCCCGAAGAACCGAATTTCTCTGTTCTCCTTCGTTCGATGCTTTTCACCTAACTCGATTCATCGACTCGAGTTCGCTGGAGGGGAAGCTCTGTCTAAAAATATGCCCTGTAAATCCGAAAATTCGTTTCGAATCACCGGCCGTCAAGAATAAACGACCGGGCGATAAAAAATGCCTCGAAAGACCGCTTATTTACGTCGGTAAATAAACAATTTATCTCCCGCCCACTGCCTCAATCGAGAATCGAACGGACCTAACTCACGGGACGAGCCGTCCGAGTCACTATAACCGTACCATATCGACCCTATCTATTTTATCACGTTATTGACAGGTGAAACGAGCGGACTTCGCATTACCGTCGCGAGAAAATCGCTTGCCACGCTATTTTGGCCACGGTGGGCGTCGCATCGCGTTAACGATAAATTAGAGTGGTTCACACACCTAAGTTCGCACCTTCCGGGTGTCGTTCGCCAACGTTCTCACCTCTTTGGAAGAGGTGTCTCGATCTAAAGATACCCCGACTCATCGAACACCGTCATCCTTTGCCGCCTTTGTGTCAGGCCATCTCACCGATATCGTATACAGGGTGCTCCGTTGTGAAATATCGTTGGCTTAACCGCGCATTCTGTAGGCGATTCTAACTGTAAGCAGAAGAATTCTAATCAACGTGTACTCTCAGGTGAATCGTTTTCGCATTATGCGTGTTTAAAAATTGTTATAAAGCCGCCGCTCTACATTCATATGTAGAGCTCTACGATTTTATATACAGGATGTCCGTTGTGAAATGTCGTTGGCTTAACGCATATTCTGTAGGTGATTCTAATTGTAAGTAGAAGAATCCTAATCAATATATAGCCTCAGGTGAACTTTTTTTAATTATGCGTGTTTAAAAATTGTCTTAAAGTCGCCGCTCCGTGTTGAACACGGAGTATATAACTTGTAACTGTTGGTGTTTAATGTTAATAGAGTATCTAATAGGAGATGTGCAAAATGTATTGGTATATGATCAAAAGCGCATGTTTATATGGCACACGACGTAGAATATAGAGTATCTCATCTAATACAGACCACTTAATTATTCTTTCTATTTTTGATAATATAAGAAATGTTTCATATGTAGTTTGGATGGTTCCAAATAACGAATACGCAGCAAGCAAAAGTTTTGTCAGAGCCGTCAAGGTCACCCGTGCTTTTTCATGTGGATAAATATATTTCTTTCTTCCGTATGTTGTATCTGGCAAGAATAAGCGTTGCGACACGCTTATTAATCAGAATTTGAGATGACCTTGCATGCTAAAATTTTAAGCCGGATATGAAATATATTTTCCTTGAAACTCCAAATTTTTCCCAAACACGGTTGATTTTGAACAATCTTTAAAAAAGAAGATATCGAAAGAATATTTTATGGTATATTTTGTCTTTGAAACCATTCAATTACTCATGAAAGATCTTTCGCATCCTTAAAACTAGAGGAGATAGGTAGGTTGTCTGTTTTAATTAGAGCACGCTTTACTGCGTAGTTCGAAGAAAATTGTATAGTTAATATATGATGTACTTCGAACAAAATTGTACAATTATTATAATATATTGATAATTAGGTTGCTGTACAGTTCCAAGAAAATTGCATAATTCATAAATTGTATCGTTCAGAGAAAGTTGTATAGACAATACGATGTACTTGGAAGAAAATTGTATAATTGACATATTCTATATTTCGAAAAGAAGTATATTGTTAATCTATTATGTGCTTCGAAAAAAATGGTATAATTAACACGTTGAATGCCGTGGGGTGACCGGTGACGGACACCTCAAACTTAATTTAATTAAGTAATTGTCACAAAATTCTGAGCAAAGTAAATACTGAAACAAGAAGTTAGGAACAGAGGAACACGATTGAGTACTCAAATTTTTTTTTCATTACGATTTGTATAAATAATAGTGAATTATATCTTGTCTGATCGCATATGACTGTTTTCACTGTGGCAGTCAACGTGTTAATATATTGATAATTAGGTGACCTTTTGTCGGTGGAACATACTGTATATCAACCTATTCTTTAATGGAAAATGAATTCATTGTGAGCAAACTATACTGAACTGCCAAAGAATTGTACGTTAAAAATTATACGTGTACTTTTAACTGTAAAAGTTTGCTTTGTCACGGTTCTGAAGTAAATCTTGTGCTCTCACTCACAGTCCTTTGAACACATTTTTAAGGATACCACCATGTACGTTCTTTAAAAACTCGTATTTTAGATTAAAGAATAGGTCACGTGACATCCGATAGCTGCACAACTTTGAGTTGCTAGCCATTATCTGGTGCTCACCCATTGAAACACGTGCACTCTCCAGACTCCATTCAGCCCTTCACCCTATCATAAATTCTTCGAAAAGAAAATAGTGTCACGCTATATCTGACATCGATTTTCCTTGGAAAATATGTTGTGTGCTTTTATGTACGTTGCCATGTACACGTACCTTCTTCAAATACTAAATTTATCTAGTATTTATAAATTGGAGTAGTGGCACTACAATAATTCTCAAATGCGGATAATTAGAAAATGGTTAACTCGAGGACGTATGTTTATTAGAACCTTGTTGCTTGGGCACACCTGTAGAGTACGTGACCAAGTTAATACTTCATAACAGAAAACCCTATATCTTTTGGAAACGTTTCTCTGCTTCATGAACGATGCTGCAGTCTGTTCATTCATGCAACTAGATGGATTTCCTATTAAACAGTTTTGCAAGGATTCCAAATATTAGTAATAAATTTAGTTACACTGAAACAGTTCAGGATAGCATATCATATACAGCTACGTATTTTTTATTATGTATAAATACAGGTGAAGATAATACTTCTCAGCAGTAGCCAATCGAGATACTAATTTCAGTAGTCAATTTGTGTAGATTCAAGGCATTCAACAAACTTATCTTTGACTGTTGGTTTGGACAGAAGTCACAATTTGAAGTTCATTTAAACTTTTAAGGTCCAGACGTGCCTCTCAAACAGAAATGATACACACAGCCACATATGGTCTACGTGTACCATTGAAGCCCACTGAAATTCAGATTAATGCTACCTACAAATCATGCTACCCTTTCTACCTGAAACAATTGGTATTCTATGAGTAAATGAAGACATGGGACCAGCTGAACCCCCCCCCCAAGGAGAAGCCAGAAACAATTGAAATCGCAAAGGGTTGACGTAGCGATGTTTCGGAAAAATAATGATACATTCTATCCGTTTCGAGTTGGCATGGTGTCAGTCCGGATGAGTCAAGATGGTGCTTTTTCAGCGCACTTCCTCCGAACGAATCGATAAAGCGAGACCAATAACCTCGAGCGCAACGGTCACACCGTAGCTCCTCCGATTTTCACCGAAAATAGCTCTCCGGGTTTTGTCACGTTCGAAGCCGGCCATGTTCGATTTCCTTCGTTTTCCAACGACGAAAGATCCCGTCCCTCCTCCGCCGAAAATAAACGTCGACCGTTTATATCGGGAGCATACATTATTCGATTCTTTACGAGAGGCCGCGTCTCAGCGAATGACTAATTGGAACAACAACAATGAACATATATTTTCCGGCGTGCGGGGGCGGTGGCCGCTTTGAAATACATTTATTGCCGTGCCTCGAGACACAATCGAATCCTGTCGGACATGAAGAGGGCCCCACGGTTCTTCCTTATCTTTCGTCGTAAATTAATCTGCCGCGTTTCACCCTCCTCTCTCCGTTTCGTTTGCTAATATCCCTAAAACATCGCGGGGGTCTTCTCGGAACGAGTCTCTTAAAAATTGTTTTCTCCTTCCTCGAGCAGCCTCCGAGGGGTCCGAGTTCAAAGTGGCGCTACCGTTGCCACTTCTAAGCATCCTAGCGTCTGAGATACGTTCAAAGTGTTTCATTGTAGCATATTCGGTATGTTTGTTCGCTTCATCGCAGTGAGGTCGCGATTTCGACGACAGGTCAGATTCAACCGCGTCCAAGGGAGAATTTTCAGTTTAGGAGGGCGGGGTGGACAGTCCGGGAGAATTTACAGCGTTAAACGGTACAATTAATAAATTCATTCGCATGGTAGCATCAATCACGAGAGGTTCAGTCGCACGTGCGAGCGTAGAGGATTTCTTTGACGATTTCCATCCCGTGACATAACGAACCGTGGCCTGGCAGTCGCCGCGCAGGAACAAATGCGGCGTGTTAGCATAAATCTCGAAATCCATTTGAAGGCGGGAGCCTATTATCGTGGATGGACAACCGAGATCGTCTCTCCACACCGCGGCTTGGCTAATTAAACAAATGCCGGAATGAGTCGGCCCACGAATCAACCTTTGAGATTCAGCCGACACGTGGCACTCCTTCTTCAGCCTCGTATTTCGATGATCTGGGGCCACGGTAACATTGAAGGAAGTCTTCTAAACCTACAGTTCAGACCAAAAAATTAAACCTCTGAAGGTCAACTCCTTGTCTGCGATTCAGTTTTTGTCTTTTCTTATTTGGAAATGATCAGAATGAATAGGTGACTGAAGGAGAAAAATAATTAAGGCATTGTACGATGTAATGAAAATTGAAGGTTTTTTTGAAGCATGGTAAATTAATTTGTAGGCGGACGCACAACCTTGATGGCCTAATCTGGATGTGTCCCTTATAGACACCTGATATGCAGTTTATTTTCAACTGAACCGTGAACATCTGATAAAAGGCGGAATATGTAGGTGATATCTGGTTCCTGAAAGGGATGAATGATCTATAAATCACTATTTTTAGTTGATTCATTGATTAGAGGAAACTACACTGCACTAAATGGTATTTACTCGTGCGTGCAGTCATTAGACTTAAACTATATTGAATTATTTGCTCGAAATATTTTCAAATTTAAGTTTTCACATTTTGGCATTATTCTCAACAATAAAAAATTTTTTATTTCACCAGTTTCTAGCACGTGACATCTACCGTAAGCTGCGGATTATGTATTTTATAAGTGCTAAATTATAGTGAATTGCTAAGTTTCGACTAGGAGCAAAAGTGGTAAGTTAGATTGGATTAGCATTACCCGATTGCTAAGTTAGTTCGGTGCTAGGATTAAACGAGGCATGGGTTACGCGTAGGTTAAATCTTAATTCTAAGTTAGTAGTAGATGGGATATAGGGTATATTTGAATTGCAACTATTATAGAAATGCGGAAACTGGGTACCTCAAGGTCACAGTCTCCTCTTAAGAGGACGGGGCGCACAGAGGTTTCTATTACACAGTATTAAAATATAAGATATGTACATTATAAAAAAAATGACACCTGTTATTAACATTTTTATGTAATAGAAAATAGTTGAAAATTTGCTCTGCATGAAAACGCGGCTTCTAAATTCACATGATTTGAAATAACAATAAGGATCCATTCTGATACAAAAACAATATATTCATAAACTATAACAGTATACTTATTATTTGACATAGCATAGCCTTACTAAAAAATTCTGAATAATTATTAAAAAAAGAATATTGAATTTAAAAACATAATTCGGGCGAAATTCAACGTACTTATTTGTTAATAACTCCAAGAGTTTTTTAAATAACAGACGGATACGTCAGGTTATAAAGAGTACTTTTCACCATCTTATCTAAAACAATTAATTTGATTAGTTGGATAGTGAAGGATATAGCCTGCCAAACATGTGGGATGTGAAAAACGTGATTAAAATTCTACGTGCAGCACGAGGAATCACATGAAAATATTCGCTTAAAATACTCATAACATTTTTAATTTTATGAATATAACCATAAGATCTTTAGATCATGTTCTTGAATAAATGTACGATTCCTTCCAGAAAAAAAAATTTCGATTGCTTAAACTTCTACTGCATTCTGCTTCCCCAGTTTATTAAATGCTCTGTACAATGCGCCCTAGCATACAATATCCATATACGTTTAACTTTCACTCTAATTTCCAAAGCGCAGCTTTGCATGGACCTCCCTTCAGTCAGTCTGTGTAAACAACGAACGACCTTGAGGTGCCTACTTTCTATGTCCGTACCGTAGCAGAGTCCGAGGTCAGTTCTGGTTGAAAAGCGCATGAAGATTGAGATCCTTGAGGCTTTCACGGCCCAGGTTGCTATGATGACACTTGGGGGAGGTTTTCGGGCGTTAGCCGTGTACTAGCGGACTTATGTTCCCTTTTTAATAACGTTTCGCCAGCACTGCAGGTAGCTTCACTGTTAAGATTCTCTATTTATGAACCGTGTTCACTGATCACCAACTACAGATATTAATTGGTCAGCTGATCAATTAAAAGGATCGTTCCGGCGGTCTTCATACTCCGTCTGCATTAGAACCAGTCGAACCATTCATCGAGTCTTCAGAAGAAAATGATTACACCCATCGATAAGGCGCGCAAGCAAACACCGGGTCGATCTGGGGAATTTCAACGGAGCTTGTCCCAGAGACAATCGAAATAGCGAATGCTCCGGGACAAAGGGCAGGATTGCAATCAATAGGTCTCAGAAGAGGAAGGAGGCCGTCTATCTCTAATGCCGTACATAATTTAGGCATTAAAATACGAGAAGCTTCTGGTGGAGATGCTATTAGCGCGGGGTGTGCTGGAGACGGTGACGCCACCCGATGCAATTATACTTTATGCCCTCTGCCACCCGCTGCTAACGTCTCCTCTCCTCTCTTCTCTCTTCAGAAACAGGCGACGCTTTTTCTTTCCACCCCGTCTGTCTGTCTTATCCTTTCCCCTACCCTCGCCCTCCAACTCTCGCATCGCCCCTCTGCCCCTCGCCGGCAAGTATAGATTTATAACTACTTAAAGTTTCGCGATTTATTTCCCGCTTATCGGGATATGTTTACGGAAGTTTACTTATCACTTAGCGAATGCAAATGAGAACAGGCGAGGGTGGCTGGCACCGGGTTTGCTCTGAATTAAGCCGGCGTCGATTCGACAGCCCCCGATTGACTTTGCTCGGCCCTGTCGTTCGTTATTAATTGTCCTTGATGCATTCACTCAGCGCTCCTCCTCGTTTCAGAGTGTACGATTTAAAGATTGGTAAGCTTGACTGGAGAATACTTTTAGTCGAAACCTAATCAAGGTGGTACAAGCATTTAATTTATAGACAACCTAGTAATGGGTGATTTTAGTAAGCACACTCATAACTTGATTCTGAGTATGGTAGAGGAGAATTGAAAAGATCCGTCAAGGTCATGTGTGTACTTGTGAATTGACTGACTTTTTAATGCGAGCTCGATATTTCAAGTGATATGTCTCTTTTCCCTATTCAGTCATATATATATTCATTTTTACACTCCTGAATGGTAAAAGAGATGTTCTGTCGTACACGAGAAAATGACCTTGGGTAGTTTCATTCGAGTGCATCTACAATAGGTCTAATTGAGATGGTTTTAGTAAATATAGGACCACCGTGGTAACCGAGGAGTAACTTATTTATAATACAATTTTAGTCAGATTTAACCTAAAGTCTGGCCGACTATGAAAACCAGGGGTTGCAACCCTAACCCGAATAGAATACAGTTCTCTAATATGCCGGGTAACCCGCCTAACCCGATGGTCGATGTTCTGTAACGCTAGGGGTAACCTGCTGCTTCATGCGTTAGAGGAGTGCTGTGAAGCTTAATATGTATATACTTTGATTTCACTGAGCTTTGCTGGTACGTATACCGTCTTCAAACGTAAAAATAATGTCCAATATTTTCTATCAAATCGTTTCCTTTAAGAATAGACATACTCCCTCTAGCACTTCTCGTTTTTCTGGTAATTTAAAAACGCCATTCTCATAAGAATTTGCGACACATTATTAAAAGACTGCTGTACGTGCTGATCCTTGAAGACGTTTGTTTCTGTATATTTGTTAATATACATATATACATGCATACATACACATAACTACGTTTTATAACAATTATAAATGTATTTCATCTGATCAATAACAAATGCATGCACAACGTCATATATAAAAACTTTTATAATCAAAATAATTCTATCCTCTGAAAATCAGTTTTACTATTACATAAATAATTCAATATTTAAATCACATTTAACCAAAAATTATTCCTTCTATATAAGTAAAAATAAAAATATAAATAACAAAAACAGAAAACTAATGACTATAAACTAACAGAATTCATTTGTTCTTCTAATCATAGTGTCATTCAATACATATGTATTTAATCAGGATCGGTAATTACTTAATATAAATTTCAAATCAGAAAATAACCTTTCTGTGGTTATTTGAGTAGTTGGCACAGCATGTACAATTCTCGAAAGTTTGTATAATTCGGGGAAGGTATGCGTTTCATTTTGCCAATATTTTAAAACGTCCACACTCCTATTAATACGTAAAATATGACAAAATGCATTTACTGGTTACGGAATGTTTACAAATGAGCTGACTGTATTTTATTGTGCTTCCTCGCGCAGTGCGGTACAATTTTTTTCTTAATAAATGCAAAACTTGAACAAATTCGTTTTGGTATAAAAATTGCAGAGCTGTCTGCTCAAATTGAATGTCTGCCCCAGAGAATGTTCATTATTCGGTCGTGCGACTGCATCTTTCCCACAGTATTGTCGTTTGTTTATTTTTCAGTCTCTGGTTTGGATTATACGCTTCAAGACAAAAATCTGATTTTTGATTACAGTGAGTATATTTTAAGTACATGTTGAGTATATATTGAGTATATTTTGAGTATATCCTATTGAGCATGTATTGAGTATATATTGAGTATATCCTATTGATCATGTATTGAGTATATATTGAGTATATATTGAGTATATCCTATTGAGCATGTATTGAGTATATGTTGAGAATATGTCGAGCACATATTGAGTATATGTTGAGCATATGTTGAGCACATGTTGAGTATATGTTGAGTACATACCTATTGAGCATAAATTGAGTATATGTTGAGTATATATTAATCACATATTGAGTATGTATTGAGCACATATTGAGCACTTATTGAGTATATGTTGAGTATATATTGAGTATGTGTTCAGTATATCTGAGTTTTATTTAATCAAATGTAAGAAAATGCACAGAGCTGTTCGAAGAGACTCTAAACTCAAACGTAATTTATGACACGGTGTAGAGTCTTAAGTGTCGAGCAGCAAAGGACTCGTTCTGGTACGCTGGTCCTGGGGCTGAGAACGACCCAACGGCATCCATTCTCCTTACAAACGAACTAATAGACAGACGTCTGCGATACGTGCATCTACGATTTGCGAGAACACTGCACAGATAGATGAAAGTGGTGTTAGCAAAATTTGAAGAGTATTTTCAACACAAAGACTGTTTATTAAATATTAAAACAGACTACAATGCTTCATTTCATGATAAATATAAAGAAATAAGTTACTTACACGAATTATTGCATGTGTAACCTAGTAGTAGAACTCGGTGTATCATCATTAATCCGCTCCAGAGCTGGTCTAGCCCGCTATCTGTTATCAGGATTAACCAGGTTTTTGACCCGACTAGGTAGCGGTTAGAATCCCCGATGAAAAGTACGTGAATCAAAAATATATGACCTCCAGGACCGGCCGGAGTAGCAACTGCTACAGTTAGCCGTCTAATTATTCTCGATGAATCCGCTAAAGACATGTCTTCGTTTATTGAACCGGAGATGACGGGTTCTGAGAAATTGGCGTGTAAAAGCGGAGACCAGGCGAAATCTTCGAATGAATAATGGTGGCCGTCGAACGCCGAATGTTCGGCTTTTTGGTGGGTCTTAGGCGACTGTTCTGATTCGGTGAATCATGTGGTTCGAAGAAGAAGTCAAGCAGCAGCGAACACGTCCACTATTTCGACGCGACGGGGTTATTTATTGACTTAGCACCGCGGACTAAGTTGCTATTTTCGCTTGCTACATATTAGTTTCGCGTCGCGTGCCAACGTGAAAACGATTTCAGCCTTTTCCGTCTGTCAACTAATATCTGAGGCCCCTTTCGGTCAACCGCGGAGCTTCAGACACGAAGCATTTCACTTTCCAACGCTTTGTCAACGTTAGCCGTTTGTTACTTGCAATGAAGTCTACAAACTACAAACAAGATGATAATCCGACGGAGTGACATGTGCTACGCTGTATTGCTATAAAATGTCAGCAGTTAGGCTCGAACGTAGGACAACGAACTTGTCTATTTCAGTTATCAGGAGACTGCGGATCTTAGTGCAACTTAACATACCCAAGTTCGTGAAGGATGCACTTTTTGTAGAGTTACTGAAACAAGAAATGTACTTCTGAACATTTCGCCCCCAAAATGCAGTTCTGGCATAGTTGCGTTTAATCAGCTACGTGAAAATCAATAATACTGAAGTCTAAAAGTGTATGCAGTCATACCCCAGAGTTTTGTACTAATTGGTTCTAGAGTAGCCGACGTAAGTCGGGGTAGGCATGATGTAGGTATGTATCAGGTATTTATTTCATGCATTCTGTTCGTGATGTTTATCGAAGCTACTTCTTTTCGAGTAGAATTTCTGGATAATGCTTCACTTATGCATAGGCTGCGGATGTTTATGCAAATATACATTTTTAGACTTCCATATTCCCTATGTTGATGCAGTCTAATAAATGAAACGTCAACAAGGCTGCACTTGCTCTTTGAAATGTTCAAATTATATAATTTTTATTTTGCTAAGTTATTAAATATCCATCATGCACCAATTTCAATATATTAAATTGCATAAACATCTGCAGTCTAGTTATGTATCTTCGAGAATAGTTCAACGAGAACTAATAATAAGCACATGGACTATGGGGGTAAGACAAATGCCTATCGCGTCGCTACTAGAACCGACATAAATGCGAAACAACGCAAATTGCATGGACGTAAATCGAGGGATTACCGCATTTGCATAAAAATTCGCTGTCTAGTCATCAGGGGTGGAAGAAAATTTCGGTAAGATGTACGAGAGAACTTTTCAATTACTTATGAGACGAGACGTACGTTTATTATGTCATACCATGATTTTTTAAGCAACTCGACTACTGGTTGGTCGATGGCACTTTAAATAGAAACGGGCCAGATACTTCCAAACTAATCGCGAATGTCATTCACCGGCTGAAAATTGAATTCTCATTACCGACAAGAATCGTCATAAAACGGCGCTATATTTGAGTTATATTCGAACGCAGTGCAAGACAGCTCCACCTGAGTTCGCTATGATTTTTTTAAATCCTCACATAATTTAAGGGAAATATGCTTGAAATATTGGAATTAGATTCACAATGAGTGAAAGCTTTATTTTTTCGTATACAATAGATTGAAAGGAGATAATTAAAGGAATTCTATGAAATTAAATGTCAATACATGAACATAAGACTCTGGGGGTCCTAATCTGGTTCTAACCTTGATTATAGGTACATTTAATGCAGACATAATTGAAACGTCCATTGGTTTTTAATTCAGAAGTAACATACAGATTGGTCATTTCGTTGGCTACAGTTTATAAATATATTATAGTGAATAAGCAGAAACATGCTTTGTGCGTAATATTTTTATATTATAAGGTGTACACTTTCTTGTATGGACTGACAGGTAGCAATTATTTATATTATTGTACATAATTTAGGATTTGTTTCGAATTTTTCCATGTAAAGATCCGTTTGGTCCCGGCGCCAAAAAAGTGTTTCCCGCCACTGCACGCAGACGCCATATTTCTAATAATTTTCAATTTTTCAATTTTCTTTTCTACTCTACAAACATGCACTTTTACAATACGAAAAGAATTAAGTGGATTGGCTTAATAGTTTGTCCTCCAATCACTCACAAACATTGACCACTTTTTAGTGCCGAGAAACGTATATGACCCCTTAATACGTGTGAATTTCGAATTTAGTCGACCTCAACCTTTTCATAAAACAGCTTCCCTTAACGTTTCATCGGAAAACTATAATCAATAAAACAAACAAATAAATAATATGAATCTTTGGCACCTGGATCCTATAACAAGAATCTGTAGCTCAGCTAATACTTTAGCAGACTCTGTTAACATGTTGAACGCCACAGTGAAAGCGGCCATACCTAATCAGACACGATATAATTTACTATTTTGTATACAAATCGTAAAGAAAATAAGATTTGAGTACTCAGTCGATTTCTCCTGTTCCTACATTATTATTTCAGTATGGTGTTTGCTCTGAATTTTGCAATAATCAATGATTATTTAATTAAATTAAATTTGAGGTTTCGGTCACCGGTAACCGCCACGACGTTCAGCGTGTTAACCTTTTTTCGACACCGTTATCATCGTTTAAACGCATACATATTTCGGCTCTTATTGAGCGAGCATAGCACAATTTATTATAAGTATACATGCAAGATGCTTATGTTTGAGCTATGTTAATGTTAAACTATTGTATTAAAGTGCTTGTCCCGAATATAAGCAAATAAATAAATAAATTATGAACATTAAGAAAACATGAAATACTGTAAACAATAGAATTTGAAGACTTGTTTAAATTTAGAATGAAGTAAATGACAGTTTTAAGTAAACAAGCATAAAATTGTAATTGTAGAATGTCTAAAAGAATTTGCCGCTGAAAAGGTGAAGCAAGTTTAGCAGAGACGTACCAGTCGATCATGATGTCAACAGTGAAGTGGTTAAATTTCAACCGAAAACTGCGAATATGTTTGCTTTTTTACATCGCGATCGCAGGGGATCTCCGATAACTCGCCGAAACAGCAAGGACCGACACTTGAACGTTCGAAGACTCAGGAACTGAGAGACAGAAATTTACTTTCCGTTCGCGATGAGGATTCGGGTGCAGCGCGCTCACCTCTCGCGAGTTGAAGGGACGCCGGAAGGGGAGTGAAACGAGTAATAGCTACGGAATATTGCAATAATATGCAAAGTATATGAGGGATATATTAATTTCGCGAAAACGGGTAGAGAGCAGCCGCCTCAGCCCCGGTTTTCTGCGGGCTTCCGGTGGCCCAAAAGAGGCGGCGTGGGGTAGAAGGTGGTCGAGACGAGGAACCGGCGGCTTCACAGACAAATAAATACGCGATATTTCACCGGATGGGAAATGAGAGTTTGCCTGGTGGCTTGCTTACCGGCTAGACTCCGCGAAACTGAATTTTAATTCTGAGGAGCGTGTATCCACATGCCTCGATTACCCGCTCCGCCGCATAATGTACGCTTTATTACATCCACGAGATCCGTCTGCTGCAATTCGACGTCGAACCGACTCGATTGCGCGGATAACGAATTTTTCCCTACCCTCCCGAAGGAATTTGCACTGACAATTTCGTCTTGCATTCGTTTGTAACTTCCACACACCTTTATCAACGGTCTCGCGGCTCTGCGATATTTTGCCGCAGTTTTTCGTTGGGAGTTTTAAGGGGGTAAAAGGGTATTGCATGTTCAAGAAATTGAAATTTCTTTTGGAATTGATTTTGAAAGCCATCCCTTAGAAGTATTTTTAAAATAGATTCGTTGAAAAATTCGCATAATTACAGAAGTTACAGCTCGAAAAGTAACGGCGAGTGCAATGCAGGTAAACGCGGTAAGGTAAGCTTTAAAGACGCTTTTCTCGAAGCCATCTTTTTAAAAACGGTGAACATCATACATCGAGAAAGGATCGATATTTTTAGTTGACTTTTTAATTGAACCTACATAACACTTTTCTGTACAATGTGGAGCTCGCTTAATAAGATTTAAGAACTCTGAACGATTTTATTAAACATTTCTGAAGATAATTATTATGGAAACAATTTACAAAGTCGATATTTGTTGTACAACTTCGCGAATTTTTATTATAAATTTTTAAAAAAGTTCCGCCTTGTGGATTTTGAGTCAGAGAAAACTTATTTACAACGATTTTGGTTTCTGATGAGTCTTTAAACTGGAATCGTGTTCACCGCCTGGACCTGGGCATTGTGCAGCGCCTACTTTGGAGCTTTGTAGTTTCCTTAATTTTTAATATTTTTGAAGCTTTTTCATTTTAAAATACGTGTTATATCCACAGTAAAGAACTGTACAAAATTCAATTGGTTTGAGATATTAGTCACTCTTCAATCCAATCCAAAAGAAACCGTCGATTGTAGCCGTCGAATACCCTTTTACACCCCTAAGGGAGGTTTCGGTCCAGAGCTCTCAAAAATAGATCATTTTTACAAATTAAAAACCAAATAAAATACGACAAATAATATAATGAGAGTTTTGGCAGTTTATTAAGATTGCCTTAACCATAGAAATTTATATTTTCTTGTAATTCGATATTGTAGATGCCACAGAAGTGAGTTGGAGGCTTCAACAAAATCCTCCAAACTGTTGGCCTGACATAGAAAACAATGCCGGATTATTAAAGGATACAAAATTTCCGAAGGGTTAACCTTTAAAAATTGCAATAAAAACTTTTTTAAAAAAAATAGCGACCCTTGAAGTTTAAAATCATATTTACCCGATATTTCCTTTCTTTTTGACGCCTTTTAAAAATGCAAATGTTTGAAAATTTAAAAATGTTAGAGTCTAACACCCTACTAGAAAGTACATTCTTTACAATTAAAAATGTCGAAATCGAATGGACTAATAACTTTCCGGTGTATTTATCCCGTCACTTTGGAAAACACCGTTTCAAGAGAAACGCGTTTGAAATTTGACGTGGCCTATAACTTCAAGAACTTTCGAAATTTCGAAAAATACCCTTAAACACGTATTCTTAAAACGTTGAAGATTCGAAAAATAATATAAAAAGAACAGTTTTTTAACACTCTCACAGCCAGTACAAATATTTTAAATTCGTGGCTGGTTGCTCCTAGCTCCGGCTATTAATGTAAGGATAAAAAATATACTGTTTGTTTTAAAATATTTACAAATTATAATATTGAAGAAAATATTAATCATGATAAATGTCGTGTAGCTAGGACGGCGTAGTGAATATGGCGTTTTTACATCATTCGCCTTCTGCGATTATGAGGAGACATAATACTATGTCATCAGTAGACACTTTTAGAGTGCAATACGTTTGATTTCTATGTAGCTGATGAAATGCAACTATGACAGAACTGCATTGTGTGGTTTAAATATTCTTCACAAATTTAAATCCGTTACATTGCATAAAGATTTGCTGTCTGGTTAGCAGCAACCAACCATGGGTTACTAAAAAACGTACATACTACGTCATCAGCGAATGCAAACCTGTTATGGTATGAGCTGTGGGGTTATTGATCATTGATTACAATGATAACAATGTGAAATTTCATTATAGAATCCTACATAGTACATGAACAATGATGTAAAACGAGTATCTTGAATTTTGGGAAGCATTACCCATAAAGACATGTGAAAAATATTTGTTACCCTCTTAACGATGCATATCTTTATCCGGGTGATTATTTTTAATGCTCTAAAGTTCGTTGTAGTTCGTATTTAATCCTTTGAACATTCTGAAAAAAAAACAGGCTCCATGTGCTGGGATTTTCCGCGGTAGAATACGTTTCAAGTAGAATGTCAGTTGTTAAGTTATTTCAGCGTTAAAAACTGCACAATGTGTCTCGAAACATTTAAATAAGACACTCAAAGGTGATAATTCCTCCAAATGCATACACAGGTTTACAGAATACAAACACAGCTTCGTCCGTACCAGTATAACGGCCCGTAGCATACCGTGAACGCATGCACGGGTTCGTCGTTCGCAGTGTGAAGAATTATAGCAAACTTCAATCACTTACTTTAGATCTAGCCGGTCAGTGTAAAAATCGCATAAAACATTATTATTCGACGTTAATATTAAACCTACGTAATTATTTTATTTATTTGTTTGCAGCGCGTATAAAAATCATATAATACACACACATCACATTCTTCGAAGCTTCTCTTTAGGTATCGCAAAAATTGGCCATTTCCCCCCAGTGTCCTGTTGTTTCCTCTTCCCGGCGTTTCCTTCGGGCGACTTCCTCCGCGGAGCGACGAGCAACTCAAAATCCCTCGAAAAAAAAAAGCGAGGAAAACGAAAGATAAATTCAAAACAAAACTTTCGTGGCCGGGAGTGTTGGAAAAAGGAAAAAGGGGAAGACCGCGGGTTCGTTTGGCATCCACTGTTCGAGAGTGCGGCCCAGACGTCCAGAGGCGAGCCTGGTCGTAAGTTCAAGCGAAGAATTCGCACGGGAATGAGGAATTGAAGTTAGTTGCGGCTTTGCCGACTCCGTTCGTCGTCGTCGAGGTGGTAGTGGCGGATAAAAAGTTGAGAAAAGCAAGAGTTGAGATCAATACCTCCGACCGACCGCCCCATCACGACCTCCCGGCTTCTCCGTACAAGTCCCCGGACTGAGACCTCTCCCTCTCTCCGACTATATTTTCTTTCGTCAGGTGCTACAGGAACGCGGAAACCTAGTCCAGAATCTTTCCCAACCTGTCCGTGCCGAAACCTGGCATGAAAAAAAGGCACCTGCTTCTCGTCGTGCACGCGGTCTGATTTAGAAGATCGCGGACTTGGTAAAATACAATGGGTGGTATTTTGAGACGAGGGGGATGCGAGAGCGTTGAAAGCTTCACGAGGACTGTAACTCCCGGCACATAATCTGAGATGCGACCTGCCCAACCTCCGGGCCGAGTTGTAGCTGCTAACTTAGTTTGTGAACTGCAAAATCCTCCGCCACCCACCAGGGCATACAAATAATAATTCTTTGTTTCGCTCGGAGACGTGTAAATACCGGCGTGGCTCTGGCAGAGAAGCGTAGAAAGAGCAGACCATTCCCGCGGTAACGCCTAAATCGCTCCAACAACTCATCCGCTGAAAGTTGCGACGAGCTTCGGAGATCTACGGCGGCAGGGCTTCACCTCCTTCCGCGAGAAACGCTGCTTCATGGCCTCTTATCCCGCTGCTTCTTCGTCTTTCCCTTCCCCCCGCCCCTCTTTATCCAGATCTTGCTCCTAGATGACCTCTACGCTCGTCTAGGCTCCGTCTAGATCGCGTATTATCGTTCTTCGTTAATTCGATCGGCTGCAGCATTTCTTTTACCCTTGGACAGTTGAGACTAAGGTTGATAGTGGTCAAATTTCAGGTGGGATGGCTTGTTTATACTGTGAATAACTTTCGAAGCAAGGTACGCTGTCTGACGTGTGATTCTGTTGAGGATCATCGGCTACCTTTAGATAGACATCCTCGTTTATTGAGCTATATCAAAACCACATTCAGTCAAGTGGAATCGACTGGACACAAAAATTGAAACGAAATAAAAAAGATACTGTAGCAAGAACACACGAATTAAGCATCCCAAGGTCATCCACTTGTCTGCGGTAAAGCCTTTCCTTTTTTATTTAAAAAATCTCCTGACGAATATATAACTGTAGAAACACAACAAATAACACAGAGTACCATGTAATGAACATTAAAGATCGTATTAAAAAAAGTTAATTTGCAAGTCAAATTACGACCCTGAACGGCCTAATCTTGATGACTGCATCGTAGGCTCAAAAATTCATCCATCGTTATTGAAAGCAAAAAGGACAAGCGAGGAGTGCTACGCGTAGCTTCTATTTGCCGGGCAGTAATATAGTAAACTCTTGTATCAGTGAAGGAAGGAAAGGAGACATGCTGAAGAGCTCCGTCCGCCTCAGACTGAAGCAGCGAGCCGGGAGAGAAAGAGGGAAAGGAAAAAGGAAGGAAGACGGGGTACTCTAGCACGGCGAAGAAAACGCTTCGGTTTATTTCAGTTCGATTTTTCCAGTGTCGCCGTCGCCCTGACGACAATTCGCAGGCGCGGTACACTCACCGCGTTCCTCTCTCCTCTCTTTCTCTCTCTCTCTCTCGCTCTCTCTCTTCTTCTCTCTCTGGTCGCCTCGGAACGAATGGGTTACGCCCAGATGCGCGCATCGAAGCCTGGTCAATAGAATCGTTCTCTTCTTGGTCGTAGCTCACCCTGTTCGACGCCCTCTCGGACCGTCGAATCGGGAAACAGCCTGCACAGGGAGAGAGAGAGGAGAATGAGAGGAGAGAGGAGTGCGTGTAGGTGCGTATCGGTCCACCTATACGAGAAAGGGTGGACCCCAATGTTGCTGAAGCAGTTCAGCAGGGTGGCGAGCATCCGCAGGACCACCCTCCGACCGATTGGAAATCTATTCCCACCCTCGAAGTCGAACCTCGACCTATCGGAGGGTTCGGTTCGGAGATATTGAGTCTGCGCTCTCTATCGTATCATGCTTACCCTCGTTCACACCGCCTGGTTTACTCTCCTCTTCTTTGCACACCGTTCTTTTGCTTCCATTTAGTTTTCGAACACCTATACGGTTGACCAAAATTGGTCCCGTGCATTCAGTTTTCGTTTCAGTTCAGCTGTGCGCTGTCTGGACTTTATTAAGGGTCTTTATGACGATGAGGATTAGTATCTAATCAGTATAGCCTTCAGAAAATCCAAATTTCTTTCAGTTATGACCATATGAGACTCACTTTCAGCCCTAACTCCCAGCCAGACACAGATTGTAATAGAAAATATTTTGACCTGCCTAACTGGTCTGGGACAGAACAGATCGCCTAAAACAGTCTGGAGTCTTTCAAGAATTCTCTTATTCAGCCTTTTTTGTTTCGTTTGCGATACATGAAACAGCCTCGTTGATTTTTAACGAGGAACCGTTGCTCATTAGCGACCTTTCGTATGGATATTCTCATCAGGAGGGTTTTACTCCTTTAAAATAGATGGATTCGTCGATTCAGAACCCCTCAAGGTGAAATATTTTCACGCTTACGCATTGTGCACGGCCCCATAGCTCATTGCATCGGACAGTGGTCAGATATTTTCACAATGGCGCTTTCATCGCGGGAAACTTTCATCGCGGCCCTGTTAAATGGCGGCACCGCGTTTTGAATACGCTTCAACAATACTCAACGCGCCCCTTTTGCCTTTGCGGTGATAGCTATAGTTCGGCACGGACCTTCTTGCCTCGAATATTTCACTGTACCCAGCGTAAACTGTGGCGGAATCACCTAAAACCATCATCCATTGTTGCTGATGGTTCTAGCGACGGTTCTTTTGAATTCTTTGGAAGTAGCAGACTGCCAGGAACTTTGACGGAGAGATCATGTAAAGTTAGAGGCTAAGTTTAGCGTGCAGTAATGATAGTAAAACGAAGGAGAGAGCTATAGTCTGATGACCCCTGCGACGACTGCCATTTAGGAAAATAGAAGTGACCCTGAACTCTCTAGACACCTCCGGCTATCGATTTCCCTCCGCAATATCTTGACCTCCTTTAACCTCAGCCTCTGTTCTTTTCAGCTCTATACTTCATCTAGAGGACTTGAATAGCTTGAAAAGCTGCTGGATCACGACTCTGGAGCCTTGACAAAATTTGTCATAATGTAAGTTCGTCTGTGATTGCTGTAGATTGTTAGTTGTCAAACAAACCGTGTAATTTAGAATTAGGTATACGATTAATGGGAGGCACGGTTGATTTCTCAGTGTCCGAAGAATATCCACCTGAAATATATTGTATATCATTCCACGGACTCAGTGTTATACAATCATCCATTGAAATAATTTAGCACAGTAAACAATCTAGGTTTGATTTAGATTCGTCTGACTTTACTCTACAGTGATTGATTCTGAATTTAAACCACGTGTTAGGTGAGTTAGGTCTGAGATGCGATGAATTAGGTCCTGTTAAAATCTGGCAATACTACTGCAATCGAAAAATCAGAATACATTACAGCTTTGACATATCAAGTTATTATTTTCGAGTTATGCATAAATTGGGTGTACATTAAATCTAGGTTACGTCTACGTTTCACGTTGGTTAGATGTGACTTTATTCTAAATTATCCCTGTATTAATCCTTAAATTACTCTATCTAAATTTTCGTTACATCTGCATTTTCTGACTGCTCTGAAAGGACTTCCAACACGTGATCCACAAGCAACCAGAAACTAATCAGTCAAATACGCAAAAAAAAATCACTTAGGATACGATGATAGCCGTGCAGAGAACCCGTCAGTCAGTCAGTCGATTGCTGCGTTATCAACATTTCAAGTTTTCTGATTGAACTTGAGATACTTGAACCGCCGAGGAACGTTAGCCAAGGTGTCAAAAATTGATAGAGGCATCGAAGGTGCATGTTCTACCAGCGGCCAGCCATTTCTTCGATAATGGGTTCATGCTCGAGCTAGGTAGCGGCGCGGGGGTGGTGGATAAAAAAAGTCGAGCTTTTCGTCTTTCTCTCTCGTACTCCTTCGTCTATCGCTTTGGGGGCGGTGGCGGTGTGTCGAGGACCGTCGAAGGGGTGGCCAGACCGTTGGGTGGTCTAGAAAGAGAGGGTGAAAGAGGGAGAAAGGAGGGAATGGAGGGAGTGAAGTTCACCGGGGGTGGGACAAGAGAGGGTATAGAAGCTATCGACGTTTTTACGTAACAAATCAGTCGTAACTGGCGCGCGACCGTGCGCGGTAGAACGACCAATCAGAGAGCCAGCCGATATTCGATACCCGATCGCATCATAGGTCCCTGCCCGCCACCCTGAAGAGCAAAGTCCAATAGCCAGATGGGAAAAAGCGGAGAGGAGAGGACCGAGTCCAGGGAGGGATGATCATCGGAGGGAGAGAAGAGACCAGGGTCTGAAAGAGAAAGCGTACAGCTACGAAGACAATTGAGACCATTCGTCCTTGGACTCTCCATTTTTTTCTCGCGCGTTGGACTTCACCAAGGTCGAAGTCTCTCAGCCAAGTCTCGCAATATTGTTTCTTTCATGAATAGAAGATATGATACGGAATAAACTAGAAAATGTCCAGTTTTCTAGCTGGTCGCAGATGAAGGCGACTGTGACCACTGTTAGATTGCAGTTAGCACTTTCACTGGTAGTATTTTCCAACTATTTTTACCTGAAGAGCCCACGAGATTCCATGGCAAACGATGAACCGGTGTATAATTAATGAATCCGCGTTTAGCAGAGTTAAACTTAGATTACTTTCACCTGGCGACCTCAAAAGCAACTTGGACGTGTTTTTTAGGTCGTTCCTGAGGGTAAAGACCCTGTAGAGACTATTCATCTGGGCCACGAAAACGTGATCTTAATGTCATTCACAAGGAAGCAGTCGCGTGACCGGAGCTAAAAACAGAAACATTAGGGATTCAGGGACAAGTAGAAGAGTTGATTCTAAGAAAATGAATAGTAACAAGTCGGGATTCCTCAAGGTCTACGTCTGACCTCGATTTAAATGTGCTCGTACTATAATATAAATTACTCCTGACATTATAGCATGGCGCTGATTAACTGTCAATATGAAATGTCTATAAATCTTGTTTTACCTCAAATCTATCCCATTTACCTTTGCTGAAAATTAAGCTTCAATTTGGTTTGGTCCAGAACTGACTTACATCCAGGTCACATATGGCTGGGCTCTATACTCGAAGTTCTCACTTTATTTAACATTTACCTTCAATCAGACCTGAACTACCCCTTGATCGTCCAAGATCGGTTTACATTTTACCTTCGTTACACTTTTTCCCTAAATTAGGTTTCCATTCGATTGAAATTAGACTCAAGCACGTTCTGAACGACAACCTTGACTGCATGATCATCAGTAGAAAGAGAAAGCTTCGGTGTATGTATTACAAATATCAAAGGGATGATGCTGAAGTACGGGAAAGTAAAGGCGCTAGCGTAGAAGGAGCGTTTTAATCTATGGTCCGTGGGGGTGGGCGGCGAGGGTGGCTGGGGCGGTCGGATTATAATCAACCCTTTTATCCTAGGCTTTCCATGTCGCTAATTTCCATAATTACACAGACGCTAAAATCACAATATCCTCTGGCTGGCAGAAAGGAGTAACCTACGTGAGCTTGCTCCTCCACCCACGTCACACGAGTAGAATGCCTGGTTCCACGGGGTGGGTGAAAGAGAACGGGAGGGTGAAAAGGAAAAGAGGAAAGGGGCGGGAGGAAGCGGCTGGCTAGAGATAAAGGTACCCTTTAGCTAGGATGGCGTTCGCTCGCATGTTTATGCACTCGTATCCGCGTGGCCGGGCATGGAAGTGCCTGGATAACCAGCCAAGTGACAAGCACCGACCTGCCAGCCTCTCGACTCGAATTTTGAAAGGCAGCCAACTCGGAAAAGTGCCTCTAAAAGTCTCTCGATAAGTGGCCAAGTGATAACCAGCCTGTTCTCTTCATCCTCCAGCCCACGAATCACCTCTAATCGCTTTGAAGTTGATCAGAGGATCAGAACTCATCGACCTTGCCAAAAAGCATCAGGAACCATGATAGTCTTCAAAGTCACTCACAAGGTGATTACACAGATCTCTATATTTTTACCTAAGTTTCGTCTAAATCACGGTTCACCTTGATTCACCTGTAGTCAAGCTAAGTATAAGTTGCATCTAAGTACGGCATTGGTTAGGTCTGGTTTAAGTTTGGCCCGGGACAGACTCCGCTGTCGCGCTTCGTTCCAGGGCAGACCTAAATTTCATCTGACTTTCGTCTGAATTTTATCAGAGTTCAATGTCTGATACGAAAGCTTAAGGTAAGCTTTCTCAGCTATACATTAATCCGTTATCTGTTCATGTAAAGATCAGAAGTCCCATGTACATGAACCTTCCCAATATGGCCTTGAAGTTTCTTCACCATGCAGATATCCAGTTCTTAAGATTCTAGTCCAGGTTAAATTCCACATAGGCCTGAGTTTTCCTGGCATTTTACCTGAATTAAGTCTGAACATGATTTGTGTTCCATTGGGATTTCCTGTCTGACACAAAAATTTAAATCGTTTTGCTTTGATCATTCTAAGATCGGGATGTCAGGATCCGTCAGCCTTGCCAAAAAGCTTGAGCGGTCAGGGTAGGCTGGAAGGTCCTTCACCCTGCAGCTACCTAGGTCTCGATATTCGAGCGTAGAAGGACTCGACGAGTGACTGGGGTTGACTTTTCTCACTTTAACCTCGCGATGCGATGCTTGGCTTCAGGAGGGGGAGGAACAGGGGGTTGCTGGGGCTGTATCGAGCGGCCCTCCTACATACATCTATCTCCAGCGACTCCTTCCCTCTCCTGGCCGTTCCTCTCTTTCCTCTTTCCTCTCTCCTCTCTCTCCACCGCTCCCAACCTTCTCCTTCTCCGGCTGCGCCTCCCTCCTTTTCACCCATCCTTCGCGACTCACCTCACCTAAACCTCTGTTCCACCCTCTGCCACCCCTCGTTCCTTCTTTCAGCGTCGATCCAGCCTCGAAAACTCGCCGACAAACAAACCGCAGACACTTTGCAGTTTTACGCAATCGTAAGTTCCTTCATTTGTTTACCTCGCGAATATTGTTACGCACGTCGTGGTAATAAACCCGAGGAAAGTTCTCCGGGACATCGTAAAACTTCGACACGCACCTCTTCAACATCGAAAGTTGAAATTTTCATTAAAGGCGAAACGAAGATCGATCGAACACCGAAATCCGAATGACACGTCTGAGGAAAGGCTGTCTTCGTTGCTGACCAGGAGGCTCGGAAGCGACGATCCCCTACAGCTTTATGCACTTTCCTCGACTGCAAGGTTAGGGTGGGGAGCCGCTCGACGCCGAAATTGCTTGCAGTGTCGAGTTGCCGAGAAACTTTGGATTTCGGACGAGCAGCGAAAGCGGCGAGGGGAAAACGGAGTACAAGGTCACGCGTCGGGGCTGATTATTAACTTTTCCGCTGAAGATCCTGCCCACGCCAGTGTTTCTCCGTTCGAACCACGATTAAACCCGCCGCACGACGCTTCTATGAATCCGTTTTCGAAAATATTATTCATAGCGACGTTTCGAAAGCTTCTTTCTAAGAAATTCATTCAACCGCGAAAATTGAATGCACCGGAGGTCATGAAACCCTCCTTGGCGTCAAGGTCACGTTCGTGACAACACTGATTCGATAATTGAATTAACACTCTTGATTTAAATTATTTCTGCTGGCGTACTTGAAAAAATTTAAAGTGAAAGGGACTTTCCTTCCTAAATGATAGACCTAACGTACGAATGATACATAATTAACATAGGCTAATCTATTAAGTGAAACAGGACTCAAGTCAAGAGCTCTAGAAGCACAGCTTTGGTCCGAGTTGGGTTGAACATAATTTGATAAGGGTGTAACTCAAACTTAATTCAGACCTGACCTGTACTAAACATGCACAGTAGAGCCTTGTTAGCTGACTGGGATTTTGCCTTGTTAGGTGACCACTGTTATCCCTAGCAGTTCTTGGAAGTAGCTCCGTGGAGTGAGCCTCCGGCGTTAAATATTTAAAATAAACAAAACATGTCTCACTTGCACTCAATCGAGAAGAATACCTCGAGATTTCCTAAAACTCTACCTCCCTTGATAGCTGGCCAGATATGATCTCGAGCCCCGGTCAGCTAACCTGAACTTGACTCGTATACATCAATCCTACTCTACCTCTGATATCCAAATTCATACTAAGACCAAAATTATGACAAACATGACAATCATAACTAAAACCTAACCTCACCTGACTAAACCTAAGCTTCACCCAATGCAATTGTAACTGGAAGCAAACTGAAGTGCCCGTAAGCTCAACTTCACCCTTGTGTGTAGCCAACTTCGAACGTACCCCATAACTAATTCGGACCAGACGTAACCTAAGCACGACGTGGCTAATCATTTTTGTATGAAAGGTGTGCGGTAGTTGGCCGCTCGTTATTTTCTGTAGATGTTTGCAGTAATCGGCCCTCGTGCACGTGTACGGAACGTCTTAGATGCAGAAGAGGAGGGAGTCGGCAGGGGGTGGGTCGTCGAACAGAGGTGCTGGACGAAGAAGAAGGGAGAGGCAGGACGAGAGGAGAGAGAGCAGTATCTTGGAGACTTCGCACTGTATCTTGAAATGAGTTTTGTTGGATCAATAAGTTCCACTATAAGAACACTCTCGCTCTGTCCCGGTGTATCGGGGTGTTGGTTCTGTCCGTGTTTATCTGTGTCTGCAAATAGATACACGCCGTACATGAGTCTCCCTTTCCTCCTCTCTCCTCTCTTCTGTCTTTTCTTCATCTCTCTCGCCCTCGCGCTCTCTTCTCCCACTCTTTCCCCCGAGTCCCTCCCTCTCCTACCTCTATGTATCTGTCGCAGCAGTCGACTATATACGAATAGGATAGTCGCTACAAGCATTTCGAGATGAGTCGAACTCAATCTCGCGGCAGACGTGCCTCCTATCTACCTGCCGTTGATCACGTGACCATGGATACGCGAATTTCGCTGATTGGCGACACGGTTAGGTGTGCGGGAACCTACGAAATTTCGGCTACGCTGGAACCAGTGAAGCCTAATTAATCCTGTCGATCAAAATGGATCCTCCGAGACAATGTTCTCTGATGAGAACAGCTGATGAACGTTCGGCAAACTTTAATCCTATTAGACATCGAACCCTTTGACACTGATTAAATCAGAAAGCATCCTGTCTTTGTAAAATGTTATGGCGCACCCGGTGCAAGATGAAATTTCACTGTCCGACATTTTTAGCGTAAAGGAACTTCGGAAGTCATTACGGTCTGGGTCAGTACTCGATTTTCTGCAGTACTGACCTCGATTAGGCCTGAGTTTTTATTATTTAGGTAGCAGCCGTTGGATCAGTAATTAGTCTAGATTGAAAGTTGGTTAGATCCGGCGGTGTTTGATAAATATTCAAATTAGAATTCATAGGTATCGATAAGATTTAAATTAACTGTACGTTCGCCAGATGAAACATAGGGTTTGCGACAGATTAACTATATCAAACTCAAATATTTCACCTATGGTTCCTGGACGCAACTCGAAAATTACGTAGCATACATTTAGGAATTACGTGTAGGTATGCGGGACCTAGTCTAGAAATTACATTCAGGTTTTCTAGGCCCAATTCGGAATCTAAATCAAAATTTAGGTCACATTTTACTCAAATTTGACCTGAAATAAGTAGTCGTTAAGTATCGATTATAGCAATATTCCATAGATCAGAAACCCGACTTTGATCAAACTTGGATTACGCCTAAGTTCGCCACGGGTTAGGTCTGATTTTAGTCTTACTTTCCCCCGGTTCAACAATTTTTTTCAACTTACCCGATATACGAATCAAAGCTCGAATTTTTAATTTCAAATTAATCTGATTGTCTTATGGGCTTCTTCGAAATTAACCAAAATTAACCACTTCTGTTCCTATTCGATTGGACATAAATCTCAGTTTTGACTGACATTGTTCTGCGCTTTCTCTTTGCGGGTCCTAAATTCCCCCTAAGCTAAGTGTGTCTTTCATCTAATCTCGATCTCGGTTAGGTCTGAACGAAGATATCAAATACTTTTTACCCCGGATTCGTTTTGCAGTCAGCCTGTACCGATGCCAGCCAAGCATTACCGTATGTACCAATAGAATACAATCTATAGCGGGCACTGTGGGGGTGGTTACATAAGACCACACTCTCCTCGTGCAGGCAGGTACACGTCTCACACGTGCGCACACTAGAACAGTAGCAGACAGTGCAGCCAACCAAACGGTGGGCTACAGTGTCGCAGTAGAGATAGGGGAAACAATTGCTATCGGCCCGTAACAAATGCGCGGCAACCTGCGTTTCTCCCTTCGCCACGATCATTATATTTCCTGATTAAAATAACGCTAATGCCTCCACGGGTTTTGCGACTATCGTCGTCTTGGCCCTGTGCCTGCGTCTTAACTCTCTCCGCCCATAATGGCGTCGTAAATTGCAACTTTGAGTTATCGTGCGATCGATTTAACCGTTCAGAATTATTATCGCCAACCATCGGTCCAATGAACTCTGTTCTAGCCTACGGAGAAAGCAATTGGCGATGTCTCGAACCAATTGAAACTCCGGATCCTGAACTGAAGGACTCAAAGGTGAAACGGATGACTTTAGCTTATTCCGCAGTTCTCATGAGGGAACGCAACGCCTAGAAATGTTAAAAGGTTCTTAATTAAGCTCACAATTACTTGTCCAAACATCCTAATGCTGTGATTCGTGGTGATACACCCTTTTCAGGATCACGCTCCCAAGTTTTGGGTCTAGAACGGTCGTAGCTGGTTTAAGGCATCACCTGGCCCGCTGATGGCACCACAATAAAGCTGATGATCGAGTCGCCTTTCCTCAAGGCTTCTTCGTTTGTGAATATCTAAATCTCGAGCGTTTTAAGCAGCGAGACCTTTGTGAGCGCAATCTCGAGCAATAATCAGAGTCCTCTTGTGTCTCCCGTGCGTGGAACGGCGGTCCCGTTTTACGAGAGGCCCTGTAAATCATTCCAGACCTCCGTGAAAACGTCTCGGACGTGTCACGGGATTCGGTACGCTCGTTCCAGGAGAATTCTTCTTCTTCGTCCACCTCCGCTCGTTTCCAGCCCGATCCCCGTTTGATAACGCGCTCCAAAAGTCTTTAGGTGCTTGCGATTCCAAGAAACTGTGATCACGGGTTTGTTCAGCTACTCGCGACTGTATTTAGAATTATAGAACAGTTGGCAGCGTCTGTGATCAGCCAAACTGATAGTGTGGGGGTTATTGTCTTCGAGAGAGCTGGAAAATTGCTACCGGTGGCGGAGAAATCGTGGAACCTAGCGCTATCTATCAATCTAGAGCACCTGTGCGCTTCTGTCGCGCTTCGAAGCAATCAGGGCCATCGATGATGAGAGGAAAATCGATGCCAACTCGTCCAATTTCTTTGAGATCATCCATTTCCTGATTCGCTGGTAGATCTCTAATCCCTGATCGATGGACCAGATTCATGCAATCAAATTACATCGATGCCATCCTAATTGTAATTGGGTTTGAACTCCCGGATGAAGCAATGTCTGAGATTTAAGGAAGGCTGTCTTTCCAACTCAAACTTTTTACGCTAATTTGCATTAAATGGATACCTGGAGATTTTCATGGATTAACTAATAATATCCTTGATCAGTGATCTGCTCAAAGCTGGACTCGGTTACGCATCCCAAACGACTCCAATCGGTCTATTCCGATTAGAGATCTGGTCCTTGGAGTATGAACCGACGTTGAAGAAATCGGAATAGACGATTCGCATAGGCGACGAAGAAGGACATTAACGTGGAAAAAGACGGTTCTCAGGGGGGTGGGGAAAGGTGACGAGAGAAAGACATTTCCCACAGATCAAAGCGGCCATAGTCGCTGTAAGTTCACGCGAGCGTAACTGAAGAGACGAGCGCGCAATTTATAGAAGCCGGAAAGCGGGCGCTTAACAAAAACAGTTATAAAGATGACGAGTGTGTGCGACAAGGCACTCGAGCGTGTACAGGACGTCGCGACGCCGCGCATAATCGTGACAGACGCGATAATCGGCGTCGTCACACCGTTCGCCCGCAATTACCGAGCAGGCAAAGACTCCACTTCGTTTTTGGGGACCTTGAAGCCCGCTCGAAGTGACGTTCATCATACGTGACGTTATGTCAACCGATTGGGACATCCTTCCAGCGCGGGACAATCACTGGAAACTCGATCAGCGAGACTCGGCTAATTTTAAGCCTGCCCTGAAGCTAGTATCTAAGAAGATCACTCAGAGTTGACGCTGTTTTACGTGGACGGCGTCATTTTCCTCAGAACAGAGTTAAGAGTCTACTGATTCGACCAATCATTACCGACGCGAGCAGTCCACGGTCGAAATGATGACGTGGAAAACGTCTATCAGTGGTCTGACGTTTACTGGGCAGCGATTTACAACAGCCGTGGGAAATTCAAAATGGAGGTGGGAGAGCGGTCCAGAACCTGAAGTATAGCATGTAAAGGAAAGAACGTTTAGTTCATGAAGAAGTTTTGATCAAAGCGATCGTTGTCACCATTCGTGGCAAAATTCGACGACTATTATTAGCGGAGAGCCCGTTGGCGTCGCAAGAGGATCAGAAAATGCTGAAGCGGTGCGGGGGAGAAAGAGAGAAAGCTGCATACCATATCTAATAGTGAAATAACTGAAATAATTCAAAAGGAGTTATGCGAATGCCTTATCGTCCTGACGCTTTGAATTACCCGAGCCGGGGGAGGATGGACGACGAAGAGGGAGAATATTTTTAGAATGATCTATGTCTTCGTTTGATTCCGAAGATCGCGCCCGAGAGTCTTAACGGGATCTGGTTACCAGCCCGTGTTTTCGGATTCCTCGGATCGTCCTGGACCCGTTATCGGCAACACAAATCTACTTTCTCGCCTCTGTTCTGGTAATTCTGTTGACGAACTGGCCCGTCAGCTTCCCGCCGATCCAGATTCCAATGTGTCCTCTCCGTCACCTTGCCGTGGAAAGTATTTCTGCGCTCCTGAAGAATCTTGGCATCCTTGTATCGAGTAAAAGGACTCGGCAGTGCTTCGAATAAAACAGTTGACTGGCTGTCCATCGATAAGGAGTTACGATGTCACACAACGTGTTTAGGTTTAATGCAGAATAACTGCAGACCTAATTCGGATGACAGCCAATATCGACGTAGACCATGCACTGATGAAAGATACACCTCTGACCTATCCCAAACTTCTCTAGGTTCCTTTTTTGGTATTCTGGTTTAAATGAAGTATTGATCAGCCGATAAACCCTGCACTGGTCAGAACATACACTACTTCAACTTAGGCTAAGTTCAGACCGAGTTTATGTGAAATTCAGAACACCAAATGGAGAAAGTTCAAACGTAACGCGGATTGCACTTACAAATGTTAGTATAATGTGTAATATGTAGAATAAAATTGAGAGAAAATTATATAGGATCTTCCAAAAAAGTGCCGTTTGAAATTGTGCATTAATTATTGATCTTTTTTTAATACTAGACATGTTTTGGATGATGTAAAAAGCACATACTTTAGATTGTTTTCTAAAGGTTATTTCAAGGTCAACTTGTCTTTTTAATGTAATAAGACACTTATATGGCTGTTATATGGCTTTCGAGTAACTGAAGGTCAAACAGTAATCCTTTGCAATTTACACACGCGAGTGCATCACAAGGTATATGCCGTTTGAAAACGAACCTAAACTACAGATTTTTTCGAATAATGGTAGGGGTACACTTTTTTCTATTTTACGTGTAGAATCGGAAGACAGACGGCTAAAGTTTTTTAAACTGGTTTTAAAGGCTGTTTCAGTGTTAACTTTTTTTTCACTGAAACGCTACACTACTTTGTTTATAAATTGTTGGATGAACAGAAGACAAAAACGTTACC
This sequence comes from Macropis europaea, assembly GCA_916610135.2. Classification (NCBI taxonomy): domain Eukaryota; kingdom Metazoa; phylum Arthropoda; class Insecta; order Hymenoptera; family Melittidae; genus Macropis; species Macropis europaea. The sequence goes on along the minus strand of OU744345.1, from coordinate 19,622,454 downwards.
TTTCAGAATGTGTCTTTTAAACAATTGAATTTTGAATCTGACTAAACTTCAATTACTCATTCCACAGCCATACCTCATAAGAATTTTTCATTTGCTTAATGAAGATCCACAAATGGTAAAAGAAATGAAGTAGATCCGACGACTTCTAAATTTTTATTTTTAAAACCATTCTCTATTACAATAGTCGAAGGTTGGTTCATAATTTTCTAAAATTTGTTTATACTCATCGGTAGCAACATTTTAAGCTACACGTCGTTTAAGAAGCGCTTGACTCAATCGGACCCTTGTTAGACGAAATTTTAGTTCTAACTCACCCTTGAGGTAGATTTGATAAATCCAGACACTACATACCGGTCAGCTTTCTTAAAACTAGACTCTTGTATTATTTGCTACAAATATAGTGTTAACTCAGTATTAATCCATGCTATGATGAATCCAAATTTGTCAGACAGTGAAATATTATTCATTGTCAGTCAAGACCGCCTGGAGACCCTAAAGCAAATCCAACGTATGAAATCCAAAATACATTTATAGCTTCCTGTTCAGTGTTTCTGTCGAAGACACCTGCGCCGGTGAGCAGCACAATTTTTAGCCGAAATAACAGGAAATTCGATTTCAGATGAAATGTACGTATCAGACTTGCTCCACTTCTCGATTCTGTACCGATGTAACTCTGATAGACAGGTCAGTCGTGTGATTACATTTTTACGCTACTTATAGGAGCCGGTTCAGAGACCCGACTCGCTGAAACATTAATTCTTCCTCATTTTTGACACCGTTCAATCATATTTAGCTGGTGGAAACGAACGCCACTGCTCCTCTTTTCGACAGATTATGAATCGGGATCGATCACGCTTCCGGAATTGCGAACTACCTGTCAGTGATGCTTCGTCTTTAATTGAATCTTCGTGGCAGAGATGGAACGATTAATAAGAATCAAAGTGACAGCGTGAACTCGATTATGAACATCGATTGCGGGGCGCAAGAAAAGCTGCCACGATTCATCCACGGATTCGACCAGGATGTTATCCGTTGTTCTCTAAAATTAAATCGTAAAGTTAGCTACTTTTATCCAAATGGTGATCCCGTTTTGGACTGTAGCGCGAATTCGTTGAAACTACACTAGACCGAAACTGCATTAGCTCCTGTTTTTGTTTTTCTGTCAAAGTAATCTAAAGTAGATCAAATTCAAAAATAAATTTAGTGTAATTCATTGTTTGGCTAAATGCTAGCACAAATCAGGCATACAGGGTGGGCCACATAAAACAGGTCACCTAATTATCCTCTCTTGCTATGACGGTACGAGAAAATTTACATACGTAATTTAAATAATTTCAAAGGGTGAATAAGACAGAAGAAAAATTTTGCTATAAATGCCATTTATTTCTGTTTTTTTTTTCAAGATTACCGGCGTTTCTTTACATGAATGTACACACTTTTTTTGTACTGTATGTTATATCTGATATGAACACGCATTTAGGTATGCATATAAGTGTGACTTTAAGCTTGGACTCTAAAATTTTAAATTAAATGTGAAAGTTTCTTTCGCCGAGTTCCCAGGTTTTAGCAACACGTTCTCAAGCTGACTTCTAGTATCGTATAGTAGTATAATTCTCACAAAGTTTGGAAGCTTGCTATCACACCACAGATGTTACGATAATGTAAATAACCGTCCATCCACGTAAGAAGGAAATTTGCGTGTTAACGGCGTTGCTATTGCTTTATTTATTTGCGCAAAAAATTGTACATATATTTTTGTAAAGGAAGATTGCAATACACAAATTAAGAAAAAGACACTGGTTCTCGTTCGACCCTAGATGTTAAGTTACTCTCGATGTTAACTTCTGTGTTGCTGTTGACGTATGGTGCCACGGAAGTCACCTGAAACAGTAGGTCCTTCAGTTAAATCAGTGGTGGCCACCGGAGCTCTGGTCTTCCCCCACTCTAGGTCCATTCCCCTCATATAGGTTGTGATCTGTAACAACAATGGACTGAGGATGAACGAAGAGGTAACTGCAGGGAACTCAAAGGAGTAGAATGGACCTAGAGTGAGGGAAGGCCGTAGCTCCGGTGGCCATCACTGCTTCAAGTGATTCGCTGCAGTTGAGAAAATATTACAAAGTCATATTGTTGCTTCGTGTAATAAAATTCGATATCTCTGAGTTAACACGTTGGCTGGCACAGTAAAAACAGCCACTCCTAATCAGACACGACATAAATTGCTGTTTTGATTGTAAATTACAGAGAAAGAAAATATTTAAGTACTCCATCGTATACATGCCTTTCTATGTTAATATTGCAATGTAAAATTCGCTGTGAATATTGTCAAAATCAATAATTATTTAATTAACACGTTGACTGCCCAATACAACTTGACTTGTTTAATGATCGTACCAATCGATGCTGTCTTACATACAAAGAAGAAAGGAAGTTATCAAGGTTTCAGCTTATACAGGACCAGCTATATTGTTTTACAATCAACGGCTGCTACAAACTTTAAAACACATATATTTTACATTAATTTCATGCTGTAACACATGTCTCGAAATCAGTGAACGATAAATCTCTTCTACTGTGACCTTGATCCTGTTTTAATCATAAAAATCAGAAACTCTGGAAATCACAATAAATCAGAGAAAGCAGAAAGCTAAAAAGCTTCGACATACAGCGCGGAACGCGCAACTGGAACCACCCCAACAGCTTCATAAATATTGATTCTAACAAAAATTGGTTAAGATGGGCATTACATAGATCGAAGGAAGCCAAGAGATGCACCGTTCAAGTTTGTCTGATAATCATAGTCATTCTTCATAATCAAGTGATTTCCACTGGCGTTACCACAAACAGAGCACCGGTTGTCGTTGGATCGCCAGGGTTAAGCAGCTCTGGGCACGGTCAGCGCTAAGACAGGTGACCGTCTTCACAGGTTCCGCGTTGTTGTTGACACACGGTGGTTCAGAACCCGCCTAAAACTGTCCCACAACTAAATGACCACACCAGTCGATGCTGGTTTGCCTAAAAAGAGGAAGAAACTTGCGCGGATGATCGACTCGCTCGTACGAGGGAGCGTATTTCAACCAGGTGACTCAGGCTGGCCGCTCCACTTAGCATAATAAATCACGGGCATCAACACCGGACCAATTAACGCGCGTCGGGATCGACTTTCGGTAAGCCGGTGCTATTACGAGTGTTCGCCGGTTCGTGAGGTCAGGCAAGAACGACTTCCAAGAGTCCGAAACACGTCGTCTGTATCCTCGATGACGCACGCATCCGTCGCGTTTTATTACACGTGTCTCTGTTGGGCCTCTCAGAAGCATTCCACGGGAGCGGGCAATACCCATAAATCAGGTGTATATCGTTGAACGAGCCGCGGACTACCTCGTCACCGCGTTAACGCGTTGAGCAATGAACTCCGGATCTTTATGTAGATCGTATCGGTCCGCCATGACACGTGGAGAGTGTGAGAACCGACGCAGACGGACCTGATAGAGCAGGTTCTTCAAAGACATCGGTTAGCGCTGATAAATTCTCGCGTGCGCGAATATTCCGCCAGGTTTTGCGACCTAACCTGCGCGGAAAACCTGGTTAACCCTTAGAGTATGGAGCGGGGCGCAGCCAAGCACTCCATACGACCGACGCGTATTTAAAAATAACAAACGTTGTGGTATGATTCATTTACAAGGTTTATCGTTTCGTAGACGAATAAACAGGTGTACGAATTTAATTTCTAATGGAATATTCAGTCAAATTAAAATTTTTGTGTATGATACGCCTCAATGTTAGGCTATAGCAAACGCATCATTTTGAGCGGAGAAATGCGCCTTTGGGCCACAGAGACAGTTTTTGCTGCACGTATACATCCATCCGCAGTTCTCCAAGGGTTAGACGTGTATAGTAATTCGTCGTAAACAGTATCGATATTGTTGATAGGTCACAGAGAGCTGCAAACCATCTTAACACGTTCGCTACCACTGTCACATATGTGTGACGCGTCGATTCTGTTTTGAGAGCTCGACGTCACACATGTGTGACAGAGATAATGGATAAAAATAAAGCGTGGTTTCTGGTGGAAGTTTTTCTCGAATCGACCATGGTAACGAACATGTTAATAAGAGTTTTGACACTTTAGTGACATATAGTGTGTCTGACCAGGTATGGGAGTTTCCACTGTAGTAATCAACACGTTAATAGCAGAACTATATTTTCCTAAGCGAAGGAGGTAAGAGCGAGACGAAAGAAAGACTTGACAACAATATAATTTTGTAACTCAAGATGTATCCTGATTTTTTTAGGGTAATTAAAAGACAGTATCAGATACATAAGAAAAATTTTCAACGTGACACAGACTTTATTTTCTGTATTATCTTTATATCTGTAAACAGAACACGTTTATATAAACTTAAAAGTTTGTTTCAGGTACTTTGATTTGTTTTTAATAAAATTCAAAAGACTGACGAGTACACTAGCGATTTTTCCACGTTCATACCTATAATAACTGTTGCATCACAATATGAAATAAAATTGACCAATATTTCTGGCATCCATAACTTGTAAAGTTTGAGCAATCTCGAAAACCAGAACAAATCCTTTTGTTTTAATCACAAGAGAGTACACGATCATAAAATTTCATAATAATCGGAGATGGTGTGTGTATAGACTGCGAAAATTATTCTGTTTGTTTACATTTAACATAAAATGAAGCATTGTATTCAATTTCTGTTCTTTTTTTGTTATAAGAGATCTGTGATTAAAGTAAACCGATGATAGTAGGAATTTCTTGTAGCAGCTGGTTCCCACCAGCACTGTTCCCTCCATAGAATATTATTTATTGCGCAGGGAATGTAATTTTCACAATCTTTCGATAATCAAGAATCAGGCAATCCTCTTGAGACTCACTAACCAAACTGAATATAATTGCGGTTTATGAAAAAACTTATTTACATCCTACGTACGTTTCAGTTACTTGTCCGAACAATGAACATTCTCTTGGTGACACTCGAATCAAACAGTCGATCAGATTTAAATAAGAAAATAATAGCATATCACACATTTTCGATGTGCTGGAATGTAGCATGCATAATGTAGCATCAAAGACTGTATTCTATCTTTGATGCTACATTATGCAGTTCTAGGCACCTGTCCACGCCAGCAGATCGAATACGTGCGACACTCTATTCTTTTCTCACGTGAATCCGACTTAAACCTAGCAACGCTCTCATAACCCGCGTTGGGGTTAACAGGTTGGACAGGTTACCCATCGCGCCACAGAACATGGAATACCGGGTCAGGTGGGTTACCTGGTACAGTAAAGATCTGAATCCAACTTGGAATATAATCACAGACCCCACAATTCAGTCGCTGAAGATCATAGTACAAGGCTAGGACAATTCGCGGTGCGTTTGGCGACATCGGTTCATCTGGACAGCTTGGCTAACTTTTCTATACCCTGAAGAACTTCTAATGATAGAGATCAAGACTGATCTACCTTGGTCCGGCCGTATCATGTGCTTAGCTCGAAGTAAAGAAACGAGGCCATGAAATACAGCAGAGAGACGTGTTTTTCAGGGAGAGTGAAAGAAGTCGAGCGACACGCCGGAACAAAATGATTGAAAGACGGTCTAGTATATTGGCCTTATACGGAGGCAGCGGTGAATCCGCAGAGAAGAAACTGCCCAAGCGACGTTAATTTGTGAACGATTACGGGCACCTGGTGCTGGGCCCGAAGACAAAGAGAGGTCGTGGCGTAACAAGCCGGCCATCGCGCATTCTTTCACCAGGCGCGGACTTCTCTCTCCTCCTCTTCAGCAATGTTTTCCGCGGACACTCGGCAATTCCACGACGCTCGCCGTAATTTCTGACGCGGTTCCACGGTGACCGCTGTGAATATCGGGAGCTTTGTTCTTGATGTCCGGTATGCGCGGAAAATGGGTGATAGATAAGCTTGGGAAGTCGAGAAATCGGGAAACGACTGACCGCATTCTAAGTGGTGACAGTCCATACGTACACCAACGTCGATGTTTATAAAATTCTTTTGGGATGGAAAATTAACTCTTTCGCAACTTCAAGTTTCGTTAATTTCTTTAAGCTGTAGATGTCGAGAATTCGAGGTCAATTTTTTGTAATTTTTGGTCGAAATCTATGAGAGATATGATAATGGGACAAACACCATTTTATTTATATGTTTATGTAAACAATGGTTTATGGAAAATGAGCTCTTCCATTAGTTAACATTCTTTAATTTTTTTTCAGCTATAGACATTGGGAATTTAAAGTCAGTTTTTTGTAATTTTGAGTCGAAAACTGTGAGAGATGTAAAAGTGGGAGAAACGCCATTTTACTTATATGTTTATATAAAGAATGGTTTAGCGAAAACGAGCTCTTCCATGACTTTATACAGTTTTAAACATTTACAAGCAGGAATTGTTCACGTGAAACATTTGTTTCAAGCACGTCTCCTTTTTCAGTAAAATTGAAAAATCTTACAAGCCAAATATTGTATCTTCAGCAATCACATCTGCAGTCCACTCCGAATTATTATTTTTAAAACGAACACGACCATAAATTTCTAATATCCATAATTTGAACACGTTAAATAATTTCTACCCGCGGAAGATAACGTGCACACAAAATTCTATAGACATTGAGGGTGGTATTGTGTATGGACTGCAATCATTTAGCATAGAATCACTCGAATAAAAAAATCTGAAAGCTCACAAATCAGTTAGAAATCGACGAGTCAGTGAATCAGAAATCTGACACACCTGACACCATTGAAACTTACAATAGTAAATTGGAAAATTCTAAAATGGAGACACCTCTCCTATAAATTGTTTCTTTAATGGTTCATGTACAGCCGTTTGTTCTTTCTTATCGATATCAAAACGAGCGATGCTTTTCCACATGAACAAAAACGAAAAACACAAAACGCCACGAAGAGGTCTCTGACGCGAATTCTTTGAAAAAGCTGCATAACAGAATTCGTATAAGCGGAGGATCACACGCGACGGGAACTGGGCGTCGCCTGAAATGGAAGTTTAATTGAAGGCAAACAATAATGCGATCCGCGCATAACCAAGCGGGTCAGGAATGGCATTCGTTACGTGTCTCCATTTCCTCCTCTTTTCCCTCGTTTCTGGAGAACCCATGGGGCGTCTTCAGCGTCGAACGTATTAAATTTCATGCATCGCCTGCTCCACTGTTCGCAATTGCTCGCATTCTTCAATCTAGATCCCTATTAATGTTACATCCTCTCATTTTTTCGTCCTACGATGTTACCGAGGGGGTGAGATGAGTTCGAACGCAACTGTTTCGCACGCAGTCAGTTTATGTTGTTAGTACATAACAAAAACGAGTATCCCTATAAGAGTAGAGACAATAGCAAACAGGTTACAAAATATAAATTCCAAGTACATAAGTCTACGAACTGAGAAATCGTCGCGGAATACACGAGACGAACGTCGGTACAGAGCGTCTAAAGTGACGTCTACACTATACAGAATGAGGCACATGAAGCGTGACAATTGAATATTATGGAAAATATTGGTGATATGACGAACTGTTGGTAGGAAAAGTTGAATTGTATTTTAGGGGCACACTTTCATCAGCTTTTTTTTAAACCTTGTGTAAGCAATTAAAATGTTCACGATTTTTGTGCAACCGGGGTACCCAGGTACCCCAAGAATCCTGTCTCAATATACCAGATATACAGCTCCTGTTTATTGTCTATTGTATTGTTTTAAAGAAAATATAGGACTGGGTACCTAGTTGACCAGACAAGGGTTAAAGAGCACTGCATATTTTTTAATATACGTCAGTATGATACACAACAAGACGAATTCAATGGTCATAGTCCCTTAAGGTAAATCAAGGTAACAGGTAATAAAAAAGCAGTTATACGTTGCAATCGTACGTTATTGCAATCGCATTTATTTGTAATATTCTACTGTTTCTTGTCTACAATCGTTTGAGCAGATGCTCGAGGTGTTGGCCTCCAACTTGTATCATTTCGTAATTCGATGATAAACGGATGATTTATATGTAAATGATGTTGATTTTTTCTTCGGACACACGTGTTTGATACTACTCGATACCAGATCGGAATTCGTAGACAGTATCGATGCGGTATCAGTCCCAACACTACTCGTGAGATACCAGGGTAGATAAAAATTGTCCGACTACCCGGGTATCCATAAGGTACCCGAATCGATGAGACAGTCGAGAATCTCGATTTGGAAACGGATTGTCTTTCGGTTATTGTCGGCTAACATCTGTAAACTAAAATTCGTTCATATGGTAACGGCATTTGTTTGCGTCTTCCTTATTTTTGTTAATCCTTTGAGGGCTGAAAATTTCGAGAAAAAGCGTGCACTATGTGCTGAAGTTTTCCACGGTAGAACACGTGTCAAACACAATATTTCGTTATAATAATACGGTTAATATCGATTATTCAATTGTTTTAACGCTCCAAAACTGCGTAATATGTAACGAAACATATATATTTTAATGATATAAGGGGAGATGATAATTTATCCGAAGACATAGGTTTATAACACACAATGAACGGCTGTGTGTGGACCAATACGGTGACTCGCAGCACACGGTGAACGATTTTTTAGAACGCATCCCCCGCATTCCAGTATAATCGTAACGCGCACAATACCTCATTCAATTGTTTACACTTTATTCCGTTTATTTCCGATGTTGGTAAAAAATGTACGAAAGACAATTGGCTTCCATATCGAGATTCTCGACTGACTCGTCTATTCGGGTATCTCGCGGGTACCCGGGTAATTTTTGTCTACCCGGATACGTCACAGGTACATAAATCAACAAGTCTAATTGCAACCTGCACCATGAAAACTAGGAGTTGCGTGCATCGCAACATGTTTCACTGTGTTTAGGCGGCTTAAAACATGTCCACGTGAATGGAAAAGCAGAGGCTGACAGATCGTCGCACCCGACCAGAAGCAGCGAAAGGTTCACAGGAGCAGGCAAACTGGAAGTCCGGTTCTAGTAATTGAACACATGATGCGGGGCAAAACGTGTCGAGATCTCACGATCGATCGAACCCCGTATGCTAACGAGCGTGTTTCGCTCCCAAAAGTTGGTATCAGAGGCCGTCGTGGATGTCGTCACGGCAAAAAGCGAGATTTCGGATCGCCGAGCATGCTCGGTGAACGTTGTCATTACTTTCAACTATCTCGGGGCCTCGATGGGCCTAATCTCGGCGATTATCATCGCGTAACGGCGAACTTTTACGAGCGTATTCAAGGAGAGAAGCTGAAGAAGCGGCTCGTCAACGCGCTGACCCGTCACCGGCTTCCCACGGCACCAGTTCGTACTAATTTCATCAGTCTGCCCCTGGTCAAGCCGAAAAATTCGCCTCCGTGAACCTGAATACCGGGTACCCGTGGCCGGGTAATAAAACAAATCTCTTCAGGAGCTGGAGATCATTTTCGGCTGCCTTATCGCTCGAGTTTCACGATTTTTCCCTGGCATTAATCGACGGATCCTGTTTAGAAATTAGACGGAGCGTCGTTAAAAAGCAAACGATTTGTAGAAACGAAAGAGCACGATCGTGTCGCCGCAGTTCGGACGATTGCGATTAATTAATTTTACTCCGAGCCGAGACACTTAGTTTCCGTTCGTTTAAGCTCGTTAATACGCTATCCTCTGCCCCTCTAGCTGCCTCCGGCTTCCCTTTCTCTCTCTCTCTCTCTCTCGCTCTCTCGATCTCTCGATCTTTCTCACTCTCTCTCTCTCTTTCTCTCTCCTGATAACGTTCGTCGGACAAACTGGAGAAACAGCTCACTCAGTTTACGCCGTGCATGTAAATTCATCTGCGCCAGTTGCCTCGTCACGAACACTGACCTCCGCCTCTCTGACCGATCTACTCTGTCACGTTCTCCAGCACAGCCATAAGCGGAGCCTTAGAATTTTGACGAACGGGCAGTTTTATGCAGAACAGGCCAAGGAACTTGAAACAGTTGGAAAACTACATAAATTCTGATTTTAACTAAAGATTCAGATGATTGTTACATAGTTTGAAAAGACACGAGTGAAGCAGGATACAATGTTTTGTATTGTTTATAGTTATTAAGGTTTTAGCTTTCACAGGGTCACATACTGCTGTTCCTGTTCGAATGAGTACAGTATGAGGTAATGAATGTTACATTGTTTTGTACTCAACGGCTGATACGAACTCCATAACATATATTTTACATTAATTTCATACTATAACACGTGTCTGGAAACCAGTGAATGATCAATTTCTTCTACTCTGACCTTGATCTCTTTTAAATCATAAAAATGATGAACTCAGAAAATCACAAGAAACCAGAGAAAGCAGAAAGATAGAAAAAGCTTCGTTATACAGGATAGGGCAAGTACATTGATCTATTAAAAAACTTTATAAATATTGGCCTTAACAAAAATTGGTTCAGGTGAATATTACATAGTTCGAAAAAGGACGAACGAAGCAGTGTTCAATTTTCTCTATTGTTTACAGTCATCGAGATTTCAGCTTTTACTGAATCAGGTATGGCACTGCCTGTTCAAATGAGCACAGTATAGGGGAATGAAATTTACATACTATACATTGGATTGTCGCTATAAAAAATAATAGAAATTATACGATCAGTAAGATAAAGTTTATCTGCGAAAGCATTTTAGAACCAGCTCTTACGTTCCCTCGCACACAGTAACATTAATTAATTTCAAAGTTCGTCATCAAGTGGGCGCGTGCTCATTATCGCCGATAGTATTCGAAACTTCTTTGCCGGAAACGTGACGATTAGGTGGCAGGCGCGCAATCGAATCCTCGTTTCTGAGTCCTATCAACGATAGACAGGAAACCATTGAATATCGTCTATCTAATCAACTTCCTTCCTATGATATCTTCGAAACGAGTTTCATAGGAACCAGCCTACTTTCGTCACGGCTCCACGAAGTTTCGCTGGTTCATCCGATAACGAGTACAAATTACGAGTATTCGCTTAATTGGCCGCAAAGAAGATCCGCCATTAATTAAGACTCTCCAGATGTTTGAAATTACTTCGTCCGAGTGGGACTCGGACGTCTCCGGAAGAGTTTCCCGGGAAACGACCGTTTTCCAATTTCTGGAGTCGCAGAATTTCCCTCGAAGAGTCTCCGATTCTTTTCATTCGATCAGACCCACTCGAAACCGGCGATTCGATCGATTCGGAGGCTGATCAGGATGACGAATCTGCGTCTGAACTGTGTCACTTTCGCGGTCTTGGAAAATCTGTGACTCACAAGGAGGAGTCACTCTGAAAGGTCACCCTGGTGAGCGCTTTTTGCACAGAAACGAGTATAAATTGTACTAACTGGACTGTGGATATTTATGCAAATATATATTTTTACACTCCAGTATTTAATCTGTTAGTGTAGTTAAAGAAACGAAACATTGTTCAAACTGTATTATGTCTTTTAAATGTTCAATAAATATGCTTTTTGTTTTCCTTGCGTTATTGAAAGTCTATCTGTCACCCATAACTACTACTATTGGGCCCCACGGACCCAATGCTTAAAAAATTCTGGAAAATACCATATCAATTTTGGTGGGGGAAAATCGTACTTCGGAGTATTCTGTGGTCAGTTGGTTTCATTAAGAAGAAATAAATTTTTGTTTATGCAAAATGTGAATTTTATTGCAAATTTGAAGAGTGGGCCCTAGGGACCCGATAGTAGTACTTAAGTTACAAATTTTGGATAGTAGTAGTTACTGGTTAGACATATTTAAATGTTAAAATTTCAAAGTTTACGTATGTACAGGACGTCCGATTTTTATTTTATCAAGTGAACATCTTCTCATGTAAGTGATATCGGAAAATATTTCAGACAAATTTTGAGTGATTTTGACGGAGACAAATTATGGTGCCACTATGTTTTTTATAGGTGGAGGTGTAGCGGAGGTATAAAGGTCACCTTTGTTCTTTTTAATGGAACCTTATATTTTCTTATACATACATCGATCCAGCTCTTCATTCTTCACAAAAAAGTATTAGGGTGTTTGCACTGGAAAATCATTAATTCAGTGAATATTTTAATTTCAATTTTGTACAATACTATTCGAGGTTTTAGACACAGTGAAACGAACGATTTCCTAAATTAACAGTTCTTCAGCATAAATATCTTAACACTTATTCATAAAATTGTCTCTGTGTTGTAAGCCACGAATACTACTTCGTAATACTAAAATCAAAGTATCTACTAAACCAACAGCTTTTTGGCAGAAACACATTAATACTTTTTTAGAAAGAGGAAAGAACTGTATCGATTACCTTATTACAAAAATTGATGTTTCTATTAAGAAGAATATTCTCTGCGCCAGAATCCGCGACTGGTATTTTCCAAAATTAAAAAGAAATATTTCCTGAGCTGACAGTTTTTCGATGTAAGCACTCTAATACCATTTTATAGAAAATTAAGGGCTGCATCGATTGTTGTATTAAAAAATGTATAGTTTCATTCAAGAATCGAAGATGATCTTTATATCTCCGTTTACACCGTCAGCTTTGAAGAAATCACTGACATCACATCATGCCCCCCTCAAAATCATTCAACTTTGTCTGAAATATTTTTCGACTTCGCTAACATTTTCGAAGATATTCGCGTGGAAAGATTAAAATGGGACTTCTTCTTCTCTATTGACGACAAGTTACCAATTTTATATTACGTAACAGGAATTTATATCAAAAAAATAATTCCCCTCTGAAACATATTTTTAGATTAAAACAAAAACAGCAATTAAAATTTATTGTTCTTACAATTTGTCTACTGCACCGAAATGTAACTCAATACTCATGTACAAGTGGGTTTTGTACATGTCTACATCGTATTATAATTTTTTATACACATTTGTTCTAAATTCTTGTTAAATAATAAAACAAATTCATAATGCTTGGGATTTTTTTAATTTGATATCATTGAACAACAAAACAGTGAAGTGAAAATAACTGGAAACAGTAACAAAGGATTAAAAAAGGTAAAAAAGCCCTTTAGGAATTTGGGTCATCCTACTCTCCTCTTAAAGTCCGAAACTGAAATTTGAATCCACACGCTCCTCGTCGTCGTTTAAAATCAATTCTTTACAGAATTATTCACTTTAGGAGTATAATTTATACGGCTTGTTTGTTCCATACATGCAGATTATCAATTAGTAACAAAAAGATAATTAGATCCGACGATTACGAAACTGTAACATTCAAAGTCACTTTTTATCAAAATGGCTAGCCATGTTTGACTAAGATTCTACAATTTGTTTATATTCATCAGTCCCTGCGACTCAAATTCGGTCCCTTTAACCTGTTAACTCTGAATGACGAGTTAACTCGTCCTGTGAAAATTGCCCCGCCATAAGCAAGGCGCCTGGTAATTGTTCTCACAGTATTCGCTGACAAATGTTTAAACCAGTTCATCGAAGAAGACGATTCAACGTGTCATTTGAAAGTGTCTGTATGATGGACAAGGCAATTTACCTCATATTCATTCGTTTTTAACTACAAACAATGGGCGCTACTAAATAAGGAACGACCTGGTTAGCAGGTTAAAAAGTGTTCGCCCGGTTACAATATCTCCTTGTCGGTACCGATTTCTGGAACTTAAAGGTGAACCAAAGATGGAGATTTCGAGACAGAGAAATTGTGCGTGGTACCGAAAGGAGTCGTTAAATTGTATCTCTGAGCGTGTTGTAGATTGAACGAAACAAAGAGGGGTGCTGAAGGATAGAAAAACATGCATACAATGGCAGAGGAATGATCGTCCAGCCAAGGATGCGTTTTATAGGGCCGATGCCTTTTATAGTCCGCTGTCGGGCTCTAAAGAGACTGCCACGATGAGGAATCCCGTGCAATTAAACGCTTATTGCTTGCATATCTCCGAATCGATCCGCCACTAAAGTGAGTATTGGCGCTGGCTGTAAAAGCTCCTAGATAACCAAACCAGGATGACCACCGACCGCGTTTTGATCCTTCGATTTCGTGGCTTTCAGCGGCGGCTACGAAGCGTTCGCGATCATCAACCAAAAGACGGTTTACCTTTTCTACCTCAGTCCCCTGAGTAATTTGAATTGACCGTTAACTATATTCACGAGGCACTGGCTAACGTTATTCCTCTGGAAGGATGCTTTGAAAATATTTAAAGGGATAAGGATTCTTCAGACACGTCTAAATTAGAATTTGATTAAACTAATAATTAAACTTTGACGCTAGACATAACTAAAGCAGAATGAATTTAACACTAGATCTAACACAAATTGGCCCCTCATTCAGACCTAATTAGAGCTTAGAATGAAAGAGATAAATGTCTTCCTGCTGACTTGTGATACGATCTCCTCTTCCAGCAATTGATATTTGGCGCCACTTTTAAAGAATGCATTATCCAGCTCCTGTAATGAGTCGTTGTGTAATTCCACGATTTACATGAACCGATGCGAGTTTATTGAACACGTAAGATTAAGAATCGAGTGTATCTCGAGCCCTTTACTGTTTGGCGAAAGATGGCGGGAACGAGAGCGGTCAAAGGGGGCTGTAAATGTTTCCTGGCGGGCGAGTGGTTGATTTTATGATTTTATGGGTTCAATTTTATGAAGCTGTCGATTAGATTCGCGATGCCGGATTTTAGGTGCTCCTCGCCGTTTATGTTGCCCAATCGGAATGCCCTGAGATTGTGCCTTGCGACGACACGTCTGAATCGATCGTTTTCTGGCGCTCCGGTGCACTTTGTTGCGGCGACGGCCTTCGAGCAGAATTGAGGATAGCGAAGGACGCAAAATTGAATGAAATCAATAGCGAGTCGCATGTTGTCCGAATCCACGCGTCATCCGTCCAACGAAATGACCACGACGAGCTGATGTGTTCCCCCTCGTCCCCGTTTCAGACAGCTTTACTCATTGCTCCATTACTAATTTCCGCCCTCGGCCATGCACACCGCTCCACACGCTTCACACACGCGCGCCGCGAATAATGCGTCCACCTACAAACCAATCTATTAGGCGCCATCTCTTTGACTGCTCACTTACAACGGCCACCGGAAGTGCTACCATACTGAACACCTACACGCGTCCAAACGAACAGCATCAACCGAGGAGCATAGTCCCGTCGAGTACTGGATCAGTTTCGAATCCGATCTAACCCACAAAGACGATGATCGTGGCCCTGAAGAACTATTGTAAAAGATTTAGATTCAAGTAGACCAAAGCTATTGCAATCACGGAATATTGGATAGATTAGAGCAGGCGTGTCAGGATTCTGTAGAATAAAAACCAATCGGACCAGGAGATCCTTCCTTTCGATGTTAGCTTACAAGGTCAAGGTATCAGCATCGATCCAACTGATCAGCAGAGCATCATCCTTTTCGAGGTGACGATGCCTGGTAACGCGTTAGAGCAAAGTAGCTTGAGTCACGGTGATCCAGCGGAGGAGGATGTTATTCACGCGACGTATCATTGTATCAGCTAATAACGAACATCCGAGCCGGCTCGATGGCCAGCTGTAGTTCGTCAATGATGCGTCGCGAAGTGCCGCTGAAATTCATTATTCTCAATTCTCGTAAACAGGCAGTTATAAATTATTCAGGCCGAATAGCCGGCCACGTTGGGATGACCTAAGCGGTCGGATAGCCGCTAACTGCCGGTAAATTAGCCAATTGAGGGCTTCGAGTATCCGCGGATATCTTATTACACACTTGCCAGCTTCAGCCATGGCGCCCGTACGTGTTCTCTGCGGCTATTCGCGACACGTAATCCTCTTCCTCCGTGGATCGACCAGTTTCAATTACAAGAATTGAACGTAATACACGTCTGTACGATCGGCGTCGCGACTGACTCGCAAGAGTTTGTTCATAATTGCCCGGGAATCCCGGAGGAAGTCGATGAAAACGGTTGTGGAAGTACTGACACTTCAATTTCCACGGCCAACTTAAAATGATGATGCTCGACTGTCCCTGATCAGTAAACTCTGATCTATGGACTCTAACCTAAGCCTGGTGAATCGTCAAAATCATCATCGATCCTTGATGTAGACATTTCCAAACGTTCACCTGCTGGGGAACAAAAGGTCACACATGTGACCTTCTCGTGGGTAGGTCTAATAAAAACCAAGAGAGCTAAACCAGATTTAGCTGGATCCATTCAGAGTGGACCAAGGTAAATTCTAGATACTTCTGGTCTTGCTTCCTGCCTTCAAGTCTAGCCAAACTGTAATTAGGATCAGGCTGAATTTTAGTGATGACTAAGATACATAGCCCTTAAAAATCAATTTAAATGAACTGCATCACCTGGCACACAATTTAAAACGAAAACATTACTTCAGATAGGATTTATTTTCTGGAAAAACTGAGACCTCATCGGTATTTATGTCTTTGTCATTTCATTCAAGGATGTACCGGTGCCGTCCTCCACGAGCGTTTATTAAACCGGAAGTCCTTGCAGCCGTTTATCCGCTCATTGAACGCCGCGACAGCGATAACTGTTCAATGGCTCGTGGCGAACGCGTCTGGTGAAATTCCAGTAACGTCTCTCTATTATGATTCCTCTTCTCCCGGGGATCTTTTCGTTCCGCTCCCACTCGCTTGGCGAAGATTTGATTTGTCGAGAGCGCGGCTTTTTGAGCTACGATAATGGCGTTCGTTTTCAGGCGACCGCTCGTCCCTGCGACGCACACTTTTCGGCGTTTTTCTGACCTCAAAGTAGAATCTACGCGACTCAGCAGACAGAGAAAACCTTGGTCCAGGTTGACTGGTAACTGTCGATGGATTCCTTAACTCGATACTCTCTCCAATTCGAGGAATGACAATCCAGTGGCTGGCTGCGTTCTAGACTCTGGGATATTCGGAGAATCCCTCCTTGGCTGTCTTGTAATGGTTAATAAAATGTTCCACAGTCAAGGAAACGGGGAATAATTAAGTGGCTTAGAAAGATGGCTGCTAGAAGCAGTCAGTGATCTCAAAACGACAGCAAAGTACGTCCAGCTGAACAGGGAAGCAAATTTATTCGCCTGTTGTTGAGCGACGCCTCTCGACCGCGTCCGGCCATGTCATTACTCCCTTTCACGATCCTCGTTAGCAAAGACTCGCAGCACGGATCCTGTAATAAGGCGTGCACGAAGCCAAGCGAGTCGACAACGACATCGTCTTTATGGTTCGATCGTTACCGTTACCCACGCCGTGTGAAATCTCTCTTTGTTACCTTTTCACGCATTGTAAAAGTCGAACGCGTTCAACCTGAAGCGGAGGAAGCGCGCTGAACGACAAGGCGAGCGGAGAAGTCGCGTCAGGATCATTCAAATTGACATCAAAGGGGTTATACGCTGCGCTCCAGCTTCGATAATTAAAAAATACGCCTGGGTGCATCTACACGGACTCACGCAGCCGACTGAAATCCTAAATTTTAGAATCTGGATGAAATTAGGTTGGCCTAGATTGACACAGGTGCGTGTGAAGGTAAGTTACAAATTAAATACTATTGTCGAACTAAATTTAGACATGAATGCAGACAGTGTTTCCATCTAAGAGACGCCTATTTCAATGAAAGTTAAACTTAGTCTAGAAGTAGCATAATTCAAACGTAGATTAGATCTAATTATGGCTAAACCAGGTGTATGGTAAAACAAACGTAATCGATATTTAACTGAGCCTAATGTACATCTAATTATGCTTGGTCTAAGTATAAGGTAGACAATCTAACTTAACACAATCTGCATCGTATGTGGCTGGCCCAAATCAGATCTGAAAGAAAAATAGCATGGTGTATGTTAAAGAAACTAATGATTAACGATTAAGTATATCCCTAGGTGTGCACGTTTATAAAAACTGGAACATGTTGCATGCAATGCGTTCAATCAAGGCTTTATGGCATGCAATCGAAGCTGGTATGACTATGAGCAGGAAACGTTGAACCCAAACTTTGGTCGGAGTAGAAACATTGTATAATTCGTATTAAGAAAACGGATCTAATGAGTTCTAGGTCAGGCGTTGTTTAATGCTCCCCATCACATGAACGTCAGTTTGTACAGCAGATACGTGTTATGTTTTCTGATTCAAGTACAAGTTTCATGGTTGGTAGTCGAAGTAATAGCCTGGCTTTGCATCAGATAGGGGAGCCATGGTTTTTGATTTAGGTAGGAAGCGCGTAGCTCTTAGATAGAGTAGAGACACCTTGTTTTTTAATTTGAACAACAGCAACTTAACTTCTTGTTGTAGTGCATTCGGTATAGTAGTTATTCCTCGTCCGTTTGTGTACACATTTTTACGTGTAAGCAGTGGCGAATAAAACCATTTGGGGAACCCAATTACACCCTGACTCTGAAGCTCACACGAATTTAATGATTTTTTAAAGCTGTTGAACTAAAATATATAAAATAAGGAATAATCACAATCCAATGGAAGTACAACACAGTACAATAGAAAAAATCACAGGATGCATCTTATTTAGTACTATTATATAGTAAGAATATAGTAATTATATAAACGGAGTCGTTTTTTGTTTTTGACAAAAATAAATAAAATATTTTTCCAGGGGATGTAACAGTAACGTGATTATCGATTCCAGTGACAATTTTTTCTGGTAAACTAAGAATTAAAATAATCAGAAGTGTGTCCATGTATTTTTGTAAATACACAGTACTTGCAGAAGTATTTTAACATTAACAATCTTTTGCATTATTATTTCTCATATTATAAATTTGTTTCATAATTAACATTAGATATCACCATTTTTAACAGCTTTTTGAATTTTGATATTTGTTTTCACTTATAGACAATATTCTGTAAGATTAAGAAAATATGTTCTTCCATGCATTTACAAAGAAACGTATTCACTCATTCATAGAGACATTATTTTCTTAAAATGTACCGTGAATAATCTTCAAAATCATTTCTAAATGCTGTTACTACAAAAAACATTTCTATTTGTCATATTTGTAAATGCAATGTTATCAATAATATGTTTAACAGTCTTCATTGTTGATAGAAATAATTTCTTAAAATTTGTTGAACATAATATACAATATATTGCAGCTCCATCGATTTTTAAAGAGAAAATTGTTAGTATAGAACAAGTCGAAGCACGTGCTATCAAAGTTTGTGAAATCTATAGCACAACTGCTTTATCAAAGTGTCCGTACCAAAACTGGTTTCAAACATAATCAAAAGCTATGGTCATGGATTGCAATTTTCATCAGGACACTTAAAAGTTGCAGAAAATGAAGGACACAATTTTATGTCATTGATACAGCCCCAATTATTTAATATTAATAAATATCTGTGAAATAAAAACGACGACTACGTTTGCATACATCTGATATTACTTCAAATTGATGCCACAAGCAAACGAATGCAATAATTCACGAATCCCCTGCATATCGTTCCCCGTTCCAAAGCCTCAAATTTCGAAATGAAAAAATGCGATTCGTCGTGCAACAACCGATTACAGATCGCGCTTCTAGACGCTCTTCAAGCACCGATTACCCCATTTCAGCATAGTTTGCAGCCAGGCCGGATAACCTATGGTTACTTACGCGTCGATTGGTATCGCGATACACGAAGAAACTCGAGCAGGATCCGGATTGCACATGCGAAAATCCGAAGCTGGTTCACGCGCGTAATTAGAAGCCGCCGCGAACAATGAGGAATATAACTTTTATTTCGCTTATCGGCCTAGCCTATCTTCTAGCCGCGTTTTGCGCCACGCAGGAAACTATTTAACTGATTGTCGCTTCGAGGTAAACTTCACAGTCACTTTTCGCTTCCTGCTCGAGTTCAGCTCCGACTCGAGACATCATTTAGCATGCCTGAGAAAGTTTAGGCCACCGCCGGTTCCGATCGTCCCTAATAATCGTCGTCCAGGGTACACCTAACCGGACTCCGATTTCCCTTCATTCTTTTCCTCCTGCAACAATTTCGTAAGCGGATCGCCAGGAAATAAGCGACTCGGAGAACTTTTAATACCGCTCGAAAGTTAAAGTCCACCTTGAACCTCTTAGTTTCCGGCCGCCATGTCCCCTCCGCTCTCGCAGCCACTCTAATCGTAATGGTCGGAGAGTGTTAATGTCCCGCTGACACTTCTCAGGTGTTTAACCTTGTTAGCTCGAACTTCTCCGCTACCGTCACCAATGACATGTGTGTCCACGGGCGACTAACTTCGTTCTCTGAAGTTATTCCACGTTCACCGGTCATTCACGGTTTATGGAGTGTCAGCTGGGTGACCTAACGATGCCAGGGCGTTCAGTTTCCGATCACGAAACGGTTTGGCGAGAGAATTGCCGTAAAGGGTGTAGCAGGGCGATTAACATGGGGGTTAGCAGCAGCCATAATCAGGTTCCGTGCCAGGACGGTCGGTCAATCGACGGAACGACAATTTCTGAAGGTATTTTCAGGTCCCGGCGGGCCAGTCTTCCGCAGGAATATATCGATAGGACGAGCATTATCATATTATGGAACTCTCCATACAGTTTCGGCCGACCTCCCTTCCTTAATTTAAATTCTATTACACCCGATCTCTATTCCCTCTTTCCTATGAATATTCAAACTCGAAGAGACCAGCCCCACGAGCCGGGACATCCTCTCTTTCCACCATCTATCGAGTATCCAAAGAATTAAATTAATATACCGGGGCAAAACAGCGCCCCCGTTTTCCCTTCAGACGTCTCCTCAAAGTCTTGTCGCAGGAGAATCCATCGCCACGACCCCTTAGAGAAGCCCGTCTCGCCGGCCATTAACGTCATTTTCGCGATAAAGCGGGATAATTAGCCAGCAAAATCAGAATCCAATCGATCGGGCGGAATTTCACGCAGCTACGAGGACTTCTCTCGATCACGCTGCATTAAATCTCTGCAGGGTACTACCTACCCTGTAAGTTCAGGCAAACTCTCGAGGTTACAGTAGCTTCAATTCAGTTTCATATTCAAGCGTTTCGGTAAGGGCATCTTGCTGATACTCCGGATCCCTGTAATTTTTTTATAACTCCAGTAAACTACTCTGTAACATGATTTATATAAAAAAAACGTGGAAGAGCGTGGTACAAAGATTATTCGCAAGCAGAATTCGAATTGGAGACTCTTGGGTTTTTATCCTGGGTAATCTCGACGAGAACCATGATCGTAAATATTTGAAATTTATTATAAAACATTATTAAGAATTTGTATCGTAATGAAAGTGTCTATTCTTTGCTTTAAATATTCAATGAAATTATGTTGATAGTTAAGTTGTTTACGAAATTATGTCACTAGATTATTTTGATGTTTTTGTGATCTCTTAATTATACGATGCATCTAAAGTATTTCTGAAGTAGAGCACAGTGGGTGATCAAATGATTAGAGCCGTAACACGCGGTTGTCAAGTGGCAACTGACAGTACTGATACAAAATAACGTCCACGTGACAGGTAATGTTACCTACAATGTTGACAAGTGTGTATTTGCAATTTACAAACATCAATACTTCATGAAAAGGTAATAAGAATTCAGTCTAATTAGGATTTCATTTAAAAATTAATGTTTTAATGTAAAATAGTCAATTTATGCAGACCACCCACTGTAGACTCTCTAGTATGCGAACACATGTTACTTGAACTCTCTATTATCCAAACACTCATTATCCGAATGTTTTATTATCCAAACAGTAATTACCTTGAAAATTATAGTAATACACTGAATGCGCACATTTCCATTTTTATCCAAGTGCGTAACAATTCCTCGACTACCCTAGGGTTACTGGGACACAATCATTTAATTAACCATTATTAATTTTTGTAAAATTTTGGGAAGCATTCATATTGTAATGATAATACGAATAAATTATTATGCGATCAAGTAGTAAACTATTGTTTCCCAGTGATTTCTGTTTCAAACGGAGTGTTATTGTGTGTCTGACTAGGTCTGGCAGTTTTCACTGAGACATTCAACGTGCTAACACTATATTTACCTGCTCTTTTGACAATCGAAAAAATTCTATTTTAAATGTTTAAATCCATCAACTAATAAAAACTTTAATAAGAGCACTCATTCAATTGGAGAAAATATGGTTGGAAATGTTTAATTCTAAAATACTACAGAAATACAATGAATATAAAAAAGATACTTGAACATCCTGATGCATCTGCGGCGCTGAAAGAAAGGCTTAAGTAGTTTGAAGTGCATATCCAGTGATGTTATATAAAATAACACAACGCTACTAAACTTGTGCAATATAAAAAACTGAGAAATTTTTAAATTTAACAAAAAATAGTTCCTGTACATTTTCATTTTTATTACGAATTTTTTGTATATCTTTCTGGAAATGTAGAATAATCAGCAGGAAGAAAGTGAACATTCCATTATCGAAACAATTACATTGCTCTATTATTAATATTTAATAGTTAATTTAATAAAAGAACGAATACTTCGGATATTGGAGGTTCTACAATATTTCTGTTTATTCCAGATGTAGAACATTATACTAATCAATGCAGTATTAACCTAGGTGGCTTAGGTTGGATCTGGATAGAATTTAACCCTTGTGCGCTATTTTTGCCAAACTGATCCTACACGGCAATTCGACATTTAATAACTTTTTAATGAAACACCCAATTTACTTGACTGCGATTTATTAAAATTACTTGCAAGGTGCATTTCTTGAATAAGATCATCTTTTATACTTTTGCATGATATATATATATGTTTGTTACACTGGTAACCTTTGAATCAGAGTCTTGTCTGATGAAAAAAGTAAATTCTTACTTTGCTTCTCTTTATTTCACTTGAACCACTTCTAATTTCGTAAATTCTTCTGTCTTAGAACTTACATATACCTATTTTGTTCAGTACGCATAACAGAAAACTTTCTGATGGGCTAGGATCAAAATAAAAACTTATCAACTACTGTAAATTTAGCAAAGGTATACTGGAGTGTTTGAACTCATTATTCAGGCATTTATTATATGAAAATTTGTACATCCTAAGTGGCACAGTGAAATAAATATAAACGAAATTTATTCTATAAAATCGTAAAAGAAATACAAGAAACTAATATAACACCGAAACAATCTACATTACATGAACTAATAGGACTAATTAAAGCAATATGTATTAAGAGATCCAGCTGTAAGATATGTCCATCTGCAACCATCAAAAAAACATACTTTGTTGCATCTGCAGAAAGTACGTATGTGGCGAACACTCTGTTGCTGTTTACAATACATTTATAAACTAATTATAGCATACATGTCTTAAATTACTCTGTTATCTACCATATTAATACATTTATTTTGCTTCATTTCAACTTCAATCCAAATTGTCCCGAACGGCACAAATGCACAAAAATAATTACTCGAACTATGTAAAAGTGTTAAGTCGGGTGTTGCTTCAAACTTAAAATTAAAGTCTGCCCTGCATTAAGCTGCGAGGAATTTTCAATCGCTGATAGCGCCATCAATCTCTGAAGAATTCCAGCTTGAAGTTTGGACAAGTTACGGTGTCCGTGCGATACGGAATCATGTTCCCTGTAAATACCCCAGGATTCCAGCCGGGATTCTTCATGATCTCGTGATTATTGGGAATCAAAGGTACAAACGTAATAATTCCAAAGGCGCGTGCAAAGCGTGTCGGTAACGAATCACGCGAGCCTTCGCGGCAGACGCGTATAATGATCTCTGGGTGTAGAGAAATCTAATATATCGTTGATAATGAAGAAACATTATAAGACAGGGACCAGGTAAACAGCCGTCGCTAACAGGCATAACTTTTCCACCCAACCAGAAGATGATATTAATCGCGTTTAATGCGCGAGCCTCCGCATTCATTAGCCGGCCTGCATTCGATCTTATCGGGGTTCCATCTTGCAAAGGTAATGCATTGCTCGGTGCAAGGGTGCATCGGGAATCGGGCTGCGTTCGCTCATTGTGTCTCGATAGCAAAACATGGCTTCCGACGACAAATATAGGCATCGTTTTTACGGTTATAGGAGAAATCGGAGTGGCTCCGATGGGAACAAGGCTCGTTCTCATTAAGGATAACCAGGTTTTCCATTGGGCGCGTATCGTGCATGGCGCGCGTTATAGGAAATACCATCCACTTCCCGGTCATTTGCAGTTTTCGTGAAAGAAACGGCGTGTTGAAGACAGAATTATTAAGGAAAGCTACATCCGGCTTCCATAAAAAGAGATACGTAATTTCTGCAACGCTTTTGTTCAAGCCCGACTAATCGCTCAGCATTATCGCCGCCGTCAACGATTCAGAAATGAAGTAACCAACGAACTAATAGCCGGTGTATCTGGAATTGAATCGGTCTAATTAATGCCCGCGAAGTTACTTCGAGAATTTTATCGCTGACTGCTTTCACGCTGCTGCTCGATATATTGGTCATAATTGGCCCGTGGAAACGCTATCCTTCGATCTCCACGAAGAATGCACTTATATGCTCCAATAAAAAAGAAGCCATTCTTATTCTATCTGGATTTCTAATTGCCGTGAAGCTAATTAAGAATTTTTCGGACCCATCGCTTCAACATCCTCTTTTGTTAGTTAACAGAATGATCAGAATTATCACATTGGTGTTCTCAGCTCCTATAAATAGATTCATCATGGTCTAGGTCAAGTCTGGGTTGGCTCTCGTCAGACCTAACTCAGGTGTTGAATTTGAATTCGATCCGAGTTATGTCTACAGTAACTTGAAATCAGAAACCAGGATTCATCATCGTGTACTTCAGGACTCAGATCTAAGTCTGCTTCGGATTAGCTCAGAGTCGGTCTCTGGTTTAAGCAACATTTTGCCAGACTTAACCTAGGTGTAGAACCTAAGTTTGATTGCAATTATGCCTGCAGTAGCTTGAGATAAGAAATCAGGATTCATCATGGTGTACTTCAAACCTTTCTTACATGTGAGTTTTCGTTTGACCAGCTCCGGGTTGGCTCTTAGTTCAGTAGGCTACTGGTTAGGTCTAGCAACGTGTATGCTTAACTTGGTCTAGCTTCGATCTGTCTTTCTCCCTGTCACCACACATTAAATATTTTCAGTTTCCAGGTGTTACAAGGTTTCACAAGTAGATAAGAACTTCATCATACAGGACATGTTCCTCCAGCGACGAAATAGTCAAGTCTGAACACGGGGTGGATTAAAACGAAGTTAGGTCAGATATCGGTCCGTGTTTTGTCTGACATAGACCTAACATTATCAGCTTGAGCTTGGCTTTGATCTAGATTGTGTCTAAATAACAATCAGGAATTCACGGAAATCCGTCAGAATCTCTCGAAACTGCTCGAAGGCTCGAATCATCCGAGGTCGAATCAACTAGACCGTGTCCGTGGCGTTTAATGACCATCCTAGTACGCTTGTTACGGGATAAACGTAGAAACATAATAATTGATAAGCGTTAATGAGCGTGGGGTGCATCTTCGCTCACGCACGACGTCTGACTCTGTAGACTCATTATTCAGCGGTGCGCTCGCACAAATGCTCACCGGTGAGGATCGTCCGCGTTATCGAGCCTGCGTATGCTCGTCCGAGGTCGGAAAACTCGCTAAGATCACCGATAAATATAGCACGTCGAATGAGCGGCTAGGTCTGCGGTTAAATCTTGCGATCTTGATCGCGCCACGTCGTGCGCGACGCAATGGCTTCGTTTCCCTTCCATTTCTTCTTGCCCGCTGCCTTTTTCTTTCATGCGTAAATCGCATGAATCTGTCTGGTGGCACCCTAACCTCCACTGAACTTATTCGTGGCATGTAACTCAACATCGACTGCTATGGTCATTTTAGCCGGAGATCTACGGTTTTAGGTCATTTCCTATCCGCCACGTGTTAACAACATGGAAGCACTGAAGACGGTCACCGATCTTAGCGTTGACCGCGTGCAGAGTAGCTTAACTTTAGCGATCAACGCCGTTAACATGACCAATCTTACGGATAGATCTCTGCAGATAAACGCAGAGTTCGTTTCTTTCAAGGAACAAGGACTGAACGTTTTCTGATATTTATCGTTTTTCTTCATTGTGACCTTGACCATGCACAGCCATTTTACTCAACACGGTGAACAATTGAACCTATTACAGACATGCTGTCAACAATGTTGCCACGTTGAGACACCGGCTGAACCGTAACCGGTTGACTCTACTGAACTTTTGTATGCAAGAAGTGCGACACTAAGTTAGATCAAAGCGTCCAATTAGCTATTCACACATTCGCAACCCGTATCAATAACTTAAATCCAACGCTGATGCCACAAGGTGCTGTTATTAGGACAAAGACAAAAACTGAGCAGTTTGTTTCGAAATATTCAGCTTGTAACTATCTGTTGTTTGACATAGCAACGCATTCATCATTCAGAAAACGTTGAATATACTGTAAATATACTAAATAAATAGGGGATTACATCTGTAAGCGATGCACGACAGTAAATAGTATATTAACAACAGAGGAACTGCAATGGAATTAGTTTAATAATTAGACTGCGAATCTTCTGCAATATAACATACTTAAATACGTTAAACATGCACATTCTACACAGTAAGTAAAATAGAAACAATTTTGTAACATTTAAAGGACAAAATATAGTTTTATCATGGTTTCATTTCGGTAACAACATTAAAATAAATAATACTTAAGCCTTAAAATGTATATGTGTATAAACATCCGCAGACTATTAATAATACTTTAACTCTGTAACAAAAATATTTTAACATACTGAAATTCTTACTGAATGCGTGATTCTCTGAATTTGTTTAGCAATGTATACAAGGTGGGCTGAAATTGGTGGCACAGCCGGAAATTGATTATTTTACACCATACAATAAGTATACCTAATTCGAGAAAAAAGAGTTAAAAAGTCTTGTTAAGAACTTTGTACGAATCTTTAAAGTGTCTAGAACGAAGAGACAATGAACGAGAAACAGACAACAAAATTCACTCCTAGACATCTTGCAAATTTCTGACTGTGTCAGTCGATCTTGAAGACGTCTATCCATGTCCCGGGTAGTGGAGTCCACAGTTAAATTGGAGAGTGTCCACTGGCTCTAGCATCATGTGTGTCCGTTCCAAGTCACCGAACGTAAAACTCTCAGACCTCGTTGC
Organism: Macropis europaea; assembly: GCA_916610135.2. Classification (NCBI taxonomy): domain Eukaryota; kingdom Metazoa; phylum Arthropoda; class Insecta; order Hymenoptera; family Melittidae; genus Macropis; species Macropis europaea. Next base: position 19,595,396 of record OU744345.1, on the reverse strand, counting down.
TCCTAAATTGCATTTGCTTATTCTTACAATTAGAGCTTTGTACAAATCCTTAAAGTGTCTAGAACGAAGAGATTAAGAACGAGAAACTGACAACAAACTTCAGTCCTAGAAATCTTGCAAATATCTGTGCCAGTCGATCTTGAAGACGCCTATCCATGTCCCGGGTAGTCGAGTCCACAGTTAGGAAATTGAAGAGGGTACACTGGTTCTAGCATTATATGTGTCCGTTTCAAGTCACCGAACATAAAACTCTCAGACATCGGTGCTCCTGAATTGCATTTGCTTATTTTCAACTCCTCGGGGCAGGTACCCGTCGGACGAATTTCAGGGAGTGCGTGTCGTTCCATTAAGCTTCATCTGATCCGCGAAATACCGATTACAAGGAGGGTCCTGCGAGAAGGATACGCGTAAAACGCGAGCGACTCGTAAATTTTCTCTCCCTCTCCCCCCTTAGGGTGGGCCGTTCGGTTGATTTAGCATTCAGCACTTAAATCAATTCTAACAAGTTCGGTACTTAAGAGCTCCCGAGTTTGTACAGAGAGCTCGGCTGGGCGCAGATGGGCTCGCGGAATCTCCAGGCGTTCATTACAATTATCATAGCAGCCCCACAACCGTAACGGTTAAGATGGCGGCCGTTTCTTACATGCTGGCCATACTTTTAAATCTTCTCTGATCTCGGAACGCCAAAAATTCCTTTAAATCAATTTCCAGGACCTCCAATGCTGTCAAATCGTGCAGAAAAAATAACTGCATGAGACTGAGAGTCTGAAGACAAGGTCAGAGGACTCAATGGCGAAAGGACAGAGGAATTTGAAGCCTAACGTGACTGAGTATGCGGAATAAATGATTCCTGTATTTAGTGGGGTGGTGTGTGAGACATTGTGGTTGTACTCAAAGGTAGCAATTGAAGATTCAATAATAATTCGACGCTTTCATGAGCTGAAGAAGATTAAAAAGAAATGCATTCGTTAGGTGACAAGCAGAGACAGGAGGATTTTTTATGAAAAATTGTAATTGAGAACGAAAAATGGGTGTATTACGATAATTCTAAAAAAGAAATCGTGGACAGATCTTGGAAAACTGTATCAACAACTTGAGGAGAAGGAAGGTGGTCTTTCTTCGTGTCTGATGGCAGAAGAAAATAGTGCTGCTGTACAAGCTCCTGAAACTAGCAGAAACTGTCACGTGGGTGCTTCATAGTAATGAAATTGCTTGAAAAAGTACGTAGATCAAAAAAGACAGTTTGATTGACAAAAGACCTGGTCATCTTGCTGTATGACAACGTTCGACCACATCTCGCAACTGCAACCATGCAAATAGTAATAGAACTTCGATAGAAAGTCTTATCACGCCCAACGTACTCATTAGACATCGCCTCTTCGTATTATCATCCGTTTAGGTCAGTTACTGTCACCGGTGCTGCGACTTTCCCCCACTCTAGGTCCATTGCCCTCGTTTCAATTTCCTCCAGTTAACTCCTCGATCCCCCTCGGACCATCGTCGTCTCAGATCATAGCCTATATGAGGGGAATGGACCTAAAGTGGGGGAAGCCAGTAGCTCCGGTGGCCACAACTGGTTTAGGTCAACGCAGTACCCTCTGAAACATCCTTCATGAATCTTGTCTAAAGTAACGAAGATGTCTGTTCTTTCTAAGTGTGTTTCATTAGTACCTTGCAAAGTCAAAATTATGATGTACCCACAAATTCTTCCAAAAAGTTTAGCAAGTCATTCTGAACCAAAAAGGTTATGTACACTGTGGATTTGAGATCACCCGAAATCGAGTTTTTTAAAAAAATATGACATTGTACACGCGTATCTGTAATGAAAGTTTTTTTATATTTCTCATGTATTTCTTATTGTTTTTTTTTCTTTCTAGGTTACAATGTAGGGTGACTTGCAAACGGATGACCTTCCATCTGCAAACATGCTTCTATTCGTCGTTGTAATGCCTTCAGCTGCCGTGATGATTTGCGTGTCATCGCTGGTATTCCATCGTCGTTCTCATTGCAAAGATCGTATACAAGTGTGACATCAACATATTCTTCGTTCCAAAATCTAAAATGCATTATGCACATCGAAGAAAAATTAACTATTCAAAACGAAGAAATACACTCAACGCTACAAGTCGTTGCATCCTCATCGATAGCTAGCACAAACCCCTACACCCGACACGGACCAAACAATATTTATCTCGATAACAAATGAACCAAGACCTACACCGTAGATGACCTTTATAGTTCAGAATGACCTGCTAAATATGCTGAAAAACTTTGTCGTTTTCATCCCTGAGGACACTGTGTATAAAACGAAGTTACTCACGCGCCGCTTTGGCAGTCCAAGTCGTGGTTTCGTCGGTTAGATCTTTTTCTGAAGGCCGGCTGGCCGCAATCGAAGGAAGCATAAGGTTTCGGGATCGGAGGGTGAGAAACGGCGAAGGAAAGGGGTATGGGGACAAGGGAGGGTCGCCTTTTAGCGCGAGCAACCCCTTTCTTGTAATTCGACGAAATAAACGCCGAACGTTAGGCCAGCAGCAATAAAATAAATCAAGCCGGCGAGTCGGCAAGGAAAACATTACCCCCCGAAGCATCCCGATGGCAAACGAGGGTCCTTTGGTCGTTAGAAGACGAAGAATCTTTACTCTCGTTCGTGCTGTTCAACTGAGATCATGATGATAATCCTCGAACTCTTGGGGTATAGAATTTTCGATTCTCCGTTCGAAGGCTCCGTCAACGCGGAACCATGAATTGAGACGTCGGGTGTAAATTTTTCGTTGCGACTGTGCAACGACCACCTCAAAGCGACCTGGTAGACACCATGATGAATGGCTTCACGTAAAAATATACACAGCATCGCGGAACAGCGAACGTGTCACGGCGCGAATATCCAAGCTGATTATTAGCGATCGTAAAATATTGATTGATTCCGACACCTGGTTTTAACTACCGAGTATTATAGTTTCCGACCACCAGCCAGAAGCCATTACCCTGATGATACGTTCGGCATTCGTTGGACAGCGTTGTTCGCATTCGATTGCTGGGAAACTCACATCAGTTTCTTTCATGCACGTACGAATTACATTATAGTTACAAGTTGTGTTTTAATAATTACTGGGGCAGCGGTTATGAAGCGACAGGAAGGTTGTCACGTATAAAATTTTGTAGACTGAAAACGGATGAAGGTATAATTACAATGTGGTGTTATTATCGGGAACGCCAGAACTTGCGCTTTCGATATGTCCACGTGGAAAATGGTTTGAGATTATATTATTTTTAACATGGTGTTCACTGTGAACTCAAACCGAAGCCTAGATAACGTAACATTTGTAGGGCGACTTTTTTTACAGAAATTATAGATAAAAAATAAAATTTATGAAACCTCGACAAAGCATAAGAAATCACGTAATCTTTATTGAAAGAATATTGATCTATTACTTGCAGTTTTTTTATGCGCTTGGTCTGATCTTTAAAGGAATTTCTACGGATACTTATACTAACACCCGTGGCTACAGGTACCTAATCAACGTTGAAAACGATTGCATAGCTCCGTGCATTAGGCTTCGCTGGTATCAAACGCGTAATTACCTGGATAACGATAATTAAGAATTCAGATATGCGTAGTCTTAGGAGTTTACGATACGTCATTTGCTATGAAGCTCACACTATTAAAAATAGTTCAGTTCCACGTTACTGATGATTCTCATGTTAGATAGCTGGCAACGATAAATGAATTTTAACACGTTGAACGCCCTGGAGGTCACCGGTGACAGACACCTCTTTAATTAAATTAAATAGTTAAAATTCTGTGCAAACTTCATACTAAAACAATAATGTAGGGATAGACGAACATGATTGAGTACTCATTTCCTTTATTATACTCATCTTTCCTTTCCTTACAATTTATCTAAGAAATAGCAAATTATATCGTGTCTGATTAGGTATGGTCGTTTTCACTGTGGCGTTCATAAGTTGCCATACATGAATGATGGCGCGTTGCATCGTTGCTTCTTTGTTTTTTTCCACTCTTTGTATCAACACAATAAGGTAAAGTCGCAGCTACGCGTAACCGTTTTTGCTTATTCCCTCCATGTGATCTCTAGTATCTGAAACACAGTGAAAACTTGTCGACCGTCTCGCAAATTCAGTATAATCGCAGTATGTATTACTTATGTTTCGATCGCGGGAGTAACATTGTCCTTCACGCGTATCCTTCGCGGTATCGTCCTTCTCGGTGTCTCCCAGGCGTGCTGACACTTTTGTTACCGAAGATATAAACCTCGAAGGGTCGGAACCCTCCCTCGAAGACGAGAAAAAGCGGCGACAGCGGGCGCACTTGGCCGATAAATTAGATGCAGCGGGTTAAAAGGATACTCGATCTCTGAAAACTCGCGGCACCCTTTCAAGGACGCCACTCGCAGCCGCTTTCATCGGCGGAGATAAGGATCGAGGAGCAATCGGAGGAGGACGCGAATCGGGGTGCAGGATTTAAGGATAGGGGCGGCTCGGAGAAGAGTTCGAAAGATACGGGGGTGAACAGGGGGTATAAATACGAACGGAGAGAAACACAAACAGTAATTACGAATATCTCGGCTCCGGATCGAAAAGACATCGCGAATCTTGAACCGGTTTCAGGCATCCGGCTTCCTCCGCCTCTAACAGCAACCAGAGGGTGATCTTCTGCTCTCTTTCGCCCCGTTCCACCCCACCTCATTGCCCCCACGGGTCCTCGTCTGCAACCCCTTTCGCTCGTACTTTCGGATTAACCCTCTCCCCTTTTCCTCACCTCGTTTCGTGTCGAAAACTTATTAGTAATTACGCCGGCTATCTGCTCGCCGGATCGAAAGAGGATCGTCTCCGAACGGCCGTTCATTTCGCTCCTTCCGTTCCTGGGTTTCTTTAATTTTCGAACCCGGTTCGATGGTAAATATCGAGCAGATGAGAAAAGTTTGCCCAGCCCGCTGGGCTCGCTTGATGATCCTGCGGAACCAGTTTCCTCAATTTCGGCCCACTCGGATGACGTTTGATGTCTGCCGTGGCTGTGATGAAAGAGTCCACCAGGGTCTATCTTACAGGAAATTATTATTAGAATCGATAAAGTTGCGCTCGTTGCAAATGCAAACGCGCGAAGTACCTCCGAAGGGCTCTTACTGTTACCGTTCTCTTGATCTCTCTCAAGAGCACGAGGAAAAGCTTTAGCGTTACCCATTGGATGGAGTGCTGGCAATTGGAACGGCAATATTATGCTGAAAAGAGTGGCGATGTCTATTTCAATGACGGTATAACGGTGTTGCTGAAAGAAGGGATAGGCGAAACGACCGGAAAATCTATTGCAGTCAGACATCAAAATTAAATCGTATAAAATTCATAATTATTCTTCGTTCAAAGTAGGACATCAGAATTAAAAGTTTGTATTTCCGAAAAAATGTTTCGAAGTTCAGTTTGGACTGACTGTATTCAATAAGAGGATTTTTACTAAAAAAAGGGCTCAAGTTCGATGTGAATTATAGATAAAATAAATTATATTGTGAATGTATTACAAATTGAAGCTCATGTTTTAGTGATCGATGCGATCCTCTGTTTGATAAGATTTCACGTCGCGCAGAGTTACCATAATTGTCTTGCACAATTGATTTTAGGTTCCATGCTACAGCAAACTGTTTTGTCAGAGGTGCAGCATGCTCGAAAGCAAGCCCTCGTTCAAACGATTCCGGTCAACTGATGTTTGCTTCGGTTAGCCAACTGGTTGTCCCTTCCGGCACCCTGTCGCACCCTTCTGTCCAGTCCCTTCTCGACAATAATCACCGGGTCTCCTTTAATTCCACTGCAACCCCATTACATCGGTGACCCTTCTTAGGCAAATAACTCTCTCTTTGAAAACTCCGTCCCTTTCTCGCTGTTTCTTCCGTCTTGACGAAAAAGGGTTGGAGCATGATGATGCCTGATTGGTCCCGTTTCTGTTGGGTACTCTCAACTCGAAATCGATCGGCTGCTGTGAATCCACAAAACGATTGAAGAACACTATACAGACAGCAGTTCAATTTCTATTATAATTAGCGAAGGACATTTCACGCAATTCTTATACGCAGTGAATCATTTGTTATTGAAAGGGCGTATGCCTATATTTTGGGAAAATTAAGTTATGCGTTTTACTCACTGCAGATGCCTAGCCCTGTTTAGAGTTGAAAGGGCTCATTCCTAACGTCACTCTGTACAAGGTTTCGGGCAGCTGAAAATATCATTTGTTGATGACAGTGCTCTGTGTAAAATTTTACAAAATGGGCATACACCTTTTCAATAATCAACGGTTCAATCAAAGAATGTGTATACAGAATGCAAAACTGAAAGTCACATAGTACCACCCTCCATACCGAATAGTCGCTGGAGAACAAAAACTGTCCTCGTTAAGTTTCGATGAGAATAACCGATAGCACACTTATTTTCATTCATTCTACATGTAGTATTATTTTTTAAATAATAATCGCCACGTGACAAATTGAGGATTTACGCAGGAACAGTTATACGAAGGTGAACCAGACTGCTTCTATTTATTAGAAGAACAGGAGAGAACGTACGAGATGCACGTCTATGGATGATGCCTTTGTCGTCACTTTATCGAATTCATCATTGACATTATTGTCTTATTTTTAGTTTCCTTTGCTGCTGTTGCACAGCAAACATGGCTGCGCCACTCTCCGTTTGCATCAAAGAAGAACAGCGAGCAGTGATCCGTTTATTGTGGTCTGAAGGTGTGCCTGGGGCCTAAATCCATCGAAGGCTTTCAGCACAATATGTTGACAGTGGTTTACCTCCATGGAGTGTGTACGAATGGATCGAGAAGTTCAAAAACGGTCAGACGAACGTTAAGCACAAAGAAGGAGCAGGACGCTCATCTACATCCCACACTGACGACAACATTTACCAAGTCCTCATCATGATCCTGTCGAACCGACGTGTGAGTATCGATGAAGTGACAAATCATATGCAAATTAGTGATTGTAAAAAAAAACGCCGAGGCCTACTGTTGAAAGGTGTTTCGTTGTTGCGTGACAATGTACGCCCGCATACTTCTGTCCACGCTGTTTAAACGCTTCAGAAACTGGGTTTCAAGGTGTCAGAGCATCCTGAACATAGTCCAGATTTCACTCCCCCAGACTACGATCTGTTTGGTCCACTTAAAGATGCGGTGGGAGGTCTTCGATGTGCCACAGACCAACATGTGCAGGAAGCAGTGCGCACACAGCTGAGGGATGAAGCAAAAACATTTTTTTTCAAGGGTGTAGCTTGTTGAATATTGGCACAAGGGTATTGAAAACCAAAGGGACTATGCTGAAAAATGATGTGACAGTATGTTCTCTGCTGTCGTGCTAATAAATTATAGAAATAGAGCGCGGATAATTATTGACTCACCCTCGTATATTGAAACAGTTTCGGGAATTGGAGAACGGCGACGCGGCTTCAGAGATATCGGCTTTTGACTATTTAATGAGAAAGCGAAGAACGACGAATTCCCCGGCGACGGGGGCGTCCTTTCAATATGGTAATTCTTCGGCTATATTCCGGCATCGTCGCGACCATAAAGGACGCGTCAATCGACCGCGCATTTCCTGCGCTCGACTACGCTTGAAAAGGAGGATCGAGGGAGACCCCCGAATGTTCCGTTTCCTGACGGCATTGAAAAGTTCACGACTGTTTCGATGCTGCGCCTGTTATTTCGCGAACAATGATCCCCGCCGCGTGCCTCTAAAATTCCAAGGTTACTCTGCCCCGATGAAAATTTTAAGACAGTACAGCCAGTCGGCACATCACCGGGCCGCCCCGGTTGCTCTCTTATCTTGGAAGAAGAACGCGAAGTGGGCTGCTGGCGCAGAGGGTGTCCTCCCTATTAGTACCCAGCGATTATTTTCATAACTGACACGGTTATTAAAAAAGTGGAGATAGACAATATTTCACTGCTTTTAAGTGGCGAACAGAGAAAGACAGATCAATTTTTAAACTTTACAATAGAGGAGCTTATTTAACCCTTTGCACTCGAGAGGCGCCCTCCATCGCCGCTTGGTCTGATGCAGCAACTGATCTGGAGACAATGACTACTTTATAAACAGAGATATATTTTTCTTGCTATTCGAACATATACAAGTCTTACATTTAACCGTTGACTGCCAGATTATATGTATAGGCTGAAAATGACACACCTTTTTAGACTTTGACACAACCGGAGAGGTAATATCCGAGAGTAATCTCAAATTATGCCATTTTTAATCAATAATGTTAGTAAATCTTTACAGGCTTTTACTGGTTCTGTTAGACCTTTTCAGACATTTTTATTAATACTATTTATAGGCAGATAAATAACAACTGAATTTAAGCGTCACCCACACATAGGTTTCATGGCAGTCGAAGTGTTAAACTATTCTTCTACAACAAATAATTTGCGATGTAATATGGTTTGCAGGCCTAACTTCAAGGGCTGTTTTCTTTTCTTCAAAGTAGATGATGGACGATTAAAAAAAATATGGACATTGCCTCAAAATCTGCGCGAGTCACCTGCATAGCATACCTTCCAAGCACGGCTCAGCGCTAATTATAAGATGGGTGACTGATCATTTTTTTTAATATTTCTGAAGTTTGGCAGCAGCTTTCTTCAACGCCCTTTATAACGATGCATGTGTGCTCGAGGAGGCTGATAAACCGAAACCCTGAAGAAACTCCAGAATTCTGATATCGTGAAAGAGAAATTACACCTGTTTGACTGTTCAAGCACAAACATTGGCGGGCTGAAGTATCAAGAACGTAGCATTCCTTCCGCTCGAACAATGGCTCCGTGTTCAGGCTGGTTATTTACGTAGGACCGTATGGCAGTCATAAAGAAATTAAGAGGACTTATCAGTTTCCGGAAAAGCACCTGCGCCGCGGTCGAACCTGTGATTACGACTGGTCACAATAGAAACATTGTCTTTTTGATGCCTTTGATCCCAGGGCCCTGTGCACGATACGAACGGGTATCTGTAAAACATGGCGGCGCAATAAAGTCAGGAAACAGCGGAGAATCGCCTAAAGAAGGCACGCATTTTACGAGGCTCGCACACGCATTGTGCGCCGATTCTCCGCAAACGAAATTTTATTGTGGGCCCTGCGTCGCCCGACGATTATTCAGGTGACCGATACACCTGCCGCGCGATAATAGGTTCAATGGGACAGGTACATACAGGCGTTTTTTATTTAATCGAGACTAGATTTTCTCACAACGCGCAGATGATTGAAAGAATGAAGTATTTTTAAAATATGGACCCTTAATACGTAACTGCTTGTCAACTTAAAATTTGCAGTCAGGTTGATTCAATTTGTATCTACAGATACAATTCAAATGATGCTACAATTCTTGATATGAGGGGGTGAAAGCCATAGTGGTGTAAGTCAAGTTTATTAATATATTGACTTGCATTGATTCAATCTATACATGCCTGAAAATTGAAAGAAAATGATCTTATAGGAATGTTCAATGCGTTAGGATCATTAACATGTAACCGTTGAATTTATTACAATCAGTCTAATAAAACCTTTTGTTTCTCAAAATGAGGATGAGATGACTTACACCACTATGACTTTTACTCTTTCATTTAAAAATAAGTCGAAAATGTAGAATAGAATGTTCTAATGTGAGACTTACTTTTTGGGAAAATCGATTTTGAAAATCTCACGGGTTTGTGTGCATTTAACTAATTGTAAGATACGGTTTGTCGAGTGAAACTACAGCGACCATCATGTTTCGTGAGTATCTAGGTTAAACAAATAGGAAAAAGAATATTCTCGCCAATTGTTTTGTTGATTAAGAAATTGTTGAAACTGGCCCCTAGTCGAAATACACCTGCTTGGACTTTTGCTAACGTGTCCCGGATTTTTCAGTCTTCTAATTCATGATTTACGGTTATATACTAATTGATTTAAATTTTTGATATCTTCGTTATAAATGATAACCATAGAAAATTATGGATACATGATAGCTATAGTGACATACTGTTATAGTGTCACTAGAGAAGCCGTTTGAAGCCAAGTGCAGAACCCAGTGAATTTTCCAAATAAATTTTCTTAGAAATTAAGCCTTTTCTGGAAACTGCTGCTGGTTTATTCCGTACTTCGGTCTAATTTTTACAGCAGAAATTATTTTCTTGATTGTTCCATCACTTCGGCCACACCCTATATGTTCAAACTCACATATTGAGAGTTTCATGAAAAAAATACACAACTGTGCAATTCAATCAGGATTCTTTGCTTTAAAAAGAATTTTCTAGAACAGAAATCTGTAAAGCTTGATTTTTTGTAAAACATGTCTTACAAAAATATTTGAACTTTTCTAAATAAAATGATAAATTAAAATATAAATTATGACAGAAATGATCTCCGAACTATTTTATTTTAATTTTTAAAAATACGCCTGCATACATTGAAACATTTTTAATTTTCACACACAGACTGACAATCACCGTGGAACTTGCCAAATTCGTCTCAATAACAACTAAAAGACGGACGTCAAAAGATTACAGGTGTATCTATAAAAAGCTGCAGGTGACTGAAAACTTCGGGGAAAACACGACTAAAAGGAACAGTGCAATATAATCATCTTAAAGGCCTCTCTGAAACATGTTATTCAATGAAAGAAAACATTTCAATCGGTCCAGTAACAACAGAATAATTTACGGTGGCCACGTCAGGCGGTTCACCCTGTTATATTATTATAAGATTGCGTCGTGTTTTTCTGTCACATGGTGCAAAATTTTCGTCGCGAATGGCACTCGTTATAAAGCAAGAGATTAAACGATATTGCAGTGAAGCGTTGAAGTAATTCACTGAATCGCGTTTGTTTTTTAACACGCCGTGGACGACAATCGAATTACTGCGACCTGGGGGCGGGGACGGGCATGAGAGGACCGTTCGCCACGGGAGAGACGCCCTCGACCCCATCCTTTCATGGCCTATTGATTCCCAATTTCACCGATAATGGTCGGGACGCGGTCTTTTTTTACGCAGATACACTTGTTGATTTTGCACCGGCCTGCGAACGGGACCTAGCCTTCCTTTCTTTGCCCCGGCTTCCTTTTTTTCGCACCCGCCGCCCTCCGTTCAGAGGGGCGAATATGGTGTTCCCGCTCCGTGCGTTCACGTGGGGCTGATTTTATGGCGTGTTTGGGGCGATCCGGACATAAAACGCGAGCACAGGGGTTGAGAAACATCCCCAAGTGGACCTGGACTCGATCAACGGGATGAGTCGATCGAGAATCGGACAAACGTTCTCCGAAATTTTCCCAAACCTGTTCCGTTTTGCTGGCTGAGCGATACATAATTTTTATTGTCAGAATGTCGAGTGATCATAACTTCCCTTATTGCCAAATGAAGATTTTTAACAGGTCGACTGCCACGTGAATTTTGAACAGCTTACACTGGAGACTACAGCAGAATTTTCATTATAATAAGCATATAATGATAAATTATTGATACTGTTATCAACAGTGCGTTTATTTCAATAGTGGTTACCCATGACTATTTTATTTTCGGTACGAAGGCTTGTCAAAAAGCAACAACGTATTGTAAAGACTGAGATGGTCAGCCCTACTTTTGTTTATGCTGTTTTAACATAGTTCATTGCAAGATCCAATTTTTGTAAAACATTTTGCTGGTTAACTTTTAGACCAGCGAAAACGAGTGAATTGGTCCCTAATATACGAAATAATAATCTGCATGTACATTATAAATACATGAATAAAACGTTTCTTTACTCATAGCTTTATTATTTTATTTGTAGCAGAAACGAAAATTATTACTTGCTGCATAGCGCACTTTTTAGTTTACACTATCATCTGCGTTATAAAACATTGTTTATGCAGTGGCATGCAACTTACAGTAATTAATTTAAAAAATTCAGTAGCACCGCTCATTTGTGACCACTATGGCAGTCAACATGTTAATCGAAACGAAAGCTATCTTAGTTTATGCGCTTGGTAATTAGTAATTGATGTAATGAACAGGAAATATTTCGTTTATCGTATCCAAAAATTACTGGGGTACATTATTTTATACATTTTCTAGCATAAAAACATCGATAAGAAAATAACGGCGCATTATGTATGGACGTGCCCATGGAAGCATTGCAGCAACACGAAAGCTTAATGTTAATAAAACACGGTTCATTTGAAACACGACATCAGGATTGGAGAACACCTAAGTCTGTTCCGATACGCGATCCTATGGTACGAAGATGCGAAGCTTGTGAGGAAATGAGGGGAGGACATGTAGAAAACCTTCTGCAATCACGAAAAGAAGAAATGATAAGATACTTCATTGTTTTTATGCAACACGCTAGCTCCCGAATCGAACGAATTACTGGCTTTATCCGAAACGAAGAATTGTTCATAACTCTCAAAATATTAATTTTTCGACCATGTTTATTAGGGCATTTTTCCTCCATTTGAAGAGTAGCGTCCACCCTCAAAGTTCTAAACCCTTGTTTTACCACCGTGTAGATAAATATCTGCTTTCATCGACACAGTCGTTCGTGAACAGACCTCCCTGTTGCTGTTGATCCATGCAGCAATAGCTTTGCGGGCAGAGGTTTGCAATCGGAGCGTGGTCGATCGAGAATTAGGGTTTCACGTACTTGCCACGATGGAGCAACCGGCTAGGCAGGTGGAAAGACACTAAGGGACGGGGGGGTTGAAGTTGCCATAAATTCGCGAATGGACCGCCCAGCCATCAAAGCGATCACCCGAGGCTTCCTTACCCCGAGTCCTAGCATACCGCCACCGATATTAAATGACAAAGGCCAAAGGCATACCTTGGCTTGACGGCAAGGGTTGGAGGGGTTGAATTCTAGCGCACCAACCCCCAAGCATCTGAGAGATCTCGTACCTTAAGTCGGCCCCTTACGTCGAGAGCCCATCCGTATCGGCATTTCGCGGCCAGGATGTTTTAAATACGTAGCCGCGTCACCCCCAAGCTCGCTTGCGGAACTTTCAACCCTCTCGATGGGGGCTTCAAGCAGGTTCGAGCACGCGCTGCTGCTTTGATGTAGTCTTAAAAAATATTAACGACGTTTCGAGGGGCGAACGAGCCAGCCGGAAGACGAGGAATTCATCAGACACGTTGTCTCGTCGATCCGTGGAATTTTTTTAACTCAGGGTGGCTGTTCAACCCCCCGTCACACTGCGACGACTGTTTCAGCCCACGCAGGCCATAAGCTGTCGCATAATAAACGTTACTTATGAGACACTTATGGCACACTTTACACTTTTTCCTCGTACGGCGAATTTTCGACAGGTTGTTCCACTAACTAACACGTTCACTGCCAATTACGAGTTAACTCGTGGTAGGCGATCTGGTCTTGGACGTCAACTACGAGTTAACTCGTAAATACGAACTTACCACTTTTTTGTTTCCTCCTTTAAGATCCATAGTCTGAAAACGAAATATAGTGCATTCAATAACTTTGACATTTTAATGTTTGAAACCATTTTATATAATAATAACCCAGGGTTGAAGGCTAATAGTCCAGGATTTGTTTATACTTATCGGCAGCAATATTTTAAGATAGATTTCATCCAAAACCGCTCGTCTTGATTGCAACCTTTGATTACTATTTTTGGTTTATATTAAAATTGATATAATTTTGAGGAAAAAATTATTTAATTAATGACATGTTGGCCACTATTCTCTAGAACTGTCTCCATTTAATGGACAGCCTGTCACTTCTGGAAGCAAACAAATTTTCATCTTTTTTGTGAAGGAATACTGACGGTGCAATATTTGCGTCATTTTCATTTTTAAATTTCTTACCACTCTAAAATTTTGTTGAGACAGAAACAAGTGGTAGTCTGATGGCGCAAAGTCTTTAAGAAGGTATTGATAAGCCTTTAGGATATCGCCATTGAATTTCGAATATCTGTTGGCGTGTGACTCATCTTCGAGATTAGAATTTCCAACTCGAAATTTGGAGAATCATCTTTGAACCGTCCTAACGCCTACAACATTCTCTCCTAATGTGCTACTCAATTCTTTCATAACTGCTGTTGCATTACTTTCTTTATTTTAACATAAAGTCTACTTCATAACATAAATTATGGAACACAATATCATTCGAGTGATTCTTTTGGCTCTTTTCACGAGCCCTATTCGTTTTACCCAATTTTCCACTACATTTTCACATAACTGGGGCTCAATTTCATCAATGGCGGCTGTGATATTATTTTTCAGCTCGTCGATCGTCTCTAGATTATTGGCGCAGACTTTACTTTTCAACAAACCCCACAGAAAGAAGTCTAACGGTGACAAATCGCACGATCTTCGTAACCAATTGATGTCTCCTCTTCGTGAAATTAGGCGGCCATTGAATTTTTCCTTCACCAGAGCAATTGTTTTGTTCGACACATGGCACATGGCGCCAACAGTACTTGAATTTTTATAATAAATTTTAACAATATCTACACGCTGCTGCACTGTATACCGTTCCATGGTGATTTGTTTATATTTTCTGATGACATCTGCCAAAAAATACGAAGAAATATCAGATCATTTCGCAATGATATCTATTGAATGATGTGACACTCAATTTGAATAATCCTATATAAATTTATGTTGCTCTTCGAATTCGACCGATGCCCCCTACACATTGAAGATGTGTGAAACAAGACGGAACGACTCCTAGGTCTTTTTAGGTCTTTTGTGAAGGCATGGAATCACGCACCAGCACGCAAAAATGACCGACGAGCCGACGGTTATTACTTTCCTTCGAGTTTCCCACAGAAGTCACGATCTGTGGTCTCGGATCATAGCCCAGTCCATGATACTAATACAGCTGCGCACAATGCGTGCATAAATTAACGCTGGGAATACTGAAACGCACGCACACGCACCACGGCCTTGCCTGATATGACGATGCGTTCTTTCGTACTATAACCGTATGCGGTTTGGCTATGGTCGTTACGGTTCAGGCGTTCTCCAATAACGCGTACACCATGGTCACTCTGCACGTCCGCAGGAATGCCGGGACATGCACTCGCTCTATTTACGCATTGGTCGACGTTAATAAAGCCTGTCGCACGAAATTTTCCTGGTCCCGGTCGGCATTCACCGCGTCGCTCACGGTTTGAATTATTCTCAAGATTCTACTCCTTTTTCGTGAACACTTAACCCGCCCCAAATATGCGCCACGCGTTCACCATTAAGTTGTGGAATAAGTCCTGTCGCGATTCTTTAGAAGAATATTAGATATAATACTATTGATTCTACTCCTTTTTCGTGAACACTTAAACCGCCCCAAATATGCGCCACGCGTTCACCATTAGGTTGTGGAATAAGTCCTGTCGCGATTCTTTAGAAGAATATTAGATGTTAATACTAATAATTTTATATAGAACTTATCTAATCAATGATACGTGTACCATTTTGTTCAATGACTTTCTGCCATCTTTCGGGTAACTTAAATAAACCTTCGGTATACAATTTTCGCTTTTGTTATTCAAAAATTCAGACACGTGTGTATTTATTTCTTCCGTGTTTTTGAACAATTTCCCATTGAGAGAATTTTGTAATGTATGAAATACATAAAAATCAGGTGGGGCAATGTCTGGCGAATTTTTTTCTTTATTTGTTATACACTTTTTTCCTTCCGAAAATAAACAAGCATTAAATGTCGAAAATGAACGTACTATACAAGTACGATGTTTCGTATGTATGGTTTAAACAAGCACCCTATTTTATCAATTTATGTATTTCACTTCAACATCCTTAAACAAGCATTAAATTATTGGGTTGATTCATAAATAATTTCTGGCTTGTCTTGTTAAATTTATTAGTTACTTGATTAAAACATAATTATTTGTTGCATCTGCTGCATATGTGAGTTACTGGGATGTGCAACTCTTCGCATGAATATAAATTAATAGTCTATGTGAACCATTTAATTTTTGATGTCTCAATCCAATAATACCAAGTGCCCGAAGATCAGGTTGTGCTTCACCGGAAGCTACCAGTCGCCGCGGATCATCGCACCTTTCCAAAACCCCAATATAAATTCCAATACAAAATATCCAATACAACTGCTCCCCCATCCGGTATATCGCGTCCTCCACGCTTGTTGATCGTTTTCGCTCGAAACGTCTCGTGAAAAGCGAAGTGGCACCGGTAATCCTCGTAACACCGAACGTAGGAAGCATACCTTCGGTTCGGCAGTAAAGGAAGTGGCTTTATCGTCCCTGTAACATCCGTATCAGGACAACCCGAGCCCGCGCGGAGGGAGAGGAAGTGGTAGGGCGGAATCGAGACGAATCATCATCCTGTGGTCGCGTTCGAATGATACGGAACGAGTTTTCTCTCGATCCGTCACACCGCCCCCGCGAGACGCGGTCACAATATACCGTGCCGGCAATAAATTACAACGTTATGGTTTCCCCGGACGTTTCTGTACAGTTCGCTAACCCGACCTGGCCTAACCTCCGACTGCTTAGGCTGCGTGCATGCGCCGCGTCGATTCGTGAAAAAGCGCAGGAAAAAGAAAAGCCGGCACTTATCTTCAAGCCGAACAATGCCGAGCTCACGCAACTGTCCCTTCGTATCCGCTCTCATCGAATGTCTCTCTTTTTTTTCCCTCTTTCTCTCCGTCTCCGGAGACAGCCAGGGGAGAAAGAGAGAGAGAGAGTGAGAGAGAGACTGCAGAGGAGAGCCTCACACAATGCCAGCCGAGCCGTGCTCGCGTATTAATAATTACTGTTATTCCGTAATGACCGATCCGGGCCATGGGAAGACTCGATAATCCTATGCATTAACCGACTTCGCCTTTATTTATGGAATCAAGCCGGAGACGGGAGATGTATCTCGCCGCGCGGCCACTTCCGGTGACGGTGAGAAAGCAGATCATAGTTCATAGACAATCCTGGAATGTCGCTGCCTTGAATTATACCCATTCAATCCGGAGAAAACCATCGTCGCAATTACTGTACTCGTTAATGGAGGCAGACAGACAACGGGCGTGAGTCTCTTTTCTATTCCAGGTCGTTGAATCTCCCCTCATTCACAGTCTTCGCCCGCGCTCCGAAGACTCGTCACCGACCATCTTCGGTGATCCACTTCGTTTTCGGCTTTGTTCATCGTGTATCATTTGCAGCAAGAATTGTGAAAAGATTTCGATGGTTGGAGGCGTTCGATCAAACCAAGACGCATATTTTTGGGCGTTAGGGGGCTTTGTCATTTGGTTTGATCAGGTTAAAGTACCCAGCCAACCAGAAACCTTGGAAGACCAAAGGTCGATGCGACTCGATCCCTCGATCGATCAACAGAAATCCTTCGACCTACAGGACTTAAGCCACGTCTGGCTTTCGCGCGGATTAACTTCTTGCCGAAGCTTCTTCTGCTCGCTGATCTTGCCAATTTGTTTGCTTGAACTTTCGACCGAATTCACATCCGAAGCAGGAAACTCTGCCTCAGAAATTTCGAGAATACGTACGTCAGATATTCTAATTCTTAGGTCGAAACCTTTATGAGAAATCAGGCTATTTCGAAAGCCTATGTGGGACTGATTTTTTTCCTGAAACGTTTGATAACCGTGTTGGTATTCTTTTGTAAACACTATGTTTGAGATTTAACCTTCTGCTGGGAGCAAGTAAAGTGTCTTGCTCTGCGCCAAACTAATCTTGAGCAATAGTTTCAAAATTGCTGAGTTAGTACTCACAACTCACGTTTTGATATTTCTCTACTCTGCTCTTCGTTCTAAGAATATTTCAGTATCGTTCTGTTTGTACTTGTTTTTATTTTTCCCTTCCAGGACGATGAACCTGCATACGCACTCCAAAAGTTGTTCACCGTATGCGACGAGTCACTGTATGCATTCAGACAAGCTTAGGTATTTTATCGAATAATTACCTCATGTTAAGCGTGTTTCATTAAAATGTATATGTTTCTTTAGATATTTTGCAGTTGAATAAAACTGAAAGAACTAAACAATCGTCATCACACGTACTGCTGTAATGAATTGTTAAATTTGAGTCGTGTTTTGTTGGAAAAATTCCTGCAGTCGGTGCATGTATTCGTTCAAAAATTTTCGGAGGGTAATCTCGTTTCTGTTAACAAGAAATAGAAAAAAATCTAATGAGACAGTATCGTTTTAAACAATTTTGAAACAATAGAAAATGGCAATAAGATGACTGCACTGACCTCGAGAAATATATCAACACAACAGTTTTAAAATCGTTATCATCGCAGAAATTTTCAAGGCTACTATTTCTACATAGTACTATTTCTATACAGATTCCACTATATTCAGAATCATGCTAACCCAAACAATTTTTCGAGCGCTGTGAATGCATCGCTACCCTTCTCAAGTGGGAGAACAAACGCTCAAAAGAATTGAATTATGTTAAACAAATTCTTTAAGAATCATCCGAGAGTTTCGCGACTCCATAAAAACAACCAGATCTGAGTCATGAATATTTCTCGAGAGAACGCGTTCTTCTTCGTCCCAAAGCTCTCACGCTAATTGAAATTTAAAGAAGCATATCTGTCGCACAGCTTAGGCTTGCCTAACGGCGGCATTTGCGGCAGCGATTCGGCGAAGTCGCGTTCAGCGCAGAATTTCAGAATCCCATTCTTATTAAAGTTGAAAGGTGACTGCGCACAATAACGTAAATAACGGGAGACAACGTGACTTTGTATGTATCGCCATACATCATCCTCCACCCTCGTTCACGTTATTCCACGATCACGATCGTTGTTTTTCTCCGTTGCGAGGGTTTTGGCACCATGAAGGGTCGCACGGTGCTAGCTGAACCGTAAATAAACCCATCCGAAGGAATTGTTTTCTCTCTTTGTGCACTGGTGCTATCTCAAGAATAGTGTCTTTTGCGTCCACATTCTTGTCATCCTCAAAGCTGATACAGTAACAAATAGTACACACAGATCGAAAATGTTTAAACTATGTGGAAGACCTTGATGAGAAAAGAAACAATGGAATATTAATTAAATTTTCAATGAGAACGAGTAACCTTCAAGGAGTACTACACGGTCTGTCGCTCTCCCGGCGAAGGATTCTGATTCAAGGACGCGGAATCGGAAGGGTCGAGGGTGTTGCCGGACATTTGTCAGGCTGAATAACCACTGAAAGGCTAACCCTTACCGATATGCGGGTCCGGGCGCGGAATCATTCTGACGGTTTCAGTAGGGTGGCCTTGTTTGATACGTGAGGGTCACCCGGATGATTCATGATCCCTCAAGGAAGTCTTCTGGACTTCTAATCGTGATCTTCGATCCATATCCATTACGAGAACAGATGACATCCGGTCGCTAACCCCAAAATAATGTTCACTGCAACGATACCATAAATGGAGATGTTCATGGTGTTACTGATCAGGGTTATGGGATTTTCCGTTTCAAGCATCGTGGACAGCTTATTTTTAAACATACTGAAGATAGTGAATGTTAAATGTCTTTTAACACTTTGAGAGCCGCGTCACTCATATCTGTGTGACAGAAAGATTCAGTCATTATTTATTTGATCTTGTAAAATATTAACAATATACCTAGTCAGCTCTAATAGAAGCAGTAAAAAAATGATGAATGGTACTGATATTATTGATTAAAAAGGTAGAATTCATGGTTACATTCATTTTGTATAAAAATTGAGGAAGTTCGCCATTTTCAGCTAACAGAGCGTGGCACTCAAAGTGTTAAACGATCAGTCCTAGGCTCTTCAGGGTCCAAGCTACTTCTGATAGATTCTTCGGTGCACAAGGAGAACAAAGAGAAACATGGCGACTCCACACTTCGTCAAATTAATCCACGTCGCTTCCTGTGCCTCCCCGGAACGCCTAATCGCCTACTTTTTCACGGACTTATCTAGCGCAACACATCGCGGCTGATTATTTGATGCGCAGGCGAGCCGAACCTTGAAATAATAAGCGTCTTCCCTGATTCCGGGTTGTGTCGCCGTGTTCACACGTGCACAAGTGACAACCGATGTGTGAACTCCGTCAGCCAACAGCGTAGACACCCCTTTCATCATTAAAACCTGGATTAAACTCGTGTTAGAATCTGACACAATCGTGTCCCTGTGCAAAGGTTGGATTCTTCCCTCAAGCACCGGATTCTGTGCAGGATCCCAAGCAAGCGCTAAAATCGTAATTGTATAAAGTGAAACTACCTGGTACGTTCATGGCTAATTTAAAACCAGTCTTTATTTCATCAGCAGGACATCGTTTAGTCAATTCTTGAATCTTGAAACTCGGTACCCTCGCGCTCGGAGCTGGTGCCAGGTTAAGCGTCCAATTTGCTGATTAAATGAGAATCCAGCTCGTTACAGACTCAAATAAACTTAGCTGAAAATTAATGCCCTATGTGCCATAGACCTGGGCTAGTTCCTGCCAACTTCCATTTCATCTTCAATTCACGGATCATGAAGGTCCGCACCGCTGTGCTAGGCATACAAGCTGCGAAGCCGAATATTATGACGAGATGAGTAGCTGGGATGATTCGAAAGCAGCTTTAGAAGAAAAATGGTGGCAGCCTGCGCCAGTGGACAACGGCTTTTCTAAGGCTACCAGTCCATGGCATACGTAAGTAATGGCCGCGTTGGCTGTTATACGGGAGCTAAGGGGCGACGTAGTTTCCTTGAACGATGATAATCAGCGATTTCGTGACAGACACGGGGCCGTGGTTACGCTAACGAGCAATCGCGAGCTCAGGGCGACACTTCTAGGCGTGTGGATGTGCCTTTAAGGATAGCCGAGCGCGGTCACATGTGTATCGAGCGTAATTAGGCTCGATGCTCTTTCATTATTACAGTCAGGGGGCGCTGTACAGAACGGCGACCAATCGTGACGTTCACGTGTGTACGCTCTGTGACGATAGAAAGCCGTAAACAATCTTTCTGTCCCTGGTCTCCTCGCGTCTGGTACGTTTAGGATACTTCAGAAAACGGTCTACTGAATTTAGATAGCGTCCGAGCGAAATAACGCTAATTATTGGCCCTTTTATGGGAGACGTTGAAGAGGATTTTCTACAGTTTGGAAATTACGACGGCCAGAGAGAGGAGAAACACTATCTCCTATACTAATTAAGCGCGTTTCGCCGTGCCACGAACGCACGTTTATTAACCAATTCGAGAAATAATTTAGTACTTTGTAATCGTCCGCTTTACCGGGGGCCCCTGCTGATGCTCCATACGATACTACTTCGATCCTCGTTAATATCGCTCGGGATTTTATTAGCTATCTTCCGTGGAATTACCAAAAAACCGATTCGCGCTGATTAACACGCCCATGTACTGGGTGATCTGCGATTTCGGCGCTCCAAACGTAGCTGGAAGGTAAAAATATTTGGTAACTGAAACTTGCCAAGCAGGCTAATTCTTGGGTCTAGAGGCATCGAGGTCCTGCAATCTTTATATTAAAAATTTCCAAATCTGGAAATACCTTGCCTCGAATATTGGGGGGGTCGAAAAATCATTAAATGAAAAATTTGCATTCTTAAAGATTCCTACGTTACAACTCATACGTATATAACTATTGATACTGAAGATTCAGAAGCTCAAAGATCCCAAAATTAAAGAATTTTTGAATGATTATATGCCTCCTCGTTCTTAGGTCAACTCCGTACTTTAACAGAGTTCCAATCATTGGCACGTTCAATACAAGCAATAACAGTAAAACCCAAGAAATCAGATCAGTTAATACACTTACATAGACACACCGAGTTCAATTTCAACATTGTATAGTATTGATCATGATAGTACAGAATCTACGGCAGTTTAAAGTAAGACACTATGTATCCAGCGTCTAATCGGCTCTAAATGGTGCGGTTAGCAGCGTGTTAAACCGAAGGGAGAAGTATCAGGAGCGACAGGTACTCCAATAAACTTACAATTGCCATGGTCCTAATGATACAATTTATCGTTACCGATTAGAACATTCTAAATAGACCTGCCTCGGCTCTTCGCGTGTCTTGAGGAGTCCTGTTCAGGGACAAGCGAGTGCTCGGCAGGCCGATCGCGTCGGACGGTCCACCCAGTATAAACAGTTCCGCTCGTAATCACAGGCTGCCTCGGTCTGTAAACGATCATTTTACGAGAGTCGGCGCATAACCGCGAGTACAAATTAAAATCTTGCACGCTGGATAGTATCGGCGGTGACAGTTGAACGCGAATCCCTTAATGTCCACGTGGTTATCAGTGTGCGGAGATAACGACGAGGTCTTGCGTCCGTCGTAAATTTAGGCCGCGGTGCGAGAGAACGGAGCGTCACGGGCGGGTGAGGAAGAGGGACGGTGGAAAGAAAGGGGTGACGGGAAAAAAAAACGAAGGGGGTGGGAATGACTGTTCGGCTGATACGGACGATCGCTTCGTCTGCTGGCGGACTGATCACTCTGCCGTCGCTCTTATAATTATTATTCGTATTTTAATGGCCGTGGAAAGGCCTTTGAGGCCTGGCGAAACGACGGCTTCTCGAGACCCCTTCCTCTAGCCCCTGTGCTTTTAAAAATATTGGAGATTTCAGATATCAAATGCCGCGCGCGCGGCAACGCGCTCTCCAGAAAAGAGGGACGTGAGATGATCACCCTTCTCTCTCGTTTCTTCGTGGTTCTTTTCTGCATCCCCGTCGACCGCCTCCGGCGCAGCCATTCAATCAGAAGCCGAGGCCGAGGATAAGTCGTGGCTTTCATTCCGAGGCCGCTTCTTCTTCACGATGAACGGACGCATCCGATACCGATAGGTGAACCTCTCCCCGGTTACCTCCTCCGGCCTCGGATCTCCGCGGAGCAGCTCGATCGCTCGTCTTATCACTGGCTTGGGATGAACCTCTTTGGGTCACCAGCGCTGGTGCACCGTCACTTCAGTGGCCTCACTGGGTTTCTTTATCAACCCCTTGCCTTACGTTTTGTTTTCTGGCACATCTGCCTAGTCAGACTATTTAATTTGAAGGCAATTCTGTGAAAGGAATTCTTGCAAGGGAGACTAACATTTGTGTTGCACTACTTTCAGCTTGTAGATAAACTGGGTAATCGGTTGACGAATACTTCTGATATATTTGTTGTTTTGTCAAAGAATGGGTTTAGTATCTTTGTCTGTGATAAACGAATAAGTTGTAGAATATTTTATTATTTCCACTCATTCTCAGAAGGTTAAATTATAGATTATGTTTTCGGCTTAACAAGTTCGCTACCAGCGTCACATATGTGTGACGCGTCGATTCTGTTTTGAGAGCTCGACGTCGCACATGTGTGACAAGGATAATTGATAAAAATAAAGTGTGGTCTGTGGTGGACGTTTTTCTCGAATCGACCATGGTAGCGAACGTGTTAATGAGAATTTTGACATATTATAGTGTGTGTGGCTAGGAATGGAAGTTTCCACTGTGCTAGGCATCGTGTTAATTTATGGTTATTATAAATTTAATACGATAAATTTACACTTACAGCGGTAATATTGCAAACGTGAATTATTATAATGCGTATGGATTTGATGCTTTATCCTCTAATACTGTAGGCCACGAAATATATGTATGATACGAAATATCCAATTAAAAATCAGCAATATTTGAGATTCAACGGAAGTGTCTCCCTGAGCACACAGGGGAAGTCATCGGAAGTGACGATAGGAGAGCAATCGTTTCAAGTCACATGCACGAAGACGGTGGTCCACGAACGAAAAAGAGATGCCCATAGAATGAGACATCAATCAATTTACAACCCTTTGGTCGATTAAGCCGAATCAGTCAGCCGAAGACGATTCGTTTTCTCCGTAGCCCCACACTCACGACTTTAATATGAATTAATAGATAAATATACAATTAGAAGTAATCTATATTAATTAAAGGAGGGTCTTGGCTTGCCTCCTTTGTGCCTGTACCGTGAATATCCGGCGATTCATTCATTAACCCTCACCTTCGACCCCTGTTGCCCGGACCCACGAAGTCTCCAATCATACCTCGAACAATAACCAAACGCAAAGTAACCCTAATGCCTCTATACTTCGATCGCCTCCACGTCCAAATGCGTTTTCAACATTTTTACCTGATTAGTCATACTCCCCTGCCCCTATTTATTGATTGGTAGCTTTTAAGGTCGTCACGCATAACATATCGGAACGAAATCGTTGCTGTGACTTCTTACGGATCGATTTAAATCCCCGCGGGGATTTTAAACAATTTGAAAATGTTGTGTAATATGTTACTTGAGCTGATAGAAAAACTGAAAGAATATATTAAGTGTAAGAAAGTGCACCTTTTATGAGAAAAACATGAAAAAAAAATTGTAGACATTGTAGCTGACTAACTACAAGTTTTGGGGATGACTCTGAAATGTAATGTGTGACCTTGCTTCAAATAACAATACTGCCCTCCTTAGATAAAATATCCTATCTAGCATTTCTACAATTTTCAAGATATTTTGAAATATATGTTTCTTTATCTTTTAAGCAAAGTTAGAATGTCCTACGTGCTTTGTAGGGGTTTAGAAACAGTTTCATTTATTTCTCCTAACTGCTTTCCGTACGGTTTTAATGATAAAACCTCATTTTTCTCGGATGTTTCGAAATGTCAGTTAGGACAATTGAGGTAAGGAGGGCAGAATACCCTAAAAAGGTGTTAAACAAAAGACATTTGATCAATTTCGTGAGTCACTGCAGATGACCCATCAGGATTTAAGGAGTTACGAAATTTAAAAAATAACAAGAAGTAACTTTCGCACCATGAACCCGATCTCTGTCAGTGGCCTTCACACCTGCACACAGCTTAACACCTGGTACACATTTTTATCGAAGTCTATGATCTGATTCCCTGGAGGAATATTGCGAAGTCTAGGCTGCGAAAACGATTTCCATGTACGATGCTATCTAGTAAAGCAAGACAGTCACCTGGTAGCCCTAATCCTAAGATTTCGCAGTACTCCTATACGTTGGGATCGCTATAAACAAAAACAGTAGGCGGATGGGGAATGAGAAAAGGCTAGGCCGGGGGATCGTTATTAATACAAAGGGACGATGGTAGGCAAATCCCAATCTGAAATACGACAGCCAGTAATCCGGTGGAAATAAAACGGGAACCGTTAAGATTAAGCTCGCCCTCGGTGTGTAGACACTTAGGTTCGCGCGTTTCGCGTGCTTTCCCGGAAAAATACGATGATCTGCCCCGGGAAAAAGGTGAGCGATATAATTAACCGGCTTGCACCGGCCCACCTGTGCACAAAATCATTTGCTGCGCTCCGCTCGACGAAAATTGGGGATTGCCGGGTTCTCTTCCTGATTCTGGCAAATTGGAAGAGTGTTGGGGTCATTTAGAGTTTTTTTTCAGATATTCTGGACTGTCATTGATAGTTCACGAGACCATCCATGTTCATCCAAGGCTGCTCTGTGCTACAAATCTAGGCACAGCGTTAAATATTAGATTTTTCCGTAATAGATGTCGGTTTTTGAAACTGTTCCACCGGAAGAAGGATTTCCTCGCTGGGGTGGAATTCGAAGGTGATCGTTTAGTATAAATTGTATCATTCTGATGAAGCTATAACAGTCAGAACGTACTTGGAAAACTGACTAAAATGCGGAAGACTGCGTCAATGGCAATTCACATTTATTAGTTGAAAAGAAACGATTCTACAGTGCGAAACTTGACCTCATATTTACACCTGCTCTTTTAAAAGATTCATCATTTGGGACATAAAATTGTGCCTTGTCCACTATGTTCGCAAAGATTACTGTTTATTGATTACCGTTTCTTCAAATATCCACAATTTTCGCAGGAAAAACATCTTCTGAGATCAGGAACTTGCCAAAAATGTCCTTGAACAATTCGTCGTCTTTGAGAACCCAGATTTATTTCAAACTGGAATAACAAAACTCGTATCGACAAATGTCTATTAGTTTAAGTGGTTCATATTTCGATTACTAATGTTTATGTTAAACCGACAATGAGTCAATGTCATGCAGTGTTTGACATAAAAATCTCGAATCTATTATAAAACAACCTAATGTATCGTTAATAAATTCCTCCACTGAGCTCATCATCTGTTACAAAATAATTATTAATGTGTAACAGCCTCACTTGCAGCGTAAAGATAGCGTAAAAGTATTGTTCTTCCATCACACACATGCTTTAATTTCATGCTATTTCGATTCTAGGGTTAAATTTTATAAAAGCCACATATGCTTCGCCAGTTCTCCATAATTGCGGTTACTGTTTACTTATGTAATTATAGCGGTAGTACAACAGAGGAAGGGGCGATTCCTCATGTAAAAATGAATCGAAAGTATGAATTAAATTTCTTCACACAGGGCTTTGTTTTCGAGGAAAACGACTTCGAAGTTTTATTGAATACAGTAGAACCTCGATTATCCGAATATTGATCATCTGGAAACTGATCATTTTATGTCAGTTACAAGCTGAAAATATCATTAGTGGCTCTGTGTACTTTATTATGCACTACTCTGCGCCTGATATTCTATAATAAAGTTATCATTTTCATGCGAAGTATAGTTGCAATGTGAGTCATCCTGTTGCTAATTACAGTTCAGATAATCGATGTTCTACTGTACGTAATAATTACTTCGGTTCTCTGACCGTGGGCAAGTAGACTTCTATTTGCGTTGTATATAGTATTATTTTGTTTTCGTCTGCCCTTATGGGGTCATGTAAAATCGCTAGTTTATGCCAAAATTGTTTAAACCTTGCTGAATTGAACAAAAAAATTTATAGAGTTTGCTCAACTGAAAGTTTATTTATCGTGAATTTAAAGGGCACAACGAAATCAATATTTTCAAAGTTTTGTAATTAATACACTGAAACAATGAAATATTCAAGTATTTGATTAGTTTTCTTAAGATTCTACATTCTGCAAAATTCTGTATACTGAAATTTACGGTCCCAGTTGAAATTTTGAAATGTATTTCTCGAAAGCGAAGCTTCACATGAAATAATCTATTCCACAATTTCGATTCTCTTTTATTTGAGGAATCACCGTCATCTATACCACGAATTTATCCACACTCAATACAAACACTTAATTTTAATTCAAACATGATGGTGTCTTCCGAAAATGATTTCTTCCTTCTTCACAAGGTCTGCCAATTATGGAATAACAGCACAATTCCGCTAATTTCATAGTACTGCCATAAAATACCATAATAAATGGTCGGTGAAACGCGTGCACGCCAGAGCAAATGCATCCATTCCGTTAGCCTCTGGTATATCCGTAAAGTGTGGTGCAATAAAGTAGATATTATTATTACTGATCCCAGCACAGATTAATGGTAATTACCTTTGATGGATCGCGATTAATTAAAACTGTTCATCAGAGGAGTCTTGTCAATTGTCCGTCAATCGACGAGGGTGGTCACGGTCGCGATCGATGAAAATTCATAAAGATTCGCGCGGACAAATGGCGGTCAAACGGAGAGAAAAGGGGACTGCATAGGGTAGCTTCGAAAATGGGCCTCGACTCTTTTTCTGCGGTCATATATAATCCTGGACGTTAAGTGGGGACCTCCACGGCACCGTGGGCCCAGCCCGTTTTATCACCACGCTCATACCGTTTCAATATGCCATCAATAATAACTCCCTTCCTGATAGTCTGCGGACGCGTGCGCAGTTTACAGCCGACCAGCTTTCTTTTGTCCGTCCTGGACACATTGTTGCGAGTCCATTGAAACATGACTGCAATTAAATCCGACGGAATTTCTGCGAATCGACTCTCGAACGACCGTGCGGGTCATTCTGTTGCCGCGTCACAGCTTGCCCTTGAATATAACAGCGTACAAAGTGTTTCATGACCTGCAAGTTGAAGAATAAATCTTATGAACACCGATGGCACCCCCAATAAGAGACCCAGAAGCCCGGATCTCTGAAACGCAGCGCACATCAACGTAAATAAATCGACATCCTCCGAAGATCTGAAGATTCTTCTGCGTTTTGCATTTGTCTAACGCAAGAATTCTCGGGGGCTCCTTGAACGGTATCCTTAAAGTAGTCGGAGCGTGTATCTGTCGAGCGAACTATTTCGTCGGCAGTCGAAGAGAAAGCTAACGATAGACGCTGGCGCAGTAAACGATGGTGATTTACGAGGCTATAATTACTAATTAGGGGGGTAATTGTAATATAGTAGACGGTGCTGGTATAAATATGAATTTGATACTGGCGGTATACTTTGTGAGCCATAAGCACTGCTCTGTCTGCTGCTCGTCCTAAGATACACTCGATCATCAATCATCTCCTCCTAGACGATGCAACGGGATACCCGAAAAACTGATTTTCCCGCCAAATGTACGCGCCGGTAATTTCCTGAACAGTCGAAGGGTTTTGTTTCGTCGAAGGAGGAAGCAAAGCGCATTTCCGGCCGATCGTGCACCATGGAGAAAGCACACACGCGCGATTTGGAATTGATTTCATCGCCAGCAAAGCGTATACGCCATTCGTTGTAAACTATAACACAGCTGCGCTCACGGTGGAGCGGAGCGCAGCGGCATGAAAATGAATTTTTATGTGATCGAAAAATCGATGCTCAGGCCGCCGTGAAACGCGCTGGAAACTCTTGGCAAATAGGAATAATACCTCGCCGAGCAATAGATGAGCCGATAGCGGGCCAGTGAACCCTGTGGACGCTTCAGCGAACACCTCCTCGTTGACCATACTGATCGAAGCACTTTCATAATTATTGGCTTGATGTAAAAGTAACGTTTCGATAGCGCCGTGATAAACTCCTGATGACACGCTCGAATGTCTTCCGGATTCACGACACTCGCTCGAGTGAACTGGCCAGCTCTAATCGATCAGTTCTATGAGCGTGCCTTCGTACTCGATCTTTTGAGAGTTGAGTCTTTCGAAAAAAACGTGCAACATGTGCTGAAATTATTCGCAGGATAACACGCGTTGAATTGAATAGTTTGTAATAGTAATATGTATGAATCGATTGTTCAGTTGTTTCAGTGTTCTAAAACTGCACAGTCTGTGACGAAACATACGTGTTTTAATAAGACTGGCTGCGATGATCATTCGTGCAAATATGTATGTAGGTTTATAGTGTGCCATAAAGAGCTGCCCGCGGATCAGTACGGTGGCCCGTAGCACGCGGTGAACGATTTTTCGGAATGCTTCTATGGGTTCATCGTCCTTGATGTGTTTAACACGTTCCCTGCCACAGTAGAAAATTCCATAACTAGACAGACGCGCGAAAAGGGCTATTTATTAATACACATGGCTGATTGTACCAATATTTATCTATTTGATATTACACTTTCTATTTCTACTATCATTTTAACGTGAATGTTACTCCAAATTTCATAAGGGTTGGTATTTATGAGATCAAATTAACATTGATACGTGTACCGAAAATAGTAGACATGGCAGGGAACGTGTTAATTCTATCGTACATTTTGAGTTGCATTGCTGATCAGGAAAATACATGCGACTGTATAAATCCCTGCAGGTAACGTATTTTCAATTTTCTGAATTATTTTAAGTGTTACGAAAGTTTCCATTTTACGAGCCGGCGGCGCGTGTAAAATATCAGCTCTCAAAAAAATATGAATGGATACGTAATATGTTAGAAAATATTCACTTTTGACGCTATTCCAGCTGTTACAATGTTTAAAGCACAAATATAAACGTTAAAAAATGCAATCTGAAGTTAACAGAAGCTCCTATTTAGAGAATAATGCAATTTTTCATCTCATAGGAATATGATAAAGAAGATTGTATAACTATTAAGCACTATGCGTCTACACTCTGCGATAAAACTATAAGACACTTATGATATTTGCTAATGTTCCTTATACATATTTATATTGTAATTATAGCAACTTTAAATTCTAAAACTCTATTAGAGAGACGTGCGATAATACTATAAGATAGAGAATCACCTTAGGACAATTAAATGAAAACGAATTGCAAATAATTTATTTCATTCATGCAGTAATAACGTGTGTGTGTCTGTTTTATTTTTAACGATCTTAGTCATTCTTTTGTATAAGTTTGTAATTGTTTCTAGACTAGAGCATTTCCTGTAAAAGTAATTGTGAAAGTAATGGTAAAGACAGCCTGGGCTATCTGATTTGAAATGCTTTCCACAAGAAAAGACAATTGTTTTCTATTTTTTGCCAGTGCAATTTTTGTTCGTTAAAATTCAATGTTCCTTGTTTACGAGGACTCATTAACGATTTTAATTTTGTAGGTAATTATAAATAACCCGCTGATTTCTTCTATTATTTTGCAAATGTTCAATATTGAATTTCCCTTATCTAATAAATTATTAATCATTTAAATTTCATTTCCGTCTCATTCTTCAGCGCAAAACAGTTTTTTTAAATTCATAACAGGATCAAATTATATTAATAATAGAATATTTTTTTGGAATGCCATACTCGGTTGACAGACATATTGATGTAGACTTATTGTAGCTTACAAAACATGTTTATATAAGCCGCCAACTCGCACAAAAATCCAATTGACATTTCTTTCCACACCACTATCAGACATTACTTGAAGTTTACTATAAAAGTATACAAGAAGAAAAAGGACGCCCTTCCTTAACCCTTTGAACTTCTAATTTTTGTATAATTTTCTTTTCAATAACCCCCTATTATTTTAAGTGTTTTATTTGAAATATACTTCAAAAGACAGTTGGTTGATAGGAACCAATTTATACAATTTGTTTTACTAATTATATTGAAAATATCATTGGAACTTTGCTAAGATATGATATTTGTGGTAAAACAACATTGCGAAATATAATACATATTTAAACTGGCAATTTAAAAATATCAAATGTGACTCGACATAGGAGCACCTGTGAATAAAATCGATATCCAGTCACACTCGATAAAGGAGTTCAAAGGGTGAAACAAAATTTTCCGCAGCTCCATCAGGTTTCTCGTATTATCATCGCGGAGTGTAAAAAAGCGTCTCTGCGTTTCCACAAATCCGAGAGCGAAACATCGATCACGAACAGGCTGGAAACGTTCGAAACCCTTCAGGGGAATGAAACGAAGAATCTTCGTCAGACAATGTGCGGAAAATCGAGGGTCTGGAAGTTCTGTTCAGGATAAATTGCGATCGGGAAAAGAAAGGAAATGGCGGTCGAGCATCTCCGGGATCGTGAACGTGGTAGGGTTCGATGGCCGCTCGGTGGGGACAAGAAAAACAACAGTAGACGAAGAAAAGACCGCTGGCCCGATACGATCTTTTCGTGCTAATAATTATTGCATTAATTACACCGCGAGGGAAGCGTGCGCGCATCTACGACGTTTCGAAGATACGGGCGTACTCGCGCGCAAAAAAATAACCAACGAAGCCGTGCACGTAGTTGAACGCTCGTACGGGCGTTATAGTTCGCGCAACAAGGAACGCTCGCTGCAACACAGAAGGACAGAAACGAACGTGTAAGCGGCGTTAGACATTAGCGCAGCCGCAGACTGACTTATGAGCCAGATTTCCTGCGATACTAATAGCGATGCACGAGGACACGCAGTGAAACGCGTGGGACCTGCTTACCGGGACACGCAACTCTGATCGAATCATCTTGCTATAATTCTGAATCGCACGCATGGATTATTCGCCAGCAAACCCGTGCGTCACGATTCCCTCCGATGTCTCCGATCATCATCAGAGAAAAAGCGGCTGCAAGCGTTGCGCCCCTGCCGGGCGAATCGATCCTCGACGATTTGGCGGATTATTATACTGAGCCGGATGAAATTCTTTCACTCACAGTGACAAGGGGAGGTTGCCTTGAAAGCGCACAGAAAGACCTAGAAGTCGTAGCGTCTTTCATTTTCTCTTCTGGCTTTACGTCGCATCTACTGCTAGGTCGTTAGCGAGGAACGTAGCTTGATTATCTTTTACATTGTGGTAATTAGATTTTGTAGTTGGGGTTGCCGTGCTTTACATAATAGAGGCTATTTTTTATATAATCCTGTAATGTTATGGCCAAGTCTAGTCTTAAGTAATATGCTTTGAGTATGGAATCTTGTGCACCCAAACAGGACGTTGTGTCTTGTTTTGCACGTTTGCAACGCATAGAAACGATCATACAAATTCGAAGAGTAACGTAGTTTTGTGTTTAGCACAAGATTCTAAAAGTGAATCATTTAGAAACTCGTTATTTTTATTATTACACTTAGAGATTTCGACAATTTATCTCGAAACGCACGTCTACGTAACATCAAGGTTCATGTATCGGGTCCTTGAAACGGTTAGGCTGATTCTGATGACACCTGCATTAACCCTTTCAGCCTGATGAATCTATGTACGAGTTCACAAAATTATTAGATCAGCCTAATAATACAGACGAATTATTACATCAGCCTAACTTATTAAAGTATACATACTCCATTAAATACATACAGTACGTCTTTTTTAACTACACACGGTGGAATATCTCAGAAGGAACTGAAGGTATCGAAAAAACGTTGTCACAAACGTTGTTTGGTATGCTGGGGGACATAATGTTTTTTCATAATGTCGATATACTCAACGATAGTCCACACAAAATCACATCGTCTTATAGAAGATTGTAAAATCGTGAAGAACTGCAGTTTGCAGTTTCTCAACACTAAAATGACTTAACTTATAAACTATTCCATAGAATACCTAAAATTCTAGCGCACGATGCACTTTCACAAAAAATTTCAAGGTTTCTCAAAGGTTTAGCTCACCTAGCATACTTAATTTGCCTGATTTGGCCCGACACTTTTTGGAATTACGTTTCACGAACAGATTTCTCGCTGGTTCTCTGGATGCACTTTTCCGAAGAGTTTCAAGGTTTCTCATAGGTTTGGCTCACCTGACATCCCCAATTTGGCTGATTTGGCCAGATACATTTTGGAATTACGTTCCACGGAAAGATTTCTCGCTGGTTCTCGGGACGCACGGGAGAGGAATATTTCTCGCGAGAACACGCAACAATAGGGGAATGCTGGGAGCGTTTAGGGCGGCTGACAGAAATTCACGGTGAACAAGACAAATCTGGCCGAAAATCCGTAATAAGCGGGGACGTGACATGCACGCGTGGGACTTGTAACGAGGACAGAACGCGGCGCGTACACATCGGTCACGCGTGCCAGCTAAGAATTCGAAGCGAGTGTCTACTTGCGCGACGAAAGCTCACTGCCAAATTCCGAGCGTTCCGAACCAATTTTCAACCTCAACCTTCGACCACCGCCGCGTCGATACCGTTGACAACACGACCCTTCCACCCGAAACCTGCCCCGGCACGCCAGATCATCCGATTTCGTCTAACCTTTCAGGAATCCCAAACGATGGCTGGGTTCCAAGCAACGTCATACCTGTCATTGGCTCTTGTCCTCTGATTACGCTTCCAGACAGCCTTACAGACGAACTTTATGACTGCATTGCCAGCCTTGATTTGTGGTACCAGGGATTTTTGTAGGTGGATTTAGATTAGATTGTGACGTGCTAAAGCTTTTGGATGGTAAATGTTGAGGCGGATAGATAAACACTGGCCCATAACTGAAATTTCTGGACGTAGTTGTTGATGTCGTGAAAATACAAGTATTGCTTGAGTTTTTAATTATTTTCACTGTCCTGAAATCTTAGTTATTTGCTAGTGGTTATTTTTGCGCCTCAACAGTAGATTTTGTAGGTTTGCTTTAGAGAAGTGTAATTAAATCAAATTGAAAAATAAGTCAGAGGAACTAAAGCTTTTGAGAATATTTGTAAATCTGAACTTATTATGAATTGTTTAAGACATGATTGGAATATGAAGTGTTTGGAAACGTTTGCATCTCTCTATGGGCTACATTGTTGGGCTATTTTGAATGTCTTCTCTGGTCAGCTGTGGACAATTTTGAAACAGTTAACGCGCCGGTAGTATCACTTATGTGAGTGCGTAAGTTAGTTCAATTCATATTATATTTCAGAATTTGAAGTACGTTTCCTCTCAGAACTTTCAGAGTTAAAAAGGATTAATTCTTTGCATACCACAGTGAAAGCTGCCATATCTAATCAGACACGACATAATTTACTATTTTTTATATAAATCGCAAAGAAAGAAATAACTTGAGTACTCAATCGTGTTCTTCTCTTTCTATATTATTGTTTCAGTATGAAGTCTGCTCAGAATTTTGTGACAACCAAGAATTATTTAACTAAATTAAATTTCTGGTACAATGTTAAATTTCCTTAGAATTATGTATGGAAGCATAGATATTTAATTAAATTAAATCTCAGGCGCCGGTCATCGATAATTCCTACTTCTATGATTTCCTATAATTTAATTCTACTTTATCAAATAATTCCCAGCTTTACTACTTTACGAAGTTTTAAAAAATAACGGATCCTGGTGTTTTCTTTAACTGACTTTAAAATTACACTTTTCACCGTGTGAATCAGAACAAATCATCAGTTCATAAAAGAAAAACAGCAGCATTCATATGTTCGACCTTCACACTTAGTCACAGTATAAATACTAACAATAAGTATGTAGTCAAGTTATAATGGTGTACATTCATTAGATTCTACTTATTTTAATTAAGTACCCTTACTTCTCACCAAGCGCTACACAAACATTTCGTATACAGTTTTATAATTCTTTCAAATGAGTAAAGTTGTAAAATAACAGAATTTGTTGCAAAAAATAAAATAATGAGTAGTAGAGGGTGGACAGATGCAATAAAATTAGAAAAAAAAATGGAAAGCTGGCAGACATTCAAACCCTGGCCCTTCCAATTAGCAATCCTCCGCATTAGCGCCGCAGCCATTACAGTTCTTGAAACAAATAGTCAACTTTTGAACGATTCCACGCACTAGAAAAAAAATTAGCATTCAAAACCATTTTTTAACAAAATGGTTATCGAGAAATCTTGAATATTCTAGAATTTATTATACTCATCAGCTACATTTCAAACCCGGTTCCACAAAAAAGGTACTCGCCCAGGTGACCTTCTCCCCCTGAATCGGGTCCTCACGCTTCTAGGTTACTAAAAAAATGCCAGTTTTCAGTAAATGAAAGTGGCCAAATATGGATTAGTATACCTGATATGGAATAGTGCCATTTTTAAAAATCTGACAAATGAATATCTGTCAAACGGCTACAGGCTATCTCACTCACTCACTCTGGCACCGCACACGTTGTGACACGTCACTCGAGCGAACTTAAGTGACGTGGCAGGATCATTTTGTTTTATTACTGTTCAAAAACTTTTGAAGATGCGTAAATTTGATGTGTTTTTCGTATTTGTTATTATTTTACCAAGTTTTTTTTTTTGATGTTGTTGATATACCTGCTTGTGATATTCATAAGTATTTATGAGCTGAATACCGCATTTTTAACTTTGTGAAATTCCAAATATGGATAAGTAGTGGTCAGTGTTCCATATTTGGGTACCTATTCCATATTAGGTACACTTATGTTTTTTTAATGTTAGTTCAATACTGAAAATTGTTCATAACGTTAGAAATGCAAGACAGCTCTTAAATTGAGCGTAAACATACCTATAGTGGAAAAAAGACTCAAGAAAAACTGGCCAAATGACTGGCTCATACAACTACTGGTGAACTGTCAAAGGACAGTATCCCGCGTCGAGTCAAGTTACTCTCAACACATTCACTTAATACTCTGTATAATTGAGTAGAGTAGACTGTAAATTTGCGAAAGAAATAAAAAAAAAATATTACAAAATTTATTGACATTCGAAAAACAAAATGGTACTCCATATTTGGCTATCTTCCCCTAACAAGGAGAAGTTGCAACAAGCCAACTGCCTAATCTGTGTACGTGCTGAAGTTCAGCTTGCCTTCGGCTTCAGTTCTCTCGCATAATCGTCACTCGAGGGTAGTACACACGATCGATCACACGAAATCGTTTGATCCTCGTGTCGCCCCGTCACGGCATAATTAAGCAGATCATTAGCGTCATCGCGAGAGAATACACTGGCGAATCGCAACGCCTGCTGGCGCATACCGTTACGCGATGGCTGCGAGCCGATATGGTACCCTGACTAATGCGAGTGCATCGTTGCACCTTGCAAATTGCAGCGGACCGCAGCGCTATAGGCACGAAGAAAAACTAACCGGGCGCGATTTAAGAGACGTCCCGTCGTTGACGAATTCTGATGATTCCGTGACACCACACCTGTCGCCAACAAACTACAGTTATTTATTCGCGGCGATCGTTCGCCCGTGCCACGAGAAATTTCACTCGCGGCGCGGCGCCCGCCCGTTCTCAATTAGGCTCGCGCGCTGTATACATAGCCGGGGAAACGATAAGATTTCGCGGCACAACGGACGGCGGGCCACTTAATTGAAACGTGGAATTTCAGTCATTACTATTTTCGCTGCCGCTGTCCGGTGCCACGGAAAATTTCAATTTTCCGCTCGAGGTGATAGATAATAACGCAAATATTTTTCCGTGTGACGGAAGTGCTCCTGCGGACAAAGGATGCCACCCCCTTCCACGAGCCTCGTCGAGAACGTCTGCGGCGACAGAGAGGAACAGGGAAAGAGCAAGAATGGAGGCGGAACAAAGTGGTCTCTCTCAGAGAGAGCGTAATAGAGAGAAAGAGAGACGTCGAAACAAACGAAGCGAACGACAAAAGCGACGCCCGGTCGCGTTGGACCCCTATAAATATGTATAGCCAATATCCGCTTACATATTCGGGGGCAATATCGTCCTGCAGATTCGTGGTGGCGTTCGGAGTCTTTTGAACCGGGATCATGGTCGCCGCGTCATTGAGAAGTAATTACAGTGACACGAAAAATATCTCTAGTAACTTCGAAAAAAAAAAATTGGAGAAAGGGGGTTAGTGGGAGAGTTTACAGGGGTTGCAGCGGCTCGGAGGTTCAAATACAGTAAGACCTCGATTATCTGAACTGTAATTAGTAACAAGATGGCACATATTCTAACTATGTTTCGCATACAAATTTCAATTTTATGTTGGAATATAAAACACATAATGGTATAAAATTAAGTACGCAGTATCGCTAATGATAATCTTAATTTGTAATGAACATAAATTGACTAAGTTTAGGATGATCAGAGTTATTTTCGTTAACAGTACAATTTTATAGTAAATAATAGAGAATCAAAGTTTAGCGAAAACAGCCACAGAAACGTGTACCTTCGACTTGTTAACCATTTGAACACCTTTGTCGAGTGAGACTCAGCATCGATGCTATTCAGAGGTACTCCTATGTCGTGTCACACACGACATTTTTAAATTGCCAGTTTAAATATGTATTATAATCGCAATTTTTTTTACCTAGATAAGCAATATTGCATTTATATGACCCCTTTTTGTAATAAAAAAAGTCCTTGAAGTGTTCAGGTACATGATTGTTTGACCTAATTGGTTCCTATCAACCGACTGCCTTTTGAAGTACAATTTCAAATGAAACACTTAAAATAATAGGGAGTTATTGAAAAGAAAATCAAAAAAGAATTAGGAGTTCAAAGGGTTAACACATTGAATACCACAGTGAAAACTGTCATACCTAGTCAGACACGATATAATGTCCTATTTTAAATATAAATCCTGGAAGGAAAGAACATTGTACTCTTTGAACGCATAGCTATCACCCTGTACTATTATTACAATATTAATGTTATCCCAAAATTTGATAAGAATTATTAGTTATTTAATGAAACAAAATTTGAAGTGCCGGTCACTGATAACCCCCCACGGCAGTCAACATGTTAATAACCCCCTTTGTGACCTATTTGAAGGATTTAAAGAAAGAACAATTGTTCAAACACAAAGCATTATAAAAGAACAAGAACAAACTGAGGAGCGAAATTGCTTCAGAAATTTTTACAACGCAAAATCAAAGCTATGCTATGCTCATAAAGGATTTCTCGCGAGTTCATTGTTACCATTAATCGGTGCAGGGCAGCCATTACGATGTAGCTGCATCGCTTGCTCGTATAGGAGTTGTTAATGATCCGATGTGCGAATGTAAAAAATGAAATTCAAAGTAGCAGTCATATTGTTTGGCAGTGTCATCTTTATAATTCACTTAATAATCTTTAATAATATATATTCGATAAAAATGTTTCCCTTCCATTTCAATACAAAACGCATCTGTGAATCATGGATCGACGTACATTTTCAAATACTCCTTCCGTGTCATGTATTGTACTGCAAGCAGTTTCTATTCGTTGTCACTTTTCTTTTATTTTTTTTAGACGCACTTAAGATATAAAACGCTCACAAATATAAAAGTTGATTTTGGGAGTTGTGATAATTAAGGGGCTACATACACCTGGGGCAGATAAAACAAGATATACTTTTCGAGAATTTTTTTTTCATGTAATTTATTTTTTGAATGAAAAAGTATAAAGTGTGCTCGAAAGTCTATAATGTAGTGAATATTTCCACATAAAACCGTTTAAAAATTTATCGCCGTAACGAAATTACAGCTACGTGAATGAAACACGTTCTTCGTGGACAACGTTTGCAGTGCCAAAAATATCTCTTCTGGGGTTCATCTGAAAATAAAAAAAGAATAGTTTCTTAAATTAAATAAATAAATCTAGTCCTCAATGTAGCCGTTTTTGGAAATATTGTTTTAAAAGAAAGTATATAAGCCGTTGAATTTGAAAGTCCGGTTTTGCAGGAAAATTACGTTACTTTTTTGGTGAATAAAGGAAAAATTAAAAGAAAAAGATCGTAAAAGAAAACCTACGTTAAAGACTAGATAATGATATAGCAAATAACTGTGCAAAGTTTCATTCAACTCGGTTCATTAGTCTCGGAAATATTATTGACACCGATTTGAAAATGGTAAATCTGAGAAAACAGCGTTTGAAGTTTGAAGTCACCTTGTGTAGCGAATATATCTATATATACCCGAAATGAATCTCATCCGAGGTTCCGAGTAAAAACAAGAGTTTGCAGAGTTTACAGAGGTACGAAGTATCAAAAGGTAGAGAAAGTTATTTATAAATTATTTACGGTTACATTCATTTATATATCACAGCCGTTTCATGGAGAAATGCATAGCGACGGGCCGCTGAATAATTCAACGAGCAGGTTAGAATCGATATCCGGCAAATCGAACGTAAAAACGAGAGAGAGGAGGGAGAAGCCTGGAGGCAATTATACACGTGCCAAACGGGGACGGATGAGTCGAACGTTAGAGCGGGGTTGGTTCGAGAGGGTAACAGGTGGTCGAGCAGGAAACATAGGCTATATAAGAGCAGATACTGGCCGACTGGTTAGCATAACAATTGCACCAGCTAGTATATTGTACGCGAGCATGGAATGGTTTATGCGTTGGAATGCGCATCGCGTTCACACGCGCATAACGCACAAGCTTTCCACCGTTTCTTGCGACGATTCTGAAGAAACGGAGGAAAACTCGCGGAGATCGATCGACGGACCGCATGCGAAAGCGGGGAAATTCGGTTTGAGTCTTTTTAAGCGGTTGTACTGCTGGATGACAGTGAAATCGAAATTGAACTGCATTATGAGATCTGAGAATATTCGAGTTATTTAGTTTGCTGGTAGATTTACAGTAGATCATCTGAACTCGATTAGGTATAGATCTCCTAGATCTATAATCTGTTTACGATGTATAGTAGCAGCTCGAATATTTATTATTCAAACGTTCTACCATTTGAATGTTCTATTATGCAGAAGAATATTAGCTTGTAAATTATGGTAATATACTGTGCGCGAACATATTGCTTCTTGTTCTAATAATTCGATTAATAACTACTAATTTTTCTAAAACATTGAATTCCGTTAACATTGCAATGATTATATTAATTAATGTCTACAGAATCAACTAGTTAAATATTTTAGTTCTCTGTGACTTATACTTGAAACAAAATAGGATCAGCTGTCTGACTAGGCCTGGCAGTTTTCACTGTAACATGCAACGTATGAATATTATGTTTATGTGCTTTTATATCAGTCAAAGTAAATTCTGTTTACAGTGCTTTAATCTTTCAGCCAATGAAAATAGCAATGTCAATACTCATTTAACTGACAAAAATATTGTTAAAAATGTTGAACTGTATAGTATTAGACAGATACAGTGAAGGTACCTGAGCATCTTGAAGTGTTCTATGGTATGCAAAATGACTTAGGTAGTTTGAAGTTAAAGAACATGCAATTTAGCAACCAATAATGTAAATTGTTTAACTATATAAACAATAATTTTTTATATTCTTATTTCTGTTAATGATACTTGCTTTTCTTTCTTGAAATATAAAATGATGAGAATCAATAATGTGAACGTTCTTACATCCGAGCGATTATGCTTTCCTATTAACTCGTATATTAAAAATTTCGCTATACATTAAATACAAATAGGTTAACTGAGAAATTTTTAATAGGAGAAGAACACCCTGATAATAGTCAGATTCCTTCATGAATCATTGTGAAGCCTCGAAATTTTTTGTCTCGTTAGATTTTACAACTTCATGGTATACATATGTGAATAATATGAAATAACAAATAATCAACTATTTTGCAGAATTATTTACTTTAGAATCACAAGGTTTTTTTGTTCTATTTATGGTAAGCTTACATTAAAAAAAAATGAACTTGACCCAACAGCTTCGAAAGTGTAACATTTAAAACCATTTTGTTTAAAAATTACCAAAAATGGCTAATATTTCACAGCTTGTACACACTTATCACAATTCAAACAATTGTGTTAATTAATTACAATGTAACCCCTCGTAGGGCAGGAAGTAAGAACAAAAATAATTTACCTGTTCTTCGAATTTTTATGCACTATACGATCTCTACAATC
Source organism: Macropis europaea (assembly GCA_916610135.2). Taxonomy (NCBI): domain Eukaryota; kingdom Metazoa; phylum Arthropoda; class Insecta; order Hymenoptera; family Melittidae; genus Macropis; species Macropis europaea. Next base: position 19,554,669 of record OU744345.1, on the reverse strand, counting down.
CTTGAAAAATAATAAATCTGAAATCTGTGACCTCATCACACGTCACATTTGGTGGTAGACACGAACCTAGTGGTAGAACATTATACCAAGAACTATGACAGCTATACTTTTTTAAATAAAGTTGTACATTCTTATACCATTACTGTATAAAGAGTGAAATTCGGGCCCATTTAACGATCCATTGTCTAGGTACTCCCCCTTCCAGATTTTCCCTAAACCATTTACTCGAATTCGTTATACATTCCCAAGAACCACAAAACATGTTAATATTCTTTGCATTGGTTCAGCAAGAGTGTTCACGAGATTCGGTGCAGAATCCCTGCGTTCCAGCAAAACGGAGGCTGGCTGACGTTTCCAGAGACATCAGGCTCGCGTGTAGGCGGTCCAGCTTTGGTATTTTTCAATTAATTTTTTCCCGGGACCTTTTGGTCGCGCGTGCCGCGCTGGATATCGACAGGGTGTCGGTATAGTGAGCATGTGCTCGCGGATATGGCCGCGGATCAATCAGAGGCGGCCTATAATTAACGAGTTACGGCCGGGTCGGCGCGTTTGCATTAAGACGCGGCTTTTTGTCACTCGGTCCTCGAGGGAGCAGCCGTAATTACCTCGGACCGTCTGCTCGCTGGACACGTCAGGCGTCGGGGCCAGTGGAGTTTCTTCGCGAAGGACCCCGAGGATTCGCCTGCGGGCCCACCCTCCCGCTGCTTCGATTGGCTATACCGTGTAGGTTTTTCTCGTTAGCGCTGGCGAAGGATATAACAACGTCTAGAATCGTAATTAGTAGGCGTGACGTACGCCTACCAGACACGGCGACTTCTTTCGACATCCGTTTGCTCGGTTTTGTTCGCGAACTTGAGGACTCATCGATACAGAATTCGTACTTCTGCCGACCTCGGTGCCGTTGAGTTTCTTCGACGATTATCCTCGGGCCCGTTTCCTGGACTTCGAGGTCCTATCGTCTTCATCTACCGCGCGCAATAAACAGATGGAACAAGTTGCTGCGGCGTTCATTAATTTTTCGTTAGCGGTGAAATACGTTTCACTTGGCCGGCTCCAGATCATTATCGATACGAAAACGAAGACGCGGGGCGCCCTCGTTCCTTATAACACCGCTCTGATGTCGTCCGGCCGATTGTGACAAAAAATGACGCGTATCCGCCGGAAGCGGTCTTCCTCCCCTTTTCACAGGGGCCTCCATTACTGCGTACTTAGGCCCTTTTTCCCCGCGGGGATGACTCGAGATGATTCGTCGGTTTCGCGGCAGCCGACAATCGGCGCATCTGCCACCGCCGTGACGAATTCGACGGCAAATTAATTGATCACGATCGGCACACCTGATTGCAGGTTCGCCGCGGCTACTGATCGCTGATTCGACGCAAACTGCTCTTGTATCTTTCGGTAATGACCGAAGGAACACCGAGAAATCAAGGTCTCTTCTTTATATCGGGTCAAACCCTGAGTAATGACGTTCTCCATCTTATAAAACATGTATTGACCTCTTCAGGGACGAATCTGTTGAAGCTAGGAAAAGTAATATTTACTCTATATAAATTCATATTTACAAAAGAAGGGATAAAGAATTAACAAAATTTAAAGATCTGTAAGAAAAATAATATACACACATATAGCCGTTAGATGTCATATTTTTGTCTATAACCATTCAATTAGACAAACAAAGTAAACGTACACATACGTGTCAGTATCCCTGAAGAGGTTAAATGAATACAAATATATTATTTCATTTTGTTTTGTAAATATTGTACCGTGCATGCAGTGGAATGTGCGGAGTCTACGTTGTTTAGAATTTTTCGACGAAAATTTGAATCACCATAGAAAAGACGTGTTGTTAACATCATGATGGCGTTCGTAGTTGTACTTACCTATTACTACCTATTTTGGTAGCTCAACAGCTTTTTAGCTGACACAAAATTCAATGATACTACTCGGTTGGAGTCAACCTGAAATTAATTGTTTAAAAGAATAGAAATTTGTTGAAGATCGAATCAAAGAACTGTTAAAGCAGTTGAACAAGGATACTAAAACTAGTCAAAGTCATTCTCTTATCTACCACGCAGGTTTTCCTTTTTTATTTTAAGAATACTGTAACGAATGTATGACTGACAGTACAAAACAAATAAAGCATAACACGATACAACGAAAATTGAAGATTGCAATCGAAAATAAATCTCCAATTTTCAGACGGAGTTAAACCTTGAACGTTCTAATATCCCTAATATAGTCTACCAATGCAAGAGCAATTGACACACCGGGTGTCCCATGTAAATCAGACTATCTATTTTCTCTAGGTTTAACGATAAGAAAAATATTTCATAAGAAATTTTAATGGTTTCAAAGGACAACGAAAAAGGTTTTGGTCAGTAGGTATCACTCTTTCCAGTTTTCTGGGACACCTGTATTTTTTGCATATAAGTATACAGGTTGCATACTTGATATAATTTATCTCGACCATTTAATGTGATCTCTTTGAATATCTCCAAATTTTAACAATATTTTTGTCAGTCAAATGAATATTGACATTGCTGTTTTCATCGGCTGAAAGATTAAAGCACTATAAACAGAATTTACTTTGATTGCCATAGAAGTACGTAAATATATTGTTGGCGCGTTGAATGCCACAGTGAAAACTACCAGGCGTAAGGAAAATTACAAGATATTGAAAAAAGAGGTGCAGGACTTTAAGGGCAGATCATACTCGCGAAACGGAGGAAAAATATCCTAATAAACCTGGGCAGCAAAATTAATATTGTCGGAGTTATAAACAATTCTCCATCTTGGTTAAAGCAAGTGATTTGCTCGGTTCTGCTGTTCTCTCGCGGCATGAGAACGACGGATTATCTTACCATTTCTTCTTCTAAAAGAAAAAGAAAATAACTCTGTAAACTGCAAAGTTTACAGAACGTTTTCTACATGTACTCGTCTCACTTCCACACACGTTTTACGAATTGCATCTTTAAACCAAAACGAAGAAAGATTTATAATTCCAACAATATTAATTTTTCGACCCACCTTTATGAGAATCTTGTTCCTTCATTTCGCGAGTACTATCTGTCCTCGAAGTCCTGAACCCTTTTTTTAACACTCTATATAATACTCTGTTTTCAATATAAATCAAGGAGAAACAAAATATTTAATAAGATCGTGCAGCTGTTAATATATATTATTAACCCCTTAACATACAAATAAAATAGGACTCGATGTGTGCTAAATATACCATTTAATATAGCTCGACTAAAAGTTATGTAAGCTGTACAAGAAACAGAATATTTACATTGCTAAATATCATAAAACAATGTTAACAGACAATATCAGTGAAGAATAATTAAGTAACAAATTAAAAAATATCTCAATAGTCCTGTAGAGTATGGAACTTTTCAAAACAGTCAGTGTATCTTTCTTGGCGTCTCGGAGACGTCAACGTCTAAAATGACATACGAAATAAATGACGTCTCCCAGACGTCTTTGTATGTTAAGGTGTTAACAGAATATTCATGCGTCTTAAAATTTTACAATAACTAGTAGTTATTGGTTAAATTAAATGTACAGCACCGGTCATCACTGGCCCCATAGTAAACGTGTCAATACGTACTTGGATAAGGAAAGAAGTATACGCGTATAATGTATTAGTATGATTTGGATGTAATTATATGTAATATAATTAAGTAACTATAAAACAATAATCTGAGAAAAGAAATTGAAATGTTACCAATCGTCAGGAAAAGACGTAACGTTGAAACGTTGCTCGAGGCAGAGGCCTCGAACAGTGGATCCTGAAGCGACCAGGTGCCGAAGGGCTTACGGAGTGATGCAAGCCCCTCCTGGAATCGTTTCTCGATTTCTCGAGGCCAGTGTTTCCGGTGTAGTTACATTTTTATTGCCACCGTTACAAATAGAATCACGCATCGTCCGATAGCTCGTCCCTTTATCTGCCGGTCGGCTTGATTTCCCACCGGCAGATAAGAATAATGGACCCATGTTAGGGTGTTTCCTCGATGGCTATCTTAATAACTATCCGCTGGTCGAGTAAAGCGTAAATTACGAGGCGGATAAACTTTGCGCGAGATTTAGAAGAAACACGATGCTATCGATACGTGTTATCAGATCATTAGTCCGCGAAGCTTACAAGACGCTGCTGATGAATTATGCATAATGAGACGCGAGCATCAGCTAGAACAATGGTTGGCGCCCTTCGAACCATTGTTCGTCTTCGGAACAGACAGTTTACGACTGTAAAAGTGGTGAAGGAAGCAAACGACGTCGGCTTTTAATTGCAACACCTGTTCCCCGCCGCGAAAACGCGGACCAGATCATTTTTCTTTTACAGCTGTTCGATTCCGTTTTCAACCGCGTCATCCGTGAGCCGCTCGTAAAAACGAACTATAGCCGCGTAAGTGGGACCCTTTTCCTCTTAAGGACAGCCTACCAGCTCAAAACGCCTTTAAACGCAACAGCCTTCGCGAAGTGTTGTTTAATGTATTCCTTCGGAACCGGCGGTGGACCTAATGGTAGCCCATACGCTGTCGGAAGTCGATTTCTGTTAACCTTGAAGAGCTCCTCACAGGTCGACAATCGCTTCGAGATCGCCTAATGTTCGATGATAGGTCACCCTACGAATGCCTTTCATTTCATCGTTCCATCGTTCTTTCTTCTTCAGGCTCTTCTTCCAGGTGCAGCGAAGCGTCGCAAGGTAGCGTGCGCGAAGACTAATCATCGAGCAGATATTTATTTTCTATTATTTCGTGGGAATCGAGCAACGTGCCGCTCCTTCTCGATCCACGAGCCTCCTGTTTTTATTTTCGGCATCATGCAACCCTCACGCACCTTTCATCCCCGAGGGTGGATCCTGTCATGTGTCTATTAACGATGGTCGGAACGAAATTAGCGGGTGTTATTAATAGGTGATCCATCAGTAGATCATTACAGATAGATCCAGAGACTGCGAAGAATTCCAAAAACAAGATAGCACAAATTTCTGTTCAACTTGAACTCGTCGAGGGTGTAAATTAGGATAGATCCTTGGTTAGAGATTTATATAAAGCATGAACAATATTAGAATGATAATTAGCGACAATTTCCACTGTTTGAACTGTTCTGAAGCAGATCCCGCGTTCTACAAAAAATTTTTATTATATAATTACTACAATACTACATAATTTTCAAAATCAGCAACCTAACCCACATACCGTAGTCACGAGCCATGCGGGCGCTTTTTGGACGAAACTGAGCTTAACTGCAGGAAGCAATGAGTGTAAACACATCCTGGAAGATTAGGGGTAATTCCATTTGTTTATGAAAACTTATTTTAAACATTAAAATTTCGAAGTCGTCGGATCCTCTTCGTTTTAGTCTGATCAGTAGATACCCCCAAATGATAGAAACAAGATTATTCTCCTTTTGCTCTAATATCAATACTGTTTATTTTAATAATATGTGTTTTGTAATGTAACACTTAAATTTTTAAACAAACTATTAATAATATTTTTTCTTTCTTTTAGCAATATCTACAGTTATACAATATGTATCTATTGTAAGAATCGAAATTTTACATAAATCTAAATAAATACTCATACACACACAAATAAGAAAAAATATATATTTATTTATTCATTAAGTCATCCTGAAAATTCCTGACATTTCCAAAGATGACATCGTAGTCTAATATTTCTTATCTATCAGAATTCCTGTTTATACTTGAAAATGGCATAAACATTGGTCAGCGACAAGCAGTGAACGCATTTTCGATTGTCCATGAATGGACGATCCTGTAAATTTTCGGATTTCGTGGAATATTGAAGTTGACGGCATCCAATAGCAAAGTTTTGCAAGGCTCAACATCAGGTGAAAGGTAGGTTAGGTTTTCGCGGCTGTGACTGTGGGAAAATCGTTCTACTATCTCTAATAGCGATGTTCTCGATCTTGCGTCCATTGTGGATGCTATTCGACTGGGTTTTCATTGCGTCACACTCGTGAAACGCCTATGAAATCATTGTTCGCCCGAGCAAACAAATCCACCTCATTATCCTTTTTAATTGGCACCATTTAATGATTCCTACGGCATCGTTTAGAAATCTCCTTCCTGTTTCTTGATGCAACGCTACCCGCCGTCACAATTCTTACAAATCTGATCAGCAATTCAGGAAAGCGACCTCATTGCTGTAAGAAGTCAATAATATAATAAGGAGTATGTTTCATTGATACGTTTGGACAATTTTTAGGAATTGTAAATATGAATTGTTGATGACATTGGACAGTTTACTGTTAACATTAGAACAATTGTAGTTAATAAATGAATTTCTGTAAAAGAATTATACTGAATATTACAATTTGTCTCGTGTCCCCTATGTCAGTCACGCTATGTTTTAGTTCTACTAATAGAATGTTACAAATTTTTTCTACTTAACTATGAAGCATATTTTTCTGTATTATTTTTAGTAAGCTATTCGACTTATTCATAGGTTTCTGATGTTAAATGCGAATATTTAAGAATATGTATCTGTTAACCTATCCCATTAGAATCTTAACACGTTCCCTGCCATGTGTACCGTTTTCGGTACACGCATCAATTTTAATTTAATCTCATAAATGCCAACCCTTATGAAATCAGTTTAACATTCACGTTAAAATGATATTAGAAGTAGAATGTGTGTTATCAAATAGATCAATATTTGTCCAATCAACTACATGTATTATTAAATAGCCATTTTCACTTGTCTGTCTAATTACGGAATTTTCTACTGTGAATTTCTACTGCAGGGAACATGTTATTAGAATCATATTTATTAACGTTAATACTGAAGTTGATAATAAATCATTAATTTGTGACCGTTCTAATCTCTAATTATGTTTATTCATCATATTTAATATAAAAATAAAATTAATTGGTCGCCAGTAGGGACCTGGTTGATAATAAGGATGCTTACCTTAATGTCATTTAGGGGATGATGAATCATAAGTGAACAGAAAAGACGAAATTAAAGCACTGCATCAATTATTGAATGGAATGATTTCTGTGTCAGTACATCGGGAACATCTACATCTGTCGAACCCAGAGGCAATCAAATGTCGAAATAGGTTAACAAATGGTCCCAGTAGATGCTGACGGATTCCCACAGAACCAATCGCCTCAGTAGCACGCATTCTCAGCCTAACACGCAATGGATCACACGCACACCTAACCTTTCATGCGTTCAGGAGCTTCAAACATGAAACTACCCTGATCCATTCCCTCTAAGCTGAACAAAAATGTGTACTGTATTGTGTTTCGTGTGACTGCTAGTGGTCCAGAATCTAGGATACAGCTAAGTTATGCCTAAACTAATAGTACTGTCACCAAAATTAGGCACTATTTTGGTAACTCGACAGCTTTTCAGCTGACAGAAAATTTGATGATACTAATCGGTTGGAATCAACCTAAAATGAATTGTTTGAAACGATAGAAATTTGTTGAACATGGAATCAAAAAATTGTTGAAGCAGTTGAAGAAGGATACTAAAATTAATATTAGTTATAGATTTTATTGACCTAAAATAAAGAATTGGAAGGTGAGTTTGTAGACCATGTTAATTTTCTATAATCTGTATTATTACTGTAATATTGTATTATATAATTATTGTAAAATATATATCGTGGTATACTGTATTATTATACCGTTATCATAAAATTTTTATTGTTACGTTTTTTACTTTATTACATCAGTTAAAAATAACGTGAAGAGTTCATTCTTTTGTATACCCACTGGCCATCAGGAATATTTAAAGAAATTTTCGTAGAAGCAAAATAAAGGATAGAACATGAGTAGAGGCGGAGTATGTTTTCCACCTTTAAAATGGTATTTTCGTATTATGTTAGTTCCTCTCACAAGATTTTTATAATAATATTATCAAAATAATTATCATGACTATGAAACTTGAATATTTGCATTAAATGAATAAATCTTGACATTCAAGAACACATTTTTATTGTTTCCATTGTTATTACTATTTATTTCTTAAAATTACACTTCAAAATAGTCTACTGCAATTAAAATCGAAATATAAATGCGGTTTCTGTAACTTTATGTGACGTTTTCAATAATTCATTATTTTCGAAAGTGGTAAAAGTCCGCTTGCAATTAACAGAAATATTATTTTACTTTGGCAATGCTTATAAAAATGCTTCTACCATAAAATTGTATGTGTCTAAGAACTTGTATAATGTTAATATATATGGGATTAGAAAAGAATAATGTGCGTACAATGTATTAGTATCTGTCAGATAAACAATACATTATACGAATAGTAAAGGTTCTACTGTACTTAACCCTGCGTTGCTTTTGTAGCATCAAACCGATCTACGCCTAAACCCTTGATTCCTCTTCAACACCGAGTAGCAGGCGGCCAAATTTGTCTCTGTCTGAAAGAAAATAAAACGCTAGACCCTTTTGTCGACAGTACGATGTTCCCAGCGTACCGAAACACGCTTTTAATTACTTTTCATACTTTCCGCGCGACGAACGAGGCGTTGACTGTTCATCAACTCTCTGCACGCTTTTAAATAAACTGTCTTCCCCCTTGGATTCGCTATAATGGGTTTGTTTGCATTCCAATTACAAGAACTTTAACAAGCTGCTTTCAGCGGTTCGAGGAACCTTGGCTTACCTTAAAACCTCCGGTTTTCTCTGAGATATCAAAAATTCCCTGGTCCAATAGGTCGTAATGCTATTTGAGTCTTCCGTTTCACGGTCTGATTACGAATCCCCGTTTCTGGGCTGATTCGGGACGCTCGAGATCGTGATGTACAACGCACGGCCGGCCGAAACCTCCCAGAAAACATGCGTTATGATTAAACACAATGCTCGGCATCGCGTAACATACAATGGAGTAATGATATTCCGTCAGCGGGAGATTCGCGTGTTGAATGAAAAAGTTGCGAACAAGCTGGAATTCCCCGACAAAAGCATCGCGGCGATCGAAGAATGAAAAGTACCCCGTGTGTGCTCGGAAACACGGCCGGCCCTCTAACGTAAAACCTCATTATCGTTGTAATTATCTAGCGAAGAATATAATGCGAGATGGTGGCGTGTCAGAATGCATTCAATATCGGCCTCCCTTGCACAAAGTTGATCCATGTAATCTCCGGAACAACGCCGGCCTGAAAAACTGTTCGCTGGCTTTATGGAAAAACCCGGCACTCGAAGAAAATTTAGGACTCTGATAAATCTGGGCTGCCCGCCGTCGTTAACTTTGTCGGTGGAAGCCGGTAGACTCAAATGTGAACTTTGAATTTGTACAAATAATGGAACGAATGCGACAGTACAGACATATTTAACCTGTTGACTGCCATGGGGGTCACCGGTGACCGACACGTTAAATTCTATTTAATTAAATAATTATTGATTTTGATAATATTCTGAGCGAATCTTACATTGCAATACTAGTATAGAGAGATATGTACAAAATTGAATACTTAAACATTTTCTTCCTGTGTGATTTATAATAGAAACAGTAATTTATATGTTGTCTGATTGGGGATGACTGTGTCTACTGTGGCAGTCAACGGGTTAAGTAGAATCTAGATAATCTCTACTGATTTATTATTATTGGGTTCCTGCGTTGATTCTTGCGGATTTTTATATAGAAACCTTTCTAGTTTCACCTCCAAAAAGTAAATAGTTATATTGTATACGCATAGAAAGCTTCAGTACTGACTGCAATCTGCGAAATGAATTAGTACAATACACGTCCTCTGTCCTATTAACACCGTGAAATATCTTCAAATCAAAATGGTGTCGAAATATGTCCGTCAGAAACAGAAGAAATCATTACGACAGAAACATACTGCAATGAACTTGATACTGCATAACAACAAGCTTCAGTGGATCGTAAAGGGATAATTTTACTGCATGATAACGTAAGACCGCATATGGCGAGGAAAATCTTAACAAAATTACAAGAATTAGACTGTGAAGTTATCAGACTGCCTTCCAGCGGATTTCCATTGATTTAGAAGTCTAGACAAGTTTATCAAAGAGTGGGGATTCATTAGCCAAGACAGAGCTGAAAATACATATGAAAAATTGATTGTGTCTAAACAGAGGAAGTTTTTTGAATCAAGGATTGAGAAGCTTATTATTCGTTGGTAAAAACGTGTACAAGCTAACGGAGCATACTCCGATTAATAAAAACGATTTATCTGCTAAGGATGGCACTTTGCTTTTGTAACAAGAAATCCACCAGAATCTGTGCAGCAGCCATGTTCAGATTATAACTAGCAGCTGGTCTCAATATTATAAAACAATGTGTAATTGTCTGGTTGACAGAAATAACAATCGTTCTTCTGATTAATTTGGGATACTTGCCATCGGTAACTTTGACAGTAGAAACCGATAGACACAAATATTTTTGAGTTGCTGCAAATTCTGAACCCAACACAACAGTACAGATGAGTTTATGTCGAATCTAGATGTCCACCACTGGAGCTTCAGATGATACCTAGCAATTGGGAGCCAATAGCATAATGCAGTGTGTAATTGTCTCGTTGGCTGGAATTGCAATCGTCATCCTGATACAGTGAGAGTGCTTGTCATCGCTAACTATGCCAACAGAAACCAATAGACCCAAAAATGATCGCATGTCCACAAATTCTAAACCTATCAGAACAGTACAGACGAATTTATATGGAATTCAGATGATCTCCACTGGAGATTCAGATTATACCTAGCAATTGTGAGCCAATATTATAATTCAATACGTAGTTGTCTCATTTCATGAATTCGCAGTCGTCATTCGAATATATCTGAGGTGCTCGTCATTGGTAACTTTGCTAATAGACCAAAAAATTATCGCATGTCCACAAATTCTAAACCTAACACAACAGTACATATGAATTTATATAGAATTCAGATGATCTCCACTTGAAACTCAAATCATAGCTTGGAACCGGGCCTCAATATTATAAAGCAATGTGTAGTTGTCTCATTGCCTGAATTCTCAGTCATCATTGTGATACATCTGAGGTGCATGTCATCATGAAATTTGCTATTAGAAGCCAATAGACCGAAACATTTTCACATATCTACAAATTCTGAACCCAACACAACAGTACAGATAAATTTATACGTATAGAATTCACATGATCTCCACTTGAAACTCAAATCATAGCCTGGAACCGGGCCTGAATATTATAAAGCAATGTGTAATTGTCTCGTTGACTGAAATCGCAATCGTCAAAACGACCATTCGGCCGACGTCTCACGCGAACCGTTCGATCCAAGTATCTATAAGCTCGTCCCAGAAGCACGAAACGACCCCAGAAGCCTCTTAATCGCACCCCGTCCGAGTTTCAAAGTTTACGGGTTAAAGACCGGCTGGGTTATTAATGCACGGATTCCGTGATACAACAGTCCGGTCAATATATCTCACGTTTTGCGAGCTATTCCTCGCAGTATAAACGCCATCTTTGATCGATCGGTGCACGCGTCTTTCAGACCCGTAGGCGAAATCCAAAAATCACACTGACGACGAACGTGAATTGACTGGAGAAATCTTCGATTCATGCCAAATTCTGATGTTCTATCGATTAACAGCTTGTTTTTTTACCTAAGCAATCGTCAAACTGATTGCCTGTGATCAGAAAATGTTGGCAAGTCGATGTAGTAAAATTAGCCTACTTCTTCAAGGTTGCGCAACCCAATCTGTCTGAAATCTATTTAATAAGCGGCCGCAAATAAGAACAGAGAGCATGTGTTAGAATCGATCACGTGGTATTAAATCATGATAAATTTATGGAGTCTAAGTAAAATGGATCTACTAATTTATTTGTACGGTAACTCTTTCATCATCAAAGTCTAATACAAATTTTTGTTATGAAGTATGTTTCATATAGTTTTCAATTTCATTTTATAATAATAATTCATCAATTTAGTAAATATTAATATATATTTATATATTCATTAATAAAAAATGTATAATAATCGTTTATTAAACTCTAACTAATTTCTAAATTATTATTTATATACAATAATGATTAATTTAATTTATAATTAATCTATATTTTATATTAATACATGATCATTTAAATATAGTTTAATATTCAATCATATGTATACAATTATAAAGTACATTCAAAATTGGTTGATAATGAAGTTAAAATAGTTAATGTGGGGTTAATTTTCATGTTTACAAGAGTATCACTCTTTGCTTACATTACTCTTGTAAACATGAAAATCATCCCCGCATTAACCATTTTAACTTCATTATCAATAAATTTTGAATGTAGTTTATAATTGTGTACATATGATTAAATATTATTAGTTATATAAAGTATTCTAATTTTACAGTATTATGATAAATTATATTTTAAAGGTCTGAAAGAAGTAACATTTGCAGTGCAGAAGTGTATATGATGACTGTACATCACGAGCGGAAGGTCGATAATTTAATAAGTACACTACCTGAACGCCTATGGGCGTTTCCCACACAGGAGGGAACGACATATTAAGCCCATTTAAGTGCCCATAACATTTAAAGGGTTGCTCACAGGTGCTATCAAGATAGCTTCTGATCAAGATCAGAAACTGCTTACTCCTCTTTGAAAGTAATACATGCTCCCGAAATGTTGAACCCTCTTTTCAACACCCTGTACAATCGAGGAACGCGGTGTTTTCTGTTGAAAACAATGGTTCTCGCTTCCTTATTCCCATGCGCAGCGACTCTTACACGCGCTGTCGCTTCTCGTACATTCTGCGCCTCCGTTCGAAAGCGTACAATATTCAATTTCACGTCTGTTGTGTATGTTGCAATTTACGCGCGGCGAAGCCCGCGGCTAACCTCGACGAAAAAACTGAACTTCGGTTGCTGAAGACGGTTGCTCGTCCCTTCGATCTTTCAGAGGGCTTTACGGCCCTTCGAGCTCCGCGTAAACGGCGATAATTGCGCAAGTAGTTACACAGAAAGGACGCTGGGAAATCGCGTGCATTCCCCGGTGAACACGTGCACCTTGAAGTTCGGTCTAGGAATAGGTGCATCGGCGTTTTACTGCCGCGTAAAGAGCGTAACAGCGTGGACGAGGAGCCCCGTACGAGTTCATACGCCAGATGCGTTACGACTGGCCAGCGCCGGCTTGTCAATTATTGAAATGAGCTAATTATCGGTTTCTCGGGCCACGCAGCGGACAGCTGCACCTTGCGCGCAGTTTAGCGCAGGAAGGGACCCTGTGCGCAGCGCGTGCTACAACATCCGCGTTAGAATGCACGGGCCCCTTCAACGACTGCTCGTTCAGACGTTCTTCATGGCCGTTCGACTAATCGCTCAGCTACCTTGTCGATGGGTCAATTTATTAATCATTTTCGCAACGAGTTTTAAAGCGATCTTCGTCACCTTTGGCAAACAGCTACGTTACAGTCTGTACGCCTGATATCTTGCTTTGTCAAAACTTATTCGAATCCTGTTCTCGTTGCCTCAAAGAGTCAATGCAAACGTCTTCTCTGTATGTAACGTAGCGTCTACTCCTGTGGACACTTACAGTCGTGAGGGCTACAGTTTCGGATGGGTTTCGCACATCAGTTTCAACATCAGTTTTCTTAACCCTCTATAACGCCATGTGACTTGGAAGTTACATATCTACATATCTGTGTATCTATATTTCTTAAGTCTTATTTCGTTTATTTATCGTTGTGTACAGTTATATTCTACTGTACTGCCACCAAGTAATTTATTCGTTTATTATGTTTATATCCTGTGATACGAACTTCATTATTTATCTCGATTATTTACCTGATGTATCGTTCCTGTCATACGCAGAAAAATTCGGATTATAGGGGGTTAACACGTTGAACGCCGTGGCGGTCACCGGTGACAGACACCTGAATTTTAATTTAATTATATAATTATTGATTGTCGCAAAATTCTGAGCAAACTTCATACTGAAATAATAATGTTGGAACAGAAGATCACGGCCGAGTACTCAAATTTTTTTTCTCCTTTAAGATTTATGTATATGAAATAGGAAATGATATCATGTCTGATTAGGAATGGCCGTTTTCACTGTGGCGTTCGACGTGTTAAGAAAATTCAATAAGAAACAAACCTAAGTAGTCGCTAGACAATTTAAGCAATTAATTTTCTGTTTAGATAGAACAAAAAATAAAATACGGATACATTAATGCACATATGCTCCGATACACGTTGCATGTGTTACTTTGTGATCTCTATAGTATAGACCATAATGATAGGTCGTCCAGAGTCATACAGTTGGCCTGGAAAAAGATATCTACCTTTTAAAACGACTGTTTTGGTCCTTCTTTACATATAATCCAGTATCGACTGTTATGGTCATTTAGTCAGGGTGTCTACAGGTTTAGGTAAACTTGGAATCACTATGTGTCTACAGCAACACGGAACACTGAAAACGATTACCATCTTAGCACTGACCGTGATAAGCGTAGCGTAACTTCAGTGATCGGATTATTTTCTACGTGGCAGCATCAGAGACCTAAACGCTCCTTTTCTGAATTCTATCTATTAGACCGCTTTCTAGTGCACATAGTAACACCTTCTAATGTATGCTAATTATAGCCTGAACCTGGTTTAGATTTGACATAGTTTGTTCCCATATTAGACAAAGCTCAGTTTGATTTATTCCTGAATTATATCTGAACCATGAAATATCCAAAGTCCCAAGCAATGTGTCCAGTGGACGAAGAACAGACCTAGGTTATCCCGAAAATTTCCACCTGATAAAACTATGTTTCTATCTGCGATTCGTCCATTGGAAAATACTCCACTAGACTACACTGAAATTGTAGCGAATCGATCAGGATCGACTGAAAAGAAATCCTTCCTTAAAACCTGACTGGCCTAGGACATTGAATCCCGTGTAATCTTCGCAAAGACCAGGTGATCCGACGTAGAGAGATCCCGAGAGCGAGGGAGTCTGGAATCGTTCGACTAATGGAACAAGAACGAGGGGTTTGCTGGAAGAACCTTATTTCGCTCGTTTATCCGCGGAGTGCAGATTCTTAATAGAATACTCGATGAATGTATTTCTCTTACGAGACTAAGACCGGTTACGGGGAGGGAGAGACGGCGTAGAGGGGGTGGGTTTCAACGCGATAATAAATCTGTGCTTAGCTCCGCGACAATGGGCCCGGACGGAGAGAAACGGAAAAGAAGGGTTTAAGCCGCGTCCTACTTACGCGACGGGGGTATTCTCAAATGGATCGTGCCCGAAGACCAGATTAATCCGCCAGGAAAACGGATTCCGCGAACAATTCAATGGAGCCGCGTTTGATTTTACTCCCCATGGAGTCGTTCACCTCGAACCACTGAATTTCGACGGCTCCGCGGCGCATTCAATGAAATTGATCAGCCGTGCAATCGGGAGTCCCTGTTCTTTGGTGTTAAATTTTCGGGAGCTAACAAGGAAGAGGTCACGCCAATAATTTCGCCGATTTCCATGATTTTTTTGTTTTTTTTATGAATCTGGAAAGAGAGTTAATCGAGAGTTACCCTCCGTAAGTATTTGGTCACTTGGTAGAACCTGAGTAAAATGTTTATATCCTTATTCTAATGAAAGCCTCTCTAAGTGGACTAACATCAATTAATCTTACTGGCGTATAGAAGAACTGAGATGAATTGTATGTTAGAAATCTTATTAACAAGTAGAGGAAAATTGTTAAGTATTTCGTTCGTCTGTGTATCTGCCTCGCTGGGCAATAACAGCGTTAATTATTCGATTTTGTTAACGTATCTTCTTGAATCTAAACTAGATATTTTAATCATCGAAATATTCTTATAATAAACAGACGCAGTGTAGGGACACTTGGAGTTGTCACACTCCAGTGCCTCCCCAAGACCAATGTTCGATCATCTGTTTATTTATACCAGTAGACATTAAATATTACTTTTTTCAATCATTATTGACTTCATATGAGCATGTAAGACAAAGACAGTGTCCAAAGTAACATTGAAAAGTTTTATTTGACTAATATTTTATGTTTTTACGATGATGTGAATGTTCAAATACTTATGGACGGTAGTGTATACATATAATGTCCGAGCATTTTTATTAACAAACCTTATTTACAAGGATATTCAATATGAAAAGTTTGGTAGTTTTACGGTAAAACATGGTTAATACGAGTTATAGAAAATCAAATAAATATTAAATTAATAGGAATAATAACACATTCTTGAAAAGACGATGATGTTACGTCTTAAATGAAGCAAAAGAATTTCTTTTATTCAGTAATTTCCTTTGCAACTAGCTTTTCAAGAGACCAGCCAGCTTTGACATATCAAAGTTTATTTATTATCGTATGTATTAAGAAGTACTTAAAGCAAATTAGAAATTCTCTAATGAAATTGGCATCTCGAATTTTGTTCTAAATTTCAAAGACTTTGAAGACCTTCAGGACTTCCAAAATTATAACATTTATCAAAAGTATTAAATCTCTCCAAACTTCCAAGACATTCAAGAATTTCGTCTTCGAATAATTATCGAAGTGTCTCGAAACTCGAATATGATTGAATTGCTTGAAAACTTTCAGCAAAGAGTATAGATATAGGCGCATACACACGCGCACACCTTCGATCACACGGACGTATAATAAGTACAACAGCTCGCACGATACTGCGCCTTCAAATTTATAACCTAAGCATGTAGTTAGCATCGAGCTGTGTTATCTTGCACGTTATTGTACGCCAGTCTCGGATTATGAAAATTACCACGAGTGTCGGGAATCGAAAAATTGAATCTCCTTTTACCACCATGTTTAACAGGTTCAAGGAAAAAGCGAGCTGGGTCGCAGATGCGGCTCAATCAGTGTCGCATACTTACGCTCGACCTAGCCAAGGTCGACGGTGCCTGCATTCTACGTGTTCTTGCGTTATCCTCTGTCAGCGGACAGGTGATCCCCGGTGCTCACGGGAGCACAGAGGGTGACACTGAACCGACAACGTTTTCTAGATGCACGGAGAGGTTCCGTCTGTCGAGGTCACCGAGGCCTTTGCGACATCACGAAGTTCAGTACTCGTCGCTTCGACTCGCGCTTCCACTGATATCTAAGATTCTCAGTTAATAATTTTGCTTCGAAGATTAGTCGATTAAGCCAGATGTCACGCGGCAAGTATCGTCGAAGAGTAAACACGGTCCGAGGCGAACAAAAGTGGTCAGTTCACAAGGGAACTGCCGAGATTGTGACCGGTAGAAACCGGTCGATGAGGTACGGCGAGTATGTTCGTCGAGAAATGCCGTCAGCCGGCCAGCTGATCCTGGGAACAACGCCCTGCGACCATTTCTTGCTGGAATTAGGGCTTCTTGATTTAAGGCCGGCCACTGGCTTTCTCACATCACCGCGATTCCGCCAATTCGATCGGGACTCCTATTTAAACCAGACCCGACCGCTAAATCTTCCAATTAACAATAAAATGTAAGCCTTCTTCTTGCACCGCATCAGTGTGCGTTTCACTGAACAATTGATTATCATTCTGATGTTTTTTTATTTAATACTTCATTCGAAATTATAGTAACACTCACCCGGCCCGTTGGTACTTAAAACATTCATACACTATTTTAATATTAGACATGCTATACGTTATTTAATTCGTGTTGTCACGTTCCTTGCCATGGTAGAAAATTCCATGTCTGGTCGTACACAATGAAATGGTTTTCATAAAATACACCCTTAAGCATGGAACAATTGTGGCGACACTCGATCACTGTGACATTAATTTTATTAAATATATCTATACCTGGTAGAAAAAGGACCAATGCCCAGTTTGCAATTTTTTGGGAAAGCCCAAAATATTGGCCCCTTTTATTCTAATAGACATAACACATTGGTCTCTTGAGGATGTATTTAACTTTGCTTATAATAGTGAAAGCACAATGGCTTTTTTTCTATGATAACGTACATAATTTTTATGTGAATGGTGCATAGAATTCGAATGCAATAATTTTGGACAATGGTAATTTTTCTACCAAGGTACAGATATAATGAGAGTTAAAAATTATTCGATTTAGTTAGATTTGATCCGTGGGACGTATACGACCCATGCAACACGAAACATATTGAATCATTAACTGTTATAACTGAATTATGCATACTTAAATCATTCAGTTCACCTGTCGATGCTTGCATAAAATTGTGGTACCCCAAAAAATGTTGATATTGTACACGAGACGGCTCGATATTTCGGTCGAAATTCGTTTGCCCGGTGTAACGGTGATTCCACGGGGATTCGCCTGAGAAGCGAGGCTGGCGAGCGGGAAAAGAAATTCGTCGAATTGCTCAGGTGTCAGCGTGTGTACAGGTGAGCGATACCGTGGTTTGAGAGGCTGTCGTCGGTTCCCAAGCCCCGTGTGTCGATTGGTCGGGATTGTTTGCGAAATTCCTTCGATAGTATTCGATGAATCTATCGAGGCACGTCGTCCGCGATTCCGAAGGACTCGGTATGCCATGCCGGTCGTTAGGCGGGTCGTCTTTGCTATCGAGAGGCCGCGGATAAAACCGTCTCGAGAATCCCCATGGTCAAACGGTCTCACTCGGCCGGCCGTGCAGCGTCCTTCTTAATTGTTTACGCAATAATTAAACGCGTCGAAACCGCCGCCACTTCCCCCGAGGCGTCCGAAAAACTGTGCCGTTTCACTTGTCGATCTCGCGAGGCTTAAGAAACCCGCGGGGTCGCCGGTTATGCTCCGGTCGGTCCGCACGGAGAACTCGAGTGAATTTATCCCTGGAAACCGTGGAGGAGAGGCTGTTTGAAGAGGCGCACAAAGGCCGCGAATTTCGAGAGGAGATATTTTAATACGACTCTTTGCCGCAGCGTTTCGAAATAATTGCGACGACAACGGAAGTACGCCGATAGACAGCGCACGCACGCACCGCACTCTTTCCGCCCCCCTCGCGCGGCCCGGGTAACTTCAACGTTCAAACAAATAGGAAGTTTGTTTGCCGGCCGCACAATAGGTGGAAACCGAATGATATGTCTAACTAAATACGTTACCGTAGCGGTATCAAAGGGAGAACCGAACCTTTATGATGGTTTCTGGTTGGCTAGCGTCTCCGCAGTTCGCCCTTCTGTGCTTGCAAGCCCCTATACTATGCCCTTAACACACGCGCAACGCACACCACCGACGACAGCCGGCTTTCCGGGCGATGCAGCAATCGCAAAATTGAAATTTCAGCATCAACAATAATTACCATTGTCAACGTACCGACGACTACCTCGCGTTCGTTACCGATTCGAAAGCGGTTCTCATTGAACATCCACGGTTAATTACAAATTCTTCGCTTGCCGCGGAAGCAATTTTATGCACGACGTTATATTTTTCGCTGATGAATATTCACATTGTCTCTGTGCAGACGGCTTCGACGCTGATTACAAAACGGTGCCCCGGAATGATTTGCGGGAAACGTAGAGGCATCGCACAAGTAATGGGGGAAGTGCTATACCTGAATGCTCGAGCTGATTTTACGTACAAAAGTTTCAAGTTTCCAAACGAACCACCCCCGTTACTGAAAATGATATTCTCCATGTTCTGGAGATAACATACTCGTGATTCGATGCCTTCATTAAAAAACAGCAACGTAAATCCTCTCAAAACAGAGAGAATTAAAAGACTGGTAGCTTATCAAGCTCATTTTTATAAAAAGGATGAATAACAAAATAGTCCACTTTCAGTACACTTTAAAGGGAAGGATAAATCGGACAGTCCTTTGGGCTCACAAACTTTGCACAGAGAAATAATTCTTTTAGAATGCTTATAAAATTGTTACAATAACTTTTGCACTTCAGTATTTGCTCTCAATTTTCTTTACATGCAACGAGCCTCCTTTGTTTTAACAGCAAACGTGTGTTGCGTGATTAAATAAAAATAATGCGGCTTGCTAGCATATAATTCGAACTTTGTCCATAAGGATTAATATTCAGAATTTTAGTGATTCAATTGCAGTACTGTGCATTAAAAAATAAAGAAGAATTAATTGTTTGCTGAAAAATTGTTTGGATCGTAGTTATCAGTCTTGTGCATAGCAAGTTATCATTTGTGTAACAGCCTGAGGAACTGCCTCGAATTAAAGCAGAAGGTTCTTTGAATAAGCTATTAAACTTTCAAGGACGTTCGATCGATTCAGAAATGAGAACCACTGAAATTTCGGAGCGAAACTTTGCCCAAAGGCTCAGAAACAACCGCAAAGTACATATGTTCTCCTCGTATCACCGTTTCCTGATGTGTACCCTCTGTTTTCGGTTTATCTATCGCTGAACGATACGACAGCCCGTCTGCTAATATGTCAAAGGCAGTCATGCTACCGAACACAATTAGCGGAGCTCTGAAAGCTTCCGTTTCGATTACTCGAAAGCTCCTTTCGAACGAAAGGCTCGGTGCAACCCTTTCGCGATGCCTTCGCCGCCGCGTCGCTCGACAAAGGAACTTTTGCTCAAAATAATTCATAATAAAATCTGTTTGAACAAACGTTGACGGTTCCATCGGTCGGCCATTGTAAAAGGAAAGAAATCTGGTTGCCATATTAATACACTTTGCTCTGAATCTGTCAATTTAAAATTACACTCTAGAAAAATTGCTACATGTATATTATGAAGTACAATGAATCACATTTCTTTTTAAGACAATTATATCCTTAATGAGTCAACTTTAAATGAACTCAAGTCAAATGTGTCTATCACAAACGCTTCAAACACTTCGCTGTATAAACATTTCGCACTTGCAAATCAGTTATATGATTAGGGGACAGTCGTGCCATACTGCCCACTTTAAGTTTTTTTTATTGTAACTTAGGCTAGTCTGGATAAAAATCAAATTTACAAAATGTGATTTATAGTGTAAATGTAACTTAATAATAGGAGGGAAACTATTTTTCTTAAATTTGATAATAAGAATTGATTCTAGTACCGACCAGCCACTTGGTTAGTAGATTTCTAGGTCTAACTGCAAAGAATTGCAAAAATACTACTATTTACTTACACCTCATAGACTGAAGATAGAGTCCATAATACGACAAAATCATTTACTTATCTGAGAAACAAGATGTCACTTTGAAAAATAACTTGTTACGCACCGAATATCACGTACACGCTCAACATCTGATAACATCGGTAATATTAAAATAAAAATTACTGCTCCGGAATATGTTACATAGAAGTATTCATCCGCTTATTTAAGTAAAATGCACCCAGGTAACGATGGAACCCAGAACCAGCTTTGGTCGGTACTGTACTCCCCTATACTGTAATTATAATAAAGCAATTGTATTCGGTATTGGCATTTTGCTGCTGAATTATGACTGAAGATATTCGCAAAAATATTATAACGGTATCTAGTAAAGCTACACGTAAGGACTTGCTTGTACGTGGCCGGCGCGAAATGTGTTAAACAATGGGGCGTGCATTGAAGAAGGGTTAAGTGATTGGCGAGTGTGGGGGCGATAATTTTCGCGTCAGACAGCGATTTAATTCCATTTCCAGGGGGGCTCGCGAGAATCCTTTCATATTCATCGGCGGAATCGATATAGCGATTCCGAATTCCAGCGGCCCTGTAAGACGATTATCGCGCGGAGGTAAGCTCTCTCTCACAATTAGAATCGACGCGTCCATTCGTCGTCGCGCGCGCGAGAGACAAAAAGAGAGAGAGCTCTCCCGTGGGAAACCGTTCCTTTCGTGGCGGCCTGGGCCCGAAAGAAATAAGTGGTGAAAAAACAGGCACGGCCGGGAGGACGAAATCAAATAGAAGGAAGAGGGGACAAATAGCCGGTGGAAGAGGAATCGGTGGTAGGTCGAGGTAAAAAGCTCGGCGACGAACGCCGCTCGACAGAGATCACCTTTGTCGGCAGCCTTGCTAATTAGTTTACTAACTTATCGACCCCCTTTCCTATCTATACACGAACGCGAAATCCCACAGGCAACGATCTTCGTGGTATCTGTCACCATATGGCCGAAGTGTTGGCCAAACGATGAAATAAACGACGGAATCATCGATTCCCC
The DNA here is from genome assembly GCA_916610135.2 of Macropis europaea. Lineage (NCBI taxonomy): Eukaryota > Metazoa > Arthropoda > Insecta > Hymenoptera > Melittidae > Macropis > Macropis europaea. Next base: position 19,532,671 of record OU744345.1, on the reverse strand, counting down.
TGGGAGCACAGAGGGCAACTCATCTCCGCCATACTTGCTCACTGAGAGATACTCACGGAGTTCTTGCTGCCCCATTGGGCAATCGTGAGCTCAACATTCCGACGCTGCAAATATTTTAACATTTTTACAGGAATTTAGTTAGCACTTTGACTGCCAAGTTGTGTTCACTGAAAATTACCAACCTTCTAAATTTTTGCAGAAAATGAACATAAATCTCAAATCATAGCAATGTGAATCAATAATATTAGTCACGTTCATAATTTTTCGATTGATTCTGTTAAACCCTGTTAGATACACGTATTAAGACTACACACGATTGAATGCATAGTTGAATATAAGTATCACTTATGTATGGATGACATGGCAGTCAGTATATTAAGTGCCTAACAATTTTATATTATTCTGTTTATGGCGAATATTTTAAAGTTTTAACCGTGTGTGCACTTGGATATTTGTTTCTTATCATTGATAAGTATGCTTTTTTATTTGTTTTAAATGTGTGTGATTCAAGTGAATGAAATCTTGCATGCGACAGCGGCCATCAAAGTGTTAATTTCGTTGATATATTTCGATCTTCGTGATCTTGAGGTGTCGTTTATACAAGATAGAATATGCGATTTCTAACAAGGCAATTTTGGTAAGTCGAAATTTCTGATAATCTTGAGTCTTTAATGGTTTATGTATCCTCCTCTTTTACAGTCGTCGTCCTCGACTTCTGTCTGATCATATTCAGTCCTCACCCCCCACATTCAGCCCTTGACCTCGAAAGAGCTTCTGTCTATTACTATGAATGTTTAAATAACTGTAAGAAATAGCACAAAATTGTTGCAATACAAATTTAGTGGTGCCTTATTCTCTATCGAGATATTATTAATTTTATTTTTTACTTGCGTTTTATATAACAGAAATCGTTATCCTTATCTTCACACATTTCTTCTTTTGAAGGGGCAAGAAATACACAGCGCAACAAAATGGCTGTTAGTCGTAATCGTGATTGATTACGCGTGTTCTTTTATCGCTACAATGTAACAAACATACGAATTGTAGAGCTATGCGCTAACAAGTTACTCTTATCATTGTTTTATATTATATTTGTACTTATAATGAATATATTCACAGTATCTACAATTAAATTTTATATTTTTAACCGTTACAAGAAATAAAAATGTGTGAGGATAAAGATGGTGATAAATTGTTTATGAGTATTGTGAAAAAAATAAAATTATTTCTACCGAATCTCAACCTCATCCTCACCAATCACATCCTCCCCATCGTTAACCAGCTAATCTCCATCTTCCTGGTCCCAAACCTCCTCAACCCCATTCTATCCAATCCAGTTCTCCTTAACCCAAACCTCATCCTCCCCAACTCCATCCTCCTGGTCCCAAGGACGAGAAAGATGTGATCGGGGAGGATTGGGACCAGGAGGATGAGATTGGTGAGGATAAGGCTGGACTTAAGGAGGATAGTATTCGGTAGGGTGAAGAGGTGAAAAAGAAGGAGGAGGAAGAGGAAGTGGTGGAGGAGGAGTCGCGGTGGAGTCCCGCGGATGACTGATTCTAGACATTAGGTGGTGGCCTATTTACAGGCAAACTTTGCAGTTCTGTCGCGTAGTAGGGGAACCTAAAATCCAATCAGAGTTGTTTTCCTGGAGTAAACGCTGATTGGAAATTCCGCCAGTCTATCTGTTCGTATATCGGGGGGTTTACCTGTGTACGGATAATAACAGCATAAACGATGTATATACACTGGATCTTAGGTGACCCTTTACTCAGAAGCGGTATAGGAGAACGAAACCTCCCGCCACTCGCTTGACTCGCTCTTCTTTCATGTTCTCGTTCGCAAGATACAGGAGTGAGTTAGGCGAGTGGTGGGAGGCTCCTTCTCCTATACTGCTTCTGAGCAGAGGATCGCCTAGGATGTTCGTCAGTGTACTCAGTACATAACCAACAAGAAAAAGTGCAAGATAGAGAACAATGGTGTTGAAAAGACCAACAGATCTGATCCTTGTGATGACGATGATGTCGATATGGACGAGACCGGGAACACGTGCAGTATTTGTGACGAATTTGACCGAGACAATGAAATGTGGTACAGATGCAACTCGTGTGGCCTATGTGCTCATTCAGTATACAGTGGATGGAACTCAACCGACGGCTATACATGTGAAAGCTGTTTGAGGCTCTAGACTGCGATTAGCATGCAACGTGCCCACTATTACCCACCAGTGTGGGCAATCATAAGCATTTCTTGCTTAATTGCTAGTTTTACCCCAAAAATGAATATCAAAACGATTATTGTGTTGCTAAGTTATAAGTTTAACAGTTGCAGTTTGTAAACAGTAACTTGCAATATACGTATACTTGATCTCCTACTTTGGTTTTATTACAATTATTACTTAAGTGACCGCCATTATCTCCTTTTACCCTACTATAAGCCTCTAAAGTCGTAGACCCTTCACGTTGATTATCCTGCATAATAATAACCGTTTTACACGCTCCATACTTGAACGTAGGAAAATCTCAATGAATCCTGCTAAAGACAAAAGAGATTTGCCAGTGTTTGATCGGAAAACGCTCTCGCCGCTGGAAACGGTTCAGTGGATTTACAGAGTCGCATGAAAGTTACGTAGCGGAGTTTTAGCCTTTTTTAAATGGCGGCCGTATTGTCAGACGTCCGAGGCTTATTCCCGTGCCGAAGTTATTCCGCTTTTACAACCGGGAATAACATTAGCCCTCGGACGGGGCGGGATATTCAGCAGCACGCGAGCCATTATTCCCTTTATTTCGAGGCCTTGCTCGATTCGCGGGGCGAATTAAAAAAGCGGGAAGAAGACGAGAAAAGGGCGAAAGTAACGGCGGACCAAGCGAGCGCGTCGAAGCGAACCGATGAAATTCAGACGAGGGATAATTTTTTAACGTTATTACTCCGCGCGCGAATCGGTCCCTTCATCCACCACCCTTTCCACCCCTTCGTTGATTAGCAATTTCGCGTCTTGAATTTTTATCCGGCTTCGTGGAGGGGACCGGCGTAACCCCTTCGTTTTTAAATTATCCACGAGATTAATCAAGGCGTCATTTTTCACGTCCAATTTGCAATAAAAAGAAGGCGCGCGAGGCGGCGGGAACGGTAAACCTTATTCTTAATTGATATATTTTGAATTAATTAATCCTTCCAGAGAGATGATCCGAACGCGGCTGCGACGAACCTCTCCCTTCCTGTTCCTTAATTAGCGCCAGTCGTAAATTTCTTTCATTGGACACTTTTTTCTTCGATTATTAGCGCATACATTTTCCAACCCCTTTCGCTGGACTCGCAACCCCTTTTCTCGCTCTGATGTCCGACATCTGGTGATACTGGGGATCACCTTAGTCCCTCACTGCCGTTTCTGTGGGTTCCTTTGTAACTCTTTGAACTCCAAATTAAACAGATTTTTCAACTGTCTACGGATTCTACAGGGTACATAGGATTTTCCAATGAGGGCTTCAGGATGTTTTTTTGGAATAAAACGCACTTTAATTTAGAAAATGTCGGGTTTCTTTGTTTCAAGATAAACTTTGTTCGATTACAATTACATGTGAAAGACAATATCAGCCAAATGGCCACTGTGGCTCTTTTTTTTAAAATCCAATGGCGTCAAGCTGCACGATCTTGAGGGCCAATCAACATGGCTGTTTCGTGAGATAATTCTTCCTCTGTACTTAGATCGCAATAAATCGATTGATAAGGTGTACACCATCCATCCACAAATCACCCACAAGCTCAAAGACGAGATGCAGCACATTATTCATGAGATTGAACAGCAATTATGCGCAGATGTCGTCGAAAATTTTGAAAAAAGAGTGGCTTCCTGCCAAAAGAATTGCGATGGTCGTTTGGTCGATATTGTCTTACATATATAATTGAAATCGATCAAAGTTTATGCTGAAATAAAGGAACCTGGACTTTTCTAAATTGAAGTGCATTTTATTGTAAAAAACATCCTACAGTCATTATTGAAAGAGCCTTTACTTACTTACGCTTACCGACAGTTATAGTAAATGAAACGAGTCCTTAAACACTATTCTCTGATTGGTATCCATTACAATCAATAAGAATTATTGGCAACTCCGAACAGGAGAAAATAGAAAGATTTCAGTGAAGGAAAGGAAATACAGTGCCTCGAAGGGGATAAACTTCAATTCACGAGGGTGGAACGGCGTCGCTTAGTAAGAAAGCGGTCCATTCGAGCGGTGTAATTAAAAAATATACGCCGATAAAATAATATTGGCTACAAATTGTGTTGCGTGGTGGGCGCAACCCTTCAACTTTTTACACAACGTATAAAATTTTATTCCGCTCCGCGCTTTTTAACCCCCTAGCTTCTTTATTTCTGCAGTGGCTCTTCGGTTCTCATAATCTCCATATAGCTGCGCCAGGATTTTGAGAATTACCTCCGCGTACTCTCTTGTCGTACCTTTCAAACAAAAGCGTTCTATAGAATTCTGAGTACAAATCGAAGACACACAGATTCGTCGTACGTGATGCGCCTGTACCTCTTGGGCTCACTGAAATTTAGATTGACTTTATTTACAGATCGTGTTGCCTTTTTTCAGTGCAAAAATTGTTGTCTTATAGAAAACTATTTTTACTAGGTTGAATTTGTTATGATTAAAGAACTTTATTTTTTAAATTCTTATATACTGACCATGATTTTCTAACAATGTCTTCTATGTGTTAGATAGTTATTGATACCTCTCGAAAAAATAATAAAAGATTATCAAGAATGTTTATTACATAAATATTATATAATCGAGGTTTCTTCAAGCGAATTCGTCAAGGGCAGTAGAAAATAATTCGCATTCGTATTCGGTTAATTCTCTCCTTCTTTCAACTGTTGAGTCTAATAAATTAATATTGAATCTTGAAATACACAAAATATGTTCATCCGTTTAAGAAACTGTACTTTCTACTCATTTATTTAAACTTTTGATATTACAGCTTTTCGAACTTGCTTCTGCCTGAACTACATATTTAGATATAAAAATGTAATGAACAATCTGCAAACCTTGACCAAAGATTTCTTTAAAACCATAAAACGTCCCACACAATACAGTTCCCTCAAGAACCAAACAGTCACAAGACAGACCACAGAGAGATTAACCCCTTGGACTTAAATGACGAGTCTGGCTCGTCATAACAACTTAACGGACTTCAATCTACTATAATACTTTATAATAAACTAGAGATATGTGCAAAAACATACTTTTCTGTTTATTAAAATATTCAATTTAAGAACTAAGGCTTGTTGTTTCCTTCTCAATCTCTGTTTATAGCGACAGGAGTAAAAAATTAAGTTGCATCCATATGCAGAAATAACCCGAATTAAATCGTATGTCAAGGGGTTAAAATGGCATGTCCTATACATGTACACAGCTTAAAAACATTCAGAACACAATACGTACCATATTTCGATGTTACCGTCACCTTCCAACCAATTTCCCATCAGCATACGTCTAATTACGGGTGTATCGGTGGCTCGAAAAGAAATTTGCTCGGCAGAATTCACCATACACGGGCTTATGGTTGTCCGTGAGGGTCAGATGATCGCGCGGGCGCATAGCCGCGGGGTATCCGCTCGTTTCCATGCCGAGAAGGCGACGGAAACGTTATGCAAATGGCTTTTTACGGGGAGAACTTTCGTCGGAGAGGATGCCAGAGCATGGGGGTTAGTGGAGAGGGGTGGTGAATCAGTCCATGGTACCCCCACCCCACCCGGTGCCTCTTGGCCGGGATCATTTTTACCGAAATTAAATCGAAAATTAGACTCGCATTAAAATGCGCTCCCGATAGGGCTCGCTGGAATCGCCGCTGGCTCAGGGACAGAGAGAGAGAGAGAGAGAAAGAGAGTGAGAGAGTAAGAGAGTAAGAGAGAGGGAGAGAGAAAGAGAACCGGAGAGAGCTTCGGGGGCTTTAAACCGAAGGAATTCCTTGCTCATGCAAATCAGAGATTCACGAGTTAATCAGGAGCCGGTGGCGCGGAAGGCTCTGGTTGAAAACCACTGAGAAATAAGAGTCCGATGGAGAAAAGGGATCAAATGAAAAAAGTTCGAACAATCGTGTATAAATCAGGGCCTGGTTAATAAGTAAGAAGAAAGGGTTGAGGGATGCGCTCACGGGGGTTGAAAGCTGCACCGGCTCCAATTTACGATTCATTTCGTTGAAACGGCCGACACCGTCGGTGGCGCGCCTTATATCGCCGTTTTGCCGATCTGAATAATTAATTTTAATAACGAATTCCCAACCCCTCGCGGCAACGTCACGTTCCTAAGAACGACAGACCGCCGTCTGTCTTCGACGTTCGCCATTGTGCCATGCATTTTTAATCTCCGACCCTGAAAAAGCTTTCAGCTGGAAAAATTCGAACGCTTCTCAAGGCGCACGGTTACGTCTTTTACATACAATGACCAGTAATTATACGGAAAGATTAGGTTCGAATTTAAGATTGACCCTACGTGGTCCTACGACTCGACACCTAATTTCGTCTCAGAAAGTCTGAGTCAACCATTTCCTGCACACTGATTCTCTGCTTCATAAAAATATATTACTATAGGGTAAGTGCACATAATATCGCCTACCAAATTTCCAATCGTTCTCCAGTAATGGGTAAGAGATATTTTTATATCAAATTAGTCTCAAACAAAAATGTTTGGCTACAACTTCAGTCCATTGGCGATTTCTGTCAACACTTTTTTTTCCAAAATATTACGGATAGGCGATATTACGTGCTACGCGATATTAGGGGCACTCACCCTTAATGTGTTGTATCGTTTAGATTACGCTTAAATATCGAAACAAACGCACGCGATAAGACACTATCAAAAAACAGAATTTATACCGCCCGGCTGGAACGAAACAACGAAAATACCTCGGACCGTGGAGGATTAAAACGTTTATCTTTTTGTCAAAATTTTACATACTGCTTCCTACTCGAGACAGCTGGATTCTAAATCTAATGTTTGAGTTATGTTTGCATCGTGTCTGATTTATGACCAGGATAAAACTCGGTTGAAATTGTTAGGTCGGTCCATAATGAATGTCGGTTTTCGGAAGTACGGTCTTAAGCTTGTTCTTTTATACACTGAACACTAACAAATCGTTGACTGTCGTATGTCTTTTGTTCAATAGACTTCACTCTGTTCGTACATTGTTGTGATTCACGATTTATGTGCGTACTGTACTTATATTATACGTTCATAAGTTTATGATGCAAAAACGCGATCTTCGAAGAATTATCATTTACAAATTCAGATTGGAAAAATTGACATTGTATTTGAAGAATCAGTTACTTAACACACGATTCGGTTGATATCTTGTCTTATTATATAATATTAAAGAGACAGAGGTTCTATGTTCGCAAAAATCTCAAAAACTATTAAATCGATTGTTATGAAATTTTCACAATAGCTTCTTTACATTTCCGGAGTGCCATAGACTATATTCTATCGTAAAATAAATAATATATCGAAAATAAAAACTTGGGACTATTTTTTGTCGGCGTGCCGGCTAGCTGTCCGCGGGGGCATAGTTCGCGCACAGCCGCTAGGTGGCAAATCTCGGCGCCCGTGCGCTCGAAAGAGAATTCGCCAGGTTACAAAATAAAAGAAAAAAAAACAGTGTACTGAATTTTATACGTAGAAAAATCGCGAGCGAAGCCGCATTCAGGGAATGCTAGTTGTTTGATAAGTTTCATGACAGATATAGAAGCTGCTAAAAACTGGAAAATCATGACCACGTTGACTCTCTTCATAATGAAAATCTGAGAATGATCTTTGAGAAAGGCTGAACCATGTATAACCGTACAAGAATTCGCGACACGATGAAATGTAGGAAATACAACAATATTTCGTTATCTGAATGTCATTTGAAAGATGACAAGGTTGGTTCCGCTTTGAATCTCACTGGTCCATACGAGATTGTTCCACATCACCTGTACGGAGCCAACATGATCACTTTCTGCATCGAATCATTATTTTTGACGAAAAATGAATTTTATACGATAATCGTAAACGATCATCCCAGTGGCTAAATAAAACTGGAACTCGCGTGCATTTTCCTAAGCCAAGAATCTACCTGAAGAAAATTTTGGTCACTGCATGATAAAATTCGACGAAAGTTGTACATTATAAATTTTGTAGCTTTGGTAAAACTATAACTGCCTAGTACTGTGTAGAATTGACAGAAATGAACAAAGGATTGCGTCAAATGAAACTTGCATTAGTTAACAGTAAGTAACCATTTCTGCATGCTCAACATGTTTCACACCTGTCTGTCCAAAAGCTTAATGAGTTGGGATATGAAACTCTGCTTCGTCCGTCGTACTCGTCTGATTTGGTTGCTGACTATCCTTTTTTAATCATTTAAATAATTGTCTTATTCAAAAGGTCTTCTGATATCAGAGGAGTGCCGAAACTGCCTTTTAAGAATTAACCGCCCCCAGGGACCGAGATTTCTTTAAAAGTGGAATAGGAAACTTGTATATCGTTGGCAAATGTATACTAATTCAGATAGTCTTTATTTCGATTAAATATCTTCATTGCTAACTGAAATATCATCACTTTTAGTTCTCGATAAGAATTCAGCAATAATTACAGAACGACCTAACAGATTAGGTCACCAGAATTCCTTCGATCAAATTAGGCTCAATCTCGTTCAGGTCGCCGAAATCGCTGGATGAACTCAGTGGTCTGCATCTGAGATCAGGTTGGGTTAGGTCGGAGTTATGTCTGAATCAGGCAGTGGTTAGGTGTAGCTGACGTGATTAGGGTCCTTTAAATCACCTGCATCTGCATGTTAGGTCCCCCTTACATGCGTTTTACGCGACTCACGTCTCTTAGATCACCGGACTTGCTCAAAACTATGTTCAGTTTATGTTATGGCTGGTTTGGCTGGTGTTAAAGCAAGCTTAGGTATGTTAAAGACCTTGTACATTGATCTACATCTAAATTAGATTTCGCATGGGTCACCTGTATCGTTATGGTCCCTCAGATCTGCATTTTAACATTTTCGGACATGTGTAACACACACACTAAGATTGCTAATTCAAATGAACGTTGTTTTCCTTCGAGCGTGCTGTTCGTAACTAATTACAGTCATTCTACCGAATATAGTATACAAATTATAGTCGTTTCATGAATTGAATTAAAAAGCTGCACGCCACTATCGAAGTATATTCCATCACTTTTGTTTCTTGAGACGACGTTCAATACCACGTCCGTTCGATCCGTGGAGGCTTTCGGAATGCCATAACAGAGAAAAGAAGATTCCTGATAATCAACTATCCGGCCCAGGCTCGTGTATCACCGAGAACATAACAGAGATAGCGGGTTTCTCCGAACGACGACCATTTAACGTCTACGATCGTTAAAGAATCCATTGTCCAGTTGTCGATCGACTCTCCCGAACACGTTCCATCTCTAATATCTCTAACCCAAAAATTTCAACGCTCTCCATTCGGTGGCCCGATGATCACAGGACATCTAACTTTGAACCCGCGGGTATGAAACGTTGAAACGTCGCTCGGTCGTCCGCCAGAGTTATTCGCTACCGATATTCATGTTTGCCGATTTCGTCGTGGAATCGATGGTATCGCGATGTCGAAAGTCGAATCGATCAAATATTCATCGATAGCCGGCCGAGTCGCATTCTTGGAGCCACGGATTTCGTATTCACGATGCTATCGGTCAGCTGTCAATTAGGCAATGTAAATGACTGTCCTCTTGAAATATTGTAAATATCGCGGACTAATGGCGGTTTAAAGCACACCGTGTACGAACCGCGTGAAAGCTTAATGGATCTAATTGTCGATAAATAAGAGTGACACTGATACGTCCTCGTACCGTTAATCCGTATTCTCTCCGGATATTCGTTTCACGATATCTGATTCCACGTTTCGTGTAACAGAAATTTTTGGATGCTACGAAATCTTCGGAATCGGAGAAACGCTCCAAGGTACAGATCCTGATCGATTGATAATCGATGGCCAGTTTGATCACGAAGCGATAGATCCCGGCATCGCCAGCCAATCAGTCATCGACCTTGCCATAATCAATAATTCAGTCGCATTGCACGAGTACGAACCTCGCCTTGACAACGAACCATTAACCGGCTCGTGCAGCTACCGAGACATGATGGAGAATTGCTTTCGCAATGAATATTTATTTACCGATGCCAAGACCCGAAATAGACGCGATTCTCACTGTAGAAGAAGGATTTAAGGTCACAGTCATTGCAGGGTGAATTTCGGAACGACCCCCGATCGAGTTCCTTCGATCCTAGCTCGAGATTCCTCGGCCGGATGGACAGAGATTTTCAGGTCGTAGATTTTTCAAGAAGATCCAGCGGATCGAAGGATGCAGAGTCCTGGTACCTGGTGCAAGGACACGGGATCGTTTATGGTAGTGGTGGCCCAGTGATATACAACGCTATCAGCCTCGTATTTACTGCAGTGTCAAACCAGGGCGACAACTTGGTTACAAATTAGTGCTTTGCATCGCGCGCCTGGCCACGTCCCGCTCTTACACCGTGTGCGTGTTTGTGTGTGTACGTGTGAGTATCGTGTACGTATACATCTACATCGGTGGCCCTTCCAGCGCGCTATACGAGTCTCGTATGTTTATGTTCCTGGCAGCTGCACCGCAGAACCTTGCCAATATTGGTTCTCAATTTAATGATCGGCGAATCGTGCGCTGTCTGTTCCGCTCTCGCCGCGATAATCCATTTCGCATCCGCCATTAGGAACGAAACAACCGCACCGCGGCTTTCGATTTTTCAAATCTGAGCCTACCCAAGGCTCGAGAGCCTGAAACTAGTTCAAACTCGGCGTGACCAGGCACACTGACCAAGTTGTCTGCTCTGAATTCAGATTCGAGGGATACTTGTTGAAGGTTCTTCAGAATTCGATAGCAGAGGTCGATGAAGCACAGGATCGTTGGCTTTCATGATTGATCAGGGTATGCTGGAACAGGTTTAAGATCGAGATGGTGGTATCGATCGAACGATAACAGGGACTGAGAACCGCTTGCCGGTAGAAGAGGCGATATATCAGCCGCGGGTCAACAATGTGTAAGCGGTATAGTCCTCGAACCCCCAGGTCGAGCGACCCAAGTTCGCTCTCGGTGACACTTCTGGAGTTTCTGCTCTTTGGACGCTGCAAACCGGAGATATATGTTATTAGCTGTCCGTGTGGATACACGTGCGCACTCACGGATACAAGGAACCGAAGATATCTCGCTTGCAGCCAAGGAATAGCAGCCTCTAATGGGTATAGATAATAAATTTCGGCTTCTGCAGGATTATTTTCCAGGCTGACGCGTCCGTGTTGTGGAAAGTGTCCTTGAGTCGGGAAAAAATTTCGTCCACCGATCGCGAGACTTCAGGTTCATCGAATTGTGGGTAACTGATGGTACCGAGGGAGCGAGTAGGCCGCAGGTGAGACGGGTTATTAAAAATGGCCTGAAATATCTGACGGATGAAATCGTCTCATTTGCATAAGATACGGTCACCGTAAACACGAATTTATGGATACGCGAACGTATAGATTCGAGAGCGAACGGGATAACTGCTAATAAAGGCTCATCGTGCCAGCAAATAATGAGAGGATCCCCTGGGTGGTGTGGCGCCACGATATCCGACTAAATATCTCTCATGAGCCTACTCCACGTGCTACATTATTGCTGACAAATATCTTCTGGACGTTCCGTTTTGCCAGTGGACACAGCTTTAGCTTCGTCTTTCGCCTGATTGTTCGGCAGTCAGATGACTGACACCCTTTGTCGAAGGAGTTTGATTCTTCAGCTTCGACCGTTCGACCTCGACAATAGACCAGAAGCTGACACGATCATAGCTAGAAATGGTAATCCAAAATGGCGTGTTTCCGTCGTAAATTTTCCACCGTAACTAGCAAGTCGCCACCGGCAAAGTTATTGGTGTTCGAGAGCTCATTCGATTATCCTCGAGAACGGGTCGTCGTTTCTGACGAGCAACCTGGGAGTCTCGCCTAAAAATATCTCATGCTTGTATCATACTGACGCATATAAAATGTCCGATCGGTACGACTGTGATTTAATCGCCGAACCTTTTCGAATAAATTATTTAATCGAAAGAAGCTCTGTCTGGGTTTATACGTCTCTGTCAACAATTTTACAGCTGATAAATCCCGTTTTTTCAACATTCCTGATTTCTGAAATTGATAAACTCATCAACTGTTTTTACTCCTTGCTCGGTCAGAAAGATTTTTCGCTTACGAAATGATTTACGCGATTTGGAAAATGATCATACGTAACCGACACGTCTGGTATCGGATATTTTAATATTTTCATATTAATTTTGAACTGGATTTGAAAGTTAACAAAACGTTTCAATAGAGGTTTGTAATCAGGATGTTATGATAATATCGAGATTTCGTATTGCAATGGACTGAGGTTTGCACAATAAATGCTTTAGCTTACTTAAAAAATGGAATTTAACCGGACATTTATAAGATACTCGACTCGAATATTTCAAGCCTAAACGAGTACAAATTAGAAATAGAATTACACTCGATATAACAACAAAACTGCACTCCATGATTTAGAAAATGAAACTGAGTGTCTAATTGAATACAACATACGTTGTTAAGGCTTTTAGCGTGAAAAGGAGAAAGTTTAGGGAATAATTTATAATCAAAGTACGAGCTAAGGGAAAAAGACTTACAGAGAGTCGATTTATCCTAAACCGTCTTAATCATTCGGTATTGGTACGCTACAGTATAGTGTACCGATATTTAATTAACGCAACAATATAGTAGAACAATTTCTGCCATACTTGAAGATTAATACGATGTAAACATATTACACGTACCAACCTAATAACAAACTAAATTCAGAGACACGTCTGAAAATCGAAGCAACCGGGACGAAAACGCCTGAATTCTGATTAACGCACAGAATTCATCAGCCAACACCAGCAAGAATTCATAATAACATGTCAATCACGTCCTTCTTTAAGACAGTTCAAAGTACTGTTCGCATACGAGCTTAAGTTAGTGTAGCGAGCGAACACGACCGCTATCCTGCACACTCTGTACAAAGATGAGCGCATTATCGTAAAAGAGACACACGCTTCACGGCCGCTTGTTTGCATTAGGCGAGTCGCTCAGGATATTACGTGAAGTTAGAAAGATGCCTGACGAAAGCAGTGGGCAGCGACAAAGGGCCCGTGCCCTTTCACCTCGGCCATCGTTCGTTCGTGTAATTAACGACGAACACGATTACAGAGCCTCCAGATCTACGCTTGGTCTGTTACGAAGTGTGACGTTTTTGAAGAATATTTTACATTCGTTGGACAATTCGGGTCCACGAGGCGGCATTGACACGGATTTGAGTAGTGCACCCGTTCCAGCCAAATCTTTAGGTGACCAAGCAAAGGGAAAGATCACGGTTATGGCAGCTGAAGCACAAATCAATTAGTAGGGGGCCTCGGGCAGCAGAACTACCCTTTCTCGACCAGCAACCCCTTCTTCTCCTCGCGTAACGAGTTACCATGGCCTTTCCATCCGTTTGTCTCTCCTCTCTCTTTCCAACCATCCATCTATCCATCTCTCATTCAAGGTAGCCGTGGCGAATACAGATTGCGTTTCAATCTATACGCTAACGAGTGTTTAGTGTTTACCGAACCGCGAGCCTTTGCTTTGGCCACAATTTCCGGTCTACAATCAGCCCAGAGGATACGATCGTCTCTCTGTGGTTCCTTGGAACGCTACAGGGCCCGATGGGTCTTTGATGTCGGCAGAAAAATCTGAATAAACCAAGGATAACCCTTTTTATCTGGTGAGTTTGAAACGCCATTTGTCGGGCGTATAGCGAGCGGCGGTTGAAATTTTCGAAAAGCGTGATCGATAGGGGCATGGCGGTCGTAGGAACGCGCATAGACGGCGAAACAAATGCTGCCGCCTCGCATTTAATTACGGGAGTATTTTATCGGTACGAAGCCATTGGTCGCCCATTCATCCGTCGTTCTGTCCGATGTTGAACGTGTCTGGTATTTTGGAGGGCAGCGCCGGTACCGGCTGCCCTCTCTCTCTCTCTCGCCGGTCCCCGAATATTTATGGGGGCCAAAGTCAAATTAGTGGCGTACCGCGTGCACCTTTTGATTAAGTATCTGTTAACTAAAGGTAATACTTAATAAAGTAACGCTGATTTAGTGGGGGCCAGGGACGCGCGGCATCGACCGATCGTTCGTTTTCCCATTCAAAATAAAAATTCGATATTTATGGGCCCAACGGGCCCAGCCACAGTGCGGCCAATGGCGATATGCCGATGGGAATCGAACCGTTCACCGCTTTCCTTTATGCGAATCCTTCCTTCGGACGACATCGAGGCTGTTGCAACACGCAATCCAACGAAATAGATGTGTCAACCTCAAGTTCTCAAGGTAATGTCATCAGAGAACCGACGAACAAATGTCAGGATTGCATGGGTGAACATACTGTGCAATAAATAACTCGTATCTTTTAAGATCCAAGTTTTGAAATATTTTAAATGTCAGCTCCAAAAACATAGACGTATCTAAACGCTTCCGAAATTATTATTAGAGTTCTCTTCGTATCAAGACATGCCAAACATCTTCAAGTAAAGTTTGTTGCATTATGTGAAGTTTTAATTACTGTAAACCGTTTAATAATTGATATAGTGAGGCCGTTGGTCTTAGAGTTAAAATTATATTTAGTTTACGATATAGTTCAATAAATGCAAGCTGAAATCAATTTGTTACTTTATAATTACGTGTATATTTTTTTCATATAAAATGAATGTCCCCATTGCCGAATGGGTACCAATTGCGACTCTCTTTTTAAGTTTACATTAAACGCAATAAATAAATATATTCAGTAATTAAAACGCTGTAAGATTAAAGTTGCCTTTTTTTATTTTTAATGTGTTACTGGAAAAGCTAGTAAATATATTATTAACTTTAATGAGTATACAGTTGTGATATCTGGCATTGAAGCTATGGCTGACAGACTCTGATAAGATAGATTGGAAGAATACTTTTAACTTGTTGCCTTTAATGTCATACGCTTTTTAATATATAAAATTACTTATTGATAATAACACAAAATTGACACTTTTATTCATGGAACCAAATTATACGCTGATCACAAATAGGCACAGTGAAAGTTTGTACTAATTATCGGACGCTTTATAAATAATATTTTAAAAAATCTCACTGTGTTGATACAGTAATTTTTATGATTGGTCCCTAAAACGTTTGCAATTATAAATAATATTTGTTAATATCGTTTGGCATAAATATACTTTCCCCAGAAAATTACAATGATAAAATCTAAGAAGAAGGAATGTTAGCGTATGAAATACACAGAAAAGGAGCAATATGTTATGTATAAAATATGTTTTACAGAAATTAATACAAAAAATTATTTTTCATATTCACAAAAGACAAGACGTTCATTCGGTACCAGTATAATAAACATACATATATCACTCAAAATGCCACCAATAACAATTTTATTCGATGTGCGCATCCTTCAAGTACTTTCAATAAAATTCAGCAAGCATCATTCACATTAAATATTTTATTAAAAATTTATTAAACATCGCATTCCCATTTCAAGTCTATAGACCAGATCCATGCACAAGGATTAAATCGAAGAAACTATGGACGATAAAACCTTTACAAGTTAGAAAAGCAGGCTTATTTCAAACACACACAGAAAAATTGAGAAGTTTATAAATTTTTTGTCATTTTTACTGTAGCACAGACATCAAAAGTAGGCACTTTAACATCTCTTACCATTTACACGAATTTCACTGAATCAAGACACATGCAAAGTTTTACTTTAAAAATTTTATTATTTTAGAAATTAGAATGAAACTGATAAGCAGTATATACTGCCGTATACTAAGATGCATACCAAAGGACATTTAACAAAATTAAAATGAAGAACGCGTCCTTGAAGTGCCTAGTCTCTGCGTCCCCACTATAGTTTCTTACAGCGACGCCGGAAGCCTCACGCGGTTCAAGGTCACCGTACGAAAAGTCCCGTACCATGATCAACGCACACGCACAAATATAAATATCGACAGGCTTGTCGCGCCTCAATCGGTTTGTCTCGCCGGTTCTCTCGGGTATGAGGATTAAAAAAAAAAATGTGAGGCAATTTAAGACGCGTCGAAAAAACACGACGGTGAACGGTTTGGTGTGGAGGTTAGGTTAGGATGGGAGGAGGGTGGAATTTATGCTCGTCCGGCAAATGCATCGCCATAGCTTTGGTCGGTCGTCAATAACCAGATACGATACACCTTCGGGGCCCACCGAATATCCGATTGCAATTATTTCTTCTTGTTTGCATACTTCTGCGAGTTCCCAGAAGTCATTGATATTCGCGTAATCGGCGGAACGCTGATACCGAGATCGTATCGGTTCACGAAAGCGACGTAAAACACCCTCGGTGCGATCACTATGCTCCGAATATCGTTTGTCTTCCCCGTTTTATTCGTCTCGGCTGCAACCGTAATGCCCTCGGGCGTTTCTTTTTCGTTTGCGTTCGCGTTGTTCCTGCAACACCGCACGCGCGATCCTATCTTTATCGTCCTAACGATTTTTTATCGACGATCGAAGCAACGTCCGGCGAGGCCGTAAAAGCGTTAATTGCAACAACACGGCCGTATTGTTCGATCCGGACGAGACGAAGAATCGGATTCAGAGCAACCGGCAGGCTGAGAACGAAATCTCATCGATCTTCGGCGGTACATAGGTGTCCCTTGTGAGACAAGGCTTAGGTGCATTTCGTAGCGGGACGATAAAGCATTTTTATGTCCTCCTTGGCCGTTTGATTTCGAGATTAGCCGGGAATTTTGGGCGAACCCGCATATCACCGTGATTTACGATCGCGTTCGAAGTGGAGGGGGAGGTGGCGGACCGCCCGAAAGGTAGAATTCTCTTAAATTTCAAATTTATACCCGCTCCGCTGTCATAATCTTGATTCTGACGCCAGGCCGCGAAGCTATTTGTTTCGTTCTGCCGCACGGTGGGCTTATTTGTCAAGCGGCTCGCGTGAACTCGAAGGAAAACGAACGAAAAAAGTCCCGAAGAGAAGCATGCAACGCGACAAATCGTCGACCTCGCGCTAAAGCGAGAGGACAGGCGATGGTCAAGTGCGCTACGAGCCTAAACGAGACGTTGACACCTGCACGAAAGCGATCCTTTTATCGGCTCCCTTCAACCTGAACAGTTTCTACCAGCTTAATTCGTCACGAGATCCTCGGGGTCGCTAGCATCACGAAAATATTAACGCGACGCCCTCTCAAGGCGAACGTGACTCTGTTTAAAGTAAAACCGACTGAAACAGACTTCACTCTTAATTTTATGACGCGAATTTATGGAAAGGTAGCGAAGCATAGATCTTCGGGTAGACGCCATCAACTCCCACGTACGGCAATTGATTTTCCCGCGAGTATCGGTATGGTGAAGGTAGCTGTGTCATTCCCGGAAGTCCTACCGGGCCATGTAGCACCACACCTAGCCTACAAGAATGATTTAAGGGCAGAGAATGTCGATTTTGTAGGCTGCTGGTGGACACGTTCGATCAGGATACCTTAGGTCGAGGATATTTTAGATGGTACCGAGGGGTACCGGTTGCCCTCCCGGTGCGAGGACGATTTAAGGCCTACTGGTTGGGCCCAGCTCGCTCATGGTGGTCTATATCAAGACAGAGGACCCACTCGATATCATCCCGAGCTCCCCGTATCGTTCTTATATTGCGCCATGTCGCAATTCAATATTTTACTTAATAACTTGATGAACTTTTGCATTTTCTGATTACCCGTCCCACCTTTTTTTTCACCTACACTCCCTCCAACTACCCTCAATTAATTCCCTGGGCTCGCTCAGGCCATTACTGCCGTGAGTTGACCAGTGCTTTTGTACCAAATGTAGGTTAGGTTGAATAAATACTGATACAGAATGCTGTTACTGACTAATTTGCCCACATTACATCGAAAATATGACACTTCTAGGATTATAGGTTGCACTGTTGAACTTGATTTGCGATACGATGGAAGGGTAAGAAATTTCGAACTCTATGAATTGACTGCGGATGTTTATGCAATTTAATATACCCAAATTGGTGCATGATGGATATTCAGTAACTCATTAACGTACCATCGAATACCCGGGTACCAATTTCTATATTTCTTTTAACAATTTCTTAATGTTCTTATGAAAATATCGTAAAACCGCTCCGGATCCCCATTGTTTGGACACCTATACGTCGATTTATGTTTTCATAGTAAAAATTTATGCAGAAAATTTTAAATACTAAAGCTTCAAACTTATTTATACTTTTGGTTGCACACATGAGGGTTAAAATAAAAATTACGTACTTTGAACATTTCAGGGAGCAATCGCAGTCTTGTTGAAGTTTCATTTATTTAACTGCATTGACATAGGAAATGTGGACGTCTAAAAATTCATATTTGCATAAACGTCTGTTGTCTGTTAATGACGAGATGATAAGGATATCAAGGTCGCAT
Organism: Macropis europaea; assembly: GCA_916610135.2. Taxonomy (NCBI): domain Eukaryota; kingdom Metazoa; phylum Arthropoda; class Insecta; order Hymenoptera; family Melittidae; genus Macropis; species Macropis europaea. The sequence goes on along the minus strand of OU744345.1, from coordinate 19,514,102 downwards.
ATAACGTTAGCATAGTTGCAAGAAGCGTTGTGAGGCCCTTAAAAAAATCGAAATGAAAATTAAATTTGTTTTACGTCTAAAGTTTTATTCATTAATAAAAATATGAAGTAATAGTAATAGTTCAAACTGAATAAGAATTTTTCAAACTACTGACACTTTCAGATTTGCCTCTGATGTGCAATCAGCATTTGACAAATGCCATTTGTACATCGCAACTACTTACAGTTCAAAATGATAAGATCGTGATCATTGATATAATCATGCTGAAGCTTTCGGGTAACTTCCATTACATCTATAATTGATTTCAGTTTGATTTTTGACAGATCTCGCTTTAATCCTAATCAAACTCGCGTTAAGCCAGAAGTAACGTTTGGTTAAGGTTAGATTGAATTTTAAACCCCTATCACTTTTAGTTCAATTTGAGCTAGATGTAAGTTGTTAAGCCAGAAGTAACGTTTGGTTTAGGATAGATTCAATTTTGAACCCCTACCAGTTTTAGGTTTATTTGAGCCAGATATCAGCTGGTTCTGAGTCATGTGTGGCCATAGTTCTAGTCTATGTTTAGTTCAGCCTGGATTTAACCCTTTAAACTCCTTTGTCGAGTAACTCGACATCGATTTTATTCACAGGTACCCCCATGTCGAGTCCAACTCGACATTTTTAAATTGCCAGTTTAAGTATGTATTATATTTCGCAATATTTTTGTTTACCTACATAAACAATGTTAGGATGTATATGACCCTTTTTTGTAACGGAAAAGGTCCTTGAAGTGTTCAGGTACATGATTGTTTGTACCTAATTGGTTCCTATCAACCAACTGTCTTTTGAAGTACATTTCAGATAAGACACTTACAATAATAGGGAGTTATTGAAAAGAAAATTAAAAAAAATTAGGAGTTCAAAGGGTTAAAGCATCATTATCCTCAAATACTTATTGTTAAGACATCAGATACGATTATTATTATTACTATCGATCCTGGCATACTTCTTTACTGAAGCCAGTACATGCAGCATACATCAAACCCTCAACTTTTCCTTGAATTCCACGGAATCGTGTCGCTCGTAAAATCGCCGTTACATAATTAATCGCGCATTAGCATCGGTGTTCAGGCGACTTATCGGAGGTTCCATCTGCCTACACGGCGATAAATCAGCGACCAATTAAATTGGCCAAATTTAGAGAGGAGACCTTCTCGATACCGGCCTTCGTAATTTGATCGTCGAGATCTTCGACGACTATGGACGACGCCCCGCAGAATTATGGCACTTTACGATTAGGCTCGGTTTCTCCGGGCAAACGTCCAGCTCTGTTTATTCGCGAAGGATCCGGAGACAATTCTGTGACCTTGGAGCGTCCTGACACGCGTGGAATAGGTGTCTCGTAACGCACCGCGAACGCGATCATTAATTTTAATGACGCAGAGTCGACGATTTTTTCTGTCGAAAGGAAACTCTGATTTATCACGACGGCCGAACGATAATATTGCGAGAGTAGGATCACTTTTTCGGTTCGAATTAATCTTTCTCGCGGGGTCGCGGTTCACCGATTCGCGTGGAACCGAGTGGGCCCAGCGTACCGACGTATAATGTCCCTGAATAAAAATCTGAAAACGCTCGTTAAACTTTCTTCTTCCGGTGTCAAGTCGAAAAAGCGTTACAGAAGGCGTGCGGCACGTTACGAAAATGCTCCCGTCATTAGCACGGCCTCCGAGTTGATAAGTGTCGGCCGATGTAACAGCTAGATGCTATGGCGTTAAAAGTCAAATGCAACAGATCCATTCAGCGGCCATAATTACCGGGGACGCTCGGTGAGTACGGCACGCATAAAAACGTCGTTATTAAAAATGTTAAATGTCTATTAATTACTCGCCGTTATGCCGGCCGGCGCGAAGAACTGTATAAAATGCATTTAATTATCGCGCGGCCCGTGAATGGGGGAAATCAATGGGTTTCCCTGTGGCAAAGCGAGACGCGGGACCGGAGAGTGCTTTTTTTCAAAACCTCAATTTGTTGCTTCCACCGTTCACCCTCGAAACACCGCCCCTTTCCTGTTTCACGCCCCTATACACCCTCGGTAATGAGGGCGACACCTGAATCCGTGATTACATCGTGGCAATGAAAAGTAATTTGTCGATTCACGGCACGATGGACCGGTTCGATACCGTTCCTGCAATTTTCCACTTTTCACCGACGACCGGAGGAAAAGTTTCTCCGGGCGATACTCTTTTTCCCTCGTTAATGCGCCTACTCGTGTTTCTATATCGATGCTCCATTTATCGAGCAAACGATGAACGGCTGTTACTAATTGTTACAGTCAGTTACGCGGGAGTACTGGATGCATCAGCATATCCCTTAGGCAATGTTGTTTTTTGTTTTAGAAGTGTACGTTCGGTTCACACGAACCTGTTGTTCAAATGTAGTTAACCCTTTGATTACTGTGGTCGCGTCTACCGGGTGTCAGCGAGGTATTCGACAAACTTCGTGCATGTGTTCAGCAGGTCATCCGGAAGAAAAATGGTCGCATGTACTATAGGTCTGTTTTGTTTCGTTAGCAAAATAAGGATTGTTTATACAGGCTTCAAAAGCAGGGGTAAGTGGCTTACAATGATGACAGCAAAGCTAATTATTATTGAAGTTTAATTAAAAATGTTTCAATCTTTTATTTCGAGGACGTACCACTGGATATCATTAGACAAATATGGTTGCAACAAAATGGTGTACCGTCTCATACTGAAAGGGGGATAGTAGGCACACTAATGCCCGTTTTCCGGACCAACGAATCGGCAGGTCTGGGCCAGTGTTATGGCCGCCCAGATTTAAATCCGCTAGGGGGTTACATCAAGTCAATGGTTTACAGAGACGAAAAAACCACAAACTCGTAAAGAATTAACACAAAAAATTCATGACGCATGCCATTCATAATAATAAATATTTTTTCATTAATTTTTGTTGACAACAATTACAAATTTATAACAAGTAAAAGCAGAGTTGATTTTTATTTTAACGTTCCACTTACATGTTTTTTTAATATGAATAACTTCTTTCTCTAAAACAATTATTGCTTCATTTAATGTCTTATTAACATTAAGATGGGGGAGGTTGTTGAAACCCGATTTTGATGAAACTTGGATGTGATATAGAACTCAAAAAATGATTCAACGCGTATTTTTTTATACCTTTAAAGATTAGCCCTTGAAGTTCAGGGTGAAAAACGTATTTGTTTAAATATCTTGGAAACTGTTCGTTGTAGAACAAAAGTGTAAATTGGTGAGTTGTGTGTTTTTGAATATAGAATTTATGTATGTAAATAGTTTCTGCAAAAGTCAATTTATTTTAGTCAAAGATACGGATAAAATGTAATTTTTAATTTCGCCTTTATAATAAAGATTATTACCTGCAAACTGTACTCGTATTTTGTACGCGATGACTGTCTTTGGGCTCACACGGGCGTATACACTTTCACATTGATTCAAGAAAACATCAATTACAAAGAAGTATAATTAACCCTAGGACGCTTAAGGTTTTAGAAGGTTTAAGGGCAGCTTAAGGGCGGGTCATTTTGTGTCCACATAAGCGAAAGTGCTAAAAATGTAATTTTTTCTGTTCGAAGTATGGTTATTTATGTAGTAAAGTAATATAAAACATTTAGGTAATTCTTATTGAAAAAATAAAATATCAAAAATGTTTGTTTACAATCACTAAATGCAATACGTTTCTGACATAAACCCAGGCCTTCTACATAAATTCCTCTTTAGAAAAACTAACGTTTTGAATTCTGAGGACATTTTTTTACCCTCCCTTAAGCGTCTTAAGGTTAAATATAAGTAGAAAGCTCTTGTAAGACACAGATTCAGACGCTATTCAATTTCACCATCCGAGTGACCCAGTGAGCAGTGTGTACACAGTTGAGGATGAAGCGTGGTGAACAGCGTTCAGGACACTCGATAGGGTAAAAAGTGGCGAAAGATTACACGGTGGTTCGGTAAATCGGGCTCGAAATGATCGTGAATACCGGTGGAACAGCAATTTCGCCGGATGTTTCGAGCCGGCAAAGTGCGATAATAAGCCCGCGGGCAGTCAGTGAGAATCTGCAATTCGCTCCGCTCAAATTGAATACTCCGTAGGCGGAATCTGGACTCTCCTCGTCGAGGGTTAACCTAAGATCAGCGATCCGTGATACTGTGTTGCCCTTTGTAGCCGCCTGTACAAACGCTCGTTTACTTCGTTTCTACAACAAATGTCGTTCCGTGGCTTCGGGCGTCGAGTTACCAACAATACGTCCACTTTCGGAGACAAAGAACTTCCAGAAAAGAATTTCTCAACAATTAAGAACGCGCAATACGTTTTTCTTTAACATGTTCAAAGTGACAGGCAAATTATATTGTTTTCGTATTCTCGCGAAGGTTTTGTGCCTCAGACTGTACATCTCTAACGGGCTTAAAAAACACCTTACTTTTAGGAGTCTGCTGGTCCGGGCGTCTCCATCGTGACAAACAGTAATAACAATGAGTATACTGCGGATCTTTATGCAATTTAGCATATAAACTGTTTTATTTTCATTGCGTTTATCTTTTGATCCGTTGTTATTTACAAAAGCAACAACTATTTCGGGACAAATTTTATAGCCTAAATGTAGCAACTAATTTGGGACGGGGGTAATAATTTTTTTCAAAATTTTTAGAACCGATACATCATACGCAACAATCTTATATTTGCAATGAGTACAACATTGACCATTTTCTACGTCTGTCCTTTAGTTTCTACGTTATAATGGTCGTCATCTAAAATAATTCAAGGACCAATCGCTTCATATGCAAAGAAAAATTTCGTTAAGTGCAAAATCGTCGTTCAGCGCATGATACTACACTCGCATAATCTTTGGAAGAGTCTTTATACGAACATTCCAGCGCCGACACGTGCTGTGTCGCGTCATCGTATGAAAAACGATACAAGCGATTCAGGAAACTCGATTTCGTAATATACAGAAAAATAATTAAGCGTTAAAGTTACTTAAGGCCAGTTCGCGGCAATTTGGTTGGGATACGCGCGAATCGAGATCAGTATGATAAGCACTAACGATGATACCATGGCTGCAGCTGCTTTGAGATGTGAACTCGCGGCTTTCGTCCCGAAATCTCCAATTAAGTGAAACTTCTTCGACTTACGCATCAGGTCGTTCCATAAATAAACGTAGAAACAGGGGAAATCTATGGAAGCTGCACATATGACATTTTAAATATTACGACTTCGTTTTCGAACATAAATTTTGTCCTATTGGATGCTATAACGCTAGAAATTCAATTTTGAAAAAATGCTGCTCCGAGATCCCTAGAAATCTGTTTGTACAGAAAGGTATAAAACTTATGCTGTTCTCTGTTCATTATAGATCAGTGCACGATTTTTGTAGCTTCGAAAATAGACCCAAAAATTGATTGCTTCTGAGGAACCCCTCTTTTACCCGAATAACTTTGTTGTATTTGGAGACAGAAGAAAATCAATCGTCATGCACATTTTTTTAATGGAATGATATATTTTTTTATTACGTAAAAATTCTAAATCTCAAATGTAACGAAATGTTATTATGCCTGTTGCTGTCCGTAACATCTGTTAGCATATCAGATTAAAAATTCTATTTATAAATACGGATAAATATAAACCGAGCAATGTGATTCAATATTTATTTGTGTCAGCATGCTACTGAATTCAGAGTTATTTAATTTAACTTCTATAGTAACTGGCCTTGTTTGATCTTAAATAGCCTTGAACTGTAGGTCTTTGGTTTCGTTGTAAACCACTTTATTATAAAATAAGTAAAGGAATATGTCGACCCATTAAACAAATTTTGAAGACCTTGAAGTGTTCCACATTTTCTATCTTACAACCAAAACAATTTTATTGCGAAATGGCCTTTTGCAACCAAGCAACTTTTATCTAATGTATTCTTCCTATCACTATAAATAACAAATTTATTTATATAGCTTATTGTAAGTGGCTCGTCTGATATTATAAGTAATTAATAAGACCTGTCATTGTTTTCATTAGATAAAACTTTATAATAATTACTTTTAAATGAAGGTACCAGTCCAGAGAAGAAACAATGCCATTTAACTAAAAATTAAGTGCTGTAGAGATATTCAAATTAAACTTTACAAGATTATTTTCTCGTATATGATACAACTTCATTTTTAATTCAAGAGCGCAAAAATGAACGTATGGAAGAATGTGAAAGTCTAGTAAGTTATAATAATAAAAAATGAAAAGTCACGTTACACGTCAATGTATAACCTTGACCGGCGATTTCAGTTGGCCTTTGCCATAATTTCATAATCCTATGAAATCGATGACGTGTACCATAATTCTAATATTTATATTAGGTATTATTTTTGACGTTAGAATATTTTTATTTTGATCACCTTTTGTCGCATTAAAAACGCAAATTACAAAATGTTATCCTTAGAAGCAAATAATTTTTACCATAATTTTCAAGGCAACAAATTGTATCGTCGTACTAATTTGTACCTCATAGAAAACACAACATACGTATTCCCATTTCCAAAAATGTGATGCTGATACACAATGTTCATTAGACCCTTTTGTACAAACAACTTTCGAAAGTTTTTAGGTCAGTGTCGAATAATTTAAATTTGTAGCATTATAGCAACTCACTGTCACCTGTACATGAATTGACTGTCACAGCTTCAATCAGTCGCACAACATTTCAGACGCAAATCGAATCTATTGAATCACCCGTTAAACCACGTGTCCATCAGCCAGCTGTTCCCAAAACTATCTATCCGAATTCTAGCACTGTTCAAACCACTCGAATAAACGAAGCACATGTCTTTGCCCCTTTCTAGAATGCGCCAAACCTTCAGGTAGGCCGGGACGATGATATATCGGCTATTACCCTTTGCGCAGCACCTGTTAGCGCCTTCTCTTCAACACCTGACTCTCGATACTCCATTCGACGGCGTTTTTCAGCCGTCACTATTCTCTGCGAGAATACCTCAGCAGGGGCAGTCATTATTCCCTCAATAATCGCACGCATCTTTTATTGATCCGAAATGCTCGTGGCTCTCGGGGATATCCTTCATCTCTTATCCGTCGAACCGAGCCGGAGGGAAGAGGAAGTTTGTTACTTGAAACCGGAATTCGCGATACTTTCCATATTTCAGAACTCATCGAATAAAGTACAACGTTAATGCTTCCTTATCCCCGTGGCGGGGAGCGGGGCCGGTTTAATACCTTCTTAAATATTCCCTCCATTCTCTTACTCTCGAAAGATCTTTGCATTCCGCCTCCTCGAAGCGAGTATTAGAACGAGGGTAGTATTCTTAAAGGTAGAAACAAATAATACGATTACGTTCCGTTTCCGTTTATTAAAGAAACAAGATATCGCTGTCTGGCGCGGATGATTCCGAAGCCGAGTCTTCCTGGGGAGAGGATCCTTTACCTATGGACACCTCTCTCGCAGCCATTCGATACCGAAACTCGATATTAAAAGTCACGAGAATTACGCTGGCTGCAGATGGCGCGCACTTGCGCCCCGCGGCATCAAAAACCGGGGAAAAAACGTCTAAGCCTGCTTCTGCTGATCATCAGACTGAGTTTCAACGATTTCCTGTCTACCATATTCGATATCCTGCTCACTGTGTTCCTCGTAACAGCTTCGAACACGTGAGAACCGCATCGCATGGGCCGCAGATGTTGCAACGGAGATGTTCGGTCCCATAAATCGCTATAATTTCAACTTGGTACCCGCTGCAAGGAAGGATGTACATAGAGACCACGTATAGGTCTGGACCTGATTAGTTAACTATTGAAAAGTTTGCTCCAAAAGCCTTAGACCGTGCTCTGGAAAGAAACACGTTCAAGTGAACGTGTCATCGTCTTCGGAGTTAGTCGCCTAAAAAGGTCCCGACCTTGATCATTTTATCCCTAACTTGAACACTGATTATACAAGGTCCGACTGTAATCTTAGATTACCTTATACAAGAATGAGTCGAAAATGCAGAGTAAAATTTTTCCTGCGAGTTTTAGTTTTCGAGATCAACTGTTAACTACGACAGGGTGTACCGAGTGACACTTTTAGCAATTATTATGTTTGTTTACATAGTGTGTACGTCTTTGCATTTTGTAAGAGACAATAAAATACAAGATACACTCGAAAATTAATTAATTTATTTTAAGTAAAAAATTGCTGAAAGTGGTCCCTGTTGCTGTATACATAGTCATCTTCTATTTTGTTATTGCCACAGCTAATAGTACATATTTGGCAAATATTCCAAATTAATTTTTTCGAAAGCAAAGCCGCATAAGAAAAAATTTCATTTTCGATTTATTTTTACATCAAGAATCACCCTTTATATGGTTGCACCATCATTACACTCGGACCTTGTATGTTTTCACACGTGCTTGTTGTGTAGATGGTTTTTCAGGAATTTCAGGTGGTCCTAGCTACCCTCATATTCGAAGCTGAGACTATAGCGCACGAGGAACCATAGGATGAAAAACACAGGTCCTATCGGGGCACCAGTTGGCTGGTCGAAGTCACACGGCGTCTAGCACGTGGTATATTGAAACACTCGCCAACGCATTCTAATTATCATGTGCAAAATGGTGGCTACTCGCCAAGCTTCAGAAATACATCAGACCGGCTCGGTACAGTTAAGAATACTCCGGTGGATTCCACGGAAACGCGGAATATTTTGCGCGACCGTTTATCGAGACTAAGCCCGAATATTTCTATCGTTCTGTTTGCACGCTCCGACACGAGCAGTGGACTAAGCCTGGGTGGATCGTCGCGTATTGACGGACGTCTCAAAGGAAAGGGATTACGCTACGAAACAGGACCTTCGTAATCGTTAATGAGCGTCTAGCTTCCATCAATGGGCCACGAAGAAATGTCAAGCTGTTTAGGGCCAAGTGACCATGCCAGGCACAATGACACTTTTTTCTCCATCCCGAACAAGGGACAATCGCGCGGGTACGTTCGTTCACGCTCTTTATTCCTCCATCTTCCACGAACCATACGTCATCGAAGCCTTTCGTGTTCTCGTCGAACAAGAGGAAACCGACTGGCATTCAGTATACGAAGAGGGATCCCCTTCTTTGGTCGCTCGAAAGGCCCCGGTTTCGCGTCTCATTTTTTTCCAGCGAGCCGATCTTCAATCTTCGAGGCGCGCTGCTCATTGCCGGAGCCCCGAGTGATAGATGTGGAAATAATTATAGGCGAACGGTCACGCAATAAAAGTAAAAACCATGTCAAATCCCGCCGGCCTGTAATGACTTTCGACCATGCGACGGAAAAAGCGGAAACCTAACCTCCTGCACGATCGAACCGATCAATTTCGTACAGTTTCCGCCGGAGGAGAAAAAGGAAGAAGACAGAGGCTTCCTGAGTCCGTGAGGCTATCAGTCCGCGGTTAAAAATTACGCTCGATTTGTCCACGTCGCCGTGTGACGAAAGAGGAAATCAGTTTGTTCCAAAATCAAAGACCCCGCGAATCCCTCGAGATGATCTTCGGACGAAGGTCGCAGAAAGGCCCTTCGTGGCCGACTAATGCGCCGTTCTGGCCCCAGGCACGGTAATGCCTAATTAATCCAATTAATCTAGGTCCCGGCACAAATGACCTCCGAGAGGACCTCAAAGAAGTACGGGCCGCGTCTATCCTGATGGACCGGAGCCGATCTAACATTCCGAGAAATTAACGATTACCAGTGATTTATACAAATTCATATTTTAAATTATTGGCCGTCATTAGCGTGTGTCGAGGTATTAGTTGCCGGTGACGTGTAAAAGGCTCAGCTGTCCCTTCTCACAGAGTCTGAGGCCTCCTCCGCTTCGTTTCTCCTTCAGGCTCGACCATCCTGGGCCTATAGTATCCTCTCGATCCGTCGAGATCCCGTCTCTGCTCTCTCTCTTCCTCTCTCTCTCTCTCTCTCCCTTTTTCGCGCACGCTGGAATATATTATCGTTTTGTTCGAGCGAGTCGGAGCGAGATGGAACGAGCGGAGAATGAGAGAGCCGAGCCAGGGCCGGGCTGGTTGTCATTGGCTCATTTGTTAGACGCCATCCAAAGCATGCGGGGCCTTGATTTAGTGCCTCCACCTCAAACCGCGTGCGTATATACCCCGAGAGATATCCGCCGCGGCGCCCTTCATCGAAGAGACAAAGACACGAATTGAAACGCACCGACTATGCGAGTTCGTGACCCCTTTGCTGCTTTACAGACTCATTTGCGGCCCGCTCATCGCGATCCTAGTCACTTCGGCGAAAGAATCTGGACGCATCGCCTTTGGAAACGAAGTTACGCCGAGATCTGGCGTCGATGCCGCGGTCGATCGGCTGGGAATGCACCTCAGCTTCATGAACCCGGGATTCAGAGAAGTAAGGCACTGTCAGGGTTAGACCTTCAGACAAAACCTGTAGAGGGTTCAGAAATATCGATGCCCAAGCTTCGATGGAACTTCACCAATTTACTCTATAGCGAATCAAAGAGATACAATAGAAGTTAGGAATTGTTGGAGGCAGGTGTAGGTGGTCCTGGCCATTTCCTGCGGCGCATTAACGGGCCCCTGGGCCTGTGTATTCGATCTGTGGAGCCTTGCACTTATACGGTAGCCGAACGACGCGGCTCAGGAAATCTAATTGTCGGTCTTCGACGTAGCGAGCAAATTGCAAAAATAAACACGTAGCTCAGAGGTAGAAGGGAGAGGAACGCTGAATCCAGAAGACCCAGTCGCCGCTCGAAGCTCATCCTTCCTTTTTTTTCTCTCTCTCTTCCACGGGGAATGGAAATACTAATTTTGCGGAATACGGTGGCTGGACTGCGGTAAGCGGCCGCTGGAACACGATGGTGTGGGTCGTGATTACCTGAGGATAATTATAGTCGACGTGCTTATAGAAGGGGGTGGCTGCTGTAACGTGCGTGTACGTGTGCGTGTGGCTATCACGTGCTTGATGGAGATCCCAGCCGAAGTCAACTTCAGTTGGAAACGTCGCCTTTCGGTTCGTGTTCGCCTCGAAATTTTCTTCTTCCGTGAAACCAATTCCCCGCGATGCGCCGGCCCATCGATAGATGAAATATAATAAAGAACGGAGCGTTATGGGGTTCGAGGAACCGTAAATAGCCCGATGAACGGCAATAAGAATTTATTGCAGCCGCCTTTGACGGAAGGCCGCCGGTTTTCGGATTCGAGGAAGGGTCAGTTTTGATATCGCGAAGCCACGTTAATTGTTGCGTTACGACGGCAACCCGAGGAGAATGAGAAGAAGGGGGCGATTGTGCCGGAGAAAATGGAGTCAAGATATAATTGCTACATCTTCTTAGTCACGTGCCACTCACGTGGTTCCCAACTGCGAGCGCGAACCGCCATCAGCTGCTATGGCTTCAAGGTATATCGCTTAACACCGACGTTTATACAGTCCTGTGTTTTGATTGATCGTTTAATACTGGCTTGTTGCATAATAAATGTCCCTTTCGAACTGCCAGCTTTGAATGATTCACCTTAATCATCTACTATCACATTTCTTGTTACAGTCAAAAGAAAACTATGCAACAAGTGAATCGTAAATATAGATCGTATTATGTTAATATAGTTATAAACAAACAGACTGACTGGAGGCTGTGCGGTTGTAAAATGGTAGAATGGGATGGTACAAAGTGGTAACAAACGAAATAAAATTTAAAGGGTGTACGTATATGAGTATGTAACTTCCAAATGATATGGTGTTACAGAGGGCTAAAATGCTGAATAGAAAAAAACTAAATAAAACTCATGGGTCTCCAATTTTAAAATACACCAGCGAGAAGTCTCAAAGCTATTGAAATCTGATTGAATGTTTATATTTTATTCATTTTACAAAGGAGTTCCGAATCGGAGTATTTTTACATCGAGAAAATGTATGAAATACTAACGTATTGTTAGCTTGGGTCAAGTAAGTACAGATTTTCGTAAAAATATATCAGCATTTTACAGGGTAAATTTGCAAAAATATGTTAATTTTTAATATAATATTTATGTCGAAAACTTGGTGAAAAAAAATATTTGGGTACATGGGGTCAAAAGACAATAATTACTGTACTTTTTGCGACAGTTTTCATATTTTGAAATTTAATATGAATCGTCAACGGTACATCATGTAGTAAAATGCCTATATTGTTTCGTATAAAATTTTCATATTTTGTGCTCCCAAGTACGTACGATTAATCGTACATTTCATAAACGGAATACTTACTAGAACAAAATATAAAAACTGCCACAGCAAATAGACTTAACCTTGAAATTTCTCAAGACCCTCCATCTACAAAAAAAATTATTACTGTTGTGTTATGGCTCCCTCGATATCGTACAACTTTTGTGAATAAACCGTTTTCATATCTCTAAAATTATTGGTCCATCCTGTATAACTCCTTATCAGATAGTGTTTGATTATTTTACACATTCGTAGAATGACATTTAACAATGATCTGTCAGGTACCTCAAATTTGATTTTGCATAGAAGATCTGAACATGAAATGAAAGACTCAGCATTTTTAATTAGAATGCCCTGTCAGATATATTCCTTCTTTCATTTAAAGTTATTTAATTTAGCTGACCGTCAAATACAATAAAATCTCCAATATCTGAACATTCCGTTATCCGAATGCTCTATCATTCGATTATAGCATTTCCTTCTGAAGCGTACGTAATACATTCTATGTGCACATTCATTTCTCACCCAAATACCTATTAATTATTTACATTTATAACAATTAAAACGAATTTATCGAAAAACGATGATGAGAATACTCATTTAGTTGACAAAAATACTTTAAAGGTATTTCATATTCTAAGCTACTTAAGAAATATGATGAACATGAAACGGAAAATGCTTGAACATCTTGAAAATATTAGTAATGAAACGTGAAGTATTAGTGATGATATTCTATACAGTCGAATTCGCTAATAAAGAGTGCAGAATTTAGAACTAAATTAAATGTTGAACGCCGCGGCAGTCACCGACACCTCAAATTTAATTTAACTAAATAATTATTGATTGTCGCAGAATTCTGAGCAAACTTCATACTGAACCAATAATGTAGGAACAAAAGAACACAACTGTGTAGTCAGATCTTGTTCTCCTTTACGAATCATATAAAAAGTAGTAAATTATATCGTGTCTGATTAGGTATGGCCGTTTCCACTGTGGCGTTCGACGTGTTACAAAAAAAATAGCTGCTTTACATTATATTTCCATTTTTATTATCGATGGTTGCATTATTTTCCTCGAAACATACAATAATTAACCTGGATGACGTGAATATTCTATTATCTAAAATTTAATGTATCCAAACAATTATGCTTCCCTATCAATTCAGATATCGGAGGTTCTACTAAATTCTCACAATTTTCACCAGTATTCAGCACAGCTATACGGAACAAAAACTGTTACGGAGCAATGACGACAGAAACTTCAATTATAGTTTTACAAATATGCTGCTCGACCTTGGTAGCAGCGAAACTCGCGCGAAAGATCAGCCATTAATTTCTTTTCGAGAGGAAAACCCGGTGGAGCTAATGGGAGCCATGGTCTAATGCCTCCCGCTGTGTGTCCCGATGTTTCTTTCGCCCGGCTAATGGCCACTCTTTGATGACAGATATCGTACGAAAGAAAATATATAAATTACTCGTCCGGGTGCTCCGGTCCCTGCGGCAGACGCCCACCGGTTATCGATGACGCGGCGTCGCGTCGCGCCGCGCCGCGTCGTGGATCGGTTTTCGAAGGAAAATCGAAAGTTCGTACGGTCTGGCTGTTGCGCTCGAAACGGCCGTTGTCTCAATTAGTCGAGCTGATTACGGTTTTTCAGGCGGCAGGTGCTCGTCGAACTGTGACAGCATCGAATCGCGACAGTTGCAGTTGCAGTTGATCGCCGTAATTCTCGGCGAGAAGGAATCGCGGTGAAACCCTTTTCGTCGAGCTGCCACCACTTCACCACGACGACACGCACCGCGCGCCATACTTTGACAGACACAAAAACATCGGAGAGCCTTGATAAATTGCCCGGGGAGAAAAAGCGTCGGCCACTCGAGCCGAGGCTGTGGGGCCTCGAAAGGAACGGAAAGAAATGGGAACAGAGGAGGCGTTAAGGACAGGATACATCAGCGACTGGTTCCGGTATTGTTCGCGCTAATAGCGGCCAGATACAGCGCCACCCTCCTCCAATGAGCGATGCTTCGATTATCTCGATCTGGAGAGCGTCAATTCGACGGAAACGAGGAGCAGGAAGCGAGGGAGGCAAAGTGCCTGCAGTCTGAAACTCTTCTTTCATAGCATTGCCGACGAAAGTGATGTCTCGCGAAATGTCTGACGAGGAAACGTCCCCAACTGATGCACCGATATTTTAATGAGCTTTTCCATGGCGGCGGGGCTTCATATACTGATGCTTCCTGTAAATGGGTCCGGGTGTAGATCGTTTCTTGCGAAACAATCAGACGGGATAATCTTGAAGAATTCCGTGAATTATTGTATAGAGATTGTGATATGGAATTGTTTTATTGATTCTGGCAATGAGAAACGTGTACATACAGATTTTTGTATTATTTCATAGATGCTAGATTTACTTCTTCCTAATAATTTTACAGTTTATAGTGACACATTTTTATAAAATACAGAATCAATTCATAAGAAATGGTCGATTTAGTCTGTCTGGGACGAAATGTGTTGACTAGTCAGATTCGACATAGGAGCGCAAAGGTTAATTTCTCTGGTCAATAGCAATTAACGTATCATAAACTTGTAAAATAGTACGGCAGTAAATAAGGAAGCTCAGAATTTTTTTAAGTCACTGACAGGTGATTGGTTACATTCACACGGGATTAACATTCAAGAAGTCTATAAAGATTGAGCACTTTTGCATATAAAACCCAAGCGAAGTACGATACTGTGACAGTTCGTCGATATACGTACACATTTTGTTTAATGTATATTTAAAAACGTAAATAACTCGAATCTCTCAACCTCAATCTTAACTGCTCACACAAGGTTAATTCGGTATGTCAGGTACATACATGAAGAGTTTTGGATAATTAACTTCGAGAAGTACGGGTACGTAACAAATAGAAATAGCAAGTCTTCTAATTGTAAATCTTATGAACGATAGTGTAACATTTTATTCCATTTCCCCTCGCAGAATAGGCCATCATAATTTGATCAGAAAGTCTAGGTCGCTCAATATAGCAATGATTGGAATTAAAAATACGTGAATAAGTTTGTGAGTCAGTATACGTGATAGTTATGACTTTCTAAATAGGCACTGATAATATTTTGTCCCATTTCTGTTGCAAACGACTCCAGAAATCAGATTTTGATTTCCAATAGGTTTCACATATTTTGCAGTCTATTTCATTCCATATTTTTTCAATTGGTTTGAAATCGACTGATAGAAAATCAAATGCATGATTTTTATTTCGTTATTCACTTGCGACTGTTCTAAATAATTATTAGAAACATTTATACGAATCCAGAAGACATATATTTCCAATAGTGTTGTAAACTATTTATTGTAAAAATTATTATACAGACCTTGTGAAATAAATGAAATTATTTGTTTGATACTGAGAAACTCGAACATCATTACTTTCTCCGAAGCAATAGTTGGTTACTAATTATCTAATAGCAAGGCAATAATTTGTATGGTTTCAGAAATGCGATCATTTAAATTTGCAGCTTTATTATTTGTAATCTACATTATTGTAAATCACGAAAAATGGAGAAATTAGCTTTATTACTCTTTCCTCGACACTCTGACAAAGCTTCAGTTTCGATTAAATTCGATTTACTGGACTTTTATACGCTGAAAACGACGTCGAATAATTCGCAACATTGATGGAAAATTCTCAGTATCGAGTGACCTGGCGCTCTAAACCAGTGATGGACACGAGAGCTCCGGCCTTCCCCCACTCTATGTCCATTCCCCTCATAAAAGACTGTGATGTGTAAAGGGGACTAAAACGAGGGGAATGGGCCTAGAGTGGGGGACAGCCGGAGCTCCCGTGACCATCACTGCTTTAAACGGATTACATATAGTAAATCCGTTTCGGAGTACAATAAAGCTTAACGATGAGGTTCCACTGAATTTCAATTGCTAGAATGTTAGAAACGTTTCTGACACGAAGAGAAAAGCTGCCAGCAAAGGAGGTCAGTGTCTGGAGAATTTGTTCCAGGAAAACTGGAAACTCTGGCCTGTCGTGTAAAGTCCACAAGCTATGATTTCCCATTATCGATCAACCAGTTCGATCACGCACCAAGGTAACAGTTTCTCCGTAGAAAGACGTTAACAAGATCGCGTGTTGATTCAAGGTACAACCAGGAATCCCAATATCGTGATCGAGCTCGATTTTTCCATGAAACTTGTTTACATATCGTACCATCGAGGGGAAACCGGCATCTAATTGTTGTTACCCTAATCAATAGCTTCTCAGCCAGCAATTGCTGCAACGTTCAGACCGTTTCGCCTTGTAATTCGCAGTCATATATCATTCCCAGGTCATATTAAACCCTTTCCTTATTAAGAAACCGCAATCACTATCAAGAATTTTTTAATATTTGATTATACGAAACACGTCAAATGTTCGCAATATTTTTATAAAAAAGACCCGACTTTGTATGTATATGACAATATAGACAGCAGTTCCAACAATTCATAAGTAAACAAAATATATGTTCCTAAAATCAAACATTTTATTCTATCGTTTATTCTTGAATACCTGATAACGATAATAAATCAATAGATATAAAATATATAAAAAGAATATCGTTAGTCAATTTCATTCTTACTTGACAAACTTTCTAAATCTATTCTATCGAAAACAAAGTCTGCATGTTCTATGTGCTTTTTCATTTAGAATTATATACCACTCGATTGTACTACTCATTACAGAACACTGCATAATATCAGTTTATCTTTTTATTTTTCGTAAAAGCTACGTATAAAACAAATATTAAGTCTCTGCACAAGTGAAGATCCCAATCGACCCGCGCTGTAATTTTATTACCTCAAAAAAAAGAAGAAAAAAAAGAAAACGAAGCAGAAAGCGATGGAAACGACCTTGAGCGTAGTAGTTTGCGTATCCCCACTACAATTGAGAAATAAGGCGGTTGACAAAGCAAACACAGACATTCAGAGGATCCGTCGAGGTACTCCCTTCGTCTCACACCTGAAGAGATCGTTAATCTTCGAAGAGATGATAGTTATATTGTGCTGTCACGGATACAGAGGATTGTCGTTCGTGGAGGGGGGAAACGGAAGATAATGCCGGTGGAAAACGTTCCTTTTTTCGCGTGTCGGGATGTAATTTCAATAAATCATGGATAAGTGGTCGGGGTGCGAAATTCGGTGTACCGCGAGCCCGAAACCACCGTCGACGGATTAATTTATCGTCGTGCCATCGTTTTACACGTACGACGTTTATTTTTCGCCGATTGAACGACGCCTACGGGAATATTCCTCCGATTTTCCACGGTAATTGGACTTCACGCGTGCGGGGAATATTCGTACACGTACCGTCCAAACAATTACAACACCCGTCAGGTCTTTATCGCCATTGTTCGACATTCAGATGACCAATTGCAAAGCAGATGCGAAAGGTGACAGTGTTTAACACGTTGAATTCCGTAGGGGTCACCGGTGACCGACACCTGAAATTTAATACGTTGACTGCCCCTCTGCATAGGCTAAAAACGACACAACTTTTTAGACTTTGATGCAACGGAAAACTGGTCTCAAATGATGCCCCTTTTAATTAATTATGTTAGTAATTCTTTATAGTTTTTACAGGTTCTATGAAACCTTTTTAAATATTTTTACTAATACTACCGGTCTTCAGATAAATAAGAACTGAATTTAAATGTCACCTATATACATATAGGTGACATGGCAATTAAAGTGTTAATTTAACACTAAAGCTACCACGGCCAGTTAAATGACCTAGTTTAAATTTTTGATTGGGAATTCTGCACTCATTGTTATCGCTTTCGTCACTTGCTTCACGACTTTTCCTATAATATATGTATAATCAATTTTTCCTATACTAAATTCACTATTACCTGCACTCAGTTGTAACAAATATAACTTTTCTTTAAAGACCGGTTATTTGACCGGTTCGGTAGAAATTGGTACACATAAATTGTCGGTAGGTTTAGTGTTAATTAGATAATTATTGAGTGTCACAAAATTCTGAGCAAAGTTCATACTGAAACAATAATGTAGGAGCAAAAGTACACCAGTGAGTACACAGATCTTTTTTTTTCGATTTATATAACAAATAGGAAATTATATCGTGTCTGATTAGGTATGGGTGCTTCCACTGTGGCATTCAACGTGTTAATGAACTCACAAAGAGTTTAGAAACAGTAACAGCTTTCAACGATTATCTGTAATAATATTCTTTAAAGGACATAGTACATACATAATAATAGTAATTCATAAAAGATATAGTAGTTTTGCAAGTCCACATTTTACTCCACTTATTGTTTTAAAAGTACCGATTTTTAAAATGAAAATGGAATTTTACTGATAACTGCTGCAAATGATCTATTGATATGGCCCTTGAAGATGCTAATAAATATTTTCAGAATTGTTGTTTATAAAATTTGGAGTTTCATCTGTTCACTGGGTCTGTAATTATGTTTGTCAGTCCGAAACAACAATGTTCAGTCTTCAATTGTAAAGTCCTCGTAGCGCTTCTTCCAATGAAATTGTTTCAATTTGTGTATTACAGTGAGCATTACTTTTTTACTACTGTATATCCTATTATTGTTCGAGGAAACTATGCGACTTTTCACGGTCCTCCGTTTGAATAAAGAACCATTTCCAAATTTTTCGTTGATACTGTAGGGTATACTAAAATTGGTGATCCAAACTTTGAGCACAAACAATGTTTACCGCATAAAATCATCCCCTGAAGTCCCAACTTCGGAAAAACGACATTTCACATGCTCCAACTTAATACAGTAGAACCTCGATTATCCGAACACTGGTCATTTGAAAGTTGGCCATCCTATGTCAGTTACAAGCTAGAATTCTCATTAACGATACTGAGTTCTTAATTCTGTACCACTACGTGTTTCACACTCTAACGTAAAATTAAGATATAATCGATTAGAAAATCGAGGTTCTACTGTATTTCGATTTTCCTCCGAAGACAGGAGTTAAAGACGATGAGGGTTGCACGCATTACGAAGAAATTGTCGTGCAACACGCGGACCGCAGTTGTGCCAACCTCGCGAGGCTAATGTTCACCGAATTGAGTCGGGTTAACGATTACAAATCGCGTGGCCGATCGGTGCCTATTCGCGGATTAATACAGCGATAAATAATCGAAAGCTGATTACCAGAAGCATCGTCGGACCTGTGTCGGCGACGCGCGTTTTAAAGAAACGAAAAAATGTTTGCGACGATTCCTTAAAGGCCAATGAATCCTTGCACCCGCGATACACCGATCCAGAAGAGCGCGTCTTAAGTTATAGCAGCGGGAACATAAACGTGCCCGAGGCCAACATATTACGCGCATTAATTCGCCGTGCTTGACGTGGAAGGCGATTCGTAATACGCGGCCGGAACAGGGACACCAAGAGCAGGCTGAACGAGGATCATGATGCAGAAGAGACGAAGAACGTGACACGAACAACGTAGAAGGTTATTCTACTTTATATCGAGATCAGTGGGGAAACCGATACCTGCAGAGGGCTAGCCGATATCGGCGGAAAACCCAAAGACTGTAAGGTCCTAGAATCTACGAAACTGACTGAATATCAGGACATTCCATAAATAATGTCGTTCTTTAATATGACTTCATCAAACGTAAACTAATTAACAACTGCAGTTATTTTTAATTATTAAGGTATTGAATATTTGTTTTAGTATCCTTGTTCAACTGCTTCAACGGTTCTTTGATTTCATCTTCAACAAATTTCTGTTGTTTATCTTTTTGACTGCCATGTCACTCAAATATGGGTGACACTTAAATTCAGTTGTCTCTTATTTGAACACGAATATTATTAGCAAAATATTTGAGAAGATTTAATAGAACCAGTAAGAAGTATAAATAACTACTAACACTATTAATTAAGAGGAGAATAATTTTAAATTACTTTCATGTTGTATCGAAGTATAGAAAGTCGTGTCCATTTCAGTTTATACAGTGTGGTAGTCAACGTGTTAAAGACAATTCATTTTAGGTTGATTCCTACCGATTAGTATCATTGAATTATGTGTCAGCTGAAAAGCTGTCGACCTACCAAAATAGATAGCAGTTAGTAATTATAACTAATTTCGAATGTGACAAACGTCATCGTGATATTTTTCCAATAAAATTGCATCTTATTTACAAAATTGTTAGCAGCAGATCTTTGCAATGGTAATCTAAATTTTTATCGAAAAATTTTAAACAAAGTAGGTCGCTTATATTTCACCACATGTGCAATACAATTTTTAAAAAACAAAATTGAATAATGTATTTATATTTAGTTAACATATGTTTTGCAAATAGGGAATGACCTGGTCATTCTTATTACTTATTTTTAAATTACGTATGGGATGGTACTTGTTTTTTTGATATCAATAATGGCTAATTGCCATACAGGTGCACGAAGCGCCGGCTTGGAACATCAGCACTACAGAACATTTAGAATCCAAAAAGAAAACTGAACTTCTGTAGCACACACTCTATTTATGACTATTATCCTTGCTACAGTCGAGACCGACCAAAATAGGCCGTTCAAAGACGTAGAATCCACCTGTAAAACAACTTCTAACTTTTAAAACGAATATTAATTTTCATCCTATAACAATATATTTTATTCGTCTTTCTCTTTCAGTTATACATTCAGTGTTGCTCACGTGACATGACAAAAAAGAGAAACTTTACTATATAATGGGGCGCGACCTTAAGCAGCCTAATTTGAGTATCTTTACTATAGTTCAGATCTGACCTACTCTTAAAGCAGCTCGAAATCCAAAATAAAGAAGATGATTGTTACACAAATCTCAAAAGTTGTTTCAATACATTCCATAAGAACTACTTGCTCTAGAATGAACCCAAAAGTCATGCGAATTTTGACTTTAGAATGGCTTCGGTACAGACAGCGTCGATCTGGTGCTGAAAATTATATGGCCGCAAATGATCGAAGACAGTCAGGATTGCTCGATTCGCTATAGCTCTCTTATGGGCGTCCTTGATGGACCACCCGTTGTTCTTCGTTATGAACCTGCGTCAAGGACGAACGAAAGTGTCACTAATTTGTGAGGCGATCATGCGATCTCTCGAGTGAGATTACAAACGACGAGAAAATTGTGTCTGAGCACCCTTTGGAACGCAGTCTGAACATCTAATCCTCAGGATATTCCCACTTTATCGAAATGTGTTGACATGTTAGCTGACTCACTGGCATCTACCTTGAAGAGTACCACAAACAGTTAACTGATTATGAAGAGTGCTATCTTCATGGCATTACGTTGTACGCACGCTGGTTTGGGTCCAGCCACGGCGAGCCACAAAAAATCAAAGGCACGAGTTTCAAGAATCAAAGACAAAGGACTCGAAGGTACACCGATGCATCAACGTCGATAGCCATAAGTTATCGATGTTTAATGATTCCGGGAGGCCTGACGATAAATCTCGAGGCCATAAGCGCTTCCAGCGGACAAAGGGACTAAGTGGTAATTATTTATGCGTTATAGACGTCACGACAGTAGGTGCGACGCTGAAATTAGACTGCTCCTAAATCACTATAGACCAGACTCTCTCGAAGATCCAGCATCTTCTCCGTCAGGGGGGCCTGGCGCACCCCAACTGACCTAATTGTAACTTATGGCGACTCTAATAGAGCCTAAACATTCGCAAATCTACAATGTGCGTACCAGGATCGTGATTGGTGAACCTAGGTCCTAGGACACTGTGAGCGTCCCTGAAGTCGAACCTGTCAAAGTATCACGGCAACCTCTACCGGTATGTTTTATTAAACAGTGGGCGTGTGCGTGCGCACGCATGATCGATAAAAACGCCGTGGTCAATACATAATGTTGGCCGTTTAATTTGTACCACACTCAGCGTTTTCTCTCTGTTCAGCGCGCGAGACGCAGGGGCGGTTTCATCCCTCGTAACGGCGCGACTGGATATCAAAGTCGCTATTTATAAAGAGTCAGGTCGTGCACGAACACACTGGTGCCGTGTCGCGTAAAGACGCACAGACACATCAGGCCCTGATAATACGCATTTCCATACATACGCGGAGGAGACACGCGAAAGAGGACACGTGGAGGGACCGGTCGGACGGTATTTGCATATAGAGAGCGTTAGCTAAGGGAAATAGAAGCCGAATACGTGACAGCCTTGCTCTGCGAGGCGATTCTTCGTCAGGAGACGGACACTTCCTATCAGCGAGTTCATTAATAACCAGACGAAGCTGGCCAAAGGTGAGCGGGGAAGCTAAATGGCCGAACATCTCATCCCTTTCGCCCTCCCGTTCCCCCTTTTCACCCGTTTAACGTCCATGAATGATCCACCGTCTTCAGGAACGATCTTATCTAGCCACTGTGTCGGAAAACCGGTGACCACGTGAAAAGAAGCCCGCTGAATCGGAGCTTTCGTTATTTTTCTATCTGACCAAGAAGCGACCCAGATCCGACCGTATTACTCGGATCGATCTAGAATTTTAGGTCAACGTTTCGAGTCCACTCGTCGTTCGTATTAATTCTACTCGCCGAACAAACGCGTTATCGGGCTGTGGGTACTTCGTTTGTTCTACGGATAAATACAGTCCCGAAGGTAGATGGGATAAATCTGAATAACACGTATCAAGCGACGCCTATGCTGTCCCTTGATAAGGGTACGAAGGGGTTGCTGAATGATTAGAGATATTAATATTGCGAGGAGGAAGGGTGCGAACTATGGAAGGGCTGATGCTTACACGTGTGCACGCACACTATGCCGTTCTACAGAAATTTAAGGACGACCTTCCGTGCTCACGGTGGCGCTGTTAGCTGAAAATCATCACATGAAAGCGATAAAATGTAGGTTTCGTCATCACGACGGCGGGGTGCTGTTCGAAACTTGCAATGGATCGCACTATTCCTTCGTTTCGGTAATCCGTTTTTCCTAATGTGTATTTAAAAAAAGAAATCACGTGGTTTTGAGTGAGTTTGTGCTATGTAAGAATTAGGTTTCTGTCTTCCATTGTTACTGGATTGTGGAGATTTTTAAGGAGAACAGCCAGTAGTCGAGGGACAGTACTGACACGGCACGACTTTAATTTCTCAGAGCATTCGATCGTGGTATTTCTGGGAGCAAGGGTTACGAAGATCTCGATCTCCCAACGGTACGAGCGCCGGGATCGCAAACAAACGCGGATCCGCAAACTAATTCTAATCTGGGTGCTACCGACAAATCGCTCGCCATAAATCTGGAGCCAAGAAACCGAGAGCCAAGACGTTCGTAATCGAAGATAAACCGCCGTCTCCGCTTTCCATCCCCACCAGCGACTATCGTACGGTTATCAAAGTCGAAGCAGGACGCTGAAGCAACGGGGGGTAGCTGCCAACCAAGGGGATGACGTCCTGCTAACTTCCACGGATAAATCAGAAATCCCAGCGACATGCACGTGATCCACCACCTCACCTTCCTAACCTTACTTGTCACGATAAAGGATTTCGAATCTGCCAGACCAAACACACCGGCTAACATCCCCTTGGAACCTGTACATCGTTTCCAGACTCGTCTCTTCGATGATCCACTTTCTGCTTGTTAAGCTGCCTGCGACTGGTCCTTCCGAGCGATTAAGTTCCATAAATCATTATATTTCTCGAATCGCGGGGGACAGTCGTTATTACTTGATTCCATGAATTTTATTGTCTCACGTAGACGCGACTCGTCAACAAAGGGATTCCTGATCCCAATGGCTGACTCGTTGACGAGATTGATCGCCCCACGACGACAATCGTTGTCCTTTGGAACAACGAATACCCTTTCCCCGTGTGCTATATATCATCGGGATTGAAACATTTCCTTATTATTACGAACGCGGGCATAGATTAATTCCACGGCATTACAAACGTCCACGCTCTAGCGACGCCCGTTCGAGCCGCTCCGCTTCACGGGACGTTTCGGTATCTTTGTTTAAATCGAGCTATGAATACCCTTTGTTCCTACTGGCGAGTGTACACGCGTGGAACCTTGAGAAAATGATTCACAGTGGATGACAAGCATGGAAACTTACACTTTGGTCGAAAAAAAAGTTTCATACATTTTCAGATTTCAGATTCACGAGTTTCTTTTTTCTCAGGGCTACCATCCTGTCGTAATCGGCGTAGCTATCCCCTATTAGTCGCCTCTTAGGACAAGCAAGGGTTACGAAGGGTGACTCCTGCTCCCCCTCCACAGAAAGACAATTATAACGCAAAGATTTTCAAAGAAGCAGTATTGACGATCACCGTGTTCCGAGAGAACGATCCTGATGTTCGAAAAATCAAAACGGACGTTAAGATAAGTCTGCATTTCGTTATCTTTACGGCCGGGCAATCCTGCAGCTCTATGCGCGTACACTCTGGGTCCCCGTAAACGTTTTACGACACCGAGTTATAATTATTTTATTATCGCCGATCGTAAACGATCGGCCAAGTGAAGGTAATAATATGCAGTAAATACTTTTAATGGACAGTCTGGGACGTGTTAAGACGTGGCCGGCGTAAAACAGCGGGACGTCACGTGTTTTCCTCGATACGAATGAATTTATCTCGCATACGCACGCTGCAACTTCATTCGTAGCGGCTCGCTTGCCCCGCCGAGGATTTCCGAAAAGTTTATCACGATTTCTGGGCGAACCGGAGCCCCCGCGGCTCCGTGCGCAATCAGAAATTTGGTTTAGAGATTGAGAAGTAATACAACGTCTCTAACGAGAATATAATACAATCATAGGAGCGGAGGGAATCAGATAATGCCATAATGCGAATCTAAGGTAGCCCCGCTCGTCAGAATCTTTGATTAGAGGCTTCAGCCTCGTGATTTGCTTCTAATAAACCCCATAGAATCAGACTGCTTGATTTCTTACGAGGGTCACCGGTTTCTATCGATGAACCCGGCGTCCTTCGACCCCTAAATTAGGGGTTCAAGCGATTGATCATACGACGGAAAATATCAATTCTCTTCCGGAACACCCTGACGAACTCCGTCTGATGAGACCTAAAATACTTTTACAGTTTTCAATTGTTCGAGTTGTCGCGAGGGTCATGAAACTTTTCTGTTAGGAAAAATACATAAACTTGGGCGTGACCTTGAAGGGACTGAACGATGGCGAAGATGCGCGGGATGGAAAGTTCGAGGCGCAATTTCGCGGCTGAAAGTTCCGATAGGGCCGGCAGTTTTTTCCAGCGCTTCGAATCTGAATTCTTGGAAAGCGAATGAGCCTGTTTCGAGCAGGAGAGTGGGTTGACGGCTGCTCGAAGGCAGCATTATATACACCGGGAATACCTCCCGCTGGCTGCAGAAATCACTGGCGGGACTTAATAAGCGTGGAAAGAGCCGAAGAGATAGAAGATAGCTAGCCGGATGATGCGAAAACTTTGCTATATTAGCCGCTTTGGCGATCCGCAACGCTTTTGCCGCGGAAACTTGCGGATACGACCACGCGTACCAACATATCGAACCAACTTCTCCCGTGGAATATGTTTTCCACGAAGTTTCGACCAGCGAACAAAATATCACCGGCTGAGCTGCAAGCTTCGAATCGAGATGGGAGCGAACCGCAGGCACGTGAACGCTGCACCAACAATCTTATCTGCTCCGTTCAATGTTTGCTCGTATCGCGACTGGATCTACGCCTTATCAACTGATTGCACTTGAAAAGTAACCAGCGATTCGTCGCCTCGAAATCCGTGGATCCCACGCGAAAAGGAAGAAGCAGGCTTTCGGCTTTATCAGACGACCCCTCTGCTCCCCCTCTCTCTCTCTCTCTCTCTCTCACACTGTCTCTGTGTCATTCTTTCCAAGGAGTTAATGAACCTCAGAGAACTTTCGCTCTCTTTGATGCACTGGCGTCTTGGCCCACGCGTCACTATAATTACGTCGTGCACGCACGCGTGTCCCATACTACGTGATCAGACTGCCAAGTGCAGCCTCCAATGATGGCTCTGATCATCCTCTCGTAGCCTTCTGTCATCCTTCTTCGACAGAACTTCCCCTCCAAATGTTTGGCACAATATATACGATAAAAACACATCGTAAGTCGCTCGTTTGCATACGTTCACTATTCATGTTTGTGTGACAATAACGAGGTTTTTGTTTTCTCCGGTGTGCAGGACAGAAAAAGTATAGTTGGTATGGTTAAGTATAGTGAGTATAGTTTTGAACAATCAACTTCAAGACAGAGACGTTCATTTAGAAATTGTACTTTAACCGGACAGAGATTCGAAGACTGAAAAGTGACGAATTAGAAATAGAATTATGTTCGATATAGAAATGGAAATGAACTTTTCGATTTTGAAAATGAAATTGGGTGGCGGCAGAAATTCCAGTGAATGGTCGAAAATAGAATCACTCAGAGAAACATTCACTATGAATTTATTGATCCTAAGAAAATTTTTACTTATTTGGGGGTTGAACGTTACAAATTTTTAGCATGAAAAGTATCACGCGTCAGAAATACAGAAGAATATTTTGATCCTCTTAGTTTTACGTTTGTTTTCATTCACGTAACATTAGATTTTGATTAGATTTTGAACGATATGAAATTCCTGTTTTCCCCTTTTTATAGCACGCACAAATAAATGTAAAATGCGTGTACTACAATTTAAAAATCATCAAGCTCAAAAATGTTATGCAATTTGTTTCGACCACCTTTGATGAATTTGATCAATATTTGGAACACACCTAGAATATTCAACAACCTAAATTTTGATCCACTATGTACAAATTTCATGTTTTTTTTTAAAGAGGTTGAATTAAAATGTGTAAATTAAAAATTAGAGTACTTATTACCGTTTAATTAGATAAGAACCTATTCAAATAAAAATCATACTCATGTAGAGAGAAAGAATCATAAATTGCATCGTATACAGTATTACTAAACAGTAAGAATATAACAATTATATAAACAGACTCATTTTCTGTTTTCAGCAAAAGTCAGTCAAATATCTCACCAGGTGATGATACCGTAACGTCACCGATTTTAATTAAAATTTTTTCTGGCGATAGAAATTTCTTTACTCTCATTTTTATTTTTAATAATTGCATAACAATAGAAAAGAATGCATAATTGGTTGTAGATACCATTTTTATAGGTAGCGTTTCTTGCATAATTGCACAACAAATACAGATCTGATTACAAAAGTGTAATTTTTAAGTGACCTTAAAGTGTCATTAACTTAAAAATTTTTTACTTAATTTAAAATGTTTTTATTATTTCACATGATTTTATTAGTGAACAAAACTGTAGAAATAGAAAAATTTAGTTTCCCACAGTTCGTCGTTGCTTTCACACCTATAGTAAAAACACGAAGGGTCGCTTTCCCTTTACTTAATGACAGTAAACGCAACACATGTGACACCCCACTTCGGTCTTATTTATTCAAAAAATCGAATCAATATGAAAAATAATAGACATTGTATGCTACAAAGAAAAGTAACGAGCATTTAACAAAATTAAGACAACTGTCCTCGACGTACCTAATCTCTGTACCCCTACAATAATAATTTTCCTTACCACCCTACCGAACGCAGAAAACTCTATAACAAATATATCTTATACATTAAAACCCAGAATGGTCTATAAACTCCATTAGAGATCAATCAAAGTATCCTTACCTACCCTGAACCTTTATTTTAATTTTCGAATCTACAAAAATTCCCTTTGAACCAACCTGTAACCCCTGAAGGCCAGGTGAAACACGCATTTTCCATTTTGAAAATCTTCATGCATGAAAACAGAGCGCAGACATCATTTTCATTTCATAGATCTGA
Organism: Macropis europaea; assembly: GCA_916610135.2. Taxonomy (NCBI): domain Eukaryota; kingdom Metazoa; phylum Arthropoda; class Insecta; order Hymenoptera; family Melittidae; genus Macropis; species Macropis europaea. Next base: position 19,486,107 of record OU744345.1, on the reverse strand, counting down.
GATAAAACCACAGCGGTAACATTCGAAAATTTCTCATTACTTGAAAGCAGGCCTGATAAGAAGTTGATAACAGTAGCTGCTAAATAATCCCTTAACACGTTCGAGACACATGTAAGTACTTATCACTCCGGCATCCGTTGTTTGAGATCAGTTCAGTGCAACAAGTACGAGGGGGTATCGGAATGACGTTATGATGTCACGATGACATCATTGCTGCAGCGAGCATAGTCGGCCAACGCTCCAGACAGGATATTGTCGCGGCTAATTGATCTACTGTGGTGTTTTACTTTACGCCGTCTGTGCATGGTTCTCAATATACAGCCGTCCATCATCCTACCCATCCATCCATTATCAATACCCCAATTTCCGTACGATTAATTATTTATCACGCTCCTTTCATGGCAGCGCACACATTTCTGGCATAAGCTGAATCATGTGAAACAACGGCATTATCATCATCCCCCGTTAATTGTTTCGCCATCAATTTTCGACGATATCAAACAGTCGGAGGCGTGGCCTCAGTGTCGGCGAGTGCACGAAATGAGAACCGTTTCCGTGACGACGCTATTAATTCATAGAGTTCATAATCTATTAGTTAGGTTAGCGTTAACGAGTGTAATGGCGGCGCACACTATCTACGTGTCATTTAATTCCGACACCCTCGCTCGCGCCATCGATGATCTCATCAGGCTGACTTGACTTCGCTTAATTGTTTGTTATCATTAGCGAGCGCGTGCTATTGAAATTAATGTTGATCTGTCTCGGTTAACATGTGCGCTCTCATAAAACCTGCTTCCGGCGCGTTGGCCCCCGCTTCATGGAATTAAGCCGCATGCGCCTCGTGTCACCGCTTGTTTCCCCTTAAATAACCAGTTTTTAGCCTCGATGACTCTGTTACTTTCGTCACCGTATCACGCACTCATAATCCAGAACCACGTGGGTCCTCTTCACCAGCTCCTAACGATCTATCAAACGTTCGGAGGTTCCAGACACGAATCTCCTTCGAAACAGGTGTTGGATTCCGTATCGTGGAATCGATTACAACACTTTTAAAATCGAAGAAGAGGTTTATTCTGCTACACGTTGTAGCGTTTCACAAGAACCTGTCTGAATTCGCTAATTCCTAGGCATATATATAGTATTTTAGGGAAAGGGAAGGAGTATGAATGACCAGCCTTGACGAACTCAGCCCTTATGACTAAGGGTAACGTTCGTTTGGGGACAGTGTTGGCCATCCAAGGTGGTTGCTCATCCAACACTGAGTCCCCTGTCACCGATGATCTCGATTTAACGTGAACGGTGTGTACCGTGGTCCCGGACCACATCAGCCATCATCGAAATTTAACGAGTCAGTTGATTGTCTATAAATTCAACGGTGCCTTTCGTCGATTCGCCGAAAGGACACCGATTTCTTTGGAAACTGATGGGACGCGATCTCGTTTTACGAGCTGATAGCTGGTCTCGGCCAAAGAATCGTAGGCCCGTTCCCGATATCGATTCTCAGAGAAGTTCCCAACAAGAGACACGGCTTAATGGACTTCGAAACAGCTTTCAAGAAAGGCGCTTGCACTTTTGTACATGCCAGTAAAACCGGCTATCGTGATCGGGCGCATCCTGTAACGGGCGTACATATAGTCGTTGATCGCAGTTTATTACGAATCGGCCACGGTCCAGATACGGCCGATCGTGTGCTAGCCGATCGACGATATTATTACAGATTGCCCGAACGGCCTGTGAAATTCATGATGAGCCGTTTAACGGCTTTCGACAACCGCGAAAATCATCCATTGTGGTACCACGGAGCAGCCTTTGTTTGCTGCCTCTACGCTCAAACTGAGAAACTTTTTGATCTGGCCATTTCTGGACTATGAAGTTTCTTCGATGAAGCATTTCCCGTGGGAGGAAATTATGAAGCTTAGAGATATTTAGGTGTCAGATTTATTAAATGCAGGAGTCTGTAGATCGTGGGATGTTGCAACTCTGTCTCCATGCTCGATAATTGGTTAATGTGGTGATGCTAGAGTTGAAGTGTCTGCACGCCGAGGTAATGTTTGAAACAGGAAGTTAGCTTGGGTCTGTATTTTTGGTTCCAGCGTACGGTTTACGTACACAAATTTTCATGAAAATCGATCAATCACTACAGGGCAACATTATGCCGTCAATATTATTTTATATGTTGTTTCGAATATTAATTTCCAGTATATTATTTATATAAATGAATTCTTTTGGAGTTATTTACGTTGCTCGAATCTCCATTCAAAAAGTATGTAACACGGAACGTGTCCATTCTTTTCCTGCTGAGCCTCTGAACGGAAATGTAACCAGTTAACGCTTTGAGTGCCACGCCACCCATATCTGGGTGACACATAGATTCAGTCATTATTGATTTGACTGCATATTGTATTAATAAACGTACATAATAAAGTCTAACAGAAACAGTCAAAAGAAACTTTGTCATTTTCAGCTAATGCAGCGTGGCACTCAAAGTATTAAAGCGGAAACCGATTAACCCTTTGAGCTCTAAGAATTTTGGGAAAAAGCGTGCGCCATGTGCTAAAATTTTCCTCGGTAGGATACGTGTTGAACTGAATATTTAATTATAATAATACGCATAATGTCGATTGTTCATTTGTTTCAGTGCTCTGAAGCTGCAAAATGTATAACAAAACACATATAGTTGAATAAAATAAACTGAGTCGAGAATTCGTCCAAATACATAACAAAGTGCAATGAACATCTGTGCCTAGACCAGTACGGTGACCCGTAGCACACGCTGAACAATTGTTTAGAACGCATGTATGCGTTCATTATCCTCAAAGGGTTAAATCAGAACTGGATAAGAGGGAGTCTACTGTAATAAAAAGTAGAATAGCAAAATAAAAGTAATCCATGAGTGAATAAGAAGAAAAGAAAAATAAGTAGATCCGTCCCTCAAGATTTCAACCCTGGTACTTCCCCTTTGAGGCCCGGCTGTGGGCCGAGGACACCGGTGTCACCCTGTCCGAAATACCAAAGTTGATTTCTTCACCTAAACATCGCTGTTCGCTGATTTCTTGATGCACCGTCCGCGCGCATTGTCCCTTTCCTCGCGATTCATCTCGCGACGTGCATAATTAGACTGAGTTATCGGCGCCGGATTCGGCCACAATGGCTGTATAAATATTCTCGTCGGGAGCGTACGTGGGCAGACGTGGATACAGGGTGGTCCTGACTAAATGCAACGTGCATCAGAACAAGGCCGACTCGTAACGAGCGACTCGTACGCCCGCAGTTGATGCACGACGATCTGTCGCGTTTTTGACGCGAGTCGTTACTTGCCACTTTTGCACCCATCGCCGAATTCTCTTCCTTCTACTTCATGCAACAATCCTTTGTTTAATCTCTGACCGATGGGACCAGGAATCTGTCGCGAAGTCTCAGCGACGAAAAGCTTCAGCGCTTCACACTGGCTCCGCGTGTGCCAACTGACGCAGTTTCTACTTTATTTTTTTTCTTGCAGCGTATCGGTGAAATCTGCATTGGGTGTGTCGTTTACGTTGGCAACCTGAATGTGTCTGTTATTTCTTACGATACAAAAAATGTAGCAACAGCATGATCCAAACGGCTAAATGAATCGGTGTCTAGAAGAGGGGCGCATGTTACAAATTTTTCGAAAGGGGTTTTCCGTGGAACAAGGGCCAAAAAACAATGATTTTAATAGCCAATTTTGTGATTGACGTTAATAAACTACTTTCTCATTATTGGATTATTATTTATTTTTCAAAGTGGGAGGAGGGCGTATGTTACACCCGCTGCTTCTTTAATCGCTACAGTGAGCAATGAATTGTTTTTACGTTTTCCTGTAAATTTTATGAAATGTAACATACGCCCTTCTTCCAGACACCCATTCAAACATTTTGATTAATGATTTTTACCTTCATGGTCGTTTTTTCCGAGTTTTCAGGGTCATCAATACTTTCTGACAGTAATGACGTAGTTTTCTCAACATATTATTGTAGCTGACAAAGAATCGTGATATGGGAAGTGTGCTACTTATCCACAGGTCCTGTAGGGTTATTATAAAATTTTCATTGATATTTATGAAAGCGCTCCATAGTTAAAAGATAAATAGTTGTTTATAAAGTGTATTTGTAAGATGACGTTGTCTTTAATTAGAAGAATTTAGACAAGGAACAGATCAGATTCTTCAAAACTGTTAGCTCTAACTCCAGTGCTAAGTTTGAATAACTGAGTTTGAGGAAGTTGAAACAACCCCATCTTCTATAGTTTCATGCTCTAAACGCACCAAAAATGTGAGTCAGAGTAGAAAAAAGTGGAAACTGTATTTAATTTTGAAACGGACGACGCTGCAGACATGTAAACGAGCCTGTATTACGTAAAATCTCAACCTTTGCACACCGAGAACGGACAGAAGTCCGTAACAGTTGTAGTAATTTCAAAAATTCTACTTTCGTGCTGTCACGAGTGGGTCAGTAGGACCTACTTATCGAAACGGACGTTATTTCGCCAGCAAGAGAACAAATGTAACGAGTGTTCGGATAATAAAAAGCTAATGAGAATAGGTGCGTGCGGATGCCGAGAGACAACGCCCCAATTAACATAACACATCGCGCGCGGACATTTATTTATTTATATTCGTCTCCAGAGAGCTGGCAGGCCGAGTTTTATTTACGGTCTATCAAGTTAATTAATAACGCTCTCCCGTTCCAGGCGTGTACGACGGTGTCGCGTGGAAAAATTCATTCGGTCATTAACAGATCAGTATGATTCGTGCCCCTTTCGAATCCCCCGAGACGACCGGGAAAGATGAGTTCGGGTCCCTTCGGTGTTTTTAGAAATATCGATTAATCACACGGAGGGATAGGTCGTTGATGTAATCGGCCATAAGCATTTCACCTTAATTCCGCAAAAACAATCGTTCATTCGAGGAGCCTGAGGAACGATGTCGCCTAATTGCATAAACTAACAAGTGTAACACGATCCAAGGTGTCTCCACGGCGGAGGGGAAGGATAATTACCATGGAACGGGCCCGAAAGGCCGATGTAACACGATCGGGCTGCTTCTCGGTAAAGAAGGACCTTTTCAGGCCGTTTGAATTCGCCTAACCTCGAAGGATACCATCTCCTTTAAAGCCTGTGCTCTTCTATAAAACAAAAGTCCTCGTGGCCTCTTAATGACCGAGCGTTTTGCTCGAGGTCACGGACAGTTCTCGAACCCTGACCGAAGAAAAAAAAAAGAAACGATTCCCAAGTACGCGCAATGAAACTGCCGTGACCGCGGAATGGATGCCGAAGTCCAGGGCGGAGGTGGCAGCGATTTTTTCACTTCGAAATGGGTTATTTCGGAGCAGCGTTCAAACCAGCCGCAGAAATGTCGCACCTTCGGTCTTAACAACATGATAGAGTGCGAGCGACAGCCAACTTTATCATTCTCGAGCACTGTGGGTGCGTTCACTGCGCTGCACGCTAATATTTTGCTGGCCCTATTAATAGACACGTCTGTGTCTATGTAGCCGCGGCATTACAGATATTAATAGCCCATAAATTCGATGCTATTTCCACAGGTAAAACTTTCGCGGCGCAAAAGTCTCGAATGATACTATTTCCAGGAGGCTAACTCTACCCGCGAAACGAACTACGGCTGAAATGGAAATTAAGGACTTCGAAACGCAATCAATGTTTCGGCGTGAAAATATGGCTCTATGATCTGTTTTACGTCAGTTTCCATTGTAGATTGATTTCGTTACAGGAGACAGAAAGTTGCACGAACGTCTATGATTACTCTCTCAAGTGAATCATTTTTTAGTGAAAGGGCGTATGTCCTCATTCTTCGGGAAAATTAAGTGATGCGTTTTTCTAACTGCAGACGCCTAGCCCTGTTTAGAGTTATTGAACTCCATAAAAACATCAAGACTGCCTTTTGATATATCCTATCGATTCTGATAGAAAATATCGAATACACATTATTTCGAAGAAAATTAGGAAGCTTTTATTGCCTAGGATGGAACTTTAAAAAATGGACGTACACCCTTTGAATAATAAAAGATTCAAATCTAGATGTCTGTGGGTCTAGGATTTCTTTGGAATTAAGAAGCAGTAGAAACTTTAACCCTAACCCTCATCCTTCCCTCGTGTTTACAACTTAATTTGTACCTTGGTACCAAATTGACATAATGGTAAAAAATTAATATACTGAACAGATAAGTATTTAAATTTTCAAATTCTTTTATTGAACATAAAAGAAATGAAATTAATGGTACATTCAGGCAGAAGATTGTTCGCATCGTTCACAAATAATAAAACGATATGCAAGGCACGCGGCTTTTTATGTTTACCACATTTTTGTAAAAAAACCGTGTTAAGTTTATACAAGGGAGGGATGAGGGTTAATATCACACCACTGTCCAAATAATCTATTACCTGAACAGTGTATTTTTAAATTCTTTGCCAAAATTTCACATTTTCAGCGACGAATTCCCTCAAGTATTCTGTAATATTAAATTTAAGTCTTGTATGCTTCCTTTTCATTGAAATTTTGAACGAGTAATTTTCGAATTTGTTTAAATGTTTCTTAATTTTTTTCTTTTTTTAATATTGATTATTTGCCTGCTGTCGTCTGAAACCACACCCGTAAACGATGAGTAACAGTGAAAGCTATACATATTAAGAATGGATGAAGTACAAAGGATTTCATTTAATGCTACTTTCAATATACAACTCTAATCGTATAAACATTGTAGAATAGCATTATGACATACTGATTTTCTGACTGAACGACGGAAATGCTTTAAATAAATGATCAGCAGTGTACAACCGAAAAGTTGATTATTCTGCACCACAAAATAAGATGGAATACATCTTTGATGAAGATTCGTTTTCCAGAGAAACAAGTTTAAAACTGTATGGAGTACGTATGCTCTTAATCTAAAATGTCAGGTAAATGTACAGGATAGATCAAAATTTATAGTACAGTCGAGTGAGTTACGATTTGTTTCTCGAAATAAGTGAAAATCGTGGAATATATATATTTGACATGCATTTGTCTGAAATTCAACGCAATGAATTTTAATATGTACCACTGTTATGTTTTTTCTGTAAATGGTGCGACATAGTGTCTTGTTTAGTATTCGAATCAACTACTAGTTGATTTTCAAGAAAAAATACATTAAAAAAACAATATTTTTAACATTCAAGTGCACGTAACCCTGATTTCGATTTCGACTTATTTTCAGTTATAGAATCAATCTTTCCTGGGTTATGCCACGAATTCTACCCCACCCTGTACACATACATAAATTATTCAAATTCAAAGAGTTTTTAACATTCATTAATCAGATTTCTGAAGGCAGTAGTTCACGAGAAAAGACGTAATACCACGTCATCGGAAATCAGCTCATATAGCCCACCAAAAAACGTATCTTTACATAAACGGCTGCGAAAGTGTTACGTAAAGTTACCATAAAGCCAGACTTACAATTAATTACAGTCCTCAGGGCGACTGGGAAGTAAACATAATCTTATCATTGATGAAGGTGTCTTTAATATCAGCAACGGTGTGAAGAAGCTCAGACGACAATGTAAGAGCCGAAATTTCCAATGTTCATAAATAAGACGCATCGGAACACGATACTCGTGTCGTTATCGCGCAGGATCTCCGGTCGAGCACTCGAAATTTCATCAAAAACCCGGTCCCTTGTAATCCGCGATCGCCGTGGCCGGGGAACGACTTTATTGGAGCTCCATTAAACAGGAAAAGCAGCGAACATCGTGCACGTATATGACCGTCATAAATCGATCGTTGCGCAAATTGCCTTGGCCCGACACATCTGGCATCGTGTTTGCCTATCAGTCGGATCACATTCAACGGCTGAAGGACAGAGAAGATCAGAATTCGATAAAACGGCACCGGGGCCTCGGTGTAAAGTGGCGTAGAGGTGGGGGTAAATTGCGCGTAGACTCGTAGAAACGAGTTTTGCATTTTACAGGCGTGTGATCGTCCGGTTGAACGAGCGATCGAATCGTTAATCCGGCCCATTTGCGATCATCCGTCCGGCTCGCCTCTCCGTCGCGCCTTTACGAGTATGAGTAATGCCCCGAAGGACATTTTTCGGACCATCTTTCTACCCGCATCCCATCCGCTGGAATTAAGTGCAGTAGAACCTTCAATATGGGATCACCAATTATGCGAATGCTACAGAATCCGAATGTTCTACTACCCGATCGTTGCACTGTCCGAATGGTCTATTATCCAAACGTTCTATTGTCGGAACGCCCCACTGTCCGAATATTCTATTACCCGAACGCTTCATTATCAGAATATTCTATTAACCGAACGTCTCACTGTCGGAATATTCTATTATCCGAACGCTACACTATCCGAGTATTCTGTTACACCAGTGATGGCCACCGGTGCTACGGCCTTCCCCCACTCTAGGTCCATTCCCCTCGTTTCAGTTCCCTCCAGTTCACTCCTCGTTCCCCCTCGGTGCCTCGTCGTCATAGATCATAATCTATATGAGGGGAATGGACCTAGAGTGGGGGAAGGCCGCAGCTCCGGTGGCGATCACTGTGTTACACGAATGTTCTATTACCCGAATGTGCTACTGTCCGGATGTTCTACTGTATGGACACTCCACTCTCTAAATGTTCTATTATATGAACGCTCCACTATTCAAATGTTCTGTTATTCGAATGCTCTACTATCCGACTGCTCTATTATACGAACGCGAAACTATCCGATTGTTCTACTATTCAAACACTCCATGATACAAATCTTCTATTATCTAAACAGTACACTGTGCGAATGGTATGTTATTCGAAGAATATATGTATACACAGTAGAACTTCGATTATTCAAACTATAATTGGCAAAAGGACGACTAACGTTGTAACTAATGTAATGTTTCACATAAAAATTATAAGTGTGTTTTAAAATATTAGTCACTAATGATAATTTTAGCTTTTTACTCACTTAAGATGCACTAACTCTTCGGAGACCAATTCGGATAATGGTGGTACTACTGTTTATATTAAACTGTATTTTATCCAGAAAGGGTCCACACAGATCACAGTTTTGGTAGATTATTTGAAGCACAAGAATCTTCATATTCTATACATAAATTCAGTCTTTACATTATGTTTTCGGTTTTGCTTTCGATATCTACATAATATGTATTTCTTCAAATATAGAATATCCAACACGAAGGAAATGAACGTTTTATTATCCAGATTTTCTTCTATCCGAACAATCATGTCTCTCAATTGATTCGGGATTTGCAGGTTCACTGTATTTCGAATACGGGAGAACCATACCGTAATCGAACGATCGTTCGCTATGGTCGACAGGATCTAGTTTCCGATCTCTGGCCCATTAGACCCAGAAATTCTAACGCGCTCAGGGTTATAACCTAGCAGCACTATACGCGAGTCGCCAAGCAGTTTAGAGTTCAATTTTACGCGCCGACGTGAACCTGCTCGCTAATTGGAAAATCAGCGAGCAAGACTTTCCGAAGCTTTTTCATCTCGTTCGAGGGCCTGTGAGAAAACGTTCAATTAGCCGCGAACGAAATCGACAGGACGTCTGAAACGAGCGTCGTAAAATGTTCGACGAATCGCCGAGCTTCCAGGATCCAGTTGTGCCTATCGATAGAGATCGGTATCGGGAGCCGAGTTAAGGTCATGCCCGGCATTCCTGATGATTCTATTCTAACCTGCCGTCCGATCTTTATATCATCGGATCCTGGATAACCGCAGCGGGCCAATAAAAGTCCGAAACAACAGATTCCGGACGAAATATAACGCCGAGGATCCACTGGACGAACAGGATGACCCGATGGATGAAGTTTGGAAGGCAGTCGTTGGGTCTGAACAGATTGATTTGAGTTCTGTCGGCGCGGGACGTTCAGATTGCAGGCGGATAGGCCGTTGCACATCGTCCATTAAGAATTATAATAAAAAGGCCGACACGAGAGGAGACGAACTCCGTCCGGGGATAATTTTAATTTAAACAAATGGTCAAGGGGGCGGCATCTTTGTCCGCGTCTTGTATTATTTATGCCCGACTACTCCGCGTGCACGTGCGCCGCTGTGTCATCGGGTGCGTTGCCTCGTGTCGTGTCAATGTTTTCCTGAACCCACCAGGTATACGTACCTGTTAGGTACGACCACACTCTCTCCCTCCCTCTCTGACTTGCCCCCTCCACTGGATCTCTTCTGCTCTGATTTATGCGACCCCAAGTCCCGGGAATAAGACCCAGAGCTCTTGACCCCTCCCCAGTTCTTTCCGCCTCAATGTTTCTAGCATTTTTTTGGAAATACGTGCGCCGTTGTTGTTTGACGGTTCATGGAGAGAAATGGCGAGCTAGTTTGCAATTTGCGGCGAAGTTAAGGGCCGCTCGAAGCGACCGTTTGACATTCCAGTTGTTATTATCGGATCTGGAGGGACTCTGATGAGTCAGCTAGCGAGCCGTTCTGCTAATTTTTCAATTTATTCGTCCAATTACGCTGGGTACGCGATACGCCGACAATTGGCCGTTATTAGTTTCGAAACGCAACGTTCTGGCCGGGGTTTCCGTCCTCTCATCAAATTCACGCCAACATCCTGCACGAATTTTTAACCAGAAGCTAGTGGACCTGAGAACATTCGCTCCGCTTCTTATTGAGTCATTCCATAATATAGTCTCCTTTTTAGAAGCAAGTTCTAGCGTAAGTCAATTAACGATTATAGTTAGTTTTAATTGCCGAATTGTTGGCGAATCGGTAGCGCTCTTCTAGTGTTACTTGAACAGTTTTTTATTCATCTTCGAAACAGGTTTTGGTATTTTGGGACGTACCATGTGTTCCAAGCTCTCATTTAATTATTTGTCAATTAAACAATTTTTTGAGCGACTGGATAAATAAGAATTGAAAGTTGCAGAAAGACTTAGCAAATGCGGTGATTCTGTTACTCAAATGTTATCATGATATTTTGTCTGCCAAACTTGTATCTTATTAACACAATTTTCGTCTTTAGAAATTTTCTACCGTATTTCGAATTTCATTGAAAATTTTAGAATAGAATATACCTCTTACGTTCCACTAATTGTAAGTGCATATTAACATGTTTACTGAATGAAGTTAAATAATACATTTAGGTGCCAAATTGACATATTACAACAATCTAGCCATACAAAATTTCTAAGGTTATATACATTTTCGTTTTATACACGTGTAAATTTATACAGGAAGTTAAATTTAAATAATTCCTACGTGCACAACATAGCTAACCCTAAGATACTAAAAATTTAAACAATTCCTGGGCCAAGAAGTAAGTGGATCACAAATTTCGATATACAAAAAGCTCCGTATTAGAAATTTCGAGGCCACAAATTCAAATCCTTCGAATCTATCGAAAAATGTGGCAATTGCTGCAATTTTTCAAAATGACAATAAATGACAAATTGCAGGATACAATATCTTAGCCCTTTCTGATAACTGTTTACTAATTTGCTACCGCATGTATATCTATTGAAACTTTTGAAACATCGTTGTAAACAAACTCCTGATAATACTTCAAACTAAAATTCTCCAAACGAAATTCCGCTAAACGATTCAATAATTCTGTATCTGACATAACGCAAACCTTTGCTATTGTCACTGCAGGGGCACGTTTCCTGAAATTCTCCACTTCAATAATTTCGAAGCAACTCTTCCAGAATGATGGTTCACGGAGTTCTTACAAATTTTCATACAAATGACGTCGATCCGCCGAAATCAGAATTAATTAGGCGGACGGAGGTGTTCGAATAATTCGGAAAAAGTGTTAACACGCTACCTGTAGCGGAAGTTAGTTATATATGACTCAACCGAATAGGATTCTCCAGAAATCCTAGAATCTCCAGAGGTCTGAAGATACCGAGAATCGCGGGAAAAGGAGGCAAAAAGAAGCGGCGCGAGCGCAGAAGAAACATTTGCTCGAGCTTGAAGAGAGAAAGGGAAGCAAGACACGTTCAGGAGAGCTGAAATCACGCTTGCTGAAGAGAGAGAGAGTGAGTGAGACACAGAGAGGAGAGAGGGGTTTGTCCCGAGCTACCACGCGGCGTCTATGGGCCCTTTGATCTTCGCCGCTCTTCGCTTCTGCCTCGCTCTATCGACACTTCATACTTCTACGGCTGATCGCAGCCATAAAACATTATACCGGGCCTCTGCACAGCCGCAAGACCTTTCTCCATCGCTGCACTGCATTGTGTCCTGCAACACGTTGCACCGCCACACCGTTTTTTCTTCAGGTAATAACAAAACCTCGCGAAATAATTAAAACTCTGCCTTATCCTTCCCTGTACGGCCCTCCACAACAGGCTAAAACCCTTACAAATATTAGCAGAGTCGTTTTGAAGTTCTCTCAAGATCATTGATGTTAAAGGATTAGGTGAGTGTGAAAGTTAGTTCGCTTGTTATGTCTATAGATTTCACTGATCTTTCAACATATCAAACATTGGATAACTGGACTGCAAAAGTTTATGCAAATATAGATTTTTGTTCCTGAATATTTTTACATTCAATACAAGTAAACGAAATGTATATGAAGAAATTAATGGGGCTGCTTGAGCAAATATCAGACTTATACATTTTACAGTAGACCTAAATAGATGATAGTATAAAGGAGAAATGTCTAACGAGGACTTTCTATGTGATAAGTAGACTGCAGATTTGTATGCAAATATATATTTTTAAATTTCGATATTTTTAATTAAAATGTAGCTGATGAAACGCAACTATATGAGGACTGCATTTTGCGGTTTAAATGTTTAAAATTACATTTCTTGTTTCGCTTACTCTATAAAATGCGTTCTTCACGAACTTGAATATACTAAATTACATAAATATCTGCAGTCTAGTAATAAAACTTTCTATTCAAGTTCTGTTATCGTTTCCTTGGTTTCGGTAGCGAGATTTGTTGGCATACAGCAAGATGACCAGGCGATGTTCTTTGCCAATTAAATATAGGGCAGAATGTAAAAGTTAGGATGTCAAGATGATGATAGTCGTAGAAAATGGTTCGAATTCAATGAAAGTCTATAATTAATATAACATGAGTATAAAATTGGGTGGAGTCATAAGACTTCTAATAAGCACTAAATATTGTTCTTCCTAAAAAATTGAATGCTTCACCTAAATTATTAATTTGTATAAACATTAGAAATCCAGATATATTGCAGAAGCAGTAAAGAATTATTTTTTAATAAATCGTCTAATAAATTTTACAAGACAAAGCGGAAGTTATTTATGACTCAGCCAGTATATTCCGTGATGCTTGCTGAATAGTATACAGGCTCGAACCGGCTAGGTTTTTTACAGCTTCTTCAAGGAAAATATACATACAACGTTTGTGTGGCTACCAACGAACCTTCAAAAAGCTGGAGCAACGTCAAATAGACGAAATACTAACTTCGATGCTGGCACACTTACATAAACCACCTCCTTCAGCCCAATCCTATTTTCAAACGATTTAATTGATTATTACAGAGCTGCTATGTAACAGTTTCTCCTGGTACCAGGATCTCGTACAGCAGTGCTCTTTCCTCGCGTCACCAGATACAAAAAGGGACCTTTCTTCCGTGCAAGCTGTTGATACAGCAGATTTTCTGGCATCCACCCATGACTTCTTTTTTTGTGACTAGTAATTGGCTCCTTCATCCTCAATTGCAGTTTTCCATAGAAAATTCTGCTGTTTCTGCTTGTCAAGTAACGAATGTATTGAAACTCTGGGCTGTATTATTTTCCGATAGAAAATGTGGTACCTACTTGCATTTCTTTTGGATTTTTCCCAATGCTTGAAAATGTTGAATTAATGGTGAATGGCCAATTGCTAGGTATCTAGCAAGTTATAATACACAATGAGATCAAAAAGTATGTTCTTTGCTGTTTCGAGCCATTTGAGTATAACCAAAATTATTTAGATACCACTCTAATAAATCCTGGGATCATTTAATCTGCATACTTTGTCATTTTGGGCCTCATGTTCCTTTGCTTAGTCACCACTGCGTCCTTTAACCTTGAATTTGGACTGACATTGAGACTCATGCATTTAATTTTTGTATACAGTTTGAAATAATTGGAGCCAGTTGTCTATCAAATATATACAGCATCAAATGAAAAACTGTATTCTTTTATTATTTCAGTCCATCATTTTTCAAAATGACAATAGTCATAAGAAAAGTTTGTTTAATATCAGGTTAATTTTAATGAGGATAATTATAAATCCTCGACATAACACGTAGAAAATAAATGTTGCCATAGTAAGTAATAATATATTTAGAACAATTCAAGTGCAGAGCCTAAAGCAACTCAAAATATCAATAAAGTGACACCTGCCACTCTCAAAATAAAGGGTTCATTTATGCTCAACGATGATACACCTGTTATAGCGGTCCAAAACAACTACGTAAGACAATAAAGGCCCTCGAGGACCTCATCACCTCTTATCGTAGACAATATCATAAACTTTCGGTACCATTTGTCCTTGCTACCCAAAACTGGATGTCGCTGGCTCCAGGAATTACAAAAACCATTCCCTTCCTTACACACCTAACCAAACTCGACATTACTCCCACCACTGCACATATTTCTGCCATTATACATAAACAAACCTTATCGAACACAGTAAAACACAAATCATACAGAACTCCGTCAACCGTCAAATTAAACCGATCGCAGAACATAGTTTACAACTCGTATAACTCGTACCACTTCTAAAGCATTATCGTGTAAATATGGGTATCAACATTGTCCAACTCTATGAATTAAATTTCATCCTCAAAACATGAATTTATTATGAGCGTAGCGGAAAGGTCTAGAAAGAGAATCAACGATTCCTGATCTACATCTCGACATTCGTGTCAATAGCAAATTTCTGTTGCTGGCAGATGCTGTTCGCATGCAGTTAGATTGCCAAATTTCTCGAAACGATTGAACAATAATTGTACTTTAACTTGAAATCAAGCAACGTCATCCGAAAGCTTCAGTGAACTCAGGTCTGGTCCAGTTCACATCGGGCCTGGACCAGGTCGGATCAGCAGATTTCGTGTCTCCGTAACGGTATCTATGGCAGTTCTCGAAGATTTAGCTGTGTATCCACAAAGTGTTCGAGGAATTTGAGTGTCGGTCGGTGCGATCGGCGATGGTAGACGTTTTGTAGGACCGTTAGACGGTTGTTGACGAGCAACTGTTTGGACATTATGCCCCGCTTCGCTGTAATCTGACCGATCTGAGCCGGTGTTCCTTACGGGGGTTGGTCGTGTGGCGATCCATTACACCTTCCAGCCGGTATCTTCTCGCAGCATCTCGGACGAAGTCTTCGAAAGAAGGTGAACAGGGTGGAGGGGGGAGAAAAAGTATCCGTGTCAAATAGGGAAACCGAAGGAAACTCCCTGAGGCCGTCGACGTTGACGGATCCTCGCCCAGAAGTCGATTCGATCAAGATCAGACCGGTGATCTATCATTTGCGCAGCAAGAAACACTTTGCAAACTTCAGACACACCAGGAAATTGCAACGACAATAATGACCACTGTAACCAACAAGACGAGTCACAATTTAGGTCACTGTTCGGTAGCTCTTACGAGGAGAGGTCATAGCGATGGCGTCACCGATTTCAATGAATTTTTTTGTGACGAAACTGTAAGAAATAGGAGTGAACGCGTGTTTCTGCGTTTTTGCCAATGAGCATTATTTGCGAAGATATTTAATATTGAAATTTAGTGCATATATTGGATATACAGTGTGGTCCGAAAATTTTGATACAGCTATAATGGTTAATTTTATGTCTTAATACAAGTCGAAATCATGTGATACACTTTTTCATATAAAATTTTGTTTCCAATGATCACAACAAGTAAACATGTGTCTAAATATTTAAAAAATATTTTGAACCTTGTATTTCACTTTAAAAGTCAATTGATTATTAATCTTACAGTAAGTAGTAAACAGGTCATGGTGTTACTACTACAACCTGTTTTACAAATGAATTATAACGAAAAAGAATGTTTATATTATAATATTAACGCTACTGAAAATTTTAAAAGAACTAGTTATCTAATCAAATTAAATTTGAGGTGCCGATCAACAGTGGCCTCCATAGCAGTCAACCTGATAATTATATATGTATTTTTAGTCCATTTACAGTGACGTTTGAAAGTTCCTGAACACTTTCCTCTACAATTTTCTTTTAAAAAATACATAATAAATTCCTGCGTATAAATATTCCCACAAGTAAGCAAACCTTTGCACTGAAGTAAAAAGTTATTAATCTTTTTTACACCTTACGATAAAATCTACAATTTAAAAAAAAACGAAAGTGATCCGGTGACTTCGAAGTTTTAACGTTCAAAGCAATTTTTGATAAACAAATCGAACCAAAAACCCCTAGTCAACTGGATCCTGTTTATAATCATTGTACCGTACATGCTAAGCCGAGCTTTGTTCAAGAAGCGCTCGTACGAGTCGTGACCTCCCCTCGTTAGACACGTGACTACTCATTTTCCTTCTAGATACAACGAGAGGAATTCCTTGAAATCGATGACCCCACCGAACGACCTCTTCTTTTCACTGTTGTTAATATTCTAGCAGTTAGATGGTCATCGAATCAATTAAATTATGTGAAAGTAACCTGATATGTAATAATTAATAGTCTACAGATGTTTATGGAAATGTACATTTTTACTCTGATATTTTCTATGTTAATGCAGTCACACAAATGAAATTTCAACAAGACTGCATATGCTTCTTGAAATATTGAAAATATGTCATTTTTATTTTGCTAAGGTTTTAACACTGCATTTGAGCTTTTGCTCCGCTAGATCTTATAGCAACTCGGACTATACTTCGATTCTTTATTGTAGTATACAGGGTGTATCATAACATGTGGGACCCACTTCAGGAGTGGACAGAAGGCACAAAACCAATGAAAAAAATTCATATAAACGTGTGTCCTATTTGACCTTGTTTCAAAGCTATAGCCATTTTTGTGTTTCAAAAATCCGCAACTGCTTACCTTCACAGAAGGTGCTCGAACTGGCCACTCTCGATCTGTATTTATAAACAATGCTCTGTATCTTCTGGATATTTCCTAATCTTGTTGATTTCACACGTTCTGGCGATTGAGTTTACTCATTTCAGTTTGTTCTCTCAATTTTGACAATTTTGACGATTCGACATATATCTGGAATTTTTCAAAGATTGCGAAATTCTTTTATACGACGACTGCAAGCTCGCATAGAGACCGAGGGTGGCCATTTCGAGCACCTTCTATGAAGGTAAGCAGTTGTAAATTATTGAACACAAAAATGGCTATAACTTTGAAACAAGGTCAAAGAAGACACATGTTTATATGAACTTTTTTGATTGTTTTTCTATCCTCTGTCCACTCTTGCATTGAGTCCCACATGTTATGATACACCCTGTATCGCTGGTGTACCTAAGAGGCACACTTCGAGTACAACGCCTAAACTTTAGCCGTGCCGGGATGGAGTACTTCGAGTGCAAAGGGTTAAATGTCCATCATTCATCAATTTGGATACGTTAATTTGCATAATCATCCTCAGTCTAATAATCAGCGATCCGGACAGAGGACACGATACTGAAAACGATCACTTTTAGATCAATGTCTAATGACAAGCCGCTTTCTGTCACACATGACGATCTTCCGATCAATCGGCAAATGGACTATGCGAGAACATCAGAATTCATGCCCGCGGAGTTCCAGGAACACGCACACAGTACGCGGCAACATGTTGTCCGTGCCGCGAAGATGCGGATACATTTTTTACAAAACGTTTCTCATTCCGCGGCGCATTACTAGAGGAATGAGAGAGGGGGATGATGCGCGGAGAGCAGCTCGGGCAAGGAGCGGACCAGAAACGGAAAAGAGAGGAGAGGGAAAAGGCGAGGCTGAAACATTTCGTGAAACAAGGAAAAATGCGACTCCAGCGAGGCACGACCGCAGCATTTTTGTCTTTACGAAATTATGTATTCCGCAGGCCTCCGCCATATCTCTCAAAGCATAACAAGTTCCCTCTGTGTCTCTGCGTCCCTTCCTCTCTCTCTCTTCCCGAGATCCCGCCGTCCTCGTTTGCTCCCTCTCCCTCTCTCGCTCCCACCCACGTGCTCGCAAATCTCTCCCTCTCTTCTGCACACACCCACGTTGCGGCACGTCTTTCCGCGGATCCACGTTCATCGTTTTCCTCCGACGAACGTCAGCCAGCTACCAAAATCGAATCTCCGCCGACCGTGGGACAGCATTACCCTTTGAACCCGAAGCGGATTATTAGAAATCGTTGATAATCTATTTCCAACATGTTGTTCCGGAGATAGGCACTAGTCAAACGATGACACGCTGTTTTTTATTAACAGTGTTGAATCATCGATGCCTGGAGTCAGCAGGTCAAAAGTTGCACCCCGACTAGTAGGTTCCGTTCGATGTGGAACCTTCGGTGTTGCGAGTGCAACGTTGACAAATTATTCTAGGTTTGTGTCAGTTCGTAATTTTGTGACTAAACTATTATACATTGGACGGAAATCGGTATTCTTCTTATTTTGACTTTATTAAAAGTTGCACCCTGAGAGAGTAATGTGAGGTTAGCCACCCAGTCTAAGAAAATCTATAAAAAGGCACTCCGAGCATGGAGTCATCTGTTTTGATCTGGGATCTTCGATATTGCGAGTGCAACGTTAATAAAGTACTCTAAGTTTGTGTCATTTTCTAATTTGGTGGTCCTAAAATCGGTATTCTTCTTACTCCAATTCCGTTAACAGTTGAATCTCGTGAGTTCCCTCGCGGTGTGACATCGATTAAATGATTCAATCGGGAGACAGGTCGGATAAATCATAACACATCGAATAATCGACACCTGAGGAGAAATTACTAAAAACTTATTTTGTATACACAATAAGGTCTCTATATTAAAAGAAATGCATTCCTTTTTATAATGAAATAGTATCTAGATATATATTTTCCTTTTACAACTCATTTTTACGTTTTAAATGTTCATTTAATAATAGCAAAGTGGTAACCGCTTCAGAAAAAGGGAAACTAATGAAAGAAAGAATACCGCTTGTATATTTTGTTTGCAAACAGAAGAAAGTAGTAACGAACGTATATTGTTAATAAATCTGAGACCATGGATAATCGTGACACGGTTAATCCAGGTCCTACTGTAGTTCTATATTGTGGAATGTACAGTACTGAAAATATTTATTGGAACACCCTCAAATTTGCGTTCGTAATACAGTGAAACCTCGATGGTTGCAGGAACACGGGGCTGACAATTCGTGCAAGTAGGGTAGTTCGCACAAGTAGGGTAGTTCGTGCAACTATCATGGTAGCCAATCAGATGCATGAGAAATCCCATCACATAGTGTATCTCCAATATAACTGAGTCTGTTGTTCTCCCTTTCAAATGTTTATTGATTTCCATTTGTCATATTATTCCTGCAAAAGTCGGAACGGCCAGAGTTGATATGCGAGTTTATCACCTCTCTACTCGATGCCGTCTAACGGTGGGAATTGGTTCACACTTTGTTCCTCGTCCATGCATTAATAGAACCAAACAAGAACGCTTTGATTGATAGGAGGAGTGACATTTCCTCACTTAAATAGAAGATGATCGATGAAAAAAGAATTTAGGTTGGTTTTTATTTTTGGTAGTTACTGAGGTGGGAGTATACCAGATCCCCACCACTCGCATATCAACTCTGACCATCTTGACTTTAGCAATTTTTATGTAACTTTGCACAATACTGATATTGCAATAGTAATACCAGGTAACACCTATACGTTCCAATCGTAAATGTCTTTTGTCCTTCTCGATTTATATTTAAAACATGACATTATAATATGCCTGACTAGATATGGCAGTTTCCACTGTGGCATTCAGCGTGTGAATAGTGGGTCCAATCTCTTCCATTAGCTATTATAGCTTGGCAATATCTCGACATGATTTTGACCAACACGTCGGCATATGAAATAGGTAGCGACCTCCATATTTTTCGATTACGATGCGCTAGAGCTTTTAACGACAAAACACGTTTTTCTCGAAATTTATGCTTCATAATAGACCAAACATTTTTTTTGGATTTGCATCGGAGGACTGGGATGGTCAGGGCAACACAGTAATATTGTTTTTCGCCATCTCGTCTCGATCACACTCATTGTCAGTTAAAATACTCGCATACCCTACAGTAAATGGCCTCGTTAGCGGGCAGCCACTATAGTGGTACGCAGTAGCCAGAGGGTTAGCAGCCTAGACTCTTTGAACCGAAGAAGAACCGTTGTGTTTCACGCGGTATCATCGTTGACGGAATCGCTATTCTTATCAGCGGAACATGGAGACAATTGAATTCGGCGAACGTGGAGGAAAAGCAAAGAAGCAAGCGGACAGGCAAACGGAGTAAATAATCAGGGATGACGTCGAGGGATAAACGAGTCGGTGAAAAGCCGAGACGGAAGCGCACGAGTAACTTGAGCGCAACCGAGGGAAATACGTCGGAAAAGTTTCTGGAACAGAGTGATACGACACCGCGTAAGATTCGCTTTGAAGTCAGGTCCACGCCATTCTTTGTCCAGACTTTAGTTGTCGATAAAATGCAACACGCAGGATTCATGCGCGTGTATCAAGTTTCTACTGTACGCACAATTTTCATAACAATATGATTGAATCAATATTTCGTGTTCTTCCAACTCACGTTTTAACTCCACTGAAGTCTGACATGTACTTTCTAAGCAAATTCATGGCTCGATCACTTGTACCGGTGAATGATCTTTTTCGGCCTCATCGGTTGACCCTATTCAAGCTTCCTGTGTCTTTGTAGCTTTTTAATAATCTCGACACAGTCGATTGGTTAAATCGAACCTTCGCTGCAATTGCTCATGGAGAAAGGCCTTCTGAACTCAATGCAACAACAACAGATTTTTTAGCAGGCGATAATTCAACCCTTGGACATGTTGCACTACTTAATCCTCTGGAGTCAAACTGCAGAATCACGTGTTACTATATTCAATTGTTAATTTTATTAAGATGATGCAGTCATGAGATTTTGTTACGCCACCAAATAATAGGCACTGAATTGTTAGTAAAAAATCACAATATTTTTCTATTACTACTAATAAGAAAGATGTAAGTGATAACGTGTTCAATATTCGAGTGATGCAATAAATGTTTCCAGTACCGTACCTCTGCGATTATGCGTAGATAAAATGCATTAAAAGATACGTAACACTGATTTAATATTTACGAATGTGCAATAGGTTATTTTGAAGGAATTAATAATTCGTTGTTATCACGCACACGTGAGTCGGAGCGTATCAACTTCGAAAGCTAATGGAACCAGCAATCCACGTAACAAACTTCGGCTTCCTTCATGTTTGGAACCCGACGTTTGTCAGGGCCCACGACTGAAGGTATACAGAACTCTGTGCCATAATTTAGGGACGGAATTATCGGCAAGATCGTAAAGAAGGACAAACTATTGTTTCGGGGACAAAATGTGGCCAATAAGTGGTCGGTCACGGAAATAGGCAAAACGTGCGTAACGGTCCATCGAAGGGAAGAATTTCCATAAACTCTCCTCGTCTGGTCTCCTCCCTCGCTTTCACGCATAGTTGAGATCCCTAACTGATTTTAGCTGCATCCCTCTGACTTTTTCATGTCTTACAAGGACCGACTGCCGTTCAGATGCTTCTGACGCTATAACTAACCCCGGTTGACCCTGTAGGTCCTTGCTCATCCATGATCAGGCGCGATCGAAAGAGTCGTTTTTGGGCGAACCCGACAGTTCGAAGGGTTTCGATCCGCTTCAAACTCCGCTCGGACTTCGAACTAACAACTAAGATCTAACTGGGCCAAAGTTCACGTGGCCCAGTTCCATCGAGATTTAGGCGACACCTGTACCCAGCCTAATCCGGCGTTTCCCTGAAGAAGAGCGGATTTCATGGCGTCTGAGAGATTCACGGAACCGCGAGACGAACTCGCAACTGTCGGCTTGCATTCTGGCACGTATGGTAGTTTTCGAGATGGGTATTTGATAGGACGCGGACACGTAGGCTACGTATACTCGGTAGATTAGGATGATATAATTACGACATTAACATAAGTCACCGGGCAGGCACGGCCGCGGAATAGTAATCGTGTCGAACACGTGTGCGCGTCATCGCTGTTTCGTTTTACTGCACTTCTTCGGGGTTCACGTGCTGCTCTCGGCTCATCTCGTCCTTCTCCTAAATACCGAGATACTTATCGCGACACTGCTTTCCGAATTCCCTTTTTAATCGTTCGGGGAAAGGATGTTATCTCGCTTCACCGCGTAGCTGTTGTGAATTCGAAACGAACCAATCATCGCTCCGCTACCACGTCAGCAATATTTCACTTACCTTCAGTTATTTAGTGTGCGGGGTAAAGACCCTTCGGTACGCAGCTGGTCACGAAATTGATTGAACGTTTATGGGGAAGCTATAATCTTGAAAATTAAAATGAAGACAAATATTGAGACGACTCATGCTTGGACCTGAAGGCCCGACGTACAAAGACTATACTGCAGTGACAAAGGATTGCTGATACATTGATGCTGCTCTATAGTATTGTCTTACCCAGAGATGGCCATCCGGAGCGACGTCAGGCTCCGACCTTCCTCCACTCTCCGTCCATTCCCCTCACGTAATAAGAAAGTTGAGATGTAATCTCTAGATGAAACTGGTGTCATATATAAAAAATAATTATTCTTATTACGTCACTGTTTCTTGAGAAACCGTATTTATTGACAGTTATTGATGTTTTCGATATCCAGACCACAATGTACGTAAGGGGAATGGACGCAGAGTGGGGGTAGGCTGGAGCCAGGCGTTGCTCCGGATGGCCAAGTCTGGTCTTACCTCACGACACTTCACTCTCATATTTTGTTTCAAATGGTTTATTAATTGAAACTACACACAATGTGATACTTTTATATTTAATTAAAATATATAAACAAAAGTAACAAAGTCAGTACTACTACTATTGCTAGTAATTGTACGCATTTAATGTTAAACATATACAATCACTGATTTGATGCTTTTGTTGCAATGTACCCAAACATCAAATCACAATACAACTTACAAAGGCAGCGGTGAAAGATGAATAATGAAAGGAAATGAAAGGCGAGGTACTCTAGGAAACAAATTTTACAAGTACACGAGGGAACAGAATGAGAAACATATAAAATAAAGTAAAACACTTTGACAAAGGGAAGAATGAGGAAAAAATTACAATGAAATAAATTTAAATTAGAGTTGCTATGGCAGAGCGTTTGAAGGCAGCAAGAAATCTACAAAAGAAATCCAGATGATATACCATACATATTTTCAGTCACATGTAATCAATTTAAACAATTATATGTGCAATAAAATACGGAAGTGACGTCCTATGTTGAATTTTTCACATTTTCCCTGTGATGTGGGATATATTCAGAATTTTAAATGAAAAAATATTTCGGCACAGCTGATAGAACCATTCAAATTGACAGTAAATTCAGCTCTCTTTAAATGTTTACACAGTTTGGATTTGATGCTGACAAAGGTATATCAAAAGGAGGCAAAATAATTGAAAGAACTCTGTACTGAATTTTTTATATCGTATTGTTATAAATTTTAAAATATGAATACCAGGTAGGTGTCTTATACTCTGAAATGGACCTGACCATGGAACAATAGCTTAACCCTTTAAGGACAAGGAACACGAATTTCTGTTTCAGCAAAATATCGTAGTACGTGGGCATTATTTATAACTTGAAAATTTTTTCCCAAGTTGTTACGTATAGAGCACATCAACAGCATTGCGTTTCTCATTTATTTTGAATCTTTAGATTCTGATATTGGTTTCAAAACCTGTTGGTAAATTAATTCATTCTTATCTGCAATGGCAAGTATGTTGTATGTAAAGTAAAGAAATTTATATCCATAAAGTTATGCTTTTGTTTGAGCCTATATATAATATTCTTATATCTTCTGTGATAACTATATTTCACTTATGTCTCAGAATATGCCGGAAACAACACTAAGTTTCGAGAGTTCCGGTTCTCAAAGTGTTAAGGCAGCTTATCTGCTTAAAATGTTTTGACGTTCTATAAATAAAATCCAACGTTTTATATGCTGTGGGCATTATTGATACAATGTGTTCAGGAAAACTGAGGTCAGAAGATAATGTTATGTCCATATCACGTATACAGGAAACAGAGTTTAGAGATACGCCGTCAAGACTATACTCAAAAACTACTTTATGTTTCCCATAACAGAATCGTAAGAACTTACATTTAGAAATGTCGAGGAAGATGCTATTGCTTGAACACCATGATTGAAGGCTGGTAAGATCATCTTGTAAAAGTAAAACATCATTCATCCATTTAATGTCCCGGAATACCTTTAAATCGTCAGCTTAAGTAGGAATCGACTATTGTGCAATCCGTTCGTCGGTAATAAATAAAATGAATAATAAAAGTCCGAAGTGCGAACCCTGGGGTTCACCTGGCGTAACCTCAAAGGGATAAGAGAAGGTAGATGAAAGAAATAAGAAATTTGAAATTTGTGCTGAGAACGGTATGGTGAATTTGATCAAAAGCAGGAAAATACTCGCTGCTTTTCAATTATTATATTTATGGAGAATTGCGACAGTTCTTTACAATAATATTTTCGAAAATGTTGGGGACCACATTCTGAATATTCATCGGTATAAAATGAATAATTTTATACGTTTGAAATGGATAATTTTAGACGTTTGAATTTAATTATTTTTAGACGTTTTCTTCCGATGTTACCATATAATTATAAGTTTTCCTGTTAATTAGTCATATCTCTTATAAGATTAGGATGTTTTAACCCACATCTAATCCGTTCGGCATGTTTTTATGAGTAGTCTTAACACTATAGTGACCGCTGTCACATACACGTAATTCAATTCATCTGAATAATACATATGTATATGCAACAAATAAATAAATGTACCAATTCCTGGCAGAAATAAATGGACACGCACTTCTAAAATTGAAGTTGTAATATAATCGATATACACAGAACAAATAATGTAGAATGTGTTGTTGCTTCGCTAAATGATCGTAAAATTGACCAAGGCAATTAGTTTTCACAAAATATTTGTGGCCGTCAAAGTGATACGCATGTGGGACGTCCCTGCAATTACATTAGGAAGAACAAAAATGTAATGATTAACACAACGATGATAATACTGTACAGGCTTGAAGGTAATAAAAACTAAAGTGACACTGATGCAACTGTATTACAAAAGCCTGCCACATTTTACTAACGACAAGAATGTGAGAATGAATAGAATTACCAAAATCAAATGATAACGAAGAATTTACCACTTTAAGTTAGTGCGTTCTAAAAAATTATACCGCGTATCTGTAACGCATCAGTCAAAAACGTTTGCAATAAAACATATGTAAAAATCTCTACAATTTGTAATTGAAGGTACAAGGTGCGCAAAAGAGGACAGAACGCTTTAAATTGAAATATCTCTTTAACGAGATAGTTTTTAGTGCTGAACATTTTGAAAAATTATTTGTCACTGACAAGAAAATTTGTTGGTGCCATTTTGAAAATTATAGTGTCATAAAATCATGGGACCAAACCAACCGAAATGTGGCTGACACATTAAGAAGATGGTCTTCGACTCACAAAAATCGACCTAAGCCATACAGTAAAATAATAACAACAATGTAAGTCAATAATTATTGATTTGGTAAACAAATTTGAAAATACTGGTTCGGTGCTCGACTATTTGAAAGTACACGTCGCTCGTCAAAAAACAGTGCATACAGCGGCTAGTATAGAAAATGCAATGCAGGTCATTTCGAAAATTTGATAAATTAATTTCCTTCTTTATATACAAAGTAAAAAAAAGTTATCAGCTTTTAAAGTGTTCGGCCATTTCTGTCCACCCTGTATAAGACTTCCGAATTTCCACGAGATCCTCGAAAAGAGCAGCGTGAAATCGAGAGCCGTAGTTCGAATAGTCGGTGAACTGATGAAGCAGTCAGACGATCATAAAAGGTAGGCCAGTCGAGGGTCGGTTGATGAAGAAATAAAAGTGTAGCCATGGTGTCCCCCTGGTCCAACCGGTCGGAAGGTACAGAAAGCACAGAGATAGGGTTGCTGAGGCAGGCAGATCTCTCCCTCTCTCTGTTCCTCTGCCTTTCTGGGTTTATCCGAGTCACCGATCGCGTAGATTCCAAGAAGCAGCCGAAACAATATCATAACTCGTCAGGCACGGCAACCCATCGCCGTAAATAGAAATGCCTGATACCGCGAGAGCTGGATGTTTCGTATTCCTCCCGCGCAAACCGGGCTCCATGATAATTACGATGCGACTTGGTCTCCCGCGATCGGTTTTTGATGTCCTTACAACGCCGAAATAGCCTCTGGTACCGGTTCGACATGATTCGTGATCGAAATCCGTGATCGATTTCGTTCTTCGGTAGCCGAAGACATAGGCTTAACCTCAATCTCCTGAGCTAAGGTTGATTCAGAGGACCTATTTAAAAGGTTGCGTCAAGTGTCACAGCTTCAGTCTAGGGTCAGTTTCTTTCTAAATCAACCTTGACTGAGTCTGATCGTCTCAAAAGATGTCAGCTGGTTACTGCATTCACAGATACACGGTCCTTCATGGTTCCAACATATTTTACCCTATTCCAGTGTGGTCTAACGAACCTGATCGCGTTCGATTCAACGACAATCAAAGTTATTCAAAGGAAACTGGATCGCCTCGGTCATCCTTTCACAGATTTCCGTTCCTTTGACGATTTCATTCATTCTCCTCGGTCCGCATCTTTTGACATTCGTTACGGGCGGCTACCTTAGAATAGACACTAGAGCCACGGTCGCTTAATCCGCGAATCGAAGCTTTCATGCATAATTCATGGCCCCGGTAAGCTCGCGGTGTCTTTTGAATCGGAAACTTTCGGAATTCCCTCCCGGCGGGAAATTTATCGCGCTTACCCGGCTGAGAAAACTTGCGTTCTGCATCTTCGTGGCCGCTGGAAAACAAGAGACACGAGAGTCAAGCTATAGGTCCATTTTTTTAATCGAAATGACGCTCACATGCAGGATCATCGAAGGAATTCCTCCCGACACGGAGGCCGAGGATTCTTTTTCTCTAAACTGCCATAAATCCTCCAATAACTCTGCCCAGGTCCTGCGGGGGTGGGCTGGAGGTTGTTATTAATACTTGAGAGTCCCCAGGCTGATGGAATTAGGCATGGCCATCAGAACGGTTCTGGAAATCAGGCTGATTCGCCGATACAATTGACGTAACGCGTGTACACTTGGTCTCATGCGGGTGTCAGCCATCCTGAAGAGGCCGTTCCCCTAACTCGGTGTCAATTTCAATTGCCGCTTGAAGAGATTGATACGGGTGATCCCGGGAGCAGCACGTCTACCATAAATGCAGAAAGCGTTCCGAGGAGAACTCGACGGACTTTATGAGCACGTTTTCGGGGAACGATGATTTGGGTAATTCCTGGTGGACGGGAGATTTCGAGGCCCGATTAAGCGGAACCACTGATGAACAGACTCGGCTGAAAGGTACTGCGTACTTAATAAAGACGACGACAGTCGCGAGGAGGCTTCGTGAAAGCTAGGCCCTCGGTTCGTGGAACAAACTCGCATGGGAAAGGTCATTGGGGGCAAGATCTGGTACCCTGAAGGATTACCTGTTCGCGTTCAACTAACCCAATAAAATGATTCGCTGACTGCCGGTGACCCGTCACCGGTCACCGCCGCCTTAATTTGGAAAGTTCAATGAGGACAACGCTGGCTCGAAGAGAGCCTGATGACAATCAGCAGCGTTCCCATTGTCAAAGCGAGCGTGCCTAATGGATTTACGGTCGCAAAATTCACCGGCCAGACATGTCTCGCCTTCGTACAATTTCGGAGACGATATTAGCATTAGAGAAACGGGCAAGGTTTCGGCCCAGGTAGATCATCCTACGCGTTGCTCCAACAACGACAAACCACACCCGCCTTTGGACAATGGGTGACGCACTGCATCAGGCCCCCCTTTCTTGAATTATGGCTTAGGTGGTCCCTGCGCGCCGTTTTAACTATCGTTCGACCACGATCCTCTCGATCAGCTACGTGTTTTTGCGACGGCTCACCTGTGAAGCAGGTAGATCGTGCGGAGATCGAACATCAGGTAGAAAACGGGGCCTTATTTATTGAAGGATGTCGATTCTGGGACCGTTGGAATGAAGTTGCGTTCCCAGGGCCGCCGACCGTTCGGAGATGATTTAAATATTACATCCAGACAAGCGTTTTCTCGCAGCAACGATCGCCCGACGCTTGTGCAATCACTCTCGCTGAAATGTCATCGCCTTCATTCAGGATTAACGAGCATGAAAGAAATTTTCGTTCTCACCGTATCTTGGAATCTCGTGAAATCTCGCGACGCCGGCGGGTCTGATCGTAATAGAGAAACAATTTGATGCCGGTATCCAGTAGCGCGGGCCATCAGGACGTGATAGTGACAGGGGACTGTCCGCGATCAGGACAATAAGTCAATCAGGCGAGTCGATCGCGAGCAGAGAGACCTCCAGCCGCGCGACGTGAAGCTTCTGACAAATGATTCTGCCGATACGAGGTCCGAGAGGAGGCAGTGACGTCTTCATACGACGCTTGTCCGTCACACAAATCGCCTGAGCAGGCCTTCCACGATGTCACCGATTTATTTTACGAGACGACCCATCGTTCCGGCCGCGCCTGTTCACGGTTATATTGAGTCCTTACGCGACGCGTCCCACAGCCTCCCAGATACACCAACACGTATCGATGCTTTATTGGGATCCATTACCTTTCCACGACCCTCTCTCCCGGCGAGGATATCGATATACAGGATTCGGCCTCCGGGGACAAAGCGGAGAAAAAAAGGGAAAGAAAGTCATAAGGCATCGCAATCACGTTCCAACTCGAGAGATCGAACGGTCAGATACCGGGCCCGTCGTATTTTTCTTCGTAACGGAGATCGACCGACTGGTCTACCTGATAATCCCTTCATAACGTTCTTTGAAATTAGATTACGCAGTCGATGGGCAAGACTGTACCAGCGTCGCGCTTCAAGACCTTCGAGCACCGCAGGGCCAATTTTCTATTCTAATTGACGGATTCATGGTGCCTGAAACGGTCCTCGAAGCAACAGGGTTCAATGGATTCAGGGTACCTCGAGAAAGCGGTGAGGAATCTGGACGAAAGGATCAGCAGGCAATTTCCTGGTAGCCCTACCGGAAGACCAGAGGGGCCCTAATTACCAACGGCAATTAGAAAATTGCGTCAGCTCGGGGCAGGCGCGATTCATCATCGTTCCCTTCGAACAATCGACCCATTGTGTCCACACGGATTGCTCCGGATTCCGATTCTACCTGACCAGGTAGAGAAATCGGTTGGAAATTGCGAAAGCTTCCCAGGTACACGCAGGGGGTGTAGAACTTTCGCCCGGGAAAGAAAAATCGCCGAACATATTTTAGCGTCAGCTCACGGCGGGGCTCCTGACTTCTCGATGGCTAGAACGATGCTCGAGATACAGGTCCGCGATCGGCACCATTATTCAGGAGCGGACGGATTTTGCCGGTTCGATCTCACGGTGAATTGGATCGCGTTAGACAACGCGCGGCGATTAATGGGGCCCGAGGAGATCTTTCGAAAAAGCTGCCGTCCCCGCGAGAAGCCTCGGAACTTGTTCGCTCTTCCAGGAATCCGTTGATCGTTTAATTTATGGCCGCGGCGACTGACCTCCTGGCATTTCTGATTCCGAACGGAATCGAATACCGGTTTTCATTATCGATTAGTGCGACCCGCGACGATGCAATTTGTCCCGAGTCCTCCCGAGCCAGACTCAAACGTGGACGAAAGTCTGATGGGAGAAGCTGCGACGACGGTGTCGCTACCGTGTACTCCGCCGGTGTCCACGGCTGATTTTCAATCCCATGCAGGCCGTAAGAAAAATTGATACGTGGGCCCCTAATGGCCCAACAAAAACGGACCCAACAGGGACGCGACAACAAAAGCGTATGCATATTATGAATGGACGGCGAAGGAGGAACGGATGCCAGAAATATATTGCCGTTGGTGTGCACCCACTCTCTACGACTTGCACACACGTGGCCACGAAATGTAGGATGCGGCAGAAAAAAGCTGCGCGGGTGACGGGATGGAGGGAGGGGGGTTCGTTGGGAGAGGCACGGTGCGAAGGAATAAACGGAGATGAGAAAAACGGGAGACGAAGCTCGAGCTTCCATCCTTTTATTTGGCTTTGTGACGAGGCCCCGCACGACAGAAAATTAGTAAAATCCGGCGGCTAGCGCGTGGAACTGTCTACCCTCGGATTTATAAGGAGCGAACAGACGATTTATGCCCGGGCCAGTGTTATTTATCGATTTCGATGGAGCACGCGATATCGTTGCACGGATATCGATACGTTCTTGCCTCGAACGCCTTGCCTGGATTCCCTTTTTCTCCTTCCACTTTCGCGTCTTACGCTGCAGTCTCTGTTTCCTTTGACTCTGTTGTTTACTTTTCAGAATCGAGGGTGGACCAAGAGTTTTCCGGACAGCGATTGGTAAGAAATAGTGTAAGGGCTTAGAGATGCGAGTCCGGACGGGGATTGGACTTTCTTTGACCCGTGACATTCACCACGAAACCTGACGGGAGGTCGAAACCTGAAAGGAACAACATGGAAGATCTTATAATTCTTAAAGATCTATTCGCTTCTGTCAGACTTGCATCTTGCTGAGAAAATTGTTTGCTGTAGACTTTTACGACAACATTTTGAATTTTATTTAAAGTTTCTAAAATTTTTGTTGAAAGGAATTGAATAATACGTTTTGTTTATCTAACGTGTATTGCATGAGACGAAATGCGATATTAGTTATGGGATGATCTGATAGTTATGTCACGTCGAGTTGTGTTGGTCCAGCAAACGGCCTCTCAGGTACAATGGAAACCATAATTGTTTATGAAAATGTGTATTTTTCTCTAATAAATGTGTTTGGTCATTTATAATATCGTTTTTAAACATACCTTTTATGTTAAATAAAACCAGTAATTTAACTAGCATTAATTAAATAATAGATTGGTCCTACCTGTATTAAAGTTTTATCATTTTGAATCAGAGAATTCATTTTAAACTTCTTTTACGCGATCAGTACCATTGTACTTCCAAAACGGTAGTTAATTGGTACAACAAGATTTAGAGAATTCGATGATTATGTCATTCAAATACGATCATGATACTTTTTCATTAAAATTGCATCTGATTATAAACATTGTTGATTATAGGTATTGCTATTATATACAGATTTTTATTAATCAATCCAATATAGAGATTCGTTGAATAACTATACTGATTCTGAATCGGTTGTTTTCCAAATTGATCTATCTAATTTACCTTAACAAACAATTGCGTCAACCCTTAGTTGTTAAGGGCTCGACATTTATTTCTGGATTTTTCGTACTGAAGGTCACATAAAGATCATGCTATCATAAGCCAGTGTATTGGTCTTGACCTCTACTATTATATCACGATAATAAAAATATGTAGTCCGTTTAAAAAAGTATCGATGACCCTGAAATCTCGAAAAGTATGATCTTGCGAAAAATTGTTTGCTAATAATACATGGCCCTTCAAACAAATCATGTTTTCTTTTCAGATTTTTCCTATCATCAATAACAAGTGACATATTTAAAGTTCTCAAGTTAGGTGGAGTACCCTGCATAAGCTCTTTCATTTGAAAGTGCCATAAGTCGATTTTGCAGAAATTTTATTTTAGTTGATTATGTAATGTAGTAGAATTTTGGTACGTCAAAACCTATCAGATCTGTGAAATTTCAGCAAACTTGGAAACGTGAAATACAGGGGAAGCGATTATTTAAAAAATTTGAAAGGAGCTGACGCATCGAAGATTTAATAATTCTTATTTCTGATAATCATGATGAATAACCTTGAATTTAAATATGTTAAATGAATTATTTATGAATTTACTTATGAAATCATGAAGTGTGCGTTATTTAAATCAATATGTCCTTAGCTTTATTAAAATGTTATCTTTGAAAATGCCTTAAATCACTTTACTAATATGAGAAAAGTTTAGTTCGTTAACTTCTGTAGGAAAATAATTATAATGAAGATGATTTATATGCTCGCGAGGCCACAAATAACAAATAATGGTCTCTATAATAAGCAGTCACATTTTTAAAAACCCTAAATACCTCAAAATTGCAAGAAAGTAACTTATAAGTGACTACTGTCAAAAGAAAGGGCTCATATATTTGTTAACATAATATTTAAAAAAAATAGTCATAGGTAAACAAAGTACCAAGCCTCCAAAAAAGTATGTACACAACTGAACTCCTACGGTGGGTCTAAAGTCTGAGGGTTACTTCGCACTAAACACAAATTGACACAGACAGATTCACTTAAATTGTGAACAAAGAAACACGAAATCCAAACAGTATATTTCACTGAATTCATATGGATCATCATCATTTAAAACCTTGAAGTTCAACTGCATAAGCTAGAACAGAACGTTAAACCGTTCGCTGCCAGTCGCCAAAAATCCTACTCCTAAGCAATCTGTATCTTCAGCCCCGCTAAAAACCCTGAAGACTTCCCTCTTTGAATGAAATCGTCCGTGCGCTTTTTCTACGATAGATTAATACGCCATAAACGCTGAAGAGCAGCGAAAGAGGAAAGATCAGGCCGATTAGGCGCAGTGAACGGGGCGCAGTGTTAGGGATGGGAGCGGTTTGCCGTGCAATTATTAATTCCAGGAAATCGATAAGCTCAAAGAGGTGGCTCCGGGAGCCGCGCTTGTAATTATTGCCGGCGGAATAGTACGAAGAAGAAGAGAGCACGGAGGCAGCCCTCAAAGCACAATGCCACCTTCTAATCACGCTTCGACTTATCGACAAGAAGAGGGGTCTTGTTTTACCTACACCTTCGGCTTCAGGTCATCAAGAGTTCTTCCAACTTACCTAACAGCGTTTCACCTACGTTCGAACTTCAGGTAACACTTTCCCTTCAAGATCAGGTTAACTAGAGCACCTTCGACCCGGACAATGGGCCACCCATCGTCCTTTGAATAAATCATTTATATTGTTCGAGAATGGTTTGACCTAGACGACGCCTCGTCCGTCGCGGTTAGGTCAGGAATTAGGTTGGATCGGACAACGATGGCTTCAGGAACTTTTCATACGATATTTTTCGGAGTATGATCGTGTAATGTAGCAATCCTGGACGATTGAGGTTGTATAGGACCGAATCTCAGATTATAAATCATTGTACTTTCGGCCCCCTCTTTAATTTTCTTCTCACTATACCAGAATCCTTTAAAAACCATGTTCTATTTGCTTAGATTATTAGAAGTTAGTTTCATTTCCAGAATCAAGAAGCTTGGTTCCATTTCTACAGTGTAACCTATTTTAAGGCATGCATGAATTTATTTCTGCTACTTGAAATGATGCAAAAGAATGTTGCTTACAAAAGTTATATGAATTCGACGAGGACATGGTATGATATTAATGGGTTTGACGTAGATGGAAGTTTAGTGGACATTTCAGGGTAAAACGTATGTTTTAAATAGAATTACACAATTTCTTAAATAGGTAGCAATTCTTCTTAATATTCAAATTATTACAGTATCTGAAAAATGAATACTTCACGAAATATTTTGATTTTCTCGTTATGTTCTCTTCATGTGTTATTCAAATGAAACAACTGAGGTCGAGAGTGAACAGCACATGATACTTTGTTACTATTCAGTTTTTAAATATTTGTCGAATTTCGATCCTCCGTCCGGCTGAATTTCATTTTCGAAGAAACTTGATCGTCAAAAACTTGGTGCTCCCAAATTTTATTTCTGTACGCCTTACAATTGAATCGGTGAGTTAAAGAACAGTACAAGCCCAAAAACCATATTCTGAGATATTTGAAAAAATAATATCATTTTCCATGTATCATCAACACCATTGGTTTTATAGTGCTGTTCCAATTTAAACACGATTATGCTAACGCAGATGAACGTTCATATATGTGTAACTATGGTTAAACTTTGTTCATTAATTTTCAATAATTAAAATAAAACCATTAGACTTGTACTGTTTTTCAACTCACATCACTGTTTAGTCAGGAAATTTAAAAAATAACACAGTACTAAAAAAAACATTTATTAACTTGCTTTAAACATAATTAAAGTAGAAATTATTCTAAGCAAAGTGATTGTTAAACAGATTGTTGAAACAGTACAAATCCATAACAGATACTGTT
Organism: Macropis europaea; assembly: GCA_916610135.2. Lineage (NCBI taxonomy): Eukaryota > Metazoa > Arthropoda > Insecta > Hymenoptera > Melittidae > Macropis > Macropis europaea. The sequence goes on along the minus strand of OU744345.1, from coordinate 19,451,781 downwards.
TTTACACTCATTAAACTGAAGAAACTACTAAAATACGAGTATAGGCCACTTTTTTGCACTGTTTTTGGTCCCAACATATACTTCCATACATTTTACATTTAGTTTTGAGATTGTTTGAAAATGGCTAATGTTGAACTTGCACTGTTCTTCAATTCATCGATTCAATGAATCTATCACTATGCTTATGCATCTGTGTGTGCACGCAAGCTTTTCAATTATTTATGTTGCTTCGAGGTTCAATACAACGTACCGATCCGCTGGAATTATTGTTGTACGTTGCTACAGACGAATCGAGACGTTAATTAAGGGATCGATCCAGCGACGTCTCGTTGAAAGCGTCCTAGAAGTAAATCTCTGGTTTATTATCTGGAACGTTTAAGTTTTTCTTCGATGGCTCCGAGCCAAACTGCTACCGCGCGATTAATGCGTATTTATGTGTATTTTCCTAGAGGTCGTCCACTTATTTCCCCTGGACACGATTTTTCTCCTGGTCCATGCTTCTGCGAAGAGTGTCCTCGCGATTACGGTCGTCCATCTTCGTCGCAAAAAATCAGCCAAATTGCAAAGCTAAAACCGCCCGCGTGTCTTCCAAAATGTCGCAGTTGGAGCGATTGGACGAGAAGTAGCGTCGAAGGACAATTTGGCTGATTTTAAATACATGCGTACGTTTGATAAGTCTTTTTTCAGACCGAAACTATCGCCGAGTTGGAGTTCCTCAGCCCAGGTGCATGGAATTTACCTTACGGCAGCGCCTCAGGTACTTGGCGTTGAATAACGTTTGATAAACCTGGAAGTATTGAAGTATTCTCAAAACACATGACTTTCTGTATGTTTCGGAATCTAACGATAATCAGAAAATATTTAGGAGCAATCATTGCAGACAGGTGGCTTGACGATTCGTTCAAGACTTATGCAATTTTATAGGTAAAAGAAAGCAGACCAGTTTAATGTTGAAGATCAGGAACACTAACTCACTCGAACTTTAATATAAACAATCAAAATGTCTAGAACGAAGAATCTTGAGAATACAATGTCCAATTTTTTAACTGTGCAAAACAAATATTTAGAGGGATCTGACTAAAGTATTGTTAGAGAAGTGCCTGTCCATAAACAATCTTTTTTCCTGAACATATGCCGAAAAGTAGCTGTGATCTACCTTATTCGATTTGTTTAAGTGTAAAATATACAATCTTAGTCTTTCTATTATTTTTACTAATTATTTTATTTCTGTCTATACAGTGGCATGCTTTAGACATACATAGAGTGATATGAATAACTGAATCGTTTATTATTGAAAGGGCGTATGTCCATTTTTTTAATTTTACACCGAACAATAAAAACTTTCTAATTTTTTTCGAAATAACGTTTATTCGTTTTTTTTCAATCGGAATCGATAGAATATATCAAAAGACACTTTTGAGCCCTTTCTAACTCTAAACAGGGCTAGTGATGTACAGTTAGACAAACGCATAAGTTAATTTCTCCAAAATATAGACGCTCGCCCTTCCAACAATAAACGATTCAGTTGTAGGTACAAAGTAACATTCACCAAACGTTCTGCCTGAAAGTGATAGTTACGCGCCCTAATTACGATATGATGAAACCTGAAATGTTCTTCTGCAGTATTCACTACATTAGAACTAAATAATAGCTTAGAATGATGTGAACAGTTCGGTATCATGTTTTGATTCACTGTTTCAACAGTGAATTTCTGGCTTGTCTTTTGAACCAAATCTGACCAGTCTTTAGGTAAATAACTATCTCCTTCTTTCTCTTTTCTCTTTCTATTAATTCAAAAGACCTGCCACAGGAAATGTAACTGTGGCAAGGTTCTGGAAAATGTTGAACTATTTCTTTTAAATTTTCACAGCTATGGATTAAGGTGTGGAAAAAGTGTTTGTCGCACCAAACGATATTTGTTTTTTATCAGTAAAATACGTTGTAATCCAAAAGTGGCTAAAAATAGAGATGATTGTTCGTTGCACCAAAATCTTCAATTGTGGGGCCCAGTGGAACAGAGGCACATGCCACAACACCATAAATTTACAGGAAAACAAGTTTCAGGCCATCAATCTTCTCCAAAAACTATAAGAACTGAGAGTATACATCTAGTCGCTAATAACCCAACTCAGAGGTTGATGCGACTTAAAATAAACACACAAAAAGGAAAGTTTTAGAAAAAATAACCTTCTTAGGAATTTCGGTACTAAATTGTAATTATTTTAACTGGTAATTGAAGTAGAATCATTATTTTTCTTTACTAGAATTTTGTTACAAGTTCTCTAAGAACACAGAGTGCCATGGGCCTTTTTTCCACTAGATATTTGTTTGCTTTCAATGTCAAGGAATTTTAGTATGCTTCTGTTTACAAAAGGGTACCTGCCACGGTGCTAGCTTGTAGGAACTAGTTGATTGTACAAAAACCTACAGTGGATGTAGATATGGCATATGCGCCTTTTCCACTGAGCCCCTCAATTCCAAAAAAATTGACCGTTACGTAGCTGAATTCAATGTGGGACATTGCTCACCGATGACCACGGTGCCCCTTGACGTGTTAATAAATAAACACTCACATCAAAGACAAACTTAAAGGAGGGTTCGGCATCAGAGAATGGCATTTACGGGAAGAATCATAAGAAATGTAGGCAACCGGAAGCCGTGCGATAGCAATGGCGATATCGGTACGACCTCTAGGAACGAGCCCGTGACCACGGTGGGCCCTGTTCTGTGTGGTGTGCCCTACAAGAAGTGATCGTTACTGCACGCCGCCCTATAATCTACACGGGCTAATGACGTCCATTACGTTACTGCTCGCCTCGGACCGCTCGCGTCGCTTGGCTACGGTCCCAATACGCGACTCTGTGTATTCTCCACCACCGTAAACAACACATGGAGGATTCCACATGATAGACCAGTTCTCAGGCCCACGTGAACTGTTTCAATTTTACGTCGACACTTCCTTCTTCGTGTTTACAATCGTGTCCCTTCGATCGCCAGCAGAAGACATCACCTTGTTCACAAATTTCTTTGGGCCTTACATCTCCACACCGACGTAACACATTCATAGAAATTTCTGTGTGGTGAATATACAATTCCTGCCGACAATTGGGCTTTCTGTGGACTTATCAGGTCATTGCCTAAGTAATATCGTTTTTTATATAATAAAACATGTATTGAGTAAATATAAATGTGTTATGCAATTTTGTTTTGTAAAAATTGTACTGTGAATGGGATGGAATGTGAGGGATCTACTCTGTTTAAAATTTTTCGATGAAAATTTGGATTCTCGTAGCAAAGACCTGTTGCTGACAATTTCGTAAATGGGATGGTATTTTAGTGGAAAAGTGTTATGATGGCGTTTGTCACGCTCGAAATTAGCTGACATGCCAATTACTACCTATTTTGGTAGCTTGGTGCTACAATGATACTAATTGGTTGAAATCAACCTGAAATGAAGTGTTTTAAAACAACAGAAATTTGTAGAAGATGGAACCAAAGAACTGTTAAAGCAGTTGGATGAGGACACTGAAATCAGTATTCCGTATCTTGATAATTAAAAATCACTGCACTTGTTAATTCGTTTACGTTGGATGAAGTCATATTTAAAAGCGACATTGCTTGTGGAACGGCCTGATACATGGGCCTGGGGTTCGCCGGGTCTTCGAGATCGACCGAAGGGGTGAAATCGAAGGTCAACGGACCAATCACGGTAATCGGTGCACGCAAGCGTTATCAAAACGACAGACTGGAACCCGAATTGATCGTTGGGCAAGTTAATGGTCGAACAGAGGCCAGTGTCTTCCTCTTTTCTACCTGGTTCCACGCCCTGCTCCATCGTCCCCCGACAGCCATAACTCGGTCGAGCGAAACAGAGGAGGAATCTGTGTGTGGCCGCGCGCAGGCATGTATAAATACGCGAGGAGAGCCGCGTATAACAAGTTATGGCAGATAAATTTATAGCATCTCCAGTGAAACGCCATTACTTTAAATGCACCCCTCTTCTCCCCAGGTTCTGAGTGCGTGATCCTTCTTTTTCCGCTTCCTCTACTCCGCGCGGTTATCGGCTTTTACGATTTTTAAATAGCCCGCACGAATGCCTTCGACGGTTACGGGAATCTTTTGTCCGGCCTCGATCTACGGATTTCAATGATCTTCGTGTTGGATCCCTTTTTCTTCTCTCGTCGCGATTTTACAGCCGGTGCTTCAACGCGGCTCAACTGTTGCTGAATATCTTCGAGCTACGCTCTTCCTCTCTTCGGGCAACTCCGTGATCTTTCTTCTTTTCCAGGTCGTAAAGAGTAATGAGAAGGATTTTTACTTTGTTGCTGTCATAGTGGCCGATGATGATTGCAACGTCCTTGACCGATAAGGCCTTCTTTGAAGAGCAATTCTGCCCTACGATAGGCTCTGATGTTGTCTGATAAACTAATGCTCTTGAATTAATCTGATGTAGAAGTATTTGTCTGAAGGTGCCTGAGGATGTTTGTAAATCAACCCTTGAATTTATTATGATCGATCAGTAAGTCTGTACTGAATTAATCTTCGATTTTCACCGACGAATTCTCTTAGACATTTTGCTACTATAACGTTAAGTTTGCTATGCTTTTTCTTCATCCAAACTTACAATTGGACAGGATAACTTATTGACTATTAATTTGTTTTATTGATTTTATTTTAATAATGAAACATTAACGAAACTACTTACAATAAAATTGAGTTGCAAATGATAAGGAAATTGAATGCAATTAATTAAAAATTCTATAATTATTCTGATGAAATGAAAGTATAATGAAGAGTAATAATTCAATTCATGCAATTCAAAATTTACACATAATAGATTGATACGTCTCATATTTATTAATGAAGTGGAAATGACCAGGAAAATTGGCAGAAAGATAACTGTATGATTAAAATACTTTTTTTCGGCACAGGTGACACGCTCGAGCCAAGATAGTGGCTGTTAGCAGTGTGAGACATTCCGCTTTGCTCGAATGTCTCTAACTAAGATTGAAAAACAATAAAAAAATGGGACTTTCAAATGATATACAATTGTTATAGTTTACCGTGATTTGACACAATCTATAGCACTTTGACAAACTTTTTCAAACGACAAAGTGCAGATTAACATTTTGCCAGCCGCAGATATTTCGCAGACATTGATTGCCTTTAACCATTTGTGGAAAAATTCTCAAATAACGAAACACGTCACAATATTTTCTGTACATTGGATATTATACAATTTCAACTTTACTAATATTTAAATATCTATTTATTATTAATCACAGTTGGGTTTATTTATTTGTTTTCCGTAAGACTTATTCAAATAAATAAAATCCCTTGTGCGTGATGGCGGCCATCGAAGTGTTAATACCAAAAAACAATATCAACAAAGTTTAAACAAAAACTATCTGAATTATACTTTTCTAAACCTGAAAGGATGGCACAAAATTGTACACAGAACATACTATTAGTATGATTGCACTCACATTAAAGTCCCAACATCCTGAACCAAAAAACTGTACCAATCATCTAACTATCCCATGAAAACTACGATCGTAAGTCGTTTAAGAAAAGATAACACGGGCTCCAAAAACGGTGCTCAACATGTACGGCTCAAAACAAATACAAGTTCATTATTTTCATTCATTTTCGATGATCTGCCAAATATCAGTAATGAACTATTGAATGTCTAACTTTACAACATGTCCCTTCAATGTTTACTCCGTACAATATTTAAAAGATTCATAGTACTCAACGCTTGAATGACCAATGTACTATCCTAGTGTGTGACCCTCTGATTATTTTGAGCAGTGTATACAGCAGAACAATGGTACACGCGTCGGTGGAAAATCGCGGCGAGAAATTCGCTGGCAAAGAAGGAGAGGAAAGTTGGAAACCCACCCTCAACTCGCGAGACGATCAAAGTTCAACCTCCATAATCTGGCCTAATCATGGCCCGGTGGCCCGAGTCGCTAACTTCTGTGACGTGTGCCAAGTCGTGGCGGGGATTCAAGAAGATGGGAGGGAGGGTGTATCAGTATCGCTGCGAGTAGGTTGCCAGGCGGGAATAAACCGTTTATCCCATATTATAATTAGTTAAATTCTTCGGGACGTGGAGGTGTCTTTACACGTCAGTCAGCCCACTTCGCTCCCAGGCTCATCCAACCCCTTTTCGTCTCCACCCCCTCAACGATCATCTCCAGAGCCCGTTCCGACTTAACTCGTTCGCCCGGCCAGGTCGAGAGGGGATACGCAAGATATTAAACTAGCCGAAAATTAGTTGGATCTTGTTTAAAAGTTCCGCTCCCGCCGCGCAAAATCGACAGCACCTGCTCTGCTATGTTTCGATCTGTCATGCCACCCCAGCAGCCATTTCTATTCGAGTCTACCATTATACAGGGCGAGCCACGCAACTGTGCCGGGTTGTATCTCAGGTTTGGTTAGAGGTAGGAAAAAGTTGTGGAGGGAAAAGTTGAATGGCATAGGAAGGTCTACTTTCCCATGACTTCACATTTTTCATAAGTGCACCGATGCATCTATGTAATACAAATGCACTTTTTTTTTAAAATGGGACTGCCTATTTTTCTTTACGTAGATCGATTCATTGGAACATTCTACGTAAAAGAGTGTTAAGATACAATGCTAAAGAAATCAGCAATTTGTGAGATATTTCAATTTTTTTATAAGTCGTATGCCATCACATAGTAAGCACTTTATAAATTGTTTCTTTATGTGTTTCATAACAGAATTAATATCGTCACGGGTTTGGCCTGAACAATGTAATCTAAGTCTTCCACAGAAACGAATGGACGCGAGTACACTATCCTTACGGCAACCCCATGGAAAGAATTTAAAATATCTCACGAACAGTTGACTTTTTTGACATTGCACCCTAATACTATTTTATGCAGAATATTCCGAAGAATCGATCAATGTAAAAAAATATGCTTTTCCATTTTGAAAAAGAAAAGTGGATTTGCATTCTTCAGATGCATCGTTGCACTTATGTAAAAACTAAAGTCGTAGGAAAATAGACCTTCCTATACCATCCGTATTTTCCCTCTACAACCTTTTTCAACCTCTAACCAAACTCGAGATACAACTGTTCCGATTGCGTGGCTCACCCTGCATACCTTTGAGACGCTGCAAATCCCTGTAAACGTCTCCGCAGACAGAAAGAATGAAATCGAAATGTAACCGATTCAGCTTGGAAATTCGAACAGGCTTTGGTTGCGGGCATCTGCTGTTGGGGGGCGTGATAATTTATTCCAAGGTCACGACTGTTGAAAATCGACGAGTTGAAAGAGGACGAGGAGGCAGGCGAGCACGCGTGTAATCGAGAACGTCCAATTCCCGAACGAGAGATTAACACGGTATTATTATTCTGACAGGATTTTAATTTCGTCCGTGAGAAGAACGTTCCACGTTCGGTTTTCAGTGGAAGTGACGCGTACGTCGGCCCGACGTTTCGGGTGTATCGATATTGACGAGGGTGCAGTCCCAAAGGGCCCAGAGGAACACCCCCGCTGAGAGGCGGCCACAAATTATGGCTGCCGGACGTGATGCTAATCTGGAGAAAGCTTGGAAAAGCGGGCAGTCGATTGATTCTAATTTATACGTGGCTGCCCGCTGCACTGGCTACGCCAAATTCCAAAAATTCTTTGGCATCTGACAGCTACACTTGGTTACAATAATCATGCGACCGTGTTTATAATAACCTCTACACGGACAAATTTGTTGAAGCTAGGAAAAGTAATATTTACTCAATATAAATTCATACTTACAAAATAAGGAATAAAGAAAAAATATTGTCTATAACCATTGAATTAGAGAAACAAAGTAAACGTACATATACGTGTCAGTATCCCTGAAGAAGTTAAAAATAAAGAATGCAGTAGTTCTGACAAAACAGTCTTCAAAGTGTTAGGTCATACTTCAGGCGTAAATAAATTTACAATTACAGTTACCCTTGATTAACCCCTATGTGGACACTCGGGTGCAAATGTACCCAGGAATGCATCTCCTTTACTTCCAACAAATCCTTTTAGATTCCCATTATGGGGACCTTCTTACGTCTACTAATTTTTGCTGTTTGGAAATCGATTGAAAAAAATTTTTAAATATAGAAGCAATTTTTAAATACAGAGAAATGAGAAAAAATTGGGTGTCCACATGAGGGTTAACGAAAGGCCTAGCATTATTTTTAGTAGCGTTCATCCGCCAGTTTTATAATTCGTTGGTTCTTTCTCCAAAAAATTTCTGCTGTTTCGAACCGTAAAATTCATTTCAATGAATTTAGTCGAATTTCTTTGTCACGTAACATATTTTCGAAGTATCTGAATAAGTAGATTTTTAGATTTCTAAGTTGCCCTGAGAATTTTCAATTAACATATGAAAGCTTTCCTTTTATAAACAAAGGTTTCTATAAGAAGTGATAACAAAAATTTCTATTCCAAAGGTCTGTAAAAAATTCATTCGAGGAATTTATTATCATACGTCTAGAACTCTAGAATTTTATGTTAATGAAACTAAAACTCCTCTAATCCTTTGGCAGAAGTGCTTCAATTCAAATGGAGAACACTTTGATTTCTAAAATTATTTTATTAAGTATTTGAAGCTTGTACACATGTAAGAGAATTGGACATTTCAGATTTACGCACTAATAATATTAATTCAAGTCCCTTGGAGGAAGTAGTAAAAACATTTAACTATTGTAACATAATATTTCTAGTAGCAATATAACGATAGATCTATGTGAAATATTATAAATATTGCATTTATCTAAGGGAAACATCTAAACAATAACATTTTATACGTCTAAAATAAACACCAATTAGTGTGGCATCGGTGCAGTTTGATTTCGCGGGCCTTTATGATTCATAAATTAAACATCACTATAACTCAATGGTAAAATAGGAAACACATAAAAATTGTAAGTACTGTTGATGGTCCATTAATCACTGTCACCGATAGAAACACATACATGCTATATACACGAACATTTTCACATAACTATCGTACAAATTATCCTAATGTCTATCCTCGACAACCGTATCAAGACTATCAATTTCATTGACAACATAGGAAGAGTCAAGTAACTATAAAACATTTTTGCAATATAATCGCTAAAGCACGTATCGATTAAAGTGCTTCTAAAAGAAAATATACCCCATCCGCTTGCAATGATTCGCCGGTGGTTTCCGTTTCCTCGAAGCTGAAGACCGCCCACGTGACAGCGATCATGCTCACGAAGTGGAGGAGCAAGGACGATCGAAGGTTGCGTCTATATAATCGATTCTGATTGCATTGAAGCCCGGTAGTAGTGGCGTTGATTGGTGCATTCATAAATATCCATTAGCGGACAATGTCGGTAATGATCGGGCCCTGTAGGCTACGCCTTGACTGGTATAAGGCCCCCGGTAGCTTCTCTGGTAGCTTTCTTAGACGAGAAATAAGACTGGGAGATCGTAGCACGCCATCCGTCTACATCTCCTTGTTCTTTTTTTCTTCATCTTCGGAGCCTTTCTTTCTTTCGGCTTGTTCGTCTCATTGGAATACCTGCAGGATGAACGCATTCGATTTTGGTCGTATCGGCTGTCCTTCGATCGCTCCTCGCTTAGCCGAAATTCTCAAGGCCGTTTTTGGGAATCGATCACTCCAATCGATCCCATGGCCCTCTGCGGTCGAATATTATGTGCCACATAGTCAGTTCAACCTTGTAGAAAACACTTGGTCAAATGAGGAGTATAATTAAAAATTGATTGAAACGTCTAGCAGTTTGAAATATATTTAGTCCTGAAGGATGAAGCGGGCAAAGCGGAAAGTATTGTACTGCTGACAGTCACCATATTTATTTGAGTCCCTTGTCTAACAGGAATTGTTTCAGCGACATAAGCTGAGTTTCTGCAGATTTTCCAGCTCGTTTTCACTTTGCATATGATCCTAAATATGGAATCGAATTGATCTTTGTCTCTGAATTACAGTTTTGCTTTATTGGTATAATTGCAGAATGTAGAACTACCTGGACTCAATTCAATGTAAAAATAAAATCAATACTTAAAATGCAAGAGAGTAACACTCAAACATGAAAGATTACAACAAGTCTTACGTCTAAGACGTTAAACACTGGTCTAACACAGTCAATGGCTTAAATCAATTAAATCCGAAGAATGAATGTGGCAAAGTATGAATCTATTTCCAGGTGCGAATGTAAAGTGAGAAAACATGAAGATAGCTGTGAATAAGGTTACGAAGGGACAAAAATAGATTAAAGAGAATCGTGAGAGATCGATGTGACTGGCCATTTTTATAATAATTTTACACCGGTACAAACAGAAATTACCTTCTCAAAGTCTCCATGAAGAGGAACCATACAAAACTTGAACCTACAATTCCAAAACGTCTAAGAGATTTGATGAATCCAACAGTATCAGCTAAAATCTGTGTTCTTTGTCATCTAGCAAGCGTTGTGTTCGACCCGCGACCTTGAAAGCGTCAGCCAGCTACCATCGCATCGATTTCTGATCAGTTTCGGATGAAATCTCGTACGCAGATTAGAAAGCCTGTTCGCCAAGGAATTCGTGAGCTACACATGTTCGAAATCAGCGGCAACCCATCCGGCGATGATCAGAGGCTGGCTCCGATAGTCTCTAATCCCTTTGGAGCGAAGATCGGCGATCGTTTGGCGCGAAACGCGTGAATCGATCGGATTTTCAGGTCCACTAGATGAGAACCAGTCCCTCCGGTAGTTATTTCATCGACACCGATCCCCCTGCGTGAGTCCACACACCCGCACGCGTGTGTGGGGAGCACACACACACGCACGCACGCACGAAAAGTCTCCTGACAATGGCGAGTTACCTGTTGAACGTACGGACAGGTGACACCCCACGTCCTTTATCCGTTGCGTCGTATTTTATCGGACGGAAAGTTTGATTTCTCGTGAGCCACAATAAAATACTTCGGTCGGCTCCCACGCCGATCAGCAGTCAAGTGAGGCCGGATTACTTTCATAAATTTCTACCCCTCCCCCTCCGCTCGATCGGAAACCCACGAATAATCCGGCTCTGTGTACTCTGCACGTGTGTCTTCGGGCCCAGGAAGTCGGACAATGAGAAGATTCGAAGCGTCAATGTGCTCGCATCTTTCTTCTTTTTTGGCAGATGTGAAATAAGTGACTAGAAACTGATGATTATTAGTGTAAACTGTTCTGTGTTCGTTGCTAGGTTGCCAGGAGTTTTTACTCGACATTGTATGTTGAGTCTAGTGAAAGTCAAGTGTTAGGATTGTGTGATGATACTAGGAACTCAATCAGATGATACACGGGGTGTTTATAAAATTCTGGAAATGATTGCTTCTATCGCCATGTGCCCTTAAATAACAATATTTTCAGGAAACTTTTTAACTGTTAAAAAATTTGTCCTCGAGAACGTCCTTAGGACAATGCGATTTTAAAGACTATCCTGATGAAGTTTGTTTGTGTAGTATATCAAGATTTTTGTAAGTATACGTTGAGTACAGTGAAAGGCTACTGTTAGTATTGTATGACGGAAATTAAGAAATCAATCAGACGATTTGTACGATGTTTATGAAACTCTGGAAATCGTAGCCTCTATGAATTTTTTGAGTGTTATTTCTTAAGGGTATATTATAATCTTATTAATCAATTAAACGTGCGAAAACTGTCACTGAAGCTATAGGTGGGAGACTCTAATAAGAGGGTCTCAGACGTACTTACATATTTACTTTCAACTCGTCGCATATAATATCACAGACTTATGAATACATAAAATGATGGAAAATAATATAAAAGATGTAATGAACAGTTATATACAAATATTATCATTCTTCATTCATGGAATTAAATTCTACTGTTGTCGAAAATAGATATACTGAAAATAAGTCTGTACCAATTAACAGACTCTTATAAATAATGCTTTCAAAAACTTTAATATATTCACACAATAATTTTGATGATTGTTTTCTGAAACATTCATAATTATAACGCTCGTTAATATCAAGAGGAATAAATATTCCGATAGTAATGAACGAGGAAAGAAAATTCAAGAGAAAAGAAACAAAAACATTTAAGAAGGAACAGAATAAAGGCCGTAATACACATAATCATAGGAATTAATAAAAATAATGATATCTTATATTAACGTATAAATTTAACTTTTCCAACGTAATTTGTACTAATTAAATTGTTTGTACAATAACCCAAGTAAATGGTCCAGAATGGGACAAAGGATGTTGGTAACTGGAGCAAGTAGGTCAATAAAAGGGATAGGAAACAGACTGTAATTTTCAGTATAATTCTTTTAGGCAAATTTACTTCGTATCTGCAATTGTGCTACTTTTAATACTAAAACGCCCAATGACGTAATAAATCCACATTCCATACAAATTTTTTGTTCGTATCAAAAAAACATATTTTCCTTTACATGTTCGTTAATGGGATCACTTACCTCATCTACCAGTTCAGAATTTGTGTAAAAGGCTCAATTACTGAAATAAAAAGACAGAGATAAGAACTCCGTCATAGCAGACAGAAAACTGATAATATACATACTTCCTGTACAATTATGTAAATAATATATATTTACCTATAAACACTTAGATAGTGTTTTGATGTGCGTATGTGTGATATTGTTCGCACAAAAGACGCTATTCTATTATAACTGACTCCCAGGCAAAAATATTTTACAAATTCAAATAAAATTATTAAGTCATCCGAGAAGTTCGTAGCATTATCGTGAAGACTCGTACAAGAGAAACCGCTACGAACTTTTACTCTGTCCTAATATTCTAATCCCTGCGTTCATTAACGTTCTTTGCTCCGTTTCGATGAGACGCAGCCCTAATGTTTGGTTCCATCCCTTTTTCATTCACCTGTTTACTAAAGTGTTTCACGATTTCTCTGCAACCACGAAACCTGTAACTTCCATATCGATTCCTCTGGCCATAGAAGGCATGAAATTTTTTGCAGCTCCAAATGGAAGCGTGAAGTAACTTCAACGTCCACATTTCGATCGCAATTGCCTAACAAATCGCCATACAGTGCGCGGTGTGCTTGCTCAAAATATGATTAAGCACCATCCGTGTCCCGCTGGCTGGTAAATGACTGGTTGGCCGCCATTGACAGCAGATTGGAATCATCAGCGATCAGATACGTCGAACGTACACGACAGTCGGTGCAAGTAGGTGTTGGTATGAAATTTAAGACAGTCCGATGTTCGTTATTCCGCTGGCAGCGAATGCTGGCAGCTTGATGCATGACGTACCGCGTACAATAATTCGTCATGACTTCTGCTCATTCGTCATTCGACGGAGAAACGATGCAAAAGTGCAGCGGAACTTTCTCTAAGTGCGAACTCGAGGCTTGCTGGGAAATTGATATCGCCCGATAAAGGAGGGCAGCCTCTTGCGATGCGTGGCGCTAAAATTTTCAGCCGTCCCGAGCCAACTTTCAGCTACCTTTTCGAGGACTTCGAAGAACCTGTCAATACTCGACTCGAGTGGAGGATGAATCTTCAGTTTTTATGACGTGTGCGCTGCACAATGGCGTCCATTCAACGGAACATCACCTTCGGTGGTCTAAAATTCTTTCAATCGTTCGCAGTCGGAGCCCGATAATGACTAATCGCTGTTCCACTGTACCTCGTGGAAAGAATCACAACCACCGTTTCATCGAAACTGAACATTCTGTCTCCAATTTGGGGCCCATGTTTCATCGTGTTCCTGAAACGATGCAGAAAGCGACTCCATCGAATTCCAGTGCCCTTCGAATTATATTTTAATGATTTCCAGTCGAATCGGAAGCTGCCTCGACCGGCGTCCCCGCGCCGTGGACGCGGAAATTGATCGAATCGTTTCTCGAAGAACATAATCATCGACAATGACGCTCCGTGTGCCTGTTCGTGTTTCTGCCAGCATGCTTCGTCACGATTATGCTGTTTTTAACAGGAGGGTGCACGCATCGATGCCCCGGTGCGCTCGTGGGTGTCGACTGTTCACGAAACGTCAATTTGTGAGCTCGTTTCGAAACGCTGAAGAGGCCCAGAAGTCTTCTTCTGATAAATACAGAAGTGCTGGTGGTTCCGGAGCTGCGTGTTTTTTCAATTACCCCGAAAGGACATCAGAAAATGACCCATTGTGAATTGCACACTCATTATTCTCTGTTCGCGAGTGTCCCGTAGCATAATCTCGATACGATCGGAGGCTGAATGGGCGGCTAACTTACTCTTCTTCTGGCAACAACGACGTCTTAAGCTGCGCGGCTGCATTGTTGCAGCTAATGGGCCTGCAGCCACTTCGCGGCTACCGCTCGCAGTCTAATTATGATTTATAGTCCCCGTACCTCCAGCATCGAGCACCGAACGTTCTCGGACCTCGAGAACCCTGTAATCGTCGTCTTTCATGAATGCTAGACGTTTTATAGCCTCTCAAGGCTGGTCTCCGATGTTTCGGACGCAAACACGAAGGATTGATACCGGTGACACTAAATTTGAGGCACCACGCGGGATTTCTGTTATGTTTGAAGAAAAATTGGTGCAAAGCATGACGATATGGTAGAATTGTTGATGTAGAGGTTGGACCAACCATAGTACCTTAACATTTATACGACGGAGCGTGAACGAAAAGTTCATGGGTACACTGCTTATTTATGAACAGAAAAACCATATAATACCTAATGTTAAGTACCAAATAATTTCCTATTTTTAAGCTTCGTCTGGCGGTAGCAGGATCTTTTGAGACCCACTAGTCACGTGTTTATAATTAGTCACACATTGTTTCGTGATAGTTCGATTAGAGAAGATGTATCTGAAACCAGTTTTATATAATTTCCATTGTTTTTGCCGTGTAATACAAATTTACATTTGTGAAAAATATGTTTGCAATGCGCATGCAATAAGAGAAACTACATTTATTTACATATTATGTAACGATAATAATGATGATAAATAAATGTTATATATTTTTACAAAATTTATAAATACCCTTCTCTGTCCCTCTATTGTTGACAATAATAACATTTGTTGACGGTAAAGAAATATACGGTTGGATAGAATGCTCACATAACGACTTAGTTTAAAATACGTACGGGTCACAAATGACCCGGCCACAGCCATTCGTGTCCAGCCATCTGAGGGTTAATTAGTGATCTACAAACATTGTTTAGTGTAGAATATAATTGAGGTTTTTAGTCTATTGTTTTTCAGAACACATATGTTTTTGTTTCTTTTATTCTGTGCATGTACTGCTTTAATTATAATCGGAGAACACAGAAATCGGTGTTTCGGATCGGCTTTGGTATTCTGTCATGGACACCCGAGTGTTTTCTTCAAGATAAAAGGGAAAATGCGATAGAACGACATCAAGAAACGCTGATAGAGATGGACACAGAGATATTCGAGCAAGAATATAATTTTAACTTCTTCACTTTCTATATTAATTAAATGTACAATTATTAAAACACTCGGATGATACATTGCAATATAGTTTCTAGTTTAAACAAAATGACAATATCTCTTATTTATCGTGTACGATTATTTAAATTGATCTGTAATGATGTGGGAGTGTATTTATACTTACAGAGTAGAAGAACTAGTATTTATTCAAGACATTCTAGATAACAATAAATATTTGAACATTTGGAAAATTATAACAGAATAATAATTATATATGAAGAAGTTAATTCATCTACTTAAGTATACTCAAATTCGGTACAGTATTTGAAATACATTTCAATTCAAATGATGTGGATAACCTAGTATTTTATGAAACTTTAAATTTTTTATAGAAAGAATAATTATAATGAAAAAATATTTCTTTTTGCATAGCTATATTGGGTACCCTATTGTGTGAGCGACGGCAAGTTATAAATATTGAGGTAAGGGATCACGCCCCACTAGTATGATGCATCCCTCTTCAGGACAACGTATTAGAAGAACCGTTCGCCCACGGCGGGATTTTTTTGTCTCGTGTAGGCATCATTAGCGTAAAGGTTCCGTATATGAAATCGAATGCGCCGTGTAGCGAGCGTAGTCAAAACCGTCGATTCTCCTGAACGAACTGGTCCTGCAAGGTGAGGGGACTTCCGGTCCAGGACCGCTATTATGTAGCTTGGGTGTGACGAAGGTGAGTCAAGCCACGCTGATGATTTAGGCCCTTAGACCTCGGGATCGTGCATGCACACAATCTCAAACCTAACTCGTGACCATTAATTATTGAATCTTCAAACTTGTGCGCGCAGAATTAATTAAAGCGGAGTTTCCGGTGATCAGAACGTCCTGATGCTTTCATGGTGATAAGGATCGACTTGAAAGCTCGCACTTGTTCCGATTCGGCCAATTTCGCCGCGCATAACTGCGCACACGCGAAAATTTATGCGACGCGATTTGATTACCGCGATATGAACTCGCACGACACATGCATCATGCTCGAGCATGATCTCTGTACACAGTCGTTCCTCCTTTGTCGGCCATTTTTTACTTAAACTCCCTGCACAATAACAGAAACTCTGAATTTCGAGAGACTGCTACGTGTTGTACACACGTACATGGTTCGGAGCTTCGAGTTTTTCTACGGTGAGCCATTACGGCGTTCCCCATCCGTAACAAGATCAAATTTATGGCGCCAGACTCCGGAAGAAAATATGATGATCGAGGATATTACCGAACGCTAGCGCGAGGTCCAATTTGTGGTCGAAATGAGAAAATGTGGCTAACTGGAAAATAATGGTATTATTGAACAGCAATCAAAGAGTTACGGTCCATTATTTATTGGTGCTACCGTGGGACAGCGGGGCTCGTGAAAGCTCGGTTCCGTGAAACGATATTGTAACAAAGTTTCGGTGAAGGAAGCCGATTCGTAGGATCATTTCGTGTCCACGGATATCTCCGCAGCGGTTTGTCCGAGGTTAAAACCAAACAGGACAATTTGTTACGAGGGGTACAGGCCTTTACACCCGGTATAGCAACCGGCAGCAGAGCTAAATGGAGGTTAGCGCAGGGCCATCGTCGGAATTTTATTATTCAGGTTCCTACACACTGTGCCGGTGAAATCTTTATTTGGAATCATTCCAAGAACAATAACGTATCTACCCCCACCCCGGGCCTGTGCTTTCCTTTCTTCTTCCGCCGCGGACCCCTCCACCTCGACGAAAAAGAGAAAAAAAAGCAGCGCCAAATAAACCTAAAGGTAACCCAGTTATTTTCTGTTTGCGCTGGCCGATCATTCGCCCAGATATGATGGCCGGTCCCCCTTCGTTGCTAGTGCCGGCACGCGTGTATCATCGTGCATATAAATCAGTCGCCGAGGATCAGATAGGATTTCAGAAATATAAAATACACGGCGATATTAAAAAACAAAGGCAGCCAAGGACGTGGCACGAAACGAGGAGGAGACTCGCCGGAGATCGTCGCCGGGACAACAGAGGCTGCCCGTGATTGGTGGAACACGATTCGGGCCGCGATACAACTTGTTTACGCGATTTTCGGCCTAATTTATACGCCGCGCGCGAACGGGACACAGTGAGACTAATTCGATCGTCGTACGGAAGAATTTTCGGGCCAATTAAAGCGAATCTAACCTAGATCTAATCTGTCGAGAAGAAGAAAGAAAAAGATAAAAGACGCAACGTCGGATCAACGGCGGACTCATCGGTGTTGCTCTAGTTACCTCGGCAGGTAGAGTTGCCAGGGCTGTGACGTAAAAACAATGTATAATGTCGCGGGGCCACTAGGCGAAGAAAGCTAGAAGAGGCCACGAAAGGAAGTAGCGGAGGTGGGAGAGCACTCAATTCATCAAGGAGTCGACGGCACGTAATTTAAGACTGCTTTTAACTCTTGGGTGTCGCAATTTATGTGAGCTTCTTACAAAAGAATGGCGCTCTTCTCGCTCCTGTACACACCACCACTAACCCGCAACGCATCGCCGTCCTGATCTCCCTCCCCCTCGATCCCTTAAACCACCCCCGTTCGCCCCTGAAACCCTGGCGGGTTCAATGACGCCGTGTGCCAGACCGAACTATACACCACGTTTACTTTTTCTCACCAATTTGTCACAGATTAGGCGGCGTATAAATTCGCGTTGCATTACCGTGCGGCCCCGGCCATCTTACAATTCATGTTACGCTTCCATGAATTCGCCGCTGATATCACTGTGAGGATAGAGATCATTGATACCGTGATCAGTGCCGTAGTATAATCGTTGACTAACAAAGAAAAGACAATGGGGATTGCGGTTTCAATGAATTTTCTTTTTCAGCGATTCTAGAAGGAGAATGAGTAGACACGTGTCTGTGCGTTTTTACTATTGCACGATATTTATAATGATCTTTAATCCTTAAGTGGATTATTGGGGCCGAAGAGGCCCTGTGCAACTTCAAACTTATAATTGTTTAATTTTTACCGAATACACAAAATAGAAACCAATTTTCCTTACAGCATTAGAAGCATAATGAGATAATAGAGGATTACATAAATCTTCAAATAATTATATCAACACATGTTAAACAATTATTAGTTTGAAGTTGCACAGGACCGCTACGGCCCCAATAATCCACTTAAGGGTTAATACTAAATGTTTACAGGTTCATGGTAGAACACGGTTAGCATGAACTGTAGAAAATAAAGATTATATTGAACTGATAAAGATGGCAACGTATTCTCGAGTGAAAGGATAACATACATTTTGTTTTAAATCGGATTTTGCTATGGATAAGACCAAATTTGATGACCAGCAAGGAACATGTATACTCGAATGAAATTCAACGATAAAACAATTTTAATCTAATGTGCTGATAGGAGTCTCTCTGTACATGACGAGGCACCGTGTCTTGTTTATAATTAAATTTAATAATTCGTTCATTTTGAAAGTGTAATACATTTTAGTTTACGAATTTAAGTACGTATGTGCTTCATCGATTTTCAAAATTGTTTCTTTTTAAACCAAAGCTTCGTACCAAAATAATGCATTCTGACTTCGACGTAGTTTGAGACATCGAATCAACCATTTTATGTTATACCACGAATTACGGTACACTCTCCGTATACCATGCTAACAGTAAAGTTTTAATGTTAAGTATCTTTGTAAACAATGCGCATTGGCGTAAACATTCAGAAGCGTGTCTGCTGATTTTTCTGGTAGATTCATCAGAAAAAATTGCATTGAAATCGGTGATGGCACTGCTATGACCTCTCCTTGTAAGCGTAATTCGCAATTTTGCAGCCACTAAACCCGCTCCATCGTCTCAAACGGGGACGTTCATGCTGACCAGGTTATATTTGGCCTGAAATGATGTCCCGTTTTAATTGCCATTACATAACGTCTTCTTCGAGTACGTTTGTCCAACGCACTGGGTGTTTCGAAAGTTTCACAGAGTTTTTCAAGTCCTGGGCTGAAGCAGCGCGCGCAAAGATGAAGAAATAGGACGGTTCGAGGCCGGAAATTAATCGAGCATAATTCTAGTGAGTCGTATGCATAATTAACGAGCAAGTGCAGCACCTGTACTCGCGACCCGAGACCCTTGTCCCGCCCCAGCACGCACGATGCGTGGATGGATCAAGAGAATATTCTCGTCCGTAGTTCGCCTGGTAGCCGTTAGAGTCTCTGGACGTTATCAAATCATCGTTTGTTTACACCTAAGCCTTGAATTAATGATTAGGGTACCCTTCCTCCGCGCCGTGACGCGGCAGATCTTAAGGCTTGCCGCCCAAACGCTATACCAGGTGTCCCCTCGGTATCTTTCAGCCCTAAGGTTGCAATCACGGCTTGATCAGACCTGCAGCCGCAAAAGTATTAAAAACAGAAGAATCTTATCCATGAGAAATTCTCTGACTCGCGACTGTGCAACGATAAGGAGACGTGCGCATGGAATGACGAGCCACTGGGAGGAACGTTGATCGGAATGATGATAGCAGGGACATCAATGAACGATCACGTCACCCGTTATATCCTTCAAAGTACACGCGGACTCGGTGGCCAGAATATATCCCCTTAATTATCCTGTGTGTGCATTCTGAGTGTGAACTCTCCATTAATCATAGGAGAAGAGAAGGGTAGGTTGGCGTCGCTATAGCCGGAGCGATTTTAATTCAGACTGGCCGCTCCATATGTATTCTACCGGGCCCACGGGATCATTAGTAACGTTAGGTGGACACCTCCGAGTCGTTCTTCATTCTGATGATGCCACCGCCTCAGAATCCGCCGATCCGCGTCGTCATTGGCGACCGACACCAATCGTATCTCGAGGAAACGAAGGTTCAATGCACGATGAAAGGAATCGGAAACCGGCCGATTCAATGGGCCCCTGCTACTGTTCGGGAAGCGATCCATTGTGCGATCTAAGCCGATCATCGTGAAATATTTTCTTCAAGGATCCTGGAAGATTCCCTTTGTCTTGCAGAATTGAGAACTTCAGGGAAGCGCTCCGTACGTCGACGACCGGCGTTGTTCAAACTCGATTGCGTTTCCTGAGGACGACAGTAGGTAGCCATAATTTTCCCCGGTGCAGAAAAGTGCGTGACAGAGGCAGCTAGCTGGATTTTCCGTGCAAGATAGAATGCACTCATATGCCTTCGAGTAACGACCGTTTCATGGGAAATAACGTATAAAATGAATTGCCTATAAAGCCGGTAGCTACGCCGGGTTATTCGTACCCCGGTTTCTGCGTGTAACTGGTGTACCCTATAACTTGACACCCTAGCCGCGCGGACCAACCATAACGCGTATATCAGTATAATCCATCTTAAATCCGGCTCCAATTTCTCGCGCATGCCTGAGTAAATTCGGCATTACGAATTTCCTCCTTTCGTTGCGTGATCAGGCTTGAAAATGGACACTATGCGCCGACGAACCTTGAAAATTTGCACCCACCAGAAAACAACCTTAAGTACTGCCGTTATTCTTCAGGGTCACATAGTTTTCTTCCCATCAGCTAGTACAGTATGAAACAAAGAAGATGTGTATCTCAGATTTTTTAAAGGACCTGTACGTCAACAACATTTGGAAATCAGTACAAGTCATCTCAGATTTTTGGAAGGACCTGTACGTCAAGAAAATTTGGAAATCAGTACAAGTCATAGTTATAGACCGGCTATGGGAATAAGATGCTGGGGTCAGGAATATATCGTTCATTTGCTGCAACAACGACACAACTCAAAAAGAACGATTTTAGGGAAAATGTGTTTGAATGTTTCGAATCACTGCAATTTTATAAGAACATCTGTCCTCAACAACCCTCCTCTCGTGGTGAGTTTTAAAAGCTCAGTTATATCATTCTATCAGTAGAAACTACAAACAAAAACAGTTATTTCTGTATCAATAACTCAGAAATGTCAAATTTTGAACTGTCATTGTTGCAGCAAATGAGTGATATGTACAAGTATTTAATTTGATTTAGGTTTTTCCCTTGGAGTCATTCCAAAGGATGACGTTACAGGGAGTGCTTTTTCTATATTCTCCAATATAATTATGTATATTTCGGTATTTGCTTCTTACAAATACACGGTTACAACTACTGTACTAACCAGAATGACTACCGTGGACGTGGAATCGCGAACGATCCAAAAAGGATTTACCTTAGTCGATTTTTGGACATCTTTATACTATCTTAGGTAAAGGTAGGGCACATGATTGATCTGGCTTGACGCGTCAACTGAACTCTATCCTTGATCACTCAAGGGTTGACCTGTAGAAATTAGGTTGTTTAGTGATAGTGGGAAAACAAGTTGAGTCAGAAAGCGATTGGTCATCCAACACGATTTTGGACCGAGCTTAAAACAAGTCTCACAAATCACTTTTTCTTCTTACGTTCAGAATAGGACATTCTTCCACGGTTTACAATGGCGTTCAAACGCTGCAGAAAATACACAAAATTCTTCAGAATCCTTTCAAACTTTTCCTTTATACTCAAAGCCACAAAATTCTTATTACTACTCGAAGCGCTTACAAAATTACATAAAACATGCACTAAAAAAGTGCATACGTTTATTTCTGCTGTTCTCAACTATTGAATGCGTCGGAGCGTTGAAAATGTGTGTATCCAGGGAATATAGTCTGATATTATGCAATGCGTAAAATGCGTAACACGAAGATTCTTCAGAATCCTTTCGAACTTTGCCTTTATACTCGAAGCCACGAAATTCTTAATACCACTCGAGGCGCTTCCAAAATTACCCAAATCACATGCATCATATTTTAAAATATATCATGCATCAAAAAACTACGGAAGCTTGTTTCCGCTGATCTCAAATACCGAATGCGTTGGAACGTTGAAAATGTTCGTATCACCTAGGGAATATAATCTGATACTATGCAACGCGTAAAACTTTATGCCCCTTCAGTTTGATGCGCCTACTCGTAGCTGCGAGTATCGAAGAGGATGTGCTTGGATAATCCGTCTTAAACTGGGCCTATGGAAATTTCAAACGCTGCTCTTTACGTTGGACCCTCGTGGCTTTACAATAAAGGTTAGGCCTATCAAACATTGACGAGTCCTGTCCGCTGGAAGCACGAAGGGTCTGACCGGTGCTCTGCGAGCAAGCCGAGATGGAAAAAAAAAAATGAAGCATTTCGAGGCTGCAGAATCGACCACACGCGGATCGCTGAAGGCTGTGGCTGTCGTCGATACATCCTCGTCGATACGGACACGTGTTGGTCGACACCTTTCTCTTTGGGCCCTCGGGCTCGTAAACATACAATGCGTGCAGCTACACGCGATATTATACACGCTCCGGTCACGCCGCGTTACGGCCCGTGACGGCATTCAACCGAATTGCAAACGCATTCGTGACTTTTGAAAAATCCAACGATTACGTCACACACACCCGCATGGCTCAGGGCCTCGTTAGTTCGCCCTTTGTTTCACGGGAAACAAAAGGAACGCGTGACCAGCCAGATCAAAACGGAACGTCTTCGCTACGAGAGATTCTGGAAGAGGCGCTTAACCCTCGCACTGCCAAGGTATTTTTTGAAACACTAACTACCGACAGGGGGGCATTTAGTGTCCACATTCAAGAAACAATTATATCTGGCAAATTAATGTCGGATTGAATGATGAAAAACATTCTGCGAAACCGCTACATTCAATTACTATGCAATAAAGTATATATTTAAGCTCAACATATTCAACAATAACTATTTTTTTTTAGAATTTGGACCGGACTGATTAGCAAAATGAATACACGAGAGATAAAGCTTCATTTTTTAATTATTAATCGGTAAGATATAAGGACTGGATGCAGCAATTTGTAAGTTTGATCAAATTCTGTTGGCGCACGGGTTTCTGAGAGCGTTGCTCTGAACAAGTGGGAACGGATGGTTCAAGGTCAGAGCAGAAAAAATCAGTCTCGTGACTTCGTTGTATTAAGTTGTTCTATAATGAATGGCTTAGTCCATTGTTTTTAAATATTGAATGCATCCCTCAAGTGTTTCCTATATATTAACCCTTACGTGGATTATTGGGGCCGCAGCGCCCTGTTCAACTTGAAACTAATAATTGTTTAACATGTGTTGATATAATTATTTGAAGATTTATGTAATCCTCTATTATCTCATCATGCTTCTAATGCTGCAAGGAAAATTGATTTCTATTTTGTCTATTCGGTAAAAATTTAACAATTATTAGTTTGAAGTTGCACATGGCCGTTACGGCTTCAATCCGCTTAAGGGTTAAGGTACACCCTGTATAATGACAAAAAAATTATTTTAAAGTTTGCTTTAGACATTGACAGAAACAGTATATTGAACATAAGATATTTAGGCGTTGAAGACCCGATTCTACAGCATGACAATGCACGAACACGCGTTTCACACCTGATTCTTCAAAAGCTTAATCACCTGGGGTATAAAACACTGCTCCTTCGCCAGACATACTGACTACCATTTTGTCAAACGTCCAGACAAGATTCTCGGGAAGGAGACCTTTCGAGATCAGACGGTATCCAAAAATATCCTTCACGAATTCGTTGCTCGTGGGAACCCAAATTTCATTGAAACTGCAACAGCGGTACACTCATGTTCTTGTCCAAAGTCAGAAGAGCAATTTTAATGTCAAACGGAGTAAACGTCAAAGTGTGCCATCGAAATCGGACATTTATTATGAAACAACCTGGTAGATTTTGTGGAAAACAGTTAAAGGTTTGAACAGTTTGGCTGGTCTTCGTGGCACGAGGAAATCCTTCTGCAAGGATGATGGTGATCGCAGTTCATGCGACCAGGTGTCAGGACTCGGCCAGGCAGGACGTAGGAATGGCAGAATGCCAGGATAGCAGTCAGCTTCGAGTCACGTACATAACAAATGATTGCGGGCCGGTCGAGCGGCCAAGGCAGATCGAGAGGAGTGGAGAGGAGAGACGAGGCGAGCGCGTGAGATCTG
Organism: Macropis europaea; assembly: GCA_916610135.2. NCBI lineage: Eukaryota > Metazoa > Arthropoda > Insecta > Hymenoptera > Melittidae > Macropis > Macropis europaea. The sequence continues at coordinate 19,427,399 of OU744345.1, read as the reverse complement.
TTGGTGGTCTGATGCTTCGGGCGTCGCATCGTTTGTCAAGTCGTCGATATGCCGATCCCGCGGCTCGATTACCATATTTTAACGCCACCGTTATTGGCTCGCCACCGGCTACTGGAATCTTAAAAGCTTGCCTTTTCCTTCTCGTTTGCCGTGTCTTCGGGCTGCCTCGTTCCGATTCTCCAGTTTCTAGCGCTGCCCACTCGACTTCTAGAAATTGACACAACCTCTAGAAACAGGTGTCCAAGAACGAAGTGACCTGGACACTGCAGACCCAGTTCTTATTCAGTAGCATCTTAGAAATTCTCATCAGGGTCCGTGTGAAGAGTTAAATTTTACTGAACAATGAACTTTAGCTTTTTAGACAACCCGGCCGGCTCCTAGAACGACCCATAACTCTGGAAATAGGTACGATCGCAAGGTTAACGGGATGACACCTACCTGCTGGTATCTCAGAGATCACGATCGAGGCTCGCTTGAAAAGATCGATGTGTAGATGGACGAATGACGTTTCTGACTTCCGGTGAGTTCCACGTCCAAAGCAGGCTAACCCGAAGAGGGGTAACGTGGGAGTCGGGGCAACGCGGAGGGATGAGTAGTCAATTTCCTTTCAGCGACACCGGTGACATCGACGGAGACGTCGGGACCATTTATAACGGTCGCTAATAGATCTCCGGTAAGCCTTGGCGAGGCCGTTTTACAGGTTTTCCGTCAACATCGGAATACATCAGAGGTACATCGTCCAGCGACTAATGGTCGTCGACGTCTACCTCGACGTCGTTGTCGTTGAAACGCGAGCCCCTTTCCAACCACGTCAACCTGTCTTGACACCTCCACCCCGGGAATCGTGGCCGCTTGATAAATCGACGATATCCGAAAAATTTGTCAGCGACGCCTCCTTTTTTCACGATCCATTGAATCGCTTTACAATCTCCCGGTGAAACTCGTCCACCTGTCCTCGGGGCATTTTATTCGGTCGACTAACAATTTATTAATAGATTCCTCCGGCAACCTGTGACGCTCCTCCAAGTCCAAGGCTCTCCTTAATTGTTAGACACGACTGCAAAGTGAATTGCGACGTTCCGTTTCGCATGGCGCGTCAAGATTGGACCGAGGGACTTTCTGAAGGGTCCTCCGCAAATCCCTGAAGCCTCTGCCAACTGACCGCATCAATCCCATTATAAGACACATCTATCCGCTCTCCGATTCACGATAGTCCATCGACTGTCTCCTTGAGAGTTCAGCCCTGTGTACCGTTCCGTGCTCTCTCGCTCATCATCCAGTTGGCCGCAGGCCTGAAAACACGATTTGCTACCCCCCGAAGACCATTTTTATTAGAAAGAACGGTCCTCATCCCATTTATCAGAGTAACCCTTGAAATAACACACCCCTGTGTTTGCATAGTATGTCTCGCGGGCCTCGAGAAAGCCTCGCGATTGAGGAATTAATAACAATGTAATCGGTTGGGAGTATGATACGATCTCGTTGCCATCTAAAGTGGCCGGGGATTTTAGTAAACGGGCGATTTCTGTCAACGGACGGTAATATTCTGAAACATTAAAATACAGGAACGAATGTATCAGGGGTAAAGTACAAGCCTGGCGTTGCTAAATTACGTGCGAGCATTTAGCAAGCGCACCAATAATAGACGCTGCTGGCCGTGCAACAAGCATCGAGACACTCGCACGCTACTTTCGTCCGACCGTTTTATAGCGTTATATATCTCGAAACGCTTCATTACTGTTTACGCGACAACATAACAAACACTCGCGCGGGCTTTAGCATCAACTGACGCGATTTTACTGGTTCACGTGGACCCGCGAAAGTAACGGCGAATTCTTCGCGACCCCGGGCTGATGGAAAATTCTCAGCCGCGAGTGGCAGAACGCTCTAAACCCAGAGCACTCTCGCTAATTTCTTTCCGCCGGTGCCAAGAGGAGCTCAGGACTCGATAGGATTGAAGACGGCCGCGAGGAGAGGGGCGATCATGCGAAATACAAGAGCGCGAGGCGTAGAGGACGTCTCCGTAATGACGGAGCATAAATAACTCGGACATTTACGTGCGCATTGATTTAAGCAAACTAATGATTTTACTTTGACCGGCCGGCAACCATAGTCTCGCCTGTCATATTGACGTTTATATCCGGCCGTGTAATTTACATGTCTATGAACGACAATTATGACGCACGGGATGGGAGGGGGTTCGCACGTTATTAGTCGCCGGGATGCCAAAATTATTGGCTTCTTAATAAGCGGTTTGTCCGCCTGTACGGCCCTTATTAATTTATGGCGCCGGTTGTCCGGTCCGTGTGCCTGTCACCGCTAAAAAAAACAGCCTAGAATAGTCAAGCGACTCGGTGTTTTGGTTTTTGAATCCAGTTTCGGGCGACGTTCGGTACAAGGCTCTCGCGAGGCAGAGATTAATGCAAAGCGACATAGCTCGAGTTATGGCGCGTGTGCCGCGCACAATAAGTCCTGCATCAAGTGCAGAACTATGCCAGGAATAAAAGAAAATTCTCTGTCGAAGAATGAAGTCCGTCCGTGAGCTTGAACGAAAATGGAAATATGTGGAGCAACATCGACGGGGGACTCATTAAAAATTGTTTAGCCCAAGCTGACAGGAGCGAGGTTTAGGATCCTCAGAGCAGATTACCATGATTTAAGGGAAAACATAAACGGCACGATGCCAAGCAGCGGTAACATTGAGGCAGCGTAGATCGAAAGGCATTTCACGGCTGGCTAAATTTAGACAAACGCTGGACATTTTCTGTTTCTGCATTGTCGCGAAATTCGGCGTTTTCGCGATTTTCCAACTTGACGACGCGGAAATCCGCCACGCTGCGAGCTCATTCTCTCCATACATTCAGACCGTTTGCTGCATCGTCCGATAAGTCTGAAGGGGCTGAGCTCGAGGAGATGACATTGACGGGCTAAGCGCGGGACTTAAAGCCTCCAGCTTAACTCATCCGTCACTAGACGATACGTGTACTCCAACACTGTTTGTCTAAGTCGATGTTCTCGCAGCTCCAGACGACTCTGAACACCCGAATTCCTTTCATCTTCGCCTACCGTGCTATCGAATGTCCGCTTCGACGTCGAAGTCATGCGGTACAATTTTTAGAAATCCTACGGGAGATAGGCCCGCGTTTAAATTCGTAATTCGATTTATTTAAAATTTTACGAAACCTTCATTCCTCGACTCGACGCTCGAACATACTTTCGAATGTCCGGGAATAATATTTATTTCATTCTAGATATTTCTAGGGCTAGAAATTTATACATTCAAGGTTATTACGCCGAGAGACTTTTTTAATTTGAACATTTTAGGTACAGAAATGTTTAAACATTCTTCAGTTTTAATGAATTAATTTTACGGTGTTATTGAATGTTCGTTTCTACAACGCTCGCATGAAAAGGGGAAGTACGCGAGTGCCAATCCTGAATGGGCCTTTCTACTTTTTTTTTAAATACCTTGTTCATTGTTTCCAGTTATTTTCACTACTCAATAATGTTAAAGTAAAAAATTTCCAACTGTTGTACAATTTTTAATATTAATAAGAGTTTCGTAGTAACATATGCAAAGGAATGTAACACGATATACACATGTACAAAACCTATATCTGAATGATTATTGTAAGTTATATTGAAATATAATATGCAAGGATAAAAAGTAGAAAGTTTAAATTGCATCGTCCTTTGCTCATCTGACCGCTCTAATATTTAAAGAAATGTTTATGAGAATATTTGTGCTTTGAAATATACTCCTGTCAACGCGTTGAATGCCGCGGGGGTCACCGTCACTTTAAATTCAATTTAATTAAATAACTATTCATTGTTACACAATTCTGAGGAATTTTCACATTGTAACATTAATTTAGGAACATAAAAACGCAACTAAATGCCCGAATATTTTTTTTCCTTTAAGGTTCATATTAAAAACAGTAAATTATGTTGTGTCTGACGGGATACGGCTGGTTTCACTGCGGTATTCGACGTGTAAAATAATAAAACGCATTTATAACGTATGAGCATTTTTAATTTCGTATTATTCAAACGATTCATAGTAAAGTGAACGTAACTGGTCAGTGAAGAAATTATAAAAAGGAAATATCTCCATCCATGGTTTTAACCCTTGTCTCAACTGTATAGAAATAAACTTGAAAATCGTAACACTTAAAACTATTTTTTACAAGAATGACAAGCTAGACACCCTGCTATTGTTAATATTCTACAGTTTGACTATATTCATCAATCACTACAATTTAAAATCGGTTCTGTTCAAAAAGCGCTTATTTAGGTCACGACCTTTCTTTACAAAGGTATCTAACATAAAAGAATTTTCCAATTTTAATGAACTAATTTCATAATAATTACCCTTGGAAATTCCACAATGAAATATACAAACGGCTAATAATTAACCCTTTGAGAACAATGAACTCGTCCCGAAATATGATCCACCATGTGCTTCGAGCCACCATGTTGGTCCTGGCACATCCACTCATCGCACGCTATAAATCTATCTATTCAGACGAACTGTCTCTTCAGCGTGTCTAATTAAAACATATACGTTTCGTTACATATTTTATAGTTACAGAAACCTGATACACCCGTACAATTGACATCATACATATTATTGTAATGAAATATTGTAATAAGCATTGCTTGAAATAAAAATTCCAGCAAGCGGTGCATGTTCTTCTTCAAGAGTTCCACAACTGAAAGGGTTGAAAGGAGGGTTGTCTGAAACATCGAACGATCAGCGTGACTAAATTCTGTATACGGAACAGGAATTCACAGGAATCCCTGCTGCAGCGCAGTGGATACCCTATACCACTGCATCAATTGAATACTTAATCGTGCATCGTCCTCCTTCAAAGGAACGATACCAGACGTATATTTCACGGAGTTTCCGATCGTTCGACCCAGATGCATGGTAACACCCTGCTTGTCCATACGCTCTTAATGGCGCAGTATAATCTTATCGAGACCGCTACGTGATATGAATATTCTATAGTGGTCAAGCGCGGGCTATAAAACATTCCGTTCGCCGATACAAGTGACGTATCCGCAGTGTCTCGGCGAAGGACGTCACGAATCGTCAAGGAAAAAAGTATTAGAGGTTAGCTACTGTCTTACAGAGGGTACGGTACATTCAGAACGAAGGACATGATAGCGGTGTTACCATGGCATGCTAATAGCTTCGTAATAATTCTGATTTATGCGCCGGTAAGCATAGCGCGTCGGCGGGGGCGACTTCGTTTACACGTTCTTGGCTTTCGAGCCCGAAATATCCCGGCCCGCCTCACTATGAGCCGTCGACGTCTGCGGTACGTTGTTCTGGGGGAAGGGGCGCGTCTGCGAGCTTTGTCTGAGACCGCTATACCTTTCTTATATGCAGCTAAAATCGTCAAACCGAATCACCGCACGCGTCTCACTCCGGCTTTCGCTGAAATGTCCCCACCGGTTCACACTTTCACCTCGTTAGCCTCTGTTCTCGATCGTTCCGGCTCAATTTCTAAATTTACAGTTCTCCTGTCGATTTTTCTTTACCTGGACAGTGCGTTTTCAACGGAGGAGGCCGCGGGCTTGAGAATTTGTTTACTCGAGATTTCTGGGTAAGCACCCGTTGGAGCTGTCCGTTTCGAAAGTTCCTGAAGTCAGAGAACCCTGCGCGTGTAGATCTGTTCTGAGACAAGCGATTTTATTCATTCCACGATTACTAAATATAGGAATTTCATTGGTAGCTATAGTCGTTAAACCGAAATACCACAGATTTCTCTCAAAATAACAGTGTCACCTAGGTTCAGCTTCTACACATCCGACGACCACGTCCGAGTTCGGGATTTTTCGACCGGGAATCCAGGTGAACAGGTAGCTGAAAGCGAAGCTGAAATCGCGTTCAATTAATTGCAAAGCGAGGCGATTCGATCTCCCGGCCATTATTCAATTTCTATCAGGCTGAGGAGTCCATTTTCGAACAGACACGCGATCACTTTCCTCCGAGCATGAATTACGCGTACGGCGGATGCTCAATCACACTGAAACACGCTAACGACATGCGAGATGACGTTCCGCGTGCGTGACTTCCAGCATTCATTCCGCACGGTGTCATTACACGAGGAAACAGTTGTCTTCGTGCATTAATAGATTCAGCGCAATCATTCTCGTTCGAAATTTTAATATTTCAATCAGAAGGGACGCGACGTTTTTCTCGCGGGTCGCCTAATTCTACGGAGCTTCCAGGAGACGGCCCGGAGAGTCCTGTTGATTTTGATTGGGGTACGTCTACCGCGGGAATCATTATAAGACGAGACACGTTCGCCTAAACAAGAGGGGAAGCATTCACACGGTAGTTAGTCATCGGCTGGCAATTTATCACCAGTCACGAGATTCCGTTGCTCTAAGCCTCGCTTACTATGCGAGCGATCCGCATCCCTGTGCAGTCACTGTTGCCGATTACATATAATTACGAACAGATTAATTAATTATACTGACACGGGCCACCTGAACCCTATATGGGCGCACGCATCGACTGACAAGTGTTTCTGATAAGTCGAACGGCGTCTTATGAATATTTCATTCGTGAAGAAAGCCAATCGAAATCGATGGGACCCCAGAAGGTTTTAAATTAAGAGCTTTAACGATTGTTACACTCTGTGAGTGCAACATAGTACAGAATGTAACTTAGTGTGTGCGAAACACGTTAGGAATGGATTCAGCACTTAAAAATGATTAGCTAAGTTCGTATAAACATGTGTTCGATATGTTCTTGTGTCTGAGTTACAGGGAGTTTTATTTTCTGGCAGTCTATGTGTGTCTGCTTCTGTTTATATTGATAGATACGAGAAAATAAATATCATGTTTATGAGACAAGACATGTTTATTCACATGCAGTATATGGTTATAAATAGACTGTGGATGTTTATGCAAAAGTACATTTTTGGTGTTCATTATTTTTTTATGGTAATGTAGTTATAGAAATGAAATTTTGATAAAACTATATTTTGTTCTGTAAACATTTAAAAAATATATGTACTTTTTATTTCTCCACGCTTTTTAATTTGCATTTTTCAAATATTTGGGTGTGTTAAATTGGATAAACATCCGCAGACTAGTCATACATTGCATGTATGATTAGAATTGCTAATAATAACCCACGTGGAATAAATTCAAAGGAATTATTTTTTTGTTATGAAGAACTTTCAATGAAACTATTCGAATTATAATTTGTCATGAAGAATAAGTACATTCGAAAATTGATGATAATTGAAATCTATAAATGTTTTCCAATTAGCAGTACAGAAACGGAGTTCTGAATAAATTTCAAACTGTTATTGAGGAATATAGTATTGAGAAATATTAAGAAATGATTCTGTTGTAAAATAATACTATTAACTCAGGCTACTATAATAAGATAGAAATAAAGTTAGAAATTTCTGTGTTCCAGGAATTCTTTTGACAAGTTATGGTAATATACCTAAATTCACTTGTCTATTTACAAATAGTGCTCCGTATATATATATATATATATATCTGATACCATAAGTTAATTCAGCTTATTCTTCAAGCTTCTTGTTATTTTTAACACCTGTTGTAAAGATAAGCAGCTATAAATTATTAAAACACAGAACTCCAATTATAAATCAAAAGCAAGGTCAAGCGCGACATACGTGTATATCAGAGATGGTCGTTCGGAGCAAAACCTGGCTCCAGCCTACCCCCACTCTACGTTCATTCTCCGCACATAGGTGGTGTGGGTATGACGTCAGAAACATTGGTGATTGTTGGAAAGTACGGTTTCTCAAGAAACAGTGACCTAATAAGAATAATTATTTTTACGCATACACTAACTTCGATTTTCTGATTATGGACAAGTAAACTTTTATTTGTGTTTATCTGTTTTTATCAGAATTTGATTAATTTTGTAGAAATATTGCGTCTTATGACCTCACGTATGTATGCACTTTTGTTTAAAACAATTAGAGACTCGAGCGCTTTACTAGTTTTTAACGATCTGTCAAGTATCAGTAATGAAAGATGTTTCTGTATCTTATATTTTACCATCGTCATTCCATGTTTATCGTATACAATACTTGGAACGTTTATAGTATCTGTAACTTTAATAAACAATAAGTCATTTAAGTATATGATCCTCTAATTAATTGGAGCAGTGTCTTACATTTAAAAGAACTCACGAGATCATTGAATCGTTTATTACTGAAAGGGTATATGTCCATTTTTTAAAATTTCACACCAAGCAATAATAACTTCCTAATTTTCTTCGAAATAATATTCATTCGGTTTGTTCAATCGAAATCGATAAGAAATATCAAAAGACACTTTTTTTTTTGAGCTAAGCATCTACCGTTACAAAAACGCATAATTTAATTTTCCCCAAAATATGGACGTACGCCCTTTAAAAAATGAACGATTCAATTGTACGCGTACTCAATGAAACAGATTTCGTCATTCTAAAAAACGAAGGCTCGTATCAAATAAAAGTATTCCACAATTTCAATTCAAGTCTCCTCAAGGAATCTCCCTTTCCTCTATTGTGCCAAGAATTTCCCCGCATCCCGTCTACCAGACCAAGTCTACGGTCGTCCAGGCGGAACGAAAAATGTCGGCGCTGGGAAATTCCTCTTTCCTACGGGACGTACCGTGTGAGTCACGAGATGTCTAATTGGACATCGATTAGGTAGCAACGATCAAAAGAGATAAGACGGCGTGCGGGGAATAAAAACGACATGCTACGCCAGTGGCCGCATAAATGCGTACGTAAGGTTCGCGGAGAAGCAAAAGCGAGGCTGCACCTGCTTCTCGGTCCATCATGCAACGTGTCACCCACGCTACTTTACTGCACTGCGAACCGTGTTATGCATCCGCGGGACAAGGCGGTCCGAGAATCTATGGGTGGATTTCACTGGTAATCGAGAGATACGCGGCATCGTCGCGGTATTTATTTCGCCGACACGCCGCGCGTTGTTTCATTACCCTCGCAAGCAGCAGCTGCCAAAGCAATTGCCTTCGACGTGTCACCGAAATATTAAGACGCACCCCGAACGACAGCCGAAGCATTCCAGACCCGCTGCAAACTACGAACAGATGAAATAAAAAGCAATAGGATTGTGCGAATAAAATTAGAAGAGGACTAGAGGTGGGCCTGGTAGGGGAACATGGGATACTCTATCGATTGTTCGATTTTTTTTGTAGTTTCTTTACTATTCTATACTATTCATACTTCTGCTTCTGTACTCTTATACTGTTCACCGTTTGTCCGCCGATGCAAGTAATAATTCATTTTTCTTCTGATGGCGAACTTTGATTTTAGGAATGCTGAGTCGGATCCAGGGGCCTTTCGGGGGGGGGGGGGGGGGGGGGGGGGGTACATGAGTACATTTTTGAACCCTCTTTTACAAGATTTAAAATTTCTTTGTAATTTATATTGTAATATCTCTATCTGATACTATAGCCTAAATAATTAAATTCACAGTAATTATTTATACGTTATAAAAAATGGGAAAATATATATTGTCAACACATTAAGTATATATTAAGAATGTGACATAATATTTTTATATTTTATTACTCGGGGGGGAGGGGGGTCGCCCCTATCACCCCCCTCCGGATCCGCCACTGCAAAAATGTTTTATTGTAATCAAAGTATTCATTGTTTCCACTTATTTGCGCTTTACTATTTCACTTTTCAATAGTGGTAAATTAAAAACTTTCCAAATGTTGTACAATCTTTTTATTATTAGCAGTAATATATACAAAGTAACGTATGCAATATACATATGTACAAAACGTATACCTAAATGATTATTAATTGTAAGTTATATTGCAATATAATGTAAGAAGATAAAAAATAGTAAATTTAAATTGCATCGTCCTCTGTTTATCTTTTGGTTCTAATATTTAAAAAAATGTTTTTGAAGATATTTGGGCTTTGATAAGGACTTCAGCTAAATAATAAAGCGTTTCGATAACATGTGAGCAGTTTTTAATCTCATATTACTCAAAAATATGATAGTAAAGTGAACATAACTGGTCAAAATAAAATTAGATGAGGACTAGAGTTGGGTCGAGTAGGGGAAGATGGGACGTTCCATCGATTGTTCGATTTTTTTTATAGTTCCTTTATACTGTTCATTGTTCGTCAATCGACGCGAGTGATAAAAGAATGAATTTATTTTTTCTTCTGATGGCCTACTTTGGTTTTAGGAATGTGTTATTGCAATCGAAGTGTTAAGAATGATTCATCACGCCTTTATTTATTTAACAAACTTTCGGAATTATGACATTATAATATATGCGACTAGCTATTTCTAGGTTTCTTTAGTCCTCTCATTGTATTATAAAGTTGAAAATATGAGTTCCATGCATTTGTGGCATTTTTTATTCAAAGACCTTCAGTGTATTCTTGAACGAAAAAACTCACTAGGGTTAAGATGCTCCACGAATGATAATCGATGCATTGCAAGTTGTTTCAAACTACAAACGGATGAAACAAAAAGCGATAGAACTGTACGAAAATTAAGAAGAGCTGTACAGACGAGAGAGTGAAAGATGAGGTATTCCATCGGTTGTCCAACGTGTTATATAGTTTCTGAACGCTTATTGTTTGTCGGCCGACACGAGTATCAAAAAAATGAGTTCGTCTTTGCTTTTTTATAGTGTGCTGTGGAGTCAAGCCTGTTCTATGATAATTGAAGTATTAAGATGTACGAATGATGATAGAAGCATTCCAAACTATTTCATAGTACAAACAGATGAAACAAAAAGTGGTAGAACCATACGAATAAAATTAGAAGACGACTAGAGGCGTAGTACTTGAAGTTGCGACACTCCGTCGGTTGTCTAATGTTTTTTTTGTAATAATTCCTCGATATCGTTCGTTGTTTATCAGTTGATGCCGGTGAAGAAGTAATGAATTAATTTTTCCCTCTGATAGGGTATTCTGGTCTCAAGAATGTTCTATAATCAACACGACGGGTTAAGTGAAGAGGAGTGACGAAAGAAGAGTCCAAGAAGCGCGGGAAACATTTTTTTCCGTGAAACGAGCGACAAGATCGTCCTTGCGAAAGTACCTCTTCGAATCTACGTGCTCAATGAGACGTGGGGAACGAAATGGAGTAAAGTCGGGTGCCGGGTGGTCCGTTCCGAGATTTATGAACGGCCCGTTCTGGAACATTCGAAGGAAACAGCGCGAAAACTCGAAATGGATTTCGGGCTCTGATCCGAGGAAGAATGTCGACTGGTTTTCGGAATGGACCGGTTGAAAACAGCGTAGATTCTGCTTCCAAATTTAGACGAATGCGCATACGCGGCGTTGAAGCCACGATCTTTACCGCTACTCTAATTTTTCGGTTTCCTACGTGATCTAAATAGAAATGCACATGCACCAAAATGTAATGTGGCAGCTCACATTTTTTAAGTATTCCACTTTAAACACATACATTGTCGTAGAGATGCTTGTGACAAACCCTGTTGATGCTCATGTCATTCTATATTTCTCCAATCGTTGACATTATTTTTGTAGGTAGAGAATTTTTATCCAAAACTAGAAAATGTTATTTAAATTTCTTAGCATGGAATTCAGAGGATCATCGCGATTTTGAAATATCTCCAGCATCTTGTAACATGTGAAAACAACGTCAGTCAGAAGTCTCCCATTTTAAAAATCATCATACATTAACACGTTGAGCGCAACAGTGAAAACAGCCATACCTAATCAGACACGATATAATCTACTATTTTTCACATACACCGTAAAGCCAAAAAAGATTTGAGTACTCAACCCTGTTCTTCTGTCTCTACATTATTGTTTCAGTACGAAGTTTGTTCAGAATTTTGCGCCAATTACTAATTATTTAATTAAATTAAATTTGAGGTGTCGGTCACCGGTGATCAACGCGGAGCTTAACGTTTTAAAAAAGTAGACAGTTACTACTTTTAAAAAAGTACACATACTATCTTCTCAACTGATTATGTTTGGTGTAACATATGTATCAATTTTCTATAAATTCACATTTTAATTGTCACAGTGACATGGCATGATTTCCATGTATAAAATACAACTTATTTCATTCTAAATCATTACTACATTCTTTTTTTATAATAACAGGAATTCATTCGGGACTGTGTAATTTTCCTTCACATTTCAACTGCAGCATACGAGAAAACATTTCAGACGCTGCTATGAATGCTACATGCATCAATTTAGATTCAATCAGCTCGTAACGCGTGGAACGCCTTTCATATCTTACGCGTGTCACATTTGAAAAATTATCGTATTCCAGACAAATAGAGAATATTCCGTGGACCACTTTTGGATCACTTACGGTACGAACTGATAATTGTGAAGACGTTAGTGCCGAAGAAAGTGTCCTTCTCAGTCTCGGAGCCTTTTATTCCGGGAAGTCTTTTAAAGCGCACGAGAACCGAGTCTCCAGAAGCCTTTCGATGGTCCATGACACTTCGCGGAAACCAAATAGATCACGCGGAAGGGTAATTACAAGCGGTCTCCGTGAAAAGGAAGGAGCTCGAGGGGCGAACACGAAATAGAAAGAAAGGAAAAAGAAAACAAAAGAAAAGCGAACGTCGTGGCTGGAGTTTCTTTGATCCTCCCAATGCGTTATACCCACCGATGATTTAAGGACGCACTTCGTCGAGAGCCGTGAACGCGTGCGCGCGCGCGCTCGCGCGACCACGCGACGGCCACTAAGATCATGTTTAATTTGATTTATCGACGCTATTACCCGTGCTGAAAAATAGCTGAACTGGGTTACCCGTTCAAGACAAGCGTCTCAGCGTCGTTGACAATCCTAAAACAGCCGACCAGACCGTCCTGGGACTTCCGGGTCATTTCGCTACCCGGAAAATGAGTTATACGATCGGTAATTAATCTGTGCAATTAACTCGAGTGCGACCGGCATCCGAACACCCCCGATCTCAAGATTAGAGCCCGGCTGCTCGCCTCTCGCCGAGTCCATTAGCGAGACCGCGCGCGTAAAAGTGCGAGCACGGTTCCTGAGGATTGCATAAGGATTTCACACGCGATCACCGGTCAGAGCAGCGCGATGGGACCATGAAGAAACAAAGCTCGCGTGCACGATAATTAAAATATCTTCCTCTCGCTGGTGTCCCGTTCGATGGCTTTGGTGCAGTTCATGGTTGCGATGCATCGGACGTGCCTCGGGCGAAACGACGTTGGTGATCCCGGGTCAAGCATTTACAAAACATTCTCTCTGACGGGGAGGCTGCGACTCCTTCGGATCATCGGTTTCCTTGAAATTTGACGCGATGCCGGTGCTTTATGTACACAGTGTTATTGTTTTAAAATTATAGGACCTGTCAGGCATTCTTGAGAAATTATGTTTGAAATTTTTGACGACTACTATTATACACATGCATGATGGATGCTCTTCATTTAACCGTTGCTGCAGCGGAGTCGGTAGAGTATCAGACTTTTAGAGGGATACCACCGATTCAATTCTCGTTAGATGACGTATTTTTATTTTGTTTTTTTAATTTTTTTAATAAAATGATATTATACAAATGCGCGACGATAATATTTTGCATAGCATGAAATATGTGATACAACGTGTACATAAATAATATATAAATTATACATAACATGATGAAGAACGTAAAATATTTAATTAATTTCAATTTATTAGAAAATTGAAGAAATTAAGAAGTAAAATAACAACTGGAATTACAAACAAACTATCCATGTGGAAGATACTCTATCAATTCAGTTACAGCTGCTATGAAATGAAACAAATATGAAGTATGCATTTATCTTACATGGGGAGTCTCAGATTGATGACCATAGATTTTCAATGAAACTTTATAAAATGGCAGTGCATATACAGAGTTACAAAACCGTAGCGGGAGTTTGATCACTGGACTTTTGTTTTTGAGAAATTTTAGTTCAAAGTTTGACGCGCTCCTCATATAAAATGTTAAAAAAATTTACACCGTACAGGTTACTTGATAACTCTCTTCATGTTATAAGAATATGTGGAGCGTGTCAAAGTTTGAACTCGAATTTCTCAGAAGCAAAAGTCCATTGGTTAAAACCCCACTAGGGGTTTACAGTACTTACTGTGTATACACTACCATCTCACGAAGTTACATTAAAATGTTATGATCCTTGATCTGAGACTTCTTTTGTTAGTCACTAAATATTTGAAAGATCATTTCTCGAAAATGCTTGAGAGCTAGGTCTTATAATTATAACAGAGAATTCTGTATATGAAACACTATCCCTGTGCAAGCTCTCTACGAAATTATTGACCTGCAGGAATCGTGATCTCTTCGTGAGTCATGTTTTAAGTCATTCGCTCATAAAATCTAGCCTAACGCTACAATTCAGACCTCAGATAAACAAAACTTTCTTCATTTTAAGCATTAAACAATTTATTACACGTAGAATACAGCAATGGTAGTTCACTTCGCTCTTCAGCATCTATTTGCTTTTTGTTTGATCCTATTTAGGGGATCTGTTGTTGGCCGTGTGCACGGTTGAAAGCAGACTTACTCTTGAATAGTTATTAAAAGACAGAGAAACCAACCACACTTTGACGAAAATAAAATGAACTCAGCTACAGTGCAGCTATTATCTTAGTCTGCATTCCAGCAGAGACATACAAATTAGGTTTCTCATTGTCAGGGTCATGTACCCATCTACGATACAGCTTTTCATCTTTTTACAATTGAAGTAGACTATCGTGAATAGGTGTCTGAAAAAGAAGAATGGAGAGGTGTAGTTTGATGTAAAGAAAATTAAAACTCGCGTTAAAAGGTGGGAAGTTAATTTTTAGGCACAGTAATGACTTTGAACGGCTTAGCCAGGATTGATTTCTTCTTCGTTTTAGCGATTGGGGAAGTCTGGGCAGAACACAGCAGAAATTTAAAGAAATTAAAACTTTTTTCTGGCTAAGAAATCATCAGAGTGGTCAAACATGTTACCTGAAAATCTTATAGTGATATTTGTATAATTAGAAATGTTGTGAGAAAGGAACAGGGAGAATAGCAGTAATTAATGCTGTTCTTTCAATGACCATTCGCTGGGGAGAGGTGTTTCAGATTCGAGGATTCAGAAGATTCGTGTTTTGAATCCTCTGATCGGGGTTCAAGATCTTCAAGGACACGTCATTGTTTCCTGTTCTCCAGAAGTCGCAGGGTAGTTCAGGAGACAACAATTATACGATTAAATTCTCTAGATAAATTTAAAATACAAAGATACAAGAGTTCTCTGTTTCGCGTCCTCGAATAGTCTTCAGGAACGCAAACAGTCTTTTTACTGGGTCCCTTAAGGGAGCATAATTTTTGTTTGCCTAAGAAATCATACAAACGTTCAACAATATCACATGAAAATCTTTCAGTGACATTTGTAACATGAAAAATGTTATGAGTACTTTAACTTTGATCGCGGTTTCCCGGAAGTCAAGTTTCTTGACTTGTTTGACAAGCTGTAACAGCCATTTTTTTTTACTAAACGAACTTTTTTTAAAATTGTTAATAAATAAGTACGTCGAATTTCTCCCAAATTATATTTTTGAATATCAATATTTTTTTCCTTAATAATTATTCAAAATTTTTAGATAATCCTAGGTCAAACGATAACTATACTTATAAGTTTATAAGTTGTGAATGTATATTTTTTTTCATTTGGTCCAAATTGTTTTAACCAGGAAGTCACGTTTCTCGTGCAGATTCAATGTTTAGCTCCATTCTATTACTTAAACCTATTAATAACGTTCCTCACAATATTCTATAATGCACATATATTATAACAATACATAATATAAACCTGAATTCAAATAAAAATTGTCCAGTTTAAGCGCATTAAAAGAAACCTGTCATTTTCGGTCTGCTACCGTGTTCTGCCCTTTTAATACTTTGACGGCCGCTGTCACACACAAATTAATATACAACAAGATGACCATACCTACCACTGATAAAAAAAATACTCAAGTACTTGTAACATCGAAACTGTAAAATAGTCTATATAAAAAGAATATCGTAGAATGTTTGTTATTTAAAAATTCTTGCATAAAATGGCCAGTGGCAACTGGTTTCATCAGAATATTTGCGACTGTCAAAGTTTTGATAGAAAAATTGTGTTTCATTTTCACGGAGAACGTTGCCTTATCCCTGGACGCGAATTTGTAAGCGTGCATCATGCGACTTGGGCCTCTCGCCCTTCCACCGCAGAAAAGGTGTAGCGGGCGAAAGGTAATGGTCCCAGTAATATCGGTGCTGTGTGTGGGGCCCGAGCTGCACTACTAATAATTGATTGGTCATACTTCGCGTACCATTACTCGTTCAAACTTCGCCGTTCTCAGTCCCCTGACCCCGTTTTTGCTGCCTCAAGCTCACGGCACTTTTCGAACGATCGACCCCTTCCATGAAAACGAAATGTAATCGGCAATGAACCGTGGCAGACGATCCAAACAGGAAACTTGGTCTAACCGGGCAATAGTTTCAACTACTTGTGTCATCTTTTGAGCGTTTGGCTGATTTTATTGTCACGGTTGGTATATTATCGCGAGTTTATCGTCACGCGAACCGGGCATATAATTAGACGAATTTATTGGCCCTGCCGAAAATAAGGTTATAGTCGCGTTTCGAATTTACTCGGATCGTAAAGTGTTGCATTATGCGATCTCAAAGCGAGGCACGTTCTATTTTGAACTTCGAACGTCTGCCGCGCCGACAGGAAATATTGTTGTATCCGTAAGAGTTCGGATTGGCGAGTCTCAACCCCGCCAACTGTCGCGCTAAGCTATGGCCATTAGGAGTTATGTTACGCTAAGGCATGGGTGGGTAAGCTCTAATTTTTTCCTGGGAAACGTATTTCAATAGTTCTCACGTAACTTGTAGTTTCTACGATCTGATCAACTTCTACTTCAGTCCGTATTACATTATTTCCTAATCAAAGCTCACCTGAAATCCTATGTCGAACATGCTACCGGACCATGCAATTTTTTCAACTGCAAATACATGTAGATATTTTGCCAACCCACGAAATTGTTATTAGACTACCTTCCAACCACTACGAGAGTAGTTATTTATCTAAACGTTACATAGTGTGTTTATTAACGATGACGTGACCGCTTGCTACAAATCCAAACCGAAAATTACCTGTGATTCAACCTAATCATCGCGCCAGAGTCCGAGCAGCATACAAACCTACTACACTTCAGCATGCCAAAGTTATTTATTTTAACAGCAATTTTCGATAATCCCAGTTGGCTCTGGTCCTCGAGGTTCCAAAACAACCGACTCGTTCCATCGACTGAAAATGCCTCTGAGGTGATATGCTCTAAAGTCGTCCACCACCAATCAGTAGTATTTCTTCAAAATTAGGTCGTGCTCAGATGTAGCTCACTATGATCGCCAGCGAGGGATGATCGAGAAACTTCTGTGGCGAATTCGCGTTTGGCGGAGATTTCTACCCTTCTACTGGCAAATTCGACTTCTGGCCCATTTCGCAGCTTCCTGAGCAGCAGGTTCGCACCTGTGCGATAGTTAGCTCAAAGAGCAGGATAGAAAATGGCCGGTGAATGAGCGTGCAACCCCCGCGCGAGGCCGCATTACCGATTGTACGCGATAATTATAGAATAAATAAATTCACGTCGTGTTGGAATGCGTATAATATATCCACGTCTGCCAAATGGTACCGAGATACAGTCGTATATCACCGCGCGAGTTATAGGCCCTTCCCGTTAACTCATTTCGTTTCTCTAGCGATGCGTTTGGCTCGCATCCACTGTTTCTCCACGCAGCGTATTGCCTAGAAATCGATGGCATTTGAAACAGCCACTGGGCCGGGAAATTCTCGGGCCGCGGCATCGCGACGACCGGCGATCGTAAGGCCGAAAAGCGTCGAGACGCGGTTTCCCCGCGGCCATACATCTTGCTACACGGTAATATAGAAATTCAATCGTTCAGGCAATTATGCGTTGCGGCTGTTATTATAGTCCCTCTGTGTCCGCCGACAGGCCCAACCTTAGACCTCGCCCGCCGCGTATATATAATATTTTATCGTCTTTCTTTACGACTCGCTGGTGCTCCTTTACTGTCTCTCCGTAGACCCCCATGGATGCGTACATACATTCACTCTGCACGTTCTTCGAAATCAGAAAATTTGGGCCAGTTGAGTGGAATGAGGCTGCAGCATGAGCACCAGCGGATTCCGAGTGCCTTATTTAACAGCATGGATGTTTTTTGAGATTTCAAACAAGATATCATACTAAAATAATTGTTTATGCCCAGCAGCTCCTCATCAGGAGCCAGAAGGAGGGGCATTTATACCTTTATTTTTTCTAATATGACCCTGTCTTTCTAAATTATCCTAAGAAACGGCTAAAGATGGTATATTTGCAGATGTTCATGCGCAAACGTGAGGTTAGTGGCAATTTAAGTAAACATGACCTGAAAGCCCTATTAGTTGCCAAAATTGTTCGAATTTCTGAGCCTGAACGGTGGTTAAGGGTTGAATGGCCAGCCTTTGAGCGGCAAAGAAACTGTCGGTGCATTTTTGATGACGGTAAACTGACGCAGAATGCCGGAAGCGAGCAGGGGCCGAAACAATTTTTCAGTGAAAGGGAATGGCGAATGAAATAACATTTGCGATGTTATCTGGTGAGGTATTTTGTTCATGCCCTCCCGCATCAAAGGTTACGACCAAACCGTGTCACTGACGATCAAGCACAAGCATAAAGGGATTTATGTGTGCATCGAAGATCCATGCTTCGTGCGTGGGGTACGAGCATCTCCACGCTCACAATAGCTTCTGTTTAGAGTACTTGTGGCCGAAGGGGCAGAGGGGCTGCCGGGTAACCCAAGTCAGCCATCTTATATCGAATAAATCATCGCGGACACGTCAGAGATATCATTGAGTCGGTGGAAACATCGCGTCTCATGCAACGGGTGACCCGAGAGAATCAACCACGTGTCTCTGGCCCGTGTTATCGTTAGATAAGGGTTAATTAATCGACTGAGACTCGTACATCTCAGAAGGGAGTAAGCCTGATGAATTTCACGTCGATGATTTAGCACACTTGACTCGAATTAAATTAGGTGTGCAACGAAAAGCGTTAAAAAGTTTTGGTTTACAGTGTGTAAAATTCTACACGGTAGATATGAATCATTAGCAGGACGGCGTACCTTTCATTTCTCGATATAGAAAGCGATGCAACTTTCTCACGCGTGACCCAGTAGATACTATCGTAAGGCACCGAAAAGTGAACAATTATGACGTGCGATCGAATGAATGCGACGTCGAAGGTACACGCGGTATATGTTGAAGCGTACTGTTACGATAGGTGGATAGTATTGCGTATCAATCAGATGCGAAGGGCTACATTGTCTTACGCGTCAGGCGAATAAAGGGGCGCCTGAGCTTTGTGCTGGAGGGCCCATGTGCCCAGCAGCACCGGACCACCCGGGCTGATCCTATACACCCGACAGAGATCGTATTGACTCCGGCGAGTCTGTCGAATCGTAGCCAAGACGTCCTTGAGTCGAGTGGCTTACGTTGCATCTTGCTGCATTCGAGAAAAAAAAGACGATTGTTCAGCTCACTTCAGGCCTGACTGACGGAAATTATTAACCGATGGTCAAGCAGCGCTCTGTGGGAGGATTCAATAAGGCCCTCTCGCATTCAGGGCCGAGGAGTATGCTCGGGCAGAACTTAGACACCGGAACAGAGTCGATTGACACGAATTGTTGCAATTCAACGAACCTGGAGGACACGTGGTCGACGGCAGGAAGAGCCGAACCGGAAATCTGGAGGGCCATTCGAGCCTTATGATGTGATCACTGTTGCTTGGTCAAAAGTTCCTCGTCAGACCGAGTGCACAGTAGCAGACTTCTCGCATAATGCGATATAATCGCATGACTACACACTATCTGATCCACGCGCACATCGACGAAGCCCGTGCGTGTAGGAAATCAGTAGTCGGGCCCCGGTTTCAGGCCCAGATGATCATTACTCACTGCTCCTGATATTACTTCAATTCAATCAGTGTCTCGGCGGCGTTCGTGTGCGACGACATTCACATTCGAACGCGCAACCATAGCCACGCGTAGTTCAGGTGATGAATGGCTTGGGCCGAACCAGGAATGCGGTCCCAAGCATCGATTTTATTGGCTGGTCACGTGGGTAGAAACTACCGCGGGAACATCTTATCTCGAATAACTCGGGACTGGTTTGGGAGAGATTCTCTGGGCCATATTGATCAGAACGGTGCAGTCGACGACCTTCCGGAAGGAAACATGAAACACGGTAACCTATAACACCATTTACAAGCACTGAGAGAACCATACATTTTACCTCTCAATGTTAGCTGCTGAGCCACTGCGGACGAAGAATCCACGTCACAGTCAAGGATACGAACCTGGAACCATAGTTGTCGCTCGAAGGATTACCCTTTCGATCGATTTTCGACTTGCGGTCGAGGTTGCACGCAGCATATCGATTGCCACGATATATCGCGTAGTTAGTTACCCGCACAGGTAATGAGTAAGGCAACTTGAGCGGGGTGTCTACACGCACGTGTGCCTGAAAACCACCTTAAACCACCTTCGACTTCGGGGTCCGAGGCAGTGATGGATCGAGCCGAGTTATCACCACCTCCGGAACACCTGCACCCGAACAGGACAGACAGAAAGGGTGGTAAGGGGTTAAGTATTATCATGCGGAAAGTCAAGCTCGCCCTCTGTTATCTGGCCAATAAAAATTCGCAAGCTAATCATTGCGTCGGGGTTCAAACGGTTCTCAAACGTTTTTTTGACTGGTGGATCGTTATCGGTTCATAAGCTGCTTCATCAATTAATCTAACCTATCAAAGATACTTCCAAGGGTTTTAGAAATGTTTCGTGAGTGTCCAGCTGTTGCATCGTCGAGGGAACGCAATTAGTAACGCGTTTGCTTGTGCAGGGAGCTTAAGGATCGTCCTCGAAATTCTTCTGCGGGTCTGGCCGTTGCTTCGCCGTTAAAATATCGATGCAGGAATATATTTACTGCCGCGTACACCGTGTAAGTTTACCAGGAACACGATTCACCGCGCCCCCGTGGACTCAGCGCCGATACGATGAATATGCAGCAAAGAAATCGTGTATTAAATATCAGCAGACGCCTGGAACGACGACGTACTAGCAACCGTACGCTCGATTTTCTCCCCTGCACACTTTCAAACAAGACAATTTGTTTGCACGCTCGATACACCGCTCCCGGTGCGATATTCCCTCCGTCCCTTTTCCTCTAATTTCCATTCTCGAGACTTCCAAGAAAGATGCCACGAGCATACGTCATTCGAACGTTAACGTTGCGTTATTCTTTTGCCGGTGTGCGTACGCTCGGACGAATGAGAATGATCGAGTTTCCAAGCGAAACAAACAAATCCATAACTAATACGGGACAGATTAAAATTTAATTCCGCAACTTAGGAGGCGGGTCGTACCGGAGCGGCTGATTAATTGAATTTTAATTGAATCGCAGCGGAAATATTAATTGAAAAGCCATTAAAGGCTCCGTGCTGGGAGCAGCCCCGAGGAAAGTCTCGGTTTCCTCGGGCCTGGGGTAATTACCGATTGAAAGCGGCGATAGATAACCCGGAATTATTTATGGGATCCCGCGGGAATAAATAAACGATCCCGTGGGATACTTATTGGAACTCGAATTCCGCGCTCGGACTTTTACGCTGGGTAATAACTGTTCAACTCGGAATTTACGCCACGTTTGGTTACTAAAAATCAACGGTCTTAATATGCTTTTTTTCTCGTGATCGCGAGAAGCGTGCCAGAATTTTCGTTTGCTCCATTTACGTTTGACCCTCGAGAGAGAGAGAGATTCCTGAAATTCGAGGACCCGGACGCGAACGACCTTAACCAGCTGACAGAAGGAAAAAAAAAGGAGTCTGCCATTCCGTGGAGGACACATAGCGGGAGAGCAGGAAAGCGGCTCGTCGTTATGCGAAAATTATCGACGAGGCCGATACACTCTTTAAAACAAAATCCCGCCTCGTAAAGTTCCTTCATTAAACGTCGAAGGTGGCCCATAAAATCGGTGATTCCGCGCGAGAAGGCGCCACGCCGAAGGGACGAAGGGAAAGGGGGCTCACGCTGCCAGGTATAAACCTATACTTGGTTCGGGGTACCGTCTCACGCCAGTTGTTGTACGTGTCGAACCCCCGTGGTGCCCCAGCACCATCTCGCGACTCCGGCTATTCCTATGGAGCCCCATCAGATCGTCAGCTTGATTAAAATCTGTGAGCATTCGATATACGAACCGCCAAACTTTATCCGGCTCCCCCTCTACAATAAATATTCTTCTTCTGCCAAAATTTTGGTCTCCAAACGAGAGATTTCGTCGTGCGGATTGTTATGGGACCGCCAACGGTGGGGTACACGGCCACGCGGTCTTTAATCTTTGAAAAACGATAGAAGGACGAGCAGCAGTCCGCAGTCTCGGTTCAGAATTTCAAAATGGATTTTGCATTTTAATAGGAACGCAATAATTGGTTGTATTAAAGTTTTCCGATACTTTTTTATGTGATGTACATCTGATACTTTGCTAATAAGGTTTTGTATCCTGAAACATTCGGGAAAACCGTGTGTTGAAATTTTCTAGGATAGAACACGTGTTAAATGGAGCACAGTGGAACCTCGATTATTCGAACACAGATCATCCAGAGACTAGTCATCCTATGTCACTTACAAGCTAGAAATATAAAAAACGACACTGTGTACTTAATTTTGCATAACTCTCTATTTTATATTTTAAAATAAACTTATCATTTTTATGTAAAATATAGTTGCAACGTGAGTCATATTATTATTAATTATAGTTCGGATAACCGAAGTCCTACTGTCTGTGGATATCGTTATGTACAGAGCAGTCCGTTTAACTCGCCAATCTTGGATATCTCCATTGTTTTTCACTCAAGATCATATTTCTCAAGATTTCCAGACCGTCGATGTTTTTTTAAACAGAAATTTATACTTTTTCCGACGCAGTGTTATAGCTAACATCGAGACGAATTCAATGACCTACAACAAGGTAACCTTCGAATGGCCTTGAGCAAGAATGTGCGTTCAAATTACATTAAAGGTTTTCCTGAAGATGTGTTCATTAATATTCACATTTCAGATATCTGTATCCTCCTTTCTAACATGACAATGGATTTAACCCAGTGATGGCCACCGGAGGTGCGGCCTTCCCCCACACTAGGTCCATTCCCCTCGTTTCAGTTCCCTCCAGTTCGTTCCTTGTTGCCCCTTGGTCCATCATCGTCCCATGTCACAGCCTATATGAGGGGAATGGATCTAGAGTGGGGGAAGACCGCAGCTCCGGTTGCCATAACTGATCTGAACAATACAACAGCATGTTTATAGTAACATATTTGTATGAAATCGAGACTTACTGCATAAGAAATGGTCGGTTTAGCCTGTCTGGGACTAAATGTGTTCCTCAAAGGGTTAAACTTGGGTGAAACGCTACAGCTAATAGCATACGTGGAGTATCTGGCGAGGATAGTCTTCCTGACCATAAGACAGTTTGGTTTTCAATAATTCAGTATGGTAATAAAATGTTAAAAAATGTCTTCGATTTAGACATGCAAAAAGTTAATAATATTGATGAATTATTTACAATAGAACGTATTTTATAAAGAAAGTTACTGATACCCCTTTTCAGAGCCACTCGTGGTGGACTTGACGCCATTTTTCCGGCCGATATCAAATTTTCCAAGCGAATGACTCTCATTTGAGTTATTAGGTTGTAGGGTGCTATAACTTCCAAGCGTCAGTTTTGTAAAACTAAATTAACATCTGCCTAACTTCCCTTGTAAGAACTATTTTAATGACAAAATTAGATTACTAAAAATAATGGTCAACATCTCTATAATTAAAAGTAATTGTAAGCGTTAATTAGTATATAGTTTTAGTAGGTTTCGAGTTGACGATAATTTTAAAAACGATATTACTTATGGTTAACTTAATATTTTGGAGCCTGGTGACGTATTCCTGACTGTAACATAAAAATGGCGCTGCCGTGGTCGTTTTAGAATAATCTGCAAAACTTTACATTCGGAAGCGAGCAGAATGCATATGTATTGAAAAATTTAGAGATTATGATATATTTCGATCAAATTTAGAGCATTGTTATCACAAGAACTGGAAATTTGTGTTGACCAATGTACAGTAGGACCTCTCTATCCAAACTGTACACAATAACAAGATGATGCACGTCCTAACAATATTCCGCATACAAATTTGAATTTCATCTGAAATCATGTTACTGGTTTTTTGTATTATTTGTATTTTTTCCACTATTTTAAATATTAAGATTATTATAAAAGTTATTGTCAGAATACCTCAAAGAAATATACATTAGTGTTAACAGTGAATGGCGAGCGGAGCTATAAAAGCCCCTGGAGCATCTATAATCATATTATTGTAAATCTGTATATGTATACCATTAAGGTTCAATAAAAAATCATTATTAATTTTATATGAAAATGTGAAATACATAGTGGTATAAAATTGAATACACAGTATCACTGATGATAATTTTATCTTGCAGTTAACACAAGGTGACCAATTGTAGACTGGTAGCTGTTCGGATAATGGAGGCTCTACTGCAATCGCAAACGGTTCCATATTCTGTGTGAACGTGGCTTAAAGTCAGTCCCCTGAACGAGAACCAGTCCCCGCGCAGTGTATCATATTTATGTTACTCGCGTTCAATAATTATTCATCCCGGCGTACAGATTTGCGCAGATAAATTCAAGGTCGATCCGGGTCTCTCGCAGAAGCCGCTCGCCCCAGGGACTCTCCTGACTGAGGCGAGCAAACAAATATCATAATTCGCATTGTTCTCGTCTCTTTTTTCCCCAGTTCGCGATCGAATATAACGAAATGCAAACAGAGAGCACACGTGAGGGACGCTGAAAGCGAAGTCGAGAGGAACCTTAGGGGCTAAAGTATTTCGTCGAAGCCGAGTTCAATAATTAATGGATCTGCCCGAGGCTTCTCCGGATAACCTTTCACACACCATGCACCTATATACTTTTGCGATTCGGAGCTTCTTCCCTCGAAGCGGCTGAATCGGACACGAAAGGAACGACAATGCCAGATTCTTCCTGTCGTTCTTAAACGACGACGTCTGTCGACGATCATCCGCGAACGGGCGACGGAATTTTCCCATGCTCGGAGAAAAATCCGGGAAATCTCCCGGTCCGAGCCGGCGTATAATTGAATTTTAATTTTCTAATTCGTGGCGGCTGCCAATCTCCTGAAACGTCGCACCTGTCCTGAACAAACTTCCTTGTCGCTCGCCCCTCAGGCGTACGCGATCGTATCGGGACAATTCAAAATGTATTCCTCATCGATCGCGTTCCCATGATCGTAGACTTTTCCGCCATTTTACTTAACCAATCACGACGAATGGAAATCAGCGTGGCGGAGAGGTAACGTCTGGCGACGTCCGGGGGAACGTCATCAGGCAAACCTTGTAATTTTGATCATTCGACCGCTTATAATCTGCTGGCCGCGGTCCTCACCGCAGGATTTATTGTCCGGTCACTGGGATCCGGAGATCTCAGGGAACCTCGGCATTAACATGATCCTCGAGCGTTTTTCAGAAGCTTCGTGCCTGTTTTGCGGGTCAGCAGTAGAGAAACTCATCAGAGTCTCATCAGAGCTGATTGATCTAAGAACGCGGAATGTCCGTGTCTATTATCGATTAGCTTCATCTGTCTCTGACAAGCCCGGGCATCGATTATCATTGTTTGGGAGCACGGTACGGTCTGTTCGTTGCATCAGATGCACGCGCAAGGATTAGCTCGTGACTCTAGCCTTCGTGATCCTGATATCAATCATCCTCATGGGTAGAAACAATTCGTAGCTGAGAGTTGGCAAGATCGGGCCTCGACTGATCGCCTACAAGGGTTTTCGTGTGGTGCGATCTCGATTCTGTTCCGATCGAAACAAAGAGAAGATGCGACGATTAAACGGTTGCAAACTCGAAACGAAGCGCAGGATTGCACCGGGTCCCCAAGGACGCTGGCCTCTTTCACTTCGTTCTCTACTCTTGCGAGAGAAGATGAAGAAGGAGGAGAAGAGTAGGCGGATAGCGGCGTGTACGTGGGCATTCGGGCTGCAGGGACTATCGTAGTAGATAATTCAACGCGTATCCCGGTAGCCGTGCACGTTGCGTCGGCCATCACAAAGACAAACCTCTGACCGGAACGTTCCGCTCTGCACACAATCATCCCACATGCCCTGTACTCGCGAGCAAGACGGAGAATCGGCAAGAGAAGCGAGAGGCTCTGAAGAGGCGAACAACAAAACGCGAGATTGCTGACTGCCAGAGGTTGGCGCCATCGCGTGATTACCAATTTCGAATTACCCTGCCGCTGGAAGGATCATCGGAGGGACAATCGTCCTGAGACCAGAAGTATATACCGAGGAGTCGTTTTCATGGAATTGCATGGTGAAGAGGTTCATGTACACGGTTATGCGAATCGTCGGATTCACGAAAACCCCGGAATAACTGGAGTAAACGTTCTGCGAATTTTTCTATGGTATTCTGCTGGAATTGTGTTTGGACTCGGTGGATTTTTAGCGGATTTTTCGTTTCGATAGCCCCGCGGATTTATCGCGGTGAAGTAATTCGAAACCGGCGCCGTTGCAGCGGCAAAATTCCGATGCGTCTTTGCATCATCAATTACAGGGTCTGTCGGTAGTTTCACCCGTGAAAATTATCACCCCCGACCCTCTGGCCCTAGTCGATTTTCCGCGATCGCGAACAAACGTTGATCAACACGGCGGACCGACAAATCCGTGCAGCCACCTCGCAGCTATGCACGCCCTCGAAACGTGTGAGTGCGGTCGTCAGCACGAATCGCTGCGCAAACTGGTTGAATTACAATCATTCGGGTGTTATAAAATCCAAGAAGGGACGTTGTACGGGAGGTGAAGTCTAAAAGTTACTTTCGTTCATCACTGACGTACAGCGCTCTGTTTGAAGTTGCATGGAACTCGTACAGGGCAAAAAAAGAATTACAAAACCTGCGTATTCGAAGCAGTTGACACGGAAACAAGTCAGAGGCATAATTTCAAGTGAATGAAGTCCTGTAGGCTCAATTTTTAGTTGGAAATTATTCAAGCTCTATGGATTCATTTTGCAAGCTACTGTGGTTTTTGACTATTGAGAATTTTTCTTTAAGTACTTTTAAAATGAAAAATACGGGAAATCAGAGTTAAATGATCTAACTGTGGCAGCATGTTCTACAAGTGGAAATCAGATTTATTTTGAAAAAGTGTAAGAATGTTATCGATATTTTTACATTTATGTATGCTATAAGCTGAAAACATTTTTTGTATTGACTAACAGGCAGTAATTATTTATATTTTTGTACCTAATTCCGAGATATTTTGAGAATTTCGCTCTGTCGAAACAAAAGCAGGAACACATAAATAGCCTCGCTCCCATAACTACGTTAGTTATTGTTAGACAATCATAAACTCGATGAAACTTGATCCGAGAAAATAGTGTGGTTCAGTAATTGTAACATCATCGTTATTATTAGCATTATTATGGGACACGCTGTCTCGTTGTCTGGCGGAGAAATTGAGACTGTTACGTCTACAAAAGTGTTAAATTTTGCCTGTCAGTACTAAACTTGAATTTGTACACTGCCGTCCATAAGTATTGAGACACTTATCAAGGGGTTTAGCCGAATAAGAGGGACAAAAGTACCTCTAAATCAAATTCGATTTGCGATGGGCCATTCGATAGCTTATAAAAATACCTATTTGTGCCAAGTTTCAACTTTGTATCTCGGCTTGGGGGGTAATGAAGTGCAAAAATTGAAAATCACGTTTTTGCCCAATTTCACCTATACTATTGCATGAAAAATTTGGAAAAAAATCAGAAACATTTCAGATATCGAAGCAAATAAATTTAAAAATGATATAAAATCATTGGAAGATTCGAGTACACATTGTTCTCTTCTGCATTCTAGAGCACCAGGGTCGTCATGTACACTGCTATCCACAAGTCTTAGGACCCTTGCCATTGTCTGCTAAAGAAACACACGTTATTTTACGTGTATTGCTCCGATTTCTGCAAAAACTATTCAGATCAGTTGCAAGAAAATAGTGGAATAAAAATCACACCTGGCCCTGCTGTTCCCCTGACTTGAACTCGGTATAACTTGAATCAACTGGATCGAAAAACAGCAAAAACTTGCTTAACATCAAAATCTGGCCCATTGAACTATTTATAACAGAATTTGATTTTTGATTGATTTTTCGAAAATTGATTTTTAATTAATTTGTATTGTAAGATTTGTGACATGATACTGAATACATGTATTTGACTTGTGATATAAGATATGGAATAGGGCAATGTGCGTTTAAAATCTTCAATGATGTTATAAGCATTTTCTAACTTGTTTCCAATTTGATAAGTGTCCTAATAATTATCGACGGGGGTATACGTACAATTGTAACAGAAAAACGAGAATAAACGAGGTGGTAAAAAAGGACGAAAGAAGTACGTTGCGAATATGCGGTTGCGTGTACACACATGAGAGAAACAAAGAGGGGGGACAGCAGTTACGAGGCTAGGCCTCCTTAATATCTCGTTACCACGCAATTTTTAATATCGAGAGGTGTTTTCTCACCTTTAAGCGAATTTTAAATTTAAAGCTCTCGAGCCAGCGTATCTATCCGATATGCTAATGATATAATATCCAACCTCAAGACTCTAATCGCCTCACGAGCCTGAAGTCCATAAACCTGGCCGTCTATATGCAATACGTTCATGTCATGAAACAGATTTTTCCTCCTCTAATAAAATTCAGCGTTGAGTAAGCAGAAATCACAGAAATCATTGATCTAAAACCAGTAAAAACAGTCAGGGGCCGTTGAAAGGTCATTTGAAACTGCCGCGATGACCTATAAGGAAAATTGACATACTGATTAAAATGCTCCGACTCCCCTTTCCCTTCTGTTTTCCCATTTACATGGCACGCGACTAATCTCGAATAAAGTTTATGCCCGCGACATTTACACCTATTAATAGCGGCCGCTATGAATGTACATCACAGGGGCCAGTTGTTCAAACAAACATGCCGGTGGCACGTTGTATGTGTAACTCGCATGAAAACAAACCCCGCGGAGCATGATTCCGAGTGTTCATCTCTAACGACCGATGACTATGAAGTGTTCTCGGATGATAAGTGAGCGCTCTAGGACCGATAGCTTAATCCCGATTGAAATGAATTTTCCGCAGGACAGAAGCACTGACAAAAGGAAATATTCTAGGCGGCGGAGAGAGTACAGCTGTGACCTTGAACAAAAATACTGTGAACAAAAGCAAAACGGTAGCGGGTATAGTAAATTTGTCAGCGAGCGGGCGCGAGTTTCTTTCGCGCTGGCCAACGATTGATTTACACGAGGCGACCGCGGAACAAGTATGATATTTATGGTGCTGATTTGTATGCGCGTGGAAGATAATTAAAAGTATGGTGCTTGGGTCAAGGCTCGGTGAGAAACACAGGCAAACAAGGATCGATGAAGTCGATAAGGAAACCGAGTGTTTTTATTTTCGAAAGCAGAAGTACGAGCGCCGGGAAGTCCCGCGCGTCTACCGAGCCTAACCACAAAGAGGAAGAAGTATACCGAAAAGGGATCAGATGTACTCAGGGGAGAGGAAATTAGAATTGAATAGTTGATGAATTCTAGGGGAGAATTTTCCGCATCGAAAATTTCGTGACTTACACTGCCAACCAAATGTTTCGAGTCACTGCGTTGTTAATTATCCAGTCGGATGTTTCGGCTTAAAAATCAGACGATGTATAATCTGTTTCCAACGACCGACTACAACGTTTAAGTTACCAAATTCAATACATTATCGAGGTTAATATTTATTGAAATCATTGTTATTTGTTACACTGTTGAACCATGTTCATTCTTGACAATATTTGGAGAAACTTTCTGCTTTTAGTATAGAACTTAAATTCTTGTTATGCAATTTCTTGAAGAAATTTGGAGGAATTCTTGAAGGAATTTAAAATACGTAGTGGTACAAAATTAAGTACATAGTGTTACAAAAATTTTATTTTCTAACTGAAATGGTGTGATTAAGTTTCGGATGACCGGTGCCCTGATAATTAAAGTTCTGCTATAGTGCTTTTTGACAACGATAACAGTTTCAAAAATATTCACCTGGAAAAATTATAACAGGACACCCTGTATAAATATTTATAGCGTGCTCCAAAATTGCTCGTTTTCTTCAATCATCCTTTAACCGTTTATAACACCGTGTGACTTGTAAGTTACTCACCTATATATTTATATTTTTTAAATCCCATTTCGTTTGCGTATCACTGCGTATAATTTTCCACTCCCGTAGAAAAAGGGCCATTGTCCAATTTGCAATTTTTTGGGAGAAGGTGCATATTGCCGTTTTTATTGTAACACGCATAACACATTGACCTCTTCAGAATGTATCTAACTTTGTTTGTAATAATGGAGTACAGTTTTTTCTTCTTTTTCTTCTCTCTTTCTGTATAGTCTTTTCTATAACAACGTTCATGATTTTTATGCGAATGGCGCATAAAACTCAAATGGACATTTGCTCTTTTTCTACCAAGGTACAGAATCATATTTCACCACTATAGTGCCGCCAAGCAATTTGTCCGTTTATTATTATATTTATATTCTACGATCAATCTCTCTCATTTACCCGATGCATCCTTTTCGTCATACGCAACAAAATTCCGGTTACAGAGTGTTAAAATATGTAACTCCCATTAAGTGTCAGCGTGTCGAGTATTTATGTTCTTTCGACACGTTGAACATTCTCGAATTATCTGATGACACTCGCCCGTCGAATTTGCGAAAGACTCCTCGGTCTGTTGACTTCTGACGGCGAGCACAGCATGAGGCGATACTGTTACAGCCCTGACATCCACGTCTTCGCGCCTATGCACAGTGTCTATAATAAAGTAGCAACGTGGCTATAATACATCGCATATACGGCGACCATGCGATCCATCGTGGCGTAGAAGCCGGGCAGTAAGTAATTAGGAGCCGGGTGTGGATTGAGCTAAGGCAAATATTACGTACTTGCTCGCGTACTCCCTGATACATGCACGAATGCGCATTGGCGGACGCAGTCTGGAACAGACCAGCCGTCGAAATTACATATTTATGTGTGCACACGTAAGTGTATGCGCGCCCGCGCGCGCGAGCTACTTCCACCACGCCGTGGATTAAAATATACACGTGTATTTGATATTTCACGACCGACGAAGAATTCGTGGACCCGTATTAAAATCCTCATCCGTCCTCCACCTCCCTCGATCGTTGTTACATTAAGTTGTCGCATGACGAATCTCAGTTTCAAATTGCAACCCTTCAGTGACCTCCGTTCATTCTTAACCCCTTGTCTTACAATGACGAGCCACACCCGTCACGCAGAATATGGTCCACATGTTACAAACCCGCTTGTGTACCGCGCCATTGCGCTACAGCTCCTTCGACTTTCAGAAAATCGTTAAAAGCGAATTGTGCGTGCTGATGGATGCTCTTCATTTATCTGGGCCAGTGATGGTCACGGGAGCTCCTGCCTTCCCCCACTCTAGGACTATTCTCCTCAGATAGGCTGTGATCTGGGACGACGATGGGGAAGTGGAGGGAATTGGAACGAGGGGAATGGGCCTAGAGTGGGGGAAGGTCGGAGCTCTCGTGATCATCACTGATCTGGACACTCGAGGACTTTAATAGTAAACTTTGTCGCATGAACACGTTCGAAGAATCGTAGGTCAAGGGGTTAATTATCGTCAACAAAAATCGAAGCCTCGTAAGGGTTGTCGATTGTTATATATAGAAAGGTACTCCCATTGATAATATCATTTAGTCTACAGCACGAACGTGGAGGTCACTTCTCATTTATTTAATCATACTAAAATTTAGAACATGTGAAGTTCCATTGTAAGGTTATTTCGAAAATTGGAATTAACATGAAATGTAATGGGCATCGTAGGTTAGGAAGTAAGGAGCACTCGGCTTCTTATTAATGTTAGCCCTTGCGCATCCACGGACGAGATATCTCGCGAACTGATTTGTACTGATCCGATTCTTTGGATGAAATATCTGGCGACTCGATGTTTATTTGACGCTTTGAACGAGGTATATTGCGTGTCTTTTCATTACAGTATTTAACGATTCTATACATAGGATATTTTGAAATTGTGCATTACCAATAAGGGAAGAAAAAGAACGGAATAAACTTTTTGGCAACATTATTTCTTTTGTTTTTCTTTTACGTGAAACACTTGAAAACATGGATATTTTATAATTGCGTATTATCAATGAGAGAAGAAAAAAGAGTACATACATGGGCGGCGTAGATTATGTTCGTTGCATTTCACTGACGTTACGATATCTAATTCTCTTGTGGTATGGAATTGTTTACATTAAAAGAGAAAAACTTCTGCTGAAATAAGAAAAAACATCATTTCTGGTTTATTGGAGAAATGTTTCATACGAGAAGAAAATTTTTGCCATCGAGGAAGGAAGTCCCGTTAAACATTAATGTTACGATTTAGATCTCGATGCTTTTTTGTGAAAATACCTCCCACAACAAAAACATCACATCCAACAAAACGTTGTGTAGTATGTAAGGAAAACAAACAACGTAATGGAGCAAGATATTTTTGTGGTTACAATTAGACAGACATATTAGAGAAAAAAGATGAATGCTTCAAAAAGTACTGTATTCCGGAGACCATACTATTTTCGCAAATTTAACTATTTATGTGCATTTTAATGTTGTGGTATAATACATAATTTCAAAATATCCTA
Organism: Macropis europaea; assembly: GCA_916610135.2. Classification (NCBI taxonomy): domain Eukaryota; kingdom Metazoa; phylum Arthropoda; class Insecta; order Hymenoptera; family Melittidae; genus Macropis; species Macropis europaea. The sequence continues at coordinate 19,394,501 of OU744345.1, read as the reverse complement.
TGTATAATATCGTTACATACTATAATAAAAAGACACGCGAGATATCTCGTCCAAGGTGTCAAATAGACGACATCTAGTAGCGCGATGTCTTGTTCAAAGAATCGAATAGTTACGCTTTTCGGTTACGAGCGAACAGAAATTTTTCGAGTTCTGAAAAATCTGGCGCATTTAAGACAGCGGAACACGCATTCGGCAGAGGATTGTCCGTGATTTTCAACACACATACACACACAGCGTGACGCACACAGAGGTAAGGTCGGAGAAGCCGCAGCCACCCTCGACGTATCTATCTATTAAACATCGACCCTCGGTTTTCTTTTCCCCCTGGCAGCCAGTCGTCTCCACTCGACGGCCGCTCTCGCATTATCGATATTAAAGGAAGATACCCGTCTGGAGCGTACCTGACCGTGTCGCGTCGAGAGGATTAATTAACTCGAGCGCGCGACATCGAGAGCGGAAACCGGGCTTTTGTTCACCCTCTCTTTCTCTCTCTCTCTTTCCCTCTCTCTCTATCTCTCCCTCTCTCTCTCTCCCTCTCTCTCTCTCTCTCTCTCTCTCTCTCTCTCTCTCTCGGTCTCCGTTTCCGTTTGCGAAATTCTGCCCGTGATTTTCACGGCACGCGTGAAAGAGGTCGACGAATAAATTCGTCCGGCTAGATGCGGCTGAATCAAAGTAAGAGCGGCCTGAAACTCCTGTTCCGCTGACGAGTGCTCGCCAGACTGTCCACCCGGCGAAATTTTTCGCTACTTTCTCGGAAAGAGTCGTCGGAACACGGATGCCGGGAGAACGAGATATGACGGAGAAAGGGGTGGAATCGGTGGTAACGCAATAATTTACGCGACTGCGTTAATATACGGTGACCGAGGAGAGTGTTCCACGCCGGAGGGGTTAGCGATTTATTTTATTGAATGTTAAATTTCATGAGGCCACTCCGCTTCGAGGCTTCGGCATTTAATTAATTCACGGGCCGCGATAAATTCTCTGTAATATATTTGATTAAAGGATAATGCCGCCGGTATTTCCACCTCCCCCTCCCCGCCCTGTACTCTTTGACTCGCCCTTCTGCCTTTGCTGAACGTTCCCCCGCAGTTTCCACTGTGTTCCATGTCTTCCTCATCCCCTTCTTGAACTAGAGGTTCCCTTAAAATCGGCATAGCTATCTCATTACCGTGATTGGTTCGGTTTTTGTTCCGTGAAAAACAATGCGAGAGACTCCACCTCGCTCACCCCCCACCCCGCTTTCGCTGGCTAATCCGGTGTTCGATGACGTTTCAATTCCGTACGTGGTGCGTACGTGTCCGCTAATTGACGCCACCAGCCAGCAGAACTAATTAACTGACGTTTTCTGTTAATTAGATCTTTATGCTTTCGAAAGAAGAACGGAAGCGCGACACTCGCGATCGCCAGTGACATTTCCGCGACTTGTAATTGGCCGAAAAAAGATTCTGTAAGGCACTGAATGCGGAGCCCCTTTGTTTTACCGTGGAATGTATCAGTTATGAAGGGGTTAGGGAAAAATGTGTATTCGACTATCAATTGTTGAATGAGTGGATATAATATAACAGGTATACCATACCGTTCTTCTTGATTGCGTGGAGCATTAAAATCCGCGTTAAATTTGACCAGATTGAAGTTTATAAAGGTGCCGTTTTCAGATGTACAATTGTTCTTTCTTCTAATATAAATTGGGTTTTTGAATCTAATAAGACCTGTACGAAATTTTCCTCTATAATAATTTCAGGATCAGGTATATAGATTGATGTCAATGTCCACGTGTAACAAACGCCTGCGGTCCATGAACATAAAGTGTTTTGACGAAACATCGTAATATGTAGCTATTGCTTTTGAGTTGAAAAAATATGTACGTGTCAAAACATACGAAGTAAATAAATTTTTATCACCAAACTTATGATGTTATTTGTGTCTATGTATGTACATATAATGTGATTATATCTTGTGTGATTTCGGTGTTTCATTTGTATGAATTGCCAGGAACAACTCTGAGTTTCGGGCAAAACACACCTGTCCGAGAAACGTATCCTAAAAAGTACCATATGTTAAAAAAAAGTTGTGTTGATCTTTTGACTATGTTCCAGGCATTTTTATAAAGAAAGACGATAGAAAATGGCCGGTTTGGTGTAGCCTGAGAACTTAAAGATTGCGCAAGATGTGTGTGCATACACAACTACACGCTAGTGCAGAATCTGGAATATAAGTTTGCCGTTTATCGCAGTCTCGTTTTCTATTTTTCGAATTCTGTTCGAAAGTATGAAATTTGTTGTGTTTCTAGATCATATAAACCCGTTTAAAAGTAACTAATAGTTCAGAAGAGTTTCAATTTAGAATGGAAGTCAACCATTTGCTAAAAAACGTCGCAAAGAAGTTCAAGGAACGACAAGGTGTGGTGACGAACACGGGTTAAATAAAGCTTCCGTGTAAAAATAATTCAATTTGTCTCTGGATCTAAGAAACGAACATAATTCTCTCGCCGAGCCAATATATCGAGACGAAAATGAACGAGCAATTTCGCTTGGCGTTACCAGGTGCTCGCACGGGCAACCATAGTTACGTTTATGGACGACTTACATGACACGTCGGGTTCCATTGTCAGCTGAAAGGGCTTCGCGTGTGCACAAAGCTTTGTGTTGGTCAACTTTACAATTGACACGCTAGAAAAACGGACCTTCAACATATTTTTAGATGTACTATACATAGGCTCACAACTGATGCTAAATATACGCTAAATAATTTTATTCATTGAATTAGCTTCTCACTATTCGAATACGTTATACTAGGAAATGTAAGAATATTTAAACAATTTCCTTTTTAATTCTTTAGTATACATTTCTATCGCGTGGTTGGTTTATTCACTAAACAATTTTAAACATTAACACGTTGAGTGCCACAGTGAAACCAGTCATACCTAATCAGACACGACATAATTTACTATATCTTATACATATAAACCGTAAAGAGAAAAAAGATTTGAGTACCCAATCGTGTTCTCCTGTTCCTATATTATTGTTTCAGTATGAACTTTGCTCAGAATTTTGTGACAATCAATAATTATTTAATTAACACCTTGAGTCAACTCGTAGGAGGCAGTCAACGTGTTAAAGATTCCTTTAACATCATATTTTCAAACTCAGGTGATCATCTAGCCTTTATCACGTACCTTAGGAACCGCAGGTTTTTATTTTTTTTTTAATGTACAGTATAACATTTATAATATTATAAAGGTATCTCTAATATAGCAAACGGCATACAATTAATTTCAGTGGGGAATGTGACACCTCATGCGACAGATACCGGCTTGAATATTTCTTAAATTATTGCGTGCTTACGCAAAGGGTCGAACGAAGGGTCCAACATCTTTTTGGTTCCCGATTTGCGCGGATTTATTGAAGATCCGTGTGTAGAACGACAGGCGGACCCCTTGTATCCAGTGAACGGTAGCATTTAACAAAAATATTGCGTAGTAAATAATTGAGGAAGCTGTTCTCGCGTGCATCGGGCTCTGGTTGCATACGTGACCCAAGCAGCCGCAGTATTATGACGTCACAAGGATCGCGTGCACGCACTCGTCAAAGAGTTGAGCCACGGTTCGGTCAATAAGTCCCCAGGCCCGTTCCACATCGAGAAATCGATCGAAAGTCGAGCTTAAGAAGGTCGTGCTGACCCCTCGCAGTCGCCTCCGCGTTTAACCTTTACTGTAATTCCGCTCTGATCGCCTAACTCGCTGAACAGAAGCAGCCGAAAGTTCATAAGTCAGATCTTCTTCGACAACAGCCAGATTTTCCATGAATTTTCGCCGTCGCGTGCAACCTTGATTTGTAGTTTGCGTTTTCAATTACACGCCGGAACACTGTTTTGCATAGTACAAGTTTCACCCCCCGTTCGCCTTCGATTATTTAGGATTTTCTGATAAAGTCCGCAAGAACGCGGAGAGCGGTCTGCTGGTTTCCATTGTCGAGCGTTTCAGAGCCGCTTCGACGGCAGTTTCAATGTACAGGATGTTAAAAGAAAGGATTCGGGACTTTAAGGACAGACAGTACTCACGTAAATTTCTAATAAACGTGGGTTAAACAATTGATATTATCGGATTTATAAACGGTCCTCCGTTTTGTTTAACCCCTTCAAGGATACTTACACGTATGTGTACGTTTAGTTTGTTTCTTCAATTCAATAGTTGTAGACAAAAATATGACATCTAATGGCCGTGAATGTGTATACTATTTTTCTTACAGATCTTTAAATTTTGTTAATTCTTTATTCCTTATTTTGTAAATATGAATTTGTATTGAGTAAATATTACTTTTCCTAGCTTCAACAAATTTGTCCCTGAAGACGTTAAAGCTTCTGGTACTCGCGCAATATGAAAACAACGGATTATCTGTCCTCCTCCCATTTATACACACACTTTATAACACAGGTTTATCATCCTGATGAGACTGCCGATGTTTAGGCAATTGTACATATCACAAGGAAATTAAAAAGCACATTTTTGGAACATTTAACACCTTGACTGCCATGTCACCCATACGTGTCTGACACTTGAATTCAGGTGTTGTTTATCCGAGTACGAATATTATTAGGAAAAACATCTGAAAAGGTCTGACAGAACCAGTAAAGAACTATACAGAATTACTAACATCATTGATTAGAAAAGGTATCATTTGAGGTTACTCTCATGTTGTATCAAAGTCTGAAAAGATGTGTTGTTTTCAGCCTACATAGCGTAGCAATTAACGTGTTGAATGACATAATACAGTTTGGTCAATGTTTCATTTCGTTAACTATAATAACAGAACAAATATTGGAGTCAAAAAATATATATTCGCATAAACATCCATAATCACCATGCTTCACCAAGCAATTGTTGGTTACATATCATTGCGATCAGTGAACAGTTACAGATAGCCATCACTATAGTAGAGATAGAATTACTTTGATCAGGAAATGGCAGAAATGCATTTGTTGTATGACTGTGACAATGAAAATGCTGCAGCCTCACGAAGACTTTACATGGAGAAACAATCGAAGCGGAACATACCGTCTCACACAGTGTTTAAGAAACTTCATCAACATCTTTGTGAAACCGGTTCACTCGAAACAAGACATCGGAATTCGTGAAGACTAAGTTTCCTTCGATTCGCAATTCTGTGATGCGAAAGTGTGAAGCGTGTGTGGAAAGGAGCGAAATGCATGTATAAACTCTTCTGTAAACTTTGGAATTCATACAATTCTTTTTATTTCTTTTTTTTGAAAGATTTCTGATGAGCATTAGAAACGAAAAATTCTTTATAACTACAACAATATTAATTTTCCGACCCATACATATCAGCTCACTTTTCCTCCATTTCGCAAGTACTATCTGCCCTTAAAGTCTTGAACCCTTTTCTTTAACACCCTGTATAATTGAGAACCGCTGCCTCCTGGGCGAATTTACTGCCGCCACTAATATAAAGGGTGTTGATAACGATCTTAAATTATCGATCCAATTGTTTATACGCCGGCGCAATTCTATTTAATGCCGAGCTCTCCGTGCTACTTGCACCTAACGCCTTTCCCGTCGTTCGCGTACGACCGCGGCTATTAAATTCATCGCGCACAATTCGAATCTAACCCGACGAAACCGACGCGACACTTCCGAAATTTTCGCCGACCGAAAATTCGAGGGGTCGCGCATCATCTCGATTGCTTTCGAAGTGACGTTGCGAACAATCCAGTTATCGTTGGTATGGAATGAATGGAACAGGAGGGCATCGGTGCGTTTCAACTTTCACCGGTCTATCGGGACGAATCAAACTCGAGTAATCTTAATTAATCGTACCGATAGATCGGCTCGTACGTCGATCGTTCTCGATAAAAAATGCCGGCGAGCGCTTCCGCGAAGGTTACGTAAAAACCCGGTTACTTTTACTCGAATTATTTGAACGAATTGCAGAGGGTCCCTGCGCGTCTTCGGGGCCTGATGACTCCTGAAGAGGGGTGGGAAACGGAAACGAGTGGGACTGCGGAGCGTACAACGGGCAAATTGCATCGTCGCCGGTCAGGTATTAATTGGAAACGCATTAGGAGCGACGATCGACGTATAGATTGGGATCTGAAGATCGTTAATGCGGGCCTAACAATTTAATGAGAGACGCCGGTCGACCGGCCATTATTTAACGAGCCCTTTCCCGGTACGTGACTGGCCGATTTTTTAAAAGCTGACTGTTCCGGCCCGCAACGGCGGCCAGAAACATTATTTTTCAAAAATAGAAGCTCCCGCGGAGGAAGTTTCAGGCGAAAGCCGCCGCTATTTTTGCGCGTGTTTTTCATGTTACGCTGGCCTAACTAACGATCCCCGATACGAACGCCACGGAGATTTATTTCGCCTGATACCGTCTCCTAATTATCGTACTAACTTCTCGAGGCTAAGTCGAGGCTTAGTCGGGGAATATCGGAGTCCTTACGTGAATCGATCGGCGAATAAAAACCTCACCATGACGCGTTTATGCCTCTTCCTATCGTGCTGCACGCCTCGAGTTTATAGAGCCGCCGGTAGCGTTCGGAATCTGATCAAAGTCTGAGTAGATTCGGGCCCCATTCTCTGTCAACGGATGGGACCAGCCACCGGTGCCTAATTTCACCGATCGACGCTGCAAAACAAATATCGTCAATATCGCTGAGGGTCCATCTGCAATAGAGCTTAGATTATGGCTGCTCAATTTAGAGATAGTGATGGGACCAAGTCAACCACTGAATTTGATATAATTGAGAACTACTGGAAAAAGTTGGTTGAATATCAATGTATGTCCAGATTTATTTGTTTCTTTCAATCTTGATTCAGTTAGAGTCAGTTTAGACAGGTTATTCCACTTGAAACTCAGCTTGACTTGTTTATTTATTTAGGAAGTATGTTTGTAAAATTGAGAAAGAGAATAAGAACAATAAAGAATTTTAAATACCTTCAAGATTAAGGAAGAAGAACTAAAATAGTATGCACTTCAAGCATCAATCTCATAAATGTCAGTTTAGTTTGAAACCTATTTCTTAGAATTGTTTCAAACTTAATCATTTTTTTTACGCTGACATTCGTTAACTCTATAGATTAACAATTATGCAGGGTGCCCCATAGCAATATATAAATTAATATATTTGCTAATTTTAGTAGTTCGAAAGTGTTGTTTACGAAAGTAATATGATTTCAACATGTCGTGTCAATAGTTTTATTATGAGTGAAGGTGTGGCGGAAATATAAAGGTCAGTTTTCTTTTATTAAACAAAACCATAAATCTTTTTAAATCGATACAGCTGTCCATTCTCTATATTAAAAGATTAGGTTGTTTGTCCCAAAAAGCTATTAAGTTAGAAAATATTCTGATTACAGCGTTGTATAATATTACTCGTTTCTAATGCAGGGAATATTTTTTCATGTTGAAATTGAAAAATGTGATGTGTTAGATATGCATCAGCATGCAGTGATTACGTCATTTTTCATTTATGATTCAGTATGAAACTTTTTCAGCCAATTGTTTTTTCTTATTGAAACACAAGTTCAATCCACATTTTTCGAAGCATGTTTGCGAGTATCCAACACAATTTGGAAATTTACACATATTTCTGATTGTCCAAATCATCCAGTGTCCTACTTGATCCAGTCGTACATCTCCGAGTCGGTTCTTTAGTTTTCATACCAGTTTTCATAATCATAAACCGGTCTAGCATATATAGAAGTGAAAGAGCAATGTTGTAGGAACGTCTGAGTATGCATTTAGTCTTTCCAATGACTGTGATACTATAAATACGTTCGCAATGTTGTATTTTTGCAACAATATGCATTAAAGGGTTAAACATTTAACAACACGCCGAATCTCTTGACGGTGATCCAATAATTTGAACTGCAGAAGCATCGATGGTATCGAAGAAGGGCTTAGTCCCAACGCTAGGTACAGGTGAGTCCAGGTGCAGACTGGCGTCTGTGTTTAGGTTAGTACTTTTAAATTTGGAATTACACGGGGCTAAATCGATCGAGTCGGCGAATTCCCCGCGCTGTATTGAGTAGTTTATTGCTTTCATGCATTTGCATGCTAAGTAGTCGCGTGCTTACGAGTAATACCAACGTCCCTGATATACCATACGCCCCCGTATGGTAAGAATGGCCTATCTAGCCTTCGGTCTTCGATATTGCGGCCGCTGGGACACTTATAAATTGAGATTTTATCAGGCCGTAAGTCGGGGATTACGAACGGACCGACGGAAACGCTATATGCGCCTCGTGTCTATATATCACCGCTCCTTTTCCGCCTTTTTGCAAACCGTAGCCGCGACACCACCTGCGCTTGCATTCGTCCAAAGCTTTGCCTAAGAAACCAAAGGGGATAACACTGAAAAATGACGCACCTCTAACGACACAGCCCTCCCGGCGACCTTAATAATATTTTTCGCGATATTAGTAGATTTGTTTCGTTCCCATCGATCGCTCTGACAAAGGACTTGCTGCTTGTTCATTAGAACCAGGTCAGTTTCAATAGCGATTTTAATCCTGATCGGTTCAGAATCTACTGTCCAATCTCCAAATCGCTGCACTTACACGAGAATATTTAAAAATAAGCCGAGACAGAATTTCAGGGACAGTTGCGAGGCAAGATACAATTTACATATTTTTAATAACAATCGAAGAAACGTGGAATTTTTGCCAATTATTCAATTGGTTGCGACAGTAAGACTAAGGCGTTTCATATGTTGAAACCTAGGGACAGTTTACATTAAATAATAATTATTAGAACTGTACCAAGATTCATTACTTTAGCAGGCTGATGCTGAGCCTGAAACTGTACCGACAGTTCAGTAAACAAAAGACCCCATAGATTAAAAATTAGAATCCATCGACGAAGCGGGACTATGGAATAGTTGATGCTGTCAGAACGCCGTTCCAATTGGATCAAATAGCCCACCGTCTGGTTCCGCTGTTCAATCGCGAGGACGCAGCTAGATTCTGACATGTCCTTTCATCCACGATATCAAGGAAGGTACATTTGAAGCGAAACGAGCCCTAAAAGCGAGGCAGATTCTTTTGTTCCGTGATTTTAAATGAGGCCGAGGATTCTCTGTCCAAGAGAGAATCGCGTTGTCGAAACAAAGGTGAAACTAAACCGCAAAGAAGAGAATCCAATCGCCTCGTGTCCGAAACTGTCGGGACCATGCTCCGCAAGGGTCTCCCCTTTATATTCCCGAAGGGTTGCGTGCGATCGGAGGCACCGTAATTTCCTGTCATGTAATCCTTCCTTTCGAATCTTCAACGCCCCCTTTTCTCCTACCCTGAAGAAACAGAAATCATTATTGCACACCGGCAGCAAGTACTTCATTTCGACAGCCCTGAAACGGTGTGACGCTTCTGCGATCACCGTATTTTTTTCAGACAGTCAGAAGCTGAAGAAACTAGGAGGACTGAGTGAAAAGTAGTGGCAACAGGTACATAACACACACTACGCTTTATTTATCCGTGAATGGAACAGGGTTAGCCTTTGACGTAATCACCGGTTATATGAATAACATTAGTCCATGCCTGTTGGAGACAGTGGATGCTGTCAGTGGATCCGTTTCTATAGATAACTGCGTCCGCTCTATGGCACAGAGATCCGCAGCAACATCACGAAGACGTTGACCTTGTATGAGTGCCTCCATTTTGGGAAACAGATCAAAGTTACATGGACTCGTGTCTGAGGAATGCACTGGGTGCACCAAGGTTTCCCAACGCCATCTTGCCAACAGTTCCTTCACTGGTTGGGCAACATGACGAGCATTGTTGTGAATGAGTACTGGTGGATTGTCTTTAATGAAATGTGGCTGCTTCACCCATCGTGATCATTATCACACGCATCCCTAAGTCGCAACCAACAGTCCTTTGCGTTGCAACCATGTGCAACCTCAATCTTTATCCAGCTGCGTTGTTCTAATTTCGTAAACATGCTTTAGACTGCCTTCACGCAATAACTATACTTTACTTGCACGGTATGCTGTCTCTTTCGTTCTAAAAAAAATAAAGTAACGTCCAATACTCGAAACACTTTCTTGTACTCGATTGTTTAATCCCCAGAGTGCGTCATGATCGTCTTCGCTGCTAATTGCCGTGATGCCACTATTTTTCACTCAACCCTCGTAGATTTGAATGCTGTTCGGCAAAAGAGGTCGAAGACTTTAGATAGATGATAGAACGGCGGATCGTAAGACAGCTGAAGTAGACTGACAGAGGCAGAAATTACAATTTCCGAATTGGAAGGCGGATTAACCCCAAGGCATAATCGTAGCTTTATCAATAGGGGATCGTAATGAGTTCGCAGATAATGGCGGCCTATCAGTCTTCAACCGAGGAACAATGATGGATGTAGAGGCGGTGTTTTGCCCCGTGCCCTCTCGCTTCCGGTTTCTTTTATCCCCAAGGCGAGAGGGTTGCTGTTTGGTAGCCCTGAAACACTCGCGAATATACCGAACGTGCAGCCAGGAAATTTGCGAGGTCGAAAAATAAAATCTTCCGGAACCGAGAGACTGTAATTAGGGGAGGAGGGTAAGCTTTCTGAAACCCGCGAGGACATGAATTTCTATCTTTCGTTACATTCCGAACGAAGAAGTTGACATGGAGAACCGAGTGATTAAGTCGAAGGGCGAGGTAAGACAAAGTCCGACGCAACAGATGAAACGAAACGGTAGTTCCCCATGAAAAATCATGTGGCCACTCCCGGAGAATTTTCCCGGCGGAGCCGACAAAACGCGAATTCATAAGCGCAAGTGGTAAGAAGTGAAGGCAATGGGGGGTTGAAGTGGCGCGGCTGCAGAGCGACGGAAGTGCTGCTGCTTACCCCCCTGCGTGCAGAGGCAAACCCCCTCGTCCCGTCGTTTTTCCCCCTTTTTCCTTCATTTTCGATTACGCATGAGCGACCGCGTAAAAATTAGAAAGGAATCCACGAGAATGAGCGCTCGGATTAAAAGCCGCGGCGCGCTCCAGTATTTTCCCTCAATTCCACGGCCCCTACGCCTCTATCCTCCACCCCTTTTCTGGCCTTCTGCACACCCCCTCGCGGCACACCCTCCAGAGCCTCCATCTCTCGCGGCACAAGGCGATAAAATGGGCCACTATGCGGCACGAAAAATTTTACAATCAAGCCCAGACAAGCTAGTCCCGGCCGCAGTGGTGCATAGTCTGCACACCGTTCCTTCTCACCAAGAAGAGACGATGGGGGTTGGGCTGGATGGCGGAAAGCCACTCACTCCACCGCACACGCCTCGGATATAATAAGTCACGTGACATTAATATTTGAAAGCAGTCGGTACGTGGATTGCATTCGGAGTGCCTCCGTTTCTGCCTCGCAATATTCCTTTTCCTTCCTTCCTTCCTTCCTTCCTTCCTTCCTTCCTTCGTTCCTTCCATTTCTTCAGCGCCAGCCACCCTCTTCGGCACTCGTCAAGCCACCTTTGCCATCACACGGACCTACATCCCTGTGGAAATTCTGCGATTCGTCTTCCCGTTTCATTGGCTCGCTGAGACAACCTCCGCCGATCCGTTACCATCAAAGGACAATGTCACTTCTTACAAGACGATTTGGAATGATCGCGGAACGGAATGATCTGCACCGGACATGTGTCTGTATGTTCGAAGAAATCGGAAAGCGTAATCGTTGCGACCAAAGCGGACGAAGTTATCCACAAGGATTCAGCAAATTGTTGAGTTGAGTTATAAATAACTTTCCTTTCTGAAAATTCTAACGGTTTATCTGGACTACTGATTTTTGCTTCATGCTTGAAAGTGAGGGACTCTAAAACGTAGACATGCTGCAGAAGCCACAATAAGCATCCTTGAATAAGTCATCAGTAAATTTTAGAAGATAAGTCGAAAGTTTTGTTTGACTCAACCCGACGTGGTTATACTATACAGTGTTTATGATACGAATACAATTGTTCTACTGATATGGAGAAACTTGAATTGACATATCATAAGCTCGTGAAACGGTACTGTGGCTGATGCGGAGCCCTTGAGCCCAGCACCCCTGATTCTCGCCGACACAAGTCACCTGTAGATAAAGAGCCAAGGGCGCATGGTTTTTCCAGCTAGCCCTGGACAGTGATTGGTTATATTTAATTACCCTTAACACCCGAAAAGTGTATAAAAATCGAGTATTTTTTATACTTAAATAGATCCAAGTGCAGTACAATATTGTAGTAGTTGCAATATACACACACTTTTACTTACATATTTATTTTAAATAATACGCTTATATACTTATATCAATTAATACATACACTTATATATATTATAATACATTCATATACTTACAATACACTTTACAACAAACTAATAGTAAACATTCATGTTTTTATATAGCTTATAATTCTTAACGCAATAAGTTAAATGTTTTTATGAAAATTGATCAAGCTTGATATGTTAAATAAAATTATGAATATTCATTATAATGTAAAATGTATTTGCTAATAAAAGTCGACATTATCCAGAAAGTAAATTAAATTGGTGCGATAAACTGATGGTACCTTCGTATAAAAGATTGTATAGCAACAGAAACTAAATGCTTACATATACATTATTATTTTTAAATAAATGATTTGCCGCCTTTTGTTGTGTATAATTTTAATCATCCTCTTAGAAACGAATTTGTCCAGATTTTCGACTATATGATGCTTGTTCAATACGTGATTAAAATAACAGTGTGAACACTTCTGTTGTTTAGTAACACGGTCGTTGAAAGAATAAAATTGTTATAAAATATATAGGGTGCTTCCTAACTACGAGGCCAAGCAATACAAGCATAGACCCTTCTCTGTTGAACAATCTAAAATCAGAGCAATTTGATTAAGAAAAAAATGATTCATCCATCATATAATCCAGACATTGCACCAACAGACTACTACCTGTTTAGGAGTCTGCAAAACTATTTTAGTGGAAAAAAGTGGTCAAACTGTGAAAGAAACTTCGCATTACTTATAGGATAACCTAATAAATAAGAAGTACGATAATTCTAAAACCATAAGTTGGCGTCCCTGGCATCAACTTAAAACAGCTGTCTAACAACTATTAAAAGAAATTAGTAAAGTAAGAAAATGTATAACAATATTTAAAAATAGTCCAGACCTCGTTACATCGGACATTTTTTTATTTGGTACTTCCAAGGAGTTATTACATGCAGTAAATTTTCACAGCAACGAAAAACCGAAAACAAATGTCCAAAACTGGATCGGACTTTAAGATAAAGAATTTTTTGCTGCTAGCATAAAGAAGTTAGTACAGTGGCGAGGCAGGCGTATAATTGTACTAGGAAATTATGTTGAAAAACAGGTAAATTATTAGATTCATTGAACAAACCGTATCAAAACAATAGCCATTTGTCTCTTTACTTACAGAATGACCCTCGTATTAACACTTTGTCTGCTACGCTGTATCAGCTGAAAATAATAAACATTTTACATTTTCATACAGAATGAATGTACCCCAAATTACTACGCTTTTTACTAAATAATATTAGTCAATTTCATAATTTCTCTATTTGTTTCATTCGACCTGCCCAGATATACGTATTAATGCTACACACGGTCAAATAAGTAATGATTCAATCGAAGTGTCACCCATGTACATGGGTGACGTGGCAGTCAAAGTGTTAAAAGAATAAGAACCCGCGAAGCCAGACAGCAGTAAAGTGCAGTGGCACAATGCTCGGCAAACATTCTCGCACATTTTCAAAACGTATTCGCGGCTCGAGGTTTCCTCCTTCGGAACAAGGTGGCAATTTCACGACCGATTGATGCCTTCATTTCTCCGGGAGATTGAACATGCCCCGGCTCCGAAGATTACAATGTTTCACGAAGTGGCGGTTTACGCGGGAAATAATTCGTGAAGCCGGCACAATGACTGCGGATGACGTGAGAAACATGACGGCGGGCATTTTTCCCGCGTTCGAACTTGAACATTCGTCTTCCTCGAGTTCGTTCACGCGATCCGATCGGGACTGTAATTTCCTTCGGGGGGGAAAAGGGGCTTCCGGCACGCCACAGTCGCCGTCTGTCGATTCGAATGATTTTACAAGCGAATCAGAGTCAAGGTTTCCGAGCGGGGCTCGCGGATAAATTTCCCGGAACGTTCGAAAAAATCGAGCGGAAGTTTTCCGTGCGACTCGCTCCACGATATATATTTCCGGGTGGGGGTGTGGCCTTAGAAATGGAATACCCCACTTTATGTTTTATGCGATAGATCAGCTGGCGGGGCTGTCATACTACGCGTCCCGGGGATAAAGTAAGATAGACGGATACGTTGTTCGTGTATGCGGATACGCCGCGGATAAATTCAACGTTACGTCCCGCGGCTTTACCTATACCAACCCATCCCCGCAGGTATATATTTGCCTGTTTCACAGGGGTGCTCAAGCATCTTCGAGGAAAAAATGCGGCTAAAGTGCCTCGCGGCTCTGAAATATTCTCCAGACTTTTTCTCCTACCCTTTTTCCGCCTCCCTGCAACTCCACTGTCGTGCATTCGATTTTTTTGAGCTTTCTGTAATACTGTGGAGCCTCCGGCATCCGAATTAATAGACAGACATAATTGTTTGGATAAGAGAAAATTCGGATGATGGAACGTTGTGTATATTCACGTTGATTGTTTTATACTTTAAAACAGAAATACGAGTGAACTGTTTTTTGTTTGAGAGTTCTACAGTTTTTTTGTTATTGAATTTTAATCTAAGTATCAAACATTTTTGGATGAGAGAAAATTCGGATGATAGAAGGCTGTATATATTTATGTTAATTACTCTATATTTCAAAATAAAAATATGAGCGAACTATTTGTTGTTTAAGAGTTCTACAGTTTTTTAGTCACGCAATTGGACTAAATTCACCTGTATGAAATATCAGGTTCTTTTATTCCATTCTAAAAAATGTTTAACAACATGACTGTCAGTTAAGTGAGAACACACATTAATGTCTTTATTGTCTGAACGACTGAAGGATTGTAAAGGGAATCCATTTCGATTGTCATGAGAGTAGGTAATCGAATTGTTAACACACTGGGTACCACAGAGATGATGTCCAGATGTAGTGAAACATACTATAATATTCTGTTGTAGATATAAATCATCGCGAAGTAGTTATAATAATACAATATCAGTTTATATTATTATCACAATAATAATACTTTTCAAAACTTTATATAAATTAGTAGTTATTAATTAAATTAAATTTGCGGCACCGGCCATCAATAAACCCACAGCAGTCAGCATATTTGGATAAGAAAGGAATTGTGTGCATATAATGTATTACTATGATTTAGAAGGCCATGTACTAATCACCTAACAGCACGTTCAAATATTAAAGGTTCTACTGCACATGTATCAGGTCATTCCATAAGCAATGTCGTTATATAAACAAATTAACAACTGCAGTCATTTTTAATTATAAAAATACTGAGTATTAATTTTAAGTGGATTTCAACTAATCAGTATGGTTGAATATTTTATCAGGTAAAAGCCTGTTGAACTACCAAAATGGGTAGCAGTTGGTAATTACAACTAATTTCAAGTGTGACAAACACTATTACAAAATTGTTAACAAATTCGACAAATTCTAAACAAAGTACATCCCTCACGTTTCCCCACATGCACAATACAATTGTTACAAAACAAAATTCGATCATACATTTATATTTATTCAACATATGTTTTATAAAATAGGGAACGACAGTACTTATGTACTGACCTGATAAATTGAACATGGCTAATTATACTTTCCACCTTCAAAAATATCGTCGTACTCCCTTCATAGTTATGCGTTTACAAACTTTGATCAACCTTCAGTATTACAAAAAACTACCGCATCGATCACTGAATTAAATCGTAAACAATTACGAAGGATCACCGTGCCATTCGCTGAATATTTGAAGGTAGAAAAGCAGAGAGCAGGATAATGCGCGTAGAATTCCAAATCGCTATATTTCGAAAGCGCAAAGCTTCTCGAAGGAATCGACCTTGGAGCTTCCAGCGAGGGGATGCATAAAACATAGCGCTCGTATACCGGTTTCCTGTCTCTGTCCGATCTCGAGCTTTTTTCCCATTTTTCGTGTCGTTCTGTTTGAGAGAACCGCGAGGCAAAAAACTCACCCCGAATATGACGTATGTACATGGATGCAGAAGAGCATGGTGTGCCGTCCCTCCCCTTCGCTACCCTCTCGCCCATCCCCCACCCCACCTCTGGCTACCTTTGTCTCTTTTATTGGCGTTCTCCGGAGAATTGATAACGGCGGAACGCCGCCACGAGTACGCTAATCGTACTCGAAAGGATACTCGAGACTGCCGCGGTATTTTTCACGATTTCCACGATCCCTCACCGTGTCTCGCCCCCTACCCACCCACCCCCGCGAGCCATGGGTATTCTTCTTCCGTACCCTTTCCCCGATATTTACTTAAGCTATACATTTTATGCGCGTGGCTGGGTCAAACCGAGATTTTTCGCGGGGAAGCACGGGAAACTCATTTCTGCGATACGCGATGATATTTCGTTAAACGCTACCCCCACGTCAGCTTAATGAAATACCTGGACGCTTTCATGGCCAAAGGAGAATGAATTCTGACCGTCCGACTTGTTATGGACGTTTTTTTCCCCCTTGGAAACAAAGCTCATCGGTTCTCTGCTTTCTGAATCTATTTTTCTGCCCTTGTCTGGAGGGTGTAACTTGACCCTTCGCGGACTGAATTTTTAGGTGTCTGTAAGAGTTGTAACCGTTTTTCATGATGCGAATTCTAAGTGAAAAATTGAAGTAATAAGATGACAGGTGATGTAATGACCGGTATTCGTCGAGGTGTAGGGTGTAGAAGGGCGCCAAGTATGTAGGCGCCGCTCATTCGCCAACAATTGAGAAGGCTGAGAGGGAAATTGAAATGAGAGGTTTGAGGCTTCTGTTTGAGGATTCCGGGTATAAGTCGAGTCCAGTTAAAAAGTATTCCAACGTTTCGTTAGGATTACAGTTAGCTTTACCAGGGGTCTGAGGATGCATTGATGCTGATGTGTCAGGATGATAATTGATCGATCAATTGAAAACTGATTGACTGATCAATGAACCGGAGCATGAACATGAGCACTTAAAAGGGGTGAACATCCTGACGCGCATCAATATCTGTGCGTCCTCACCATGGTGACATTGGCAACGCTTTGCGACTGGACACAGCTTACACCTGAAAGCCTTAAACAGTATTGACTGTAAAAATTGAAGAACAAGCGCCTAGCACTGATTAATCGCAAAGATGTCATCTCTCGACATGATAACGCTAGACCCCATAAAGATTCTTTCCCCTCACAATCAGTGTTACCTCATCGTCAATGTCCTCCAGATCTTACATCTATGAACTACCACCTTCTTCGATCTTCACAGAACAACTTCGCTGGAAACAGCTTCGATGAAGTTGAACATGTCGAAATTGCGTTACAACAGATTTTCGATTCAAAAGCGTAATAGTTCTATAGCAGGAGAATTTAATTGCTACCAGAAAGATGGCAAGAGGTCATAGATAATAATGATAATTATGTTAAACAATAAAATTGTTATTCATTCCAAAAATTTGTTTTTCTTCTCTACTAAAAAACCGGGAAAAACTTTTACACTCGGATAATATTTTTGGTTTCTTATTGGTAGGTTTGTTTGAAGAAACCTGGGCTACATGAAAATTTTCATTTGTATATAAGACAGGAATTATTTTACTTGGAAAAACTAATATTATATGTGAATAACGTTAATCTGAATTTCGATGGGCCTGGGTGGTACACGTGGACCATGTGTAGCCAACATTTGTACATTACTTATGCTTGGATAGCATGTTTGGACCGCAGAAGGTTAATATATGGGGAACATTTCAGGGATACGTTCGGCACTTGAAACGGTAAAAGAATTTCACAAAAACATATGTCCAATTTAACTTTCATTTTATGTTACAGAGAGTTTTTTGTTATCTTACTTGTTTTACGATTGACTGTAATTCAACAAGTCCATATTATCTGTGAATGTGTCGAAAAAGGTATAACGTCAATAGCACGACGTTTATCACGTTGATGTGTAAACGACAAATTTAACTTTTTCAATGACAAATTCATGACTGATAGAAAGAAGATGGTTCAATTTTATATGGGTATATTTAGTCAATATGACATAAATGTGTCAATCATGCGCACACTACCTTTCATAACTGTTCAAGTGATACCGAATTCTAACTTCGTTCCAATCTAACTATTATACTCTGAACTAACACCATTAATTTTTAATAAAGACAGCTTTTAATACTTGCCGGCTACGACAGCCTGAAATTAAAATTTAAAGGTTGACTTCAGAATTATTCATTAAAACATATGTATTGATTTCAATTGTCATGAATTTTCGAACGTGTTTATTATTCATACGAAATTGTAATTACAAGTATCTAATTTTGTTTCTCCAAACGGATTTATTAGAACTTTTATAATCATTGAAACTATATTCCTTCAGAATATTTTCAACTTGAGAGCTTTTCATAGCAATATAATATAATTTCTTCGTTTATTTCCCCGTGGATTATCGCTAACACCTGTAATTATACATGTAATATATGATAATGTTTTATGATTACGTTCTATATATGAATAAACATTTCTTGTCTCAAGAGCATAATATTTATTTTCACGTATTTGCTAGTATACCTGAAGGGGTTGCGCACTTTTTGTGGATGGAAGCAGACACAGATTGCTAGAAACACGGACAAATCGAACATATGTTTATATGAACTCTTTTCATTGTTTTCAAGTGCTGAATCTATTCTTGAAGTAGATTCAACACATTACGGGACACACTCTGTATGTAATAACATGGTAAACTGCTTAGACAAGTATGATGAAAGACCAGAGGATACTACAATATTTTAGGCATGAATGGATTATGGATATGTGAAGAATCTTCAGAGTTGTACAGTGTGTCCGCAGTAAGTATAGACAGTCCATTATTTCCTAACGTATTGGACATACAAAAAACTTGTTTATACGAAAATTGCATGGTACACGGGGCACATTTTTTCACGAAGACGAATTCTTTTTACATTATTATTTTCCGACGTATAAAAGTCAAGTTCGTTTTTTTAAATGGTGTTTTTCTAAATGTAGAATCTTCGAAGTTAGACGCAACTACATCACCAAATCTCAAATCACACGAACCTAAAAATCGTAGCAGCCGTACGGATCAATTTAAGAGACGAAAAGCACCGGCCATTTCACAATTCTCGATCGCATTAAGCCAGCCAGAACTTAAAAATCATTAGCCCTTGGTCGCATGATAATTGCACTGAGATCAGAGGGAAGTTTATGCTGTGTTAAAGACAGTTCCGCGGAATCGGCGATCGTTAATACCTACGGTTGCCCGATGATTTTTAGCACGAAAAACCGCGATCGTTTTTGTTCGTTAGCCCGTGCCTTTCGATCGGGCTAAATTATAGACTCTTGATTACCTCGAAGCCGTGGAACAGAGGCTGAAGAGGGCGGGGATACACAAGAAAGTCCTCTAGAAGGGCCCAACGGCCCTTCGAATTCAACCTGTTCGCTCGTTAGGGGGGGAGCGAGAGCCAAGTACTTCGAGTTATCGGCACTTTATACTAAGTTGCAGCTCGAACGGAGGCTCGTAAAGTTTCGCAGATTTTATTAATGCTCCACAGTCAGCGAGAGGGGCAAAAAAATTTGGTAAATCTTCAGAGACGTTTTCCAGGGCTCTGAGGCGGCCGAGCGTTTTCAGGTGGAACTTTTTTCGATCGCGCCGGTAATTATTGTCTCTCGTAAGTTTGAATGCCTCTGAACACCTGATCTATAGATCCAGATTATTAGACGCGTGCAGCGAGGCATTCAGGTCGTGCACCTGCCTCACCTGTTGCCGCAAAACATTATCTACCCGGCGTTCCACCGCAGTCATCTCTCACTATAAATGACGCTAACTATTTCCTACCTCTCGTGTGCGCAACTTTTTCTAAACGGTCTCGTAGAGTCGCCTGAAACGGCCGCGTTGCGTTAATTGCGCTTGCACGGGAAAAAAGGATCAATTTCTGTCGAAATTTCTGCTCACCTGTGTTAGACAATTCTCTAAAAAGCACGGTGCACATTTTTAAGAGTTACAAATTGATTAAGCCGCAAGAAAGGCGCCTACTGTAGTCTAAATTTCTCAATCTTCCGTTTTCCTTGCTTGGCTCAACCCTTTCACTGCTGAATTTATGATCAACCCGTACGTCTGTGCTGACTTCGACAAATTCTTCTACACCTTTTACAATTACAATTTTGAGTCTCTCGTGCATTCACTTGATTCAAAATGTACAATAGCAGGTAGAAGATCCTTCTTCATATCCTATTGTATATAATATTTCATATTCTCTTTACCGCTTTTAATATCGCTATTCGTTTGTTTTGTCAATTATAGTTTTCCAATAAAACATTCATCGAAGCAGTTTCATAAAAAAGAGCAACGTTAATTCACACGTATCAATAAAGTGCAAATAAACAGCAGAAACTGGAAACAGCTTTATCTTTCAAGCGGTTCTTATCACAGGCAACGTCTCACGTCCAAGCCAGTATAGTGGCTATTAGCACCTCAGTGTCTTCCGCCGTACCCTTACGTCGTACGAACTAAACAACGAAGGGGTTAGCAAAGATGGTTCGTGTGTCAGAATTTGATCCATTTGGAAAGGCAAGGACGGTTCTGGTTGCTGAAGAAGGAAGGACGTTGGTTGTCGAAGCGGCCGCCGTTGGCGCCAGTTGTCAGCAGCATTGTTCCTCGTCCGGCAAGCTCGTCCGCATTTCAAAATTCCATTACTTCAAGTTCTCTCCTTTGTTCCGTTTCGTCGGACTTGCGCTCATTGTGTTAGAAAAATAATTGTTCGATAGCGCATCAAGGAAGTGGTTTATGTAATCGATTAGGCAATCGGACATACACGTGAAAGTAACGAGAGCTATCGAGACAGGATAACGAGAGTCCAGGGAACAAAGGAAAAGGGTAAATATTGTTCCAGGAAAGGGAAACTCGACCTGGGCCATCATGCGCGTAATGATCGACCTGTCTAATGACGGTCGATGGCAAAAAACGCTGATTGCTGCAGCCAGGCATCAAACGAAATTGATTGATGATTAGAAAGAGCTCTGATACTGCCGCTCCGCCTAGATCAATCAAACTAGGAACAATTAGCCGCTCTGCCGCCTCGAATTCTGATCGTACGAAATGCAGCGTAATCGAAGGAACTGTGACTTATGCTCATTTGATACTTTGCACAGCGATCGAGTGGTCTGTAGACCGTTCAGATGTCTCGTTCAGCTTTTGCCTTTTCCAGAGGAGGTTCGTGAACGATGAGGGCATGGTAACGGTTCTTCGTATTCCTTTTAATGGCCAAGAATTAGGAGATATGTGGGACCGATGGCTGCGAACCGCTCGATTATTAAGGATGGCTCAGCTAATGGAAATATAATTGTCATCTCGTTCGTTCGTTACATTCGTCGACGACGTTCGAAAGATAGAAAGAATCTTGCATAATTCTATGGATACACATCTTGATACCTTGATGGCCTGTGTCACATACGCGTGATCAAATTCGTTAGAATAATACGCATGTGTGACAATTGAATGAGCGCAGCAATTGTTGAGAAAAAGACAGAAATAACCAAGTTTTTCGACAGGAAAAGAATGACGTAGAATATTTTCTTTCTTAATTAATGTCTTGCAAAAGTCTCCAAGGCAATTAGTTTTCGCAAAATATTTATGCTCGTCTAGTTGTTAAAGGGACTTTATTAAAAATCGTCAACATCCCTCCCATCCCATGGTTTTTTCCAAATTTTACACGTCTCAGGATCTATGTGTCCGCCATAAATTCCAGTTGCCAATTTGCTCATAAGTCCACAGGGAACGGAATTCATCATTAAATAAATCATGACTTCGGGCGATTAAGTTGGATTAATTAAGAAACTAGAGATTTTGGATAGTATACTATTTTTAGAATTTACCTTTATCAAAGAGTGTACAGAGTGGACTGGAAAACTTGGAACAAACGGACATCAGGTTATTCTATTTTAAAAAATGAATCGAAATTATACAAGACTTTTGTTTCGTACAAAACTATGCATTTTTCTTCACAAAATAACATAAAAATATCGTAAGTATTCACGTATTTGTATCTGTACCATTGCTCGGCTCAGTAGCTATTATTTGGGTTATTATTAAGAAAATTGAACACACTTCTTAAACTTGTTAATACAAAAATTGTTGAAAATATCGATCGCACCGTTAAATACATAGTTGTGCTTTTTTACGCGACAATTCATGAAGTCCTGTTTATGTGGATTGCAGTTCTGATCGTTCGAAAGTTTGAATAATTTTTTCGTTCATTTGATTAACATTATGATTACTGGCAAATAGAGTCTATCCTTGTAAATCATAGTATTAGAATACAATGTGTGTGCACATTTGCGTTCTTATCCTAATAATTCAATTAATAGCTATCTAATTTTTGTAAAATTCTGATAAACATTAATGTTATAATGATAGTTTCAACTAACGTCTATATGATCAAGTAATTAAACAATTTTGTGATGCATTGATATAGTAACTACTAGTATAATTGAAGGTAACGTCTATATGACCCATTGATTAATTATTCTGCTTCTCTGTGATGTATACTTAAAACAGAATAATATAGGGATGTCTGACTAGATCTAGCAGTTTTCAGTATGACATTTAGTATGCTAACTATGTGTTTATATATTTTTATTGCAATCCAAATTAATTCTGTTTGCAATACTTCGACCCAATAAGAATGTTAATGGAATACCCTTATGACAGACAACAATTTTTAACACAATAATACAATTTTTAATCCGTTAATTAACTTGCATAATTTAGTAACAAAAAATGTAGAACTCTTAAATTATACAAAAATAATTTTTTTTTGTCACGTTTTCATTTTTATTATCGATATTTAGTTTTGTTTCTTGGGATATAAAATGATCAACATAAATAAAGTGAACATTCATACTGTACAAACGTGAGTAATCATTTTATTAAGTGCAAACGCAATTAATAAAGACAGAGCTTCTCCTAATGATGTCGGAATTTGTCTAAAAAACGAAGCCTCATACAAAAAGAAATTATTCCAAAATTTCTATATAATTTTTAAGAAGGCAGTACCCCATATGCGTATAGCATCACTCATACATTATACCATCAACTACAATTAAGAGAAGTTACAAAAATTGCGACTCATTTTTCAGTAGCACATTACCCTGCATCCGTGTGTAACTGTTTTTCTATTTCCGCAATTCGAAGTTTTCATTTTAGACAAGGTTAGACTGCTGCCGTTGTCAGACCGAGGGAGAGCACGTTGAAGAATGTCACGAAAGAGCTGGAGGGACGAACAATAACAACAGCGGTCGGGTTAACAAATGTTTATGCGTCGGTCCATCAAAAATTGATTAACTGGAGAGCGCGCCGCACTTTTTTCCCCCCGTTCTTCTCGAATAAAATATTTTATCTGCCTTCAGCCATGGACACAGGGCCATTTGCATATCAACTGATAGCGTGTACAAAACAGAGGAAAAAAGAACGTATGCGCCACGACGGTCATGGCTAAAAAAAAAAAAAAAAGAGCGCACACAAAACAGACAGAATTTACGTGCGCTTTCCCGAAAACAGATTAATGCTCCCTTAAGCGCAGTAACTTTGGATTCGTTCAAACTACGGCGATAATAATCCGCGCTGAAATATCCGATATTTCTGCGTGGAATTGTTTCACGCGTCGCGAGCATAAATCCGGTCGGTTTATGAAGTGCATCTCTGCGCTAATTAAACCGATCATTGTTGGGTTTTTAGTGTCTAGCCGACGAAGCTGCCGCGATCATTGGCCGGCAGGTGATTCGTTACGATCCGTTTTGATAGCGGCGACCGATCGACGCTCTATTTGCTACGGCTCGGATGATTTTTGAACGCGTTCGCAATTTTCACGCCGAAAATCCGGGCCGGTCGGAACGGTGAAAACGGCGGGGTAATAATCGTCGTTAACGCGGTCCCCCGGATACACAAATTGAACTTTTACGTGCGGACACGTGTAATTTCCATGCGGCTCTAGAGTTCACTATTCGAAGAATCGCACTATTATATTGACATCAGCGACCCGATCATAATGGCCGATCATTTGACAATCCTCCCGTGGCATTATAATTTCATCAAATCGGCATTAGCCCGAAACCTCGGCTCCTCTTACGGATTATTATTATTATAACGATTATTATTATCAACCGTTCAGGCCTGAGACTCTCGCCAGGCATATTATTCAACCTTCGAGCGGCCAGTCCATCTGTCGCGGCATTGTGAGCATTAAACGTTATCATCGATCGGCCGCTGAAAACTTTCGAAGGGGATACAACGCTTTTTAATGTGTGAGTCATTCGCGTGCAGAAGTCGGCCACGATAACTTGATAATCAAATTCGTCGCGGGATGACGAATCGACCAATTAAAGCTCGATCGTTCGTCGAGATAAGGCGAGACTGGTCGATGAACCGGCCGGTACCAAGATACGATAATGACAGCGTCGACGAAGGGCCCCCGTTGTTCGGTTAGAAATTCCATTTTTCCCCGTAATTTATGCGCAACGAATTCCGTTTCCGCGGTAGCGACGCCGTCGATTTCCTCCCGCAGCGACGTCCGTCGCATAATCGAGAGAATGTTGTTTTACAAACCTCCGTGGCCGGTGCTCTATACAGAATTCGAGTCGTCGCTGTTTACCGCGAACAGCAGTCTTTTGTTCCCCGCTCGTAAAACGGCAAGATTCGAGCAATAATTTTTTACTCCCCGGCGGATGATCGTTCGTAAAATTCGAAGCCGGCCCCATTTTTTTTATTAGACCCAAGGAGATCTGTAATAAAGTTACGAACTTATTTCCACGCGATTATCGTAAAGCTCCGGAGGCGATCAGTTAAAGAAAGCCACTTTGATAGCGTGTCTGGTCCACCGTAAGAAAAACTAGAGCCTCTCATGGAAACACGCCGCCCGGAGCGACAGGTTGGACGAAACGTCGTCGAATATAAGAAAAAACAAAAAATGGAACCCGCGCCATGTTGTAACATCTGATAACGATGCAAATTCACGGACGGAGTATCGGTAATTGAATTCCTGGCCAGCTAATTGATTTACAGCGTGCAGGTGTCGGTGTGCAGTGAATACGATTCCCAGAAAGCGGATTCGAAAATCTTGCGATAAGTTAGATTCGGCCTTCGGTCAGCGAGCGGTTCGTTTAAGGACGCGGGGGCCCTAAATCGGAGCTGGCGCAGTCAGTGGAGGCTGATTGCAAAATAATTGAACGGTCCGCGTGATCGGACGGTCTCGAATCAATCGGTCTGATTGGCTGGGACCCGGGACGAGGAGAACCGAGTCCGGTAATGCGTTTTTAAAGACCAGTCCGTGGACTGTTGGGCGGGAGCAGGCCGAGAAGCATCGATGCGGTTATGTTTCATCGTTGATGGATCACCAGGACCGATCGGGCACCGCCAAACTAATCAATAATCACGCTGCTTCGAACCGGCAGCTATTACCTAGCCCGCGGCGGTCCCGAGTTCATCATTTCTCTGGTTTCTCGGTCCGCGGGTAATGACAAGTTATCATTATAAACGTATTACGCTGCGGTTCAGCTGGTTCTCAGCCGAGATCTTTTCCACGGGCAGAGATAACGACGCTGATAGCGATCTGCCGGGCAGCTGATACGGCGGGGGACGATTTCACCTGTTGCGGGTTATCGAGTCTCGTCGATATTATCGAGAACCGTAACGGTTTCGCTCACCGCGGGATTCCTGCGAGCACGGTACACTGGAAGAAGGTTCGTCACAGCTGGCAATTGGCAGCTGCTCGAAAAACAAACAGCCAGAAAATCGTGAACGGGGTTTGAGAGACACTGCTAATTCGCTGGGAGCCCCCACGGGCGAGTCATAAGATCGACCACGCGAGCAACCCGCGTGCTGAGACTATGCTACACCGGTGATAATTTGCAAGAAGCATAAGCTCAAGCGCGATGATTCTCCGGTTTTACCTTCCTGGAGTATCGAAGGGATCGGAGCTTAATGATGCCGTTGAAAAATGAATTGGACGAGCGTTTAATCGTCCCGCGCGATACCAATTACCTACCTCCGTGGAAAACCGCCGGGGTGGCAATTAAAACGTAAACAAAAGCGTCGATACGAGCGACAGGCCTTTTCGAGTCGCGTGATTTTTCATGACGAGTGGAATTCAATTTATCCCGGCGTCGGTGCTCGACGATACATCGATACCTCTCGAGCCACCCCGATGCAAATCGGGAACGGAACAGGGGCGTAAAAGAGTGTAAAGAGGGACGGCGCTCGAGGTGAGAAAAGAGAACACGAAGAGGGAAATAGCTCGACATTCGATAGCCTGTGAAGAGGCGAAGCGAGAAGCTGTGACAAGGTGAAAATGCAGTAATAAAACCAGCAAGCTTCTACTCGTCGTCCGTTATCAGTTCCCACTCAACCAGCCGCCGACGCCGTTGCAATATCGATAAAAAGCTTTGGATGTATTGTAAGCTCGTCCGCGAACGGAACCGCCGCCACAGATTCGCAGGGGGGTCTGTCAGGGTATGGGAAAGCCATCAATTTCAATGGGCTTTGAAAACCGAACTACTTGTTGCATGCCCACCCCCTGTTTTCCCTCCCTTTCCGGAACCGTTCGCTCGCCCTCCTCTCGATACGCGAGCCGATAGCTTCCCGAGGGAACGATGGCTATGAACCGTCCCGAACGCGTTTCCTACCTCTGAACAACGCTTACACCCTTTTCATTCCTCTTTCTGCAACGAACACGCTCCTCTCTTTTCAGCTTCGTTAGCGCTGCGACGGGACACCTTTGCACAATGCCGATTGTCGAGGCCAATCGTTCGTGTTCAAATTTTCAACTTGCCTTAAAACGGCTGACGTCAGTTACAGATGCTACGGTTATACCGAATTTGCAATGTGAATGACTGAGAACCATCAGTAACGTTGCGACAGCAGCGAATGATGTATCCTAAACTCGTAAAACTGTGCATACAGCATGAACGGAAGATACCTGGCCAGGAAACACGCAGAGCCCGAATTCTTAACTGCCGCAATCCTGGCGACCGCAAGTCGGACACCAGAGAAACCTAACAGACAGAGCTTCCCAACCGTTTGAACACTGATTGGCTACCAATAGCCACGAATTTTAGTATATATAAGTGTCCATAGTCATCTCCTTAACCCTTTGAACTCCTTTGTCGAGTGTGACTCGACATCGATTTTATTCACAGGTACTCCTACGTGGAGTCGTACTCGACATTTTTAAATCGCCAGTTTAAATATGTATTAAATATGTAGATAAGGAATATTACATGTATATGACCCTTTTTTGTATAAAAAAATGCCCTTGAAGTGTTCAGGTACATGATTGTTTGTACCTAATTAATTCCTATCAACCAGCTGTGTTTTGAAGTACGTCTCAAATAAAACACAAAATAATAGGGAGTTATTGAAATGAAAATTAAAAAAAAATCAGGAGTTCAAAGGGTTAAAGATTAGATCAAGCTCGACACTATGCGAAGGTGCCTCTGGTTCTTGGTTTAATAACCATCGTGTTAAACAATTCAAACACTCGAACAGATTTGATTAGACGTGTGAGGTACCAGTGATATCTTCACGATGATGATGAAGATCGCGATATTGAATTGATATCGGCATGGACCTAGACTGGGGGGAAGGTCCCAGCTTTGGTGGCCATCATTGGGTTACAGTTTCTATGTTAGAATACGTAACATGTGAAAAGAACACAGGAAAATATGCAGGATATTTTAGAAACAGATGACCAAGCTTTAGGAGCGCATTCTATTTATTCTAAGAATGAAGCCGAGTTATATGAACATAGATCCTGAAACTTTTCCCTTTCGACATACACAAAAACACTTTTTCTTTCGAATGGAGTTTGATAAGAATTCCTGTTACATGTAGAAGTCCAAACATTATTTATTTATAATAATACCAATAGTATTTATGACTGTACTAATCGGTTTGGCACATTGCAATCATTGTACATTTTAGTATGTGCGAAAATGATTAATTTCTAATAGTGTCTTACTGCAGCTGAGAAAATGCTCCAAAATTATATTGCTGGTTTAGGGAACAAAATGCGATATAATATAGTTCTTTAAAGTTTTCGACATATTTTGAAGTTCGATATGAGATATGCATTGTTACAATAATTTTTTGATGGGACATGTTATAATACAATCGTAAAAAAAAATGTTTTTATCTAGCAGAAGAAGCAGTTCATTTGATTTTTTCACCCATAGAATAAGCAGAAGACGCTTCTAAAGTTTGGCCACCTGTTTCTAAAACACCCTACATACAGCATCCTCATACATCTTCATTTTTTGCTTTATTTTCAGAGCTACGATAATTTTTCTTTTCGCCGGTTTAAGGAACGCGCGTAGCACGTGTGATAAACGTCTTGAATTTCGAGCAGCATTGCAGGTATAAACAATGGCGAAGATTATTTAGACCGCTCTGAAGCCTAGTTAATTACCCTAGCCCAATTGCATATTAGCATAATTATCAGAGCCTCATTAACACTTTAATGAACACTCTTACATGTTCGCTATTTAGTTAATTTGAATAACATGCAAGTGAAACAAATTACCGGGCGTACCTACCTATCACTAAAAAAAATAATACAAACTGCCGAACAGGTAAAAAATTAAAATTGCAAAATAAGCGCCATAAAACGAGCAATGTAGAACGTTCAGCTATTTAATTGAAGCCTACGGAAAAAAGTCCAAGGCAGCTACTTTTGACGAAATAATCGGTGCCGTCAAACTGTCGGGAAGTTCGTCCCGGAATGCGTTTGACGACCTCGAAATAAATTCCCGGATTATTATAATCGTCCGGCAAAAATTATTCTGACGTGGAAGCCGAGAATCGTTAACAACGCGATGCTAATACGACATTTTTCCGTGTAAGAGCGGCGTCGTTATACAGTCCTCTCGCATTATTCACGTGCTATTGTCTGAAGGAATTCTTTCGCTCGATCCGGGAATAGGTTTCACTGGAGCAAAGTTACGGTATTTTTCTTATTCCGTGGCGATATGCATCGCGAGGCAGACGTATAACGAGGGGGATGACAGGTTTGCAGGATGTCGATGAACAGCGTCGCGATTTTGCCTTTGTTTTTAATCACTGACCGAGTAGATTTGATGCTACGGTCGCGGAACGTCGTTAATTGGCCGGGATAGCTGGATAATCAACGGCGCTATTACTCGCCGCGCGAATTAAAAGCGCTGTTAATGCTAACGTGGGAATATCCTGATCGTCCATTGTCTAACCTCTGATCTACGCGCTTCCTTATAATTACGTGGTAACTGTATCGAACCGGTCCAACATGTTACGCGCATGCCCTCGAATACTATTTCGTGCCAGAAAATCCATTTCGATAAACTGTCATGTAACGTCCAACCGTTGGAACCGATGACGGGTTACACCGTTCTCCCTTGTCGAAGGGATGCCACGGTTGAAGTCGATCGTGTCTGACGGCAGTTTCAGCCCATTGCTGGGACAGGGAATCGATGAGCCGGCGGGGCTGGGGTGAGTCAAGTTCAAAGTGTGGGGAAGCTTGTGCACAGTTGAACCCCGGCTGATATCGAGGCGGTTACGCGGAGCTTCCACGTTAATCACATATCCACACACGCTGTTTGTTTACCCAGTGACGGGTCTAATGAATAGCAAAATCGAGCGCCGCGTTACGCGTCCTTTCTCGTCCCATTGACAAGCTGCAGGCGAGAATTACGCGCGCCGCTGCAGTTGCATCGGTTCCCGCAAAGATGAACGGCCGCTGGAAATTCTGTTCCGTTGATTTACCGTCGGATATTCGCGGTTTCGTCGGTTTCACAGCCTCGACACGGGCCACGGGATTCCCCGGGATCGATCTTCCACTCGATATCCGGACTGTTATATTTACAAGGTATCAGGATTTGCCCTCCGCTCTTCGGGTATTCTTTCGATATCGAGGGGAATCTTTAAGTGGCGCAGCAACAGGTTGTAAATCCGTTTTTTAAGGGATCGGTTCGAGGGTGAAGGGAATTCCTTCGGGAGAATTGGATGCCTCCTTGCCCTGTCTTCTCTCTCGTCTAGCACGTTTTCCAATCACGCCTATATTCCCTTCCGCCGGGGGAAAACGGATTTCCTGCCATTGGAAATTCGCCGCGCGCGCTCTCCTTTCGGCCCGTGGCTCTTTCAAAGCTTCGTTCCCTCGTAACAGGTGGCAAGACGGATCAATCCTTCAGCAGGCCGTCGCCGAACAATCGACACAATTGAGGAACAATAGACGGAGGACAATTTGCGCGCGGATCGGAAGCGAGCCGTTCGACAATTCGCTCGTACAATGACCATGAAATCACAGTCAACTAGCCGTGGTGACTTGACCAACAAATTACGCGGAATCATCGAGAAAAAAGAAGCCAAAGGGGACACGCTGTAGAGTTCAGAGAGAGGTCTGCGAGACCGGATGCATTTATTTCGTATTAATCACAGACACGGGCAGGAAGAAGGGCACAGTTTTATGCGGTACCAGACACAGGACCGAAAGTTCGTTCGGTTTTCGAGCGGCGGCAACACTCGGTGCATGTCATTAGCTATGATGGGCCAACCGGATGTCTTCAAGAAGGAAGAAGCTTTCATGGAAGACGTGCAGGAGGATTGACAGATTCCTGTGCGCCATTGTTGTCGTAGTCATGCCCGTTGCCCTCTAGGAATCGCTTCTTCAGCGTGCTCTTCTCTTCTGTAATACGTTCGCTCTTAATTTTCCATTTGGTGATTTTACACGAACACCGCGGCAGATATCGGGACGCCATATCATCGAAGCATCTGGACGCCGACATCTCGTTAGGATCGCCAAGGTTGCGGAGGTGTGGTTTTCTCGGAGGTGTCTGCAGAAACTCAAGGGCGGAGTTTTACCGGTGATAGCAAAACCGGTCGTTACTCCGTCGGTTATTGATTGGCCCTCGTTAGCGCCGCTCACTTGCTCTGTACAAGTGTGAGAACCGGAACTATAGCAACAAAAATCACCGAGAACTTCTTCAGCAATGATTCTTGAATCCCACACGTACCACGGGATAAATTCGCAGTGACAATAGCTACGGGGCGGTCCACGAAGACACCGTCGGGTTTCTCTGACCGTTGAAAGGGACTTGAGGCAGGTTCGAAGGTCAAAGATGAACGACAAACATGGCGTGCGCTACTTCGGCCTTTCATGCCAAACCTGAGTCCTTTGCGAACACAGATGGCAACGACAATGTCCGAGCGGAAGTAATTTCCGAGATGAGCGGCCTCGTAATAGTGGTTGAACAGTCAAAGTGGGCTCATTTCGGCATACATGCCAGATCCGCGAAAGGGGCGCTCAGCATGGTCATATCCTGTCACCCTGGTGTCCTGACTGGTCGCGCATTAAAGCCACGAACAGAGTAATTTTCTGAAGAAGCCACGCAAAATGCCGGACAGACCCTGAAAAACCGTAAACCCGCCCTCCCCTCTTCGCGCATAGGCAAAGCAATTTCGAGCACCCCTTCCGGGACCAAATTGGGTCCATGGGATACACAGGGGATTCTTCAAGGACTTGTAGCCTTTCAACCGAACAGAGGATGATACTGTATGTGAAAATAAACCAAAAGTGTAGAATAACATGTTTTCATAAGAAGCTTGCTTTTCGAGGAAATTGAATTTAACCCTCGAACAGCGGATGGGGTGATAGTGGTACGTAGGGTGGTGACCGGGTCAATCTTGACCCATTAGTAAAATTTGTTTTGTACGCATCCGCAAGCAAATGTTTATGTTAGCCTTTTATGTTATTGAATGCTTCAGCTCTTTAAATTACACTCGTATATAATAATTGAAAGGAAAACATATTTACAGATATTATTTCATGAATATTTTTTCTAACATGTATTTATGTTATAATTGTACAAGCATTATTCTGCATCTATACGATTTATTACATGATCATTACTAGACTGCGGGTTTTTATGCAGAAATACATTTTTAACTGTAATATTTTTTATTTCCATACAGCTGATGAAACGGAGCCATAATAGAACTGTATTTTGCGGTTTAAAAATTTGGAAGCACATTTTTTGTTTCTCTTACTCCATACAATTTACATTTTTCAGAAACTTGGATATGTTAAATTGCGTAAAGATCCGCAGTCTAATCATTACACATATATCCTAAACAGTTGTCACTACATAACGTAGCTTGTCCATTCGATGAAATTTCGTTATTATAATTATTCTCATCCTCCCCAAGTTCGTTGAAGCGATGCACTTGATTCGACATAATGAATTTTCTGCATTGAAATCGACATGAAAACAAAATAATGTTTCTAAAATGCATTTTCTCGATGCTAAGATATCTTGTTATTGCTAAGGCAACGATTACAAGAAGGGGGGATTGCTGTGACTCAAGTATCAGCCTCAGCTGGGCGAAGAACATTGTACTGCTGGGTCACGAATGACCCGATCGCCAGCCGAGGGTTAAATATGCGTCAGGTACGCATGTTTGTACTAATAAGCGATGCCAATGACATGATAAACACTGATAATACATTTATTAACGATTTTATTTATTTACATTTACGTGACCGAATGAATTGCTGAAAGTGACGTCATCGTTGACGCATACAAATCCTTGCTCTATGTAACAGACAGTCGTGGATTGATGCCACGGTGTTTTCCCGGTATAATTGTTCGAAAGCCTGTATGATTCTCTCATCGTGCTGCAGACGATTTACACTGTTTCCTGCGCAGACTATTTCTTTAACGTGGTCCTAAAAATAAAAGTGTAATAGTGTAAATTTAGTTTTATAGCAATATTCCCCTATCGAATAGGTCTGCGTCTTCGTGAGCGTCGATTTTCGCCTTTCCCTGAACATTAATAATTTTCCGTCTAACATAATTAACTCTTTGCACTCTAAGCATCTTTTGATACGACAGACCAGCAACTCCAACATAAGTAATGTGATGATGCAACCAATATGGTTGTGAGCTACTGCAAGCAAACGTTAATTTTCAATGAATCATATTCCAGGAAGACTTCATCGAGAAAAGATTTTCAAGGATTGACATAGTGTACAAAAATTAGTAGATAGAATTGACAAGCCAACGGAGTGCCTGGGAGGCATACTTGGAGTGGAACGGTTGACATTGGCAGTGCCTGACAGGCATACTTGGGGTGCAAAGGGTTAAAATGAATTGTAGCAAACTAAGAAACGGTTCTGCATTATGAGAAAGCATAAAAACCTTTCCGACATTTTACAGACTGCTGATAGAGATAAGATTAAAAGAAATGGTTGAAACTATGCTCCTTTTGACCAAGTTCGAAAAGGTCCCGCCTAGTGTCGTTATAAAGATGACACGAACGGACAAACATTAGGGAAACAAATGAACAGTACAATAGCAAACGAACAAACAGTGACATATTTGACTTCAGCAGCGGAGTCGATGAAACCTGAAAATTCAGTCGATGATGTTTAAACAGTTAGTAAAATTTTTAGGGGAACTGTAGAAATTTCGCTGACTGTATCTGGCTAATACAAAAAATGACATAAAAATCCGACATATATCATGGAACACCCTAATAGATTTTTTGGTGTGTTCCCTAGGTTATTTCAAACATTTGAACCGGAATAGAAGAGGCTGCTGGGCGTTTTCGAGAGACTTCTCCAAGTGTTGCAACAGTTGGAGCATTTCTCGAGGAACTCCAGACCGCGGTTGTAAATAACATCGCGAGAGAAAAAATCATGGCACAGGATACCGATACATTATTTCGCCATGTTCCGCTTCAGAATCGTTAGGTCGGTTGCGTGCAGTGGATCAGAAACAATGAGAGAATCGTTGAGAAAGTTTACGCTCGCGTGGAAAGTTTTCTAATTCTATCCGCGGAGTTGCGTTTCCTTTTCGTTCGTTTTTTTTCTTGCCGGTGGTGCACGATACCACCGTTTCTGAAACTTCGAGCCGCGTTATTTTTTTCGTGAACGAAAACGGCTCTTATGAACGGGATTATAATTAGACGCGGCTAATTCCCGTAAAAAAAAAAACGCGTTTTCAACGCAGATACGAATCGCCGTTGCGCCAGCGAACGTTTAACGAGGTCAGGTATTGTTAGTTTCACGGAGACAGAGAAAGGAACACCATAATAGTAGCTTCGGCCTGAATTATCGCCATTACGACACCTATACACCGCTCTATCTCTCTTTTCTAGAAAAAAAAAACCATTCCTCTTTATGTCCATAAAACAGGCTTTAAGGAGTTGCGCATCGGCCATGCGTGAACGCTTCCTTCCTTGCGAAACAATAAAAACGTCAGCGAGCGTACTGCTCGAAGAATCGTTGCATCTTCCAGTTAGTAACACTAATTAGTTCCTAACGTTGAATACCTGACTGAACTCGCGCCCGCGTGCGCGCGCCAGTTTTCACGGGCTGCCTGTTATTTTTCGCTTCGAAGATGTCACTAATTGTCGAACAGCTTGAAGTGCTCCTGAAATCCTTCTTTTTAGTCCGAAGGCACAGCCAGAGGGACCGGTGGCCATGATTCGGCAAGAAATTCCTTGGTTGCATCGAGGGAGACGATGACTGGTCGCTTTCCGATGCACGTGACTGCAGGACAATGAATCTTTTCTCGACTCGACGACGCACCAATCACTGCCCTGTCACAATACGATCGACCATGATCATTCACGGATGACGACGACTACCGTAAGCCATACAAGGGATCCTCTCTCTCTCTCTCTGTCTATTCACGAGCTTAAAACGCAGTCACGAACCCGCGCGTGATGATGATTTCGTGTTCTGGATTTGTTTGGACCGCTCGATAATTTGGGGACACGTGCAGAAGTGGCGCAGCGTGATTTCTTTCAGGCGGCAACGTTTCGTTAACAAGAAGCACCGAAAGCTCGCGACCAGATACGTACTCGGCCGGCGTTTCAGCGGGCAAGTTCGGTCGGTCGAAAAAGCGTGTGCATAATTGAAAAGCGAAGCTCGTCCAAGTCGAAGCTGCATGTCCGTCCACCAAAGAACACACGAAAGTCGGCGCGAATTTAAAATGCATACATCCCCGGCATCATAATTCGATTAACCTAAGCGAAAATGCACTCGTTTGTAGCGCGTGCATATATAACAAATGAAATCTCCTGCATAGTAATTCCATTCGGAATACGAAAGTGGAGGTCGGAGCTACGTACGACGTCGGACATGGTCGGGGGTGGGTCTGCTGGAGGGTGGCCGGCGGCAGAGAGGGCGGATTAAAAATGTAATCCAATAATAACGCGTCTCTGGTGTCCGTGCAGCTACGTACCTACATGTATGTACCAAGATAGTGGCGTAGAAATAAGGGTTGCACTGTTCCCTCAAACACAATTAGCTAACAATGCTAATCTTCCCCTCCACCGCTGAGAAATACCCTAAAAATAAAAAGAAATGCCAACGTCCTGTTCGCTAAATCCTCCACTTTTTACCCCCTCATGACTGTGAAACCAAGCGCCCATTTCACGCGAGACTCCGATATAGGTCTCTGATAAGATAGAGCAGAGCATCAGCCGAGTCTTTCCACGATGGAACCTCGGACAACGCCGTTTCGATGGAACGAGCGACGAATACCGAACGCGGAGATCGAAGGTTCAAGTTGCTCGGGGTACCTGGCTGTATGTACGGCCCTGGTCGAGCATTTGCTGGTGTTTCGGCACGTCTATGTGGCGAGTACGTGCCAGCACCTAGGTATATCTGTAGGTACACCCCCGGATGAATCTTGAGGCAGTGAAAATATCACGACGTCCGCCGGCACCGGAGCGTAGCTGGGGATGAGCTGAAAACGGGTAGATGGAGTCCATTAGCAGACTGGTGAAGATGTGTGCGATTATACACCCCCGTCAGTCCACTCAATAATGCATCATCCACCCCCGTCCACGTATGACCACTCGGGGAGACTGTTCCTTGCGCTACCCCACCCCCATTCCTCTTCCTTTTGCACCCTCTCCTGTAAAGGTAGCTGCTTATCACTCTGATTCGCGAGACGTATTTTCAGTTTTTTTCGAAACACGCTCGCCGAGCGGCGGTATAAACGCCCGTGCGACGACTACATACTTTATGAGTTATGACGACCGTGAGGAATTCATTTCCACGGTTTTTAAGGGACCACGGAGACGGGGTGGGGATAATAACGCAAAGCGATTGGAATGAAATGTATAAGAAAGGAAATTGCAATTACCGTGCAGGTTTTTTTGCGGAAAAGACGTATGTGCGCTATTAAAAAATATAATTATCACCGTTGGAATTCCGTTGCATTGTTAAGTAACAAGGAGACGGTATGTTAAATTCCCTTTGACGGTGCTCCAGTATTTTGCGCATCGAGTTCTTTTTCGTCGCAGATAACGAGGGTTGCGCCGTTATGTGACTGAATGTATAATAATTGACTGCCGGTGGAGAGACCAGCTCGGCATTTCTCGCGAACGATACTGAAATAATACTTGATACAGGGAGAGAATTCGCTGTAGCTCCATCTCTTGGGCCGCGCAGATTAACGGCTAATCCGTACGGGAACGAGGAATTGTTGAGAGAAAAGCGGAAATGCTAATCTCTCGATGGGATACCTACGCACTACGGAGTCTTCCATTTTCACGTGTGTCGTTGCATTGCATTAAATCGTCGCGCCAGTATGTGTGCATGCCCGTGTATGTGTGTCTGTGTGCCTGCGCGTGTGTATGCGTGTTTAAGTACGTTTGCCTCGATCGCGTGCGAGCACAGGAACGACGCTTCAACGCGTCCTCCAAATCCTCTCAGATCATGATTCTGCTATCTACCGAACTACGTTACTGCACGGAACGGTTTATTTTGCCGTCATGGATCGCAAAATTTCGTCTACGATCTCGCACCGTCGATTCGCAGTCCATCATCGTCATTTTTCGAACAGCTGTCCTCCGACGCTATGAAGATGCGTCTGGACCAAAGTTTCGATGGCCACGCTCTCCCTCTCTCTCTCTCTCTCTCCGTTATTGTATTTCCTCCGTTACCCGTGTCGCAGGTCCTTTGTCTTTCATCTTCCCCGTACATCGTGGTTTCCCCATATCCAATCAATCCCAAGCAGCCTATATGGTGACAGAGACGGCACGGCGTCGCACACCTCGTGACTTATAATCGCATTTTCCCGGCTCGAGAAGAACGAAATCAACCCCCCCGTTAATGGCGAACGGGAAAGCTTTCAGCTAACCGGCTCTCTGATCTATTTCTCGCCTAATCTGTTGATTATACGAGGCCTTCTGGCAATACGTTATCGGAAGCCCTCTCTCGTTTATGTAGCTCTCTTAATACGTATCTCCCGTGGAGATCGCCCTTTCCGAAAGACATTCGTCTCAGGAAGAGGTCACTTCGAATCGACTCAATGGAGTATGAAAGTGAATTGCCTCCACGGTTGCCCTGATAAGTGATGCTAGTTAAATATGGAAAGAATTCTGATACCGTGGACTACCGAAGTGGTGTTTCGCTGGAAACGTTTAGAAACGTACACAGTTTTTGAGAGTTTATTTAGTTATAGTGCAAGAAATACAATTATTAGAGTCGTCAACGAATCTACGAAGCTGGCCACTTGAAGAGCCTTGCTAGATTTTTTTTATTAAATTACAGATGGCATGACAAATACAGATTTCTTATTTTGTAGTTAATTTGTAGTTTTGTAAATTTAACAAACATTGACGAGTTGTTACTTATATTTAATGAGATTTTTAACGAAATACGTACATACGATCCTGCGTAGAAAGATAAACATATATTCACAAACATAGTTTACTTGTTGAAATTGAAAAATGATCATAGGTGATCGATGAATGCTTAATACAACTGAACTAGCGTTACAATACGTTGTATATCTACAACAATTTAAATTGTTAAGCGTTGTTTTATAAGTAGATTATATATTTTCACTTGTAGGACGTACTATCACAATGTGGTTGGAAAAACCTGAGACACCATCTATATAGAACTACAATAAACATAACTACGACTTATTATGAATCAACTTGGATTGTATACTTTCAAAAATAGAAAAAATTGTATGAACCCACCCTCAATTCCTTGAACTCATATAGCGAAATTATGTGTACTCTTTGCTCTCATAACAACCGAAGACATACCAAAATAAGGGTGAATCTTTTAATATCTTGATGGAGCATAAGAAACCATTTAAGATTTATTCAATCAATTTAGTTCTGTTTCTTATAAACTTCTAGAAATTAATGGGGCGCTTTAAGGGGTGGTTTCATCCCCAAGAACTGAACATGGGTCGAAAAAAATTGTCCTATACCTACAATTAGATCAAACCCCTCTACAAATCATCAAAGCTTAAAAAATCAGAATTTTCGAGTTATCGAATTTTTTATCTATCCAAGATAGCTAGGAATACATTATACGCTTCTAACCCTCTGCTTATTGTAATACTTGTGTCATTAACACAATATGTTCTGAATCTCCACATTTGAATTTTATGCACCATTCACATAAAAATCATGAACGTTATCATAGACAAAAGGGCCACTGCCCTTCCGTTATTACAAGCAAACTTAGATAAATTCTCAAGAGGCCAATGTGTTCTATGTATTACAATAAGAGGGGCCAATGTGCACCTTCTCCCAAAAAATTGCAAATGCACCATTCACATCCAAAACATGAACGTCAACATAAAAAAAGGTCCACTGTCCTTCCACTGTGACAAGCAAAATTAGAAACATTCTCATGACGTCAATATCCTGTGTGCATTACAATAAAAGGAGGCAACGTGCACCCTCTACCAAGAAATTGCAAATTGGACATTGGCCTTTTTTTCTATCAATGTACAGCCTAACCCATTGCCGCAACTTACGGCTATAACCGTCAGATTTTTGTTGATGTGCTAACAAATGACCAGGCGAAACTTACCTGGTAAGTTTGTTGTTATTTTTTAGCAAAAATACACGTGAATGAAAATCGTATTAATTAACCCTTATAAGCATTGCCTTTTCATCTAATTTTTCGTAGCAACAAAGGAACATTTAAAGAAAAGTGTGTTTCTGAGGCCGATCTAGAAAGAAAACGTGTGCGTCTATGGGTTAATGCTCTGGAAAAAATAAATTTCCAGCGTCGAGCGTCGAAAGGATTTCTCGTGGCTCGGTCCGTTCAAGCATCCGATCCATCGGAATTTTTCCGTTTCCGCCGAACCGGCGTTTTCAGGAATAGGTGAGAGCCGTTCGACGAAAGGAAAAGATCGCGATTCTTTATTCCCGGTCGACGACAAACGACGTATTGCCTCAGAACGGTGCAATTAACCGGCAGATAGCATCGTAGGACTTAACCTACTATCACTTTGGTTTATTGCGAGTTATATTTCAGCACGTGGGAACAGTGTAAGAGTTTGAATGAGACCCCTGTGCGAAGAAGGTTGCCCAATGATCGTCCGATAGCGATTCCGGATCGACGGAAACCCAGTTTTCCATAAAATGCAACAGTTCCCCGTCTAATTACTCGCTCGAACGCCGTTGATGACACGAAAGGGAAAACTGGCATGAAACCGTTTCGGCTATAGTGCGTGCAGGTTCGCACGAACCTTCCGAACAATCGGATTTCGCAAACGGGGATCGCGAAAGAAGGGAAAAAGGGAGAGCACCGACGGCGGAGTTAATGGCGATCGGTATTAATTAGAACCGGCAGCGGATGTTTATGCAAATACGATGAAAATTAAGAAACGTTCGATGATTTTTGCTTGGACAATAACTGATGGAGAATTTCGGGCATCGCAGCCAGGGTTTTATTTTTTTTCATGCGATGTTCTCTGTGGGTTCCATGGAATCCAATATGCACAGTTATTCATTCGTGATCTGACGAGGAAGTTACTAAAAATGGGCGCAAGGTTGAAAATATTTTCGGCGATTGATGATGAATTTGTAAAATGATCGTTGAGAAAGTACAATGTGTTGAGTAAAACATGGAAATAATAAAATTGTTGTTGTTTGGGAGAACAAGTGACAAGTTGCTGGGGAACTTAAGAAAGTGTATGAAAAATAAATCCTACATAAATAATTTTATTAAAATTAAAAATATGACAAATTTTAGAAGAGAGAAGTTGCACTGTTTAACAGGGCAAACATTATGGTGTAAAAGAATTTTATATCACAGTCAGCTTCAAGGTCACTCATATCTTTTGTGAAAGCGTTATAGGCGGTAATAAAACAAAATTAATAAACTATAATATGATAATCTTCAACCAACTCTGAGGTGAAAAACGGACAATGGTGGATAGTTGTCAAAGTCGGTCCCCCTTGGGAACGTTTTATTTTTACATAACACGTTTCTACAAGATTACGCAACTTTTCTCGTATATTGTATAACGTTCCCATCAGATGACGGATAAATAATTACATGCTTCGTATTGCTTGAATAACATCTAACATTGCCTGGTAGGTCCAAAATTGGCCACTTTCTACCACGACATTTTACAGAGACAAGAATTAAAGTTGCTTTTGTCTCCCAACTTTTATCGATTAAAATAAGTCTCAAGAATAGTAGCAGCTTAATAGAATTTTTCGTGTTCATCAGAGCAAGCGACGATGTTGTAAAACTCTGTGTGTGTTCTTCTGCGTATAATAGATTGAAGTTCGTGCGTTCCAGCGATGAATTCGATTCTTGGAAGCCCTAGTAAAACCGAGTAGCAGAAACGGTAATGTACG
The DNA here is from genome assembly GCA_916610135.2 of Macropis europaea. Taxonomy (NCBI): domain Eukaryota; kingdom Metazoa; phylum Arthropoda; class Insecta; order Hymenoptera; family Melittidae; genus Macropis; species Macropis europaea. The sequence continues at coordinate 19,353,692 of OU744345.1, read as the reverse complement.
TAGGGGGATTTTTCCATAATTAACCAAGCAAGAATTAGCATGGATTGCTTTGAAGCTCGCTCTAGAAAGATATATAAATTATCACTTTAGAAGAACTAACGAGTAGTTTGTTGTACGGATCATGAATATGGATCGCGGGTTTCAACATTTTGCCTATTCTTTAATTATCGTAATCGGGGTACGTACATCGGTGCTTAGTCAACGGATCCAAGATACATCGAAGAGAAATCGCAACAATACTGTCGCTAATTACGCGAATCGAAAAATCCTTCGACGTCGATCACTCGATTTTCTACGCTGCTCAAAATAATTAGAGAGTCGTATACATAAATGACTTATTGTTTATTGAAGTGTCAGATATTATTAACGTTCCAAATATTACCTTACTATGTATTACAATAAAGAGACAGAGTTTGTTTGCGTGTTCTCAAGAATCTCAAAAACTACTAAACCGATTGTGACGAAATTTTCACTATAGCTTCTTTACATTTTTCGGGGTGTCATAGGGTATAGTTTATCGCGAAATAAATAATATATCGAGAAAAAACCGAGACTGCTTTTGTCGGCCTGCCGACGAGCCGTCTACGGGGTCATAGTTCACTTATAGCCGCTAGGTGTCAAAGCTCGGCGACCGCGCGCTCGAAAGAGAATTCAATTTTGAATTCTATACTCTGAAAAATCGTGGGCGAAGCCGTATCCAGGGCATGCTAGTATGGAATAAACATGGAACGACAATGGTAAAGTATAAAATATTGAATATACCTTTCATTGCTGATACTTGACAGATTGTTCGAAACTATTAAAACACCTGAGTCTCTAATAGCTTTGAGCAGTATATTTTAATTAACACATTCGCAGTGGACACACTTCCAATTCACTCAATTTTCACACGGAGTAAAATGAAATGATATTGCAAAGTATACTACAATCGATTTCCATAAAAATAGTTTGAGTACTTAAGACGCATTTTCTAAACTTCGTTTAGCATCGTCATCACAAAATCTGTCTGTATTGGTGATCAGAAATTGTTCACTCGATTTTGTTGTCCTTTCCGAAAATAAAGTTTCAGTATTTTTTGGAATTTACTCGGATTGCAGAGCTGTCTACCGCATATAAAAAATGGAGAGCACTTCCAATTGACAAGTCTGAATTATGTTAAGTGTCACGCATAACTGCAATCGTTAGTAGACTGCGAATGTTTATGCAATTTAACGTGCCCAAATATCTGAAAAACGCACATTTAAAACCGTAAAGAAATAAAAAGTACATTTTTAAAACATTCACAGAATGAAATACAGTTTTATCAGATTTTTATTTTTATAACTGCGTTAACTTAAAACATATTGCACTCTGAAAATGTATATTGCATAAACATCCGCCGTCTAGTTATTAGTCATAAGTCAATCAATTTTCGCTTTTCTGATCGCCAGGGCAAAAATATATTTCAAAATTTTGTATATTCAAGGTGTCCTGTAATGAATGATCTTAATTTTATGCCCAAATAGTACTCAACCACATAAGCGACGAATTTAATGTAAACACAGGTTGACCAATCAATAGTGTCTGAATAATATATGAGCTTAATTTCATAGGTAAGTTTGGTACTCGAAAATTATAGAAAGTGTTCATACAGACTGTCTAAGTACTTCTGCAATCTCAGTTGGATTTTGAATCTTCAAGAACTGTCTTGAAAAGTACGAACACCTGGAGCAGGCACTCAAGGTCGCTTCTCATTTATACGGACGCCCTGGAACAATACATTCAAAGCTCAACTTCGAAGGTCACAGCATTTTGAAAATTAGAATGTAAATCAAAAGTAATACAGAACGTATAGTAAAGAATATTCAACAAAATTAAGAGGAGGAAGCGACCTTGATGTGCCTAATGTCTGCGTCCTTACAATAGTTAGGTACACCATTGAAAATTGTCCCCGGACCGATGTTCTTCAACATTATCCTTTGAATCACGATCAACTTTTAGGTCGTTGAGATTAGGTCTGCATGAGGTTGTACCTGATAACTTCAGACAATACCTAATCAGAAAAGTTATGTTCTAAAATTCACGTATCATAGAGAATTATTCCACGTCGACCGTCCTCTTTATATTCACTTTCTCTAAATTTTCAATTTTTCCTCATTTTCCAAGACACACCTCATTTACAATCAGAAACATTACCGAGCAAAATTATGTAATGTTTGTTAAAAAAGTAACAAACCAGATGGAGGGACACGGGAATGCGAGGGTTGCCTAATCTTTTTACATGTCCCAATATATTTTAAACCATTCCACATTGTTATAAACTATTGATAAAATAATGATTATTCTTCATGGTAAATTTAGGTTTATATGTGTATTTTTAATGAACATATAGAAATTTATAAAAAAAATGTTAGGTTGGTGAAATGGTCGATTCGTATAGCAATGGTTAAATCTCCATACTTTTTAAAACAAAATTATTCAATCAAAATAATCCCCATTTGATTCTATACATCTGCACCAACAATTTTGTAGCTGAAAAATTCCACTTTTTAAACAATCCTGTTTTCTGCAATTGTTAAACTCTTCACCAAAAAATGGCTGTTTTTACTTCTTCCTCGTTTTGGAAAATTTTTCAATCTAAAACAATTTATAATCGGTAGTAATAATAAATTCGTTGAATAAGACATGCATAACAAAATTGATCTCGAGATAGTGAAAACAACATGAAATTCACTCTGTCAATATTAACTTTGAGCTCGACTTAAAAATTTTAAAAAAGATTTTGTAGAAAGGCCACCAAGCACGATGTCACGATAATATCAAGACTTCGTATATTATACTGATATTTTATTTAATATAAATCAAACGTGTCAAATGCACCAACCAATACTGTCGTTTGCCCCTGACGTTCAAAAAGCGAATACAGTCACAACGGGTGGTGAGTACCAACTGCAAGTGATAATTTTACAATAAATAAACTCGGATCGCGTCAGAATGTTCGCAATATCCACATTTGCCAAACAGTGTCGAGATTAGGTGGTTGAAGGCCCAATTACATGCAGCTATATAGAAGGAACGCGCGTGCTTGCATTCTCGCGGTTATCGATGTCGTCGCGGCCTGTTATCTCGAGAAAGTTAAATACACGAAGGTGCGTTGGCTTCTTCAGCGTTTACGTAGGTAATCCTATCTTACGTGCAGGCCCGGCGATAAATCATCGAAGATGTAATTTGCCCGTGATAAATCGTCGGGAAAAAGTCGTTAAGGTTGCGCACGGGAGTAAAGTTACCGTCGTTAATATTAAAATGGGATAGATAATATCAATGATAAATCATTAATTCGCCCGTTCTATCGTGGGCGCAGGAGGGGATGGTGGGCCAGAGATAAAGAAAAAAGAAGAAGAAGCGTTACAGCTAATTAATTCGCGGTTTCTAGTTCTCACGCTTAACAGCGCGTCTCCGTATGCAAATTGGATCAGAAAAATCCGAACACGAGTTTCTCCTGTTGCGATAGAAGCCGTCTGACGTCACCCATGCTCATCGATGCATCGCCGCCGCAATTAGGCTGTTTTTTCGGTCCGTCGTTACGTCACACTGGCGCAAAAACCGTGACGAAATTCGTCTGAAAACCGGCCCCCGGGTCTCTCGAGTCAAGAGGAGCACACTCAAAGGAACGATAATGCTTGTTCCGTGACCACGTCACTGAGTTCTAGTCATTAGAGAGGGACTCATTAGCATGAATGTTAATACGGGGGAGCGGTTACTATTAACTTCGCGTAATTAAAAGCGGCGGAGTAGTGATTAACCGTAAGAAAGTCAACCGACCGTGGGTTTCGCGATAATTTTGGAAAGACATCCTTTTTATCGTTGATAAATCGCAGTTTCCGCGTGATACTATCAGTGATAAATCATCCATTTGTTCTGTGCGCGTAGAATTTCTAATTCTCACGTTTAATGAGGCCGCCGTTCATAAGCTTCTCGAATCCCCCGAATTTCGACTACCAGTTCGCCAAGGTTACGTCACCGAACGACTGGACGTTGAAGCAACCTGCGATTTACCATACAATGCAGATTATCGAACGGATCAGATTCGGATAGAACGCGCAATAAATTTCGAGCTGTAACGGCTGGCAAACGCCTGACGCATTCCCCTTTTGCGAAACGTCCATTTCGAAAAATGAAAACCCGCCTTGGTCCGAATTTCTCGTTCGGGTATCATCCGTTGGTCTTAGTTCCGTCCAGCGGCGTGTCATCGGCTGCGAAATTGTTGTCGGAGCCAGTCAGCGAGGGTATAGCAATTAATCGGTCTGACTTTCGGGCGCGGAGTTACGTCAGCCACGTCCGGAAGATAGTGGGTCCCGCGAGCTGATTAGGCTCACGAATAGTTAGCATACAATAAGAAGCCTCGGATAGATCGGGTAGACGAAGCAGAAAGTCGAGCCTGCACAGGGAGCACCCATCACTCCTCGAACCTGATATCAATCAGCACCCTACCTCTCCCAGAATTCGCTGCGGGGCCTAACCTAGCCGTTTGACTTAATCAGTAATCGCTAATTGTTCGCCTGACGCGGTTCGGACAAGGAAACGTATGCAAATCGCGCGGAATTATCTCTCCCGGACAATTAGACGAGTATTCTTGCTCGCGCGTATAATGCCACTTCCGGTTGCGCGAGGACTATCATCGAATGAGCCTACGCTCTTCCGGGAACGCTAGATGTTTGCTTGCTTCATCATGAATACGTTTTTGGATCCATCCACTGTACCACACTGATCAACCGCACCGCCATTGTTGAGTATTATCGCTGAACGATTAAATGTTCGGTTGTGTTGCAAATAACTTCCGATGTATAATGGATTCTTTTGTTTTTAAAAATTCAAATAGTTTATCCGGGTTACATATTGTTGCGTCTTGTTAGAAGGTACAGAATCATGAATGATTCATTGAATAAATGCTTTAGTAAATTCAAGAAGACAAATCGGAAGGTATTTATGACTCAACCGAATATTATCCCCTTGAATTATGATTTTCCTAGCGATTTATTGACGATAAAATTACTATTCTATGCTATTCAAGTCCTCGAGTATGATGATAATTGAAAAGGGTCTATCAGCGTACACCATTCGCTTGTAACAACCCTTTTAAAGTCAGTGGTACTGCGCAAAGTTTTAAGCAATTTGCACGTACATGGGACCCGTGTTTATAACATATAGATCGTATTCTGTGTCATGAGTGCAACTCGTTATTGTAAAACAAGGGTTAATTTGTGCAATCCATTTCTATCGATAGCGTTATAATAATTATCCAACTCAGATGTAAAAATTATTCTTAACCCTTTGCGATTTTTCGTCGAGTCGGACTGAACATACCATTTGTTCCAGGAAGGTTAAATCGATCATTCGTTATACATTAATTCTCTACTTCATAAAAATATGTTCCTGTAAATATGTGTTGTATCATTTAGATCAGGGATGACCATCCGGAGCGACGCCTAGCTCCACCCTACCCCCGCTCGATCTACATTCCCCTCATGTAATAAGAAAGTTGAGATGAAGTCGGTAGATGAAACTGGTGTCATATATAAAAAAAATAATTATTCTTATTACGTCACTGTTTCTTGAGAAACCGTATATACCCTTACCAAAACCTACGTGAGGGGAATGGACGCAGAGTGGGGGTAGACTGGAGCTAGGCCCTGCTCGGGATAGCCATCTCTGGATTAGATTATGCTTAAATATTGAAACAAACGCAGTCTATACGACACTATAAAAAAATAGAATGTACATTCTCCGGCTGGAAAGGAATAACGAAAATACCGTGGAGGGTTACTAATGTTTCACATTTTCCGTTCAAGGTGTCATAAAACGGCGACAAAAAAATCGCACATCAACTTTTAGCAGGGCCTTGTAAAGAGTTGGCCTCAATCTACAAATTCTTGATGATTTGACGGACGACGAAAAATTGTTAAACTTCAAAGAGTTGTTTGATTTTGTAAAATTTTCGGGAATACAAAGTATCTTCATTTTCCCGCCCCGTTTCCTAGTGTAAAAGCATCATCGAGGAACGTCACCTCAGCGAAGTGAAAGTAGAAGCTTCGCCCTTCAAAATGACACCAGGCAGATTATTGTACTATTTTTCTTGACGAAGTTATAAATGTTTAAATATCGACAATATTTCGACGAAAATTTCGTAATCCTTTAATTTTGTCAGAGAGTATATTATACAGAGGGTTAAAAACAAGTATTCAGGACTCACAGGGTAGACAGTACTAAGCAAACTGAGTAAAAACTATCTAGTAAATATTAGTCGAAAAGCCAATATAAATTATTTGGCCAATATAACAATTTAGTCTATATAAAATTGTCTACGACGCAATTAATATTCATTTTCGTACCCAAGTTCACCAGAAATATTTTATTCAGTTTCATGAATACCATCTACTCCGTCAGTGCCAGATACTTTTCTTTAACACCCCTTGCGAAACTTCAGGTTTTTTAATGTTCCATTGCTTGTGAAAATCGCAAGATTCGACAGCCGCCACAAAGAATTCTGTACAGAGCTTGATAGAGCTTTAGTGGCTCGCGTTGCTTCGCAAACAGAAATGACAGGCCGCTGGAACTTTCTAATTAGTATGCGCACGGCCGGACGGCTTTTGAATAATTCCGTCGCGATGAACTTTATCGACATTAATTAAAAACGCGGCGTCGCAGTTAGCGCCCCGACGCTTATCGCCGCGACCGGCCGTTTCGGGCAAACATTGCGAAAAAGTGAAGGACCATCGCGTATTCGTTATCAATCTCCTGCCCTCCCGTTCCGTCTTCTACCCTTTTTTCCTTCCCACCCCATAGATTCACCCTCGAACCCCCTTCCTTACCGAAGGGGATGAATATTCATGCCCTCGCGCCGCTGTCCTGCTTGCTATCGGTCGTCAGTGACGATCAACTGACAACACCAGGTACTTAAGGCACTGCAAAATCGATAAGAATTTCTAAACGACGAAAACAACTCTAGTTGTTCGATGTAAATACCAAAACTATTGAACCTCACTCGGAAGCTCTAAAAGAGTGCCAGGCGCTTCCTGTTTGCTCCAAAGTGTTGTTCGCTTGTAGCCTAATCCAAAGCAGTTCGACGGGCCTGTTTTGCATCTCGAGACTTCAGAATTGTTGCAACAAAACGGCGGCTTTTCGACAAGAGTGTTAATCTTTGAGTGGCGCTACTGTTTAGGGTGAGAACCACTGTTTGTAAAACAGCAGCTGATAACATTTATAATGGTTGGTAGGCTGGATCCCCTTAAACAGTCCTGGACTCTCCGATAGGACGATAGAACATGCTAATAAGAAGCAATAACAACGATTACTTTAAGGCTGTGCTATTAAAGAGAGGGGCGGCCAGCCGAGCGTGACATTTGTCGCCAGCATTTTTCATTTCCGCCGCGTCAGCGGTGAAAATAATTATTCTACGCGCAGTTCATTTGAATGCCAGGTAATGAGCCGGAGTGTACGAGTGATTTGTACGAGTAATTTGTTTTCTTTCATCGCGGAGGAACGATGCGATTAGAGAAGTTTCCATCGATCGGTGTTTTCGCGCGGGTCACATGTTTCGCGTCCTGCGATTCCGCAGAACGTAACGATGCGACACCGCATCCTGGATGTAACGCCTACTGCGATAATTAAATTTTCGCCAATTTCGTTAATTAAATTCAACGTCATCTGCAAACAGTATCGATTCGCGTTGTCACGAACGGGTAGGAAAATTCTGTCGAAAGGATCCAATAACTGGCTGATACACACGCGTCCGCGAACCTGTCGACACGTCGAACCGTGCTCGAGGCATTTCAACTATATAATTTATCAATTTTTGCGTCTTTTTTAACGTTGAATAATTTTTCCTTCTACCTGAGCAGTTGTTTACTTTGTGAGCTTTTGAATTTGTTTTATATTCACTCTTTATAACCGGAATTTTTTTGCATACGACGAAAATGATACTTCAGATAATTTATAAACATAAATGATAAAGTATGTATCTCGGGATATAAATATAATAATAAACGGACAGACTCCTTGGCAGCAGTATACTCGTAGAATGTAATTGTACACAGTGATAAATAAACGAAATAAAACTTAGAAATTATAGATATATAGATATGTAATTTCCAAGTCACATGGTGTTATAGAGGGTTAAGTATGTCAATTTTCTCTCTTTCAGCATATCTTTTAAAATATTCGAACACGATTATATTTGTCAGCTCTATACGCTGTGTTTTAATTAAATACACAATAAATACAAAATGTGTTATGCTATGTTATGATACAGATTCTAGGTAGTGAAAGTGAGAATACTTTTTACTTATTGTGTATGACTGTTTAAATAATAACAAAGATACGAAAAAATAGTTAATTTGGTATGACAGAAATATCGTGTAAGGGATTTGTAATGGTGTGGAGATGTATTTTTAGTCGTAGAATAGGAGAAATAGTATTTATCAGAACAACAATCACAAGCACAAAGGACAGACTAAGTTAGAATTTTGACTCTTCTATTATACAAGTATTTTACAACCGTATGAGATGACATCGATTATAAAATTTGGAAAGTAACAGTAAATTCAACGGATAAAATTTAAAAATGACATTTATAATTAGGGGATGTCAGCATATGGGTAGATTTTGATAAGAAAGTGCAAAATGGAATATAATACAGATTACAAAACTGCATTAATAAAGTATGAAATGATTCGAGAAACATATTATGTATATGTGTGTATTATATTTATATTTATAATATATAATTTATATTATATAATGAATGCGTAATTATAAATTTATTATGCGTTGCATTTCACTTCAGTCAAGTTCAGTGACTCTGTCTATTCAGTCTATTCATCTTAACGATATTATCGATATATCGTTAAGTACCCATAAAGTATCGACAAGACATCGATAATCGATAGTCCCAACTGTATAACGTGGTACGCCCTGCATAAAACATGTGAATTCTTCGAAGGTCTCCTCACTTTGAGACTTGGCAAAAAAGTGAGAAATATACATAAACCCCCACGCTGGAGCACAAAGTGGGTTCACCAAATTAAAAGGGGGTAGTGACCTTCAAGCGCCTAGCCTCTGTGGCCCTACAATAGTATCCGGAGGTTAACATGGAGTGCGGGGTACGTGAGAGGTCAGGTTGTGAGCAATTTGGCGTGGAATCGCTCTTCCACGCATCTTAATTATTGCCTCCGCGTGGTTGTCGGTGTTATGCCGAGAAGGTCATTACGCCTGCTGTGGTTCTTACGATAGCAGGACACGTGACTGTATATATTGCAGAAGTGGAAAAGCGTTCGTGTGTGTCGTCTGGAAAAGCCAGACAGGCGAGTTCGAGTGTGCTGCGCTTCCTTTCCATGCTTATGGTTTTAATGGACGTTAATCGTTGCCTCCACTTTATAAGGCAATTTCGATGCACGATTGCCAGATTACGAACTCTCTGTCCGGAGTTACTATGATTCAATAAGCTCACCGGCTCTGGAACTTCGTGCCCGATAAACCGTACGCGGTACGAGCTGAACTTCAGTCAGTGCGGTTGCAGCGTCCGCGGAACATCGGGGATGAAGATATTCGGCGGGTCAGATGGGTTGGAAACGAACGAATGCAAAAGGATTCCGCGTTCGCAGCGGCGCGTGACCAGCCATAAGCGATAAGAGTGTCGGGAGCGTAGGCGCATTTTCTTAAATGCGCGCGATTAGCGAGTGGCGGCGGCTGGGGGTGGGGGGGGGGGGGGGGGTGCAGCGATTTCGATCCGATTCGTTAATTTGTGTGCTGCACGCGGAGCGTTACGGCTTCACTTCCTTTTTCGGTCGTTTTTTCCATAGGCGCCATTAAAATACAATAGCTGACACACTGTGAGCGCGCACCGCTCGTAAATAACCCTAATCGGGATCGCTAATTACAGATTACGCTCACGTGTGTACACGTTCACACTGCTGTTCCCATTCTTTCGACACACGGGTCAAGCACACGCGTGCACACGAAGCTTTTCGAGCGCTGCTCCTCGCACGGAACGCCTAAACGACGCTTAACAATAGTGACAGAAAATAGCGAGAAGCGCGTTCGTGCGTCGTGCCAGGGGTTCCTGAGAAATTTTCACAGTTCTACGCGCAGAAACGCCCGGATTTTCAGGTGACCGGCGCGAGTGTTTTGAAAGAGAACACAGTGTAGACGAGGAGAATCGAACGACGCGTACACACGGGCGCGAAGTATCGTGGCTTACCGGCCACGTCCATCCGGCGATACGCAGCGAAGATAGGGAAATTAATTACAATAAATTTAACGGTAACGAGAGCGCAAGAAGAGAAGGGCCCTGTACACATGTACGCGGCGTATCGTTTGCATCGGATCGTTCGGCGAACAACAGCCGGTCGAAAATAATCGGTAATTCAATGCGAACGAACCGTGGCTGCGCACCCGACGCCGCGGCACTGATACGACAAATTAATTTGTAATAAGGATCGATGGAAGAACGAAATTACCTTTTTCCGTTGATCGATAACCGTCCACCCTCTACGATGTTGTATCTCGTGTCACAGCGTTCTGGGAAAGCCGGACGGGAGAATCCTGACGTTTTATAATTGAAAAAGAAGGGATTTCCAAGGGCGAAATCAGAGAGCGCGACGCAGCCTAGCAAGACAAATTAAACCGAGCCTGCACGGAACACTTCCGGGTATAGTAATAGATCTAACACCCATTAACTCAACAAGAGATTTCCATAATACGAGTCGGCCGTTTCGCTCGATGAATAATTCAATATAATTTCGTTTACGCCACGAAGATCGTCGTGATCTTCGCTTCGAAACTTTACAAGCAGCAACGCTGATAGTCGCAGACCACGCCGGCGTCGGCCAGAAATCCCCATGATACATCAATTAGCGGCCTGGGGTCGGAGGATAGGAAAAATATCAAGATGGCGGGAAGCGAAGGCACAGAGGGGAGACGTTTCAGACGAAAGAGAGAACGCGACGCAATATTCCAAGACAAATCAAAGTAGGCATCCACCGAATGCTCCCGGGTGCAAAATGCAGATAGAACAGAATAGACGGAGCATGGCATTCGCTCGCGGGTTAATGAGAACGGTCTCAAGCCCCGTTATAGAGGCGGCGTTGAAGAAGCACAGGCAAAACAGCCTATAGCAGCAAATCGTAGCGACGAGGCACCGTTTTCTCGTTTTTCCTGCTTCCGTCCTGCCTTTTCAAGAGTAGACATTATTGGGATGCTGGCAAAGTAATGCCCGTTCCAATAGGACCATAATAGACGGCTCGCCGTCACCACCTCTGACCAGCGAATGTACGCGGCTATACCCGGGGTCATGACAGCTGAGATTTTTGTATAAGTGGCATACAATTTTTCTACCTGACGACCGTAACGCGTGGAACACTACGTGAAGTACGGACGTTACGTTTTGAGAAGTTATACGCACCGTAAAAATAAGGATGATCGTACAGATCCTTGCAGAGATTGTTGGGACCATTCTAAATGATCTTCAGATTCTGGTGTTATTTTTAAAGCAAAGCTGATTACACGAGTCGTACACTGAAATTAATCTGACGCAATTAACACCTAGAAAATGTTTAATACATTTCCACCGTAATACACGTAATTACTCCTTACAATTATCGTATTAATTAATAGCTGGATGAAATCGTTACAACAGATTCGTTAGCAGACAAGCATTATTTAATTGCCTGCTGAAATGAGCAGTAATGAAGCACCATTATCAATGCGGGGGTACTGTAATAAGAACTGCTTGCGATTCCTGTGCGTCGAAAGATTGTCAGGCGATCAACCGTCGATCGAGTCCTTCGCAAGCAAAGACACCGAGTTTAGAACCTATTCTCACCGAGGCAGGATTAATTAGCAGTTGGTTTGAGGTCTGGCGAAGTGTCGGTGATAAACCTCTTGCGGACGGGGTTAGGGTGGCTTTGCAGGGAGAATGAGAAAAGTAGCCTAACCGATTGAGCGTGAGACCGCCGAAATTCCGCGTCAATTTGTCTATCAACCACGAGAATCCAGGAATTTCGTAGCACGCGAAGCGTTTGATAGCGTATACCTTCTCCAGCCGACCCTTTCGAAGTCAAAGGGACTCGGTCTGTCCGTCCATTGACTAGAATTCCCTTCTAAATCCTGTGCAGCTCCTTCGGGATGGTCAAAATCTCGGATTACCTTCAGGCATTACCTCGTTCCCGGCGCTGCAGATTAGTTTTCCTTAACAGTCTTCCCGACTAACGGCGGACTTTTAGGCACACGCTTATTATGAAGACAATAAGGGTTGCAGGTACTTCAGGGCGGATCGAAAGCACGGCGAGTCAACGATTGCTCTTAAATCCGGAGCCTTGAAGAAGCACTTCGACTCGTCGACTTCCACCCCATTTCCGACAATTGTCACGAACGAACGGGTATCCCGCGGAAATGAGAAAGATAATGAAGGAGCGTGACGTAAAATAAAATGTAAACACGGGGGTGAAAGACGAGGGAGAGGAGACAGCATCAGCACGCGATACGAAAGGGGTGGAAGGAGACGACGAAGAAGAAGAAGAGGGCAAAAAAAGAGAGGACGGAAAAACGCATCGACCAATAGTGGCCGCAGGCAGGCAACCCAAGAGCCGACCACTTATCTGTAGGAGCAACATCAGAGGAGCTCTTGGCTGCTTGGTTGGTTGGTTGGCAGGAGGCAAAGAAGTGGCTGGCATGAGAAGGACGCCGAACCAAAGTGAAGTGCGCGAGAGATACGAAAAAAGGGGAAGAGAGCGAGCGGGTGGGGAGGCAAATGATACCTCCTTAGGCAATTTTAATTTTGCAGAAATCACTGTTGGGCTAATAAGAATAAAGAGATCTCCGTGAACCGCCCTCTCTCTCTGTCTCGCGTGGACAGCCGAGTGAGATACAACGTCAGCCACCAGCGACATTATACGACCGTGTCGACGACCCGTGTACTGAACCGCGTCTACCTTCCCGCCATTTTTCCTCCTAATCCCTTTCTGAAGGCACCACTCGCGGGAAAATAGTAATCAGCAAGCCCTCGCTCGATCTTTAACACTGGAACGACGATATGCGTGCAGTAACAGAATTTCTGTTTTCATTAATTGTCTCTGTAACTTGAAATCTTCTCGGCATCCGCGCCTTGCATTTTGCGACTTTGAACCCTTTGCGGTGTTACGTCACGTATGACTCGACCACTGAGTCCTCTCAGAAGCTACATCGATTATTACCTGCATATTAATTTGTCTACTTCGTCAGAATGTCCTACTATAAATACAATGGCAGACGAAAGTATTCGTACCGTGAGGATATTTTAAAAGAGATAATTGTAACTTGTAAATGAATAGTTTTATTTCAATGAATTTTGTACAACATTTAAAGTAATATTCAACATAAACGTATATAAAAAAATAAAGTTTATATTCCGTAATTTACTAACTAATTTTAACAATTCATAATTATCTCTTTTATAATTTCCTCACTGTACGAATATTTTAGTCCGCCACTGTATGCTGCATCGTTTAGATTTTGCTTAAATATTGAAACAAACGCAAACTATACGATAATATCTAGAAGCTGCGTTTACGCTATGCGGCTGCATCGAAACAACGAAAATTTCTCGAACCGCACACTGTTAATATATCGATGAAATCTGCGTTGATAGTGAAGTTTGTATAAGTAACCTACAGTGACGTACGAAAGTTTCCGGACAGTAGATGTTGTACTCTTACTTTGGAGAAGGGTAATTAAATCGGATTTTAAGCGATATCATATTAAAAAATGGGTAACACAGAAGATAAAGTTCAGTGATTCATTCTTTCATTTTTTTTAGGATAGTTATAAATGTGAATTTTGTTTAGAATTATTTCAAGTATAGTTGGCGATGTAAAGTAGCAGGGAACTATTGCACGCCATTGTATGTATATGCAAGATGGAGAAAAAGTATGGAGTTGATCATTAGGGACACGCACTACTATTATGGCTCCAAAGTAATTTTTGTCGAATTTATGATACACTATCATCTATACGAAACCTATCAAATGATTACGAATTAATCATCACAACTTAAGAACGATAATAAATACGCACACTTTAGGGTACTATCTAAGTGTTTGTAGGTGAACATTTAGTCTTTTAAAAACTGTATGGGAGTTAGTGACATTATCAGTCCATGGTGTAGTGTTAAGAATTCACATCCAGACTTAGCGATTCCTTTTGATTTATCTTAATAGTGGTTCACTTTTACAGAAACTCCAAAATGGCAGATTTACGCTTCATGTATGACGAGATAAATGGCAAGGCTAGGGAAGCAGCACGCTTATAATAAACAGCTTTCTGCCTGTAAATGAAAGTAACTATCGAAAATGTTTCATAAATTTGAAGAAAATTATTTTTAGACCAAAGTCCATTAACAGTTTTAACTTTATTTTGATAAGTAGCACACACCCCTAAAATACGGTCCTTTTTTTCTCCGCCCTGTGAATATATATCGCTGTTAAAAGACTCCTTCGCCCTTCTAGTGCCAAGCTACGTCTACGCAGGTGACTCTCTCCAAGTGTATCCTAATCGACTAATTTCTTTTCCCGGGCAAAGTGTAGCACGGAAATTTCGAAGGGTGCACGTCAAAGGTCGGTGATGTTCCAAGATCAAGCCAGAAAGACGCGATGAGGGCTGTCAGGAGCACGTACGCTCGCATAAAACGACGATTCCCGTTCCGGATCAAACCATGCTGGCGGGACGAGACCATGAGGCCCTGAAGTCTAAAGACGCGAGGGGGTGGAGAAGGGTTAAAGTGTTGGAACGGGCTGAATCGAAAGGAGGATGAGGAAGATCCGGGAAGAAGGGCGGCTCGAAGAGACACGGAGGGAGGGTTGGCAGCAGTGGTAGGGGCAGGAGACATATTTATTTGACATGCGACGCGACTGCAGCCGAGTTTCATTAATTGAAGATCGCGGGAATGAGCACGGCAGACAGCAGACACAGGGCCCTGTGCGTTCTCTCTCCCTTCTTTGTAGCCTTTCTCCCCTCTCCGAACCCGTGTCTCTCTCCTCTCTCTCTCTCTCTTTCTCTATCAACCTATCTCTTTCTCTCTTCCTGGTTCCTTGCTGCTGCACGTATGCACGTACTCGCGGAAACGGCAAATGAGGATTCGCCATTTCTCTGACATTCCAGCATTCAAGTTCGTCGTCGATCTAGGCCACACAGAAGGCTCTCTCTTCTAACGCAGCCGTGTGTTCTATCCCACAGCCTAGCTACGGGTTTCTTTTTCCATAGGGTTCGTCCTCTCCGGATGAATTTAACGGCTGACGGC
Organism: Macropis europaea; assembly: GCA_916610135.2. Classification (NCBI taxonomy): domain Eukaryota; kingdom Metazoa; phylum Arthropoda; class Insecta; order Hymenoptera; family Melittidae; genus Macropis; species Macropis europaea. Next base: position 19,338,385 of record OU744345.1, on the reverse strand, counting down.
TGATGCGAGATCGTTACGAGTGCCGGATGCTCTTTTTTTTTCTCTTCTTCTGTTCTCTCCTCTCCTCGCCTCTCCTCTCTTCCGTAGCTGGAATTTCTCGTCGCGTTAACGGAAACAGGCGACGTTTTCCGCGACGCATCCGTGAACGTTCTTGGAGAACGCGGCAGCGTTAAATTCGTCGCTTTCGTTCCGTCGAACGAGCAATGGGCCTTTGATTAAACCTAACCCGGTCTCGGGCTGGTATTAGAGGATGAAAGGTGGCGTGGCGATATCGGAGATGGCGGAAATTTCATTTACCCCTCGTAGAGTTATCTAAGAGCAATACCGGGTGGCCTTAATGAAACATTCAGTCGCGAGAATAGCTCAGCAATCTCGAAGGGTCGCGTGCTGAAGGGCAACGGGGGCACACCACCACCGAGTCCGAGGAACGGAGAGATAGGAGAGGAATGGGTCTGATTCCTGGCAATGCAATTGCAGCTTTAAACTGGCGTTCCCCCGTTTATTTCGACGGTCTCCGCCTCCTCCTCCTCCTCCTCTCCCTCCATGTTGGATTCTCATTTCGAGAAGCCTGGACGAAATAGAGCCTCCAGCCAGCGATAAATCCTTGATGACGGTCGATTCAATGAAACCTGGTCCGATCGTTCTCGCGCGGTACCGCGTCCTCGAACCTCTTGCAATCTCAAAAATAAATTCAACGCTAACGCCGCAATGCGTCGGGTGTGTCCCGTTCTGTCGGAATATATTATCGAGCGACTTTTTAGGGGCTGTCAACATAGTTTTCGCGGCAAGTGTAGTTCGCATAACTGAGCCGGGAAGAAAATTAGAGGGCCGGGCGAACGAACGAACGAACGAGAGTTCGCCGTACGTGAGCAGCAGAGAAAACAGAGACAAAGACGAGAAATCGTTAAACTTGGAAGGAGACAGAGCGATGGCGCAATAGAGACGATGGCCAACTTTCCCGTTTTATCTCTCAATTCGCATTCTCGGAGTCGACGAACGTTTAAACTACAAGCGAGCCTACCCAACTACGGACTCCTGTGATTAAAACCACCCCAGACCAACCTTGCACCCTCCTCGAAACCTTTAAACGGGCCCCGATATAATTATCGCTCGGCATACGTTACAACCACCCGTAACAGAATTGCTATACGGCCGGGGATCATCCCTTTAAACGACTATAGGCCAGAATTGAAGAGCAGACGAAATTCACTATCGCTGCAACTTCAATTAGCCGAATCTCCTAATAACGGGGTGCACGTAACTCGAATTCAACCGAATGAGAAGCTGAGTTTTCAGATATACCTCCTCTCACAGATAAATGAATTAAAGATTCTGGACCGGTGAAACAGAGGCAAACTTTTCTTTTTTTTGAAAGCCACATCTCTCGTGATACGTGACGATTTAATTATTCGCCACGTGATCCAGCGTTTCGTACGTGTTAAAATAATTGCAGCGAGTAATCGTGAACGCGTCCGATGATCCTGCTTTCCTCCGAACCGTCATCGAGATCGTTTTCGATGCAAATTAACTCGTTTACTCGAGATTCCCTTTCATTTTCATCGTCCGTCGTACTAGTTTCTTTTGCGCCTCGAGTAAAGAGAGACAAGAAGCCGCTTTCGCTGTTCTCAAAGAATAAAAATAAACGAAAATCCGTGGACGTGTTTGCTGCTGCGGCCGAAATCACGAGCTCCGCGATTGTAGATTTAATTTGCGCACTATGAACACGAAAACCAGCTTTTAATGGACGTCGCGCTGTAATGAGCGAAATTAGATCGCCGCGGGGTCACTTTTGACGAATTCTCGATTGAACCACCCCCATGCGACGGTATAATTTCAATATTTCGCTTTATGTCACGGGTCGCGGACCTGTGAATTGCCCGAAAATTTTGATTCCCGCAAATTCGCGGCGCACAGTTCGAAAACCTCGTAAAAATTAACCCGTTCCGCGAGAACCGTGCGCATTATGCAAACAAGGACACACCGTTTCCCGTTGCGCCCTGGCGCGATGACGAATTTCTAAATGCAGCCTCGTAAGTTTTTATCATTTAATTAAATATCGCTGATAAAACACTCTTAATCTCGACGGTTTACACTGCAGGTCCCTATTAACGCCAGGAGGATTTTCAGGCTACGTTTTTACTGCCCGGATGACCCGGACCAAGTCCTCAGGATTTATTGTATGAATATGATTATGTATTTTAAACAAATTTTGGGAGTTCACTGACGAGAACACCCGCGCATTTTGCACTTCATTGGAAATATATAACAATCAGGGATATCTACATTGATGGCGATGGAAGTAAATTTGGTACTGGAGCTGTGGTTCCATTAAAAAAAAATAGAATCAATCGCCGTCTTAATTCCAAACAATAGTATCAATATAGCTAAAACATATATAGGGTAATTGTACCATTCGTGGCCACTGCACCATTTGTGGCCACTGCACCATTTGTGGCTACTGTCTTATTTATTCCGATATTGACGATTAATGCTGTTTTTGTACAGCAAGTATTATATTATTTGTTCAGCAATAAGCATTTGTAATTAATTAAAAACTTAATTCTTACTGTGGGTCTTTCGTATTACCAATTATACAAGTGGTCACAAATGGAAAGCCGGCTGATCAAAAGTGGTACTCTTGTGACCACAGATGGTGCAAAAGATAGTGATGTTTTAAATAATTATGTTTAAAATATTGTTCAACTTATAATGTTTTGATTTTCTGTATATTTTGGACTACACTGTTGACTATTCTTCACTTTGGTATACGTATTTATTCTTAAGTTATGTATCAGTGAATGGTACGAAAATCCTTCAAGTGGCCACAAATGGTACATCTACCCTACATCATACAGCCTTCAGTTTCATTAATAGACTGCGGATTTTTATGCAAACATACATTTTTAGACTTAAATATTTTTGATTTCCATGTACCCGATGAAATGCGACTATGGCAGAACTGCATTTTGTGATTTAACTGTTTAAAATTACATTTTTTATTTCACTTACTCTATAAAATGTGCATTATTCAGGAATTTTGATAGATTAAATTGCATAATGAACCGCAGTCGATCTATCAGCAAGAACTCAGGATACGAAACAGATCACTGAAATGAATATAATCAGTCAAGAATTCTTCAGAGAGTTTCAGAAGTAGATGAGCAAACATTAGAAGCGTATTCTACTTATCCTAAGGATGAAAGAAGATCATATAAACATTAGTCCAGAGATACTTCCTTCTGGAAACGAGAACACATGTGCTTCACGATAGTATTACATATGAACATACTCCAGCATAGAAGTTGCTGGACATAATTTTTTTCTGTAACTATACATGTATTGCTGATATCGGAGTCTTAGAATTTCTCGAGAATATGAAAGAACACCTATGGTATACGGAATTTTATTATACAAAATAGTAATACAATTTAAAGTATTTTCCTAGCTGCATTAAGAATTTAGAAATTAATACTTTTCATACTTATTGGAATGTACATTGATTCTTGTGTGCTGAACCGACTCATCCAATCATGAGTGAACACTATCATTATTTACTCTCAAGAAAATAAATATAATAGTATTTGGAACTATAGATACGACATGTATTTTTATTGAACACCATTATCAAAAAATGCTTACACGTCGAAAAGAAGAATTTTAGAACTCATGTCCGTTCATACTTAAAATGAATAGAACGTGCTTCGAAAGTGTAATTACCTACTTTTGAAACAATCTGTATAATAAGCCACCTAATTCTGGTAAAGTAGTAATTATTGATTAGATCCCCTCTCACAGAGCATCCATGGGAATTACATGACTGACCTTGAAGCGAAACCTGCCCCTACTGCAGACCCTAATTGTCACTCTGCGTAATACTAGGGTCATCCCACAAGTGATGTCCTTTTTAAATATGACTTCAAGCGTAAATAAATTAACAATCGCCGTTTTGTTTAATTATCGAAATGTTGACCATTTATTTCACTTTCTTGTTCCACCATTTCGAGTGTTCTTTGGTTTCATCTTCAAGAAATTTCTAATTGTTTTAAGGCAATTCATTTGAAGTCGATTGCAATCGGATAGTAGCATTGAATTTTTGTTCTACTCAAAGAGTATTCAGCCATTTGAATAATTAGTAGTTAGGAAGTACAAATTTTGAGTGCGATGATGTTACTCAAATTCCATGGTGATATCTAACCACTGAAATTTCATCTAATTTACACAACTGCTGCTTACAGGTATTTACTATGATGATTTAAACATAAACATCTCTCATATTTCACCAAATGTGCAGCAAAATTATACTAAATAAAATCGAAGTATATATTCGTACTTCAATCGTTTATTATTGAAGGGGCGTATGTCCATATTTCGGGGAAAATTATGTAAGTTATGCGTTTAAACTGTTGTATACTGTTCTACATAATAGTGAAGACAACCTCGTTGATATACTCACATGAATATCGTATCAAGAAATTGCATTTAATTTTTACAAAAACATCGAAATTATCAAAGGTATATTCTGCCTGCACGGATTACACTATATTAAAATTGTATTAATTTTATTTATTTAAACATAGTGCATATATAAACATTCTATTTATATTCGTTGTTAATTTATAACCGTTGCAACTGAAAGAACTTTAAGTTCTTATCCAAGAAAAAACATTCGCGATTTCCACCTCTCAATTTTTATGAAACTTTATAGGTTTACCGAACAACTAAGAAAACAGAACAAGTATTTTTCTGGACAAAGATTCAAAGTTAGGGGATGAGCTAACCCTCTGAAAATTGAGTTTCTCGGAAGACGTTATGTTTCTTGAATACTTTATAAATGCTGATACAGAAAATTGTAATTATACAGGTACATATTACATTACTTCTTACGTAGAAGAGTCACATGGACTATAGTTCCATTTTTATTGTTTTTCCTTCTTCTGACGTTTTTCTTTTTCAGAGTCAATTACATAGTATTTTAGTATAAGAATAGCTACCCACACGTTTTTAAAAATTATTGTATTGTCACCGTGCTATTGTGCCTGATATACAAATTTCATATTCACTGTATACGTTTATCTATAATAGTTTCCAAGACAACTGCGGTGGCGTCAACTTCCATAGAGCGATTACAGCTTATGTTTCCACCGATAAAAAAAGCACCTGTTCTTTATGAGTCCCTTGCGAGTTACAAGAATCAATGCATCATCATGTGACATACAGAGGTCAGAAGAAACAGAACCTGAGTCAGCAGAAGAAAATGTAGCTAGTTGTTCAGTCCTATTTTATCACTGTATCCCCAGAATTGTTCAATTTTTAATAATATTTTGTTTACCAGTTTAAATTTTAGAAAGTTATACATATAAATCGCATTAGACCGTGCTCGGAATACATCCACGAAACTTCAATTCGAAAATTCTCGGTTTTACTGCTTTAACCCGAGAAGATTAATCGTTAACTGAGGAAGACGAATTAACTCGTCCCTTTTAAATGCTTCCGGAATGAGCATGACGAGTCAACTCGTGGTGGAACTTCAGTAACTGCACCTGTATTCGATGAGGCGAGGAACAATTAATTTTTCACTCTCATTGCAGTGGACTGCGTCTCCCAATATTGTTCATTCTCTTTATTTACACTAATGAATTCCATGCAACAACCGCCACGTATTAATTTATTTATTAGAGATAAATTCATGTGTTCTTGCATTTATCACAGGCGTGACTAATTAACTCATTTTGAACTGCACGCGCAAGGGGAGCTTTTTGTCAAGAAACAACTCGGGTAATGGTTTAAAAATCTGAAATAAAATTGTCTCATCCAAACTTGATATTTAAGGACACTGACAAATCGACACGCACAAAGAAACAAGTGAAAACAATCGATGGAACGGTTACGCGGCATGATGAATAGAAAGGGAACTGGAACTCGTTTGAACAAATTCGAAGCTTTACTTTGAAGGACCCTGAGGAGCAATTCAGCGAGTAGAGTAGTCAGCATTATCAAAGACTCGTCATTCTTACGGTAAGCATAATTATAGTTCCTCCGTCAGACGGTCTGGTTACAATTCGTCCCTCGTTTCCTTCTCGATGCACTGCGTATATACAGGGTGTTCCGTTTGAAACGTGACGGGGTGGGAGAGACAGCTAGGAATTTAGCAACGAAGTTGTTGTTCAGGCGCGCACTCCACGAAGACTATGCTCGCGACTGAATGGATGAATGGATGGTTGGATGCAGGCACGAGGAAATCAACCCTCAGAACGAGCATATAGAACGGTACAATTGACGACTCTTTAAAAGAATGCCCATACGAGGATATTCGCACCCCCTCCGACACCATTTTCCATCTGTCAGACAAAAAACACTGAATCTTCATTCTACCGTGTTCCGACACGCTAGCCTGCACCCTTCTCTTCTCACCCCTCTATCATCCGTCTTCTTCAGTGGCTGGCAAGCTCTGTCCCTTTGCTTTCCCTAAAGCAGCTCGCAATTCGCGATCGCAATTTTCAATTTCCGCCGACTTTTCAATTAGACTAAGAGGTGCCGGCTTCTTCTCACGGCGAGAGTATCCCATCGTCACCGACCCCTCCACCTACCCCTTAAAAAATAAAAAAAAACACACACACACACACAGAGGGAGACGGCTACACGGCGAGCAGAGAGAATTCTCTTCCCGCTGATGGAACCGTTTCTCTCGCGCTAGAATTGGTTCGTTGTCGAGGAACGCGCGGCATCTTCTCGGCTTTTCTAATGAAAAGCCAAGAATTTCCTTGGCGATACCACCGATGTGACCGCCGCGCCGCCCTGCTTCGATGAAGGATCGAAGAACAAAAAGAGAGATCTTTCGGTGAGATCTGGCAGAGAGACGGCAACGGACGTCAAGTTCGTGAGATAGGACAGGGAAGTAATAGATAGGTTTGTAATCCATCGAGAGCTCCAGGCGTTTGGGAATGAGATATTTTGGAAGGGGCTGGCGATATCGGCAGTCGACGAATGAAATGGCGCGTCTCTCGATCCTCGACGTGCCCCGGGGGGCCTGCTGCCGAATCGAGCCACAATCCACCCCCTAACTCTCCGTCCCTCTGGCTGAACTTGTCTTCGCGAACACGGCTCTTCCCTGTCACTCGGAATATTCTACCGTTTCGACGAGAAATCTATCGAACCATCCTGTAAGCAAAATTCTCGGAATTATCGCCGCGATTCTACGCCGCGCCTGACGGCTGTCGTGTGCCCGTGCCATCCACCTTCTCGAGCGCAATATTTGTGAGCGTAACTTCTGTAGGGGTATTCTGAGAGGGACGAGATAGAGCATCGATCAGATACAATGAAAAAGAAAAGTTCTTTATTTCTGTTGTAAGATGACTCACGAATTTAACATGAGATGATACGAATTTGACACAGTCCGAGGGCGAAATGGCAGATTGAGGTAATACTGTACTTGCACAGGGTAACGTTTCGTCAGGTACACGGTAAACGCTGACGACCGTTCGATTTGTACAATAAGCTTTGAAAGTTACAGTGGAGCATACGGCGTACACCGCAGTGAATAGTAGAATTTTTATATTTTAGTTCAGTAAATTTGTTTGGTTCATCTCTTCGATTTCGAGATAATCGATTTTGATCATATGTCAAACACACGCGCAGTTTTGACAAGGTCGTCATTGGTTATACTGGTCCGATTGGATGAAGTTCTATACATTAAAAACGCTGCAAAATTGTATGGGTTATAATATAATAATACTTCAACGATTGCTGTCACCGAATTTAATATCTCCTATTTCTTACTTATGAGATCATTTAAATTTGTTATCTATTGAGAGAATATAAATATGTATTATATTCTGTTGTGTATCTGAAAACTTAAATCGCGAAAGTGATTCTGTACTTAACAAATTTTCGAAATCGATCTTTTCGTAAACGAAGCCTCAGATAAAAAAATTTATTCTGCGTTTTCAATGTGCAGTTACTTTCTACTCGATTGTACTATTTACTGCGAGACACTCCGTATATTGCAAATGTAAAGCTCGATTCAAGAAGTCTACTCTGGATTACATACGACATAAAAAATGCAAAAGCTTAAAGCTTTTAGATGAGAGAAAATAATACCCGCACATTCGTCAGACATTGCTCCTCACCGAACAGTTTTGTTGTTATGTATAATTTTATTTATAAGCAAAGGAAGTATCTGGCAATCTCTATTACCGACCAATTGTTCTTATTTTTATATTAAAACTGACGAGCAGATATAATTAGGAATTAAAACAATGAGAAATTAATATTGTATTTGCTTACTTCTATAATTCATACGTAATTTGGTTTAGTATCAACTATATTATCAAAATTAATAAATATAATTTTGTTAAGATTCCAGGAAAATAAGTTAAGTAATACATATTCTTAAGTCGACGTATTTAGTACTAGAAGCATGTGAGTAAGTAAAATAATTTCCTAAACATAATTCAAAAAGATATATGTAGAAAAAGTTGTATTTTGTAATTAGTAAATTTAAAATATGCCATCATCGATAAAAGGAGCAAGGAATTATTACAAAAACATGATTTATTCAAATATATAAATATGCCTAATATTTTTGTCAATTTCCTAATACTAAAATAACCTACCATTATAGCAATGAAATAGTCAGTTTAACGAGTTCTATCCTGGAAATTTTCAGCACACAATGCACGTATTTTTTCGAAGATTTTAGAGTTCAAAAGGATAAGATCGATCAAAAACAGTGTTATTTCAAATTACAGTAAAACCTCTATTACCAAAACACCGAGTATCCGAAAGTAATATCATCCTACCCGTTAGAGGCTGAAATTATAATTAGTAACACAGTGTACCTTATTTTATACCACCATATATTTTGCACCATAAATTAAAATTAAAACATATTCCATGTAAAATGTAATTACAACGAATCCTCTTTTTATTAATCATGTCTGAGAGAATCAACGTCCTACTCTACATCCATCCTGTACGAAAAATCTAAAAAGTGAATGGCTCCCGAATAATATTCCGTGTCGGTGAATGCGTTGAACACTGAATTTTGATTTTCAAAAGTAGACCCCATCCGAAGGATTTCAGGATTCCGCAAATTAAGAGGGCGAGTTATTTTCAGGGTAGCAACAAACACGGAGCTTTCATTACCGGTGATATCGAAATTCACGGAGGAAGGTAGCCGACCCCCGATTTTAATGCCCGTAAAAATGACAACAATGACAGTCGTTCAGCATCGCGTTCCATCGTCGTTGCGCCCCCGGCAAGAATCCGACTGAATGGAATCCTCCATTCTCCTCATCGTGATAACCGTGCCTTCTGCAATCTCGATAACTGTCCATGTTCATGGAGGCTGAAGCTCTCAGGGCTTTTCATTCGATCAAGCCCGCCACGCCGACATCCACGTCGCCGTTTAAACGTGCAGCGATTGCTTCGAAGGATCGATCAACGGACACGCGAAGAAGTAGCCGAATGGATGAAAATTCGGCTGAAAAGCCGATGGGCCCGCGTGCGTCGTGGATCAATTCCTGGGATCACGGTGGATCCCTTGTCAAGGCGAAGCCGTGCTCGTCAGCCTCCGGAGCAGACTGGAACATTAGCAATTCCAATATGGCCGCAGGCACGCTTCCGGGAAACAATGTCGAAGATTACCGAGAGCTGGAGCAGCCAGAGCGAGGGCGATCACATTGTTCGACACGATAATATTTGTCACCGAAAATAACGCCGAAAAACCGGGAAGGAATAGAGAGCCCGGCGTATCCATTGAAACGCAGACAATGCGACAGATTCATCTGGCTGGTCGTCCTCGAATCCTGTCACGTGACACGCGCCAAATTAAAAACTCGCTTCCGTTGCTCCTTTTGCTCGACCGACAACGGATATCGAGGTGGTTTATCGAGCGACCGCACGATTTCTACCCTCGTTCCGTCCTCGACGAAACGCTTAGACTCCAGTTCCTTCGAACACGTAACCGATTCTCGTTCGACATTCATTAGCGCCGATGACGTTGAAGCGTGCACAACGAAACATAATAATGCATTCCGGTGATTAAAAAATAAAAGAGATCGATGCTACTGATCGTAATCGGCCGCTGTGAGGAGGCTCAATACGTTCACTGCCAGACTGTGTAGACTGAAAACGACAGGAGTTTCTAAACATCGATACTTCTAGGTATCTATCTATCGATAGCTTCTTAATTAATAACGGTAGTAATTATTTATAGTTCTTACTGGTTCTGTTAGGTCTTCTTAACCCTGGATAACCAAGCTATCTGTGAGTAACGTTATTACTAAGCTTTCGTGAAAATGACGACGTCGATTAAAAACACGAATGTAATTGAATTTTTTTTTATTTAACGACAAAAATATTTTATCTTATAAAGAAACAGGATAAATGAAATGGAAAAGGTATATTTGGTATTGAGTTTATTAATAAATAAATATGCATAATTAGTTTATTTAGTAAGCGGAGCATCCGATATCACGAGATTCAAATGTTCCGATCGTCATTTTTATGAAAGGTTAGTTATCCAGTGTTAAATATTTTGCTATTGGGACTGAATTTACAGCATCGACTGCTATAAAGGCATCTAACTGGAAGACCCACAGTTTTAGATAAATTCTGAACCAGCATGCGTCAACAACAACACATAGTGGAAGCACTGAAGAATATCACTCATCTTAGGGCTAACCATGTCCAGAGTAACTTACATAAATGGGGGCCGGCGTATTTTTTTTTAAATTGTTTATTGCAAACTTATGTACACGGATCACAATATTAGCAATAGCACGCAACAAACAGGAGATAAAAATATAACAATTTATCTTAGTACTTAATGGTCCGTTAGTGAGGCTTTTCTAAGTTGCATACTTATAATTCAATGACAATGATGTTTTACATGTTTTATGTTGTAATTCCATTTTAAATTTTGTATTGTAAAAGTATATACATGGATGGCAATATTAGTAATAACACGCAGCAAAGAAGAGATAAAAATATAACAATTTATCTCAGGACTTAGTGACGTGTTAATCAGATTTCTCTAATTGTAAGTTGGATACTGATAATTCAATGGCAGTGATGCTATACGGTGTATTTTTCTAAAAATGTTATACTGCAATACTATGTAGATGAATTGCAATATTAATAATAACACTCAGCAAACAAAAGATAAAAATATAACAATTTATCTTAGGACTTAGGGACCTGTTATTGAGGCTTCTCTAAGTTACATTCTTATAATTAAATGACAGGGCCGTTTTACACGGTGTATCTTATTTATACTTCATAGATCACAGATTACGTATTGCTTAATCAGTCTTGTTATTCGCGACCGCGCTAGTTCTTTCGAACACGCAACCGATTCTCATTCGTCATTCATCGGCCCCGACGACGCAGAAGCGTGCACGGCGGAACATCGTAATGCATTCCGGTGATTAAAAAAAGAAAAAGATCGATGCTACTGATCGTAATCGGGCTCCGCGAGGAGGATTAAAAACGACGGGGAAAAATGTTGAAAAATCAGGGAAACGCGCGCAAGAATAACGCGCGAGTGCAGGTAAAAAATCACGGAGGGAGAGCCATGGGTGGCTCACTTTATAAAACATTCGCGTCGCGAAGAAACGTATGCGCCGAGGCGTACGAATAAAAAAAAAAGGAAAAAGGAAAAGAGCTGCAGCGGAATACGCGTGTTTTTTTATATCCGTACAATAGATATTGCTTGCACATCCGTGAAGTTCAGCCGTGACGCGGTACTTAGCGAAATGATCAACAGGGAACGGAAGGCAATATCGGAATTATTGTGATTCGCGGAAGCAAAGCCGGGGGCTAGCAATCTATACCGACGATGCAGACATTACTCGTGCGCCTCGGATTTGAATATTGCGCCAGCAATATCTCTGCAGGCTCTAATAGTTATCGCGTGCATGTTCCTGTAACGTACACGTTCCGATTGCTGCCTCCAGAAATTGCAACTGATTCTTCGGGTTCGCGATAATTAAGCCGATGACGGGGGTGCGAGGTGAAGATTTGCAGGACAGGTCGCGGAGAAGATGGAAAAAAACGGACGACCCTGATGGCGAGGCGGCTGATTTTTAGGGCGACGTGGCAACGGAGTCTGGGCCTGATTGAGATGGAATCGGCGAATAAAAGAGTTGTAAATAAGAGATAAAAGAGAGTCCGGAGTGACTGGCCGTGTCTAGCCGGGACAAAGTGTGCTTTTATTGGCGCGTTGGCGGCCCAATGATCCCCATTTATAGCTTATAAATGATTTCAACCCCCGTGGAGGTGCATTAGCCGCGCGTCACGTGGATGTACACGCAACGCGTGTAAACCGGGACACCTTTTAAGGAACTATAAAGGGTGACGACCGTTTTCGCGCGTTACCCTATGACGTTCGCGCGAAGAAGGGTTCCGAAAGGGGGGTATGGAACCCGGTGTTTCCGTGAGATCGATCCTCGTATCGATGGCGGAAGAGGTTCTCGTGCGGCCTGAGCCTCGTAAAAACGTAACGGCCGCGTTATTGCGCGCATATTCTCGCGTGAGAATCCCGAGTACCGGAAGCAATCATGCCAGGGGACAGCTGGAGGAAGAGCAATAATATGTACGTTACGTGCGATCGATGGACAGAGAAAGCGCTTGAACGGCCGTGTTCGACTCGGAACGAGGGAAAAAACCTTGAAAACGGTTTCCATCGCGCGAGCACGGTTTCAAAACTCGGCGCAGCGTTCGCATGAGAGGAGGTGGGTGGCAGGACATCGTCGTCGACGCGTAGGATGATAGCCAAAAGCAGCGGTTGGCAGGACAGGGGAACGTGTCACGCGATCCGTGAGTAATTCGCACGAGCCGAGGCTGCCTGGCTGCTTAACAGAGTGTTATAATCTATTTACGTTAACATTACCAACGTTTAACGTGGTTGCTCCGGGGTCAGAGAAAGGGGTTGCTCGGCGAGAAAGAGGCGTATGCGCTCTCTCGCTCCCTCTCTCTCTCTCTCTCCCCGGAGTTCTGCGGCAGACAGCACTCAAGAATTGTCGCGACCACGTTAGGGTTTCCGGAAACAAGCGTTAATTCGCGCACCGAGGTTCAACCGCCTCCTCCTCGGTTTCATTCGGCCGAAAAAATTCATGCCGCTTTGACGGATTCACGTGTTTGGTCCTGATAGAGGAGGCCGGGGAACGTAACGACAGCGATTGTGCGGCAGAATCGCGCGACGTTAGGAGTATCAGGGCGCACAATGACGTGCAAGTTCAAGCAACAGAGCATTGTGGAGGCGGCAGTTCGTCCGTGAACGGATTACGGACATTCGCGAGTAGAGTACAAGGCTAGGAACACGTACGTTCCGTTTGAACGAACCTGTAGGCAAAGAGGCCTCGGAGCGTGTACATCCACGCTCCGCGTATGCACGACAATACGGGCTAAATGGCCGGCTACCAGCAAACTAACTCCGCGAAACGTCCTGAAACTTTAGATGCGATTATCTGGAGGTTATGTCGTAACAATTATGGGCCTGCCACTCCGCGGAATCAGCCGACTGCTAACTTGTTTGCCGCGCGCGCGTTCGCCTTTTGTCTTTCTGTCACAAATAATTTTCTCGGACAACGGCTAATAGACGACCCGAATCTGCAACAAATCAGACCGTACTCCCCTTTTACCACGACGTCGCGCTGAATGTCCTGCGCGACAGTAGGGTCGAGTAACGAACCTTACAAGGTCGCTTCTTCGATCTTAGATTAGAGTGAGCACGAGGATTGTATTTATAATTTTTCATATGCTTCTGAATGCGATAAAGTACAGTGGAGCCTCCCGTGACAGAACTAATAGGGAGACAAATGTGGCCGGATAACAGGATTTTCGGAGAATAGGATAATCACTTTCTTTTATAGAAAAGTTCATTTATTCGAATAGAAATCAAGAAAATTGACAGATTGTTTCAATATTTAAGGATCCTATATTCTTTTGGCTGCTAAATTACGCGTTTTCACGAATCGGCGGTTTGGATAACACAACGTTCGGATATTAGGATATTCGAAAAATGGGGTTCGGATACGGGAGGCTCTACTGTACTTGTTAGGTTGTTATATCTGAATTGATGAATACTGCAGATTCGCATATTTACTTCTGTCTCTATTACAGTCTGTAACACGAGACTAGCAATGATATATTTATATATTTTTGTTTAAGTATGTGTGGGCGGAGGGGGAAGAAATATACCTGCTGCTTTTTCTTTCTTAGTTTCACTTCTCTTTACTCAGATATTTTTATCATTCATTACCTTGATTTGATTGCATTCAAAGATCACAGATGATTTATAACTGCACTCTATAATGTCACAATTTTTATTTAAATATTTTATAAGATGAGCGATAATATAATTATGTTTTATGAACACGATACGTACAGCTTATGCTTATAGTGGACAATAATGTCAGCCGATGTTTCCTACGTGCCAATGTTATTGATTAACAAGAAGTGTACTTATTTTGAATTTTGTTAAACACCTTTTAAACTATTGACCGGCTACGCCCAAAACCATAAATATTCGTAATAATGTGATCTATCAAGATGCAGAAGCTCATTAAAATCTGAGACGTCCAGTTCGGTAGCTCGCCTTGTCAGGTGCATTATGAGAATCAATATTACCGACCACAAAACTGAGCCCCGTTCGTTACGCGACAGGATCCAGCGAACGAAACACGACAAAAGGGTTTTCCCTATTCAGAACGCGAAGAAAAGGAACGACGAGCTGCCGCGTCGATAAAAATCCCTGTCCGTCGATTGTAAAATTTTATGGTCGCGGGGAATAAAGATGGTATCACGGGCTGGGACCTGCCGTTATCGGTACGCACGAAGGGGAAACTTTAATATTTGGCCGTCTACGGATTTCTGGGACGGGGAGAGAAGGAACCGCTCGATGCGTTTCGGGGACGATAAGCGAGAAAGGGCGCCACACAGCTCAGCAAATAAAATCTGAACAACCTGCTGCTTCGTTGTTTACCGAAGGATACCTGCGGCATTAACGACAGGTGGAAGGGGGCTGCAAGGCCAAATATGCCACACGATAACGGAACAACTCCCAGCTGGTGTCAGCGATTCTTTCCCGTAGATCCTCCGCTATCAAACCGTTTGCAATTGCATTCGAAGCCGCGCTTCTACGATTATTTCTTTGCACGGTCGTTCCGTAGAAGGTGACTTAATTAAACAGCTTAAGCGCTGACGAAAGTCTGGAGGGCCCGATACGGCCGCGGGAAAATATTTTAACTGGATTAAGGACGTGAGCTTTAGAAAAAGGACACGGAGGCGGGGATATAAATTCTAATGTGGCGGCATTATAATTGCGCGGTTTGGCCAAGGGCTGCGCCCGGCCAAATTAGCGACGATCATTATTTATGTCTCGCGAGGAAAAGGGGCTAAAATAGCCACTCGTTCCTGCAACCTGGAAGACAAAGGGTTGCCACGGATCCTCGGTGCCCGAGAAATAATTTATGTGAACGAAACTACCGCCGTATGAAGGCCTCCGATAGGCCCCGCCGCGGAACGTGCAAGTACGAAATTAGGTTCGGTTTGTCGTTTCGATAACG
Organism: Macropis europaea; assembly: GCA_916610135.2. Lineage (NCBI taxonomy): Eukaryota > Metazoa > Arthropoda > Insecta > Hymenoptera > Melittidae > Macropis > Macropis europaea. Next base: position 19,322,816 of record OU744345.1, on the reverse strand, counting down.
CGTTTTTCAACAAACGGCCCCGTGGCAGATAATTTATGGGGCACCGTGACACTCCGTCTGGACTTTATGGCGCGGAGTAAACAGCACCGGCTGATAAGTAGCTATCTACCATGTTAAACATGTTAACCTAACATGTTACACACATGTCTCCGGCAGATAAGCAACAAGTGTGCAGTTCACGACGAGCCTTTGGGAAAAGGCATTGTGTACTCGTTAATTGTCCCCCGATCCATCGGAGACTTCTTTTTTCTTTCGATCGAACCCTTTCGAACGGTACGAAGATCGATGGAAGCCGCCCCGTCGCTGATTAAATTAATTGTTCGTGCCAGAGAGTTTCCAGCGAGCCACAGTGAGAGAACAACGAGAGAACGATCGCGAAGGGTCAGTGGAAAGCAGTATTTCAGAAGAATAGCCGATGGAGCCTCCTTATGGTCAACAAATATAATAAAGCCGGGGTCCATATATCCGCGCTTATGGTCTCGGCACGGCAGACCCCAAGAAAATGCTACGGCGTGGCCGCGCGCAGCAAGGAAACAGGGAGATCGTCATATTTTCTGATTTTCCGCCAATAAACCCCATTACTATTTATCAGGCTAATGCGTCCTCGTAACTCCCATTAACGACAATCTATACCGGCGGGCGCATTACGGGCCTAACACGGGCGTAACCCCCCCGAATCGCTCGGGCTATTTCGCTGTCTGCGTTTCTGGGGGAAAAAAAGAATCAGCGAGTTTCTCTCGCGTTTAATTATGGAGCTCGAGATTATTCCTTACGCTCGCACGATGACCCTTGTTTAATCAAACCACGTGACTTGAACGCGTTACACGGTCTGCTGGCTTTCGGATTGCCGTGTCCTCGAACGAGCGCACTTCGTTCCCACAGGCTCCGTGAAAAACAGCCTTTATGACGCGTTTGAAAACGCGCCGAGCCACTTTCCAGCGGGAGAGCTTCCAGAAATCCAGCGGCATCGAACGCGACCTGCTTTCCTCGTAAATAAGCAACGGTGAGTCATCCGGCCGGGTAGCATGTGTCTACGAAGAAAAATAGGCGAGATCATAGCGTGTTTGCCGACCCTGAACCAGACTAAACAGTGTCATAGGTCGTGGCCCCCCGTTCGTGTACATAAACACAGACCGAAGGGTCTCGTGGACTCAACAGCCACTCGGCTACCGTCTGTTTCGAGTGCTTTTTGGAAGACGAATTATTTTCTAAAGGGCCGCGAGACGATTCCGCCGAGTCGGCTGCTCGGCGACGTTCATTTTGACCGCGTCGCGACGCGTCGGGGGCAAAAGCGAAGAAAAATCCGACCGCCAGCCAGCCAAGATTCGCTGTAATATAAACGTCGTAAAATAGGAAGCAGGTGAATCGTATAATTCGTGGGTGGGCCAGGTTCGTCGAGTAATTCTCAGCGGTGCTGCGACACGGCCCTCTTCCTCACCGTACACGTACGACGACCGCATCGCACACGTGCTGCTCATATCGCCCTCAGCGCGAACACTATGACTGGAGGGGGTGTGCTTCGTGTAATATACGAAGAGAACGCGGTCACATCCGATTTCGTCGCATTTTTCCCGGAGGAAAACTATACTGCCCTCGGCGCGTTGCCGCATTATTTGACGAATACGCGCCACGGACAAACAGCCGTGACAGCACTTACATTCTTAATGCAAATAGCCCAGCGGAGAAACAAAAATACTTTCGGTCCGACGAGTAAAATAAAATCGACGAAACGATCCCGTTGCTTAAGGGGTCTCCCCAGTGTGACGGTCGAGACGAAGCGATCTTTGGAAATTTTTTTTGAAGAAAAGTAATCAACGTATGAATGTAATAGTTTGCTGCTGTATCAGACAATGTTTGAAGAACGCGTGATAATTGTTTAGTGCAGAAATAATGATTCTGTCCAAAGTTATAGGGATTCTGCCACTGCACCTAAAAACGATTTGCCTTCATGGCTGCCATAAAATCTGCCCTCAGAATTATCTGAATCAAACAAAAGAAAAGGATTCTTAATCTGTATGAGTGTGGCTATAGCCGGTACTAGAAGAAATGAAAAAGAACGAAAAATTAGAAAATGGCAACGTTCGAAAGGAAAAGTTTCGATTTTTGCACACAAAATGGCTTGTTTTTAAGTCGCAAAATTTGAATTTTGCAAATATTGACTTGGTTCTAGTACCAGCGAGAATGAGACACCTACTAAAGATGCCTGCCAAGTTTCACGTAAATCGGATGATTGGATTTTAAGATATCGTGGCAGCCATTTGAAGAAATATCGTTATGAGAGAAACGCGTTCAAAGTTTCACGTACCCTTTAAAATGATATGAAAGGCTCCGTTTCAAAGCCTGTAGCCTTGTCAATTTCTGTAATACGTCTATAATACTTTGGAAGTACGTTTTTAAGATGTAAAACTATAAGAAAATCTAAAAAAAAATTCGATTTTTTGAAACCGTCACACTAGGGCGACCCCTTAACTTTTACAACGGAATCCGGCGGGTTTATTCGGTAGAATCGTCGTAGGAAGTGCAGCGGACGCGTGCAACGCCGGACAATGCAACGGCAGAGAGATACAATGCTAGTCAATAATGCGTGTGATTTGTGCAATAGGCGCGTATTGCACGTGCAGCCGGTGCAGCGCGCAATTCGCGAAATCGTTCCGCCTCGAAACATCGTCGATGCACATGTGTGCACCCGCTGCGATATCCGGGCCCGGGCTGCATCCATGTTACGTGCATTCGTGCTCGTCATTACGTGCAACACTTGCACCTTCGTATTATCTCCCTGCCCCTGCGACGATCATCGATAAATCACGCGAACTTTTTCTCCGCGCGCCGCTCATCACGCGCGAGCTTTCCTTGAGAAGAACTGTCTGACGGTTTTAATTGTTTCGGGGCTCGCCGTGGCGGGGGTAAACGGTCTCGCTGATTTCAGGGTTCTGGCTTCGCCGGGAATGCAATGATCTCGATTGGACCAGTCATCCGTGCGGGACAAGGGGAACGATGCACATGCACGCGGTGCACCGGAGGCTGCATCAATGCACTCTCCACGTTTCGCGCTCGTGCCGGTTTCACGTCGATCGGAGATAGGGGATAGGATACATATAATTATGGAGGGACCGTGCTCCATTTCACACGTCACACAGCGTGTGATCGCGTCACACAGCCAACGCCTCTGCATCCTGCGCCCGATGCGATTCTATGCACGAGTTGCACCCGCTCCCGTTTCACCGGCACGATTTCGATTCGGAAAATCATTCCGGCGCGATCAGTTTTTGACGGGCGACGCGGGCTCGCGCGCGCGAGCGCGAACAGGTGACAGTCGATTAGCTCGACGTATCGACACCGATGGAACATTTGCTGCGGGCTGCGCGCGGCGAAACGATTGAACGGCGAATGATTCAATTTGTCAGACCAATGAGTTTGTCAGGTGCTACTCCGCGCCATCGTGTGCAGCTCAAATTGGATTTGATTTAACGCCATGTGTATCGCCGCGCATTACATACCGGAAATATCGCGAACCTCTCGCTTAATTCGCGATGCGTTCCTCCCTTTGTTTCGATCCATGGCTTTTATGCTTTAGAAAGTATGTGAAAACTTCGGAAACCTTGGGGTTGATGACATCTTGACGGTCGAGCCTGGTGCAGGCTTGCAAGGAAAGCATTGGATTTGGTTTTTGAGCACGAAACCGAGGTGAAATTTTAGCGTTCGATGAGTATAAATAAATTGTCGAGTACAGTGGAACTCCGATTATTCGAACACGGATCAACTGAACATTGGTCATACTACGTTGTTTACAGGTTAAAATTATCATTAGTGACACTATGTACCTAATTTTAGGCCACAGTTTATTTTACAATTTAAAATAAAATTATCCTTTTTATGCAAAGCATGGTTGCTGTGTGAATGATCCTGTTACTAATTGTAGTTCGGATAATCGAAGTCCTATTGTATTAGCTGTTTCTTGGGCGATCATTTGTGTAATTATTATCATTTTTTCAGTGTGATTTGTCGTAGAAGGAATGAAAACATTGACCCTTTGACTACCGTTCCTAAACCCGCGATTCAAAACTATTTTTCAGTGTTGGATTTTGGTTATGTGGACCCGACTGCTTTAATTGTTATATATTTTGCTAAATCGTGGCATATTATTACACAATATAATTTTAAACGCATTTCCGCTGGAATTACGCGACAAAATTTGGCATTTGAAATTTGAGGGAATCCCAAAGTCATGTTCACTGTATTGGACGTCGGTAATCAAAGGGTTAAAAGTTATGAAACCTTACAATATTATTTTACTATTAAACGAAAGTTTGGGTAGAACATTTATGGAGATGTTAAGTGAGTTATTCTTTGTTTAGGAATACCTATCGTTTGTAGTTCGAAATGTATAAAAGTGAGGTATGTTGCCTTGCTTATCCTGGAGGCATTTTCGAATGACATGTTAAATCGACTTCTTCTATTAACAGGTTTAAGCATTCGTTAACAAATACTGCAAAAGTAATTAACAGCAGTCTTGTTTATTGTGAAACAATTTTCACAGTCAAGAATTGAAAAGTAATTTAAAAAATGTAATGTACTGAACGCGAGACAGGCTGTGGTTACATGGAATTACATTTTCAAACAGATATTTTATATAATAATGTTATGTTTATTTGTCAGATGAAAGTATACGGAACATTCATTTTTCTGTATATATAAACATGATATTATTTAAAATTTTTTAATGAACCCTATGGTATTTCCACGTAGTGACTAATATTTTTCGGTTTATTTATACACTTTAAATATAACAATCTGAGCTGTCTCCCATCTTCAAAAACTGAGGTCCAAATCGTGACCTGTCCTTGTTAGGCACATTGTGCCCGTATAATGTATCCGAACCATTCCAAAAGTGTTCAAAATCGTGCATCACAACTGTTGCTATATACTGTCGTTCGTTTGTAGTATTTAGTCAGTTGTTTCCGCAATTATTTAGGATTTTGTTTTAAGCACGTGAAAAAAGAAGAGAACACGTTGGTGTGTAAAGAATTTACTCGAACAAGGTGTAAGTTAGACAAAAAGCTTTTTCGCAAAAGCAAGATTAAATTCAGAAATTTTATTAAGATAAACCCTGCTAATTTCGAATTAACAAAAATTTACACAATTGAGACGAGCTATTCCTCCATGAATTAGACTGGCACTTGCTCGCTGATTTTTTGTCAGTGAAGATTTTTGTATAAATTTTATGTACGTGTACGTTTTAGATTTCTAAACAACCAACATTGAATATTCTGTGAATATATAGCATTTGGCAAGTATAACAAATTGATAAAATTGCTTGAATTTGTTATGATGATGATGATTGATTGTTTGAGGCCTCGATTGCTTCGGTCATCGGCCAACAAATTTTTTACGTTGTGTCGAAAGTTTCTTTTTAATCATAACTTGGAAAAGTATCATAAATATCAACATGGAAAGAACGCCGATTTATTTATAAGAATTTTGAACATTATTAATAAAATACAGCGTGTCTAGAACAAATTTCAAGACCTTTCTACACAATTTATGGCCATACGAGTACCAGTTTTGGCCAGCCAGCGTTCCATTTGTAACGACTTGTGTAATAATACGAAAGACTCACAATAAGAATTATAGCTTCCAGTTAATTACAAATGCTTATTGCTGAACAAATAATGCAATATTTGCTGTACAAAAACAGCATCAATTGCCAATATTGGAATAAATAAAACAGTGGCCACCAATGGTGTAATGGCCACAAATGTTACTCCTACCCCATATGAACGGATCCTGTCTTCAGTTCCAAACAAGAAACATCGTAGTTTCATTTCTAAACAGTTACGACACTGTCCCTAAATAAAAAACATTTGGATACTGTTTCTGAACAGTTTCAAAGCTATTCGTTTACATTATTAAAGCACCATGTGTCTAAGTTTGATTTAGGCATCAGAAGGCGTGCTCCAAAAGATCTTTCAGTGACATTGTAAGGTCTACAGCGATCGATCCATTCAAAATAATCATTCCAGATCCCTAGATCCCTCAAGATGTAGCACAGGAGCTTCCGTTCGCCTCGTCAAAACATGTTCGACCATTAACCGATCGTAAAGAAGCCGGGGGGCACGATACGAGTAAATAAACTCGCCTCCCCTGAGAATCTTTGAAAGAAAACACGATCTGGAGTCTGTCTGTGACTTGCAAGTCGTACGATAGGTCCGTCGATGGATCGAGTGCCCTTCGAGTGTTCGTGGAGGGTCGAAACGGAAGCCGGTTTGCTGCTCGAACACTTCTGAACGGATTTCGACTGGAAAAGCCGGCCAGATACTTCAGCGTACAAACAGGCGCAGATGGATCTGGCGCCAGCCTTGGGAATCAGGGATCCTAGTTGATATTCTAGCCCATCGGGAACATGAATCGCTTTCACTGACTCCGGTTGACAGTATGTATCTTGAACCGCGGTTATCGAGACAGGAAAGAAGATTAAAAATTACCAAACGCCTGATTAACCAAACCCTTGTAATGGACTGACGATACACAGGAAAACATTCAGACTACCAAGTTTTGACGAAGAGGTTTTATTGTAAACTTGACACAAGCTCGTTCTGACAGAGCTACTACAATACTGAGCTAACGCAACACACTGAACTCGTACAATATGGTTACCTATGTTTTTAAAGGGATTTCTGATTCATGCCGAGTTTCTTGAAGTAGGGAGAAAATACAGAATTGGGCCAAAACAAATGAGTCACAAGTTGACGCGTGGAGAAGGTTTACAATGTGGAAAAGTGTTCGTGTATGATGCAGTTGGACTTACAATTAGATAAAGTATTAGTCAAGAGCTAGAACGTTACACTCTAACGATTAAAGCAAACATCACACCTATGAGTACCGATTTTTCTAATAATGTAGCAAACTTTGAATTGTCCAAGGCATACAGTAAATGCTTCACAGTGTCCCAAAGAACTTATTAACGCGCATAGAAAATTTCACAAAACGTTTTCATTTCCTAGTTGATATTTTAACATGAATCGGTTTCACTGACTTCAGTTTACAGTTTGCACCTTAAACCACGGTTATCGAGACAGTAAAGAAGACTAAAAATTGCCAAACCCTAACGATTACAGCGGTTGGCATAGCTATGAGTACAATTTGGCAATTTTTCTAATTATACAGCAAAATTTGATTTCTTCAAAGCATACAGTAAATGCTCCACAATGTCCCAAACAACTCAATAATGCATACAGAAAGTTTTACAGAACATTTTGAATAAGATGAAAGTGGAAAGTCCTTCGATTCCCAAAATGCAGTTGTAATTCATTTAGTAGTCCACGGCTAGACGTTGGACACTCAGTTTGAAGTGGCTTCAAGAGAATCGTTATGAGGCAAAGCCCAAAGAAACACACAAGCTTGGGGATAAATCGGAGTCAAGAGTTGCCCTAACCTGTCTCAAGCGAGACAGCCGCTTCGGAGTCGACTTAAGAAAACTACCAGCCCTTCGTTGGACGTTTCGAGTGGTTGAAGTCGATCTGGCATGTTTACACGAGATCGTGTATACCGATACAACCCCTCGCTAAACTAGATGGTGTTTGTTTAAAGTCCCAGGGACCCTTCTGCCGGAATAGACGTCGATTCATCGCGTCTGGACGCGTTTTCCTACGGTGGAATAAATGAAATTTCAGGAACAATGGCTGCTTCTCAATCGATCCTATCACGAATCATTATCTCGAATGGCTTTCACGATATAATTTATGGAATCGCTTCAGCGACAGTTCGCGGGTTAAAAGCTTGCTGGCGATCGTGTGATCTATGCGCCGCATTGACGGGACAGGTTTTTGTGTTCGAAACGCGGCTGCTTCGAACAATGAAGCTGAATCGAGCTTTTAATCGCGCGCGCGCGAAAGGAAACGGTGTCGATTGAAGTAACCGGCCGGTTATTATAATTGCCGTGAACATTCAAGCTGAAAAAAGCAGCGGCTGATTTCCACGGGCGCGACGAAACGCGATCACAATCGCGGACGGTGTTGCGTTCGTTCAAAGGACTCCTTTAGCGTTACAATTATTCACCGTCAGTCATTCAACTTTTACACGACTTTGTACACTTTTAATCAATTCCGTCGGAGCTCTGCATCGTTCAATGCGAACATGAAAAATATTGTTCGCGCGCGCGGTGTCGATGAACTAAAAACGAGGAAGGAGGAAACGGAATTCGTATCATTGACGTTCATTTGGCGGACGCGAATAGCCAGTGGGGTAGTTATTGATAATCTCATCAATATCCGCGTTATTGTCAGGCACAGGCCACCAATAATTAACGCGCAATTGGACGCGGGTATCGATACAACGATCTGCAACACATGTCGCTCTATTAATAACATCGTGCCCGGTGCTATCGATACCTCGCTAATTCATCGAAAAGCGGATTTGAATTTGCATGGAGAAACAGGGAGGCAGGATATTAATTGTCGCGTGGCGATGGAAGTGATATCGCGTCGATATCATACGTCAAAACGCTCTCCCGTTTTTCTGCGATGCGATGTTAAATCGACTGCAGGGTGGACAAAAATGGACCGAATACTTTCAATTGAAATATTTATTTCGCGAGGTTGTTTTCAGTGCTGTCAATTTTAAAAATCAGTTGTCTCTGAAAAGGGAATTTCTGACGCTATTTTGAAAATTATAGTAACGTTTAAAAAAAATGGTTTATTCATCTGATGGAAAAGTTTTTGTAATAAAATCATGGTACCGAATCAACCAAAGAGCGACTGAAACATTGAGGAGATGATCTTCGACTCACAAAAATCGACCTAAGCTATCCAAGTAAAATGTCGATGAGATAAAAGATGCAATTTCCAACGCGTTTCGAACGATTACAAGCGATACATTCGTTAAAATTATCTAAAATTTTGAGCTGCGTTTGGGACGTGTCAAAGCAACTGAAGGAAATCATTTTAGAAATTTGACAAATTAATTTCCTTTTGACAGTTAAATACAATTCCTTGTATACCTTTTTGTATTTGATTTTAAAGTGTTCGGTACCATTTTTGTCCACCCTGAATGTGTCCTTTAGGAAATTTTAGTCCAAGTTTTATTTTCAATTTTAATGTCAATTTATTCGAATTTGTTTCAATATACTGGCGTCGACCCTTTTGTGTAATATAATAGTATATATTGTTACGATTTGTCAGTAAATTTGATCAAATGGAAATAAGATGTGCAATGAAGAGGGAAACTGGATAACAGCTTATTGTAGTTTGCTCGTATACATACAGTTAGTATTTCTACAATTAGTGTAGTATTTTTGACGAGTCAGCATTGAAGGACTATATCTGATTTTCTAAAATAGACACTAAATGAATGTCAACATCTCTTAAGAAAAGCTGAAGATTTATAGAAAATTTGGTAAATGCCATAATACAGAAAATTATATTGAACAATAACAATATAATAGCTCATTATAGAGCCCACGAAAATCTAAAAAGTGTACAGGATCAATATCCAGAGAAACCTACGAAAAAAGAGATGTGTATTCTTTATCGACAAACAATAAAAAATAAAACAGTACAACAATGCGTGAAATATGTAAAGAGCTGTATGTACAGAATATTATCAAATATATGTATAAAACTTGCTTAAAACAAATAATTTTAACAATTTTTTTATTCGCAATAATTAATATACTAAAACATATAATCTCATGCACCTCTAGTTTCCTATCATCAATTATTCCATTATAGAATTAATTTTATGAGTCTTTCTGCACATGGGGCATTTTTATTGGGTTAACACTTTGGTGGTCGCAAATATTTTCATAGAACTATTTATCGTTAGCTATTTATTACAAAATATGAAATTATGGACATTCCACATTATTCTTTTTACACACAACATTTTACAATTTTCATTTTACAAGTACTTACTTCGGTACGAATTTTATCAGCGATGATAGTGCACTTATTTTACATGGATGCTATACAAATGAATGAAATCACACATACAGGGTGTCCCAATAATCGTGGTGCAACTGAAAAAGATGTGATTCTTCAAGGAAAAGTAAGTCGAAAATATAAAATAGAATTTGTTCATATAAGGGTTCGTTTTTTTAGAAAACGATGTTCACATATTTCTCAGGTATGTCTGCAGGTAATTAAAAACAAAATGGTGTTTGTGTGCTATGATCCAATACAATTAAAAATAATATATTAAGTTTCAGTAAGCTATTTCTTAATTATTGTATATATCGACCTCGTCGTGAACGAATTTTTACTGAACACTAAATATATTTAAAACCATTTCTATTTAAGAGTAGACATCATACACGGACATAGTACAATATAAAAAATCAGCTTATTGTTAATTAAGTGCGCACGTACTCGACAATACTCAAAGTCGATTGTCTCCAAACGCAGCATCGTATCCAAAAACTTCATTCTGCAATTTCGATTTATTTTTGTACGAGGAATCACCTCATTTACGATAGTACCATGATTACTGGGACACCCTGTATACGACAGAGGCCGACGAAGTGTTAAGATCACCCTCAGCTTCCTCCACTCCTGAACAGTGGTACTCGCACAAAGCTGTGTAATTAGCCAACGTACGGCATTATTTCGACATGAATGGACGGCACTCGATAATTCGTCGGTGAAAGTCAGTTTGAGAGCAGAAATTTTCACAGATTCGCGAATTAATAATCGGTTTACGTTTAAATCGCAAAAGGGCCGTGCTGATAGCATCGCAAGTGCGCGAGGCGAGGGCGTTCGCGATACACTCGCATTAAAACATTGCTTTATTACGTGTGCTTTGAATGTGTGAACGGTGGCGGCTTATAAGGTAAATTTTAATGAACTGCCATACACGCACGCTTGACATGCTCGAACCGCGGTAAATACGTCATTAGTCAGCGCGAGCCGGGCCTCTTTATTTGTGTTTATTAATTCAGCCATGGGATTGAACGTATCATTTATGCCGGCGCCGGTGAATTACTAATGCAAACGGTTACGGAATACTCCCGTGTTCGAAGACACGTTGCTTTTTTGCGACGTGGGCCCCTCCACCGTTTCGGGAATGTACCCCCATTGAAGGCCATTAAACGCAGCCTTGAAAGCGACGGCTCTCGCCTCACCGAGAACCGTCTAATTGGAAACGGATTAATTTGTCGCCATTCCGTCTTCTTCTGATTAGCGACCATCATTCAGCCGGCGGACTCATACATCCAACCAATCTGCCGGTGAGCATACAAACGGACCCGGTAACAGGGCACGGGCCATCGATGACGGAAAATCGTCACGAACGGCACGTCAAGGAGGACGAAATAACTTGGTGGACACTTGTAAGGGCCTGAATCGGAGAGCGGTCTGGCCGGGCGCGAGGATAAATCAAAAGTATGAAACGCTGCCGGCAGAATTTCGGCATATTTATGGCGGTGGCGATTCAATGATACACATTCCCGGTCGCGCGTAATAGTCAATATTTCCATCAGAAGCATACGTACAACTCACGCCCACGCGAATGAATTGGCCGGGCCAAGTTATGAGAGTTCGGGACGCATTTGACAGCGTGATGCGTCCAGTTGTTGCTATTTATTCGCGCATTACATTACTCTGTTACCGAGTCGAGTGTCACCAGCTAATTTGCATTAGAAGTGCCGTTGATGTTATCATCGCCTCGGTTCCGCGTTATGGCGTCGCTGACGGATCATCAGCTGGCCCGTATGTTTGAATCATGAAGCACCGTGTCGCATAGCTTCGCCCGGGAATTAAACAAACCAATCGGAACGGAGGGACGCCGCGCGCGTGGGTAGGGGGTAAAAATTCTATCGTTCTGCCGGACGACTCGTTAGACGGTAATAATTACCACTAAATAATTTCGCTGTAGAGCCATCCAGAGGCGGATGTAAATTCGCCCCGACAGTATGAATTCCACGAGTGTCCGACCTTTGCGTGTTGAGCAGCTGAAGTGGAGATTGAAGTGAAATATGAAAATCTGGCCAGCGGTGGCTGACGCGAGCGCGAGCGCGCGCGGGCGCGGGCGCGTTTTCGTATTGAGCACGTCGCGTTTAACGAGCCGCTCATAAGACAGAAAAATATAGGTAATGAACGTGAATACGGGTCCCAGGGACTTTTCTTTTAGCGCCGGGCATTCACGAAAATCGTTCCAACGTTCGGGCTACAGGAGAAAAAAAAACAAGCGACGGGGAAAACGAAACGGACCGAGCCCGCGTATATTCCTTTTCCTTTTCAACGTTCCGACAAAAATTCTCGCTCGACTATATTTTTAATTAAAGTCATTTCGGCCCGGGTTACACGGCCATGTAGGAATTTATTAACGAGCCGCGTGTATGTTCCGTCGAATTTTCAGCAAGATTCCTCGGACTCGTTCCGAGCTTTTCGAAAACCCCGTGCGTGCTCGCTGTACGTACCTTCGAAAAAATTAAATGGACCCGCCGCTATTGATCACGCGCGTTTTTTATTAGCCACCGCTGAATCCTCGTGCGGTTTCTTTGAAATTACGGACTGGTTCGAATTAGCTCGCGTGGACGCGATCATACTCCTCTCCTCCGAGCGATTATTATGCGCAACGAGTATGAGTGCGTATGCACGTGTGTGCCTGCGTGTGCGAATGTGCGATTCGCAGTTTCGTTTCGGTCCGCGTAACAACTGGCATTTCGACCCTCCTGTAAGAGGGGGGGTGGTGTCAGCGACAATATTTTCCTTCGATATGTCGCCAGCCGTTTTTCCCTCGCGAAATAACTCATTTCGAGAACGCGAGCGAGCGTGAAGCTGTCGATAGCAGCCACACGTCCAGCCGACACGACAACGTGTAAACAACGGACGCGTCAACTTTATATTATACGCACTGCGAACGGGCGAAAGGGAGACGGACGGAAAGGATGAGGGAGGGAGAGAGATGGATCTGCTCTCGATTTTCGCCGATTCGCAGAGACTCGACCCCACGTTGCATTCGCGTGAATTCTTTTTCGCGTGCATGTGAAACTGCCGATGATACGACGGGGAAAGCTCTCGACACGCGATCTGGCAACTGACACGAAACAAATCTACCGATACCGTAGCACCCGGCCTCGCTTCATCATTCCAATCGCGCGCCAAAAATTCCGGAAAATGACAAAGGACCGGCGGAAGATCAGCTCCTGCCGTCCTCTGGATGAACTCTGTAATTTTTTCGAGTTTTTTTAGGATACCGTGACGTCAAACCTCGCCATAATTATCGCCTTTATTCGTAATCGGCTCCCTCTTCTCACATTCGTCTCTCTGTATCGCGACGATTTACGTTTTTCTCCGGCGTACGCCAAAAAACGTTGCACGATCTCATGATTATGTGCTCTCGTAAACGCGCCGACTCTCGCGAGTCGATTCAACCGGTCGTTCCCTGCAAAAAGTGCATTATGAACCGCAAATGTTGCGACCAGATGTTGAACTCTTCGACCTTGATCGCTGAACGATACGACATGTTCTCAGCCCTGTCATTATTGTATATTCACGGTTTGTTTTAATAGTAGAAATGGACCTGGTGATAGAAAAAGAACAGGCTAACTAACGCGTGATAACATTTTTAGTTGACCACTGTGTCTCAGATTTCGAAGATCACCATTTTGCTTCCTACAAATTTTGTTATAATTCCCTCGGATTTTAAATTTCTAATAGAACCGATGTTTTATATTATTTAAAAAGGATAATGTAGAAAAAATGTTGGTAGTTAATGGTTCAATTTTCCGTAGCATATTTCTGTAGGAGCCAAGGAAACCGGAAAGCGTACCTATTTATCCGTAAACTTACAGAAACTTTAAAATTTACTAAAAATGGGCGAAAAATTTAAAATATTGTAATCACTGTCACACATCTGTACCCTCTTATTTTCGAGAATCAATAATCTATCTGTAACACGATCGTTTTCTGTGGATTGGTGTTGTAGAAAAGCAATAACTATTTAATATGGTTAAAGTAGACACTGTTATACAAGAATGGAATGATTTTTATTATCGCATTGATATTGATTTCATCGGAAAATTAGATTGTCTAATAGAAATGTAAATGTGTCTGTAAGAAAGTCAGATCTATCGTAACAAATATACTCTAGCATGAAAGAATTTCTCCAAAACGTTGCGTATTTTTAAGTAAAAGTACCAGAATAGAATATTAGATATTCATAATTATTATAAAAATAATATGTAAATTATATAACAATTCTACTATTCGATCGAGTACTTAACACAATCAGTTTCCGCTGCTGTGTAGAAACTTATGAATGATGAACTATTTATCGATTGCTCCTATATAGCTATAATGAAGTTTCGTTTTTATTAAATATCAAACTACTATAATCTTTTTTATTAGTTTCCTGAATCATTCTTTACCGACTTTACTTCTTTACTTCTTTAAATTTACTTTAATCTGACTTTCAGCTGAGGAAAATGAAAATGAAACATAGCAATTAACGAGTTAGCCTTTAAGTCTGTTTATTATAACTTTCCTGGCGCTCTCACGAAAAATAATTACTACTTCCTAATCTCTTCTAACATACAGAGTCACACTGTGAAAGAAATTTCTTTTCCAATGACTCAAAAAAATTTACTGTTTTTACTATTCTTTATCCTCATTTTTACTTTTACACATTGTCAACTAATCATAAACAGATCTGCGACTTTTTTGGTGATTGGTTTGCAGATGAATCATTAATTAACGAAAATAACGATGCAGTAGTACATGCAGTAGACAAAATTACGCTAACTATTATACAACATTTTGAGTGTTACGCCCATCTCAATCACTTTTCTATAAAAACACGGACAAATAATTACAGCTTTCGAATTCTTTAGAATCTATAGAAACATGCTACGTAAAAATTACAGGTTTCCATTGTCTGCCAAATTTGGCAATTTTCGAACATCGTCCTTTATTCGGGCAGTTTCTATCGAAACGGGGCATTTTTGCTGGGAAATCAGCGATTAATAGAAGTCACAGGATAGACGGGTAGAGTGGAATGAAAAGCGAGGGACACGTTCGTAGGAGCAAATTAGAGGGTGTTTCGAACTGAGGACTGTTCGATGGCGGAAAGAGGGGGAGGAGAAAACCGGGGGATGAACAAATGAAATGAAATGTCGCTACTGTCGACGAGCGAACGAACGCGGGAACGAGAAAGAGAGATTGTTTGTCGTTACACCCTTCCGTACCACTCCTATTCCCAGTTAGACTGCTTATTTGCCTAATTGCGCGGCACACCCGATAAATTTCGACAAATCGCCGCTTCGTTCCACTTTCTTTCTCGTTTCTCGGCCTCAGCCTACAATAAACAAAGAAACAATTTAACGCTTGATACGTGATCGCAAAATAAAGTAGAAGGACCCATTGTGGCCCAGCCGTTGTATCTTCGACATTTTTCGTGGATCCTGTCATATAAGGCCATAAACTCAACCCTCATGTCAATAGTGAGCAAGTGTATACAGGAAATTTGATTTCGAGTTGCATAGGCGACATACTGTATAAGCAATTGCGGTGACATTTTTATAAAAAGGAAGACGTTTTATTACTTTCTCAACGTAAGTAATATTTCGTTTCGCTATTACATATTATGTTAACATTTATTCTGATGTAAAACAGAATACTGTAGCCCTGTTAATCTATTTTAACCCTCCGTAGGTCAATATACATATTTTTTCTCACTCCCTACGCAAACTGGGTTGTTTATGTTCAAGCCTAACTTTTTTTACTGTTCTAGGCTTTCAAACAATCTGAAAAGATTGTAGGATACTTATCAAAGTCTCTACTACATTGTACAATCGTACGTTTCGTTAAATATGTAACAGTTTTTTCAGTAAAAGTAAAAACTTGGAGGAAAGTCCGTGAAAGATGAGAATTTCGCTTGTCAACGACACAGATTGCCTACAGAGGGTTAAGACATAATCAATGTTTTCATTATATTTGACGATTTTAGCCGTCTGTGGGTGTAGAAATTAAAAAATGGCCAAATGTTTCTGCTGCTCCACAGGAAGGTAAACGGGGCAAGTGGAAGAGTCAAGACCTGGACATTGATTTGTAGAAAGTCTATATTGGAAACATTGAGAAAGATTCCATTAAAAAATATGAAAACTTTAACGAAGGAAAACTAAAGACTTAAGTGTTTAATTAAATATTTTTTACATTTTAGCCTGTTTTTCCTTCAATCTGATTTTTAACTCACGCATGCCTTATTGTTAGTTCGAATAAAAAGTTTATTTCTGATTTTTTAGCACTTTCAGGGAATTCTTTGCAATTTTTCCATAATTTATCAAGTGGATCTTATTAGGCTTCCTGCTTTCCATATGGCCCACATGTCTCTTTTCAAGTTTGAGCTCGCTGCATTTTCCACAGGTATTGTTTCTTAGTTGCTCGATTAACCCCTGTATCCGATAGCTTAATCATTTCTTACAAAAACATTCTGTAGTCGGCAAAAAGTACAGTCGAAGCTCGGTCGGGCCCTAACGGGGCCTCCTACCTTGCACGCGAACTTTCACGGATTATCGAGGCTGTAAGCAGGAACATGTAAGCCCGATCGCGAGGAGATTCAGCCGCAAAAAAGGCGATTCGCGATTCCCTCATCTCGTCGTTAGGGTGGGCCGGATCAATGGGTTCGTAATTTTATGGGATTCCACAACAACGAGCGCATCGTTTGCTATCGAACATCAACGGGGGTCCGTTCAAGTGGAGAGGACGTGGAAGTCGTCTTGTTAAAAGTAGCCCGCCTCATTGCCTCCAATATCTGCTGCTCTTCTGTCAGGGTAGCTCGAGAATCGAGCATCTCAATAGCCACTCGAACCACTCGCTATAGCGTCTTGTTACACGCGCACGTGTACCAATCACGAGCAAGCTTTTTCGCCACAAAATAACCACAGAATCTTACGAAGCCCCGGCAGGATCCGTCGAACAGGTTACATCAGCGAACGAAGGAACAAACGAAGCTAGAAGAAGAGGTCGAGCTAACGAGGCTAGAGGCTTCTAATGGCCCGAGGCTACTTATTTCGCATATCAGCCTCTAGCCGGGCAGAGTGTAGTACAGCGAGGGGCGGCAGGCCAGCCAACACCTCAAGGCATAAGCATCCGCATATAAAAACGTGAAATATCACGGGCATTTTCTTATCGCGAAGCCGGCCATATGTAAAAACGACGAAAATCGTAGGAAGTTACGTCGGGGGAGCGCGCCGCGCTCGCTCCGGGCGCCAGATTCGTCTGTTTTTCGTGAATAAATTTCGAAATATATCGCGGTCAAGTGAGCAGAAGCCCTTCGACTACGGAAAAATGGGGAGAATGCGTTAAGGGCTCCTGATCGATAACGCATCGTATGAAAATGAGCTTCGGCTAACAGGGAAACGTCCCCGAGTGATGTACCGATATTTTAATGAGCTTCTATGTACTGACGGAGCTTGATATTATACCGTTGAACCGCCTAACTTGAGCACATTAAATTATTCTGTTGTTACTGGACCGATTGAAATTTTTTTCAACAACATAAATCGAGAAAGGATCGATATTTTTAGTTGAAGTTTTAACTGAACCTATATAACATTTTTCTCCACAAAGTGGAACTCGCTCAATAAGGCCTCAGAACTCTGCAGAATTTTATTAAACATTTCTTCAGACAATTATTATGAGAAAAATTTACAAAGTTGATATTTGTTATACAACTTCGCGAATTTTTATTAAAATTTTTCAACAAAGATCCACCTTGTAGATGTTGAGTTAGAGAATAGTAATTTACAATGATTTTGCTTTCTGATGTGTCCTTCAACTGGAATCGTGATCACCACCCTGACCTGCGCATTGTGCAGCGCCCTCTTTGGCGCTTCGTAGTTTACTTAATTTTTCACATTTTTGAGGTTTTTTGGTTTTAAAATACGCGTTATATCCACAGTGAAGAATTATAAAAAATTCAATTTCTTTGAGTTATTAGACACTCTACAGTCCAACCCAAAAGAAACAGTTGATTTTATCCTTCTACCCCCTTTCGCCCTTTTAAAGAATCGGTGTATCACTGGGGAACCTTTCCTTGTAAAACGAGTTCGAGACACGTGTGTTCCACTATAAGACTGCTTTGGAAGCATTCTGACCCATTTGCACTGTCACTGGTACAATTTCCAACAACGTTCCGTCTTCAGGGTCCAACCTTGATATTAGAACAAACGATTTCATCTGCTCGGCTAGAATTTACCCTCCCACATTCGTTACACCTATAACACGCCAGAGGTAGAAAAATGACTTTTCTACTCAATCGTAATTAAAGATGAACAATTCCAAATCTTGGACCATTTTTTCTAATAGGTTTCGCATCTCTGCTGAGCATACCTGTTTATCCTTCAAATTCTGGATCTTCTGATCTACTTTATTCAATTTTCATAAGCCTACTTCAGACATATTGTTAGGTACATGATGCCTGAACAGTATACAAACGGTTCTGAAACTGTTCATAAACAAAATCTAAATGTTTTTAAACAGTATATAACATGTTTCGTGACAGTATCGCAACTGTTCGAAAGCATATGTATACCTAGTCTATATTTGCAATTAGATACATTATACTGGAACTATATATTTGAATAGTAAGTGTACGAACCGTTCCGAAACTGTTTAGAAATAGAACTACGATGTTTCTCGTTGAAACGGGAAATAAGATACTTTCATATGCACAGAAGAATCGATTTATATTTAAAAAATATATGATTCTAATTAACAAAAGTATACGTACAATTTCTTCCATGCATCGTTGCAGTCACTAACAATCGACTACATAAATAAATAAACTTCATTACACGTTCCTTTAGCACTTTCTTCTCTCTTCAATGAAACATTCGATTTTAATTAGCGTGATTCTCCATTTTCCAAAATGTAGCAAATAAATTACAAAGGAGTCATATATCTGACGACAGTAAAATTTTATAACTCAGAATGTACTCCGTGTTCCATCCTAATTTGTTTAGGTATGATCAAAAGACAGTAGAAAACAGTTATATAAATAATTGCAACAACGAACTGACTTTGCTTTTCAGTTTTTTATAAATTGTATTGGCAACTAAAGTCGCAACCCTCGTTAATACATGAAAACGTTTATTAAAATTCTGGGAATAATTCGGCACTCAAATCATTTACATTTGAATTTTGAATGTTCTTTCATCATAGTTCTGATAATTTTTTGACTCAGTGATAGTAGAGATGAGGGAATTTTGTGGCGAAGAAATTCGATAGGACGTGTCTGAATTCCGCTGGGTTTTTCAGCCCTAACACGTTGACTGCCATGGTGGTCACCGGTGACCGGCGCTTCAAATTTTATTTAATTAAATATCTATTGATTTTTATTGTAATCTGAACAAATGGAATATTGCAACACTAATATAGGTGCGCATGTAAAGTGTTGCGTAATTAAACATACATTTCCATCACGATTTATATAGAAAAGAGAAATTTATATTGTGTCTGACTAAAGATGGCTGTTCTCACTGTGGAAGTTAACGTGTTAAGTTTGCCAGAAGCCTGTTCTTATATGTCACACATTGTTTAACACGTTGAATGCCGCGTCAGTCACCAGTGACCGACACCTCCAATTTAATTAAATTAAATAATTCTTGATTGTCGCAGAATATTGAGTGAACTTCATACTGAAACAATAATGTAGGAACAGAAGCACACAATTCAATACCCAAATCTGTTTTTTCTTTATGGTTTATATGAGAAATAGTAAATTTTATCGTGTTTGAGTAGGTATGGCTGTTTTCACTGTGGCGCTCAACGTGTATGTTTGAAGCGAGATAAATAAATTACACAAAGAGATTACCACTATGGCTACATTCAACATGGCAGTAGAAACAATTGACTCTAAACACGCGACAATTCAGGTACGAAGTACCTAACAAATGTGAGCTAGGCTGCATTCAAATTTTTAACTTTGTCGCTGTTTTCAATGTTCGTCAGCATTATACTCCTTGAAGTTAACCTAACGTTGCCCCAATAAAACCTAGAACATTCATAAGCGTAGACGATTCCTCTCCAAACCAGATTCATCAAGAGAAATTTAGTGTCACTAGAATTTGTTCTCGCACACAGCTTTTGTTACGCCTGCGAGCCCGCGACACGGTGAAGAAATTCCGACTGTTCCGTGGCGAATTCCAAATTTTTCGCTCACTGCAGCGTTTCGCTTTTCCGCGTTTTCATCGAGCGGATTAAATACGCGAGACTCATCGTCATCAGCAGCGAGAACTATACGCGGGCGGATAAATCGTGATTGCGTAATATCGCGCGAGTAGAACTGCGTAAAAGCAAATATGCAATAGACTGCTACCTGAACGTCCCGTATTGTACGATTGTCTCCGTTTCCCAGGAAATGCCTGGCTTGCATTTCCCGGCATTGTAACCACCCCGTCGACTTCCTAGTATTGCCGGGGCCTCAACGTTTGAATTGCATTACCTATTATTGCTTATTGTTCGCTGCTCGCTCCGTCTGCCAACGCCCGCCATTTCCCTGCTCTTCGCGTTCTCCCCCATTTTCCAGAAAAAAAAATATTCTAACCCGATCGAAGGGAGCCCCGTTGGGCGAACCTCCCTCGCAGGAATCCCGCTGCCCTAATTCAAAAGGTAAATGACACGAGAAATATAATGTATGCCACGGAACTCCGGAAACTTCTCTAACCCTTCACGCTCTCGTAGTCGTCGGAACTCGCGTACGCTCCGGCTCTTCAGGGTCCCTCTCTCGCGTCTACGTCAATCTCGGGGAGCATTGTCGTGTTGAAATTGTGCGTAACGACGACAATAGTTCGGGAAAATTAATGAAAAGAGGTGAAGAAAGGGACGAAATCCTGGGTGGAAGGAACAGAGAGAAGGAAGGATCGGCTAATCGTGACAAATACTGATCCCGGATTGCCGAATTATAAGCTAATGTCTTCAGGAAACTTTGCCCCCGAATGGCTTTCTCCCCTTCTGCCCAATTACGCCTCCGCTGATTGCCGTTCGAACACGGTCCGCGCTCTAACTTCAACTTATTGAAAGCGAACACCTTGAAGAAACGGACGACGTCGCCGGAAACTTGCATCGAACTGCGAAAAAAGTGCTCCGAAGTCGATCGAACGGTGGTGAAAGTACGGTCGGCTAATTTTCGGGGCTGCAATAATGCATTCCCACGTTTCGTTTCATTTATCAGATCTCCGCCGTTACGGGGTAATAACATGAGCGATCGGATGGACTTATAGTTCCATTTCGATGTCCCCGCTCATAATTTCATATATCAGAATCCGCAAAAGATCACATGTAGGGACGCAGCCGGGTATAATGAGTGCCGGAAAGCGTCAGCGGCATCTAATGTCGGAAATTATAGCATATTGCCAATAAAATCCCGACCAGGGTCGGCGCCCATGTACGGGAGCCAACTAAACAGGTTTCTCTTCAGGGGCTGTGGGCTTATTGTAACGAACCTACGAACCACGTTTCGCCATTACACAAGATCTCGTCTCCGGGGAACCGATAATACCACGAGTCGATAACTCGCTTTCGTCTTCACTCGTATACACTGTTGGGCGAAGTTATAAGACGTCCGACTCTAGATTTCCAATACTGCATCGTTGTTTTCGCGACAGCGTAATTAAAATTCGTGCAACTTCTCCAACAGTTTTGTTTATTTACTTGCGTAGGATACACTCTTTAGGATACAGATAGGAAAATTAATTAGGGTAAGTGCCCCTAATATCGCCTAGCACGTAATATCGCCTACCCGTGATATTTTGAAAAGAAAAAGCGTTGACAGAAATCGGCAACGGACTGAAGTTGTAGCCAAACATGTATAAAGAGACATATTTTATTGACAGCGTTACAAATAATGTCTCTTTTGTTTGAGACTAATTTGGTATAAAAATGTCTCTTACCCATTACCTGAGAACGATTTGAAATTTGGTAGGCGATATCAGGAGTACTTACCTTATACATGGTGTTAAAAAAAGTTGGGACATTACCCAAATGTCAATCGCAGATCTTAATGAAATTTTTGTGGGTGTTAGTTCTCAAAAAATCATTCTCTCTTGTAAGTCAGAGATGGCCATCCGGAGCAAGGCCTGGCTCGAACCTACCCCCACTCTGCGTCCATTCCCCTCACGCCGTTTGTAATTTGGGTATGACGTAGAAAACATCGGTGATTGTCGACAAGTACGGCTTCTCAAGAAACAGTAACGTAATAAAAACAATTTTTTTTATACATGACGTTCAGTTTGACCTAGAGATTGCATCTCCAGTTTCTTATTACGTGAGGGGCATGGACGCAGAGTGGGGGTAGAACAGACCCAGGCCTTGCTCCGGATGGCCATCTCTGAAATAAGCTATCCAGATTTCCTCTCCCTAAACGCAAGACACTAAATGGCTGTCGCCCACAATATACAGAGTGTTCAAAAAAGTTAGAGCGAAACTTCAAGGGTATGTAGCACTCATCAAAACAAACAAAAAAAGTCTTAATGAACATGGACCCAGATATCATTAGTTTTGGAGTTACAAGGTGTAACAATGATTTTCCATTTTGTCTTTGGATAAAATTTTGAGTCCCTTTAATTCCATTAAGGTGGAGATGCACGATGAGAGAAATTTCGTATCTCACATGAGAGTTTAATCTCATGAGAGAATTATTTCACGTCGTGTTTCCACTATAGGACAAATTTTAATACTATGTCTCATCAACTCACGTCTTATGTCAAACTTTTGTTTCGCTTAAAGAGGTTTGAATTTTTTGCTGTTTTTACGATACATCAAAGTATCTTGTAGGAGTGAATGATTTCTTCTCAAAGTGGATTCTTTTCAAGTTGGTTCTAATTTTGAAAGTTCTTATTCTTATTTTAAGTTTGAGTCATGACATTTAAGAAAGAAACAAGAGAAGCAGCTGGTTGTGGTTACTTAAATTTCTTGTCCATTTCATAACTATATTATTTAAATCTTTGTTCTCACCTTTTCGTTCAATGTTTCTAAAATGAACATAATATGATTGATATGCAAATTCCTTTAAATTAATTGTTTACTCAAAGCGATTTCTAATTCGTAATACTATGAGTCACAATATAACATGCAGATTAGTGCAAAATTAAGTATACAGTGCAATTAATGATATTTCGAGCTTGTAACCGACATAGGGTTACTAATGTTCGCATGATCGGAGTTCAGAAAATCAAGGTTCTACTGTATCTTTGACCCTTTGGCTGCAGAAGGCATATGTACCTGATCTGCAAATACTGCTTTCTATTTGGGAACAACCACTATAGCCGGCTTCGGGAACTGGTCGTCAGTTTCGAATAATATATGAAAATCCAGGGACGAGTTTGAACATAAAAATAAATAATAAGCGAGTAAATGGGAGGATAAAAATAAATAATAAATGCAGCGTTTACGAAGCAAAAGAACAAAGAATAATAAAATAAATGAATAAAACAAATCAAACGTCGTTGCCCAGCTATTATTATCCGGCGTAGAGAGAACGGTTTTTGCGGGAATTGTGCTGCAGTCAAAGGATTATGGCGAATGCCGTATAATTTTGTACAGCTCAAATTTTACAATTTTTTCTTTGGCATGTCAATATTTAGTAAGATTTAATCAGGGTCTTAGTGCAGGCATTATTTCGGTATCGATGTTTCTACAGTCAAATCATACCAAAATCTTAAAAACTAAAATAATACCGGTCCTTATTTCGATTTTCATCTTTTCAATGTTACATTTATATAATTTTTTATATTTCATACTCGCATTCTGGGCGAGTCACTATAACTCAGCGCCTTAAACAACCACTTTGGTATCGATATTACAAAAAATTTCTGTTCGATAGGTCACATCAAGTAATTTAATTTACTTTTGTTTATGTTGCATATTTTTTGAAACTTTAAGGACACCTTGACGGTTTTAGATGGAACATAGTCTTTTTATTAAGTTAGTCTCGAAGCTGGAGCAATTATTTGAAGCATTTTTATAGTACCTAATCATGCTGTACACCAATATAAAAGAACCACAAGGCATTGCACAATCCACGTGTTTATTCAACTTACAAAATGTGAAATACAAAACAGTCTCTGAATGCTTGATCATTATGTCAAACGCAAAAGATCAATAAAAAATAATAAAATGGAAATCACTGCACAAAATGCAACAAAAAAAAGTGTTCTAAATGAGAATACAGAAACCCTAAACAGCAACATGCTTCGGGTAATTATTTACACACTTTCTAATCGCTTCAACAATTTTCCGCAACACCAGATTCAAATTGATCGGCACAAGTCTGCTCTTTGGCTAATTGACTCAAAAGCTCAGTCTTTCCATCGATTCTTCTAACTTGCATCCAACCAGACATTCTTTTGACACGTCTGAAGCCTAAACCGCAGCTACAGTACACCTCAGTATAGCTTGAAGCATCACTATAGCTCTGATAAGTCTCTTCACCGCTCTTCATCCACTCTGAACTGCTTTCTATCTGAAGCATGTAAGACTGTAGAGCATGAAGCACCGAACTGTCTCCAAACAATTCGCAGAAATTTTCGGAACGAACTTTCCGTAAATGGAAAATTATGTACGTACCGAGAGTGCGTTTTCAGACTCGTTATTAACAAATTCCTCATCATTTTCCGAAGACTGAGAACCTAGAGACTTCTCAGCAATTGGAAAACCCGAAGACAGCGACGTTGTCTCTTCGTCTCTTTTATTAAGATTCAAACTCCTTTGTTTTATTAATCTTGGTATCTTTGATGATTCAAATGTCCCAGACTTGCTGTTTGAGAATTTTCGATGTTTCCCAGAAAAGCCAGGCATGAAAAGCTCCTCCAACTTTGCCAGCTGTTCTCTCCGTTTCTCTATTTCGGTTTGCAGCTGTCCAACTAAATGCTCGTATTTTTGTATCATACCGTCCCTATGTTGTTTAAACAAACAGATCTCGCGTTCATTTTCGAATAATTGCAACCTGAGTCGATCATTTTCCTCCTGCTTCTCCGAGTTTTCTTCGAGAGTCTGATTCAAGAAGGCGGTCGATCGCGACTGAAGCTGAAGAACATCATCCTGGTACCGCTTTTCTAAACGATTTCGCAACTCTTCGGAGCAAGACAGCTTGCCCTTCAAGCTCTCGATTCTCTGATGGAACTCTTCAACTTCTCCCCTCAAACTTTTGGCATTTTGATTGTTCTGGCTGTTTGCAAGCGTCATGCTCTTCATTTCTGTCTTCAGAGACACCAGCTCATCGTCTCTGTTCCGAACTTCCGAAGAGAGCCATTTCAATTTCAATTCCAGCATTGACTGAGTCTGCAGGTTCTCCTGAATTTGCTTGCTATAATATTTTCTCTCCTCCTGACACTTCTCGAATACCTTGTCAAGGTCATTCACTTTTTCGTGAAGCTTCTGTGCCTTCAGGAGCTCGTCATTCACCTTCCGCAGCTCCGACTTCGTTTCTGTCAGTTCTTTTTCCAATTTCTCGATCTTGGGACCATGTTCAGAGTTGCATCTGTTTATGCAGCTCTTCAGCTTCTCCTGAAGCAACGATAGTTCATTCTCAAGCTGGACAGACCTGATCTCCACTGCTGAAGAAGTCTGTGTCCACTGTTCTTTTGTATCAACCACTCTGCTATCGCTGATGCTTACCGATCTCCGACTTCTGTAGCTAGAATCGATCCCAGAATCTTCTTTCATGCTCCCTTCGCTGGATCTAAAGGTGTTTCGATCGGTGCTCTCAATACGCTCGAAGAAACTGGGCACATCAGGTTCTGAACCGTTCAAGGACATCTTTTTTATAAATTTATTCACGTCCACATGAGCTTGCGTGATGAATTCTGTACCGTCTCCATCATCCGTGCAGAAGAAGTCTTCGCTGCAACACGAAGAGTACTTCCTGATGGAATTGCAGTTTCTTTTTACAGTTGCCATCTCTTTCTTCAGCGACTGAAGCTGCAGTTCCAAACTGTGCCTGAAACTTGTCTCTTTCCTCAATTCATTCTCAAGGTCATTAGTCCTGTTCAATGCTTCCTGAAGCATTATTTTCGTCTCGCATAATTCTTTTTCCGTCACTGCTAAATTTGATGTTAACCTGATATTATGGTTTTTGGCTACATTTACATCCATTTGTAACGTTTCTATGTTTCGTGTCCTTCCGTCGAACATGCGCTTCAGACCATCGATGATCCTAACGGTATCACTCTTGTCCTCTTCAGCAGCTACAATCAATTCAGGAAAACGTATCCTGATCAGATCGTGAAAATTCTTCAGCTCCTCCTTGACCAAGGCCAACTCGAAGCTGCATTTATTTCTATCCGTACTGATCACTTCGTTTTCGGATTTCAAACTGGACACCATGTCTCTCAGCACAACTACCTTCGATGTGATCAACGCGTTTTCAGTCTCCAAATCCTCATAAACGGACCTAGCTCCATCAACGTGATCTCCACTGTCGCACCTCTTCCGCTTCTTGTTGTACATTATATTATCAATGCGTTCTTTGTAAAATGTTTCAACCTGATTCACCGACCACTTCAGAAAATCCTGGCCTTCGTCCTCGATTTCCTCAAACCTTTTCTTCCATGAGGCCTTTAAATCAGCCATAACTCTCGCATACTGATCAGCTATCTCGCATTTGATCTCCAATTCCCGGTTCAAACGATTCGATTCCGAATGTTCAAGTAGCTTCACTAATTTTTCATTCTCCTTTTGCAGCTCTTCGTAGTCAGAAAGCGGTATTTGAGGAACCTTCGCTGTTTTCAGAGCCTCCAGTTCTCCGATCAGCTTCTGGATCTCTAATCTGAGGTCCTCATAATCCTTTAACCCGCTTGTACTCTCTTTTTCGAGAGTTTCAGCAGCAGGAGGACTTTCTATATTCGTCTCCTGGCTGAATTCCTTTTTTGAATCTCTGGATTCAACTACAGTCTTTTTCACCAGAGCCGAAACGTTCAGAACGCTCAAGGTTTCGGGAGAAATATGAGCTCCAGTTTCGATGGTGACAATAAAGCTAACCTTTTCCCTGCCAGTCAGAGCTTTCTGAAGGGTTCTCGTTAATTTAGATTCACGGAATGGCCCAGTGACGTTGTCATTGCTATAGTTGTCTCTCACTGTTTTGAGACACCTCCCTAACACCAGAAGACTGTTGTTTATGCTCCTAGATTCAGTCAACCTGATACCTGCTTCAGAGCTTTTTTTTGAGCGTCCTGAACCGGCCAGGTCGCAAAATGTCAACGTGCTGGCCTGCACCTCGTTCAATGCATTCTCTTTTTGATATCTGAGAAGTTTCAGTATGAAAAAGGTGTGAGATCGAGAGCTGGTAGGATTCAGCACCGTCGAAGCCAGGGTCATCCTATTTTGAGCGGAAATCATCAACTGACAGGCCTCCAGGGCCGTGGTAACATGCACAGATGTCAAATCTTTGACGTAAGTTGAACCATCTTTCAGTTTGGTCATTTTCAAAGGTCGTCTGTCCTGCTCATTCACTTTCAAAAGATCGTAAATGTTGTCATTATAAATTTCAGCGAAGGACAACCAAACCGAAGCCATGAGCTCGCCTTCAAGGTCATCTTCAGGCGCGCATTGGTTCGAATTATCAAGAGACAGCTTGGCCAGCAAAAATTCGTCTCTTGCAATTACCTTCGGGCTAATTAAATTTAGTTTATTCTGTACCTCTTGCGCTCTGTCGAGTTCGCTTAAAGAAGCAATTAAATGGTCGTCTGTTATCTTGTACCACGGTGTCAAAGTACAATTTATGGTCGAAAATATGAGTTCTATGCTGCGAGGTATTATTCCAGGCGACTCCGGTGTTCCATACATCGTGTAAGTCTTCCCTGAATTCGAGCAACCATAAGTAATTATAGTCGAACTGTCACCCGAAAGGAACTCAGCGATTCGCTGACGAATTGCTTGTTCGAATACATCTGCTTGCGATGATTTTGAATGAAACACCTTTGTGAAACTGAATTTTCTGTCCGAATGATCGCTTTTCTTGAACAGAAGATTTGCAGAATTAAGTATCGTGTAGGTTTCTTCTGCGAGTTCTGTGGAACTAGGTTTTATCCTGAGATACACGTAATTGGAGGAAGAATTCATTGTGTTTGAACGGTGAGTAAATACACAGCAGCTTTCTATGATTTTTGAAAATACTGTCCGTCAGGAGAGCATATTCTGAAAAGTAGGAAGCAGTGACGTTAATTGTAAAGTAGGAAAAATTGTTTATAATGGATAAGAAACATAGTTCGTTGTAAAGTGAGAATAATTCTGTAAAATGGATAAGAAATATAATTAATTGTAAAGTGGGAGAAATTGTGTAAACTGACTAAGAAATATGGTTAATTGTAAAATGGAAGGAATTGTTTAAAGTGGAAAAGGAATACAGTTAATTACAAAGTTCAAAATGGATAAACAATATAATTAATTGTACAGTAGGAAAAATTGATTAAAGTACATAAGAAGTATAGTAAATTGTAGAACGAGAGAAATTGCTTAAAATGGATAAGAAGTATAGTTACACATACCTGTAGGAGGAGTATAAGCAGAATTTACGGAAAAGCTTTTTTAACAATGAAATTGTCACTTAATGAGGTAAGACGTTATTTACTACAGCTGTCGGGTGCATAACAATAGTTAATTGAGAAATTGTCATCGTGCTGTCATCCATTCTATACGATCTTTCTTTCTACTTTTCAGGTTATACAAAACTTCAATGACAAAATATGTCTGAATATTGCAATGTTGCTTCTTGTAATAATATATTATACCAGCTTCTTTTGTTAGATTGTAAACTTCAAGTCCTTCAGAAAAGTTTTATAGTTTTTACTATAAAGCCAACTGACTTGAATGGCTTCACCAGATTTCTTTATGAAATTATAAATAATATAACGAATACAAATTTCTTATTTTCTACTCAATTTGTATTTATTTTAACTTTAATACAAGATTAAAGATATGCATTTACTTACGTGTGTAAGAAAGAAAAACTTGGATGGACTATACCGGAAATCGAACCCGGATCTTCTGTTCGAAAAAGCTTTCTGTGCTTCTTTAGAATGAATTTATTGTTCGACTACAGAGCAGGTACATAGTATGAATTTTTAAGTACAATAAATAACGCAGATATTTTTGTCATGCAGATACAGATAAAACTTCTGGTCTGTGAGTCAAGCGTCTCAAAATTAATCATGTCTTAGTACATACATAGATTATGTTTGAACATATGACACTTGAATTAAGTTTTAATTTTACAGGACACTGTAGACGATGATGCATAGATTGGTGTATCATAAAAGTAAAATTAAAGAACCAATGAATTTTAGAAGGAAATTCTGTACGTGCGCTTTTCCATTAAGCTATCCAACCCACTGCCGATTTCCACACCCTAAACGCAAGACACTAAATGGCTGCCGTCTACAAATGGTTTGAAAGAACAAAGATGATGTTCAAGTATCCCTGACGCTTACACTCGCAAACTTACAAAATCGAATGTCCGTAACATTCTCAGATAACCACGTCATTCGTCATACAAAAACCATCCCATTTTATGAAAACTGCAGTCAACTAAGTTTAGGATGCACACAGAAGCCTGAAGCGTTCAGGCGAAAGCTCCAGTGTTTAAAAAAGCACGTTCCTTTCGCGGGAATTGAGCTGTCAAAAAACTGAACCGCCTAAGAACTCAACTTGTTGCTCGTTGCCATTGAAATTGGCCCGGCATCCGCGAAAGAGAAACAACACCTGAAGGCTGTAAGCTGCGAAAGCGTCGAAAGTTCGATGCAAAAGAAGGACCACCAATGGCGGTCGAGAACCGCAAAAGGGTATGCGATGAGGCGATATACAGAGCGGCGAGAGGGAAAAGCGAAATCTCCGGCTCGTCTGTCGATACAAGGAGTCGATTGTGGGTTGAAAGGCACCGACCAAGTCCCCTTCGGGGCCGTCTAGTAGCACACAGTGGCCGACTTGTGCTCCAGATACGATTCCGATGCCGAGATTATGCGCGGCTTCGCTATTAGCTTCCCCTTTGATTGGCTGCGTTTAATGGGCCGAACGACACGCGTATAAATTTGCCGCTAGCCGCCGACTTTGATGATATTTCGGAGCACTGGCCCAATTTCTGCACGCGAAATACGGCTACTTGTCAACGGCGCTGTCACACAGGAGACATCGGCTCTTGTCCTTCTTCGCATACTCCTCCTTTTCTGACACTTTATTATTATAAGAGATGCTCCATCAGGGTTGTTTGTGACTAAAACAAAGCGAAACAATCGGGTGAAGCTAATTGTATATAAGATACAGTATTATACGGGCGTCTACGGCAACACGCGAATACTCCTAACTCTTTCGCTATGGCAGCGTCCGTCCGAAAACCGACAATATGGTACGGTCATACAGGCTATATATTAGGTTGAGTCAAATAATTTCCGACACGTAACAGACCTTTTCTTTGCAAAATTTCAAATAGTTCATCTGTGCTACTGATTTTTTATTCATAGTTGAGGGTAAGGGTCCCTAAAACCTAGACAGACTGCAGAAGCAACAGTGATCAGCCTGTAATAAATCATGAACAAATTAAAGACGTCAAATCGGAAGTTATTTACGACTCTACCTAATATTTTTCCAGTACAACAAACAAAGTGAAATTTAAATGCAAAATTTAGTTTAAAAAGCCATGACGCTTAATGATAAATCAGGTAATCATGCGATCTTCTTTCTTTGAGCGCCTGTAGTACCTATAAGACCCTGTAAGTCATTCCAGGAAGAGCGACTATAATGGCCTGTATTATGAAAAGGGTTAAACAATAATATATACAGGGTGTTCAAAACAGTTGGGGGCAAACTTCAGGGGTATGTAGTACAAGATGTTTTCATTAATTATAAAATACATTGATGTATGATACTGAACACTACTGGTAGGATGTCTACTGTTTGGGAAAAACTTGTTCTACCGTACATGAAATGCATGTAATAATAATAAATCGTAATTAGTAAATAATTATTAAATGATACAACAATAAACTGTAGAATAACATCTTGTAACTCTGAAACTAATGATACTTGGACCCATGTTCATTAAGTTTAGTTTTTGTGTTTTGGCACTTGCCATTATTCGATGGAAGAGCTTTTTCAACCCCAACTGTAACGGCTGGCTTCACCCTTCAACATGTACGTTTGCTATTAACACGCTGACTGCCATGGGGGTTACCAGTGACCAGCACGTTAAATTCTATTTAGTTAAATAATTATTGAATCTTACAATATTCTGAGCGACTTTCACATTGCAACACTAACATAGAGAGGCATGTACAGGATTGAATATTTAAACATTTTCTTCCTCTGTGATTTATAATGAAAATAGTAATTTATATTTTGTCTGGTTTGGGATGGCTGTTTCCACTGCGGCAGTCAACGCGTTAAAAAAAAACATAGATCAAATATTTTTTCGAGTTCTATAAGTGATCAAAATTGCATAAAAATCGACGTGTGTCATTTGGGTGATGTCCCTTGCAAGCAGCTCAGTTTCGACACTCTGTTAATATTAATGAGTAAATGCTAACGAATCAAATGTAGCTTGAATGTTATCAATACTGAATGGGTACTATCGATTCCAGTCGGCAAGATGTGATTATAGAGTAGTATCAAATAAACGACTTATGCGATATCTCTTCATAAGTATCCCGTATCTCCATAATGATACCTTTTCGATATCAATGATTAAGTACCAAAGTGTCGATCCTCTCAAGCGCCATCGATAACGGAATCAGTCCGATCACTACTCGTAATTATCCTCGAATTATTATCATATAATCATGAAACTATTATCATATAATCAGTAAATTATTATCATATAACCAGCAAACTATTATCATATAATCAGCGAACTATTATCATATGTATCTCGAATTATAATCGTCCCCAATAATTTGCCCTGTCATTAGGTCTAAAAGAAGCTCGATGCAAAGCAGAGTAAAGATTGGAAGGCAATTTTCTTCGATTAGGCGAATTTACAGTAGCCGTGGAGGTGCTTTAAGTATTGCTCTCGGTAATAGATACATCACGTTTGATCTACGGGGTAAGTTGCCTCGTAAAAGCCTCGAAGAAGACGAAGAAGAGAGAATGGCTGAAAAAAGAAAAAGAAAACATCGTTTCCCCTAGCACTCGCTCGTATACGCTATAAGGTGTATGAAAAATAACAGCCATAGGGCGTTAATGTTTCCGCAGCGGATTGATGTTCCACCTTTATGGGTTATTTATTTAATACTGACAAATTTCGCTCCGAACTGCCGTTAGGCCAGGCTTTTTATAGCGCCATTAATGGCGTTGCAGAACGAAACGTCCTACCATCGAATTCTCTTCGAACGCCGCGGCGAACGCGTGACCAACGATCGCGTTTTCATTAATGAGAGCTACCGACTGTTCTCAAAATTAATAAACCGTAAACTATTAAAATGCAAAGCGTGTCACGGCTGAAATATTTTCAAAATAATTGATCCACTACGATAGTCAGACATTAATCTATAGGGTAACCTGATTATTCCACTATTACTACCTTGGTGATATCAGGAACTAGAAATTAAAGAAAGAGTCTACTGTATAGTTCTTCCTACAGGCGATTATACTTTTGAGATTGTCACTACGTTATTTTGTAGGGTATCTTATAACTAGATTGCGGATCTTTATGCAAATATACATTTTTAGACTTCAATATTTTTTATTCCCTGTAGCTGATGAAACGCAACTATGGCAGAATTGCATTTTGGGGTGCAAACGTTTAAAAGTATATTTTTTGTTTCAGTTACTGTATAAAATGTGCAGTCTTTATGTATCTGGATATGTTAAATTGCATAAAAATCCGCAGTCTACTTATAATACATCATTTTACACTAAGGGCAGGTGCTAGTGCTAGATCTGAGTGACACCAATGAAACTGGTGACTCATTAACCCTTTGAGCCCTGGAACGTTCAGAAAAAAAAAATGATCGCCGTGTGCTCATATTTGTCACGGTGGAACACGCGTTAGACTGTCAAGGAACATCATTAAATTGACACACGCCGATTTTTATGACACTTTGCACATAGGTGAAGCAGTTGAAAATATTTCACACAAATTTTTTTTTATCGGCGGATATTCATATTTAGAGGGTGAAACTTCCCTTCAAAGTTGGGGGATGAGAACCGTTTGAGCCAAATAATTAAAACACTCACAAACCTAGAAAGGTATGGTACAGACAAAAATTACTTAAATTTGTTTGAGGAATAATATGACGTAAACAAAATTTGAGCGAAGTTATAGGTGGGGCCACAGTAGCCAAAAAATCAGATTTTATTGTAAATATTTTTAGTATGGTATAATTTTGTTTTAAAGTAAAACGTGTCAATGTGAACACCAAGGTCCACCTAATTAACACATATTTTTACTAATTTTATAAAATGTCGAAAAATGTAAGAACAATGACATTTGTTGACTTTCTTCACTGCTGTAAAATGGCAAAATGTTTAACGAATACATAGAGTCATAGCGTGCAGTAGACAGCTGTCCCGCAGCCAGTACAGTGGTTCGTAGCACACGGTGAATAATTCTTCGAAATTACCTAGGGTTCATCATCCTCAGAGGGTTAAAAATTAATATAGAATCCAATAAAGCAAACTATCGCTACCTATCGAATGTTCTAAACAAAATGTTCATTTTTCAGGCCAAGATGCACGGAGATGAAAAATCGTAAAAATTCTGAACTTCACGCAAAACAGGAATCGCTATGGAATTGTTTCACGGGCGAATATGGACCCAACTGTCGCCAGCTAGGAGTTTCTAGGCTACAATTTTCATCCGTTGTCGCAAGATGCTGGGGGATTATCAATTTTAAAGGCCGCTGACTTTAGAGAAGCCGGAATATCCGCGTTCTCAAGGAGCTTCGAAGATATTAGATTTATCCATTTGTTTGCCGAAAGTCTCATAAATATAAGCTCCCTTTGACAGCGTCCCACGGGTCTTATCCTGTGCCGTGATCTTGAGTGGGTGGCCGAGAGAAGATGAGACCAGGCGAGGAGATAGCCTAAGAGAAGGGAGACGGAATCGATCCAGATACAGTTCTCATCCTCGCAGCCATCAGTATTCCCAATTAACAGGCTCCTTTCATCAGGGGACCCGGTCCACGGTTACATTTATAAATATGATGATCGTAAAAGCAGCCATTACCATCCAAAGAAGTCTTTTAGGTGATTTCTGACGAGGGAGGGGTGAAATTGGGGTAGAAATTTCACGGATCACGCCTGAAGGGAATAATTAATGCACGCTAGCTTCCTCGAACCGTATCGGAGGCTGGACAATTTTTCTTCCATCCGCGATTCGTCCACAAATCATCATCCAGCCACCGGTGAAATGCAATCAGTGTTCATTAGCTGCACGAAAGCATGATTCCACGAGCTTTCTCCCGTGGGGAGATCTTTTCAATAACTCTTGGTCGCCTGTAATTGGTGGTCCGCGATATCTCTCGTGGCTCCACTCTAGTCCTTTCCTTGCCCTTCACAATGTCGTATATAACAATATAGCAGACTGTCTCCTGCTGACCACTATAGATAGAGAAACATTAAGTGCCCCCGGCTCACACAGAGACCAGTCGCATAGAACGCTACGTATCGTCAACTACCATGGATGTCGAAGAAACAGGGCAAAAGCGGTTTGTATTGTAGTCACACTACCCTTCTTCAGCAGCTATCATCCCCCTTCCGATACTCGCGATTAAATGTTAGAAAACATCCTTGTCGCTTATACGATGAACAGAGAAAGAGTGGAACGCAAATTGAGCATTGAAACGAATTCAGAAGTGAGTTAGGAATTTTCGAAGCAGTCCAATTGACTACAGATGAATTCTGCTCGGAAGGAAGGAGAAAGTGAGAACCGCTGGCGAAAAAGCAGGGACAGGGGATCAAATGGGCGCTCGCTGGGTCATAAACGTTTATACTACGCTCAGTGATACCGATATTGGCAAGCTATTGGTCCCTTCCTCAGCCAAAATGTATCTCGCTAATCGGGAAAAGTATGGCTGTGGCCAAAGTGTGCGAAAGTTTAATTGGAAGAGGCAAAGTGGCAACGGACCAGGTGTCCCAAACTGGTGCATTAACCCCACGGAGCTTCTATCCTATCGTATTTTCGATAACGGCGCTCCACGGAACTAGCGGAACCAAAAAACCGTGATTTCGAAGTATTTCACTCTATTTTCTCTGGCTAGGATCAATTCTGGAAGGTCAAATCTCCTTTCCGGACGATACTTTCCAGACCCAATCAACTGATATCGCGAGCTTAAGCCCCCAAGAGCCGCAACTCCTGATACGGCGGTAGTTCGAGCACAGTAGGAAGGGGGCCTGATCACGAGTTAGTGGTGTTCGAGATGGCGAGGAAAGTAAGAGAAGCCCAAGCCGACTTTATGTCGGGACGTAAGCTGGTTATAGGCGGTGCCGATGTTATTTGATGGCCAAATGCACTCTACAGGCAACCTAAAACTCTATTGTCCGGTATTTTCATCAGCGTCGAGAAAAACTTGCTACGTCATGCAGCCAGCATTAGCGTTGGAACCAATCTGATGACACGCTCGTTAATGGTAACATGAATTGTCAAACATACTATTTAGCAATCAAACACAGGGTGTACTGTAATTGATGGTACAAACGAGGAAGAGGTAACTTTAGGTGAAATAATAAGCATTGCTTTCGAGGTAAATGACTTTGAAAATTCAACAGGTACACGTGCACTTGATTAAGTGCGCACTGCGACAAGGTATTTTTTTTTACAAGATTATATTTGTCTTATAAATTGTAATAAAACTGTTTGTAATAAATTTTTATGAACACCTTCTAACGTGTCCTATGTTTTATTTTCTCGAACCGTAAATTAATTTTTTTCTAATTTTCTACAAGTGGGGATATTGTTGCAATACACGGTGGTTTTAATGTGACTTGTACACATGAACGGAGATTATGATAATGTAGATTCTACAGTTAGATCCGTTGCCTGAACATGAACTCACAATTAGTGCACTCGTGCCTAATGAATTTTCAAAATCATTTTTCTACTAAACATACATCGTATGAAGAAAGTTTATTCTACATTTTCGATGAATTTTTCCATGTAGAAACATCTCATTCTCGGGTGTAACGCCAGTTACAGGACACCATGGATATAGGGTGTCACCTAAGATTAGAACCTCAAACGGTACTATTTTTTTTGATGCTACGAGAAAATGTCTGAGAAACAAAATACAATGACGCACGAAATTTAGTAAATGAATACATTATTCTATGTTTCCTTTATTTAAAACTTTGTCAGGATATTCTTATTCGGAGCAAGGTTACAGTATCTGTATGAAATTATATTTAGAACAGGCTTCTAAAATTTGCACTCTGTCTGCTGTACCAGAATTAAGAAAGAAAAATAATTATGAATACATATGATGGATTTCATTAGTCTGTTTTTGTATGTAGCCTCAAAAAATAGTATCTTGACAAAAATCTTCCTCGCCACATTTGCTCCCTAGCATAAAATACTTATTTCGTTCGGTAGTTTCTCGTAGCAGCAAAAGTAGGAGGGATATCCTAGGTTCTCATCTTTGCTTTTCACCCAGTATGTTAAAATAAATTGTCATAACTAAACTGCGAATTTTTACGCAATTTAACATATTCAAATATGTATGTGGAAATATTGCTGAACAAGCGATCATAATTTATAAAATTTATTACATAATAACTTCATAAAAAAGTAGATGTATATTAAATTGGGCTTCATTGATTTCAAAATGTTTCTAATTTGAGTTCATAAAAACTTTTACCGAAAATATGGCTGTAAGGTTATGAAATCTTTGGAGAATTTGGAAACACATTGTCCTATTCTGTACTTCATTATCACAAAGACAATGTACATTCGGTATTATATTACGAATTCCACCACCGAAATTAATTAAAAATAAAATTTTCTTTTCGTTGAAACAGTTACTTTGCTTCTTAATTACAGCTGTCACGAA
Organism: Macropis europaea; assembly: GCA_916610135.2. Classification (NCBI taxonomy): domain Eukaryota; kingdom Metazoa; phylum Arthropoda; class Insecta; order Hymenoptera; family Melittidae; genus Macropis; species Macropis europaea. The sequence goes on along the minus strand of OU744345.1, from coordinate 19,285,855 downwards.
TTTTTACATCGTAATTGTGTGTTTCTAGTAACAGTTCGTCGCGTTCCTAATGTAATTTTAGGTAGATTCGCTCCACTTCACCCTATACTTTCTCAATTTGCTCCAAATGGGGTAATCAGAGAGTACATAAATCATTTTAATTTCATTATTTACTCGCGACTTGTCTAAACAATTTTCACATACAATTTCGATTAAATCTAAAAAACATCGTATTTTCAACAGAAATACCAAGTATCCTAAATCTTATATCACAGTCTGATCAAAAAGTCTGAAACATTAACCAGAATTAAGTATACCACAATAAATTGATCACTATACTGCGGACCCTTATGCAATTTAACATACTTGAAAAACTTGTAAAATAAATAAACAAACATATCACTGATGACAAATAAACATTCAGGCACTAATGAAGTGGAAATTATAAAATATCCAATATAAAAAGAATCATGTAAAATGTTTTGTTACTTAAGGATTCTTGCACAAAAGCTCAAAGATAATTAGTATTTGCAAAATTTTTGCGGCCATAAAAATGTTAATAGTACTGACATACTACATCTGTAACTCTGTATCTTATTGCGGTCGCTAATGACCTTGCTGTTGATGCGACCTTTATAAATAAATTATATAAAAAAAAATAATACATGTTTAAGTATATACAGAACAAAATATAGTTGTGTCAGACTTTAATTTCTATAACAGACTTACCATAAAAAAATATCGACCTCTAAAAATATATATTTGCATAAACATCCGCGGTCTATTAATCAGTCAGAGTAGGCAAAGAAAAACGGATATGGCACGTACCACCGGACACGCGGATTATACAATATTTCCAGGGTGCGTGAAATGCAGGCTGTCTGGTTAAACCGCGGAGGGAATATCGACCTCATTATCGGGACGTATCACCGGCAATGAAACGTAAGTCGCCAAAACGCGCAGCGTATCCGGAATGAAAAGACATCCAACGGTAGACTGGATGTTCATTACCGGCCAGGCTCCTATAGGAATCCATTAATGCGTGAGACGTTGCTTGCGATGAAACCGAGCATAATGCGCTCGGCACCTCGTATCTGCGAACGGCCACAGGGGGAAAGAGGGTTCTCTGGAACGTGCCTCGTTAAGGGAAACACAGGACACAGGGTGTAAGGGTGGCACACCCCGGGGTGTTCGTCGTCGTTAAACCGTACCGGGAATATCGCCGTTCAATTTCGCTTGGAAGAAAAGAACAGAAAGAGTGAGAGGGTGAGAAGGAGGGAGAGAGGCAGACAGAGAGAGGCTGGAAACGCAGCCGCTTGCCGTATCGGAGTTCTTTTTGATCTCGCTAAAGAATTCATTAAGTTTTGCGGTTAGGTATTAATACGCGGCGCGTTTTATGCCCGCCCGAACATCGCGATATCTCCCTCCGCCGCCTTTTTTTCCTTTTATCCCGTCTCTACCGAGTTCAAGTATTTCTTCATTTCCGTGTCTCTCTTACGTTTTTAGACAAAGGATCTTCGACCACGTGTCTCCTGTTCAAGCGAGGTTGGTCCGCGCGTGAATTGCCCGCGACTGCATGTCTTAAGGTGATTGGGAGTTATGAGTCCTAAAGCGTGCTTCTGGGTGTCGGGAGGACTTCACACAGGTCAGATACCGCCTCGTAAAATGTTATGAGAATTAATGTCACCCTACCGTTGTCCGTCGGCGAAGACAACCCTCGCCCGGCGACATCACCTTGGCACAAACGTCCCTTTTGCTATAGCCAATTTCGCCGTTCCGGTGACCACAACTTTTCTGGCTAATGGAAAAGTCGATACCCGATTGCTCGACACACCATGGCATTAAGCCATCTCCGCCCTATCGCTGCCTGCGATCCTTTTAGCCGCCTTTCGTTTCGGATTTTACGATTCCTCATCTTCCGTTCCGCCGCGATACTGTTTCCCTCTTTCCAAACAGTATTCAGCATTTCAAGATCGCATGTATGCAGCTATGTGCATGCGCCGCGCTGCCGGACGCTGACCGCAGGAAGCGATCATATTTTAATCGAAACCTGTCATAGCGATCGCCTGCCGTGACGCTGCAGTCAGGCGTAGTGCCCTTTTTCACGTTCGATCACTGAATTCCCCATGAAATCCAGACGACAACCGGAATCGTCGCAACCTGAATGTTTCCCGTACTCGTATAATTTTTCAGCGGTCGAAAACGCTAGAAAATTTTCATACGTCACGGGAAGTTGGGGGCAGGTTGTAAAATCGGTCTGGAAGGGAAAACGAAGAGGAACACGCCTGATTCGTAATACAATAAAGACGCCGTACATCGGCTATCGCTGGATGAGTGGCTCCTTCCGGTCGCCCACAACACTACACATTAACTGGCCGTGTCGCGGCCGTCAGTTTAGACGATGATTTAGTAGATGCATTGATTGGGTCGATCAGAGGCCATATCATCTCGTTTATGGCCTTCCATCATCGGCCTCACTATTTATAGACCGTACGCGATCGCGACGATCCAATCAATTCTACTTTCGTGCCTCCACGCCGTCTAAACAATATTGGACCGATTGAAAGATTGCGATTCCTCGAGGAACTCGCAATAGAAACACGCCTAAGCGGACATTTCCACGCGACTTTGATACCGAACGCGATACAGGAGTTTGAAATAAAAAAAAAGAAAACAAATCAACCGGCACAGCCGCAGAGTTAAATCTCCTTGACGAGGCTGCAGGATCAACCGGACCACTTGCACGGTAATTAATTAGTCCATCTCGGGAAACCCTTCGTCGAGAAAAGTTCAAACGATGGTCGAAGGGTTTGAAGGCAATTTAATTAGTGGAAAAACAAAGGAGATCGGTATCGGCGACGCGACGTTTTCCCATCGAACGCTCGTACCGTGACGCTAGAGAGTGTATAAATCGGCTACTCACCCCCCATATATACTTTCCACCACCCCCGTGCTCCCTTTCTCTCTCTGTCACGCTTGAGCGCGGCTTCAATATTTTCAAATTAGCGAGGCAATGATTTTTTTCCGACGAAACAAAGCGTTCTTCGCCCCCGGTCCACATTTTAATCAATACACAGACCGTGCTCCCCCTATCGACTCGCGTCTCTGTCGGCTTTGGTCTCAATAAAAATTAATATTAGGACCCGCGTGCCCTCGTGCAGAAATTATTCGATAAGTAGCACGACGCGGAAACGATCATATCGACTGTACAGCCGCGCTTGGTAACGGCAGTCTGATCGCACAGACGAAAAATGAACAACAATTTTGCACACGCGGGTGACTCAATAATTATCAGCAGAAAAATATCTTGTTATCAGAACAACAATGAAAAACGTACAATTACATCATTTATCAACATAGTCCCCTTGTTTTTCAATGCACTTGTTCCAAGGTTCCATGAGCTTGCATCCCTGAAAAAAAATATTTTTGGTTTGTCCCTCAGCCGAGTACACACCGCTTCCTGCACATGTTGATCTGTGGCAAATCGATGATCTCTTAGGGCATCTCTAAGTGGATCAAATAGATCGTGATCTGAAAGAGTGAGACCTGGACTATATTCAGGATGCTCTGATACCTTGAAATCCAGTTTCTGAAGCGTTTAAACCGTGTGGACAGAAGTATGTAGGTGCGTATTGTCATGCAACAATGATACACCTTTCGACAATAGGTCTCGGTGGTTTTTTTATGAACTATGACTAATTTACATATGATTTGTCACTTCATCAACAGTTACTTGTCGGTTCGTCGGACTCATGGCAGGGACTACCTCAATGTTGTCGTCAGTGGGGGATGTAGACGAGCGCCCTGCTCCTTCTTCGTGCTTAATGTTTGTCTGACCGTTTTTATACTTCTGAATCCATTCGTACACACTCCACGGGGGTAAAGCACTGTCTCCATATTGTGCTGAAAGCCTTCGATGGACTTCGGCCCCTGGCACATATTCGGACCGCAAAAACGGATCACTGGCTATTGTTTTCCTTTGGTGCAAGCAGAAAGTGGCGCGGCCATGTCTGTTGTGAATCAGTAGCAAAGGAAATTGAGATGATGAAGGTCAATGATTCGATAAAGCGACAACAAAGGCACCACCTCGACACGCATCTCGTATGTTCTCTACTCTTGGTCTAAACAAATTTTAGAAACAGTGTGCGGTTAATTATCGATCTCCTAATTAAGGACCACCGAGCAGTGACCAGCTCCAGGGGGTGCAAGCGGTAGAAAAAGGAAAATTGAGATATTTTTTGGCGGCTGTGGTCTGAAAACAGAAAATCGTAAACGCGATAAAGCTTCCGGTAAGAGGCAATGGTAGGCTGAATTTCTTTCGAGTCAAGGTCCAACGGAGCGGAACACCGTTTCGGAGGGGTTGGAAGATCGTTTTACACGGAAGGACTCGATATTCCGAGCTCGTCGGTCGGTTTTCCCGACGCGGAATTATCGAGGGGTGGCGCGGCGAGAATTAAGGCTTCTTGCGGCATAAAAAATCTGTGTAATCAATTATCGAACGTTTTACCCCATATTTCACGGCCAATGAGTCGCCACCCCCTCCTTCGGGGCCGCCGTGTTCTTCGTTCGACCCTCCCTCGACACTTTTTAGCTTCTCGGCCCCTGCCTCTTCCCTGTTTCACGAACAGCCAAGACGCTGCAGGCGAGCCTTTGTTTGGGATATCAAATATTTATTTTCTTAAATAACGCAGAAGCCGGCCGGCGGATTGCGAGCATCTCCCCCTTAATAAATTATCAGCGATTATTGCCTGGAGAACCGAGCGAACAATTTTTTTTTCCTTTTTTCTTTCTTTCTTTCTTTCTTTCCACCGACTGGTCGGAGAATCGTCGAAGTTTCAGAAACGCCTGATTGCAGGTGAAATTCCGTCGAAGAGCGGGTCCACGTTTCCGTGTCAATTATTCAAGAGGCACTCGTTGCTGGCCACTCGAACGCGCAAAAGGGTCCACATTACAGCGAGCCTGAAAACGAGGGTGTTCTCTTTGACACGCCATTGATATAATATTAATCTAAGCGAGCAAAACTCAAAGGATGAGCGGCCGTCTCGTAACGAGTCCTTGTTCCCTTCTGTACGAATTCACGGCAACACGGACACCGTCACAAAAGAGTAGCCCGTGAAAACAAAACGAAACATGCTCTCTGTAGTTACATACTAACAAGCAATTGGACGCGTGCAGAACGGCCGCCCCCGTTGCTGTAGGCAGAATCGACTTCTTTGCAGGACGAGAAGCGGTTAAAGATGAGATTCTGCTCGCATAACTCGCGGGATATTAAATGTTTTCCATGGAAATTAAGCAGGGCGACGCGTAAGGGAATCGCGAGCACGCGAATAGAAAATGTTTGCGTCGTTCGTCGACCCTTGGAGAGGTTAAAAGCATAGTAATCGTTATTAGTCTATTGCAACAATTTTTGAAAGGTCATCCGGATAATGCATGCAATTTTTATGAAACTTTGATATTATGCAGTTCTTGAAACAATGTTCGATATGTATTCCTTTTATCGGTAAACGTTCACGATGAAGGGGTGGAAACAACGATTAACCCTTCGGCTCAGAAACATGTATGTATACGCCACGGAAAGATAGTTCCCTGTGTGCGAACAGCCACTGCAATGGCTTCCAGAACTAGCTGTTAGTTCTAAATAATGTATGAGAATCTAGTGCGGTGTTAGAATACGAAAATGAATACAGAATTAATAAATGAAAGCATAAAAATAAGCAATAAATGTAGCGTTTATGAGGACAGCAAAGAACAATAAATTGCCAGGGTGGTCACCGGTGACCGTCGCCTCAAATATTATTTCATTAAATAACTATTGATTTTGGCAATATTCTGAGCAAATTTGACATTGTAATAATAATGTAGGAACCCGCGCGCACGATTGAATATTTATATATTTCTTCTGTAACGATTTATATTAGAAATAGCACGTTATGCTGTGTCTGACTAGGAATGGCTGTTTTTACTGTGGCGGTCAACGTGTTAATAATTCTCGAAATAATCAATGAAATTGATTTTTGAGTTCCAATTTTAAGAACCATTTTCATCCTTTCAATAGCCAACAGAAAAACAAACATGTATCGAATATTTTTTCAAGTATTACATCATACCAAAATTGCATCCAAAATGACATGTTGTCACGGTGATGTCTTCCATTAACACTTTGAGTGCCACACTACAGTAGCTGAAAATGACAAACTTTCTACATTTTTATACATAATTAATATGTGTAACTATAAATTGTGCCTTTTCTAATCAATAATATAAATAACCCTCATAATTGTTTTACTGCTACTATTAATCCTTATTAAATACATCCATGAATACTATGCATAGTCAAATAAATAATAATTGAATTTTTGTGTCACCCAAACATGGGTGACGTGGCATTCAAAGCGTAAACAGTTTCGCTTCAACTATTGAAAAATCAAAGTGTTAAACGTGTTAATTCGCTTCCGCAGCGACTAATCGGCGTCTAAACTTTTCCTTCGCTATTTCGCCGCGTGTTTTTCGCGAACCAGCACTCTCGTCTCGACCGACGTTTGTTTTTATGGTTGCTTTACCGGGCTGGAAAAAAAAACCGCTGAAAAGTGGCTGGCGGCTGCGTCGAGAACCACCCCCTTCTTCAAGGAGTCGCACAGCGAGCCGGGGTCGAGATTTTTCTTCGCATTGTCGCGGCGACGATGTTTAATTGTTCACGCGAGAAAAGCGTCGAGTCATCGATAAATTTCCCTCGGTGTCGGTGTTTGCTTTCATGTTAAACGACAGGCAGGAACTTTTCATTAATGCCGCCGTGTTCGCCGTCTCAGCCCACCCTTAAATTCTTAATGCAGCAAGGAAAGTACCTCGAAAATATCTTCGGGAAAGTCTTCCCTCGATAGTATGTAAATATTGTATGTAAAGCGCGACATCAAAGAGATTCTTGCGTACTATAATGCCTTAAATTTCGCGGAGAGATTAAGGAACAACGGGAGGCGAAGATATTGGAGGTTAGGAGGCGGCCGAAGGTTCATTACGACTCTCGCTGAAAACATTTGTCCCGCTGTCGAGCAACGGAATGAAAGGAAAATAAAAGGAGACTTCCACGGTGGACAGCGTCGGTGGAAGAATTTTTGAAACGCGATTTTACGAATCGCAGGGAATTCCTGATGAATATTCAAGAATCCGGCCGGATACGTAATCGTCAAAAGGACGAGGACATGATGGTCAAAAGCATCGTAGAAGAAGAGAATTCGACGTACAGAGCAAAGGGACCACAAAATCCCTGCTGGCATCCGTGCCAGCTCGGAAACTTTGTTACATTTTTGGTCGACGAAACGCTGGACGAATAAGTGGATCAAAGGGACGTGTTTCAACACGCCAAGAGGATGGAAAAACAGGAACGTGTACACTTGGCGACAGAAGTTTAAGAAACAAAATAATTTTCCGCGACTTTGTCAATGGACATCGTTCGCTCGCATATAAAACATGAATTTTTAAGATACCCAAAGAAAATAGTTAAAATGCTGAAGGTGAAAATTGTTCTCTTAATCTTGTTACATGCAACTGGAACGAAATCTAACTAAAAATGAAAAAAATCTAGATAATAAAAATTTAAAGTGAATTTTAAGGTACTCTTGCTGCGAGTTTTGAAAAATATTGATTTGAGGCAATAATTTTAAGGCGACATCATGGCTTATAATTAGAATTAATAAAATGACTTTTATCGTAGAGGATATTCAGTTCTTTAAATTATTGAAGTTCACTGTACTGCGAAAACAAAATGTTCTGAATTTTTTTAATGAGAAACCTGGAGAAGTCCAAATTTTTCGGGAAAGGGCTTCTGGTAGTAAAGTATTTTCAGTAATTTGTGCAGAAATGAAATTGAAAATTATAACGCTATTATAATGTTATTTTGAGATTAATTTCTAATAGATTCTTCATAAATTATAGTATAGCCTGAATATTTGTGCTGAATATACGAATTGTTTAAATATATAATGATTAAGAAATGTAATTGAAAATGTGCTGGACCTACACACCACATGAAAGGATTTTATGCCATTCAATAAGTGAATTCATAAGATTTCTGAATCTTTGTATATTTTACGAAAATATTACAATCGACTCATTAAGTATAAGTATAGTTTTATAAGAAAAACTGAACATTCAGTGCCTGGCATTGAGCAACTATTACCCATATTAATCTTCTTATAATTTCATTTCTCTTTTGTTACTATTAACTGCACCGAATTATGAATATCTATTATATTCTAATTCTACATACCTTAGATTATTGTTTATTAATCACATTAACGTTTCCATTACTTGTACAGTGTGTAATAAAAACGCAATATCAATAATAATAATAAGTTAAATGTTGTCTGACTGATTACGAACACTTTCAGTGTCGATTTTTAACAAATCGAAAGCAAGTTATGCGTGACCGGACACACTAAGAGAACATGCACTATTTTCGAAAAACATTCCAAGTTTTACAATGAAATGGTTTATTCCGAAAGACTTCCTCGTTTTTCCTACACCGTTACTACATTCGACAGAGTGGAACATCAATTCTGAAAATGAAGTTTCTTTACTGAAACAACAATCGCTGCGGGAGGCATGAGTGCAGATTGACTTTATTTCGATGGAATAAAGCATTCGTTTGAATGTTTTCTGAGAAAATCAGACGTTTCGTATGCAGTGCGCTGCATAAAACGTGCGTGAAGGTTCTTTGGGGGAAAACGGAAGTGCAGGAGCCGCTAAAACCGCACAAGGGAAACAAAAGGCGCCGCCAGCGAATTAACAACGATATTTTAACGCTCGACTTAATTGCATTAAACGGGGATGGAAGAGAGACGCGGAGCTGGCGAAGAAAAAAATAAGGAAACAGGAGGGAGGTGGTGGAAGAGGGTGAAACGTTCGTTCACGGTTCTTCTATTTCGCGATTGGATGTGCCGGATTTTCAAAGTGCTCCTTACTGCACCCCTTTGAGCCGAAACAAAGAGAGTGCTCGGTTCTCATTTTTCTTTTTTTCTTTTAGAGGGAAACGGGATTATGTTTTTAGATCTGGAAGAGAAAATTTGCAAGGGGACAGAGAGAAAATACGTTCGACATTTTTACACGTGCAAAATACGTGAGATCCTCCGTTGCTGTTGTATTTCACGGAAAGTACAGAAAGAACCCCGCCGCGCATCTACGTGACAGAATGAACGATCTTCTTATGGTTGTCCAATGACAGGGCGCCCTTGAAGAACTTTTGACAAATCTCGCAGAAGAACCGATACTTGTTCACGTGACACGTCAGGTGTTTGTTTAACAAGTCCTTCCGAGCGAACGTTTTCTCGCAGTACGTGCAAGAAAATTTGTCGGGGTTCACGTGGCACGCGTTGTGCCTGATCAGGTTGTCCAGCCTGGTGTATTTCTTCGTGCAGACGTCGCAGGTGAACTTCATTCGTACGTCGTGACACCTCTGGTGGTACCTGAGGTACCTTTTCTGCGCGAACGTCTTTTTGCAAGCGCAGCAAGCAACTTGATTCGATTCGTCCTTCTTCACGTCCATGTGATCCGCCAACTCGTCGCCGTTTAAAAACTCCTGCTTGCAGAACTGACAGACGTGCCTCTTCATTTGTCTATGTTTCTGTATGTTCTCCAGAAACGTGGGATCGGTCATTATTTTGTAGAGAAAGGTGTCCTTCTGCCTGTCGTCGAGCTTCGACGCGTCCTCTTCGAGGTTATCCTTTTTGCACAGATTCACAGCCTCGGTCGGTTCCTCGTCATCGCTGGAGGACGTGCTCTCATCCTCTCCGCAGGATCTTGGATCATGATCGATCGAAGGACCAGCGTGGATGCAGGAATTTACTTTCTGAAATATTTGGATAATTCAGACAGGGACATCATTTCTGTAGCAGTAGGCTAAGTGACCACAATATGTAGAGGCTCGATTGTTGCACGAAAACGGGGCTGAATATGCGTGCATGTGCAATTAATGAGGTAACCAATGGGTTGCAAGACGACTAAAATTCATGCTGCTTCTTGTACTATCGCTTTTCATTTTGTTTATTCGTAGCTAAGCAACCATCTTCACCGTGTGTTGGCGAAATGCAACAGACGAGAGTCGCTTGCAAGTATCGAGAGTGCAGCTATCGAGCTTCTACTGTACATGGTTCAATTTAAAAAAAGGAGTGCAATTGCACTTTTCTGGCGCATCATTACACTTACACATAAAGTGATTATACACAAGAACAGAGCTTATTACATTTAACTTTTACATTTACCAGTTTTTCTATTTTGAATGAAACAAGAGCTACTACCCATTTTAATACTGCGACTCATTGCGTATTTCCTTAAGTGCTCATTTATTTTCCCAATTACTCCTTCCACCCTGATTTCTTTAGATTTTAGAACAATTAAAAGACAGCATAAGATATTTGCAAAACAAATTTCAGGGTGGAATAGAATTTACTTTTTACTTTTTTAAACATTTATAATCCCAGAAAGGTATTTATATAAATTTAAAATCGCTTTAATAAAATTCGAAAACCTTACGAATAACCGTGTAATATTTTTCGTCTTACGATATAAAAACAAAACGTGACTCTAAATTTCCAGCATCCATAACAGAAAAAGTTTAAACAATTTCGTGGAACGGACGAGCTCGGTTCATAGCATATGTGATCACTTAGCATGGAATCGCTCATATAAAAAAAAACGGTTCTGTTCCAATTTTACGTTGTTGTTGAAGTCGTCGCTGCAAGGAATTTCCTGCTGATTCTCCTCAGGGTGTTCGCTGTTCGATGGGCCGGCTATCGAATCGTTCTGACAAATTTCCCGCTAGAAGATTAGAGAACAACCATCAGAAGGCATGGAAGGTTTAGAGGGAACGCAAACGAACGTGTTTACATTCTCGATACGGCGATGAGGAGAACGTGTCATCGCGTCGTCCACGAGTGAGTTAGCGAGCCACACGCAAACACAAATACCATAGCTGTCACATAAGCGTACCTTATGTTTGATCGACATGTCTAGCGCTTCACAATTATAATTCGGCTCTTCTTTAGTCTCCTCCATCCCGCCAGGCTTTTCTGACCGCACCGATGCATTCTCTGCATCATTAGAGACCTCCTTCCTTCTAACCTTCTCCAACTTCCCAATCAGGATTTCCGATTCGTTCCTGTGACCGTGAATGAATCGGTGCCTGGGCGCCGTTTTCACTCGCATTCTTAATTATCTAACTAAAAATAAGGAAAGCTTGTTTCTTGTTATTTAAAAGTGCGGCAGGTAGCGAGGACGAATAATAGAATGGAACAGGAAGACCGTACTCACTCACGCGTCGAATGAAATATTTCCAACAGTTTGAAGATTCTCGAATTTCTGAATGGAAATTCGAACGTTCACGATAGATTTCGCACCGTTCACTGGCACGCGATACGCATTTCACGGAGAATCGATTGATACTGAGAAGAAACAGTGTTTGGACGACTTTCGAGTCGACTTTGACGAACGACACAACAGAGGACGTACAAGCTAGAATATATTTTGTAGCCCTCCATTGTAGAACTCGAAGTCTACAGGGGTATATGTGTGGAACGCCGGCTCTGCTCGCACGTACCGCCGTTTCTTCTCTGATTTGAAACGTTCGGCAATGTTTCGGTCATAATCGAGTTCAAAGCGGCTTGAATGAAATTTAAAGTACAACAGACTCTGTTTATGAATCGGCAGAGGCTCTTGAGGCGTGGAAATTTGTAAACTTCATTCGCACCTGAGAGACGAAAGTTTACTGAGGTTTGTTTTTATCTGGTTACTATCGATCATGGCGGACGTAGATGATACTTGTGAGGTATCTATGGGGTTTTTGAAGAAATCTTTGAGACTTTTCTTTGGATAAAGAGAGCAAAAAGTGTTAAAGATCGTGCACATGAACGACAAAAAGTTTCAAAAGAGTGTAAAACTTTCTTGAGAAAAGAATAATAATAATCCATAAGAGGTGTAGTTTTACATATTAACACTTTACCCCCTATATTCTTTCGAGGGTAATCATTTTTAAAGAGAGTTACTGTCTGACAGGTGTTTGGAATTTTTTTCTGGTATCTTTTGCAAATGATATGCCGATATCGCTCTTTAAGCTGATAATAAATATTTACAGAATCTTTTTATTAAATGTGAAGATTTATTTGTCCATTCGGACAATGATCCAATAGATCGATACCTACGGCAGGTAATAATTAATTAATATATTTGTACATTACGTTCAATCTTTAATCGTTAAAGTCACGCAGCATTCCGTCCAATAAAATTGTTTTTAGTCATGTATTGCAGTAAACATTAGTTTTGTTTTGAAAAATTCAGATTGTTAAGCACATTTATTTTTTTAAATGCAGAAGAAACTCCAATATCTGATACGGAGATGTAATTTCTCGGATAAGCGAAATTTCAAATAATAGAGGATTCACCTTTTCCATGTTGATTGTTGTCTGTCTAAATGAAAATAATACACGCATCGACACCAAGAATGGAAGCATAATATCAAAGAACTATTTTCTGTTCAATTTAAGAGATGCACACTTTCTTAACCCTTTGATATACAAATAAAATGAAACTCGATGCGTTCAAAAAATATTATTTAATACATCTCAACAATTATATAAGTTTTACAATGACATAATAAACAAATGATGTATCCGGGCTGTCTTGGTATGTCAAGGGGTTAATTACAAAATTGTTCATTTTTATTATTTTATTCAGTTGTATAGAAAATCATTGTTCTTGTATTTCAAATTGCTTGAGCCCTCGCTTCAGTACTACAGACGTTTCAAAATATTCAAACACTTTTATTCTGATTTTCATAGTACATATTTCTAAGAAAACAAACATCCGCATTTCACAATATAAAATTGTCCAGTGAAATTATTTATTTATTTATCTAAGAATATCTGCTTTTGAGTTTTCTATTGCTATAACCGTATGAGACACAAGTTATGACATTTCGCATTTACTGCGTGCACGACGAGTTAACTCGTCCCTGCAAGTTTGTAACGGCACGCACAGGGTGCGATATCGCTGCACGAACTCCCCGGTTAACAGGTAAATACGGGTTAAGCAGAAGGCAGCAATATTTCTAACAGTCGGGAGAAACGAGTCAATTCGAAAGAGTGAAACAAGTGAGTCGATCGAAGGAACGGGCCGTTGTATCTAAAACACAGTCGAACAGACAGATAGGGAGGGGGTGTAGGAGCAGCAGAAGGATGGGGTCAAGCATAAAATTGGCAAAAAAAGGCTGGATGTTTGGTCGTTAATACGGCATAAGTAGGAGGCAGGGTTAAGCGAGGGTGAAGCGAGGATTTTTAATTGTAGTTCAGAGCATAACCCCGCCGGTATTGTCATACCGGAGCGACGCTTTTCTTTATTTCCCCAGTGGCTGGATGAGGTTATACATTTTTTTAACTACGGCAATGCCTCCGTCTTCTTATTAGCAAAGCTAATTGGAAATACAAATGGTTATTCACGGTAAGAAGGAAGCTTGAAGACCGACCGATGGAGGGCCACGCTTCCGCGAAGTATTAAGCTTGTATTTGCCCCGGATAATTAGGACTCTTTCCCGACCAATTCGGATGAATAATTGATTTCCCTCCGCCCCGTCCAGCCTCCTCCAATGACAATCACCCCGAAGAAAAATACAGATCTTTCGGATGAAATATTCAACGGAGCGAGGGCCAGGCGTCTACCTCGAAGCGTCTCGGACGATTCAATCGTAAAGAATTACCGCGTGACGAAGAAAAATTTTCGAATTTCCAGTTGCCAAGGACGAATCACGGTGGGTCGCGGCGCATTATGATTTCACGCTAACACTGCGGTAATGTCGTCAGAGAGACTTGCGCGTATAAATAATTCGCATGTCCGGACGCCCAACCCCTGGAATCTCGAGTCAGGATGGACAAGGGTGGAGAAAGAGGTCGCCAGGGGTGGGCGTGCAGGCTTTTTAATGCGCATCTCTGGGGGCGACCAGGATTACCAAGGCTAAAAAGGAAGTTTTTAATAATTTTTCATTTTCTCTATATTTATTATCGCGCGCTTCCTAACCGGAGGGGGGTCTTCTGAAACAATGGACGGCTGGGTACGCGTACGCGGCTCTACAGGATGTCTACGAACGAAAGGACACCGGCTTTCCTCCCGACAATACACGAAATTTAAATAAAGTTGCAACGCTCCGGGTTCTTCGGCTCCCGGGGAACCTGCAGCTTTTCGATCGCCCGGTAATCGGGGAAATTCGAGGAGGACGCGGGAACGGGAAGGAGCAGACGGAGGGTGGGAAATTCGTCGGCGTTAATTTGTCGCAGAGATCGCGAAATTGAAGCAGGCAACGGTGTCTCTCTTCTATCGGGTCCGACTTTCTCCTTGCTTTCACCCTCGCGAGCGCTATCGCATTTTCCACGGGCTCCATTTCGAATTAGGAACGACTCTTTGTCGATAAGGAAGAATGACGTGGACGGGAAAATTGGAAATTAGCGCGAGCGTCTGCTAATTAATTGACGGCGGCCGCTCCACGAAATTCTCCTTTCAATTCGGATAGATTCGCGTAAACGTTCTTCGGCTTACAGGTAATTACGACACGGCCAAAAAAAAAACTGACTCGAACCTCGTCTTTTGAGCCCCTTACGTATTAATCAGCAACGCCGAGGCTACGCGCCGCTCTATAAGACTTGAAGTATCGCAAGGAGGCGGACGAAAACATCAATATCAATAATAATTCATTGATTACTTAATTCATAGTTACCATGACGACCGCCTCTCGCTTTTCCCTCGCCTTCGAGCTGTTCTGTTTTTCTCGCTTCGACGAAGGAGAGTTACGTGCTCCTTAAGCTCGACGCACACCGAAACGAACTCCTTCCACGATCTTCGACATGTCAAAAACCAACCTCGCTCACGGTGCTGTTTCGAACCTCCGGCTGGGCCTGTACGATTTCGAACGAATCTGAAAAAGAAAGATCAAACAATTTTTCCAGAGCACGCAGCTTTCGGTACGTCCCGAAGGAATGAACGTCGAACGGATTTCGTTCGAGGAGAACAGGACGCGCGTTGTGAGCGTCGCATTAGGCTTGCTTACGGGTACGCAAGCAGGCAAGGAGAAACACGAAATGAATATTCAGAAGTTATTAGTCTGTAGTGAAATGTGACGGGGCTCACCCTTCTCGAAAACCACCCTGGCCTCGCCCACTCTTCCGTCTCATCCTCCTCTCGTCTCGGTATAGATTTTGCGATACATCGCGGCCGGAAACGCTCGCGAGAGAGCGAGACACCCTGCTGCTGCCAGTCGAAGAAGGGGTTGAAGCCTCGATGAAACCGGGAGGCCGGCGGGAGGGGGCGGAGGTGGTTGAAATCGTGAGAGAAGCCATGAGAACGAACGAAACGGCTTTATGCATAAGCTAAGAAACGCCATTGACGGCCATTCGGTTATACGCTTCGAGTTTCGCCGGATAAACAAATTAACGCCCCGCAGTAAAGACGATTCCCACGCTTGTGAAAAGAATCAGACTCGAACGGCGATAGCGATCGCGGAAAGCGGCGCAAACGGCGGAACAGCGGGCGATATTCAAATGGCATCAATTTCTAGGGAATTGCCCCGTATATCTGGCCGCAACCTGCATGCAACCCTTCGCGAAGGAACAGGGGCGAACCGTATTGGCAGATAGCTACGACATCGTTTTACAGCCCCTTATCTGGATAACTTACGGACATCCATTCGCAGTTCCTCTCTTTCTCTGTCCCTCTGTCTTCGCTTCGCGGTGTCATCGATTTCCATGGAAATCCCTCGTGCTCCTCTCCAGATGCTGTCTTATCGCCGGGAAACTGTCTGGAACGAATGATAAAAAACGAACTCTCGCCGGCCGTCCGTTCCAGGGCGGACCTCCCGATTCTCTCCGAAGAGACTTAATTTCTGGCTGAAGCGGACGGGATATTGCTTCATCTGCTTATATTACACATACAATATCGGGGTATCGAAGTCGGTTGATCCCGGTAGGTTCTCTCCCTTGGCAGCCGCCCATACATCACACTTTCTCCTTTATTAAACTCATATTTTTCAAAAAGTCTCGCCTCCTCTCGCTCGCAACTCGGAAATCAGCTCCACGGACGGGGAGAGGAAAATTCATTTGACTCTCCAGGATAAGATGAATATGAAAATTGCCCCGGTGAATGATGATTTACATTCGAACGTCACGTCACCGGCAGATATAACCGGAGGCCATGAATATGTATCCTGTTGCCGAGCGCGAGAAAAAACACTGTGATTGTGAGAAATACGGCGGACGGGTGTTCGAAAACAATGGGAGGGCAGTTCGACGTGCGGCGACGCGTCTGTTGCGGCTAGAAAAGTTCGGCCACTTTCGTTTCACGCGTGCTGGAGAGATTGGCCATTTCTCCGGCATAAAGAAGAAAGCCACCTCTTTCTCCCCTCTTTATCCCGCTTCCGGCAAACTCCGCCACCCTCGTGACCCGAAACCGCGCCGGTTATAAAGCATTCTTCCAGTTTATTAGGCGAAGACTCGCGGGCTCCTTTTTATATTAACCATGTGCATTATTAATGCGCCGGTATAACCGTAAAATGCTGATGAAAAAAAGTTGCGGAGTTTCTTCCGTGGCCTCCCGCGAGATTGCTTGACCGACTATACTCGCATTCGACCGGCGATGGAGCCGGGCTTGTCACGACTGTGAATGAATTTCATTCTACCGTTCCCGCGATTCCGTATCTGAAAATTAGCGTGCAAGGCACCAAGGACCGGGTCGATACTTAGGCGAGACGAAAGAGCCGCGCGGGCCCGGTGCATAAAACCGGATGTGTATGTATGCGATCAGCTGAATTTCAGAATTGCAAATTCTTTAATTCACGGCGGACGCAACGGCGACACCGGCAGGAAAATACCTTTGCCTGACCTATACAAACATCCGCCGCGATGTGTATTCAAAAATTTACATAGGTACATTTTGATTAAAGTGTCCTAGAAAGCAAATCTAATACACCGGGCTGACTGTCGGCGGTGTCTCTTTCTGTTTCTCCGTCGAAAAGTTTCAGGAGGCCGGAGCATGGCGGCTCCCCGTATCAGATGCATTTTCCTAATGGAAGGTCAGGTGATCGCGCGAGAGCAGGGCCGCGAATAATGATCAGAAAAATCCGTGAAGATTTATCTGTCGCGTCGAGGGTGAAAGAACGATACTTATCATGCAGGCGGGGGAAGAGAGAGGAATCCATATGTATCATCTGATGCAACGCGTATCTCTTACGTCTGGGCGAACGGCGGAAGAACACAAAGCTAATGCAATTTTGCAATTACATCGAGCTCGCGTTCTCCCATCCCTTTTTCTCCCCAGCCTCGGAGGAATGTCGGCAATACCGCGAGAATATTTAAATTTCGTTTCGTTTCCGCGTCGTTATTCTTTCATCCACGGTCCGCCGATTTCATCCCCTGTCGACGATTAATTGGCAAATCCAATCGCCGCCCAAAGGACCCGGAGACTTTTACCGCTAAGTCGTGAAAAACGGATTCCCTTCGCGCCGAAACGCCCCCGCGACGACGGACCCGCATGAATATTCGAACGGTTCCAGTTGTTTAATAAATAAACGGCGGCCGTCTTGCCGGTTCGATGGCGCGACGGCGAAACGAGCGACATGAAACGCACGAATTTCAAGATAAATTCCAAAGGACAATTACGACATTTTAATTGCACAATACGAGACACATAGAGGACGTCGAACAGAACAGAGGGACGACGAGATAAAAAGGAGAAGAGAGGCGAGAGAAGAGGCAGAGGCCCGGCGTGTGTCGCTGCTGGAAAAGGTGAAAGAAGAGAAAGACAGACAAAGGGGTGAGAGCAAAGGGGGTGGTCGACGGGTACAAGAAATGACCGAGCGAGCACACACGCGTATAATTATAATAACATTACTTGACAGAGATGGCAGCGAGAGGAGAGCCCTGCCGGACAGGCTCCGGCGGGCATTGAAATATTATACCTAGCAAAGAGAAAATAATTAAAATTCAACCCTTGCGCTTGCTTGCTTGCCTCGCATACGAACACACACGTACACGACGCCCGTGTGTGTGCATCGACGTATACTTAGCCGAGTATAGCACGCTAACCACCCCATCCTTCGCGGTTACCCCCACCGTGCGGCCCCAAGGATGGGGTTTTCCATATTTTTTCCAGCCCCGTAGGTACCAGGTATTCTAGAAACGTTTGTTCGTTACGAACGTGCCTTCCGACGAGTTGAAAAATTATAGATTTTTTTTCACTGTAAATCGAAAAACCGAGACCGACCCGAGGCGACGTACTCGTTAACACACCGACGCCTGTCAATTAGGTATCAGTCCCATCGGCGCAGCACCGAAATACATCGTCTTTAAAATAAAGATAAAGCTCAGCCGGGGGAAACTTCTTACTCGTCTAAACGCGATACCGGCACTTCGGTCAAATATGCATTAATAAAGCCGTATTAATCTCGCAGGGAAAGATAGAGCGATATTATCGAGCGACGTCCTCTCGGCTGCGTCGTAACTTTTTCATGAATAATCCCGGGGCTAATTTGAATAAATTATAACAGGCGGCGTTTGACTGGCCTCAAATTCACGACGCTGCTATTGATAGCCGTGAAAACGGAACAGGAAGGGGAAGCTTCCATTAATTCCTTTGTCTCCCGTTTTGCGGCCGGAGAAGTGATTTTCAAGGGCCTTCTTCTTTTTTTCTCCGGCCAATCCATTAAAATATCAATTAGACCGTCACTTCTGCCCGAGATCGATGCTCGTGCAACAATCGTTCTCATTGTGTCGACGGGAACAAAGGAGCCTCGGCTACTCGGAAACGCTCGTTCTTAACACTTTGACGGCCGTTGTCACGCAGATCACGTGATTTTATTCAGCCGAGTAACACCGATGTAAAATAAATAACTGGACAGAACTGTGGCTCATAATAAATCAATATTCAATTACACAGGGCTGAGTCATTAGCACCTTCTGATTTGTCTCCCTAACTTTATTGACGGATTACAGGGTGATTATCGTTGCTTCTGCAGCGTGTCCACGTTTCAAGAATTGATACCTTCAAATGTGAAGCATAAATCGATAGCCCAGGTAAACTGTTTGAATCTTTAGAAAGAAGAAATTTTGTTACTTACCGAAAGTATTTTCTTTTTCATTTATTTGTGTTGGATTAACCGCTAGAGGTTATTAGCGACATACAATACAGTGTAAACATTTATTTACATATAATACATTCGTAATAATAAGGAAAAAACAAGACATACTGATGGTTACGTCAGATTTTAGCTTATAATGAATTTTCTTTCAAACAGTGACTGCCACAGTGAAAACTCCCATACTTGGTCGGACATACTACAGTATCCAATTTCAAAGACAAATCACGTAGAAAAAAAATATGTAAATATTCAGTTACATAGTCCTGATCTTCTAGTTAAATTACAATATTAATTCTATTTAAAATTTTAATACAATTAGTAATTATTCAATCAAATACAATTTGTTGCGCTGGTCACCGGTAACCCCTACCGCAGTCAACGTGTTAATGACTTCTGCATGTGCGGTTTTCAAGTTTCGTACAATTGTATAATAAATGGTACCGGAAGTTGTTTACGTCTGAACCCAATAATAAAGTAGAAACTGTATAGTATTCAGTGTAAAGAAGTTATCGTAAAATGTTTCGGTATTTAACACGATGTCTGTCCACACTTTATAGGCTTAGAGCGTCACACCTGTTCAGACTTTGATATAACATAAGAGTAGTCACAAAAGATACCATTTTTAATCAGTAATGTTAAAAACTCTTTATACTTTTTTTATGCCTCTGTTAACTATTTTTAGATAATTTTACTAATACTGTTCGTAGTCAGATAAATAACAACTGAATTTAACACTAGAACTACCAAGGCAGTCAAAATGACTGGTTTTCAGTTTTACTATCTACGATTTATTTTTGACGACTATTGTGTTTACTTTGAATTGACCCTGATTAAAGCTAAAGAAAATTGTAAATAAACATTACTTTCTTAAATTCTGTATTTTTTCTAAAACGTGTCATTTTGATTGCATCGATGCAATAGGTGCACGTTAATCGTCGGTAGATCTAGTGTTAAGTGTCACCCACCTATGGGTGACACGGCAGTCAAAGTGTTAAGGGTTGTTGCAGAAACGGCGAAAGACAGTCTGCAGGATATTTGCGGCCTTGAAAGTGTCAAGTCAGAAAAATTCAGAAGAGGAGAGCACCGCGATCTTGGATTCTACGACAGCGTTCCCGAAGTATCGAGTTCCGATAGCATCTACGAAAGCCATCGAACCTCGAATGGAAGAGGGTTGTTGCCGCAAGCTCCCAACGCAGAGAGGGTCGAGAGACAGAGATACACAGAGGAATCGTTGTCTGCGAGTGTTATTTGTACCGTATCGAAGAATACCCCGACTTCGAGCCGAACCCCGTCGCCATTTCCCTGGCTCGTTTCGTTTCTCCGGCGACAAATAAGCAACGGAACGAACATGGCCCTATCTCGCGCCAGGAACTCTCTAGATTCCTGATTCCGTGTCCCTTCGCTGAAATTTATCTTCTTCGACCCCACCCTCTAACCCCAGACACGTCGCTTTAAATTCGAATCGGATTCTTATCGGTGGCTGTCGACCACGTTTTAATTGTAATCGCAGCCGTGACGTGCGCTAAGTCCAATTCCATTCTGGTTCGTTCTGTTTATTAATAAATGTCCAAGGCGCCGGTGAACCCCTTTTCTCCTGCGACTTTATATCCCCGTTCGGCAGAGGGTGTGTTTGAAAGAGTAATACAATTGTACAGGGAGTATTTAACGAACAAAACAACAAAAATAAAACTGTGAAAAGAAACACTGGTCTGACAGCACAGGACCACATAAGAAATGTGATTATATTTCTATAAGTATCTTGTACTTTAAGAAGTAATCATTTGGACGTAATTGAAGTTTCGACCAAATTTCATCGCTAAGACCTCAGCAATCGATGCGACGTCAACACGTTGAACGCCGCGTCAGTCACAGGTGATTGACAGATCAAATTTAATTGAATTAAATAATTATTGATCGTCGCAAAATTTTTAGCAAGCTTCATACTGAAACAATAATATAGGAATAGAAGAACACGATCAAGTACTCAAATATTTCTTTTCTTTATGATTTGTATAAAGTATAGTAAATTATATCGTGTCTGATTAGGTACGGCCATTTTCACTGTGGCGTTCAACCTTTAAACAACACATGAAAAAATGTGTATTGAAATTTTTTATTCGATTCTTTGTTTTTTAAGAAAACTAACACTTCTTAACTACGCGCCGCAATAGTGGCTTCCCGTTAAATAATCGCTTAAAACGACACGCCACTATAGTGGCTCATCTGTTTCACGTCTTACTTTGTGATTATGGATAGATATTTTCATACGCATTTCCTTCTCCTGTTTGAATTTAACTTAAACTTAGATTCATCACTTTAAATGACTGATTTTCAGAGTGTTATATATTTTTAATAATACTCTTTCGCAAATTTTAACTTTAACAAGACCGCATTTGCTTCTTGAAATGTTCGGAATAGGCAATTTTTATTTTGCTGAATTATTAAATATCCATCGTGCACCAAATTGGATATATTAAATTGCGTAAACATCCGCTGTCTAGTTATGTGAATTACAATAAAAAGGGCCAATGTGAACCCTTTCCCAAAAAATTACAAATCGAACATTGGCTCCTTTTTCTACTACGGTACAGACACAACAATTTACTTTCCGCTCAAATAAGGATTGAATGAACTTTGCAGCCAAAATCTCCGGTAGTCTTTATTACTGGACGCTTTGTGGTGTACTCACACATTGTCAACATTCGTAAGAAATGTAAACAAGATTCAGGTAGTTCGTAAAAGTCAAATAAACACATCCTTTGTGCTACGGAACCGGATAAACTCTTACAATTAGATTTCCTTAACGTCCACGTAAATACAGTTGAGAAACAATCGTATACAGGCATTCGATGAAGTAAAAATTCGAAACACGTTACTACAACCATATAAATTTCTTATTCGACGCATATAAGTTTTTATGTAACAACAGGGATAGAATTTTCAACGATTTATAGAGTAACTAAATAGCTATTTTTATTACACAATCTTGCATTATTTTTAATTATGCGAAAACATCACTCGTTTGCTTTTACAAGCATGTACAGTATAGTTGATGTGTAGTTGCAATGCCTTCTCCACGAATATTCAAAGTCAATTTTCGAAAACCAAGCCTTGAAACAATAAATTTTACTTTTTTCCACTATACTTTTGAACAAGGAATCACCTCTGTTTCCATTGTACTATGGTTTTAAATACACATCCTACATATTCGCTATATCTTTTTTAACCCTTTTCCCTACACTGCTTCTAATACAGTGATACGTATTGAATTACACAAAGTAAATGAATAAAATTAAATTCATAATCGTTCATCAATTTTTGACCGAAACAACATTCTTAACCCTTTGACTGCCATCGACGCTTATAGCGATTACCAAATCCGCTCACCGTGTGCTATCGACGCCTATAGGCGTTCAGCGCAACGGCTCACTATATACTGCTGTAACTCGGCCGCACGCAGTGTTCGCTTAGTTTTCAGATAGCCCACAATCAAAGGTTTAATTTCCAGAAACAGCACCACAAAAACATCTTGCAGCTACTAGTCGCTCGTATCAACACTTTGACTGCCACGACACCCATATATGGGTGACACTTTCATTCAACCATTATGTGAGCCGTTTATTTTGAAAGTAGGGCAAGTCCATTTTTGAAAAAAATTAAGTTAATGATAACAATAGATAGAACTTAATATGAGTTTTGTTATCTGTAAACGAAAAAAAAATGAACTTGCCCCACTTTCAAAATAAACTGCTCATTTATTTAACCTTTTGTAGTATTCATAAATTTATTCTCTGTAGTTTAATGGTACCAATATAAAAATTATGAGTACTCCTAAGATTCTTGATTAAAAAGATTTTAACTTGCAATTATATTTCCTTTGTATAGAAATTTAGAAAGATTTTCATTTTGAATCAGTAGAGTGTGGCAGTCAAAGTGTTAAAAAATTCTCGGCGTGCGAAGGGTTGGAATAAGAACAAGAGGAAGCTGTACCGTGGACAAGGAAATGATCTTGAGAGGCCTAATTCTAGTGTCTCTGCTATTGCAAACGATTGTAATTATTTCTCTATGGTTACTCGAGACGGATGAAAAATAAAGCTGCTATGCGCGATAGAAAACGGCGCGCCAGGTAGACGTATGTTTCATCTCGCACGTTCGATACCCCCGTCGCATGAACATAAGCTCGACGAGGCGCCCGCCGACGGTATTACGTATTAAAAGTTGCAGCCGACGTGAATTTTTCACAAAGGAAAAAGTATTCGGTGCCCGCCGCTCTCTCGTATCTTCTATATTAAAATCTAATATGCGAGAGCAGGCACACGTAATATCTATTACAGAGTAATATCGCCCCCGAAAACCTTGCGTGAACACTTTGTCACGTGTTTGAGGGGTTAGCAGTGTATTAAAGAGACTAACGCCGCGTCGGCCAATTTTTCCGCAACTTCTGATATATTCCTCACGAAAGATATTCGCTGCTACTTGTAGCAGAAATTATTATCCATAGTAGATAAAAAGATCGAGGAGAGCTGGTCTTCAAGTGACGATATCGTTCGTTTAGAAGACTTATTTACCTGATAAAAAATGATCGAATAATGTAAAACACTTTTGTTCTTTTCGTATATGTTATAATAACAATGTATTTTCGATAATAAGTCCATAGCTGTTTTGTTCTTCATTTGGAGTCTGATTTTATGAACGATGGTGAGCATGCTCGAACCTTTAACACAGTGAATGCCACAGTGAAAACAGCCATACCTAACCAGACATAATACAATTTACTATTCTATATATAAACCGGAAAAAAAGTGATTTGAGTACTCAATCGTATTCTTCTGTTTCTACTTTATTAATTCAGTATGAAGTTTGCTCAGAATTTTGTGACAGTCAATAATTATTTAATTAAATTAAATTTAAGGTGCCGAAAATAGCGGTATTTTCGATTATTTGATTTTTAACAAATGCTCTCCCACATGAACTTTGTGATACCTGAAAAATAGAGAACTCTTTCGGATATCATGTTTGTATGTACACAAAGTGCTGTATGGTCACATCATTTGGTTCAGATGACAATGATGTGCAGAAATTCCCAGACAATAAATTTTTCAGTGTTATATTAAATTAAATTAAAAAGTAACTCATAGAGAAAACAAAATGGAGATCTGTGATTGCGCCTCTCATTTTTGAGGATTTTTATAAATCTAACTTTATCACAAATTTTCCGAAATACGGTTGCAAAATAAAATATTCGGAATCTTTCGCACGCTACTGTAAGTCATCATGAACTATTAATTGTTGCGACCTGCCGTATTTTATATACAGAATACAACCTCATGAAAAGAATGTGCATTGTAGCCAATAATTTAGGTAACACCATTGATATTTTCAATATAGTGCCATATAAAAGTCATGCCAAAATCTTAGCAATTATACTGTTTGTAATCACAAGCGCTCTATCCATTTTTACGTCTCTAGCTTCAACTTATATCTTCCGTGAGTCATACTGAGGTGTGAAATGTACCCATAAAATAAATAAATAAATTAATCTATACGTAGATGGAGTGAAGAGAAAAGATGGATCCCAGAAGAGACGCAACGGGAAAAGATTTAATCAGAGACGGATGAAACAATGTTAGAAACACGGTATGCCGGTTCAACGAATTGTTTTGATAAGTCGCGCGGACAATACGTCGTTAAGGTGGCAAGGATTTCTCTGGGAGAAGGTGGATAGAGAAAGATGACTGGCACCCTCGAAAAGGGGGTGCAAGACGACCAAGGAGGACTCTCGAAGTTTAGATTAAACTCACCGCGGATAAATATTCGTAATGGAGCGCCAGGGTGCCATAAATTAGCATGCTGCCCTCTCCTGTCCTTCCCGATTCGACAATCTGTACACCGGGGCCCATAAACTTGGTCTTTTCTCCGTCACTGCGCTACACGTCGATATACAGAGCAACTTCCGCGTGAACTTCGTCTTCAAACTCGCAAAACTTTGCGATAAGAACGACTTTCGAGAATATTTAAAAGGAGAAACGCGGCGTGTACGTCGCACACACTTAATTGCGCCAAGAGAATGGAACTTGAGACCACATGGAGGACGCTTTCGCCGTAGGGGAGGTGAACCGCCATTAATCCACGGCAGAATTGAGTATTATTGGGGGATACATCGAGGATTTGCGGCGGGTCGGGTTAAAATCTCTTCCAGTCGTATCTCAGGAATATCTGGTAATCGTTACTTTACGTACTGGCGAGAAAACTCCACGCCGGACCTCTCTATCTGGAAGATTAGAGCAGACGCGGATTTACTTTGTTTTATTGGCCAGCCGATCCCTACGATCTGACCTGAAAGGGACTTAATTGGTGTTGCGGGATCGCTTTGATACCACAGAAGCGTCTGCCCGTCGAATTCCTATTTAGGATTTCCAATCTGGGACCATTCTGACCGAACCACGCGTGCAGCCGCTGTTTCGAGCGCCTCTAATTCTTTCCGAAGCATCGGGATCGATAACGAACCAGCTGCAAAGATATTTTGAATCCCAAAGGTGTCTCCTTCGATCTCAATACATCTTGGCGTGTCTGCAACGCGATACAGGGAAAAAAAAGGTTCTTCGATGCTCACGGGGCTGCTTTCTGGATTGAAGTGGATTAATTGGTTGAACACTCACGGGGGTTCGAGCCACCCCCTCTCCCCCATTCAATTACTTGTGATCTTTGCCGCCAACCCTTCGGATATATCTCGCCGCTGTGAAAATTGGTCCCCCTGCTTTTCTGCCAGCCCTTGCGCCAAGGGAAAGGTGCGCCATTGCTATCCCTTCCAAGGAGAAAACCTCCATGGGGGACCTTTCCACGTGACTATGCCTATCGATCCGATCGAAATCCTTCGACTCGAAATCCCGCCCGGCTAATTGGCCGTGAGTTTTTTAATTTACGTGTGGCCCGCAGGGTGAAACTTGGGCTGGGGTCACACGAGCGTTTAAATAACGTTCATTGTGACGGACGTCGTAACGACCGTTGTAGAAATATATTGTTGTGAGTACATTACAGTGTACACGCGAAAAACGTGCGTCTTTGTGAACGTATATTAGAACAGACAACACATGTCTACGCGCAGGTTAGTCACACGAGAGGAACATCAGACGTTTATTCTGTAATTACCGATCTCCTTACCAAGTATATATTATTTACAAAACTGGCAAATAATATTAATAATAGATAATAATAATGATGGTAATTCATCGAACGAATTAACAGACGTGTGGACTAGTTGAAAAATTTTACAATTTATTTTAACACAAACATTTTATACTTTATATCGATATCTTTCAATATTTATGGTGTGAACTAACATTTTTCTCTTTCACCTGCCCTTTGAACATTGCATTGCGTCATAAATACCTTTCAATAAATAACAAATTTTTTTGTTTCTAAAATCAAATAGTATATCTGGGCAACAGATTTTTGCTTCATATTTAAAAGTAGGAACCCCTAAACCGTAGACATGCTACAAAACCGAGAACGGTCATCCTTTAATAAATTGTAAATAAATTTCAGAAGGCAAATCGGAAGTTACGTGTGACTCGACTAACCCAACAAGTTCTCACTTCTCTACAAGCACGTCCGTTCGAATGAACGTCCGTCGCAACGGACGTCACTTGAACGCTCGTTTGTCCCTAGCGTTAAGGCAGCCGTTTCGAGTAACCCTCTCGTTTTTCCTGCCACACATATATCACGAGGAAATAATTAAACGCCGCTGGACCTCGACCCTGGCCCGTGATTATTAATTAGATCATGCGTGCCGTACGATCTCGATTTCCACGGAGGCTGAGCGAACGGGCGAATCGAAACAGGCGGACCGGCGGAAAAATCTGCGTTTCGAGTAGCTTCGGCATCGTCTTGGTAATTTGCTGATCAATTTGTCGGGAGGTGTGACGCTAATTCTCGGAGATACTGTCAACTCTAGGGTGATTATCAATTGCCTTGTCAATTACACCCCGTCCGACGTGCACATGCTGCTAAACCCTCGAAGCCCTTGCTGTTGCCATGACCGAATCTCGAGCCCGGCCTGATCGCAACGAGTTATTTAATTACCACGATCTATCACCGGCTGTCGGCTTCCAGTCTATAATGCATGATCGATCGTGCCTCGACTTTCCTCGGGCTACCTTCGTCATCGTGTGTGCACGCTCGTTCAGGTGACGTCGCGGAGCAAGCTTTTCTAGAAATTCATCCGGTGCAACTTCTTTATTCCGGCCTTTGCCGGCTCGTCGCCGACGAGCGGCTCTCTATTTGGATATAAAAATTTGTTTAACGTCGCAGAAGGGGAGGAATCGATTAAGATATAAATTTCAGGCAAGCGGGACGAGCTTTTTCGTCGTCATTTTTATCGGCGCGGATAAGACAGCCGGGCTAATTCGCATTCCCCTTGATGTCTGGCGGAGTTAACAGTTTTAAGGGATGAAACGAGTATAGATCGAAGGAAGGCGATGGCGAAGAGGGGAACGAAGACGACGGTCGACGTCGTGGAAAGGAGGCGAAGCAAGAAATTGATATAGCATACGAAAATGAATTGCCCCTTTGCCGAAGAATGTTCCACGGCAATCTGCCTCGTGCCTTGACTTTTTATACGTTTTACGCTCATTTTCAATTTTCTCCCTACCGGCGCGCTCCTATAAAACCTTGCGGTATCGCCGGAAAGTGTCACGCTCTCGTGCGTTCCATCCTCCGGGAGGATGAATACAAACTGACTCGTTATCGTGTTCCAATTGAAAGCAAATCAGACGGTGATCGGTCCAAGGCCTGCCTCCGCATCGCCGTACCGTTCTCCACGGTAATCATTTTTACGCTGGAATATTTTTTGTCAGAGCACTCCACATCGAGGCGGAGAACTGAAAAAACGAAGCGGAGAGCGGTCCGTGGAATCGAACCGCGATTCTCTTTGCAAAAGGGCGGTCGCCGGTGGCCTCAGACTTTATCCGGTGTTTTTATTTACACCGCATTATTTACTTGCCGTGTATCCTGCGAACGAACGGCAGCATAAAGCGGTCGGAGGAGACTCGGATATAAGCACACAAGCCGGTTCATTAGAGACATTTGAGCTCCTCGCGAGGGGCTGGTTCGGGCTGCAAGAGAGAAACGGGGTGGGTTTCAGGGGTCTCGCTCTGGGGTGGTTGGGTGGAAACAGACAAAATCAACAACGAGTAACGAGAACTCCGCGATATTAATCCACTCGTCGAGTTTTCAAACTTCCTACAAAGGCACCGCACCCCATACCCGCCCGCCCTGCCTCGTTCACCCCCGCCTTCACCTTTCTCTTGCAGTCGGCATGTTTGCGAACGAAACCATAATCAATATTTTATCACTGCTCGCGCGAATTGCCTTGCGCCCAAGAAACGGGAAGTCGCCCGTTGTCACTCGCGGCCTTCCGACGACTGAACGATGATCAATCAGGATTAATAGGATGGATCAGCCGTGCGGTGGACGGCACACACGGCGTTAACCGCAGGTAATCGAAGCCGGCGCGGTTGTAACTCGAAGCGTAGGTGAAGCGTCGAGTGGTTTCAAGTGTCACTGACTTACGACGATTAGTCATCGCCACCTCAATTGACCCGAGATCATCGTCTAGAGTATTCTCGGTGTCAATTGCGGCACGCGCCAACGATTCATGCTCTCCGTGATCGGCCCGAGGCGGGTTGCGTCATCGTCGAATGGACTCCAATCATCGAGGACGCGAAACCGATCCTGAACCGGCGTATTTTTAGCTTGACCATCGTTGACACGCGTTACGATTCACGGGAGTTTAATAAAGCGGAGCGATGCTCGACGGATGGCTCCGCTGCGCGAACGGCGAACCCACGGAAACGGAAATCCCGTTCCATCGGGGAAAAATGCGAGAAAACGGAAAGAACGCCTTCCGCGGCGTTTGTGAAGGGCGCCGGTGGCGGAGGGAGGAATCGAATGCATTAAGATAATTAATTATAAAATTCACGGGAGCCGCGGAACGGGAAGTGCAAGTTGCGAGAGCGTGGAGGCAAATCGAATGTAGCTGCTCCGCCGTACGTTTACTCAGAAGACATAAATCAGAATTAAAATGTAGATTCGGCAAAATATTTTCGCGGCGGGCTCCGCAGATTTTCTTTCGAGGCAGGCTGAAATATGGAAATGGTCGGGCGGGAACGAATTAGATTTCAGGAGCGAGACGTGTCAAATTGTTTGTGGAAGCGATTCATCCGTTTACGAGCGTGAATCAGAGTCAGAAATAGCCGTGATCATTACACGTATCGCCAATTGTATCGGCGAATGGTCATTTGATCCTGACTCGTCTAGAAACGAAGTAGGTTGTATTAATAATTTCACGCCGTAACAGCTGTCAGCTCAGTTAATTAATCCGTCCGCCAGCGGCGATTTTAATTGGTTACTTCAACACCGCGACGAATCGATGTTTCTTCGAAATTTTCCGATATCCCGTGTCGTTTATTTAGAAACGGCTTTGTCAGGATGCTGGTCGATTTTCAATCGTCCTCCAAAAGGATTAACGCGCCCGTAGGAAATCTTGGAACGCAATATTCTACGATATTCAGGTTGGAGGGAATGGGAAGAGAGTTGGACTTTTACCACGGCCCAATATTGGTACTCCTGCAAGCCTCTTCTCTTCTCTGTCGATCTCCCTTCGTCTTTCGTCTTCCTCCAGCGAGAGGAAGTTACTTGACAACTGTTATTTGCATTTCTATCCTATTGAAGAAAATATCTAATAAAGTTTCGCGAGAAACGGCGTCTCGAAGAGAAGAATGCCGGCGGTTCGCCTCCGGCCATCAGAATTTCTACTTTCAAGCTTAATTCGAGTGCTCCGGAAGTTCGAATAGTTCGATGGACGCCGAATACTTGGGGAAAGCTTTCCCCGTTGCCAGAGAAAACCAGTCGAAACGAAATAACGATCCAGGCCGCGGATTTTTTTGATTTTCGACGCATACCTGACGAGAGCGCAGCGTGATTCGAATGTCTGAACAAGGGAGTGTCCCGTTTAACCCTCTGAGCCCTGAATGTTTTGAAAAAACAACCGTGCACCATGTGCTGGAGTTTTTTGCGGCAGAACACGCGTTAAACTGAATATTTTATTAAAGTAATATGCATGCCAGTTGTGAAATTTTTTCAGTGTTTTGAAATATGTAACGAAACACATATACAAGGTGGTATATTCAACACGTTGACTACCGTGGGGGCCATCCATGACCGGCACCTCAAATTTTGTATCATTAAATGACTAATAATTCTTAAAAAATGTTTGGGATAACATTAATATTGTAATAATAGTATAAGGTGGTATCTATGCGTTCAAACAGTAAAATATTCTTTTCTTCCAGGATTTATACTTAAGATAGAACATTATATTATGTCTGACCGGGTATGGCTGTTTTCACTTTGGCATTGAACGTGTTAACCAGACCATCTGTATTATACAGAATTTATTTTTATCTTGATTTATTGCAAATAGGTTATTAATTAAAAAATAATTTGTCATTCACACGATTGAGAATTGCTTTGTAAACTACATGTATATATATTATTACATCAAATTAAACATACCTTGCAATAAAAATGTTTTATTAAAAACATTCAGTATTACCTACTTGTTATTATATACAGTGCTTTGATTTTAATGTTCTTAAATTAACATTTTATATAAATTCATAAATTAACATATATCTAAATTGGTGAACGATGGACATTTAACAATTTAACAAAATAAAACGTAGATATTTTAAATACTCAAGGTGCAAATACAGTCTTGTTGAAGTTTCATTTATTTAACTGCATTAACATAGGATATATGGAAGTCTAAAGTATGTGTTTGCATAAACATTCATAGTCTACTTATAACGAATATATGAAGTCTGCGTCAATTAATACGTTAAAAACATTTATTCCTACTTAAAAAGGATCAAGCTCAGTGTTTTCTCTAGGCCTCTATCCATAAAGAAACTATCGATTTTACTATGCGAATTTTACATACTTACCATATTATGTTCCTCCCGAATCGTTCAACCTTTATTTCAAGTATTTTTCAATATCACCAACAGATTCAAAGATATCTGCATGGATTTGTTTAAATGACACTTAAAAAGGTGGATTAATTTTAGATAATCTTTATTTGATATATTTTTTAGTATCACCAACGATTAGAAATATATTATCGAGGACCTTTTTAAACGGGTCCTAATTAGGTGGATCTACTTCAAATATTTTTCAAGATCACAAACAGTTTCGAAGATATTATCGTGGAACTTTTCAAATAAGGCCTAATTAACACTTTGACTGCCATGTCACTCATATATGGGTGACACATCGATTCAGTCATTCCTCATTAGAGCATGTGTAACATTAATAAATATATCTGAACAGGTCTAACGGAATTAATATAAAAACTATGAAATTTATTAATATTTTAGATGAAAACGCATATTATTTAAGGTTATATTCGTTCAGTATAAAAATGTAGAAAGTTTGTAATTTCCAGCTAACAAAACATAGCAGTCAATGTGTTAAGTGGATCCACTTCAAATAACTTTGATTTAACATATTTTTCAATATCACCAACAGTTTCAATGATATTCGTGTAGATCTATTTAAACGGGGACTAATTATGTGGATTCATTTCAAACAACTTTCCTTTCAAATATTTTCCAATATTATCAACAGTTTCGGAGATATTCGCGTGGATCTGTTTAAATGGGGCGCCGTGTATACCGAACGATGGGGTTCGCGTAAAAAAGGTAAGCGCGGCGATGATCGCGGCCCCATGAAATATGTATTTCAATATACGCTGGCGCCGATATATATTACCACAGCCGTGAAATTTTATGTCGCATTAAAGACGCCAATATGTCTCCGCGCGAGCATAAAAATTGTCGAACGTATTAACGCCCCGTTTTCCAACCGATTTAATAAAGCTCCATGCAAGAAAGCGATCCATCTGTACGTATCGGTGATCATTACAAACCGCATTAATGCCGAGAATCGAATCCCTTTTCCCCCACCGATCGTAATAGTCGCGTCGATGCATTTATAGTGGGTGAAAAGAAGTATTCCTGCAGCCGCGAGAACGATTTCAAGGCCTATAAAATTTTCTCCATCTATAAAATTCCGAAAAACAAATGACTCGTGCATAGCTTTAAATCATGCAAAAGAAATTTAACTGCTTCGATTCTTAAAAGAGAGTAGGTGTTCTGTACATCTGTGTGTGCGATAGTAAATTAGTGTGAATGTACAAAACTTGAAAATCAAAGACTGTGGTATAATGAAAGACTATGATCCTAAATACTAACTCAATTAATACGAAAATGTGAGTTTTACACGACAAATCATTTGTTTGTGAAAATGCCTGCCCATTAAACAATGTTATCGTTGATACAGAAAAAATAGTTTATCTACTGATTTCTGGAGGTACAAAGAAACAGCAACCCCTACTAATTTCCCTAGGCACAAATTTAATTGTTTAGCAGAAGAGTCATATAATGAAATTTAATAACTTTCTCTAACAATTGTACATGGAAATCTAAAGATAGTAGCGTCGCCATGTGCAATACTATTTTCCTTTAACAGATTCACAAATAAAGTAAAAAGCAAGAGCAGGTGAATCGGATTTCCTGAAATATTAAGCGATAACCGCGTTTCCCCGATTTTGGAGCGCCTTGTTTGAAGCTTCAGAAACCAAATGAAGTCTCCAGCTAGCTCTTGGGTATCCCCCGAATCCTATCAGTAAAAGAGGAACGTCTTGGTCCCGGACATCACCCTCCGCGGCGCGTTTTAATTAAAGCAATAAGAACAAGACGGCCACGGGGGAGAGCGAAAGGGATTCGTTACTATTTATTTCTAATTATCTTCGATTCCGTATAATCCGGCGTCCTGGAACACCGGGGATACCCTCTCGCCGTAATCGAATAATTAAGCCGTTGATTGGAGCTTTATTACCCAATCCGCGAAGTGAGTTTTTATTGGTCCTCCCGAGCTTGGTCGTTGAGTATTTAAAAAGGGCGATTGCTTCCAATTCGAGGGAGATCACCCGCGAGATTGGACCGTGCATAATGCATCACCCGGTATGTATCCCGATCTCTCGAACCGTCTCGCGAATATTTTATCGAATTCGAGCGCAATTAATAGCAGACGACGGAAACCGCACGGCGAGGGACTATCAGAAACTCGTTTTCAATAATTGTGCGATTTACCGGAAGAGATGTACGCCGCTGGTGAAGAAGGGTGCCCGGGCATTGATTTTGCAATGTAAAACATTTCAGCGAGCGACGGAGGGATCCGGGAACGAAAAGATATTGATGGTTACGGGGATTTGATGGCATATTGCTCGACTCTGTGATGTCTTTGGTAACGCTTTCCGATGGCTGGCGTGTATTAAGAGAACAGGGGTGGCCAAGACGATTTCAAAGTAATGCGTCACTGTCAGGAACACATCGATTTCCCCCACCTGTCGTTCGAAACAACTATCGAATCGTGCGTGTGTACATACTTACGTACTTACGTAGCAGCAGCGAGGAATCGATCCAGGATGCTGCCGAAACGAAGATCAGGTCGGGACGGAAGCGGCGGGAGAGTAAAATAAAGATGGCCCCGGAAGATCCAAACGAATCGCCGGTCTGTGTCCGGCGGGTGACATTTCATTCTTGCAAGAGGCTATTGTCTCGCTTCCCTATCAGATTCTTTCATTTCTCCGGCTTGCCGGTCCCCTCGAGACCGCACGATTACTTCCTTTTTGTTTTCATTTAATTACTGATGTCAAGGGGTTGTAGCCACCCCCAGCGACCGCGCGGCTCACTTTTTTCCCCTACCCGAACGTACCTCTATTATTCCTTTATTTATTCCAATTGTCCGCGCGACGTGAATTTGTCATTGCCTTTAATTTCTCCTCCTTCGGGGCGAACTTTCGGATGGAACCGCATCGACACGGTTTGCCGTTGGCACATCCGTAATGGACATCGTCTGGGGGCTGTTAAGATTTCCGAGCGTAATTGAGAAACGCAGCGAAGGTTTCGAATCCAGACGCAATAGATAACATTGCAATCTGGAATTACAGGACAGCCTGTCACCGTATGAGCAGAGGCCCAAAAAACGGCTATTCACAAAACATTTCTCTTAAAAAATTGTTCCCAGGACTCTTACAACAATTTCTGACGGGAAAAATACCTAAATCTCTGTCTCCAACACATCACGAACTACATCCATAGAAGAACATGTACCCCAATCAGGGAAACACACGTCTACCGTCGCATAGATTTTCGAAGCCAGTAGGAAAATAGGAAAGAGTTAATATTAAACAGTTTCCAGCGTGACAGTCAGATACACTTCGACTCTCGAACATCTTCTTGTATAGTCTCTCATTCGAACAAAGTCTCAGTTGTTCAAAGTCACTATTATTCACGCCTTTTCACTAGAATTCCTGTGTGCTAGCTTGTCTCGATCTTGGGTGAATTCCTTAACACGTTCATTGCGAATTTTAAAACCCATTTTCCCTCCCCAAGGGCAGATTTTTTTATTGTTTTACTTTTATATGTTTTTAAGCCATACATGGTGAATACTATTACATTTGTATCGATTTGAAACATTTTTAAAAAGCAGAATAGATCTACCCTTCCAGGCAGGACGAGTCATCCGAACATCGAAGTTAAGCTACGATGGCCACGAATCAACGTTGGATAGGTGATCGTTGTCAGTGCTTCTGTGATGCTCTTGACAATACGGTGGTTCGAGACCTATCTAAAAGTATAGATTCCCCGGCTAAAAATGATCTTAGCAGTCGATGCTGGGTTACCTACAAAGAAACAAGCAAACAAATCAGTAGATCAGTTAGGAAATCCAGCAATGTAAGATAAGGGGTACATCTACCTGGTTGGCAATGAATGTGTTAAGTGGTTTGACTCAAAAACATAACAATAAGGTTTGCGACACGTTCGGTTGCATAATCGTTCAATTGTAATTCCAATCCGGCATGCAGCAGCCGCCATATCGCGAACGCAACACCGTTTTCGAATACGTATCGTCGATCCCCATTTACAAAATTGCCGGGACCCCTTCGGATTCGAGGGCGGCTAACATCCTTTATTGTCAGAGACCGCATATTCGCCGTTTCCACGGTTTGCATACCCTTCTCGGCAATAATACGCGTCGAAAGAAGAGAGAGTGAGAGAGAGAGAGAGAGAGAGGAAAGAAACAACGCAGCGTGACAAGAGCTGAAAGCCGAATATAAAAGGAGGCCTCCATTTGGGAATATTGAAAATATTGATTCGGGGATATCGCTCGGCCCGGAGAAACATCACGGCCGCGCGACGAACATTTTAAATCGTCCGCGAATACTCGATACTTTTGCCCATCTTTTCGGATGATTAAAAGAGAATAAAGAATCTCGCCGGGCTGCAAATGGAACGGAGGAAAGGGGTCGGTCCATCGCGAATAAAAGGTAAAAAAGAAATGGGAACGAAAGCTTGCGTCTCACGTACGGTGCGTTCAAAGTTTCACCCCCCCACCCTCATCCCGTCAACACACAGCTTCGATATCAATATTCTAAAAACATCCTTTGTCGTGCTGCTGGAAAAAAGGCGCGTGTAATGCACGTTCGCTTGGCTGCAGGGCCGTTTCCAGCTTACCAGACCCAGTATCCAACAGGTATGTATCAAACGTTTGCACGTAAACCCCCTCGGAGCGCCGATATTTCCCGAATTTACACCGATTACCCCTTCTGTCAATAACCGTGCACCCATTGCCACACCGATGTTAAAAATTGATGGTGTTCCTGTTGGAATATTTCGAAATCGCTCCAGATACCCATTCTTTGCATATTTTTAGGTACATGCCTGTTTTACAGAAAGATTTCTTGTTGTATTTTTTTTTTAAATATCATGTGTGTAGAAGGAAGTAGTAAAAGGATTTTTTGAAATTAGAATTATTGGTACAGTTACAGCACTGAAAATGACTGAGCGGAACGCTCAGAGTACCCCGGTTTTGGAACAATCGTGAACACTGTGGTTATTGACACAAGGGTTACATATTTGCCACGTCGCATCTTTTCGCCAGAAGATGATCACCACCTCCATGCGCGGTATTCTGTGCAATTAGCAAATTGCCAAAGCCCTCCCGTAACCATGCTTCGCAACTTGCCGTTACAATCGCCGAAGAACGGTGCGTTTGCCTTTTTTGTTGAAACTCCTGGACAATTAACTGGCATGAATTCATGTGTGTCTTTCGTTTACACAGACGCAGAAAAGATACATCATGGTGCTTTCGCTCTCACGATATTCTCCCGTGTTTCTACCCTCCGATGTAACACCAGCCGGAGGGGTGACGCTCGTGTAAACCGCGTGTACAGTCGTTCACAGACACCTGTTTACTCCCTTCGGACAGTCGCGTGCACGCACGATGGAAGCTATTTGCTCATAAGCTTCCTGTACAAATTTGAGCGGTACAGGTTAAGAACAAGACGTTGCAAATCGTAAAAAATCATGGCGGAACCTTGTCACATACACTGCCATCCGTAAGTATTAGGGCACTTATCAAGTTTGAAATAAACCTGAAAATGTTATGAAATCATTGGAGAATTATAATGCACACTATTCTGATCTATATATTAGATTATCAGGGTAATGTACGCATCACAATACTCACTATTGTAGGAAATAGGAAAAATCACACCGGAGGATCGGGAATCTGCCTTGCACATCGCTTCATTATTTGTGAAGTTTCATTTTTTACATTCAATAAAAGAATTTGCAAATACAACCATTTATCTTTTCATTATACTGATTTTTTACCACTGTGTCAATTTTACACAAAGGGACAAATTAAGTTGGGAAAATGAGGGACGGGTGAGGGTTAATTGAAAAATCGTCTCCTATCTTTGTGATACATCCCCCTCGGTTTATGATTACTGTTTCTACTTTGACGTTCAGGATATTAGTGTTTCTATCGTTAGATCAAATACTTAGAAGTATTTTATATAAATATAAGCGTGACAAACAGAAATTGAGACAAAGATTCTACAGCTTTTGTGCATTCATAAAATCAAGCATTGCAAAGTGTCCGCACTGATGCATAGAAAGCTAACAAAATGTCTTCGTTTACATCTTTAATTTGATGTATTAAACTCTTAAACTAAACATTCATAGAACGCATTATTAAAACTAAGGTTACGCATAATCGAATATAAAATAGCAGAAGTATAAACATTAGGTGAAATATCACATATTCGACAAAATTTGTAAGTGTCCCAATACTTATGAACGGCAGTATTCCCCTACTCTAGGTCCATTCTCCTTGTTTCAGTTCCCTCCAGTTCCCCCCCTTTGTCCATTGTCGTCCCAGATCACAGCCTATGTGAGGGGAATGGACTTAGAGTGGGGGAATGCCCTCAGCTCTGGTGGCCATCACTGGATCAGATGATTCTTTGTTATGTGCTGATTTGAAAAATTCTAATGCAAAATGTAAAAAAGGATGAAATGGCTCATTAGCCAATCTTTTCCAAACAAAAGGGGATGCTGTAAACTACCAAGGTCTAAAGATGTTTATAAAATAAAATGTTCAAAGTGCAATGTACATCTTTCTTTAATTCCAAATACAACTGTTTTATGGACTTCCATGGAAAGTAAAGATATGTTACATATACAGGGTGTCCTGTGTAAGA
This sequence comes from Macropis europaea, assembly GCA_916610135.2. NCBI lineage: Eukaryota > Metazoa > Arthropoda > Insecta > Hymenoptera > Melittidae > Macropis > Macropis europaea. The sequence goes on along the minus strand of OU744345.1, from coordinate 19,248,047 downwards.
AAAATAACTGTGAAAATTCACTAGATACAGGAGTACTTAATTGCGTCCAGACTTAACAAATTTCACTGTAGATAATCTCTGCTTACGTTAATGAGTCACATTAAATCCATTTTATATTGTAACGATATTATCTGTATAGAGGAATTAAAAAAAATTCATTTAGCGTTGGAAAGGTTGAGGAACGCAGAACAGATTATAAAGCATAGGTACGCGAGCAGACTTGTGCATGCAACAAACTGGCCAACATTACCAACAATTTTTAGGTTAACAAACAAATTTCTTAAAAGTAAACTTTTGTCTAATTCTAGAACCTCGACATTCGATCTCCCAAATTCACAATACATATCTACAAATGTGAACAGAAATTGTCTACAACAAAATCTGGACGCAATCAAGTTCACAAGTACCTAGTGAATTTTCAAAATCATTCTTCTCGATAACAAAGCATCACACAAAATACTTTTATTCTACATTCTCGACATATTTCTTCTACAGAACCACCCGTTTCCCATCAACAGTTACGGGACCCCTTGTACATACAAGTGTTGTACCCCATCAGCCATTATGACTTCAGAGTTACAAACCATATTCTTCATAATAAAAAATTTATAAATTCACACTTAATTATTAATTTACACCCAAAGTGTACGTATACCACTTACATATTATACAATTTATTTCGAAGCCGGAAGAATGCATTGGATGATATAGAGTTGAAACTTTCGAACCATTTTGTGACATTGTAAATCTCATTCATTTTGTTGGTACGCAGATATCTGTGCCCTGGGCGTATCTTCGTTAACACGAGCAAAGAGGTTGTCGGATATCGTCTGGGAAACTGATACAAGAAAATTTGAACGGCCGCATGTAGCGGTGGCGCGATATCCCGTGGCACATGTGCGAGGTGGGTTTTTTCCACCTTTTGGATGGGCGAATAATTAAAGGCACAAAAGAGTTCGCCTAGCGAATTACTCGGCCAGCCAGCAGCGGCACGATTGGACGGTTATTCTCATTCCGAGATTCTCCTTGAACGCGAGGTCCACGTCAGACGCGGAAACGTTCAAAGGGTTTCCACGGAGCGGCAGGAAAAAACTAATTAACTTTTCGGAATAATTAAGATAAGACCGTTGGAGATCCGGCCGAAAGCTCGGCTCTGTGCAACGCCGCTTCCTCTTTATATTCTTCACGCCGGGAGGAATCGGCCTTCCAGAAACGCTGATCGGTCGATTAAACCGTTTGCATACGAAACACCGACATTTCGGTTCGATGGGATCGCATTAACGCGAAAAACGATTTCAAATATCCTCCGACGTGATCTCCGCGAGAAAAGATGGACGGAAGCACGGAAATAATATAACAGCTGCCGCGGCCCGGAAATGGCGTGATTAAAATATTGAATCGCCGGGAAAGGAGAGAAGCGTTCGAGTAAGAAAGTCTAGCAGGAATTTCAATAAAGCCTGCCGTTATCCAGCGAGCAATTAAAGATATTGCTATTGACCGACTGGCTCTCGATGAAGTTAAATTAAAGTGAAATCAAAGTTACTCCGACGCTGTGAAACTTCGAGAAGCGCCGGGGAAAAATTCGACGGAAACGGATCTGTAAGGATCCAGCCGCGGTGCCGCCGATCGGCGTGTCAAACGGTTTCAGGGAGCTGTATTTTCTCTCACAATCGGGAGAAGATCGAGGAAAGAAGAAGAGGGTTGCGGGAGTTCGGTCCTCCGTTGATAATTAGCAAGCTCGCTGAACGTAGGACTGATAATTCTCAACAATGGTTCATTACGGTCGTTTAAATGTGCACGACAAGTGCATTCGAGTGGTTATGCCTGGCGGCGTCGTCGGTAGCTGCCTATCTGGCCATTTCCATACATCTTTCATTGTGTTCTTTGTCGCGCCTAACTATAGATTCGCGGACTGACATTTTTATGGTGGAACAATGGGGGCGAGGCTAATGCCGGGGACAAGGAGGAAAAACTGGAGAAGGGAGAAAGACGAGGGTGGTGTACGGATAAAGACAGGAGAGATGACAAAGAGAGAAGGCCGATTCGACGTCAACCGGAGCATCGTTATCCGAGTAAATAGGCTGCCACTGTCGTCGACACACAATCCACGGATTCGTATTGTTGTACTTTATTCCCCGAGTGGTCGAGGACCGGCAACTACGAATGTCTACAATCCTAACCTGCAGCGAGGAACTACCTTAAATCCTCCGAGGAACCGGAATTGATAATTCCCCGCTTGAAAGCTCTCGCTGCTGTTCTTCTCGTTGAAAACGCGAGCCTTTTCCTCAGGTGCGTCCAAATTGGCCGTCCAATCAGTTTCAGGAAAGAGGCAATTTTACATCCCCGAACGAACACCGTAACCATCCACTGTCTTTATTTTCTCGAGATGTTAATATCCCGATATTACTGGCATTTTAAGCTTTCGCGATGATTCACCTCTGCTCCCTTGTTTGTTCCCGTTCGCGAATGCCGCTCGGTTATTTAGAGCGGAAGCGATAATTATAAAGAAAAGTCGCAACTAATTAGCGGACGCAGTGCACGGCTCTGATTCCCTCGTTCGCTGGAAAGTTAAATCAGCTTGAACGCGGTCTTCGACGATACGGGCGAACGAAACGGAGTCACACATCGAGCAGCGGTCTCTGAAAAATTCGAAAAAGGGAACAGGAGAGTCGAGCGGGACGGTACGAAGCCACGCGTTTCGTAAATAAATAATTAGAATCTCCCTTCAACGTCAGCGTGTGCTACCTTTCTTTTTTCGCCCTCCTTTCCAGCTTCGTCTTCTGAATGGCAGTGATTGGCAGTTAATGACGACGCTTCACGGGCTTGCCCACCTCCCCCTCGGGACAAGTATAGCGAGCGTAATTTCTATCGAGTCGCCCATGATTTTATTCTCGAGCACGAAAACACCGCCAATTTTCGGCCCTCTCGCCCCCGTCCTTCTAAGAATCTATCAAAGATTGGATCGTTACAGACGCTGATTGTCGCTGATACTCGATCCCACGTGACATCCACGATTCACCGATGTTCCGACACATATACCGAAGGTCTCGTACTGCACCGAGCTGCGACTGGTACTGGCTGTTTCTATTTACTTGCTACATTTGCACAGAGACTCTCATTTCGCTGGAACGTTCATCGCAGGAGCTCGGATACTTTAACCAATTAACTCGATCGAACGCGAAAGCTCGATGAATGAGCGGAGATTTCATTTGCCAAGGGTGCGGTGTAAATCGGCGATGGGGGGATCGGTGAAATGACGGGAATTTTCGAGCAGGTGCAATGAGAACTGCTGCAGCCCTTAATGGCGCTGCGGTGCATCGACTGTATTAGGAGCAGTCGTGCATAGTTAGGCTTTAATAGCGAGTATTATTGATTATAATATCGCATGATTGGTACAATCACGTCACATCGTGGCTATCAATGCGCGGCATGCAACCGGTTCGATGCACGAAAACGAGGCCTATCGGACCGTTGGCTGACAGAACGTTTAGGGCGGCGGATTAAAATCGATAGACGAGCGCGAAACGTCTTTTGAGAACGGAGAACCGAAGACGGCGGCGATTATTATGGCGACGGAAAGCGCGGGATGCGTTCGAAATCGACTCGCTTCCAATATAATGTTCTCGCCAGCCACTAATGGTCCTCTGTGCACAGAGAACGAGTGAAAATGGCGGGCAGACGTACGCAGACAGAAACAGAGAGAGAGAAAGAGAGAGAGAGAGAGAGAGAGAGAGAGAGAGAGAGAGAGAGAGAGAAAGAGAGGGAGGGAGAAAAAGAGAGAGAAATAATAAACAAGGCTAGCTGCACACGCACGGGATACAAAGGGCTTTCTCGTTCTCTCGTCTCTTCTTTGTATCGGCTGCCTCGAAAAGATCAGAACAGACGGAAGGACAATGCCATAAGTCTTTGTCGCACGGACAGCTCTTTGTACGCGTGACCGTGTTATATACGGGGTGTCCCGATCTCGTGAAAGGAATCAAAGCGTGTAGGAGTACGGAGACAATGACCTCATGCCACACAGAGATTATATTCAGCCTCTCCTTCGCGCACATCGCCGCGGTAGTTTCAATATTTTTCCGTTCGCTCTCGCGAACGTGTTCCGATCGAATGATCTGTACGGATTACTCGATCCGTAATATACTCGGCGATTATTTATCTCCCCGGGTCGGCGAAAGGGACGGGGAAGAAGCGAGGGACGGTGACGACTGCCGAAGATATTCGGTGGCGAAAGAGTATAAGCTTAATCCCTCCGCGACAGCCGCAGAAATATGGCTCCATATTGTCTCCATATATCATGCGAGTTCTTCGACGTGTCCTCGAACGTACCACCTTCGAGCGGAGAATATAAGTGGATGATGCCCGGCATTATCGCGGGGAAAGTTTTCCTGCTTTCGTATCGACTGTATGGCTGTAGGTGTCGTTCGCGCAGCCGCGTTATGGCAACAAACGTATTTCGCAGTTCCATCGAGCGAATCTTAATTATTTGCAATTTTACGGACGGCAGAATGTAATTACAATACGAGCAAAGGTTCGTGTCGCCTAAGGGTCGCGGCGCAGTTACCTGCACCCTGACCCCGACTCGTTTCCGGTTTCCTACACCCCCTACACCCCCTCCCCTTCGCTCCCTCCCCCCCATCTCTCTCTCTTTTTAGACCCCCTCTAGCTTGCTCTCAAACGTTCTCCTCTCTTTTCTCCATCCCTCTTTCTCAACGACCCTCCTCAGGACCGGCGGCGCACTTGCCACAAGCATTTCATCAGAAGCGCCGTGTAGTTCCACAGACCACTTAACTCATAAATGAGGGATTATTTCATCGTGTAATCGCGTATGGGCCAAAAAGCATTACAATTAACGCTAACCAACTCTCCGCGCGGCGACGACGTCTACGTCAAATGGAAACGCGCCGCGGGCTTATCGTCAACCATCAAAACGGATTCATCGTTTCGCCAAATTACACGAACGGTGTATCGATTTTAATGCCCTTCTAACGTCGAACGAAAGACTCGAGTCTCCATCGGCCGGGTATTCGTTTACAAAAACCACCTTGCAGCGCGCCCCTCGCCGTTCGGGGAGAAATTAGGCCCCCGCGATGCGAAGGGAGACGACGTGAACGTATTGTCAGCTTCAAATCGCTTCAAGTGTTAGGTGAAAAATCTTGATTTCTATCAATACTATGGGGATCATACATTTCTATCAAAGGAATTTACAATCTATTACTAATAAAAAAAAACGTAGGAAAAGGGATGATTTAATAGACTTGTAACAACAATATAGGGTGACAATTAAATTGAATTATTATTTATTTGATCGTGCATGTTATTAATAAGTATATCTAGTAAGGTCTAGTGAAACAAGTAAACAAATTGTGAAAGAGACTAATAACACTTTTTAAAAAGGGTATAATTTAATATTATATTCATTTTACAACCAAAATTAGGGACTTTGGTACTTTCAGATGATACAGTGTTAATCAAAGTGTTAACGGCGGCAACCATTATTTTTATACACACTTTTTTCATGTTTCATTAGTTCCAAATCGCTTTCTGTGAAACACAGTCGTTGCACCGTACGCATTCAATGCTTTCTCCCCAAAAAAGAAGAAATCTCTCATGAAAAGGGTCAAGATTAATCGACGGGACACATTGTCCCTCGCTCAGGGCCAATGACCGATCACGAAAACCTTTCCGTCTTCGAATTGGGATCCGTATCGCACACGCTCGCACACAGAGGTATAGACAGGTATCCCAGAAAGAACAGTCCAGAGCTGGCTAAAGGGTGTATGATTGATCGCGCCATGGCATGCCAGATAATGCAATTTTATTTCATTTGATTCCGCGAAGGTAATTGGTATTTTGGCCGACGGAGTGATGTATTGGCTCCTTCATACCTATTCCATCCTACCGTTTGCTCCATCAACGATATATTAACTCAGAAAGAGGATTATTACACCCGCGGTGGCAAACTATGGATCGACGGTATGAAGAAATTCCAATATTCTTAGTATCTGTGAGTGGTGACAGTGTCGAATAGTTGGGATCGATCATATCAAACGCGACATCATGGTCGAGTGCGGTGCAGACGAGGAAATTAATTACCGAACTCAGGCAAAAAAGTTTGTACCAGCGTCTGATGCAAGGCGAACGCCGAATTCTACCAAAAAAAGAGGTAGAGAACACTTTTGTACGGCCGATACACGAGGGAGGCCTTTATCGAGGCAACGCGATAAGTTCGTACCGGGCCAGAGGAGTGGCATGATTATTACTATTGCTATTATTGTTGCGGTTACATCGACCACGATCACTCAAACTCGTTAAAACTTTCGGCATTAGTACCGACTTCGGCCTGCATTCCACCCTCCTTCGTGCACTTGCAGTTTCCAGCTAACTTTCACGCACGCCACACACACACACACGCGTACACACACGTCGATCGGGCCGCGGAACCCTCCTTAACCCTCATCCACAGCCGTATCTCATGTTTTCCCGAACAGAAAAGATAATTCGCGCCTCAGCCAACGCGTTACGCTCTCAATCGTCGATTTATCGGGCGGGCGGCCATTTAAAAAACAGCTCGACCGTCTGCATCGAGCGTAATTGCAGGACTCGGCAGGATATATTGGACGTACCGTCCGATTCTTCTCGAAGGACTCGTAAACACAGGAGAGCCGTGAAGTATGAGGCTGGCGTGCGGACGTTAGAAAGTATCTAGGAATACGAAATTAATCGCCTGTTTCTCTTCCATTTCGCGTACGGGCGCACGGTTCGCTACTGTGGAGAGCTCGTAGAAAGAAACGGCGATATAAAAATAGATACGGCCGCGGAGGGGGCGGAGAAAAAAAGGGGAGACGGGCAAAAAGACAGGAGAGAAAAGGAGAGAACAGCCGGGGAATGTATGGAGATTTCGAGTCATGCGATTCAACTATAAAACTCGGCGAGTTTTGCAGCTGGCGAGGCGTCCTACCCACCCCCCATCCCCATTCTCACCCCTTTCCATTCCTTTCCGCAGTTATTTACGGTTTGATTCGCCTTATCTTCCCCGCCATTCTCCCTCTCCACGCTCGAAATCCTTCCGCGAAGTGTCTGCAACGAATTCGGATCGAAACATGCCACTAATTTCATCCGAGCAAATACCCGAGCCTCGTTACGATAACAATGTTCAAACAGATGCTGTGTACCGTTCCCTAATTCGCTCCGGAATACACCTTTCCGGCTCTCTTCCGCTCCACAAACGTCCGTAAAAACGCTGGAACCCGATGCACCCTCGACGGGAGGTGTAATTTCTGCTTCTCAGGTGAACCCACCTGAATGGACGTTGCGTCAAAGTAGCGCGAGCTAATCAGAGCGACGTTATATCCGCTCTATTGAGACGCGGACCTTCGTTGATCCATGAAGGGAAGATTCAAGAGGACACTGGCTAAGCTAAAGGCTTTGAGCACGACTTCCGCCGCCGAGACGCTTGTCCAAATGTCGGAATAGACGATAAACAGACGGGATAGGAGAACATCAGAGGCAAACGTAAGCTCAATAGCTCGGTTTCTAAGACGCTGGGAGTCCTTGCTGCCTTCAACGGATATATTCGCGTCTACACACAGTGTAATTGAATGCATACACACGGTGAATCTCGCCGGATCTCAATCTTGGCTGGAAATGTAATTACGGTGAATGGACGGACGGTATTCGGATAAAATGATATCGAACCGCCGAGGCGGGTTCCCGTCAAAAATCACCGTGCTCCGTCGCTGGGAACGGGTTCGAAAGGGAAAGACGGAGGGCCTGAAGAGGGCGAGAGCTGCTTGGAACAAACGCTTTCGCTATCAGTTGGCTCTGGCAGCGAAGCCTATCCATCCATACCACAATGCGGAGATATTAATTATGAGATATTACGATAAGACCCGAACAATACACCCGTATTGAATGAGAGATCCTCCTTCTAGCGTTCCGTCGCGCCGAGCGGAGTGTCTTACCGCCCTCTTCAACGCCTCTGCGCGAATGTAAGCGTGTACCACGGTCGATTATAGATTCCCTGAGATCGCCTGCTCTGCGCCCGACGGATTTACGCTAGCTCGCCGGATAATATTTCCGCGAATTCGTAATCCGAATACATTTAGGAGCTCCTAAAACAACCCCGCGACGTCTTCGCCAGCGATTTCGAGGCTTACCTTTACGATAGATACTCACCGGAGAAACTACGAAGCGGATCGATGGCCGCGCAGTGGTAAAGGGTTCGTGATTACGCTTGCTTCGGGATAAGGACGCACTTTGCTACCTTTTACGACCTCTTCTGGCCTGGATTTACGACTTATCGCGCGATCATCCGTGGGACGGCTCTTTGGGGTTCGAGATTCGTGGATACGATGAAAGCTTTCTGCCTGACCAGCCGGTTGTTTCGCCTGCCATTGCTTGTCGTTGCAACCGGTAAACTCGAATCTGTTGTTGCATTAACATTGTCCCGTTGATAGAATATGTAAACGGGGCAAGTCGCGGTGATCGCGTCATTTATTTCGGTGAAGGTTTCTGTAGCAAGTTTGAAGGGAAACGAAGTTGGCATATGTTCGTGGCTCTTTTCAATAAAGCGATTTAATATAATATTCTTAAATGTTTACTATATTGACATATTTATTATAGTAAAGGATATTTCAGAAACGGTTGATCACAATTTAGGAGCCTATTTTACTCATCCTAAGGATGAAGAGAGTTCGTATGAGTATGAGTTCTCTATTTTTTTCTCTTAGGGATATAAATAATATTCCTTCAGGATGTAGTTTGACAAAAACACCTGTTACGAGTGGAATTTCAAATATTATTTGTTGGAAATAAATAATAACGAGGAGGAAAGTTAACTCGTCATACAACTTTAATAACCATACTTCTGCAGGTAGAGTCGAGTTACCATTTATATTTCATGCTGATTACAATAGACTATACTGTTCATTTTCTTCTTTTCATGCCAATGAACTCCAAACAACTATTGCTACTTATTTATTTATTAGAAATAAATTAAAACATTATAGTTTATAATTACATTACACATTTTTAGGTAGAGGCACGGAGGGCGCTTTTGGCCGAGAAAAGGCCCGGTCAACAGGTTAGTCTTTGAAAATTCTACTGTAGCTGAAAAAACACTCCAAAATTGTATTACTCCTTGCATAATAAAATTCGATGTACTGCAAATATTCTTTAACGTTTTACTGGAATATGTTTATGATACCATCGTAGAGTAAAATCGTTAAAAAGCGTTAATAACTCTAAGCGTTTATAAATAATCAACGTTTATACGACGCTGTCTCACCCATAAGGTAAGTAGAATATGCTTCTAAAATTTGGTCACCTATTTCTGGAATACCCTGCATATTGTATATTAACGCATTTCACGCCGGTACTGCCACCTGTCAGATTTGCTTAACCACCGGAGGGACTTCTTGTAATTTAATTTTAAATGACACTTTACAAGAAAGTATAACTGCAAATGTGAAATTTTAACCGAAGACACATAACATATCTGTTTCTGATTACGTTCAACATTATTGTCATTCGCAGGAGCGGTTCCTGTAATTTATGAATAAAAACAATCAACCAGTCGTTTTCATATACCTATGCTCCACGTTCTATTAAAAAATATTAAAAACCATCACAAGCACAATATTTGCTATATTATCTTTACGGAGAGCAGTTCTATAATCGCAAAAAAAAACGCGCTAACAAAATCTAGCAAAAATGTGTTAATAGAAATCCGTGTATCCACTTCTTCTCCCTCTGGATTCACGGACAAAGTTCATTGAAACAGGTGATACCAAAGCTCCTATCTCTCCTTGTAAGTCTTTGTTTGCTCGGGGGTCAGCCTCCTTCGGCAATGGGGCAGATCCAACGACGCTCTGCGTTCGATTGAAGAAGGGTGACACTGGTCTCAGCATTTACGGAACTACAGATGCTCCGCATGCCAAGGGGCGAGGGATGTCATTCCCAATCGAGCTCTGTTTTCTCGGGCCACGGAATCAGTCGAATTCCTAAGACGTTGATCCGATCCCTTGTCTAAGAGAGAAATTCAAATTCTTCGGACCGTCTCTCGAAATTCCACGACACGGGTACTGATTGTAAAACGCGGCTACGGAGGACTTTCGGGACAGTGTACCGATGACCAAGCGCGATTTCCCGGCGGAATTCAAATTTTTCCGTCCAGATTCCACCGGCTACTATTGAAAATACCAGTTTGACACGAGCGGACAGCCGAGCACAATATCAACCGCGGGCCTCTTTGGACGCCGTTTAACGTGAATAGCATAAATACCGGATTCCGCAAAACTGTCCGGCACGAATCTCGCGGCTAGACAAGTCGGTATAACGGAAACCGAACGACAAGAGTCGTTGCTAGGAATTCGGATTCGACAGCAGTAAACCGGTACTAAATCTTGAACAATCAAACGTCCATTGTTTGCGTAGCTCAGTCAGTCGACGGAATACCAATTCCCGTTTCCCGGGTATTGGTGCGGGTACACCAACCCTAAATTCGAGGACGTGTATACATAAGTGACGTTATATCGTGCGTCTCCGGTAAGCATAGCACGTGGCGCGATCACAATGGAGAATTTGACTGCTTTTGATTTGAAGGGAAACAATGGCGGCAGACGCTGCTTACTTGCGCAGTTATTTCGGCAACCCTGCCGCCTATAATCTTCCTAGATTACAGGGGAAATCGCTGCGGTTTTATCGTCGAATCCCGGCGACCGGGAGCGTCCTCGAAATTTGCTTGGCTCGCTTTATCGCGGATTTCCATTTTTAACCGTTCGATACGACGACATAGGTGTTCCGCGGCGAGGACTCCTCGTCTCGTTCCTCGGGAAGAAACGGAGGAACGGCAAAGTTCCTCGGCGGCGGGAGGGCGCGGAGAGAAAGAGCAGGGAGGCTATTACCGTAGACGTAATTCAAAAGCGGGAACGTATGCTTCATTTATTAAAGAGATTGCCTCGAAAGATTGCTGTTTCGCGCATGGCTAGGTCTCCGGCTCCCTTCAGCTGCTTTCTACACAGCCGTCATCATTATTGTGTCGGTGCCGCTGCAGCAGGCATTCGAATTACGCCCGCGTTTATATTCAATTTGTTTCTAGAAATTACAATTTGTCGGGAATTGGCGCGAGGAACCGCGAGAGGAGGCTCTTTTCGCGTGCCTTCCGGCTCTCTTGGCAATGGTCCTTCGTTCAGCCGATTCTTGCCTCCTTTGTTTTGGAATCAGACGTTCGGGAGACCGGGCGACGTCGCTAGAAAAAGGGTCCGCGCGAACAAAAAAAAAAAGAAAACAGAAACGAACGGAACGCTCTTGTCGAATTAAAAACGGGAGAGCCACCGAGCCGAAATCGCGGAGGCCGCCTTTACCCAGCAATTTGGGATCATTTGCGAGACATCAGACGAACCAAGGGAATATACTTAGCCAGTGTGCACGAATAAACATAATCAGACGAGGCCACTTCAGGGTACCCCTGCGTGAAAAAGGGGGAAGAACAGCGAGCAACATCAGAGTCTCGTTACGGAACCGAGGGGATGCTAAAAGATACTCGATTCTTTCGATTACACATCGCGTGCGTGCGGATCGGATATATATGCTTAATTCAAGCATCGTGAAACGGGAAACTGAAACGTTTCAGATGCTCCGCAATTCGAATACTAAACGCACCCCTTCGCGCAACCCTTGATATAACCATCCCGTAAGGTTGAAACGTTAAATAATTCCCGCGAATCCTGGCCGCATCAGCCGCAGAATTGAAAATAAATTTCAACCCGAACTTTAACGTGTATCCTTCCTCCAGTGTCATATCTTACAACGAGCGTTCTTTTAAATAGGAACTCGCGAAATATTCATGGACGATATTCAAGCCCCATTCAAATACCAGCACGCACACGTAGGTATCTGCGGCCATGTGTGCGCACATGTTCGCGCGTACTCACCCCTCTTCGAGTCTCCACCGAGGCGAGGGAGTATTTACATTATCGTCCAAAAGTTTGGGGCCACTATCTGTCGTAAATTTCTTGACGTTCAGGCGAAGATGTTCGTGGAATCTTCACTCTGTGCACAGATTACTGAACGAATTCGGAAGCTTGTGCATTAACGATCGATGGCACTGTAAATTAAAAATACGAAATAGAATATGGAGGATACTGAGTAACGTTTCGGATGTACAACAGAATGATAATTGTCAATAACTTTTCTTGAAATAATAAAATTTATGTGAAGAGTATTTAGGACTGTCGAAAACATTTTTATTTGAGCATTTTGAGTGGACCCATTTTATACAAGGTGTATCCAAACGATAGAGTATTAGCTTGGAATGTGATAGAAAATACAGTTTTGAGTAAAAAACGCTTGTTTCAAAAGTTTGTAATCAGCGAAATTGAAATGAATCATTGAAATTGTAATAAACGAAACTCGTGGATATTGTTTGCTTATAATGATTTATTATACAAATTGCTGAAAATAATTTTCATCTTTTCGTAGACACAGTTAGTTCTTCTCTGGTATCAATTAATGTTGAATAAACTTCGTCCTCTAATTTCACCCAGAATGAAAAATCCAAAGGCGTTAAATTTTATTAACGTTATGACCAATGTACTGGTCTGAAGTGTAAACCTATTTTATAATAACTATTTCTTTAACCAAACGATTCTTAACAATAACTTTTTATGGAAGCATTTCCAAACACTTTACTTTTTTTTTGTGAGAATAACCAAAATTTTTAACACAAAAGCGTGCATAAAGATGTTATGGTATTTGAATTTACGTTTTTAAATACAATTTATCGTTATAATGACGCAATAGTCAGAAAAGTTTACCTTAATTATGTGAAGACTAATTAATTACTCCTGATTATTACAGAAATATAGTTTTAACATTGTAATCAAAAGATCTTAACCCCGCTGTGGTCTGTAACGGTAGTTTTAAAAATTTGCAGGAGATAAAATAGTATTTAATCACAATTACAATTAATGTTATCAACGGTTTTGCAAAATGTTGACAAATATAACAATCTACTTTTAGTTTTGATCAAGACTTTTAACACTTCGTTAGCATTCCTCATATCCCTTGACAAATAAAAAAATATATTTCGAAACTAACTTATACCCCAACAATCTGTTATCCTTCTTTTTGTGTTCCACTCATTAAAAACAATAAAAAATATCCAAATTGTCGCAACATTATCCCACACATTTTTATTTCATTTATAATATCTTTATTTTAGGTTTATACACTGATAACATTACCTAATAAATAAACAAGGAAACAAATAAGGGAATCAAACGCAGCATTTGCAGACCGAGTTTCAAGTACGATACGCATAACAAAAAACCACACGAATCCCTGAAAACAGAGAACCAATTTCACAAACAAAACAACAATTCGTGAAACAGAAACAATTTCATTAATTTGTTCTTATTTAATTCATTAGATTGTGATCTCTCGAAAGATTACGACATGATTCGTAACCCGAAACTTTTGGAGGGTAGAGTATGTTGGCATACGTTCAGATAGACGCGAAGGGATGGCGGAAGGGATGAGAAAGGGGCGGTGAGGGACAGAAGGGGAGGCACGTTAACGCGGTATCCGCGGGTTTCGCGCTCTGGCCCATCATAAAAGAGCCCCCACATCGGTGTATCTTTAGAAATATTGGTTAGATTTCCATATTTTACCTAGACGAGAAGTACCCGGGGCGAAGTAAAGGAAGGACCGGTGTCTGGGGAAGATGCGAGGGGTGTGGTGTTGGCGATAACTGTGGTCGTGCTGGATACTGGGAGGAGTTAGATGGGAATCCAGCGAGTTGCTTGAATGCGGGCGGCTTCAGAGATGCTAAATATTAATACCTACTAGTGTTCCTTTTATGCTCTGTCTGCCCCACTCCCAACCCCTATCGCTCTTTTCCACCCCCTAGATACGCGCACACGCTTTCTCTCTCCCTGTGTATCTCTTTCACGGTGTCTTTTCGTCTCTTTTCGACCGTTGTAGCCCGCATACCGTCTCTTTGGACGAGCGTTCGCAGACGTTCGCCTCTGGCTCCTCGCTCGATGCTCCGTTTCCAACGTAATAACGAATGCACACTCGATAATACCGGCAATTTCGCTTTGTCGCCGCCGCGCCGCCCCGGTCGCCCGGTGTCTTTGCAAAATCATCGAGAAAGCGGTGAACGGAGGCGCGCACGAGGACGATTTCTACTAACCCGTGCGAAACATAGACAGCAATTACGTTACCCCTTGTGTCCGTCCTCGGCGAAGGGTGATAACGGGCAAAAGGCAATCGGCAGCCGGTTCGTGTCTCTTTTTCATGCGGGGGGGACGTGATTTAAAAAGGCGGTTGCAACAAGTCAGAGGCCGCGTTTACAAAGGGTTGCGCCCCGCGCGCGATTCAATTAATAAAATTCATTCGAATGCGTCCGTTAATTTTTTTCCTTCAGCCGGAAGGGAAGGGTTTCGAGTCGGCAGTCGCGTCGTTTAAAGGAACGAACCCCCGCCGGGGGTGGAAGCAGGCTGGAACAGCGGCGAAGGGGTGGAGGTGGGTGCAAATAAGGCGGGTCTTCAGACCTCGAGTATAAATAAAAAACGAACGAACGAATAAATATCCAACAAGGAGCGACAAGTCGAGTGCCACCGGTTCCCGCCTCGTTTCAACCCCCTCCCTCCTCTTTGCTGCCCTCTCAGAGAAGGGCTGAACGACGAGAGAAGAAAGAGCCACACCGCAAAAGAACGTTTTAATTAATATTATTCACTTCTCAACTAACGATCAAAAGAGAGTGATGCTGAAGCTTTCCGAAGGAAACGTCTCTGAATCTTCTCGCTCGCCACGCATTGCTTCTATGCCCTCTTTAACACCCATTTTTAAGTGTTTATTGCTTGAACGGCGATGAAACGTCTCCACCAATTCCCGGCTGACAGGCAATACTTTTATTGAACGCCCTGTGATGTGTGAAAAATGTGACTTTTTCTTCTTCTTCTATCTAATCCAACATCGATTGCTATGATCATTTAATCAGGGTCTTAGAATTTTAGGCGGGTTCCCAATCACCATTATGTCAACAGCATCACAGAACCACTAGTATACGGTCATCCATCCTAGCGCTGATCGAAGCCATCGTAGCTTAACTCTGGTGATTAGACAAGAACCAATTCCAACGTGATAAAGTTTATTTAACATGTTGAATGCCGTGGGGGGCACCGATGACCGGCACCTCAAATTTAATTTGATTAAATAATTATTGATTGTCACAAAATTCCGAGCAAACTTCATATTGAAACAATCTTGTGGGGATAGAAGAACATGATTCAGTACTCAAATCTTTTTTTCTTTACAATTTATATAAGAAATAGTAAATTATATCGTGTCTGATGAGGTATGACTGTTTTCACTGTGACACAACGTGTTAAAATTTTGACGGTCGCTGTCACGTACACGTGACTTTTATTAATTCGAACGAAACCCTTGTAAAATAAATAAGCACATCTGTCACTGATGACAGATATGTAAATGTCCAGGTACTAATAAAGAGGAAATTGTAGAATATTTAATATACAGAGAATCGTGTGAAATGTTTAATTACTTAAAGTTCCTTGTAAAAATGGACAAAGGTTGTAAGTGTTTGTAAAATTTTTGCGGCCGTCAAAGTGTTAACAATCAATAACAAATGAGTGTACAAAAGTATATAATTATACACATTGATGTACATGGAATATACGGTGGTGTGGTTTTAAAAATGCCTGCCATAGTTTGACGCTACTTTCGCTTATGGCATTACATTTGTGTATTTACATTTCGGGCGTTTGTTTTACAGTCCGTAGTTTGAGAATTGTTGTCTTACGTGAGGTCGTATTATGTTCTGGGTGCAGGAAAATATTCAGAAAACAAAAACGACGGGAGCCTGTTTCCTACCCGACAACTGCCGTTGACAGTGCGACTTCACTGAGTGCTCTGATGTGTGTTTCAGTATAACGTTGTAAGCATTACGCTATCTCCAAGACAACCTAACATTTTGACTGTCGTGTCACCGATATGTGGGTGCCACTTACATTCAAACGTTATTTATTTTATAATTTATAGTATTAATAGACATATCTAATAAGATCGAATAGAACCAGAAAGAAAATTATGGAGCTTATGAATATTATTAATTAAAAAGTGTATACGTCATAGGTATAGTTTGAAGGGTTCAATTTCTTTTTAATTAAACTTTATTATTAGATTATTTGTCGATTCTAATGAATTCAATTCATTTAGCACATTGAACGCCACAGTGAAAACAGCCATACCTAATCAGACGCGATATAATTCACTATTTTTTATATAAATCGTAAAGAAAAAAAAGGTTTGAGTATTCAGTTGTGTTCTTCTGTCCCTACATTATTGTTTCAGTATGAAGTTTGTACAGAATTTTGCGAAAATCAATAATTATTTAACTAAATTCAATTTGAGGTGTCGGTCACCGGTGACCGACGCGGCGTTCAACGTGTTAAAATAGCTGACGAATCAAATTATCCACCTACAAAACTGCTTACTAGAAATAAAACGCTGTGATAATGAAATGAGTCTTATAGTGTCAACTACTGGTACATTTACCCTAATTTGAAGTTACGTATCTTTTGTATAAAGGGGTAAAAAGTTCATTATGTTCAGTCAATACATGGTGGCAGTCAAAGCGTTAATGCGTTGGAGCCGCTTTGAAAGATGACTCTCGTTGCACTGTTGTTGACTAGATGTTTATTGTAACTTGGTAAAGAACTGTTTTGTTGAACGTGTGAATGGTCGAGAGTGTGCTGATCACGATGTGAGTATGTGGATGTGAGTTCACGATCTGTATTAATGAGTTTAAGATCTGCGTGTCACTAAAAATACGTGGAGTTTTTACATGAAATTTGTTAATCGGTGATTGCCTTATGAGATGTGCCTCCTGTATTATTGGAAGTAACATTCTCGAATATTGGCGAATATCACCAGATCTTCAGAAAATCGCACTTAAACAAGTTTTTGGATTTTAGGCTGTCCGTAAACTTTCTGACAGCGTTTGACGTCGCTAATGGGAGCGTCAACAGCCGTAAGACGAAAAGAAAAGAGTCAGAAACTATCTATTACGGGGTGATGCGACTCTTCGTTCCGAATTTTCCGTCGGAAAATCGAATCAGCCGTCGCACGGGCAAATCCAATCCGCGAGCAAGCAATTTCGCGAGCTGCATCAATTTGCGCGAGACGCCGTCTACTTGACAAACGATCAAATTCTCTATGCAAAGAAATCTACCAGGGATATTCGTCCGCCATCTTTCCCCCTCAAAAGCATCCCCGATACTCCGGCACGTTCTGAATACATTTATACCGCGGCGTGTTCCCGTCATCTCGACGATATTAGAACGCAAACCGACGGATGATACATGAACGCGTCAAACGCGACGTTCCGTGGCAACAGTTGGAAAAGACGAGTCTGGCTGGGCTTTCCTTTTAAAAACGGTCTACTCTTCTCTGTTGAGCAGCGTTCAATTTTTCCCCGGGCTGCGGGGGACCAATAATCGCCGGTTCTGCGGGAGGAAAACGACGAACATACGCGGCGACAATTTGTTGCTCGTCTGGAAACCCCTCCGTCGTGTTTCCCCGGCAAGCAGCAAGCTTCTTCCGCGATCCGATTTTGATCGGCAGGAAATCGCATTGAACGCGATAACTCGTCGACGGGGGTGGGTGAACGAAAGGAGAAACGACGAGGGTTGGTCGGACTCCTTTCAGGGAGGTTGAACTGATTTTCCACTCGCGGGATATTCAATAAGGCAACAGTGAAAAGGAAAGGCCTGAAGGAGGGACACGGCCAAAAGACGAGAGGATCAGCTGATGCGTACACACGAAAAGAGCGTGCGTGATGCCAGCCAAGCCAGAAATCACCAACCATTCCCTCCTATCGACTGCCATGTGTATCTTCCTATACCCTCGAGTGCTTCGAAGGGTTCTCCACGCCGCGATAGTCTTGTCCAATGTTATTTTCTTAACTGATCCTCGATTTTATTCGTCTCTCCAGAATTTTCGAGCACCTGATGTAGCTGTAACGCGCGGGACGCTCTGAATTGAACTGCTCAACCGCTGAGTCGTCGATAAAAAGAATTCGGTCTTAATTGCTATGGAGGAGGGCGGGACTGTGGTGTCAATAGTTGTTCGTCAAATTACCGTAGCGTTCCATGTACACGTGTTACGGCGAGGAAAGCCGTGCTTCGATTCGAGCGACGGTTAATTGACTGCCACACAGCGGTGCACATTATTTCTTCCTAAAGCACGGTTTCTGTGAACTTGAAGACTAATTACAAATGAAATTAAAGACTATTGAAACGTTCAAAGTTAAATTCTTGTGTACGATTTTTAATTTATTAAATAATGTACGCATCGTTTCTGTCCCTGATCACTTTATACCTATTTGGTAATTTCGTGATTCCATTTTCAAACAACTATTCATCCTTTTGAACAGAGTATTCATTCAATCGATTTTTGCATGCCTGTAAATTATAGAACATTTTCAGTTTAAAATTTTTATCAAATCCGCAACAAGTAATATTGTTTGGGTTAACATGATTGATAGATATATAGATATATAGATTAAGTTTAATATTATATTTGTGGGTGCTAGATATATTTCAGATTACTTCGTCATACATATGAGAAATTGCTACTATAAAAGCAAATGATGATTTCCAAAAGCATTAATATTAACACTTATCGTAATAATGACGAACTTTTCGAAAAACCTAATAATTATGATGTATAAATTTCTCCTCCACTATGCAGTAATTATACCACTATTACATAATTATATTTAATTGTATCACTTTAATTGCCTCAATCAAAAATACACTAACCTTGCAATACCCGTTTCTTGCGCATAAATTATTAAGAATCCTGTATCTTTCATTATTCAACGATACATTTGTTATTGTATATTGTTACTGCAACATGTAACAGATTACTTAGAATTTTGGAATTGCAAAAAATTGAGGGTTATTGAATAAAATCCAATTTTGGTGACCACCGGACAGTTAACGAATTAAGGGTTGATTATAAATCGACGAAAACCCTCCCCGCAGACTCTTTTCAGACTCGACACGTTCTATGTTTCTAAATATACAGGGGGTTCAAAAAAATTGGGGTCACTCTTTAGGGGTATGTAGTGCTCCTGAAAACAAGCAAAAAAGTTTTAATGAACGTGGGTCCAAATATCATCAGTTTCGGAGTTACTTTACATTAAAGACCTTGAAAAATCTCTCGAAATATTGATTTGTTTAACATTGTACACTAATACTTTTTTATGTAGAATGTTAAGCGCAGCGTTTCACTTATAAAAAAACTGAATTTCTATTAAAATAGGCATTATTATACCATTCAACTGTTCCGTCTACAACATTTTTTTATCTCGAGCCCAACTCGAGTTATAAACCGTACCAATTGCATGCCTCACCCTGTATATCATAATCACACAACACATGCAACCACTTTACGTACTACCTGTTTCTAAATGTAATAAATACGTATAACACAAATAAATACATAGAGATAAACATATCTATAATATTTGGAACAAAAACTTCCTCCTCAGCACGGCGAGAAACCGAATCTTTGCTACGGGTCAAATTGAAATGACATTCGCCCTCTGCGTCCGTATCGGAGTCTCCGTCTTTCGAGGGTTGAACAACCAACAGAACTATTCCAACAAGGTCAACTTGAACGGATGCCAGCTGGTTTCGTGATGGAACACGCGTCAGCCAAGATTCCGCGATCGTCAAGTTTTCTAACTGAAATCGGTTAGATGAATCCGCGGAGACGGTGTATCGATTCGGGGGCGAAGGTTTCGCTCGCGTCGCTTCCGGGATAGGCTTCTTTTTCCGCGGTTCGAGTGCATCATCAAGCGGTGAAGATGAAAGGTGGCTGGCGCATAAAAGCTATTCCCAAATGCCGCGATGGCGGCGCCGAGTGAAAAGCCTCGTCGTCGTCTACGGTCAGCGCTCGCGTATCAGCATCGTCGGAACACGATGCAAGGAGCACGCGCACACACGGCGATGCGCACCTATGCAGTCAATAGATAATACCGCGGGAGTTCTGTGAATGGCCGGGGCCGAAGATCAAACAGCAAACCTAAACCGCTGTTTGTTTTTCATCACGCCCCTGATCTCTTATGCAACCCCCGTTTTATTCAGAATTTAGGTTAGCTCGATGCACACGCACATACGCGCACCCGCGTGTACACGTGCATACGTAAGTACGTACGTATCGACTCGTTTTTGCCAACGTCTTTTCCTTTCCGTCTCACCTCGCCGCCGCTGAAACACCCTGGGATGCATCACACACGGCTGCAATACCGATGCACCCTCCGGGACCTCTTACAGACAAACGCGCCCCCAAGACACTGCCCTTGCAAATTACTTCGTCCCGAGAATTTCTATTTGAAGAAAGTCTGCCGATATTTCACGGCGAACCGGAGGCCGGTTATTTTTTGTTTTAGGGGAGTTTGAATACCTGGTGGCGCCACGCGAGAAGAGTTATATGTACTTCTATTTTGTGTACAGAGTGAGTCACCTGACTTGACCACCTGAAATAACTCTTAAAACATCCGTTATGTGGAAAATGATTTATACAAATTTTACATATTGTCGATAGGTATGTATGATATGTGTAACATTTTTTTAGCTGATATGCGTTTTAGAGAGATATCAAGGTCTCCTTTTTATTTCACAGTTCGAAAGGGTATTGAACGCCGAATGAAAAAGTATTGGAGTGACCTAACAGTACAAGTTACTGTGAAATTAATTAATTAAATTTCGTAAATTTCGTTTGAAATCATGTTGAAATTACGATGCATGTCAACACAGTAACCGCTAATTATCTGAAATCATTGGTTTAGTATGGTAGCTCTTGCTCATTATGGTGCATTTCAACGTGTATGTATTTTTCTAATTAAACGGTTACCCAACTGTATTGTCGCTAATGGTCAGCACTTCGATCATTTATTTCAAGTGTATTTAAAGTGTAGTTGTGTTGACAAACCACTATCGGATAAGCACAACTGTCCATTGCACATCTATAATGATAACGTAAATTCTACATGATTCCACACGAACAAAATTTAATATATTTTAGTTTTAGCACATGTACTCTAATACTATTTTATTCGGAGATCCATACCCTTCCGAACTGTGAAATCAAAAAATGGGTATTCCGTTCAAAAAATAGAAAGCGATCTTGATATCTCCATATCATTCGTAGCAAAGCAGCACAAAAATGGTGTACGTATCACACGTCTCCCTCGATATCATGTAAATTATATATGAAAAATTTTATCATATAATGCAGTGATGGCCACAGGAGCTCCGGTCTTCCCCCACTCTAACTCCATTCCCCTCGTTAGAGTTCTTTGCAGTTCGCTCCTCGTTGTCCCTCGGTCCATCGTCTCCCCAGATCACAGTCTGTATGAGGGGAATGGATCTAGAGTGGGGGAAGATCGGAGCCCCTATGGTCATCACTGATATAATGGATGTTTTAAGAGTTATTTCAGGTAGCAAGTTAAGTGACTCACCATAAGCGGCCTACACACGGTAAACATGTTGCAATACACACATCGACTCCTAGGTTTCATGATACAGTTAGATTTCGGCAGAAACAAACTATAATCCGCATCGCTATCACGCTCTACGCGTTGACACTTGCATCAGAATCGAGCCTTGCTCACCAGCTATCGATTCCTGCATCGATGCAAGCCTCTTCCGACTCTGACACGCCAATACCGACCCGCATCATGAAACTTAGGAGTCGATGTATGCATCGCAACATGTTTCGCCGCGTGTAGGCCGCTTTATATAACCCAGCACCTGCTATGGTCATTTAGCCGGGGGAACTACAGTTTTAAGTGGATCTGAAGCACTAATGAGTCAACAGTAACACCGAAGCACCGAAGACACGCCCATCTTAGTACTGACCGCGTTCAAAGTATCTTAACTTCGGCGATCGGATGACGGATCGGATGGCAACACCGTTGACAAGAGTTATACTCCCGCCATATTTCCGTGCGGACAAAGTATCTCAGAGCATTATCTTCGTGCATAATGCTTGCACACCGGCACCGGTAGCGACCTCCCCCATTTCCAACGAGGGAGTCCTCCCCTTTTCCAAGTATTTCATGTTATTTTATTGTGCTACGACTCAATAGTGGCTCCCCTCATTCTCCTCTCGCGCGAGGACACACCGAAACGTACGAGAGAGAAGCGTAGCTACGAGAAGCATGCAGATACAACTGAGTACTTAGCATTAAGTATTCAATGCAAGGGGATCACGTATTATCGCCGACTCCCTGTGCACGCCGTACCTTTATTTATACCGCTCGGAGAAAAAAAGATCGATTTACCCTCCGCCGCCTATGTTCGCGACGAGATTAACCGTCCGACCAGCGCGGGCGAATTTTTCATTCCCGTGCATGAAATTCTTACGGCTCCGAAACGAGAGAAGCTCGATCGATTCGAACCCGTGACCTCGCGCCGCTGACAAACCGGAGCTTGGATTTGTTAACGAAGTTACAGATTCCCGTAATCAACGCGGATGGGAGGGCCTCCGTGTTCACGAATCCGGATGTTCAATATGTCTTGGCTATTAGCATTCACAATATTATTCATACAGCGCCAGACACGTTCCGCTCCGCGCGAATATTGACACGACGAACGAAAGTTATTGAGGGAAGTTATGGCTTTTATTTGCAGCATGTGCGGTAATATAGGAACGCCCATTATGCGAACGTTCCACTGTCGAAACTGCCCAGCATCCAAATATAATTTGCTAATATATTTCCTTGTTTATACGTGTGTATTAACCCTTTGAGAACGATGAACGTATAAATGCGTTCCATAAAATCGTTCTACATGCGCTGTCACCGCAGTCCTCCAGGCACAGCTGTTCTGGATGTATCATCACCTCAGCTTCTTTTATTAAAATGAATATGTAATTCGATATGTATTTTACAATTTTGCAGCATTAAAACAACCCGGGAATCGGTATCATACACACTATTATAATAAAATTTTCAGTTTGAGAGCTGTTCCAGCACGGAAAATTTTAGCACATGGTACACGTTTTTTTTCTGAAATTTTCAGCGCTCAAAGAGTTCATGTTATGGTTACGTACTCTTTTGACGATCAGAATGAATGCAGCTAATAAAAACAATAATATGCAATATACCATTGAGCCTACAGCAGTGTTCCATTTATCGCTCGCTTTATTTATCAAAATCTACAACTTGCAGTAAAATGTTGTAAAACTGGCAACATCGAAATTTGAATGCTTTTAACCACGGTTTATAACAACGTCAAAAATTTAGCAACCAAAATGCTAAAATTTATTTATATTTGTTACATCCTGTATTAAGTTGTCAATCAACCATGAAGTTGGTGTATATGAAATGTCGTCCGATTCCTGTTAATTTTCAAATATAGCAAGACCATTTCAGCTGGCTGAAGCCCTGCTGTTATTTTTACGTTCTGCTCAGATACCTTTCTTCAGACATTTATTTTAATTTTTAAATTGCGTTTATAAATGATACGGATAGGAGTAAATTTCGCGTCGTTTTCACTGTTTCGAAATTAAATGAGATCGGACACGAAATTTACCACATCCGCTGTATTTGCCAGGTATATTGATTACCGATGTCATAATTTTTGCAAGTACCTATACCACTTTTTATTTTGAAAGAAATAAAAACAGCCATTGAAGAGTTTATCAATACCAGGAGCCGGGAATTATTATTTAAAAAAAAATGGGATTTATCAATTGGAAAGTTTTTGACAAAAATGTATAAAATACAGTGAAGCTTGTTTGTATTAAATAATTTTTTCTAAACAACATGGCACTTTAATCATTATCGTACAAATCGTGCCCAATGATGTAATAACTCTTATGACGTAATAAGAAGTACAGGATCAACGATATCAATAAATTATGAACATCATTATTAACATCATACTCACTAGCACTTATGATGTATAAAAAGAATTCATTAAAAAACGGTGATGTGAATGCTCATTTAACTGACAGAAGTACTGTTGAAAATATTTTAAATTCTAACCGATTGAAGAAATACAACGAACATGAGAATGAAAACGCTCGAACATTTTAACACGTGTATGGCATTGAAGTAGCAGCTTAAACGTAATAGTTTGAAATACAAGAGCAGTGATATTCCATACAGTTGAATACGTTAATAAAATGGCGTAATTTAGTATAAAAATATACATCCCTCCTAAGTTATTATTTTCGAGGCCTGCATTATTTTCCTTGAAATACAGAATGCTCAATACCAAAGAGAAAACATTCTATTATGCAAATTCTGTCTCATCCGAACACTGATATCTCCCTCTTAACCCTTGCCGTACCACGCCTGGGTCTGTTCAGATTTTATTCAATTTTGCTGATACCAAAACTTCCCTTACAAATTAAGAAAAGTACGATATAAGAATAGAAACTCAGTTGAAAATGCTTATACAAGCGAGAACAGGCTACGGGTCCCAACTGACCCAGGTGTCGTCCGTGCGGTAGCACGAACCGTCAGTATTGCAAGGGTTAATTCGAACATTGCAGATTCTACTGTATTTCAAATAAATCTATTCTCTTCCGATAACCCTCGATTGCGTTCATACGTTCCAAAATATCACTCCTACCGACTGCTAAACTCTATTTCAAGTTAACTAGTTTGAAGAATTACACAAAATAAGAAAAAAAATCAAAGCAACCATAGAAAAACCTTCAAGATCTTCGTGAGATGTCTTCGGTAACCAGAATCGCGATTCGGGCAGATATTCACATCGTTTCGGGCCCGTGCCTCCGCGAAATAAAAGAGACAAGGCGAAATACTGTAACAGCGACGGGGTGGTAGGGGGGAAGAAAGACGAAGCTTCGAGATAATGGGTATTGGAAGAAATTCTGGGCAACCCCTGCAGGCAGACACTAAACACTGAACAGTGGGGGCGCAGTTTGTCTTGGCCCATTAGGAGAAACGCTAGTTGGCTTGCTCCGGGGGGGTGGATAGAGCGATAGGGGGTGGAAAAGAGGAAGCGGTTGTTTTATGGGCCGGCATCTGTTCGACGATCGTCTCGTTCCGATACCACTTTATCCTCGGCGTTAGCTGTTTCCTAACTGTTTGCGAAACAACCTCTGCATTTCTCCCCTTCCTCACTCGGAAGCTTTCACTCGGCCGTTTTCCTCGTTCCCGAATTCTTTTCCTCTCTACCCTTAGCATATAAAGACAATAGAGCCGGGCGAAGTCGATCGGCAGCTGTAAAATGACGTGCTCTTTCACCGGTCCATCGGCGAAACACCATTTAGCCGCGTGACACGTCCGTTTCCTTCATGAATTGTCGCACGTTTCAGCGGTTATGCTGCCCTCCTCGCCGGGACAGACTCTCGAAGGCGAGTATCTGCAGGAAGTTAAACAAAAAGAAATCCCCGCGGGCCCCCTGAATATTCTGAATCGATTAAATAATCGAAGGCTGCCATCTAGTTTCCCGGTCGCACACACCATTCACCCGGCTCCTTCTTTTCATATTCAAATGCCACACACCATTGACGCTTCAATGAATAATACTCAATGATAAATTTGTGGGCGTATTCAGGATGGACCGACCTTGAAATCCAACCGCGCCAAATATGCGTGCATTTGAATACGTAACCGAAGGAGAGGAGAGGGCCGAGTGAAAGCCGAGAACAGAGAAAGAGAGAGAGGGAGAGAGGGACACCACGTTGTACAGGTCCTTTTTTTTCTAAAAACCGACCTGGTCGTTCAACCTCGATAGAATGTTCGGTCTCCCCGTCACGATTGACGCGCGTCACCGAACGATTCTTCGAGAAGGAATCGTAATCGAGACGACCAACGTACTTTTCACTTTGCATATCGTGTTTCCCTCGCAGGCAGATGCAGGGACCCGCTATTGTCTTTCCAGAAAATGATCGACGAGGCCGCGAAACGGAAGAAGCGTAAACCCGGCCGGGAGCTAATTCCAGTTGATTAGCAGCCACGAGTTTTTTTTACAACTTCTAAAAGTAAGGAGAGCTCGGACGCATCACTGGCTTTATGGAGACCATTATGCAAAAAGGCTGGCATCGTTACCCTCCATCACGGGCTATTTCCACCTAACGAACTAATAATTCGTTCCTGCGGAAATCATTATTGGCTGGTGATCACGGAACTGATAAGGACTCGCGAATTTACGAGTCACGGTTCACCACCTCGCTTGTTTCTTTCAATTCTGAGCGAGACAGCCACGCAGCATGTTAATTGGCCCTTGAACGCCACGCTGCGAAGAATAACACGTTTAACGAGCTGAAACATTTGTACTTCATCGGTACAATTATCTCCTGCT
Source organism: Macropis europaea (assembly GCA_916610135.2). Taxonomy (NCBI): domain Eukaryota; kingdom Metazoa; phylum Arthropoda; class Insecta; order Hymenoptera; family Melittidae; genus Macropis; species Macropis europaea. The sequence goes on along the minus strand of OU744345.1, from coordinate 19,221,669 downwards.
TCGCGGAAGAAAAATCGAGTTAATTATCCGAAGGTATAATGACTGCGGAGCATAAGGGAGCGAGGAGCACTAAATTAACGGACGCCATATTTCTGTCGCCGAGTCCTTTTACTTCGCTTCTCGGTCCGCCAGTTGAAAATATCACGATTACGCAATCCTCGTGATAACGTTATTTTCGAGTCGGAGTTATTGAACACCGCGGTCAGGATGAAACAGAGAGATAGAGAGAGAGAGAGCGAGAGAGGGGGAGGGAGAGTGGGAGGGGATTAATTTGCAAATTCTAAAGGCTGACAAGATGCGCGCGGAAAGTGAGAATTACCGCGTCGCAAGGGCGGTCGATAGTAACTAATTGTTATTATAAACTTACAGTATAGGTTTAATCATAATAGCTTCAGGTTAATTGGATAGATAATTAAGGGTAAAGGTAATTACGGGCGTATACACTGCATATATTCGCGCTGCACGCTGCTTAGTAGTCGATATAGCCTTCGGCTACGTTGCGTTTATAAGCCGCGCGATCTGCCGAAGGTCGTCCGACGAAAATTTCATCCCCCGTTTCAACCCCTTCGGTTTCGTATCTTTCGAAAGCGAGGCAGCCCTTCCTTGTGGCCACGCCACGAGCTCGGTTCGAAAAGTGCGAGTTAGAGGAAACGGCCGTGCGAAATCCGCCCGATTCCGCGGGAGAAATCACATTCGCCCACGGCTAGCGTTTCCACGGCAGCCTGCTGCGTTCGTGGCATCGAAACGGACCGCCGGTTTCGTCAAATTGCCAATTAACGTAAACGCCAGCAACAATAGCTCAAAGCTGTGTTCCCTGGAACGATGCAGCATGCAAGCAAACAGATACGGACATCATAGAACGATTTGCAGTGTCGATTCTGTATTAGGAAGTCTTTACAGGAGTCTAGTTACAAATAACCAGAACTTGGTTCAGCGTAATCAGACTTCACCAGACGTTCTTTATTTCGTTTAAAGGCTCAGTCATGTTTGCAGACATTGAACGTGTCAGACGCGTAGGATGACAGACAAATACTCTTTAACCCTTTGAAGAGGATGGATGCATATATGTGTTCTAAAAAATCGTTCACCTTGTGCTACGAGTCACCGAACTGGTTCAGATACAGCTGTTCGTTGTATGCTACAAACCTATGCCTTCGAATGAAGTACTTATATCAGCTTATTTGATTAAAATATACATTTTTCGTTACACATTTTACAGGTTTCAAGCACTAAAACAAATTAACGATCTACATCATACATAATATTATAATGGAATGTTCAGTTTAACACGTGTTCTACCGCCGAAAATTTCAGCACACAGTGCACGCTTTTTCCCAAAACTTTCAGGGCTCAAAGGGTTAATGTTGGGGTGTTCGAAAAGTTCGTAGCGTCTGCTATTGGAATGTTTCGAATTCTAAGAGCTTGTTAAGAACTTCTGTCTGATAATCAGAGGCTTAATTCAGACAGCTACTATTTACAATTGAATCAACTAAATGGAGTAATTATTAAATAAAAACGTCCGGAATTGAACAATATGAAAGGAGATGTGTTTTTATAGTCCAACAGACTGCTAATGTTTATTGCGTTATTACGTACATACAAGTGCCGAATATAGATCAAATCCAATTGTTCTTGCTTTGTACATTAATAATAAAGGGACCGAAGCCTGATTGAACATTAGAACTCTAATTGAAGGGTACATGGCGTGGGATGATAAGTCATGCAGGAAGGGAAATAGGGATGAATGAAAATTTGGAGCGGTCTCGCAGACGTTCTATAGCAGTTAAGGGTTAAATCTGATTGCGTCTGATTTAGATATTGATTAGGTGGTTCTGGATCAGCTTCTGTTTGTTCTATCGACGTATCATTCATTCAGGGTGCCCGGAATGGTGAGCTGATCAGTGAGGCGAGTCAGTTTTACGCAGGGGGAAGAAGAAGAAGATGGCGGGGACGAAACAGAGGAACACACTGCTGATTATTTGTAATTCGAAGCACTCGAGTGCGGCCGACGAACGGCGACAATGAGCGCGATAGTAACGAGCACAGGAAAATACAAACGAATATGCCACGAAGTGACACCTCTCAATGAGACTTGCTTGTTTCGCCCCGCCATATTGATGCACTTTGGCTCAACACTCCTGCAATAATGGCGAACGATCCCTTGTTTCTAATGAGAACCCTTCCCCGCAGACGATGATTTTCGCGTGAAAAGAGACTCGCTAATTGTGCTTTTTCGGAGAATTTCCGCCAGCCCCATCGACGGCTGACTGTATTGAATTCAACCAATAGTCTGTTCACAGTGTAAAGAAAAATATGAGCTCTGATATGAAATACAATAGAGCATCTAATATCTGAATAATCATTATTCGAACGTTCTACTATCAGATTGCCTTGTTCGAATAATGTACAGGATGTGTCAGGTTTTTTCAGCTAGACTATGGCAGTATATGTTTCGAGAAAAGGTGAATTATAAATATTGTACAAATACAGTATAAAAACTAAAATTTTGTTCTAATATCTTCTTATGTATAAAAGAACAAATTAGAAATTTTTCATTTTAGACTCACGAAATCAATCACACGAATACGTTATTATAAAATTCTTTTATACAGCGATTGTTCAAGGTATTATTATTTCACACAAGGCTACGATATCTGTACAAAATTGAATTTCTCATACTGTTCTTACATAGAACAGAGAACAATTACAACGTACAATTGTCGTTGACGAATAAATCGTTGACATATGACATTATTTTACCAGATATGAACACTTCTATTTTTCATATATTTACTATATGAATAGATATAACTTCTCAATGGAATTATGGAAAAATTATGAACGATTCTTGTTTTAAAAAATAGTAACCACAGTTCAACAAAATAATATAACAGCAAAACCATGTGAATTCCATAAAATAATAGAAAGAAACCTACAGTCTATATAAAAACAAGTACACTTTGTTGCATTTGCAAAAAATACACACACTGTCGGTGGAAGGTTTCAGCATATGCAAGTAAGCTAACTAAAATTGGGATTTAAATTTTCATAATTCTTAATTACAAATAATGATCAAGTGTATTAGTAAGAAAAATTACTACAAATATTATTTCACGCGTTTATTTCTTATAATAACAGAAACATACGATTAAACTGAATTTTCATTAAAGAAAGCTCCTAACCTGTTTTACTTCTTTGTGTCAAACGAGACATTATCTTAATTAATTTCTGTACTGCAGCTGGAGGAGTATTCTTCCAGCTATCTTGTAAAACATTCCAGGACTCCGTTTGTAATTTTGGACAGTGTTGTCTAGCATTACTAGCCAGACGATCTGAAAGCAGATTTTTGGAATTATAAATTCAGTAACTGAACTGTCCACGTCAAAATAAATAAATCTTCCTGTTTCTTTTCTTATACGAAAGCATGATAATGTTTCGAAGATACTTCTGACTGTTGTTTTCCGCCTGCAGTGTACAGCATCGTTAAATATTGCAACGAAAAGACACGCGAGATATGTCGTCCAAAGCGTCAAATGAACAAGATCGATACGCGAGGCATCTCGTCTGAAGAATCGGACGGGCAAAAATCAGTTCGCGAGGTATCTCGTCCGCGAAGGGGTTAAATCAGTCTGGGAAAGTATTAGAGGCATTATAGACGAGCGAATGTCAGTACAGCGAAGACGAAGCGCATGATTTGAAGAGCTGCGGGGATTCGAGATAGGATTGTCCGCACCATCGGCTAGGAATCCCATCAAGTATCGTCGTTACCCCGTGGCGGAGTGTATGGTGGAGGCTTCAGCTAGTTAGAGTTTATAATAAGGATCGACCATGGCGTGTAACACGACGGGCCTACTATCTATTTATCGGGTGAAAATGTCTTCGGTTCAAATCCCCGTGAAATACGCCGCCCATGGCATCTCAGCCATCCCCCATACACGTTCTCTTTCCCTTCGATCGGTTATTGTTTGCCTCGGCGAGGGGATAAGGGCCCCGAAAAAAGGGGTCGAGGCCTCTGTTTCAAATTCCACGTGTTTCAGGAGCGCGCCAAGGAGTCTGGACTGCAACAACGGTTCTTAAAAAACTGCTTTGTTCGACTGTAAATCGTTTCTGCGACGTGCACGCGAAAACGAGGCTCCCTTCAGGATTGCGCGCGAGCACGCTTTCCAAGAAATTATCACGCGTCAGGTGACACCGTATGCAGACGACAGACACGAGGCTCACTCACCTGGATATTAAAAATCAGATACAATGAGCGCCCAAACTGGGTTCCTACGAGCTAAGATCGAATTGTTGCAAATATTATATTCTTCACAAAATATTAGGTTGAGTCATAAATAATTTCCAACATCTAATAGATTTAATATTTCTAAATATTCAAATAGTTTGCGTGTGTGCACACGTTCCAAGAAATTATCACGCGTCAGGTGACAACGTATGCAGACGACAGACACGAGGCTCACTCACCTGGATATTAAAAATCGGATACAATGAGCGCCCAAACTGGGTTTCTACGAGCCAAGAACGAATTGTCGCAACTATTTAATTCTTTATAACATATTAGGTAGAGTTATAAATAATTTCCGACATGTAACAGATTTTTTATCTGTAAATAATCAAATAGTTTATCTAGGTTACAGATTGTCGCGTCATGCTAGTAGGTAAGCATCTCTGCAACTCATACATACTGCAAAAGCAACAACGGTCATCCTTGAGCAGATACTCGAATAACTTTAAGAAAACAAATCGGTCGTTAATTATGATTCAACCCGATACATTGTGTTTAAATTTTTTTTTATTCTGATTCACCGTAGAGTTTTTGTTTTCGACGAATCCTGTGAGATTCGACGTGGAATGACTCGTAACGATCTCGCGACGACAATTATGATTCGGGTAGACGAATTATCACCGCGGAAACTGTAACCGTCCGGCATGCTTGTATTTCCCGCGGTTAAAGGATACGGTTAATTGAGCGTGATAATTTAATGGTTCCTTCGTTATCGGGCCTGGGGAAAAAATGTGTGCATCGACTTTGCGACTCTCGCGAGGAGCATTACGATTCCGTCATGCTCGGTTAGGCGCGAAAAATCGCGAACGTAGGAATTACAGTGTCGCCCAGTGTTCGGTCGTTAAAATAAATAATATTCTTTCGGTTTTCCTGCTGGTACGCTTGTTGCAGCATTTCGCGTGAACGCCGCCTTGAAGTCGGACGCATGGGTGGCCCCGCGGAATGCCAACTCGAAGAGGATGTTTTTTTTTTGTCACGGATCAAGGAAAGGCAATTCGAGGACCACACCGAGTTTCGACGTGTCACCAGCCGTGAAGGAAAATGGCGCTTACGATCATTAGCGACGGTGACTCGCAATCGGTGGACGGTCCTCGTTAAACACTCCACACTCTTTTGACGTATCCGTAATCACCGATAAGAACTTGTCCACCCTTCACCTTCACTTTTACCCCCCCTTCCGTTTTTCGTCTCGAGTGTTGCCAGCGTTCGACCGCTTTAAAATTCGAGGGGAACGAACTTGCTGAGGACACTTTTTTTTTTATTTTGTACCACTGCGCCGCTTTCCTGTTTCACGTCACGATCAACGTTGCGATCGATGTGCGGATACACGGAGTAATAACATCCGAGACTGACGTTCCCTCTGCATTTTGAAGATGCGCATTTACCACGCGTCAGCGAACGGAGTTATTTCCGATAGATGTACGAGCGCTCATTTAACTCTGACCAGATGCTGTAAAAGTTGTCTCCTCTAAACTCTGCCTTCTATATATCTTATTACACGCTTCTGTCCACGGCACCGTGCATCGAGCCCGTGCATCCGCCTTTCCTCCCTCTTCTTGTTTTTTTGCACGTCCGTCATTTTCGCTGAAGTTCGCTCCTCCCTTGACAGCGTGGATCCAACCGAATTAAAATACGATCAAAGTTTACAAATTGACGTTTCAACGTTCGCGCGACGAACCCGGAGAGGCTGACAAAGTTCCCCGGGGACGATCATTGAATCACGCGTGCAGGCCGTCGTCTTCTCGTTTGAAAGAAGAAAGCGGTTCAAGGTCTCTCGCGATATTCCCATGCAGGCCAACCCTTTCACCGGTTAGGTTTATCGAAGCGGGGGAGAGATTAGGGCACCCAACAGGGAACGGAGATCGAAAGGGTGAACCCTCGTTGCACGTTTCCTGGTTGCGGAGAAAGCAAATCCACGGTGCACCTGCGAGTTCGCTTGAATGGGCCTCCTCTCGTACGAGGCTAATATTTAAATGCAGGGCCCGGGGAGGGGCTAGATCGGGCCCTCGATCTGACCTCCTGTATTCAAATGGACCGATCGTTGGATAATACGAAGCAGGCCCATTGTGCTACCGATCCATCCGTTTCCAGCCAAAGAAATATCGGCCGCTGGAATTTTTCCAAGAACGTTCCAGGGCTAATTAATTAAACCTCGAGAACTCGAAGCGGAGAATACTCGGACTCGCATTAACAACAGCGCGAGGAGCGAGCAACGCTGTTCCCGGCTGATTACGTATTAATACGTTCCTCCGAATCCCGTGCCGTCAGAACGAACCAACGAACGGATAGGAAGGGCCCACGGGTCCCACGGGATGCTCGGACGAAAAAAAGAGATAACAGGATATTACAACGGTTCTGTCTCTTATTAAACATTTCACGGACAGCATTCTGCTGTTATCTGTAAAACACAAAGAGTTATTCTGTCTCAAATTCTGATCTGCGCGCGAGTTACGACCGCTTTGATGTTTGGTAGTTCGAATTAGGCTAAGCAATCGGAAGGAGTAGTCTTGCAATTGCCCTAACTCCTGCGAAATCCCTTGAATGTGCAGGCTAAGATGGCGTCCTTTCCAAGAGGGTTGCGAAAGAGAAAGAGACAAACGGAGAGAGCAAGGGGTGGATGTTTGGTAGTTGAGGAAAGTGGCAAGGAAGGTCGACGAAGACGGGTATTTGTGTAATATTCCGTTTGTCTTGCCTTCAGAGCATCCGCTAATGTCCACAACACTAGCACTGTAACGAAGACACTTGGCAGAGGGCAACCAGTACCGCTACTAAGATTGTTATTGTACAATTTGCTACGTCTAAGGCACATCCAGCGTCGAGTGTAAGGGCAGCACCTTTGGACATCAGCCTCGGTATCACACAACCCGTCTACTAGCTCTTCCTTTTGCCCGAGTACCAAACAATCCGTCCTGGAAATTCTATTGTCCTGGAGTCTGCCTCTTACGAGCATCTGTCTCGTCGATTAACAGCTGACAGACTAACTTCAGCTCCGTCCATGCGATACCAAAGAAAATCCTACTTCTCAATTTGAACTATCGCTGAAAGACCGCGCGTACTTTTCGCCTACCATCGAACCGAAGAAGGATACCAGGACTATAGTTTCACGGCTGAGGAAGATCAAAGCGAAGAACCACCGTTCTACGAGCACGTCCAGATTAGACACCGCCGTTCCGATATTCAGTAAACACCGACGTGAAAAGTAAGCTGTAGTTCATGAGATTGGATTAACGACACCTGTGAGATTTCGAAGGAACATTGCGGCCGGAAGTGGCTTCGTTTAGTCACATTTAGCGATCTCTGCCCCCTCCTCTGGCTTCCGGGAAAGGGTAAAGTGGCTGTTCTTACACAAATAAAACAGCACTTAGTATGAGCGCTCGTCTCTGTCTCTCTCCCTCTCTCTCTCTCTCTCTCTCTCTCTCTCTCTCTCTCTCTCTCTCTCTCTCTCTCTCTCTCTCTCTCTCTCTTCCTCTCTTTCTCTCTCTCTCTCTCTCTTTGCGACAACACAGACAATGGGAATGTGACATGTGCCCGGACTCCCTACAACAGCAGGTAACGTCGCGATACGAACTCGTATGCAAATCCACTCGAGTATGCACTTGAACCGAAGGTACCGAGGCATGAGTTTCAGCGAAACTCTTCGGTTAAATCAGAGGACGCTCGTAATAAACCGATTGTGTGCGTCTTACTCGTGCTCGTCGGGTATTTAAGCGCGAAACCGTGAGAAACGTTGACGGGGCGCTTTAATGGTCTTCAAAAATTGATTGACGATCTCCGTGCGAATAAAGGGGGCGAGGACGGGGGAGGATTCGATAGCAGCGAGGAGAAGAAGTTTCAACTATGCCGTGGGCCCGATCGCTCGGCCACCCGAGTACAAACACCGGATCGCCTCGGTAAATGCATGAAACACGATATGAAATGCACGAGTTCGGACGTTTTGGCATCCGGACAAGCAGACAATCAACTCATCGAGCCGTGCGGATGCATTTTTATTATATATTATAGACTGCCCGATGCTTTCCTCTATATCGTACGTCACTCACGATGTCAGTCGCTAACGTACCGTCTCGAACGTATTTCACGTACCGGGTGTTCCAAAAATACCAGCGAAAACCCTGTTCCGCGTGTCTCCGTTTCTTCGAGCGCCGATGTTTTTATATGCGCCGACAGCATCGCGTTCAATTAAGTTACTTCGTTCTTTCTCGAGAAAATGTACTTTCTACGATGTTTCTGGTCTACGCAGACAGGTGTAATAGATATGTCTTTGTTGTACAGAGGTAACGATATTTGTCAGACCTGTGAAAGTATTTTGATATGTAATTGAGAAACCACGTTGCGGCACGCAGGATTCTCTGGTCGATGTTCAACACCCAGTATAGATATTTCGGATATCGGGCCGTATCTGGTTGTATCAGCCGTACACATAATTACCATCTGATAGAGTCCGTTGTCTGTCGGGAGGATGATTTCATACTTGTTCTTGTTGCCGACCCGTCAAACGCATCCCCGTGGCGGTAGGACGGTCGATCTCGGATGGGGGCCCAAGGGCCTTATGGGCCCGTCTCGACCAATCACCGACCCTCCCTTACACTCTGCTGTACCGCGGAGCAATCGCAGGAGAAAAAAAAATCCGATTAGGCTTGCTCCACGACCGTTTCGATGGCCAATCGAAATTCGATCGCCGTCGAGCAAAATTAACTCCCTGAAAATTTATATTTGCGATACACTTGACGGAGAAAGTCTCAGAAAGAGGAGCAGCTCTGAATGACGCTCATTGATGCACCGCAATCAACGCAACACCTGTCGAAAATGCAGATTTACGGCGCAGCTGCTTCCGCCATATAATTCAGAACAGACTCGTCCGCAATTTCGTCGCCTCTAGTTCTTCGCGCGTATCTTTTTCTCACGAAAACGAGACGGACATTGTTTCATTAGGCCACGCTAAAATGTTAGGGTTGCAACTTATTTCCGCCCTCTTCGAAACCTCCCATCGCCCTAGGCCGATGCACGTTAATACACCGCAGACAGCGATCTACCCTGCCTGTAATTACTATGCTTAATCAATTATACCGGCTGGCCGAGATCTCGGCAAGGTTAAACGCACGCGAAGAAAATCCTGCCGCGACAAAGGCGAACGACAGACACGTCACACGCACGGGACCCTTTTGTTGTGACTTCGTCAAGCCATTCACGGGGCCAGTTTTCCCTTCGTCGGGCCCGAGTCTCCCACGCGCAACACCGTGGAACCTGTTTTTTTTTTCTTTCATCGGCCAGATAAGGCAGAGAGATTGGAAAAAAATCGAAATTTATTTCGAGTCCGCCGAGCGGAAAGCTTCTTTCATCGGGCTCGATTCACTTGACCGACTTTTCACAGTGCCCGCGTCGATTTTGAAGGCAAAGGAAACGTTCTTACGGCCTGGACGATAGTTCGAAAAGGGTGCAAGTGCAAATGAGGGAACGAAGGGATCACCTGTCGGCCGATCACGATCGCGAGGACCATTGTCGAGCGTCCGGTTTCGAACTGGCTCCATTGTCCGGAACTTATATTTATTCATTAACAATTACCAGCTGCTCGCGATAGCGACCCGGGTATTGTTGCGACGATCTCGCGCTGCATAAAAACTCGACTAAATTGGACCGTCGAAAATTGATCGGGAGCGACAGGCAATCCCCTTCGAGCGCGAGCGGAAAGTTTCCTCGATGCTGAAACGAGAGTGGACGAGATGATTTTTTCGAATCTCGGTTAAGCCGGCCATGAAAGGACAGATCAAGGAGGAATCTCCTCGAAAAATAATCTTTCGAGGACTCGATCTCGGATTGATACTCTCCCGAGGGATCCTTTGTGTGCGAGCCCATTCTACGAACGCTTTATGGGGACCTCGTGAGAAGTTCTTCAGGGTGTTCGCGATCGTTTTCGTTCTGCGACACTTTCCCGGGTATCAGCGCCGTTGTAGCGATATTCTTTCAGGATCACCGGATAAAGTTGTCCGACCGGGTGGATCATCAACGACGTCTGTCCATTACCGCGGAATTAACGGATGAACACGCATGGGAATTCAGTTCTCGGTGGAGGAAGAGCCGTCGACGGGTGCCGATCAATTAACTAATGATCGCTAATTAACGTTCCCCAGGGCGGTAATACCCGATAACGGCGGAGCCTTACGTTAACCATAGCTCGCGAACAATCTTGGCCTTAGTTTGAGTTTAACCGTGGCTCAGCGCCGTGCTGAGTAATCAAACAATTACGAGGGGGTGAAAGGTGGTAGGCGGAGGTCGGGGTGGGGGTAGCCTGCTCTGAAATTCCGCTAGAATGGACGAAACGAAGGGCGAAATCGGACTGGCGGCAGCCGGATTCGAAACGCGTCCGAAGACAGTGACTTCAGCAAAATAATGCCGCGAAATTCAACCTAATTGACCAAATTCCCCCCCCGTCGCCCTTCACCGATTATCGATCAGAGGTCGACTGCAGAGCACGGGAAGAAAAAGTCCACTCGCCGCGGCTAATCCGAGGACAGAACTTTACGGGTCGTAAAAGCTCCGAGAGAGACGGGAAAGCCGAGAAAGTATTCGCGCGGAATTGAAAACTCGACGACATGCATATTCATGCTGCTAGATTTAATATATGTTTTATGGCCTCTGCCCCCCCCCCCCCCCCCCCCCCTCTCTCTCCGTCTCGGTTCGATCGTACAACTTATTATTTTCGACAGCACGATCGAGTTAACGGTTAGAGATCGATAGAGCAGTCGAAAGGCGAAGTGAAAGCAAGAGAGGGGGGTATCTCTCGAAAGCAGATTTTAATCGAGCGTCAAGCCGAGACAACGAATTTACGATCCGGCATGGCTCTTTAGCGACTCGATTTAAGGCCGTTCGACGAACCAAACGATACGGTAATTAACATAAAGTATTAATAACGATTCTATCGTTGACGGTTCTCTTTTTTATGCTGAAGCTCCTTTTCCACGGTTTATGCGCCCATTAGATTTTACGATCGAACCGAAAAATAGCCGAACCACGGTGTGTGTGCGTAGGGGGTCGGTGGTGGTCCCTTCCTCGTTTTTTCTGAATCTGTCCTTTATCGGTGCTCGTGTTTCCCCGGAACGTCGCAGAAAAAAAAGAAACTTCCAGGAGCTCCGTTTAATCCGACGTGACGCGGACGCCGGTTTATCTGTCATCGTGCAATTTCATAAATATTTTCCGAGCGAATAGTATCGCCGCGTGCATCTCGCGGCACAAAGAAATCTCGAGTGTCGTCCGTAAGGAAACACGAAAGCGGAAAAGGGGTGTGGTACGTGCAGAGATATTTCAGTATTTTCTACCGGGAGCTGAGTTATGGCAGGAACGCTCTAGGTGGTCCCGCGCGAGATAATCGAACCTCGAATAAATAAAACTATTCTTCCCCCGTTACGGAGTTGCTCTGTTTTAAACGTGAATCCGAACAGATACGGGCGAAACGTTTTCGGCCCGCGAATTTTAATATCGGTCAAAATATCCTCTCCTCGGGACGCGTAACATGCTCGAATTAATTTTATTTAAGGCTGGACGCGGCGGTTTCCACGGTCCCGTGTCCACTTGATTTTCGATTCGAAATATCAGCAGGTGGGCATACCTGACAACTCGACATCCGTTCGCGGTATTATTAGCGTTCACGAAAATACGAGCGGCCGGATCGATGCGAAATTACCTGTCCGATACTAATTAACTCTCAATCTAGCAGCGATTTTAAGGGCTGACCGATCGGAGAGACCCGGTTTCGGTCTCCGGTACGCTTAATCGGATAGCCGATTGTTCCGCGCTATAAAAACGCCGTTTCTAATTAACCGAAGCGGACGTTTCGCAGGCATACCCACAGAAAGAGAGAGAGAGAGAGAGACGAGCTGCGGTTTTCCAAAATTTCCAGATACGTTTCGTTCGTGTATCGGCGCTTACGAATCGGTAGGAACGTGCGCGCTGAATTATTCAAAGGCGACCGGCTATGATCTCGCAGGTAAAACGCAGCGGCGGCGTTCGACGTCTTCTCGAAGCATCGAAAGAGAGAATCGGAGGCACCGGGAGGTCAGGATTCACGATTTACATATTTATTCCACGAGGAAGATCCAGCGGATACGCGAGGAAAGCGTCGTGACGCATTATCGAACGAGCGTGTGCCTCGCGAAACGAAGCTCCTCGAACCGGAAATCCACGGAACAGAAAACTCGGGAATCGCGCGGAGAAGCTAACAAGGCATCACGTTTAGTATCGCGTCTGTTGGTATAGCTCGTGGCGGTTTCGCTACTTAACAAACTTACCCTTTAACCCGTCTGGGCCGAGTCGAGGACGCGGAAATTCTTAACGCTGTTAAGATATGTTAATTTTGTTTACCTATAAGCTATTAAAGGGGCCCTAACGTGCTTAAAGCTAAAGCAGTTTAGTTTTCGCCGGATGTGTTGACGGGCTTTCGCGAGGAGGGTGGCTCCCGCGACGGAATTTACTATGGCAAGCCTTCACGGAACGAGATGATCTTATCGAAAGCACCGCCACGTGTCTCGGCAAACACACGGAATTCGACGGAGTTTTATAGAAATCCGACGACCGGCCGTGGGATTCAATGAGCTACAGGCTCGCGCCGCCGCTTATTACTAATCCAACGTAGAACAATTTAGCTGTTTGCCATTACTAATAACCCGTCGAGCAAACGCGGCATTATTAACAGGTTCGCAAACATCTTCTGTATTAGTGATCCCGTCCCCTATAACCCACATAGTCTTTCCGCGCACCGATTCCCCAACCCTTATCCCGATCTCTTGTACAGATATTTGCCGTGTCTACACCGGCCGAATTATCTCCAGCGATTTCAAGATAAAGGATTTTCCCCGTCGCGGAGCGCTGATAAGTCCGAGGGCTTTCTATTCTCACGTTCGACAAGCCCCGGTCGGATTACGAAATTTTTAGCGCGACGCAGTTCGTTCGAACACGGTTCCATTAATATTCTGGCAGCGTTGTCAAACCGACCAGTTATCCCGTCGGCCTTCCCTTTGCCTTGCAAATCTTTCCACGAACACCGGCGTTTTTAGAACGCGCTCGTTCGATCGGCAAGGACAATGGTCCGACTTTATGCCCGAGAAATTCTGATATTTTCGCCCGGTCGCCATCACCTTTGTGCAGGGTTATCAGGTGCAGCGCGCGGAGACTCTTACGGAAATGAGAAAAACGCAGATACCGATCCCGGATGAAAGATTCGCACGGTTTTGCTATTTCCAGCGACGGCTCTTTTATCGCGATCTACCCTTGAATTCAAAGGCAGCCAGAGCATTATCGGCGCGGCGCTGTGACGGCGATTCGGACGATACTCGATACTCGAGTAATTATTCTGGGCCGTTGAACCGATCGATTGAAATAGTTTAAGGTCCCCGCGAAAGCGAGAAACGTCGAATAAGTGGCGGTAGAGTGAACGATCATGCACGCGTATTTCGGGTCCCGTGAGTCACAAGAGATGACCGTATCATCCAGCGTGCTGGGAGTCAATGCCAGAAATAATGTCGGTGGAGCTTCGCTAGAGACGGGGGTGATGTCCTAACATCATCGGTTAACGAATTATATTTATCCAGCTGTTTCGCTGTCTTCCCGTCCCTCTGTTCGTTTTGCTCGCACGGCAGTTATGCGGGGACTCCTCGACACGCTCTTCTTGATCCCGTCTTTGAATTCGCGCCACGACAACTTCGAATATTTTGTAGGGGACAGGCTCGAACGAATTCGGACCAGATACACTCGAACGGAGGAATTCAAGAAGTGGACGTGGCGTATACGGATTTGTTATCCCCCCCGATCACCAGCAGGCTCAAGACAAATAGGGTACAGACCCAGGGGGTACGGGGGTCGGTGATAAACAGTGTCGCTCATTCACAATGGCCGGCAAACACGCATTAAAACCGACTAATATGAAGTGTATTAATGCGACCGGCATTGTCTAACCCGTGCTGTACATGGCTACTGTCGTGGATCCTGCCTTTATCCCGCCGTGGGGGGCCTTGCGATGCTTACATACGTATATAGGACCCCCTCTATATACCCTGTGACTTTTTCAAAGCCGCCCGCGGGAAATATATCTCTTCGATTCCATATAAATAGCTGCAGCCTTCTGTGAAAGCATTCAGGTCGAGTCCTGATGGTTATAAATCGAAGGGACCCTTTTGCCGTGGAAATCGGTCGAGATCCATAGTGGCCGGATCACAAGAAACTCTGAAACAGACTGAAGGCTGCTGAAAAAGAAAAGAACGTCAGAGAACGCATCAGAGACGTTTAAGCGGAGGTACACCCCGTATGGGACCAATCGCAGGGTAGCGCTGCAAGCTAGTTCTGCCCACTGGTCTAAATTATGGGGTCGCTGTCCAGCTCGCCACGCATAAATGATTGCCCGTGTTATGTTAAACATCCAACAACGGAGAGCTCACCCACACGAAACACCCGATGGAAGAGAACTTGGATAAGGGAAGAGGCGAACGTTATTTATCTCGAGCAGTCGCACGAGCAGGGATTTTGAATAATTCTTGGTCGGCAGTAGAGGTCGGGGATCTTGCAGCTCCGCATCGGATTCCCCATAAATATCCTCAGGAACTCCGTAAGATCCGTGAGGCATCAAACTTTCACGCATACTACCCGATGACAATTCTCTTTCGGCCGAGTCGCGATGATTCCAACGGAGATCCGAATGGCCGCCGAGCCGAATCAGATCGGCTGCGAGATCGGCCGGTCAGTGGCCAGCGAGGAAAAAGACATATTAGAGACATCATAATGCCAGAGCGAAGCTGTGTTCCAATTTATAACCGGATGATATCGCGATAGAGTCTCAGGTTCGAGGCATTGTGTTCGGTAGGGTTTCGTTCCTGATGTTACACCGAGAATCGACTGGGTGGGGTCCTGGTACCTTGGTGGCCTGACTCGAGCTATCCTTTTGATATCCTGTTAACTAATGCCGGCTATTCGTTACAGACTACTCCACGGGCGTATACGTTTCTTGCGCAAAGAATCCTGCCGCCACGCCGCTGATTTGACGCGGAGCGGAGTCTCGATCGAGCTATGCTTCTTCAATAATCGTCTGTCGACTCTGACGAAAAATAGGAAAGCTTTCTAGCTCCGTCGAAAGTAAAACTGCGCTATTTGTTCGAACTTCCTTGTGGCGTTAGGCCGTGTTTAGCAACAGGTGAGTGCAGCGCTCGCTAAAGGATTAATAGGAAGATGATTGTGGAAGGCCAGTTAGATCGTCAGATGTCCGGGATGGTGGGGAAGGACGAGGCTGGTCAAGTCCTTCCTCGTCTGGATCATTCAGGTAGGCGGTACCAACGTGGCCAGGCCTACCTCTCTTCTGACTCGGCTCTGACAATGGGTCAGCAACAATGCAACCACCTCGCTTCGCCTATGTGATCTTCCTCGGATGTTACGCGGACGCTGATACATCGCCAGCGACCGACGAGCAAACCGAAATTCATGGACACCAGCGAAAACTATAACAGTCACGATCCTGTTTTATCAATCGCCGCATACAAACGGCGGAATTACTCGGAAGTTTTATTTTCTGGGAAGTCCAGCTCTAGGAAATAATCCACCGATGACTTTGAACTGTCAGAGCCGGGGAATATGACGATTCTCATTCAACTGGCCGGCTAACAAGCCTCATTGCCACTTTATTATCGTAACCAGATCGGCCAGAAATAGACACAAATCATGAAGAACTGGTTATCCGGTGCGTCATACTTCACGGGTACCTATGGGAACGTGTAGACCAGTTCTTCTATATGAAATACGACGCGAAATGTTCACGAGACGACGCGGAGAACCCAACAGGTTCGTCTAAAACTGATTTTGAAAGTGACGCACGATTCCACGAGGTAATTCGATTGCCGTGGAACCTCCAATGTTCGAATAAATAGAGAGATATAAATGGTAGGATCAGAAAAAGGCAGATAATGGACTGTTCGGTAGAAAATAGTGTAGATATCGATAAGAAAAATCTAAGCATAATATACAGAAGTTCTTTTATATTTAATTTAAGTATTTCCGATATCCTTAGTTGCTATTACAGTGGTATTGTTGTTCTTTTGCTTCAAAATACTTCATAAAGGGAGAGCGTAAGCTAAATGAGCATTTTTCGCATGAAATTACGTTTCATATGTGCGAAACAATAAGTATAAACAAAATCTATTGCAATAGCTGCTAACTCTTAGTAATTGTTATAATAAATGGCTTCAAACACTAAAATTTCGAAGCTGTCAGAATAGCTTCCTTATTTTTGTATGTCGCAGATTTTGATGAAGCAAACAAAGGAATCTAATAAAATATCGTGATAGAACCAATAGTATTAGCTGGTAAACTAAAGCAAATAAACATAACGCTAACCTCTTTAGGGCCGTGTTTATTGAAATTGAAGCAAATGATTTAATTTTGTTTCATTTATATCTATTCAAAAAGGTAAAAATATGACAACTATGAATCATGTGTCGAGATTTTTCTTTTGCTTGTTGAGAAATTTTATGATGAATTCGTCATAATGTTTGTTATACCTTTGTTAAAAAATATTAGAATTAAACGGACACGTACAGCTACTCACAAAATTCAGAGTACAAGCCTAAAAGCAGCAAAAATGTAGGCACAGGTATAGTAAGTCGTCTTAGAATGTATTCTGTCAAAGAAAACACTGAAACAATTATATGATTCCTTTCCTTATCATATATTTATGATTATGAGCATATTATACCAACATTACATTACGTGTCCATATAGGGAATTTATTAAATCATACTGTTTCACAGAATTCAGATGAATCACTGTCAGAGACTCTCAATCGAATATATTCTGATTGGCGTTTGTTATATCGTTATGCTACTTGCTCCTATTTTTTATTTATATTTGATTTTACAACTTTGCTCTTTATATTCAGATTTTTTCCTCCGTCGCATATTTTTTGAGTATTCACTTATTTTGTACTCACAACTGTTTCACTTGTATTTTTTCGTTGTACTGAAATCTACGTATGAAAGGAATTCCAAAAATCTCGTTTACACAATAACTTCTTATTATTATGTTAATTTTTGAAATGATTATAGTTTTTATATAGTGCACGCTTGTGTACGTACAATAAATTACTATGATTTACAAGGCAATGTATTATTCGATTAATAGAACATTCGAATGCTATCGATTCGTACGATAATGATTTAATTGCTATATCTGCTTGAAAAAATTATTTAATCAAACGAAGCTCCACTAGATTGTATGCATTTTTACGGACAATTTTACAGCTAATAAATCCCATTTCTTAACAATTCCTAGTACCTGAAATGTGTAAACTCTTCAATAGCTGCTTGTACTTGTTTGTTCATCTTGCATGATTTCTTCGCTTAGACAATGATTTAGCCCTTTGAGTGGTATGAACGCGTATATGAGTCGTACTGATTTATTTAGCTTATATTTTCGATGCTAACATAGTTATCAGCCCTTCTGCCATCCATAAGGCAACTTATGATCCAATAATTTCCATTGTAACTTGAATAATCGAAACTCCATTTACCTTCTTTAGTATTTGTTTTCGAAATCATTCAAAAGGTCCAAAACACAACATGGTATGCAGTATGACAACAAGATTCCGTCCACAGAAAGTGTATAGTTTAAAATATTCCACACCCAAAGTGTTAAATCTTTAAAACAAATGATAATCGGTAGACAATATACCTGATGAATTAGATGAACATGACAAATTTCATATCCGAGCTCATTTAATCTCAAAACTATGAAAACAATGCAAGATTCACTCCCATCAATGTCAACTCTGACCTCCATTTAAAAGTAAACAAAATTCTTCAACAAAGTCCCCCAAAAAGTATATAACGATAACACCAAAGCTTCCTGCAGCGTACTGGTCATCAACTGACACAATAATACAGCTGAAATATTCTTACCAAACTGAAAGATTGACAGGATTCGGACATTTCGTGTACGCGAACCTAAGAAAACGTTCGGGTAATGAGTGCTCGCATATCGGTGGTTCTATCGCCGTTTGAAATTGAAGTTTGCGAAATTCTTCGATTTTTGCATGGTCTCACGGTCGACATCCGCTTAAGGCGGCAGATCAATGCCCGGTGGAGCCTCTAAATCACTCCTTATGACAAGAACAGATGTACGGTAGGCTGCCCTGTCGCGAATAGTCAGCGCAATAAGGCGGCGTGTATCCGGTAGTCTCGTTCGCATATATCGAATCTATGAGAGAGCGGCGTTATCGTATTGTAGAGCTCGTGTTATGCCCGCAGCAAGAATAACGCGACACGTATATAAAGACGATGGTATATCTGTATCAATTGTATGCATATGTGGATCCCTCCTCCCACTTCAACAGGGAACGGACTCACGGGCCCTAGAACTGCCTATGTATATTTGTCGCGCTTAACCATTCTACGGTTTATCGTTATTGTTCGTCACCGAACGAAAGGGAAACCATGGCGGAGGGACGAAGACGACGCGGTAACCTCCGCTAAAAACAGCATACCTTATGCGATCTTCATTTGAATACGATTATGGATAACGCGATACGAAAGAGCTATGCCGCGGCATCAAATTTGATATTCAAATGGACGATACGCGTCTTTTGTTCCCAGCGCGCCGATCGCAGAGATCGGTCCACGGCCGTGGATCCGCGGCGGAAAACGGATTTTTCAAACGACCGGTACACCGATTTTCTTCGTCGAAAGTAAGATACGCGATCGCTGACGTTTCTATACCAAATATATCGGGCAAAAGCGACGCCGCTGCCTCCCTGTCATATTAAATATTATTTATGCCCGCGTTCGCATAAAGATTCCGGTCGCCAGCGACCACGCTTTCACACACAACCCATCCCGTGTGCGTATGTGTCGCCGTGTGTGCCTCTGTGTGTGTGCACGTGTCTGTGCTTTCCACACGACGTCCCGTGTGCTCAGCGCGAACACAAAGGACGGCCAATCGAAAAACAATATCGATCCATTGTTCCGGCCGGCCAATAAATATCATAAATATCGGTCCACTGAATTACAGGCCCAATCTCGTTCGCAGATCGGTCGACCTGCGCTCTTACATCGCATACACCCCCCGATGTAGTAGCAGCATTCATGCATTTTTACATTCGCTGTTCCGTATGTTTGCCCTCGCATCCAATCCTTACTCGATTCGGCTTCGATTCGGACGAGTGAAACGTGAGTTTTCTGCCTCGGTCCCCGGACCGTCCTTTCGTGATTCATGCGAGCATAAGACGGATACCGGTGTGCTGTATTGCGTCAATAGAGGTGTACGTGTGCAGACGATCTTGATAGAACGTTCTGGACCGTGGATAAAAATGATGCGCATTGTAAAGGGTCACCGAGGAGTAACGTTATATCGCGTTTGTTCTCATGTACCGAACTGAAACACATATTTCTGCTCACGTTTCGACTCTTTGTGCAACGAGCACCTCTCCAACGGATCCGCCACGGACACCACGGCCGTCTTTCAAAATCCACTTTCTGAATCACAAAGAATATTGTTTATTTATGATCGATGTTTATTAATGTTACACACATGCATCAACGAGGAGCTAACAGTATTTGCTACAAAGTGACGAGCCTCGGGAGGAGTGCAGCGATAGTACCGGCAGCACCATCTGTTGGCAGACAATGGAAGCTGCCACGGGCTCCCAGTGGCTGTCAACTTAGCTACGCGTTTCACGTTTTTCCCAGGTTTTTCTATTCGTCGACGGTACGGATATTATCGAATACCCTGCAAACTAAAATATCAGTTTGATGCTATATTTCTTGTACTGAACATTTTTGTTACACCCTGTGAGTTTTAGCTACGTTTTCAAAGAAATAATCGAAAATCCTAATCAAACGCGAAATCGTGCCTTCTTCGCTTCAAAAGTTTCGAGAAACTCGGTTCGGAGCATGCGAGTCGGATTTTCGAACTTCCCGAGAGTATCCGGTCCGCGGTATAATCCGGAATCGGTGGAAAAAGAAGGGCGGGAGGGGGTAGGGCGGAGAAGAACACATGCTGAAGGGTAAGTAGAGGCAGACGAGGGGGGAGGGAGTTAAAGAGGATTGCCGATCCATCCATGAGGGACGATGCAGTGTCTGAATGCGAGATAAAACCTCGCTGATGCCCGGCAGAGCGATCTGGTTGGTGCGAGCGAGAGGGCAACTCTGGCGAGAAAGAAAAAATAGATGGTTAAAGAGGACGTCGAGAGGAAGAGAGAGAGAGAGAGAGAGAGAGAGAGAGAGAGAGAGAGAGAGAGAGAGAGAGAGAGAGAGAGAGAGAGAGAGAGAGAGAGAGAGAGAGAGAGAGAGAAAGAGTGGAAGATCCATTGAATGCGGCGGAAGGTAAAACTCGAGCTAGCAGAATCCGAAGAGACTCTGAAGACTCTTCCAAATCCATATAAATTGTCGTATTGTTAGAAGGCCGTGCCGCATACCAATTCGAGATGACACGAGAAATCCTCGCCGGATAGAGCAGCGTCGACAATGTTTGTCGCCGGGCGGACACGTCGCGACGCCGAACCCGATGCCCGTGCCGTCGTCGTCGATCGTTTAGCCGAGTTTCCAGGCTAACCCGGCGGGAATAACGAAATTAAAAAACTAGTCGTGAGGATTTCGCGGCGGTGAAAGGATTTCGCGCGATTCGGCAGCCACGTTTCGAAGGCATCGGAAATCGGCTTACCGAGCAAAAATATACTGATATTTATGAGGGTCGCGACATCGGAGCTAATCTTCGGGAGATAATAATTTATCGGCCACCGGCGCACCAAGGAGCTGTATTTTGACTGAAATCCCTTGCGCCCCTTCTTTCTTCCTTCCGATGCTCGCCACTCGAACCACTCGTATTTCAGTCGACTTCAAAGACCTGGCTGACAGTGCAACCAGCCGGGATCTCCCGAACGCTAAAAGCGAGCAGAAAAAAATTGCGCTCGTCCAGAAATTTCACCGCGACCGCACGGCGGAGCGACCGAAGTCGATCGTCGGGAGCTTTTCTCATTTGCAACGTCGCGACCGGTTGATCAGCCGACGAAAAGCTACGCGATGGGGGCACGTGTGTGAAGGACCGACACCATAGCGGATCGGGACACGGCCGGAATAATAATAGGCCCCGAATTCCACGGTGATACATCGACTGACGTTTCGTTATTTACGACAGCTCCCCTTAATCCACGCTAGAAACGGCGAATCGCATTAACGGGAATGGTGAATCCGAAAATCTGTCCTTGCACGGGAGCCCCGCGTACGAATCCTGATCACGAATCGCGAGCGGATTACCCTTCCTCAAAAGCACGAGAATGTTAATGCGACCAGGAATGCCTTCCCGCGACTACCTTGCATCTGATCCGATCGAAACTCGCTTCTGTGTTTTACTTTTCCGCTAAAATACACGCCTCCTTTCACTCGCAGACTGTTCCGCAGTATCTGACGTTATGGACCGCTTTTTTCGAATAAAATTGTCCAAGGAGAGACTCCGATCTCTGTCGGAACGGTCGAAGGACTGAATGAAGAGGAAAGACGGTAAGCGTAGTTTCGATAAAAGTACTTTGCTCCTCCATACACGCCTATTTGTTCGGACTTTAGTGAGTGATCGCCCAAACGGGTTGAACATGAGTTTAGGAGATTTTCGGCGGAGAAATGGAGCGTTTCTGCGGGAGAAGCAGTACCGTGAATTCGTAAAGCGTAGATTCGCGGAGAAATTCGGCGAAGAAAGAGGCGGCACAGTCGAAGGCATGTGTCCCAAACGACGTATGCACGCCGAGACACGTAAACGATATATCAGGGGGTTAGCCGCTGGGGACGGACGGGCCTGGGCCATCTTTCTTCCACTTATACGTGTGATATTCACATGCGCAAACGTGATACACTCTATAGAGAGATATCCAGGACGGCAGTGCTCTCGTGAGCTGTAAATGTATTAAGGTTTGACGACTGTGGAGGGACCCTTTGGCTCGGGAGGTACAGGGGTCATCTTACCGGTACGGTACGTGCAGCACGCATGAGTTTTCCTTGGACACGAGATCGAAATATCCTGGGGAAAAGACGAACCTCTCCGGTGGACTTTGTTGAAAATTGCGAACTGAATTGGGGGCGTGAGGCGCTTCATCCGGTGCTCGTCGAACGAGCGAGAAACGCGAGCCAGCCATCAGAATACGTCGTTGAAAGTGGCGGGTAACGTCGGCTCGTTTGTATGCGCGTGCATTATTACGTCCTTATATTATATCGCGAAGGTACAAATGTCCGTACGTATGTAAAATTCCTAGCTCCGGCCGCGTACAGCCATAATAATATCTGTGCTGATAAATGAGACACATAAACGTACACGTAGGGGATTCCCCTCTTCCCTGCCCCCCTCTGCCGCTGCCACCGACGCCGCCCCCTCCCCGCTGTTGCCGAGCGACAACTCCACCCCCGTATGTCTTGGCTTATTCCACTTTTGCGGCGATGCATTACGAATTTTACGTTTTACAAACGGCCCCGTTATCTACGGCGACACGCGATCCCTCGCGAAGAAAATGAGCGAGCAGCTCCTTCGGAACGAGTTCGGCTGACGATTAAAAAGAGATTCGCACGGACACCGCGCCATCGATCGGCATTATCGCGAGGGATGCGCGTCGACGATGGGCCGCTCAGGACTTAGCCATAATCTGAAATATATTGGTACCCCGTGTTTGTCCACATCTCGTTGACCGGCATTATAAATCGGCGAAGCGTAGGCATTCGTTCGTGGACATTAGTCAAAGGCTGGGTAATGTCGTACGCGATAATGCGGCTGATATCGCGAGTCCTCCGCGCGAGAGTGTCCGTGCACGCTCGAGGCTAACCTAAGAACCAGAAGGTCATTGCCGATTCCGGAATCGGCAATGACCTCTCCGAACAACGCGGGACATGCCGGGGGTCTATCGATCGATAAATCAGCAATTCAAGCGATTAGCTGAAAAATAAATACATCCGCCGCGAGGCTCGTAAATATCGACATAAGTTAGCGTGATCTATGACCCGGGAGGTATCTCGAATCTCGAGCGAAACCAATAGAATACGAATAGATCGTCTTCCCCGGTGTGCTCGTTCCCTGTGTACGGTAATGCACTTATATAAATCAGGTTCAACCGCGGACCACCATAAAGCATTGCAATGTTTCGATGTCCGTAAAGCATTCCTGGGCGGGTTCGCGTTTGATTCACGCTTGTCGGTGTGTGGGGCAGGCCCTTGAAGGTCCCATCGCGGTCCATACTCGTTCACCGGCTCCTATACGTACTCCGAGACCGTTCTACCACCACAAAACAGGCGTGAGAGAACTTGTCGTTGGCGATAATAGTTTATTTGTCGCCGGGACCGAGATATGTTCCGGTTACTCGTGTCCCGCGGAGGATTGTTTATTATGCGAATTGAACGAGCCGAAGGCGATAAAGATCCCTTCCATTCCTTTTCGCACCTACACCCTCCACCAAATCGCCTCGCTTTCTCTTTGTCTGCCCGTCGCCTTTGTTTAATTGCCAATAGCATCGATCCGTTAACACCGCACCGACTAAATGCGACGATATTTCAAGGGGACAGAAAGGAGGGACGCCTAACCTCATATTACTTCATCGTATCCGAGTTTCCTCATTATAGACCGTGTACCGAGGTTCGAGCATCGCGATAAAACACAACACGCGCCTTCTTTCGTCCCTGCGCCGTGTTCTCCTTCGTCTTTCCTTCGTTCGAAAGTGAAAACCAGCCTTAATTCGAGGCCCCCGCGATGACAAACGCGGCGACCTCTCGGCCAATTTTTTAATACCATTTTCGGCGACCGATTGCCGCGGCGAAAATTATGGCCAGCCCTAAGGACCGTTTGTTCTCACACAGGAATCTACCTGCTTGCGTTTAATCACGCGTCGCGACTTTAGAACGCACCTTTCCGTTCCACGAACGTGTCACCTGCAACGTTGTTGTTTGATACGGTAGGGAAAGCTAGATCAGGTCGTTCATGATTATAACTCCGTTTGAAAATTGACTTTATGTTTTTTTAACGTGATTTTAGATTTTATGTTACATCGTGCTATGCCCTGTCTGCTTTTTTTCTTTTAGTCGTGTGCAACTACTGACAGAATTGGGCATACAGGTGTAAAAGTAAAAAGGATTCAACCACAGGTACAGGAAGAAAAAGATAAGAAAGTACTCAAAGACAATATTAACGTAATTATGTGATTAATTTCTGTATTATACAACTCTGAACAGGAGAGAAAACCAATGCAAAATAATACACCAGCAAAGGGAACTTATTAAATTATATTTTTTTACAGTATATAAATGAATAAACGATTGGCGCTTGCTAAGCTGTTATGCAATTGCCCGACACTTGAAGCTTGCATAATAAACTTTTAATAAGATGATACAGTCTTCTTATGAATTTTTAAATGGTAGCTTTTTCAGAACGAATTTGTGTCAAGTTTGCAATAAAACCTCTTTGTCAAAACTCGGTAGTCCGAATATTATTCTATGTAATGGCCAGTCCATTACAAATCCTACTCGACATCAAATCACATTCAGTTGGCTGGTATAAATGGTATCGATATGGTATTGCTCCCATCATTATTCCTTACCAACATCCTGGGTTTCGATTTTCATTCCTGAAGACATCCGAAAAATGCTATTAGCCTCGTAGCTATCGTACAGTTTGTCTCAGAGATCGAGTAGCGTGCCAAGGTGACGGAGAGGAATGAAGGAAGATAGTTCAGACCTATTCTCGGCCGTCGACAAATCATTTGTCACTGATCCACAGCTAATAAGCGAGCTCGTTTTATCGGTGGCTAAGTAATAGCTACCAATAATCGAGGCCTCGCCTTATCGAGTCCATTAAAGCGTACACAGTTGTCGTAGTTTTCAGGTATCTTCGATCGTCTGTCACTCTTTTTTTATAGGAGATGCAGAAACCGATCTTAGAGAACTGGTTATCCCCGGATTAATGTTTTCTCAATAGGATGTCCTGCAGGATCGCGAGCTCTAGAAATTTTCAAGTTGAGATTCGGTGTCATCGTAAGAAAACATATTTTAGTATAGTAGGGCCACGATTATCCGGACACCGGTCATTCGAAAATTACTCATCATATGTGAATTACAAGTTAAAATTATCATTAGTGACACTGTGTAGCTAATTTTTTACCATTATGTACTTTATATTCTAAAATAAAATTATAATTTTTATGCAAGACATAGTTAAAACGTGAGCCATCTTTTCCTAATTGGAGCTAAGATAATCGAGGTTTCACTGTATAAGCAATGTTATATTCTAAGGTTCTCTCGCGGAGACTGTGATGTCTTGTGTCCCTATAAACTGAACGATTTCGCATTATCTTCTGTTGAAGATATTCGTCATCTTGACGTTCTAGTTCATTCAAAATTACATTTTATGCAGCATTTTAAACACACACGTATACAGAGAAACGGTTCGGATAGTCTCATGCAATTGACATGGACTCGTGTTCGTAAATTTGTACGGACATTCTTTCTTCTTATCGTTATTGTTGAGTGTTTATTCACTTTTAGTCGGAATGTCAAAGTAATAACAATGTGTTATCTAGTGAAAGAAACCACAAATTACTAGATACCACTTTAATAGTACGTGTAATGACAAACAAGATATTTAAGTATCAGTACCAATTTCTAAATAGGTAACCAGTAACTTCAAGCTGAAGTATCCTGAGATTAGATGATCTAAATAGGACAACTGTTTATGTCGTAGAATTTGTTATTTTACGCAGTACAAAGACACGGAGGAAAAATGTATGGTTCCATTTAAGGAAACATCGACGATTTGGAAATTGTGAAAAAATGATTTTGAGAAAAATTTATTTGGAATATGTATGAACCGCTCAGAAGCCGAAGTGATCAACTCTATAAAATGAAAAGTAGAGAAAATTGATGATGTTACAAATATCCATGTACACGGATAATGAAATCGAGAAATTTACTAAAAGTGGAGTTGATCAGTTTGGCTTCTGAGTGACTTATATGTCCTCCTTCGAATCGTGTAACATTTCCTGAGGTGTTTTATTGTACGTTCAAAAACAACAGATATCTTCGTATTTACTTGTGTATGCCCCACCCTGTATATTGCATTCACATTGCACTTTATCCTCGTGGACTGTTCGGATCAAATTGACCCGAAATGGCAATTCGATATTTAATAACTTTTTAATCAAGCATTCAATTTCCATGAAATTTACTGACTTCTATTGAAACTACTTGAACCATGTGTTCCTTGAGTAAGCTTCTTTTTGATACCATTTTACGTGAAAGATGTATGTTTGTTAGACTGATGCTGTTCAATCTGACCTGAATGAGAATCTTATTTGACTTTTGAAAGAAATAAACGCGGATTTTGTTTATCTTCGTTCTATTTGAACCATTCCAAAGTTCCTAGATTCTCCTGTCTTTGCATTAACACATCATACAGCGTTAGTTTCTGATTTTGTAACCTATGCACGATGACAGAAAACTTTCTGATAGACCAGATTCGAAAGCAGTACTTAAACGTTACTGTCAGTGTAACAAAGATAAAGCAGAGATTTTAAACCCTTTATTTGCAACACAAAATTGTTATCGACAAATAAATCACTATTTCAGTTGACCTATGGCGCTGTTTAACCAGATGCTTAATATTTCTGCCCTTCTCGTATTCATCATAGGAACATGTAAACTCATATGAACAGTAGACAAAAATATTGGCGACGCTTATTCTAAACATTAGTAACCCAATACGAGAAACTAATGCAACATTGAAATCTCTTACACTGCATGAACTGTTAGAAAGAACTAATTGTAAGCAATATGTATTATATAAAAGATGTCTCTGTAATGTACGCATGTGCCTCTACACTCGATAAAAAATAAAGCACACTTTCTTATATACACAAAAAGTGCTTATGTCTAATTCTAACTTATATTTACTAAATTACATTATAATCTAATATGTTTGAAGAAACATCATTGTTTATTGAAGAAACAAAACATGTAAGAATGTTTTCTATTCAACAGAAATGACATTGAAGAAAACAAGAACATGTAAGAATGTTTTCTATTAAACAACCTCTCGAGTCTGTTTCGTCGTACATTCTTCGTAATACATGTTATATCTCGTTTCTATATAACAATTACCCGCATATTAATTTTATAAGTATTTAATACGTTGAACGCCGTGGCGGTCACCAGTGACCGACACCTCAAATTTAATTTAATTAAATAAATATTGATTGTCGCAAAATTCTCGGCAAACTCCATACTGACACAATAATATAGAAACAAAAGAACATGGCTGAGTACTCAAATCTTTTTTATCTTTACGATTTATATAAAAAATAGTCAATTATATCGTGTCTGATTAGGTATGGACGTTTTCACTGTGGCGTTCGACGTGTTAATAACAATACATATGTTTTAATCGAAGTCCGATTCCGTGTCCGCATTACTGTCCGAAAACTGGGTGTCAGTAGCCAAGGGTTAAAACAATAGTCGTTTGTCTTTTTACTCATTGAATAACCCTCGTAAAAATAAAACAGAAACATGTAAGAATGTTTTCTATTAAACAACGTCTCGAGTCCGTTTCGTCGTACATTCTTGTTACGTACAGCAGGCAAGTATCCGCGGAGCCTCGGCTCCTTGTATCGTATTTGTTCTTCGAGGTTATCGTACCTCATCTTGCGCTACGTGACGAGGAACGTAATAACGATCGTGCCCGCGTTCAGCCTTCGTAACTGGTTTCCTCCGCTTCTGTAATTCGGAATCGTCCTGCAGCTTTTGTTCTTGCGACTCGCGAAAATTCGGCTCGCCGTTTCGGTCCCTGCGGCTCGGCCACCCCTCGTGCACGCCGACTCGTTCGGCGGGCAAATTAGTCGGCCGCGTCGCGGTAACCGATATTTATTCTCTAGTCGGCGGCGGTCTAATTGTAATTAATAAAAAGACTTTGTCGGCGTCTTCGGGGCCCGTGCGTTTGCACTTACGCGAAAGCAGCAATAAACAGGCCTGCGGTCCTGACAAACCACGCCGTTCATTACCCGCGTTTCGTCGCGGTAATGCAATTGCGGCCGCGTCATCCGCGCCAACAGCTCCGCGACCATTGTTAACACCGAACATCGGTAGCGTTGTCGCTCGAAACATCCGTCCGTCATGATCTGGAAGCTCAGAAACGACGGACGATTCCTTCGAATCTGCTTAACCGTCGACCGTTATCGGAAAATAGCCTGAAGGGTGGAAAAGAGTCATCAAGGTGGAGTATCCGCCATGGGCGTTTGGAATTGACCGGCGTTGTAATATCTGTCCGTGGATTTTATGTGCCGTTTCGCCGTCGACAGTGGTTCTCAGCGGAAAAAAAAAGACTTTTTCTCGAAAATGTTATTTTTCTGTAGGAACGTCGATGCTTTCCGCAGAGTGTGCTCGGTCGGTCGGATTTCCAGCGGGGAGGTCAGCGATTAAATCGAATAATCCCGCGGCGAAAAACAGGCAGCAATCATATGGTTCGTGATTATGCAAGGGGGATAATTGAATTAGAATTTTCTAGGGATTTGGGAGCGCTCCTTCCCATAACCGCGGACCAAGGAAATAGGGTAGTTTTCCTCCATTATAAAATCAACTAAAACCATACGTGACAAAAAGGAGAGTTCCGGGCGCTCTTCTCGGAATTAATTTAATCAGAATGAAACGAGCGCCGCTAGCTGTATCTTTAGCTTCGTAACAATAGCCTAGAATTGAGTGGACCCTGAGATAGTATTATGCAAATCGACATTTTTCTTTCCGTGAAATATTAATTATCCACCCGCGAACGAGAATTCCGTGGAGCCGATAGAAATTATAAACAGCATCGACGCGATTGTTCCCGGTCGATGTCGCTGGAATAAAAGGAACCAACCGAAGATTTCAGGGTCTTTAATCTTTAGAGATAATCGCGAGGAGCTTCGCGTGCCATCGTCCGTTATCGAGAATTTATGCCCGCCAAAATGACCCTCGGACACGATGCGACAGGGAAAAACGTGTCTCGAGACGAATCTTATCGCGAATCGCTTTTAACCCGCTGGACATCGAAGCAGGAAGTATGGAATCGAAAAAGTAAAATATGAATTCTAAGATTAACCCTGCATCCATTGGCTCCGCAAAGCGGCGGCCTTGAAATTCGAAGTGTCCATCAGGGATTCGAGTTTTTGCAGAGGCAGCAGCCCCTTATCTTTGGCCAGGTTGCGTGTAACCC
Organism: Macropis europaea; assembly: GCA_916610135.2. Lineage (NCBI taxonomy): Eukaryota > Metazoa > Arthropoda > Insecta > Hymenoptera > Melittidae > Macropis > Macropis europaea. The sequence continues at coordinate 19,192,163 of OU744345.1, read as the reverse complement.
TTCAGGTCAGCCGCGGAGTGCATTAGCGAGGTTTAAGGCATGAATGAAAAGGGCCGCGTTGGGTGGTTTGTTCGCGGTTGTACGGGCCACAGGCAGAAAACTTTACGAGCGCCTCTCATATCTCCCAGCCCTTTTCCTTTTTTTCTCGCTCGTATATCAGCCGTTGCGGTTTCGAAATTATTTTTATGTCCCGCCGTCAAAGGACGACCCGCGTGTGCGCGTGCGTCGCGAGAAACCGGCCAGCAATTACGCGATCGCCGCTCCTTTTATCGATGACTATTCAAACGGAGAAAAGAGCACTGAAGTGTCTGTCACCCGAGCCTAGAACAGAGACACTCAAATCGGGTTGTTCAAGATCATTTTCTGACGTCTATTTGGATTTTTCTGTCGTTATATTGTTACTGTAATGCAGTAAATTATTCTGAAAGATCGCACACGCATCATTCGGGGTTAAGAAGGTATCGACGGATGTACACCCCCAGTCATAAGTTACCCGAGACTTGTTCATTTTGAGCAAAATGATTATTAGAAAGTGGACACAATTTTCTGGCTTGATTTTAATATTTTGTATTGCTATATTTAACCTACTTTATGTTAATATGACAGCTGAATATAATGTTAATAATATGCACGTATAATTTAAATGAATATTTAAAAAACAGGACTGTGAGTATGTTTCTAACACATCTTCAACTCATTGTCAGTCAGACGGTTGGATGACCATCCCTTCTATCAGCGGCTGTTTCAAGTCAGCATTTTGCTCCGGGCCAGGATGTTTTTCCTGAGGCCCTCTAAACAGTACACTCTGTTCAAACAAGCACTACCCTTCGTGACAAGGGTAGAAACTCTGACCATATATGGTCATCAAAAGAACAGTCTAAGACTCATCATCCATGCCCATTCTCTTTCCTATATTAGTATATAAGACGACCAAAATCCTACGACAAGGGGTTTTTCACTCAAAACCATATTACGTACAACTTCGTCTCCCGTCTATCAGTTGTGAGTCAAATCGAGTGTTATATAATACGATTATCCTCGATAGTTGTAATCCGCGTCTACGTAAGGAATAAACCCGGAATAAACGTTTATACGCTGAACCAGGTGTCCGATTCCTTACCTGGCATACAACAAGACAATGGTCTGGACACACTTTTCGGTTGCTTTGGAAGATCTGCACCAAGTCAAAGAAATTAGAAGATGGTGGGAAAAAATTAGTTCCGAAATATTAAAACTTTTAATCGAATGAATGCCACATATTGGTGGAAGCAGTCATATCCACACGAGGTGGACACATCGATGAGAAGAATATGTAAGACTGATTACTCATTTTTGGTAAGATCTTTAACATATGATTTGAATTTATTTATACATTTTCTCTATATTATAAACAGTTGTAAGTGCTAACTTTATTTCATAATGTAGGCCATTTCATAGTGTAAAATCGTCCACGTCCTAATTCTACCAACAAAGTAAGTTGTAGGTGTTTGGTGACTTATGGACGGGATTCTATGTGTTGGGTTATTCGAAAAGTTCGTGGCTTTTGTGATAGATGGGCTCTGCTCTGTATTTTTTGAATTGGAAAAATTTTATGTACTTCTATCAAGCAATTAGACGCTTAATTCCAATAAGTGTTGTTTACTGCTGGATTAATGAAACGAAAGTCCGGAATTGTTCAATAGGAGAGGAGTTGTATTTTTATTTATAAACAACGCTAGATGACTAAATATATTATCCCATCCACCGTATTCACTGAATATGCAACCTCCAATTACCATATTCTTTTCAAGCTGTAAATTGAATGTTCCATAGACGAAAAATCGATAATCTTGAGGTGTACAGAAGTCATTTATTTTACGCAGCCATTTTGGATCATGCATTTCTTTATAAAAACCTTTGGAATCACACTAAATTACAATTGTAATCGAAGAACTGGATCTTGTTTACTGAAAACGCTTTTACATTGGAAACACATACGTATACACATTGTGCCAAATTCTATGTTTTTGCATTGAAAACACATAGGTATTCTATATCATAGAATGTTATTCAATTACTCATGTCTTCTACAATATGGCACAGTGACTGACAGAAACTTAAATCGTAATAATATTGCTTATTACTTGCGTATGTAACTGGAGTACAAACGTACCCCGGGTGTGCAGAATGTAAAAAAAGATGAGGTAATAAAAATAATTTAAATTTAATTACTTTTACATCCAATTGTATTTAATTATTAACTCTTTGCACTCCTAAGGCCAGCTGTACTGCCCAGACACTTACAAGCGTTCTACTCCTACGGTCAGTATTTTGCCCATATTTTATTATTTACAAATAAAAGTGTTTATATGCGTTCGTTCATCAATGTCATCGGATGTTTATACTTTTCTATGTTTATTCTACTCTTATCCTAATTCGTAGTATATAAACTTTAAAGTTTGAAAAAAAGTCGTATAATCTAATAGTGCCTAGATTTTTTCATGGTCATTTCGTGCAACTCAGAAATCTAAGAACAAACTCCTCGGAGTTGACTACCAACGTATAGCCTAATTGCTTGGAGTGCAAAGGGGTAAAAATTAAAATTCAAAAATTGAATTTATTGTAACTCATATTATGTACCTCCACAAGGGTTAAAAGTTAGAAATTATTTTCCAGGCCCGTTTCTGGTGACCCCGAACGGTCTGGTCTGCCGGCCTTTACTATAGTCGCCGATGACACCGATGTGTTAATTCGAAAAGGGACGATGTAATGGAAGCAGAAACGCACTTTCGATGCAGGTGACGCATCGACTCGTCGAGAAACCCATAAGTGGGTCCTCGTGTATCTTCGCGGGATCGAAGGACCCTTCAGCGTGTATATATCGGAGCTCCGTTCGGGTATCACGCTGCTGGAGGCATGTTGATTTATAGCAGCGGTAAGATTTATACGGAAGAAGCGCGCGATTGAGTCGCAACACGGCGCCGAGTTATCGTGAGTGGGTAGAAACGACACCGCGAACAAAGAATCGAAAAACAACAAGACCAACCCGGTGACTATCGATCGACGCCCGCGAAACATTATCGAGGAATTTACGACCTCCCTCACCCGAATCTCCTTCACGCTCCGGACGGAATCACAATTACGCGCGTACATACGAACGGGTCACCGGAGATATGTATGTTAGCCCGTCGATCGCGTCACAAAACAGTTAAAGCAGTTAGAACAAACGAAATAAAAGAAAGGACGCCGTTAAGAACAGCAAGACGATGCGTGGGTCGGCTAAATTGGGCGCAGCCCTTAAGGGGTCCATGGAATTTTATTCCCCGTGGAAAGAGAACAAGGTGCACACTCGACTAGGCTTAGAAACCATAAAAGTAAGTGGTATAGATTTGAAACGGCGAGGACGTCACGAGAGACGGGGAAAGAACATGGAGAAACACGGGGGTGGAAGGACTCGCGGGAGGGTTGTTACGAGCGGTGCGTTCAATTAACGGTGGTCTGCCATACCACTGGCCACGGGGGTAGTTAATGCTACAGGCATACCTACTTACCTACGGCAGTTTCTTTTTATGGCCAGACCACCGGTACAGGCCAGTTTCTCGCTAATTGGTATCGAACTATTATTCTCCCTCATTAACGGCCTCTGCTAAACGAAACGTTCGCGTGATCATCCCTCGTGTCATTTTCGCCGCGTCAGTCGCGCTGACACGCCGCGCCGCCGCGGAGCGAGAAAAATCTCCCGTTGAAATTGGGAAGACAGTAAGAAGACGAAATCGGTTATCGCCGGGGCATTCGCAGCCAGTACATTGGGGTACGTCACTCGAGGAGAAAATAAGCGCCGCAGAAAAATGCGAAAATTATTGATATTGCCCGGGTCACATATCATTGTCTGGGGATATAGACGTCGCTCCGTGCACACCTCGCGCCTCCATATAACTTTTCTCGATCTAACGCGCGGCATCGCGATATACCGAAGGATAAGGGGGTGTGGAGGCCAAGGAAAGGGTGCAGACGGCTCTGATATATTCTAGTAATATTTTTCGATCATCGCGTGCTACGGAGATTTATAGGGGAAAGCGGGGCGAAGCCACCTGATCGCGAGTTACTATCTCCTGAAAAACGCTATACTCTGTCAGACACAAAATTGTATGCCTCTGGCGTCTGGTATCGCTTCAGGTTGCCATTGTTTCTCTGATCGGAGAGCCGAAAAGATCCATACGTCGTAAGAACAAACGAGCGTCCGGGTTAATGGCTGACCAAACGATCGGGCTCACTGCCCTAGCATTTAAAGGATCATTCGATTAACCGTGCAACATTCTGATACAACCTTAGGGACACTCTATCCTGCGGTTAGGATTGAAGCAATCGGAGCTGCAGGGATTCTCATATCCCCGCTTTTCTACGACAATTCAGTATTAACGGGCTGATGCTGTGGAGGTCGCCGGGGATCGGCGCCTCTAATTTAATTTCATTGAACAAATAGTGATTCTTACAAAATTTCAAGCGGAATTAATATTGTAATTATAATACGAGGTAATAACTGAGTAACCAACTAATCGAATATGTTTTACTTTCACGATTTATATTTAAAATAGAATATTATGGTGTGTCTTAACGTATTGAATTGGAAGTTACTACTGTATTAATGTATTATTGTTGAATCTCTGTAGTTCCTCTGACATTTATATTTTTCACATCGTTTTTTATATTTTATGAAATAATTGCGACTAGATTTCATACTATTCTTTTCTGTTACTGCAATAAACTAGGGTCCATAGTTATTTAAGCGATATGGAGCATTTAATTTTCTCTCAACTGAAATTGCAAATAAGTACTATACAACTACACTGAACCACAAAATTGATCAAATGAACACGCTACTTTAACCACCTCTCGTTTAACACTTTCTTAGGGAATCGTTATTTGAATCAAAGTTAAAACTTCTAGTTAGTCAGCTACACCAGAATTGAGGAAGAAAAGTGATTATGGAAATGTCTGATTAATTTCATGTCTTACTCTATTGTTTGTTTTTGCCATTTTGTAGTCAAGTTATTAGGATAGTTTTCATGACTTTTATGCAATGTAATTATAATAAGACAAAAAATTTCGTTCTTGTATGGTTCATACGTCCATAAATAGCTAACACCATTAAATAACTATTATTTGCTGTATTTTTTATAAGTACAATGAATATATTATTTTGAGGGTGTAGTTCCATTGTGGTCACTTATTGTTGGTACTTCTTAGAACAAAGAATATTTGAACATGTGATTCAGACAAAGGTTGGATGTATATTACCAATAAAGAGTTTGAAAGAGGTAGTATTCTTTAAATATTATCTGAAAATAACAAACTTTATAAATGTTAATACAAAATAAATATAACTTCAAATCATATACTTTTTATTTAATAATAATAGAAAATTTACAATTTTTTTACTGATTTTATGAGAACTTGTTAAACATATTTATTAATACTATACACGATCAAATCAATAATTAATGAATCTAACAATAAGTGTCATAGCAGTTCCTTACATTGTTTTAGGAATAATAATTTTTAAAACGAATTATTGTCCAATAGATGTTTGTTATTTTTTTTAATTTCTGCAAATAATCTGCCGATATTGTACTCCAAACTGATAATAAATATTTCCAGACTTATTGTCTATTGAATGTGATGATTTATCTGCCTGTTGGACCGATAATCTAATAGATCGACGTCCATAATCGAAAATAATAAATTAATTTATCTGTCTATAACGTCTATGCCCAGTCTTCAATCGTAAAACTCTCGTAGCGTTTCGTCCAATCAAATTGTTTTCACTTATGTATTGCAATGAGTATTACTTTTTTACTATTATTTATCCTCTCATTTTTAGAGCCAACTATTTAATTTTTAAATAACCAAAAAAATTATGCCTTACAATTAATACTGAATGTATTATCATATTATAATTTATTACTGAAGATTATAAAAGCAGGGCATTTAACATCATCCATGCTTCATAATGACTATAATAATAACTTTTCTTGACGGATTATAAGGTTCAAGTAATTATGGAAAATACTGTACATGAAAAGAAAATGGTAGAAAATAACCGACTTTGGACATTACTGGCAACGTAAAATTTTTTCCTAACATGTATAGATTCTAAGGTATTCGAAAGGCATAATTATTTAACCATCACCTGATGGAAACATTACAAAAGAAATATGCATAAAGATCGGAACGTCAACCTCCCATTCAATTGATGATTCACTTCTACAATAACCATCAATAAAATTCACAAGTTCCGCATACTTTCGTACCGATCAGACTCAAAAACCAGAAACTTATTGCTCTCTGAACTCAATAATTAACAACACGTTCATCAACGTCACTCGGTATCCTAAAACGCACACCGCTTGAAATAACGCTTACACAACTGCTTTTATAAAACAATGCTACACTGACAATAAATAATGTTTTATATTCTATATGTAGAATCGAATGGTATAAACGTTGGTGTACTTCCAGAAATCCATTGTCCTTTAGTTAGATTTTGGAGATGTTTCCGCATGGACGTGAGACAATCCCGGTAACATGCTCAGTGAAGCAATATTCGAGGGTTCTAACGTTAGGATGGCCGCGCGGCGAAGGTCAGTTAAACTGTTCGGAAACTCCCTGGCTTTCCAATTAAGTAAAGATCCTGGCTCCTGGGGTCAGCCTATGTAGTTGACCGCGTGTTTAACACTACATAAATCGCGGCCCGTCTTATTGGTCCTTGATCTAATTACCTTCCGATGTCCGACCACGTTGATCTCGACCTACTTCGAGGGTCCAGCGATTATTTCGGGTCATGGGGCGTAATTGTAGCCGCGCTAGCGACGTCCATTGATCCTTCGTTAAGTTCACTCACCGTTTAAAATTCTTGCGACGAATCGGCAAATTGGACGACAAACAGTTTACCGAAAATTGGACCCGGTGAACGGCGGTCCACGTTCGTCCACGAATTTACTCGTCCCGACGTCATCGTGCATTCAAAAATATATCGCGATTATCACGCGCCGCGAAAGCGATTACCGCGATACAATTGCCGCGATTATTTGCAGAATGAAAACGTCATTACCGCGGCGTGCAATTAACCCTTTCAGCCCTGAAACTTTTATAGAAAAACATATATTTCGTTACAGTATTATGTATGACGTCAATTGTTGTTTCGGCGGTACAATCCTGCGAACCGTGCAACGGAACCTGTGTATTTTCATCCTTTCCCTATGATAGCGTCTGGATGAAAACCAATAACACGAAGTTAACTCTCATCCGTCCCTCAATTTTACAACTTAATTTGTCCTTCGGTGTCAAGTTGACACAGTGGTAAAAAATTAATATAATGAAAAGATAAATAGTTACATTTGCCAATTCTTTTACTGGAAATAAAAAAAAATGAAACTTCTGTACATTTAGTACCTTCAGGCGTAAGATTGTTTGCATCGTTCTCAAATAATAAAGCGATGTGCAAAGCATACTGCTTTTCTACATTTATCGCATTTTTGTGAGAAAAATGTGTGAAATTGACGTAAGGGATGAATGAGGGTTAAGAGAGTGAACTTTACGTAAAACATTTCATTTAGATATTTATAAGGTTTAACAAGCAAGTAAGTGATTAAGCGATTTTTTTTAGTGGCATGAGTGACTCTAGTTGGCTATTAGTACTGAAAGGGTTAATAAGACATGCTAATGGTGATACAGTATGTAAGAGAAATAAGTAAACATGAAAATCAACAATATATGAAGTCATTTTATTTAACACGTTTTCTGCCAACTTGTATTAGCAGAAGCAACACATTCTTTAGATTATGACACAAATCGAGCATAATTTCAAATTATGCCTCTTTTAATTAATAGGGTAGACCGAGGACAAAGGTAACACGGGGCGAAATTAACAAGTTAAATATTTAAAAATTTATCATAACCATTAACGCAAGTGTTGGTTATATGATGAAAAATTACTATTGAAATACACACATCAGTAGTCCAGAAGTTTAGATACGCAGGAGACATGTACAGTGAAAAAAGTAACTTTTTGATGCCCTAAAATTTCCTTTCTTAGTGGTTTAAAATTGTAATATAAATATATCCTGTGTAAATGTGTGATCTTTCTTTTTTTTAGTATTTTCAAACACAAATTTTACAGAATTTTACATTTAGGGACAGAATTCTGTGGACTGACGATTTCGTGATTAAACAAAAATAGTCTGTAGTAAAAATGTTCCTTTGGAGAAAGAAAAGTACATTCATATTATATGACTGTACAAAAATTACTTGTAAATCAACCAGATAGAGCATTATAGTTTGGAGACTGTACGTGTACAGTAGTATTAAGTATGTATGGAAAAATTAACGTTCAAGTATATTTAAAATTGATCGTAAATGTCAAAATCCTTGAAGGAGAAAATTAATAGAGGATTATTTCCTTTTACGGCAACAAATGCAACGCTGCAAAAGTAAAAATAGTTACAAATAATTTATAAGGAACTTGCATCCGCCTTTTGGAGTAACCACTTTCCCCTGAACATTTTCTCATCGACAATATGTGGACTGCTCCAAAATATAAAGTATCGGAAAATGGACGCCGTAGTATTGAACAATTAAAGTTGTCGATGAAAAAAACGTGGCGCAAAGACTCGATTAAAGAATGCAGGACACATTCATTTCCTTTTCCTAATAAATTAGCCAATATGACACTGCGAAGTGGCTATAATTATGGCAGTTAAATTATACGTTTTTATGTCTGTACTTTGGTAGAAAACGTGTCAATGTTCAAAATTACTGCATTTGAGTTCTATGCATCATTCACATAAAAATCGTAAACGTTATCATAGAAAAAAGGGAGTACTGTCCTTTCAGTCTTACAAGCAAAGCTATATTATTACACGATACATTCTCAAGTGGCCAATGTGTTATGTGTATTACAATATTGTAACGTTGATTTAAAAAGGGTCAGTGTACAGTTTTACCCAAGAAATTGCAAAGTGGATGGCTCTTTTTCTAACGTACAGATATATGTTCATCTATTTTTGTAACATTCGCTTAGTATAAAGACTTAATTTTCATCCCTTTCTGTAAATAGGGTATTCATCAACAAATAATTTATTAGTTACATAACTGAGAATTGCAAACTAAAATATATATACGTATATATTATTGCATTACATGAAATATTTACTGTAAAAAGAAAATGCAATCATCCCTCGAGAAATATGGTACTTGAATTTGCACGAAGTCGCGAGTAGCACACCATGCAACCCCCAAAAAATGTCGTTATTTACAAAGTTTCTTTAATAAATCCTTAGAACCAATTGTCAACTTTTACATGAACCTACAGTCTTGAGTCACACGCTTTTCAATAGCATGGAATGCAATCCTTAAAATTGTATGCATCCTAAGTCTCGGATACCACAGTTTTAAATAACACAGAACCAATTAACCATGTTATTCGAGGGTGATCTCTACATTTTTACTTCACTGTTTACGCTTTTTCATCATTATTCATACTGTAATTCGTCCAAATACATAAATTCACAGCGTGCAACAAACAGATGCGTCCAGGCCACTACGGTGGCGACAAGCACACGGGGAACGATTTTTCAGATGCCATACGCGGGTTCATCGTCCTCAAAGGGTTAATATATCGGCGCGGCAGCAGCGTTTCGTCGATAAAATGAAAATTTCTGTGTAATTCCGTTTCGGGGCGCGCGTCGATCGCGACAGCTAATGTCGGAGCATCGATAAACGTCCGTGACTCCCGACAAACGCATAAATAAACATTTACATTTAATTGGTGGGTCGCGCGACTGACTAATGGTCGGTCGTCTCAGTTTCGAAACGTTTCGATGCGGCCGTCGCTCTTCCGCGGTTCATGAGAGAAAAATTTGCTTCCGCATCGAAATCGTGACGGATGCTCGGTAGCAGTCACTCCCTCGGTGATTAATCGAATCGAGGATCACGATTTAAAACCCTTTTCCCCGTTCTCCTGCAGGGGTCGCGACGATCGAAAAATCCCGATCAACGGGCGAATATTCAATTTATATAACAGGTTCAATCCACGGTTATCGAGTTCTCACGGCGAACCGTGTTAGAAGGGCGGCTCTAATTGGTTTTATTGATACGTGAATTGCTTATTGCCAGGCGAGCGATCGTAAAGCCGCAGCACGATAAAACATTTCACTCGCACGCGCGGATATTTTTAAACCGGTCCTCCTTTCTGCTTTCTTTAATTATCATGTGCATCTTTCGAAATGCTCGAATCGATTTTCTCCTCCCGCCCCGGGCCCGGCCGGCCGGCCGACCGGACGGGCAGCCAGCGCGAACACGTCGCAGCACGGCAATAATACAACGATATTTCACATGAAGATCGCACTTGCCGCGGGAAGAAAAATGACGGTCACCGGTAACTCCCAGGCGAAATTCATTTTGACAGATTTCATACATTGAATTGATGTTTATATGTCGCGTTCGCCGGAAGATAAGCCGCCGGGAAAAGTGTGCGTTATCCGGGCGACCGTGTCCGGAGCCCCGACTCGGACAAAACTTTCCCGGCCCCATCGTCCACGATACATATAATCCGTCCGAGGGATCAAATTCTTATAAAGGACGAGGTCGGGGGCAGAGACAGTCCTTCGGTGGGCAAGTTTAAGGGCTTTCATCCTCGAAGCTTTTGTCAGGCAGTCGTCGAAGAACGATATACCGACGATTTAATGAAATTCACAGGAAGAAACTGAAGAGCGTGTTACACACGCGCGCGCGCGCGCGCCTGCGGTGACGTGTAATTCGTTTAGCCGCACAATTACGGTTTCCCTCGAAGGCACGCCGGCATTATTCAGATCAAAATATATTTTCTCGGCGAGCTCACTTTCCTAAAGTTCATTCCCGGCCGAATTAGACGCTAACGAATCTTTACGTCCCACCTTTCGTCGAGCAGTCTTCTATGTCAACGCTGCCGGGCAGATTTCTAGCGTTGTTGGCCTCTCCGCCGCGCGAAAATGAGAAGCATTTTCGTGGCAGAGCCTCGAGCTCAGCCTGCCGCTGCGAATTATTGCGTTAAACCGCGTAACTAGGGGGCGAACGTGTACGTAACTCTCGCAGCGTATTAACGCGCGGCGCCAGTTTCTTGCCAGAACTTTGGAATCAATCAGCCGCCCGGCTACGATGCATTCGAGAGAATTAATATCACCGTCTAAAGCGACATCCGCCGCGTAATCCGTTTAGCGACGGCGAATCTGCCTACTGCCTTCAACTTTCCGTCGTCAGACCGAAAGGAGGAGCCGCTCCATCGACCGACAGTAGCCGGAGATAAATAAAAACGCAGCCGGGCGTCCGTCGCACCTGCTGAGAGATATTGAGAAATATTAGGTGTACCAATTCGTGTGATTTTCGAAGATTCGAAACGGATACGATTTTTACACGCTGTTTCGGATTTTTAGATAGATAAATAACTGCCGATGTACCCGCCCTCGAGTGGGCAGTTTTGATATCAGGGTTAGGGGGAGGAAAATCCTTTCATCGTGGTTTCCTACGCTATAAAAGGAAAGTGTCTACCGAATTTCAGCTTCTCAGGTGCAGTGGTTTGGGCCACGCGTTGATCGTCAGTGAGTCAGGACACTTTATTTTATATATGTAGAGTATAGTTGTTAGGAAAATAATTACCGTTGGATCAGATAACTTTTTCGCAACGTTGTTATGTAGTTGCAAACGCATCGCCAGGGAATTCTCGATATTCCAACTTTTAACGGAGTTGGAGTGAGAAGAATACCGATTTTTGCCTAATGTAGAATAGTTTATTTACAAAATGTCACGAACTTGGAATGTCGTACTCGCAACGCTGAAGGTTCCAACTCAAAAGACACTCTGTCTCTCTCAGAGTGCTCTTTCATAGATTTTCATATTTTACAATTAGATGTTTAATCTTCAAGTTAGTCCGTCAGGATACAAATTTCGACTCAGAGACTCCAGATATCGATGACTCAAAACTGTTTGTCAAAAACAGTGCGTCACAGCTGGCTGGCTACACAACAACGTGATGGAAGCTTGTAAATTCTAGTTTCATACAAATTCGTATCTTTTGATTCAAAATACTGTGTGACGGTGGTTTTTATATGAGGGGGTAAAAACCATAGCGTAAGTCGAGTTTTTAAAATATTGACTTGCGTGCATAGATGAAATCTGTACATGTCTGTTCATTGAAAGCAAAAGTGGTTCCAACTACAGTGTTCCATAGGTAATTGGAAGTTCTCGGTCCCAAATGCTGTTCCAGTCAACCGTGGAACGCTGTACTTATGATAAAACCTCGTATCAATATTCAAAGCGTTACAATCATTAACGCGTGGCCATGGAATTTACTACAATCAGTCCAATGAAACCTTTTGTTTCTTAGAATCAGGATTGGGTGACTTACACCACTATAACTTACCGCTTCTTAGAAGATACCGAATAAATAAGGATATGAATCTTTCAATCTGACTATTCTTTATCAAAATTTTCTTGCAGAATGTTTGACAATCGTTTCTTTTAATTTCTTTTAAATTATTCGATTGAATTAGCACACATAGTTTCAAAAGTTTCCCTTGAAGACTACTACAAATAGTAATTGATTTTAACTCGCCTTAATAGGGAAACATAATTGTTTGGTTAAAAAAAAAATTCGGATAACGTAATATTCACTTCCTTTATGTTGATCATTCTCTGATTCAAGGGGGGAATGCAAGCATTGATAATAAAAATTAAAACTTCATATAAAGAAACTACTTTTATTTAATTTAAAAGATCTATATTTTTCTGTTGCTGAATTCAACAAGTTTATTCACTTATTCAGCTGTATATTAGTGCTTGCGTACTTCAATTCAGTCCTTTGTTTTAATGTCATAGATGTTTCAAAATGTTGAAAGCTCTCCCTTGTTATATTCATTGCATTTGTCTAGTACTTTATGGTTACAAACTTTTGTCAGTTGAATCAGTATTATCATTAACGTTTTTATTGACTGATTGCCTGCAGCATTGTAAACAGAATCCATTTTGGTTGCCATAAGAGGCTACAAACATAATGTTATCACATTAGAAGGTACAGTGAAAATTGCCAGTCCTAGTCAGACACATCATAATATTTTGTTTCAATTATTATACAAATCCCGGAGAAACAAACCATTCAACAATCTGATAGTACAGCCATCAGTTTATACAATCCTTAGAATATTAATGCTTCTAAAAGTTTTACAGAAATTACTGTATATCAACTGAATTATTACGATAAACGTAAAATGCAGTGATTTGAAATAGCATGTTTTACAAGGTAACATGCTGTTCGGATAATAAAACGTTCGGATATTAGAGGTTCCACTGTATAATGATTCGTCCAGGTTTGCCTTCGTCTGATCTAGACAACCCCTTGAAACTGACGAAAGATTTCCAGAACGGCAGGGTATGCTTCAGCAAACAACAAAATATTTCACACACCCGTTATAATAAGCTATATTTCTGTTTGCTTTCTATAAACCGCGGTCCTCCGGTCAATTAACACCGTATCCCATGGCGTTCCAGTCCTCTTTTCCCGCGCACTATTAATACTGCAAACAGAGAAAATATTTCCACGAAGGAATGCGTGTAAAAAAAAGAGCTGGAGTCGGTGCAGCAAGCTTGAATAATGAGAACATGATTGTCTCCTTTGACATCCGGCGCGTTACATCGGAGCCTGGAAGGAAGCGAGGAGCGACACGAGGCTGAGAAATAAACACACCTGTCGTCTGAATGATATTTGACAGTCGTAAGATGTCGGCAGACACAAAGGGCGAACAATTGGACTCTGAATTTATCGAATGAAGGACGCTTCCGACGTAACGAGACTCGTAAAAATTCTCTTAATTTATAGACTCTCTTGGACGCGACATCGCGCGGCCGGGCGCGTGATTTTTCATCGAAAACAAAAAAAAAAGAGAGGATAAAGTTCATGAATCGAGGGTGTTCCTTCGATATAACGCGCAAAACGCTCGCTCGACAGAGATCGTGTGTATGGCGCTGTGCAATAACTAATAATACCGTGAAGCCAATTTCGAGGTGTCACGAGAAATGGCTTCTATATCATTCGTCCGCGAGCGGTGTACACTTCCAATTTCCAATTTCATAGCCACGGCACGCGCAGTTATACGTACGTACACTGTACGCCGCGAACATGTGAACGCTGTTAAATGATCACTGCATTAACCCGGCCGATAAATATTTAATTGCGCGTCGCCAGCCGGCCGAATTAGCCGTTCGTATGTAAAACGGGCTAATTCAATCGTCCGAATTTTTCTTCGTGAAAAAAGCATGGCCGCGATGGACGGTTCATTATGCTGATTCGATTAAACAATCGTCCGCGAAATCGACGGGAAATCCGTAGAAGCCGCGCGGTGGCCGGAAGCGGGGACGAATTCACACACTCGAGAGCCGGAGGGTCCAGTTTTTCCGTACGCGTGTCCTTTCAATGGACTCTTCGGATCAATCCGCGATTGATATAAAAGAGTTCGGCCCTCGAATCCCCCGAAAACCCGGTAAATCACCCGTGCGCCCGGGGGGGGTAAAGCGGAGATTTGTGCGCTTGTAAGCCGAGCCCCGATGTATCGCGAACGATTGGGCGGGATGAAAGGGATGCGGTGGCACGTCCGTTCCCCTAAAACCGATATCTTTTTCCTCGACATGCTGCGCGATCTTGCGGTCGCGACTCTGTCCGGTCGGAAGATCGAGTAACCGCTTGTTACTCGAAATTACCGCTCCGCTTTATTTTTTCGTTCGAATCATGCGACTAGGCTGCGGCTGGGTCGGACACCTACCACGTGTCGCGGTATTTTAAGGGGTCTCCCTAGTGTGACGGTTTCATAAAATCGAATTTTTTGTTGAGATTTTCTTATAGCTTTACACCTTAAAAACATACTCCCAAAGTATTATAGACGTATTACAGAAATTGACAGTGCTACAGGCTTTGAAACGGAGCCTTTCATATAATTTAAAAGGGTACGTGAAACTTTGAACGCGTTTTTCTCATAACGATATTTCTTCAAATGGCTGCCACGATATCTCAAAATCCAATCATCCGATTTACGTGAAACTCGGCAGGCATCTTTAGTAGGTGTCTCATTCTCGTCGGTACTAGAACCAAGTCAATATTTACAAAATTCAAATTTTGCGACTTAAAAACAAGCCATTTTTTGTGCAAAAATCGAAACTTTACCTTTCAGACGTTGCCATTTTTTAATTTTTCGTTATTTTTCATTTGTTCTAGTACCGGCTATAGCCACATTCATACAGATTAAGAATCGCTTGTTTTTTTTAATTCTGATAATTGTGAGGGCAGATCTTATGGCAGCCATGAAGGCAAATTTTGTTAAGGTGCAGTGGCAGAATTTCTATAACTTTGGACAGAATCATTATTTCTGCACTAAATAATTATTAGGTATTCTTCAATCATTGTCTGATACAGCAGCAAACTATTGCATTCATACGTTCGTTACTTTTCTTCAAAAAAATTCCCAAAGTTCGCTCCGTTTTTCGACCGTCACACTAGGGAGACCCCTTAACTAAAAATCTGGTTGCAGTATGACGTAGCGTACCGAACCGTGCCGTCAGGGACAATTTCTAGCTTCATTGCTTCGATATGTGACTTTCTTGAAAACATCGAAGTTAACTTTCACCGAGAAGCCGTTGGATTTTGTACGTAGAGTAGACTGGAGTCGAAAATAACAATTTGTCTTTGGAATATGATTTCGCAAGAACCAGTTATACAAAAACTCTTTTACCCCTAGCTTACATTTCTATCTGACATTATTGAAGTCATAGCAGTTTAGCTTTGTGATAAATAATACTACCTTCGTCCCAAATTAGTTGCTACATTTAGGGTATAAACTTTGCCCCGAAATAGTTGTTACATTTGCAAATAACAACGAATTAAAAGATAAACTCAATGAAATTGAAATAGTTTAATAACTTAGTCCTCTATCATTCGGTTGTTTCAACAGATCTTGAAAGAAAGTATGGTATTCTCCATTCTCCCCTCTTGAAACAAATACTTCATTTTCCCTTTCCAATCTCTCATTTGTTGGTAAGATTCTTAATAAAGGATTGTTCAAGAAATAGTAACAATCAGGCAAATCTGTATCCATTTCGTACGACATGTGTCACAGAAATTGCGTATTGGTTGTCAGAATAGGAAGCCAGTGTAACCACCTTTAGGACGACAAATTCGGACGTGTACGGATGGCGAGCCAGTCGCTTCCGGTATAACCTTAGCCTTAACCGACTGGTTGAGTTGTCGACCTACAGGCACTCGTAGAGGGAACATCTTAACTGCGTGGCTTAGTCGAAATCGAGGATCGAAGGATTCCCCGGCGGGTTCACAGGAGCAAAAACACGGCGGGGGAGTGGAAACGGATTCGCGGTTCCGCGGCCAAAGATTATCCCTTGACGCATTTGCTCTCGGTCTGAAAGGCCAAGTAATCCTTCGTCGTCGTCGTCGTCTGGAACGAATTTATCGGAGAGGAACGCCAAAGATTTGCTTTTCCGATTGAACCTGCGAGTCGCGCGAAAGAGATAGCGGCGGGGCCTTTCAGAAAGAGCCGCGCCGATCGAGGAGGCAAGGTAAAGCGTCTTTCGACGCACGAACGATCAAAGCCTCGAGGCAACCCGTAATCAGCAAAGGATGCTCCCTTATGGATTTCTTATTCGGATTCAATTTAAAGTCATCCGGCTGCGTGATTCGCGGGTAAAGGAATTGGCATTATCGCCGACAATCCGCTTTCCCGATCATTGACGTCTAATTACAGACTTTTTCGACCGTGTCCATGTGTTTCGTGTTCGCAGGAGTGCGCGTTGCTGCCTATCTGTCGGAGCGAATGATGGAAACTGCGGCGACGCAGCCGCGAAGTAATCAAAACTATCAGACCGCCGACGATAATGCCTGATACGGATAGCCGTGGAATCGGAAAACAGAGGAAACACAGAGCATACTGTTGGGAACGGAGGAATCTAAGCAAGTTATCGAGTGGCGCGGCGCGGCGTGTATCCTCTCAATCTCTCTTAGACGCCATATTGCTGATTAACATATGCATCCAATACTCCCCGGTTCGCTTGAACGAAAACACGTCAGCTATCTCGGCTGGTAGCGTTGCAGAAAGCTCCGATTCAGACGGCATATTAAAGGCAGACTTATCCAAACGTGAAACGTTCCGCGAACTATCGTCCCCTTAGGCAACCCGGAATCACCCCCCATAAACGATAGATAAGGTCCAGAGACTTGGCCAAGTGGCAGCAGCTTAAATTGATGGCGGTTATTACACCGGGCGGTCCTACGCCCCAATGTATTTTTTCTCCCCATTTATCGGGGGCCGATCTTTATTCCTTCGGAAAAAATCACGTGAATTTATAATTCCACCGAGGCTGGGCGATGTTCGAAATTCGAATAACATCTCGAAGAAGCGAAGGTATTCAGGGGAGCTCGGGATGGGAGCGTATTTAGTTCTCGCACCCACTTTGAAGCAACTTCGTAGCTGGCTTTGACGCCCTGCTAATCCAGGCGTCCAGGCTGCATAGAAGACTCCCTCGGGGTAGGTCGGCCGGTTCAACGAAAAGAGAGGCGACCAGAGAGAAAAAGGAGAGAGAGAGGTATGGACGAAAGGCAAATGAACGAGTCGCTCCATGAAAGGAACTCGTACAGAATCCGGGAAACCCCATACGAGGTCCCCGCGACATGGGCCACCCGGCGACTAATTGGAATTCGTCTGTGCCAGTCGAAGCAAGGCTTTCTATAATTGAGACGTGGCCAGACCGGCAAAAAATCCAGAAAGGGGGAAAGGATGCGCTGTCTCGCGGACAGAATCCTTTTCCTCTCTTTTCAACGGAAGTCAAAACTTTTCGAGGGATGATCCTGCATCCGTTACCAGGTATACGCGCATCTCAATATCGCCCGGGATGATGAGAACCGGGGGAGTTCCACCTCCGCGATGCCGAATTAAACGCAAAAAAACGAACTGATCCCCGTGGCAGCTTTCTGCGGACGACACACGGCGCACGGGACATTTTCATTTCAGTTTGAAAATCCGAAAAGGCCCGCGTCAACGAGATTCGCTCCGAGAGGAAAGAACGTGTGCGCGCGTCTGAAGACCTCGGGGGTCTGGTAATAAAGGGAGACATGCGGGTCGTGCGCAAATTAACCCGGGTAATGAAAACACAATGAAATTATAATAAACCAATTGCCAGGTTGATTCGCAGCCAGGCAAGGAGGCCATTCAATAATAAAACACGTAGCTACGTATGTACGTTTCACACGTTCGCGTGTGTCCGTTATGTGCATAGGCTCTCGCGAATGTGCGTGTGTCTGCAAGAGAATTAATTTCTCGAGAGCCTTTATGCTCTCTGACTGACCAAACTACGGGTTTCTACGGTCCCGTCCACATCCGCACGACGTCTCTGCACGCACGCACGCACACCTTCGAGGAACACCGTTGCGAAAATACGCAGCTTCCTACCTGCCGGCGGAAGATTATTACAACGAGCGAAATTTCAAAATACACTTATGGCAAGTGTGCACCAGGGGAACCGTATAACACAATGATCAAACACACGGAGGGTCCGACATCCCGGTACACCCGACCACCGCCTGATACTACATCCGAATTCCATCGAAACGTATTAATATTTCGACCGGAACTCGGCTCCGTGTTCGCCTTGATTTCCAACCGCATGCCCGCTCTATTATTCAACGGGGACAACGGAGCAATTTTTCCAAGTGCTTTCCATCTTTGCGAACGCGCGCAGCCGCCGTCGAATTAGCGATTCAGAAATTTGCGGAAATTCGTTTGCGCGAGGGTGGCGGAGGGTGTCGGAGGCTCTCGGAGGGTGGGAGATCTTTGTTGCGGTCGGACGTGGTCAGGGACGAGGAAGGCGGTGGAAAAGGGGATATGTTTTCGCAAATGTAGGTGCGGTTCTCAAGCCGCCCCTTATGAAATTATTTCGTCCCTCCCCGAGGGGTGGAGCCGCGGCCGAGCACGCTGGGAAAATAGCAGCGCGGCCTGCAAGAATTATTAGAAAAATTAATTATTTTCCCAGTCTCTTAATTAATTTTACAATTGCTCCAACGTCTCTCTGTTCCCTCGAATGTACGCCGGAAGGAAACAACACGCGAAAACAGTTGCAAGAACACGCTTTCTATCTCCCGTTCTGCTTTCCTATATTTCTCTCCGCCACTCTCTCCACCTCTCTCTCTCTCTCTCTCTCCCTCTCTCCCGCTCTCTCCCTCTCTTTCTCTTTCGTGTGAAATCTCGATGCAAATCGTTAAACGTGATCCGAAGTAACGTGTCAATTTGTTTACACGGTCGGTGCAATGAGGAAGATGGAGGCACGAGGAAACGACGACCCCCGACGTGTCTGATTCTACGTTTCACATGCTGAAACCCGGCCAGGCGAACGATCTGCCTTTCCTCCTTTTTCATCGGGAACGCGTTACACTGTTCTGTCGTTCTTTGACACCCGGTTACGTCAAATAGAAAAACGAGAACGAGGGAGGCGACGTGGATCCGTGAGAGAAAAAAAAAGTATAGGTTGGAGGTGAGGCCTTTTGATTGACTGTTTGAACGATTTCGACTACGCGCTGCCGACCTGCCATTGATTATCTCTTATTGAATTTGTATGCCGGCAAGGGATGCTCCGGAGGGTTGTCCAAAGTCGACGTCAGGGGATGGTGCTCGTAAAACGTTTTACTCTACCAGGGACAAGCTTTGCTTTCCTCTGACACAGACAGGACGTACGTAGCTCGAAACACCGATCTTTTTCCAGGAAGCAACGAATCCGTGTCTAAATGAAAATGAATAAAGAAAATAATCATTTCCCAATCGACCGGCCATCAAACGTCCCATTCGCTCGCTGTTCTCTGAACTGGTATACACTTCGAAAAATTGCACCGCTCCGGGCTGATCCCCCGAGAGATTCAGCAGAGAGAAATATTTTGCCTGACCAAAGAGGTAACCCATCTCCTCTCTCTCTCTTTCTCTCTCTCTATCTCGTTCCTTGTCCCTTGAACCCCTTTCCATCCTTTTCTCCTCTTTCTCCGGCTACAACCCTCTCGCATTTATGCTTACATGCCTCGTCCAGCTCGCGACGTATCCCTGAATTATTGAACGACACGGGGATCAGCCGCGGATCTCGAAATAGGTCTCTCCGAGGCAACGCCTCTCGAGTTTTAAGCGGCTCGCTCCGTGGAATAACGTCACTCACTGATTCAAAAATAATTGGAACGCTCTATCCGTTAGATCGGTAGCTCGATCGATGCTGCGCGTGAACTTTTCCCTGGACAAAACTTTTGCTCTTTCCTCGAGAAGAAACAGCGACGGGATAATTTGCGCGGTCGACGAGTAAACACGATTAAAGCTGTCGTCTCGTCGGAGGCGCGATAAAAAAATTAGGTATCCTTGGTCGGGGCAAAAAAGCTGCGCTGTATGC
Organism: Macropis europaea; assembly: GCA_916610135.2. Classification (NCBI taxonomy): domain Eukaryota; kingdom Metazoa; phylum Arthropoda; class Insecta; order Hymenoptera; family Melittidae; genus Macropis; species Macropis europaea. The sequence goes on along the minus strand of OU744345.1, from coordinate 19,171,682 downwards.
AGCCTTATTAATTGACGTTGCGTGCCGAGCTGCAGAATCTCGCGGTCTCGTTCGACAGATGGCAAAGATGGACGGGAACAATGAGAGCGGTGACGGCGTTACGGTACCCGAAACGCGTATCACCGGTCCGGGTACAATATAACGTTGATCCGGGGCAGCAAACGCAAGATTAAAAGAGCTTAGTTTAGTTCGCGGAATGAATTCATTAAAACTCAATTTCCATGCGGAACGAAATGAATCCCCGAAGAACGGTCAAAGATGATCCGGCGCACGCGAAAACCATCGGAACGACGGTTCACTCTTAAGCGACCGGGCGTCGATGTAATATTTAGAAACGACCGAGTCCTGCAGGATATCCGCGGAACCAAAGGGCAATGCTTGGGTCCACTTCAGCCTCGAACTCCAGCCCCGAAATCTCATCGGCCCAAATGGCGCATCAACATCTATTATTAACCGGGTTCAGAATATTAACGATACAGTTACCGTATTCCAGAAGCTAAATTAGCGGAGATTATTACGAGTGGGCTCTCGCGGTGCTATCACCCTCTCGATCCCACCTGCGAGACCGTCCCTCTCTTTTCAGGATGTATGCTTTATCGTGCTCTCCCGCAGTCTGGCCCGGCTTTCTCTGTCTAGGCGCGCGCGGTCGAATCGAGCGCGTGTTTTTACGAAGGCCGCGCCATTAATTTTAATATTATTGCATATTGCCGGTGGAATTGGCGGAAAGTGCGCGGTGACGGCCGCTCGCAGTGATCGCTATTCATCTTGATTTTTCGTTATGCGTCGCAAACTACGATATTGATTCCCCTCTATAAATATTTTCCGGCCTGCACCGCCGAAAAAAGCCTTCGAATGAAGATCCATGCCCGTCCGAACGAACGATGGGGAGCATTTTTCGTCGCGACAGATTTTAATTGTCCGCACGCGGTCCGAGTGCCGTCGAACGCTACGGATTCCCCGGCAGATCTGACAAGATGTATATATTTCTCCCGGCGGCAGTTGGCGGCGATAGCCACCAAGTGGCTTTTTATCGAGTCAATGCGCCATTCCTGGCCGGCTTTATTGGACGGGGGGGTCTTCGCTTTTCCACTTTTTCATGGGGTGGAAGCCATGGGGGATGCTGGGAAGGCGGGAAAGGAGGACCCAGACCCCGGAAGACCAATTCCGCGATACGAATACGAGCACGAGAAATATGGATACTCCGCTTTAAAGGACATAAAATGACCCGGAGATGGTGGCCTTTATAGACACGCCACCTCTGGCGCTCCATAAACGTGATGTACGCGTGCAGATTTTGTCCTGGCGTCGAGATTGCTCGGCCGGGGTTGCGGAGACACAAGTCCCAGGAGAGACCCTGTCGAGCCTTCCGTCAAAAACAAAGACACCTGATTCGAGAGGAAGTCGCGTAATTAGCGCGAACAGAATGTCTCCTCGGGTATCGATGGCAGGTGAAGGGAACGAGCGAGAGTCCGGCCAAGGGTGGCTTTTACTTCTGCCACGGAGAACCGTCGATTTTTAGCGTCCCGCTGCGAAAGCGAGTTCAGATTTATTCCCCGTAGTTGCCTCTGGAGGCCCTCCACCGCGTACAGCCTTCTTCACCCCCTTGGACGGTCGCTTCTCCTCCTACGTCAGGCTTTATTGACCCTTTATACATCTATTTGTTATGCCATGGCCCTTTGTGCGACGGTAGACACGAATGGAGGGCCCCCGGCGTACTTGCTGAGCTCTCTCCCCTGGCTATATTTGACCAGTATTATAAAAATCAACCGACCGATTTCCTACGTAAAATATTACCCCCGTGCGTCCCTGAATATTTTATCGCTGTCCACCCCTCGACCGAATCCTTCCTTCTACCCGGGGGACAAACAGGAAGGAAAAGGGAGAGACACGCGATTCGGTTTTGCTTCGACGCGCGCCCCCGCAACGGCCGACGGGATCCACAGCCGAAAGCAGAAGAATTCTTGCGGTCAATACGGATTCTCTGGGAGATAGTGAAATTCCGTATCAATGGGATCTGCATGCGTCAAGATCGGAATCTACGTTCCCGAGAACAACGCTCGGGCTCGCCGCGAGGACAGAGTATTCCTGTAGGACAGCGGGGCTACTAATCTAACAGAATTATAGACGGTGACGGTAGCTAATTGTCTATCTATATCTGGCCTGACGTAGGTGTGTCTCAATGTTCCCTCTCGTATGCCGCTCGTGCATTGTATTGTAGCGGAGTCCGTCAGGTCTCTCCGAGCGACTCCCTCGCTCGCATAATGGCCACAGCCTGCGTACGTGCATTCCTAATAATGAAGACAACGATAAATCAACGCGGAGAATACGGCCGCGGATGTGCGCCGAATATCCTATGCATAATATCGCGTCATTATCTGCGGCCACTGTGCACACGCTCCCTCTGCACGCATGCATCTCGACTTTGCCAAGGCCATCGCACGTAATCCGATTACGCCCGAGTGCAGCGGGTTGCAGCCTCCCGGCGCTGCATCCTCCAGAAATACCTGCCACAGATACCGTTTCTTCTTCTTTTCGTATGACCCACCATCGGCCGCCGTGGTCATTTCACCGAGTGATCCGCAGTTTTAGGTGGATCCTGAACCGTCACGTATAAACCGCAACACGGAAGCAGCAAAAACGGTCACCCATACGTAGACCGAAAATAACAGGTTCCTTTTAAGGGGAGGTTCCGGTATAGGGCCCTCGAAGATAGGTCATTTTTAGGAATTAAGAAACAAAGCCTACGACGGATAATTTAATGAGAGTTTGAGCGTTTTATTAAGGATGTCTTAAACTACAGACATTTATACATGTTTTTTTTAATTCAATACTGTAGATGATACTGAAGAGTCGAATTCGAGGCCTCAAAAAATCCTCCAAAACGATGGGATGTCAACTCGTAAATTGATTTGATATACAAAAATAATGCCGGGATATTAAAAGGCACACCATTTCCGAGGGGCCTGATTTTTTATTTTCTTTCAATGCCCTTAAAAAATTACAAATGTTCGAAAATTTTTAATGTTACAGGTTAGCTCTCTAGTAAAAAGTATATTCTTTAAAATAAAAAACTATTTGAAAAATGCGTTTAAAATGCGACTACTGAAATGCCTATAACTTCGGAAATTTTTCGTGCTTCAAAAAATCCATTTGAACAAGTATTCTTAAAAGATTCTCATAAATTCGAAAAATAAAACAAAAAAAATATATACTTACATAATATATTAAAACAATATACTACTCGGATATAAAACATGTACATTGTAAAATATGTTTATATGATAAAGGTTACTAACATTTTTATAGAATAGAATGAGGTTGAAAATTGATTCTGCACGGAAAATGTGACTTCGTGGTCGTAACGATTTTCATGAAATCGCTATTCTCATACGAAAAACAATACGCATTCGTAAGTTGTAAGCTTGGAGTTATCGTTTAACGTAGGATTATGTATTGAAGTTGACTATACATAAAAAATAAGTTTAATTAATTCTAAATAAAAGAAAATTTTTATATTAAACTAAAATTTTACTATATTTATTACATCTTGAAGTTGAAATAGCAATTCGGTAAAATTCAACGCACGCATTCGTTAATAACTACAAAAATATTTATTTAACAAAGAAACGGCTGTGGTCAGTGAGAAACAGTGTTTTTAGCTGTCTTGTCAAAAAAATCGGTTCAATCAATCAAACAGCATACGCTAATTAGAAAACGCGATAAAAGTTTTACATGCATAACATTTCTAGTTTTACTAATATAACCGTAAAAGTTTCAGGTGACATTCTTAAACGTTTGCATGATTTCTTAATCAAAGAAGAAAATGTTTAGTTTTTTCAAACTCCTATTATGTATCTGTCTTCTTAACTCTTGCTTGCCGGTCGATGGATCATTTATTACCAACCCCTGTAGTCTGTTTACCCGACGTGCAACGATGCTTGGATTGTTTCGAACTAGAACTCAGGGAGCACGGTATATTTTCAAACAATGTTTGTTCGTGTTGAGCGATGAGTCCACGATCGCTTCTCGGAGCAATGTGTTTTGCTGTAAGCTTCGAAATTGAGAGGGTTCGTTTCAATATGACGAAATTACATAATTTACTATAGCTGTTTCGACAAAGTTCGTTACAAACAGTGTTGACACATTGACTGCCATGGAGCTCACAGATGACCAGCATCTCAAATTTTACTTAACCAAAAGCCTACTAATTGTAGGTTTCATGAAATTTTTAATAGAATTGATGTTATAATGAGATATCAACTATATTTTTTTGCTTCAAGGGTTGTTTATTTGCATCAGGATATTTCACTGCGCCTGAACATTGATGGCTGTTTTCACTGCAGTAGTGAACGTGTTAAAGGGGTAAAAGGGTATTAGAGGGCTAAAATCGACAGTTTCTCTTTGGTTGGATCGAACAGACTAATATCTCAAACCAACTGAATTTTTTGTAGTTTTTTACCGTGGATATAACACGTATTTTATAACCAAAAAACCTCAAGAATATTAAAAATTAAGTGAACTACAAAGCGTCAAAGTGGGCGCAGCACAATGCGTAGGTCCAGGCGGTGAACACGATTCCAGTTGAAAGACTCATCAGAAACCAAAATCGTTATAAATGAGTATTCTCTGACTCATAATCTACAAAGTAGACCTTTGTTGAAAAATTTTAAAAAAGATTCGCGAAGTTATACGATAAATATCGACGTTGTAAATTTTTTTCCGTAATAATTATCTGAAGAAATGTTTAATAAAATTCTTCAGAGGTCTGAGATCTTATTGATCGAATTGCACGTTCTGGAGAAAAGTGTTAAGTTCAGTTATAATTTCAACCAAAAATATCGATCCTTTCCAGATTTATAATGTTCACCGTCTTGAAAAACATGGCTTCGAGAAAAATCTTCAACCCTCAATTACTCGCAAGGGCAAATACTGCCTGAATAAGTAAAAAAAACTGCCGTACCTCGTCAGACGTATGATTTTTAGATAACACTAAACCCTTTAAGGACAATGACCGCATATACACGTTCCAAAAAATCGTTCACAGTGTGCCACGGACCACCGTACTGCTCCAAGCACAGATGTTTATCGTATGCTATAAACCTACATATTTGGATGAATTATCACCTCAGCTTATCTTATTAAAATACATATGTTCCATTACATATTTTACAGTTTCGGAACACTGAAGCAAGTGGATAAACGACTACATACGTATTGTTGTAATGAAACATTTAGTTTAACAACTAATTTACCTCAGAGCATTTCAGCACACGGTGCAGAAGTTTTCAGGGCTCAAAGAGTTAATTTAAATTTGATCTGTCCTCGAAAATATACGTGGGCAATACATTCACATGTACACTGCCGCTCAAAAGTATGTGAACACAAGCGTTTTTTTCTGCACAAAAACCAGGTTCCGTTGAATTCGTCGCTGATTGTTCGCCTAGTGCACGTCCTTATGCTCCTTTATGTGAAAAAATAAAAATAAAAATTTTCATTTTGAATGAATCAGTGTTATCCGATATAAATTATTATTGTTAAACGATGTTTATTCCTAAATTCTATTATGAATATTTCGTGTACTCTAGTATTATTATATTCAATAATTTAATTACTTAAATCCCTTGAATCGTTTAAATAATTAAATGTTTATACGGTGTCTACGCTGCATTATATTCTGTTGCGTGCAGACGGTTTCTAAGGATTTCTTCTTTCATTTCACGATGACTGAATTGCTTTAGTGTGATTCTCTGTCTTCTTTAGACTAATATAAACATTTAAAATCATGATTGAATGCGAGAGGACTTCAGGTAATGACATAAGACTGTTCTGTCGTTCTATCGAAATCATTTTTGTTTCAACACTTGCGACAGCACGATGGGTACAAGAAGAACCGAGTTAAGTATTCAAATGTGTTTTCAAATACTTATGCAAGAAAAGTGGGAATTCAAAAATTTAGTAATTAACGATTTCATAACTTCTTTCAGGTAGTTATTACAGTTAACCATAGTGCGTTCTTCCATTCGACTATGCACTCAGGATTTTTGGATAAAAAATGACCCGAATATATGGAACTCATATTTTCAACTTTATAATATAATGTGAGGACTAAGGAAACTTAGAAATAGCCAGTCGCATGTATTATAATGCCACCGTTGCGGAAGTTTTGAAATAAGTGAAGACGCAATCGGACAAAAAAGACCCGAAGACTGCACTAGGGGTAAAGCGTCCACATACTTTTGATGCAGCGGTGTACGTTTGCTTGGAAGATACATTCCGACCGCAGAAACGTAACTTCCTACGCGGTTACGGCATCGCCAGATACCGTTTCTTGACGAGTGTCGATCGGGCGACCGCACGTCCGATATACGCAATTAAAATCGCGAGGCCTGCAACCCGAGAGCTCCAGGATGTGCAAAGCCCGTGACCAGATCCGGTAAGAAGAAAAGGAAGGGGACAAACGAGCTAGCAATCCGTGATTCCGTGCTCACCAGATTGACCCGAGACGTATATGCAAGGTGGATATCGGTTACCGATCTCTCTCGCGTATGCTTCTAAGAGAATCGTTCCTTCCTTTCGCTCGTGTCACGCAGGATTGTTTTACGTTCGACCGTGCACAGTAGTTAGCTCGGACGCGATGAAAAACCACAGATACCCTTTGTACGAAACGGATCTTCTTTCGTTCCTATTGTAACGCGGAATACACTACTCGAGTAACCGGGCCCCGCGGTGTCTTTCGCTGTTCCCAACCCGCGAATCCGGTGCTTTCTTGTATTTCCGAGCACCTTAACCGATCGGAACGAGCCACGTCATCGAGGACGTCGCAATAACTCTGCCGAATGACGTGCGGACTAAAGGGACGTGCATCATCATCCGATACTAATGCATGACCGTGCAATGTAGGACGCGGCAGCCTCGCCCCCGTTATCATCGACGCGATCAATCCCACTCAATTAGCCTGATCATTGATTATTGTCCCGTGCAACGTCGCGATCTGCCTCGTGAATCACGGATATTGTCTCCCCGATGAAAACAATAACATTTCCGCCGGTGCGCCGTGATTCGAGCTCAACGGAGAGAGGTGAGAGATTCCCTGGTCGTTAAATAAAATCACACTTTAAAGCGAACGCGCGCGGGCAGCGAGGAATCCCGAAGCGTGTTAAAAAAGGGAACGAAGCGAAGGCAACATTCGATACGGAAGGGTAGATCGAAGCAGAAACCGGATTGACCGCGGGGCCAGGAGAGCTTTTAATAAAAAAAAAAAAAAAGCCCAGGCCGCAAGTGGAAAATCCGATAGAGCCGAAGTGCGTGCAAATATTTCCTCTTGCTCTCATCGGACGGTATCGAGCGACCGTGGCAACGTCAACACATCAAATCGAGTGTGTATCGGTGCTGCCGCGCGCACGTTAATATCCTTTGATACCCAATTTACGCATCCTCCGTTCCATCCGGCGGCTGCTTATTTTTCCTTCCATTATTCCGCGTCAAAAATCGTTTCCATAATTTCGGAACGCTTCGCACCGCACCGCACCGCACCGCCCGCGCCGCCGCCGCTAATGACCATAACGGGAGCCATTCGAATGAACGCGGTCAGTTCGTTTTAATGAGTGAGGCACGTGTAAAAGGTTACCGATCGCGTCGAATAAAAGGTTACACTCGATGTACTTTTATTTATCGGCCGCCGTATGCGACACACGCGCGCACCTGCATACAGGTACAGAAATACGGTTTGCGGCCTCCGCCAGGCCGCTCGTTTGCCCCGTCACGTTAAATCGTATTACTCAGATAAATTGCGACCGTCGGATTTTCGCGAACCTTTTTGCGAGCGATGGAATTGTCTCCTACGGTATACGGTAATTTCGTAAATGCCAGCCCCGCGGCCCGAAAGGACTTTTCACCGTGGAATATAATATAAGAGTCCGCGCGCGTGCTGTTAAAGCCGATTTTCCTTCGATCGCGAAATGCCCACCCCCGCTCTTTATCTCTCTCTTTCTCTCGTCATTATTTTTTCCCATCGGCATAATGAAAATGTTCATCTGCGAATCGCTGATACCCCTTCCCGCCGGAAACCCCCACGGACGGATTATCTTCCGCGTGTCCGAACGAATTACTCTTTAAAGCGACGACGGACCGACGGACGGACGGAGTTAGGCCGATTCTAAATCGAAGCCGTCTCGGTTCACGGAATACTTGCACTCGTCCCCTGTAGCTGACTTGCTAACGCGAACAGCTGTCAATCGGATCCGCTAACAGGGATATCACTTACATGCAAATTCAGAGCTAAAATCCCGCGCGTTTCGATGAGCGTGCAAGTGGTAGCGCGTTCGGGGTGAGAGAGAGAGACAGAGGGGGAGAGAACGAGAGGGAGAGAGGGAGAGAGGGAGAGAGAGAGAGCGAGCGGATGGAACAGAGAATCGAGGGAGGAAGAAGGCGAGCCCAGAGGCGCGATGTATTAATTACCAGTATTGATGTCCATTTGCAGTGAATTGATGTGTGGTCAGTGTTGCATCACGCGCAGGGGTCGAAACACACCGTGTGCAAGCTGCGCAGAGGGATGAGCCCGCATTGAAACAGGGGCTACTCGCGATGCCTAGATACATTTACAGACACGAATTTAACCGACGTCGATCACACGTATCGATATAAACGAGCGGTTCTCCGTTTCGATCCGTGCTGACGCATCAATTCGAACGGACAGCCCGCTCGACCACCCCGCCGTTTCTTTCGGGAACCACGAAGACGGTCACCTAGGCGTTTCGTCGCAGAGAATCGAAGATTTATGGGAGCAGCGGTATGGTCAGCGGTCTTTAGCCGCTTATTAGCATGCGGTATATCACGGTGGTTGGACCGGGGTCCGCGACAATAATTAGATAGATACGGACATAGACGCAGGACGGTGATGCTAGCTGGGTATCTACGATCCCAGAGAGAGAGACGAAAGTGGGTGGTTGGGTGGCGGACTGGAAACAGCCAGAACGGTGCGTCGTATGCAAATGATGACGTCACACAATACCACCCTCCAGGACAAGGGGTTATAGACAATGCATCCGCACAGATAGGTCTCGTTCTACGAGCCGCAATGCACGACCACTTCGTGCTCCGCGTTCTAGCCGACTCCTAACCATGACGTATAATGTCACCAATGTCCAGGTTACAGGTACGTATTCGCGGCGGGCTGCACGGGCTAATCGTTAAATGGAAAACTGATAGATGCAGTCTTCACGACAGAGGCATTCGTGCCCGGAGAACATGCCGCCACGGTTGTTAATATTAACGCGACGGCGATCAGCGGGCGTGACTTCAGGATCGCCCGTATCCTCTGACTGCGGTCTCGGTAAATTCAAGGGAATTTCGATGAAGCGCCTGGACAGAAAATCAGGCGGGGATAGGCGGAGATCTTACCGCAATGACGTGCGGTCGAATCGGGCCGAATGAAATGACGGATCCTGCGAGTGACATTCGATATCACGGCGGTGCAGCGGCCGGGGAAACGGCGAACACGAGCTACTAGACCGTTCAAGCTTTCCGTCTATCGCATTCGTGCTAAAATCCGGATTAATCGTGACCAACCGGCAGCGTTTATAAACCTTGCGAATTGCCGATTTACCCGCTTCACCGACCGCCTCAAACTTTCCTTGAGTCCTTGAGGATTGAATAAAAAGTTAAGCGATCCAGAGTCAGCTGATGGTCGAGCGGTATTTTAAGGGAGGAAAGACTGCGGGCGGAGATGCACGGTCGAAAATCCGCGTGAGCAAGGATGGGACGCGTGTCGCGGCGCGATCGAATCATTAATTGATTTGATTGATAGTATCTAGGCACGTTGACGGTTGCACATGTTGAATAGTCAGGCGTATCGCTGCGGTGTGTCCAGAGGATTCGTACGTAACCGCACCAGCACATAGGACGCGAGAATGTGTATTCCCACGTGCGTACGCGCATCAGCGAGCGGCAAACGTGCCCGTACCGAAGAGGCGAGGGCTAGGTGCGGGCACACGTGTACGCCGAATGTCATTTGTCATCGCGGCTAATTTGCCACGTTCTGAGATACGGTGACGCCTCTGACGCGGTCATTATTAAGATGCGAATTAGTAACAATTTGCGCCGGATTTAGTCTGGACTTGATCTGTTTATGGCCCACACGGATTAGGCTTCCGGACCTTGCGCGTAAATCAATATTAACCAGAGTCCGTCGAGTTATCAAACGCGCGAGATCACCAAGGTCTTCCGATAAGGACGCGAAACGATAGCTCCCGGGGCTATCTGCGCATACGGGCTCTGCACGTCCGATGATTCGCCGGGGTACGGGGGGCAGGAGGGCGGAAACGGCTCGCGGACGCTGAAAGAAAGAAAAACCGGTGTCTAGGACTAGGTGGGCGAAAGGTGCGAGGCGACGCGGGCACCAAGGGTGGCATTATATTGCGGGTTGTCTCGCTTCAGAAACTTTGCACTGTGGTCGCAGCGGACGACGGTGAGGGTGGCGGAGGCGGAGGGGGAGGGCTAACTGGAAGGGTGGAACAGAAGTGGTGGACTTTGAATACGACCATTCTTTACGACCACCCCATGCAAAGATCGGCCGCACGCCGTCGGTATTTACCCAGCGACACCGACTCGAAACAGACGAAAGGGGAAGATCGACTGGACACGGGAAAGAGAGAGGTCGCTGGAGAGTCGTCGAGAAGTCCGAGAGAGGACAGAGGGGAAGAGGAAAGACGAAATACGGGGTCGAGGGAGAGCAGTTCGAGTTGGCGTTTCTCGTTCGTCCACCCCGCCTAACGTCGCACAATACGCTCTACCTACCCTCGACAGCGTCCATAGACTGGACGCTGCATTGTCTCTGCTGAATAGGGTCTTGCAAGATTTATTTCGTATATTTCACTTGCCGTTTCAATAGCGCGATAGCGGCTCCAGTGTCGCCTTCCGCCTCGCCTCTGCTCTCACTCCCTTTTTCCATCGTTATTAGCTTGCTCTTTATCGACCGTGCCCCGAGGAAGCGGCTTCGCCTTACGCGATATCAATCGCCTCGCTGGAATGAATATCCGCGCGGATTCACGATGGACGATTAATAATTGACGCGCGCGGGGACTCGTGAATTTCGTCGCGGGACCGAGAGAGAACCCATCGTCTCGCGCTTCACCTATGAGAAATGGTTCGTTTAAATATTTATAGCGCTTAAAGGAAAAAAATTAATAGGGATCCGCGTCCTGTCGTGCAGGGTATCGTCGAGGGGTGTCTAGGCTGGCAAAGGGCTCTTCCGTTATATTAACTATGCCAGAGAGAAGCACCCCACCGATCATCCTTCCACTTCAGATTCTCTTTCTCTCGTTTCCAGGCTCATCCCCGTTCCGCTCGATCGGATCGATCCGACGTACCCGCGAACGAATCGAATTTCTTCTCCTCGCGATTTTCTAGCACACGAAAATTTCGCAAGGAAATCTGTTAACGAAGTTTGCTTGCCTAGCGTTTAAGATAAGACGTGCGCCGTCGTTAGCGGGCGCATAAAGAAGCAAAGGGCAGACGGTGCCGTGGAATTTCCGAAGAAAATGTCAGACATTCATGTGAGAAAGTATCGAAAATAATGAGATGAGCGGGAGGCACGAGGATCAATTTCCCCGGAGTGGAACAGTAACAGTCTTATCGTGGTCACAAATTAAAAATAATTATTTTTTAAGGCCGATTCTTAATCAACGAAGGGGGTAGATACACGCAGAGGCTGTTTTCTCCGAGGGAAACGACGCCCATTATCCCTCCAATAAGATTCTTGTCAATGAGTTATAGGCTTTTTTTTTACAGATGTAAGAGGCTTCCCTTTATTGCGCATCAACCCTTTTTCCTAAAGCTCCCACTTTGTCAAACCGCTTTTATTTTCGGGGGATAATGCTTTAAGCCATGATATCAAGTGGCCCGATTTTATCTTAAGAAGCATTCTCCACGTTAACTTTACATTCGTTTATTTAGCAGCTCACAATGGGGCCGACGATCGATTTCGCCAAGAATCTTTTACATTTGCTTCGGTTTCAAAAGGATTAATAATTAAAAGTCATCCCCACTCCTGCATCGATCCGACGCGCCGTGGTTTTTCGTTTCCCCTTGGCGGCCATTCCCATGGCATTAGGCTCCTTATTTATGAACTTTCATTAAGATAAAGAAAAGCTAAGGGAAGGGTTGCCATCGCCAAACACCATGTAATTATTTTCACGAAGGTCCAATAGTCTTTCCCGATTCTTTCGCCGGCCCCTTCAAAGGGGAAATGCAAATAAACCCGTGAAATAAATTTCGATATCGATCTTGCGCTTGCAACCCTTTCACCCTCCCTCCTTTCACATTTATCGATGAATAAACAGGAGACTGTTCCGTACGCGTAATCTTTGAAATCAATTATCGAAGTTCCTCCGTGTGCCTCGCACGCCGAATTAACCCTGCGCCAGTAATTTAGATTTAGGTTGAGAGATTCGAGAGTTTTTTAAACTGTTAATCCATTCGATTCTTTGGACGAGATATTTCGCGAGTCTATGTCGTTTATTTGACGCATTGAACGAGATATGTCGCGTGTCTTTTTCACACTCCACTATTTAACAATATTACACATAGGGTATTTTATAATTGTTCGTTCAGACTTGTATAATCTCAGAAAATGGCGCATAAAGATAGTAAAAACTTGATGTACTATATCTTCTAGTATGCAATGATACATAAAATGCAATTATAAAAGGTATTTTATCAACAAAATCAGAATGTATAAAAAATATGTATAAATATAATAACAAAAAGTGTTTACATGTTGTACCTTAAACTTAATTTCTTAAAGCTTGAGATTACTAGAGTTGTGGAAGTTTTTTTCTTCGTTCTTTGACTCTTCTGCTTCCGTCTAAACTAGACAATTCTGAGCTGTACAGCAGGTTTGCGTCGCTCTTTGTACTTTAAAGTTTTTGAGTTTCTTTTTCTTTTGGTGTTGTATATTCTTGCTATGTTAAAATTATTTTGAATGTAGCTTTTGAAGTCGAGATACGAAAATTCTTCTGTAGGAATGACGTCGTTGGTTCTAGCAGTATCATAATAAATCTGTGTTCTGATACGTCACTCCAAATACTATATCGTTGTCGATTATAGTCTGCTCTCTATACAAATACTTTTTAAGGACGTTAAGGATGTGTAAGTCTATTCCACTGAATTTGCATCTGGAGTAGACGCTTTTGTTGCTGCGGTTATAAGTTCAGTGCTTCGAGTTCGAGCACAAGGATTCCTCATCTGCTGCCGTTTTCCGAGCTTATGCTACGTCGATCGCTATTAGGGATGGGATCAAGTTCAATATGTACTCACGAATCCAAGTCCATTCCAATACAAAAGTTTCGCTCCATGGGACTCGAATACTACTCATAGGAAGTGATGTTTTATTTTATGTACTTGGAAAGTACTCGGATTACACACGTTGGTTTCGAACCCCACGACGAGTACCTGTAGGTTTCGAGAATGTACTTGTAAGTATTTTGTAGTTCGACGGACTCGAATCTTTTAAAAGTAGTATTCGAACCCTGAAAAACAAAATACTGCAAGTATCATGTACATACATACAATACAACGTACATGCACTGCGATTTCGCTCGAATTGAATGTTGTAAACAGAAAACTATCGTAGGTGAATCGTGTGATATAATTTTCACCGAAAACAAATGACACGATTGTATAGAATAGAAAACTTCTGGTTAGAGTACTCATAAAAGGTTCGAATCTACTTGGTCAAGGTTCGATTATACTTCAAAGCACCGCTTAGAGTTCTCAATGTGCTTGTAAAAAGTTCGAACCTATCTCGACTAGGTTCGAGTCTACTCGAAAGTGTTGCTCCTCTTTTTCAAAGTATTCAAAACTCTCCGGATAGATTCGAATCTACTTGTAATATACTTGTATCCCAACTCTAATCGCTATTGACCCGGAGAACCGAACGATCTTCAAGCTCATCCGTATCAGTAAAACGTAAGCTCCGTACAACGATTCTCTAAATCCTTCAGGATTACTTCGGCTGGCTGGGTGACAGCAGCAAGAAAAAGAGAATATTTCCGTAGGAGTTTCTGGAGGCGCGTTTCACGCGAGCATTCGAAGCCCGGGCAAGTTTTCATTTGTGCCAAGTTACGAACAGGTTCAGCGATTGTTCTGGCTGGGTCAGGACGTAGACGTAGGTGGTGAAATTGAATGCGAGCGGCGAGAAAGGGGGTGGGAAAACGTTGAAGCGGAGGTGACGTGAAGGCCGGACCCGTCAACCGTATCTTCGGACGAACATTGGTCAGCACTAGGTGTACACTCGACACATACACGCTCTATCTACAATCAACTACCGAGAGAAATGACCAAGGGGATATACCCGCGTCCATTGTCCCGTGAACTTTCGAACAACTTTCGCCGAAAGAGTTTCGCCATCCGAATTCATGGACCGTGACTGGCCCCGCTCGTTAAAACATTCTTTAAATGCAAAATTGGTCGAAGGAACTACCCCTATAGACACCGGGAACCTCCGCCAGCTTCCCCTCGCAGAGAAAAACTATACTTCGCTCCCTTTCCAGATATTAGAATTTGTTCTTTTTAGTAATACATTACTGTTATGGAAAAATCTGTTCTGCGAAGGAAAATATGAATTAGGAATTATATCCGGGAGCACACCTCGAGGGGAAAGTATTGCACCTATTTCTGTAGTTCAACATGGTGACGCGAGATGGCAACACTGTACGGCAAGCAAAATCTTGGTGTAGCCAGATACTGTATTCGAAAACCGAGATTTCGTAATACTGAAATTGCAGAATCATGTGACGTTTTCATAGGACAGAAAAATATTATATGGTTTTTCTCAGATAGTAAACGCGTCTTAAAGAGCTGTGAAACAATAATAATTTTTCAACATGGAGAGAACAATAATCGTATTCCATAGCTACGAACAAATCTCTCAATTTTGCTCCTCATCGTATAAAAAACTTTTAAATAAAACAGACCACCATTTTCAGTGACAAATATAGGTCCGTTCTAATGTCTTCGTCTTACGATTGCTTCCGTACTTTCAAGTAATTTGAGAACAGCCGAAATTAAAAGCCTATCCGATTTCGAGTTATTTAACCCGGCGCTGTCAGGTGAAATTTTGTGCCAATAAGTATCTGGTGGGGTATGACGCACCCCATCTTTTTTAATTGTTTAAATAATAACGTAAACGCATATTGTATATATTGTGTATTCTTTGAACACAAAAAACATTTAGCTGTGTAGGAAAATATATATTATTTAATTCTGACAAAACTTACGTTAGAGATCGTGCAGGATAGAGAATTACCCCAATTTTTTGTACATTTCTTGGCTAAGGAATATGTATGTAAATTTATTTAAAAAAAATACTGATAAATTACAGGTCTGAAAGGCAAATTTTATTCATTACACTTATTACAAATAATTTTATTTTACGAATGTTAAAAAAAAAGAAATTCTGAAGTTATGTCACAAAAACATGTTGTAGGGTACATATACACCTTGCACGGTCCTATGAGGGTTAAAAGTAAATGCAAAGGTATTTGTAATGTAACAGACAACACGCAATTCAGTTTCATTGAGGTATGTGACACCCCCCGACAGACGCCGGGTTAAGATGGACGAAACAACAGGGTGGTGAGATCAATCGAAGTAACTCTAAACATTGCTGTAATTCCACAAAAGAGGCTTACCAGACGGATGCTCAGTTACAAAGAGTGAGGGCGACAGAGAGAGAGAGAGAGAAAGATGACAAGTCATTTCGAAATAATAGTGGTAGGCGGTTGTTATACGAGTTTAAGGTCTCGGCCGGTCCTTGCACGAGGGCGAAGGTGGCGAACGACAGTTTAGGGGTGTAAGACGGGCTGACCTCAGGTCGTGACCCCCATTTATACTCTATTACCACTACATTAGTCTCCACTGCGGGGATTTATGATCCTTGTTCGAGTTCCAGGTTGACCGAAACTTTGAATCGATCGCGAAACCCGCCGACACTTTCGAAAACCAACGCGAAACCGAGCGGGGAAGATTAACCCATTCGATTCTTTGGACGAGACATCTCGCGACTCGGTGTCGTTTAACACATTGACTGCCACGTCCTCCCTATGTGAATGACACTTGGATTCAATTACTACTTATTTCATTATCTATAGTATTAATAAGGTTGTGCTGGGTTTATTTTAATTAACAATATGTTTATTAAAGAATAAAAAAACTCTGAACAAGAATACTGAAACAATTGGTATGGACGCGCTGCTTGCTTGAAACGCGCGTGGCGGAAACACAATAGAATATGACGTCACACGCTCTTCAACTTTTTTGTTAATTACAACAAATATTTTTAAGAGGCGCTACAGGCACCACACCACACACGAGTGTCACCCATTGTGGGAATGTAAAACTATACATATGCATAAAACAAATAATAATGTCTGATAATGTATAATGGAATCAGGAAAAAGTGATGGAAGTTATTAATATTATTGTTTAAAATGGGAATAATCTGAGGTTATATTCATTTCGTATAAAAATTTAGAATATTTGCCATTTTCAGTTCATGGATCGTGTGACGTCATATCTAGAAATGTAAACGAGGTCTGTTTTATAAGTTTCGAATGTGTCGACACTGATACTTTTCAGTACTTTCTTATTGAATTCATTAAAGCTGTAGTGAGTCTCTGTCTCAATTTTTGTCTTTTAGGCATGTATAAATATTTTATCTAACTATAGAAACACTAATAGCCGGCATGCCAAAATTAGTGAGAGCAGAAATCATAGATCGAGGGGGTGTATCAACAAAGATAGGATATAATTTTTAATTAATATCCATAGTGAGTATTGCAAAATAGTAATTTAAGTAAATGACCCTGGTGGTCTAAAATATAGAAAAGAACAGAGTGTATTGGACTTCTACAATGATTTCATAACATTTGTATATTTATCTCGAATTTGGTAAGTGTTCTAATACTTATGAATGGCAGTATATCGAGTAGTATTCCGCGCTGTAGCAATCAAAGCACGACATATGAAATAAAAAATTGTTCTACAGAATGTATACTTCAATTTTCTTCTCTTATTGATAATACAGAATTATAAAATATCGTATGCACAGCATCGTTAAATTTGATAGTGCCATGAAAAGGCACGCGAGATATCTCGTCCAAAGCGTTAAATAAACGACATCGAGCGGCGAGATACGAGGTCTGGTGGAAAAGTAACGAGACTGATAGCGTAGAAATTTTTATTGTCGACTTATCTACAAATCAACCTTATCCCCTCCAAAGTAGAACTGACGTACAGAAAAACAACGAAATTAATCACGGTCCTCAAGGACCCCGCTTTTCCAACGCCTCTTACAATTAGGCACAGGGTCTCTCCCATCAGGAACCTTTTTCCACAGCGTCACTCCAACATTCGATATTCTGATGTTGTACTGTTAACATCTCCGAAATTCTCTCCGACACCGAGTTACCGTAGCAATAAACTAATTGTAAGTATTAGGGTAAATGTAGCATTTGCGGCTACTGCACCATTTGTTGGCACTATCTTATTCATTCCGATATATTAACACGTTGAGCGCTACAGTGAAAACAGCCACGCCTAATCAGACACGATATAATTTACTTTTCTTTATATAAATCATAAAGAAAAAAAAGTTTTGAGTTCTGAATTGTGTCGTTCTGTTCCTACATTATTGTTTCAATATAAAGTTTGCTCAAAATTTTGCGACAATCAATAATTATTTAATTAAATTAAATTTGAGATATCGGTCACCGGTAATTGACGCAGCGTTCAACGTGATAATATTCTTAAGTTCGTTTCATTATAATTAATGTCCATGTCTAAACATGGGCTACGTTCTTATCATTTTGTACTACCTTGTACTTTATCGTTGTACAGTTTAATTTAAAAATTGTACGTGAAAGTGCATTCCTTTCATAACTTTCCACATCCTTGCAAACAGTGGCAAACACACGACTGGAAAAGAAACAGCTACTTATTGCATTTGAGAAGAGCGTGAACGATTTTTTTTTACAGCAAGTATTGTATCATTTGTTAAGCAATAAACATTTATGATTAATTAAAAGCTACAGCTCTTATTCTCGGCCTTTCGTATTATCAATTCTACAAGTGACCACAAATGGAATGACGGTTGGCCAAAAATGGTACCCTTGTGGCCACAAATGGTGCAAAAAGGTCTTGCACGATAATATAATGACGTTTTAAGTAATTACGTTTACAACATTGTTCAACTTATAATTTTTTGATTTTGCCTTATTTTAGACTACTCTGATATATTCCTCATTTCTGTAGGCGTATTTTTTCTTAAGTTTAATATCGGTGATATTTAAAAACGAAAAATGCTTTTTATTCTCAAATGCGTGGCAACGCACAGTGGTTCTGAAACCCGGAAAAGGTAGCGAAATTCAAAAAACGCATTTTTCTGTCACGAACCGATAGACAAGAACATATTTTTATATTTTCAGTCCTTTTGCACATAATTTGAGATGAAAATTTAAATAATACTGACTAAGCCAAAAATAAACAGTTAATTTCATTGCGGCAGAATCTAAGATTTTAAAAAGCTGCGGTTTAGGGGCTCAGGAATTATAGTACATATTAACTAGATATGCACTTAGGAATATGAGGAATAGAAGGTGCAATATCATGTCTAACTCCTCCTGTATTCGATTTTTATCACGCACATATTGAAAAAATGAATTTTGACACGATTTTCGGGCTTTTCAATTACTGTGCAACGGCTTGACCGGTTCGTTCACGGGGGCAGCGGAGAGTGTTGCAGGACATAAACAACAACAATTGCACGACTTAGGTGTTTTATTTTGTAATTATAATACTAACCAATATTGCCCGCTGACCGCTATTATCTCATTTTCCCCTACATCTACTCTAAAACAAATTTGTGTGCCAATTATTTCACGAAGTCACAACAATTTCATTTCGCTCGGAGAATAGAAAAAGCAGGGAGCACCGGGTGGATGATTCATAGAAAGAAATCAATATATTCTTATTTCGTAGGGAGGCCACCTCCACTCCGTAATTTTTAATTACCGCTATCTGGGAGGGTGGCTAGCCACCCTGAAATATTTCTCCCCGGAATCACACGCCGATGTAAATTACCGCCCAGAAACGCCGAGACTTTATCTTCTTTATCAGGACGAGTATTTTAGCGGTTATTTTTTCCGGTGGCCGCCATTTTCCTGGCCCGCCACGCAGAAATGGAATTAGCTACTTTAAACGAGAAAATTTTTAATTATTCCTTATCGAAAAGCAATCTTGCCCCCACCGGATGCCGGCAGGTTAACGCGAACTCCCGTAATTCAACGTTTCTTCGTGCTAAAACTTCGTGCCGTGCATGATCTCGTTGCCTAATCGCAACGACGACCGTTTGCTTCTTATATCTTCTCAACTGAATTCGTTTAACTGAGACGACAAACATCCGTCGCGTCCATAAAATTGACAGCGTTAAGAAATATAAGATTTTCCAATGAGGGCTTTTGGATGTTCATTTTTGTAACAGAACACACTAGAATTTAGAAAATTGTAGGTTTCTTTATTTGAACATAAACTTTGGTCGATCACGATTATATGTGAAATACAATATCGATCAAATGGCCACCGCGGTTCTTTTGGCAGGAAGCTACTCTTTTTTCGAAATTTCCGATGAAATCTGCGCATAATTGAAGATGAATGCCCGTGAATGGTTTGCGGATTGGTAATGTACACCGTACCTTTTACTTAGCCTCAAAGAAAATAATCCGACGGCGTTAAATTATACGTTGTTAGGGACCAAAGACGGTGCCACATGTTGTACACCCGGTGAAGCAATCCATTTATGGCGATCGAAGTTCAGAAGCAGAATTATCTCACGAAACGGCGATGTCCCAACAGAAAATGAAATTGAAATTGACCTAAGATCATGCAACTTAACGCTGTTGGATTTTTAAAAAAAGAACCGTGGTGGCCATTTGGCCAATATTGTTTTTCACGTATAATTCAAGGGTTCATCACAAAAACAAGCCTTGTCAATTTTCATCTTTTTTCAAGAGAAAAAAAAGATATTCTGGCATCTTTAATTTTTGTTCAATTACTGTGGATGTTATCTGTAATTACATTCCCGTCCATAAGTCACCGGATATTTACGACTAGTAAAATTAAGAGGTGGATGATTTTGAAATATGAAATGACCTACATTATGAAATAACGTTAACACTTATTAATTGTTTATAATGTAGAGAAAATGTATTTCAAATGATATATTTAAGATCTTATTAAAAATAAGTAATTAATCTTATTTTTTCGCAAAATAAAAATACAAATCCTGAAGATCATAAAACTGATGGATTAAAATTTAATTTAGATCGATTAATAAGTATCTTTTGAGGGAGGAATTACTGTTATTAATTGCGATCTAAATTTAAATTTGATTGTATCCATCTAGAGAAGGTGTAACCAGTAGAACTAATAGCGGCATTCTTTCGATTAAAGGTATTAATATTTCGCCACTAATTTGTTTCCAATTTTCTTCTAATTTCTTCCTTAAGTCTTTCTTTGACTTCGGGCAAAAATTCCAAAGCAATCCAAAAGTGTTTACAAATTATGGTGAGATCGAATTGTAAATGTTTAAAAACATAGTTACGCGTACAATATTGTTTATAAATACTTATTTAAATTATACGTACACATTATTAATATCATATTCAGCTACTATATTAACGTAAAATAGATAAATGTAACATAAAATAATAAAATCAAGCTGAAAAATTATAACCACGTTCCAATAATGATTATGCTCAATATGAGCAAGTGTCCGATGATTTATGGACGGAGGTGTATACCGCACAACTGTATCCACTTAAATCACGATGCTGTGAAGTTGTGTTGTCACCATAAACTTTAACAAGGATCATTTTTGTTATGAACCCCCAATACTATCAATTAAAATTTATGTTGAAATAAAGAGACCCAAAATTTTCTAAATTACACAGTGCGTTCTATTACAAAAGAAACATTCTGAAGTCCTCATTGCAGAACCCTGCAAAGTCACTCGCGCAGATCCGTGGAGAGTATTTGAACAGCGAGTGAAAGAACAACATCGAAAAGCTTTCTTTAAGAAGTCAGTCGAGTATAAAAATCACCATGGCGAGGAAGACGCGCCAAGGTTAATAATTGATCAGGTTTGATGGAACGCGCAGAGACAAGGGGACTTATTAGTTCGGCGGCGCGATAAAAAGCAACTTATTACTTATCCAACAACATCCATAGCTCGCTGAAGAATATCCATCAAGCTACTTATGTATCGGAAAAGATCGCAATGAGGGGGAGACCCCGTCGCTGCTCGAATACGCATATTGCAGGCCGAAGATAGGTTAGAGGTATCAAATATACAGCGATTCCTTCAGCCCTTTCCGAGTGATTCCGCGAAGTCGTTTCTGCATTATCGAGTAATGAAAAAAAGTCGATATGTAAAGCAGAGGTACGATTCAATTTCCTTTCTTTATACCGATTCCCCCATCCAGTATTCGAGAAATTACATTCTGCAGCCCCTGTCCCGTATTATCCAGGGTGTCCCAGTTTTTTCCAGCGAAACTTTATCAATATACTCTACAGGCATAAATAAGAAAAAAATACTGTACAGGGTGTACCATCTTTGTCACCAGAAATATTTTCATTGTAATTAAAATTTCGTAAGGATGTTTGCTACAAAAGTAGCATAATGTTGTGTGGACCAGTGTATAGTAAAAAAATACTATACAGGGTGTACCACCTAACTTGATCACCCGAAATATATCCGTTGTAATTAAAATTTCGTAAAAATGTTTCCTACAAAAATTTAATAGTTTTGTGTGGACCAATGTATAGTAATAACAGTTTTCTCCCGTTGTAAAGGGTTAACGAGATAAGAAGGTCAACTTTATTTTTTTAAATGGAATGCTACATTTTATTTATTAGTGTATGATAACCATTTTGAAGACACTAAGTTCTTCAAAGCAAGCGAAGGTCGTATGAACAAAGTTAACTGTTACACTTACAACATGTTGATAAACAAATGAAGCGTTCTCACGTTAAGCAGAAAACTTAATAATAAGCACGTGAAACAAATAAAGGAGCACACCTGTTCCCAAAAAAAATAAATAGCCTAGTACTAATCAATTAAAATTGTAAAATAGTCAATATAAAACGAATAACGTGAGTTTGTTACTTAACTAAATGTTTGTAAAAATGATCCAGGTAACCATTTTTCAGAAAGTATTTGTGTAACGTTAAAATATTAAAGATCTTCGATAAAACTGCAACCAAAGTTTCTCTAAAATCAACATTACTACATGCATGACTATTACTTTGGTTCACTGAACTGTAATTATTTTTTTTCAATTTTGAATGACTTACAATTGGAGAACTGATCAATTTACTAGGCAACTTCCGTTTTGAGCTGTGCAACTATTAATATTAGCTTTGTGGCACAGACTTAAAGTTTTTTCCCAGTTTTGTCACAAATTTCTACTCATTTTCATCTATTTTCTAATTCTTTCCTAATGATTCCAAATGGATGGTTCATACTCTGACACAATGAAGAAAACCATGTTTAACAATTAATTTCTTTTAAAAGTACAAAAAGAATTATTGTATTGTATTGTGACACATGTTACATTAACAACCTCTAGCGTTTTTGTAAAACTCTATCACGTGTAATTATTATTCATTTCCAGCAGTGCATAGTCTTATCTATCATACTCGAATTCAACGGAACAGAAACCGAGCACACGAGTTACTTTGCAAGCCAGTTAATCGAAGAACACGCATGCGAAGCAATTACTAAGTGTAATTTTAATTAACTGCCGTTAAACGTATCTTCTGAAGCAGTGAAGAACGTTTCCGTCGGAAAAAGTGAAATCCAAACGCTATCTCGACGGTGTTCCTCTTCCTCCTGTATCGGAGAATTAATTACACCAGTGTAAATATGTTCTTACATTTCAAGGGAAACGAATCTCGAATGAATTCAAGCCTCCGCGATATGTGAATTGCGCGCACGAGAAACGTTAGATTCTCATATCGGGTTCTGGTGGAAATTGCGATATAATTACCATTCAGGCAACGGTAGTAATTTATTTTAAAACAATTGCTCGACAAAATATCACTCGTTGTGTCGCTGTGTCCAGTCGGCGCTAGGTTAAATACAGGGTGTCCCAGAAATCGTGGCACAACCGAAAAGGAAGTGATCCTTTAAGGAAAAATAAGTCGAAAATCTATCTATATAAATGAAATTGGAGTGTTTGTCTGTGATTTCGAAAGATAAGCCTCTTTATCAGCGTTTTGAATTACTTACATGATACCTACGCATGAAAAACAATTATCAAAATTTTTGTTTGTGTGTCTGTTTGTCCGGGTTTAAGTTAAAAGCTACTGAATCAATTTTAATGAAACTTGTATAAAATAAAACCTGTTTGTATGAGGTTTCGCCTTTTCGAAAACCAGACTCAAATATTTTTTTAGGCATGCGTGCGATTAATTACAAATAAAGAGACGCTTGTGAGCGTTGTTTTGATCCGATACAATTCGAAATAATATATTAAATTTGACCACATATTAAGGTAGTGGTTACTAAACGTATTTTGTCGTGGAACCATTGTAGAATTTTCCAAAAATCGCGAGATCTATAACTATATCTTACAGATAAACCCTCGCCAAAGTAATTTTAATAAGACATTAAATGCAACAAACGTTGTTTTAGATGAATAATTAATTCACATAAAAAACATATAATAAATAAAACATCAAAATAAAAAATAACGGTGTTTTTAACTGTTATAAATTTGTAATTGCTGCGAGAAAATTAATAAAAAGATGATCGATGTAAAGAATGTTGCTATTTCTTGGACTCCAGTAAATTTGACTAAAGACACCTTATCTCGTGGAAACCCAACACTTTTTTCACGAAACTAAGTTTGGGAAACACTGTATTAAGATATTCCTTTTGTTCAATTATAAATTGAAGCCTTCATTTTGAGAATAGCAAAAGTCACTTTTTTGCTACTTCGATATAAGTAAGGCTTTGCATTTTAATGTTCCAATAAATATTATTGCTTACTGTGTAGAAGTTTGTTTTATGTGTCTTATCTCAAATACATACAAACATTCTTATTTCAATTATTTGTTTCCAGATGTTAAAGAAGCAATCTTTCTGAAATAATAAAGCGACTTAAGCCATTTCAAAATAAACATTTTATTAAAACTAAAGATTTATTCCAATTAAAATATCGTATGCTTTATAAATTCATAAGTAAATCATACAATATGAGTATAAATAATTCATATATCACATTTAATATACATGATTATTTATCAACAACATGAGAAATAATAGTTTTTAACTCTTCAGATATTTCAGTTTGTTATGTATTTTTAAAATAATTGTGGAAAACGGGGGGTGTGTAATCAAATACATTATATCCTTTCGTCTGATACGTTTCGACGTACCAAAACTCCGCTACATAAAATAAACCATCTAAAATGAAATTTTTGCACAATTGGCGTATGCCATTTTAAAAATAAAGGGCTCCATTATTGAATTTATCGACGTTGTCGAGGACTGATTTCTATTTAATGGCATAAGGCTAACTTACGTTTGTCTCAATTTTCACCAAATTCAAAATAATTCATTAGTAACAGTTATTACGTGCGATAATGGTATCATATATTAGGTCGTTCGATAAGCAATGTCGTATTTGTAAGTAGATTTCAAATAACGAAAATTGCCTAAAGGATTTCTTGTTAATGAATAATATAATCACCTACCTTATCATATATTATTAAATAAATTAAAATTATCGATTATGCATATGGTACAAACCTGTCAGAATACGTTAAATATGAACAAGATAAAAAATGACACTACTTATCAAACGACCGAATACTTTCTAAAACATTGTATTTGCACACTTTTTTGCGAGAGACAATGCGCTTTCACTATTTAAATATCGCGAAGTGATTATTTCACATAGGATGCCAATTAGCGTTACCTGTAGATATCGTAAGTTTTAGTTAAGATACCAATTAACGTGTTCCCTCGTTAAATATTTTTTCAGACTTCTGTATTTCCTATATTAATGCAGTTAAATAAATGAAACTTGAGAAAACTGAATTTTCTCCTTGAAATGTTCAAAATATTTAATTTTTATTTTGCTAAGTTATTAAACGTCCATTATTTATCGATTTGGATATACTAAACGGCATAAACATCCGCAGTCTAGTTATTATCAAGTAATTGAAGAAACTCGGTAAAACTTGTATTGCAGATAATGTCATAAACCGGTAGCGTAGGACGATAGACTATAAACTAACATTTTAGTTTATGTATTGTTGTATATAAATTATATTTCAAAATTTATAATTAACATATTAATTTCCACCGTATCCCTGGAAGAAGAACGCCCAAAATTCGCAATCTATTGCATTCAAATGCACCAATGACATTCCATTTTCCCTTCGTTGACGCCATAGTCTACTGCACCCAAATCACAAGAACAAATGCAAGGTTTCCACCAAGTCTATGCGTGATTCTTTTTCAACCTGGCCCTAGTGCATGAAGTTATACCAGAGATAATACAGCGGTACATCATTGTTATACTACAAGAGCATCGAGAGAATTCGACAGTTCAAGACGCGACGCTGAACAACTTGATTGATGGAAAAGTCTCCTGCAAAATTACCTAAACGAGACAATACTTCTTCCTTTATACACTCAATTGTTGTCTTTTAACAAAATACGCAACATCCGTCGAGAGGTCGAAGAGTCTTCCATAAATATCGAAATTGAAGGTGCACGAGGCGAAAAGGGGAGCGTAACTCCGCTGGCAATCCATAGCCATTTAGAAGTTTTAATAACATTACGATATATAGTATGCATATAACGTTGCTCCCCGGAGTAAGGAGGCAAAAAAATCGACGAGAGGAGAGCAGAAGGGAGAGAGAGAGAAAGAGGGAAAGAGAGAGAACGGGCACCGCCCCGTTCCTAAGTCGTTCCACTTGTTCCTGTCCCTCTCGTTTCCATCGTCACGGGCCAAGAACAACCAGAAGACGAAGAGGAAAGTTTATAAAATATTTAAAAGTACGGAAACGTCTCCTATCGCCCGGGGCGATAAATTTCCACTTACATTTTATTTTCGTTTCGTTCGCGACGCTCCGCGAGTTGCGGCGCCGCGGCGAGGGGACGAGAAGAGAGGTTGTCACGGGACAAGGAGGGACGCCGTAGGAAAAAGCACGGGAGCTTTTCTTTCTAACGGCACAGCCCTGTGTACTCAGCCTGCCCCGTCCCTTAATTATAAATCATAAAAATCCGACGAAAATTCCGTATGTCCCGCGGAATATTTCCTTAACGATTCGTAACTTGCGAGTCGTGCTCGAGTCGACTCGCAGGATGGTCTCGATGGATTCGAATCGATTTCCATCGCGGACGAGAACATTTTTCCTGCCAGGCTATACGTACATTTTCCGGTTGACGATGCGAGACCTATTTAACGGACGCGAGTCTGGTAATGGGATTCGAACTCGATGCCCTAGGGAGCCATTTAGATCCTTTCGCTTCATCTTCTTTCACCGCGTTCCTCGATGGCCCCACGTTCACCGAGGAAACCCGGAAAATATCGCCGGGAACACATTCGTCACGCACGCGACTCAAAATTTCTTCACGTCGAAGCGCGACGTCTAATTTTCTCGCACAGTAAACTCCAAAACGCCCATCCTTTTATTCTTGCTATTTTAGTGCTGACAAGGGACATGGCCCAGTTGACACACGTCGGCTTTGATGCATGTTTTATATTGGGTTGAGTCATAAATAACTTCTGCTTTGTTTTCTTAAATTTAATGGTGATTTATTAACAATCATCCGTCCCTCATTTTCGCAACTTAATTTGTCGCTTGGTGTCAAATTGGCACGCTGGTAAAAATCAATATAATGAAAAGCTAAATACTTAAATTTGCAAATTCTTTCATTGAAAATAAAAAAATGGAATTTCTGTATCACCAACCATAAGATTGTTCAGATTGTTCGCATCGTTTGCAGATAATAAAGCGATGTGCAAGGGATACTGCTTTCATACGTTTATCGCATTTTTGTGAGAAAAATGTGTCAAACAGACATGAGGGACGGATAGGGGTTAAAGGATAATATTATTGCTTGTGCTTTAAACATAAAGCAAAAATCAATAGCGAAGATAAACTATTTGAATTTCTAGACAGAAAAAAATATGTTATGTGTCGGAAGATATTTATCATTCGACTCAATAATATAGAACTTGAACAAATATTAGAAACATATTTTTGTTATCGGCAAACAGCCAGGTTGAAGGCGTGAAACAGCCCTCGAATTTGGGATTGAAAAAGCTTTCTATCAAATGTCTCGGAAGTTATTAGGTGTAGATAAAAAATTCAAGATATGTATTGAGTCTTTTTGAATGACAAACTTCACTGTATAAGCAGATTTTCGTAAAATTCACTTCTTCCAAAATATGTTGAAAGTTGACAGATTTTTGCAAATTTTGTTGATAAAACATTCAACTATTTTCATCAGAACTTTAATACACAAATTACAGATCCAGTCAAAAAAATACAAATAAATTAGAATTTTTAGTTGCATCGTCACAATTGATATTATTACGTTGCGAATTATACACACATTTCGTACTCGCCAACCCCCTTTGGGTATACGATTTGTTTCGAAGTAAATTTGTGAATTTATATGACGTTCTGGCAATCAAATTATTTACATTACATATTGTTAATTGTCCCTTGAATGATGAAGCATAATTTTTATTTTCTTGTCTACCCCTAATAGTTTCCCAGATACCCGAAAAAATATTTTCTTCAAGCCCAAATTTGAGGGCTGCTTTCACCCCTCCACATGTATGTTTATCGATAACAAAAAACACCCTTGGAATATTTTTTCGAGTTCTATATTATATAAAAATTGCATCAATCTCGGCGTGCGTCAATGGAATGATGTCTCTTTGCGAGTCATGATGTACCCATGGAATTTGCTAAGGGAAGAACGAATGTCCACGGCGGTTTCAGGGACAAACTAATTCCAGATTCGCGGTTCCGTAAGACATGCAAAACAATACGTGCCGTTCAAACGTGAACGACGATCTCGAGTGGTTTTGGTCACCAGTCGGTTTGCGGTTCATTTGTCGGAGTCCGTCGTCTCATCGTATCAGCGTCTCTCTAAATTAGCTCGCAGCACCGAAAACCGTGGGCCCGTTTCACTAAAAATTAAGCCGCCCGGTATAACAGCGTTCAAATGCACAGGTACAGAACGCTGCGAATTTTTGACTAATGTTACAGAAAGACGAAGACGTTCCAGGGAACGGCGCGCCCTTTTCTGCCGAGCGGTTTCCAGCTTCGACGATAATTTAGCGGTCAGCGAAGATTTAACGGCAAATTAACTAATAATTACCGGGAGCCCTGGCGCCGGACGTTGCCTTAACTGGAATGCGATTGTATTTCTCGAGTTCGATAATGGGGATGCAAAAGCCACGAGCGCGCCCCACCACCATTATCGAAATAGCAATTAGAATAAATCAAAAGTGCGCCAACTAGTGCAATCGGCTCACCAATTGCCGGAGAATTACCGGACAGCGTGTAAAGCGACTTGTTTCTGAAACGATAGATTAATAATCTTTCTACAAAAGTCAACGCAGGCTGAGCCACTTAATTTGTCGACTTTAACCCGTAATTACTACTATCGGGTACCATGAACCTGGCGCTTAAAGAATTCTAAAAAATACAACATGAATTTTGGTGAGGGAAAATGGTGCTCCGGAGTATTCTCTGGTCAGTTGGTTTCATTAAGAAGGAATAAATTTTTGTTTATGCAACACGTGTGTCGTTCAAAACGAACGTTTCGATTGTTACGATGATTCAGGGTAGCGACGCCACAGCATCTTCCTCATGGACAGCTTTTACTGAATGTAATGGGTATCTCATGCTGATAACGTCTAACATCAAACAAGAACTGTGTTTACAAACGTGACCTGCATTCGTAAACACAGTTGTTCCGCGCATCATATCAAGAGTCGTACTAACTAATTGTAAGCGTGATTCCAAATACAAAATAATTTAAGTGTTAACTTTAAACTCTATGCCGTATAACACTTTTTCATGCGGCGTTTTATGCTTCATCGAAATTCAGGAAGAAATATTAGTTATCCCATTTAAAAAACTGAAGGTGACCTTTGTATCTCAATAAGAATGTAACGTAGTAAGGAACAAACTACATATTACCTTATACATACATACATATGTCCCCCCTGACACCATGCAACTTTTGTTCAAGACATGTTTTCATACAGCGGGTACTTGACGATTAATTTGAACTCGTCAAGTTAGGTGCCACACCCTGTATTTTCAAGTGTGTCCCAATATTTTTTTCTGAAATATTCTACCGCACTTCAGGTTCCTCGATTGGCGTGTCGCCACTGGGAGGTAGCGTGTCAGGAGCAAACACGAGGACGTTGAAGGACTCTCCTGCGGCGTCCTGTTTCCCGAAGAGCACGATCTACATGTTACCCGACGTACCTGAAGAAGTTGGTTCACGTTTCGTGAGAACGACATCGTGACGAGAAGCAACAGTTCGCGTGACCCTCTCGTGTCATCGGGAGAAGGTCGTTGGGCACCCCATGGGCGACATATTCGAAGCTGGAGAGTATTGGGTGGTCTCGAAGAAAATCGCCTGGAAGCCGGACACGAGAAAGAGAAAAGAGATCGAATCATCCGAGGAAAAAGAGGAGAGAAAGGTTAAGAGGGTAACTCGTGAAAGTCGGGACCATTGTTACAGGGTGTCCCCGGCGGCGTTGACCGAAGATCGTGGTAATTGGATAGAGCGGATCGAGCACCCCTCCACCGAGACACATCCCCCGTGTGCAACTATAAAGACTGGAGCAATTTTCCTACATGCAACACGATGTCACGCGACTGTAACTTTCCCTGGCGGTTCCTTTTGGAAGTTCAGTTGTGACAGGCGGAGGGATGAAGGGTGAAACATCGGAAACCAGGTCGAACAGTGAGAGCCGCTGGACTTCGGTGGCCGGCCACAAGAATTTAGCCGGTCAAGAGGGACGGGAACGGTTGGTTTATCAGTCCACCCCTTCCTGAGCGAACGTTAGAGGGGTTGGCTTAGCGCGCCACTGGACAGCACTTGATCTTAGAGTAGCAGCAAACTACGCCAACCCCTCGCCGCCCCTCGACGTTGGCGGTTTTGCCGGTGCCGAGAGGGTTAGAGGCTGTCGCGGCGACCGGCTGGGTAAACGCCGTTTAATAGACGCCGCTGATGCCGAATCTATTGCGATCCGAGTTCGATGCCCTTCTCACGGTCTCATTAGACTTTTCCAGAGATTCGAACGCGGCCGGGAAATAGAACGTCACGGACCGCGTCCAGACAGAACGGGAAACCTCTCAATGCTTGATTACATCGGCCGCGAGCTCGCCGGCTCGACATTGTGACCGCACTTAATTCATCCGACTACAAAAGCTCTCCTTGTGAACCGACCCTGTCAGATATCCGGCGCGGGAATCGTTGCTCAGGTGAAGCACGAAGTCGGAAGTCTCTTTTTCTATATTGTCCGCGGTGAATAATGAGACCACTCAGTCATTCCCTCCAATTTAAGTGTAACGAGCCACACCGATACATTCCTTCTTATTCTTTCCCTTCGTCTGCGCCACTTTCTCTCCCGATGTAATCCCCCACAATCCGGACATTTTTCACCATTACTCCAGCCGCGATGCCGGGCAAATAATTAATTTCTCACGAAACTAACGAGCGTCGCTTTTCTTTTCGAGATCGTGTCTCGGGCTATAGGCGGTTCAACCGAGTCTAGACGAAAAAAAAAATATCCGGAGGCGGATCGAAATCCTTCCGTTTCCTTTCCTCGATCGAGCGCCTGCATGGTCGCGAGGATCTCGAAGCGTGTCGGTGGACTCCGCTCGCATTGTTCGCGCGTTTGTCTCGATCGAAAATTTACGCGAGCAAAACATTGAACATCGCGGCGATTCCTGGCCGACAACGCAGAAATAGTTCGGCTGCCGTAAGTTGCTCGACAAGAGAGAGAGAGAAGCCGAACGGTCACTTGGATTTGTGTGGTGTGAACGTAGGACGGACCAGTAAATCCACCCTTTCATGGTCTCTTAGCGAACTCTGCCTCATAGATCGTCCGAACTATCGTGAAACAGCTCCCACCCCGATCCTACCCCGCCGAAACTACCCTTCAGTGCTTTGGCACCCTCGTAAGGAAGTCAGGATACACTCGGCCAACCCTCAAGAAGCTTCGATTACGCGAATCATTCGCAGATTTAAGCCGTACCGAGGAGACGGTGACGGGTCACGGCTTATCGCCCGGCTCATCGACGAAAATATGACGGACTCCGACGGTCCGTCGCGATTCACCCGGACGCGGAATTTTCGCGCGCGGCGAATTAAGCCGGCCGGGGTAAAAATAAGCCAGCCACGTACGAACAAAGTTGCAGCAACGTCCCGGTATAAAAGTTAAAATCCGTCCGGTCCGTGTCACGTTGGAAGAGCTGTTCCTGAGACCCCGTAACTCCTGGAATCCCGATTCAAAGTGTGCTCTTCCAGCTCGTAAAAGCCGACATAAAATCGTCATCCAGCGGCGTGGCCTGTTGGCCGAGCGAAAGGCCGAGCGACGTCTCCGTGGAAGCGAGTTATGAATACGTTCGATGCGACTACAATACCACGGCTTGAAAAATCCCGGTAGAGAAGGGAAACGAGCCGGTTCTTTCGCTTCGCGAAATTAGCATAACTTGGAACGCAATACGAGCGTAAAAGCGGCTCCTTCCGCCGCGGCGGAATCGCGAACGACGCCTCGCGAAAATGCGCAGGAAAGAATTGAGCTTTACGGCCGCGAAGCAGAAGAAACTGTGCCTGCGCGAATTAGCCGCCTTTACGAGCCTTCTAACGACCGTTTACCTTCGTTCAAGCATCGGTTTCATTGCTTAGGAGACGAACACCGTCATGGAGCCGATCTTTCAGTGTCACCGCGTATCCTAAACGCGACCCGTGCCATTTCGCGGCCTTCCGCCTTCGAGACGCTAATGGGTGCGTGCGAATATTTCATTCCACGAGAATACGAGCGCGGAAAACGTTCGACGTCGCCAGGGCGGAGGGTTGGCGAGGCAAGGGGATCTTTAATGACGCGTGGCGATATTAAAATGGCATAAAAATGAGCTGTAATTTGTATCTGGCTTCAAAAGTTGCCCCTGCCCTCGCCGCAACCGACTTATACGCCCTGCGCCCCTCTCGCCGCCTCGTAGACTATTATTGTTATTAATCTGAAAGGTCGCGAGTGCACTTAATACGCTGAGAAATAGCTGTATTTCTGTATCAACCCTCGTCAGATATAAAAATTTCCTCCGCGGAGGCAACCGAGGCGTCCTTTTAACCCTGAGCAACGCGAAATCTTTGATATATCGCCCCTTTCCCCTTGTACGCTCCCGCCTTTGAGCA
This sequence comes from Macropis europaea, assembly GCA_916610135.2. NCBI lineage: Eukaryota > Metazoa > Arthropoda > Insecta > Hymenoptera > Melittidae > Macropis > Macropis europaea. Next base: position 19,139,152 of record OU744345.1, on the reverse strand, counting down.
TGTATTTATAGCGACAACAGTTTAAAGAAATCGTGCTGTAAAATGTTTGCATGTGACGGTGATGCCGTGTACAATAAAAATACATTAGCACCGGTTAAACGATAGACTTCCCTTTTCACGATTCCCCGGGAGATCCTTCCGCTCGACAGGAGCCGCGGATAAAAATACCATTTGAATATTTGGCGCACATCCTCGAGCATCATTTATAACGCGTGACAATAAAGTCTCTGGTTGGTAGTAATCTTTATGGAGCGATACGAAGAAAGACACGCACGCATCCATCCCTCTTTTGACCGCTTTTACGATATGCTAAGCGTCGCCCTTTCGAAGAAATTCGAATCTTTATCGCTCTCGCTCAACATTTTCTGCTCCCTTAAACATCGGACTAACGACCTGTGCTAACAAATAAACTACTTATGCAGTACAGCGTCCCCCTTGCTCCGCCTTCGCCCTGAATCGAATCATTCAAACTATAATTCACGCTCGGGGTTGTCTGTACACAGTACTTTTAAAAGATTCTTCCAAATCTTGCAGGATTGTTGTAACTGAATCTCGCGAGACGGTCGCGGAATATTTTGTGCTCAATCATGGAAACTGTCAATAAGGTGGTGGCCACAGTAGAAACTGCCATGTCTGGTCAAACGCAGTAAAATGTAATATTTTAAATATAAATCGCGAAGGAGAGAAATATTTTATTTGAACGTATAGTAATTCGCGTTCCGTTACCCCCTGCCCCAACTTTCTTAGAATACAAAAGGACCAACACTTAGCCTAAGAGGTGGAAAAACAAGGAATTTGGACGTGTAAGGTCGCGTCCATTCGTTACTTTATATAAAAACAGCCGAGTTTGTTCGCAGGGTTAGATTGTTTAAGTATCCCGAATTTTATATTATTTTAATAAAAGGGCGGTTGTTGAAACATTGTTTGAGTATTTGTGAATCCAATATCCATCCACCTACAATTTCAGCAACCCTCTTCGTAACAATGTACATAGGAAGAAAGTGTCTTTCTGTTAATCTAACTGCAGTGTTCCCAAAATTTGTATATGCCTCTATCCCACAGACGGAAGCTAATTTCTTTCTCCGAGCGCATACATCCACCGACAGGCCAAAATGAACTTCTTTCTCTGTGCGAATATATGCTCTAACAGTACTCAAAGGGTTAAAACCGGTGTAGGGCCAAGTTTGTGTTCCAAGAACTGTCCCGTTTATTTTGCCGGTGGTTTGCCGAGGCTGAGTGAGCCGAAAGGGAGATAAACAACCAGCTCGCTTATAAGGTACCTAACTTTCGTGACTCGAATATTCTGATTTTTGTACAATTTTGCTGTCTACTACAATTCTGCAATTTAGCATATGCATTAACACAGAATATACGTATAACATGTGCGAATTAAGCAGAATGAGAAATTTAATTTTGAAACCTTTGAAAGACAAAATAAATTATTACTCAGATCTCTTTTCTCTCCATATGTGAAAATGTACAGGGTGACTCATTGAAATCTTTCGATGAAAACAATTTCGAAGCTATTACTTGTATTGAAAAACATTTCAAACAGAAGTTGAATTATTTTGAGGGGAACATAATATCGGTCAATGATTTTCTAACTTTTTTCCTGGCAATAAAATAAAGTATCAATATTTGTGCAGAGGTTTCCGTTTGAATTTTGTTTTGTCTCTGTTCAGGCATCCTAAACACTTAACTGAAACGTATGCGTGTCATAGTTTGGCTAGCGCCTATCTACACAACAACGTTGTACCACCTGCAGCCGACAATTTCATATGCACTAACCCAATACGTATAATGCGACTTTCGCATCTAAAATCGTGTTGCAATACGTTAGACATCGATACAAATACAATACAAACCCCGTTCCATATCCACAGGACATTTTCCTCGAACGTCCTCAGAAGTCATAGACATTTTCTCCCGACTCAAGTCCACGCCCTTACCACCGACACCCGAAAAGGGATTAGAAGGCGAATCAGAACGTCTCCGTTTTTAACCCTTAAGTGGATTATTGGGGCCGTAGCGGCCCTGTGCAACTTCAAATTAATAATTATTTAACATATGTTGATATAATTATTTGAAGATTTATGTAATCCTCTATTATCTCATTATGCTTCTAATGCTGTAAGGAAAGTTGATTTCTATTTATCTGTTCGGTAAAAATTAAACAATTATTAGTTTGAAGTTGCACGGGGCTGCTACGGCCCCAATAATCCGTTTAAGGGTCAAAATAAAGTCTATTCTTTGAATCCTGGCGAATCCAATGACCGATAAAAGTATCCCGTCGAGTCCAGCTCGCCGTCCGACCGAAAGGGGTGAACTGATTTCGAAAGAGCGGCGAAGATGAAGAGGACTGTTTTCAGAGCATCGAGTTACGGGTCGTTTTCGAAGCGTACGAGTCCGCAGGCTCGGCGGAAGCGAAGGTCGTTCGTTATCCAAATCTCTCGGGTTTGTTTATGGCGCGGTGACGTTAGGAGAGCGAAGGAAAGGGCCGGTTAGCCAAGCCCCGTGAATTGGCTTTCATTAATCCGCTAACCCTATCTGCTTCCGACTGAACACACAGCCGCGCACATACACATTGTAAATCGTGATACAGCCAGATTCTGAGCGCGGCGGTCTCGTCCGAACTTAAATATTTCAGCGCGGACTCGCATTAAAGCTACCCTTCTTACGCCGCCTATTAACCTCAACACCCATTCTCACCGCCATCTGCGGACTAGCATCCACCGAACCACGAATCAACTGACTTTCGACCGTCCATCACCTGCATCGCGTTTCTACACGCGTCTCTCCGTGTAATTGCGCGACAGAAACGTGCACATTGCGTTCCCTCGAGTCAGCATAATGACGTCCCCTGATATGTAACCGACGCTTAACAACCGTTCCACGGGCAGCCTTCGTTTTAACCGCATCACCGTTAACATTCCTTCCTTGTGCGATGCAATGATTCGGCGTGCAGAAAACGAGAAAGTTTACGGATAAAAATGTTAGACAATTTTTTGACCTACCCTATCGGAACACCGTTCGCAAGTATCTGTCACGAACGTGCTGTCGTTTGCAGGGATGCTGACAGTAATGCTGCGTTCACACTGGAGTTCTCGAGGAGTCCGCCAGTGTTCGGTGTTCGCTGACGAGTTTGATGCAAACAGCTCGCTGCTCGCGAAAGTGTTCACATTGCTGGCGATCTTGCTTTGCGATCTACTCGTGAATTCCAGTGTGAACGCAGCATAAAACGCCTCGACTGTAACCGCCGCGTCTTCCCTTCAAAACCACCCCCAATCTTTGAGTCTTCTGTTCTTCCACGAACCCTCGCGCTCGATTGTGTTGCACTTGGTGAACTCTTTTTCATGAACTCATTTCTTGCAAAAAGCAGTGTACATGGGGTAGAAAACGGGCCGCTCGGACAACCAGATGCAAGGCTACGAAGTACGTCAGGGTGCCATAGATAGCAACGGAGTCGCAAAGAGTGACTCTGACGACATATCAGTTTTCCTTCGCCAGGATGGTATAATGTTTTTCGTACGAAGAATCTACGATATTAAAGACCTTTTGGAGAGGCTTAAAAATAAACGTGAGTGGAGGATGATCCTTGTACGGGCGTTGAACGTCGATTCTTTGTTAGATAAGCATCGAAAGCACGACGCTATTGTAAAGATCTTGAAGACTACGTTCAGACGAAACGAGTGTATGGCTGACTCTAATTGACGCCTACATCAAATTCTACCTTCGATGATGAAAGTCGACGCGTTTGTTTGTCGGTGAAAATTGCTCAGGTCAGTTTAGAAGACGATTGACTCTGAATAAACAGAGTTATCCAATAAAGGGTTTACTCGACGAGCCCTTATCAGGTAGAGTCTTGTAGCATCGAAGACACGTGCGAGATGTTGCCCTGGGAGAGTTTTTTTAACCCTTTCGAAGTCTGATGTTGGATGACCAACTTTTTATCAGCGCTTGTTCTAGCTCAGCGTTTACTCTGAATCAGGATGTTTCTCCCGAGGCCTTCGAAATATCACATTTCCTAAAAACAGGCTTCAGTCATCAAGGGAACAGTTTGTCAAGATTCGTCATCCACGATCTTCCGCTTTTCTTACAGTTGTATTCAATACGTCCCATGCCATGTACGTCACCGGTGGTCCACGAAGGAATTTTAATTTGATCAAAAAGCAACTTACATTTACGAAATTTTTAGTACTATTTGCATTACAATGATAGTATAAAACAGGAAATATTGGTCCAAACAGATAAGTATTTGTATGTTTAACCATGTATATTAACTCGTTGAATTTCGTGGGGGTCACCAGTGTCCAGCATCTCAAAGTTAATTTAATTAAATAATTATGGACTGTCACAAAATTCTGAGCTAACTTCGTACAGAAACAATACTGTAGAAACAGAAGAACACGATTGACTATTCAAATCTTTGTTTTTTGTTACGATTTACATACAAAGTAGTAAATTACATTGAATCTGACTAGGTATGGTTGTTTCACTGTGGCGCTGAACGGTACTTTCTTATGTCTGACTAATCACAGGATTTTCTACTGTGGCAGGAAACGTGTTCACGCGTTGAACGCCACAGTAGAAACTGCCATACCTAATTGAACACAATAAAATGTAATCTTCTATATAGAAATCGCGAAGGAGAGAAATGGTTTACTATTTGAACATATAGTCTTTACCTTATATTATTGTTATAGAACTAATGCTTTTATTTTGCTAATATTATGCTAATATTTTGTAAAACTTACTAATTATTTGTTTAAATAAAATATGAGGAGCCAGTCACCGGTAACCTCCACGTCAGTCATTGTGATAAAAAATCTGCGACAACAGCTTTTTGACTTAAAATCGCACTGTATGTAACTTCGTCTCCCGATACGTTTACCAGTAGCCAATCAATCGAGTGTAACATAATACGATTCGACAGTTGTAATTCGCGTGCACGTAAAAATCAAAACCCGTAATAAACGTTTACACGCTGAACCCGCTGCCTAATTTCTTCCCCAGCATAAAACACTGAGCTCTGCGAGGGATTTTTCAACCTTTCCGTAGTCTGCGCTCTGCGCTTGTCGATCGCTGCTGCGAATTAACGATCCTACGCGAGCGGGGAGAGCATCTTGCGCGTAAGGGACAGCGGGTGCTCGAGAAATATCATCGAATAATGAATATTCATGTCGATGAGTCGCGAGACCATAGACCATAGAGATGGGGGAAGCTGGTAGCTGTGTTATGAAGTTGCTCCGTGGAGGATCGGCTGCCATATTTTGCGCGATGTATTCCAACTGGCGTCACCCTTCGAGCACCCGTAACTACAGATCTATACACCGGCGTTCAACCCCTTCGCTCTCCCAGAAAACCCGAATTTCGTCCGGAATTTCAATTGCTGGCTGAATTTTGAATACAATTGCCGCCGGCAATGAACGCATAATGCGGCCGGTGCATCGGGTCATACAGCAAATTATTCATTATTGAACTAATTACACTGTTACGGCGGCAGCATAGCGCGATTGCGTAATGTGGCGTTATCGTGTCGCGGCACACTAATTTCACCCGGGGAACATTTGACAGCTCCGGAAGTCTAGCCCCCGTTCTCTCCGCGGGAAAACGTTCATTTTTCGAGTTCGCCGCGAAGCTGCCGGCTTTATAGACAGACCGTCCTGGATCGTGATTTTACGGAGGAGTATGTTTTATGCATGCGCACTCGGTTCTCCTCGCATGAAAGGCTTCCAGATTTTATTCAACGCCCGGCCGGAACGTCTTCCCCTGAACACGTTCGCGACGGTGAAAACGCGTCGATGGACCAGTGAATATCGTTCAGGTACCCTCCGCCAGTTCATTCGATCCGCGCACGAAACGCAGGAGCCGGAGGTCGTTTTTTCCGGAGCGTGTAACCCGAGGACTCGCGGCGAAGGCAAAGGCAAGGCGAGGCGAGGCGAGGCGAGGCGAGACGGTGGGGTGAGCGCGGATGGCGCCATTATCCGGCGAGAATTTCAGAAAATATTCCAAGGCAAAAAGTATAGAGCGAGGCGTTTTAATTATCATTAACAAGGCCGGCGTATAACTCAGAATTACGCGTTTATACGTAATAATACGTAGAGGCAGGGGTGTAGGTACGCGGAGCCGACGCGTCCACACACACGCGCGCGCGCGCACGCGTGCGAAAATGGTACGTACGTGTAGCTACGGACAGGAACGGACAGAGAGACAGACGAACGGACGGACGGACGGACGGACAGACAGCAAGAGATCTGCAACGCGCTGACTCCACTGGCAAATGAGATGCGCCGCGGAGGGTTGCGGGGGTGGCGCCGCGCACCGGGCCTTTCGGGGGTGGCTCGCGAATTCCCACCTTACCAATCCTATTATTAACAATTAGCTCTAAACTACTCTTTGCATATCAAATCATCCCGCACACCTCGTAACGCCGGAATGGAAATATACATACTGCATGGTCGTCCGTCGGCCATGCCTGGAAAATATGTCGCGACCATCCTCGACGAATCGAGGGGCCGCGTCTCGCCCAGCCATTCCGCTTTTTTCGATATTTCAGACGCTGTCGCCAAGAAGTTCCCCGAAAGCTGTGCTCGCGAGTCCGCGCGACGAGACGGACGTTGAAGACGACGACACGAATGCAAATGTCGTGGCGAGCCGACAGACGGAAAGGATCGATTCTCGTTACTCTGACCAATCGAAGAGAAACGTCGGAAGAAGGCCACGTGTGCCGTGGAGAGAACGCCCCTGCAGCTCGCTGATTCTCGGCGAATTTTAAACCAGACTCCGTTAAGCAGCGAACATAAAAGGGCAATTGGACGGCTTCGAGGGAGGTGGAGGTGGCGAGGAACTCTGGGACAAAAGTAATGCAATGCCGGAATATGTCACGAATTAAGCGGGGAGAAACCGGGAGTGCTCTCCGCCACCGTCGTCGTCGTCGTCGTCCTCGTCGTCTTGGTAGTCGTCGCTTTTATTAGAATTATCTTTGTCACTTTCCCAAGTTTATATTTACTCCTCCTGCGAACCTCTTAAAGCTCTGCCACCCCCCGCGGCATCCGCGCTTCCTTCGAAACCGCCCCTCCCGTCCCTCCGCAATCCGTCCAACCCGGAGTCGTCGAACAACCAACCCACCGACAACGCACTACCAACTCGCTTATTATCTTTACGACTGCCGCGATGGAATTAAACTGAGTGTGCAGCCGAAATGTAATAATATTCATTACTATGCTAATGTCCGCGCAGTCCCCGCCGAAAACTTGCCTCGTATTTTTGTTATCTGCCGCCGAACACCGAGGCCTAACCTCCCTGGTGATCCTCGATCGATCCTGACACCCGCCGATCGACTAGAATCTTCTCTGTCTTCGATCGCCTGGACTTTGGGATTTTTAGCTTTCATCAGCTGGCATGTCCGAGGACTCTGTCAAGCTCAAACAGGGAGAAAATATACACCATGGACATTGCGGTATTTTCGGCTGCACCCCACCGTGTCACGCTGGCTTATCTGAGTCGTAAAAATTATAAGCTTCTGAGCGAGAACGGCTCGGACTGAATTCGTTGTCCCTATCGGGCCGGAGAAACGTCTTTTCTCCCGAAGAAACAACGGCGTTCGAAAATACCGGCCATTGCATTAATCCACGATTTCTAAACGTTCAACAAAAGCGTCAATTTGGACGCGCAACTTTCCCTCGGAAATATTGTGCCATAAAGCGTAAAAAGGCGCCTTTGACGGTACAAATGGTTGAAAAGCGTATCGCGGCTTCTAGTTGCAGAATTTAATGATCGTGAATCATAAATGTTCCGAACAAATGACAGAAATGAAAGGCAAAGGAACGGAAAGGAGTGAATGAAGTCTCCGTAAAATGTTTCGCGATCAAAAGAAACGCGGAAAATACAGAGTATATTATTTTTTTCAAGTGTGCCGCCATTTTCTCAGCGCTCTTCAAAGAATTCCGGCGATGGAAGGAGGGAGGAAAGAAATGCGCGTTTGAAAATATTGTTTTCTGCCGTTCGCTTCGATCGTTGCGCGCCGACAGAAAAAAATAAATTCCCACAAAGTTCGGGTGTTAATTAAGGAGGTCCCTGTTCGCGTTTTACAGCGGAACTTTATAACGTCGGATATTTCTCCGCGGGCGTCATGTACGACGAAAGTAAAGCCGACGGTTGAAGTATTTAATCAAGCGATCACCTCTGCCGGGTCTAAATAAACCAACGCTGAACGATGGGGTCGGAGATTACAGCGTAAGAAGGAAGGTGATAAGACGACAAGGTGGGGGCCTGCTGGGGAGAAGGGAACCGTGAAGACAAGACGACTCTAAGAAGGGTAAAATTACTCGGCTCCTCGTTATAACTACAACACGCTTCAACCTAACCCCACCTTTCTCGTCCGCCGTAAACTTCCGTGCAATCGTCCACCATCTTCGGTGCAATCTTCGGGTACGAGCTTCGGTGACCGAAATTCTGCGGAGAAAACAGGAAACCAAAAAAAAAAGAAAAGGAATTTCTGATTAAAAAAGCGCACGTTCTTTTTGCAGCGAACATGGAACGAGCCATCCGATTGCAGACGCGTCGAAATTAATTGCGTTAACCTTTGGGGTGAATCGGTGCAATTTCGATTCCGTCGTAGCGTAGATAAACGCAAACGCGAGGAAAGTACGGGTACTCGTTTGTGCGTAGAAGACGGTAACGTGTGAGAGGTGGGGGAGCTTCCCGTGTACACTCGACTCCACCTTATTACAATTAGCTTCCTTATATATCTAATTAGCAAGATTCTTGGCGCGCAGGGTTTCAGTGCGGAGTGAAAGACGGCAGTTGCCACCGGAGCTCTTCGCTCCTGTCTAATATAACTCCGCCTCGCTGCTACACTCCGCACCCCAACGCTAAATAATATGCTCCGTGCGTGTGTACGCAACCCCTCGGTGACATCGCGACCGCATCGATGCTCGAAAAGATCGGGGGACGAAACACGGTCACCTTGGGATCGGCTCGGGTGTTTCCTCGACGCGGCCGATCGCTCGGTTCGACAAAAATTTTGGTAAAACGAGCGCAAAGGGAAACGGTCGCGCGAGAAAGATAATTTTCAAAGGTCTCCTTGGCCGGCAACGTAGCTCCGAGCAAATTTGAATGAACGGCCGGCCACCGGTTGGCTTCAGCTTACTTAATTATCGCACAAAGAAAGAATGGCTGGTGGAAATGTAAAATAAAGGCCGTGCCGTGTTTTCAGCCCTTTTTCAACCCCTTCCAGCATCCCCCGTTCCCCTCGCCGCCTTTGCCACCCGACTCGTCAGTCTCAAAGGACAAGCGAGATCTCCTCGCGAGAGAAGAAAAAAGAACACGGAAGATGAAACGCGGGAGAGGCTGGCAGAGAAAGGGGTTAACTTTCCACAATTAATAGTGACTAACATCCATTAAAAACTAATTCCTTTATTTATGATTCGTTTCTCGATCTTTCTTCGAGGCGGCCCTACCTCGAGAGCACACCCTTTATTTGTTCTCCCCGAGAGCAACAACTTGTTACGGGACGAAAGTTGCTGCTTTTTCCACCCCCGCCACGAATGACGGATTAAAATTGGAAAAGTTTTTGCTACCGGGCCATATTTTTCTGCGGCCGGGGCCCTCGTTAAAAGTAATTACGTGCCGGCAGTATCTTTGTCCATGGTGTTCCTCCGTTGATCCGCGATCCACGACCCTACCGGATTTCCAGGATAAACCCGTATGCAACCAAGCCCTTCGACGACGAGTGTACCTGAACGACGAACCGGATAACGGCGCCGACAGGTGCGCGAGAAGAAGCGCTCCTCCTTCTGACGTAGACAGACACGTCGAATCATTATCTCGGATCCGAAACGGACAAATTATTCGGTTTTCACGTTTTCCACGAGCGTGGCCAGCCCAGCCAGCCCGCGCGCTCGCGAAGCCCGATGAAACGGACTCGAAGAAGAAAGGAACAGCGACCAATTAAGCGGTAAAAAAACATCGCGGGTTTCTAATTTCGCGATACACGCGCTAGACCGTGCCGGGGAAAAAAACGTTCCTTCTCCCGGGGAGAAGAATAATTATTCGCGTATTCGCGAAAGACTCCTCTCTCTGACCGTAGGACGCGGAGGATCGATGCGGACGAGGCGAAACGCGTCCGCGTTGCCGGCGGCTCTGCACATTTTTAATTGTAGCTAAAATAATTACACTTTGAGGAGAACCGGCCGCTTTGACACCGCGGCCACCTACGGAATAAAAAGTACGTACATGCACGTCTCGGCGCGCTCGTTGCCAGGAATATGTAATTCGAAAGGGACGGTGCACGCCTAAATAATAATAAGTACGTCCACACGTGTCCCTTTCCCTCCGTGCTCCTCCACGCTCCGCATCGATCCTCCGGAGCTTTGATTTTTCTCTCGCCGCCGCTCTTCCGCAAAGCTGCGGCGAATTTTCAGAAACAGCTAAGACCTTTCAGCGCTCTGAAGACGCGCTGATACTTTTTATCGCGCGCCCGCGGACGGTTGAAAACGTTCCGGCCCGTAATCAGGCGCTTTTGAAAAAATATTTCGAGGTGGAACTTTTCTGGAATCACGCTAAATGAATTCGCGACCCGGATTAATCATGCGGAGACATCGTTGCTTTTTTTCGGTTTTCTCCTGTTGAGAAAGTCACAGAGAGGTTCAACAGAATAACAATTATCATAGACGAGTCGTTTTAGTTTGCATTAATTTTATTAGCACGGTGACGAGTTTATGAGATGTCACAAAAAGATGAAGAACGATATCAGTTATCAATAACATACGATGTATTATTGAGATAGATACAAAGGCGTGGAGAACATCAATTGTTAATAATAAACGAGCTATGCGCTACGAGATTTAGCAAAAATCCGACTGAACGTTGAAGCACCCGAATTTAACCCTTCGACTGTTATAGGCGCTTGACAAAGTCGCTCACCGTGTACTGCCGACGCCCATAGGCGTTCGGTCCAATGGCTCACTATGTACCACTGCCGTTCAGCCGCACGCAGCGTTCGCCTCTTTTCCAAGTATTTCAAAATCAAACGGTTAAACCGAAAAATTGTCTAAAATGTTAGAGAGTCTAAAAACTTCCAGAGACGGTTCGGAAGAAATTTATCCGTTGAAACTATGCCGTTAAGCGTGACAACAGAAGGCTCTTCCGAACAGTCCCGAAACTTCCCAGAAACTAACGTACGAGCATTGAGAAAACGAGCGTATGACAATCGATCATCGAGACAATGACTTTACCTAAATTAAAACAGTCCTGCGATTCAAACATTTGACACTTCTGCTCGGATTAAAAAACGCTCGATGATTCGTGAAACGTTAGAATTGTCGACGAACCCTCGCGGCACCCACTTAAAAAGCGGCCGAGCTACTCGATTTTTCTCTTAAACCGTCTTCGAGTGGACGTCGCGAGGGTGAAAGTCCAGGAAACTCCAGCGAGTTTGAAACAACGGTACGGCGATTTTTTCGGTGACGGAATGCTTGAAAACGTTTCGAGTTTTCCCAATCATCGTTGCGCTCCGCTCGTCTCGATCTTCGTGTGCACGTTGATTTTCGTACAATTCAGCCAGGCGGAGGCAAGAAAAATTGCATTACACCGGACGGGAGATGAAACTTCGTTTCCATCCTTGAAAAAGTCTGCGCAAACGGAGCACAGGGTTTCCGGTCACCCGCTACAGAAGAGAGAGGGAGCGGAGCTTAATTAAGTTAAGATATGTATTTATTTTAATTTCTCCCGGAGTGTGGAGAGATGGCTGGGCACGGGATAACGCGATTTGCTTACAGCCGGCGTTCCGCATACACCTCGGCTCGTACAGAAAGATTTTCAATTCAGGCATAAGGAAGAGCGTAACATAATAAATATGGGGGAGCCAGGTAGGGGTTGAATCTTGCGTTGCGTTTCGTTCCGCTTGCCCGGGCCACTCGCGTGAGTACTTTTTTCAAAGACCAGCGGGAGAAAAAGTGCTCTCCGCGAAATAAAATTAGGAAACTGTATCCTTCACCCCTTTGAGAAGACGCGTTTATTCTCCTTTTCGTTGTTTTTCCGTTCCATCTCGTTAACCCCTTTATTCCGTCCGAGTCTGAAGGATTTCCCTTTTCTTTCCACCGTGCTTTGTGCCTTTCGTCGGGCCGACCGCACTCCTAACCTCTCCTCCGCCGCGATCCACCTGTTTACGATCCTAACGAGTAGTTGCTCGCGATTAATTTGCATTACATCGAGTCGCCGCGGTAATTAATCCGTCCGAATGAACTTTGCATCCTTTCGCGATAAATAAATCAGCAGGAGGCTCGCGCGAACAAATTGCGCCTCGGCCCGCGCGGCGTGGGTGACAATTTTTTTAATTAAACCCCGGCCGCGTCGGGTCGAATATTAAAAGCAACGCTGCGAGCAGTCGATACGAGCGGACGGTCGAAGAAGAAGTCGGCCAAGCCGCGGCGTGCTCCTTAATCCCGCGAGCTGAAGGACGATAATTGATACGAATGGCCGCGAGACACGGCACAGGAAGCCACCCCTTAACCGCGTTCCCGGCCCTATAAATTAATAAAGTATTCTAAACTTTATTACGACTTTAATGAAAATAATTATTAAATATTATGCCCGGTAATGTCAACGCAGTCGGCGTCGCGACGCCATTAGAAATAGCGGCAACAACGAGAGGGCTCATAGGAGACGCGAAGAAGAAAGGGGTGGCCCGCGGGCCAGCCTGCCTCTGTCCGCGGAATTAAAATACGAGCTGGCCGTACGTTCTCATTCTGCGACAACCGTGACAACGAGACTGACGAAACGGCCTTATATACCTGCCTCGACGTTTCTGCCTCTTCTGTTCCTCCCTTTTGCCCGCGAAATCGTCTCCCGCTGGTTCGCCAGGATCGTCAACGTAACGCGCGCGTGTTCTACACGACCTGCACACCGCGACACAAAAAGAAAATATCCCGCTCCCACTGTTTCATGTTTACAGGCCGTGTTGTTTGTCCAGGCAAAGTAGCCGCTGCAACGCACCTCGGTGCGCGCGTATATCGATACACGTGTTCGCCGGCTTTTTGCCCGCAGAAATGATGCCACCGGCTTGAAAGATGGCCACCGTACGCAGCGAAACGAAGATCAACGTGGTAAAGCAGAACGGATGACGCGTGCAAGAGATACATACCGGTGTTCTGCGGCGCAGCTGGGAATGTAAAAGTTGGACATCAAAAAGATCGGACGATTCGAAGGTTAAACGGCAGCAAGAAACTTCCCTTTTAAACGAAGCCTACGCGGTATCACCGTGCAAAGACTAATACGGACGCATTTACGGGTGCGACATTAGCGGAACGATCGTCGTAACCCCGTCCGGGCTCCTTCCGGGGTTCAAGTTCCGAATTGGTCCGGGATATCCTGCGGTGATACCGCGGGGATAATTAAAAAATTAACTTTCTACTTAGGTGTTCGCGAGGGCACAGTTAACGGGAAGTTGAAGTGAAAATTCATGTTTTTGAGGCGCGCAAAAGCTGCGTTATTACCCGTTGGCACGGTGCGGCAAAAGCACAAAGCTGATGAGTCGGGGAAAAGGTCTCTAAATGCCTTGGTGCGCTCCTGCCGAGAATAACGGAGGGTGAGAGTGGATCGGGGGGTGCAGAGGAACACCCGTGTGTACCCCGGGAACTCGCATTCGTACTCGTTTCGCGGCACACTCGTGCATTATTTCCACGCGTACATGCACGCGCCGCGCGGTGCACTCGTTCGCGGGACCAAACCAACCGCGGGAATGAAATTTTCTACGCCCCCGAGTACACGTTATATACGTCGCTGAGCTACGTACGTGATACCGGTAGGTACTCCTCTTCAGCCGAGGGTTGGGGGCTGCCTGTAAATTATACCTCAACGGACGATGACGCCTTCCGCATCCTCCGTCTAGCTACTCGAAACCCGCCAGGGGCAGTAACGTTCTCTCTGGATTCGCTCACGCTAATTCCGACACATCATTGCGGCCGGTGCGATCCTTTGTGCGGCTGACCGGCCGATTCCTCCCGATCTCTGCCCGGTCCTGGAAAAAGGTCTCGCGTCTAGCGTCGTTGGGCCGTGGCAAGAAAAATTCTCGAATAAAAGTAATGAAAATTGCGAGGCAGCCCCGGTTCTCGATGCGTACGGATACACGTCCCGCTCGAGACACCCCTCAATTTCAACTTCAGAAACGAGTCTTCGCGGCTCCGTCTTTGTTAGTTTTATCGTTGTTCCCGTAATGGGATCATTTGGATTCTAATACGACGCCGAGGCGTCGGTACAGTTACCAACGTCATCTCCCGGTCGTTTCCGCCGCGCTCTCCCTTCCCTCCCTATATACGTACTCGAGGATCTTCGCGGACGAAAAATTAGACGAACGCGTCCCACCACGCTCCGGGAAATGTTTATCTCGTTGGAAAAAGTCTGGAAGAAAGGCAGCCGTCCGCGGGAGGCGGGTTTAAGGGTTCAAGTTTGCGTCTTGGGCGAGAAACAAAGCGCGAACGAGCGCGGAAATGGACGTCAAAGGTGACGCGTGCTCTTTCACACGGGTTCGAATAATGGTGTCTCCGTGAAGGAGTCGTCACCCTCTCTTCTAACGTCCCTTGACGCTCAGTCAGAGGAGCGAGCGACGATTATGTGAAACAGCATGCACCGCTGATAGTCCAAAGTGGTCGTAGACGAAGCGCGAGGCCTATGCTCGCAACGCCGAGGGGTGGACGAAAAAAAAAAAAAAGGATAATACTGAATGGCTGGCATTTAGCGTTCAAGGTTCAGAATTCCGAGGGGGTCCAGCTCGGTTACGCTCGTTTCGCGTTTTCCAGCGACATTGAAAGCGGCCCGGCCGCGCAATACACGTCGCATTACCCCTAAATGCATTTTGTGCCCCAACTCCCGCGACTCGGGCTTCCTCGTTCGAGAAAGAATGAGCCAGGCTGAAGAGGAGATCGACAGTCGAGGGGAACGCGAGTTCTCCGGGGCCTATCTTTCAGGTGATTATGACATAAATCGTGAAAGAAGCCTGTGCCAGCCGCTGCACGCTCGAGAACCTCACAGAAGGAGGGATCCGAGCTCTGTTTAGTCTCGTAATTAAGTGCTAAACGCCCGCGTGCGCCACTAAATGCGTCAAAATTCTTTCCTCCCACCTAACAACGAACGCATTTTTCTCCTGGGATCGTGGGAAATTATAAATATTAGGGGTGTGCAAAAATTCTACCCATTTTTTATAATGCGAATTCTGAGTAAATACTCTGTCTTGCTAAGTGTACGGTGGGATGTCATGGGTGTAATCTACTGGGGATTGCTCACACCTAATGAAACGGCAAATGCTGATCTGTATCGTCAACAATTGGAAAAGCTGAAAAGAACATTTAAATCTAAGCGTCGAGCATTGGTTAATCGCAAAGTCATCTTTCATAATAACGCAAGACACCGTACAGTTTTTTCCAATCAGCGAAAATTACTGGATATTGAATGGAAAGTGTTATTTCACCCCCCGTATATCTCAAATCTTACACCTACGGACTACCATCTTTTTCGATCTCTAAGGAACAACTTCGCCTTACAATACTTTTTCGACTCGAAAACGGAAGAGTTCTATAGTAGAGGAACTCAATTGCCTCCAAAAAGATAGCAAGAGGTCATAGATAAAAATGATAATTATGTGAAACAATAAAGATGTTATTTATTTCAGAAATTTGTTTTTCTTCTCCACTGTAAAATGGGTAGAACTTTTGCACACGCTTAATACAAAGCCGATTCATTGGCGGAAAGCGGTTATGCTCCGAAGCCGTGTAGTTTCGATTTAATTAAATATCATTTTTATCGAGGTGAGACGAGAGAGGTAAGGAGAATCCGTGATGTACGCCAAGACGCCAGACTTCGAAGTTTTGTGGTGGCACGATACAGCGACGTTAGTTCGCGTCTAATAAGGTGTCGTCTTATCTAATGGGGTCGGCAGCGTGGGCTTGGAAGAGTGTATCGCCGTGTATAATGGTAATTACGCGTTATTAACAAGCCTCGGGGGTGTCGAGGGGTGGCGATGGTTACCTCTTGTCTAATTAACTGAGTTTACCGCGACACCTGCCCCCGTATCACGGCATCTTCCACAGCTCAACCAGTAACTCAAGATTCACGCTAGTTGGGCCATATTCGGCGGCGACACGCTTTCAGAATCAACCAATCGATAAGCAACATTATCAAAGCAGGAACGCGAGAGCTGAGAGGCAGACGGTGCGCGGTCGATTCGCGATTTCCAACGCGGAAGAAAGCAAAAGGGCGCTCGTCTCCCCTGCGAGCGAACACGAAAACGCGGCTTCGTTACCGCGACGGTTCGAAGAATGCCGATAAATCAGACAACGTTACAACGCCGCAGAAAAGAAGAGGAACAGGGACAGAGATATCGAAGTAAGGTTAGGAGAGTCCCTCGGGTGGCAGGTCTCCCCCACCCGACAGGGTGCAAAGGGGGTTGATCCGCAACCCTGCTTGCGGACCAACTCTCCCCGACTCATTAAGTACGATGCCCTTATCCTTCGGAAAAAAAAAGGAAGAGAGACGAAGGGGTGGTGGGCAAAAGGAAGGGGCCGATAGCTACGTATATGCAGATATGTATTTTAAAGCATCGATATCACCTACACTCCGACGCTTCGTTACGCGTGGGGTGTATATTGCGTTACTTTCGATTCACAATGGCTTCTACCACCCTAGTTGATACTCGGGGGAGAGGGAGCAATGAATCACCGAAACATTGCATGGAATCGATAACAACGCCGACGTCGTCTTCGATACGGCACCGATTCGAGGGAACGAAACAAAGAAAATTATTCCGTCGTGACCAACTCTTCCTCGTACCTTCAACAGTCCGTCGCGTATCGCTCCAAGCTGATCCTCGTGAAGGTAATCGGGCTTTTTTAGATGAAAAAGCACGGGTTCATCCTTAAAATAACGCGAGAAAGGGTATCCAGCCGGTACAAAGGAAGCATCCTTTCAAACGTGATTTCCTCGTAAGAGGTGTAGCTGTGCGGTGTATCAGCGTCCCCAAAGCCTCGCTTCAAACATATTCAAATACGCAATAACGCATTATGATTTATTTACCGATACTTTATAGGAGGTCGCGAGTGTGCGACGCCGTGCTTCATGGCTTGTATGAATATTAACGAGCGCACGACACACAGCTACCCCTCTCGCCTTCTCTGTCTCTCCCTTCGGCGGAGCAACCCTCCTTGGACAAAGTGCGTGCGTGCGTGCATGCAAATATACATCGAGTTAAGTGTATTGCACAGCCCGTGGAAATCCAGCGGCGTGTGTCTTCTCGCTCTCCGTTTGTCGGGAATCCGCGGGCAGACCGCAGCCTCTCCTGAGCCGCAGCCAATATTCGAAATATCTAATATGCTTTTGTAGTCCCTCCGTTTCTGCCTGACGTTCGCGGGGAACGAACTTGTTGTTCCCGGATCGTACCGGCACGGGGAAATTACGACCGCTATTTGCTCTATGCAAACCGGTGTTCCCGGTTTTTCCCAATTTGTCGGATTGGACGTTCACGGGCGTTGCTTACGAGACAAAGGGTTCACCGAAGTTTCCCGGTAGCGCTGTGCCGTTCGAACGTCGCGTTCGCTCGAGCAGCCACCGGATAGATAAGAAGGGGTTGATCGAGCGTCGGACCATCGGAATTCACGTCGACGCAACGGCACGTCGCTTTTCCGTGCAATTGCTTCCTAATTATCGCCGTCAACTAATAACTCGCATTAATTTCGGGCGATTTAGTGGCGGCGGCGCGTGCGCGTTACGAATCCCCCAAACAGCCAGCCTCCCCCGCGAGCGTCCAAGTTTAAATTGAATTGGGTTGGCATGGCACGACGCTAGTTCGCAAAACTATACCCCGCGTCTATGGATATAGATATAGACGCAGCACGTGGGCCACAGGCGCCATCGTATCCGAACACCATCGACTGGAGAATAGTGCTCTCTGTTTATGGGACAAGTAACGCTATGGAGATACAGTTGAACTGGCAACGAGCTGGCGCAGAAACGTGCACGGCTAATGCCGGCTACACCCTTCCGAACGCGCCCTCTTCTTCGACAACCACCACGACTTCGACTGTCTAGGTGTTCCAGTGTGTAGGTGGTCGTTCGCGACCACGAGCATCCAAGTGGACCGGCGAACGAGAGATCGAGAAAGGACCAGACAAAGACGGAGAAAGAGAGAGAGAGGGAGAAGGAGAGAGTATCGAGCAAGGTATCGGGGAATGCTTCTTGCGCGTAGGGTTGTCGCTTATCGGGAATGTATAGTGTGTTGGTCAGGTCGTTAGCAAGTTGTCGAGATTAAATGCCTTCCAGCGTATTAGAAGCTGCACTAGCTTGATTAGCCCCCGACCCACGACGGTGATTCTCGTGTGGGGGTGGCATCGATCTCCAAGAGGTGCCCGCCAGCACCGACGACGTCCTTCTCCGCGTTCTCGATATCTGGACGGAAGCGTAGGTATTATCTGCTCGCCGTTTAAGCGATAACCGATAGTTCGAATGGTTGCAACCGCAGGCTAAATGTTTGTACTCGAGGCAAACGGCAGGGTGGAGGCTCGAACACGCCTGTTAAGCATTCCGCTCCCTCTTCTTTCGAATATTTTCGCCGATGCAAAAGATCAATGAGCAGCCGACAGCCCTTTTCGACTCGCCTCCTTTCGTACGATATTTCTTCCACAGCTTTCGCGTAGGCTTGTTACCGCCTAAATGAGTAAACCAGCTAAAACCACTTCGATGCGGGCCAGAAGGAACCTTTCGGACGGTTGCTTGGCAACGTATACGAGCTTTCTCGTGCATGATATCAGTAGAACGAGAAAAGCTTCTCGCACAAATGGTTTGATCTCGCCAAACGGTCTGATCTCTCCACGCACCGATTCAATAATATGCAAATTTCTTCTGGATGGACCAGCCGAACTTATTTCCCGCTAATGGCCGTAGAAACGACTGCATCGATGGCGGAACAGCGGGGATAACAGCAGCCAGCGTTTGCCGACGTTGCGAAAGGGAGAGAGCTTCCGCGCGAAATTTCCCTTGAAATTCCGCCGAAGGAGCGCGCGAGTATCAAAAATATATTAAACTCTAAATTCAATGTTTACGGAATTCAATGGTAATGCCGGCGGTTCCGCGGAAAGTTTTCCCCTCTGACGGCTGCATCGTTCCCGATGTTTTGTATTGAAAATTCGAGAGAAAGAATGGAGGCGAGCAGGGGGGAACACGTGCGCGGTTTCGAAGGGGGTAGTAAACAAGTGATATAGCCAAGTATGCTATCCAATATTGAGATTGCTGTCTTTTGGAATATGCTAATACGATAATACATACAAATGTCCCCATAAACTATAGAATTTTCATAAAGGACATGCAAATGGCGCGGTATCGAGTGCGTTGCACGGACGAGTTGGGGTTGTTGGCCCTTCAAAAAGATTGATACTTCGTCTCGCGTACGATCAAACGTCCCGCGGTCCGATTCGCAGGCTATTTGGAAACAAGAAAATCGGGGATGTGTCGCAGCGCGTTCCCTATGACGGAGGAGTCGTGCAATTAGCTAAAAGTAGCATGAAAGCCTATAAAAATATACATGCAAATGCAACGGCGACCGTAACTCTTCGATAACGATACACAGCCGCGAACACGGAGCCACATTTTCCAAATGCCGTTGAAAAAGCGAGCCAGGCGAGCACGGAATACATCGATGGACCCCAGAGACGCTTCGACCTTATTAGGGGGAACGAATGACCCGGAGAAGCAGGATTCGGAAAAAAGCACCGATTCCGATATAGTATAAAGCGAAAAAATCCTTTGGTAATAGAATTACTGGACCCGGAGCGGTCGTAAACGTATTCCCAGGGCCGATAGCCATTTTTCTCGGTCAAGGGGCGAATTGGCTAAACCGCACGCGTTTACCCGAAGACAGATAGTGGAAAACAACAACATCCCCTCCTCATCCGGCCTGCCTTCTGCTCTTGCACTCGCGTCGGGGCGAAGCTTATCTGCCATCGTTTTTTCTGCCCGACTTCATCGATCTTGTCGCGACATCCAATTCCGATATAGAAATCGAAAATTATCCCGCGAACGTCCCTGCACGACAAAGGGACGGGACACGCTTCTAAGAAATTTCGACGCCGCTGCAAGAATGGAAATGTCGTGCGGAGGTCCCATCTTCCATTGGTGGGCAGGTAAGAGCGATATATTTTCGAAGATTGTTTTCTCTCGTCAGGTAGCCACATACGTCACGCGGAATCCCTGGAGGAAGGCTGGACGGGAATATACCGGGTATAGATCACAACTCGCGAACCAAGTCCCACGGCGGAACGTGGCGAATCAACTTCCGTCATTGCCCGCCATCCCGATCCTAATGCCCAGCATTTCTCTTCGGTCTCGAACAATCCACCACCACCACCACCACCTAGCGAGCATGGCGCCGATACACGCCGGGTTCACGTGGCCGCGCGGACACGCTGGAAATTTCTGCTCCTTTCGCAGCGTGCGACGATCGGAAGGAACTCCGTGCATCGTGCGTTTCAGTGCAGCCGGTTTTAATGGAATGCGTCAGAAATCGAATCACGGGAAATTTACCTTAATTGCGTCGCTTGAAAAGCTGCGCTCGCACTTGATCGTGTTCATTCGCTACGCGCATCATCTCTTTTAGCTAAGTGTTACGCTTCGAACGAATTGAAGTGGCGCTTTCCGGGGCAAATGGTACGTAGGATAATTTATCGGAGTATCGGGAAACGACAGAGAGCGGATCCATATTCCAATTAAAGCTCATCCTGCCGGAACGTTGCGCTGGATATTACTTCTCCGACTGCTGCTGCTGCTGCTCTCTCTCGTCTCTCTCTCTCTCTTTCTCTGTCTCTCTCACTCCTTCTTCGTTCCCTCTATCCGCCCACGCTTTCCGTTCCACCCACATTCACCCCTCCAATTTCTCCGTCCCTTTTTCTCCGTCACTCTTAATTCCCCTCTCTTTCTCCCTTTCGCGCCTCGCCTCTCTACTCCTCATCCTTCCACCACCGCTTCCATGCGGCCTCCTCGTTACTCTCCTTTTTTGCGCGTTTTGCTTTCCAGTCCATTTCGCGTTGTAAACTCGAACTTTATGGCCGCGAAAGCTGGATGCGCCGTGACTTCATATACGCCGCGTCCCACGAGCGTATACCCCCATCCATCCGCCGTGCATTTTCATTGCGCACCGGCTGCGATATCGGTGTCAACCGATGAGCAGTCCGATCTCTGCTGGTTCTTCGATCGCGGAATCTCCGCTGTGTTTCGCCGGATTGTCCCGTGGAAAGGCAAAGACGCCGGAGCGCGGCGCCGGTTGATTTAGGATTCGTGTATAACCGCGATCGAGCAAGGCCGAGCGTTCGCCGAATGGAATACTAATCAAAGATACACAAATTCCGTTGGCTAATACTTCGAATCCCCTTTAGCCGGGATCCTGAAATTAAATTATTGGATTAGATGTCGGCGACGCCAACCCTTCCGCGACGGAACATCCAGTCCCTGGACTCCTGGAAAGCTGTTCGGCTTTGCTCGTCGGAACACCCCGCCCCCCTTTTGATCTTAACTTCCTTGACTCCGATCTTTCGGCGATCGGGTGATCCGCGAAAAATCTTCCAGCCGAACGAGACGAGCGGAAAGTTTCGAAGCGATGAAGAGGAAAGCGTGACTGGGTCCGGGGGTTGCGCTAGCCGAAACAAAAGACCGGCTGTCTCTTTTTCCTTGATCCTCGCGTACCCCTTGCCGATCTTCTCCCCTCGCTCGGCTCTCTCGGCTGGCCGGTTTCGTCACGGAGAAAGGAGGGACGTCGGATGAAAAGGCTATATTTTCATATCAATGATTTTATGACCGCGTCGCGTCCTTCCTTCCACCCTCCCGCGAACCCAGCCCCGCAGGAAATCTATATTTTATCGCGCGTAAAATTCTTGCTATTTATTCGCGTATAAGAATTTAAATGTTTCCAAAATGCGAGTTGGCCGGGCGTGGATCGTCTACCACCCCCGCTGCCACCATAATCCTTACATGATTTAGACTCGAGGGAAGCGGCCGTTCCGAAGAAGGAGAGACAAAACGATTCGCGTAGATTAAGTTCGATTCGCTGTGGCATATTCTTGCCCGGCCACGGGGAAATACGATCGTGGTATTTTAAAATAACGACGCCATTAGCGAGGAGACGCTTCCAGGCAACGCACAGTGGCAAATTTCCCCGAAATCCCGATCAGAAGTGACACGATTTTTTTCTAAATTTTAAAGATCCATGTATTGCATTTCATTTATGAGTTATCAAAGCATGATTTTTCGCTGATACCAGTTTTCACTGTACAATCCTCTTAAAGATATACGATCTCAAAGTTGTTAGTTTTATAATGTGAAATTTTTAAACCAGAATTGAAAATAACTTTCTGATTTAGTATCGAACTGTAATCCTTTTCTTTCAGCGTTGGTAGCTATCTGACATGCTCTAAGTTGATATATATATTCTGGTTTATTTGCTTTATTTCACTTTTTACAGCTGTGATAGAGGAGAATATAAGACCTATATATTTTTCCTCTGTTCCTAAAGAAACAGTTATGTATCAAGCGAGATCAAGCGGCAATTTTATTTTCAAAATGATCTTTGAGGGTTCTTGAAGGAAAGCCCGTTGCATTTTCCTGCGATAAATTGCGATATTATGAGTTATTGTTATTTCTCTGCCGTCCGCACCGTTTATGGAGTGGTACATTTATGGCATAAGATCGGAACATCGTGTTTTGCCTGATTAGTATGCCTACTTTTAAATGGCCCTGCTAGTTTGATAAGTAGTACATTTACAGCATAAGGTTAAAAAGACGAAACAGGCAAAACACATTTATGATCATTTACTCAGCGACAACAATAGATAGCGACGAACACATAAAGTCTGTCGACTGTCATAAACCGGGGCTGCAAATGTGATAGTATAAGAAGTACAAAAAATTGAAAATCAAATAAAACTTTCAAGTCCGATAACAGTACAAATTAAAGACACCAATGTATCAATACGCCACACCAAATTGCTATTTACAATCATTGATGAGAAGGTATGCAATGCGATGTCAGAAAATTCCGCAACACAAAGAAAAGGAAGAATATTATAATTAATTAATTAATATTGTATAATAAATATTAAGAAACTACTAAATATAAAGTAGGATACATTTTACATTTTTGTACTTATAGGAAATCGTCATCATTTTTATATTTAATCAAAATTAGTTTTATATTCAATATTTAACATTAAAAAAGTACATTTTTATCACTTTAGAGTCATATTATTGCAATTTATTCCAACAATTTATCTTAGATTTAAAAATATTACTTTCAAAAATATTACTGTGCGACGGTCGCGATGCCCTAGCTCGTCTTTTTTTCCCCTTTAGCCCGATCGATCAACGAACGTCCAGAAATGAAGTTTCAAGGTCGAGCCTAAGATTCTGTTTCTATCCGTCGACGCTCGCGGCTGGAATTATATCGGGTGCCTTGTATAAATCATACATATTCAGGCGCCGACAACATTTCCTCGAGTAGCTACCGGTGATCCGTCTAATTTATAGTTTAACTTATCTAAATGCGCGCAGCGGTCGGGAGTCGGGCGGTTTGCCTGTGCTCGAACGACACCAACCCTTTGGCTGTTTAGCATTCCATCTTCGATTTCACCGCGGCTCCCAACGGGGAAGGCCGCCGGTGAATTTTTATCGCGCGAGCGACTGGATTACCGGCGATCCCGCAGTCGATAAATCATTGACGCCTCGCGGCCACCGAACAGACGGAAGAATTCCGATAATCGGATAAACGTGACCGGAGCACTTGTTGAGTTCACCGATATAAATTAAACGTTTCGCGCTCTGCCGGCCAATTATTTTGCCGGCTACCTTGTTTGCTCTTCCGTTCGCGCCGCCGATCCCGCTAATGGAATCTCTTCGATTTCCCTCCGTCCTCGTTGTTTTCCTTTGAAACCGAGAGGAGTCCGTGCGGAGTCCGGACGCGCGACGACACTCCATGGATTCGCAGTTTCGGTTAGACAGTCACGGCGCGTAAAACCGGTGGTCTGTTTTACAAGGAACGGGGATGACGAATCGCTTCGTGGGGAGGGCGGTTTCATCCCTTGATATATCGACGAGAAGCGCTGAGCGATTCCCACGAAGGATACCGCGAGCCAATCTTTCGGAAACCAGCCCCGTATCCAAAGGAGCGTGATATTTATAGGGCGGATTTAAAGTATAAAGTTGCGGCCGGGGGAGTAGGCAGACCGTTCCGGTCTTCTGTTCCTATTTTTCGGAAGATGACGCTGAATTCCGATCGTGCCAAGCATTCGTAACACGAGCCAAACCCGGTCAACGACTTCCTTCGACCGCGACGCTTGTTTTTTTTTCCCGCCGATCGGGATAGATTTGTTTCGCCAATGGGTGCCTGTCGACGAGCGTCTCTTGCCGCGCCTTATCGACGAATTTCGTAAACAACTTTCTCGGCTGCGGATTTACTTTGCCGAACGGCGGCTCCCTTTATCGCGACGAAACAAATGTGACAACTTTTCATTCGTTCCGCCCCCGCTGTCTTTCACCCCTCCGCAATAAACACCCATTTTATCACATACACGCGTATCGTCCCGTTTCCTTTCGCGTTCGCCACTTTTGAAATCGTCGTTCCTTTTACAACCCCGTCGTCCCTGTTCTCAGCGCGAGGGGATCGGAATTCACGGGGACAGGTAAGTGGTATCGGCGGAAACGGAGAAGCTATAAGTAAAAGCAAAGTTCAAATAAATCGTACGTGACGAGCCTGCAGAAATTTGGCTAGGACAAGTTTCGAACGAACCGCGGCGCAAGACACACTCCGACGCAATTTACCTTTGATTCGACATTCCCTGCCACACTTTATGGGCAAACTTCTTCAATTGCTTTTGTCTCGAATGGCAGTGGGACGGGAATAATGAAATCGTCCCCGTGTTCGAAGACGAAATCAAAGACACGAGCTGCGTCAGAAAAACTTGCGAAATCCTGTCGGAAGGAGCGCGAGGAGGTCGTCGATAGAGCGAAACGAAAGAGTGGGACAACCGGGTGAACCGGGGGTGGAGCAGGGTAGACCAAACGGGGTGAAAATCCCATTACAAACTATCCTCGGCTCGGTCGACGTCGTCTCCTTCTGCTGAATCCTCGAACGCGAGATCTTTGCATGAATATGTAAATCCTTATTTTCAGATCGAGTGCACTCGAAACCGAAAACCGACCTGCGGAGGAACGTACCGTCCGCTTTTGCCGTTGGAATTGATTTATTAGCTGGCTCGACTTATCCCAGCCTTCTCGAGAGGGCAAAGAGGGCCTTCTTCCATCGTGAAAAGATACCCCGGTGAAGGTGCATCGAGCACCCTCGATGAAATTCCGTGTCTCGGAGATTAAAACGTTGATTCGCCTTTGTTCGGCCCCGAAGGTACCGGGAGAATCTCTGAAGATATATACGTAGAAAGCGGAGCGATTGGATTTCAAATCCGCACTTCGACGCGGTTCGCCATCGATCGTCGAATGTTTGTCGACGGAGGATTATCGAATCAGCGTGTCGACCTTTACAGAGCCGTGGTAGCGGGGTTTATCGAATCGCTGCCGTCGATAATGCGGTCCGCGGTGATATTATCCTTCGATGAAAGGATTGCCTGATGCGTAATCGTGTATGGATCGCGTACGTACGGGACGAAATTGCGTTACGTGTAATCTTGTTTCGGCGTTACTTTGTGGGGTGCATCAGGCCAACCGGAAGCCAACGAAACGCTCAAAATATTTTAATCGCTTCGCGCTGCACCGGGTAACGTGAATGGAATCGCAGTTTCACCGCGGCTGCCTTTTGGCGCGTTAAACGACTTTCGAATTACATTGCACAGCCATCACGTTAAATCGTAGCCGCAAACGTCCTTCTGTAAGGAGACTACCGAGAGGACGAAGGATATGCGCCGAACCGGACATCGATAGAAAATATTCGCTGAGAGAAGAAGACGGTCGAAGAAGGACGGCCGCGGGCACCTCGTTTTCGAAAGTTTTAATACTGAGGTTGGAGGGATGGCTGGCAGACAACACGGCGAGAAGGAACACAGAGTTAGAGAGAGGGGGGGGAGACAAAGAGGGAGGTGGGAGAGAATATTTCGGATGATTGGTATTGTCGGAGCTCCGCGAGATGCGAAGAGCCGTGGGGTGGATTCGGCTGTATTCAAATGGGGTGGCCATTAGAGTTATGTTAGAATATATTGATTATTGGGGGGATCAAAGGGTAGGGGATGACGCCACTGGCGAGCAGCCGAGAGAAAGACAAAGGGTCGAAACAACCGATGCATTCTCCCTCTTCCCCGTGACACCCTTTCGCTCTTTCGTCCCTCCGAATTCTCTGCCCTTCACCTGTCGCCCTGGAAAACTCGGTAACTAGGAAGTAAACAATCGGTGGTTGCGCTTCGATCAGAAACATTGCACGCGTTTGCAACGTGTTGCTTGGGTCGGGACGTTGCAAAGAGATAGGGTGAAGCAGAAAATCGTTTCGTCGGTCTTATTAGCGAGACGTAAAAAATGGACACACCGGTGGCATGTTATTATTTATGCAGAAGCATCGGCACGGTGAACGGGCAGAGGAAAATTGTCTGCGCGGGTCGGTTTCCCGGTGAACAAAGGCTTGAAAGGAAAAGGCTCGACGGCTTTGGGGTGGCGTGCGTTTCAAAGATATGCGAAAAGAGCGTTCGAGGAGGAGGCGATTCGGCACGGCAGTGGAAAGTCGAGAAAATATTCGCGCGAACAAACGCGCCGGGAATTATCGAGCATTAGTCGATGGCTGCTTTTGCCGCCACCGCTGGAGCACCGTGGAAGGGGTTATACGGCGAAGGGATAAAAGGGAGCAGAGAAGTACAATCGATGAAAGGGTTGGACGTCAAACCCCTTCGTGTCGCGATCTTCTCCACCCTCGGTCGGTCTGCCACCGCCACCCCTAAACCTCGTCCCTTCCACCACCCTCTAACCACCTTCCACCCCCTGAGCTGTAACTCACCGCCACACGGTAGCGCCCTTGCCGCGTACACATTTACATAAATTATTGATCCCTAAAACACACCGCCGCCAATGCCATTGCCACTGCGGAGACCGAGCCTTAAGGAGAACCTCTCTCTCCTGTCAGCCGGCATCCACCTGATCTTTCTCTCTCGCTTTTTCTCCCGCTCGCTCTCCTCGCGATCTTTCACCGATTGCGACCACGGAATCGAGCGTCGCGCTCTCGAGCCTAAACTTTTAATTATAATATATTTTCGCCGGGCTGGGTGCAACGGCATTCAGGACACTTCGGGGAGCGAGATGCTACGTCATTAAGCTACGCATTGTTCGCAGAGGGCTGATTGTCTTGGCCGCTCGTTTTAACCGTACCTAGAGAGACAATCGTTCAATATTCCCATTGATCTGTGAGACGGCCCGGAGGCTGCTTCATCTCCCGTCAAATATATACACGTACACGTATATCTTCTATACATCTACGTGTAACGAAGTCTTTTGTCAATATCTCTATTTTAATGATATGAGGCCCCTCCCTGCCCATCCGTTCCTCCCCGGCGCTCTCAATGGATCGAGAGCAACGGAGACGCGGAAGGCAGATGGATGGTTGACGTTCGCGCGGCTTTATCTTCGGGTTGGTTCGCGAACAGCGACACGCGTGCAGGGACGCGCTTCCGTCGAATCGCGGGACGATTAGTGTGAAAGAGCGTCGTTATTTTTCCTTTTTTTTCCGTCGTTTTTTTCGGAAAAAAAGGACGCCCGCGACAAAAGAGCTGAAACGGGATCACGAGCGGCCGCGTGCTCGCAGAATCGGGAGACGACAATGCGCCACGGCGGACTGCGATTCTTCACGGTCGATGCGAGACTATTATGTCCTCTGCTGGGACACGCTCCTACGCCGCGTTTGCTTTTGTTCCTGCCGCTGCCATCTAACGCGGCGACACGTTCCCGCTGGAAAAAAGGAACGCCGCCGGTGCAGGATGTCTCGCGCGATGGAGCGGCGCGAGTCGAGCTGGAAATCCCCCGGGAGGCCGCGGAGTTCGCGGGGGCCGCGTCTTCGCAAGTTGCAATCTGCAGGCCGGCGCCGCGATTACGCGCCCGGTCGAATACCGACGCGAAACCGCACGGTCATAATTAACAGTCATAAATTATCAATCCGAACATCGGTTAACTCGGCGGGTGTGCAACGCGCGATACGACAAAGACGGAGAGAGAAAGAGCTAGAGGTGGATTAGGATGGATGCGGGGGTGGCGAACGAAGGGTGATAGTCGAAGGGCGGCCACGGGATGGCCAAGTGATTGATATAGAGGTGCGGTTGCTACACAGAGCCGACCGCTACTGCTGACTCTGTGACGCACGAATCTGCGAGCACTGCGACCCGTCACTCCGATGTTTCGCGACGAAGAAACAAATGTCTTGCCAGGTCATCGCCGCTGCGTCCGGCAATTTCAACGAAAATCCCGTCGGTCGACCGTCCACCCCTGGGCCCGGTCCACCGGGCTCGATATCCAGCAATTATTCCGATTCCGCCGCGACCGTTTTAATTTCGTCCATCATCTTCCACTCGAACGGAGGGATGTAATTTTCCCGGTGGAATAATTTTTGCAAGAATCCCATGCACGAAGAAGAGAGGAAGGCTGGATGAGCCGATAGCCGGTATCTGCAGAGCAGCTCAGATCCTCTGACAGGAATACAGACGGATAAACGGAGATTCGGGGAGGTAGAGCGACGGTCGGACGGACGGACGGGCGGACAGACACAGCTCAGAGATCCGCGCCATGGTTATACGCTTTAATTCCTTCGACGGCTTTAATTCTCATATTCGTATTCCGCCTCCCCCAGATTTCCCCCTGACCGCTGCCTCAGTCTATCCACCCTTCTCTACCTCCTTCTCCCCTTCGCCGTCTCTCAACCCTTTCGCCGCCTCTTGCCCACTGCTTCAACGACACACGCATTTCCAGACTCGTTCCAAGATCCGTCTCCCGAATTTTAAATATCCCACATATTTTTGATATCTCTGCGAGCCAACCGTTCCTTGTCCGAGTCGACCATCAATTTTTAGAGTTTATCGAATGGGACGTTTAGGTGGAATCGATCGATGAGCTTTCTTCGGGGCAGATCGATGGGATTAGAAGAATGATTAATCGAATTCGTCGCAAGGGGTGAAACAAGGTAAATTGATCGATCGTGGAAAATAGAAAGAGGCGGCGGAGTTCTCGCACGACCAATGGAATTTATTCCGGAAATACGTCCTCAGCATGCGGAGGGATAAAGATATTCTGGTTTTTGCATGGATTAGTAATGGAAGCTGTCTCCCGGGATGGAAGCTCTTTCAGAAGGGAGTCGTTCACCGCTGCGGTAAGGGATGGCCACTGTACCGTTTGCAAAGCCTTCTTCCCCCTCCGCGTCCGAAATTATTGCGCTCCCTTCGATCACCGAATTTCATGCTTCTTTGTTTCGAATTTTTTATTATTTTATTTCTCTGTTTAAATTGTTACAAAGGGGGGCGAAGCGGTCAGTACTGACGAGCTTCTTGGGAACAAGAGACGCGCTTTGAACTAATCAATTCGCAAAGTGTATGTACGTATGCACCGGGGTAGCGGCGCTCAAACGAAACGAAACGAAACGAAACGAGAGGAGCGAAGAGGAGAAGAGAGGAGTGGAAACGAAACGAAACGAAACGAAACGAAAGGGAAGAGAAGCGAAACACGAAGAACGGCACCAAAGGAGCAGTTTTTTATTTGCAGCCTAGGAAATCCCGGCTTCGAGGTACTCAGCCTCTGAAACTGGGTGTGGCCGTGTGGAGAAGGGTTGATGTAAGCTTATACGCATGCAGAAAGAGATGCCCACAGGCAGAGGCAGAGGCGCGGGAGACGCGAGGATGGCGTGGAAGAAGGGTCGAAAGGATAACGAATATGACGTCAATTTTAAGGCAGGCTGGGGGAGAAGCAATCACCGTCGGCTGGGATCGACCATCCCCGTTCCACCCCCGTCCGCGCGATTCTCACACCACACACCCCCGCGGACTTTGAACTTTGACTTTATCAGAGTACAGGAGCACCTTCAGCCAGGTGGAAACGCGTGTATTATGTTACGCGAACCAGCATCCTTTGATGAAGCTCGATCTTGCTCCGCGCGGAATTCGCTCGCCGGGGAAACGCAAACGTGAACAGAAAAATCAGCCGGATTCACCGCGTTAACAGACAACGCTAATTAGCGCCGGATACTAATTATCGGCACAAAAGTTACCCGACCAAGTATTCCCAATACGATCGCTCTTAAAGCGCACAATCAGCCCCATCTTCCCCGCCGTTGAATATCGTCGCTGCCAATTGGTTTTCAATGACAGGATCCGATGTTCAGGCGTTAAAAAGCTCGCGTTACCCAAACACTGAATATCGACGCGCTGTGCCGCTTACGATTTAAAAACCGTGCTGAAGAGGGGAAAACAGATGGCTCGGCAAGTTAGAGTGCCCTATTATGCCTCGATGCGATAACGAGGCAGCGGGAGAGAACGCGTAACGACGTAATGACGCGGACGATGGAAAAGTTGACTTCCTTATAACAATTACGTCATTAATAATGATCGTAATGCTAACGACTCGTCTCTTTCTCTCTCTCTCTCTCTCTCTATCTATCTATCTCTCCCTCTCTCTATCTCTCTCTCTCTCTCGTCGACGGCAGAAGCCAGCCGCGATAAAAGCTCGGAAGTACGTATAGGCACCCGAACGCCACGGATATAGAAACGCTTAAGTGGTGCATTGGAATCCCCCAACCGCGTCGACCATCATCCCCCTCCCCTATCCTAGCCTCTCCTACCCTTCCTTCTCAGCCATCAGTCCCATCGGGCGGCCGACAACAGCCTATTGTTTCAACGTATTAGTCATTCGACGTATCGTAAAGTGTGCTGGCGAGGTACTCGCTGTTCTCCACCTCCTCCGAATTCACTCTCCACCACCAGCACCGCCGCGACCACCCCCCGACTTCACCACCGACCTCGGCTTGCGAATCCCGCCGCACCGCGTCGCCATCGGATGGATACGGAGCAATTTCAACCGTCCTTGCTCTCTGCTGGCCAATCGAATACACTTTGTAACAGTGAACTTACGGTAAACCGAAAATCCTACCAACAACCTTTCGCGATGCGCCCTATCTGATCGCGATAACAAAGTATTTATTAAAAGAGACCACCCCTCCCATCCCTTCCCGCCCAGGAAGCGATATTTTATTACACGTCGCGCCGTAACCTGTTATTTTCGGTGCAGCTTTTTTCCGTATCAGTCAGCGACTCTCGCTACCGTACACGCGCACGAAAAATATGAATGCGCTTCGTGGGCCGGATTCGCACCGAAACCGGAACCATGTGCAAAGCGGAAAGTTCGTGTCGATAGCGCCGGTGTGTGTATCGGGTCACGCCATCGCCATACTTTCGCGTTCGAGAATTTTTCCAGCCGGCGTAATTATCGAATGGACGGCGGAGGCGGTGTAAAGCCGTTTCCGGGATTCGTTTCCATTCCATTCAGAGAACGAGGAGCGAAAGCGGATGTCGGAGCACCGTCTCTTCCGACGTGCACATGCAACCGTCGTGTCGACGCGTGCGAACCGGCCGATCGAACGTGTAAACAGCCGGTGAAAAATGTTTAGAATGCCGGCGGCACGGACCAGACATCGACGAGGAAGCCTCGCACAGAAGCACCGTTCGCTTTCTCAGACGACGGCGGCAGCGTTCCTGGCTCGATCGATCAGCGGACGATCGCGGGATATCGTGATCGTATTTTAATCCAACGACGCAATCGAGCACCGCATTGCGCCCGTTGTCGTGCAGCCACGACACCAGAAACAGTGGAAACACGATCGCTCGCGGATTTCATACTGATATCGATTGGTCGAGGCTTTCCGCGTGCACGTAATCGCGCGATCTTCCTAACGAGACGAGCTTGAACAAAACGTACGCGATCGCCCGGCCGCGGCCGCCGCGGACACTTTTCGTACAGCCTTCGGAAACGGCGTGGCGGCGCGCAAATAACTCCGCGGCTGCTTTACCGCCGCGTGCAGGATCGTCGTTAACGTTACGACACGCTTTTTCCGCCGGAAAGACGAGCCCGATGCTTATCGGGTCGAAGTAATAACGAGAGAACGTTAATAGGGATGGAAGAGGCGATCGCGTACGCACGCGGCAACTGGAACGGTTGAAAAATGAAATAAAATACAAAAGGAGGAATCAGTTGTAAAGTAATTATTAATGGCCGGGCATGCAACGCCAGAAAGTTTCGGTAGCACGCGAATAAGCCATATTCCTTTGGCCGTGCATAGTCGGAGAGCCAACTTTACCTTTGCGGAACGGGGTGGCTGATCGTCGACTTTAATTTCTCATCGGCACACCGGGGTATCGCCGCGTCGAAAAGGCAGACATCGACGACCGAAATAAGAAACGGGAACGGCGAGAATTATCGTTACCTAATTATCGGCGCGAGTATCGATCAAACGGCGGTGAAGGGTAAAGGGGGGATGAGAGACGGCGCGGCGCGAAAACCAAAAGACTCGAGACACCGGAGGAACGGTGGGTGGTAGATTTATCCAGGGCGGTGATTTCCTCAGATTTTCCGCTCGTATTATTTGTTCGACATCGGAAGAAAGGGGACGGGACGAGAGGGGGCTCCGTCCGTTTCTTTACACTGCGAAGAATATCAATTGTTAGAAATACAAAGGGTAAGAGAGCCGAGGGAGAAGCGGTGAGACAGAGACGAAGGGTAAGGAAGAAGCGGCGTCGTTCCATACAGAAAAGAGAGGGTAGCGAAAGGGAGGGTGGCGCCTGTGGCACACCGCCCCTCTACAAACTAAATTCTTAAGAGAATTTAACCGTTTGAATAGCTCGCAAATCCATTGCAAATGTTTACACGAGATTTGCACGCTCCCTGCTCCTTCTTCGTCTTTCGCGAGCTACCTGACTTCTTCGACCCGGCCGTTCCGACGATTTTTCCCTTCGAGATGCTCGTCTCCGTCGATATCGAGTGGAGGGAGGCGCGGGACCGGGACCACAGGCAGCCAGAAGTTTCCTTTGGAATCGATTTAACGTGCAGTCGGACTCGTATCAAGCTAGGCTCCCCAAGGCGGTCGCGATGCAGGAACTTTGCGAGGAAACTTCTATCAAGAACAGAGGCGAGACCGCAACGATCAGTAGTCCTTCCCGGTAGCAGTTCGTCTCCGGTCTACGGACGTATGTAAAGCACCGACCGAAACACCGCCCGACCACTGCCTTACCTGCTCCTCAAGACAAACAGTGGCGGTGTCTTAACAAGTGGACCAAGCTGCGCCCAAGACAAAGGGTAATTGAGGCCAGGGATTAATACCCCTATACACCAGAAATCCAGCCTGCCCGCTCCCTCAGACTGTATCTCTCCTTGGAACGAGGACACATTCTCTCCTTCTGTTTATCTCTGTCCCTACCTCCGTCTCGAACCCACCGTATCCTCCTTCCACTTCTTCCGCTCGCCTCCACGCTCTCTAAACCTACTCGTTTCCACGTCCAGCTCCTTCGAGACGTCTTCTCCGCCCGCTTTGGTCATCCTGCTAATGAAACAATCAAATACGGGCGGCCGCCGTCGCCGTCGCCGCTGCCGCCGCCGCCGCCGTCGGTTCGCTCTTCTTCCGTCTCGATCGATGAACTTTCGCGAAAGTTCGATCGGCTGGCGTGGGAACGAACACGTTCCTCCTCGAACGCGTAAAGAACGTACTTATATATCAGGAAACGTGTCTGCAAATCCCCCAAAACCTCGGTCTCCTTAAATCGAAAACTTGCGCGAGCCTTAACAACCCCTTCGGGACGGGCGGCGAGAAGGACGGTGGAAGAGATGGAGAGAGAGAGGAATGACGAAAGGAACGGGAGGGAAGGTAAAGACGAGACTTTACCCTCGCGGAATTATAATACAAAATGTCATAACTATCTTCCTAATCACACTTTATTCTAACTGGTCCCTTCGTAACGAGGTGGCGTAGTCCTTTGTGCCGACTGCAAAGTACGCGGACAAGCGGATCGTAAAGTAGAACCACCCCACGGGACCCAACGTTCTTAGAGCACGAAACTCGAAAGGACGCATTTGGAAGGCGTACGAATATTACGATTACCCTCCTAAGCGCAGTTCATTATCATCGTTTGCACGGTACAGATAGAGCGGAGAAGTTCGTATCGCGCGATACCACCGTTCGTTCGCCGCGATAATGCTAACGACGTTTCGAGGAATATCGTAAGTATTTAGTCATTATCCTTCGGCCGTAGAAGCGCGTCGCTTGCGAACTTCCCGCACCGCGGTATCGGAAGTTTGCGTCGTTGCGGAATGAAGGTTCGTCGCACGTAAAAGCTGCGAAACAAAGACGCCGGGTATTTAGCGTGCCGATCACCTAGCAACGACACACTGTCGCCGATGGATTAATTATTGAACGGTTGGCTGGTGACGGGGGGCAGTTACCCATAAACAGAGAGCCGGGTGGGGATGACAGGAAGTTTGATCCGGCGAACGCCTCACCTAGATACACGACACAAGATAATTGCCGCTTTAAATTTTACATTTTATTGCCGATCGACCGACGGCGATAGGCGTTATTGCGTGCGTTCGATTGTAATACATTATCTTTCACTGGCTAACGGCCTTCCCTACGATCTCGGAAACGTACGTCCTCGTTCTATCGTCCGATCAGCCCGTGCATACGACAGCTGCGATCTAGAAGTGTGTGCACGCGCAATTATACCGGCGGAGACACACCTCGCGATGATTTTTATTCCGGATCGAAGTGGTAGTGTCGCCCCTCAGACGAGGGAGGTCCACGAACCGGTACAAAAATATTAGCGAAAAATTGAAACGGATCTGTTGGTTTACCGTGGAGAAAATTAAGTTTAACGCCATTCGAAAAGCAGATGATCGTTTGTGGATACAGAGGGCGACAGAGTTTGAAATTTTGATCGAGATATCTTTTGCCCTTTATAACTAGAATTCTCTGCGAATGACGATAATGATACATCAGGTAAATAATAAAGATTGTAGCGGCACTTCCCGACCTCGCCAGCAGAGGGTTCAGCGGCGCACAGACTTTCCCGCAAGTCCACGACCATCCTGCGCTCTGTATATATACAGCTACGACCTGACCCTCACTATCCCGCGTCTAAGGCACGGGCCTGCTAGGTAGCCTTACTGACGAGTCCACTAGCAGGCCCCGGACGAAACGCTCTATCCTCTTTCCTCCTTCCTTTCTTTTCTGAAATCCCTGCGCAGCTCCACCGCTTCAAGATAAATGATAAAGTTTGTATCGCAGCATATGAACATAATAATAAACGAACCAACTCCTTGGTGACAGTATAGTCATAGAATATAATTGTACATAGTGATAAATAAACAAAATAAGAATTAAAAAATATAGGTACGTGGCGTAACAGAGGGTTAAAATGAATTAATATTTTTTAATGGAGTTTTTTTATTTGAAATTTGACTCTAAGTAAAAACTTGGAGTTTTAACCTCAGCCCGGATTAGGGGTTGGAAATTTAGGTATAATTAGCGTTAATTGTTTTTCAAGTTTCTAGAATGGTGACTCCAGTTCGTGTCTCTCCCTTGCGGAAAATTAAAACAGGTGCATCTCCGAGACTAATGAATTTTAAAAGTAAAAAATGTTACCATTGTTTAGAGCGTTAAAAATTAATTCTAGAAAATTTCGAAAGAATAATCTATGTATGAATTGCTACCATTGAGTAAAATTTGAATAGAATCGAAGTACTCGAACTCATGGTTTCTTTGTACCTTATTTCTGCGATTTTTCGTGCAACTACAATTTTACCAAATTTTAACTAATAGTGTGCATAAATAATAGTGTATACAACTAAATTATTTACATATAGATTTGGACATACCGATTCAATCGAGTAAGTAGATAGAAAAATAGACTTTAGTGGTCACACATTGAACGCCGCAGTAGAAACGACCATGCCTAATCAGACGCACCATATTCTCCTTTTCTAAATGAACTTCTAACTGCAGTAAAGGACCAACAGCAAAAAATCGAAAACTACTGAATCAAATTTAAAAAATATTAAACAGTCAGCTGATTTTATCTACTGGAATAACAAAGATATATGTTTATTATTAAAAACATATAGTAATATTAAACGAACAATTAAAACTGTCCTTATTATTATTTTTGTGGGTTAGTTCCCTTCTGAAGAATGAAATATGCATGATTCTTATATCAAGACATTTCTATCCTTATGAAAAACTTCTTACAACAAATTTTTTGCTTGATTTTAAAAATCTAGTTTATTGAATTTCTATCGTTTTCGCAATTTATGAGTGAAATTCATAATGCAATTAATGTCCTGCAATTTTTATGAAAATGTCCTTTTTCGATTCGATCACTGACAAAACTTTAAACACAGTTGGTCGACCAATTTATTTTTTTGTATGTCTACTTCAAGACAATCTTTATCATTACAAATTTTGTTAAAAATAATAAAGAAGGCGTTTCTATGTAAAATGATATTTAATGAGTTTGTTACCAACTAATTTTTCTATTGTTAACTCCAACTTGGATATTAGATATCTGCCTTTCAAGTTTAAGTATTATATTTTAGGATAAAATTAATGAATGCAACTCTTCAATACATACATACGTCAATTGATTTAGTAATTATACTTACTTTCACAGACGGTACTTTCAACACACAACAGAAATTTCGATTTAGGCAAAATTTATATTATTCTTGGAATTATTTTATAGCGATGTTTATATTTATAACATAAGGAAAATATTTATTGCAGTATACGTACATGTATATGAATAAAAAAGAAGCAGCCCTCTTGGTCCCCTTCTGCATAAATCGCATCCGTTCATAAATCTTTCATGAACCAGTTTGATAATTGATAGATGATAAAATACACGTACAGTCGTGTTTGCGTTGAGATTTTTTCGCAAAAAAATGAAGAAATAATCAAGTGTTTGTATTCGAGGGTTAGTTTCTTTCCGTATAAAGCAGTCAAAATATAAGAAACAAATTATTGGCGGCGAAACGCAATATTAAGCAATTACTGATTAATAAGCACTGATAGTGAAAAGTGTATTTATAGGCCTCTTATTAATAGGTAGGTAAAGTGTAAGGTGTTGAAGCACTGTATCGTTACCCTATTTATGTTCGCCACACTATTTCATATCAGTCACATCAATTTGACCCGAATAAGTGCCTCACTTACCTTTTAATAGATGTGTATACCTTGTTTTCTAATGAACCACTTTGTTTGTAAAAATTTGCAATAGGTTTATCTTTCTTCTGTCTGTTTATTCGGAAAAATTGGGCAAATTCGTCAGAAAATGAAAAGCGTAGGTTGGTAGCACAAATTAAAAAGTCTTATAGACGAGATCAGTAATATTCCGTTTTATTTCACCTCTTTTTTTCAGGAGAAAATTCAGAAAAGGAATCTGAGTGGTCATTCTTTAGTGACAAATGTAGATCCTTATGAGGACAATAATATTAGTAGTGAAAGTAAAATATCCCTGGGAACTGTTAGAAACACGATCCTTATATTATATTATATTCTAATGTAGAAATAAGGGAACGTTAGTTTACTATTTTGTTAAAAAAGAATGAAAATATACTATAACCTTATCAAACGTGCCGTGGAGACGATAAATACTTACTGAAGTTCATGCTTTCACTGTAACATATACAAAAGTACATGTGTTAAAATAATTCTGTTTTTTTTTTACGATAAATGTACCTATAAACTAATTTCAACGGATATTCGATAAATTGTATTACAATCTACTACAGTAATGTTTTTATTTTATTTTAACTTCAGATCAAATTGACCTAAACCATTTCATTACATGAATTATATGTCTGAGCTAAAGATAATAATGCTTTGATGCGATGTGACTCAAACATGCCTCTGTTCTCTCTGATACTTCGTTTACAGAACACTGTGTACATAATTCCGCGAATGCTCTTTTATAAAACAAACAACTATCAGGTCATTCCATAAGTAACATCTCTTTTAAATGTGACTTCAAGTGTAAATAATTCGATAATTGCACTCATTTTTAATCATCGATACATTAAACATTAATTTTGGTATCCTTGATCCACTACTTTAACAGTTCTTCAACTCGATTTTCAACAAATTTTTATAGTTTTAAAATAATTCATCTTAAACCTACTGCTAGTGATTAGTATGACTGAATTGTTTATCAACTAAAACAATTGTCGAGCCATCTAAATAGATAGTAACCGACACGCACAAGTTTTCAGTTACTCAAACGCCAACACGACATTTTTCCACATAAAATTGAGTCCAATTTACAACAGCGTTGGTTACAGATCCTTGCTGTGATAGGTCAAATTTTTATTGAAAAATTCAGAACAATATGCATCTCCAACATTCCACCGCGTAAGCAGTCAAATCATTGTTAGATAAAATCGAACAATACATTCATACTGTTTTAAAGTATGTTTCGTAAGATAGGGAACGACCGTACTTTTGGAATGACCTCATAGCTCACTGTTTATCACCACCGTCCGACAACAGTCAATTCCTGAAATCCTATCTGCTCGGAAGACCGGAGCTCGCGACATTTACAGAAAGCTATGCTGTATAGCAGCCGTGTTGCTCAATCGAACAGCACCCCGGCCACCTAACCGTTAACCTTACGATAATTTACGAAGTAGTTAGCCGCGCAACCTTTGACCTACGAGCGTCTTGCATGCAGCCATCGAGCGGTTGGGGGAGGCTAAAAGGCAAGACCGATGCAACTTGCACGGGGGTGAAGCAGGCAGGGGTGTAAGGTCTTTTCGAGACCGTACATGTACCTGGCTGCGTACCTGGCAATGCCACTATCGATTATTAGTTGTTATCTTGGTGAAGTATTGCGACCCCAGCGACCAAGTAGCGACGACGAACGGTGGCGGCACGGTCAACGGGTGTACACCTCCCTTCTACGGGCCTCGACCACTTGCATACATCACTCGACACCGAGATAAGACTCGGATGGATCGTTATACTGCCTGCTCTATGATTAATAATTACTCGCGAGCCTTTATCAGATACCAGACGACGGTAGAGTTACCTCGATAACGAGTAATCAAACCCCAACGGGTCTGCATTCGACTCGCAGCTAACCCCAACTTTGCGTTCCTCCAAGAAATCCTCGAACGGTGATCGTTCGATCGTCGGACGAGCCGAGCAAACAATCCGGAGCGGGACACTGAAATTACAAGGCGACCCGGTCGGTAATTAATCTGGGAAGAATTTGTAAAATGGGTGTGCATTTGGGATCGTTAGTTACGGATCGCAGGCACAGTCACGGAAATCCTATTTAACCGTACGAGGCGGCCTTTCGTCCCGCGTGTCGTGCCGTGACACTTTCTCGCCCTTGTAAATGCAAATTTTATTAATAACGAGGAGGTTATATTTCAAATTGGTCCGGGTTTCGCGCCAGCCCGGTAATCGCATACCCTGGGTCACGCACCTGCTGGCTGAACGGAGAAGGAACGTTCTGCACGCGTTTCTGCCCGTTTCGCGGGACGACGATTGATCGTCATCCACCGCCATTTAATATGTATCCGTCGCTAAACTTGTCCTTCGAATGCACGGACGGGTGGAAAAAAGGAATCGAGCGGCGGGCGCATTTAATTAACGGCGGTCATCAAAAATTCGAATACGCTTTCACGTTCGAGAGTAGCGCGTTTATTCGAGCCGCGTACCGCTCGATAAATCCACCGGTACGTATAATTTCTAAAACACATACGTTTGATAAAAGGTTGGTGGGCAGGAGTGGGTCTCGTTCCGAGGGTGAACGTTAATCGCGATCTACCCTACCTCGTCCTCGTTCGAGTCTAAACACTCGACCAATCCGAGTGACCATTCGACCGGCAACGTCCAATCACACCTCCAGACACTCACGTGCCACTGTCACGTGGCCTGCTCGATTTCCCACCGCCGCGGCGGCCGACGTGTACGTTCCGTGCGCTATCGTCAGCCGCGATCGGATATCAATAGAATTTGCATAAAAATCTATACACGCGTCCCTGGCAAGCCATATTGCACGCTCGAAACAATGAGGCGCTGCGAATTTTACGGATCGACGCGTTTTGCTTGAGATTTATCGAATCCTCCGTCGAGACGTTCGAAATCGGTCGATGAAACTTGGAGTCCCTTCAGAGGAACGGCGTTGCGCTCTAGATCTGGATCCGTAGGTTCCCCTTCGCGATGTTTTCGCTGTCGATACGATAAATTTGTAAGAAACATAAAGCACTACAATATGTTTCAAACATTATTGTACACCATAAACGGCTTGTTACAACAGACGAAAAGGAATCGTTAACATCCTGATTCGAGGACTGCCTCAACAAACGTCCTCTCTCCCTTGCCACGGTTGTATACACTGCTGTCCATTAGTATTAGGACATTTGACTTTTGTCGAATATGTGATATTTTACCTCATTTTTATACTTCTATTTTATATTAGATTAACACGTTGAGTGTCACAGTGAAAACAGATATACAGTACCGTCCGTAAATATCCGGACACCTAGCAAATTCGGACAAGCACCGTATTAATACTATAATAATATGATTATTAATATTTCGGTTTTCGCTACTATTTGTCTAATAGAATTGCCTTCTTTGGCCGACACTATAATAGCAACAAGTTTTTCTGCTGATAATTCCCTTCCTGAACTTATCGTTGTGATTGTTAGCACTGTTAAGATCAAACTAGAATCAACTGAACGTCTGCATCGCCCTGGTCCCAGTTTTGTCAATCTTAAGTGACTGAGGCTCGTTCAAATTTATACAAATATGCAATTCTGGTCAGAAATAAACATATTTAATACAGTGCGATGTGAAGAAGGAACAAACGGGAGGTAAAGTCGCCTAAAATTGCATCCCTTCATACACTTCTATATGTATGTACGTTTTTACTTAACTTTCGTTATAGCAATTTTGTCAACATTATTTGTTAATAAATATTGCTTATGTTGTTCAATAATAGCATAATATTTGTAAAATAACAACAAACATACAAAAACACTATATTTATAAAATATTTCACTGATATCCGCAAACATGTACCTAAGTGTCCGGATACTTCTGGACGGTAGTGTACCTAATCAGACGCGATATAATTTACTATTTTTTGTATAAATCGTAAAGAAAAAGAAGATATGAGTACTCAATCGTGGTTTTCTGTTCCGACATTATTGTTTCAGTATAAAGTTTCCTCAGCATTGTGTGACCATCAATAAATACGGTCACCGGGGTCCCCCACGGCATTCAACGTATTAAGCACACCCTTAGCTTTAACAATTCATCGCATAACTGGGTAGAATAACAGTTCAATATATCGAGTTACTTAAAGATGTAAATGAAGTAATTTTGCTGGCTCCGAATATGTCAGTACGGATACTTTCCAGTGTTTCATTTTTTAACGCACTAAGGTTGTAGAGTCTTTGACTTAATTTCTATTTGCTAGGCTTGACTAGCGTTTTATCTAACTTTAGAAATACTATTAGTCAGAATGTAAAAATTACTAAAAGCAATAGTCATAGACCAAGGGTGGCGTATCAACAACTATAGAATGTGATTTTTAATTAATTTCCATAGTGAATATTGTGATATAGTAATATACATACATGAACCTGATGGTCTAAAATATAGAATAGAGCATGTGTATTCGAGTCTTTCTATAATTTCATTACATTTTCAGGTTTATCTAAAATTTCATAAGTGTCCTATTATTTATAGACGGTAGCATATATTGGAAGACTCTGGTGCATTCTGCAGACGTCTTAAAGATGTATGTACATAGAGAACACATTCAATTCAATTAATTAAGTAGACATTAAAAAACTAGACGTGAATTTCTTCCTTATTTCGTAGAGGTGTGCTCTATGACTTTGCAAATTATTACTTTTGGGGACCCCTATAATTGTGCACAATTTAGACCAAATCGATGTTCCGTAACCCATGCGTCCACCTTGTAAGAAAATATCTTGAGGTACAATTTGAGGATACGATATGATGCGATTTAACGAATAGGGTTGATAGTGTTATTATTATTTTGCACAAATCAGTTCAGTCGATTGAATTCTGTCTGACTTCTGTCTGATTCGATTCGTAGATACACAGAGGTTTGAAACTAAACGCTTTCTATGATTCCAGGAAACAGCACACGTCGAAGTTTAGATGACAGATCGGTCAGGCGCTGAAGCACATGCTATTCTGCTGTCCACGATGGCCTATAGAAGGTTTATAGTAGCGTCTGTAACATGTGATCGTAAGTAAGTCGAGCGCCTTGTAGCGATACATCGTTGTTTTGTTCCAGAATGAACGCAGTTCCATGTCATTCCCTTTAGTGTACACGTTCTAGTCGAAGGCCCCGCCTAAACGTCTTCCATTCCCTGTTGGCGTCGACACGCGTGTCGACACACCCGGAATCGAGCTCGCATTCAATTTTAAAGCGCGCCTCCGATGCGGAGTTACACGAGCCGCGGAGGTGTTTGTAACGCATGGAAAGCTGGAGTTCGCTCGAACGCTATTCAGGCGAAACGAAACGGGGCACAGATCAGCGATCAGAAAGAGTCAATCGGCGCAACTCGCGCTAACGAGGCGCAG
Source organism: Macropis europaea (assembly GCA_916610135.2). Taxonomy (NCBI): domain Eukaryota; kingdom Metazoa; phylum Arthropoda; class Insecta; order Hymenoptera; family Melittidae; genus Macropis; species Macropis europaea. Next base: position 19,096,494 of record OU744345.1, on the reverse strand, counting down.
ATGAAAAACGTTGCGCCGTCCATTCGCGATCGAGGCCGGTCCGCGAATTAAAAACCGAATTCGTACACGCCGGCCGGCGGAGCGCGGAGGAGGAAGGAAACGGCAGCTCAATCAAACCAAACGGGCGTAACGAAAAAAACAGGCGGTTTCGATTCGCGGCCGTGGGCGAGTGCAAACACCAGACGGCACATGAAAACGTAAAATCGTTCGGAACGAGTAGTCTGCAGCGATGCAGAAAAGAAAAAGATCCGGCTCGGCCTTTTTCTCCTCTGGCCAGAAGGTTGGAGGGTTCGGTTTAAAGGCCGTTTTCGGCGAAAAACACTGGCCGCCTCGGTGCACGCGGCGCGGCTGATTTCGATTGAATAATTTATGTTTCATTACGGCAGCCCGTAGCTTATAGACGCCTTGCAAACGCCGGCCGTTCCGTACAGCCACAGAAAGCCCTCAGCCAACACTGGACCGTCTGAATCAGACGGCCTTTCACATATTTCCTATAGGCATTCAGGGGCCAACGGTGAAAAGAATTTTGTATCCAGGTTATTGAAGGGACGCCGGCCGATACCCGACGTCCTTCTCAATATAAGGAACCAGTGTTTCCTTTTCTCTGCGTGTTTGCTGATACCGATTAATAGCTTCCTCGATTGCTACTTCAGATTTCAAAGGGACGGACGACGACGACGAGTCGTTTCGCGTGAGTATCGAAGGACGAAAGGAACGATCGAGGGCTGGTTAGAGGAGACGAGGAGGAGCACGGAATGAAAAACATTCCGGGAAAACTTGAAAATCGTCTGCTGTATTATTAAAGCTGCCCCCCTTCTCCACGCATTCACCTTGCCGGGGAGTTTTGCGTCACCTAAAATATCCACCGTGAACGAAGTATGCATGTCAATATTTTATAATACGACAAGACACATAAGGGATTCCTCCCCCTCAAGCACTCGATATCTTCCCGTTTGCCAGATATTGTTCGAGGGTGGAAATTGATAGGGTGGCGCCGATATAATCTGCGATACACGCGAGCGCAACAACGGTCCCCGCTTTTTTTTTAATTTCGCCGCAATCAATAATTCAACGCGAACCCCCACCACACTCCATTCCTTTGACTGATTCTCTTAAAAGAAATGGAGATCGTCGAGAGCAATTTCGACATTTTTTACGCTTAACCCTTGTGTCGATAATCAAAATGTTCACGGTTGTTCTATAACCGGGGTACCCGGGCACCCCAAACGTTCCGCTTAAACGGATCTCATATGCAGTGATAATTTCGAGGTAATATTTTTCCAAAACTCAACAGTTTACTCTTTTGTCAGAAACTGAGTATTGTTTTGTCAATTTGAGCGAAAAGAATGTCTTGCAAGTAGTACAAGTAATCTGATGTTGCAGTCGATTATCAGTTTATTGTGTATGTACATACGCTACTCTCACGCTTCTCAAAATTTATCGTTTTTGCTTCCACGATAGACGAAATTCTATCATATAAATATAAATAAATACATGTAGATTGCAAAGCAGTACAATTTGATGGACACTATAAACATTATACAACACACGCATTACCATGAAATTCTCTATAGAGTTAGGTTTCGAAATGTATTATGAAAATAATAGGACTCATCGTGTAGATAAAGAGTTTGGGATAGAGTAATAAAAGTGTGAAAGGAAACTGTTTAATTCGAGCACTTGAAATTTAGGTACGAGTGAAGAGTAAATAAATGAATAATCTGTGCAACTATTTATCTTTCACCTAACTATGTCTCCGCTCATATGGGTACCCGGGTACCTCGGTTACAGAACAAGCGTACCAAACAATTTGAAGCCTTCATAGTTACGTAATATGTACTTCTTTAAAAAATCTTTATCTGGAGAACAGGTCTGAAAGTAAAAATGTCCAAAGAAGCATAATGAATTTTTCTCGTCACTGTGGAAATGGGTACCCGCTTATTGACACAAGGGTTAACTGGAACAGCCATGAATCGACTGGTCGGAAAAAATCCGAATTTCGTTTACACGTTTCGATTCGAGGCTCCACCGTCCCTCCCCGCGCTGCAACGAATAAGGCAGCAGTGATTTACCGGGTGAAATTTGAGTATCGCGAAGCACGCGAAATGCGTATCGCGAATCCAATATACCGTTCGTGGGGCCTCCCTCTATTGGATGGCCATAACTCACAGGGGGATTCCATAACAAAAGAAACGCACGTACCTCCACCTTCGAAAAAAGGAATCCGTCCAGAGATTCGTAATCGCGGGACCGATTGCGCGGCGACGTGCAAATCGTTCGCAAATTCGAAAACGACCGCAGGCGTTCCTGTTCCACGGAACGAGACGAAAATTTCTTTCCATCGCTATGCAAATCACACTTTTTACGTACGAACGACGAATGGGACTTTCGTCACGCCAAACAGCAATCTCGCACGGGAAGCGGCCAGATTCTTACGATTCTTCTGTCATTATCGAGCCAGGGCGCAAAAAAAGTGCATCGGTGTCACCCGATCGGTCTGGAAAGCTCGAATTTCTTCTGGACTTCGAGAACGTATCGTCGCTTTGGTGGAGAAAAAGCTCGCATGTCCGACGGACGTTCGAAAAGACACGAGTCGTCGCGACGCCAGTTTGCAGCTACCCCTTTCTATCGGGGATTCAGGGAGCCGTTTTGCATGGCTGTTCCAGTCGATAAGAAGACGGTCGGCTAGCGACCCCTTAACCTTCCATCGACGATATCTACCGTACCGACTCAAGCACGAGACCCTCGTCCGATGCTACCGCGATGATATTATGCAACCGAGACGATACACCCCGTTGATGATTCCCTAGAAACATTGCCTATTCCATAAGCAACAATGGTATTTTTAAATCACAATGTGCAGACTCTGAAGCAAACTACATAGAAAAGATTATGAAAAACGTTCCTTCCATACTTTCTTGACGCTTTGACTGCTATGCCACTCACGCATGGATAACACTTGGATTCAATCATTACTTATTTGATTATGTGTAGCTTTAAGAAATATACACTACCGCTCAGAAGTATTTGCCCACCCACAGTTACAGCGGATATGGTGGAAGCAACATGTATTGGTTATATAAATTAAATATTATAAAAACAGTTGAGAACAAGGAAAAAATAACAAACAATTGAAGTAATAATGCAAGAAAATGTACGTACATGGGTGGGCGGTACTTTTCAGTGGTAGTGTATCTAAGCAGGTCTAATGGAAGCAACAGAAAAATTATGAAACTTACTAATATTATTGATAAAAACGTGTGTTAGTTCGGAGTAGGGTATACTTTGGTATGTCTGTGATATTGTTAGAATTTTTTTACTAACACGTTGAATGCGACAGTAAAAGATGCCATACCTGGTCAGACGCAATATAATGTCCTATTCTAGCATGAATCCTGGAAAAAAAGAAAATTTTACTCTTTGATCGTATAGATATCACCTTATAGTATTATTAAATATTAACGTTATCCCAAAATTTAACAAGAATTATTAATTGTTTAGTGAAATAAAATTTGGGGTGCCGGTTACAGCCGTCAATGTGTTAGACCTGTTAACCAAAGAAGATGATTTAACATGTCATGTGGAAATGTCTCTCCAACAGACGAGAGAATTTACCTCATTTTAATTCATTTTAAACTACAAAAAATAATTACTCCAACAGACAAAGAATGACCTAGTTAACACTTCTCCGGTCTCCTCGTCCTTTAAAACCGAAAATATTCAGATCTCTCTATCCGGAAGCTCTCTTCGAGCTCTCACAAAATCTAAAAAATCAGAAAACCGTGTTGTTAGTGAGCGGCTACAGCAAACAGCGGCGACACACGACTCGCTTTTCCTTCGAAAGATCGAATTCGAGTTGAGGTCGTTTGTCAAATCGGTAAATCAATTACAAAAATGCTTCCCGAGGAAATATCGAAAGCGTCTTTCCGCAATAATGGCGCATGCCTTCAGCGGTGACAGAATCGTTCCACGGAAATAAATCGACAGACAGGCACGGGTCATTCGTCTCCGTTGGCGAAAATGCATCTGTCCATTAATGTTTCGTATTCCCCGAAAGATACGGCCCCCGGGACGCGGATTCATTTATACGTGCTATTCATTTATATCGCTCGGTGCGTGCGGATCGTGCCAATACTCGATCGACCCTCCCGGATCGTTTATCATGGTCACCTTACGTTTCCGCGTTGCACGCTATTCTTGCATTCGTCATAGAATCGCACGACACCGACTCGCGATCGTAATTACCACGAGATGTAATTACTTCTGACGCAAACAGCGAAAATGTTCGACGAAGGTCGGCCTACAGTTGTGCACCGAATCGAGCGTAAGTACTTTTATGGCCTGTAATCAAATCGAAAGGTGGGATGAAGATGAATACTGTCCTGACAACTCAACCGTGGACCTACTGAGTCGTGACGTATGAAAATTTTACTGGACTGACGACGGATTACGGACACATACTTGTTCATGTGTACCACTATGCTTCAAGAGATAAAAATTCATGCGGGAAATGTCGTGGTCAAGCTACTGGTTTAACACATTGAATACCGCAGGGGTCTCCAATGACCGACACTTCAAATTCAATGTAATTAAATAAATATTTATTATTACACAATTCTGAAAATTGTAAAATTTTGGGGTAACATTAATATTGTAATAATAGTATGTATAAGACGATACCCATCCGTTCAAAGAGTACAATATTCTTTACATCCAGGATTTATACTGAACCCTCATCCGTCCTTCATTTTCCCAACTTAATTTGTTCCTTGGTGTCAAATTGATAGCGGTAGAAAATTAATATAAAAGAAAAGATAAATAGTTAAATTTGTAAATTCTTGTATTGAAAATAGGAAAATGAAATTTCTGTACATTCAGGTATAAGATTGTTCCAATTGCTCGCATCGTACACAAATAATAAAACGATGTGCAAAGTATACTTCTCTTTTACATTTATCGCATTTTTGTGAGAGAAATGCGTCAAATTGATACAAGGGACGGATGAGGGTGAAAGTAGAACATTACATTGTGTCTGGCTAGGTACGGCAGCTTTCACTGTGACATTCAACGTGTTAATAATATCGAGTATCAACGGCGGTAGTGTTAAGAGCTGTTGAATCCATTACACGACGAGCAGAACTATGTATTCTTATCCGTGGTGAACATTTTGAAAATAGTCTATAACATACTGTGCGTATCAACATTAAAAATTATAAGTTATATTCGTTGTGTTCATTTCGAAGCAACGGTTTCGCAAGGATTTTCAAATGCGCATAAATCGAAAACGGTACACCTGAGGGTATACGTTTATAAGAACTTTTTTTGCTTAGAATAATTTATAAAAGACGTGTTTAAGCTAATGGTATTAGATAACGCGACACACTCTATTTTAAAATAAGTCACCCGTGCTTGAATCCTCGCTACGTTATAACTACACGCTCCAGTTTACGAGTGGCTGTGCTTCCAAATTCAAATTCAAGCACGGTGGTATACACAAGTATAGTGAAGTCGCGATGATAAAAGGCGTGCAAAGGCGAGGCCCCGGGCCAAGATACCGCCGCGGTAATATATGTACAATATTTTTAATTGTTGACGTTAAAATGTGCTCCCTTGTTGTTTTTTTTCTCGTTAACGTGACGTGCCTACGAGCGAGGGTCAGAAACGGCCCTGTCACGTTTTCGGTCGAGCCCTCCGAGTTATTTATTTCACGCTTAAAGAATCACCCACCGTCCATACCGGCATTGTGTTGTCGACTTTGGCCAAACACTGTCTTCTGCAAACATGCGAAAAATCCGGCACACGCTTCCGCGGGTCCACCGAAAACCGCGCCACGAATCGCGTATACACATAGTCCGCGAATATATCCAGCGGTTTAAACGGTTTAAGCTCCCGTTTTGTCCGCGGAGAATTTCCTTTCGCGATTACGGGGAACTCGATCGGATGAAGAAACGGAATATCCAGGAAGCGACGAGTCACCGCCAGTCCGCATTTGATTCCTCTACACTTTACATGCGACTGCTACACAATGCAGTCCATCGGAAGTCGTCGTCTGCTACTTCCGTTATCTGGCTGCACCACGTCTGCCGCCCCTCCGTTTCGTCCCGACGAAATTCCGACGTATCATATTCATTCGACCCCATGGAAACGTACGACAGCCTTTTTCCGCGAGGAAAGATGAGTTCCATTTGCAAGAAAAGGGCAGCTAATAATCCGCCGTACGGATTGAAAAGGGCACGCCATTGTGTCTCCGTTTGGCCGTTTTTGCGTCACGCAAAAGATCAAATTTTCATGCGCGATTCAATCGACGCCGCGCCGCTGCTAAAACGTCTCACCGTTTTAGCCTAATTGCGGGGCGACGTGAATTCGTTGTGGGCAGAGACGGAAGAATGGAAGGCCACGGTGTTTCTCACTTTATTAATGCAAGCAGCAATAAACAATGAAGATAAGGGAACGATTTACGACGGGGTCAGGTGAATACAGGATGAAATGAATCGAACGTAACTCATACGGAATAAAGAAAGTCACGTTTGCGCGTTCATTAAATAGAAATAAACCGCGGCAATAACCAGCCCGGGCATTTGTCTTCTGCTTATCTCCGACATTTCATTAACCACGAGTGCTTCCGCTGAATCGCCAATAGGAATCAGTCGAATCAATTACCGCCGACACCTAACCAACTTCCAGCTAATTACTTTATTGCGAATGCATCATCCGCGAGCAGGTTGCGTTACGTTCTACGTACAACCTCTCGCGTTGAACTTTCCAAAGGTTGATCAACACCTTGACCGCCATGTCACCCATATATGGATGACACTTAAATTCAGTTATTATTTATTTCATCAGTTCTAGTATTCATAAATTTATTTACTAATGTTTAATTGTACCAATAAAAGAATTATGAATATTCCTAATATTCTTGATCAAAGAGATTTTAACTTGAGATTGTATTTTCTTTGTATGGAAATTCAAAGAGATGGCCATTTTCAACCAATACACTGTGGCAGTCAACGTGTTAACGCACTGTCGACCGGAGACGTATGAGTTCGTCTTTTCTTGCTCGAACGTTGATGACCGGTGACGAGATCACTCGTATTTGGAGAGGCGTACAGTTTTAACACATTGACTGTCACAATGAAAACTCCCACACCCGGTCATGAATACATTATAGAATTTGAGATTGTGCCTATCATTCACTTCTCCTTGTGGTTTGTTTTGCCTGATCGTTTGAACATTCTGAATGCAATTTTGTTCCCGTTGAATCTTCTAAAATGGCGCGTTACGAATTCTTGAGTGAAACAGAATTATTCAATTTCCTAAAGCTGCCAAAAAAATCCTTCGAAAAAGACCTATCTTGCATCTATAAAATAAAAGAACATATTCTAGATAAAATAATACCCAAGCCTAAAGAAGAAACTACCAGAAAGTGTAGAGTCTGCTCTTCAATAAGAAATCGCAGTGAAACATAGAATATTTGTAACAGATGATGAATGTTGTGAACCACGAATGAGCTACCTAACACGGAATGTGTCAATAGTTTTTAGTTTTCCTGCTGGGTATCTCAACGAAAATGTGCCTGATTAAAGCGAGACCGGATAAGAGGAAGTCTGCTGTATTATTTTCTTTCGAAATTCTACATAGTGCTTTTATGATCAGCTACTATTAACCCTTAAGTGGATTGGGGTCGTAGCGGCCCTGTGCAACTTCAAACTAGTAATTGTTTAACATGTGTTGATATAATTATTTGAAGATTTATGTAATTCCCTATGATCTCATTATGCTTCTAATGCTGCAAGGAAAATTCATTTCTATTTTGTCTATTCGGTAAAAAATAAACAATTATTAGTTTGAAGTTGCACAGGGCTGCTAAATTCACCGACGTTGAGGGAGGAAGAAAAAATTTCGTTGGCGAGCGAACGTGTTAATCCAGCCTCGAAACCCAAACGTTCCAGGCGCTAGGAAAGATAAGTTGGCGTTGCTTTGACGTATGGAAGACGTCGAGGTTGGGTTCGTTCGGTGGTGTCGTCGATTCGTCTTCCCTTGCCTTTCACCGTCCATGAATCCTTTTCCTTCCAGAACTCTGCCTGCTGGTATAAATGGCGCGGGTGTCCGCTGGCCATGCTACATCGTTCTCGCCTTGATTGCTCTGTTCTCGGGCTTCTTCGATTTATCAATCGGCTCCTTCGACCTACACTTCCCCCTTACATCGGGCAAATTCGATCATCCGAACGTACACCCCGAAACCCGCTGATTTTTCAATCGGAAACGTTCATCCACTCGCTCGGACGGTGTTCTTATTATAGATTAAATCTTCCGGTGGACGAGGAGCGAAATCATTTCAGGGAATCCTGATTGCCACCGCATGCGGGTGCGTTTAAAGTCGTACTAATTAACACGGCAGCGATTCAAGATGTCGGGTGTGCACGCCGGAATGGGTTGAGACGGTGGAAGTCTTAAGGCGGCGTGTTCTCTCCGGGGAGCCAAGTGTTAGGAGAATTAACAGCAACCCCTGATCTTGGCCCTCTATGCTATCTCCCTAATAATAAACTGGTAATTCCCAATGCCCCTATAAGTTACTCCCTTTCAACGCCACAATAACCTACGAGTGTTAAGACGTATTGTCTACCGGGTGCTCGCTGTTTGTTCTGCCATACGCACGCCTCCACCCTTATTAGTTGACCTATCTATGAACGACAGGGCCAGCCACGGACACCTTGGAGGAGCTTTTTAGAAGAGTATCGAGACGACGACCACGAAAGGAGTATCGCTCGGCTAACGAGGCGGAATTATTGATTAATCGATGGTTTGTAATTTATCCCGCGAAGGAAGCAAACTCCGGGGGCAAGACGGAGTTTCCTGATTCCTGGGCCAGGTTTACCGCGATGGAATATTGATGATCACGCGTTTTGCATATGTACCCTCTTCCGGACATTTAGCGAAACTCCGTCGACCGGAAGGTAATTCGCAGTTCGAATGAATTCGTCATGATTTCGTGAGCAATGTTCACCCGTTACATCGTTACAGGCCCTACTCACCTTCACCGTAGACATACACCGCGGCGCGCAAAGTACCCTGCCTTCCAGCCAGCTTTTCCACAGAAAGAGAGAGATGCACGGAAAACGGGAGGCGCTAGAGTTTCCTGAGAAAAGTTAGACCTCTCGATGGAAACTGTTAAATCGGTGTACATGGAATATCTGATTCGTAGGGGATGATTAAACCGCCATATTTTTTAGAAGAAATTATTTTATTGGAAGAAGCTTCTCTTGAATACGCAGAATTCTGTGACCGATATAATCCCATTCTTTCAAAATTTCTGATTCCTAGAATCATAAACTCTTGATAGCTGTATTACTTTTTGCTCGTTTTCAAAGGTTTTGCAGTGAAATCCACCGTTATCTATGTTAACTTGCAGATGGTTTCAAAAGTTGAGAAAAGTCTTTTGAACAAGAATCACCAAGCAGAATGTAACGATAATATTTAGCAGGATTTCGTATAGTGTAACGACATTCAACTGACATAACAGTATAGTTGAGAAATTTCTACCGTACCTAAAAATTGATAGGAATCAGACCTGCTAATCATGCTTTCTGGATTCTTTAGAACCAACACATTCGTGTCATGTAAAAATTGTACGTTGGTAGCGAGCTTCAATATTGATCATCTTCTACCATTATTCTTACATTTGGATTGGAAGCTTCATACCTTCAAAATTGCCCCTTAATCTTTGACACCGCTTAATTATATAAATGAAAAAACAGAATGTACGAGATTTGAACCCAGGTTAAATAGAGTTTCCCAATTCGTTTCGACGTCTACGAAATTTTAATATTTAAAGCCGTTTGTTATAACTAGACTGCGGATGTTTATGCAATTTAACATATCGTAGCATGTAAAAATCTCATATTTAATAACGCAAAGAAAATAAAAAGCTCATTTTTTTAACTTTTATAGGACATAATGCAGCATGGTCAATTTTTTCTTTTCATCAACTGTGTTAACAGCAAAGATATTCAACTCTAAAAATGTAAATTTGCATAAACATCCGCAGTCTAGTTATAACAATGACCGAGGATTACAGGCTGATATTCTAGGATCCGTTTATACTGATCAATACTAACATTTTAAACTGGATTTTATCCAAAAACTGCTCACCCTAATCGTACCCTGCCCTTCTTAGATTTCAGAGCAAACATTTTCATTCAACATCGATCTAGACCTGTCAAATTTTATTGTCTCCCCTCAATTTGTGATTGGTTCTCCAATTTTATAAGAGCAACGGACATCTGTTTCTAATAAATCTAATCGTCTGACTATGAAGGGACACTAAAATGCAATGAGAGGCGTCTTATTGCAAGCGAAGGGCTTGTTCTCCTCTGTTTAGCCGTGGGTATCTGCTTCGTAGATTAGGAACGAAGGGAATGGTAACGGTGACCAATAAATTTTGCGGCAACTGTCTCTTACTTGTAATTAAACGCACAATTTAAACGGGCCGTTAATGTCAGCATGCCCAAACCAAAGTATCTTCTCTCCTTGAGGCGACTGTCCTTAGAATCTTGGCCCAATGCTAGAATCGATTACACACCGTTGCGTAACCGCTCGCAAATACAGTTGAACCTCGATAATTGCACGCAGACCTGCTGCGTTGGGTTTTGTCGACTGTTGGTGGGGATAATACAGACAAATGAAGAGCAAAAAACAATTGAATGGGAAAGGAACAGGAAGCGACAGAGTTATCCTAACCGGAATACATGGAGTTGTTCAGATAATTCGTAGCGTTTGCAATAATGTAGGGTTTTATATACCTTAACTACAAATCAGTGGCCGGTATAGTAAAGAGAGTCACTTTTTATAATAATCTTTTTATTTTATTATGATTACCAAGACTTTTAACCACAATCTTTTGCACAATTTACACTTTCTCTAATATTTTCATTCGCGTCTGACAGCTTTCTTTTCACATATATTCTCAGGTGAACTGTTTTCGAAGTGTGCGCATTTGAACATTTTTACGGAACCGCTCCTCCGACTTGCAAACACAAACTAATTGTAAGAATGTGGAAATTTAGAGTTTCAAAATATATACACGCAGATGGCAGTACACAATACAGTTTTCAAAGGAAATTGAAAGCCGATAGACCATCGCTCTTTTGCATTTGAAGGATTTATCAGGAGGTCAAGGGCTGAATGAAGTTAGTTTGGACTCCATGTGTCTCAATGAGTGTGCGCCACACGATGACCGGCAACTTGAAGTTGTGCGGCTATTTGGTGTCATGTAACTTACTTTTTAAAAAAAGGGAATCCTTGAGGATGGCAGGCGAAGGTGCCATCATTAAAAATTCTGTTAAAAGGTCTGTTAACTACGATATGGCAATCGATCTAAAATCGCTACAGAGCGAACTGCTAAGTGTAAAAAAGTACTCGTTCTTTGTGCGATACACAGTTTTCTAACAGTTCAGCGTAGTGCATTCATAATGAATTCCTAATGAGTTTATTTACAAATGATAAATATGCTGATACGCTTTACGTGTATGATTATTGTGACGGTGATAGTTGTGCGACTTTCAAAGAACATCAACGGCAGTAGTGTTAAAAGCTGTGAAATCCATTACACGACGAACAGAATTATGTATTCTTAACTGTGGTGGATATTTTGAAAATCTTCTTTAACATACTGTGAATATTAACATTCAAAATTTCCAGTTATATTCGTTGCGTTCATTTCGGAGCAGCCGAGTATCATAAGAGGACGTTACGAAGCTGTCGGGCGCGAAATGTAAGAGAAGGCTAGAAAATAAGCAGACACTGGGAGTCATTAACTCTTACAGCTCTATGAACTCATATACGGTTTCCGGATAATCGTGTACCGTGTGCTAGGGGCCACTGTACTATTTTGAGCACAGATATTTGTTATATGCTAGGAACCTGCATACATTTAGACAAATTATTTCACGAGGCTACCTTTTTAAAATCTATATGTTTTACTAAACATTTTACGGTTTTGCAACACTGTAATAACTTCACATTTTTCATAATACACATTACAGTAATGAAGTATCCATTTTAACGAGCGTTCTACTGTAGAAAATTTCATGTTGACTAACACTTTTCTGGGGAAGGTTTAGAGCTGAAAGAATTATGCGTTGAAACAGTGTCGTTGGAACACGTATTGGTCTACCTTTTTATTTTCTATCACTGATCTTTTAATTTTCAATCATTTGCGATCCCAGTGTCATTGGAGGCTTATAATTCTACCACTGTGACTGTTAGCCGCTTGATTTCTACACAAACTAATATTTTTCTCCGAAACAACTGTTCATTACCGACACATTGTCCCTATAAAACTTTTTATCTTCCCGACGAGTAGAATGCGTAAAATAACACAAAATTTGACTTTCATTTTCGAGATCAAGTCGAATCTTACGGCAAGTTTCTTTGCAAATGTTCACCGATCGTGATGTATAGGTAGACTCCCAAGACACATGACCATTATTTTTTTACACCCTTTACGTTGCATGGGTGTAATAAGTATTATCGCCGATCCATCATATAAAAAAGAGCACACGATTTCATTATGCATGCATATAAATGAACCGCGCTCCTAATTACAGCATTGTGGCGACCCACGCCACGTACCAGTCGAACATCTGCGATCCATCGTGACGGATAAATCACCTTGGGACCACCCTCCAATCGCGTCTCGGCCATCGCCTTGCATATAGACAGTTACTAATGAGCCAACCCCATTTAATTAACCGTATATAGCTTCGATGCAACTGCCACACTATTTCCCGGTTAGCTCGCCACGCATTACCCTCCACTTCCCTTCTTTCACGCCCGTGATGTTTCATCGCTGATGGATTCTTGAATCGACGCATCTGTTCGATTAAGCTCATCGAATCAGCCCATCAACTGTCACGATTTCTAATCTTTAAAAAATACTGTTTAGAAGGTTCTCGATCACGCCTATTTGAACGTCACAAACAATAAAGTTACTCGTGGAAACCTACATAGGACGTCACCAGGCACCTCGAGCATCAAGAACTTAACCCTGTCAGCCTTTATTTAGTTTGCGCTTCATGTGGACAGACTCCGACATTCATATGAACAAACTACGGCGTTTGATTTCTACGAGTAGAATATGTTTAGACGGCACGATGTATATCTGAAATGAATTACAGAAGGAGAACGGCATATTATGAAAGAAATATTATCTTTTGGTTCATCATTTTGGTCCAGGTCATGCACTACGAGTCAGACTCGTAGTTTAGGCTGTATGGGTTAAGGTATATACAGTTATTTATTTCACACTTCTCGATGCCTTCAATATCTCGATCTTCAATGAGTATTCCATCTCACAAGTCAGCCCTGGCACATACGTGACAATCTTAATGTTCTTCAGATACTTCAGGACGTCTACCACTACTCTTTCACTGGACGCGTCAAGAGGATGGAGAATTAAATGTAAGGAACCAATAAGTTTCAACTAGTTAATTGTCCATCCTCATGAAGTTTCCAAAGTCCAGAAAAGGCAACTATCGAAACATTAAAAAGAAGCCTGAGAGACTATAAAGTCAATTTTTGCCACTTTGTATCAGCATTCAGTCGCTCTTTCAAATTCTCTAGCAAAGACACATTTGGCACTATTACTGTAACAAATTGTTTGTGTAATAGCATAGAGATAAGTGTCATAAATATAGTCTTCCCCTTTCACCTTGATAAATCTCAACAACGCCAACGGTACAGTCTTTTCCATAGACTAATTTTATAATCGTAGAAGTGCTATGTTTGCATACTTCTTTATCATGGACACTTGTGTATTATATAACACTGATAAACGTTGAGTATACACATAGATAAAGTAACGAATGCTAGTATTTGTATTCGAAGGAGGTGTCCATCAAGAAGCCTCCGTGGCGCAATCGGCTAGCGCGTTCGGCTGTTAACCGAAAGGTTGGTGGTTCGAGCCCACCCGGGGGCGTTTTCTTTTATTCTTGATTTTTAATCTTCCATTTAATAATAATAGTGCTTCTTTGTCGAAGTAGAATAGTCTACCCAATTTTTTTTCGTTAAAACAGTCATCACACGCATATTTCTAGAAAAATATGAACAACGCCACATGTTCCTTATCGCCCAAAACATTGGTACTCTGCAACATTTACACAAAGATGTAGATGCTTCTTGAAACAAATTGGTATACCACCTGGTCTTCAAAATATTAGATCATCCCATAAGTAATGCGAAATTCCTTTCATATGTTTACCATTTTTTCCGACTTAAATAATTTTGCACGCTCCTAAACAGGTGGTAGTCTGTTGGTGCAATGTTTGGACTATATGCTGGATGACTCATTCTTCCCCAACTAACTTCCTTTAATTTCAAGGTTGTTCAACAAAAGAGGAGCCCTCTTTCACCACAAGAACGTACGACCACAAGTGGTAAGACGGGCGCTACAGCCATTAGAGGAATTTGGTCGGGAAAGAATAATGCATCCAGCATATAGTCCAGACACTGCACCAACAGACTACCACCTGTTTAGGAGTCTGCAAAATTATTTAAATGGAAGAAAAAATAAGTGTAATAAGTGTTCTAGAAAACTCCTTTGTTATAGAGCGAAAGAGCTTTTACAAAACGGGCATTGCAAAATTAGTATACAGGTGGCGAAAGGTAGAAAGTGAGGTTTTGATTATATTCTTGTATTTCACCTTTCAAAAATATAAAAGGAAATTCACATTGCTTATGGAATGACCTAATATACGTTACTATCAATAAATATAGAAATAAGTTGAAATGATTTATTATCGGTTTTTCCAATAAGAACAATGTATAAGAAGGTGGAGACCAACGGCGCCGTGGCTTAGTTGGTTAAAGCGCCTGTCTAGTAAACAGGAGATCGAGGGTTCGAATCCCTCCGGAGCCTATAAATGCAAATTGTACATAAGAAAGCTGTAATTTGTGCTTTGCATACTTTTTTACACAAATATTTTGATATGCGTTATAAACACACGTGCTAAAAAACGATTAAAATCGTTTATAATTTTTACAAAATTATAGTGCAATTTCATGCAATGTCAAAACGTACGAAAACTCCGGGATAGTTGAAAGATTGTTTTTAACATTTTCACGGCCGACAGTATTTTGTGAAAACTGATAATTTTTTGACATTTTTACATGAATGCTTAAGTAACTAAGCGTACGTATGTACATATTACGTACAATATTCATTATTTGTTACTGCAGTATTCACACATTATACTAGTGTAGAGTATTTTGAAGGAGAAATAAAATGGCATAAACTTGCAGAGATTCAAAAAAATACTTCATTTTTTTCGGCGTTGTACTACTGAATACTCCCGCATGTATACTCTGAAATGTGTATACACCATCGCCACTACGCTGTGTCGTTAGGCCATTGCTTATCTTAAGGTGGGTTTAGACTCTCAGATAATTTGCGCAAATCGGTTTGTGCAAATTTTGAACAAATTTGAATGCTGTTCAGACATTCCGTTAAGTTCTACTTTATCTTGCCATGGAAATTTTTTCAATAAAATGGAGGGTGAGTTATTGTCTTTTTCTGCAGTGAGTATTATTTCGAAGACAAAATTAAAACGAGAAGCACGTAAATGATCTAAAGCTTAGTTATTAAAGAGAAGAACCGATTTTCATATAAATTTATTAAAAAGACTTCATGTTGACCGCAATGATTTTCGCAACTATTTACGTATGGATAAGTCAACATACGAAGATTTGCTAAATCTGGTTTCGCCACTGATTAAAAAGTGGATACACCTTTGAGAAGATCGATATCGCCACATGAAAGATCAATAAATTCAGTTAAGAACAGTTTTTCGGATTTTGGAATTATTGTAAATAATCGTCCAAATGGATCACGATTGAGTCGTCAGTTCATCCAAACTGCGCAATTTTGAAGGTTACGTTCGAATAATCGCCAATAAAATAAAACGATAAGTTTGAATAACGTTTACACTATCAAATATCTGCGCCAAGCTCAGTTATTTTTCAAGCAAAAACAGATTTTACGCAAGCCAGTTTTTTTAACTGCGCAAACCGCAAATTTCTGTTTAGACTTAACGATTTATCTGCAAAAGCCGATTTGTACACATTATCTGAGAGCTAAACCGATTATTAGAGCGATGCAACACAAATTACTCACAGTTATTTGACTGTTCCGGCAAGCGGGTCCAAATGATCCGGCATTCTGTGAGCGAAGGTTAAAAAGTAATAAATACTTCAATTTTGAATTTCTGCATTGCAGTTAACACTCTTAAATAAGCATTAAATTTTCATATAAGGCTTCAGAATCACATTCATAGGCGCAGAAAGCAAGCATATACGTAAAAATAAAGGCCTTTTATTCTCATCGAATGGAAAACGTACATAGAAAAAAGTAAAATTATGTTAATATTTAATAACCCGGATCCGATTGCCAAAAAGCGCGCTCGCACGCATCATTGACACTGTCGCCAAGCGCTGGCAAATTTCCATCGTTGGCAGGCCTGGCTGACGTCTGCCGCCAGTGAAAGAACTTCGTTGTTGTTACGTTCGCGCGACGTTCTAACCTTGTGTCGCGGAAAATGAGCTCGTACACGGATCCGTTGCGCTTGAATGAGAAGCGTTTGTTCCGAGAACTGAAGGAAAATCTGCCAAAGAACATCAAGGACACGAGAAACATACTAGAAATTCGTGACAACGTGCTGTACGTGTGGAACGCGAAAGATTTCTGCGTGGACACGAACGTCGGCGCGGCACGCGGTAAACCCAGTGAAGATGTGCCTTCTCAGGTGAGTAATACATTTTCAATCACAAATATCAGTATGAGTCATCGATACGATAGACGGACATAAGCGTGCGGCGTATTTCCGCACGCGACGTTCGCTGCAAAGAAACCTAACCTCACTGTAGCCGGCGAGTACGCGCGCAGGCGCTAAATTTGAATTTTCTCTCGCTGAAAGTACACATTACAGAATTCAACATATCATCATAACTGTTCATTAAATTGTTCATTGTGTAATTCGACGATTATTAATAAACACAAATTGTAAGTGGAATCTATGTAAACGACGTGCAGATTATAATTTCCTACGTATAGTAGAGACCGTGATAGGAACGATGCAGGTTTCTCACGGAGCAGTTAAGGATTCCTTTCTCCAAACAGTCGGACAACCTAATTGCCACTAATAGGAAGATGGGAACGAGATTTCGAGATTGTTCGTTGAGTAAACGGTGGTCGATAATCGGAACCATTAGCGGGACCGGGCGATTACCTGGAACGCGTTTTCTCGAGCGAACTTTTGATTCGGAACGATTAAGCTCGGGCTAAATTATGGGCCACGTTACCAATATACAGTCGCAAAGTCGCGTGTCCTCCGCGTACACGCACACGCTCGATCGGTGTAGGTACATAGGCGCGTTAGTAGAAAATGATTACGCGGTAAATGAAAGGGAAGCGGCATGGCGAGCCCGTGGTGAGAATGGGCAGAACGTTTCGTTCTCGGCTGTGCTTTTATTTCATTTCAATGGCACCGTGGGATCAGCGGGTACATTAATGCCCGCGCGAGAGCGCCACACACCGAAAGACCGGTGAGGGGATAATTTATAGGAAATGGGTTGTTCGACGCTCCGGAGTAATTTAATTAAAATAAATGTCCGTGGCACGGAGGAGCGTTACCCACGAACCCGCGGTCCACAACTGCGAATAAAATGCAAATTCAGACCCTTCACCGGGTTACGTATGGGTATTCGTAGGTACGGAGATAAAGAGTCTCCGGTAGGGTGGTCCGGCTCCTCTCTCCCTTCAGGGACCGATCATCGCTCGCTCACCCGTTGATTTGATAAGGGACAATCCTCCCAAGTATCCTCGTTCGCCGCTTTTTCTACAATTTCACCGTTTCTCCCTAACTGGCTTACCGAGCATTCTACGTGGAAATTTAAATTCCTGCGACAGAACGGTATCTGATCCCGCGGAGAGTTCTCGAACATTACGGAATAAACCGTGAGTTTCTTCTTCATCTTCTGCGTAACCCAGCATCGAGACTGCTATGGTCATTTAGGAGGACTTACAGCTTTAGGTAGGTTCCTGACCACCACGTGTCAACAGCATCACAGGAGATCAAAGACGGTCGCCCATCTAGCGCCGATCCGCGGCCATCGTAGCTCGACTTCGGTGATCGAACGAGAACCGGTGTTTTCTACACGGCAATAATCCGCGAGTTTGATTGAAATTTTCGATCGAAACGTCAACCCACTTGCAAAGGATCAACGGCCATTCGTCCCATCTCTTTGCGAAAGTTTGTGTAATTTTTGCCGGTGGTCGATCGGATTGGAGAATCACGACTGCTCCCAAGGGCCACTTTACGGGCAGGAGGTGCATGCGCGCTGGCCGACTGAAATATCGGTCGTAAATAATAAAAGTTAGCGAGGTTCCTCCCTGGCGCGCACGCCGGGACTTTAAACCGGAAGATAGGTGTCGCAGGATACGGCGGGGGTGTGCGATGAGGAGGGCGAAAGAGGCGGCGGGGTAACATCGGGGTGTGGGCCGGAGACAAAGACGCGCTATTGTCAACCGCTCCGCCATCGGAACCACCATCCGCCGCGGGAAACTTTGAATCATTTTTATTGCATAGAGTTATCTTTGTTACCAGTGGAACGAACGTCTAAACGCGTCCTCTCTTTCCCTTTCTCCCTTCGTCTTCCTTCCCCCTGCCCCGTACAGGTTATTCCCCACGCTCGTCCTCGCCTTTCTCCCGACCCTCCACCTGCACACCCTTTTTGTTCTTCTCGCTCGACGCGAGATAATGCGAACGAGGAAGCGTTCACACCCCTTTGGCTGCCCAAATGGAATAAGTTCTTTAATTCGCGAATTTACCGCCGCTCTAACGAATCGCCCGACGCCGTCGCCGAGATAACAGGCCATCCTCTTGGCTGCGTACAACTTTTGATGCCTGTTCCTGCTTCGCAAGATCAAAAACTTCACGGTGATTCGAAAGAATCAAGAATAACGATTCCGAAACCGTCACGAACCGGCGATCTCTTCTCTCTAGGAAGAAGGCGGGAGGTTCATTCGATTTATGGTACAGGAGTAATTCGGCTGCCGTACGTGAGCTTTTCTATATGCCGTCCAGTGTGAAGGGGTCATCTTATCTAAATTAAAAGCACCGCTTCGTGGGTCAGCGTCCAAAGGTCGAAACAAATCCCGTCTCAGTCGGCCGAAAGAATGGAATATCGCGTAATAAGCAAAATCCTCCCGACGATAATTAAAAAGCAATTTTACGAGGACATTCGTACCAACGGCGTCCCGTTCCTTGTCGGAGGTAAATACTCGGACACGCGTGTGGCGTGGAAATGAATCCACGCGTGCGTTGTCGGTGTGCGTCCTGAATATACAGAGTGTAAAAAAGCTACTTTAGGTTCGAGTACATCGCTGGTGGAAAATTACCAAAGCGTTGCGTTGAATCGTAAGGTTCGGATGAATATTGCAATACGCTGCACGAAGATACCTCGACCGAATGAGATGCAGAGAATAATCCTAGACAGCAGGGACACGTATTTGTTCTACACCCTGTACAGGTTCACGGCCGAGCGTATAAGCAAACGAAGGGGTTGGAGGGCTTCCGTCAGTTCCAGGACACAGGTTAGGTGGTCCTGCACATGGAAGTGTACGACGAGGTACCTAGAGCAATAAAATTCACGGGAAGTGTTTTACATTGGTAGCGCGGAGGCCTGTGTGGACAGGGGCGCAAGGGTGAGGAGGGTGCCTGGACGAATTCAGTAAGTGGCGGACAATGGTTTTTGTGGTAGACGCGGACCAACTCATACCCTCCCTTCTAGCAAGCGAATTTCGTTCCGCCACCGGTACGGATACATTTTCGTGCCCTCTTTCTCCCTTCGCCTTGCACAAGCTGGAAGAGCGTGGAAATTCGGCTGCGGTGCCTGGGATTTTTCACTATCAATTGCGCAACGTATCTTAACAATCCGCGGTCTTTGTCGTGGATAAAACGTAGTTCTCGCCCGAGATCTAGCGTCTTTATCTCGCTGCGAAGTCGTATACGAGAACAACATGGCCCATTGTCAAAGCTGCCCGTTAAAATACGGAACGCCCTTCGTCCTGCAAACTCCCGCAATGGCGATAATTTCACGCTAATATAACTCCTCGAGGAGGCATCTCGGGGACTTCGGTCTATCCTTTATGCGCCGCCGTTCGTCTTGGAAGCATCAATGACGAAAAGAGTCACTCCGTGTCGTCGATTGTCCCCAGTATATCGGATGATCTCTTCCGGCGGAGGAGGGTCGCGGCGAGCGAAGTGGTTCCGCAGGGGGTGGCTTTGTCAGCCCTGGAATACCTTGGCAGGCTAATGCATTTCCTTTACAGTTTTAATGGGCATTCATAACTAAGTTTAATAATGCCGGTAGGAGGCCAGCCGTCGCGGTTGCATATCTAATAATTCCACGGTTCTACCTCACGCAGGAAGTGGCACACAGTACGGATTTTAGTGGTGGTTGCTCGAGTTCATCCCCTTCCTGCTCTCCGCTCTCCGCGTTCGGCCTCTTTCTCCGACTTCTTCTCTTTTTCGCACCCTCGAGTCCCGTCCCGCGTCTGCTTACTTCGCCCCAAGAGTTTGTCCTTTGCCCCGCGACATGCGGGGACGACCGGTCAAACAACGATTTCGCATTCAAGGAAAATTCAGGAGCCGTTTGAGCGACTTAATCACCCCCCGAATCAAGTGGAAGGAAGATCCTCGGCCACCTAGGTTCGCGAGAAGGGGTTCCGGCCCAGCCAGAACATAATGGCGTTTTGGTTGTGGACCGAGATATAAATCCCGGCACCGTTATGTGGCATAGAGCACCATCTTAGGTTGGTCTTCGCCGGCGCCGTCTCTAATAAATAACCCCAAGACAATGGACACTGTCCAAAACACGGTAGATCTTACGCCTTTAACTTGGGTACCAAGTCTTAACCCTTGCCGAAAGCGCCGCCCCCATTCCACTTTTCTTCAGTCTTGCCACCTCTACGGACAGCCCTTCCTCTAGAAGCGCCGGCAAAGAGCCGGCTCACCTCTCTCTCGGTCGCTCTTTCTCTGCTTCTCTCTCCACCTGCTCAGGAATTATAATGTTTGTTTCTAACAAATTACCATGATAATGCCTGGCGTCGCACGGTGTCTTCGGTGGCACACTTAAATTACGCCGCTACAAGCGACACCGCCACCACCGAGAACGCGACCGGAACATCAGCAATGCTGTCGAGACAGCCAGAGATTCCTACCGGGTAGTTGTAATGTTAATTAGCCACTTACCTAACCGTACACGATCGGACGGCTTTCTCGAGGTATTTCGAAGTTTCGTCTTTCATCGAACCCGCTTCCCGTCGTCGAATGGCAGACTCGATCGCGCTCCGTTACCGAGCGGCCGCGGAAACAAAACGCGTTTCCATTGAAGCGGTAAAAATGTTCTTCTTTTTCCCGGGACTGTTCGAGTAAAATATTGGTATAAAAGGTCGTAGATTTCGCCCTGAAATGTGCTCCCATCATCGTATTCGCAGACACGTTGAGCTGGCGCTGCACCATAAAAATTACGTCGAAATCTACGAGCGACGACGTAATACTTTTCACATTTTCGGGCGGACAAGCCATTATGTGGAGTGCTGCGAGGCCGCAAAGGCGATAAACTTTATTTTCCAAAATCGTCGCAACGCACGTCCGATCCGCGTGTTCGCTGGCCCCTCGTCGTTACGATCGCGATAACGCGCGTCCGTAGAAACGTACGAGGGATGCCGGAGGATTCCGAAAAAAATTGTCGAGCGCGTATTTTTTTTGTTCCGCCACACCATAGAGCGAGGGAGGTGGGGAGAAGGGGATGCAGCCCCGTTTCCAGCGCGGTCCGTATAAAAACCGTGTCGAAATATTCGCACCCGCGGCAATGCAACATAATGACGGGACATAATTCACGCATTCGACGAGGGCGTTCGCGCCACTTTAAACACGTATTTTCCTCGGTTTGGTTATAAATTGAACGCCGTCACGTTAGAACGTTTATAAACGAAATTTCACCGGACCGTTCGCGAGGCAGTGTTTCTTTTTCCTTTTTTTTTTTCAAATACACGGACTCGATCGTATTTTCCAAAGATCCTATAGTTTTACGACGCGTAAAAGCCGGGCCGCCGTAACCGCGACAAAGTCAACCGAGTCTACCGCTTTATCGGCAGCTTTTTATTGAGGAAACAACGTCGTGACGCGGCGGCTTTTATTAGAAATCCCACGGGAACTTTTACAATACCTGCCTTCAACGCGGTTCTGCGAACCGTTGATGAAGGGCAATCGCTTCGTCGATTGGGACGGTCGAATGCAGGGAAATCGGGTGCAAGGTGGGACACTTTAAAGAGGCGGAGCGGGAGGTGAAATTGGAAGGATAAGCGAGGCAAGGAAACGAGCAACGTCTGGCTTGGCCCTCGAGCAGTAAATCCAGAAACGGTGTTACGGGACGGGCCGGAGATAATGCGCAATCATTTCGGAATGGAAATTAAAATCAGATGATGAATCCTAACGATGCCGTTTATTATTTTAATTTTCCGCGAACGCCGCGGCAACGCGGCTACCAACCGCTTCTACAGACGTCTCCTAACTCCAGTTCGAGACACTAAATTACCTTCCTATTAGCCGTATAATTACAAGATGGCCCCGGTAATTTCCGTTTATTCCGACTTCGTCTCGCCGAACGGCGCTTTATATTACCCGTTACGAGCTCCTGAGTTTTCCTTATCGCCACCTCGCGATTTTTCTGTAAAATTGAACGAACGCTGGAACCGCGACGCGGGTATCGACACCGGCGACGATATCGCTGCGATACGAAAGCTCGAAGGGTGCAGGGGAACGGCGTTCGGTTCGCAGGGCTTTTCTCCGACGTTACGAGCCTTTAAACGCGCCAATAATCATGACTTTCTCTTTTACATCGCGATAAATCGTTGCCTTCTGGCGCCTTTTTACACGCACAGTGATGCATAAACACGAGCTCGGTCGTTCTCCGTTTGTTTCTACTCCGGCTTGTTCGTTTCTGGCCCGCTTTCCCGCGGCTTATTATAATGTAACTATAACTTTTTACGACGCTCGTAACGTCGATACAGCTCCGCATCGTATCTGTGGAACCGTAGGCATCGGTTTCAACGACGTTGCATTGGCATCTGGCAGCTTCCGTTCCCTTGGTCGCGGAACCGATTTAAGGTCCGTTCATAACTATAGAGATGTTGAACGTATCAGACGCATGGTGTAGCAAGCTTAACAAATACTCCTTATCCTGTTAATCAGGTCGTTCTTTGATTAGGAGTGCCTATTGTTTGTAGTTAACCCTCCAGTGTACGGGTGAAGAGTACTTCCGCCAGTGCACGGGTAGGGTCCGAGGGATCCACCATTTTGTCTATATTTTTATTAACAAATACAGTTCAGGTATGTAATATCAACACTTCAAATGTTGGCGGACGTCTGACAGAGTGTTGCTATGGAGGTACTGAAGCTGATACAGAATTCCGAGAGAGTTGAATGGAAACAAATCAAAAACAATATCCTCATGGGTCCCACGGAACCAACACGTGCACTGGCGGGTTAAAAATGAATGAATATGAGGTAAATTGTCTTGTCCATCACAGAGACACTTTCAAGTAACATGTTAAATTGTCTTCTTCGATCAACTGGTTTAAATATTTGTCAGCAAATACTGTGAGAATTAACAGGCGCTTTGCTTATGGCGGAGCAATTTTCACAGGACTTAGCTCGTCTTTCCTAGTTAACAGGTGAACGCGTTAAATGCCGCAGGGGTCACCGGTGACCGGCACTTAAAATTTAATTTAATTAAATCACTTTAATTATTACACTATCCTGAGCCATTTTCACGTTGTAACAGTAATGTAGGAACATAAAAACACGACTGAATACCCGAGTATTTTTTTTCCTTCAGGATTTACATGAAAAATAGTATATTATGCAGTGTCTGGCCAGGCATGGCTGTTTTCACTGCGGCATTCAACGCGTTAAGGGGCCTTTCTCTTTTAGACAGTCAAAAACTAGCTGTCTTTTAGGAATTTTTTGCAAGACTACTACCAGAGCTATTGACATGAAACTTGGAACGTTTATTATTCGTGTCTTGAACTATGCATTTAATTTTTGTTGTTGTAAAATACAGTATAGCTTTTGTGTGACGTGTACCGAAAGTAACCCTTGCACGAAGAAAAGTACTACATAATACTGCATAAATTAAGTACACGATTTTTTTATAACCCTTTTAGAAAGAAAATTAAGTTATACTTAATAAACCGCTCAGAAAGTGATAAATGTTCATTTTTTTTCTCCAAACGTAGGCATTATTTTCCAAATTCCTTCATTCAGTATGTTCAATAACTTCTTGGGATTCACAACAAAAGATTTCATTAAATTTGCTTTTTAGATCCTTAGGAAATGGGTGAAAATAGATGAAAAATGCAATTACGCAGGAGTCACTTTTCCGAAATGCAGCATTAATTCATTTGTTAATCGAATTATCTTATTGAACGAATAAGAAATTCAGAAAGAGCAACATCAAAAATTGATTAAGAGGCAAGAAGGAGAAGATCCCAGGGAAAAAGAATATTGGAACACATGTTCCAAGAACAAGAATTAATTACTGCGGTGATGGCATTCAGTTTTCGAAATAAGTATTTATGCACGTCTAGTGTTCAGAATAGAGCAAAATTTTACCAGACTGTGCAGAAAGAAGTACACTATCAGAAATAACAAAAAAAAGAATGATTTCTTTGACATATTTGGATTGTTGGTTCCCTTAACACATTATCTATGAGAACTTTAATATTTAACGTAACTTAAGAGCTCTTTCACACGGCAACTATGTATCACGATACGCATACGATGGATACTGAATATACATGTACGCCAATAAGAGCGTTCACACGGCGATTCTCGTGAGATTCAGTATCACGATACTGATTTGGTATCCTGGGTACCTCAGCTGCTGGTGATTCTTTATTTCTTTTCTTTCTCTCTTTTGTTTTCGTCTTTTGAGCTACACAATTAGAAAGATACTGTATCGCACGAGTATCTTTCAATATTTTATTCTCCGACCTGTGTCGCATACATACTTACGTATCTCCGCATACAGACTACAGACATGGGCCATGCCAGCACGACAATCTTGCGGAGAATACTTTGCTGTTCTTGTACATGTCTGTGTGGCCAGTGTGAATACATGTCTCAATCCGTACAGACACGATCCTTGAATGCATATTAGTAATGGATAACGAAAAATTAATAGAATTTGTTAGAGAATATATACTCTGCTTCTATTTTTCTTTTTCTGAGCATAGCATGTACAACGAAACGTTTTTTTTTTGTTCTTTTCTGATCTTTCTCTTCCAGTAATAATGCAATCACGGACAGGTCTTCAGTAAATAAATGTCGAAACATTTTTTAACAGTAAATGTCCTGACGTGGTGTCGCGATCCTTTGTGCAAGCGCATAGTAACTTCTCTGTTTTTGTACTATCGAAAATCAGATGTCTACCACGCTAAGTGTCTGTTTGTCTGAATACTATCGAAAATATGGCTGCCACGCTACGTGTCTGGTGCGTCTGGTATCTGTGCACATGAACAGACCTTTAGTCGGCGAAACGATCGGTTTACAATAGGAACTGAAACGAGAGTTCATAAAATCACGCTGGCCGTGTTTGTTTAAAAATTTCTACAGCTCCGGCGCGCAGCACGGCGGGATTGTTATTATTATTTCTACAGACGTTATTTCATGCTAACGAAGAAAAGTGCTTGGCTAAAGCCAATATACCTACTTTGTTCCTAACGTCCGTTACGTAAATTCTGTGCTCGCTTTCACATACTTCCAAGATTACTTTTCTGTCCGGCGTAGAGCTAGGGGGTAGGTAATTAAAACCTCGAGTAGGTAAATAACCGACTGCCAGACCGGAGCTACCGAGAAACGTAATAAGTAGGCGAGTCCGTTGCCTTAAAAAAGGGAGATCCTTAAAAAACCCCGGCCCCCTTACAGATCTCCCATTTTTTGTGTTAATTTGAATTTCGTAATTAACCGGCTACGTATGAATTCTCCGGAGAATACATAAATGTCCTTCCTTTAATTTCCACGAGGATTCGTTATAATACCGCGCCCCCCCTTTGCGCGCCGGAACGTGGATTTTCTGACCTCGAAGGGGATGCAAAGGAAAATGCCCTTTTCACCATCAACCCGCGCTACCCTACCCAACGAATTTCTCCGACGTATTCGACGTGTCGGTCAAGCGTTGCGAATTCATCCCTCCGCATATCAAATCGTTGTTTAAGATCAAAAAGCACTGGCCGTTGTTGAAATAAAAAATTCGATTAATTATTCTGCTAGTATTTTTATCTTATTTTATCATTTGCCCTTTTTGTTGTATTGTAATTCATATTATCGTGTTAACTCATAATGTTGCTTTGTCTCGTATATAATATACGTTAAATAAATACGAATATATTATTCAATTTCATTCGATAAAGGTTTGACTGTACTTGTGGTAGAATGGACGAGATGTAGAATACGAATTTTTCAGTGAAGGTGTAACTGTGATAGGAAACCTGTAGACAAGGATTTTGGCAGTAGGACGAAGGTTTAATGAAAATACATCAATATAACGTTCGTGCAATATAGTCAACATAGACTTCGAATTTTGCTGCTTCTGCTACATTATTGTTTATGAAGGTAGTTTACAAATTGTGTAGTTGACAATAAAATCTTATGATATTGTATGTTTAAAATCAGTTTAAAAGGAATTACAGGTTAAAAAGATGGAAAGTTTTTTGAAAACGTGACCAAATAACTATTTTAATAGTGGAACAAGATTACTAAAAATAATGGCCAATTTCTTAATAATTAGAAGAGATTGTAGTTGTGAATTTACGTTTGAAATGAGGTTTAAAGCGACATTACTTATGAGATGACTTAATATTCAAGTAATAATGTATTTGATAGATTGTTTGAGTATTTGTTATCTCATTTCGAATTTATGTATTTCTTATCCGATTTTCCTGGGAAAATGAAAAGTATAATGTTTCATCGTGTAATCTGCTTGAATCTAATGTTTTTCACCGCGAAGAAACAGGCTTAGACAACAAAGACTATTATCGTGAAAAAAAGAATGTTTGCATTTCTACATACAATAAAATCTCGATTATCCTAACTGCAATCAGTAACAGAATCACTTATATTATAAGTATGTTTCACATAAAAATGGTAATTTTATTTTATGATGTAAAATAAGTAGTACAGAGTAGTACAAAGTTAAGTCACTAATGCTAATTTATCTTGTAACTAACATAGGATGACCAATTTTCGGATAACCGGTGCTGGGATAATCGATGTTCTACTGTATTATTCATACATAATTCATAATAATTTTGTTTTATTAACTGAAAAATTGAAGCTGGTAATACAAACGCATTGCGATGAGAGATTCCACAGCCTCATCTTTACAATGCTGTTTTATAACTTTCCCATTGCTTGTCGATTACATAATCATGCTTTACAGATTCCTCAGAACATACAGATGTACCATAAAAATTCATCAACCGCAGTCGTTTTTCAGTTCGACCAAAAAGTGACACTGCTCTTTCTCGAAAGTCCCGAACGACCCGGTGAAAAATGGCGCTCCTCTTCCTAATGGCGAAGATCTTTTCAAAGACATCGAAATCTTCATCCTCGAAATGTAATCGAGACGACAGCGATTGGGGTCTTTCTGATTGGGGTAAAAAGGGAGCTTGTCGTAATTACCGAGTATTTTTCTCGCCCGGATTTCCACTCCCCTGAAGCTGATTGATATTTTGTATTCAGGAGCTACCGTCTGGGGTAGCGGAGGCTGATTGCTTCTGGCATCCGATCAGAACTAAGCTTCCGCGGCATTCGTGAATGTTGACGACCGTTCATTTGAGAAATTCGGAATTCGCTGGGAAACGTTGCAACGATCCCTGCTCTCGCGTAGCGTCGCGATCTTCTGATTGAAATGTTAATTTGATCGCGTATCCACTCTTCCAACTGTTATGCCGCAGCAAGAGAAAATACGGGCAACTGACACACAGTTTGTCTATTTATTAGGAACAGTCCGAATAATGTACAGAGATTCTTACAGTCTTGAGGCCGGCGCTAGAGCGTAGGGATTACCGACTGCGATCGCAAAGTTGTTGGGTTCTTACGCTAGTTTCGAACAAACGGATGCAGAAGTTAGGCGTCTGGGTTATCCAGAGACAGTCTGGTTATCGGTAGATAGTCTATATCCTAGCCCAACGATATAGAGGCATTTTATTTGCAAGATGGCACGATCGAGCCGACGAGATGGCACTCGACTCGGCTGTAAAACGCAAAGAAAGTAGCGCGGCTGTCTCCAAAACGGAGGGTCCTTACAAACTCACGCCCCATTTCACTGAAGGTTCATCTTTAATTTCTTCGCGTTTTTTCCTCCTCCACCCCGACACTCGACACTCCTTTAAATTCCGCCCTGGCCCACCCCTAACCGAGAAAAGAAGGAACCGACTCACCCCGCGTTACTGTTTGCTCATTTCTCCGGTTGTCTTACGGCGATTAACCAGGCTCGTACTACCCCCGACCCGCCCCTCGAGTACCACTCTCGACCTGGCTTCACCCTCTACGAAACCTGGTCTCACCCTCGCCATGTACTTTCCTCCTCGTCCAGCCTCCCTGCTACCTCCGCTTCCTTCCTACCTAGCTTCCTTTCCGCCGTAGTCACATTCTTAATATCGTCTTTTTAAAATTTTTTTAAGCGCCATTAGGGAAACTATATTGCGAGTCCAGAGCATCGGTGGCTGTCTGTTGGAGGGCTCCGAACGAACGCACACGCCGCCCACTCAAATTACGCGAATAAATTTTCTTTATTTTTACAAGCTCCCGCTCCTCCTGGTCCAGGGCGTACGTGATCCCTCGTACTCCTTTAACGACCACAATTCCGGACTCGTCTAATTGCCGCGCGCAGGACCCAGCCCTCCTTCCTTTGGAATTCAATTCGAATGCTTTCGCGTTCGTCAGGAAGATCGAGGAAGCTCCTGCGACTCTTCTCGAGGAAGGTTCCGCGACGGTTCCCCAGGAGGCACGGAGCGGTTCAATTTTATTCCGCCTGCAAAAAGCCTGTTGGACGTCCGAAGCGCCTCGATTTAATTATCACTCTCGCTGCGAAGTTACAGCCTTATTTATCGCGTGAAATAAGGGGCCGAAGGGAGAGGGCTCTGTGCTTAAAATGTACAAATCTGACTGTCAGCCTGCCGTCAGCCCGACCTTCTACCCTCGCGAGGCTTTCCCGCTCGTCACGGAAGCGCAAGCCCTGACACTTACACTTCCCTTTAAAACTTACCGAGTGCAAACGTCGTCAGCGGCTCCTTAAATTCGCCGCCTCTGCTTAAAAAGTAATTTCTCCATACCGCTAAATCCCCCCACTGAAAGAGTCCCGATTAACGGAGGACCCGGTCGGGAATACAGGGTCGAGCGAGCGAACGAACGTGCCTTGTCCGGGTTGAAGCGATTCGGAGGGCATTGAGTTTTTCATGAGGTGCGATCCCAGGGGTTGGATGTAGAAAGTGCAGATCGCGTTGGCACAGAAGGGGTGAGCATATTTCATCGTAACACCACCCTAGCGTGCCATTTCGAAGAGACGCTCCTCCGACGTTTCCGTTCCGCCATATGTACTGCCGGGGATTCAATATCGGAACGAATCGGGTTCGAGCGAAATTCACGGCTGAGAAGATTGCAGCGGCCTTTTGCGTTGTCTTTTCTGCTGGAAATCGAATTAAGGAGGCGACGATACGGGCCAAGGACGATTTAAGTATCGGGGATGAGGCGCGCTTTCGATTTCAGAGGACCTTGTATCAATCTCGGTTTCAATTTAAGAGGGGAGAGCCAGGAATTGCGTGTACCCGACTCTGATTGCTGCAGGCCCGTCTCGAAGATAATCGATTCGGTTTTTCCATCAGATTACGGCCGACAAAGTTTTTTTTCCGCCCGTACAGCCGGCCGAATGAGAAATTGCATCGCGAAGGAGATTGATGGAAGTCTTAATTCCGCAACTGCGACGACCTTTCGCAATTAGACTTTTTAATTTTTATTAGCGACACTCGGCGTCCGCCTAAGCGTATGCATAATGCCATGAATATTTTCGTCGTAACTCTGCCAACTTGTCTCCTAAGGAATTAACCCTTAAATTAGCAGTTAGCTTCAGTCTCGGACGCAAAGTCCCTGCATCCTGGTAAATTAGAGCCTCTCTTAGGCTGCTTCTTCCATCTTTACCCCTCTTTTTCGTTCTCCCCCCGTCTCTCACCCCGCGAAGCGAAAACTTTTAGCCGCCTTCGCGCCATCGAATCGTTCCACGGCCGTCTCACTTGCATTATAGTCTCCTGAAAACTCGTGGATTCGGCAAACCTTTGACTCTGAATCATTGAGTGCCGCAATTCAATTACAAATGGGTCGATGTGGCCCAAATTACGGGAGATAATTTAGGTGGATGATCAAATTTGTAAAGTTTCCTTGGGGGTGTCTTCGATGATCCGTGTAAATTTTTATTTTCATCGAAAGAAGTGCAATTGTAAGAACGCCTATCAGGCAATGCATCGATCGAACGGTTGCAAGGAAGGAGAGGAGAGTAAGTGAAACAGATAGGAGACTTCAACGCCGGTGTGCTACGAATCGAAAGTCGATGCAGGGGATGGCTCGCGGCCGGCGCGAGCTTTCGAACTCGGCAACGGTTCTGCAACGTTCTCGAGCTTGCAGCGATTCGATGGGATCTGGTGGAGGAGAATCGTAAGGTGCACGTGAACGAGCAGCCTAATACCCCAGCAGAAATACGAGGTGCAGTCCGCGTGCAGCTCGACCAGTGGAACTTATTAGACTTCGTGCTCTCAGCCGGAGCTTCCGGAGGTCTCCGGGCTTATTTAAGCCGGCTTCCTAAGTGTGCATACTAAATATGATAATATTGCAACGGCAAAAAACGTCAGCGGTATTTAGCCCCCTAATTAGGGGATCGTGACTCGTTTGCGAACGTTTCATTTCGTTGGTTTTCGCCTTTTTCCGCTGCACACTTCCGACTTCTGTTACACCCCCTTGCTCTCGCTGCGCTTCCGTTTCCTTCCGTCTGACAATAAGTTGAGTAACAAATGGTCGACAACGTGACACCGGGAACTCGCGAAATTGCGAACAGTTTGCTTCGTTTCGTAGCGCGGCCGACTCGCCGCCGCTTTTCCTCCGAAACTAATTAAACGTCTGAGCAATTTCTCGAAAGCGCGACTCAAATTTTCAACACGTTCGCGTGTAAGGAGCCAATTTTATACGCAGCCTCCTGAAAGACCTGGCCGACAAGACGGAGGACCGAATCGAGGTCTCCGCATCGGAGACATCAGGATGCAAAATCGATGAACACGGAGAAAAGCTTTCTTGTCACGTCAGCAGCGTTCTTTCGGCAGTGAGAGAAAGAATACCTACAGTCTATATATCATGCGCATAACAAATAGCAGAGAAAGGGAGCCAAGTAGCCGCAATGCTGACCAGCCTTGAGCCGCCGTGTTCCAAAGTGGTTGCGCATGTATCCTTAATTCCTTAACGAATCCAGGGGAGCCACTCGATGACTGGCCGATGCTGCCGTAGGAGGATGACGTCGGAGGGTGGAGGGAGGATTTCGTCGGTTATAGCTGCTATGAGAAAATAGCAAAAGCTCCTCGCGGGGCGGCCGGACCGGCGCGATGGACTTTGTGGGTGGAACCAGTTCGAATCCCGGGATGCCTCGGTAGGTTCGCATGCCCAACCTCCTATCCTTGCTCTCGCGGGGAGGTGTGCGGAACTAGCTGCCACCCTCCGAGACCACCGTGTGCTGTCTCCACCACCTCGTTCCCCTTCGATCCTCGCCAGCGAACTCGTTTCGAAGTGCTAGTCCGGTGTTCTCTACGAGTCGCTGAATCCTCTTGCTCGACAGTCTGACGAGTATGCGTCGCATGTCCCCTACACGCACCGGTCAATGTATTATTCCGATGAATCCTGACGCTCGATTAGTTTTTTTCGACGCTCTGGGTTCTTCGAAAGCTTATATTTCCTGTTGAGATTCATTGGAGGATGTTTGAAAGAAGTGCTCGTATGATCGATTGCACCAGGGATCTAAGCTTTCGGTGAGATACGACGGCACTAATGTTTTTGCGGAGTCTGTACCAATTGGTTTGGTAAAAGCCTGACTTGAGACGTTTCCTAGCTACGAATAGAATTTTGTGCACCATCTTTATAGCGGAGAACTCGAAGATGAAACTGGTGTGCACATCGCGGGGGCGGCAATGATACATATACGTTGACGTTGGCTGTTCTCTGAAAGAAGGCGAATAAGTGCACGAATATACGAGATTGTAGGTAGGCGAGTGGAATCTTTGCCGCTATATACGATCGTACGAGTACGTATTTACATAAATGGAAGCCGAGTTGGAGAAACATAGAGGACATCGACGACCATCCTGGTCGTCCTTTTCCTTTCCCAGCCATTCTACTCGTTCATCTACAGAGCGTACAGCGTCAAGGGGGGTGTGTGGAGAGAGAGAAAGAAAGACAGAGGCAAGAAAAGATAGAGATAGATGATAAGGGGATGAGCGGAAGAGGGGGTGGAAGCCGCCCCGAGTCGACACAGCCGTAATGATTTTGTTTTAAGGGCGTGTTTAATTATGAATCCGCATCCGGTTGAGGCTCCACCCCCCTTTGCACGGCACCACCAGCTTTGCAAGAGGCTCAAGGGTGGGGAAGAGAATACGGGGTGGAGGTAAAGCTGCTTTCGTGGCAGCTAGGTGGCCCTCTTTCGGCCTTAATTGCAGCGTATATTATCCATGCGGTATTTCTAATTACTTATTTTTGCTCAACCGGCCACTCGCTCGGATGACTCTAATATCTTTG
Organism: Macropis europaea; assembly: GCA_916610135.2. Lineage (NCBI taxonomy): Eukaryota > Metazoa > Arthropoda > Insecta > Hymenoptera > Melittidae > Macropis > Macropis europaea. The sequence continues at coordinate 19,063,549 of OU744345.1, read as the reverse complement.
GCAGCTAGGCTGCACGCATTTAATTGGTGCGTAACGAGCCGGCAGCGGCTCTCTTTGCTTCACGCTTCTCGACAAAGCGGCACAATGCCGCCCTCCGAATCTACTTCGGCAATTTGGCGGGGCCATATCATTTTTATTAATACGCGACATCGATGCCGCGAGATTCGGGGAAAACCGACGGCTCGTTTCCGGAAGAAACGAGATCAAAGCGACGCGGCACGTAATTGACGCGAAGACGATTACGAGGGCATCCGGCGAGAAACGATGGCCCATTATATTCGCGCCTTGCGACAACCGAACCGAGTCGAACCCAAGACCAGACTAATGTCTTTCGCGGTTGGCCCCGCAGAAAAATCTTCTCGCGTCGCAAATCACGCTCTTCTTTCGGCCCCGTAGCAGCTACTGAATGCGAGATGCATAATTCCAGCTGGCTTCATCCTCTCCTCGACGCACGACACAAGGAGAGCACCGCCTCGTTCATCTCACCGTCGCTGCACAAGACGAAGAAACGCAAGAATCTGCGAACCGAGGTGCGTCGCGATGATCTCGTCGAGCTGAATGAAACGCTCACCGTTGTGAAACGCGAGCCACCGTTTGCGGCCGCTTGCTTTTGAGGAGGTTAACCGAGCCCTCCGCTCGGATTCATTTCAACCATGCTGCGCGTTCGTAACAGCCGTCTGAGCGATAAACCTTTCGCGCATCGCTCAACCCAGTCTATAGGCCTCGGCAACGAGACCAACGTCTCGTTCACGCTTCTTTCTCCTTCAGCTTCCTCTTTTCAGATACCGTTGTCTCGAATCCCACCGAGGAACGTCCCTCGGATGCACCACTCATTTTCGCGGCTCCGCTTTGGGATTCACCCGCGTTCTTTGTCGACTGGGATTCGCGGGGCTTCCGGCCAACCGATCCGATCGCAGCGTTCCGCGTGCGAGCCGTTGAATCGCACACCACCTCCGCGTGTAACGTTAAACGCGACCCCACCTTTTTCTCTTTCCGCGAGATATTGTTTCTCGAGTGCTTTCACCCTGCCCGCCGTCAAAGACGACTGTTCGCGAGTGTAACTTAATCTCCCTTAACTGGCTGCCCATTTAGGCCGTGAATCGCTGTGGCACAGTCAGCCGATACACCGTAACGGCGCTAAGTAGCGTGAAATGCAAACTCGTTCTCAAAGAGGCGGCTGGCGAAGGCGGTGTCGCGTTCTTGCGCTCCTGAAACTCATCCGGCTGCAAAATCAGTGCGCAAAGTACAAGGCGTTCAAAATCCTGTTCTCCGTTTGCTCGCGAGTCAGAAAGATTGCACCGCGGTCTTTCATTGTCCTCTTCTCCCCGTGATGCAATCAGCCCAGCGGTCGCCAGTAATTCTCGCGAGTAAAGCATAGTAACGCGGCCGCATACTCGAGGTTTCCGAGGTGGTGCGGGAGGGTGCGTTCATTCCGTAGCGTCCCGTACGGACTGGTCATCCTGCCGGAGGACGACACAATTAAAATAGCTATGCTTACCAGAGATGGGTCGGAGGGAAGAGGCGAGGGAATAAGAGGAAGCGGATGCCTGTGCGGAGGAAGAAAGAGGAAGAGGGTAGCACCCCGGGGGTACCCGCGAGAGGGTGCTGGTAAGTTCTTTCCGCTCGGCTGCAAGCAGAAAGGGAATTATTTTAATTGCGGACAGCCTCGGTCGACCAACCCCCACCTCTTGTCTGGTTCCCGCTCTTTCTTCGGACTACGTATGTGACTCTCGACGATCTCCCTCCGCCGCTCTTTCTCTCTTGTTCGTTCCACAGAGCAAATTCCACTCCCTGCGCTACGCCTCTCCTACCGCGCGCATTTACGTACGAGCTTAAGCTTACGCACGCCTGCCTCCTAGGTGGCAGGACCTGCCCGAACCCGCGGAAAAAAAGATACCTCCTTTTTTGTTCGTGCTGCTTTCGACGAAAATCCTGTAATTTTCGAACGTCGTTGCTTCGAGAGATCCGCAGAGACGCGGTGGGCGAGCTCCGGCGAAAGGCAGCGACCGTTCGGATAATTCACAGCGTACGATGCCCCGAGTACACTTAAATTCATCCTATACGTTCCCTTTACGGCAGCGTCCAGCAGTTCGCCAAAGAACGTGCTCGGGATATGGTACCCGCTTCAATCGCAAATAACACGAACCCCTGTCCTGTCCGACAGCCTCATTCTTCGTTCCCTTGGAGGCAATGCGCTCCCGAAGCTGACCAAAGAACGATACCGCAGACGATTAACCGAGAGGACCGGCCGTCGTGGCATCCTAACTCCCCGGAATCGTGCTTTCGCGTATACAGTCGGGTTTTCTGAACCGATTCGATCGGTGCCCGTTGGGGGTAGTGAGCGCGATCTTCGAGGAGGGTTCGAGCGCACGGGAAACGGAAGGAGAATAAGATGAAAAAGAAGCGGGTGAACGAGGGTTGAATCGTTGGTGGCCGAGAGTGGAGCGGTGAAAGAATCTAATCGGAAGTACGCGGGCGTAGGGAGCATGCAGGTTGGTACGGGTTGCAGTTTTCAAGCGTCCGCTTCCGGCCAGGCCTGAAAAGGACGCGGTTGGCTTCATTGTTAAACGGCGAAGCCGACGTCGTTGCTAGTTACCGTCGCGGCTAGCACCGCTGCCGGCGATGACGCAATTACCCGCCGCGGGAAAATAATTAATAACAATTAATCTCTCGTGTATGGCAGCGGCTGGTGGTTCTGCTGATGGTGGTAGAGGATGGCGGTGGTAGAGGAACGCGGAGGAGGCGCTATACTGCCCGCCCAGTAATTATGCTCGGATTATAAAGGTCGAGAGCCACCGCGAGAACTGAAGGGCTGTTCACTCGAACTGTTCACTTGGCATTTACACTTGCGGAACACCCTGAATCGCTCGAGGCCCCTTCCGCATTTCACCCTCCCCTTTTTTACCACCCTCCTTCCCTCTCCGCCCTCCTCCTACTTGTTTCCTATGCCACCAGGATTGCTAGCTGTTAGCCCACCTTTTACACCGCGGAAACAATGAGCTTGCCCCCCTTTTCTCTTCTCGGCCCTTTTCCATCGAGGGCTTTCCGGTCTTCGGGAGCGAACTTTTTGAGAATCGAGCCCTACGCTTTGTCCCTCGTTCCGTACCGCAAAATACCAACGCTCCACAGCGATACGCTTCGATCATTCGCTCTTATCTTTTCTCTTATCCGGATGGAATTTAGGAACATCGAGAATTTCTTTTCTCTGCAAAAAATGTTCCGTTTGAGCTAACGAGCGTTCGTTGCTTCAACGGAACACCTGTAACACCTAGTTTCCTCTCTAATGAACATTGTTATATAGTGGAATAAAATGATGTAGGGACGCTGGATAGACCTTCTGTTTTGCATTTGATTCACCAGAAACTTTTACGTGATACAGCTTCCAAAGTCAATACCCTGGTACAATCCTCAAACTGTATTTTACGAGGGCACCGTCACGACGTGGCTCCCAATTATTAACCCTTTGAGGCATAATTTAATTTAGACTGTAGTACTATATTTCACAATAAAATTACAATACATATCGCAACAGAAATTGACCTTGTTCATGCTTATTATCAAATTTCCGCAAGTGAAATGCAGTGTCTCGAATGTTGCGACCCGTGAAGTTCGTCACTGTATATTTTGATCTCAGGTTAGTATGACGAGCTAGACTCGTCATTCGAGTCCAAGGGGTTAACTGAGAATCACCTAAGTTCCAAAATCCCGGTCGTTACATACATGAATGTAAACAAGGCCCATCGACGAGCGATCAGAACACGCAATTCGTCACTATCTGCAGGCGCGAAGTTCTCCTGAACACGTAACAACGTTCCTGCACACTTAAATTTCAAATTTAAAACTATCACCGTGACGGTGGAATTAATTACGTACGGCAATGACACAGACATTACTATGTTAACGCGCAACGTCGCGGGCATGGAACGTATCGGGCTGATCGTAAACAGCGCCTACATTTCGCGGTTGCATTAATTCTTGGCAAATATGCAACCTGTCTTTCTCTCTCTCACACACACTCTCTCCCTCTCTCTTTTTATCTCTGCATCTCTCTCGCGTGCAGTTGTCGTAACCTCCGTATAGCCTGTACATATGCTGGATCCGGAGCTCCGGACATTTGCGGCTCGTAATGATTATTATGCCCGTGTAATTCATGTCCGTCGCCTTCATTCTCATCCTCATTCTCGGATATTGCTGCATCCGCGTCTATGCGGGGGTCAACATCGCGCTACGGCAAAAACTGATGGAACCTTGCGACGCGATGCTTTCGAGAACGATCGGTGAACGGTCGGCGGCAGAGTCATCGGTTCTAATAATTCATCTATAAGTCTCCATTAGAATCGGACGCCGATAGTAGAGGATCCTGAAAGTTCGGGGGAAAAAGCGGCCTGACTTATTTATCCAGATAAATAATAGGAAATAAAAACGGCCGGTGCCTCGGGACAGGATGAGCCGTAGAGTCGAGCCGCGGTAACAAATGTCCGCCACTCGATCTAAATTGAGTTACCTACGTATGGAAGAGCGTCCCTCTAACCCCTCGTTTCCTCCTTGGACCCTGGGGCGGCTATCCCTCTCGCAGAAGCAGGATATCGCTTGCGAGAGATTCCAGAGCCAGGACAACGGCCATATTGCCAGCTTTCTTTCTTCCACCTCCACGAACCGGGGGGGTCGGATAGATTTTTCTTCGCGGACTTAATCTAAGCCTCGAGTATAAAGCGACGATTGGGGAGACTCGGTTGCTCGAATTTTTTATTTCGGATACCTCCGTTGACGTATTTCGTGAGATTGCGAGCAACCAGTGACGCTTCCAGGTATTTCCTTAACAGGTTTCACGTAATCCCACGTGAAAGGCAATTGCAAAGTAACCGTATAAGAATAACTTCAGACCGTCCGTGTCTTGACGTTTGCTCAGCCTTCGGGCTACGGCTATCGAAGCAGCAGAGCGCGGAAAACGGTCTACACGCGAAGCCTCGGATCTTTGATAAGAAACTGCATTGTGATTCCAGTCGCCTGCTGGCTGCTAACGATCCTCGGCTAGCGTCAAGCGAACAGACCGTTTTCCCTCTCTTTCTCGCCTCCTCCCTTCGGCCGTGGACCTCTCGTTCTCTGGAACCCTCGTTCTCATTTCTCTCGACTTCTTAGCCAATACCCCACAATTAGCTTATCCTGTTAAACTCCGACCTCTCTTGCCTCGTTGAATTCGTTAAAATTAACCTTTCTGGCAGACACCAGGTTCGACGTAAACCGCAACGACGTTCCGGGCCAGCTCTTATTTCGTCTGTCGTTGGGAAAGAGTGCTAACGACGAGTCCCACCCGCTAAAACGAAAAGGGTTATCCTCCCCGAACGTTCCGTCGGCTCAGATCGGTTTTTTTTCTTTTTCCTCCAACGTTACGGTCTATTTCATTATCCGTTTCAGCGTCGCCGTTCTCCACGGATCATTCTCCTTCTCAAAAGTCGATAATTCAAAGGGGAAAAAGTACCGGCAGAGGAGGGGCATCGATAGACATACATACTCACCCACACTTCCCTCGCTGATCCGCAAGCGATGGCTCACCAAATCCCTATAGAGTTCCGTAGCTAGCGCCGCTTCCATGCAGGAACCCATTATCAAAATGGGCTCATTTCTTTCTCGGCCCTGTCTCCACCCTCTTATTGGAATTTCTTTCCTGTCTGCAGTTATTCTGCTTCGTCTTCCGTCTCTGTTCGCACGAATCTCCGTAGAATTAGGTTGATCAATCGTCCCATTAATAACGGACGAAAGGGAAGGCTTCTTCGGCGATTGCCGCCAATAATGGATACAATGAACTCGGTGCCACGCGGAGGAAATCCAAGGAAAGCGATATAGCTTCGGTGTAAAAAAGCAGAGTGCGTGACGATGATTCTGGAGGCTGTCCGGTACTTTTTCGTTAGCGACAATATATGCTGCGTGCCGGTGATATCGTCTCGGACGATATTCCGAAAAGATCGCGAAAATAGAAAATAAGAAGTGGCGACGGGGAAGGAGGAGAATTGTTTGACGCAGCGTGGTAATTCAGTTTGCGGAATAATGGATCATTGGACCGGCCGTAAGGCGCCGGTCAGTCCCTCATAAAGCATTCCAGCATCGTTCCGACAATCCCACAGGAATCCACCCCCGGTGCCCGGCTTTCGTCCCTCTGTCGACAGAAGACCCGGCCCCGGGATCGACGGACTCGAATGCTCCATTTCACCAGGATCCTTTTCCTCGCTGGCATTTTTCTGTATCTTCGCCACTACAAACTAACACGATTAAACCTCTCCCGCACGTAAAATTGCATTTCGCGTGGCCGCTGCTATATGCAACTAATATCAGTAATCAAATAAAGCGGCAGAGTCTTGCAAAAGCGACTTGCAGAGTGCCGGGGCGCGACAGATATTGTTTGACGCTCGCTCGAGTCAACCTGGATATTTCTAGCATCTTTACAATTATTTGTTAATCTTCGACACCGCTTAAAAATATGCACAAATTAGTTTACGAGCGATTTGCTGTACATCTGGAGTGGATGCTGGCAATATTCGAGAATACTTCTCAGAGAATAGCCTCGACAATCCTGCGTGGAACAAAGGACACCTGCTCAGAGTCCACTTTTCATGTATTGCTCCGTTCCTCTAGCAAACGAATGATGTAATAACTTGAATTTTGTACGAAAATTACGCGAAAATGATGTCTTTCATGTATCGAGAAACATCAGTTAATGAAACGAACCTTCAAACGTTGTATACTCTATCTTGTATGCAGATCACTTTTGCAATAATTTCATAAACAACAATTCACTACAAGTTACATTTTTTTCTGCATAATTCATTATGTATTGTTTGTAACGTGACTCTACTGTAGTGATTCTCTGTAGACTACAGTAAAGGGATTGAGTATTGACCGTATATAGTCACTTCTTCGATTGTAAATTCCAGTTAACAGAACCACTATATTTATCATTTTTCGTTTGCTTGTTCGTGTCATGGATTACCTAAATATTGAATTGCTTCACGCATTTAATTTCACCGCCTGTAATTAAATCTTCGCATACATATGGAAACCGTATCACTGACTGTAGTCTGAAATAAATTACGGCTGTGGCGCTGAGATGAGGTACCTCAAGGTTGAATTCTCTTCTTAATTTTGTTAAATATCTTGTATTATGCGTCCTAGCACACCATGTCCGTTACTCTACGTTTTCATTCTACTTCTCAAAATAATAAGACTCGTATACATACCGGATGTATACCGGAAAAGGCAATGAAATATCGAGTCAGGAGTGTATGAATATATTTGTTCCCTGCAGGTACAGTAGAACCTTGCTTATCCAAACATCAATAATCTAAAAATTGCTCATCCTAAGTCAGTTTCAAGCTAAAATTATCATTAGTTACACTCTGTATGTAATTTTGTACCACTACGTATTTTACATTCTAAAATAGAATTATCATTTTCACGCAACACATAGTTACAATGTGAGTTGTTCTGTTAGCAATTGTAGTTTGGATAACAGAGATCATACTATACACGGTTTAATCACCGCACTAGTCGTGGCAACTACTGAGAATGTTAGAACTGCAAATAATCAATAAGTCATGTGAGCCTATCTTTATATATCTTTACACTACCTTAGATAAAGGTAGAGAGCATGGTTGACCTGACCTGACGCGTTATACTGAACTCCACCCTTCATGATTCAGAAGTGGAGGTTGTGTTATAGAAAGTGTTTTGTTTTGTAAAAATTGGGAAACGAAGTTACTTGTTACAATACTTGTTTCAAAGTGTCTGTATAAACGACAAGCGACCTCGACGAACCTATTTTCGAGGTTCGTATCATAGTGCACTAATTTGTGCTACAGGTAGTACAACTGCTAGTCAGAAATTGTACTCCCTTAGCATCGAAAAATCTATCTCTAGAAGATCAGCGCTTGACAGGTACGTTTCATAAAAGATCGTCTTTCTTTTTTTTTTCTTTTTTGAAAATTCTGGAGGTTAGATCAAAGATTTCTAGATTCTAATTCAAACGGTAGATTCCCTGTAAGGCGGAGGGGTGTCTTGGAAGACGGCAGTTCAAAGGTAGCCCGATTGCGGGACATTCGAAGAGATATAGCTACTCGCTGGCCACTACACGACCGATCGAGGGTCGTTTCTACCCCGAACTCCTGAATAGCCTTCGAACCGTAACCCTCCCGGCCCCAACCCCATCATTCCGGATGCAACAGGTGATCCTTTCTCGATATCGGCCCCATATGCCGTGTTGCATCGTCTCCTCGATAGCTCTCTCCAACGACCAATTCGCACTCCCTGCATTCCCACTTTTCTCATTCGAATTCAGCGGCGTGTCTCCCTCCTCTTCGTGCTTTCCAATTTCCTCGAAGCGCCTTTAGTTTTGAGGAACTCGAGCTCCCTCGATATCGGACATCGTAATTAAGTTTCTCGCTCCTCCTTCGAAGCCTGACGAGGAAACGAGACTACTTTCGATCGTAGCCATCGGTCTTCGTCAAGGTACAACCCTTTGTCGCGTCCCCTATCTCTGCAGACATAACGCGGACGCAGTAAGGGATGAATCAAAGATGATAACGATAACCGATTTAATCGTGGCGAAGGCAGAGCGACCTTGGACGAAGTACGTTTCGGAGAATTATTGCAATCATGGATTTGGGATTCGATCACCGGGATATTGCTGTTTTTTGGGTGCAAAGTAAGCAATTAAGATCTGAGAAGTTAGTCTATTATCAAGAAGTTCATCATGTTTCTGTAGACCACATGTGCTTCTGAAGTGTTACATAAGATAGCAGTTGGAATTACCTAAATCCTCGAGTGCATGCAATCGGAAACATCCCCCTTATAGGGGTAACTGTTAGACCCAGAGTTTTCGCACCCATCCTTTTGACCGTGGTGGAGGTCATACTTGGCATGACCGGCAAGAATAATAAATTCTAGGTTGGGCGTGAATTGTATTATGTACTAACCCCGAATAGCTGAAACTGTTTAGGATCAATCGATTCACTGTTTATATTTGTCATGCAGCTCACACTTTCGCCATACGTCACTTGGTGGATCATTGTACTCTCAGATCTTCGTTGGACCATCCCCCTTTCACGCCAAAAATATGTAGCAATTGATAAGAATAGTTGATTATCCAACAATTCTAGTGTTTTCAGTTTTGGAAATAAAAATTCAGAGTCGTTACTTTTATAACACTTGCCATTTCTGTTAAAGAACTACGATACTTTACCTGTATTATTGCAAAAATTTGCAAAGAATATTTGAAACAGTTACAAGAAAGTAATAAAATGAGAATCATGCACTGCCTTTCTCAATCTCTCGGTTTGAATCCAGTTGAGAAAGTCTGGAGTGAAGTTGATCGAAAAATGCGACATACCAGCTGAAAATCAAAATCTGTCTTGTGAAGCCAGGTGTAAATGAAATGGGACAAAATATGATTTAACAGAAATGGGAAACTCGCAACTAGAGTGCCAAAGTTGGTGAAAACCATAATGAAGGAGCGAGGGAGCTGTATTAGTGTAATGATTTGATTTTTAATTAATTTCCGTAGAGAGATTTGTGATATAGTATCGAGCATACATATCCTATGTGGCATAAAGTGTAGAATGGACCAACGTCTGTTCGAATTCTCCAATGATTTCATAACTACATTCAGGCTTATTTTAAATTTTATAAGTGTCCTAATACTTATGGACTGGGGTGCGTAACTCACTCCTTTTGCAATTTGATCGGCCCACCCCTTTTCTCCAGACGTTCTTCGCTCTGCCGGACGGATGCTAATGGTTTAATTGAATTTCGATTATCCAAAGACGGCTTTTTGCCCCCCGTCCCCTCTGCTGTTGTGCTATGAATCAAAAGCAGGGTGCGTCTGCGACTGACGTAATTATTGAGATCTCGATTTCGCAAGGATATCCCGTTCTCTTTTCCCGCACCGCGACCGAATGGCAGCCGCATTAAAATATTAATGACTCTTCGTATCGGAAACAGACATCGGAAAACGACCCTTGCCTGCCTGAGCATAAATCACTCCCAGGAGCTCGATTTCTTTTCTTCTGCGTCTTCCTCGAATCGCTTCCATCGAAGAGATGCTCCATATCACACATCGACGTCTTATTTTTCAACTATTCTTGATCTGGAATGCTGTGTCTGTTCCCTCGATTTTTTCTTGGTGACGCAATGCCGGATTGAGGCTTTGAATATTGCACTATGTATGTCGAAAGTGATTTACTAATACCATTTAACTGGTAACATGTTTCGTGTGTGTGTTTGTGTCTTTAGTTGTCTAATATTTCACGTGTCTTCTTGTGTCTCTACCATTATTGTATTCGAGTCTCTTTTAATACAAAATTGATTTAAGGAGGCATGATTTTTTAGGCGAATCGGTAACTTAAATCTTGAAAGGTCAAAGCTTCTTCTTTTTCTTTGTACGTGTCCCAGCACTGACTGCTATGGTTATTAAAGGGGGTGTTCCTACTCTCTCGGTCTGTTTTGAAAATATATTTTGGGAATTTTTTGTTGGAAAATCTAAACAACATATCTGTATGAAACTTTACAGATTTATTGATGTACGTTTATACTGTATTCGTGAATTTTTGTATATTGTTATCAACTAAGCTATAGTAATTATTCACCGGAGAAGTTGTAATGGTCTGGTGATTACACAGGATAATATTCACACTGCCAAGTTTTGACGAAGAGGTTTTATTCTAAACTTGATACAAGCTCGTTCTAACAGAACTACCGTAATACTGAGCTAACGCAACAAACTGAGCTCGTACAGTGTGGTTAGCTAGGTTTTTAAAGAGATTTCTGATTCATGCGGAGTTCCTTGAATTAGGAAGTAAATACAGAAAAGGGCTAAAACAAATGAATTAAAGCCTGACTCGTAGAGAAAGTTTGAGGTGTGGAAAAATGGTGTATGATTCGGTCGGCTCTAAATAAAGTATTAATCAGAAAGCTGGTACATTACACTGTTTAACAAAATCCAATAGTAAGAATTAGCCTAAAAGTAGAATGAACTCGACTCGCTCTAATTAACACGCTAACTGCCATGGGGTTCACCGGTGGCCGGCGCTTCAAATTTTATTTAATTAACACTAGGTTTACGGACATTTCTTATATACTTATCTCTACGGACACGCGTCAAATTGACGCGTAAACGACACCGCACATTTTCTTTAAAAACAACATTTTATTTGAAAACAATATATTATACACTATCAACTTATAAATGAACCTATGTGATATTATATATTTATATAAAATTTATAGTATTTAACATTATACAACATTACATTTATTCCGCACATTTGTGAAATTCGAAATGCGTCAAAATGACGCGTCCTTTTACTATATCTTGAGCAAATTTAACATTGCAACAGTAATATCAGAACGCATGTACAATACTGAATATTTAAATATTCAGATTTTGATAGAAAAGAGAAATATAAATTGCGTCTGGCTGGTGATGGCTGGTTTCACTGTGGCAGTCAACGTATGAATTACCGACAAATACCTATTTATTTTCACCTAATACGCACACCAAAAAAGACCGCATTACGTATGGAATGACCTAATACTAAGCTACATCTTACAGTGTGTGCAATTGTTTTATTAAAACCCAGTCGATCCTTACCATCCACACACCTCCCCCTTACATCATTCTCGTTGCTTCAGAGACAGACCACGTACTGTGCAGAACATAATCGCGCGTCGCTAAGCTCCCAACTGTATGCGGCCAAAGAATCGAGTATAAAGCACTGCTTCGACATCCAGTCTTTCTCTTTATTCCATCGCTCCTCCGATTCCGGGATTAGGCGGCAGTGTCCCGATTCGTTCGATTCATCAAACGGCTTCGAAATGGAGGAACTTACGGGACTAAGCCGGCTGACACGCTGGCCCGGGGAACATTTTTCTGCAGCCGCACGTGTTTGTACGTTTTCGTACGGTTAGGGGAGCAGGCTCTTGGCAAGCATCAATATACGGAGCACGAAATTCCAGAGCAGAGAGGACGATGGAGGGAGATGGACATCGAAACTGATACATGGAAAGACAAAGGACGGGAAGAGGGTGAAAAGGGAAAAGACATCTTCCGAGGGTATATCTTGTCAGCCACCATACATCATGCTCGATGTCGGATCCGATTCTCATATTGTACCGCCATACGTAGATAGATAGATTTCTGTCCTCCCTGACGAACCTAGAACGCATTCATGCATTCAGCACAAGTTCTCGAGTCCTGTGTAATGGATTGACAGCACGCGAATCGAAGCTGCTTTTTGCTGTCACGTCTTTCGACTGAAGCAACTCGGAGATGTGCGTCTCCTTTCAGGATTTAGGGATCGACGAAAATGTGGAACGGATATTTCACTTACGAGAGTCCGCTAGACATTCGAGTCACCGATTTTTTCGTGAAATTTTGCAGAATGATAGTGTCAGGACATCCTGTATGGAATGTCTAGACTGCGGATCTTCATGCAATTTAAAGCGTTCAAATGTGTACACCCCCCGTCCATAAGTATTAGGACACGTACAAAAAATTCAGTAAACCTGAAATATTATTAGTTAATTACTAAAATCTTTAAGAATTATTGTGTAGTTTGATACCTTAGACTATAAATAATTAAAATCTTGAAGAATTATTATGTAGTTTGATACGTCAGACTATAAAGAATTCGTACTTTCAATATTACAATAAAGATTTCATCGGTTATGTGTAACACAACAATTAGAAACAATTTAATAATACTAATCGGTTCCAAGAGACTTAAAATGAATTGTTTTAAAGTTATAACAATTTGTTGAAAATCGAGTAGAAGAACTGTTAAAGTAGTGGAACAAGAATACCAAAATCAGTGTTCAATGTATCGATAATTAAAAGTAAGTGCAATTTCTGAATTAATTTCGCTTGAAGTCAACTATAGTTATTCGTCAGATTCATTATTTAACCCTTTACATTCGAAAGGTACCATAGGAGCCCCATAATACTCACATTTCAAATTTCCAACTTTGTATAAATAGCTAAAAATGATATTTAATGTCATTAGTTCTACGTGCACTTTTCATAAGCATTTAACTACTGAAACAACTATATTAGAAATTAAATAAACGTATAAAAGACTTCGAGTGCAAAGGGTAAATCGAATTACCAATATATATAACTTAGCAAATAACTTCGCCACATAAATTAATGCCTTTGATGAATTTATTGCAATTTTTCGATCTAACATAATTAGAGCTGTTAGCAATGTAGCGTTATAGTTTAAATTATTACATATAAGAACTGTATTCAAACGTAATTGAACATACTACATTGTATAGGCTATTTATATTGTACTCTAAGGGGTCGTCCCATATTATAAAATATGTTCAGTCTTCTGAAAAATGACCCAAAGCTGTGCAAGCTTATGTTAGTCACTCAACTGAATAAAAATGCTTAGTTGACATAGGTTTACAAATTAGTTGTTTTCTATTTGAATAAAATTGAAATAAATAATTTTGAATAAAATTGTAGCAGATTAAAATAAAAACAAGTAAACAGTAATTCCAATTGATAAAACGATGGAAAGAAATCATTGAAAAAGAGAGAAATTATTTCGATAATTAAATTTATTTCTTTGTATGCTCATTTATGTGATAAAGTTCATAAGAAAATACGCAAAGACATTTGAAATGTTCCGATATAAAAGATATATAAAAAGACACTTTTATTCAAATAGAAAATTGTCGCTTAACTAATTCGAAATTAATTAGCGGTCCTGTGTTAACTGAGCATTTTTTATTCGGTCCAACGCGTGCTATAAGCTTACGAGGCTTTGAAAATCATTTCCACACGCCCTGTCAATAAATAAAGAAGTAGAATTAAAAAATTCTATAATGGAAGCAATAAAGTACACTGATTTGAATTTTACGACGCGCAGAAACAGTTCCGAAATTGAGATATCGGAGCGAGGGCCGCGGTTTAAATTACACCGCCTATCTGTACATAATTTATATCCTTGTTTTCTTGCCGCGTTCCGTGGAAAATCCGCGAGGCGGGCGGAACGTCTCAATTTAAATTATCCTGAATAATTCTCGCAATATCCGATCTTTATGGCTTGGAAAATGCGGCCGCCTTTCCACAGCCTATAACGACATGATTTCCGCAACGGCGTAATGGTCCTCTTAATGCCGTGCCGCGGATCGTCATCGAAATTGACTCGCCTTATGATTTAACGGCAAAAGCAGTCGAGTTTAGCATACGAATCACCCTCGTGTCATCTGTCAAATTTCCGTATCGTATTGGATTGGTGCGTATAAAACTGCCGGTCGCAAGTAGTGCAATGTTTCCTTGGTTTATGGTCGATACAGAATATGAATTGTTCAAACCGGTATACAAGCTGATTCAGGAGGAATAGCAAAAATATTTTGGTATGCTGTAGTATCGATTAGTCTGAGCAAAAAAGTTCACATAAAGATGTGTCTAATTGTCAATGAATACGGAGACATACAGTACCCTGCCACTCCATTATGGGTACTCAAAATTTTAAACGTCGTTGGATTCTCAGCCAAATATTCGAGTTATGTCAAGTTTGGTAAGCATAAGTTTTGCACCCTCAGATTGTTTAGAATGTCGCTAACGACATGAAGTCTGTTTTGCCTACGTGAAATCATATCATTCTTGAATTCTGTATGCTGAAACGAAGTATCTCTGTTTTATCCTGGTCCTGTAATTCTCCTGATTTAAACGCGATTGAAGATGTATGGTTCATCCTAAAACGTCTAGTTTACCAAAGATTCAATCCCACTAAAGAAGTCCTTGTGCAAAATATTCAGGAAGTGTGGCGTGGTGCACAGGAAATAAAGGAGTTCAGAGATCGCTGCATTTCAAGTATGACCTCAAGAATTGTGGCCACCATCTATAGCCACGGAGGTCACACAAAATATTAAAAAGTGTTGTGTTGCTTTAATAAAATTGGGAAACAGAGATTTTGGTCTTTTCATAGATATAAGTAAGCTCTTAAAGTTGAAATTTGTAGAAAATATTGGGTGCCCATGATGGAATGGCAGGATATTGTACACTACTGTTCAAAAGTATCCCAATACTTACATGTTGGCGGATATCACAGAAATATCTAACAAATATAGTTTGTATATTGTTTTGTTATCTTACTTTACAAATATTATACTATCATTGAACAGCATAAGCAATATTTATTACAAATAATGTTGACAAAATTGCTATAAAATCAAAAACGTACATATACAGATGGTATGATGGGATCCAGTTGTAGACGACTTTATCTCTCGTTTGTTGTTTCTCCACGCCGTAGGAGATGATTTCGTTTATTCAAAACTTCTGATAATATTTTGCAAAATGAACGATTCGCAAGAGGGGCTGTAAAAGGTGCTTTCGGAACATTATGTCGTCAGAGGACACTAATTACCACCGAAAAGGCATGAATGCTTCAGTTAATCATTGGGAAAAATACAAACCGATGGTAACTATTTCGATTAGACAAAACAGCAGAAAACAACAGAACTACTTATCTAAACTTCCCCATTCAAAATGGCAATTTCATACTCACCAACCCAATAACTTCGGCATCCCGTGTTGCTCGCGTCCGCCGAATCGTCGGTTCGTTTCACTGGATCGTGTATCGAACTGGGATCGCCGTTACCGTCGCGAATCGACGCGTGTTTACGTGAAGGTAAAAAATAGGAACGTCGACAAGAAAACGGGGAAGGGTAAAGTCCGCCGCAAGGGAGCAGTTTGCGAACCCCGATGGTGCAGCCGAAGTTGGGATGTGTCTTTGATTAACGACCGCGACACTGGATCTGGAGAAAGAGGGACAGAGAGGCGAGCTAGGTACCGATCAAAGCCCTCAGACGCACTCGCTAGCCCCCCGCTAACAATAAGAAATATCTCGCCGGGTAATTTATTATCGATAGCAAAAAGCACGAGCGGCGCATCCGCCGGGACGCAGGGCGCCAGCCGAACGGTTTCACCGGCCACAATATTACGAATGGCTCCTATTTATTAGGTGTATGACGATCGCTTCTTTTCTGCTCTTCTTCTTCCGTCTGTCCTTGTAACCAGCTGGAAATTAACTCCGCTAGCCAGTCTTTCGATCGCGACACCGATCAGGAAACCCTTCGCTGATTCCCTTACCCGGTAGAGTAGCTCGCAGGACAGGGAACCGTGTATCGCTTGAGAAGCTACATTTCCTACCTAAATAGATCCAGCGCACGGAATGGCGGCCGATAAGGTTCCATCAGTCAACGAGATATTACGTTTCCCGGTAAACCAATGATATATCAGCCTCCCCTAGCACAACGAGCCCCAGAAAAGACACCCTCCCTGGGCCACGGTGACGTGCCTTCAAGCTTGCTCTGGAATCCCAAAGAAAACGACCCGGCACGGGATTACATATCGCGGAGAATTTATATTTTAAATCGAGTCGCATTAGGAGGCGACGTTTAAACGTTTTCTCTGGCGAGCTGAAGAGAATGCGCTCACCCTTGGTTTCTACGGTCTCATATCAAACGCGTGTAATAACGTAATAAATACGCATTTTACGTGGCTATGCCGGCACCGCTGCGACATTCTTGTCGGGGGACATTATGCTTAATGTTTGACGTCGCCTCCCTTTAACACCCGCCACACATCCTCGTGCGCGGCTGCCTTTCATCGTTGCTCGCCTCTCGTCTTCTCTCTGACCCCTTTGTGTTTGGTTTTCGGATACGAAATGGCGAACGATCGGCCGTTTCGTTCGTTTGATCGTCTCGCTTTGAACGGAACGCTTTTCACGCGGCTTCCGTGTTTCCTTCGGAGCAACCGTTTCAAACAAGTTCCCTTCGACCACGGTTTTTCGACAATTGACCGATTACGCGAAACTGCAGCCTCGATTGAAGCCCTGCGCCGAACAGAGGCAGCCAACGCGGGATAACTGCGTTAACTTGGCCCAACTAATTGACTGGCCCGGAGTTTTCCTATGTAAATGTTTGCAAAACTTGTTCTCAAGCAGCTTATACCGGTGACAAGTTTTAATCAGTTCCGGTAACGAATTCCAGGTGCCGTGGTCGCGGTAAAACTCTTATAACCGAGGCAAAAAGAAGGAACGGAGGCAAAGTTGCGGCGGGTATAATATATCGAGAAACGCGGGCTAAAGGAAAACCTACGGAACGCATTTAAAGGCGGAAGTTACGCAGCACGGAAAGAAGCCGTCATAAATGTTTCATAAGGAGAAGAAAAACATCCTGAAAGACACTTGCTTCGAGTTTCACCGCCGCCCCGATGGAGAGCAAATCGTTAATCATTTTCGGCGAGGTGGCCGCTCGGAAGCTAAGAACAAGCGGAAAAGTTCGATCGGCGTGTAACGAGAAGCGCGCGTTTTCTCGTTCACAAAAGCTCGCTTGTAAAAGCCTAAGCGCAGTGGGGTGACAAGTACAATGTCTCGTCGTCGGCATGCTCGCCGAATTTTTATTCCGACCATCAGAACTCACCCTCTTTACATCGTCTGGCGACCCCTTCCCTTTCCCGCAGCCTGCGTCGCCTCCATTCAATTTGCCGGGTTATTTTTCAGTCCAGCCTGTACTTAACAGGCCGTGCGTTTAGGCGGACAACGATTTTTCAACGGTGCAACACGCATTGCGTGCACTCACGCCGGTTACACGTAGCATATCGTCAAACAGGACGATCCTTCGTGTCAGCAGAAAAAGATTCGGTAACGAGGGCTCGATGAACACGGATATACTACGATTACGTTGTTATGAGGCGAAGTAGACTTGTTAGGTTCCTTGCGAAAGTAGATGCAGGTTACTTCAGTCAACTCCTTGTCTTACGATTTATCTTCAAACCTAAGTGTGCCTATTCAGATAAAGTGAAGAGATCATAACAAAAGTTACCTTTGTCAGTTTTTTTCAGGAGAGCAAAAGAATACCTTTGCATCTTTAATTTTTGTTCGATAGATTTCAATTTTTTTTAACAAAATATTTATCATATGATACAGCTGGTTAGGTGTTATTTGTAAGTATATCGCAGAAGAATTGTATCCAATTAAATCATGAAGTTGTGAAGTTTATTATAGAAATCAACTGTTCTGGAACTTATAAACTTTGGAATGCAGTTTTTACGTCTTCTGAATTTCGAAAGAATTTATTCTTTAAAAAATCGTCTAAATATTTGGAAAAGTGGCAATCTGTAGGGGAAAGGTCTAGGGAATGGGGGATGCGGCAAAATTTCGTATTCTAATTCAGTAAGCTTTTGCATTGTCGTTTTCGGCACACGAGGTCTTGCGTTGTCATACAGTAAGATTGATTTCCATTTATTGTTTTACCGTTAATTTTAAATGTACTTCCTCTGTTTTTATTTTTTCCACTTCTTACGTTTATATAACCTTCTTCAAATGTTAAATTAATTTCTTCTATAATTTTCACTGCAATATTGCCATGTTTATATTCGCAAAGAAAGATTACTCAAAAATCCCGGTTATTCATAGCTTCAAGAAATAATTTTTAAATTATGAATAACATGTATAAAAGACAACTAATGCACACGTATTATAATAAACTCCTTCTTTTTTAATATGGTCAACAATAATTGACTATCACACAATGTTTACTATATAAAACCATTCTGCGACGTTCGAATTTCGGAAAGACGACGTTTAAACAGTAACAGTTTTTAAGGATTATCTGTATTAATTTTCTTTAAAGGACATAATATGTACGCAATAATAGTAATGCATTAAAGGTATAGTAGTTTTGCAAGTTAACACTTTATTCCTTGTATTGTTTTAACAGATTCACTGCCATGGTGGTCACAGATCACTGACGCATGGAATTTTATTTAATTAAATAATTACTGATTTTATTAAAATCTTATTTACAATTAATATTGTAATAAGAATAGAATGCCAAGACTGTGCAGTTGAATAGTTACATATTTTTTTTCTTCGTGATACGTGTTTAAAATGAGATATTATATTATGTCTGACCAGGTACAGTCAACGTGTTAAAAATAACCATTTTTAAAATGAATTACCGTTCGATTGGTATTCAGTACTTTTTCTGATAACTCCTGCAAATGCTCTATTCATGTCGCACTTCAAAATTCCAATAAATATTTTCAGAGTTGTTGTTTATAGAATTTTAAGACTTATCTGTTCACTGGACCAGTAATTACATTTATCAGTCCATAACGTCCATGCCCAGTCTCCAACTATAAAGTTCTCTTAGCGTTTCTTCCACTCAAAGTGTTTCAATGTATGTATTATGGTGAGCATTAGGTTTTCCTCCTATTATTGTTAGAGGCAACTATTCGACTTTTTACGGTCTTTCGTTTGAATAAAGAACTATTTCCAAATGTTTCGTTGATAGTGTAGGCCAGTGATGACCTTCGGAGCTGCGGCCTTCCCCCACTCTAGGTCGATTCCCCTCATATAGGCTGTGATCTGGAACTGAAACGAGGGGAATGGATCTAGAGCGGGGGGAGGCCGCAGCTCCGGTGACCACCACTGATATAGGATATTCTAAAATTGGTGATCCAAACATTGAGTGCAAACAATGTTTACTGCATGAGACCATCCCGCGAAGTTCAAACTTCAGAAAGACGACATTGCATATGCACTAGCCTAATAGTATTGACGTAAGTTTTGTCGATGATTTCGATGAATCGCCTAAAAGGCACGAAACCGTTGCGCGAAGTCACCACTTGTTTCGGAGTTGCTTCCTCTTCGGCGCAGAAATGTATCGCCGTTACTTCAACCTACGAAACGAACGTGAGGAGAGCCGGTTCGTTAAGGATTGCGCGCGTGTCCGCTGGTAAATGCACGTGCGCGGAACTCGCGAAATATTTTACAATTACTGCGAAATCCATTAAGGCAAACCGAAACGGGCCGTGAGTGCGCGCCGCCAGAAATTCAGGATACGACGCGAAGTTCTTGCGAAGTTATACGGGATCCTCTTCGTCCTCGTAGCAAGCCAGGTCCCGCCTCGGGCTGCTCGGAAAACACGCCCCGCGTAATCTGCGTTATTTATTTATTTATTTCGAGCCACGACGGACGCCCCTGTGAACCCCATTTTGTGGCCGACTACAGCGCGCTCCTACATTCCGCTCGGATGAACTCCCGGTGTCGTTGCTTTTCATTCAGATCCTTGCTAACTGATCGCCGGATTAACCCCGCACCGCATGATTTTTTTTCTGTTTCACTGAACAATATATATTTAGTGTAAACGGCTGCACCTTTTATGGGAAAAATATTGAACAAAGAGTATAGTCGGATAAGGAGGTCAAATGTGCCCTTAGACCAAATTTGATAAAAGATACCATCTTCGCGCAAAATACCTCGGAAAAATCAGTTTTTACTCTTTTTAACTACGGCGCACCTTACCGAAAAATCTGAAAGAATTTGAGGATAATAATTATGATAAGGTGTTCTTACCATACAAATATAAATGTGGTGTTTTTAAAACTTCAGTAAGAAATCCACAGTTTTCACATTTTGTGAAAATTTTTAATTATGGCCAACTAGAATCTGCAACGAAAAAATCGGAAAAATTCCCTAACATATGCCATCGCATCCAAAATATGCTATATTTTTTTCAGAATTTTCTCATGCGACTAAATACGGAAAATAATGCAAAAACGGATAATCCGAACTTTTCCTGTTACTACCTCCGCGGTCGAGATAGAGGGCTGAAAATTGGTGTAAAATGTTTTCTTTTGATAAGCTATCGAATGGTTCATCGCAAGTCAAATTTGGTCTAAGGGCACATTTGACCCCCTTATCTGCCTATACCGTCTTTTGACATTATTAAATCTTTTATTTATTGAGGAAACTTAAGTGTGCTATGCAGGGTGACCCACCTAAATGTAGCCACCTAAATATCTACTTCAGTTTTAATGATACAACAAATATTTTATATGCAATTTGGATGGTATCGAAGGACGAATACGCCGCAAAGAGCATTTTTGCGCGAACGTCATCTTTTCCGAAGTTTTGAAGGTCCACCGATATTCACATTTGCATATAAGTGGATATTTTTTTCCCTTGCATATTATAGCTGACATGAAAATGTATTCAGCGGTGTATAATGACATGACCTTGGAACGATCTTTGATTCCCAAAATGAAAATTGCACGTGATATTTATTTTCATCGAGGAATTACTCCGACTATACCTTGCTTTATGACGCTCGATATGAGGCTCTTTTGAAATATAGTAATGTCTTAGTGAATTCGTCACAGACCCAAGCCTTCAAACAGGAAAGTCTTGATCTTGCTATTTAGAAATATCTGACAAGGATAAATCGCCACCCTGAGGGTTTTCTGGACGGAATCGGGTCCAAATCATAGCGACTGATGAATATAAACAAACTGTAGAATATTAACTGTATCCGTCCAGCTGTTTTTCCAAGAAATGGTATGAAATGTTACCGTTTTAATGTCGTCGAGATCATTTTTCTTTTTAACTGAAAGCTTGTAATAAATAGAATGAAACAGCCTTAGGGGTTGTCGCTGTAGAGTGAATATTTCTGCAAAAAATTGACTTTTTGTTATTTCGTGCTACCCATGTATACCATAAAGTTGAAGCCCCTTTTTTAACAGCGGCGGTGAGTGCAGGGCAAGGGACTTCAAAGGTAAGTACGGGAATTCAAACCCGGAAGGGTGTTTCATTTTCTACTTTTACTGTTTTATTTCTCAATAACGTAAAATTAAAAATTTTACAAACATAAAGTTTTGCTTGATAAAGAAATATATACGTTATACACATCTGCAAAACCTATCAGAAATGTAAATTGCCTTATCCTCTGTTTAACTGTCCGATTTAAATATTTAGTAGGACGTTTATTCTTTGAAATTAACTCCTGTTAAATAATTCAGAAATTTTATAATATATGGAAAATTTTCAATTTTACATTGTACAGAAGTATAATAGTCAACTAAAAATAACTGGTTAGTGAAAAAGAAGGAATTGAAATAGAAAGAAAGAGACTCTGTCGGAATTTGAACTCTCATACTTGGACCTTTGGGACCTCAGTTTGGACTCACTGTCGCTCTTGAAATAGGGCCTCAACTGTATAGTATATACAGGAATAAAAAAGTTAATATATATATAATTTATAAAGATATAGTTGTCTGAAACTCCACAGCTCTCTGAATTAGTTATAACCAAGAAACAGTTTGAAACAGTTTATAACTGTTAAAGCTAGTAACTATTAAGCAAAACTTCCCTTAAAAATTCTTAAAAATCCTAAAACGGTACGTAGCGACACTAAACTCATGAAGCCAACGGATGTAGCTGAAAATCTTAAATTAATTTAAAATCAATGCACGAGGCTACTCTGATCTCTTTTGGAAAACATAGTCAACAAATCTACAGACTCTACGGCTTCATTACCCCCGCGCACACCCAAACAATTAAAACAAAAACACAATATCTAAATCAAACCTTCCCTGAAAGATGGATCGGCCACGGTGGTCCCGTTCATTGGCCACCAAGGTCTCCAGGCCTCGTTCCATTAGGTTTTGGGTTACGAGGATGGCCGCTACGCCAGTTTCCAGTAGACCGTTGGAAAGCCCATGAAATTCTGCGTGGGATAGGCACCCTGGTACCTGACTGGGGACACTCCTCGAAACAGTATTAAATCAATTGTCGGACAAATCGCGATTCTAGTAATGAGACAGGGATGCTGACCTCCTCGGAAATCTGCAATTTCGGATGTCCCTGTTGCAGTCACCCAAATTTACAGTAGACCATTGGAAAGCCCATGAAATTCTGGGTAAGATAGGTACCATGGTACCTGACTGGGGGCACTCCTCGAAACAGTATTAAATTAATTGTCTGACAACTCGCGATTTCGGCAATGAGACAGGGATGCTAGCCTCCTCGGAAATCTGCAATTTCTGGAGATGGCAAAGTGTACAAAGAAAAGGTAATTCAAGAGACGAATTGCTCGCTCGCATTATGGATTGTGCTGTTCTCGTAAGGGAACATCAAAACGTCATCAGAAGAACCACACTATTGTTATCACAATAGTAGCCAAGTGCATTGAGGTTGGGATTTTTGAAGAATCACTGGGGAACTGTAAGTTATTTGTCAAATATTTGTGTTTTGCATTATTCAAATAGTCAATAATATAACCAACGAGTCACTTATCGTTCTTTAATAACTCTCATAATAGTTCTTTTGTGCATAACCCAACATCGACTGCTATGGTCATTTAGTCGGGGGACCTACAGTTTTAGGTCGATTCCATTGTAGTTTAACTTCGGTAATTGAACGAGAACCAATGTTTCCTACCCAGCAACTGCCGTTGTCATCATAATAGTTTGTTACAAGCCAGTATCAAACAGATACATGTTCGTACGCATTGATAATTGAACACATATGTGGGATTCAAAAATATGACACAAACTGTGAGTCGTGAATTGAAATAATAAAACTAATATATATATATATTAAAATAATAAAAGACAGCACAATATATATCTCCTCACAAACAGACTCCACGCAAAACTCTCCACGCAATACTCTCCACGCAATACTCTCCACACAATACTCTCCACGCAATGCTCTCCACGCAACAACTCAAACGGTTCTCTTCTGCACTCTGACCCGGAGGTCCCAAAAATCTATACACACACACACACACACACACATTCCACACGCATTTCCACACCAGATTCATACAGAGGAGATGCATTCCCAGAAAGTCACACGATCCGTTCGATACTTGACTTCTGAGAACGCACGCACCTTTCACACCACGCATCTCATCAATCCTTCCACACTTTTCATTCATGCACCTAAACAGTTCGCCTAACTAAACTGTCCTCGAGGCTAAACAAGAAACTAGCAGGCGCTGAATTTCTCCTCGCCTAAACGCTAGCACAAATACACACGAAAGCATCCACCAACTCCACACATATTTATATGAACTTTTTTACTCATTGTCAGAATAACTGATAGCACAACATACTAAAATATTTACTATTCCTCCTGAATCATCCTGTATAGGTAACATTTAAAACCATTATTGTACAAAATAGCTGATCAGGCACGGTTCCTATTCTACAGTTCGTTTACATTCACCAGCCTCTACGATTTGAACTCGATCTCGTTAAAAAATCACTCGTCCAATTCACAACCCCTCACTATGAGTATAATCGAAATTACTTATGCTTCACGCTATTCTACCTTTGCCATTCATTGGTCAAGGGATTTGATGCATTCCTTTCGCTGCATCTTCGCCGGCGCAAAGAAAAGCTCATTTCATCGCGACCCATTCGACTAAATCAGGGTAGCAATGACTATGACTCGAGAGACGTTCGTGCCCTCCTATCCGGAATGAAACTCGCGCTGATAATAATATCCACAGCGCGGCTGGAAAGCGAGAGAAAGTCCGTGAAAGGATGGGAAGGAGCCGAGACGGCCTAAGATACGACATTCGTGCTGTGGTTTTAACTCTCGGTTATGAGATTGCCTGATTCAAGGAAACTCTATCTGGCCGTACGTGTGCACGGCCGCTGTTCGTGAGAATGCACGCGTACATACTCTCTCGTGCCTACCTGAGCATGTATTACAAGGAAACATGGGCCCGAAACACGCACCCTTCGAAATCACACGGAGTCGCGCCCTGGAAACTAACTGCAGGAAATACCAAGGGTCGTCTGACATCCGAAAGATACAGCAGATAAACTCGTTGCTTGGGCTACGAGTACGAAACGCCGCGTGTCTGTGACTACGTGTCTGGCTGCGTGTGTACTCGCGGATGAATGGTGCGTTAGCCAGATAGCGTACAACCCGGCTTAAATACCGACCAACTGACGAAGAAACTTTTGCTTCGGTGACGTTTCAATGCTCCTGGAAAAGGAACAGCATCCACCTCCGCTTCGGTTACGGCTTTTAATGTTCCCGCTGCGCGTTCACAAAACTCACCAGAACATTTTTTTTTCCTCGTGGTCACCGGAGGCTTCAGCTGCTCGAGCAACCGCGTTTCGATTATTCGGCCACGGTTAATCGAATCATCAGAGCGGGGTTAGGAAAGCGTAGGACCGGGAGAGAAGCCGCAGGAATAAAAGGGAAATGTATGGAAGGAAAGATCTAATTTGTTCCTGTCGGGTCTGTTTTCGGTTGGGGGTGGCTACAGGCGGGGGTGTCGGGGCGAAATTAATATTCATAAGCGTCCAGAAAGGTCTCGAGGGCGGGGTCAACTTACATGTATCTTTCGCTACTGACCCCAGCTACCAGCGCGATAACGGTCAGGAATTAAAATACCGGCCGGCCAGGTTTCAACCCTTCTTGGTCGTTCGAACCCCGACGCGCACGGATGCGAGCGTCGTCGTCTGATCTCGTTTCTTGAAATTCCGCGGCTTATGCGCGGGGGCTGATCCTCACCCGTTTTCCGTTCCTGTTCCTCGAAATGTAAATCCTGGCTGAACGCGCCACCAGGGAGAACAATCGCGGCCGTGGAAAATTTGTTCCGTGAACGGCGAGCATGGAATTTCAAGTTTCGCTCGCCGCAGAGCCAACGAGCGCACGAATCTAACGACCAGCTTCTCGGTTCGCTTTTTTCTTTTTCGTCTCGGAACGTGGAACGTTTCCGAGATTCCCGGCTGGATGACACCGTGGCGATCGTTTGACAGAAGATGTCATTAATTGAGCGAACGATTAGGCGCGAAGCGACACGGGCGGACCAGGGACGTCTCGAAGACAGAGGCGAAGGTGGATGAGCTGGCACTTCCTGCGCTATACAATTAGTCGTCGAGTATTAATCCTGCTCGGTAGCCGTTACCCGACAGGATATTATGGTCCCGCAGGCAGTAACAATGAGGATTATATGGGGAAAACGCTTCGATAGCGTTTCTAATACATGCTGTACCGGTGTGCGGCGGTTACACAGGCTGCTCGCCGTTCTCGTAAACGTTCACGGACTGACTTAACTTGCCTGGCAATAATAAAATGATATAGGAGGCGAAATATGCATTTAAATTATCGCCCCGCGATAATAATTTGCATACCGCCGCGGCACCTCTCCGCCACTTCGATGCCGCCGGTTCGCTTAGTTTAGCCCCGTTTAATTTAAATAATACTTCTCAGCGCGGGGGAGCACGGCTCTGCCAAGATATACATAAAATCGCCATAACATTGTAAATTATAACTGATACGGCTTATATATCGCGGGAGAGGAACAGAGAGGCAGAACCCTCTCTCATCCTTCTAAACTTCTACGATCCTCCTTCGCTTCCTCTCGTTACCGGGACCCGCTTTTAGGCCACTCGTGTCCGCCCCATTACCGAATCCTAAATGCCTTCGACACGTATCCGTTCGTTCGAAAAATGCCACGCACCGCACACGAAAATCATGCAACATCATTCGGAAAGTTTGGTCTTCGTTTCCTTTCCGCCTGATAAACAAACCGATCCCTTTAACACCCGGGGCGAAATCTTCCCGCGCCATAAAATATCGCCAGCGCGCAATAAGTTTCCCGTAATGATTCTAATAAGCCGACAAAGGAAATTCCGCATTCAAATGTGCTCGTAATTTCCGCGGTAATGACGTAATAAAATCCCATGTATCTGGTATCAATAAAGGGAGCGTATTCGTCATGTTCCCGCGGGTACCGCGGCATTTATCTTGCAACGGAATGGTTCGAACGACGATAATGGCAACCGTAAGTCACTTTCGCGCGGACGGCCGGCGCTCCCGGTTCGCTCGCCGGCTGAAAACTCGAGAAACGTGTCGGGAAAAAATTAATAATCCTCCGACGGATCGAAGAAACTCGAATTCTATGATAATCAAATGGGTTTCCGTCAGCGGCCTCTCCACGGTGCGCGATATGAATTCCTCGTCGGTTCTCCTAGCCCCTTCCGGACGCAGCGACGCACACGCGCGTGCAAACCGTGACTCCCGCGGCCTTTACGTTATTATTTTATTAAGCTGTAATGGAAAGAGAGACGGGCGAGACGTCCGAGCGTCCAGGCTGCAACGAACGACGGAAACAGCATGAGAAAGTGCAGGCGGTCGTTGATGAAGCTGGCTACCGTTCGACCATCCTCGTGCCAGCCGGGCCACGCAATTCCGCAAAGTATGCAGATCTAAGAATTCAAATGGCCGCCCTATAGCGACCGTAAAATGGCGGACAATCGCGCTCGTAAACCACTATATTAAAATTCTATATCGTCCCCCACAGCGAGCACCACCACCGCCGATGATATCATTCCTCCTGCTTCCACCGCCTCTCCGCCCCCGTTTCTACTCCTTTCGTCGTCCGAGCCGATGCGTCCGGCACAACCTTCCCACCTACCGATCTTTACATTGTGCAGAGTTTATGCGCGTGCCGCGGTTATGCGTTCAAACGTTGGCGCCTCGTCGCATGCCTCGGAACAATTTCCCCCGGGCGTGAACCGCCGATACGTACGCGAGCCATTCCGCGTCAAATCGCACGGCATTTGCTACCGTGTCATGGATCTTTTGTAAATTTATATTAGATGTTGATTTTTTGATGAAATTGATTTCTTGTAAAATTTTGCATCCCTGATTGAGTTGCTTTCAAAATGATAAATGCCAAACTTCCGTGAGATTGATCGTAACGAGTCGACGCTTTATCATTTTGTTCTGAATATTTATACGTATTTCAGATAAATATGATAAGTAACGCTGTTTTTTAGTGTGACTTCAAACGTAAATTTAACAATGTCGCCCATTTTTAAGTATCGATGCACTGAATATTGGTTTTGGAATCCTTGTTTCACTACTTTAACACGTTGACCGCCGCAGTGAAAACAGCCATACCTAGTCAGGCGCGATATAATTTACTATTTTTTATATAAATCTTAAAAAAAAAAGATTTGTGTACTCAGTCGTGTTCTTCTGTTCCTACATCATTGTTTCAGTATGAAGTTTGCTCAGAATTTTGTAACAATCGATAATTATTTATTTAATTTAAATTTGAGGTGTCGGTCACCGGTGACCGCCGCGGCGTTCGACGTGTTAACAGTTCTTCAATTCAATTCTTACATGATGCTTCCAATTTCGTAAGTCCACATCTATGTAAACTTTAAACTTTTCTTATCAAATTAATTATATTCATCGAGATGTTCGATGTTTGATTCGAGGCACTGTTGTGAAAGGGCTGCGGGAATTTTTATTCTATTAAAATGTAAAGAAGGATACAGTTATCTTACAGTTAGTCGTTCTCCTTTTGGAACATAATTTTTCCAAAATGCTTCACTGATGGATCCTACAATTTCAATAGAGTATTCTGTATATACAGTATCAAGTCATCCCATGAGTAACGTCGTTTATAAATGAGACTTCAAGCGTAATTAATTCAGCAATTGCACTTATTTTTAATTATCGATACATTGAACATTGGTTTTGGTATCCTTGTTTCACTACTTTAACAGTTCTACACCTGGATTTTCAACTAATTTTTATAGTTTTAAAACAATTTATTTTAAGTCTATTGCAATCGCTTGGTATCATACCGTTGTTTGTCAGCTAAAAAATTGTCGAGCCATATGAATAGGTAAGTAGCTAGTTTCCAGTGAGATAATGTTACTCAAACACCAACATAACATTTTGTCATAAAAATTGCATCTAATTTACAAAATTGTTGACTACAGCTCTTTGCTGTAATAGTCCAAATTTTTGTTGAGAAATTCAAAACAATATATGTGTCCGACATTCCACCATGTGCACAATCAGATCTTTATTAGATAAAATCGAACAGTATATTCATACTTATTTAAAGTATGTTTCATAAGATAGGGAACGACTATACCTATGAGATGATCTGATATGTACAGTCATCTTGAAGTTAAAAAAACGTACTTTTTATTGGCATAAATAAATTATAATATCTGTTGTATCAACAAGTTATATTCGCGTATCAACCAGATGGAGCAATGCTGGGAACATTCCGAAACAAAATGAAATTTATGACATTGCAGCCTTTTACCTCTTATCCATGTCTTACTGAACACCAAACTACTTTTTAATTTCCAAATTTTGAACAGTTTGTTTGGAATATTATACCATATCTACATATACAAGATGCACTCAAAAGCAAATTAAGAAAACAAAATCTAAAGTAATTTTATAAAAATTACTATAAGAAAAATATTGTAGATTAATACTTCGAATTTTTTTAGTGTTTCCTTCCAAACATTAGAACCTTCCAAAAAATTTACAGAAATTAGACACTAATTAATTTTTAAGCTATTCGACTTAGGAAGTTATAATTTTAGGCAAACTAATTTCTTAAAGGAATCAACACATACTGTAAATTTAAAAAAATCTGTCCAGATAAAGCGTGCAAGCTGGTTCTTTGGTATCTATCATAGGTAGAAACAAAATCTCTTTCTCAATTTTTAATGATGAGGAATAGTAATTGTACGGACAATACTTCGAATCCTCGTGTCAATTTTTGTTTTTCCTGTTTCCCTATATTCTATTATTTACCAAATTATTTTTTGTTTTATTACTTCTTTAAATTTGTAATAGTTATCTAACTAAACTGCATACGCTAGAATTTAATATACAGGCTGATGGTTATTCGAATAACAGTGATTATTCCATACCACTGCAACCAGCATGATTCCTTACATAAAAATAAATCGATAACATAGAATGATTTTTTGTTGTACGGAGCCTTGTTTTCGAAAGAAATCGATCTTTGCAATTCGCTGAGTACAAACATAATTAACTGAAAATCGCTTTCATATTTCTCTATGGACTCTTGCAAAATTATTAAAGTTAAGTCGCGAAAGGCCATTTCTTTGTTTACAGTACATCTGCTTTTTCAACTATAAAAATGAGAAGTCAATTTGCTGGCATAAATAAAGCTTCGACATCCTAGTGTCAATATCTGTACAACAGTTTGTACAGCCATGCAGTAACACTTTGTTAAGTACACGTGCACTTGGATAATGTACAAAATGATATTTTTCGGGAATAAAGCTTCGTACCAAAAGAAATTATTCTACGTTTTCGACATGTTTTTAATGGCTTTAAAGCAGTACAATGAGCATTCATACGTAGAAGGATTATATGATAAAAAATGTAGCATTATGGCCGAACGGCTGAAATTTTATAATGATATCCTCGTTATTTGTTGGAATTTTTTAGAAATTCGATGGATATTTGAATAAACAGTGATTATCGCCAGTAATTATTACTAATTAATAAACAGAATCCGTTTAATGTATTTCATTTCATCCTTACTGTTAGTATTAATTCTTGTGTTATGTTTATACAAACTTATGATACTCAGACTGAGGATGTTTACGCGAACATACATTTTTAGAGTTCAATACTTCTTATGTTACTGCACTTATAGAAATTAAACTTTGACAAAGTTATATTTTGTTGCGTAAATATTTAAAAAATGTACTTTTTATTTTTTCAACATCTTAAATGTGTGGAATTTAGATATTTGGGCATGGTAAATTACATAACATCCACAGTCTAGTAATAATTGCATTTGTGTTATGTACATCCAGTTGCAAAAACAAACATATACCTGTATATTTCTGGATATATGTTCACAACATAATACAATGAACCAGTAAATATGTCCGCAATATAATTATAAATGTAAAAACTGTATAACCGGGACATGTGAATTCTTTCCTTCTTTTTTTTCCTATTATGAAATACTAATTTCTTTCAATTTAAAAAACGAAAAATGGAGTTACAGTCTGTTCGATAGCGTCAAGAATTAACATACTACTATTCGAACTACCAGGCGCACGTAAAAGGAGATCGGTCTTTCCAAATTATTCATAATTTAATTTAAAACTCCTCGAGTTGAGCACATATTTCTCCATTCCCATTATTATTTAC
The DNA here is from genome assembly GCA_916610135.2 of Macropis europaea. Taxonomy (NCBI): domain Eukaryota; kingdom Metazoa; phylum Arthropoda; class Insecta; order Hymenoptera; family Melittidae; genus Macropis; species Macropis europaea. Next base: position 19,032,713 of record OU744345.1, on the reverse strand, counting down.
ATATTCAGAAAAACAGTGGAAAGGGGAACAGAAAAGCTATTTGCTTTTTTTATTCACATCGGAAAATTCAGACATTCGTTTTGTAAAACACGTTTAGCACTTATTATTTTATTTCTATTAACAAAATAACTTCTAAGATGAAGTTACGATCGGATGCATCTGTCTGATTATGTTTTCATTTCTATTTCAACAAATTACATTCCTAATTATATGCCCAATCTGACCTCGACTTCGACTTCTATTTACGAAATTTTGTACTCCAGTATTCTTTTTCATACGTATACATTGTACTGACTAATGACTCATGAATATGTATGATTAATTTACAGGTCTAAATAATACTTGAATGTGCAAAAATATAAAAAAAAAACAATGGTGGGTGTGCATAATGTTGTATTGAAGTCTAAATAATAATTTTAAGCTTTTTTTGAAGGTACAATACACAGATTGCCAGAACAAGAAACTTCCAGTAAAGTGGAAACAAGGTGAAATTAAAAACAATGTGTCTAAACATTGAATCTGTCCTTCAGATATTTCCCACGTATCAAGTTGCTCCCTGTACATAAATTTCTAAATAATAAAATTGGAAAGACCAAGATGAACGGTCACAGAAAACAGAAAAAAGAAAATTAAAAGTTCGAGACAGAACAGCAGTTAGTCTCATTCTCTTCCGCGACCGAACAGACACCTGAAACATCCCTTATTCTCAGAGACCTCTCGATACAAAGAAACTTTATCGGTTTCTCGTCTACCGACTTTTATATCCCGCAAAGTCTGCGACCACTCACCGGACATGGGCATTCTCGTTTACGTGCATCCCTTGTCCGTGCATCCGGACATTGGCGCCAAGGTTCCCGAGGCATAAACTGCGCTCATACGTGTCTCATCCCTTTGCTGCCATTGTCCCGGACGAAAAGATCGGTGAAAGGGGTCACGATAAAAAACCAGGGTGACGCAGTTAATTAGAAAGCGGCCAAATTGCCTCGATCGAACCGTCCGGCGACCCGCCCAATGATTCGCCGAAAAGACGAATTACGGGCACGCGACAGGTGAGTAAACAGGCAGGAAGAAACAAAAGGCAGAGAGACGTAATGGGTATTACGTACGCGTATCGTTGATTCGTGTCTCACGTGTGCGGAATGACGGGAATACGCAATAAGTTAATCGTGTTAGCGGCTCGCTTGATTAAACGAACGATCAGGCTGATGGCGAGTGTCGTACGGGTCGCGCAGGGACCGTGGGTGCGGCTTGCTCGGACATTAATACAAAACTCGATTGTCATTCGTCGTTCGACCCCGCACATCTGATTACGTCGATTCATTAACCGTAGCCGCCGGTAACGTCCACCCCAAAACGAACCGCTATGTTCACACATCAAGCCTATCGTCCCTGTCACCTCGTTCGCGTGGAAACAACAGCTCACCGATATACTTCTGTTTGCTCTGCTCCTTAGCTGCTCCCGCGACGCTGGTGAATTAAAGCTCGGCTGGTCGACGAGGCTCGGCAAAATTTCCGCGGAACAGAGAGACAAAGAGAGAGAGAGATAGAGAGAGGGAATGAGCAAGTGTGGAACGATAAAGGGTGTCGGAGGACGACACGATGGGCCGGGTAAGGCTGGAAAGCAGTGTACGAGGAACGAAAGGAGGGGTAGGATTCCCGATGCCGACACCGGCGCCCGTGCCGCACGAGCCTGTAATGCGTTATTAATGAACACCAAGAATTTCATTAAAGATTGTTTGTATATCAAACTGTCCACTAAATTATGCCCTATAACCCCCGTGGCGCCTTCTCGTGCCTGGAAACTATTGGCTGCGGCCACGGTAGGCACCGCCTTTTGCACCTACCGGCTGCACGCGATTCTTCAATCCTTCCGAAGCCTGCACGTTCACGGTTCGACAGGACATTTCATCGAATCGATCGACGTGATCGCAGACGGTCGATCCTCTCGCGATAACATTGCTAGGGTATCGAATGAGCAAAAGCCCTGCATCGGGCCAGCTCGACCGAGTCAGTTATTTCGCGACCTTTGAAACATACATTATTAGAAGGGAGGGACACGATATAGCCGGTAAGTACGACGTGGTGCGCGTGACAAGGAGGAAGAAGGATGCACACAGGGAAAGAGAGGAGGATGGCCAAAGGGGTGCATGCAAGACTCGAGGGAAAGAGATGGAACGAACGAACAAGCATGACGCGTCGAATGAACGGCCAGGGGGAAGAGTGGAGCAGGCTGGCTAGGTGGGGAGATACTGTTAATCGTTGGGAAGCTATTAACTTCGGACTGGAATGCCCCATAGCGCCTCATTTTGTTCAATGCAAATTTACACCCGACGTCGACCACCTAACGGGCCTCCCTCCACCTCTTTCTCACCGAAAACGACACGTACACCGGCCGTGTGTCCCGTTGTCCTCCTCCGTTTATCGACCTTCGGTCTCTCGACCGAACGGGCTTCAGTTTTCTGGGATTTCACGCGATTCGTTGGCCGGAGAGATACGCGAATTCGAAAATCGTATCTAATTGAAATTCCTCGCGAGTAATGGTCCAAGTAGTCGGCGAAGAAGCTGCTCGAACTTATCCAATTTGGTTGTCTCTCGTAGACGATCAACGTCGTAATCGGTGACCCGGTTCGTGGCTGCACAGCGAAACTTGGACCCTTCTAGCGTTACCGCCCTCCTCCCTCTGATCGTCCTCCCGTGTCTGTTGTCTTATTAGTTTAGAACTTAGGCTTAATATAAAGTTGCGTGTGTCGCGCTTGCGATGAAAGTCTGGCTGGCAGACAATGACGGGTCGGAATTTGCCTCGGACGAGCCGGCTACAATTACGCTCGCGTAATTTGAATTTTTCCGCAAGTCGTCGGATACGTACGTCGCGAATTCAGAGACGATCCGTCACGGCCAACTAAAATATTACACGCGAAGCTGTGCACCTTAACGCGGAAAATAACGCGTATGGAGGAGCTCACTGATAAATTGCTACGTAACGGGTGCTCAAGATACACATAGTTAACAGCGGAATGCGGCAGGGCGATGACTAACGACGACTGATGCTCTCGCTATATAATTTCAAAGCGGAGGCACGTACACACGCGAAACGGAAGCGCCGCCGGCCTGACAACACCTTAATATGGACAAATGCCGGACTATATCTCAGATGAGGTTTGCTTTGCATTATTCGGCTAACGCCCTCGTTTCCCATCTTTGCCAGCATGCGTTACGGTTATCACCGTGCTTCCCTTTTTCGCACCGGCGAAATCCGACTCGCGTCACGCTGGAATGTTAATGAAACATTGGCCGGCATTAAAAGTTTCTGTTTGGACGCGGAACGATGCTCGCGTCGGTTTCATCGGTCCTGCGTCTTCTCGGAACGACGACTCGCGTTAAACGCAGGAAGGTAACGAGGTGCGCGGTCCCCCAGCCGGGAGGACGAAAGCGGAGAACAGGGAGGCGAGTGTATAGGTCGGATTTTAAGAAACCGTGACAAGACTGAAGACGTTCAGCCGACTGACGTTTAGCAAGACCGTGAAACGATGGTGAGTTAATGGTGCCGAGTTGGTGACAAGTGCGACGAAGAAGAAAGGAGAGAGAAAGAAGTCTGGCGGGTGGAAGAAGCGTGAAGAAAAGAGGGTCACGGAATGGATGTGTTCACATTATACCCTCTGTTCTTTTAATTTCTTCAAAGGCCCTCTCCTGCGCAACACCTTCCTCCTTCCAGCCTCGGATTAATAAGGCGTCGACGATGTGACGTCTTTTTTCTTTCACCCCTGGACGGGACAGCAGACAGCTACCAAAGTGAATGAGAACTCTCGCTGAGAGGATAACGGAGGGAGAGAGAGACCACTCTCTTACCAGTACTTAACAGCGGGATGAGATGAGCTGCCGTTAATAAATGTGTTTCTAACTGCAAGGGAGGAAGAGGTTGGGCACTCTTGCCCACGTTGTGTGCCGCTCAGCTCCCCGGAGAATAAGTCTTAACGAGAAGAAAACTTTTAAACGCGCTAGACCTTCGTTCCTTCGATGCTCCGGGGGGCCGCAGTTTTTCTCCGCAAATCGTGGACATTTCTTTTTCCGTTTCGTGGATTTTACATCTTCGTTCCCGGCACGTAGCCCTGAAACGGTCTTTACGACGGGGGATCAGGAATACGTCCAATCAGCGCGTTCACCCGTGGATCACAATGTGCAACCATGAAATGCTTCCTACAGTATGGATGAGCTGTTTGATGACTACTGATTCCGCAAGCCAGTACTCAAACCGGAACATCAGTAACTCAGTTTCATTGGCTGTTCCTCTGCCTATTTGGGATAACCATATACCCATGTGAAGTCAAACCAAACGGCGCCTAAAGGATATCTTCCAACTCGGGAGAGAGATCAGCTTTCGCGGTAGCAGTGATCGTCACTGTTCTGATCGAATGATTTAAGAAAAGAGTTCATTCGCATTTTTTCATCTCTTATGGGATGCGCACAAGGTTGCGTTGTTAAATCTTATGTACGTTACACGTCAAATTAATCTTGATATTGTTATTTAGTGAAATAGATGAGAACTAACCGAAGCTCAATTGATTCAAAATAGACATACGTGAAAATCCAATGATTAGACATCTTAACCCACTCACTGTCATGAACTCCATTTGGGGATCCCGCCTATTTAAGATTGTTAAATCCGTGGAAAGACAACTAAACTCTATAGAATTACATTAAAATTTTCGGAAAAAAGTTGACAGCTAATGGGTTAATAAAGGCAACCCTCAAAGTACAAAAATCCACGTGGACTAGTACCTCCTGAACTGATCAGATGACGATGGACCGAGAGTAAGGTTCAGCCAGTCAAAACTTCATCCACGCTTGACGAAATTTCATCAGACGTTTTATGACCGGCAGAAAACTCTTAAGCTTATTGTCGAGGATTCTAAATTTAAGTATACGGAGTTTTTACTAATTATCTCACTCTGTAAAAGCTATTTCTTGCAATCTAACATATTTAAATACGCAGAAAATGAAATTCTACACAGTAAGTAAAACAAGAAATAAATTTTGTAACATTCAGTGTAGAAAACATAGTTCTATCAAGTTCCCAGTAATTGCATTAACATAAATAATATGTAAGTCTTAAAATTTATATTTGCGTAACCATCCGCGCTCTAATTATAAGTTTACCCATCCTCCTGTTGTAACGCAACACATATTTTACATCCGGAATATTTTTATCCTGCATCCTATCAGGGAAGCAAATCGAGGGCAATGAGCAGACGAGAAAGCTTTTGTCATTTGTTTTAGCACCACCGCGTTTCACGTAAGTTTGGCCGCAAGATTCGAAGTAGCTCCGATAGCATCGGCCCTCGTTCGTCGTCTCGGTGAGACTACCCTCCGGGTAAAAAAAATAATTGCCCCTTGATACGCGCCGATACGCCGCGCCAGGCCGTAACGATGTTCGCGTTCGCGAACTTACTTCGAAATTAAATATCGAGGCGAAAGAGGGTGGCAGGCGAAGGGACGTTAAAGAGGAATCCCCAGCGTCGAGGGGGAAAGGGGGCTCGTCGTGCACCTGCCTTTTTCCCGGACCGCCGTGATAAAAATCAAACTGGAAAACAAACGAGGAACAGGATCGTATTATAAAGTTTATTAATCGATAGACGATGCGCCGCGAGGGTAAGGCTGAAAGTTCATGGGCTGGGGGAAATATCTCGTTACGGTTGAAAATTAAAATTGTACCGCTGCACGAGGAGCGAACGACCGAACTTTTGTTCGATCCCGTCTGTCGTATCGGAACGGTACCGGGATTTCACGTTTAATTTGCGAAATGATCTGCTGGCGTTCCAGAAACTTCGACCGACAGATCCTCCGATCTTCGAGATCAAGAGTCTGCTGATCAACGAGACCGGAACCCAGCTGGCTCTGTGCGGCAACCTGGGAATAGTTCTGATGGAGCTTCCGAAGCGATGGGGCAAAGAAGGCATGTTCCAAGGTGGAAAGGAGGAAATCCTCTGCGAGTGAGTAGCGTTCAGCGGTTGATGAAACATATTTTACAGGGTGCGGCGAATCAATCCGTGCGAGAGCTTACGGGCCAAGAAATCCAGCTCCTAAAAAGCGAGATAAGGTAGAGCGCGAATAATAAATCGCACTATCTGGTTCCCTGCACCTCCTGTGGGTGTCCTAATATCCTGTAATTAAGAGGGTGTTACGATGACGCTCGAACCCCTTTGGCCTCCCTCTTATGGAATTAAGGTGGCTTTACTCGGTTAGTTTTCAAAAGTTCCAGGCCCGGAAAGCACCGCTGAATACTAACCGCCTCATCAACGACACATGCCACCGAGACTACTGCCTCGCGTAACATTACCCTCCTCCTCTGTCACCTCTTCTAATCTTTCAGGTGATTAGAGCCTCACGCAATTAGCCGCGGCCACTCTCAGATTATGCTTGATGCTTCTGCGGCTTTTTCTAGCCCGCCGCTGTTCACCCTGAAACTCGACCGAGGCCGCTCCAGCTTCCGAAGCTCGCGAATCGCTGATAGTTCGTCCTAATTAATTCCAGACGCTTGGTTCCTCAGGACGGAGAGGGCTGGCCGTTCGCTGCGACTTGTCCTCCGCATTATAATTTCATAATAAGCCGAGGCCAGAACGAATGCATTACCTTCCTGCCGACTTTCCGCTAATTCATAATTCCGAAGTTTTTCCGGAAACGAACGGAACGGAACGAAACGAAACGAAACGAAACGAAACGTTTAGCGTTCGCCGGGGCCGGGCTGAACAAACTGGTCAAATTAAGAGCGGCAGTTCTGTGCGAAAGTTTTTTCGTTATTTCACTTAAGCGATTCCGCGTGGCTTCCGAGGCTGGATCGGGTGAATTTATAAGAACGCGCGTACACTCCCGTGTTAAATGCACGGCAGAAAAGAGCGCGGAACACTTTGTAAGAGAGTCGCGACCATTAGAACGAATCTCGGGGATTTAATGTCTCCTTCCTTCCAGCCGGCTTAAACGTGGCTAAATGGAGTTTATGCATTATTGCCCGTGGAAACTTGCGGCATCGCGACAGATCTTCACACGCGAACAACTCGAAGCTTAAACGCCGTATCCTCCGCGGCGAAAAAGGTCGGTCAGCCTGACGATTCGTTGCGTTCGCTTCGAACGGACGACGAGTGATCGGAGGACACTTCGTGAGGAGGGGTTTTGCAGGAATCCTAGGAAACGGTAGTTTCGATTCAGTGGCAGCGTTCTCTCATCGGCCAACAGATCCCGAGCTTCGAAGCGTGGAAAAGCGAGCGGCCGAGCTTCGGATTAAGCAAATGGCGGCAATAATAGTGATTATTCGGATTATGATATCAGAGCGCGAAGTGGGTTCGCCTGGACTTACCAGCAGCCACTAACTGCTGCGCCACCAAATCCCGACTTCAAGACACCGGATTAAAACTATTACCACTTCGCCGCCTCCACCCTTTTCTACCTTCCTTCTCCCTCCGCCTCTGTCTTCGACTCCCAAAAACTCGAGTATTTTAAGTGACAGCGAGAATATGAAAATTCCCTGCTCCAGCGCGGTTATCTTAGCTCGCGTTCGTAAAGTGCACCGATTCGAACGAAGGATAAATTCGACGCTCGGCAGGGATAGTTTGCTCCCTTTGCGAGCAAACGGTCCTGCGGATAATCGTTATAGGAAGAAGATGCAGTTTCGGTGGAGCGAATCGTGCTGGTATTAATTCGGCAACGGACTACGAAACCGGCGTTATTTCCGGCGGAAGATCGTCGCCTCTTGGTTGGCTCTTGCGGCTAATTATTGTTTTAAGGATTACCGTTATGTGTTTATTATGCGGTCTGGGAGGACCTTTCCTACCTTAATATTCGGTAGATTTCAGTTTCGGTCGTCGTACGCGGCACACCACCACCAAGATACCTGTACCCCCTATCTGCTCCCCTTACCTCGCAGGCCAGCCTACCTTTATGAATAATTTTCACCTCCTGCACTACCACTCCCGCCTGCAACGAACATTCCTCCGAATTGTCCCCGGTTATTCACCTCGTAGACCTTTAATACTCAACTCACGGGATCCTGATCCTTGTCACGCAAAAATTGAATACTTTGTAGGGGGATAAATTGGGTGAAGCAGATCGAGAATCGAACTCGGAGTCTTTCACTTACCGGGCGGGTGCTTTTGCACTGAACTATTCGCACTCCTCTCCCTAAACGCAACACACTGAATGGCTGCCTCCTATAACTTTGACTTTGAAAAGAACTGTCAACGATATCGGTCAGCAACGTCGAGAAACGGAAGCGCGCGATGTACGTGCTACGGAATATTTCAACGCGGCGTAACGGCGGAAAGGGTTGCTGGGAGCACTCGCCTATCTGTCTCGCCCAAAAGGGATACGATGCGTTTATTTAAAAAATGATTTAACCTAATGGTTTTACATATGTAATCCCGATATAAAGCCGAGGCTAATCTCCGGGAACCACACGCGGCTCGCCCGTACGTTCCTCCGCTCCCGGTAATCCACGTCCTCGACCAGCCGCGTGTCTCCGCACACTTCAACTTCCGCATCGCCGCCCTCCCGACCCACCTACCCGGCCTGACCTCTTCAAACCCGTTTTTTCTCAACTTTTTTTCGATGAGCAAGCACTAACGAAAATCAGCGCCGGTTTCGGGGGCAGAGAGGGACGCGTGTTTGCGGAGGCCGAGCATAGGGCGCGTTGCGGCCGAACGCGTGCTGCATGATTTAGATGGTCCCCGATGATATCCGCGCCTTTTGAAAAATGTCGCCGCACCGAGGAAAAATATATAGAAGTCGCGGGACGCGCGCTTTATCTACCCGCTGCGAAACTTTATTGCCGGCCGAACGATATTTCTCGTTGAATCAGCGGCCGACGAAACACCGAAAATACGAGAGACGCGGTAGCGTAACACGATTGGAGCGTAATCGCGATCCAAGAGTTGCTTTAACACTTTGACCGTCATGTCACCCATACATGGGTGACACTTAAATTCAGGTATTATCTATTTCATCATTTCTAGTATTCATAAATTTATTTACTAATGTTTAGTAGTGCCAACAAAAAAATTATGAATATTCCTAATATTCTCGATTAACCCTCTACTGCAGAGATGGAGTCTCACAGACTCCGCCGCAGACGTATCAGCTTTCATTTTGAACGATAAGCCTGTGTAAGTCAATAACAGAATGGAAGAAAACAAGAAAGATAGAATCAACGGAGTCTGTGAGACCTCACATCTGCAGTAGAGGGTTAAAAAGATTTTAACTTGAGATTATATTTTCTTTGTACAAAAATTTAGAAAGATGGCCATTTTCAACTAGTACAGTGTGACAGTCAACGTGTTAAATATTGATCTACATTTGTAAACTTAATTTCACATTGTGTGACTTCTAGAGCTGAATATATTTTAGAAAATAATGCTGCATCTACACTGCAGTTCGCGAACAGATCGCGAATCGTTAGATTCAGGGTGAGGATCAGGTGTTTCTCTTGGAGTCGCTCCAAAGGATAGCGTTTCAGGAAATACTTTTCGTATATTCTCCAACAAACTGTAGTCCCTTTTTTCTTTTTTCCGTGTAACCCAGTATCCTCCGCTATGGCTACAAGATTTTCCTCGCCATAGAAAATTGTCGTCACGTTCATCAGCCGTTCAATGAAGGGAGATTTTAAACAATAGTAAATGACCTTGAATTGCCAACATATCGTAGATCAATGAATTCGCCTCGGAATGGTCTACACACCCGGCTGAACGGAATTAAATAATTCCATTTAAAAAAACAAATGTCACCCTGGAATCTCAGTTGCACCTCCACCTAGACAAGACCAGTGTCCACGATAACAAGTCTCCCTCGAAACAGTGTAAGTTCGTTTAAAACATTTTTTCTAATAACGCATAGTTCGGAAGATAATTGCATGGAAGGATCATAAAGAGACATTCTGTATACAGGGTGACAGGAACATAGGTGGCCAGTCTTTGGTAACGTATTCTACTCCTCCTTAGGGTGAGAAAAGGTTACATAAACATAGGTCCGGAAACGCTTCCTTTTCGGGCTATAAACTTGAATAGCTGGTACGCGCAGAATTACGATGACTATCATCATTTGTTTTCTGTTGGAAGTCAATAATATAGTAAAGTAATTCATCCTGACATTGAAGACAGCGTGTGTCGTAGTAAACCAGACAGTATCTAAACGGTTCATAGCTAAGACAGTGTTATCAGGATGGTTTATTCTAATATCGAGTGGACAGATATTTATTTCGCGCATGGGCGACTTAACGGGGACGCCAGGAAAGCTCAGTGTCTCTATCGAAAGACTTTTCCCCAGAGACGACGTCCTGGTGGGTATGTCGAAGCGAAGAGTGTATTGTTGCAGGGGGAAATCATTTTCAGCAATTTCTTTAAGTAAGTTTTAAGCATTCCCACAATACTCCACCATAAACCAAAAGTGTTTACATCTCGAAAAGGATGCATTTCTGGACCTTTGTTTATATAACCTTTCCTAATCCTTAGGATTAATCTTTAATCCTAACCCTGTACGTATTCCAGACTCGGTATCCTATTCTCATGCCCGGTATACAACAGAAGAGTACCTGTACGCGCCAATATATTGTAATTAAAACCAGTTTCTAGTCAAATTCTTCCCGTCATCTCTACGTCGTAACTATCCCGCCGTACCACAGTCTTCCAGGAAACCACGCAACCATTTCGTTTTTCGAGTGCACGACAAAGGGTGACGACCAAGCCGCGTTTCCTCGCTCCCAACGCAACCAAGCACGCCTATCCAACAGGACCAGCTTCAGAAAGTTCATAAGCGTGAATAACGCGTCGTCTCGAATGCTTCTCCGAGTCCTTTTCGGCGAGCTGGCATCCTTTCTCGTTCAACGGGGCGCACGACCCGGGGAGACTACATTCTGCCCGTACAAACGTACACCTAGGAGGTGACCTATACGCAAACAGGACAGAGACCAACGGACAACGTACAACGTACTTACTGTGTAGAAAAACACGCACTTGCGGAATCGCAGGGGGCCTGTGTAGGTAGCTGCAGTGCAGCGCAGCGGTTCTTCTAATCAAAGAATTCCGGCTAGAATGCCGGAGGAAAATTTAAATATACGCGAGACGCATTCTGCTCGTCCGCGTCGTCATTGTCCTCGGCGACGTCGTTGTCGTCGTAACGAAATAAAAGCCGACGGTAAAAGAGAGACATCTGTCGGTTCTTTTAATTACCGCGCGGTACGTGTACCAGGCCACAGGCAACACCGTTTCTGCCCAACACCCATTCCCGGAGAACCCACCTCCTACGTGATATCGTAATAAATGAACGCAATGTTTCGAAAAATCGGAAATGTACGTTCTTCCTGTCCTACATGTTGCGTGATAAAAAGTGATGCAACGTTCAAAATAAGGATGAACATCCAATTCCGCTTGGAGGTCCTCTGAAGCGCTTGCAGACTGTTTTAAGTGAAGACGAAGCATCGACAGTTTCTTGAACTCATACAATTTGAATAAAATTGGACTCGTTTATTGCGGAAGATTTAATTTTTTGCTGTTATGTTGCGTTTCGCTCACACTCAATTCCTTCTTCCTTCAATCAGATAGGTACAGAGCCATGCACAACTGCGGGAAAGTCACGAGTCACATTTCAACCGAGTAGCTCAGTGATGACCACCAGAGCTGCAGCCTTCCACCACTCTAGGTCCATTCCCTTCATATAGACTGTGATCTGGGACGAAGTTAGACGGAGGGGGTACAAGGAGCGAACTGAAGGAAACTGAAACGAGGGGAATGGACCTAGAGTTGGGGAAGACCGCAGCTCCGGTGATCATCACTACAGTATCTTATCATAAATCTACAGATGAATAAACCTCAACACAAAATATAACAGCATCAGTATCGGTAAACCAATTCCATCCACAATATGAGCTCTGTATAATAATTTGCTAAATCCTCGATGATTGTTTCCTCCGCTTGGGTCGCAGCAGTGATCTTTGGGACGCGACAATCGTTTCTTCGTCCTTCCGCTTCCCTCCTAGAAGCGGCGGAAAGACTTTTAAAGGTTCGGATGAGGAATTCACGATTAGAGCGTGACTATGTCTCGAAACGCGTCATGGCATGCAGAGGAGATCGAGAAGCCAGGCACGCAGGGCAAAGCTGCAAAGTGGCAGCAAGCAGCTCCTAGAAACCGATGGCCGCGACGAAAGCGCGACGCAACCTCGAGAATTAACGGGCTTAGTTGGCGACGCAGGTGTCGTCGGGAAGGAGAACGCAAGCGGGAACCGGATGAATTACGACGGGAGCGTCAGCCAGCCCAGAGGAACGTTGCTCGTTATATTTTGCGTAACATCCCGATTTTATGGGCCACCCTCACACCCTGCTTCGCGTGTTCCTCGCCCATAGCTAATCCGCAACCAAGATACTACCTATCGTTCCACGCGGTCCACGTTATTTACCTTCAGATAAACGCTACGAGACAGGTTGCCTGATTCAGAATGCTTCGTCTGGTCGGTCGATCTTCGAACGATCGACTTATTGTGATCATTATCGAAAGGGAATGTTCAAAAGAGAACCATTCAGCAAATAGAGTCCTGAAGTCCTCAAAAATCTTAAACCGTCGCGTAGGGTCAATAATCCCATCAAGCAAGCGGATGCAGCAGAAAATTCAAAGTCAATTGAAAAGTCCATTCATGAGAGTACACTGATCTCCCTTGCAAAACATGGTCAAGAGATCTTCAGGCTTTATGGCTTGAGGCTGCGCTCACATTGGTAAGTTATGTGTACCAGTGACTGGTACAAGTAGCAAGCCAGTTCCCAACCTCGGAGCAAGTAGGTGTTTACATTGGCAAGTAACTTGTACCAGTAACTCGTAAGCGAGGCTAGCTTCCAGGTACCAGTTACTGGTACAAGTAACTTACCGGGTAACTTACAGGGTAAATGCAACCTTATTACCTCTGTTTGCGTCGGAAACAAACCGCAGTCAGCCTAAACCATCCTTACTCTCGAGACACAACCCTCAGGTACACCTCGCACTCTTCATGTAAAAATACACATGTTGAATACACATAAATATATTATACGACTTTGTTTTGTAAAAATTGTACTTTGCATGTGGTGTACTGTAAGGGGTCTACTTTGTTTAAAATGTTTCGATGAAAGTTTGGATTACCATAGTGAAGACCTGTTACTGATCATTTTGTAAATGAAATGCGATTTTAATGGAGAAATATCACGATGGGGTTTGTCACATTTCAACATCCAATTTCCTGTGAGAGAAAATGCCTTACTTTGGTCTTTCATGTTTTGTCTTTCGTCACAGACGTCGTACTCAACCGAGTTAACGAGTTATGTCTAATCTATGCATCCGCTTATCATAATGGGTGTCATTATATCGTGAGCATAGGTTCGTAAGCTCGGCAAGCCGCCCCCTCGACTAGCGGTGTCGCCCGGCCACCCTCCCTTACGCGCCATACTGCCGCGAGCACCTAATAAAAATACTCCATCTGAACGATATTACGCCATTACAGGATCACCGAGCAGAATTAAATACATTGTCTCCTTCTTCAAGATTCATGTCGATCGATTGCCAATTACGTGTACGCATGTCGATAACCATTAAGGTCGAGAAAGGGCGCTCTTAATATTAGTATCGCGGCAATCAGGGGTTTATAATATGATCAGGATATCTAAAACTATATATTTGCAATACATTGTCTCCTTCTTCAAGATTCATGTCGATCGATTGCCGATTACGTGTACGCATGTCGATAACCATTAAGGTCGAGAAAGGGCGCTCTTAATATTAGTATCGCGGCAATCAGGGGTTTATAATATGATCAGGATATCTAAAACTGTATATTTGCAATACATTGTCTCCTTCTTCAAGATTCATGTCGATCGATTGCCAATTACGTGTACGCATGTCGATAACCATTAAGGTCGAGAAAGGGCGCTCTTAATATTAGTATCGCTGTAATCAGGGGTTTATAATACGACCAGGATATCTAAAAATGTATATTTGCATAAAAATCCGCAACCTAGTTATGATATATCCAATTCGTAACTACTTGTTATTTTAAATTGCAATAAGTACACTTAATACATATTATTAGGTTGATTCGTAAATAGCTTCTTCTTAGATTTATGAATGATTTATTACAGGATGGTTATTATTGCTTCTGTGGCATGTTTACATTTTAGGGATTATTACCGTCAAATATGGAGCCAGAATCAGTAGTGTAAATAAACTACACCTGGGACTCTTTTTACACGGTGGATGCGTACCGTGTAAAAAAATACCGTTTAAAAAAGGTCGTGAAACAATTGATTTGCAACAGAGTATAAAACTTGTGTTAAACTAAAGCAAACGAAAGAAAGGCAATTTAAAATATAGAACTGCATTAGATAACAACATTTTATTCAATAAACACATAGAAGAAACGGTAGTGTTGGAAAATCAAAAAAATATTTTTCTCAAAAATCATTTTATTCATCGTCACTCTCTATTATATTACAACGAACACGTTTTCTTATTACTGAATACAAATCACTTTCGTCGCTCGAAATATACCGAGTAAAAAAACGTGTAAAAGTGAATCGTGTAAAAAAAGTACCGTGTAAGAAGAGTCCCAGGTGTATTTGAATTTTTAGGAAGAAGAGAATTTGTTGTGTGTCCGAAGCTATTTATAAATCAAGCCAATGTATTATTAATGCAAATAGTAAGGAGTACGAATATCGTATGGCTAGACCAGCTTAGATAAAACGACGTGTTATATCACTAGCTTCTTGTAATTACAAAAGGACGTAATACTACATCATCGGCAACCCGCTATAGCTCAGTACAAAACGTAATATTACGTCAGGGGATATGAAAATGTTAATAAAACAGTTTCGTACGTATCATAAATTCTGAGGTACTCTATCATTTGAGTAATTTATTAAAACGTCGAAGATCACTTTTGCCTATTTGGATCGTAACACTTTGAATTACTTTTCTTCCGCGAAGAACAACGAACGACGGGCTGGTAAAATAATATGATCGCCTGAGTGATTAAGTGAAAGTCTAATTGAAATGTAACGAAATGTTTAGCCAGCCGGGTTATCGATCCAACAGTGGATTTGGCTGGCCGGAAGAAGAATCCGGTCGCGTGGATGAGCATTAATGGCTTTATAATCTAATGAATTTTTAGGTTAAGCGGCGAAAAGACCGGCGGGAGATCCGGATAGGTTTTTTCCCCGAAATTTATTGCCGAGGAGGAAAAGACGAGAACGAGTGAGTTGGTCGCTTATCAGTCGTCCACCGCTGCCTTCAGACCGATGCTTCGCGAAGGGCTAAACTCTGATTTTATTATCGCTCAAGTTATTACCGCTGTTGACGCGCCTTATTAATTTCAATTAGGATTCCATGAACATCGGATTTACAGTTTATAACGCAAGAGTTTGACCGCGATATCTCTGCGGCAATTAATTCTTTTTGTAAAAAGATTCATATAGACCGAAAATACAACTAAAAATCTAATACGCTTTTACTTAACGCTTCGACTGCCGTGGGGTCCCCGATGAGTGGCACCTGGAATTTTGTTTAATTAAGTAACTAAAGACGGTTAGAGTTGATATGTGAATTTACCAGCTTTGTACTCGGTGGTGCCTAACGGTGGCAATTGGTTCACACTTTCTTCCCCTTCCATGAATTAATGTAACCAAACGAAAACGCATTGATTGATAGGAGGAATGACATTTCCTCACTTAAACGAAAGATGGATGCCAACAAAATTTAGGTTGGTTTTTATTTTTGGTAGTTACTGAGGTGGGAGTAGACCAGATCCCCACCACTCGCATATCAACTCTGACCATCTTGACTTTAGCAATTTTTATGCAACTTTGCACAATACTGATATTGCAATAGCAATACCAGGTAACACTTATACGTTCCAATCGTAAATGTCTTTCGTCCTTCTCGATTTATATTTAAAACATGACATTATAATATGCCTGACTAGATATGGCAGTTTCCACTGTGGCATTCAGCGTGTAAATAGTGGGTCCAATCTCTTCCATTAGCGATTATAGCTTGGCAATATCTCGACATGATTTTGACCAACTTGTCGGCACATGAAATAGGTAGCGACCTCCATATTTTTCGATTACGATGCGCTAGAGCTTTTAACGACAAAACACGTTTTTCTCGAAATTTATGCTTCATAATAGACCAAACATTTTCTATTGGATTTGTATCGGAGGACTGGGATGGTCAGGGCAACACAGTAATATTGTTTTTCGCCATCTCGTCTCGACCACACTCATTGTCAGTTAAAATACTCGCAAACCCTACAGTAAATGTCCTCGTTAGCGGACAGCCACTATAGTGGTACGCACTAGCCAGAGTGTTAGCAGCCTAGTCTCTTTGAACCGAAGAAGAACCGTTGCCTTTCGCGCGGTAACATCGTTGACGGAATCGCTATTCTTATCAGCGGAATGTGGAGACAATTGAATTCAGCGAACGTGAAGGAAAAGCAAGGAAACAAGCGGACAGGCAAACGGAGTAAATAATCAGGGATGACGTCGAGGGTTAAACGAGTCGGTGAAAAGGCGGGACGGAAGCGCGCAGGTAACTTGAGCGCAACGGAGGGAAATACGTTGGAAAAGTTTCTGGAACAGAGTGATACGACACCGCGTAAGATTCGCTTTGAAGTCAGGTCCGCGCCATTCTTTGTAGAAATTAGAAGAAAAGCGTGGCGTAAAAAGCCCCGGCCCGACCCGCCCCGCCCGCCCGGGGTTAATACGTTTACGTTGGAAAAATTATTTTTAATTTTTTCTGGACTGCTTCTGACGAGAGCCGTGCAACCACGGCACGAGGGTGTGTCAGAATGCGCGGCACTGCCGTGTAAGAATTTCTTAATTAGATTCGAGCAGCTGGCCCGGCTCTCCTTCTTTTGTCCCGCCAAGAAATTTCCCGTGGATCCACGACGCCACCGCCACCGGTTCCCGCGTGCCTCGCGTCGAAAAATTCGAGCATTATTAGACATTTTTCTTCTTTCGGATAATGCAGACTGTCAGATTTATAATTGAGACTGTAATCGAGCCGCATACCAGAGAACATAGCCCGTCGGACTTCGCGTTCGAAGCTATTCCCGTTGCGGGAGTCGCACCGCGAAACACCAAACGCTGCGGCACGCCGTGCAAGTTAACGAGCGCTTGCACGATTACAAACACGCCTGCACACCCCGGAACGGCCGGATGAGAAAGCAGCGTGCATCGAAGGCAACTCGCGCCGGTATCTGAGCCTTGGAAAAACTCGAATGGCCAACTACGATGACACCAGCGGGTATTTAGAAACTGGTGGACTGGTTAACCGTTGCTCGGCGGGGCCAGAGAACGCGTGTGATCCGCGGCTACGCGTACGGGCGGTCATAAATTTTGATAATTCTGAAATTGTGACAGAACGAAGAAAAATCCCCGCGAGGCTGCGGTGCAAAGTGCGAATAAATCGTTGCGTGTGCCTTTGTCAACGAAGCATGAAAAGTTGGGCGCACAAAGGGAAACAGAGAAACTCGAGCAACGAGAGCAGCGCAGGGTAGCGAGGGACAGCGAGCAAGAGAGAGAGAGAGAGAGAAGGATGGATGAAAAGGGGTAGCGAGGGGATAGAGCGAGAAACCGGGGTTGACCACGTCGTCTGGCTTTCGACCGACTCTCTCTACTGGTGCGTGCGTGCGTGCATGCGTACATTTTTATCAATTATTAAGAACTCTGGCGTGCTTTTGCAACGGGCTGCTGGTGATGGTGAAGTTGCTTTCGTCCTTGTCGCTGGTGTGGCCGGTGTAACCAGTCGTTGCTGGCGATACCCTATGCCCGCCGACCTTTTTTTTTTCGTTTCTCTTCCATCTCCTCTTTCCTCTCTCGTTCCCTATTTGCGTCAGGTCCTTTCTCTCGCTTTTTCTACGCGACCGTCTCTTTTTCTTTGCCAGCCCCGCGCACCCTTCTCACCCTTTCGTGCCGTGGACATTAATAACGGCCACGGGCTAACCACCGTCAACCCCCTTTGCCGTGGCCGGCGTTACCGTGTCCAGCCACGGAAAGTGCGAGAGTAATAATAAAATATACGAAATGTAGGCGACCATCGTTGCCCACCTCGTTCCATGAAAAACAAACACCGCGACGCTCTCGTGTATTCCTTCGTTGTCCCCGTCGCTACGACGATCGTGAAAGATTACGCTAATTTTCCTGAAATAACGACACGTTACGCGGAGCACCACCGGATATTCCCTCGCGCCACTTTGTTCCCTGTTCCCATTCTACGCGCTGTCATCGCTAATCATTCCGACCTCGGATGATCGCGTCGAGCTTTTCTAAACACGGCATCCTCGGTACGACGTTTTTCTCCTTCTACATCGCCGTCCAGAAGTTTTAGGACGCTTGCCATTTCTGTTAAAGAGATACGATACTTTACCTGTATTATTGCAAAAATTCGGCTTTCCTAATCTCCCGATCTGAACCCAATTGAGAAAATATAGAATGAACTAGATCGAAAAATACACCAAAACCTGCTCAGAATCAAAATCTGAACTGTGGAAATACTTACAAATGAAATGAGGCGAAATATGATGGTACCAGAAATGAGAAACACAACTGGAATGCCAAAGTTGGTGAAAATCGTAACGAAGAAGCGAGAGATTGTATTACTGTAATAAGTTAATTCTTAATTACAGTAGAGCGTCAATTATCCGAATCAATTGGGACCGAGGTGGTTCGGAAAATCGAATTGTTCGGATAATCGAACAGTGCAGATAATGAAACATGCATGTACTTACCCAGTTTATAACTATAGGAATTAAACTTAAAATTACTTATTAAATACAAAAGTAATACTGCTGTAATTTGAAATGTAGTGTACATTACGCAAAATATTAACTCATTTTTGAAGAAACGCTTTGAAGTAACAATATAAATTTATTACATACGTATGTAGATATATCCTTTTACATGAATAAGAAAAACAAATATGCATGTACAATACATAGTAATTGCATACGGTTAATATTAAAAAAGTCTATTTTTTAAAGTAATCTTTTATTTTTTTTTGAACCATCGAAGACTGTCTTTCCTTCGAACTGGTGGGGATAGTGACGATGCAACAGTGGTTCGGATAATCGACGGTTCGGATAATTGACGCTCTACTGTAATTCCCATGGTGAGATTTCTGATGTAGTATTCAATATACGTTTCCTTTGTGGTATAAAGTATCGCATAGAGCAATGTCTGTTCGAATTTGCCAACGATCTCATAACCTTATTCAGATTTATTTCAAATTTGATAAGTGTCCTAATACTTCTGGAGGGAGGTGTACGTACTGGTGATGCATGTCTTCAGTATGTCATGCGATTCTGTTTCTGTTCGAATTTCAGGGTTCACAAATTGGATCAGTTCGACGCGACGACGGAAATTCGGAAGGCGAGATGGCATCCTGGCTCGACGAACGACTCCCACCTGCTAGTTTTGACATCTGAAAATACTTTTTGGTAAGTCCCACATACTCAGTGCTTTCCAGGTGTATGCAAGAACTGTGATTTCATTATTTTCCTGCGTGAACAGCGGGTACCGTAACAAGCATGTAAAGTTTCTTTTAGACGAGTTTTAAAGCTTGCTCGTTCATTATATTTTTTGCCTTTTTATCAGAAAATAATAAGTGAATAATGAATAAAAGGGAAAGAGAATGTTTTTATGAAGCACATATGAAGATATTTATTTCCATTCTGCGCAATGCACGTGTAAAATACTTTTTTTCAATCACTGCATGAGTATTGCGAATAAATAAATGTAGAAGATACATGTTTTCTATAATCTTGCATCGTGTCGTTATTTGATAAAATATATTTATTATTATTTTCACTATCAAAAAACTGATTGAAGCAATAGTTTTGATTGATCAGTTTATTATGGATGATACTTAACACGTTGAGCGCCACATGTATCACTGGTAACCCATGTACCAATTTTTATTTCGTCAAGCAACTGATTACCCCAACGAAATTTTGAATTACATCTATGTTACAATGATAGTACAAAATAAGAAATACATTATTCAATCAATAAGTATTTATGTATTCAACGATACATTTTAATAAAAAAGTATTTTCGCGTGTCTGACTGGTTGCGGGTTTTTCCACTGCGGCGTACAACGTGTTAAAAATCATGTAGGAAAGTCATTGAAACACATTTTTCCTATTTCAGCAACTCAGAAGTTAGGTATCTCAAGATCACTTCTCCCTCATAATTTTCTCTTTTCTTTGCGTTCTAATTTACGATGTTTATTACATTTTACATTCATTCTAACTTTCAAACGATAAGACCTTCAGAGTGGGAATCTACGTGTGTTATATTTTAGTGCGATTAAATGAATGAGAAGTGAACACCTAGTATTAGTCACTATAACTCGGGTGACAAAACACAACATTGTCATAAAACCGACTTCTAAAGCCTATAATACGGACGCCGAAAGTAGACACTTCAAGGTCGCTCGTCGTTCACACAGACACACTAAAACAAGGTACAGGTGACCCTCGAGTAACAGGGTTAATTGGTTATTCAAAACCGTGTTATTCATACAGTTCTGGGGATTACCTTTTGTGCAATTGAAACCGCGCAATTCAAAGCTCTGGATCTATATAAAATTGAATATTTGGTTCTAAGGATTTATTAAAAAATATGATAAATAATAACATACTCTAGAATTCATTTTTGGTATTTACATCAGGCAATTTGAATACCGTGTCATTCAAGAAATGTCCGTGTCCGCAAAATTTTGTGTAATGGGCACAAGAAGAAAACAAAAGACCGTTTTAACAAACTGATTTATTAAATTAAGATCTAGAGTATAACAACGTTTATTGCTGTTCTGGATTCTGACTGACAAGACTGTTGGCTTTTAAAATAGTAATAGCTTCGACGAAGGGAATGCAATTGGTTTTTAAAGGGTTTCAAAAGAGAGAGTGGGAATGACAGGATAGGGCAGAATTTTGGTATGACACAAAGGCTGGGATGATGTTGGATGGGTATAGATGACGCAGTGTTTACGGTTTTGTGTGACCTAGTGTTTCCATGTTTGTGATCGTACAGAAAATGGAAACTGAAAAATATTCGTATATGTACGGAGTCACAAATAGATAAGGGGTGAGTACATTACATTTGCTTTGAAGGTCTTATCGTTCTAAAAATTAAAATGAAAGTGAAGAACAATGAATACTGTATGCTAGGACGTATAGTAATGAACATTTAACAAAATTAAGAGGAGAATGTGACTTTGAGCTGCCTAGTCTGCGTCCCTACAATAGCCCAGACTTAAATACATTGTGCCTGAATAATGTACTCGATCAATGTACGTACAGTTTCAAAACTGTTCAGAAACAAAATCCAATTGATTCTGAACAGTATACGACATTTTTTTGGAGACAGTATCGAGATTGTTCATAAACAAAAATCGATGTTTCTTGCCAACCCTTGAAACGAAGAACAAGATACATTTATACACACCGGAGAATCGATTGATGTTAAAAAATTCATGATTTCGGTCAAAAAACTTGCAACTGCAATTTTTCGAGTGCATAGTTGTAGCAGCGGATTGTCCCCAAAAAACAGATAAATTGTTAGATTCATTAAATCATCAACCGTATTAAGACAACAGCCGTTTATCTACCTACTGAATGGCCCCCATAATTCGAAAGTCTAATGAATAAAACGGTGTGATACTTTCTGATTTATGATGAAAAAAAACTTGACCCTGAACTTCTGACATCCACAACTTCCAACAAGTGTGAGCTTAGGCTTAAGACGTGAATCAGATTTGACCTAGCACCTGCCGGCCGAGGGTTAAACAAAGAATCCCCGAAGTATAGCGGTATGATATAATCGAAGGAAAGTTTGGCCTGAGCGGTGAGGGGCAACTCGAACCCCGTCTTCTTAACTACCCCCTTTAAATAGGGCTTGTAAATTGAAAGTTTAAAGAGCTCACGCGAAGAGGCTGAAGCATCGTTAAAAATATCATGAAACTGACCTTAAACCGAGTGTAACTTTCTCTCAGTTTATACGAGTGTGAACTGGGAAGCACTCCGAGGCTCGTAAAGTGCTGGAAGGTCGGTCGTATGCCATTCAGTTCACCGTCGAAGATACCGGACTTTTCCTCCCTCGGTGACACCGCGGTCGACTTTGACTTTGCGACGCCAACTCTACGGAAACCGGAAATGTTCACCGGAAAGGACATTCAGAAGGTACGATGCGACAGGGTAGGAGTTCCACGCTCCCTGTACGGTACAACCATAAAATTTCATATAGCACAACGGTTTTTTTTTAGAGCAATGCGGTCGATTGGAATCAGATCGAATGGCCCATTCTAGTTCTTCGCGGTAACGGAGAGGTGCTCGTCGTTCGAGGCAACGTTCTACTAGATAAGTATGCAAGCCCGGTGTAATACTTTCAACTGAGGATGGGATCAAGTACGATATGTTCTCACGAATCCAAGTCAATTCCAATACAAAAGTTTCACTCCATGGGATTCGAATACTACTCATAAGAAGTGATGTTTTATTTTATGTATTTGAAAGTACTCGGATTATACACATTGGTTTCGAACCCCACGATGAGTACCTGTAGGTTTCGAGAATGTACTTGTAAGTACTTTGTAGTTCGAAAGACTCGAGTCTTTTAAAAGTAGTATTCGAACCCTGAAAAACAAAATACTGCAGATATCGTGTATATACGTACAATACAACGTGCATGCACGGCGATTTCGCTAAGATTGTTCGCATCGTTCAGAAATAACAAAGCGATATGCAAGGCATACTGCTTTTTAATACTTATCGCCTTGTGTCAGAAAAATGCGTAAAATTGACACAAAGGAACGGTCACGGTGCACGATAATTGTAATATGGGTAACCGTTTTCATTGCTTCCATGTCGCTATTGACACATTGTACTTCCCAACCCACCTAAAGCACCCCTGCAGGCTAAATGACCATAGTAACCGATGCTAGGTTACATAGGCAAAAGAAATCTTATGCAAAAATTTTACCTTGAAGTTTTCATGGAAGGATATAGTTGCATAAGGGAGTCAAGTGCGCTCTTAGACCAGATTTGACATGCAATGGACCATTCGCTGGCTTGTCAAAAGAAAACATTTTACACAAATTTTCAACGCTCTATCTCGACCGGGGAGCAGTAACAGGGAAAATTCGTGTCAAATGTTTTCTTTTGGTAAGCCATCGAATGGTCCATCACAAGTCAAATTTCATCTAGGGACACGTTTGACCCTCTTATCCGGCTATACCCTTTCTCTGTGAACTTTTCAAGTAACCCAATATAAAACTTTGTCTCTGATCCCAATATAAAACTAACCTTTTATATTGGTTAATGTGTTAACAAGCCACGAAACACCAGTGGTATCGGGACCGCTCTCCATGTATCCTCGGGCAGACGATAATTACGGGATAGACTCGTGTTCCATCATGTGCGTACAAACTACCCCTCCGATAGTGGTTATCGCCACGTGCAGTGGAAAGATTTATCACGCGATACTGTTGAAAGAAGTCGTAAACGATGAGGACGATGACGACCGAAGAGTGAGTATCCGGCTTAAACATTCGTACGTCGGAGTTCAACGATTTGCGTATAAGCGATTACATGCTAAGTGATCAGTAGTCTGCGTAATGCTGGAAGAAGAACAGGTACATCTTTTAAACGTTACAAGAACAGAATACACGGCTTCGTCAAAGTTTCATTTCTTCTATTATCAGATCATCTAATAAGTAATTTGAGTATTCTTCTCCTTCTGGAAGAGTTAAAACAAAATTCACCCTGTATATATTTTCCATAATTTTCTATGATGTTTTTCTCCCTCTCCACTAATTTTTCAATTCCTCTGTTGAAAAAGTCAGACGGTTCTGACGTCAAGAATTCGTTCAGGATTCTTCTGGTCCGTGATCATTTAGCATGGAATCGCTCACATTGAATTCTGTTGAACATTCTTTTTTTTTTTGGTAAACGATCATTATCTTTTCATTTTGCATGTTATTAAATGTTAACAAATTTCAGACTTGGTCAGAATATTCGTACAGTCTTCACGCGCCGGTGGATGCGCTTTACGTTTACGAGTGTGTCGAAATAGAACTAGGACTGTGCTTCGACGAAAACGATGAAAAGTACAGTTGTCCGATACACCTTCGCTGCGACAAGGGTAACAAATCCAGGTAAGTTCATGTGACACTTTCGTTTCCCGATCATTGTTAGGATCACTGCAATCATGAATTTACGACACAATTACTAGGATTCCGATATTTTTTAGGAGCATCTGCGAGCCAGAGATGCAAGGCAAGCTTTCTTAACAATCTGACTCCCGTGTCACTTAAATTCAATAATTATTTATCCGATCGCGTACAGACTTAATAGATATACCTAATAAGATCTAATAAAACTAGCAAAAAAGTATGAAAGTTCCTAATATTACTGATTAAAAAGAATTAAATTCGAGGTTGCATTCATTTTATATAAAAATTTAGAAAGTTTGTCATTTTCATCTAACACGATGTGGCAAAGTGGTAAATTAATGGACTAAATGAACAATTAAGACTCTAGAGTCGTACTCAATATCACAGACCCTCAATCGAGAATATGCGATCAGTGACCCTAAGTGGGCAGCTACCCTCTGGTCCAGAGTTTTCGCACCCATCCTCTTGACCAAGGTGCGGATCATACTTGGCAAGTTAGACGGGAATTGCAAATTTTAGACAGGGTGTGAATTGGAAAATGGGAAGCATCCGTCCTCCAAGAGTTTGCTCACTGATTCGCTCAAATTAATCTCTCCTCCTTGATTCGGTTCTGTATTTAACACATTCAGGCCGAATGACGTTAGAACACCTCATACCGAAGGAACCCGCCGAACGGCTGATGTCTTAAGACATACGCATCATTAACGACGCCCAGCCAAAAATTGTCAGGTCCTCAGTGGTAATTTTGAGAAATGTCTCGGGCTGAATGTGTTAAGGATGCTCAATTTACAGACTCATCGGAACTTACAGAAGACACAAGTAGAGACATACAGACACATGCACAGAAAGAGGAGGCATTATTGACATTCAACGCACATCGAGTTGGCACATATTATGCTAATAATCACATTAAATTGAGTTGTAATTATGCGTGTCGTTCTTTTTTAGGTACTTCTGCTCTCACAATGCTGGCATCCACATGGTTTGTCTACCAATGGTCTCTCAATTGGAGGAATTCGTCAGTGCACCAGAAGGTAAGAAATGAACCTTTCAACCGTGGCTGCTGATCGACTTAAATTGTGAACAAGCATTGTATGAAACGAATTCTAAATAACTGACTTCTGTTAAATAATTAGACACTCAATTTGAACAAGTATTGTTTACAACTGGTCAATTAAATGTAGTAATTAAACAAACACGTCCAGAATTCGTCAATAGAAATGGAATCGTATTAAGAACCACCCGAAAATGGTGGGATCTTGGCTTACAATTGTTAGATGTCCTACTCCGTCCACTATACTCGTTCAATACAGCTGCCTCTGATTACCATTTGTTTCAGTCTTTAAATGAACTTTTTTAAAGACAAAAAAGTCAACAATGTACAGGCGTGTAAAAGCCATTGTAAAGAATCTTTTGTCCAGAAAAATGAAAACCATTTTGAATATAGAATCACGAAATTACCCAACAAATGGCATAAGGTCATTGAAAGAACCGTAATAAGGTACAAACCTGAATTTCACCTTGAAGTTTTCATTGCATTTCGCTACGAACTTTCCAAGCAACCTAGTAGTGTAAGGTATCCAGAAACTGAACATACTCTTAGAAGTGTTTCACGCGAGCAAATATTCTTTCTAGAAAACGATGACGTTCGACTGCCTTCGCTGGTGAATCAGTCCAGTTCGCAATACTTGATCTGCAGAAGAACCAAACACACGGAAGCGAGTGTAGCTACACCGGTTCTAGGGTTTGGACTTTTCCAAGAACCCTGCATGTTAGTAGCCCTGCTGCACACTGGGCAGGTCGTCGCCCGATCCGTCATCGACCTTCACTACTTTCCGAAGATCGAGCCACCTGAGCCTATCGCCAGCACAGAACAGAAAGTAAGCAGCGTTCCTTTAGGCCATCACGTTTAACCAGAGGTTGAAAACTGTTATGATAACGATTACTTATTTATATTTTAACGATCTACTTATGATATAGCGAACAACAGTTATAAAGAACTGAAATTCGAGGAACATATTGGTTCCAAATGAGTGTTTTAAGCCTTTCACGACCTTTGTCATAGTTAAAACTGTTAAAGGTTTCTAGCTGTAGCGACCAGCCAAAAATCCTAAGTGAATCTAAGGTGTAAGTGAGTTTAATAGGTTACATAGATTGGGTTAACCCGCTCCGGAGTGGGTTAAAAACTTCTTTAAGTGCAAAGGATTAATATCCTGTACACAAAACGTAATTGGCTTTGTTAATTTAAATTCCATTCGGTTTGTTGAAGGTCACCAAGGAAGATTTCGACCTGTACATAAAAAGACTGCTGTCGCGCGAAACATCGCAGCCGATCATAAAAATGGGATCGAAATCGACGTCGTCCACGCGAGAATGTTTACAGGTATATATTATAAAATCGTCCTGGTAACGATCTCGGTAGAGTCGAATAAACCTAAACGAGTGTATTTATGCCATGTTTAGCTTTTATATCATGCGACGGACATCTTTCGAAAGGAACATTTCGTCAGGCACGACAACGTGAGAGAGGAGATTGATAAAAAGGTGCGTGCGCTGAAAGTGATGAAGACTCACCTACTGAAAGAGCTGGACACTTTGATGGAGGCGAAGAAAGAATTACGGCAAACGGCTGAACGTTTGGCCGAACGTTACGACGATATCAAGGTTGAGCAAGAGAAGCTGGCGCAGAGGTAAATTTTAGTCTCGAGTAGAATACGTGAATGCATAATAAGGAAACGATCTGCCCTCAGAGCGAAGGAAGTGTTGCGACTGGTCAATTACAAGGAACCGTTAATGAGTCCTATCGAGAGAGCAGAAGCCGAGGAATTGAGGAAAATGGAAATAAAAATAGAGGAAATGGGGATCAGATTGTTGGAGCTGAAGAAAAAATCGGAGCAACAGGCTGAGCATAACAACGAGTACAGTGAGAAGAAGAAAGAAATTGTATTTAGAAGGGATCAGGAAAATACTATTAAGAATAATCTCGAACACATGTGGGTATCACTCGTATCGTTGACATTTTAAATTAACCAAACGTGTAATAACCATTTCTCTTTTTGCAGGGCGAAAGACATGGAAGCACTGATCACAGACGTTAAAGCGCTTGAGAAGGAAGTGAGTATTTGAAAGACAAAGCCCTGAACAGTGAACAAAGTATTATTACTATTTTTTCTACCACTTCTATTGTAAACTATACTATTTTACTCTGAAACGTAGAATTTGCATATAATAAAAGAATGATTGTATTTGCAAAATAATTTATTATGCCAGCTATACACGCACCTCCTACGTTTATCCATGGTGTTTGTTCAGAGAATACTTACAAATACGCGTCTGTTTGTCACATGTTTCAACCGCACGGAGATTGTTCGAAAAAATCGCGAAATTTATACCCGATGGAAAACGTCGGAAACAGGTGTGAAATATATCGAACAGTATAAGTACTCGCTAAGTGAAAACGCGATCCCATCGCTACATCGACGCGTTTCCTTTTTATTGTGCCGATTAAAAATAAATCTATCAAATATACTGATTACTTGCGAATCCTTAAAAAAGATTTGTACAATAACGGTTTATATTTACAAATAAGTATGAATCGATCACTGCTTCGAACATGCTTCGAGCACGGATCGGTCTTAATTTCCTGTAAACGAAAGGAACCACGAAGGATTCGATCGCACCGATATCACACAGTTTTAGAAATAGTTAGAGATTATTCTTTCACACGATGGAACGCGTCGCTCAAGGCACAAAAATATAATGAGATACATCGTTCGAGTCTTCCATAACTTTCGACTGGAGCAGCTTAATTTCGAGCCTCAGCTTCTCCTTCTCCATTTCTTGCTTCCGAATCTCGTTCGTGTAACAATTCATTTGTAACCTTAACTTGTTCTTCTTAAGTTTCAACATTTCAGTCTCGTGATACAGCTTGCCTTTCTCCGCACGGAGCACAGCCAATTGTTCCTGCAGCAATTGATGACTGGCATCGTCCGACAGTATCACGTCCGGCCCGTCGATGTCCGGCTTGTCGGTGGTTGGCGACTTGGAAACATTGGCATCGCTCTCGGGCCCACTTTCAGCTTCCGTTTCAGCGTTCGTAGCTTCTTTCATGATCCAAATCCTCGAATCAGCGGATTCCTGGAAAGCCGCGTTCGGTGATTTGGCGGGCTGCTGCGACTGCGAATTGGGTGTCACCGGCCTGGTTTGTTGCTTCGGCGACATGGACGTTCCCTTTATCTTCTCCATATTACTCGCAGGCGTGATCGTCTCGATATCTAAAGCTGTAGCGAAATATCAACCAAACAGATCATAACGAATTTTCTGCGAACAAAAACATGCGGCCGATTGAAATTACCTCTTGGACCAGGAGACTGGCTACCGTCCACCGTATGTGACAAATGATTATTGCAATAGGTATTGAATTCCCTTTCGTCCACGAAAACGGAACCATCCGCGTTCACGATAGACTCGACGATCACGGATGGATCACCGTCTTGCATCACCAACTCCCCAACGATTTCGCCGTTCGCCGATATGATATCACCGTCGTTGTTCGCCCGCAGCAGTTCACCTTCCGTTTCATCGATTCCGTCAACCACCTCTTCCTGCGTCAATTGCCCAGGGTAGGATTCTCCGGGATCATTCCCTTCGCTCACCTCCAGTTCCGTCGGCAATCCCTGATAAACAAATCAAACGAATTTTTATTCGTTAGACCCGTATGAATCGTGTAATATTGCATCGAGTATCTTACATCTTGACCCCAGGCTGATTCTTGTTCTTTTTTCATTCTTTTTATCGTTTGAGCAATTTCATCTTCCGATTCGGAATAGGTTTTTCGATCGTTATCTCTACCTTGCATTTTTTCGATGTCGTGAATCTTTTTGAACAACTGGTACGCCCGCTCCGGCGTTATATTCCGTTTTTGCTTGTTTGCCGCTGCTATGTTGAACAAATCTTTCGACCTAAGTACCTTGTTCGTTCGCAGTCGTACATACTCTTTCAGTCTCTTACGGTCGATGTGTAGTTGCATCAAATCTTGTACTTCTTGCTTAATTTCACCGCATAGTTTCCTTTCTTGTGGAAGGTTCTTGAACAGTTCCTAATCAGAGAATTAGAGTTAAGAGAAATGTAGCATTGTACTTATTCCATCTAACTAGTGGTTATTCAACTATTACCATTTACCTCTGAAATTTCATGATTGTGTTCATTATTGACGCTAGTCACTTCTAATTTTGTACCATCTTTCGATGCCCTTAACATTATATGAGCAGGACAATTTGTCCTTATCGATCTGTATGAGAAAACAATAGAATAATTAATTCATTGAAACAATTCATACAATTTGAACAATGTATAATCTTGAGAACTAACTGAGACTGTCTCCTGCCAGCTCCACGTGGTAGAAACTTTTGACCGCCATAGATACAAGCATACTTTACTGAATAATACTTTAAACGTTCGCTTATGGGACGAGCAGTTTTCATATGAGCTCCGCTGACTGTTCTACTGTCTCTTCTCCAATAATGAACTAGACTACGCTTTGAAAATTTTTCCAGCTTGTGTTCCAGTTCTTCGTAACTGTCAAACATTTCCCCCAAATGGAAGGATACATCTTCATCTTCCACGGTATTTACATCCATTATAAAAGTAACAGCTAACAATCTATTTCATAATCAAACATGTATTACTAAATGCTAAAAATCGTATAACTGTTTATAAAGTTATGTACAAAATATTAGAAAGCAATTGTTCTTCGGATCTATCTTGTACTAAATAATACGGACAAAAAATATAGGAGTTGAATATTCGAGCCAATGACAGTAATATTTAAAATTCATGATAGTGAACGTTAGTGTGTTTGCAAAAGTAAAGGAGGTTAGGTCGGACCGGAATGAACGAAAAGGTTGGGTTAAATTTATTATTTGCATCGTAATAGAATTTCAATTCCACCGATTGAATAGTATTGCATCGGCGGCCAATTCGATCATAGGCAAAACATTGACTTTGTTGAGCACAATTTTGAGGTTAGATTTCAATTTGATTGGCGTGGCAGAAGCCAAGGGGATGAAACCGTGAACACAGCCAGATAGAATTACTCGAGAACCGGACACATACGGGCGGGATTTTCTATTCCCTATTAATTTCCAGTGTTTACGGTATAACTTACGTCTTGTCATATTTTTTCTGCTACTCCCTTTTTTCTTCCTCGACCTTCTATTATAGTCGATTATCACGGAAACGTGCAGCGTAATTTTGCGCCATTTCTAAAACAGGACAAGACTGACTGAGCTACAGCGCAACTGTTCTAATTTGCCTTCTGTTCGAACGTTTTTATATTTTATGCAACCAGATAGAAACCAAAACGGCTCTATCGATTCATTTTTGCAAAGGGAAATTTACGAGCAATCTCTGATATGGAATGAACAAGTTTAATGCGTACGGGACATTAGTTGCAAGCGCGCAAATGCCATACCTTATAACCTGACATTTGTTTGCATAGCAAGCTTCACTACAAAACAGTGTTTTAAGTAAAATAATGTTTATTGATATTAAATAGTATAAGAAGTTTTTTACATGTGTATATACGCATTCTTTCAAAGAAGTCTAAAAATTCTTTGGGCACTCAGAAATTCTCTGTACTGTATACACGAATTTCAACAGCAGGCTTCTTTGTAGAATAAATACTCATTCATATTTCGAAATGTATATATAAATATGTGTATTAAAAAATGAGCTTATCAATGTAACCAATCACTATCATCTTCAGTATCAATAGGGGGAATGGGTGGTGGTTCGTTTTGCAGTACCGATGATATCTGAGAAAAGAAGCAGCTTATAAAATAGGATTTACATTGCTAAAGACACAAATGGTACAAACAAAACAGATGTTACATGAATTGTGGTATTTCCTGACACTTGTGGTTGCTTCTGTCGTTCGATTATATGACTGCTTGAGCCAGAACTTTCTAATTCTTTGTTAATAGTTCCAGTAACATCAGTGTCCTCTACAGTTTTGGAAGATATTGATTCCGGTTCCCAGTTCTTCTGCTCATTAGCATTGTACAAAACGTGTAATGTGACATTCTACAATTTAATTAAATGTTAATTTCCAAATATACCATAAGTGCAAGAAAAAACTGTCTCAATAAATTCTTACTTTTATGGTATTTGCTATCATTGACCTTATATAATGGGTAGGATAGGTTTCATCTACGAATTTATCTAACAGAGTGTGATAAATTTTGTTCATAATCCTTTTGACCTCTTTGTTTTTGTTTTCATTCTGAGAAAAATAATTATGTGAAGTTATCTAGCAAATTTAAAATTACATAAAAATATATTTCAAGAACCTTACATCCTTGACTTCCATAGAACTTGCATTTTTTTCTACAGCTTTGTACTGTTCAAGCAGCTTAGAAATTCTGTCTTCCAATATTATCTTTTGTTCTTCACACTTGTTATTGAGTTTCTTAGCTTCTTCTAAATCTTGTTTCATCTTTATAAGTACATTATTTGTGACTCCTAATGATGTTTCTAATTCTTGAACGTTTTTACACAAATTTTCATTTGCATTTGCTAGAGATAGCTTTTGAGCTTCAAGCTCCATGATTTGCTCTACATAAACATGATTGCCATTAAGTTTTCACAAAGGTCAATATATCATCATATCAAATTGAAATGCGTGTTGCATTGTATAAATATTCACATTACCCTTTGACTTTGCTAATTCTGTCTTCAATTCATCGACTCTGTTTCTCATGTCATTCTGTTCTGTCAAATCATCATTAACTGTGAGGTTGCTACTTTTCTGCAGTTGACTTTCCTTTTCCTTAGTTTGAGATGCACTCATAGTTAATAACATTTTCAAAGTGGCATCTAAAGTTGCTTTGTCTTTTATAGGAGATGTAGCATTTTGAAGTTCAAGAACATGAAACTATACGCGATACATACTAGTATTCTTGTAAATAATATAGAATTTCTTCAATATGTACCTACCTTATCAAGTAGCTTCTGCACATTGTCAGCTATTTTAGACATTCCCATCCTAAGTTCTGCATTTGTCAATCTACTTTCTGATAGCAACATGTTTAATCCAGGATCTAATACTGTTGATATTGTAGGTGTTACAGTTTGTGGCTGTAACGAATACACTTGACCATCCAAAGTAACAAAGTTCGGCTACAATAAGTATTGTTATTGATAGAAGAAGAATATCATAATGAAGAGTCTGTTTTTCAATGCGCAGTCAATTTAATGTACCTGCACTTGTGTAGGAGACCATTGTGGAGTAAATGTAGATGTAGGGACAAATGGTTTACAAGTATTTGTTACAGATGCATCACCTTTTGGCTTTAATGCTTTATGCGGGTTTTTTGAAGCTTCCTCTATGGATTCTTGCAAAGAATGTTTTTTTTGGATTCCTTCCTCCAATGGTTCCAGCTAAAATACACAATGTACTATGAAACTAGGATCTATAATTTTATTGAATTCAGGTGAAACTTCAAAATAGTAAAGGAAATGTTTCATTACCTTTTTATGTCTAGGTGACTTATGTGGTATATCATCCTGCAAGTTTAAAGAATTCATCCCTTATTATGTTAATTCTCATGAGAAATTGATTCAAAATCGATTCTAAATACCTCTGTATCCTCTGAGTCCGTAGTAGTGGATACAGGAATGTTTGGTAACATAGATTGTCCCATTTTAGCCATTCGTGATATAATAGAAGCTTTACCACTTGCACTTTTATGTGTCTGAGTTAAATCTTCCGGTGTTTTTATATCTATTACTTCTATTTCTAACATTACATCTTTTTCTTTTGGAAACCCTGGACCTAAACTAATCTATAAGACAAATACATTTAAAAATGTCCCATACATTTGTATCTACTGAAATATTGTTTGCAGAAAATTAGAGGAGAACCTGTTTGTTAGGTGGCAAAATCAAAACTCTTTTCAGTCCTTTGGTGCTTCCCAATAAAGTCCTTTCCCAATTGTCATCTGTAGATATTTCTACTGTCATTGTTTGGGATGCTGTAAGATTGCTTTTAAAAGGTTGTGTTATTTCTGAGCTAATAAAGTACTTCACAGATACATTGTCTCCCCCTTTTGCTACTGAATCTTTATTGGCTGGTGATAAATCCTGATAGAGTACATTTTCTATTCTTCCATCCTTTGAAAAATACCGAGCTAAACCTACTTCCCTTGCAAATTCTATACAAATATCATTATTTTCAAATAAAATTGACCAATTTTCTTTATTGGTATCATAGTAACTGGAATAATTGTTTGGCTGCATAACATATAAAAAATCATGTGTCACTGTAACAGTCGACACATGTTCCTGTTTGCTTTTGTATAAAATAATCTGATATACTTTTGTCATTGTATTCCCTGTAAGAGCCA
The DNA here is from genome assembly GCA_916610135.2 of Macropis europaea. NCBI lineage: Eukaryota > Metazoa > Arthropoda > Insecta > Hymenoptera > Melittidae > Macropis > Macropis europaea. The sequence continues at coordinate 18,999,084 of OU744345.1, read as the reverse complement.
TTCCAAGCTTCCCCATTGATGCGTAAACCCCATTTTGCCTGTAAGCAAGATTTATTAATACATAAATTGTAAAGGATAATAAATATTTATTAAAAACATTAAAACTCACAGTTTAAACGCATGTACTGCTTTAGCTACTATAACTTCTGTTTTGCTTGATACTTGTTGGGTCAGATTACGTGGACTGCTAGATGTTTTAGGAACTTGTTTCAATGAAGAATGATATTCTGGTTGTTTTACTTGTAGCCCAAAAATAGCAGCTAAATTTGATCTAAACAATATTTATGCATTACTTAAAAATTAATATTTTTGTAATCTGTAATTACTGTAATTAACATAAAATTAAAATTGTCGCATAAATTGAGGGAAATAGTGTGCTTTGGGTTTTGACACCTTTGGCGATAAGAGGTTGACAGTATAACCTATATGACATGTTAGCACATTCGTCAGTTTGTAAATGGTTTTATCGCCTGTATAAGCTCCGTGAAAACATTTCGTGCCGGTAAAATATTTTAAATGAAATAACGTCTGGTAAAATTTTGAAAAAAAAATACCATACCCTCCTGATGGCAAAAAATCTGGTTCATCGTCGTCCCGGAATATTTTATCAAGATTTGGTAACTGATTTCCAGAATTCATAATTCACGATCAAATTTCTTAACAAATGCAAATTGACTGACAAATAAGAATGGTAAACAAAACATTTATTCAAACCACTTGCGAATGGCGAGTGACATTCTGCTGTTTTGCAAACTAACTCAAGCAAATCGCCAACAGATGGCGCAATATGTCTTTTCGAGCGTTCAAGAAAAAGATAAACAAAAGTAAGAAATTTAGTAAAATAAGCCACATTAATCTTGCAAACTTTACCCGGGATAGTACGTTTTATCATTTACAAGTACACGAAACCTAGCTTGTTAAACGTTTTTTAATTGTACACAATATTAAAGAATTCATAATACGCACAATGTAATACACAAGTTTATTTGTTTGATCCAAGTTATTTCAATCTAAAAAAAATACGAATATTTGTATTTATATAATTGATTTATTATATCTATTTGAAACTATACACTGAATTATTATACATTTACTGTAAAGGTTCAAAGGTATAATGCTCTCCGTCTTTTGGAAATTCCTTTTCCATCTGAAATGAGATATGAAAGTTTAAACTATTGCAGGGACTATTTTCAAAACATTACAACCAAAAAATCAACTTACCACATATTTGTTCATCCTTGGACTTACAAAATCAAGTAACATCAATCCAGTTACAAGAGAAAACAAGAAAAGACTGCATTTGTAATAATTGTATCGTTGGCGTACACCAACAGGAAACCTATCTTCCTGCATGTTGTCCCAGTGTTTGTGCAGCTGCATCATTAAAAAAGGGATGTAAACAATCATATACAATATATAAATTCTTTAAGCTATTGAATACAATCAGAAAATTACAGGTTCATCGAAATTCCTTCTTAAATTTGGGAAATCCCATGGATAGTAGGGATCTTGAGCTTCAACACTCAACTCCGGCAAATCTGGATAATCTCCATCACCCAGTTCATCGTCGGGCAGAGGTTTATACTCCCGTGGATGCATTCCATATTTTTCTGCAGCCTTGCGCCTTTCTTCTTCTGTTCTTGGATAAGGAGCTGGCAGCGATTTTATGAGTGCAGCAGCTAGAGGGTACAGCACCAAGTTTTTGTACAAAATTTGTCATGTACATTCTTACATAATAACCACAGTTTAACCTATCGGCAGGGAAAGAAAAAAAAAAGGAAATCCGTGGGAACTATTTTTCATGAAACTGATTACTCACGTCTTATTTTTTGTCGCGCCATAAAATACTCCTCATCAGACACGTTTGTAGAAACGTAAACAACATTTTTATTTTTCACTATCAATCTGTTCGACAGTTCTCCAACCTTCTTTAAGATCGCCATGTTTCCGAATCAAAAGCGATTCACGACTCGTGTTGAGAAGTTACAATAATCGATATCACTGGTTCGCACGACTCCTGACGCGCGGTAACAAAAAAAATTGGAGAGTCCTATCATCAACAAACTACAGAATAGACCTATCATCCAATGTATTTTTGTGTCACACGGATTTAGGGCTTTAGAGCCCTCTTACCATTTTCGTGTCACACCCAACTTTACCGATTCAGTCCAAAATAAGATTACAACGCCACGACTGGTAGCAATTAAAATTAAATATCACGGGGAACATTTAAAATCTAAAACGATCTGAATATTACGACTAACCTCCAAAAATATGTTGCATAATTCCGTTTACTAATACATTTCCGTAGAAAAACAATTTGTACTTATTTCCATAAATATTATATAAACAAAATTGAAGTACCCATATTTTTTAAAATGTAAACTATTCAAAATTATGCTTTCTGATTTTCATTCTTTCATAACATATGGTAAGATTGGATTTTTCAAGCCAGTTTTATAAACGTTCTACAATATTTGCTCATAAAATTTTGGGCCTGTTTTCAAATAAACTGCAATATAATATTTCCTCGATTCCTATCACTCTTCTAAATATGGAAACTCAGGTATGACTATTCACATTTAACAATTAACAATTAAAATGAACGCTTAACATTCTTAAATATGTACATAATTTATTTTTCAATTTATATGAGAATATTGACGTATATTTGGAGACTAGTCATTTTGTGTCCCGTACGAATGGCATTAAAAAAATACATGAATGTTTTTTGGTTGACATACGTTGAAAAAATAATTAAAACATAAAAAAAGTTAGCTTAAGGAGAAAAACTAATGAAAAAAATTAAACGTTCATCAGAGGCTTGACGTCGCTCTGAAAAACACGTAGCTAGAATTTCATAGTTCAGCGCTGAAGTGCTGCATCAAAACGATTTGCATCTGAAAGGTACGGAGTGTGTAGCGGACAGAACCGGGAGTGGAAATTTTTTTCTTGTTTCGGGAAAAACTTTCCTCTTCCGAAGATTTCAGGCCCGAGCAGCAGAGTCCTTAGACAAAAGGGAAATAACATGTGTGTCGCAGGCCCACAGGGGTCCTGTCCAGTTGCGCTGTCGCGTATATTGGCAAGCACCCTAGGCGACCCTTTGCTCAGAAGCGGTACAGGAGAAAGAGCCTCCCTCCACTCGCCTAACTCTCTCTTGTTCCTTGCGTGCGAAAACAGGAAACGAGAGTGAATTAGGTGAGTGGTGGGAGGCTCCTTCTCCTGTACCGCCCGTGAGCAAAGGGTCGCCAAGGATACTTGCCAGTCCGCATAATTTCCGCTTTTCGAGAAAAGGTTTTTCCTTTTAACATTCATATTGGACGAAGTATTTTTGATTATTTCCCGTGTTGTTGAGGAAAAAATCCAAAATGGTTTACTCAAGATGAATGTGCTGTACATCGTAAGCAAATGGTATACAGAATAGCTTGGTAGACTGCTACGCTTATTTGCACGACAGGCTGCATAGGTCGCATCCCTACCAGATATCCCCCCTTGCTCCTCCGGAGTCGGGCCGAAAAGTCGTGCGACTGGCGGCGATGTTTGAGAAACATTATACATTTTTCGAAGAGTGAGCCATTCTTTAACGGAAATAAAAATTTGTTTGTTTTTCATTGTACAATCGTGAGAATATTATTGATAGATAGATGAAGTTTCCCGAATTAAAATGAGTCCAAACACGATATCATTCGGACTGTTTGTTATCAGAGACATTCCGACTATCGAATCTTGTCTTATGCAAAATTTTAATAACAAATGAACCGAACGGCATTGTGTTTGGACTAATTTTCATTGAAAAAACCTGACCTATTCATTGGTATTATTTTCATCAATGTATTATAAAAAATAAAAAAACTTTATTTTTCGTTATACGATGACTCATTTGCGTCAACGAAAAGCCGTTTAGCGACGGCCGATTGAAACCTCGTCGGTGCTCCATCTTTCTCCCTCGCAGAGAGGGATGACAACTTGCTCTAGCACGGTTGACAAAAAATTTTCGGTCCTGAATGCTCTTTCAGACAAGTATGGAACTCTGCACTGGTTTTGGAAAATCTGTAGCAAAGAAGCGAATTTGTCTACAATGCAGACATTTGAGCATAGCTCGTACGCGGGACAAACATGTGAAAGTCGGGCGCACGAAGAACAAAGTCAGACAAAGTATCATACTTTCTTGTCTCTGTCAGACTGATTTTCGCGTGAAGGATCTCGTGCCGTTTCTCGCTGTGTCAGAAAAGTCGAGAATCGGGATGCACGAGATGCAGGGCCTGCCTGGTGTCGCGCGCCACTTAACGGAGACCCTGCCATAAATTAGGAAGGGGCCAAGCGTGCATGTCCCAGGACTCCTCAGCAAGAGAATTTTTCACGAGGAAAAGCCTCCGAAATGTAGCCAACGTTGCGAGAGAATAAATACCGATTTCTCGTATTTAAATTTGGCGTGAATGTACATTTTGTATTTCACATTTATCTTACATATGCTCTCCTTCCTTCTCACTTCCCTAATTTGATCAAACTCACGACTTACGTATGGCAAAAACATTTTTTCACTCGTGCTTTAAAAATTAAAGTAATTGATTTCTTATATCTTGGAATAATGAAAACAGTACCATCGTGTCTCTATCGCTTTGACCTTACTATTTATGTGTTAGAGAGTCAATCATTTGTAGGCATTTGTACGGACACAGGTGTGTCGTAGGCCGGCAACAGCCAACGGTTGCCGATTGCGCGACGAGAGACAACAATGTATGTAGCCGTTGAAGCTGTTCGTCGAAGAGGTCGACGACTCTCGATCCCCTGCGAGTCTTTTGTTTCTGACATCACGCGTTCATCGAAAAACCGTCGCAGGGCTCGAGGAACAGCTTGGCGGCAGTCGAGCTCGAGCAAGGATCTTGAGAGGTTGACTCAAAGCCATTCCGTGTTGTTTTGTTATGTGCACTATTCTTTGATAATTTGATATAAACTATATATATATATATATATATATCGCCATCCACACATTATTCCACCAACAACTCATCTCACACACTCACACAAAAAATAGATTAAACAGATTCAAACGCAAATGTCACTTCAATATACGGTCCCAAGCCGTTCAACTTGGGTGGTCCTTCACCGCAGAAATTAGACGGCACGCAGTGCAATAAACAGAGCTCGACCAAACCCTAACATTATGCATTCAAGAAATAATTACATATGTATTTGACTTTTAACATCTTTCGTTATAACTTTTCTTACACTATACGTGCATAAGGTAGAAAAAAGAAAAACAATGTAAACTAACTCATTACAAGTTCAATAATTCTTAAAAGAAAAATTATTGGATCAATGAATGTCAAAGAGTTCTCCAACTCTTTCATCTTCATTAAAGTATTCCAGTATTTAGAATATATTTTATTATAATGTACGGTTAAATCCTCTTTCTTGTTCAGGGACCGACTGCGAATTTAGTGACGTTACCGTCTTTGGTGGTTGGAATGTATTTGATTCCCAAAATCACCACCCCTAGACGCAGAGGGCGCAAGAAAACCTGTGGTTTCTCGAGAAGTCGGTATTTCAGAACATGTGACACGAAGTCCCATAAGATGATAGCACAGACGAGATATATAAGTAGACCAATCACCTTATGGACTTTCGTGGCCCAACGTGACTGCCATACCGACTTAGAAATTCGACACTGATTTTAGCGTCCTCTACTCATCAACGACGGCCACTTGATAAAGTATTTCATAAAGAAGTGTTAGTAAGCCAAGGAGTACTCATGTGTAAATGCGTGTGGCGTAGAGAGTGGGGACATTTGATAGGCAATTGTCGACTCGATGCAGCGACGATTTCTGTCGCGCGAGTTTTCTCGGGTGTTTCATTAGTATGAATGTGTGAATATTGAATACAGACGCACACATATAAAGAAACAGCGAGCGAGCAAACCTGCGACGACGCCTCGCAGGCTCGCGGCGGACAAAAATTGATTATGTATTAAATTGAGTGCAGCCAGAAAGGGTATAACCGGATAAGGGGATCAAATGTGCCCTTAAACTAAATTTGATTTGCGATGGACCAGTTTACCAAAAGAAACCATTTTACACAAATTTGCAAGCCTCTATCTCGACCGGGAGGTAGTAACAGGGAAAATTCGGAATATCCGGTTTTGCACTATTTTCCCTATTTAGTCGCATGCGAAAATTCTGAAAAAAATGTAGCATATTCCGGATATGGTGGCATATATTAGGGAATTTTTTCCGATTTTTTCGTTGCAGATTCTAGTTGTCAAAAATTAAAAACATTAAAAAAATGCAAAAAATGCTGATTTCTTATTGAAGTTTCAAAGACAGCACATTTATATTTTTTTGGTAAGGACGTCTTATCATAGCTATGATCCTCAAATTTTTTCAGATTTTTCGGTAAGGTGCGCCGTAGTTAAAAAAATTAAAAACCGATTTTTTCCAGGTATTTCGCACGAAAAAGTACCTTTTTCTTTGAATTTTTATACAGTCGGACCTCGGTAACTCGAACCTCAAGGGAAGAGCTAAAAACTTCGAGTTATAGAGGTTTCGACTTATCGAAATTTTTGAGTAAAAGAGATTTAACAAACGAAAATTCGATATACAGAAGCTTTGTACGAAGGCTAATAATTTTCCAATTGTAACGGCTTAAAGAAAGAAAAATTCAATTTTTGAACGTGAATTATTTATTATATAAATAAATAAACGTAGTCATAAAACGAATACTGGGTTATTATACTTGTTACATATCAAAAAAGTCTGTAATTTTGCTTTGTGTTAATGTATTAATACATTGTTGATCGATAGCATTTTTAAGTGTGATCAAGGCAGAGAATACGTTTTCCTCGATATTATTGCATCTTTCTATAAAAGTTCGTAGAACGTTCACTGCTATTCTGGCCTGATTTGCTGATACCGGTGGTTCGATTACAACGGGCTCCTCGTCATCCAGGTCCTCATCGTCTATTGCAACTTGGGTGGTAAATTCTATAATTTCCGAATCAGTTAATGATCCGTTAACAAAAACTTCGTCGTCACAGTGTACAAAATCTTCAAACGTTATGTTTTCGATGTTGTAATGTAACAAAACTTGATTCCATTCGGCTTCTATATTACGACTTGCAACAGGCCCCGATTGTTCTTCAAAATTTTCTTCTATTTGCCAAGAAAACCCACAAGTTTTAAAACAGTTGACTATTGTCTGGTGTGTTACATTTCCCCATGACTTATCTGCTATTCTCATTGCTTGTAAAATTGCGATGGAGGTGCTTTTCCCTTCTTCTATATCTGATAAGATTTTTTTTACAACTTCTTTTCTATATAAAGTTTTAAAATTTTTTATAATTCCTTGGTCTAGAGGTTGTAATTTCGAAGTAGTGTTCGGTGGTAAAAATTGTACTTTGACTGATTGAAGCGACGGGATATTGTTGTGTGCCGTACAATTGTCTATGAATAAACTAATTTTTCGCTTTTCTTTTTTCATTTTTATATCCAGCTGAATTAACCAGTCCGCAAACAATTCGGCGGTCATCCATGCTTTTTTATTGCTCGCATAATCTAAAGGCAATGATTTACAGCCTGCAAAGCATCGCGGTTTTTTCGATTTTCCTATAATTAAAGGTTTAAGTTTCTCTGTTCCTGACATATTGGCCGCTAATAAAATTGTTACTCTTTCCTTGCTATGTTTGCCTCCGTGACATTTTTCATTTTTGAATGTCATTGTTCTGCCGGGAAGACATTTATAGAATACCGCAGTCTCATCTGCATTAAACACGTTTTGCGGTTCGTAATCCTTTAACAAAGCTTGCAAGTTTACTTTCCATTCGTGACAAACTTCATCTTTGACGCTAGCGCTTTCACCGCACAACTTTCGGAAAACAATATTATGCCTCTTTTTAAATTTCTCTAGCCACCCATTGCTAGCCCTAAAGTTGCTATGGTCCAGTGATTTGGTAAAAAGCTCAGCTTTTTCTTACATAATTAGTCTTCCTATGCTAACATTTGCGTCTCTGCCCTGTTTAAACCATTTTATTAAACATTCCTCGATATCAGGAAATCATGCAGTTCTTCTCCTTTTACGATGCAAATTGTCACACGAAATTGTACTTTTCTGCATAATTTCATCTGCATTTTTCAAAATCGTCGAAAGAGTGCTCGTAGGAGTCCCGAATTCCGTAGCGATATTCTTTTTCAGTTTTGATCCACTTCTCAATGCTTCAATTACATTCACCTTTTCAGAAAGTGTTAGTGTGTTAAGCTTCCTCTTAGAACTCATTTTATTCAACGTAAACACAAAAGTTAAAGACACGGGAGATGATGACAATTGTGCGTTCGACTGACAAAAAACGATTAGCATACATGGATATGCACGTGGTCGAAGGGCGAAGAAGTAGGGATACGGCTTGTGTCATCTTATGTTATTTGAGACAATCCTAACGGATGAAAGAAAGGAGACAATATCGAATGATTTGTTTCTGACATCTTGTGACACATAGCTATAAACTTCGAGTTGCAGAGGCAGCGGCGATAGAAATTCGACTTATAGAGGTAAACTTCGATTTGTAGAGGTCTGGCTATTCTAACTTCGAGTTACAGAGGTAAAATAATGCATCTGGGCATGTGGCAAATAATTCGAATTACAGTAAGTTTTATTTCGACTTATAGAGGTTTTCGCAGCGGAGCGGAAGGGAATGAACAAAATTGTAGTCTTACAGAGGGTTTCGAGTTATAGAGGTTCGAGTTATCGAGGTTCGACTTTACTTTCTTTATTCTGTGGGTATATTATGCGATATTAAACATTGCTATCTTCAGAAAAACAGTATATAACTTATTGTTAAAGAAATAAAATTGACTCGATCCATTGAAACTGTGCCGCGTGCGTTGTTTTCTAAACTATTTAATACAATTTCAAAAGTGCGTTTAGTGCAGCGGATGTGTGTCCGCCAGTGAAAGTGGTGACGAACTTTTTGACACAGGTTCGATTCCCGCCCGGACTTATTTCTTTTTAGTACATTAATTATTTCTTTTTAATACATCAATTATGTTTTTTTGCATTTCTAACTACATAAAATAAAAATAATATTTATATAAAAACATTTTAAATATATGTTAAGCATACTTTATACTAAAATATTCACAAAAATAATTTTGAAGCACTCTTCGTTGAATAATTTCTCTAGTCATATATCCTCTTAATTACGGTTAGGAGTATACATTATTTTTTTGTAACATAAAAAAATAAAAATATATATGTTTGGGCGGGGATCGAACCTGCGTCAAAAAAGTTTGTAACGATTCCACAGTCAGACACACACCAGCTACCCCATCACGCTCTTGATTGAGTGGTAAATAGTATACACATATATTTGGTAATGTTAACAAGATTGGCCACGTGAAGGCATGAAAGAAGGACTTAACAATCCCGGAATATACTCAATGTTTCTACAGTTATAATCCATACGCTAATTGTATAAATAAGAACATTGGTTTACTAAAGAGCAAACACCCAACAGCATCCTTATACAGGGTCATCCATTTAACTCCGGACCCGCGCTCGCGAGAACAGATGAGAATGGCAACAGCGCCACAAGTATTCTCACAACTACATTCAACTGTCGATGAATCTGCCATCTATTAGTTGTAGGTGGAAGTTACGGGGCCGTGTAGATGCTAGTCGAGGACAGAAGACGTTTTTGACTGTTGCCAGAGGACTTTAAATGTGACGTAACAGTGGGGGAAGGAAACGACACTCGTTTTAAGAGCATTAGGCAGTGCGATCGCGCTGGTCCCGTTCCGTATCGAAAAATGCCACTGTCCCGCCACGGTAGTCCTCATTCACGGTGGGCATGAGTTAATGAAAATAATATCATCATTGACTATTTCTTACGAAGAATGTAATTCAAACGAAGAAAAGATAGATTAGGTTACTGTATCAGCGGAATGTAGAATAATATTCAACTCAGTTAATTAAAAGTTTAAACAAATTTCGCGCTTTACTTTCACGTGACAATTGATTATCGCCGTATATTGCAATGAATTCCCAGACGATAATGTTTGATGGATGTTTAGTCGAAATTTAATTTTCCTTTCTTGACCATCGATGCAATGATCGATTGTTACCTGTAACTAGCCCTGTAAAAAGAAATACTTTTATTTCAGGGGGAAAGGAAAGACGTTCGGTGGTCCTCATAAGGACCGATTATTTTATGTTTAATATCGACGAGAGTTATCCTCGTTGGAGTTCGGTGGTCCTCATAAGGACCGATTATTTTATATACCGCTGATTGGTGTAAGTCCGAAACATTTGAATTTTCCAATCAGCGTGCCCTTTCAATCAGGTTTTTCCTCCAGATAAAACGTTCGAGCACGTGTACCGTGTTTAATTTACCCTTCGAAATCGTCTGGATTACCTATTGAGGACGAGAGGGAGCAGAAATTCTAAGTCCTTTGTTAGGAAAAAGTTAATTTGTTTTGCCGGCAATACGCTAAAACGTCTTCTCTCAAAAATAGTCTTTTTGTCGCGAACCTGTCATAAATGTATCATGAAATCTTCACGTGCTTTTGTTCCGTCGGACGGAACAGGCTTTCTGCGATGACTTCCGCAATGCATGCGGTCATGTTTTTTTTCTAAGTCTACATCTGTCCGTGGTGTATTCCTATAGACGTCATTTTTTGACACCCCCCACAAAAAAAAATCGGGTCAAATCTGATATCAAATGCTTCATCAATAAAAAATACGTTGTCTAATACACGGTCCCCTCTTCTTGTAAAAACTTTTAATTCAAAAAAATATTATTACAAGAGGCCAAACCTTCTCGATTAAAATAAAAAAAACGAACTTAATCCAACAAGTAGTTTCTGAGATAAAAATTCATAAGTACCGGCTGTTTTTGTGAAAATAAGCAAAAATTGCAAAATTCAAAGGTCCGTATTTTTTAAACAAATTCTAAATGATGACTTAACCCCCCTCCCTAATTTCACGAGCATTACAGCAGTACTGGTTAATGTTGTGGAAATTCGGCTGCGTTTTCTATCCAACAATATCAGTAATTTTTCCAAAGGCCACGAAATAGAAGCTTTTTAGCCGTTGCAGAGAAACTTTCTTCGCCAAAATTTCAGGCCCATACAGTGGAGCTCTTTAGACAAAAGGGGCAATAAAACATCTGCAACGCAGGCCTTACAGTTCCGTTCGGAACTAGGTGTCGTCGCTATGCGGAAGGATTCGCTTTTGTGAGGAAAGGTTTTTCCCTTTCCCTCGGGATTTTCTAACGTTTCACACTTGTTTCCGATGACCAGTGAAACCGTCGCGAAAATCGGCAGATTGTAGCTAACCGTCCGCGCGTACACTACACTTTTTAAATACGAGTACCATTATGCATTCCATCGAAGTGCGAGTTTTTCTGGTGGAAAGTTATTTTTCATCGAAGTCGATCATTGAATGCCAACGCGCATTGAGGGAGAAGTTTCCCGATTCTCCGGTACCGGGCAAAAGTACCATTCTCGATCTGGTCCAAAAATTCAGGGAGACTGGAAGTGTAATGGACAGAACACGCAGCCGAACTTCCACGACATTAACCAGTGAAAAATTAGCAGAAGTGGAGAAGGTATTGGAGGAAGCACCATTGACATCCTTGAAGAAACGGATTAAAGCCTGTTTAAGGCAAAAAGGTGGGCATTTCCAACATCTCATTTAAATATAAAACAATCGGTCCTTATGAGGACCACCAAACGCCAACGAGGATAACTCTCATCGATATTAAACATAAAATAATCGGTCCTTATGAGGACCACCGAACGTCTTTCCTTTCCCCCTGAAATAAAAGTATTTCTTTTTACAGGGCTAGTTACAGGTAACAATCGATCATTGCATCGATGGTCAAGAAAGGAAAATTAAATTTCGACTAAACATCCATCAAACATTATCGTCTGGGAATTCATTGCAATATACGGCGATAATCAATTGTCACGTGAAAGTAAAGCGCGAAATTTGTTTAAACTTTTAATTAACTGAGTTGAATATTATTCTACATTCCGCTGATACAGTAACCTAATCTATCTTTTCTTCGTTTGAATTACATTCTTCGTAAGAAATAGTCAATGATGATATTATTTTCATTAACTCATGCCCACCGTGAATGAGGACTACCGTGGCGGGACAGTGGCATTTTTCGATACGGAACGGGACCAGCGCGATCGCACTGCCTAATGCTCTTAAAACGAGTGTCGTTTCCTTCCCCCACTGTTACGTCACATTTAAAGTCCTCTGGCAACAGTCAAAAACGTCTTCTGTCCTCGACTAGCATCTACACGGCCCCGTAACTTCCACCTACAACTAATAGATGGCAGATTCATCGACAGTTGAATGTAGTTGTGAGAATACTTGTGGCGCTGTTGCCATTCTCATCTGTTCTCGCGAGCGCGGGTCCGGAGTTAAATGGATGATCCTGTATTATCCCACAAACCCCATGCAAAAATTGTAACCTTGCATGCATTCAAAATAAATACACGTATTCATATGCAATTACATTTACATAAAGATATGTATGTATACATACATACATGCAGTCTCAACTTTAACCTTTTTAAAGTTTAGTACTTACGTCTGACGATGAGATTCAACTATTATGATCTGTTTAAGAAAATATAAAAGGTAAAAGTAAAATGAAAAGTAAAATAAAAGTCAATTTGGAAAACCCTGAAAAGGTTAAAATTTAAAAGAAACGCAAGTATGTACAAATATATTAGAAGTATAGCCTAGCACGCACCTACAAACATTTTCTTAGAAATTGTTTATGCGTTTATGATACGTACAAACATACAAAAACGTGCAGAGTATGTTGAGTATTCGGAAATGCACGAAATGTAAAAACGAAGAATTTTATAAAAATATGATTTTGCATAAATATCAGCAGTCTAAAACTCTCCATGCGATATAATAGCTTATTTCGCCACCGCACGCATAAAAAAAGCACACATATGTATGAATAGATTGTCAGTGATTTCCAGGTTATATTATTTTAAAGTGTGTGTCGTTCGTGTGACCTGCCAAGGAATTTATAATTTTTACCACAGTAAGCGCAACAAACTGTTTCTGCATTCTGTTGGTAACGTTGTGAGTGACACGGAAATGGTAATGGGGCACTAGTGCCCCAGGAATTCGGGCCGAAAAAATACATTGCATGATTGGTCTATTTATATATCTCGGCTGTGGTATTGTCAACTCCACATCTGCCTAACGAAAGATGTTACGAAAGACGGCATTCCCATCTATGATGTACGGACCATAGCTCCACTGGGCGCAAGCAGCGCCATCTCTGACAGTACCTCGCAATTAATTACTGGTATTTTAAGTAACGTCATCTTTGACAGAAGCCTGGAACTAAATAGCGAAATTCCAAGTGGCGCCATCTAGCGAAAGAAACCCGATTATTTACAGAAAACTCTGCCAGGGGCGTCTCGAGCGTCACATCGTTATTTAGTTCCAGATCCTGTCGGAGATGGCGCTACTTGCGCTCAATGGCGCTGTGGTCCGCGCCACAGAAGCTAGCCTCATAGATGGGAATGCCGTTTTTCGTAGCGTCTCTCAGGAGGTAGGATTGGGGCTGACAAGTATTGTGGTCGGCGGTGTACTATGTACTTATATATAACATTTATATAACGAAACGTTAAAATATCATGTATATGCTTATGTTCTATTTCCATTAGCATTCTTATATCTATACTTACTATTACATTTCAAATGTTTATGCAAATATACATTTTTAGCGTTCAATACTTTTGGTTTTAATGTAGTTCAAAAAATGAAATATCGATAAAACTATAGTTTGTGTTTTTAACGTCATCGAGGGTATTTTTTGTGTCACTCGCTTCAGAAAATGTGCATGTTCCACGCATTTGAATATATTAAATTGTATACAGATCCGCAGTCTACTTATGACCCTACTATCTTATAAATACATGAATTCGTAACTATTTTCATATTTGATGCATCGCTTTAAAAAGCATGCATTTGATTAATTGCACGATGTGCAGAAGGAAATGCAACATAGGCGTAGGAAGCGACTTCGAAGCGACCGCCATATTTCCTGACGTGCTTAACGTATTATGGGTAGGAGCAGCAGGAAAATGGCCGGTAGCGTGTGTTCGTCAGTGCTGTTGGATTTAGTGTAACATTCCATCGATACTGTTTCCGTTTAACGTTCACAGACGTATGGCTAAAAGAAGAGTTTATTCGGCGATCGAGTGAAGTTCGAAACGGTACGTAGGAATGTGGAACGAGTACAGTTGGAATAGAGTTACACAATGCCACGACGGTGCATCTTCCTCTTTCACTGGCGAATCAACACGAGTTGTCAGACTTTTCGCTTCGTCGAACGAATTTCCTTGACAAACGGCCAAACAGCTTGTGTTTCTCAACAACGTTTACACGAAATATTGCAGTTTATCAACGCTTTGTAATTCCTTCAGAATCTAAGCATTTTCGAAGTTGTCACCTACGTGCAGGCAAGCTTTTTACATCCAATGCAGTGCGATCGTTTCTATGATACGTATGCTGTATCTTATGCTTTTTTTAATATTCTGCAGTTGTTACTCGGTTGTTATAATCATTCCGAAGATTGTTTAGTGGATTATTTGATGGAATGATCATGGAATTCAAGATTCCAGCATTTTGGAGTTCTAGTCGATAGAGAATACTAAGAAATTGTCAGTGCACAGGTATTTCTGGGCACAGTAATTCAAAATTTTTTATTTACCTATTAATAGAAGTAACTGTACAACATAGAAACAAAATGAATAAATGCTGTATATCTAAAGGTTTTATATATTTTACAGGAGGTGTGTTTTATGTAAATAAAACTCCAGGGATACCAATATGGCAAGTCCTTCGCCGCAGTCATCTCCCATGCCTCCTCCACAAGCTCCAAGCCCTATGGGCCCCCCGCAGCAGGCTCCGTCCCCATCCAATCCACAGGGCAGCCCAATGGGACCTCCTCAGCATCATCCTCATAGTCCGAATCAAGCGTATCAAGGTCCACCAATGCCACCAAGTGGCCCACCTATGTCTCAATCACCTCAGCAACCTCCGCCGCAGCAACAAAACTATCCGTCGCATCCTCAACAGATGCAGCCTAACATGGGTCCACAGGTAAGAAGTTATATTTATATATATCAAAACTTTCGTGACACTTTAGTCATTTCTGTTGTTTATTAGTAATTCTCCTTCGAATAATTGCGTAACTGTATATCTAGTTGTCATGCAATCAAGTTGAACATTTGTCATGCTTGGAAAACATTGAAGCTATTAAAGTTTTAAAGTTTTCATTCTAATACACATATATAAATACATTATGAGTGTGCGTTTTAAAAATGTACATTAAAATAAGACAAGGAAAATCTTCTGTTTAGTAACAAAATTCCATGTGCTTCATATGTATTGTGTGAGCATGGAACAGTTACTTAAAGTTTTTTTCAACAATTCTTGTGTCAGTACTTTTAAAGAGATCAACCAGCTGCCGAGCGATCCGTTGATTGCAGGCTGCGATAACTCTCGGCTGTATCAAATCCAATTCTCCACCTAAAATTGGAAATTTTAGGATAACATAAATTTAATTACTTTTTATTGTTGTACATACCATCTGTATCTATGATTGTTCCTCCTGCTTCCTCTATTATCAGTTTCCCTGCGGCAACATCCCAAGCATCTATACTTTCAACGTGATAAGCTTCTATCGCACCCATTGCAACGTAACACAATGTAAGAGCAGCTGTGCCTAAGGATCTTATTCTGAAATCAGAAAACTCTGTCAAATCACTGTAACATTAATCATTCTAACATTATATAGGCCAGAAAAGTCACATTATTTAATATAAAAAGTAGGAAGTTACCCATGAGTTCCTTGTATTAACGCATGCATTCTGCTATATATAGTGACTAGATAAGCTGAATCTTTGGCAATCCATGGTTCCATCGCAACCAATGTTTGAGATAAATCTAAAAGAATGAAAGTATTCGGAAGAGGATAAGTTTAAATCCGTGGTTGCATTGCTAGGTTATTATACTATATTTTACTATGCATTTAATAATCATAAAAACTTATAATAATATCGTTAAAGAAAGTAACGCACCTGTTACAGTGGATGTCTTTATAGGGCGTCCATTTAAAAAGGCTCCTTTCTGCCTTTTAGCAGAGAAAAATTGCTTCATCAGTGGATTATACACAATTCCTAGTTCTATTTTTTTATTGATCACTAGCGCCAAAGAGATGCACGTGTGCGGGAACTGATGGACAAAATTCGTCGTACCATCTATAGGGTCAATGATCCACGTGGGATCGTCGGTTAACTTTGGTAAACAGTTCTTTTCCGCGGTGGTTTCTTCGCCGATAAATCTGAAAGCACACTTCATTGTCGCATCAAACGAAACCGACACGATACGCTGGTAACTTTCGTCTTCACTTTTTTTTTCAATACACTTACTTATGGTGCGGATACAGTTTCGACAGTTGTTTCTGTAACTCATCCTCTATGTTGCGATCATATTCCGTGACGAGGTCCCAGTCGATCCCTTTGCTCTTGACGCTCTTGTTCAAATTGATAGCACTCTCTATTACCTAAAAGTTGATACTTCTTTTACGAAAAGAGTAAGCCGTGGGTGTGTTCGATATGCAACGTTTTACGCGTGTGTAATGCGTAGTCGTACTTTTCCCGCCTTTAACACCAACTCTTCGGCGACGTTGTAGTATTCCTCTGTGTCGTGCAACTCGATCATGATTGCTTCGGATTGCCAGCAGTTCCAAGTAACTCGTGCAACGTTCCTTTCGTCGCGGGAGCACACGTCAATAGATCGACACTGCAACAACCAGGCAGTTACTGCCTAGCATATATAGCCACCAGAATGGAAGAAAGAAGAGACTCCCGGATGGAGAGACAGAGAATGAGAGAGCGGGACGAAAAAGAAGTAGGTGGGGCGAAAATCCAGATTGTCTGATTTAGCAAACACGTGTGCACGTAACAAGTGTTTGCAAATGCTTAGAAACGTATCTAGAGCTGTAGGCGCTAGAACTACAGTTGGAATTCATTTATTACATTACATTGAAAAAAACATTATCTTGCTCAGTTGTTTTACTTTGCATCCATTAAGACGTTCCGTGCTTCGTGCGATACCTGTGACCCACGCTGAACTTCTCATTTAGACGATTTCATATTTTCAACGTAACTTTCTTTTTTTTAATCTGTTAACTGGCACATGTTTCGATCCGACGTGCTCTCTGGCTGGGTACTATTGAATGACAGAAGATAAGTAAACTTGGTCTCGCTCACGGTTGATGTGAATATGCCTTAACCCCTTAACGCAGTTTTTTTTAAAAAAACCGGCCAAAAAAAATGAATTTTTTTTTATGTAAAAAAAACAATTTAGAACATTGTCTTGGCAAAAAAATTAAAAAAATACAAAAATAATCAAAATTTTTATTTTAATTTTGGACTTTGATCCACATTGCAGAAAATAGCCGAATATTGCAATGTTACACGTACATCGACTTTTTTATCTTTCTTTTTTTTATTTTACATTATATTTTAGTAAAATATATATTGAAAAATGAGCGAATCAGAATCTGAATATGAATACGCTGTCGGAAAGCGGCTCAGAAGAAAGTGATAAGTATAGGAGTGATTCTGAAGATAGTTCAGAAGAAGATATAGCCGTTGATTGGAAGTAGATAAGCAATATCCAACCAAATCCACATCCTCAAAGGTTTCCATTTGTTACCGCCCCTGATTCAACTTTTCTTTTGGTGGAGAATTTTGATATACTGCTCTTTTGTTCCATGGAAAAAGGCTATATTTTATTCTTGAATAAATAAGTGATATAGCTTACAATCCCATGTAAATGATAAATATCAATAAAACGATTCTTTTTCTTTGCTTTCACATTGTTATTTTCAATTCTCGATTATATTCGAGTGTGAAAAATTATAGCAGCATAAAATACAACGCCGCTCGAATTATCTCGAGTGTGCACAGTTTGGCCTGTTTAGCGCGCTCGAATTAACTCGAGCGTACAAGTTAAGGGGTTAATATTATCTCTGATACAATTATAATGATGAATTAATGACAGAGAGATTAAACGATAAATAAGTAAAGCATTTACTCGAAAAATAATAGTAGTATATTTAAAATAGTAGGCAAAAATGAATGTTGTCTGTATAAGCAGATTTCTAAAAAGTTTATTCATTTAAATAATATATTACAAAATAACACATTTTTTCTTATAAAGTGTTAATCCTTTTGTACTTGATCTGGCGATTTTCACTGTATCAAATAAAGTGATACCACGTGGGGTAGTGTAATTGCTTAAAACATACAAATTTGCAACTTCGATCATACGGACCTAAAGACAATCGAATACAAAGTCTGAATATATTGCGCGTGCAATATATTATTTGTTGCAAGGGTGAAACTAAAAATTCTAATTTATTCGTATTTTTATCTTGACCTACAATTCACGTATTTAAATTTTCGTAGAAATAGATTAACGTTTTTCAGGGAAAAGTTTACAAAAACGTTTGACAAAGCCACTCAACGTGTACTGTCGACGCCCATCGGCGTTCGGTGCAATGTCTCGCTATGTAATGCTGCAGCTCTGCCGCACGCAGTGTTCGTCTCGTTTGCAAATAGCCCGCAGTCAAAGGATTAATACATTATAATACAAATTAGCTGTGTCTGGACCAATACAGTGGCTCATAGCAGACGGAAAACGATTTTTCGAAACCCATACATGCGTTCATCATAGTGTATGCAGTGGGTGCACCAGCGTGGGACATTGATGATGCACGCGGTCTGAATAGAAAATTGCATCAAAATGACGCGTTACAAAAGTGTGTTAATAATCCATTTTAAATGTATGTACACTGGACACATGCATATATGGACGCATTCGTCGATGGGTTTCCCCTGATTGTGGCATTCAGTTTCATCGGGAAGTCCATGACACGCGATGGAATTTTTTTCGTTAAATAATTATTCCTTTTGTTAATTCGTGGAAGGTTATTAGGTGTATACAAACATAATAACCGATTTTACCTCACTAATATTTCTTAATATTGCATAATTAGGATCGTACTCATTAAGTAAAATCGTGTCACTAATTTTCTACAACTTTTAGCCGGGCTCGTCTTTTCGCTGAATCTTGACTCAACAACACTTGCTAAACTCAACATAACAACCTTTGATTATGTTTAAACAGCATTTTCAGTATGCACATTTTGATAAAGCAATCACGCCATAGATTTCATAAATTCTGATCGCTTGTGCGACGTTTTGTTCTATTGAAGAAAAAACCTCCAGCGGTGGGTCTGCAATTTATCGCATACTAGCTTATAACCCGTTGACAATTCAACGGTGCAAGATACCGTATGTGCTTGTGCCAATTTCTTTTGGATATTGTTAGCTTCTTATGCCTTATGGTTTTCGAGATATTTTTGGCCGGACAGAGGATTTCAACTGACAATTATATATTAAAAAAAAGTAAAATGGGGGTATAACACAGCCCCTCGAGAATAATTCCGGCCCCTAAGGTACTCATGCACCCTTTTGGGGTAAGAACTGATAGACTACCAAATTTCAGGTTCCTAGGCCTTATGATTTTCGAGATATTTTTGGCTGGACAGAGGATCCCAATTGACAATTATATGTATTGATTGTGTTGAATAAGTTAAAAAATTTATTTCTCTCAGTAGCCATGGGTAATCGTGTATTGCTATCGGTGAAAGGTAGATTGTATTCCTACTTAAAAAAAAAAACAGTAGTACAAAAGAATCATTCAGTACACCCATAGTAATAACTTAATTGGCGGCGACTACTATTTTTGTATGTACTTTATTAATTTTATAAAATCGGCTTTCGTTTCTCGTTCGATGGAAAGATAGAAGTTTCTACATAAAAGATACGCATGGTGTTTCAGGCAACGAAGTATATTTTATTCATGATAAAATCATGTTACACTTGTTACGTTAATAATTATTGTCTCTGTTCCACACTTTGGTCAGCCTCTTGAATAATACGAAACAGGTCCTTCGCGATTTTCTCATTACATCCCCCTATTGCCCGCGGCTTCATGATGTCAATCTTTTCTCCTGCAATTCAAGCGTCGTGAACAAACATAAATATTAGGTTGACGCACATAAAACGGTCGATTCATATAGTAATGATTGATCTGCTATATTTTGTTGAAATTTAAAAAAGAATTATTTAATCAAAATAAGGTACATTTGGTTCTACACATTTTTCCCAACAGTGTTGCAGCTGGCAAATCCCATTTTTTTTAAAAAATCCTGATTTCTGGAATTAATAAACTCTTCAATGGATGTTTTTACTTT
Organism: Macropis europaea; assembly: GCA_916610135.2. Lineage (NCBI taxonomy): Eukaryota > Metazoa > Arthropoda > Insecta > Hymenoptera > Melittidae > Macropis > Macropis europaea. The sequence continues at coordinate 18,978,716 of OU744345.1, read as the reverse complement.
TCACTTGTTTTGAAAGATTTTTTCATTTAAAAAATGATAATCGATATGGTAGGTGTGAAGCATAAGGCGGATGTGAAAAATATCATATTTGAGCACGTTTAATTTCAAAGACTGAAAACGATGTGAAATTCACTACTATCCATATCAATTTTCGATTTGATTTAAAAGTTTAAAAAAATTCGTTAAGCAGAGGTCGCTAAGGAGGGCATTAACATAACAAACACAATTAACAATTAATACAACAATAATATAAAAAATGTCTACCATACAGATTGATAGTATACGAACATTTCATATACACTACTTTACAGATTTACAAAGAGCAGTTATAGTACTGTCACCTATAATACGCAGTTCAGGGTCGCTTGTCGTTCACACAGACACATTTAAACAAATCAAGTGCAAAGTTCTGCCTTGAAGATCCTATCATTTTGCAAACTGGAATGAAAGTGAAAAATGACGGATTTCGTATGATAGGACGCATAGTGGAGAACAGTTAACAAAATTAAGAGAAGGATGTGACTTTGAGGTGCCTAGTCTCTTCAGCCCCTACAATACTGCCAATAGTTTAAAATAGTTCACCTGTGACACGGTCGATAACGACACCACCGGCTTCCGAAATAATTAACGATGCTGCAGCGATATCCCAGGTGGAGATTCCTGGTCCTTCGATGTAGTATGCCTCCACTACTCCCATAGCCACGTAGCATAAAGTCAACGCCGCTACTCCAAGCGTGCGAATGCTTCAAAGAAAAAAAAGAAAAAAATAGGAGAAAACTATAATGCCGGGGGAACATAGTCCGAACGCCAATAGACAGTTTTCACGTATGCATCGAGCAAAGACAAATTCTTTACCCTTGAGCTGCCTGGACGACCGCTCGCACCCTCTCGACGGTCTTCTCCCTCAGGTGATCCACTTTTATGAAACCAGTTTCCATGCAGACTAAAGCTTTCGACAGATCTGCAGGGACATGGAGAAAAGAATCATCCACGAGCCTCTGGTATAGTGCTAACACTTTCGCGGCTTGTACCGGTGATTTTAATCTAAAGCTTCTTGCCGCTAGAATTTGCTATTGAAGCAGCGGTAAAGACTGGACAGCTTATTTGAAAATATTCAGTTTGCAATTACACCCCCGCTCAAAAGTCTTAGGACACCTGCGGTTTTTAATCAAGCTCTGGTATTTGGTGTAGATTATGAACTTTGAACGACATTTACTACATAATACGCGTATATGCAGATGTTTAGTGGTGGTTGCTGTATATGAGAATGATTAACCCTTTGACTGTTATCGAAGCTAATAGGCGCTCGAGAAAGTCGCTCAGGGTGCACTACAGACGCCCATAGGCGTTCTTTGTAATGATTGGCTATGTGCTGCTGCAGTTCGGCCGCACGCAGCGTTCACCTGGTTTCCAAGTAGCCCTCAGTCAAAGGGTGAATTGATAATTTAATTGTCTGAATTATTCATAATCCTTCGTGGTATGCCATGTAGGCATGCCAGGTGATAATTTCTTATACCCTGTCCTATCAAGTCACAAAGATTTCATTGTTTTGACAAATATGGAAAATTCTGGAACGAGAATGGGAGAATATAACAGAAAAAAGTTTAAAGAAATTGATCGCATGGATACTAAACATAGTGGAGAACGCAATAAAGAAACGTGGCAGATACTTCGATGAAAAAATAATATAAATAGTTTCTTACTTGTTGGTAAGATTTTTAATATATCAGCACAGAATACTTTTTTTAACGTGTAAAGTTTCAAATAGGATACCATTTCTTCACGCCTTTCAATGATTACTTCGTTTTTTCCAGACTTGAATGCAAATATAACAAGTGTCCTAAGAGTTTTAAGCGAGAGTGTACATACTTGTTATTTGAAACGCAATGAATTTTCCTATTATAAATTATAATATTAAAGCGAGTACTAATGAGAGCGTCGTATAGGCAGGATCGCATAGTTCAAGTGGAGTTTTTACATCATTGGTCTTGTACCATTATACAGGGTGGTCCACGTAATTGGAACAAATTATACGTCTTTTCTGATTGCAATTAGAAAAAAGTGTTAGAGGAAAAATGTGAGTGGTTCAAAGAGGACCACATTGTTTTTGCGAATGTAACGATACATGTGCATTTTACAGGTGCACAATTTTTTAAATCGTAGCGAATATTTCTTTTTCGCATAAATAAAATCCTCCCGTCATTCTGTGTAAAAAAATATGAGCGTAGAATTGTCGGAAACTGATTAAGTTCGGGAAATATTTTACATAAATGTCTTCGTTAAAAAAATCCCAGGCGCTCCAAGGAAACGTAAACATTTTGACAAACCAAAGACAAAGATGAACATTTTATTTTTATCGCACAAAAATAACCGGAGATCGCCTCGAATTCAATGAAGAAGCGTTTGAACATCTTCTATAATGAAGACATTTATTTACAATATTGTTGAGGCGCAATGTTAAGTTTTAGTCTGCAAACTGAGATTTCTGGAGTCAAATACGACGACAAATTAACACTTTCCCATTTTTACAAGAAACCTTAAATAACAAAACATTTTACATGATTCTCTGTATATTAAGTTTTTAAATTTCCACTTTACTAGTACCTGGATATTTACATATGTGTCATCAGTGACAGATGTGCTTATTTATTTTACAAGGGTTTCGTTTCAGTTAATAAAAATCACGTGTACATGACAGCGACCGTCAAAGTGTTGAGCCGTGTAATTTTTATCATTTCAACGAGTACGTCCAGAAATCTCAGGTATAGGCGCCTCGAGAAGGTTGCAAGCGGTCACCGGTACACAGGTACGCGAGTGCGACCTAGACGACGACCGCTGCACTGCGCGCTGATTGGTCGCACCAAGCTGCCAAAAACCCTATAAAGAGGCCCGTAATTTTCGTGTGACCGCGGATTCGAGTACCAACAATACACCGAAGCAGACCTCCCCGCTGCCCGAACTTGTAAACACACCATGTATCAAACACATCAATACAATACAACAACGTACAACTCTTACCACTCTCATCATTCAACGTACAAATACTTACACGAAGTGAATTCGGAGTGTTACTGTGCTTGTAAACTCTTCCCAATCACCGCGAAGAACACGGTATGCAACAGATATCTCTCGAGCTTATCATTTTTCGACCACTTTACTCTAATACTTTTTTACGCAGAGTGACGGGAGGACTTGGTTTATGCAATAGAAATATTCATGGCTATTTTAAAAAGTAGCGCAACTGTAAAAAGCATATGCGTCGTTACGCTTGCGTAAAAAGTATGGTCCTGAAAATGTAGTCCTCTTTGTACCAGTCACCTTTTTTCTCTAACATTATTTTCTAATCGCAGTCAGGAAAGAAGTATAACTTGTTCCAGTTGCGTGGACCATCATGTAAAAAAGTGTAATACTGCGTCATCTATAACTAGCTACAGGTTACTACAGAACACGTTATTACGTCAGTGGATGCGAAAGTGTTAATATGCAGCTATGGATTTATTGGGTTGAGTCATAAATAACTTCCAATACATCTACCATTTAATAGAATCCAACGGTTCACTTAGACTATTATCTTCCATCTTTGTTACAAGGTAATCATCCTTGAGACTCAGATACACTGCAGAAACAGCAAAAAATTATTGTTTAATAAATTAGCTTATGGATTCACCAAGACAAATCGAAAGTTATTTGTGATTACACTGCGAATGTTTATGCAATTTCAAATATTCTAGTATGTAAAACATGCTCAGTTTGAAAAATTTGTAAAATGAAAGGTATATTTCTAAACTTTCAGTGGAATATAAAATATATTCTTTAAGTCTTGTTTATTTATTGGCATTAAAACTTAAGGATATTCAAGTGTAAATGTGTACATTTGCATGAACATCCGTAATTTATCTATGACTGACGAGGAAAGCTTCCGAAGTGGTCGTCTCAGATTTTAATGAGCTTATGCATACTGATAGATTATGATCTTACGAATCTTCCTATATGTAATTTTGGGCGTAAACGGTCAGTAGTTCAAAAGATATTTAATATTAGAGTTCATTTCTTTAAAAAAAAACTCTCCGTAGCCAGCTAGCACCTTGTCGACTGCTCCACGCTCTTCTATTTGAAAACAGCTGTTAGAGTAGAGTAGTTAAATCTTATTGGAACTTTAACATTAACACTAGAAGGACCGGCTGGGTCAAAACTCATTCGCAACTTTCTAGAAGTATATTTTTAATACTGATAAGTATTATTATCTGTAACTTTCTGATTTTGTTTCTCCACGTAGTTACTTGCATTTGCATCGATATGAGACAAATTTTTTAGTTATGTGAAAATATAGATAAATATCTCTCTGGACCAAGTGTAGACAACATTCAAGTAAAACGGAAATGGCGCGAAATCATCGATAGATGTGATAATAAATTTGTTATATGCCGTGAAAGGTGTAAGGGAACAGTATGTAGAAAATGTTCTCAGCAGAAGACAATGTGCTATTGTTGTTTATAAAAAAAATATTTAATTCAAATATGCTTTTCTACCTTACTACAAGCTTTCATTTATTATGGTAGGAATTTTATATTTTTTTTATCACATAGTAATTATTATTTTTGTTTTAAAGTTTTAAACGTTTAACCCTTTGAACTCCTTTGTCGAGTGTGACTCGACATCGATTTTATTCACAGGCACTCCTATGTCGAGTCACACTCGATATTTTTAAAATGCCAGTTTAAATGTGTATTATATTATATTTTCTTTATCTATCAAAATTTTCTTATTTTCCAGCATATATATTTAGAAATACCACAAATATCGGATCCTAGCAAAATTCCAATGCTATTTTCATTATGATTAGTAAACAAAAATGGATTAAATTGTTAGAAACACTTAAAATAATATAGAGTTATTGAAAAGAAAATTAAACAAAACTTAGGAGTTCAAAGAGTTAAGATGTATGTAGATACGAAAAGATTGTAATAGTAAACATATAAAATTTTTAAGGAGTAGTAAGTAACAAAGTCATGCGCCTGGGTCATTTTGGCCCAGGCGGTCCTTCTACTGTTAAATATCTTGGAAACTATTGTCCGTCTGCGTCCAAAACTACATGTATGAAGATTTGTAATAACACGATGTACATATCAACATGTGAAAGCTCATTAAAATCTGAGACGACCACTTCGGTAGCCTTCCTTATGAACCCAATAGTTCAGGTTTACCTTGAACTTCGGAAACCTTTATCGGCTTTCCGTTCAAAAACGCGCCTCGTCCTTTTCTCGCGGTGAACAGTTGTTCCAGAATAGGATTGTAAACGATACCGATCACCATTTCTTTGTTAACCGCCAGGCCGATCACGACGCAGGTGTGTGGAAACCCGTGTATGAAGTTGGTGGTGCCGTCTATGGGATCTATGATCCACGTGGGGTCGTCCGTCAGCTCCGGAAGCTCCTTCCCAGTCGATTCCTCGGCTATAAATCTGGACGAAATGTCGTCGATACTTCTGGTCAGGAGAGTTCGTTTCACTCGAAAAAATATTAGGTCGTTCTAAAAGCTCGTAGCGCTTACTTCTTTATAATGAGCTTCTGACCAACAATCAGACGCTTGACTGGGTCAAGCATTGTTAATAATTGAATCATAGAAATGCAGCGGTTAAAAAAATGTCTGGAACTGTTTAACCCTGCTGTTCTCCTCGGGTCTGTATGACCCGAATTGAAGATTACGTTTCCATTTGTACTTATGTTTTTAAATATTTCTTCTTAATATTCAATGTATATAATAAATTTTCCGTTTACTTGTTTAGCATTTCACATTTCTTAAGAATAAATTGTTTCAAAATTTATTTAAATACATTGAATATTAAAAAGAAACATTTAAAAATATAGTACCTATGGAAATGTAATCTTCATTGTGGGTCGTTTAGGCCCGAGGAGAACAGTAGATGATACTCGATATTTATGAGCGTCTAAATTTATGTATTTGTTCCTGTATTCAGAAGGTACTTCAAAAAATTGGAATCTTTTGTTCATGGTGTCGATACCTACTTGGTTGCCATAGGATTGATATTGATTGATATCGTTCCAAGCGGCATGGGTATTGAAAATTAATACCGAATATGTGTGGTTTCGATACCTTTCGATACTTCCCACCGAGTACTTAGGTATCAAATTGTTTGAGTATCATCAGTACGGATCGTATCAGTCCCAACGCCAAGCACAAATCTTATGCAAAAAGTTTACTTTCAAGTTATCATGGAATTTCGCTACGAACTTTTCGAACAGCCCAATATTTACCTGTGCTTTGGAAATTTGGTCTTCAGCTTGCCGATGATAACGTCTTCTATCTGCCTGTCGTACTCGGTCACCAGGTCCCAGTTGCCCAATTTTTCGTCGACCTTCTTCATGCCGCTGATGGCCGTCTTGAGAATCTTCGTCAAACAAGTCATACAAGTTTCTTAGGTTTTTTGTAACGGCCGGCAGCCGATTGTAAATTCTTCGAGCTTTGCAACGCATTGATTACAGCGTCGAGCGTAAATCCGGGAAACTTGCATGATGAATTTGTAAACAACAAGCGCGAGTCATAGTATTTCCCTTCTCGTATTCTCAGTGAATTCCGCTTTTCCTATTACTCATTTTTGCCACCTATTTATAGCGGCTGCTCTTTATTAGATAGTTACAGATGAAATGGCCGATTTATCAATGAAACTGTCAGCAGCTAGACTTTTATTCAACCTTTCAGAGTTGTGGACGCATAAACGCGTCCTTCAAAAGCCATTAGGATGGACTGTGGCCGTATACAGGGTGAGTCATAAAGACAAACTACCTGAATAACTTATCTACTTTTAATTATAGAATAAAATGCTTCAGACAAACGTTTGATTTCAAAGAGGACATAATCCGATGTCGGTAGTTTTTTTTGTAGATGGACACGTAAAGGACATACGAAGGGCTACTTAATTTTTTTAAAATGGAATAGTATTTTCTTTTACGTATCTTATAATAGAGTGTTTCAAGCGCGTGCAATGAGCTGTAGTTGAAGGATATACAAGGTCGTTGAAAGTCAATTACAAGGAAAAGTAATTCCGTTCATCGAACAGGTTGAACGCTTCGGCAGTTTACAAACTTATTTGCTGTTCTGTAAGTGTTCGAAATGGTGAACATCGATGGATGATCTAACGCGATTTGATGTGGACAATATTGCACGTACAATTTCATTTGAATTTATTCGCAGAACAACTTCTTATACGGTCTTTCATGTCTCCTGTAGTGGTTAATATTTCGTTATACACTTCTTGTTTTAGTTTTTCTTACAAATACAAATGTAAAGAAGTTAAGCCCGGTAAATGTGGCCATTTTTGGTTTCCAAAGCGACCAATCCAACGATCTCCAAATTTTCTGTTAAGGATGTCTGTAACTGTATGTATGAAGAATGGGCAGGACATCCGTCTTGTTGGTACCACATTACTTATATAACCTAATACAAATGTACAGGGTGTCAAAAAGAGGGTGCAGAACTATAGGGGTAGATAATCCAAGCGAAATGGACGAATAAAGTTCTAATAAACATGGGTCGAAAAAATTAATATCTTTTAAATTATAAACAATTCTTCGTTATTTACATATGAAATACGGATATAATATATAATAACATAACAAAATTTGATTACAGTGTTCGACTATAAGAACAGAATTCTTCAGTTAAATTCTTTACACTTTCAGCTTTTTCCTTTTATATTATTTCAAAATTAAGTCCGAAGAAGGTATTCATTCATCCAATTGAAGTTTCCTTTATAATAAATGTAGTCAACCATGAATGAGCTACGTAACACGAAATGAGTCGATTATTTTTCTGCTGGGCTTCTCAATGAAAATGTGGCCGGTTACACCGGAGACTGATTAAAAGTAGGTTTACATTATCCACACAGACAGGGAACCTACCCATTCAGTACCAATCAGGCAAATATTCTTTAACACATTTGAGCATAGGTGTCTATATGTACCGTATCAATGCAGACACGTTCTGGTATTGGTCCGGCCTCCCGACATGTTTACATTCTTTTATTATTTCCTTTTTAACATTCTTACCTGTTATTATACGCCTATGGGTCACTTTGTGTTGACTGACTGATGGGATGCCACTGTCCAACGATCTTATAACACGAAAACTCGTGTCTGTTGTTAACCGATACGGATAATATACACTAGTTTTATATCAACATTTATTATGGTTTTCTGCATATCCAGAAGTTTATATTTTAATTTTACCTGGATTTGGATTAATTTCTCATATTATTATAAATGAAAGAGGGAAAAGAGAAACTTTTGGAACTTTAGGAATCATTTATGCTATAATAGGAATTGGATTTTGAAGTTTTATTGTCTGAGCTGAAATAACGTATTAATTCTATAATAATTAACTATTAATATTTAGATTTCCACTGATCGAATAACCTTCTTCGGCCAACCCTATAATAGCAGCACGTTTTTTTGTCAATAATTCCTTTCCTGACCTGATGGTTGCCACCGTTAGCACTGGTAAATTCAAACTAAAATCAACCGAACGCCTGCACCGGCCTGCTCTCATGTATATCAATCTTAAGTGGCTGAGACTTGTCCAAATCTATACAAATATCCAACACTGGTCAGAAATAATCATATTAATCCTTTGACTGCGAACGGCGTCTATAAGCGCTTGACGAAGCCGCTCACCGTGTACTGTTGACGCCCATAGGCGGTCGGAGCAATGGTTCGCTATGTACTACTGCAGCTCGGCCGCACGCAACGTTCGCCTCTTTTCCAAGTCCCTTGCAGTCAAAGGGTTAAATGCACTGTGACGTGGAGAAAGAATAATCGCGAGATAAAATCATCTAAAACTGGATCCCTACATACCACTTCTAGACATATGTATCTTTTTGATTCACTTTCGTTATAGCAATTTTGCAAACATTATTTATTAATTAATATTGCTTATGTTGTTCGATAATAGCATAATATTTGCCAAACAACATAACAGACCAATATAGAGACTATATGTGTATGATATTTAGGTAAATTTCCCTTAACCTCTTCAGGAATACTGACACGTATAAGTACGTTCAGTTTGTTTCTCGAATTCAATGGTTAATAGACAAAAATATGACATCTAACGGCCATGTGTATGTATATTTTTTTCCTTACGGATCTTTAAATTTTGTTAATTCTTTATTCCTTATTTTGTAAATATGAATTTATATTGAGTAAATATTGCTTTTCCTAGCTTCAACGAATTTGTCCCTGAAGAGGTTAAGATTGAGTCTATTGTACTTTGCTTTTGGAGTACAAGAACGTTTCCCGGTCACGCTTCAACGAAGTACGATAGTGTCGCGTTAGCTGACCAGGATTTAGCCTCGTTCGCTGACCATCGCTATCCCCACCAGTTCTGGGAACTGACTTCGTGAAGTGTGTCCGGCGTCACGTATTCAAAATCAGCGAAACGTATCTCACTCGTGCTCAATGGAGAACATACTCAGGATTTGTGAGACCTCTACCTCCCTTGATAGCTGGCCAGATACGGTCCCGAGGCACGGTCAGCTAACACGGCACTGCTCGACTTGTAACAGATAAGCTCGGACACCCTGTATATCGAAGGAATCGCGATGTAGCGAAAGAGCTTGCTTACTTGAGCGGCATCCCGAGTCAGTTGAATGGCGAATTCGTAGTAGACGTCCTCGGCGTACCGCGCCATGTTCTCGTCGGCTTCCTGGTGAACGGTGACAGCGAACAGCAAAGGCGATCCCGCGAGGTATCCTCGCTGTGAAAACGCATCGAGGGACACTGCGTTCGGCAGAACGGTACCGCGCACTTTTTATCCACCGAATGACTGTTCGAATCGATTCGTGCCGTACGAATCACTGCCAGGATCTATCGATTCGCGAACTCCCTACGCGCGTTTTTCTCCACCGCCCGCAGCCAGACGGACGCGTTCCCTCTAATTGCTTCAATTACACGTTCCGATAATGAAGTTGACACACGGCTAGGCAAATAATCTCTGTCGCGGTTAGATTTATCTGACAAGTCTCGATGGAAATTCGTGGCAACCTTGACTCCGGACAGGTGTAATTTATTCGAGATAAAGCGGGTTTCGCGATTGATACAGTCCCTGACTGGTTTCTCAGTCACTGCGATATTTTGCGAACTGGCGCCGTCTCCTCGGATGATCGTGTCTAGATGCTTTTTTGTCTCCACATGCAGTGTGTCGGAAATGGCTCGAGTCAAATTCACGCAGTGAGTTGATCCTTTGACTGCTGCACGGTACCACTGAAAATCGTCTGCCGGGTACGGGATAATAATAATTGAGCAACAACGGTTGATTTATTGTATTTATTCCTTTTACTATGCTTTGCTCTTTTGCATTTGCACACATTGCAGGTATTATCAGTTTTTTTTTTGTAATTTCATTTGTTCGTTGATTATTTATTTTTTCGTTTCAAAGCATTCCTGGAGCTTCGTACGTTATTTGGAACTGGTAACTAGTTCTTGAAGCCAGTATAGTGGCTGTTCGCACGGAGAAAGGTACTTTTTCAGGATATGTACGTACCCCTTTCTCAGCGAGAGGATTAAGAAAGTTGAGTAGGAGAAAAAAATTCATATTAACCTATATTTGAAAATGCTCTACTAAAGACTTATGCTCGTTCAATCACCGAGATTGTAGGCTCACAGAGATTAGGCACCTCAAGGTCATTTCCTCAACTGCTTTCGGTATCTGCACTATAACAAAACTGTTCGCTTTTCTTCGCGAAAATTGTCTTAAAAACAAATGAGATCCCTTTAGTTCACAAGTGAAGTAAATTTCTTATCTTTGTTTCATGAAAAATAGACTTTCCTTTTTTGTTTTTTGACGCGTACTATATTTTCACTTATTTTAAACATTCAAAGTATGTATAACGTTTTGTAAGTATAAATTTATGTAAATTTAGCGTATCCTTCTAATAATTAGATTTATGTCAGTAATCTAGGTAATTCTGTAGTTATTTCAGCTTGAAAAAGAGAATAAAGATAAAAAATAATAGACATCGTGTGTTAGGATGTATAGTAAGGGACATTTAAACAAATTAAGAGAATGTGAATCTGAAGTGCTTAGTCTTTGCGTCCCTACAACAGTAAAAGTATCAATATTCATGTCTCCTAACAATTTTTCCGGTAAAGTTAGTAAATATATTCATTTACTAGCAAGTGTATACAATTAATGATTTCATGGATTTACCACCACAGATATATATTGATTACCTTCCCACGGCTGGTATTCCGTTTCTATTATTTTCTCATAAACAAGCTATTTCACATTGCACCACAAAAAAATTGTTGTTAGTGGAACTTTGAATACGTAGATTGTTTTAATAAAGCAATTTTCGGACGTGGATTCATATGAACTTTTTTCACCTACTCGATCCGCTTTATACAGTGCATGAATTTGGCCTTACCGTTTTTAAACACCCTTTATATATTGCTCGAAACAATTACAGGTTCACTGTTTCCAATAATTTTCATTATCTGTCAAATATTCGTAATGAACAATTGAACGTCCAAGTTTACAACATTTTCATTCAATGTTTATTTTGTACCGTATTTAGAAGCTTCATAGTATTAACACTTTAACGACCGATAACACTATTCAGTGTGGGATCCTCTAATTATCTTGAGTACTGTATACTCATCGAATCTTAGATGCTGCAACAGACAGGTACTTTGGAATTTTTAACCATTTCACTGCGGTACACTTTCAATGAAATCCGTCTGCTGTGTGCGGAATAATATCTGAGCATGAACGGCTGATTTCTTTTATTATGCTTTGTTCTGTTGCCTTCATAAACGCTACATTATTCATTTTTATCCTCTCGTATATTCATTCATTATCTATTCTCGTGTTCTAAATCAGCTCTGGATTTTCGTATGTTATTCGCAGTTGACTAATTCTCGAAGCCATTGCAATGGTCGTTCGCACATAAGCAGATACTCTTTCATGGCGTGCATGCATTCATTCCACAGCCAAAGGGTTAAGGCAGTGAGAATCGACGTATTACGCTTCGTAACACCGAATCTCGTAATATCGAATCCGCTTTGTTTCGCAAATTATTTCGTATCACTTGTCGATTCTTTTGTCGTGGAAAACTGCGCGCGAATTCCGCACTCGCGCGAACGCGCGGCGTACGTTCTCGGACACGGTTTTCTCGCGAACGAACGAGGTTATTATGAAAGCATCAAGATCATTATCAACGCAGCAAATTGCCGCGAGATTTTACACTGCAACGGCAACCGATGTTTTAAACTATGGTGCATAGCATAATAAAAGACTGTGCCAAGGTAAATCACCGGGAGTCGATTACACTTTCACGGCACCGATCAACTTTACCAGACATTTATTTCACCTACTATTTACATTGTACTATTTTTTGGTTTTTCGTGTGTTGCTGTTAACCCTTCGACTCTTCAAACTGCTGAAAAAAGGAACGTGCATCGTGTGCTGGAATTTTTCACGGCAATACTCGCGTTAAACTGAATATTTCGTTACAGCAATATACAGTGAGTCCCATCAAATTTGTCCACCTGGAATATCATCGTTATTTCAAATAATGGATGAAAATGTTACGTATATAAGTTGTAGGATATGAAGAAATACATAATATAGTATGAATAGTTTCTTTACAGGTGGAGGCGTAGAGGAGAACTAGAGGTCAATTTTGTTTTTTTAAATGGAATGTAGTAATTTTTTAGGCTGGATTTCGATAGAACAGCGAATTCTGAGTATAAAAGTACTAAGATACATTTATCCTAAAGCTTACCATTCCTGAGATATTTGGCTTTGTTCATCCTACACCTGTACTGGTACTGTCACGTCGTACCGAAGTACTGACACCTGTAAGCGTTGCTTCATAATGAGAGTAATAGGATGAACAAAATCAAATTTCTCAGGAATGGTAAGCTTTAGGATAAATGTACCTTACTACTTTTATACTCCGAATTCGCTGTTGTAACGAAATCCAGCCTAAACAATTGGACATTCCATTTAAACAACAAAATGGACCTCTTGATCTCTACGCCGCCACCTGTAAAGAAACTATTCACACTATATGATGTATTTCTTCATATTCTACAACTTTTATACGTAACATTTTCATCTATTATTTGAAATAACGATGATATTCCAGGTGGACAAAGTTGATGGGATGGTCTGTATAGAACGTCAATTGTTAAATCGTTTCAGCGTTACAAACCTGCGAAATACGTAACGAAACACATGTATTTTAATACGTCACGACGAAGCAATAATTCATTCAAATACAAAGGTTTATAGAGTACAAAAACAACTTCGTTCGGACCGGTATAAGGGTCCGTAGCACAGGGAGAACGATTTTTCTGAACAAGTGTCTGCGCTCGTCGTCTCTGAAGGACTGAGGACACAGAATTTTGGTTTCTGAATAGAATTTACGGCGTATCTACGCGTCGTGTGAAATTTCACGCGGAAAAACCGCAAGCGTAGCCGCCTGCTCTGTCCTTGAGATTTCGCCCTATCTGTTCATCGGGTAACGTTTAGGTGTCTCTTGCAAATATTACCTTGTTATTACATTCGACACGGGGTCTTTCGAGTCAAGTACGAAGGTAAATTGATAGCGCCTAACGAAAACGTGATCCTTCGGCGCGACTCGTTGCGCAAGATCATAAAATGTCTTTATCAAAGTTTTTGCTCGGCCGCAGCATCCAATCATCCGTAAAATCCAGCGACCGCAACTTTGGATAGCCGTGAATTTTTCTGCTCGTTCGAAAACATTGCGCGATTTTGCCACTCGAAACAGGATACACGCACGTTTATTATGCACACGGACTCTGCATGATTTACAATCATCATGCTTTTTGCGGATCTTATTAGCATACCTCCGCGCGGTCTGATTGTTAATTATTCAGTCCGTTTTCCGAGATGTTGTGTCAGACTTCTCGGAACCTTCGATCCTTGTTGGAAAATCATGCAGTCGAAGCAGTGGGTATTTTATGTGTAGGATTTTCCAAACTGAGTGTCACATCGTTAAATTTAAATAGAGCACAGACTGATTGAGATTTTTCAGGTTTCATTTTAACATAAAGTCTACTTTATGACATTAATTATGGAATACAATATCGTTCTAGTGACCCCCTCGGCTTTTTTCACGAGCCCGACTCGATTTACCCAATTTTCCACTACATTTTCACATAACTGGGGCTCAGTTTCATCAGTGGCGACTGTGATGTTGTTTTTCAGCTCGTCAATCGTCTCTGGATTATTGGCGTGGACTTTACTTTTCAAGAAACCCCATAGAAAAGAGTATAACGGTGTTAAATTGCACGATCCTGGTGGCCAATCGATGTCTCCTCCTCGTGAAGTTAGGCCATTGAATTTTTCCTTCGCTAGAGCGATTGTTTCGTTCGATGCGTGGCATGTGGCGGTAGCAGAACTTGAATTTTTATAATAAATTTTAACAATTTCTAAACGTTGCTGCACTGCATAACGTTTCATGCTGGTTTGTTTATATTTCCTGGTGACATTTGTAAAAAAATTATGAAGAAATTTTAAACCGTTTTGCAATGACGTCTGTTGGGAGATGTGGCACTCGGTTTGGATAATCCTGTAGAAAATCGGACGGTTTCCTAATTTACGGTAAAGAAGCCTACGAATGAAGAAAAATCATGTTCGATGAAACATTTGCAGGATATTCGAACGGTTAGCATGCCGTGGCCATGGCCACCTTTCACCTTCCTAGCCGGCCCTCTGCCATTGGTTTGCATTCGTACCCCGTGTATCATGATTTTTCTTGTTCTACATTTTGGATACCCGAGAGCTGCCACGAACTTAGGTTTCATAATGGTTTCTGTGAAATGAAGCTATCGAAGGTCTTGTTATATATTTTTATTGATCTCTCGAGTACGGAGTGATAAGGTTTACTTGTTGACGGTGTAATGTTTTTATTTTTACGTTTAAAATGCTCGTCGATGGTGCGGTCAATTCTGAACTCGATCAGGTTCTCGTCAGTCTTTTTCTCAGAACTTTCAGATCGTTATCGATGATCAGTTGCTTTACTTCTGACGCCAGCCCCTCGTTTGCCGCAGCAATTGTGTGTGGATTCATGAAGTCGTACTCGTCTCCTAGAAAATAATTTTGTATCTATCAAATCCAGAAGGATAGAAACATATTTAAAACCCTTGGGTATATCTGCATGTTAGCGACAAGGCATTTTAGGGTTCGGATTTATGATTCGGCCGAGGTTTCAATAATGGTCCCGATGCAGGATATTTAAGCGAATGCTAAACAGTGGTTCCGAACTTATTTTGTCGCGGAACCATTATATGATTTTCGAAAAATCACGGAACCCATACCTATATGTTACAGAAAACTCCTGCTAGCCTAATTTGAATAAGAAATTAACTGAAACAAAAACTGTTTCAGAGAGAGAATTTATTCATACAAAAAAACGTAATAGATGAAACATTAAAAGAAAATTAATAAGGAGATTAATGCGAAAAATGTTGCTGCTCCTTGGACTCCAATAGACTCCAAACTCACTTAGGGAAACACTGGTTCAGAGTGAACGCGAAAGTTATAGTACTGACGCGGAAAGTAGACATTTCAGAGTCACTTCTCATTTACTTAACACTTTCGCAGGCGATGACGTAAAAATACGGATTTCGCGAAGGCTGATTGCCGATGACGTAGTATTACGTATTTTCATAATTGCAGGGAACAAGTCAACGACACGAAACGCCACTGGCAATACGTCCGTTCTCATGAACTGTTGCTTTCAAAAAATCAATCAATTTTAAGAGCTCTGAATTTTATTATCTCACAAAGATTGAAAGAAAATTAAAAAACAAAATGAAAAAAAGTAAAACGCATCCAATGTGAACTGAACCCGAGCCATCCGCATGAAAGGCTGACACTCTGCCAACAGCTACAATTGAAGGTATAATTGAATACAAGGAACATCAAGTATGTATTTATCTCAGCCGTACGAAATTTCAAACGTAATTTCTAAAAAACGCTTGTGAAGGTGGGTCCTATAATTCCCACGCAATACTCTGCATATAAAGTATTAGCACTGTGCAAAGTTTCAACGAAATCGGTGGCCTGAAGCACTAGTAATCTCCTTGTGAGCAATCGCTAATAAGAAAAGCTACCGAAGCGATCGTCTGAGATTTTAAAGATCATTTGCATGTTGATAGGTCATGTTATTATGAATCTCCCCATACCCGATCTTGAACGTTGATGGTCAATAGTTGAAAAGATATTTAATGCGAAAAGAAGAAGAAGAAACTCTGCGTTTTAAGCTCTTCTAATTGCAGATAAAACCTGTCAGAACTTTAACATTAAATATCTTTTAAACAATTGACCGTCTACGCCAGTGATGGCCACGGGAGCTGCAGCCTACCCCCACTCCTGGTCCATTCTCCTCATACAGGCTGTGATCTCGGACAAGGAAGGAACTGAAACGAGGGGAATGAACCTAAAGTGGGGGAAGGCCGCAGCTTCGGTCGCCATCACTGGTCTACGCCCAAAACTATGTATAGAGATTCGTAATAACATGATCTATCAGCATGCGAAAGCCCATTAAAATCTGAGACGGCCACTTTGGTAGCTTTTCCTGTAAGTTTCTAACATGCAGATCCTCCCTCTTAGTTATCTTTTATAAACTCGTACCTTTCGTGTCGAGCACGGTGCCACCTGCTTCACGAATGATCAGCACTCCGGCAGCAACGTCCCAAGGCTGAAGATGGTCCATGTGAAAGCAATCCAACGCACCTCTTGCTATGTACGCCATAGACAGAGCAGCCGATCCCATGAATCGGATACTGAACGTTTCGAAAATAAGAATTGAATCGTTCGATGTGACATTTTAGAGTCGCCGTTTTGCAAGTCCTTTACTCACCCTCTCGCGATTTGTAGAAAAGCTTCGAATCTACCCAGTTTGATGTCCCGGTTCTTGAAGGTGGGACGCATCGTGAACAATTCCACTTCTATCAAAGCATTTTTTAGTTCTGCAACAAGAACCAGCGTGAAATCGTTTGGTCGGCCGTACCGCTTTTCAATAGGATCGCCGCGACGGTTTTTCTTCGGTATGATTAATGAGAATTACGAAAGGAAGCTCGCAATTACAGCGCCTTATACCGTTTCTAAAACAATTAGCAACTAGAAACTACGATTTACGAATTGGATGACTAATTTCAAGTTCTACGATTACTATAAAAAGCGAATGGTATCTCTGACCAATTCTCCGTTTACTCTTGAATGTCGTTTCTCCAGATTTTACTTTGGGACCTATGAAATGTCCGACTCTTATCAATCTTCAAACATGGTAGACACTTTTCAGCTATAATATTGTGCCAGTGAGGTATGATTGCAGTGTAAAGACTATCTTTAAAAGTTAGTTTTTTAAACGTTGAATTCGAGTTCAGAATGAACCCTCCGTAAACTGCCGTTTTTCCGGACGTTCCTCCGAATTTTTATTTTTATTGAAAAAAGTTTTAAACATTTCCCGTAACGAACGATTGTACAATGTAGTAGAGACTTCGACAAGTATCCCAGAATTTTTTCGAATTGTTTAAGAGGCTAGAATAGTAAAAAGATTAGGCTTAGACATGAACGACCGAGCTTGCCTACGGAGAGTTAACTTGCACAGGAGTAAAGGATACAGCCGAATAAGAGGGTCAAAAGTGCCCCTAAACTAAAATTCGATGTACCATGGGCCATTCGATAACTTAACAAAAATAAACAATTTGTGACAAGTTTCAACTTTCTATCTCGACTTGGGGGGTAGTAAAGCGCAAAAATTTAAAATCACATTTTTGCCCAATTTCTCCTATCCGACATTACACTACATTGATATAAAATATCACTCACTATGTAGACCGATTGAAGTAAAACTACTTTTCCTGAATATTGCATGACAACTGCTAGACTAACTGCAATAATAGTATATCAAGAAATCCTCACAACGGCTAAATAAAAATAAACAGTCGACTATAGTCAACACTTGTACCGGATAGGTTAATCGTTGTTGTATGAATCGGACGTTTCATGTGCACAAATTTAATAGATTACCGGTGATGTTGGACGATTTGATCGGTTTGTCGTTCAGAAACGCTCCTTTCCCCTTTATCGCGCTGAAAAATTCCGACGTTAGCGGGTTGTAAATGATTCCTGCCACGAGTTCCTTGGAAACTGCCAGGGCGACGGAGATGCAAGTGTACGGGTTTGAATTTACGTAGTTCAAAGTTCCATCTATGGGATCTATGATCCAGGTCGGCTTATCAGTCAAGACAGGCTTCTCTTTCGTTGCGGCCGAGGTCTCTTCTCCGATAAATCTACAACATTTTGTGTTTACTCACATTGCTGTTTTCTATTCCCCACGAACGACTAGACGTTGAATATTTTAGCAGACGCGTACACCTAGGTGGGTGAACAAAATCGATTTTTCGAAAATGTTATCATTTGAAAGTATCCTTCGAGAATATTCTTACGAAGTTTCATGTTGGACTTCGGGAGAAGCCATAGAATCATTTCGCGTAAAAGCAACTGAATAATTGTTGCTGTTAAAGCACAAAATGATTCTGACATTGAAAATTTGCATATTTTTTAAAATTGATTTTTTCAAAAACCGAGTACGATGAAAACAAACGGTTTGCAGGTTCGTATTCAGCGTACAAAAATTTATAAGAAACGCTTACTGAATGTTATAAGTTCAAGTATTGAACAGTGCTATTGTAAATAAGGTCTGATAGGTCGTCTGGAAGATTCGTGTCATTTTTAAGGATAATTATTTTATCTTTTAAATAGATCGACTTTCTTATCCAGTATTTTTTTGGCCTTGAGGTGAATTGAAAAAAATGTTTAATTAAGCGTTTACGGTTCGTTATTAAAAACTCATTCACATGTTCTCAATATTTTTTTGTCAAGCAATTCTACAGTGATCATAATAAATGGTAATCTAAATGGACAAAGTTCAGTTGATACGAAGTATCATTTACTGTCATTACAATCAGATTATTTTTCATTCATATCTCAGCAAAGTTCCACCTGGAACAATGTTTTTAATGATAAACCGCAAATACCTCATACTTATAGCATTTTCAAATTAATTACAAGTGAAACGAAGTATATGTATATTCTTAAAATAAAAAGCTTAACAGAAAATATTTGAATGGTTAGTTGTAAGTTAATAACTAACTCTTTTATCTTTAATTATTAACGCATTCGTATTCGACGATTTTTCAAGCTTATTATCTTCTGAAAAATGCAAGTCTCATATGAAAAAATGTTGTTGCACGTTTTCAATTTAATTTTCCATGTATCTCCCTTCCGGTTAGTTTGCGATTACTAGGATACCTTGTATACGTTGTCAGCTCCGTTTCAAGGAAATAGGACCTGTTTCAAATCGAAATTATAATTTTTCACACAAATTTTTGCAGCGACAGAAGGAAAAAAATTGATTCAATCGGGCTCGTAGCTAACAGAAAAATATTAGATGAATCAGTTTAGTAGTTTTCGAACAATCTTGACAATAGACCCTGAAAACGCGAATTCCAGAAAAGTGTGTTTAGCATTTTTAATTTCTAAGCAGTCTGCTCAATACTGTTCCTCTCCGTCGAGGCGTTTTGCTCAAATTATATTTCAGAACACATTTAAAGAACTGTTAATTCTTTGAATTGTCAGATAACATTTTGGAAAAATATTCTTATAACATTATGCTTTTCGACAACGTTAAAAAGTCAGTATGTTAGCCATATAGGTGTATGTGTCCCTTTAGTGAATTCGTTGTCTTACTCATGGTCTGGGAATTTCCTTTTTAGACCTTCGAACAAATGTTCCTCGATTTTTCTGTCATATTCAGTTACCACGTCCCATCTGGCAGTCTTTTCCTCTATGATTTTGTCCGCATCGAAACCGTATTTAAATATCTACAGAAAAAATAATTCATAGACGAATGTCACGATCGTAACGATTGTGCTTATTTATCTTGCTCAGTTTTATCTGATAAGTGTTGAACCTTTCAAAGATAAGTGAACGTAAATCACAGAAGCATTCTTAATTTACTCCGTCTTACATATATTTCCTACATTTGTGTGCATTTATACTGATAAATAAACCTGAATCTTTATTACCACTGAAATATATATTCGTTCGCACTTTGCTGTACATAATAATTTAACAAATACAATGTTGGAGAACACTGAGTTTTAGTGATCGAGTACGCTTATTAAATATATCATAATAATGTATTAAATAACTTAGCCTCTATTAGAAATAGCAACAATATGTCGATCCTATCACTGTCAAAGTGGTCTTTTGGAGTGGATCTCAAACTAAAATGTGCTCGATGGTATCTACATTTCGAACAAGAAAGTAAAAGGTGCTCTGTTGTAATTGTAGCCCCACATTCGCATATTCTTGCTACGAGATAAGAATGAGTCATTTTGAATGACGAATCTTAACACGGGAAATTACGGCTTGTTCTCTCCTTGTTAGAATTTTTTCCTTGATACAGCCTTTAGATAATTCTTTTCAAAAACGTTTGCAAAATATTAGTTTGGTGCCATTTTCATACTTCTTGCACTCGTGAGACTTTTTCTAGAAAACAGTCCATAATGGACTATGGATGCACACATGCTTTTCATAAATTTCTTCGACAGGATGATTTTAAACCAATGATTCGAAGTTCAGAAGCATATGATACTTTTAAAGGAAAACAGAACATGTTTAATCAAGATGGGTTTTAAAATTAACTCTTTAAATGTTATGAATAGTTAACACTTCGATTAACACTTATGTGAAATAAATAAATGAGCGTATTTACCACTGATGACAGATGAACATTCAAGAACAAGTAAAATGGAAATTGTAAAATACTTAAGATAAAGATAGTAATGTAAACTTTTTGTTATTTTAGTATTCTTGCAAAAATGGCCGAAGATAATTAGTGTCTGCACTTGTCATTCTCCAATTCCCGTACTACCAACAATAATCTCAATTCCGTTTACAATAGGCTCTCGGTCATCCGAACTATAATTAGCAATAAGATAACTCACATTCTGACTGTATTTCGCACACAAGTTTTAATTTCATGTTAGAACGTAAAACATATAGCGATGTGAAATTAACACATTACCGTCCGGAGGCATAAAAATATGGTTTTTATTGACTGTTCGTGAAATGCTGGAAACATAATTAGGGTTTTACACACTGTGCATTAAATTCCGACGACCTATAAACATATGTTACAATATATATGCTAAATAAATAAATATATATGCTAAATAAATAAATATATATGCTAAATAAATAAATATATATGCTAAAGATTAAATAATTACTGTATAAAAAGTCTTCATGTTAACTTCAATGTTAAAATCAATATAAAATCAATGTTAACTTGCAATTAACATAAGACGATCGGTGTTCGGATAATCGAGGTTCTATTGCATTCTGACTGCATTGAAAATGCGAAAATGCGATACGGTACACTCCGACGAGCATTCCATCCACAGAAACTGTTTCGATATGTTCTGCGCATAAAGGGTTAAACGAGAATCAAGCGGTTCGCAATGGCACCTATTGTACCCCGTCGCTCGTTCAAGTAACCAATTTCGTCAGGAAATGTTCCTTTGACTACGACTGCGACTGTGACTGCGACTCACCTCGCCTGCCTTCAAGGTCAGCTCCTTGGCGAACTCGAAGTAATTCCCGATGTCCAGCTCGCTCAACATGATTGCCGATGTCGAGGCTTCCGTAGAAACGACTGATCGATTGAACGCCCGGCCCGCATGCCAGCCTCCTCTTATCTCTGTAATCAGTGATACAGTCTCGCGCGAACGACACAGGTAGCTGAACCTAAGCATTCGAACAGGCTCCTCGTTCAAGACGCCGCCGACTCGTACATGTGTCTACGCATACGAACGACACACAAGTACACCGCAGTTCAAATGATTCGTCAACTCGACGTGCTTGACTTTTCGTTTCTTTCATCACGAATCGGTCTGAAGTTAACGATGACTGTTCGTCGACGTGTCTTTTGTCGACACCATTCGACTAGTCAGATCGAAATGCAAACGAGTCCAATTGCTTCTACCGATTCCCCTATCGGGTGACCGGTTTCAATTTTACGCTTCGTTGTTTCTTAACACTTTGATGGCCGCTGAAACGTATATCTGATTTTATTTATTCGAATAACACCCAGGTAAAACAAATAAATATTTCAAATAATATAATAGACATTTCAAATAGTGATACAGTGGAAATCGTAGAATATTCAGTATCAAGGGAATATTGTTAAACGCTCAGTTACTTAAGAATTCCTGCAAAAATGTCCAAAAGCGGTTAGTGTTTGCAAAATATTAGCGGCCGTCAAAGTGTCAAGGAGGTATTCGAGTGTAGACACTCGTTTTCAATGTGATTTTGGGGAATTAATTTAAAGATAATTATCAGATCTAATAAGCGAACATTTTGCATGTATGTTTGTATGTGTTTAAAGTAATAACACAAATTTTTATAAGACATTTTATTAAAAATTGTGGGAGTTATAAACAGGCGCGCGGGTCGTGTCGCGAAATACTTGTCCAATCGGGCGTATTTATAGCATCTGTCCTAGTCGTCTGACAGAAAAAAACAAAATGTCTATACTTTCTAAGTCTTATTTCATTTATTTATCATTGGACAGCGGATTTTTATACAAATATACATTTTTAGACTCTCATATTTCCTATGTTAGTGCAGGTAAATAAATGAAACTTCAACAAGACGGCATTTGCTCCTTGAAATGTTCAAAATATGTAAATTGTATTTGGCTACTTTATTAAACGTCCATAATTTACCAATTTGAATATATTAAATTGCATAAACGTCCTCAGTCTATCTATCGCTATATACAACTATATTTTACGACTATACTGCCACCAAGGAGTTTGTTCGTTTATTATTACGTTTATATCCCGCGATACAAACTTTATCTTTTACTTGATGTATCATTTTCATTAGGATTACTTAACCCTATAGAAACATGCTGTGTTAAAAAATAAAACGTTTCCAGCGAAGTCGACCACTATCCACCATCATTCTATTCTGACGTCAAAGTTAGTTGAAGATCATTATATTATACATACAAAATTTCGTTTATATGACGAAATTTTCATATATTATTTTACAGGTCAAAAATGTGACCTCGATTAAAAAAAGTGAAAGACCTTGAAATGATGACGGTGTAAGATTTTGTTACGTAATAATATTTGTACTCTTAAGGTGGAGAACCACGATAAGATATTTTACGATATTTTTTCATCATAAAACCAAAATCTCATGAGACGACTCACTACTCTTGTTATATCAAATTTCTGCTTCGAGGTTCGGGCGACTATCGAGGTAGCCAATCAGATGCATGAGAAATAGCACCATATCCTCAACAGGACATCTTCATTTATCCGTATTATCGCTATCGGTTTGTCCATTCGCAAGAAACGAAATTCTACTCTATTATCATTTTCCTTCGAATTTTCACACCGTACGAACAGCTTCCTCCGTCATTGCACACCGTTTCGAAACTTTTCCTACGCGTCTCTGGATTGAAACGAATGCAGACTCGTTTGCAGGTTTTTACGTATTGTCTGCGGGTGTCCTTACGACTCAGCAATTAACGCAATTAACATTAATAAGACGCTAATGACCAACGCCTACCAGTTTAGCATCGCGACCTGATTTCTGGTGAGAAGTTTTCGTTTGACAGGTATCACAAAGAGCTGCGACATTGTTTCGATAACAGATGGATGCTTTGAAACGATTTTATGTTCCAATAAATTCGATTTAGAGCGTCGAATCTTTATTTCGACGCTGATAGGATTTGATTTTTCAGATTTTGGTCTCTATCTCACGAGACGTAAGCTTCAATGGCAACGTCTCCTTTTTTATAGCAAGCAAAACGAATTGCAGGAAGCTAATTAAGCGAGCATACGATGCTGCCCGTCTTAGCTCAATTGTCCTAACTCTCATTTCAAAACATCCGAGAAAAATGTGGTTTTATCATTAAAAACCATACGAAAAGCACGTAGGACGTTCTAACTGTGCTTAAAAGGGAAACAAAATTTTATTGAACTCTAAATATTTTAAAATATCTAGAAAAATGTAAAAATGGTAGATAGGACATTTTAACCCATTTTTGCCCACTGTACTCAGTTGAGTACACCCACATTTTCGCCTGCTAGCTCTATCTATTGGTCGGTAGAAAATTTTCTTGTACGTAATCATTACGTTGAATGCTTATTGAATGTTCCCACGAGAGATGACATCAGAATCTACATTGGTATTATAGTTGTAGTTTATTTTACATGTGTAGCTTTTCAATAATAAATGCTGGTAAAGCAACAGGGCCAGTTTCTTGGGCAAAAAAGGGTTAACTAAGGAGGGCAGAATACTGAAAGTCGCTTTTCTTCTTTCTATGTAACGCAATATGGACTGCTATAGTCATTTCGTCGGGAGTCCTGCAGTTTTAGGTGGATTTCGACCCATTGTGTCGAGAGCAACACAGAAACACTGAAAACGGTCACCCACCTCAGCGTTGTCCGTGCACAGGTTAGCCTAACTTCGGCTGTCGGACGAGAGATCATTCAATACTCAAAAAGCTGTCGGGGAGATAACATCGTACCAAAATAAGGCAACAGGAAAAAGTGTATAAAAATTAAAATTGATAAGAGTTTCAAGTTGATGTAAAAAATGAATAGTCCACAGTCAAGCCCGTGGGGACTTCAAAATGTATATTTTATAAAAGTATTTTAGCAAATAGCATAAAAATAATTAACCCTTGTTGCGTAAACGTATTTACGGTACCCTTGATGTATAAGCGTGGGTCTTTCATGTCCGATGGGGTTTTCAGTGGGTAATAGTTTTTGAAAAAATTTGAAAAAATTCGTATAGCATCTTCAAACATTCTAAATTAAGATTATTACAAAAATTTGTTTAAATATATTATATTGTAAATAGTAAAAGTAAAACACATCAAGTGTAGTGAACTGGCCCAGACACGAAAGACCCACGTTTACACATGAATGGTTAATATTATTTATTGATGTAAATGTTACACAACTTATCACTTCTGTACCATCTTCCCATTTTTATTACCTTTTTCCCTTTGAATAAGACAAGGGCAATAATTCTTTTATTGAATACATAGTTTTATAATAATTTGGTGCTTTCGAAGTAAATGTTACAATCAGCTTTAATTGTGTTCATACTCTTAAATATTCAGTGGGTCCTGTTTGACGCGTATGACGCATATGGTGCGTAATCGGTTCTTCGTATCGAAAACTTGCTGAGGAGCCAACGACGCACATGCTGCGTCATTATCTAGCTAGAACAAAAATCGTCTAAAATGTGTATTTTTCACCATTCAAACCATGTCAATTATCTTATTTTTCAATATGGGCAGAATAAATATTCCGGCTCCTGGGGCTCGTTTTATGATAAGATCCTAGATTCGAATGGATTAAAAGAGACGTGAGAGAGTTCAGAGATCGTAAGACACCTGACATTGCATTATCCTTTGAATAGATATATTGTTCTGCAGGATCTGGCCTCAGTGTGGGAAAGGTAATGATGTTTTTTTAGCAAGATGACCATGAGACACAGCATGAAACTTATCCCAGAACGTTCGGAGAGAACGGGTCTTCTCTGAGAGCTTCCCAAGTTTCTAATGTATGTACAGGGTGTTCACGCTATTACTAGCCAGCGTTTTCTCGTAAATGGTAAGTATTGGAACACAATGAAAGAGAAAAGAGTTATGCAGCATTCTATGACCAACATAATAGCGAATATTAATTTTTTATATTTGCAATATTTTGCGAGAAACGAAGGTGACCTTTCATTTTTTTCAATGGAGTGCCACATATTGTTTTACATGGTATGAAAACGACTGTCAGGACAAGTTCAATCATGTGGTATCACGATGACCTTCAAAGTCATTTGAATACTATACATAGCCTGACTAATAAGGCAGACTAGTAAATACAGTATTACGAAATATTAAAAATATTTTTTTCATTTCTGACCTTGTATGGCCTTGACGGTTATTGTATAGTATATGGATGAAATCGTCTTGACACACGTATTCACGACATAAAGAAATATACAGTATTCCATTGAAAAAATTGAAGGTCACCTTCGTTTCTCGAAAAATATTGCAAGTATAAAAAATTAATATTCGCTATTATGTTGGCCATAGAATGCTGCGCAACTGTCTTCTCTTTCATTGTGTTGTAATACTTACCATTTACGAGAAAAGCTGGCTAAGTAATAGCGTGAACACCCTGTATATTAAGTATTAGGTTGTCCCAAAAGTTCGATTCATTTTCTTACTAGATATTAAGTGTACAAAATTTAATGAACAGAACAATATATTGCAGTATGTACGATCCATTCTGTTCTATCACCTTCCTCCACCTCACCGGAAGTCTCATGATGCCATTTTTTCAAAATTCCTTTGACTTACTGGTAAAATACTGATCAAGGTGACGTAAGGAACTTTTGGGGCAACCTGATACTATTATTCAAAAAACAACTTCCAGCATTGTATGTTTTACTTGTAAGAAACACTTTCGGATGCAAAAACGCAGTAATCTGATGGTGTTGTTCATTGGTGCATCGCTTCTTAAACCGATTTCTTTCCTAATGTCTTCGAATCGGCATTCTTTATCACATTGACCAGCTTCTCTGCCAACTCGCGATTACCAGCTGCTACTACTCTAGGTGACATGACGTCGAATTCTCCACCTAAAGCAAACCAATTAGACCGGTCGAACAACTACAATAGTACGTTGATTAACAGAAATTTCGATTATGAAGATGTCCGTTACCGAAAATGATTCGGATAGAGTTTTCAGTTCCGTGAGTGCAGAAAGTACGAGTCTAAACGTTTTCTATGGACGAAATTTTATTATCAAATTGCATACCGATGTTGGGCAATATTTAACACTTTGATGGCCGCTGTCAGCCGTACGTGACTTCATTCATTCAACTAATACGCATGGAAAATAAATGAATAAATAAGTGAACCTATCATTGACCAAAAATAAATTACCAAATATTCATAAAATACAGATTGTAAAGTCGTTAATACGAAAGGAGTAATGTAGGAAGTCCTATAACTTATCTAAATGTTTGGAAAAATGAACCCCGACAACTGATTTTCCCAAAGTATCTGCGGCCGTCAAAGTGTTACAATCAACGATTAACAATTATAATTGAAATATTTGACTATCATTCGGAATTATCCATTGAATTTTTAATTTAACTGTTGTATAATCGTAATTAATGATTCAAGTAGGTATTTAATCCTCAGTTGGATTAATCAAAATGATAAGTGCGATGAAAATAATTCTGAATTTTAATTACAAACAAGCCGAAATTAAACCTTCAGCTTGATTCATTAATAAGTTCCGACGGGTGACAGACAGTTTTCTTTATAAACATCCAAACAGTTTATCCGGTCTACTGGTTTTTGTTTAAGACAATAAAAACTTTCTAATTTTCTTCGAAATCATGTTTATTCGGTTTTTTCACTCGTAATCGATAGAAGACATCAAAGGACACTTCTAATGTTTTTTGTCTGTAACTCTAAACCAGACAATGGAATTAACTGCTCGCTACGGCCGATTTTCGGAAGCAACGCCCACTTTTTCCCGCCGCGCGTCTTGGTCCCCGCGACGGCCTTGGTGCTCGACACGTCTCAGGCGCGTACCATATGAACCGCACGTGGCGCATTAGGGCGACACTCGTATCCTATCGTGTAAATATGTTTCCACATCACCCATGGGGTATAATGCTTCTGGTACGCGCCTGAGACCTGTCGAGCACTATGGCCGTCGCGGGGACCAAGACGCGCGGCGGGAAAAAGTGGGCGTTGCTTCCGAAAATCGGCCGTAGCGAGCAGTTAATTCCAATGCCTGCTCTAAACAGAGTTAGGCATGTACAGTTAGAGGAATGCATAACTTGATTTTCCCTAAAATATGTATGTACGCTGTTTCAATAATAAACGATTCAATTATTTACGATATGTTCCGTCATGTTTGCATAAATCAGACATACTTTGGATTATTACCCACCGTTTGTATCTATAACTACTCCATGCGCTTCCCTGATGATCAGAACGCCGGCAGCTACGTCCCAGGGCATCAGATTGTCACTATGATAAGCCTCTGCTGCACCCATCGCTACGTAACAAAACGTCAGCGCTGCTGAACCCATTGTTCTTATCCCGTGTGCCACCGAGACGAAAGCCTCTAGTCTTCCCAAAATGATGTCTCTGATATTCTCGATCGTAGCGTACGAGGCTTCCAAGCATAGTAACGAGTGCTCCAATTCTAAAAATCCGAAAAGCCAGAATTTCGTCCGGTTTCCAAGAACGGATCAGAGAAACAACGAACAACTCCTCACTGTCTGTTTTAGAGCTCTTAATTTGTTTGCCATTGAGAAAAGCTCCGCGTCCCTTTCTGGCCGTGAACAACTGATCCAACACAGGATTGTAAACAATACCGATTTCCAGTTCTTTATTCACCGACAAAGCGATCGATATGCAGGTGAAAGGAAAAGAGTGCACGAAGTTCGTGGTCCCGTCGATCGGATCTATGATCCATGTTGGATCATCCGTTAGCTCTGGCATACGTTCGCTGGACGAAACTGTTTCTTCGCCGATAAATCTGGAAAACAGTAACGGTATGCAGGGTGTGACTACAGTAATGGTACAATTGGGCGTAGGGTGATCCCCTGTGCAAAAATAAATCAAAAATTTAGATTAATGTTTTTATGCAGGGCTTTGTTTTCGAGAAAATCGATTTTGAGATGCAGTGACTATGCGTGCACGTGACTGTGTATAGGTGTCGACTCGCCCTCGAAGATATCGAAAATGTTGATAAATTGAAAGGAAAAGTTATTGAATGGGTTCTAATAGTAAAAAGAATAAATAAAGGAAGTGTTTAAATATTTATCTACTGATATACCTAATAGTTGCAATCCAAAAATCGCACGAGGATTCGTACAGAAACACCATATCGATTCTTAATTAGGGAGGTTTTCTGGGCCAGAGAGGCAATTTTAAGGTCATGTTTTGTAATTTATTTTGAAGAAACTAATAATGCTACAACATTGGTGCCTTGTTCACATGTTTAATAATATTTTAGCTGTTTAAATATTTTTTTCTAATGGACCGTTGACAATATTTTAAAAGTTATTAATATTCACGTATTTGTTCCTGATTTTGTTCTGATGGCGCCTCTTCTGGTCGCCTGAAGTAAAAAAATTCGAAACTCATTTTAATCGCAATGAATATAGGTATTGTCTCTACCAAAATAAATTAATATACGAAAATATTTGACAAAATGGCGGCTTTGTAAAGTGTGATATTCCGAATTTAGCATCAATTTTGCAACTTTCGAGTGCTTTAAAAAGCAGCATTTGCAATATTGACTTTAATGTGAAAGGGACGATGTAGCCTAATGCGTTCGCAGTGCTGCCAGTTTGAAAAATGTTGTTTCGAGAAAAACGCGTTTAGAATTTTGGTAGCTAGCAAGCTAAATTGCTCAGCGTTCCCTTCAAACGTCTGTGACATTATCATTTTTTCTATTTTCAAGAAAGCACTTGGAAAACATGTTTTCAAGACTACAACGTTTAAAAAATGCAAAAATCTAAAATTCGTTTTTTTTTTAAATTTCTAGACGAGGAAAACCCGTCACATTTTTAAAATCAATTTTCTCGAAAACAAAGCTTCGTCTAAATCGCTTCCTCCTATATTTTCCATTTATTTTTGCATGAGCACACCCTGTATATTCAGGTTTCATATTTCTTCTCTCCCTTTCTACTCCTCAACTACTTCCCTCCTTCTTCCAGCCCGAAATATTCACATACTTGTGCTTTGGAAATTCCTTCGCCAGGTTATCTATCAGGATCTGCTCAACTTTTTTGTCGTACTCAGTCACCAGATCCCAATCTCCAGCTTTGGTCTCGATGCTCTTGCATTCCTGAATCGCATCGCGAATTATCTAGAAAACATCCCAGGCTCGCTTCAGTCATTTTTATTGCAACTGGAATAATCCTTTTTCCAGACAACACGTAACACACTGTTTCACACATATCTGTGTTTCTTTAGAGCTTTTCAAAGCAACCAGTCTGATATGAATCCCGTTTATAAAATCGTTTCAAAGTAAGTACGAGTCCCGAGAATTCTTGACACCTCGTCATCGCTGTTATGCAGGAAGCAGGGTGTTGTACTTAATAAGATTTACGATTGTACGTGAGATTATGTAACAGCCATAAACATGGAATATTTGCGTACGGTTTGCGTGGAACGCGACGCGAATGTGACGGGTACAGAAATAATCAAAATCATGCCGTGTTCATACGCTAAAGAGACCACGAAAGGAGAGAGGATTCAGCAAAAAGAAAAGTACCTTCCCCGCGTCGATGGTAAGCTTCAAAACAAAATCGTAGCAGTACTTCAACTCCTGGTCGCCGATCATCGTTGAATACTGTTCGTAGATCGCCGAAGCTCCCTGGAGAACTTCACTGTGCCTTGACCTTAACTTCGCTTCAAGTGACAGTGTCGTCCGGAAAAGCTCCGTTCTTATTCTATAATTGTCATCCCCACTATCAGGAAGTTGCATACACGATATGACACGAGCATCCAATTTTCCAGCGTTCTTTTTCACGTGGCCCACGTGCGGTTCTCTGTAACCGAATATACGTAACCGTAGTTGCTTTGACGCATAATTTATACACCGGCTACTGAATGAATATTCAGGATTGAATTTTAACGTGGCCACGTGCTCGACTCGTGGCACACCTGAACCACGTGCACCACGGACGATTAGATGGATCGCTCTTCCTTTTATCTATTTAAACGACCGAAATAATCTTTCACGGTGCGTCACTGCATCACACGCGATTAATAGTTTACCGACCACTATCGCTACACGTCATCCTGCACACAATTACGCGTCACTTAGAATTTTTATGGTCCGAGCAACAATAACCGTTATCGCAGTAATTTGATAATTGTGCCTCCGGCCATAAGTTCCTTCAGTGGCCTGTAAAACCACTTGGGTCTCGTAGTCCGGTTATTCAAACGCGAGCTACCCTAAGCAATAACCCAATTATCGTGGTAATCGTTAGAACGTCCACGAAGAGCATAGAGCAATAAACTTCTTCGTTTTCTCTCTTTTTGCATTCCCCTGGATCAGATAAATATTATTTTTAACAGTTGGAGCTTTCGTCGATAAGGACTCGTAAACCGAAGTCCTCTGTTTTTCTGTGAACGCAATAAAAGATAAAGCATCTTATCGTAATGTTGGCAATATAGCTAAGGATTTAGTGAAATTATTACTATTGCGTAACTAAATAAACTTTTCATAGGATGTTCGTAGACCATTTTGGGGCACTGGTTCCTTTTACTTTCAGCTGCACCGAACAAGGTTCCCTTTAGACTCGACGTTTCGTTTTCATGTTACAGAATCAAGGTGGTCCCGGCGGCGGTCCAGGCGGGCAGAACTCCGGCTCTCAGCAAAGTCCAGGAGGACCCATGGGGCCGGGTCAGATAGGACCAAACGGGCCTCAAGGACCATCCCACATGATACAGTCTGGTCCGAATCAAATGGGTTCGAATGGACCAGGACAAATACCAGGCGGCGGTGGCCAGGGTCCGATGGGACCGGGTCCAATGGGCTCGGGTGGACCTATGGGACCGAGTCATATGAGTCAAGGAAGCGGCGGACCTCCTCACATGGGTCAAGGCTCCGGGCAAATGGGTCCTGGAAATGGATCCGGTGCGGGTTCCCAGATGGGTCCAGGTGGGCCGCCGAATTCGCAGATGATAGCAGGAGGGCCAGGGCACATGAGCGGACCTCCTGGGGCTGGTCATATCAACGCAGCAGGTCCACAGGGACCGGGTCATATGAGTTCTAGCGGTCCTCCAGGGCCTGGACATGGGAATGCTAGTGGACCGCCACCAGGCTCAGGCCATGGGAACGCGGGTGGACCTCCAGGATCAGGACATATGAGCAGC
This sequence comes from Macropis europaea, assembly GCA_916610135.2. Taxonomy (NCBI): domain Eukaryota; kingdom Metazoa; phylum Arthropoda; class Insecta; order Hymenoptera; family Melittidae; genus Macropis; species Macropis europaea. The sequence continues at coordinate 18,946,648 of OU744345.1, read as the reverse complement.
AGTGGACCTCCAGGTTCGACGCACATGAATGCCAGTGTTCCTCCTGGACCTGGAAGTCATTTAAATAGCGGACCGCCTCTTCCGGGTCACATGAACGCGAGTGGCCCGCCTGGATCCGGGCACATGAGTACCAGTGGACCAGCCAGTCACATGGGACCAGGAGGCCCGGGTCAAATGCCACCAGGCGGTCCCGGTGGGCACGCTATGGGACCAGGAGGTCCGAATCAAATGGGGCCGAACCAAATGGGTCCTAGTAGTCAATCTCCGATGGGTCCCAATCCTATGGGGCCTGTCGGTCCGGGAGGACAACTCGGTCCGAACGGTCCAGGGCAGTTGGGTCACAACGGACCATCGCAAATGGGGCCAAACGGTCCTGGTCAAATGAACATGGGTGGCCCGGCGTCGCAAATGGGAATGGGTCCAGGGAGTCAAATGGGCCCCGGAGGACCGGCCGGTCAAATGGGTCCGGGAAGTGGACCTGGAGGACAGTTGGGTCCGAATGGTCTCGGACAGATGGGAGGTCCGGGAGGCGGTCCCGGTGGACAGATCCCACCTGGGAACGGACCATCCGCCGGTCCCATGGGTCCTGGTAATGGACCCGCTGGGCAAATGGGAACGCCTGGCGGACCTGGAGGACAAATGGGTCCAGGAAGCGGACCGGGAGGACAGATAGGACCGGGAAGTGGCAGTGGGAATCAAATGGGACCAGGAAATCCTGCTGGAGCTTCAATGCCGCCAGGAAGCGGACCCGGAGGACAAATGGGCCCAGGAAGCGGACCAGCAGGGCAGATAGGTCCGGGAAGTGGCCCCAGCGCACAAATGGGACCGGGAAATGTTCCAGGCGGACAAATGGGACCCGGAAATGGGCCGAGTGGTCAGATGGGACCAGGAAGTGGACCGGGTGGACAAATGGGACCCAGTGGCCCCGGAGGACAAATGGTACCGGGTGGTCCGGCTGGTCAGATGACACCTGGTGGTCCTGGAAATCAGATGGGCCCCGGTGGCCCTGGGGGTCAGATGGGACCGGGTGGACCAAACAGTCAGCTAGGCCACGGTGCCACGAGCAATCAGATGGGACCAAATGGACCCAGCGGACAACCGTCTTCCGGTCAAATGGGACCTGCTTCTCAAAATCAAATTATCCCGGGATCTGCTGCACCGATGGTACCTGGTGCTCCTGTAAACCAAATGAGTCAGACTGGTCCCGGTGGTCAAATTGGTCCAGGCGGTCCAGGCGGTCCCGGTGGTCCCCCAGGACCCCCGGGCGCTGGACAAGAAAACTTGAACGCTTTGCAAAAGGCCATAGATTCAATGGAGGAGAAAGGACTTCAGGAAGATCCACGTTACTCTCAGTTACTCGCTTTGAGAGCTCGGCAAGGTAGCATGGGAGAAAAGCAGACTTTCAGTTCGCAGCAGTTGCAACAATTACGGTACGTAGTTCAATTGGCGGTTAATTTGCAGCTGTTTAAACAGTCTGATATTTCATTTTTTATTATTTTTAGCGTGCAGATAATGGCGTATCGGTTATTAGCACGAAATCAACCATTGTCGCAGCAACTTGCACTTGCCGTTCAAGGTAATTCAGTAAAATTCAACAAAATTAGTACCGTGATGTTTGAGTTGTAGGTGACTGCTCTGTCTTTTGTATTGCTTTATTGCTATCCTATGATTATTGCTTGATCCTCAGTTCTACTTTCATTTGCCACATTTCACCTTTATCTTTCTGTAGGAACTTTTTATCCGCAGTAGACTTGCCATTTATTGTTTCTTGATGGTGATCGAAGAACACCCTCCATTCGTTCCTCATTCAGATACATTTCACTTTCTGAAATGTATTTCTGAGTGTCACTATAACTGTACCATGAAAAAATACAAAAGTAGGGTAGGATGATCCACGCTCTGGGGGTTTGACTTAAGATTAATGTAAATAGGTGGAGCACCTCCTCCTCCAGGTATGGGACAACGACCCCCTATAGATCCATCTCAAGGACCCCCTACTGCTGCAGGTCCGCAAATCCCTGGACCAAACGTAATTGGTCCTGTAGTTCCACCGAGGCCAGGTTGTCAAACACCGCAGCAACAACAGCCACCGCCGCCAGGTGCAAAGACTAATAGAGTAACCAGCGTAGCAAAACCGGCGGGCTTGGACCCATTATTGATATTGCAAGAACGTGAAAACAGGTAACGAGTGTTCGATCAATTGAATCGTTACGTTAATGCTGTTCGCTCGATTAACGTTAACGTGTAATTTAATGCACTAACTTAATGCGTTCACAGGGTGGCAGCGCGTATAGCGTTACGTATGGAGCAGTTGAGCAATTTACCGACCAACATGCCGGAAGATCTACGCATCCAGTCACAAATCGAATTGAGAATGCTCAGGGTATTGAATTTCCAAAGGCAGTTACGCTCAGAGGTAATCATCAGAAGAATATTATTGCTCCATTCTCGTTCAATTTTTATTTCGATTTTAATGCCACCTGTTTGTAGATTCTAGCGTGCACGCGAAAGGACACCACACTGGAAACTGCTGTGAATGTGAAGGCCTACAAACGTTCGAAGAGGCAAGGTCTTCGAGAAGCCAGGGCTACTGAGAAGCTAGAGAAACAGCAAAAGTTGGAAGCGGAACGTAAACGCAGACAGAAACATCAAGTAATAATATTCACTTTGCGTCTTATTCAAACAATGTACGACATACGTGGCAGCAGCCGTATGAACGTTTTTATTATCCCATTTTGCAGGAATTTCTTAATTCTGTGCTTCAACACGGTAAAGACTTCAAGGAATTCCATCGGAACAATGTGGCGAAACTGGCCAGGCTTAACAAAGCGGTTCTCAATTATCACGCGAATGCGGAACGGGAACAGAAGAAGGAGCAGGAACGCATCGAAAAGGAACGTATGAGGCGTCTGATGGCGGAAGACGAAGAAGGATACAGAAAGCTGATCGATCAGAAGAAAGACAAACGTTTGGCATTCTTGTTGTCTCAGACCGACGAATACATCAGTAACTTGACCGAAATGGTGAAACAACACAAGATAGAACAAAAGAGAAAGCAAGTGGAAGAACAGAAACGCAAGAAGGTACGTACACGTTATGTTTTATTTTTTTCATCCCTTTTATTTCGATTTAAACGATTACGTCGTTACATAATTACATTGTACTGATTTTAACGAACAGAAAAAGAAGAAGAAGCTGCAAGATGGCGAGGGAGGTGAAGATGGTAACGGTAACGAAGATAGTCGCGTAGGAGTGATCGAAACGTCCACTGGTCGTACGTTGACAGGCGAAGACGCGCCACTAATGAGCCAACTCTCAGCCTTCTTAGAATCTCATCCAGGATGGGAGCCGATCGAGTCGGAAAGCGAAGATGATGATGACGATGATGATGACGACAACGATGACGACAGGAATGATCACAAAGGAAGATCTGCTGGTGACTCTGAAGAAGATAAAGCGAAGAAAACGATACACAAAGCCAAAGTGGAGGATGATGAATACAAAACCGAGGAACAAACGTACTACAGTATCGCTCATACCGTCCATGAAGTTGTGACGGAGCAAGCTTCGATCATGGTCAATGGAAAATTGAAGGAGTATCAAATAAAGGGTCTCGAATGGTTAGTTTCGCTGTTCAATAATAATCTGAACGGTATACTTGCTGATGAAATGGGTCTGGGTAAAACAATTCAGACGATAGCCTTGGTGACTTATTTGATGGAGAAAAAGAAAGTGAACGGACCATTCCTTATAATCGTGCCGCTATCTACACTGTCGAATTGGGTTTTGGAATTTGAGAAGTGGGCTCCCAGTGTGGTGGTAGTATCGTACAAGGGTTCGCCAGCCGGTAGGAGGGCCATACAATCTCAGATGAGAGCCACCAAGTTCAACGTGCTGCTTACCACGTACGAATACGTAATCAAAGATAAGGGTGTGCTGGCGAAATTACAATGGAAGTACATGATTATCGATGAAGGTCACAGAATGAAAAACCATCATTGCAAACTAACGCAAGTGCTGAATACGCATTACTTGGCTCCACATCGATTGCTCCTCACAGGAACTCCGTTGCAAAACAAATTGCCCGAGTTGTGGGCGTTACTGAACTTCTTGCTCCCGTCGATCTTCAAATCTTGCAGCACTTTCGAGCAGTGGTTCAACGCTCCGTTCGCAACTACTGGCGAAAAGGTCGAATTGAACGAGGAAGAAACTATTTTGATCATTCGTAGGTTGCACAAAGTGCTGCGTCCTTTCCTACTGAGACGTCTGAAGAAAGAAGTCGAATCGCAGTTGCCCGACAAAGTGGAGTACATCATCAAATGCGACATGTCTGGATTGCAGAAGGTGCTTTACAAACACATGCAGAGCAAGGGCGTGTTGTTAACTGATGGCTCGGAGAAGGGAAAGCAGGGTAAAGGAGGTGCCAAGGCCCTCATGAACACCATCGTGCAGCTGAGAAAGTTGTGCAATCATCCATTCATGTTCCAAGCCATCGAAGAAAAGTACTGCGAGCACGTCGGCACGCAAGGTTCTGGCGTGATCACAGGTCCAGATTTGTTCCGGGCATCCGGCAAATTCGAGTTGCTGGACCGCATTCTGCCGAAACTAAAAGCAACGAATCACCGAGTCCTGCTCTTCTGTCAGATGACTCAATTGATGACCATCATGGAGGATTATCTAAGTTGGAGAGGGTTCATGTACTTGCGGTTGGACGGTACGACGAAAGCCGAGGACAGAGGGGACCTGTTGAAGAAGTTCAATGATCCCGGTTCCGAATATTTCTTGTTCTTGCTGTCGACGCGAGCCGGTGGTCTCGGGTTGAATCTGCAGGCTGCCGACACTGTCATCATCTTCGATTCCGACTGGAATCCACACCAGGACTTGCAGGCGCAGGACAGAGCGCACAGGATCGGTCAGAAGAACGAAGTACGCGTGCTTCGATTGATGACGGTGAATTCGGTAGAGGAACGAATATTGGCCGCGGCCAGGTACAAGCTGAACATGGACGAGAAAGTAATACAGGCGGGAATGTTCGATCAGAAGTCGACCGGTTCGGAGCGACAACAATTCTTACAGAGCATCTTGCATCAAGATGACGCTGAGGACGAAGAGGAAAATGAAGTACCGGACGACGAGACGGTGAACCAGATGATTGCTCGAACCGAAGGTGAATTCGAGACATTCCAGAAACTAGACTTGGAGAGAAGGAGGGAAGAGGCGAAATTGGGCCCGAACAGGAAATCTCGACTGTTGGAAGAAGCCGAGCTGCCCGATTGGCTGGTGAAAGATGACGACGAGGTTGAAAGATGGACTTACGAAGAGGACGAAGACAGGTTCCTTGGTCGAGGCTCGAGACAACGCAAGGAAGTCGATTACTCCGATAGCCTCACTGAGAAAGAATGGCTGAAGGCGATCGACGACGACGGTGCCGAATACGAGGAAGAGGAGGAAGACGATAAAAAGAAGAAAAAGACACGAAAACGCAAGAAGAAGGGTGAAGAGGACGACGAACCACTGCCGAAGAAACGGAGGGGCGGTGCCGGGTCCTCGACCGATCCGAAGATGAAACGTGCCATGAAAAAATTGCTTATGGTAGTTATCAATTACACCGATACCACGGACGGCCGGCTACTCAGCGAACCATTTATGAAATTGCCATCTAGAAGAGAATTGCCTGATTATTACGACATCATAAAAAAGCCGCTGACCATCAACAAATTGCTTCAGAAGATTGACGAGGGAAAGGTAAGTTGGAATTATTGAAAGTATATTGAAAGTTACCGTTTGAAATTCAACTTATACCTGTTTTACGTTCTTGCTGACAGTACGCCGATTTTGATGATCTCGAGAAGGACTTCATGCAGCTTTGCAAGAACGCACAGATTTACAACGAAGAGGCTTCCCTTATACACGAAGATTCCATCGTGTTACAGTCCGTTTTCACGAACGCGCGTCAACGTATCGAAGAGGAGGGTAACAACTCCGACATGGACGATAAAGGTAATTTCAATTGACAAACGGGGCCATCGGACAGAAATGTAAACGTCATGAACGATTATATTGGTAATGGCGGCTTTCAGGTGACGGCGAAGACGGATCGGACGCGGATTCAAGCGTCAGAATGAAGATCAAACTGAAAGGAAGAAAGAGCGAGGGTAGAGGAGGTCGAAGGAAAAGAGTTACGAAGAAATACGTGTCGGATGATGACGACGACGCCGATGATAATTGAGAATCGCATGTGATGCTCTAAATACCAAGATGGGACACGAGGCTCTAAAACTAGCACGCGTGTTAATCAGCTATCCGAAATGCAAAACTAGCCGTGCGACCGCTCACTCTCTATTATACACGTATAGAATAGTTCCAGATGTACGGGATACTACGAGTACGCGGCTGAAAGTATCGTAACTCGATACTATAGTATGAAACTACTATTACCAATCGAGTCGCAGAGTTGCGGTAGCTGGTTTTTCGCGGATTCGATGAAAAACTGAGAGTTTTCGCCGCGTTATACGTGGTCGTTTGTTCGATCGACTTCCGTAGATTCGACGGTTAGATGCGAACAGCTACGATTTCAAGTAGACGACAAAGAGCATTTTTTTTTATTTGAAACGAGCGTACGTGCAACTTGTACAGTAAAGGCTTAACGTTAAGGGCTATCGGGCAACTATAATTTTTATTTTCAATCGAGCGTAGTTAAATTGAACTGTATATTAAAATATTAAAACAAAATTTGTTCCCCGTCGAGTTACATTTTATTTGATTTTGCATTGTCGAAGATGAAACATACGGGTAAAAAGGTACACACCATTCTCTGGGGGGTTCGGCGACAAATCACGATGAAGTTCTAAATAAAATTAAAAATTGTACGTATCCTCGATGATGTGCGTGCGCAAATCATTTCTTGAATAGAATTTCATACTCTTAACATTGTTGGTAATCTTATCTCCGACTGACTGATTTCAATCAATAAAATATAAACGTACGTATATGTATATATGAATATTCAAGAAACATTGTCGTTTCAAGTTCGATCGAAGTGAGATCAACAATTTAGGGACGTATATTGTTAATCACTTTGTTCCTTCGGATTTATATGTAAATCCATTCTTTCCTTCGTCGTTTGCATAACATAGAGAAAGCAAGTATTAGAGAAACCAACTTGTTTTTTAAGCGATAAGATTTTTGCAGTCATTGTTTGCGAGTAAGTGGTACGAGAACAATGTTTACGTAGTGCTCCATATCGTAAAGGTAAAACGATTATTTTATTTGCTATGTATTGTGACACGACCTTCTGTATAAACAAATAAATCTGGAAAACATCCAAAAATTATTGTATTAGCTTTTTAACGCGATGAACTTATCGCGTATGTGAAGATTAGTTAGCAACAGTCTTTAACAATAACTGCTTCCAAGAGGATAGAACGCAGTAGTAGACTGAAAATTACAGTTTTTCTTTAAAAGTACTTAAACTAGATAACTTTTAATTGAACAAAGATTTCTATAAAATATTGTAAAAATATACATACTTTATAAAGCGTATTTAAGAGACGAAAGTTATTGGCTCCTAATTATGGCAATTAATTTAAATAAATTTTCATATCAATCATGTTAGTTTTAAAACGTAGATTTAAATAAAAAAGCTGCGCATTGGACAAGAAATTTAAGTAAGCACAAGAAGCTGCTGCCCTCTGTTTTTTAAATGCCATGTTTCAAACTTAAAATAAGAACCAATTTGAGAAGAAATCATTTATTACTACAAGATATTTTTATGTATCGCGAAAACAATAGAAAATTCAAACCTGTTTAAATGAGACAAAATTTTCATATGAGATGTGAGTTAATGAGAGATGACATCAAAATTTGTCGTATAGTGGAATCACATCGTGAAATAATTGTCTGACGACAATAAAGTTTCATGCGAGACACGAAATTTCTGTCTTAGCGTGGATCTCCACCTTAATGAAATTAAGGGGATTCCAAATTTTATTCGAAGACAAAATTTAAGGAAGATAGGGTTAAGGACGAGGATGAGGATCGGGAGGATCAGGATAAAGATGGGGAGAATGAGGCTGAGGATGCGGATCAGGGGGATGAGTGTAAGGATAGGTATCGGGAGTAAATGGGGAAGGATGAGAATAAGGTTCGGGAAGAGGTACTGGAGAAGTAGGAACAGGATTATCAGGAGAAGGAAGGACGAAGGCAAGGATCAGGAGAATGAAAAGGAGGAAGAGGTGGATCATCATCAGGAGGCAGCGGGCGGAAGACTGACTCTGGACATTACGTTGTTTCATATTTATACGGGAGCTTGGTGGTTCTTCACGTAGTGCGGAAACTCGAAAGCCAATCAGAGTTGTTTTCCTGGAGCGACCCTGAGTGGAAATTCGGCCTCGCGCATTGGTTGGTTCAGCTGTATACGCGCAGTGCCTACACCTGCCACCACTTCGTTTTTCAACTCGCCAATAGCACGTGAGTTTTCTTGTTGTTTCGTAATTTATTTATCTCGTGTGGATTGTAGAAGAAATAATAAGAGCAGGAGGAGAGAATTGTTCCTTCGGAGGTTACAGTTATAATTCTTCGCTGTTTTGTTGGTCGGCCGCTTATATACAGTTTTCGGACTGCACGGCCGACGATTTTCTAAAATCTTATTGGTTCGGAGCTACTGATTAAATCCTATTGGTTCGGAGGTACGAACACTGTTCCGACCGGAGTTGCTCGCGGTCCCGCGAGCCGAGACGAAACAAAAGACGATGCACCGAGCAACGCAAGCCGTTTCGACGCGTTTGTCGGCCTACAGGATTTATTTTATGGTTCGTAGTATTAATATACATGTATGTATATTGTTAATTTAATTATAAGTACCATATTAACTCGAATATAAGATGCTATTGTTATTATTATTTTCATATGGCAGACCAGAATCTACTATTATTAATTAAATATACAAATGAAATATATTACTATTATTTGTTCGAAATCATTTTGAATAAAAAATTAAATTAAACGAATTTTCATATCAATCATATTATTTCCTTTTTAGAAACATGGAACAAACATGTGAGCACAAAGATTTAAATAGAAAAGCTGTGCATTGGACAAGAAATTTAAGTAAGCACAGGCTACTGTTTTTTAAATGCCATGTCTCAAACTTAAATAAGAACAAATCTTGCAAAATGAGAACCAACTTGAAAAGAAATCATTCATTAATACAAGATATTTGGATGCATCGTGGAAATAATAAAAAATTCAAACCTGTTTAAGTGGAACAGAATGTTCACATGAGACGTGAATTAATGAGAGATGACATCAAAATTTGTCCTATAGTGGAATCACGTCGTGCAATAATTTGTCCTATAGTGGAATCACGTCGTGTCATTTAATAAATAAATAACACGAAATTTCTATCTTATCGTGAAACTCCGCCTTAATGGAATTAAAGTGATTCAAAATTTTATTCGAAGACAAAATGAAATAACAGATGTCTGTCAGTGTTTCTGATTCCGATTGTTACCACCAGTAGCGCTGGAATGTAATGCCAGTCACAATCGATACGGTAGGATGTGACACGAAAATGGTAAGAGGACCCGCGATCCCTACATGCATGTGACACAAAAATACATCAGGTCATAGGTCTATTCAGTAGTTTGTCGTTGATAACAGGTTCATTTTGATACCAATAACCTATTTTACGCAGAATTTCATGACAAACATGCCTGTGGTTTTTGTTAGAATGGCGCATCCATTTTCATATCGCCAGAAACTCAAGAATTGTGGAGGGCTACGTGACACCAGTCTGGCCGACCAATCGAGATACATCGAGTAAGAATTTCTAGCTCGGGATTCTGGGATTCGAAATTAATGAGAGTAATCTATCTCAATCGGAATTTCATGCCAAACCCTCTGGTTTTTATTAGAATGGCGTGTATCCTTTCCTTTCGCCAAAAGCGTAAGAATTGTGGAGGGTTACGTCGAGGACTAGCTTGGTCCAGTTATTGGTACACGTAAACAAATTTTGAATCCCTTTAATTCCATTACGGCGGAGATCCACGGTAAGACAGAAATTTTGTGTTTCACACGAGGTACTTTAATGTCATCGGACAATAATTTCATGATGTGATTCCACTATAGGACAAATTCTGATATCATCTCTCAATAACTCATATCTTATGTGAAAATTTTGTCTCGCTTAAACAGGTTTGAATTTTTTAATGTTTCTACGATGCATCAAACTATCTTGCTGTAATGAATGATTTATTCTGAAGGGGGTTCTTATTTTGAACGATTTGTTCTCATTTAAGTTTGAGACTTGGCATTTAAAAAACAAAGGAGACAAGCAGTAGCTTGTGCTTACTTAAATTTCACATGTTTGTTCCATGTCTCTAAAAAGAAAATAATATGATTGATATGAAAATTCATTTAATTTAATTGTTTACTCAAAACAATTTCAAACAAATAAAAGTAATATATTAATAATAGTAGCTTCTGGTCTACCATATAAAAGTAATAATAATAACAGCGTCGTATGTTCGACTTAATATGGTACTTACAATTAAATTAACAATACACATATATAAATACTACGAACCATAATATAAATTCACACGAGATAAATAAATCACGAAACAACAAGAAAACTCACGTGCTATTGGTAAGTTGGAAAACGAATTGTAACACAAAGGATGGCAAGAAGTGGCAGATGCAGGCACTGCGCGTATACCGCTCGCCGTCATTTTCCGTATACAGCTGAACCCACCAATGCGCGAGGCCAAATTTCCACTTAGCGTTTACCGCAGAGAAACAACTCTGATTGGATTTCAAGATTCCCCGCTACGCGACTGAGCCAAGCTCTCATATAAATAGGGCACAGCGTAATGTCTAGAGTCAGTCTTCCGCCGGCTGCCTCCTGATCCTGATCCTTCTCTTCCTTCTCCTGATCATCCACCACTGCCTCCTTCTCCTGATCGTCCTCTTCCGTCTCCCGATCCTGCACCTCTTCCTTCTCCTCATCCAATACTCCTGTCCATCCTTACCCCCTCCCTATCCTCATCCTTATCATCTCGGTCCCTATCCTTGCACATATCCTATCGATCTCTGTCCTCATCCTTCTTCTCCCTCTCCCATTCGCCATCCTTACTCTCATCCTCCCGATGTCCATCCTTGCCCATATCCTCCCGATCCCTATCCTCATCTTTATCCTCTCGGTCCCTATCCTTGCACATATCCTATCGATCGCTGTCCTCATCCTTCTTCTCCCTCTCCCATTCGCCATCCTTACTCTCATCCTCACGATCCCTATCCTCATGCTTATCCTCTCGGTCCCTATCCTTGCACATATCCTACCGATCCCTGTCCTCATCCTTCTCCTCCCTCTCCCATTCGCCATCCTTACGCTTATCCTCCCGATCCCTATCCTCATCCTTACCCACATCCTCCCGATCCCTATCCTCATCCTTACCCACATCCTCCCGATCCCTATCCTCATCCTTACCCATATCCACCCGTTCCCTATCATTATTTTTATTCTCCAGAACCCCATCCTTACCTTTGTCATCATCCTCACGATCCTCATCCTTACCCTCCAAATCCTGATCGTGAACCTCATACTCTCCTCTATTTCATCTCAGCAACACTCGATCCCCGCGATCTGCCGACTATCTAAGTCTCCTTTGTCAGCAGGGTCTTCGCGGTTTTTCGGAATGCTCGGTTTCTCTGTCGCTCAGAATCAAATTTCTATCTTTATCGATCTCTATCGGTCTCTAACAATCTCTATCGGTTTCTATCGCTCATAGTTTTGTTCGCATTGGTCTCTATCGTATTGCGTCGTATTCTATCGTTCCCTATTGTTCCTCATAGGTCGCTATCTTTCCCTGTCGTTCCCTATCGTTCCCTATAGTTCCCTATTGGTCTCCACTGTTTCCTAACGGTATCTATCGTTCTTTGTTGATCTCTAATGTTCCCTGTCGGTCTCTATTGCTCATATTTCTGTCCCCATTGGTCTCTATCGTTCTGCATCACTTGTATTTCGATCTCCGACGCTGCCCATCGATAATATTTCGTTTCCTATCGGGTTCTATCGTTCCCTATCGTTCCCTATTGTGTCCCAACGATATCTATCGTCCTTTATTGATCTCTATCGTTCCCTGTCTATCTCTATCGCTTATATTTCTATCGCTGTCGGTCTGTACCGCTAATATTTTGTTCTCTATCGTTCGCTATCGTTCCTTATCAGTTTCTGTCGTTCCATATCGATCTCTATTGTTTCCTAACAGAATTTATCGTTCTTTATCGATACCTATTATTCCCTATCGGCCTCTATCGCTCATATTTCTGCTCCCATTGGCCTCTATCGTTCTGCATCGTTTATATTTCTATCTCCGTCGGTCTCTATCGCTAATATTTCGGTTCCTATCGTTCCCTATCATCCTTTAACGTTCCCTACCGTTCCGTGTCGGTTTCAATCAGTCCCTGTCGGTATCTATTGTTTCCTATTAGTAAGTATCGCTCATATTTCTATCCACATTCGTCTCTATCGTTCTGCATCCCTTATATTTCTATCTGCGTCGGTCTCTATCGCTAATATATCGTTTTCTGTCGTTCCCTATTGTTCTCTATCGTTCGCTATCGTTCGCTGTTATTCCCTATCGGTTTCTATCGGTATACATCTCACATATTTCAGTCTCTATTGGTCTCTATCGTTCTGCATCGCTTATACCTCGATCTCTATCGGCCTCTGTCACTAATATTTCGGCCTCTATCGTTCCTTATCGGCCTCTATCGTTTCCTGTCGGTATGTATCGCTAATATTTCTGTCTCCATTGGTACCTATCGTTTTGCATCTCTTATATTTTAATCCCCGTCTGTCTCTATCGTCAATATTTCATTCCTTACCGGTTTCAGTCGTTCCCAATCGTTTCCTATCGATTTCTGTCGTTCCGTATCGGTCTCTCACGATCTCTATCGCTCATATTTCGACTTCTTTTCGTCCCTGTCGGTACCTATCGCCCATATTTCGGTATCTCTCGTTCTTTGCCGCTAATATTTCGGTCTCTATCATTCAGTAGCGTTCTCTGTTGATCTCTAGCGTCATGTATTGCATACATTTCAGTCTCTATCTTTTCCAAACTGTGTCTGTCGCTCAAATTTCGGTCCCTCTCGGTATCTACGGCACATTTTCGGTCTCTATTGTTCTCAACCAGTTTCTGTCGCATATATTTCGGTTTCTATCGTTCTCAAACTGCTTCTGTCGCATATGTTTCGGTCCGTATCGCTAATATATCGAACTCTATTGATCTATATCGTTAATATTTTGGCCAATGTCGACCTTTATCGACCTCTGCCGCTAATATTTCTGTCTCTGTCGTTCTCAAACACTGTCTGGGGCTCAAAAATCACTAATATTTCAATCTTTATTGGTCTGTATTGTCAATATTTTGGCCTATATCGACCTGTATCGGCCTCTACCGCTAATATTTCGGTCTCTGTCGTTCCGCACAGTGCTCCGACGATCTCTAGCGGTATTTATGGCACATATATCGGTTTCTATCGTTCTCAAACAGTTTCTGGCGCTTAAATTGCGGTCACAATTCGTCCATATCCTTGCTACTTTGGCTTCTATCATCCTATATTGTCCTCTATCGGTCTCTATCGTCCCCTATTGTTAATATTTCCTTTTCTACCGATCTCTATGGACATCCATCGTAATCAGATACTCCTAGAAACGAATTTTTCATTCAGGTACTCCGAAAAATCAAATATTTTATATCAGGTACTCCGAAAAATCAAATATTTTATATCAGGTACTCCGAAAAATTAAATATTTTAGAATCAGGTACCCCAAAACATGAGTTTTTTTCATTCAGGTACTTCGAAAACTGAACTACTGTAAAATCAGGTACTTCAAAAACTGAGTTTCTTCATTCAGGTACTACAAAAACAAAACTATTTTAAAATCAGGTAATTCGAAAACTGAGCTTTGCACTCAGGTACTCCAAAAAATAAACTACTTTAAAATCAGGTACTTCAAAAAGTGAGTTTTTCCATTTAGATACTCCGAAAAATTGTGCTATAAAATCAGGTACTATAAAAAAGGAATTTTTGCATTTAGGCAACCCGGATATAAAGTTTTTGAAGTACCTGATTTCAAAATATTTGAATTTTGGAATACCTGAATGCAAGAAACCAGTTATCAAGGTACCTGATTTTAAATTTTTTGATTTTTTCGAGTACCTGAATGCAAAAACACACTTTTTGAAGTACCTAATTTCAAAATATTTGAATTCCCGGAGTACCTGAATGAAAAATATCACTTTTTGAAGTACCTGATTTTACAGTTCTTCATTTCAAAAAATACTCCAAAGAGTACCTGAATAAAAAAACTCAGTTTTCGAGGTACCTGATCGTAAACTTTTTGATTTTTCCGAGTACCTGAATGAAAAATATCACTTTTTGAAGTACCTGATTTTAAAGTAGTTTATTTTTTGGAGTACCTGAGTGCAAAACTCGGTTTTCGAAGTACCTGATTTTAAAGTAGTTTTGTTTTTGTAGTACCTGAATGAAAAACTCAGTTTTTGAAGTACCTGATTTTATAGTAGTTCAGTTTTCGAAGTACCTGAATGAAAAAACTCATGTTTTGAAGTACCTGATTTTAAAATATTTAATTTTTCGGAGTTCCTGATATAAAATATTTGATTTTTCGGAGTACCTGAATGAAAAATTCGTTTCTAGGAGTACCTGATTACGATGGATGTCCATAGAGATCGGTAGAAAAGGAAATATTAACAATAGGGGACGATAGAGACCGTTAGAGGACAATATAGGATGATAGAAGCCAAAGTAGCAAGGATAAAGACGAATTGTGACCGCAATTTAAACGCCAGAAACTGTTTGAGAACGATAGAAACCGATATATGTGCCATAAATACCGCTAGAGATCGTCGGAGCACTGTGCAGAACGGCAGAGACCGAAATATTAGCGGTAGAGGCCGATACAGGTCGATATAGGCCAAAATATTGACGATACAGACCAATAAAGATTGAAATATTAGCGCTAGAGGCCGAAATTGGAGCTACAGAAACTGTTTGGGACCGATAGAAACCGAAATATGTGTCATAGATGCCGCTAGAGATCGACAGAATACTGTACAGAACGATTGAGACCGAAATATGTATGCCAGAAACTGTTTGGGAACGACAGAAACCGAAATATGTGTCATAGATGCCGCTAGAGATCGACAGAATACTGTACAGAACGATTGAGACCGAAATATGTACGCCAGAAACTGTTTGGGAACGATAGAAACCGAAATGTGTGTCATAGATGCCGCTAGAGAGCGACAGAGTACTGTACTGAACGATTGAGACCGAAATATGTGCGACTGAAACTGTTTTGGAACGATAGAAACCGGATTATGTACCACAATACCGCCAGAGATCGACAGAATACTGTACAGAACGATAGAGACTGAAATATTAGGGGTAGAGACCGAAATATTAGCGATAGAGACCGAAATATTAGCGGTAGAGACCGAAATATGTGCGATAGATACCGAAAGAGTCTGAAATTTGAGCCACAGACACTATTTGGGAACAACAGAGACCGAAATATGCGCGAAAGATACCGCTAGAGATCGACAGAGAACGGTACTGGACGATAGAGACCGAAATATTAACGGCAGAGATCGATAAAAGTCGACATAGGCCAAAATATTAACGATACAGATCAATAGAGTTAAAAATACTAGCGATAGGGACCGAAAGATATGCGACAGAAACAGTTTGAGAACGATAGAGACCGAAATATATGTGATAGAAACTGTTTGAGAACGATAGAAACCGAAATGCATGCGATAGAAACTGTTTGAGAACGACAGAAACCGAAAAATGTGCCATAGATACCGATAGAGATCGACGGAGCACTGTGCAGAACGATAGAAACCAAAATATTAACGGTAGAGACGGATAAAAGTCGATACAGGTCAAAATTTTATCGGTACAGTCCAATGCAGATTGAAATATTTGTGATAGAGACTGATAAAGGCCGAAATTTGACCGATAAAAACAGTCTGGGAACGATAGGTACCGAAATATGAGCGATAGAGATCGGTAGAGACTGATAGGGAACAATAGAAATCGATTAGGAACGATTGGGAAAAACTGAAACCGATGGGGAATGAAATATAAGTGATAGATACTGATAGGAGACAATAGAGCAATAAAGAACGATAGATACTGTTAGGAAACAGTAGAGAGCGATTGGAAACGATAGAGAACGACAGGGAACTATAGCAAAAGACACGGTACGATAGGAAACGAAATATTGGCGATAAAGACCGACACAGATCGACATGTAAGCGATGCAATACGATAGAGACCAATGAGGACAGAAATATGAGCGGTACATACCGATAGGGAACGGCAGAAACCTGTAGGAAACGATAGGGAATGATAGGGAACGATAGGGTACGACAGGGAAAGACAGGGAAGGGCAGGGAAAGAAATATTGGCGATAGAGATGGACGGGCATCGAAATATAAGCGATGCAATACAATAGAGATCAATGGGGACAAAAATATAAGCGACAGAAGCCGATAGAGAACGTTAGAGACTGACTGAGATCGATAGAGGTTGAAATCTGATTGTGAGCAACAAAGAGACCGAGGATTCCAAGAGGCCGCGAAGACCGTGATGATAGAGGTGACTTAGGGAGTCGGTGGGTAGCGGGGAGTGAGTGTACCTGACGTGAAGGGGAGGAGAGTATGGGGGTGCCGATCAGCATCTACAGGATCGTAAGGATGACGACAAGGATAAATATGGGGGTCTTTAGGATGATGACAAGGATAAGGATATGGATCGGGAGAATGAGGACAAGGGGATGGGAAGGACAGGGATCCTGATAGGGATTGGGAGGATAAGGGTAAGAATGGGGATTGGGGGGATAAGTGTAAGGATGCGGATTGGGAGGACCAGGATGGGGGTGGGGAGGACAAGGATAATGATAAGGATTGGAAGGATATGAGTAAGGATGGGAATCGAGAAGATCAGGATAAGGATGGTGATCGGGAAGGGGAGGATGAGGATGATGATCGGGAAGATAAGGATGATGGGGATGTGGATCGGGAGGATTATGATAAGGATGGTGATCGGAAGGAGGTATTGGATGAGGAGGAGAAGAGGGATCAGGAGAAGGATCAGGAGGTTGCCGGAGGAAAACTGACTCTGGGCATTACGTTGCGCCCTATTTATATGAGAGCTTGACGGTTTTGTCGCGTAGTGGTGGAACTTGAAATCCAATCAGAGTTGTTTTCCTGGAGTGAACGCAGAGTGGAAATTCGACCCCGCGTATTGGTGGGTTCAGCTGTACATGGAGAATAATGGCGGAAGCGGTATACACGCAGTGCCTACTGCAGGCTTTGGAATTAACACAGGATACGAGTGTCGACCTAATGCGCCACATGCGGTTCATATGGTACCGGCCTGAGACGTGTTGAGCACTATGGTTGTCGCGGGGGCCAAGACGCGCGGCGGGAAAAAGTGGGCGTTGCTTCCGAAAATCGGCCGTCGTGAGCAGTTAATTCCAAAGCCTGGCCTACTGTATGCGGCTGGTAAGTTGACAGACGGAAGGAATGCGGGTCTGATTGGTTACAGCAGGTCTAGTCGAACACAATCATAAAAACAAAACACACGCATTTCGTTTATTGGCCGAACGGTCACATATACTAATCGGATTATATAGCACCGTGTGACAAAGGCGGAGCGAGCGGCGTATTCCTCTTGCCCCTGTGCCGTCACGACAGCCAACTTACCAGCAGCATATAGTACTTACATCTGCCACCCCCTGCCATTCTTTGTGTTATGATTCATATTTCAACTCACCAATAGCACGTGAGTTGTTTCGTGATATATTTATCTCGTGTGGATGTATTTTATGGTTCGTAGTATTTATATACGTGTTTTGTTTATTTAATTATAAGTACCACATTAAGTCGAATGCAAGACGCAATTATTGTTAGAATTTTTATATAGGGACCAGAATCTACTATTATTAACATATTACTATTATTTGTTTGAAATCATTTCGAGTAAACAATTAAATTAAATGAATTTTCGTATCAATCATATTACTTTCTTTTCAGAAACATGGGACAAACATGCGAGAACAAAGATGTAAATAGAAAAGTTGTACATATATTGGACAGGAAATTTAAGTAAGCACAAGCTACTGCTTGTCTCCTTTGTTTTTTAAATGCTATGTCTCAAACTTGAATAAGAACAAATCTTTCAAAATAAGAACCATTTTGAGAAGAAATCATTCATTACTATAAGGTATTTTGATGCATCGTGGAAACAATAAAAAATTCAAACCTATTTAAGCGAATCAAAATTTTCACATGAGATGTGAGTTGATGAGAGATGTCACTAATATTTGTCCTGAGTGGAAGCACATTGTGAAATAATTGTTTCATGATATTGAAGTCTCATGTGAGCCACGAAATTTCTGTCTTATTGTTGATCTCAGCCGTAATGGAATTAAATGGTTTCAAAATTTTATTCGAAAATAAAATAAAAAATCACTACTTGAAATAACAAATGTCTATCAGCGTTCTTGATTTTGATTCCTTCCACCGATTGCGCCGTGCTGTAAAGCCAGGCACAATTGATGCAGTAGGATGTGACACGAAAATGGTAAGGGAGCTTGTGAGACCTCCGAACGTGTGACGCAAAAATACATTGGATGATCGGTGTATTCTGTAGATTGTCGATGCATGTACTCCGCATAGAAAGAGCTCAAGACTATTGATCTTCGACCGAAATTATTTTACGAATATTGTAAATAGTCTCAGTTTCGATATTGAAATGTTCAATTTAGAGAAAGATAACAAAGCACGCGTACAACGTGAAAAATTGTCTCGGTATAGCTAAAGGCGAAGTTGTTTAAACTATTTATTTTTTTGTATAGTATTGTAAATATTGTACATATGTACGTGACAGCTTCGATATTGCGCATACAAAGGGTCTAGTCGAATAAGATGGTCAAAAGTGCCCCTAAACCAAATTCGATTTGGGATGGGCCATTCGATAGCTTATCAAAAAAGACCAAATTGTACCAAGTTTCAACTTTGTATCTCGACTTGGGGGGTAGTAAAGGGGAAAAAGTTGAAAATCACGTTTTTGTGTAATTTCTCCTATACTATTGCATGAAAAATTTAAAAAAAAATCAGAGCTATTTCAGATATCGAGGCACATGTTACAGAATTTTTTCAAACTTTTAAATTGAAAATCGAAGTTGTAAAAAATAAAAAACACAAAAAAATGCAGAGAAATGTCGGTTTTGTATCGAAACAGTCGCGGAACCACAGTTATATTTTTACTGTAAGTACATATTATTGACACTAAGATCCTGAATTTTTTTCGGATTTTTCAGTTTAGTGCGCCGTAGTTAAAAAAATTAAAAACGGATTTTTTCGTCGTCTTTTACGTATCAGAGTAACTTAGATGCCGAACTTTCGCACGTTTTTTTTCAGATAAGTGTTTTATGCGATCTTCAATGTCTGTGCGTACAGCAAAACATCATAGGAATTACATAAAATTATATAAATCCAACAAATTGAAATTATGCCGTGCCCGTTTCTCTCTAAAGTCGAAAGAATCTATCATATTTTCAACAGCGTCGATGGCGTAGCTCTCACACATGCACAGTCAAATCTTTAGTAGATAGAATTGAGTAATATATTCATATTTATTTGGAGTACGTTTTATAAGATAGCGAACGCCATAACTGATGGGATGACCCGATACAAGTGGACCATACGTCTGTGTTTATGCTTATAATAACTTATTTGTTGGAAGCACGTTTGGACCTCAAAAGGATTAAAGGATTGGTTATTCAAATGTTGGTATACTGTGTGCTGATCGTAATCAATGAATCACCACGAATTTAGCTGGTATATTTTTTCGTCTTATATTATTAAACAGTCTATCGTTTAAAACATAATCTCCGTAGGATAAACCTTTACATTTTCTATCACAATATTTTTAAAATAGAAATAACAGGTGGATAAACGAATAGATATTATTTCGTAAGAAAAGAACGGGATTTAATGGATACGCTATGGTGTCGCTTTCGATCCACCGACACGTCCTTATCAATTCCGGATGAACGCAATGTTGTTATGGTAGAGGCCAACTGAAACGGCCGGACAAGGTCATATGTTCACCTGCAAACCGACTTCCCGCTTTTTTAATGCAATCTTGATTTTTCGAGTGACTCATTAGTCTTCCTCATTCAGTAATATATTCATTTCTGCACTTTCGACTTCAAACAGAAGTTGTATACGTGAAAATAACCTTGAGGGGCCTAATTTATGTCTCTAAAGTAACTCGAGAATCTTTCGAGTGCCCTGGTGTTCAGGGTGTTCCGCAATGTGTAATATACACCAGTGCCATGTAATTCTACATGAATAAAAATCTAAAGTACACATAAAAATGTTGTTTTATCGCCTTTAAGAAACGTACCTGACTACGTTTCGTAAAATTGAGACCACGATTTGCATTCTGTCATCCATACTATTTCTTGATCCTCGTACTGTAAACGTGAGGCAACGATGAAAGAAAATGTTCAAGTTCTGAGATATGTATTTTCATAATTTATTCATGATTGGAACTGCTGCTCATATTGTTCGTTTGAAAACAAAATACTACTTCGAATATCAAATTACGGTCTTGAAAATGTTTACAAACCAGGAAACAACGCGTTAGAAAGGACGAAAAACTTTCATTCCATATTTCTGATTTGTCTTTTCACGTAGAATCATCCCCCTCGCGTTACACTACTCATTACGGAACATGCCCTGTAGATTGTTTAACACGTTCACAGTCCCTTGAACACACGTTGGTCGGGTTAGTTTTCACTCGAGCAGTTTTTGAGTAAATAAACAATAAATACGTATATGACAGCGAGTCTATTAGAAACAAAAATATAATAAAAAAGTTTTGTGTAATGATATAAATCTCAATGGATTCAGACTGTCTGTTACGAGGTGTTTTCCGTGGAGAGTGAACGTGTTAACACTGTTCAACTGTACATAAATTCGTTCGGTTTTATGACAAAAACGGTGTTCGTTAACATCTTTCGAATCGCGTACTTGGTCGATACGTTGACAAAGCAAGAACAATTGAAAGATGTCACAAAACATAGTACACATTCTCCATTTTGTTGTTGACGATTTCTTCAACCAGCACGGTTTTTTGACCTTCCGATTTCTGACTCCGCTGAAGAGCAACACTTACAGCTTGACAACTTAGACTTGAACTCTGAAATCGAGATGCATCCTTTGTCCTCGTTACAAGTGATATACTTCCTCGAATTCTCGATTAACTCGATACAAAAAGTTGCTATACTGGAATAATACTGGCCGTTCAAGCTCACTGCACAGTTTTCCCGCTATATCATTCAATTTCTTAACCCTTTGCGAGCTACTCCGAAACGAGGCGAACGCTGCGTGCGGTCGAGCTGTATTAGTATATCGTGGGCCGCTTCATCGAACGCCGATGGGCGTCGACAGTATACGGTAGGTAAAAGGTTTAATTAAACTACTGTCATTTCAGTTCTGGAAACTATCAGGTCCAGCGAAAAGTTTCATCGTTTGCTGGCCCACAGAGAAGCATCGTTCAACAGACACTTAAAACTTTGTGGAACGGTGTGTTTTGCTGGAAACTGCGTTATTTCCGTCATATTCTGCGATTTAAAGTGATGACATTTTATTAAAAATTATGAATCTAAATTAAAGTGCTGATTAACGCGAGCTCTCCGCAATCCATAAAAGAAATGAGCCACTATAGTTGCGTTTTGTTCTAAACCAGTGATGGGCAACCCGCGCCCTGTTTATGTGACCTACTTCAATCAGCTACAGTGAAAAATCGTATGCATTTTCAACTGTATACTCGTTTATTTTATTTAAATGTATGTATGTAGATTATGTATTTATATTATTCACTATCTTATCTATCCACTCTATACATTAATAATTTTTGAAGTAATAAATTACTTTTTTTTTGGTTGCGGTCCGTATAGATAATTGGGTTTTAAATTTTGGCCCGCTACAAAAAGGATTGCTCATCACTGTTCTAAACGATCACTTACAATTAGCGGGAACTCACCATGTATAGTGATCGGTAATATCCAAAGGATTAACCAGCGCATGGGAAACTGTAAATATGATAATTGTATGCGCTATAATTTACAATCCAAGAAATGATTTTGAACGGCCAATAAATGAAGCTTTCACTATAGCTACGAGAATTTGTTAGTAATTCGTTTTCAGTGTGTAAGCTCATTTTGTATCCCATCAGAATTTCATCTTTCTTTACGCCTTCAGAACTCAAGACTACGTTGTCAAGTTACATGTAATTAGCATGAATATGTACGTTTACTAAAGTAGTGGCACAGTCATTTGGTCGGCGAAGGATGCATTTCCTCAATCACTCACACACTAACTTTTAACATACGGAAGAATCACACTCTGATTCTTGTCTTGACCTTAATCCCTTTGCCAAGCGATGCTGCCATTTTTCTATATTTCATATCTATTACCCTGTCTTTCGATAAATGGCTAGGGATATCCTATGGTTTGTTTGTATATGCTCATCAGTAGACATCGGATATTTATGCAGTTTAACATATCCGAATACGTGGAAAACGCACATTCTGTAAACTAAGTGAAATAAAGAATACATTTTTTGACACAGTAGAAAGATAAAGTATAGTTTCATTTTTTCCCTATTTTTAAATTATTGTTTTATTTTCATCATTTCTACGATTACATTGGAATGAAAGATATTGATGCTCAAAAATGTACAGTGGTACGAACAATTTCAGATTGAAAGTAACTTTTGTCAGATAATCTGCGTAAAAAGGGTAGTGATTGTTTTATGATTTCAGCTGACATACATTTCAGCTGCATACGCTGTTATTATAAATCCTATATATCTGATTGGAAAAACCGAAGGACTCATATAAAAGGAAGAGAATTTTAAAACATTGAGGAATTAAAAATTTGCATTGAACAAAATGACATAATTTACCACAGAAATCCATAAAACGATTATACAAATCCCTTCCAAACAGGATGACTCAAATAATAATTAACAGAGGTAAACAGACGAATTATTAAAAAGATAATAGTGTATGTATTAATATTTATTTTTTGATTTTATATAATATTTTATAGAAATGTATTATCATTCTGCCGCATCAATTTCGTCCAGTTTTTCATTAATGCATAATTCTGCCAACAGAGAAAATTTCTTTTGCAATGAACTTTTATAATTTTATTTAACACATCAGGGCTGATTAATCGATATAAAAACCTTGAACATTGTATTAAGCAATTCTATGAAAACTTTAAGACGTGCTATCATGTAGTCGAGTGTATTCTGCGACAAAAAGTTCAACCTGAATGGATCTGATGGTTTGAGTCTAAGAGAATTTTCTTTCGACATTCTATGGAGTATTTTACTGTAAATTTGCATAAACATTCGCAATCTACTCATCAGCCGCAACACATTTCAAGCTCAGTCCCCTTAATGTGCGAATCTGGGATGCTTCTGCTCCTCTCTGGCCAAATGACCGCGCCCCTAAGTCAGTTCACTCCCAACTCGATCACAGCTCCCGTTAATCTGAAATACACTGAAAAACATCTCGTGAGCTTCGCATATCACTAAAGAATTATTCGACGCACTTTGGCACACGCTTTCGCACAGGAAAATGCATTTCGGCCAACAGAACGAGCTCTACATTCTTTGTTCTCCGCACCCGACTTGCGACTTCTCCTCCACCAGTTACGTTCAGGCTTGCAAGTCTCTCCGATCCACCACTTCCTGACACTGAATCACTTTGCACTGTCCTTAAGTTTATTCTGCAGTCGTTTCTTTGGGGGGGCACGAACAATCGTTACAAGTGTGAACTACGTACGAGTATAACTACTAGACCGTTACAATTAATGTAAGTATATTGTCGAAAATATCAAATACCAGTATCCTCTTCGGTAGCACGTTTGTGGTGAACATTCCAATTTGATGTACTCCGCGTTACAAGCGTTCTTTCGTGTACTCCAGTGATGACCACGGGAGCGCCGGCTTTCCCCCACTCTAGGTACATTCCCCTCATATAGGCTGTGACTTTGACGACGATGGACCGAGGGAGAACTTGGAGGAAACTGGAGGGAACTGAAACGAGGGGAATGGACCTAGAGTGGAGGAAGACCGGAGCTTCCATGTTCATCACTGTTGTATATACCTGCTGATCGAGATTATGGATGAATTTACACGCAATCGGTGAGACTCCTTCTTCTTCTAGTAACAAAACGGTACTAAAATTATTTTAATAATTACAAACGTCGGTTTATAGTTAATGTTCATTGCACAAGGTGTGGCATTCGAAACACAATGCCTAAATATCTTTGTACACGTTTTGGAATACAAAGAAATGTCCGAGAGAAAAGTGGTTAAGTTGTGTTGATATTGTGATGTGAAAAATGCTAACCCCGTCAGGGTTGCCGTCAAGGTCGTTTCAAGATCTATCGAAGTATCAAGACGAATTTAATAATTAGATTGAGGATGTTTATGCAAATATATATTTTTACACTCCAATATTTGTTCGGTTAGTGTAGTTAAAGAAACGAAACGTTGACCAAATTGTGTTGTATACTTTGAATGTTTAAACAATGTGCTTTTTCTATCCCTTGTGTTATTGAAAGGGCATCTTTTATGTTTTTCGATGTGTTAAATTGCATAAATATCCGCAGTTTATTAATAATCTATAATACCATGACCATGACGTTGGGCTCAGAAATTTTTCGAACAGTAGAGACTTTATAGTATCAAATTTCTTTTGTTTGTTATTGTTTGTAAATTTTCATAGCGATCTAAAAGTTGCATTGATGCTGCTGGTCATAATTTTGAGCATCTTCTACATTGGATCTTATAAATATACCGGTAAATAAAAAATATTGAAGTCAAGGTATACAGATATTACAAGTACGAACATTAGGACATTGCCACCTCAGATATCATTTTTTCTGATTGTTATGTCAATATTTTGATTAACGATCTCACGTATACGTGATTTAATTCATTTGAATGATATGCATGTAATACAAATAATAGTCAAGTACTTACCAAATTAAAATTGTATAAAAATTAATATAAAACGAATTATGTAGAATGTATTGTTATTTAATCACATTCTTGCAAAAATGATCAAGCCAACTGGCTTTCGCAAAATATTTGAGGCAGTCAGCACTAACACTAGAAACTATTTGAAATTTTTGTATAATTATTACGCATTTTTAAAACATCTTAATTTCTGAAGTTTTCCCTGATATTTATTGAAATCTACAGTTTATTAATTTTATAAATTTGGTTTCTTTTTTTTTTTTCAAAGATTTCTATGGAGAAAGTGAACTTTAAGCTCACGTTACAATATTTGTTCTCTTCGATAGTACAACATTTCTCTGAGACATTTCTTTGTATTTTCCAAAACTTATAGAGATATTCGGATGTTTTGTTTTAAAGGCCAGACCCTGTATTTTATATATCACCATTGTACGGATTACGTATAAATGGTTACATAGAGTATGATTAAAATTTATTTAACATTCTAAATAAATGTTCATTTAGTAATGTTTCGCACAATTACTCATCTTAATACTCGGGCCCTGTAGTATTTCTATATTCGTTGTTTTATATAGTAACACACCGTTGCATACTGTTGTAAACTTTTTGTGTAGACGCCAGATTAATTATTCTAGTTTACGAAGTTATAAACAATTTTCTTGTAATTGCCATTCTTTATCATAGAATGGATTTTGAATGAAATAACATGTAAAATACTTGGGCAGAGAGTATGGATTCCAAGAAATCTCCTACTTCTGTATTAGACTCACAATCAATTTATGTAATTAAAAATATTGCTAATACTAAACATTGTAAAAAGTTTGATTCTAGGGTAATACATGACATATATTGTATATAAGAAATTTTTTTTTGTAATTTAAAACATTTATCTTGTAGCAGTATCACATGGTACCTTTTTGTTTGATTCAACAAGATCTACATGTTGCAAAAACATGATGCTAATCAGGCAAATTCGTAAGTAATTTTTTGTAACATCGGGGCAGCGTTGACTTCTAATATTTTACGACTTGTTTATACGCATGAATGCTTTTACTTTAAATCAAGCTGGAACTCGCCATTCAAACAGTAAAAGAAGCAATAAATATTTATTTCTTAAAATGCAACGTAAAAAACAAATGCAGCTTTTGATAAATGCCAATTTCTGATTCGTCACAAAAAGAAGAAAATGTATCGTGAAATTGCGAGCAGTAATGTTAAACCATAAACATGGTATATCTCATGAAAAGTTCCATGAAACTATCTTTAATCGTTCAAAAGTTATGAATTTATTATATATTAATTTTTATGGAACTGTGTTTCTGTATATTTAAAGGACAATTCACAATATAATTCTAATGTTAGGGTTTGTCATGCTTGTCCTCACTGTAAGTCTTAATAAACTATAATACACCATTTTACCTCACTAGGGAGTGAGCCAGGACAAATTACTTAATTATAGTTTATATTAATTCATATATACAAAATTCTGTTTTTTATTCGGATTATTTCTCACAATAGTAAGGAACAACCACACATTTCATGGAAACTTAACTTTCTTAGTATTAAATGTTATTATAAGTAAAATTTTAAAGACCCCATCACATTCACGCTTTCTTAATTAAAAAATATTTAAATATTCCGTCTAATTGAAAAAACTATCTGTAAAATGTTGATGCCAGAATATTTTTGTAACTGGATACCTATGCACTATTACATTTAAAATTAATTATACAACGCGGTATAATAATTACAAGAAAACTGTTTACGATTGTGCAAACTGGAATAAATCATTTTGCACATATAAAAGAAATATTCCAATGCATCAACGGTTTGTTATATATATGTATATATATAGATGTATGAACATATTCTCAATGGAGTATTAAAAAGCATAAATTTTTACTGAAACTTTGATTTACAGATAAATAAAGTAGTGAATTGTAAAGAAGCTGTTTTATCTATTATGTCAGTTCTTACATATTATAGAAATTGTCTATTTCATCCTCAACCACAAACGCTTTGCTTTTGTACCCAAGATTATATCGTGATAACAATTCTACTGATTGTTTTCTCAGTCGACGTAGCTACGTATTTACAAGACTAGAGTTATGATTTAAAATTTCCTGTGCCTGTTCGAGGATTGTTTAAAACTTATTGCGATGAGAGTTCAACGAAACATGCAACGGGTTGTATAATTGTACAATGAGGCCAATAAAGCATAAATAATTCAATGATATTTAAAAGCGATTACTGTATCGCAGTCACCTAACTGACTGCGAATTATGAGCATAATATGTCACCTTAGTCTAGAATCTTAAACACTATGCAGTTACTTTCCATGATAACCGGAAAGTCATTACCAACATTTCGATCAAGCACTATTTTATAGTGTATCATTAAAATGTTTTTCAACGAATCGCATAAATCTTTTCTTTTGACTAATTCCGCCAAAGCATTTTACCAATGACTGTAAACAAAGACAATATTTGCTATCATAATATATACAATAATAAACCGAACGGAAGGGTTTTATGCTTAAGGAAATGCTTTCGTCCACTCTGGAGTACGAAATTTGTTAAGTGTCTTATCAACGCCTTTTTCACTTTGCAACGTTTCACAAACAATATCTTCATCTCATGATCGTACCATGTATGATTGAATCATCCTAATAATTTATATTATTGTATCAATTTCAATGAATGAAAATAATTGTTTGTCATAGTACGGTAGGGTATAAGAGGTTCATGATTTGCATTCAGCAAACGGTAGTTTTCGTTTCAGTAACTAACAGATCAAACACTGAAACATGATTATTAAATATACGTATAAACAAACAATATTTGATGTTCTCATGAATGTACAGGAATGGCATTGAATCATACAAAATCCTACGTTAAATTCTCACGATCTTTCACTGCTTCACAACGCTTATTGTATAATCAATATTTTGACCACAGCAAAGAACGCGATAACTTGTTTAAACGAGTGTTCAGAGCGATTGTCGTATCTAGAACTCCTTCGTGGAATATTAAACTCTTACAGAAATGTGATATTCGACGTCTCAGGATATTATAATTACGTAATGATCTTACTGAAATTAGTCAAATTCAATGCGAAAGAAGCATATTTCAATGTTTCCCTAACGACTTCGTACGTGAATACAAATCTTTTGTTATTTCTAATTCACGAGAAAATTGGTGATAAACACATTAAATTCAATACTTTTCTGATAAATAGGTGGTCGATGGACACAGTAAAATTCATTCGTTCCAAATTAAACGAAAATAATGAAATGTGTGCATAGAATAATAACAACTACCTTTCTGAAACTAGTAGTATAAATTGATAGTACCAATTCACATCTCTTTCTGTGTAAAGTTTATACGTAGGTATACATAATTGCTAACAAGATACTTCTTTTGTCAAAGGCCAGTGGTGTTGAAATTATTCGTTGTAGAAAGTTACACAGAGTAAGTCACGTAACCTGTTATAAATTAATATTTCAATAACCAGAGAGAATAAAGATGCAAAAAATTTATTTAATGATACAAAAAGATGCATTAATTATTATATAATTGCAAAAGGTCATTTGTAATATGACAATCAATTTTAAATCCTAATGACTGATCTAGATGAGATATTGAATTTTTTACCTAAAGTGATATTTTCATAATGTTTGTAAACACTACACTTTTTAAATAAATGCAATCATACTACTTTTTGATAGCAACAACTATAGCTAACACTGTTTACCAATTGCAATCTTGTCAGTAAATTTAGTGAGTCTACACTAAACAAACTGTTTATGCTTTCAATCACAAGAGTTTTCTCAGTATCAAAAAATGATTGTCACATTATAAATGAATTTGTGACGATACCACAAGGATATTAAAAAAAATCAGCATAATTTAAGAAAAAAGTATATGTAACTAACAACCTTCCTTATCATTAAAGAATGACCTCTCTTGATTATTGAAGATGCGTGACTCACTCTGTATATTGACTCTTCGTTACACACTACACGTTCAAATAATTAATATTTTTAGTGTCGTATTCAGTTCTCAGCTAAACGAGGCAATCGACCTCTAAGTATGAGATTGTTCAAATTTAATTAATGAGAGGAATGTTTGTATGGTTTAAAGCCATGTAAATCTGTACTAACCATGTCCGAACGATAACTATAAAACACGAACGTTGTTCGATGCGCTCAAAACGAGTACAAGAAGGAATTTTGACAGAGTTTGCAGACGTTTATCTGTAATTGACAGAGTGAATTTAAGCTTTAGTAATCGAGAAGTTTTACGGTGACACCGTGAATACAGGTTATTCATAGTAGACACGGAATGCTGGCTTCGATACACTATATATCTGACAATGACGTTGAATAATCTGAATGTTCCATTTATCGCTTATACATGTAATTTATTCCATGTAGTTACCTATCTGTTTATCTATTTCATTACGTTAATCAATCTAAATTGTCGCTGCTGCTTTTACATTAATTAGCGACAAATTCGCAGATTGAAAGGAAATCATTCTTTTTCTGAGTATATATTCATAACAGAACATGTGAATGGAGAAGAGGAATCTATTTAGTTTTCTTGAATGGCAGAATCATATTACTTTAGTTCTGCGTGAGTAAACGCAGCGCATCGTTGAATGCGAAAACACATTGCAGATGCTTTAAAATGCCTACTAAAGTGATACTGTGTTAACAGATTATAACAAATGTCTGTACGTGCGCGCCCTTCAACCTAAAATCCTCAATAGTTTGCGACATAAAATCCAATAACTGTTACATATCCTCCTGCGGTGCATGCAACGAATACAAAATACACTTCCAGATACTCGGGACGAATTACACGACGTTCGAACACGATGATAACTTAACAGCATGTTTTTCTTTCAACTGTTCATCTGATAACGTAAGTGATTCACTAATAGAAGTGTTCGAAGTAGAATTGCTGATCGAATATTTGATCGTAACTTAGCTTATTCGCTTGGCTAAATAATTTAATCTGGATTCCTGGAATCACGACGTTCGATACAACTAAATTCTATAGCATGACAAAGGTCGCACTGTCAGGAACGAATGCCATCATGATTCAATCGAACAGATTTGACTGGAAGCGTTGTGATGCATATTTATGATGAATACTCGACGAATATCTTCCGGATATTGTGTCCTATCGGCCTTCACATCGCGCAATCTAGCTTCACTTCTTCTATCGCCTCTCTTGTATCGTCTTGCAGTTTGTAAGTATCTAAATCGATGACGAGTCCTTGTTGCAACGATGCACAAAACCGTGTTGTTGCGGGGGTCATCCGGTCGAGTGCTCAGGAAGAAGTATGCTGACGGATTTACGACTCGCTGATCCGTTACTAGTGTTGTTAGTGCTATTGGTTGTAAGCGCAGGTTGTGGCCGATGCGACGGAGCAACAACCCGTACCTCTGGTCTTGTAGAAATTTCTCTTAGTTGGCTCCCTATCAGATCGTCCGGATTCGTCAGCATGGATGATCTGGAATGAGAAACATTCGTGAGTAATATTATTGTGCGTACAGCGGAGTTGTGAAATTGTTAGCGCACACTAAAATCTGATAAAAAATATATGAAATGGAAAGGACAAGGAAGAAGTTACAAGGTTAGTTATTGTGAAATATGCAATTTATATTATAAAAAGAGAGCATCGGTGACTCGAAATTCGTGATTTATTAGAAATTTTGATGATTTGTAGAGGAATTTCATTTAAGAATTGGGTTCTTTTGTCGTCCCATGTTCGGTTATTGGAGATGAAATCGCCCTCTAAAAAACAGCGAGCGGTTTCCCATTCCCATTAGTAAACCATAAAGGTACGTATAGACCGGGCAACAATCGCGGGATACAAATTGACGTGAGCAAGATGGCCCGACATGAAAGGATGTTGCCTGTATACAGGTTTTCGGTTCGAATGGGAAACATTGCTGAGTCTGCAGAATCATCAACACGCATATTAACAAGACAACATCCTTTTGTTCCTTTTTGCAGGTATTATACACTCCCAAAGTCTTGAATCTTTTTTTAGTCATCCTTTATAATACAATGCATGATAACCAAGAAATGCATAATAGTCATTGCTAATGATATTATAATGAGTCATTAGTATTATTCTATGTACTGTAGGGTAGAGGTAAACATCGAATAGAGCTGTCGGATCAAAATTACTTCAACT
Source organism: Macropis europaea (assembly GCA_916610135.2). NCBI lineage: Eukaryota > Metazoa > Arthropoda > Insecta > Hymenoptera > Melittidae > Macropis > Macropis europaea. Next base: position 18,915,268 of record OU744345.1, on the reverse strand, counting down.
ATAACTACTATTTTTCAGTGTCACCATTTTACGTAACCCGACCGAAAGAAGTTCGTGCGGAAGAAACGTAATACGTAATGTCAGTGTAACACTGTGGTAGACATATTACATTTCAAGAATGTATGGCGTACAACGGTGTTGGAAATATTGCTTTCACTGGTGAGACAAGGAATGCCTCGGACGATATACTGTGGATAAACGAGACTTATTATTTTCAACCAAATAATGTCTACAAGCGCGTTGCTAAGAAACTAGGGAGTGAATGTTATGCAAAGTACCAAAACAGCTGGTCACCGCGCCACAGTTGTGAGATGTTATGTCCACTAAAAGCTTACGGCATCTATTGAATTGACAAATAATGAACGAGAAATATATATGCAGCAAGGACGGTTTAATAACGCTGCTCTTAGAGGAAGACCAAATATTTCCCCGGAAACTATGAAGAAATTCGGAGTAACCATACTAGAAGTACTGCAAGGAATCACTGATGCAAAAGAAATGCACAGGGAATATTGAAATTTTATTATTAATTTTACTATTAATATTTCCTTTGCTGAAAAACTTTTTCTCATTATATTGTTATGGTATGTTACTAACAGGGGACGTCGCTCAATTGACACACACCGATTTTTATACAATTTTAGTACAATATAGAACTCGTAAAAATATTCGACACATATTGTTTGATCGGCAAACGTCTACATTGAAGGGGTGAAACAAGCCTTGAAGTTGATGTTGAAAAACCTATTTGACGGTATATCTCAAAGACTATTGGTCCTACAAGGGGAAGGCACAGGTCCTGCTCTCGCTTTTGGAACGACAGTATGTGTAGGTCGTAGTACCCGTGTAGTATAACAAAACCCTTAAGGGTTTCGATAGAATGGGCCTTCGTTTTTGAGATATTTTGAGTTAAAGTTTTTTACGTATTGTGTAATCCAGATACATAAGAGGTACATTCAAGCAGATTCCGTAACTACGACGGTAGCGTATCAGCTTGTTACGCAGCCGGCCCGGGTTCAAGTCCGCAGTATGTGAACAATTTTTTTTTTCTTCTTTTTACCAGTTTTCAACATGGAAATATATTTTTTATATACTATGTATTATATACTATGTTACATATTCTTCATACATTTCTCTAACAGACTGTATTATCTTTATGTAAATTGATACCTATCGGATTTGGCGACAGGCAAAAAACTAAGAAACATTATATTCACCTATGTTGTGGGGGTGGCGTGGGTGTCCTTGATAAAGGAAAACTGGCGACTTCTCTCGTTACCGATAATGAACGAATCGATCCAAACGTCTGGTCCGGCGATAAATTAGCACCGACGCTTTGTACAATCCCGCTACTGAAACAAAACAAATAATTAATATTAGTTGACTTTCAATATCAATGGTACAGATATTAGGGCAGTGCTGGCCACGGGAGCTGTGGCCTTATCCCATTCTAGGTCCATTCCTCTCATATATGCTATGATCTGGAACGACGATGGACCGAGGGTGGACGAATAGCGAACTGGAGGGAACTGAAACGAGGGGAGTTGACATAGAGTGAGGGGAGGTAGGAGCTCCCGTGGCCATCACTGTATTAAGGCATCGTAGACCGGTCACGTGTTCACTCGTGTTTTCGGTCAAAACGTTGCTGACCGGCAACGAGTATACTCGTGTTTGTACCCGTAGCAACTTATCCAATTATTAAAGTAAAAATTGTGTAAGTTGTTATTATAGTATTGTTGATTGTGTTTATTTAGATTTGTCCATTATAATATTCAATTATGAAAATAGCCTGCAGCAAGCATTATTTTTTGCATAAAACAGCCGGTCAACAATGTGTAAAGTAGACGTACAGGGTAAAGCAATAAGAATTACTATCTTCTATATCTTTGAACCTATAGGAGTTGGAGAAAAATTTGTCGAACAAAAGTTGCACGATAGATAAGAGGCTATCATAAGATGATAATAATTTTTTCACACTTGATCACCTATATTGTTTCAAATGGCATGTTACATTTTTATACTCATATTTTGATAGTAGCTGTTAAGGCGAATACAATGTCCTCAGGCATAAGGTTATTCTAGGTCATTGAAAGACAGTTACGAAAGAATAAAAGAACCTACGCAATTAATCACGATTCTTAAAATAAATCAGACAGTAATTTCATGTCAGCGATTGTATTTCTCGATCCCAAATTTCTACGTTCACAATCATTTGAAAGTCATAACTAGACTGCGTGTCTTTTCGCAATCGAACATACACAAACATTTGAAGAAGGCACATTTAAAACCGGGAGAAAATAAAAAAGAAATTTTTTAAACATTTACAGAACAAAATACAGTTTGGTCAACGTTTCATTTTTAACTGCATTAACATAAAAAAATATTGAACTGTAAAAATGTACATTTGTAGAAACATGTGCAGTCTAGTTATAGTTAACGTCAGCTATAATGATATTAAACAAAAAATATGTGATGCCAATTAATAAAATATTGATGGCCTCAAAATCTCGCAATAATTGACATTGACAAAAACTTTTCTCCAATCGGCATGTTTGTCTTTTAGAACCGTGTAACTTTTCTCTGGCAAATTTTTTCCTGTGTTTGAAAACGACGGATATATTTTACGTGGCAGAGAATAAATGGACCGCTCATCATATCATGTGTACACTGGCGAGCATCCTAGGCGACCTTCTAGGCGACCTTCTAGGCCTCCCATCACTCGTCTTCTGACCACTCATGTACACAGGGTTCAGCCGTAATGTGGTGAACCCCTAAAAAGGGTGCTTTCTCGTGAAAAATAAATCGAATATGTTAGAATCGAACGCACTGATCTTGCATAAGTATGGAAGAAAAACCAATAGAAACAAGTTCTTACTGCAAGCCTGGCTAAATTATACCCTAGGGCATTCAGGAAAATTACATAATTTTAATGCACATTGAATTAAACGTAAGAAAATTAGAAAATGTCAATAGCTTTGTTGAGAATGGAGGCGTAACGGACATACAAAGGTCAACTTTATTTTTTTAAATAGAATGATCTATTTTTTACATATCTTCTAATAGAGTCTTTTAAAACGAGCACAGTAACCTATAGTTGAAGGACATTCAAAGTCGTTCGGAGTAAATTACAATGAAAAGTAATGTTGTTCATCGAACAGGTCGGTACCTTACGAATTTATTAGCTATTTTGCAAGTGTTGAAAATGATGACCTTAAAGATCGATGCATGCTCTAAAGTGATTCGAACAAAGCCGGTAACTTAATGACGAAGTAACGCTCGGAGACTCATATCACTTTTGTCTTGACCTCTGAGCTCAACAAACACGAACTTTTGCCCAATAAAATACTATGAAGTCTATTGAAGTATCTTTTGTATTCTTCTACCAATCCCGAAGTAAATTAAATGCATCTCAAAGGCAGTCAGTTCATATGTCGTTATGTTTCACGATATAACAGTGTGAAGAAGTGTAAAAGTGATCAGGATCTCACCTGACTGAGCCTGAAGTCACTAAGAATGGCATAGGCGTTGGACAAGGGCTCAAAGGCGAACTGCTGACGGAACTGCGGGTACTGCTTAACACAGAGTGTGGACACTGTGGTGGACCGATGTGTGTACTGCCAGATATGTTTCCCCCTTTACTCGACGGTCGCCCCTTTAGACACAGAATTTTGGACCAGCCACTTATATCTTTGTTCGGCGCACCTGAAAACAGATGCGTTGATCAATTAGCATTGTACAGACAGTTTCGTTAACCCAGTGATGGCCACGGGAGCTCCGTTTTCCTCCACTCTAAATTCATTCCTTTTGTTTCAATTCCCTCCAGTACGCTTCTCGTTTCCCCTCGGTCCATCCTCGTCCCAGATCACAGCCTATATGAGGGGAATGGACCTAGAGTGGGGGAAGGCCGGAGCTCCAATGGACATTAATCCTGTCGACACGCCACAGACCAGCTGAAACCAACACACATGTACGCCTTTTTTCCGTGGAGTTTCCTTTTGTTACCTTTTTGTTTGTATACAATTACAAAACAAAATGTATGCAATTATAAAATTTATAAGAATTGTGTCCGACTGTTCTATTACTGTGTAACAAACATTCGCTGAATCACGTTAGTGGCTCTTCGCATGTAGCGAATGGTCGATGGTAGGTAACCATAATCACCCTTCATGTCGAAAAGTTTAACGCGTTGACACGGCTTCCATGAGCTGAGGTATCAAATACTGTTGACGTAAATAATTACTAATTTTCATAAAATTCCAGCTGATGATAATATTAACCCTTTGCACTCGAGTTGCACCTCTGAGGCACCATCATATTTATATTTCGAATTGCCCATTTTGAATAAACAACTAAAACTGATGTTTAATTTTATAAATTCTCTATATATTTTCATAAGCATCCAATTACTGAAACAATTATTGACAATAAAACAAGCATTTTGTTAAAATTAGTTACATACACTTGCATTTCTAGGTTATATTTAAAAGACTTCGAGTGCAGAGGATTAAATTAATACGTTCTGTGTCGCAGTGAAAATTTCCATAAGTAGTCAGCCACGCGAAAATAAATTTCTATAAATACATAATGTTAACACGTTCCCTGCCACGTGTACACGCATTAATTTTAATTTGATCACATAACTACCAACCCTCATGAAACTTTGAGTAACATTCACGTTAAAATGGTAGCAGAAATAGAAAGTATAGTATCCAATAGACAAATATTTGTGCAATCAATCACGTGTATTGAAAAGAGTGGGGGTATGCAGGTACCCGTAATTTTGGGTACTTGCACACCCCTACTATTTATTAATACACGTGATTGATTGCGCACACCCCTAATAAATAGCCATTTTCGCGCGTCTGTCCAGTTACGGAATTTTCTACTGTCGCAGAGAACGTGCTAAAGATACAAACATTGAATTATCTTATGATATATTTTTAGTTTGTGCAATCATTGTGGCACTCGTATTAAGTAAATTATGAAGAACAGTAGCATTTATTTAGAATAATCGAATTCGATGTGTGGGTCGCACACGACCCGCGCGGCACGGAACGTCTTAATAACAGAAAATGATAAATATGTGATCGTATAATTGAATATTTCCATTCTTAAGAACCTGTATTTTAAAATTACTTTATTATGCGTCTGATTAGGTACATCAATTTTTGCTGTATCACACAACATAGTAATACGTTGATTGTCATGGTGGTGCGCCTCAAATTTTATTTAATTAAGTAAATTTAACATTGCAGCATTAATATAGGCAGGCATGTACAATACGTAAACATTTTCTTCCTTTACGATTTATGTAGGAAAGAGAAGTTCATAGCGTGTCTGACTAGCGATGACTGTTTTCACTGTGTCAGTAAACGTGTCAATGTTGTGTACCGCAGTGAAAACTGCCACACCTGATCAGACATACTATAAGTTCCAATTTGAACCCATTCACGCGAAATACTGAGCTCTACTCCACGAGTCAGCCAAAGTGCATACTGCGTTACATAGAAATAAATTACTGAGTATATATTTTAGATTTCTCTTACATATAATAAATGTAGCAAATGCCATGATATATATTCCAGAAGATTTTATTTTTTTTCGTATGTCTTCTTTCCAACAAAAATTAATATTCAATGTTTAAGGTACTATCTTACTTTAGCAACTACGAAAAAATGTTGTGCGAGTTGTTTCATATAAGTCATAAAAGAAGAAAATATTTATGTAATCGTACAAGGTTAAATTTCCTCAGAATTTTGTAACGATCAATAGATATAGGAGTAAACGAAATTGTAATGCTAGTCACTGGTGACCTCCACAGCAGAGTTGGGCATTGTCCAAATAAAGGTTCGAATAACCCATTTATCTTTATCTGCATTTTCAAAATCTTCTCTAATATACTACAAGCATTTACACTGAAGACAACAAATTTCCAGTTATACACATTGCGTTCAACTCAGTGTTCCACAACAATCTTCAAACACGCATAACTCGAACAAGATTTACCTAAGGACACACACTTATTAGAACATTTTTTAACAGAATCACCTACAGAATACGCAGTTAAGACATGTGATAACTGAAGACCCTCTACGTTAAGAAGTGCAATAAGGAACTTTCTGACACGGTCGCCAAACCATGTTTTGGAATACTTAAGAAGTCACCTGAAGGAAGTCAGTTTATGGTTCTTCCAACCTCCGCTTCTCCGGTGGTTAATAGCTACCAGACGTGTCAGATGGTTACGTTTCCGAAGGGTCAGAGAGAAACCAGGAATCGTGACATAAGACGCGTCGCCAGCACTCTGGCCTATAGGGAATTCCATTCTGTTGCCAAATTCATCCACCAGCGACTGCAGGACAAGCTCGGTCACCCGCGCTCCAAGGACATATCACGCTAAAGGCGCATTGGAAACGAATCTATGAGGTTTAGTAATTTTATTGAGACATCAGTCAATCAGAAAGAGTTCAGCAGTCAGACGGATCAGAACACTCAACAGAGTCAGTTAGAAATCTATTAGCAATCAGCTCAGTTCAGCTCAGGACACATTAGAGTTCAGTTCTCGTCACAGCGCATAGACACTATAATCAGAACTTATGCAAAATGGCTCAGACTTGAAAACGATCAAGTCAATCTCAGCACAGAATAAAGTAATCAGCCTACATCCGGAGCCATCATTTCCAACATTAGTGGATGGTCTTTCGAGTTAGACGATGGACCGAAACGGATCGGAAATCAGTTGGTTTATATCAAGGACTTGACACTCAATCGCCTTTTACGATTGAAGGGTTCAGATCACTCCCCTCATTTCTCCTTCTCCCACCATCGGTGTCGTACGAATTAGTCACAACGCTGGAGACAATTCACACTAACACATGGACCCGCATGCATATTAACAATTCAAATGATACAAAGTACTTACGTTTCATGACCATGACACAATTGCCCAGTATTACACTCGGTGATTCTCTCACTCACTCGAGCACGCCTTTTCTCACATCATGTTTCGCTCTTGACAGTTCACGGTTCTCACGTCTCAACTTGCTTGTTATCGGTCACTCTCTGCGCACACACACACACACACACACACACACACACACACACACACACACACACACACACACACACACACACACACACACGCGCGCACACACACACGCGCACACACACACGCGCACACACACACGCGCGCGCGCGCGCGCGCGTACATTGTGCTAGGCTCATAGTGCCAAAAGACAAAGGCCGCCATCCACAGTTCGCATCACCGTCATCAACAGTTCCTGAACGGGAGCAATGGATTAATGACTCTTCCACCATTTGCTACTCAACACGACGCGCACACACTCCTGTACACTTGATTCTACGTGTGTATACACTGTAGGTACTGTGCAGAGCTGGAAAGATGACCAGCGGAAGGAATGTGGGTCTGATTGATTATAGCATAATAAGCCCATCTAGTCGGACACAGTTGTAAAAACAGAGCATACGCATTTTGCTTATTGGCCGAAACGGTCACATCTACTAAGCGGATCATATAGCACTGTGTGACAAAGAAAGCAAATGAATAGAGTGACCCGACGAACTTTAAAGCAATAGAGTAGGCATCTCAGCATTTTAACCATTAATATTTCGTGTATCCGCGGTAGGTCCCTTGAAACGTATCCCCAGTGAATATGGGAATTGTACTACAATGTCAACGTGTACCCTGGGCTGTACCGCACACCAACTTTTCAGCTTTGCACAGTACACTGGCGAGCATCCTAGGCGACCCTCTAGGCCCACCACTCGTCTTCTGACCACTCACTATCGGTCTTAAGAATTCAACACATCACAGCAGTCAGGTGATTAGCTCCTTCTCTTATACCGTTTCTGAGCAGGCGGTCGCCTAGAATGCTCACCAGTTTACTTAAGGGCAGAAAGTTTGAAAGTAGTAGCACTTTATAAAGATTTTCTGCATTAACTCTTCGTGAACGGAAGCCGATATATACCCGGCACTATGCTCTACTAATGCTCTGGATTGTTCTGAAGAATACCTTAGAAAGAAAAATTGCAAGGTAAAATTAATCACTAAAGTCAATAGAATATATGTTTCTGTACGAGTAGTCAAAAGTTCATGAGGATAACACAAAATGTACACATTTTGCAGAAGAATCTTGAGTAGACCCACATGTCAGATTGTTCGATAGTAAACGTTCAACCGCAAAGGGTTAATTTTCTTTAACCCCTTTGCAATGTTCCAGTAACTATGACATTGCAGTTGTTCGGGTTAACTTGACCCGAAGTTAAAACTGATATTAGCGTACATATTGTTACGAACACCGTGAAGCCAACCGTGATCGACCCGAAGGGAGCGTTCGATCTGTCGTTAAGGGACAATCGCCGTTATTGATGAAACAGATCAATGAGAGAGTCTGATTGACAGTCAAGGAGACAAGACGCGATATTATAGACTCTGCCATTCCTTGTTTATATCCTCATAATAAAGTTATAAGTGTGAACATGTCGTGCGATGATAATCCCCGGCGCAGCAATATGTAATACACAGGGTATTCAATTCTAATATATTATTGAAAATTTTTCGAAAAGTACGCTGGGTAGACGAAAATGCTTTAAGGGATTATAAGAGATGAAGGGGGAATCGTAAAACGCAGGCAGGATGTTACTAGGTGGAGGTGTTCTCTTTCATTCGCAAAAATATGCACTTGCCTGAACATCCGCAGTCTTGCAATAAACCATGTGCTTGCGAAATCCTTTTTCAAAATATCAGAATGAGAACAGAATTTGACGGTTGTTTCTCGACCCTGAGTAAGATCTCAATTTTAACTTCCTGAGTCGCTCTTTGTCACCAGGCACTTCAAACACGCGTTTGTTGAATGACCCGTGACATTTGTAACTTCACTATATCTTTTCCATCGACCATGTGTTCTTTCACAAGGAATGAAATATACGTAACAGTATGTGACTTACCGAGTAGCTTCATTCCCTGAACAGGACTCAGAGGATAGAAGTCTCCGTGGAGAGGACAATGGAAACCAACCCTGCGCTCTCTTCTTCTCGCTCTTCTGGTCAACATACAAAGTAACACGCCAAGGGCCAGCATAAGAGCTCCGACAACTATACAAATGGGCCCGAGGATCCGCGAATTCCCCGTGAAAGCTATCCTGGCTGCATACGAATCCTTATCCTCGTCCTCTCCTGGTCCACGATAGGAAGCAGCTGCAATGAATACATGACGTATGAGAATTAAGCTTTTTTTTTAAATATCGGGACATAATTACGCTTTTCGACGTGGTAGTCTTGTTTTCCATCCTCGGTTCAAAAATACTGTTATCACTACAGTTATGAAGAGCTTACTCTTTTAACACATTGACTGCCATACTGTATAAACTGAAAACGACACGACTTTCTACACTTCGACACAACATAAAAGTAATCAGAAATTATACTCTTTTTAATTAATAATATTAGTGTTTATTTATAGCTCTTGCTCTGACAAATTTTCTTAAATATTTTACTTAGAGCATTCGTGTTCAGATAAATAACAACTGAATTTAAGTGTCACCGATATACATACGGGTGACATGCCAGTCAAAGTGTTAAACATGTTAAGAGGACAGCACACAGTAGAGATCTGAAGAAATCAAATAAATTTATTTGCCCAAGAAATCATACAAACGTTCATGAATATCACCTGAAGACCTTACGATGATGTGTATGAAATTAAAAATGTTATGAGTATTTTAAGCGACTGCCTCTAAACGATATTTCGTATTGTACGAAGAACTTTGATCGCGTTTTTTCAGACAATGTAGATAAATATAATCTTTATCGCTGGACGTAGTCGTTTCTTAATTCAACAAATATTTTTGAGATTAATAATAAACCAGCACGTTGAATTTCTTAACTTCAATATTTACCTTCTCACAATTATTCAACATTTTCAAATCATCCCACGTTTATAATTAATGAATAAATTTTTTTCGTTTCGCGGTAGCCACTTACAAGGAATGTTACGCAAGTGATACACGCCGATGTTTATGCAATTTTAGTATGGCGTAGTACTTGAATAACAATAAAAATATTCGATACATTTTTTTATCGACAATCATCCACTCTGAAGGGGTGAAAACGACCCCTGAAGTTGGGGTTGCAAACCATATTTTGTCTAATATCTCGGGAACTATTTGTTGCAGAAAAAAGGTTGAAATGTCCGACTTGTGTATTTTTGAATGATAAATATGTACATGTAAACAGATTTCCAAGATATTCATTTGTTTAAAAGAATATAAAGAAATAACATATTTTGTATCATAACATGTAGAACAGTTTTCCTGAAAAAATTTGTACACGTAAACTATGAGTTCTTTTTCTTGTGACTCATCCTGTATAGATATCAAAATTATATAAAAATATCTAATCGATCATTTAAAGGGAACATTCGCAGTTTGCCGGGAGCTTAAGCCGAATCTCACAAACTTGAAGTAGGAAAAGTATTCTGAAAGAATTACGTCGCTACATCCACTGAAAGCCTATCGATTAAAAAGTAACAATCAAAGCGCTGATGTAAAGCTTCGTCGAGCTTTGTAACAGCATTGCACAACAATGCGAACTCTTATTGCTAAAAAATGCACGGTCTTACCGAGCTTCGAAAAATTTCAATTTTTAGTGCAAGCTCCTGTGTAAATTTACTGTCAAATTTTGAATTTCTAACTATCTCGGATGAGTCACATAATTTTAAAAGCAGCGAAGAAATCGTAGACACAGAATTGCAATTTCTTATAAATAGAACCATATGTTTTTTCATATAGTATAGTATCCGAATTAATAGGACACCATAACTCTTCGGATATGAGAAAATACAGACAATAAACGTTGAATTTCTTCACGACGATTACTCTATATTTAAAAAAAACACACAAGTATCGATAGCAAATTTTGTTCCAAAAGTTTTACATTTCTTTGTTGCTAAATTGTTCGAATTTATTAATATATTCAGCTGTGTAAAATAACCAGACTTTAAGTTACAAAATTGTGAAGGATTTATCAATTTTTTCTGAAATAAAGAATATGCATGTTTCAGCTTGTCGAATGCATTTAGGACACCATGTATACTGTAAGTTATCTAACTTCCGAACGTAAAATGTCTGCTGTTGTTAATGACGCGAGAAATTATTTGAGAAAATAAATATTTGTTTTAATGGGACAAGATCAGCTTTTCAGTTAATATTATCCGAGATTTCAAGGCCACTAATTTTTATTTCGTATGCAGTATATCTCTGTTGCCGCAGTATCATAGTCGATAAAGAGGTAGACTCAAACATGTTTGATACGTTGACCTTCTCGTGACTTTCTGTGCAGTTATTCTTAAGACTTTGACAGCCTCAAATATTTTGCAGACATTAATTGTCTAACCATTTATGCGAAAATTCATAAGTAACGAAACTTTTACAATACTTTCTTTACATTGAATATTATATAGTTTCTTGTTTATTATACTGCAGATGTTAATGCAGTTTAACAGACCCAAACATCTGACAAACGCGCACTTAAAGCAGTGAAAAAATAAAAAGTATAGTTTTCAAATATTTACAGAACAAAATACAGTTCTGTCAAAGTTTCATTTTTACAACTGCATTAACATAAAAAATATTGAACTCCAAAAATATATACTTGCATAAACATCCGTGGTCTACTTATCAGTCACAGTTAGGCTCATTTATATAAATATTTATTCAAATAAATAAAGCTAGATGTGCGTGACACGGGCCGTCAGACTGTTAAGAAATTGTTATACACTGAGAGGTATGTGTTCATCCTATACTAGCAGTATGTAATAAACAATGAAATATCCGCGTCTGTAACGAGAAACTTCTTCGATTATACAATAAAATATGGCATCACTTTAAATATTTAGTTACCGATTGCCTGGCACAACAATAAAGAAAAATACAGACGCTTGTTGCGTTATTGCCACAGCCAAGCATAACGTCATTCCTCTGGGAAAATCATTTAAAGGTTAACATATTACGTATGTCTGAATTTGCCCGTCGCTGTTACATTACTGAAATAATAAAAACAATTGTTTCGCTGTAAACAATTTTAATGACCTTACAATCAAGGATAACGTAACCTTGAAACTGATTGTTTCTTATCGCTAGACTGCGAATTTTACGCAATGTAACATACCCGAGTTCGTGAAGAATGCACATTTTACAGAGTAAGCAAAGCAAAAAATGTATTTCTAAACATTTAAACTAGAAAATGCAGTTCTGGAATAGCTCTGTTTCATCAGCTATACTTCAATTAAAAATATTGAAGTCTACAAACGTATATTCGCATAAAAACCCGCAATCTAGTTACTTATCGCAATGTTCCCTCGAAACAAATATGTAGTTCCTGTCTTAACACGTTGGCTGTCACACTATATAGGCTAGAAACGGACACACCCTTCTAGACTTTGATACAGCATGAGAGTAATTTCAAATCATGCCCTTTTTAATGAATGATGTCAGTAATTCTTTATATTATTTACTGGATGTGTTAGACCTTATTTGTGTCACACATATATGGGTGACCTGGCAAAGTGTTAAATCGTTTCTCGTCTTAACTGTATTCATCATCGACAGCAACGAAAATGTTTTGTATAGAAATGACTGATGAGAAACGGTTAATATTCTAAAATTTGTTCATAACCATTAGCTACTATATTTTAAGCCCAATCTCGTGAAAAATGCGCTTGTCCAGGTAGCGACCTTCCTTCTTAAGTGAATCACCCTGTATATCTTTAAAGAAGCGTGTTCTTAATCCAGTGTACAGCCATCTTGTGCGACGTGGTGATTTCTAACGAATCGACTGCATCCTGACAATACCTCTGTCTCTCAAATAATCACTGTCAAACCAGCTTAGAACAGGGCTTCCTTTTCGACACAGCTAATCGAATTCCGCGAATATGACAAAGGCTTCCATCAAATCACCTGGGACTGTCAGGACAGGTATTTGGAAAATTTACGGAATGTTCACTTGTTCCTTGTAATTGCTCATTTATATTTTTACGGCTCTATATGAGAAAATCAGAAATCTATATTGTATTTTTAAATTTCTAATACTTTCGGATAGCTTGCTGCAAGCTATTTCATGCAAGAGAATTGGTCCATTTACTCGAAACAGTTTTTTCGGCGACTCATAGTTTAGGACATGAGATACTTACTTTTCACGCTTATTCAACCTTCAACGTAGTAATTAAGTAAAAAATAAATGTCAACATTTCCTATATTTTGCATCGCAGAAAAAATGTTTCACATAAATGTTGCCTATTTTTCAATAAGCTATCCACAAATGAAAAAAATTATACAGCATTCCATTTACAAAAAACTGGGGGTATTCAATCACCTTCACTGTCGCTCATTGTTACCGTAACAGAACCGTTAAACATGCACGATTATGTCACATTGCTTCAGTATTGTATTTGTTATTTATAAACTATATGATAGTAAAATAACGGAATAATTAGTCCCTTTTAAAAAAAGTGAACATGACCTTCATATATCCATCACTGCCAGCGCTACATGGTTTGCCAAACTGTTTCGTTTCTGTATTGAAATCAAAACATGATGTGTAGTTCTTCTTGGTGCTTCCCGTAGGAAAAAGGTACTGCACTATCGCGCGGTGTAGTCATGTCCTCCTAGACCAGTGATGGCCACGGAAATTCCGGTCTTCCCCCACTCTAGATCCATTCCCCTCATATAGACTGCGATCTAGGACGACAATGGTCCAAGGGGAAACGAGAAGTGATCTGAAGGGAACTGAAACGAGGGGAATGGACCTAGAGTGGGGGAAGGACGGATGTCTCGTAGCCATCACTGACCTAGACCGTAAGTCCGTCATGGCCATCCGGAGCGCAGCCCTGCTCCGGCCTTCTCCCACTCTAGGACCGTTCTCTTTGTTTCAGGTCCCTTCAGTTCCCCCTCGGTCCAGCGTCGTCACATATCACAGCCTGTATGAGGAGAATGGACGCAGAGTGGGGGTAGACCGGATTGGGGCTACGCTCCGGATGGCCATGACGGGTTTAAAATAAATTGAAAAATATGCGTAAAAATTGGTGCGCTTCGGGTGTCCTGTTCACTTTGATCATTCTTTAACCATGTCATTAATGTCTTTATAACGCAATAATAATTTATATAATTTTATTCGGGTCAGTTCATATTTTTTTAAAAACTGAGGGTGATGGAAAAAACGGTTTGCAGATTCGTATTCAGCGCATAAAAATCTATAAGAACCGCTTACTGAATCTTACAAGTCAAAATATGTGTTGAACAGTGTTGCAATCGAAAGTTCAGGGACGTATTAATATCGACCCACAGTACAGAAGAAATATCGTTTATTATTTATTGCTATGTTTGCAAGAAAGAGTTTACGAAGACAAGAGAGTGAAGTATAACAATATACATGAGTGAAGAAAATCAATCGTTCTTATCCCAGCGATTATCGTCCCGCACACAGCGGACAGGTTTCACTTGTCGCATCCCGTAGTGAAAAGCTTCGGTTTTTCTCCTGTAAATCAGGATTAGGCTGAAAACTCTTGGGTCTTATTACGTAATCGCACAGGGACTTCGCGATTTTCAGTTGCCCTTTTCGTGTGGCGACTAGTATCTAAAAATTCAGCTGATACGATGCAGTCTGTTACACAAATTGTTGTAACTTTAAAACGGACTGTAACTTTAAGATGCAATTTTCGCTACTGACGTGAGAAGGTTGGTTGGGACCAGACTTAAAATGCAGTGACTGATGAGTATGTAGTTGGTGAGATATTTTAAATAAATGTTTTCATTAAAGAAGCTCAACATTGATTATTTCTCTTCCTTAATAATACATCTCTGAATAATACATCGGCCTCCATAGAAGATTTGCGAGTCGGTGCAGTTCACCGACACCGTTCCTAAGGGGTTAATCTGTACTTAACCTAGAATTATCCTAACTTATCCTATGATACGTCCTCGTAATATTCTGATTGTTCCAAGAATGGTGCACACAGTGAACATTTCGAATTCATGATGCAAAAAGAAATCGAAGACTGCTTTAACACTTTGCAACTCGCGACTTCCTTTTTTAAAAATAAGAAATAAAGAGTTGGATTACACTTACACAAGGAACTGTTTGGAGGTTCTTGAGAAAAAAAAATATTTTTCTCTCGTTATAATATGACATACATTTATATCACATGAGGCACGAGAATATTTGCGACTAGCCTGTGCTTATCATTTCTCATCACTAGTTCAATTAATTTTTTTTTGAATCTACTAATATTTGCCTCACTTTGAAACACAATAAATAATTTTTTGTTTTGTACAATTTCATACAAGAACAGTGCGTGAAATAATATATAAATGGACTATAATTTTTGCGCAAAATACACAAAGCACATATTCTTCTTCATCATGACAGAATCATGACAGAAATATTTAAAATTGGAGGTAGTAAATAATCGAATATGTTCGAAGAAAACGGTTAACTTTTTATTAGTTTACAGCTTGAAAAGAAACAGAAAATTTGCCTTTCCTTTGCAACTTTAGTTACTTACTATTCTGTCGATATAACTTAATAAAACACAAAGTCTTAGTATCACAGTATTACCTGAGTTTCCCCACTACTTATATTTTATTCACGACTTGATTCAAACTGCAACTTTACTCTTTATTCAACTAAAAATTCGAACAGAAATCTTTCCCTAGACACTTCGCTTTGTCTTCATTGCATAAATAATACTGACCACTGTATGTACGTTATTTTGAAATATGATTCAACATTGTACAAACATTTCTTTCTTTCTCTCGTTAGTTTGAATATTAACATGGAACGTATTGCAAAATATTACAAAATGTTAGAGAGATGGTCAGTAGGTCAAGTTACAGTACATGTTTTAGACAATCACTTATAAAATTTATAACTCGGTAAGGATTGAACACTGCAGTGCATGTTCTCCACTGTGTGCACCATTTTTGGAACATCCTATAGATACATCATACGCATAAATGATTTTAAAAAATACAAACCAGTGAGCACAGCGCCGACAAGCATAAAGAGAAATCCAAATGCCGGAAGAGCAATCTGGCAGTTGGCAGCTATTACAACCCCGGCTACCATAAGACCGCCCTCAATCTTCTCTACCCTTAAACGTGATATAGGAGTTGGGCATTTTAATCTCGCCACCAGTCCTCCTCCATTTAGCGCACCTTCTTCACCCGCCATGCTGGTTGGCCTGAAATCATTGATAAATAATAAAATGCGTGTGAAGATGCATTTCGCGTGTGCTGTGTAATGTTGTTTATAAATACAATAGACTCCCTCTTTCTCGATCCCTATGGGAACGGACCTCTGGCTGGATAAGCGAATAGCCGGTTAATCCGAAATTAAATTACAAATATCGTTTGCAGGTTGTAAATAACATAATATACACGAGTGCACATAAATGGAATCACCTAAATATCTCCCTTACTTATCGTTGTATGACGACAGTCTTGAGAACAAAGTTACACTATTTCAAGGGACACATGTGACGGTGGAATTTTTCTCAAGGTCATCGGTCATTTTTATATCGAATCCTATATTTTTTTTCTATATCCTTATAAAACATAAAAAACAAATTCAACGACCTTAATAACGCTGTCGTTCCGAACATTTAATCTCGAGATATTTGCACCTGACAGTAATTAAGATTAATACGTAAAGATATGTTTTCGTTCGGATACGAATGTATTAATCGATGTGACACGTGTACCTTTAACAAATTTTAATTACTAGCATTCTTGACAGAAAACGAAGAGCTGCGTTGATGAATGCATTGAAGAAATTATAGTTCGGTTCAGAAAAACGAAGATGTCCTTCACATCTCCGCCATGCTTCCGGCCATAGAAAATTATTGACACCACACTATATCCCCCTCAAAATCATTTTACCTAAAATATTTTTCGATATCACTAATAGTTTTGAAGACATTCGCGTGGAAAGATTAAAATAGGAACCCTATAAATAGAATAAATTAATTAATAGAGAAATATGATTGCTCGGATAAGAGAAAATTCAGACAATGGAATGTTCACCCCCTACATGTTTGAACTTTATATTCCAACGTGATAATTAATAACTCACTTAAAGGTATAAATGCTTCCGACAAATAACCAGAGCAGCCGACACCGATTAAATTACAAAATAAATAAAGCAAGATAGCAATCAAAACATATAATTGTGCTTGTTAAAATAAAAATAAATGTATCGGTGTATAAAATTGTATATCATATTTCATTTCAGTTCTGCTTTTATTATCGGTATTGACGGATGCAGCAAAGATAATGACAATAAATATTACAGCTTTCTACGCTTTAATATTACTTCAATAATATTTTGGCACATATGCTCGTTCCTATTAAGGTGGAGATCCACGATGAGATATTTTACGAGATTTTCCTCTTATGAGACTGTACATACATACCTATATATATACATTTAGTTGTTGCTGAGATTTTTGTCTCGGGCGAGGAAAATTTCATGAAATATCTTGTCGTGGATCTACACCTTTAGCTGTCCCTCTCTTACACTCACAAAGGGAAATCGCAAGCTGAACAAGCGCTTCTTCCATTCGACCAGACTTAAAATGTAGTGGCTGATGAGTATGAACAAATCCTAAAATATTAAGGTTTCTTCGCCACTTAATTCAATAAAAAATGGTTTTAAATGTTAGCATTATCTCCTAGTACCTGGAACCCCTTACAAGGCGAAAAGCGTATTTTTAATACCAGCTAAAAATCGCCATTTACTTACTTATGTAATAACGAAGTTATATATTGCTATTACATAAGTTCGTTATTTTTTAAAAGTGGACGAAGTAGTAGGTTATTAAATAACTTAATAAAAAATAGAATAATATTAAAAATTATCAACCCTCGATGTTTCCACCTTATCCATTACAATTCTTGAGAGAACGATCTTATGGGATTCCAGGTATTATTACATAACTAACATTTAAAATAATCTTTTACAAAAATGGCTGACGAGAAACCGTTAATACTTATTAAGCCCAGTTCAGATCGCAGCCTCCCCTTGTCAGCAGCACCCATCTTTTCCTATTGATAAGAATTCTGCGACGATATTACCAAAGTGTTCGCTTACAAAATCTTATGCATAAAATATACGAAAATTTAATCAGTCGTAAGCTCTTTTAACACGGTTTCGTAGTCGGTCAGACCGTCATCGCTAATCTTATGTTATACCATCACTGTGTATATCTAATTGTATTCAACCTGGTGCTTCAAGTTGACACTCGTATACATATAGATATCTGTATGTGTACTGGCTGAGTCACGTAACTTGTTACAAGTGATTATCCCAACAACCAGGTAAGATACCTAACAAATTCTTGGTGACCGTTTAACATTAAGGAAGGATGCATCACTTGTTATATATAGAGTGGGCCACGTATTAACTGAAGTCGCACCAGAGTTGGGCAGTCTTCGAATAAAAATAGAATAATTTTTTATTTGAATAATCTAATAAAATTGCGAATAAAATGACATATTTGAAAGTAACGAATAAATTTTTATTCGAATCAATTTTTATTTCATTTTATTTTATTTTATTCGAAATAAAAATTTATACGAGGCCGCGGCGTGTAAGTACGTGTATATATGTATAAATGTGTGAGCACAATCCAGGGAGTCAGCCGAAGATCTCAAGAAGCGTTCCCCTTACCTCTTGCTACCCCTTGGATTCCAGCTAGCGTTGCCACTTATTCGTCGCAGGGTTATTTCGAATAACGAATAACGCTACAGATTTATTCGTGACTAACAAATGAATCATTCTTCGCCGAATAAAATTGTCTTTCGTTATTCACGAATAAATCTTCGGATTTTATTCACGCCTGACGACTAATTTTTCGCCGAATAAAATTGTTATTCATTCTTCGCGAATAAATTCTACACTTTATTCGTTATTCGAAATAAAATTTGCTCAACTCGGAGTCGCATCAATAACTTCGTAAATATTTCTGTACCTCGGTAGAAAAAGGGCCAATGACCAAAATTATTGCATTTGAGTTTTATACACCATTCACATAAAAACCATGAACGTTATCATAGAAAAGGGGGCCGCTGTCCTTTCACTATTACAAGCAAAGTTAGATAAATTCTCAAGAGACCAATATGTTACGTGTATTACAACAAAAAGGGCCAATGTGCACCTCTCCCCAATAAATTACAAATTAGACATTGGCACTCTTTCTACCAAGGTGCAGATTTATTTTAGGAAAAATTGATTTAGACAGATATTACAGTCATATGAACAGTACAAAAAAATGTACTTCAAAAAAATTATCTGCCTCTGAGGAGGATCTAACGTGGTGTCAGTGGTTTCCGTATGGACGAAGGCTTAGCGGAAATACAAAGGTTATCTTTGTTTTTTTATCATGGAACTATATGTTTTTGGTATATTAATCGAAACAGCTCATCATTCTATTTGAAAAAGTGTTGAGATGTTTGTATTTAAAAAGCATTAGTTTAGTATACATTTTAATTTAAGTGTTACAAAATAATAGTATTTTACAGAAAATTAAGAGCCACCAATTAGTGCATCGAAAAATATATGCTTCCACTACAAGAAACGAAGGTGACCTGCTCATGCCCAATATGGTTTCACCTATAAAAACAACTGTTGACATCACACTGTAGCCCCACGAAACCATATAACTTTTGTAAGTAACAGTTCCTTGTGTGTTTAAATATGTATAGATTAAAATGGATCATCCTGTATACAATGTGGTGTCTGTGAGTGAAACGACACCAATAACGTCATAACCAATGATTTGAGGAAAAATTAGTAGTTGACATTTTCTCAACACTAGTAAAAATGATACAGCAAACGAAGATCAGCAAACAGTTGGAAGGGGAAACAACCGTCCCTGTCCTATTGAAGATAAATTATCTGACGGACTTTCCATATTTATGATTGAATACCTCGACAGTTGCACGAACCTCGATGTTTGTATGAATTCTCAGACCTGTTTTCTCCAACTATCGAGGTTTTACTGTAGGTTAAAAGGGGCCATGTAATATCTAGTTCAATTACATTGTATCACTTGTAATTTCCAAGACTTCTGAACGGGATACCTTACATATGAGGGGGTGGAAGCCATAGTGGTGTAAATGTCAACTTTTTTAAGATATTGACTTGCATGCATCGATACAATCTATACACGAGAAAGCAAAAGTGGTTTCAACTACTTACACTCTGCGACAAAACAGATTGAGGAAAATTCTATTGAACTCAGGAATTTCTTCTTCCTTCGTTCGTACTGTTATTGTTTACTTCATATAGAAGCACACTCTACAGTTCTACGAAATGCCGAAGGCTGCAGTTCCAAGAATTTTGGGCAATGAATGTAAACATGTGGTTTTCTCCGCGACAAAAATATGACAGTCGTTATTTCCTAACGAAATCAGAAGATAGTAAGAAGTTATTCGTGTGATTTTCATTGCAGTAATTAGTTTTGTGTTATTTGGTGTGTTATCCTATGAAAATTGTTAGTTCTAATATTAAATAGACAGTATAGTGCCTTGTGGAAGCAAATTAAGTGCAGCAGAAATAAAAGTGATCAGTAACTTGCAAGAAAAACGGTTTCACTGACAGAAGTATCACGCACGTTAAAAAGAAGTCGCTGTGCTATACGTAACTATCTAAAAAATTAAGAAAAGTACTTGAAAAAACATTGTGGTGGACGCACAAAAGCTACAACTGCTCGAGAAAGACGTGCCATTTTAAGGGTGGCATCGAATTCAGCTCTCACAGCACGACAGATTGCGACAGAAGTTACCGTCCACATAAATATAAAAAACGTACGCCGAATTATTAAAGGAGCAGGCTACTTAAAAATACCAAAACTTCTGAAGAAACCACCACTGACTAAGAAACACAAAAAATTACGATTATATTTCGCGGAGAAAAAAGTGCAATAGAACAAAAAGTAGGGGAAAGTAATATTTTCAGATGAAAAACGCTTTAATTTAGATGGTCCCCGTGGCTTCCATTATTTCATGACCTGAGAAAAAAAACTTATTAAACAGAAAAGACAAATGGGTGGAGGAGGTGTTATGACGTGGATGGCTATAGATTACGCTGGCAAAAGTAATACCAAGTTTATTTCCAATAAAATGAATAGTAAAATATATGTTCAAACAATCCAAGACAGTTAACTAAACATGCCTGTCGAATGGCTTCACAAAATTTTATTTTTCAACACGATAATTCAAGTGTGCACACAGCAAAGTACGTTAAAAATTTTCTGGAAACAGATAATATGAATAATTACCAGAGAAAATGATCGAAGTTATAAAAAACACAGACGGTAGTACACACTATTAATAAGTAACTACAACATTATTTTTCATGAATTGTTTTCATTTATTTTACAAAAAAGTATTCCCTGTCTTATTGGTTTTGGCGCACTGTTTTTCATTGAGAATCTGCAATTGTAAATAATGTCTGTTTAAACTGAAATTATTACAAATATTTTTATCAGAATATATATGTTTACTGAAGTTGTTCAATTTTACTTTAGCGATTCGACAAAATTATGTGTTTATATAATAATATTCATCAAAATCATAGATGTTTTATAGTTCTGTCGCGGTGTGTATAATAAAAGCTCATAGCAATATTCAATGCATTACAATCATTAACATGTGACCGTGGAATGTATTACAATCAATCTAATAAAACCTTTTGTTTCTCTAAATGAGGATTGGGTTACTAAGACCGCTATGATTTTTACCCCCCCGTATTTGTACGAAAATCGAAAAGACACTAGATAATAAAGTATTACTAATTATACAATGGATATATTCCGAGATATTTGCATTAGTCAATCTTTTCAAGGCCACTGTTTATAGTTTATGCGTTTGATAGTGAACAAACTACGTGTATTCTATTTCAAATATCTATGTATCTGTCCACGTTATGCCTACATTGCACGTTGTAATTTTTTATCCAACATATTGTATGTAAAATGTAGATATAATATACCTATAATGCGGAACAAAAATTGTATTACAATAATCAATTATAAGAACAGAACTCTTTTGTTATATTGTTTATACTTTCAGCTTTATCGTTTTATTTTATTATTTTATATTAAAGTTTCCTTCACGATAAATGTTGCGAACCACAAAGTTCGTAACACGGATCGTATTAGTTGTTTTTCTGCTGAGCCCCTCAACGAAAATGTGGCCGGTTAAAGCGAAGACCGATTAAAGCGGGACCGGATACGAGGGCTTCTACCGTGTAGAGTGCTCCATTTAGGAAATTGAAGGTGACCATGAAATTTCGAAAATCACAACTAATAGAAAAAATGGAACAACACTTCATATAGCCTCTATCGAACTGTGCAACGTGTATTTAACCAAATTTTTAATAAAATCAATGTTTACGAAGTTACTGAAGTTGTTCCAGTTACGTGTCCTATCCTGTATATATTTTTTTTAAGCGCTGTAGCTTTTTCAGATTTCAAGATCACGTTGAGATTTTTATTAAACGACAAATATTTTTTCATAGAATTGCATAGTACAGGTGAAGCTAAATGTAAAAATACAATATTTAGGTGATCTTGAGGTATTATTGATCTACAACATTTGCTTTTAACATGACAATCAATTTATAACGGCGATGAAGGGTCTAAAGGACGAGGTCGACCCGATAACATAAGTTTTTTATGTTTAAAACCATTTATCATTAAATAGATTCGCCAGCAACCCCCTAATTTTTTATGATTCATCTTCATCGATCTCATTTTATAACCAGTTGCATAAAAAACACTTTTAGGGGCTGTTACCTCCTCTTGTTAGAGAATTATATAATGTTTAACTTTTTCCACCGTTACATACTTGTTATATGACCGTAACTGCTGTATTACAGGATTTCAACTTGTTAAGAATTATTTTATTTAACGTTGCTATAATCAACGTTAGAACGAAATCTATGACCTATAACATCATAATCAACGGATGATCTCGATCTTCAAAATTCAAAGTCAAACAGTAGATATTTTCTTTGTTTGGTTCCACTCGAGGCAATGTAATAAGTGATACTGACACTGAGAATATCCGAGTTTATGATACGTGACTTTGACGCTATTTTCGTGATCAGAGGAACTTTTACGTGCGTGATAATAAAATAACTAACCTTGTTGGACCAATGACGTGTTAAGTGCTGCAAAGTACAGAAGACTTTTGCAACAATCGTTGTCAATCATTTTAGCATACATGTCAAGAAATGTGGTATCAACACAGTGGATGTCCAGTATACAGGGTGGGGCACCTAACTTAACGACTTAAAGTTATTTGTAAATTGCTGGGTGCATGAAAAAATGTTTCAAACAAAAGATGCATGGTATCAAGGGGAACATATAAGGTAATAGTTCGTTTCTTACAACCATACATTTTTATCGTGATCTGAAGGTCACTTTCACTTTTTAAATGGGTTTCCCCATATTTCTTTCCGGATTTGGATAAAGCATCACACGCTGCGTAAGAAAGTCTTATACCAAATAGGGACTAAACGTAACAGTTATTGAGATATAATAAGTTTTATATCAAGTGGTGCACAGTGAAAAATTTTGCACAAGTTTAAGTAACAATTTTCGTGTTTTAAGTTTGCAAAAGCTTAATTTATGCATTAAAAGTATCAGTAGGGTCTATTCTTCTGTAACAGAAAATTTTGGATTTTCGAACTTTTTTTTTATTTCTGCCAGCTTTTTGGGATTCTGCTCCACTGTGCAGTGTTCGAACTGTTGTCCGTTACAGTCAATGCAATTACGTAATCGAATAATTAGCGAACGAGAAACTTTTTGAAGCGTTGTCTTTGAAAATGTAAATTAAAAGAGCCCCTCAAAAATAGCATTTCCAACTACCGTATCGTAATGCTAGCATAAATTCGAGCTTAACGTTACCTTTAAAAACCTTGTGTATCGGTCGAGACGAACGTTTCGATTGTTTGGTGATCCAGGGTTGCATTAACAGCACTTTCCTCATGGACAGATTTACTGAGTTTAAAGAACATCTCGTGTTGATAGCATCTAACAAGAACTATGTTTACAAACATGACGCGCATTCCTAAGCACAGTTGTTGCGCACATCATATTAAAGCGGTGTATCCACTCTGTGAGGCTGCCTGATGAGGCTTTACAGTCACGTTAACAGTGTGATTCCACATACAAAATGATTTATTTGCAAATATCTGAGTAAGCGTTAACGTTGCACCCTGCTTGGTATAATACTTTTTTACGCAGCGGTTGATGCTTTATCGAAACTCGGGAACAAATATTGAGCATTCTGTTTAAACAACTGACGGTGACGTACATGTTCCCCTTGATAGTATGCAACTTTTGTCTGAAGCATTTTCTTATACAAGTAATTTATGGACAATTTGAAGTCGTAAAGTTCTGTGCCTCATCTTGTATGTTTTACCTGATGTAACACAATAATTATTAGATGAGAAATTTCCAAATCGTTGGATCGGACGTAATGGGCCGATATAATGGCCATCTTGTGCATCAGATCTTACACCATTGTACTTCTTTCCGTGGCCACACTACAGGATCATGGTTTCCGTGAACAATCAACCACTTTGGAGGACATGAGGGAGAGATTACGTAGAGCTTATGCATCAATTCCACCAGAAATACAGTGTGGCCGCGATAACGGTATAACTGGGCGTAGGGTGATATCTCGTGCAAAAAGGAATCTATCTATCTTCTATATAAACAAAATTGGTGTGTCTGTATGTGATTTCGAAATAAATGCCTCTGTATCAGCGTTTTGGATTATTTACACGATAGTTAAGCACAAAACAGTTTTTAAGATTTTTGTCTGCCCGTTTGTCCGGGTTTGAGTTAACAACAATTTACTTTTACCACGATATTCGATAGACTCGGTACATTCTTCCTGAATAATAGTCTTGTATTATGCAAAGACGCATTAAACGAAGACGTATGGAATTTCAGCAGTCTAGTTATCACAGAGAAAAGAAAGCTCCCAAGATTGCTTTTTTGTTTAGAACCGTATACAATACATGCAAGATACTCGACTCGGGTTTTAATTAGCGATTTTCATTTCGCGTCCGATTGTAGTCCGTCCTATTCGCCTATACTTCGTTCTTATTCATCTCACGCTTTTTTTCCGAGGCAGGGGTGTCACAGCGGAGGTACTCCGTGCATGTGTTATGCTCGAGGCTGGATAAGAAATAACCTTGAGAGGCCGAATTTCGATTTTCCTACAAAAGGTACTCTGTACAGCAGTTCACACTTTGAAGATATACACAGACAGTACAGGCTGAATCAAATTAAATGTTGCAAGCTATTTTTTCGGGAATAAGTAAACATAGAAGTTAAATGTCTCCTGTTCACTGTTCATGATTGAAAGAATGCTAAAATTAAAAAGTAGAATTATTGAACAGATAAACGGAAGTAATAAATAATTTAAAAAATAATAATAATTTTGTTCGACGTTTTTTTTTTCAAAATTAGTTGCAGCATATGTATTTTTAAATAATAATTGTTTTGTGGGAAATTAACATTGTCGCAATTTACTTTTGCGAGTAGTCATTTAAGAATACATTTTAAAAAATTTATATATTTATACTGAATTTTTTAAACAATATTTATTTTGTTAAATAACAATATTTTTCCAATGTATTTTATTTCTCATCTTCGGTTAAGAGGAAAACCATTTTGCTGATTTTAATGAAAAAAGGTATTGATCGAGACCAAAGATGCATCTGTGGTTTTGATGAGAATTTAGATCGAAATTCACCGATGCATTTGAGTCTTGAACAGAATTTCAACCGAAATTCACAGATGCATTTGGGTCTTGAACAGAATTTAGACCGAAATTCACAGGTACATTCCAGTCAGAACTCAAACTTAGACCGAAATTCACTGATGAATTTCAATTGATGAAAGTCAATGAAAAGAAATCGAAATATGATCGATACAAATTTCAGGTTCGACTCCCTGTTCGAAACCATCAAAGTATCGAAAAGCCGTTTTCTATATTTCATTTCATTTAAAAAATGCTGACTTGTACCAATTTATGTGACTCACCCTGCATGTCAGCTAAATTTTGTTTCATTTAATAGTTCCAAACATTCTTGACTTGTTAAACTATACAATTTATTAGCCACATAAATTATTAGTCTTTTTTTACTTCAAGCGATCTCATAAGGGAGATCATGAGCTGAGCGTGCGCATCTTGGATGAAACTGGGTTTAATACCTAGGGAGCAGTAAGTATAAATAAATTCTAGCGTATTATCGTCCCCTTGTCTTATAACAACGAATCACACTCGTGACGAAGATTATGCTACATGTATTAAAAAAACAAAACATGATTCTCACACTAATTTATAAAAATTAAGGTAACAGAAATTGCTTTGTCTATCAAAGGATTATTAATTCTTGACTACGCGCCACTATATCGAGTTCATGCTAATGTAAGTAATCGTCTAAGACGACTAGCCACTAAAATGGCTCATCTGTTTCATGGTTTGCATTGAGAAATTTCGAATAACTCGTGCTCGTAAATAAAATCGTTTAGCAAAGTGTTAGCTACTAACGCTCGGCCATTGCTATAAAAAATAGTTTTAAACATTAAAATTTCGAAGTTGTAAATTGACTCCGTTTCTTTGACAAGTTATAGATCTTGACGAAATAGACAGAAATAGCCTAACACAAGATTACATGGAATCAATAATATAGTG
The DNA here is from genome assembly GCA_916610135.2 of Macropis europaea. NCBI lineage: Eukaryota > Metazoa > Arthropoda > Insecta > Hymenoptera > Melittidae > Macropis > Macropis europaea. Next base: position 18,888,479 of record OU744345.1, on the reverse strand, counting down.
CAGATTATCGTTTTTATTGGCTGGAATATAGAAGCACTGCGGCTGATTATCATAAAAGCATGCGCACATAACTTTAATACGTATTTAATAAACAAAAGGGCACATAGGACGTAGTACTATAATTTGCAAGAAAACATGTTTGGATAATACACTATTCGTACGGCGAAGCGTTCCGATAGAACGTTCGGATAATGGACGATTTTCATATCAGCGATTCTACTGTACTTTATTATACTTCACAATGACAACAACTTTAATATTTGGAGATCAGATGATAAGAAGATAGAAGAAACTAAACAAAGAGTGTAAGTCCAACAATTTTCCCAAAAATCTAATTTTGGAAATTTATGAACCGTTATAGTATAGGTGAAAACATTTCATGGAAGCAAATATAAATAAAACAATGTATTTAAATATTTAAATAATCAATTTAAAAGAGAAAACGCAAAAAAGTTGTTTTATGTTTACAGCCGTTTATCATTAACTCTTTGAATTAAAGTATTTCGACTTGGCAATAACAATTTTTAGAAATCAAAAACTTTCACTCATTGGCTGTACTATCTCATTCTACATCGTTAAGAAGACAGCATAGACGTGCATCATTTCGAAATCGATTTTCTCAGAAACAAAGCCTCGGGCAAAAGATGTTCATTCTTACATTTTCTTTGTATAATTAATTAATATCACCCCACACCGATGAGCTTAAACCTTTAAAGACACGAAATTGGTTAAAAGAGAATGTAGACAAGATAGATAATTCGGATACGTTCTCTTTGTATTAAGACAGTGGCCCAGACATAAAGCACGCTTATTGTTAGACAATGAATGGTTGCTGTAGAACTGTCCAAAAGTTATTGATACGCCTCCCCAATCATCGGACCTAAATACGATTGAGACGCTTTTAGATTAACCTTCATGATCAAATATATAAACATTCAATAACGAAAAAGCAATTATATTAAATGTGATCAGCATTCTATTGTAGCATTTACCACAATAAAATAACTGTGTAAGAGATGGTAAAACAATTAAAGGATGTGCGAATGGAATGGTAATGAATAGGCATGATTGGATCTGGATATAAATAGTTGAACAGTGTGTTATGTGAAGAGATAAAGTAAAGACGTATGTATTATTTATTTTAAACGTTGTAATTAATTGTTTCATTTGAAAGTCTTAAAATTGCTAATTTAGAATAAGTATTCTACTAAATATTACGTAACAAATGTGCAGAAAGTATTTCAACTATGTATCAGTTTTCCGAGAAATGTATTAATAATTTTGCGAGAGCAAAAATTGCACAATATTGTCAATGCTTGTCACACTTTATATTAAAATATATAAGGTATTAATTTCATTGCACCATTGTGATAATACAGTCTAATACTAAGGAGACATACAATATCTACTCACAAAATACAATCAATACACAAAATGCTTAATCAATACATAATGAGTTAAAAACGTCTGCATACGTCTTCCTAGAATTTCTTTGACGTAATACAGCTTTATCTCAACAATAGATAAGTAAACAGTTCCCACATTATTTGATTTAGGAGTATAATGTCCTTGTTAGAACAAAGGATAATAAATTTCATTAACTAGTAAATTGAGTGCATGAAGTAACGTTATAAAAGTCAGGTAAAAAAATCTCTGTATACTACATAAAAAGTCTGTATAATGCAAACAAACACAGGTCATGTGATTCTGTAAAATTAAAATCCCATTAGATTATAAATTGCTAGCATTACAGAAAAACGCACATTTCAAATACAATTCTCAAAATCGCAATTCGAGACTTAATCATAAAAATAAGGGAAGAATTGCTTCGAAAAATTACGGAAACGATAAAAAAAATTGATTCTTTCGAACAATACGTTCTAAGCAAACGCAGACAATCTATGCAGAAACGGAAATGTACATGTAGTTCCCCCTCATTAGAATTACATCACAGACGTAACGTTTAGCAATTTGTCTGAAACGAAGCAAGGACGAGCACGCCAAGTTAACGAATACGATTGAAACAGATAAAAAAGGTGATACGCGAAATGATTTGTAATATTATTCGACAGGCAGGTTGAAATGGTTGCCAAAAAAGCTCTTCAGTAGCAAAATAAATGAAGGAAAACTTACTGAACTTGCTCATGCACACGTCAGCAGAGGTCAAGGTTTCTGGAACTCTGTACTATGTAGTGACGAGTGTAAATTTCACATTTTTAACTCGGATAGAAGAATTACAGTATGGAAGATACCGAATTCAGGGATGGAATGCAAAAATGTACTTAATAAATGCAAATTTATTTTAAATATTACCAGCCAATGATTGTTTCAGTATTATAAAGAAAATTTTCATGAAAATACAACGAAATTAAATTTGAGGAAACCAATCATTTTTCAATAAGATAACGACCTCAAACATGTGAAAAATAAATTAATAGTTGTTTCACAAACTGCCCTAACAGCTGCAATATATCCACAATTTTCTGATGTGAACTTCATTGCAGAGAGCTGATCTTGAATATATTGATACTGATACTGATATTTAAGATGCTCTCATAGTACAATTGTTATCGAACGATTGAAATTGTGAGCTATGTAGGCAAAAAGATTACTTAAATTGTGGTAGACTGATTTTATTTAACTATTAACACATTCTGTGTCGCGTGGGTCGCACACGATCCACGCAATGAATTCTTTAAAAAAAAAAATAACTTCTAACCCTCATTATGTTCTGAATCAAATCAATGTCACAACGATAGTATGGCGTGGCAAGTGTTTCATGAAATAATTAAATATTTGCGAGTTTAACTGTGTATCTGACAAGAATTTACTTTAATATGTCTAGCCAAGCACGTAATTTTTCACTGCCGCGCGGAACGTGTTAGAAGTGTGGAGAATATAAGCAAAAATGTTGTGATATTTAGCCCTTACCGTACTACGCCTGAGTCTATTTGGACTCAGACGCAGGAAACTCATTTCGGCTGTTCGACACTTGGCTGTCGACGCCAGCCATCGTTTCGTTGTTACAAAGATAACAACGCTCGCTCGCCTGGAAAAGTTCACGTTCTGACAGTATTCAGGCGGAAAAAATGTTATTTTTCGTAACTTTTATACTATTCAGTAGTACTGTGATCGAAACTTCCCTTACAAATAAAAAAAAAAGTGTGATATAATAATAAAAACTCAGTTGAAAATGCTTATACAAGCGAGAACAGGATACGGGTCCGAATGGACCCAGGCGTAGTCGGCCGTGCGGTTTCCCGAACGGTCAGCACTGCGAGGGTTAAATGTGTTTAACCGGAGTTCTTCGATAGGCAATGTTCGCCTTTTTAGATGGCGTTTTCATAGAAATTCAAAATTAGTACACTTTTCGTTGGGTACAGACATGTGGCAAGATTCAAGGAAATATTGACTGTGTACCTGCGATACCTCGTGAACGAACCTTCTTGAGTTGCGAGCGGCTGTTTCTATTCGTTGCAGAACTGTTCAAGCTATTGTCTAAAATATTTTCGAATATTACACTTTCCAGATGTGCAACAAGTCGCTGGACAACTGATTTGTACATAATAAACAGTATCAAAAATTGAAGGCTAATTTTTTCCCATTAATAAAGTAAAATAAAGTATGACTTATTTAGTTACCTGCATTTGAATTAAAATCATACTACGTTACACATTCATTGTCACGCAAGGTTGTGTGAGCCGGCATATCAAATATTGTCGAATTAAATACAATAGAATCTCGATTATCCGAACTCTGATTAGTAACAGGACGAATCACATTATAACTGTGCTTCGAATAAAAATTACATGTAATTTTAGTTTAGAATTTAACCCTTTGACTGCGAACGGCGCTTGCAGGTGCTTGACAAAGCCACACACACCACCGTGTACTGTCGTCGCCCATGGGCGTTCGCTGCAATGACTCACTACGTATCACTACAGGTCGGCCGCACGCAACGTTCGCTTCGCTCCCAAGTAGCCCGCAATCAAAGGGTTAAAATACTTAGTGGTACTGAATTAAGTACAGAGTGTCAGTAATGACAATTTTAGTTGTAACTGTTATGGGATAACCAATTTTCAGATGACCTGTTTCGATAGCCAAGGGTTTTTCTCTTCATAAAATCCTGCCTGATTTTTTGTTCCTCTTTGCCAGAAAAGTACATGCTTCCGAAATCTAGGACCCCCCTTTTTTCTAACGATGGATAATATTTTCATAAAAATATGTTTGTAGAAAGTATCGACGCTTTTCAAGTTTGATAGACACAAGATATCAGATCCGCAGATATCTCCTGCTATTCTAATTCGTCTATCAATAATTTAAGTGTTTAAACCACGCACAATCGAATTTTTAATCCTTTCTTACGCATGCGCGGAAACATTCAAATTTCTCGAAGAAGAATATCTACGCTCGGAATTGCAACTTTCATCAATGTGCCAAGCCACGTCCCGGGTAAAGCATATCGATCGGGTGACAGTTTAAAACCCTTCAATTTTAATTGATATCGGCGCGCCATGTTTCCTAGAAGTCCTGGGAAATTTTATTTGAAATGGAATACGGCTTCAGTCCATCAGTGTCAATACTGTCACTTGAAAATATAGAAAATAACGATTTATTTGAAGTAACTATCATTTTAAATAATGTACCATTTCATAATTTTTTGTTAGAAACATTAAGAGAAATAATCACTTAAGTAAGTGTAATGAATTTACTTCATTTTAATATGAATAACGTTATGGCTGCTTCTTCCAACAGCTAACCGTAGCTGTTCAATAGATACGGTGATTAAAGTGAAGAAAATTGAAGAAACGCAAATAAAATTAACTTGATTGTATACATACGTGTATGTACGTCTATGTATTAACTGTTCAGTCATTATTATAATATACAATAATTTAATTTCAGTCGTATGCAATATTTTGCAACTTGATTATTTTACTTAAAAAATATTTCAGTATCTATCAATAAGATACTTTTATCCTTCGACTATTTAATACTGTAAATATTTTCGGAGTTTTATCTTGAAATAAGGTAATAAAATTATTTTTCAGAGAACCATGGAGTAAAACAAAACGTCACTTGAAAGAATATCTCAAATATTACTATTTAATTATATCGAATATAGTAAAGCCTGTAATTTGTTTTGAAAATGAAATAACCACAAAATAATACTCTATTTAAAATGATATTTCAAATAACGTTATTTCAACAGTGCTCGTATCTATTTCTTAGCATCGATAGAAAACTACAAGTATGAAGAAACAAAAAGACATACCGGGCAGGGTTATCACCGGCGAACCGAGATTTCTCAGTGTGGAACGAAGTGCTGAACGTCATATCTGAACGGGCAGGCGATCGTTGCTGTCGATGAAAATCCTTATCATTTATGCACCGGTTCTCATTACCGTCCGAGTCACTGCAGTCGGTGGACAGTTCAACTAATCAGCTGATCGCACGGTGCTTTATCATTTCGCTAACTGCACGCATAATCGCCGGAATCCTCATTGGAATTGTTCTTCCTGCTACTCGAATCGCGGCTCGTCCGCAGGCGATTCAACGATCGAATCCAGCAGCCGAGTCGAACAACGCAGGCCAGAACCGAGCGACCAACGATGGCCAGCTTCCTCGCTGGTACTGTTACACGAGTTCCGTTAAACCCAAAATTCTAATGTACCCTCCGGCTGAGTTCACGAAATCTCGAGCACACTTCTTCCTATCGTTTCTTCGCGTCGAACGACGAGCCCACGTTACGGCGTGAATGCACTTCGTCCATTATAAATAGCCACAGAGATTCGTGGGAGATCACGGCGTTCGACACGGTGGAAACTAGAGCAGACGGGCGATCGTTCGGATCGAACGGAGGAAAGAGATGTTTCGCGCAGGTTCTGCACAGCGTCCGCCGCCAGTGTCAGAAGTAACGGTGTCGGGCCGCGGTTGGTAAACACATATCACGCACAGAAATTTAATGAACTGACAACACTCACGGAGAACGCAGCGAGTACAACGACCCGCCGTCACTCGCGTTTCTTCCTTTCCACGCGCTCGCCATTGCGCTCCGCACGTATCGACTCTTCCGCAGGGCAAGTTGACGACGGGTTCTCGTCGAATCACGCGGAGGATGATTTACATGGATACGAGTGTGCTGGAGCCATCGGTCGCGATCGCACGATTCCGTCTGCGAAGAGCAGCATATCCGACGAAAGCCGAGCCTAGCCGAGGCGAGCCGAAAGTGCAACGAACCGACTCCCGTCGCGTGTGGCATCCGACTGCTTCCGAGGAAACCTGGCCGACGGACGTGGGAAGTGGAAACCTCGCCGTTCCCGTCGCCCCCTCGCCCACCCGAGAACCTCTGGCTGCGCCATCGCATTGCTACGCATTGCCGTGTCACTATCCTTAACGCTCTACAATTCTCGTTACCAATATCGAACCTGCAGCGACTCATCGAAACCATTCAAAAAGTACTTGCACTGCACGATTTTTATGATAAAACTATATATTGGAAAAATGTTTCAGACTCGATTCTTCAGATTCGAATGAGTTGAGAGAGACATAATGCGGTGTCAATGGTTTCTTTATGGAGGAGGGCGTAGCATCTTTGTTTTTTAACATAGTCACTTTCTTCATTGTTTCTATTGGAATGCAGTAGGACCCCGTATCCGTGGGGGTTAGGTTCCAAGCCCTACCGCGGATAATTGAATCCGCTTTATATACCTACGATAAAGTTCAATTTATGAATCGGATACAACATAACATTAACAATTACAACTAATAATAAAATAGAACAATTGTAATAATAAAAAATATGTGAATGTCCGAGCGAGATAGCATGAGCTTGCAGCACGTTACTGAAAATTGCGCATAAGTTTTGTTTATTTATAAACAAGGTAATAATTTAAATTATAAATATTTACTGTATTTCTGGTATTTCGTATGTAATTTTTCCTAACCACGGATACGGGGCTTCACTGTAAATATATCTTTCTATGTAATAAATTTGTAAAGGGCGGAAATATGAAGCATCTGGTGTATAATGTCATAGGTGAGTGATTTGTATTGCCTGTTTTACGTAACGGGTTTGAACTCTCCAACGTAGCTTTGGTACTCTTACAATTGATAGATAATTTCTGGTTTCGAAACTAATTCATGAAAATGTTTTGTTGTATCGCGCGTGTGGTTAACAAAATGAGAAACTAAAGTTGTATAATTTTGACTAGTATACAGTTGTGGCCGGTTAATGTTCGCACAGCTCGAACCTAATCGCAACTATTCGGACAGGTGGTGGTGCTGGGAAATACTCGCTCGACACTGGGTGCGACAGGGACAAAATTGAGGCACATTGAGAGCAAGTGAGATCGAATGAAATGCTGTTTGTAAATAGCTCGAAAAAAATGCCTGGGTGATGACTGATGGAGATGACGCCGCGAACATTAAGAGGGTAAAATTTGTGACATTAACCGGGCAGTACTGTACTGTGAATTTTAATGAAATATACAAGAAATGTGACACGCTTTGTTACAATACCGTAAAACTGTTTATTTATTGTTTAAATAATAGTAGATATACGAAAAAATAGCTAATTCTGACGTCACAAGAATATTCTGTGATGGTGGGAGATGTATTTCTAGTTACGAAAAAGGAGAAATAGTAGTTATTGAATACATACTAGGGAGGAATAAATACTTAAACATTTTGAAGACAAATTTAACATGAAACGCTACCAATATAGGACCTGGAAACAGATTTAAATCCAACCAGGACAACGACTGCAAGCTCAAAGTACGAAGTGTGAAAATCAAATGTTGAGGCGACGAAATAATAACACATTTATCAACTTCATTTGTTTGTTATATTACAATTAAATAAGAAATAAAATACAAATTTGGATAAATATTGTGTTGATTCTCCTTTGTTCTCAATTACTTGAATTATACAGCTCGATAACAATTTAAATATATTTTTAAAAGCTTTACAAAATAATAGAACATGATGGTTGGAAAAAGTTAATTCTTCGTTGGGCGCTATAGGATATTCTGCTCGTGAACTAGCTGACGGAAAAAAACGAAGCAAAAATTAGTATAAAGAAAATGCTGGAAAAATACGTAAACAGAAGACAGGAGATGACAATGCGCTATTCCTCGAAAATGCAAAGGATGGGAAGAAATGACAGAAAATAAAGACAAAAGGATATGATGAAAGAGGAAATGACTAAAAAAAGAAACAGAATAATTTTTGTTTGTTCGTGGCTTCGTTTTCGAGCAAATGAAGAATAAAAATCGCATAGTGCCACACGTAGTAATAAAAAATATTAGCACACTGTTATGTCACATATATTAATTTACACTTATTTTACTATAATAAACGTGCAACAATTTTATTGCATTCTATTTAGTCTGCTAGTTATACAGTTATGCTTCTGACTCAATTTTGCACCGGCCCAAAGAGAGGTAGAAAATAACAGTTTTAAACGAATTTAATATTTTGCCCATAAGCCCTTTCCACTTAAAACGGCTGCAACTCGTCTTGTACTTTCGACCAAATTTGTGCATACTTCTTGATGGATCGCATATCATTGTTCTTCAACCCTTTCCCATAATTCATCGAGATTACGTGATAGGGAATCACATTCATCTTAGAAGGCCCAGGAATATCGCCACAATATGTTTTTCTTATCCGCTGTACACTTAATTGACACACTGCATACTTTTTACACACTTTGCGAGTCGAAATTCCTTTTTTCAACTACGAAATTATCACATCTCGAACGCTCTTCGTGATAGATTTCATAGTGTCAAAACCTTCAGTTTTGATGCGTTGTCTCCAATGATTTACTTAAAACTGTTGCCAATACCCTTCTACGCGATGTTTGCATGACGAATGTAAACAAGTCTGGCCTTCAAGCAGATCCAAATGTAACAAATACGTACATACACACTAAAATGCGGTGCAAAATTGAGTCAGAAACATAACTGTATAAGTAGCAAACTAAACAGAATACAATAAAATTGTCTACACATTTATTAGAGTAAAATAAGTGTAAATTAATATATATTTGACAAGTTTCTTTCATTCCCTATCGCGATATATAAAAAAATTATCATTTTCTACAAAAAGCACTTGCATTGGTTCAATTTTACTCCTCACTGTACACTACCAACCATAATTATTCGAACGACACTAACAATATTATGTTACAATATACAGCGCGACAATTATCCGGGCACGTAGGTTTTCTGTGAATTGTCTCTCTCCGACTCGTTCGACTCTGGGTGTCACGAAGACGAGAGTGATGCACATTGAGAGGGAGTGAGACAGACTGAAATGCTATTTTTAAATAGGCCAAAAGAAATGCCCTGGTTGGGACAACGTCGCGAACATTAACCGGGCACTACCGTGCACGAAATTCATTTAAAATTATCTGTAAAAACTTTATTTGGTACGCAATGTTAAGTATGTTATCATATTATAATTTAATAATTAAGATTATAATAACAAACCATTTTGTAATAATAAATATCTTTCACAGTAACCGTAATGATGATTTTTCTTCATAGATCGAAGCGTTCGAATACTCACGAACGGTGCTGCAGGTGTAGATGAAGAATGATGATGGTCTTTCAGGTTCTACTGATAATAAAACAATAATTATTAGTGCTACTGAAATAAAATTTTGGTGAAATAATGTTTGAACTTTTATTCTTGCTAATAAAAATAACAAATTAGAGATATAATTTTTTGGTATCCAAATCAGTGTATACTGAAATAAAGTTATTTTCCCCATCTCACCCTACTAGTAGAGTAAAATGCCATAGTTCATTGTAGCATGAAATAAGGATAAACGTGGGTTGCTTGACGTGATATCCAACACTCCTTCGAATCCAAATATAATTCTATACAGTAGATACATTCAGTATTTCGCTATCATAAAAAAAGTTTCATACTTTTCTTTGTCTGCTTTCAGGAAAAACAGACAGAGCCGTGTGACATTTCAATATGAATGGGTGTTCAGTATACATACTTATTAAGTTCAGCGACTTTCCGTACCTAACATACGGTTACCATATAAACATCTGTACTGAAAAAAATACTTCTTTCAAAACCGTACGCTTTGTGTGGAAACCCTCTAAACTTGTTCAATAAGTATACAATCTGAACGTCTATGGGCGTTTTACGTATAATTATCTTTCTATAGATGTTACCGGATCAACCTATTTTCATGCTAATAAAGTGACAAACTATTTTCAAAATTAACATTCGTTAAAACTCAAAGCTTAGTCCGATTTAGATACTTATACTTCATAAATTCATAAATAGTCATGTAATAAAACTATAAACAATTCATGTAACATAATTAACACTCAAGGTTATTCGTCGTCATAAAAAATAGGGATTATTAAATCTTCCGATATTTCAGTTTGTTTCGAATTTTTTGAATAATTATTTTCTTTACTTCTTATCGTTCTGATTCGATCTGATACATTTTCACGTACCAAAAATTTTACTACATAACGTAATCTAAAACACAATCTTTTGCAAAGTCGACTTCAAAACATCTTCAAAATAAATATATTGCAATTCCGGTCAACATATAAATTTTTATTGACCCAACAGCAACAATTTTTAGAGGTATTAACAATAAATTGTTTCTAGATAAAAGGATTACATATATCTATTTTTAACCGAAACAGCTCTGACTCATTTTTTCCGGAAAAGTGACTGATGCCATTTTTAAACTGAAGAGCTTATATAACATTTTCATTTTATTTCTACCTGTAGAATATGCTCCCACGGTTTGTCGGAAAATCCGAAACGCCCTGCACATATAGTCAATATTCTCAGAGACAAAGTGTCGGCCGAAGAAAAGCATTCTGCACTTTCATTTCGATTTCGCAGAAGGAATCGTTTCTTGCCTGTTTGTCCCACTATATTATCCCCACCAGCTGCAAACGGAGACACGATGTATCCGAAGATGGAGGAGAAGCGGGCGTTGGATTCAACCAGGCAAGGAAGGCAAAATAGAATGGGAAAGAGACTGTGCGAAACAAAGAATAAAAATGAAAAACGAGAGGAAATGAATGAGGAAGCGAAAGAGTGACAAGAAGAGGCGTAGAAATGGAGAAAGATGGAAAATCGCCGACTTCTGCCGATCGATAGAACGGAGCTGCGTAATATTCGCTTTTCTACAGAGGAATCGTTAGGTGCAGTGAAACATCTCGAATGTGATGCACACTTTTCACGACATATTGGGTGATCGCCAAAGTTTTAATACGTTTCTAACAGATGCCGTTGCGTTTGTAACAGTGGTATAACACTGTTAGAAATGATTATAAAGGTGTCTCAACATAAGGGAAACGCCTAAATATCTCCCTTGTTTTTTACAATGTGACGAATGTTTAAAGCACAATTTGAATGGTTCCAAAGGAGGAATACAGTGAGGGGTAAATTTTTTATGGTCTTTTTTTTCAGCTAATCGAATGACTTTTTTAGCAGACAAAAATCTGCTAAAATTCATTCTCTGACGATCGAATAAGCAAATTCAATGTGGGTCAGAAATGACCCGGCTCCATCACCCGTCCGCTGACCGATCTTCCGCCAACCGACTGTCAAAACAAAAACAACAATTTGGATACAAAGTTACTCGACATTACAAAGAAAAATCATTGAAATGACAAATAGGTCTGGCATTATTTCTACCAAATAATATACTTAATACTTTCACACAGCTTCATAGTTAAAATAAAATAGGTGAAAAATAAAGCAAAACATACTTGGATAAAAACTAGAATAATTTCAGTCAATTGTAGCCTGTGATATCATGTTCACAGTTTTCAAAAACATAGTTTTGAGAAATACGCATCTGAAGTCTAGTACGTCTATCTACGCGTAGGTATATACATAAAAGTCTACTCTAAACGCTATATCTCGAAGAACGTTTTGAATACCCATACGGCACCTTTTACACATTCATTTTAAGAGTGCAATCTATTTATCAAAATAATACAAATATTTCGATTTTTTCAGAATTTTACAATAAGACAATCCTTTAAGTCCGGTTCCAACCAAATCGCAGAGATCCCGGTTGCAACTTTTCCATTCTGGTCGCTAGAACAGCGGTCATCCCTTGACCCAGTCCCTTCTAAACCTTGAACTTGAGTCATCAACTCCTCCATCCCTACTTAGAGATGAAAGGGCTCCCAAGTAGCAATACTGATTATTCCGTTAAAGCTCAGATCGTAACCTCTCCTTATACACAGTGGTAATAAAAAGGGTTCAAAACTTTAAAGGTGAGCAGTAGTCGCCGTATGAAGGAAAAAAGTCCTAATAAACATGGGTCGAAAAATTCATATTTTCAAAGTTATAAACAACTTTTCGTTTCGGTTAAAGCGAGTTGTTTGTTCGCTTCTAGTGATTTAGCACGACAGGGAAACAAAGAATTACATATCTGTTCTCTTGCGACTTATTTTATTTTATTGTTATTACAACTTTCTTTTATTTAAAACTTTTTTAGGGCATTGTTATTTGAAGTAAGGTTACAATATCTGTAACGAATTACATTTCACATTCGCCCTCAAAAGTTCTAGTTAGTCAGTTACACCAAAATTAAAGAAGAATAGTAATTATTGAAATATGTTATCAATTTCAAGTCAATTTTACGTCGTTACAACTACGTGCGGACTGTGGCAGTAGAATGGACCGGATACGATACCAAGGTAAATAATTCTGACAATTATTATTTACCAGTAAATAAAAATACATTTAAAAAAAAATAAAAAATTCGGGAAATAAAAAAATGCACAAAAACGATGTAGAGCAGGTAAAGTTAACGTAAATCGTTCGTACGTACGTCTTTTATTTACAAATCTTGCAGAATCCGTTTATGAAAGACAAACATTTTCAAAATTACGATACAAAAACGAAATAGTCTTAAATTTTATTTTTATGTGAAAGTGTATGATTCATTTATTTTTATGTAACAGTGCTTAATTAATTTTATTTTTAAGTAAAAGTGTTTGATTAATTTTTGTAAAAATATGTGTAATTAATTAAAAATGTTTAATTTTACATTCCCCGTGTCCGTAATTTGACGTTTTCTCTATTATAACATGTAAGAGGTAAATTTTCTACAATTTCAAACAGAAAGTTGTTACAAACATGATATTTTAAAGAAAATTGTAAAATCCACTTTTAGAAAGGCGAAAAAATTACCGGCAGTAAAAGTGCTAACATTTGCAGAAAAATAATTATAACGAGTATATTTATATGTTTTCAAGACAACAAATATAAAACAAATTTCTCCATAGTAAACAATAATAGTTTTAGAAACATTAAAATCCAAACCCTTAAATATCTCTAAACAGTAAAAAAGTGACTTAAGCCATCTTCAAAATAAAGGGCTCATGTCATTCCTCGATACTCAAAGAATTAAATGTCATACTGTACCAATACTTTCGTTTTCCACTGTATTTTGCCCATTTCTTTCCTTCATCATTTACATTCAAGCCGAACAATTTGTCTTACTAGACATAGCTCTTTTCAGTGTGGTATTCGATGTACAATATCGTTCGTATGTAAGTATTCGAATACTTCAGTCCATCAAGAAGAATCATCATTATAGTTACTGTGAAATATATTTATTATTACAAAACGGTTTGTTATTATAATCTTGGCTATTAAATTATAATATAACAACATATTCAACACTGCTTGTTAAGTAAATTCTTTTAAGATTATTTTAAACGAAGTTCGTGTATTTATTTGCCCTTGAGTTGTACAAAAACTCAGTGTCGTTCGAATAATTATGGTCAAGACGAACGAAACATTCTGCGCAAGTTAACATGCATCCATTGTTGACGCGATTCATTCAACGATATTTCACTAAAATGACGCGCGGATCGTGATTGACGTAATTCGTTAGGTGAAACGCGTAACGAGAATCAAAGGCCCCAGATACTATGGCACGGTGCATCTCCCATGCAGTGACACAGAAATAAACTCCCCGGCGGCAGAGGCTAGAATCAATGATGTCATGTGCGGTTAGAGTTCACTGGTCAGTGACCGCCGGCCTTTCTATAGTTACCTGGTGCCACTGACGAAATGCATTCGCGAAATGTCGCGTGACCTCAGGGAACTGAATATTGATTGATAGACACTTTCCTAAGAACAGTTTCGTTGCGCGGTCGAACCGGCTCGAACAAATACAGAACCACGCGACATTGCACGCAAAGGTAGCTGATCTATTTATTGATCGTGGCAACGTTTACATCGGAAACGCGTGTACGTTGACACCGCTGACCATTGAAATTCTCGATACAGTCAATTCCATTCATTTCCAATTGCATCGACTTATTGCACTGCACGATTTGAACTTCTCACGATGAAATTCTTTAGCTGACTGCACAGCAGCCACGAGATCGTCACTCATGCAACCACTTCGGTTCCGCTGTTGCTCGACGGGACAAGTGTATCATTTCAAACGATTGCATTGGTCGAGAAATATGTCATTGGCTATGATACATGGGAAGTAGAAAAACGTTCGTTCACTTACCTTTCTGTTGACGAACCCTAGCTGATAAAGCGATGGCAATCCGTCACGATCATTTTGATCAGATTCTGTAATCGGGGGTTGCATTGCAGCATGACTCCTGTCGCCAGTTTCTAAGTTAGCGACAAGAACGTAGACTGGTATCCCTCAGATGAACGTGGAACAACGTTTCCTGAGCAACATTGTTTTCGAACCCGCGAATCAACATACGAACCACATTTCGTGTTTAATCGTTCGCGATGTACATATCGTCGAAACCTAATCGGTTAAGTCCGAGGGAACAGCCAATTTTCTTCGTAAACCCTGTACAACCGAGCGCATACAGCGCCCTCGGGGCTATCAAAATAATTTTTTATAAATATATCCAGTGGCACCACCTTGCGGTCGATTATTGAACATTTTCGGGCTATTTCAGGCGATCGATGCATATGTCGTCGTTTTAAAATGCATTCGTTGAGTACACTTATTAGTAAATGTATACACTTACTGTTATAGAGATAAGCACTTTAAGATCACTTCTCTCTCTCGATTTTGTTAAATGCTATTCACTTTGCATCATAGCGTACGACGTCTGTTATTCGTGACATCTTTTATTTCAAGTTTCAAAATGATAAAAATTTCAAAGTGGAATTTTATATTTACTATATTTTAGTGTGATTAAAATGTGGAGTAACCTTGAAGTGTCTACTTTCGGTGTTCGTACTATACCAAATGTATTCATTTACTAAAACACTCTAATAAAAGTATAAAATTGATGTAAAGTTTTTGTGATGTTATCTGTAAAGGATTTATCAATTGAACTGCACATAATTGGATACTTTTTTATTTAACTGAAATTGAGAAATAAAAGTTCCGGTTGGGTTAGGTTAGATTAGATATAGCACATTTAGTTAAGAAATAGTGTATTGATAGAACTGCATGCAATTTGATGAACTGTCTTAAACTAATTATTTAATAGACTGTTTTAAACCGAATGCCGATTACACTGCAAAATATATGGTATTATTCGAATACCTTGAAGTTATGTTGTTTATTTATATACTAGGGGTGTGCGGGTCGAGAATTTTTTTCGTATTCAGGTCGAGATCTCGAAAATTTGTGAACATATAAGCAGTATATTCGAGCACCCGATGCTGGATTCAAAATGGGTACTAAAATTTTCAGAGTCATATATATGCATTTACGTCTACGATGAAACACGCTGTTTACAAACAGTACACAAAAAGTGTTACTGACCATGTTTCTAAGAATACGTCAAGTATAATGGTAGCGTGTTGATACATACAATGTATTATATTATTTTATCCAGTAGTCTTAAATGTGGCATAGAAAGCAACGTATGAAGTGTCATTCAAATTAACACATGGGCAGCCGCTGACGTAGCTCTACGTCATTTCAAAATCTATAGCTGGTTACTGCCGACATATATAGTTCTATGTACGTCATTCTATAGCTGGTTGCCGCTGGCGTAGCCTAATGTCATTTTAAATTTACAGCACGTTATGTGCATTTTATTATTTGTTTCAGTTTTGAACAACATGTGGTTACAAGCATGATATTATAAAACATTGTTTATTTTCACTCTCATTTTAACGCCAGAATTTTACGGCATTCAGCTATCAATTTTTGGAAATTGTATGCGGCATCCAGCTAAGGCTCTCGCGTCAGAACCGCCGGCAGCGGAAGTGTTAATTAAAGAGTTACTAGTTCATTAAAATGTCTCATATCGCTGGAGATGATGTTGAAAACAGAATGCACTATTGTAATAGCCACGAGAACTAAATTGCTACCAGAAAACGTGGAGCAGTTATGTTTCCCTCATACAAATTTAAAATAAAATAATATTATTTCACACATTATATTGTATAATGTTTTCAATGGTTTTGGACTTTACAACTGATTATAGTGCAGAATATGACAACCCTTCCAAAGTTGAAAATTCAAGTACAAAGCCCGACTGAAAAATCATGTCCCAAATCGTGCTTTGGGACCCCGAAAATATTTTGGCCCGTTGCGCACTGACGGATGACCAAAACCAAGACGACCAAACTTGGCCACCAAACTCGACGACTCGATATTTGTTAGTCAAATTTCTCTGTGTCAAAACCAGGACTGGAGTCCGAGTCGGAGTTCGGGAGGAATTTCTAATCACTGGAGTCAGAAAAAAATATGCTGACTCCGACTCCATGTTAGTAAATTTGATAAAAATCAAATATGTGCTCAAAATAATTGAAAGTTGTAATAAAACTAAATAAATACTAAAAATACTACATTTATATCAAATTTTATATTAAATATAAGTAATTTAGTTGTAAACATACATCTATTTATTATGTTAATTTATTATAAATGCAGGAGTCGGAGTCGGTAGTCAAAAAAAAGGGGACTCAGAGTTGGGAGTTTTGACCGCCGACTCCGCAGCCCTGGTGCAATGTCAAGTATGAGCAATTCAATGCTAAGTGTAAAATAATAATAATAATAATTCAGTCTATATACATATTTCCGATTTTTATCAAATTTGGTGAGCTCCTAATCTTTGTCTGTTTCTTTTTATATAACACAGCATCGACTTCTACAGCCATTCATTGTCTGCCAGACTTACAGTTTTAGATGGATTCAAAAATATGTATAAATCTTTCGCGAAAAGAATTAAGGCAATAGATTATAAAGAGTATACATTAAGCTTAATGGCCTGACAGCCAGGCATCTCTAAGTTACGCACTTAATTTTTTTATAATTTGTACTCTTTTACATCATATTTTGCACTTTCGTTAAGGGTCACAGTGATTGTACAGTTTGATTACTTTCGACGCGTCTGGAAAACACACGTAGAGCAAAGTAGAAAAACCTAACTAACGTATTATGCAGTAACTATCTAATATACAGTGCATTGTAAAGACTAATAAATGAAAGTAAAGTTTCAATTTATACGAACAGACAAAACAAGACAAACGGAGAGTTTATGAAAGCCGGCGTTTCTTACGTGGCGACGCTATTGACAAAAGTGGGAACTGTCCATGTATGGTGTTTCAATGTGTGTATGCGGAGAAATCCTGACCTTGAGAGGCCAGTTTTAGTTTTCTCTACTGTAGTGAATAACAGTAAGTATGGAAGGCTAATTCGGTGCGTCCCAACTATAGATGTATTACACCATATTGATAGAATACATTGCTTTATTCATCTTTGGACGAATGGGTAGGAGTAAAAAGGAATTGGTATTTATATAGACCTATAGAATGTTGAGAGAATTAACTAATGTGTAACAAAAAAAATTATTTTATTACGAATCACTTTTTGATTCACATTGAACATCTGTTCTGTATGAAATTATTTTTTTTATGTTTTTACGTATGGGATATTTTACAAATAGAAAAATTGACTTACAAAATACTCATATACTGACTATCAGTCAAACTGTATAGTATCAACACAGGTCGCAGCTTTTCTTTTCTTGCTTCACGTATTTCTTCGCATATTTCCTTAATGTATTTTTTATGTCTTGGATGTCTGAAAAGAGAAACAGATTTTTTACGAATGAAATATAAACAAAATTTGTAACTGTAAATGTACTACAGCAACTTATCTCAATTTTTCTCAAAATAATTGTTTTCAACAAGTTTTTTATACAAAAAATATATATACATTTCTCATTCTAGAAAACAAAAAATCTTTCATTTCGTACTTTGAGGTTCCATTTTCAGAGTGTTAAAAATTAAATGCTTACGGCCTTTAACGAAATTATGGAGTTGCATAATTTTTATGTAAAGCTCTGTACAATTTAGTTTATGCGATTCGAAGATTATTTATGCCCTTACTTTGTAAAGTTCCGTAGGAATACCGACAATATCTTACAACCAAAAAATATCTTAATCCTCGAAATTTTCAAATACCGACACACTCTAAAGCTGCGTATCGCTGCGCGGCAGAGAGACTTTCCGATTTTTTGAATGACAACTAATTAATTGCATGATAAGAACTTACTTGTCAATAATGACTTGAATGCTTTTTAGAAAATCCGATTCTTCTTCATCGATTTCCAAGAAGCTTATAATCGTTCTGATGACGCTAATTTCTAAAAAAATTGCAAATATTTCGATTGGAATTTTAGGTGCGATCCTCTGAAAATATGTAGACATCTGCGCAAGCATGGAATTTTTCAAGCTTCTTCTGAAACTACCAGAGAGTTTGTCTCTTTCAGACAAAAGAAAATTTATATTAATATTAACTGGATTGTTATTACTGAGGAAATTATCATTTGTTGTCGTTTTGCTCTCGGTTCGGCTTAGACTGGGCACAGAGCTATCAAGTTTCTGTAGGAACTCTCCGACCTCTTGAACAGCCATCTTTTTTTCTTGGAATCTATCGCGTTCCCAGCTTTGTATCCTCACGCTTTCCCTTTCTCCGCCCTTTAAAAGTATTATTTGTGTGATCGAGTTTTCGCGGCAGAATTCGAGAATTTCCTCCAGAGACGTCAAGTCCAGAACAGTAACTTTCAGCCCAAGGCTCCAAAATTCTCTCAAAAGAACGATCATTTCTTTCTCTCGGTGTGGATTTCCCATGCAAGAAATGGCAACATCTATTCCGTATTTATTTTCCAAAGCATCCGATGTCTCCGAGATAGCAGATACAAGTTTCTCTAACGAAATACTGATTCCAGCGCCATACTGCTTTATTTCTTTGCTAGCCATTCCCGTGCGCTCTAAAATTTTCTTGAAAGAAGACAGCATTTTGTCGTAACGTCCTCCGGCTGCTATCACTTCCTCCCCATATTTCCTTTTGCGACGTTTAACTTCGCATGTTATTTGATAAATTACACCGCTATGCTGATTTATGTTGTGCACAAGAAGAGGTATCACCATGACCGGCCACTGAAATGTACAGTTCTCATCAAATTTTGTAAAGATATCGTTGCAGTTACAGCTTTTTGACATTATCCCATTCGTTGCTGAAGTCCTACCAAACAATAGATATGCCTGTGCTAAAGGGTAATATTGAAAAATGACGAGTCCTGCCCTAATGGATTTTTAAAAAATTGTGCATATTTGTAAATTTTATGCAAGCAATATAAAATTTAATTGTAATTGAAGATTAATCAAGGACTCGTCGTCGTTGGCTATATTTGTATACATACTATACAGATTCCTTACTACAAAAGCGGCAATATATTAATTTTTAGCAATGAAAGGCATAAAAGAAAGAACTGTATCATATGTGAGACACAAAGATTATTTTCAACAATAAACTTTGTTTATGTCTTACTTTAAAAAACAAAAGCTATACTGTGTACTGATGTAAATGAATAAAGAAAATAATCTGATTAAGAAAAATGAAATGCTTTCCATGTTTTCCAATTAATGAGATTATCAGTAATAATGAGTGGATTTGCTTATCGTACTCCGGATACTAATTGTATAAAACAAAAGCTTTACCTTTACGCCAAGCGCTTCTAAGTTCTCCATGACGATCTCTATTTCTTTCAACCCTTCTCTTGCTAATACGGCAGCATCTCCTTTCCGCCTTGTAATCGTTTTCAAAATGCTATGAATTTTAGTAATAGAGCTCTCCGTTTCGAATAAGTTGAATAATGTTTCCATCGCTTGATCCGTCAAGCACAGGCTTATCAAGTGTGTCTGTACTTGAAACCGTGAAAATTTGCCATCACGTGCGTCCCGAAGGATTGAGTAAATATCTTGATACTTTTCTTGGTCTATTCCACAATACATGAGCACAGCCTCTAGTAAGGAAGTATGATTCAGACGGATAGTGAAATTCCTCTCTTGTGACGAGGGTAATTCGTTTATGATTTCCCATACAATGTATATTAACTCAGCTTCCATTAATAGGTTCTTAGGAGTAGGACTGATTATGTCAAACGCACATTCGTACAGTTCTCTGGGATGAAAGCCCAAGACCTGAAAATTTATAACACTTACGAATCGTCATTTTCGTTTGTATCATTAATTGAACGTATTTATACATTCACTGCATAACTAAAGTTTACTTAAAAGTCTTTACAAAATGTTCCTTCCTGATACCATAAGCAAGCAAAGTTCTGTTTTAAAAGTCATCATTTTGAAAATAAGAAACATCGTGTACCAGTACGCATCGTAAAGAACATTTAACAAAATAAACAAGAGGATGTATCCTTGTAGTACCTAGTCTCTGTGTCTCTACTATAATAAAATTTATTGCACTTCCTCTCGACTATGAAAAGATTATTCTTTATTATCCATAGCATCTATAAAAAACTGAATAGATACCTTCTTTTCTCTGAAAACTCGTTCAATGGCGTATCTTCTAATGTGTG
Source organism: Macropis europaea (assembly GCA_916610135.2). NCBI lineage: Eukaryota > Metazoa > Arthropoda > Insecta > Hymenoptera > Melittidae > Macropis > Macropis europaea. The sequence goes on along the minus strand of OU744345.1, from coordinate 18,867,633 downwards.
GCACATTATTCCATACAATATATCTTGCGAAGGGGGCACGTAAGTCATGAGGAATACAAACTATGTTTCCATTACGAGTCATTAATTTTACACTGGAATCTGTAAAACTATTGAATTGTCGTGATTTTGGCATCAAAAGTGGCGTCCCTAAATTAACACCGCCGTGTTTTTGAAAAATTTCGATTACTTTGCACTTGACTCCTTCTTGGTACTTTTTCCACGACAATAGGTTCATGTGTGCCCTACTGGGTAAATTCATATCGTACGTAATATCGTCAGCCGGCGTAGCTTCCTGCATGAAGCAGCAGGCTATTAAATATTTGTATGCTTTGCTTTGGTTATTTGAAAGAGTGCGGCGTATCATTTCCTGCAGTTCCGTTTCTTCAAGCCGTGGAGGTGGCAAGTATTCTGAGGAAAGAAGTTCCTGAGCTGTGGGTCGCTGACTAGGGTCATGGTTAAGTAACCACCTACAATTAATATACATATCAATTACTTTGTGAATTCTAAGCAAACTATATCAGATTCATAACTACCACAAATAAATTAAAAAAGAAATAATTAATAGCATGCATTTTATTCCTGTTATCGTATTTACCGCAAAATGTGGATTTGTCGTGACATATCTGGTTGTTGCATTTCCGATGGGACCACGATCTCTTTTGTCCGTAAATTTAACAAGACCTTGATTCGTTCCATTCCTGTCGTTAGTGGCTTGTAACACATTTCAAAAAATATTACTCCAAGACTGTAAATGTCAACTTTCTGATTGTAAATGGCTTTTGCTGCTTTTGTTGTAAGCTCAGGAGCTACGTAAAGTGCTGTGCCCACTTGCCCCGTTAGAGAATCCATGTCTTCTGTGCCGAAGCTGATTCCTAGAATATTACATTGTATTAGTATAATGAAAAACGAAAAACTGAATTACATGTCAGTTTAAAATCCTTTTAAGATCCACATAAAATACAGTATTTGTTAATGTATATAGATAGAAACTGTAAGTATGCATTTGTCACAGTCCTTAAGCAGTTGAAATATATATAATACAATATTTTTTGTAAATCAGTTCGGCTTTTATTTAAATGACCTACTACAATGATCACATGAATTTTGCTGGCGCCTTACCTTTTTCTAATACTTGTGATTCTTTATCCGTTTCCATTGTCTGCGCAAATGTTGAAAAAATATTCGTAGTAGCTAGACCAAAATCTCCAATTTTTACATGGTCGTTACTATCTAAAAATATATTGACTGGCTTCAAATCTCTGTGTATCATTCCCTGTTGATGAATATGCGCTAAACCTTCAACAATTTCGCGGAATAATCTCGACACTCTTTCCCGGTCTTCGTAAAGACCTCCATCAATCGCTGTTCGAAGAGTGCTCTTTTCACAAAATTCCATTTGTATGTACATGAACTGAATCTCTCTAATTATTTCTTTTGATTCGTTCACATCCACATCTTCGTTCTTTTTTATGCTTGATGTACTTGATGTAGTAATTTGGTCATTTGTGTCCCTCTCAAACTCTATACTATCAGAAGAGTCGATCCTCAAAATATTGCGCATCCTGGAAAATTTATTGTGAATTAGTTCCTTAAAGGGCAATGTTTAAACGTTTTCAAGATGATTTATATAGTTATTACAGAGCTGTTAATAAAACTGTTGTATTCTCAAAACTGATTGAAATTGTTTTACTATTTTAAATATACGAAACAAACTTTACATTCTTTATATTAAAAAAATTAAATATAAAACTACAAAGAATCAATATTATAATATGGAATGAAAAGAGTAATGACTCTGCTAAGACATGTAACTAATAATATATTACACAGGGTGTCAAATTAAAATGGTTACAGTCTAATAGTTGTGAAACTTAATAAGATACAAAATCTTTGTTTTCCAGTGATTGTTTGGCATAGAGGGTGGCATTATACGGCGCGGTACGTTAGATAAAATGGACTAAATTTGATTTACAAACTAGCTCTTATAAGATCGAATTCTTACAAAAACGCACAATCTTCATCGCTGTCGGTGTCACTAGATGCATCGCTGTTATCTTCATCACTATCGGCTGGAAGGGTTGCATTTGTACGGGACTTGTATGAAACGTTCCATTCAACTTCTTGCAATGATGGTGCAAATTTTTCAATATCATCCGTACTCAGATGCTGAATAATTCATTATGTATTAAAATAAAATTTGACATATCTCATGACAGTTTCTTTTTATGAAAAATATAGGCAAAGTTGGCATTAGATATCCAAGATACGCAAAAGAAAAAGTCAACCGTAACTAACCAGTACTACTTTTCTCCATTTATTAAATTTTCGAAATAATAAGAAAATGATCATAAGAAAAGTCACTTAAATCCTTCTAAAATTTGATATGTAAACAAATGTTGGTAAACATTTGAACATTTTAAACAACAATAAACTGAATTAAAAGACATGTATTCTACATTGAAAGCAATTCATATAGTTATGAATAAGTGGAGTTTAAAAATTCGATAGTGGCGACGATTACAAAAAGAAAACAATACAGTGAATATTTTTGCTAAGTGTTGAGAAAAGGTGTTCGAAACTTGCAATGATACATGTTAACTTTAAATAAATTTTTATAGGATCTAATACTCGAAACAAATTTTCAGCACATATTTTTTTATCGACAATCGTACATTCTGAAGGGATGACAACAGCCCTTACCATCGAGGTTGAAAAACTTATGTGATCGAATATCTCGGAAACTATTTGTTACAGAAAAAAAACTTGTAACGTAAATTATACATCTTTGAATGTCGAATTCAACTGCATAAGCAGATTTCAAAAATTAAAGTTTTGCATCATTCAATGAAGTTAAGTCACGTATTAGGACACATAATGAGAAGCTTACTCACTAAAAGGATAGTCAAGAAGAATAATTACATTACGAATAAAATCGTCAGTCTTCTTCTCTGAAGCTGTAGCAGATACTTCTTTCTCCGTTTCAGCTGTTATGGTAGCGCTTTCTATCCAAGAATTATAATATCGCACCACATTTTCGTGATTCATACGTGACAACAGTTTAACTTCTCTGGTGATTTTTTTGTTGAGTTGTTTGTTTTTCGGGTTGAGTTCTATTCTTTTTATAGCGTAAATTCCGCCGTCTAATTTATTCTTTACTTTTAGGACATCACCAAAGGCCCCTTTACCAAGCCATTCAAGAATCTCGAATTCACTCGCGATTCTTGAATGACCACCCGAAGGTGGTATATACTGCCGAATGTCTGTGTCAGGTCCCTCGTGCTCACAATTCTTCTGTTCATCTGCTCCTGGTACTTTGGGAGGCGATAACGCACGAGCTAAGGGCGCCCTTATAAATGTGTGTTCCAATAATTGCTCAGCTGACCAACGCTTTCGTTCATCATTAATCAGGCACTGTATTAAAAAGTCTTGCAGATCAGGCTGAAACGTTTACAAAAGCAATGTTTATTATGTTAAAGATTTGTTCAAGCTTATAACAAAAAATACTTGTACTACAATTTTCTTTTCTTTTACTTCGATTTTAATACCCTACTATATTAAGGGTTTCTGGACAATTATTTTTTAAGCCACCTTGTGTCTGGAGATGTTTTAGATATCACAAGTAAATACTAATCTAATAAAGTATAATACTAATTCTTACACACACAATGCTTGCATAGAATACATGATATCAATATTTTTAAAAATGAAAACATACCTGCGTGATTACTGTAGGATCAATTTTATTTGCAGAAACAATGACTCCATTTAATAGGGAAAACATTAGAGCGCCAAATCGATAAATGTCGGCCTTTTTTCCACCTCTGCCTTGAACACTGGGAAAATCTTGTTCAGGCTTGACTGTTGTACATGTTTGATAGAGATCAGACAATCTCTTACTGAGAGAATAGTCTGATAATCTGACTGTTCCTGTGTGATCAATGTAGATGCTCGTATCACGAAGATCCTTGTGAACAACATTATTCTCATGAAGGTACCTTAAGGCAGAAAGGATTCCAGTCGCCAAATATCGAAGAAAATCGACATCCACAGGAATGTTCTCCAGCAGGAAAAAGGAACAACTAGTACCTACCTGGCACCCAACAGTTCATTTTTAATTTAATTGTTGATTAACTTAACCCTCGCCTGAATGATGTGGTGATTTTAACCCATGTGCTACTACATTCGGTTGTCATAAGATCCGTTCTCACCATTTCATATAGAGAACTGAGAAATTAATAAATGACAATGCCAATAAATGAACCTCTATAGAATTTAAGAAATGTTTAAAATCAAAAGGGATAACCAGCCAACTGAGTGTATACCGCAAGAAAGAGAGTGTGCCTGAAAGGGTTTATCTCACATTAGCTAAAACAGCTGGATGTATGTTCGTACAAGTTGAACTTTCTCAAAGAATATGAGTACAAGCTGTTAATACAGTGGTTTTCTGCTTGGGCGGGAACAGAATATCCCAGACATAGTGTTCGTGTGTTGTAAGAAGCGGTTTAACCCTTTGACAGCTGTCGGTGCCTACAGATGTTTAACAAAACCATCCACGGTGTACTGCTACCGTCTATAGGCGTTTGGTGCAATGGTTCACTATACACTGCTAGATCTCGGCCGCACATAGCGTTAGTCCCGTTTCCAATATATTGCATAAGGTGTTAAGAAATTATTTGTCATACCTTACAGAAGTGGTTATCCACATCATGTTGGATGCACATTTGCAAAAAGCACCTGCCACAAAATTATTTAAGAACTCGAAATTGAAGGACAAAGTTGTTTTAACTCTGCCCATTTTACTCATTAAGAGGAAGAAAGATCTAAAGTAATCACATGCCGGAAATGCATCGATCTCTTAGAGTAAATGATTAAAACTTTCCTCATCTATAAGGAACACCTTGAAATCTAAAAAACTATCTAAACTAAATCTAAATAATTTATGAATATGATACCGAATCACTTAGACACTGACTTGTCATATTTCAGGTGATATAACTCAGTATAGTTTCTTGTTTTTGCATTCATGAACTACAGCTCACACTATGGGTCCTAATGGCCAAGCATCGACCAATAAAGAAAACTATTAATCCATCAGTCGAGGGTTAATATAACTTCTTAAATACTTAATAAAACATCAAGTTTCTATTTCCTACAGATTGACTGGGTTGTATAAGCCAATTCTCAGTTTTTAATACAATTAAAATAATCGTATTGTTAGATTAAATGTGTATGCATCTTCAGTGCCGGACAAAATCATAGCACGTTTCATGCATGTTGACTGTTTTGCAAAATTAGCAGGCTTGTTCAGATTTTTGATTTTGAAATAAAAAGTTATTGAAATGTTTGATGAAGAAAGAAGTTAGTGAATATAAACTAATATTGTAGCATTTAGAATTCGACAGGTGCAATTTTATCCAGTAATCTCTGAGTTAATAAAATACAAATAAACCAACTATTTCTTACGTTTTCCTTAATTCTCCTGCTCACAAAATTTCTGGATATTATGTAAACCTCATAATTTAATATATCTTTCCATAAATAGAAACTTATTCTATGCTTTCAACTTATTTTAATATGAGAAATTGCCCCTTATTTGGTTGTGCTACAATCTTGTCCATCGTCTGTATGCTAGTAACTCCTTGTCACTTTTTCACATGAACTACTATGGTTCACCAACTGTTTGATATGAACTATTTCTTGTTACAAGCGACCTTGATTAATACTGCATAATAGATCATACCATTTGATTTAACAATTACTATAAAAAGTTAGAAATAAAACAATTCCATCATACTTTAAAAAGAATGTAAGTATATTGTTTCTTCAGTGAGATTAGTACTTACCACAAATTCTTGGAGAACATAAATAAGTACATTATTCCCTTCTTGCAAATACTTCATATTTAAATAATGTACAAGATTTGGGTGATGTAATTTATATAAGTGGTTTACTTCTTGTTCAAGACTTCCTATTTGCTTTGTAATGTGTTGAATACTACTTTCTTCAAATCTGTCGTTTACTTTTAATGTCCATTCACTGATTGCAATTAATTCACCGGTTGCCATGTCCACACCAGCATAAACGACTGATCCTTTAGTACTATGCCCCATACATCTTCCTCTGTACACTTGTCGTTCGCCTGAAACAATTATGATGCATTATTAGATCGGGACAATCAGCTGCTTCTGCTGAGATTACTGACCCGAATTCAACCCCTTGAAATAATTTTCAAATTATAATAAAGAATTTAATTTCATCTTAACAGGTATACTTTTGATGATGTACGAAAATTATTTATTTTTTGGTCCATATTTAGTAATACCTGTTTGTTTATTGTATTCAGTACTTTGCGTACACAAAGTTAAGATCATCAATTTTAGAACATCATGTATACATTGTATTATTAACCCTTGCCCTGTCCTTGTGATTACATAAAAAATTATTATTAGTTCTAACCTTTATTATGGTCGAAGTGTAATAATTGCGTGCCTCTGTGTTCACATAACAGACCATCAGAACTTTCTGAGCTACTAGCACATCTTCTTCGAGAATAAATACGCGATCTTTCTTGGGGAGATGACGGTATTGACTGAGAAGCATTATTTGTTTGATCAGGACACAAACGAATGGATTCTTTTCGAGTACGACTCTCAGCTTTCAAAGCTTCTTGCCTCTTCTGAACTTCATTCTGTAAGACCTGAAATATTTTGTTATGATCAGTAAAATTCTATTCATACAGGTGTTATTATTTAATGCTTGTAAATACAGGTACAAAGACATTATCAGGCAAATAAGTTTTTATCAGGACATTACATATCTTTGTGTTATAAGTCTTTAAAATTTGTCTTAAAATATGCCTAATGTGACTACATGGAAGGCAAAACAATTACATACTCTGTAATTTTACTAATAATTGCATTGGTTATATTTAAGAATTTTATATGTGAAGACTTTCATTGCATTCAAAAGTTACATGAAATAACATGGTCCTATGTGACACTAGTAGAGTATCATTAAAAGTGGAACACAAGTCTTTTCAAACACAGGTCGTTTAGTTATCACTGTTGAAAGAATAGTGACTTTTTTACATGTTTAAGTAAGAAGAATAAAAAAAAGTTAAGTATACAAAAATATTTAACATGTATCATACAACAGATATAAGATCCAACAAAATATTAATGCAAATACTTTTGTTTGTTACTGTAAAGTTATTACAGTTTTCTATAGACTGTATAATTCTTTTATCTTACACGTTTTGTGTGATGAGTAAATAATTAACTATTTCATTAAAAAAATGAAGATAAATTTGCTATTATTAATAATGTTTAAATGAATAATTATTGAGGTAACAAATCTAACTTGTCTTTCTTCATCTTCTTTCAGCCGTCTTTCGCGCATTTCATTTTTAAATTTTTCTTGCCGTCTTGAAACCATTTCTTCATAGAAACTGCTGTAGCTTGGTTTATTATTATCATGGAGATATTTCTGAACATGTTGTGCTATTTCAAAAATCATTACTTCTCCCTGTAATCCTTTTCTAAGTTCTACCAATTCAGAATATAATGCAGCAACTTGTTGGTGAGATAATCCTCTGCTGTTCTGCAGCTCAATATTGGGTACTCTGGAATGTATTGAGTACAATGTATATTACATTTAATATATTAGATTATTCAGAGTGTTGGATTCACATTTACACTCTGTGCAAGATGCACATCTTACAATGACAAAATAGTAAGACTGCCTTTACTTTTGACAGAGTTGAAACTTTGATGATAGCCACAGGAGAAAAAAAGCTTTAAGGAAATATATAAAACCAAATACTTACTCATCAGGGTACTTATCACTGCAAATCACATGAAGATCAATTTGTGCATATACTTCGGCTGGACCAGACATGCCTTTCTGGGGTGTCAAAGTGATAATGATATCTAATGGTTGCCATTTTCGTTTGTTCTTCCCGCGTCGCAAATCACGTAGCTCCTCACCAAAAATACTCTGCAAGAAAAATATTTATAGCATATTATAGTTTAACATAACACATTATACTAAAATATTCATATGTACTTTTTTCTATATATTAATAACGATTTTCAATTACTAATTGCTAGTTTTTAATTTTGAAAAATTTGAATTAAAAGTTTGAAAAAATTGATATATTCTTGATACTTTATTATCTTAAATTCATTGTTAAATAGGTTATTATGTTATTTCGTTTTGTTCAACAAAGTAGCCAAAATCTTTTGAACATGCAAATGTAGAACTTTTGTGAATAAATGCATACAAAATTGTAAACAAACACTATTTATTGCGTTATTCACCTTTGTCTATCATTAATTTATCCTTAATACTAAGTGCAACTTTTACAGGCATTGTTTTCAAAATATACACATAAAAGTGTTCCTGCCAAGAAATATTTGCATGCCACTGTACTTCATATAATTATTAAGTGAGATTTAATATAAACAAACATAATTATCGGGTGATGGATATTTTACAGGTTAAGAAAGTTACTTACACAAATATAAATAAAGAAACAGTTTCAACTGTCTCCCAAAACAAAATCAAGTTGAAAGAAAACGGAAAAACTAAAATATTTGTACCGTAAATTATAGGATCTGTATGAATATTACGGCGTACCTTCAAAACTTCGACTTCGTTCTCCTGACGATCTTTGCAAGTCTCACAAGACATATTTCTTCTAATACATTATATTTCCTTTCTCTAATTGCACATATCATTCTTATATCATATCATATCATTCACATGTCATTTTTCACTAGCTCCGGATGATTGTATTCAAATCGTTTGACATTTAACCTCAAACGCAAGACGAACACCGGTCATAAAAATTTGAACAAATTTAAATCACTCGGTGTTCAAATATTTCTTCACATCGCATTTTAGACATCGCTGTCTAGCAGAAGGTTTTGATATATTAACATTCGTATTATTTATCTTAATAATTCATGAAAAATATAAAAATAACAACCAACCAGAAATATGTTTTCACATTTTCACTTTAGACTAATTGAAGCACAGAAAATAAAACAAGTTTCAACAGCTTCGAATATATATACGTAATACTTTGCAAAGCTTGTACAGGATTGCTGCATCAGCACTGCACGTGTTCAATATATGAACTTTTATTTTCTATCGAAGTCGCGGGAAATTAAAAAGTGTATTCCTATTTTTTAAGTTCCAGTACTATGTGGGGCAACGTAGCAACAATAGAAATAATCAATGACGCGTTAGAGCATTTGGAAAAGTCTTAAGTGTGACTGATTTTGAGATCATTTATAAACATGTAAAGTTTTTTTAAGGATGTTGAACCGAAATGCATAAGTTAAAAAATAAAATATTAATTGCTTCTTAATTAGACATAGAAAAGAATTACAAAATGTGCCTTACTCTGGCAGGATACTTTTTTGATAGTTTTAAGAAACTTGTTTTGACTAGCTTTTAATCACAACCACATATTTTGATAGCTGCTCATTGACTACTACTGTTGTCAACCTATGACTGAACTTGACGTAACATAACCTACGTTCCTTTTTTACATTTTACGGTTTGCATATGTGTCAAAACAAAAGTGTTCTAATATCGCGAAATTTCGTAAAATAGTGGTTTTTAAATATCTCGTGAATGTTTCTCGTATCAAATGAACGAATGAAAGTATTTAGTTGTATTTCACATAAACAGTCGAATGTGTCATCATAGTGTGTTGGCAAAATTTGGATAACAACTGCGTGCATTTAATTTTTTATTTAGCTTGCATAAGGGTTATTTAGTAGTGTCAAAATGGTTCTCGCGGATTTAGGACGTAAAATTACATCTGCGCTGAGATCTCTCAGCAATGCAACTGTCATTAATGAAGAGGTAAGTATTCTTTTATGCACATAACCTTTAAATTGTTTTTTGGCATAAGTTACCCAATTGTAACATATACAGTGCGACAGACGAAAATATTCGTACAGTAGGGAAACATGAAGGAAAACAGCTATAGTTAGGAAATGAATAGCTTTATTTTAATGAATATTATGTAATATTTACATTAATATTCAATATAAACAAATACATAAAAATGTAGCTTATATTCAACATCTTACTGTTCAATCTTATTAAAAAATTATGATAATGTAATATTTTTCTCAGATAAAAGCATTTGTATATTATGAAAATCTCATTAATACCTTGTTGGCATTTAACACCATATGGTGTCAAATACGATATTGCCATTTATTACAATCAATTACAATCGATTCTAAAGAGGATCATATTTGACTCATGTGTTATTATGTCGATAAGTTTAATTAATACATGTGATGATGATTTCATTATTTGTATTGGTTGCTTGTGTTTTTTATTTATTTAGGTTATTTATTTAACAGGAATATACACTGTGGTATTTCCCAGTGTATAGCATATTGCTATACTTGTTCTTTTGTACATAAAATAAGATCGTATAACTACAATTTAATGGATGTAGTATGATTTGATTGAATAAACTGATATGAGCAAATGCATTATATATAATTTTCTTTTAAGTCTGTGAGTTCCAACTTTTTTGTGAAGCGTTCTATGTGTGTTTAATGTAGTTGTTACATTAAGCACAGAGGCCAGTCAAAAGCTATCATGAGTTAAGATGATTATGATTGATTTGCTTTTACACATTATTAAATTTTAAATTTCTTATGAAATATATGAAGATTAATAGGTAACATTGCCATAAAAGTTTGACATAGCTGCGAGGCATATTTGGAGTACAAAGAGTTAAATATTTGAAAGTTATTTGCTTTGTTTGTGCATTAAATAGTACTGTGCAATACTTAAGACAGAAAAATGATTTATTTATAATTATGTGAACCCAGAAAATCAGTCATATTTTTACTGAATTTAAAATAAAAATTTGGTGAAGGCCTGCTGCTTTATCATGAAATTCTTGACACAGTGAACAAACAACTATGCACTGGTCGGTATGATAAAGTCATCAGTGAAATCGTTAACATATGCATCCAACAAATTAATTACTTTTTTTGAATGTATATTTGTTTTGTAGGTTCTTAATTCTATGCTAAAAGAAATATGCGCTGCATTACTGGAAGCAGATGTCAATATTAAACTTGTCAAGGAACTCAGAGAAAATGTGCGTCTTGTCATCGACTTCGATGACATGGCTGGGGGTCTTAATAAGAGACGAATGATACAGAGTGCAGTCTTCAAGGAACTTGTAAAGGTAAGATAATTTCAAATAATTTTGTATACCGTTTTACATGTCTGCACTATTCGGTGAAATAATGAGTTAAAGTATTTTTATCACAATAATTCAATCATTTTTATTTATAAAGTACAAATCGTGTGTATATAGGGTGTTAAAGAAGATGGTTTAGGGCTTTAACAGGATATAGTACTTGCAGAGCGGAATAAAAAATGCTTATTCAACATGTCTTAAATGAATTCTTTAATAAGCGAGCATAATTTTAGCAATTTTTATACGACAACCCTATTATTGTGTTGATCTGTAAAAAATTATCAATTATCCATTTTCAAATGACATCTTCAATCGCTTTTATTATACAACAGGACCTCGATTATCCAAACTATAATTAATAACAGCATGGATCACATTGTAATTATGTTTCTCACAAAAACCATCATTTTATTTTAGAATGTAAAATGCATAGTGAAGAGAATTAATAACACAGTATCACTAATAAAAATTTTAGTTTGTAACTGACATAGGATGACCAGTGTTCGGATACTCACGATTCTACTGTATTACATTTTTGTTCTTAGCTTAGTAATTGTGAACAATGTTTAAACGCTATGTTTCTGATTGTTACAGTTGATTGACCCAGGAGTGAAAGCATATCAACCAGTAAAGGGACAGGCAAACATAATTATGTTCGTTGGTCTGCAGGGTTCAGGAAAAACCACCACCTGCACAAAACTTGCATATCATTACCTGAAGAAAAATTGGAAAGCTTGCTTAGTTTGTGCTGACACTTTTCGCGCTGGTGCATATGACCAGATCAAGCAGAATGCAACAAAAGCCAGAATCCCGTTTTATGGAAGGTTTGTGAACATATACATTTCAGTTATCAAGCAGAACATTTTGTAACCCTTTATTTGCGGGAGGCGTACATGCAGGGTGTCAGTGCTGTTAGTGACCAGTGTTTTTCTTGAAACTAACAAATATATGAAAAAAAGAAGAAAAAATGTTTTAATTAAAACTGATTAGTTAGAAGAATCAGCGTTCTGTTGTAATTATATTACTAATAATTTGCAAACAAACATTTGTTTTTTAGCTACACAGAAGTAGATCCAGTGGCAATAGCTCAGGATGGTGTGGAAATGTTTAAAAAAGAAGGTTACGAAATTATTATCGTCGATACTAGCGGTAGACACAAGCAGGAAGAGTCTCTGTTTGAAGAAATGCTTCAAGTCGCCAATGCAATTGTAAGTTTAATCAAGGACCTGAGTAATGAGAAACCTATATAGATGATAATAAAAAAAGGGTGCTAATTGTACTTTTATTTGTTAACAATACATAAAATAATTGTTCTTAGCAACCGGACAACATAATCTTCGTGATGGATGCAACGATAGGTCAAGCTTGTGAAGCTCAAGCGAAAGCTTTTAAAGAGCGCGTTAATGTTGGGTCAATTATCATTACAAAACTTGATGGACACGCGAAGGGTGGAGGTGCTCTTTCGGCGTAAGTACTTATAGTTTTTGAAAACATTTCTATACGTGTCCATATAAAGTAGCTGAAAAAGTATTGGGTTGGTGAACAAGTTTTGACAGATTTTTAAATGGGAAACTGTTTTGAAATTTTGTAATTCCAAAGGAGTTTATTCAAAGATATACAGGTTGTTAAAAGAAGGGTCCTGAATTTCCGAAGTACTTATGTAGTACTTACGAAAGTGTAATTGAGAATTTACAAAATAACGTACTATGGACCACCCAGTATTGTTCTTACTTCATTTGCCTTCAGTAAACTATAATCATTATAAAGAAGCATAAATAATATAATTAATATAAATAATTAATTAAAACATTTAATATTCAGCTGTGTTCACACTCTATTTGAAATTGAAATATATATGTATATAAAAGTCAGTGTTCTTGAGTTTTATAAAAGAGTCACTAAAATAAATTAGTTTAATTGATTGTTTGCCACTTATAATTTTATACAATGTACGTGCATTTCATTAGGGTTGCTGCTACACAAAGTCCAGTGATTTTTGTAGGCACAGGAGAACACATAGATGACCTAGAGCCTTTTAAAACAAAACCTTTTATTAGCAAGTTATTAGGCATGGGTGATATAGAAGGTCTCATAGACAAAGTGAACGAATTAAATCTCGACGATAATGAAGAGTTACTGGAAAAAATCAAACATGGACAGTTTACCTTGCGAGACATGTACGAGCAATTTCAAAATATTATGAAGATGGGACCTTTTTCTCAGATCATGGTAAATATCATTCTGAGAATTTCTTTATTTTTGTTATTTTAATTAATTTTCTTTATGTCATTATTTCTTAAATTTTTATTTGAGTTTCCAATTTTGCTGTGGTAAGATTTGAATATCTTCAGTATAAAGTTTCTGTTATAAATTTCCTCTGATACCGATTCATTTCCATTTAAATCTTTAAGTACTGAATATTTGTTTAAAAGAATTCAAATTGCAATGAATGTATTTTTGCTCAAATAGGGAATGATTCCTGGCTTCAGTCAAGACTTTATGTCAAAAGGAACAGAACAAGAGCCCATGGCAAGATTAAAACGTTTCATGACAATTATGGACAGCATGAACGATGCAGGTTAATTTCCCTTTATGATTCAAAAAATACTTATTGCTTTCGTAGAACAACGCAATTGAAGTTAAAAATTCTTTAAATTTCTTAAAACCATAATAAAAAAATATTTGCTTCTACTGCCATATAAGGTCCCTTCCGACTAAGAAATTTCATATAAACAACTTTTTCCAACAGTTTAAGAAATATAAAAGTGTATATTCTTAAAATGGATACACTGTATTTTGCTCTTTCCCTTCTGCCGCCATTTCGCAACAACTGTGTTCTGACTTACGTTTAGTAAAGTCAGTAGTAAAGTTTAAAGTAATTTTTAAACCATTCTTGGAAACATATGTATACTTTTTGAATCTTGGGGGAGGTATTTTTTGCATATTATTATCAACTTTTATATATGCAGGAAATCTAATCTTTGTGTATGATTTTTATAAACAACTGTATTGTATTACAGTGTTGAATATAAGGCGTGCATTATGTTTTATTAAGAGAATATAAAAGAGAATTTTAAGATTCCAATAATTTGAATGGGTACTTAATTTACACTACAAGCTAATAGAATATTGTACTAAATTCAAAACTCTGCATTTGCGTTTTTGTATACGTTGTTTGTAAGAATTTATAAGCAGAGAAACTGATAGAAATATTAATTGTTAATTGTTCATAGAACTGGACAACAGGGACGGTGCAAAATTATTCAGCAAACAACCAGGCAGGATAGTAAGGGTTGCGCAAGGTTCTGGAGTAACTGAAAAAGAAGTGAAAGATTTAATTACACAGTACACGAAATTTGCCGCTGTTGTAAAGAAAATGGGCGGTATCAAGGGCTTGTTTAAAGCAGGAGATATGACGAAAAACGTAAATTCGACGCAAATGGCAAAATTAAATCATCAAATGGCAAAAATGATAGACCCAAGAGTTTTACATCAAATGGGTAAGTGTTTTATTAATTACATTATTATAATAATAATTCGCGATGGAACTGAGATTTGTTTTGATACCGTCGGTATTTTCTCATTTTAAATTGATATTTAGACTGTATCGATTATTGAGATATATGATATTATTGTATCAATATGTATCAGTTATTGCAAATTTGATATCTGCTGAAAATAATTACATTACGAAGAGTACTTAATAAATAATTTCACATAACGAAGAGAAACACGAATGAATGTTTGTCAGTAGCGTAGTTAGAGACTCATATTATCATACCACTTGTTTATTGTAAATTATTTTTTGTATCTATGTATAATTTATTTTTAAAATTGAATGTACCTATAAGAATTGTGTTCATTTTTTCAGGTGGCATGCCAGGATTACAGAACATTATGAAGCAACTTCAGCAGGGCACAGCAGGTGGACTTGGAAATTTGATGGGCGGTTTTGGTGGAAAATCATGAAAAAAAAATGTCAGACAGTCTATTCGCTGTGTCTGATGCAATTCCTCATTAAACGCCGTTCAAAAGTATCGAACTTTAAGGTCATGATCTCCCATCGACGCTCTAAGATCTTTTGAATGAATACAAGAAAACTAGATAAAGTGTAATATTTAAGGATTTCCTTCAGTGCAAAATAAAATAAAAGTGGTTGTTTTCGGCTCACTTCTCCTTCGCACATCGACTTTCCTCTTCTTCTTATTTTCTCTTGTATATGTATCAATTGAATGGCAAGTGTGCCGAAAAAACCTTTAATATATTATTACATACTAGATTTATAAAGTGGATAAGGATAATGTTTAGCAATAAATGGAATTCATTTATTGACAGTGTTATTTATTTTTTCCTGTTGCTAATGGAATTTGTCCAGTGAGTGAGCATGTATCATTGTTTATACAAGATGCATTATTGTAAAATAAGATAAATACACAATATTAACCCAATAGCAATGAAATAATAATATAACAGTCATTTGATTTACATTAATTTATTTCCAATTATGGTACATTCGTTGAAAAGACCGAAAACTGCAAAAATTCATTTCTTCAATATGTGCGTGCGAAAAAATCGAATATCGGTGAAAAAGTGATAAAAAGTGATTTAAAAGAGTAGAACGGAAATCTAACATAAGAAATATTTAATATACATTCATTATTTTATCTATGTATACAATAAGTATTTCCTGAGGTATACAAATTACATGCTCGAGTATGTCCGTGATTTTTGTGGGAAATAATACTTGAAGGTGTGCAGAAAATGACTAAAAAAGAAATTTTTGCGGAGCCTCGCGGCTGGAAATCTCTGAGCAATTTTTTATGCATGGTGTCTTGCATTCAGCGATCCTTCGTCAGACACAGCCGCGTCAATACCTATTCATTTTTATTAATACTTTTATTAGTTCGACTAAACGTAGAATTTAAAAGTCTCAAATTTCCGTATCTACAACAGGAACGCCAGAAATTGAAGAAAAGTGGATAGGTACCTTAATCAGGTACATTTCCGAAATCACGACTTGTCCGACAATTCTTTGTATCTTGCCTCTGGAAGGGGATAAGGACGGGTACCAGGGTACCTATCTGACGCAGAATTTCACGAGCTTTCAGATGGTATACCTCACATCTTCGTATCTGCAACAGGAACGCCAGAAATTGAAGAAAAGTGGATAGGTACCTTAATCAGGTACATTTCCGAAATCACGACTTGTCCGACAATTCTTTGTATCTTGCCTCTGGAAGGGGATAAGGACGGGTACCAGGGTACCTATCTGACGCAGAATTTCACGAGCTTTAATAGTCGGACGGCGGAGGTTGGTCAATTTTGACCCATGTTCTGTCTGTCTCATAGATTGTTTATATAATCGGCGATCTGTTGAAAACCCAAATTCGCTCTTTATCGCTTTGTCTCGTGCATTCGATGTTTTCATTGTCTCTTTATGTTGCATAAAAGACCTAAATAAGTACGTTCACACTACAAAGTCTACGATGAACTGCAACGCGGTCATTTTTAGTTGGGACTTCGAGCAAGATGACATTCTTATAATAGCATTTCAAAATAAGGTGGTTGCACTCCACACACGCGTCAGAAGTGCAATCGAATAAGCCGGATGACAATTTATAAGAAAGACTGAAGAACCTGCTCCGTCTAAAAAGCATCCCAGGTGTTACCTGTGCACACGTAGTGGCAATAAATGCAATAAAAAATGTGAAATTTATACATCATGCGCCCGTGTATTCTTATATGAAGACAAAAGTCTGCTGAAGTTCATTCTCTTTGTCTGAATAAGCAAATTCAATGTGGGTTAAAAATGACCCGGCTCTGCTACCCGTTTCGCTGTTTGACCTTCCACAATCCGAGTGTTAACGCATGCAACATACATTAACCTGATATATGTATTTCCTGGATAAAAGCTTTTTTGCGTAGAAATTTCCACTACTCATGCCACACTCGTCTGATGAGCGTAGGTCACATCCACGATGGGACATTTCACAACATTTTCCTCTCACGAGACAAAAATCTCAGCAACAACTAAATGTACATAATGGAAACAGTCGTGAGAGATGAGATTTTGGAACATACAGGATGCTTCAGAAATAGGTGGTCAAGCTTTGGTTTCATATTCTACTCTCCCTAAGGATGAAAACAGGCCATATAAACATAGGACCGGGAACTCTTCCTTTTCGAGATGTAATCACTTTTTCTTCACCTCGAAATTTTACGTGAATAGCTGTCACACGTAGACTTACGAGTACTGACAACACCTTTTTCTGTTAGAAATAAATCAGTTTCTACCTAAACTTTTGATAGTTAAGACACTTGTCAGGATATTGAGGACAGAATCAGTTTCTTACAGGGTAAATAGTATCCAGCGAAATGAATAAAAAATGTCTGGTTAACGTAGGTTGAAAAATCAATATCTGACTTAACGTCCGAGTTACAAACAATTTTCTATATAATTTCTTCAACGGAAAATTATTTACAGTTCGGATAATATTCATTTTCCGACCCATGTGTACTGTAGTAGAAACGCGTAAACGCGTTGTACGAGGCAAATGATAATGATGTGATTATATTTACTCGCTTTCACTGATAGAACATATTAGTACAGTTTGACCACTGCAATGGGAAATGCTCTGTTTAAATATTGATGTACCATTCCATTTTTAGAAATTAAGGTAATGGCGACTCGCACCGTTTAAAAAAATCTTTAGGATGAGTGAAATGCTTTCCCAAAGTTTCGTCATTTACTTCTGAAACGTCCTATATAATAAAACAAAAGGAAATGTCTAAGAATCAGTACATTTTCACTGGTTAATTCGATTCCTACGTTTCAGGATAACGCGATTAAGCTGTCTGTCGATTAGAATTCAATTCGATGACTTCGATGTTTAGAATTTGAAGTTTAGCGTGTCTGGGTCTGGGTTAGTAGGTGTTTCATTACAACTGGCCAGGACAGAGGGAGAGAGATAGTTAATTGGCAAAAAGGCGATTGACCCGACGCCAGACAGACACACAGAGGTCACCATCCTTCGAAACAATCAGTGACTTCCGGTGTCTGACACAGTGAATCATTTTGATACTCCTGTATCACCAATGTTTTATCCGTCTCTTTGTTTAAATCACTCAGCAGCCTTTTTTTCCGCATAAGCGCGGCGTACAATGACCGTTCCATTCCTCTGATGAAACATTTTCAGGTTGTAGAAAATGAATAGTATACAGGGTATTTCTGAAATACGCGTCGAGAATATTTTATTCAATTAGAAGATAAAAGAAGGTCGTATTAACATTTGTCCGAGAAATAAAAATAAGAAGCAGAAATTGTGCAAGGATATGTAAAAAGTTCATATAGGTTCGTCATGAAGGTGGAGGCCCCCGATGGGACAGATATAAAGTGGGAAGGAGACAGACAATCCTTTGTTTCTCTGCCGCGTTAGAGCACCAGAAGCGAGAAAACCATTCGCTTCAATCGAAACGAAAAATTGTTTATAACTTAGAAAATATTGATTTTTCGATCCATGTTTAATAGGACTATTTTCCTCTCTTTGGCGAGTATTATCTACCCTTACAGTTCTGAACCCTTTTTTCCCACCCTGTATATACGTCCATAATCCATGGTGATTCATTTTGGACGTGTATATGTGCATTCATGGCACTTGGGTGGTTAAAACTTTCGGTATCGATGACATGTTGCTAATATTTACATGTTTCTGTATTATCCTGCTTCTTTTAGACAAAGATAATTCGTACACAGTCTCAACACAAATGTATCATTATTTTCATTAAAGAATGCTTGACTATTAGTTAATATACATTTTGTATCAAAATAAATACAATTAATTATATTTTGTACGTGCATATTAACATTGAGCAACCCAATAATTCGGTAAAACACATAGCTGTGTCCCCAGTCCTCAAAGTGTTAAAAATGGTTACTGAAAATAACATCTATATAAGTCACGCACGTTCTGAACCATTCACAGAGATATAGCATTCAACTTGTAATACTATAACAACGTGTTCTTTTTGTATGAAAAGAAAAGATTGTAAGGTATGAGCAGCTGTTTTGGTACAGTATAGAGTAGTGTTTCTCGAAGTGAGTGCTGTGAGATAAGGTATATTTTAATAAAATTTCCTGGAGTCCAGGAACCGGCAACATTCTTCGCATCAATCTTCTCTTTATTATTTTCTTTGACAAAAATTAGAAATTTGTAACAATTAGGAGCAGAGTTGTTGTTTTAATGTGTCATTTATTATGTTTTTTAGGTGAATAAATTCTCTCTCTAAAACAATTCTTGTTTAATTTAATGTCTTGTTAAATTAGGGTGGCAGGGGTTGTAGGTAAAATATAAGTATGGGTTTCGCGGTTTTCGGAAAATCGTATAAAGGTTCTCTGATAACATTAGTTTGGGAACCAGTGGTATTGAGCAACCATACTTTTACTTTCTTTGCTATATGTTTAGAGTCTTTATCTTATTGACAAATGTACGATTATCCTTAATTTAATTTTCTTGC
Organism: Macropis europaea; assembly: GCA_916610135.2. Taxonomy (NCBI): domain Eukaryota; kingdom Metazoa; phylum Arthropoda; class Insecta; order Hymenoptera; family Melittidae; genus Macropis; species Macropis europaea. Next base: position 18,847,871 of record OU744345.1, on the reverse strand, counting down.
ATTTTCATATAAATAATTATGTTGGTGCACAATATTGTCAATCCATTTCAAATTTTCCGCCTCAGTTGCATTTATACAGCCTGAAACTCGGACATTGCAACTATTTAGCTTTACAGTTGAACATACGTTTCTACATTCTATCTGTATACATATATGGTCTTCTTCATATTGTACGTCACCAATCTGAGTTAAAAATCTTATATACACCCCCGTTAGTAAAATAAAGTACAATACTCCTACAACTTTCGGTATGCTAAACTTTTATTAACCTTTTCGTTAATAAATCAGAATTAAAGGTAATATTCTTGTACATTATTCAATAACAATCTGATTTTAAAATGTATAGGAATCAGCAGTCAATGAACGTGTTTTCAGGTAATGATATTAGTTAAATATTAATTAAGATTCCTAAATGTCGTTTGGTGTCAAATTTTTAACCGATGATGTATATGAGCCTTTTATATTGAAAGTATAATAACAATAAGTCACTTTTCCAGGAAAAAAGCTGCTTCGACAACAAATAGATATGATCTTTTTATGTAGAAACAATTAATAGTAAAAATGTGAAATTTACATTTGTCAGTAAATAGTACACAATTTTCGAAATTTTGTTCCTTCTTAACGTGCGTTTTAACAGACTAAATACGGTTGCTTCGATTACTTTTATCGATAAATAGTTTTTTTTTGGTCACACGCCCATTGTAATCTGCTTATCTAATAATACGAATAATATTACGAATCATTTTGGGTTCTACTTTTATATTGTTATCTGTTTCAATCAGATTCGCTGGCAATGAGTTTGATGCACTTGTCCTTGGCGCTTTTCGGATAATTCACGAAATATTACGTCTACGATGTAATTCTAATGATGGTGAACGGCCTGCTCGTTTCCGGTTCTGCAGAGATCCGGTCTCACTGTATCTATTTAGAACAGATTGCGTGTAAAAGAGAGATTTGTTCGCCGTTTGTGCAATTCTTCGATACAATTGTCCTTCTTCCCTTAGCTTTACAGTTAAGTCACAAATTGCAATTGGTATGTCCACTTTGAAAACTGTTTTTGAGACGCATGTACATCATCTTTAGTAGTTAAAACTTTGACGGCCGCTGTCACGTACACGTGATTTCATTCGTTAGCACAAGACGCATGTGAAGAAAAATAAACGAACATACTGAAGACACGTTATCGTCTAAAAATAAAGACTCGATTTGTCGATATTTAATAGTTTCATGATAATCGACATTCTTTCGGTATTTATCTTCAGTTATTTCAAACAGTTCAATAAGAAACGCAAGTTCAGGCATAAAGAACATAAGAATTTAGTTATTTTTCACAAACAAAGATACCACTGATGTCTTTTTGTACGATAATTTTAAAATTAAGTCTTATTAAAGTGTCATTTCACCATCACTTTCCTGTATTTTTAATGCTCTATTTATCTTCTAAAGCACATATAATACATAAACAAGCAGTCATCCACAATTAGCACGAGAAATTACACCAATAATGGTCTCCTGGAACAAAAATGCTTTCTCATTCCACCATACTAACTTCGACTGACTGATTTTTTTACCGCGACATATATTAGAACACCAACACTGTTTGTTAATATTTTTTAACTAAATTGGGTCTGGCAACTTCGTATTAGAGGCGCATGAAAAAGTATCACGGACTACTTGTAAGCAGAGTTTAGCTTGTATGCTTCTAAAAAGTAACAGAGTCTCGACGAACGAATCATAAACTTGATCAGTAGACTGCGGATGTTAATGCAAATATACATTTCGAGACTTAAATATGATTTATTTTAATGTACATAGTTACAGAAGTGAAACTATGATAAAACTATATTTTCCTCTTTAACACGTTGAACACCATGGCGGTCACCGGTGAGCGGCACCTTAATTTTAATTTAATTAAATAATTATTGCTTTTCGCAAAATTCTGAGCAAACTTCATACTGAAACAATAATCTAGAAACAAAAGAACACTACTGAGTACACAAATCTTTTTTTCTTTACAATTTATGTGAATCATAGTAAATTATAACGTGTCTGATTGGGTATGGCCGTTTTCATTATGGCGTTTAACGTGTTAAATGTTACAAAATTCATTTGTTATTTCACCTACTGTTTAGAATGTGCATATTTCACGTACTTATATATCTGAAATTGATCACAGTCATTCTGCATGCGGAAGATCGTTCGGCGGGGTGACAATAAATTCACCGACGACGCCGAGGACGGGCCAAGCATTATCTTGGTATTTGGATATTCTGATTGAAGAGTTCCAATGGGATCAGCAATGAATATCTGCAATATTTTCGATCATATGTTTCGTAGTAAAGGTATTTCGTTTAGGCCATTTCAGCACAGCGAGCTATGATTCCTGTGTAGTATTTCCGGCAAGAACACCCACTCGTCTTCGTGGCAGCAGGATGAATCCATCCCGTATCTCTTTTCCCTTACACACTGTGGCTTATCTGTCGGGAAATGGCTGGTCGTTGGCCCACGTTTACTCGATTCTGATATTTATTCAAACGCCCGTCAAACAGACATATTGTATAATATTCACCCTTAAGAGAGCAGTTCCAACCATTTCCGCTCTGATTGTTTCGTCGATGCAATTAATAGATTCAGAGGTTCTATTTCTCCCTCTCATTTCTCTCGCTCATGCAAAAAGGTGATTCAACGGCGATGAGAAATTTTCTTTGGAATTTTAAAATAGTACACCATTCAGAAGACGAAAGCTCGGAGCGACTGCTGCATAAACATTTTAGTGTTTTGGAATTTTTTACGGTATTTGAATACATCGATGCTTGTAGGTATTTTGATAAGTTAATATTCTTTTATTTCGATGTTCCCTTTTTTTGAAATTTTTTAGTTTCTCAGTACGTCGGTATTTTGGCAGTTTAAAGGTTTACGATTTCGCTATTCCGACGTTTTGAAGGTTTCATTGTTTCGTTCTATATTTTGGTACCATATTGTTCTCCTGACGTTCTAGTATTTTACTGTGTGACATACGTTTTTCTTGCTTGCGATAAAAGTTGTGTTTAAAATTCTAAAGCAGTATACTATTTAATAGATGAATAAGTTATGTATGTACAACTGTACATATAATAAATAAATCTGAGATGTTAAGAAACATGAGCAATCTGAACGGTTAAATGAATCCTTCTTTATGAAGAATGATTTTCATTTTTCTTCAGAGGAATTGAATATATTGTGGTCACCTGTTCCTGTGGATTATATTATTTAATGTAGAATTTTCCGTAGTGAAAGGTGGGTGAAAGGACAAGCATCAATACGTTATGGCGCGTCATTAAATTTATTCTTGGGCCGCGTTACGAATTTTCTGCGAACACTTGTCTCGTAGTCGAAATAGCAACGAAAAATACAGTGAACTCGGATCAGAGTTTGGGATTACTATAAATTCTTTCGAATAAATATTTATGTAAGATAATAATCCGAATGAATTCTTTTCAGTCGAATATTTTACCCGGATAATAATTCGCCATTAATAAGAAATTATTCTATCTATTTATTCGAATAATTTATTCTAAAGAAAAGCAGTTATATAATAAAACATAAAAACTGTATTTGATATAAATTCAGTAGTATATTTTCGTAAATAATAAATATTAAATAATAAATAATATGAATAACTAATGAATTATTCTAATAAAAATTATTCGTTTTCTATGTTTAAAGAATAAATTCTTATTCCAGTAGAAGTTCATTCGGTACTCGTCGTCCGAATAAAATGGTGTCAAACCTGACTCGGGCGAACCAAGATACACGAATAATTTAATGTTTACACTTTTAATCAGGTCAAGGAATTTCAATCTCTCACGGGTCTTTCCAGCCACTGTGATTTTTGTTTGAATAGTATACAAGGTTTCGTGCTTTCCTCGAGTAAATTTAAATCTCCTTGTTCCTTCAAGATTTCGTTAACCTAACAGTTGGAAATCTGAAACCTTGCAAGTCGACAGAGTGTAATTTGAAATTTTTAAAATTAGATTCGTGATGATTTATAATTCCAAATTTTTTTATATGTCCAAAGTTAAATTTTCTAACATTTTATCAGAAAAATTCTGTGTTTTATATCAAATTTCGAATGAAACACATTTTCCATGAGAGCAATCACGAATTTACAATTACGAAAAAATTTTGCAAAATAATTAATTGATCGACTATAAGTAGATGATTCGTTTATATTTCCTGTAGTATTCAATCGAATAAAAATACTTTAAGCTTATTAGCATAGAACATCTGAAAATTGGACATTGATAGATTACAAATGCCGAAAAAACAGATTTAACATGATCTTCCCAAATACACAGACGATGTTACCTATTTGTGTAACAAATCACCTGTTACCATATTCGGTGATGTCGCAACATCAAATCGAATACTCGTTCGCCAACGCATTATGAAACATCCTAATTGCGATAGGAGCACGCGAGTTCTCATAAAGAATCAATCTCGATCAAAAAAGCAACACAAATTAAAGCTTCCTACTCAATTGTATATTCTATGTCCTGCATACCATTTTACTGTTTTTGTATTATTTTTCTTATTAATATTTGTAGCAAAATAAATATGAGCTTTTAATATTTTTACGTTACAGGTATTTTATGACCTTTCAGCACTTCTTAATAATACAATTTTTATATTTTGACAACTTAGCGTTCTGGAGACTTCGTTTCAGTATCATGGTGTCTCAATATTTTACTATTTTAAAAACTGTAAATTTATTCGTTCGGTGTTAGAGGACACTTCAATCGCACGACAACATTTGTACTTTTAATCTGTAATTTTAATTTGTAAAGTATTAATTGCAAAAATGATTGTGAGTCTAATGAAAATCAATGAACCTCCATGAGGGAAAGATAAATTAAATCATTTTGCAGTCGCCATATTCGTATGTATAATATCAAAGAATAATATAATTTCGTTTCTTAAATTTCATTTTCCTGTCAGTCCATTTTTTCATATTGTTTAGACGACTTATCATACTAACGAGCACATGAAAAATTATAAGTATGATGATTCTATCTACTATATCTGACAATCAAAGGTGTGACCTCGAACGGTCAGAACTTCGTGCCTCTTTTATACCTAACGTTCCTATGACATGAAAACGGTAATGGAGCAGGACTTTTTTATTCATTCGAAGAACGGTGTCTAACAGGATTGAATTTGATAATTTTGAGTTAAATTTGATAACAACGTTGTCGCTGAATTGCTTTCTTTACACATTTATTTACGTACAACTATCCATGTATTAAATACATATTTTCTGTCTGCAAAAACAGTTTAGTGAATTTTTATATAATAAAAACGATTAAAACTTAAAACATAGAAGATTGATGGCGAAATGTAATGTGTTTATTAGTGCACTTGCTATATAGTAATTTTATTCCTTAGAGTACTGATACTGTATAGAGGATCGTAAGCTTTTTTTCTCGAGAAGTAGTAAAGATAGAGACAAAATTGTCTGCTTTTATTCTTTAGAATTCAAGAAAGCATGGCAGGTGACGTATGAGTTACTGTTTTCGTATTCCTAGAGCACAGGGGTGGCCACCCCATCAATTTTTAAAATTGGAATGGTACATCAATATTTACACAGAGCGTTCCCCATTTAATTGGCCAAACTGTAACCATATATTCTACCAACAAAAATGAGTAAAAGATATTGTACATATAAATATACGGTTATAATCGCATCATTATGATTTGCCCCGTGGGAAGTATTCTTGTGCCTCTGCTACAGTAAACATGGATTAGAAAGTGAATATCATCCGAAAAAAAAATTATTTAGAAAATTATAAATTCAATTAGCACGCTGTACTACAGTTGTTATAAACTATCAACACTTCCACCGTTCATATGCATAGCTGCGTTTACAATGCCCAATTTTTCTCTATATTGATAATCGAATTTCGATTATCGAATTGTTTAGTTTATTATGATTCTATTTAAAAAGAAATATGCAATTGCATTTTCCAAGTACACCAATGCATACAAATGCATAAAATTATTTCTAAATTATGCTTCATTAGATACCATCTAATTTTGACTTATAGCATTTTCAGCCATCTCTTACCGTTTGGAAGATACAGCTTGTCCCAGTTGCGTGGGACACCCTGTATATAGAGTATTAAATAAAAGTATCGAACACTCTCATTGTCAGAGTATATAGTGCTGATGAAACTAAATCAGAAATATCTACACAATAGACATATATCTGAAAAAGAATATAATCCAATTGTAAACAATGTTGTATTACAAAAATTGTTTTCAGCCAGACAATATTCAGTTTGATTTATGTTTATTAGACATTTGCATTCAATTTGTCTAGTACAATTTATCTTTTAAGTCCTGAATACTATTTTTTTAACACCCTATAGTAATGAGTGTTCTCACATGCGGTGGGGATAGTTAAGTAGAGGGGACGGCGTGCGAAAGGGACAGTAAATGGAGACAGTAGGAGAGCTGAAACAGACGGTGAGAGAGACAGACAGAGCCGAGCGTGCAGGGGTGGGGGTATATGGGGGGTCCGTAGCGCCAACAGGCTTTAGTCGCGCGGCATGCGGCGGACTGTACGCGTCACTTCTCTCTCTCGGCTTTGTAAACACTGCTGTTCGATCCGTAACAAATTACTACGAGTGTCCGATCCTGTGTGAAATTTGATCGAAACAGCAGCCATTTACACGCCGGTAAGAAGAATATACCTAAGAATCCGGTTCTGATACTGTGAAAGCTCCTTGTTTGGTCCATGAGTCAGTGACATCGATTTGTGTGTCGATCATCGGTCACGCGTGTCGTGGGAATTCACTATAATGTGTTAAGGTGCATCTTCCAAGAGTTCGTAGCAGAAAATCGTGGCACATGTTTTTATTTCTATTTTTATGGGACGTTTGTAATGGATGAAATAGTCTGGACGAAGAACGCACATGGGCGTTCAGCATGCATCGTTAATATGTACGTTTGTGAGGTTCACGCACGTGGGCTACGGTTGAAAGCTTACTTTCGAAAGGTCAGAGTTGAATTGATTTAAATCGATCGAAACGCACGTGGTTCCGTGTTGAAGCAGCGGAGGCTATAAACTTTGTGCGATAGGGCTTAATCTGTTTACATCATTTAGGAAATTATGTGTTTTTTAATTTAATCACGGATGCTGTTTAATGTGTGATCGAACATTTATGAAAGTTTTAATTGATTTGAGATCCATTGTTGACTCGATGTTTACTCACTTAAGAAACGAAAATCAAGAATTAATGCAGTTGTTTGAGAATCTTTCAAATTGAAGAAGTATATTAATTTGCAAGTGTAAACAGTCTGAAGTGAGGCACGTACAAACTGCAAATTAGAAAAATGGCGCCATGAACTAGCGCCAAGCAAACTTTTCATTTATTTTGTCGCACATATTAAAATACGTTCACACTGTTACAGATTAAAGGAAGTTTTTAGTTAGATGAGTCATGTGTGAACCTAGGGACGCTCAGATTAAAACAAAGTTAGGTCTGGAGTAGTTTTGCGGCTTAAAATCTAACTTACGTGAAGATTAGTCGTAGGGTTAGGCTTACTATTTCACACACACTTGATTCAAACTTAACTTTAACATAACCGACCTAACACGAACTACAGCCTAGTTTAGACTTATCAAACATACGACACAATCGAGAATAGAAATTAGCTTTTCATTAAAATTTGTATACTTTAAAGAAGTTAGACACTTGACACAACTCAGAATAATAAACAAGTATCACCTATCTTAGGGGAATATTCTATTGTGACCAGCTTGTAAAGTGGATATTTTTTAGGCTTAAAATGCTGGAAAAGTAAAAATCCGACTCTTTTGACATTTGGCAGTTTATCTAGGCGTATTTTAAACTTTCTGTATTTAAAATTGTATTAAACAATATCAATATTGGAACGTGATTCCTCCCCTTTGACGAAAGTTTATTTTGTTTCTTTGAAAATTGATGATAAAAAGAATTTTTCGAAATTTTTCACTCCATAACTTCTATTATATTTTTATATATTTTCTACACCGAAAATTGTTATCAACAAAATCATCCGTCAAAAGAAAACTATTTTTCTTCTGAATGTTTGTTTTCAATTTCAAGGCAATCCGTGAATTGTAGCCTGGGGTACCAGATACACCGTTTTGGAAAATATCGTTCTGACAAATACGCATTTAAAGTTTAAAAACATCTGCCAACGCATAGCTACATAAATCGACTAATCTTTATATCTCGAATTATGTCTTGAATATCCACATGAGACCTTTTGCACATTAATTTTAACAAATCAAAGTATGTTTTAACATAATAAAAAAGTTTTCGATTTTATCCCAATTGTACAGTAGGGTAACCCCTTAATCGAGATCTAACCGAAGTATAATCGACATTTAATTAATGCTTTTTCACACATAAACGACACCTATTACAATTTTATGTCTCAAAACAAAAGAACACTAGTTTGAAGTCAGATATTAATTGATGTTTCATAAACTTTAGCTTCGAATTTCCCACAACCATAGAGATGCAGAGATATTAGATCTGACGACCAGTGAGGCCAATGTACTGCCACGACGCGTGTAATAGTTTTTATAGTAACATCGCATCTTTAACACGTTGAACGCCACAGTAAAACGGCTATATATAATCAGACACGATATCATTTACTATATTTTTGTGTAGATCGTAACAAAAAGATTTGAGTACTCAGTCGTGTTCTTCTGTTCCTACATTATTGTTTCAGTATGAAGTTTGTTCAGAAATTTGCGACAATGGATAATTATTTAATTAAATTAAATTTGAGGTGTCGGTCACCGATGACCGCCACGGCGTTCAACGTGTTAATTTAATGTTTTTAAGCCAATACAATATTTGAAGAAAACATTTACGAACTTATGTTCAGTCAAACTTTTTTAGTCCGAATTATATTCTCTCTCAGATCGCAAGCTGGTGTCTTCGTTCGAGGACACCCGGTATAATCGCCGATAACCTAGAGAAGTTAATAATACTATTATTGCAAATTACCATAGGTCTCAATGGGTTAGCATATATAGTATTGCGTGAATACTGACGGCATGAAAAAGTATAAAGTCATTTATTATTCTGCGGTTGCCATTTCCGTTCGCATGACGTGTCGCCGTCGTGCAAAATTGATCCTAATTAATATGTTCCTAGAAATCATTTGAAAATGCGATAGCATAACCGTAACGGGAATTCCATGTTCGATTCATGCTCCGTAAAACAATCCATTGACCACAACGTTCAACGTTAGGTCGAAATCATGCTTCGGTGTGTTTCCTCACGTGGCGTCGGGCTTAGTGACGAAAGAGAGGGATGCAGAGAAAGAATATTTTTTTCGAGCAAAGATGGCGGATCGAAGATGAACATTCGCGTGTCGCCCCATAGGAATTCCAGGAACATTATTCTCTATGGCGAAAAAAAGACGCGTTGTCTTGGTGCCGGTTAATTTTAGCCTTCCACGAGCCGAAGAAAAAAATTCATGTCTGCCTCCTACGAATCTCGTGGCCGTTGCCAACTCTCGCAAATCGGAATTCGAACGAGACGAAATCGCTTACCGTCATCACCGAAACCAATGTCGTTTATCATTCCACCCGCGATCGAAATCAAACCGTTCGAAATTTCTTTCTCACGGAGGCCCGCGAAATTTGGACACGGTTATAATTTCCCTTTGTGAATACTAAATTCCTTGCAGTTCGGATACTATTCGTTTTTCGGCGCGTGGTCATTGCAATTTTTTTATTCAGTTTGATGAGAATTATTCACTCTGTAAATTAATATACTGTATAGGGTGTCTCAATAACTTCGTTCAGCTCAAATATCTAGGTGAATTTGGGCAATAAATAGGGGAAAATGTTACATACAAAAGTCGTACGTTTTTGAGAGTAAATTAATATAGTTGTAATTATTTTTTCATGAGTGGATGCGTTATAAATTTGGGAAGGTCACCTTAATTTCTTAAATAGAGCCATATACATGTACATTATATCTGCAGCTTGGTAGAAAAAGGACCAATATCGAATTTGCTCTTTGAAAATTACACTAACTTTTCGACCCATTTTCGTTAATAACCATTCGTGATAACGTATTATCGCATTGTGGCGTAGAGTGTATTAGTCCAAACAAGACACAGAAAGACAGTAAGCCATTTTCTGCAAATATTTTGATTTCAGGCTTACGGATTTCATATAGGAATACTTTTCATATACTAATTTTACAATATTGTTCTTGAATTTTCATTTCTGTATAACACTTATAAAATAAGCTTAGTTAATACAGTATATGTCGCTATCGATGAGACCCCATAATGTTTCTCTTAGAGAAGTATAAATTGCGTAGAGTCAGCATTGACTAGGTACGAATATTTTTCTGATTCACTGTGTTATGTTTAGTTTGAAGAAATCAAATATTAAATTCTGAAATTAAGTGTTATATTTATCTTGAAGATAGGAATTAGAGAATTATAAATTGCGTAAAGTCAGCATTGACTAGGTACGAATATTTTTCTGATTCACTGTGTTATGTTTAGTTTGAAGAAATCAAATATTAAATTCAGAAATTAAGTGTTATATTTATCTTGAAGATAGGAATTAGGGCATAAAGTTTATTAGTAAGTTGAAAATAAAAGAAAAATAAGAAAATTGTGGTGTCAAAGAAGTGAAAATATATCTACTTATACTGTGGCGATTAGCATGAATGTGGAGCATGCGTTCATTCATTCCAGCTCGCTTACGATTCCTTTTTTTTTCTATCGCAATTTCCTGCGGTTGTAATCGTTGTCTAGCCCCGAGTTCTCGATAGAGAAGTTGGAGCTCTCGAACAAAGAATCTTTTCATGCGGGACAATTTCTTGTTGAATTTTACTCGTGAAAGTGTGAATATTAGGGATTTTTAGCGGACTTGTGCTGTATAAGCATTGATACCCCGATTATGGATATTTACGCATTAAAATATGAATGATAATTGCTTTTATTAATTATTTATGATAATTGCAACTGTGGACTGAGAATATTTTGGATGAACCTCGAAGCTTTATTTTACACTTTCAAACATTGAATTCTGCATTTCGTCATTTACGTTACAGTTTTCCGACATTCGAGTTTTCGATTTTCGATTTTAAGAATATTCAATTTTAAATGTGCGAATACAAAGTTTCCTGAACTATGCTTTCGGTTCTTTTAAGTTTCTGAAATTTCTGAAACATTAGTGAACAAATATATTTTTAATTTTTAAAATTTATCGTTTTAATTTCGAACTTTATAAATTTCTGATTCCCCGCAATTCGTGTCTACAATTTTCTGACTTAAAGATTGTCAATCTATCAGCTTCTCAATATCATTCAAATCCATGTTATTGGAAACAGGATTCATACAATTTTGAGGATTTCGTTCTGTACTATTGTAAACCGTACAATTCAGAACTCCAGATCCATATAAAATTGGACATTTACTTCCAAGGATTTATCAACATAATATTGTAAATCGCAACAAATTTTAGGGTTTGTTTTCCTTGCTATTCGTGACTGTGCAATTCAAGTAGCGTGTTATTCTAGAGATGCCTGTATATCTGTGTTTCTGTTCTGTTGTAGTCTAGTATATCTAGTGTATTTAAAATATGATATAGTAAAGTCGATATTATTAATATAACATGCTATTCAGATAGTGTGTTCAGATAATAGAATCCTCATATAATAGATCTTCAGATATTAGAGGTTCTACTTCAATTCTATATTAGAAATTTATAATCCTCGAATTTCAGTGGGTCGACATATTCGTGACACGTACCGGAATTATTCGATTTCTGTTGAGACACCCTGTACGTCGAGCGTCTAATCTCGTTGACCAAGCGCACAAGAGTGGGTCTCTGACCGAGTCTGCTTTTATCGTCCATGTTTACTGTCTTCGCAATCATGTCAATACCCTTACCGCTTTATTTCAATTATCTTTTGCAGGGACCTTGCGAAAACTTTCCTCCATCACCCCGTTCCGGCCAACAAGACACCCACAAAACCATTTTTTAAGCAATCTTCGGAGGAACCGTAGTAACCGGAAGTGTTCGAGGGCGGTCGAAATTCCTCGACCACCATGACATGCGGTGGAGTTTTGGGACGCACATGTTCCATCAAATCGGAAATCAGCGAACGTTACACTGTCAATGTTGAAATGTCCTACGGATCGCCGATTTGAAAAGTAAGTCATTATAGACGACTATTTTTATGTTTAAGATAAGGTAAACGACCATGTTAACGGACATATAAAAATTAAGTATTCACGAATTTTACTTTTAACCTTTCGAGGGGCAGATCCCTGGTAGTCACAAATCCTGGCCCACTGAAATTAAGTTTCATGTTGTCTACTAAGTTTAATTATGTAAAGTACTTGGTTATTTATTTTTTTATATGCGTATTATACAGACGAATGAAGTCACGTATACGTGACAGCGGCCATCGACGTGTTAACGCAGACCTAGCTGTCGTTTTTTCTTTGAATTATCTCGCTACCCTCTTTCCACTTTGAATTTATGGATCGTTGATCCAAGTAGAATGGCGTTTCCAGCCCAGTGATCGCATCCTTTGTTTCATTTTCAAGATCAACGAGGGTTGGAGAACCTTTTGATCCTCCATCTTTTACTTCTACCTTGTTCAGGTCACTGACAGTGAATCTCACGCAGTAGGATTGTCTTTTGTTACCGTGAAATTGATTTCCTACTTTTAAGGTGGAGAACCGCGATAAGATATACTTCAAACATTAAACATTCGCGGAAAATTGAATTTTTGGAATAGTAAAAATCTAAATTTCATTAATTAAAGATTTTTCATTGAAAATATGGAAATTTTGGACACATCGAGATACAGAACTTGGAGACATGCCGTTTCGAAATTTTTAAATTGAAGGATGTAGAAATTGGAATGCTGAAAATTTCAAACTACAGAAATGTGGACACTAAAAAATTGGGATATACTAATGCGAAGGAAAAAGTTAAAATATAAAAGAAGCATGCAACTTCGACTAGCATGCACCCTTACTTTAAATTTTCAATAATTCTGTATTTCAACATTTTTATACACGAAAATCAAAACTGAAATTCAGAAAATTTATAAACTTACACCGTGTAACGCTCAAATTTGCAGACAAATTCTAAAGTAGCTGTATGATGAACCCTTACAGCCCGACGAACCTATACACGAGTGCTACTGGCCACTATATTGGCCCGTCGGCTACTGTTTATTGTACAATATAGAACGTATTTTTTTAGTTATTACAATATACATATTTCGTTAAATATATTGCAATTTTCTAGCGCTGAAATGACACAAAAATTGACATTATAAGTATTAGAGTACAGTAGGACTTCGATTATCTTAATTATAATAAGCTACAGAATGTCTCATGTTATAACTACGTTTCGTGTAAAGATAATAATTATATATACAAATGTAAAATACATTTTGATATGAAATAGGTATATAGTGTCAGTAACGATAATTGTAGCCTGTAACTGACACGAGATGACCAATTTTCAAATGACTGGTGTCCGGATAATCGAGGTTCTACTCTAATGAAGTATTCAGCTTAACGCGTGTTCCACCGCGGAAAACTTCAGCACATGATGCACGTTTTTGTTCGAAAGTTTCCCGACTCAAAGGATTTAAGCGGTGGTTGTAGTGACCATACGGCACTATAGTGAATGTTAGCACTTTGATTCTTTCTGCCTTGCTCACACATTGTGCGAGCTAAACGGGCAGGCGATTAAAGTTTAATTGAATAGAGTGTGTCGAAACCGTGACTAAATGAAATCCTACAAGTTGTTAGCCAACGTCACGTAAAAGAAATTGTGAAATTCCGAACATCCTACTCATGCACTGACTGTGTTACATGCAGCAGACTGTCTTGCTGCCACATTTTTCCGTTGAAACGTGACAAATCATCTTCCGAACCACAGACGCGAGAAAACTGGAGATACTTTTGAATGACGTCAAGCGTTTGCCGAATCTTCGAAATATTTCGGAAATAGTTTCGAACGCCCTATGTTGAATGTTCGTGGAAAGTCAGAGAAAAGATCGGAGATTTCTGTATTATAGATTCCGTGCTGTAATGTTTACTATACCGGTTTTTTATTAGGTATATGGATTTTTCTAAACAATCTTATATAAAAGTCGGCTACAAATATTTCGTTACATATTTATAAACAGATACTGAACGCAACTTAAAATAGGTAACAATGGATTGTTAGTTTTTTGTTGCTGTAAACAAAAGGTTTACAGTGCAAATGTGAGTTCGCGCAAAGAACTGGCGCAACGACTTCCAAACTCATTGTCAGCTACCGTGATTTAGCAAAATTCTCAGGATGATGTCATTTTTTGGTCTATTTGGGACCACGGCGGAAAGTAAAAAATTCCGCAGGATATGAATCTGCATGCTTTGATGAGAAAGTTATACGGTAGGACCTTGATTATCTGATGTATAATTAATAACAGGACGACTCACGTTGTAACTATATTTCGCATAAAAATGATTATTTTATTTTAGAATGTAAGATATACAATGGTTTAAAATTAGGAACATAGTATCACTAATAATAATGTTAAATTGTAAGTAACATACGATGAGGAGCAGCATCGATTGCTATGATCATTTTTAGCAGGGGACCTACAGTTTTAGATGTGTTCCAAACCACCAATATTGTCAACACCATCATAGAAGCACTAAATACGGTTACCCATCCTAGCGCTAGCCGTCGCCATTGTAGCTTAACTTCGGTGATTGGACGTTGTTTGTTTGTAAAAGTCTCTTTATTATATCACATATGTACAAATAAATATATAAACTTTTCCAACAGTTCTGTTTATACGTAGTTCCTACAATTAATGCTTAATCTACCACTATGATTAATCAGTCGATATGCAGTGTATCTCTTGATTCTAGTGTGTTTGTTTTTTTCTAAAAGGGAAAATTGTGTCGAAAAACCCTTCTTTATTTTCAAGTTTACACCTTCGTGTCTACCTTGGACGAGAATCGGTGTTTCCCACCAAGCAACTGCCGTTGACTTGGTATAATTATTAACAAATGAATGAAGAAACGTATTTAAAAAATTTTAGTAATTAAAAAACATACGAAGCACCTCTTTTCCAATACACCTTGAGCGTGGTTCCTTTGAAATGAGGTTGGCGAGGATCACGATCCGGCACCGGCGCATCGAATTATTTTTCGTATTTGCTGCGGTCGCCTGTGCAGGCCAAAGTACCTCTACAATTTTAACATACACACACCGATAGACCTGCAGGTTACACGGTGCAGGTCTAACAGAGCGTGCGTTGCCCGTTTAATACTTGCGTATGTCTTTTGTTAGCCGTAAGAAAGGGTTGAAATGGTGTTTCAGGTCGGCGGATGGACGTGGCAGCCGGCGGGAATTCCGAACACGGAGGAAAGTTCTTGTTACCCATCATCCGTCATCCTCATCATCGCCACCGTCGTCGCCGTCGTCGTAGCGGCGAGTTGACGGAAGTCGGTAGATTCGCTCGTAGAAAACGCGAACGGAAGAAGAGCGGGACCCATTCCAACTCGGGAAAGTGGGAGAACGACACGGATCATTCTAAACAACCATAATCTAGTAACACTGAGTGAGCCGTGGGTCTGCTGGATAGACTTCGTCCAGTCGTCACTGCCATTTTTTTTCACGATAACGACAACCGCAACAAACGAGTCAGCTAGCAGCTCCACGTGCCGACCGGAACAGCCGAGGATCATGATAGTTTTCGAATTTTTTACCTAATCGCGTGTGATTCTTAGTAGAAGAGAAGTGGACCATTCTGTGCCCCTTTCGACCGAGTTTTCTTTTTTATACAAAAGATTGTAGTGATACGTTAGTGAAAGATTTGTAATTTTTCTACGGATCGTATTTTGTCTACGGTGATGAAGATGTATTCTGGTGGTAGCAAGATGAATCTGCATGGGGTGGTGATGATAGTGATGACGGTGGTCTGTGTGCTGGGTGCAAGTAAGTCCAAGGTCATCTATGCCGACGACAAAGTGGTGAGTCGATCATTTTTTTATCTTGTCTTTGTATCCTCCTTTTTAAGTGTCCTTAACCTTGTATGGACAAAACACTACCCCGTACGAACATTTTTGGTTACTTGATAGTATCGCATTGCTTGCTATAGTGGGTTGAATGATAAGGCTTTATACCAAAGTGGTAGGTTGTTGATCTTTTCATTTCTTTCGAATCATGTTTCGTATTTTTTTCGTTGAAGTTCATTTATAGACTTTATTTCTATTTTATTTTATTTTGGAATAGTAAAAAATGATGGAGTCTCTTGACAATTTTAGCGCATTATTCGGCGTGTCATGATTTAAAAGGTTGAAAATCGCTGGTATTTGCTAACAAGTGTACAATAACCAAAAAACAAAGAGAAATATATATATGGTGAGTCAGGATGTGTAGTACAACCGAAGAGAGGGTGATTCTAAATGAAAAAACAAAACAAAACGAAAATGTGAAATAAGATTTTTATATTTGATGCTGCGTTTTCAAAAAGATTAAGTTTAAAGGTTCTCTGAGTACATTTATGTTTAAATTGACTGTATCAACTTTTTATTGTATTAATTAATTAATACTGTACTATTGACAGCATTAAATTGATTCAGTAGGATTCTTATAATTAACATTAAAATTCATATACTAGTTGCTGGTAACGTCGCTTTTGTTGCAAATCAATTTTTGCTCGATGCATCGAAATTTTAATTGCTTGAAAGCTCATGCGACTCTGTTTTAACACAGAATTATGCAGAACCAATTTAATATAGGTAATCAATAAGACAATATTAATTAAGTTATAGAACCAGGAAATTAAACATTCAATTTAAGGACACGCAAATTTCTAAAATTACTGAACAAAACTTAACCTTTGATTTGTGCTTTCTTAAGTGCTCATAATGTTAGTACCGGCCGTGCGGAGAACGCTCATAGGCGTTTAAACAATGTACTTTTTGAATACACTCATCAATCTTCCGCACCATGGGTATGGAAGTACCCAATGAACTGTCAAACGTAATGTTTCAGAAACGGAGCCTCTTGTAAACAAATTTTATTTGCACTTTTTATTTAATTTACCATTTAGAATCACATTCTGTCCGGTTATACTACTCGTCCCAACACATTCCGTATTTTAAGATACATTTTGCACACTTGTATATTTTTCGGCAGATCATAAAAAATACTGTTAAAAGTATATGAAAATCTGCAGTGTACTGAAATTAAAATATTCAAGACTAACAGGGTGGATTCTTGTCAAACTGAATAAAGAATGTAATAGTGCGGATGGTTATGTCGAATGCCGATAACGGACATAATTCAATTAAGTGAAAATCCGATTACCTGCATGGATCGCTTTTTCCAATAATGAATTTTAAGATATTCCACGGAAATCCAACAGCCTTGGTCGTGTGGAGAATTATCACGCAATTGACACACACCGATTTTTATGAAATTTTAGTATGAGGGAAAAATATTCGACGGATATTTTTCCATCGGCAAACGTCCACATTGCAGGGGTGAAAGCAGCCATTAAAGTAGGGGTCGGAAAACATTTGATCTAGTATCTTGAAAACTATTTCATGTAGAAGTGGAATGTTCAACTTGTGTATTATTGAATGGCGAAGTCGTCTATACAAGCACATTCTCAAACAGTTTAATTGTTCAAATGAGATATTAATTAATAACACATTTTTGTAAATATTCTCCGTAAGATGTTAATCTGTTTTCATAAAACCTTGTGTCCGTAAAGTGTAGGTCACAACTGAAAATACGGATAAATTGAAATTTTTAGTTTCATTTTTGTAATAAATATAATTATCTACCGCAATGTACTCATATTTTATACTGGGTACGATATCCTTTTGTCACGTTCAGTAAACTCATTAGCTTATTTAAAATATTTAAACTAGATCAGTTTTAATTGAACCAATGTTACTATTATACAGGATGTCCTAGTTCAATCTTTCCACGTGAATATTTTCGAAACAATTAGGACATCAAACAACATTTCAACCAAAAGTGGAATGATTTTACAGTCAGAAAAACGCATAACGCATAAACGCATCCGAAGGCATACTGAACAAAGTATAATTGAGATACTTTTTAATTAAAATTGATTAATACTCTTTTTTGCTGCAACAATCAATATGACTCATTTGTGGTCGATAAATCGACGAAACGTTTCCGGAACAGTTTCAAAGAACGAGTATGGTGCAACTAAGAAATTCATTTCAGAGTCATTTATTTCGTAATTCTCAAAATCACAAATATTTTTTACGCGATAACAAATTTTGCTTCTCTTACGGTTTGTAGTCCATATGAATACTTGTAGTGCACTTTGGAGAGAATTGTGTTCGGGTTTTATGAAGGAGGGGAAGAATTGTGTTCAGTTTACTATAAACGAATTTAAAGGGGATTAAGACACGCCGAACGCAGTGTTGGCAATGGTACTATGGCAATTTCGTAGACAGCTTTTCTCGCGACAGCATAATTACACCGGTCGCAGATTAAATTCACGAAATATGGACGCCTCGAGTGTAATACTTTATCTTCTCGTAATCCGACAAGTATTCCGGATTAAGCGAAATAAAGAAGAGGTCATGCGCACCGAAATGGCGTCATAATTCAAAACCTTGGCGCGACTATGTCACTAATTAATTACTTTGCGAATAATGGCCGAACCCCGCGATTTTCCTAAAATTTCACAGCGATTTTGGACGAAAGTTCAAATTTATTTCACCAGGAAATTGTAACGAATGCTGGAAATTTATTCCTCCTACGAAATTTTAGGTTGATTTAAGAATTAAATCATCCGTGAAATTTTGTCTGTACATTTGTTGTTTAAGGACAATTATCTGTATATCCTTAATCTGAATTTTTAGAAACAAACAATTCTTGCTGGCAATTTGACGCAACGGTTTTGTTTATCTTAAAAATAATATTTAATACTTTTTTAAATCATTCATGTTTTCGCCACATAAAAATTTGAATGTTCAAAAATTAAAAAGATGAAAATTTGAACATTTGAAAATTTCCTTAAAAAAATTGATCTTTACTGAGGATAGAAGTTTTTGAAAGTAGTAATAATTGATTCAAAATGATACTTGAACTGTTAAAAACTGGTAATGTATGCGTAATGTTATTTTCAAAAGAGCAATGCTTTAGTCACGTTTTGTAGTTGCCTTTCTTTGTACGTCACCCGTACGTGACTTCTTCATGCATTGTTCAAGTTGATAACAAAATGATTCATAATTGTTCGATGTCTCGAACAAAACTTTATACGAACGATATGTTTCATACTATTCATCCAGTGGCATTATTAAAATTTTTTGATAGTTCTCTAACATCGCATCAAGTACGTATAAGGATTATTAAATTTTAAAAACTGCGGTCAACTTAAGTACAGCTACAGTTGATGCTCCAACTCTATACCCACGTGCGACGGAATCTATACCATAGTTACTTCCCTACTTTGACTAATGACTACTAAAACATTTCCTTTTATAGTTTAAATAATCATTGTACAAAGTATCAGCAATAGAATCTAAAAGTTCATTTTTCATTAAATTCTTCAGCTGCTACCTTGATTGTCTATCCAAATGCCACAGTTTTACTACAATTTTATTGAATTTGAAGTATCTAACATTTCAATCAATTCCAGACGCTCTACCCTTTATCTCTGATTGTAGAATTCTATTATAATCAGTTTCACGGAGAAACGTAACGATATAATCGAATTGATCATTTTATAACAAGGAAACCGATTACAGTACTGGCAAATTCAAGTAAAAGTCTTTGAATTCGGCATGATGGATGTTTATTACGGAATTTGTTGGTCAGACCTGTAAGTGACTGTTGTCTGTGTGTTTACGATGGTTTCATACGCGTGTACGTGGCATTATTTCACCCACGTGTCACGAGCAGAGCCATTTTCGTGAACGTGTGTTTGGATGACTAAGAAGCACGGTCGATTCCGTGTGCGAAAGTCGAGTATATCGACTGAGAGCGTTCAGACCAGGCGCCTGCGTCTAACCAACCCTCTGTCATGTCAAACTACTCATTTCTTTGCCGACGAAACTGCAAAGAGCGTAATCTTATACAGGATGTTTCAGGAAAATGATCGCAAACATCTATAACTCTATCGGCACAAAGTTTCCAATCACCTCTTTAGGTATTTCAAATATGCTTTGATTGCTACACCGTCCACGTTTGAGCGACACTTAGATTCAATTAACGTCTATTTGATCGTGTACAGTAATAACTGTTTGAGCCCTGACAATTTAGGACAACGCCGTGCACCTTGTGCTGAAATTTTCCGCTTATAAAAAAAAGTTGGTTTTTCTGTTTTACGATATCGTATATATCATCCATCCGTGCACGGAAAGAGTAGTTTTACGAGAATTGCTGTACTTCGTTCAAATATTAATATTTTTTAATACAATTTTAAATACAGGAAGGTTAATATACCTTCTAATAAACTGCCAAGTATCAAAAGAATCGCATTTTTACTGTTTCCGCAATTTAAGCCAAGGAAACATCCACTTTTCGGAGTGGTCGCAGCAGAATAAGCGCTTAATCAGCCAAGAATTTATATTGCAGTATAATAACAATCCAACAGGTTTATAGAAACTTTGTTGCAATTTTGTGTAACAAATAGAAGGAGGAATATTATTTAATTTAACGTGACTAACTTACTTACTGGATTTATAATTCTATTGACCATCCCCAGAATCATTCAGACAGTGACGCATGCATGTCCTTTGAGACATCCATTGAGACTATTCAGACTAAGGTTGACAGAAGGGAGAATTGTTTACGTATTTAAAAATGCATTAAACAAAGTATGCGTTTGTTAGCGCCTGTTGCAGTGTCTCGGTTGTATCTAAAATAACGTACAAGGCGTTCGATATTTTATATCGGTTTTAGAAGCTGAGCGCTAGGGTAGTCAATCAGCGATGGAGGAAATTTGGAAAACCCTTATCAGTTTCTTGTGTACAGTAGGGAGAACTGAAACTGACCTTTCAAGGTCAAAATGTCTTCATTCGCACACATTGAAGTACGACACACGGACAATTCCCACTTCCGTGTGCTCGTTAGCTCGGTGATCCTTTAACGAGCGATGTCCTGTTCCGGTCTTTTCATTTTTCTCTTTTATCGCTGTTACCCTGTCTCTCTTTTCTATCTGACTCTCGCCTCGTTATTGTGTCTGTTTTATATGTATTACTCCTTCAGACTTATTGTACGTTTGTAATAATATTGTTGCCGTGGAATTATGCGGATCCTGAGTTATGTTGAGGATTTCTGATACGTGCACTTTTTGTAGGGGAGACTTTTTTATTATATTGGCTGTAAACAAAAGAACTATGATAATACGCCGAGGCGGCCAATAAGAGGAAGCGAACAAACGAATATGGAGATAGAGGTTAAAGGCCAACATATAATAATAGTAATAATATAATTTCGCTCGTCAAAGGATTGACGACCAACGCAATATGAGCCCTCTATTTTTGGAGAGGAATAAGTCACTTTTTTGTCATTTTGAAATATTTAAGGTTTTACATTATAATGTTTCTAAAATTATTATTTTTTGCTATGAAGGAATGATACTCGTTGTCTCGTTCTAATTATTTTCCGATAGATATTAATGAATGAGTCTGTCTCGTAATAGTAAACTGTCTTTAGCTATTTTCGAAATTAACATTTTATTAAAATTAAAAGATCATACCAATTTAAATAAAGTCATGAGCAAGTCTGTAATATAAATGTAAGCAGTTCGTGTAACATATTTATGATTTAAGATTGTTCATCATTGTTAAAAAATAGGAGTCATGGAGTGTATTACAAATTTTTCAAATAGTTGCTATCTCTGTTTTTAACGTTGCCAGCTTGCCTGTACATATCATAAATCTGACACGTTTAGACGTAAAAATATTCTACTACATAACATAGTTCATCTAAAATACAATTCTTGCAAAGTCAACTATGCCACGACTTCAATATCTAAACTAAAGTCAATATCTATTGACCCAGTGGCAAGAATTTTCAAATATATTAACAATAAATTGTCTCTAGATAAAAAGATTGTATCTATTTGTAAACGGATCAGCTTCAATTCATTTTTTCCGGAGAAGTGACTTGTGTCACTTTCAGAGTAAAGAGCTCAGGTATTTAGTGTAACACGTGTTCTACCGCAGAAAAATCCAGCACATGGTGCACGTGTCTTTCTGAAAGTTTCAGGGCTTAAACGGTTAATGAACGATATTGAACCGCAGTTTTCATAGTTTCTACTGGTTTTATCAAACGCGATCATAAATATTTCTTAATATTATACCTGATCAAATAATACATTATTGAACCTATGTGTCATTGTCACATCACCGACGTGGTGGACACTGTGTTAAATGGTAATTGTTGACGCTCGTATAAGCGACGACAGTGTTAGTCATAACTTTTACAACCTCCAAACTCATTTGTGAGCGACTTTGCTGCACATCTGGTGAGCATGCCGCCAGTATTCCA
Organism: Macropis europaea; assembly: GCA_916610135.2. Taxonomy (NCBI): domain Eukaryota; kingdom Metazoa; phylum Arthropoda; class Insecta; order Hymenoptera; family Melittidae; genus Macropis; species Macropis europaea. The sequence goes on along the minus strand of OU744345.1, from coordinate 18,825,280 downwards.
GAATATTAATCTAACAATAGCTTGGACAGTCCTGCGACAAACAAAGGACACCCCTACGCGACCCAAGACGGTCATCCAGGTGGCGTGGCAGGTGTAGAGTCGCTATGTCCCTTTCTTGGGACCCTCGAATATTAGCACGTGCCTCCAGCCAATGAAAATTGTACAAATTGCAAATTTTGTATGAAAGTGCCACCTACGAAGGTGAAGAATATTTCTTGTGTATTAAAAAACATCATCATAACTGTCCATAACTATTTGGACACCTTCGCATTATTGGAAAGATATAAAATATATTTCAAGTATACATTTTTAATGTTACTTTGGCCACTGTTTTTGACTCACATGTTCATGTAGTGTCAATAATGATTGAAAAATGTATTGGGTTGGAAACTAAATTTGCAACCCTCGACAGTTTTTGTATGAAAACATTTATTAACCCTTATTGTTAGTGTACACCCCCGTCCATAAGTTTTAGGACACTTACCAAATTTGAAATAAATCTGAAAGATATGAAATCATTGGACAATTCGAGCAGATATTGATCGGTTTTATAATTTATACCGCAAATGAAATATATATTCAATATTATATCACAAATCTCAGCGTTGAAATGAATTAAAAATCAAATCATTACACTAATACAGCCCTTTCGCTCCTTTATTAACGTTTCCACCAACATTGGCATTCTAGTTGTGAGTTTGTCAGTAAGTTGCTCGATAAGTGAGTTTGTCATTTCTGGTTACATTATATTTGGCCCCATTTCACTTGCAAATGGTTCCACAAAGTAGACTTTGAATTTGAACTGATTTATTATATTTTTTGATCCAGTTCATTCCAGATTTTCTCAATTTGGTTGAAATTGGGAGATTTGGAAGGCCTGTGCGTGATTTTTATTTTATTACTCTGGTAACTGTTTCAAATATTTTTTGCAAATTTTTGCAATACTACAAGTAAAGTATCGTATTTCTTTAACAAAAATGGCAAATATCCTAAAAATCATGTACGGTAGTGTACACGCAAAACACCATTCCACACCTTCTCCATAGTTTCAGAGTTAAATAAATCAGTCCACCATAATTCAAGTGATATTGTTTGTCTACATAACTCACAATTTCAAACGTGGCTCTAACACATAAACCTGTGTTAGAGGTAGTACAGTTCTCCCATAACAATTGTACGTATGTACTACGCTCTGACATACTCGAGTCATTTCAAGATCGGCGTTCAACAGTAATTTTGAAGAGGTTAGTATCACCCAAATTGACTTGGCCAAGAGTCACCGCATTCCTTTAGAACGAACAGCTGAAATTTGCAACGAGGTGGAAGAAAATCGCAAGGCTGCCGAAGGGGTGACACAGAAATCCCTCTATCCCTCGATAAGTATTGATTTTAGGACATACATTTAATAAGACTTCCTTCCTTATTTTCGTGCGTATTATACAGGGCGATTCACTATTAATGACATAAATCGCGTTTTACTCGAAAACTTGGCATATAGGTAAAGCAGTCGAAAATATTTGACACATATTTTCTTTTATCGGTGGATATTCATGTTTAGGGGGTGAAACTTTGCTTCAAAGGTGGGAGATGAGAACGTTTTGAGCCGAATAACTCAAAAACTAACAAACATAGAAAAAAATGGCATAGACAAAACTTACTTGAATTCTAATGAGGAATAAAATGACGTTAACTTACGAGTTAGTTTTTGGTTAAAATTGGTTAATACTGTTTTTTGCTGTAACAATTAATATGAATTTTTGTTAGTCAAATAAATCGACAATGTGGCTGTAAATAGTGGAAAATAATGGAAAACTGTACAAACTGTATCTCATCTGAGAGCTTTGTTTCTTATTTTTTGTTGATGCAAGTGCTATTAATCTTTCTTTAACTGTTGGATAGTTATTAATATATTTAATTTTCGCTGGACCCTCCCCCCATTCCTGCCCGTACTCCACTCGCTATAAAGTTTGCGGAAAGTTGAAAACGGAAATTGATGACGGCCATATACATCTACAGTTGTGCAAAATGTAAAAAAAAATCCATGACAGATCGGGAGGATTTCGTCAATTTTTTATATAAGGTCTTCTTATCGGAGACAAAAGAATCTTCACTGTAATGACCTTGGGCGGTTTTGAAATTTATGAGTTCCGCGTTATAGCAATCAAAACTTCGTTTAAATGGAAATTCATGATGTTTAATAAAACCCAGACTCTTACAGTCAATATTCATTAACATTTTGACTGCCATGTCACTAATATATGGGTGACACTGGCATTCAATTATTACTTATTTAATACTGTATAGTATTAATAAACATATCTAACAAGGTCTAATAGAATCAGTCTAAAAATTATGAAAGTTACTCATGTTATTGATTAAAAGTGTTGTAATTTTAGATTCAGATTCATCTTCTGTAAAAATTTAGAAAGTTAGTAATTTTCAGCTAATATAACTTGTGACAGTCAAAGTATTAAGTGTTTTTTTTAAGTTTTATATTATAAAAAATTCTATTAATTTTTACTTTAAAAGAATCGAGCTTTTTAAAGTTCGACACTGCCATACCTGCCAAAAAGGCTAATTTGGAAAAAAAATCGAGCTCTCGGTACTAATTAATGTTAGGAAGAAAAATTATAGAGTAAGACACGGTTTTTCTCTTATGAAAGACACTGAAGTAACGATAGAGCGTTAAAGGGAGTACGAAAAATAAAAAGTTTCTAGAAATACCTTATCCCCTTTATTAATCAAGCCTTCCTTTCATACCGCCATAGTAAATTACACTGGATTATAACAGAACCCCGATTGCCCGACCTAATTAGACAGCCGTACTGATAATTGATTATACTTTAAATTGAACAGCGATCGTCTGCTCCCTAAAATTATTCCAGACAGTGAAATGCACAAATAAATCTACTAATAACTTCTTCGGATTAAAAACAATTAAATAATAGACGAAAAGTAAAACTAGCGAAAAGGTGATTAATAACAGTACAATTATTATACATTTTCATGGTAAAAGTATTAAAAATTATTTTTCATTTTCAAGACCGAACCACGTTCTGTATTTAAATTGTTTATAGTTTTCTTTGGAATGATATAGGAATAGATAAAAGATATACTTGAATTTTTATTTTGAATTTCTTCAATTCAGTTGTGTTACAATTCGTTTTGCACTAATAATTATAGGTGTGTTTTTAAGATAACACTAGCGGAATTTAAACCGCAAAATAATAGTGGTTTGTTGTTCGTGGCGTACGGAGAACACCAGTCACGTTTTGAATTTTTCATCGTTCGACGTTATCGATGCTCATTTCAATTCCCGGTAATTCTATTATATTTACGACTTTCAGAGGCTGTCTTCCTTCTTTTCAATCACACGTGCACAGAATTTCCTTCGTTTTATTTTCGAGTCGACTTCAGTGAATCGTTGAACGAGCGATTTTCGAATAAAAATCCATCCTTTTACATATTTTGTACAACGATTCGTAAACTCAGAATTCAATTGCATATATTTCTTCCAGTAGAATTTAATTTTTTACATTCTTCTCATGCAATATATTGAAAAATTCATTTTTTGTATGCAATTGCACTGTACATTTAAAGTTACGTCTCTAAAAAAGAAATTATTTTTCATCCTCCATAAATGTCATCCTTCGAACCAGAAGAAGGTTATTAAATTAGGCGAAATATTATTTCTAGAGTAATATTAAAATTTTGTTCTCTTTCTGAAGGAGAAACATCTTTATGGAAAATTCAACCCCTATAAAGCCGAACGAATTTACAATATTATCACAGGGGCATAGAAAGTTCATTTTTAAGGGCCGAATGAATTGATAAAAGAGAGAGATTAACGTTCTCTGATAAGAGATAACGTCGTATCTGTTATCTCGAACAGGTCAAAGGATACATTATTCCATACTGTGCCTTGGGGAGATCTTTAACGAGATTAATGAGAATTGGTTTCAAGAGATAATTATTAATCAAGCCCCAGAGATCAACCATAAAGTATCCTAAGATAATTTTGGAAGCTGTACTAAATTTCAACTGGATTACTACATGAACAGTATACGCAGCTGTTTAAAAAGTACACTGAAGATTAATATTTAAAATGGGACTAATAATAACAATGAAATAAAGTACTGAATTGTATGGTAAAATTACTTCATTTTACTTCAAATTTGTAATTGAAAATTTGATTAAAATAAGAAGGATAAAGCAGATTATTCAAAATAACTCCAGGCTCACACACTTCAATTGTGTTCATAAAGGTATTAAATAATACTAAAAAACAAATTGAATGAAAATATTATAATATTTTATAATACAATACTTTTTATTGCTAATATGTGAGAGATTCTTAAAAATTATTAGACACCTTCAGCATTCAATTGTTTTTAGCAGTATAATTACGTATAAGCACTAGAGTGTGTGTGTTTAATAATTAAAATTAAATTAGATATAGATTAAGTTTGGTTAAGTAGAATTACTCTGTTCTTGTCAGACTTGCGACAAGTCCACATTTGAAGTCATGATCAGTATTTTATAAAATTAAAAGTACAATATTTGCTAAACTAATGGTTTTCCGTAGTAAGAACTGAACATTCTTAAAATTGCTTTGAGAACATCCTTGAAATCTAGACGGTCGTCAACAATTTTAATATGGCACCTAATTACTGAGAATTTAAATTATATCGTCTGTTGTTAGTTAAGGGTCAGTGTGAAACAGCCTTAAGGGCTCTAGGAGGGATTGGATTTTATCAACGGCAGTCTTACTTCGAAATCATTAAGACCAGGCATTTATATGCAATCGAGGTCGTTAACTGCAGGAAGCATGTTCACGGAATCCTTCGCCTGTGTGTCAAGACGTGACACACGCACTTGGGATCTCCAGACACATGCGTGGTACACGCAACATGCGTGTAGAACCTCACATTTGCCTGATCAATAATATCGAACCGTCGTGAATGAGCCTTGATGTCCTCCTACGCTCGAAATAAGCTAAGGGGACACATACGTCCAGACCGCCTACAATACGGCCAATCTTTGAGAATTTTTTTATGGAAGAACTAATAGCTCTATCAAAATGCAGCTTTTCCATGAAATTGTGCATATTGGGGACCATGCATCCTTAAATTTTTAAATAAAAATATTATAAATTGGAGAAGATACAGAAGTTCACAAAATCACAAAGAAATTGTTGTCTTAGACTATCTAATACTATCGAAAGTTTCTGAAATTATTTCTTCAAACAAAATAATACAATTACATTCCAAATACACTTATTTCGAAAATAAACAAGCTGGTAATTTATTTCGAAATCAAAGTAGCCATGAAACAATATAATATATTATTTCAAATAATTTGTCAATGTTCGCAGGTCTGGTTCATAGATAATGTCGAAAGTTTCATGTTGATCTTCGAAAAAAAGAAATAATTCGCAGTTATTGAGACTAGCTCTTTGGCAGAGAAACGTGCACTTAAGTATGTTTATATGAAATGCATTTCTACGCGTACGTTCATGTGAATTGCACTCCTATGCGTACGAGGTGCATACTATGCAACGCGTCCAGAGTCTAGACGCCAATCAAGAGAGCACGTGTACGTCGTCGCCTCGTTTAAAAGTGTTTTCTCCTTTCGCAAAGGGAAAAAATCAGTCATCTTTAAACATGATTTTTACAAACAATTTTTGCAAGATTTTACTCTCTTACTGGTCTTACAGCACGCTTTTACAGTTGCCAACCACTGTGCACCGTCAAATAATTGTTACATTGGTTCTGTCGGGGTCAATTTGGTTCGAAGTTAAAATTGACCCTTTGGGCCCTACCGGCAGAAAGCGTGCGCCATATGCTGAAATTTTCCGTGCTAGAACATTTGTTAAACTGACTATTTCATTACAATAATATTTATAAAGTCGATTGATCAATTGTTTTACTGCTCTGAAATTGCAAAATATGTGACGGAACAAATACATTTTGATAAAATTCGCTGAGGTGATAATTCATTCGCGCAATAGGTTTATAGCGTACAATAAACAGCTGCGCGTTGATCAGTACGGTGACCCGTAGCACACGGTAAATGATTTTTTGGAACGCATGCGTCCGTTTATTGTTCTTGAAGGGTGAACAGGGTATTCTCCTTTCTTAGCCTGTTTTAAGTAAGTAATATAGAAAACTGATGATTTACCGAAATTTTAATTAAAAACGTCTCGAAGATACAAAACGAATTTTAGTGTATTTCAGATGTTTCTGGGTATTCATTTCTGTTTTGCATCGTTGATACAACTTTGGACTGAATTGATCTTCGGGAGAACGGAATTCTCTGCTCGTGACAAACATTATAAATTGATAGAATTTTTTTAAAACTCAAGAGTATCAGCATATTGATTCTTTTTTGCAAACAAAATGAACAGAGAGGAACCCTGTTCTCAAGTTCTCAGATGTACATGGATTTGCTAAAAATTTGTTATTATTTTTTCTGTCATTGTGATTTCGATGTAATTCCGGTGAATTAGGGACGGCTCTAATGAAACAAAGTTCCCTCGTAATTACACTCGACCCTGGGAGCTTGATATAATTTCCTCCAACCGGTGTAACTCGCAATTTCTACGACACTTTCATAGTTACACAAACATTCCTGCACGTGACGTGAATTTGCAACTACTTCGCTGATGTACTCGGTCGAAATTGGTTAACAATATTTATAAAATTCATTTTGACAACGGACATCGATGTCCAATAAACCTTGAAAAGATATAGAATTATGAGTTTGCATTTGTTGAATAATAAATTATTAATGAAAATGATTTCACCTAATTCAGATCTAACTTATCAGAATTAATTGTAGATTATACAGAGTGGGACATTTAAATTGCAATTTCTAAATATCTTTGTTAAATTTGAAGATAGAAGAAAATGTTAGATACTATTTTCGCAAGTGTAACAATGCAGGTGCATTTTACAGTCATACCATTTTTCTAAATGAAAGCATATATTTTTTTGCATAAGCCAAATCCGTTGTCATTTTGCGTAAAAAAGTATTAGAGTAAAGTGGTTGACAAATCACCATTCATATATCGATTTTTCATTATTTTCATAACCGAATCGAGGTGATCTCTGGTTATTGTTGTGCAGTAGAAATAAAATGTCTATTTTACTTCGTTGAAATGTTACGTTTCATTGGAACGTTTGAGCTTCCCTAATGAAGATATTTATATAAAATATCTCACGAACTAATTATTTTTCATCCACTTTACCCTTATACTTTTTTACGCAGAATGACAAAAGGATTTGTTTTATACAGAAAAATATATACATTTACGTTTGAAAAAATGGTGAAACTGTAAAATGCACATGCAACGTTCCATTTGGGAAAAAAGTATGGTCCTGAAATTGTAGTCCTCTCTGAACCATTCACCTTTTTCCTTTAACATTTTTTTCTAGTTGCAATTAGAAAACAGGTATGCCTTGTTCCAGTTGCTTGGGCCGCCTTGTAACAACTGCTACTACTACTAGGTACCTTGTTTATGCGATGAACGCATAGAAGCTTCACAATGCGCTTTTGAATAAGCTGTGTCAAAAATTAACGAGCAATTTTTAAGGGTTTAGAAGCCTCCATGTTGGCTTGGGCTAACGTCAACAACAATTTTTAACCAGTATTGATAAAGATTCATTGTGCTGTTAGTTTGCAAGTACGTGTGTGTGTGTCTAATCTATCGATACTGTGGCAAAGTTCTAATTCAAGGCATTCGAATCTTTTGAAATTCATATAATACACTGCTCAAAATAATTCGAAGATAATATATAGACTGAGGATGTTTATGCAATTGAACATATCGAGACACGTATAAAATGCACATTTAATGATGCAATGAGAATAAGAAGTACATTTTCTGAACATTTAAAGGGAATACTGCAGTTTGGTTTATGTTTTATTTCATCAGCTGCATTAACAGGAAGGATACTGAATTCGAAAAGTGTAAATTTGCTTGAACATCCGCAGTCTAATCATATACTTAAACAACATTTTGTTTAATGTAGTTTCAGATACTATAAACGCTCCAAATATCATATACAATAAACATGGAGCCACAATGGGGAAATATAAAATATATAATATATCTTTCTTTAGTTCAAAACTACTAAAATCCCGGAGTCTCTGATAGTTTCGAGCAGTATATTCGATGTGATTCGAAACGGGACATCCAGGCTGACTAACGTTTGTGATCCTTTATCACTGATAATAAAATACACTTTTTGAATCACGTTAGCTCAGCGAAAACAATTCCATTGTTCATCGTTCGAACGGACGAAGGCACGGGTTTCGCGTAAAAACGCGACACTGTAAAAACTCCAGGAAAAAAGCCGGCCTGAAAAAATTCACCCTCGCGAAAAATACGCCTCGTAAACAGCACAAAAGAAACGGAGACGAGGAGGAACGAAAATTTTACACGAGAAAGAAAAATCGTCAGTTTCGTTTTTACTATTTTTTCCGAAGGAAATACGACGCGTCGATGGTGAAACGAATTTTTTACCCCTTTTAACGAACATTGAATAATGTACGCCTGACGTAAATAAAAAAGACAACTGACCTAAGAGTAAACTGGCCATAGAGTAATGAAGAAAAATGTTATTACTATTTTAAAAGTTTGAAAGGTTCTCAGCGATAATTCATGAGTTGTCAAATATTTGTTGGTAATTATCAGAAAGAGCTGAAAAATGTGTATACGTAATACGAACAATGGTGTTTTAATTGCAGAGGTTGGTCCAAAAGTTACTATTCTATTTTATTATTAGAAGTACGCAAATCTTGTCTTCTATTAGAAGAAAAATTGTAACTGCCCTTATATTTTTCATGACATGAAAATTTAGTAACACTAATTTCGGGAAATTGTATCCTACTAATTGCCGCTTCTGCACCTTTTCCAGAATCTGCCCTTTTTTAACTCCTTTTAGATCCTCATTATTGGGATTTTTCTACGTCGATTACTTTTTATTGTACGGAAATCGATTGAAAGATGGTTAAATATACAGGCAATTTTTAAGTATAGAGAAAGGAGGAAAAGATGGGTGCCCACAGAAGGGTTAAAATTTATCGCTCACGCAAACTTCAAACTTCAATCGCTTGATCTCGAATTATCTCAAGGTCGCGCAACAAAGGGTCATTGAACTTGTCTTTTTTTCTCTAAAAAGATGTGAGCAACAAAATGTACCATTCTAATAAAAAAAATTGAAATAACTTTTAAAAACCAGTTTAAAAAATTTCAATTGTATGTCAAAAACAGAAGTAACATATCTTCTAAGATTATTAAACAAAATCAATAGACTCAGGGTTTTTTAAATGGTATCTATTTTGGATTACCTAGAATACTAGACTATTAAATCCAATACTAATGGAGAAAATCAAGTATTGTGAAAATACCAAAACCTTGATTCCTTGTCACTGACTTATTTCCCTTAAAATAAGCAGCGACAATTTTGGCACGCGGCTAAACGGTATTATCCGTGAAAAAAAAACAAAAAAATTATGGCTGTTTAAAATCGTAAAAGATCTTTCAAGCCACTCCATATTTTAAATATCAAGAACACTTTGGACAGATTGTGAACTTTTAGGAGGACAATTTGACTGGTTTTCTGGACGATGCGACTCATTGACGTTTACTTCCTTTTTTTTTGATCTAACATGTCCAGAACTTGTATAGCTATAGTCGTCAACCCCTAGTCAGAGCAGAAATCTAATTTTAAAACGTCCTATATTTAGACCATACTTATTCCAGAAGCTGTGTGCTCCGGGTCACCGGACTTCTCATTCACAAAATCCCATTTCTGCATGGAAAACAAATTTTCTCGGCCACTTCCCCCTCGAAAACTTGCCATAAAGCTATCGTCAACGAATTGCCATACTTCGTTTGGAAGAAACACTGATGATTGCGAGAAGTTCAAGCAGCCGCCGTAACATTGTGCCCTTTCGATACAAGTAATCTATTTAAGTGCAGCGTTATTGTTATTGATTCATTAATTGAATCTAATTAAGTGAAACGTTCTCTAGATTCAGTACAGTGATACTGATAATGAGTAACTGGCAGAAACTATACTGTACATTTTATAAATTTATTTAACTATAATTTTAAAATATACAATCAAAATAACATGTCTAACTATGCCTTTATAAAATATCGACTTATGAAAGATTGTAATAATAATCTATCTGATCTTACGACGCGAAAATAAAATTTCTACATTTTTTTAAGAACTGTCTAGTTAACTGAGACTTTTCAATTGTTTGAGAAAATTTGATGAATGAATGAGTGTAACATTATTTAAAAAAGAAAACAAAATTTTTAATTTCTAAGAGAATGATTAGATGTGCGATAGTTTCAAATTTGAGTAGAAAGAAAATTGATGACTTAATGAAGGGCAACTAAGCTTGGGAGTCATCAGCCGTCGTCGGGCAAACACAATTAATTTTAATGACTTCCTGGGTCAAATGCATTCCTGCTGAGACGATTATGACAGTCAATAAGGCCTGGACCTTTTATTTCATCGCTGACTCGGAACACAGTGACTAATCGTTCATCTAGATCGAGTCATCCAATGTCTCCTAACCGTCTTCATAAAACGCTGCACATTGTTAAAATATTTTTTGTCATTTGTTTTGTGGCGCCGATCTAATAGATCATTGACTCAATTGTGCGTCTGCATATTAATATTATACAGGGTGGTGACAAAAAATTATTCAGGAGTATTAGGATAGATAGTATTCTTCAAACTCGATAAAAAAGTGTCCAGTGAACTCTGTACAAAAACTGAATATAGTCCAAACTGTAAACAATGTTGTGCCGAAAAAATTATTCAAAAGACTTTTTATAATTCGGATAATATTTAGTATCGACCTATGTTTTAGAGACTTTTTGATTCAGTTTCTTACGTATTGTTTATCTTGTATACCCTATATATTTTTCTTTAGTATACTGTATGATATTAATTATCATGTAATGTAATAACCATGCAAGTGTACAGTGCGTTGAGAAAGGTTCAAGGTTCACGAGATAATCTTCACAAACTGAATAAGAATCACTAATAAACATAGGTTGAAAAATGCATATTATCTGAGCTATAAACAATTTTATTATAACGAATTATTCAGAAAGTTCTTTGCAATTAAAACAGTATTTAGTTTTGGACCTTTATTTACGAGACATGTTAGAAGAATAGGACACTGTGTAAATTTGTATTCGAAGAGGTTTTTCTCAAACATTATGCATCTGATTAAAAAAATTTACACTATATTTTTCACTTTATTTTGTTTTGAAGAATCATTCCCTTAGCGGTTGAATCGCGATTTACCGGACGCCCTGTATTCAGTGTTATGAACTGTGTAACTGAGGCTTTTTAGCGATCGTTTAACGGCACAGTGAGTTCATTAATCGATCAATCATCGTAAACTTCGTAAAAACGATTCGAAGAAGCTTGAAACGCGGTCCAGAGTGGATGAAACGTACGTGTTCATGAAAAAAATTTCAAAGAACAAGGCTACCCGTTGTGACTCTTCGTATTTTTCAGAAACGTTCGTAAAAGTCGCTTTTAATAAATGCACTTGACCCCAGAAACCCTTTAGAAGAATGCTCTTCAAGCAACAACAGAGTCATTTACAGTCGCTTTGAAAAAAGTTAGAATTTTCGAATAAAAGAAGATCTAAGGAAGAATAGAAAAGTCTTAAAAGATGAAGAAAATTTTTAATTCTAAAATTTCAAATTCAATTGTACGATTTATCAATATTTTTTCTATTAAATTTCTGATTCTTGACACTTTTATCATAATGTTATAGTTCAATATTAAATTCCATTTATTAACATATATTTCATATTTACATTTATTAATAATCATACCGTTTGTTATATGAATTATTTATCCCATATGTCTCGTACATATACGTACTTACATATTCTAGTGACTTTTTGGGTATACTGAGTTTATTTATTCGCTATATAAATTTGTAAATTGTTTTCAAACTATGTGCATTGAAATTTTCAAATTTTATGTTTCAGCTTCAAAGCTAGAAGTTTCAAAAGTTGAAAATCTTTCCTTGCAGGCGTGAATTTTTCAATCTAACAAATATTTTAAGTTTGAAACACTGAAGTTTAGAAATTTGAAGAACTGAAAATCTCAGGTCTCAGGTATTTATATAATACTCATACAAAATTCCTAAACGTAACCTTTCGCGTTCCAAATCGATCGAAGACATCAAAGAAATCGCGATCATAAAGTCAAAGGACACAAGACATAGAAGGGTTTAGTCATCATCGGTACAAAAAAGGTGCTTATTATACACACATGACCATACAGCGTCTACACAAGCCACGTGTACACGCTTTGTTTCATCGTTCTTGCCATTTTATATTGCGAAATTGCAATTGTTGGACGTTTAAGGATCCGTGTGAATGGAAGACTTACCGTCGTGTCCTTGCAACACGCTTTTATATAGTAATTGTGGTAACTATAGAATGTCATTAGCCATATTTCACAACTTGTTGGTAATGAATCAAAAGCCTATCTAGGTTGATGCAGCCTTGTTGAACCTTATGATAGATTGTATTGATTTATCTACACATGCAGAAATGTTAAATTTTGTGAATAAACGAAGAACGAATTGTAATCGCTCCCTTGCGTACGGAACAGTCGAAAGTGTATTCATTAAACGCACAGCGAGAACGCCCTTGCGCGTTTTCCGCACAGAAGCAAGTTCGTTTTTTTCATACAATTTGATAATGGTTAATATCCTCGACAGTTTCTTATTTGGTGGTTCAGGCACGATATGAGTAAGAAATTTAGGTTTCTGTACAATTCGAATCATAAACTATTTCAATGCACACATCCCGTGCGGAAAATTCGAAAATACATTTATTAACACACTGGCTGAACGCCCTTGGGCGTTTTCCGCACGGAAAAAGTTTCGTGCTTTTCATACAATTTGAAGGTGGTTAATATCTTCGAAGGTTTCTTATTTCATGATTTAGACACGATTTGAGAGAAACTTTTGTTACTATACAATTCGATGGTTAAATTTTTTAGTACACATATCCCGTGCAAAAAAGTAGTAAGCCTATTTATTAAACAGAGAGGCTGAACGCCTGTGCGCGTTTTACGCACGGATGATGTGATTCGGTTTAATAATATTCCCGAGAGCTCGTAAAACGTTTAGGATGGTACAGCACGTTGCCATAAGGGCGAGTTAAATGAATTTCGAGACCGAAAAGCCGGCTGTGAGAACCTCACGTGTAAATATTTGTTACCAGCCGCCATGGGACACGAGGGGACGAAATAACGTGTGTTTGTGGGTGTGTTTGTAGGAAATAGAAGAGTGAGTGTGTGTGAGGTGTAGAGAGCAGGCAAATGGAAAGAACAGAGATAGAGCAAATAAAATGAACTATAAAGAGGAAGATTTCCATTGCTTTTCTAAAATTAAGAAATTTTATGCTTCTTTGAGTATTTGCTTTTTCTGTTGTTTAGCATTTAGTAGAACCTAAAACTTCAATTTTCAATTAACAATTACAGTAAAAAATTGAATTTAGAATCATTTAATTCAAGAATCAAGAGACTTTTCATCAAATCAACAGAACAAAATTGTTTTTTTTTCTTAATTTAATTTAAACATAGACGAATTGAGTTTTTATTCAATTATTTATATAACATTGCTCTTGCTCACTGTTTATGGGGGAGAAAATATTGAAGTGACAATAAGAAATAACAAAGATCGAAAGAGGAAGTTACGAAATACTTCATCTTTAAAAAACAGTATTTAAACAAAAATCGTACTACAAAAATATTAGAAGTATTAAGTAATAGAAATGTTAAAAAAGTAATTAGGGCTTACAGGACAGATAGTACACAGCAAATCGGATATATGTAAAATGCCTAGTAAACATAGGACCAAACGAAATATTATTTGAGTTGTTTTGATAGAAAATTATTTACAGTTCGGATAATATTCATTTTTCGACCGATGTATGTTAGTCATTGTTTATTCAATTTAATGAGTTCTGCCCACTTCGAAAATCCAGAACGCCCTATATATTTTCAAGATTATTATATTATTGTGATTATTAATATTATACAGAATATTAACGAAAGCGTTCAAGACCTACAGGGTAGCTAGTATTTAACAAACTGAAAAAAAAGTCAATGTTCAAGTTATAAATCATTTTTCAAATAACTTTTTCGACTCGGTATTGTGAACAACTTGGACAGTATTGATTTCTCAACTTATGTTTACTAGACACTTTGTATTTAGTCCGATGAGCGTTATAAGGGTGAATCAGTGAATATTAGCGCCTTAATTATTTCGAAAACTACAACAGTTAAAAGAATATTTTTCGGATAAAGACTGTACTGTACGAAGGGGGTTATTATGTGATAGTAACATTTTTTTGCGGATGGAGTCACTGAGGAGGTATGATGGTCACCTTAGTTTTTTTAAACAGATCGGTATATTTTTTCACTCCGTTCATGATAATGGACGAAAACTTTCTAAAACTAATCGAAAAGTCTTTTACCATTTTGCTATCCACGGCTTCATTTTGGAGATATACTCGATTGAAGATTGAAGTATTCGCTTGTGATTTGTGAAAAAAGAAACTAATAATGAAAATGGTGTAAATCATTTGCAGTTGCAAAAAAAAACACATTTTCTTATAAGCTACTCATACAATTTTGCAGTCACAGAAAAGATTATTATTATAAGTGTAAGTGTTTGTAAAACATTTTGTTACGTAATGAAAAAATATTCTTTAATGCACCCAAAATACAATATCCACATATCTCTAAACGAAATGTATATGACTTAGGCCACTTTCATAATCCCCGGCACAAATACCTCAAAATAGCTAAAGGGTGACTTATACTACTGTCAAAATAAAGGGCTGAAATGTGCAATGGCGACGAGCTTCAGACACGATCGTCGTCTGCTAAGAACGACGCACGGCGTCTACATAACAAGCGTACTATGTTACACGCCATTTTATGTGTATTAGTGGCGCCGCGGAGGGCGGCAGTCAGATGACGTCACCGAATATCCAAAAAACCAACCCCGGTTCGTTAATCGCCCGGAGCAGACGAAAAAGCTCGGAACATTAATAAACCACATTCTCCAACGTACATAATAGAATAAAATGTGCACTGTACCGTTTACTATTTCACCTCAAATAGTATCAAAATAAATATTATACATCGTGTTTTCAAATTTGATCTGTCGTTACGAAACATTTACAAATGATAAATTTCCTTCGGTGTAAAGTTGATTCAAGGTTCCCTTTATGTAACCGAATGATCTAAAACTAGGAAATTTGTTTAGAACTGTAATTTTATCTCGAAGTTGAAAATTAAGCATTTCAGTGACTTTCTAATTTGTTTAGAAAAACGTTGCACGGCTCGAAAATTTATAAGTTTAGCACATTCCTGGAAGATGGAGGTATTCTTAATTGTACACTTTCTATAATACAAACATATTTATTACTAGACTGCGGATATTTATGCAATTTAACATACCCAAATATTTGAAAAAGACACACTTAAAAACGGGAAAAAATGAAAAGTACATTTTTTAAACATCTACAGAATAAAATACTGTTTTGTCAAAGTTTCATTTCTATAACTGCATTAATATAAAAAATATTGAACTGTAAATTGTATACTTGCATAAATATCTTTAAATTTACAACTAGCTTTCTCGAAAACGGAGCCTTATACAAAAAGACTTTATTCTACATTTTCGTTTCCCCTATTTATCCAGAATCATCTCACACTCGGTTGTACTATTCGTCTCGACACATCCTGCATATTTCAACGGGAGTATGATACCGTGGTAGCCATGTACTGGATAAGTATCGAGATATTTAGAATAAAATACATATTGCTTGCTCATTGTCAACATTTCACTGTGCAAACACGTCTCCCAGACACATAATTTACGTGTACCTTCCAGGTCTATTCAAATTTAGATTAATGATTAGAGTGCGGATGTTTATGCAAATATACACTTTTAGACTCCATATTTCCTGTATTGATCCAACTAAATAAATAATACTTCAACAAACCTGCATTTGTTCCTTGGAATATTTAAAATATGTGATTTTTATTTTGCTAAGTAATTAAATGTCCATCATCCACCAATTTAAATTTATTAAATTGCATAAACATCCGCAGTCTATTGATAGTATGTGCAAATCGTATTAACTTTTCTAATGCGTGCAATTACCATCTTATTGAAAAATATCGATTTTTATACAACTTAGACTTTTCTTTGTTGAATCCATCAAAAAGATGTCGAAGATAATTTGAACCGCTCAGGGTTAAATTTACAGTGGCATTCGAAAGGTTCTGTAGTGCAAATATCTCGAAAAATATCCCTTTTATAGAATTTTCGTAGAATTTTCTTCAGCGTGCAGCGCTCTTTCGATATCCGTAAAAGTGTATATGTTTCATTTGAAAAATTGAACGTGTCTTTTATATCTTTGGATTACAAGTAATATAAAATAATTGAACAGTGCATTGCGTGCCCCCTTTGAACCATGTAATATTCATCTGAACCAATTTCTACTAAAATCAATGTTTATGGAGGCATTGAAATAGTTCCAATTACTTGCCACGACCCTCTGCAGATTTGCTTTTGTCTGATAGTACTATACAGGCTGAGCTACCGAAGATTACAACCTAAAGTACTTCTACCGCTTTTGATGCAATGAGAAAATGTAGAAGGTGGCAAATATCGCGGTAAGGAAAATTTCGTTTCTCAAGTTCTTATTTTTAAAAATTTTAAAGTTATCGATACGAAAATCAAATTTTTAAATTATGAGTAATTTCCCCCTCAAAAAGTAATTGTTAGTAATATTATTTTTTGAGGGTGGACTCATTTTTATTAACTGTAATTTAAATATATAATAAAAAAAATTGAAAACGGAACAAAGTATTTTCGTTATTGTGGCTTTGGAGCTGGAAAACAGAGAAATTTAACTGTATAAAATACGTTGATTACCTTCAGATACAGTTCTGAGGAGATATTTTTAAAAACTCATAGTGTGATATAGAAAATAAAATATACTGTTTTTTATTTCCAAACAAATTCAAAGTTGAAGTTGGTTAAAAACAGTATTTCTCAAAGGGACAAGAATGAAATTAAATTTTATGAAATTTCTGCTGTTTTCGAAGAGAACTTTCACTCTTTGGATACAAACACGTATGTTTGTAAGTACATAGAATGCAAAATGAAGAAAGATCCTGGATGCGAAACAAGTTACATGGATGAAACAAATAGAATAAATACAGGGCACGAGGTTAACTCGCACGAACCTCGAGAACAGCCAATGAGAATGCGTCGAATCAACGAGAATGACAATCTTCTGGTTAATTGGTCGATTATCATGTCTAAAATTCATTGGAAAGTCAGGTCTGCCTTTACTTTGTCTTCTTGTATCGCATGCATTGTATAGTCGTAGATTTCAATATCGTTTTACAGGTTTAGATCGAGGATGATAGTGTTAAAACGTACGTGGAAAATGGAACATAAGAAACATTGTGACGATCACTGTTATCATGTTCTAGTTAGGCTACTTCCTGTTGGCGTTCATACGACTTCAGAAATGACATAGTTATTCATAATGAATCTATTAGAAAATATTAAGAACATATGATAAACATTCAGAAGATTTTATGTTGCATGATACCATACTGATTGACTTTGGATTACGTCTAATTATAATCTACAGTCAGGGAAAAAATACTACAATATATTGCTACATTATTTTTCGTGTTAAATAACTAATATAAATCTGATTCTCTGCACGTATATTTTTTTAAATTCCCCTTGTTATTAAGTTCCAGTAACTCAAGTTAAGTGTTAGCTAAAAAAGACATCCTATACTAGGAATTATAGAAAAAAACATTTTACGAAGTCAAAAGGATGTGATCTTGAAGTCCATAGTCTCTGCGTCCTACATTAGCTGATTTTAATTATTTGTTTATTATTTTTCAATGCAACAAGCACTATAATATACATATCATAAATGTGTAAAATTATGGTTGTTCATTGTGAGGTTTGTAAAATACGTTTACTTTTACTGATTTTTAACAATTTATCAGGGGAATAAAACATACCTAAAAAGCATTAATAATTTTGAGGATGTCGTTTATAAATATAACAAATAATAATGGTCCAGTTGCGAACCCTGCGGACTACTATATCAATTATCTGAATATACTAATGTGTATGATTCATACATTTTATACTGCAACAGATGTCACTGTTTGAACGATTCAGGCGAAAGAGTGGTATTATGTTACCGTCTTGTCCCCTTATAATTTCTAATATTCGTTCTTCAATTTTTACGAGTTTGTCAAAATTATTGTACTGTGGGTATACTTTATACACTGACCGGGACTATTCAAATATACATTTCTTTTGGCAAATGTTACAATTATGCTGTATGTCACTTATTTTACAATTGTGCTTTATTTGTGTTAAACAAAATTGTCTATAAATGGAAACAAATAATACACAGGGCGTCTCAGTAATTACGGTACGACCCAGATGGTGATTCTGCATGAAAAAATTAATTGAAAACGTAGAATAAAATTTGTTCATATGTAGCTTGATTCTTTTTTAGAAATCCAAGTTTAAACGTTCTCCAGGAACGCGAAGAATGAATTAAAAATAAAATTGGCGTTGAAATGAAAATTAAAAGTAATGTATTAAATTTCGAGAAAGTATTTCCATTGGTTCAATTATATATTATTAAATATTTCGATCGTGTAGCGGACAAATTTCTATTTAACCAAATAAAGAAGAGTAAAATAATAATAAAATGTTCCTAATTTGTTTTTCCATCTAACACATATGTATAATACATACATAAGTCGGTAATTTGTGCTACAACTAATTCAAATTATTTCTATGTACAGGTGAATGCCATACACACTTAATATATAAAAAAAGATAACTTATTAATTAAGTACTCGATAATATTCAAAGTCGATTAACTCCAGAACGAACTATCGTGCCTGAAAACTTGGATTTATTTTTCCATCTCCATCTCGGTTTGGGTATGATTACTGGAACACCGTCTGTAATTGATTTCAACCTTTTGCAGTAAAACTTTTCGCGAGCGGTTCTAAGCTTTTCGTAGGACACGTTTAAGGGATTCTTAACGTGTTTCTCGCGGATAATCGATGAATCGGGCGTAACAACGAGATACGTCGAGGCGTGACCCGATCACAAGAACAGCCAGCCGAAGAATAGCCCTCGATCTCGGTGTATGTACATTCGATTCATGCGAAACGGGCAGCGTAATTAGTAACACATGTGGCAAGCCTCGAACCCCACCCATCGATATATCGAGCCAACGGGAGAAAACTTTCCCAGCATGCACTCGAACGGAACCTAAAAAACACCATAAGCAATCGGAAAATCGATCTGGATGCTTGTGTTCAAAAATTATAAAAAAAGAAAGACTGGTAAAAGTTCAGCGATATATTTCATTATCACACCTTTTAGGTGTTTAGTCAGTTCGATTTGGAATCTAGGAATCTTGAGATTTTACGTTTCTATGCTTTGGATTTTGTGAATTTAAAATTTAAAATATCTGATTTGTGTGTTTAGTATTCTAAGTTTCGGGAGTTTTTTTTAATCCTTTGACTGCGGGCTACTTGAAAGCGAGGCGAACGCTGCGTGCGGCCGAGCTGCAGCGGCACGTAGAGAGCTGTTGCACCGAACGCCCATGGGCGTCGGCAGTACGCAATGAGCGGCCTTGTCTGGCGCCTGTAGACTTTGTTCGCAGTCAAAGGGTTAATTTTGTTTTCATACTTCTGCGTACTGAAATGTTCAAATTTAGTATTTCCAGAGAATATAAGATGTTGTGAATTGTAAAGTGACTCTATGTCTCTCATTTTGCACTCGAAAGTGGTCTTCAGTATTTATGGTCGAATTCAGAATCAATTATGCATTATTTGTTAATACGATGATCAGAGGGCTAAGTTTCAACATAAAGATAGGTACTCAAATTTTTTGAAAAATTTCTGCATTTCCGAAAATGTTCCTACGACGTGCCTGACGTACTATGGTTGCCGTTTGAAGTATACTTCGCCAAGAATTACTGAGATAGGTTTTAGGGTAAATTTTTCGAGGGATGACCCTCTGCTTTAAGTTTACATAAGAAAACAATACGTCTATTTTTGCTGGTTCACCAAGCTTTCAATGTTTTATGAACACTGAGGGAAGACGATTCGTGGATGTTTCTTGTTAAAGCTAACTCAAATGTAACGAACGCTCAATTCTTATTTGGACTTTCAACGTAACTCAAGCATAAAGAAACGTAACACAGACACGAATCGTGTTTAATTAAGACGTAAGTCTGTTACGATTTTTAGTTTAGACCTAGCTCAGACCATGTACCAACCTAATCAACCTTAACCCTCCGTAGGCAATCTGAGCCGCTGACGGGTCAAGTGAAATTCCCATTATTCCCGGACCTTCCTCTGAATTTTCATTTTTATTAAAAAAGACTTTTAAACACTTGACATAACGAACGACTGTATAATGTAGCAGAGACTTTAATAAGAATCCCAGAATTTTTTTCGGATTTTTTGAAAGCTTGGAACAGTAAACAAATTAACCTTGGACATAACCGACCCAGTGTGATCTAACTTGAATTGAATCCAGTACGAATCAGTCTGAACTTAAAATCAATCTTACAGAAAATATATAAAGCCCCATCAAAGCTTTTAAAACGCTTCTTCTGAAAATGATTCACAAGTTTACTCATGCACACTAATCCAAAGCAATTGTTCTGAATTCCTGAACTTCCAGTCACCGTTCCAAACAAGTCACGAAGCCACACGAAAACTCTCATAACAATTCTCCCAAGAATGATTCATAGGTTCCCTGCGCTTCTTCGATACTTTCGTGGCGGAACGAACTAGCACAAACGATTAATCTTCACACGTCGGAAGGTTTATTCGATTCTCTCGCCACGTTGAGATACGACACGCGTTCCCAGGGCGCACTGTACTCGTATATTAGATCGTATACTTGTACCGGATAGTATACTCGTCACGTAAACGCGTACCAGCTCGTACGGAGATCCTAGAAGAGGTCTCCAAGCTGTTTCACGATTGTTTGCGAAGATCTACAATTGTTTACCAGCTCGTAACTCGCTAAACTGCAAGCTCCAGGCACCCAGGATTCACGATGTTTGCGTGCAACTGACTCAAACGTAATCTAGGACATCCTGAATTTCCGGCATGAACTTTTCCGGGTGCACTCGCGAGAAAATTCCTTCGAACACCAAATATTGTTGGATGAAACATTGTACGGTGTTGCGATGTTAATCAGGAATCGTTGTTTTCTTCTCATTGTCAGATCTTTTTGTTACTCTAACGATATATTCACCTTCGTCTTCCATCGACGCTGTTATGGCGACATATTTTGTTTCTGCACCGTATGTACTATACCGTGGAGGATTCCAACATTTAATATTCAAGTTTTATTTACTGCGATACAAACTGAATTAATATAGTAAAGAGATAACATTTAAATTATAATTTTTCATGAAGTTTTGTTGGAAGAATATTTTTAATTTTTGAAAACTACACCTCAAAAATGTTTTAGAGTTGCTAGTGTAAGATGGTAAAGCACTTATTGATCAAAGTATAATTTTAATTACTTAGGACAGGCGGTGTTTGAAGGAAAAATTAAAGGAGTGTGCGAGCGGAATCGTTGTGAATGGCAATAATTGGAAGTGTTGTAGATAGTTGAACAGAGTGTAATAAGTGAGAAAGTAAAGACGTAGTATTTATTTTGAACGACATAATTAATTGTTTGATTAGAATGTTTTAAACTAGTCACTCAAATTAAAAGACTGTCGGAATGCAATGGGTTAGTATCCCGTGGGTTGCAATTTGTAGACGGGGAACTACACGACTGTTCTTTTGGAGTTGTTGTTAGGATCGCTGCAAATGCAGAACAAGTTTGCTTCAATTAGTGGACAAGCTAGTAACTTCAGAAGCTAGAAATTTGTCAAACTTCTGCGGACCACATGCGTTTCTAAAATCTTACAATAATAGCAATTGGAGTATTATAAACTCTCATTGTCAGATTCGAGCAGGCGATCAGTGATCCTAATGAGGCAGACACCCTTGGACTCAGTGTTTTCGTAACCATCCCCTGGACCAAGGTGCATATCATACTTGGCATGGTGGTCAGGAATTTCAAATTCAAGACAGGCCGGGAATTGTAAAATAAGAAATTTCTGCTCTCCAAGAGTTTGCTCACTAATTTGGCCAAATCAATCACGCCTCCTCAAATCAGTTTTATAAACAGGGTGGACCGCGAAAAACAGGTTACCTAATTATCTTCTCCAGCTATGACGATGCGAAAAAATTTTCATACGTAATTTAAATGGTTTGTAGCGTCCTACTCCGCAATCGTAACTGATGCTGACTGTTGAGACGCAAATGGATGATTTTTATCCTTGCTAGTATACGTTTGGTGATGTTTAAGTGGACTGTATAAATAATGTTTTGTGTACGTATGATGTGATTCGAACTTTGTGACTACAGAATGTGCATCGTGTAATTGCTTCATGAGTACTGTTTGACTGTTTGATGAGTACTGTATGAACGTTCAATGTGTAAGTACTCTTTAGTCCTTTGACTAACACTGATTGGCCGTGTCGTTTGGCCGAGACATATAAACTGATTGGTCGACGCTTTTTTATATGAATGTACATATTTTTTTCTACTGCATGTTGTAGCTGACATGAATATGCTGTAGACACGTATAATAGTACGACTTCAAGATGACTTTGGACTCTAAAATTTTAAATCAAATGTGAAAGTTTTCTTAATATAATATAGCCACGTCCTTATTAGTCACCCTATACACTCTGGCTTCCAAAGTAAGCAGCATTTAATTCTTTAATAGCTATAAAATTCGCTGGACAACTTTAGTCATAGATTAGACTGTAGTCATCCTTATTGTTAATAGCAAACGAGTTAAATATAACTCACAATATTAATTTAATTAATTTTTTTTTATGACACTTTCTAATTTGCTTCATTGAGATTCAAAATTAAAAAAAAACGAAATTGATCCGATGACTTAGAAATTCTAATGTTTAAATACAATTGTATAACAATGGCCGAGCATTGGAGGCTATATTTTAGGATTGGTTTATACTCATCGGTACCAATGTTTTAAGCTTGATTCCATCCACAAAGCGCTTGTCTCGCTTGCAACCTCCCCTTGTCAGACCTAATCTAAGCAATCTTAATGCAAACTAACACAATCTTAATCCGAACATGGGCGAACATAGTCTAGACTGGACCGTGTCCCAAACTTAACACAGGCCTAAATCAAAGGAAATTTAATTGAAAATAGATCTGACCTCAATGTAGATTACTTCAAACCAGGCTTAGCCTATAATTATTACACCCTAGGTCCACCTAGACTTTAGACTCTTAGAAGTTAGACTTAAACTGGACCTAACTCTTGTGGAGTTAGATCTGGTAATTGATCTAATCGACGTCTAAATGCAATTACAGTCAACCTAAAATTTGGATCCTGAATGCATGATTTAATGAATCATTACTCAAACTTACCCCCTTTGTACTTGAGACGTAATTCAACCTACCCCTGATGTAATTCAAACTGTAATCTGGTTTACTGGAAACTCTGACATAACCTAAATCTAGCTCGGTCTTAATTCAGAGTTAACTTTAACCTGATGTGTGATTAAGTACATTGTTAAGGATGTAGTTATTTTGTCAAAGAACATGAAAAAAAACAACTATAACAACAAAATATAATATGACTTTTAAAGTGAATCTTTCTCTACAGGTTTGCTTGTAATTCATGTTGAGTTATCCGTGAAGCAGAAACAATGACAAATTTTCAAAGGGAATTTTGTTGAAAACGAATTGTTAAGAAAACAGATTTTATTCTATATTTTTTATTTGTATTTTGATGAAGAATCAACCCTTCACTTATTATTTCTAGAAACTGCATCAAATTAATTTTAAAAACTGTCATAGTAATTACTTCACCGGTTCTGAATTTTTAATAATATAATTTTACTATTATCCCGATGTATTGAACATTACGCTACTTTCCTGTACCATGATAGCATAATAAACTGAATAACACGTTAGTAAAAGAATATTTAAGAAATGAATTATTAACATTCAGACCTAAAATTCAACAACTTCCAAGTAGAATTTATAAATAAACGCGCATTTAAAATCACGTCGATTTTCCAGGTACAATGAAACGAAGTCGCAGGAGCTTTCGGTGGCGAAGAAACTTCTGCTAATTAATGCTAAAAGTTTGCAAGAATTTCGAGATCAGATTAGCGCCTTCGTCCACCGCGCGATTGCAACATTTTCTTTAACGCGCTAGCCGTGCAAATCATTTTCAAAAATTATTCACGCATTCACTGGGAGCGATAACTCAGGACGATTATTCGAAATAAAATTTCGCGAACGATGTGAACAAGGTGAATTATAAAAAATAACGAGGGACAGTTATGCTTTCAGATTAATTATTCCATCAAAATAGTTGTGTTTAGTCGATGTTTGTTAAGGGGGTAGAATGGTATTAGACGGCTAAAATCGATAGTTTCTTTTGGGTTGGATTGAATAGTGACTAATATCTCAAACCAATTGAATTTTTTACAGTTCTTTACACATATTTTAAAACCAAAAAACCTCAAAGGTATTAAAAATTAAGTACAAAGCGCCAAAGTGGGCGCTGCACAAAGCGCAGGTCCAGGTGGTGAACACGATTCGGTTGAATGACTCATCCGAAAGCAAAATCGTTGTAAACAAGTATTCTCTGACTCAAAGTCTACAAGGCAGAACTTTGTTGAAAAATTTTAATAAAAATTTGCAAAGTTGTATAATAAATATCGACTGTGTAAATTTTTTCTGCAATAATTATCTGAGAAAATGCTTAATAAAATTCTTGGAAGTTCTGAGATCTTATTGAGCGAGTTCGATCTAATGGCGAAAAGTGTTATGTAGGTTCGGTTAAAATTTGAACTAAAAATATCGATGGTTTCTTGATTCATGATATTCACCGTTTAGAAAAACATGACTTTAAGAAAAACGGCTTCAAAGTTTGCCCTGCCGCGTTTACCTGCATTGCGCCCGCCGTTACTTTTCTAGCTGTAACCTCCGTAATTTTGCGAATTTTTCAAGGATTTTTTTTTAAATACTTCTAAGGGATGAAGCTTTCATAAACAACTGAAAAAAGTTTCGACTTTTTTTAACTAGTAATACCCTTTTACCCCCTTAACTCTGAAGAGTAAGGAAACGGTTTTACGGTTCGATGGGGTTTCCATTACTTACAGTTTTCCTTATTTTAATTTCTAATCATATTAGCTCCGATTGCATGGTGTCCCGTTGATAAGAAAGAGTTGCATGGTAACGAAAGGGGAAAATAAAAGTTCACCGATGGATCGCACGCGAAGTTGCGTGCACGCATTCAGACAATCGAAAATCAATCCGTCTGCCACGAAAAGTCATTCATGATGAGTCAGACGAGTTTAGGCTACTCACAACCCTCCGACAATCAAATGTTAACATTCCACTCGAATTCACAAGGGCTGCACGGCAGTCGGAAGGCCAGACTAACCCTAATCGATGAACTTTTCAAGCTGGCTGAGGAATCGAATAAATGTCGCTTGAGATAAGAATCGCAGTCGCTTGTACGTTAATTAGAGTGACTGATCAAATAATTAGAATGCCTCTAAATAAATACTTATTTGAGTTAATTTCTCGAATAAAGTGGTTTTGTTGGAGTAATACATACGGAGAATAATATACAGATGAGTCACGTAACTTTTTCACATCTATTAACTTCTAAAGTATGTGTTCTACAAAAAGTGTTTTATATATAAATTGCACGGTATCGAAAGGAATATATGATGCAGAAACGGTTTTTGAAATAATCAATTTGTTTACGAGATATCAAAATGACTTTGAATTTTTTAAATCGAACGCGTACCTGTTTGTATCAAGATTTGAGAGAACAGTGAATTTTCTGTAAGAAAGTATTCATAATTCGTGTACCAAAGATATTGATATTGTAGGAGTAACTAATATAAAAAATTTCGTTCCATTAACTCATAATTTATTTGATACATTTTTTCATATTCTGTTGTAACTTCATTGTAACAAAAAGTGTCCACATCACTTTTCAGACCAATACAATATTTTCTTGTTATTCTTTTTTGCAAGAAGGTTCTTAGCCTATTTATTGCGGTAAATAATATTTATAATATTGTCCGAATTGTAAACAATCTTCCAAACAATTTTTCCAACACAAACTTGCTTATCACTCAGACAAAATTCATTGAATTTTCCAATGTCTTACAGCACCGTCGCGGAGTGTAAAACACCTGGTCTTCACCGTACCTGAGCATTTCTTGTAAAAATACAGTGAAAGGTACTAAAGAAAACAGAGCGCACTGTTTTTTCTAACATTTTTAGTTACTTTACTAAATTAATGTAGCTTTTACAACCTTACAAACTAAAATAAATGTTTAGTTTGAAGTAAAACAAATGCAACAACATCGCATCGCCAACAGCCATACACTTTTCGTCTGGTTGGCGAAAATCGCACGTTGCTCACAGTACTTCTATACTTCGTTTTCCATTCACCCCGGCGAACAGAAATTTAATGACGATAAATCGGATGTGCATACAATTTCGCAAAACTACTTTATTACCGTCTGAGGTTACGGTAGCAGAGATTTTAAAAGAAGCAATTTTATTTTCGACAATAGGAGCGCCTGGTGCGTAGTTTAATTCGCCCGTTAACCCTTGGTTCTTTGTTCAAAACAGTTCATTCAAACGACAACATGCAGGCTCCACCGTGACGTTCGTAACTAATTAAAAATTGAAGAACGACTGGTGAAATCGGCCTGTTGATTACTGTTTGCGTATTGTTTTCGGATTTTTTAGAAACTGTTAATGATTCAGACATTTGCTAGGAAATTTTTTTTTTACAACAATTCCATTTAGAAGAATTTTACTGGTGCAATGCCCTTTACACATCAGTTTCACTGCATACTTCATCGTAATTTAATGTAACAATTTTTTTTTACCTATGGGACGTCTCTACGCCGTTGAAATGAGAATGAAGAGTCCAGGATGAGCACACTAGGAAAATTATGGTCGTGTTTATGCGTGTTGAAGGACAGGGTGTGGTCACAGTGGACACACCCTCGTCTGTGCCAGAATTTTCTCTCGAGACGACTCCTGTCCTAATCCCTTATCTTTCGGTCCCTTTTCAAGAATTCATGAAGACCCAACTTCTGTCTCACGTTGCTCTATTCTAATGTAAATGTGTTATTCCAGATAAAATACGTTACAGTCTCGAGCTATTCGAAAGTAAACGTTTGCAGCGACCTGACAATGTTAGGTCTGACAAGTTTGTAAGTTTCATGTTTATGAAATTAAGTCTGGAGTAAATAGCTACACCCCCGTCCATAAGACATGGGACACCTTACTATTTTTTAATAAATCTGGATCACGATGCAGATTTGGTTACTTCTTTCGAAATGAGCGGTTCTCCTATTTTATAAAACATATTTTAAATAAATTTGAATATTTTATTCGATTTTGTCTAATAAAGATTTGTCTGTACACGCGGCGGAATGTCACAGATGTATATTCTTTTAAATTTTTCAACCAAAACTTGGTCTATCATAGCAAAAGCCTGCAGCAACAGTTTTGTAAATCAGATGCAATTTTCGTGAAAAAATGTCACGTT
The DNA here is from genome assembly GCA_916610135.2 of Macropis europaea. Taxonomy (NCBI): domain Eukaryota; kingdom Metazoa; phylum Arthropoda; class Insecta; order Hymenoptera; family Melittidae; genus Macropis; species Macropis europaea. The sequence goes on along the minus strand of OU744345.1, from coordinate 18,797,467 downwards.
GGCGTTTGAGTAATTAAAAACTTGCTGTACGTATCGGCTGCTACGTATTCGGTTGGCTCAACAATTTTACGGTTGACAAACGGTTCAAAAATACTAATCGATGGCAATATACATAAAATGAATTCATTTAAAACTATAGAAATTTGTTGAAGCTCGAGCTGACCTGTTAAAGTAGTGGAAAAACGATACCGAAATTACTGTTCAGTGTATCGATAATTAAAAATGAGTGCAATTGTTACATTATTTACGGTTGAAGTCACTTTTAAAAACGACGTCACGTGTGCGGTGACCTGATAAAATTTAAAACCGTTGCAGAACCGTTTAGCTTCTCCATAGTGATTAAAGAAACGTATACACACGAAATTAATATTAATTTTCACTGGTGGCACGTTTGGTAGCCGCCGGCAGCGTGAAACGCAAAAATAAACGAAAGAAGACTATAATTCACAGTGTTATCCTTCCGTTAGGCGAATCGTCGACGAATGTCTATCGCGAATGGCATAAATCCAAGCCGCGGTCGCGTTGAATGGAAAATTCAAAGAAATAAATGCTGGAAAATGGTGCCGCCTCGCGGATGCCGGCCATAATCGTTTTTCATAGCAACGAGGCGTCGTAAATTTTTCCTCTAACGTTTTTTTCCAGCGTTCCGATCGAGACGTGCTCGCTCTAGCTTTTTCCTGTTTTTTTTACAAAATTTGGTTGTTTTGTGTCTGACGACACGGGAGAAACGTGACAAATTAATTCGGGCAGGATACTAATCGATACTTATCCCCCCGGAAATTTCTCATTTCAGTCCGGAAACGTTTGCTGGCCGGACATCACCGTACACTCGAACGAAATGGATGTACGACCATAAATCTCGTATAGTGGTTTCGTCCACGATGCAACTGTAATGCACGCGAATTTTGGTCGGCCTCATTTTCAAGTTTTGAACATACATATTTATGATTCCTTGTTATTCTTCGAGCTTCACATGAAATATCGTTTAAGAAGACAGTTTTATGTTACATGATTATAAAATGGACGTTTAATCCTTTGGACCCTGAAAATTTCGGAAAAAAGCATGCATCATGTGCTGAAATTATCCGCCGTGGAACACGTGTTAAGCTGAATATTTCATTGTAATAATATGTATGATGTCGACTGTTCAGTTGTTTTAGTGGTCTAAAATTCTAAAATATGTAACGTAACATATGCAGTTTAATAAAATATGTTGAGGTGATCATTCATCCGAATGCATAGGTTTATAGCGTACAATAAAAGTTGTGCCTGGACGAGTACGGTAACTCGTAGCACATGGAGAACGTCTTTTTGAAAGGCATATACACGTTTATCGTCCTTAAGAAAGTGTCCAATACTGCGGGGGTATGAACGTGAGGTGTTCAATAAGTACTGGATCATCCCATCATAAGTCAGTGATCGCCACCGGAGCTGCAGCCTTTCCCCACTCTAGAAGAATTATATTCATTTTGTATAAAAATTTAGAAAATTTGCCATTTTCAACTGATAGAGCGTGGAAGTCAACGCGTTAGTAAAGGGAACACTGCAATTGTAACGGTGAAAAATATATCCGAGGTACATGGACAAATTATTAGTGTAAGCTAGTCTCAAAGATGGTTTAAGAAATTTTAAGTTGAACAAAATTAGCCCAAAAGTTGAATTCGACTCATTCTAATTAATTACCGACAGATAATTGTTTATTTTCACCTAATATATGTATGAAAAAGAACCACATTACTTATACGATGACCTAATAAGTAGAATTTTATCACAAAATTGTGGTTCTTCATCCGTCGTACTACATTTTTACCTTATAATCCTTCTGCGTATGCATGTACATTCATTTTACAGAGGAAGAAATTTTTTAATGTCCAATTTAACTTGTTCTCTAACAAAGGTAGTTCCTACTGGAACTTCTCTTGACATTTACGACGATGTCATGGCTTCAATGGCTGCTCCTGAAATTTGGAGTAGCGCACATTTTTCTTTGGTTTTTTAGTACATGTTCAGTGAAAATTGCAGTTACACTTGAGAAATTATAGAAGCTCATAGCAGGTCCACTTTCAGGTCCGTAGAACAAGCTTTATGAAAATGGATTGAAGCACCCGTTGTCCAGTTCTTTGAGAATGGAATTAGCGAGTTTATTTATAGGTGGAATAAGTGTATAGATATAGAAGAATCATGAATTAAAAATATAGCATTATCAATGAGGATTAACAAATTTATAATAAATGTATCATTATTTATCGAATACCCACGTACTACTTCCAAGGAAGAATAAGAAATGCTTAAATAGAACATATTTTCCTAGAAACATTTTTTTATAATGTAAGACCTGTACACTGAATTTTTATTTATTCATTTACATTTCAAAAAGACCTTAATATTTAATTGTTTGCTTAATCTAATTATTTTACTAGATTAATTTCTGATATTATACAAATTCTATTACAAATATTATTTAAAACCGGTAAAGAAACTTCAGTTACACGTTATATAGGTTCATTTACTATTATTTACGATAGGTTACGTTTTACTAACATTATTTGCCTGTAAATAAATTAGGAAATACTCCGAACAATGATAATCGTTATTTCTTCCCCAATGATAGACATTATTCCGTACACGTTTCATTTTCCGCTGGCGATTCTTTGGAACCCTAAACGCCTTACATAACCGGAAGTCGCCTAAAGGAATCGACGCCGGATATCTGCAGCCATGACAATCATACAAACATGACCATCGATCAAAATTCAGATTAAAAACTAAATTTGCACACAACCACCAACAATTATTGCCGCTTTACAAACTCTTATATTCTCTTTAACATCGGTTTAGCTACCATAATTGATTGCCATCAACATCTGCTGAGCATTAATTATTAAACTAATTATACGACCGAATTTCATGGTGTGAATTCTTTTCAATTCAACGAACCGCATATCTCACACAGAAAATTCGTAAGCGTATACAGGGTGTCAAAAAGAGTATTTTGAACTTATAGGGTCGATAGTATTCATCGAATTGCGTAAACAGTGTTAAATAAATATACGCTTAAAAATCAATGTTATTCAAGTTATGGATAATTTTTTTAACGACGAATTATTTACAGCCTGGTTAATATTTTTCGTCTTATGTTTATTAGATATCTTTTATTGAGTTTATCGAGTACTGTCTATCCCGTAAGTCCTGAGTAATTTCTTAAACAACCTGTATATTGACAGTGATTATCATTAACATTCTACGTAATGCTAAAAAAATATTCAAGACATACACATTAGGTGCCCCTCATAAAACTGAATAAGAAGTGTCTAATAAACATGGATCGAAACGACAATATTTTCAAGTTATAAACAATTTTATGTTTACGTTTAATTTTATTTTAATGTTAGGCTATTGCATTAAAGAACTTGTCCCGTGCATAAATAAATAAATAAATAAATATTCTAAATAATTTGTTCAATACTTATGTAATGTACAACTCCGTTAATATTAATTTTCAACCAATGTTTATGAAATATTATTCATTCAGTTTGTGGAGTACTATCTATTCTGTAATTCATAGTACGTAATGCAATTTGAAAATTTCAAAGTCATCTTGAAATTTTTCAAAATGCGGCCCGCAGAAACGTTGAAAATTTGTTACATATAAAATCCTCTAAACATAACACATCATTCAAAAATTGTTTTTCCAACGACTAGAAGTCAGAAGTTATTCCTGATCGCAGTTTTTAATAATTCACCCTTAGAAGTATTCTAACTCGAAGACTATCATTTTTGTCTATTGTTTCAGGTATTAAAACAGCTTCCATGTGTGATTAATCCACACCACTCTAATTTCTCACAGTATGGCCGCAGTTTCAACGGTTAATTACCATTCAGCCTAACTACAGGTGAATATAGCGCTAGCTGGATAAACTTGCAGCAAGTTCGTCCGTGAAATGATAGGGTTAGTAGGTTATGGTCGAGGGTGAAAAGGGGATGTACTCTATACCGAGGACAATGTCTTCCAGTTAGCTGTCGGCTGCTCTTCAATTAAGTCTCCCGTTTCGTGTGGTATAATTACCATTCGCGTTTACGTGGATATGAAATGGTCCCACGTTAATATTCGGACAGCGCGGATGCCCTTTCGGAAGCAATTATTGTCCACTATATCAACCACATTTATGCGAAAACTTTGATCCGTTAATAAAATGATGATTAGAGTTATTATACAAAAATATTTATATATTCGTCATTGTTGCAATGAGATGCATATCTAATGTAGTTTGTGAACGCAATCTGGCGATTGACACAACAATTATGATCGTTCCTTTGTTTCTTCTGTAGTTTTGTATCTTCCGTTCTCTTTTCAAGCGTGTGCATACGTTATTAAAGTGTTTCATAAAGATTTAATCCACGTAGCGTTTCGTCTATCGTACTATTATAATACACAGACAAAGTTTGTTTGTATGCTCGCAAAAATCTTAAAAACTACTAAACCGATTGTTATAAAATTTTCATTTTCAATAATTCGCCGAGCGTTCCTTAACGTTGCTGCAACTTTTCTTTAAGTTGCTTATAAATTATTATTTTAAATACTAAATTAGAACATGACAAGATTATGGTATTCAAGAGTAACTGTCAAGTGTAATTTTTGTTTATTATAATAATCGACTTTGTACAGCATATTCTCAGAAGGGAGCCTCATAAGATGCTCAAAACATGTCTTCATTTAGTTTTATTACAACGGTGTTGTGAATAATTTCACCAGGTATCATGAACAAAGAAAACAATTTTTAAATGACACGTAACAGCACGCTAATACCTCAAATAGTGAATTTAGGACATAAACCGAAAAATAGCTTAATGTAAATGAAGATTTTGCATGATTAAGTACTCCTGTGATTATACAGAATATTCTGAAAGCCATGCTTTTTACTGTGGGTACATATAGTACTCAATGAAATAAACAAAAATGTATTAGTCAATATGTATGAAGAAATTCATAGTTTTCCAGTTGTAACGAAGAATTTGTAACATTTGTTCTCTCAAATATTTCTTTATATCTAACTATTGCGTTTTAGCCAATCATTTAATTGAACTGTTTGGTTACTTTGTTCAGTGTAAATGAATAAAACTGTCCAACACACATGGGTAGAAAAATTAACATCGTCTGAATTATAAACACTTTGGCCAGTTTTTTCAACAAAAAATTGATTATGATTCTGATAATGTACAATCGATAATTTTCGTTCAATATTTATTACATAGATATTTTTTATTCAGTTCTTTGTGTACTATCTAACACATAAGTCTTGAATACTCATTTTTCAGCAGCCTGTGTAGTACATTATGTGATTAATAGTGTACATTGTATGTAAAATTAAGCACAGGTATAAAATAGTAAAATTTGTAGTGTTAAAAATAAAATTCAAGAGAGACGAGTAAAAAGAATAAAAGAAGTGATCACACTCGAGTATTTACTGTTCGAACCATTGGAACTCGGTTATTCCTTTCGTGTCTTATCTTCCGGTGGAAGGAGCAGCTATGGAACCGGAAACGAGGTCAATAAGGTCAAGTGTCCAGTCAATCGTACTGACCCTCGTTAAGAACACTTCAATTCGACAAACTACAGTTTGCTGATATAACAGTCGAAAAAACGTGTTCAATTGGCTTAACTGACTTCTTTTCTTATTTTGCCTCTATAAAATCTAACCTCGATTTCTTCGAAACTGCAAATTATTTAACAATTAGATAAAAGAAAATTGGAAAACTAATATCTTATACGAAATTATGGAACAATTTATTTAAATGTCATCGTATGAGATAAATGCAGAGTAGCAATAAGAATGATGCGATTGTTTGGAAACTGCAAATTGTGTAACAATAGAATTCTAGACAATTCGAAAATTGATATTTCTTACGAAATTTTAGAACAATTTATTTCAATTTCATCGTGTTCGATATCGATTGAATAGCGAGGAAAATTATGCAATCGCTTGGAAACTGCAAATGATTTCACAATTGAATTCTATAAAATTAGAAAATTGTTATTTCTTAGAAAATGATAGAAGAATTTATTTAAATTTCACAGTTTTCAATGATGACTGAATAACAACAAAGATAAAGTAAAAAGTTTAAACATTTCAACCAGTGGAGTAGTCATACCTGCGTGAAATATCTAGTCCCAGCTGAACGATTAATTGACCTTGTATTACGTCGAATGACCATGCATAATAGATCATTGTTTCTCTCTTAAGACATTTTGGTATCGTATACACAAAAATATACACCTTTCCATTAAAAAAATTTTGCTGTTCTTAAAATAACCTTATCCTTCAGACATACAACGATAACAATTGAATCCATGAAATCCAAAATAGCACAGCTCCACTTTTTGACATTATACGAGTAATTGACATAACTGTCCCCAACTGACTCTGATTTATCCAATAACATTCAATACAGCAAAAAAACGTATTTATAAACAATATTCGCAAGAAAAATCAAAACGGTTAATAATGAATTAAAGAAGCTAAAGAAGTTTTCTCGATATGTTGGTAGATTTATGCAATTTTGGAGTATATGGCTTCAATTAGCGACTTTCATCTGAAACATCATTTTCTGTCACGAAAATGAGGAAAGTTCCTTGGGTGGTCTATTTCATATGCCTCACCCTGTATATTTAATACTGTTTAACATTGACACGTTATGGCTTCATTTCGAAAGGGAAAATGAGAGAAAGGGATAAAGTGTAAGTTAGGCCGTATACGGGCATGATTTCTGTGGTATTGTTAAGGGGACCTATGCATGGGAAACCGGTTGCCACGTTACTGGCCGCATACCCATTTATGGAGGATAATATATCGAGGAATGTCATCCGACACGGACACATTTTTCGGCTTATTCTAACCTTACCTACACTTTGTCGCAAAAGTATCCGGCCACTTACCGTAATTGCAGAAAACGTTACGTGTTTACTTCTTATTTCTTGAACTTTCGAATGATGCACACCATTCATTCTCTAGTTCAATGGCACGTGTTCTATGAAACCTACGTGTATATTTTCCAAATGGAAAAAGCTCCTGGAAGGTCCAATAACAGTTCTGATCTAATTTTTAAGTGAAACAAGCTCTATGGAAATGAATCAAGGAAACTCCTGTCCAGCTCTTTTAGAATGAAAACAGAAAGTTTATTTGTAGGCGGAATAAGTGTATAGGCATAAAAGGATCATCATCGATGAGGAGTAAAAAGTTTATAATAAAATAAGCATTTCTTATTGAACACAACACGTAATATCGATAATGCAACAACAGTGTCTCGATCGTACCTGAGAAATGCAAAATTTTTCATCGCTGCTTGTCGTTCTCTTTTCTCCTCATCTCTAGCGAGCTATATTTTTCTCTCATAACCGTGTCAAGGAAATATGACTTTCTTCCTCAGGGGTAAAACAAAGACGTAAGAAAGCCTGTAGACGTTTCAATCTTATTCCATCTCGCGAGCAGATCGCTCGTTGCTTGCAAATGCAAAGTAGAAAGACACGCTTTTTTCTTCTTTCCCTCCAGTTTTCATTTTCATTTTTTTTCTAAACTTTAGATACTTGAGTACGTCATTTGTGTTATGAAGTCTCCCTCGGTGTTTGAGTTTTTATTTTTAAATCTAAACGAACTTTGCGATGCCACTATGACAAAACTATATTCAGCTAAATATTTCGTTATAATCAATAAATTTGACTAGAAAATAATATTGTTTATTGTTGCAGTTTAACTTCATTGAAAATGAAATTAATTGGATTAAACCTCCAAATTTTACAAAACTTCGAAATTGAAATTTTTAACAAAATATTTCTTAATGATTAATAAATTTCGAAATGAAATAATATTTTCAAACGAAAGTACAATTAATCGTATCGAAACAGAAAATTTTATTATTAATCTTTTACAGGCATCCAAATTGAAATTCTTAACAAAGTGTTCCATAATAATGTCCTCCTTTCGCGTGTTTCTATGATTTCCTGAAGTCGTACGATTATGCTGTTTGTATCGTCTTCCGCCTGGGCCATCAGCTGCTCCTTTTTCTTATCTTCATCCACTGATAGCGCACATGTAGGTGAAACTATGAAAAGGAGCGATAACAGAAACCTAGAACTCCTAGTAAAACATTCAGACGATGTTAAACACCGGTTAAACAAACAGATTTATATCGGTAATAACAAAAAACAAATATTGCGGAACGGAAATGAAGAAACCGGAAGTCACGTGACAGGCATCTGGAGTCACCTGGCTGAATTTACACAGCTAAAAATGTTTTCGTATTTTGGCAATATTTGAAATTTGCTTTTGATTATTTAATTTATCAACTTCATCTTTATATTACATTCTATTTTGATTATTTAGTGAGTAAATTGGCTGTTTGTTGTTTAAGTTTAATTTTCGTCAAATACCAATGATTATCGACAGCTCTACTAAATTATTTGCGTCGCTGTTACTATTCAAATTTACATTTACGTCAATTTGTGAAATAAATTAACAGATTTAGATGAAAAGTAATACGTTTCTAATATTTTTAGCGCTTTCATAATTATGTCTTAAGTTTTCATATTTGTTTCTTAAAATTCCTATTCAACTTTTCCTCGAACTAGAAATTCATCAATTTGAAACGAAAAATTGTTTATTCAAAACTATAAACAATTCTCAACGTTTGAATTTGAAACGAAGAATTGTTTATAACTTTGAAAATATTAATTTGTCTACCCGTGTTTATTAGGACTTTTTTCCTTCATTTGGCGTGTACTATTTACCGTTAAAGCCCTGCACGGTAATGCGTGCAGAATTAGCAAAAGGGCTGCCCTTTTTTTCGCCACCCTGTATACTAATTCGGATATTGGAAATTCTACTGCATTTCGTACATCATTTGTATGCGTCCGTAGTATTGACGTTCCCCTGTTTCTTTTCTGTTTCAGCAAAATTATCTCATGAAATTTGGATACCTGCCCGAGACGGACCTAGAGACCGGAAACCTTAGAACAGACGATCAGCTCAGGGACGCCATTAAAAATTTACAGGTGAGTGAAATGCTCGCAGGATACGTTCGTACACGAAAAGGTCGTCGTTTGAACATCTATCGAATACTAGATGCGATTCCTCGATTGTGCTGACTGAAATGTTTATGCGATGAATTAGGAGGCCAACGGAAGTGTGGAATTTTTTATTTCTGCCTGTGTCATTCTTTTTCTCATTCTGTATTTCCCTTGAAGTATCAGAACAGCACAGTAACTAAATAAAAAGTGCCAACATACCGCAATATCTAAATCGAATGTACCAAAACACAACGATACCTAAATAAAGAGTACCAAAACACTATGAGTCACCAGGTACACCGGCCTATATTTATCCAGAGTTGAGCAGATGTCTCCTCGTTACGTGTTGGAATTTCTACATGCATTTCACATGAAGAAATAATAATTGGTTTCAGGCAAACTTTATGCCTGATTTATGTTATGATCATTTATTAACCCTCTGAGTGGCATAGCATATACTCTCGCTTAAATTCTCAGGAGACTTGCGATTTTAAAGTATAAAGAAGCGTGTTGGATATTTAGATGAAAAAAAATATAAACAGTTTCTTACTTTTTCTTATTTTTATTTAATTAACATTCCGGCACATTTTTCAACAATTACGTCGTTTTTTCCAGACTTGAATGCAAATGTGACAGCTGTCCTAACACTTCTGAGCGGGGGTGTATGTGTCTTAAACATTTCAGTAGCTTATATTTTCGACACTAGCAAAATCATGTCATCGTATGTTGTTTTATGGTCTGGACTGATGTGGTCATTGACCTCACTAGCAAAATCGTCAGACTTTAATCGTAACGAAAAACTGTTTATACCTTTGAAAATACTCATTTTTCGACCTGTGCTTTTTATTAGGACTTCTTTCCTCCATTTCGCGAGTACTGTCTACCCTTAAAGTTCTGAACCCTTTCTTTAACACTCTATATGCATTTATAATTTTATAATTCCTATTGTAACTAGAATAATCCAGATTCTATTTGTTTTGTATTTGTCTTCGAATTTGTTCAAAAGGTCCAAAAAATAACACGATATGCAGTAGGGCAGCAAGATTTGGTCTACAAAAAGTGTTTAACTCTTAAGTATTCCACACTCAAAGGATTAACACGTTCACTACCACATGTTACATATGTGTGACGCACCGATTCCGAATTTCACCAAAAGTTTAGTTAACTCCTTAAGCCAGTGGTGGCCTCGGAACCTCCGGCCTTCCCCCACTCTAGGTCCATTCCCCTCATGTAGGTTGGGATCTAGGACCATGATGGACCGAGGAGTAACGAGGAGTGAACTGGAGGGAACTGAAACGAGGGGAATGGATCTAGAGTAGGAGAAGGCCGGAGCTCTTGTGGCCATCACTGGCTTAAGCGATATTTAATCACATCTTTGAACACTCTGACAAACTTTTGAAAAAAAAATCAATGACAGTTCTTTGTTTGCAATCAATGTTGCCATCCAATATAAAGTTAAAAGCACCTCGGACAGTACAGAACCTGGAGACTGCACTGTATACCAAAGTAGCAACAAAATTGACTTGTACCATTCTCAACATAAGCTGCGCGAATATCAAAACCTGATTGTAGCTGAATACTAAAACCCTGCAGATTCAAAATATCAAAATCCCGAGACATCAATCCGTATGAATACAGCGAAAAAGTCACGGTACGTTGTTGCATACGAGATTAGGGGAGCGGAAACGTTTGAACGCGTCGGTGACGTTTTTATTTTGTCCGGTTGATCCAACGTCGATCGATCCACGGGGAGAACGCAAATAAAAAGAGAAAAAAAAAAGATCAAGAAGGACGAGGTGCCGTGCGCAATTGGAAAAACTACGCTCCGTGGATTTACATGAAAATCGAGCTCGTTAAAAGCAAACGCTGGTGCACCTTTCATGAAAATGATGGGACTAGGATAATCTTCAGTCATATCTAGAAAATCACGTGCATGCATAGGGTGGTGAAAAAAGTACTCAGCATTTGCAGGGTACGCCGTTCGCAATAAACATTTATATAAACATTTGCCCTGTTTGACCTTGTTTCTGAGTTACAGTCATTTTTGTGTTGTACCAGTTGTTCATCTGTCTTCACAGAAATTGCTCGAAGTGACTACCTTCGGCTCGAATACAAGTCTTCAAATGTCGTATTATTGACCTTCTGACCCGTTCAAAATTGCCAATTGTTCGAATTCGCTGGCAACCCCCTTTAATACGTTCATACTCAAGGCAGCTAACTAGAGTAGTACCCGGATAGTGGTCACAGACTCTTATCCGGTTACTGATCGCGGTGTTATCCCCGCCAGGGCCTTACTGTCGGGTTATTTAACAATTAGTATTTCATTCCATCTCACTAGCTCGCAATTTGTCTCACTGTCGTGCCCGTCGCACCCAGAGGAGAGCAAGCTGGAAACAAAAAAGACCGGCCAATTCCCGGAACACCTACTAGGAGTACCTGCCTCGATAGTTGTCGCGATTAGGTCCGAGTCCTGCGGCCACTAATCGGGCGCTACTGTATTCAAATGCAAATTATCACAGAACTGTATTATATACTTTCTGTATGTACTTCTCTGATCAAAAAACGTATTGAACTGATTCTAAAAACACTACAAGACAGTGTTTACATAATAATTAGCGTGGTCGTACATGAGATATCAACCGTTGTTTATAAACTGTTCAATGAAGAGCTCAGTTTATCAAATGAGTTACTGGAGACAGAACAAGGTCAGATAGGACAAACGTTTATATCAACTTTTTTTTATTATTTGTGTGTGCTGAATACACCATTGTTGTTATGCTCACATATTATGGTACTTTTTCAAACCGACAGGGTGCTCTACCCCCTTAGTACTGTTGAAGTTACAGAATCTTTTTAATAATTTTTTCAACACCATACTGTTTGGAGGTTAGATAATATCCTTTTGTCGAGCTATGTTTAGTAGACTACGTTTTACTTATAAGGCACATCGTCCAATTGACACACGCCGATTTTTATGCACTTTTGATATAATAAAGAACTCAAAAAAATATTTGACACATTTATTTTATGAGCAAGCATCCCCGTTGAAGGAGTGAAAACAGCTCTCAAAGTTGGGGTTGGAAAAGCTATTTTATCGAATATCTGGGAAACTATTAGGTGTGGACAAAAAATTCAAAATGTATATGGTGTCTTAAAATTCTAATTAACAATTTTAAGTTATATTGCAGGTGGAGTTATGAGTTTGAACTAATATTTTATACTGCGTGCTTCTTTTTTTCTTCAGAAATTTGGTGGAATTCCACCAACTGGTATTATCGATGACGCAACCCGGAAGTTGATGATGCTTCCACGGTGTGGACTTCCGGATAAACCGGATCCAAGGTACACGAGAATGAGGCATAAACGTTATACTATTCATGGACAGCAATGGCCTCATAAGGATCTCACGTGGAGGTAACCAATTTTTTGTTAAACATTTTAACACTTTACTATCCGTGGTATTCTCGTTGTTTTGTTCCAGCCGGACAGTATAGATTCGGCTTTCAGATAGCGTCACATAGTTCGCGTTTGTTTCAATGTTTAAGCATAATCTAAACGATACAACAACATATTTATAGTAATATATTCTCACTAAGTAGAGGATTAATATACATATAAGAAATACTCGATTTACTTATTAATTGTCTGTACTCGATACGAGAAATGTATCTGGTGTCATTTTATTATCCAGACAGACGACCATCAGTATTCTTATAATATTTAAGGGAAACAGAAATTGTCTGAGAAATCAAAATTTGCGCTACAAACAAAACAACAGTAATTTACAGACAGTACAATATTTCAAGATCGTGTTCTTGAGAACTTTAGTTTGCTCCGTTTTTAAAAGTCATTTATATTTACGGTACTTATCAGTTTATAATATATAATTTCTTTCAAATTCTATTTTTTGAGGTCTCCGTTCATCGGTTTCTATTGTTATTTAAACTGACGTAAACTGAAAGATATTACTATAATTAATACAATATTATATATTTTTCATTTGACACAGACAAATCAGTCTGATTTAATAATAAGAAATGTTATAAAATAATCTTTTTATTCATATATAATATAATGAAGCGAATTCAACCAAACTAATATTATTCATCCGTTTTCGTTTAAATATAACAGTGACGTAAATAAATGCAAAATGATAGTTAATATTTCCTTATTCTTAAATAAATTTCACCAAATCATTTATTGATACTAAATTAAAATAAATGATTGTACAGATCCAGAATAATATATTAAGATCCATTACCAAGTAATGATCATTATTTCTAACACAATACTCTTGACTTACAAACTGTTAATTTAAAAAATTGAAAAATTCACATCAGAATTTCTATCCGCCGATAAAACAGTGCTCTGTCACTTGTTTCTACTATCAGTCGTCGATAAAACGGATTCTACTGTACCCATAAATCATCTCGCATTCAATGCTGCCCTCTACAATATAAAAGCTCTACCATCCCCATAAAACAACAATTCTCGAACCACTTTATCCTCCAAATATAAAAAAATCTTATCGATTGAAATTACGTGAATCTCAAAATTTTAGCTGAAGGTAACGAAGGATTTGAAAAACCGCCGTTTCGACAGGGATTAATTCAGCTCACGTTCTTGGAATGTTAACGGGTACGGGGTATAAATCATGGGGGTGGTTCGTTATGGTGCTCAGGGCCGTAATTAAGCAAAAGATGGCTTTAATTGCGACGCCTTAACGAGCGACGCACGAAAATTTCGTCACACTCCACAGAAGGTCCAACATCGACGAGAGAGTTAATCAACGTGCGTCGATAAAACGAGGGGCGAGAACGATTAGGCTCGTTAGGACAGTCTGCAAACACAATTTCGACTGATTAAGGGGGTATTCGCTTTTCGAGGCCCTAAAAATAGGTAAATTTTGCGATTTTTTTTATCAGAAAAAAACACTATATAACTTGACTCTTTTTACAATGTTTTATTATAGTTTAAATATTATGTATACAAAATTTGACTTAAAAGAAATCAATATATCTGATGTAATGGTAGTTTGATTTGGGCCGTGTGGAATGGACGTTCAGTGATAAGCATGACATCGTCTTGCCTGACCATCTGAAATTAAAAACAATTATTTTCATATTCAGAAAGATTTTCATTATCGTCCCTACTAAAATCACTTATATTTGATAATGCAAAAAAATATGACAACGCGATAAACGAAGCAGTTTAATGTTTTGCGAATTTCTTAAATTTTAATTTAACAAAAAAAACTAGAAAAGGTTCATTAATTTTTGCAATTCTGGTAGGCACGATAAAGAATTCATTCACAAATCGAGTGCACTTTGTTTTGTTCAAATCAGATTTCGAGATATGCTCTCGGTTTGAAAAAATCGCGTTGAAAGTTTTTGTTAGACTTTCTGTCGTGATATCAGTAAATGTCGAATCGTATATTTAGTTTTATATAAATTGATTCTACGATTTCAAATTAATAATAATCGCATTCTGAATGTTAGTATTCCAAATTACATACAATCAACGAAAGAGTCGAAACCGGAAATGGAGCATTTTAAAATTATTAATAACTTGATGTATTAGTTCAAATCTTGCCCATTACAAAAAGAGAATTGTATTTCGAAAAATTTTTTTAATAAAAAAGAGTGTTCTACGCACTAATCATCGGTTTTCCCGTTTAATTTCTTCAAATCACCCAAATTGTTACTGAAACTTTTCTTCTAGTCTCCAGAATTGCTTTCATTCCAGTAAAGGATAAGTTGGAGACTCAAAGCGGAAGTGAAAGATTTTCCAAAGATGGTGCCTGTGAATCGCCCTGACAGGGATTGGTTGAGTGGAAAACGGGTTGTTCGGTAATTCGTAGGTGGAAGAAAAAAGTTTGAGGATCATTCAGAGCGAAATGGAGGGGTGGTTCTAGAGACGAAAAGAATCTCGTGCGAGCCTCTCATCACCGGAAACCCCTTTAGTTTCCTTTCTAGGCGACGACACCACCGCCATCTTGAATATTAACCCGACGAGGTAATCTCTACTCGGTAATTTAGGTCAGTGTCTTCTAATTTCTTTCGTGGCTGCTCTTCAAGCTCCAACCGTTAATCTTAATATCCCTCCGCAATCTCCTTTTTCGACTTACAATTAGTGGTATAAAAAAGTATTACTATTCACAGCTGCAGTAATCGGAAAATAATTTAAACGTTAGGTTGCCGGATATAAAACGACCGAATTCGGTAGATGTAGAAAGTTTGTCAGAATTTTATGACATAATGATGCTGCTGAATGGCACTTATGATTAGACTTAGGATGTTTATGCAAATGCATATTTTTTATAGAAAATGGATAAAGAAATGAGACTTACAAGTAAAGTTAAAAACTCTAAACGTGAATTTCTACCTTATTTCGGAGAGGTGCGCGCTATGACTTTGCAAAATTGTTATTTCTGGTGTCCTCTATAATTGTCTAAAGTTTAGACCAAATTGGTGTTCCGATGACCGTGCGCCCCCCTTGTTAGACAGAAATTGGTTCTGTCATTAGACGGTTCTGAAAATATATTTTTTATTTTGCATATTTTGTATAATGCATATGTTTTGTATACATATACTCTGATAAAAATATTTGTAATAATTTCAGTTTAAATAGGGATTATTTACAATTGCAGATTTTTCAATGAAAAACAATATGACAAAACTATAAGACAGGGAATACTTTTTTTGTAAAATAAATGAAAACAATGCATGAAAAATAATTTTTATTTACTTATTAATAGTGTATATACCACCATTGTTTTTTATATCTTCGATCATTCTCTTTGGTAATGATTCATATAATTTTTTTATAACATTTTCATCCAATGAATCCCATTCATTTAAAATACAATTTTCTAACTCTTCTACAGTGTTGAATTGTCTGCCGTTTGCGTAAACTTATCGTGCAAGCATCCCCCAATAGTTTTCAGTAATGTTTACATCCAGAGATCTGGCGGGCCATGATAATATTATGTTTCCAGAACATTTTTAACGTACTTTGCTGTGTGCACACTTGAATTGTCGTGTTGAAAAATAAAATCTTGTGAAGCCGTTTGATAGGCATGTTTAGTTAACTGTTTTGGATTGTTTAAACATATATTTTACTATTCATTTTATTGGAAATAAACTTGATATTGCTTTTATCAGCGTAACCTATAGCCGCCCACGTCATAACACCTCATCTACCCATTTGTCTTTTCTGTTTAATAAGTTTTTCTTTTCTCAGGTCATACAAACAATAAAAGCCATCGGGACCATCTAAATTAAAGCGTTTTTTATCTAAAAATATTACTTTCCGCCATTTTTTGTTACATTGCACTTTTTGCTCCGCGAAATCTAATCGTGCTTTTTTGGACCTCTCAGTTAGTGATGGTTTCTTTAGAAATTTTAGTCGTTTTAAGTAGTTAGCTCCTTTAATAATCCGTTGTACATTTCTTATATTTGTATTGACGCTAACTTCTGTCGCAGTTTGTCGTGCTGTGAGAGCTGAATTCAATACCACCCTTAAAATCGCACGTCTTTCTCGAGCAGTTGTAGCGTTTGAGCGTCCACCAAGATGTTTTTCAAGTACTATTCTTTATTTTTTAGATAGTTACGTATAGCACAACGATTTTTTTTTTAATATGCGTGATACTTCTGCCAGTGAAACCTTTTTTCTTGCAAGTTATTGATCACTTTTATTTCTGCTTCACTTAATTTGCTTCCACGAGGCATATTACTGTATATTTAATATTAGAACTAACCATTTTCATGAGATAACACACCAAATAACAGAAAACTAATCACTGCAGTGAAAATCACACGAATAACTTCTTACTATCTTCTGATTTCGTTAGCAAATAACGACTGTCATATTTCTGTCGCGGAGAAAACCACATGTTTACATTCATTGTCTAAATTCTTGGAATTGCAGCCTTCGGTATTTCGTAGAACTGTGCAGTGTGCTTCTGTATGTAGTAAACAATAACAGTACGAATGAAGGAAGAAGAAATTTCTGAGTTCAATTTTCGTGTATGCTTATAGTTTTATCGTGGAGTGTATTTCACTTGTTGAAAGTGCATTGAAGTCGTTAGAGTATACTTTCATTTATAGATATGATTTTTAATGAAATTGTGGACTTTGAAGTTTTCATCCATGAATCGAAATTAATAATTTAATGGAGTGAAATGTACTCGAAATTTTTTTAGAATTTACTTCAATCAATTTTTTGTTTAATTGCACGGAAAGTTGCAGAGATAAAATGTATTGGATTTATTCAAAAAACGTGACGCCGATTTAATATATGTAGGCCATATCAAAGATAAATTGAAATTCAAATTGCAGCTACTATTAAAACTGAAATCGATAGTCTGAAAAGCCGTTTTAATCGAAAAATGTGCCGACGTTCTACGTCGATTAAAGCTTCAAAGAAACGAGGATTTCTGATTGAATCTCTTTGACGATCAGGATTGCCTTGTTAACTTAATGGACACATTAAACGTCGATTCGATCGTCGCCAATAATTTCGTCTAATTGTATCGTGAAGTGATCGATTAATTACTTTTGAATTTGATCGCTATTAACGAGTCCCTGTAGCTCCAGAGAAATTTTTCGTAATTGATCGATCAGAGTTTAATCCGATTGAGCGTTAATGCATTTTCATTTTACAAATCTTCTTCTCTAAAGGTTCGATTTATTTAAGCACATAGCATGAAATATTCAACTTTACTTCGGTGTCAATATTTTCTACTTTTCATTTCAGTTCTGAAACTTTGAAAGATTGAAACAAAAATGTTTGGAATTATTTAATTAAAAACTGTGAAATCCTACTATTACATTTAAAACAGCGAAAGCTCGAAATTAAACATTCGGAATTTTGAAAATGGAAACCTGAAGTTAAAAAATATGGAAATATGAAACTTTCAGATCTGAAATTCAATAATTTTGATATTTGAAACGCTGAAAGCTTCAAACAGAAACTTCGAGAACATAAAACTGTGCAGGTTTAAAATTTGAAAATATAAAATAGTGAACGTTTGGCAGCTCGAAATACAAAATTTTCAGTGTATGAACTTCCGAATCATGTAATCAACATTCATGAATTTTTGTACATTGTTATCATCTAAATTGTACCAAATATTCATCGGGAAAGTAGACGAGTTGAAAAAAATCTTCTCGATGGTTCGCACGATAACTATCGCTGAAATTATCTGAAATCAAAACTCAAAGAAAAAACTCTTAATTAGTATGAGCGTGGCTAGTGTCTGAACTACGGAAAACTAAATATATATAAATATTGAAGATTTTTCGAGTGGTTTGAAGGTCAAAATATTAATAAAATTCAGTGTCTTCAGATTGATGTCATTTTGTCAAAAATTACTTCCTTTCGAATTCCATGGTTCAAGCGCTTAGCGACACTCGTACTAATTAAGAGTCTATTTGAGTTTTTGATTTCAGATGACTTCCGCAGCAGTTATCGTGCGAGGCAGTCGAGAATTTTTCAGCTTATCTACTTCCCTGGTGAATAATTACAATACTACGGACTTTTATGCAAATGTGCATTTTCAAACTTTTCCACATTTCCAACGTTAACGCAGTTAAATAAGTGCTGCTTCAGCAAGACTGAATTTTCCCTTTGAAATGTTCAAAATACGTAACTTTTATTTTGCTAAGTTATTAAATGTCTATCATTCACCAATTTGGATGTATTAAATTGCAGAAACATCTGTAGTCTAATAATTACTATAGTTTAGATGATAACAATGTATAAAAATTCTCGAGGGTAGCATAAATGTGTATGAACAAACCTGCAAAATTTCATAAAGATATATCGTTTAATTTTCTTTAAAAAAAATCCAAAATATGCTCCTTCAGAAGAAGCCAGGAACGGAGTACACCCCCTTAACTTAATTTTTATTCGTAGGAAAAAAATGGTACAGTTTGATCCTTTTCTTTAGATATACCTAGCGCAGCAGCAAGTGATACGATCACCAGTTACCCAGTGTGTCGAAAGATCATAACACGATCATATTATGCAATTCACCACTGACACAAAACCCTTTACGGTGGCAAGGGATGGTCTGAAAATCGACACGACCCCAATTTACAACCCCCTTCCACCTTGCGTCAAGCGATGGTGCATGGCGTCCCTTTTATTCTCAGGCCAAACAATAATCCCATTGTTTATGGCAATTAAGCGACACGAGTCGAAGAGTCCAGCCTCCTAAAGCGAGTGGACTCGTGTCAACGTGATCGAGACACGTGATTGGTCTCCATTGTCGTTTCCATCACACAATGGATTTCCAGGCTGGATGTCGCGGTGGCATCGTGCTTTTGTCTTCCAGTTTTGTTTGTGGCGGGAAACGGGATATTTGAATATTTCTCAGATCAGATTCTACTGGGCGTCTCGTTCTCTGTAAGCAGCAACACGCTGCATCGCCTTGGACAATCATGGTCGGCAAGAAATAATTAAATAGCGCATATTGGGTTGAATCATACATAATTTGAGTGTTGTCTCCCTAAATTTATTGATGATTTATTAGAAGATGATTATTGTTGCTTCTGCAGCATGTCTACGTTTTAGGGATTTTCACTTTCAAGTATGAAGTAAAAATCCGTAGCCCAGACAAACCATTTGATTTGTTAGAAAGAAAAACAGCTGTTATGTGTCGGAAGTAATTTATGAGTCAGCCCAATACAATATAAATGTAACTTTAACTTATAATCTAGTTTTCAAAATTCAAATAGAAAGAATGAAATAGTATTTATTATAACATGGAAACATATAGATTTATTCCATAAGTTATACCGCGTTTTATCTTATATAATATGTGCGTGTGAAATAAGTATGAATATATTGGGTTGAATCATAAACAACTTCAGACATATAATAAATTTTTTATTCTTAAAAATTTAAGTAGTTTATCTATGCAACTGATCTTATGATTAGTTTCATATTGTATAAATTACTGTCAGATGCAAATATCTCGAGAATAAATGATCGGAACGGTAGTATTATTAAGGGCAATGAATTTGATTTTTTATACTCTATAGGAACATAGAAAAAAAATATAGGGTTTCAAAAAAATAACAACAAAAGTGACCTTAACAACTGAAAAAAAATGACGTACAGAAAATATACTGCAATTAGCCTGCCGGCCCCTCTAAACCAAGGCATTAAAAAAGGAGAATTTGTATTGGTATAGTAGTAAGGGAAGTAATTAAGGTGATCAAATTACGTTGTCCACCCTGTGTATAAATACCCTGTGCGACGTCGAGTCGCGAGATACCTCGTCCAAAGAATCGTATAGGTAAAAATCAGTTCGCGAGATATCTCGTCCGCGAAGGGGTTAATAGAACTTCCCTGTTTCTCCGGGAACACCCTGCATCTACAAACGTTCTGTCGGAAGTAAAGCTATTTGATTCATAAACTGACACGTTCCGTTGTGGATGAAGGCATGGAAACAGGCGAGACGTGTTCCGGTGGAAAGGATTTTCCGTGTCGCTTCGATCCGTCCGATGGATTCTTCGGTGTTGTTTCCGTTCAGGAATCAGCTGGGCTGAAAAGGGTTTACCATTTCTTCGCCTTCTCGCCTTTCATCGGATCAGTTTTCTCTGTTCCTCGTGACCGCGATCGATGATACTTCTTTAAGAGCAAACTTCCTGCTCCATTGCTGTGCCAGGGTCTTCGAAAGACGCTGAAATACGAAAGGAAATTATGGCGTGACCGGTCGAGCGGTGATTACTTCTACCGTATCGTCAACTGTTATGAAGATCGTATGTTTTTTTCGAATGAAATTTGTTTAACGTCTGGGCTAGATTCTACGGTATACGACAGGAATAAATAAACAGTGAATGTTGTGAGTATAAACGTATTTTTATTACAGAACAAGGTTAACACGTCCCGTTGCACAATGAAAAATTCCGTGCTCGGTCAGACACATTGAGGTAGATTTTTATTAAATGCACGGTTAAACTCGCAAATATTTAATTATTTCATGGGACACATCCTGTGGCATGCTGTCCTTCTGATATTTGTTTGATTAAAAATATAATGAGGGTTAGTAGTTATTTCATTTCTTTAAATTCGTTGCGTGGGGCGTGTGCGACTCACGCGGTACGAAACGTGATACTTATGTGTTGTAATATCTGTACATGTAAGTACTTTAGAGAGCAATTCTGAATCGACAAAATGATAAATTATTTCCTAATTAGTAATTTACTTGTAGAATTATATATAGTTCCATTTAAAAAACGAACTTGACCTTCATATCTGAGAAAATTAAAATGTAAAAAAAAAGTCATCTTCGCCACAAAAATTTGTTCCCTCGTACCATGCTATTGAAAAATGAGATAGAAAAACTTAAGGCATTCCAATTGGAAAATCAAAAACTTTCAAACTGGAAAATTAGAAGATTCCAATATTCGAGCTTCCAAGTGAAAAATTGAGTCTGTGAAACTTTTAAATTAGAAAAGAGAATATTCAGAGCTTTGAAATTTCAAGTTTTTAAAATAGAAAGTAAAAGTTATAATTTTTTAAATTGAAGAATAAAATATTTCGAGTTTCTGAAAAACTGAATAGAAAATAATGTTGAGCTTTTGAACATGAAGATTTGAAAGTTGTAGCTGGTATTTTGAAAGGTTTGAAATTTCAAGTTTTTAAATTGGAGGTATGCAATTTCAAGCTTTTAAATTGGAAGACTTAAAAGTTCAAATTTTCTAAATAAAAATAAAATATTTCAACCTTTTAAATTGGAAAATCAGATATTCCAAGTTCTTTTAACAATTAAATAAAAGAAAGTCCAGCTTTTGAACACGCAAATTTGAAAATTTAGGCTTGTATTTTCGAAGATTAGAAGTTTCAAGCTTTACAAGTGGAAATACAAAGTTTCAATCTTTTAAATTAGAAAATAAAATATTTCAACTTCCTAGGTAACTGAATCAAAAAAATAAGAAAAAAACGTGCAACATGTGAGCATGAAACCTTCGAACTTGTATCTTCAACGGTTTGAAATTTCAAATCTTCAAATTGGACGATTTAAAATATCGTCCGTTCGAGTTCAAAGATTCGGAACATTTTAGAACGCTTTGACGTTTTAGAATGCGCACAGCTGAGAAAATCGCACGTAATTCGGTTTTCCAAGGACTTTTCATCCTGCCTGTTGGTTTCTTGGCGAGCAATTTATTAAGTTTGCCACGTGACCCGTCAGAAACCGTGAATGTTCCTTTCGTATCGCGAAGCGAAGCAATTAAAATGAAAATCGTGTCTCCTCCAGAGATACAGCATCCTCTTATCTGTCTCGCGTCACGTGACGCGAATGAAAAGGCAATTTGTAACTGTGGATGCCACAATTTATCTTTCCGTGACATAGTGTAATGCTACGAAACCGGGACACCATCTTTGGGTACAACCATCAACGATTATCCGCAAAATACCACTGTTTTGGATGTTTAACTGTTCCAATAATACAGGGTAAGACGCCTAACTCGACAACTTCAAATTACTCGTAAATTACTTGCTGTGTGAAAACATGTTTCAAACAAAAGTTGCACGGTATCAAGGGGGATATATGTGCTGGTGATTATAAAAGTGACCTCTCACTTATTTTTACCTTATTTTTCCTTTTGAGATATTTCAGCGTTTTCGATTGATATAACAGAAAGTGCGTGAAAAATTTAATTTTTCTAGATTTCGGACTTAGGCTACTTCGATAATTACCGGCACGCATAAGGTAATAAACGTTTCTTACTACCTTATATTCTCATTGAGATATGAAGATCACCTTCAGTTTTTTAAATGGGATGCCAATTATTTCTTCTCGAATTTTGATAAAGTATCAAACGCTGTGTAAAAAAGTGTTATAGGTATCAAGTAGGGTCTAAAGTTAACAATTACGACTGCCAAAATTCGTCATATTTGGACATTGTCTTTGTCATTTCGTACAACAAGCTTGTGTTTTCCATCACTGACAAGGGGTGCTTCAGGACTGGCCCTCGCCGATTTTTATGAAATTTGGTGGGGTGGTAGATGTATGTCAACAATAACCGTAACTATAATTTTAGCCGTATATGGCCAGCCAGTTTTGAGAAAAGTACGTGTAAAGTTTGGAAAAATCACATATTCCCATATATTTGCGTATTGGAACACTACATTCAACAAGCGCCGTGGCGTAACGGCAAGTTTACGAGACTTCTAATTTTTTGTCCCAGGTTTAAATCCCGTCGCAGATATTTTTTTTTTGTTACGAAATATTGCATCCTACGTTACAATATGGAAATGTAGATTATTCTATGCAATTTTTCTTGAAATGTTTATTTACTCATTATTAACAATACAGTTTTATGCTGAAAGTAAAAATATGTATGTATAGTTTGAAGTATATGTGTAAGCAATATAGTTTTATTCTCTATCTGTACATACTGTTGAATGGAACTTATCACAAAAATAATTAAAACAAATTTAAACTACACCACGAATATCTCGCAAATGAAGGTTGCATGCACGAACAATTATAATTATGTACATCTGCGGGGAAATTAATGTCACTCAGATTATAAAACGTCAGGTAGAAAAATAAGGTATTGACTGTAATTGTCTTCTAAAAACAAAACCCGTAACGGTGTCAAAAATTCGTACCGATCGTTGTAATATTAATTTTCAGGGTGCAAATATTTTTATTTATGAAACACGTTTATTAGAACTTTTACTAAAGAATACATTTTATTCATTACATTGCGTGAAAATAAAAGTGGATAAAGTTAACTAACGATAGAGAGTTTTTTTATAATGTAAATGAAATCGATTTCCCCACAGATATACGTACATATTTTTACTTTCAGCATAAAACTGTATTGTTAATAATGAGTAAATAAACATTTCAAGAAAAATTGCATAGAATAATCTACATTTCCATATTGTAACGTAGGATGCAATATTTCGTAAAAAAAAAAATATCCGCGACGGGATTTGAACCTGGGACAAAAAATTAGAAGTCTCGTAAACTTGCCGCTACACACGGCGATTGTTGAATGTAGTGTTCCAATACGTAAATATATGAAAATATGTGATTTTTCCAAACTTTACACGTACATTTTTCAAAACTGGCTGGCCATATACGGCTAAAATTATAGTTACGCTTATTGTAGACATACACCTACCACCCCACCAAATTTCATAAAAATCGGCGAGGGCCAGTCCTGAAGCACCCCTTGTGAGTCACAATACGATGATATCAAAATTTTGCTCTTATTTTTATTCGTAGAACGCACAGGTACAATCTGCCCGTCTAATTTGGAGACACCCTGTGTATCATCCGAAATATATCATAGAAAATCCTAGTCAATATTTTCCAGACACACGAATGGTAAAGCAAGATAAAACTGTTCAGTATCAGCTAGTTTTCGCAGGTTCGTCAGATTTTTCGTCGTAAAAGTATGTTTCCTCTTCTTGACGCCACGAAACTAATTAAATGGTTGCAAATTGCTGTGATCCGTAACAATGAGTGCAAACAATTATGTAAAACATAGTACAAAATCTAAACTAAGTGCATACCTTAGAGTTGCCTGGCTATCAGGCCATTAAGTTGAATGTTTACCTTGTATAATCTATTGCTCTGTTTATTCGAGCAAATTTTTATACACTTTTTTAAAAGAAAAACAGCAATATTCAAATTGAAGAAAAAAAGGTAGTTCTCACGGGTGGAACGAGAACTTTCATCCATCTCGAAACGTGTTTATCTCACGTGTCTTATTTTTCGACCTCTCGAACCGGCGAACGGAAATCATTTTCCGTTGGGGGGATGGTGGAAGGGGGAAATTCTCGCGGAAATCGTTTTCTCGGTCGGTAAAGCGATAACGCGATGGCGGCCATTAAGGATCCTCGTATATTTCGAGCAACCTTGAAATTTTCCTCGTTTGTTCCTGAAAAAATACGCCGGAGAACGCGTGGCCGCAGTCGGCCGTTCATTTAATGGCGAAATAATTATTGGCGAGGACCGTTGAATTAAAACGTCGAGACTCTTCCGCTGGAAAAAACGCGGAAGCCGTGATTTCCTTTTCTATATCTACATAGTTGTTCCTATACAGGGTACTTCACGCAGCAGGAACAAGTCACAAAAAATGTTAGAGGAAAAAGGTGATTGGTTCAAAGACGACTACATTTTATACGACCAAATTTTTTGAGCAAGTATAACGATGCATGTGCATTTTACAGTAGCATCATTCTTTTTAAATGGAAACGTACACCTCCGTTCATAAGACTTAGGACACCAGCTGAACACACATAAAGGGTGATATCTGATCCAGATTATAGAACTTTCGCTAGTTTTATAAAATCATATGAAAAACATATGCAAAAGCACTTATTCAGGTATATATGTATATTTACTATTTATATAATTAGTTTTCCCATTTATTGCATTTGACATATTAAAAGTGTAATGAATCACGTCAGAAAATCCGAGAAGTCTGCTCTAAAACTATTAAAGCGAATGCCAGAATTAGTTAAAGCTGTGATTAAGAGACTTGGCGGATACACATATACACAAGAAGAAAGTTTAATTTTATTACAAGTAATTGGTGACTTCTCTATTGTAATATTGAATGTACAGGTTTTTTATTGTCTAAAGCAGTGATGGCCACGGAAGTTCTGGCGTTCTCCCACTCTAGGTCCATTCCCCTCGTTTCAGTTCCCTCCAGTTCACTCCACGTTCCACCGTCGTCACAGATCACAGCCTGTATGAGGGGAGTGGACCTAGAGTAAGTGGGCTACGGTATCAAACTAGATAATAATTCTTAAAGATTTTAGTAACTAACTGATAATATTTCAGGTTTAAGTGTTCTAATACTTATGCACGGGGTGTACATTATATACATTTAACCCTCGGTGGTCAGAGGTATTTTCATTGCTTCGTTACAGTCGGACAGCATAAATTCGGTTATTCGATAGTATCGTATAGTCTGCGTTTGTTTCAATATTTACACATAACCTGCACGATACAACAACGTATTTATAGTAATATATTTTTATGAATTTGAGGTCTAATGTACAAGGAATGATCGATTAGCCTTTCTGGAACGAAATGCGATATCAAGTCACACTCTACGTATGACCGTAAAGAGTTAAATATCTCAATTGAACATCTTGAAATTTCAACTTTAACATTGAAAATATGTACCTTGAGAACATTTCAAATCCGATGCAGCAATTATCAGTGCTTCAGAAAGTGAATTTCTCGCGCGTCGACGGAATTTCATTCACCAAACGATCCGTCCAAGGTATCTCGTCAGTAAGGGCAGAAGGAAAAGTGGCAAGGGCAACAACGGCGAAGGGGTGGGCGAGGGTGGTCGAACGTGATGCAACGGGCTTAAAGTGCGCTGCATAATCTAGGCTGCAACGTAATTACGAGGAAGAGGCGAATGCAACGAGAGCACGCAGTAACGATACACCGTGCTGCATTATGTTCGCGGTTCCTAGTTCGAGGACACTTCAGACGAGACCAGGTGTACCTTGAAGCGTCTGAAAGAGCCACTGTAACCTGCAGCAACAACGAACCTTCTGTGCTGCAATTGCACACCGAGATGCAATCTAGGTCGGTCCCGTCCTCTGATACCACCTGAATTAACCACCGAAATCGACATTCTATTAAGCGTGCTCGAACGTGAAATGTTGAACGTTTTAATTATAAACACACTGTTCAATGAATTCTAACTTCCTTTTTATCTGTAACATTCAGTATACGTTATACATTTATACATGCACAGGGTTACTCATTTGAATCTATAAATGCTAATATTTCGGAGACTACGTTGAATTAAGAAACCTGCTTTTGAGGGATTAGGTGAGGTAGGTGGAGGGGGATACTGCTACGTGCATGTGCATATATAAGTTCGCCAAGTGCTAGCGTTAAGTTCCTTTCAAGATCAGTAGGATTTTTTTAAAATGCCACATAGTATCATTTTTTCTACAAAAAGATAGAGCCTAACGAAACGAATTCAACGACCTCATATGTTGCATGATTTTAGTGGAACATATAACGATAATACGTAAATGCATTGTAATGAACTAGCTCCTGACTAATACTTTATCCAAAACCAACCGAATCGTCCACCAACATCTTTCCACATCGCAAACCTTCTCCACGCATCAGTCTGTGATTCATTTGTTTTGGTCCTTTTCTGCATTTTCTCCCTACTTCAAGAAACTCCGCATGAATCGGAAATCCCTTTAAAATCCTAGGTAACCACATTCTACGATCTCACTATGTTACGTTAGCTCAGTACTGCAGTGGCTCTGTCAGAATGAACTTGTGTCAAGTTTACAATAAAACCTCTTGGTTGAAACTTGGTAGTCTGAATATTATCCTGGGTAACCGCTAATCGATTACAGAACATTCCATTCGATGAAGTAACATGAGCATGTCGCACTGATCGCTACGGGCGACCTCGAGTAGCAGAGAGCGAAGTTCCTTGAATATTTGAACCTTGAACCTTGAATATTTTTAATAGCATACGTAGCTGTATTGCCTTTTTTAAATTCGTAGTGTTCAATGCTGCAAATGAATTTCGCTTACGTTCATTTTTTAACGCTTTTTAACACAGAGGGTATAGATCTGAATGCTTCGAATGTTCGGTGTAGACTACAGAAAGAATGCTCTTTCAAATGCATATTGTGAAGGTTGTATGCGAACATCGCATAAACAATGTATCTATGCTTATTTGACGTAGAAGACGGAACGACATTATACGCGTGGGATGATCTAATATAGTGATGGCCACCGGAGCTGCGGCCTTCCCCCACTCTAGGTCCATTCCCCTCGTTTATGTTCTCCCCAGTTCGGTTCTCGTACCCTCTCGGTCCATCGTCCAAGATCACAGCCTATATGAGGGAAATGGATCTAGAGTAGGGGAAGGCCGC
The DNA here is from genome assembly GCA_916610135.2 of Macropis europaea. Taxonomy (NCBI): domain Eukaryota; kingdom Metazoa; phylum Arthropoda; class Insecta; order Hymenoptera; family Melittidae; genus Macropis; species Macropis europaea. The sequence continues at coordinate 18,769,497 of OU744345.1, read as the reverse complement.
AGCTCCGGTGGCCATCACAGACCTAATGTAGGTATATGATAGAAAAAATACGACATGAATTGTTATGTCATGCTGCGTAATTAAATCTAGAGGACCAATAACGTATGATGATCACAACTATGGTGATATTCTGTTACAAGCTACAATTGGAATATACAGTTTAGAAAGCAGGAGAATTATGTCCGATCTGCTTTCTATACACAAAGTGTTTAACGAGATTAAGAGTAGTCCTCTATTATGAAAATACAATTTGAATACTCTTTCTGAAAGAGTCAGAAAGGTTACTCTTTTCAAGCCACGATTCTATTTATCTTCTAAACTCACAATCAGATAGTCAGATTCTATTATTAGGTTAATTTATAGTGCGATAAGGTTGACGCGACTCGCTACTATCACCTGGAACTAAACTGTGCCATAATATGCAAAATATTAATTCTGACTCATAATTAATTGTATGTACACTGTAAATTTATTACATTTGTATTCAAAAGGGCTTGATTCGTTTATGATATTAATAAAAAAAATAAATAATCATACGTCCTTCCTTACTTAATGGAACATTTGTTGTTGTATATTGCTACAGTAATATAAAAGTTTATATAGAATTTTAGAATTGTGTATATTTCAGAATTATTTAATTCGATTCAGTTTGACGTGCCAGTCGCTGATGAGATCTATGTCAGTCAACGTATTAAAACATTCTTTTGTGTAACGTTTTCTTAATGTCAGTTATTTAAAATAAAATTCTATTATTTTATTCGAAAAATTAGTTACAGATATATTCGCTCCATTAGATGGCCCAAGACAACATATCTTCAAAATATTAAAAAATTTTTTAATTTCGCAGTTTGAAATTTTGAAAATTAGAAATTCAGAATTCCGAAAATAGAAATCTTAACAGTTTATAATTGCAAAGTTCGAAATTTGGATTTGATTGTAAACAGAAATTTAATTGATCGTATCTTTGGAACTAAGAAATTGCAAATTTTGAGTCCTAGAACTGTAAAGTTTCAAATTCGTAGATTTCACGGTTGGAAATTTCAGTTTCCAAATCTTTCAGTTTGTAATTGCGAAATTCGTAAATTCCAAATCGAGGAATTGCAACATTTGTGATACCTAGGAGGACATTTGGAAATGTATAATCATAGAAGGGAACATTTATGCGTTTCGAAATTTTCTAACTTGTAGAAATTTGAAATATTAAAAATTTCAGATTCATAAAAATCTTTAATCATGGAACTTTAGATTCTCAATTTATAATAATTGAGAATTTTCACTTAATGAATGTATTAAACATAGTAAATCTCGTGCAGCGATTCAGTGGCTAAGGATAATTAGAAAGTAGAAATACTTAATGTTAAAACCCGCAAAACTTCAACAAGTTCGGCATAATTCTAAGAGCGATCCGAACAGTTTCAGATAATTGCACCACTTCCAAGACTACGGAAATCACTATGCTTCAACAAACTGTACAAAGTATCTCTGGAAAAGATTTCCAGAGGAGATAAAATGAAGTAGAAATGGAACAATTTACAATTCTTATAGTATATGACGAACACACTAAACTTTGAACGTTAAATATCATTACAAATAACATAATTTTTAAATATAAAAATGTGTATGTTTAAAAAAGTTTAATCTGTTCTTGATATACCATAATAATTGTAAATTGTTCCATTTTTACTTCTTGCACCTCTTCTGGAAATCTTTTTCAGAGACACAGGATTTTTAAATATAAAAACTATGTTATGCTTAGAACTTTCAACATCGTAATTAGTAGGAAGACAATTGTTCGGAGAAGAGAAAATTCTTGCCGTTGATTATTCTATATTTCCAGAAAAATAACACTAGTATCAGTAACGAAAATCCAAACGTGGTAATTATAAAGGAACTATTTTTTTGTTTTATTTTTAAGACTGAAACAACCTTCGTATGGGTTATTAGCAACCACAGTGTACCTAAGTTGGTTTACGTTGGATTAAATGAGGTACAAGGTGTCTCCAAAATTCTTTCACAAAAGTGTTCAACAGGTGAAAATGAGGAAGCCTAATAGCCCCAATAAACATGCGTCTTAAAATCATTTGTTTTTGAGGTACACATTACTGAAGTATCTTGCGAGATCCTTCATATCCGATATTGTACAGGATGCTTCCTAATCGATGATGCAACTGACACGTCGGAATTCCTCATTTCAAAAATACATCGGAAATTCATACAATGCTTTGTTTTCATACTTAGATTTAATGAATAAATTTGCAGAGCGACTTTTATCGAAAATAATAGGGTGTTCCTAATAAAAAAAAATGAAGATGATTTTAGAGTCTTAAAAATTGTAACTAATACAAAAAATTCATCAACATATTACACTATCCTTCTCGAACTACATAATATTCATCTAAACCAACTTTTGAAAAAAACAATATTTATAAAGTTATTTTAATGGTTTTAGTTAGGTATAACACCCTATATGATAAGCAAATAGTAAATTCTGAATTCCAAAAACACAAATGTGTAATGTAAATAGTACTTTATAAATAGAACTATAGAGCGTCCTAATGGCGAATTAAACTCATTTGTCGTGTGATTGTCTTATCGTTACACTATGAAAACGTTATCGGCAGGAAATGTTCCGCATCCGCCCTCTTGGTGCATCATACTGCAGTATGCTGCATCTACATTCTATGATTTTCTATCTATAGACAACTTTTTTATTTGAATTCTCCACGATGACGTTTGTGATTTTTCATTCTTAATATCTGATATGTTCTGCTATTATTTGTTTTTTATGTACTTTTATATTTTGTTAATTCAAGAAGTTCTGCTTTCGTCGTACCTGAAAGATTTTAGATAAATTAATCGATACAGTGCCTTTTTATTTTATAACTTGCTAGTAAACATTTATTGAAGGCAAACTGTTTTCACGTTTCTACGAAATTATTTCACACAGAACTTATTCAGGTACAACATTGAATAAAATGTTATTTGAATATTAACCAAATAAGAAAATAATTTATAGAAAAATTATTACATTGTTAAAATAAACTAATACGTAATTATTTGAAAATTACATTCAATCAAACAACATAACTTATTTTATTTTATTCGAATAACCATTTTAAAATAATTTTATTCAAATAATGACCAAGTCTGATGTATAGTAACAGCCCTGTAAAATAAATAAAAATAACAAGTTACTATGCAATCTACGAGAAAATCTTAATGATCATCGCAAAATACAAAAAGCATTACTATTTCTTTAAGGCATACAGCTTTATACATATAATCAAATATAACAGTTACCTACTGCCAATTGTTGCGAATAATAAGCACAATAAAGTTGAAGAGCCGTTAAATTGTCCAATTTGAAAGAAACAAAGTTAAGCTATTATACACATGCCAGAGAGAAATAAAGAAGCAAAGAAAAGCAGGGTTAATAATGGCGAAAAACACGCTTAACTCATTCTAGGAGATCGGGAAAAGGAAATAAAGGTTTTCGAACGTAAATCTAAAAGCTAGTAGATGAAGCACATAATCGTTGACAGCGTTTTAATTGCGTGGTGTGGTGTGGTTTTGTATGGTTGTTCGCATATGGTCGACGCCCGTTTCTTTCCCCTTTGATAAGGAACAATTATTGCCGATAGAGAGACGCCCCTCGATCCAATATACCGGGTGTCTCGAGTGCTCCGTCCCTAAAACAATAGCCTCTCTTCAAACGCCCCTAAAACTTCTTTGTTTAGAGGGAAAAAACCGCTAAATGCATCGTTGCGCCTCGAGATCTTGTGCACCGGATATCCTAGGCTTTTTCTTCGTTCGTTCCTTCCGCCATTCTCTTCCTTTAATAAATCACCCTGCGGTTTTTGCCGGTTAAAATGCACACGGTGAATCACGAAAATATTCGGACGCAATCGGACATTATTAGGCGGTGAACGAAAATTTTCGATTTCTAATTGAACAATTTTAGATGGAACATCCGAAATTCAAGGTTTCGAGATTCAAGTTGCTTTCGACGGTAGGATTTGTTAAAAGAATATTTGTAAATATTCTTCGTTCGTTCAGTTCTGAAATTTTGAATAGTAAATGGAAATGTTATTTTTTATGTTCTTGTTCGAAAAAATTTAGGAAATTGGGTTAGTAATGTAAAATGCATTTCAATAAAGTTATATTCAAATTAAATATTTTTATTATCTCATTTGAATTTCTGATTCTTAATACTTCCACTTTTCTGTTAGATTACATGAAATTTCGAGTCTGTCAGTTTTTAATAATAAACAAAATTTGATTACTAAACTCAAATTTTTATTCTTTTATTGAACAATTTTATATACAAGATTCGTGTTTCAAGTTTTCGGAATCTGAGATACATACTAATAAACTAGAAAAATTATAAATATTAAATTGTTATTTACATCTTTATATTTTTCTGGCATTTCTGCGGTTAATGGGTCACAAAAAATAATTTGCGAACCGTTTTTATTGTGGAAGGTTCTAGTTCTCAATACTTTCATGTTTTTATTGGAAATATTCAAATTTCATGTGGGCCAATTCTGGTACATGAATATTCAATGCTTCAGAAAACAAATTTCGCTTGCCATTAGTTTTCGCTATTAAAACATTGATATTTTCATTTACTTAGTTCAGATTCATGACTAGGATAATTATACCCAATTGAATAAAACATTTCGTTAACATATATTTTATTATCACGATAGATTTTTAGTATAAAAAGTAAATTATATAAATTACATTTTAAACAATAATTCTATTCAAGCACGTAAGTTAAAGTAACTTAGAAAGTGTATATTTTTAATACAAAAAATTGTTAATATCTTTCAAGTATGTATTGGATTAATTGATTCTAAACAGGGGCTCATGATTGCCATAACTAATTTTAATACGATTAATTCATTTGTCAGGTTGTGTTATGTTTGTTTGAAATCGTAACGAAATTTCTGGTCAGGTTTTCAAATATTCTAGAAGTGTGTTTCTTTGTAACTGCAGTGAAAATTTTGTAACAATGATGCCCCTAACAGAAATTGAAGGAGAACATTGTCAGGGATTGACGTACACGCTGTCAATGATTTAAGGATAATGGGGATGTACGTGAGTAGATTGTTCCATGAATAGGATATTAGTTCCCGATCCCGTGCATATCCCGCGACATAATTCTTTCGGCGACCGTAAAAATCGAACGAAAGCAGAATCCGAGAAGAGACAGCATGATCGAGAATTTTTCACAACTTTTAGGTTTTCTATGCTCTATCGTTTCTGTATGAAATTACTCTAAAATAAATAAAAAATTAAACGTTTCATTGAAATTGTTATTCGAATCTTGATTTTACGTTTTTCATATTCTTACATTGATGAGAAAATTGTAACAAATTTAAGAGGATAAACTTTAAACGTGTCAGAAGAATTTATAAATTTTAAATAAAAAGAAAAGAAATAGATTGTGCAATTTAATTGACCAAACAGAATATAGAAGTAATACATGCTGATTGGATTAAGAAATACCCTTCATGAATACGAAATGATGTTTCACGATATTTATTATTACTAGTCATACAAATGATGTTAATGGCGACAAATACAGAGTTGATATAAAACTGATGTTAATGGAATGAAATAACCGTGTTAAGATATTCCCAATTTACTGAAATATTTGATCATTTAAATATAATCAAATTATAGTAAGAAGATTTAAAAAATCAATTGGATACTAAAATATAAATTGTACAATAAATGATAAACAAAAATTGTACACTCCCGGAAAGAAAAGAGCACACATGTATTATTAAATTCTTCAGTAACCATTTATAATTTTTCAGTCGCAGTTAATTATACATAAACTTTATGTTACAGTAATATAATACGTATTTTTATATTGAAACTGTTATTATTGTTGTTCGTATTATACATATAAGAATATGTTGTTAACTGGAGGCGACAAAGCAATAGCATATTTATCAAGTGTTAAACCTCCTTTATTCTCTATTACTTGGACCAGTCACTTTGATAGCAATTTCTATAAATTGTGAATCTAATTTTATGGAAAATTGTTCCATTCTCTTACGATACATTCTTTAAAATTATTTAATATTGATGCTTTTCCCTTTTCGTTTTAATTAGGAATGTAATGTCGCATTTACTGTAGAGATTTGCAGCTAAAGAAGAACTCATATATACACTATACACAAAGGAGTAAAGCCACTACAGACTTAATATAGTCTTATTATAGTTTTCGTAAAATAGATGAAAAGGAACTATTACTTTAAAAATGCATATTATGCTACTGCCTGTCGACTCAATCTTGTGACTCGACTGTAAGATTAATTAATCGATAAGAAATTTTCAGTATGGATTATTTCTTTTTCTAATAAAAATGTTTAGTGACATGAAATAAGATGATACCACTGGACAACAAGAATGTATCAGTAACTCTTCGTCAATGTAGTAAAATCTTTGTATATTACACCTTCAGCCTTCAGGTGCCAAGCTTGAGTTGTCCAGAAATGCAAGAATGCAATACATACAAATAACGATTTGTAATCATGAAATAGTGAATATAAAATCAAGAACATAATAATAGCGCGTATGTGGTATCTTTCTATCCGAAAGTATGAACATTAAAATTGTGTAACATAGAAGAGTGTTCCTCTTTTTATTCAAACGTATGTAGATTCGAACTTAATACAGTTCAAACTGTATGAAAAGCAAATGAATAAATGAGCTTACAGTCAAATAAGCTTTAAATATTTAATTCAGTATTTCTGCAGAAACGTTCGAAATTCTGAGTCTCGGCGACTCGAGCGCGACAGGCTCTGCGCATGCGCGACGAGGCTGGTGCATGCGCAGTGCCGCTGCTACCACCGCGGGCAACGGTTACGTGCAGCCAACGCTCGCGCTGTCGCCTCAGTTAACCGCCGCGTCTTGGTCTACGTATTTCGCGTTACTCTTGCATTGTCTCCATTTCCTTCTTTTCCTGTCGAAAGAACTGAAGTTTTCTTCCGTGCTAAACCCTTTGCGACCAGCATGACACGTCCGCGGAGCATTTCACCGTTAACGGCAAGTTTCATTCAGTCATCATATGAAATATTAATTCTTACACCTAAATAGACTTTATCAAGTTTGTAGAACTGAATTTTTGCGGCTAGTTTTTGTCACAAATATTCATGCTCGTATCTTGATCATTTACTAGCTGTTACGTTTGTACAAAAACTAACTGCGTGATGAAGGAGACAACTACCTTGTTATCTGATACAATGCTATTGTATTTAGGAAATAATTTTAACGAATCGATCGTTTCTTCGAAACTTTTTCGATGTAACCGTTGAAGTAACGCTTATTGCAGTCGAACGCGTGAAGTTACAGTTTGTTGTGTTATATAATGGCCGACAAAGTTTGACAGCTTTATGTCAGTTTGAATGAGTATTGTTTAATTACCGCTTCCAGTTTGGTGCTTGCTATAAGGTTATAAAATTGTATTTGATTCTGAATCCGTTTAGTATTTCTATTTACAGGTCTACGGATGATTGAAATGATAGGATGTCGTTCTTTCATGCATTTTGTCGTGTTCTTAGAAACTGTCTTTAAAGCAATGGAAGGAAAATGTATTATATTTCATGAATACTGGACTAGGACCCGCAGTTTCTCTAATCCATGAAAATCACAATACTCGACGATTTTCATATTTCCATGATAGAAAAATGTTAATATTAGTTCATAAAATATGTTAGCTTGTAAGATACTTCTTAATTGCATAATTTTCAGTGAACTCAGCAGACGCAATCGAACGTATAATTAGTTGGATATAATAAAATACTGAAAGCGGGAGCGTATTTTTTTTCAAAATGAGGTTGTTCATGCGATTTCAGCGACAAAAGTGTCTGGTCATTTGCTTCAGCAATTCGTTCCATCTGGATTTTTCGTAAAACTCCTATCCGCAGTTTTATCCGTTTGTTCCGACCGGAAGAGATCCTTTTTTTTCTCTCTCTTCCTCTCTGTTTCCCTTTCTCTTTGCTGGCCTCTCTCCAGAGCCGAATAAAAATGTTCCATCGAGTGTGTTTCTCATCATTTTCGCTCTTATGCTCTTCGACTGACACGTATACGCGCAATATCCCCGCGTCTAAACTTTCCATCGAGCTTTTCGCGTCTTAATCTCGTCGCGAAGCGGCTTTTTCGCGCTTGCGATCCTACTGCATCGATGCGCTTTCATTTTCGAGCTTTCTACTCGACTCCATGTGAATTAAACTCAAGGCGTGCAAGTTCAGGAGCTTTTCGTATCTTATTATCGACGCTGTAGGAATGTTGAACTCGCCTGCAAGCTCAACTGATATTCGGCTTTTTTACTTCGTTTGAATTTTATAAAGCTCTGCAAGCTCCACTGCTACTACAGCATTTTATTCTCGTGTTTATATTAATTCAGTAAATTTCTGCAAGCTTGGCTGCTTTTCGAATCCTATTTCTTATTCTATGTGAATTTGAGAATTGTCTCTAAGCTCGATTGATGTTCGAATTTTATTTTTGACTTTGTGTGAATATTGGAATACTCTGCGAGCTTGATTGGGTTTCGATTTTCATTCTCGAGTATGTATATATGAATTCGGTAGAGGTTTGCAAGCTCGACAGCTTTTCGAATCCTATTAGCACTTGCTGTATGTAAACTTGATGATCGTCTGCAAGTTCCTTTGATATTTGAATTTTATTTTAAACGTTGTCTGCATAAAGTTTGTAAAGCTCTGCAAGCTTCACTGATACTCGATTTCTATTCTGAAGTGCATACGAATTCAGCAGAGTTTTACAAGCACGATTGCTTTTCCAATCGTATTACTTACTCTGAGCGAACTTATAAATTGGCAGCAAACTCGACTGAAAATTAGAAATTTGGAATCGAGCCGGAAGTTGAAAAATTTAAATGCTTTTACTGTCCAAAGTTTCAACAGCTTAAAATTTCTGCACATGGAGCTTTCCAAATTATAAGAGAAGGACACTTGAATGATCAAATTTCAAAGTTCACTGTTTCTAAATTATCAAAGTTATGAAGTCTTAAATCTTTTAATTTTCATATTCTATTTGTCAGACATAGGATTTGCAAGATTCACGGTGAAGTTAATAAAAAAAACCCTTGTAACATGTTACGTTTTAATTAAACCTATTCTAGTTTTCGTAACCAAAAACTAAAGGACGAAATATTAACAAATGAAATATGTACGTCAAATAAATATAATCGACTATTATAAATGTGGTTACCAATGTTTAAACTAAAATGCAATGAAATGTTTAAAACATTCAGCGAAAGATATTGTCAAGAAAAAGATCACTGTAAAAAAGTAAAGAGCAGCGTTAGGCAAGAAAAGCCTAGGATAAGTGTAATAGGCTTCCATTAGAGGTTCCTCCATGTTGGAAAATGTTTCTACTTTTCTGAATCGTCTTCCATTTTCCGTCGTTTATCTAGATGTTCGCGTTCTCTCGTTGGAAGGAATTTTATTTGTCGCCTAATAGCGAGCTTAGATCGTAATCTCCATAGTAATCACCAACGAAGACGTAAATCTTCGAGTTGACGAGTTGTTTCGCGGTTTATGGCTGCTCGAGGGAACAATGTTGTTCCTACAATCTCGGTCTTGGTATTCTGGCAATTCTTACAAATGAATCCTACCTAGACTTTCTTCAGTTTTCAAACTGGAATCATGCATGTTAAACCAGCGCTGAATTATTATTTATCTATTTTTTCCTTTGTTGAACTCAATATATTTGATTGATCAAACCTCGATTAGTATAATAAAGCAGTACAAGTTCTTTAATTATATTTAACTTTAAATTTTGATTTGGTTTAACACAGCAAACAATCATATTTAATACTGTGATTTATCAGAGATTATAAAGTATTGAACTTTATCACTAAGAATTAACATGTGCTTTTGTTTTTCTTTGTTTCAGGTAAGTGAACGGTGTATAATCCTTCAAACAAACAATAATTTCGTACCGGTGAGTTTTATTTAAAATTTTCAGCTACTATACAAATTCCAACTCCAAACAATCTTCATTTTTTTAAGAATAATTTTCAATTTAAAAACGTGTAAAGCGTTAATGTATGTTATTAAATGTTTAAACCATCTGGAACATACAAATGATCACGATTGTCCTAAACATAATTGTTCGCTATTGAAATAATTTTTCAAGATTATTATAATCTGTAAAAAATCATTATTTGCAATATTCAACATACATCGATAGTTTTTAACCGACTGTAACCTGTAAATAATTTGAATTGCGTTAAACATAACTTTCAATTGGAAAATCCCGGTTAATTAACATTCGCCGAGAGAATATCACTCTTTAATGAATCAGGTGGCTAATTAATCGGGTTTCAAAGCGTGAACAAAGAAATCGATGCGAGCTTTTCATTATTTTTTCTTTCGCGCGCGCGTATCGATGAAAGAAAAGGCGGGCTTCCATGAAGCGGCGCGGCTGCTTTTTTTCGCATGATTTCGAATTCGAAATTAGCCTTCAGTGGTACTCAGGATGCGCCATACGCAGGCAATATGATCGCGAAACATTGCCATAATGAGCGTATTCGAGTGCAATCGATTGCACAGGGAACGACCCAAATACCGTGAATTCTCCTAATTCATCGCCGCGTTCGTCTAACATTTTTCAAACGCTAAAAATGTTCTTCTATACCTTGAAATCTGGCGTTTCTTTTCAGTAGAATAAAAACCGTAAACATTCTTACGATCCATAAATAAAGTCGCTAAAATTAGTACAAATAACATTCTTTACAGAATGATTAAAAGTATGTAAATATATATTGGTTATTTAATTAGAATTATTCCAATTCGAAATATTGGGTGACAGAATATGCGTCTCGATCAAAATAATTAATTAACTTTTACATTGTCATGAACTGACTGCCCCTGTCCACGCATATGTATCTGTACATTAATTATAATACGATAGTATTGCATAAAACTTCATCACCGTTACTACTACAATTACCACTGGTGCTGCTATTATCATTATTTCCGGTCTTATAATTATCATTACCATTATTATAATTGTTGTTATTATTATTATTATTTAAATCATTATTGTTATCACCATAAGAATTGTTACTATCGATATTTCTGAGACTGTGAACATCACCATCACCATAGGCGTTACGCGAATCGGAAGGACCCAGGTCAGTCCGAAGACCCTTTTCTCACACCATATGACCGTAGCTACCCCTCCCTTCCATTCCGAGTTTTGGTAATAAATGTTTCCCGAAAAATCACACACTCCTACTCGAGCAACTAAACCGTTTAGAAATAAAGAAAACGTCAGAAATCACACTGAAACATTCACTTTTGAAACCCGCGACTTGACGATCTCAATCGTTTCGGACCATTCCGTAACACACATATTATTTCTCTTTTCTCTATTATTCTTTCTTATGTCAAAAAATTTCCCTTCCATTAAATAAATAATTTTTTTTTAATTAAATGCTACTTTAGGATTTTATTAATTTTTCGGACGTTTACTGTAATTCGAAAATTACTGGAAAACTATTTTTTTATTGCAAGAAAAAATTGCAGGCGGGCAATCGACGCACGGTGTTTTATAATTTCAAATCGTCGCAGTTTTTATTTAAAAGTTCGCGACGGATCAAGAACGGCGGGAAAGTCAATCTCCGAGCAGGAATTCCATTAAAACTCCGTGAAAAGGGCGGAGGGTTAGGAAAGTTCGAAGGGCATTCGACAATCCTGTAAAGAGTCAACGAAAACGAGAATCGAACGGTCGAATCTTCGAGATTGTCAACCACCCAATTCACGTGAAACTAATCCCCCGATAGTTGCAAAATTTCATCCCCCGATACCGGAAGCCGACTGGATTTCTTTTTGAAGTTATGAAAAATCGACTATGTTATATCACCAGGGAAACGAAATTTGAAATAGATGAATATTTATCGAAACGGGCTACGTGAGGGAACACATACATTTCTATCGTGCTTCGAACCATCAACTAAGTTTTTTAGTTAATGAAAATTATTCTAAACATTATATCCTTCCGTACAAAAATATTCATCTTTATTATGCATAGAGACTGATCTTAATCTTATTAATTACTACTATTGGAATTTCTGCAATACAAAAATGTTTATAATTTGAAAATTGGAACTGTTAATAGTCTTAAAAATTGGATCATTGTAATCTAGAATTATATAAGTAACTTTGATGTTCGAAATTTTAGAACTTGAAATGCATAAATCGGAAACATTGTAAATCAGAAGTTTCAAATCGAGAACTCAGCAAGTTTATAAATTTTAAGCTTGAAATTTTATATTTCGTAAATAAAAATTCTAAATGTCGAAAGATTGGAAAAATTTTAAAAATTTTGAATAATAATATTGAGGACTTTTGCATTCTAATTTCCAACAAATTTTAAACGAACATCTGATCGCATAAAAATGGTTTCAAAGTAAATAAACAGTTTCTGTGAACATTTTAAAAATAAAAATTTCAGACATCGGGAAAGTGATAAAATCTAATAAATATTGAAGAGTTTTTAACTCTATTTCGAATAAAGTTTAAACGAAAATGTTGTCGCGTAAAAGTGGTTTCAGAGTAAAAAAAATAATTTCTGTAGAATTGCAGTTAACTGTTTAAACGGGCAACAATTAAACCGCGAAATTGGCCGGCAATTTTCCCTACTAAAACGTGTCGACGGTATTTTCACTTTAAACGCTTTAATCTGTCCTCCAATTAATCACCATTTAGTTGATTAACGTTTCAATATCATTCTCGCAAATTCGATGTACAGGATGTTAAACAATTCTCAAGAAATCCCACCATCACTTAAAAATGCAGTAATATAAATTATAAAAGTCATCTCAAATTATTTCCATGTTTATTAGGCTCGAAACAATTTGTCAAATGTTGAGTACTTTACATGTTTTAAACAAAAATTCACTTCTTTTTAAATATACATGTATCAAACTCTTATTAAATCGAACGATTGACTGATTATATATTTCATTAAAAATACAATTTCGTCTGAATATTGATTAAACCTACAATAAGAAAAATTCTATAATAAGAAAATAAAATTTAACAGTATATGTATAATGTCTATGTCTTATAATTTTATGTATAAATTCGTTTTTTTTTCTAAGGCCAAAGGATACCTATATTTTTGCAATAAAAGAATTGGTAATGAATTAAATGTATTGTCGTTTAATCTATAATTATAAAAAAAATCTTGTTTCATTCAATATCCGTCGTGTCGAAGGTTAAAGAAGGTGTGAAAGGGAAGGATATATTTGTTAATCCGTTCTGCCTACAAAGCAATCGTAATTATTTCCTCTATCTGGAGGAGAAAAGGCTAAAAGGCATCGGAGGCACTTTATTCGTTGATAATACTTCGTTTGTGACGAGAAACGCCGGAAAAAACTTTCGGATTTGCGATTCATTTCCACGGACAGTTCCCTGTCATTGTGCTCTAATCTTATTTTATTATCCCTAGACTGCGAATGTTTTTTATGAGAATATACATTTTTAAATTCCCATATCTTTTGCCTGAATGCATCCTAATAAATAGAAATTGGTCAAAACTGTACTTTGCTCTATAAAAGTGTAATGATATACACGAATGCTGTCTGCGCATTACAGGACTGCATGTAAAATCATAAATTATTCAGATCAGTTAATTATGTATAATTATTTTTTTTTCCAGTTTAATGTTTCTTATTCTTCATATTTGTGTTCAAGTATATTATTTAGCATTGTCGATTTACATAAGATCGATGGGTTAAGAGGTCCTACTCATATGCTAAACAAATAGGTGTATAATAATAGTAATAATAATAGTAACGACAATGACAGACAGCAACAAGTATAGCAATGAAAATAATAAAGATAAAAATAAAAATAATGGTTACTATGAAATGAACGGCTCAATTATTTACAATATTGCTAAATTCTATTACGTTGCATAACATGTAAATATAGCATACGAACTATCTTTATGAAAGCAGGGATGTTACTTGAAGCTTCAAACTTTTGAAAATTTATCATATTCAGAATTCAAATATTTCTGCCTTTTAATTAAAAAAAACTGTAATTTCAAATCTAGTATAGTAAAAATTCTCAAAAATTTCTTTTAATAATTACATTTTAAAAATTCTTTTAAATGTACTTTTCTAAATCATTTCTTTCTTGTATTCATTACTATTGAAATAAATGATTTTACTTTTTGTAATAAAATCACAATTTCGAAAATTCTGTTTCTCAGATATTTTTTATTTATTGCAACAGAACGATAATATCAAAGATGAAAGTATGGAATCAGTGTGAATGAATTAAAACTAACCTTTTAAACAATTTTGCAGGATTCACTTTGATTGCAGTTTTTTTAATAACTCTCCAGAGCAGAAATTTGTGTCAGCCGTGTTCGGCTAAAGAAATTTCGTTAATTCACACATTTTCAGAATAGTTGAATTTATTTTAGAAGTCTTTTTTTAAACGCGGTCGTAACATCGTATCGATGCGATGGTTTAATATCGTGGTCGATAGAGTGCAGAGTCCGATAGGACACTCGTTGCAATCGATTCTCATAAGAACGTTAATCCGCCATGGAAAGTCTTGTGCATGGAATAACGTGAGTTTAAAGCTGCTTTTTTGCAGAATTTTTCCCGGATTTTCCCAGCAATTCAAACTCGACTGCAGTAATTCCGTAAGCGGAATTTTCTCGGCTCCTCAAGCTTTTAATCGTTTTATTAAGGTCATTGTGCGGTATTTAGACGATCTTCGTGTCGATAATTTTCAGTTACACGAGATCAGCTCGTTAAACGCGTAATTTATTTAGTTACACGGTCCACCCATTATTTATGTACACTGGTTACATAATTAAGTAATAACGTCACAAGGTAAATGCATGAAATAAAATGGTCGAAGAAAGAAATATTATTTTTTAAATATTATTGGAAGTTTCAGTTAATATATCGTTAAGGTTTAAATAAATATAAACTGCTTGCGACGCAAATTAGTTGAGCGAATATACGAAAATACAAAACAACGACTGCATTAGAAATGTTAACGGTACATAAAGTATCATGTAAAGCAAAAATCTTGTAACAGATGAGACATTAAGAAAAATATGCATTTTGCGACTTATAAACTGTAACTAATGACAAAAATAATTTTATATTTTTTATCTTTCGAACAGATATGAATTTTAACCTATTTTATTTTTTTAGATCGTTTTTATTGGTTGATCTATGTATTCCTTTAGAAATACAAGGAAGAGTATAATGTTTTATAAATTTTTTGTGAAAGAATAGTTCGTAAGTTATTTGATAATACTTATGTATTTAGACAACGAATAATTTACGGTGAAATATCGTTTCACAATCTCCTAAAATTTCCAAAGAATCTCTATAGAAGCATCACATCATTTATAGGGTAATTTGATAAGTTAATTATCAATTAATACATACATATTGTATTTACAAGGAGCATGTTATTTCTTAATACAAAATAAGCGAATCTTTCTCTTATTTTACAGCTCTTATTGTTAGCTCACAGTAGTGAGCTTCTTAAACTTCTCGAGCTCGAAGAAGCTCACAGACACGTGATCACGTGACATTAGATGGGTGGTAAATGGCATAAGAGATTTTCTCGCGGCCTAATTAGTTGAAAGGCACGTTAACCACAAAGGGCTTTCAATTGAATTTACTCGTTCGTTATATTAACACCTGCTGTCTCGCACCCTTTTCACCTGAATCTACTTTAACCATGTCACGTGACCATCAATTACAGTCCTTTAACCATCTACAAGAGAGAGTTTCACACCCTCACCTCTGTGTGTCTTGCGCGAGTCCATTAGACTCCAGACTGATTCGATTAGGCGCGTCATGTGAGACTAATTCCTGAGTGTTAATTAACCGACACTTTCTCATGTTGTTCGATCTCGAAATTTAAGGTACATATGTGTACGTAGAGATCTCAATAACTAATGATACTTGTATTATACAATTTGTGTTTCACATCGATAGCGGTACATTGTTCAACATATGCTCCTCTTACATTCATGCACTACTTCCATGTAGTATTCCTGGCAACAAATTTTCGACAAACGCAATAATACGGAATTAAGAGGAAACATTGTGGTCTTTGAGGTAGAAAATACTATTGTATTTATTTAAAACACATGGTTAAGTAAGATTAACCTGTTATGAAATAAATAAAAAAAAAAATGAAAATTTTCGTTTATTATTAAAGAGAAAAGAGCGAGAAAACAAAATGTTACACGGAATAAAGTGTTTGGTGGGCAGCAGTCCTGGAAAAAAGTAACCGATCAAATTTATCAAAATCAAAATTGATCAAATCAGGTTCGATGGAACCTGATACATTCATCGAGTGATTATTTCAGCTACGAGTGAACACTTTTTCCCAGGACTGCTGCCAATCAAACACTTTTTTCCATGTAACATTTTATTTTCTCACTCTCCTTTGATCGTAATGGAAAATTTTTATTATTTTTTATTATACACTTCATGCCAGACCAATCTTTATTTACCATGTGTTTTAAATATACATAACAGTATTTTGTATCTCAAAGACTGTAATGTTTCCAGTTACATCCATATTATTGCCTTTGTTCGAAAACGTTTTGTCAGGGGTTGTATTAATAAACTTTCTAATTTCATTCTCAAAGAACTAGACGTGAGTGTCTTTAATCAATTTTTATAGAGCTCGTTTTCGTTATCTAAGAACTAAAAGTATTGTCCCTTTAGGACATTTTCAATTTGAAAAATATGTACAAAATTTCCGTAGAACGTGTACCAGAAAACTGAAAAATAAATGCTGTGCGTCATTCCAAACTTCAAAAACAGCCATTGAGGCTAGGTGCATGTCATAAATGCCAAGAGAAGTTGTTGTCCAACACAACCTAGTTTTGTAACTAGATAAATAATGAATTAAACTGGACGTTAACAAACATGTTTGTCTGCGAAATATATCTACATACGTAGAAAGACCATACGGTTAAAAATGTAGCATTATGGACGAGGAACTAAAATTTTATAATAAGATTCTCATTACTTATTGGACACTCCACGTGAGTTTGAACGTGATTCCAAATTTTTAAGTTGTCAGAGTGAATACGAAAGGATTCAGTTCATGTAAAATGTATTTCATTGGCAAAACAGACAATCAGATATTGTTTAATCAAGTGTTAAGGTGAACTATATTGAATGGCAATTGAGAATAACAATGGATACGTCTGGCACCAGCACATATTATAGAAATTGCTATACATACGTATATGTATGTATAGATAAGCTTTTCAAGAAGATCTCAAAAGAAGGGAACAGACGATAGTTGCTCTACAGGGTGTCCTTAACTTTTCCACGTGAATATCATCGAAACTGTTAGAGATATCGAAAAACGTTTCAGACAAAATTGAATGATTTCGAGAGGAACTTAAGGTGGTCTCAATAGTTTTTTTTTATGCTCTAATACGGTCAGTTTTGTTTTTTAAACGGTAATTTCAGTCTCAATTAAATTTACATTAGGCCTTGCAGAAACAATTAATAGACCCAAGTTAGGTTTCCAAAAAACTATTAATAACTATAACTTAATTATACGTTTTTATAATATTCTAGTTTATTTCAATCACTCTGGATGAGGTCCGAACATGATTTTATTTTATTTTTTATTTTTTATTAATCATGTCGTCCAAGATATTTTCTAATGAATACATGTGTTTAAAAATTTATTTCCAAACCGTACAGATAATTTTATATTTGTTTTTTTTTATAGATAGTTTATAAAGGTTTAGAGTATTTTGTCATTCTGTGTGATCGTTGTAAAGTATTTTTGAATTCTGAATAATCGTAGAAAGGGCAATGGCGTTAGGCTGTGTTCGTAAAATTCTTGTTCGTTCCCTCTTTAGCATTTTCGCGTCTAGGTATTCTTTTTGAAATCTCGAAGGGGTCGTAGGTACCGTTAATAACGTTCCCAGACTGCTATGACTCCTTTTAATGAGTATTACGTCAATTATGACGGCTGGTGGTCATTAAACTCTTCTGTACGAGTGCAAACCGATTTACGCGATTTTAAAAATCGATTGTGACGTTCGTCTGATCCTTCTTTTTTATTGTGAGTGACTAAAAGTATTATTTTATCGCGACCGAAAAATAAACAAAAAATAAATGAGTACTTACTGTTTCTTATTTGTACAAAACCAATTAAACATTTTCTATTACTTAATAAAATTAACGATTTTTATATTTAACACTTTGACGGCCGCAAATATATTGTGGAAACTATTATATGTAGTTGCCTTTGACTATTTTTGCAAGAATTTTTAAGTAACAAAATATTTCATATTATTCTCCTTTAGAGAATATTTTAGAAATTCCATTTTATAAGTACTCAGGTATTTATATTTTATCATGTTCATTTATTTGTTTTACATGCGGCTTATTGGGATTAAATAAATAAAATCACAAATATATGACAACCGCCGTCAAAGTGTTAAAATGCATATTCCTCGAGCTACTAGAGACGATGAAGACTATTTTCACCTGGGAATACAGTACAGATATCTGCATTAACAAATAGGACGTGCAAAATTGAATCGAACTAATATGAAGTAACTTAAAACACGTGGAATATTAAAATTCATCACAAATTAACATTCATCAAACCGCAAGACATCACCAAGAAAATATTTTCTCTGAAACGGAACACGCGTGCCAGCTTCTCGACATTTCTCAAAGAATGAAAAAGTAAATTGAAACAGTCATGAAACGCTTGGGAACGCTTAAAAAACGTCATTAATTAAAACCTTCAGGCCACAGAAGATTATGAAGGAAATTTTTGCCTTGAAATCGAGTCTACCTTGAAACAGAGTTCCTGTTCTTCGACATTTCTAAGGGGTCCTTCCCTTTCTTTTTTCTCCTTCCCCCGTTTGGTGTTGTGTTTCGTGATCAACGAGCACTTTGGCCCGCTAGACACCCTTTTGAAATCACTATGGAAAAAGAAGGAGGGAAAACACCCCCGATGAAAGTCGACACCTCGTCGTCCAGGAGACAGACTTTGCGGGGCTTTTTCTAACGATCCTGAGCCCTGAAACCCGTCACTTTCGTCTGAACATCCGCCAGCGTTAATTGGGAGAAGTGTCGCGCCTTGATGAGACGAATTTTCAATTTCTTCTCTTTTTTGTACTTCTTCTTTGTCTCTGACACTCTGTACATGGACCCCGACACTGTGGTATTTAAATCGTGTGTCATCCGAAGAGATGTGTGACATTGAACGTCTGACGCGATCGTTCCCCGATTTCGCGTTTATAAAATAAGTCGCTGGTTTGTCAACGTTGTGGATACTCGAAAACGGTGATGTTTAAATAAATAACAATAATAACTATTTAATAATAATGTGTGTAGTATTTAGAATGTGTGTAATATATTTAAAATTGTGTTTTCTTAGAAACGAAGAATTCTCTTAAATGTTCCAAAAACATGTTTCATAAGTCTGACGATTAAAAATTTTATAATATATTATCTCGAAAATTGATTTAAATTAACGAGGATTAGTTTCATGTTCTTTTATGGTGATTGAAGATCCAAAGCAGTGCGTTGATGGTTTGTTTATTGTAATCGGATGGGAAGTTCTTTAAGTACGTTATTTATATAATTATAAAAATAGAAATGTAAGTGCAGTATGTTTCATTACAGCAATTTAAGAAATTTTAATTTTTTACCATTCGATTCTACGGCGAAAACGTAACATGTCTGCTACCATTGTTCGAAAAAATCAATAAGTTAGGGACTATTTCGAGCGATACCAATTTTGGGACATCCTATAGGTTTCGTCGGTATACTAAAAGTCAGAAGATGTAAGGCCTACGAGATCAAAAGATTTAAGATTCTAGATTATGATAACAGAATGACTCACACTGTGACAAGATTTCGCATAAAAATGAGAATGTTATTTTGGAATATAAAATATACGTATAATGGTACACAGTTAAATGCATATTGTTATCAGTGATAATTTTAGCTCGTGACTGACATAGGATGACCAATCTTTGGATGACTCGATTTCAGATAATCGAAGTTCTAGTGTAACAGAAATTATGTCTATCCGCGCAGCAATTTTATACAGTCTGTACAGTGTTAAAAGACAATTTTGCGATAAGTTGAATTATATGAAAGTCGGACAGTCGTATTCACATTTGGAACAATGAAATTAGAGTGATATTATATGTTCCTTTGTGAGTTTTGAAGAGGTGCAACTGGTAATCCGTTTGAAACGCGCCTTTTAAACGGCCATTTTCCAACGAACGTCCTTTTCGCAACTTCTATTATCTACTCGTTCCTTGTTATCTCTCAGCCAAAGCGTGGACAAATACACGTGTTCCACTTCTCTTCTACCCTCAACTGTGTATAGCTTCTTGGAACTGGCCGCTCTCGTTTAACAACTATCCTACTTTCCTTGATCTTGTTCAGAAATTTGTACATTCTGTATGGTAAACGTCGATTCTATTGTCCTCAAATTGCATGGTCCCTTCTTGGACATGTTCCCTCTTGTTTAACAACTATCCTGCTTTCCTTGATCATGTTCAGAAATTTTTACATTCTGTATGGTAAACGTCGATTCTATTATCTTCAAATTGCACACATCCTTTTGATTTGTCTATCTTCTTTCCCATTATTATGTATAAATAGTAATTAGAATTAGGACGTTCAATCAGGAGATGTAATTGAATAATAAATTAAATGCAACACAAATCTGCGATGGATTTAATTTAAATCTGATTCAGATCTAACCTATCCGTTCATTATATCTATCTATTTCTAATCCTGATCTACATTTGAATAAACTCAAACCTGACCAAAACCTAATTGTCCTCAATTTGCACACTTCCTTCGGAATTTTCTATTTGTTTTATCATTGTGAACAAATTGTAAATCGGTTGTCTTGTGTTAGGGGCAAATTAATTTTCTGTCTTAGCAATCGAGATGTAACTTAATAACAAATTAAATGTAATATAAATGTACGTTAGATCTAATTTAACCCAAGGGCGTTCATCCGTTCGACTATGCACTTAAGGTTTTTGGATGAAATATATCCCGAATGTATGGAACTCATATTTTCAACTTTATAATATAATGTGAGGACTAGCAAGACTTGCAAGAAAATCTAGAAATAGCCAGTCGCAAGTATTATAATGTCATCATTGCGAAACTTTTTTAAATAAATGAAGACGCGATGACCGCATTAGGGTTAAACTTGACTCGGATCTAACTTAATCATCCTATGTACATTTTACTTACATCTAACCATGAAATTTTATAAAATAATAATTTAAACTTGAACTTCCACCCAAACAACTTGTATATACACTACTTTTTCATATTTTCAATAGAATAATATATAAAGATGCATACACACTCAAATCGGACACACTGTACGCTCATTGCTCTGCCTGATACGCAATCTTAGACACCTTCCGTCTTTGCTACTCGTAACCTAACCTAATCGTCTTGGTATTGTTCTCTTTAGCCCCATTTCAATCCTTCGATTAGGTTCGTCCCGAGAGGGAGTTCGATAGTCCTGTTGCGGGCTTTCGCGAAATTCCCCGGCATTTCCGGCGGAAATTACGCTGGAATGGCCGTAAGTGGCTGGTCCTTCGTAAACGTTGGATCCATTGGTCTCTCTGGAGACGAAGATGAATGAACGCTATGGTATTCGTCTTATTGTGTTCCTGCTGAGACTCCTGACGCTATTTTGTGGATGTTCGAGTGGTTTTCGAGGGAAAAGGCAATCTTCTAGTATTCCGACCGCGTGACTGTTATTATATTTCGAGGGTGGGATGTTCTGATCTCGAATTGAGCTTTTGGGGAAAATTCGACGCACTGAAATGTTATTATCACGATCCAGAGTTTTGGATTAGAAAGTGATAAAAATTAGATGTATAAATGGATCATCGCTATGTCCTTAGACTTTGAAGATCTTAGTTTTATTTTTAAAACAATACACTCTGGGTGTAGGAATTTTCACTATACCAGTCAACGTGTTAATGAACGTGTTGTTCCTCGAAGAACGTAGTTGAAAACGTAACGAACGGAAGGACAAAGAAACGCAAGGAGGATGGACGCAAGAAGGATTGAAGATGACCAGGATACGAAGAGGCAATTGAGAAAATGGCGGTCACGTGGACTCACTCAACCTGGGTGTGATGCTTGCCTGTATAGCAGGCCCTAGTGGTCATCACAACCTTTTTGAGTGAGCGAACGAGACCGTTTTATCGACCGTATCGAACATAACCTGAAAGGACACCGCTTGCCATCGAACCGACGTGTACAATTCGTTTTTGAAAGAGTTTAAGACATTGCAAAGTGTGAAGAGGTGTAGCTACTTTACGGTGGCCGGATAGTAGAAATTACAAAAGCACCTCGATTATCTGAACTACAATTATGTAATTATGTCTGGCATGAAAATATTAATATTATTTTAGAAATTAATTACAGTACGGATATTACTCATTTTTCGACTCTCATTAGATATTTTTTAACACCCTGTATATTTACACGATTACTATGTTATTATATGATTATTAACATTACACCGGTTCTTTAAAAAAGAATTTCAGACTTACAGGACAAATAGTACTCCGCAAATTTACTCGAGAATGTCTAATAACCATTGTTTAAAAACTCAGTATTCTCCAAGTTATAAAGAAATTTCTGAACAATTTCTTCAACAGAAAATTAATTAAAACTCGGATTCTATTCATTGTTTGAACCTTGGTTGTTAGATATTTTTTGCATAATTTATTATATCTGTGGAATATATTCCATTTACCGTTTGTCTAATTTGCATTTATTTGATACCATCTCTTGTTCGACAGTCTGCTTCTCCATGCATCATTTCAAAATATCTCTAATTAATTAGAGGGGGGCCTAATTACTGAGCAAATTGCAGCATCGCAGGCTTTTGAGTTGCTTTGGGTGAATTTATACGAAATTAGAAGATAGTTTGTAAGAAGGATGTAATGTCTGAACGATGATCGAACAATTCGAGCAGTATAATCTGATTGGAGGCCATTAGGGGCATGGGCAGTGTCCTCCATTTGGTCAAATTGCCTTCAATCGCACATTGCGATGAGAAGAAGTTAATTGCCCGTGGTCCAAGGCTCTGAACAAATTGGGTCGCGACCTGTTCGAAGGAAAAGTATTTCTGAGACGATTTTTCGAATAGAAGCGTCTCCGTACTTCTCTGAGTATCTTGAGAAAATTTAGTTTCAGATGTTCGGATTCTTCGAATTTATTGAAGTCCATTTCCACGGTGAACGATCAATTTTATTTTATATTTTAGTACTTTGAATGAAAATTTGGAACGATTCGAAAGTGAGGAATTTCTAATTTGAAGTGAAACTTCAAATACAAAAATGTAGTTTTAATTTTGCAAAAAAAAGATGAGTTAGATGTTACAGAAACTAAAGATACAATAATATTCAAATGTACAATTAATAAATAGTCTTATACGATTTCCGCATAGTATATATAGCGTACGTACAGAATTCCTGACAAACCTTTCTGATCCATTTTTATGCTCTAATACACATTATCTTTCAATAACAAGTAATTCAGATACGTTACAAGCCAATAACACTATACAATACTGTTTGCTATCAATTCTCTGCGGACAACGCCGAAGAGCGTTCAGTTGCGCGGTTAATGAATACGCGTATCAGATTTCCGCATGATGAATTCGTTCGTATATTTTTGCGACAATCTTCTAATTCCCGAATTACCGTTATAGAGCGGAGGGAAGGATTACAATTTCTTAGATGAGAGATCAAGGATAAAAATTAATAACCACATGTATTTGGAGCAGATTGCCAATTCCAGAAGCTGATTGGCGCCTGAACGTCGGCTACTGTAAGTTCGAGGTCGATCGATTCGACCAATTGACGATACTCTGTTCAATGACGATTAAATGGTGACTTACAAGGATGATCGAGACGATCGCATGAACGTATAATCGATATTGAACGTAGTTAGGGCAAATATCTTGTTTGGAAAATTTATATGCTTAAATCGACAAAATGAGGTAACTACAACTAGACATGCAGTTAATTTCAATCCACTAAACTATTCTTCAGAATTAACTTATTTTATTCCTCGCATTTATTTATTATTTTTAGAGAATTATATAATGTTCTACTGTTTGAAAATTCGTTTATTATTAATTTTTTCGATAGTATTCCACAAACTTCCGAAGATTAAAAATTTGGCGTTTGAAATAGGAAAGAACGACGAATATTTCATTTTATTAGCGATTTATGTATTGTTATTTTAACAATTTTATTTTCTATTTATTAATTGTTTCGAGTAGAATCTGAATATAAATTATTTTTTAATTTTAAACTGAACGTTTACAAGTTTTAGGGTTTAAAGATTTAACGCTTGAAAATTGCAGAAAATTGAATTTTTTAAGGTACAAATTCAAAAATTTGAATATGTTATATACTGAAAAATGTTAAAGAAATTAATGACACCTATAGGTTAGATTATTATTTTTTTAAGAACATGTTATGCAACACGATGGACAATTTATGTCAAACGATTGACCTAAACTCATCGGCTCGATTGGTTCGATTGTTAATAAATATTTCAATTGAAAGACGTCATAAATCTCGAATTATTATCATTGCCGAGAAACAGTTATCGTTCTTGAGTCCACGAGACTAAATTTTAAATAAATTCGCCCGATTTAACAATGGTCTAAAAGGCAGTTCAAATCGACTAAAACAATTTAAATGCGTCACAAAGAATCAATAACTTTCTCACTCGAAAAGTAAAGCATGAAAAATTAAAATAAATAAATTAGCAAAAACTTCGGTATTATCGATGTAACACAAAAAATATAAATTTCTAGATTATTAAAAAATAATAAGAAGAAAAGACGACCGTTCTGTCCTTCCGCAAAAATGAATAATTTTAACAGCTTCGAAATTTCTGAATCAAAGTGGTTAATTATTACAAAAATAGAATATAAATGGCGATTAACATTATTATAAATTCATTAACGATTTTTTTTTATGAAAATGGCGTTTCCTTTTACCGTTGGTATTGTTATTATATTAATTTAATATTACTGTCATTATACCGGTTTCATTTGCATGGTTGCGTAGTGATTGGACTAGAAATTCAATGTGGTACGCTATCACTGGAATTAAATTCACGTAGGCGTCTGTATTAACGTAATTAAATGAGAAACTGTATAGGATTGACGATTATTAATGAATTGTTTAATTTAGTATACCTTTAAACACATAAATTACTGAGATAAATCGTAAAACTGACAATTTGTTAAATTATTTCGAAATACATAGAAGACGAAGAATTATTATTTTTTATTTCCTATATTATTCACAAGTTTGAATATTTCTTGATCTTTCATTTTCGTATTCGATCATTCTCCATAAATCAACAACTTTTCAAGTTATTCCAAAATGCATCGAAATCGAAAATTATTTAAAAATTTTTGAAGTAAAAAACAGACATTTCAATTAAATTTAACGTTGTGTATTTTATGTATCCAACCAAAATTGGATTTTGCATTATTATAAAATCTTTGACAGAGTAGTCATTGGATGAACGACACTATTCTTTTTTTTTGTGGGGAGGATTATTAATATACAACATAATTTTCGTGTCGTCTGGAATTTTCATGAATAAATTAATCATTGGAAAGTGAATCATTTCATGAACGTTCCTACAACGAACGAATAGAGAATCAACAGAGATGAATAAATAAATAACATCAATTTCACGAATTGCAACGATTTATTATTAATTTCATTTCTGGTAGACAGTTTTGTTTGGCGCTTTTCACGAGCTCTGCGGTGGAGATGTCGAGAATTAATGAACACGCTGAAATTTCGTACGCGGCGACGATAAAACCGGAAGTAACGATATTAACGAAACGTCGACGCGAATTAGGGAAAATTTAACGGCCCGCTTCCGGACTCGTAGCATGAAAATTCCAGGAATTTACAGTGTTGTTCCGAGGAAAATTTTGTATATCCGTTCTGACCCAACCTCCCCCTCAAATGAAAAAAAGTGGAAACACGAGAGACAAACATAAATAAACATAAAAAGAAACGTGCGACTTTGTTGACTAATCTGACAATGAGTAATTAGGGAAACAAATAAATTAACGAGTGCATAAATGAATAACATTAAAAACCGTTTCTCTGTTTTGCAAGATAAAATATTAAAATACTTAATATCAATTGAAAACTGGTTAATGTTTTCTATCCATTTTACATTATTATAAAAAAAAAACGATTTCTTTTAAGTTTAAAATTAGAGGAGGTGCTTCTTTTAATTAAGAAATACTTTTCTAAAAGAAATTACCATCAAGAGATAATACATATTTGTTTGTCTTTTTTACTATTACGTACGATCCATTATACAGGGTGTTCATGAAGCTTGAGACCAAATTCATACACCGTGTTAAGAGAGTCGATGAAATATACCCTATGACACTTCAAAAATTGTAAAGAAGCTATTGTGAAAATGTCAACAATCGATTTAGTAGTTTTTGAGATTTTTATGAACATACAAACAAACTCGGTTTCTTTATTATCATAGTAAAATTTAGCTGAATACGCAAAACATTTGCTAGTGTTTCTATCGTTGCCGGCTTCAGACTCTGCAGATTATAAATAAAAAATACTATTGTCTCGTAAGAAACACATTTATCAGATTGACTCTGACGACGTCTGTTATCGATTTGAATCAAATCGAATTAATTGTTGGACGAAGCGATTACTCGATCAGGAGGATGGTCCAATAAAGCCATGAGAGCGTCGCAGTGCCTCTTAGGACGCCTCAGGAAATTCGATCGGCGCCTTGATTTCCCTCTCTTCTGAAACCCTCAGGCTCTCGTCATGGTAATTAGCATTCGTCTATTAGGATTGCCATTAGAATTCGCAAATTCATCAGACCTGGAGACGTTCCCCGCACAGTTCACCCTCACGAAACACGAGTTTCCTGACTGAAACCTCACAGAAGGAGTAGTGTGTCCCAGTAATCGTGGTGCAATCAGGAAACATGTGAGTGTGTATAAAAAAATCGAAAATATAGAATAAAATGCTGTATTATTCGTATAATTCATCTGGGGTAATTATTAGCTCGGCAACTAAATTCGCAGCCTTCGATACATTTTACATGAAAACGTTTATTCGAACCCTTCAACTAATAATATTTTATTAAAATACTTTCTATCCAAGTCAATGATCTTCTGTTATAGTTGTGGTGATTCTTCGGTTCCGTAACAATCGTATTGAGCCAATTTTTGAGAGAAGAGACGTGAAAGTTTTAGGAATCTGTAAAAAAAAGAAAATTAAAAAATAAGGTGGCAGATCAAGACTCAAAAATATCGTTTCTCCAGGCGAGTACCTTACCGTCTGCGCCACGCTCTCCTCTGACAATTAGATGTTCCGCTAAGTATATTAAAACCTAGTAAACAGTTTAACATTAAATATCTTGTAAACTATAAAACATTTACCCTAAAATCATATATCAGTAGTTTGGATATCTTAATACCTACTCGTGAGTAATAGCTCATCAATTAACTCGTGTTACACCAGTAGACTCTACTTGTGAGGCACATGCATTCTGTATTGTCTTTATTGAACCTTTCACCTTATCACAAATTCCCGTCAAACAAAACAGTATTGTGTTTTATGACACCCACTTTCTGGAAAATGTGTGCTGGTATATTAATTGCCATACACACATATTTTAAAAATCTTGAATTTACTTAAACTTAAAAATAAAATTGGATAAAAAAAAGGTGCAGAGTATGAGAGACTTGAATTCATGATTTGAATACTTGTCACATTTCAACGAGGCTATACTAGGTCATGACTTTAGTTATAATTCGATTAGTTCGACTACTAGATAGTAAAGTCAAAAAACTTTAAATGTGATTTTCTACCATATTTCGCAGAGGTGCGCGCTATGACTTTACGAAATTATTACCTTTGGAGTACCCTATAATTGTGCAAAGTTTAGATCAAATCGGTCTTCCAAAAGTCGTGCGCTCCCTTTGTCGATATTCTCATAGCGGACTGATGGCTTTATACAAATCTTCAAAGGTGCTTAATTTGAAAAATGTTCACCCGAGGGCACATTTTTATTGAAACTTTCTTACTTCGAATCACCTATAGAACACGTGGTTCAGCTAATGAACTTTCATAACGGGTCACCCAGTGCAATAGGAGTTGAAACAAGAGCGCTGAAATTTACACGTGTCGTGATTTCGGGCAGTAAAGAAGAGGAAGGAAAGTTCTTCGTGGTTTCTTGTCTGGCATCCGTCTCTCATTCTTCGTTGAAGAGATCTCGATCTCCCTTTGATACCTTTTGTTTGGTTGCCCTTGCCCTTGCACGAGAACTCTCTTGAGCACGAGTGCGTGCATGCAGATGGAACGTCTTGCATTTCCACGAGTGCAGTCGAGGGTGCAGCCTCTGCAACGAGGGTTCTCTAGATTCCGCCGAAAAGCAGCGAGGGTTGTTATTGTGAAACCATGACGCAGCTGCTTCTTGATAAACGTGAAAGCTTTCTTTGCCTCGAATCCTTTTCCTTTTCCTTTCTTATCGCCGCAATCACGTCTATATCAACGTCTGGTAGAATTGTTAAAGAGTCTCTGAGAAGAATGTTTATATAAAAGGTGTCTCTGGAAAAATGAAAGAAAGTAACAAAATGATGTAAAAAATATCACATCGATGTTAAAGTCGTCAATTTTAAGACATATTTGAGCACTTTATTTCGAGGACTGTATATATCACTTTTTCGATATTTTGAGACACTTAAGGTTATGCATTTCAGTTATCCTGAAAATATTATTGTTACTATAGAGAAATTTATGTTATATTTGTTGACTCGGGTACTTAAAATAATTTTTCTATTCTTTTGGAATAGTTAATCGATTATATTAAAAAATTATCAAGTACGAACGGGTAGAAGTGTAAAATATAAAGTTCTGAATGTAAATATATTTTTCAAATTTGATGGGTATTTTAAGCCCGTTGTTGTTCAAAAAGTGGTCATGTGTCTCGTAGCCTCCCCTTGTTGGCTAAGTCAACCTGAATTCGGTCTGGCTTCGGTCTGAATCACATAACCTATAACACAGAGTACACATCATGGAACGTAGTATTTCAAGCACAAAAGGACATGATCGATGTTTCTGGTGGCAAAGGGTATCGGTTCTTGTTTTTGATAGAATAATAGGGGTGTCTGAAGGTAAAGAGATCGTTCGCAACGCAAATAGCCGTCGCAAAAGAGAGCCTCGTCGATCTCTCTGTACCTTGAACACCTATGTAAACATGTGTAAAAGCTTGTAAGCTCTTCGGCAAGCATCAGGGACGAGGTTTGCCTCTTCCAACGAAAATCCTCCGATCGTGTCACCGTGATGTTCGCCCTTTCATCCTCCTGCAAATTCTCTTTCATCCTTTATTTTCGCTCTCTCATTGGCTCATTTGTAGGAGTCGACACTCTCATGCGACCATCAGTGGGTCTTTTTAGACCAAGAAATTAATTTTGTACTTTTTATACGTGTTCTGTGTTGATTTTCAACAGACCGAGGTTTCTGTTAAAAGATTTCTTATGAGGCGACCGTAAATTACATACTGGCAGGTTTCTAAATTGTCAGTCACGGAAGTTAATAATATTGAATTATGTCTGCGACGTGCACAGAACTTGTACAGGTATGTGTACAATTTAGCAGAAAAACGGAGATGTTTTATGTGTCGTGGAAAAGATGATAAACATTTTCAATAATGATACGGTTGCGAGTAATCTGTTGTTGAATTATATTCTACAACAAGCGTAGGCACAGCTTGCCCAGACGGGCGCTTTTCGATCGGCACCACACCAGAGAGAGGCCAAGCAATGGCGTCACCATTGGTGATTTAATAAACGGAGGTTTAATGTAAAGTTACAAATAGAACGTAGTGCTTACCGTCGAGGCAACACCTTTTAAATGCCATTATTTTCTAACGCGACTTTGTTATATTATCAATACTTTAATAATAATCACTTTGAGACGCTGTTCGAGTTTTCGGGAAACAAAAACTCCGTTAATTAAGTAGATACTTTTTACGAGCGACTGCAGCCGAACTCGCTTGTCAGACCTAACTGGAGCATAATTGAGATGAATCTCCGGCCTAACTCGAGTCTAATCGTGATCTAATATAGATCAATGGCAAAATAATGTTAGAGATTTAGAACACAATCAACATTCTGGCGTTATAATCAATCATTGTTCTTGCGATGCACTTCTTTTACTGACAAGATTTCGACGGTTCCTTTATGTGTCTATGATGGATGAATATTTGACAAAAAAAGATATTGGGAAAAATCAAAATTTTGTATATAACGAAATACTCGGTTGTTATGTACTCAGGTTTTACCGGTATTATGTTTATTAAGTAAATAAATTAAGAACAAATGTTTGTTGGAGTTTAGCAGTGTACACAAAAGGAAACGAAGAAACCATTTGAATGTTAAATACGAAATTACTCAGAACAAAGTAAATTAAGTTTTGCAGTTACCAAAGATTAGTATTGTTGCATTTTTGTGTATTATTTTAAGCGACATGCACTGTAGGTTACATCAAACCTAATCATTATGTATTTCTGTTAAATTGGCATAGATCAAACCAAGATGAATACTGTAATAATTTTGAACTTCTGAAACATCAAACTTTGGTTTGGATAGGTTTGGTTACGTCAAACCTTAAGTTAAATTAGGTTTGTCTTTTGGGAGTTATCAAAGTTACAAAATTGTACGTAACTTTACGCTGATCCAGCTCAAATTTAATTCTAACCTGATGTGAATTTTACGGAGAACTTGCTAAAATTAAAATACTATACTTATTTAAATTTTTAGTAGAAACAAACAGATTATTTTTACTATTTCGAACATCACTATACAAAATTATCCCTTCAATCAGTTATTTTTCCATGAAACTGGAATAATTTATCTAAACCACTATTATTAATTAACTGATAATGATTCCATAAATACTATATTTAACACTTAAATTAACAGTTCGTTGAAAACTAGTTTTTAAACTATTATTCTTAATATATTATTAAATTTCTGTCTATAATATTTCATCTATTAATTATCTACGTATTAATTCAGAATCTGCAAAATCCATAAATTTTCCATGAATATTTTTGTGTATTTTTCCTATTTTTATTCACACATTTTCATCAATTGTTGTACTTAATTGAATTTCTCTTTGATTTCAGGTAAGTTAGCAATTCCTGTCGACAAAAATTATGAAACCGGATCAACAACCAAATTTTTCATAAGGTATGATGCGAAAATATTCATACAGAATAGAAATGATAAAACATCAAGCACAATTTTGTAACAAATGGAAACACAGTTGTGTCGTAATGGAACCTTACAAGTGGAAGGGTTAACTTTTATTAATTTCTTATGGTATCAACAAACATATATGAACATATAAAATTGGGGAAAAAATTCACAAGGGGGTTCTTTGATATTGCATCAACCACTTTTAATGGTTTTCAAAGAATGGTTTTAAGTTTCGAATCACTAGAATGGTTATATTGATTAAAAGGGTGCATGAGATGGGCGAGTTCCAGAATACTAGTCCCGAAGGTGTGAAACGGAGTCCATTCTCTACATTCCCGTTTCCATTTTCGAACTTTTTCAGCGTAACTTTTAATACGCGCTGTTAATGGTCCTTTCAGCGACGCGTAATCCGATTTTCGCGTTTTTACTCGCACCTGCCACGTCGACTCAATTAATTGCCCTAATTGAACGGAGTTCCATAGGATCTCGCATAGTTTTTTTTTTTTCATACACTAGCTTTCATCCGCTTGAATCAGTTAAAAGCACCATTTTGCCACGGTTATTTCAGTAAAGGGAATAAGATCAGCGTATGTCGTCTGAGTCTGTGAGGAAAGTGTGGATTCTTGAAAATTTGTTGCTGCACTCTCGATTTTATTTTGCCATAATCAATTCAAGTTTTGGAAATCCGAAACATTGAAATAGCGGGCAGTTGAATAAACTAAATATTGCAATTTTGTAAGTTCTTGAATGCTAGACATGTTTTTTTAAATTTGAAACATTTAAATCCTGGAAATTTTTAATAATTTAGGTGCCATTGAACACGATATTATTTCACGATAATAATTTATTTAATATCCACGCGAAGATGTGGGAATATTTGCAGAATTTCTGAAAGTTGTTTTTTATGATTGAATTTTCAGAACTGTAATTTTTGGAAATTAAAAAATTTCAAGAATATGTACAATATGAAAACTTTTAAGTTTCGTGAAAATTAAAAATTTTTAATAATCCGGACGTCATTGAAGTTGAGACTATTTCGCGAGAATAATTTATACAATATCCGTATTAAGACGTGGAATTATTTAGAGAAACTCCGAAAACGTTTCTCGAGAGGTCAAAATTTGGTAATTAAGAAATTAGGATTCTAACATTTATATTACTGGAAAGTATATGTTGTATTTTAAATGATAAAATTTCGAAAATACAAATTTTTCAAATTTTGAACGTATAAAAAAAATTAATTTAAAAAGCTTATAATTTCACGATGATTAGATGTCTGGAACTTTTGAAATTAGATAACCTAAAATTAGAAACTACGAAAGCGTTAAATATAGAAACTTGAATCTTTTCAGAGAAAAAGTTGTACATCAAAGAAAGTTTGCAATTTTCTGTTGAAATTCGTCTAGTATAAACCGAGAAGAGAGATTAAATGGAAATTTTAAGCGCAATTTTGAAAATTGTAGTATCGTTTAAAAAATAATTTACTTAATTGGTCAAAGAGTTTTTTAATAAAACCATGGAACCAAACCTACCAAAGTGTGATTCAGGAGGTGGACTTCGAGTCAACAAAATCGACCTAAACCATCTCCCAAGAACATGAGTTAAAATATGTAATTTCCAACGCGTTTCGAACGATTACAAACATTGGTCAAAGTTATCGAAAATTTTAAGTTGCGTTTGCAACATGTCATAACCACGAAAAGAAATCGATTTAAAAATTTGAAAAATTAATTACCATTCGATAGTTAAATACTGTTCTGTTTAAACGTTTTTTATATCCAAAGTAAAGAAAGTGTTTTGATCTTAAAGCGTTCCGTCCATTTTTGTTCATTCTGTACTATCAAACTACCCTCGCGCTGTACCATACGAGTACTATAATCCACATTTTCGTTATAACTCTTTAACCCTTTGAACTCCTTTGTCGAGTGTAACTCGACATGGATTTTATTTACAGGTACTCCTATGTCGAGTCACACTCGACATTTTTTAATTGCCAGTTTAAATATGTATTACATTTCACAATATTTCTTTTCTCCACAAAATATCAGATCTTCGCAAAGATCCAATGCTATTTTCAATATAATTTATAAAAAAAAATTGTTTAAATTGGTTCGTATCAACGAACTGTCTTTTGAAGTACATTTCAAATAAAACACTTAAAATAAGAGGGAGTTATTGAAAAGAAAATTAAAAAAAATTATGAGTTCAAAGGGTTAACAAAGCATTTACAGTCATATGATTGTAAGTTGTATACATTTTTTGTTTATTTCTGCTCGTAGAACATAAAAACATAGAACAAACACCTGGGACACAGTGTGTATATTCCACTGCAACACTCTGTCGTTCTTCCCAAAACCGTTAAGGTATTAGAAAAAACCTAACTTTTAATCGCGATATTAACTATCCGGACAGCAAGCTCTTCTCTTTTTCCGTATTTTTAATTTACACTAGAGCTTGAATGCGGTCAGGTATATACATAGCTCCGAGTGCCCTCGACTTTCGCGGTGGGATTGAATTAAACGAGGGAGGAAAGTAGGCGAAGGGATTAGGAAAATCGGTTTTCCAAAGCTACGAAAACTTCGACTATTAAATTCCACCGGCGGATAATTAATTTAACGACGCTTCCGTTGTCCTCGCTCCCTCTCTCTCTCGGTCTTGCTCTCTCTCTCTCTCTCTTTCTCCCTCTCCTCTCTCTCTCTCTCTCTCTCTCTCTCTCTCTCTCTCTCTCTCTCTCTCTCTCGAGGAGAGTTTCAGTTCAAGAAAACAACAAACCTGCAAAATGAACGGGCGAACTCCGCTCGATGACCGATTATCCGACTGCCGGAAAATTCACCGCCTCGCGAAATATCGATCCAATTTCTGATTAAATTCGCTGAGGTCCGGATACGCCGTGAAAACCGCGGGAATTTATGGTTCTCCCGGAGAAATTAAAATGAAACTCGATGCTGGTATTCGCAGTGCGCGTATACAGAGTGCTTCGAAAAATTGCTCAAGACTTGCACAGCGGAGGGTGTAACAGAGATGATCAAATCATTTTTCTGCAATGTCAAGATTGATAAAAAGGCAATGAGCAAAAAGATGTAAAAGAAGTCGAACGGTAGTTGCAAGGTAGAAAACATCAGTTCTCACAGAAGTTTAGTTACGATGACCACAGATCAGCCGTGGGATAGGTGACTGTCTTTAGTGCTTCTGTGATGCTGTTGACGATATTGCGGTTCGAAACCCATCTAAAACTGTAGGTTTCTCGGCTAAATGATCATTGTAGTAGATGCTGGAGAAGGCTATGCATCGAGACGATCTTTTTTTTTTAAATTTCATCGTATGGAGGGGCATTCTATACTATGTGAACAAAAAAAATCTAATCTCACTCCAAGCGTGGGAAACGAAACGTAACTTCAATTTTTCTACTGAAATGTGAGGCAAATTTTTATATATTTACATAGTCCTTACCAAACTGAGTAATTTGACACGTATTAAAAATTATAACGGTTTGAATTGTCTGTAGTAGGGTTCTAATTTCGGTACATAAATATTTGTACATACTACATTTGTTGACCTTCAATAGAGCACGAACTCATTATGTTCATCAATGTTACTTTTAATTTAATGTACAAAATCTTTTGCCTAACTTGCACGTCTAAATTAAGTTCATTATTTTTATACAGTACAAACGCTGGATGTAAGAGAAAAGAGTGGATTAAAAACGATAATGATATCGTAAGATCGATGCTCAGTTTCCGTGAATGTTTTTATTTGAACACGACGTGAAAGTACACCACGGGTACAGCGTTTTAAACGTTTTAATAGCTTAATTTATGTATTTTTCGCGGCCACGACGAGGGGTTACCGACTTAGCAACCAGTTAACAATGCCATTTATCATCGAAACGGGGTGTTCATTAATTTTCCTGCCATCCACCGTGATCGTTCCAAAAATTACGAGCATTCTACGGTTAAATGTATCGTAACGCAAGAGCACTATAAATATTTGTACATACATAATTTACAGTAGTTACACAATCACGAAATAATTGACCTGTTAACTGGATCACGCTTTGTCTAGGAGCGCCTATTCTTTGTAATTGAAAACGAATAAAAATAAGCTAAATTATCTTGCCCGTTCCAGAAACATTTTCACGCGTAATGAGATGTTAAACCATGTTCTTCGATTAACAGGTTTAAATATTCGTCAACAAATATTGTGTGAGCAAGTTAAAGGCGCCTTGCTTTTGGCAGAAAAATTTCACAGGACGGGTTAATTCATCTTCTCCAGTTAACCGGCTAATAATTATAGCAGTATACGTTGTTCCATGAACAGACACTGCAATAGCTATAGACTATCTATTTCAAGATAGATATATACAGAGAATTATCGTGTCGCAATACTGGCGATCATTACCTGCTTAATATGCAGAAAATTTGGTGGAAACCATGCCAAGACGTCGCGAAGCTATAATCGCCAACGTTGGAGATTGGATTCATTCTTCAATAATAGCGTAATAGTATTTCAAATATAATTTCAAACTATGCAAAGACTTTGTACATTACATTGTTTTTTTGTAGATATTATGTGCACGCTCTTGTGTCATAGTTTGTGTATCACTTTATCTAACAATTGTAAGTGTACTGAAAATGTTCAAGGACATCATTCATAAATCGCGGTAGAAATGACATACGAACCTGAGATTTGCAGGAGCGAAACGTTATTCCTTCTGCTAAAAGTCAACCGTATTTTATTTGGCTAGTGGGGTTACAGTGAAGAGTAACAAATTTGTCATCTGAAGAAAAGCGGAAAATGAGACGGGTAGAGACTCGAGGCACTTGCACTGAACAGATTTACAGCGTGGTATCATGGTCCGTCGAAACCTGTCCGTGGTCTGCTTAGGCCAGTGATGACCACCGGAGCTGCGGCCTTCCCCCACTCTAGGTCCATTTCTCGTACATAGGCTATGATCTGGGATGACAATGGACTGAGGGGGGCGAAGAGCGAACTGGAGAGAAGGGGAAGACCGCAGCTCCGGTGGCCATCACTGACTTAGGCTCACATGAACCTTGGGCCTAATTGCGGGTGGCATTCTGCGTTTCACCCCTGATGCGGGGGCAAGTCTGTAACAGTTACTCTGAAGGTGATCCTACGTAATTATTACTAAAATTAATAATAAAGGATTTATACACAAAGTACCCGAACTTTCTGATCTATTATTTGAATTGAAGCTGTTGTCATCAGCAAATCGACCATTTCCTGTACAACGATCCGATACATTCAATTGCACGCTGTACAGAATAATAATAATACCGAATAATTTTGGTTGTGTTATCGAATAGATAAGTTAGGAGAGGAGGGCTGTTTGGAAGGCTAAAAGTAAAGCTGTTATAGTTCCAGACAGTATGGCAAGATCGATGTGCCGAGGGAAGCGTAGGTGAGAAGACTGTAGTAAGTTCTCGCGAGGAACGAGTTGTACGAAAGTTACGAGAAAGCGGCCGAGTGTCGGAGAAATAAACAAGTTCAGTCGAACGGAAGATAAAGCTCTATGGAAAAGTCGGGCGTGCAAGCAGCGCGCGGATCCTTGTCCAAACCGGAAAATTGTCGCGACGGCTGTTTCCTTTCCACCGAAAAACTGCTCGCCTCGGCGATCCCCGAGTCACTTTTCGAATTTTACGTCGATTCCATCCTCCTATCATTCGTCGAAGTACAAACTGCACCAGCGGTGGTATGTGAAAGTTTCTGGACACCCGAGCATTCAGTTCTGATTTCAACCATTTATTATACATTTGCATTTCTAATTATCTGTTGAAACAGAGTGGAAAATTATATATCGCATCTCCTTCCTTTCACTGCGACATACAGGACGTATCATAACATGTGGAGCCCACTTCAGGAGTGGACAGAAGACACAAAAAGAATGAAAAAAGGTCATATACATATGTGTCCTATTTGACCTTGTTTCAAAGTTATAGCCATTTTTATGTTTCAATAATTTGCAACTGCTTATCTTCATAGAAGGTGCTCGAAATGGCCACCCTCGGTCTCTATGCAAGCTTGCAGTCGTCGTCAAAGGATTTCGCAATCTTTTCAAAAATTCCAGGTACGCGTCGAGTCGTCAAAATTCTCAACATTGAGACAACAGACTGAAACGAGTAAACTCAATCGGCAGAACGTGTGAAATCAACAAGGTCAGGAAATATCCAGAAGATAAAAGAGCATTGTTTATAAATACAGACCGAAGGTGGCGATTTCGAGCACCTTCCATGAAGGTAAGCAGTTGCGGATTATTGAAACAGAAAAATGGCTACAACTTTGAAACAAGATCAAATAGGACACATGTTTATATGAACTTTTTTCATCGTTTTTGTGTCTCCTGTCCACTCCTGAAGTGGGTCCCTCATATTATGGTACACCCTGCATTGATTTGGCCAATAATTCCGTGCGGTTTTTTAAACGATTTTTTCATAGAAGGCAATACCTTTATTCGGCAATGTATAGGCAGTTTTCATCCACTAGGTTCTGCCATTTTTCGCGCAGCTTTATGATTCCTGGCTCAAAGAACTTCCTGTCTTTCTTGGCGAAAAACTGTTCCAAGTGTCGTTTGATGTCTTTGTTGGAAACGGAGCGCCGTCCATTCAAAGAATTCTGAAGGGAACGAAACAGGTGGAAATCGGAAGGGGCAAGGTCGGGTGAATATGGAGGATGCGGTACACACATCCCAGCCCTGCTCCAACAATTTTTGTCGGGTTTGCAAAGATGTGTGCGGCCTAGCGTTATCGTGCTGGAAAACGACGTGCTTGCGATCCACCAAATCAAAAATTATTGGAGCTGGGCTGAAATGTTGTACCGCATCCTCCATATTCACCCGATCTTGTCCCTTCTGATGTCCACCTGTTTCGCTCCCTTCAGAATTCCTTCAATGGACAGCGCTTCAAACGACACTTGGAATAGTTTTTCGCTAAGAAAGACGGGAAGCTTTTTGAGGGAGGAATCATAAAGCTGCGTAAAGAATGGCAGAAGGTAGTGGATGAAAACTGCAAATACGTTCCTGAATAAGGTTATTGCCTTCTAAGAAAATATCCTCTTTCATTGACGCCTAAAAAGACTGCACAGAATAATTGGCCAACTTAATATTAGAACAATTTTCAAATTTGAGATGAACCTAAAAATTTATGAAATTATTGAAGGATTCGAATACGCACTGTAATCTTCTGTACAGGATGGACCACGTAGAACAGGCCACCTGATTATCTTCTCCAGATATAATGGTATAAGAAAATTAATACGTAATTTAAATGGTTTCTAAAGATAAATAAGATAGAATTAAAATTTTTTTCTGTTTTCTTATTCAAGATCACCGATAGGTCTTTATATGAATGTGCATAAGGGGGTGGTTCTCTTTGTTTCTAGCCGGATGCTATCTGTCTCCAGCAACGAAAAACTGAAATGTAATATGAATACAATCTAGTACACTCCGATAATACATATTACTGCAGTCCGTGCGATGAACGCCCATGGGCGTTCAAACATCGTACTCAATAAATAAGCTTGTCGATCCCCCGCACAGGACGTAAGGAAATATTCAGTAAACTTTTAAATTTTATTTTCTCGAAAACAAAGCCTCGTATGAAAAAATTTTGTTGTATATTTTCGACTTAGAATTATCACGTAGAATCACCCCCTTCCCGGTTGTACCATGAATACTGGAACATCCTGTATACATATTTTATTTGCTAACAACTTGATATGTAAACGAACGAATACATTCGTGAGCGCTTGTACACGTATTTAATTTATAAAGAGACATGTACGCGACACCCTGTATTTTGTAAAATTCAAGCAGACGAACTGTGCTTGCTAAAGTCGAGAACTATGGAAATTTAACACTCAGGGGGTCGCTTGAAAAATGCCAGAACGTTCAGCTGCTTCTTCAAACGTCGATCGAAGTTCAGAAATTTGTTTTTGTGGTCAAATATTTACAGATCTTCTTTTATAGAATCTTTATCGGATTCGATTACAGTGTCTGATTGGTCAGAGAATCGGAAGTTGGCCTATTAGTCCGACGAAAATCATGCTGTGGACTGTGAAACGACAGTGGCGTCGAAGAGTTGGAGAGTTGGAAAGAACGATAAGATCGCAAAATGTCGGGTTCGACGGTTTCAATGAAATTTCAAAGCGTGACCCTCCATTTGCCCGATGCTACCGTTTAACCGCGCTGGAAAATTCACTTTTTCGATGCTGTAAAAGCTCTGCGAGACAGCGGAAAGAGGCTGGTGAAGGTTTTAGTGGCCTTTTAACTCGCGATCCCGTGAAACCTGATCTTAAGTAATATCAGTGTTACCGAATTCCGTATAATCCCCATGAATTGTGAAATGTTTTAGTGTACTTTGACTTAACTGAAACATACATTAATCTGAATCTTGTCGATCTGATGACAGGATCATAAAGTTCGACACGATTTGGATTTGACTGAAATCTACGTACACTTTATGTGAACTAAAAATAAATTCTACAAATTGAGTCGGATTTAAGTAGAAATAAGCTGCAGAATAATAAAATTGAACTGAAGTAAAATAGAAGTGAATCGAATTCGATCAAATAAAATTTAATCATAATCAATTAGAGCTTGGCCCAATTCAGTTAAAATTTCAATATTTAGTAACAGTGTCCCTAAACGTATTCAGCATGTTTACACGAACTTTGATACACCACTGTTTTATCATAATACATACTTACAGGAATCAGTCACCTTGTAAAGTTTGCTATTCATTTCCCCAATTTCCCCGAGAAACGTATGCATATAGCTCACGGTGAATTACGAGTGAGCCCGTCAGCTTCGTTTACGTGGAAAAATTAATTCGCGATTTTACGAGATCCGATCGCAGCATCGATATGTGTATAACGACCTGTCGCTCTCTCGGTTCATCAATTCGACTATCGATCGCTTTATCTGCTCGGCCATCCATTCCATTTATACCGTCGATTGTCCATCAATCTCGATCAATTTATCATTTGATTCGTCAAAGCCGAGTGCGAGCTTCTCCCTTTAAATTAACAGGCTCCTCCATCGGACGATTATTATACAACAAAAATAATAAAAGGAGAAGGCTAGCTGCTAGTTACACAATAATATCGTAGAATGCTGGCGGTCTAAACAAGCAATTCAACCCAATTTAAATGTTAATTAGTTGGGTTAACAAGACGGAGAAGCATCGGCAAATTGAAACGACAATAGAATTCTTCTTTACTGACGAATGTGAAAAGGGAGAAAAAAAGTTTGTCATGTTTTCTATCGAAAATGAAATGCTCTTATGTTATTATAACACTGTTCAATAAATTTTGACTTTTTTTCGGACTTCTAACATTTAATAGGCGTTTTTTATAGATTTCTGTGCGTTGAATACGAATCTGCAAACTGTTTAGTTCCATCAACCTTAGTTTTGAAAAAAATCAATTTTGAAAGGAATGTAAATTTACAACTTCAAAGATGTATTGTGATTTAACGGTAATAGTTATTCAGTTGCTCTTTGAGCGAAATGATTCTGTGAACTCTCCCGAATAAAATATCAGTTATTATAAGTGGACTACGGATGTTTATGCAAACATACGTTTTCAGACTTCCATATTTCTTATGTTAATACAGTTAAATATATGAAACTTTAACGAGACAGCATTTGCTCGTTGAAATGTTCAGAATATGTAATTTTTATTTTGATAAGTTAGTAAATGTCCAGCATTCATCAATTTGGATATGTTAAATTGCATAAACATCTGCAGTCTAATTATAACATTCTAATGATTTTCTCTAAAATAAATCTAAGTAAGAAATTGTTGTATTCTACATTTTTCACTTATTTTTGTATGAAGAACTACCCCTTTTATCGTCGTGCCACGATTACGGCCGGACCGTGTATAATATCTGTTGGAATTACTTTTCTTCCCCGAGATAATGCAATCTTCTTTTCTTGAAAACTTCTTCCGATGAACGTGACTTCATTTCCTACGACTTAAAGCCAAGAATTCCAAGACAATAATTCTTTCGCTGCCGTTGTTGGTCAAATAAAAAAGTTCAGGCGACAAGATATTGAAATCGTTCACTAGAATCAAAATAAAATTCGAAAGTATGTTTAAAGTGATATACAGGGTGGTTCACGCAATTGGAACAAGTCACACCTCTTTTGTTACTGCAATCAGAAAAAAATGTTACAGGTAAAAGGTGATTGATTCAAAAAGAACTGCATTTTCAGGACCATATTTCTTTCACAAGTGTAACGATGCATGTGCATTTTACAATGCCACACTTTTATAAATATAAACATACACCCCCGTCCATAAGTAGTAGGACACCTGCTGATCTCACATAAACGGTGTATTTAATCGAGATTATAGAACTTCCGCTAGTTGTATAAGATGATACTAGCAGAAACATATATTTAGGTACATACGTTCACTATTTACATAAGTAATTTTCCCATTTATAGCATCTGACTTATTAAAAATGGAATAAATTAGATCGGAAAATCCGAGAGGTCTGCTCAAAACGGAATTTAACATGTGGAATTATTTACAACAGGCGTCAGACCAGATAACAATTGATACAATAGAAAAACTATTTAAACTAATGGCAAAATTGGTTAAGGCAAAGATAGAGTGACGCGGCAGATATATGTATAGGCGAGAAGACAGTTTTATTTTATTACACATAACTAGTGAGACCTCTGTTATAAAATTGAATCTACGAATTTCTTATAGTCTAACGTATGAAAGTGCATAATAATTCTTTAAGACTTTAGTAATTAACTAATAATACTTCAGGTTTACTTAATTTTTCGTAAGTGTCCTAATACTTATGGACGGGGGCGTATATACGTTGGATCAGTCCCATCACTAGCTCAATCTCTCCTCTGAATTTCGTGTTCCTTCGTTCGAACAAGCTTTCAAGTTTCCTCGCGCAGACCCCGTGATAGTAGTTTTTCCTCGAGCAGAGCTTCTTGTCTATATTGGCTTGATAATGAATGCGCGATGCTTATGCTAGTCACGAATCGCGAAGGGGCCAGAATGGCGCGGAATTAATTGAGCCGTGGTTTTTGAAAGAGGTACAAGTTGATTTTTTCTTGTTTCGTGATCTTTAATGTCTTATATTTGACCTTATTTAAAAATATTTGTCAACCTTCTGTACATGGAATTTCTTTGCGTACGAAGAAAATGATCCATCAGGTAAATGACGAATTTATGAAATTTTTTTAAAACGTTTAAAAGGATAAAAAAGTAGAATAAAAATGATTTTAAACTTGAAGTGTCTCCATTTAGTTAAAAATCGTTCTGTTTTGAAATTTTTATATCACAAAATTGTTTTTTTAAATCAGAGCAACGATTTAAGAGCAAGGCATGCGTTTTCGAGGATTTTTTGAGGCCTCGAATTTAACGACCCTTCAGTGCCATCTAGAATGTTGAATTGAAAAAAAATAAGACATTCTTAATAAATTAAGTAAGAAAATAAATAGAATCACAAATTGCAAATAAACCTCCCATTGCAATAAATTGATTACGCTTGGAGTACGTCGAAGAATTCTCGTATTGATTGGAGGACGAAAAGTTTCGCTTTCAATGCTTCCACGGTTGCTTTGTCACTGATAAATAAATCCAAGGGAAGGTTAGGTTACCCCCTCGAATCATCCGGTCGATGGATGATCCTATCCACGACGTTTCCCTGACCCCACGAATTAATCTTTTTGGCTTGCGAGACTGCTATCGGACAATTCGGATATCTCCATGCCATGAGCACGTGTGCTGAGAGCTTTTTTACTTCTTTTATCGTCTCGATGGAGCTTTATTGTGATCGGTCGAGGAGGCGGAAGTGATCTGAAACTGTTAACCCGATAAACGACACGTGGAGACTTCTTAGTTCCCATATCAGCTGCACTGAACGCAAAACTTTCTGTTTTATGGATAATTTCAACGTAATATCAATAGATATTACATCGTGATAATGTAATATTCAAAACAGAACTTAATTTTGTCTGATTAGAAAGATTAGGTGAGGTTTTTCTCCATTATTCTTCCAAAAACCCATCAAACTTGATTGCAAGTGTAACATGTGAAAGAAATTT
The DNA here is from genome assembly GCA_916610135.2 of Macropis europaea. Lineage (NCBI taxonomy): Eukaryota > Metazoa > Arthropoda > Insecta > Hymenoptera > Melittidae > Macropis > Macropis europaea. The sequence goes on along the minus strand of OU744345.1, from coordinate 18,726,011 downwards.
GTTCGTACTAATAACAACATTTATTTTGCAATTAATGACAAAGCTTTCTGTCATACTATTAGTTTGTTATACATGAAATGACTGATTCTGTAGATATATGTAGAAAGTTCGTCGCAATCTGGTAACATAAAAGTGGTACAAAATGGTTCTTCTGGTACATCACTTGAAAGCTTGAAGGCTGCTGAAAATTACTCTATGAACGTTCTATCGATTATTGTAATATAAACTAGTGGATCGTTAGGCGAAGCAAATAATGGACCAGAATCGAATTCGAATGCGTCTGCTTTGCGAATTTAAATTAGAAGACACAGCAGCATGCACCACTCGTAATATTTGTACAACAACCGGTTGAAATACACCTCTCTTCTATGTAAAAGGAGAATTTTAAAAATTCAGTTTTCTTAATATTTATTTTCCCACGAGGTAAATTTTAAATATATTTTTATTACAATTAAAAATTTAGTACTAATATCTTCTAATGAGTGTACAACATTGCTTAAAAAAATTTCGTTCAAACGATGTGAACCTCTGAAGTATGTTCGCCGGTGTCCATCAGAACTTTAATTCGACTGTATCCAAAGCGTCATTTTGCAAACGAAGTCACGCGCGCTGTGAATTTGGATACGCCTGCACGTCAAAAAGTTCAGGGCAAAGGAGGATTCATGCATGTCGAGGACAATGGATCATCTCCACACGCGGTGAATGGTGTTCCTGAAGAGGCGGCTTTGTCGAAAACAGGATTTCCAGTGGTTCGTACTCCTGTCGGCAACGGGTTTCACTCGATCTGTGGCTGTCGAAACTCGTTGACATCGAAGCCAATGACACTCTATAATCTGTCGATCACACGACTTCCGGTTGAAGGTTCAAGAGCCTTTTAGCCATCGCTCGTGTACGATTAATTTCGTTCTAAAATCCTACTGGCGATTCTGATCCGATTCTGATCCGCGGAAGCCTCCTTTGTGAAATGAGAAAACCATTTGAACGAGCTGACGGTTTTACCGGCCGTCCAAGAAAGAGTATTATGACTTACAGAGTAGACGGTACTCCATAAATATTATATGAAATGTGTAGCAGATCGAAAATTGAATATTGTTACAGTTATGAACGATTTTCTGAATATTTCTTTTTAACACTGAATTGGATACAGTTCAGATAATATTCGTTTTGGAGTCTATGCTTATTAGATACTCTTTACGAACTTTCATAAGAACTGTTTCGTGAGTCCTGAATATCTTTTTTAATTCTCTGTATATTTGCATCAGTATTATATTATGGAATTGTTAATATTATACAGGGTGTTGAAAAGAAGTGTTTAGAAATTTTGGGATAGATAGTGCTGATTAAAATAAATTAAGAGGAGTCTAACAAGTATATCGACTGAAAAATTAATATTATGTGAGATAGATATAATTTAATGATGAAAAAATTGGTTCGTGTGAAACTATAATTATGTCTTGAAAAAAAGCGTAAGTGTTTTTGTATTCTCTGTACAGTTTTCAAGATTTTATTACAAAGCATCCTTAATTATAGTTACTTGCATGTCCACTTAAAATTATGTACAGAAACCTGCTTCTTTCTTCACCAGCGAGTTAAATGCGCTTATTTCGAATTCTTTTGGGAGTCTGTTGGTGGAGGACAAACATTTCTTTGTAGTTGGAGTGATCATCATAGAAATCCGTAAGGAAAGGTCACAGCTTTTGTAAAGCTCAAGGCTTTTATAGTACCATGCACACATTTCATTTCGTTGCAATGCGATGCGTTAAGAAACTACTGATCCCAGAGCAAAAAGTTATTAATATTTTTTATTTCTTCTGGTGGGATCTAGAATTTTATCATTTGGGGCCATTTTTCATAAACAATTCGAACCAAACACGTCCACCAATAAAACTTCTTTATACTCATCATCCTGTATATTTTAAGCCAGCAATTTTTTTACGGGTTTATGTTTATAACAGTGTCGTAAATAAAAAGTGTTTGTATCCTGCCAAGGAAACGTTGCTGAAAATATGTTTAGATAAGCTTCTACAATTCTTAGGATAAGTAGAATGCTCGTCTAAAGTTTGGCAACCCATTTCTGAAACATTTTACATATTTTACGTGAAATATCATCAAAGACAGTCTTGACCCTTTGAACCCTGAAAATTTCGGGTGGAAGCGTGCACTATGTGCTAAAATTTTTCGCGGTAAAATTCATGTTAAACTGAATATTTAATTATAATAATATATATGACGTCGATTGTTCAGTTGTTTTACGGCTCTAAAACTACAAAATATGTAATGAAACATACAGTATATTTTAATAAAATAAGCTGAGGTGATAATTCATCCGAATACAAAGTATTGTAGCTTTAAACATTCATGTATTATGGCCCTGACACGATCATCCTAAATTTTCCCACCGACCTGGAGCGACTGAAGAGATAAAAGGTCCCAAGGTCACTGAGGTGACAACGTAGAAACAAGAATCCGTATGAAACTCTTCGAAAACTGTACAACGAGAACATTCTTACTTTCCATATATCCCTAGGTTTTTTGAAAATTTTCCTGGTACCATGTCTTCTTTAGGTATTTCTCACTTGCAATTTCATGGCCCCAGTACACTTCATATCTTTTAATAAATTAGAAGCTTTCGCTATCAGGTGTCACTATGCACTTCTGGTTACCCCTAGATTGATGTTCATACGACACCGATACGCTACCACTCCGGCCATTTTTGTGAGCAATACGTCATTCTACCACCCTTCATCACGGGACAACTCTTGTTTGAACATCAGTTTAAAGGGAACATTTCTCTTTTTATTTCAACAAACTACTCACATAAAGTTAAGTCGATGTGTGAGATACCACTGATGTCCAATTCAATCACGGTACGCAACGCATACATTGATAGCATTCAATAGGCAAAGCTGTGCCTGGACCAGTATGGTGACCCTTAGCACACGGTGAACTATGTTTTGGAACACATGTATTCTGTAAATTGAATGTTCTATTAAAAAGTTACGAAATTATTCCGTTTTGGGTCGATTTGACAACACGAGGGCTAATTGTATGTTCTGCGTGCGTCTATGTCAGCCGCGTGTTTCGTGAAGGTTCATCGCGGGCCATAAATTCATACACCGCTGTACAATGAACCGATCAGCCTATGGAAATCCGCAGGGAAAAATCTCTTTGGCTATTGGAAATCCACAGTGCACTCGAGTCACGTGCACACAATGTATTCCGTTTCGCGTTGGAACGTGAACGCGGAAACGCTGTGCAGCACTTTATAGAATTTCCCCCGGAAATCGGAAACGCGGACTCGTTTCGCGTCACGCCGTCGAAACGACTTCCTGTTACTGTTTATTCGACCATAGTTGAAACAACTATGAAATCATTCCGTTCGAACGACTGGCCGTTTACCGAACGATTTGCGATATCTACGGTATTTCGTGCGAGTTTCCAGAAAGGACAGTGATACAGAATGATCGATATCAGACCTCTTTGCTGGTTGACCACAGGGTCAGTATGATTCTGTTCATTTTGTTTTAGTTGCTCCCACTCCTCTTATAGATCGCACTGACTTTTTATTGCAAATACCCTCAAGTTGGCACGCTTTAACATTTTGACTGCCACGTCACCCACATGTGGGTGACAGTTAAATTCGGTTGTTATTTATCTGACTACGAATAGTGTTAGTCAAAATATCTAAAAAGGTCTAATAGAACCAGAAAAAATCCATAAAGAATTCCTAACATCATCGATCAAAAAGGGCAGGTATGATTTAAGATTACTCTCATGTTGTATCAAAGCCTAAAAAGGTGTGACATTTTCAGCCTATATAGCATGGCAGTCAACGTGTTAATCGACTTGAGAGATCGGACGTGTTCATTGTTTCGTGATTTTCCATTGACCTGTATTCAAAGTTGGTATAGTATCGTATCGACCATACGTCACCAATTATGTATTGATAATTTAATTACAGAATCTGATTGACCCAACATCATCTGTCATGTAACAAAAATAACACACCACCAAGTGAGGATTAATTTTCCACTTTTTTTAAACAGAACTTTTTCTATAAAACAACCTTTATCCCTGAGCCATCAAGGGCAGAGTTCAGTATGACGTTTCACGTCAGGTTAACCCTTTGCGGACGACAGACGCATATATGCGTTCAAAAAGATCGTTCACCGTGTGCTACGGGCCACCGCACTGGCCTAGACACACGCGATTACTGTACGCTTTCAACCTATATATTTAGACGAATTATCATCTTTGCTTATTTCATTAAAATATATATGTCTCGTTATATATTTTGCAAGTTTAAAGGACTAAAACAACTGAGCAATAGACATCAAATATATAATTATAATTAATTATTAAATTAAACACGTGTTTTACTACGGAAAATTTCAGCACATACTGCACGTTTTTTCCCGAAGCTTTCCGGCCTCAAAGGGTTGATCAGGTTTTTGTCTCTAAAATGTTGTGAAGTGGGCGTTCGTCACGGATGTGACACCTGCTGTATAATTACTGTATTCGCCCCATTTGTATTCCGCCGACATGTTCGTTATGTTCGTCGTAATTTATAAATAAATTATATTCTTACCTCAGTGACAGTTCCTTCAGCACGACAGCTTAAACCTCCCGTTCCGTTTTGACGTGAAGTCGAACTAAACGTCGATCACGGAAATAATCGATATAGACGGCGGTGATATCGTCCCTGTCAATATCACTCGAGTCGATTAATAGTCGATCGTAGTGTTGCGCGCGGGTAAATTGTTTTTGTCGTGAATTAACCGATGAATGACGTAAATGAGAGGATTATTGGAGTTGATTGAGAGGCGTCCTGATTGTGAACACTCTCGAAACCGTCGATTGTCTCAATTATTAAACAGAATTCCGACAATTTGCCAAATTTTCCGTAAACTCGAAACGTCGTCCAAAGAGATCGAAACATTCCTGTTTTAATTTTGATCTGAGTGCATTCATTAATTCGGTTGTCGTTTTGAAGGATTTATCGAGAGGTCGCCTGCAGTCGGTTGAAACTCGATAATCTCGCGATGACGGCGCCATGAAAACGAGCTCTTAAAGGTTCACCTCAATAATTAACGTTGTCCGGCTTTTTAACGAGGACGTTTCAAGAGCTCGCAAACATACTACTCCCTAAATGGATTGCACGTCGCGGACAGTTTACCTTATCAATGGATCAACCTATCCTCACTGCAAACAGTAGTCGATAAATCGATGAAAAAAGCTCCAGGCGCTCAAGAAATGTAGGGTGTGTCAGGATGCATGGTGCGACCAGGCAAAGGGCGATTGTTGGTGGAAAAATGGAGGGAAATGTGATATAAAATATGTTTGTTTAATTCTTCTTTTTGAAGAAAGTGAATTTTTAACCGCCGTTGTCGTGTGTATGTAATTTCACCCATTCGATCATTACGAATGCAGCTAGTAAATAAATAAACGTGTTCTTTGTGGATAAAACAATAAGTACGGAAATATTTATAAAGTGAGTACTTTTAAAATATGTATCAAAATAATCAATAGAGCAGAAATTTTTATTATTCTGGCAGTTTAATAAAGATAATCGACAAGAGAACGTTTTCTGAGAAATTTTGCGGCTGTTAAAATTTCAGCTTAATTAAAAGTTCTGGCACGCGCCTACCTAAATGAATTGCACACGTCCTTTTTTGTGTGAACCAATTAAGGTCAAGTAACTAAAGCTTCAAAACACTTTGTTCATGATTTTGTAATTCGACAACAGTAACGATAATTACAACAATTTTTGTTTACTTTTAATCTCAGTTTATTAACTAAAATAGTTTATATGTAATTCTATTATAACTAGAATATTATATTGTAACTCGTTATGTGGAGTTGCAAGATTATTTCGTTTGATAAAATTCGACTTAACCTAAATATAAGGACTGATTTACGCTTAAGCTAACAATAAGTGGTAGATCAATTCTGAACATAACTCGAGCGTTAGCTAGCGGAAAATTTCTCCGTTCAATTTCCTTTCATTTTTTTTATACAAAACTTTATATTGGGTTATACCTTAACCCTTTGCGTGCTGCTGGGGAACAAGGCGAACACTGCGTGCGGCCCAGCTGCAGAAGTACACAGTGAACTATTGCACCGAACGCCCGTAGGCGTTGGCCGCACACGGTGAGCGACTTTGTCAAGCGTATACATACGCTTTTCGCAGACAAAGTGTTAAGTAATACCATAGTGAAGGTGGCTTCAAAAATAAATCAATTAACAATTACAGTTGATTTTGTTTATCGAGATACTGATGATTACTTTTTCAGTAGCTTCGTTCCAACATTTAAATAGTTCTGCGGTTCTTTCTCTGAAAAATTCTTACTGTTTTGTGCCCTAAAATTCATTTTCAGCTAGTTTTATATGTTCATTGTTAGTATCACAGTGTTTTCTTATCAACTAAAAAATTTCCGGTCAACTTCGACATATATGCAGTAATTTAGCGAGCGAAACAAAATTCGAAACATGAGCTGATCATGTTACTCGAACATTATTTCAAAATTTTTCCTCTAAAGCTGCATCGAGCGTATAAAATTCGTGGCTGTAGAGCTTCCCTTTTATAATTAATATTTCATTAAAAAATTAGGAATGAAGTACAGTTAAAGTTTCATACTGTGGAATTGAATAATATATTTGTACTTATTTGACGAATATTATACACAGTAAAAAAACGACGTTACTCATGGGATAACCGGATATTTTCCAAAAGAAACGCACGAGAACAGAAACGTTAAACATTCACGCTATTCTGTTATTTTCTCTTTTAACCGTAGGATCTTCAAATCTCCTGAAGTAATAATTCAACGAAATTTCAACTGTTTCCTCTCTCACTCCGGAAAACGCTCCCCTTATTTTCCCAGCTTCCTTATTTTCCCCCGCGAACATAATTCCACAGAATTTCCGGCATTTCACCGTGCAACAACATTTCCTCCCCGCTCGCCGATAATTTTCCAACCCTCGATCGTCTTCCTTTCAGCGGATAACGATTATCAGATCGACCGATAACACTGTTCAACGCATATTTGGACTTGTGCCACTCAATAGGCGTATCCTATAGAGTTTCGTGCTGATTGAATACTAATCTGCAAGCTCAGTTTTTAAAACAATCAATATGGAACAAGAAAATGGATAAATGCGGCGCCACCGCATATCCAGGCAAACAATAGCAACTCCACACGTTCACAGAATCACAACTAAGGAAAATATACCACCAGAACTAACAAGAAGGGCACAAATTGCGATTTCCCGAATCAATATTGGACATACAAAAATAACTCATTCATATTTACTCTTAAAAAATATTCCTCCAGTATGTGACAAACGTAACGCATAAGTAACTGTCAATCATTTAATCGTTCGCTGCAGTAAATATTCGACATTAATCCAAGAAAACAATATCAGCTACAGCTTAATAGAGAACTTTTCCAACCATAAAGAATACGTCAATTGTTCCCATTCCTCAAAAAAACAAAACCACACAACTGTAATATAAGTAAATATTGTTGTCGCTAATAACCATTGATTTGAACAAAAGATGCAAATTATCAGCCTGGAAGGTGTTTCCTACTTTAACAATATGTAACAGTTATATTAGTTATTCAGTTACTTTTTACGTAAAATGATTCTGTGGACTCTCCCGAATAAAATGATATAAATTATTATAACTTTACAAAGACTTGTTTAACCACTGATCAAAGTGAAAGGGACACCGAAAACGCAACAATTTCTGTGGATACTTTTTCAATTTATTTTAAAAACTAGGGGTCTAGGCGACAATCTAACTCCACCACGCGATAAAGCAGACTTTTTTCGTACAGACAGCATCAAGAAACGGTACAAGTCATGTGTCGTTTTCAATACAGAAACGAAATAGTTCTCTGCCGTTCAGCGTAATAGAACCGCTAAAAGTCTATCTATATCTACAGACATTGAACGTGTCAGACGCATAGTGTGGCAGACACATTTTCGATAGTATTCACACTGACAGACGCTTAGCAGACACGACATTTTCATTAATATAAGAACAGAAAAGCTACTGCGCGATTGCACAGAGGATCACGAGAATCGCGTCACGGAAGGATATTTATTGTTACAAAATATTTCGACGCTTATCTGGCGAAGACTTGTTCGTGATTGCATTATCTATTACTGGAAGAGGAACAACAGAGAAGACCAAAAAAAAAAGGTTTGGGCTGTACATCCTATGCTCAAAAAAGGAAAAATAGGAGCAGAACGTAGACTGCCGCACAAAAGTATTTACCCACCTACAGTGACTGACGAAATTGGTCATACACTTCCATAAGTACTTCTTTTCGTACATCTAAGTACAACAGACTGACTACTAATTTTGAAGGCGTATTTGAAACATAATTTGTTACAGCAAACCCAACTTTTCTTCAAATAACAATAACCTGAAGAAGTGTTAAACAAAAGAATTTTGGAACAACCTGTTCATTTGATCAATTTTGTGAGTCACTGTATGTATGTACATTTTGTTGTATTGATGTCTCTAGATATGAATGGACCTTAATCGCAGGCGATTATGTCACGGTGAGCGGCAGAGGATTCATGTTCATCGCACAAAAGTCTATAAGAAGTGCCTATTGAATGGTACAAATCCGTAAAGAAGTTACAATTTGTTGAACAGTGTAATGGAACGAAAACTCGGATCGTTGATCGATCATCGTACTTAGATCGTTCATGATGGATCGTTCTGTTTCAGCTTAAGAACGGAGAGACCGAGCGGACTCGACACAGGTGGTGTTCGGTACGAGTTGAGCAAAGCCCTCGACCTTTGGGCGAGGAATTCAAAATTGACCTTTCAGGAGGTGAACAGTGACAACGCGGACATTCTGGTGTACTTCCATCGGTGAGTTTGCCTTTCAGATCAATTTTCTTCTTCCTCTTCTTTGGATACAGGATGACGCAAAAATGGTGTACATCGCGAAAACTGTACATTCTTCAGAACAATCCAATTAGAAAATTACTTTACCGTTTTGCAATCTGAAGCCTCATTCTCGAGGTACAAGCGATTAAAAATCAGAGGCCTAAATTACGGGCGCCATGTTTAAGTCCCACGGGCCTGATCGAACAGTTGATCGCGCGACCGCAACCCACACACTTACACAGAAGAACACTCGTAAACACACTCACACATAATGCGTTATCAATACCAGGCGTTCTAACATACCACCAGATCATATTTTTTCCTCTCATTTTAACACGTTTCGTGAGGAAATGCCTTGAAGCCTATTGAATGTTACAAGGCAAAAAAAAGTTAAAATTTATTGAATAACAAACAAACTTTATTTTACAAACAGTTCCACTCAAATTTTATTTTTATTCAAGTAAAAACTCGAAGTAAAATGCAAAACCGTAAATATTTTAAAATAGAAAAATGTGACTTATGCCACGTTCAAAATAAAATGTTCATATACAGGGTGTAGAGAAATTTATGTCGCGACTTTCACAGATGATTCTAACTCTGATCAATGGAGATATTTTGAACAAATTTGAAGCAAAATTAATGTGGATTTTGTAATTCAGGAGCGAATTTTGTTTTAATTGTAATGTATTCTACTCGACGTGGGAAGAAGGCGCAAAACAAAGCGTACAGTCTCGCCCATCATGCATTTCTCAGAAGATGAAAGTTTTATTGTCAGTTCGCTGAGTTTTATTCGAACCGTGGTAATGTTCTATTCAGATCTCCAATATTATGGGAGTGACTTAAGCAAAGTCAGTATTATCATTGAAACTTAAAGAAAAGCACACCTATTTAATTTCCCTCGCCACTAGCAACTGCCATTTATCTTCCATTCCCGCGTTCTCGTCTACGGAACGAACTGTGGCAAATTGTACCTCGTAAGAGACGTCGCTATATTTAATTCATGCATGGTGATGCGCCACCGCATTTTAACAGATCGGTTCCTGAATTTTCACGTGAAATGTTTGAAACGCATTGGACAGGGCGCAAACTTGCACCATATTTATGTCCTCCTTGTTCACCAGACCTTAGTCCACTCAATTTCTTTTGTAAGTAGCAGAACATTGTTTATGGCCGGAGTGAAATTTAAGAAATAACTCGTAGCTTTTAGAATGTTTAGAAGACATCCCTCTCGGTTGCTGCAAGTTGAATTAGTAAAAACTGAAATTAATTATAAGGCGTGCAAGACTAGCACATGGCACTATAACAAACCGCCGTAAATTGTGGCACGTTCATAGTCAACAACGTTGCCACATAAGAAACACAATGCGAACAAAGAAACTCGACGTTGAATTAGGATATCAACGGGAGCCTTCGAAGCTTACACCGTGGCTTAGCAGGGCTTTTACATTCTATCGGTCTACGTGTTGCCCTGTAATGCATATTTCACAGCTGTGGGTTAGCTACGCGTGCATTCTGCGGCGATACCGATCGTAAAATGGACCTCCTTCGTCGCGTCGATAGAATAGTAATTGTTATATGAGCCTTCGGATCGAATGGGAATGAAACGACGAGAATCGTCAACGACTTTGGCACGTAAAAATCGCCGGTTCTCGTCTGATCGTGGAAGTTATGCTACTCTGGGTACAGTCAGCGCAATTTGCACAATGAGTAACCGTCTTCAGTGGTTCTGTGTTGCTATTGACACATGGTTAGGAATCCACCTAAAACTGTAGGTCTCTCGGCTAACAATAAGTGACCATAGCAGCTGATGACGGGTTGCATACAAAGAAAACAAAAGAAGACATAGGGGTACCGCATGGGCCAGCAGCATGGACGCAATCAATGGAATCCTGATGAAACAATAGCACCCATTTACCAGACAAAGACAACGAGTAGGAGTTCCTCCGAACCAATGGGATTCGAGGAAAAGGGACAAGTCCAGCTCGATGTCTCGGGTCTAAAAGTAGAAATTAATAGAAATACCCACGGTCAAACAGCAAAGAAACAGACACCGCCATAATGTCCTTCTCGTGGTCCCCGCACCAAGCCATCATCTACCAACAAACATACCTCAATCAAATTAACACGTACTTTCAAGACTGGAATTTACAGTTAAATCCAGAAGAAACTGGAAACATCATCATCATCCAGAAATAAAGTACATATCTTTTCCATCACCCTACACAAAATCTCATCTGGAAATCAGCCAGCATGGATAAAACCCACAAAACACACTCCGCCATGAGAACAATATACCCCTTAATTGGCAGAACCAGCTCCTTACTGGTAAAGTACAAACTCCTCCTATACAGGGTGTCGCAGTTTTTATGAGCCAAACTCAGTCAGTATATTCTATGGGTATGAGTAAGAGAAAAATATTATATAAAGATAGATTGTTTGAAGCTTTATTAAAATGCTATAACAATAATACGAGGGGAATGGTAACGGACTAATGGAGTAATAGAGTATTAGTTGCATCTAGGTGTACTAGGAGTGTTATAATACCTTCAACGTCCTCAGATAGTAAACACAGCTCGCACAGACTAAATGTAAATATCGCTGACCCATTCTTACTTTGTATCATAGTAACAGCAAGCCTTCAAACGACCTATCTTTATAGAATACTTTTTTCTGGTTTATATCCATAGAACATACTGACAAAATTTGCCCAGACAAAACTGGAACACCCTATGTACAGCAGCCATCCGTCCATTCTCACCTGAGGAGCTCGAAACTGGACTACTGCCCCTAAATACTACGCAAACAATCCACGAATCGTCCAAAATAAGCTCCTCGGAATAATACTAAACAAACCCACCGATTACCCTGCCATTCTACTTCGCTGAGAAGCAAACATAGAAACTATCTGAACTCACATCTCGAACCTTCTAAAAACCACATTTAATCCTCTCCACCGCAACCCCCCGATTCGAGAGATAGGTAATCACTCTCATGAGAGCTTTCCACTAAAGATCCGCTTTCAGACCCCAAGGCTGCTCTCCTAAACTCGAAACCCATGGAACAACCTTCCATAAGCTCACGGATTTTTGAAACTTTTTCTCGTTAAACTCATGCACACCCAGGCAACCCGCCATTTGCCAACCCAGGGAACTACCTACCCAGCCATATGCGGGTGATTGCGGCACCACCGCTCTCAGGAACCACAGCAAGTTCAAGAGAAATCTTATTCAACAAAGAGAAAAGCAGGAAAACTGAGTTTTACGGACAATTTTTTTAAATACGTCTATTCTGTGATCTCGGTTCAATGAAACAAACGTTTCAAGGTATACAGTCTGGTTTTTGGTAACCATTTCGGATCTCACCGAAGGATTCGGAAGAATATGAATGGCAGATTGCGAGAACGTTTGTATAATAATGGTGGTCATGTCGAAACAGGAGCACTAGCACACATGTTCGGAAATATTAACCCTTTGACTGCGATCTATGTAAGTACTTGGAAACGAAGCGAACGCTGCGTGCGGCCAATCTGCAGTGGTACATGGTGAGCCATTGCACTAAACGCCCAGGGGCGTTGACAGTACACCATGAGCAACTTTGTCAAACGCCTATAGGCGTCGTTCTCAATCAAAGAGTTAACGAAAACGGTGACAAAGAGTTTAAGACGTTGAACGCCACAGTGAAAACGGCCATACCTAATCAGACACGATATCATTTGCTATTTTTTATGTAAATTGTAAAGAAAAAAAAAGATTTGAATACTCAGTCGTGTTCTTTTGTTTCTACATGATTGTTTCAGTGTGAAGTTTGCTCCGAATTTTGCGACAATCAATAATTATTTAATTAAATTAAATTTGAAGTGTCCGTCACCGGTGACCGTTACGGCGTTCAACGTGTTAAAATTATCTGTGAAAGCAGCAACAAACAGTTGTTTTACATCCTGTACATAAAATAACAAACAGTGTTGATTACATGTTAATTAATAAAACAAGAAATACAATGACGGAATGCAATGTAAGAAAATCATAAATATTGAAACAGTAAAATTTTAAAAATTAATTTAAGTAGTCTTTCGAATGTTAGATGAAAAAAAACGTGTATGGAACTTTCAAAATTTGTCGATGTGAAATGAATTCAGCATAGATGCACTTAATTTAAAAAATTTTTTATAATGTAAAATACATTCAGCATATGCGTATTGGTCGATTATGATAAATGTAATTGTAAAAGAGTTAATTATGGAGTCGATGTTATATCTTATCATTTTGACTGCTATCGACGGTTAACAAAATCGCTCATCGTGTACCGTTGACGCCCACAGGCGTTCGGTGGCTCATTACGTACAACTGCAGCTCGTCCGCATGCAACGTTCGCCTCGTTTCCAAGTAGTTCGCAGTCAAAGGGTTAAAGAAATGAGAACATTCGATTGCGATATTTTTTCGGGAAGAAACTCAATGTGACGTAACTTTTCACGCCCACTGATATTAAATAGACCAACCGTTTTAATCGTGGTCTCATTTCCAGCTGCGTCGTCGCGATAAATTTACCGATAACAAGGAGTTTCCTAAATCCACTGCCCCCTTTGTCCATTTTCCATTGTTTTGTCCTTTTTGTTTCTCCTCCGTGCACATTTACACGCTACGAAAACTCCTCGAATTTACTATCCTCTCACGTGAAATTCATACAACAGCTCTCATTGTCAGTGCCCCCAGAATTTCGCAATTTCCATATTCTCCATCGAATCGAGTTAAATTTATTCAGAAATCAAGGAAACTGTTTCCTATTTTCAGTAACATCGGTTTTAGTCATTTCCAGTAATCAAAGTTATTTGAAGTAATTAATCCGTGATTTGTAGATATGGAAAATATCGAGTACTCTGAAATTCTGCATAATTTAATTATTATAAGTCGACTTTATTATATTATAATTTTGCAAACAATTTTGAAGCTTATAAACATCAATATGATGAATAAGTGAGATTCAGTAACTTACTGATTTAAAATGCAACCTTAATTCTTTATTTTATTTTACACTATAAATGAAATATAACCGTAAAGATACTTCATCCGTATATAGTGAATCCATTTTTTCTTCATCTATTTTCTGCAAGGAAATAATGTTAGATTTAAACAAGCATGTTTTATTTTAAGATGATTTTAATAGTAAATTGAGGAACAGTAACGAAAATCGAAGCAGAGGTGGAAATAGGAAAAGAGAAACAGTTTGATCTCCAGATTAATTAACCGAGTACAGTGATATCAGTGGCTTATCAGTCGTCCAGATAATCGAAAGCTGGAATTTAATTACGGTCGACCGTCTGTTTCCGGTCCGAATTAAACGGACCACAAAACTAAGGTTCAGATTGAATCTAACCTTAAGCATGCCAATGAGCTGAATAAACTTCTTCACATATGGTATACGAATAATTTCAATTATATATCAAAGTATCAGACAGTGTTTATTTTATTTACTTCAAATTATTTCCTGCATTGTTAATCAATTATTTAAAGCAGTTTCAGAGCAAATTATAATAAATGAAGTAACTTCCGCGCTGCTTATAAATCAATCTAATAATGTGAAAATGAAATAACATAGCAAATAGTACCGTAAAATCGTTTCATTGTTAAGCTGATATCACTTTGGGTGACAAGACAAATTTAACGCACTATAACACCAAGTCCTTCAGGGTCTTGTGTTTACTACACTTGTTTATCAACATATTGTAAGTATAACAGTTAACTTTGTTTATACGATCTTCGCTGACCTTAAAAAGGCTTAGTGTTATAGGTCACTGAATTTGTCTGTGAAATGGCTATCATATACAAATAAATAAAATATAGTATTCCATTTAAAAAAACAGAGTTGACCTTCTTATCTCGTTAACCCTCTTCAACAGAATGAAAGTATTGTTACAACATAGTGGCCTCCACAAAACTATGCAAATTTTGTCAGAAGTATTTTTACGAAATTTTAATTACCAGGGAAATATTTCAGGTGATAGAGTTAGATGGTACACCCTGTATAACAGTGAACGTGTTAAATAATGTTAGATAAACAATACAGTTGCTTTAACGGAGATAACATTTTAATTATATTTTTGCATCATGATCAGATTTTTTTTCTGATTTGTAGTGGTTATCATGGTGATGGATATCCTTTCGACGGAAGGGGCCAGATCCTTGCACACGCGTTTTTTCCTGGAAAGGATCGTGGCGGAGACGTTCATTTCGATGAAGAGGAAGTATGGTTGCTGCAAGACGACAGCAACGAAGATGGTGAGAGAAAGATTTTGATTTTTGCAAACGTTAATAGCGGAGAACATGGAGAAAAATCGAAAATGACTCGATAAGAAGAAATTGTTCAACAGCCAATTGAATACTATGTAGAAATATTGCCTGTCGTGTAAAACACAGAATTCGATCAAATCTGCAGTCCTGGATCTGAATTTTAGATTCTAAGTGTATAAAAATCGAAATTGTTGTCTACATAAAAAAAATTTTGTTAAATTTAATTAAATTCTTTAGTTTACTGATTCCGCTGGATTTTGCATTTTATTAATTTACTTATTAAATTTCAATAAATCATGCTGATTTTCCCCGATATTTATTAACATACATATGTTAAATTTTATAGAATCAGGTATTTTACCGACTGTGCTGAATTTTATACTTCATTCATTCAGTTTCGTTAATTACAATTCAAATTGAACAGCAATTAAACTGGCATGTATTGAATTCCATTGCACAAATTAATATTCGTATTTTTACAAGCATGAATACATAAGTTTTATGATGCATATTACTTTGAATGCTATGTGCAAAAATTATTTTGAATCGAACATTATGTTGTTTTTTCTGAAGGGTCCCACGAAATATGCATTAGCCAACATTTTAAAAAAAAAACTAACTGCCATTAAAACACACTCCAAGTGAACTTAAATCTTGTGAACTATGAAATTTTTGGAATTCGAAAGGTCTGATTTCAAAAATATTAAATTTTCAATTTTCGAAATTTCAATACATTAAATTTAAAAAAGCTTGAATCTAACCGTGCTCAATTTATCATTTCCAAACTTGTATCTGTTAAATATCCTGTTAGTCACAAAACATCAAACTTTTCATTTGTAATATTTCAAAATTTCATTTGTTTTATATGCAGGAATGTTAAAATGTCCGATGACTAAAATTTTGTACTTAACATTTCAGACTTCCAAAATTGTCGAACTTCTAACACTTAATTTTCAATTTTAAGAATGCGAAGTTGCAGATGTCTAAACTGAAAAGTTTACAAAATCCTTTATCTGCATTGTAAATTGCCAAAGAACTATCGTGTAAAAATGTTGAATCTCGTAGTCTGAATTCACATGTGCCACTTTTTAAAAATTTCACTGCTCCGTAAAATCAGCAACCTCGGAAAATGTTCAAACTGCTTGCACGTAGAAAAATTAGTTTCGATTGAAATGGTCAAATGTAATATGCGCTACGTGAAAAGATACGCCATTTGGGTGAATTAAAATTTGGTGAACCGCAAAATTCGGAGAATTTCCGTGATCACAGAAGAGAAAGTTTATGTGAAAGGAAAAGATTCGTAAATTTTCGTCACTGAGCTCTGGCGATTCGCCAATTCGGTCAACTCGTACGAAAAGAAATAAGAAAACCGCGTTTCTTTGTTCCACCTTATTGCCATATCGTTATCATCGACAGATACGAAATTTCTCGCCCATAGAAATTTTTCTAAAAATCTATGATAGACTATAGAATTAAACAAAAAATAAAATTCCGTTTCTTTCATTATTTTCAGTATTCAAACTCTTTAAAAAAGTTTTGTAATGTACCGCGAGATTTTCTTCCTCGAAGCGTTTTGTCTTGAAACGAATTTCTATTTTCATTGATGACAGACTTTTCTGTTGGTCGTACAAAAACATATTGTATCAGGCCATTCCGTAAGTAATGTTTTTAAATATGACTTCATCAAACGTAAACAAATTCACAACTGCATTTTTAATTATCAAAATACTGAATATTAATTTTAGTATCCTTGTTCAAGTTCTTTGTTTCCATTTTCAACAATTTTCTATTATTTTAAAACAAATCATTTCAGATTGATTTCAACCAATTTGTATCATTGAATTTTTCGTCAGCTATAAACCTGATGTGCTACCTAAATAGTTTGTAGTTAGTAAGTACAACTAATTTCGAGTATCACAAACGCCATCCTAATATTTTTCAACTAAAATTGCATCTTGTTTACAAAATTATCAACAGGTTTTAGCTATGTATGATGGTCAAAATTTTGATCGAAAAATTCTAAACAAAAGTAGATCTCGCACATTTCATCACATGCACAGTACCTACAATTTTTGCAAATCAATATCGGACAGTATATTTATATTTATTTAACATATCTTTCATAAGATAGGGAACGATATTACTTGTGGGATGGCCTGATGTTTGCTTCGTTTCTCGGGGGATCGATTGTATTAGAATTGAAGATGAAGCTGGGCAACGGGGATGCTAATTTTCCAATGGATTTGCAAATGCGCTGGTACGCCGATTTCTCATCGTTTACAAACGTCCTGCGCTTTCCATGGAGGCGTGTCATATTAGCAATTCATAACTGACACTAATGCTGTTCAATGTTGACCGTAAAGGTAGTTTCTATTCCCAGGGTGTCATTTGTCGATATCCGTAAAATGTCTGAACGATATTCGGGCCACACCTACAAGAGGAGAATAGAAATTAAACGATAATTTACGAGATAATGATTCCCTTTCAGAAAATATGTAACAATAAACGGAATAAAATAACTGAATTGGTCTTGACGGTAAGATAATTTAAAATTTTCGATTTACAAACTTGTGGATTTTATTTTTTTTTATTTCCACCCATTTATTGTTGCACCTTTTTATTGGAAGATAACTTTTCGTTTTTTTTTAAATTTCTGACGCTGTAAATTTCCAGTGCACAATTTTCAGAATGTCTGAATTCAAACTGTAAGATTTCAAACATTCAAATTTTTGTCTTCTAAATCTTGCTTTTTACAATTTCTGACTTTTTTAATGGAAAGCTAAAAATTAAAGATTCCTAATACTTTGAATGTGATGTTTTCCAATTGAAAATATTAAATTTACAGTTCTGAAGATTTTAGAAGTGAATTTTCAGATTTTCAGCATTTCAAAGATCAAATTTCAATAATTCCTAGCATCTCGAAGTTTTATGTTTCGAAACCGAAAATATGAAACTTTCGGCTACTAACACTTTGAATTTCAATGTTTCGAATTTTCAGCACTTGAAATTTCAAATTTCTGGAATAATAGGGCTGCCGAATATTTTATACTTTTTAAATACACAATTTCTAAAACTCTGCTCCCTAGATTTTATAAACGAAGAAATTTGATAAAAATTCTGAATATCGCAAAATTTCAATTTTGGCTGATTGTGGAACAATCTCATATTATTGGTTTATTGGAAAATTGTAACAAAAAGAAACAAATACTTTCACGACATTCAAGGATGATTTTGATTTGAAAATGAAAAATATTAGGCAAGAATAATAACAAAATTGTACCTGCTAATTTTACGATCAAACATTTTGAAAATTGCAATATATAAAATGAAAAACCTAAAACTTGCAAAATTCCATCACACCCGATCTGAAGTGTCTATAACACTATTATCTAAAATCAAAAAATGTCAAGAATTTTATTGTCCACCAGGTAAATTTGAAACGTCGAAACACACTCTCTTATTACAAAAGAAAATCTAGAATCTTCGAAACCAAACATCGCGAATAATTATAAAATATAAAGCGTAACATCACTACACACATATACACACACGCGTGCGTGCACACACATTATTGTTCTATTAAAAATAATAATCTTAAAAATCGTCTTTTCAGTCATATCTATCAATAAACGTACCATTTCATGAATACAAAAATTAATTAAAGCGAACGTGATATCGCGTGAATGAATTTCTATAATGTACACGAGCAAACCGTAGTGAAACATCAATCTAGGCCTATCGTAGAATCTTCCGGCGGAAGTTTCCTCGTTAGGAACTTCGGTTATACTTTGGAATCTGAACGTTAACGGCAGCTGGCTGCAATATAGCGGAGTCAAGTGGTCTTAATCAAAAGGAACAGGAAAATAAGTAGAACGAATTATGCTCGTCCTCGAACCCGGCACTCGAGGGTTGCAAAAGCATCGATGCTTCAGCGAGATCCTTGGCAAATTACAAGCCCTTATTTTTCTTGGAACTTCAGCAGTTCCTCTGTCGCAACCTCTTTTCTCTTACGCTTTCTGTGTTAAGTATTCCTTTTCAGAACTTTTGAGCGGTTGTTGAGCTGTTTCGTGTTATTGGTTTATTGGAAATTTGTAATGAAAAGAAACGATTATTTTCAGAACATTGACGAACTGATGGGATATGAAATTGAAAAATATTCGGAAGGAATAGTAACATTTAGAAGGTTATTGGGTATCAGTATTTAGTATTTGGTTTTCAATGTTGTGCGTTTGTTCGTTGTTAGTCGGTATTTTATGCTTAGTATTTTGGTACTTGGTGCATAATAGTCAGTATTTAGGTTATTTGACACACGACATTCGATACTCGGTGTTCAACATTCATTTGAAGTTCAGTGCTCGGTATTGAATATTTACCACACAGTTAGCATTAAATACTTGATAGTCTGCATTGAGTACTTGTAATTTAGAATTCAGAGTTAATATTCGATTCCCGGTATTCAGAATATGTTAAATTATTCTAATATTTCAGAATAACATTCATAATTAATACGAAGTAAACGTTAATATCACGAAATAGAAATGAATCGCAAGAAAACATTTAGTCAAATTTTTAGTTACGATAAACAAGGTATTTTTAATTATGAATTCAAACATATTTTACGTAAACAAATTTTATACATACGCTGTGTGCGAACGAGTATAATCAATGCAAGCTTAACATAATTTTATCCATATAGTCTTCACATATCGTTGACAATTCAAACATTCTAAGCAAGTGAATCATTTCCCGATTTTGTGCAGAAGTCATGTACTTAGCGGAGTGATCTAAACTATTTTTAATTCTATTTGGCAAAGTTGGCAGCCAGTTTAATCTGCCCGAGTCTCCTGCGAGGAAGTTCTCTCGTTCCGAAGTATCGACATCGTTTCAACACTTTGCTAATGGATTGTGCATCGATACGACCACGAAATCTCACGAAACTTTCGTACTGACGGTTCGTGATCGATCGAACAAGAGTAAATTTCAACTGAAATTGTTATTTCACTTTCGATTCGGTCGGGTGATCGGAAACCCAATGAAATTTTCATTGACCATGCAAACGGTAACACATTAAACGATCGATCAGAAAATCTGAAATGTAAACATGATTTTATAAGGGCGATATCGAATTCACGAGGGGAGTATTGGAATCGCGTTTCGCTCGGCCGGCAGATATTGCAAATATGAGACAAAGCAAACTGAAATTAAGGAACTGCGCAATTACTCTGTAATAATGGATAGCGATTCAAATGAAACCCGTGAAAGGAACAATAAGTTGAATGGAAGAGCGATAAACACGGCGAGCGTGAAATTAAAGAGCCATTTTGACGGGAACGGTGAAAACAATGGGACTATTTAATAACCGAAGACAATAACATTACGGTAATTCTTTTATCGCGGCAGTCAGAATATGGGGCGTTGCACTTTCTTTCGCAACTATTTTTCGATATTTCATTACTTCCATCATTTCTATAATATTCTTCCGCGTTTAAAGGAAGTTGCGAGTAATATTTGTTAACACTGAGAATGTTCAAATGAAGACTCGGTATTGAGTACTGACTTTGAAGTATTCGGTACGGAATGACCAATACTACTAGGATTGAGTACTGAGTGCCGAGCATGAATTTGCGAATATTTTAGTAATAAATTTTAGTTATTAAATACAGAGCACCTAGTACAGGAAACTAAAGCCTGAGTTCTGAGCGCAGAACATCAAATACTGACTACGAACACAAATATCGAATACTAGGCATAGAAAAGGAATGTTGATTGCTTAAAATGTAATATGTACTATGCTTTAAGTGGCGGATACTGATTATTGAGCAATGCCTGCTGAGAACTCAGTACTGTATGTTGAGTTCCGAGTACTAAATACTGAGTACAGGTCTACCTACAGAACGCTAAGTTTAGAGTGCTGGGTACAGGAGTCTGATTAATGAGCAATCAGTGTTGATAACTCAAGTCTGCATCCTAAATACTTTTTTTAATACTCCATACAGTATTAACAATATTAATTTCACAAATAATCATGCAAATATTCAGGGTATATAAAAAAAAAGTATTACAACTCACAAGGTAGATAGTACCCCCCAAACTGAATAAAAAATATCGAATAAACATGTATCGAAAATTGAATATTATTTGAACTGTAAACACTTTTATGTTTAAAAAAAATTGGTCATACAATATTAATTTTTTACATATTTCCTGAAAGTTCTGCATACTCGTCTTCAACACCTTGTAGATTAGCAATACATTCCCCGGAATCCAACATAAAAAAATTAAGTCTTGATAGCTGTGTACATACTCTCCCGTAAAAACGTCTTAGGACACCTGCAAATTAAAAAAAAAAAAGAAATGTAGCGAATACTTCGATGAAAGAAAAATATAAATAGTTGTTTACTTCTTGGCAAGATGTTTAGTGTATCAGCACAGAATACTTTCTTTAACCTATAAAGATTTAAACCAAATAACATTCCTTCACATCTTTCAATGATTACTTCGTTTTTTCCAGACTTGAATACAAATAAGACAACTGTCCTAAGACTTTTGAGCGGGGATGTACAGGACCCAATCCTGGTTACAAATACATCGCAAATACTCCGCTGCTCTGAAAAGCAGCTTGGAGAACGAATCAAGTAGCAGATATTCCTCTCTCGAGGAAAGATGTATCAGAGATTTCCGTGTTGGTTTTTCCAGGCAATTACTTCTGAAATCGTGGCCACTGCGGAATCTCAAACCGCTCGGTATTTTCTAGCTTCAATTAAATTTACTTCAAATAACTCGCCGCAACGTGTCTATAAAATCTATCGAATTTCTATAGAACAACTTTCAAACCAATTTATTAAAAATATTCGATTACAGAAGTTCAGTTTGTTGCCCTCGTTTTTAACTGAAGCAGTTTTGAATTTTTTACCCATTCTTTTTGTAGAAGGAAATCGATATGCAATGGCATATTACTGATATGCAGTGTCAGTCAACTATGACGAAGTTAACAGTGAAAGGGTTAAAAAAGAGAAATAGAAATTCTGGACAGAAAATAAAGATTAGTGAAGTGTGGCGAAATGAACGAATCCAATGAAATATTTTCAAAGTCTTTTCTTCGGTTTACAGGGACCAGTCTTTTCGCGGTAGCAGCGCACGAGTTTGGCCATTCTTTGGGTCTGGCTCACAGTTCGGTGCTTGGAGCACTCATGTATCCGTGGTATCAAGGATTGAGCTCTAATTACGTGCTTCCAGAGGATGATAGACACGGGATTCAGCAGATGTACGGTGAGTAAACCTGCATGTTCGATAATTACGATGAAAAGTAATTATTGCTTGACGCTGCGTCGCAATTTCTTGTCCTAACCCAATCTGCAACACAGTCACGAATCCAATTAGGAAAGTAAAATCGTGTACGTGATTAAGATGGACTTTTGTAGTCAGTGAATGTAACTTAAAAGTGAGTTGTGAAGGTCTACATAAAATATACAGAGCTGGCCACCTTGGACCATGAAATATTGCAGAAGGTCTTCTTAAAAACTATTAGAAACAGGAAGACAATTTATAATAATATTATATGACGTAATAACACAGCTATTCTGGCTCCAAAGTTTTCATTCAAAAATATTTATTACTGTCTATGAATTTGCAAATGCAGAGCGTTCTGTGAGAAACGCTAACAGGGAAAGGTCCCGAGGTGAAACTCTGATTTTTTGATGAGCCTGTGCAGAATGGTAGTGCTTGAAAAACTGAAGCTAACGATACCCGGTTTCGGGGGCAGACGGTTAATAGTTTATGAGATGTTTAACGTTAAAGTTACCAGATAGAAAGATAAACGGAGATCGTAACTTTAACGTTAAATATCTCATAAACTATTAACTGTCTGCCCCTAAAACCGGGTATCATTAGCTTCAGTTTTTCAAGCTCTATCACCGTGCAGGGGCTTATCAAAAAATCAGCGATCCACCTCGGGACCTTCCCTTGTAAGAACTGCCGTTGAAAGTTGTAGGCTCGTTTCCATTTACGATTTCCTAAATGTCGTCCCTGTTCTGACAATAAAATGCAAAATATTGCGTGATGGATGTTCATTATGGACGTGACAGCAGGAATCAAATAGCGACCCTTGATTATGAGTATGAGGATCTTCATGCAATTTAACATATTTAAATACGTGGTAGATGCACATTCTACACAGTAAGCTAAATAAGAAATAAATTTTGTAACATTTCAGGCGGAAAATGCTGTTTTAACATAGTTACGTTTTAGTAACTACATTCAAATAAATAATACTTAAGTCTTAAAATGTATATTTGAATAAACGCCCGCAGTTTAATTATGAACCAAGAAGCTCGATCCTGAAATCGCCCAGGTGACAGCACTTCGATCAGCAGATCATCTTTCTTTAATCAAATATAAATCCACACACGTATCAAACAGTCAGGACAGCAGCGTTTCTTCAGACATAAACATATTGAAGAAACGCACCACTTGCATTGTGATTGAAATACGTTATAGCCCAATGTTAGGAGCTTTATTTCATCGCCATGCCATCATCCTACTCACCTACAGTTTTCTTATGAATCCGATATATCGTTAATTTCGATCATGGCACATGCGAACTGAAAAGAGGGGTCCATGTCATGTGTGTATCTACAAATTGTCTCCCAATTTTTATAATACCATCTTCGACATCTAAATGACTCTTTTAGCCATGTATGCATGTTTGCATTCCCGAAATAAAAATAAGAAAATGTTGTATTGCAGATAAAGAAATGACTTTGAGAGGCTTAATTTGAATGTCTCCGCAATAATATCAGTGACGGGCTAAATTACTGTACAAAATGATGATTAATTTTTCAAGATGACTTTTAAAAACGCTCTAAAAAGGAAGGAACAGACAATAGTTGCTAGTGTTAGGCTGCATTTACATTGGTAAGTTACTTGTACCAGTGACCTGTAAGTAGACTAGCCAGGCTAGCTACTTGTGCCAGTTACTGGTACAAGTAACTTGCCAATGTAAACACAGCCGAAGATTCTGCAAAGTACTAAATCTGTACTAAGGTTGCCCGTGTAGAAAAATGTATTTATTTACAAAATACTGAAGGGTTTTCTTTTTTTATTTGAAGATTTAGTGTCCCATCGAGGTCCAGGTCATTAGCGATATGGTCTAGTAGTTGACGTTGCTTAAATAGAATTGTATACAGGTGTACTTTGGATTATGCTAAGAAATTTCTGAACATTCTTTGAGTTCTTGAAGGATTCCTAGTGAGTTGGAGAGTTTAACCCGATTTGGGATGGTCTCGATTTCTTTACAAAATACATAATAGTATGTGCTCGACAGTTAAGGGACATTGGCATATGTTCCAGTAAGGTTGAGGTGGAATTCGTGCGTGATTTTCGTGTGGCCTATCAATATCTTCTTTAGAATAACTTGATTTCTTTCACTGAAAGTTCTTCCCACGACGTCTTTGAAGAAATCGTCCGTGATGTGATTCAATCTTCTTGGGTTTTCGCAGTTCCACTTGCAGTTCTAGTTTTGTTTGATGCGAATTGCTATCAACTGGGGAGGTTTTATCTCGCAAAAAGTGATTCAAAGTCGCGTTTCGAACACGTTTGCCCTTCTTGTATTTCTTCTATTTTCTGTATGATTGGTATTTTCTTATTCGTTGAAGTTAGTGAGAAGGATGTTAGCAAGGTGAAATTCTTCAAGTTCGCGTTGACTTTCAAGAAGGTAATACTTTCTGCCAATCTGTTCCCTTCTGGACAACACCAGGTCCGGGCATCGTCGAAATAAACTTTTATTCGAATAAAATTTGTATTGCATTTGTTATTTGCTACGTTGCTTTATCTCAGTTGATGATATTTGAATAACATTCTATTTGACAAATAAATTATTTTAATATTTGTTATTTTATTTGAAACATAAATATTTGTTATTTGATTTTACCGGGAAAATAAGGATGTTCTTCCATCGTGCGTCGAATTTCCACTCCACGACCACAAACAATATGTATCGGCAGTGTTTACCTTTACCACAATGTTTATATTCGAATTAACTGTTATTTGTTATTTTGTAGGTATTATTTGAAATAACCAAATATTTGGCAATAAATCGTTTGGGTAAATAATTTATTTCTCGAATAAGATTTTGGAATTTATTTACATACATCCTTCTTTTCAAATGCACTTATTTGTTGTTTTATTTGGAGTAATTATTTGTTCTCCTTACTTGTTATTTTCATTTCAAATAAAAAGTGTGTACCCAACACTGGACTATAAACTGATATCACTTAAATAATAACAAGTATAACGCAATAATAAGTAACGAAAGAAATGAAAATTTCAATTGAACAATAAAAATTTATTTGGTTATTGTCTAGTCGTGAACAATCGTGACTCTGGCACAGACTTGCTCGAAATCCTTAGAGAGCTTTCCCGTACGGGTCCAAACAAGGAAGATAATGGCGTCCGGGAAACAAGGGTTAATCGAGATTTGAAAAATACATGATGGCGTCCACCGAATTTCCGTGATAAATCTGAGAAAACAGTTCCGCGAGATAATCGGCCGGTAACACAATGAAGCGTAATGAAACGTGAATAAAATATAAACAACGACTGTTAGGAACGGTGAACCGTGCGTGCCTGTGATTTACCGGACCAGCTGGAGAAGCTTTGTAGCTTCCGTTTCCGCTTTTAACTCCTTTATTACTCGAGCACGTAGGAAATAATACAAAAGAAACATTTATAACTCGGAAACAGGGTCGTACAAATCTGTGCAAACGTTTTGTTCGCTTCTTTTTTCGGTTCAATTCATTGTTGATGCAGATCTCGCTAATAAATAATCAAAATGTTCCGCAGAATCGAGTAACTTCCATTTATCCCGGGTTATTTTTTTTAAGGTTTGATCTTTTGGTACACAGTTTCATTATTTTTACGTCCATTCATGCTCTCTTTAGCGAAGCTCTTTTTCTTTTCATTTTTACTCCGTGTATACTGTCTGTTTGCCTTTTAGTATTATGTTTTCGTATGATCATTATACTGGTTCAGTTTGTTTCGTTATATGGATAACGATTATTGTTTGAAATATCGACTTTCATACAAGTAATTAAAATTTTGTAAAATCACGATGAGAGTTTGTTTACCATATGAAATATTATTACTAACCTTTATTTGTTCTTAACACGTTGACTGCCGTAGCGGTCACCGGTGACCGACGCATCAAATTTTATTTAATTAAATATGGAGTAATTTTAATACGATTCTGAATAGAATTAATATTGTGATAAAAATAGGAAGTCGAGGTTGTGAAGTCGAGTAGTTATATAATTATTTTCTTTGTTACTTTCGTTTGAAATGGAATACTATATTAGGTGAGAGCAAAAGTTCTGTCGGTTTTAGGTAATGAAGATAAAAAACAACTGTTTTTAGTATTTTTATTTATTTTCTATGTGTCTATCTGTTGTCGATTTAATTCTACAACTCTTTCCCATCTTTCCTTCAATTTATCAATACTCCTTGCGAAAAATTGTTGATCCCAGAGTTTACATAGTCATCAATAGCGTTTGCCTTGCTCCTCATTCATAAATGTTCGTCCATTTAATAAGTTTTTCAATGACCTGAGTAAATGAAAATTTGTTGAGCTGATATCAGGAGAATATGGAGATTGTGATAGCATCTCCCATCCAAGCTCCCCAATTGCTTGCTATTCGTTGCAGTATGAGGCCTAGCATTATCATGATGAAACAATACTTCTTTTCTATCCCCTGAACTGGATCGTTTAATTTAAGGTAAAACGGCAGCAATTACTATACAGAACTATTGCAAATTTCTGTGCATGATAATAAACTTAATAAAACAAAGCTATTGTGTAGTAGGTAACGCAAAAGCCGATAGAACTTTTACACTCACCTAATAATATGTCTGACCAGGTATGGGAGTTTTCATTGCGGCAGTTAACGTGTTAAAATATGATAAATTTTGTTTATCCTGTATGTATCGTACGACTTCTAGAACCTTTTAAAGAATAATTTCAGGCTTCTAAAGATGATTTTATGAAATTATAATCAAAGATTTTGGAAACTGAAAATGTTCAAAAATTGTTTAAATATCAGAAAAAACTATATCAATTTCTTTTCATGCAAGTGTTTATTATTTTTTTTTACTTGTGCAGAATTGATTTGCGGATACTTTTGTAAACGACTCGGAGGATTGATCTAACACAGGCATAACTGAGCTCTAAGTAATCTGAAGATTGTCAAATTATAGTCAACCTAAACCTTTTGAAAAAATAATAATCAGTACTAAAAAATCAGATTAAACGAAGAATGATCTTTATGCTCATCCTATGTAATAATTTTTTACGATTGTGTAGGATAGCAACTCAGTTCCATTGTGAAATAACACGCTACGTAAAACATAGAATAATAGTCGCTCGTGTTCTCCGTTTATTAGCAAAATAGCCAGAGCTCTCGTAATTGGAACATACGTTCGAAGCCGAGAAACGTGTGTTTATACGCTATTAATGCATGTGTTTGCCTTTGCCGCAGAGTTCTGTGGGTTGCGAAACACAACCAACGATTTCATGTACGCTGGTTTACAGAAGTATTCGGTCACTCACATCCAAAAGCTTGAATACGTATAATTTATATGTTAGACTGAAGTTATCGAAATAATTCAATTGAATCATTTGAAAATGCTTATTCGAATTAAAAGTTATTTTAATGTGCTTACACGTTAGATTATTTGACTAAACAAATCATTTTCCGTTTATCTATCTCGTTATTTGATTTTTAATTGCATAACTTTTTATCTTATTTTGTACTTGAATAGCCATCTTATGAAATAATTTGATAAATAATTTCTGATACTTCGGCGTTATCGAAATAAATTCTCGATCAAATAATTTTTCAACTAATATTTTTATCTTGTTTTTTAATTGTTCCAGAGCTGTATTTTAGTTTATTTACATTTTTTAGTATTAGGTTTTATGTTTCTCTAGGAAAACAGAACGTATGATGTTCTTCTGTCATGTGGAAATTATCCCAAAACTGACACAGAAAAGTTTTAATTTCGAAAACATAACACACGCAGTCATTAAAGTTTTCAACGGCAAGCTTTCGAATGCTTTCGCGAACCAACAATGGATGAATTATATTTACATGGAATCAGACCGTCAGTTTCCACATTTTTTTAAACGCTAAATCGTCGAAAGCGTAATTGCGGCTAAAACGTTCTGGAATGTTCATTTGTTTGCTCGTTCGTTAAACGAGGGAATTTTTTCAACGGAAAACTGACAAAATTTGAACCAACGAAGTCTAGCAAAATATGATTCTTCATAAAGCGAATAAAAAGACTGTCGTTCGATGAAAATAGTAGCTCCATCCGTCGTGACGTCAGGCGTTTTATTCTTTCTAACGATCAGCCATCTATTTCCAACATGGAGAACGAACGAAGAAAGGATCAAGGCAGCGAGATTCGTATAAAATATGCACAGCATCTGGCAGATATCAGCATGAACGAAATTTTGCGGATGCCAAGTTACATAGGCAAGGATCTCTCCGGAGATAAGGGCTCGGGGAGTAAAAAAACCCTGCAAAATTTCAGATTTTCGCGAAGAATCTCGAAAGCTTGCCGAAGGAATCCGTATTTTAATACGAGTCCCAAGAAGGAACTCGATAAGGGGAAAATAACTTTCGAAAGGAAGGGTTCTGCACGTTGCTCGACTTCCAAGTGTTCCGAAGAAATGTTGCATAAATATTGTTGTTCACGGAGAAATAATTTTGAAGAAGCTTTTTGTTAGAAGAAACTTATTTTAAATTGTTCATTCTATCAGAAGACACATTATTTTGAATTGATTATTATCTTGAAACTGTAATTTTCGAAATTAATTGCTTAATTTAAAATCGCATTATATATAAAACTATTAAATTTATGTAATATTAAATAAATATTTATAATAATATGAAAATTCTTAAAATTTGTCTACAATGTTTGACTGCTTTTTAGTACCTGTTACGTACGAATTTGGTACTCGGTGCACAGTATTCACTACATGAATTTTATCCCCAATCGTTCGTACATTTAAACGCAGTATTTACTTTGTGTTTAAAACTTGATACTAAATACTTTGTATTCGATCTATTCTATTAACGATACTCCGTATTGGCTTGGGATTATTCGACACTGGATGTTTAAAAGCGAATACTCAAAACTGTATCTGTAAAATTAAGTATTCAGTACTCGATGTTCAACGTGGAGCAGGGGTGACGAACATGCGGCTCCTTCCCCTACTGGCCTGCTCCGCTGAGCCGTAGGAGAAATGCCCCCGCCATACCTGCTTGGCTCCGCTGTCTTTACCTTGTGACGAATTGGCGGCTCGCGAACGGCGAGTAGCTCTCGTCCCTACATACCCTGATTCTGAACGTTAATAATGTTTTACGTAAAAATTTTCTTCTTTATTGACACGTTCAACCCGGCGCGTTTTTTTATATCCTGCATGATGGGGCGGCGTGTAATTACGCGGGTTGTTCTTCTGGCGGCACTTGTTTGCTTCACTGCTTGTTTTCATTATCAGTGATTTGCTGTGAGTTTAGCTTATTATAAGCAGTGAATGTAAAATAGGTGGGACCCACCGGTGGATCACGACGCCTGATGGTGTAAATTAGATGTGACACACCGGTGGGTCACGCTGCTAGATAGTAGCGCCGACTGTGACCCACCGGTATGTCACGCCGGGTTGAACGTGTTAAATATCCTTCAACTTCCCAGTGTTCTGTCTTTTTTTACCCGAATCAGAATCTATCTAAGGGAAATAGGTCCTGAGTGGGGGAAGACCGGAGTAAGCGTGGTGGCTAGCCAGCTGACTAGTGGGGAAAAGAACTGACTGATAGTGGGAGTCATGCTGTTCCCGGCGGAGAAGAAGTTCGTCACCCCTGACGTAGATCATTGAGTACTCATAATTTTGTCAGTACTTGAAATTCGGTATTGAAACTTGCTTGCTTTCGACAAGGAAGTTATACAATACAACCGGTTTCGTATGCCTAGAAGGCAAGATCGTTTTAAGGTCATTATCATTCTTTTAAACTGACTGTTATATATTTTTGCCTATACCATGGCTGAGTGTCTCAAGACAAAAACGAAGATTTTGCAACGATATAAGGAAGCATTTTATAATGTTTCCGGATCAATCTTCGATCTTCCACATACTCTGTTTGGCAAATTTGCGGCATGGAATACTTGAACGCTGTATTGTTGAGTAAATTTTTGGAAGGAGTGTGTAGAGGGCGAGTTTCGAACGTTTTACAACGTATTGTAAAGCGAGTTCACCGGAGAATCGTTATCTGGAGCGGATGCGAAATAAAAAGGCGAGAGAACTTTCCGTTGCGATAAAAGCGCTTTCGTCACGATATTTACGGTCTCCCATCCGGAAATTCGCACGTAAACGAAAACAAACTGCCGGACATCGTCGGCGAATCCAGGTTTCTTTTAACGATCCGATCGATGAACGCGTCCTTTTTACCTTTTCGACGCATTCTGAATGAATGTTTTAGAACATTACCAGAAGACACGCCAGTAATTACCAAATGGTCCGGCGAAATCCGTCTGTAATGTTAAAAATAATTAATTACATACTGACGCCTTTTTTTGGCAATGAAACACTATTTGGTAGTCTGATTTAATAGAACACTGATTCATTCATTGCGAAAAATTCGGTCCACCGATTCGCAGTAAACGAATTACTGAACTGATTCTCGGACATCGGATCCTCTGGCCGTGGCGGCTATAGTTACACTCAGGCCGGCGAAAGAAGAGAGTTGAAGGGGTCTTCTTACTCCTTGAACTATCGCTATTATCGTGGATGTTTGAAACGAAATATTAGAAAAATTTTTGTGCAGAGAAATAGAAGCACCATATTTTCATCGCTATGAACCTTCACATCGTCTAGATCTCAGTAATTATTTACTAATTTATTTCATATATACAGTAGTACCCAGTTAATGTTCGCACGCCTCGGACCTCTTCACGACTATTATCCGGGCAGGTAGGTGTTCCGGGAATTGTCTTCCTTCAGTTCGCTCGACTCTATATAGGGGCGACGGAGGCGACAGTGAGGCACTTTGAAAGCAAGTGAGATCCAATCGTAATATTGTCAGCGGTGTTGATGAAATCGGTTGAAAATTTGACACTCAGAACATACAAGACTCATCAGAGTACGGTTTTCGAACATATCACCCTATATTCTGTAATTGGTTATCTTCTTTGACGTTTGGTACTTCTTATTTCGCAGTCGGTACTCGATATCTCTACTTAAAGTTGATGCTCACTGTACATTATTCAGTGTTTAAAGCCGGTTGGTATTCAATATTCGAACTCTGCATTCGGGATTCTGTAAGTACTTGCTGCTCAGTATTTGATATTCAGTCTTCGGTATTCGATGAACGAACTAGCTTCCTAGTATTCGATACCCAAAATGTCCAAAACAAAAGACATGTTTCTCAGGATACGATCGAACATAAATCCTAACGGAAAAAATTCCACAATTACACTGAGTTTTTCATTTTTAAACCCTTATTATACGGTATGCCTTAAAAAATAAGCAGCGGCCAAAAGAATATTTCAAAGAGCGAAAGCATCTCTCCGGAACTTCCTCCAGATGCAATACGTCCTCCGAGACTTTAGAAACCCCAGCCGTCTCTTCTTTTCGGGTTTAGTAAATCTCAGGATGTTTCTTGTTTCTTCATTCACGTTGAGTCTCGTTTACTTGCATGGCAACACGATGCTTAATAAACGTCCCTCAAAGGACACTTTGCTCTCTGTCTTAATTACCTCGACCTTCCGGCTGCTCTTTCCTCCCTTCAGCCTTTTTTCCCCACCCTGGAAGTTCTCTCTTCTGTTTAATCAAAAGTTCCACTCGAGTTTTACCGCTGCAACGCTTGCGTTTCTTTTATCGTTTCGTGTTGCCTCGTTTCTTTCATCGAGAACAAGCACGGGTGTTTGAAAGAACTTCTGTTTTCCAGGGCGAACGAGCTGCGACTCGAACACCTCATTTGTTCGATGAACCTCGCGCCAGAACCTTCGACAGAATTCCCTTCTTTAGTTGTGTTTCTCATTATACAGGCTACGACCAAATTCGTGGCACAACCGAGAAAAGGGTGATCCCTCGTGTAAAAATGAATCGAAATTATGCAATAAATTTTGTTCGTATGCAGCTTCGTTTTTGAGAAAAATTACGATTTCATTGGCTGCAGGTGCACTTCAGTAACTAGACTTCTGTTTGCGTTTGTGTTTACAAACCGTGAGTATAGTATTATCTGTTTTGCATCTATCCTCGTGAGATCATGTAGAATCTCTACATAGTTTGTATTACAAACAGTTTAAATGTTGACCAGTGAAATCAGTAAGTTAGTAATAATACATAAATCGTTGATTCGAGAAGCACAGTTATGGATTCAGCAATGAGGTCGGGAATTCCCATAACTTCTTGATTAGTACAATTGAGAAATTAAATATTTAAGAATTTAATTAATTTTCTCGAAATATTACGTTTTGCGTTACGAACGCTCTATTAAAAGGTAAGTAAAAAAACGTATTATTCCGTTTAAAAAAAAACAAAGACGACCTTCATAAGTCCGAAGCGACACCACCTGGAAAAAAATTATTAACGTCATTTGATGGCGCTCTTCTTACCGTGCAACTTTTATTTGACAATTTTTCTCTAGGTCCTACAGTTTGGAAGATATTTAAGGTGGTAATTTTTACTGGTCCACGCTGTATAATCACCGTTAGTACTATTATTGTCAGTAAAATACGTTTACCTGGCTCTTATTCCTCCAGAATCCTTCAAATTGTTATTATCCCCGGATCTCGAGGAACGTTGTTGTTTCAAGTCAATAAAACTACTTCTATTCCTATCAAAACTTTCACAGCCAAAAGCATATTCATCCAAAGTAAGTCCTCAAACATCCTCTTGCGTTCGAGCAGTAGAAGTTTCCTTCCTCTGCAACGATGCAATTTCCATCGTTTTCCGGTGAACAGCCTGTGATAGCAGTTTCTTAGCGGCCTCGCACGCTCATGCAAATTATTCGACGAAAAACATTGCACCGCCCGCGGGAATCGCCGTATTTCTGTTTCCATGCAGCGAATGTATGTACTTACACCCCCGCCCACAAGTCATGGGACACTTACTAATTTCACGCTTACGTTTAAATAATGAAAACTATTAAACACCCGTAATATTAAATCAAACGGTTGTTTACTGATTACTCTCTCTAAATACAACTTCTAAATGTTAAAATATATTGGATTATTGAAATTATCTCTGTAGATTTTCCTACGACCACTTTTTTCTGATGCCCGCCATATCGATCTTTCTAATGCTGAATATTAACTGTTCTCAAACGGACGATGCTATAGTTCTCGTTTAAGAACTGTAAACAGCATTAGCTCGGAATTTACAAGCAGCCCAATATTTTATCGGAAAGAAACGCAGTCGAGACAAACGTCGCCATGATCACTGCGGTCCATAACAAAAGTGCAAAAACGATCTAAAACATATTACAAACTATAAATGAAATGCATAACTTAAAAATGCCTGACTATCAGGCCATTAAGTTTAACCCTCATCCGTCAGGTATTTTCCCAACTTAATTTGCTCCTTGGTGTCAAATTGACACAATGATGAAAAATCAATATAACGAAAAGATAATAGTTAAATTTGCAAATTCTTTTATAGAAAATAAAAAATGAAATCTTTGTTATTCAGTACATTCAGGCATAAGACTTCGCATCGTTCACAAATAATAAAGCGATGTGCAAGGCATACTGCTTTTCTACATGTATCGCAATTTTGTGAGAAAAATGTGACAAATTAACACAAGGGACCGATGAGGGTTAATGTATACCCTTATAATTTATTAGTTTATTTATTTGTGTAATGAAAAATTGCAATAAACAAATTAAAATAAAAACGTCGGCTCTGGTTCAATGGCCGAAGTTAGGCTGCACCGGACACGGTCAGCGATAAGATGACCGTCTTCAGTGCTTCTTTGTTGTTGTCACATGGTGGTTCGGATGACACCCAAAACTGTATGTCTTTCGACTAAATGGCAATATCAGTTAGACACATCGATTAAGTTGGATTAGATCATGCGAACAGCTCGTATCTAAAGGAAAATCTCAAGTATTAAAGTACCATCTGCGGCCATGTTTCCGTGAACGTTCTCTGGTCTCCACGTTCTTCGACTCCTTCCAGCAGCTATAGTTACGACAGCGAGTGATCCTTCGCGAAAAGCCAGTACTCTATCGATTATCGTCTCTTCAAAGGCTGAAACGTTCCTGCATCCACCCGTCTTTAAATGCTTCTTCGTTTGCTCTGTAGAATGCGATCGTTGTCGCATGCAGCCTGTTCTACGCTCCGCGGAAATCCCAGATTTCCCAAGTTCTGCCGAATGCCTTGTCATCAAATTCGATCTGTAGATTCGAAGAGCGTATACAAGGTAAGTCTCCTGATATTATCATCTTGATTTACGTCAATATTATTATCTGGAGAGAAAAATGGATTAAAGTAAAGTTGCGTACTTTCGAGGGGGGCATAAGGTTTGATTTTTTAAATAGGAACATATGTTCTTTATATAGTACTTTTTTTTATGAATACAACAATCTCAGGTCTTAACAGTCGAGCTCTGGTAGTTGGTTGCAGGATGAACAACATTGCAAGAAAGAGAAACCATCACTCTCTTACCAATGTTAGCTTTATTCACAGAAAGGGTTCAATGTAACAACCATTTACATCATTCTTCTTCTCACAATTTTGTTCTTCCTGCAACCAACTACCAGGGCTTGCTATTAATCCTCAGCTGGTATGGTGATATATCGGTAACATAACTGGTATCGTGGGGTCATACATGTTGGGGTTTTAGAGGGGTAATGATGTGTATTTTTGCTATAACTGTCATTACCAATTATATGGGATACTCATAAAGAAGAAACAATGAAACTTTTCCAAAAATTTTAATATTATTATTAATTATGAATAAAACAAAAATGCCTACCAACCAGCAACAAGCAATTGAAAACGTTGTGGATCATCTGTGACCTAACGATACGAACTGAGAGTTAAGACCTGAAGTGTTCGTATTCAGAAAAAAATGTACTACAATCCTGCTATAAAGAAACATATGTTCTCGTTTAAAAAATCAAAGGCCACCTTCAAATCTCCGAAGCGTCTCCACCTAGAAAAATTTCGTTTGACTCATCTTATACCCTCCTTGAAGCTATGCAACTTTATTTTAATCCAGTTTTCTCTGCAGATAATAATATTGTCATAAATCAAGATAATAATATCAGGTGACTCACCCGGTATACTAGTTCATATACTCTGTACATGAAATACTACCGCTGCGAAAAATTTCAACAAAATGGGCCGAATGACACAATTTTAGTTGACATGAATTTGAATAGAAAAAAATGTACTCTTACAAGGAACATTCTTATATATTGTAATAAATTCTTACAATAGTAATTTCGGGTACCCGCACACCCCTAGCAAATATACATTTTTAAAGTTCAATATTTTTTGTTATTGCTGTTATAGAAATGACACTTCGGTAAAAGTGTATTTTGTTCTGCGACTGTTTAAAAAATGTACTTTTTATTTTTTTCCGGTTATAAATGTGCGTTTTCTAGATATTTGGATATGTTCTTCGGTTCTTCTCCTGTGATCGTGTTCTTAATTGTGTCTATGGAAACGCGTTGAAAAGGGCAAATAAGGATTCACCGTTTTATAAGGAAAAGTCTCGAGTGAAAGGGAACATGATAAATTGATTTCATCGAGAGAGCTCGGAATAAATTTTTCCTCGTTCTTATTGGAAACGAATTCACCAGCTCGATAATGGACGTTCGTATTTCTAAATAAGTTTCCGATAAGCCCTCCCCTTAACATCCTCTTCCTTCCACTTGTATCGATTCATTAACAATGCCGTTCGATTTGTACGTACAACGATGGATAAATAAAAATTGCGAGCCCATAAGATTTCGAGCCGAGACGCGTGATTAACGTGTTCGAAAAGTTTTTCGGTACTTTGTACTATGCTAATTACCGTCGGTAGTATGGAAATGAGCCTACGAGGCGATTTTGAATTGATGAAGAACGCTGACTAAGCAGACGACGATAAAAATTCATTAACGCCGAGAAGAGTGTCGCTCGAACGTCGTCCTTTTCTGGCTACAACCGAAATGAATGGGGACGAACACCGGAAGTGATACCTTAGGGCAGACAGAAAAGTGTAAGCTATTAATGTTACAAAATGACCGCAAAATAACATTATTTTCCGAGATTTTTACATTGGACACAAATATATTCCGATAGGATCCCATTTCATTTCTAAATAATACTATTATTTTTCAACGTGCTTATAAAAGTGTTAAAGAAGAGTCTAAGAATTCGAGTATATGTAATTTTGACTTATTTATTTATTTGAGTAAGCCTTTATAGATAATTTTACTACCTTTATTGATACTCGTATGGAAGTTAACATTTTGCGGTCCAAACACGACGAAAATAATATACAGAGGGGGTACTAGTGATATACACTACGAAAAATTAAAAAAATATTTTTATTGCTGCATCATGGCAAAAAGAAAATACTATGTACAGAGTAAAAAAAATCATGGAAAGAAGAGTTCACGAAAGTCGTGGAAAAGTACTAAAAATAAAAAAATTGATTATTATCTCAACAGTGACTTATGAATATATTATTTAAAAAACTATTACCGTATGTTGGGTGGTTTCTTTCTGTTAGTTATCGATAAAATATTATTTAATATAATATATAGATCAATATTAATATATTATTTCTCAATTATTATACATTGGATATTTCTTTATTTGTTCTTAATATGTGAAAACATGTATTATTAAATGATTCCCCCTCTCAACCATATTTTTTACTATTTCCATTCGCAAATTTGCTACCTTAAGAGAAATACAAGTATGGAAACTGATGAGTACGATTTAGAAGACAGGTTGCATAAATCCTACCTTTTACATTATGACATAAAAGAGGCTTATAACAAATAAATTTGTTCTTGTCAAGCAACTAAACGTAGTAGTAGCTGTTACAAACGTCAAGCTAAAATTTCTAGTATTAATTCACATACAGATTAGAATTAGAATATAACTTAAACATATAGAAAATATGTCTCAATAGTTTTTATTTTATAAGATATGTTATTATACCTTAATAGTTTTTTACTCAGCGTTCAATACTTTTGCAAACTGCAGGGTCGAACGTTACACATTCCATTTAAAAAACTCAACGTGACCTTTATATTTCTATAAAAAAGCAAAATAACAAAAACATATTAGTATACTGTACATCCTCCTTGATATCATACAACTTTTGTTTGAAACATTTTTTTATATAACGAACAGTTTAGAAGTAATTTAACGTGGTCTAGTTAGGTGACTCACCCTGTATACAGTGACTCACGAGATTGATCAAATATTTCTATAACTACTATTCTTCTTCAGTTCCGGTATAGCTGACTAACTACAAGATTTGGGGGCGAATTTGAAATGTGATTTATTAAAATATG
Organism: Macropis europaea; assembly: GCA_916610135.2. Lineage (NCBI taxonomy): Eukaryota > Metazoa > Arthropoda > Insecta > Hymenoptera > Melittidae > Macropis > Macropis europaea. The sequence continues at coordinate 18,688,241 of OU744345.1, read as the reverse complement.
AATACCCTAAAGAAGTATTAAATAAAAGAAAGTCGAAATAGCGTATTCATTTGATCAGTTTCGTAAATCACTGTAACTTAAAACATCATGAAATATAACTTGAAACATCATAAATGGTACGATTTACACAACTCTCCCTCATGTCCATTCCATTATCCTGTAACCGCTTCGCGATGCTTGTTCCTTCGAAGGTAACGCAGAGGACGCCTCAAAACACGGTAATCCTCTTGTCTCGTTCGATTACCTCGAACAGGGCTACTCGAGCCCGAGTCGACCGCGTCCGCCCCTCGAAATTCAAGGAGGATGACGATACGCGAGACAATTATCGAGAGTCGTCATTGTAATTACAGCGGCGATCAAGAGACGAGATTGGATTTCGGAAACAGCTGCAGACCGTTCGCCCCCGTTTCCATTTCTGTTAATCCGTTTCTCTTCTACGTAGCCGCAGATTCCGCTAATTGGTACATCCCTCGCGAATACTAATTATCATTCGATTCTGGGGCACGCGGCATTCCTGAATAATGCAATAATGCAGATAGTGTGAGGTGTACCGTCGCGAGTTTCCATCATTCTCGCCGAATTCTCGCCCCTTGTAATTGTTGTTCACTTACAAGAACGCCATTCTCCACGCTGCTTTTTCGGATCGGGCTAATAAATTCTGAAAGAATAGACGCGTGGATAGCAATAGCAAGATTATCGCACAAACTTCGACTAGCGAGTATTTATCAGGTCATTCCACAAGCAATGTCGTTTCTCATCTTGCTTACACTGTAATTATTTATTGATTCTTTGTCACGTGTTCTGCCTGGACTATCTTGATTCCATTTAAATTCAGCATTCAAAATATTCCTATGCCGTGTTTTGTGCTTATAAAAAGTGATTAAAGCGAACGTTGCCGAGACTCATTTACGGCATTGCAAGTTGTGCAAATTCAAAAAAGAGAACACCGCCACGGTCGCTGTTGAAAACAATCGTGAGGTGTACGATGAAGATACTTTATACACCAGAAAATGTCGAAGTTGGTTTTTGAAATTTTGTGAGGACGATTTCAATCCCTCGGACGAAGTACGTTCGAGCGGCTGGTAGAGTTTGACAATGGAGCTCAGAAGGCTATTGAAGCGTTGAAATTGAAGCAGAGCCACATTTAACAGTAGAAGAAATCGCAGGAAGGCTGAATTCAACCGAAGGTACAGTTCATCGTCGCACACAAGAAATTGGAAGAACATCCGAACTGAGGAAATGGATTCCACGCGAGCTGGTCACTCAATGCTCTATTGTCTACCACGACAATGCTCGACCACACACGACAAAAACGAGATTGGAAAGAATTAATCCGTTCAAATGGGAATTACTCCCTCATCTTCCTTATTCTACAGATCTAGCTCCTACTGACTTTCATTCATACCAGTCGCCACAAAATTTTATAAAGGGTAAAAAATTTTGAATCAAAATCGGACAAACTTTTCGAGGAGGGAATTGAAAAATTACCAGAAGTATGGAATACTGTCACAAAAAAGTGATGGCCAATATATTCTCGATTAAGGAGCAAGCTCTGATAATTCTTTTAATGTGTTAAATGTATATGAGGAAACGACATTAGTACTGGAATGTAGTACTCATCTGTAATATTTACAGAGTTAACCCTTACTTGTACACGCGCTATTTTTGTTACGTGACAGGTGATTTTGGGCCAGTCAATCAGATCCTGTAATTAAATTATCAATGATTGATGACGCAGGGTCAATATGACCCTGCAAAAACTTTGAATACGGATAAATCGAAAACCACAAAACAATAAATACGTGCGATCTCTGGAATCGTTTAAAACGTACTATCTCGAGGATACTTGCAATGACAAGTCAGCGTGAAGTATAAGTGGAGTAGGAGCAATGAAAACAGAATAAAAAGAGCCATATTGACCTTACATCAGTGATGGCCACCAGAGCTGCAGTCTTCCCCCACTCTAGGTCCATTCTCCTCGTTTCAGTTCTTTCCAGTTCGCTCCTCGTTCCCCCTCGGTCCATCGTCGTCCCAGATCACAGCCTATATGAGGGGAATGGACCCAGAGTGGGAAAACGCCGCAGCTGTGGTGGCCATTGCTGCCTTAAGTCATCAGTTATGGGTTAAAATCACGCTCGATATACGACTGTGCTTGACCATTCACGTTTCGCTTATTACTCACTTCGAAATTTCTTAAGGTTCCTCGAGGCACTCCTTACCCTTCCAATTGGAAGAGAATACTATTACGAATCTGCGACTGAAAGAGAAAATCGAATGGGGCATAGCAGGGTGTGATGAAAATTGATAATTCTGTTAAAAATTGGAAGTCTGTAATTGGAGTTGTGACCTTCGATGGGCTAATTTGACTGCCTCTACCTACTATAGGTCGCTCAGAGTATTCTAACTCTTCAAATAAGGCATTGAAAGTGGGACTTTAACTCTGTCATACAGGGTGTACCATTTAAATTGATCCAGACAAGAAATTGAAAAATGTTTCAAAAGAGAGTCGCACAATTTTGCGGAGGACATAATGTGATATGAATCATTTTTTTATAGGTCGAGGCGTAGCGCTAATCGATGAAGTTTTTTATTCCCCTTGCTTGCCGAAAAACTGTTAATGTAGGAGATATTTTGATTTAAATGCTTCTGCGTCTGAAATCACGAGTTGTATTTTACAAAATTAAAATATTTACTAAACTAATCGGCTCTCAGCACAAATACCCTAATACTTTTTTAGTTTCCATTTACCATAATAAAAATCACCTTCACATCTTCGCTATCCCTCCATCTATAAAAAAAAACTATTAACACTGCATTATGACCTCTGATATCATTCACACACGGGACGTGTTAACGTGCGTGCAGAATAGATGCAGCAATTCTATAAATATTAAATCTTTCATCGATTTCTCGTTAGTTGCAATGTTTGAAGAAGTATACTGTCATGAGAAAAACACATTGATATTTTTCGCACCTGAAATAACGGAGCCCGATCGCACACCGTGACACTCAAACGATTAATAACTGTTCCATTTCGTTCAATTTGATGATTCAGTATATAAATAAATAAAAATCGAAGAATACACTTTGCAATCTTATCTTTGACCTTGGACGCGTAATTATTTTTCAGGTGCACCCGAAGAAAAACTGTGGGGCGATTTATTACCAGGCGGTCCCTCGCCACCGGAACAGCCCACAACAACGAGAACAACAACGAGCGTCACCACAACGTACAGACCATGGAAAACGAGGCCCACGAGGCCGAATCATTATCCGCACGATGACAGACCTCGAAGACCTGATCGGTATCCTCAAAAGCCGGATTACAGGCCTGAGAGGCCTGAGAGGCCCGACGAGAGACCTCCGAAACCTCACAAACCTGTCAGGCACCGTACAACCACAGTTGCTACTTCCACGACAACTGTGAGGACCACAAGCACTCAGAGGCCTAGGCATCGATGGACTACAACACCTAAAAACGATATTCCGGATAAATGTGACACGAGTTACGACGCCATCAGCATTATTCGACGAGAAGTCTTTATTTTCAAGGGTCGAGTGAGTGATATTTCAAAAGCACAACGCTGCGTCCCATTCGTTCTTCTCTCTCACTTCTGTCAAGCTATCGCTCGTTTTCTATATCTTTTTCTGTTGAATATTCATCTCAAAGGTTGGTTCAAGGTCATGCTGCAACAGGTCACTGAAATCGTTTCTTTATCTGATTCCACATTGTACTATAATAATTATATAATGCAGTCTGGGAATATCAAAATTAGTATGAAATCTTCAAAGATACAAACTGAGATGGAAATTAAATAGATGTTTGAATCTGTTTCTAGTATTAGCGAGTCAACAGTTATTTTAGTTTATAGTTTTTAGTATGTCACGCTGCATGGAATTTCTAAACAATATTCTCTTTAATAATAAATTTCGAACTAACTTCGATTAATGCCAAGTTTACGAATCAATAAGATTCCAAGTTTACAAGATTTTTACTTACAATTAGATATAGATTCGTAACAAATCGATAACGTTATGAATTTATATCAAAATTTTTGTAATTAATTTAGCATTGACTAATTCGTCTTTGTCGTCTTTTTTTCTTGTAGTATTTATGGAGGATCGGCGATCAAGGACTATACGAAGGATATCCAGCAGAAATCACTCGATTATTTAATGTACCAGAAGACATTGATCACGTGGATGCAGTATACGAGAGACCTGATAAGAAAATAGTGTTTTTCATCGGTAAAAAGTATTATGTTTTCAATGCAAACAATCTTGAACCTGGTTATCCAAGACTGTTGACTACTCTGGGACTTCCGGAAACATTAGAAAAGATAGATGGTGCCATGATATGGAGCCACAATGGGAAAACTTATTTCTTCAGTGGGTCTATGTATTGGAGGTATTAAAAATACTGTTTAAAGTACATGTATCAACTAATCGAAATTTATTTACAAATAAATTGAATACATTAATCTGACAAACATAGAAATTATATAAGGCTTAGAAATAACAATAGTAGCAGCTCTGCTGAATCCATAGACACTACATGCACATACTACTGAAGATATTAAAACAGTGTTCAAATTGCCAGTGATAAATAAACAATCACAAGCAAATAGATAGAGATATAATACAGAAAACATAAGACATATTGTACATAAATAAGTATAAAGACTGATAAATCATGTAAACAAAAAAAGTCTAGTGTATCAGACGCAATATTTCATGAAAAAATGTTAAACTTTCAAATTTTTAATCTTCTTAATTGGAAAGTTTTGAATATGTTAAATTTGGATATTCAAAACTTTCAGATGTACACATTTGAAACACTCTCACCTTCTAAAATTTAATTTTGTAAAGAAACTTCACTAATTGAAATATTGTCCATTGTACTTACATAGACTGGATATACAAATTTTCAATATGGACAACTATTAATTTCTCTGAGAAATTACCCAAATCACCTCCATTGCCATTACATAACTTTCTGCTACCATAACACACAATTGTAAACTTATTTTTTAAATAAAATTTCTATTTACAATTATATTTTACCAATTTAGGTTTGACGAATCGGTTAATCATGTGGAATTAGATTACCCAAGGGACATAAGCATGTTCGCAGGAGTTGGAAATGACATAGATGCAGTTTTTCAATGGAAGAATGGTACTCCATTTATAAATTTCTTAAATAAATTTAAACAGGCTAACAGAATCTTATTCTGAATATTTTTTAGGAAAGACATACTTCTTCAAAGGAAAAGGATTCTGGGAATTTGATGATTTGAGAATGAAAGTGGCTCATGAGAAACAAAAGCTGTCTGCACCAGTGTGGATGGGCTGTCCAAGGGAACTAGAGACCAATGATGTGGAAAACTATCCAAGAAAATCGAAGGTCATGTCTGCAAGCCACTCAGCACCACAACCAACAATCTCTGCCATGCTACTTTTTATAGCATATTGCAGCAAACACTTGTAAACTGTGATATTTAACTTCCCTCTTGTACCGATTCTGTATAATTTGTAATAATAAATGATTAAACTCTTATAGCGATTGTTTTGTAATGAAACAAAAGCTCCAACTATAGACTCACAAATTTCCAAATATCACATTTCAGAAGCAGAAAATTAAACTAGACTAAATTTTCAAATTTCATATTTTATTTTCCGTCAGCTTATAAGCTGCACATGTTTTGATACCTAATGTTTGGGACACAGGGAAATGGCCAGTTTCCCCCACCCTTACACCTTAAAACAGAGCACATGGACTGTCCCCACTTTAACTCTTGCCTCGGTTCTCATTCCTTTAAAACCTGATTACCGCTCCGTGTAAATACTCCTAAATTAAATACATCAGATACTCCTCAGAATTTTTAAATATCTTGAAACAAAAGAATGTGTTGTGATAGGGATGTAAAACGATTTCTCATGTTTAACATATCTTTAATTTTTGTTATAACATAATATTCGTTTCTATGCTCTTTGAAATAAAAAAGAAACTTATGCAGATCAAGAAATAATTTTTAGAAGCCTAATCTGGTTCTCTACAACAGAAACATCTAAAAATACCATTACAATATGGATCCTACATCTCCATTAATACCCCTAGCTTTATCCACATCACGCCTGCAAATCATAGAGGTAAGTTGTCAGGCAATAGCAGCAGAAATTTTCAATTTTATGTAATATAAAATTAAAATTTTCAAAATTCAGAAATAAATTTCCAAATCGTAATTTTCAAAAGTTACGAACGCTTCAGCTTCTATGATATATGTAACTGTAATATCTTCAAAAAAATTCTGTAGATATTCTCCATGAAAGAAGTTTTCAGTGCACACAATTACAAGTTTTCAAAAAAATTACTCTCATACATCATTATCATGCCCAATTTTCTTCTTTTATTAGGTGTAATTTTTTATTGATTTCTGTGAAGAAGACTCTATTGATTACAATATTATGTAACGTGTTGACTGGCACACAAGCGGTCATTGTCTTGATTATCAAACAAAATTTGATGTAAGTCAAATCACAATTGAACATAATTTTTTAAGAAGTTCACAGTAATATTGATACTTTCAGATAGAGAGTAATTTCTTCTGCATAGGTAATTATGATGTTTAAAAAGAAAGTCATTTTATAAAGACAAAACTAAAGTATCGATTCAATTATTACGGCATGGTAGTCAATGTGTTAATAGGAATTAGATACAAAAATATGCAGTACATTCAACTACTGGATTTCTCAACAAATTTTCTAGATCCTCACCCATCAACAATATCTGCTTTGTAATATGTTTAAATTTCCTAAAACCAAATAAACCATGGATTCTACTTAATTTGCAATGGTAAGCAGTTAAATTCGTACCGTCCGTTATTTTTTAATAAAGAGAAATAACTAAACCTTTGTTCAATATTTAACCCATATATTTAACAAAAACATATACACTCTTGCTTGATGCTCAAAACGATATGTAACGGAATCTCTTTACAATTTTTACACTTCGGAACACATGACACAAGTCCCAAGCTTTACGGTCCACTTATAATTTAAGAATTAAGCTTCGTTGTACAACTTTCTTTGCTAGTGGCGCAGGTCCGGAGGTGAGTAAGGGTCCCAAGGATTTAGTGATCGCAGTGTCGTTTGAACTATACTGTCCACTTCGGCCATTCCTCCTATTCCAGTGTCTCCACACATCAGAGTCTTAGAAATGCATGTCACTTCCTTGTAGCCCCATGACTTAAGCAATGAAACCTATCAAAAATAAACGAAAATATAAATAATATCATAATTTATTGTTTTAGCTTTTATGTAGCTTCAAATAATGCTAATCTAATTCTCTACATGTTTTTACCTACTTTTCTTCATTGTTTCTGTTGAGAAATATAACTAAATAAAATTTTAATGACATAAAAGATACTTTAAGAGGTGTAGGTTTATCTAGAAAAATGTAAATGTAAATATTGAAAAAAAATCAATAAACAATCACGAAATGAAGGAACTTTTTAATTTAAAAATTCTCCAGATGCAAAACTTTTCAAATTTCAGAAGAAATTTTTGAAATTACTGCAATTTTAAAGATTGAAATTTCTAATACATAAACTTTTGAGTTACAAAATTCAAATGTAAAGGTTTCAGTGTTCTTTTCAAAAACTTTAGGAGTTTAAAACTAAAAAATTACAAAGTTTGAATCATCAAAATTCAAGATTTGTATAGCTTCAAATTTATAAATACTTGAACATACAACTTAACAAAGAATGTACAAGCAACTTTCCCAATATATAAATATGCATTTATAGTACCTTAATATCAAATTTTAAAAGCTTGAATTGTCAAATTTTACATGTTGTTACCTAGATACTTCCAAATTTCAATATTTAAAGATAAAGAGTTTTAGTACACTTAATGTACAAACATTTTGGAAAAACAATGCCTGAAATTCCTCAAATTAAATACTATAAAAATCCTCACCTGTGGAGCAGTGACTGGATGCTCCCACATCTTAGTATTCATTGCAGGACAAAATATCAGTGGTTTATTAGGATCCCATGCTCTTGCCACACAAGTCAGAATATTATCACAAATCCCACTGGCAATTTTTCCCAACGTATTAGCATCCATTGGGGCTATCAAGAACAAATCAGCCCATTTGACTAAATCAATATGCAGGACAGGATCGCCTCTGTCTTGCCAAGCAGCCCATTCAACAGTGTCTGATAGAACTTGAATTCCTGGTGGCAGTTCAGCTTCTTTAAGAAAATGTTTTGCCTTTTCTGTGACAACCACACGTAGTTCCAGATTATTCTTCCATAGTTTCTCTACCAGTTGCGGCAGTTTTATTGTTGCTACACTGCCAGTGCAGCCAATGAGGACCCTCTTCCTGGAAATGCTCGCCATGTCTAAAGTAGAACTATATTCAGAATTCTATGATTAACATTGAGTTCCTGCACTATGTTGCTAAATCATGGACTTGTAAATGCTTGTCATTTGTACATTAGGCCCACACACAGATCTTATGAGTAACGTTATAAGATTCCAAATTACATGGACTTGAAGGTAACTTCTGTCTCTGCAAGCAATTACAGCGTAATGAGTATCTGTACACTAGGAGAGTTCGTAAGAGAAGACACTGTAACCGTTAGGTCTCCTTGACCTGATCTGCAAAGCCCAAGGATGACATGTCTTCTCGAGTCATCAGATTATTGTCCATGCGACAAGTTAAATATTCTTTGGCCATTTCCCTGCATACACTGTTTTCGTTTTTATTCATGAACAAACAGCGCATATACTCAATCATCAGAGCCTTGCAGGAACCATCATGATCTAGAGGAAAACTCCCCTTCTGTGGTGGCACTGGTATAAACCTCTTCTGTGAAACCGTGTACGATGACATCACTATTCTTAGAGACGGTCATGCAGACTTTCTTCAGGAATATCTCTTCTGCTTCTTATCAAGGGAGGATCGTCTGAGAATCGTCTGACGAGGACGCCATTACGTGAAATGCGATCGTGGCGCTATTAGTGTCAATGTTTTGAAGTTTTAGTATCAGGTGGGTCATTAGGAGAATCGACAGGAATCGATAGTATCGATGTTAGTACGTAAATGATTTGAACATTCAAATCATTAAAATTAGTAAAGGGTACAGAATTCTATACGAATACAATGGGTGTGCAAGTAGTAAAACAAGATTTAAATCTGCAATTAGAATTGTGCGATTTATACATAAGTCCATATCTTTCTTGCAAGGAAGGAGATAAATAAAGACTTCTTCAAATTATTATCGACAAATACAAATAATATTTAATGATATGAGAAATATTTAAAGATCAATTTGAATGACTTCGAATGAGGAATACCGTGGAAGGAAAGTAAATCTTTACGGTCATTTTGTTTCGAATTTTCTAAAATTCACAGGTATTTTTTTACAGGAAAGCATATATTTGTTTCTATTGCATCTTGTAGCGGATTTAAAACGCATTGAATCATGTCTGAGTTATGACCTTGAGCATCAAAAAAATGATTAGCTTCCAAGACAGTGTTAAGATAGTATGTGAACTTACTGTTCATGCTAATATTTTATTTTTTTTAATTCGTCTTATACATTTTAATAACTGAAGATGCATCTTTTTCATCAATTTTCATTGTATTTTCAATTTAAATCAAGCATTAACAACTTTTTTTAATATTAACTTAAACATCTGTATTAATCTACGGTTAATAGTTTTTCATAATAAGCGGTACAGAGCATGCGAGGAAATGCAACTTATCAAATTTAGGCACAAGCAATATAGAGGACCCCCGTGGTTTTGATTTACACCTCTCATCGCCAAAAGTAACCTTATGCTCCATCCCTATATTTCTAGGTTCATGGTTTTATCCCATTCCCTATGGTTCATGAAAACCTAACAGACTAATCAGACCTAACCAAAACCAATCCAAACATAATCATAACCTAACCTAAACCGAATCAAGATATAATTCAAACCTGACGAAGATTCAACTTAGATCTGAGACTTCACTTACACCTTTCTTAAATCTGACTCACTTTTCAGATCCTACTTTAAATACACCATAAACAAACTTCCTATTGTTTACTACTTTATTAAGACTTCTACGAACTTAACTCTTTACTATTTGTTCTACTTTAAAGGTATGTTACTAGTTTTTATTACAAACATTTATTGATGCTCCAATACTATGTTACTGTCGTTTACTCGCAATATTTATTATTCTTGATATTAATTTTATTTAAATAATTCACAATATAAAAACACTATATTATATAGTCTGACAACTTAGCCTTGAGACCTGAACGTATGACACAGAGAGACATTGCTACGACAACAACGAATTACCGACACATTGTCATTGCTAAATAGTATTCTTTTATTTCACGCTAACCGACAAATTCATTAAAGGACAATATCGTTGTTGCCGATTTACGCCTTTAAGTCTCAGGATCAAGTTATCGGACAACAATGCAACCCTATATTCTTTATCGCCGGAGTTGTGAATGTGATTTAAGTTGTTGGTCGAGATTCGATTGGTTGTCGAACGCGCGCATAAACCGCGTTCCAACTAGAATGTGTGAATGCGCCAATGCATAAAATACACCATCCCATAAAATCTGAGTACACTGATATATATCATTTGTTGATGCTATCGCTTTTTGTGTATTTTTGCGTGCCAGTCGATTACACGGAACTCGAACGTAACATTTCGAGGTTAAACGTGTCGCACCGCTTCAACACGAAGAAATAAAACAGGCATCAAGAGCGTTCAGCCTACGGTCGGACGTTGTCATTTGAAAACGGAAGCCATCTTGTGGCCGAGCCTCCCATATTATACAGGGAATAACAGTTAACAGCGACTATATACGTCCCGTACAAATACGTCTCCATATCTTTCCCATCACGTCCAGACTATGCATGAATTATCGCATCGCACGTTTACATAGCCATGGCTGCGACGAGAAAGTTGCAAGGTGAGTGTTGAGACCCTGCAACATGTTTACATTGGCAAATATTTTGTTATGGCCCACAGCATTATGTCCACCGGTCCTTGTTAACAACCTACTTTCATGTGTGATCACCTGACGACAGGTCCTCAGCCTTCTGCGATCAGCAGGAGCTTTGCTTCAATCCATGCAATGCGTTATAAGCTTTCCGCAACCTCGATGGCCCTCTTTTCTTTCATTGGAACTTCTGATTCACATCTATGATGACATACAAACAAGTTCAATCGATTATTAGTAATGGTACGCATATGCTATTTCAGGTGAAATAGATCGGTGCCTTAAAAAAGTGACGGAAGGTGTGGAGACATTCGAGGACATCTGGCAGAAAGTTCATAATGCCACCAACAGCAACCAGAAGGAAAAATATGAGGCGGACCTTAAGAAGGAAATCAAAAAACTACAAAGGTTACGTGATCAGATCAAAACGTGGCTTGCCTCTGGAGAGATTAAGGATAAGAGTACCCTGCTTGAGTATAGGAAGTTAATTGAAACTGTAAGTCTCAGTTACACTTTCTCAAGAATACATTGTATTTGGATGAAACATGCACATTGTGCAATTTGTTAAACTATCACAGATTCAGAGAGGTTTCACACCAAGAGACAAATATGACAATAGAAATGAATTTTGTGAGAGTCGACTTCAGATATTTATTAGAATTGCTTCCAGAGATTTCACGAATTTCTGATTTTTGAACAATCAATTTTTGAAAGGCTTACTTTAGAAGACTTTAAGCAGACAGTTTCTGATTTTTTAATTTAACAACTCCAGCTTGATCTAATTTTCAAAGCTTGGAACTTTAAATTTGAGAATTAGTGATATGTAATGTGAATTGTTGAATTTTTGAGAAAATTTCTTGAATTTCAAACTGATTACAAGTTTTTTAAATTTTATATCTAAAATTTTTTAAACTGAATTAGGGTTTTTTTAATTTCACTTTACTATGAAAACTTTTAAATTCTACATTCTTATAAATTTAAATCTTTAGAAATTGTTAATTGCAGAAATTTATAATTTCAGATGTTTTTAATACAAAAGTTCAAATTTTGTATTTTGATATTCAGAATTTGGAAAGTTGAATTAGTTTGCTAATTAAGTAGAGTAAAATAAATAACATGAGAGTTTCACTCTGCAAATTTCTAACCAAATTTAAATTTTAGATTTTTGATTTCTAAAACTCCAAATTTTTTAATGTTTAATACTGAGCATTTAGATTCTCAAAGTTTTAAGTTTCTGTAGTTTAAAATTTCAAAAAATTAGAAGATTCACATTTATTCACATAAAATTTTGTATTTTAAGTCCCTGATATTTTAAATGTCAAAAATTTCTGCAGATTAAAAATTCCTATATTTCAAATTTTAAAAGTTTAAGTTTTCAAGTCTGAAATTATAAATCTGAAATATTCAAATTTTACATTTCAAGGTTCTGTTTTCAATTCCGAATTGAAAATGTTAAATTTACAAACATTCACAGATTGTCAACTTACTCAAACTTGAAAAATTTCAAGCATCAGAGTTTATAAAACTCCAGTTTTAATGTTTGAAATATTAAAAGTCAAATTTTGTATTTCTCAAATTTGAATTTTCAAGCTTCATACCTGAATTAAAGAATGTATCCTTTAAAAATCAAAATTAAATAAAATTTAAATATAAAAATTCTGGAAAATAAAAATCGGAATTTTTTAAAGTCAATGTACAGCTGTAAAATCTATAAAAATCAAGAACTTTCAATTAAGAACTGTTAACAGTCAGTTCCTTCCTTTTAAAATAACACTTCTGAAATCAGAGTTTTCACACCAGATAATTTAATTATTTTTGAATAAATAAATAATATAAATAATTTTTCAACTGGTTTCAGTAGTTCTATAAATACTATTTAATAAACATTAAGTATACTATATAATGAATCAATAGTTTAACAAAACCACAAAGTATATTATGTATCATATATCCTTTCATAAACCTGCTGTATCATTTTTAGCAAATGGAAAGGTTTAAAGTGGTAGAAAGAGAAACAAAGACGAAAGCATACTCAAAAGAAGGTCTAGGTGCAGCTCAAAAGCTTGATCCAGCTCAGAAGGAGCGAGAAGAAGTTAGCAATTGGCTGTCGAATTCCATAGAAACTTTAAACCTTCAGGTACTTTACCTAAACTGGAAACAATTTTTCTGCAAAGAGTGAAATAAATTTCTACAATCAATTTAAATTTTTTTTAGTTGGACACATTCGAATCTGAGATAGAATCGTTACTAGTGAGTAAGAAGAAGAGGTTAGACAAGGATAAACAAGATAGGGTGGACCAGCTGAAAGCAAAGGTGGAGAAACATCGTTACCATACCTGTAAATTGGAAACCTTGTTGCGCATGTTGGACAATATGTCTGTTGAGGTTAACACTGTGCGTAAAAGTGTTTAAATTATTGAATTTAATGTGTTTTGATAATTGTGTTGTAATGACTGTGTTTTGCAGATTAAGAAGATAAAGGATGATGTAGAGTATTATATCGAAGCCTCGCAGGAACCAGATTTCGAGGAAAACGAATATATTTATGATGATATTATCGGTCTTGATGAAGTTGAGTTGTCTGGTGTTGGTATTCCATCTTCTGCAACCACTGACAGCAACAATAGCAACGAAACAGGTGGTACTCCGACTTCGATGAACTCTGGCACTTCACCAATACCATCACCTCCATTGAGTTCCACAATGCATAACCATTCGAGTGATAGTTCTACAGATAATGACAAGAAAACTAAGGTATGTAGATAGGGTTTAGTTAAAATTTGTTAAGTATAGACTCTTACATATTGTTTCAATTGCAGCCTGTGAAACCTACAGCTGTCAGGCCACTACTGAATTCACAGGCGAGCATTCCAACACCGGGAAACACTGCCAGTATAAAATCGAATTTACTGTCAAGCAGCACTCCAAGTAAAACCATTCCCATGACACCTAGCCATAGCTCGCCTAGTTCAACGAGTAATCATATTGCCACCACGAACGCTGGTAATTTTGCCACCGTGGCTGCTTCACACAGCAATTCTCAAACCATCCATTCTACCTCTAGTAAAACATCTTGTGAGTATCTTGTGAAAGGTATCTTTTGTAGTAACTGTCAATAATTGTTTAAGGAAGTATCTTTCTGAAATCAGTTTCAATATAGGCTTTAAAATTGAAGACGCTGATATCTGTTTTCAAATTTCTATAGTTTGCAATTTCACTATCCAATGATTTCTATTCCAAAGATCGAAAAGTGAAATAATAAAGAAACTATTACTCATCATTATAAATTCTTGGGAATCTTAAAATTTGGAAACTACTAGGATATATTAGCCAATTTTGTAAAATGTTTAGATGTTTCCCTGATATTTCAGCGCACAGCAGCGAAAACGGTTTGCTGTCATCCTCATCGACATCTAGCGTGGCCAGCAACGTACCGCCAACGATCTCTCAGCAACATAGCAATCCGGCGCCGATGCAGACAACGCACGTGCTACATAATCAACCATCGCAAAATCATAATAACAACAGTAACAACAGCAACGAAACCGAAATGATCACACCAATCCCGCCATCGTCGTCGCCACAATCGTCAGTTAGCAGTAGGTCATCACCTCTGCCCGCAAATTCCTGCTCACCAGCGCCATCCACTGCCAATGGTCTCATCCCTAAGCTTCCTGATGGCATGTCCTCTTTGAAATCTATAGCACAACAAGTGATTGTCCGAGCAGGTTTGGAAATACCGCCGTCCGAGTCGAACAGGAATATCTTCGACGGTGGTAAGGCGACAAACAACAACAACAATGCCACCTCGGAGGCACACATTCCACCTTTGCTCGGTGTCGCGCCATTAGGACCGGTACCGCTACAAAAGGAACATCAATTACAGTTCCAAATGATGGAGGCTGCTTATTATCATATGCCGCATCCGTCTGATTCGGAACGATTAAGATCGTATCTACCTAGGAACCTTTGTCCAACGCCACCGTATTATCAACAGGTATCTTTATCTGATATTTTGAAACTTAACACGTTTAGTGTCACAATGAAAACTGCCAGACCGAGTCTGTGAAAAATTGAATTTTCTACTATTCGGATATTCGAATACTATATTTATATAGTTGTGTATCTGGACGTTTGCAATATTCGATAACTCGTGGCCTGTACTATGAATTAAATTCTTCAAGTTGATTATTCGAAATTTAAACAGTTTTCCCTTTCGGCTGAAGGCGAAGTAGCTGGAATGTTTGAAAAACATTTAGTTAATTTTATTATAGAAAGGAACTTTTTCATTTAGTTTTCACCGTTTTAAAGGCTCAGCGTTAGGTTCTCGTCGACTCATTCGTTTTTCAAATGACTAAATTGCTTGGCAGCACTATCTTTGCTTACAGGCCGTGTGTGGAATATAAAATGGAGGGCATTTTCATAGTTTCCTACATTTGAAGTGTTATTTATATTAACTTCATAATTGTTTGAATTTGTGTCTCTCAGTTTAGATATGATAGTAGCCGAGATGTGTTCCCGTGCTTTTCTCTCCTCGTGCCTGAGGTTTTTGTACCGAAGATCTATTACACTGGCCACATGTAAGATGTAAAACTCTACTTTGTCCTTCCCTTCGTTGCATTTGAAAATGTCGAGTAAGGCATGTTTTGCTACTGGTGTTTTTAAGGACAATATGATAGAATCTTCGTCTTGTAAATGTGCTGTCAGTATCCAAATTATTCGAATAGTATAAATAAATGGATATTTCTGTATACCAATAGATGCACATTCGAATAATAGTATTCAAATAGTTGCATATCCAAATTTTATTCATTGTATTTGAGTACTCACAAATTATTCGAATAGTCCTAGCTTCTCATAAATAGTACAGTTCATTACAGTATGCTGTTTTTAATACACGTTATTAATAAAACAAAGGTATTATCCGACCGTGCGCTTATTATTTTATGTTACTACTGTCACGTTAAAGTTGCTCAGAAGTACATAACTATCAACAGTTATTTGATTAAATTACATTTGAAACGTTAATCACTGGTGATCGTTGTGACATTCAACGTGTTAAATAACCCTGCTGAAGTTTTATGTGAAATGTTGAAAGAAGAAAGATGTCAAAGCTTATGAGGTGTATAGTATTCCACTGTTCTGCATCTTTTTCGATGCATAAACACAGAATTAGCTTACTGTGATTCTGCTTTGGAACCTACAGAAAATAGTTAAGCATTTCTTCTATTCTGTTTAGTGGAACTATATACTACATAAGATTTGAAGATTTTTTTTATAACATCCTGTACAGACTGATCGTAAGCCATACTTAACACACACGTACACATATCATAGAGATTTTCCAAAACCAAACATGTAGAAATTCTCCAAGCATCAGGCTAAGTACTAAGTCATCTTATGGGATATACTACATGTAGTATACACATTTTTCCGCATATTTTTTTATTTTCATAATTAAAAATACTTTAATTTGATTAAATGTGATAATTGTTGAAGAATATGAGATTCTAACGTTTTATTAATCGTTCTAGATTCAATTACCTCACTCTGACACCGTGGAGTTCTTCCAACGTCTTTCTACGGAAACCTTGTTTTTCATATTTTATTACATGGAAGGTTCAAAAGGCCAATATTTGGCTGCAAAAGCACTGAAAAAACAAAGTTGGAGGTTTCACACTAAATATATGATGTGGTTTCAAAGGCACGAGGAACCTAAGGTGATCAATGAAGAGTATGAACAGGTTGGTAACATTATAATAATTTATTCATAAAAATGTGTAAAGAATAAAAAATGCAGAAGTATGTAGTCTTCAATAATTTCTACATTATGCAAAACATAGAATTTTTTTAAATGGGTTATTAGGGTCATCCTATCTTTTTGTACAACAGCAAATATTCAGTTTTAAATGTTAGATTCAACATCTCAAAGTTTTTGATATCAAATTTCGATAGTTACACGAATTTAAAATTGTGAAGACAATTACTTAAATTTAAAATTTTCTTTAGTTAGAAAACATTTAAGTCGATGTATAATATTGCAGGAATTTGATTGATTAAAAATTTAAAGTTTCGAAAATTTAATACATAAAAGTTTGCAAATTCAACATTTAGATTCAAAATTTGGAAATTTGATACTCTGGAATTTGAAATGTTTAGAATTTTGGAAATTTGAAAGTACAGGAATTTAAATTCTGGAATATTGTAAATCTGATAGTTTTAATTCTGAATTAGAGAATAGAAACTTGTAAATATAAAATCAGTGTTGAAGTTGAAAATAGGAACATTCGATACATCAGCTATTGAGAGGCTAAGAATTTCTGTTTGAAATTGTTAGGCAAGAGTTATAGGCTTCGTTTGATAAAAATAAATTATATTTTGAAATATTCTTTTTTTTTTAGGGAACCTACATTTATTTCGATTACGAAAAATGGGGACAGAGGAAGAAGGAAGGCTTCACGTTTGAGTACAAGTACTTAGAGGACAGGGATCTGAATTAACGGTCTCCGAGATACACTATTTCTGTACCGGTATTATCAAAAAACGAACAACAAAAAACAGAAAGAAAATCGAAAAAGACAGATTTTATTTTCTACTCTATATATACATATATATATTTTCACAAAGTATCAATTTTATTTATTGGCTAAAAAATGAGGGAACGAGAGGCGCAAAACAATTCGTGCAAAACGAAGTCACGTTAATTATTGTATTACTTTTTTTTGTGGACACGCAAAAACAATTTCGTGTTTCAACGGAGAGAAAAAAAACAGAGGAGAGTAAATTTAATGAAAAGAAAAAATCGGGGACAGTGATGATTTGTAACTATAATACGAACGATTTAATGAAAAAAGAAGAAAAGAAGGAAAAGAATGTTAAGGCACCAGAGACACACTTCGTGGAGAGTTTATAGTGTGCGGTGTGTGATAAAAAATGATAAGAAGTTCTATTCGCTGGCGACTGACACTGTAATACCAGTACAAACATGCGCGCGGCCCATGAATTATGGTGGTTTGCCGCTCATGCTAATGGTATGTCTTAATTGTTAGATGATAAGTAGCCTTTTTGTATAAAGTATATTGAGGTATGAAAACCTTTCAATTGAATTTACTGTACAGAATGTGTAGAAATAGTGAAATAATAATATTATGGAATATATTTTATTTCTCATTTAAATGAAACCTATGGTTGTTTCAATTTTTACTCACATACATGCCACTTCCATCCATTATGACATAAATGCGAGACACCACAATCTTTTTAAGAAAACTGCATTTAAAATGTATAAAAATCGATATAATAATCATCATGGTTGAGGAAACAGTTTCAAATAATCAATACGACGAACAATTATCATTTAAAGTTTCAAAAACTCAAGCTATCAAACTTAATTTTTAAAGCTTAAATGTCAAAGACTTATAATTTTCAAATACATTATAAAAAACGTAATAGTGAATAATAGTTATTTTAATGAAATTGCTCAATTTACAATTTCTAACTTTTATTTTCAAATTATGTATGCTCTTGTTAAAATGTTCAATTTTTGAAATTCTTAGGATCTTATACAGTGGAGAAACGTTAGTTTCCACTTACAAATAAAACCAATAAAAATAATAATAAAAAACAAACACCATTTCATGTTTGCATTATTTATTAAAAAGTAACAAACACTTCTATAATGAAGACGAAAAATATTGATCTACCGAAGTCACCAAGTAGGTATTGCCCAATACAGTAATTTAGAATAATAGTCGAATGACCTTGGAACGGTTGTTTCGCAATTTTCAAGGTCCTGACAGGCTATTCAATTCCAAACATTAGCTTGCAGAGGAAGATTATCTTGAATAGTCTCATACACCATTTTCAAAGATTCTGGTAAAATAAAGATGGTTCGAAGTTATACAATGGCTTTGAATTGTTATATTTTCGCAAATTTCGAAGTCACAAAGAATCCAGTACAATTACAATGACTGTTTATATTTGGTGTAACTTCCTGGTAGCCTTGATAGGTTTATATGTCTTATCTTTACATAACGATACATCAACCCTTCTTCCCTTTTCCCTTGTATTTGCCTTTTATTCTTTTTCTAACACCGACAGATTGTTCAGTATCATCGTCTTCATTATCATCCTGATGCTTTCTTCGCTTACCTTGTTTCTTACTGTCCTCTATGTCTTTCATTTCCTGAAACAAAATTTTTTTAAGTTTTATATGTACTAAGTGAGTAACGCAAACAGGGACAGTACTTTTTTCATGTTTGATTGTAAACTGAAAAAAACTGAATGGTATACTAATACATAATAATTGAGCTGAAGCGTTTTCTGTGACCGATGAAAAAAGTATTTTAAACTTAAACTATAATACTTTGAAAGTTTTGCTACAGAATGACGCCAAGACTTTTTATTAATTGAGGATTCAAATTATTTCAAATCAGAAAGTTAAAGTAATCCAGTATGCGAATTTTAAAGCTGTAAAAATATGAAATATTAAAATTGTAACAATGTAAAAATTGCGATATAGATTAATCTTTTTTCTTTTTTGTAAATATACAAATATCAATGTCACCAGCATTTTTCTGGAGCTAATGTAAGATTACATAAAATTAGGCAACTGTCAATTACAAAAGAAGTTTATACATTCTACATTACAATTTAAGTATTGTAAAATTACCATTTTCACTATACGTTGTGCTTCAGCTACCCTTTCCTGAAGAACCATCACTTCTTCTTCTTCTGTAGGGTACAATGGCAATTGTTTTGCTATTAACTGTTCTATTCTTTGATATAATTCAACGTCATACTGTGTAACAAATGTAATTGATCGACCTGAACGACCCGCACGTGCTGTTCGACCTACTCTGTGTATATAGTCTTTACTGTGAGTAGGTATGTCGAAATTGATGACTATATCCACATGCGGTATATCAAGGCCCCTATAACAAAAACAAAAATCAATTATGGAAATATTCTCATAATGAAATCAATTTAGTTCTGTGATTAATCAATGCGAACTTCATAATACTATTAGAAATATGTGAAAGAATAATCAAATGAGAATAACGAAAGCTGCAAGTTTGACTAACTAATAACTACTGTGATTGTAAATTTAGAAAGCTAAGAATAGAGAACAGAGAAAATTTACAAATCTCAAAAAAGCTGAACAAATTAAACATAGTTGAGAAATTAAGAAGCGTTGAAAAGTTATAAAATTTTGCAATTGAAAAATCAGCAAAATTTGATAATCTGGATGAATAAAAAAATACAGAATTATGAAAGTTATAAGTAGTATAGTTGACAAAATTAAGAATTTAGAAAAATTATTGTTAATCACAGTAACACGTACCTACTCGCAACATCTGTAGAGATAAGTATAGACCTATTCTTGGCCTTGAACTTGGTTAAAGATGCTATTCTCTTATTTTGCGACATTTGTCCATGTAATGGAACAGCTGTAAAACCAAGATTTCTCAACAAAAGTGCTGTTCTCACTGTATTATTACATGTCGCGCAAAAAATCATAAAACTGTTTCCCGCAAGCTCATTTAAGATGTGAACCAAATACACATCCTAGAAAATAATGATTATTATAAAAAAATCTTTCAATATTCAAATACTTTTAAACTATTAATACGATTTTTACCTTGAATTTAACCGGAATGAATATATAATATTGTTGTAATTTTTCTACTGTTTGATACTTCGTTGATACTTCAACTCTGACTGGATTTTGCAAAGATGCTCTTTGTAGTTTTTGAACTTTTTTCGTCATTGTAGCAGAAAATAGTAACGTTCTTCTTTCTTTGGGAATCACTCTTAAAATTTTGTCCACTTCAACTTCGAAATCCATGTTCAAAATGCGATCTGCTTCATCCATGACCTTGAAGAAATAAAATATTAAGTGTAATATAACTTTTTTGGGAAATGCGAACATCAGCTTAGTGTTATGATCAACGAATTGCTATAACTTTGGTATGCATTGTGCACTAAAATGTGCTTCACGCAAGTTACAAGGATTCAAATTTCCAAATTGCAAATATCAAATTTTCAACATGAAAATATCAGAAAAATGTCCCAAAATATAGCATTTTAATTATAACTATGAAAGTCTCCTTGAAATGTTCTTCATACTCTTGTTTCAGTACATTTTTATATATTAATTTCAGTATGTATTATTAAGTTTTGTCTTATGTATACCATGACTTTTAATTACCAAAAATTTTAGGGACCGTAGATTAAAACCTTTAGTGTTTTCTAAATGATCAACCAATCTTCCTGGTGTAGCAATTAAAATATGAGGTTTCTTTGCTAATACCAGTGCTTGGGACATCATGTCCATTCCACCTACTATAACTGCACATTTTACACCAATGCTTGATCCTGAAAGAAAAAAGAATCATTATTTGAAAAATGTAACTTTAGAAAATTCATAGAAGTTTGAAAAGTTCTAAATTTTTGAAATGAAACATTTTGACAGAAATGTTCTAAAATCAAATTTAAAAAATTTGTAACTTAAAATAAAATAAAAATCAATATGATTAACACATTGTAAACTTAGTCCAAAATTAAAACACGGAAATCTCAAAATTCTAAAAGTTAAACATGCATTATAAATCTGAAACAAAATAAAATTGTAACAATCAACTTGTCACAACATCCCCTAATATGAGATTCATATATTCATTACCTAAAGCTTCAAATTGTTCTGAAATCTGAAAAGCCAGTTCTCTGGTGGGTGTTAAAATTAATGCAAAATATCTTTGAGGATTTTCCAACAACGCTTGCAGTATTGGAAGAGCAAATGCAGCAGTTTTCCCTGAACCAGTTTCTGCTAATCCTATTACATCCTTTCCTATAAAACAATTCATGTAAAATATTTATTTCTGACCTTTATACAAGTTTTATTACATTTACCTTCTAGAGTCAATGGAATGGCTTCACGTTGAATTTTTGTTGGTGATTTCCATTTCAGATCTTCACATGCTTTGCACAATGTATCAACAATTCCCTACAAGTAAATATTTACTTAAACTGATACTTTGTATAAAACTTACAATAAAGTTCTTTAAATAAAATTTGTAACATGATATTTCAATACGTTTCTATACCAGCTCCTATTTAAAACACATGGTTTTCGTTACGCTGTTGTCATAAATAAACTGTACCATTTAATTTCCATTTGGACAGATAACCTAACGTGAAATATTTCCTGCCAATTGCCGTAAATTTTTATTTATTTGATAGAATCGACTAAACACACATTAGGAATTATCACTTTTTAGAAGTACAATTGATTCATTAGCTTAAATCTATTATTATTTAGCTATAAGTATCAAAAAATTCGGACCATTCATTTTAAGGTTATATTTTCTGAAAAACATTTATTAAGCTCACCAAATCCTTCCAACCGACTTCCTTTGAGTTTTCGTTATTTACTTGACTTGTTTCGTCGTATTCCGCCATTTTACAAATAATAATATTTTGAAATTGGATGATGTTTTACATAATTGACTCAACCGCGTGTTTCCCTTTTATTTACAATAACCCGTCATCGACAAAACTACAGTATAGACCTATCATCCGATATATTTTTGCGTCACACGTTCAGAGGGCTCACGAGCCCTCTTACCATGTTCGTATCACATCCTACCGTATCGATTGTGACCGGCTTTACATCTCAGCGCTATTGGTGGTAGGAATCAAAATAAAAAAAACTGATAGGAACTTGTTATTTCATTTTGTCTTCGAATAAAACGTTGAATCCGTTAATTCCATTATGGCGGAGATCCACGATAAGACAGAATTTTCGTGTCTCGTATGAGACAATTATTTCACGATGTGATTCCACTATAGGACAAAATTTCATGTCATCTCTCATTAATTGACGTCTCATGTGAAAATTTTGTCCCACTTAAACAGGTTTGAATTTTTTATTATTTCCACGATGCATCCAAATATCTTGTAGTAATGAATGATTTCTTCTCAAGTTGGTTCTCATTTTGCAAGATTTGTTCTTATTTAAGTTTGAGACATGGCATTTAAAAAACAGTAGCCTGTGCTTACTTAAATTTCTTGTCCAATAGCTTTTCTATTTAAATCTTTGTGCTCACATGTTTGTTCCATGTTTCTAAAAAGAAAATAATATGATTGATATGAAAATTCGTTTAATTTAATTGTTTATTGAAAATGATTTCGAACAAATAATAGTAATATATTTCATTTGTACATTTTATTAATAATAGTCGATTCTGGTCTGCCATATGAAAGTAATAATAGCAATAGCATCTTATATTCGAGTTAATATGGTACTTATAATTAAATTAACAATATACATACATGTATATTAATACTACGAACCATAAAATAAATCCTGTAGGCCGTCAAACGCGTTGAAACGGCTTGCGTTGCTCGGTGCATCGTCTTTTGTTTCGTCTCGGCTCGCGGGACCGCGAGCAACTCCGGTCGAAAAAATGTTCGTACCTCCGAACCAATAGGATTTAATCAGTAGCCCCGAACCAATAAGATTTTAGAAAATCGTCGGCCGTGCAGTCCGAAAACTGTATATAAGCGGCCGACCAACAAAACAGCGAAGAATTATAACTGTAACCTCCGAAGGAACAATTCTCTCCTCCTACTCTCATTATTTCTCCTACATCCGCACGAGATAAATAAATTACGAAACAACAAGAAAACTCTCGTGCTATTGGTGAGTTGAAAAACGAAGTGGTGGCAGGCGTAGGCACTGCGCGTATACAGCTGAACCAACCAATGCGCGAGGCCGAATTTCCACTCAGGGATCGCTGCAGGAAAACAACGCTGATTGGCTTTCGAGTTATGCCGCTACGCGACAGAGCCGCCAAGCTCCCATATAAATATGACACAACGTAATGTCCAGAGTCAGTCTTCCGCCGGCTGCCTCCTGATCCTGATCCTTCTCTTCCTCCTCTTCCAGCTCTTACCGCTATTCCACCTATTCCACCTCTTCCTTCTCCTCATTCATCACCTCACTCTCCTGATCCTCGCCTTCCTCCTCTTCCTTCTCCTGATCAACCTGCACCTACTCCTCCAGGACCTCTTCCCGAACCGTATCCTCCTCCTTACCCATATTCTCCTGATCCGTATCCCCATCCTTACCCATGTATTCCCGATTCCTATTCCGGTCCTCCCCCTCCAGATCGCCATCCTTACGCTCATCCTCCGGGCCTCATCCTCGTCCTTATCCTTCCGGCCCCCATCCTTACCCTTATACTCCCAATCCCCATTCTTATCAGGATCTTCCCGATTCTCCTCCTTGTCCTTGTCATCATCCTGACGATCCTCATCCGTACCCTCCACATACTTATCGTCATCCTCATACTCTTCTCTCCCTCATCCCAGCAACACTCTCTCGCCGCCAGCCACTGTAGTCTCCTCTGCCAGCAGGGTCTTCGCAGTCCCTTGGAAACCTCGGTTTCTCTGTCGATCACAATCAGATTTCGATCTTTATCGATCTCTATCGGTGTCTATCGCTCCTATTTCTGACCCGATTGGTCTGTACCGTTCTGCGTCGCTTATATTTCAACCACTGTCGGTCTCTATCGTTAATATTTCAGTTCTTAACGTTCGCTATCGTTCGCCGTCATTCCCTATCGGTCTTTACCGATTTCTATCGCTCATATTTCGACCCCTTTCGATCACTGTCGGTGCCTATCGCACATGTTTCGGTATCTATCGTTCCCAAACAGTTCTTCTTGCTGAAATTTTAGTCTCTATAACTAATATTTCGAACTCTATTAGTCTGTGTCGTTAATATTTTCGCCTATATCGACATTTATCAGTCACTACCGCTAATATTTCGGCCGCTATCCTTCTGTACCGTCCTCTGTCGATATCTAGCGGCACCTATAACACATATTTCGGTCCGTATTGTTCCCAAACAGTTTCTGTCGCACATATTTCGGTCCCAATCGTTCTGTACAGTACTCTGTCGATTTCTAGTGGCATCTACTACACATATTTCGGTTCCTGTCGTTCCCAAACAGTTTCTGTCGCACATATATTCGGTTTCAATCGTTGGGTACAGTACTCTGTCGATTTCTAGCGGCATCTATGACACATATTTCGGTCCCTGTCGGTCTCTATCGCTAATATTTTAGTCTCTATTGGTCTGTGCAGTACTCCTTCGCTTTCTACCGGCATCTATGACACATATTTCGGTTTCTATCGCTTCAAAACAGTTTCTGGCGCACATATTTCGGTCCCTGTCGGTCTCTATCGCTAATATTTTAGTCTCTATTGGTCTGTGCAGTACTCCTTCGCTTTCTACCGGCATCTATGGCACATATTTCGGTTTCTATCGTTCTCAAACAGTTTCTGTCGCACATATTTCGGTCTCAATCGTTCTGTGCAGTACTCTGTCGATCTCTAGCGGCATCTATAACATATATTTCAGTTTCTATCGCCCCAAAACAGTTTCTGGCGCACATATTTCGGTCCCTATCGGTCTCTATCGTTAATATTTATGTCTCTATTGGTCTGTACAGTAATCTGTCGATGTCTGGCGGTATCTATGGCACATATTTCGGTGCCTATCGTTCCCAAACAGATTCTGTCGCTTAAATTCCGGTCGCTAATCATCCTTATCAATATTATATCGCCTCCATCGTTCCATATTTTCCTCTAACGGCCTCTATTCGGCCTCTACGAACCTCTATCGATATCCATCATGATCAGGTACTCCCAAAAGTGACTTTTTTCATTCAGGTACTCCAAAAATTGGAATTTTTAAAAATCAGATACACCGAAAAACGACTTTTTTTATTCAGGTACTCCGAAATTTGATATATTTAAAAATCAGGTACTTCCAGAAATGACTTTTTCATTCGGGTACTCCCAAAATTGCAATTTTTAAAAATCAGGTATTTCCAGAATTGACTTTTTTCCCTCAGGTACTCCGAAATTTGATATATTGAAAAATCAGGTACTTCCAGAAGTGACTTTTTTTCCCTCAGGTACTCCGAAAACTGTGGCATTATGAAATCAGGTACTCCAAGAGTGACTTTTTTCATTCAGGTACTCCGAAAACTGTGGAATTCTGAAATCAGGTACTCCCAAAATTGAATTTTTGCACTCGGGCACTCCGAGAATTCCTATATTTCAAAATCAGGTACTTCCAAAAGTGACTTTTTTAAGTCAGGCACTCCGAAAGATGGTGTTTGCAAATCAGGTACCTCCCAAGATATTATTTTTCATTCAGGTACCCCGAGAATTGCTTTTCGAAGTACCTGATTTTAAAATATTTGATTTTTCGGAGTACCTGGAAGAAAAAATTCATGTTTGGAGGTACCTGATTTGAGAATACCTCAGTTTTCGGAGTACCTGAATGAAAAAAGTCACTTTTGGAAGTACCTGAATTTTAAATATTTCAATTTTCGAAGTACCTGAATGTAAGAAGTCACTTTTGGAAGTACCTGAATTTTAAATATTTCGATTTTCGGAGTACCTGAATGTAAAAAGTCACGTTTGGATGTACCTGATTTTCAATTATTTCAATTTTCGAAGTGCCTGAATGAAAAAGTCACTTTGGGAAGTAACTGATTATTAAATATTTCAATTTTCGGAGTACCCGAATAAAAAAAGTCAGGTTTGAAAGTACCTGATCCCGATGGATATCGATAACGGTCCGTAGAGACGGATAATTGTCGATATAGGCGAAAATATTAACGATACAGATCAATAGAGATTCAAATATTAGCAGTAGAGACCGATAGAGACCGAAATATGTGCCATAGATGCCGCTAGAGATCGACAGAGTACTGTACAGAACGATTGAGACCGAAATATGTGCGACAGAAACTGTTTGGGAACGATAGAAACCGAAATATGTGCCACAGATGCCGCTAGAGATCGACAGAGTAATGTACAGAACGATTGAGACCGAAATATGTGCGACAGAAACTGTTTGGGAACGAAAGAAACCGAAATATGTGCCACAGATGCCGCTAGAGATCGACTGAGTACTGTACAGAACGATTGAGACCGAAATAGGTGCGACGGGAACTGTTTTGGAACGATAGAAACCGAAATATATGACATAGATGCCGCTAGAGATCGACAGAGTACTGTACAGAACGATTGGGACCGAAATATGTGCGACAGAAACTGTTTGGGAACGACAGGAACCGAAATATGTGTAATAGATGCCACTAGAAATCGACAGAGTACTGTACAGAACGATTGGGACCGAAATATGTGCGACAGAAACTGTTTGGGAACAATACGGACCGAAATATGTGTTATAGGTGCCGCTAGATATCGACAGAGGACGGTACAGAAGGATAGCGGCCGAAATATTAGCGGTAGTGACTGATAAATGTCGATATAGGCGAAAATATTAACGACACAGACTAATAGAGTTCGAAATATTAGTTATAGAGACTAAAATTTCAGCAAGAAGAACTGTTTGGGAACGATAGATACCGAAACATGTGCGATAGGCACCGACAGTGATCGAAAGGGGTCGAAATATGAGCGATAGAAATCGGTAAAGACCGATAGGGAATGACTGCGAACGATAGCGAACGTTAAGAACTGAAATATTAACGATAGAGACCGACAGTGGTTGAAATATAAGCGACGCAGAACGGTACAGACCAATCGGGTCAGAAATAGGAGCGATAGACACCGATAGAGATCGATAAAGATCGAAATCTGATTGTGATCGACAGAGAAACCGAGGTTTCCAAGGGACTGCGAAGACCCTGCTGGCAGAGGAGACTACAGTGGCTGGCGGCGAGAGAGTGTTGCTGGGATGAGGGAGAGAAGAGTATGAGGATGACGATAAGTATGTGGAGGGTACGGATGAGGATCGTCAGGATGATGACAAGGACAAGGAGGAGAATCGGGAAGATCCTGATAAGAATGGGGATTGGGAGTATAAGGGTAAGGATGGGGGCCGGAAGGATAAGGACGAGGATGAGGCCCGGAGGATGAGCGTAAGGATGGCGATCTGGAGGGGGAGGACCGGAATAGGAATCGGGAATACATGGGTAAGGATGGGGATACGGATCAGGAGAATATGGGTAAGGAGGAGGATACGGTTCGGGAAGAGGTCCTGGAGGAGTAGGTGCAGGTTGATCAGGAGAAGGAAGAGGAGGAAGGCGAGGATCAGGAGAGTGAGGTGATGAATGAGGAGAAGGAAGAGGTGGAATAGGTGGAATAGCGGTAAGAGCTGGAAGAGGAGGAAGAGAAGGATCAGGATCAGGAGGCAGCCGGCGGAAGACTGACTCTGGACATTACGTTGTGTCATATTTATATGGGAGCTTGGCGGCTCTGTCGCGTAGCGGCATAACTCGAAAGCCAATCAGCGTTGTTTTCCTGCAGCGATCCCTGAGTGGAAATTCGGCCTCGCGCATTGGTTGGTTCAGCTGTATACGCGCAGTGCCTACGCCTGCCACCACTTCGTTTTTCAACTCACCAATAGCACGAGAGTTTTCTTGTTGTTTCGTAATTTATTTATCTCGTGCGGATGTAGGAGAAATAATGAGAGTAGGAGGAGAGAATTGTTCCTTCGGAGGTTACAGTTATAATTCTTCGCTGTTTTGTTGGTCGGCCGCTTATATACAGTTTTCGGACTGCACGGCCGACGATTTTCTAAAATCTTATTGGTTCGGGGCTACTGATTAAATCCTATTGGTTCGGAGGTACGAACATTTTTTCGACCGGAGTTGCTCGGTCCCGCGAGCCGAGACGAAACAAAAGACGATGCACCGAGCAACGCAAGCCGTTTCAACGCGTTTGACGGCCTACAGGATTTATTTTATGGTTCGTAGTATTAATATACATGTATGTATATTGTTAATTTAATTATAAGTACCATATTAACTCG
The DNA here is from genome assembly GCA_916610135.2 of Macropis europaea. NCBI lineage: Eukaryota > Metazoa > Arthropoda > Insecta > Hymenoptera > Melittidae > Macropis > Macropis europaea. Next base: position 18,659,357 of record OU744345.1, on the reverse strand, counting down.
AATATAAGATGCTATTGCTATTATTACTTTCATATGGCAGACCAGAATCGACTATTATTAATAAAATGTACAAATGAAATATATTACTATTATTTGTTCGAAATCATTTTCAATAAACAATTAAATTAAACGAATTTTCATATCAATCATATTATTTTCTTTTTAGAAACATGGAACAAACATGTGAGCACAAAGATTTAAATAGAAAAGCTATTGGACAAGAAATTTAAGTAAGCACAGGCTACTGTTTTTTAAATGCCATGTCTCAAACTTAAATAAGAACAAATCTTGCAAAATGAGAACCAACTTGAGAAGAAATCATTCATTACTACAAGATATTTGGATGCATCGTGGAAATAATAAAAAATTCAAACCTGTTTAAGTGGGACAAAATTTTCACATGAGACGTCAATTAATGAGAGATGACATGAAATTTTGTCCTATAGTGGAATCACATCGTGAAATAATTGTCTCATACGAGACACGAAAATTCTGTCTTATCGTGGATCTCCGCCATAATGGAATTAACGGATTCAACGTTTTATTCGAAGACAAAATGAAATAACAAGTTCCTATCAGTTTTTTTTATTTTGATTCCTACCACCAATAGCGCTGAGATGTAAAGCCGGTCACAATCGATACGGTAGGATGTGATACGAACATGGTAAGAGGGCTCGTGAGCCCTCTGAACGTGTGACGCAAAAATATATCGGATGATAGGTCTATACTGTAGTTTTGTTGATGACATCACCACAGATGAAGCGATGTACATTAACTTTCTGCCCCGTGAAAATGATTAAAAGTTATTAACGATTTGTCCGAGTCGATTGAATGCGGTTCAGTGGCTCGGTGTTCTCACGAAATTCGAAATGTTTCATTACAGTCTTTGATTGCTTCGTTGAATCATTGACCTTTGTCTTCTTTGTATTTTAGGCAAGAAATAGATCTGTTATCTCCACTGTTGCGTTTTGTAAAATGTAGGACACCGCAGCTGAGGTTTGAGTGCTTTTATTTAAAATACAGTACAAAATCGTACGTTCTTAAGATGGTCAGAATTTCCGGTCGCCTGCTCTCGTTTCTTCGACATGTAACAAGTGCACTGTATATACTGTACTTTACAAGCAACTGTTTAAATAAATGGAAATTAAACGAATTCAGCGTGTTTTTATTTAGGAGTTGCTAGTTTACAACCCCTCCATTTTCCATTAATAATACTTCCACGAAAAGACTGGAGTGAAACAAACCACAGGAATCACGTAAAGATTTAAGTTCGAAGGACAAGAAAAACACGAAAGTATTGCGAACTTAATTCGCAGAAATTCCTGAAACTGTGTCGTAATATCCACGAATCCACGAAACTTTGTGCCACCTCTTCCGATACCATGTGCTCCTGTTACAGATTTTCAAATTTTTTTGAATTTTTCAGAATTTTTCCTAAAATTTCGCTCCGGTATCGGGTAAACAGGGTGCGAGAACAGGTGGCACAAAGTTTCGCGGATTCTTGGATAAGACGTCACAATTTCAGGAAATTCCGCGAATTAGAATTTTTCGGAGTTTCGAAATGAGTTTAGACAAAATCAAGATTTGTAACAAGAGAATGTGATACCAGAAAAGGTGGCACAAAGTTTCGCGGATTCTTCATTATGACGTCACGTGCTGCTCGTGGCGTCTCAAGCGGAATTTCCTGTAAATAATCTCGGCGTTCTCGCTAGACGGCACCACTTGGAATGCTGCAACTTAGTTCCGACCTTTTATGAGGGATGGCGCCAGTTATTCACTCGCTACTTTGTTCCGAGCCTCAGACAGAGATGGCACCACAGTTTCCCCGCCGCTATTTAGTTCCGGGCTTCTGCCAGAGATGACACCACTCGGAATGCCGGTAGTTAATTCCAGAGCCTGTCAGAGATGCCACTACTTACGCTTCGTGGCGCTGTGATCCGCGTCATAGAACCTCGCATCATAGATGGGGATGTCGTTTTTTGTAGCGGCTCTCGGGAAACAGGAGTGGGGTTGACAACTACATTTTGATCGCCAGTGTACTTCGAGAACCATTAATTTCTAACAAAATTATGTTAAATTATTTAAATAAGTATTCCTACTTGTTATATAAAATTAATCGATTATGTGATTGAAAATATTTTCACAGAAGTATCGAAAGAATAGCAAGTTAAACATCAAGTTAAAAGATTGAACACCGTATAATTTTTGCAATGAAAATAATTTTAACACATAAGGGCCGATCAGTGTAAAATAAGTTAGAATTTTCAGATAGTAAAATTCGAATTTTAAATATTTGAAATTCTAAATTTCTGTAGTTATGAGATGATAAATTTCAAATTTTCAAAATTTACATACAGAGTTCTTGGAAGTCCAAGTTGCCTCACAGATTTATTTAAATTTAAAGAAATTCAAATTTTAAACTTCCAGATTACAAAGTTTTCAGCAATTCCGAATTTCAAGCTCTTCAATTCTATAGTTTCGATTCTTAAAATATAAATTTTGAAATTTGAATTTGTATTTCCAGAGCTGGAAAAATGGTAAAATCTAAAAATTCTAGCACTTCCAAGTTTCATATTAATATAATTTTGAGTTGTAATTTTAATAATATTGAAAAAGCACGTCATTCGTATCTCCTTATCACTGTCTCCCGAATTTCTTCTCACGTGTAGGAGTGGGAGTATGTTAAGGCCCCTTGTGCACGATGTCGTCGGAATCGAGTTTTCGTTCGACAGTCGTACCGTTAACAAGAGCTCTCGTGTCAGTGGTTTGTAGTACGGAGGTAGTATCCACGCCGCCACTGGCCTAACCTCTCCGTTGGCGGTCGACGAAAGGTGGCATCACTGGGGCCGTGTTGGAAGCACGGACTCGTCCGTGCTGATTACTATGACGCCATTTTACTAACCTTTTCACGGCGGACCGCTTCATTCCTGTCGCTGCTGTTCAATTTATTTCTCGCAACCGTCATACGAACGCTCGACCACGCTGTTCAGGCCCCTCCTAGTGGACCTCGTCGCCAAAAGGTACGCCTCCAGGTATCGATCTTTCGAATCACCCTTGCAGTGTTGAAAATCCTTTACATGCTATTTTAAAGCCTTATCATCCCCATTTTCCTATAATAATTGCCTTTCCAACAACCTTAATCATTACCCTGTGCACACTGTTGAGAAGACTGTGTGTATCGTATACTGTGAGTGCCATCGTACTCTACTCAGAGGAGCAGAGGTACAGCTGCGAAGCACAGTTGCAGTGAATCATGGTGATTGTGTGCGTTTCTTGTGAAGGTTTCGATACTGAACCAATTGTGTTTCAGAGGTTTCAAGAAACATTGAATCGAATCTGAGCGTATTTTGTCCAAGAAGCTCTGGCAAGTGTAACAGGTGGCTTTGTACATGTACCAGATCGATTTCGATGTGATTACTCTGGCTTGAATCGCTTCAGCTTTGTTTTTCTTTTGGTTTCAGGTCGAAGATTAAAATGTTTTGGGAAGTTGGGACTCTGTGTGCAATCTGTGGATAGATTTGATAACACAGAAACTGAGGATTCTGCATTTCAAAGGAACATCAGAAGGTTACTTGAAGAAATGAAACTGTTATTGAGTTTATGGAAAGTTTTATGTGCTTGTAATGATGGAGAAATGATTCATTATCTGTGTGATGTGGCTGATTTATAAAAGAAACGATTATGTGATCTTGTGGTTTAGTTGCATCTCAATGAACTCTCCAAATACTAAGAAATGTGATTTCAGATTGAAGTTCGTGATTTCAATCATAAAAAAAAACCATAGCAGTTTTGTTGATCTATAGTTTGCAATCTATTATTTCTGTAGTGCTCAGTGAAGGCACTGTGAGTTTTTGTGCCTAGTTTATGAAACATTCTGTTGAAGATACAAACCATGGAAAGGAAAATTAATAACAATGAAACTAAGGGACTGTTTGAAGAAAATGTGTAATAAAAATGTTTGTGAAGCTGAAGCAAAGCTTGGAATTTACAACTGAAGTGCTGTGAAATATCTGTACAACTTTACATGAATTTAATTCGTTGAAAGAATTAATCGTGATGGATTTGAAGCTAGATGTTTGAGTAGTATATGAATTGTGCCCCAAACAGTTTATTTGGTTATGTGTGTTTTGGTAATGAATATGTTTTGATTAGTTTTTAAAGAATTTAAGAAAATCTTTTATAATGCATACATTTGGAAACAAAAAGTGAATCTCAAAAAAGAATTGAATGAAAATTAGGAATTTAAGAAGGCTAGAAAACAAGAAAATAGGACTTGTTGCTAAAGAAATTTGGTGGAAAGAATACTACAATGAAATACTTTGAGATTTGAAATATTTATTCAAATGAACTACATGTGAGTGATTTTAGTGATAATGAAACGATTAAAATATCAGTAATTGAATGGAATTTGTTTGTGTATTAAAAGTTTTCTTCAAATTCTGTATAGGTTAATTCTAATGTGTGTTGATTGATGCAAAATGGTTTAAACAGAAAAGATTTTAACAGTTTTGCTGTAAAGAATTTTCAACTGAAGTAAAATATTATTTCAGTACTAAATTCGAGAATTTTTATGAAAAGTTTACAATTTAAAACTGATAAAAAGGCATGAAGTCGTCATAATCGATTCTGATACTTATATTAAAAATTTTATAAGATTTAAACCTTTCTTTTCAAAATTTTAAGTCTTATAAAAGATCGAGCATAAAAGTTTCCAAAAATTCACTTTGAGCCACAAAATATCTCAAAAACGGCAATCAGATCTCACGCAGAACCTAACCCTCCTATCTAATTTATAATTGAAACTACAATTTCTTAACATGCAATTTTCTAATGGATTGATTTTTTGTTTAACAAATATGTTTGTTGTTGTAGGTAACACCGCTGTAGGAAAGCAGTGCTATTATGGAAGATGAAGACGGCGAGAGTAAGGTTACGGACACATGGAGCGTTTTGGGTGAACAACCACACAAAGAATCTTTTTCAAATTCCTTGAAACCAGTAATCAACAACACCTATATCGACTCTCTTGAAGAAGAGAAACTCTTACACTATAAGTCTCTTGGAACCAAAGACTCACCCAATAAAAATAATGGAACAGGATCCAAAATAGTATTCAAAGGCTTCAAGAAGCGCATTCTGGCACAGGCACAGGAAACACAAACCCAGGAACAACAAGTTACATCCCCGAAGAATGGCAAGGAATTAAAACGAGGGAAGATAACAGAGTATGCTCAGTATTTGGGCCTGCAGCCTTCGTCAAAAAGCAAATGCTCAAAGTGTCACTCATCTAATTTGTGTTCATCGTTAAAGCAAAATCTGTGCAGTTGCAGTTCAGCAATGACGCCAATGCCAAGCACCTCTGAATCCTCCACAATCCCTCATTCGCCAAACTTTAAGATTTCAAGGAAAGTGTATCTGTGTGCAGCGTGTGGAACTTATTTTGAAAATTGGAATCTGTTTCTTCACATGAGAGACATCCACAAGCGACATATATGTCTGTTTTGCCTTGGAATGTTTGGACAAGCTGAGCGATTGTCATATCACTTGGCAAAGAAGCACAGCGTGCCAGAAATGGCGTTTACTTCTGTAGAAGACTTCTACGGAGCTTTTAAAGGATCTTGTTATTTGGTTTGTTGCAGCTGTGAAAAGGTCTTTTCTGAAACAGACAATTTTTATAATCATTTTTGTTCCCCTACAACAAAACAGGATGTCACTGCGTCGATTTGCACACTGTGCAGGCAAACTGGATCGCATGCAAACAATTGCAGCCTTGCTATTGATGCTTGCAAGGAAGTGAAGACTGTTTTGAGGAAGCCAGTGAAGAATAACACTAGGTCAAAGCATGTGGAGGAACCTGCATTAAAGGCCAATGCACAGCCGAAAAAGATTAACAAAATTTCTGAGATACAAAACAACGAAAGTGAAACTTTTGAGGATACTTTGAATCAAGACGAAAGTTCTCAGAACGAAGTTTCGCAAAATGAGGTCAAAGATACTGTCTCTGAGACCATAATGGAGGTTTCAAAGTATATTGAAGATTCTAGTGAAGAAAAGGAAAAGAATCCAGAAGTAGAAATGTCAGACAAACGGTACGACAGTGTTACAGAGACTATTATGGAGGTTTCATGTTACACAAATAGCACAACAGAAGACTCTGATGACACAAGTAGGAAGGAGGATATCTGTGATAAACCTGAATCAGGCTCTGAAGAAGCTGAAAAGGTTGATACAGAGACTCAAAACTCAATTGAAGATGTCAACGTACCAGAAATTGCATCACCACACCAACCAGAAGTTGAAGAAAATGAAGTGAAAAATCAATCAGAGGAACCTGAGATTGATACAAAGGATGATTCTAGTTTGCAAGAACCTGAAAGTCCGGTTAATCGATCTCTATTCAGTCCACAACATGAATCGCATATATTAGAACAAACACAAGAAGAAAATGAAGATGAGCAGGTTGAAACAACTAATGAAACACAAACTTCTGTATCTTTCAATGCAGTACCATCCTCTGACAGAAGCTTGGTGATAAAAATATGCACAAACAGAAACTCTCAGTTCTCTGTCACAGCTACTACCAATGAAAATGATGAAAATGACATGGAAAATCAAGATATTAGCAAAGAATCTGAAGAAAATAACAATGCAGAGGGTTCATTGACTGAAGAAAAGGAGTCTGAAGATTTTGAGAAGGAAAAAGACAATAGTTTTCAAGCTAATGATGGTGATAGTGACTCGGACAGCTTCAAACTGGCTGTCGTGGACAATTCAGAAGAAACCCAAGAGGTTCAAGAAATTTCCCACATCAAAACAGAGATAAATGCAGATGTTGAAGAGCCTGAGAGTCAAATCGATGAAACTGTAGAGGAAAAAAATGATATCGAAGAGACTCTGGAAGCCAATGATGTGGACCAAGTTGAGACAAATACTGTTGCGCAACCTATTGATGGAATTATGCTTGCTGGTGAAGATGTTCCTTGTATTGACCTCAACGTTGATGGAATATTGGACAGTACTGAGATCGATGAACTGTTGAAACGATGCATAGAGGTTGCGAGTCCCTTCTGTGTTTACTGTAATCATGCTCGCCACATAGCAGTAAATGGAAAACAATTAGGTTTACATATGCTTGCAGAGCATAAGTTTCAACCGCAACATCCTGCAATTATTATTCAAGCAGAGCAGTTTGTCTTCAGGGTGAAGAAATCTCTGGACGAGCTAGACTTACAGTTCTTTAACCTGGACTCATACAACAGTACAACTGGAACATACAATGTTCCAAATGTAAGAACGTACGAATGCTTTCATTGTAGATTTCACTCAGCGGTACACAAAGAGTTGTACTTGCACAATCGTAAAATGCACCAGAAGACAATTCTAATTTGTATTATGTGCAAATCAACTTTCTACAGCTACAGCGAACTCCTGTGTCATCTGTGCCCGGGAATCTATTCGCCTAATATTAATGTGAAATATCGTTGTTGTCTTTGTCCCATAACCAACCTTCCATCAGCATTCAGACTGATGGTACATCTGCGCAAAAAGCATCATGCCTGTGATGTCTGTTTAGAGGCCACTGGAAATCAACAACGGCTTTCAAACCATGTCTGGAAACATAAATTGCATCACTTATGCTATCGATGTGGTATAGCATACAGAAACAAACCTGACATTACAAAGCACTTATTTTGGAAGCATGGAACAGAAAGTGTTTTATGTAAAAAGTGTCTCCAAAAGAAATGGCCACACATTTATCACTTTTGCATTCCTCCAACAGCTTTTGTATGTGAGGAATGTGGGTCAAGCTTCTCCAAAGCAGTTGCTTTAAAAGTTCACAAGAGATTACACTCTGGGGATCAACCATACGCTTGTGATAACTGCTCAGAGAGATTTATTTCAAGGAAACTTTTGGCAAAACATGAAAATTTACACAAAGAACCCCCAGTTAGTAATTCTACTGTAACAGACTTGGCAAACCAACAGTCAGTTGTTGATGAAGATAAAATAGACAAAGAGAACGTGATAGTCTCTGATAATGTCTCGATAGTGTCTGAGTCTACAAAAGAAAGTAAAGGAACCATAAAAAAAGTCGTAGATGTCTACGATTTGCCTCCCTTGAATTTATCATCTGAAAGCGATACTGATTCAGAGGTTGAGAAGCCTGAAACAAAGGACTCTGAAGCTATGAAACCTGAAGAGCCAATGCAAAGTCCTGTAGAAGCTCCTAAGGCTTCTCCACAGCCTACTGCAGAGAGCATAGTAGATGTAGAACAGAATGAAGAGGAGAAAGAGCAGAGTGCACAGATCATGGGTGGTATTTGGAACAACTTCAAGACATATGCAGCCAGTTTGGAAATGAAAGACTCTGATTTTGGGATCAAGGAGCCTGAGCCAGAGACTGATGTAGCGTTTCTAAGGAGCATAGTGCTTGCAGATCATGATTACTGTGTAGTTTGGACTGATAAGGAGAAACAGGGAGAGTCAGAGTCAAAGGAAGAAGTCAATTCTAGTGGAGATCAAGAGTTTTTGACAAACAAGCTTCAGAAGAGTCCTTCAGAGTCCAATGGGGTGCATAATGTAGCTGAAAGTGATTCTAATAAAAAGAAATCAAAAGGTCTCAAAAAGAAGAAGCAGAATGGAAGCACTTCTTCTAGCGATTCTTCCAGTGACAGTGACTCCAGCAGCTGTTCATGTGGAACAAATTGCAGTTGCAGTAGTTCGTCTTCTGGAAGCTCTTCAAGCTCCTCAAGCAGCTCTGATTCAGATAGTTCTACTTCAGAAGGCTCTCCAAGGAAGCGTAAAGAACGAAAGAAGGACAAGGAACCTGCGCCAGAGGCTGAGGTTTCCGTAGAAGGCAAAGAAGTGTCTGTAGACTTAGAAAATGGACCAATGGTGCAGGTTGTTGAACCTCCACGTCCTCCGCAACTACTTTTAAGGGAATCTGACCTTGAGACAGAAGAAACAGAAACCGATGAGGATTTCTATGATGAGCATCCGCAGCAATTAGCAAATAAACTCTTAGCAGAGAAGAGAAACCAGTTATTGTTATTGGCTGCCGTAGCACCAGCATCCACAGAGTCCTCTGTCACATTAAATAATGGTTTAGTGGAAACGCAGGAGCCTGTTGCAAGCACCACGGAAGAGCAGACGCAGCAGAAGCGTAAACTGAAGACTAAGAAGCGAAAAAAGGGGGAGCGGAAGCGTGCAGCAGTCGAATCTATCAAGTTAAACATTCCGAAAGCGTTTTACCAGAAAAGTCCTGGCTTCTCTGCCTCATCACCAGCGTTGGTGCAGCAGGCAGGTTCACTAATTGATTCAGAAGATGTAAATGCTTCTGTCGAACATCAAAGCTTAACAATGAGTGTTCAAGGCATTGGCAGTGGATCCGAGACAGAAAATAAAAGGTCTTCAAAAAGGAAAAGGGTTCCAAAGAAGTTCTATGGAGATTCCAGTGATGAAGAAGCAGAGAAACAGCCAGCCATGAAGTGGAGGAAGCTGGAAACGCCATCATTTGCTCCTGTTCAAAGTTTAGGCAAACCATTGCCTCCTAGACTGTCCTTTGGAGGTAAAACGATGGCCTACAGGCCAGCTGAAACTCAGGAGAATCTTGCCATTGCAGCCTCTGCGACAGAATCAGAGGAACCTGCTGAGAGTAGCAGTGACTCTAGCGATTCTGAGGTGGAGGCGAGCCAACAGACCCAGGTGCAACTTCCAAGAAGCGAGAACCCTGTCTCAGAACGACCAGTGAATCTCTACTGTTATTGTCAGTGCCCTTACGATGAGGTTTCTGAGATGATTGCCTGTGACGGGGAGGACTGTCGGATAGAGTGGTTCCATTTTGAGTGTGTTGGTATCATGGTGCCTCCGAAGGGCAAATGGTACTGTCCAGACTGTAGAAAGAAGCACGGAATAGTGCAAAACAGCGAGGACTATTTCGACTGATAGTGTCTAACTTTGAAAATCACCCTTTGTGGCCGTTCGGTTGAGGCTCTGAAAAAATTCGTTACACATACTTAGCACCAAAACTGTCTCCTGCGTGAAAGTATTTTGGCTATCAACAGCCAGAAGTATAAGATGTATCAAGTTTTGCTGTTCAAAGAATGAACATTTCAGAGCATTCTACTCTTCAACTGTTAAGCAATCACCAAAATGCTTTTACATAGTCGATTTTTAAGAATAATTTATTAGTTTCTGATCTTTTATACTAGTTGGACGTTTTATAATTTTCAAATTTATTGGTTTTTGAACGCAGGGTACAGTTTCGGCAGTTTAAAAGTTTCTGAGCTAATTGTATTCTCTGGAAAAACCGCCAGAGAAACGATCGGTCGAGCAGCCATTCAACACTTGTTCCACGTTGATATTTTTCGTAATCGCCACATTTGTACATAAACTTGTAAATAGACTAGAGTTTCTACATTATAAGGATTTTTCTTGTACATTCGTTTGTACTTCTTTTAAAACGCGTCCCTATATTGTAAAATATACAAAAACGAATTTAGGCTTGTATTTAGAGTACTAGGCCCACGTGGTAGCGTAACTAGGGGGGAGGGCTGTGACTCTTATCCACGGAATATCACGACTGTCGGCACTGCTGGCGGTGTCCATGACGTTCAATGAAACTTTGCAGACGCTAATGGGCTTTTGAACTTGGTAATTGTATAAGCATATGTATTCTAAATATATACAAAGTGTTCCTCGTATATAAATTTCAAAGTTTGGAAATTTGAAAGTGAAATTGTTGAATTTCATAAATACAGAGCGTTTGAAATAGTTGAATTCGAAAATTTTAAATTCGAAGTCTAAACTTGAAAAATTAGAAAATTAAAATCAATATAGTTGAAATTTAAAAATTGTAGACGTTTAAAATTTCAAAACTCCGTTATTTTATGTATTCAATTTATGATATTATATAATAGATACGTACATTCATATGATACATACATAATATATGAAAATTCATAAATAAAATTTTGAAGCTTTAACAATTTGAAAATTTTTTAAATCTACAAATTTGAAAATTTCAAGTTATATATCTTGAAACATTCAAACTTCAAATTTTCGAATTTTGCAATTTTGAACTTTGATAGAACCGATTTCCAAAAGCTAAAATCTCATACTCCATATAAAAATTAAAATTTGAATATATTTTTTTTATATATAAACTAATTTCTCAACTGCGAATTTTCATTGAAATCTAAACTCAAAATAGCAAATCCCCGATTTTAGACTATGCTTTGTTTTTTACCATTCGAAGAATATTTTTATAACTCATTAACTGCCTCATTATTCTCCTCTTTTTTTACTATCTTCATTTTATTATTGATTCTTTTTTCTAGTCTAGTTGACAAAACCCATTTTTCAATTTCTCGATTGTTGATCATCGTTTGAAGAAGATTTACTTTTCCTTTCTTTTTTATTATTTTGATTTTGAAAGAATCAGGACAGGTTCAGTAACGTTCGCCAACTTTTAATAATGCATAAATATATTTATGGTGATACATAACGTAAGAATGTAATTTGATGTGCCAGCAACAGAAAAAAAAAGTGATCGCTATGATGGATGATATTCAGCCCTCGTTTCCTCGATACCCATGATGTTCATGGCGAAATCTTTGTAAGATATTCTCTGTATCATAAAAAATAATAATACATTACTTTCGGCGAGCCTAACAGGTTAATTTTTTTTATTTTATTGGTACCCTATGAGCTTAACTAAATTATTGTCTACCTCATTAGTCTATTTTTAATTTTTTGAGAATTAATACAATTTTAGTGTCTTTATCTTAAACCTTGGCTGGAAGATCATATCATTAAAGCAATAATTGGATCCATACTCAATGAATGTGTGATAAATATTTAAATGTAGTATCAACGCGTTTCTACATTGAATGGTTTTGTTAATAGTGTTTCATATTACAGTCGTATTAGTATCATAATTTAATGTATAAAATATTAAGGTGCTATTTTTTTAAGTATACACGAATAGAATATGTTAATAGTTAAAATTCGAAACATTAACAGATAATGATTTAATATTAAAAAATGAAAAAATATTTGAGCAGCCTAGTACAATGATAAAAAAAAAACAAAAAGATTTGCTAAGAATTAGGTGAAAGGAATATTAATTCAATACAATAATGTTACCATCTTTTTTCTTGTCTGATTTTATTCATAAAAATTAAAAATAGACTAAAAATAAATTCATATGATAAAAAAAAATGAAATTTATTAAATCGAAGTACAGACCTCAGGTAGAAAAGAAAAATCCATAGCTACAGATCTCTTTGCACCAGGCTCATTAAATATTTCATGGAAATCATCAAAACCAGTTAAAAACTTTAAATACACATAAGCTTCTTGTTGCGTTAAGGGTTCTCCTGGAAAAAAATTAAAAATAAGTACAAACATGCTTCCAACTAAACCCATTAGTGACTGAACTTAACAACTGACCGAAAAGTTTTTGATTTTCTTGAAGAGATTCTTTGAGACCTTTACCAAACAGTATATTAAGAAACTGTTCTCTAGTTATGGACGAATTCTTGTATAAAAAAGGGTCTCCACCAGAATTTGATAAAAATTGAAAAGTTTCTTGCAGTTGTTGCAAAGAAATTCCAAAGGCTGGTCGATGGTTCACATAAAGCTTGATAAAGTCTTCAAAACTGATTTCTTCGACCAAGTGACCTGTTTCCGCATAATTTCTATAGGAAATTTCACCCATGAGAATCTCAATCTGAAAACGGTAACACATTTAAACACCATTTAAAATTATAATAAAGCAATAATTTGTGTTCTTTTTTAATAATCTGTAACATAGAAGTCGACTATCGAAACTTTCAATCAGTGGATATCGTTTTGCATTAACTGAATACTCGTTTATGAATGGTATAAATACTTCTTCATTGCTTAAGTAATAGCCAATGGCTCGCATAAGGTTTGGAATCTGTTTCGTGGACACTTTTTCGGAGACTATTCTCGTAGCTGTCGTATTCTCTCCTTGATGTAAAATTTGAGCATAATAGAAGAGGTCTTTCATTTCATTGATCAACCAACCCTTTCTTCCACCTTCTATGAGACAATAATAAGGCGAAAGGCTTGCACCACCTAATCTAGCCAGTACCTCAACAGATCTGACAGATAAAATAGTATCAAACTTACTAAATTTTAATAAAGTCTGCGAGGAAATTGAAAAATCACCTAAAATTTACCTGTACTTTATTTTCCACATTAAGACACAGGGATCATTGTAACCTGAAGTAAATACAATGTTTCCATCGCAATTGACTGCGATGTTAGTGACCTATTGTTTTACAAGTTATGAAATTGCTTTTAAATGTGAACTGAAGTAAAATTGACTGCTACCTTGCGAGGATGACCAACGATTCCCAAAATCTTATAAGGATTACCATCAAAAGGTATCATTTGAAGTCCAATCTCCTTCTCTGTTGTAAATATTATATATCCGTCTGCTTTAACTTCCTTTCCCTTCAAAACCTGCATAAAATTGTAGCTTTTAAAGTTACAAAGGCAAAATTTTTAAGCAATACACTTATTTACTTGAAAATGCTGAACTGGAGCACCAAAAATTGGACCCAGAAATGTTCCTCGAATCATTTTTGTCATATCATTGAGCAACCGATATTTGTACTGTTTGAAAACATAATTTCACACTAAGTTTCTGTCTTTATTTTCGAGTAAAGTATACGTAATGAAAGTAAAAATATAATTTGGTTGACTCTTTAAATTGTAACTTTTACTACATTTTGGAATTAATTAAAAAGCCTTTACGTTTGAAGTAAAGTGCAAATATTAAAGAATAAAGCACACTTCGATTGGACTATGAAAAAATTAGCAAGCAAATTTTTCAAAAACTAATCAAACTGTTACAGAAATTTTGAAAGGAAAACTTAAAAATTGTTTGTTCTTGACTGAATACTTCGGAATTAGACATCATCAGAAATCCTTCGATACCAAATTGAGGATACCATGAAAGGCAAAGTGGAATTGCAGTATACTCTATTTTATGTATTTCTTTTATCAGTAAACCAGGATCAGGATATGGCCCACTGTAAAGTACCAACAAACAATTAAAACTCATAGTGGATTGCTTCCGCTTTTTTGTTTTGCAATGATTACAAATATTTTGGGAAACTTGTACCTATTGTTGAGATCATATTCAATTAAGTTTTGATCTTCTCCTAAGGAGAATAATTTTGGGGCTACACTATTAGAATTAGGTGGGCCAAAGAGTATGTCCCTTATTGGCGCATAGTGTGAACGATACTTTCCAATAAAATTCCAAATATGAGGCCCGTTCAATAAATCGTGATTTCTTTTAAAAACTACAACCACTAATGTGTTATCCTGGATAAAACAAATTAATTCAGCATTAAATACATTTATACATATGTTTCATTTTCTTTGACTTTAGTGTCCCTTCGTTTATATTTACTCATCTATGCAAACATTTATTTTATTTAATTTTTTAAATATTTCAATAGTCAGTTTTCTAAAACTTTGAACAATTATTTTCTTTTCAAATTTTAAAACGAAAGTAATTTTCCTATGTTAGTTTGAATCACTTTAAACTTAATTACTTACTGAATAGGCCATATATTCTGAACAATCAGTGAAAATTAATTGAAGTATGGCTTCTGATGAATGTTTGTAAGGTGTGTCATCCAGAGGTTCTAAAGTAATTGGATGTAACATCCACAGTGTTCCATTTTCAAGACCACATGCAAGTAGATCACCTACAAAAAATTATTCTGTATTAAAAAATGGATTTCTGTATAGAGGAGTTTTAGTCTATATGCATAAAAAAAGGAGACACTGACTATAACGATTTACAGAATTTTTTATAAGTGCAAAATGATCCTTTTTTAAGGAAAATGAAATAAGAAGTTTACAATAATAAATTGTAAAATTAGAATTAATTTAACTGGTATAGTCGTATTGAGTGACTCGATTAAAGTCGTTTCATTTGACCTTGGAAACATCTAAATTTTTGCATATTTTCATTACGAAGGAATTTACTCATTTCTATTGTAAAGAACGCAAATTTAAAAACACAGAAACTAGAAAATACACATAAGCGAAAAAACTAAAAAACATGGAGTACATGGCGTACAATTTATAATTATGAATAAACTTGCATAATAGTGAATATTTCAGCACAGTGACTGCAGTTAACTTTTCATGACTCTGGGGACAGGTAACATAAGTTATATTGGCCCTTTTCATTTGATCATCGAGTAATGTATGAAAATCTGGAAGTGGAGGAGTCTTCCTACTAATCATCAAATTTCGGTTCTTATAATCATACAAGCACATGAGACCTTTTGTGTTTCCAGTCACCAAGAAATTGCTATTAGCCACAAAATTAATATTAGTATGTACTAGAATTTACAAAAATTAATAGTAGCATGCATCTGAATTAATATTACTGAATAATTAGAAAAATTTGCAATTTAAAATTTAGAATCTTGGGAATTCATAGCTTGAATGACTGATGGTTTAAAAAAGTGCAAAATTACAGAAAAACTACCTTTGAGGATGACAGTCTAAACTTGTTATTGATCCTCCTACATTATGCGAAATAAGTCGACACTTCAGTGCTGGAATTTCTATTAATGCTATGAGACCACTGGAACAGCCTTTATAAAAAAAAAAAGATCTGTTCAGTCTAGTACTTATAATTTTTATAATTAAACTGCGACTATTGTTATAGTTGAATATATTCAAAAACAGTCAAAACCTGCATTATACTAAATGAATAATATCAAAATACTATTTTAATATTTACATATTTACATATACAACCGCTGTTTACTTATCATTTTTAATAAGCCTCTTCTATAATAACTATTACATCATCCAAAAAGTTCGTAGTGTTTTCTTTGATGCGAAACATCACGAAAACACTACGAATTCTTCAGACGACCTAGTATAATATTAATAGTCTTACTGACAAAAAAATTTTCTATGTAAAATGGAGCGCTCCCTAATGTAGCATCAGTGGGTATATGAGGAGGTTTTGTAAACTCCTCATGTCTTTTATCATAATTTCTGAAAACAGGTTCCAAGTTTATAGTCATAACTGAGTGAACATTATGTAGGGTCTGCGTCAATCCTATTTGTTTTAGATATTTTATCTTTTTAGAACACACAGGTCCTTCCATTTTAGATTCAAAGCATTCTTCGAATTCTTCTTCATACTCCAAATCATCTTTACTGATTTCAACTGTAAAAGAAGGTAAATTTATATTTTGTTAAAAGTATTGCATGTCTCCTATACATAGCTTTGTTGTTGCTTTTTAAATTTAAGTATGTATAGTATTAGAGAAAATTCAAAATAAAACTTATTTGAGTTAACAATTGAATTTATTGAATTGATATGCAACTTAAACAAATAGTATTTAACTGTCTATATCTTTTAGTTTCTAGAATATGTATCAAAAAATTTCCAAAATAATTTTTAATATTACTCATTATGTACTTAAGTTACTGTCAACTTCATTTTGCAATATTTACAACATTTTCAGTACAATTTGAAATACTTCATGAATTTTATTGCATGCCTTTCAGTATATTGTCTCAGCATATTCTTCTATATATTTGCAATGTCTACACACTTTTTACATATTTAAACAATATATTTTTTTGTTAAAACAACAAACTTACATTCAGATTCACTAATTGCAGACACTGGAGCCATCACTGAAGAGTGAAGATCAAAACTAATTGATCGAATATTGTCCAAACCACAATCTTGGCACCAGTAAAGTATCCTCAAATGAAGGTCATAAAAATTAATACGTCCCACTGAAGTTCCAGTCACTATCACTCTGCAAATAATATATTTTAAAATAATCAAGCATTTTATTTGTAAAGATCAAAATTAAAAATTGTAATTAAAATAATTGAATCAATATAAAGATTAAATATTAAAATAATTAGATACCCATTATGATTTAAAACTACTGTAATACTGTTCTTTTGCAATTGCACAGACTTTACATGTTCCTTTTCATTCTTAGCAATTTTACTATGTCTTTTTTTGCACCAAACTAAGATGTATCCTATGGAGAACAAATTAAATAATTATATTTAAATGATTATTTATGATAACGAAAATCCAGGTTGGTCATTGCAACTTAAAGAGTAATGTATTTTAACTGTCCTTTATTCTAAAAGTTATATATTAAATCAAGACATTTTCCAGCTATCAAAATTCCAGAAAATTCTATAAAATAATTTAAAAAAGAATATTTTTTAAATCAAAGAATTCGATGTATTCAACATTATTACTGTGTTGATGACGACTGCACCTGTTATTTTTCAATAAAATTAAGATACAGTAATATACTATAAAATGTAAAACTTAAATGAATATTTAAAAATACCATTTGACGTTGCTGTTAATACTTGATGAGTACT
This sequence comes from Macropis europaea, assembly GCA_916610135.2. Taxonomy (NCBI): domain Eukaryota; kingdom Metazoa; phylum Arthropoda; class Insecta; order Hymenoptera; family Melittidae; genus Macropis; species Macropis europaea. The sequence continues at coordinate 18,641,918 of OU744345.1, read as the reverse complement.
TGACAGATAACAAGTGGCATTGAAGATTCCATATCGTCTTACATTACCAAAAACTTTTGGGTAATAATATTTTAAGTTACTGTGCTCCTAATTAATGAAAACAGTAATTAAAAAACGAAGGTTTATAATCAATTTCTTAGAAAATTAAAAAATAAATTTTCGAAAATATCATTTATACAAACCCAAATAAAAAATATAATAGTATGATCAGCAGTCAAAGCAAATTCTTCTGAAAGATCTTTGTTGAAACTAATTTCTTTCACTCTATCCAAATTAATCTCTGTCAACTCAACACAATCTGTGAAAAAAAAGATATTTTCCACAGTTTTTCAAGAACAAATCCAAGAAAATGTAGGATGCCGTAAAATTTAAAAAAAACGATAATGATTTGTTAAATTAATTAACCATTTCGCTCATCTTTCCCATAGGTCCACAACCAAAACTTAACTCTTTGATATCTTTCATTGCCTACAGTAACTATGTACTTGGCGTTTGGACTGATTTTTGCTGCACTGAGTTCTTTATCTACATGTGGGTTGAACAATGTGCAAACTGGTATGCTGTAAGAAAATTGTCATTAATTTGAATCCTTTGATAAAAATGTAGTTATGGTAAGGCTTTCTCCAAATTGCATATTTTGAGTTATTTACCAACTTTCTGTGTCCCAAACTACAACTGCAGAATCTTTTTCAAAGTCTGCTGTTAATAACCACTTTCCATCTTCTGATACTGAAAGGGTTCTCACTGCATTTTGCTATAAAGCAGAATTCATTAATCTTTTTTCAATGAATTAAAAATTGTAGTAATGCAAGGAAGATACGTACATGGCCTTGAAGAGTTATTGTCTCCTTCAATTCATAATTGTAAAGGACCACAGCATGTGAACAAGCATATGCAATAATTGTCCTGTTTTCTGTGGTCAGGTTGATTAAGGGAACTTCTGAATTCATTCCAAAGGCCCCTAGTAGTTTCTACATATTTTTATATGAACATAATTCTTAAGTTTATGTTTTAGTAGAAATGTTAGCTTCTAATACATTATAAGATCATGAATAATAACACCGAATCAAATAAACTAGAAACAAAAAAGATTCACATGTCAATGAGTAAAAAAAATAGTTTCTCACTCTATATTTTCTATCGTCTTTTTCAAGTAGTATTTATTTCACTATTTAAGCGAACAGATTTATTTTGGATTCCTAACAATACAAAAAGCTATTGAAACATAATTTACTATAATAAAATCTTAATTCCAATGAAAGTAAACTTAAAAAATATAATTTGAAGCATTATAATGTATGATATAGTATTATAATCAAATTTCAAAGTTAAAAAAAGTAAAATTTATATAATATGATGGCTTACGAAGGGATAAGGGCTAGACTCATCTTCTTTTTTTCTATAAAAAGTCTTTGACTTTTCATTTTGAGAATCTGTGGACTCCTTGGAAGATGTAGTACTAGTATCCATTTTAATCAACACACATGTCAAAAAAATGTAATATTCATACTCTGAAGCTAATAACAATTCTTACAAGTATTCTTCCTTTTTCTAGTTCTTAATTTTTTAAAATAAAAAAAGGAAAGACTGCTAAATGGTAATTGAATATTCAGTATTAACATTATTCTCTTTTTGATCACGTTTCATAGTGTCAGGGGTCAACCAATGTTATCAGTCATTCCCATCATTTTGTTGGAGCTTTTTCATTCCTGACCTAAATTAGCTTTATAATTAACTAAGAAAGCTTCTGACAAATTGGAAACTGCACTTACTTAACAAAATCCTGTCCGTATAAATTAGAATCGAGTAAAAGTAAAATTTCACTTAAAATCTGGGAAAGTTACAGTGAAATTGTTTGAAAATCTGATTCTGAAACTCATGAAGTCACAGTATATTTTCTTCTTCTTGTATGTCGTTTACATTCCGGAATTGTATGAATCGGTGCCGATTCTGCAAATTAACTCCACAACATCATTGTCTATGGTAAGTAAAAACAAATTTTAAAGTAAATCATTAACATTCAATTATGATATACATAAATTAGTCATTTGGGTGCGAAATGTACTTGTAAACACATCAAACTTACAACGTGTTAGAGGAAAAGGTTCGACATCGGAGATACATAGTTCTCGAAAAAAATGATAAAAAATGCCTAATCAACATAAATCTTAAAATTAATCCTTTAAGCGTTATAGTCAATTATAACAGCTCTATATGTTACTCCAGTCTGTGCGGGAAACGCATATTGGCGTTCGGGTAACATACTTAATAAATAGATTTATCGTTCTTCGGGCTACGGCTGGAATATAAACCGTCTTGTGTTATTTTAATTTTGTTCTTTTATTATCAATCCTGTATAATACCATTAATAATATAGTAAAATATAATAATTATGCAAATAGACAGGTCGTTAAAAAGAGGATTTAGAACTTACAGGGTAGATAGTGTTCACCAGATCGAAGAAAAATGTTTATAGCAGAAGCACGAAGTATTGGCCGTTCAATGTCATTTCTTCGATCGTAAATTATAGTAGATACAATCATCATATTTATATTTGTTCGTGTAGTTGTTAATATGATAGTCAGCTACACGATTTCGCGAAACGAAATGATAGTAATGTTAAATTTCAATAATTAAACAATACATCAGTATCCTGTGTGTATACCTAAACTGATTGTTCTAAACGGGATCGAATACAAAAAACAAAAATTTCAATTCATAATTTGTTCGTTCTTAGGATGTATACGACTTCATAAATAATACTTTTTTGTAATTTTGTAGATGGAGTTTTTGAAAAAATATGGATATTTGGCTGCCGGTGGTTCCGATTCTGAAATGTTGTATGAAAAGCATGCTATAACAGACGCTATAAAAAATTTACAAAAATTTGGCAATATTCCAGTTACTGGGCAATTGGACAATGCAACACTGGAAGTAAACCTATAATAAATTTAGTAAATCTTTCACACTTTTAACGTATTTGGAGTAATTTTGAGCAATCACTATATGAAAAATATATATATTTTTCAATATCATTACTTATTTTATTTGGTACCGTTTTCGTTGAACAATACGCATTTTTACAAAGCAATAGATATAGCTAAGTACACCCAGAAGAAAGCTTGATGTAGAAAGTATTTTTGTTATAGTTAATGACGTCTCCACGGTGTGGTGTTTCTGACATCCTTAGGAAAGACCATGAACGTAAGAAACGATACACAAATGGATCAACAAGCTGGAGAAAAAAAGTATAACATGCTTGTATGTACTGATAGCTTATAAAGACTTTCAAGCGTTTTTACATTTAAAAGAAACCTTCCTATATATTTTCAATAGTAGTATTGCCAATCAGTCATCAAATTTGGGAAAGAAGTCGGTCACAATCATATGGAAGAACCTTACTTCCACTTCAAGATAATCTTAGACTTACTCACAACCCAAATTTTATAATGACGAGTCAAAATGTGATTTTGGGACGAGAAGCACAAAAGAGTAATATTAAAAAAAATACTTTGTAAATTATTCCTTTTATATTAATAAAAAAAGGAACTTCTCAAGTTTGAATTTTATATTTCGAACTATCAAATTCACAAACTAATGTAAAAGTTACATTATAACTGTTAAAATTGTTAACAAACATGCAAGATTTTAATTGGAAACCTTTAAACATATAAATTAAAAATGTTCGAACTGTTCTATTACTGAACATTCAAGGTCTCAAACGTTCAACTTTACAAACATTCAAATGTTTTCTTTTTCAATTTTCTAAAATTACTTTCTTATTAATGTATATACTTTCAAAAGCTCAAATTTTGGGTGCTATATACATATTTGGATGTTTTAATGTTCAAATACTCAGTGTTAAAGCTTTCAATTCGAAGACTCATTTTTTCAAAATCTTCGTGTTTCGAAACTATAAAAATTCTAATTTTCAGACTTTGAATAAAATATTTCCAAGTTAGATACTTTCGGCTCCCGGGCCTTTGAAGTTTTAATTCATATTTTGTCATTTCTATGTGTTGAACGTCTGAAATTTGACACTACCAAACTTTCAAAGTTTTAACTATAGTTTTTTACATGAATTCTTGTTTTGAACATAGAATATTCGAAGTTTTCAACATTAAATTTCAAGTTTCCAAATCTCTCAATTTTTGCTGAGTTACAAAATATACTTAATTTAAAAAAACATAGTTTAAACTTTCAACATTGTTTATTTTTTCATTTTTTTTTTCGGCTCGAATGCGTGTTACATATTATTGCATTGCTTGGAAAAACAATACTTATAAAAACTGTTAATACCAGTATAAATTGCTTCCGACCTAAAATACTGTGATATTCTACAAATTACAATCCTAATTCAGCGGTCAGTAAAAAATATGTCTGCGATGCTCAAAAGGTGGGTCCACATATATTTGCTCGGACCATATCTTAAGTATTCACAAAAAACAGCAGCGATGCCTAAATAAACATTTTCCTTAACTGCAACAACTCTGGGGCTTCGGGTCCATTCCTGAACGCTTCGTTATGGATACACGTGTGAATTCCTCTGCGATTGTTGGATGAATTCCAACAGTTTCTTTCAATTTTGGGAATGTTAAGTTGCATCTAAAAAAGTAAAAAAATATTTAGTAAACAGTTAAAAGTCATTTGTAAGCTTCTAACGTTCACAACTGTTCAATTTAGTCGCCAATGTTAATAGTAAGTCATGTTCAAGTTAGGTTCATTAGAGAAGTATATGAAGAAAATTCGTAGTAAATTATACAAAAAATGTAAAAAAATGTTACTCAAAAGAGGTATTTAAAAACAAGGGATCAAGGATATCTCGGGTCAAGATGCTGACTTTGAAATTTTATTAAAACTCAATCATGTATAAGACAAAAACGAAGATGTAGATATGATGTAGATAGCGCATTAAAGAAAGACTTCCTTGTTTTTGATAACGTTTATCGGTCATTTTTATAACGGAAGAAACAAAAATTTCGGGTATAACTTTTTTTAGAAATTGATGATCTTTTAGTTCCCTTTAATATACCACTTCGACAGATGTTTTTAATTGTTTGCTATCTTTATAAAAGATCCGTATGATTAATCAGCAACAGTTTTCGATAAGTCATAAATCAGTGAAGCATACATGCAGTTCAAAATTTAAATATTCTTAACATGATCTTGAATCAAATCAAAGTAATTTATTACTTTTTCCATTATAATCAACACTAGTTACGAATAACTTGTGAAGATAAGAAACAATTTAAAAGCATTACTCAATCAAAACAAATAATTATCAATTTCTTGATAGCATCAAGAATTTTATACACAACATAATCACTATAATTCCTAAAAGATTTAAAATTTATACATACTTCATAGCAGTAGAGAAGCCCTGTATCACTTCGCCAGCATTAGGCCCAATGAAATGCATACCCAGCACCTTTTGATCACCTCCCCTATGTGCTATCACTTTCAAATAACAGTGTGAAACATCTTTCTGTGGTATGAAAAATTCCGTTGGCTTATAGTAAGCGTGATAGACCTCAATTTTTTCTTCTCCGTGAATAGCTATTGCAGCCTCTTCACCGAGTCCCACGCAACCATATTCTAGGGGAGTAAATACTGTTGTTGCTACATTCACATAGTCCATTTGTTCAACTGAATTACCAAACAATCTCCTAGCTAACAATCTGCCAGCATGAATAGCAACTGGTGTCAATTCAGGCTTTTTCTAAAAGAAATTAATTAATTGACAAACTTTAAAATTGTTAACATATTAAGTGAAGTAAGTTAAGAATACGAATACGATTAACAATTTACTATAAAAATGATAGTGTAAACAAACATAGATACATTTAAATACGTTTAAAAATACAAAACTCACATGAAGTACATCGCCAACAGCATATATGTTTGGAACATTGGTTTGTTCATCTATAGCATCAATCTTTCCAGTGTCGGAAACAAGTTTCAAACCAATGTTCTCAGGTTTCAATTCTTCTGTAAGAGGTTTACGACCAATTGCAAACAAAACAGTATCGAAAGTATCCTTATGAATTTGTCCATCCTAAAACAATATCAGTTTATAGTAAGACAAATACAATTTCCATTACAATCCTTTTCATATTGAGTTTTGAAAAACATACTTTATCGGCATAGTGCACTAGAAGCCTGTCATCACTCTGTTTTTGGATTTTAGATGGCTTAGCTTGATGAATGAAATGCACACCACGTCTTTCCATCTCTTCTGCAACTATGTTGGCCATTTGCTGATCGAATCCTCTCAGAACCACGGAACGCACCATTACGGTGGCATCATAGCCTAATCCATTCAAAAATCCAGCACACTCTAAACCAATATCTATATAATTTTAAGGAAAATTTTGATTGTAGAACTAAAACATGTTTCTTCGAACATTATATTCCTTGAAAACAACGTCAATATCTTTTGTAAATCTTTAGTATATCTAAAAGCACAGAAATTATTTGGTAAAAATTGATATAATGAGCACAAAGATGGTAATGACAGATATGTGTGAAAAGATACATCCTGCACCAATGATAAGTGTTTTTCCTGGAGCTTTTTCAAGGCTGAAAATATCATCACTACTGATGCCATACTCCAATGCACCAGGAATTTCAGAATATCTAGGTCTACCGCCAACAGCGATCAAGAAGTTCTTTGCTGTTAGAGTTTTCTCTTCACCATTCTTCATCTTTCCACATACAGTATGCTGGTCCTTGAAGTAGCCTAAGGCGTTAATATAATCAACCTTCCTGTGAATAAAAAGTTAGCTCAGTTGGAAATTAATACAGTTACCATTTTGCTAGTAGTTATTAATTACATAGAATTATAGTAATAAATTAATCAATTGTTTATGAACTTTTTATATAATTAAACTAACTTTGTTCTAAGTTCAACTCGTGTGACCCAGTTCACAGACTTAATATGATTCTGGACAGCAGTTTTCAATGCTTCCCAATCATGTTTTATGGTTTTAGGGTCAGGTACTTGCCAACCATAGAATGTTGATTCCTAAAATAGTAAAATTTAAGAAAATTTTAATATGTCTTAAATAATTGTTAAAAACTGTATTTTGTGTAAGTAAAAGATACTACATGAATAGATTCTCCTAGTAATGCAGCCTGGTGCATCAATTTTTTAGGTATACAGCCAACGTTGACGCAGGTGCCACCGAGACCCCATGTTGTACCTTGTGGAGATGGTGTAACATAATCTAGAACTGCAACTTTTGCACCAAGTGATACTGCTTCCTTAGCTGCTGCCAGTCCACCAGATCCACCACCAATGACTACCAGATCATACATGAATTTCTGATCGGCTGAAAAATAAATATCAAAGAAAATATGAAAATTCACTATGAAATAACGTTTATTGTTAAATCTACAATTAATTAAGGGATAACAGGGTAAATTTTTATAGAAATTTGGAACGTTTCATGTTTTGAAAATTCATAAACATGTAGATAGAAAATATATATATAGAATGTAATAATTATTGATATAGTAGATCATGATTTTTGGACACTAAGTATATAAGATGATTCAACTATCTCAATGACCTTAAACAGTTATTATGTCATTTGGATCTATTATACAATTTTTTTAAAAGCTGAAGTGTAATAATTTTTATAAAGTTCCAATTCCGTATCAGATTTTTAAATTAAAAATTTTAACATTGAAATTCCCCATTTATTTTAAATGTCAAGTTTATTTTCAAAATTCAAGTTCTCAAATTTTTAAATTCTATAATTTTAATAATCAAATGTTCAATTCTTTAAATAAGAACTTTCTGAATCTGGAATCATACTGTGTCAGTATGTTTTATGAATAGAAATATAGAAAAACTTATATGATTTGAAGTAACACTGCATAAATGACATTAATATAACCAGATCTTTTAATATGTACAACTGTAATATTAATTAACAATAAAGTTAGTATAGGATCATATATCTACACTGAAAATGACTTTCTTTCGAAACTAAGAAAGAATTAAACAATTGTAACAAAAATATGAACATATTTATGTAATCAACAAAAATATTGATTGAATTTGTATATAGAACTATGTTGTGAGTTAACCACTCACCATTCTTACTGTATCTCAAAACTGGCTATCATTCTTATTAATATAATTCTGATGTCACTAAAAAAAGTAATTCACTGTAATTTGTATTTTAGATTTTAAATGATCTTAAGCAGCAAACAAAGCTCCTCAGATAGATTAGATAAGCAGCATTGAACTGTTCCTACAATACGTCATATAAATTCTGTTATCTCATTTACATTTTATATTTTTGTTATAAGTTTTTAATAAAGCATTTACAAATATATATTCATATAATATTTTTTTGTTTTTTCTATTCACAAAACATGCTGACAGTTTGGATTTTAACCATGTATGGATTTTAAACATGGGCTCTTTTTATATGTAAATATATATATACATATCATACACTTTCCGAGTATATATATTTGACAACATGTACGTTCATATACTCTCAAAAAGGATATGATCATTTAATGAAATTTATATGAAACATAAAAAATAATACTATATAAAGAGTAGTACTACATATCAATATCAAATAGCTTGTTGTCAATCACTATAAATATTCAAAAACTACTAGATCTTCACCAACATCCACCTTGTGTCTTAAACTTGTGGTCATTGAGTTTGCATCATCTTGTAGCTCAACAAGTTTTTTTAGAGACCGCTATACGAATATCACACCTTACACTGAACAATTCAAATTCCGAAGATCTGAAAAGAAAAGGGGCAAACAATCATTATGAGAGCGAGAAGAAGTCAGTAAAGGATCAGGAAGACCCTAAGACGTAACCTGAAAAAGCCTACTGTCAAATCTAATCAGGATAAAATTCAGAGTATTGCGTAAGAATAATGCGGTGAAATGTTAAGGCGAGTTCACAACGACTCACTGCACATGCAGGCCATCGTGGTCTTGAAGCTTGGGACCGCCGCGCATCTGGCCCACGGGTACTCGACCAATTTCGTGTGAACAGAGCGAAATGACACGAGCCTTGCCAACAACGTTACCGTCGCCATGATGACACGGCCACGTGACGTCGAGCCGATCACACTCGCTTTCACTATAATTCACACAACCGACAATGAAGTCTATTTTGATCACCGGATGCAATCGCGGCCTGGGCCTGGGCCTTGTAAAACACCTGGCGGGCGTCGTCGAAAATGTCTTCGCAACTTGTAGAAATGTTAACAAGGCTACGGTAAGAATGACCAATAAACGATGACACACGATCGTTACGCAATAGTGATCGTACAGTTCGACTCACCAATTGGTGCCATTTTAAACGGTGATTGTTAAGACGTTGATCCTCAAATTGGGCCCTATGTTAAATTGAATTATATCCGGGTGGAGGTTAGAATCGGTGACGGATGTTTCTCGGTTGCCGGATTGAAAGAGACTACAGGCAGTGCGTGGTGTGACGGACGTTTCGTTCGTTCACCGCCATCTGTGTATATGGAGGAATGGAAGTTAAGGTCTGGTTCACAATGAGTCATGCTAGGTTGCGCAAGCGGTTGTGGTGACCGTCAATTGTTGTTCATGGGAGTTGTATATTCCCTTTTGATGAAATACTGAGATATAACTCAGATCTAACCGAAACATGACTGCAACCAGACCCGGCTGAATCAGACTTGAATCCTGAATATTACTTAGCCGAAACAGGGTTGAAATTTCATTCCGACCTAATCCATGCCTAATATAAAAATTCCGAAATCTCAGATTTGAATACAAATTTTCGAGGTTCGAAATATTTCAACTCGAACATTCCCAAGTTTGAAGTTTTCATTTTTGAATTTGAAGGCCTCAAATAAGAATCCTCATGGTTTAAAACTTTGAAATTAAACATTTAAGTTCTAACACTTTCTAATTTGCAATTTTCAAGTACAGAAATTTTAAGTTCTTAAGTTTCATAATTTCAAACTAAAAATTGTCAATATGTGGGCTTCCGGATTATGTAACAAGTTTTGGGAAAATTAAATCAGATCCTAAAAATTCTAAATATTATTTTCCAAGTTACACATTTTGCGAATCTTTTCATTTGCAAAATGATCTTTGACTTGATAGATTCATTAAAGTAGCGGTTGTATGAAAACATTTGGTCGATATATTGATACTATCGTAACACTAATTATCGTCATAACACTATACAGAAATTCATATTTGTCCGATTAATATGGAAATTTTGAAAATGATTGTCAAAGAATACCGAAACATTTTTTCTTAAATAGAAAAATAATAATGTTAAATAATTATTACATTTGCAATGTTACGTCATAGTTATGACACCACTATGAAAATTGAAAGTCATCACAGATTTCACTACACCTCGTAAACCGGTTTCTACAATCTATATCGACTGATTGTGAGAATCGATACGTCACAATACTATCCTCATATACGCAAGCTTTTTTTTATCTGATCATTGAATTTTTCGATTAATCGATTGTCGAGTATCGGTCAATTGTAGAATTCGATAGAACTTTCGTGATTTTAAAATTCTGTTACTTTAGAACATTTTATTAAACATTTACATTTTAATTCGATTAAAAATTGAATAATCACTGAAATCTACTTCGGGAAAGATTATCACATTGTGTTAAATTATTGAAACAAATAATTGATTTTTTTGAAATTTTACAGGAATTGACCACGTTGGCTGAGAAATCGAAGAACATTCACATAGTTGAGATCGGTGAGTTTCAGATAAAGCGCTATTGTATTTTGATTTAGAGCGAAACGAAGATCTTATCATTAAGGACAATCTAAAAACGCTTAGTTGTTGGTAATTCGCAATACTACCTGCGATAATGAGAAATTGCACGTCAAGTTTGATTAACAAACATATTTGCACCGGCGTCTTCTTTTTGCGGCGTCACTTGTTGATTGTACATTTTTATAAAAGATGATGCTTGACGATTACTCCGCAACTTAAACAATAAGAGAAATAATGGCGAAGAATAATAATAATCTCAGAAAAATTCTATAAAATAATTTGGTGGTTCGGAACCCACCTAAAACTACAGGTCCTAGGAATATTAAAGGTCTGTAATGTTTTCACACTTTATTGGCAAATAATTAATGTAATAATGCTAGTCACCTTGACTTCTATTGATAATAACATGCTTTTCTATTAATCTAATTGTACTGAATTGTAAATGAAATTGAAAGCTGCCTTGTTAGGTCGATTTAAGGTTTTTAAATACGTCTTCATCAGTGTTACGATCTTTTTTTAACAATTATTCCTGTATGTTTTTGTAAGTTGGAATAGTTTTTAAGACTATCACGGCGCTCGTTTCCATTTTGATAGTTAATACGAATCGTAAAATTGTATTGTGTCGTATTTTACGTTGCAATTAAAAGTCACTATGATTCTGGGAAATTCAAGAATATTACTTCATTTATATTTTACTTCCATTAATTTAAATTCATTTTTTTAATAAATTTAGAGGAAATCGGAATTTTACTATGAGATAGCATCCTCACTATATGTATATGCCATTTATTTCAATTTGTCTTATTATTAAGGTGAAGGTCCTGGGTTCCTAATAAAAGTTTTGTATTGTATTGTAATAAATAATTTGAAAACTATTACAATAATTGGATTATAAGAAGCACTTCTTTATCTATGTTTCAATTTCTATTCAGACAAGAAGAAATGATAATGCTATTAGTGTGTATATATGTATAATGCTTTAAAATAAATTGAAAGTGAAGCAAAAATTGAATATAAGAATGTTTCTGCAAATTATTATTAATTTATTATTGATATTCTATTGCATCAAGACACAAATCTGTATCTTCGATATGTCTCCGATGTATCTCTGAAATATGGATCTACAATTCTTATACTATTCAATGAAAGAAATCTGGAAACACCTGAGACCTAACCTGGACTTATCTTATACGCTAAATATTTTAATTTTAATGTTTCAATGAAGAAGTATGTACTTGTGGGTCCAGACGCGGGAATCTTTAAATCAAAATATCTTCTAAACTAATAGCTTTTTGGCAAAAACACTTTTATGCTTTTTTGTTCAGAGTGAAGAGCTACATCGATTAGTGTAATACAAAAACCTAATTTCATTAAAAAAGATTTCTCCTTGCATTGAATGCCAGAAGTACTATTTTGTAACATTAAAATCAAAATTTCTACTAAACTATTGACTTTTCTGCAGAAATATTCTAACACTTTTTTTTATAGAGAAGAAAGGATTACATCGATTAGTGCATTATAAATATAGATGTTTCTATTAAAAAAATATTCTGTGCATTAGGAGCCACGAATAGGGTTTTACAACTTTAAAATTAGAATATCTACTGAATTAATAGATTTTTGGTACAAACACCATAGTACTTCTTTATAGAGAATGAAGAGCAGCATCGATTAATGCATAAAAAAGTACTATATGGTTCCGCTTAAAAAAATGAAATATGAAGATGACCTTCTAAAATGTTTTTTGATACCACTAATAGTATCGAAGACATTCATGTGGATTGATTTCAGTGGGTCGCTTTGAAAAAACAGCGTTTCGAATGGCCGAATGTCCGAATGGCCACTATTGTGGCTTCGCGAACTACATAGTTGTTGATTTCGAATAATATATGCAAATCCAGAGCTGAGTTAGGACATAAGAATAAATAATGAATGAATAAATGAGTGGATAAAAAGAACAAAGCATAATAAAGTAAACAAATAAATCAACTGATGTTACTCAGCTATTAAGCATTTTTTTATTCCTTTTTAAGGGTACTATTTGATTCCAAGGCATGAAACCTTTTTTAACATTCTATATAAGTTACATACAACGCAGATAAGAGAGGCTACCAAACCAAATTTAGCTCAAATCTAACTCTGAGAATGAGTGGTTTGTTCTAGACCTAACTGATCCCCAATCTAGTCATAATCGAGGTTTAATCATGATATAACTCAGATCACAAAGTAGACTAACAGAGACTTATCTCAAACATAACTGACAATTACGAAAGTCCGGCTTTGAAATTTATACTATTCACTTTTGAAACTTGTAGTGTTTAAATTTTCGGTTTCTCGAATCTTTTCGAAATCTCCGATTTCCGGGTTTGCGAAGTAAAAAATTTCGAAATTTGATATTTGGACAATCAGCGATTAGAAATTTGAACTTTGGACATAACTCAAATCAAACGGAGACGTAACTAATAAGAAGAATTGTACTTAAATAGGGCACATAACTGCGTTCTTGAAATTGAAATTGATACTCTAACTAAAATCAAGACTGTCCGTCTAAAAATTGCTTTATACAATTCATTACTGAATTTACTTCACATTTCCAACGACAAATTCTTGTAGACTTACACATTTTACCATTATAACCGTTGCATGGCTCTACTTGAATCTCGTATAGAGAGATTACGATTACTTTGTTTCATTGATTTTAGTTTATTGAACAAAACTATTTGTAACGTAACAACTCCTTCTAATAAAATTAAACTATAGTTAAGACACAAAACAATTAAATTTACTTATAATTCTACATTCATACGTAACCGATAAATAAGTGTTACATTCATTAGTAAAGTAGAAGTAACAGTGGTTCGTAGCACAGAAGATGCGGAACGTCTGACAATGAGTCAATATAGTGGCTAATAGCACTTCGCTAACTTCTGTCGTAGGTCCTACTTTACTCACCAAAGGTGTCTTCCTGTTCCTCTTCCGTCGATGATTTCCGGAAGTCTTGCGGTTCCTGATCGCTCATATCCGAGTCGAGTGTTTGCGGTTTCTTTTGACAGCTGAAACACCAGCTTTTCTTCTTCCTCGAGCCACGAGATTTCATTTTACAGTCGCCAAAACGTCGAAATTCGATCAACCGAAACGTTTTGGACAAACGAAATCATCTAATTCGATCTCGAGTCAGGCCAACCATCGTTTCACTAGGTTTTCCCTCTTTCTCATGAAAATCATGACATTTCATTGGACGCTTTGCTCGATGATCAATAAACCTCTTTGCTATCTGATAATAATACGCGTTCTGGTATTTTTGTCACCTTGACCGATAGAATGTCGATCATTTCATGAGGAATTACAGCCAAGGCTACGTTCGTGTTAGCCGCGATTATCTTTTGCGTCGAAGAACGAGATAGTAAATTTCGAGGCAGACACACTTCAGCGATACGTTGAAAAATGTTTAACACGTTGAACGCCACAATGAAAACGGTCATACCCAATCAGACACTATATAATTGATTTTTTTCATATAAATCGTAAAGAAAAAACAGATTTGAGTACTCAGTCGTGTTCTTCTGTTCCTATATTATTGTTTCAGTATGAAGTTTGGTCAGCGTTTTGCGATAATCAATAATTATTCAATTAAATTAAATTTGAGGTGTCGGTCACCGGTGACCACCGTGGCGTTCAACGTGTTAAGATATGCTTGAGAAGCTTCTAGGAAGGATACTTTAGAAATCTGGCAAATAATTGATTCGACAAGACATTAATTTGTCCCTACATTAAGAGAAGCTTTTTATTTTTATTTATCTTCATTTCTCTAAATATCATATTTCTAAGAAATACGATAATATTTATCTAAATTTTGCCAAATTAAGAAGAATATTATATTTTCAATAAACTTTTCGAAATATCTTATTCCTAGAATCTTGGGATTATTTTACATTATAATGCATAAAAATGCAATATTCAAAACAGGATTAAAAAAGGAATAGAAGAGTATAAAAAAAAACATGTAATATTACTTGCCGGGGGAGATGTTAACTTCTAGCCAAGAAAATTGCGGAATTTGAAAGACTGCAGAATGAAAGTTTGGAAATCGAAAAATCAAAGTTTATTTGAAGAGTACAAAATTTGAATTTAGAAATTTTGTATTTTTAAGTTTCAAATTTTACACTTCGGAAATCGTAGAGTTTAAGGTTGAATGTTTAGAATTCGAGAATATATAGAAACTTTGCACTGTTCATTTTTTTTAAAGCAAACATCTTGTTAGTTTAAATTTTAAACGAAAATTTAACAATTCAATGTTGTTAAAAACTGGAAATATAAATTTTGAAATTTTTATTGAAATCAAGCGTTTGAAAATTGTTCTACTATTAAAGAAATTGAAATATTATTACACTTTTTGGTAACTGAAAATCTAAAATTTAGAAATCGAGACATTTGAAAATTTGCCAAATTTCCGAAATTGAAAACAGAAGTTATAATTTCTCTCTACGAAGTTTCAATATAGTAGCACCGTATTTTACAAAAACATTGTTGTGTTCACAATAAATATTTGTTACACTAACAGAATTTAAAAAGACACATTAAACTTACCGACAATTTTAAGTAATAACCAACTAATTTTTCACTCGTAGTTTTCACTCACGATAGACTAGAATAATTTGCAACTTTCTTAGCTAATATTCAGTTTCAATTATAACTTATAAAAGGTACTGTAACGTCTAGAAACGAGTTATGTGTAAGCACTTCATGAAAAATACTATTTTATTGATTGGAACAGTTACTATAGCGTGAAAGTGAAACAACATTCACTATAACTGAATACATCCTGTACTAATCCAACATAAGTAATATTTTTATTTATTATTATGATTTATGTAGATGATTACAAAACATTGCATTATATTTATTAATTATATACATGCTATAAATAATGGTTTTATATAACTTTGTAAGGACTGTATAATTTATTAGTATAATACTATAATTTTTACAATATAAACTGTTATTTATGTCATAAGTATAATAATAAAACAGATTTTATACAGGATATTTATATAATAATATTAATAATAAAAAAATTGATATTCTGTGAATGTAGAAATTATACAAATAAGTAGTTTAAAGTTGAAATTTCTGAATTTGCAACTTTCAAAAAGAGAAATGTAATAACATGAAGTATTTGAAAATCAAATTTTAAATCATTTATTCGTAAAAGTTTTATTTCGTCATGTTTGCTGAAAAATTTATGTAAATAAAAATTGCTGCCTTAATGATTTTTTCAACAAGATTTCATAACTTTATTATCATTGTACTAAAAAAGCTTGAATAATTATGGATGGTTATAGTTATAATTACAACCAACACAATGTACTAATTCATATAACACAAATTGTATATAATTAATTCTCAGTTTCCTCTAAATCACAATTAATCGTATGGATATTTTTACAGATAAAATAATTTAGTTAATTCAGTATAATATACTTTCAAAATTCTGAATTTTTCAATTCATTTGTATATTTCAAAGATTTAACTGATACAAAGAACTACAACAAAATAATACAAGTCATCACGGAAAAAGTCGGCGATGATGGGTTGAACGTTTTGTTTAACAATGCTGGAATCAGTCAAAAATTCACACGATTGGGTCTCGTGAAGGAAAAACACCTTATGGAGACCTTCTTTGTGAATACTGTAGCACCTATTATGCTAACGAAGGTGATTTTATTTGTTATTTTACAATTGTAAGTACTGTTCGATTCTAACAGAAATATTGTTACATGTTCAAGACTCTTTTACCTCTGTTGAAAATGGCTTCCAGTAAGTTTGAAGATAATTCAAAGATGTGTGTGAGGAGAGCTGCAGTTATTAATATGACTTCTATACTTGGAAGCATTGCAGAAAATAATGAAGGAGGATTTTATTCATATAGATGTAGCAAGGTAAAAAAGAATGTAATTGTGTAAAAATATAATATATTATAGATTCTATTTTTATATAATATGTTGCTATATAAGTTTTCTTCCTTGATTCTTTAGAGTAAGCAAATTTAAAATCTTATCCACTTTCAAACTTTTTAATTCGAAAATTTCAAGCTGATATTTGTAAAATTTCAGGTTTCCTATACATCAATTTTACACATCTTAGTTTCATATTTTGTTTAAAATTTTAAGTTTCAAGCTTTCAAAGATTTAAATTTAAAAGTCTGATTGTGAATTATAGAACTAAAAAATGGGAATAATAGAAGGTTAGAATTGATATTTGCAAATTTTTAATCTTAAAACACAAGAGCCTGGATTTTAGGATTTAAGATCTTCATAAGCCTTCAAATACTTTTCTACCAAAGACATTCATACAATTCTTTGAACTGTTCTAATGATTCCTCCTGTCTCATGGTTTCATCTTTCAGACTTTCTGATAACTCATTTAAATTCTAGGCAGCACTAAATGCAGCAACAAAATCAATGAGCATAGACCTGAAGGAAGATGGAATCCTGGTTGCTTGTATGCACCCTGGTTGGGTACGCACAGACATGGGTGGAGCCAATGCTCCCATGGACATCGAGACAAGCATTAATAACATTGTGAAGACATTAGACACCCTAACAGAGAAGCACACTGGTTGTTTCTTGCAACACGATGGCAAGATATTACCTTGGTAGACATTTTTTTGTTCTACAACAAGCTTATACAATAAATAAACTCACACCATAAAGCTTTGTTTCAATTCTGTTTGATATTCAAAGGTTTTTTTGTACAACACAATCAGTAAGAATTTATATGTACACTTATTGTACAGAAATAATAATTGTTTTTGCAGTTGTTTGCCTGCACAGATTTTTGTATATATTTTAAGTACAGTAAAAAGCAATGAAATAATACTTTTTACTGTAAATGTTTTTGTAATTCCAATAAAAGTATGTGTGGATTCAAATTGTTTCGCAATTAGAATTATTTTTATTTTGTTTCGTGTATGTCAAAGCTTATTTTGTACATGTTACGGTGCTATAAGCGTAACTCAAAGGAATGCAAGTTATATCCCTAAATTATGAAAGTATGACGCAGGAAATGATAGTCGAAATTTATATACAAATGATCTTTGATCAATGAATCTATTGAAGGTATGTTGCAAGTATAAAATACTAGAATAATGAATGTAGTATTGTACAGAGTGTGTGATGTGACCACAGTAAGTGGTATTTTTTACTTTCAACTGAAAGTATAAAACAATATTTGAGAAAAGTGTTAAATGGTACAATAAATTTTTTTTGTAGGAGATTAGTTTCTTTTTATTACAGTGTACAATGATGCACCTAAAGATTATAAATGTAGCTTATTTTTAAATAGCACTCTTTATATATTATTATTTTTCTAAAATTGATTCCCTTGATCGTTTTATACAAAAATTTTATAGCTGGCATAGGCAAATCTTGCTCAGCCAGGAGTGTGCCTTTCTTCCTTGGCAAACCCTATGTATGTTTTAGAGTGATTTCGAAGCACTTAAGTCATTAATTCTTAAATCACTTTACCCTAACACTTCAATGATTTTAACACTTTCATCTCTAAATCAATTAAATGATCAGAAAGTAATTAATTCATACAAAAAAAAAATATACAATTCCATTTGAAAAGATAGTAAAATTATCACTTTCTACGCATACATCATTGCACTTAATAAAAAAAAACTAATCTTCCAAAAACATAATAATTGTACTATTATACTATTCAGCATCTCACTCCATCGTTTTTTCTATTATCAAATAAAAAGTAAAATAACAGTTATCATAGTCACATAACTAACCCTATACATAAATATCTTGAACACTATTTTACAGCGAAAACAAAACGTATCGCAGTCTATTATACACCTTCAAAAATCAAAATAAACTAGTACATTTCAAGAACGAAATAATACTGGGATCATATCAAATTATCTTGTCAGAACATTTGATCCATTTCAACAATCAAATTATTGGAACTCAATACCTCCTTTTAATTTCACATTAACTTGTCTAATGAATCAATTCATTCAAGAATTAATTGAGCCATTCAATTATTCAAAGAGATCAACTGTTCTACCAAAAAAATTCATAAAAATCAGCTCTGCTCTTGAATAGAGCCATGAAAGATCTAAAGAGTTCTCTTATAAAAAAAATTTCACTAAATGGTTCAGAAACAGTCGCAGAAGAATTTTTAGTCAGTCTTTAGCCTCTTAGGCGTTGGTTCGCTGTTCTGCGAATTCGAGTCTTCAGAAAATCCCAAGTGTGCTGAAAAATCTGTAAGCCCTTGTGAGTCGCTAACTGTAGAGAAACCTAAGATATTAAAATAACTGTGTCAGGTAGAGATATTCAAGTAATTCACAAAGGTAAAAACATGATATACGACTCACACGTGTTGGAATCCTCTGTAAGTCCAAAATTTGAATTTGAAGAATCCAAACCGCTTTTTCTTGGCAGACCATTTTCTTTATCTGCAACTGTTTTTCCCTTCTTCTTCTGTAACACAAGGTTCTTAAGTTTTCAGTGAATCATTTCAATATGATAATCTAGAGATACCTGGTCTAGAGTCGATATGGGCACCCATTTATAGATCTTCATGGTGGTCTCGCCAATGGTGACCCATTTCTTCTCCCTGAAACAGTGCATATTCCCAAGTTAGGCTTTCAAGAAATTACTGTTATGAGAAATGTAGATAGTTTTTGCTGTTTGTAAATTATGAGATATGATTCTGCACACTGGAAAAGATTGATGTTCATTAGTGTTGAGAGAGAATTACCAATGGCGAACTTTGTCAACGACTTGCATTACACGTTTAATATCATCCTTGGCACGACTACGGGTCTCGGCACGCACAGACCGCGACATCATGTTCTGTGATTATGGTTCGCTGGCGAAACGCCGGGACATTCGTTGAAGAAGAGGTTAGGGTCACTCTGACAGCGATCACGAAAAGAGTTTGGAGAGTTCAGGCTGTTTCCGACAGTATAATGAGTTATGTTGGTTAGGGGTGCGAAGGGAATGGCGGATGTCAGTAGTTCTCAACTAATAGGTTAGGTTTCCCGATTTGCAATGGAACTATATAGGGATCACCTGTAGCAGAGCCGACCAAGGAGTGGTACTTAACCTCTCAAGCACCTCCCACTCCACTTCTCCGTTGCCATGGTGAAAGGACGCCAATTAACAGCGCGCTGTATGAACGTTTTACCGGTGAGGGGTCTTAGAAAATGTGAGAATCAATGTCTTTCAATAATTACATACTCAACAATTAGTGTTAATAAATATGTAGCATAAAGTCATGTAAAGTCACGAATTTCCTTGTGGATTAGTATTTCTCATGAATTTTCTGTTTCCAATGCGAAAAATGCCAACGAGCACTATCACGCTTTTGTTTTTCTCGTGGCAAAAGACAATTAAATTTTTTAATATTTACACAGTTTCTTCGTCTACTTAGTATGCACAATAAAAGCCAAACATTAATTTTGCGTGATAGTTAGGAAAAACCACAAAAGTTTAGTGAAACTCAAGTCGATTTACATTGTCAAAAACAGATCCCGAAGTAGTCATCTCAGATTTTAATGAGCATTTGCATGTGATGGATCGTGTTATTAGGAATCTCTCTATATGTGGTTCTGGGCATAGAGGGTTAATAGATTAAAAGATATATAATGTTAAAGTTCCGATAGGGTTTACCTATTCTACTGTAACAGCTGCTTTCAAGTACAAGAGCGTAGAGCAGTCGGCTAGGCGCTAGGATGCTAGATACAGTTTCTTTTTGCATTAAATATCTTTAAACTATTGACCGAAATTGTGTTTAAATAAAAATGAATGGGAAACTTTAAGAAGCTAATTCATTTCATTTTTGAGACAAACTGAAATAGAAATCTTTCAATTTGTAATCCAGGAAATTTAAAAATTAAAAGGATTACAGTTTTTAAGTTTTAAACTTTGGAAAGTTCGGAAATCACGGCTTCAGACATTTTTAACTATTGTTAAGCCAATAAAAGAAATCATTATGATTAAAGCTGTCGAGGTAATTTCAAACATTTATTTCTCCACTGACACCAACCATAGTCATCTTTTCTTGTATAACGAGAAAGTAATATATATAGTAATATATATTATACATATATATATATATATATATATATATATATATATATATACATATATATTTTATAGTATATATTACAACATACACATATATTCATTTCAAGATCTCACAAACAAACAAAAAAGGAAAATTAAAAATAAAAATGCATCGATTTTATACATATATGTATATATATAATTACATAAAAAGTCCATGAGTCTCCTCAAAACCTAACTAAAAAAAAAACTGTTGCAACAATTAAATATGGACATACACCACAGTTAATCATTTCAATTAACATTCAGATTTTGTAGCCTCGAACTGACAGCGCTGCTGATTTGTTCTTTATCAGCATCACTCAATTTAGCAGTTGACAAGCTCTGATCTACTCTAGCACAGGCTTTTTTATGCATGAACCAATGTAGTCGCTGACATTCTCTGTCGCAATATTGCACCGTTCTGCATTTGCTACATTTCTTGCTCACTTTATCCTCTCCGCAGGTGACGCACACCTGTCCGCTGTCCGAGAAAACTCGTTGACCGTTTATTGCAGCTGAGATTACTGACACTGCTGAAGGAGGATCACTGGCAACCAATGTAGCAACCATTTGGCGAAGTATTGTACTCTCTTTGTATGGAAACTCCCTAACACACTCTCGCAGGAAGGCCTCTTGATATTCCGGTGCTCCATCGCTTTTGCTGCATTTTAAAAACCTGCGAATTAACACTTCTATGGTATCTGATTTTTTCTCTTCACTCTCTTCAGAAGCTTTTTCTGATTTTTCTGCTTTCATTGCTTCTTGTCGCTTTTGGAATTTGACTACTTCAGAGACTACGCAGCTGAGGTAATGGTACTTAAAAGCCATAACTTCATTAGTTTCAGCACCTCGTGTCATTTCTTTGTGTCGCATTGATTCAAGCACTTTCTGGACCTGAAATTTGTGATAGTGGTTAGACCTTCGGCTTTTAAATTTGAAGTTTCTTGTGAAATTAGTGTTTCATTTAGAATTCTTCGGTTTTTGATCATCTATTGGTTGGGGAACTGAGTATTAAATTTTATGAATCAGAAGATATTGTTTTTACCTTAGCAGCATTTTCTAGAAGTCCAGGACATCGTTGCAAATTCAAAGCAACACGCACAGGATGGACATTGACCTGCATAATAAATTTATGAAAAGAATCTGCCAGATGTGGAGGAAGCATTGGTTCAGTCTGTAAACCCTGTGGTTTAACATAATAATCTATATCAGCCTTAGGTATGAAGTTATTAATTGTAGCCACGCAATTATGATTTCCAACAAATGCAGCCATCTGTGCTGGAGTTCGTCCAACACTGTTTGTAGCAGTCAATTTCGCACCATGAGACATGAGAAGGTGACAAAGTTCTGCGTTACCACTTAGAGCGGCAAAATGAAGAGCTGTATATGCATGTTCATGTTGACAAGCATTTACATCCGCCCCCTGCAAAAAAGTATTTAGGTAATATAACATATAAATTATATGAGCCTTTATAAATTATAAAAGCTTGTAAATCGTGCACTTAATGCCTGACTAGCTGAAATTGCATTAATAATTGCTTTGTATGTTTATTATCTATACATTTGAGTCCTAATTGAGTCCAATTTAATTAATGATTTTCAAGACTTATAAATTATGCATTTAATGTCTGATTAATCCAACCTTGATTGATACTCTTTTATGAGTAATCCAATTGGTATAAACTTGATCAGTGAACTTGAAAATAAGAATGAATACAAGGTTCTTTATCATAATGCGTGAATAAACATATCAAAATTCAAAGTCTTCATTGAATGTTCTGTAATGATCGCAGCTTGACTAAAAAACGAAAACAATGGCAGTATACTTTGATAATCCATCAGTGAAGACAACAGCGAGAAAAATGAAGTATTCTTGGAAATTATTTGTTGTTAGTTTGTTTAGTATGGAGGTTAACCTACTTGGTCAAGAAGCATCTGAACGATTTCTCTGTTTCCTTTGTAACATGCATGTTGAAGAGGGCTCATCCCGTTTTCGTCGACGAAGTCCATTTTGATTTTGTTCGCAGCCAATAGAGTTTTGAGCTCGGATACTTCATTGTTGCTGATTTTTGAGAAAATCAGCTTTTGTACGTCGATCAGTCCCTCCGTGGCAGGCGCCATTTTTCTGCCGATATATATCGATCGCCAACGAGAAATCGAATTCTCGAGAAACTTTGCGCAGTGACCTACCTTACGGACTGTGAAACATACACAGGGTGCCATCATTGACAAATTACAGAAAGTGTTTCGTTAGACTACCATCGGTAAAAGAGATTGTACTACTTCTTGAGCTCTCATGTTTGCCTGGTAATTCTTTTCTCAACTTGGCGGCCGCGAGGTTTTCTACTCTTGTTCAGGACCCAAATGATTGAAGAAAGACGACGATAAGGTCACGGATCCCTCTTTAACCCTCGAAGAGCTCTCTCTGTAAACACTTTATACGCCACGCAACGCGCATACGCTTGTGAACACGTGATCCCAATTTGGTGTCCGAACTATATTCGGAGTCTTTTATTTTGAAAGTGGCAGAAGTCACTTTTCTGGGGAAAATGAGTTAAATGTGTTCCGGCTACAAACAGATATGATCGTTTAATCTAGAAACATAAATACAAGACGAGGCAGCACAGTTACTTTATTGTCGATACCTTTGACAATCCTTGCTACTGGGTCAATAGGGGTGTAGATATTAATTGCATGTTAGAAATTAATAAGACGGTCAGGATAAAAATCGGAAAACTCGTTCCATTACGGTTCTGGGGTAAGTTCTGTGAAGGACCGATACATTATGAACAGATAAAATCTGGTGAAACCATTACAGCTGAAAAATACTGCGAGAAACTGGATAGAGTAACGCAATTGAAGATAAGCGTCCAGTATCAATGAATAGAGAGAGAATTGTGTTTTGCCGTGATAACAGCCACCCTCGTGTACCTTTGAGGACACAGCAAAAGTTAAGTGAATTGGACTGGGAAGTAAGAACATCTTCTGTACAGTCCTGTCCCTGGACCAACTACCACCTGTTCAAGTCCTTGCAGAATTTCTTGATTGGAAAAAATATCAGCACAGAGGAGCAAGTTACGGAGACACTGCTAGAGTATTTTAATACTATGAACGAGACCTTGGTTGGATGACCAACCAATTTTGTCAATTGCTATGCCCAACTTATCGTCTACACTGACAATAAGGCAGACTGTTTTCACAAGATTTTCCAAATAGCACGTTTCTACAAACGAACCTTGCCCTCGATGACTAAGATACCTCTTCCGTTTCCCTACAGTAGTATACATCTACATGCCATAACTTGTAGCAGAATAAACCTCTTATTAAATTTTAAAGAGTTGTACTCAATTTCACGACTCATTGTTAGAATCCAATAGTCGTATAGATAGATGAAAGTAACAACTAATAATGGACAACATACTCAAGATCAATGGATGAAGGATCCACCAAAAAATTGATACATGTATATTCTATAAATAAAACGACATAACTTTCCAATCAACCCAAGAATTTATTCCATTTCTTTCGACCAAATTTTTCGACCCGATCAACCGCAGGAAGAGTGAAATTCGATATGACACGCTCGTTAACATCGTTAGAACAGCTTCAATTTACTTATATCCGTTTAATCAACAAATGTATCGACGACAAAGGCAGGCATCGCGTGAGAAACGAAAATCGTTATCGAGTTCGATAACTTCAGAGATAATAATTCATTAACGGGTAGCGAGAGCTTGATTAACAAAACGCGGACACTCGAGCCTCTGCGAAGGAGTGCCATTAAAACGACTGGACAATCGTAAGCGTCGGTTTCCGTGACTTTTCACCGAATCGAGTGTGCAAGTTTCGAGAGGGTGCACGATAAGAGGGAGTCAGACCGATTTTCGTGAGTTTGTAAAACTCGCGTGCAACACGTACGCGAACAGTTTGAAAGAAGAATGATTATGTAGAATCCGAAGGGTGGGGTCGCATGAAGGATGCGAGGTGTACGTGGCCACGATGGCTCGTTCAAACGTGCCATAGTATTCTTCAGGGTGCGGCACGTCGCATGTGACCTCGAGCTTCAGCATCATCCACATCGGCGGCTTAAACCCCATAGATCAATGATCCACTGACGCGCACTGATCTATTTCTGCAGTCAGACATACCACCGGGACATCCGAGCAGCAAGAAGATCATGAATTTTCTAAAATGTCATTCCCATGACGAGGTAAGTTTCAAGTAATGCAACAATTATTAGGTTGTTCAGGGCAGTTCCTAACGATTACTAATTTATAATGAGCTTCTGTCAGATAATCGGACGCTTAACTGGATCAGGCATTGTTTACATTTTAATCAATGAAATGCAGCGGTTGTAAAAAAACATCCGGAACTGTTCAATAGGAAAGGAGTTGTATTCTTACAAAATACAGTTAGAGCACCTTTTTCCGAAAAAGCTGACAGAAGTTGTTGAAACTTGACTCGAATGTCCTATCCTATTTGTCGTCTTCATCGGTATAACACCCCTTCATTACCATTTGTTTCGGTCTGTATAAGATTCTTTTAAAGATTTAATATTTGGTAATCTAAAGGCGTGAGAAACCATTTGGAGGAATTCTTTGTTCATAAAGATGACAAATTTTTCCACGATAGAATCATGAATACTCTACTTTCTCATGAGAAACTGAGATCAGTTGCATAGGTAAACTATTTGAATTTTCAATAATAAAAGATATATTATATGTCGAAAGTTATTTATGACTAGGCTGTGAATGTTTATGCAAATATATATTTTTATTCTTAAATTTTCTTTTATTCCAATATATGTACATGAAAAAGCGAGACCTGGAAAAAGAGGTCTTATCGTGGAAAGATTTTAACATTATATCTTTTATTTCCATAATTTCTCGAAATAAGTTTTCCTTACGTACTTGGATATGCTGAAATGCATAAACGTCCACAATCTATTTATGACTCACCCAATAACACGTTGTGTAACACGTTAATTGTCATAGTGGTAAACGCAATATGAATCGTTAAGAATCCTAAACCTTGCTGTTTCATACAAAAGTCAATTTATTATAATCGGCGATCTCTATGTGAGTCAACATCTCACGTGATCCCGAAGACTCTTCTATAATTTTATAACAATTCGTTCACTGCTTACAGAGTTAACACGTTGAGTGTGGATGACAGTGGAAGCTGCCATATCCAGTCAGACATACCATAATATTCCATTTCAAACAGAGATCATGAAGAAAAGAATATGTAACTATTCAATTCTACAGTCCTGACCTTCTATTTTTATTACAGTGTTAATTTTATTCAAAATTTTAAGAAAATTAATAATTATTTAATTAAATAAAATTCAAGTCACCGGTGACAGCCACGGCAGTTAACGTGTTAAATATAAATCGAGAAGGAAAAAAACTTTTACTATTTAAACGTATAGGTGTTACCTTATATTATTACCACAATATTAACATTGTCCTAAATTATATAAGAATTGCAAGTTATTTAAAAAAACAAAATTGGAGATACGGTCATCGGTGACCCCACGCAGCTAACACGTTAATGAAACCATCGTTCGAAAGCTCAAGCGTCATGTGAGCTGACCAGGTTCGAACCGATCGAATCGTAAAGCGAAGGTCTCTATTTATCTGTAATATACGGCCTTCCGTGATTTGGACGATTTATGGCGTCGGAAACACGATGTCCCTGATATCGAGTGAAACAGGTATTAAAGGGAAGTTATTGAGTTCGATACAGGTGCGGTTCTACCAGGGGATGACCGCTATCACGTTGTCTCCTATCGACACTGAGGCAGTTCCTTCGAATCCATCGACACTGATTGAACTATCCTCTCTTCTGACCGTTCACATAATTAGTGTCTTAGTACCTGAACAATACAAAATTATTAGAACTTCTGCCAAATCTTCTCTGATGCATCAATCTCATAAGAAACTCCCAAGGTGCAAGTGTTCATACTTTTTCTACCGTAACTGAAATTTTCTTCTTCGATTGAAGTTTCTTCAACGTCGCAAAGGCAAGTCCACTTGTGCTCCGATTATCTTGATCAATAAGGGACGTTGGTCTGTAATAAAGCATCAGAATTGAATAGGAGCTGCATTCTTGAAATCAAGCTAGGTTTTATCGTTTGATACACAATCGCGAGCATTACCTTTTACAGAGGGAGTCTACGTAGCGTGACAATGAATGATCTACGAGCGAAATTCATGCAACTAATTGCTGGCTTATGCCTGTCGGTTATAGGTGGAACCTTCTTCCCCGCAGCCGTCGGCCGACCGACTGTCAGTTACCTTTGCCATCATCGAAGACAACGTCGACAACGCTCAAAGGGAACGTTCCTCGAGGAAAGTGCAACAAACGGTGAACGGAAGTGACGGCGCCAGGAACATCGCCGATATGCAGAGAATGTCTGTGGCTGGTTCGTACATGTCGACAAAATCCTGAAATCGAGTGAACGAGTGTGAGAAGAGTGAGAAACATCTTTCAGTGTAGACGAAAAGAAAATTAACTTAAATTAATAGATAGATTCTGGATGTTTACGCAATTTGACACATTAACTACCATGGGGATTACCGGTGACCAGCGCTTCAAGTTTTGTTTAATTAAATAACTATTGATTTTTACTCTATTTTGAGAAAATCTAACATCGCAACACTTATATAGGTACGCATGTACGCTACTAAATATTTAAACATTTTTTTCCTTCATGATTCATACAGAAAAGAGAAATTTATAATGCGTCCGACTAGTGACGGATGTTTCTACTGCTGCAGTCAACGTGTGAGGGGACTCTCTTTTACACGGTTGCAAGATAGGGGTTCTTTGAAAATTTTTTCTAAGAAAACTAGCAGAGCTACTGAAATGAAATTTGGAACGTTTATTATTCGTATTTTGATTTATGCGAGCAATTTTTTTGTGGCAAAGTACAGAGTTCTTTTTGTATCAAGTGTACCGCATGTAACCCTTGCATGGAAAAAGGAGCTTCTCGTGTGTAGGATTTCTTTTGGTTAAACGATCATAGCGAACAATGTTTCAAATTTTAAAAAATCCTATCAGGGGTATATTCCCAAGGGTTCAAGGTGTTTAAAAATGTACAAACTCAAATATGAGGAATTTAATTAAATAATTAAACAATATCACAATGATAGTATGCCACAGAAAGTGTTCCATGAAATAATTAAATATTTGCGACTATAACTGTGTTTCATAAAAGTCTACTTCAATGCGTCCGGCCAGGCACGGAATTTTTCACTGCGCTAGAAAGCTTGTTAACGTTAGCATACAATGTACAAAATAAGCGAAATGAAAAATATATTCATGAAATATTGATGGGTTGGTACGTAGGTTTCTAATATCCTATTTTGTTGCTTATGTTGAAGTATAAAAACATTAAAACTTGTAAATTGGTATTTGTATAAGCATCCGCAGTCTATTAATACATATACCACTACGTTGCTCACAAGTGTTCCATACATAAAATTTACTTTAATCAAATAACTGTTAACGCTTATAAAATACTAAGTAATTTCAATATAACATTAGTGGCATAAAATAGCAAGTATGCGATAGAATGATTGAACATTATTTTTTTTAATAATTTATATGTATTTTTTTTGTAAAATGACAGTATTTACTGTGACGGTAAATGTGTTAATGAATGCTCAAGAAAATTCTAGTAGAAGCAAGTAATATTGGCCATTGGAAGTCATTAAACGACTTTGTTACCATACCATTAAGTATCATTCCATTTGTCAGAATTTACCGGCGCGACTGTGCTGAGTAGCGCAGATAGTGGCTATTAGCACTTCAGTGTATTCCGCTTTGCCCGTACGTTGACTACCGAGAGGGTTAACAAACAGGCGAAAGATTATAAACGTTCTGATCGTGTCTGTTATAATCTACAATCGAAGAAGTGACCTTACACAGCTAATATTTCATACTTCTAATGCAGTTTTCACATTGCAAGGTTCGACTGATTTCAGACGATGAAGAAGCTGATGAAGACGATTACTCCGCGTCCGCGTGCGCGATTATGCAGCGACGTAATTCCACACGACGACAAAGCAGACGTAAACGTCGTCCTTCGTCTCCTTTCAGCGCAGAAGCTGAAGCTACCCTCCGTCGACGATCATCCGCCTACACCATCAGCTCCGGAGAGTCAGTATCTTGCTATAATTTCCCATCCGTAGCTATGCATCGTTCGCATGACGCCGCGCCATCCGTGAAGTGTTGCAAAGTGAAAATCCTAAAACAAAAGTGCATACGAGTGATTGGAATGAACGAACGTTCATTTCAACATTTTTGAACAGAACTGCGATCTCGATAGAGGAAAGCGGCAGCCAGGAACAGATCTTCAAGAAGCTGAAACTGCACAAGGAAGTTTTGAGCGGAGTCAAGCAGGAACCCTGGTCCCTCCGTCGAAAAATTTGGGTCGTGCACCGAGCGAAGGCCTATGTTAGAAGACACGAAGGCGTTCTTCAGGAAAGACTGGCTCTAACTCGCAGCACCAAAGACGCGATCGCTCGTATTTCCCTCTTCACTACGAAAGTAATGTTCAGAACTTTAAATTATTTCTAATACTTAAATTTCGAGAATTATTAGTCATAGAGACTTTTGTGTGCAGACTGTGTAACACAGTAAGATGTGTATCCCAAGGTTTTAGCAGCATTGTAGCTAGCTTCATGAAAGGAGTAAGACATGGTGATAATGAACGTCGACTTTGGTTGTTGTTTATTGATACGAGAGGTTCGAAGTACCCAAACAATCTCAACAGAGACACTGGCTACTATATAAACTCCACATGGAACACCCTGTTGTCGATAAGCTTGATCGAATCAACGGATAACACTGGTAATCGCTGAGTGGTAACATGATTCTCTCACATAAATACACAACAACCAAACGACAGGCTCCATTATGGTGACCCCTCTTGAAGCTACCTGCAATACTAGTGAGACGTTAGGATATACATCCTACTGGACACGGTCTACACCTGGTAGCCTCTATCAGTAATCACTATGAAATACCAGGTCATGAAACTTCACAGGCAATATACGTAAATTTCAATTTATATTAAACGTGTTTGTACGGTTCTAATCGTAGAAATGGCAATATTGTCGGAGGGAGTTGGTCAATCTTCAAACGTGGCTAATTCCTTGGGAACTTCGTGTCAAAGAAATAGAATCCCATTTCGGTTCTGCTGTGGCATCCTATTTCACGTTCCTTCGATGGCTGTTCTGGATCAACCTCGTCAGTTCGATCATTCTTACTGCTTTCGTGGCGGTTCCAGAGGTACGTTGAAGGACAAACAATTGGAACTTTTGTTTAGGGTATTGTTAGACTTCCTCAGTGAAGATCACAATTAAAAAAAATTAAATTATAATTTTTCGTTTCTGTCTGCAAGGTGAGTTACATAAACCTGAACACCTAAATATATCCGCTAAATTCGAAAATGTTGCACCGTTTGTGAGAACAAATATAATCATAGGAACAAATGTTTCTTTGTATAATACGTTGACCTTCACATGACATTGCCTGAACTTATTCTTAAAAATTCATAATTCAATGTTAAGATGATCGGTGTTCATATAGTCAAGGTGCTATCGTACCTATGGTTCAATTAGTCTTTTCACCAATTATAATACAGTGGTGACAAAAATGTATTGCTATATTTAAATTCAAAAGCAATGATCTTGAAATCTTAAAAAAATATTCCTCTGATGTAGTGCAACTTTCTTCACAGACCTTGCAAATTTATTCAGATATTCTGGTTTTGGTGACTCACCCTGTGTAATCGAATTGCGGATTTATTTGTTGTCAAAATATGGTCGAATATTTTGTACAACAGGTCCTCACGGCAGATCCAGCTGCGGCGGGTGAACGAAAGATCATGCTCAGAGAAGAGAAGATAAAATCGAAGCACCTGTTGACCCTGTGGGAGTTCGAAGGAATTTTAAAATATTCTCCATTTTTCTACGGCTGGTACACGAATCAGGATTCCGAGAGCGGTTACAGATTACCTTTAGCGTACTTCGTAACGAATTTAATCGTTTACATCTACAGCTTCGTCGCTATACTGCGCAAGTAATTCATCCTGAATCCAGACAGTGTCAGGTGCCAAAGTTTCTTCGAGGTCAGCGGAGCTCCGTTGTGTTTTCAGAATGGCGGAGAATTCTCGGCTGAGCAAACTCACGGAGAAGGAGGACGAGTGTGCCTTTTCGTGGAAGTTGTTCACGGGGTGGGATTTCATGATAGGAAACCCTGAGACTGCTCACAACAGAATGGCCAGCATCGTTCTTGGATTCAAGGAGGCTCTGCTCGAGGAGGCTGAAAAGGAGAAGGACGAAAGAAAGTAAGAGAATTATGGTCGAAATACAGTAGTGGACAAATTTGGAGGATTCTGCAAACTGATACACAAAATCAACGCTTGTCTTTTAACGTGCATACAAAGTAGATGAAGAAATTGTATAACTATTAAACCATGCATTGATTTCTCTTTAGTCGCAATATTTGAAAAAGTATCGCCGGAATTTTTCGCATATGAAATAATGAACAAACGGTGAAACAGAATTTCACAATAAATCACTTTTACGGATCTCTATGAAACGTGAAATTTCACAGACCGCACGCAGTGGTAGGGCTGAGTCTTTTGCAATAAGCGAGACCTGTTCCTTAGCCGTAAACGTTTCCAGCTGTTTAGCAATAAATGTGTCAAGCCCCCTAACAGTAAACGATTCACTGTTGACTCTATGCCAGAGCTATCATACTGCCATTATTTATAAAATTTTTGTTCAGTTGGAAAATCATATCCATGAGAATCTTCGTGAACACGTCCGTGATCTCTTTATTGGGATTGTCAGCGTACGTCGTGATAAAGGTGGTTGCACGAAGCGCCGAGGAATTTGAACAGAACGGCTGGTGGAGGCAGAATGAAATTACGGTCGTGATGTCTCTGATCACGTACCTGTTCCCAATATTCTTTGAAATATTAGGCCTCCTCGAGAGCTATCATCCGAGGAAACAGCTCCGTCTGCAACTTGCACGGTGAGCTGAAAAAAAATCAGTTTCATCTTTTACTTAATTGTAACACTCAGAATTATTATCAATGTTCGGTTATTCCATTACAGAATAATGGTTCTGAATTTATTGAATCTCTACTCTATGATATTCGCGTTATTTGGCAAAATAAATTCAATGGTAGGTAGAATAATGGTACATTTATGATACTTATGAATTATAAGGTAAAGGGTGAAGTTTTGTTGTAGAAACAAGATCTGAGGGGCCTTCAACCGACGATAAAAAATTGCACGTACAAGCCTATCGAATGCGATAATGGTATGTCGAAGTCGCGACAATTCGCCACACTCGCGTCTCTAAGTTTAATTTTGGCGAGCAATGGTACTATTACGCAGCACGATAAAGAAATTTCCAAAACGGGTGTGTAATTTTTCTTTTTGAAACAATTTTAATCCTGAGAAGAAGCAAGTGATTATTAATTTCGGAAAGACTCTTAAATTACAGGGTGGTAAAATTACAAAAGAGGCGTTAACCGAAACGAAAAATTGTTTATAACTTTGAAAATATTAATTTTTCGATCCAAGTTTATTAGAACTTTTTTCCTCCATTTAATGACTACTATCTACCCTTAAAGTTCTGAACCTTTTTTTTACTGCCCTGTACATTTTATCTACAATATTTATTTTATCTTTAAGGTTGCACCAACCTCTGTATAAATTATTAGCAATCACATTTCTAACTATATTGTTCTTCAATTATTGTTACTTTTTTTGTTACTCATTTTACTAGTCAATTCTCAACTAAGCAAACTCGTATGTACGATTTTCATTTCAAACTTCTGTATACAATTTTTATTTTAAATCTATTCTTAAAAAATTCTATACATTTGTTAATTTAGCACCGTCATCATTCTCGATGACACCTGAAAGGTTCTACTTGAATCCGATACTCGATAACAAAACGCTGCAAGAAATCTACAACGTTGAGGATTATCCTACCGTGGATTATATATACGAAGATTCCTATGAAGATAATATCGATACCAATAAATTCAATGAATCTACATCATTTTCTGTTGAAAGTACAACCGTAGAGAATAATTTCACGTTACAAGAGCTCGAACGAAATGAAACGGGAGATGAAAGTACCGCTTTTGAAAATTTCAATGAAACTACCTTCTCTGATTTAACTGAAGATCTTAATGACACTTCTTTTACTACCGTTTACTATGAAGAATCAACGGTTTACAATGAAACAACTGAAACAACGATTCTTGATAACAGTGACGTAAATACAATTAACGAGGATTTTGTTGCTACTTCTTCTATTACGGAGACGATATCATTGTCTACGACGGAGTTTAATAAATTCGATGAATATTCTAATGAATTTTCGATAATTACTACGTTGCATACGAGTACCGAATCCCCAATTATTATAACCACGTTCACTGAGGAGTCTGCCGAAGAAACTACCGATCAAACAACTGTTGTTGACAGTTCTTCGACGTCTTCGAACGAACGAGTGATTCCACTTGAGGAAAAAGACTTTGTGGTGAAGTGTTTCGAGCAAGTTTGCACGACAACGACGCAAGATACAAGTACGAAATTTGATTACAACGTGTTTCTTGAATTATACAGTATTGTCTACGCTCTAATCTTCAAGTAGTTTTTCCTACAGTTGCTTCGTCGAAGCTGTTAGACCTGAAGACACGAAAAAAGCTTCGTCGTCTTTGCTGGGAGACCATGTTCGGCCAGGAGCTTGCTAAACTTACGGTCATGGATTTGGTGGGTTAAAGTTACACAAATCATCCCAATTTATGTTAATTGAAAGTTTGTCATGGTAACTGTGTTAGATGCGATAATTGTATATTAATTATTGATAGTATATAATATTTTATGATTATGGAACCTTTAATAATGAAGATCGTTAATGGCCAAAATGGAAAGTTTGTCATGGGTCACTGATGGCCTACATCATGATAAGCATGTTAAATGCCATAATTATACAATAACTGATGATAGCATATAGTATTCTATGATTACAGAACCTTTAATAATGTAAATCTCTAATAGCCAGAATGGAAACTTTGTCGTGGGCCATCAGTGGGAATGGAACGTATTAATATGACTGTAGTACGGATACTAAAATTAGGCATTTCAAGGTCGCTCGCCATTTACACAAATACACTCAAACACGATAAACATATGCAAACTTTTGCTGTAAAGATCTGATCATTTCGAAAATTTGAATGAAAATAAAAAATAATAGATATCGTATGCCAGAGCACCTAATGAAGATGAAGATACATTTAACAAAATGGATAGGAGAATGTGACCTTAAGGTGCCTAGTCTTTGCGTTTCTACAATACTTCTTTGCTGATTCGAACTCTTCAGGTTCTCACTATAGTGTCAACGCTCAGCATAGACTTCTTCCGTGCTGTGTTCGTGCGCTTCATGAACAGTTGCTGGTGCTGGGATCTTGAGAAGCAATTTCCACAGTACGGTGATTTTAAGATCGCTGAGAATATACTTCATTTAGTAAACAATCAAGGAATGGTTTGGATGGGGATGTTCTTCAGCCCTGGGTTGCCTGCATTAAACATCTTGAAGCTTGGTATACTGATGTACTTACGATCCTGGGCGGTTCTCACCTGTAACGTACCTCATGAAGTAATCTTTCGTGCTTCAAGGTAATTTATAAACTTTGTTATTCGTTTCTTTTCATGCTATAACAAACGAAATTCTTCTATGCACAGTTGGTCCCAAAACAGTTGCGACACCAATATAGTTCTGATTTTTGCCCTGTGTATTAAAATTTAATATACAATGAATAAAAAAAATGTATTACGATATTGTATAATACAGTTTATACTTCTACAAAAGTGAAAGAACGTTTTACTTATTTCTTACGATTGTTTAAATAATAACAGAGGAACGTAAGAATAGCTAATCTGGAAGTCGCAGAAATATTTAGACAGTATGTAAATTGAATCAATAAAACTGACCCAACAAATTTTTAATTAAATTTTAATATTTAGTGGTGTATTCCATACGTTAGATAATAAGTTGTAAACATTTTGGTGTGATAGAAATAATTGTTTTTTAATAACCAACTTCAATAGGCTGGCATACTCCTGGAATCCCCCTTTTTTAAATTTTCCTTTGAATTTATTATTGTATACCGAATTTTTCGATCTGTTTTACGATATCCGCACAATGGTTGAATAAAAATTCTAGCACAATTTATGCTTTGTGTTTGAAATCGTAGTCCTGATAGGCTCTGAATATTTTCGCAATTTAAATTTGTTTTAAAAATATTTAAATACCCATTCTTATCGAAAATGATTCCAATAAATACTACTTCCACTGCTACATAATTAGAAATATATCACCGTACCATTGCAGATCTATTACAGAATACTTTTGTCACATCAAAATTAGTCATATTTTCTTTTTTCTACTATCATTTAAACAATTACATAGCATAAGTAAAAAGTGTTCTTCATTTCTGTTAACTGGAAACTGTATTGTAATGTAACATAGTACACTCTTTATTCATTATACATGAATGTATATTTAATTCATCATTTTCACATGCCGTAATATTTTCGTGACCAATTGTACATGTTACTGGTGCCTGTTACTTCACATGTGTTAGATTTTGATACCTTTTATAGGTCCAATAACTTTTACTTCGCCCTTTTGTTAACAATGCTGTTTTTATGTGTACTGCCTGTCGGTTATGCAATTGTCTGGGTAGAACCATCATGGCATTGTGGTCCATTCTCTGGTTACCAGAAAATTTATCATTTGGCAACCAAACAACTCACTGATTCCCTCCCGGAAACCATTCAGAGGTAATTTTGCATCTCAACTCTTAACACTTTGACTTCCATGTCCTTTTATATGTATATGGGTAACACTCACAATTATCTAGATTCAATTATTCAAGTATGAATGACACAATTAGATTTAATTATTATTTATCTGATTATGTATAGTATTAATAAATATATCTAATAAGGTCTAATAGAACCAGCAAAACAATGATGAAAATCACTAATATTCTTGATTAAAAAATATATAATTTGAGATTGTACTCCTTTTATATAAAAGTTCAGGAAGTTCGTAATTTTCAGTTAATTCAATGTGTCTGTCAATGTATTAATTAATATTTACATTGTAGCTGTTCATATAAATTGTTGTTCTTGTGTAAATAAAGGTAGAGAAACAATTGTATTTATCTTGAAGATATTTCTAGACTTATACATATATGGAGTGTCCTAAAAAGTAGGAGTCAAATTCATACAATATGTCCAGAGGGCTGAATAGATGAAAAAAGTTAATGTAAACTTTTTCATTAACAAGTTATACGCGTTCGAAGATTCACTAACAATAACGTTCGTCTTTTTATTTTCTTAAATGAAATTATTAAAAAAAATATTAGAATACTTTAGTTAGATATGTACATAGTTTTATGTAATTACATTATGTGCCAAGGAAGTTATTGATATTTGCTCATATGCGTATATTTCAACATTAACTTATATGAAAAATAGTCGGTCACATGCGTTAGTTTCTGTGTAAAGCACTCGGTCAACAACATGTCAATACGCTGTATGAATTGCACCTCAATCTTCTTGGACACCCTGCATATTATACTTTGGTAATTTCTCAAAATGACTATATTTTACGTACCTGAATACGTTCAACTGCACAAACGTCTGCAGTTGATTAATTAACATGTACAATTAAATTCTATTACGCACGAAATAATATTATATCACCTAATTATCGTGTTAACTCTTTCAGATGTCTCGATTATATAGCCTCGCCGGGTATCGTCATCCCATTAATCGTTCTGATGACCCTAATTATTTATTACATGGCATCGCTGACTGGTTCGCTAAGAGAGGCTAACAACGACTTAAAGGTTAATTATTTAACTCTATTGGAGTATCTTTTAGCAGAATAAAAATCGTAATGAGTTTCCTTAGTTCATACCAAAAATTGGTCACGTGCGTTCACAATCAGTCTGTGAAACGAGACAGAATTGTAGAAAATTCTGATTAATATTCCAACAATAAGTGCAAATGCTCGGTTTCTCTACTTAAGTTCGTCTCGACGTCGTTGAATTATTCATTACGCTAATTAGTGCAAAAACTTCATGACTGATTAACATGTACGTTGCCCCTTAGCTCACATGTAATTTATGTATAATTTATGACATGGAGTCTCAAGTGATTAAGTTACCCAATTTTTATGTAACAATGACCTAATAACTTTCATAACTCTGAAAGAAGAGTCCTTCGAACCAAAGATTCTGCTGTATCATGTCTGTCACTTAAAAACATGTCTTCTGTTAATATATTTTTGTGCTGGCTGCAAACCAACAAAAGATATTAAAGTGACCTATTAAGGAAGGACCACTTTGTATACAAACTTATACAGAGTAGTTCGGCAGGCTACAGTAGAATTCGGGACCAAGAACTACAGCCTGGCGAGCTATGACCAGTTGTCATCACCTTGGGAGGAAGAGAGATAGAGCATCGGCGCCCGTGCAACCTGCCGCGGAGAAATTATTACAGTCTGCGGGCTACTCTGTATATAAAAATATAACTACTTATAATAATTTTAAGATATGAACACATGATACAAACTAAAAACAGAGAAAAAGTCTCTCAGAAATATAGTATCAGAGGACAGTGGTAGGAAATAACCAACTTTGGACCTCACTACCAAAATTTTAACAAGCATCTATATTTATAGGATCTAAGGAATCCAAAAAGCATAATTGCATAGAGCTGTATTTATAACTAGAGCACTCATGATGTTTAGATTCATGTTTACTAGACATTTTCTATCATGAGTTTGTTGGTTTCTGTCTATCCTGCAATTTATAGCGCACAATGCAACTTAAAAATTTCAAAGTCAGCTTGACATCTTCAAATAAATATTAAAATATTAACAGCATAAAAAATTAAATTTTGACATTATATTAAGCCTTCTATACACAACATATTTCATCGGACAATGTTTTTCTAACATCAGTGAGTCGAAAGTTGAGTCGTGCTGTATAACAATAGCCTTTCGATCCTTTAATGTCTACAAATGTATGTTATATGAAAATTTTACGTTAGCAGCGAGGTCAAAAATTTACATTCTTCCTGGCCACATGTGGATCAGGGATAATGAACCTATTAATTATTACTCTGTTTCAGATACAACTGCGGCATGAGCGTACCGAAGAGCGACGTAAACTCTTCAAGATCGTCAGGAAGCGAGAGGAGTTGATCGACACATCGTTTCTGAAATGGAAAAAGATTTTACCGGTATTATCAACTAAGTCTAGCAAATCGATGAAGTACAAACTATCCAAAGGTATGTAAATGTCATGTTAAAGGTATGAATAATTACCAGGAGATTGGATAAATTGTAGGTGATTCGGATGTCGTGGAAAATCCAACTGAAACGCAGGTGTATGAAAGGAAACGTTTAGCTTCGGATGTGGTCGAACTAACGGATGTGGAACAGGATTCATTACCACATGATCAAATAACTCAATACGTTCCTGAAATTAGTTACAAAGAGAAAAGACCAATTAGTGGAACGTCGAGTGCCAGGTAACATTGCTAACTTACAATTTTTAATAATACACTACTCTATAAATAAATAATAATATATTGCAACTAGGATATCAAAGATCCTCCATGATTCTTGGGAATCACAACAATCCAGTGATTGCGGCGTGATACCAGAAATTCGCATAAACGAGGCCGAGGGGAAATCAGGAACTCGTTTTCGCTTAGTTTCTGTGGAGAAACACGAAGAGAAGCTCGGGGAATAAAGATGTCCGTTATAGACAGTGAAAATGCGTAAACTTCATTTTATCCACAACATTTTAATACTGAAGTAATTTATTCTCCCCGTGTCTGTTACGTTTTGGTAAAATAATCTTCGTCTGATGCATATGCTACATTATAATTTATTAATTGGAAAATCTTAAATCTAACTTCTTACGTAGTATTTGCATTGAGGTATAAAATCGAAGACGTTGTTTCTTTTGAATACGCGATAGTGTTAAAAGCTTTCACTCGCCGTTACAAGCTCCCAGTTACACACGCTAAAAAAACATGTACACGTATGAACACACACTCACGAGACGATCACGTATTAATTACACCTAAAATACTGACGACCCACGTGGACATCAATCTCACGTAGAGTAACCCGTTATCCGATCGCATACTTATCGCCCAATGCTGCTAATCCCTAATTTCAGCTTCTATCCTTTCCTTCATATGTCTACGTAATTTGATAAAAGAAATAATTTCCTTTTTCTTACATATAAATAAATGATATGTACCCACGTTCACACGTCATTCTTCAATTACGCAAACGAAATTCTGTTTGTTCATGCATTACAAAATCAACTGTGTCCAACCGTCACGAGACGCTGTCAGTATAGTTCGTTCGTCTACGTCATTGATGAATGTTTAAGCTTTAACAATTGAATGATGTTGTTAAATGCAACCGTGTTCAATCTTTACATCAAACCCTTTCGAATTAGTTTCTATCGGTAGTACAATACGCTCTGCTCGTAGTGTAATAAATATTAAGAACACATTATGACGATTAAGATAGAAGATTAAAATGTTTAGCAGTTACAAATATGATTTTCTCATTCGGGAGAATAATTATTTTTTCTTCAGTGAAGAATGTTCCCTCTGTAGTCGATCTTCCAAAGACTTATTTGC
This sequence comes from Macropis europaea, assembly GCA_916610135.2. Classification (NCBI taxonomy): domain Eukaryota; kingdom Metazoa; phylum Arthropoda; class Insecta; order Hymenoptera; family Melittidae; genus Macropis; species Macropis europaea. The sequence goes on along the minus strand of OU744345.1, from coordinate 18,602,236 downwards.
CTCTTTATTACTATCTGTCACAAACTTCAGCCTTTTATTTCCGCTACTCCGAAGAAATCAGCCTGGCAGCTTTTCGTCAGAGCGTGAAACTTGAAAATCGGCATCGTTATCGTTTAAGTAATGTATTATGTCTGCAGGTAACAGAACCGGAAAATTCGGTTGAGAAACTGTCGTTCGCCCGGAGGCTCGTCGTTCAAAATAATCCATCATCCATCGTTAACGAAGAGTAACGAAGATACGAGGCATCCTCGTCGGATTCGTTTGAATATTGTCATCGTTCGTTCAAATTCGGATTGTATATTGGTCTACTGCTGAGGAAATTGGTGCCTGAATTCGGACAAGTCCTGACTTGCATGTACTTCGGCCTTTTGTTCCTTGTGCTCCAGTGGAGATACGTGTACCAGCCGGCTACCAGAGCTCCGAGTGCGTTGCAAGTGCAGGAGAAGATCAAGAGGATTGACAGGATGCTCTCAACTTCGGGACAATTCAAGTCCATGTATCTCACTGCCGTTTCAGTGGAATTCGACGCGTCCTCGCGAGGTCTGCACACGCAGGTTGCATTTAACACGCGTGCAGGGTTGCATTCCAAACGCAATAAACGTGCCAGGTGCATCGCCGACAGCGCACATGCCAGGGAGCAGGCTACCGTTGCCAGAACTGCCAGAAATACGCTGACTACCTGAAGAAATAAAACAGAATTACATTGCGCTATGCAGAATAAAGAACTTAATCTGTTAAAAAAAAAAGGCCAATATCTTCTTAGATTCACTGTCTCTTTTGACTCACATGTGGGTTAGAACAATTTTTACGCAAGAACTCCTACAATGTCTCTTTGTTTTTTTTTTAGATACTAACTGATGTAAATTTGCTTAAATTATGACAAATATTTATATTATTCTGTATAAGTCTGTATACAAAATGACAATGTCTTAATAACCAGGAAACATATCTCAAAGTTTTTGATGATTGTTTAATGGTAAGAAACGATGCATCATTTTTTATATACACATTTTTCAAAATTGCGTTAGTTTTTTTAGATCTCAAGGTCATCTTACACTTTTTGTTAAACGATATATTTTTGTACATAATTGCATAGTACCTGCAAAATTAAATACAACATTGTAATTCATCAGTGTTCACTTTTCATTACAATAATCAACATATATGGGTGATTAGAGGTCTGGAGATTTAAATCTACTATCACCGCCATAAGCTGATTTGTTTTGTAACTATATGAAAAAGAACATATGTCGTTTAATCAAAAATTCAAAATGTGACCCTGAGGTCCAAAAACCACTTCAGCTGCTGAGCAAATCAACCTATCATGATGCTAAGAAGTCTCAGGGTCGCTTGAAAATAATATTTCCTGAATCATTCAGGCACCCACATCAAAATTGTTCTGAATTGTACAAGGATTGGGCAGCAACGAAGGTGTTAATTATCCTGTTTGAAGAACTCGTGATCCCAATTACCTTCGTAGACGTAAGGCAGAACCCAGGACTCATCCCCGGATACTCCTTCTTGAAGCAGCACAGCAAGCAAATTCCGAAGCTGCCCGAAAGTAACAACTGCAAATAAAAGAACGGAAGTAAATGATGATTCGCTTACTGGTTTTCCAAGAAGATCGAAGCGGACGCTACGATACTCACCGGCATGCCACTCCAGTACGGATTATCCGCGATGGGTAGATGAGGTGCCCAAAGCAACAACCATAACGACAGCGAAGTGATCGCGACACCGATGATCGTTTGTAGCGCTGCTAGGCATCGTCCTAATCTCCAATGATACACTAACGGCGGTAGAAATTTCTGTGGTCCTGTGAAAGGAAATATTTCTAATAATCAAATACATCCTTGCATTGGTAACACATAACTGAATTTTGTATTTATAACTATTGAGTAGTTGCAAAAGTTTTTACACGTTTCTAACAGACGTCGTTGCTTTTGTAATAGTGGGATTTTTTAAATAAAATTCTTTATTGCTTACTATAAAAGCCATCAATAAATTTATAAATAAATGGTTATCAGCGTATGAAGGAAATTCCTGTTGATAGTAGTCCTCGCTCTTTGGAAAATATGGAATTCTCGAGGAGCCTAATTTTAGTGTCTCTAAAATAATAAAGGACAGTACAGTCTCGCTTAACCGAGGTTCTTTGAACTGTATATTTAACGACGGCGTTGATTGCAAACAAAAAATCGTCACTGATTTTTTTTCGATGGTTTAACATAAACAGTTCAAAGGTGCGGTTACATATCGTCATATCAATTAATCAAACTTTTGGTCAAATTCTAAATCAACCTAAATGCACGTACAGTGTGACGGCACCAAAATGACGGTCTTATTACATGATTTATGAACTCTCAACGACCTTTCCGTATTATCCGAGGTAGGCTTGGTCCACATTATCTCGCATGATCGAGGCTGTACTGTACATACATTGAGTGTTCAGTGATACAACGAGATTTTCTCTGAACCAGCTCCGCTGCTTTTCGTTCTACACCGTGTACGATGCTATCTGTAGCGTGTCACATGCGGTTTGCGACACACATTTTCTCATAGCGAAGCAACGATTAACGGTCGATACACGATGGATTCCGAGAAACGAATGTAGGGCCGAAAGAAAGGAGAGTTTCCGAACGAAACGACCTCGCTGTCCCTCCTTACAAGGTATCTTAACCGGACGATCGACCGAACCGTCCTTGCCGTATCGAACTGTCAGGAAACTCGCCCACCTAGGATCGTTTACACAAGATTTGCACCAGCTATTCCCTGGGAATTAAAAGAAAAAACATCGTCGACGATCGCCCACTGTCTATTGGTTCGACTTGAGATAATACTGATGCGGATCGACAATGATTTCTATTAACGATCATAGATCGTAATTTTTCGTCCTCCTTATTAGGTCCTCCGAAAAGCTCCTGCCGTGTTTAAGGATAAAAATTCAATCAAATATTTCCTATTAATAGTGAAATAAATTTCCTTGCTTTAAATACAGAGATATATGCAGTCGCCATCTCTTCGAGCATTTCTTTTTATTCTGTAGGTAATCTGAAAATACAATTTTCATAAAACACTTACAGTTTATTATTAGAAGTTAGAAGACTCTTTCTCGTGTTTTTGGGGAGTGTCCGTTTAACGATATTTTCTTCAACAATAATTTTGCAGCGATAGAGATGACAATGATCTGATTGGACAGTGTCCGAACGATATCAACAATGACTTGCCGTAATTACGATAAAATTATCGCGCGTTCTAATCGTCATGAAGTTCCACGACAGGACGAAGATATTTTTAATAATACACTGTAAATGTTTTATTAAAGTGGCGTTTTCAAATCACATGAAATATATAATAGAAAAATACTAGAATTAGAAGGGGAGTATGTCTGTTTTTAAAATAAGGGGATTAATAGAAATGTATTGAATTTCATTTTAAGCTTGAAACTGGCACGAACTTTCCGGACGACTTATCAACGATCTTGCGAAATCCGTGGAAGGAAAAATCGAGGAAATCGGTAGAAAATGACGTTATGATGGCGATGTAGCAATCAGTGTTCTACTTAAATGGAACAACCTCCTTCGCCAGATAAGATTTTTGATTATACAGGATGTTGCTGTATTATAGGTATAAACTTTACGGGTTAGTAGAACTGATTGAGAGAAATAAGAAAGTCTTATGAGAGGGAATCGCGACCTGAATGGGGTCTTTTTGTATGGGACGGGGATCAAAATGTAGTGGCTGATGAGTAGACCACGGATGTTTATGCAGATGCATATTGTTATAGAAAATAGGTAACGACATTGGACCTAGACAGAAATTTCTGTTGCCTTCAGACGGTTTTAAAAATATATTTTTTATTTTGCATGCTCATGTGTTTTTCGTGTATGTCTATCTCGCTGCGAAACAAATGATTCATCCGTGAAGATTGCATATATTTTGCATATTTTTGTATGTATAATTACTAAACCATCCGCAGTCTACTGATGAGTATAAAAAATTCTAGACTGTGGAGGATTTCTTGTCTGGTATTTTGATGAAAAATGGTTTTAAATGCTAATATTTTCTCTTAATCATTGAAATTCTGTAGAAGTTAAATACTTGATTAAAAAGAAGATTGCTAATTAGGAGAACCAGGATTCGAATACCTGACAGCTTTTTACTTTATCGTATTTTTTTCTATTTTGTCTGTTGGCCACTACTTATTATTTTATTTTTTAACAGATACGTGTTACTTTAATTATTTAAAAGAATTATCAAGCTGTACACAATTATTGCATTATTTGGAAAGCCCCTTTGTCCTCCTAGCAGTTGCCCCGGAAAAATTTGTTGCGCTCCAAATGATCAACCCACCTGTCCCAATTAATTTAAAAAAAGTCGATGTCTGCTGTGGTTTCAGAGAAAACAGCTTGTAACAGTTTATTTGGCTCACCTTAGTAGAGCGAGGGGGTGTATCAACAAGAATAGTATATGATTTTTAATTAATTTCCATACTGAATATTCTGATATAGTAACGTACATACATGACCCTGATGGTCTAAATTTCTAAAATATAGAAGAGAACAGTGTGTATGCGAATCCTCCAATGATCTCATACCATTTTTAGGTTTACCTCAAGCTTGCTAAGTGTCTTAACACTTATCAACGGTACTGTATACCTCTGAAAATTTAATCAACTGACGTCATCGTGAAACAGTATTGTATAGTTCTTTTTGCATTCCATCGGTTTCGCTGTTAACGCATTCGGTGCTCGTATCGGCTCGAACGAATTCCTAGAAGGATGCTGGAAAACATTTACCACGGGGGAAGGGGAAATAATCCTCGGAAATAATTCCCTGTGGCTTAAGGCCGCCGAGGAAGTTGCCAGAGATCCATGGCTTCAAGACGGAATAACGATCGTGATGATATTCTCCACGTGGATTACAGCGAACCGCTGGAAATCCTCTTCTGCCATCAGCCAGTGGATAATGACGGGGCAAAACCATAAAAACATACAAAAGATCTTCCCACAGACGTCAATTTGAACTTTGTTGGAACCGACAAAAGTTCTAACGGAAGAATAAAGAGAGAGTGTTTCATAAACGCATGGCAATGCTTCAGAGGTTGAATCTTCCCACTGAAGTCAGCAAAAAATCTTATATGAACATAGATTGTACCCTTGGAGTACGTTAGACATCGATATAAACCCTGTTCAACATCTATGTTGTTACGTAGTCGGATAGGCACCGCGTGGGAATATACGAGATTCCAAGTTTTAATGGAATCAGAGTAAGAAGAACATCGATTTTTACGAAAAGCTCAATAGTTCATTTACAAAATGTCCTTTTATAGATTTTCGTATGCTAGATGGCTGACTGCGTTTACATTGGTAAATTACTTGTACCAGTTACTGTCAACGCAGCCTAACCGTCAAGTTAGTCCGTCAGGATACAACTTTTGACCTAGGAACTCCGGATCTGAATGACTCAAAACAGTTTGTCAAAAACAGTGTGTCATAGTTGGGCTAGCGTCTGTCTACATGACAACGTTGTACAGAAAGAACGTTGAGGCATAGACAGATTCAAATACAACGTTAAAGTTAAAATATCTTCTAAACTAATAAATTTTCGACACAAGTACCTTAATACTTTTATATAGAGAATAAAAAACGCATCAATTGGTTTATACAAAAATACATAGTTCCGTTTGAAAAAATAAAGGTGACCTCGAAATCTTTGAAACGCCTCCATTTCCGAAGCAGACACTTGCACCACATGCTACATCAATCGAAACCATGTAATTTTTCCTAATAACATTTTATTCTATCTTCTGTTTTAAAGCTGTAGCTTGGCCCAGTTGCGTGGGACATTCTATATTCACCTATGTCACCTATATTCACGTAACATTTTTTACTTATTTTAGTATGCCGATTCAGCCTCTACTCAATTATTATTGTTTAGTAGAATTTAAATACCAGACACAAATTCGACAGTCCCTGCGATTGCACTTTATGGCATTTCCGCGAACCCACGTCACAGATATGACGTTCACAGAAAATTCTTTTACTTTCACAGGATATTGGCGAACGCGAACGGAATCTCAACGTACGAAGAACGTTGACCGATTATAGCGCGCAACGAAAAATAAAATATAATGTTTACGACGGGACAAAAACGGTGGCGCATTCGCATTCGAGGTACTACAATCGATACGGGCCTCTTTTGCACGAGGGTAGCATACAAAACGAGTTCTAACTGTACCGGACACACGTCGGGGAGGAAGAAAAATTGACCCCTCTCGATTCGGACCCACGATGCAGTTTAAATATGCGCGCACACGTACTTCTGTATTTACAATCTGCCCCTGATTGTAACGTTACTTCTCACGTTTCCTTTTTTAACGCGTTCACTGTCACAGTGAACTATGCAGTATATACTTAATACGACGTATCATATCAGATCTGCGCATATCATATGTCCAATTCTTGTCAATCTTCAAGTGTGGTAGTTTTTAACTATATTTTTATGTTAGTCGAATATCATTACAGGTCTATTAAGTATTATAGGTCGTTGAAATCCTCTAAACATAGATTACTCACCTAAGGACAAAAAACAATAACATGTCATTTAAAAACCTTAAAACCTCCGAAGACCCTCCACGTACAAAAAAATTGTTATTGGAATGTTATGGGCCACCTGATACCAAGTAACGTTTGTAAATAAATTTTTTCGTATCTCTAGAAATAACGGAGATATTCCAGGTGGCCAATGTTATTGCCCTACCCGGTATACTAGTATTATATACAGGGTGTATCTGAAAGAGTATAATAAAATTTACAGATATATATATTCTACATCTTAACCTATTCACTGCCATGAGCCCCATTTAGAGATCTCGGATATTTAAGATTATTAAATCCGTTGAAAGGCAACTAAAATGTACACAATATCAAAATTTTCGAAAAAAAAAAAAAAAAAAAAAAAAATTGGCAGTTAATGAGTTAAAATTAAGAAAAACTCTTAATAAGGCCAGAAATTGCTCGTTTTTCATATAGATACTTTTAGTTGAAAATGGACTTTATTGTTAGCCCCCCATGTGTTCATGCACCACATCAGAAATTGTCTCGCATTTTCAAACTCCCAGCTGATTTCAGAGTTTTTACAAACTGGCCCGCGTATAATTCAAGGCATAACTTGAAACGAACCCTATCTCAAAGGCAACCGGTTTGAGAACTCCTGTGCATTAGGACTTGTTTCTCAGTTTTCAGCTACAGACCACAGTTTGTAAATTTAATGACACACCCTTAAGTACACCCTGCGCAGTTTTTACAAACAAGAGCATCATCTGGTAGCAATTCTCTGGTGTTTTAACTGGTGTGTCATTAACCTTTCAAGGATAACAGCATTTTCTAAAGTGAAAGGCGGTATTTTCACGTTTGCCGCGTGACAGTTCTTAGAGCGCAACGGTACAAGGTCATTCAAGGTCGTTGAAGGTTAACTAAATAAGAAACAATATTTCAGCATTTACAATCTGTAACACAAGAGCGTTTACGCCATATTTATCAAAAAAACAATATAATGTGCTAAATTTATACATAGTCCGAAACTATATTTGAAATACTATTACGATTTTAGTTAATAACGAAGCCAATCTCCCCCATCGACAGTTATAGCTTCCCAATGTCATGTTTTCTGCCAAATTTTCTGCATGCGAAGCAAGTAATGAACGCCATATCTATCAAATGCGTTGTTTTTTAATTAAATTCTTTTTAGTGACGATTGTTCTTTTTAGGCTCTGCTTCCTATACTAAAAGCCTGGTTTATACACGGAAATCCGCTCATCCAACGCACTGTTAAACAGCCCATAAAGGTGCATGTTTAGGGTTGCTTTAATCTGCGTGGGTTGGGTTAGGTGGAGGGTTAGCACAGAAAATTTATACGCACAGAAAATGCTCAAATTATACCAAAGGGGTCTCCTGACATCTACTAATAAGTGGTTTAAAAGAAATAATGATGAATGGATACTTCAGGAGTATAATGATCTAAAACACCGAAACAGGGTGTGCACAAATTAGATGAAAAAAGAATTGACCATCTGAATCACCAGTGGCCAATCCAATAGAAAATTTTTGGGCAAGTATGAAGCAGAAGCTTCGAGGAAAAAAATTTATTGTTAGTAAAACATATTCGAAACATATGGCGATCATTGTCTTGTTCATATACAGAAAATTTGGTGGAAAGTATGGCGAAACGTTGCGATGTTATGATCGGCAACAGCAGAGATTGGATTCATTATTAAGTAAGAGTGTAATAGTATGTCAAATATAGTTTCAAACTATGTACAAATTCTGTACATTAGATTGTTTTCTTTTATAGATATGGTGTACACGCTCTTCTGTTACAGTCGAACTGGATTGCTCTATAATAAACACACCCCCGCCCATAAATCATGGTACTCTTACTGTACTACTAATTTCAGCTTTACATTTAAATTGAAACTATCAAACACTCGAAATATTAAATCAAACAAATAATTGTTGATTATTAACACTGAATAAAATTTTTAAATGTTAAAATATATTAATTTCTGCCCAGAATCGCTGCAAATGTGTCCACATATTAGAAAGACGAAGCAAAACTCGCCTAAACTTAATGCATTAAAAAACTAATCCTCAACCATATTACAATTATTTCAATTTTTTTTTATATTAATTACAATAAAATATTAACGATATCGTTAAAAGTATATTGTGTAAACATAAATGTCATTAAAATAACCGTTCATATCGAAATAAGTAACGAAATCTGTATTGTAATACAGGTTTATTAAAAAATGGTACGGTGTCCGATGACTTATGGGCGGGGGTGTACATGAAGCGCGCGAGATTTATAACGTACGGAAGCGTTTAACACCTTGTTCGACGTTCTCTTAAAATGCAATACGCGCCGGATACGAGCAAGCCGTTGGTTTTTCATTCGCGCAACGATTCGCACGATGCAAGAATGCGGGACCTGAATGCGTGTCGTTCCCATTGTACGCCAGCCTCGTGTGCGCCGAGCTCATTACAAAAGAGGAGAATGCCACTGCAGACCGGAGGGGTCAAGCAAAAATCATGACCCCGAGAGATCTGCCTCGTATCTAGAAACGATCAGCATCTCTCTCGGAACACTCCTCGGAATCTTAAAAATCGTGAAAAAATTCGGATAGTCCTGGTGATCGCTAGATGAAGATTCAGTTCAATTAAGTTCAAGTTTAGGCTGAACGGATGAACACGTGAGACAATGCCCGGGTGTTAAAACCGTAGATGCAAACGGAGTACTGTTTCATCAACAATGCAGAGTACACGTAACGAGAACTCGGAAATTTCCAACGTTTACCAGAAGAAATAGATAATTAGCTATGAGTGCTCTGCGTTCAGTGTTTGGTACACCGGATGAGCTAAAATTCGCGTTGCAACCGACAATGAGAAGAAACTGACCCTTTGTACTCCAGTTTTCTTTAAATGATAGAAAAACTGATTTTTGCTATGCAGTACATAAAAAGCAATAAAAAAATGAATACAGTGCTGTGTATAATGTACATTACCTGTGTTTGTAAATGATAAAGATTGTATTTTTTCAAACTATGTTACTATATGTGCATATATGCGCCAGAATGGTGAAAGTGTTAATTCTATGTGTTATTATAAGTCGAAAACATAAAATACATATCTTTTTTTACAGCTTTGTTTCTGTAAAAACAACCTTGAAAGTATGTGTACACTTAAATGTTTGAAACAGTTATTTCTTTATTCATACCACTTTTAAAGTCAGCGGATTCGTAACCCTTACGTTGCGCCGGAAAATATCGAAGTGCTAACAGTCACTATACTGGCACAGGCGCGCTATGTCGTAACGTGCTGATTGTGAGAGCTACTTTAGTGACAACAGAAAATATTTAGCTATGAAGTATTCTGCACTCTAAGGATTAAAAATGTGTTCTACTATTACTACTAATATTTTGACTTATTTTAAGATGTAGAATCATCCCCTTCTCTATTGTACTACAAATTTCGTCCCACTCTCTATAATGACTGTACGCATAATGACAAAAGAAAGTTAAACAATGGTAATAGTATCTGACTCCTTATAATTTATTGCAAAATAAGTGGTGTCGTTTATAGTTAAGGAACAGGACTTGTTTTTTTTGCGAAAGATTCAGCCCTACCACTGACTGGGACCTACTAACTACTACTGGGACTTCCAACTAACCAAAAATCGATAGAAAATTTAATATTTATACAATTTCTTCAACTACTCTGTATGTAGAATAAAGGGTAAGCGTTGGCTTCGTGTAAAATTTAGCAGAATCCCCAAAGTTTCCGTGAGGACCACACGAATTCACACTGACAGCGAAATATTTTCGCTTCAATGGTCAAAGATCTGTAAAAAAAGACGTTGTTCAATCGAATCGATGAATGATAGAACTGGTAAATTTCGAATGCTCGTGATCCACGGCAAGCTTCTCGTTAATTCGATCAACCACGTAACCCGAATGTGGAAACGTACTGGGTGGTACGTTTTCATTATCCGGTGGCCTCGATACATGGATAATGACGAAGTGTTCGGCTTGCGTAAGACGAAACACCGCAATTGTGTAACCGTATTGTAGAGAATTCCTGCCGCCCACTGTACTTCCGATCTTTTGAAAAATCTTTCGCCAAATGAGATGTCACTGAACAGGATTGAATGTGCACGTTAACCTTTGTGTTTCAATGGATTCCACAAAAATCTTAGTATAATAACAATATAATAATAATTAGAATGTTAAAGAGACAGGTGTTTACGTGTTGTAATAATTTCAATTACACCAACAATTTTCTTCAGCTAGAATTTATCATAATTATAATCGGTACGCCTATGCTGAATTAATTTCACATTTCCGTCGATAAATTCTTTTATGTTAGATATTTTGTAATTATTGGGTTGTAACATACATTCGTCCCATTTTTGTAGTGTTCTTCATTTATTTATAAATTTAGAAGTAAGTTTACTCAATTATGTATGTCCCATTTTGATCAGTGAACTTCTTCCATCTTTCTGGTAGCTGAAGGATTCCTCTCTTGTGGAATTCCGGATACTTGCTAGCGAAAAACGAAAAACCGGGACGAATATATTATGTTACAACTCTCAATATTTTTTATTTACTATTCTAAAATTATAATTATCATTTTTGCAAAAGTTGTAGGACTGAAAGGATTAAAGAAAAAGGTATTTTTCCTTGAAACACGATGGAAGTAAACAAACAGAATTTTTATGTGGAACAATACCAGTCACGCAAAATAATAGGAAAGAACACCTGAACTCCATGGTGTACTGCTATCGGTAGCGCGCAAGGTATGTACCGTGTAGATACGAATGTGTAGATAAACACACCTCTACGTCGTGTTTCATGAATCATTTGACTACTTTCTTATCACAACAACCAGGACACTGATACAAAATGTCTACATAATGTTCTATAATAATTCAAAAACAATGAATTATTTTGTTATAAATTAATCACTAGACAGTAGATGTTTATGCAAATATACATGTACTATAACACTTTCCATTTGCAAATATACATGACTATAACATTTTCCGTTTTGACGTAGGTGACGCATTGGTACGAGAGTATATTTTGTGCTTTAAATGTTACAGAATGTATTTTTTATGCGTTCAAAGTTTGCAATGTTCATCTCTTATATACATCATTGGTCAAAAATTAAAGGCAACGCAACATTTCGGAATTCGTAATAATATTTAATATTAAGTAGTAATATTTAGTAATATTTAATACCACTTAATATTAAGTAGTAATACTTGGTAATATTTAATATTTATTATTAAGTAATATCTACGATTAAATGAAAATCTTAAACACCGGGTCATTATTGAATGTATGCAAATACATGCACCAATATTATCTCTTAACTCTCATTTATTACTAAGAAATGTTAATCAAATTGTAGTAGCATCGACAATTTTTGAGAGGTCCGCACTGTCAAAATTTTATCGATTTCAGATTCGTATACTGTTCATGCGTATGCAGACAACCGTCGATTTGTCGTTCCTCGCGAAATAGAATCGAACGAGCAGGGATGAACCGAATTTACCACGTGGAAGGAAAACGGACGTTCTAATGCTCATCTCGTTTTTTCGGACCCTTGTAACGCGCACGTGCCATTCACGTGGCACTTCAAAGAGAAAAAAAAGGTGCGTTCACAAAATCGCGTATTTGGCAATACAGTTAACCCCTCGACGCCGAAATCCGTATCTCGCAAAGATTTACACCCTCGTCTATGAATGTTAGGACACTTATCAAATTTTAAATAAATCTGAAAAAAGTTATGAAATCATTAGATAATTCAACGCATGATTACTCTGTTCCATACTTTACACCACAAAGAAAATGTACACTCAATATCATATAAAATATCTCACCATGGAAATTATTGGGTTCGTGTATAAGTTCGTACCGTTTTTCTAACATTTTAAAATAATTTATTTTGTACACAAAAATTAAACGATTAATTGTGTATTCTCCTCCATTCTTCACAATGATAATTAATTACCCCATTATTTTTTATTATTCTTCATAGAAGTAGGATGGCGCTCGGAGTGTGGAGTGGCACTCATTAAAATTGCAAATTTTGACACATACAAAACATTTTCGAGCTATTCTGTCAACAATAAAATCTTTTCTGTAAGCGGTACAAATTTTTCGGTTGACCTCTGCAGTTTCAAAAATTCGAAAGGAGTTTAGTTTGGATAAAGTACTATGTTGTACAACGAACATCTCAAACTAACTGATCTGTTAAAAAGAACAGAAAAGTAACGAAAGTAAAAAGTTTAATTAGATATCCGTTGAGTTTACAATCGTTAAATTAACGATCCGTAACATCGTAAGATAGAAAGATACTAAGAATCGCATTAAGAGGTATAAAATTTTATAACAATACTTTATGAAACATAATGCTTCGAAAGTCTTCATAATTTCGAGCAAATTGAGTGAATTCTTTCGCGTTAGAACGCGATCGATTAATTATCCAAACATCCTGCTTCTCAGTTATGCGATCAGATAATGAAAACTGCAGGATGTTTTTTTTCTGACCACCGCACAGCGTTAGACATTCTTCGGCAACGTGAAATGAGAAATTTTTCGGAAAAAACTCGCATAACGATGCAACGTTGCAATATCGTTTCAGTTTGGCGATGGCCAATTACATAAACTACACCTGAAATTGGCCAACTAAAATTGCGCAAGACCTGTAACGTACGCAAAATCTTTCTGTAACGGCGTTTCAAAATTTTAAAGAAGAAAACGACACATTATGGCAAGGGGAAGAAAAATCGAGGGAATAATTGAAAATTATAAGCGGAAAATTTGCATGAAATGCATGGAAGCGAAGAACGAGCGTACTCCAAAGAGATCGTACAATATATTTCCGGCTTGCTACTTCCGCTATTCACGGAGAACCATGTGTAACCACTTCAAAGCGAACACGGTGGCCAACGGACCAAGAAGAGTTCGCCACTTGGGCCTACCTGCTTCGTCTGGAATACTTTTCATAAAATCACCTGACAAGGAGAAATGACGACCTGAGGTAGCAGCTTTTGTATGAATACTGATAAGAAGAAACAAATATTCAAATATTTCACAGGTTGTCTCTTGTTGACTGAACGTAGTTAAGCGGTAACGAGTTCACACATACTTATAGAAGCACGTACAATCACAATTAAAGAAGATAATTAGGTAGCCTGTTGTATGCGGTACACCGCGTGTATAACAATAGAAATTACAAACTAATGGGATAATAGTAATTATAATGAAAATATTTTTTGCTGCCGCCTCCGACCAAAGTAATTTTATTCTCGATTCGATTACAGTGAAATAATACGCAACACTATGACGACGGAAAAATACAATGACTGGTCGAAGCAGAATAACAAAGGAAAATAATGCGTTGCTGCTTTTGGCTCTTCTTATAGACTCTCTTATCGCAAAGTTCCCGGTGTGGGTCTTCATAGGAATGTCGCCGTCAAAAGTTAAATTAAATTTGCCGGTCAAGCGATCGTTCAATAATCAAAATGTTAAAAACTCTTTAAAGCTCAGTAAACATAGAAGCAATACATCCAGATTTCTATTCTATCAAGTAATCGATACTCCATCAAGGTCGCCACCATGAAAAGACTCAAGATTGTTTTAATATAAAGAAAGGAGTATACTGATATTAGATGAGTACATGCCATAATCGTTTCGTGCAACTGGAATAAAACAAAAAGAACTACTTTCTCATACATCCGGGAGCTTTTAGATTTCCCCGACAACCTTGGCTGCAGCCTCGATACCGTTTTTTTTTCACCTGGACGTTGTTGGAAGGACGTCCATGGCGCGTTGCAGCAAGTGCACCGCAAAATTGCTGGAGAACATCGCACCGTGCAGCAACGGCGCCACGATTATCGAAAAGAACCGGAGAAAAATTGACCCGTTCTGGGCCGGCTGCATTCCGTCGATTACCTGACCAGACACCTGCTCCTTCAATCTATCCTCCGAGAGAAATCGACGATTTTTCTGATAGCTTTAACCCATTCAAGGACGAATTCATCAATACGTTCGCGTATCGCCACTGAGTTCAAAAATCGTCCGGGTCAATAATTTACTTTTCTTAATTATTTGAACATTATTTTCCATCATGATGACTCTACATACAATACAAGATTTAGAATATAAATATTGTAGATTCATTCAAATATATAACTTAGAGATTTCACACGAGGCCAGTAAGTTTTAGGTTAAAATAAGCTATAATTTCTTAAAAGAGCTAATATTGCATCAGCGGGTGCTAAGGTGGCGATTGAACCCTTTATTTTGAGAATGCCATAAGTCACTTTCTTACTATTTCCAGATACTTAAGGTTTTGCACTTTTATATTTTTGAAAATATTATTGTTTACTATGGAGAAAATTATTTGATACGAATGAAAGAAACATATTTTAATTAAATTTATAAGTATAATTACTTTATGAGCTTGTGTTTTTTATTTGTTTCATGTAGATCACAATGTGAGAGGAAACATCCATAAATTAAGCATACTTGATAAGTTATATTTATTACTCTAAGAAATTGGTTAAATTCTTTAGGCATTAAAATTATTTAAAAAATTCTTCTTGAATGATTGCCAATGAATGATCTTCGTCAGATCAATGTAGTTTTGAGATACGAATTTCAAAATGCCGGAAACGAAGAGCAGAAGTGAAATCGTAATAATTTGGTCAGGTATTTCAAAAATTTAAACTCAGCTCTATACGTGTTTTCATGCACGTACAGTTGTTCACGTTTTACCGGTTATAGAATTACTCATTTACATTGGAAACTGGACTCTCGATAACTTGTTTCAGCTACCTCATATTTTACATCGCGAATTTGTCAAATTCTGTTAATAAACTTGAATTTCAGCTCATCAAAAATTCAATGCATGTTTAAGAAGCGTACATTTTAATATTTGTTATTTTATTTCAGAATAAAGAATACAATCGCAAATTTAAAAAAAAGAAAGTTGAAATATAAAATTGAGATTTAAAACGAAATGAGACTTATGAGTTCTGTCATTTTTTACCAGTAATTTCGTTGCTTAAACATATTTTAGAAGCAAACGGATATCGCGAAAATAGAACATATGACGAAGCGTGCATACTTAATGAAATTTCGCAGAAATTTCATTTCTAAACGCGTGCCAAATGTAAATTTATGATCAGACATTTTAGAATCCCATAAAAAAAATGTTTTGAGAAAGGTATACGAATTAATAATTTTCAAAAACGTAGTACTTTCTTGTTCCCAAGAATGTTTATTGCACCGTGAAAGGCCGCTCGGTGACATTCGAGCTTCGATGACGTATTCGTTCCGATCTCTGATTTCGTTAATCAACAAGTGCTGCGACTGTATTATTTAACGCAACGAAAAACATGTACGACCGCTTCATGAAGAAACATTTACTTACGACTAATTCTTTGCAAGCGTTTGCTATTTGAAAATCTGATTTTCAACGAAATAGTTGAGTAAAAAATTATACACGTGTTTTTCATATAATCACACAGAAAATTATATTTTGTAACGTGATATATTTACATGCTTTTTTTAGTACAGGAAACGGATTCCAAGAACCTTTAAGAACTTTCAAGAAAAGAACCTATTATTCGAACCTTCAAAACGCGGTACCAAAGCGCCTAATCCAGTTCTAATACCCTCAATAAAAGCTTTTAAAGATCCGACAGAAGATAGTTCGATAGGCTCGGACTCGAGTAAACTTCACGTTCTAACTTTCAGTGAAATTAGTCAGCGGAAATAATAATGAAGAAATGTACGAAAGCTAAACAAATTAAAGGGGATTATTTACTGTATTATGCATGCATAAAATTTCTATGTTCGTGTACAAAATGAAAATTTCACTGACAATGACTGGCATTAAAAACTAAAAAGTAATTTTTCTGGGATCATTAAATCATAAAATCAAGATTGTACAACACACTTAAAAAACCAAGACTAAATTGCATTTGAAAAAAACATAAATGTAATATTGTTCAATGTGCAGAAAGATAAAATGTTCGATTCAAAGCATTCGGCCGTGAAAAGTGTACTGCGAGTGATTGTGTCTTTAAAGATTTCTCTGTATCGAATTCAAGCACAATGAGCTCTTCTTTCAGAGCTGAACAAAACATTTAACGGATTACAATTTCCTGGAATTTTTATTATTTTTTTAATCTTCCAAAAAATCTAGATTCTGTATCATTTAATATGTAAAAAAGGAACAAAATACAACCCAAGAATGTATCTTTACAAACATTTTACATAAATTCACTGTAATATACTTTATATGAATTTTTGCATTTTTTAGAATCTAATAAATATTTTTGTGTCACGTAATTTGAAACTCAGAGTACCCAATACATAACATGTCTCCAAGATGCACTAAACCTTTAACTCTTTCACTGTTAGCGGAGCATATAAGCGTTTGACAAAGCCGCTCACCGTGCACTATCGACGCCTATATGCGTTCAGTGCAATGGCCCACTATGTAATACTACAGCTCGACCGCACGCAACGTTCGCCTCGTTTCCAAGTAGCCCGCAGTCAAATGGTTAAAGGGATAATTGAAAATGTACACTCGTTAAATAACAATATTCAGATCGATAAGGGAAATTAATAAGACTCTAATTTATGAGCCAGGTAAGGAAAGTAGCTCCACTTACGGTGGCCGCTTCGGTGGAGTACAATCATCCTGCTGTGCCTGAGGGAATTCCTTGTGGGTGTGTGTCGTCCGGCAATTTGAGAAGCTGCCAGATTAACGGGAACGGTAGTTGACAGACAGTTGGCCATTGATGGGGCCCGACCGAGTTCCTTTTCTTTATCCGGTCTATAGATTTTTCCAATGTTCCCCGTCGAAACTGCACCTGTCCACATAATACATGGCCGTTACCAAAAGTCATTACTAAACATTATATGAAACGTACTTCTGTTAGTTATGTCTTCATTTGCTTGTAAGAAGTTAGACTGTGCTGATGTCTTAAGTACCCCTTAATGGTAGTGGCTCTAAGAATTACGTTAAAGCTGTACAGTATTAAAAAGAACTGTGATTTATTGATAGAGCACAGACGTTTCCATATGAAGGAATGGTTAGAAAGCGCGTGGAATTTTCTGCGCGGCTTTGTTTTGCCATAATGCTCGCATCAGTTGAGTAGTGCATGAACAAAATGAAATTCGAGAAAGTCTGCTTGGATGCCGGCGCTGGTAAAGTGACGACCGAATTTCACCCGCGACCGTTCTATTTTCAGCCGAATAACTTTCCTAGGATAGTACCGGGGCACATCCAATTTTGTCCCGTGCCAATGATGACCGGTTATCTTGATGAATGACGCAGACTTCATAAGAAAGAACATCGAAAACGATAAAACCAGCAGACATTTGCTTTTAGTTTACCCATAGTGAGCATTTGATCCGGACTACCAGCGAAATGGACTGTCTAAACTGAACGACTTGTTAGAGCCATAGACAGGTGTTTGTGTGTTTTTGAAATTTAGTCGATCATCGACTGAAAGTTCGTTTAACTTACCCGTGACCTTGACGTTGTGAATCTTCGACACGTTACCAGCGCTGACCGCGCTGCTTACTCTGTTGTTATTGTTGTTATTGTTATTGGCCGCAGCCATCGACGGGCTGATACTGTTGTCACGAACCTGATTCAAATTGTCGGCGCTTAACGCGGAAGTCACGCAAGGTGTCATCATTGGCACGTCCTGAAGAGTGAAGCAAGAAAGTGCATGGATTAATTTCAATGGACTGCATTCCCGATTTAACGGTCCAGCGTAGTCAAACGTAACGAATATAATTCTTACTGTTCTTATGTAATTCAGAAACTACCTACACAGAACACGAGTCTAATGTTATAAATAAAAGTATACAAAATTAGGTGCAATGTTTTAGTATCTTACTATTCGATTTTATCGATCAGGAACACTCTTAAATAAAGTTCATACAGGTACATAAACTATATCGTGTACAAGTAATGATTATATGGTAGCTTGCGGTTTCTATCACTCTCGTTTTTCACTCGACTATATTCATGGCCAGACTACCGACAAAGCGACAAGCCTAACCAATTGAGTGCACTTGATCGGAACACAATTTACGTTTGCGCATTATATTATCAGTACAGTAGAACCTCGACTATCCGAACACCAACAATCCGAAAATTGGTCAGCTTGAGTCAGTTACGAACTAGAATTATCCTTAGGGATACTATGTGCCTAATTTTATACTACTGTGTATTTTACATTCTAAAATGCAATTATTACTTTTACAAAAATACAATTATGATGTGAGTCATATTGCTGCTAATTGTAGTTCGAATAATTGAAATTCTACTATACTTCTTATTTCCACTGTACATATTTATCATTCAATCTCAATTAGCAAACTTAATCTTCAAGGCATTGGGCTGCTAGCTTCATGGCACTCTAGTAGAACACTTTGATTATTGTATGGACGTCTTACCGCATAGTCCTACAAAAAAATGGAAACAAAATATAAAAATTGAATAAAAAGTTTGGTATGTGATGTGTTTCCATATTTCTGAACTTGTTATTACGCCCGAGTACAGAATCGGTGACAGGTTGCGAATGTAAACAACAACACGTGGCTACGGGACGAACGCTCACCTTAAAATTATCGTAAAAACTAACAGGACGGCTCCTTGGCGCGTACTGAATCTCCTCGTCCGGTTGCATCGTGCTACCACCGTATGCCATCGTCGAGTCTAAGGGCTGCGCGCGCACCTCGCCCGGCATCCTGCGCCTCTTCCCTTTTTTCACTTCCGCCGTCTGCAAAGTCGTGACATGTCATGAAACATTCTTTCCGCTCTATATCTATCTTTCTTCATCATCAAACATATATTTATACGTCGAATGCGATATAGTCGGTCGAAAAAATATAGCGGAGATGTAAATTAGATTATCGGTAACATTAGAAAGAGACATTCAGGATCTCTTGGGGTTCCACGACGATGGTTAACTTTTTGACGTATTTCTCTCGAGTCGTTGCCGAAAGAGACATTAATTCTTGAAAAATATATTATTTAAATATATTTGCATCCATACTGGATGGCGAAGAGTCAACTGGCATATTTAAAATTTTCTAATTTAAAGATTAGAACTAATTGTAAGTCAGTTAAAATGGAGTCATTTGCTCTTTCCATTGCCACCCCAATCGCTACTCTACGTCATCAACGGCCGAACCAATTCAAATTTAAAACATGTCAATCGGCTGTGTCTTATGTATGTTTACTTGTATTTATCCGCGTATACAAGTTGTATTTTAAAAGTAATGAATAAAATAAACTATATATTTTCAGAATCTTTCTTGAACTATTATCAATTTACATCTGTATAGTTACGTTCACTTCTGGAATCAATAGGAACAGAATTTGGAAGAAGCTTTATACGACCAGGGTGAAGTTTCGGTTTGACCGTTTGACAATGAGTTGCACTTTGTTGCTGCGGCTCCGACATTTAAAACTCGTGTTTGTGTGGCGGTCAGTGAAATGTACGAGCTCACTATATCTTTGCCACAGACTACACATTGTACACGTTTATTTATCCGTTTGAAAATTTTCCCGGCTTCTTGAACTTACTGCTAAGCCCTTATTATCCAGACTATCTATTTATATGAACCCTTGTGTAGTAAAATACAACAGTGACATGTTTATTGCGAAGGAACTGGACAACCTTATTGCGAAATACATATACAGCTTCGCTTCTTGAAATCGCTGGAAGCGATGCTAGAGATACTGAATCAATTTGTTTGCTTGTTTTAACATGTATTGACTATTTATGGCTATTTAGCTGGGGACCTACTGTTTGTGGTGTGCTTCTATCACCCTATTTAACAATAACCACATCAGCCATCGCTGTCACCAGAAAATGTTGATGTATGTAAGTCATGATAAAATGGGACTGTTTTTAACGTAGAATACGTTTTCTGGCATGACCTACCTCGAAAATCCGTTACGCAACGGTGCGTTACGTTTTGTTACACATCTACATTTATATATATATATATATATACTAAACGATGTCCTACGCAATTGGGACAAGCTGTATTTTCCAAACGGTTAGAGATGGATAAAAAAGCTGTAAGTCAAAATTAGATGGTATCCAATGATGCATAATCCGGAAATAATTTTATGCATTGGTGCACCTGGAAAATGCAATTATATACTTTTTTTTAAATAGAATCCTTCACTTTTGACTGGACTATTAGACGCAGTGTTTTAATCTCTACAAAAAGGTACTAAAGTACTTATGTCCTAAACCTGTTAGTTCAAACGTTATTACAGTTAAGAGTTTGCTAAATTACTTTTCTGCTTATCAGCACATTTTCGCAGAGATATTCTCGAGTACTTACACATTATAAACTACGCAATACAATGTTTGTAAACATGAATCGATTGCTAATATGAACCAGTGCATAATTAAATTTCGAGATATCGATAATAGAATTTCGATATATCGATAGTCGAATTTCGAAATATCGATAATCGAATTTGGAGATATCGATAATCGAATGTCGCGGTATCGATAATCGAATTTCCAGATATCGATATCTCGATTATACACTGGTTGAAATTAGCATGGGATTCATGTTTGCAAACACTGTAATGCGTACTTTATAATGCGTAGTAGCACACGAGAATATCTCAGCGAAAATGTGATGATAAGCAGAAATGTAATTTAGCATACTTTTAACTGTAATAACTTTTGAACTAACGGGTTTAGGACATAAGTATCTTAGTACTTTTTTGTAGAAATTAGAAAGCTGCATCGAATAGTCCAGTGAAAAGTATAGGATTCTATTGAAAAAGAATATGCAATTGCATTTTCCAGGTCCACCAATGCATAAAATTATTTCCAGATTATGCATTATTGGATACCATCTAATTTTGGCTTATAGCATTTTCATCCATCTCTAACCGTTTGGAAGATACATCTTGTCTCAATTGCATGGGACACCCTGCATACAGAATATCCCGGCATGCTGTTATGCTTTTCTGCGCGGCAGGCTGCATGGGTTGTATCCCTACCACATATCCTCTCTTGCTCCTCCGGAGCCCAGTCGACCAACCGATGCTTTGTCTCTCTCGCTCCCAAGGCGATGACAACTGGTGCTACTCGGTACATTGTGCCTCTTTATTCATGGACAGCGAACATTGATCGTTACAGTTTATATTTCACCGAATAGCGATATGAAAGATATCGAATGCTTTTTTCTGAATAATTTACTCATGTATACACCCAAGCATGCAAAATGTTTGAAGAATTACGTGAAAAACAGTATGGGTGCATTCCAATAATTGTGAGTGGAGATTTTAATCTAGATTTAAAGAAGAGGGGGAACAAAGAATTTATATATTTCATGGAGGATAGGTTCCGATTGCAGCTCAAAACGAACCCATTTCTATCACCTACTCGTGGTAGTTCTTGTATCGACATGGTACATATTTGCTCGACATACAGACAAAATAGATTCAAAAATTATATTAGTTACTTTAGCTATCACAAACAATTGTTAAGTATAACTTCAGATTGTGAAAAAAGCCGTTGTTTATACATAAAATTTATCATTGCATCTTTGTGTCGTTTTATTATTATTGTTAAAAACAAACAAAATACGTATTCTACGCATGATGTTTTCATGAAAACTGTGAACTTTTTTTTAATATGCGCGATACTTCTGACAGTGAAACACTTTTTTTTTGCAAGTTATTGATCACTTATATTTCTGCTTCACTTACATAATTTGCTTCCACGAGGCATTTTACTGTATATTTAATCTTAGAACTATCAATTTTCATGGGATAACACACCAAATAACACAAAACTAATTACTGCAGTGAAAATCACACGAATAACTTCTTCCTATATTCTGATTTCGTTAGCAAATAACGACTGTCATATTTTTGTCGCGGAGAAAACCACGTATTTACATTCATTGCCTAAATTCTTGGAATTGCAGCCTTCGATATTTCGTAGAACTGTAGAGTGTGGTTCTACATAAAGTAAACAATAACAGTACGACTGAAGAAAGCAGAAATTCCTGAGTTCAATAGAATTTACCTTTGTTTTGTGTATGCTTATAATTTTGTCGTGAAGTGTAAATGTATGCAGTAAAATAAGTAAAAAATGTTATAAGAGCATACATAATGAATAGGATATTTTTTCAGTTGTAGAAAACATTATTCGTACTGCGTATCATGTTTGTGTTTTGGACTTTTTGAATGAATTCGAACAGAAAGGAAAAAATGACTGGAATCACAATTATTGACGTTACAATGAATATTATAATATCATAAGTTTGTATACATTTGGAAGAAAGACTGGTCATTTTGTTAGGATCGAAATTGTAAGCCATGGAAGTTTGTAAAACGTACATTTGCGTTCAAAGATCATGTAGATGAGTTTTTTCCAAAATCGTCCAAGATCACTGTAAAATACATTTGCCTTCGACAATACTTTCTTTTTCAATTATTCGAGAACAGTATCTTACACCCTGCTGTGTACCGCGAACTAAAGCGACACTGATTACCGCGCTTTCAAACCGAAATTCACTTTCACGCGTCAAAGTACATAGTTCGCCGAAGAAAAACATCGTTGCAATTCGCATGAAACAGCAAACTATTCTTACCTGAATGCCCGAGTCAGCTCATATTCAGTTTTCGTTTCTCGTCGACCACAGAAGCTACGCGGCGCGAATCTCCTTGTCTCTCGACCACAAATCTTCAACTTCCCGGAAGCACACCTGCGATCGTGGCTCGCGAATGACTCACGAAGCGATTCGCAGGCAACTTCAGAGGGAAATTTCACTTAATCCGTACGGACGTGTCGTAAGTCACGGCTCGGATCCTCCTGTTTCTCTATGAGGAGCGAAACAACCAGAGATCGACGTTTCTCGATTTCTCTGATGTCCCGTACACGTGCCCGGTCACGTGTACCCGCTATCCGTCACACCGTAAAGGCCTGAAACATACAGAGAAATCGTCAACCAGGGAATATTCGTATATCGCTCAGCGATCGAAACGATTTGTATCAATTACTCGTGAAAGGCACTGCATCGAAAGTACGTTGGTACGATTGCTAATGTACAGCTTGTTTCGTACGTCATTGAAAGTGGATTTCGAAATGTAACGGGAGAAGTTGGCTGTATAACTTAATCCACGCCGATTCCTGGATTCGAGAATTGCGTGGACAGTGACGTAACGTGCTGCTCAAGCGCCCGTATACATCTTATTATTATGGGATATCTTTTTAATTAGAATTTACTTATCTGTGTTTAACCTATACGTTTAAGCGTCACACCAGATTTCTTTTGTGTGTTTTTGGTAGTTTATTTTATTTCACGAATCTCATACGATTTCTACAGTTTGTGTTACGTGACAATTGCTTTAGAGGTGAAAGTACCGACAACGTTATTGATAAATATCGGTAAGATTCTACATTTATGGGTTCAGAGTGTGAAATGGCTCAACTGCAACCCCATCTTATAGAATTATTTTAAATCTGAATTAAAATGGTACGTATTCTAAAATGCACATTATGTACAGCAGCGACGAAGAATTACGATTACATGGAGTATTTGGCAACTCTGCGGAACCTAAAAGTATTGTTTATATTTAGGTCGATCGGTTTGAAGCTGGCAGAACATTCCTAAAAGACGATCAGTCTAGTGGACGACCAAACACTGTTGTAAACGGATAGATAAAAGAGACACTCTAAAAGTTCTTCGAAGAAGGTCTAGAAAAACTAGTTTTTGCTGTGACAAGTATATACAATTAACCCTTTGACTACGGACTACTTGAAAACGAGGCGAACGTTGCGGGCGGCCGAGCTGCAGCAGTACATAGGAAGCCATTGCAACGAACGCCTATGTGCGTCGACAGTATGCAATAAACGGCCTTGTTAAGCGCATGTAGGTGTCGTTAGCAGTCAAAGGGTTAAATGGAAATTATATTGAAGAACTACAATGTAACATAGACGAAACTAAGTGAAATAAAGAATTTAGAGCATAATTTCCAGTACTGTGGAAACATCCCTCGTATATTTATCTACTTGTTGAGTTAAACTAAAATAAAAGTAAAAACCGTAACGTTACAATTTGGGTATCATTCATTCCTACTATCATAATGGATACTTTAATGATATATCGATAACGAATCAATAGACGCTAACAGCATCTCTAAATTCCGCTAAAAATCGATTTAACTACTGAAATTATATTTTTAGCATTGGTATCATTGCATTTCGTCCTATTGTAGGGACGCAGAGCCTAAACACCTCAAAATTATATTCTTAATTATGATAAATGTTTTTCACTATGTGTCGTAACATTGATGTCTATTACTTTTGACTTCCATGCTAATTTTCAAAATAATAAGATTTTCAATGCAAAACTTTGCACATACCGTGTTCGAGTCTGTCTATGTAAATGACAAGTGACCTTAAAGCGCCTACTTTCGATGTCCGTACTGTATCAAAATATGAATCACTTGAAATTACAATACAATGAATCCTTACGCATTGTTACGTGAAAAATTCTATGTGACTTGAGAGATTGAGAAATCCACTTACGAAAAAAAGTCGCGTCTTTTCCCGTGGGAAAGCACTTGTTACGAGTATCACTCATCGGAGTTGATCCGATTGCTTTGACCTCGTGGGACAAGGAGCCCGATCAATTAAATCCCCATTTCGAGGGGCATAAGTCATTCCTCTAGACACGAATCTCTTGTGTCGCAAACTTACATTTCATAATGTACTAGAAACGAGTTTTGAGACGACCGTATCACGTATACAGGAAGTTATGCACAGAATTAAGTTCACTTTTCTGAGATCCCGTATCGTAGAAAGCATTGTCGCGCTCGTGTAAAAGTCGGAGGATACAAACATGAACAGAAAAACGGAAACTAAGACTGTGTCGTGGCATATTAATTTATCCGGTAACGCAGTAACATTTTTATCGACAGGATGTCCGTATAAAGCTTTTCTGATAGCTCGCATAGTGTTCCGTGAAAATAGGCTAGACAGCGAACATTTCCATTGTATTTCAATTAGTTCGATGAACCCTTTTTCACCCGTTCGATCATCGATGCTGTGTAAGCTGCATGCGACATTTAATTTTTTGCATTATTCAAGAGGCGGCTTAGACGGTATTTTTTTCTAGAAAAATGGAAGATACAAAATAAAACAAAAACTATCTCGTAAAGTATATGTCATGGTATTTAGTAAACCCATTAGTATGGTCAAACTCTAGGCTAGAAGTATAGCTCCATAGTACCGAATAATCGCCGTGTGCTACGGACCACTTCACCGGTCCAGATAAGGTTGTTTATTATACGCGATGATTTACTACATCAGCGTAACTTGTAAAAAAGTATACGATACATAGGGTATGTCATTTAAATCGATCCAAGCGAATATCTTTTAAACCATTACTGATATTGGAAAACATTTCAGACGAAAGTTGAATGATATCAAGGATAGAATGTGGTGTCATTGAAACCATAAAAGTATCAAAAAGCCGTTTTTCGATATCTCATTTCATTTAAGAGATATTGGCTTGTAACACTTTACGTGACTCATCCTCTGTATGCATATATTTCATTAAATATCTTGCAGTTATACAACACTGAAGTAGCTTAACAACTGACATAATACAAATTACAATAATGAAGTATTCAATCTACTATGTATTCTATCCTTGAAAATTTCTACGCATGAAGGTTTTTCGAAAGTTTCAGCGCTCAAAGGGTTAATAGTTCACTTTCTACGATTAAAATATTTTTGACTCTCGTCCAATAACCGAAGTTAAGCTACACTAGGTATGGTCAGCTTTAAGTTGGGTGACCGTTTTTGGTGCTTCTGTGTTGCTGTTAGATTTAGATTTCTTGCTTCCTTTCGGAGTATTACGTACCTTTTTATAAATAAAATATTACTAAACCTCGAAAGATGGAATTTTAAGAGCGCGTCTTATATTCCCCAACGAACTATAATCTCGTTATACATAGTGTAGCTCCTGTATGTTATCTTTCGGATTTTACAAAATAATGTAAATTTGTTTATTTCTTCATTCCTGTGGCTTTCCTTGTTATTCACATACCTCTTTTCATTTTAATTAACACTCTAACTACCATACTGTGTTAGCTAAAATTGACAAACTCTTTAATTTGTACACAAAATGAATGTAACCTTGAATTATATTCTTTTTAATCATTAATATTACAGACTTTCATAATTTTTTTACTGGTTGTATTAGACCTTATTAGATATATTTGTTAACACAATTAAAATATTTATCGTTTTTCTTTCTAACTTGGTGATCTTCTTGAACCATGGCTGCGTTGCTGTTGACACTTGGTGGTTCGAAACTCACCTAAGACTTTCCGGCTAAATGATCATAGCAGTTGATGTCGAGTTACGTAGAAGAGAAGAGAACATTTGTACCATAAGACGGAGGTCATTCGTTACGGAGAAACGAATGAAAGGAAGTATCGACACGGTGGACACGCTTACATCACAAGAGTTTTCCATCCATCATCGAAGCGCGACCGTACCTTGACGTTTTTTTTCATTCTGTGAGCCGTTCGTGAGGCGACTGTGAGCGGGGCTTTACTTTCACGATGCAAGATTCGAAGTTAATACCGACCGATGTTACGCAACACGATACGCAACGCAATGAAACCGTGGCTCGCTGGGGCTCTACACAATAATGTGACCTACCTATGGCCAGTGTTCGGGTTACGGCTGGAAATAAGTCATTTCTCCATTAAGCCCCTTTATGCGGCGCTCACAGTCACGTTACCGTGACCAAGAGTATACTGAA
Organism: Macropis europaea; assembly: GCA_916610135.2. Taxonomy (NCBI): domain Eukaryota; kingdom Metazoa; phylum Arthropoda; class Insecta; order Hymenoptera; family Melittidae; genus Macropis; species Macropis europaea. The sequence goes on along the minus strand of OU744345.1, from coordinate 18,574,813 downwards.
CTTTAGCACATTCGCGAACGGTCGGAAAATCATCGGTGAACTTGCAATTTCTCCCGTACTTTTAATTCGATTCATCAATCAACTCATTTGCGTCATTGGCACATATACACTACCGTCGATAAGTATTTAGACATCTTCACATCATCGGAAGAATATGAAATATATTTCAAGTAAAACTTTTCAATGTAACTTTGGTCACTGGTTTTGTCTTACGCGTTCATGTACAATAATCATTGAAGACGGTAATATTTAACATAAAGTAGTGTAGATAAAAAGGCAATAACTACAGGTGGACGATCAGTGGTTTTGCAGAGGTACTCGAGTGTGGTGACTCTAGCTGTACGTACGCTGTGTCTGTTTATCGTATAGGTCTCTGGATGACTAAAATATCTAATTTAGATTGAAGAAGATACGTTAAAACAATTAACTGTCAGACTACCTAAAATAGTTAACGCTGTTTTTGCTCTGCGAGGTGGATACATAAACGAACAAAATATTTAACAATTTTCGTGCATTTGTTGGTAAGATTTTTAACGTACAATTCATTTTGGTTCTTCTATATGTCAATAACATTAATTGATGTTAATCCATTTAGAGAGGCTTTCATTAGAATAAGGATATGCATTTTAATCAGGTTCCACCAAGCGTCCAAATACTTATGCACGGTACTGTATGTCAGTGAATTGCACGGTGGACACGAACGCGTTAGTGTTATTCGTAACGTTTTCATTTTGTTTTCATTTTGTATTAAAAAACGCTGAAATTAAATATTTTATCTTACTCTTAGCGATATAAATTTTGTGGACAAAATAATACCTGTGAGTCCGTAGGAGAGAATCAATATGGATTTTTATTAAGCTTCAATCACCACATGATTTATGTACTTGTTCCTGCACATTTATCAGTAAAAAATCACTGAAATATTAAGTTTTTTATAATTTTTAATGATAAAGGCATATTTTTCATATTTCCGTATGATGGAAATAGGTTAACTCAATACTGTTCGACAAATTAGTACTAACGCCTGCATTCATTAACCTGTTAACTGGGAAATACGATTTAACACATTCACATTATGTACATAGACAAGTTACTTGCGCTAGCATACTATCCCCTTTATTCTACCAATGTAAACTAGGCCGAAAGCTCAGTGTCGGTCATCGGTGACCGTCGTGGCGGTGAACGTGTTAACTTGTTACCTGAAAACGCCCCTGTGTGGAGCAAAACTGGTTTTTTTACTCGTTTTCGACTAGAGACAAAAAATTACGCAGTTGACAGGTTAACCCATTCGCTGCGACACGATTCCAGTAAAATCCGTTCACCATCTGCGGAACGTTGATTGCTGAGATAACAACGATTAATGTCCTTTGTTCATTTATACGTATTATTATACTTTGTTCCTTTGATTCAGGATATAATTTATTTACAAATTACTTTTATGCTTTCAAAAATTTCTCTGAGCCGTAACTCAATAGTAATTCAGTTCTGGATTTTCGTATACTATTTTCAAATAACGAACAGTTCTCAAAGTTATTATAGTGGCCGCCCGCATATAAGAGGCTACTTTTTAAGGACGTTCGTATACATCTTCCGTAATTATATTCATGTATGTATAGTGACAAATCTTCATTATAAAATATGTACACAATATGTATGCCAACCTTTAGAAGCATATAGTATTTATATAAATAAACAATAAAGTCTTAAGAACCTATGCAAGGTCAGGATATGATCGATGAATAATTAAATTAAAAAAACAATGTAAAATTTAATTGTATAAAAATAAATATGGAAGAAAAAGGAACAAAATAATAATCGTCTTAATACACTTTCAGTAACTTTCGTCGTTCGCCGACCGTTTCTACTCTTGTGTTGCGTCGTAAGACTCCGACTCGCGACTGTTGTTGTTTTTCTAAGTGCATCCACACTCTCGCATGCACGGTCATTTGTCCAGACACTTTGTCCTCCAACGCCTTGCACTCGGCACACGCACGCACACACACATGCATCTCAGCGTCCAACGTTTGATATTTTTAGAATCGTAACTACTACACCTGTGCCTAAAAATCGTTCATTTTTAATTCGACTAAAAGCGTCTCGTATTAAAATAAATAGGGACGAGATAAATCGTCTTGCTTGCAACAAATACGAACGTGTCCTAACTTATTTATAATGAATTTATAAATCAATATCAATTGTTGCTTAGTGTTCCCAGGTGCAAACAAAAGGAATAAAAATACATAGCCGACTATACTGAAAATGAAAAATAAATGATACATTGAGTTTACTCGTCTTGTAAATCACAGAGGCATTTTCGAATGACGATTTAACACTTTGACTGCCATGTCACCCATATGTGGGCTGACACTTAAATTCAATTGTTATTTATCTGGCTGTGAATAGTATTAGTAAAATTATCTAAAAAGAAAGTACAGTCGAAGGCAAATGTATTTTACAGTGATCTTGGACGATTTTGGAAAAAACTCATCTACATGATCTTTGAACGCAAATGTACGTTTTACAAACTTCCATGGCTTACAATTTCGATCCTAACAAAATGACCAGTCTTTCTTCCAAATGTATACAAACTTATGATATTATAATATTCATTGTAACGTCAATAATTGTGATTCCAGTCATTTTTTCCTTTCTGTTCGAATTCATTCAAAAAGTCCAAAACACAAACATGATACGCAGTACGAATAATGTTTTCTACAACTGAAAAAATATCCTATTCATTATGTATGCTCTTATAACATTTTTTACTTATTTTACTGCATACATTTACACTTCACGACAAAATTATAAGCATACACAAAACAAAGGTAAATTCTATTGAACTCAGGAATTTCTGCTTTCTTCAGTCGTACTGTTATTGTTTACTTTATGTAGAACCACACTCTACAGTTCTACGAAATATCGAAGGCTGCAATTCCAAGAATTTAGGCAATGAATGTAAATACGTGGTTTTCTCCGCGACAAAAATATGACAGTCGTTATTTGCTAACGAAATCAGAATATAGGAAGAAGTTATTCGTGTGATTTTCACTGCAGTAATTAGTTTTGTGTTATTTGGTGTGTTATCCCATGAAAATTGATAGTTCTAAGATTAAATATACAGTAAAATGCCTCGTGGAAGCAAATTATGTAAGTGAAGCAGAAATATAAGTGATCAATAACTTGCAAAAAAAAAGTGTTTCACTGTCAGAAGTATCGCGCATATTAAAAAAAAGTTCACAGTTTTCATGAAAACATCATGCGTAGAATACGTATTTTGTTTGTTTTTAACAATAATAATAAAACGACACAAAGATGCAATGATAAATTTTATGTATAAACAACGGCTTTTTTCACAATCTGAAGTTATACTTAACAATTGTTTGTGATAGCTAAAGTAACTAATATAATTTTTGAATCTATTTTGTCTGTATGTCGAGCAAATATGTACCATGTCGATACAAGAACTACCACGAGTAGGTGATAGAAATGGGTTCGTTTTGAGCTGCAATCGGAACCTATCCTCCATGAAATATATAAATTCTTTGTTCCCCCTCTTCTTTAAATCTAGATTAAAATCTCCACTCACAATTATTGGAATGCACCCATACTGTTTTTCACGTAATTCTTCAAACATTTTGCATGCTTGGGTGTATACATGAGTAAATTATTCAGAAAAAAGCATTCGATATCTTTCATATCGCTATTCGGTGAAATATAAACTGTAACGATCAATGTTCGCTGTCCATGAATAAAGAGGCACAATGTACCGAGTAGCACCAGTTGTCATCGCCTTGGGAGCGAGAGAGACAAAGCATCGGTTGGTCGACTGGGCTCCGGAGGAGCAAGAGAGGATATGTGGTAGGGATACAACCCATGCAGCCTGCCGCGCAGAAAAGCATAACAGCATGCCGGGATATTCTGTATGCAGGGTGTCCCATGCAATTGAGACAAGATGTATCTTCCAAACGGTTAGAGATGGATGAAAATGCTATAAGCCAAAATTAGATGGTATCCAATAATGCATAATCTGGAAATAATTTTATGCATTGGTGGACCTGGAAAATGCAATTGCATATTCTTTTTCAATAGAATCCTATACTTTTCACTGGACTATTCGATGCAGCTTTCTAATTTCTACAAAAAAGTACTAAGATACTTATGTCCTAAACCCGTTAGTTCAAAAGTTATTACAGTTAAAAGTATGCTAAATTACATTTCTGCTTATCATCACATTTTCGCTGAGATATTCTCGTGTGCTAAAAAGAGGTAACGGAACCATCAAAAGAGTATAACAAATTTTTAACATCACTGATTAAAAACGGTATATTTTGTGACCACTCTTATGTTGTATCAAAGTCTAGGAAAGTCTGTTGTTTTCAGCCTGTATAATGTGATCAGTCAACGTGTTAATACGTCATCCCTTGTTAACAGATACAAATCTCAGAAAATTCTGATGTAAGATTCGCTTCAGGGGTTTAGCCTCAAAGCAAAAGAATTCGCAACAGGTTGGTTCTCGAGTGAGGTCACTACCGTTCGTTTCCAGTTATTTCCACGATTATCCGCCGTAACATGAAATTACGCGTTCTTTTTTTAACGAACAATGTAAGCCTCGTTGAACCTCGTTTACGCGATCCTATCGATCTTTTTTTTCTAAATATTACGCATCCGCATAATCGCTCCGTTTAATTATAGGGGTCTGCATAAACGCATCGTGTTCTATTTGCGCATTACACGGTAGTACAAAATGCGTCAGCCAAAACGGAGTGTTGCCAACTATAAGGAGGATAGGAAATTCATAAAATTATGTAAGAACCAGCCGAAGGAAAATAGTGTCAAATTTATATTGAAAAACGTTTGCCGATAACCTTTATACGGGGTGTTTCGTAAACATCTAACACTATAGTTAATGCTGGAAAATAATTATTGAATGAAGTATGTTGCATTTAGAGGAGTTTGAACAATAGAAAAATTTAATTTTTCGTGTAACTCATATTTTTGAAGATTTCAAGATGACCATGAAATTTGTATATTGTACTCTGCACTATGAATTGCAGGATATATAGTTCTCAACGAACTGAATAAAACATGTCCAGTGCTCGTGCGTTGAAAAGTAATTATTATTTGAGAATCTGCTGAAACGATTATTTAAAAAATTGTTAATAACTGAGATAATCTTGAGCTTTTGACTTATGTTTGATAAACATTTGTTATTTGTCGAGGACTATTTCTTCTGTAAGCTCTGAATACATTTTTTAATAACCTGTATAACGTTCATAATCATACCTATAATAATTTTCAAGAAAACATACCAGTTATTAAAAAAAAGATAGTAGACAATAAATAGAATAAAAAATGTTTAGTAAAGAGAGGTGAAAATATTGTCTGACCCCTAAATTTTGTGTTGCAACAAACTTTTCAGAAAATTGTTTATAGCGCGGAAATGTTGAATTTTCGTTCTACATGGGACCTACATAGCATTACTTCTGCGTGTAAGTTATAAAAGAATTTAACCCAGTCGCTGTGTGTGGTATAGTAATAGCTAAGCAATAACGTTTGATTTTTTTTATTAATGTATTATATTATGCTTTGGTTATCCTCTGTTCTACTCATCTATTTTTTACTATTATGTTCTAACTCAACTCTGAATTTTCCTATATCGATTTGGAACCAACAAGCAGTTCTCAAAGTCATTATAGTGGCCGTTCGCAAATAGATAGCTACTTTTCTAAGACGTATAAATACATCTTTCGCAACGAAAATGTTAAACAAAACTCTCAAAGTGTTTACCTCCGTTTAACATCGAAACGTAACCATAATCTTTCTAATAAATTTATTTTGTATTCTTTCTTGTTCATCACGAATATAATTAATTGTCAAAGGATCCAAGAATAAATTAAAAGATTACGGTACCTAGTCTGTTGATCCATTTCGAAAATTTTCTTTAACTGTTTGAGTGCTATGGACGCATGCTTGCGTCCTCCAAAACTCATCTGCATAATCTCTGAATGCATATGTACGTTTTATAAATTTCCATGGCTTATAATTTTGGCATTAACAAAAGTGCCAGTCTTTCTTCCAAATATATAAACTTACGATATTATAATATTCATTGTAACGTCAATAATTGTGATTCCATTCATTTTTTTCTTTCTGTTCGAATTCATTCAAAAAGTCCAAACACAAACATGATATGCAGTACGATTAATGTTTTCTACAACTGAAAAAATATCCTATTCATTATTTATGCTCTTATAACATTTTTTACTTATTTTACTGCATACATTTACACTTCAGGACAAAACTATAAGACATACACGAAATTGAGGAAAATTCTATTGAACTCAGGAATTTCTTCTTTCTTCATTCGTACTGTTATTGTTTACTTCATGTAGGACCACACTCTGCAGTTCTACGAAATATCGAAGGCTGCAATTCCAAGAATTTAAGCAACGAATGTAAACATGTGGTTTTCTCCGCGACAGAAATATGACAGTCGTTATTTGCTAACGAAATCAGAAGATAGTAAGAAGTTATTCGTGTGATTTTCACTGCAGTGATTAGTTTTGTGTTATTTGGTGTGTTATCTCATGAAAATTGTTAGTGCTAATATTAAGTATACAGTAATATGCCTCGTGGAAACAAATTAAGTGAAGCAGAAATAAAAGTGATCAATAACTTGCAAGAAAAAAGGTTTCACTGGCAGAAGTATCACGCATATTAAAAAAAAAGTCGTTGTGCTATACGTAACTATCTAAAAAATAAAGAAAAGTACTTGAAAAAACATCTTGGTGGACGCTCAAACGCAGCAACTGCTCGAGAAGGACGTGCCATTTTAAGGATGGCATCGAATTCAGCTTTCACAGCACGACAAATTGCGAGAGAAGTTAGCGTCAGTACAAATATAAGAAATGTACAACGGATTATTAAAGGAGCTAACTACTTAAAACGACTAAAATTTCTAAAGAAATCATCACTAACTGCGAGGTCCCAAAAAGCACGATTAGATTTCGCGGAGAAAAAAGTGCAATGGAACAAAAAATGGCGGAAAGTAATACTTTTAGATAAAAAACGCTTTAATTTAGATGGTCCCAATGGCTTTTATTATTTTCATGACCTGAAAACAGGAAAACTTATTAAACAGAAAAGACAAATGGGTGGAGAAGTTATGATGTGGGCGGATATAGATTACGCTGGTAAAAGCAATATCAAGTTTATTTCCAATATAATATGAATAGTAAAACATATGTTCAAACAATCCACGTACAGTTAACGAAACATGCCTGTCAAATGGCCTCACAAAATTTTATTTTTCAACACAATAATTCATGTGTGCATACAGCAAAGTACGTTAAAAATTTTCTGGAAAAAGAAAATAACGAAGTGCATAATATTATCATGGCCCGCCAAATCTCAGGATGTGAACATTATAGATAATTGGGGGATGCTTGCACGACAAGTTTATGTAAACAGCAGACAATTCAACACTATAGAAAAGTTAAAAAATTGTATTTGAAATGAATGCGTATCATTGCATCAAAATGTTATAAAAAAATTATATGAATCATTATCAAAGAGAATGAACACAGTTATAAAAAACGGAGGTGGTAGTACACACTATTAATAGGTAAATAAGAATCATTTTTCATGAATTTTCATTTATTTTACAAAAAAGTATTCCCTGTCTTATAGTTTTGTCGCACTGTTTTTCAGTGAAAAATTTGCAATTGCAAATAATCTCTATTTAAACTGAAATTATTACAGATATTTTTATCAGAATATATGTTTACTGAAGTAGTTCAATTTTACTTTAGCCACTTTACAAAATTATGTGTTTATATAATAACATTAACCAAAATCATAGATGTTTTAAAGTTTTGTCGCGGAGTGTAGTCCCTGAAGTATTGACGTACACTTATGAAATATCCTGTATATGTTTTTTATTAATCCAAATACTTCCTTCGCCAACATTTTCGTCATTACTTTAAAATAACTTTACAGAACCAATCATTACCGTATTAATAACACGATGCTGTACTACTGTCTGTGACAAAAGGTATTTTCCCCATTTGCTGACGTTAAAAGATTCCAGTTAAATCAAGAAAAATATCATCTGTAAACAATAGCATGTAAACCTTGTAATCCTCGTATGACAATTAATTAAAACACACCAGGAGTCATGTTTGTTATCTGGCACCACGATTCTACGTCATTTGTTAAACAAACATGTTTACGTGTACGGAAACGCACAACGGTAGAAAGCAAAATGCGATACGTTAAATAAATAGAGCAATTTAGTTGACATAAATGTAATTGTATTAATATACGCAATCACATTGTATTAATTCAATTAATTATTTTATACAGTTCATTCATACGATTTAGGTAGCGCTTTAAAATTATGTACACGTAACTGTACCACGCTGAATATTAAAGTTGTGTATAATTTCGAATGATGAATCTCGAAGTGCTGTAATCGTGTTGATGGAAATTCCATCGCGTGCGATCCTGCGAATTTAATTTCGCAATTGCGTTCATTAGAATTCATATGCTCCCGACAATAATTGTTACGCGTTCGTACACTTCGTGATTAGAGTAGAATACTTGTAATCACGAAGACATACTAAGCTTTGCATACCTATTTTATAAAAACAGAAAACTACCAATTATTTTAAATTTTTCTTTGACATTTAATTTTATTTTTTTTAAAGAAACTGTTAAAAAATTTTAAGAATCGTTCTTGGTGACCGAACGGTGCCAATTCATGATTATGTGCGGTGCAAAAAAAAGTTCAGCGTTCGCAAATAATTCAACGCATTCCAGACACTTCGAAGCAGCAATTCTCATCGTCAGTTAGAGAAACATTCGACACGTGCGACCTGCGGTTGTTCTAATTAAATTCTCCGGTGACAAACCGTTCCCAGGGTTCATGAACGTGTGAGTCTTATCAATAGCCAAACGGCGATATTGCAATGCTCAAAAGTTATTATACGCTTCGTCAAATTCATTGACGTCTTTCATTCAAAAGGAGCTTCAAAAGGAGCAGCACTGTCCAGAGGATATTGCTTGTAATTTCTAAATGCGTGCAACAAGGAGTGAAAAGAACATTTTGTTCCTTTAACACGAATTAACTTATTATTTCGATTCTTTATAACTTGTTAAACTTTCGACGTTCTACACGTTTTTATTTTTTTAAACAGAGTCACTGTTAATTTTTACTGCAAATTTAATTTTTGCAGAGTCACTGCAATTTTTAAAATTTAAGATTTACATTGATCATAATACGGTATTTTCCACTGTCAAGTCAAAATGTTAAATATAAACACTCTCTGTTGTCATAAATCTTATTAAAAGTAAACGAAATTTGCTTTATAAAAAAAGTCACTCGTTTTTACAATCTTAGGCTGGTGTAGTACGGTATTGTTCCAGCGTTATCATACGAGTGAAATGTTTTTTTTGATAACATGATACAGCTGCTGGTTCGGTGTACACCCACGAGTATTTGAGTTTACTCCAATAAATTCGCTGCCACGCGGTAGACGTGCGTAAATGTTTAACTTACTGAATGTTTTTGTTCTCGAGGGACAATGAAATAAGAGAAATTTAAAACGTACCTAAAAAACGATCGGTTCCGCTGAATCGAAAATGTCTTTCGGCCGATTTTCGTCGATGCACGAAACCGTTCACCACTGTATCGATTCGAAGATTTACAATTCAGGTCATGCGAATCGTCGACGAATCAGGTAAAAATACGATGCCGATGCAATACGAATTCACCGAGCGCGCGGTTACATAATTTCTAGAGACGTGGTTAAACTCTTCTCAGTTTCGCGAGCACATCCTCATCACTGAGCGATTCTACGAAAAAAAAAATAATGGAACGCAAGGTTAAAAGCAAATAAAAACCGACAGAAACAAATCGATAGCCTTGAATTGCACTAACCGTGTCGTTCATTATTCAGAAGACCCTCGCGACACTCATCAGATGGAAAATTAAGAACGATGGAAAGAAAATGTTTGGAGATCGGGAAAACGGAAGGTTCTCAAGTACCAGCGCAGAGTATCGATCGATCGAGCTGGTTACGAATCGCGAGGGTCGTTCTACGTTCCGGGACCGGTACCGAAGGATCAACAACGAATTCCAAAGCAGAAAGATAAACAACGCAACGCTGCTCCGCTGGTGTCGCGGTGACAACTGAAGTCTCTCGTTTCGCGCGTCTCGGCGAGCCTCACGAGGCCCCACCAAAGTGTTCTCCAAAGTCACCGGACGCACCAGGTGTCAGCGGGCCTCAAACCAACCGACTCACGACAGGTGACACGATCGTCCGAAGAACATTCCTGTAAACGAGCAGAGAAAACGTTTTACACTCTCCGATACAGGATGTTTCCAAAACAGGTGACCTATATTTAGAATCCTATTCTATTTTTCTTACTCTCCTTTCTCGGCCTGTTTTGAGGTTATATCTTAGGAATTTTTGTTTAGAAAACTGAGGAACATATTTTTATGAAAGTTTGTAGATTTATGAATATACATTTATACTCCACTTACAAATTTTTGTACATTGTTATCGTCTAAGCTAGAGTAATTATTTATCGGGGAAGTAGACAGGTTGAAGAAAATTGTTCTAAGATGACTGGAATAATAATTGTCGCTGAAGTCATCTGAAATCAAAAACTTAAAAAAAATTTTAATTGGTACAAGTGTGACTAATTCCTGAACCGCAGGAAAGTAAATATAGCAATATTTACGATTTTTAGAGAGATTTGAATTTTGTCAAAAATCACTTTTTTTCGTTTCTGTGTTTCAGGCGCTAGCCACACTCATACTGATTAACAGATTTTTTAATTTTTTATTTCAGATGATTTCTGCGGCAGTTAGTGTGCGAACCAATTTTTTCATCCCATCTACGTCCACAGTGAATAAATACTATTGTTTAGATAATAATAATGTACAAAAATTCACGAAGGTCGTATAGAGATAGATGAATAAATTTGTACGTTTCATGAAGGTATGTTGTTTAGTTTTTTTCACAAAAAAATTCCCAATATATTATAAAACAAGCCGAGAAAGCAGAATATCCCCTTAACATACCACTTTTTGCTGACGTACATTTTTGCAAATGCGCAGAATTCCCGGTAAGATAGAGATCCAAATATTGATGTTATTTTTTGTGTTAGCAGTAAACATCAAATTGCTTGTTGTAATCAGCGTTTAAATTAATAACAGTGTTTGTAATCAGCTAACTCAAGTTCTACAGTATTCTAAGAAATTTTTATTGTTTAAAATCTAATATAATTCATAAAATAAATAAAAGTATATTTTGAACAATTTTATTAGATTAAATTCTATAAAGAATTGATTAATAAGAGTTAATTAATGTAAAGTTGTCTTTTTTTAAATAAAAGGAAAAACAGTTCCTAGACAGGTGTCTGTGCCCATTTTTTATCCTTCAGGTGTGTAAAATGTGCTCCTAACGTTTGGTCACTTATTTTGGAAATATCCTATGTAATTAGAAGATCATTTAAATGACATACATACCGCTCAATGAAGTATCAAATACTTTAAAAGCTCTGCGCATTGTAAACAATACGTATTCAGTGAAAGTATTGCAATATTTCGTGTACAAAGTTTTTCATTTCTGGCACGGTGGATTGCTCAAAATCATCCAGAAACCTGATTCTCTAATTGTTTTAAGGAGTATACTTTATGCAGGTCAATTTAAAATTTGTTTACCGAACTTGAACTTAATTTAATTTCGTTGCAAAATAATTCCCATAGATTACCTGAAAATCTTGAAGTTTTGATAATCAAAAACTACACGAGCTAAGATTTCAGAGACTGGAAAAAAGGAGAATGCTTTTTCGAATCTGAGCACCACTGTCCCCTCACTTTCACGTCATCCGGTGTTTCAGAAGGAGACTCGATGAAGGAAGTTGTCACAGTGAGAAAAAGGGTGTAAGAAGGGGAATCGGTCATGCCTACTGGTTAACGTTTACCTTGAACGGTTTCTTGCTAGCTTATAACGTCCTTTTTACCACTTTTTCTATTCTGTTGAACAAGTGATCACACCATCTCTTTCAAGAATCATACTTACGTGTTATACTACTGAAACGCAACTCCAAAAAAACATTCCAAAATTGACTTCAAGGTCGACAAAGCTGTACAAACTTCAACGTTTTTTGTATCCATTAAGTGAATCGTCGAAGTCATGCATCACGCGAAACCGCAGATCAACTGATTTTCACCTTGATCGCTGCATCGATTTCTATAGACCGATTTGTCGAGGCGGTACGATCGATCTTACAGTTATGAAATTACGGTTCACCGATACGGTAACCATCATTCAATTCAAAGCAAACAACTTTGCAACGATGTGGGAACGCATCGTGGGCAAACGGAATGTTTCACTTTCGTTTCCTCCGTTTCTTCGCAGCAATCGGAGCCACCCACTCGCCGCTGTTCATTCATCCACGATCATTTCCTCCGCCGTAATGATTACGCACCACCTACGACCGGTTCAATATAAATTGCATTTCTTTCATTCGAGAGGAATGCACGAGTTCTCTTTCCAGCTCGAGCTCCATTCTCATCCGCGTCGTTAGTGTTGCTCCGAGGGAGAAAATCGCCGGCAGGTCCGCGAATACCTGCGGATGAAACCGGTCCCTCGAAATCATCTAAGACAAGGGCAAAAAAGGCACGTCGAGCTGAAATAAAATTCTATTTTCAGCAGAGATAACGTAGTCAAAGGAGTTGGTGCTCTTAGAAATGTCATACCTACGCAGGTCTTAATCGATCCCTCCGTCGATTGTAATCCTGATACCCTTTTGATTAACACTTTATCGATGAGGTGCTTTTACTGTGAACAACGACCTATCATCGGGGGCATTTTTAGAAAATGGAAAAAAAGATTGATAGTTTTCTTCAAATTGTTATATCTTTTAAATTACTTGAGATATTGATATGAAAATTGAAGGATACATTCAAGAGGCTTTGAGTATTATTTCTGCGTTATTTGTTTAACATTCATCAAATTACATATTAGTTGAAATATTCATATTTTCAAGTTTTCGTTAAATTTTCGTCGAGAAACATGTTTTCATTTTCGTTATCCATTTCATGCCGGTATTTAAATTCTGAATATGAAACAAAATAAGCAGTAAAGTATCAAACAGTATACTTCTTATTAATTATTATAATTATTAAATGTGAATTCTAAATTTTCAATCACTCCAGTACAAATCGATCTGTTTTATTGCAATCCACGCAAGGGTCTTACGAACTGATCACGTTTGCTTCAAGTTTCACCAAATACAAAATAATTCATAGACAACAGTTATTATGTACAGTGCCAGATACTTTCTACAACATTATGCACTTTTTTGAGACAGCCGAAGCGCTTTCAATACGTCCACATCGCAACGTGATTATTTCCCATAAAACGCCAATTGGTGTGGCCGTCATTAAAGTGTTAATTATAAACTCGTCGAGCATCTTGGTAATCATGGTTTCCACTTCACGCTGCAAAGAATACAGTGACACATGAAAATATATTAACGCTTTGATACTGAACGTTTTAATGATTAAGAAATATAGCTAAGTATATTTTGAATTTCATTATACTCTTATTAATGCAGAGATATGCGCGTGTCTAGATGGTCTGTACCACTATTCAAGAATATGCAATAGTGCAGACAGTGTTTGCAAAGCATCTCTCGGAAGCATAAACTGTGCGAAGGCTAGAAAAATATTTGAAATTCTGAAAATAACGATATATTTACAGTTTTAATTATTTATTAGTCCATGTGGTATACGTTTATAGCATCTTGTAAGAACAGTTACATGTTGATAATGAATACTTCCGTGGTTTCCGTAATCCCACTATTTCCAAAGAAACACTTATGTATAAACATTGTTGATACTCTTGAATGTTTTTTAACTCTCCATGCGTGACTCTAAAAATGAAATGTTAGTTACAAGAAACGAGGACTAAAAATAATAGAATAATTACAATACATGTATGCAAACAATGACGCAAAAGTCCATGTAAATCGGTGACACCACTTCCTCGACTTTATGACACGAGTGCAGAAAAAAGTGAAAACGTCGTCATAGTCCCCCGAAGGCTCATGGTTTGCTTCCTTGAAAGCTGTTCATCCTCCCGTAAGATCACGCGATGCATACGATCTTCAATAATAATCGTATCATAGTTCGATCGCTTTATTTGAATTTCTGCTTCTAGACCGTGGCTTTCGCGATCGATTCTCGATAAAGTTTACACGCACTGTGAATCATTAATGAGCGGTAGATGGGGAACAGCTGTTCTTAATTAGCACGAATCAGGATATAGAATCAAGGTTCTTCGCTTTCTTAAAGATTCCTCGGCGAGTGTCGAAAGATTAAAATACCACTTTAATTTCTCTATGTTCCGTTTTTACGGCTTTTAAGTCGTTGCGCAAACACGGTTAATCCGATATTTTCTGTTTGCTCTGCTAAAAGCAAGGTGCGAGTTCCTGTTTTGTATCCTCTGCTCACATGATAAACACTGACTTCTGTTTTTCGCACGTCGCGTTCGCATGTTTAGGTCAGTAATTCATGCGTCGATTCAGGAACAGAAGTTCGTACGTCTGCACGCCGTCTTTCGATTTCTGATTCATGCGAATCAATGCGTAGACATGCCCCGCTCCTAACGTGACATCAACATCACAATGAGACACGATGAGTCGGCGTTCAGGAATTCGGGTGAGATAAAACAGAACTTCATGCATCGACGAAGAAGGGACAAAAGCGCCCTTAGGGCCCTTCGTGCTGTATCTGCACGCGTCCTGGAATTTTAATGGTCCACATCCATCTCGTCACAAAAACAAAAAAAAAGTAGAAAAAGGCTCGGTGTACCTGAATACAAAAACAGAAAATAGTACGTAATTTAGAATACAGACATTAGAAACTTATGGCGACTGAGATGCCTGAAGCTTTTAGCGTTAGAACCAGGAAGTGACCGGTTCGTTCCATTATTTTGTAATTAGAAATGCAAATTACATTTGAATAGATGAGCTGAAAGTTTAATGAATTGCTAATAGGTAGAGCAGTGTTTCGCAAAAAAATTCTAGGATACCGCGAGATAAAATGTCTTTAAACACACTCTCTAAAACAATTTTCGTTTCATTTAATGTCTTATTAAAATTAGGCTGGTGAGGGTTGTCCATAAACTATAGGAACGGATACGCCATTTTTGGAAAATTGAGTAAGACTTCCACGACAAAATAAGTTTGAGAACCATTGAGGTGAAGTAATATTTACATCTTACAGACGTCTGATTGCTTGGCTAGACGCGTCTGAAGAAAAAACAAAGGCAGACTTGAAACGAAGGAACAGAAAAACAAAAGCAACAATAAGTAATGAAGTAATCGTTATCGCATAGGGGTTTTAGTTTCCATGACTGTTTTGTAAAAAAGGAAGGCTTGAGGAATTCAATTGTCGCGAAGGATTAGATCACAATGCAAACGAATCAGACTGCACCCAGGGGTCGAACGATCGGCACATGCGTGGGGGAAAGGAAGCATTCCTTTTATACGCGTACAGACTCGCTGGCAATGTTCGTAGAACGCGCATCGTTCGCTTCACCTCTGGAATATTGCCATGGAACGCTCATTGAACCGTACACACTAATTTTCTACGCTAATGAACTCTGCGAGAAAAGCGCTCGTTCTGTTTCACGACTTCTCTTCGCGGGGTTCTCAGATCAGATGCGTAAGAATCACTTCTTCAGTCTCTAGACCCTAACTTCTCTTCAGGTCTTCACTGCTCTCCGTTTCTTATATGTATTTTTCTTCTGTCAGGGCAGATCCATGCAACAAACGTAGAATTCAGCCAGACTGCACTTCATCGGTTCTGATCGGATAACAGAAAATATCATTGGAGCTCAACGGACCTTATCAGAATGTATTCAGAACTCACTGAGCCTCGAGGTGAACTAATGGATTTTGTCGAGTCACATCAGAGTTCACTAGACACAGACAGATGCTAGGTCTTGAAACCTGATGAAACTATCTGAATCTAGACAGTGGGGATCAGATGAGATCCGATAAGGTCCCGTGAGACTTAAAGGAGAGTACGAATCCTTGATTTTACTGATTTCGATCACATTTTACACTGTGGCGGTATTCCATGTGTAGATTATTCTATTCGAGTTATAAGATCCATCTGAAGTGTCCTCAATTTCAAAGTTTGAACGACAATGATAAACACGAGCTTGATCACTCATCTATGAATCATTGACGATTTCATATTGTAAATAATAACATTTCCTTTCGTTATATTGATCGCGACACTTTAATTTTACTTTAAAAACAAATTGAAGGGAGGTATTGAATAATAATCGATAACAAGCTATCCTCTGTGTATATCCTATTGTGTAAAATTTGAACCAAATCTCCGACTTCAAGGACGCACTCTCCTTTTTAGCTAGGTCAGACTCATGGACCCTTCATCAGACCTTGTTACATCCTGTCATACTCTCGGAGGCCCGAATATACGGGATGCTCTGTGACTTGGTCGAGTTCAAGAGGATTTGTATAAGACAAAGTTTGACTTACGAGGATCCTTGGTGGCCTTATAAAGTCTGATGGAAAGCCAAGGAAACCTGCAGAATGTAACAGGAACCAAGAGGGGCCTATAGAATTTGATTTAGGGATCAAAGGAGACCAATCGGATCCGGTGATATCTAGTTGAATCCTAGAGAATCCAACAACATTTTGCTGGGTCCAGAAGTTCGATAGAATCCGACAGGGTATCGTAAGACTGTCGAGGTCAAGTGTGACTGGGTCAGACTATTCGATATGTCCTGAAATGTGACGTATCTGATGACTTGCTCGGAAAATATGATCTAAAATCTAGATAATTATAACAAACGTTAAATGGATGAACTGCTTTTGTTTCAGTAGAGTATATACCTCACTCACAAGTGTAATTAACACTTCGAGTTGTCGGTTCGGTTATTTTTAACTAAAGCATTGTACAGTCATCAGTAGCAACGTTTAACGATTCCTATATACAAATGCTGCACTTCTGAACACAATCTGTGTACAAAAAACACAATGTATACGAGATGTTAAAGAGAAGGGTTTAAGACATATACTACTTGCAGAGAGGAACAAAAAGTGTCTAATTAACATAGGTCCTAAAATTAGGATCACATTGGTACAATCCGTGCGGAAAACGCACATGGGCGTTCAATTGATAGGTATATTTATTACATACAGAGTAGCTCGGCAAGTTGCAGTAGCATTCGGGACCGAGAACTGCAGCTTGGCGAGCAAGGACCAGTTTTCATCACCTTTTCAAACACAATATTTACGAGCGTAGCTTGAGAAGCAATACTCTGGGAGGGAGAGAGATAGAAGCATCAGCGAGGTTTCAGTCGGCCGCCACCAAACAGTTTTTTCGTCGATGCGAATGAGTCATCGTATGTACAACGAAAAATAAAATTTTTCTATTTTTTTATAATACATTGATGAAAATAGTACAAATGAATAGGTGAGGTTTTTCCAATGAAAATGAGTCCAAACACGATGTCAATTGGTTTATTTGTTATTAAAATTTTGCATAAGACAAGATTCGGTAGTCAGAATGTCTCTGATAAATAATTCGAATGAGATCGTGTTTGGACTCATTTCAATTAGGAAAACTTCATCTATCTATTAATAATGTTCTCATGAATGTACATTGAAAAACAAACAATTTTTTATTTCCATTAAAGGATGGCTCATTCTTCGTATGTACAATGTATCATGTTTCTCCACTGTAACCGGCACGACTTTCCGTGACGGCTCCGGAGAGGCAAGGAGGGATATGTGGTGGGGATACAGCCCCAGCAGCCTGCCGAGCTACTTTGTATGTATCATTTTTAAATGACCGTATCATTAAAAGGGCTAATCTTAGAACCTGTGTTAATTGGACATTTTTTGTTCCTCTTCACAAGTATTATATACTCCTAAAGTTTTGAATTCTGTGTTAACATCCTCTATACGCAATGTATGCATAAGTTACATTTCTCCATGAGGAAGTAATAATAAAACAGGATAAAAATATTGTAGTATCAGAGAACTTTATTTTGCAATGTTTACACGCAACTCGGCCAACATACGACGTAGTGGCATAATTCTTTACGCATTACTCATAGGTGGTAACTTTCTATCGTATGGTGGAATCTTTTCTGCCCGAAGTTCCTAGAACTTAAAGCTACACAGACGTAATAAAAAAACATCATCAACTTCAAAGGTGTGTTCATAATGTCCGTCATTATTTTCTAAGAAGACCAAATAAGAATTCAAAGAAACACTTGTACAATGTTACCGTACCTTTCCCCTTTCTGCTTCGTGGAATCTTTTTTGACGTGGTAAATATACCTATCTCGATGAACATATATGTTTATTATAGAACTGCATTCATTATTTGTCGATGTAGGTATTACATCAAAATATCAAATACGAGAATATTCAGAAAATTAACGACAACGAAAGAAATGTGGTAACAGATTTTTAATAGACAACTGTCTACATCTATCGGTTACAGAGAAACTAAGAGAATATTACAGGTCTCTGTAACACAAAAAGTATGATACCAGGATTAATATCGTTAAAATAATTAATTAGAAAATTATTTTATAATATACATTACTTTGAACACATTATATGATCTTAAACCACTATCTTTTCATACTTCATCAAAATTCTCAGATAATCCCATTGGTCGTTTTCATTTACTATCTGATTACTTTTATGTTACAATTCTACTCTTCAGTAATATAAAATTTTAAATTTCCATACGTTATAAAATTCCTTTACTATTTAACTGTACATTAATAAGAATGTATCATACTATACATACACTACCGGCTAAAAGCTTAGACTTACTTGCACATTTCTACCAAAATCAAATGTCCTGGTAAATGTTGCACTGACCCGTTGTCGTTATATCAGATGCTAACAAGAATATACTTTTTTTTAAGAACGTTTATTTTAAGGGCAATTATTTTTTCTTAAAAAGATCCTGTTTCTCTTCATTCACGTAGTGATTCCAAACTTTTGGACGGTAGTGTATGTACAAACCTACTTAGAAAGGAGTATACATATACATACTCACAAGCCCTAGCGAAAATCCGAGAGGACGAATAGCGGATAGAAAGCAGTCAAGAAAGCGAACGATTTGCAGATGTAAATGAACTTGTAACGAAAGACAACGCGAGAAAAGCGTTGGGATACCGGATTATGGAACAGTTAAAGTGGACAAAACGGCGTTTAGTGGGGCGGATCAAGGCGGACGAGAACAGCAAAGAGCGGATCGAGGCGGACTGTTAAAGGATCTAATTGGATTATGGAACTGGCGGTAAACTGGCAGACGAGACGTGAACTATTAGCGAACAATCCGTTCCCTGTCTGTTCCCAGTCCGCTGCCACAACGCTTCCGCGTCCTCTTCATTTTCATCAGGGAGGATCCCACAAATTTAATAAGTGTCCCACCCTGATTTTGATGAAACGTTGTTATAATGTAGAACTCGAAAAAATATTTGACATATTTTTTTATATCGGCAATACATACACGAGTTGCAAAACATATGTTGTCGTTTATTTCGAAAACTATTCATCGTAGAGAAAATATTTAAACGTATGACTTGTGTATTTTTTAATACTAAATTCATCTATATAAACAGATTTCTAAAAAATTAATTTGATTGACTCCCCCGCGGATGCGGGTATCCTACTGTACTTTCAAATTCCCTCCAGATGAAGAGCATGTCAAGTGGCGCCGATATGTCAAAAACGTCGCAGTGGCGCGAGAAACATGTGTGGTCGAACTGCGTGGTGAGTAATTTAGTCACGTAATTTCAGTAATTAAT
Organism: Macropis europaea; assembly: GCA_916610135.2. Classification (NCBI taxonomy): domain Eukaryota; kingdom Metazoa; phylum Arthropoda; class Insecta; order Hymenoptera; family Melittidae; genus Macropis; species Macropis europaea. The sequence continues at coordinate 18,554,921 of OU744345.1, read as the reverse complement.
TCGTGACACGCACACCAGACGATCCACAAGCGATAAAGGATAATCGCGAATCATTTTACAGTTCTCTGAACCCGGACACTATAAGCTGTGCCTGCAGTTACAAAGATGCAGCCGGCAAACAACGCACAACCTCCTGGACGAAAAGTGACGTCGAATATGTTCCTTCATACAACATCGGACCAAAGGGCGTTCTTCCCTGTGTCGTTGCTGGTCCTCATTTCGGCCAGGAAGATGAGAGAATCCTCTGTTCCATGATGTGGAGTATGATCCCGCCTTGGCACCAGGTCAGTGTTTACAAGCAAGGTTAGGTCGAACGCAGGTGGGGATACGCTCACGTGCTGCGATGGATTTGTCAACAAATACATACATTGACGCAAAACGTGTTTGCGCGATGTAAACACAATGAATGCTTATCATTTTCTACCAGCAGATAACCACATACTTTTTCACCTTAATTTTCGTTTGTGCTGTGTATATAAGAAGGATGTTTTAATGGTTGTGAATGTTTTTTAGGGAGACTACAGGAAACATAACTTGTCAACACATAATGCTAGACTGGAAAACCTTAAAACCTCTAAATTATATAATCCGCCACTTCGCAAAGGGCAAAGATGCATTGTGATGTGTGAAGGGTATTATGAGTGGAAAGCAGGAAAAAGCAAACAGGAACCCAAGCAACCTTATTATATTTATGCTGCACAAGAGAAAGGTGTTGGAGCAGATGATCCATCGACATGGAAAGATGAGTGGTCTGAAGAATCTGGTTGGAAAGGATTTAAAATGCTGAAAATGGCCGGAATATATAATACATTTAAAACTGAAGACGTAAGTCTAGATATTAAATCTGCTTACCTGAATTTATTAAAAAGTTACAAGAATACATTATACTTCAGGGTAAAACAATATATAGCTGCACAGTCTTTACAAAAGATTCGAATAAGGTACTCTCTTGGTTGCATAATCGAGTACCTGTGTTTCTGCCGACAGAAGAAGATGCAGAGGTAAACATAAGTGTATGGAATATGTTCCTTCCAATAATACTGTTACTTTTAAATGAATTTTATTTTCATGAAACCTAATCATTTTTCGAAATATTTATGTTCTTTACTTCGTATTACTAGATTTGGCTAAATGAGGAAATGTCAGTAGCTGAAGCAGTTGACATGTTAAACAAAATAACGTTATCAGATGGTGATTTATCTTGGCACCCAGTCTCAACACTTGTAAACAACGTGTCGCATAAAAGTGAGGAATGCAGAAAAGAGATAAAGCTCATGTATGTGTACACAATGTACCCAGCAATTAACATTTTTCCAGTAGAATTATGAACTTTTAATCTCATGAAGTGACATGCTAGACTATTGATTTACTAATTCTATTATACACAGGGAAGAGAAAAAAAGTAACCCACCCAGTCTTATGGCTTCTTGGTTGAAGAAGGGGACTGCAGAGTCAGCTAAAAGAAAAAGTACAAGCCATGATGATGACCATAACATTGAAAAAGAAAAAAGTAACAAACTGTCCTCAAAAATTGCAAAGAAGAAATAATTTCCCTTAAACATGAAAGTAAACGAGGCAACACTCTATTGCCCTGAGGATAAAAACTAACGTGCATATTACTATTTTCTATATTTATATTTTTATACTTTTCTATTATGAGTACATTTAAACTTTAAATATTGCTAATATTATAGTTGTAGAATTCGAAACAAATATCTTTAAGAGATAAATATTGTTCTAACAATTCGTATAAATAAGCAGTCTTTTATTAATTTATTTTATTATGTATCGCTTTTATTGTATAATAATGAGGCCAAAGTACATTCCATTATAAACCTCAGTATTACATATGAAATATAACTATTTATAATAACGGAAAATATTCTTGTCTTTTCCTTACACTTTTTTTTATTACGTTTCAATAAGTATCCCATCCGTTTTATCAATAGAATATCAAATAATTTCGATAATCCATTGTATGGTGCGACCGCAGAGACTAATAAATTCGGGATATTCATTCTGGTAATAAAAACGTAATTCATTGTGATAAATAATACGTAAATAATTGAAAGAAATCTAGGCAAATTTCATTTCCCCTGAGAATAGGAACGTGAATAATCATGAATTACCTCTAAATTTCGATTATTATAAAAAAATAGAACAATATCAATTTCAGTTTTTGTTTTTGTTGACCTTTAAATTACTCTAAAAATCGTAAATATTGATGAATTTAGTTTTCTGTAGTTCAGGCGCTAGCTGCACTTGCACTAATTAAGTGTTTTTTTGAATTGTTTGGTTTCAGCGGTAGTCTACTTCCTCGGTGAATTATTACTACAGCTTACATGACAAAAATGTACAAAAATTCATGCTCGTTGTATAAACGTATACGAATAAATCTGCAAAGTTTCATAAAGATATATTGCTTAGTTTTGCAACAACAAAAAAATCACAAAATATATACTCAAAACAGGTCGAGAAGGAATACCCCCCTAAGAGGTTTTTCTACTACCGTGGACGGAAAAAGTCAGCAATCTTTAGAATGCTTTATCTTTTGGAAGTAAAAAACTATCCCTACAACATTTATGTGCATATTTTATGACACCTTAACGAGTATTTCCAATAAATTTGTAAACGTACTATGTATAGAAGCTCGATTTTCAAGACAAATTTACTGTAAATCTTATTCTAATTATTGTAAATACTCGTTAAAATATCAATAAAAATGTATATAAAATCCTGCACAGATTGCTTTTTATTTACAAAAGGTAAAGCATTCTGAACATTGCTGACTTTTTCCGTCGACCGCAGTGGAAAACCCTCTCAACAACGCTCGAGCGTGAAACGAAGTTACGTTTGGCGCGCAAGTCCGCGCATGCGCGGACCTGCACGCGGCAAGATGGCGCCGTCCTATTCCGCGCGGCGGCGGTGAACGAGCAGAGAGGAAGAGGAGAAAGGGAAAGAAAACTCCGGTATCCCGAAGATGTCAGCACGTTGACTCGTATTTCGCGGTGGCGGCGGTGAATGCGGTTCGGTGGTGGTTCCGCGAGTGGTGTGGAGTGTGTACTGCCCAGAGAGCCAGAGGTGTACGTACCGTCCGGAGTGCCGTGGTTCCGCGTTTTCGTCGTCTCCCGTGCGGCGGGGGCTGCCCTTCGCGAGGATCCGCGTCACGCATGGAGTCACCGTTTCGTGTCTGAGACGCCTTTATCCCGACAGAGACGACGACACAGTGAAGAAGATCGTGCACGGCCGGGGCCCAGCCTCTTCGCGTGCCTCGTCTCGTTTTGCCGTTTTCGAGCGCCGGGTAGACCGAGTCGCGAGCGAGCCGACAGAATGACCAGCCAGGAGACGCGCGAGCAGCAGGGGATCAGCAACGTCGAGACCGAGTACCTCGAGATCAACAAGAAGGAAGCCTGGCCGATTCTCTTTCAGGTAAAAGATCTCCCTTTCTTCTTCCGTTTTTTGTGTCTTTCCTTCCGGTTCCTTTATACTCGTTCTCGCGAACGTGTCTCCGCCGCGTTGAATTGTTTCACTCTGACACGTACGTCGATCGGCCGACGCGATGATGAAATTATGTTTTTTTTTCTCTTGCGAACCATGGGATTCATGGCTCGCGGCACGTTTATCGTTTTCGGAGAGATTTTGAACGGTGAACGCGAAACGCGTGCAGAGTGTGTCACGTTTGTTATCGTGATTTGATTTATTTCGACGTTATATCTTTTTGGTTCTCCAGTTCGACTCTCTTTATGACATTTTGTCAGCCTGCTCGGCTCGATTAATTTATGCTCGGTAAATAGATTTGATTTGTCGTGTCGCGATTCGATGTACGGTAACACGGCGGAATTTCATGCGGCGTTTATATACGCTTTTATCTCGCCTCTCGTGCTCGGTTTCTGGTTATTTACAATGCGCGGATTGTCTCGAATCACGGGTGTCCCTTTACTTTCTCGGAACGCGGTTTTCACGGGAAATTGTTAAACACGCCATAGAGCGTACAATTGTGATCAGATTTTCAAGGTCATCTGTTGTGGTTAAAAATATACGCTCCAGGTATACGTTCGGTAGATTGATTTGAATCAATAAATGCAACGTTCTTCTGTTAAAATTGATCAGTATTTCTATGCTGGACGATATGTATTTTTGTGTCTTGTAAGGGTTTCTTATCTTTGAATTTTACCTTTGCAGCATGTACGTAATGTATGCAACTTTTCATACACATGCAACGAGTCGAAGAAACCACAAAACAAAAACTTAAACCGCTATAGAGATGTTGCGCCATACGACCATAGCAGGATCGTCCTTAAAAGGGGTCCGTGTGATTATATCAATGCCAACCTTATACAGGTAAATATTGTATAAGATTACTTGATTGTTATTAGAACATGCATGATGATCAGTTGATTTCTATTGTAGGTAGATCGTGCCCACAGACAATACATCCTTACTCAAGGACCATTGGAAAATACTGCTGGCCATTTTTGGCTAATGGTATGGGAGCAAAACTCTAAAGCTGTATTAATGTTAAATAAAATAATCGAAAAGAATCAAGTTAAATGTTATCAGTATTGGCCTCTTAGCGATTCCATCACGTTCCTGGATGTTGATATAAAAGTAGAATATGTCAGCAAAACAGGATCATCGGATTACACAACTACAATATTAAAGTATGAAAAAAGAAAGAACTAAATTGTCGATATTGTTCATTGTGTATGGGAGACAATTGAAAAAGACTTTAATTTCATATTTACATTCTATACAGATTAACAGATTTGGATACACAAGAAAGTAGAGAAATATTACATTTTCATTATACTACTTGGCCAGACTTTGGAGTACCACAAAGTCCCACAGCTTTTCTACGTTTCTTAGCGGATGTTAGGCAATCAGGTGCATTAGATCAAAATGTTGGCCCTCCTGTTGTGCATTGTTCTGCTGGTATTGGAAGGTCGGGAACATTTTGTTTAGTAGACACGTGTCTTGTTTTGGTAAGCCTTACTTTTAATAATATTTAAAGGAAAAATTTAGGACGAACATCTTACTGTTTGCTCAATTGCAGATTGAAGAAAATGGATTAAATTCTGTGAATGTTAGAGATGTGTTGATTGAGATGAGAAGATTCAGAATGGGTTTAATTCAAACGCCGGATCAACTAAGATTTTCATATGCTGCTATCATCGAAGGAGCAAAAGAATTGCCATCTAACAACGTGGTAACTAATACCAATTCACAGTGGTACAGTGTTATTGGTATCTTTGGGTATCTAATTCGTTCGTATCATGTACATGTTCTTTAACTTTATGCTTCAAAAATATACAGCAGATCTAATAATACTGTACCACTGTGGTGTACAATAGTCATTGACTTCCACTAACATCTTTGTTATTTACAGAACATCGACAATGAACTAGTAACAAATCATTATGACGTGGTAAATAATATTAGTAATTCTTCGATCGAAGAAGAAGAAGATGAACCGCCACCTTTACCACCTCCAAGAGGTGAATCTTTAGCACGTAGTATGATGGCCGATTTAACATCGAATCCAGTAACAAAAAATGGTAAAAATAATTAATCAATAATTAATACAAATTCAGGACACTTCAGTTTATAACTCCATTATGTTTAATGTTAGATGAATTGGGTGGTCCACCTGATAAACCATTACCTAGAGAACCATCAACTCTCACAGAGACATCTACCAGTCCACAACCTGTAAACTCTACATTGACCACAAATAACTTAAACGAAAAGAATTCTGATGGTGTTGCAGTGCCTAATGAAAGTAACAGTGATGAAGAAAACTCATCGCAAACAATTAGTCCTGTATCCAGTCCAGATGCGTAAGTTATTTAACAAAAAGGGTTGTATTCAAACTTGTTCAGGTTCTTAATAGTATTTATTTTATGTTAACAGGAAAAACGAAGTACGTCAGCGTAATAAAGAGAGGAAGGAACGTTTGGCAGCACAAGTACGCGAGATGAAGCGTCGACAAAAGGAGACAGAAGAATGGCAAAAGCTCAAGAGGTCATTATTTAAGCCCCTTTCAATAGGCATAGGCGCCGCAATTGTTGGTGGGGGTATTATAGCAATCTGTGGCTATTTGTACATGCGTGGTTAGGGCAGAATTGTTTCTATATCACACGTGTATGAGGACCTTCGAGTTGTCAATGATACTAGGTGATTCGCACATTCAAGAATAGTTACTTTGCACATGTCGCTGATTACTGTCTTGAAAGAGTAATTAATCAGGGAGAAGCATTCGGTGTTACATAATTCGAAACGGATCGGAATTGTCGTGAGACGTTATATATCAATTAAACAAAAAAACAGTTAATTGAGTTAGCAGAAGGAGAAACCAGTTGTCGAAGAAATATCAAAGAGAAGTAACTTATTCTAAAGAAGTGCATTCTTAGAGGACATTGCTGCACGACAAAGAAGCTAAAAACAAAAAAGGAAAAATCGGATAATCGATGATAATGAAGAACGAAGGAAACGGGGGAGATCTTCAATTTGTATTTTTATATTGTGATTCACTCAATGAGTATGTAGAATTCTAGAAGGTATACATTCTTTTGGAGATCCTTTCATTAGGTTCCCTTGAAAAGTCGCAGTTTTCGAAGTGAGTAGATTATTTCGTATTCGTGTTTCTGATTATAATGAAAGAATAAGAGGTGCATTGAGTCAGATTTTTACTCCGTGACTTTTTTTTTTACCCTATTTACAAGTACAGAGTATGTTTCTTATACGTTTGATAGCAATAACGAGTTGCACTACGTAAATTAGGAGGAAAAAAAGCACGCGTAAAAATCTAAAATAAACGATGATTCGATGCCTTCTTATTTATACATTGTAACAACTGCAGGCTGTCATATACGATACACGTTACACAGAAGCGGGTGCACGACGTTTCAGTAAGTAAAATCGATTATTTACTTTCCAATACAGAGGCAGATACAAGTATTAATCCATATTTTTTTCTTATTTCCTGAACACTTAAATAAATTTAGTTCTTTTTTTACGATTAATCTTTCGCAATCTACATTTAAATTCTAATAATCGTGTTATTGCAGCAAACGAGACGAGTCTCATTGATTTGAACGAATAATCTTTAAATAAATTAGATTTATTGTTAGCAATTATCCAGGGTACCAAAATCATTCACTTAGAGTTGATAAGCACCCAATCACCTTTGCTAGAATCTAATGAATAATATTCGTGATAGACATAGAGAAATGTTAATGATCTTAATTATAGTACACACGTAAATGTTTTTAAATAACTTGCCCGTCGAAGTAGAGTCCATTTTTCTATAGAACGAACGTTGGTGACGAAGTGAAATCATAAGTAGAATTAGCATTAAGTCATATGCCTGTGACATACCATGGCCCATTCTTCTGCGAAATACTGTTTATTTAGTCTTCTTTTTCATTAAAAAAAAAGTTGTTCCTGGGGCTATGGGTAAGAAAGGAACTTCAACTTTCTCTCTTCCTTGAAAGAACACGTGTCACATCAAAGCTATTCCGTTAAAATGGCAACTCGTGCCTTCGATATTGTGTACTTGCTAAAATACTTCAGACAAATTTTGTAAAAGCTCGTGATCGTTTGTATGTGTCATTTTGTACCGAGAGAAAGGGAGAGAGTGAGACAAAGAGAGGCGTAGTAGTCGAAGAGAATTTTTTACACGATAACATTCCTGGTATACGGAAGATTAGCGACGAGTATTGCGAGAGGTGATTCGAATTGATTAGCGTGAAATTCTGAGAACGTTTCCGGATGATGAGTCTGCACGGTGCTCATCACGCTATTTTTCGCGCGACACGATGCACGGTCGCTTGTGTTTTTATTTTTGTGATGGAGCAAAGTAGGTGCCAAACGATGAGAAGCCAACAAGAATTATGTACGCCACGCATAAGTAGATACGTATAGATATGTAATACCTCCACGTCCGATCATTTTCTGGCATCAACTTCGATGTACCGATTTTCCGATCATGCTGAATCGTATCAAGCGCACGATCAGTTAACGATTCGTAGAAACTTCCTCGCATGCACGAAAATGGTAAAGGATCAGACAAGAGGTACCTAGTACCATTCAGCACGATTCTATACATTTTGGATACAGTGGACCACCGAATAACATGATCGATAAATAATTTGAAAGTGCAGATGCTATTGTTTTTAAATTCTCTGTAAACACACTGAAAGTGTCTCTGTGTTACAAGGAGGTCCACTGTACACGCGTTGAAACTGATACCAAAATATGATTCGTTCGTGGGAACGCGTTAAAGTAACAAACCGTTTCGTGGTCGCGTTAGTAAATTTTATTTTGTACGCTTTTAACTCTGTAATAACGTTTCTCTGAAGAACAGAGCTCGAGAAGTTGGGGTTAAAAGAAACATTTTCTAAAACGCGAATTCTAACCGACCGCTCGGCGACGCGTCCACGAGTTATCGTCGAGCGTTTCAGAAAGACTGAATACGTCTAATTGCTTCTAGAGAAAGAGGTTGAAAAGAAACAGGAAGAAGTGCGTGCCGTGTTATGTACCGTACACGTAAGCTGAGCTTTTATGTAAGTCACGATTTGGATTCGAGCAAGAAAAGACTCGGATCGTGTTCCAACGACGAAATAAAACAGAAATGTGGCTGCGCAGTTTGCGTCTCGGCTTTCTTTCGATGAAAGCGCGCAAAATGTATTTTGTACTTTTGTACGATGTTAAGCTAGACTGGAACACGAGCTTCAGTGAGATCTTCGGGTACGTTTCATCCGTGTGCATCCATGTGTATTCATTCATGAATTCATTCACCGAGCGTCGAACGACTCGGCGACACGTTACTTTAGGGATAATCATGTTCCATTCGAAACGATGTTAAATGTTCCAAGTTTAATACAGTATTTTGTCGTCGGTACGTTCTATTTGTCTGCACCATTGTCTTGTTACCTGATTTTCGTCTGAACAATGTTAATAATGCGGTTGATCGAGGCCACTTGGTGCCTGGGAAAACAAAGATTATCCGGGCGATCCATCAGACACGCAGGATGTCGGTGCTATTATAATAGAGGCACGAAGTGTTGACTGTTCAAGTCAAAATTATAGTAGACACAACTAAAACATTTTAAAAAAATGTTTTACTGTTTTTTGTAAGGAATAAGGAAACTCGAATCAATTTTTGAAGTTTAGAGTAGATGTTTTAAGTAAAGTGCTGTATTTTTTGTAATATTAGATGAAAGTGTCAACTCAACGAATTCAATGATATGCGACATGAAATAATTTGATAAAAACTTAATACTAAAAGGTAGTCATGAATCTGATATTTATACCTTCAATTGTAATATGTAAAACTATGCTGACGAGGGACTGGTATCTTTGGACCATTTCAGCAAAAAATCTTTCTATTAGGAAGATTTTTATCACAATACATTTGTTGACCTTACATATTGTAAACTTATTAGTTTATGAATTTATACAAGACGATGATATTTGAATTCATGTCAACAGTCGCTGTGATATAATATTAAAAAAATATAGCATTCACAAATGTTTCCTTCTCTCTTCTTTTACTAATAGCTCGGACCGACGGCATGTTAATAATCATTAGTTAGCATTTAGTATATTTCATCTGTTGTTAAATCACTCAAGCACTTCAGATGAAGTATAATATACTAGAATAATTTTTGTTTTTTCACGGCCACATATGTATTGATAGCACTAATTTATTAGGTGTATACAAAAGTAATGGCCGTCACATTCAACTTGGTATTACAAGTGAGTTAAATAATTGTTTTTAACTGTTCTTTCTCTTTGTTGATAATGTGATCGAATTTTCGTTGACAACAGTACACGATCATTAGTTATTTATAGAAATAAGTTTTTAAATCGTTGAAAATGATATAAGACAGTTTGTATATTTGTTATTGCATCTTTGCTCTGTTGAATCACGGAAACGTTACTAAGTGGCGACCATAATTTATGAAATTTACGGTGTGATGATTTTAACACAATGTACGTGATAAAGAGGACTATTTTGAGTTCAAGAAATGTTGTTGTATCAAACTTGAATGCAAGACAGTTACTAAAAATATGGACAAAAATCACAGAAAATGAATATCATTGTATCTAATTAATTCCTAATTATTGGATATTTCTAAAGATCTATAACGTAAAAGTGGCCACATACTTTCGTATATGCCTGATACATGCGATTTAAAGAAGCGCGTTTTTAAGTCTCAATTTTCGAACGAGCTTCAAACGTATCGTTCATCAGCGTTCGAAAGCTGCGAAAACATCTTCGTTCTCTCCATCGCGGAGAATGAACAAAAATTTGGTACTGTTCGATAAAAACGAAAGTCTCGACAAATATGATAGCGTTCCTAAAAGAGGCCCGGCGAATTCGAATATTTTTTAGATTTTGTTTTCTCAGAGGCGCCGACCAGTCAATTAACGAGCGACGTTCATTTCGAGGCTATACTCGGGACGGCGAAAGAAGCGACTTGAGAGGACTCTGACCTACCCCTATTGTCCTGTGTAGTCTTAGCAACGCTACGATTTTATGGATGTTTATACTATCTAGAACTTAATATTGATTTATTAATAATAATGCGATTTTATTGCACACAGACTTTACTTACCACGTTGACTGAATGAAACGATTTTTTTTATAAATAGTGTAAATATCTATTTGAAACAGACTTCACGTACCAATCTTACTGTGAATTTTTTAATAACTTAAAAATAATAATAAACTGTGAAATGATTGTTCTAACATTTTTCTCGATAATCAGAGCAACGAAAAATTACTGTTTTCACAGTCAACGCGTTAACAAAGTATCACAAAATTAATAAACAAGTAGACCTACAGTGCAAGGTTGGAGTACAGCAAGTCGCTGTTGTAAACCTAACCTAAAACGTATTGACTAAACAAAAACTCATTTCATTAAAATCGAGTAATACTCGTGTTTTGTGATAGTCTCAATTCCATCGCTACAAATCGGAATATTGAAAGTGTAATATAGTCAAGAAGTTGAAAATTTTGTCTTGGCTGGTTGTCTGATGGTCTCCCAAGTGCCTTCTTTCGCCGTTCCGAGTGTAGCCGATACTTTTCGCCCGAAACGATCGATCGCCGCGAAGACGACGTCTTCGAGCGACCCTGAAATTCTCGAGTTTCTACGATCATCGTGAAACCGAGTGAACGTTCTTTCCCGTTCACGAAAACGTTCACCCGACTCCCCTTTTGTCGTTGATCCCACGGAAGCTTCCGAAAAAAAAAGAAAAAAAAATAGTGTGAGTGCGTGCGTGTGTGTGTCGTGCGAGAGAGTTAGAATCGACGAAAGACACGGTGCTAATTAAAAGTTCCAAAAAAAAAAAAGAAAGAAAAACAAATAACGCGCTCGAACGTGAGCGCGCGTGCGTGAGAGAGCGAGAGTGAAGAGAAAACGAGAGCAGTCGATCGTAAGATTTCACGCAACAATTTTGAACGTTATGTCGGCGACGAATAAACGTAAGAAGCGTTTAACCCTTTGGCTGCTACGCGCCATCGTAGTGGCGCCCCGCTAAGTCATCCAGAACGACGCGCCACTATGGTGGCTCAACTGTTTCGCGGCTTCCGTTGAGAGATTGTGATAACTGGCAGTTTCTTTTACCTCTCTTTTAAACCATTCAAATAATATTTGAACGACACAGACGAGAAGTGATTGATTATTGTTAGTAAAATGCTTTGTATTATTAGTTTATATTATCTGGAATTTGGAAAATTTCTGGACGCTGATTTCTTTATTACTACTTTATATTATTTGAAATCTGGGATATCTCTAGATTCTGAACATTTGGAATTTGTCCAAATAATAGTTTAACTATACGAACGAGGAATGATGTATAATTTCTACCAAAATGCTTTGTATTGCTATTTTATATCGTGTTGAGCTGTGCAGAACATGACGTCTAGGTGAGCCGTAGTCAAAGGGTTAATTTGTTGCGAAGGGGATTTAAAAGGAAATCAGACGAGCGACCTCGAAGAGCAAATAGGGGAGGCTTTTGTACACAATTTCCGTTTTTCTTTTCTCCCTTCACTGAACACGACACCCTTTACATCGTGTACAATAGACATAACGTTTTATATGAACACAATGGAATCGCAGAAACATAGCCAAGTGCCTACTCGTACGAAACAAAAGGAAGGGAAAAAGGGAACCACAGTGACAAAATACGACTTTGGTCATTTCAGCGTTACCGTACGCGACTCCTCGCCTTTTGGAAGAGCCATCGAGAAAGTGAATCCTTTATTATTCCGACAATATACAATTAGAAGTAGATGATCGTTCCGGTAAATCTTAGTGTCGCCTGATTGCCAGCCGATCGGACCACGAGGTTCAACTAGGATACGAAACGCTTCCTGACAGAGATCGAAATTTCATTGAACGTCTTCACACGTTCGATCCTCATTGTTTGATTAGAACGAAAACAGGAAGCTCAAAGACGTTAGCTCGCCAGGTAAAAAAAATTGAGATTACACGCTCGTGATTCGATAAGCTCGGCAGCTGGATCACCTAAAGCTAAGGATCGAGTTTTGCGCGCGTGCAAAGAGAAAGAAAATCGGTAAGAATGGAAACAGCAACACGATGAACGAAAATCAGGGGTTTAACGGTAGTCTGATTGTCCTCGAGACTAAAGTGAAACGGACAATCGTAGGAAGTTACTTCTCCCTGATGCCTAACTGTGCATCCTGCGACTCGACTATACAGTTAACTATATTTACAATGTACCGTTGTAGAAGTATATCGAATGGTATTTTAATGTAAAAGCTACACGAGAGAGGTGGAAAGGACGGGGTAGAATTAGCGAGAACGGACGAGGGGCAGCGAAAGAAGTGAAATGAGAGAACGTTCGTGCACGCATGAAAAATCTGTTCGCACCGATTGGCTCTACCGATTTCCCTGGAAAAATTCTTTTCATCGAGGTCACTCCACGTGAGAGAGAAATACAGAAAGAGAAAGAAAGAACAAAAAAAATACTGAAACTCTGTCGAACGTCACTTCGCTTCTTTACACGCACCCGCGATAAAGAATTAGAGGCAAACCGATAGAATACAGGAAATAAGCATGACGGAAGAAGGCTTGCATGCAATAAAATGTTATTTACAATGAAAACAGAAAAAAATATGTATGAACCGAGCGGCAACATCCGATGCTCTCACGACGCATATTCTTTTTTTATTCCCACATGTAGAGCGAGAAAGAACTCGTAGACGAGATTATTCCCCGTTACATTAGATCAATCAATACAGGAAAGGATTTTTTCGTACTTTCCAGCTTTTTTTATTCCACTACCCCCTGTACTGACGCGACCGAACGACAGGTTTCAGTGAATTTCGTTGAAAAGAAACTGAACGAGAAGTAGGTAAACGAGTTTTTGGTAAGTTCTCGGCGAATAGAGAACATAACTCAATTATTATACTGAAACTCATGTGTGAATCGGAATGTTTTTAACGCAGAACTTTAATTTATTTAAGATATGCAATTTGTATGTGTAACAATGTATACAGGGTGTTAAGAAAAAATATTCGGAACATATAGGGTAGGTGCTCCTAATTAGAGAGAATAAAAAATATTTGATACCTACACGTCGAAAACACATTATTGTATGAGCTGTAAATAATTTTTTAAGCATGGCATTGTTTGCAGCTCGGATAATAGACAATCTCGACCCATGTTTGCTATATATTTTTTATTCAAATTAATTAGTATTATCTACCCTGTAAGTTTTGTATGCACTCTGTGCAATAATTAAAATCTATAACAAAAGTTCAGAATTATGAAGAAACAAATAAGTAGACTGCGGATATTTATGCAATTTATCATACTCAAATATCTGGAAAACGTACATTTAAAACCGTGAAAAAACGAAAAGTAAATTTTTAAACATTCACAAAATAAAGTGCCTAAAAATGTATATTTGCATAAACATCCGCAGTCTACAAATAAGAATTACGTAAGACCAGCGTACAAATTGCCCCGGACCGGAAGTGTATTATAGTACAGGATATGTTCTAAAGTAGCAATGTTTCTTTTCGAATGAAATGAATAATGGTGCCTGTCGATCGGCTCCCCTCGTTTTCACCTAACAGCAATCCTTCCGGGAAGATCGGTATGAGTTTGAATGATCTGTTTACGCCTCTCAACTAACAATCTCTGGTCTGTCCAAAATTGTCGCGTTCTTCTGATTAATCCGTGTACTAATCCCTCGCCATGCGCTTGTAATACTCGTACTTGTCTTCCCAGCAACCACGAAATACCTTCATCTGGTGATTTCTTTCAGATCTAAAAGCGAAACTACCGAAAGCAGCGAAACCGTGCACGAGGAGGCCGAGCCGGCGATCTAAAAAAAACCCGAAAACCGAGACCGCGTTAAAAGTGCCTTCGAAACACGAACGTCCTTCGATTCCGATCGATACACACGCCCTAATGAAGCGGAAGCTAATTTATTCGACTGCAAACATGAAAAAGAACAACCACTGCTTTAACTGAGGAAATAAAAACGATTTGTTTGGTACACAAAAAGGCAACACTTGATTCGACGATTTTCAATCCCGACACGGACGGCCACGAAGCATATTCTATCGCAATCTCATCCTTTCCCGACACTTCGATCATCTCCTACCGCACTGAAGTAAACAACGAATACAGTGGAACCTCGAGTATCTGAACTATAGTCGAGACGAGTAACATTGGACGTTCAAGGTCACTGGACAGTTTTTCTGTTGTACACTGTTCAATAGAATGAGATCACATGGTTAAATCATTTTCTGTTTAGCATGACGTTAAACACTTTGACTGCCATGTCACCCACAAATTGGTGACACAAATTCAGTTGACGTTTATCTGAACACGAAAGCTATTAGTAAAATATTTAAGATCTAACAGAACCAGTTAGAACGATAAATAGTTACTAACATTATTAATTATAAAGAGTATAATTTCGGAATATTTTCATGTTATATCGAAGTCTAGAAAGTGTCGTTTTCAGTCGACACGGTATGGCAGTCAACGTGTTGAAACGTCCACGTGCTACCCAGACTTGAGACATTGAAAAAATATTATATTGTTAAGTATACAAGACTCGTTTCATTTATTACATTTGTAGAATTATATAAAATTGTTCAGAAACTTGATCCTGTAATAGTATTGAGAGGTATATTTTGATGACCTGAATTAAACCTTTCGGCTACAGCTGACCCAGACGCAGAGATCTGAAACTATCAATATAAAATAGTAATATGAAGTATTTTATTAAGTAATACCGCATTTCTTGTCTGTAGCGTCAGAATATTTTTTGCACGGTATAAAAAAAAGTTAAAGAAGCTTTTGGTTAGCACGAGCTATCCATAGTCGCTCAATGTAAGTCGCGAAATATATGAGCCACTGTAGTGGTGCGTAGTAGCCAAAGGGTTAATTGACAGTCATTCCACTTCTTGAAATTGTTTGGATGATTTATTACATTAACAAGCAGATGAAACATTGTAAATGTAATGACCGTTTTTGCTGTAACTTATGATCGAAGAAATGACCTTGAGCGGCCAATTTGTACCTCTGCCATAACTGGGTACACGTTCGGATAATCAGTAGACTACATTTTCATATGACAAACGACGATTATAGTACAGTAGCATTTTTTTTCACAAAGAACAAGTTCAGATATAGATTCTCTATTATCTTTCTTTTTACAAATTCATTGATCTGTAGTTGAATTTCATACCTGAAGTTTTATTATTAGCAGATTTTATACTTTTCTGAGAGTAGTTTGATTAATTTCCATTGAATTGATGAATTTCATGTTTTTATTTTTGAATGTCATAAATTGTTGACGTCCTAATTCTGTGTTCAATTGCTATTTTGGTCACTGTTATACTCTGCTCAAAATAATAAGATCAAATACTTAAATGGCTTATGACCCAGTGTGATGTTTAATACTTTAAAACGCTCATTCACTACACAGATGAGACATTGAATAAAAATATTACAATGTTAGGTATAACAATAGCCCTTATACAGTGATTCATACAATTGATAAAATATTTTCTCAATTAGAAGAATGTACGTGGTGTGAAATAAATGAAAACATGCTGATTTTATTAAAAATAAAATATATGGAGAGGTAACATTTCAATTTGATGAAATATGAGACCTTACTATTATTAGGATTTTTTGTAGAATAATCATTTATGTGATTCACTGTGTTTCTAATAGTTGGAGGATCATGAATTATTACATAGAAATTGGAACCTCTAATTCTTTTGAACAGTGTACACACTTTCAAATATAATTACGATCACACAGTTAAATGCCATTCAGCTTGATGGAGTTTTAAGTACTTTGAAAGCTCTATATACTATACATAATAGACACTCGGTAAAAATTTTGTAATATTGTATGCGCAATATTTCTTTCATTTTTTTATAATTGATACATTGTTCAAAATCATTTAGAAATCTAATCCTTTAATTGTGTCGAGAAGTGTTTTACAGTGATACAGAAGTGATACAGTGTTCATTGTCCTTTACATTGCAACTGTTCGGTTAATCAAACGTTTCAATAATCAGTATTCGGATAATCGAGGTTCTACTGTTATTGAAATACTCCAAACGAAAACCTTATAATTGGTTTTCATATCCTTAAACACAGGTTGACAAATTAAAAAAAATTCTATTTTTTTTTTAAATTTAAAACCGTATCAAAAATTGTAATGCTTACGAGAAAGCCTCATCGACAGATCCAGCGAGATGACAGAATCTTTTGAGTTGTTCTCCAACACCGACTACACGTGATTCCGCGGGGAAAACACGTAATCCCGAGTTTTAAACGATAAACGGAAAAAACACAAACGGACTCGTTTCGCGCGAAATACATCATTTTACTGTTAGTTTTCAGATGCATTCGTTACGTAATTTCTTTGATTGCCTATCTACAGGGTGTTGTTGAATTATAGATGAAGAACGGCCTGGTAGAACTCATTGAAAGAAACACAACAATTTTGGAGATATTTAATACATGAGACCGTAAAATAATTTGAATAAAACTGTATGTAATATTCTTACCACAATACAGTTTCCTCAGTGAATTTCATAGAATTCCGAAAACGTGTGATATTTCTCTTATTTCTTAACAAACATCTTGGACGCGTTTTAATAGGTGAACATTCTCAGAAGCACTTCTATAAACTAAATATCTTAACTTTTGAATCTTGAAGCTTTCAGAAAAAATTTGCACCGTGTGCTGAAATTTCTCAGTGTAGAACATACTTTAGACTGAGTAATTCAGTATTGTGATCTGTACGATGTCGATTAGTGTGTTATTTCAGCGTTATAAAACTGCAAAATACTTAACGGAACACATATATTTTTATAAGCCGTGTGCTACAGTAATAATTGGACCCAATATGTAAGTTTGTAGTATACAGTAAATATCTATGCTCAGAACAGTGTGGTGGACTGTAGCACACGTTGAATAAGTTTTTCATGGGAAAAACTTCAGGGAATTCATGTACGAGCTTATCGATCTCGAGGGGTTAGGTAATCGGATAAAAAAGTCCAAAGAATTCAAATTTGGTGATCAGTGACACTCTGGTGTGGGTCCACCAGAACTTATCTACATATTAAAACCCATTTTTTATCGAACGAGTACGCTACACGGAATATTTCAGAAGAAAATTCAATAGACAGGAATCGGGTTACTTCTGGGTACATTTGTTACCAAATGGAAGTCACGAAACCTGGCATTAAATGCAAGTATTTATGGGTGTAAACAAATCCTTGAATATTGGCTTTCAGTTCTTCGCCATTGTTATAAAAAATGATACAAACATTAGAATATCAAAGTCGACTTCGTTTCTTTTGCAAATTATAAACCTTGATGAAGTCAACAAAAAAGTCTTATCCGATGTTGCTGTACGACTAATATTTTATTAAAAAATTAATTTTTTCGTTAGAATATGCAGTGACTCACAAGGTCGCAAGCCTCATAAAATTAAAGTGTAGTAAAGTCTTATATTTGATCAAACTGAAGTGTTACTTCTTTCTGTGTGTCTCTGAATAAAATGGACGTGACTTTCAAACATTTTTTGCCACTTAGATTCTCAAAATCTTCTACTTTCTGCAAATAA
Organism: Macropis europaea; assembly: GCA_916610135.2. Lineage (NCBI taxonomy): Eukaryota > Metazoa > Arthropoda > Insecta > Hymenoptera > Melittidae > Macropis > Macropis europaea. Next base: position 18,536,777 of record OU744345.1, on the reverse strand, counting down.
ATATTATATATTAAAAAACGCAAGCAAATGTCCAACTTTTAATATAATTTCATGCACTCCACGTTGCGTCAAATTCTTCGCAATAATATTTACCACAGATCCGAGACATTTTGCTTTCGATGAGTTCAACCAGCTTCTAAAATTCATACCTATGCTTCAGCAGCATCCTGCGTAGGATGTTCCACGAACACCAGAGGGTGAATCAGAGGCGGCATGTCTGCAATTGCCATTTGAAAGCGGATGAAACGATATTGCGATCGAGAAGGACAAAATGATGGACGTATCCTGTGTATTCGATTAGCAAAAATGACGCGAGAGTCGTTTGTCAACGAGCCTGTCACGCGTCACCCTCTTTGCGCTTCATGATCCACGGTACCGAAAAAAACAATCAGTTTATTTTCCGGCTCTGTGCAACGTGCGAAGGTGCACGCAGACAGGAACGCATCGATCTTTCTGGTTTACCAGGTCAGTTATCACTTGCCGCAGCACGTCACTGTGCGATTAGCGTGCTCCCCTTTGACGTCATTGTTTCGTATAAATGCTGGAAGGATGCTTTCGGGGATCATAAACTCGCCACAGAGCCATCCTAACAGATCCGTCAATTTCTCTTGGACCGCTCGCGCTCTCACTCGCCTTCTCTCTATTTTCATCGAACAGACACTCGGTGTTGTCGATTGTGATAACTTCTGTGCATCCTTTGAAACCTCCTCAGTTTTTGAGGAACGAAGATCGCCCTTACGTTGGAAAGAATCCACTTCGAACGAGCCAGCAAAATGGTAAGTCACTTCTAGAGATCAAATAATATTTTTCGTGAAATTCAATGAGTATTTTAAGGATTTTTTTGTTTTATCGATTGTTCCTGTGGAGTACCAGTATTTTAAATATTTAATTATTTAGAAGTATGTTAGAAGACAGTGAGACTATTTAGACCTGAAATTACGAATACATTAAAGCGTAGTAACACTGTACATTTTCTTCTCTAGACTCCATACATGGTCATCTTCATGGCACTCTTCGGCTGCTCCATCGCGTTTCCAGTCAGACCTGAAGACAATTCTGATGCTGCTTTGGGAGTACCGATTTTTGTCGTACAAGCGACAGGGCTCGAAGAGGAGTCCCCCCCTGTAGCTTACGGTTTGCTTCTGAGCAAATTAAATGGGCCGGAGGTCGCCGAGAACTCGAAGATGGTTGAGAAACGCAGCGTGATGGAAGATCAATCGGACGATCTTGAAACCGCGGCTGGTACCTACGCTCTTCGGCCACTTTTCGTCTACAGGCAGCAATTGGCGTACAGGCAACGTGTCAGGGAAGCGATTCGACGTGGAAATCGTTTCTGAGTCATCGATGACACCGGCTATCGCTGATGATCTCACGCAAAAGGACAGTAATTCGGAAACCAAAGAAACTCGCACGACGACAGTCCTACGACTACTGCATTCCACGAAGAGGATTTCATCAGGACCACGGAAGAGAAGATGAGCTTTTTTGTAAATGTACGGAACGGTCAGAAGGAGCTTGTGTAAAAATCTTAAGATTCTCAGAGAGTCTGAGATTATCAAAAGGTATCCAAAGAAGAAGCATCCAAGATTTTTAGAGAAAATTCTATGAACGAAGAGTCTATAAAGTCGATAGGAGAATTGAAGATTCTCCTACTTTTCTTCCTCGTGTTGTAATTTCTGTAACGACTGGAAGACAAAGTTCTTTCTCTCTAACTGCTATTGGATCTTTCTCCACCGTTTGTGGAGATTTTACGAAACTAGAATCGAGGAGCATATGACAATAATCTTACAGCGTATTGAATGAGCTACGTTGAATTACGCGAAGAGAATTGTTGTAGACGGAAGCAGACAGGTCTTCGGGAAGGCTGTGCCACTTAGTAAGCTCGTTAGTGGACGAGTGTACATATTGAACCTGTTAATTCGTCAAACACTCAAACATGACGTTGTCGCTGCAGTGGATGCGTCTCTAACACTTTGCAGCAGCATTTTTAAAGTTGCTTAAACAGTAGACAAATATCTCTTATAATTTCACCGAAATCTCGACTCTGTAACGGTGTATCAAACTTTATACTGCTTTTATACGAGGCAATCTTTGAACTCGTTACTTTGTGAACGTAGAAACTCTGTGTGGAAGAATGAGAGGAAGCGTGATCGCAATATCGTATCTTAGATGTAAGTTAATAGTTTTAAGTTTCTAATTTTAAGACCGAAAAGCTACCCACCAAAGCAATGTCCGCGGATTCGTCGTAAGAATCATAGTCAAGTAGGCTATACGGGGTGTTCGCAAAAGATGTCGTTTGCTCAAGGGAAGTGATAGAGGAGATAAACTGGAGTGGAAAGGTTTATCAATTTAGTGTTGTAATAGTTTGTCTAATGAGATAAATGTTATTGCAAAAGATGTTAAAGGCATCAATAACATTGATTATATTTTCAACTACAATAAATTTTTAATTTAACTGCAATTTCGTGACTAGTGGTTTTCTTGTCTGCACTGCCAACATTATATTTGCAGCCATTGCAGAATTATATTCAATCGCAAATCTTGTGAAGTATCACAATGAACTGTAGACATAACAGGAAACAAATTGATAGAGATTTAAATTCTATTAAACCGCTAGGCATTGATGCTTTTGGCAGTATCTTTAACTGCATTTATCTCATTAAATATAAATTTTCCACATTATGTTGATAAGAACATCCTTTTACGAGACACCCTGTACAACAATGTTACTATCATTTCTAAATATAAACTGCGTTTGTGATATGATATTTTTTAGCTGTCGAACTTGTCGAATAAACTTCTCGTTGCTAATACAAACATGAATCAACTTATTTATGCTTCTTACAAACGTATTTATTTTAAGCAATCGTCATTCACACGAATATTGCCAATGCATCCGCGTATTTTTGTGAGTGAACGTTATTTCCCTGGGAATACCGGAACCTTGATAAAATTACGAGATGGTCGATGTTGAGTCTCTCCACTGGACGAATACCTTTTTCTGATATTTTGACGATAAGGGTACATCCATCCGTGTTGTAACTCAGCACCTTCAAGCAATTCCTCAGAATCTCCCGTATTTCTCTCCTGACGAACTTCAGCGTCCATCGAACTCATGTCGTCAGCATCTGTTCCCCCAAAATATTCCTCGTTTGGTTTCAAGCCCGATGAATCCTCAGGTACTTCGGCTGTAGCATCGACATCGACGTCTGGCGACAGATCCAGCGAACTGTCTTGAGAATTATCAACTGACTGTTGATCAGACAGATCGGATGAGTCCACTTGAGTGGACTCTTCATCCTCTGTATCTCGTTTAACATGATGTACCTGTAACCAAGGTTTCAGCAAGAATCTCTGAAACGATAGATCTAAGATTGGTGTTTGATCTTCTCCTTCAGTTGTATTATTCTCCTTCTCCGTCTCAGCTTTCGATTCAATTTCTTCTGAGGAATTAGAAACAATCGATACGGACGTCAGTCGCTCTTCAGAAGTTGTGTCATATGTTGTTCCCATGACACTTTGCGGAGTATAGCTTTTAACCTTCGTATTTATATCAGAGGACGATACAATTGCAGCTGAAGGTTGCGTCGAGTCTGTCCTTGCATCGAAGTCTCTGCATTCGGCCTTTAACAGAAATATCAGGCTAAGGAACAAAACAGAGAATCCCATTTTTTCGTCGTTGTGCGAAGCGTTGAATTCTGAATTTTAGGTGATCGATGATATGATGTTTGTGGGTGTTTAGGAAGAACTATGAAACGAAGGAGCACCGTTCACGCTTTTATAGCTGGCGATATAGAAGCAGACGCTAAATCGATCGCTAAACACTCGAAACACTGTTAGCGATGTACTAACTGCGAAATTAGTTTCGGAAGAATTCAGATGATCTAGAGTGATTCTGCGTGATTAGGATTCCGCTGCGCGTAAGGATGAAGATTGTCTTGGAGTCGAGAATACGAAAAGCAAATATTCATTTCGTCATCACTTAGTGTTTGTTTTTCTCTTCAATGCTCTTTCAAATTTTTCGGCTGGTGAGTTCATTGGAACTATGTCAAAATTATTGAACTGTTTCGAATTAATGTAATCGCATATTCTCATTGATACATGTTAAATATATTACGTTAGTCTGAAAATAAACAATGCCTTTTTTCTGCGTTTTTTAATATTTTTAGGTGAAGTGACAAAATTGTTGAAGTGCTTCAAATTAATGTAACTGTAAATTTATCTCCGTGCATGTTGGATATAAATATTATTTTCGTTTGATGAATTTTTGTTAATCATGTTACTAAAAATGTCTTGGACCCGAAAACACGAAAAGCAAACATTTATTTCGTCATTACTTAGCACCCACTTCTTTCTCCGTTCTTCAAAATTTCTATGTTGACAAGTTCATTGAAACTTTGTCGAAATATCAGGTAAAACGTAAAAAACGCATTAGGTTTTTTGTATGCTTATATCTAGCTCCCTTGACCTAGTATTAAGTATCAAATTATTCATATGTTATCTTCAACAGTTAAATTCTAATTATACAAAATATTATATGAAGTTATAGTTCCGAGACGTCAAATAAACCTACTAGATTTAACTGCAGTATATTATATTAATTTCTTGTTTATTGCAAACAAATGTACGGCATCTTAATTATATTCTTTTACAATAAATCTCTTTAAATACGCCAAGAACGTTGAAGTGCTTTCAATAAATGTAATTGCAAATTCTCGTTGGTACACGTCCCATACAATCATTATATTCATTTTACAAGATTTCATTTTGTGACAAGAACGTAAATTACTCTGTGTAATTTAATCCTTCGAGGACGATGAACCTACGCGTTCTGAAAAATCATTCATCGTGTGCTACGGACCACCGTACTGGTCGCCCCTTTTCATTATACACTACAAACCTTCACATTCAAACGCATTATCACCTGATCGTATGTCATGCTTCGCTACACGTTTCACAGTTTTAAACTCCTATAACAAATGAACAATTAACGTACATGCTACTATAATTAAATATTCGATTTAACGGCCGTTCTATCGTGAAAAATTCGAACGCACGAAGCACGTTCTTTTTTCTCAAAAATTTCAGGGCTCAAAGGATTAAGAAAGTCTTACGTTACTTAAGTTTTAAAGCGCTGCGATTAGGAAGGAATAAACGGTGATTAAAGCTGGGACAACAGGTTCAAGGTGTGTCTGGCCAAAGTGATGTACCGCAAGGCTGATACTCACGTCTGTTAGCAGGACATCGATAATTCTTTCGGTACCTGGTATAAAACGCGAACGAACCGTTATCGTTCGACAGAGTCGAAAAGACGTCGAGGAAGCTTTAGTCGAAACGAAGATTGGAGAAGCTGCATCCGAAAATTTTTGGGACAGAATTATAGAAACACAAAATGGTAATATACAATACATATTCATATTCGACTTACGTAAAATATTCTATCGTATTTCAATTAATTGTAAGTACTCCTATATCATGGATGATATAAAAAACTTATCTATCATAATATTACGTAATCTTCAAGTTTAGTTCTGCATTTGTGGCATCATACCATCGAAGTGTCTATTTTTAACAGTTCCATTATCCCTTGAAACACGTGTTCAAAACAATTTTCATGTAGAACTTCAAGGTTGTTCGAAAGGTTCATGGTGAAATTTAATGAAAACTTGAAGGTATAATTTTTCCATATGATCTGTACATGATTTTGTCATTTATTTGGTAATTTCATGATCCTGTTTGCAAACGAGTTTTCATTTTTCTGCACAAAGAATTGTTTCAAATGGCTCTTGCACTCCCCTAAATTATGGATTTTCATTGTTTTCTGAAAAATTCTTTTAAAATCTGAAATAAATGGTAGTCAGAGGGTAACATGTTCAATGGACACGATGGATGAGATAGGACATTTAACAAGCCAAACTTTAACCATTTGTTGCAGCGCTTCTGTATTCTTAATTCTGGACGTTATTGTTTCATTGCTCCATTTAATTGACCCAGTCGTAAAGAATACTTGTCCGAATTAGGCTTTAAATTACTTGACAAATGTTCATAAGTAATTTCTTTCCAGTTCGAGCAAATGCAGAGCGAAGTTCACCTGTCGCAAACGCTACAAACTTTCTGAACAATCCGATACAATAATTTAAAAATATTAACATGAAGCAGAAACAAATAGCTGGTAAAAAAATTAATCACACAGGGCACTGAGTAATTCTATGTAACATCATTTAAACTCATTAACATGAATTAAAAGTTACGAAATGGTAAAAAAGAGTCAAACTCAGCTTCAGAATTTTCCAGATCAACTCATGAGTCAGAGAACTGTAAACACGTCAATACTTTAGTGGACGCAAATATGTAACTTACGAAAATTTGTTATAATTAACCAATTTTACAACATTTCATATTATTCATTTTACATTGACTATTTTACAGTTTTATTTTTACACTATTATTCATTTGTTATCAATGATAAGTACGCGTAGTTATTTGTTTTGCGTACGTGTTCTTCAAATAAATCACGTCACATATGTGTGACAGAGATCATCGAAGTGTTCATCATTCATCTTAATTTAATGTGATTCTATTTTTTTTAGATTATTACGCGACGATTTCTAATTCGTTTCTTCGGCATATGCTTCTTTGGGAGCGTTGCAACAGCAATACCCTTGAACCCTGAAGACCTGGAGAGTCTGCTACCACCAACTCCTCGAGATACGAATGAAACAATAGCTGCGGTTGTTCAGGACCCGGTTGTCCAGGACGCGGTGCATCAAGCAGCTAGCAATGCATCGCTAAATGGACTGGTTGTTAAAAAACAAGTTTACATACTACCAGCCACCAATCCAAACCAGGTTCGTCTAACCGTAAGACCAAGTCATGTTTTCAATTTCAAAATACTGATAAAATTTCTTTTCACCTCTTCAAGGCTGAATCTATTAAAATTAAAAAAAATCATACAGTTATTTTAACTCTGTTTATTCAATCTGAATTCATAGGTATTACATCGGTACATAGGTGCAAAAAGAACCAATGTCCAGTTTGCAAGTGTTTAGGAAAAAGTAGACACTGACCATCTTTACTGTAATACACACAAGACATTGGTCTCTTAAGGATGTATCTGACCTTACTTGCAATAATGGAAGGACAGTGGCTCTTTTTTTTTACAATAACGTTCATGATTTTTATGTGAATGGTACATAAAACTCAGATACAATAATTTTGGATATTGGCCCTTTTTCTACTAAGGCACAGAAAATTAAAATAAATAAAAAATGAATAAAACCTCAAAATTGCGCATCTCCAACAGGGAAGCCAGAAGTTGCAGGTTTCTGAGGAACTGCGCGGTCGTTCGTCACTAACGATAATTTTAGCCTGTAATTAACACAGGATGATCAATTTTCGGATGAAGAATTCTCGAATTGATGTCCTACCGTACTTAATCTGCACGAAAGCGTGAAAACACGGAACACGATCTCCGAACTATATTGTTATTTCCAAAGTTTATTTAATTAAATCCTCGGAAGCAAATGAATACTAAAACCGAGAAATTTATAAACAATGGAGTCGATCAGTTTGGTTTCCGTGAGCCTCCGATGTCAACAGTTCTATTTTGGCTACATTAAATCTGCTCCACGCGGAGATCCAATTTGTTTCCACAATACTTTAGCTACATGGCTGAGAGTGAACTTAAGGAGCCATTGACGTCATCGATCAGGTCATACAATTGACGTTGATTTCTGTTTAAGGTGATCTCGAATCGCGAGCAGCTTTTCGTCGTCCCGACGGAGAATTTAGAGGACGTTCGCAGAAATATCACGGAAACGAAGCAAGCTGAGGCCGCGACGATGATGTCCCCATCGCCTGAAAGCCAACCATCCTTCGAAGGCGACGAGGAGGATGATTACATGCCCGAGGTAGACGATGATAATTCAATGGCTACATTCCAGTCAGTCAGATCTCTATCTACGATGGAACACAATAAAACATGTCGCGTCGATTGCGCAAGGGAACATAAATCCAATTATTTAGATTACCTTGTGAAAACTGAGTAACGAGATTCTCTGTTCGACCTCCCATTTGGTTTCAAGGATTTCTCTAGTTCTTCGTTGAGATTTTAACCCTTACCCTTTCTCTTCAATTAAGGACCACTATAGTGGCTTCCCGTTGAGTGACTGTTTGGAACGAGATACCGCTATATTGGATCATATCTTTTCTGTCTTGCGTTGGAGACTACTGTAAATTGTTCGTGCTACCTAGAATTTTATTTCTTTCAAAATGGTCGATGATACGACAAATTTTCATACGGTAAAATTATATAAAACTGTTATGCTAATTTCGCGTACTTGTATAGATGAGATTGAAAAATGCAATTACAATTTTTCGGTGCAACTTTTTGCTAGTTTCTTATGAATGATGAAATCCAGTCTGATCACAAATAGTATTAATAAATATTTCTACCTAGTAAGTATGAAAATTACTAATATTATTTATTACCACTTTGACAGCCCCAAATATTTTGCAAACATTAATTAACATTGACCAATCATACAAGAATCTTTAACTAACAAAACATTTTCCACTGTATTAGTACTTACTTGAATATTCATTTCTCTTCACTAATTTTACATGGATGCTTATTGAAAGAAATAAAATCACGTACGCGTGACAGTGGCTGTCAAAGTGTTAATAACAGTCAACGTTGAAAATACAGTTGCGTGGGTCACTTTTTATAACGCAACGAATATTTAAACGACATGGTTGAGAAACGCCACCATAAATTTATTTTATTACTTTATACTGCCATACTATGGAGCTCCGCGTTCAGCTCGGCCATAACGGTGAACGATGACTCGAAACGACGTACTTTCCGATTTTTAGAGAATCGAAAGTGGACCACAGCAATATGGCAACGACGTGGAAACGTTTTCGGAAAGGAACACAGAACAGTCGATGCCATTAAGCGAGAAACGCAAATCTGGAACGAAATTCTTGGAAGACAAACTGGCTCGTGACGCAACCGCGCCGGTGGATGATTCGAAGAAGGTGGCCGTGCCCATTGTGGCGGTCATCGATCCTTCGAACGCTGACAAGGGCAAGGTGAACAGCCCCATCGTGGCCATTTTACCGAATCACCTGAACAACAACGCCCTGAACAATCAGGTAGAATTTCTGAAAAACCACAGCGACAAGATACAGCAGACAGCGCAGGACTACATCAACCAGACTCCTCTGACGATCAGCCCTGAAGACTGGAAAGCTTCGACGTTGGAGGTAAACTGAAAATCCTGAATTAACCCTTTCGCTAGGGCAGAGTCTAGCCACAATCCGTCACTACGCAGGACCTCGCAGCTGGACGACGGAATTACGTAGTATTCTTATATTATCCAATTTATAAGGTTTACATAAGTGATAGAATTTTGTTTAGGCAGCCTGCGCGATTACTGTCAGTACAAGCTTCTATTTACATCAGAGGGTTGTTCTTTTAGACCTCTATGATCGGATTTCTTTTGCTTATGAAGCAAAATACATAAGGATGGCAATTTGATCACAGGGAATAGATTAATAATTGAACTGCAGTTTATAAATATTTTATTGTGAAAGTATTGCTTGTAACTCTGAAGTCTTGTACGCGTGTAAGGCATCTTTGTTGACAATGAGTAAGGAAGTCCATAAAACAGTTTTCATTTGTAAAATGCAGTATACATTTGTGTGTATACACATACATACACTACACTCCAAAATTATAGGACCACCTCTCGATAAGACGTAAAGTTCGATTTTTAGACTATTTCTCGAAAGAACTATAGAAATAATTTCATTTTTTACTTTTTAATGTTTCATTCAATATCTTACAAAAATTTACAATACATCCATCAAACTGCCAGTGGAAAATTAAATTCGCTGCAATCATCTTTTATGACATGCCATAAAATGTACCTTTGGACCGGGTAGTACTATTCTTTTTTCTGGTAGTATATATGTAAGTATGTATGCATCTACACCTATAGAGATATACACGTATACCTAGGTACGCACATACACGTATACACACATACTCGTATTACGTATACTCATTGCTAGTAAACTATGTTACATGTATACAAGATTTCAGACTTACAGACAGTACCTTTACAATAAACTGTTTATAAATTGTAACTTAAATTATTAACTTATATTCCGCGATCATTGTTTTCCATTTACTTGCTATGTAATTTTAGTTTTACAAGTGAAAATAGTTCGATTACAGAGAGTTAAAAGAGCACCCATTCGATTTACACCGATCTATAATATATTTCATTTTGAGCATTTTATTTTACGAGCACCCACCCCCTTTATATCCTGCATTTTGTAGACGTCTCAGAGGCCATATAATAATACAATGATCTAACACAATGAAACACAATGATAAACAAACAAAATAAAATTCAAAAAATATAAACACATGGTTGTGTAACTTCTAAGTCATATGGCGTTATATAGGGTTAAATGTTAATTAGTTAAATGCTATTGTCCCATGCCGGTTGTCCAAACTCGCTCTTCCCACCTAGAATTCGTTTTGCGGCGAACAGTCGTAGCTCCCTGTAGCACAAAAAGGGTCGGTCATGTGCAAGATCGTTATTGCGACGAATGTACAAAATAGTTTGAATAAAGTGAAAGTTGCAAAGACGCATTCGTTTTCTTCCACGTTCTTCCTGATGACAAAGAATCTGAACGATGTCGTGCAATTTCTGTTCAGAAGAAAAAAGATTCAAAATGTTGAATGGGATGAGAAAGAGAGGTTTCAACGAGAAATCGTATATTCTTTTCAGACCACAATCACCTCGACGACGACTCAGGGAACGGTACCGGTTTCTTTGTTGGTGGGCCAGGAAACACCTAACGTGGTCACAGAGGAAGTGTTCTTGACCCCCGTCGTGGTTCCACGCTGGGAAATCGTCGCACCGGTTTTCCCCGACGACACCGCGCAGTACGCGAAAACTGGCGACATGGACGTCGCCGAAGATATCATTTTCAGGCCGTTGTTCAGGTATCGACAGCAGAGCCAGGAACGATCGAGATATCGCGACGAAGGATACAACAGGAGATACAGCTACGGACCGTATCGTAATTACGGTTATTATCCTAGACGTAATTATTACAGGTCTCAATATGATGATTATTAAATGCGAACGAACCAAGAAGTGAACCAAAAAAGAAACAAATTTTTGAGTTTGTTATTCCAATTCCAAAGCGTTTCTGAAGTTAGAACGAGAAGCATTAGTATGATTTTGTACGACTACTCGCGATTGTAACGATTTTAAGTATCCAATTTTTGTAGGAATAATTTGAATAAAGTATTCTTCTGAAAAAGAAGTTTCGATGATTTGACTTATGAAAATGGTATCCTGATAAACTGCCTGTGAAAAGTAACTGTGAAACTAGTATTTTTATGTATAACCTTTCCAATAAGTGATAATAATAATACTAATAATAGGATTATAGAATAATTTGATTATGTATAATATAATGGTATAAGTTTACATTCTTGAGTTATTATATAAACAAACGTACTTAATAAGATACAGGAAAAATTCTTGATGAAATTAATAAAGTAAATTTTTTTATAAATGATATTTCCATAATTAAACTCTTTAAACATAATCCAACTAAAAATGGCAACTGACATAAAGAAAAATTAATAATAATAAAAATGGTTGGTTTATTATTAGTACGTATTCACAACTGTACAATATTATTTATTAAAAATGTCACAATACTGTACGATATTTTGTATAAGACTGACATTTAATAAATTCTTCAAAATTCTATTAAGTAATTAATATCGTTACATTACATTTAGATGTTTTGTTATAGTATTTTTGAAATAAACATATATTTTTTTTCTTTAATGATCGTGCATCTTGACTACGATTTTCAAAGGCATCTCGGAACTGTAATTTGTTACAAATATTGTAAACGTGCTTCTAATAATAATTCCCTGAAAAAGTGTTAAATAAGAAAATATTCAAATGACGAATCGACTTGATCACTTTCGCAAATCACTGTATGTACACGAATATCGGTATTCGATTTTGTGTACAACACAATAACAAAATAACAGTTTCATTCTTTATGAAGGACTTTAAATTAAGATATAAACTGCAACCTAAATCCACGCGATTGTCTCTTAGCGATCAAATTAACATAACGATAAAGCTTAACGATGTTTTTACGCGTCAGCAGCGGCGTTCGTCTAACGATCGCAAACCAGTTTTCCATGAATGTATTCTAACGGCTATCAAGACCTCAATTAACGCGACATCGTTAATGCCTGCAGGCAACGTATGTAGTTAGTCATTCACTTTTCTATTTATCCATTCATCGTCTGACGACGAACACCGTGCGTCGAGGGTGCACATGAATGTTTAAACGACCAGTGACTGTGTATTTAACACCTGTAGATCATTCTGAATGACTCAAGAAAATCTGTGGAAATGCTCCAGACTAGATGTGTCAACTATTCATCATAGATCTCTAATTAAATTTCCACAAACTTGTCAAACTCGTCACCATGTCCGGGTACAATAAAAATTTCCGTACCTACTCAGACGCATAAAATATTTCAGCAACTTGATTGCCATACTTATTGTTTGTCAGACGCACAATAATATACTATTTTAACACCTTGCCTTACAACAACGATTACACACTCGTGACACAGAATATGACCAATATGTTATAAATACGAGTCTTACTTGCGTGCCAATTCTTCAAAACTTCGAATTACAACATTTTAGTTTCAGAGGATTGTTAACAGGAAATTCTGTGCTGATAGATGCTTATCATTTACTTTGGTATTCCAGGACTTGAACCGTAAACTTTATCACACGAAATCAGTAGTGTAAGGCAAAGTGTTAACTGCCACAGTGAAAACTGCCATAATTAGTCAGACATCACTGATTTCGTTGCTTTCAAAATTTATGGTTTCGCTCACAGCACGATCAGCCTGAACCATTCCGCTAGATGCCACGTTTAACCCTCATCCGACCCTTGTGTCAATTTGACACATATTTCTTACAGAAAATTATGTCAGTCCGTTATATGTATGTAAATATACTTGAGGCTCCGAGACTCCTATTTTTTTTAACATAAGACATATATTTGCATGTCTGAATGTACAGAAATTTAATTTTCTTATTTTCATTAAGAGAATCGGCAAATTTAACCGTTTATCTCTTGTAAATAAATTAAGTAAATGGTGCCATGAAAATATATGCCATAATTTTTAGCCATTTAACTGGGAATAAAAAATATTCGACTATCGATATCTCGAAATTCGATTATACATTGGATGATATTAGCAGTGGATTCATGTTAACAAACATTATAATGCGTAGTTTATAATGCGTAATAGTACACGAGAATATCTTAACGAAAATGTGCTGATACGCAGAAATGTAATTTAGCAAACTTTTAACTGTAATAACTTTTGAATTAACAGATGTAGGGCATAAGTATCTTGGTTCTTTTTTGTAGAGATTAAAAAGCCTCTTCGAATAGTCTAGTCAAAACTATAGGATTCTACTTAAAACAAATATGCAATTGCATGTTCCAGCTGCACCAATGCATACAAATGCATAAAATTATTTCCAGATTACGCATCATTGGATACCATCTAATTTTGATTTATAGCATTTTAATCCATCTTAAACCATTTGGAAGATACAGCTTGTCCCAGATGCGTGGGACACCCTATATAATAAAAGTGATAGAAACAAACTAGAAGCTAACCAACTTTGTTGTATATTGATAGTGTACGTATAAAATTCATATTTTATTAACAACATGATATAATTTAAGGTGTGACGCACGATATACAAGTTGTGTCGTTAGTCTCAAGATTTGGTCGATTCAAGCAAAAGAAACATTCGAAGATATCGTGCCAGCACGGTGACAATAAAAAACAAATGATGTATCGACTTTTAGTATATGAGTGTAATCTTGAAAGTTCCGTGACGAGTGAACTCGTCCTGCAGACTGCAGAAGTGCTTTTCAATTACGAGTTAACTCGCCCTGCGCTGCAGAAGTACCTGCAATGACGAGTTCACTCGTCCTGCGCACTGCAGGAGTACTTTCCAGGTACGAGTTAACTCGTCTTGCACGCTGGAGAAGTACTTTCCAATGACGAGTTAACTCGTCATCCCCGGTTAACAGGTTAATGTCTCGTGAAAGCGTACCTTCATAAACGCTACCGCTGTTATCGTAATCACACGGAATCAGAAAACCGATGGAACGTTGACGACGCTGTCACACGTTGAACGAAGAATCCAAGGTGTTCAGGCGAGAGCTTTCGCGAAAGCCAGTTTCGAAGGAGAAAAGATGGAATCCTTCTTTCCCGTTCCTTTTTCTCGAGGAGAGTACACAAACATGAGTCACGTCGCTGCTGATAGTTTCTCAGATGAGGTTCTGTTACCGGGAACAGGACTATTCTCCCTCTCTTCAGGGAATCTGCATACCGCGGTCGTGCTAGGCAGCATTTTAATTACGTCCCGCAAGATCATAAACGCGCTAACGTGTATATAACTGATGCTCGGTCAATCTGTTCTCTCAATCGTGATCTAAGGCCCGACGGGAACGGATACCTCTCTGCGATTAATTAATTGTTCTGCGAGGAGAAGCGAGAATAGCCAGACGCGATGTGGACCGTGCTCCTGGTAAGACGTGCATCGACATTTGTTATTGAAAAAGTGCGGCTTCGTGGAAGTTAGAGAATAAGAGACAGCTTGTCGAGGGATTACGCGGTACAGCGGCGAATATCGTTGTTTGTCAGGGATAACAGAGGGAACAGTTTATTTTCTTCCGTTCTTTTCTGTCATGTTCTTCTGGGATTGTGTCAGGTCATCCGACAAGTAACGTTCTCTGTCTTGTGAAACATACTTCAACGCGTTGACTGCCATACCGATTGTGAGCCGGCTGAACACGACACGACTTTCTAGACTTTGATACAATGTGAAAGAAAATTTATGTTATACTCTTTTTAATTAATAATGTTAAGAATTATCTATAGTTCTTGTTGGCCCTGTTACATCGTCTTAAACATTCTACTGATAGTATTCGTGTTTTGGTATATGGCAACTGAATCTAACAATAAGTGTTATCCATGTATGGGGAACATGACAGTCAAAGTATGAAAGATGTGTGGATGTATTATTCGATTTTATCTGATAAAGATTTGATTGTGTACGTGGTGGAGTGTCATGTATATTGTTTTGAATTTTTCAGTGAAAATTTGGACTATCACTAGTGTTGGCGTTTGAGTAACTGAAAGTTTGCTATACGTGTCAGCTACTGCCTATTCAGGTGGCTCGACAATTTTTTTAGTTGACAAACAATTCAGTGATATTGATCGATTGATATGGATTTAAAATAAATTGTTTTAAAACTATAAAAGTTTGTTAAATATCGAGTTGTAGAACTGTTAAAGTAGTGGAACAAAAGTACCAACATGAATGTTCAACGTATCGATAATTAAAAAGAAGTGGAATTGTTGAATTATTTATATTTGAAGTCACATTTAAAAACGACGTTACTTACAAGATGACCTAATATTTATATTGTACGTTGTAATTTGTTTGAGATACGAATAGTAGGTTTTGGAGAAGCTGCTCTGTCAGACTTGTTATACAACATTAACGATACGCTTTAAATATGACTTCAATGATAAAAATAGTATCAATAATTTGACGGGCTTTTGTAGGGAAACGTCATTCATAAATTGTATGACGCAGTCAGTTGATGTAACATTAAATAAAGAATCATAACAAAATTTATAAAATTATAATCAGCTGTACACTAAGCGCCTTTTTAACTAAAAATATTTATTCATTTCACAAGGATAGGGATAATGATACATATGTGTAAGCTTAGTTTTCTTTTAATTCATGTGTAGTCGTCACACACGTGTACTGTTTTAAAATTTATAAACATTATACACTCGGACAGTAAAATTGAGACATTTACAGAAACTGAAGTTGATCAGTTTTACTTCTGAGAGACACTTGTGACTTAAAATTTCTGTTTGCATATTATGTCAACAAATGTTATTTTTTAAATTCACGTTTTGCACCATCTACCTTAAAACAGGCTACTTAAAACAATCAGAGGCTCAGAATTTTCAATAATTTTCGATTGTATATGAAACATCAGTAATGCCAACAAAATATTGAGTAATATCATACCATTTTTCTTCAATGCTTCCTGTGTATAATATTAGAAACACTCATAGTATTTAATATTTTAATAAAATATAAATAGTTAAAGTATACTATCTTCTAATTATTTTGGAAGAAAACTTTAATAGAAGGATTTTTCCTACGATTCAGTGAAATTTTTCTATAAAAACATTTCTAATCATGAAAATCTTAATTACTACTTAGAAACGTAACAGGAAGTGCCTAATCTTTTGTGCGTTCGATAGCAACTATCTGAAAACCACGATAGATTTACATTTCCCGGCTGCGTAGCAACAATTCGAACGAAACGAATCAATGCGTTAATAAATACTTATGTAACTTGTATTTTAGTTTCTCTTTTTGATCTCGTCGTTCGACATCGGCGCTGCTTCGAGGTTGGAGAACACCGAAAATGCTCCCGTTAGATTTCCAAGGAAATTCCTGGAGAACAGTCGCACCAGGAGAGTGCACATAAAAAATCAGACTGGCTTCGACGGAAAGGTGCAGAAGATTCAGATCAATTCTGAGGAAGATCATCCTGGAGTTCGAGCGTACGGTTTGCCAAGGAAGAATGCAGAAAATAATGGTCACATCGACAGGTTACAAAAAGAAATGGTTGAAGAAGGCGTTGGCCCCAGAAACGTTCGTGCGGTACGTGAAAACAGGAATCCTAGAATTTCTTTTTCAAATTCTAAGAAATTGAACTAGTATTATACTACCAGAACATTTCGCCTTCAGACATACGGAGAAATTCGTAACAATAAATTCTCACTTCACCTTACATCCTCATCCTCTGCGAAAACGTTGATTTTGTTCCTACATTGTGTTATATCAGGCTATTGCATAATTTTTGTCGTATTTTTGGATAAAAATAAAATTGATATAGTTTGGAAAAAGAATATATTTAATAAACAACATCTGGCCATTATTACTTGCAACTTGTCTCCATTCAATGGGCAGCTTGATAATTCCGGATGCAAATAAATGTTCATCTCTTTGACGGAAGCATTCTGACAATACCTTATTCACATCATCTTCATTTTCAAATTTCATCAAATTCAAAAAGTTTAGTAGAGAAGGAACAAGTAATAGCCTGATCGTGCAACATATCCCCTAGTGTGCTACACAATCCTTTATCAACTGCAGCTGTATTACTACCTTTCCGAAACTCATACAGCGTGCAGTATCTTCGATAAACTCTATCCACTTGCATGTTTAAGCTCTAAAAATTGAAAACCAAACAAGTGTATATTTCAAAAGCACGTCGTCTTATAGAGACGATCAAAGGTAGTATGCAGTCAAGCAGCGCAGTTCAAAAGCAGATCTAATAATAATTTATTGCACGTCGACGATATGTGCACGAAACTGACAAAAAGTACGCAACAACCTATTTTAGAGAACCCTCAAAAGAACAGCCTTCTGGCGATCGCACGATATACCCAGACCTTCAAATACCTTAACAATATTACTGTTCCTTCCTGTATAACGTTAAGATATTTCGTTTCAGATCGAAGTCTACGGAAAATCCAAAGAACATCTCGAAACGAACGGAGAGATCGAAAGAGTGCAACCGCCGATTGCGACCAGATATCAGGTACCAGAAGATGGAGGTATAAGAGTGTCCAGATCCGTCGACACGAAACCCAAACAGGAAGTCGAGGAATCGAACTCGGAGGTCATGGAGGCTCAGGACGCGAAAGTCTTCAGGCCGTTGTTTGTTTACAGGCAACAGGTAGCGAAACGGCAGCATCGAAACAAGAATCAGATTCACCAGCCGAGTTCCAAGATCTACTACGAAGGGGTGCCAATTTATTACGAACGAGGACCAGTTTATTGATATCCTGTTTTCGCTTTCCATCGGTTGCATCAGACGGACATCGTGACGGACGTGTTTCGCGGCACTCACGGGAGAATCGAGATTTTATTTAAGTTGTAAAAGAGGCAGAAGATCCTTGAGTCGGTTCGACTACCATCGTAATCGACCAATTGAGTCTGCATTACTCTGTGCCATAAAAGAAAGCCACTCTCGCGCAAGGACATTCAATTTATACTGTCAACGGGAATTGATTATTCGATTGAAACGATAGGCGCGATCTCCGAGACGAGAGGCAATCAATAATCGCCACCGAATGTTAATTATCACGAGCAATACCAAAAAAAGTATTACGATGTAAGTACTGTAGGATGGTAAACCCTTGCAGCCCGATGAACGGTACATGAGTTTTGAAAAATCGGTCATCGTATGCTACGGGCCATTGTATGGATCCGACGCGACTGTTTATTCTTCGTTATGGACCTATGCATTTGGACTAATTATTATATTAAAATGTATGTGTTTTTGTTAGATGTTTTATAGTTTTGCAATACTGAATTAATTTAACAATGGATACCGTACGTGTGAAATGATGAAGTACAGTAGAACTGCTATATCAGAACGTTTTATTATCCGAATACAGTAGAACTTCCATTATCCGAACTATAATTAGTAATAGTATGACTCACGTTACAACCATATTTCACATAAAAATCATAACTTTATTTTAGAACATTAAATCGGGAGCTGTGTAAAATTAAGTACGCAGTCTCATTAATGATATTTCTAGCTTGTAACTGGCATAGGATGACTACTTTTCGGATGATCAGTGTTCGGATAATTGAGATTCTACTGTAACAAATTACGTCGTAAATTATAGCAATACACTGTTCGCACATATGTCATTATTAGCCTGCAAATTTTTATGCAAATATACATCTTTATAATTCAATTTCTTTTATTTCCGTGTAACTGATGAAACGCTACTATGACAAAACTGCATTTTGCGATTTAAATATTTGAAAACATTTTTTGTTTTACTTACTGTGTAAAATGTGCATTATTCACGAACTTGGATGTTTTAAATTGCATAAAGATCCGTAGTCTAGTTATTCCTTATCCTAACAATGTAACTAGTAACTACCGATTTTTGTAAAATTTTTGAAATTATTAATATTTTATTGATAATGTAAACCAACGTCTATACGATCAAATAGATAAATACATTTTGTTTCTCCGTGGTTTTCATTTAAAGAAGAATATGATAATGTGTCTGACTCAATCAGGCAGTTTTCACTGCGGCAATCAACGTGAGAGTATATTATGTGACAATTTCTATTACCAATATTATCATTTATTTTCTTGAAATATAGAATAATCAGCACGTATAATGTAAATTCTCTTTTATACAAACAGTTATGTCTTCATATTAATTCAGATATTGGAAATTCTACTGTGTTCGGACTAATACGTGTTCTACACAACAAAATTTCACTAGTTGATGAATATTTTTTTTTCAGACAGTTTCAAGGCTGAAAGGGTTAAATATCTTGTGTAACTTAATAGTCAATTAGCAATAAATACGAATAAAGGAACAGCCGATAATAATGATTTATGATCGTGTTATATGTAGTATCAACACGAAGAGTAAATAAAATAGAATTATTCACGAAATAGGACATTAAATATTTGTTCCACCTTGTATACTTTAAAATGAATGAAAAACAGACGAACCTGCTTTACCCCTGATACATTCTACCGTATTCCACAACGTATGGTCGAATCTCGAGTTTCACAAACGTATAATGAGATACGAGTACAAAATTGTTTGCCCTGATCTAACCTTTCGTCGATGAAAAATTGTTTTCTCAAAATCTATTCATCGAGTCTACTCGATATTATAAGATGCGTGACACACATAAGAAGGTTATACCATCAACCATTGGAACCCGTATAAACAGTAACCATAAAATGAACAGGAGGATAGAAGAGAACATAACAAACAGGTATTTCACGATTCGTAGATAAAACGGATGATGGTACAGCGATACACAAGCTGTAAAAAAATAATGATCATGGCATTGAGAGATGATCCCCTAAGTCATGTGTAAGTACTTTTATTACTCTCATTGCAGACTTAAAAAAATCAACTCGATAAAAGCAGTTTTTATCAAAATAGCTGGCCAAGTACGACTAATACTTTGCAGTTTGTTTACACTCATCAGTAGACTGCGGATGTGTATGCAGTTTTACGTACGCGAATGTGTGAAAGATGCATATTTAAAACGATACAAATAATGAAAAGTATATTTCTTGCATATTTAAAGTTTATTTTATTTGATATAACATTCTGAGAATATTTTACTTATTTCATATAATATTTAGAGAACATTTTACTTTTATTAATATAATATTTAGAGAATATTTTATTTAAAAATGTATATTTGCATAAACACCCGCAGTCTACTCATCAGTCTGTACAATTTGCGCCTGTAATTCAACAACACCTTGTGTATACTGATGAATGATTCTTTTATCTTAGACCTCGTGGAAAATCAGCACTTCTGAACTTGATATCGTTGATCGTGTTGCACGTGCTGGACATTCTGCTCCTCATTATTCTGCTGCCGTTCATGATTTGGAAATGGGTCTCAGCGAATGATCGTCTGAAGATCGTTCTGAAAGCCATGGCAGAAGTGAGATTCATCCCTTGTACAGGGTGTAGCAGGACTCGTGGTATATACAACCGAGCAGGGTGTGATTCTAGATTTAAAAATACACGTAGCATACGAATGGCATTACTATCGCATATAATGCTGATCCCTTATCAGTCTTTGTATCTATCTGGATACTAACTGCTTCCGGCAATGAGTAAGTGAAATGTAATATGAATAGAATCTACTTCACTCCCGTAATATTGCCGCGGTCCGTGCGGAGAACGCCGATGGGCGTTCGAACATCATACTCAATAAATAAGCTTGTCGATTCCCCGCACGGGACGTTTGGAAGTACTCAATAAACTTTTAAACTTAATTTTCTCGATAACAAAGCATCATATGGAAGAATTTTATTCTCCTTTTCGACTTATTTTTACATGTAGAATCACCCTCTGCCCAGTTATACGACGCGTTCTGCTACACCCTCTATATACTTTCAATTTAACAAGTTCATTGCTCTCCGAGCCGCAGCTGATCCAAGAAAATTCGACACTAATCTTTGGGTCATCTTTTTTCCTTTTTTTTTTATATTACGCTGATGCTAAGTGGTTGTCGCATACGTCCAATAAAATTGAAAATAAAATTATACTGTTCCGACTTATTAATTCACCAAAATGCAAAAAAGATAAAGTAGTTCACAGTAAAAGAAATAATATTCCGTACAAACAAGATACGCTATATACATTTTAAAAAATGGAGATAATTTTATTTAAAATAATGCCTTATAGAGCGACGGACCCTTTGTGCGAATCTAATTGTTTTTAAATTCTTGTATACGGTTATATTGTCATATGTTACTGCAGCGACGTAAAAATTATGCATTTCACGGTCACTTTCTCCTCTTCTCGGCGAACTATATTCGTTATTTTTTCCATCATTTCAATTGTATGTATTATCTTTCACCGATTTGAGGAAAGTAGTGTGGTTTGCGTATTGAAATATGCTAAATAGCATAAATGTCACGACTCTAATAACATCCGATCGCGTAATTTATGCAACAGGTCACGCTGGAGTTGCTCGTGTGGGTGATTTTGGCCGGAGTATCTGTACTCACGACAGCGATGTTTATCCTAGAGGACAGTTATTTTCGAGGAAACGATTCGGAGAAACCGAAACAGTCGCCGAAAGAGCAGAATGGATCGACATCGAACAACAACGATAAAAACTCGCCCATCGCGGACACTCAAAACCTCTCACGCGAATAAGACATGACAAAATTTTCTGTCAACGGCAAAGAACAAATACTTCCACAGCCGTTTCCCTAAGTTTCCATTTTATTTTTTGTACACTTTTTCCGCTGTGTGATCTCGTTAAATTTTGTACCGATATTCGTCGTTGTGAAAATATATATTTTTTTAAATGCAAAATGGTAAGACGTTCAGAGATGCGATTCAATGTAGAAATAAAGTTTTCAGGCGAAATGTGAAAGCTGATGAGGAACTGAAATATGTGTGCAGGGCCTTCGAAAAATGCCCAAAGGATAGAAAATTAGGGAAAGTTTCGGCGTTGTCGTAAATGCACCGAATATATAAAGGAACGATTGAATTATCGTCGTTAGTCGAATTTGGTCATTTCAAGTTAAGTTTTCTTTCAGTATGCGGACATTAACGCCAGTTTTCTTCCTCATTTTCGTAAGTCTTTACTCTTCACTAATGAATATTCAAGGCTGGATACTATCAAGGAAAAGGGTAGCAGTCAAAGAAATCTTATGTAGCTTCATACAGGGTGTCCTATTTTAATATTTCCACGAGAATATTTTGGAAACAGTTACTGATACACGAAAATATTTCAGATAGAAGTTGAACGATTCTGAGGGAAATATAATGTAGTGTCAATAATTTTTTAAAACCTAATGTAGTGACAATAATTTTGAAAATGGCATCAATTGAAATTACGATTGAAAACACTTGAACACATTTGGACAATTATGGCATAACTGACACCAAAGAATATATGAGATAGTGTCAAACAGTTAATGAAAAATATTCAAAGAACCTGAAAGTCTTTATTTGAATGTTACACAGCAATTTAGATAAAAGTCTGCAAATATCAAACAATAATAAACGATAATGATGAGTAGACAATTTATAAATATCGTGTACATATAATTTACAAATTATACCGCCCATACTCTTTCCTGATAAACTGTATGTTTATATTTGGCACTCACACCAATGAAATGTCGACAACCTTGCAAGAGAAATATTTTAGTGATGGCAAACTGGTATAGCAAATCCTCGATTATCCGAACGCTTGATTGTGCAACCGTTCGGTAATCCCAACAATTTCAAGGGAATAGAGAATAAACAATGTGTAGAATATCCAGTTTTCGAAATAGTGTTTAAATATGGAGACGAAAAATCAGCAGATTGTGGTACTAAAAAAAAATGAAAACTGAAATTATACAGTTTCGTGAGTATTCATGGACCAGTACTTGAAAAAATATGAAATTCGCTGATAATAAAAATTCATAACTGGTTATAAATGAACGGGTTTGTAAAAACAGACACTCTTACAGCTTATATACATTTAGTATACATTCAGACACCTGTTCTTTGTGAGAAGAATATTTTATAAAATATGAAGTTAAATAAATCTAGCACATCCTTCCAACAATTGAATTTATGTCTGTAATACTGCTGTTGTTTCAACTAAAAAAAAATGTACACGCGTTACTTATGGTACATTGAAGTTATTTGAAAATGATAATGTGAAGTAAAATTCGCCGAAGCCTAAATTACTTATGCATTGTAAAACTCTTGTTCACAGTAATAAGTAAGTAAAAATCCGTTGTTACCTATTTCAACTTGCGTTCCATATATACTTATAACATCGTAACAATTTTTTATAACTTTTTTTTTTGTCTCCACTTGTACAGTATACTATACTCCCGCAATTTTTCGTAACAAATCCAGGACACCCTGTAGACCTATAATTTATCATACGAAAATGTAGTTGTTCAGTTATCCTAACAACGTATCCTCAATTAATTCAAACAGTCAAGGTTCCACTCAGTTTCATAATATTTTTATATAATAACATAGATTAAAAAACTACTTTTTTCTCAGGCCTGGTTAGAAATGGCGACGTCACAAGGCTATCTTCCAAGGCAGACGAACGATCTTTCCACCAGTGAACAATTTTTTCATGACGTGCACACGGTGGCCCACGATCTGCAGGAGTCCGTGTTGCTGCAGAATAAGGCCGTGATCGACGCTGTGGCGGCCATCGCGAAAGCGAAATTTGGAATCCTTAAGGACATCAAGGGCACCGACAATCAATTCGTGAGCAACCTGGTCGACGCCCAACTGGCCAATCTGGAAGCTATCAAGAACGCTAAACTAGCATTCATTAAAAAATTAGCTAACAAAATTACAACTCTTCTGGATGAAGTGCAGGACGTTCAGATTCTAGATTTATTGCAGTTGCCTTTGTTCGATTATTTGGGAGACATGTCACTCTCTATGCTACCTTCTCTAACGGAGAAAACGGATCACGCTAAAGGGAACGATGCGAATCCTGTCATCGGCCCTGAAGACTCTCGACCTCACGAAAATTCTAAAATATCCAGCATGTACGAATATTTAAACAAATATCCTGCTCGATCATCTGCATCGAAATCGCCTTCGAAATTATAATTTTTATTGATTCTTGAAATATAGCCGCCTCGAAATCTAGTACTCGATGCAATGGAAGGATTCGTAACAAAAACGACCCTTGTCAATTTTCGTCTTTTTTTTTCAATTTTTTTTAACAAAATATTCATCTCATTACACAATTGCTGTGGGTGTTATCTGTAATTATATCGCAGAAGAATTGCATCCAATTCAATTCTGAAGTTGTGAAGTGGTGTTGTGATCGTAAACTTTGACAAAGGTTGTTATTCTTACTAATCCCTCAATTTTTAGATTTAGTAGATTGCTTCGTAATGTACGTCGGTTCTTCAGTATGTCTCATTTGATCTATTCTTTAAGTTGTTAATACGTGGACTGTCAGAACGAATAATTTCGTACCTAGGACGGCGCATTAAAAAATTTTTTATGAGATTACCTGATACGAGAATAGTTGAAAAATATGTAATACAGCTTCTACAAGAAAAACACTGCGTTCTACCGGTTATAAATTTTCTAACTTATTGTCCATGAAAGTGTTTATACTTTTTCCTTCCTTTATTAGACGCGATCGAAGATTCATAATCGAACGAGAAGTTTGACGACCCATTCCGACCTTTTTCTACGTTAAACACTCGATGTCCGCAGGTATTCAGCATAAATTACAATAAATTACCATGAAGCCGCGAATACAGCTACTTTGATCAACGACGTCATCGCGTGCTAATCAATTTTCTTCGCGTCTCCAGGAAGTTCGATTTTCAGGTTCTCCTTCGTTCGATCTTATTGTTAGACAGGCGACGGTCGTTTCGTAGATCGCAACTCCTTTCGCGGGACCATCGTGTAGAAGTTCAAGTTTTCAAATATTCCACTGCATTGTTATTTTACAAAGCGTGTCATCGATCACTCGAACATATAAATAATACAAATTATCTTGAAAATATACTTTCTCATCCGTGTCCAAGTGAAAGTGTACCATAAAATTCTTAGACAACTTCGGCGAACGCGTCTTGCCCTTTGCGCCTCTTCAACGGTAAGTGCATTACGTCATTATCCTTGAATTATCGTGTGTCCATCGACGTAATTATATTCAGCGATGTTCTTTGTCACGGTACGAGCAAAAGTTCCCATGTGTCCAAGGACTCGACAATGATTACTGGAGATTTCTAAAAATCATTCTGTATCTATACTGCCGTTCATAAGTGTTAGGACACTTGCAACTTTTGTCGAATACGTGATGTTTTACTTAAGTTTAACTTCTGCTGTTTTATGTTAGATGAAGCACGCTCTTAGCTTTAAAAATTCGTTATATAAATGAGTGGGTGCACAGTGTATTGGATCAAATCAATTAAAGATGTAAACGAAGTCATTTTGTAGGCTTTGATTGCTTGATTTTTGGAATGCCCTAAAGTCATAGAATCTTTGCCTTGATTTCTGTTTGTTAGGCTGATGCAGTAGAACCTCGATTATCCGAACTGTAATTAGTAGACTGTGAATTTTTATGCAAATATACATTTTTAAAGCTCAATATGTTAGGCTTTAATGCAGTTGAAGAAATGAAACATCGACAAAACTGTATGTTGTGCTTTTAATATAGCTAAGTATATTTGTTGTGTTACTCGGTGCAGAAAAGGTACATCTCCCACGTATTTGAATATATTAAATTGCAAAATGTCCGCAGTTTAGTAATTAGTAACAAGATGACTCACATTGTAATTATGTTGCGCATAAAAATACACAGTGAAATAAAATTAAGTACACAGCGTAACTAGTAATAATTTTAGCGTGTAATTAATATAGAAAAGGAATTTTCTGATGACTGGGGTGTTCGGATAATCAAGGTTTCACTGTATAAGTGTTTTATCTAACTATAGAAACACTAACAACCAGACTGCCAAAATTAGTGAGAGCAGTAATCATAGACCGAGGGGGTGTATTAACAAAGAAAGGGTATGATTTTTAATTCATTTCCTTCCTGGATACTATGATATAGAAATATTCTATAATAATTTCATGATATTTTCAGATTTATCTCAGATTTGATGAGTGTCCTAATACTTATAAACGGTATTGTATGTACACCACCACTCAAAAGTCTTAGGACAGTTTTCATATTTTCATTAAAATCTGGAAGAAACAGAGTAATCGTTGAAAAGTGTGCAGGAATGTTATCTCATTGGAAAGTCTATACGTTAAAGAAAGTATTCTCGGCTGATATGTTACAAATCTTACAAAAAAGTAAGAAGCTGTTTATGTTTTCTTTCATCGAAATATCCGCCAGGTTTGTTTGTTCTCCAAAACCGTAGGTGTCCTAAGACTTTTCAGCGAGGGTGTACGTATGTGTGTACAGGCGGTGCATCCTATAAAATCCGTTAGACGGTAGATAATCGGTGGTTGCCGGAAACCGGCCACCAATTCGATAAAGAACTGTACAAGGTGTTCGCAAACAAACGGGCATTAAATTGAGGCAAGATAGACAATAGAATTCTGAGTAACAAAGTTTTAGACATCCCCTTAGAGAGTTATCTCACGGTAAAATTTTGAGAAACTCGAAAATTTGTTTATTGCTCGAAAAAGTAGTGAAGTGTCCTGATTCTTATGGACGGCAGTGTACGTGGCATTCCAAAAAATTGAGGCGCACAAAGTAGCCGCCGGAGAAACGAAGAAACTCCACGGAATATTCCTTTTCGTCTGTTTACTCGATTATTATTCATCGAGTTCTTTCAGGAGCTTCCAACAGAACTATCCAATTATCTTAATAGTACATCACTCTTTAAAATTGTATAATGACTGCAGACCTCATAGAGTGTAAATAAATAAATAAATTGTATTACAAGCTACCTAGAAACAGCTAACTTTTTCACGGAAAGCGCCGGAAAATCAACTCGACTGGTGCTCGAATGAGTCAGAGCTTAACAATTGCGCTACCATGCACGCGGTTTTCCGTGAAACACAGAAAGTTCAAACTGTACAGTGGAATAAAGAGACTGTTTTTCCTTCTTCGGGTTCATTTTCGCAATGACTATGCGCTTAGGGGAATAACCGTGGCACAGCGTGTTTCGACCAGTGTCCTGCGTCACCTCTTTATAAGTTACACGTGTTCGAACGCATGTTTGTTCTTTCCGAGATGTGATCGTGATTGTACCGCACCTCTTGTATACCAGTGTATAAATTCAGTAGTTTTTCTATGTAACTTGCAGACGGTAAATTTATTGGAATTTCAAATAACATGTAGTTACAAGTTAGATATTTTAAAATAAACTGTGTAGATTTGATTTTCATGACAGGATCCTGCGGCAAACAGCTTCAGACTTAGCACATTACCTACCGATTCATCCAATGTTTAAATAAAGATAGGACATTTCTTGTCGACTGTATCGCTAAAATCTCTGCTACTACTTTCAACAACTACTAAACTATTTCGATCGCAATAGAAACGAACGAATCATTGACGAAGAAACTTACAATTAATCAATTTCTGATTGATGGTAGCAAAAAGCCTATTAACAGGCTTCCGGTAGGTCAAGTGTTAAGTTACTGGTACCAGCCGCAAAAGTGTTAACTTCAGCCGGACTAGAGTCGATGTGTTTATTTACATTTGTTTATTGCAGTATATCTGAACACCACAATTATTAATTTTTGTAAAACAACCATAACAGTAAGCTATTATAATAATATTGAAACTAATTGGCCTATTATCCGATTGTTTCGTTTTGTTGTAATTACAAATCACAATTGATTTATTATAGTTGATTATAATATTAAAGTGTCAAGAAAGGAGGAATATATGAAAAAGAAAGAACCTCACACGCAACTACAGTTAATGCATTTCAAACAATCAATTTCTATTTTCCAGAAAATGAAGGGGATCCTAGCAACTCTCCTCTTACTGTGTCTGATCCAAAGCAATTTTTGGAGTCACGTTCGTGGACAGTGGAGAAGACCATTTGTACCACCGGGGCAATCGTTTCATCCACCAGGACACTCCTTTCAACCGCCAGGACATTCGTTCAGTCCACCTGGACCACCGCCGTTTCAAGTGCCTGGATTTGGACACAGCAGATACGACCCACCGACCTTTAACTGGTATCCTCAAGCACAACAACAGAGCAACGGCATCGATATCAGCACGGCAGAATGGGTCTGTCAAAATCAGAAAACAGGTGACATGGTACGTATCGGTACGTAAATAACAGTTGAAATTTACGACGAGCACACAGTGGTGTGATTCGACTGACATTTGATTGAAATACATTTCACGGGGGAAATATGAGATTCTAACTATAGAATAAATTCAAATTCTTTATATCATTGACTTTAAATAAATCAAAATTAAAGTATTTTATAAATCGTACCTTCGTAGATGATCATCACCGAGGACGGAGCATCGAATAACAGGCAACCAGGACAAAACGGAGGGTGGCCAAATCAACATGGAAGTCCCAATACTAACGGAAATCCTAATAACGCGAACTTCAATAACGGAATTCCTAATAACGTGAATTCCAATCATGGAAATCCGAATAACATGAATTCCAATAACGGAAATCCTGGTCGTGGTGATTTTAATAACATGAATCTTGGTACGACTCCTCCAACAACCACCAATCCAATACCGAAGACAGATGTAAATGAATCAGCTAATCTGCACGGGGGTGAAGGACTCATCGACGTTCGAATAGGAGACGATTAAATGCACCGTAAAATCGTTCGCTACAAAAATTGCATGTTTGCGTGTACTTTTATGTATTGGTAAAACGTAAACAGGAAAAGGGAACGCAAATGCAAATAAAAAACCGAAGATTAGAAGTCAATATTTACTTTATTTCTTTTTTTAATAGCAGAAGTAGAAGAATAAACAGTTGATCTCCTGTGTATTAACATTTCTATGTTTCATTCGTTATGATATAAAAAGACCAACATGTGTATCAACGCGACATGTTACAACACTAAACGTAGAAACATGTTTCTTCACTTATTGATGAGAACTCATTTGTCTGTTGATGTTTTTAGGTTTTTCTTTCCTTTGTGCATATATTACTCTGTCATTATAATTATTAAACAAGTACGCTCTACATATTTTAATGAATTACTTGTATAAAGGTATCCGCATATGAGGAGCTATAAATATATTTAATTTATGCATTACAATTGTTCTCATGCATCCACATTTGTCTTTTATACATCCTGCGATTTTTAATAAAGGTAACAACAATATTCTATTTATTATAAAAATAAACTTACACGTCTATTAAATGAAATTATTGCAATATATAATATTTGTGTCGGTATTGTACGAAAAATTAAACATCTGATGTTAAACATAACAGAAATATAATAAGAAAATGTAATAAACTCAAAAATTATCCAGTTTTACGATCATAACAAACCAAACTTAGCTTTCCCTTCTAATTCAATTACTTTAAATAATTGCACCCAACTAATAAAGAGCTCCAACATTATACAATGTTTTTTAGAAACAATATTCATGAAAGCTTCGTAAATAATAATCATTGATTCATTAAAAGAAAATGTTTATGTATCGTCAAATCTTGTCAGTCTCTGTACTCGATCCTACAAAGTAAATAACAAAACGTTTAATGTATCCAAAAACGATTCTTTAAATTACTATATTAATAACTGCAATTTTACCAAAACCACATGACTATTAGATTGCGTGTAACTCTTCATTCCACGTAAAAGATCATTTGTATTTACTTGAACATTAGGATCTTTTCGTCGAACATGTT
Source organism: Macropis europaea (assembly GCA_916610135.2). Lineage (NCBI taxonomy): Eukaryota > Metazoa > Arthropoda > Insecta > Hymenoptera > Melittidae > Macropis > Macropis europaea. The sequence continues at coordinate 18,506,678 of OU744345.1, read as the reverse complement.
CTACAGCTTCTTCAGCAACTGCTCGAACAGTTTGAATATCCATGCTATTAGTATCGCTCCACAATGGACACTTGCTGTAATATAATAAAATATTTGTCAAAGACAAATGTATTGATATATCCGATCAATAAATATATGAACTCTTATATGCTACTCACTTCTTTGAAGCCACACCATAAGCATACTGATGAAAATGATCATATCCTACAATTGCTTTGTCGCATATGTAACACATAAGAGCTCCACAAGAGCAAGTAATTTTGTTGCATCCATCTTGTTTGAAATATGGTCGAGCACATCTGTAGCATTTACGCACAAGTGCTTCTGTCATTTTTTCTTCCACCAATAAGCGTGCTTTCTCGGACTTGCCTTCATGGCATTTAAACGGTATATGACTTAACTCTTTACATAAACTAATTTCAAAGAAAAAACGTTAAACAATGCGATAATGTAGAAATTTTTAATTGTACTGTGAATATTGTATTATCTTATATTTAGTTGGTGTTACTATCTTACCGACATGATTCTTTCATACATTCAGAATTCAGACATTTAAAAACTTTATCCTCTGGAGGAGGTATGGATGCAAAATGACAAAATGGACAAGAAACTAATCCCTCTATCTTGGCTGACATCACCTCGACTTCCTGTTTCTTATGAATGAAAATGCTAAACTGTGTGGGTGATAATATCTTTTGCAATGTAGGAAGATTAAATTCTTCGCCACAATTTTCAAAACATAAAATACGTGTCTCTCCCTGTGACATCTTTGCAATTGTGCCACTTAAGACACATGAATTGCAAAATACATGTCCATCATTACATGTTGAACATTTAGATGGCATACATTCATTATCAAAACAACACTGACACTCCAATAGTTCATTGTTTCTCTGTAAACAAATGTACAAATAAACTTCATTTTTTTGTAATATGTTGCTTTCTATAAGCATATTATTTTACCTTTAATTCTTCAAATTCTTTAGTTTCCTCTTCCTTCAACCGATTCATGTAATCTCTAATTTCCATTTTATGTGTTAAAAATGCACACTCTTGCAGTAAAGGAATATCTTCTGATGGGCATGTCTTCCACAGACATACTGACGAATTTGTAGAATTTGTAATTTGAGATGATGATATTTCTAATGCTTGTACAGTTAAAGTTAAATTATACTTGCACATACTGTACACAGATTTCAAAGCATCTTCCTGAAAATATTATATAACACGTTTTATATACTATTATAGAATACATATTTAAGGGACATACCGTTTGCTGTTTAAAATGAGACATCAGAAACTGAAATGTTTCTTTATTGAATGTGCACTTTCTCTTTGGATCTTCAAAATGTGCAAATGGATCTGGAAATATTTTCAGGAATTGTTTTATATCAAATTTGTCAATATATTGCCTTTGCTGTTCTGTGATTCTTTTTCTTCTTAATTTTTCTTCTTTCGTTTGATAAGTAGGATTTTTGCATTGGGATTCTACGAAATCTGCTATTGCATCAGGATCATTATGCATGCGTGTTAACATTTTTTTTAAGTACGAAAAATCTGCATCTGGAAATATACTTGACAAATGAGCAAGCTGTTCATTTTCAAGAGTTTGCTTCTCACTCGAATTTTTGCTACTTTTATTTTTCTGTGTATATGCAATTAACTTTAGCAATAGCTCATCTTGATTAACATATTTGGCTTCCTTACAGTAACTTTTATACATATCTCTAATATGATGTTTATCTATGTCAGGAATTACGCACACTACTTCATCATATTCATTTTGAAATTTTGAAAGTAGAGCTTTTTCCTCCTTTTTAGCTTTTTTTTTAATAGTATCATCACTGTTTCCATTAACTTCCTTCCTTCTTGCACCTCCAAATGCTTGTGTAGAATCAGATGTTGATTGAAATGTATGAGAAATTGATTCACTGAAATCTTCCACTAGTATAACATCATCAGTTTCAGATAAGGGATCATTATAATTCATAACCTGTGCTGAATTGGATTGACTGCTTGAAGAAGACTGAACAGAATCTGTCCTGTTTGATATAACATGAGCTAATGGAGTAATTGAATCTATTGTTGCATTCCTTGATACAGCTTCACAAACTGTAGTATTTGTATTTTCTGCTGTTAGTGCTTTGGTTGATGAAGTACTAGGTAACATAACATTGAACATTTCTGTTGCTGTACTAGTGGATGCACTTTTAGATACATTCTGAAAATTTATTATTCCTATTGCCAGAGCATCTGCTGCATTATCAGGCAATGTAAGATTAGAGTTTATATATTTTTTCATATCATTTTGTGTTTGAAGATTAGAACGTTCTGACAATTTACCAGATAACATCTGTTCCTTCTTAGTTTTAATAGAATCTAAATAGTGCATATAATTACTAAAACTATTACTGCTGTTTGTTGTTGAGTTTAAAGATACACCTTTATTCCTTACAGATTTCCCCTTGTTACATTTTCTTGTATTTACTGATGTTATACTGTCTACTTGATCTTCACACTGTTGTGAAATAGCATATGATAACGTTGATGGGTATACAATAGGAGAACTAGATGTAGTTGCATGTTTAGTATACAATTGTTTGCGATTGAGAATTAACTTTGCAGGATGTAATATTCCATTTTCAGTAGACTTCAAAGGTGCATTATCTTTTGTTAATTGTTGTAGTAACTGGTTATTTTTACCTGCCATTGTACGTAATGAATCATTTGACAAATTATCATCCACCAATACAATATCTTCATCATATATGTTGCCTTTTGCCAATGAAAAGGGCTTATGTGATTGTTTAATATAATTCATTTGTTTCTTATCCTGCTTAATATTCGTTAATAATTTGAAAACAGAACAATTGTTATCTGTATGCTTCCTTTTAGATGGTATCACTGCCATCGGTCTTTTATATGGGAGTAAATCCCATAGACTGAGTTCTACACGATTTTCTGCCCCACAATTTTTAAATAGAGCTGCATGCACAGTTTCATATCTCAATTTGGGTAAAAGTTTACATATTTGAAGTGCTTCTTGATGTACATTCTCATCAACCACACACAGTTCTGCATTATCAAAATCTTTACTACAGCCTGGTATTGGATCACTAACACTCTGTGCAGCATCTGTTTTATGTACATCATCCAATTGCAAAGTTGAGTTTACCGACTCTTGAAAGATTTGAGTGAAATCCAGACTATTATTTAGATCATTATTATTTTCTTCTAATATCTCTACATCAGCACCACATGATGTAATGTGATTAGCCTTACCCAAAGAATTATCATCACACAATTCTATATTAACAAGCAAAGACGAAGATGAATCACATACAGATTTATCTGAAGAATCTTCTTGGCAATTATCAACATCGTAACACACATTCTTTTCATCAAAAGAACCAGAAAGTGCATCCTGAATTAATTCGTTAGCATTCAGTTCATCCACATCCATTTTATCTTTAATGGTTTCAATTTCAGAAGTCTCTGACTTTACATGCTTTATACTCAAAGATACAGCTTCATTAAAATCTTTCATGTAGTCTGTCTCCATAATCATTCCTACTGTAGAATTTAGTTCATAATTTGGTCCATAAGTTTTTAATACTGCAGTTTCATTTATGCTACTCTGTCCTAGTAGAAAAAGTTGTTCTTTAATTTTCTGTGAATCAACAATTACATCACACGTAATTTATGAATCTAAAACAAACATTATTAATAAACAATTACGGACATTATCTCAATATTTTTTGTATACAAATCTCATGGATAAAATTACTATTTACCTGTACAACATTGGTTACAATATTTTCGTTGCCTCTTCCGTAACTACGCACTCGTACCAAATGCACCATGTACATAAATCTGGCTCAAGTCAGTTTCTTATCGTCTGCTGAAATCGTATTATTTTCTTTTCATAACAATTCTCCTTAATAGCGTGTAAGCGAATATTGAACGTATACTTTCAAAACTGAATATCTCATTTCTCCGACTCAAAACTGTTGGAAGGAATTCAGCGTTCTTTCGTGGAAAAGAAACGTGAAATGAACGTCGCAACGCCTTGTATATTAGTAAAGAAATGTTGTAAAACAAGAGACAATCATGAAAGGGATCATAACTTTCGAACATTCGGGGATTCCCGTGCATGCATAACGAATTTAGACTTTGTTGTAATTTAAAAAATATTCACAAGGTGAATAGCTAGACATATTTATATATTTTCATCAATTTAAAAATACACACACATTTACAAAACAAACAGATAAACAACATTATATGTGTACATACGCCCACACTCGTTGCAATTTTTTAAACTGTGATTATGAACATCAGGCGTAGCAATACAAGATATAGAGGTTGTTTATGCTTAATAGAAGTTCCTTTGTTTCAACGAACGTATCAAGTAAAATTCAAAATCGTATACAATAATTAATAATTAGACATTAATTTATCAGTTACCGCGCGTTTGATATTAGAAAAACATAATACGTAGAAAATTGTTGAAGTAATTTCATCGTACTTAAAGTATATGAATACTACGTTCGAAATTTCTTTCAGATTTTTAATGAAAATAATAGCTTCAAATATTGAACTTAATTTAGTTGTAAAATTAATCTCTGTTAAAAAAATCAATGATGAGAGTTTGGAATACAAATTATTATAAGTGAGAGAGTTATTACAAAACGCAAATTACAGTGATATTATAAGTCCAACAAAAGTAAATAAGAGAATAATTAATTGCATGTTCAAAAATATTTTCTCATTATTTGCATTCGTTAATTTAACATGTCTCACTATTATTTCTACCAGAAGTTGGTATACCGTCGATTAGAATAGTTGTCAACGCCACTTCTACTTCCCGAGAACCGCTACGAAAAACGGCATCCCCATCTATGATATAAGGTCTGTGACGCTGATCACAGCACCATTGAGCGCTAGGCGCACGTGGCCGTTTTGTTAGTCGACTCGTTTGAGTTTCTGACTTTTGATCTCACAAAATTTCTTCGATTTTTACAGTTATAATAATGCTAATGCAAGAATGATACTAATGCGAATATAATATTATGAAAAATATTTGTAAACTCCAAATGAATAGTGCTACAGAATGCCTGATTAGTACCAAACTATTTTTATTATTGCGATAGAAAAACGAAAGTGTGCTGAAAAACGCATTCTGTAGCACTATTATTTGGAAGAATTTATTTTTAACTCGAGGAATAACAAATAGTTATTCGGTTTCTTTTGTTCTCTTTCTTTCGTAAAACACAGATTCATTTTCTTTCTCGGCTCTGTAATTCTTAAGTACAAGCGACATTTAAGGTTTATATAGATGTTCGCCAGGTTTTTCTTCTACTCATACATGTCCCTTTCCTTCTTTTTTTTGCGAGAGAAGACACACCCCTTTCTTGGCGACTGTAAAGACTGATATCGTTCACTTGACTGTGATCTGAAATAAAAGGAATAAAATTATATAAAAGACTTACTAAATAAGGAAGTAAAATTTGAGAAATATTAGCCCGTAATATTTTCAATTTTTCATCTTCTATATGTCTGTGTTACTTGTGTCTTATTGGGCGTTTATTATTAAATAAAGAATAATCGCACATTCCTGAGCATGTTAATCTCTCGAACCGTGTGTATCGGTAAAAGGAAACAATATACAGTAAACTCCCGTATAACGCGAGTTTCTACAACGCGAATTCCTACAATGCGCTAAAGATATTGCAACGACTTTTTTCATATAACGCGATTCTCGTACAACGCGCTATATAATAAAATGGGGGAATTTCCCATTTATTTTAGTCGAGCATAGCATAGCTTGTTATCTTCATGGTTACATGGTGATTTCCTATAACGCGATTTCATACAACGCGTAACGTATTAACCGCGTTGTACGGGAGTTTACTGTACATTATTCGAATTGCGCTCGTTCGATTAGGTAGATATGTTCACGTGGTACCGTGGTGTATCCTTCACAGCACGAGAGAATGAAATCGCCGGACGACGAGTTTACGTTCGTTCTGCGCATCTCTGCTCTGATTGGTTCAACGTTCTACATAACTAATGGACACACAAGCGCTCTCACTGCGCTAGAAGCCAAGAGTGGCAAAGTGTGTATACCCAGTGAGCAAATAGTTTCGTTAAGTGTGTTTCATTATCTGTCCTCACTATTCATATATTATCGTTCACCGTGTATATGGTCGGTGTAGTGGGTAGGCGAGTGATACATGGTGGTGGAGGATGTCCTGAGCTCAATCGAGCTGCGTGAAACGATTTCATTCTTTCGTGGTGTGAAGGATAATTATGTTTTCTATGAGGGCACTAGTCGCACTCTGAACGGGTCGATTGAACTCGTGACATCGATGTCTATCCATCAATTTGTTTATGCCAAAAAATGCAATAAAACACCGTGAAAACAAACTTTCGGACAGGTTAAGGAAACCGAGAGTACTCGAGTTTGTGGACTTCGTGTGAGCCAAACTGGAAATGGAAAACAGTGGTGAAAGTGGCGACGACGGAGGACCTTTAGGTCCAACTGCGTTCCTCGGAGGAAGCGGCGTTTCTGCGTCGTATATCAGTGTGCAGTCGGATGACATGGAAGGTAGGTTAACGTTGTTTTGAAAAAATGTAAATAAAAGATTATATTCTTTATCGAATATTTACTACGAGTCAAATATAAACACTTTCTTAACAGAAAAATATCAAAACGTGTAATCTCATTAATGTCTGGCATTTCTGAATCTAGTACTAAATCATGTCATTGATTGAAAGTTTAAAAATATCGTTTTGTTGGTTAATGACATAACAAACTGACAGAATATTTAGTATTTCATATATTCAACGAGACTGTGTATTTTAAAAAAAAAAGGATAATGATTTTACACAAAACAGTAGAAATTTAAATGTTAATTTTAAAACATTGTCATATAAATTAATCATACAATGTATAAGTTTGAATGAACAATTTTGTCCAGATGATCCAGAAAATACAGATGATTCTAATCATGGAGCGAGCGATCCATTACAAGGGTCTGGTGGCGGTAGTGGTGCAGGTCCGCTTCGTGAACAAGACCGATTTCTCCCAATAGCGAATGTTGCTAAAATCATGAAGAGAGCTATACCGGAAGCAGGGAAGATAGCGAAAGATGCACGCGAGTGTGTTCAAGAATGTGTGTCTGAATTTATATCGTTTATCACATCTGAAGCCAGCGATCGGTGTCATATGGAAAAACGTAAAACTATTAATGGTGAAGACATTCTATTTGCCATGACAACTCTTGGCTTTGACAATTACGTAGAACCATTAAAAGTATATTTACAAAAGTATCGAGAGGCCACAAAAGGAGATAATCCTCCAGGTAGTGGTACAACGACAGGCAATGGAAAAGCTGAACCACAAGGAACTATATACGAGGATCAGTTGTTTGCTATTGCTGCCACTGCATCTAGTGCTACCACCTCTGATACGCCCGTCATATACAGTTATACGTCCACCGACCAAATGCAATTCCAACTTTCCTGATCACAGCAGGTTAAAGTGATCTTAATATAAATTATTTAATGTGAAACATGATTCGCGAAACAACTACTGTGACCATCGCGTATCGTTTTCTCACGCAAAATTGCGTTTTTTAAGAGACTATAAAATCAGTTTTGATCGTAAGCTGATCTTGTATCGTGGGAATAGAATGTGAATGATCTAAAAATTCGAAAAAAAGGAAGGTATCTTAAGTTTAGGCAATTCTTGTAAAGAAACTATACATGTAGAAGGAAATAAACCAGGAGGCAGTTGAAGGCTGATTAATAATTACTTGTTTAGTTTTTCAAACACGGTAGGGGGTAGAAAAACGTAGCCGATTGTTTATTTCTCTATTATTTTTAAGCACTAGAATTCGCATTAAACTATTAATCAGGCTGTGATGATTTGCGTGAACGGTTCAGGTCTGAATGGAGATAAGATATTCTATTTTGGACAAGAACCGGCAGTTAATCGGCGTGTAGAGTTTCGTAGAAAACGTTCGTATATGATGTTTTCACTCTGGTAATTGGGCAGGAGAGAGCAAGAGCTCGTGTGCTTTTGTTGACGATGACGCCTGACCACCTGAACTTGTGGCCGATTGTTGATGTTGTTGTTGCGGTTGTTGTGCTGGTGATAAAAGTGAGGCGGTAGGCAATGTTCCAGCTGGACGAGCTTCTGTTTTCCTCACTTTTTCTTTCTTGTCAGAAGCAACATGGCAAAACCGCCAGCGGCATTGACCGCAACGACATAAACAGAGGCAGAGCAGCACCCGAAATAGGCAACACAGTAAACCGGCGCACAGCAGCGAAGGACCCACCAGCCTCAATTCCGGACTGAGGAATCCTTTCTCTCCAGTGCCGACAAACGAGATAACTAATCCGAGCGCTGTAGTTCCCAGCCCCGCATAAAGTACGGTATTCACTGCCGCACTAACTTCTCCTCTACGACGGTTTGCATTACTGCTTCCATCTTCTTCGTCATCTTCTCCACTGCTTCCATAACAATAGCTTGCATCTCTTATCTAAAAATTATAGTAGTACGGTACTTAACATTCTATACATGTACAGAACAAAGGACACTGTACAATTCAGCACAATGAAAATGATACACAAAATTTTAAGTGCATAAGCGTTATGTATAATGGAAAAAAAAAAGTGCATAACCGTTCGATTTGTATGTTTGAACTTAAAGAGTGTATATCAATCTGTTAGTAAATGCCCGTTTACCCTGTTCCTTTTCATCCATCGTCGATGAGCCTCGCATTGCTTTGTCTTGTAGCCATCCCCCCGACATCCGTGAGGTGACATAGGAGACAATGGGAGGGGAGAAGGTCTGCTGCATCCTTGCCATGCTGCTTTGCCAGGTCCACCACCACACTGAAATTATTTTTCATTCAGATACTGCTGCTGTACAAAAGTTGGCTACTATAATTATGTTCAGTCAGTATTGTAATATCTATTATATATTTTGATACTATGCACTTCAACTAATAATGTTTTGGATAATCTACAAGTATTCAATATTCTGCTGTTTTTCTTTTATTCTATCATAAATATTATTTAAACTGTTGTACAAAATACAAATAAATACGAAACATAAATGAAATTATGTCATAATTATATAAGTTATATCTTTCTCTATCATTAAAAACATCTTCTATAGACCTTTTACTAAGTTATTATATATGTTCAATTTTTGCTTTGTTTCCTCGTTACTCAGCACATAAATGATAATATATAAAACATGCATGCATGTACTAAATAGAACACAGAAATATTTGTGTACATGTAACCAATTGAAACATGTATAGACGTTTATACGTACATGTATCGTAGAACTTGTCTACACTTACACTGTAATCATTGCATTCTAATTGACAATAAGAAATTAATTAAATATAATTAGTAACAGTTGTTGGTCTTTGAGTATAGATTTCAATGGAATGCATGTTGTAAAAATTACATTATGTTATGTCATAAAATAATTCATGATACATTCAGACTGGTATACATTAAATGCAAATTTTAACTTTAAATATTTAACTTGAATCTGTTAATAAGTTGACATAGGTACGGTGTAGAATAATGAAAAGTATAAAATTTATTATAAATTGTATATTTCTTGTGTATTCTGGACTTTCAAATTTCCTCGACAACCATACACGTTGAATAGAAAATTCTGAAAATGATGTATTTGATGCAAAATGATGTGAAAAACATTGGTAAATCCCATGATAAAACAAAGTAACAAGAGGCAAACACCAAAAATACACTACATTATGAATTTTTTTGTTGTTGCAAAGATAATCAGCCAGGGAAAAATAGCAATTACCCACTGATGCCAATAGCTTATCGTTGACGATACAGGATATTGGAATGATTTGATACTTACCCCGTAAACATAAGATCGTGGGGGATATCGTGGAAGCGGCGGAATAAGTCTGGTGGCCAAGTTGGAGGGTAATTCTCTAAAGTTCACCACCTTACCCCCCCGTAACCGTTGCTTCTCCCTTCTAATTAATAAAGCAGCCTGCATTCCGCTCATTCATTTGCCTGTTTTATCGATCATTAAGATCCCGACCGTCCTTCTCCTCCTCCTCTCTCCTTTTCACTTTCTTTATACACGGTACAACTTAAACTTTTTCTGTTCCCTTTCTCAGCCCCAATGAAAAAAACCAAGAACCACACAAGTTCCTTCTCAAAGATCTCCCGATCCTGACTGGTATCAGGCACTACGACTTACTCCTAACATTGCATTGTCTGCATCCGGCATTAGTCGATGCTTGTATCCGCTGGTAGGAACCAGTAAAGACATATTAACAACTAAAAATTACAATTTATGGATAACCAGCTGACGAACCTTGGGGGCCGCTCGAGGATGTGTAACCGCGTGTTTACATACGCCACCAGACAGCCGATCGATGGTGTGTTCCTAATATAAGTAAAGGTGTGCCAGCAAGAGTAGGTGCAGAGTGCAACGAGGATTTATCAAAGTACTTGTACAAGGGCCGTGAGAGATACATGATAAGGGTAACTTAGGCAAAGAGCAACTAACGTGATAGAGAAAGAATATAGTGCTTAGAGAAGATAGAGAGATAGTGAAACAGTCCTAGAGCAATTAGTTTAAGTGCAGTGAACGGATCTACCCACCTGTAGCTCCGAAGAAGATGGCGATACTCGGAGATCGAGGATCGATGGCGGTGGGAAAGGGAAATTATTGGATTTGGTGGCGCAGGTGACCGAGCTGGGTGACTCGAGGGATAGCGGTGGCGGTGATATCGGGAATTGGATTGGAGAGACAGGTGCGACAGGTGCGACCTGCTGACACTTCTCGACATGACGCCGTCGATCGATGCTCTGATGGAATGCAGATGACGGTGGTTGTGGCTGTGGCGTGGAAGATGGTGGTACAACGTGCGGGCGAGCGAACTTGCTCGGGTGGTGGTGGTAGTGGTAGTGGTAGTAGTAGTGCTGAGAAGAAGCTGGGACCGTCTTCAGCCGTGACGGGACCGTACCCTCGGTGACGCGTTTGTTAAGCTGCAAGCGTTTCTGCTTCCTCCTGTTCGCTATACTGGCGCCACCCGCAGCTGCGTACATCGCGGATTATCTTTTTCCTGGTTTCAACGCCTCTGTGTCAGGCGTTCTTCCTCTTTTACGAGCTTAGCTCCCTTTTTACATCGTCCTCCTGTCTTTATTTTTCCTCTGGAAAGGCAAGAAACGTGACGGAAATCCGCCCGCTATCGGCGGCCGTCATTCTAACTCTACCAGCGAGACACACTAGCCGAGAGGCGTGTGGAAAGCTTATTTACAGCGATATTTACGTATGCGTACCACAAACAAGTTGCTCTAAAATACATTTATCTGAGAAACTATTATGGTTTAGTTTGTATTGTGTTTTAATTTGACTACAGAACGAACTAGAGGATTTTTTATACTGAATCATATATAACGTTCTTCACTGTTACGAAATAAAATAGCTTCTGAAGTATATACAGGATGTTAAAAAGAGGCTTCAAGAATTTGGAAGCATAAAATACTCGCAGAAAGGAATAAAAAAATGTTTAATCAACAAAGAACAAAATCCATGTCACGTGCGGATGGCCGATAAGCCTGCTGATTGACTACATTAGCCGAACGCCCAGCGGCGTTCTCCGCACGGGTTATAATAATACACGAAGCGGTTACGAGACTCAATCACGCTTAAAGGGTTAATTTTTAGATCTATTTCAATGAAGCATTTTTATTCTTTTTCCCGAGTGCTGTATGCCCCCAAAGACTTGAATTCTTTTTCAACATCCTGCTGAAATGAATCTGAAATATTTCAATTGCCATAGGCTGTCGTGTTTTCTCTGTTCGTGAGAAGCACACATTATTTGCGAAGCATAAGGTTCTAACATCTAGCTCTGCGTTTGTAGCTAATTATCAAAGCTAAGCATGTATGAGCGCTGTATATACAACGATGAAATGCGAACAAATGAGAAGCATAAGATGAAATCATTTGTAGAGACAAACTAAAAACTTTAGTTTATTAAACCTACTCCCTTAGGTTTATTAAATCTAAAAATAACAAATCAGAAACATAATTATATTTATAATCTTTATGAAATCGAAAAAAAAAATGAGGGGTGATAAGTTTGTATGAAAATTTGTCAACTTATCTTGTTATTATCATATTTTTGAACACGTAAGTTAATGCACCGTCCTAAATTCATTGACGAATACAATAATAGTCTTCTTCTTAAAAACTCGTAAAATTTCCATGTAGCGCACGACGAAGAGACCTCCGCATTGACATCTTTCCGTTCAAACTCCTCGACCCATCAATGGGTCAAGTGGTTCCGACACAAATGTAACAAATCGAAAAACCCTTTACTCCCTCTTTGTTTTTCGCTGCGACACGTTCTAGTTATCCCTTCCCACCTGCCTCGTCGTTTTCCTTCTATTTCCTCCCTTTCCCTTCCGCACTTCATCACGTACGTTTTTTTAATAGGCGTGTGCAAAAGTTGTACCTATTTTTCATAATGCGAATTTCAAGTAAAAAATTTAAGTAACAAGTGCAATAATAGATGGCGATGTGATGGCTAAAATACTTCGAGAAGTAGGTTGTAAAAGGGTGCCACTCATTCGCCAACAATTAGAAATACTGAAAGAAAAATTGGAGTCTAAGCATTTAACATTGGTTAATCACAAAGCCTTTCATCATAATAACGCAAGACACCATGCAACTTTCCCCCCCATTCTCAGAGAAAATTATCTTTTCTAATCTTCTTCGATCTCTACAGAACAACTTCGTTGTAAAACCTTCGATGAAGTTGAAGTTGTCGAAACTGCATCACAAGAGTTTCTCGACCAAAAAACGGAACAGTTTTATAATAGGGAAATTCAATTGCTACCATAAACATGGCAAGAGGTCATAGATAATAATGGTAATTATATAAAACAATAAAGATATTATTTATTTCATAAATTTATTTTTTCCTCTCTATTAAAGACAAAATGGGTAGAACTTTTGCGCACATCCAACAGATCCCTTCCGCTATCTATCTTCTTCTCTTTCGAACTTTTCCTGCCGTCTTATCCTCCGCCCTCCTCCTTAACCCTTGCCTATTATTTTCATCGGAAGCGGTCAGCGCTTACGTAAGAGATACCAGATGAGCAACGTAAACAAATCGCGTCTGAATCATATCATTATGTATCGCCGTGTAAAGCAATACCAGTGACGTCGGGTTCGTGCGTCGTTTCAATATATCCAATGGATGAACTCGGTCTGTACCAGAGAGAAGCGTCAATCGAAAGAAACAAAAGGAATTCGTGTAAAGGAAGCAAGCGAGCAGCACTGATTGCCGTGATTCAGGGGCAACCAAGGAACTGGCATGCAATGATGATACGTGCGTGCACGAAGCGGTTAACAAGGGTACACGCAAAATCAAGTAACGTGAAGTCCCAGAGAAAAAAAAGCTGAAGGACCGACAGGACCCACGGTGAACGCGACTCGACGACGGATCGTCCTACTCGAGTTATCGCCTAAAAGGAAGGGACGAATGAAGCGCGTACTAGAAAAAAAAATAGATAAAAGGCTGGCTGGTGGCCGACGGGCACGTCACATTTATTAATTTTCCCTGTTTCTTATTCTCTCACGCTGTGGGAGTACGCGCACTGACAGAGCGGTTTCATACAATCAACGGACGGCTAACGACGACGGGGACGACGACGATACAATGAAGGCTACATTTCTTTCTTTCTTTCTTTCTTTCTTTCTTTCTCTCTCTCTCTCACTCTCTCTTTCTCTCCCCCTCACTCTCTCGCTCTCTCAACAACACATTATCCTCCTCCTTCATCTCTTTTTTTTTTCTCTCTTTCTCATTTCGCATCGCTAGCAACCGCTGCAGCAACGTCGGCGGCGGTTCGACGGCGGCGGCAGCGACAGCAATAGCAAAGCAGGCATCAAGTCAGCCAGCAACACCAAAAGGCTGCGCGTACCAACGACTCAGGGTAACCACTGCACCGTGTTCGACCTGCCTCTCTCCGATCCCCTCGCTTCGACTACGTGGACGACATTTTCTCGTTCGTTGTACCTCCCTTTCGTCCTATCGCACCCTTGCGTATATTATACTTCCCCTTTGTCTCGCGAGTCGAAACAAATCGAAGGGACACGCACGCACACGAAGACCTCCGGGTGTCGCGATCGGGGAGGGGGTGTCACGTCGACAGGGGATGGACTCGGGGCCACGAATCCAGGACACGATCCCCGTCCGCACACACACGGCGCGTATCACTCGCTGATCGCGATCAACGCAGCCTCCATCGCTAACCCGCACTTCGTGGACAAGCCCGTTTCTCCCAAGCAACCACCGACTGAACACCGCCACCGACCGCGCGCGGTTACGTACCCTCTACCCTCGTCCACGGCGACCCCTTCTCCGTCGTCCTCGCACGCGCGTTACGTCGCTCGATTCTTCTACAGGGTGTACAGAATGTTTAGCGAAAAATTAACATATCACGCTGCTGAGCGGTGATCTTGAAAGGAACCGGGTATTCTCGACGCTCCCGTAATGTGATTAAAGCAATGAATTCTAAAGCAGGCCAAGTCCACCAACCAACATTTTGAGAAAACAGTTTCTTTTTTGTTTATCTCCTTTAACCTTTTCGCTGTTTAGTCCGTACAGCGTACGGCAAGGCGGGAGACATTGAAATGCTAATAGCCACAATACTGCCCTAAAATTAGACGTACCATGTCGCCTGTGATAAGTATCGCTCGAACGATAAATCTGTTTCTGGTTTCCGTTGTTTTTGTTCACTTTATTAATACGTGTGAATTAACATTTTCTTTATAAAACATGTTTGTTTAAGGTATGAAACTATAATCAATAAGTTTGATGTATGAAACTATAATCAACGAAATAAACAATATTAAAAGCAGCAAGAAAACATGGAATATTATAAACATTAGAATTTGAAGAAGGGTTTCCTACTTGCAGCTTCAAATTTCAAATCAAGTAAATGTATGAGAGACTTAAAATTGTAGTTGTAGAATGTATAAAAGTATTCACCGTTGTAAACGAGAACCGAAGTCAGCATAGACGTACGGATCGATCATGATAATGTCAACGGTGAAAGGGTTAATTCTCCATTAATCTTTTTGATTTTTCTCGTGAATGTCGTTTATATTGACACTTTTATGCTGTTTGAAATAGTCGTGCCAATAACTCATATACAGTAGAGGCCCAATTATCCGAACACCAATCATCCGGAAATAGATCATCGTATTTCGGCAGTTACAAGCTGAAACTGTTATTAGTGACACTGTGTACTTAATTGTACATGTACTACTCTGCGTTTTATATTCTAAAATAATGTTAGCATGTTTATGTGAAATATAGTTGCAACGCGAATCATCCTATTACTACTATTACTAGTTATAGTTCGGATAGTGGAGATCTTCTGTAGTGTCAAAAAGTGGACTTGTGCCGTTTTGGAATTCATGATTTCAATTTTTATCGAACAATTATATTATATCGAACAGAAATCAATGTGTTAGAGCGATGGTTTTATTGAAGGGGTTACCGTACTGCAAATTTTTAAGGGAATCCAACATTTTTCTATTGTTTTAAAAAATGATTTCAAACAGGAGATTTCTTTTGACGAATAATTTTGTTGATATCACTCTTTTCTATGTAACAGAAATTTTAGAATGTAAAACTATGAAAAACTTCAACAATTTTCTTACGCGGGCGATACCTGCATGTTGCTGGGAATGAACTTTTCCAGATGGCACCGTGTTTGGGAATTCCCGAATTAATGGCGACATTCTCTCCAGCTTGACAGTTCTCACTCTCAAATGATTTTTTCATAATCATAAAATTAATAAATAAGATTGGTGTCACTTAAGCAAGCGTCAAAACACGCACAGATGGATTAATTAGCTATACGAATGTATGGTAATACAGTAGAATCTCAGTTATCTGAAATATAATTAGTAATAGGATGACTCAATTGTAACTATATTTCGCAAAAATATGATTTTTTTATTTTAGAATGTTATATTTGTACATAATGAAATAGAATTAGATACATAGTGTCATTAATAATCATTTTAGTTTGTATGTAAGTAGCATAGAATGACGAATTTTGGAGCAAACGAGATTTAAAAAAAAAGCTAATGACATTGGAACAATAGAACATGATCTGTTAAGAAAATTGTATTAACTGTTCCGCAGCTGGTACCAGACATTTAAAAAAGAAGCTGTTTGCCGCAGAACTCTGTGATTAAAACAAGGACGAAATCTACACAATTTGTTTTAAAGCACTTAATTTGTAACTGCCTGATATTTTCAATTGCAATAAATATTCGCTACAAATTATACAGAGAAACCGCTAAATTTATACATTGAGGAAATATTAAAATTCAGAGAGCCCTTAAAATTCATTAATTTTACATTTGACAGCAAAGATTAATGATAAGAGACATCATATAGCCTGGAGCGCGCAAACTGGCGTTTTACGTCATCAACTCTTTGTAGTTACGAAGAGACGTAATAGTACGTCATCAGCAGCCAGCTGTATCTCGTGAGGAGATGTAAGTACTATTACGTCAGCGACTGCGAAAATGTTAATTACAAGTATATTTGCTGCATCGAATAATTTCGTGGAAACTTTTATTCGTGTTGTTAATAACAACAGGGACACGCTATATAGAGTCTAGATATGCAATTAAGGTGAACTGGCCTGTATAATATGGTACAGAGCATAAAAAAATAATAATCATGAGTATTAGGTACATATAATTGTATACACTTTACTTACTACGAGAAAAAAAGTCATAAAAAACACCGTGACGTAAATGGATTGTGTTTTAAAACAATTGTAAAAATTTGTACAGTGATTACGCGATTGTTATTCACAATGTAGCTGTATTTTATACTTCCAATGCTGTAGGCATTTTCAGGAAACATATCATGAGAATTTCCATTTGTAAGAAAAGCTTAAATAACATCAGTATCTGTTTACCTGACAGTCTACTCCCGTTTTTGACTACAGATTCGATGTTTTTTTTTACAGGTGGGATTCGCCCTAACAACTGCATTTCCCTATAATGTTGTAAGCCTGGAGTACAGTCACATCATGAATGAGAATGAGTAGAGTATGTAAAATTCAAGAAAAGATTTCATTTCAACTTTTAATGTCAAAGTGAAAATTAATTTTGAATGCAGAGAATCACCCCCAAAAACTATGATCATTATTTTGTTTACACCCTGTACACAAGTTCTGCCCATGAGTTACTCACGAACTTACGGACCTTCTCCCACTCTGATCCTCCTATCGTGTAATACAGGTTAGTTCATCTAACTTGCATGACTAGAGTGTCCCTGTTGCTATTAACATCACCGTTTCGGGAAATGTTAGAGGGAACAAATACTTGTAATTACAGCGATTTTCTTCCAAGGTTGTATTCTATCGAACTTTCAAAGTCATTAACTATGCCTTTTAAATGCGCTTGATTTATGTTGATTTAGAGACTATATTCTTATAGATAGCGAAAGGCTAATTCCTCTGTATGTGATAGTGCTATTTTTGGCTGAAATTTGTTTAATTACGAATTTCTAAATGGTTTTTATATTTATTAATGCCATAGGATTATTGTAAATTACTTTACAAGTAATTGTAACAACTTTCTCATACAAATAGCGATAATCGTTAAATAAACGATATTTAATGTATAAAAACCTATAATACATTATATTTAACGCGAAATTTAAACGCAAACTTCAGTACCACAAGTTATTACAGTGCATATTGTGCTAACTCGATTTTTTTGCTGTAGTTGAACCTGATCAAAGTGCATTAGTGAACGAATAAAATTTTTATCTTTGAGAACGTATTCCTCAACTTTTTAAGGTGAAATCAATGCAGTAGAATCTTGCGCTCTATATTTAGTCTAAAGCAGATCAATCAAAATACAAATTTAATATATCGATCAATTCTTGCAGCAGAGAACAACTTCGATAATCAAACGAACGTCCTTCACTTTAAATACACGAGTAATAAAATTCAGTCCTTCATATTATCTTCCTTAGAAAGATATACAAATCAGTAGTTGGAACTAAATGTTTTTTTTGGGTCATAAGTATTCGGATTATTTTCTGCATTACTTTGCGTACTATATCAGGTATCGAAGCTTAACAGTTTGATGGTCAAATAGGACGCATAAGTAGGATAATGCACTTCCGAAATGTTACATCACGGAACTCCTCCCACCTTCTGTCCTTATTTTGCTCCCGATATGATATTCGATAATATTTATGAACGACAAAATCGCTCGCGGTTGTTAGATCCAGGGAAAGATAGCGTCGAGTGTCGAACGCTCAATAATTTAAGTCGTGATACACGTAAGCGTCATCAGGAATCAAGATCCTATATAATAACCGTCGAAATCCACTTGAATCGTTTGAAACTGACGTAGACGGTTCCGAGTGCGTTTGTATTCCGTTCGGTTGGCATTGAACGTGTACACGTACATACACGATACGTATGAAATCACATGCGGGGTGTAACCCCTTACAGATTCTAGGGCAACCCGGTTTCGCACTTACCCTCCCTCATACCCGCGGCCAGGTTACCTCGCCCTCTCAACTTCCCCGAGTCGATATCCCGTGCTGCTTTTGACCTTTCACCTTTCTCGCGTTACCCTGATTCTGTGGCTAAGGGACAACCTGCCTTATCGACTCGTAGAATTACCGAAACTGCCCCCGAGAACCGTGCAACAGATTTTCAACCGCATTCAACCCTCCGCCGTTCTATTTTCGGCCTACTTTTGGTGGATTCACCCGAACAAATCTTAGTTACATAAAAATATTTATTTTTTTTTTGCAAGACAGAATTGTTTCACTCAGAAAGGGTGACATAGATTCGTAGACAACGTTAATTCAAATTTCAATGGTCTTGGAAGGTACACGTGGACCACACGTCTAAAAGGTATGTTTGAACTGTAAAAGATTGATCAAGAGATTAAGTCTCATCATTGATTATTTTTATTTCGTTCGTTTTTTTAAGGTTGACAATGAGGAGAGAATGGAGTACATTTTGTGTTTGTGAAACGTTTTTTCTACATTATTGTATTTTTTTTTTACTTAAGTCCTTATTTTACTCTTCAAATAATGGCTCAATTATCCATGACCTGTACAATATAATTGATGGATGCACACAAGCACGACCAATCTTCAAAGAAAGTCAATACCAAGACTCATGAAATTAAACAAGTTTTATTTATATTTGATAGATTTTAATGGAACATTCTTGTATAGATGTCATTTATTTCAACGTCGTCCTCCTTTATTAATATCAACAATCCTAAAACTATGATACAGTTCTCTTATCTTCGTTTTCTACCTCCTGCTTTAAGACGCATATCTCTTTGACCTTTTCCTGCTTTTGGTTTTCTTGCACCTTTACTCTTTCCTTTCTTTTTACCCTTCTTTCCCTCTGACTTAGCAACCTTCGTCCTGTAAAAGTAAACATTTTCAATTATGCTACCTTTGTTACATGTCTGAAACTTTTGAAGCACTTAGAAACTTACTTTGGTGCAGAGAAATCTTCACGGAAGATCTTATTTTTGCTCTTAAGAATGTTTTCTGCTAGGTCTGTGTTGCGTTTCTTTTCAGCTTCCATATTTGCTGGAATTTTTTCGGCCTTTCTCTTCATACCTGGCACTTGTTTTGCAATACCCTTTGCATCTTTCTCTTTTGGTAACCTAAAAATATTAGACATTTAGCATATAAAGTATATACTCTATACCATACTTGATGTTTTAATAAACATATAGGCATACTTATTCTGGAATTTGCCAACAGATGCTGTTGATGTTCGTGCGATAGTAATGGCTTGAGATAGTTGCTGTGTATCAGGGAAATGTTCTTTTGTAGGGAGACCCACTCTTGGAATTTTAATATTTTTTGACTTGGCAATGTTACGTAACCTTTGAAGTTCATTTTTAGATTGCCTTTCCTGTTTTGCAACTTTAGCCTTAGCAAATGAATCTTCCATTGCTTTACCTTCATTATTCACTTCCACTAACCATTCCTTCTGTTCCTCAGCTTTAGTACGTTTATAACCAAACATAGGTATCCATTTCTGTAAAAACATTCAGTTATCATTAGTTCATTCATTACCTAATAATTTGTTTTATAAACAAAACATACCTGTAATTCTTCATCCCATTTCAATTTGGATTTACCCTTCTTTTTAGACTTAATACCCTTTTCTTTAGCAAACTGTTGCCATTTTGTCAAAGGTTTTGGTTTCGGAATTTGTCTGGCTCTTGGTAATACAAATTCAGGCTTCGGTAACATTGCTACTATTGCTTCATCAACATGTTCTGTCGGAAGCTCCCACACTTTATTGATCAGTATTTGTACGTTGTCCCTTGTTAAACTCTTTAAGTATTGTTCTGGTTGAGATCTACAGAATATAGCAAACTATTTAAAATAAAGAAAACACAAAGATATTATGTCATGAATTAAATTCTTAGGTTACCTTAGGGTTTTCAAATCCAGAGTATTATAATCCAATGTCAGAAGAGATCCTACATCTGTCTCAACTTCCACATCCTTCTGCACTTCTATGGACTTACGTGAATCTTTCTCTGGAGTTTCATTTTCTAAAATTGACTTTACGATGTCCATGCTGTCAGGCACGCGTTTACCTTTAACCGATCTTCAAACGTAAATTTGCTATATTGCAAACGGTTAATTATATTATAAGTTTTTTTATTGCTGTGTTCTGTTACATTCTTCTTTCCAGGTGTTTATAGAGTCAATTACAAATCGAACATGTATACAGAATCCAATGCTAAGCTTCGTGTGAAGAGGCTTCTTAGGCCATGTGAATTCAGGTTATGCTGACACAAATGCGGTTCGTCTCGATGCATGCGACATGGAGGTTCACATGGTTTAAAAAAGATAGAACTACCGAAAGAAATTTATAGTTTTCTGTACTTTTCGAATGATAAATAATAAATGTTGTCCCGGCGAATGTGAACGACAAATATTTTTTTAATATTTGGACGTTGAATCATTTTGAGAGGTTATATTGTGAAAATGTTTGTTCTTGCAGAATTAAAAGACACTGTCAGAATTCCGCCATGGGAATTTAAACGAAAATTAAATGATGCAATTACCGATGAACTTAACAGAAAACTTGCTAATAAGGTAAGGTATCATCAAGTGATTCAAATTTGTTATTATAATCATTAATTGTTAATATTGATTCAAGGTTTATCTCAATGTGGGTCTTTGTATCGCTCTTCATGATATCACAAAAATTGAAGAGTCGTACATCTTTCCCGGTGATGGTGCATCCCATACTAAAGTAATATTTCGATTTATTGTGTTTCGTCCATTCATGGAAGAAATTTTAATAGGAAAGATACGAAGCTGTAGTGCTGATGGTGTCCATGGTAAAACTTACATTAGACATTTTTGTTGTTCACTCAATTTTATGTTGTGCTTACGGTTTAATCTTTTCTTGCAGTAACATTAGGATTTTTTGAAGATATCGTAATACCACCTCACAAATTACAACATCCATCGAGGTTCGATCAAATGGAACAAGCATGGGTTTGGGAATATGACACAGGGGATGGTGAAAAACACGACTTATTTATGGATGCAGGTATTCCGGAATGTTTAGCATTGTTTATCCACGTATAATATCTTAACAAATAGACTCAAGTTACTTTTATACAGAAATAGGAATAATAAAATTAAATGACAGTAAACACATAGCATAATAATAATTCAAAAACTTTAGGAGAAATTATACGATTCAGGGTAGTGAGCGAAGCTTTCACAGAAGCATTACCTACCGGACCAAATGTATCTGGGGAGACCATTGAGAAGTCTGAATCTCAAAATATATCTCCATACACTTTAGGGGTACGTATGATTGGATAATCAATAAAGTACTAACTGCTGTGTATACTTTCTACATATAAACTGAAATAATTCTGTCATTGAGATTTCAATATTGTATTTCAGGGTGCCATTGATGAACAAGGTCTTGGACTGCTCACATGGTGGGAGAATTCCTAAAAGTACAAAATGAAATTCAGATCAATAAATTTTTATTTCACAGCGCATTCCATCATGTTATCATGTATCACCTTTTAAGTTACATCCATGACTCTCGTCATGCACGATCCGGTTTCAGATAGAATTTTGACTGTGCGGATATATTTATATTTACTTTTGATTGGTAACAGAATTATTAATTATTATTTGTACAATATATACAAAGATGTTATGTGCTAAACATGTGATAACACGCAAAAATAACTTCAGTTCATAAGAATCTCAGGTCATGCTAAACATTTCACATAAGTTATTCAATAGTACAAGTCTCAACATAAAAAATGTCGCAGTCGATTCAGCTGCAACGGTAGCGTACAATCTGTTCGTATTTTATGTGCTGATGGAGCGTAGTGTGACACATTCGTTTAAATAACCGTCGAAATCGATTAACGAGTATTAAATACATAAAATACGTTCTCTATATTGCGATATATCGTTACATTTAATGAAAAACATCCGAGAACTTAGCTAGGTGTAAGCCTCTTAAATTTAGGAAACATTAATTACATGACAGCAGAATATACGTAGATAAAATATAGTTAAAAACGTTTCTAGACAATACATATATGTGCAATGATCTTCAATCTTTTTTTTTATTCAGCAACACGTATCGTCGAACAAATCACGCGAATCGTATGCCATGTAAACAAAAGTCGTTGGCGTTAAGACGCATCGGAATGTTTGCTCTCTCGCTTCTTTTTTTTCTCGTTTTTTTCCATTTTCATTTAAGGTAGTCACTTTCTAGGTAGCTCGTTTCAAAGCAACGCGTCTAACGCGTCGTAATCGCGGTCTTAAACGATCAAGCGGGATGAACAACGCCCTAAACATATTCGAAGTAGAACAATATACGTATAATAAAAATTTATCACAGTTCTAACTGTTTGAGTCTGTCGTGTCGTCGCTCGGGACTTTTTCTACATTCTTTTTAGCGAGAATCTACGCGAGTAAATTGTCGCTCCGTTTTCCTATCGTCAAGCGATGCGTGAAACTCTGTACAAGATCGTTATCAAGAGGCGTATATTTCACCTTTTATTTTTTTTTCTCATTTCTCGTACCATCGACCGTTGGAACAAATAAAAACGCAATAGTCGGAATTATGTACGTTCTCGGAACGCGACTGATCCAATCGAGAGTCTAGCACAGGCAAAAGGGGTGCGATTCGTACAGGAGCTCGGGTGTATTAAAAACGCCTACGCGCTATTTAATATCATGTTATTTTGCACGTTTAGGGGCTAGTGTCTTTTTTTATCTTTCTTAATATCATTACAAGAAAAAACATAGTATTTATTTCGCATCTGGACGTCAATTGCTTTCCTATCGGTATGATGTATCTCTCTCAGTCGTACCGTCTTCGTTCTAAAGTATTGCTTTGCATGAAACATTATTATTTTTTTTTTCGTTTTTAGGAATACAAGTTATCCTCGCTGGCTTCGTCGACCGCCGTGCACGCCGATGAAACGCAAAGAAAACTTCCCCGGAGCTGGTACCAGCTCCCTCGTGAAGAAATCGTTTATTCAATGATTAGGCAACGCGGCAGATGTTCACGTAAATAGTCAAAGAGCTCTTGAGACGTTCCTGGACAGTTGGTTAGCTCTAGTTCGTGTAAATGACGAAGCTGTATCAAACTAGACAGTCCGCTACTCGTGAGCAATGGGCAACCTGCGGAAATGAATATTTTAGGACGTTCCAGTTTATTAGACCGACTTATACAACACTACCATTTATTCTATGAAAGGCAAATCGAACTCGTGCAAGATATTTCGTAGAAATGTCGTGAAATTGTTTGTCTGGAGATCAATTTTCTATTCGCGCGTGAGGCACCGTGTCCGTAAACGTGCGATCTATAACACGTAATATAGGACAAGCCTTTGGCGAACTTACCTGCCACGGAGAGTACTTGTAAGGATTTCATGCCGCACAAGTGCTGAAGTCCAAAGTCTCTAACTTGTGAGCACCATCTCAGGAACAATTCGCTCAATGACCCCATTGTGGAAATATAGCCCACGCCTATGTCGGTGATGTGTACACACCTACACAAAAGAAGCAAGCAAGAGAAAAGAATTAAAATAATCTTTACTCGAAACCGTTCTCCTCTACTATCATATTCTACAGTTATTCCTATTAAATACAACACGTCCGAGCGTCCATTTGGACATTTTTTACGTTCTCCATGCAGTTTCCTTCTTGCGTAACTATTTAATTGGATTGTAATTTTCCTAAATGTCTTAATTTCGCGAAAAATTGGCATGGGCATAGCTGAGACGATGCGACGATCGGTACCAGAGCCAACCGTTACGAACGGTTCCAACTTGTTCAAAGTCACGTATATCATCGTGGCAGCCGCTCAATTGGTCGGTTAAGCACATTGTAAGCCTGTCTGCTTAACGTCTCAACATATTCCCGATAGGTGAATCACTTATTGCGTAATGGACATTCTTAAATAGAATCCTCGTTAACGCGTTCAGTATTTAGAACATGAATGGAAGAGCGATCGGATCATACGGATTCCTCCTGGCTAAATACCCGTCCTAACGCGATTTAAGACGCCTCTGTTTGCAGGTTGATGCCTCTCACCTGTCTAACGTAAGCTCCTCTAAGTGATTCAGATCACAGGCAATGTATTCTAAGGCTGCGTCAGTAATCTTTGAGCACCAACTCAGGTCTAAGGAACAAAGTCTTGGCAAGTTCTCCGCGATCAGCTCAACGCCATCGTCGGTCACTTTGCTGCACCCCGACAGCGACAGAACAGTCAAATTGGGCAAGGAATGAACTGGAAGAAAGCAGAAAACGAACATCAATGAGATTCATCGTACTTAGCTTGGTCATGCTCATTGGGAGGGAACACGAGCCTTCATGTTGTGATACATGTAAAATGAAAAACATGAAGAGTCGCGTTGGTGTCGGATGATTTCGTCAAAATTGTTGTTCCATTTGTTAATCGTATCAACATGGTGTCGTATAAATAACCGGTCGTTGTACTCGGACCATCTACTCATCCAAGAACTTGAGTCTGATCTATCGCTGACAGCTTGAAAGCTAAATAAAGCGTGTGTTCCTTAATTCTAAATTTAATGTCCGGACGCATGTACACCTGACTTAATTTCACGCTATCGTCATCGCATATTTCTACCTGGATTCTTCACGGACAGTGAAGCAATCGTCCTATTTAACTGTGATATGACGTCTTGAACGATCAAACGCGAACCGACGAACGCTGATTTCGGGTATAGTCGATGGAAAAAATATGGAACGGCTGTAAATTACGCGAGATGTCAAACAGGCATGTTTTTAGTATCAAAACAGTTGGTACCAAGAGAACAGGGACTTAAGGACATTTGTCATAATCCAGGGACGTACAAAGAGCCTCAATTTTTAATTATTTTGACGTTATTGCAAGATATACAAGGTGTAATTTAATATGTGGAGAACCCTATAAGAATGGGTTCAACATTTAAAAACGATAATATAAATTTATATAAACGTGTGTAAAATCTGACGTTCTTTCCGAGTTACAACGGGCTTTTTTTCTGTAGTAATCTATGTCTATTTACATTCGAAAAGATGCTTAACATTATTATTAACATTTCAATAGAACTTTATAAACGAACACCACTGTTCTATTTATGTTTTAGTGCATTCAACTATTAGTTGAACCTGTAAATAGTCAATTAGAATCAGCTATACTAAATTAGCATATCAGAAATGATACTAAAATACAAAATTCTGGAACTTGCAATCAAGGCCAAATTAGGGCTATATTTATGTAAATTTACTTTATTATTTTAAAGTGATGAGTCCACTTTTGTAGTATTCTTCACATATTAAGTTAGAAACTGTATTTATAATTACGTAAAACCTCAAAGAAGATACGAATAATTTATGGACAATTAATGTGAAACTATTTTAGTCAAACTGTCACCGTAAGTATTCTTTTTAAATTTTGACAACTGTGTCATGTCAAGCGCTTGACACCTCTGCCAGTTCATGATCGTACTATTCTGGCAACAAATCGGATTTACTATTCTAGCAACAAAGACCTCGAACGCACGAATTGTCTGAACCCATAAAAGTTTTGGATCTATAAGTGTCCAAATATTTAAAAACTATGCCACTGCTCAAAATAATTAGGAGTGCACATAGTTAAATGATATATGACTCAAAAATGTATCACAAACTGTCTAAACTCTACATACAATACACAATAGCCAGTGAAAATATTACCTATTATTTTAATAGTGTATGCGCAATATTTCTTTCATTTTTGGTACTTACGATTTGTTAGTAGATTGTTCAGAATCATCTAGAAACCGACCTTCTAATTGTTTTGAGCATTATAATTTTTGCAAATACTTGTATGATCGTCGTTTCCGAGAAGTTCAATGATAATATTTATTGTTTGGAAAGTTCGTAGCGTTTATCATAGGTAAGCTTCGCTCTGTGTTTGTTGGAACTGGAAAAACATTACTTATTATGAACTTCTGTCAAATAATTAGCCGTTTAATTCGAATAAGTGTTTACAACTGGGTGAATTAAACATAGGAATTAAACAAGAACATCCAAAACTGTACAATAGGAAAAGAGTCGTATTCTTATTCACAGTCAAAGCTAGACCACACGTTTCGATGAAGAGTTGCCAAAAATTGTTGGAGCTTGACTTTAGTGTCCACTCTGACATCTAGAGGCGCGTAAAAGCCATTTGAAAAGATTGTTTATTGAGAAAAGTGAAACCTTTTTTAAAAATAGAATCACGAAATTGCCAAATAAATGGCAAATGGTCATTGAAAGAAACCGTGCGTACATTATTTAATAAAATGTCAATGTTATAGAAAAATTTTACCTTGCAGTTTTCGTTAAATTTCGCTACGAATTTTCCGAACAACCTAACATTAAGATTGAATGTGAAATTGCACAGCTTCTTAGTAATTTTTATGAATAAAATTAAAAAAATACAATAACAGTTCACAACGACATAGATTATGTTTTTCGCAAGGAAATTACGTCATCTCACGTCAATAAATGAAGATACGTAATTCATTCAGAAGAGATCTTTATAGAGTAGCCACAATTCCTTCTCACGGATCTAATAGCTCATGTTGTGTTACTTAACACATTCCCTGCCACGTGTACCGTTTTCGGTACATACACCAATTTTAATTTGATCACATTACTACCAACCCTTATGTAATTTTGAGTAACATTCACGTTAAAATGATAGTAGGAATAAGAAGTGTAATAGCAAATAGATGTATATTTATACAATCAACCACGTGTATTAATAAATAGTCACTCTCACATGTCTGTCTAGTCACGGAATTTTCTACTGTGTCAGGGAACGTGTTAATGCAGTACAGATAATCATTTTTTGTACAGTATGTATCATATTCGTCAATGTATTGTCGGCTGTTGGAATTGTTGGAAGACAGTTCGCAGCCCATCAGTTAATCGTTAAATAAGAAAGGAGTACTTGCGTTGCAGAGAACAAAATGACTATCAGCAGTCCAATTGCAATGTCTCTGCAATAGTCATACTGTGATTTCTACAGTGTCAACGTTTCTACTTTGAAGTTTTCGTGAAATTTTGTTACGAACTTTTTGAACAAGCAAATAGAGAAAGAAAGTTCTCACCAATATTGAGTACACCGTGGTTGGTCAGCTCCCAGCAGGATTGGAGCCTCAAAATGCTAAGGGCGCTGCTCTGTTTGCCGTTGAAGTAACCGAGAGCTGCGTCTGTTACATGATAAGCCTGCAACGAGAACTCGAGAAGACTCGGCAACAATTGAGCGACAGCACCGACAGCTTCATCGGCCACGTTAATACAATCCGACACGGAGAGCGATATTATCCTAGGTGTCAAGCAGGTCCACAGGCCGGCTTCCGTTATCTTGTTGCAACCGGCTAATTCAAGCTCGAACAACGCCTAAAAATAAGACCATCAGAAAAATTTGCGTCGTTTATTTGAACGCGTATAAACACGTGTGTACCAGGTATTACATTTGTAATCGTCTACAGAATCGCGTATTTGCTATCGAATTTGCAATATTAGCGTGCATGGAGTTCGACGTGCTGTCTGGAAGACAGTGACGCGCAATGACTGATGTATGCAACTTATTAACCCTAGAACTACTAACAAGGAGAAAGGTCTATCGGTGTAACGCGAGTTAATCTATGAGCTTCTGCACACTGCTATATATCGAGGCATGGTTTTAGGCGTAGACGGTTTATAGTTTACGAGGTATTTAATGTTAATGTTCCGATCGGGTTCATCTACTCAACTGCTAACAGCTGCTTTTAAGTGAAAGAGCATGGAGCAGTCGGATAGGCATTAGGTTGCTTGACAGAACCAAAAAGTCGCGTGCATTACTGGAGCAAATGTAATAATTGCAATACGTGCAGTCCCAAGTTATCTATAAATGGTAAATATGTAAACAGCAGTGAATACTTAGGATAAGCAAAAAAATCTTAATTTTGGTTCGAACATATCTATTGCTAATTTTAAGTATTTTTATAATAAGATACAGGCTATAGGATATCAGGTTTTTTTATTAACTACTGTAAGTTTCTTTTCCTGATGCTCATAAGACTGAGCTAACAATTCACGCAGGTGTGATATATACATTTAAAAGAAACATATGTGAAACATTATTAAAACTGCAATGTAAGTTGTAATTTAGAGAAGCCTGATAAACAGGCCATTAAGTTTAAGTTTAAGTATTGTATATATTTTTGTTTTATTTACTTGCGCATAAATCACAATATTTTTTTGTTAATGTGTATAGTGTTGCAATAAAAAAAAGACACTAGCTTGCTACACAGATTTTTTTTTTAACCTAACTACACGGAGAAATTTCAAATTGCATTCTTTTATAAGTGTATAATTATGTACACAAGTTGTATGTGGTACATTGCGCTGAGATCACAGTTCATATTTTTTAGGAACAATAAAAAAGTCATTTTCACAAGTATTTTTTTCCATCTACGCTTAAAACCGTGTATCAATTGCTTCGGTATCTCAGGATCGACCAGTGTGCAAAAGCTCATCGATTAATTCGCGTTACACCGATAGACCTCCCCTTGTAAGCCCTGAGCCGTCACGCGGAAACCTAAGTGCGGGTTCCTCGAACCCATACTTCTTACACATTCATCCTGAAAACATTGTTTCTTGAATAAAGTTTTCTAACATTTGAATATGTTACATGTATTTCGTAAAATAGATAGCATACGTTTTTGCATTGAATCTATTTTTATTTATATGTATTTATAGAATAAAATAGTATTGTATAATAGTATACTAACATGAAACTAGCCTGAATCCGACTCTTCTGATGTCAGACATGGATAGCAAAGTATCATGTTCATTGAATGCCTTTTGCATACACAGTTTTTGCGTTGAATGATTCTTCGTTTTATGGTTGTTTGTTACTTTTTGGAGACAAGAACAGCGTAAAAGTTTGCTTCACGTATATATTCAACGGCATTGCGACGCATAGTTCGTTTTCTTTTTTTTATGCACAGTATCTTTCACATATAGCAACGGTGATTTAAGAGTATCAAATTTAAAGGTGTGTACGAAACTAAATAATTTTTTGAGAATTGTTTACACAAAGGGAATAGTTCTACTTTTAAATTTTTCGACTTATGGGTTCGTGGAACATCCTCTTAGGAGTTCTAGAGTTAATAATAACGTGCTTTCTAGGAATATGAAACACTGACGATATGTTAAAGGAACATGTCACTTGTTCGTCGATTTCGAACCGCCGCGGATAAGAACAATTTTGTTCTGTTCTTTCTTCAAGAAAAAAGCGTAATTGTTTGATCGAAATGAGATGAAAAAGTTATAAACAGACTGCGGATGTTCATGCATTTTAATATATCCAAGTATGCCACAGAGCCTCATTTTGTGAAGTTAGCGAAATAATAGATACAATTTTAAAATCTTTACAGGATAAGACTATCTTTTTCGAGTTTTCTTTTTATGTACATTGGAATACAACAATATTTTTAAGAATAAAAATATACATTTGCATAAACATCCGCAGTCCGGTTATAATTAACCCATGTAAATACGAGTCCGTTCGCTGACGCTGCATCGGCATGCGTTTCCACTAACAGCTTCAATTGTTACCGAACATGTATGCTTCAACTTGAAAAGAACTACAAACATTCGCTGTTTAATCGAAAAATGCAAGCATTCTTTTGCTCGCAACGAGAATCCAGGCCGTTGTTATCATAATATGTATAACTCCGTTTCCCTGTGGCGAGAAGAACAGTCCTACAATACAGGCCACCACAAAGGGCCGTTCAAGGTCATAAAGTCAGCTTGCAAAATGACTTCTGACTCCTAGAACGGTTGTTACTTCTGCTCCTAACGAGCTACACTTTATACGCTTACCTCTTTCATCCATGCGTTCGTATTAGCACACTTGGAAAAAGGAGATGCTACAACAGACTTTAAGAAATGACCTTGAACGACCTAACTCGAACGTTTCAACTATAGATTTCAACGAATTCTTGCAACAGTACTTTACTGAAGACTTAATTACTCTCTCTTCGTTGGAATAGTGTAAAATATTTCATTTATGTGTTCCTGGACAAAAGTGAAGTCAGACTTGAAGTTGTTAGGTTTAGGTTTACTGTTTGCCTTCGGAATACTACATAGTGCTTTTATGAATTAGGGTCGCTGTACCATTTGTGGCCACTTGAAGAATTTTCGTACCATTCACATAAAATACACAGAAAATCAAAACATTATAAGTTGAACCATGTTTTAAGCGTAATTATTCAAAACATTATCATCCAAGACCTTTTCACACTATTTGTGTCCACTCGTATAATTGGTAATACGAAAGACCCACAGTAATAATTACAGCTTATAATTAATTACAAATACTTAGTGATGAACAAATAATACAATACTTGCTGTAGAAAAACAGCATTAATTGCCAATATCGAAATAAATAAGACAGTGGCCACAAATGGCGTAGCGGGCACAAATGGTACATCTATCTTGCGTTACTATTGAACTGCAAAAAGTGGTGTTTTAAGAACTAACGTCTTATATTGCCCAACGAACTATAGCCACTCCTTGAAATTGTTATTGCATAAACATGCCGATGGGCTCATACTTATACAATTTAATTATACAGTTGATACTGTTTGAGGCTTCCGGGTGTAAGCCGTGTACATAAGGAAAATACCCCCAAACGGTACTGTTGCAGCAACAGTATCCTTGGTGCATCCTTGGACCCCTGATGAAGCTGTAGCTGCAATGCTGGCGAAATGTTAGGAATATTTTCCTTATAGACAAGGCTTACACCCAGAAGCCTCAAACAGTGTTAACAGTAATGCTGAATCCACACTAGAATTCGCGATTGCTCGCGAATATGTCACGAACCATGTTCGCCGGCAATGTGGACACTCTCGCAACCAGCAAACTTGTCAGCGAACAGCAAATACTGTTCGTTTAGGAGGCAGGTCATCAAAGAATCTGTTCGCAAACTGTTAGCGAATTCCAGTGTGGACGCAGCATAACAAACCAGACCGTGAAAATCTCCAAACTCTCGGATTAACTCTTTCGCTACGGCAGCGTCTGGCCAACAACCGACAATACGGTACGGGCCATACATTTTTCCAGTGTAAAAAACAAAGTGAAATTTAAATACAAAATTTAATTGAAAAACCCATGACGCCCAATGATAAATCAGGTGACCATGAAATTCTGTTTCTTTGAGCGATTGTAGTACCTATAGGCCATTTCGCAGAGGGTGACTATAGTCGCCCTTACTATCCAAAGATCGTTACGTGGCTATAGTCGCTGTTAGTAACGAAAGGGTTAATTATAACATTCTCATCACACTTTTCTTGAAACGTTCTGATGTCTGTAAAAATTTCTCTTTTCTTGAATCGACGACAAAGTGACATTGCCCTTTACAATATCGGGTAGATGATCAAGCGTACCTGCAAGTGATCCAGGAGAGCTTCAAGGCCTCTGTCAGTGATGGCACAGCATCGCAAGGACAACGAATGGATGTTCCGCCACGCCTGAGGAAACGAGTGCTTCAGAACCGGGATGTCTTCGTCAACGGCGCCGAGGAGACCCAGGGAACGGAACCCTCTTCTAACCCAGGAGGCGTAGAGGCGGCTACGCTGGTTGAAATTCATATCCCGCACCTCTCGGCACCTTATAACGGGTACCAGACCCGCCCACAGTCGAGGTCTCGCGTAAAGTATGTCCATCCATCTCCTGCACACCTGCAAACATCAGTTCGTCAGCAATGAGCGTTCTCCTGCCAATTTTTAACTCCTTGCCTTATAATAGCGAGTCACACTCGTGACGCAGATTATGGTCTACAGCAGTGATGTCCAAAGTTGTCTCCCGGGAGACAAACGCCGTCCCCACCACCGTTCGCCGTTACCATGGTACAGGGACGCGGCTGAAACGGTAACCAATATGCTCGCTTCCCGCGAAAACAGTGATATCGTCTATTCGTCTAGAACGGCTCGAAGGGGAAGCAGGCGCGTGAGGGGCCCCTACGCTGGCCATCACTGGGCTACAGCAGTGATCTCCAAAGTTGTCTCCCGGGAGACAAACGCTGTCCCCACCACCGTTCGCCGTTACCATGGTACAGGGACGCGACTGAAACGGTAACCAATACGGTCGCTTCCCGTGAAAACAGTGATATCGTCTATTCGTCTAGAACAGTTGGAAAGGGAAGCAGGCGCGTGAGGAGCCCTTACGCTGGCCATCACTGGTCTATAGGGTGGCCCACGCATATTTTAAAACGTTCCGTACCGCGTGGGTTGTATGCGTCCCACGCACCAAGTTCGATTATTCCAAATAAATGGTAACATTCTTTATATTCCAATTAAAACGAACGCCCTAATAATAGTACCAAATGAATGGTATATCATGAGACAATTCAATGTTTGTGTTTTTGACGTTACATATTTATAGAAACTTATTTTCACGCGTCTGACTAGTTATGGAATTGTTCACTATGGCATGGAACGTGTTAAATAAGTGTCTTTATTAACCCTTTCGCTACGGCAGCGTCCAGCCAAAAACCGACAATACGGTACGGTCATGCGGACCATATATTTTTTCAGTACGAAGAAGAAAGTGAAGTTTATGTGCAAAATTTTATTTAAAAAGCCATGACGGCTAAAGATATATCAGGTGATCATGATTTTTATTGAAATTTTCTTTGAGCGATTGTAGCATCTATAGGTCATATCGCGGAGGGCGACTATAGTCGCTCTTATTAGTATACAGGGATCATTTCGCGGCAGGTGACTATGGTCGGTCGGCTGTGGTAGCGAAAGGGTTAAAGAAAAAGCTCAAACGCTGCTTCATTGGACTCTAAACACTTCATACATCGTTTTTCATTGTTTTCATAACCGAATCGAAGTGATCTCTGGTTATTGTTGTGGAATGAAGGTAAAACGTTTAATGCAGCGCTTGAACTTCTTTAATAAAAATATTTGTTTAAAATATCTCACGAACTAATCAGTTTTCGACCGTTTTACCCTAATACTTTTTCACGCAACATGGCGAGAGGGTTTGATTTATGCGAAAACGAATATATGTTTCCATTTAAATAAGTGGTGCAACTGTAAAATGACAATGCATCGCTGTATTTGCGAAAAAAAGGTATGGTCCTGAAAACGTAGTCCTCTTCGAACCATTCACATCTGCTTCCTCTAACATTTTTCTAAGTGCAAGCAGAAAATCCCCCTAAATGCGGGTAAAAACAAAAGCCGCATGTTTTAAAATGTACAGAACAGAATACAGTTTTGTCAAAGTTTCATTTCTATCAGTGCATGAAGGGAACCCATAACCGAGCTCTATCCATATGGAAAATTGCCGAACTACATGACCCATTTTCTCCCAGACCACTGAAGCGATTTCAATCAAATTTTGACTGGGTACTCTACTAATACTGCTAAATAAATTGAGTACACAACTTTTTTATAGCCCTTTCAGAAAGAATGTTACGTAATGCTTAATAAACCGTTCAAATAGTGATGAATAATCATTTTTTTTCTCCAAATTTTAAGTTCCTTAATTCAGTAACTTCTTAGGATTCACGACAGAAAATTGTATTAAACTTGCTTTTTTAGATTCTGAGAAAATGGTTTAAAATGGATAAAAAGTACAATTAAAGGAGAGCCATTTTTCCAGAAAGCAGCGATAATGTATTTGATAATCGATTTATCTTATTGATTTATCGAATTAATTTACATGTTCAGGTTTGGTAACACTGTCAACATGCAACTAACTTGGAAGATAAAATGGAAAGTTACGTTCCAAGAACAATAAGAAGATGACCCTGCTTATGGAGTAGGAATTCACTGATAATTACTTATGTACTTCGGTAATAGCATTCAATTTTCGGAATCAAAATTTATGCATTTCTAGTGTTCAGAATTAAACAAAATTTTACCAAACTATGCAGAAAGATGTATATTGCCAGAATTGACAATAAAAAGAAATATTTCTTTGACTTTGTCTGGGTTGTGGGTTCCATTATCATAAAAAATATGGAGCTCCAAAGGTGCAGATCCACGATAAGATTTTTCATAAGATTTTCCTCTCACGAGACAAAAATCATTACATGTACATATGAGGGTTGCGCGCAAGAAGGGCGAACTCAACATCGGACCTTCTTTTTTCTTTTTACCATCGTGCTGACAATGAGTTCATCCAACCCAAATTTTTTTAAAAGGATTTTTCTCAAAACGCGTTCCTTAAGTTCACCCTTCTGGCACGCAACGCCCCATATATGTATACATTGTATACAACTAAATGTAAATATATACACTACCACTCAAAATTATTTGCCCACCCCCGTTACCGCGAACATGGTGAAAGCAACATGTATCTAAGCAACATTGATTAGCTATAATCAGTTAGATATTACAAAAGCAGTTGAAAACAGATCCGTTTTGTGAAAAAAAAAAAAAATAACAAACATGCCGTAATGATACAACAAAATGAACATGCACAGGTGGGTAAATACTTTTGCGCGGTAGTGTATACATTTACATTTAGTTGTTGCTGAATACGAGATTTTTGTTTCACGGGAGGAACATCTCGTTCGCCTCATCGCGGATCTGCACCTTAAAAAAATGTACGTTCGCATAAACATCCGCGATCCAGCCATCACAACGTAGCCGCGAACATTCTCTGCAGAAACATCCACGTGAAAGGATCTAGAGGAGCTAAGAATAGTTAAAACAAAGATCCCGTGAATCTCGCGCGAGCATTAATAACCGATTCAGCCACCTGAGCCAAGATTCTCCTTTCGACGGCGTTGAAGTAGAGGAAGAATTTGCTGAGGAAGTGATCGTCTTGCATGAGCTGGTCCCACGTGGTGGGCGCCACGTAACCGCCGGTACCGCCGCTGGCAAGGGTCACGTTCTTCCTCGATATCCTGCCGCTGGCCGCGGTGCTATTGTTCAGACTCTTGTTATTGGCCGGTGGCATGTTGTTCATCGACGTTGGCACGCTCCTGCTGGGCTTTTCCGGGGTTGCGTTCGCATTGTTCGCGCTCTGCAGATTCGTATAGGCGACCCCGCCGCTTCCGCAAAACACGTTCGTAACGCGTTCCATGACGCTGGCCTTTCCCCCACCTGAAACAGGTCCACATTTTTCATTCGATCGCATCCTCCTGATCCGTAGATCGAACCGAGTCCTATAGTTCACGGCTATAATTGTACCAGCCGGATCCTATTTTATCCGAAACGACTTCCGTCGACGTTTCGTAACCGCGGAAACATTTCATTCGCGAAACTCATTTCTCTCTCTCTCTCTCTCTCTCTCTCTAGGTCGCTCTACACATCAGTTGGAAAAGTGGAGTTGCACGGGGTCCCTTGAAAGTATAAAACGATATCCTGGATCGATCGCTAAATATAGAGGATCGATTTTTCGAAGATTCCGCACGCGTATCTGACTCCGTAGAGGGATGGTCAGCCTTAAAGGCTGTTTCTGCTAAGGTAAACTCGGCGAAGATGCAGCAGTTATTCTCGTTTTATTTTCGAGCTGTACGTCCTATTTGGCTCAGGCCGCGTCTCTATTTCCTGTCTATCTCTTTATCGCGTGGCGAGCATTTTTTTTCGTGAAACACCAGATGCTCGACTCGAAACGCTTCGAGTCGTTTTATTCTCCGCCGTTGCGTATCCGTCGTGCTCTTTCTCTCACAGTACCCGGTAATTGCACGTACTACGTACGTCGCTTCGATGTTCCGCCACTTCGACGTACCCGAGATTCGGTTCGACTGAAAGATTTAATTCTTGCGAGCGCTTCGACGTTAAATTTACCGTGGGTATCGATCGTTCTCGACACGCTGTAAATAATCCATTTCGCGCGTCAAGATCGGACAGCTGAATTCCGATTGTTTCGACGAATTATTCTCGGGCCGCGATCGATTCGAGTTAATCGCGGCTGCACGACGGATGCAAACCGTGTGACATTCACGAGAGAATCGCGCGAATGGGTTCCGGACGATGCCGCTGTCAGCGTCGGGAGAGGAGACGCTTCGATCATTCGGCGCGACAAACGAAATGATTAATCGTCCTCGGGGCGAAAACGCGCTCGGATCCTCTTCGATTTTATCAGTCCGTGTACAAGCTGGCGGACATCCAGCCACCTCGATTGCCTATTTGCGCGTTAAAATAAATCCCTGGCTCCTTCCGCCGAGATCTGGAGCCTTTTGTTTCTGCATCTCCATTGACCGAGAAAACCGTTCGATTTCGCACAGTCGACGCTGTTTCAGGCTTTCCTCCCTGTTTTCTTTTGGGAGCGCGGTTTTTTTTCGCTGGCATCGCGGCTGCTTTCATCGGGCACCGAGAACTCGTTCACGGATATCGGCGTTGATTAAAACGTTGATACACGCTTTCAGAAGCACACGCTTCACGCCTGAAAGCCTGAAACAAGATCAACTGTGAAGTAGAAATATTTTATAAAATTCTGTCGACGCGTTCTCTGCCCGCTGACCCATATGCAGTCCTCTGTAATTGTTTCTGTTTTTCAACTATTCGCTCCTGTTATAGTCTTTAAATTGGTATACAGCGGAACCTCGATTATCTGAACTCGGGTCATCCTGTATCACTAACGAACTAAAATTATCATTAACAGCAATGTGTATTTAATTATGTGCCATTATATAGTTTATAAATCTAGTTACAGCGTGAATCATTCTGTTATTAATTGTAGTTGAGATAACCGAGGTCCTACTGTATATAGATACTTTGTTACACGCGAGTTCGTATATAGTGATTCATGAGACGGTGACCACGTTAATCCTGTCTCGATTTACCTATTACCATCGTGTAGAACGCTGTACGATATAATGTGTCACGCTTGAAACGTTGACTCGAATTATAAATGAAAATGCAAAGCAGATTCGATTCGCGGAGCGTGCGGCGGCCGTCAGCTCGCGATTCAGCGAGGCGAATTTTAGTTTAATTCTGTTTCAACCGACGACCACTGATCTCTTGTGCAACGCGAATGAAAAATAACACGCAGAATTCTATATAGGACGGCGCAGGGAGAGGGAGGAAGCGGATCACGATTGTACCATTTGATGCAGAACGAAACGGAAAGCGGATTAAGCGGAAAGGAGGCGAAGGGCGCTGAAACGCTTCGACACGTTCGGTTTCTATGTTTTCACGTGTGCACGAGGACTATCGATTCCGTTGCAGTTAAGATTGCGACTGAATGGTACCCAATGGCCATTTAACACGTTGCCGGAACGAGAATTTCAGGAACGGCCGGGACATGGTGTCAGCACGTCCTCCTCTCCAGGGTGGAATCACGACGTCGAGTAACGCGGAATTCAGAAACGGTGGAAGGAGCCGCGGTTCGGGATTGCGGTTCCGCGGAAATCAATTCGTCAACGTGATTACGTAATGACGACGTCCGACCGAATTCGGCTGGATCAAACGCTCGAAATTTCGGCACGACAAAAGCGCACGGTCCAGGACCAACGACGGGGGGAGACTCGAAAGGTAACTTCGTCGACGATATCTCGATATTTACACAACACACAGTTAACGTTGGTATCAGTTGTACAGAAAACATAAAAAAAAAATGTTTGTTTCGGAACGAAGATTCGTGCAGAAAAACTAAATGGATGAGCGAAATAATTTGTCAAGGTGAGTCGACAATAACTCAGTATTTATATAACGCGGTGATAAATAAATGTATGATGATGTTTTGCTGAAAAATGAAGAACGTAATTATTGATTCTAGAATGAGGACAGATGTAGGAAAAAAGAGTGAACGGATGAATAATTTACCAAGATGAGTCTGTTAACAGTACCTCTGTGTTTCTACGGCGCACTGTTAACGATGATAATTGTTTAACTGAAAAATAAAGAAGGAGATTGATTCTGGATGAACGAAGATGCAGTGAAAATAGGTGGATGAATGAATAATTCACCGACCATGGTGTTTGGACGCTCTCAACCCCAGACCGTTGATTCTCTTGGTCAACTCGGCGCTGGCTCTTTCGACGACCCCTTGCGCTGATATCGAAGACATTCTCAGAAGACTTCAGACGAAGACTTCGGACGAAGTCCTGCCGCGATTCGTAGTCAAGACGAGCACGGACCCGTGTGGCCGTGATTAAATCGCTTCATATTCGTGCGGAAACGTGCCGAACGCAACGAGTCTGCGGCCGTCTTTACGGACCGATCCTCCGCTCCGCTTTTTCCCTTTTCTTCCGTTTTCTCTTCTTTTTCCGGTGTTTACCACATCGATCCACTTCCACGACGAAAACGATAATTACGAGAGCGTCTCTCGCATTCCCGACCGATTCAGATCACTTCGTGGAAAGGCATTCGAAATCGCGGCCGGCCGTTCGAGGAACAGGCGACAGCCCTTTGAGAGCTGTCTAAAACGCGAATCGATGATGGAACGGTTTCACTGGAAAGATCTATTTTAATCGACGGCACGAATCTCGATGAGGCGAGAGTCACAAGCAGGAAACGAGAACGGCGTGGCACGAGGGTGAATACGCTTTGTGGTGCTTTTGAAAACGACCGTTCCCTCGTGAACCCTTTACTTTCTTCACCACCGACTCGAGTTTATGTAATAAACTTGACCACCTCACTGCGAAGCGTACGAACAACGGAACGCCTCTTCAGAAGTAGTTTCCGTCTTCGAATCGATAAGGAATCATCGGCTGAGATGGCAATCCCGTCGCCGAAGCGTCTGGACGCGTCGTGTCCGTTCTCGTGGACAACGGTACCCGGGTACTCTTCACCGCGGTGCCTCTGTTTATGTGTCAGTCATGACACCGAGCGGAAAACAAAGCTAAAAGGTGGAGCTGCTGCAACGGGCACGGCACATGGGGGTGGTTTGCGCGAGACTGAATCGATATTCGCGCTGAACTTGTCCGGCTGCCCCCCACTCGAAACACGCGAGCGTGTGGTTTCCAGGCGCGAGCGAGTCTCTTACGCCTGTCGACCGGTGAACCGTCGTACGCGTCGCGACGCCTCTAGCTATGCAAACCGCTCGACTGAAAGGCGTCGCGGCTGTCGGGACAGTGACGTAAACGGAGCAGGGTTCCCGCAAATGCGATTCGAAACGAAACCAAACTCACGCACGCAACAAGCGAGATAACCGTATTATCAGCTTCTAACGTGCTGTTCTACGACAACTCAAGCTTGAGACCTACATCAAGATCATTAGCGATACAGTCAGCGCTTAACGGATATCGATGTTAGGTCTTAAGTTTCAGTTGTTTGGCAATGATCACCTCATGTCAGAGAAATTAATAGCCAGGGGATTTAATGAGAAATTGTATATTTTTTTTGTTCAGTTTTAACATTTATACATCTTTGCGTTTGATGTAATATCCTCCATCTGTATGGTATAAAAAAAATTTCACTTATGCTATTTTGAGACCGGCCATGGAATTCACCAGAAGCTGAATAAAAGCGGAAACAGGATTAATTAGAAGTTTATTTTTTTTACTAGATTGATTACTGAATACTTGTACGCATAGTCGGAATTTACCTTCAGATCCCAAACTACGAGCTGACCGTCTAAACCGCTCGTACTAAATTCATTATCCGACACTTTGCGCACGCAATTGATTGTATTTTGATGTATACTATCAAGAGCGTTATCATTCGTATCGGTCCTCGCTTGGCGATCCAACGACTGGAATTTACGCATGGCAGATAGTCCGGCAGCCTCCTTTTTCTGTGTGTTGTCTAACTTTGATACAAAGTACAGCTGACCGTTGTCGTCTATGGAATACAGCATGGGCATACAACTATGACCCTATAAAAATGAGAATTATATTTAACAGTTAATAATGTAGTTAGTAAGAATAAAGTTTAAAAATTAGTAAATATATGTTATTTGGAGAATTTTAAATAGATACCGCAGCAACAATGGAATTGGACCCTATCCAAACGCAACTTAAAAATGGTAAATGTTCTGTATACAGTCGTACAACCGCATTGCCTTTGGTAGCATCAGCAATGCAAATAGATGAATTATGTGCTACCCAACAGATTTTATTCCCGCAAGGACTGAATGCAACAGAATGTATCCAACCTCCTGTGTACAAAGAAAAAAATTAACGATAGAAATGACTGTTATCTAAATTCATCAGAAAAGAGCAAAATTTCTACCTCCATTAGGAGTGTTTTGGAATTCAGCAAGTAACGTTCCTAAAGTATTACTGTGACCCCAAGGACCAGTACCAGGTGCATTCTCCATGTCGCTGATAAAAGCGCTAAAGACACGCACTTTATAATCAGTAGATCCAGCAACCAGAACTTTATTGTCTGGATGCCAATCGACTGTAGTTACGGTGGACCTTAGGGGACGCTTTATGTGCTTACATTGCCACCAATTATTCTCAGAGACAAAGTAACAAACAGCTATCACTCTTCCTCCGGATCCAACAGCAAATTTATTTTCTGTTAAAGGAAACACAGAGAACGATAATTTAAATTTCAATAATACAATCCATTTATAAGACAACATACCTAATGGAGACCACTTGACACAGGTCGCAGCTCGATTTATTCTTAAAAGCACCCAAGCTGGGTTCCATTTCCCATCTTCTTGCGTCCAAACATAAGCGTTCTTGTCTGCAGAACACGTTACTATTCGATTGGTATTCGGAGCCCAATCGATGCCCATAACATGCATATCATGTTCTTGCAGATTTTGCAATAACTTCCAACCGTTAGATGAACGCTTGTAAACTTGTATCTCATTGTTGTTCGGACAGATTACCACTTCTGTAAGAACGTATCAAAATGATTGGACAACGAATGAAACGATTGCAGAAAATATTAGTAAGAGACAAACCTTTTTTGTCTTTATTC
This sequence comes from Macropis europaea, assembly GCA_916610135.2. Taxonomy (NCBI): domain Eukaryota; kingdom Metazoa; phylum Arthropoda; class Insecta; order Hymenoptera; family Melittidae; genus Macropis; species Macropis europaea. Next base: position 18,465,178 of record OU744345.1, on the reverse strand, counting down.
CACGCGTGACAGCTGATGGCGTCAACACCTAAGCTGTGAACTTCTGTCATTTTAGAATTTTCACCGAGTATTCGGTAAGTTTACATACGATACTGTTTGAGAAAACGGGCGACGAAATGAATTATCACTATGAATCACCGCGAGTAACCACTTAAAGTCGGGTGCGGTCGCGTATTATACCGATTTACTGAATTCGAACGGCGAGAAAATTGATTCGTAGGAAAATTGTACGGAAATTCGTGGACTCTGGTCAGTCGACACGAATTTCCCGAGCCCCGAACGATTGGTACGATCGACGATACTCCTAGCTAAATGCACCAGAATTGACAGTTCATCCGCCGATAGCGGGTTATCAAGGCACCCTTGAGGTTATGTTGTTCCAGATCGGAATATATCGTGAAGTGGCACTGCTAGTGGCGACCCCTATCGCACTCGAAGTTTTCTCTTTCGAATGGAAATGTCTACGTTGTAACATTCATTTCTTTATACGTATTAAAGAAGTGAATAGAAATAGTAAACGTAAGTCATTAATAATTTAAAGAGTAACATCTCTGTACCAGAGACGAATGAAAAGTGATCAGATATCGAAACAAAACGAAATACTACAGCATTCTAACTTCATATATATAGCATGTTACATCCTGCGAAATTAAGGGCAGGTTCTGGTCTAAAAATGTCAAAAAATCGATTTTTCTTGTTTCATCTCTCGAAGCTTCATCTTTTTACGAGTATGTGTTTATGTAAATGGTTTCTTAAAGATCGAAAATGTATCGAAGTTTGAGTAGAGGTGGATACATGGGTAAAACAGGTCACAAAATTTTAAACAGGTTTTTCAAATTCGTGAGATACATATTTCGAAAAGTTACTAATCGATTCAATTGCGACTATCTTCATTTTATAGAATATACTTTTTACTAGGCGCCTGACCTCTAATATTTAAAAATTTTTGAAAATTTATGTTTATCAAAGGCGTTAAAAATAAAGAAAAACAGTGGAAAAAATTATTTACAATTTGAAGTGTCACCATTTTTTCAAAAATTGTTTTTTTTGTAATTTTTAAAGGTTACAATTTTTTCGCCCATGAATAATCGGCATTATTTTTTATATCAGACCAACAGTTTAGGAGTTAGATATCCCATCGTTTTGGAAGATTTTTTTGAGGCGCCGAATTGAATTAAAAAAGTCATGTCATTTTCTATAGTTCAGAATATCCTTAACAAAATGCTAAATTCTCATTAAATTATCTATCCTAGTTTCTTTTTTTCTTAATTCATAAAATTGATCCATCTTGGAGGGCTTTAGCCCGGAACCTCCCTTTATTTACAATTGTATATATATATATGTACAAAATCAATATTAAAATAAAAGGAGAAGTAGTTATATTAAGGTCAGCTAAAAAATGGTAGCTGTTTTCGTTGTTCGGATATTATACTATCGACAAACTACAGAACTACTCTATAGTTTGTCAATGCCTATGCAAACGAGACCACCATCGGTATGTTAGCGTCGCCGAATTTTAAGAAGGGTCGAAGGTAGTTAGCCCGGCGCTATTCTGCCTTTGTCTTATTTATGACTGGCTTGAGGACTGCTTGCGTCCGTATGTTGAGAGTATGGCTTGATGGGTGGGCACCAAACGTTAGCCATTGACTCGAAGTCGTATGGCTATCGGGTGTCATAGTCTGTTTGTTTGAAAGAGGCATGAGACAGAGTTTTAAAGGTGGCAGGCGACCCGACGTGGTACTGCTGATTTCCCAAGAAAAGAGACATTGTTCCTAAAGGATCTGGCCACGGAGTGGGGTAGGCGAGTATGTCTTCTGGTAAGAGGACTGTTTTGGACCACTCAGCACTTACCCCAGAACCGTCAAGGGATGTGTTTCTTAATTTTATCCTGACACCCTGGACCGATTTCTAACAGGTACTTCCTATTTCTTCTGCTGAAAATCAATGTAAGTGCAATATCTCGAAAACCAGCTGAAATCGAGTGTACATATTAATCCTTAACTACTATAGAACGTCTGTGAGGCTGCTCCAAATTTTCATTCATCCCTATTTCCCTTCCTGCATGACTTATCATCTTCTTACGCCATGTACCTTTCAATTACAGTCTAATGTTCAATCAGGCTTGGGTCTCTTTATTATTAATGTACAAAGCAACAACAATTGGATTTTATCTTTATTCGGCACTTGTATGTACGTAATAACGCAACAAACATTAGCGGTCTGTGAAACCTCCTATAGTAGTTGCGTAAGTTTCAACGTCTATTGTAGTTAAAGGTTAAAGATTAAAGGGTAATGAATTCGTTTTGAAAGGCACTATCAAATAATCTGATAGAAAATGTATAGTTCTATTTAAAATAACTCACTTGTCTTTCATATCTTTTAAAATATTAATGTAAAAAAAATCATCTTCGCCAAAAAATTTACCTTCTCGTACCATGCAACGTACAAAAAAAACATTTTTCGTATCTTTAATACGTGAGGAAATATCGCCTTGTAATAGACAAGCGCGGATATCCTGTATATCGTTACCATACATTAATGGTAAATAGAAAAATTATTCCTATGTCCGCATATTCTCCTGATACAAGTCTTAAATATCTGAAAAAATTTTGGAATTACATTCTCCTACAACAGGAGAACATGACACCAAAAGAGGTGGCACAAAATTTTCGGTTTTCGAAGAAGGGTTTCCACGAAACGGGATTTTGCATCAGAAGATCATGATAATCTAGGAGATGGCACTTTCACCGATGTTTAGAAATTACGTCACGATTCCACAAATTTTTCCGAATTAGATTTTTCCTGGTTGCCGAATTGAAGTTTCACCAAAGAGCCAGAATTTGTGCCAAGAGAACATGATAGCCAAGGAGGTGGCTCAAAATTTTTTAATGTTTTATGCGCATGTCACTTGTTTTTGCCTTACTTCCCGATTTATAAAGTTGTCAAACTTCAACCATTTTGTGAGAGCATGTTGAATGGAAAGTGGAGAGGATCTTAGCAACTAATAAATGAAGACAATTAATCCGTTAATTTGCATTTACTTCAACAATTTCTTACAATATAGAATACATACAAAATAATTTTTATAAATCTTTATATGTCTTCTTAGCCTATTGTTACTGAATCGATACAAATTCTTGTAATCATTGTGGGAATTTATAAACTTACAATTAGCATAATCACTGTCTTATTTACGCTTACAGTATTCCTTAAACAATACATCTCAAGGATAAGGGAATATATTCTTCATAAAGTTGAGCTACAAACTATTTTCACAGCTTTTCTATTTAAATCTTTGTGCTCACATGTTTGTTCCATGTTTCTAAAAAGAAAATAATATGATTGATATGAAAATTCGTTTAATTTAATTGTTTATTGAAAATGATTTCGAACAAATAATAGTAATATATTTCATTTGTACATTTTATTAATAATAGTCGATTCTGGTCTGCCATATGAAAGTAATAATAGCAATAGCATCTTATATTCGAGTTAATATGGTACTTATAATTAAATTAACAATATACATACATGTATATTAATACTACGAACCATAAAATAAATCCTGTAGGCCGTCAAACGCGTTGAAACGGCTTGCGTTGCTCGGTGCATCGTCTTTTGTTTCGTCTCGGCTCGCGGGACCGCGAGCAACTCCGGTCGAAAAAATGTTCGTACCTCCGAACCAATAGGATTTAATCAGTAGCCCCGAACCAATAAGATTTTAGAAAATCGTCGGCCGTGCAGTCCGAAAACTGTATATAAGCGGCCGACCAACAAAACAGCGAAGAATTATAACAGTAACCTCCGAGGGAACAATTCTCTCCTCCTGCTCTCATTATTTCTCCTACAATCCGCACGAGATAAATAAATTACGAAACAACAAGAAAACTCTCGTGCTATTGGTGAGTTGAAAAACGAAGTGGTGGCAGGCGTAGGCACTGCGCGTATACAGCTGAACCAACCAATGCGCGAGGCCGAATTTCCACTCAGGGATCGCTGCAGGAAAACAACGCTGATTGGCTTTCGAGTTTTGCCGCTACGCGACAGAGCCGCCAAGCTCCCATATAAATATGACACAACGTAATGTCCAGAGTCAGTGTTCCGCCGGCTGCCTCCTGATCCTGATCCTCCTTTTCCTCCTCTTCCAGCTCTTACCGCTATTCCACCTATTCCACCTCTTCCTTCTCCTCATTCATCACCTCACTCTCCTGATCCACGCCTTCCTCCTCTTCCTTCTCCTGATCAACCTGCACCTACTCCTCCAGGACCTCTTCCCGAACCGTATCCTCCTCCTTACCCATATTCTCCTGATCCGTATCCCCATCCTTACCCATATATTCCCGATTCCTATTCCGGTCCTCCCCCTCCAGATCGCCATCCTTACGCTCATCCTCCGGGCCTCATCCTCGTCCTTATCCTTCCGGCCCCCATCCTTACCCTTATACTCCCAATCCCCATTCTTATCAGGATCTTCCCGATTCTCCTCCTTGTCCTTGTCATCATCCTGACGATCCTCATCCGTACCCTCCACATACTTATCGTCATCCTCATACTCTTCTCTCCCTCATCCCAGCAACACTCTCTCGCCGCCAGCCACTGTAGTCTCCTCTGCCAGCAGGGTCTTCGCAGTCCCTTGGAAACCTCGGTTTCTCTGTCGATCACAATCAGATTTCGATCTTTATCGATCTCTATCGGTGTCTATCGCTCCTATTTCTGACCCGATTGGTCTGTACCGTTCTGCGTCGCTTATATTTCAACCACTGTCGGTCTCTATCGTTAATATTTCAGTTCTTAACGTTCGCTATCGTTCGCCGTCATTCCCTATCGGTCTTTACCGATTTCTATCGCTCATATTTCGACCCCTTTCGATCACTGTCGGTGCCTATCGCACATGTTTCGGTATCTATCGTTCCCAAACAGTTCTTCTTGCTGAAATTTTAGTCTCTATAACTAATATTTCGAACTCTATTGGTCTGTGTCGTTAATATTTTCGCCTATATCGACATTTATCAGTCACTACCGCTAATATTTCGGCCGCTATCCTTCTGTACCGTCCTCTGTCGATATCTAGCGGCACCTATAACACATATTTCGGTCCGTATTGTTCCCAAACAGTTTCTGTCGCACATATTTCGGTCCCAATCGTTCTGTACAGTACTCTGTCGATTTCTAGTGGCATCTACTACACATATTTCGGTTCCTGTCGTTCCCAAACAGTTTCTGTCGCACATATATTCGGTTTCAATCGTTGGGTACAGTACTCTGTCGATTTCTAGCGGCATCTATGACACATATTTCGGTCCCTGTCGGTCTCTATCGCTAATATTTCAGTCTCTATTGGTCTGCACAGTACTCTGTCGCTTTCCAGCGGCATCTATGACACATATTTCGGTTTCTATCGCTTCAAAACAGTTTCTGTCGCACATATTTCGGTCTCAATCGTCCTGTACAGTACTCTGTCGATCTCTAGCGGAATCTGTGGCATATATTTCGGTTTCTATCGTTCCAAAACAGTTTCTGTCGCACATATTTCGGTCTCAATCGTTCTGTACAGTACTCTGTCGATCTCTAGCGGCATCTATGGCATATATTTCGGTTTCTGTCGTTCCCAAACAGTTTCTGTCGCACATATTTCGGTCTCAATCGTCCTGTACAGTACTCTGTCGATCTATAGCGGCATCTGTGGCATATACTTCGGTTTCTATCGTACCAAAACAGTTCCCGTCGCACATATTTCGGTCTCAATCGTTCTGTACAGTACTCTGTCGATCTCTAGCGGCATCTATGGCATATATTTCGGTTTCTATCGTTCCAAAACAGTTCCCGTCGCACATATTTCGGTCTCAATCGTTCTGTACAGTACTCTGTCGATCTCTAGCGGCATCTATGGCATATATTTCGGTTTCTATCGTTCCCAAACAGTTTCTGTCGCACATATTTCGGTCTCAATCGTCCTGTACAGTACTCTGTCGATCTCTAGCGGCATCTATGGCATATATTTCGGTTTCAATCGTTCCAAAACAGTTCCCGTCGCACCTATTTCGGTCTCAATCGTTCTGTACAGTACTCAGTCGATCCCTAGCGGCATCTGTGGCACATATTTCGGTTTCTTTCGTTCCCAAACAGTTTCTGTCGCACATATTTCGGTCTCAATCGTCCTGTACAGTACTCTGTCGATCTCTAGCGGCATCTACGGAATATATTTCGGTCTGTATCGTTCCCAAACAGTTCCTGTCGCACATATTTCGGTCTCAATCGTTCTGTACAGTACTCTGTCGATCTCTAGCGGCATCTATGGCACATATTTCGGTCTCTATCGGTCTCTACTGCTATTATTTGAATCTCTATTGATCTGTATCGTTAATATTTTCTCCTATATCGACAATTATCCGTCTCTACGGACCGTTATCGATATCCATCGGGATCAGGTACTTTCAAACCTGACTTTTTTTATTCGGGTACTCCGAAAATTGAAATATTTAATAATCAGTTACTTCCCAAAGTGACTTTTTCATTCAGGCACTTCGAAAATTGAAATAATTGAAAATCAGGTACATCCAAACGTGACTTTTTACATTCAGGTACTCCGAAAATCGAAATATTTAAAATTCAGGTACTTCCAAAAGTGACTTCTTACATTCAGGTACTCCGAAAATTGAAATATTTAAAATTCAGGTACTTCCAAAAGTGACTTTTTTCATTCAGGTACTCCGAAAACTGAGGTATTCTCAAATCAGGTACCTCCAAACATGAATTTTTTCTTCCAGGTACTCCGAAAAATCAAATATTTTAAAATCAGGTACTTCGAAAAGCAATTCTCGGGGTACCTGAATGAAAAATAATATCTTGGGAGGTACCTGATTTGTAAACACCATCTTTCGGAGTGCCTGACTTAAAAAAGTTACTTTTGGAAGTACCTGATTTTGAAATATAGGAATTCTCGGAGTGCCCGAGTGCAAAAATTCAATTTTGGGAGTACCTGATTTCAGAATTCCACAGTTTTCGGAGTACCTGAATGAAAAAAGTCACTCTTGGAGTACCTGATTTCATAATGCCACAGTTTTCGAAGTACCTGAGGGAAAAAAAGTCACTTCTGGAAGTACCTGATTTTTCAATATATCAAATTTCGGAGTACCTGAGGGAAAAAAGTCAATTCTGGAAATACCTGATTTTTAAAAATTGCAATTTTGGGAGTACCCGAATGAAAAAGTCATTTCTGGAAGTACCTGATTTTTAAATATATCAAATTTCGGAGTACCTGAATAAAAAAAGTCGTTTTTCGGTGTACCTGATTTTTAAAAATTCCAATTTTTGGAGTACCTGAATGAAAAAAGTCACTTTTGGGAGTACCTGATCATGATGGATATCGATAGAGGTTCGTAGAGGCCGAATAGAGGTCGTTAGAGGAAAATATGGATCGATGGAGGCGATATAATATTGATAAGGATGATTAGCGACCGGAATTTAAGCGACAGAATCTGTTTGGGAACGATAGGCACCGAAATATGTGCCATAGATACCGCCAGACATCGACAGATTACTGTACAGACCAATAGAGACATAAATATTAACGATAGAGACCGATAGGGACCGAAATATGTGCGCCAGAAACTGTTTTGGAGCGATAGAAACTGAAATATATGTTATAGATGCCGCTAGAGATCGACAGAGTACTGCACAGAACGATTGAGACCGAAATATGTGCGACAGAAACTGTTTGAGAACGATAGAAACCGAAATATGTGCCATAGATGCCGCTAGAGATCGATAGAGTACTGTACAGAACGATTGAGACCGAAATATGTGCCACAGATGCCGCTAGAGACCGACAGAGTACTGTACAGAATGATTGAGACCGAAATATGTGCGACAGAAACTGTTTTGGAACGATAGAAACCGAAATATATGCCACAGATTCCGCTAGAGATCGACAGAGTACTGTACAGGACGATTGAGACCGAAATATGTGCGACAGAAACTGTTTTGAAGCGATAGAAACCGAAATATGTGTCATAGATGCCGGTAGAAAGCGAAGGAGTACTGCACAGACCAATAGAGACTAAAATATTAGCGATAGAGACCGACAGGGACCGAAATATGTGCGCCAGAAACTGTTTTGAAGCGATAGAAACCGAAATATGTGTCATAGATGCCGCTAGAAAGCGACAGAGTACTGTGCAGACCAATAGAGACTGAAATATTAGCGATAGAGACCGACAGGGACCGAAATATGTGTCATAGATGCCGCTAGAAATCGACAGAGTACTGTACCCAACGATTGAAACCGAATATATGTGCGACAGAAACTGTTTGGGAACGACAGGAACCGAAATATGTGTAGTAGATGCCACTAGAAATCGACAGAGTACTGTACAGAACGATTGGGACCGAAATATGTGCGACAGAAACTGTTTGGGAACAATACGGACCGAAATATGTGTTATAGGTGCCGCTAGATATCGACAGAGGACGGTACAGAAGGATAGCGGCCGAAATATTAGCGGTAGTGACTGATAAATGTCGATATAGGCGAAAATATTAACGACACAGACCAATAGAGTTCGAAATATTAGTTATAGAGACTAAAATTTCAGCAAGAAGAACTGTTTGGGAACGATAGATACCGAAACATGTGCGATAGGCACCGACAGTGATCGAAAGGGGTCGAAATATGAGCGATAGAAATCGGTAAAGACCGATAGGGAATGACGGCGAACGATAGCGAACGTTAAGAACTGAAATATTAACGATAGAGACCGACAGTGGTTGAAATATAAGCGACGCAGAACGGTACAGACCAATCGGGTCAGAAATAGGAGCGATAGACACCGATAGAGATCGATAAAGATCGAAATCTGATTGTGATCGACAGAGAAACCGAGGTTTCCAAGGGACTGCGAAGACCCTGCTGGCAGAGGAGACTACAGTGGCTGGCGGCGAGAGAGTGTTGCTGGGATGAGGGAGAGAAGAGTATGAGGATGACGATAAGTATGTGGAGGGTACGGATGAGGATCGTCAGGATGATGACAAGGACAAGGAGGAGAATCGGGAAGATCCTGATAAGAATGGGGATTGGGAGTATAAGGGTAAGGATGGGGGCCGGAAGGATAAGGACGAGGATGAGGCCCGGAGGATGAGCGTAAGGATGGCGATCTGGAGGGGGAGGACCGGAATAGGAATCGGGAATATATGGGTAAGGATGGGGATACGGATCAGGAGAATATGGGTAAGGAGGAGGATACGGTTCGGGAAGAGGTCCTGGAGGAGTAGGTGCAGGTTGATCAGGAGAAGGAAGAGGAGGAAGGCGTGGATCAGGAGAGTGAGGTGATGAATGAGGAGAAGGAAGAGGTGGAATAGGTGGAATAGCGGTAAGAGCTGGAAGAGGAGGAAAAGGAGGATCAGGATCAGGAGGCAGCCGGCGGAACACTGACTCTGGACATTACGTTGTGTCATATTTATATGGGAGCTTGGCGGCTCTGTCGCGTAGCGGCAAAACTCGAAAGCCAATCAGCGTTGTTTTCCTGCAGCGATCCCTGAGTGGAAATTCGGCCTCGCGCATTGGTTGGTTCAGCTGTATACGCGCAGTGCCTACGCCTGCCACCACTTCGTTTTTCAACTCACCAATAGCACGAGAGTTTTCTTGTTGTTTCGTAATTTATTTATCTCGTGCGGATTGTAGGAGAAATAATGAGAGCAGGAGGAGAGAATTGTTCCCTCGGAGGTTACTGTTATAATTCTTCGCTGTTTTGTTGGTCGGCCGCTTATATACAGTTTTCGGACTGCACGGCCGACGATTTTCTAAAATCTTATTGGTTCGGGGCTACTGATTAAATCCTATTGGTTCGGAGGTACGAACATTTTTTCGACCGGAGTTGCTCGCGGTCCCGCGAGCCGAGACGAAACAAAAGACGATGCACCGAGCAACGCAAGCCGTTTCAACGCGTTTGACGGCCTACAGGATTTATTTTATGGTTCGTAGTATTAATATACATGTATGTATATTGTTAATTTAATTATAAGTACCATATTAACTCGAATATAAGATGCTATTGCTATTATTACTTTCATATGGCAGACCAGAATCGACTATTATTAATAAAATGTACAAATGAAATATATTACTATTATTTGTTCGAAATCATTTTCAATAAACAATTAAATTAAACGAATTTTCATATCAATCATATTATTTTCTTTTTAGAAACATGGAACAAACATGTGAGCACAAAGATTTAAATAGAAAAGCTATTGGACAAGAAATTTAAGTAAGCACAGGCTACTGTTTTTTAAATGCCATGTCTCAAACTTAAATAAGAACAAATCCTGCAAAATGAGAACCAACTTGAGAAGAAATCATTCATTACTACAAGCTATTTGGATGCATCGTGGAAATAATAAAAAATTCAAACCTGTTTAAGTGGGACAGAATGTTCACATGAGACGTGAATTAATGAGAGATGACATCAACATTTGTCCTATAGTGGAATCACGTCGTGCAATAATTTGTCCTATAATGGAATCACGTAGCGTGTCATTTAATAAATAAATAACACAAAATTTCTGTGATATCGTGAATCTCCGCCTTAATGGAATTAAAGTGATTCAAAATTTTATTCGAAGACAAAATGAAATAACAGATTGATTGTCTATCAGTGTTTCTGATTTTGATTCCTACCACCAGTAGCGCTGTTATGAAAAGCCTGTGACAATCGATACGGTAGGATGTGACATGAAAATGATAAGAGGCTTGCGAGCCCTCCGAACGTGTGATACAAAAATACATTGGATGATAGGTCTATTCTGTGGTTTGTCGATGACCATACCTCATCTGTGGAATAGACTAATTCTGTACCTCGCTGTGTGCAGATTAATTTTGCCACACTCGTAGATAATTTCGGGATCCTGTCAGAGCTAGCAACATTTGCACTCACTTGTCACTGGCGCTGTGGTCACGCCATAGAACCTCGCATCATAGATGAAAATGCCGCCTTTCTTAGCATCTTTCGAGAAGCAAGAGTAGGGTTGACACGTATTTTGAAGAATGGTGTACATTTATAAAACTGCTTATACTCATACACAATTTGTATTCCATTATTATGATTCTGAACGGTGTGTGCCAGCGTTTACATCGTTTGAACGTAAAAGAGTAATTAATACAGAAAACAAATCATTAAGGGATGGTCGTAAACGAGTCAGGAATTAAAGTACAGTTCACAAAGCGCCTCTATGGATGTCTGAAGTATATAGAATAATCATAAGCCGTTTCGTTATGTACGCATAAATGCGCGACAAGTAGTTTATTTGAAACCAGTAATATGGCAATGTCTGGCGTTAGGTTAATGCGAAAAGGTCTTTCGGTGAACGGTAAGCGAGCTTTCTTTATTGATAATACATGCCAATCGCGATTCATACGCACATCGTCATAGTCTTGTCGTTTTCGTTGATAAAATTTACAAACGAGTTGTTCGATTCACCAGGAAAGTGTTACAAGCTGTACAATATACGTGATTTCTCTCCTTTACGCAACTTATACGTTTTGTGTATTTAACGAATATATATTCTTCGTTTACCGTTTATGGAAAACGTAAAGCAAAACTTGTTGAAAATTTCTGTAACTTCGTAACCTATCCCATTTTACGATGATTCATCTGAATACAGTTCTGTGATTTTATATTTTTATTGTTGTATCGCCAATTCTAGATACAAATTTTAACGGTTAATTTGGACATCCCGGCGATAATGATACCGAATGCACCGACGGTGAGGTTATGTCACTGTTGTATTTTATGAACATCACAACGGCAAACTGTTGCACAGCAACTTGATTTTTCTTTTTATATGAGCGAATATTTTGACTGCAAAATGTCACAGTCGCAGGAAAATAATACAAAGTTTATTGAAGACTTGACTAAGTATTTAAAAGAAAATCAGTTCAAGGAAGCTTTGAATTTGTTTAAGGGTGATGATTATGATGATATCATAAAAGAGATCTCATGGGACATTGTACCGATTACATCTTCATACCTCACTACTGAAAATGCAAAATGCAATAGTGATTTAATTGAATGTTGCACTGATATACTAAATGTAGTTGCAGAAAAATGCAATCCTTCGGAGGTGATATTACAGCTATTAGAACAGATAGAGAACCCAGAAGAAGATGTAAAGTTTTGCATAATTCTGAGTGTACTTACTAAGAGTATTTCTAAGATGAATGATAAAACAAAAGCATTAGAATGGTGTATTAGTACAATAAGATCTTACGTTGAAAGTTTATCAATACCAAATAAGGAATGTAAGGATAAAACCATGGTTGGGAGAAGAATTCAATGCGTTTATACTACGATTATGTCATTTTTGGAATCATTGGTAGAAGAAGCAGCATTGAGAAATACAGATTCAGAAAAATGTATCATATTAAAAGATTATGTTTTAAGTGTTCTCATATTTTTAATGGGAAGACCATTATGTCAAATTGAGGAAGAATCGGAGGCATGGTTTAACCAGAATTTTCCAGAGAGAATTATAATGCTCGCAAATCGTCTTAATAGAGATCTACTTTGGTTTTTGAATATTATAGATAAGAAAAGTAGAAAAAGTAATAGCAAACCAAAAAATATGAATGAAGAAAGTAATAATCTTAAAGTCATGCTTTTTGAGTTGAATGAAAATGTGCCAGATTTGGCATATGCTAATTTTTATTTTTACATTATAACAAAATCACACTTATGGGAAAAAGTACCGCAAATATATGACTCACAATATGTTTTTCAATCATGTATATATCTTATTATTAAACTAATTCAAGAACAAGGAAATATTGCTATTACAAAAGGATTGAATCTATTGGATCATCTTTTGCCGAGAATATCAACACATTCCTTTACTTCAGAATTATTAGAGCTACACATTTATTCAGAATTGTTTGATGTACTTGTGAAAGTAATGGTTTATTGTGATAATGCTAAAGCACGCAGGAGAGCTTTACATATATTTGAAAAATACATTGAAGTGTTTGATATTCAAGCTAGATATTGTATTGTCTTACGTTTGTACCAGAAGTGTGAACATTCGGGTTTACTTAGTTTAACTACTGGCATATTCAAAGAATCTATCATTGAATGTCTTGAAGCAGTACCTCCCATTCCATATTTTCTTGGTAACAATCTGGAATCTATGCTGAAATTGGCTTGCAGACTACCACATGGCAGTGCATCGGATTTGGTGGAATTGTCTGATGAAATAATTACTAGCCTAAATCTCTTAAGATTTCTATTTATTAGGGATAAAAACAACAGGACTGGAATTTGGAATTTGGTAGACAAGCTTGAAAGTGAATACCTAAAACCGTTGAGAGAGGGAATAAGTTTATGTAGAGCACATTGGAAAGTTAAAATTAAGGATTTAGAAGAGCAAAAGAAAATTCACAGAACAAGTGACAGTGTTGAATTACAAAAGGATGATACAGAAGTGATATTAACTGTTGGAGGTGAAAAATTACCAGCAATGCCAGTCCCAGAAAAAATTTCATTTTGTTATCAGGCAGTAAATGGTCTCGATGTGATGGAAAGCATTTTAATTAGAGTAAATGAATGTATTGCTGATAGACCCTCTTAGCAGCATAATGATAATATTGTATTATAAAAATAATAATTATGTATTTATTGCTGTTAAATAAAATTGTTACTTACATATTTCATTCATTTCACTCATGTCCCAGAACTCATTAATTTATACAAATATTAATGTACACAATCGATTGATAACTTGCATATCATTTTAAAAGAATAAATTTAAAAAACTTTCTTTTAATAGGTTTTAGAAGTTTATGGACTTCTAGGGCATTATTAGCAGATCAGACTGAAAATGTTAACACACAACAATCAAGCAATCAGAATCATAGTAAAGACAGCGATGAAGAATATGAGAAGAACATCAAAACAAAGATTCTGTCTGCATCTTTGAAGTATGTTCATGATTTAGGATGGAGCCAGCAAGCCATCAGTGCTGGTAATTTGTAATAATTTTTCAGTTAAGTAGATGATTTAAAAATAATTCTTTATGAAAATAAATAAAAGTACATGTATTACATGTGGATCAATTATTCTCAATGTTAAATTCATATCACAATAATTTCATGTTAGTGCATATAATCCAGGTAATAAATAAATATATTTAATGTTAAGTTATACGCCACAGGTGCAGAGTCTATTGGATATCCTGGTGTAATTCATGGTCTGTTTCCCAAGCATGGTGCGGATTTGGTTCAGCATTTTTACTTAACATGCAATAGTAAGTTAAATAAAATCCTTAAGGAACAAGCTCTTGTTATTCAAGAAGCTCCTACCAAAGAAAATAAGACTTTAGAATTACAATTGAGGGATGCTGTTGAGATAAGGCTCAGGATGGTGATTCCATACAAGAAAACATGGCCTCAAGCTTTAGCTTTGATGGCACTTCCACCCAATGTTCCTATGTCATTAGCCAATTTACTCACTTTAGTAGATGACATTTGTTATTATGCTGGTGATAGATCAGTTGATGTAAGAATTATAAATATGCTTTTATTCAACTTTGTTCTTCATATGTATTTCAAGAAGATTGACTGGAATCTTTTTCATTAGATCAACTGGTATACTAGAAGAGTCGTATTGGCAGGTATTTATAAAACTACAGAACTTTACATGCTGCAAGATAATAGTGAAGATCATAAACAAACTTGGAAATTCTTGGAGAGGCGAATAAAAGATGCAACACAAATTCATGCAATCCTAACAACTTCAGATTTAGCCTTGCCTGATCAAGCTTTAAATCGTGCTACTGAAGCAGCTAGTGCTGCATTTGTTACTGTAAGTATTTTAACTTCTAAGTAATATGTATAACAGTTTTATATTATTGTATGATATGTACTAGTAATACTCTCCATTAATATATCTATTTCTTTCTGTCAGGCACGCAATATACTTGGATTGAATTGGAATAGGTAAACTGAATTTGAGATAGAAGAAGAACAGATTATAGACTATTTATAGAGAAGAAATAATTACAGTATTTTTATGAATTCGCTTATCAGAACTGTAGATATGTTTAAGTACATTCATGTAAACAGACTTTATGGAACATGGTAATGTTTACAGAAATAACAATTTTGAATTAGCAAACACGGTCAATTTATTTCAATATCATATTTAACAAGATCTGTACATTTGAAGTCAAATTCAATAAATCAAATCTGCTCTATTTTCATGCAAGATATAAAGATATAAACTGTTAGAAATATAACATTAACGGTATTTAACAACTACCCTGCAGTATTGTCATAATTAATTAAGGCAATATAGATTTTCTTTATACAAAATTACGTTGTCTCTTCATAAAATGAGAAGAGATTGCTTTTTATACTTAATATTCAATTGAGCATGAGATTATTTCATTATAAAAAATATATTTACACAGCCAAGTACTTTACAAGTTGATTAAATTTCCGATTACGTTCAAGGATATAACGTACTTTACGATGGAACAATTCATGTAAGATATAAAATTTTGTATATTATCATTTGTTTGAATCTCAATATCAATATCAATAAAACTGATATAATTACATAAACTAATTCTTACAAAAGTGAAAGTATCTCTAAAATCAATGAGAATTTTAGACTTTACAGAAAGGTGCTTATCTAATCTGTATTCTTTTTAAGAAGTAAATTTCTCTGCAAGTAAATACTATTTTTTCATAATACAAAAATTTCAATACTTTCAAATTGATAAGATTGATATCATAGTACGTTTTGCTTTGTTTGAGACAATTTTTTTTCATGTTGTTTGTGCCTCATGTCAATAATGTGCTTCCTCAATGTAGCCTTTGATAGTTTTTGGTAAAGGCAGTTTATGAATATTGTCTAATCTGGTATTCTGACGAATAACAAACCGGCAGAGATACTGCAAACTTCGAACTTGAGTAAATCTGCTTACTGGCTTTGTTAATCTGACTGGAAAGGATGGATAGCCAGGATATTTAGGTCGTGAATAACAGAATACTGCTGACTGGCTAAAGTTCATTGAATAGTCAATTAAATCAGCTACCGAACTGAATCCTTCACTTTCGCTTTGGTTGCACAGGGAAAATAAACCGCCTGTATGTTCCATGCGAGCATGGAGTAGTTTGCCAGACGATTTAAAGCTAAGTGTTAGCACGTATCTACAGAAAAATGAACATTAAAAGTTTCTCATATTTTGACAAAATTTTTTTATAAATTATATAACAAATGTGAATTAGCAACTAACCTGTCATCTGAGGAATCTCTGACCAAGAATGCACCATCAGGTTCAGATATAAGTTTGGCATCAGCTTCGTTACCCGATATCGGACCCCAGTACCACCCATAATTACTTAATTTAAGCAATTCCTCTGTAAGACTTGCCTTCGCTCTGTAATCATTATTTATTATTTCATTCAGTTCAGTATTTTCCTGAATATTTTCAATCTGATACTCTGTTATTGCATTTTCTATCATTGCATCATATTGCATTTGTTGTCCATTATTAAAGCACAATCGATACGTGCTATTAGGAACATTTTCAGAGTTATTGTCAATTTGGACCTCATTAATGCTTTCTTCATTAGCCACTTCCAAACTCCTTTCATCATAAAAGTAATTTTCTAGCGTGTCATCTAAATTCTCAGAAACGCTATCATTCTGCGATGATACTGTAATGGCACCTAAAGTTACATTGCTGCTTAAAATGTCAGAGGTTTCAGCAACATCTTTCTCTTCAAAATTGGATGTATTATTTTCTTCTATAGAATCCGTAGGGCAGTCGTTCTGAAGTATCGACAAATCACAATTTGTATCATTCTGTGGGCTGACTGTTTCTATCTCATTTGTCTGTAAAAATTTCATTTAGACATCGAACAAACCATCACAGCCTTTGTGTTACTTACTTTGTGCTTTGATTTGCATATCGTCAGCTTCTTGATCTGCATGTGTCTCTTGATGTTCTTGAAGAAATCAAAGGATGGCTTGCTGGAAACATTCTTCAGTTTACACTCAACGATTTTCACTTCCACAGAGTCGTCTTCGTTTTTCCGTGCGTTTTCTTCTTTATTCGGCGCACGTGAATCACGCCTCCACAGAAAATCGAACGTTCTCGTGCTGAGCTTCTTGGGTCTCAAGTTCGGTTTCGACGTTTTCTCCGCACCGGGAGGTTCGCTCACGATCAGCTCCTCCGACGTCTCACTGATCATGTTCGAACGTCGTGCGACCCTTCAAACTGGCTTCGTATCGAGCAAAGGGTTCGCTACTACTAATCTTATAAAGTATTATTTCACACGCCATCTACTCTTTATCTTATCCTCTTCTTCTGGTGAATACGATTTTTTTTCACGAATTCGAGAGCTTTCATCGTAATTCACCGCTCCACGATCGTCCATCCGGATCACCGTGCGCATCCACCGAGTGCACCGAATGTTTTTGTGTACTGCCGTAAATACACTCCAAAAAATATTTCCTCCCCGCCAGTTTCTCTCGCACCGACACGAACAGCTGGACGGAACAAAAGATTCATTTTCTGATTACATTTTCAGCAAGTATGAGAATATTTCGAGAATATTTCTGCAAAACGTTTCGTTAAAATACTCGGAACTAACGAAGACACAGCGATTGAAATGCAACATTGAAATAAGCGCTATGCGGGTTACTGGGAAACTTGTTCAAAACTTTGAAAGAGTTTACTGTCAATTAATTTTTGTAGTCAAATCATGACAACCGTGAACCAATACATCAGAAAACAATATTTTTAGCCCGAGGTTCTGAATCTTTGTCAGTTTTCAGTATTTTCTTTTCAAAATTTTACGATATACAACCCGTCGGGAACAATACTCGTTAACCCTACTCCTGCCTCCCGGGAGACGCTATGAAAAGGAGGACATTCCCGTCTGTATAGATATGAGTCCAGGTTCTGTGACGCGCCACAGCGCCACTTGTGGCGTCGGCTAGAGAGAGAGAACAGATAGAGAAAAGGATAGATAGAATCGTTTCAGCGTGGGTGTTGTTTTAGTTAGTTGGATTCATCGAGTAGGGCTACACTAACAGACCAGTGCCTTAGACGCCGGATAGTTATAGATATTTTGGAAGTTATATATATAGCGCTAGAAAGTCAGGTGTGAACTTCTGAGAATGAATTCTGCCGCCTGTCCCTCTGACGGCGAGTGTAGGAGTCGCCACACTGAACACGCAAATGGCGCCACCTCTGACCGGACCTTGGAACTAAATTTAACCCAGCATTCCAAGTTAGCACCATCTCTGACAGAAGCCCAGAACCAAGTAGAGCGAAATTCCAAGTGACGCCATCTAGCGAAAGAGAGACCTGATTTATTTACAAGAAAATCCGCTAGTAGCGCCCCGAGCATCACACCGTTGTTAGTGAGAGGCAGGAGTGGGGTTGACAAGTATTGTGTTCGACGGTGTACACTACTTGCATGCACAATTCAATAAAAAAGTTGCATGTTGATAGTGTTTTATATTTTTTTCAAAAAATTCTTAAATATTAGTTACATTTTGGGTGTTCTAGATACATTTAAAATATTCCTAATGCATTAATTGCATTACCAACTTAATTTCCTAAGTCTTTTAATTCTCTAGAATTTTAGCAGTGTAAGAAAATGATAAAAATTCTGTATACGAATGGTATTTGCGCGTTTTTAAAATGATCTGCTCGGTCAACGCCAGGTCGGTGTTCATTTATCATCGAGAACGAATGTATTCTGTGTAAACGAAGTGAGGAAAACATTTGTTCGAAGTTTCGGAAGTAGAAAACATGTATACGTGCATGTCACATAACCCCAAATACATCGTTCTTGACAGTTGCACGAATGAACGTTTTCCATGCTTTGCTTTCGCTTGATTCGGTTTATCGGTTGACGTTAAGTACTGTTTGTCATTAAAAATGAGCGAATCCGAGGACGAGAATTATGTTTCCTTCGGAGTTCCCCTGGATCCCATAGACGAAGGTACGTGAAAATATCTAAAACGTAAATGTCAAAATTCAGTACAGTGGACGTCGGTTATTTGCGAATTTCACGAATTTCACGAATTTCACGAATTTCACGAATTTCACGAATTTCACGAATTTCACGAATTTCACGAATTTCACGAATTTCACGAATTTCATGAATTTCACGAATTTATTTGCACCTTTACGGGATACGGTGGGTAGACAAAGTATTAAAGAAAAGAAAATGCTGAAATGTTGTTTATTCGATAAGTTAGCGCAAATTGTAACAATATACTCCGAAAGAATCTTTAAACAAATAGAATAATGTAACAAAAATGTAAATTGTGAAGTGTAATGATATCTATGAGTACTAAACAGCACACAGCTTATGTGTGAATGAGAATAAAGAAAATAATAAACAAAGTCAGTAATACAGCAGAATAGGTTTGTTGAAAGCAACTTCAATTTGTAATTGCACATTGGCCATAGGAGGTTTGATGGGACTCAATACAATACAATGAATTAGTACAAATTAATAAAGTTTTTTTGCAATTGTCAATTGGGTACATAAAATTTAATTTTATTTATGACGTCAGGGCATAAGGTGGATGAGTTTAATATTTTATATAAGAAACTCATATCAGAGGTTGTCCCAAACATGCAATAGAACACAAATGAGTCTTAGTATTTTCTTGATTGATTTTGTTCTTCAGTTTTTATCCCAAACAAGTAGCTAGTCTAATTAAATAATGGTACAAGTATTTTTGATGTAATTGTTACAGATAATTTACGGAGGAAGAAACCTGTAACAATTGAGGATCAGTATGCTTATGATGAACAAGGAAGACGTAGATTTCATGGAGCATTTACGGGTGGTTTCTCTGCTGGTTATTTTAACACTGTTGGCACTCGTGATGGATGGAGACCGCAACAGTTTAAGTCTTCCAGAAGCAATAAAGCGGAAAATGTTGTTCAACGTCCAGAAGATTTTATGGATGTGGAAGACACTAGTGAGTTTGGTATTGCTCCAAAGGGTATACGTGCCAGCAGTGATTACACAGATCATGGTCAAAGAGGGATGAAGCGGGAGAGGATTAATCGTGATAACAGTGGTCCTATTCCTGGCACTCCGGTATTAAAGGAGTTGTTGAAACCTGTAAAGTAAGTGATCAGTATATAACTCTGTGTACAAACCTAAATTTATATTCTAATTGTTAATTGACATTTAATATGATAATATAGAGAAACAGTTGGTATTATGCTTTTGAAGAAAATGGGTTGGAGACCTGGTCAGGGTGTAGGATCTCGACTAACGAAAAAGGAAAAGGCTAAAATGAAAAGGAAAAATGAAAAAATAAAAGCATTTCACCAACCTGGAAAAGCAACTTCAGAAAGTAGTTCAGAAGAGTCAGAAGATGATTATGGAAATGTTACATTTGCTCCTGATGATTATGAACCATTCAGGTATACTTGAACTTTCTCAAAATCACAAAACTACTAGAAATACAAAATGAAACTATTACTATAATAGAATACTAATTAATGTTACCATTATTCTTTTTTTAGATGTAACCCTAAAGATAACTTCTTTGGTATTGGATACACTGGTTTGGATAGACGAACTATACTTTCTGATCATATAAATTTATTTGATACTCCTGCGTTTAGCGTTCAGGAAAAGAACAAGAAACTATCCATACATGGACAAGCGTTCGGAGTTGGTGCATTTGAAGCCGACGACGAAGATATATACGCAAAAGAAGATATGTCGCGTTATGACTTCGCGCTGGGTCCGGAGAAGAAGACAAAGTCGAGGTGGTCCGAAGAAACTAGTTCAAAGAACTTGAGCAGTAATTGTTTGGAAGGTTTTTTACCGGCAAAAAGTAAATTGCCGTATAAAAAAATCTTTCCAGTTCCAGAGTTGCCTAAAGATTTTGAGCCAGTGCATGCAGTTAGGAAAAGTCGATTTTACCCACCGATCGAGAAAGTTCCTCGTACGGTGGAGAATGGAAAACGTAAGGATTTTACAGCCGCGGATAGAGCAAGGATATTAGAGGACACACACACTCCTAAAAAGCCAGCAGACACGCCTCCAAATGCAGTGCCATCGGTCGCTTCTAATATCATTTCCAAAACATTGAATTTGTATGGAAAACAGCAAACAGAGGAGAGGCAGAAGTTGGAAAAACAACAGGTCAAAGCAGCTGCATCCTGGATGGACAAACTGAATGCCCAGAGCTTCATTAAGGGAGGCGTTGTTGGGTTTATTGGAGAGTCTGAAGGAAGCTTAAAAAAGTTAGAGGAATTCAAAGATTCTACTGAAGCAAGTGCAGAGACCAGTAAACCCCAGGAAGACGATTCCGTGAAGAAAACTACGGTAAACCCATTTTTATCCGATCCTGATAAGCAGAGGCGTTTTGAGCAGTATTTGCTCTTTATAAGGCAAGGTGAAAAAAATAAGCTCGAAAGCATACAACCTTTATCAATGACGGAGTGGGACAGAGAACAGGAGTGTGCCGAATTCGAACAAGCAGCTCGATTATTTCAGCAACCGTCTGACGATAATCTTACAAGTAAATTTATTCAGTCGTCTGATTCCACAGATTCGAACGTTGTATCTGCGAAACACAGTCAGGATGAACAGATGAAGCAGGCGGCTAGCATGAAAATGTTTGGGAAGCTGACCAGAGAGCGCATGGAGTGGAAACCTGCGAGTATAGTCTGCAAGAGGTTCAACATTCCTGAGCCGAAAGTCGGTTGTGCTCAACCGGATGCGCAAAAGAAGTCAGCGAAGTTTTCAATCTTCGATTCCCTCGATTGGAGCAACTCTACAAAGTTTTTAAAAGCCACCGATACGGAGTCGAAGGAAACGGTCGTGGTTGCATCTCATTCAAAGGAAGTAGTTGTTCCGAATGCGAACATAAAACCAATGTCGAGCAGTGACTTGCTTTTCAACGATCGTCAAGCGTTGGAACCTGTCTCGGAGAAGATGAGAATTTTCGAGGCTTCTTACGAGAAAGTATTCGGCAAAGAGGTCCAAGAAGCGTCGACCAAAGTTTCTGAAATTACACTTGATTCAGATGTTAAAGCAGATGTAAATATGGTGTCGGCTGAATCTACTGACGAGGCTGTGCAGGATCAGGATGACGCTAGCGCATCGGGAACGGCGTCAAAGAGTAAGTCGGAGGAGAAGAAGGATCTGTTCAAAGCAATTTTCTTAAGCAGCAGCGAAGAGTCGGAGTCAGAGCCGGAAGAGAGCGTGGATAGCGAAGCGGTGAAATCAGTATTGATCGGTAAAGCTGCTAGCGAAATAAATGTGAACAGAAACACGTCTCCGCCGAGAGGTATCTTCGCTAAAGTGGACCTCGACAGTTTGGTCGTGAGTTCGAAGACCACTGCTCAGACAAACGAAACTGTAACTAAAGAGGCGCATGTAAGCTTGCACTCTGAGCCATCAGAGATCGGACCTGCTTCAAGCAATGTTGATGAATCGAAACCTGACGAGCCTGTGATGTTGCTGGACATGTACGGGCCTGCGCTTCCATCGAGATTATTAAAAACTGAAAATACTATGCCAGAAGCGACCAGCTCGCAACCTGTGAAGCACGTATTCAAAAGTGTCATAACGAAGCCTAAGGTGGACTCCAAGATCTCTGGCGTGTGGGTGGAACGAGGGAAAGTGAAGAAGTCGAAGAAGGAGAAAAAGAAGCACAAGCACAAAGAGCATAAGAGTTCGAAGCACAAGCGGAAATCGAAGAAAGAAAAGCGTAGCCCGTGATCCGGGATGTTAAAAAATTGTAATAAAAGCTAATAAGATCAGAGAGACGTGGTTGAACGGAAACACATGTGGTTATTTATTGAACGTTCCATTTAGTTTGCAATCTTGTACGACGCGGTGTTTATATTTATTAAAGCATACAGAAATGCTTGTGCGAATGTGTATTTGAAACATCGGTAAAGGGACATCCGATGTGTACAAGATATGCATACTTTTATACACGCTCTAATACGTGTCGTTGAGCAATCCCTTCTCTTCATTTTAGCTTCATTTACTGTAATCGTACACTTAAATAATAACTGTATCGATGATGCTAGCTCGCAGCACTGATTTCGATCACGATCCCGTGAAACTGCGATTCGATCACTTGTCCGATGTTGTGGAGTTCCTAGAGGCTGGTCTACTGTGATTCACGGAACTCATCTTCTTCTCTACACTAAAAACATAGAAACAGTTTTCCCTTCACATATAATACTGCAGAATCTCGCCTAAATATTTATAGTATTTTATTATTCGTAACGTCTGACACACGGAATCTCCTAAACTACAGAATTCAGCTTTCAGTGTAATTTGTACATTTGTTGGAAATATAAACGTTTTTATTTTTCTTTCATCGAGTTTACCCCACTTGAAAGATGTAAAAGCATACCTGCCGCTTCTGGAACTTCTTTTGAACATATCCGTCAATTTTTTCTTCAGATTCTTCTTTTCAGTCTTCTCGTTGATGCTCGTTTCAGATCCCGACGTCTGCAGCAAGAAAGTGTGATTTTAGAACCACCGGTGTCGTTAAAGAAATTTGGGTTTTCATTTGAAAGGTGTTTACTTACTTGAAGAGAGTGATCCATGGAAACATTTGGATCATCCACGCTCGCTGATTTAGTTAATTTTGTCGCAAGTTTCTTTATTATGCCTTTACTGTGCTTCTTCTCTCGGTCTAGCACCTCGCTTTTTGTGGAGCCAGTAGAGAGGCGACTAAATACACAGAAAAACAAAATTAATAATTGCCAATCCTTTCATTGACTGAAATTGTACCAATAATTGGAACGTTTTCAAGGTAAAAGTTGCGGTGAATGTTAAATACCTATCCACACTGGAATCTCTCTGTAAGCTAAGCGTTCGCCCCTCAGTTTCTGAACCCTCTAACGACTGCAAACTGGACATATTGCTATCGGTGCCCCAAATACGCTGAGACTGAAACGTTAAACAAATTATTGTAAATTATTGAGTCTGTATGTTTTAATTAATTGTTCTGGTGTACATACTTCTTCATTTCGTGATGATGTTTGTTCCAGAGATAAGCTCTTTCTCTTCAAACGTGGCTTCGAGCGGCTCATTGTTATGCCCTTTCCTGGATCACTCTCCACGGATGTCGATCTGTTACGTAGAATAATCATTTAACGTTAAAATCTCAGGTAAATAATATAAACAGTTGTCGTCGATGATACGTACCTTTTGCCAAGCTTCTTCAATCTCGTCGCGTTAGCTTCATCGGCTGCTTTTTTCGATTCCTTCAGTTCTCTTGCCACGCCCATTAATTTCTTAATTGTATATTCCAGCTTCTCTGTTCTTTCAGCAAGTTGCGAATTTGATCCTGTGAATCAATACGATGCAAACATGTGATTTATTTTAAAATATTTGATAATATTAAAGTCGTACCTCTTATATCGCCCTTTGCGTCCAACATAGGTGATGATTCTCTTGACTTTGGTCCCTAGAAAAAGTTTCATTTAATTGTTTAATTTTTGTTTGCATGTTTCAGTTGAAATTATAATCGTACGCACCCTCGTTCGCCTAGGCGGTGTTGGCGTATAAGAGTTCGATGTTCCATTTTCTGCTATGCCGTTCAATTCGGGGAAGAATTTCATCAAATCATTGACTTGCTGAAGCAGTACATTGATGTTGCGCAACTCGTTTTGCTCTTGTTTGTATTTCTTCAGAATCACATCCTTCAGTTCTTCACGTTCCTTTTCGTGTCGCTCTTTTTCTCGCCTCATTTTCTCGTTGCTGGTTCTAAGTTTCGCATGAGCATCCCTCAATTCGAGTAAATCGCATTGCACCTGCCAGAATAAACATTGTTTAAACACTTGCACCAGGTAAGTTTCAATAGTTACATTGTATACTTGTAGCAACTCTGTTCTCCGTCCATTTACCTCTAACAATTTCTTTTTGCTTTCTTCCTTTTCTTCGTCGAAGAGTTTTTTCAGCTGATCTTGTCGCCTCTTATTCTCCAGACGTTCCTTAGAGCGCTCCCTCTCGATCTGCAATAGAATTCACTTGTCAAAATTAATGTCCCCTTATCTTGGAAACAGTAGCATTCATCTGATATGTACTTCAAACAAAGTTTGTCGCAAGTCCCTCGCAAGTGTGGCTGTTTCTTGCAGCAACCTTTGATGCTCTTCTCTCTCTTTCTGCCAAGCTAATTCCATGCGAACTTTCAGTCCCGGAATTTTGGTCCTGCCACTCGTCAGCACTCGTTCTTCCTCCAGCTACAAAATAAACAAACAATATAACAGAAGAAAATAAATGAGCTCTCATGCATCAAATCGCTTCATGATTTGCAATTTTACTATAAATAATTCTCATCAATGAAGATGATTTTGTTTAGAAATATTCCATACGAGGGCCCCTGAAACTTAAGACCACGCAGCGGTCAAGATATCCAACTTCAGATTCCTCAAGATCGGTGAACTCGAATCTGGGCCACCTGACATTCAAAGGACCCGAGTCTGGGCTACTCAGAGGTCGAGAGACCGAGTCTAGATCACTCACAGGTCGAGATACCCGAGTCTGGACCATTCTGAGGTCGAGAGGCTCAAGTCTAGATCCATCAGAGTCGAGAAATCCCAGCACAGATCACCCAGAAGTTGAGGAGTCTAGGTTTGGTCCACCCCGAGATAACGAAACTTCGGAGTCTCTACCCTTTAGAATCGAGAGACCCGAGGTTCTGGACTACCGACTGAAGATGACAGACCCAACTCTGAACCACCGACAAAGGACAACCCTTGAGAGGTCCCAGCTCCGGTCTCTCGATCTTCAGGGGTCTGATCTCTGGCTCCTTTACCTCTGGATGGTCCAAAGTCGGTTCTCTCGATCTTAAAGATTCTGGAATTCGGTTCTTCGTCTCTAGAAGAGTCTGGACTTTCGTCCCTCTGCTTTATATGCATCTTACTCATAATTATATTTGCTACAAGTTTGATGTTCATCTGTGGCTATACTAATACTTTTATAAATAGTTCAATCAGTATAGTACCTCGTTAATTCGTGATTGTAACTCAGATACTTTAACGTGACTTGCTGATTTTTCGGACACTAATTCAGCCTTCAGTCTAGAGGCTTCCAATCTTGTTTCGGAAAGTTCATCTTCTAAATTGTTGATTTGCCTTTCTAGGACCAGTTTACTAGTACCAGATGTTTCTTCTTCCTGTAGTAAAGAGACGTGTGTTTTCATCATTATATTTTACTGATGCTATCATTCTATTGAAATTTTGTATAAATGATTAACCTCATCAGATTTTCCAGAGGATGCGTTCGACTGTTTACCCCTGGCAGATTTTAATTCTCCGATTGTTTTCTGCGCGCCTTCTAACATGTGCTTGTACGTGTCGCGTTCTCGTTTATATCGGGACAATTGGTTCTGTATAGCTTGGATTTCATCATTGATCGCGTTGATCCTGTGCTCGTATCGCATTTTGCATTGCGCCAAATCCGATTTCTTTGATTTCTCCATGTTTTCGAGGGCGATCTTTAACTTCCGTATCTCCGTTTCAAGCGCCGTAGTATCCGGTGTCAATGCTTGATGGATCTTTGCCACAGCTTCGTAATCTTTCAGCTTGTCAGAGAGATCGTCGTTCTGTGAAATTGATGAGCAAAAATTGGTGATCGACGTTTCAATATTTAATTTTCAATCACCAGTAAATTACTTACCACTTTTCTAATGTCTTCCAGTCGCGACATCAGTGTGTTGTTTTCCTTCTTCAAATTACTGATGTCATTATTCAGGTCTGATATCATATTTTTGTTTGGCAATTCGCTTTCCCGCACCCGATTCTAAAATATTTTAATTTATATTGATTACAACTCAAAAATGTTATACTTTACATAATGTAAATAGAGTAATACTAAATTATTCTCACCTCAAGAATGGCTTTCTCTGATCGCCATTCACTTTCTTTCAGTTTGTTGGATTGTCGCAATGTCTCTAACTCTTTACGAGTGCTACTGAGTTCGGTGAATTGTTCTCGCAGCTTGCTATAATTAATATCAAAATACAATAATTTTGTAAATCAAATCCTTCGTATTAGTTGAAAGTAAACTAATATTAATCAAGTAACTATATTTTTCTATTCGTATTCTGTATCATACCAAATTTAGTGCCCAATATGATTGATTGTTTACCTATTAAGCGCCTCATTATCCGACTCAAACTGCTTCTTTAGATTTGCAAGTTCATTATACTTATCGTTTAGATTGTTGTACTCCTGCTGGCCCTTTTTAAGCTCGTTTTCCAGATCTGTAACATAAGTCACTGTCATCCTGTATAGACTTCTCTGACAGCTCTACTTTTAACATAGCGTAATCACTTACTCAAAATCTTTTCATTGAACGTTTGCCTCATCTCGTTCATCCTCTTCGTGTTCAACCCAGTTTTCTCCAAAGAATTGATTTTCTTTTTCAACGTAGATATTTCGGACTCCTTCGATTGTTTCTCCTGATCAATCTGAGATAGTAACTTCTCCTTGTCCTTCTTTAGCTCAGAAAGCTCCGCAGACAGATCGTTTATCTTTGTAGCATTGGAGGATTTCGTGCTTTCCAGTTCCTTCTTCAACCGTTTCACTTCAGCGTCGAGCTTGGTTTTCGTTTGTTCGACCTGCATTAAAAGAGAATATGATACGATCACAGAGAAATTACTTTAACACATTTCTGTGTACGTAGCCTTTATATCTTGTCTGTTTAATACTTTCAGTGCCACGTCGCCCATGTTCAGGTGACACGTAGGTTTAATCGTTACATATTTGATCATGTGTAGTATTAATAAATATATCTAATAAGGTCTAATAGAAGCAGTAGAAAAATGATGAAAGTTACTGATATTATTGATTAAAAAGCTAGAATTTACGGTTATATACATTTTGTACAAGTATTTAGAAAGTTTGCCATTTTCAGTTAGTACAGCGTGGCACTTAAAGTATGTACGTAGTAAAAAGGGACACGTACGGATGACATTGACTGAGTCATTTTCGATTCCCTTTCAGTGTACGCGGACAAATCGTCTTGCATTTTCTTGCATTTGTCCCTCTCCTGCGACAGTTCCTTCTTCAGCTCGTTTATCGTTTTCTCCATTTTCGCACCCTCCTTTTCGGACGACTTGGCGGTTTCTGCGGTTCGAAGAAATTATGAATCTCATCTGTAGGGAGTTCCGCTATTTTATACAAACCGATTTCTTTACCTAAATCTTTCTTCAGCTGAACAACTTCGTTGTACACTTTTAGTTTTTCCGCGGACAACGACAGGAGTTTGGACTTTAATTTTTCTTTCTCCTCGAACAGCCCCGTTTTCTCTTGATCCCACGACTTTCTTTCGTTTTCCCTCAGGGTCACAGCTTCGTCCAATTTCTTTTTCACTGAAACGTTCGAACGAACACTTATTAGATCATTCGACCAACATGATAAGCTTCTAGAAATTCAATTACTGTTTTGCAGATCCGCATTTTTCACGTCTTCAGCTTTTGCGCCCGGCAACGGTTTCTTTTTCTCCTTTTCAGTCGATAACTCTTTCATGACGGTTTCCAGCTTTTCCTTTAATGATTCATGCTCCTTTAGCAGTTTGTCGTATTTGATAATGTGATCCTTAGATTTTATTTCGTGAACGTCCACTTCCTTTCCATCCGATATATTCGTGAAAACCATCAGCATATCGCCTAAAATAATTACATAAAAGTCAATATAATTGCTCATGCTTCTTCGACTAATTTTTTTTCGACTATCGTGGAAAATTCCATGATGTAATTTATGTTTATTTACGTCGATAATTAAGGGTCGAGGATTAAAATAAATCGTTCAGGCTATCTGAATTTATCGAGCCGCTCAAGTTCATTGATGTATCGTTATCAAGAACTCATAAAGATTAGTCCAAACGCTTCGAAGGAACTTCGTTCCTCGAAAATCGAGTATTGAAACGAACCTATCTCCTTCTCCATTTCATCCACCATTTTCTTTAGTTGCACTTTCGTCGTCAAATCGGTCGCTTTCTTCTGAGGCCTGTTTTGGAACTCGTTTTTAATCTTCTTCAACGTTTCCTCAACTTTTTTCACCTGAAACCATGGAACGTTTATGCGCTGTCGATCGATTAGACATCTCGCGAGATACTTACATCTTCATACTTCTGCTCCAAGGTCGTTCTCTCAGTCTCCAATTCCTCCACCTTTCGCTCGACTTTCCTCAGCTTGAACGATAAAATTCGACAATTTTTATTCGACTGTTCCAAACTTTTTCGCAGACGGACGGACTCGTCCGCTTGCTCATCCCTTAAGAATACGAAATATTCGTACGTTATGTATTTACTTTGACAATCGTGAATGATAGAGTACAGGAACTGGATAAGACTCTTAACGAATAATTGCAGAAGGTTCAGCACGCTGTATAGTGATATGAGTATCAGGTGATTTCAAAAGTCCTTGCGTATTTTTCTATGAACTTTATTACATAAATAAATATACAAAGAAATAAATTTATTATCAATATAACTTGCATCTTTTTTAACGACTTCTTCCCATCGTTTTACTAATTGGTCGATACGTCGTCCAAAAAGATCCATCGATTTTGAATTAAAAAACGTATTAAGTGGAATTTCGAGGGCTTCTGTATTATTGAGACTTTCTCCACAAAGGAAATTAAGAGAAGTTATTAGACTGCG
Source organism: Macropis europaea (assembly GCA_916610135.2). Lineage (NCBI taxonomy): Eukaryota > Metazoa > Arthropoda > Insecta > Hymenoptera > Melittidae > Macropis > Macropis europaea. The sequence goes on along the minus strand of OU744345.1, from coordinate 18,435,492 downwards.
GATGCTTATGTAAATGCATATTTTTGTAGAAAATAGGTAAAGAAATGCGACCTGGACGGAAACTTGTTTTGTCATCAGACTATGCTAAAAGTATATTTTTTATTTTGCATAGTGCACTCGCATATTTTATGCATATTCAGCTGACTAGCCACCAGGTTCAGAATCAGGCCATAAAACAATTGATAATACTCGTGTATCTTTTCGATATTTCAAGTCATACGTATTTATGCATTTTTCGTGTACATCTATCTCGTTGCAAAACAAATGATTGTTTATAAAACAGTCGCCATTCGAATTGCTGCATCAAACGAAGTGACGTCTGAGGGTTGCTTTTCGGGTACAGAGGGTTAAATATTTTCAGTGGCTTCAGTTGCATTGATGCCTTTGCTACACTTACAAAGCATTCAATGCCTCAGGAGCATCTTGTCTACGTTCATCGTTTCCGACTACAAATTTTGACTTTTTGATCTGAATACAATCAGACGACTGAATATCTGCACTGTATCGATGCACTAAGGAAGAGACGTTCTCTGAAAGGGTATAATGTACTAGCCTGGTGACTAATACTTTATTTAAGGCCAACTAAATCATACAACATTTTTTCACATCGCAAACTTTTTCAGTGGCTCATTTGGTTTGGTCCTTTTCTGTATTTTCCCCCTACTTCAAGAAATATCGGATGAATCAGAAATCCCTTTAGAAGCTTGACTAGAAGTAGCCGTATTGTAGGAGATCGGTACTGCGTTTGCTCTCTGTTAGAACGAACTTGTGTCAAAGTTTACAATAAAACCTATTCGATAAAACTTGGTAGTCTGAATATCATCCTGTGTAACTGCCAGTTCATTACAAGGGCCTAAATCAGCAATGGCCACCGGAGCTGCGGCCTTCACCCACTCTAGGTACCATACCCCTCGTTTCAGTTCCCCCTCGGTCCATCATCGTCACAGATCATCGGGTATATGAGGCGAATGGACTTGGAGTGGGGGAAGGCCGCAGCTCCGATGGCCATCACTGGGATAAATTAATATAAACACATCTGGAGTGCGTCACAAAGGTCTTCTAATTGCAAGAAACACGCGAAGACTGTTGAAATCCCCTGATATTTAAAATTGCTGTTCAACGGTACAAAGTTCCTGTCACAGGCGATATCCAGTTCCGTGGCAACAAGCGTGATCGAGACACAACAGGCTGTGTTATAATTACCTTTGTTAATTTCACGTACACAGTCACTCAAATCGAAGCTGAAAAAAGTGTGAATGACCGAAAGGGTTCGATGACAGTATAACGTTCCACGTACTGCTCTCTCTCTAATGCGCTACCGTTTCCTGAAACTCTTTGAAACTTTGATCTTTGCCATGATTCTCTGTTCTATTCGTGCGAGCTAGCGTGTTCTAGACGTTCCGCAAGATCGTGTGACCGTGTGTGATCGTGCTCGATGGAAACGTGTTTAATCTGAAAACGATTCGAGGGCTGAGAGCTCGTTTACCAAGCAACGAAACCACCAAGTTCGATCCAGTTTCGGCGAAAAGCAGTGCCGTCGTGTTGGTATTGCACGCGTCTTCTGTCCAAATCGGCGTCCTGCAACAATTCAGATAGCTCATTTTTGCAAAGCATCCTTGTGACACGGTGCTCGTCGTGGTCGTTTCCTCGTCGACACTGACCACGTGCCTGACACGTTATTACGATCATACACTTTTCCCTAAATGTCATGACGAAAAAAAATTCGATTTATGTTTCACAGAATTTCACCTTCAACGAGACATTTTTTTCGGTTTTCCTGTGATTGTTTTTTCTCTCACTCTCTCTCTCTTTTATTGTAATTGCAGTAAGTGGAAATCCACTGTTTTCGAGCCCCTTCAACAGCGTTCTCTGTCAGGAACAGAGATGTTCCGAGTCGTTTTTTTTTTATTCATTGAATCGGATGAAAATATGTCGTGATACGATGTAAAGAGAGTAGTCACACTCATTAATGCAAACACATGGACGTTATTAATAATAATGAAACAAGTCACAAAAGCGAGTCGTATTTCGCCATTATGAAAGTCGGATTCTAATCAATCGGTTAATCAATAGAAATTCGGTCAAACCAGTTAGTAGATTACCACTTAAATTCTTTTGCAAATTGTATTTCGTTGATGTAGTAGACAGTTTATCATGAATAGAGATTTTTGTTACATTTCTCCTAAAGAAAATTATGAATCTATAATATACATGAAATCACATTACATTAAATCGAATTTTTTTTATTTTTCGTATTCTTTAATTCACAAATAAATTAAAACGTAGAAGAAAGTAATTAGACTATGAAAAATTGACCTTTAGTATATAAACTATAAATCAGTAAATTTTATTCTAATTTGATATGTAACAATAAAAAAGAATGTTGTGTATATTGTTCTTAATACACAAATTAATATTATCGATTAAAAAACAAAAGAAGCCAAGGTGGTCATGCACGAGTAAAAAAAAACTATTATTACAAAAATGTTTTCACGATTGAAGAAATTCGTAAAGTTACCTGAAAGTGTCCTGCAATTCGTATATCTCTTCCTCCAGCGACCGAATTTCTTTTTTCATATCCTCGTTTTCGTCCATCAAATTCTCGCACAGATTTTCCGCTGCTTTCAGTTTCGATCGTAGCTCTTCCTTTTCCCTGTCCCTTTCGCCTCTGAATGCTTTTAAATTCACTTCTTTCTCAAGCTCTCTGATCTTCGTCAGCAAGCTGGTCCTTTCTTGCGTGAGCGCTACGCATCATAAACCTTTAATTCATACTTATTCAGAATTTAATTATCCGTTTAAATATTCTTTTCAAAGGGAAAATTCTGAAGTTGGAAAAAAACGAATTATTTTTCCTTCGAAAATTCTATATCAATAATATCGTCGATAATTTCTAAGAATATTATTAAAGTTCTATCAGGTCAGCCCATAAGTGATGCTGTTCCCCATCTTATAAAACATACTTTATATACAGTCTATGATACACTCGTATATATTATACATTATACTAAAGGCTTAAATACAGCCTGTGACGCATTCGTATGTATTATACATTATACCTGACATCTATTAGGTCACCCCATAAGTAATGCGAATTTCCTTTCATATTTGTAAAAGATGAAATACAAAACATAATCACAACCATTAGTCTTCTACATATTTTCCCTCATTTTCTACAACCTTTCGCCACCTTTCTACTAATTTTTCGATGCTCATTTTGTAACAGTTAGAACTATGTACAAATTTTGTACATTAGATTGTTTTTTTTTAAGGTATGACGTACACACTCTTCTGTTATAGACTGTAAGTACGAATATATCATTCGATTTTATCTAATAAAGATTTGACTGTGTACATGGTGTAATGTCAGAGATGTACATTAAAAATGTATATACATAAAAATTTGAAGTGTTACAGCAAGGGCCTGCAGCCAATGATTTTGCAAATTAGGCGAAATTTTCGGTGAAAAATATCGAGTTCGTTTTTGAGTAATTGAAAAACTTCTTGTATATACTTGTCAGTTACTACCTATTCAGGTGGCTCAAGAATTTTTTAGTTGACAGAGAATACAATGATACTAATCGGTTACAACAGACAAACTGAATTGTTTTAAAAGTATAGAAATTAGGCAAAAATGTGATATTCAATTTTTGTCCTTTACTACCCCTCAAGTCGAGCTACAAAGTTGAAGCTGGCATAAATTGTCTTTTTTTAACCCATTGAATGGCCCATTGGAAGTCAAGTTTGGTTCAGGGGCACTTTCGACCATTCGGCTATACCCTTTGTTGAAAATCGAGTTGAAGGATTGTTAAAGTAGTGAAACAAGGATACCAAAATTCACGTCCTATGTATCGATGATTAAAAGTGAGTCCGATTGTTAAATTATTTACGCTCGAAGTAACATTTAAAAAAATTGAACTTACAGGATGACCTGATAGTTTCAGCGCATTCTGATTTTTCATTCAATACTTTATTGTGTTTTGCCTCTTAGTCAATACCTTCGTTTTTCTTTTGCAGTTTCTGCAGTTCATTCGTCGACGCTTTGCTCGTGATCGTCTCCATGGTCGCCAATCGCCTCATCAAAATCTCGCTCTTCTCCTTTTCCGTTCTCTCGCATCGAGCTTGCAATTCGTTCATCTGTGCCCTCAAACGATCCACTTCGCTCTGCTCATAGCAAATACAACCGTTACTCATGATTTACACTCAAATTCTCATTTCATTTCATCCGTTTTTTTTTTCTATATTTCGTATTATCGGTAGAAACTAATATTGCAGCGTGTTAGTTGGCATGTAATAGCGATTCGAGCTCATCTAGTTTAACACATTCCCTGCCAAGTCCTTATGAGCGACTGTCACTTTCAGGCCACGTGTACCGTTTTCGGTACGTGTTACAGAGTCTGATAAATGTGTAAAAATGATCTATTTCGAAGCTTTTGATCAGGTGGACATTTATTTATTAGTAGAGCGAATATTCAATGTACAGCATGCATAATATAACAGGACAAATAAGTTTATTTCACGCATTAGTTAAGGAGACGCTTGAGGGGTCCAATGCAGTAACCAGCCAAGTCCTTTAAGATAAAATGTTTTTGTGGCTGAGTTGTGGAAGCTCGTTATTTGTAAAGAAGAAAACGCCACACCTCTGCCTATTGTGTGGCTTACAAAGCTGGTTATTGTACAGGATGATAGAAAACTTTACACTGACAATGAGCAAGAATATCACTTGGCCTGAACAGAGAGTTCAGTGTGTATCGAACACGGTACACGTGGCAGGGAACGTGTTAAAAATATCTACGAGATCCGAAGATGCGATCGGACTAAAAAGTCTTAAACATGGTGCAGAATGTCGGTGTACTTTGTCTGACATTTCATCCTCTTCCGACCGGTGATTTTCGTTCTGCACGCCATTCTTCGAGGCGCCACTCCGTGTTTTCTTCACCTGGACGAAATGATTCGCGTGGTTAGTCTTACATATCGAAATCGCATGTTCTCTGTCGCCGGTACACTTCTTTATCACGGACATGCTAATCATAAAGTTTAAAAGTACGATTAACGTGAGACATCGGGGATAAACGTGATACAAAGAGGGCCGTGCCATGATCTGGCATACTTTAGTCTTTGATTCATTCGTCGAACAAAGATAACAGGTGCAAATTTTCAAGTACCAACATGAAAAGCAAAAACCGGACTGTCCGGAATCGATAATTCGGGTTTACCTGTATTATGAACTCCACGTCGTTCTCCGATGCGCTTTCGTTGCTGTTGTCGATGACTTCTCTGATTTGCAATTTCGATGGTCTCTTCCTGGCTGTAATAACATCCAAAACATAAGTAAAAGAAAAAGACAGCGTTCTCCTAAAAACTTGAGAGACCTTTCACCTAAGAAAATTATGAAATCGGTCATATTTGGTTTTTTACATTTTTGGGCACCTTCAACTACAGCTGTTAATATCAGGATAACTTGGGTAGCCGAGGCCCTCGGGTCATATCGGTAGCTCTACCTTGAACCCTTGAGAATATATGGCTGAAAGGATTTTTTGAAATTCGAAAAATTGGCGTCGCTATGAGCGTTTAACCGAATGAAATCCTGTACACGAGATTCCTCTTTTTACGTGCAAGGGTTACATGCGGTACACTCGACACAAAAAGAATACTGTATTTTGCAACAACAAAAATTGTACGCATAGTTTACAGTGCGTGTAATAAACGCTCCAAATTTCATTTCAATAGCTCTGGTATTTTTCTTACAAGAAATTCCCAAAGAACAGCTATTTTTCGGTCGTTTAAAAGCGAAACCCACATGTTGATTGCCTCCGTGAAAATTGCCATGCCTAGTCAGACACACTATACAATCCTTTTTCGAATACAGACTGTTAACACGTTAAATGCCGTGTCGGTCACCTCAAATTTAATTTAACTGAATAATTATTGATTGTGACAGAATTCTGAGCAAACTTCACACTGCAACGGTAATATGGGGACATTAGAACACGATTGAATAATTAACACATTGAACGCCACAGTGAAAACAGACATACCTGATCAGACACGATACAATTTACTATTTTTTATATAAATCGTAAAGAAAAAAAAGATTTGAGTACTTAAGCGTGTTCTTCTATCCCTACATTATTGTTTCAGTATGAAGTTTGCTCAGAATTTTGCGAAAATCCATAATTATTTAATTAAATTAAATTTGAGGCGTCGGTCACCGGTGACCGCCACGGCGTACACTGTGTTAAATATATTTTTCCTTTGTGATTTAAATTAAACACAGTAAATTATGTTGTGTCTGACTGGGTACGGCCGTTTTCACTGTGGCACTCAACGTGTTAAGAATAAACATATTCAACTATACGATCGTATACTTGTCAATTTGTATCATTATTTTAACATCGTCGTCTACCGGAATTTCAAGAGAATTAGTAATTATTTAATTCGGCAATATTCTAGTCAGTCATATAAAATCCTTTTTCAAATACTATTATTATAACATTGGCATCAATCGGAATTTCGTGAGAATTAATCATTATTTACAGTGACTCATGAAGTTGAACAAATGAATACATTACTTCAGAATTCTTTGATTTAATATTTTTTCAAGGTATTGTTATTTAAAACATGCCCACCTGTAACAAATTATGTTTCAACCTGAATTCCAGAACTTGCAGTTAGTTAGCTGCACTGGTACTAAGGAAAAACGGTAATTACGAAAATCTTTGATCAATTTCGTGAGTCACTATAATTCGAGGATATTTATTGTGCAAGCTCACGTAACTCTGCGTGGCAGTCAACGTGTTAAATCTTCAGTTTTGAGTTGGTTACCTTCGTGTCTCTCTTCTTCTTTGTCGATGGCGGAAAGATCCATGAGCGATGTCCAGCCAGCTGCTGCAGACGACTCCGTGCTTCCTTTAAACTCATCTTTAGCCAAATTCGTGGCTGACGACCAGACTCTTTTCCCATTTTCCGCAGATCTAACGATTGAACTAGTTATAATATACTGCTCAAAAAAATTAGAAAGTCACACACGTAAATGATTTGTTGTTCATTAAAGCGGTCAGTGGTATAACAGCTCTAAATATTGTTCCAACTAAACATTCAATAAAAACACTATTATGTTAGGTACAAATTATTTTTGTTTCATTACTGATATTTGATAAATTGTCTGAGATTATTGAAAATCCTGAGCCTCTAGTTGTTTTGGGCAGTGTAGAATATTATAAATTTTTTTTTATAAACACGTTCATTGTCCACTAGGTACCTGCTTGAAAGAATCAATAAAAGCAGCTCATAATAAACAATTTACTTTCTTTGAAATTATTATAGTATTATAAAATGCTTATTCATTGTGTTTCTGTTGGTTTATGATAAACTATCAGATTCTTATGTTGAAGTTATTTACTGTTTATTTATTGAATTGATCCATGAGTAAAAACTGACCTGTCCATGCATGTGGTTCAAGAGATTATGAACGAGTTAGCATTATTGGTAGATGGTAAGGTAAAATTATGTTTAACGATAAGACTTGTTAGAATAGTTTGGTTTATGGGTTCATCTACTGAGATCCAATTATTTAGGATAAAATTTAGAAAAATATCGGGTCATCCTATAAGTGATGTCGTTCTCTATCTTACAAAACGTATGATAATAAATATATAAATATATTATCCGACTTTGTTTACAAAAATTGTTCTGTGCATGTGGTGGAATGTGAGGGATGCAATTTCAGTGGAAAATTATAATGATGGCGTTTGTCACACTCGACATTAGTTGTACTTATCAACTCCTACCTATTTTGGTAGCACGACTGCTTTTCAATTGTCGACTTATTTATCCATAATTGTCATTACAACAATTAATATTCAGTATTTTGATAATTAAAAGTAACCGCAGTTGTTAATTTGTTTAGGTGCGATGAAATCATATTTAAAAACGACATTACTTACGGGATGATCTGATAAGTAAGCCATTAATTTTATAATCTATTGGGCTGAATCATAAATAACTTCCGATATGACTTTTTAAATTTTTTGAAGTATTTAATGAAGGATGATTGTTGTTGCTTTTGTATTATGTATAAGTTACAGAGATGCTTACCTTCTAATATAACGCAACAGTCTATAATCTGTAACCTGGATAAACTACTTCAACTTTTGGAGATAAGAAATCCACCGCATGTTGGAAGTTATTTCGGACTCAACCCAATATCTAGTTTTATTCACCTCCTTGCGAAACGTTTAAAAGAATAGATAATAAATTAGAAAATAAGCATAAAAACATATTGCTTTTATGATCCTTTGTCAAAGTGTTAAGGGAACATTCTACCAAGTGCGGCGCCGCATGACGGACCGACGTATTGCCGCGATGCGTCGCCGCAAAAATTTAACTTGCATTGTTAGAAACAATTTATTTCTAATGTACCTCCTTCCACCAAGTACGTTACGGTAAAACAGATGCAGTACGTTGCAGACGAAGTAAAACAGTCATCAGTTGCAATGCGTCGTGGTACGGCATGTACACAATAAAAAGGAACAAAATAATGTTATTATAGGTCTAATAAAATAATAAAAAATATTAATACTAGTAATAAAAAATATTGTCTGCCAAGACAATAAACTAATTATTTATTGTATAAAAATTATTTTAAATATTAAGTCCTTTGGTACAAAACTATTTTAATTTATTATAGACAGAAACCGATCTGGTTTATACCGATCTGAACTCAAATCAAGTAAGATTTTAAAAGTTGAACAGACTTAATTTTTTTTTCCATTATTGTATACACGAGAAACAAACGTACCGCATCGACGTACGAAATTTCATTGCGTTCAGTGGAATTGACTGTCTGCGATACGTTGCCGCACTCTTTTCAACGGTACGTCGAATGTATCGGTTCGTCATGCGGCGCCGTATTTGGTGGAATGTTCCCTTTAGTGATATGAAACGGGATAAAAGTGGATTCGTTTTTTACCGGCCAGATGATTGTTCGAACGAAAGGCTGGGTGTAGATGATGTGATGTCCCTCAAACTGTCCTTTTTACCTCCGTGTTCCTTGTAATCCCTAAAAAAACAGTTCAATACTCCATACTTATGAGAATCATACGACTCACTTACAATTTATAATAACATAATCTACCCACATGCAGAAGCTCGTTAAAATCTGAGACGACCGCTTCGGTAACTTTCCTTGGAAATTAAATTCCGACATAATAATAATTTTACAATGCTTTACATATGCTTATTCCATCGATACATACATCACGGCTAGTAGAAGTGTTCTATCAGTCTTTGTATATCAGGAATGATTTTTTATGATAGATGTAAAAACCTGATAACTAGACTGCGGTGCATGATGGATATTCAATAACATAGCAAAATAAAGATTATGTTCTGAACATTTCAAGGAGCAAATGCAGTCTTCTTGAAGTTCCATTTATTTAATTACGTTAAAAATGTATATTTGCAGAAACATCCGCGGTCTACTAATAACTATACCTGAAGCATCGTTTGCACCGTGTTGGCCATCGTACTTGGGGATGGAAACCAAGGGGGCAGAGGGGATCTCCTTTCTTGGAGGAATACATGTGGTGCATTCTGCATGTAAAAAGAACAAAATAACAAATTAATCAGCATATGGGTGCTCGAGTTCTTATCGGAGACACAGAACAGTAATTGTAACACTTTTGTAAGTTACGCCATTAATTTTTATGCATGTGAATTCACATTTACACAGAGCCACGTTTCATGCAACATCGCATACATAATGTTGCTTTGTTTTAGAATGGTTTTAATGGTTGCACGACTTTCAGTGTTTAATGGAATAATAAAGTACAAAACGAATTGTTTACGAAAATTATTTTTATCAAAGACTAAATTATATCGTCCGTCTCATCCTGTTTGGACATTTGAGCCCTTTATTATGAGCGTAACATAAGTCATTATTGTGCTATTTTGAGATATTTCAGGTTTTACATTTGAATGTTTCTGAAAATATCATTGCTTACTACGAAGAAATTTATTTTATATTTGTTGTCTCGAGTACTTGTAATTATTTTTCTACAGATGTTAATGAATCGACGTTTTTTGACACCAGTAAATTGACCTAAGCTATTTTTTAAATTGAAGTTTTATTGAAACTGAAGATTCATACGGTGACCGACGCATGGAAGTTTATTTAATTAAATAATTACTGATTTTATTAAAGTCTTGTACACAATTGATATTGTAATAAGAATAAAAGGCCAAGACTGTGCAGTTGAATGGTTACATATTTTTTTCCTTCGTGATTTGCGTTTGAAATAGGATATTATATTATGACTGACCAAATATAGAAGTTTCTACTGCGGCAGTCAATGTATTAAGTAACGTGTACTTGATATATTTATAAGTAAATCACATGAAACAAATATAAAGTAATATTCATCATCATCAGAAAAAGGAGTTATTAAATCTTCGAATATTTCAGTTTTTTTTCAAATTTTTCAAATAATTACTTTCTCTGGTGTCAACATTCAACGTTTCCTACTTGGCTGCACATTTCAACAAATTTTTGGAAAATCGACTTCAGCCACTTTCAAAATAACTATATTTACAATTCCGATAAATATCTGAACTTCTATTGACCCAGTAGATTATCAAAAGTATTGCCAATAAACAAATAAATCGTATCTGCATTTAAAAAATCATATATACTTGTAACGGAAACAGCTTTAACTAATTTTTCCCGAATAAGAGACTTACGTCGTTTTCAAAATAAGGGGCTCATCCCACAGATTGAGCAGCACGTCGGCCGTTCGTATCACAGATTAAACTGTTCGATACATTTCGCCGAGCTCGTTCATCGTACGAGAAAGTAAATAGTGAAGGGGTTAACGAGTGTGTTAAATCGAGACATAAAAGTGATTCTGGTTTACGAGGCGCGAACAAGTTCGCAAGGGTTGTTCGCTTAATAAAACAAACGACCGTGACAGAAGCTCGGGCATTATTTACACAGAGGTGATCGTCGATCCTGGTCTCGTGATAAAAATCGAAAAAACAGGAACGAGTCGTTAGTTAACAGGGTGCACGAAGAGTAAGATATACACGGTGGAAGAGATACAGTGAAATTGTAAAGTAACCAGACTGTAAAGACAAATTAAAGATGTACCTGTGTGTCTTGAAGAGACTGTGATTCAGTTCTATACCTCAATCATGTTTTCACTGTGTATTTAATCTGTTAACTGGTGAAGAGTTAACTCATCTTGTGAAAATTGTTCAGCCACAAGCAAGGCGCCTGTTGACTGCTTTCATAGTATTTATTAACGATTATTTAGCAAAGTTTTATATTATACGTATACCGCGTGGTTCAGCCGTTTCTCGGCCGTACAAAATATAGACGTACGTGTCAACCTTTAAGGGTTGATTTCACCCCTTAAAGATGCAGCTTAACCGATAAAAAAATATGTGTCTCTTATTTTCATCTGCTTAATAAGTCTACGAAGTTTCATCAGAATCGGAGGCGGACATTTCGGTGTGTTCCCTTGTAAGCATCAGCCAGCTCTTCAAGTAGAGGAAAGGACTCTATTATCGCATACCAACCGTACACTAATTTCGTACTGTGCGGTATTGGGGCGAGACCTTTGACTAATTCGATTAACTATTTCACGTTATAGCAAAAGAAATGGATCCTCCAGCAAAGTGTAAAACATGGAACATAGAATCCATGTTAGCTGTTGTACAGGCCGTAAGAAAAATGTAGATGGGTTATCTAATGGCATCTAAAACATTTAATGTGCCTAAGACAACACATCAAGATTATGTGAAAAATACAAGTAAGACATCAGAAGACTTAGTAAATGTGCTAATTCTGATAAAACTAAGGTTTATGTTTGTGATTATTGTTTGGCAGGAGATTTTTCAAGAATAACGTTAAGTGACCTAATATCGACTACCGTATGTGTTCCCTAATACCGCATAGCCGATATTAGGCATCTGTTTGTATACTTGCGAACAGTGGCAACAAATATAAGAATTTTTCGACATTTATGTAACGATATTTTGTTTTCGTATAAACACATCACCAATAAACATATTCAATGTAACTCCATGTAATAGAAAAATATCCAACCCCATTTTTCAGTAAACTACAGGGTGTTATATAAAAGTGTACGATAATGGGGTCCTTTCCTCTAAATAAAAAATAATATTCTTCCACCGAGTATACAAGGTGACGAGTACAAAGAAGCTATTCATTCGCTCGTATTCGTTCTCGGTTGCGATCATTTTGGGCGGACACTGTGTGAGATCACGAAGGTCACGAGCAAGATCCTGAACAGTTCCGTACCACCGCGGGCAATTACGTGGGAAATCTACGGAGCCGGAAATCGAAAATCTCAATCAGATCTTCGATACAGGGCATATCTCGTGAGAGGGTCGCATCAGGCGCCGCGATTTATCGCCGGGGCCCTTCTTGGATGCTAGAAGCGTCCAACGAGAGCTCGTCCGACGCCTCGAGGAACGCAAGCGTCGTAGGATTTACCTAGAAACGAAACCTTGAATTAATAAGAGAATGCTGTTTCGCAAGCGGCGAATCTTGCGCCCGATACTTGGCTTTCTGCACAGAACGCGAAATACTTGGCAAGGTATAAATGAAATTCGCCTTCAGGCACCGTCGTCAATATGGGACAGTTATAACGTTCGATATTCTTATATACAAACTAATTTTCGCGTGTATCCTTGCATTGCAGTGTCGTAAACGATTGAATTAATTGTTATGAATGTTATAGAATGAACATTTTTTTTAGAGGCATTTGTAATGTTCGATATTCTTTTATACAAACTAATTTTCGCGTGTATCCTTGCATTGCAGCGTTGTAAAAGATTGAATTAATTGTTATGAATGTTATAGAATGAACATTTTTTTAGAGGCATTTGTAATGTTCGATATTCTTTTATACAAACTAATTTTCGCGTGTATCCTTACATTGCAGCGTCGTAGAACATTGAATTAATTGTTATGAATGTTATAGAATGAACATTTTTTTTAGAGGCATTTGTAATGTTCGATATTCTTTTATACAAACTAATTTTCGCATGTATCCCTGCGCTGCAGCGTCGTAAACGATTGAATTAATTGTTATGAATGTTATAGTATGGACATTTCTTTTAGAGTAATTTGTAAGATGGTTGTAAATTTTTTTGGTGTAATTTATAATGACCGGTATCGTTCGTAGAATATTTGATTAAAAGTAAATTTTCAGGTTTCTTCAGGCATTTGTTTAAATTTTAAGTTGTATTTTGTTTGGGCACGTCGCGTGTACATGACGACGAAACTGTGCCAGGATGCTCTGAAAGTATAAACAAGGAAAAAATGTCTTATGAACATATACTCATAACTGTGTTTTATTGAAGAAATATGAGAAAAGTGTGAAACAAAGATAAAATATTTATGAGTTACTAAAAATAACCAATGCAGTTTTTTAAGTCATTTACTTGACCCTATGACTCTCAATAAAAAGCTGATATTTTGGAAGAAGAGTGCTCGTTGCTGTATAAATTTCTACTTAATTTTATTACGTTCCAACGAATGCATTATTCATTTTTTGTTTTTCTTTCAGCGATCTGATTTGAGAAACATACCTATACAGGGTGTCCCGTTAGAATTTTTCCACACAAATATCTTCGAAATTACTAGCGATATCGAAAAATAGTCCAGACGAAAGTTGAATGATTTTGAAGGCGACGTAATGTGGGGTCAATCATTTTTGTATGGGTGGAGACGTGGCGCAGATAAGAAATTCACTTTCGTTTTTATAAATGGAACTTTTTTTTTTATATATTAACCATTTGTCTTGCAATAACGAGTCACACTCATGATGCAGATTATCGTCTGCATGTTATAAATATGAGTTTCACTCAGATATGTATTTTTAAAAATTTTGTATTACAGCACCTTTGACTTCCACAGGATTATCTAATGTAAATTGTACATGTTAATAAATATTCTTAGAGCACTTGAATAATAATCTTCAGTTCAGATAGTTATTGAAAAAATCGTGAGGCAAGAGGTTAATCGATGCAGTTCTTCATATTTCATAAAACATTAGTGTATTTATGCCGGTAAACCATTAGATTAGTAAATATTCTATTTTTAATTCTCTAAACGAAGCAACATCTAAATTACAACATCTCCTACACTAATAGTCTTTCGGTACAAAGACCTTTTTATTTTTTTATTCAGAACGAAGATCTGCAACAATTAGTACATGAAAAATTTACGGTATCATTTAAAATATATTTTTTCTCAGTGCTGGAAAGCACGAGTACTACTTACAATTAGCAATATTAAAATTAAAATATCTACTAAACTAATAGCTTTATTACAGAAACACCGTAATACTATTTTATAGAGAAGAAAGAGCTACATCAATTAGCCTATCATAAAAATTGATATTATTATTAATATCATATTATATATAATATATTATTATTAGTATTACACAAAGAATATTTTTACGTTTGGAGCCACGGGTAGTATTTTAGAAAATTAATAGGGAAATGAAGAGCTGCACCGATTAATGTATTAAAAAATGTATAGCTTAATTTAAAAAAAGACGAAGATGATTTTCACATCTCCGCTATGCTTCCACCTATAAAAAAATAATTAACACCATATTACATTCCCTCAAAATCATATAACTTTTGTCTTCAATATTTTCCGATATTACTAACAGTTTCGAAAATATTTGCATGGAAAGATTCAAATGGGACACCCTGTACAGACATACGGTAATTATTCTGTTAAACTATTTTCATGTTTCTATGTAGAAGCATTTGTTTACTTAAAATTTTTTTGTAATATATTTTCAATGAAGCGTTTATGGATACTTGTTTATCTCGATGTTTACACGCCCTACTTTTTAGTTTTTTTTCATCCTAAAATGTGGTTATCCATTTCCGTTACACCCTGTATTCGGTTCGATAACTGTAAATATGTCGTGTCCTTCGAATAATTACCTACTACATTTAAATAGCACGTGACAGAATTGCGCAGAAAACATATTAGCTGTAGAAATTGAAAAGGTCGCGAAGTATACAGATTCGTTTAAGATAATTTATCATTAGTCATTCTCAGATTATGTGACGCCAATGATTTCGATCTATTCGATCGATCGAAAATTTTGTTCGCAAGGCGCTTAGAAAATTAAATACTCAGTCTGAACGGTTGAAAGTTTGAATGTCTCGATACGTTTGAAAAATATCGATACGGGTAACATCGATTTTTCATCTCCGATAATTTCGATTCTGCAATTTCATCATTACTCAGGTGCCGGCAAACTTAACACGTTCCATGCCACAGTGAAAAATTCCGTAATTAGTCAGACGCGTGAAAATAAGTTTCTATAAATACATAACGTTAAAAACACAAACATTGAATTGTTTTATGATATACCATTCATTTGGTATTATTATTGTGACGTTCGTCCTAATTGGAATATAAAGAATATTACCATTTATTTAGAATAATCGAATTTGGTGCGTAGGACGCATATGACCCACACAGCACGGAATGTATTAACCTTTTCATGGACCCAATTGTTGTTACGCAGGGACTGACAATGTATTACCGATATTCCATCTAACTAACTGTTTAATTGGGTGAAATTAGGAGCTAAAAAAATCATAGGATTATGATTGGTTTTATCAAACGTCACTCCACTTTATTGACACTTATAAAAAATTCTGCGTTATCGATATATCAAAAAGATTGTTCAATGATACGACGAAATGGTTCACCCCACGCAAACCTTATCGCAGTCTTCCAAAAATATACGAATCCAGTGTCGCGTCTTCTGTTTATTCTAACCACTCTCAATTTTTCCTCTACGTCTAAGAGTGACTTTTGTGTACTCGGTATAGTAAGTTCTAATTGCTTGAAGGCATGTATGATTCTTTTAGCACAAAATCATACAGAATTGATTTATCTACAACCAGTAATATGATATTAATGCAATAAAAAAATTGATACTATCACTTTAAGTACATGTGTTCTCATCGAATTTTTACAATTAGTTAACTCAAATTAGCTCTTTCAGCGCTACGGGCTTTCTTGTACGCTCGTAATGTTACTATTAGCCGTGCGGAGAACGCCTATGTGCGTTTAAGGAACATATTTAATCAGTACAGCAATCAATCTTCCGCACGGGAGGTAAGGAAATTTCCCACAAACTTTTAAACTTAATTTTATCGAAAACGAAGCATCATACAAAAATCCATTTCATCTAGATTCCCTCCCTACTCGATTGTAGTACTCATACCGACACATCCTGTATAAGAGATGGTCGATTTAGTCTTTCTGATAAGGAAAGCTACCGAAGTGGCTGTCTCAGATTTTAATGAGGTCTTGCATGTTGATAGATCATGTTATTACGAATCTCCCTATACATAGTTTATGCCGTAAACAATCAACAGATTAAAAGATATTTAATGTTAAAGTTCCGATAAGTCCTGTCTGTTCCACTGTAGGAGGAGCTTCCAAATAGAAGAGCTTGGAGCAGTTGGCTAAGCGCTAGGTTGCCACGCAGAGTTTCTTTTCGCATTATCTTTTAAACTATTGACCGTCTACGCCCAAAGCCATATATAGGGAGATTCGTAATAACATGATCTATCAACATTCAAGAGCTCATTAAAATCTGAGACGAGCACCTCGGTAACGTTCCTTGTGAGATGAAATGCTACATCGACTCAGACTCGACGTGGGACCGCAAGTGGTTAAAAGACGAAACCAAAAGAGGTCGATGAGGAACCCGGTGAATTCTAAATCTGCCGGGGTGCCTCGAATTCGTATCTTACGCAATTCCAATATCAGCGAACGTGCACTCACTTGATCGATGTTAACCGAAACACAGGTTCAGCCTTAAAATTATGCCCGTGCGTGTAGTTAGGAACGGTCGTGCGCGTTTGCGAACGCACATTCCATTTCCGGTAGTGAAGGTAGCTCCGTCGGTCTCATGTCGATCGAACGCGGCACAGAAAATCGACAGATGGCAATCGATCACCACGCGCGGGAAATTCTGTCGTTTCAATAACGATCGTCTCTATCGATACAGCAGATCCGGTTTACACATTTACATCGTTACGACGTTTCTCGTACGCGTTCCGGTTTCTTTCTTTTTTCTCGGTTGCTTCCGTTTCTCGCAACGTCGATAGACGTCACTAATAGCACTGACACGATGCTGCTATTACCGGGGTTAGGCCGTTACTCGAACTCGGGCCCGTACGTGTGGTAATTTGGAGGTTTGCCAGGATGTATATTTATCCCTAGCTATAAATATAGTGCGCCTTCTTGCGCGTATGTTGCGTGTACGTACATACGCCGCCATCCATAAGTATTGGGGCACTTGCAACTTTTGTCGGATATACATGTTGTTTTGTCTAATTTTCATGCTTACTGTGACATGCAGCACTTCTGAAATCCCAATTCCAGAACCAAGTTTCTACGGAAGTTAATCTTTCTGTTTATCATAGATGATCTCGAAAATAGCAGATTCGTCGCGTCCGTATAATGAACCTTACATATCTCTGTTTATCTCTAAATGCAAACTGTTTTATGGATTTCCATACTAAATAAAGATACGTTAAATGTGTACACTGCCGTCCGTAAATGTTAGGACACTTACAACTTTTGTCGAATCAGCGTTGATAATTCGTTACATAAATGGGTAGATTAACACTGTAATAGATGGAATTAATTAAAGATGTAAACGAAGTCATTTCGTAGATTTCGAATGCGTCAGTAGGAATACTTTTCCGGGCTTAATTTTTTGAATGCACTAAAACTGTAAAGTCTTGGTCTCAATTTCTGTTTGTTGGGTTCATACATATAAGTATTTTATCTAACTATAGAAACAATAATAGTCAGAATGCCAAAATTCGTGAAAGCAGTAATTGTAGATCGTGGAGGATGTATCAACAAAGATAGGATATAATTTTTCATTAATTTCCGTAGCGAATATTATGATATAATAATATACGTACATACGGACATTAAGTAGGGATAGGATAAAATCCTACTGTAAAGTTGTGAGAAAATCGAAAATTTGTTTATCGTTTTAAAAAATAGATCGAAGCATTAAAACTGATATGCAAAAGGTCTCATTTAGATATTCAAACCATTCTTCGAAATACAGCGTTTGTTTCTCGAAATTATGTTTCGAAAACGGTGTACATGATATCTCAAGCTACAATTGATGGATTGCCTGGAAATTTAAAACACTCGGCCAGAAAAACAGTAGTTTTCTTTTCACGGACGATTTCGTTGATAACATATTTGGTTTAGAAAATATATACAAATATAATAGAAATGTTCCAGTGAAAAACTTAAACGACTTTTTTATCGTCGATTTTCAAAGAAACAAAGTGAACCTCCGTGAGAAGGGAAGGAGCATAAAAGAGTCAATAAAACAAATTCCAACTTATTTGCATACGTATCTTAACAGGTTGAATGCCTCAATGAGAACAGCACAGTCAGACGCATTATAAATTGTTGTTCATAATATAAACTATAACAGAGAAGCGTATGTATGTATTTAATCGTGGACGTGTGTCCTCATCAGTGTTACAATATTAAATTTCCTTAGGATACTGCCAAAATCAATGGTTGTTTAACTAAATAAAATTTGAGGTGCTGGTCACCGGTGAGCCCCATGACAGTCAACGTGTTAACTGTATTGTTTTTCTTTATACAGGATATATTAATAACTCTGTTATAAATAGTTTTTTTGTGTATCACGCAGAAAAAAAAAGTTTTAAACTGTTCTTGAATGAGTAAACGAATAAATTTTACTTTGGCCACTTTATGGGATTGTGTGTGTGACAGGATACAGGAATACATAATTTGAGTAGTATCGGTCGTAAAGAATGTCTGGCGGCGCACGATCCGTTTCTCCTTGCGTTCTCACTTTTATATTTTGTCTCTCTCTCTCTCTCTCTCTCTCGCACTTCAGTCGTACGGACTGATAATTGCTATGCATATCTTCCTGCAACTTTTGTTATGTATATTTTTTGAAATCGTTTTGAATAGTAGTATTTGTCCACCGAATAAAAATTTCGAACAGATATTTTTATTTAATTGATAAATTATTGTCAAGTCCTGTTTCGGCTATACTGTATTATATCTTTGTCTAGTGGCCGATAACTTCGTTATTAGTTATCCGGTACACGTCAGAAGTTTACATAGAAGTAGAATATTTCTACATGCATTCCTGTATACGATGAGATATTTGTAGTACGCGGACAAGATCTTTGGAACTGTTTTTGAATTGATCAGACATGATCACCTTGACTGATATCTCTATTTTGTGTTATCAATACACACTATCTGAAATTTTCATGGATAATACTTGTCGTCGGTCATGTACTTAAATGAATTCGTGAATTATCATTTAAAATTCTTATATCCAATTCATGATACATTTACAATTATAATTATAATGCAAATTGTATGTGTGCATCTTATGTAGATGATGCAGAATACTGAATTATACGCTGCAATGAAAAAACTGTTATAGATAGTACATGCGTGTCGGAAACAAACCGGTTTGAAGGAAAGTCAACCGATAACGTTATTTTTAGCATGCAGCGAACATTTCTTCGGAATCATCAGTTTTCCCTACCGCTTTCGAATTTCTAAAATCTTTAAGTGATTCCACCTACAAGATATGATGATGTTGAATTTGGTATTATGAAAATTACAAATGAAACCAATCATTTACTTTGCATAATGTCAATTTTTGTAATCAACAGCGCTGTTGTGAATATAACACGGGTTAAAGGTAATATGTATTTACTGAAAATGTATTTTTTTTAAATTCCATTTATTTTGTAACAAAAACAACATGGTAATTAGTATAAAAACCAACACCCTTCTATAAAAAAATTCTATATAATATTCTTAATTGCACCCTGTTTTTAACTGTTGCATTAATATTTAATAGTACAAATTTCATTGATACGTTGCATTGCGTGGGATTGACGACACTAAAAATACGTTTACAAGGGACACCCGATAAGAAGCCAGATCACGAAGAGTATTTGCAAAATAATTCATTTTATCATCAATTTTATCTTCCTTGCTAAAGAAGTAAACATATTGCTGTTTTCACTTTCACACGGTATAATATTCGCACGTTTTTTCTTTATTTTTCAGATCGATTTGGATTCTTATGGCGTATCTCTAAAACGTTACAATACATGTAAATAACAGACGGCGTAAAAAAAAATAATAGAAATTCATTGCCTTACGATGTACGTTCACAATTACAAAAACAACGTGTACTTATTTTACACTCATGGTGTAGTAATAATTACTATTTGTTCATGACCATCGAACGAAAAATAAATGTGATGTTCTGGCTTAAAATTACAAACCAAACATATACAAATTTTAGAACACAACTGCTTTATAAATTACTTAAAAACTTGATAACGGTACTATTAAAATTCAATATTCGACTACGTATAAAAAATTACAGTTCGATAAAAAGATAAATCTCGGGAATGTTATACACTATTTTCAATCTACGTGTATATACTTTTACATATATCTATTTAAATATAAAAAATAGAATTTTTAATTTAAATATTAACCATTAATATATCGCATATAATAATTTATGAACAATTTTGTACCTCCTTTTTGTTATATTCTTAACGATTCAATAGTTGAACTTGTATGTGTACATAACGAGAATTAAAACCAATTATATCTGGAATAACATACTCAAGTGTTTAGGTGAGTATGGAATTTCATCAAATCGGGAGTCAGATCATGATAATTCTTTACTACGTTTCATGATTATATAATCTGTTATTCCAGAATTTTTTATATTTAAACAAACTGTTTGCGTTAAACCTTTATGCAAAACTTTGATGAATTACAATTTTGAACGAAGAAGTTCGATTTTCGGAGCGGCACGCTTTTGTAAATCGACTAATTTCATCGCTAATCCCAAATTGCCCTGAATCTTAATTTTTCCTTGGAAGAAGGCTTTTTGTGGATTCAGCGCACCAGATATAAAATCTGTGATATCATCATCGCTAATTGTAATTATAACATCAGGTTTAGTTTTTCCATAGTATTCAACTTTTCCTTTACCCGTTTTAGCATTTACGATCCAAAAACCTTCCGCACCACCCGGTCCGTTAATTACTTTAAACCCGTATACTCCACGGACTTTCTCTATCAGACCATCTTTATCCTCTTGCATTTCAATTTCTAATATTTTAAATAACGCATCCGCTTTGAACATAGTCGGATCGGCCGTTCCACTTACATTTTTCCTAGCTACAGATTGTTCAGGGAAGCCTAAACGATATAGAGCCACTACAACTGCTCCACCTAAACCGATATTATGTTGGAGCGCAAGTTTCGCTTTTGATACTTGTCTTTTATCAGCTAAACCTCTGAGTTGCCAACAGAGTTCAGTACACTGAGCCAATCCTGTTGCTCCCAGAGGATGTCCCTTTGAGATTAAGCCACCGCTAGGATTTACTACGTATTTACCGCCGTATGTATTATCCCCAGCATCTACTAATTTTCCAGCCTGACCAGGTGGACAGAGACCCAAGGCTTCATACGTGATGAGCTCATTAGTGGAGAAGCAATCATGTAATTCAATGACATCCACATCGCTTGGTTTGTAAGGGGTCTGTGTGAATACTTTTTCAGCAGCATTCTTAGTCATATCATAGCTGTAAAGAAAATGACAACATTATTATTTTTCTTCATTCTTGAATACAGATTTCAATCTTGTAAACAGTAAGTTTATCTTGTTTACCCAATAAGCTTAATGAAACTTTTTTCTGAGAATGTTGAAGGCGGATCCGTGGTCATTTCCATTGCCACAATTTCTACTGCTTGCGATTCCAGCTTGTGTTTACGAACGAAATCTTCATTAGCAAGAAGCACAGCAGCTGAGCCATCGGATGTTGGACAACACTGAAGTTTAGTAAGTGGCCCAAATACTTTTGGAGATTTCATTATTTGCTCCAAAGTATATTTGTCTTGGAACTGAGAGTATGGGTTGTTCATGGAATGCAAATGATTCTTGTAAGCAACTTTTGCAAAATGCTCAGGCTTCGTGCCATACTTTTTCATATGTTCGATTCCAGCATTTCCAAAGAGTTGTGCGGTAACTGGACTTGCATCGATGCCTGAAATTGAAGGTAAAAAGAAATTAGAAGAATACGATCTTCTGACATACAAAATTCATGTTTTAAATTAAGGAGTTCACAGGTTAACATTTAAATGTTTAATTGTAAATCCTTACCAGCCAAGTCGCTCATAAGCTCAACATGCTTGTCCATAGGATTAGTACGATCCAAAAACTTGGACATCAGAGATCCCCTTTCCATTTTTTCAAAGCCAACAGCCAATGCACAGTCAGCAGAGCCGCTTTGAACAATTTGTTTAGCCATCATCAGAGCCGTCGAACCAGTTGAACAATTATTATTCACATTGTATACAGGGCAACCGGTAAGACCAACTTCATAGAGCGCCCTTTGACCGCAGGTGGAGTCTCCATAAACATATCCAACGCAGGCAGCTTTCACTTCATGATAGGAAATCTTTGCATCTTGCAAGGCTTTTGTAACTGCTTCTTTCGCCATATCTGGATAATCCACGTCAGTTCGTCTGCCTGGCTTTTCGAATTTTGTCATACCGACGCCGACAACAAAAACCCTCGTTTTCGGTGACATCTTGATGCTTCAACGAAGTCGAACGCTTAGGAACTGAAAGATTCGTAAGAAAGTCGAGAAATACGCACGGTTGATACTCGCGTTGTCGCACCTAGACTGTACAACGAACTGCCGCGAATTAATAAATATCGGGAACAAGAATGAACTTTAGTCCGTCACGTAAACTATCTAATCATAAAAAAAAGATAATCAAGATCGCTGAATGACGAAGCTACTTCATAATTACCCACGACCGCACTCAACTGTTGCTCTGAGCCTGAATCTTTGCGAGTAGATCGGACACTCTATAGAAAAGCATCGTCGGTTCAAAGTGTTCGCGGGATTTTCTTGCGAGATGTCGCTTTTCTCATGTTAGATGGCGGATATTGAAAATATCGAAGTTCAATTGCGCGAATTTCAAACTGTAAAACCACAGACGAGGTATGGAATATCTCGTTTGTGATTATACCATCGACAAACTACAGAATAGACCTATCATCCAATGTATTTTTGTGTCACACGGATTTAGGGCTCTAGAGGCCTCTTACCATTTTCGTGTCACACCCAACGTTACCGATTCAGTCTAAAATAAGATTCCAACGCTACGACTGGTTGGAATTAAAATTAAATATCACGGGGAACATTTAAAATCTAACACGATCTGAATATTACGAGTAACCTCCAAAAATATGTTGTATAATTCCGTTTACTAATACATTTTTGTAGAAAAACAATTTGTACTTATTTCCATAAATATTATATAAATAAAATTGAGGTACCTATATTTTTTAAAATGTAAACTATTAAAAATTATGTATTAATCGTCCAAATATGCTTTCTGATTGTCATTCTTTCATAAAATATGGTAAGATCGGATTTTTCAAGCGAGTTTTATAAGCGTTCTACATTTGCCCATATAACTTTCGGCTTGTTTTTAAATATACTGTAGTATAATATTTCCTCTATTCTTATCCCTCTTCTAAATATGGAAACACAGGTATCACTATTCACACTGGTTCTGAAATTGTTTCGAAGGTACCGATCCCTTATGAAAATCCGTTAGGCAGCACTTTAAAGGCATAAAGAAGGCATTAATATGCAGTATTCGCTAATGAAAAATGAACTTTTCAATATTTTTTTGTTCTATCATTTTGCAAACATGTATAATGTATTTGTAAGATTTTTCTCATAACATGAAACCAAATAGACGTAATTTAGTATGAGGAAGATACGGCAAAGATTGCGACAGAGAAAGCTAATATAAATGATATACTTCTTTAAAGCCTGACGTATAATACAATTGCATACGTTTTATCGAAGTGTGGCCCTTTTCTCATCAATTGTTGGGGTCAAGGCCCTTGAGAAGCTGGTCTTTTCTTTAAACAAATGCCGTTCACGGGAATGCGATACACCTGAAGGCAAAAATCGATGCGGCTCGAGATGTTAACATGGCGTGTACTCTTTAACAAACTTGTATTCATTTTTCAGTACTTGCAAAACCATGTATGAAAATATTCCCTTGTAAAAGCAGATGGGTAGTCGTTAATAAGATGTTAACAATTAAAATTAACGCTTAACATTCTTAAGTACGTAATTCATTTTTCAATTTATATTAGAATATTAACATATATTTGGAGACTAGTCATTTTGTGTATTATTTTGTATACGTTGAAAAAATAATTAAAACAAAAAAAGTTAGCTTAAGAAGAAAAACTAATGAAAAAATTAAACGTTCATCAGAGACTTAATGTCACCCTCAAAAACACGTTCTAGAATTTCGCAGTTCAGCGCTGAACCGCTGCGTAAAAACGATTTATATCTGAAAGGTACAGAGTGTGTAGCGGACAGAACCGGAAGAGGAAATTTTTATCTTCGTTCGAAAAAAATTTTCCTCTTCCGAAGGTTTCAGGCCCGAGCAGCAGAATCCTTAGGGCTTAGACAAAAGGGAAATAACATCTATGTCGCAGGCCCACGGGGGTCCTGTCCAGTTGCGCTGTCGCGTACATTGGCGAGCACCCTAGGCGTCCCTCTGCTCAGAAGCGGTACAGGAGAAAGAGCCTCCCACCACTCGCTTAACTCGTTCTTGTTCTTTGCGTGCGAAAACAGGAAACGAGAGTGAATTAGGTGAGTGGTGGGAGGCTCCTTCTCCTGTACCGCCCGTGAGCAAAGGGTCGCCAAGGATACTTGCCAGTCCGCATAATTTTCGCTTTTCGAGAAAAGGTTTTTCCTTTTAACATTCATATTGGACGAAGTATTTTTGATTATTTCCCGTGTTGTTGAGGAAAAAATCCAAAATGGTTTACTCAAGATGAATGTGCTGTACATCGTAAACAAATGGCTTAAAGTTTAAAGTGTAGCCCAGCAGGCTGCTAAGCTTTTCTGCACAGTAGACTGCTAGGCCGCATCCCTACCAGATATCCCCCCTTGCTCCTCCGGAGTCGGGCAGAAAAGTCGTGCGACTGGCGGCGGTGTTTGAGAAACATGATACATTTGTCGAAGAGTGAGCCATTCTTTAACGGAAATAAAAATTTGTTTGTTTTTCATTGTACAATCGTGCGAATATTATTAATAGATAGATGAAGTTTTCCCAATTCAAATGAGCCAAAACACAATCTCATTCAGAATATTTGTTATCAGAGACATTCCGACTATCGAATCTTGTCTTATGCAAAATTTTAATAACAAATGAACCGAACGACATCGTGTTTGGACTCATTTTCATTGAAAAAACCTCACCTGTTCATTGGTATTATTTTCATCAATGTATTATAAAAAATTAAAATTAAAAAATTATACGATGACTCATTTGCGTCAACGGAAAAACTGTTTGGCAGCGGCCGACTGAAACGTCGCGGGTGCTCTATCTCTCTCCCTCCCAGAGAGGGATGACAACTTGCTCTAGCACGGTTGACCGAAAATTCTCGGTCCTGAATGCTCTTTCAGGCAAGCAAGGAACTCTCTATTGGTTTTGGAAAATCTGTTGCACAAAAGCGAATTCTGCTTCAGTACAGACATTTGAGCATAGCTCTTACGCGAGTCGAACATGTGAAAATCGGGCGCATGATAAACAAAATGAGACAAGTATCAAACTTTGTTGTCTCTGTCAGAATGATTTTCGCGTAAAGGATCTCGTGCCGTTTATCGCTTGTGCCAGAGAAATCAAGAATTGGGATACACGAAATGCAAGGGCCAGAGCGTCGCGTGCCACTTGACGGGGACGCTGCCATAAATTAAGAAGGGGCCAAGCGTGTATGTCTCAGATTCCGTTAGAAAGAGGATTTCACGAGGAAACGCCTAAAAAATGTAACGAGTGTTGCGAGAGAATAAATACCGATTTCTTGTATTTCAATTTGGCGTGAATTGTATGTTTTATGTTTCACGTTCATTTTACACCTGCTTTCATTCCCTCTTTTTTTCAATTGTGCTGTAAAAAGTAAGATAACTGTTTCCTTATATCTAGGAATAATGAAAACAGTGCCATTGGATCTCTATCGTTTTCTTTTTACTATTTATGCATTCAAGAAGTAGTTACATTATATGTATCTAACTTTTAATCTCTTTCGTTATAATTTCTTATATACTTCGTTATAATTTTTTGTGTACACGTGCTTAAGTAAAAAAAGCAAAAAGACATAAATTAACTAATTACAAATTCAATAATTCTTAAAAGGTAAATTATTAGATCGATGAATGTCAAAGAGTTCCCCAACTCCTTCAGCTTCATTAAAGTTACCAACGCAATAAGATGTATTTCAGTATTTAGAATATATTTTATTATAATACAGGGTTAAATCCTTTTTCTTGTTTAGGAGTCAAGTACGAATTTAATGACGTTACCGTCTTTGGTGGTCGGAATGTATTTGATTCCCAAAATCACCACCCCTAGACGCAGGGGGCGCAAGAAAACCTGTGGTTTTTCGAGAAGTCGGTATTTCAGAACATGTGACACGAAGTCCCATAAGATGATAGGTCTATTCTGTAGTTTGTCGATGGCTCTAGAGCCCTAAATCCGTGTGACACAAAAATACATTGGATGATAGGTCTATTCTGTAGTTTGTCGATGTAGCGGTCTCCGCTACGTCCGTGGATAAGGTAGGAATTGAAGTTTCCACCGCTGATTGTTTTTAAACGTATGTTTACTATTTACACAATTTACAGTTACTGATTACACAATTAAACATACAACAAATGTACACGCACACTCACAGAGTAATTAACTGTTAACTAAATATATATATAAATACTAATAGAATAAATACATGAACTCTGTAACTTTATACGATGTGTGCGCGGTGGCGGTTCAACCAAGACTCTCTGGTTTCTTCCTTCGTCAGCAAAATAATCACACACGTCGGAAACAAAAGGCGTGTTACTTCCGTTCATTTTTCCGCGGGAAAGTTATTACGGAACATTACCACAGCCGACTCTAGTACTAGCCGTGCTGAAGAACGTGGCAACACCGCTTATGTGAGGATCGGGAATCCTATTTTCAATAGTAGAGTTTTGTACTCAGTATTATAATTAACGTCATTTTCTTTTATAAAATTATACTAATATACAGTATTTTTTATTAACTATGTATAAGTAATATATAAATATCATAATTATAGTAAGTAGAAGTAATAGAGAAGTATACTAATCCTTAAAAATGTGGTATATATTTTGTGCACTCTTGGACGAGTTTGGTGTTGTGATGCATTATATTTGAAATATTTACAGAGATTTCAAGAAAATATAACTGTGAAACAAGATCAAACCATCTTTGAACCAAATTGAAGGATTTAAAAATTGTTAAAGGTATGTATAAGTTAATAGAGACCTGAAATAGACAAAATTATTGGTACGAAGCCAAATAGGTTAAGTGAACTCATGGAAAAGACTAAAGAGGTTAGCATAATTAGTTATTGAAAGGAACAATTATGCAGTTAATTATAAAATCGTGTTAGAGGACAGTATTATAATTGTGGAAAATTTTCTCACCACCCTAGGGGTATTTACCATGGCGCGTTACCTTTTTTTATTATAATGGCTGGTTCGCCAATAGCCATATCCCACTTTATAAAATAAAATTAA
The DNA here is from genome assembly GCA_916610135.2 of Macropis europaea. Classification (NCBI taxonomy): domain Eukaryota; kingdom Metazoa; phylum Arthropoda; class Insecta; order Hymenoptera; family Melittidae; genus Macropis; species Macropis europaea. The sequence continues at coordinate 18,407,706 of OU744345.1, read as the reverse complement.
TATTTTTAAATAAAACATAACTTTTGTATTCATAAAGAAATAAAGTATTACATTTTGAAATAATAATAAATAATCTTGAATAATATTAATAACGAAACATACTCTTGACATACTACTAGTAAAACCTTAAATCTTGTGAAATAGTACATACTAAGCAAATAAATGAAACTTTATTAATGTATTAAAACTTATTGAAAAGAATAAGTTAAATATATACATAAAAATTAGTGTTTTAAGAAAAGTGAAATTAAAAAAACCATTGAAAATCTAGTTCCTATTAAAAGTTTTTAATTTTACGATTTTTAGAAGTAATGTCTGCACGCGTTTCCAACTGACTATTATTTACAGCTTTTACATAATCGTTTAATAAAATATTTGAAAAAATTGATAATAATTTAAACAAAATACTGTGATAAGCTTCACCACAAACGCATGTATCTGAAAATGCTAAATAATGTATATCTGATTGAATACTAATATATGTTAATTTATATAAAATATGTTTATGATTTTCAAATTGCAAAAATTGAGATTCCAAATAACCATCATTTATTATGGCCTCCATTATTGCATACATATGAATAAATGAGGAGGAGGATTCCCACTTCTTCAGTGGGAACAGAAAGGCCCCCTCTTTGTAAGTGATCAAAATATATATCGCCTACAGTTTTACCTTTATCCTCCACAATTAATAATCTACATATATTGCAATTTAATTTTTAGCAACAGAATGGGACCCATACCAGGATGTGTAAATTTTAATGGAATCATCAACAACACAATCGAACAAATATGCGGAATCGAAGATTCCTAAAAAACAAGTTACATCAATGGAAAGATCATGAAGATCGTTACTATTATCATCACAAATTCGACATTTATTTTTGATTTCAGTAAAAGAAAACGAACTTGCCGATTTTGTAAATATATGTTTTAATCTAATATTTTCCTCATCTTTGGGGAATAAAAATATAGAATTGTAATTATTATCTTTTAAAATACTATCATAATTTCCCTTGCAATTGGGAACACAGCAACGCCGTGGCATTATTGATGAATATATGAAATGTATAAAAAAATATATATATAAAACAAAACGTCCAAAAATGCTATAGATTATATTAAATAAATGTGCTACACACAAAAATAAGAATCTGTAGAGTTAATATAAATAAATAAATCACCTGGAATATTGCTCCGTTTTTCACATTTAAAGAACTTCATGACTATATTAATATAAACATTTGAAAGATAGGCGGGAAACCGAAAGGCCGGTAGAGGGAGACGCTGTAGCCGGGAGTCCGGTGGGTAGTGGGAGATTGTTATGGTATTTAGGTTAGGTATATCAAAACCGGACTCCCGCGCTGTTGCCATTTTACCTTCAGCACGGCTAGTACTAGAGTCGGCTGTGGTTAGGTATATCGAAGCCGGACTCCCGCGCTGTTGCCATTTTGCCTTCAGCACGGCTAGTACTAGAGTCGGCTGTAACATTACCATTCGGCGGGATGTTTGAATACCTGCCGCTGGCGCCACACTCGTAGTTAAATCCGGCATTTTGCCAGAGGTGGCGCCACTTGCGCTATGCTTGTGCCACAGAACCTCGTATCATAGATGGGAATGCTATCTTTTGGGTGGCAGGAGTGGGGTTATCAACTATTCTGATCGCCGGAGTACTAGAGCTGTCGATATGAACTGAGAACCCCGTGTATTCGGGTAGTCGAATTCCTGTAACGTATGACATGACCCGAGTAGACCGGGTAAAATCAAATACGGGTATTACCCAAGATATTTTTTGATGAAATTAAAAAAATTGTTGATGTATATACAACAGAAAAGATTTGTATTTCTTACATTTGCCTATGTACATAACAAAGTATACATTTATGCATAAATAAAGAAGTTTTGTATTTCTTACCCGGGAAAGACATACCCTAATAATTCTCGTCTTTTCGGGTATTTGGATATCCGGGTTATCCGGGTATTAACCCTTAGCACTCAAATGGCGCCTTTCAGGCACCATAATATTTATATTTTGAATTCTCTATTTTGTATAAACAACTAAAAATGGTGTGCCATTGCATAAATTATATGTACATTTTGTATAAGAATTCAGCTATTGAAACAACTACTCACAATAAAACATCATTTTCTTAAAATTAGTTACACTTGCATTTCTAGGTTACGTATATTACGTTTGAAAGTGTTCAAGTGTAAAGGGTTAACAGCTTCAATTCGTACTGATAGTAAAACGTTATATAAATATAGCTTCACAAATGTTTTGTTTCCGAAATATTATCCTTTAAAATTATTCCACAAGGTTAGGTTTATAAGCATATTATTTAATCCTCGCCTATTCACTATCCTTATCATTATCTTTTATACGTATATAGTGTATCTGCTATTGTAAAGAAATTGAGACAGTAATGTCAATATAACAATAATAATTAGTAAAAAAAAAGTCCAAAATTCGTATAAACCATGGAGAACGTGAACTTCATCACGCTTTGACACCCTAACACAATGTAAACAGTCATAGTTTATTAATTATCAACAATCAATTGAAACGACGTTGTATCGTAGCTTGAGGTTCTCATTTCGAACTGTTGGTCCAACCTGATGATCTGAATTAAAGGTCAATAACTCGAAACAAAGCATTTGGAGGCCCACGTTCTCGATCCTCCATCAGCATTAGTGGCAGAATACGCTGGTGAAGTTCGACCGAAGATTTTCGGAACACCGTGTATACTGGAGAATCGCGCCGGCCATTGCGCGCTCGTGTTTTGGTTCCGAAAAGATGGCGGATTCTTGTTTTCAAGATCAGTCATACAGGGATACGAGAATTTTGAAATACACGAGGAAAGTTGACATGTTGCACGTGTAACAGCGTCGAGTGAGTGAAATTATTGTTACGAGGAGTCTGCTTGGCGAGACCAAGAAGTTTGTTCGAGCGTTGTTCAAGCGACGCGAAAGCGGTGTCTTCAGCGTGCGGATTACATGGACTCCGATTCGAGTGGTTTTTAAAAATCTCCGTTGTTTTTTGTGCGAAACATCGTTCGAGGTGCAGAGAAACGTACTGTGCTCAAGAGAGTAAAATGGTTCGAGTTTAATGAACATTTAGGATGCTAGACACAACAATGATTGACGTATCAGCGATACTGCTTGGTTAGGTTGATTGGCTAGGTAGACGTTATACCTATGTTACCCGAACAAAGTTCCACGTGTTCCTCTCGGTGGTTCACGTTAAAACGTGATATCGTGTCGACTTCGTAATAACTTGTTAAATGATTCACTACCATTCATAATGGCTACGAGTGACTTTGACGTGGAGCTCTTTGAGCGAAGACTTCACACACTGAAGGATTCGCAGGAGTCGATACAAGGTCTCTCTGCCTGGTGTCTGGAGAGGCGACAACATCATAAGAAGATCGTCGCCACTTGGCTGCAAGTTTTAAAGAAGGGTAAGTCTAAAGTTTGGCGGTTCGATATTCATTGCATACATTAATTTTTAAAGCATTAGCGATTGTGTTTATGGTTTTTTAATTATTGTTATTTGTTGTATTTGTATTAATAGTTGTATTGATACAAAGAATTTTGTTTGAAATGACTTTGAATATATTTAGTTTGAAGTGAATTACAATAAAAAAATTTAGTGAATGTTAATGAGTCTCGCATTTAAATTTATTTTATTTATTACATGCAAATTTATTTACAGTTATTTGCTTCATTTATACTATGGTTATTGTCAGTGTGTATTTTTTCTGTCGCTTTAATGTATTGGACCAGAAATAATAATGAATTTATTTTTTGAACAACAGTAAAAGTTGAGCATCGTTTGACGCTCTTTTATCTGGCAAATGACGTTATCCAATATTCGAAAAGAAAGAATTTCGAGTTTGTGGAATCATGGGGCACAACTCTTCAACGGGCCACGACTATGGTTAGGGATGAGAAAGTTAAGCATCGTATATTGAGGATTTTCAAAATCTGGGATCAACGACAAGTGTACGATGAAGAGTTCCTCGCAGATCTGTCTGGATTAATTTCAGCAGCTCCGAAAAAAAAAATGGAACCACAACCACTGGCACCATCAGATGAGTTTCAGGCTGCCCTACTGATTTCTACTATGAGATCATGTGCTACATTAGAACAAGCAACTGATGCAAGGTTAAGAGACTTGAGGGAAAGTAATATCGATGTAGAAAATGCGGAAGAATTGTGTGCTTCTTTGAAAGATAGAAGAAGGGTTGAAGATGCAGAGAAAGAAGTGGATTCGGCAGTGAGAAATGTGGAAAACTATGTTCGTGCATTGGAAGCAGAGATCAGGGAAAGAACACAAGTACTTGAATTATTAGAACAGGCAGATCAATTTTATGAAACCCAGAGGGGTGAAGTTAAAATAGTTACAAATGTAAGTAAATTGAAAAAAAGAGACTGTTATTATCATTTATTATAATGGTGAATATTTGTTAATCTTTTTTATGTTTTCTATGAACAGGCATATAGAAATTTTGGAAGTCGTGTAAAAAATTTAAAGAAAAAGTTGGATGAACTTTTACCAACATTAGTTTCTCCAATTCCATCCCCAGATATAAATGCTCCATCCCCAAGTCCTGACAGTGACATAGATCTTCCAGGAGATGAAAACCAATCTCAAAATCAGTTAGGAATAATAGATGTAGCTCCACCATCTATGTATGGATCATATTCACATGAATATGATCCTGTACCTGTACCAGCTCCAGAATTGGGCCAGGGCAATGATTCTGGTGACTTTACTAACAATTTTTCTTCCTTCATGGGAGGAAACATGGATTTTGGTAATATGGTAAGATTTGTATTCAGAAAAATATGTTGGTTTTAATACAACTATTTTTAACTATTCAATTAATTGTTTCTTTTGTTTACAGAGAAATATATTTAATGAAAGATCGTCAACACCTACTGGAATATCACAACAATATAACGATTCCTTAGAGGTAAACTCAATTATGATGTATATTTGTTATTAATTAAAGCATTATAACGATGTTGTATATTATTGTTAACAGGCTAAACCAATAGAAGTAATCAATATGAGGCCCTCCAAGAATGAAAGTAATAGTGCAGACTTCAATATTTCTAGTTTTCTAAAGACTGTTCTTCCTTCTTCTGATGGATCGCAAGATCCTGGTGGAATCCCCGGTCTTGGTCTAGATATTCCCGATTCACAAGTGGAATCGCCACAACGTTCAAATTACAGACATTCACCTGTATTAGGGCAGCATCCTGTAACACCTATAATTTCAAGAATGATCAGTAATCAGAGTACGCCTATAGGTGTGAATAATTGCCAAATAACTCATAGTACTCCATTACCGGTTCGAAACTTGTCTGGCGAGTCACATACTCCTTCCCCATACTCCAGTCAAAATAGTCAGAGTAATATTACTGTACCTTTCGAGACTCCTACTAATAACAATACCGTTAATCCTTTACCACCTCCACCGTTACCTCCACCTATTTTTCTCGACGATGAAAATTGTTACAACAAATTACCACCTAAATTTCCTACATGGACTCCACCGAGTGAATCTATCAAAGAAGCAGCCAAGTGGGAAGAAAAGGGTACGAAATTACTTCACACCGTAAAGAACAGTGATTGATTTCAGATTAATAAGTATTTTTTAATATAGCGAGTTGTGCTATATCTTCAGGTAAGAACAGTATGAATCCAACATGGCCTGGTGAATGCGACGAAAAAACGAAGACGTGGATGGACGGAGATACTGATAGGTGGGATTCTAATGAGACTACATGGGTTAACTCTGTTAGAGGGAAGAATGAAATCTTATCCGAAACACCAGAATCACCGCCCATGTACGAGAAAGCTGGGTTTACAGATCCAGTAGAATACGATGATCCTCAACCACAGGAATCTCTTCTGAGTACCTCTGGCGATGTAGATCATAGGTGAAGAATTAAATTCTCATATGGCAGAATAGATTAAAACGTAAGTGTTTCCATATGTTGCTAACCATTAATTTTTTAGGGTAATACCGATTCCAATGACAGTGGAAAATCAATTACCGTATCATTTGATGAAAGCAGCTGACGTTGATCATCGTAATTTGATCAGCTTAACAGGAAGTCCGGCGAATCATAATGTTAGCGATAATTCTATGAATACGTTACCTAATAGCAGTTTATGGTCTTCAGGCGATCAGGATTATCGGTAAGATAATGAAAAAACAGTTATTTTTAAAGCATTAATGACAATCGTTCAAATTGTCGACCTTAAATACTTTATGATACTAAAAGCAGACAACACATGCAACCTGGCGACATCGTGGAAAGCGTTGATATGGAGATGTCAGATGACGAGACTGACAGTAAGCCAAAAGGAAGGGTTTTGGTAGATGTGAGACCGCAGGATAGAGATATGAGAATTGGTAATCAGTCAGGACCGTCTCAACACATGGACATGGATATGCGTATGATTCCGCTTCCTGCTGGACAAATGCCGGGATCGCACGGACAAATGATCCAGGACGTTCACATGATGCATGCGGGACCTCCCCCGCCCCCTCCACCGCCACCTTTTCATCCGGGTCAACCGCCTTTTCATCAAGATCAAGGAGATTTTCGTCACAATCCTGCAGACTTTCATCCGCCCCAGTCGAACTTTCACCAAAACAGGCCACCGCCTAACTTCTTACAAAATCAACAAGACTTCGGCCAGCAGGAATTTCACCAAATGCAACCAAATCAACCGGAGTTCCCGCAGCAGGAGTTCGACTATCGCGAAAATCACAACTTACGACCTAATCAAGAGTTTCTCGGAGATCCACAGATGCGTGGCAGGTATTCACAGCCGACGGAACATCAGCATAGGGACATGGGTTTCCATCGAAACGATAGGGGAGGTCGTGGCGGTCGAGGATTCCCGAGAAACCGACGTGACAGATATTCCGACGATCACAACAAGCAAAGAAATATTCCAAATAATCGCAAGCCAAGACCGCAGGATCAGCATCAAAGGTCTTCACCGGAGATCTTGCCGAACAGTCGGCCCCTTTTGTTGCAACCACCCGAAACCGTGGTTGTTCTCGATGAAGAAGGTATGCCGATACGACGTCCGAACAAACAGGACAATCCGTCGAACGCGGAGCGTGTTTTGGACATGGAACAGGAAGAGAATCCTCAATCCTTGTTACAAGATCGTAGATTATCGCACGGTACACCGAATTCTCGCGACCTCGATCAAAAATCCGCTTATCCAGGCGGTTCGAATCTCATTCACGAGCACGACGCTGATCCTCCATCCACGGATCACGACGATCGTCAACAGTTGAACCCAGTGACGATCGTTCCCGTGATACCGGAGTCCAAGGACTCTCAGAATAATCCGTACGTTCCTATATCAGAGTACGAGGAGCACGTGGAATCAGAGCCTGTAATGTCTGAGAAAACGTGTGACAGCAACGAATCGGTTGAGAACGCAGGACAGGAAATGAATTTCTCTGAACAGCCACAGCACATGTCAGAACAGTTGGAGGATGGTGTTAATTCCTCGTTGAGCAATGATCTCAAGAGACCGTCGACGAACGGCAGTTTCGACGAACAGAACGATCTTAGTTCGAGTAAAAAGAGGATTCTATTATCGAATGGACCTCAAACACCGACTGGATCAGACTCTGGAGTGAACGGTCCGATCCCACAAGGTCCCGCAGAGTCCCATCTTGGAATGTATGACTTTGAGGGTCCTGTTGGGCCGAATTTCCGACCGCGTCTCGCAGGTCCCGTTCCATTTCCTCCGTGGAGAGGTGGTCCACCCAGAGCCAGAGGTTTCAGGGGTGGACCAAGAGCTCCCTGGATGGACAGAGGGCCTCGTGGTCCTGCCATTGGCAACTTCATGCCAAGAGGACTGAAACGTGGCGGACAGTTTAGGGGTAACGGATTCAGAGGTCGAGGGCGGGGTAATTGGTAGAGAGTGCACGGAGCTTCAGTCACTCGCTAACGTTTCGATGCAATTTTTACCAAGACAGAGACTTGCACCGCTTTTATCGATCGTTTTCTATCCTGTACATAACATACTTGCAAACCATCGAACTCTTGGAGCAGTGTCCTGCGTGCAACTCTTGTCGTCTAGGGGTGGGGCAGAAGATGATCCCAGATGGTGAGATCCTTCGTGTGGAGGGTCCACGCCTCTGTGCGATTGATTCGCCTATATACATATATAAATAAACTATATAAATATATAGATATAAAAGATATACACGTACACACTATCAGAGAAGCTCGAACTCACACGTACATATATACACACGTTTGTTAAGATCTAGATGTATTATCGAAGCGTCCCCTGAGCTACTCGAGTCAGTGATGGATACGAACGTATCGTCGAGGGTCGACGCTTCGGTAATAAACCGTATTATAGGATTTTATGTAAGGCAAAGAAACTTCTGTTTTACATATGTGTTAACGAGTACAAGCAAAATATTTATCGTCAGGTGAGTTGACCCGTGAATGTTTCTGTTTTGACGACACACCGTTCTGCCGTGTACACGAGTCGGTATGATTGAGCCTTCGTGTAAAAAAAATAGTGAATCGTCCGGCCGGAAGTCGTCAGAATTCGGTTCACGGGTTGCTTGTTTGTTCACTTGCCTCTACGTACACGCTGATTGCCTGTTTTCGTCCGATCGTCTACGTTTCTATCGTTCCATCAGGGCCTCGATTATAAACAGGCATGTCAATGAACCTTCAAAGTGTATTAATAAAAATGCAATGTTTATGTTCTGGTCCACTTCGTACATTTCCCCTATTTTTTTCTCGGGCATACACACGTACGTGTCGTCGGCGCGGTTCTCTCGTGTCACGGAACCGGCGACAAAACGATCACGATAAGTGAGATCAAGGAAAAGCAAGAAAACGCAGGCTCGACAAAGCCTGCAGCCTCTGTACGATGATTTATATTTTTTTTCGTGTTCCAGTATGCGAAAGAAAGAGACGAATGTAAGAGTATGGCAAACGAGTACCGCTGGTAGCGATTCGTTTGCTCGGCTGCCGCATTTTCGTTTATTTCGACGTTTCACACGTTCGCTTCAGTTTTTTAACGTTTTATTCACGACAGGAAATCGTATAGCGCCCTTTCACAGAGCGACAACGAGCTGTGTACGTTTGCGTATAATTCACACGTTCATACAGATACATAATTGATCGCTGCAGAAACTTTCATCGTTTCAGCAGATCTAGTTTCATTATCGATCGTCCTGTTGCGAGTCCCGTTCGATAAAGAGATTTTATTTGATATCACAACGATCGACAGCGAAATGCCAAAGCCGAGCAAACGAATCGTTGCCACGAACGGGAGAACCATGTGTAGATATCGATAGAGAAGCGCACAGAAACTAAGTGTAGCAAGACAAATCCTTGGAAACTCATTGATTGTTTAATAAAATATTGCAATCTACCGAGGACCTTGCCAGCACTCGCTCGACAAACCGTACTCCCGCTTTGATGTACACTGTATTTTTTTCGAACCCATTTGTTTAACCCTTTAAAGCATTCCGACCGACTTGTTTTATTTCTTCCGCGTTTTCACGCGAAGGAATTAAAACGAGTGAATTTCCATTTCTTCACAGATTCTTCGCAGGTGCGATCACGAATTGCGATTCCGTAGATCCATAGTTTTCTTTCTCATCCGGACGAGCGTTTTAATCATTTCACACGCACAATCCATCGGCGTATCTTTGATTTTGACGCGATCCGCTTTATGTTACGGACTGACAGTATTTATAGATTTCGTAGATCACTGTTCTATAGATCTATAAATACTTCGTTTCTTCAGATACGTTTTTTTAGAGTTTCAGGGCGAAGGCGAAGAGTTCTGTAGGTTGTAGAATCTATTACGATTTTCTTTTATCAACGTAGAGGCACGAATTTTGCATTAATCGTGCATTTGACATTTCTATGGATCTACTTCGATCCACCCACCGATCCTTCTGTTAGGAAGAATTGCTGTTTGGTTCTCCATTCCGCTTTCTCGCGATTTTATGACAATCGTTGAATTGTAACGATCGAATCGATCCAAGACGCACCGTGACCTTTCCTTCGTTTAAATAATTTTTATTTATACGATTCTATGTAAAATATCATTGTCCAAAGCTTGTTGAGAAGTCAAGAGTCCAACTTCAATTAAAATAAAATTAACCGGTATCGTTGGCTTGGTCACGTGTAGTTTACAGTGCTGTGTAATAAGTGTATATGAAAAATTGTATAAAATTGATCAGTGACATTGGTATGTCGTGTTTGAGTGCTTTAAAGGGAAAGAACGCATGGATCTGAAGGAATGTAGAGTGTTTATCGATCTGTGTGTACCTACGCGTGATAGACACGAACACTTGTAACGCGAGCACGTGTGCGGACAAGAGAAAATGTATAAACATATATTGTATAGTTTTTAGCGTTATCATTACCTTTTTTTTTGTATGTGAAAAGGGCAAGAAAAGATCGAACCTATGAAGGTCCTCTTACTGTCCGTTGCTTTTCTTTTTCTAAATCCTGTAATCGAATTACCGGAGAAGGACGAATAAAATATACTCGCGTGTAAATATGTCTCTGCTTGAAGTGGAGTAGATCATAATTGTTAGAAAATTTGCAATCACCACCCCTTGTGATCATACCAAAATATTTATCAAAAATTATTTCACCATTGTAGTGCAATGGCAGCTATACGATTTTCTAATATTCTTTGTTTCGTTAAAAAAAAAAAAGAATATCTTGGCTGCTGGTGTGTGGTCTCGTAGTTTTAATTTTAGCAAAAGTCGGATGATCGATCGTCTCGGGGGTCGGATCGCAAGGGGTTGATTGCACGCTCAAAGTCGCCTAACTGATAAGGGATATCGAAGAGTGCAAGTTGTTGAAATTCAGAGCGTGTGGTCGTGTGCGTTGGCGTGCGTGTAAATACAAATAATGTGCATTTACATTTGTGTGCATTGTTTCGCGAGCGGCTCGACTATCGAACGGTCGTTTGTTTAACGCTGGTGGAGTTTTCAATCTGTAAACTTGCGATCCATCGACGTGTGCTGTTACTTCGCAAGGCTGCGTGTGGTCGTATCGATTTTGGCGACGAAGCCACGCGATACACCACTGTGTGAGTGTGCGTGCGCGTGTGTGTAATTTAAGTGCTGGCCCTTTAGCGACGAGAACCTTCGTGTTTCTTGTACAGAAACGTGCGATATTTTTCAAGCGGGGATTAAGAAACTCTTTAGGATATAAGATAAAGGAAATATATACCCAGGGTGTCCTAACTTAATCTCCCGAAATGTTCCTCTGATTTTATGTGTTTAAAGAAATGTTTTCGATAAAAATGATACACGGCGACTCACGAAACCGATCGAATGTTATCGTAATTATTTTTCATTTTTAATTAGACCGGAAGTTCCGAAGGTGCGTTGTAAATGTAATTTGTCACAGATATTGTAAGTTTCTTTCGGACAACAGTGAAAAGGTATTAAATAAAAGAAAGTAAGTAATTTGTTCGATCGATCGATATCGCGAGTCACTGTACGCTGCTCAAAATAATTTTTGGATCTCACGTGTAAATTGTTTATTGTTTGTCGAGGTGTCGAATTGTATAAAAGCTCCAGATGTACATATATAGTAAATATCAAATGAAAATGTTATAACTGTACTGAGGATTTTTTTGAAATTATGTAATACATTTTGATATGCTGACACTTTTACATTTTACTATGAAAAATGAAATAGAACTGCGACAAAAATTGATTTTGTCTTTCAAAGATATAAATATATTTTATTTTGTCATTTACATGACCAGATGTGTATCTTTTGTTAAATTGCAAAAATATCCACAGTCCAGTTATAACATTAGATTGACAATGTTTCCTTTACTTCTCATGTTTGGTGCATTCTTCAAAATTATTGAAATTCCTAGGTCCCCAATTGTTTTGAGCAGTATAGTTTTATACAAGACGTTGTGTAACGAAATTATTATCATTTATATGGAAGCGTCAAGGAAAAATCAAGGTTACCTCAATTATTTACATAATATGGTATATTTTTTTAATTATATCTGATTTTTTATTATATCTAATTTCATCCTGCTATGACCTTTGTTTACCCTAAACAACCTTCAGTGGTAGGCAGTTTATTAAGTTTTAATTGAAACGCTTCAGCAGTCACAATCAGGTACTAGTGAAAAATATACCATATTTAAATAATTAAGACGACCTTCATTTATCATCGCGCAATGCCTTGAATAAAACCATGTAATTTTTATTGAAAATATTTGTTTTTAAATACTCGAAGTAGGATAATATTCGTTGGGATACCGTGTATGTAGCGATAAATACGAAAAGTAGAAAATATTTTTGTAAAACAGGCAATATGAATGTTCGTGTGGATAACAGACACTGTGCAATTTGTTTTTTGAAGAATGGAACAGTTTAAATGAAACTCATACGATCCGTACAGGATATACGCGCGCGTACGATTAAAATTGTTTAACTTTCTAATAACATTTGATGTTTCCGCATGTTTGCAACTATGTGGAAAAATCTGCACGTGATATTCTGTAGTTTTAATTCCTCTGCTTCTTCGCCCGTGCGAAATGAAAGGAACGTTCGTTACGAACGATGAATAAAATTCATTTCGAAAGTGGAATGAACGCGAAATTAAGAACTGTGTAACCATACCACGGAAGTTAGGCCTATTTCACATTGTTAGAGTAAATGGGAGAGTAAGTAAGGCTGGTAGCATGCATCTGGTTCACTATACTCTTGTAAACCAGAGATGTCCATCCGGAGCAAGGCCTGGGTCTAACCCACCCCTACACTGCGTCCACTCCCTTCACATAATAAGGAAGTCGAGATATAATCTCTAGATCAAACTGATGTTATATATAAAGAAATAATTATACTTATTACGTCACTGTTTCCTGATAAATATTCAGACCACAACCTGCGTGAGGGGAGTGGACGTAGAGTGGGGGTAGGCTGGAGCCAGGCCTTACTCCGGATGGACATATCTGATGCAAACGATTAGCCAAGTGGTTGGTAGAGTACTAAAAGCTAGTACAGTGGAACCTCGATTATCCGTACTGTAATTGGGAAAAAGATGACTCACATTGTAACTATGTTTTGCATAAAAATTATAATTTTATTTTAGAATATAAAATACGCAGTGGTATAAATTTAGATACATAGTGTCACTAATGTTAATTTTAGCTTTTATTGTAACTCACATACTGTGGACTCCGTACTATAACTAGATAACTCGAATTTTAGTGGCAAAGCTAGACATCTCACAGTTTAATTAATTATAACTAATTAATAAGTTAATTTTTTAATAAAATTGTTATTAGAGATCATTGCGGTCTCTTTGGCTAGATTTATTAAACAAATGTGCTGTGCAATTCATTGCTGCTGACAAATTAACCAATTAACGTGGTTACCACAAAACAATAGCTTTTCAATTACCTAGTTATAGTATTATGATTTTTAGATGGCTGATGTCCGGATAATGGAGGTTCTACCGTAGGTGGAATAGTAGAATGGGATAACACTGTGACACAGTGACTCTACCATTAGTTTTCTCCCTCCACTGCATTTTTTATTCTACTATGCACTCTACCACCTGCTAGTCTTGTGTGAACAGTTTTAGTGCAGTAGAATATAGTTGTCGAGCAAAATATTACGTGTGATGTTCACTTCTGTACTATCCTGTGTACTATTTTATTTTTAATTCGTGTGTAAACTGTCTTAAGTCAAAAATGAGATAGTAGAGTGTGTAGACATGTTACTTGCGTTAGTATACTATCCCCTTTACTTTACCAGTGTAAACTATACGGTAATGCTCTGGTTATACAGAACGTTTCAAATATGGGTGACAAAACTTTTGAAGCGCATTCTACTCTTCCTAACGATGAGAAAAGGTCATATTTCAAGTTGCAAATACTTTTTCTTTACAATAGTTTTATAAATAGACTGCCGATGTACATATGTGCAAATATACATTTCTAAACTTCCATATTTCCACCATTAATGCAGTTAAATAAATGAAACTTCAATAAGACTACATTTTCTTCTTGAAATATTTAAAATATTTAATTTTTATTTGATAAGTTATTAAATGTCCACCATTCACTAATTTGGATATATTAAATTGTATAAACACTCGCAGTCTAATTATAAACATACTCCAGTAAAGAAATTATTGTCCCAAAGTGACTTGAAAACATTAAAAAATACCTATATAGTGTGTCGAATTTTATTACACAAAGCTGCAATACGATTTTGCAGTATTTTCTCAGCTGCAGCAGGACAATCCCAGATTAATAATGTTCGTATTTACTGGACCTATCCAATAAAAAATACTGTTACCATTTACTCCCAAGAAAACAAATTATAATAATATTTGGAATTGTACATTCCTATCAAACTCCATTGTGAAAAAAAGTGTTTATATTGTCTTGAGTCATAAATAACTTCTGACACATAACAGACTATTTTCTTTCTAAACATTCAAATAATTTGTTTGGGCTACCGATTTTTGCTTCACAATTGAAGGTAAGAATCTCTAAAACCCAGAAGTACTGCAGAAGCAACAATAATCATCCTGTAATAAATCACCAATAAATTTAAGAAGACAAATCGGAAATTATTTACGATTCAATCCAATATCGCTCAAAAGGGAAGAGTACCAGGACCCATGTTCATGTGATATTTCTTCATTCTTAGCCTGAGTAGGAAACGCTTCTATAGCTTGGTCACTATTTATGAATCATCCTGTACAGTTTAGCGTACGTTTCGCATCGTGAGGGTTTCATTTAAACGATCGTATCGCGAGAAGAGCGAGAAGCGTTGAAATTTATGCGTCGGAGCTCGTACGATGAACGAACACATCGATCGATCGAAACGATCGTGCGAATGCGTGTGTGATTGAGTGCGGATTGCTGATAAGAGAAGTGCCTTTGCTCAAAGAAACAAATTCACTTCGTTACGCGAACTTCATCGCTATCGCATCGATGCCTCCGCATCTCCTGGTAAACCACGCTGCTCAAAACGGTTAAAGGATCGCTCTTACCACGTTCTCCGCTAAATAATTTTGAAATTTTACATAATTCTACAATTTTACGTAATTCTGGAATTCTACGTAAAATTTTATATTGTATTAACGATGTGAAATAGTGCGTTTGTGGAATAATGACAGATTTAAGGGGGCACATGCGGTTAGACGGTCCAAAAAATGGTCTATCTTTGAGACGTTTTTTCGAGAAAACTTTTTCTTCTATTGACACGCGATTTTTTCTCTAAATTGTACCTATCAAGGACTGTGCATCTTTATATTTTCAAGAAAAAATATTAAAAAATGACGAAGATACAGTAGTTGGTGTTAAACATGTTTGGCGGTTGTCACGATTTTTTTTTTATACAAATCAATTGTTTTTTCATGTACATACGTATACACAATTTGCTACAAGCTGGATTTTTAAATTTTATGTTTGACGGAAGTGGCAGCTGTTTGAAAATCGAAGTCGAAATTGTGATTTTTCACGAAAGATATGTTCGTCTTTTAATAATAAGAAACAAACGGAATACATTTAGAAAAATTCATTCAGTAGCTAATTGCATATAATCATGTAAAATAACTAGTCAAAATTTTAAGTAAACCGGTTCAGTAGTTTTAGAAAAATCTTGACAATCGATTTTGAGAACACGATTTTTAAACAAAATATTCATATCAATATAACAAAAGATATTTTTATTACTGCAACTTCGTTGATTTTGAGAATTATAGCGTATTATTGTAGTAAAATATTCTTGAAGGATCGTGTGTTCTGAAACTGTAAAAAAGATTCGATCTTTTTCAAACATTTAGGTCAGTGATGGCCACCGGAGCTGCGGCCTTCTCCCACACTAGGTCCATTCCCCTAATTTCAGTTCCATCCAGTTCGCTCCTCATTCCCCCTTGGTCCATCCTCGTCGCAGACCACAGCCTATAGGAGGGGAATGGATCTGGAGTGGGGGAAGGCCGCAGCTCCGGTGGGCATCACTGATCTAGGTGTATGTGCCCTAAATACAATAATTCTTGCCGTGGCCAGCTCCGTGTAAATATTTATTGTTTATGAAGATGTAAAATACTATGAAAGCTCCAAATACTATACACAGAAAACAGTGAATGAAAATGTTACAATATAAGGTGCATAATATTTTTTTTACTAGTGATATTTGACAGATTGTCTGAACGATTGAAAATCTTGATCCTTTAATTACTTTGAGCAGTATTTTTATCCTCAAAGGTAAACTTTCATTCGATTGTTCGAAATTTTACCATTGTTTGTGCCATCTTTCGATTTACAACGAGATTATGAGTCCTTCAATTTACTGGTTTCAATCAAATTTTATACAATGACAATACCAAGTTTGCAGATTATTGTAGTAAAACTATAGTTGAATTGATAGAAGAGCAAGAGTTGAATGACAGTGATAAATACACTGCTGGTATCTTTATTACTCATCAGTATGTCTGGTTTTAAGGCATTAGGTTGATGCATATGAAATGTCTAATTTGTACGATAATAATTAAACCATCATATTTTTAGAAATAATTGTGTAATCAAAGTAAGCTCCACTCGATTCTACACATTTTGCCAACAATTTCGTCGCTGATAAATCCCATTTTGTTAAAATTCCTGATTTCTGCAATTGATAAATTCTTCAGTGGCTGCTTTTACTTCTTGCTCGTTCTGGAAGACTTTTTCGCTTAAAAAATGATTTAAACGTTCTAATAAATCTGACACATGAGGCGGATATAGAAAATTTCATATCCGAGAAAATGTAATCTCAACACAGTGAAAACGACGCGAAATTCGAGAGGTAAAACAAAATTTTTGAACATAGGTTTCTAACGATAATAACAAGGCTTCATATGGTGTAATAATATTCAACTAAATAATAACATATCTCATACACTTTTTACATAATTAAAGATTAATAGGATAATTTGGACATTAATAACGTCTTTATTATACGATTTACACATCTGTCTATATATGGGTACAAATCAAGGCGAAAGATGTATGATACAAACATGTATCAGTATAGTATGAAGCCCATCCATTGTAAATCATAGTATTTTAATTACATTCAATCAGAATCTTTTAATTTCGCTATAGAAGAAAATTGAAGAGAGCTACAAAAATTGAGAAGAAAATAAAACAATATATATATATACAGTCAAGTACAGTCGACTGAGAAATTTTTTTACATAAATTTTCAAAAATTCCTGACTGATGAGCCTTATTACCTTAACCCTCGTGCGGTCTTCGGATCTCGTTCGACCCATTGCGTCTTCATTTGTTTAAAAAATATCGGAGTGATGACGTTATAATACATGTGACTGGCTATTTCTAGGTTTCCTTAGTTCTTACATTATATTATAAAGTTAGAAATACGAGTTCCGTACATTCGGGGTACTTTCGATAAATAAACCTTGAGTGTATAGTCGAACGGAAGAACGCTCTAGGGTTAATACAATAATTTGTAAATGAAGTGAACAATTATCATTGTATGAAATTTGATTGAAATTAGTGAGCTCAGGGGTTCGTAGTTTCGTTGTTAAGACATTTATCTTCTTCAGTGAATAATTGAGTATTTTATCCATCTGGCTCCAGGAGAAAATCATTGTTAATTTATCGTGCGATAGATGCGCGATGGAGAAAGACGAGACGCTTCTTCGTAGTTTTTATCATAGTATTCGCGAACTTCCGATACGTTGCGTGGAGGCAATCGATCTGAAGTTCTATTAATAAGTCAGACTCGATTATCCCGGACGATAATCTCGCAAAGTAGGCTATTCTTTAATTATTTAATAATAGACAGCAAATGAGTTTTATATCCTCACGTGAAAACCGATTTTGCATACCGTGTATGCTGACTATTTTCTACGTTGTTCATCGAGATCGTCGATTTTTATCCTGAACACACAACCCCGTGATCCACCGTGTGATTTCACCGGAATTTTCTGCGTTCCGCGAGATCGATTTTTCGTTATTTTTCTGTAGGAAAAGAAGCAGAGAGAAAGAAATTATAACGATATAAATATAATGTATATATTATATATTATATTTGTATGTATGTACATAGACGTCCGTTGTAACATAAGTACATAGATACTTAAACAGAAAGTCGAAGTTCGATCAAATATATTTGTATGATACTCGTTTTAAATATCGTTACTGTCTTTGTTTAAGGCGCGATGATAGAAGGGAGAACGAGAGCTTTGCGTTACGATTTTATTGTTATCCGACGTATGTATTACGTTTCATTGTTATAAAATATAATATAAATACTATGACACCGCGGTGTTGAGGTATAAACACTTCAGCCCGAGGGCTTCACGGGAATACCTTTAACCCTTTGGCTGGCAGGCAGCCTTCCGGTCGCCGCGCCTCTCTTATGTAATTGAAGGGATTAAATGCAAAGGGGTGCAAGTTACGCCTTGCTAAACAGTTTGATGCTTAAGAGGACACGTACACCTAGGTGTATCGAATAATCAAGTTTTTTCATTAAGTTTCCGGAAAGTATAAAGTTTTAAGAATATTCTGCCAAAATTTTTAACTACAGCTTGTAACGTTAACGAAGATACAGTTTTTAAACAAAATTTCGAACGTGTTTTTGGAATATAGAGCCGGTTACAAAAGTATTCGGACACCAGTATAGTTTCGAATATTATGCTCCGTATTTTAAGTAAATATATAATAAACACGAACGTATTTTACGCGTTTTAGTTAACAAAAATACAGAAACCGCTTATTTAGTATACCTCAGAACAGACAGTATAGTGACCTCAGAATTAGCCATTACTTTGTTTCTCTCTTATTATTTAAATAACTATGTATACTGAATAAATGGTTTCTGTATTATGGTCAAATGGAAACTGTAATGCAATGTAACATAATAAACTTTTCATTGTGTATTGTAAATGTACTTAATATACAGAGCATAATATTTGAAGCTATAGTATCCAAAGATCTGAAAAAAAAAACATATAGTTCCATTTACAAAACAAACTAGACCTTCATATCTCTGAAAATAATAGCGTAAAAAAAATTCGTCCGCCAAAACATTGGTCCGCTTGAACCATACAAGCTTCATATAAACAATTGTTTTGTATCTGCAGTACTTAAGAAATTACGGGCCTGTATCATTTTAGCGTGAACACACTATGTACTGTAACTTGGCAGCCGGATATATTTTTCGATCTTTGTTCTAATATGACAGAAAAGTGAGCACAATTTTGGTGAAACTGTAGATTTTTTATTTTAAACAGCAAAGACTTTAAATGTAGTTTTAAAAAATTGTAGCTTAGTTAACTGTGTACATGTACAATCTACTTTAAGAAACGATTTGGATTTTGTTGTTAATTCTGGTAATTAGTAAATATTAGTCTGATTTCTGAATCTTTATCGTTTGTTATTTTTTTTTAAGTTTTACGATGTACACTCCTTGACATACACGCTTAATAAAGACAGTCGCATGCCAATAGCGTGCTTAGTTTTTTAAAGCAAAAAATTCTCACATGTGTGTTCAAATGAAATTAAATGTGTCTGTATATTTTGAAAACTATTGATTTTTCAATGTATATCTAATGATACTTCTTTATTTATTTTGTTAAATCATAAACATCCTCTATATTCAAACACCTTTTACAAAACAGTCTAATTTTTCTTTATATCTCAGGAGCTATCGATTTTTTTTACTCATAATAATTAATATTTTTCTGTTTGTTTTATCGAATCCCATACATAGCCGCAGTAAAGATCACCACTTCTACAACACCCTGTATTAGTTCCTATTGAAATAGCAACATTCTTGCACCTTTGCATTTAACACCATCAACCTATGCTTTTTAATGTAATTATGTTCCTTTTTTACGATTCTATCATTTTCGTAACAATTGTTTAGAAACAACGATTCATCTTTGTAACGTTGAAATCGTAAAAGAAATTCATGTTTTGTTGTCGTGCCTAAAATACACTCTCGACGCACCCCCTTTAGGAAAAAATTTTGTGATTAAAGCTTTCAAATTCTCAGGGATTACAGGTTATTCGTACCTTCATGCGATGCTGTATATCATAGCGTAATTAGATAATATTGCAAAATGATGTTATGCGAACATTTTTATGTTACAATTGAGCTCTTTATTTTGAAAATGGCACAAGTCACTTTTCCGAGAAAAATGAGTTTAAGCTGTTTGGGTTATAAATAGATATGAATTTTTTCATCTATAAACAATTTATTGTCAATACCTCTCAAAATCCTTGAATTGTAAATATATTTATTTTGAAAGTGGCATAAGTTGACTTTGCACAAATTTGGTTTTAGGTATTTTGTGTTATTTAGGAAAATTTTAACATGTAGCCAAGTTGGCAACGTTAAAACCAGGGACAGAAATTATTTATAAAATGTCAAACACACTGAAATTTCCGAAGATTTAATAATTTCAGTTTCTGATGATGAATAATCTTGAATATTAAATATGTTACATGAAATACTTATACTTATATGATTTACTTATGAATTCATAAAGTATACATTACTTAAATTTATATAAGTTTCCAGTTTTAATAAAATATTAACACGTTGAATGCCGTGGGGGTCACCGGTAGGTAAAAATTTAATTGAATTAAATAATTATTGATTGTCGAAAAATTCTGAGTGAACTTCATACTGATACAATAATGTAGGGACAGAAGAATATTATTGAGTACTCAAATCTTTTTTTTCTTTACGATTTATATAAAAAATAGTAAATTATATTGTGCCTGATTAGGTATGGCTGTTTTCACTGTGACACTCAACCTGTTAGTTTTGAAAATGGTTCAAGTTACTTTACTAGTACGAAAGAAGGTCGATTCTTAGAAAAATAGTTATAAATGCTCGAGACAACAAATGCAAAATAAACTTCTCAATAATAAGCAATAATATTTTCAGAAACATTAAAATGCAAAATCCGAAATATCTGAATACAACAAAAAGTTGACTTATGCCACTCTCAAAGTAAAAGCCTCAATTGGCCTTCGCGTTCATATGGCTGCCATCCAGACATGATTGCCAGTTATGAACATTGTTGCAAGTTTTCCCGGCACCTGTAAAAACTTCGTAGGAGGGACGTTAGAGAGGAAGGGGCTTCACGAGAATTTTAATAAAACTTTGTTACACCGAAGTTTTACGTGTAGTGCGCAACCTCATGTCGCAGAGTGCGCTGACTTACACCGCTTTCACCCTTGTCGGTAATTCAGATCGGTGGATATTGACTTCCGTTTTAGAAAAATGTTCAATTATTGCGAATCTACTCGGCCTTTTTAACCCTTTCACTGCCGTGACTCTGACGTAAAAGTACGCACTGTGTGCGGCGAACTTGTAGCAGCCAACAACTGTTACACAGAGAAAACTTTTGCACGCATTATAATGTAAAAATTAATTGATTTAGGAAAGAAGATTCTTTAAGAAATTTTAAAATGAATACAGAGTGCTTGTAACAGCAGATAGCACACGATGAGCGGTTTTGTCGAACGCCTATAAGCAATGACAGGGTTAATGCTAAAACTACTGAAGATTAATTATACCTATTTCTACCGAAGAGTGTATTAATATATAATTTTTACATTGATTCAATGGAAATTCGAAATAAGATTATTATTCATAAAAAATAAATTACGTATAACATTTTCTTTATTACGACAAAGAAAAATGTAGAGAAGTATATGTTAGTTTTAGTCAACAGTTTTATACAGGATGATCCAGAAAGGTTTTATACAATCAAAAACTGTAGATTCTCCATGCTAAAGGAAATCGAAAGGTATTTTACCATTTTCCAATCTGCAGCTTCGTTTTCGAGATATAAACGATTGAAAATTGAGTATTCGCTGTGTGTGTGTGTGTGTGTGTGTGCGTGTGTGTGTGTGTGTGTGTTTCTTCGTACATTTGCGGTTGAGCGATCAGCTGACGGCACGTTGCTGTGATCTACACTCATACAGAGGAGCACGTGTAGACTCACACACGCACACACAGCGAATACTCAATTTTCAATGGCTTATCTACAGTTTTTGTGTTGTACAACGTTTTTGGACACTCTGTATATTATTCAGCACACTTCTTGCAGAGCGAGATATTCTTAATAGTACAAATTCCATAAACACATTTACTACATGTACCGTAGATATGGTTGGTTTTTATCATTATTAATAGTAAAACCAATCTAAATCTACATATATATGTTAGTATCCCAGAAGAGTTATTAATTATTTACTAATTTTATTAAAAATTACAAAACGTATTTATTAGGTGGATGCAAAAATAATTGCGGTATTTAAACATCAACTTTAAAGTAGTATACCTATTTGTCGAGCTTTTTCGATTTTCCAATTTGGTGCAAATGTCGAGCAATTGTTGAATGGTCAGCTTTTAGTTCCTCTGCAACCTTTCGAGATGTTTTGTTAAGTTGTTTTGCGGAAAACAGCTTCAAGGCTCTTGTCTCCATTACGAAATTTTTGGAACCAATGTTGAGCTGTACGTTCGTTGACGGTTCCCTTAACCAAAATGCTTACAGTTAGTTGAAATTGCAAGCAGTTTCCGCTACTTTACGTCCCATTTTAAAGTCATACAATAAAATCGCTTGAATTTGCATTTTTTCCATCTTTAATTTGACAGCCTAAAATAAGCTAGAATTAGCAGTAAAAATAAAACCATTAGCATGCATCAGTAGAGCGAATTTCGTGCTTTAAAATGGTATATTATATGAACATAATTCTATAAAAGTTTATTCCATAATAAACATCAAAGTTTAAAATAACAAAAACAGCAATTATTTTTGCACTAACCTAATATTAATACTATTTGTGACCAAATAAGTAATATTCGAGTGCGAATCACCCATATACAGCTGACATAGCTGTCAAAGTGTTAATGAGCACCGCCCTCGTGTCTCAAGACTAAGCTGTCGGATATTACTTGTTTTATTTACAGACAGTTGGAAGAATTAAAGGGATCCCGGTTACTTAATCTAGGTGTGTCCAATTTGTAACGTAGCTGACAGATGACTGGCGTTTCGTTAGTGAAAGAATAAACGAAATGGTCGACTATAATCAGGTATGCGTAACGCGATCATCTTTAATTGTTACGTGAAGGTTATACGAGTATACAGGGTGTCCCATGCAACTGGGGCAAGCTGTCTGTTCTAAACGGTTAGAGATGGATAAAAATGCTATAAGTCAAAATTAGATGTATATACAGGATGTCTCATGATCATATATACGTAAACTGCAATGCGTTGATTGTTTACAACAGTTTCTATTATTAAGTATAGCTTTACAAATACGTTAGATCAATTTTGTCGAACTGTTCTTATGTTGTAGTGCACTAATTTATATTTCATGTTTCTGTGATAAGTTTTTTTACAAAGTATTTGTGGACCTGTGTTTGTGTAACATCTTTTGTTTATTCCTACTCGTAGAACATACTGTATCTGTTTGGCCGGGAAAATCTGAGATACCGTGTGCATAGTAATACAGAATATCTGAATGTATAAAAGGCAGAACAACAGTTCGACGTATTTTCGAAAAGAGAATTGAAAGTATGCAAATGTGCGGATATATGAAAACTGTTGCTTTGCATGTTATAAAAACATGAGACTGATAATTTTTATATTCTATAAGGTATGATATATATGACTACATGTATGTTATTTTATTCAACTTTTAAACAGTTTCCAAGATATTCGAATGTACTGATTTAAAGAGACACCCTGTGTATTTAAAACAAGTAGTTATCTGTAGACTGTTTACCTAATAACCCGCTCGCACTTTTAAACCTTTTGTAACAATGTGTGTTTTAATACTGTAATTTGTTGCTCGCTTAAAACAATTCCGTTTACAATTGTTTCTTGCTTTACATTATCGAAAGTGACTGAGAAATCGTGTTAAAAAAGTGCTCAAAATTTTAAATATTTGGAATATCTTCCTCAACAAGAAATATTGTTTCCAGGTTCGAAGGTACGTGAAGTGAAAACGTTGTATTTCTCCAGCTCGCGACGTACTTTTTCGTCGAGTGTTTGGAAAACGAGATCAGAGTAGTGTAAGGAGCTTGAGACGATTTTATACAGACAACAGATATCATCGTGCTGAAAAAGCACAGCGAAGAAGAAAATCTTAAAAATCGTACAAATCGTCTAAAATAATCAAATAGAATTGTTATTTTTACAAATAATGACTAACGTTTGTCAGTTTGTTAATTACGAATATATTATCAAAGATTCTAGTACTTTTACGTTAAAATTAGGTGGTACTGTATATTTCTAGTTAATTTTATGTTGAAGAATTAGAAGGTAACACAAAATTCTAGAAGAATCGCGTGCAAACGTTGTCAGAGGCGTGGTTCTTGCTCGTAATTTACTTAATGCATTTTCATTAATTAATTCAAATTCCCATGCAAAATATACTGCTGAACCCGTAATTACAAGAGTACCGTAAATTTTTTTTTAGTGACAGTAAGGGTACTTCATAAATATAATTTTATTTAGTCTGAAAACGAGTACATAATTTATTTAATCATGCATTCTGTTAGATGAAAATGTTTGTTTAAATTTAAAAACAATTTTCCATGTTTAATAATGCTATATTTCATAAATGTACACGTTTCCAGACTCAACTCTGAATTTACCAGGAACCATCGGATTTAATTAACACTTTGTGTGCCACGCTGTATTAGTTTAACATAGCAAACATTCTAAATTCTTATAGAAAATGAATATAATCTTAAACAATATTCTTGGTAAACAATATTATTAATCACTTTCATAATTTTTCTATTAGTCATGTTAGACTTTACTAAATACATTTATTAATACTATACACGATCAAATAAATGATAATTAAACGACATGTCACTCAAAGTGTTAAATTGCCTGATTCTGCTTTCTTTTTTAGGGCCACTCGTGTCGTGGAGTTCGAAAAGCTGGTAGGATGAGATCAGCTGGGTCTGCAGGCAAGAATATTACTTTTCAAACAGACTCTCGTGGAAAACAGTGACACGGGTACGACCTATTTTCTCAACTCTCTAACGTGTATTAATCGCGTTCCACGTAATGAAGTACGGGAGACCTGTTTGCTCAAAAAACACGAAGAAACGCGTAAATGAAATGCTACATGAAGCTGAAATTTTTCAGCTCCTATTTGCGCGAGCGAAATGATACGATTGAGGAGTCAACGTTGGAGCAGATCGATTGATATCAAGTGGCCTGAGAAAATATCTAGAGCACGGTAAAATTTTTTACAGATCGATGAATTCTGCACACTCAAATCGACCTTAATCTATTCAGGATGTAGACGCATTTGCGTGTATCCAATTTTTGACAAATTCGAATATTCTTGTCGGAGATATAATGAACATTATGCTATCCAATGGCTGCATTTGTGCATACTAATATTCTTGGAGGTTTTTCAATTTTTTTAATTTTTTGTGTAATAGGTATCGATTTATATTGGATTATTAGGTTAGCGAAAAGGTTTTATCATATATGTAAAGTAAAATTGAAAGTAAAGGTACACAGTTTCTAATTTTTATTAAATATAATGAACGAAAAATGAAGTTATTTATAGTAAAGTATACTATATTTCATACAAAGAAGGTACTTTATATGTTTAAAAATTAGAGATCGGTCCTTTTATTTAAAATAGGGTCTTATAGAGTATCGACAAATCTTTTACACCAATTTAATAATAATAATTAAGGTGTCCCAAAAAGCGTCGTCAGCTAGTTCTGTTATTAGAACATACACAGTACTCTTTTGTCATTTTTATGTTGTGCATTATAATGTTATACATTCGTACCAAGGTCCAAAAGTTTTAATATGTCGAAGGGAAGAATTTGGGCTGTTTTTATGAGGGAATAAAAATGTGAATAAGCCATACAATAAATGTAATGAAATACAGAGAGACTGTACTAGAAAATAAAGACGTTTTTCTTTTATTTTTTCTTCTGCAAATCAGGGTTAGACCAGAAGCTTTTGGACCTTACCACGTACATATTAATACATCATCGAAAAATTATTTTTACGTCGAATACAATGACATATTTTTAATTCTGCTATATCATAATTTCTCAATTTATTTCTTTTTTAGAAAGAACGTCGCAACAATTTAAATTATAGTACTGTCATATTACTACTGGCAACATAACTATAAAGTTGCTGAAATTGTACAAAAAACATTCAAAATGAAAATTGAGAGAGGCGTTCAAACTCGTACGGTGGCTCAAAGGATCCAATAATAAAACTTCCGATTTAATTGCAGCTCATTCTGAAAAAGAAATAAATTGAAAAAGGTAGACACAGACTAATGAAAAATATATCACTGTATTAACAAACATATACTTTTTATCCCAATGAACAACTTAAAAATGCTGGAACAAAAATGAGAAGAATAGTCGGGGACCTGTTTCGCGTATGACGCCTGTCCAGGATTGCTCGTTTTTCCTCCCTTTTCCCTGGTGATCCACAACCCCTCGGGAAGCGTCAAAATTTCGAAAGACATCATTGCCCTGGTGGAGGCCACGTTGGCGCCGTTTTGTCGTGTGTCGGCATCGTTCACGGAAGCGTGCATGTGCATAGTGATGGCATCGATCGTCTACTTTTACCTGGCATTGAATACTTCTTCGCAGAAAATACGATGCTTTTGTATTTAGCAACTTGTTGATACAAAGAATTTCCGAGCCGGTTAATGACTCGGTAAACGCGTGGACTGCCGTCGGCGTCATCGGTGACCGGCGTCTCAAATTGTAGTTAATTAAATATCTATTGATTCTGACAGTATTCTGAGCAAACTTCACACTGTCACGTTAATGTAGGAACACATGGAAATAGCAATGTATGTCGTGTCTGACCAGAGGTGGCTGTTCTCACTTCCGTAATGAACGTGTAAATGTCCATCTGCTCCAGTGAAAAGCGCCGTGCACGATCAGACACAAAATTGTCTTTCAAATAGAGATTCTTAAGAACAAGAATATTGAAGTACACGATCGTAGACTTGGGTGTAAAGTGTTTCATTGTCAGTAGTCAAGGAAAATTAGAAATCATTGCCAAGGAAAAATTGTTATTGCATATTGAGCATTGTGGCTTCTTGATCGGGTACGAAATTTGTGAGCTGCTATGTAATTTTCTGATATTATTTTATACTTAAATTTAATGTGTGTATCAGTGTTTGCATGTTGCATATATTGTTTTATTATATGGATAAAGGTTACATACAATTAGTCTGTGTATATAAAAACTTAAGTTTGCTGTTATGTGGACCGCATATTCAATATTGTTATTATAATGTATATTATATAGCGAAATTACTGAAATGTCCCTTAGTACTGAAATACGAAAATTAACTATAATTTACAGTATCAGAATATTGACATACTTAAACAATATTCAAGTTGCAAAATATTTGGTTCATCTATCGCATTTCATTTTTAACATCTATACATATAATAATTACAGGTTCCGATAAATGAATACAATATTCCTTGGTAATAGAATACGAAAATTAATTATAGTTTATTGTAATACAACATTAAAGTCCTTAACACATCGACTGCCATAGTGAAAATTGCCTTACTCAGTCAGACACATTATAAAATGCTTTTCTGATTACAGGTACTTAAGAAAGCAAATATTCAATTATACAAGCGTATACTTATGATTTTTTACTAACATTCTGGCATTGATTTCAATTCGAATTTTATAAAACTTAATAATTCTTTAATTGGGTAACATCTGATGCGCCAACTCACGTAACCCTGCGTGGCAGTCAACTTGCTAAAAAATATTCCGGGTACAGAATATTTGGTTCATTTATTACACTTCATTTTTAACATTTGGTACCAGAGTACGAAAATTCTCTTGGTACCAGAGTACGAAAATTAACTATAGTTTACAGCACCAGACTATTGACATACTTAACCCTTTGGACTCAAATGACGAGTCTGGCTTGTCGTAGCAACTTAATGAACTTCAATCTTCTATAACATTTTGTAATAAAGTAGACACATGTGCAAAAACATACTTTTTCATTTTGTTAAAAATATTTAATTTAAGAATTGAGATTTGTTGTTTTCTTCTCAATCCCCGTTTATATCGATAGGAATAAGAAAATTAAGTTCTATTCGTATGGAAAAATAACCCGAATTTAATTGTATGTAAATGGGTTAAACAATCAGGATGCAGAATATTTGATTCATTCATCAGGAACCGAGTTCAATGAAACGGTCTGTCGTACCCATCGCTACCAGTGTATCTCCACCTTTCGCGCGACGCGGTTCGGTTGGGTCGATAGAGCCTCTGTCTCTCTCTTCCACACCCGTGCACCCTCCTATCTTCCTTCTTCGTCTTGCAATTTCCCCTGTAACTGGTGGGGGCAGCGGTAGGGGTAGGAGTAACCGAGCAAGACGGGAAATCGCGAGTTCTGTCAGTGGCCTCTCGGACACGAAAGCGTCGAGATTGTCGGCAACGGTGTTCGTCCCTCTTTTTCCACTAGAACTTCACGCGGTTTTCACTCGTTTCCCAAAATATCGTCGCATCGAGAGTGTCCCTCGAGACGATCACAAGGTAACGTGTTGAAATGCATGCCTCGTCTACACGACACACCGTGTTGTTTCTGTGCGCTCGGGGGTGGAACGGGGATGAAATTGCCGACCTTGTGACACAACGTTCCTCCGAAACAATTTTTCCTCGATTAGGTTCGACCGAGGACAGGTCAGACGCGAAGTGCAACGCGACAGTGTGTCCTTTTTGTTCCCTTCTTCCGTCGAAATGTACGATCGCACGACGTCGTTGTCGATCTTTCGGTGTGATACAGCAGCGAATCCCGAGAAAATCCGTGGCGGCGTAAGTTCGCGACAAGAGACATAAATTATCGGCTGAATTTCGCCGGAAAAGTTGCACAATCGATCGGGAAACTCGGGTGAAATTCGGTCGAGGCTTAAGGCGGCCGGTGTTGTGCACAGAATCTTATTAGATCCTGTTTATTTGATAAAAGGAACAGCGGCACGTTTCTTTGCGGAAGCTGAATATCGACGGAAAGAAGATTATAAAATCCTGCAGCGGGTTTGATAGCAGCTGCGATTAAATGTAACCGCAATCTGAATAGAATTATTTTTATCCGGCATAATGAGGACTCGTTAACAAAAGATGCTTTTCCTGTTTCCGCATTCTATTTTCCCTTTGCACGTTTCAATCTTCTTCTGCGGCTATTCAAATAATTACAGATTTTACGTTTTATTGTTGCATCGCCGTTGTTGTTGTCAGCTGTATAATAGTGGCGGTTGTACTATAACGAATTCGTGATTCATTGGTATTCTGGACTATGAAGCGGAGATCTGTTCCAGCTTGGAAACGATACGTAAATTTTGATCAGTTAAAAGTAATTAACTTTCTGAACGTCTGTTTTAAACGGTTTGTTCTGCGTGAAAGGACCTCGCGAAGGAGGGGAAGACTTTGATTAAAACTTCAATTTATCTTTGTACTATATTCTGCGACTCTTGAGACGTTCAGTAAACTCTTGGGAATATCATGAGTAACGTTTGAATTTTTACGTATTTTATTAATGGTGGGATAATTAAAATGGAAGTTTGAAATGAAGTTTCACAGTAGGAGAGGGAAAACTTGTTTATCATATATTGGATTGGTGCATGTGAAATGTGAGATTCGTACGGTAATGATTAGACCGCCATATTTGCCAGGAAAATTATTTATCCATTCCTAATAAGCTTGAATTAATATTATATATTTGTTCCAACGATTCTGCAGGTGGTAAATTCCATTTTTACAAATTTTGGAATTTCTGATTACTGAAATGGATATATCATGATTATTCAATGACTGTTTTTACTGTTTGCCCATAAAATTGTTGGAATTTGACATACGAGCTCGTTTAATCACGAAACAGTGTAAATTACGCGAAATACACTCTTATACGTGTTAATTTTGAACAGGATTTAATAATTAAAAAAGATTGAGTAAAATTTTCCAGCCAGAATTTAACGATAAATTGTTGTAACTAGGTTATAGATTTTCATACAAGTTAACATATTTAAATACGTGTAAATTACACATTTTAATCCTTTGAGTTCTATAAATTTACGTACACGTTTCGAAAAATTGTACACGTTGTGCTACGGGCCACCGTACTGGTCCTATCGCAGATGTTCATCGCACTCTACAAATCTCTGTATTTGAAGGATCTATTACGTCAATATATCTTATTGTAATTTGTATGTTTTGTTAAATATCTTGCAGTTTTTCTGCACTGAAATAATTTATGAATTCACCTCGTACACGTTATAGTAATGAAATATTCAGTCTGTCGCGTGTTCTACCGTAGAAAATCTCAGTAAGTACACGACGAACGTTTTTTCTTTCGAGACTCTCGAGGCCAAAAGGGTTACGAGTGGAATGAAGTAAAAACTAGATTTTGTAACTTGTGAAGCTCAGAATACACGTGGAGTATTTTGTAAGTAATACGAATTTTAATATAAAATTTTAGTGTCTCATCCGTAATGTTAGATTTTTAACGTACGATTCTTCTAAATACATATACAGACAAATTAGTCGTTCAATGTCCAGCTGAATTTGTTATTGTTCTGTTACAAAAGAAGTTATCATTGTAACTTATGTTGGCATATTTTGACGAAGGTGTAGCCTGATGGCTGCTCCCGAATGTCTGATATGGTACACAGTATTTATGTTTTGTTTTTTTTGGTATTCAGGTTGTTTGTGAAATAGGAGCATATCCTGACAAACAAACAGGGATCCTGAAACTCTTTCTCTTCGAGATATAAGTACATATTCTTTGCGATGGAGTTTGATAAGAATGCTTACCATGTGTACAATTTCAGGTGTTATTGTATTTTTTTTGTTAGGTGTAAATAAGTGCAGTATTTGCGGTTGGACAGTTCTGGCACATTACAATTAATGTATCTTCTAGTAAATACGAAAATTATTAATCTGTAAATGTCTCGATATAGTTGAAACGATACTCCAAAATTATATTGCTTCCTTGTGTAATAAAATTCGACATGCTATATTGGTATTTTTAATATCTTCGAGATATTTTTACACTTCGAAATGAGGGATGGTTTGATATAGAAAAAGTAATGTCCAGTAATTTCTTTATTGGAGTATGTTTATAATACTGTTGTAAAGAAACAATTATCTGTAACTCAAAATGGAAAGATTTTTGGGCAAATGTTTGTACGATCTTTTTTCATCCTTAAGGTGACTAGAACACGCTATTAAAGATTTGCCACCTATTTCTGAAACTTCCTGTATGTTCTGTAAAATTGCATATATTTTACAAATTGAAGAAACTTCTAAAGGACAACAATATCAGTTTTTAAATAAGCGAAACAAGCTTCATGAAAAAGAATTAAAGAAACTCCTCACCAGTTCTTTGAGAAGTAGAAACTTTTCTTAAAGGTAGAATAAGTGTCGAGGCGTAGGACCATGAGTTAAAGAGTATTATCAATGAGCAATCCAAATTTCATAATAAGATTCTTCTTACATAGTGAACACCCCACTTATGTTTATCGATGTTCCACTTTTGCAGTCACATTAAAACAATAAATATTGAACCCTAAAAATCGATATTTGCAAAAATAATTGCCATCTGGTCACAACAATAGAACTGATATTATTTATACTATGCTTGCTAATAACTTATACTCAGGATGGTATAACCTTAACACATTGACTACCACAGTGAGAACAGTCATTATCAGTGAGAACATTCAGATACGATATAAATTGCTGTTTCTAACATAAATCGTATAGAAAAGTAATATTTAAGTATTCAATCCTGTTAATCAGTTTCTAAATCGGTGCTGCACTGTTATAATTGTTCAAAATATTTTCAAGATCAGTAGGTATTTAACTAAATAAAATTTGAGGCACCGATCACTCTAGACTCCTGTAGAAGTCGACGTGTTAAAAATAAAGAAAATAAAGTAAAGCAAAATTGCATTTGCATCAGATTTGCATTTCGATAAGAGTCCATTTCGTTTGCACCGACCTAACACTTCGTAGAACTAATTAGCGTGTTTGGATTCACGAAGTGGACTCTTCATTAAAATGTCGTTCGAGAAAATAATTCAGTGAAACAAACTGTAAAGAGTACACGACGCAGAACAACTGCGGAGGCGAATTGTACTCCCTGTGGAATCTCCAAGCATCGTGAATCGTTTGTAAATACGAGGGCGTAAAGGGTGTGCTTACGAGGGGATGATCACGAGATGACCGATGCTAATGTCATGATTCGTGGCCACTTTCGTTCTTTGTGTGGTTCGAACACCGTTTATCGATCTGCAGGTCTTAACCCCGTGCCTTACAGCCACGAGTCACACTCGTGACATAGAATATGGCTGACACTTCTTTTCTATTAATATATATGTAGGTGTACGATTTGACACGAGGCCGTTTGGTACATAATTTAATTATTTTTTGAACGTTTGACATTTGACATTATTCTGCCCTCCTTAGCTCAATTGTCCGAACAGTTCAAAACATCCGAGAAAAATGAAGTTCTATCATTATAAACCATATGAAAGGCAGTTAGGACAAATAAATTGAACTGTTTTTAAACCCCTACACAGCACGTAGGACACTCTAACTTCGTTTAAATGGTAACAAACATATCGAACTCCAAATATTTCAAAATATCTTGAAAAATGTAAACATAGCAGATAGGACATTTTGACTAAGGGGGACAGTGTTGTCGCTTTTGTATTAAGGGTACGAGTAATTCTCCAGTGAGAGTTACTGTATGTTTTGGTATTTGTTCATTGCTGGTTGAGTGTACGTGTAAGATCCATAGGATGTTTTCTGCTGTTGAATCGCCTTGGTATTTCAATAGTGTGTAGTGTTCGTATTAGCTTATCTGGGTATTTTGTCGTATATGTTGTAACTTCCTCTGCTACAGTTGGAATTTTTAAATCCTTTCTCAGTTGCTCATTCCTTACATACCATGGCGCGTTGACTATAGTCCTTCATATGGTGTGTCGCAGTGCCTCTAGCTTGGAAATATGCGGCTTGGCAGCTGTCCCCCATAACTGTATTCCGTATGTCCAGATGAGTTTGAACATGACATTATAGTACAATGAAAGTTTATTTTCAGGAGTTAGAGTAGAATTGCGTGCAACAAGCCTTGACATTTGTTTCTGTCATAGTTCGATTCCGTCAATTTTTGTTTTAATGTGGCGAGAATATGATTTATAGCATTTTAACTATTCAGAGGATTGTTAAAAGCGAATCGTATGTGCTGATAGACGATCTTCATTTATCAGGCTATTCTAGGACTTGAACAGTGAACTATATCGCACGAAATCGTTGGAAAAATCGTAAGGCACGGGGTTAACAGCGTGTTAGAGGTACAAGCAGAGGACACGTTACTTTATTCGCCCAAGTTTCAGACTGGTTATTCCGCTAAAGGACCTTTGGCGATTTGAACCATCGGCAGGTGGTTTCTACCCCCAAACAGAGACAGAAAAATTGTCCGCTTCGAATACTTTGACGATCGCAAAGGTTTTTTGAAAATTAGTTGTTGCATACCGTGATCTTCGTCGTGATCATGAAGATATTACTGGTACATCACACGCTTAATTAAATTCGTGTAAGTGGTTGATTCATTAACTCGGGAGTTACCCAACGAAGTAGTCGAGGCATTCATGCATAATTTTGTGCTTGATCTGACCTTAGAACGGTTCTATGCGGGTGCTTATGCTAAACTTCGTAGCTATGGGTAGCCAATCAGCGTTCAGATGGTTGGAAAACTTGAATTTCGCAAGTGTCGAACGCACGGTTACCTGGATAGCGGTAATTAACCTGTTAACCGTTTTTTGATCAGGAGTGCCCATTGTTTATAGTTAAAAACGAATAAACATGAGGAAAATTGTCTCGTCCATTACAGAGTAACTTTCAAATGACACGTTAAATCGTCTTCTTCGATCAACTGGTTGAAATATTTGTCAGCAAATACTGTGAGAATAATTAACAGGCGCCTTCGTTATGGTGGAGCAATTTTTCACAGGACGAGTTAACTCGTCTTCCCGAATTAACAGGTGAAGAATTCGGAGTCTACGTGCTTCCTGGCCAGGTGTCTTAGGTTCATGCCAGTTGCATGGTTTTAGGAGTTCCCTGTACGTCATTTGCTATGGAGTTCATAGAGCTAAAATTAAGTTAAACTTTACTGATGGTTCTCAAACGTAGATATTCTAATCTTGACCCGGATAGGATACGATTCTCTAACATTACGAATAACCCGCCTAACCCAGTGATCGCTGTTCTGTAACGCTACGGGTAATCAGGTTAACACCCTACTTTGTGTTACACCCTCCTTCAGAATTCTGAGACAACTTCATATTGTAGGATTTATTCAGACTAAACTCACAAGAAAAGCTCCTTGAGTGGTCGTCACAGATTTTGATGTGCTTTGGCATGTTGGTAGATCATGTTATTACGAATCCTCCTATATATGGTTTCAAGCGTAGACGGTCAATAGTTTAAAAGATATTTAATGTTAAAGTTTTGATACGGTTTATCTATTGTACTCTAATATGTGCTTTTAACACGTTCCGTGCCGCGTGGGTCGTATGCGCCCCACGCACCAAATTCGATTATTCTAAATAAATGGTAAGATTCTTTGTACTTCAATTAAAACGAACGTCACAATAATAGTACCAAATGAATGGTATATGATAAGACAATACAATATTTGTGTTTTTAACATTATGTATTTATAGAACATTATTTTCACGCGTCTGACTAGTTATGAAATTTTTCACTGTGGCATGGAACGTGTTAAGTATAAAAGTGTGGAGTAGTCGCGAAAGCGCTGGATTCCTACGCAGAGTTTATTTTTTGCACGCAGGTTCAAATTCCTGGGGAGAAGTTTCATACTTTTTGTATGTTGTTTCAAGTATTAATGGGATGTAAATTGTGAGAATTGCAGATCGGGAGTATAGAGGATAGGGTGACTGATCAATGACACTCTGGTTAAACTATATGTACATAGTTAAATATAAAGTAACAAAACTGAATAACTCTGTCTCTTACTCTTAGCTCTGATCTCTGCACTCTTACAATTCTGAAACAGCTGGCACGCTTTCCATTCACTCTGACATTATATCTCACACCCTCAATCATTCTTTCTCTTTCTCGCCCTAAACTATACATGCATTCCTAAAATTCACTCGATCACGTTCGCCCTACGATCCTTTTCCTCAGTCACACGATCCCTGACTCTCAGTTCCAAACATTCCTCATTCACACCTCAGCCTCTCGAACATCGTCGCGTTCCGCAGACACACTGCTTCTAGAAATCCATACATTCGTCGCGCCAAGTCGTCTCGAAGATAATATCGTAACAATAACGTCGGAACACGATTGAATGCTCAAATATTCTTTGCGTAGTAATTCGTGCTTGCTAGAAGGAATTTGGCGGTTGGTCAAATCTACAGTTCTACCTGTACGGTCTTGTTCTTGCGGCCAAACAGTGGGTCTCGCTCTAGCGATCGAATTAACGGTTCGCCCTTCGTGAACCAGCAACAACAGTTCAATCGCCCTTCGAGAATTAGGCTTCTCGAGCACCCAGATGCTCCCGTCTCATTGTACTGTATAATTGTATGTGTGCGTGAAAACGCCATCGTCATCGTTACTCGTCTATATCGATGTATTGTGTTAACACGTTGAACGCCCCGTCAGTCACCGGTGACTGACATCTAAAATTTAATTTAATTAAATAATTATTGATTGTCGCAAAATTTTGAGCAAGCTTCATACTGTAACAATAATGTAGGAACAGAAGAACACGATCAAGTACTCAAATGTTTTTTTTCTTTATGATGTATATAAAATATAGTAAATTATATCGCGTCTGATTAGGTATGGCTGTTTTCACTGTGGCGTTCAACGTGTTAATGCGTTCCCTGTCACAGTAGAAAATCCCATAACTAGACAGGCCCGCGAAAATGGCTATTTATTGATACACGTGGTTGATTGTACAAATATTTGTCTATTTGATATTACACTTTCTATTTCTACTATCGTTTTAACGTAAACATTACTCAAAATTTCATAAGGGTTGGTAGTTCTGCGATCGCATTAAAATTGATGGGGGTACCGAAGACGGTACACGTGGCAGGGAACGTGTTAGAAAACGGAGCCAGTAGGCCAATAATTTTGCCGTTCACCGAACAAGAATTTAGAGCTGTCACTTTCTTTCTCTGTCTGAATCCAGCATCTATTTCACGGGCTCACAGCCCAAATCGCACAAGTTTTAAACAGCGTTTATGATTTATATTAAAAAAAGTAAGTTATATCGCGTCTGGCCAGGTATGACTGTTTTCACTGCAATATTCATCCTGTCAGAGATTCCTCGAGACGAAGTTAGAGTTTCGTTCGATTCTTTTAGTACGCCTAGAATTCATGTTCCAGTTTCATTTGAAATTTAAAGCGCACTGCCAGCCAGTTCGCGGAGGGTCCGTGATGAATTATGTTCTATCGGAAACTAATATTATCCAGGGATTTTGAAGTGGATAGGACTCTTTGTCGTTGATCACCCCTGATACTCTAAAACATGTTACAAGAAAGAGAGTCCTTGAAGTAGGCGATAGTATCAGAATTGTCCACTGCAATTGTTGTACATGCATCAGCTCATCCCATAAGTAATGTTGCTTCGTTTTCTACGTCAAAGAAGTATAGATATCTTGTTTATGTGATGAACGAATACAAACTATAATATGCCTTTGAATGATCATTCTTTCTGTAGACTAAACTGAACATTCAAAGCATTTGGACCTACGCGGAGATGAAAAAAGTTTCGAGAACAAACAATCAAAACAAACGAACGAATCAAACAGAATAAAGCAACTAAAAATGTGTTAATAAAGGTGGATACAAATATCATTCGTTTCGGAGTGACAAGACGTCATCATCGGTGAAATATTACTACTGTCTGCGAGATATGTTCAATATGTCTTCAGTTCATTTCAACAAACGCTTTGGCACGTTTTCTCATGAAGCACGTACACGTTGAAAGATTCTGGAATTTCTGTTACCTCTCGACGGTAGTTTTCGATTCGCAGACTCAACTCATCTAACGAAGTAACTGGTTTACTGTACACCCTACTTTTTGGGTGGCTCAAAGGTTAAAGGCTCAGTGTATTGTACAATAATATTAGTAAGACAGAATACATATGCTAAATCTTTTGTGTACTGTCTTTAGCGGCAAAAATGTAAAGTTGCAATATAACGCAGGCGGCCTAAGACTTTTGCACAGTACTGTAGCAGCCTTTAACCTTTGAGCCACACAAAAAATAGGGTGTCCAGTAAACCAGTTATTTCGTTAGATGAGTTGAGACTGCGAATCGAAAACTACCGTCGAGTGGTACGAGAAAATCCAGGATCTTTTAATGTGTACGTGCTTCATGAGGAAACGCGCCAAAGCGTTTGTCGAAATGTAACTGAAGACATATTGAACATATGCTGCAGACAGAGGAAATATTTCACTGATGATGACGAAAAGCAGTTTGAAAAGCAACAGCTAAGCTACAATTTTATTACCTGCCTCCGCAGATTCTTAAATCGTTGTTAGAAAATATTGGCTTGATTCGTAAATAACTTCCGACTGATGACAATTTTTATGATTATGAAAATTCAAATAATTTATGTAAGTAGGCTACTGATTCTTGCTCCATATTAGAAGGTGAAGGCGTTCGTAAAATATGTGCATATTACAGCAGCAACAATAATCGTCCTTTAATTGATCATTGATAAATTTCGGAAGACAAGTCGTTATTTATGACTTAAGGTCATTAGACTCAGAAGGGAGCATATCCGATCCGCACATGCCGATTTTGATGAAACTTATATGGGAGATAGTTCGCAAAAAAACTATTAGACACGAATTTTTCTTTTTATCGGCCGATCGTCCATATTGAAGGGGTGATAACGGCCGTCAAAGTTGATGGTTGAAAATATATTTTTTGGAATATCTCGGAAACTAAAGGATGTAAGAACAAGTTCTTTTTTAATTTGTGTGTTTTTGAATGGGGAAGATATTCACATAAGAAAATTTAAGAAAAAATCGTTTGTTTAAATAATATGTTAAAATGCATCTAATAATTATCGTAAAATGGCAAAAAACAAAAAAATCCAAAAACACGTATTCTCTATTTTCGTCCATAGTTCACATACACAAATCGACACTAAAGTGGAATAACACTTTGTAAGAAAAGCTCAATAAAAAATTGAAATTTTCAATATATTATTTAAACAATGATTTTTTCTTACATTTTTTTATGTAAATATCTTCTCCATTCAAAAACAAAATTTAAAAATAGAACTTTTGACAGTTGATTGTCAATCAGTCGAACACGTGCTCCAAGAGTTCACCTAGCCTCTTGTAATTTTATTGTGCCACGAAATCAACGTGAGCAGACGCGAGACGCAACAGTAAGTATTTCTTTCTTTGCACTGAAGATCAGCTAAAGAAACGACATTACTTATGTGATCACCTAACAGCGTTTCGTTAGCAAATGGAATGGCTGTACCGGCGTTCAGCCACGCTTGTTCATGCCGTGCATCAGCTTCTCGATCGATCTATCGCCGGTCATCCATTTTTCATCTCGTCGTTCGCTTTCTGCTCCGGTGTTATGCATTTCCCCGCATAAATAATTGCTGCGCTTCTGTATGGGTTCACTTAGGGGCGGGTTAACGCTCAGACATATTTTCACGCTCTCGCGGCTGTACGGACACGCTGCCTCTTTTTACACGCTCGGCGCTGTTTCGCGCGACGGCTTTGGAATTCTCGTAATTGATTTAGCACGGTCGACAAGCCACACTCGAACGAACGTGAAAAGATTACGCTGAAAATAAGTGTCGAGTGTTTACGGCCGGCTAGGATGCTCCGGTACGTCCGGGAAAACCCGGTGCGCCGTTCCTCGTCGCCGACAACGGGGTCAAAGGCACCACGGACGGGACGTCCAGGAACAAAAGCTCCGTCGAAACGATTTACGGCCGAACGATAGAAAAATCTTGCTCTTTAACGCGGTCCCTGTGATACAGGGGCCAGAGGTGAGCGACACCCCGCTTTTCCAGTCACGTCGAAGCTATAGTTATTAGGTTGGCAACCGAATTCGTGACCTTTCGAATCTCTTCGCCACAAAGTTCACTCGACTCGATTGTCACGGAATCGAAGAACTACCAGAATTATAGCAAAAGGTCATCGATTCGAATAGAAACTGCTTGAATAAAAAATTATTAGTTGAAAGGTTTTAATATACATTTTTATGTAATATGTTTCGAAGGTAGTGAATTGAGTTGACGATTTAATATTTCGGTTTATTGTACTGACTTTTTGGCAGGAAGAAGCTTGGAATTGTAGCTTCATTAATGTCGTGGCTAGGATTTCTTTAAATATTGTAGTAAAACAATTTTATAATGTTTCATAGTTTAATTTTTTTTATAAAAGTGTGGTAGCAAGGCAACAAATTTTTTGGCAAGGAAGCAGAATAGAATTGTAGTTGTATTAGTGCCGTTATTGGGGCTCTTTTTTAATACTAAAATAATATTGTAAAGTTTTCATTTTATTAAAGTGCTTATCATAGACGAGTTAATAATCACGATACAAGCGAGTAGGGGTAATCCCGCATTTAAAAACAAATCGAAATTAGAGGATGAAGTTTTTGCAAATGAGGCTTCGTTTTTGAGAAAATCGATTTTCAAATTCCGTCGTGCGATTGCACTTTTGATACCATTCGATGAAGCTCGATCTTTATTATATTTGCATTTTAAAACAATGACATTGTTAACTATTACTATATCGATTTAATGCACCGTCTTTTACTATGAGATAATACATAAAAGAAAAGGAAAAAGAAGTATATGCATAATAATAGCAAGTACGGTGAACGGGGGAGGTTCGATACACTTTGCTGTTATAACACCTAACCTAAATATAATCAACACATAAAGGGTGCTTGGTAAATTGTGATACAGCCAGCAAGAAGGTAAGATCCCATGAAGTAGCTGGTGAAATATATAGTGTACGTTTCGTTCATTCATTCTGTAGTTCCCCAGAAAAATGATTATAAACTAAAGACTCATTTAAATAAAATTAATTTCACACAGCACATTATATTAATTTACCTTACTATATGTGTATGTTACAAAATTGCAATATTGTAACAGTATTGCAGATTCTAAATTTGGTATTTTATAAAAACTGCTGGTTGCTGTATCTGCATTTCGACAGATCATTGAAAATAAATCGTAATATCTAATTGTCATAATAGTTCCAATGAGTCACTTAAACAATACTACGGCCGTGTATACATATTACATTAAACCACATGTAAAGTAGCTTTGCATAAAACATCATTTTTCTGGTAAGCGACAAAAATTATTCTACATTTTTTACTTGTTTTTTCATGAGCAGACATCTCTTCACTGATTGTATCACAATTTATCGAACACTATGTATATATCTTGACTATAATGAATCATAAATAAAATAATTAAACAACAATAGTAACTTACGAACGACAATCATTCCTATAAGCAGGGATGACTACGGGAGTTGCCGCCTTCCTCCACTGTAAGTCCATTACCCTCGTACAGGCTATAATCGATGAGATTTAAATGAATCTCATTTTATTTTTAACTCTTATGATAGAAAAATAGCAACAATTATGTTCACTGAAAAATAATGCTATTAATTCAAAGTGTAATAACAAACTTGATATAAATTCATTATTTTGTATCGTAATGTATGTAAATGCAAACTTGGCGAAATTTTCAAATCGTTCTTCTCGACAATAGTAATACAATTAACAGTAACAAAACTGAATAATTGGACAACTCGGTATAATAAAAATTTCCCCTTGTTTACAATCGATGTTATTCGATTATTCGAACACGGTGTCCGTGAAATTGTTCGGATGATCGAGGTTTTACTGTGTGATATTCCGAAAATTGGTCATCCCATGTCAGTTGCAAGCTTAATTGTTATTTTGACACGAATCATAGTTACAATCTGAGTAATCT
Organism: Macropis europaea; assembly: GCA_916610135.2. Classification (NCBI taxonomy): domain Eukaryota; kingdom Metazoa; phylum Arthropoda; class Insecta; order Hymenoptera; family Melittidae; genus Macropis; species Macropis europaea. The sequence continues at coordinate 18,366,564 of OU744345.1, read as the reverse complement.
TGTCACTATTCGCGGTTCGGGTAATTGAAATTCTACTGCATTCAGTGGGCAAATGTTCAATAGTCAATCAGTTAACGTTTGTAATCCTTTTATCGTGATTTTGTACACGGTGATTTGTTTGTGTAACAAGTTGGACCACCGTTGCAAGCTGAGGGTTGTTCAACCCCGGGGTGAATGTTGTGTCGTGCCGGAGGATGATCGAATTTAGCGGTTATTCTTGGTTATGGGGTTATTGGGAGATCGCAGGATATTTGGGTCAAGCCTGCATTTACTGATGAGTTTTGTCTGTCGCAGTAGCGCCTGCTGAATAAACCTCTGCTCGTAATAATCGTCGTTTTAATCATCGTACTCCCAACCGTATGTATCTAGATCTCGAATACAAGGAAAGATAAATTCCATATACCAGAGAACAGTTTCACTTCATCGAGAATGTTCTCCATCTTCATTAACCTTGTACATATGAATTTTCTTCGCATTGAAGAAAAATTATATAACGTGCAAGTGGCAAACATTAACCTTGGAATATAAATTAATAATTAATTTTCAATTTTTAAATGTAATATGTTAAAAGAAATAAATGTGTTGTAAATCTGAAGTCAAGTAAAAAATTATAAAATAAAGCAATTTATTATTCATCCCTTTTAACACTTTGACTGTAGCGTTGTATTTGCTGAAAATGACAACCTTTCTACATTTTTATACAGAATGAATACAGCCTCGAGTTATACCCTTTTCAACCAATAATATTACTAACTTTCACAATTTGTTTATTAAACCTTAGTCCATTAAGCCTAATTATAGAAAAATAATGACCGAATTTAAGTGTCACTCATATATGACTGACATAGCAGTCAAAGTATTAATATAAATACGAATAGTCGCTAATGTAGAAACTTACCATACTCAATATTTGAAAAAAAAAGTAAACTAATTCTTCATGTGGCATATAAAGAGTAAAACCACTAACAACCTAAAACTAAATTAAAATAAAGTGTTCCATTAATTCCACAACGTTTTGTGTTATACTGTAATAGCAGCTTGCTTTGTATCTGCCTGAAAGTTTTCTTTGCAAAGAGTAGGCGAAACAGTTGTGCAAACGTGTCCTTTATTTCCTGGGCTTTTAACAGAAGCGACCCGGGTGTTCTGACCGCGAATTAGCCCAATTAAAACGGGGAGCACAATTGCATCGGGTTACGAAAGAGACGTGTAACTAGAACTTCTTTCATCCCGAAGCAAAGACGTAACCGTACCTTTACCGTGTCAGAAACTCGACACAAAGAGAGGACTTGACAAATCTGGTGATTACGTAGGTATCTGTCTCTGGTGGAGCAAGCTGGAGGTATTTAATGATCGTTGAACGAATTACTGGAGATCTTTTTGTCGGTGGTCTCGAACGATGCAGGAATTAACCGTGATAAACGCGGAATCGAGTGGACTGTCGATGACGGGCGTTCTATAAATGCTCCGCAGTGCATCTTCAAATATTTACCGAGTGCCTTTATTTATTCCTTGGCGAAACTCTAAATGAAAACCCGCGGTGAAGATCGGGGATCTGCTTCTCAAGCATTTATTTGCACGGTTTATGAAATTCTCTTTGAACATTACAGTCAGCGGGTCTTCCGTTTGTCTTTCTCTGTGGTGCTGAATATAGAGGGTGTCTCTGAATAAAATAATCCTGAGGGATTACAAGCGAGATAAAATGGAGTAAAATGTCTTATTAACGTGGTGGTATTAGTTTAATGTGCAGCGGTGAATTTTTGGGAGATAGTAAATGCTTATTAAATGAGCTAAACGATTGTTCAATTTCTCAAAACATTAAAACTTGATTAAACGTTGACGTAGATTAGCCAACATAAATTTGCATACTGCACACTACATTTTTAATGAATGCAGTTGAAGATGTTATTAACGTAGTATTTACGTTAATTTCGAAAACGCTGTTCCAAGAAAAACACGTAAAAGTTTCGACTTTCTCCAACTGCATTTAAAACTGCCATAACCTTATTGTTAGGACTTTTCACGTGAAGCTTTGTAGGAATATTCTAAAAGGATTATATTTTCAAAAAAATAATATTTTAGTAAAATCGTTCCTTTTATCCCTTCTAGGTGTACCTTCTTCTTCAAGAAGACTGTCCTTCTCCAAAACACCTGTAGTACTGTATTTCGACGGAATTTTCAGACTTCTCTATTTTTTCCCGCATTTATTTATTGCCGCGCGTATCTCCCGCAACTTCCGCTCTCTTTCTCTGTCCCTGAAGTCTCGAATTTATTTCTGAACTTCCGGCACTCTGAATGCAAACTTTCCTGTTTATATCGAAGTCCGAGGTATATTTCGACCGTGAGTCTCCATAATTAATATGCACTGAGAAGTTCGAATTAATGAGAAAAAGTAGCGAAACTAGGTGATCACTGCCATTTAAGTTGTTATTATAGGCGTATTGAACGATTCTTTTGTGTACTGTTGTTTTTTTATTCGTAACAAAGTTTAATCGTTATCGATGGTATTGTTAAACTTTCTTTCTCCAATAGTTGTCAAGGTATCCTGCTAAATAGCTTTTTCATCCCCTACTTCGAGGGCTGTTTTCATGCCTTTAAAGTTGTCCATGGCCGATATAAAAAAATACGTATCTAATATTTTTTTGAGAGCTATATCATATTAAGATTTTGTTAAATTCGGGACGTGTCGACTCTGTAACATTTCGTGATAGTTATAACAATCTTCATCTCGGAAAAATTCCAGTTAATCAGAAAACTGCGGTTGTTTATGCTAATTTACATTTTTGGAGTTCAATATTTTTTCTGTTTATGTAGTTGATACAGCGGAACATTGACCAAACTATATTATGTTCTATAAATGTTAAAAAAATACGCTTTTTATTTTCTATGTGTTATTAAGTGTGTGTTTTTTACGCTATTCGATGTGTTAAATTGCATAAACGTCCGCAGTCTAATAATCAGGTTTCAACAAGAAGTTTTGGCGTCTATGTTTCTTTTGAATATGAGTGAAATATTCCTTGGAATCCTCAGTTGGTCCCTGAAATATATTTTTCCTGTGCACAACCAAAAATGCATTGAATTTAACCGAACTAATTAGAATGAAGCGTGGTCTGGAGTAGGGTTTTCCAACTGAACGGTTGCAGCGAATCTGTCAATAAATAATAATTATTTAATAAAATTACCTTCGATTTTCTGTAAAGTATTATTTAGTTGGTAGATAAATTGAAAATCGATGCTGCTGTTATATAACGCTTGGGTCGTGGAATTTTCGAAGCGTGATTTATTAAATCCATGCCGGAGTTTAATCGTTTATTTAGGGAGTTGAAGTTCAATGGCTATTTCACGTTGAAAAACGTTCGCTTTGATCTGATGTTTCGACGAACAGAAAATTCAAACAAGAGCACATATTTTTTGCCCAATTTATTGATTACCTGTGATTATGTACCAGCGTGTTGTACAATGTTTTTTCCGATATTACGTTTTTTGGAGCGGAAACAATTCCTGCGATATCTTTGTGAACATAAATCACCGTGGTTTGTTTGCGTTTCGGGGTCGTTAGACGGTGGCTTATAAAGTGATGAAAAATAAACGTATGTTTCGGATGGATGCCAACATTAACCCGTAACTACTATAGTACTATCGGGTCCCACGGATCCAGCGCTTCAAAAAATCAGGATGATGCAAAATTCCCATATGTTTGAAATGTGCTTCTACAATTTGTCCAAAATGCCTTCAATAATATTTTCTTTACTAATAATAGTTCATTTAATGTTATTAAGAATAAATGAATTTTTGTTTATGCAGAATGTGATTTTTATTACAAACTTTAGGGGTGGGTCCCAGGGACTCACTAGTAGTACTTAAGTTACAAACTCTGGATAGCAGTAGTTATGGTTAAGGGAATGTTTACAAAGTGTTTAAACTTCAAATATTTTTGTACAAATCGTCCCTTAGCTTGAATTTAAAAAACAAATATTTTCAGAAGAGTAATAGGTAACGACTTTATTTAATTCGTAACACTCAATGATTTTAACTTAATTTTATGAAACTGGTATAACGTTTCACTTATTTGAGACGGAAAATGCGATAGGTGTATTTATTCCGGCGGAGTTTATTTCAGAGGAATTTCTGCTTGCATAACGGTTATGGGCTTTTAAATGAACGTTTGCCATTGAAGCTTTAATCGAGAAGATCTATTCAACGCAATGAAGTAATTAACATGGATTATCGGTTACTTAAAACTATTGAAAACCTTATTCCTTGGCTGGTTTGAAACGTTGATCGTTTCAAGCAAGTTTCAAGATGTATTTATATTTTTAACATATAATTTAAAACTGCATATCATCTTGTTTTTTCAACATTCCGGAGATCGCTGAATATTTAATCGACATATTTCTTTTTAGTTTTTAGAACGTATTAATATAATATGTATTGTTCTTTTAATAGTATTACCTTCTCTTTTAATATTCACGAGGTTGTCGAATGTTTAATTAAAATATTTATCGTTTACTTTCATGAACAATGAAAACAGTATTTACTGTTTTAACAGTACTATTTGTTCTGTTAATATTCACAAGGCTGTTGAATATTTAATCAAAATATTTACTGTCCACTTTAATAAAGAATTAAAATGGTATTTACTGTAAATTTAACAGTACTATTTGTTCTTTAACATTCACAAGGTCGTCAAATATTTATTCGAAATGTGTCTTGTTAATTCTTAATTGTATTAATATAATATGACCTATCAATTTAACACTACTATACGACTATGTATAGTAAAAATTACAACACTCAAGGCACGTGCATTACTATAATGTCCTGAACTTATATTCTACACACACTACTCGTTAACTGATCAATAACGATGAAAACATCGTGTACCACTGCGTTACTCTTCTACCAACTTCACCAAGAGTGGTTGTTTCATTAACAATTCACTATACACTCACTGTCTCTTAGTACAAGTCTGTTACTTGCCAGCACATTGTTAATTATATATTTATTCCACCCATAACAACATACTTCTTGTGTTTTTCCTGTTACATGACACCATCACCTCAATTAATTAATCATCGCGTTCTCTGCACACAAACCCGTCACCACTTGTTAGTAAACTTGCTAGTTGACAATAGGATATATCTTCTTTCATCGTTGGCCGTTATCAATTCAGTTCCATAACAAATGTCCTTTTTATAAAGCAAAGATCCAGTAATAATAACTCACCTTCAAGTACAGATTTTTAATTGCAATATGAACCAAGAGCTTCGACATATAATTTGTTAACGAGAAACAACTTTATTTATACAAATAGCGTACAAACTGAAATTTTTGTAAACGAATTCCTCGATTCTTTCATTTCTAAATTATTTAACAACTGCAACAGAATATTTGCATTCTTATCCTTATTACATGATACATAAAAATATGTTGACAAATTTAGAAAGTTGTCTTGTTTGTGCACTACAAATTTGATTATATTGATGATGGTAATCATACTGTTTTTGTTATTATGGTATTCGTATGTTCTGGTACCTTACCAATTAATAAACAATGTCGATACATATAGTATCAGTCTCATAACTAAGCAACTTTACTAACCGAGAAATGCAGCAGACACCCATAAAACGCGACCGATGAACATATAATATTCAAAACGGAGACGCTATCAACACTTTGAGTCCGACATTATCACGGCATTTAAATCCCGCTGCGCTGGCTGTAGTAATAATACCACGACGCGATCAACTATATTTGATATTTTATTACACAGAAAGTATCTTAGTTGTCGACTTGGAAATTTTATCCAAAAAATTCGCAGAGATATAATTATTTTTTCGTAACGCTTAAAAATATGCCAGCAGTGTACCTGAGTTGTACCTTTGGACGCTTTGGACGCTTTGGACGACGTATCTCTCGTGTCTTTTATTGCACCATTTAACGGTGCTGTGCATAGGATAACTTATAATTCTGTATTATCACTAAGAATACAAAAAAAACAGTATAGATTTTTTAGACAAATTTTTTATTTCAGTTGTCGAAACTTTACGTGAAATCTACAATTATACAGGATGCTTTAGAACTGATGGTATAACCCCAACGTACGCGTACTCGACGAATCTTCAAAATCGACTTATTCGGAAATGAACTTCCGTACAAAAGAATATCACTCTACATTCTCAACTTGTTCTATCATTTAGATTCACCTCTTTTTGGTTTGTACCACCAGTTCGGAAGCATCCCGTATACTCGATATATTGTATTCTACTGTTCCTAAGGATGAAAAAATGTCATGTAAACATAGGTCCGAAAACTCTACCTTTCCGAGATATAGACACTTTTTGCTTGGATCGAAAATTTACTAGAACAGCTGTCAGACGTAGAATTTCAGGCACTGTTATCGTTTACATACATACTGATTTACTATAAAGCTCACTGCCATCAATGTAAACATAACTTGCTGTAACATATTATTTACTTCTAGCAGAAGAAATGATAACAGTGCTTGAAATTCTACGTCTGACAGCTGTCCTAGTAAATTTTCGATCTAAGCAAAAAGTGTCTATATCTCGGAAAGGAAGAGTTTTCGGACCTATGTTTACATAACATTTTTTCATCCTTAGGAACAGTAGAATATGATATCAAAGTTTGACTACCTATTTCCGTGTTACCCTGCATGTGAGGGACACGTCTCGCCTGAAGCGTCCGATCAACAACATTGAATTGTGAATATTGATAAACAGAGACGCGTGACATCTCATGCAAAGCATCGAATGAACGACATCGAGTCGCGAGATGTTTCGTTCGAAGAATCAAATGGATAAAAGCCAGTTCGCGAGATACAGTGTTCCACGGTTGGCTGGAAGAGCATTGGGGACCGAGAAATTGCAACCAACCGAGGTAGGATAAGTTGTCATCGCTTTCTTAAGCTACGCTCGTAAATATTGTGCTCGAGAAGGCGATGACAACTTGCCCTACCTCGGTTGGCTGGAAGTTCTCGTCCCGAATGCTCTTCTAGTCGACCGTGGAACACTGTATCTCGTGAACTAGCTTTTATCTATTTGATTCTTCAATCGAGGTAGGATAAGTTGTCATCGCCTTCTTGAGCTACGCTCGTAAATATTGTGCTCGAGAAGGCGATGACAACTTGCCCTACCTCAGTTGGCTGGAAGTTCTCGTCCCGAATGCTCTTCCAGCCAACCGTGGAACACTGTATCTCGTCCAAAGAATCGAATAGATTAACGTCGGTCTCAAAGTGTTCATATCCACGTCTCTGATCCTCGCGAAGCGTCGCTCGCGTTATAAGGGGGTCTGCTGTGCAGATCGTATCGCATTCTCATAATTGTTTCATCTATCATGGCAGCCGATCACGTCGCCATCCGATTGCAAAAACAAAGGGAAGAAAGAATGCTCGAGCCTTGCCGCCGGTTGGAGCGTTGACGGGATCCAGGGTCCAGGATCTTCGTTCAAGGACTCGCCCGTGGATCCGCGAGAGACCCGAGAAATATGCTGGTCGATGGTCCTTAGGTTCGTTGAATGCCCGACGAAATCATGCCACCGGCATGCGGCAGACTGGCGCACTTCAAGAAGAGATTAAAGAAGGCTCGCGAGCTGGAGCTTCGGGAAACGATCCGCGTGTTCGGTGGATAAGATGAGCAAGAGCGTCGAGCTACTCGCTGGGTCGGAGGACAGTGAACAAGTATCAGTTGGTGAGTTCCCTGAACACCGCGATGAACACGTTTCGTTCAATTTCATCGAGCAGGTCTGTCACCTCCGACGGAGGTCAACCGAAAAGATCAGTCGAGGTCAGTTTCTGGATAGTTCATTTACTTACCGTTGCGGACACAGGCGGGTTAGGTTCAAACAGGTCGGGCAAAATTCACTGGGGATGCAAAAATAGTTAGATGGGAGCATCATTCAATGAGGGTCATTCAATAAGTAAAGACACAAATGGCTGTTGTTTTAACCGTTTCGCTGTTTCGTTGTTTGATCCGTTCCAAGACGGAAGACACTCAAGTGCTAATAGCCGCGATACTGGCTTAGACTCACCATGTCGCTTGTGCTAAGAATGGCATGAACGATAAGTCTGTTTCCGATTTTTGCTGTTTATTTGCACTCTATTAATACTTATGAATTTAGAATTTAATCGAATTAGAATTGTTTATTATTTATCATTTAATCGAAAGAATGGTTTCTCGCTTGCTTCTTTAAATCCTGAATCAAGTAAACGCATGACAGAATCAAAATTGTAATTATAGACTGTTTTAAAGTATGTGATGTTGGAAATGTGAACTTACGATTTTGAAAATATCGTACTTCTTGTTTAGATACTCTTTAAACTGCAGCCAGTTACCTCTTTACTTACTGAATGACCCTCCTATAAAAGTGCAGTGAGAAAATGTCCCTGTCTGACATTTTCAGTGAGTTTGCTTCCGTTACGGAATTCATCACCGTGTCTCGAGTAGCCATCAACAGGAAACACGGTTCACTTGGTTTTTATTATTTTAATTCATGTTCTCGACGAATTACTGCCATTAGAGGAAATCTAGATTCGAGTTGACACGGTCAATGAAGTCTAACGAGCTTGTATTGACGGTGATTGGTGTTAAATTCGATTTCATGCGATTACGTAAATTTCTGGTTACTCCGTCCGCTCTTTCAATGTGATTAACATGTTCACCATCCCGCCGTAAAATACGCTATCGACTGTAGCGACTTATACAGAGTGTCGATTCAAAAATGACATCGAAAATATATAATAAAGTTTTTCCATACGATCCTTTGTTTACGGAAAAATGATTTAGAAAATTCACTGAGTACATGTGCACTTGATGAATTGTTTAATATTTGAGATTTACGTGACTCTATATGGGTAGATGAAACTATATGATCTAGCTGAAACCTACCAATTTGGAAACCGAAATTATTATCGAAATCGTTATAAATTAATTAATGAAAAACTAAGATAAGTACATGCGTATCCAATACAATTTCAAAGTCATTTCTCTCGAAAACTAAGCTTCCTATGAAAAAAATTTATTTCATAATTTCCATTCATTTTTTACAAGAGGAATCATCTCTTCCTTGATTGTACCACGAGTTTTGCTACACCCTGTATAAATGGGTTAGAATCTCGAAACGTTCATCACCGAATGGTACACCCGTTACTTTATATTACCATTGTGATATACAAATTTACGAAGAATTTTTAAAACATTAAGCCAACCTGTAGATAATGCGAGTTTCCTTTAATATTTTCAGAACGTGAAATACAAAAACATAATCAAAACCAGTAGTCTTCTATACATGTATGTTCCCATTTTCTACAACCTTTGGCCATCTTTCAGGCGTTTTTTAAAACGCCTAGTTTACCACAGACTCAGTCCCACTAAAGATGTCCTTATGCAAAATATTCAGGAAGTGTGGCATGGTGCACCAGAAATAATGGAGTGGACCGCTGCATTTTAAGTATGCCCTCAAGAATTGAGGCCACTATCAATAGCCATGCAGGTCACACAAAATATTGAAAATTGTTGTGTTGCTTTAATAAAATTGGAAAACAGAGATTTCGGGCTTTGTATTGATAACCGTGTTGTTTCATTTTCTACAAGAAAAAAGTATCAATAAGCTCCTAAATCTGAAATTTGTGGAAAATATTGAGTGGCAGGATACAGTAGCCCCGGCATTGCACCAACAAACTATCACCTGTTTAGGAATCTGCAAAATTATTTAAGTGGAGAAAAAATGGTCAAAATATAACAGGAAATTTGCATTACTTATAGGATAACCTAATGTATAAAATTCGAGAGTATATTTCGTTGAATTTAGTTTAACACACCAATCATCGATAACTCCTATAGCAGTCACCCTGTTAACTTGGTGTTCACTAATTTTATTCGATTTTCTTTTGCAACCCTAGTCCTACGGAGTATGAGTTTTGTTGGTTTCACGATCGAGTGTTTTAAATGTTCCGTCTGATCGAACGATTTAAGTCACTCGAGGGTTACCGCGAATGAACGCGGAAACAGTCACTTCCATTAGGCGAAACACTGAAATTGAGAAATCTGTGTGTGATCGAATCGGACCGATATGGACGCGAGTTCGATTTGGGGTTAGCTGGAATTTGTATTAGCGAAACTGATAGAGGGATTAACTGAGATCGCCAGGAACAAGTGGGTTTATGTTGAAGTTAAGTTCCACTCTCGTTGGTTTACTCTGCCATCAGTTCTCGTCTCACCCGGAACGTGACATTCCCTTGTTTGTCACGACACGCTGTACTTTGATCGATTTCCACAATCTCGAATTCCTTAAAGGGGAGCATCCAGGGACGTTGCAGATTTAATTTTTAATATTGGTTATACGGAATTTTTTATCGGAACGTTGTTATATTTTTATTTTGATTACTTGATTTAAACCCAGTTTACGGCAAACTTGTATTAGTTTCAAAGGATTTCAGACTTAACACGTAGATTGTCAACTTTGGTTAGCAAAAGCGACACATTTTTTAGACTATGAAACAAAATGAATGCAACTTCAAATCATACCTCTTTCAATCAATAATAGTGGCAATTTTCGTAGTTTTATACTGACTCTATTGGATGTGTTCATAAGTACTCACATATGTTATTCCCGATCAGATAAGTAATGATTAAATCTATGCGTCATCCATATATGGGTGACACGGTAGTCAGAGTGTTAAAACAGAAAAACGAAGATAAGATATACTTTTATGTTTATAATGAAAAGTTATATTTTATTTTAACTTATCTACTTATAATTATGTTCTCCTTAGATTATTTAAATTTGTGTACAGTTTATGTTACATTTATTATTGATGGTATATTACGTAGGAAAATGTTTTTCAAAAGTATAAAGAATAAAACTACTCAGACTGACCCAAAATCGAAGAAAATATACTTTCATGTTCATCATAAAAACCTATATTTTATTTTAACTTACCTGTAGTTATCTTCTCTTTAGATTATTTAAATTTAGGTTCCAGTTCATATTACATTTATTACTGATAATACATTACATATAGAAAAATATTTTCAAAAGCATAAAAATAAAATATTTCGGGCTTAACCAAAATCAAAGGCAATATATTTTCACGTACATCATAAAAAGTTATATATCGTTGTAATACTATTCCGTATTATCTGTATGGATTAGATTAGAGCAATATCCTCCAGTGGTGGAATCGTGTCATATTCGTTTCCCCTATGGCCTGCTATATTAAGATCCTTTCCGGAGACTACGGCCGAAATCTAATATCCTTGGTCGTACTAAGTTCAATTTCCATCTTTCCGGAAGTTCTACCCCATCTGCAATCGTTCGGCGCACTCGTGGAAGTAAAAGGACACACATTTACGCTAGAAAATAATCAGATTTTATATTGAGTAATTCTGTGTCTTTTTTAGCACGTTGAATGCCACAGTGAAAACTGACACACTTAATCAGACACGTTCTAATATCGTGTTTTAAATCTTAAAAAAATATTTAATTAACCGTATATTTATTATATTATATTATTAATATAATAATAACCTCTTCTGAGATACTGACAGGTGTGTGTATGTGTGATTTTTTTAATTCAAATATTATTGCCAATGATATAACACTTAGTAACCACTACTATTCTGTATTTTTTAGTTAGTTACGTATAGCACAGCGACTTCTTTTTAGTATGCCTGATACTTCTGCCAGTGAAACCTTTTTTCTAGCAAGTTATTCATCACTTTTATTTCTGCTTCACTTAGTTTGCTTCCGCAAGACATTTTACTGTATATTTAATATTAGAACTAACAATTTTCATAGGATAACACACTAAATAACACAAAACTAATTACTGCAGTGAAAATCACACGAATAACTTCTTACTATTTTCTGATTTCGCTAACACGTAACGACTATCTTACAGTTTTGTCATGGAGAAAACCACATGTTTACATTCGTTGTCTAAATTCTTGGAACTGCAGCCTTCGGTATTTCCTAGAACTGCAGAGTGCGTTTCTATACGAAGTAAACAATAACAGTACGAATGAAGGCAGAAGAAATTCCTGAGTTAAATAGAATTTTCTTAAATTTTCGTGTATGTCTACATAGTTTTGTCGCGGTGTGTAGTTCTTTCTATCTCTAAACGATTCCGAAATTTTTGCGTGTTTGTTGTGTGACATTTAACACTGACCGTACCAGGCCCGGTCAAATGACCGGTTTCAAAATTTAATTTAAAACTGTACATTCATTGTTATTTCTTTTGTTCATCTAACTTTATGTAAATTCTTATATTATCTGATTAATCAATTTCTCAATTTTTGTTTTTTTTCGCTTCTTTTTTTACTCAGGAAAATTCATCGCTTGGCTTGTTTATGACCGGTTACGGTAAGAATAGGTATATGCGAAGTGCCGGTACGGTTAGTGTTAATAAATGTCCTACGACTTTTCAGTGCTAGTGTACGTTACGGTTAACAAGCAATATTCAACACACAGTTATAGTATTTCAAAATGCTTTGTCGGTGAAATCAATGGAGCATGAACAACGAAATTACTCATAAAAATGTTGTCGGTGAAAATAATTGAACTCGAAAGAACGTGCTGGATTTCTGTGTCATGGTGTGTAGTCTTCTGTGCCTCTGGTTCCCCCGTTTGCATTTCAGTGCCATATTCCCCTGTACACGGGCCATGGAATGCCATTTAGATTTTCCTTAACGCACCAGTGAGTAACGTGTCACGTTGTTCTCGTTTAATCCTCATATAAGTATGTATAATGTGTTTCCCTTGTATTCTTTTTTACCGCCGCCGTTCTCATCCACAGACCTATTTCCCTACAGAGCCCGGACATCAATAACCTTTTAACCGAAGTATCGAGTGTCTCTAATTCCTATGTTATTCACAATTTACTTCACCTTTGCGTTAAACGTTGTGGCTTGTTCCTGTATTTTTAGAACGAATCGCATGTACAACCTGCACCGATAAAGCCCGATGCTCGTGGAATCCAATTAATTTGTGTTATACTGATAATCGTATCGATTGAACTTGTTATTAGCAGACTGCGGATTTTTATGCTATTTAACGTATTTAAGTTCGCGTGAAACGCACATTTCATAGTGCAAGTGAAACAGAAAATGTACTACTAAACGTTTCAATCGAAAAATGGAATTCTGCCATGGCTGTCTTTCATCAGCTGCATGGAAATCAAAAATATTGAAGTCTAAAACGTTTATTTGCATAAAAATGCACAGTCTGGTTATTAGCTTTCGAAAGTTTTTTTTACATCATGATCAAGATACATGTAACTTGTTTATGTTTTTTTTAAATTCGAAAGTTATTGAGAAAAATGGAATGTCCAATGGCCTGATACGTGTATACATTCTTTTTCTCAGAGATTTCAGCCACACCGTGTAAAAGAATCTGAAGTATCACCCGTTTAATGCTTTAGAATATTAATTTTAGAGTTTGTGTCGGCGTTAGAATTTTACGTAGCACATCCTAAACGTTTCGAATTTACAAAATGCCATCTAGATTTACATAACAATTTTCTGAGCACGTACGATAGGCTTGTAAAGCGTCCTAGATCCACGGAACAGCTTCGTTAAATGTCCTAGATACATGCAAAGTTTTTTCTGGAGTGCTTTCACGGATAACTTGAGATCGATACAATAATTCGCGGGATTGTCCTAAATGTGCATTTACAGACTGTTAATAACAATCGAAACGAGTCGTTTCTGATGAAGACACTCTTTTGGTTGGATTGTTTATACAGTGGATATAATGTGACGGAAATCGATTTTCGCGTACAATCTCGTGGTATAAAGTACCCTCTCATTGCTAGTAATTACGTGCCTTTTGGAACGTGATTCCAATGACCTCATTGGATAAATTAAAGGCTCAAGCAGCTTTCTCGTGGTCTCGGGGATCGATCGAGTAACTAACGATATTGTATACATTCTAAATACATCGCCTTTCCTGAACAGTTCCTCGATATAGAAGGAAGGATCATAGAATGATTGCGACGAATAATCTTCTTATCCTTCTTCATTTCATTGTCATTCATAGACCCTTCATACTCTATAAATTATAGTTGTTATCCATACCCCCTTGTATTATGCGTATGTCAGAGAAAATCCACAGGGAAAATTATATCCTGCACGTTGTATGTTATTAGAGTTATACTCTCTACATCTCTAATTTGTTCAAAGTATAGTGTTTTACGATATGTCAACGACACCACACGATAGCGGACGTAACTGAACACTTGTGAATCTTTCTGCACCTTGTTAGAACCCTCAGAACTTCTACAAATTTGTGTACTTCCTTTGACTCTAATGGATTAGATTTGACACCTCAGAATGCTACTAGACTTGCGTGGACTCTTTGGTTTGGGCTGGACTTTCTTGGACTTCTGTAGGCCCCTTTGGACTGTCACAGACTTTCCTGAGTTCCATTGTCTACCTCAGTCCTCCTGGTCTATGCAGATAGATTTTCCTGGACCTTCTGGGGCTTATTGAACTGTGTGGATTCATCAATGTTCAACTGATAATGGGTTCAGGGAGATCCTTCTAAGTTTGTAGGAACCTGAGAGCTTGTGGAGTTTTAATACTTCTCCGGACCTCTTGGATCCTTGGATGAACTTTTTCGAATCCCACTAGACTCTTTTCGATCTCCTGAATCTTACTGGATTCAAAATTGGAGACAAAGGAGTCCAAGAAAGTCTCTCAGAGTATGCTGGCACCTAGAGGAGTTCCTGGGCCCCCTGGATCCAGTCTAATTCTTCTGAATTCCAACAAACTCTCAAGACTCTGAGGGACTCGGTGGTTTAATTGAAGTTCAGTGAAGCTAGCAAGACCCTTCGGAGTATGTAGGAGTCTAGTGGAGTCCCTCTATGTCTTGAATCTTGCAAAACTCTTTTGGACTTCACCTGACCCTCTGGATTCTATAGTATTTAGTAAGAATCTGTGAGGGTCCATTGCAGTCTACGTAACTCCTATGCGATTCTACAGGTTTTGGGGACAGTCGAGTACGGTTCTATTGGGTCTACAAGGTTTTAGGCAGTCCAAAACGGTTGTACAGGGCTTGAACGGTTATGGGGCAATCCAATAAGGTCACACGAGGACCAAACGGATTTAAGACAGTATAGTATGATCCTAGTGGAGCAGAGGTCTTTAAGCAGTTCAGAGCGGTATCAGACTAGGTTTAAACAGTTTTGGGGCAATCCAATAGAATCGTACGGGGTCTAACCGTTGTTGGGTCAATGTAACACATCGGTACTTGGTCTAAACGGTTTTGAGGGAATCAAATTCGGTCGTATGGGGTTTAAACTGTTTCGGTGCAGTGCAGTGTGGTTCCATTACGTTTAAAGGACACTGGACATTCTAAGACGTTGGTACGGGGTCTAAACGGTTTTAGGGTAATTCAACACGGTCGTACAGGATTTAAATGGTGGGTCGTACTGGGTCCAGATGATTTTGGGCAGTCCGAAACGTTCATATGAGTCTAAACAGGTTTCCAACAATCGATTACGATCCTACATGATATAAACCTTTCTTTCTGTGGGAGTCCAGTGTGGTTCTGCTGGGTCTGAAGAAGTTTAGAGTAGATAAATCCATTCCAAAGGGGTCCAAAGTCCTGTGTATTCAAAGTTCCGTACAGATCATATATCGCAGGCAATGTAATTTCAGACAACAGTTGCGTGGAGGAGAGATCGAGACTCAACTTAAACGGGAGCCGTCAGCTCTCGAAAAGCGCCACGGAGCTCCGGAACAACGACAACAGTTCGCCGTCACGACGCGGTGAACAGGCTGAATCCAGCGTCGTCCATCATCATCGGCATCATCGACACGCCACATCGGTGGCTCAACGAACGCACACCTTCTTCGCGACTTTGAAGAGTCGCTGGGCCCGTAGCAGGAGCAAGGAACGAAAAAAATCGAAAGATGCCGGAAACGTGCTCTCTCAGGATGCATCCTACAAGAACGCCGGTGTCGAATCCGATTACGCAGCGGATTACTCATCGGAGCATAGCAAAAGCTCTTCGGCCACGCAGAGCCCGGCTAGGCACTGTCTCAATCAACCGGGTACGATTTTTCTATTGACTTATCATTAGACAAGTAAGTAAGTCCAAGTATGTTAAACAGACTCACTTTAAAAAGAGGGCGGAATAAAAAATATAATCTTGAAATACAGCAGTACTTATGATTTAAGAATTAAACTTGGAGTAGAACAATATTTAAGAATAAAAATATATATTTGTATACACATCCGCGGTCTGTTTATCACAGTCATAATCACGTTCTATGGAACGCACTTGTAAGGATGCTGCTCCAATGGGAACAGCACCCACATTCTACCCGATAAACAAAATATAATAACCTGTCGAATGTTCAGCTGGACAAATTGCAGGAACTATTTGGGGTAAAAAAAAACTTATCACAGTGTACATATATGTATGTTACTGTAAATGCATGATCTTCAGTAGGTGTATACATTTACTTAAGGTTTCGGAAGAAATTTAAAATAAATATTAGTGTTATTGGTAGGCATAGATACTTACTAGCAAGTTTATACACCTTTTGTTAGTAAACTTTCACTACAATCCTTTTAAGTTTTATTGAAGCGTGAGTATTTTTCCTCTATTTGCAAAATCTATTATTAACTATATTTTAGAAAAATGTAACGAGTTGTTTTAAGTATGCAATGGAACACACTGACATACCATTTAACCAGTATACGAAATCTCTAGAGCAACAGTCTGACTTTTCTACATTTCATCGATCATGCTAGCCGCACAGTTCGTTCAAAGCATTCGTTTTATAAATTATTTATGTACTATATAATTGATTATATTAGCACATGTTTCTTAATCAATTTTTTGTGATTTGCATGCTTCGTTTGGTTGGGTTTGGGTTAGTCAGATTAATCTGTTAAAAGACAAGAAAATCGATATACTCCATTTCAAAAAAATCTGAAGACCTTGAAGTAACTTTGACCTTCAGACATGCAACGAAAATAATTGAATCGATGAGTTGAAGAACAGTACAAGTCCAAAATTAGCCACTTTCAAACAATCTGAAAAGTGAATGTAAAATGCATAGATCTACATGCTGGGACCAAAAATAGTGCAAA
Organism: Macropis europaea; assembly: GCA_916610135.2. Classification (NCBI taxonomy): domain Eukaryota; kingdom Metazoa; phylum Arthropoda; class Insecta; order Hymenoptera; family Melittidae; genus Macropis; species Macropis europaea. The sequence goes on along the minus strand of OU744345.1, from coordinate 18,349,446 downwards.
GAAAGTACCGAAAAGTAAAAAAAAATTCGCGTTTCAGTAATCTCTTCACTTTAATGAGTATAAAAACAGTATCTGTCATGGATTTATACTGTTTCAACAAGCTGTTTAACAATCACTTTTCATTAAATAATTTCTACTTCAGTTATGTTTAAAGCAAGTTAACAAATATCTTTTTTTACTACTGTGTTATTTTTTAAATGTCCTAACTAAAAAGTGGCTTGAGTAGAAAGACAGTCCAAATCCAACGGTTTTATTTTAATTATTAAAAATTAATGAACAAAGTTTAACCATAGTTAGGCATATACGAACGTTCACCTGGATTAGCATAACCGTGTTTAAATTGGAACAGCACTATAAAATTAATGGCTTTGATGGTACACGAAAACTGATGCTATTTTTCCAAATATTTCAAAATGTGGTTTTTGGACTTGTACTGTCATTCAACTGACCGATTCAATAACTCTGCATAATTCCTGCCTCGAAACAAAGCGATGTTCATCCGAATCATTCTTTTCTATCAGAAAAATTAGAAAAGTTATTTGGGTGGCCTATTTTAAACGTCTCAACCTACATATGCCTCACGTAATCAAAATGTTCCTAAATACTTTTCATCTATAGTAATACTTTTATAACGACTTCTTCGAATGGACCAATTATCGCTTGTAGACAGTGATAAAGGTGCACTTTGCATAGACAATCGTTAACGATCGTAATTCCTGTCTCGCAAATAGGCTTTATTCTCTCCTGCGTTGGTATGAAATTAAATTCCACTCAGCACAACCATGCTCGGTCAATTATACAGAGAGCGAAGAAAAAATGGAACGCGAGTCGTTTCCATAAAAGCCATCGCGGAATTTGATGGCTATGAAGTTGAATGAGCCTGAACTCTGAAATTCCTTGTGCAGCTGGGGAGTCTTTTTCTGCGTCGTTTGCAAAATTGCACGCGTGAAATACGAGGTCACGCTGAATGCTAGGAATCGATATGAGTAGCATACTTATGTTTCATTATATCGATTGATTTCAAAGACCTGTCTCGCGCCCATTCATCGCGATTAATATGTTATACTGATAACCTTGAAAGCTTATCAGTGTATCTGTATCACAAATGTTTATAAATGCATGCAATTTTTGTTTTAACGCAGCAGGACTTCGATTATCCGAACTGTAATTAATAACAGGATTAGTCATATTGTTTAATTATCTTTTGCATAAAATTGAGTCTTTTGTATTAGTATGTAAAATATACAGTGGTATAAAATTAAGAGCACAGTGTCAGTACCGATAATTTTCGATTGTTTTTTTTAAATTTGTTTATTGCAAGAACACGTAAAAGTAAACAAATTATACAGTAGTATAGAAAGAAACGTACTGGCTTGAACTCACATACGATGGAATACATATTGCACTAACTGACAAAGGACGATCAATTTTCGGACCATCGGTGTTCTACAGTATTTTATAGTTTAATAGAGCCTTTTCTGTGACCTATGGGGTATTGTTATAGAGGTCTTCAGAGGGATAGAGATCATGATTTCATTATTTTTTTAAATAGAATTGCATATAAGTTTTTGCGATTTTGAATAGTTCTTTTAAGAACAGGTAATATTCCTTTAGAATATTTTTCTATATTCTGTATAATTACAGAATACAATTATAAAACGAGAAAGGAGTTAAATATACGTATAAAGACTAATATATTACAATTTAGAAACCATTTAAATACTAACTGCCGGATTACCCATATAGGGGTGACACATAGATTCAGACATTATTCATTTGATATAGTATTATAAAATACAGATAATAAGGTCTAGTAGGACTTTTAAATAAATTATGGAAAGTACTAATATTATTGATTAAAAAGGCTAAGAATTAAACATTGAGAACTTTAAAATTGAAATTTTAGCAGTTGTAACGTAAAATAAATTAACAAAATAAATGATCAAATTGTAAATGATGAGCATTTTCAAATGTTCGTTGGAAAAACAACACTTTTAATTTCCAGAAGGATACAATCAAAATGTCTTGGAATATTTATATAATTAAATTCTCTTTAATCATAAAAAGGAGGGATAATATTTAATTAACTTAAATAATTCAATATAAAATTTAATTACCTACATCTTTTAGAATCGATCATGTCAGAAAATTCTCAGTATGCCAAGGGTTAAGTTAACGTTATTATAAATCGATGTGCGTTCTTTTCACGACAGAGTCACCGTTGGTGCGCGGAAGACAGAACGTGACGAGGTCGGAGGACAAGTTTGGAAAATGCAGCGAGGGCCTTACGAAAGGATCCTTGAGCTTCCACACTTCGAAGGACTCGGGGGAGGAAGCTCGGGGGCCGATCGGCCAGGATGACTACGCGTTTCACCAGGAAGAAGTCGCGCGAAAAAGAGAATTGGCGTTGAGACAACACGCTTTTTTCCAGCTTCATTTGCACATCAGAAGAGGGGCGAACCTCGTTGCTATGGATAGATGCGGTGAGATGACTATCAGTCTGATACGGTGGAAACTGCGCGTTTCTAACTAGAATCCTTTCCCTGAACTTTCCGTTTTGCGAATGCTTTCGTTTAACACCCATTGTCAGTTACTTTAAAAATCACTTCATTAATATTGCGTTTATTGAAATAATGTCGGTAGTTTAAAGTAGAAGTTCTCATGTCGTATCTAAGGAACGTGTAATAATTTCATTTAACCCTAGATAACTAAGCTATTTGTGAGTAACGTTATTACTAAGCATTCGTGAAAATGACGTCGTCAATTAAAAACACGAATATTTAACAACAAAAGTATTATATCTTATAAAGAAACAGGATAAATGAAATTACGAAGTTATATTTCGAATTGAATTTATTAATAAATGAATAAGCAAATAATAAGCATAATTAGTTTATTTAGTAAGCGGATCATCCCATATCACGAGATTCAAATGTTCTGATCGTCATTTTTACGAAAGGTTAGTTATCCAGGGTTAAGTACCTCTTCTCTGAACTTCCTTACAAACGTGTACATTTACACTTCTGACGATTATTTCGAAAAGTACTTCGAGAATATTGGGTTTATTGAAACATTGTCGGTGGTTTACCCCTTTGATTGCGAGCTTTTTGAAAAAGATGTGAACGCTGCGTGCGGCTCAGCTGCAGTAGTACGTAGTGCGCCGTTGCACCGAACGCCCATAGGCGTCGACAGTACACGGTGATTAACTTTGTCATGCCGATAGCAGTCGGAGGATTAAAGTAGGAGTTTTAGTGCACTCAAAAAATGAAGCACTGACAAGTATTCGTACTGACGCGTTTGATGATGACTTCGTTTTCATCTTTAATTAATTTCATCTATTGTACTGTTAATCTAATGATTTATACAGGATGAGTGACATAACTTGTTCCCTGAATAACTTCGGAAGTGTGTTCTACGAAAAAGTGTTTTATATGGATATTGCACGGTATCGAAGGAAACATGTGATGCTAAAACGATTTTCTTAAATAACCTATTCGTTTACGAGATATCAAGTTGGCCTTGAATTTTTTAAAAAGGACACGTACAATTTTTTGTATCAAAATTTAAAAGAACAGTAGAATTTCTACAAGAAAGTATTAGGCTTTGTTTGTCCTAAACCTAATAATTATCCAGATATTTGCAAAAACGTTGTTCATGGCATTATTTACCTTATAATTAGTTACAGTAGGTGCTCAAAGCGATGCCCGTTGACTTTCATACATCTACTTCAGAAGTTATTCAGAGTGGACAACTTATGTGACTCATCCTGTATAATGAATTATTAAAGCTAAGGGTGTACTTAATATGATATAAAACAGCAGAAGTCTAAAAAGAAGGTGAAATATCACATATTAGACAGTTGCTAGTGTATCAGTACTTATGGTGGGCAGTGTACGTGTTTAGAATCGTTTCATTTTAGGTAATGTCTATAGAACGTTTGAATATTCGTGTTCCAGGCGCCAGTGATCCTTACCTGAAAGTGAAATGCTCCGGTCGATTGCTGTACAAGTCTCGAACTGTTCATCGTGACCTAAATCCAGTTTGGGACGAGACCGTGGTACTGCCTATAGAGGACCCTTTTCAGCCGCTCACGATCAAGGTAAATTCCGGCAATTGTACTCTAGCCGAGAAACGATCGAGTGTACTTGTTTAGCAGTCGAATACTTCATTTAACAAGCTCCACGGAATTAAAGCGTTGATCTGATAACGTTTCAATCGAAATAGGGCAAAGTTGAAATCTTTTATAATTAGTTCGGTGCATATAAAACGTCGGATTCGTACGGTGATAAGTAGATCGCCATATTTTTCCGACAAAATTATTTATTCGAGGCAAAGTAAGGTCTGCTTGATTTTAAACATTTTTGCTAATGATCCTGCAAATGATAAATCTCATTTATTTTAAATTCCCAATTACTGGTGTGGATAAATTCTTCAAAGGCTATTATTGTTTCTTGGTCGGTTCGGAAGAGTTTCATCTCGAAACAGTGATTTGAGACGATTAAACAATGATTAATGACAGTTCGGAATTCTTTTAAAACAGTAGCAGAATAATTTCGTGCTGGTTTATTAACTTTTTTGCTACGGAACGTGTTACGTCACGAGAGGGTCGCGCGGATTGCAATTCCTTTTTTTGGTTAATTGTTAATTGTGAATCGAAGAACTGTCGTCGGCAACTAATTTGTTGCATTATATTAAACAAAAATAATTTGCAGGCAGTAATTGTAAAAGTATTGAAAAGTGGTGAAAAGTTGTTCCAGAACTAACTCTTTGACTGCGAAAGGCATGTTACCTTTTGGAAACGTACCTTCTTACGTGCGAATGGCTACTATAGTGGTTCACATGATAGAATAATATATTAAAATACAAAGCTACATCAAAAGATAGAAAGTAAATAATAAAAGAGAATGAAAATAATTAATAAGTGAAGTATTTTCGAAGACAAAAAGCAAGCAACAAACCATAATTAAATAAATGTATAAAAGAAATAAACCGTTGCTGTTCAGCTCCTATCATCCTGCACACATGGGACCGTTTGCATTGGAAGTCTGCGGCAATTAACGGATCGATTATTGCAATTAATAACTAAATTCGTTGTTACAAGCAAACCTGATCGATTAATCAATAATGAATATTTCTGCTCTGAAAATGCTCTAAATTAGGCCAGTCATTCAACTTCTATAGCTTTCGACCTATGTTCATTCGTTCGTTCCAGACCGTACTGAACCAAAATCGTCGAAATTTTTATCACTTTCTTGCTCTTTCTTTCGACCAGCAAAAGACCTTCGTCGTTTTGACAGGTCTTCGACTACGACTGGGGTCTGCAGGATGATTTCATGGGTTCTGCGCTATTGGATCTAACGCTGCTCGATCTGGGACAAGCTCAGGACATCGCGTTGGAGCTGAAGGATCGTGCCAGACCGAAGCAACATTTGGGAGAGGTTTTTCTAACTGCAACCCTTTGGCCGAGAAATCAACAGGAAAAGGAACAGGTACTTCAGATTTTTCTTATTTCGCATTGTTCAATATGCTCAGTGTCTCTCGGCGCTCAAACGTGCTGCATAGTCACTTTTACGATAATTTCGCTAGTTTTGGGCAATATCTTTTAGCTTATTGAAATTTTTCATACATCCTCATGCTTTTAAATCGTTCGAAGGCAATAAACTCACAGTTATTTATGGCACGGTATATAGCTAGACGGGGTGTCTCATTTACCTCGAATCGTGCAAATATCTTCAGATTTGTTAGTAATATCCAGAAACATTGTAGACAAAGATTTAATGATTTAGAGGGAAACATAATGTCGTGTTGATAGTTTTTTTTATTTTTAGCATTACTATAATCAAATATTCGATTTAACATGTACTTTACTGTGGAGAATCCCAGCACATGGTGCACGTTTTTTGTAGAAAGTTTCAGGACTGAAAGCATTCAATTGTATATACAGTTACCTCATAATAAATTAGTCTACATAAAGCAATTATACAGGGTGTTCAAAAAATCGAGCGCTCGTAAATATAAAACTTAATTTTATATCGAAAGGATTGATTTTAGGACCTATGTTGATTAGAAATTTTTTAATCCACTCAGTGGATTGCACAAAATTTTACTGAATTGCGCGTGTCTCACAATGTGCTCACACGTGTACGGTTCACACTGGTTAATTTCCTCTTAGTAGAGGATGAAATGAAAAACAGTAAATTGCAACAATTTTAAAGTAATTATACAGTTTATAATTTGAAAGGTCACGTGAATGCACGATCAAGTCACAAAGAATCATGTGACGCTAACGGGGCTAAGCGGCAATGAATTTTGCATTTATAGGCGTAGCCAATATACACGGATTTGCATATCATGGAGGAGATAGGGGCTGCGCCACTTTGGCGTGTGTTATCTCTTTGCTGCATGCCCCGAGCAGAATTTTAACGCTTTGTAACTTCTGTAAATAGATAAATATACGCATGAACCATCGACGATATGAATACAGAGTATTCGACAGATTGTTTGAAGCACGGCTTTTCGCGAAACTGGTACGCGAGTGTGTTGAATGCTCTATCGCGTGGAAATTTCATAATGAAAAATTAGGTCTTGAATTCGAGGTCGAGTGCCGCGCCGAAGGAGCCGCCTTTTCAATCTTTTTTCCGATTCTGCTTCGAATGGGTCCGAAGCAAACATTAAATACCGTTCTTCGGACAATCCGGCCGTACTCCGGCTAGCAGGATACTCCTACGCAACGGTATATCGAAAAACGATATGTCAGATACACGTGAACTGTGAAAATCTGCTATTGGAACATGTTCAGTCTAAACTGCCACGGTGTTCTTGGTAGGAACATACAGAGTGTTCAGTTTGCGATGACTTCGATGATTCTTCCGTTACCACCACGGACTTGTTTATACCGAATGATTTCGAAGGACCACCCAAATATCAGGTCATCTCATAAGTAATGTTTAATTAACGTTTAATGCATAATTTAAATGGTTTCAAAGGGTGAATAAGACAGAAGCGAAATTTTCTTATAGGTATAATTTTTTCCTGCTTTTTTTTCAAGGTTACCCATGTCTTTTTACATGAATGTATGTACATATTTATCATCTTAACACTTTGATGGCCGCATATTTCACTCATTGACTCTTACTTATCTCTGGCGTGTCTCGCATAGGTCGTACCGTCTGCTGCCAGCCCTTTTTGCTCAGTCTTTCATAGTGTAATTACGATACATTTTTTAAGAAAAGTGCATTGAATACACCTCCATTATTTAAATTTTAACATATAATCTTAATTACCGCTCTTTGTACATTTCTGAATCTTCTCACCATAATATCACTTTTATCATCTCACGATTCATCACTGTCTACATCGATGTCACTATCTACATCTGACAATCGATCTGCATATACTTCTTCATCGTTTCGAGACATTTCTAGAGTTATTTTACAAATATAAAATATTCCTTTTAAAGATTAAAATCGGCTGATTGTAGTTACTACATTGTAAACGCAGCGGAACTTCAACAATGACAGTAACAATGACCTCCGCAAGGTCTGTGAAAATGTTTTCCGACAATTGACAAACGGTAAAAAGAAGAAGGGGGGAATACGAAAACAATTAAAAGGAATTGTAAGCTGAAAATCAGTTCTACAAATCGTTTGTGTCATGTTTAACAGTCGTTGTGACTAACACAAAATGAAATCGCGTTCACGTGACGCCGGTTGGTAACCGCTTGGTACGCGAAATCACGTATACGTGATAGCGGCCATCAAAGTGTTAAAACAGTGATGGCCACGAGAGCTCCAGTTTTGCCCCATTCTTGGTCCATTCCCCTCGTTTCAGTTCCCTTCAGTTCGCTCCTCGTCCCCCCTCGGTCCATCGTCATCCCAGATCACAGCCTATATGAGGGGCATGGACTCAGAGTGGGGGAAGGCCTCAGCTCCGGTGGCCATCACGGCCTTAAAATGACCTTGGACTCTAAAATTTTAAACCAAATGTGCTTCTTTCATCGTGATCCCAGGTTTCAGCGAAGCTAGAGAAGACATATTAGTATGAATATGTTTTGTATCGTTTAGACCATGCATAAATATTGATACAAACGCAGATTATACGATACTATCAAACAGCAGAATTTATATTGTTTGGCTAGAACGAAACAGGGAAAATACCCCATATGTTTGGATTATTATTTTCAATTTGTTTTGCATTATTATCGCTCTGGAACGTTCAGTTTTATGGCAAAACTCGAGAGTTATGTATCAGGTCATCTCATAAGCGATGTCATTCTCTATCTAATAACACGTACGTTATATAAATATAAATCTATAATTCAATTTTGTTTTGTATAAATTGTACTATGCATGTGGTGGAATGTGAAGGATCTACATTGTTTAGAACTTTTCGCTGAAAATTTGGATTACTATAGCTTAGACCTGTTGCTAACAATTTTGCAAGTAAGATGCAATTTCAGTGGAAAAGTATCGTAAAAGCGTTTGTCACACTCGAAGTTAGTTGTACTTACCAAATACTACCTGTTGTGGTAGCTCGACAGCTTTTCAGCTGACAAAAAATTCAATGATACCAATTGGTTGAATTCAATCTACAATGAATTCTCTTAAAACAATAAAAATCTGTTGAAGATGCAATCCTATAACTGTTGAAGTAGTTGAACAGGGACACCAAAGTTAATATTCAGTATCGTGATAATTAAAAATAACTGCAATTGTTGATTCGTTTACGTTTGATAAAGCTATATTTAAAAGTGAGATTTTTTATGGGATGGCCTGTTAATTTGTGGCCAATGTACGTTGTAATATGAACAGTTTTATTAATTAATTGTTGAAGCAAATGGTACCCTTCAACAATTATGGTATTTAAAGCAAACAGTGTTCTCTGTAACGAGTTAGTAAAATGAGGCATGGAGTGCTTCCCGTCGCTAATAACATTTGAAGCACAGACTGCTTCCCCGACCAGATTAACCTGTCAACTGGGTTGTTTCTCGAATAAAACTCCCCTTGTGCCTGCAGTTAAAAACAAGTTAACTCGTCACGCCCACGATGAGTTCAATAACACCTTAATTTATCTCTAAATAAATAAATTAATAAGCGATAATATTAATAAATAAATTAATAATATAGTCCACTGTAATTAGAGTGAAAAATAAATGGTACATCGACTCTTTCTGTACAAGTGTAATTACTAAACTCCCACGATGAGTTAACTCGTCATGACTCTAATCAGATGTTTCATCATAACTCGGAAACTCTTGCTTTTTAGATCCATCCTTACGAACACTTTTTCATTTACTTTCACAAGTACTCTACGTACCTAAAATTGTGACCAATTCAGAACACCCTATGCAATTAGTAGACAGCAAACAGGTGTTCTATATGGATCGTTTCACTGAATACCTTTATTAAACACCGCAGACGTTTGGTAATTGATAGTTGGTAATTTCTCTGCACATACGTCAAATGCATACGTATTTATAGCGCGCGAAGAACAGGGAAACTGGGTTATCACAGGAACCAGGAACAAACTCGTCTCCGTTGCAATATTGACTTGGCCCTGTCATCGTTGAAAAGATGTTCTCCCAGAACTTTGAAGGTTCCCAACTTTTGCTACTGAAAAGCTCCCGTCCGGATCACGTGGCAGGTGCTTTCGAAAATCTATGCATACATAGGTAAAAGTAGGGCAACATGGGTCCTGTAACGTTTCGCTTCGACTAAAACAATTGTGTGCAAGTATTACTAACAAGTTCATACAAGACTCCTACGTTACGTGCGGAAGATCGGCAAGCTTACTTACTGAGCACGTTATCCAAACGCCAATGGGCGTTCTCAGCACGGAGTAATATTACATGGAGCAAAGGTTTAATTTCAGGACCCGAGTTGATTAAACATGTTTAATTTCTTCCGGAGTTTGGCATAACCTTTTGTGAACACCATATATATTCATTTGCCACATCGAAATTCTAAAGAATGGAGTTGAAAACATTTTAACTGCAGTTTTTGGTAGAACTTATTCCTCTACTCTACGTGAAAGCGCTGATCGAAATTGATATTTGCAGAGCGTTTATCAGAAATTTGCATCTGGAAAATACTAATATTTGTCGAAAAATGTTTCTGTTGATCTTACACGTTGATAACCATGTTATCTTATCAGTGTTTGCATGATCAGGTTGATATCTCAGTTCATAGGACTTCAAGCTACTTAATATCGAGCTGTAAATCCTCAAATTCCTGTACTTGTGACTTGATATATTTTATTGATTGTAACAAATAACATTCACTTTTTCGGGAGAAGTATTTTTGACACGTATACTTGATCACACGTTACCTTTCATGATAATAATAATAGTGTTATCATACCTGTTAGAGTGTATGACACGTAAGAACGTTAAAATTAATCGATTCTAAAAACTGTATGTTTTATGTCAATAGTAATATCTTAAAAACACTCAAGTGCATTTACACCGATAAGATTCGACATTGAATAGATACGCCAACAAAGAAGAATTCTTCGAGCATAACCGAAACAGTTTAATAAAAGATAAATTATCATGTTTTGCTAATTGTAAAATTTTGTAAACATTCGCTATTCTTATCGGTAGATAAGAAATAATTAAAAAGTAATTAGCAAAGGGAGGTATTACATGAAATTTTATCTTCAAGTTTCGAATTTACAAGAGTGACGAGTATTTTTAATAAATAATGAACGTTGCAGACAGTGGTACTCTCTCACATGGCAGATATCAGACTGATCCTTGACTTTTGGAGAGATAGCATTGATCTTACGTTCTTGCAATTTGTATGCTTGTTCTTTCATTTTTAGAATTCTATGTTATTTAGTAGAATCTGAACAAACGTTGAAAAATATTTCGCAATATTTCCACCGTGATTATGAAGAAGAGAGACTATGAAGAATATGTACATTCAATATTACAACAGAGATCTCACCAATTATGTACAATAAAATTAAACTTTCTTCTCGTCTCTATATCCGCCGCGTCTCTCGATCACTGCTTTAACCAATTTTAGCATTCGTTTTACCAGTCTTTCTATTGCCTCTGTTTGAAATTCTATTGCCTCTAAATGATTCCACAAGTCAGATTCAGATTTTGAACAGACTCGTGAGCAGGCCATGTTTAATAAGTCAAATGCAATAAGTGGGAAAACTAATGAAATAAATAGCAAATGCATGGACCTGAATATATGTTCTTATAAAATGAATATGATCTTATAAAACTAGCAAAAGTTCTATAATATTGTAATGTATCACCCCTGAATGACAGTATACAGTCAATATTTTTCGTCTTGCTGCACCAAGCCAATGATTCACTCGTTGCCTAAACCCCGTCATCCTTGCCCTACGAACTATGCGTCATCCTAGCCAACGTGTCCTTCGCCAAACCATCCTAAGCAACGACGTTCCTTACCATCCATGCTCCTTCCTTCGAATCCTTTAAGAACCCTGCAAGACGGCTTTTCCATAGGTTCCAGTTCCAAATTTCATTCGGTGTCGACCACTGTGTCAATTGTTTGAACCAGCGTGTAGCGTTATAATAAACTCGAAGTTCTCAAGACGTCTGTCCGTGTCGTTAATTTCGTGTGACCCATCCATTACAATATAGTTCAAATATCGCCTTTTGGGCGAGATCAGCAGATGTCTCAATACTTATGGACGGTGATGTACAGGGGTGGACGAATACTTTTGAGAGGCAGTGTCACTCATACCATAGTCTGTCCGTAGCGATGATATAATGCACCAAGCCACAAAGGGTGGACAGTTTGGACAAGCTTCTACAGTTTCTAACGCGTAAGCACTTCTCGTTGCTCGTGTCATGACATGACACGGTATAACGTGGACGTGTATGCGTGTGCGTGTTGTAATACACGCGGATCGTTCGTCATCGTTCCGGCCCGGTTTGCGAACACGTTGAATGAACCCTACTCTGTGATCACAAACGCACACCAGGGGTTTCTGTGTATATTACGTTAAAGGTATTACCGATATTGACGATAAAAAGGTTGAAGCGGCCACTCCCATGCGGCGTTGACGGATCTGACAATTGTCACGATGTCGCAATCTAGCTCCGACCTGAAATTCTGCGGACTCACGTGGATGTTTGCGTATTACGTTATTGTTTCTTTCGGTGGCCTGGATCGCGGCGAGATAAGTCGAGTTTACCGAATTTTTCAAGTTTTATTAAATTCTAGGGACGCGGGTTGTATACTACTGGTTTTATGAAGTCATGGCGTAGGGAGAATTTTGTCTACTTCTAGCGTAGTATCAGATGGTACAGAGATGTTTCTGTTTTATCATTTCAAGGTCGTCTTACTTCTTTTTGCACAGTGTCGAATCCAAGAGCCTAGGAGATAGGAATGTGTAAAAGTACATAAATAGATTTTTGAACCTTCTTTTACAAGATTTAAAATTTGTTTGTAATTTATATTTTAATATCTCTGTCTGATAGTGTAGCCTAAATAATTGAATCACATTAATTATTTATACATAAGAAAAAATGAGAATAATTACTGTACCTGTGATTGAATAATCTGTTTTATAAAGAAAACAGGTATAAAAGGTGTTAAAGTTAATAAAATTAAGATACTACAAAAAACGCCTAAACGCGACTGCGATGTGTACTTGTCATTTCATCGCACGGTTCGTAGCGGTATTGTTTCTAGACATTTTTAGGCGATATTCTGGAAACGTTCTAAAAATTTCTACGCGCTACTGAGCACGCCCGCTAAGTATGCAAATCGTGAACAGCTCGGCAAATATACATCGACAACACATTAAGTATATACCTAACAAGTTTTTCAGAATGTGATATAATATTTTCTCCCTCTGGATCCGCCACTGTTTTTGCATGGAATAGCATAGGCTTTGTTAGCGACCGGTTGGATGAAAAATGACATTCAATGTGATTCTGAAATAAATAAACACTTAACGTCCTTACGTTACGTGCGGAAGATGGATAAGCCTACTTACTAAGCACGTTAGTCGAACTCTAATAGGCGTTTTCCGCATGGAATGGAGAAATATATGAACGGTTATTAATACTTATAATGTTTAAAAGCTTCATTTTAGGACGCACGTAGATTAAATATTTTTCATGTTTTTTTGGAGTATTATGTGCATATACGGTTTGGCATAACCTATTGTAAACGCCTTGTATAGAATGAGATCTGTTTATAATCAATTGCACGTGTATCTAATGAATTCTTAAAATCATGTTTCTCATCAAATCTCTATTGTATTTTTATATACTCTCTAAACCAAAAATATTATGAAGGAAATAGTCCGTCGAAAAAAAAGTACTGCTTTTCTGAATGTGTGTTCACCTGAGTTATCATTTACACCGTAATGGAAAACATAGTTTTAAGAAATACGCGTTTGAATTTTAGCTTCTTCCATCTATGCGTAGGTACAATAAGTTTAACTTCTTTCAAAATTTTGTTTTCGCTCAAATAATAGTCTGAAGTCTTTAGAATGAATTGCAAAAGGTTTAAAATATAAATGTAGCTTTGTCTCGGAGCTACAGAGCCGAACGCACACTCGTATGACGTAAAAATAATACGTTTTTTCAACTTTGAACGCGATTTTCTCAGAACGACACTTTTCAAAACGGTCTACACGATTTCTTAATCTGTACCGATGCGATTACGACAAAATTTGACAGATACCTTTGTTATTATATTCTTTGAGCATTGACGGATGGTTTTTGGTAAATTTTATTTTTTGTGGGATTTATAAGCAAATTAGTGACAAATTTTTCGCGAAAATCGGTATTTTCCTTTCAATATGCTGGTATTTAGTGGATTTTCAAAAAATTAAAAAATGGCTCCGTTAGTGCTTAGGCATTACAATATAATTATTGGAAAAAGTTCGTTTTCTTGTTTCAAATAATCCAAAATTGAGCTACGAGGTACACCGTTTTACCTCCCGCGAAAAAGGACCTTCATCTCAGAGTCGTCTTATGACGTATATATACGTATATCTTTTTTGAACTTGCATAATTTTTTTTAACAGTTCAGAAAATGCCAAACCGCAACTTAATAGGATGTTTCGTTTTTTTATAATTTGCAACGGATGATCACCTACTATTTCGGGCCGTCACAGCAGTCTAACCCTTTAAATGTAATTTATCATACCTGGTGAATAACGTCGATCTGCACAAAGCGTAATTTAACCCTACTGGCAGCCAATGTGTTTAACATACAGTAAGATCTCGATCATCGGAACTGTAATTAGTGACACGATGACTCAAAGTGTAACTATGTACCTGTCGCTTGAAAATGTAAATATTACATTAGAACGTAAAATACATAAATAATTTTAGCTTGTAACTGACATATGATGTCCAATTGTCGGATAATGGATGATCTACTGTATTCCTTCGTACGTATTTACTTTACGTTGTTTGAGAAAGACGCTGGTTACCTAATTACTGGTCGCCGATGAAAAAAGGGTAACGAGGCAAAAAATGATGACGCCATGCAGGTCCTTGCCTACGCCAGTGTTATGCGGGTCGACGCGTATTAAACTTATACGCGATATCGTAATGTTTACCTCGTGGCGCGATAGGAGTGGGAAAAGAGAGGCTTGCTTGTCGAGTTAAGTCGTACCACTAGGCAGTCACACACAGCCGACGAGGAGGTACAGTTTTCGCTCTTCTCCTCCGCGATATCAAACCCGAATTTTCCCTATTTTTTACCTCGCTATAATTACGATCGAAATCGCGATTCCACCTCCATTTCAGCAGGAGGGCTCCGAAACCCTTGCGCCGCTACCGTATGGAAAATTCAACCTTGCTCCGTGACAATTATTGTGCTCGTGACAATTACCTCTCAGTGATCAGTGCCTCGCGGGATTCAGCGCGGAGTAGAATTTTCCACGATTGCCGGTGAAGAAACGCTTCTTGTCTGTGCAAACGTTATTGTGCGTTCCATGTGAATACATTTGAATGGTTGTCAGGGCAATTGTCTGCACGAGGATGACCCTGGCAGGAAGAAAAGGCGGAGGAGGGACGTTGGGACGCGAAACGGAGCAGCCGAACTGACATGACGCGGCTTGCGAACCTGCTCGCAAAGTGTCAAAGTCGAAACGGCCACGTGCACGCGAATCTCTCGATGACTCACCGACGCTAACTGCTCTCGAACGATATTAATTTGTGCGAATTGGCGGTTCGACGAGGCGTCCGTCCGAATGGGATCTCATTTTGGCGATGCGCCAACCCGAAGCTGCAGACAGACGTTGTACCGAGTGTTATCGGTTTTATCTGAGCCCCGATCCCCGGCAGACACGCCAGCAAGGCGGCTGGAAAATCGTTGCCGGAGTCACGCGATCAGACGTCTCTCGATCGATTCGACGAGTTACCGCTTGTTGGACGCCGTTGTAAACACAGGAAGGATAGAGTCAAGGTCTACGGAGTTAGACCTTTATCAGACCGTTTAACAGTCGCATGAAATTCGTACGATTTCCAGGAAGCCGAGAAGTGAATGGTCGTCGTTGCACCGATGACTCGATGGAGATAGAGTCGCGAAGTCATGAAGAATCCCATTAATTACACGCGGACAGATATTTGCTCGTAAACGCTCGGGGAAGACGCTTATTAGTCACGTAAGCCTGTCGGAAAAACCGAGCAGGAGTATTTCTGGCCGAGCGTTCGAGGAATCGATACATCTGGCGAAAGAATTCGTGTTTCCACTCGGTTGTTTTGATATCTCGCTGGTTCGAGAAAAGAAAACATGAGCGGAACGCAAGAGCCGAGGCGCGTGTCCGTTTCCGAAGATAAAAACGGACGTCTTGGCTCAGCAGAGAATAGACAGCCTGAGAATCGCGATTTTTGGGAGAACCGGACGTCGGATGATCCGCGGAAAGACGCGGATAACGAGGTTCTGGTAACTCCGAAGCCACCGAGGAGAGATTTCAGGAAACGCAACAAGGTGAGTGACATAAGGCCGTCGATCGAGCCGGAGAATTCCACGGGAGCATCTCCGAAGTTGACTAAAAAAATGTCAACGGAGGAGAGCGTCGAGAGTAAGTGGAAGAAATTTTGGGATGCACACAGAGAGAGATTCAAACATAGACACGAGGAAAAGGTCATGACGGGAAGCCGATCGTTGGAGGATGTGACCGCGGAAGCGGACGCCGTTTTTCGAAAAGCGATCCAAGACATGAGGTTCGATCAGCCTGTAGACGAGCCTCTTCCTGCGAATACCGACAGGGGCAACATTTTAGGAGAGCTAAAGTCGTCCGGGAACAGAATGGAAGTGGAAGCCTCTGAAAAAACGACGCTGCAAACAGTGGAGCAGAAATATTGCAAGTCACCTGAACTTTTGGCAGCCGATCAAGACCTTTCAAACGGAGGTACGAAAGAAGACCAGCAAAAGAGAGAAACACGAGACGAGAATAAGTCGGAGAGTTCTACGGAGGCCTCTGAAAGCACTTTCTTCGCTAGTTTGCAGGATGAGGACGATTTCGATGAAAAGGTTCGAGGTTCGTCCTCGAGGAGGTGGAGCTCCCTGGAGAACCTCCGAGCAAAGGTGGAGAACGTTCACAAGGGATCCAGGAGGAGAATAGAGGGTCTGTCGATCGACAAGCCGGCGAAGAGTAAAGAAAAAAGGACAATCGGTTCGTTAAAGTCCTCGTTGGAGAGGAAGATGGGGTCTGTCGAGAGGATACTGGAGGACCAGATAGAAAAAATCTGGGAGGAGAACGTTGAGAAGCATCCGTGGCTGTTGCCCATCGAAAGCTGGATCGCTGATCATTGCAAACCTTTGGGCGCTCATTTGGTTCCTCATGACAGGCACGGTGTCACCCTGGAGATGGACGAGTCGAAATCCGGTGATCGTGAACGAAGACGATCGAGGATCGTCGAACCTTGTTTCGAGGTCAAGTACACAGCTCCTGTGGATGATCGCGAGGAGCCGAAGGTAGAGAGCAAACTGGAGCACCTGAAGAAGTTGCGGAGAGCTAGCTCTCCCAAACCTGAGAAATCAGGGTCGTTAAACAAGGTTGAGCATTCGTCGTCCAGAGCTGAGAATATTAATCATGTGAAGACTGATGTCCTGGAGGTGAAGGATGTTAAGCACCATGATCTCTTCGATAAACTGAAGGACAATGTTAGGGGGAAAATGGAAGACATTCATAGGGTAGAGATTGGAATATTGTATAATTTTATGAATGCATGTTATCTGTCGAATTAATGATAAAGTTTAATCATCGTATGGTTAATCCTTTAGCCACTATATGCCACTGTCGCGGCTGCCCATTCAGTGATCGTTTAGGACGAAATACCACTATAGTGGTTTATCTCTTTTGCTCCTTGCAATGACAGATTATGAATTGTCCTATCAGATAGTATTTGTCCATATCTTGCAAAGAATAATTTAGCAACATGGTCGAAAAATGCTTTATCGCTTTTAACACGTTCCGTGTTGCGTGGGTCGCATACGCCTCATGCATCAAATTAGACTGTTTCAAATAATTACTAATCTTTATTATATTTCAAATAAAATTAGTATCGCAATGGTAGGTAGTGTAGTACATATTCATAAAAACGTATTTTCGTCGCCAGCTTATGTAGTATATTTTTCGTTATAACGTGCAACCTGTGACTGAAATGCTTTATCTATTACTTTTTAATTAGGATTACGGACATTAAGAGTCTCGACGTCAGAACAGTATGACGAAAAATAACATTGACATTGACGTTTTCTCCGATACTTCCGTTGCATGTATCGACCTATAAAATTAATGTTCTGAACAGTCGTGCATACGGGTTTCACGGAATCGTTGTTTTTTTAATGGAGACACAGATATTCCTGCTGAACGTGTCGTATTTTTACGTTGCAGTACTTCCAAAGGACCAATCGATTGGCGGACGTAAATAGACGATTGAAATCGCAGATATGGAGCTCCGTGGTGACAATTGTTCTCGTGGAGGCGAGGAATTTGTTACCGATGGATATAGATGGTCTCTCGGATCCATACGTCAAATTCCGGTATTAAATTATTTATCAATCTACCTATTACTGTGACCTTACGTCTTTTCATCTCCATCACTACTTTCGTTCTTGAAATTGAACTTGAAATCCTGCTGTTCTTGTGGCCGTACGTTTCTCATCTTCATCACTATCCTTTTTATTAAAATTAAAATTATAAGTCAACTCTGAGTGTGATTTTACTTATCTCATACTCTTCTCTACCCTTACTGTTGCAATTGAAATTAAAGTCTAGGTATGATTTTGACACGGTGTCTCTCACCCCCGCCACCACCTTTGTTATTTTAATTAAAATTAAAATTTAGGTATCACTGTGTGTCTGCGTTCCTCAACTCCACCAAAATCTCCTATTAAATTATTTAAATTCAAAGTAAAGTTTAGATATTATAATAACTTTACGTTTCTCATCTCTGTCACTGCACTTGGTATTTAAATTAAAATTAAAATTTAGCTGTTATCGCGATTCCACGTTTTTGATCTCTATCATTATTGTCACTATTAAAACTAAAATTTTAAACTACTTAATAGTATGAGTGTACATATTTCATCCCCATCACTGCTGTTACTATTACAATTAAAACTAACGTGTGGCTATAATTGTGATGCTATGTTCTGCATTCCCATACAGACTATTTAAATCAAAATTAAATTCCATCTTGTGTCCTTGTCACTACCCTCTAGTAAATTATTAAAATTAAAATTAAAATCTATGCATTATAATGATTCTCCGTTTTTCATTTCCATCATCGTTCACTTTATTTAAATTAATATTAAAGTGCAGCTAGTATTCTGACTCAATGTCTGTCATACCGATCACTGCCTTCGCTATTTAAATTACTTCATAAATAGACTGTGTGAATGTTTACTCAATTCAACACATTCAGTTGTACAAAATATGCGGACAATACAAAACAAGAGAAATGAAAAATACATCTCTTAAATCGTCACTGGTCCAATTCGTGCACCTGTATTAAATTACAAAAATACTGCACCTTGTGCATGAATATTTACGCAAACATCCTCAGTACAGTGATCGCAGAAAAAATCCTAGATTCTACATACACCAGTTAAATATAAACTTCTGAACACTGATTACAAATATCAGCCTGGTCTATTTCAAACGGGATTGATTAAAAGGCTGATCATTTTCCAGGCTCGGCACGGAGAAGTACAAATCAAAAGTGGTGAACAAAACTCTGAACCCAATCTGGCTGGAGCAGTTCGACCTTCACCTGTACGAGGACCCGTATTTAGGGCAGGAGCTCGAGGTGACTGTTTGGGATCGCGACAAAAGCCATCAGGACGACTTAATGGGGAGGACGGTAATCGATCTGGCGACGCTCGAACGAGAAACGACCCATCGCCTCTGGCGTGACCTCGAGGACGGCTCTGGCAATATTTTCTTGTTATTAACCATCAGCGGTACCACCGCCAGCGAGACTATCAGCGATTTAGCGGCGCACGAGGAAACACCTCGTGAACGGGAACATCTATATCAGAGATACGCGTGGATGAACACGTTGCAGAGAGTGAGGGACGTTGGTCATCTAACGGTTAAGGTATTTTCGAATTTATCAGTAAATTCAGTATCTTTTAGAACGTTAGTTTGTAAATGATTGCAACGCACGGTGCGAGACACGAGAAACTGGATGTCTAAATATCAGGTTATTCCATAAATAGACTGTGGATGCTTATGCAATTTAACATGCTTAAATATTTGAAAAAGGCACATTTAAAACCGGGGGAAAGTAGAAAGTATATTTATTAAACATTTACAGAACGAAATACAATTTTGTCAGAGTTTTATTTCTATGACTGTATGAACATAAACAATATTGAACTATGAAAATTTGTAATTGCACAAACATCTGCAGTCTACCCATAAGGAATATTGTTACGACTTCTACGTCAAATAAAAACAAACACAAGAATACAGACATATTGTTTTTCTTGCGAGGAACGTACACAAACTTCTCAACATGTCTCTTTGAAACAGCATTTTTCCTGTAGTTTCAATCGAAAACTTGAAGCATTTAGATCTATTTCCTCTATGTTGAAAAAACGTTAAAAGATGAATGTAAGTGAAATCAATTTGCAGCAGAGTTTAAAAAAGGCAATATAGTTACGAAGATTAAATAACTATTGATTTGTATTATATTCTGAACAAATTTTACATTGCAACACTAATATAGGTACGCATGTATAATACTGAATATTTAAACATTTGTTTCCTTTACGATTTACGTAGGAAAGAGAAATGTATATCGTATCTGATCAATGATGGCTGTTTCCACTGTGGTAGTCATCGTGTTAAAAATATTCTAGGTTCAAGGTTCCAATATTCACCCTCCGTATTCTCCAGACCTTGTACCAACAGATTGGCATTTATTTCGATCATTATAGAATTTTTTTAACCGGTAAAGATTTTAATTATCGTGACCATTCAAAATGCGAATAAACTTTTTAGTTCAAGAAGAAAAGAGTTTTTTGAACACGGAATAAAGAAGTTAGGCGAAAGATGAAGCATTTTTATAGAAAGAAATGGTTAATACGTTGATGATTAAAATTAACGGTATTTATTATTTTGCATTGATGATTAACTGCAGAAACGATATTACTTATGGGATGACCTGTTAGATTTGAAGATAGGAAAAGGTTTATCATTAAAGTCATTCTTTTTCATGATTTAAAGGTCATCGATGTTTTTTTAAATAGAATCATATTTGTTACCACAGTATTATAGCTATTGTAAGACGAATTCAGTTGTATGCATATAATATGTTGACCTTTAATTGATTTTCCGAGAAGGATGGCCTTACGCTCGAGTAATAGAAATAACACAGTGGTTGACCTAATTTTGAATATTTTATTTTCATTATTTGGTAACCTGTGTGAATTGTTTATACATCAAAAACAAGATAAGGACGGCGTTCTAATATTTATTGGGCACTGCTGGTAGGACAGAAGCATGCGTCTCTGTAATGAATTATGATTTATTAAGAATACCTCTGGGGAAGCTCATTCGAAGGTCAACACATCATACATGGTTGAATTTCTTTTTTTAGAAGCTACAATACAGTTTTATTTAAACAAGTATCAATGAACTTGAAATGTGTAAAAAATCTGACCAGGGGGGAAAATTTCTATCATTATAATATAGTGACTTACAAATTCGATCAGATGAGTCAATATGTTTATTAATTTAGATAATGTATTAGTATTTTTGAATTTGAAACTATAAATATTAAGTCACTGGTAAATATTAAAATTGTAAAATAATAATCACTTTCATTTCTTGAAACAATATTTAATTTGCTCTTGAAAAAAGAGTATTCGATAAAAATGAATTCAATAATTACACGATGCACGTGCAGCAGATTATAAATTAAGTATTAGCATGGACGAATCTTAAGATGCATTTCTAAAATACTCTGCAAAATCATTTTTTCACTTTCTTTAAATTAATTTGATCATGCTCAATATTTTCAATTTGACACAGCGAATATTAACACGTCATATTTACAAGTAAAATAAATAATATAATAATAGAATTAAAAATACATGAACAACATTTTCAGTCACTGTATCATCCTCACGAACAATCTTTTGGGGCAATCGTTATCTTAGAGACATTTTTTTATCTTCAAAGTATGTCAAGGCATTGGGTTTATGATACGATCACCAAAATGTCACTATTTTTAAAAATTCTCTAAACTGTAACACAAGATAAAAATAAAATTAGCATTCCCACTGAGATCGAGAAAGTAAGGCAAACTAAATATTTATTACATCTCACGGCAATTCAAAACTACTTTATGCCACCTAAAAAGCTGTGCCCTCGATAGAGTATGCTCCTCATAAGCCCGTTTTAATTTTTCGTAAGTGTCTGGTGCGTTTTCGTTAAATTTTACGCAAAATTCGATCGCACAACGCTGCTCGAGATTTCGCTTTTCCATCTTCATATCGCGTCGCTACTGCACACATTTGCACAAATCGGTGTTAACCCCCTGTCTTATAATAACGAGTCACACTCGTGACGCAGATTATGATCTATAGATCGTAAATATCAGTTTCAGTCAAATATAAATTCTTGAAGATTCTATATTAAAACACCCGTAACTTGTAGAGGATCCTCTAAAGCAACTTGTACATGTTGATAAATATTCTTCCTGGATGCTACCCTTAGAATACTCGAACAATAAACTTCAGTGCAGATAGCTATTAGAAAAGCCATTAGCCAAGGGGTTAAGTCAGACGTGTTAACGCTATCGAGTTGAACCTTGCAATAGATATCAAATAGGAATGTACGTCTTACAATTAACTGGAGTCGGGAGCGTGGCTATACTATTGCAATCTCTCGACCTACGCGTTCAGTCTTATTATAATACTTTTTAGACAAACTACGTATTACGAATTTCTCCGTACGTCTGAAAGTCAAATGTGCTCCTTCTTTCGCGCTCAATAACAACTGACTTATCATAAACCCATGATAAAGCGTACAATCAGTGACCTTGGCGGTTGGCAACTCCCGGTTCTGGCGTCCCCAGCATGCCACATTGGAAAATAGGCGGTTCTCGTAAATTTTTAACTGTCCCAGCCGACGTCGTCTCGGTCACTGATTCGCCCAACCGGCGACGCTCCGTCTAGGCTGTTAAGTATTTCAGACACCCTCTTTGAACAAGCACTCAACCATATCTTCCACTTGTCAGTCGTATTTATAATAAACTTAAGTGAACACGAACTATTGAGAGCACCTTTGTGCAAATTGTCAAACGTCAAGACAACAATCAAGAACACATTTCGGATTCGTTGGGAGGCACGTAGCCAAACCTAAAGCGGTCTACACACAGCGAAACACGAGATGCATGCATCGCCTCCTAGGTTTCATGAAACTGCAGTAATTTCAGTTCGTTTTCACACAATCGGCGGAAACGAACTATAATTATCGTCGATGCTACGCTCTACACGTTGAAATCTGCATCAGAATCGGGCCTTGCTCATCAACTGACTCCGATACGCTTGTACTCTGTAATTAAAGAATATTCAAACAAAAATAATTTAGGAACTTTTAAATCTAAATTCTAAAACTGTAATGGAGTGTCCATACTTCCGTGAGGAGTAGTGTACACTGTAGGTTTGTTGAAATTCTACAGACATTTTGAAAAGTAGAGTGGTAAGATGGCTCTACCATTCCCGTTGCAGAGACCGTATATGAATACCATATCGGCATGTTCTGCATCTGAAAAGGTATGAACCATCGTGCATACTGTACAATTAATAAAGCCAAGTGGAAAAGGCAGACTGAACGCTATGCTTTCAGCAATAAGCTCTGCTTTCGTCATTGGACACCACTTATCCCTGCTTTGGAAGCCAGCATAAACAATGCTTGTCTCGGTAGATGAACGAAACAGACCTATAGTGTATATGATTTTTTTGTTCAGGATGATCTGCTGAAGTTTGTTGAATACCTCACTGGACACTCTGTATAAAGTAATAGTTCGTTTCTTACTACCTTACATTTTTATCGAGATATGAAGGTCGCCTTCAACTTTTTAAATGGGATGCTCAATATTTCGTCCCGAATTTCGATAAAGTATCAAACGCTGTTTGTATAAAAAAGTATTATACCAAATAGGGTCTGCATATTTTATCGAAATTCGGGAAAGGACATCGCCTTCAAAAAACTGTAGGAGACCTTCATGTCTCGATAAAAATGCAAGGTGGTAAGAAAAGTATGTACCATTGCCTTATATGTCTCCTTTGATACCATGCAACTTTTGTTCGAAACATTTTCTCATACAGCAAATAATTCACGAGTAATTTGAAGTCGTCGAGTTAGTTGCCTCGCCCTGTATCTCATTCTTAGACTGCGGATGTTTACGCAAATATATATTTTTATTCTTAAATATCGTTATATTCCAACGTACGATCATCCAATGGTCTTATCTTGCAAAGATTTCAAAAGTGTATCTTTTACTAATATTTCGCTGACTTCACAAAATAAACTCGATTTTTCACATACTTGGCGGTGCTGAAATGCATAAACACTTACAATCTGTTCATTATTCTTGCTTTCCTTACTGATTCTGCATTTTCATGATCGTCCAGGTGTTCAGAGCACAGGGTCTCGCGGCAGCCGATCTGGGCGGAAAGAGCGACCCTTTTTGCGTCCTTGAGCTGGTGAACGCCCGGTTGCAGACTCAAACGGAGTACAAGACGCTGGCGCCGAACTGGCAGAAAATCTTCACCTTGTAAGTTGGCGAAAGTTCTTCCCGAGAGATTCGGGCGACAGAGCCGTGGAATTGAATGAGAAAAGTTCCAACGGAATTTCAGCAACGTGAAGGACATTAACGCGGTGCTGGAGGTGACGGTGTACGACGAGGACAGGGACCATAAAGTAGAGTTCCTCGGGAAGGTCGCCATACCCCTGCTGAGAATAAGGAACGGCGAAAAACGGTGGTACGCGTTGAAGGACAAAAAGCTGAGAGGTCGAGCCAAAGGGAATTCCCCGCAAATTCTTCTGGAAATGACGGTCGTGTGGAACGTCCTCAGGGCTTGTGTTCGAACGCTCAACCCGAAAGAGATGAAATACATGGAGCCGGAGATTAAGTTTAAGAGACAGGTGTTCCTTCGTAACGTTTTCAGGCTGAAAGCAATCATCATTATCTTCATCGACATAGGGAAATATGTGCAGTACGTAATACTTTCGATTTTTCATTCAATTTATATCTGTAGCTTGGTGGAAAAAGGGCCAATGCCCGGGTTGCAATTTCCTGGGAAAGATGCACATTCACCCTGTTTATTATAGTATACAAAACACATTGGCCTCTTCAGAATGTACCTAACTTTGCTTATAATAGTAGGACAATGGCCCTTTTTTAGTTTGACAACGTTCTTGATTTTTATGTGAATGGTGCGTGAAATTCAAATGAAAAACGTAATTCGAAAATATAGAATTAAATTTTTTCATAAGAAGCTTAGTTTCGAGAAAATTGAATTTAAAGATTCGTAGTGTACTTCACTGTACTGGCCTCGAGGACAGGTCATTGGTCACGAATGATAAATGAAAATTTCAAGCCAAATTATTGTGTAGAATTGACCCATCGCTGAGGGAAAATTTTTTGAAAATATTAAGGTAGGCAGTAGATTAATTGTTTACTCAATTAAAGGAACAGAACAATACAAACGAGTAAAAGAAACTGACCGTCTATATTTTAATGAATAATTTTCATTGTAAGTAGGCCACAATTAAAGGGTTAAATTGAATTTGTAGCATGAGTCGCCAGTGACCCACGCGATGGAGAATGTGTTAGTAGTGTTTGAAAGTTTGTTTTCGTCATGTTTGGCCACAGGAATTGCGTCACGCGTGTTCGATCACGTACTAAATATTATTCGTGACATGCTGTGAATGCTAAGGTGGCGATTAATAATACTTGAACTGCACCTTTCGAAACGCTGTATTCATCCATTCATTTCAATCATGAATAAATGAACGTAGCTCATAATTGAATCGTTTATTTTTGAAAGGGCGCATGTCCATTTTTTAAAGTTTGACACCAGGCAATAAAAATTTTACTTAATTTTCTTCGAAATAACGTTTATTCGGATTTTTTCAAAAGACACTTTTGATGTTTTTTTGGATCTCAACCCGAAGTTTGGGTTACCTGCAACAGTTTAAACGCATAACTTAATTTTCTCCAAAATATGGACATACGCACTTTCAATAATGAACGATTCAGTTATTTCTGGCGCTTATTATTTTATCTTAATTGTGATCAAAGAAGGAATAATTATTTCTCTTTTAAATTTTATTTGGATATATACTAACATATTTTTTTTATTTTTTGGATGTTATTAGGAGCTGCTGGGAATGGGAAAGTAAAATGAGGAGCATCGTCGCGTTGGTCACTTTCGTTTTCGGCTGCTACTATTTTGAACCATACATGATCCCTGGAGCAGCGATGCTTATTCTTTTAAAATATTACTTGGTACGTAGACAGCTTAACGTATTTATACTCACACTGACGGTTATTATACTATTATTATACTATACCTCTGAGGTACTATTTTCATAATTATATTCTCACCTTCCCTTCTATTCTGCCTAATCACAAATGCTTGTAAAATAGTCCTGATATGAACATTTTTATTCAGCAACGGCAACATTTAATATTATAGATTAAAACACACATTTATTCCCTTGTAGATAGTTTCCAGCTTTGTTAACCCCTTCAGTCCAGGAGCTTTCGGAAAAAATCGTCCGCCATGTGCTGGAATGTTCGCCGATAGAACACGCATTAGAGAGACTACTTCATTACTATAATAAATATAATGTCAACTGTTCTATTATTTCAGTGATACAAAAACTAATGAAATACATTGATGAAATGTATATATTTTAATCAGGAAATTGATGTAATAATTCATCAAAGTACATGTATAAGTATATGGCGTACAGCAACAAGCATAGTGGTCCGTAGCACATGGTGAACGATTTTTCAGGACTCAAAACGCGTCCAATGGGTGGACAGGGTTAAAAAATATTTTCATACTCTTCTCCATAATAGTAGTCTTCCCCCTCAAGCTAGATGAAATTAAAATAGCAAAGGTACGTTGGTAGCCCACACGTAGATTCTATTATAATATTCTTTCTGTAATTCTTACAAAAACTTTCCTACAAATATTATATTATTTTGTATATACGGATTAACTTTTATACTGTAGCGTAATTTTCTTACGTCTAGTATTTTACATAGGGGGTGAGGCACTTACAACAGACCACCTGAATAACTGTTATTTTTGATGATAGAAAAAAGTGTATCGGAAAAAAGTTACTTGGTTTGAAAGGGACCGCTCCGCAGTAAGATTGTTTTAGTTGTAAATCAGAAGGTCAAGACATGCTAAATTGAACAACATTTTTTGTTATCATAAACTAATAATTCTATGCATAAATACGGATAAAAGTAGAGCGTGTAACGTAATTCTATATTTGTTTACATTAATATGCTATTGAATTTGACGCTATTTTATTTCGTCGTAAAAATAAGCGATTTTTCTTCGTAATTGATCTCATGCGAACTCAAATGACTTTGAGTTGTATATCATCGCTTTCGCCCAAAAACGGTTTCTTATGAAATAAGTAGAGGAATACATGATTTTATTTCAAGAAATTTTTAATGACCTTGAAATGACCCCTTTGAAATGACGAAACAATCACTGAAAATAACAGTTATTCGGGTAGCTTGTTTCTTGTGCTTTATCTTGTAGACAGTAATGTTACCAAAAACTTTCCTCTATGCTCGAGCTTGCTTGAATAATAGATACCAGTGATAGATCAGTCCCAGATTTACGAAAAATTAGGATTTTGAAAATTGTACAGTACATCACACAAAATACACGGGGAATTGTACATTAAGAATTTAAAATACTATTAAATTAAATCTATACTTTATTAACCATTTGTACTCGGAAGGCCACTTGCACTGGCTTTAAACAAATTTACATAAAATATAACATTTGATAAATTTTGCAAATAAATTTATACATGAATGATCAAATCTAATGTTTCGTTTTTCAGCAATCACACGTTAAAAAATAATAAAATATAAAATTTGATAAATTTTGCAAAAAACTGATGTAAAAGCGATACAATCTAATGTATTGTTTCTTCAGCAAAACTGTAATCGTAAAGCCGTGAAAAATTAGGTATATAATTATTGAGTTCGTGGAAGGTGATGTTAAAACATCGCCCTGGTGCAAAGGGTTAAAATATAATAAGTTTATTTAAATGGCAGTATTGAAATAACTCTATTGAATTTATTGAAACGGTAGAGAATATTTAAATACATTCATCGGATCTATCTTATCTGAAATAGTCCAGAGTGTTTGTGTAGATTATAATATTATTATATTTAAATAGATTAGATATAAAATTTTCAAAGTCCCAGAACACGTATGTAAAAGTGGAACGCTTGATAACCTTTTGCCTGCATCGCTGCATGTCGTCTCTCTTTGCTACCTGCCAGCTTTATGGAGATGGGAGTGGACTCAATCAATGGATTTCCGGACAGGTCGCAGTGTTAACTGGCACGCCCTTGTCTCATTACACGACCCATCATCTTCACGACGACGGAGACGACGGTGCCGCCACTCCGGGTGACGACGATGACGACGAAGATGACAAGGATAAAGTAACTATCTCTGGAAATTTATCGTTCACTGCTAAGAATAAGTCTGAGGGTACTCGAATATGTTGTAGTTATCCGAATGCTATTAATAAGCTTCGAATATTATGATTTGAATACTTCATAGATATTCGAATGCTATGAATACTATATTCGAATAAGGCAGTATTCGTTAGTGTTGGGAATATTCAAATATTTCATAGGTATTCAAGTGCTATTAATAAGCTTCGAATATTATTATTTAAATACTTTATAGATATTCGAACGCTACCAATATTATTATTCGAATAAGAAAGTATTCTATTAGTATGTATTTCTAGTCACAAATAGAAGACGTTTCTAAAAAACAATTGATCCAATTACCAGTTTGATTACACGTTTATAAAACGCTAATATTCATTTGTTCGTAGCTACAGTTTACTGCAAATTTCAAACATTTGAATAGCTTGTGAAAGATCTTATAACTTCTACAATTTTTGCAATCATTTTTTTCTTGAAAATGTAACCAGAAAGTGCTCTGGAACAAATAGCATATGTAAACGGCTCTTAGATGGTCACTATCGGTTGGTATTCACCCCGATCGAGGTCACGTTATTAGGAATTAAACCCTATTGTACAGCTCGGCCTCAGTCTATTGTTCTCCGAAACATCTCGCTTCTGAAACTTTCATTCAATTTGCCCTAGCGAAACGATTTGACTTTATTCGATAAATTCGTATCGTTGGGAAACTCTGCGGAAGCACGATTCGCTCGGTCCCTTTTTTCAATTGAATTTTTCTTACGGTCCGTAAAATGTATATGATCGTATTTCAAGGGTCCGCCTGTCGATGTGATTTCAGGAAGAGAAGAAGAGTCTGAAAGAACGATTACAGACGATCCAGGAAGTAACCCAGACCGTTCAGAATTCAATGGGCTATATCGCCAGCCTTTGCGAGAGGGTGAAGAATCTCTTCAATTTCACTGTCCCTTATCTGAGTTATTTAGCCATGATCCTGGCGATCCTCGGGGCCGTTGTTCTTTATTTTATCCCCGTTAGATATCTTATCTTGGGGTGGGGCGTCAATAAATTCTCTAGGAAGATCGTTCGGCCTCATTCGGTCCCGAACAACGAGGTTCTTGATCTTGTGTCCAGGGTACCGGATGACGAGGAGCTTCTCAATTACAGGTCTGTAACCAATCACAATTTTTATTCGAAACACAGTATGTCACAAAAACAAGAAAGCCTGTTCTAAACAAACATTTTTAAGAGGAAATGTTTCATTTCATGTACATAATAACTTCGATTATCCGAATATCGACCATCTGTAACTTGATCATCCCATTTCAGTAACTGCTCAAATTGTCACTAGTGTAATTAACTTGATACCATTATTTATTTTATAATCTAGAATAAAACTGTCATATTTATGCGACATGTAGTTAGAAAGACAGTCGTCCTGTTGTTGATTAGAGTTCGGATAATCGAGGTTCTACTGTAATAATGTACCGGGTGTCACATTTTAATACTTTTATGAAAATATCTTCGAAACGGTTAATAGTATCGAAAAATATTTAAGGGTAAAAGTTGAATGACTGAGTGGAGACGAACAGGAGATGTGAAGATCATCTTCGTTTTTTCAAAAGGAAACATATATATTCTTTAATGTATTAATGGATGCAGGTTTCCGACATCTATAAGAATTAGCGTACTTGTATCTAAAAATTATTAGTTTAGTCTCGCTTGAAATTATGAAACTTCAATCTAAAATTCTTGTTGAAATATTAAAACGGGACACCCTGTATATACATTCTTTCAAAACGAGCAAGATTTGAGCCGTTGTTTTGGTACAAGTCCATTTGGATGAGATGATTAATTCTATAAATTCGTTTTTTCCTTGTCTCTTCTTTTTCTAAGATTACTATGCATTATACTTAGCTATACCGAGATAGGTTTACTTCCAGGGCTAGAAGAATCCCAAAAATTTCTAAGCAACTCTTAAAACGATAATATAATCAAAATTTTACCAACATTTAGTGAAGTGTCAAAACACTCCGTCTCGGTATATAGATATACTACATAGAAGTCTTACAAAAGAACAGAAAAAAAAATAAATTGATAAAATGACCCATCTGCATATTCACTAAAAGTCAGAGAAAATTTCAAATTTAATTGTTTTCAAAATTCATGATAATTATAATAAAAATTCAATCAAGTCGTTTTGACCTCTTGATAGTTCCAGCGTTCAATTTCCCTCCCTATATTTATCAACTGAAGGAACTCGTCCCTTGTTCAGTGAATACATGAAATTCCTTTGATCCTCCTAGTGGTATCATTTAACAATTTTATGAGTTAGATATTCTGACTGCCTTGTTTTTTACGACAGGGAGTTGAAGCCGTTGCCGACTGCAGACTGCGAGAAGGGTGGCTCTTCGGGCAGTCCGGGTACATCGAACCTGACGAGAAGAGAACAAAGGAGAAGACACAAGCTCGCGTAGCAGCATGTCCCGCGGCCGGAAGTCGCGGGTCTACGATCATCGAACATCCTGAGGACGGTTCTGCTGCGTCGGAAGACGCGTCAGCGAAAAGGATCGTCGGATAATCTGGATGTGATCGACATAGACTGAGAAACTTTCGTTTCCATGTTTAGTCCTAGTTAGGGAAATGTCTGAATTAGTTTACAGTCTCTGACTCTCTCTATCTCTCTCTTTCTCTCTCTCTCTCTCTCTCTCTCTCTCTCTCTCTCTCTCTCTCTCTCTATTTCTCTCTCAGATCAAGCGCGAACGTGGTATGTCTAAAAAAAATTCGATAATTCACGATTTATCATGATCGAGCTAGACGATAGAATTTCGTAAAGTATTATATAATCATAATATCGAAACTCGTGTTAATGCGCCGAAACGTTCGAGTTACATGCGTTTTACATAAATATACGGATTATGAAATTATTAAGTAACTTTGTTGGCAATTTCTCCGTGAGGCATACCACGCGATTGTTTCTGGTTTCTCGTACGACGGTTCGAGCAAATCGAACCGCGTCACACCGAGAAGGAAATGGCGGAAAAAAATTCTTTTTCATCTAGATAGATTATCTGGGATGTAACAAATTCGGTGGAAGAATTAATTGAGCGTAGCGTCGAATTGCTCGATCTATGATGATAGTCATCCGCGCGTGATATTTATTAAGAGAGAAGTCAAAGTTCAATATAAAATGTTCTCACTTCTTTTTTACATCGAACAGAATACTCAGATAATTCGAACTTTGTTACAGACATAGGTACAATGTTTTCTGAGAATTCAGGAGATGTCATAAATTTAAGCCGAACGAGTTTACGAAAGAAACAAACTCACGTCAGCTCGAGGAAGATAAATAAGTTTCGGTTGTTATTTAATTTGACTTCTCTCTTGATGAACGAGCAAGCAAATAGAGGGCAGACAAACGTTGTTGAAAGTATCTCGTTTAATCGAGAGAACCGCGTTTCGAGCATATCAAAAAAAAAAATGAAGCGAGGAACGTGCGTTTGATAGCAGTACGTTAGCTAGCCAATCGACAGAGAGAACATAGATATTTAAAAAGAAAGAAAAATAACGCGAGAATAATTCCCAGCTAGGGTTATACTCGTCGATCCGTTTCGTCCATCGGTGTCGTAGATATAGCTGCTGAAAAACAAATCGTTACCAGTGAATGAGAGATATAAAAAGACAAAAAATAGTTGTTCGTCGCTGGACAACGAATCCGCGAGTTGTCCAGCGAATTCGCTTAGCGAGCTGTTTCTTCGTTTCAGGAGCGACGAATAAAGTCGTCGTAAAAGAATTTCCTTAAACTTTCACGATCTCTTCCATACTATAGCTTACTTCGGTACGGTCTTTCCACTGTTTAGAGTAATTTTTATTTCGTCTTTTTACTACCTCATTTTATAAAATCATTGCGAAGCTTTAACCTCTTCGGAGATAAACAGATTCTTTTATCGCATTTATTACTCGAAAATCGTGAATGCAAGTATGTTTATGTGGTGACACTGCATGAATTTGAATAAATAAGTAAATATGCATAAGTGTATGAAGGAGTTGCAGAATATTGTGGTAACGATGCCATCAGATTTAAATATTATTCACAAAGATATAATGAATATTTACCATGAAATATACGAACAAGGAAAATTGAATTTGCAGCTACCATATCGTTGTCGTATTGAATAAATTAAATCGTTTTCTTCTAATTTCATTAAACTCTACCTGGAAAATGAAAAGAAGAAATAGATTTAAATATTGTTGACAAAGATATAATGAACATTATAGAGAATATTCATCATGAAATTTCCTTGTAAGAAAAATTAAATTGACAGCTGCCATAGTTTTGCCAAATTCAATCAATGAAATCATCTTTTTTTTTTAGAATCATTAAATTCGTTCCTGAAGAGGTTCATCTATGCTAGATTTTATACATGCGACTCATCGAAGGGGAGAGTTAGAACAGAGCGACGAGACTTATTCGTCGTTCATGAAACAACACATTAGTCTTACGTGTTGAGACATTTTCGAAATGTCCCGACGTTATTCTCTTTAATAGTATTTAATATTATATTGAATTCTTCGTTCCAACGCACACTTTCACGCGGCGGTCGATCTCCTCGAGCATAGCGGACACGCGGAAGAACAAATCCGACAAAAAATCCGCGTCTTCACGCACGGAAACATCATTGCGATAGTTTCAATCAGTGTTTTATAATACTCGTAGGATCTAGAGCTCGACCGTGTTCGAGATACGACATATCAGGTCCTAGAACGTCGAATTTTTCCGAAACTCTCCAAACAGTTGGCAGGCATAAAAAGATAATTGACGGGTGGTTAAAAATTAAAGAGGAAACCGTGAAAGAAGCCGTTCGCGCGTAAAGATGCTCGAAGAAACGCGGAGAAATGATTAGGGTAAAAAGTAAAAGTTTCTCCGACTAGTCGGCGACGAGTACTATTACTATTTTTTCTAACAACAACCATCGTTCCCGCGATGATAGTTCAGGCTTCGTCTACGATTAGATAACGTTCCAACTCTGCTCCATAACTTTCTTCATTCTGGATATTATATGATGCTACGTTGTTTGCGCCGTGCGATCTACTGTTAACGCAAAAGACCACGTTACTTCCGTACATTTTATTGCCGCTTCCGGTCGTTACGAGCGCCCGTCTATCACGGAACCTATGTTCCGGATATATTACAAAGTTTACGATAAAATGTACGTTAGTCAAGGAAAATTAGATCGAGGATTCGTGAATATCCAAATTTAAAAATTCTGTCACGATTAGGCTGCGGATGCTTGTGCAATTCAACATATCGAAATATGGAAAATATTCGCATTCTGAGAAATTACACAAAGTAGAAGATATGATCTTGACGTATTAGAAAACGAAATTGTTCTTCGAGTTCTGTTTTTGCCTTTGTATCAAAATATAAAAATATTAAATCTTTGAGCGCAGAATGCTTTGGAGCTACAAAATTTCTGTAGTAGCTTGTTGTGTTCTGAAATTTTTGAATGAATTTAAAAACATGTCAGAATGAATGGAATTGTGATTATGGAAGATACAGTATTTAGCAGAAGGACTTGTTTTGTTAGAGCCGAAAGTATAAGCCAAGAAATTTGAAAAACGTATATATGCGTCCATACTCGATGCTGATGACATTTGGAAGACGTATATACGCGTCCATAGCTTTCAAAGACATAAATAATAAAAATGTATAATTGTATAAATATCCGCAGTCTAGTAATGACTTTTTGAAACGTGCCCAAAAATTTGAAATTGTCTTCTCTTTCCAAATTTGTTCTATTCTTCTATACAGGATGTATCTGAAGGGATGTCATAAAAATTTATGCAGATGTGTTGCATATCTTGGAACTGAAAACAATTCTAATGTACGTGGGTCCATGAACTGTTTCTGTTTTAGATACAGTCGATTCAATGTATAGTTTGAATTATGTGGGATATAGTGATTAAAATGATACAGAAAGTAGGAATGTACACGAACGTCATCAGAAATCAGCTGGAAATGTTCAAATGCGTAAAATAGTCACTGATATAATGTAAAAATAGTTATACCTATTTCTGGACGCGCATAAAAATATTTGAACTTCACAAGGTAATTTTTCAATTGGCATTTTGACGGCCATTTTTGCATTTATGTGATATTACACATTGGTATAACATTTATATAAAACACATGAACGAGTATATATATTACTGATAAAAATAAATATCTAAGTACTTGTACGATGAAAGTTATAAATATTTTATATAAAAAGAATAATATAGAATGTTTGTTATTTAAACAGACTTTTCAAAAATATTATCAACTAGTTTTCTCAAAATATTTGCGATCGGCAAAGTGTCAATATGTTTAATAATCGAAAAATCTGTAGCTAGCCAGACACGTGAAAATAGTATTTTATTAATACATATGGCTTTATGTAAAAATATGTCATACTTTATAAAGTAAATTTTATCTTACTTTTTACTCTAATTTCATTTCAAAAACAAGTTTGCTCAAAATTTCATAAGAGTCAGGAATTATTCGACGAAATTAAAGTTGATGAGTGGGTCATCGGTGGTCCACAGAGTATGAAATCTGTTAAAAATTGTTGTGTCTGAAAAACAAACGGCTCGTGGACCTACGTTTACTGTTGTAGGAACATTCAAATTAATCCTATCAAGGTCATTCCCTTGTCTACGACCCAGCCTTTCCATTTTTTTTATTTTAATAATGTCACAATGATTATATGACTGACGGAGAATGTAATGAACATTGTAAATCGCCTTAATAAATGATAACTTAATATCTAGCGGTCGTAATGACCTTGAACGATCAAATCTGAATGTGTTTACCATATGGCTTTTTTCTCAGTTTTAAGACGCAGAACACATCTGCAACTTTTGTAACGTCTCTTCAAGTACAGATTGTATAAACTTACCTAGTTCGTTTCAAATACCAAGAATGCCACAGTGGAAACAGCCATAGTTAGCCAGACACGGAAGAACTTGCAGTTTTCAGTATAAATTGAAAACGAAAAAACTATTTGAGTGTTCAATTTGTCAACATCAAGTTGGCTTTCTATATTACTGTTGCGATAGTAAATTTGCTCAGAATTTTGTACAAATCTGTAGTGGTTTAATTGACCTCTTCAGGGTCAATCGAATTTATTGAAGCTAGGAAACAATTATGTACATTTATTCACCATGAATTCATAGCTAAAATAATCCAGAAATCTTTAACAAAAAATTGTCACACATGTGTTTATTAGATGTTACATGTCTGGCAATAATCTTTGAATTAGAAACAAAGATACACATGTGTGTTAGTGTCCCTGAAGAGGTTGAATGAAATTGCAGGTGCCCGTTGGTCACACTTACTATGATTAGCAATTTTCAGTATAAACTACAAACGAAACCAAATATTTAAGTATTTAATTATACGCTCGTGTTCCTACATTATAGTTGCAATGGTAAATTTGCTTAGAATTTTTTACAAATCAATCGACGTTTGATGAAATTAAATTGAGACACTGGGTGGACCCAACGGTAGTCAACGTTTTGAAGTAATTGTTAGAAACATTGAGGAATTATTTCAGAGTATAGTTGTTGAAGTGTCGTGAAATGTAAGCGCATGCTCGAGGTGGGGAACACCACCGCGGTGAATTAATTATTCCTAACCGCGATTTTACGGTTCGTGCCAGCCGATGAGAAAGCTGAAGGGGGTAAGGAGAAATATCGCCGATCCATTTTGTCGCTTTTCAAACGGAAACTTTACGGAATCTTTCACCAGCGATCTTCTTCTCATTATTGCACTATTATACGAATCCACGCCTCGGTATTGATGGCGCGAAAACAAGTGCCGCGTAAATGCATCCCTCGAGGGACGCGTACACGAAAGTCTAACACTGTTAAGTATTTTTAACATAACCTTTTCAGCACTAACAATAAGAACATATATACGAGTTAGAAAAAAATCTTCAATGAGACGCACATACTCAAATATGTGTTTGATTCTAACTGAAAAAGTACAGGTCTTACTTTTCTTGTCATCCTGTATATTGCATGATTACAGATTGATTCATAAAAGATGTCGAAGAATTTTGAAGCGTATACTACTTGCAGGGACTAACAAAAAGTGTCTAATTAATGTGGGTTCTAAAATTGATCTTTCGAGTGTCGACAATACTACACTGCTAGTATGCGTGCGGAGGACGCCCATGGGCGTTCAGGTACTGCACTTGTTAAGCGTATTTAGTGGTCTTCCGCACGCGACGTATGGTTATCGTATAAACCTCTGCACTGGAAGTTACTTCTTTCAAAAATTAAAATTGAAAAAATTCTTATATGATTTAGTGAGTATTATAGGTGCCTAAATTCTTCAACATTTTTTATGAATTATTCTATAGATTACATGATTATTAAGATTGTACAGGGTGTTAAAAAAATGTGAGCAGGACTTACGGGGTAGACAGTGCTCATCGAACTAAATAAAAAATGTCTAGTAACCGAGGACTGAAAAATGAATATTATTCGAGCTGCAAACAATCTTGAGTTGAAAAAATTGTTTATAACTCGGGCAATGTTAAATTTTCGACTTATGTTCACTAGACATTTTGCATTTAATTTGTTATAAATAGTATACCCATTGGCACATTTTGAATTTGTTGCATGTGGGAGCCTTTTAAGAAAACATGTCCTTGTACTCACCAGCTTCAATCAAATTTTACAAAGATTTCAGTACTCCATGTGCAAACTGTTTTATATATTAAAATAACATCGCCCAATTCTTTATCATTTTTGAGAAATTGCATCTCAAAAGTAGAACTCCTACGCGCCACATCTTCGACTGATTCGAGTTCAAATTTTAACCCTTTGACTGCCAACGGCGCCTATAGGCTCTTAACAAAGCCGTTCACCGCGTACTGTCAACGCCCATAGGCGTTCCGCGCAATACCTTACTACATGCTACCGGAGCTCGACCGCACACAGCGTTCGCCCCGTTTCCAAGTACCCCGCATTCAAAGGGTTACAACACGCAATTTCCAAAAAGCTGCTCGGTAGCTGCCTTCTGTCACATTACTCCATCAACGTCCAAAAGGAATATTACCGCTCAGTAAAATTCGATGGAAACCAGTGAACATTGGATTCGAAGGGGTTGAAACGAATTTCCTGGAAACTGTTAATTCCACACCAGCGCGGTTACGCAAGCCTGTAGGAACTGAGAATTTCCCGAAATTCGTTCGCTATCGTTACGCGAGGTCTTTGTTTGCCGTTAGATAATGTGGCCGGTCATCCGTGAAATCGATGAAACTCGAAGTAAACGACAATCGAGAGCGCGTGCAGCCAAGCCGTGAGAGCTTACGTAAAAGTGCTCTTACCGTAATTCCACCGATTCATAGCGGAGGAAATAATAAGATTTTTCACAGCTCGTGAATTTCTTCGTGTACTCGTGCCTCCGAGGGTTACATAGCATTCATTTTCTTCATCGCCGATTGCGGGCCTAAGATTCGAGGCAACACACACACACACACGCAGATACACCTACACGTGTACACAGACATACGGACACTCACACGTGGACACAGAGGAAAAAAGAATGAAAGAAAGGCGATTCCTTTTGTCATCTAGTCAACGAACTTTCTTAGTAAATGAGACAACTTGTGATACTTCGAAACAATCTTTTTTTTAGGTACACCGAAGAACATCAATGCACAGCGTGTGATTTAAAATTTTCAAGGTGTGCTGTAGTCGGAGACAGATGAGCGATCAGAGAAATTTTAGGTCACACCGTTGGCAGGTTGATCCATTTTGTACAGTCATTCCTTGCGGCATTCCTTTTGATAAAACCGTGTGGGTACGCTGGGTGCTATTATTTTTTAGTCGATTTTAGTCATTTCTGTATCATCTATTTTCATGCTGAGTGACAATATTATATTTAAAATTCATCGTTCGATTTGGACATTAACGAATTTTCCAATTCATCGTGTTTTAGTGGTTAATCTTTTAAGGTCCTTGGTCCAGGACGCCTGAAAACTTATGTTACTCCAGAGTTCTAAGTCTAAAGCGTCTGGACATCACGTTTCACACTTTCATGTTTTATTATATATGAACCTTACAATATTTTTATTAAAAAGGAAACAATAAATCTACTTTCGTGATTTCTTTCAGATTAATTTGGACCACCTGGCAAACATTAAAAGTAAAGGGTTAATATTTTTATCTTTTTTCCTATATAGGATTTAAATAAAAAAGTGCAATAAATGGGAAGGTACCCACTCTGTTTTATCCATCACGCATTTATCTACGTTTACTCGCGTCGATCTGTGTCGGTTGTTAACACGTTTAACCCCTGCATATTTTAATATGCACATGTGCCGACTGAGTTCTATTCTTTCCAAGTGAATCGTATAAATTGTAACATTTTAAAGAATTGTATCTCTTCGATCTCCATTTTATTGGCATTTTTATTTACTCCATAAGAAGGGAACTCGAGGTACGAGAAACGTCACGTCGGGTTGAGCGTGTTAAATCCTGAAAACCGTGTATACGAGCAGACTACAATCGAAAATGGCAGTATTAGAATTTCAGCGGAAAAAACGCGAACCACCGACAGACGCTTCGCGAAAATTGTTAACTTTTTACGGTGTCGTTTTTCTACTCTTCCAGTTTTTTACTTCCGACCGTCGTGTCATATCGTATCTCCGTAATCGAACGTTGCTTTCTCGATTTAGAAGAGCGAAAAGAGGAGTCTATTCGTCAGCGTTATAGTCGTCTTCGAACCGTTTTCTTTCGGGGGTAGCTCTTAAGCGCAAAAGAGACACGAACAGACACGAACAGACATTAACCATCACGCGTACATTGTTCTCTCATACACGCACTTTCGGGTTTGC
Source organism: Macropis europaea (assembly GCA_916610135.2). Lineage (NCBI taxonomy): Eukaryota > Metazoa > Arthropoda > Insecta > Hymenoptera > Melittidae > Macropis > Macropis europaea. The sequence continues at coordinate 18,310,374 of OU744345.1, read as the reverse complement.
ATGCTCCAGTTTCTTCGTGTTCTATGAATCTTCATTCAAGTGTTTTTAGTCGTTAAGAGGAAAGAAAAAGCGGGAGACGAGGCGGGGTGGAAGGGGAGGACAAATTCGATTTTCATGAAATTCATCAGGACGCATTAATATATTTTTCCGAAATTCTGTCGGTCTGAATGAGTCTACCCAGCGTTTTACAATATATTTCAGAAAAATGCTGAACATCGTGAGAATTCTTGAACGTATTCACTACAAATCATTTTTTTATGGGCCCTATAGAAGAAGAATTAAACATTTTTGGACAGATATACAAGATTTAGTATCCCTTATTTTTTATACAATATTTATAGGTATTCTTGATTTTTCTTCTGCTTTTTGAGGGGCTTACGAAATCCCCATTTACAACAGTTTGTTAATAAATTTACTGTGAATAATTTAATTTCTCTTTCATTTTTCTAAATAATTAATTCTTACACACACTTTCTTTCAATATTTTGTTCCTTTTTTTAAGGGTCTTACGGAATAAAAACTTTCAATTTTCGTGTTACTTTTAGAAGATTTAATAGAATTGATCATATATGACAAAATATTTATGAACATTCCCAATCTTGTCAAGCATATTGTCGTAGTATTTTTTAAAATTCAGGCGTTGTTGTCAAAGACACAATATTTAGTAATCACGCGTCTGTAAACCTTTTCTATTGTTTTTTTTCACTTTTACATTTTACATCTAATCGATATGAATCGCTTGTTTATGTTGAACGAATCCAATTGAAACAAAATTATTTCATTTTTTTCACCATTGATAAAATCCCTGATGAGGTTGAAAATATTTATGGTCCAAATAATATTTTTTCTTTCTAAAGGATCCCAAGAAATTTAAATTTTTAAATCATTTCTACAAGATTATCGAATTTGATAAAATCTGAAGACACGCAGCTGTGCTTTAGAGTTCGAAAGAGTTCGGATTATGGTTTTTCATTAAGCAACTCGATTCAGACTCGACAGATCGATCGACAACGCGCCGCACACGTCTGTCTACTTCCTAATCGATAAGAGAAACGAACGTATAAACTTTAAGATTTTAGATAGAAAGACGCGATTTGTGATTCGATCGGCGGATTTTCGAGGTCGGCTGCGATTCTCGGACACGAACAAGAGAAGCGAAAGAAGGCCCAGACCAAGTCCGTGAAGCAATCTTGATCGTACAAAACAATAGGGAAGAAAGATTGAATATCGAACGAACTGTACAAGAAATTGTTATTTATTGGGACTTGGTCGGCGTTCTCGGCGTTCCCGACAAAAAATGTACTTATTACAAACGGTGATAAGAGTCGTTATTATATTCATTACATAAAAAAGGATAAAATTGAAAATAAACAAAGCTTTTAATATCCAAATGTGGTTTCATTTCACATACCCTGCTGGAAACTATCTTTTTTCCTTTTTAGAGATTATTGCAATTTAAACGAGTTGTAGAACAGTTTTTGTGTACACGTGATATTATATTTTATTTTTTAGGTTTTAACTTAGCGTATGCAATTTTAGATATTCGAAGTTGGTCATAGAAATTGGAACTTAATTTTTTGAATCTCTGGTTTTTAATTATTCTTTACTACTGTTTTATTTTGAAAATAATATTATTACTTATTTGTTACGCATTTCACATATAGGGTGCGTATACAAACATAGAGAATATTTTTATGTTTTATGTTTTATTTCCACAGGTATTCAGAAAATGTTTAAAAAAATGTAACTGTAAGGATTCTATTTCAATGAAGTAGTTGGGCGTTGCAAATAAAGTTGCATTAATCTGCCATACATATTCTGTTTTAATTGCCTGCAATTTAAGACTAATTTTTTAGATCTAACACTATGCAGATTTCTTCATTATTCTTTTCTGTTAAGAACAGTATCTCTTAAGTATTACATGTTACATATGAAATGTACGTATAAAGTAAATGGTGCACTCATACATATTTTTGTTGAAACAAAAAAGAATTACAGAGATTACATCTTGAAACGATTTTACTTTGATAAAGTAGTCATTTATAGTAATTAAGGACGCATTAATCGCTCATAAATTTTCTGTTTTAAATTACTGTAAGTAACTTTAGATATTTTAGGTTATTTATTATAATTTTAACACGTTGAGCGCCACGTGTACCACCAGTGACCCACGTAGCAATTTAAATTTCGTTAAATAAGTAATTACCCCAACGAAATTGTGAGTTACATCTGCGTTACGATGACAGTACAAAATAAGAAGTATATTATCAAATAAACAAATATTTATATATTTAACGATACATGTTAATAAACAGCCATTTTCGCGTGTCTGACTAGTTCTGGGATTTTCCACTGCGGTGCTCAACGTGTTAAAGTTGTATGTTGCACTTATCATTATTCTTCATTAACATCTTCCTCCAGTATTTCTCAATTATTACGTATTCTACAGGAAACACTAATAGAAAAAAAACGAGGTACTCCTTATGCTCATTGTTAAGCAATCGCCAGCGTCAATTAAAATCGCATTAACCGTCGATAAATCATACGGAGCGAACGATTCCGTCTCACATCCTTTCCGCGACCCCGATACGTAAAATGTGGTTCAACTTTCATGGATGAAAATAAAAAAAAAGGGGGTCCCGGTAAGAAAACACCTCGCGGCAGGTCGACGATAAAGAATGCCGTCTGAAAACTGTGAAAGTGAAACCGCGACCATGTCGCTGAAACAGGGTTCAGTACCGACGGGATGCTGAGTCACATTTCTTTTTTTTCCCCCATCATTTTTTCATTTAAGAATCCTTTTAAGCTATGACGCACGTGTGGCGTGCGAGGTAATGCAATTTCCTTTGTTTCTAACGGCTGAATGTAACGCTGACGGGATCTGACCCGATTTATTGGCCGTTCGGCGAGCTACAAAGCGAAAAGCGAAAAGGTTTCTCACGGTGAAAGAGGAGAACGGAGGTGAATCGTCGAATTCAGAGGATTCGGGTTTATTTTGAGATTGTAAAAATGAAGCGTGTTCCTAACATTTGCCACGTTATCCTTACTGTGAAATACTTTATTAACCCTCATTCCTCCCACGTTTTCCCAACTGAATTTGTCCCTTGGTGTTAAATTGACACAATGACAAAAAATCTATATAATGAAAGGATAAATAGTTAAATTTGAACTATTCTTTTATTCAGAATATAAAAATGAAATTTCTGTACGTTCAGTACGTTCAGACACGAGATTGTTCGCATCGTTCACAAATAATAAAGTGATGTGCAAGGCATACTGCTATTTTAAATTTATCGCATTTTTGTTAGAAAAATGTGTCAAATTGACACGAGGGTAGCATGAGAGGTCGCGTTCATCACAAGAGTCATGTATTTTAAAATAGGAATTAATAACAAAAATATGTATTTATTATTATTTTCTCTTTGTTGAGAGATAGAAGAATCAATATACTTACATTCTAAAACAAAAAATGTATTAGAATCTTCCAATTAACAATTAGGAACGTATAACCAAAATATGCCAACGTCGGTGTTTTTGATTTTATGAGCATGGATGAAATGCCATCCGCGTGACCATTCCATGGTTAGTCTTAAATTTACTACTAGCCTAATGAGGCACTACTCTACAATTTTCTGGAGAGTTCATTTTAAGAATATTTAATGCAGAAATATCCCTGCCATATACGTATACAAGTACATAATAAGTTTAAAAAACCTGTGTTGCACACTTTCCAATGGTACTTTAAATTTATTATACACATAATATTCCAAACATGTCATCCAATCAAAAAAACTGTTATTATTTATTCCTAAGAAAAGAAACTACAATAATAGATATTCTTATGAGACTCCATCGTAAGGAATAAATGCTTACACCTCGAAGAGTGCTTCAGGATCCATGTTTATATGACTTTTCTTCATCCCCAATATATTAAAAATGCCTACGTTCCTAAAGTTTAGTCACCTACTTCTAAAACACCATTTATAACATTTTTTACTCATTCTCAGATATATAGTACATTGATGCCGTTTGGTCGATCAAATGGAATATTAAATAGTGAATGGTTATAATTGAGATTTAATATTTAGATAATTTAAATAAATTCGGGATATCGATTACCAGTGACATCCACGACAGCGAACGTGTCACACGGATATTAAGGACTTTACGGTTTTGCTGTCGATACTCTGACAGGCGAGCACCGAAGTTCCTGTTAGCATAATATCTCTTCTCATAAGAGGCTTCGAAGGTGTGTCAAACCAGTTTCTCCGATGCCATGGAAGATTCTTCATTCATAGGAAGAAGGTTCGTCTCACCTGAGTGTCCTAGACCTTGCACGAGGGTGAAAGTCGAGGTCAAGATCGACTCTCAGATTTGGGTCTCACCGAGAAACCATTGATCTTGAACTCGTGAAATTGATCACATTCCTCAAAAAGAAATCATCAGAAAGTTTCTTCAAAGATCTTATTTTTGAAAATAATTACTTTTTTTCGCAAACATTTATTCACTTATACAGGGCGTCCTAGTTTTTTCTGCCAAACTCTGTCAGTATATTCTGTGGGTATGAATAAGAAAAAATACTATATGAAGATATGTGGTATGCAGCTTAATTAAGGCTTACGGTTACTATGATACAATGTGGAAATAGATCAGCGATATTTGCATGTAATCGTTTATGCGAACAATGTTTATTATCTGAGGTCGTGGAAGGTGTCATGATACCCCTAGCTCTCTTAGAAGCAATTAATGCTCTACTTTGTATAATAGTAACCGCATATTTATATATTTTTTTATAACATTTCAATAAAGATATTTTTCTTATAACTTTTTAATAAATCTTCAAACGACCTATCTTTATATGAAGTTCTTTTCTTACTTATAACTACAGAATCTACTGACAAAATTCGACTGGAAAGAACTGGGACACCTTCTGTTACAGATACAAACTTAATAAAAAGCTGTTTAACTCCAGAAAATTGAACCTCATTTTTTAAGTAATTGTACTTGACGTAATTTATATTAACCCGTAACTACTACTATCCAAAATTTGTAACATAAGTACTGCTGACGGGCACCTGAGACTCATCCCTGAAACTTGTAATAATAATCACATTTTGCGTAACCAAAAATTTATTTCTTCTTAATGCAACCAATTTAACAGAGAATACTGCGAAGCACGATTTCCCTCCACCAAAATTTATATGGTATTTTCCAGAATGTTTGTTCCATAGCAGTAGTTACGGGTTAAAGTTCATAGTGAGCCATAGAGAGTTGTTAAACAAATTTGTAATATTCACCGTCGAATGGAACTTTCACAGCATGAAGAAATATTCGGCAGCTTTCGGGCACGAGAACCAGAATCTGCGATTTTTGTTTTCGAATACAGCCCCGTTAAGCCGACTAGTTGGAATTTTCATGCCGAGCTAGAACGATGGAAAGTTACGAGTGTGTAGTGACCGCAGCCGGTCGGTCCAGTTTTCATGATTCTACATCGCGGATCCGGATTCTGTGGATATGTCGCGACAAATCGGCCACCATTTCTTTCCACGACTCCAGCCTGACCTCTTAATCGTGATTATCCGACACGTTTGCAATTCCACCGACGATCCATCAGACCTAATGGCGGTGTGCGATTTGTCCTCTGCGTTGAATTGAATTCTATATTTAATATTAGAATTGTTCAATGGAACCGTGAATTTTGAAAGCTTAAAAAGTTTATTTTTCTTGGGGGTCTCTGGTGACAGGTTTTTCAAATTTTCTTTTATTAAATAACTGGTACTCTTTATGAAATTCTAAGAAACATTCGCATTGTAATATTTTTTTTAGAATGATTTATAAAATGTAGTGAATATTTTTCTCAGAATAATTTATTAAAATTAATCAATATTTCTTTCGAAACAATTTATAAAAAGTGACCAATATGGTCTTTGTAAAATAATTCATACTTTTATAAAAAAATATGAATAATAGCGTATTTTACTGCATTGTACCATAAACGGTATTTCCCATTATGACAATTAATATGTATAAAATAGTTTTTGAAATGAATTCAAAATTAATAGTAATATGTGGCAATTAGTAAAGAAGTTTCTGCTGTAAACGAAAATCCACTGAAACAACGGCTTTACAAGCAGAAATATATATTTCAATATATTATATGAGTCCTTCAAGAAAACAAACTATTCAACAGTAACATTAAATTTCACTTTCCATCGTTTCCTTTGGATAATAGACGTTGATCAATTTCAGTCTTTCGTTCATTTAAACCTGTTAGCAAGTGCATCCATTTTCTCTTCAACTTTTGTTACCAGCCTTCTGTTTTATCTTTTCTGTTCAGATCGTTCCCTCTAAATGATGATAAACGAGAGTGGCATTGGAAGAGGTGGGCTTGGTCCAACATGGGCCAGAAATACGAATGTGAAAGTAAGATTCCATTGCACTCTGCATTTACCTTTGTATGTTCTTCGATTGCACATATATACCGGGTGGACCAAAAATTACAGTACGTCTGAGAAAATTTTAATTCTATAGCTCAAAACAAACCGAAATTACATAGTATATTTTTTTAAATGAAACTTCGGTTCCGAGAAAAATGAAAGTGAAGTATAATGGAGTACCTGTACCATCAAACGTTAAAAAAAATTAATTTGTTCATTTGTTTCAGTTTTGAAATTAACTAGTGGTCGATTCTGATTGTAAGAAGATATTATAGTGGGTTATATACAGAAATACATAATTGAAGAGTGATGTCGCAATAACCTTGTGCATTTTATTTTATGTTAGCTTTTTTATTGTTACGTAGCCTTTTCTGTTATTTATATTTTACAGTAATAGCATGAAATCAGTAATTTTATACACTTAGCAGTAAATATATACGTTAACTAACTTTACCAGTAAAAGTATTAAGAGATCACAGAATTGGTAAGTTTATTAGAAAACGCATGTACTTACTGCCTAATTAAGCAAAAGTATGCACAAATAACATAACTTCAAACTTTTAAGGAGTACCAAATATTTTGCTATGTGATTTAAGTAAAATTACTGACTGCTTATAATAAAGTTTAATAAAATGCATTCATAATTTGTTGAACTTCAAATTAAATTTTCTCGAAAATGGAGCTCCATAAGAAAGAAATGTATTATATCATTATGATTTATTTTGAGATGCAAAATTATTTACCATTCGGTTCACGAATTTTGGACCACCCCATGTATCGTATGCAAAGAAGTCGTTTACAAATTCTTATATGCGTCTCGGTACGAAGAAGTGGCGAGGATCGTCCCACGGAAACGATTAGAAAAACTTTCTCCATTGGCCATGACCTCGATACATACCACGTTTTGGTAATAACGCGCTGTAAAGGCTCGATAAGGCAAATTAACGAAAGCCATTACAAAAGCTTTTACGGAACACGCGGTAATAAGTAAAGGAATTTTCAGGCGACAAGTCGATGCGACAGCGAGACTCGAAGGAACTTCAAAGTTAACTGAAATAGTTCGTCGTAAATTCTTGCAGCCCGATCTTCCTTAGGAAACTTGAATTGAATTTTTATTAGAATTTATTTCAGTATAATATCTGTGACCCTGAGACGAAAAACATAAGACAAATTCATTTTCATGAAAAATGGCACTGTTAAGAAAATATACGACTGACAACAGTTAGAGACTCGGGGCTTACAATAATTTTGAACAATGTATCAACTATCAACTGTTATACATAATGTTATAAATAGACTGCGGATGTTGATGCAAATACATATACATTTTTAAAGTTCAATATTTTTTATGTTATTGCTGTTATACAAATGAAACTTTGGTGAAAGGCTTATGAAAAATTTAACAAAGCATTGCTAAAGGTTTAATGAGGATTAGTCTGGGACAACCATGAATCCGTTCGAGCATAATCAAATATTATTCAATCGGATGAAACGTGACTGACGTGCAAACGTCAGCATACACGCGTTAGATCGTTTGGTGAACATTGGATGATATGTGAATGCACTGCAATCGTGACTGGAACTCCAACGTAAATCAAGCCCGTGTACTTAAATGATTAAAATGATTTGCATCGAACACGAGGCAGAAGAAAATGCAGACTGAAAACAGTACCGCGATTCCTGATATCTTTTATAATATAAACATTTTTTAAAAGTTCTATTAACCCTTTGAGGACGATGAACGCATGTACACGTTCTAAAAAATCGTTCACCTTGTGCTACGGGTCATTGTACTGGTCCAGGTACAGATGTTTATTGTACCCTGTAAATTTATCTATTCGGATGAATTATCGTCACAGCTTATTTTATTAAACTATACATTCTTCGTTACACATTCTGCAGTTTTGGAGTCCTAAACCAACTGAACAATAGACATCATATAAATTATTATAATGAACCATTCAGTTTAACACGTGTTCTAGTGAGGAAAATTTTCAGGGCTCAAAGGGTTGAGAGTTGAGAAGTTCTATTGGGACCTCAGTCCCAAATTAGTTGTTAAATTCGTATATTTTTCTTTTGATTATTGGCAGTACTTATTAAAATGAATTTTCATTTATCTTAGCGACAACTTCATGTAATTAGGCGTAAACTTGACAGATAATTTTATTTAAGTAACGCGAGTTGTTTTAAAGAGAAGTGTTCGAATGCAAGTAAAAATTAACATTTTCAAAATTGCACCTGCTGTGTTTATATATTTTAGGAGATAATGTCAGTAATGGGCGCAAATTTAAGAAGAAGGAAAAAAACCCGAAATGACAAATGATGCCCGCGATGCTGTGTTACAGTATTTATTGCAGCATTTGAAAAGTGGAAAATTGATACGGTGCAATAAGTACTATTTCAACAATTGTGTCTAAATTTATCGCGCACACTGTATATTTTTTTATTAATAATTACATTATATGTGATTTAAATCTGTATCAAATACAGTACTAAGTTGTTAAACTATTTCATTTTCATTGAGTTTATCTTTTAATTCGTTGTGACAAATTTGATACCCTAAATGTAACAACTAATTTGGGATGGAGGTAGTATTATTTATGCACACTGATCTCCATGGATATGCAACTCTACATAGAAAAGAATGATGCGATACGTAATTAGATGTATATCTAAGCAATTAGTATCATTATTATCAATATTAGATAAGATTCATTCTAAATTGGTCGCATTAACAGTACCAAAACAAACCGAATTTTTATACTTGTAAATTTAGACAGAAAAATTGAACCACTTTGAAAAATTATAACACGTTATTTATTCCTTCAGTATTGTTGAAGTTAGTTTTCACGTCTTATTTAGTAGAGTAGCGATGGCAATCCACTGAAAATAAATATCAAGAATTGTTCGAGCGGTATTACATGGATATCCTTGATACAATCCTAATCTCTTTGAAACTATCTGTTTCGTGAAATGTCGACCTGCACGGGTCAAGATCTTTCCCATGGGTAAATGCTTAACCATTATTATGGAGAACCTATACGATCACGTACGCAACAAAATCATGCATACATTATAGTTCCGGATGCCTGCAGTATGAGAATATTACATAGCTTAGAAATGTGTAAAATTTGAAAAAATTCATGCATGTTGAGAATTTTATCAAACCACTAGTTTCAAGTTTTAACATCTTGTGGTTTGAATTATTGCCAATTCCTTTTCAGTGGATTCATCTGAAGAATCGGCGATACAAAAAGAATATATTTTTTACTAGACAGTAATTGTTTCACTTATTGTTAGAAACGATAACATGATTTCCAGATAATATTAATTCAAATCTCAATGACCCTGGAAGACACACGTGGATTGTATGTTCATGCTTATGCTTATGCTTACTTGTGCCTAGCAGGCACGTCAGGACTGTAAAAGTTTAAACATTATATTTTTGTCTGCACAATAAGACTGCGAATGTTTGTGCAGATGTACATTTTTATTCCATAGAATCCTTACATTTTGTACAAATAAAGAAACGGAACATTGCGAGCAATCATTCTGTTGTGTGAGCAATTCAAGATTTTTTCGGTTATTTCGGTAATTTCTCAAAATAAGTGTATTTTATATGTTTAAATATGTTAAATTGCATACAAATGACGTTCGACTATAATAAGCTTCTGGTATATTGTTTTTGAATAAAAATTGAGGAAAATTGTAACCAACTCTTGGAGTAAAAATCTAAGAATATTCCATTAGACAATTATTCGCGTTCATTGGTTACTTAAATACACACCTTTTGAATTCTATATGAATAATAAGAAATTAAGTTTGTTAGAGGCTGCAGGAATTTCTTTTTAACAAAAATTGAGAAAAATTCTTATCAACACTGGGAGTAAAAATCAAGGTACTATTGTGCCGGTGATTTTGAAAGCGGCCTCAGTCATATATACTTTGTTTCGATGTATTTTGACCATTCGGCTTAATTTGCGACTATTCTGCAAAAATACTCCCATATCATTATAATGTAACATAGATTTATCACAAAATAAGTGATGAATTCAATTCTTTTCGGATTTTTACTTATTGTTGGATCCCCTTCATAATCACCGGTACAATTATCAGTTTTCATTAGTTATTTAAATGCATACTGTACCGGACGTATGGATACTCCATTAAAAAGTTCTAGAATTTAGATTCAAAAGAACCTAATTTGTTTTTGCTTGAATATTGTTTAATTATTTTATGCATAATTCGTTAACTTTATGTTTATAAAATGTAAAACTGACTGGAAAGAAAATTATTTTGTGTCAAGCCATTTATGTCTCTATACTCCCATGAACGGTAGTGTATATCTTGAATTCTACATAAATAAGGAGAAATTAGGTTTGTCGGAGGCTGCAGGAAATCCTAGCTTTAATTTGTCACGGTGCGTTGTGCTCTTTAACTCATCACAAAATCAATACTTACTTCCACCGGTGAAACCGCGTAGCTTACGAACGTGACGAGGAACGAGGTGGTATATCCGTTCGCAAAAATCGCTGCTATCGCGGATCCATCGCGAAAATAAAGTTTAACGAAACCGATAAATCACTCGCGACACGAATCACGCGATCTTGTTGTACCAGAGATGCGAATGAGCGATATTCACCGCGAGAAGGAAACTTTTCGCAAGCAAAGGTCCGAAACGCGTGATGGAACATTAATTCAAGGATGATTTGTTAAATTTTACTTCGCTGTCTCACCACTTTCCCAAACGTTCCACTTAACTCAGTTCTTTCCAACGTTGCGTGTACGCAGCATCTAAGAAAATATTTGAGTAATATTAAAAAAATGATAAAACAAATAGCAAGAATGGAAATATGGCGAAAAAAATATTGATGTGTTGTACAATACATTCTCTAATAAGGTTGTGAGAATAATTTCTATTGGTGAAGAAACTTGGTGGGAAAAAAATATTTTCTTAGATGTTACGTATACGCAACGTCGGGAAGAAATGGGTTAAAGCGCTTGAAATAAGCTTTGGAAGCATTTTCTGCTGAAAACAGGAAATATCGGAAATAAAATAACATCGTAAAATAAACGTAATATCACCCATATACTGGGTGATAAAAAAAGATCTGAGTTTTTACGGACTTATCGTATTCAGCGAGAGGAGTAAAATATGTCTAATCAACGCAGGTCCTAATATCAATCCTTTCGCTCTGAAAATTCGATTATACACTGGTTGATATTAGCAGTGGATTCATGTTTACAAACAATGTAATGCGTAGTTTATAATGCGTAATAGTACGCGAGAATATCTCAGAGAAAATGTGCTGATGAGCAGAAAAGTAATTTAGCCAACTTTAATTGTAGTAACTTTTGAACTAACAGGTTTTGGCATAAGTACCTTAGTACTTTTTTGTAGAGATTAAAAATCTGCATCGAATAGTCTAGTCAAAACTATAGGGTTCTATTTAAAAAAATATGCAATCGCATTTTCCGGGTGAACCAATGCATAAAAATACATAAATAAATTCCAGAATACGCATCATTACACAATCTAATTTTAACTTATAGAATTTTTATCCATCTCTAACCGTTTAGAAGATACAGCTTGTCCCAGGTGCGTGGGACGCCCTGTACAGTAAATTCAATAGGGATTATAGAAAAATATATTTTTTGACCGCGTAAAATGAGATCGTATAAATTGATACCGCGTATAAAAAGTTCGCGTAAACGGAGGGATTATTTACCGCATAAATCGAGGGATGGTTGTACTTCCAAAAATATGAAAGAAAATCCGCATTACCTGCGGGATGCCCTAATAAAATCGTCCGTTACATCTTCCAGTGTTCTCCGTTCCTGTAATCGTCCCTTTCCGCCGTTTTTCAATTACTCAACGCGTGGCGCAACGCGAATTAAAATTCCCAAGTCGAAGGTTTCGCGTTACGTGATCCACTTTCCGATGCTCCGTACGAATTCGCGTTCTGCTCGGTAGGCTAGCGATCGCTCGCTAAACTTTTACTAAAAAAGGGCGCAGCCGTCGATTCCACATGGACGCGGCGAGTTAAACTTTAGCGTCTGTTACTTAAGCGAGTGACCTTTACCTATCCTCGGCCACGTTACGCCTTCCTGCTTCGCCGACTTTCCCACGGGATGCTGTGTCGTACCGCGTCGCTTCCGATCGAACGTTTTCGTTTTCATGTAACGCCTTCTGCAGCCGCGATGGCGGTAAAGCGACGATCTTGAAAGCAACCGACTATTTTGGGCGCGATCGTAGTATATGCTCACTGTTGTGAGATCACACACCTGTTGTGGGATGACACACCGCCTCGCAGCCAAGATCAACCGGCTGACCTTCGCCTAACTCCAAACATCTTGTCTCTTCCGCTGCGACACCCCCTGCGATGCGACAATGTTTCTGTTATACAATCCAAGGCTTAGTTTTTGAGAGAATCGATTTCGAAAGTTCGATACGCATGCACTCAACCGCGTGACGACTTCATGTATCTCGGTATACACCCTTGTTTTTATTCGTATTTGTATTTATGAACGTGGTAATGATTAAGATTGATTAATAAAAGTGTGGTGCTGCTCCATCGCGCTGCGATTTTAATTTCAGTAATGGTTCTTTAATTTGCCGAGCAAGAATCTGTCTGAGGCATCAAGGGCGACATTTTCAGTGATTCGTAAATAATTAAAATAAATAAATTAGTGAAAGTAGCTGCATTATTTAAAATTATACCAAATTCTGATTGATATTCCTTATGCACACAGAAGAAGTAACCGTGGCTAGACAGAGTGGATGAACTAATTGTAAGCAGATTGCAGCTAGCTAAGTGCCCGCGTACTTAATGAATATTCAACATCGATTTTCTCGAAAACCAAGCCTTGGACAAACAAATTTTATTCTACATTCTTGGCTTATTTTTCACGCAGGGTCATTTTTTAACCGGTGGTACTACGTTATACGGGATACCCTGTATTTAAGCAGCCCAGTCTTCAAATAATTTTATTCAAGCTGAGTAAATGTTATGTAAATTGAATGTTTTATTCAATAGTTATTAAATATGGAATTGCTGTTTCGGGTCGATTTCATCCGAACGGTGCACGAGGGCTTAGATCGATTCCGTCCTGTCGAAGGCATACAATTCCACGCCGCGTTATGTATCTCCTCTTTTCCATAGCTATCGTGAAAATCCTGCTTACTTTCTAACACGCCGGGTGTGGTTATTGCATGTTCCGAGCAAGTGCGTGCCGCACGCCGTTCTATAATAAAATAAAACTCTTCTAAAAAGTGGAAGAAAGTACATATTTTAAAACGTTCGTGTATATTAGACTGAGGAAAAACATCTTGAAAGTGGATCAATTTTTTGGTATCATGTTACATAGTGTTCTATTTATACTAGACCTAAATTATAAATCACTGCATCGTCGTCTACTTTTACACAATTTTATGGGTAACGTTGATACTCGTATACCATGTTGCACAGTAATCAAATGATTTGTATTATAGTTATTAAAAGGCGATTTCACGGCAACGTGGTCGTCGATTTTGGTCATTTTCTTTTAATGAATTGAAGGTAAGTCAGTAGACACGTGTGTAAGCTTTTTTACTAATATGCGTTATTCAGAAAGATTTTTAATATTAAATGTTTTGGAGGTTCATGGTAAAATATGTTTAGTATCTGTTAGAAGAAATAAAATAAATATTAGACTGATGGAAATTGTAACGTATTCCGAAAAAGAAGATGATTCCATACTTTAACACGTTCGCTACCAGCGTCGCATATGTGCGACGCGTCGATTCTGTTTTGACAGCTCGACGTCACACATGTGTAACGGAGATAATTGATAAAAATAATGCGTGGTCTGTGGTGAACGTTTTTCTTGAATCGACCATGGTATCGAACGTGTTAATGAGAGTTTTGACATTTCTTTGACATTTTATAGTGTGTCTGGCCAGGCATGGGAGTTTCCACTGTGGTAGTCAACGTGTTAAAACAGAGCGGAAGGGCGAAATATAGTTTTTTCAAAACAAGCTCCGCTTTGGGAAAAAATTAAAATTGAAAATCGAGAGAGGACGCGTACGATCGAGTGAAATCAATGTAATCAATTTTGTTTCGAGTCGCTATTAACAGTTTTTCTGTACTCGATGCAGCATCATGTATTGTTTACTACTGATTGTAAGATTAACAGTCAGTTGATTTTAAACATGAAATACATGACCGAAATGCTTACAGTACTTACAATATTTGCAATATTTACAATACTTACAGTACCTAGAATACTTACGTCACTTACAACAATGACAAAATTTACAACACTAGAAATACTTACAGTACATTCAATATTTAGAATACTTACAATAGTAGAAATACATACAATCTTTAGAATACTTACAATATTAGAAATACTTACAATACATACAATATTTAGAATATTTACAATATTAGTAATATATACACCATTTAGAACACATACAATCTTTACTTATTAGTAAAATCAGGCACCTTATCGACGTTAAGCAAGAATATTGTTCTAGTGCAAAACGAAGTATCCAAAGTTTATGCAACAAATTAGTCGTTGTTAGCACGTCACCTGCCCGTTAAACTACTTATTGGTCATACTCGAAGGATCACGGCGAAGGATGCTCATCGAGCTCGAGGAAGATTTACCCTGACCCACTTCCGGTCAAGTTCATTGCTCATCCAAGGCACGTTGGCCTTTCCTCGCACGCGTGCCTCCTCCAATTCTTTCTCTTGCTTCTCTCTCTCTCTCTCTCTTTCACTCTTCGTCAACTTCTACAAGACGCTCCACAGAGACGCCCACGAACCAGCAGAAATGTCGAACGACTATGGCAATTCCATTTGTCGAGCAGAAGTTCACTGCCTCTGAACCATGAAAATGGAAATGGAACGTTGATAATCGCTTGCTTGAATACAAAAGGAATACATCAGAACCTTCATTATCTGAACATCGATCATGTAAAAATTGGTCATCTTATGGTAACCACAAGTTAAAATTATTGTCTGTGATACTATACACTTAATTTTATACAACCATGTATTTTGTTTGTAACATAAAATTAAAATTTGTATGCGAAATATAGTTAGAACATGAGTCATCTTGTTACTATTTATCATCTTGATAATTTTATTTTCGGTATTTTCTTAGCTGAAAGAAACTTGAAGAATTTGAAGGAATTGTGCGTCTTCGTGAATTATGCTGTGTTCAGGTGAAAAGTGATTTTTAGAGGAACCTGTTTTATATTTAGATTTAACAAACAGTGTATCTTATGAATTTCCTAAGCCGTTGTTATGGTATTATTTATCAATTCATAAGTAACACCGTTTTTAGATAAGACTTTATCGAATAGAAACAAATTAACAAGTGCAGTGATTTTTAATCGTGAAAGTATTGAATATTAATTTTACTGTCCTTGTTTAATTATTTCAACAATTCTGTGATTCCATTTTCAACAGATTTCTATTGTTTTAAGACAATTCATTTCAGGATGATTTCAACCAACTAGTATCATTAAACTTTTCGTCTACTAAAAAGCTGTGGAGCCACCAGAGCAGGTAGTAGTTGGTAAGTACAATTAATTTAGAGTGTGGCAAACGCCATTATAATATTTTGCCACTAAAATCACATCATATGTACAAAATCGTTAGCAACAAGTCGTTGCTGACAGTCCAAACTTTTCGATAAAAATTCTAATAAAAATGGATTCCTCACGTTCCACCATATACATAATACATTTTTGACAAAACGAAATTGGATAATATATTTACATTTATTTAAAGTATGTTTTAAAACATAGAGAACGACATAACTTATGAAATGACCTGGTACATAACGCTCGAGTTTTGCTATAAAACTGAATGCGATAATAATGCGCGATAATAAACCAAAACGAATTCAAAATAATAATCCAAACGTGCGAGGTATATATTTTCATTGTCTCCTTCCAGCCGGACAGTATAAATTCTGTCTTCTGACAGTATCGTATAGTCTGCGTTTCTTTCAATATGTCAGCATAATCTAAACGATACATAGTGTCAGCGGATAATACATTTCTATTTATTTAACAGATGTTTAGAAGAAAGAGAACGACCTTACCTATGGGATGATCCGATAAATATAAAAAGAGAACACAGAGAGGCTGCGTTTTGGAGTTGATGAAGACTACCAGCTATTCATTTCTTTTTGAAAATAATGAGAGAAGATGGTATAAGAATTTCAAGCATCGATGTATCGATTTTAGAAAGTATCTTTCACCGTGACTCACGGGCGCGAGTTAACGCGTTACTTCATCTTCTTTATGCTTCGAAGCAATTAATTTTATCGGGTGAGGAATAGAAACCATTCATCGAGGCGGCTTGTCGGTTCGTGAAATTAGAACTCGCAGAGTCGCGAGGGGGGAAAGAAATATGGAGTTAAAAACAACGGGAACGAAAAGCATGGTGTATTTATTTGCAAGTACGCTGTGATTGTTGTTGACCGGAACGGTTTTGACGAAGACGTAGCTGTAAAACTGGGTAAATAAAACAGGAGCACTTTGTCTACCGCATTGTTTGGCCAGTATCTGGAGCAGAGCAATCAGAATGTCAGTATTCAAAATTTGACAAAATTAATTGAGCCAACCTATATACATTCTAAATGAAAACTTTTTGAAATGTTGAACTGTAGGACGATTCTATAGAAATCGTTTAAAAATCATAAGACAATTTCGTCATTTATTCCTGATTTTTCCTAAAATTAATAAATTTGTAAATCTATGAGTTTGCTTACACTCGTATGTTTACTATTTGCATATTCAAACAAAATTGATTCTCTGCTAAAATTAATTAAGTCAACCTACATGCATACGTAATGAAATTCTTTAAATTCTTGATTTTTGGAAACTTCTATAGAAATACTTTTAGAATCCCAAGTTAATTTCAGATCAATATTCAAAAGCTTTAAAAGAGATGACTTTTAAATTTATTAATTTATCTGCCGCCGTAAATTTACAATTTCTGTACTCAAACGAAATTGATCATCTCACAAAATTAACCGAATCAACCTACATTAACGATTAATGAGTTATAAATATTTTTAATTCTAAAATAATTGTATAGAAATAATTTGAAAATCCCTAAACAAATTTAAAGCAATGTTCAAAAGCTTCAAAACTCATAATTTATTACTTTATTAATTTACCCACCTCCATAGACTTAGTTTGTTTCCAAACGAAATTGACTCTCTAAACAAATTACCACATAATCAACACTTCAGCAAGTGTTCTCATATTGAAGGTAGGTCAGTGCATACACAGAATTAAAAAACAAAAAATTTGTTAAAAATATTACCTTGTAAACCATAATTACATTACACACAGAAAAATGTTTGCAAAGTACTAATCAAGAATAGAGAATTTGTTGGTAATCCATAACCATGAATTAGTAATTATGTTCAACAACTTTTTAGTGGAATTCCAAGAACGAGGAGATCACAGACTTTATGTATCCAGAAACAAGCCAGTAAACGAGAAGCAATTTTTCCAGAGGTGTTATAATGGTCGCCGTTGAACACAGTGCGTTAACAACACGGCACGAAATGGTAATTAGTCTAATTACGCGAAGCTACTCTGATTCGTTCTGGAGGAACAAAACATAGAGCGTGTACGGTCGCGGTTCATTTGAAGGAAGCTATCGTGCTCGGATCTAAATTCGTTGAACGTGCAGATCATCGTGGATAAAGGTAATCTTCAGTCGAGATGTTCAAGAGCAATCACTGAAAAAACACTCGCATAATCACGGAGATTATAATGTAATTGCACCTTTGAGAACTCCATGACAGACTGTGAAGGTACTAATGTTCCTGTGACTCATAACTCTTTCGTTGTTTCAGTTCGTCAGAAATAGCAGTCAACGTCTGAACACTGTTATTATGCAGATAATTTGTTTACAATAACGTACAATAAAAGTTTTGTGGATTTGTAAAATCGATTGTTTGAAACAGGTAGGCAATTTTAAGTGCAATAATGTTTTGAATATTTAATATTTGGAAGATTGTATGATTTTTTGGGGAATTTTTTGTTAATGTCTAACGACTGGTTCAGTATCGATAATTTTTTAACGGTTTATTATTTAGCATTTGTAAATTTTATTTATTATTGTTAGAATGTTCTTTATTTTACAGTGAATGGACAGTGACAAATAACGTAAATGTGTAAATAATGTAACAGCCAACATTAAGAAAAAAAATAAAATAAAAATAGTTGAAAGTATTAAAATATTAGGAAGTGACACAATTTTTATACGATTGATAGCAATCGATTCATAAAACGCGCCAATGTTTAACAGTTATAATAATCGTCTAATACAATAACTTTTAAAACTATTTTACTTTTCATTAGTTCGAAGACTTATTTTTTTATTAACAAGGACCTATTTATTTATTCAAGTTACACTCACAGTGTACATGTACGTACATAATAGTTGCCAGCAAACTGCTAACGTCACTCAAGGTCACTTCTCCTTTCTAATTTCGTCAAATCATCATTAATTTGCATGTCATTGCAGATATTGGTGCTCATTATTTTTCATTGTGATTCCAATTTTGAAAATGACAAATAATAATAACTAAAATAAATGAGAAGCGACCTTGAGGGGTCTGGTTTCCGAATCCCTAGAAGAATTCCCTGAATTTATACATTTATTCATACAATTTCCGTGTGA
The DNA here is from genome assembly GCA_916610135.2 of Macropis europaea. Taxonomy (NCBI): domain Eukaryota; kingdom Metazoa; phylum Arthropoda; class Insecta; order Hymenoptera; family Melittidae; genus Macropis; species Macropis europaea. The sequence goes on along the minus strand of OU744345.1, from coordinate 18,291,233 downwards.
ACCAATTTCAGGAAGAGTGACTATAAAGCACGATCGCAAACGGGAAGAATAAATAATAATACATATGATGAGCTTCAGACAATGCCGGAGAAAGGAGTTCACTGTGCGAATCGGATCATTGTCATAATTACGCGGAAATTTCTGTGTAACGTAACATTATACAATTAGGAAGATCATTACACCGGGGGCATATTACATTAATTTTCGTTGTTCCTTTCTGGACGATGTATGACTTGCGTTTCGTAGACGGTATTATTCAGCTAAATGCTTGAAGGAAGCTTCCGATAATTTTACAGTCTTCTTTAATATCGCTGGTTGCCTGCAGAAGATTCTCTTCAATTTCGTTACCGTCGAGCGTTTCCGTAAAGTGGTGGCAAATTATTTTTCAATTTTTTCCTGCGCGTGGTGAAGGGCCCCGGTAACGAAGGAAATTACGTTTCCGTGAAACCAGCTCGTGGAAATACGTGAAAATAGAATAAACTCGGCAATTCCATTAGCAATTTGTATTTCTTGAGATAATTTGAGATAAGTTTCGATAAAAATACGAATCATTATATTTTGGAGAATTTTAATATTCCATGCACGAGATATTTATTGAAACTGTAGGGGCTGTCTGAGCAAGTTAGTTTGAGAGATTACATTTTAAAATTTAAGTAACTTACGATAGATATGAGTGAGAAATACGCTTATCTTTTGAAATATAATTTCTGAAAAATGCTTGAGAGATGAGTTTTATAATTTCACAGGATGACAGTACTTCGTATACAGGTTTTTATAATCAAATTGTGGGACCTATCTCTTGAATGTTTTTAAGAAACTACATTTCAAAGCTTGAATATTCTTTTCGCTCTTATTTATCGAAGCGTCTCAATTTTTAAAATGTAATTTCTTAAACAGAACATCTTTCTAAGATAGGTCCTACAATGTTAATACAACTTGTACATTATATACTACTATTGTTTAAAATTTGAACAAAATCGGAGATCTCAGAACGTCTAGTCTCTTAGAACAAGAATTTCTGTAATTTTCGATGTTGCTAAAATTTGATAACCTGTTTTCATTAATAAATTAGAACTAACAACAAAATATTATTAAAAAGGAACTTAGCTTTTAAAATATCTTGGAATTGACAACTAATCAATGTGCCATCACCTGGTAATATTAATTCGAATTCCTAAATGTTGAGTGGTCTGAGATTGTTCACCGGTAGGGTAGCATAGAAGAGTAAGCTTGAAGGACATTATTAGCTAATAGTACGTGGCCGTCGAGGTTTATAGTGATCGAATCGAAGTTAAATCCGAGCGGCCAGGGAAAGGAGTTCCCAGGACACTGAAAACATGGCCACGAAGGCGGATTATTAAAGTAATTACATAGAAACGACGTGGGCCTGGCCAGCGCATAGGAATGCACTTTACTTTACAGACGGATCGCTTTCACCTGCGGAGATGATGTTGTCACCGGGATAAAAATCCATTGTCTTCGCGATCAGTTAGCCTCGTGACGGCAATCTCCCGGTTTCTGGGACTTCGAAGGACTCTCGTCCTCTTGCCGCCGGATGGAAGAATCGCCTGAAGAAAGAGAAAGGCCGATTGGTGTCCGAGAGTCACTGCAATTTTTTGCAATCCCATCGTGCTTTCTAATACTATCAAAAAGAAGCGAAGATGACGATACGTGTCATCGTAAAAATTCACAAAAATTTTACTACCCTAGAAATTCGCTTCTCCTTTTTCATAAATTCTTCCTTTAGTGAAATCTCCAGTTTAGACAAACTACCGTTGGAAAGTATTAGAGCACTTCTTATCTTTAAGAAAATTTTAGTTCAACGCACGGTAGTGCAATAAAGCATACCATAAAAATACATAAAGTTACTTAGAAGAAGTTAGATAAATTCGTAAACCGAGAATCATGGATTGGCCGCTTCAATTCTGGCATGAATTATACAAGCGAGTAAGCAAGTGATGGGCAAAATCAGAATTACACTTGTAAGCACTTATACTTGAAGAATATAATAACATTATGTGAGAAAGAATTACAAAATTAATGGTTAGAATGCCAGAAGGTCTTCTACTAGACTTGATCCAGACCTGGACCAGGTCTATATCTACTGAACGTCTAGAGTTGAAGTTAGCCTACGCGTGGACTAGACACTGGACCAGCACTAGATCTGTTTTAGACCTAAACCTGGACCTGACCTACACCTACATTTACATCTAGACCTTGCCAAGAGGTGGTCTAGACCTTGAATTTGGGCTAAATCGAAGTCTAGACCTACCATTGTTTCAACCTGGACCTGGACCTTCGGATGCTTGATATACACTCGAATTTGCTGTAGACCTAGACCTACACCTAGTTGGACATGGGCATTAATCTGCTTTAGACCTAGACCTAGTTCTGGATTTAAACCTGGGCTTTGTTTGGACCTTGATTCAGACCCAAGACTCAGACCCAATCCTAAACCTAGATCTAGACCTGATCCAGATGTAGACCTTGGACTGGTACCTGGATGTAGATCCATGTCTGGATCAGGTCTAACTCTGCTTCAGACCTGGTCCAGACTGGGTACTATTCATTCTTGGTCCCATATTTCCGAATACATTAACTTTTAATTCTCACAGTACAATATATTGCATGCATTACTCTATTTTTCCAACTTTCCTGTGTTCGCTAGACATTTAAGACACTTCTGACCGATAGCATATATTTAAACTAAATCTTAAACATGATCATATCCTTCTTTAGCAAACCACATCGTGGACTCCAAACGGGCAAACAAAAACGAAAGAAACGATGCTGCAGCGGACATTGCAGGAAATTTAATTCGTTCGGGATTAGAAACTGCGGCGATTCCGTGGAAATGAGGTTTATTATTACCGTTTGGCAAATTGTATTCCGCAGCGAGGGGAGGAAGAAATTGATCCGCAATCGCAAGGCGGTATCGCAGCGACGCGATCGCAAAAGCGGTCGGGATTAAAGCGTAATGGAGACAAGAAAATCACTGAACTCCCCCCGGTTGGTCGAGTTTCGCAAGGACACTCGTCGATCCGTTCTAATCGTTTAACTTCCATCGATCTGATCGCCGTTCATTCCGTAACAATGTAAATGCCGTTTGACTCGCACGAGGGGTGAAAGTGAGAGAAATTTACGATTCGTTTTATCACTTGCGAGTGAATCCGATCCGAACTGCTCGTTCGTCGGCCGATTATTCACGGCTAAGGAAAAATTATGAACTTTCTACCTTGAAAATTTACAGCGTTTCAATCTTGTACAAATATAGCGTCGGGTGAAGTAATTGGTACCGATCAATGATTCCCTACTTTCTACAGTTTCTTTGATTGTAAGTGGATATAAGCGTAGTAATACGTTTCATAAAGCATTGCAGTCGTATTTGTCGTTGAGCAGAGAAGATGAATCGCCTGGTATTACGTTGCTGGATAGAATTGGGGCTGAAGATATTCGAATAATTTAACCCACTTCAATTCAAATGCTAACCTGACTGGCTTTAAGAGCTTTGGCATTCCTCTTCACATGCCAACTCAGCCGACAAGAGCGATACTTTGTAGAAAACTCCAATTTGATTATTGATTATACGCGACTGTCGATAAGTGGATTATTCTGACATGGTTTGGCAGTATAAGTGCAAGTATAAGCATATGAGTGTACGAGTACATGGATATATGAGGAAATGATTGTATGAATGCATCAGCATATGAGTATGAGTGCATGAGTGCATGAATGCAACAGTGCACGCATATGAATGTATGAGAGCATGACTGCATCAGTGCAGAAGTATGAGCGTATGAGTGCATGAATGCATTAGTACGTGAGTATGAGTGTATGAGTGCATGTATGCATCAGTACTCGAGTATGAGTGCATGAGCACGTGCGTATGACTATGAGAATGAATATGAGTAAGTTTCGTATGGTTTTTCTCACCCAACTTTGAAAGAGTAATTTTAAAAACTATTTAACATTTTCCACCTTGACAATTTCTTGTCTTATCTTCTTCCTTTATTTTATTGATCTTATTTCTATTATCAAGCATTAGCTATTAAAAAATAAACAGTTTCTTTACTTCTGTTATTAAGATACTACACTGTAATCCAGTATAGTATATTTTTCGGCTTGTTATACATTTATTCAATATATAGAATATAATAATCAAACATTTTTGTATAGCAGTTTAAGTGAACGGTAGAGTATTTGTTCCCCCATATGACAGTGCAAGTGAAACTCGAAGAATATAAATTGCTGGTAATTTTGGTGAATTTTGAACAATGTCCTTTTCAAATGGCTCCGACATCAGATCGAAATCCTGTCACGAACTTTGCTAAATGTAAATGAGATATATAGGATAGACAGATCACGAGTATCTAGGCCTTCCGAACAGCCAGTGTCTTTCCCTTTCACTGCTGCAACGTTGAAAAATCCGTATGATTTTCTATGTGTGCACCTAGACGTGTACACTTTTACCGATACTTGCAAGTTGCATGCAAGTAGAAAACACTGGTTTTTGTCCGATCGCCGAAGTTAAGCTACTCTGCGAATTGTCAGCGCTAGGATGGGGTGACAGTCTTCAGAGATTCTGTCTCGCTGTTGACAACTATATTATACAAATTCTGAAGTAGTAATCTTGAATGTATTCTCTACTGACGCTCGTCCGATCGTCGAAGTTAGGCTACTGCGGCCACAGGCAGCACTAACAAGGAAACATACCGAAGTGTCTGTCTCCGATTTTGATGAAACTTCGCAAACTGATTAAACAGGAGAAAATAAACGACACGTATTTTTTTATCGGCTGAGCTGCAACTTTAAGGGGTGAAATCACCCCTGTAGAACACACTGTATAAATACTTGGACACCCTGAATAAACATTTACGACTTCTAATGGATGGCACAGCTTTTATGTCCTATTTTCAGGTATTGTAATGTATTTCCAGGAATGATATTGACAGGAAGAGAAGGACCACGTTGCTTCGTGGCTCACTTCTCTTGGACCTGAAGACTGACACGAGGGAAGAGCTCCGATCTAAATTTATCGATGCTTCGTATTGATTGTTGGTTAGATGAAAATAAAACGCTGCAACTTTCTTGCAGTACGTCGGGTGATCGTAAATGGACGCTGATAATGTTACAGGAGAGCTGTTATCTGAAAATTCTCTGTTGCAAACTCAGCTAAAAAATCTTTCATGTGAGTCGAATGGATTCCCGTCTTTCTGTGTCTTCGTAATATTCTATAAAATTACGTCCTTTCTTTGCAAAACATTAGAATTCTATCCAGTGCAGAGACGAAGTGAAAGGAAAAGTGAACATATGTGTCATAAAATTGTATACGTATGTTCACAAATGTTTTGCTTTCTATTGGATTAAATCATAAATAACTTCCGATTTTATTTGTTAGATTTATTAGTTAATTTATTGAACGATAATTTTTGCTGCCTCAGAGTTTCTGGGATGATTACCTTCTAATATGAATATAAATTAATAGTCTAGAAAAAACATTTGTTTTTTTAGGGAGAGTAATATTTATTATATATATGGGATGTTGTTTATGTCTCAACCCAACAGAATATCTTATGTTGTAAATAATTTCTTTTCCGTGAAACTTTCCAAACTAAATACAATTCTGATTAAAAGAATAAGAACACATTATTTTTATGAAGCTCGTATTGTCGTGCGTGACGATGGCACAAAATGTACAGTAAAAATATGTATGTACAACCTAATTAAAACAGATATAATGAAATGATAAATCGAGAATTATAGTATCATCTCAAGTTCTTCATGAACATTGACTTTGATGGACGATCTGATCTTGGTTCATCAGAAAATTCAAAAACACCACTCCGAAATTTTGAGAGCCTACGTTGATGGTTCCCAACGTGAGAACTGTGGAACACACAGAAACACGAAACTGTCATTTCACCGACACTCGCCGGTTTTTCACATTTTAAAAATCGTTGAACTTTGCTTATGTCTCCCTGGATCTAATGCCACCACTAAACGAGTATTTTCATTAGTGATCAATACGTGGACCAGCGAAAAAACCCAATTAAAAATCGAAACATTGAAATGCATTTATACCAAATGCAACTGTGACATGAATTGTATGCAGCTTTATGAATTTTTAAAACACAAACCTGATTCAAAACTAAATTTTTTTTTAAACATGAAACAATTTATGATTTGTCCTTTATTTCCTACAAAGAAATAAGGTCACCGTAGGTATACACCTTATGCCGAATCCAATTATTTGTGTTGCTCCAGTCCGCTGCAACAACTGACACAACGCAGTGCGTTACAGATTACAAAACGCAGAAGACAATACGTTGGACGGCACGCTTTATCTTTCCGTCGTGTTATTCCGCACAAGGGGGCATTTTCAACGGAGTGCTCAAGTACGTGGGAGTGCAGCGAGTTCTGGGGCCGTTGTAATCATCAACATGCCGTGTATCCGGGCATTGAATTTGAGGATTCTCCTCCTCGCCCTCCATCGGATTCTCCTCATTGTGCATCTCCACTTTGAGCGGCTTATCTTTCGCAAGATGAACCACCAGGACCGAGTGAATCCAATCACCGACGGAGAAAACGCGCACATCCGACCGAACGATCGAACGTGTAATCGATTCTGCGGAGATAACAGCTGATGTTGCAATTATTCGTCACGGGGTTATGTTATTCCCCTTATAAGCATAAGGTGAAATTCAGCTTGGAGAATTCAGGAGAATCCTGACAGCGCGTGCATGATAATAGCAATGATTAATAGTTTAATCGATTCTGCGGAGATGGAAGCTTATGTTGCAATCATTCCTCATGGGATTATGTTATTCTTCTTGAAGATAGTGAGATTAGGCTTGGAGAATTTAGGAAAAGCTTGCCAGCGTATGCATGATAATAGTAATGATTAATAGTGTAATCGACTCAGCAAAGATAAGAACTGATGTTGCAATCATTTGTTATGAGATTATGTTATTCTGCTTTTAGATAGTGAAATTCAGTTTAAACAATTCAGAAGATTTTCGACAACGTGTGCGTAGCAACAGTAATAATTAATAGTACAATCGATTTTGCGAAGATAAGAACTAAGGTTGCAATCGTTTTTCACGGAGTTGTTATTCTTTTTTTAGATAATGAAATTTAACTTGGAGAACTCAAGAGAATCTTGGCAGTGTATGCATGGTAAGAGTACCGATTAATAGTATAATAGTTTCTGCGAAGATAAGAACTGATGTTGTAATCATTTATCACAGGATTACGTTGTTCTTGTAGACAGTGAAATTCAGCTTGGAGAATTTAGGAGAATCTCGATAGCGTATGCATGACAATATCAATGATTAACCCTTTCGATATGGCGGCGTTCAGCAAAAACCAACAGTACGGTACGGGATATATCATTCCAGTGTAAAAAACAAAGTGAAGTTTAATTCAAGAAGTCAGGAAGCCTAACAAGCAATTTGGTGATTATGCAACTTTCCTACTTTGAGGGTTTATAGTCCAACCAGAAACTATACTGCATCGTTCTAATAATAACAGACAATATTGTAAGCAAACAGATGTAATCCCTTATATGTGAATAAACTAATAATTGAAACGAGAATTACAAATAATTTTCTCCATATATCGACTAAAAATGAAACAAAATAAAACGCTGGCGCAGCATATATTTTCTTATAGCAGCAACAAATTGATACAGAATTAAGTTAGTATCGTAATAAATTCGAAATGACGCTTCAACAAATATTGAGTTAAATGGAACGAATAAATTATTATATATATATAAAGTGTCTAAAAAGAATTTGTCCAGCTTCAAATATGTGTGTCAACTGTGTTTACGGTTTTCCGGAGTTGCACAATCGTTGACAGTGGGAACGGGTCTTTTTATACTGAGAGACAATAAAACGGGAGATATGACAGTTCTAAAAGAAGTGTATCGAGGGCTATTTCATTCTACGGCGCGGGATACGTCGAAAAAAACCAATAATGACGTCGACAGTACAGCGTGCTGACGCCAATGCATTTCCTGACAACACAAAGACAAACGTGAGATGGCGAATCGATTTTTTGCAATCGTACCACGTCGACTCGTTGCCATTTCTTTGCGTTTTACCATATGGACGCAAGACAAGCAAAATTTCTGCATTACTTTCTGTAATTGTTTCACTGTATTACTACAATACAATAGTATTGGCATCTGTAACTATACTACTACAAAACATTATTACTGTCATCAATAACCATATTATTACAACACAATGTCATTGGCATCGGTAACTATACTGTTAGAACAGATATTTATCGACATCAGCGACTATACTATTTCAGTACGTTATTACTGATATCAATAAATATACTGCCTCAAAATATTGTGAATGCCACCAATAACTATATTATTACAACACAATGTCGTTGGAATCACTAATTATACAATTACAATAGATTATTATTGTTATGAACGACTATAGGTATTCCTACAACACATTATTCCTGCCATCAATGAGTATCCTGTCACAAAATATTATTATTATCATGAATAACTATGCTGAGACAACAAATTATCGTTGCCATCGATAACCATATTGCTACGAAGTCTATAATCTATTGTTACGAATGTTACCGTTGTCACAGCAGTGCCTTACCAATGGTATCGTCTGCGAACGCCAGTTTCATAGCAAACTGGTAAAAGTTATGCAATTAGTGTAATAACAGTAACGATATTCCGTTGAGTGTAATGACACAGCGGTGGCAGCAGTAACGTTACACCGTTATGCAACTCCACTATTGATATCTATTAGAAGTTTCGACCAGGTGAAATGGTCATTGCGACTGTCCTCGACGAAGGTGTCGCGCGATAGTTTTTCTTCCTGCTGGGAGGAATCGTAGCGTACACACGCTCGACTGGCCCACGATTCGTATCAGAAGTTGCATAAGGCACACCATGATCGCCTCTCACTTCTGCCAACCTGTCGTTTCGCCGTCTACCCCGTGCACCCAGCTCTGCAGCCGGTTGAAATTCGTTCGCAGGCCACGAAAACGATCGTGCAATCCGGCCAAAGGATCCGAACGCGATTCGTACATGCCGGAGATGGTAACAGGCGTCTTTCACTATGCAAATTTTGAGAAACACGTCACTGACCAATGGTCGCTCTCTGTAGAACGATTGGCCTCGTTCAGCCACCTAGTTAACGCGAATCTTTTGCATCTGGAACGAAGAATCTTCAGGAAGCAGACGAAAATGTATGGATGGTGAGTCACCAGAAATTGCTGTCTAAAGTAACTTTTGACTCGCTGATGTTAGAGAAAAATTGAGTAGAATATGTTGCGTTTGGAGGACTTCATACGATGATAAAATTTAATCTTTCGTGTGGGTCGTGTTTCGGAAGACTTTAGGGTGACTGAAAATTTTCAATCGAGCTACGCGGTAAGAAGAACGAGATATGGGTAGTCGATAAACTGAATAAAAAATGTTTACTAAAGATGGGTGGAGAAATCAATATTATAGGAGTTATAAACAATTTTCTAAATAATTTTTCCAATGCCTGGGTTTTCATTGATTTTTCGACCTATATTTTCCGGTATAATATATATTCAATAAATTATTCAAATATATTCAAAGCAATTAGAGCATTAATCTCATGATAATTTCACACAGTCCTCCAAAACTGGGGAATGAAAAAAGCCTTGTATATTTAACATTGTAGTATTTGTACTAAGCATTCCTCGTTTAATATATGGACATTTAAAAGTATCTAATATTCTAAACACCAAATCATTTAACCTTTTGCACTCTAGCATTTTTTGATACGATCGACCAGCAACTCCAACATACTTTTATAGTGTAAATTATTGAAAACCATAAGCTTTGATTTGAGAAGACAAAATGATAAATGTTTATGAATTTATTTACGTTGATTTTGATAAAATTCTAAAGTATCTTTTGAAGCAATTTTCAATGTGCATTCTTGACATGCTGGGCTGTGATGCAAATTACGAATATCCCCATAGTGAAGTGATCCCCAAATTTGTTGGTTCAGTATATAATAATTTAAAGATATCAATATGAATTAAAAGCAACAAGCAATCGCACAGAATTACTCTGAAAGCTACAATGAATCACGCGCGGGTCAGTGAACTCGTTGACGACGAATGAAAATTTCTGAACAATTCATAAATGTACGAGAATGAACAATGAGTGTCAAAGACGGACTTTTCGCTTTCGCGATAAAAGGAAAGGTGGGCGAACGCGGTTGGAATAGAGTTGATCGTCAACGAGAGAAACCGTACAATGATCGCTGCGACTTTTAATTACAGACACATTTTCAGACGTTTTACGTCAGAGAAAAGCAGCGCAAGGTTGTAATTTCTAGCGAGATGAATAGCGACTGAGAAAATTCAGCAATGACTGGTTTATTGAGTTCTGAACGTAGAAACGTTCCTCGAACTTCTAGAGCAGAAAAGAAAACTATTAAGACTGCGTGCGTTTAATGGGAAGTTCACAGAAGCGATTTGATTAATTTCTAATTACGCGTGAAGATATTCCATGCTTCACGGGTAAACGTCGTAGAAACCACTTTGCATGACTTTCTACGTCAACTTGACCTCCCTCGCTCGCTTCTGCTAATGCTGCGGGAACAACACTCTTTTTTTCAACATTCAGCGAAATAACGTGGAACGTTCGAACTCGTCATGTTTCCTTGGACAGTTAATTAACATAATTTAACATAGCGTGGACACTTTCACCGCGACACCCACATTTTACTTTCTATCGTATTTCGTGATCGATGATGCACGTTTTATTCGGCTTCTCAGAAAGTTCTGTTCTTTTTACGACAAGAAACGAATCAATTCTTCAAAATGATACTTCTATTATTTTATCTTAAACGTAACGTTCATTATCACTGATGACCTTCCCCCATCTATTTGGCAATTTGTTTATCTCCTCCGTATAAAATGGCTCGCCTTTACTGTTCAAATATTCTTCCAGTGCTTCCGCGATTTGTCGTTCAATATTGAATTTCTTTCTGATAAGAAGTTTTCTAACGATCTAAACAGGTGGTACTCGGGTGCAAGGTCAGGACTATATGAGGGACGACTTATTACTTCCCATTCTGGTTCACTCAACTTCTGCTGAGTCCTTAAGGATGCATGCGGTCGGGTGTTGTCACAGTGGAATCCAACTCCCTCCCTATTCGCTAGTGCAGGACACTTTTCTCGAATTTTGTTATTAAGTCTGCTCAGTTGATCTTAGTACTTCTCTGCTGTGGTCGTGTCGCCAGGTTGCACCAGCTCATAATGCATTGGTCCTTTGATATACCACCAAATACAGAGCATTCTGTTCTGCTGACGAAGGGATGGTTTGTAGACAGAAGAGGCTGATCGACCAGGATGACGGTAAGTTCGTTTCCTCTTGATATTATTACATGTTATCCATTTCTCGTCACCGGTTTCAAATCCGTCCAAGAAAGGCCGTGTACGATGACGAGAAAGTAGCGACGATGAAATTCTAATCCGATCCGCCGAGTTCTGATCTGTGAGACCACGCGGTACCCATCCAGAGAGATTCATAATGAATCCGAGCCGGTGAATATGCCCTGCTATCGTTGGCAGTGCCGCGCAGAGTTCTTCCACGAGCTGTCGCGTTGTTATGCAAGGATTTTCCTCCAATTTCACCCGAACTACGTTATCGTCTGCGGCAGTTGGTCTCCCGCTGCGTGGTTCATCTTCAACGTTGAAATCCTTTGCGAGGAATCGTTGGAACCATCTTTACACCGTGCGCGTATACACAGTATTTGCACCAAAAACGCGACACAAATTTTCAGTAGCCTCCGTTGCGGATTTTCCCGTTCGGAACTCGTGTGAATTGCAATGACGAAGGTGCACTTTCTCGCAGGACACGTTGCTGGTCTTCCAGAGGAAGTTACTATTCTGAAAATGCGGCACCGCTTTTACATTATCCACGATTCGACAATTTCGACTGCAATTTGGGGAAATTGCGAAAAGGGCTACAAGCACTTAGGTAGAAGCTGACGACAGAATTTTCCGATACGCCCAATATTTTACGACAGTAATCGTGTTCGCGGTTTCGAGGTATCGTACGGAGACGACAGTCGGCGGTTCGTTCGATCACAACGTTTGATCGATGCGTTTAGTGGCGTGCGACGAGCAGCTAGTGACGATGAACGCATGAAACGTGCTCGAGTTCAGCAAATCCACGGATATGGCTGTACGAAGGTGAGGCGAAAGCCTTCCGAGCGTTCTTCTCGTTCTACCAATTTCTGTAAACGGATTTTCAAAATTTTGTTCAGTGAAGAATGACGGACGCGGCGATCGTGAACGGGAATTTACCTTGAAATCTCCATTAGGTGAACGAATCAGGTGAATGTTTACTGTATTTCTCTGTTATACTGTATTCCAATGCAATATGTTGACAAGTTATGTATTATTATTATTATTGATGAAAATGTTTGATATTTTGGGGAATCAGTTAAAAATGTGGAACACATTGTTTTTAGTCGTATAATATATTGACACAGTATTAACATTATGTTTTCATTCAAAAATAGTCATTCTCATAATCAATTTTTATTGGAACTTTCCTTTTTAATGAGTATTATATGTCCCTAAAGAAATATCCAAATTTTTCATCAAGTAACTGCCATTTCTTCGAAAATTTTGAGACATGTCAGTTTTACAATAATAATATAAAGTAACTCAAGCATGATTGACGAATAGAATGTTATACTTAAAAATTGAAAGATTCTATTGCACTGTATGTATTTGTAGAACCGATAGAGACACAAGCACATTTTGCTGTATATGCAAAGAGTATATATTCAAGAACAAGCTGTTGTTGTTTACAATAAATGTATAAAGTACTTTCAGCTCGTATTTAATAAATTATATTATATTTTAGTATATCAATACATTTATTTTGATTAATTTTAACGTCGGGACAGGTGTATCCAAAAAGCTGTGATGTAACAATTTTTTGAACGCTGCACAAAGGTTGAAATGAGTATATTAAAAATAAACGATTTGTAGATCCATGTGTATTAAAATTTATGCTCAGTTTTTAGATGCAGAGTACATCCACAAATTTTATAATACACCTTCAGATAAACCCTGTATTTGATTGATAGATGTGCTTCATCGAATACCTTGCAGTCCCACAAGGTTGAAGTAACTTATCACTTGACATGTTTCGTGCCTTGAATAGTATTGTAAAGAAGGTAGCATAATGCGTGTTCTATCATAATAGCGTTCAGCGCATAAAATATCCTAGTTATCTAAAGTTTCAAAGCTGAAAATACAAACCCCTTGTACAACCTTCAGAATTATGCAGAATATTTGATAAATTGGTCAAGATTACTTCCAAAATAGAATAGATTACTATGCATTTTCTTCGACACTCAAAATGCCTGAATCTCCATTCGAATCCTTCAGTGTACACATAATGCAAACACAGAGTATTTGATAATGAGTCTGTATTCAAATCCTCTAGTGTACACATAATGCGCACACAGAGTACCTGAGTCTGAACTCAAATCTCCTAGTATACACATAATGTACATACAGAGTACCTGAGTCTGTACTTAAATCTTCTAATGTAAACATACTGCGCACACAGAGTACCTGAGTCTGTACTCAAATGCTCTAGCGTACGCATATTGCACACAGAGAGTACCTGAATCTGTACTCAAATCTCCTAGTGTACGCATAATGTATGTACATACAGAGTACCTACGCCTGTACTCAAATCTTCTAGTGTACACATACTACACACACAGAGTACCTGAGTGTGTACTCAAGTCCTCTAGTATACACATACTGCACACACAGAGTACCTAAGTCTGTACTCTATTCTCCTAGTATACACATCATGCACATACATAGTACCTGAGTCTGTACTTAAATCTTCTAATGTAAACATACTGCACACACAGAGTACCTGATTCTGTACTCAAATCCTCTTGCGTACACATATTGCACACAGAGAGTACCTGAGTCTGTACTCAAATCTCCTAGTGTACGCATAATGTATGTACATACACAGTACCTAAGTCTGTACTCAATTTTCCTAGTATACACATAATGTACATATAGAGAACTTGAGTCTGTACTTAAATCTTCTAATGTAAACATACTGCACACACAGAGTACCTGAGCCTGTACTCAAATCTTCTAGTGTACACATATTGCACACACAAAGTACCTGAGTTTGCACTCAAATCCTCTAGCGTACACACACAGTACCTAAATATCTACTTGAATTCTGAAGTGTACATACACTGTATACATAAGGTACCTGAGTGTCTACTCAAATCCACAAGTATAAAAACAATGCACACACAGACTACATAAGTGCACACATAAGGCACCTAAATCTCTACTGATAGCCTGAAGTATAGATCTACTGTACACATAAGGTACCTAAGTTTCTACCTAAATCTTCAATGACACAAATAATGTACACATAAGGGACACATTGGGTACCTAAATCTCTATTGAAAACCTCGAAGTATAAACGTAAGCTACTCAGAATGTACACATAAAATGCCTACATCTTCAATCAAATTCTCAGGTATAAAGTGCACATAGTACACACACAAAGTGCCTAAATCTCTACTTAAATCCTCATGTGCAAACATAAATACATAATGCACATAATACACACATGAAGTGCCTAAGTCTATACTGAAATCCTTGAAGTGCAAACGTAAAGCACACATAATGCCCACAAAGTGCCTAAATCTTGATTCAAATCTCCAAGTATTCTCACCAACTCATTGCAACGTTTCAGTTTCTCTACTAATGGCTGCATCTCTGATAACATTGCATTGAAGGTACATCGCGCAAAGAAAGAGAGACCGCCGTTTGACGGCTAAGTATCACTTGGAATTAGATACCTGGAATTGTCTCGGATATACCGGTTCGAGGGGCCAATCGAAGGAGAGGCTTTCTCCTGGATCACGGTTCGCCGGTGCTCCTTTGCACCGAGCCTCGTCGTCTTCTGGAGGGGATATCTATATAGGCTGTCCATTCCGGGTGAGCCCCTTCAAACTGTTCGCGATCCTAAGCCCGTGCGCGCATTTACCGACTCGATATCAAACATATCGAGATCAAACTTATCCGGTGTGTCCTCTCCGAAAGGTTACCGCGACGTCTTTTGGAACCAAGGACTCTCCAACCGGAAAGAACCACGAAGAAAGGGCGCGCAGGACTAGAGGACATGGCTCGTTCGTGGTGCAATGTGACAGAGTGTGATCGAGATCTGTAATCGAATTTTCGAAAATTCCGCCGGAGAGTATAGAAAGTCGAGTCGTGAAGTTTTGATTAGTCAAACAGGAAGACAGAAGCAGGATCCATCGGGTATAGTGGAACCGGAACACCCTACGCCATGGTGAGTGATAAGGATTTACAATCGACCGTGTTGCAGAATGAATGAAGTGCATTTATAAATTTTGATAGTTCTTAATCTAAAATTTTCGACTGGTGTAAATTTATATACTGGTTAGGAGAATTAGAGGCTCTGTACTTTTAATAATTTAGTATTTTTGAATAATTTATCGAAGATTGTATATTTGATACTGTACAGAGATGTCTTGATGATCATTCAATAATTTAAGTGTGTGAACGATTATTATGAGCTGTGTATTATGGATGCGTTGTTTGTAAATTTGTCCCGCAGATGATTTATAAGGACTAAAAGTTTTTTAATGATAGAGATTGAGGATTGTGCAGTGAATTATTATGGGAAATTTTCTTGCTGATTAATGACGGAGTTTATGAAGTTTATGATGCGGTGGATGGAAGAAGTGTTTTGTATAGGTGCTTAGGAATTTCCCGGATATTGCCTTTCGATTCCGGTCGTGCACTTTCTATTACTAACTTTATTAGTAGATCGAGCGTTGACTTGCACCCACGCGCGCATAGAATAAAGGAACTAAATTGTGGAAAGCTGCATTCTTGTCCATTAAACCGCATACGTTAATAGAAAAGTTCAATTGATTAACGATAAATAGAAATTATTTCACGGAACGGTCCCATTAAAACAAATTCAATATCTCTACCTGCTTAAACTATTTCAGCAGAATTATTCTCCGTTTATAATTTTACAAATATTAATCCCACATAGAATGTGAAGTAGAATCTCACAACTTGAACAAAAATATTCAAAGTCTCCTCTTGTTCGAACTAGTTTAGTGGAATTATTCTCTACTCGCAATTTTGCACATGGCAACCATATGCAGAACGTTTCTATTTTCATAAATTATCAAAATCTTCTGTCCAAGGTATTTCTGCACAATTGTTCTGTATTTGCAATTTTTCACGCAGTAACACAATATGAAACGTTCCTGTTTTCAAAAACTATTAAAAACTCTATGTATTTAAGGAAGATCAGCACAGTTGTTTTCTGTTTATAACTTTTCATGTGATAGCCTTAGGTGGAATGTTTCTATTTAAAAAGAGACATTCGAAATGTTTTCTTGTCTGAACAATTTCAGCACAATTGTTCTCCATTTGCAATTTTGTACATAGTAGCCCCATACGAAACATTCATATTTTCAAAAATATTCGGAATCTCCTGTTCAGACTGTTCTTACACAATTTTTGTCCACTTGTAATTATTAATATAGTAACTCTACATGGAATACAAGTTCAAAGTGTCTTCCTGTTCAATTTCAGCACAATTGTTCTCCATTTGCAATTTTTCACATAGTAGTCTCATACGAAACGTTCCCATTTTCAAAAGTATTCGAAATCTGCTTTTCAAACTTTTTCTACACAATTTTCCTCCATTTGCAATTAATAATATAGTAACTCTACACGCATTACAAGTTCAAAATGTCTCCCTGTCCAATTTTAGCACAAATGTTCCCTATTTGCAACGTTTCTATTAAAAATAATATGCAAAATCCCCTTCTACACAAAGTAGTTCATCGCAATAGTTCACTTTTTGCAATTTTTCACACGGTAACCCTGTGCGGAATGTTTTCCGGTTGAAAAAGTTGCGATTTCCTTTAAACGCGAGGGAAGATCGAGGTAGGGTCGAGATACAGGATCGAGTAATAGGCAAAATCGAAGCTGGTGTTCTGCTATTCGCCGGCGGGAAGGAAATGGGGGTCAGTGTGTGAACAGCTTCGCTCCTTATGTCGCAATTCAAGCGGTCACCGACCGTCTTCCTCTTTCGATCACGTTACCGCAACTTCTTTCTCTTTTTTTCCGGTCTTTCTGCTTGCTTTATTTCTGAGAAAAATTGGAACGTACCCGAATTTCCGCTCCTCCGTCGCCAACCCTTTCCTCCACGACCGTGTACACAACTGCTTGTACAGGTTTTTCCGGAAAACGAAAATTACGATTTCTTGGTTACTTCTGTCGATTTACCACTGGACGGGTTTATTAAAAATTTTTAGATTTAGTAACTGTAAGGGTAATCCATGCTGTGGCGTGTTCGATTAAAGTTTTTTAGTCGACAGAAAACCTTTTGAAAAAGAGTGACCACGTGTTCCGTTGTTTTTGAAAGATGTCAGCTTCAAGGCTTTGGGAATTTTAATTAATTTTACAGCTCTTGGGAGTTTTCTATAGGAGATTGTTTAGTGGTATTGCGTGTTGCGACACGTTTAAGGAGAATGTTAGCAACAGAGCGTGAAATATGTGAAGTATAGAATAATAAGGAAATATCAAATCATGAATGGAATGTTAAAATCACCTTAGAGAACAAAAATATAAAATAATAAAAAAAATGTTAAAATATTGGAAAGTAAATAGAGTACTAGAATACTGAATAATAAATAAAATACGAAAATACTGAATCATGAATAAAATACTAAAATGCTGAATAATGAATGAAATACTAAAACACTGAAGAATAGATAAACTATTAACACACTCAATAATAAATAAAATATTAAAGTATTTAATAATAAGTAAAACACTAAAATGCTGAATCGTGAATAAAGTACTAACATACTGAATAATAAGTGAAATATTAAAATACAAAATAATAAACAAAATCCTAAAATAATTCTAAAACTTATCTAATACTTAGATTGGTCATTTTATTCAGTAGAACCGGTCTGACCCTATCAGACACGAATTAAATTATTTTTTAAGTACCATAACTTTTCCATAATTTTGAAGCAAAAATAGGTACTCGATCGATACACCTGTCACACAAGCATCGAACTCTGTCTCCCATCATGTAATATTTCGTTTTAACACGTAATGCATAATTTATACTGCGATAAAAGACGACAGCTCGTTGAAACAAGATTAAACGAGGGGAAACGCAGAAATAGGATTCCGGAAGGAAAGAATCCGCGAAGGCGGAGAGCAGAGTGTTTTGTTTTAAGAGATTCCCAGCGGGGGGCTAAAGCCTGGAGAAAAAGAAACTGCTCGAGACGAAACGGAGAAAAAAGAAAAGGAGTCCGCGGAATTCCTCGCTGGCTGCTTCTTCACATTGTGCCGTTTTCTCGCGAGGAAACTGCTAGTAGGAAGAATTCGTAATTCCTTGCTAATTGCCTTGTCGTAAAGAGCGTCCGCGCTCTGTGACGTGTCCTTAAAGGACGAAGTCTCAGTTCGGTGGGTCGAGTGACGAAGATTACTGTAATTAAGTCGATGCAGGAAATATACATGAAGGAAGTATAAATGTGTAATAAAAAAAAGAGACACGACGAAACATTTCTTCTCGTTTTAATGCTTCTCGCGCTTTCTGCAGCACTTTTCGGTTTACGTTTCATTCCTGAGAGATATAACTCGAACAATGAGAAGACTATTGTAAAGTCGGCCAAATTGGACCGTTTATTTTCTCGTTTATGGTATAAACTCTTGTTTTTTTTTTATGAAGGCTAATATATCGGAGTATTCTATACGTATATAGGTACAGTGCTCCGCGATTGGCTGGAAGTTCTCGGCCCTGAATTCTCTTCCAGCCAACCGTGGAACACTGTATTATTATTTTAACACGTTGAATGCCGTGGGATTCACCGGTGATTGGCACCTCAAATTTAATTTAATTAAATAATTATCGATTGGCCTACGAAACTGTGAGCAAACTTCATACTCAAACAATAATG
The DNA here is from genome assembly GCA_916610135.2 of Macropis europaea. Taxonomy (NCBI): domain Eukaryota; kingdom Metazoa; phylum Arthropoda; class Insecta; order Hymenoptera; family Melittidae; genus Macropis; species Macropis europaea. The sequence continues at coordinate 18,272,163 of OU744345.1, read as the reverse complement.
TATGAACTGAAGAACACGATTGAGTACTCAAATAATATTTCTCTTTACGATTTATATAAAAAATAGCAAATTATTTAGTGTCTGATTAGGTATGGCTGTTTTCACTGTGGCACTCAACATGTTAAAGAACATTATTAACGGTAAACTACTTACTTATTGCTTGGTTAATATTAATTTTTCAATCAATGTTTATTAGTGGACTGCGGATGTTTATGCAATTTAATATATCTAAATTGGCGAATGACAGACGTTTAATAATTTAGCAAAATAAAAATGGCATATTTTAAGCATCTCGTTGAAGTTTTATTTATTTAAGTGCACTAACGTAGAAAATATGGAAGTCTACAAATGTATGCTTGCATAAACATCCACAGTCTATTTGTTAGACACTTTTCACTCAGTTTGTCGAGTACTGTCCATCCTGTAATTCATAGTGCATCATGTAGATTGAAAATTTCAAGGCCAGTTCACTTTGGAATCTTTCAAAATATAACCTGAATAAAATCGGAAAAAGATAAAAGCGAGAAATCAGTATTACTCAAGTTACGAACAATTCTCTGTCTTGATAGACAGGAAGACCTTCCGCAAGTATCTAATTATAAGTAGTATACAATCTTTTTCGAGGTATTTTACAACTTCGACCGTGCTCCAAAGTTTCATTAAAGATTCGTTCGACTCGCGAATGATCTGAGAAACAGATATCGAAACGATTTCGATCGGGCGTCTTCTAACCGTGCAGTTTCTCATCGTGGATCGTCGGAATTTTCTTGGGCAATCAGAAATTAGTAGGTTTCGAGCAAAACGGTGCCGAAGACAGGGAGAAAGATGAAAAGCACGGAAAAGAACGGGAAGATTGGATCTATCGCGCATAAGAACAGGACTTAATAGACAATGAAGATTTGCGGCTGCGATAACGCAGAACCGCAGGAATCCCTTTTCAGTTTTCTCGTTATTCCTTTGTTAAATGTTCGCCGATCAGCCCCGCCGGTAATTACGAGCCTCCTGTATACGCGATTCCCCGTTGCGTAAGCTCGATTCTTATTACAATATCCATATTGTTGCCCGTAGAAAGTATTCGTTTGCAGTTGGACGCGTAAATAATCGGTTTACGCAACAAGTTCAACGTGGAATCGTTCGTTCGCGACGACGACTGTCCGAACGAACCAGAAAACAATCCTACGGAACGGTTTGGAGTTGTTTGTTCAACGATTTAGGAAGTTTGTTCGTTTAAAACGATTTAGAATGAGTAACATACAGGGTTTCTATTCAGGAATGTTTTCTAAAGACGTGGAAAGGCTGAAAACGGAAAAAACGATTTTAAACTTTGAAGTGTCGTCACTTTGTCAAAAATTGTTTTTTGTTTTTTTTTTAATTTTTAAAGATAAGTCCCCTAGGAAATTTTGTGCTCTTTCATGATCCGGCTTGGCTTTTTATCTCATAATCAAACCAACGGTTTAGGAGTTAGACGTCCCACCGTTTTGCATGTTTATTTTGAAGCCTTCACTTAAATGACTCTTCAGCGCCATCTACTATGTTGAATTAAAAAAAGAGAAATAAATTTTTATTGTCTAAGACATCCTTAATAAAATGCAAACACTCTCATCAAATTATCTGCCGTAGTTCTCCTGTAATTAATTCCTAAACATTACCTATTTTAGAGGGCTCTAGACCGGAACCTCACCTTAATATTTCCTTCGGAATATCTTCAGAATTGTTAGTGACGTCGAGAAATATTTTAGAGAAAACTTAAATGATTTCTAGGTGGATATAATATAGTTTCAATGGTTTGTTTATAGGTGAACGAGTAGCAAAGGTCGCCTTTGTTTTTTAAATCGATGCAGTTTTTCATTTTTTGTCCGTTAATTTTAATTTTATAAAATAGATTTTGTGGAATATCTATATCGTTGTCCGTAGAAAGTATATAATTTGCAGTATAGATGCGGGAAGAATCGGTTCACGCAAAGACATCAACGTGAAAACGTCCGTGCACGATGACGACTGTCTGGACAGACCTGAAAACAGTCGTGTGAAACACTTCAGAGTCATTTGTTCAACGACCTATAGAGCTTGCTCGTTTGGGAACCATTTATGTTCCAGTATTTCAACTTCCTTTCTCTTCGTTAGAATGCAACCAAAACGTTTTGTCGGCTTCTAGGAAACGGCCTGACACGTTTCCTGCAAATTGACAGACATTCACGGTGCGGTCGCGTGACTTCGTATGATTTCGTCACGGGTGTATCACCTGTTTGGCTGTTTCGATGAAGAAATTCGTTCGTAAGTTCAAATCGTCGCTTTCTTTTCACAGACGCTTTCATAGAATGGCGTACACGTTGATCTGTAAGCGGAAATTTAAAAGAAGCCGTAAGAAAATCAGAAAATTAGTGATATTTGACGACTAGACTAGATGTTCATGTAAACACACATTTTTAGACATCATTGTTTTCGAATTAGTTTTCTAACGTCGTATCAGTTGCATGTTAGAATTCTTAGCAACGATATGGAATTATTCACATATTATTAACACGTTCTATACCATGTACTTTTTACTGAGAACGATAACTATATTCCAATTAGAATATCGTACCATATAAATAAAATGATGAATTTTTCATTACGAGAGTCTATCAAAATAATTTCAATAACCTATTTAAACAATTTAAGTTTAATCGAAATTCAAATATGAACAGAGAGTTTATTGAAAAATTCCGTATATACTCTGGCACATGAAAACAAGTTTTTATAAATACAAACACTGAATGATCTTATGATACATTTTTATTTTGTAGTGACATTATAGTGCTCGGTTTAATTGACATGTAAAGAATAGTGGCTGTTTTCATTGTAACACTGGACGTGTTAAATATATTAAATTGTGTAAAGACCCGCAGTCGACTGCTGTCTATTAATTTTATATATTCGTATTTTGAACGAAGACATAAATAAAAATATATGATATTGAAACACTCACAGAATAACAAAAATTGGTTTTGAAGTTCTATATATTCATTTGAACTGAAACACGGAAATATTAAAAAATAGATACATATATTTATATAAACAACCGTGATCTACTGACTGCATCAGGATGGAGACACTTTCAATTAGATGATTGACCATAGCGAACTTGGCGATTAATAAAATCATAAGACAAGAGATTATTTGTTCATTGTGTGCATTTATATAATTGCAGCACTCTAGCACTATTCTCTAATTTCTTTATCTTTAAAATAATTACTACGACGGAGAGTTGAACTCACTTAGTAATCATTTTATCGTGTTTAACGCTTAAGTAGATTATTGGGACCGTAGCGACACTGTGCAACTTCAAACTAATAATTGTTTAACATATATCGATATAATTGTTTGAACTCATTATGCTTCTAATGCAGTAAGGAAAATTTATTTCTATTTCGTCTATTCGGTAAAAATTAAACAATTCTTAGTTTGAAGTTGCACAGGGCCGATAGGGCCCCAATAATCCATTTAAGGGTTAATTGACCTATTTTATAATGTAAATAGCTTCGTTTGACTTAACGTGAGATCACAGACGGTGGTCCAAAATTCTAGAAGGCGAAAGTACTGTACGGATGTGGATACAGTCGAAGAAAGTCCAGTCGACGCGTTAAGTGGAACGGACGATACATCGATTCTCGAAGAGGACACGGGAATCGGGCCCATTCGGACTGTAGAAGGGAACGTGAGAAAGGAAGTTCGATCGTTCGGATTGTGTTTTCCGTGATTCTAATTGTTCGCTGTGTGAGAGATACCGGTTGAAGATTGCGAGTTAAAGGCTATTCTTGATCGTCGTGAAAGCTTGCAGTCGTTTCCGAGTCTAACATAATACGGCAAAATTATATAATTATTATGTTACCAGCGAGAAGAACACTCCTACGTCTGTCTCAGAAGATGGCTGAAAAAATAGATTACGAGGAAACCTGCTGATAATTGTAGATAGTATCATACGATGGGAATTACATGTTGTTTGTGAACTTATTGTGTATAAATTGTAGATTATACAACTGTACAGGAAGAAAGTTTAAAAAAATATAAGAATTGATTATGCTGATACTGGTACTATGAATAGACTAAGGAATTTTATGTAAATACACATTTTTAAAGTTCAAGATGTTTGATTTTTGTATAGCTGATGAAACGCAACCATGGCAGAGCTGTGTTATGCGGTTTAAATGTTTAAAAGTACATTTTACGTTTCACTTACTCTATAAAGTGTATGCTCGCAGTAAAAAATCCGCAGTCTAATCATGAGACATAAATGTTTGGTCAAGGGAAGATTCTCGTTAAGATTTCTGCGGGGTGTCTTTCAAGTTCTGTGACAAAATTTGCTTGAGTATTCTGTACGTGAAAATGAATAAGAAGGTTCTAATGTACATAGGTCTTAAAATTGTTTTTGTGATACGTGCAAATGAAGTCTCTGACAAATTCTTCCATATTCGTTATCATGCAGGATGTTTGGTAATTGGTGGTACATCTCAGAAAAAGATGATTCTGTATGAAAACATACGTCGAAAATGTAGAATAAAAACTTACAATGCTTTAGTTTTGCAGCTAATAATAGCGATGATAATTAATATACTGTTTTTCCTACAATAATATTAGTCTTTCTGTTTGCTTTATCCAGAACAATTGGCAAAGAAAGGTAGTTGATACAACTTCAAAACTTCACAGTTAATATTTCATTAAAACGTTCAATAAAATTAATTATTAATGTTTAGATTTTCAACAATTCTACACACTTAACCTAGATAACTAACAATTATAAAAATTTAATTAAGTAATAGAGAATATCCAAATATATCTATAAAATTGATATATTTGATTAAATTTAAATAGAATTTCAGATGTGTCTAATCTTCTCCCTAATAATTCACCAATATCTCAAATACTGTACACATTCCTTTTTTTCCTTTATTTATTTGTGTCGCAACAACTGCTAAAGTTTATTAGCGACTCTATACATTCTTAATCTAGATAACTTAACAAAACTAGTCAACCACAATTCAAGCGATATTTTTTGCCTACGTAACTCACGATTGCAACGTGACTCTAACACATTAATTTCTCTTAAAAATAGCACAATCGTTCGCGAAAACTCATACTACGAGAGCGTCCGAAACACGCGAATTCTTTTCAGTATCGTCGCTCTGCGGAAACGCTACGTTCCTTTTCAGATCTCCGAGCTTCACGGTGATGGGTGCAGCATATCAGAGTCTCAGATAACAGCTTTCGTTTGATACGCAGACCCTCGCGAAACGAGAAACGAAAGTTCGCGAGAGACTGGAGAACAGTCGCAGAGGTATAAGTAGAGCGTGAAATTCCGAAGGCCGCCAATGTGGCATTTTCGCGTGTCGTTTCCCCGATCGGGTAACACACCGTGTGTGGATATATCGTTCGTTCGAGTCGCCACGTGTCGTTTCGTGTCAGACCGACCGGAGGATTGAGTTGACTGCCGTGTTATCATGCTCTTGTTCATCTGGAACAGCCGAGTGAACGCAATCGTGACCACCCCTTTGCCTGTTTTTCTTCTACGGCTTATTGCGCTCGATTTCTCCCCTTTCGAACATTCTGACCTGTCAAATATTCCGAATAGGACTGACCGTCGGCTTTTCTTCGGGAACCTGCCAGTTTGACACAGGACTCTGACTTTCCTTTTCTTTGACCTCCGGCTCCGACCCCGACGCCTGCATGTATAATAAATTCTTAACATAATAGGTATATGTATGTTTATAACTAAATTACTAATATTTAATATACAATTTGATACAAATGTAATATTTTTAGTATTTACTTAGTTTAATTATAACTTTCAATTATTTTGAGCACATTTTTGATTTTTATAACATTTACCAATATGGAGTCGGAGTCGACATATTTTTTTCCGACTCCAACTCCGACTCCAGTGATCAGAATTTCCTCCTGAACTCCGACACCGACTCCAGAGCCCTGCTTTTACCTTTATATCCAGATGTTAGGGCGGTGATCGCCGATGAGACATTTTTCTTATAAAATTTTCCTCTCAGCAGGCAAAAATTTCAATGACAACAGCAACTAAACGTAGATATACAGGGCGAGTCACGCAATGGGAACGGTTTGTAACTCGAGCTTGGTTCGAGATAAACGAAGTTGTAGAAAAAGTTCAATGGTATAAGAATGTCTATTTTTCTGTAAGATCAGTTACTGTATAAGTACAACGATGCGCCTAAAAAATGTAAATGCATTGTTTTCTTTTAATGGAAATGCATATTTTTTTACGTGGATCGATTCTTCGGAATATTCTTCATGAAAGAATATTAAAGCACAATATTAAAAAAATTAGTATTTCGGGAGGTACTTTATGTTTTTTAATGTAAAGTATGTTCTATTACAGGAGACGTTCAAATGTTCCACCTTGATATAAGGAGCATTTAACGAACCGTTTTTTTATGTTTTTCGTTAAAGAATAAGATGGTCGCTAATGGAATTCGAACAATATGTTATATTTTTTGTTTCGAGTCTTCCACTTGACTTAAAGACTACTTAAAGTCAACCTCTACTTCGAATGAGTGAATTCGATAAAATATGGAGGTCGAGGTCATGAGGTTTACAGGCTCCATCAGGTGAAATTCTTGCTTTGGTCTTAATACTTGGATCTATGGCGATCGCCGTAAAGAGCTCTATAAATCTGAAGAGGTTTGCCGTTTCAAATGCTAAGTACTCTAACAAACATCAAGCAATACTATCAGTTCCACGTACATATGGTACAGAAATAAACACCTGTGCAGGGAAAGTTTCACCGCGCAGTAATTATGATTTAGTTCATAAATAGGATACAGTTAAACAGCTTTCAGCCATTGCACAGTGATAACCAGACATAATTTAGCTTTTCATGATTAGTATTTTTCCATAAGTGAAATGTAGAACTACAAAGGGTTGGTAAGTCCAGTAACTTTTTCTTGTTCAGGTCCATTTTGTCTGAAGCTTTCCGAGGATTCTCCTCCAACATTAATTTGTTTTCTTATTTTGTTATAATTGATATTACTTGAATCATATTGTATTTGATAGCGAGGTTACTTGAATACCTATTATATTATTTGGAATTTATGTATTTGTTATCAGACTTTCTAGGAGAATAAAAAGTATGATAATCTTCTATCACATTTATTCTATTTTACAATCACAGACGTTCGACAATGTTTATCATCGACAACGACATTTGTGTAATCATCCATCACTCTTATGTATTATTGTCACTTTAAATAAAAAGTATCTATCAACAGTGTTCTCTACTATCCTAAATATATATTTTTTTTACATGAAGACCTATTTCTTTTCATATTACACAATCAGGAAATCATTATTCCTTACTCTATACTATTATTCGAAAAAATACAATTTATAGAGAATGATGAGAAAATTATTCTAAAATAAATAATTAATCAAATAGGATTTTCAAGTTTACTTTCGTTTACCTGTATTTCTAATACATTTTTTTATTTTTATTTGAATAATTATACATCGCTGTTATCTGTTATCATCATTGCCAACGAAACGTGCTCAAAATGGGGTTAACAATCCCAGTAACCTTTTTCTGGTCCGCCTCTATTTCGTCTAAAGCCCCTTGAGGATCCTCTTCCATCGTTAGAGAAGCATTCCGCAAGCGGAAGCGACTTTCCCCTGTACCCCTGTCAGATGTAAACAGAGATGTGGCTTTCGGCGGTATTCGAATGCACGAGGACACATTCTTTTTTGTCCGACGAGTAGCTTCTTAAAAAGGTTCCTCGAAGAGTTGAAAACGCAGCGGAGAGATGCTTGCAGCCATTTTGGTGGTCGAGTGTAGCCAGAGGCGATCACGAAAAAACCTCGTCAGGTGTTTTAATTTTCCATGATTCCATCGTCCTCAGGATCGATGCTTCAAGAGAATCTTTAAATTAGATACACCGCAGTCTGTGAAGTATCACGTAATTTACTATATACTGTAGCTTATTGTTTCAGCGTGGTAATTAATAAGCAATTGAATTACGTAAAGTCCATGAACTTACGTAAGCTCTTGTAATTAACGGTAAGACATTGATAGGTTTGTGCACAATGGAGTGTTATGAATGAAACTTTGTTATCGAGACGGTTGAAGCTTTCTAAAAAGGTATTTCTGGGAAGCATTCAAATTCTGAAATGTATAAAATATGTTACAGTCGAATCTAAGCTTCGTATGCTGCGTTAAAAGCATGAACTAAAGCTTAACAAGAAATCAAATAAATTAACATTCTTATTTAAAATATTCTCAAGCAGTAGACCTGCCGTTCCTGCCGTAGACCCATCATATTTGCTTCAAAGGGCAACATCTAAAGGCGCATTCATACCTATAGACATTGCACGTGCCTGATGTCTAGTGTGGCGGACACGACAAATATTTCTTAAAACATTATCTATGAACATTTGTTACAAACGACACACATGTATAATTTATTATTATTGCATGTCAGGATATGGTTCTTAACACAATAAACTTTTATTGTGTGTGTCAATGACAAAGAAAAACGTAAGAATATTTTCGAGATAACGTGATTACGAACAAATGAACATTTAATAGGCGCTTTTCGTGTCGCTCTCGAACACGTCGATTAACGTTGTATTTTAAACGTGTACTTAACATTGTACTTCAACAAAATTCAAACAGCTGTATCTCCGAAACTATTGAGAATAACAACCATGTTCATCTAAATTTTGTTTGTTACAATGATCCACGCTATCGTCTCTCGATATATTTTCATCTTCTCCTCACTCACCCTATACGTACGTACTTTATCGTTTCAGTACCGGTATTGAGCCGGCCATCCGACATTTTTACATTTTTCTATTATTCCCCTTTTAACATTTTCTACGTGCTATCATGTGCTTATGGATCACTTTCTGTTGACTGACCGTTCGACGCCATCGTTCGACGAACTTATAGTACAGGATGCTCAAAAAAGTTGGGGTCAAACTTCAGGGGTATCCAGTACTAACCAAAACAAAGAAAAAAGTCTTAATGAACATGAGTCCAGGTATCATTACTTTCGAAGTTACAACATGTTTCTATTAGTACATACCTTTGATGTTTGACCCCAACTTTTTTGAACACCCTGTATAATAACAAGGTTTAATATATAAATTATGCATTTTACAGTGCAACTAAAAACTGTACCGAAGTAAAAACTACGAAATATCAATAACAAATGTATAATTAACTCGCATTCAGGAGAACGAAGAAGCTCCTACTTTCAAGCACATTGTTAAGCGGACAGTTAGCAAATAATACCCCAATATTATTTTAAAATACATATAGAGGATGTTCGAAAAAGTTGGCGTCAAATTTCAGGGGAATGTAGTACTCACCAAAACAAAGAAAAAAGTCTTAATGAACAAGGGTCCAGGTATCATTAGTTTCGGAGTTATAAGATGTTATTCCTCAGTTTACATTTGTATAATTTAATAATTATAGTTTATTCTTACACAAATTCCGAAATGACGGATGTGCATTTCATGCACGGTAAAGCAAGTGGCAATGTTAGACGAGCAGCTCGCCTGTATCAAGAAGCTTTACCGAACCGTAGCCACCCTACCAGTATAGTGTTCAGTACCATAAACTAAGGTATTTTATAACTAGACTGCGGATGTTTATGCAAATATACAATTTTGGATACCAATCTGTTTGTTTAAATGTAGTTGTAGAAATAGAACTTCGACACAGTTGTGTTTTATGCTTCAAATGTTAGAAAATGTATTTTTTATTTCACTTATTTTGTAACATGTACATCTTGCACATGCGTAAATATGTTAAATTCCATAATAATCCGCAGTCTATTTATAACTAATGGAAACATTTTGTAACTCTGAAACTAATAATTAGACTGCGGATGTTTATATAATTTAACGTATCCAAATTTGGAAATGATGGACATTTAATAAGTTAATACAATAAGAATTACATATTTTAAACATTTCAAGGAGCAGATGCAGTCTGGTTGAAGTTTCACCGATTTAAATGCATTAACATAGGAAATATTGAGGTCTAAAAATGTATATTTGCATAAACATCCGCAGTCTGCTAATGACATGTGGCACCTATTCATTAAGATTTATTTGTTTTGATGAGTACTCCATACCCCTGAAGTTTGACCCCAACTTCTTTGAACAACCTGCCTTAACACACTTGTCCTTGTCGGAACGGACCTGATACGGAACCGTTCCGCGTTGGACACGGATAATGTAAATCTACCTTAAAGCGTACAAAATTCGCGTGGCGGTCAACGTGTGAACAATGTTTCATACAGATCTGCTGAACGATTCCGTGCACGTCTGTTTCGAAAGCAGACCCGCTGGAAGATTGCGGTAACGTCTCCTCGGCGGCTGATGTCGAGGAACGAGATGAAATCCGACGACCGCGCCTTCCCAGAAGCTGCCTCTTCTCTCAAGGAGAGAAAGGTGTCCCGACCTCCTTTTCCTCGCTCGACCCGCGAACGCACGTTGGCTATTGATAATTGCGCGCGTTAACGACGAAATTGGGCGTGATGTTCGCCAACGAGCAGAGGAAAATCCTCGGACTCGTTTGCACACTTCTCCGGAGAAAGTTATTCGTTGCTCGAGTATACAGGGCGCGCCGAAAACTCTGACCACCGAAAATATCACGACAATTTTAATAACTTAACCACTTGGGTTGGAATTTAATCATTGGCCATAAGCGTCTATTTAACCCTCTATCCTCTGACGGTACTTTGTAGCACAGTAGGGCCTCCTGTATCAGAACCCCCATTATCCGAATATCCTAATATCCGAACGTTCTATTGTCTGAATGTTCTGTTATCCAAACAGCCGTTTCGTGAAAACTTATGTGATATAGCAGCCAAAAAAATATGGGACCCTTAAATATTGAAACAAACTGTCAATTTTGTTGAGTTCTATTTGAATCGATGAAGTTTAATATAAAAAAAAAGTGATTGTTTTATTATCCGAAAATTCTGTTATTCGGCCACATTTGTCTCCCTATTAGTTCGAATACTGGAGGCTTTACTTTACTACTTATATTAAAATGCTGCCATGAACCAAATACGCTTAAAACCCGGCTAGGACTTATAAGTACTGAGACTCCATGTTCTGACTTATAAATTGTCTGCGTACAGACAACACATTGTCTCGTAGGACTCAAGCATGAAGTTTGTGTATCTTCGAGGGAACTAAAGAAGAGCACTGAACCAGACAAATATACACGTTTTCGAATAAACTAAACCAGTGCAGTAGGTTCGAGTTAACTCGAGATAAAGGAAATTCCACAGTAAATCATGTTCTTCTGCGGTTAACCCATTCGAAGCCGATGACGCACTAGCAGCATCATTCAATACCTATCAAGAGCAGCCCGCACCAGGTGTACCTTGGAAAGAAATTGATATTATCAGTGAACACTCAAAAAGCTGTTGGAAAGATAACACCGTACCAAAGTAACGTAACAGAAAAAATGTGTAAAAATTAAAATTGGTATTAGTTTTGAATTAAAGTGAAAAACGAGTAGTCCACAACCAGGGCCATCACTTATTCTATTTTTCAATATAATCTTTATATTGAATCATCTTATGATAAGACCCAGGCTTCGAATGAATTATCTCCTTTCGTGGCCTGTTTAGAGTATATACTTCGGAATTTTTTTGGAAAAAACTAAATAACATATCTTGATGAATCTTTGTAGATTTATTCATACACATTTATACTACATCATTCAGTTTTTGTACATTGTTGTCGTCTAAACTATAGTAATTACTCACCGAGGAAGTAGAAATAAAATTGTTGAAAATAAAATTCTGCCCGGATAGTGCTCACGATAACTGATTCATCTAAAGTCAAAAACTCAGACAAATGTATGATTAGTATGAGTGTGACTGGTGCATGAACTATAGAAAACGAAAAAAATTGATTCTTGGCAAAATGGTATCAATCTGAAAAATGAACATCAATTTGTTACAAATATTTTAATCTTCTTCTCAAACTTCTTTAAATATTGTAAATATTGATATACAATTTAGTTCTTCGTAGTTTAGGCGCTAACTGTGTGTCTCGCGAAACATATCAGACGAAAGTTGAATTTCGAAGTGGACAGAGTTATTGGGACACCGTGTATGCGATGCAATGGGAACGCCCAAGCGATAGGAGGAAACGGAGCGTCCAGGTGGAGTGTACCTGCTTTCTTCGTCCAGTGAAAGGGAGAGTTTTTGAGGCGATCGAGGGATCGATTTCTCGTTAGAAAGATTAGACGGTCCCTTTCGGTTCGAAAGCGTAGAGAACCACGTCTCGACGAAGAAGTAGGCGACGCGGGCTATGTAGATCGTGAAGTTCATTGGAAACTCGTTAGAAATTAATATCTGACAGTCAGAAATCGACACGGAGGTTTCCCTTTTTCGTTAATAATAATAATGACAATTTTACTGTGCCATATTTTACATGTACCGGGTGAACCGGCTCGTGTCACCTTAAATTATTCTGTTGTTACTGAACAGATTGCAATCTTTTTTCCTCGAATGACATGGTCCAGAGAAGCCTTTTAAGATGAACATATTACACTTTTTCTGAGACGCTTTCTTCCCTGAATTTTTCAAGGTCATCTCCAGTTTTTCATAGATAAACCTGTAACTTTTCATGTCCGAATTTTAACTGATATTGAGACGAGTTCGGAAAGCATTCAAAAATATTTTCTTTCATCTGAACTGAGGAAACAGTAAAAAAGAGTATACGAGCAGAAAGGAGTTTCGTATGATATTATTAACACTAGATTTACCGACGATTAACGTGCACCAATTTCCTCGAAGCGATCAAAATGACACGTTTTAGAAAAAATATGTAATTCGAGGAAATAATGTTTATTTATAGTTTTCTTTAGCTTTATTCGGCGTTAATTCACAGTAAACATAATAGTCGTCAAAAATACATCATGCATACTAACATTGTAAGGCAATCATTTTGACTGCTTTGGTAGTTCTAGTGTTAACGTATGATATTTTGCATGCTACGTTACTGTACACTTTCTGGCGTTGTTGATAGATTGGTGTTAATCATTATCGATATTTGACTGATATGAGACCTTTTGCATAGCGTTCGTAAACATCTCTTAATAGAAAAATATTAAAAAATATTTTATAATTCTTGCTAAAATAATGCAAAATTTACAGCTGTATTGCAGTATTGTAGCACAGTTCGACGGTCGCATACTTTTACTGAAGTACTCGATCGAGGGAAATCGGAGGATCGTTTTCGAAAGTTGCCTTTCGAGAGGAATTTATGGGTTTATTATTATTAAACTGCGAAGTTTAAGCAAGATAACATGCCCTCATTTGCAAAACATACATGTTTCGAATGCAGGAGAAACAAACGGCACACCTTCAAATTAATGAACGAACGAAACGAGTTTACTTTTCAATTCCGTTTTTTGTTTTGCATTAAAATATAAAAATATTAAGACATCAGACATATTTTCATGAAAATTCGTAGTGCAATTCTTATTATTATCACTGATAATTAGTTTATTTTGAATTGTTTTCACCGTTATGATTTGCAGTGCTCACGGGATAATTATGTACTAAATAGTTGTTTGTCTCAGCATGTTTTCTTTCTATTTTTCTTTATCATGGCAATTATTCGGTATCCGTAATTTCTTTATTAGCTTTCCTACTCTAACTCATAAATGTCTCTACGCCACAACAATGTTTTCTCTTTGATGTATTACAATGAGCTGCACTGCAAAATGAAAATAAATTAATACAAATTAAAGAATGTGTAGATTAATAGCTTTGATGAAATGTGCAGTGTTTCTTCGCATTACGATGTTCTGTTTTTTGTTTCCTGCGTTCGCTTATTACATGGAAAAATAATGACGCCTTGTTGCAAACATCGCACTATCTTCGAATCACTTTCTGTAATTTCTGTAATTACGACCTATAGATAATTTTCGAGTGTGAAATCTTGAGATATTTAATAATACTTTCACCTCGTTCGGAAAGATAAGGAATTTTTTTTGATAGTCGTAGTACCAATTATTTTGCGAAATTTATAATTAGTGTTTTTCCATCGAACAAAGTAACTGTACGCATCGTTGCTTTTTGCAGAATTTGAAATTTCTATTATTTATCGTATACGAGTATCTATAAAATAAATTTAATGCTATTATTAAGGAGAGTCGAGAAAATGGTTAATATTAGATCATCGATGAATCAGTTTATTACGGGAGGACGTTATCTGCGTTTCTTTATCCATAAACAAAAACATATTATTATGTGAAACTTAATTAACATGTTGCTTGGCAAACACGTGTAGTATTTGAAGTACGACCAGTAGAAGTAATGAAACATAGTATTATGCATATCGTAATCGAGAAAGCGTAGTTTTACATGAATGTTCACAATGTCTTTCATTACAATTGTAAAACATTTACGTGCGTTTGAACGTTTTCTGTTAAGTGTTAGAGAAATTTCGTGTTTCAATTCTTTAGCAAAAGTTTCAAATATCTTGAGAGTTGAAATTTATACTCACCGGATTTATATTAATATTTTATTGAAAGGTGGCTGTTTCTCTTTCAGAATTTTTTCCGTCCTCTTTTCCTTTCTTTTCCATAATTTTATTTCATATTTGAATATTTTAGATTTATTTCGTCGGCATGAATTTTATTTCCGCTCATATTCTTGAAACACTCGGTCCACTTGCATGATTTTCGTTTTTCTGCTTGGCTCGTCCCTTCATACGTGACACAGCGAAATTTTTTTATTTGTACTCCTCAAATTCTCAACGCGTTACACCTTTACGAGTCTCCCTCTTCAGACGAACAAACCTTTCATACGATTGGAAGTTGAAAACGTTTTCCACTTTAAAAGGGACCTACTCAAGAAGGAACCTCAATTTCATACTTGAACAATTTCTATCATTTCTTGAAACCTTCTCAAGCATAGTCTTTATTCTCAACGTTTCGGAATATTTGAGAAAAATTTCAAAATTTTGTCTAGTCTTGAAGGAGACCCTCGACTTTACGGCAATCATTTTGTGCATCGACAAATGAGAAATAAAGGTTGTGGTGGTGCAGCTGTAACCAGAACGATTCATTATGTAGAAATTAAGCGAAAACATACAACAAATTTTTCTCTACCGATCCGTTTTCGAAAAAAAAAAAAAATAATTCTGTGCTTTTTCCGAGTATACATACATTTATGTAGGAATCGTTTTACAATTACTACATTTCTACGGAATATTGTACAGATCCTCAAATTAGGTCGCGCAAGGTCACCTGATTCTTCACGGATGAACTTACCTTTTTAATTTCAAGAGTGCTAAAACGAACATACGATTAATAAAGACAAAGAAACGAATATTGCGTTAAAACTAAAATTGAAGATTCAAACGTGAAGTACAAAGAAATTCATTTATAGACGAGGATATAACATATTAAGAATAATAGTCTTATTTCGAATTTCCACTGACTTAATGTAATATACATGGTGCCCGATTTTAATCTTTTACTGCAAATATTTGAAAACTACGCTGGGCAGAAGAAAATGTTTTTAGGGAGGTTAGAAGAGATCGAGGGGTTCATCGTAAGATGCAGGCACGATGTTGTTAATTGAAGGTATTAAAGTCATTAAATCACACAATTTTTAATGCATTAATCGATGCAGCACCTTACACCCTATAAAATAGTATTCACTTGTTTATGCGAAAGAACCAGTAGTTTACGAGATATTTTACTTTCAATATTGCGAAGTGGTACTAGTACGCATACTTACACCTACACATGTTTATAACATCGCATAGGCATACCCGACAAGGTTTATATCGTCTAGTGTCGTTCCAGATTGCAATATTGAAATTAAAATATCTCTTAAAATAATGTTTTTTTTTTTTACATAAATACGTTAATACTTTTTTATTGGGAATAACGTGCTGCATCGATTAATTAATAAAAGCATTAAATGGCATGTGACCTTCGGCTGACCTGAACACCTCCACCTGGCAACATCCTGCCTCCATCTTACGTTGCTCCCCTCGATCTTCTGTATCTCCCTACAACAATTTTCTTCTACCCAGCATACTTTTCGAAATATTTTCAATAATAATTGAAAATCGGACACCCCGTTTATACACACACTTTATTCTCGAATACCGTGTTTTTCCGAAAACAATTCATTTTGAACCCTTCGGTAGGAATAGGTATCGATTAGTCTTCGATAGTTATGGCGTTATATAAATTCTAAAACGTTAAAACACTTCTTCCTGGTGATTTGAGAAATTTACATCACTATACCTCTACCACTGAGAATCGTTGCCATTGCTCCCTATATTCACTCGCTATGCAAATATAAGGAAACAGAAAAAAAACAAAACTTTCGCCTCGAAACGCAGCTGATCGTTTACGAAATACCAGAAACCTCGAATAAAGTGTTGTGTATGTTACATAATCGTCGCTGTATGGGTTTCGTACGATTCGTACGACGCGCGGAGTTCGGTAACCGAAATTCTGATGCGGAAACCATGACTGTGGTCCGATTTATAGGATCGTCACGCAACACGGTGACGCAACGTGTACCGACTCGTGAGTCGAACGATCGAGTATCGAGGAGTACGCATTTATGTACATACGCGTACGTGGATCACAGTGATTTCACAGTGCATGGTTTCGTTTCTAAAGCGGCCGGTTCGTCGAGAGTAACGAAGAAAGCAGAAAAACCGTGGCCCGTGTCCGCCACGCGATCTTCCGCGATGAAAATCAGCCTTGCGCCGCGTAATCGAAATGATGTCAGTAGTACGGCATCGTTTCGGATGCGAACCTAAGTGCTCGGAGGAGCACATGACTGCCACGCAGGATTATGCGAGCCGGCATGAAATTTTTTCATAAAAAAGGGAAACTCAAATCAATTAAAACAATTTAAATTTACCAATCAAAAATATTTCTGAATTAAATAATTATTGATCCTTATACAATTTGGACTGACGTCAGTGTCAAGGGGGTGGTAGAAAATGATAACTATACGATCGTGTGCTTCAATATTTTTGTTCTTAACACGTTGAATGCCACAGTAGAAACTGCCATACCCAGTCAGACACATTATAATCTACTGTTTTAAGTATAAATCGCAAAGGAAAGAAATGTTTTATTATTTCAACGTATAGTACTTACTTTATATTATTATTACAATAATAATGATGTTTAAAATTGTGTAAGAGTTACTCGCTATTTAATGGAATAAAATTTGAGGCACCGGTCACCGGTGACCCTCGCGGGAATTAACGTGTTAACCAGTTGAATGACACAGTAAAAACAGCCATACCTAATCGGACACGATATAATTTACTAATCTTTATGGAGCGTGCACCGGTGAAGTAGGAAATTTTCAAAACGCAATTATTAAATGAATTTTTATTTTAATGCAAATTTGTTTATATATTTTTGTTACATATAATATCCCATTTTATTTTTTAATAGTAATACTTGACAGGCGAGCAACATTTCGATCCACGCATTCATCTAATGTTAATCGAAAATTTGGCATTAGCCGCTTTAATATACCTGGTGGAAGCCTCGCTACTTCTTGGATTTTTAATTTAACTTCAAGGATGGTTTGTGGATGATCAGTATATATCTTGCTTTTGAGATATCCTAAAAGGAAATAGTCACATGCTGATAAATGGAGCGATCTTGCCGGTCAAATAACATCCCCATTTTTGGAAATGATATTCGAAAAGAGCACTCCTAAAATTTTCGATTAAGATTAGATGAATGCGTGGATCGAAATGGTGCTCACCTGTCAAGTGTTATTATTAAAAAATAGAATGGTATTTATATCTAACAAAAATATATAAACAAATTTGTGGTAAAATAAAAAGTCATTTAATAATTACGTTTTGAAAACTTCCCACTTCACTGGCGCACTGTGTAAATGGTAAAAAAAAAAGATTTGAGTACTCAATCGTGTTCATACATTATTGTTTCAGTATGAAGTTTACTCAGAATTTTCTGACAATCGATAATTATTTACTTAAATTAAATTTGAGGTGCCGGTTATTGATGTGTAGGCCCAGCGGAGATACAAAGGTCACTTCTGCTTTTTTAAACGCAACCATTATCTTTTATTGCATCAGTCGATGCAACTATTCACATTCTATAAGAAAGTACTAGGCTGCTTATGCAGAGAAGCCATTGGAACAGTAGGTATTTTTATTTGAATGCAACGATGTAGTACTTGCAAATTACGTTCTGCATTTACGTTCTTGCAAACATGTTAGCATTCTGTGTGAACAGTTTCAGGAGATGCGGCCAGCTCAAATTAAAATTTTTTAATTATGGTTGATATTGTATGCTACAAAATGAAAATTTGTGATTCGGAAAACGAAATGAGTGGCAAGATTTATAAACCGAAGTGAAAAATGCGACTAGTTTAATTTATAGTTGCGTAGCTTGCTCTTCATAGAAACAATTTCCGAAAATACTTCATACCAGAGAAATGAATAATGAAGATATTATTCTTGATCATCTTCTTATTCATTCTAATGTCTTCATTATACTCGAGCACAATATGAATTTATAATGGACAATGTAATTAGCGAAACACAGACGGAATTAACAAGTATACAAATGGCATGGTACGTGCTGTCATAATTCATAATTTATAAATTAAATATATTTGTATTTGTATAATAAAATAGTGTTGGAAGTTTTAATATAGTTATATATAAAATAAATAAATATATTAAACATAATATTATATAATTATATACATTAAATAGTACATTTAGTTAAAGTGCACTACTTTGTACATACAACGTAATTTCTTAAAATATTATATTAATATAATAAAAAAGAATTCATTATACTTTTCAGCTTAATTCATATTGCATATAGTTATTATTAACTTCTTGGTTAACTAAAATTCTATTAAAATTATCAACTCTTGTCGAGTAAAATTCAGTACATCGAAAATTATGAAATATAACAAAAAGAGTATACATAAACATATAACTGCAATACAGATAATCATGCTTATGTGATTAAATAATAAATATCATTTTCTGAAATCAGCAGTGAAGTATATAATCCTGTAACACATTTATGCACCGTTCATCGGGATGCTGATATTTCCCAATTATCGACAATTTCTCTGCCAGTAATCACTGTAATCTGATTTCCATTTAATTTAATGGAAGCCGAAATAAAAAGCGAAATTTCTATTATGCGCGACTTCGGTGAATTAAACTTCACTTCGTTGGGTTATTGTCGTCAAAGTTACTTCATCGAGCGATTCGTTTCCGTGCCTCTGTAATAGTGACGATATTTAATAGCGATCAGAACAGTAAACCGAGCATAATTAAATACTTAAGTAATGACTCATTACATGAACAAGGAGCAGCAATCATCTTTTTCACGGTAGAGTAAGATTCGAAAGAACGAAGTCTAATTATCGAAAAGTACATTTTTATCTTGGAATCTCGATTAGGTGTGCCGATTAACAATCATTATTTTTCACGAGAATGTGTCTAACATAAAAACCACCTTAACGAACTTCGATTTTATCCATGGTCAGAACGATTAATCGTGAATGGATCAATTAACTAATCACATGAATTAAACCGAGCCTAAATTGAATGTAATAGTTTAAAATAATTCATACTTTGAAGCAACGTCACATGAAAGTAGGTTGAATTAGTTATCAATAATGTATTAATAAAAATTAAATGCGTGTCGATGTTCCTCACACTGAAAATATAGAACATACACACATAATTCAGTAGTTATTACATATTAATGCTGAATTATTTACGTTGAAAATAAATTCTGTTTAATTAGAAAAACATTAACATAGGAATATAATCCAGAACGAATTTTTAAAAGTTCTCGCCGAAAGTCTATCGCGAAATTATAAAGCGTTCATATTAGAAATTAATTAACACAGAGTGTACATGAAAAGTGACGACATATTTTCAATGATCTCCATTAGTCTCGAAGAGTCGTGTGAAAAGAATCTCAGAAAGTCCTGGTATTTATTAGAAATCAACGTTTCGAACGATTCACAGTTCGTTAGGTACGGTTGCACTCCAGATACCTCCTCGTCTCTAACACGCGAGCGACACGCAATACCAATAACGATGATGATAATTCTTTCGTTACTATAGAGAACGGAACCCTCTAATTGTTTCAGAAAAATGTTGCAAGACACGAATTAATTGCGTTTACAAGGACGATTAAGTTTCTTCCTTCGTGACTTACATCTCCGCTAATAAATGTGTTACTTGTATCGTAATTATAGAGCAACGGAATAAATTTCGTAACGTGAAAGCAGCTTGGAAAGTACATGGAAATGCTCCATAAATGGGTAATTATAATGTCATTTGTAAAATTAAATGAGAATAATTTGAAAATGTACACCTAGAGCATTTCTAATACATGGACGGTGGGAAGATTTGTTGAAAATTTTCGACTACTCTCAAATATTTTTGCAAGATTGTCTGAAAATGAACTACTAACGCCAATTTCTGAGCTATTGATCGTTTCATGATTCTACGAATTTTCAACCAGGGAACCTTCTAAAAACGTAAAAATTACTTGTTAATTTTTTATACTGGTTGGGTTGGGTTAGGTGCAATTATGTACTACTACTAAAACTACCTTAAAACAATTATATAGCAGTAATAAAACAATTTTAAAACAATTGTTTGGACGTTCCAAGCAACAAAGCCTCTCTGGGCAATATGCGACGACGCCAGGCATCTTGAGCATCGGGAATCTAAAGTTGTACACAGTTATTTATTGCTTCCCGATGCCTCGATGTCTAGAAATCTCAAATTTCAGTGTGCGTTCCATCTCAGCCCTGGCACGCGCTTCAACCCTTGCTGATCCTCAGACACTCCAGAACGTCTTCCATTGCCCTTTCCTAGACACTTCGAGAGGGTGGAAAATCAAAATGTAAAAACACATTGACGCATTCTCCACCCTTACGAAGTTTCCGAAGTCTAGGAGAGGGAAATAACGAATCTATAAAGGAAGCGACCGAGCGACATTTGAGGAGAATTTAAGAATTTTCTGAACGTTGAGAACATTCTCATTACAATCACTGGAATAAAATATTATTACAATAAACTTAGAGACAAGAATTATACAGTGTTTCCTAATCATCTGACAATTCTCATCAACAATTATACAGGATGTCCCACACCATAGGGACAAGCTATAACTTTAAAACGGTAGAAGATAGAAAACAATTTCATTAGGCAGAATTAAATGGTTTCGAATAGTTGTGTAAGTTATATAATTGTTCTTAATGTGTCTGCTCCGGAAGTGGAGGCGTTTCAAAGCTTTCAAAGTCACCTCTACCTTGTTAAACAGAACTATATATATATATTTTTGTACACCAATTGGTGCGTTTTGTATTCTCTATAAAAAAGTATTATTGCATTGGACCTATGTACGCTCGAGCATGATACTTCACAGATATGCTATGCTAAAGAAATAGGAAAGACACGTAGATAAACAGGGTGTTATATTTTAATAATTCTGTGTGTTAAAATACCTATGTACTAAAATAAAATTCCCATTTTTATGCGAAACGTAGCTACAACGTGAGTCACCCTGTGACTAATTGCGGTTCGAATAATCGAGGCCTTGCTGTACTCGAATAAATTATATTTGAGGTGGAGACCGCCATGACGTGTTACAGTAGAAGCGGAATGCTTATGGAATCGATGAAATTCTTTCTGTGGCTGCGTTCGAGTAAAGGGAACGAGCGGTTTAAAATTGCAAACAAGTATGACGCAGAATGGTGTGTATTGCGCTTTCTGCCTTTTCGTGTTCGCCGTTAGAAGGACGACTACATTCACTGTTCGGTGTGCCCACAGATACCCAGACGCCCCACATAATCAACGACACCTAGAAACTTCGAAAACTCGCGTACGCTCGACGATAATTAGATATCCGTGAAACGATTCGGTAGAAAGTCGACCAAAGATTTCATTTTCCTTCGAGCGCGTGTCAATTGTTCAGTATGAAAATTAAACGCCATTTTCTTCGCTTTCTTGAATTTTCAAAGCCGAAACAGATGTCGGTTATCTGACATCGCGTGAGATAGATACAGAGGGTGTCCCAGTAATTAGTGGTAAAATTGAAAAGGAGGTATTCATGATAAAATATGCAATAACGTTTCCCAAGATGTTGAATGTAATTGAATAGATCACGGAACCGTTGGTTTACTTATTTTCTTAAATTTTATCTTCAGCAATTTCATCTTAATGGACGACCTCAAAGCCGAACTCATCTAACAAGTCCTAAACGTAATTCTACCCTAACGGAGTTTTAGCCTAGTCTGCTACTTTGTTAAGTTTCAATAAGCTGTATCATTCTTTTATTTATAAATTATTAAATATATTGATCTCTTTGTGAAGAAATTTTTACTTAACAAAATAATGAAGGGTGAATTTGTGAAGGGGAATGAATAGCAAAACGTTATCGTCAAAGAATCGTTCGAAATATGAATTTAACGGAGTTTTAGCCTAGTCTGCTACTGTGTTAAGTTTCAACGAGGTATATCTTTATTTTATTTATAAATTATTAAATATATTGACCTCTTTGTGGATCAATTTGTAAAGGGTGAATTTGTGCAGAAGAATGAAGAGTGAAATGCTATCATCGAAGTATCGTTCGAAATATGAATTTCCAATTAAATGTTTCGCAAGTTATCTTGTTTTTCAGTTAGAAAACTTCGAGCTAGAAAATTACGAAAGTTGGCGTTTATATAAACAGGATTAACATCGCGAAAGTAACTTTTCCGTTGTTTATTGGATGCTTCTGGGATTTCGTACCCGAAGAAAACCACCGACTTCATTAATAGCCACTACGAGTGAATCGTGGCTAAGTACTTGCCGCGGATATTTCGATTTCTTATATATTTCGTGATTGCCGCGACCAGATTGTGGTTAACTTTTTACCACCTCCTTTCCTATCCACCGTGAAATCGTCGCTCCAAGCAAATCTGTCGATCATTCATTAAATTCGCTATTATAAAATGCCAGTCGTGCAGAAGACAAAATCTGGAATGTAAATTATAACCAACGGTTGTAATTTGTAACCTGATTCGTTGTAAAAAATAATCGATTGACTTTGTGGTATATTTCAGAATTGTTTCATCGTCCAAGCACTTCAGGATCGTAAACTACAGATATTTATGCAATTCACCGCATTGAAATAAGTGAAATATCCTTATTTTCAGAAATTATTAAATTCAAAAATGTAATATTTAAATATTTGAAAGACTAAGAATGGTATCTTTAGTGAAGATTATTTATCTTTACTAAAACATAAGAATATCAAAGGGTAAAAATAATTTTACTATTAAAGCTAAGGAAAAAGTTATTGTGAACGACAGTTGCTGGGTAGGAAACACCGCTTCTCGTCCTTATTCAATTTTTTACTGTAAAATTATTAACATAGCTCGAAGTAAACCGCGTAAGTAAACGTTGAATATATAATTGAACGCATGGAGGCGTAAGCTAGGCAAATTGGAATGAATAGGAGAGCCGCAAACAGAGGCAGGAATTTTCAACAAACGCATGTGTTAAACATTGTTTAGTTTTGCTGTAGGTTATGTTATACAGGTACTCTGTTCATATTACTGTAATATACACAAGAAACAAAGAAAAGTTCTCGTCAGATCATCGAAGTTAAGCTAAGATGGCCACGCATAAGTGCTAGGATGGGTAACCGTTGTCAGTGCTTCTGTAATGATGTTGGTGAAAGAGAAGAAAAAGAGACTATAGTACGGTTGGAAATATACGATAAGCACTTCCTGAAACGCTATCCTTTGGAGTGACTCCAACAGAAACACACATAAACTTAAACCTGTAGGCCCCCCTGTAACACGATCTTACTGTTAGCAGTTGATACTGGGTTACCTACAAAGAAACTAATAACAAAAAGTTATTGAATCCGTCTGTAATTATTTATACAATTAAATATACGAAACAGTATGCAAAAATGTAATCCTTACTGATCTTCGTAAACAGGTCGAATTTTTTATTGCGCCTATTAACCCTCTATAACGCCATGTGACATGGAAGTTACATAGCTATAAATCTATACTTTTTAACTCTTATTTCGTTTATTTATCACTGTGTACAATTATAGTCTACGACTGTACTGTCACCAACGAGTCTGTTCGTTCATTACTATATTTATTTTGGTTTATATCCCGTAATACAAACTTTATCATTCATCTTTATCGGTTACCTGATGAATTATTTTCGTTATACGCAAAGAAATTCCGGTTATAGAGGGTTAGCTTTGATTCTTATGTTTCTGGTTGCAGATCGTGCGGAGGTGTCTGACGTTGACAATACCAATCTACTTGGTCCTGTCTGTCGAATTCGGCGGGGTCCAGGCCGAACGATGGTCCAGACAGGTTTCAAACAGCGAATGGATTCCATTAGCGAATCCAAG
Organism: Macropis europaea; assembly: GCA_916610135.2. Classification (NCBI taxonomy): domain Eukaryota; kingdom Metazoa; phylum Arthropoda; class Insecta; order Hymenoptera; family Melittidae; genus Macropis; species Macropis europaea. Next base: position 18,247,685 of record OU744345.1, on the reverse strand, counting down.
AGCGACCCAATCTCAGATTGAGCAGAACAATCCGTCGGTTGGTCTGTTATCAAACGGTAACGCGGCGTTACCGCAATTACCGACCCTGTCCTTGCCGCCGGCTCTTCAGCAACAGTATCAGGAACAGCTTTTGCAGCTACAAAAGACGCAGGAGAATATACAGAAGTTGCTGCTCCTGCAGCAACAGCTCAGGGCGCAACAACAGATTCTTCAGGTATTTTCCGCTTTTACTCTTGTGGGTGATATTGTTCCTTTTTTTCTGTACGTTCAGATAATGGATTATGTCAGGGATCTAACAAGTAAACTGCGGATGTTTGTGCAAATACTTATATAATTTTGTACTTCCGCATTTTTTATGTTAATGCAGTTGAATAAATGAAATTTCAACAAGACTGCATCTGCTCCTTAAAATGTTTAAAATAAGTAATTTTTATTTTGATAAGTTACCAAATGTCCATCATGGACAGATTTAGATATATTAAATTGCATAAACAGCCGAGTCTACTCATAAGTAATGTCGTTTTGAGTGTAACTGTGAATGAATTTTCTAATTCAAAGAGAGATTTTTGTGAAGAAAAAAGAAATTTTTTGACGTGAAGATGGAACGTTGTTATAGACAGAAATAGTCAGCATGTCGATAACTACAAGTAGTGGTCAGTGTTGATTTTTTGGCATTGGAAAGTAACTATACAAGTGACATTACTTATGGGATGACCTGATAAAAGAGGAATAACGTGGAACGAATTGGCAAGTTTAGAATATCTGTTTTGAGCGGTTGGGTTATTTAGATGGTTGGTATAACAAAGTCAAATGTTGTAATGTTGCCTGTACCAAATGCCCACATATACGTATGTATATTATTCTTCTCATTGTCAGAGACAATTGAAATTCTTTCAATGTTTTTTCACTCACTTTAAAATACATATAATTCTTCGAATTTCAATAAAGTCCCTGAAGAGCTTAAAACCCTGTGGGAGTGACACAAAGCTTCAGTTGGTGTTGCTACATCTCATTTTATTTTTACAATGAAAGTTTCTTTTCGTCGTTTCCTACTCGATTTAAAACCAAGGCTCCTGAATATTCATATATCTGACCCGATAAGAAATTTTCTACTGTGCCGGGAAACCTGCTATTAACACGCTAACTGTCGCAGTGAAAATTCCCATACCTGGTCAGACATGCCATAATATCTCATTTCAAACACAAATCACAAGGAAAACAAACATGTAGCTATTCAAATGCACAGTCCTGACCTTCTATTCTCAGTTCAATATTAGTGCTATTCACAGTTTTAGTAAAATTAGTAATTATTTAATTAAATGGAATTTGTTGCGTCGGCCACCGGTCACCGCTGGCAATATGTTAATTTTGATCGAATTTATCGTTGACCTCACAGTAATTTTTGTTTCTCTAGTCTCAAGGATTCCTGCCCAGCGGATTTAGCAATGCAGAAGAGGACAAGCAGCTGCATCAGACTGGGTTACGAAACACGCAGCCGGTGGCAGAGTTGGCGTCGGAAGATTTGGTGCCACCTCTTCCCCCCTCCGAAGCGCTACCACCCGTGTTTCCGGCACAAAATTTCCTTCCTCAACGACCTCGTGCTCATCCGCCGACCAAACAGGACGCGAACGTCCCCCAGGACTTCGCGATCTTGCCTGGTCAAGAATTCAAGAGCAGCCACTTACTTCAACAAGGGCAGAACGTCGACGCTGACGGACATATCGACGAGATCCAAGAGAATCAACGGCAAGGGGCGAAACACTTGAAAGAGACGGGCCAGGCTCCTCTAGTGCCCCCGGGGAATGGACAGGATGATGAAGAGGAGGTTAGTATTTTAGTTTCTTTTTTCTAATACTTATTACAGCTAACTTAGCATTTATCCGAAAAATAGCACGCGTACAGGGTGGTCAGTATAACCTAATCACCTTAATTTTTTGTGTTATTACTGGATCAATACAAATCTTTTGTTTTTTAAAATAGCTTGGTTTAGAGTGCCCTACAGGGTCGTTTCCGAATATTTTTCGTAGGTAACTTTTGTTCAAAGTCGTCAAGGTCACCTTTAGTTTTCTAAATGGAACCCTACATTTTTTTTTCTATATCCTTATAGAGCTTAAAAATCAAATTCAACGACCTTAATAACCCTAACGTTCCGATCACTTAATCTCGAAATATTTGCATCTGACAGTAACTAATTATTTATTTTGCATAAATGTTAGTGTAAAGGCAGAATTTCTTTTAATACTAGGTGCATACGAAAGCAATGGGTGCAATGATATCCCTGTAGAGATAAGTATTCTGATATACAGGGTGTCCCGTGCAATTGTGACAAGCTGTATCTTCCAAACGATTAGAGATGGATAAAAATGCTGTAAGACAACATTAGATGGTATCCAATGTTGCATAATAGGAAATAATTTTATGCATTTTTATGCATTCGTGCACCTGGAAAATGCAACTGCATATTTTTTTTTAAATAGAATCCTATAGCTTTGACTAGACTATTCGATGCAGTTTTTTAATCTCTACAAAAAAGTACTAACATACTTATGCCCCAAACCTGTTACTTCAGAAGTTATTACAGTTAAAAGTTTGCTAAATTACATTTCATCTTGTCAGTACATTTTCGCTGAGATATTCTCATGAACTATTACGCATTATAAACTACGCATTCCAGTGTTCGTAAATATGAATCCACTGCTAATATCAACCAGTGTATAATAAAAATTCTAGGATATCGATATCTCGAAATTCGATTATCGATATATCTCGAAATTCGATTATCGATATATCTCGAAATTCGATTATCATATATCTCGAAATTCGATTATCGATATATCTCGAAATTCGATTACCGATATATTTCGAAATTCGATTATCGATATGTCGAAATTCGATTATCGATATCTTGAAATTTATTTGTCCGCGTCACTTTCACTAAAGTTAAACTACTTCAAGAGAACACTGAACTTTTGGTTCCTGCAACGCCGTGCTTGTTTCAGACCATGTAGTGATTTCAGTAGTTTACACACCGCGAAATTCGATTGTACACTGATTGATATTAGCAGTAGATTCATGTTTACAAACATTGTAATGCGTAGTTTATAATGCGTAATAGTTCATGAGAATATCTCAGCGAAAATGTACTGATAAGCTGACATGTAATTTAGCAAACTTTTAACTGTAATAACTTCTGAAGTAACAGGTTTGGGGCATAAGTATGTTAGTACCTATTTGTAGAAACTAAAAAACTGCATCGAATAGTCCAGTCAAAACTATAGGATTCTATTTAAAAAAAAAATTGCAATTGCATTTTGCAGCTGCACGAATGCATAAAAATGCATAAAATTATTTCGAGTTTATGCATACGCATAAACCATCGGATACCATCTAGTTTTGACTTATAGCATTTTTATCCGTCTCTATCCGTTTGGAAGATACAGCTTGTCCCAGTTGCGTGGGACACCCTGTATACTGATGTATTATGACTTCTATTTCATTATCTCCTTTTATTCTTGACCAAAAAAACCCTGCTTTGTTGTTCCGTAATATCTAATCATACATACACAGGCAACTGTCTCTTTGCCCTCATATAAAGTGTGGCATTGCGAATGCAATAATCTAACACATAGATTGAAACTTTTACAAGGCATCTCCCTTCATACTTGACCAACAAAACCTTGTTCAAATGTCAACAATTTCCCAGCATGACGCGAGCGATTGTTCGTTGCAGGTGCAGTTGGTCTACGTGCCAGCGGAAACATTGGCCCAGCGGGGTCAGAAAAGGGGACGCGGAAGAAAGCAATATCCCCTTCGACAACAGCAGCAGCAGCAGCAACACCAGCATCATGAGAACCAAGGAATCGATTCCAGCGCGATCACGAACGATCAGGATGCCTTTGCACGACAGGTATTACAGCAGATACAAATGGAGCGCGAGGAGAAAGCACAGTTCCTGAAGGAAGAGAGGATGAGGGAGATTGCCAGGTTGAATGAGGAGCAAAGAGCCCTTGAAAGGAAGACCCGACTTCAACAGGAGGCTCTGCAAAGGGAACAGGAGCTGCAGAGGCAGCGAGATGCCGAGAAGAAGAAGAAGGAGCTGGAGAAACTTGAAGAGATGGCCAAGCAACGGGAACTGGAAAGAATTCGCGAAGCCAGAGAGAAGCAACGACTGGAGGAGCTAGAACGAAGAAGGCTGGCCGAGATTAGAGCTAGGGAAGAAAAACGAAGGGCAGATGAGGCTGCTAGACAGAGAGAGGCTGAAAGACTCGCTGCTTTGGAGAGGCAGAAGCAGCTCGAAATAGAGCAAGCTCTGAAACAGCAGAGGGAGGAAGAGGCAAGAGCAACCAGTCCAGCTTTGAATGAGAATCAGGACGTTCAGGCACTTCCTCTGATCAGAGATCAACAGTTCCATCGTCAACATCTCACGGAGACCTCTAAGCCTGTCAAAAGCAAAACTCGCGGGAGACATCGTCAGAGGAATCAGTATCAAGAGCAACAGAACTATAGAGAAACAACCACACCTTCTCCCAATCAACCTCCCCTCTCCGTTTACATGGGCAGCTCCAACACAAAGACAACATCTGCCAGAGTGTCTGATGTGTTGAAGATTCTGAAAGGTGCCAAGACCATCGCTGTGTTGGATACAGTTGGTCCAGACACTCCTCAAGTCTTTGTGGGACCAACCAATCTGGATCCGCCTGTAGGGTACGCCAAGTTCGATCTTCCTTATCTGTCCTCCATCGATCACAATCGAGTGGAGAGGAAAGTGGACAAGCTGCCGTTCTTCGTTGCACCCCTCAGCTTTGATCCTCCTGTAGGGTACTCCAAAATCCCATTCCCAGCACCCCACATCGGGTCTGTTGTCGTGAACACCCTGGACAACACGGATCCTAAAAATGGCGATGATCAGAATCCGAGTCCTACTCCACTGATTGAACCTAACTCTTACATAGACGGTTTTGATGGAACTTCAGAGTCAACTACTCCTTTGTACGAGCCTCAGACCACCATAAGTTACAGTCCAGAACCATCCAGCACTCCCAAGTATGAGCAAACGTACTCAACGGCTCCACCGACAGGATACTCAGGGTCTAGGTTCAGGTTCAGACAGTTCTACGGTGACAATAAACCTGCTTCAGTGATCAGTACGTCGTACTATGACGATCAGAGGCCTTCCACGAGGAAACACAAGTATTATGATGACGGATTGAGGACAACCGAAAGTCCTTTGCAGAGTTCGAAAGTGGAGACAGTGGTCAGCCACGTTGAAGAGGTCTCTTACTCCACTACACCGAGTTATAAGGATGCACCGGTCGGTCCCCAGGATTCTTCGACGAAGACTCAAGACTTGGCTGCCCAGTTGGCTCTGATTGACGAGGAACTAGCTCAGCAAAGGGAAGCTCAGAGATACCACGCTGGGGGACAGTATAGTCAACAGAGTCCACAGTCCTCGATAGGTCTAGGCAACACTTTCGACGGTGAAATACCCGCTGGTGACATAAACGACGTTAGGGCTCCCATCGGGCCAACACAGTACAGCTTACCAGCGGAATTGCCGGCGATTTCTCCGCACTTGCCGGGTTTGGTGAACTCTCTGCTGGACAAGAACGAGGCTAAACTACAGGCTAGCACGACACCTACCACTACAACGACCACGAGCACTACGACTACTACGACTACGACACAGAGGACACCTACGACCACGTACAGGCCACGCAGTCGACAAAGGTACGTTCGATCCTTTGACTCATCCAGAGAATTCTATTGCTCTACGCACATTATTTCTGTAGCACACAATTCGAAATAATAATATGAAGCATTTTATTAAAATTAATATAGCATTTTTTCGACCACGTCGTTAATACATTCCTCGGACGATATAAAGAAAAGGTAAACAATCTAGCGATTAGCTTGAGTTATCTATAGTCTTTCAATGCAAGCTGTAAAACAAGCGATACAGTATACTGGCGCGTAGTAACCAAAGGGTTAAAAAATATGCAAGATAAACAATGAAATCTTCTAACGTATTTAATATATTGAATGCAACATTGAATTAGCTAAGAATGATACACTTTCTAGACTTTGGAACAAAACGAACGTAACTTCGAATTATAATACTATTAATTAATAATATTAGTAGTTTTCGTAGTTTTGTCTTGATTCCATTAGACATTATCACAAATGGTAACACAGTTGGCGAATAAATAAATAATAATTGGATCTATTTGTCACTCATATACACGTGACAGACAAAGTGTTATTATGTTACACAAAACAATTACGTGATCAAGTTTTTTGATGCTATGGAACAATGTACAAAATATAAGAAATTAAAAATATATTATAATATTTTTTCTGCGTCTATTACGTATGCTTGTTGAGCTTTTGTAGGATTAAACCCTTTGAGGGCGATGGACCTATTGATTTTCGTATTGAATTAATACAGCGTTCTTATTGTTAACAAACAATCTCTGAGAGGTGTATTGTATCACAAATGTTGTACTGTCGATTGTAGGACTAGAGTGGTTTCCACGAGGCCGAGGACAACGACTCCGGCAACTTCCACGAGAACAAACGCCGATAGAAACCGAAGACCGTACAACAGGTCTAGGTCTAGGTTTACGACCACCACCGAGGAGTACCGTGATTCTTACGAGCCAACGAAATCCAGGATCCCGGAAACGACCTTAAGATACAACAACGCCGAACACAGAAGGCCAGCCAGCAGAACGCAAAAGTACAGAAATCGGGACAGAACGAGCCAACAGTCTGAGGTAGGTGTTACAAATTTATAAACATGAATTTTGTTTGGTACTTCTCATTGCTCATGTTTATCATTAAATGTCGTTTATATTCCGTAATAACAAAGAAATTAAAGAGGTTCGATTTAGGAGACCTGTACCATTTAGAGAATGTTTTCAAATTTTAAATTGTATTATGTATGAGCCTATATTTGCACAAACTGCATCTGTTATCTCTGTCCTACCACTCAGCAAGATTGTCCAATAATAATTATAACACAGGATATACTCAATACAGTTCGAAGAGGTATATGAAAAATTAATGATAAAATAACCAGGATTGGTCAATCATAAGGGTATTATATTCAATGTCTTTAAGAAAATGCAAGGCTGCATACTGTAAAACATTAGGCACTTGGTTGGAAAGTTTCTACTCTTACAATTAGTTTCACACTGTACCAGCTTTTCGACCTGAAGATATTTTCGACTACACTAGTGCCTCACTAAGACGCCCCAAGTTATCCCTACCTACCCCATCTTCTGGACACTCTGTACGTATCCAAACAACCGCATAAGTAGAATAAATTATTATTTGCTCGGCAGGTCGCTCAGAGTCACAGCTCGCAGCAGTCTTACGAGAACTCAGGCCAAGGTGGTTCCCCGCCTACAGGAAACGCGTTCCTGCAACCCTCAGCGCCGGAAACGACACTTCGTCAACTGGACGCGTCTTCAAACTTGAACGACTTCACCCATGAGAATTATCCATCCACAACGGTCAGCACCACAGAGAATTATCCAACATTGCCAGTGAATCGTGGAACACCCCTGATCTCCGAAGACTACACGAGGACCCAGAACTATCCTCAGAATCTTCCTGAAGACCCTCGCTATCCCGGGAGCTATGATCAATCCACCCTGGAGCAAACCGGTATCGAGCAGACCCCTGTGAACGGGTTCAATTACCAGGTTCACGATCAGGGAATCCTTCAGAGACCGAAGGACTATCAGTTGGACGGGAAAGCTGAGAACAGTGATTTCGAGTTAGCTACCACCCCCGATCCTAGATCGAGGACAACGGAGGATCAACGTTATTCTTCGATTTACGAGGTGAACGTGCCTCACACGCAGCCGGAGTATAGTTTAACTGGACAGGACAATTTCTCTCGTTTGGAGAGCGAGAAGATCCAGAGCGGTGCTGTTGATCCTAACGAAACGCCAATATTTATCCCCCTGCCGGAGAACAAACAGGAAGACTACGAGCTGCCGGTTTCTTCCACGGAAATTCCGCTGTCTGAAGTAAGTGGATTGATAGGGCGATTGTACTGGGTTAGAATGTGACCGATGGATGTTTAACACGTTGGCTACCCTGGTGGGTTGGAGAAAAATGTCTACCCCAACCAAGATTTGTTTTTCTCAGACGTAGAACTGACATCGTGTGATTAATTATTTACGAAGATATTCGTCAGTTTAAGGCACGTTATTTGTGTGTAGAATTTATTTTAATAAATGTAGCAAATCGTGAAAAATAGGGACCGGGACTCGAACCCGGGTCTCTGCGTAGGTAGCCAGCCCAGCGACCTTATCCACTACGCCACCGTCAGTCCGCTAACATCCCTATTTCCACTATTCCTCTTAATATTGGGCCTGGAGGTCCCGATCCCACATAAATATTCAACAAAATGAATCTACGATGCGGTCCACTCGAAACAGAAATCGTGAGACAACAGATCCTCCAGTCAAAAGTAGTGATTTGTCATCAGTAATAAAATGCGAGTGTTCAATCTAGATGGCGAGTTGTTCGTCTATGCACGTATATTATGTTAAAAGATCGCACATCAACAATAACTTTTACCAAAAAAAACTCTGGTTTACTGACAGTTTTTTTTTAACCCCTTTGGCTCTGTTGAAACTATAAACTTTCTTTCTCAGATCACAACGGAAGCCACAACAACCAGCACAACGCCCGTAGTAATACGCCAGAGACTCCGAGGACGGGTTGGTACGCGCGTGCACCATGAACCCACGATCCAGACGCGAACCAGAGGCTCCCAGGACGAATATGTTCGTTTCAACGTGGTAAATCACGATTCCGCTCGAACTACTTCCAATCGACAAAGAAACAGATCGAGAACTCGAGCGCAGAACCAAGGGTCGCAAGTGCAGACGGATGGAAACGAGTACATCAAGATCCACGTGGGCCAACAACAGAAACAGGTTGCCACAACAACGTCCACGCCACCGACCACCGTACGTCCGACGGAAGAGGATGCTGATTACGGTTTTATAAGACCACCGAACTTCCGACCGGTACATCCGGTGGATAACAGGTTCCAGACACCTGTTACTTTCCGGCCACCGCTTCCAGAGGTGAGCGCTGTCGATACAGATTCTTTTTTAGATAATTGCACACGAAAAGTATGATAAAATACGGTACCAAGTGTAGGTGACTCTCAAATAAACCGGTTAATTAATTCCGAATGTTAAGATTGCGTTCCATGTTGTAGGAAACAGTGCAATTAAAAAATCCAGATCTCTGTAAAGTTGGACTTTTGGTTAGGAGGATTTATTAAAAAATCTTATTAAATAATCGCGGCGTCGTGTAACTGAAATACCGTGTTATTCGCGGGTTACCAAAGAGGAGGCTGAATATTGCATCAGCTTTGTTTTACAAGAACAAGTAACAGTTTCGGTTGAGGAAACGTTAATGATGTTACCGATCAACCCGTGCCTGCACACCATGTACAGTTAAAAAGCAAATACAGTGTTACCTGGATCTATACAGCGTTTTTCGCCCTCGGACTGTGTAAAATTAGTATCCCCATCTCGCTTCGTCAGATGGAGTCCAGGAGGTCGTGCGACTGATTGCGAGTGAAACCTAATCGATGCTCTATCTCTTTCCCTCAGAGTATCCCCAAAGTTACGCTCATTAATAGACTGCTGATGTTCACGCAATTTAATATATCTAGATTGGTGAATTATGAACATTTAATAACGCAGCAAAATAAAAATTATGTATCATAAATATTTCAAGGAGCAAATTCGGGTTTGTTACAGTTTCATTTATTTAACTGCATTAACATAGGAAATATGGAAATCTAAAAATGTATATTTGCATAAGCATCCGCAGTCTATTCATGAATATTGTGCCCAAGAAGGAGAAGGCAACTTCCCTTAATCCGGTTTAAAGCAATTTCTCGGCTCCGAACGGCGTTACAGTTATCCGGGAAACACTGTAGTTACTTCATCGGATTTTGGAAAACTTGAAGATAGAAGTGCAAAATCGCAGTTTGCTTCAAAAAGGCTAATTTGGAGACCTAAGTTGACTGAGCAGATTCTACAATTAAGCGAACTGTATAGTTGGCAGAAGAAATATATGCTGTAAATTGCGTAAACTGTTAAATCGAGACATGATACATTTGTCGGCATCGTTAGGGACAAAACACTTTGGATCATCTAAGGCAACTCATTTGAGGGGTTGTCATCCAATACTGTATAAAAGATTTGACTCAGGTAAAAACAAATGTACACTTCCATTAACCCTTAAGTGGATTATTGGGCCGCAACGGCCCAGTGCAACTTCAAACCAATAATTGTTTAATTTTTACCGAATAGACAAAACAGAAAGTTATTCTCCTGACAACATTAGAAGCCTAACGAGATACTAAAGGATTACATGAATCTTCAAATAATTGTATCAACACATGTTAAACAATTATTAGTTTGAAGGCGCACAGGGCCGCTGCGGCCACAATAATCCACTTGAGGGTGAAAACGAAACGTACAATTCCAAGGTCACCTCGAATATCTTCCAGAACACCTAAAAAGTTTTTTCATCACACGAACCTCTCCAATCACGACACATATCTTTAACAACTTTCGTTCAACACCAACGAGTCAGGAGTCATTTTAAATAGCAGTATCTAGTGACTCGCCCTGTGCAATATCCTTTCTTGCTATAAATCATTGCATCGCATCGCGTCGGGTTACTAATTTTCGATTGAAATGACGGTGTTACAGGTGCCGCCACAGTCATTGTTACCGAGCGACGAGACCGCAGTGGAAACGAGTCCCCCGCAAACGCAGGTGCTCAAAAACCGTCAGAAATACCAAGCGACGCCAAACCGACGTTTACCAGGTAAAGCCACGACCCTGCCACCGGCGACGACAATGGCAGAGGCCACGACCACAACGGAAAGAGTACCTGTTGCCACGGTGTTGCCAGACGACGCCATATACACGGTGAGGCCGAAGTCTCGGACCGACGAGTCGAAACAGACGAGAATCCGTGGCAGAATTCGACGACCTGGAAAGAAACGTGTCAGTACGACCACCACGACGGAATCACCGCACGAGTCTCACAACGAGCTACCGTTGGACGAGAATTATCCACGAATACGTCCTGAACCGTCGACGACGGAACAACAGCCGAATCTGTACGAGGACAATTACGAAGGAACCCAGCAATTCTCTTCTCCGCGTAATCCGACCGACCATCAGTTCTACGAGACCTCCAGTGACAATGTAAGTCCGATAACGTGTCCAGTGTATCGCTAGTTTGATGATAACGCGCCAGTCCCTACCTTGGTTAGAAATTTCGCTGTTGGTCGAGTTCAACTTTTTTCTGCTTTCTATCGGTGTTATCATGCGATCTCGTTACATGTTTATGGAACACGATAATGTGAAAGTAATGGCTACAGAATAATTTGTGATATGGAAATTTCATGAAGGCTTTTAACCTTCTTTTTAATTTTAGAGAGTGTTAGAATTCCTGAGCAAGTGGTCACGAACTCCAGTGTTCGATGGTATCTGAAGGTTTTTATTTTTCAGGAGATCGTACTAGTAGATGTTTAATTTTTCACGTCTCGAGAGTTATAGACGAAAGATTATGCTGGAACAGTTACCATGTTGACTCTCATGGGTGTTACCAATGGCAGGAACATAAATTGTATTTAACCGAATATTTCTCAAATTTCAAGTAACTTTCTAATTCTGCATAAATTTTTCTATCATAGTAACGAGTACACAATTTCTTAACAATTTGTACAAAAAAGAGCTTATTACAATGTCTTGTACTGGATACTCTATTTTATATACTGTACACTGTACAGTGTATGGCATATTTTTCACTACGACAATCAACGTGTTAAGTAGGCACTTGAAGGTTACTTCTCATCTACTCATTCACACTAAGACAACACACATAAAATATTCCTACAACCCTTTGATTGCTGTCGACGCCTATAGTCGCTTGTTCGTAGTGGCTCGCTATGTTCTACTGTAGCTTGACCGGATACAGCATTCGCCTCATCTCCAATTAGCCAGCAGTCAAAGAGTTAAAGGTCTGATAATTTGAAACTTATACATGTATAGCATTTGACAAAATGAAGAGAAGGAACTGACCTCGAAGCGCTTAGACTCAGTACCTCTGTAGCAGAATAGAAAAGAATTTCCTTTGAAAAATAGGGAAGACGTAAGGAAGACGATCTCCTTCATTCATGTGTGGTCTCTTTTTCCAGTATCCCTCGGAGTTCATCCTGAACTTCGGGAACTACCCAGATCAAGTGGTTCAACGCGAAGAGTATGACCAGACGCAGCTCGCCAGCAGCGCCCCGGCGAAATATAGTGAAACGGTTCGAGCTGGGCCTACGTCGGATGATTCTCATTCGACGACGTCCGACATTTACGGCGCGGAGAGTCAGTGGTCCACGAAATTGACGAGGACCTCGTTCCAGCCAAGTTTCGCGGTGAACCGTCTGCATGGCGAGCCGACGAAGGATCACGGATGGTTCCACGAATCCCTGAAGGACACAAACAACAACGCTCCAGAGATAATTACAGCGGCGCCGGATGTCTCCTCCGTCACATTCGTCGTCTCTTCCGATTACAAAAGGAAAGAGGAGGCGCAGGAAGAGGAGTCCGTGCTAATGGGCACGACTATATTTGGAAAGAAGACGAACAGTCCGGATCACACGGAAAAAATGAACGCGACAGCATCCGCCACCAATGCACCGACGACCGTGACGCGGGACAGAAACGGAAGCGAAGCGGATGCGACCCGCCAGACGGACCCCTGGCTGATGGATAGGGTGGAAAATTCCACCGAGCAACAGACCGTTATCGATTTCGAGAAAACCCTGAAGAAAACTGCTGACCCTCCAGCTAACAGAAAGGTAAGACTCGAGGCATGGTCCAGCAAACACTGTCTCTTTGAATATTTTGGAACTGGCGAAGACAAAGGGGAATTTATAGAACGAGAATGGTGTGAGTTCATTGACACGTGGACCGTGTCTGTACAGGTTACGTAAGCTAAATTAACCCTTTCATCACCTTTCACCAGCTCGGAAATTATAGACACGATTTTTCATGCAAAATTTACATTTCTAAAATAAAATATAAGATTTTATCTGTTTTGTACATTAATTTTTTTTGCAGAATTTATCAGATTTTACATTTCATAATTTTTTAAAATGTGATTGCTGAGATAACGAAACGTTAGATTTTGTTATTTATATATGAATTTATTTGCAAAGTTGATTAAATGTTTCATTTTATGTATATTTATTTGAGGCCAGCACAAGTGACCTTTCGAGTGCAAAGGGTTAACGAATTATATAATTAGCAATTCTCCTACTGTTCTGATTAATCGGAATATTAAAATAATTGTAGAAAATGACCAGTGTACCGTGGATTAGTATATTTTTAATACTTTCGTGATCAATAAGGTATTCCTGCGTCTGTGTAGACATTTTTGCTGATATAACTTACTGCAGCATTGTCTCCTTCCTTAGGATGTACTTTTTATTTTTATTATATGTTCCTGTGATTTCGTAGAAAAATGTAACAAATTTATCAACATTTGCATATCACGACGTCTGCGTAGAATTTAATATACGATCAACAAAGTATTAAGGTCATCTTCGGTGTGGCATTCAAGGTGGTATTCACGCTTATCTCCAGGGTGGTTTTTAGTGCGATCATCAGGGTAGTATACAGGGTGGTGAAGGGTGAAACGAAGTCAAAATACGCTGAATTCACAAAACTCAAGAAAGCGAAACACACGATAAATCATTAAAAAATGTCATTTTAAAAGAAATAGATACCTACAAGAAACTTTTCATTTTCAATTTACATCAACTAACGATGATAATATATTATTTACAGGGTACAAGAAGGAGAAAAGTGAGGGTTCGAGTCAGACCAGCGGTCGATGATTTTGTCACAGCCGAATCCCAGCACTTCAACTCCGCCATAAACGGTTTGATCAGGGACCAGTACAAATACAATCCCATCAGAGAATCGAAACTTCCAGCGCCTGAAGCGGTGCAAAATCTGCCACAGAAGTCGATATTGCAAGACTTTTTGACAGAAATCCTGAAGAGCGACAGACCGTCGCCGACAACCACAACTACCGAAGTACCTGAGGCAGCGTGGACGATGTCCCCGGCGATGACGACGCCTATGATCGTACTCGACGAAACTGAAGAAACAACCACCGAGAATCAGGTTACCACTGTACCGACCACGGAGAAACCTGAGGAAACCACTATAGCCAGATCCTCTTTCGAGGATTTTGTCTCGCAATTAACGCAGAACGAAGAAAAGCCCGATAAGGAGAAGATGGAAACAAAAGAACAAGGCCAGTGGGAGTTGAAGAACGAGGATAACGTTCAGAATACCTTAGACCTTGGATTTCTCTCTGGCAAGTACACGACGAAGGAAAACGATGTTAACAAGCTGACTGAAGAAACGGTTCGAAGCAACGAGGAATCGACACTAGCCAGAACGCGATTAAAGCTGATCGACGCTGACGAAGGAGCCGAAGACACCGGCAAGACCGCGGAAAGTGTGTCAGGCTCTTTCGAGGAGAACGAAAATGCGAAAGACGGGGACAACTACGCCCACCCGAAAAATCACAGGGCGAAATGGAGCGAGGTAAGATACGCCTTTGATCATCCTCAAGCGTGGAACTATGACCAGAGAACCAGCAGCAAATCCGCGACCTCGATCCCGGGACTGGTGACCAAACACGAAGGTGACAGCAAGGTGAAGACTCTGTCGGATTACGTGCAGGCGATCTTCGACAGCATGAAGAGCGCTGAAGAAGAGACCACCGCAGCGAGGACAGAGGACCCTGAGGAGACCACGACCGTTCAAACGGACCTTTCAGGGGTTCAGGAGCAAGAAAAATCGACGAACAAGGATCTCGACGTTGAATCGACCACTCGACCGACCCTCGAAGAGATGAAAGACGTCGAGAACAGCGAGAAAATGACGCAGACGGAGACGACGACGAGTATCGACCCGGAGAACGCAACGACCTTGGAGCAAGACACCACAACCACGGAGGCCGTGACGAGTTCGTCGGCCGAGTATTTGACCACGGACCCTCCGACGACCCTGAGGACCACCACTATCCCGAGCAATACGACTGAATCGATACTGGGAAAAGTCTTGAGAACCTCGACGACCACGAGAGTCTCTCATATGACGGAGATATGCTACAGAGGTCGTTGCGTGATGACCAAACCCAGTCGAGACGATCGTTTCAGATGAAGAAGAGAACGCGGGGAGCTTCTTCGAAGTCTGAGAAACGAATTTGTACAGGGGCCTCGTTCATTCGATCTTCGCACCGTTTTGCTCTTATTTATTTACCACGTCGAGCTTCTCATATAATTATTTATGTAATTAACCCTTTGACTGTGCAGGCAGTTTAAATACGCCCTGAGAATGTAGTTTTTTGTATGCGGACAGCCACTGTGATGGCATCGAGAACTGGTTGTTCGCTCTTGAGTAATACGAGTAGGGTTCGTTTATTGCGAAAGAATCAACCTCACCTTTTCTGGGACTGGATGCAAGCCTCGTGGTTCTTATTACCGAAGAAATAATAGTAATACAAAGCAGCACTATCCCAGTGAATTTTATTTTACGTATACATCAGCTGAATGTTTAAACATTTAAAGAAATTATAAGATTATATGAAAGATAGAAATTATTTTTATGTGCAATGTTTATTTGTATAACTATTGTTATCTGTACGACACATAAACAATTGTCATGGTTTTCAGAGGTAAAATGATACGTCACGTTCGATGGAGGTTTGTTGCAAAATTAGTTTTAACCGTAAAATGCGAAGCCAAATTTTCTGAACAGTAAGCAGTAGTATTGAGTTAATGGTTAAGTTCGTACCACTTTTATTGACAAAGAATTTTTTCCAATAACAATTGCATTTTGGCTACATGTAATATATCAATTATAGATTTCTTTTTTCTCTATCAGAATAATTGTTTGATTTTTTTATTTGAGCTAGTAGGAAAAAAGCTTCAGAACCAAACCCGAAGAATGCCAAGTTGTAAAACAAAATCCCAAAATAGTTTCCAGTTTTCAAACGCGACAATTTTGACATGAATTGGCTCTGCATCCGACTTCGCCAATAAATAATAAAAAATAATAGAATACATAGTTAATTGACTGTTTGATCTTTTCTGAGCAAAATAAATTATTTTGGAATGTAAAAAAAGTCACGAGCTTATGCACTGATTCTTAGGATCAGATGTCGGGAATCCGATCCAATGACTCGTTTATTGCAAATCAACACACCAAATCTTGAGCAATAAACGAGTCACTAGTATAAAGGAAAATCCAGAACCGAATTATTATATGAGCCACGTAACAGAAAAGCTTTTCTGGCAGCTTAAAAATAAGTAACAAATCACGTACTTACCAACACATAATTAAGCAAAGCTTAACAAAATGAATAAATAAAAGAAATCACATGGAGGGCGATGTTCACTGAAAATCTGTCGCAGTCAAAGGATTAATCAAGGACACAGTGCATACAATTTACGTAATTCTAACGCGGGAATGTAGTGAAGTGTACGAAATGTTTCTTGAAATTTACCAAATGTAATATTATCGTTCGGTTTAGAATTGTGACCCTGAGGGGGTTATGGGTAACCAAATGAGGAGGTTTGCGAAATAGTGAATAAAATTCGCGTGACGGTGGTTAAAAATAACGTAGTTACCCTAGTCAGGGTGAACCGGTTAAGGAAAGTCATACGAATAGGAATCGATCGCACGTCGGGACGGTTGTTTGTAAAAAGAAAAGCGCGCCAAATGTTTCTGGCAGCCGAATTTCGGTCGAAGCCGAAAACGATGGCCCGGCCAACGTGTAACCGTGTCTAGCACGTCGCTTTAATCGATAGAGGGTTAAGTCTATTTAACTTAATTGCCTACTGTTGGTACACGTGTAAGTTAAGCGTTTAAGTATTTTAATAAAAATATGGAAGAAAGCAACGGCCAATTTCTTTAACTTCTTCCATTTCTGCTCCTTCTTTTGTGTATTGAATGTTTCAGAAATATGTGGGTAAATTTAGAAGCGCATTTCACTAATTAAAAATTTGTTAAAATCAAGGTTTTGCAATATTTTTCTCATTGAAGAGTTCAGTAAAATTATTTTTTAAAGTACATAGATCTATACATTTTGCTAATTTAATCTAGATAATGAATTGTTATAAAAGTTTAATCAAATTCTCTATCTATTGAATAAATTATTACAATTATTATTATGCCTTCAGGATGAGAAAAGGTCAAACAAACATGTGTCCAGAAATTCTTTCTTTCAAGATATAAACACACTTTTTAGAATGATATTATAAACATGCTCTAATAAAGAAATTTTTGGACATTATTCTTTTCTATAACCATGCACACCTGATATCGAAGACTCAAAATGTTTAAAAAATTGTAACATGTTTGTCACTCAAAGCAAAATGATTTTACAACGAAAATAATTACACTGCATGATTTCTTCCTGCAACACTAAGCAACTTTCACCACAAACACTGTTTTCAACCAAGACAATTAAAAAAGTTATTTGAGAGGTTTTACATACCTCAGCCTGCATATGTTCCGAAAAATCATTCACCGTGTGCTATAGACCACCGTAACACGTGACATATGGATGCCAATTTCAGGAACCCAAACAACAATAAATAACTTTTTTGAGTATCTGATGCCAAAGAAGTGACAACTGTTTTCGTTTCGTAACTTCTGAGATCTACAAACACTCTCTCCTGCCTTGGCAGTTTTACAGTTAATTAAGGGCAAATTGAAGGGATTAAGAGTTCCTTTTTCATCGACTTTTCCAAATGAACGGATTGGCACGAATTCCAATCGCATTCATAATGACGATTAAAACTTGCATAAGGGACAGAGAGAGAAGTTGGATCGTCGTTCGGAAATTTTCGGTAAAAACAATGGGAGTTAATTAGAAGTGATGCGACCGGGCTGATGAACTCCATTGAACTTCAGCCGGGAGTTTGTTGGCTCAATTTAACACGAAAGGGGCGAGTGGCTCCGGAGAAGTTGTCCGTTTCCATCTTGAAAGGAAAGGGTAGAGAGTATCCCTTGTGCTATCTGAAATCGCGGCAAACATCAAAGGCAAAATAAGAGAAGCTTTTTCTCTTGGCACCGCTTTCCACTTGTTTGGTCCCTTCTAGATTGCCATTCAATTCTCCTCCGTGATTTCTTTGAGACATACTTCTCCCTTGAATTTTCAATCGATGTCACATTTTTATTCGTGACCTTGCCTGTTTTTAAAATTAAATATTAACGCATTTATTGCCCCGTAAAGATTATGTAACTGAAGTTGCCGAATTACATAATTATCAGTTGTCAGAACATTACGACTGTTCTGAATTTTAAAACAGTATTCCATCGATCGCATAGTTCCATATTGGTATTCTCAGAAATTTGCATTTCAGAATGTATTATATAATATGCCTGACAAAGTACGATAAGTCGCACTGTGTCAGTCAATAAACACTTGTTGCCGTTGTTCTTGGTCTTGTGGCTCTTGTTGCTCTTGTTCCTACCGTGATTTCTCTTGTTCTTCCTATGTATCTGCTGCTTCTGTTGTTCTGGCTGTTCTTACTGTTCTGACTGTTCTGGTTATTCTATTCTTGTTGTTCCGTCTATTCTTACTGTTCTTGTTGCTCTGCCTATTCTTGCTGCTCCTATTGTTCTGACAATTCTTGCTGTTTTTGTCGTTTCGGTGATTCTTACTGTTCCTGTTGTTCTTGTCGTTCTTGTCGTTCTTCTAATTCTTGTTGTCTTCGTCATTTTTGTTACCATCATTATGATTCGGTATCTGAATCAGAGCGAACGGGGTCACTAGTCCGCGTTACTAAAAAAAAATTCTCAGAGTAAAATTTGCAATGTCATTCATCTAGACACCAATTAAAAAGCGCGTATACAGTAAGTTCGATTCAGAAATTCCTTCGACGTTCTTTCAATTGAGTATCAAAACTCCATATTTGTTTATCGATGGCCATGCAGGCGAAAGCAGTGGCGCACGGGCGAAGAAAATTATCAAAGCTCGCCGGAAGTCGCATTACGATCATTTTCCAATAGGAACGCTTTCGTCGTTTCATCGGCGGGCAGCATTCAATTCGAGGGACGATGCATCGATTCCACGTCGATATCTGTGCCACAGGAGCGACACCACTGTCGCTTCTGATGGCCACTTCGATTCCGGAAATAGGAAATAATCTGCTCGCCGGTGTCTCGAAATAGACTAACGACGGGTGAATTTAGAGCGTGTCCTTGACACCGTCGAAAGAGTCAATTTCCTTCGTCACGGTCGCCTAATCCGGGGGTTTTCAACGCGTCCTCGCCATCGCGTGGACCATTTCGAAAATCACTGACAACCACTCTGGTGGATCTACTGTTCTGAGTTCTTCATATGAATCACATGATAATAAATTCCAGCTAATTAACCCTTAACTACTATAGAACGTCTGTGAGAGCACACCAAATTTTCATTCATCCCTATTTCCCTTCCTGCATGACTTCTCATCTTCTCACATCATGTACCTTTCAATTAGAGTCTAATGTTCAATCAGGCTTGGGTCTCTTTGTTATTAATGTACAAAGCATGAAGAATTGGATTTGATCTTTATTTGGCACTTGTATGTACGTAATAACGCAATAAACATTAACGGTCTGTGAGACCTCCTATAGTAGTTGCGTAAGTTTCAACGTCTATGGTAGTCAAGGGTTAAATCTGTTATTACGCTGCCGTCCATAAGTATTAGGACACTTTTAAAATTTGAGGTAAACATGAAACTGTTAAGAAATTATCGTAGGATTCGAATACACACGGCTCTCTTCTATGCGTATTTTAGACTACCAGGGTCGTGTACGTATATTACTATATCACAATATTCACTATGGAAGTTAATTATAAATTATATCTTACGTTTGATGAAACATCCCCTCGGTCTATGATTACTGTGTTCACTAATTTTGGCATTCTGGATATTAGTGTTTCTACAGTTAGATAAAATACTCATACAAGGCTGATAAACAGAAATTGAGACAGGACCCTACAGTTTTAGTGCGTTCAAAGGGGCAAGCACTGAATCATAACAAATTGATCTTTCGTATTTAAAATGCTGTCTTGTATTTTCAAGCTGAAGTTGTAAATTAGTTCGTTTACTTTTGCAGTCTTCGTTTTCCATACAGCGTTTCATTTTTAATCGACAATTTTGTTTGTGTACTCTCTATAATCTTCACATAAAAATGGTAATTTTATATCAGTAGATTGAGGAATATATTTTCGTTATCTGTTATTCTTTGCTATAAATAAATGAACTGTACAACAGTAGAATGTAAGATTGTTAAATCGATCTGAGAAATTCCAGACGCACGGAGGATCGAGCAGACAGCAAGCGTGAATGTCAAGCTGTCTCTTAACCTAATTTTCATACGGTTAACGTATATCCGACGGTGTCACGCGGTCCGGAAAACGTGGAGGAAAATAGGGGAAAATAAAAGAGACGGGACGGAGCGTAGCGTGGCTGTGCGAAAAATGACGTTGCAATGGATCGATCGCGAATCGCGTTTCGGGTTCGCCACAGATGGCAGGACTTCGCGGAAATGTTTTCCGGTTTCGCAGAAACGAACGGGAGCATCGACATCGACGACGTACTCGCATAAATATGAATTTTACGCGGTCGAAATAATATTTCAAAATGATGTGTACTTCAGGATATCGACTGAAGTTTATTTCGACGTTTTGAAGTTCTACGTTTGATGATATCGGGCCATTCCATCGGTAATGTCGTTTTTAAACATAGCTATTCTTATAAATAAGAATACATGTATCAAGACACTGAATATGAATTTCAGTGTCCTTGTTGAACTATTTCAATAGTTGTTTGGTTCCATCTTCAACAAATTTCTGTCGTTTTAAAATATGACTTTATCAAACGCAAATAAATTAACAACTGCGGTTATTTTTAATTATCAGGATACTGAATATTAATTGTAGTGTCCCTGTTCAACTACTTCAATAGTTGTTTGGTTCCATCTTCAACAAATTTCTGTTGTTTCAACCCATTCAGACCTGAAACTAATTTTGTCAAAATGATATGGCTTTTTGTCTTTTAATTTGATTAAGGAGAGTCGAAAATTGTCTGAAAAATACGAAAACAAATTTTATGTAAGGGTTGCTGCGGATCACCCTTCCCATATATGAGCCCCTTAGTTGACAAGTGAATTAAGTCCCTTTTCTTAGTTTCGTGAAAATTGCACTTTCGTGTAATACTTTATAAAAACTTAAGGACAGAATGTAGCTTTATTGTACGAATATAACGAGAAAGAATAATAATTATGATAACATAACTTAAAAGAAAAACTATATTTTTTAATGGAGTAAGTCCTAAACCTGGACTCAAGTCACTATTCCAGATACTTTTACAGTCACTTTACTTACGATGTAAAATTGACTCTTATTTTTTATCAACATGAAAGAAAATATACGCAAGTTAATTTGGCAAATAAAACAAGTATTCTTAATACTTACTATTTCTGTAATAAACTCATTTTTCGTAATTTTGGACTTATGCCACTCGTCAATTGAGGGGCTCATATGTACATATGATACAGTAGGGTCATGCATATTGAAAAGTCGAAGTATGACAATTTATTTTTATTTAATTTTACTGTATCGTACATGGGACGGTAGGTTTGCATGAGTTAAGACAAGTATTTTCTGGTTGATTTCAAGCGATTAGTATCGTTGAATTTTTTTCAGGTAAAAAGCTGTCGAGGTATGTAAATAAGTAGTAGTCGGTGAGTGCAGCTAATTTCGAGCGTGACAAACGTCATCATGATATTTCTCCATTAAGATTGCATCTAGTTTACAGAATTGTTAGCAACAGGCCTTTTCTATCGTAACAGAAATTTCACCTAATAATAATTTCATCGAAAAATTCTAAACAATGAAAATTCCTCACAGTCCACTGCATGTACAGTACAAATTTTACAAAACAAAGACGGATGATATGTTTATATTTATTTAACATATGTTTTATAGGGTAGGGACAACGTTGCTTATGGAATGACGTGATACGTACAAAGTAATGATGCAATTGTCATAAAACATTGTGTTCGAATCGCTTAGTTATTAATTAAAAAGATAGAAGACCAGTTGCTTGAACAGGTTAGTGAAGGAATAGTAAAATTATTTTCGAACTCCAAAAGATTATTATTGAACGCTCCAAAATGAATATAATTCTTTCCTGAATAAACATCTTACAAACATTTTTCGGGCAAATTACACGGTTTATGAAAATTGACTTGTTAGGGTTTGAACGAGTGGCGAATTTTCATAATCCATTAGCAAAACTAATCTTCCATTCTTTATCAAAGGTATTACATAAAACATAAGCTGTGAAGTAAAAAATGTGTACAATACTTTATAATTACGTCTTCACAATAATATTCCGCAATTATACTAATTTCTAGATAGTAATTGAAATTTATTTGTGTTGGAATACATACTTATTGTACATACTATTATATTATGTTATATAGAAAATGGTAATTTTATATTTATTAAAATTATTTAAAGAATATGTTTCTTTATTAAGATTGTCTTGCATACTGTTTTATATGAAATATACAGGCTGTCCCAACACGGTTTTACGATTCAAAAACTGTAGATTCTCTATGGCAAAACAAATCGAAAGGTTCTGTATCATTTTGCAGTCAGCAGCTTCGTTTTCGAAATACAAGCGATTGAAAATTGACTATTCGTTATGTGTGCGTACACATCTCTACATGCGCCCCTCTGCGTGAGTACAGGCCACATTAATGTGTTATCAGCTGATCAGTCGCATGTGTAGAAACGCGCACGTACACATAATAAGCACTTAATTTTCAATTGCTTATACTTCGAAAATGAAACAACAAATTGAACAATGGTGAAAGAATTTTCGATTTGTTTTGACATGCAGAATCTGACGTTTTCGGCTTGTACAACCTTTTTGGAACATCATGTAACTCTTTTGGTTGCTGGGATTTCACTATGAACTTGTGTTTTAAATTTCTCCATACATAAAATACCAAGGGTGTTAAATTTGGCGAACGAGAACGTCAGTTTTGGATACCCGATTGATCAATTCATTGATCTTGGAAAATTCTATTGCGACTACACCCTGCTGATACCACATGGTTTATGCTATACGGAGTAGAACATCTAATAATTTTGGCAAATCTTCATTAGAAGCGATTTGGAAGATATAGTGACGTATAATCTTATACGTTCGAGGAGAAAATTCCAATTGATAGTGTCGAAGCATTTTCATTAAAAGTTTGGTTTTCTTCATGCAAAAAGGATTGATACCAATGAAATAGGCTGACGTTACTTTGGCGAAGGAAAATATATTCACAAATGATGGGCAAAAATTTGTAGACCGACCTAATGCAATGAGTTGCATTAGACACGGCATTTTGCACCATGACATTGTTAATTTTTATTGAATTACCACGCTGTAGAAGTATTTTCATTAAGAAAATAGAATACAATAAATTTTCAAGTTTTCCCAATTTTGCAGTAGAATAACCTCTGAAAACAACAGAGGGATTGAATAACCATTTCGTACCGTGACAGTGTTAATTTCAATTGCATTGCAACACTGAGGATTTATTTTGATTGAAAGAAAACAATTTCCTCCAAACAATAGAGAAACATTTTCGATTTTGACCAAATTTAACGGTAGGATAACTCTTGAAAACAGAAGGGGGGGTTGAATAACAATTTCGTACCGAGACAGTGTCAATGTCTATTATATTGCATTACTACACTAAGGAATTATTTCCATCAAAACAAAAGAATGCACAACATTTCTTATTTCCTCCAAATGTTACAGTAAAACAACCCTTCGAAACAACAGAAGAGTTGAATAACAATTTCGTACCGTGACAGTGTTAATTTCTATCTCATTATTACACTAAGGAATTATTCTCATCAGAAGAAAACAACACAGAAAATTTTTTATTTCCTCCAAATTTTACAGTAAAACAACCCTTCGAAACAACAGAGGAGTTGAATAACAATTTCGTACTGTGACCGTATTAATTTCTATTGAACTACCACGCTGCGGAATTATTTTCAGTATAATAAAAGAATTTCTTCGGAACAGTTAAAAAAATTCTCGATTTTCACTCAATTTTACAAGATAACTCCTGAAAACACGAAAGGGGTTGAATAACGATTTCGTACGAGTGCGCGTCGACGGTGGCTCCGCCGACGGGGATGCCGCGTCGTCGGGGTGCAGGGTGAAGAGGGTGAACGTCGACTCGAGGGAAGACGAGGGCTCCATAGAGGGAGCGAGTTCAGTTCAGGCGCAGAGGTCCTCGGTTAAGGACGCGACGGTCCTCCTAATCGGGACACTATGCCAGGCGGCGAGGGGTCCCCGATCAATCTCCTCGACCATCGTGCATCGACCACCTCCTCCGGCGAGTGCGCGAACAGTGATGAGGATGATAGAACGGCGGGCACCGCTTCCAGCACGATGACGACCGTCCTCGCGGGCGACGGTCTCAGACGGAGGAAGGTCATACACGCGGCCAAAGAAACCCTCGACAAGGGTGAGTCTCTTAACCCGCCCTCTTCGTCGTCGAACCGCATCGTTCGGCCAGCCAAACCAACTCACCTTTTTCCGTTCGATCGTACGAGCTTGCACATCCCCTTAACCCTACTGGCTACGCTAGACCGACCCGATAGACCGCGAGACACACTCCCTCTCCTCTGCAGGATGTTTTTGTGTGGGTTGATCATTTTCCTGATAGTACCCATTCAATTAAATAGAGAATTATCAACGTGGGCGAGTAAATTGATTCTGTTGGAGCGGATGATCTTGGGGTTTAATTTTGCTGATTGCATAGGACGGCAGCAGCGGTGCGCATGCGATGGGAATTGGATATCTGATCGGTTGAATTGTCAGAGATTTTGTGGGATATTTTGATCGTGAGTCTTCTTCGGATGTTAGATAAAGGAGAAACGCAGGATTGAATGGGGGTGAGATGATGCGAAGAAGGAAGTACCGTCGGCGATGCTAGGTTTGAGTACGTCGATGGTCATAAGCTTTGTCCGACAGGAAGTTGGAGAAATTCGGTACTGGTTACGATAGGGTTAATGATGTAACTGATGAATCCGCGTTTGCACATCGCTTACAGCAGGAGGACAGGTTATCTTATTGTATTTTAATGAAGTTTGAATTAATGAATTTGGTGATTGAACCAAGCCATCGATGTTCAGTTCAACAGTGTTAATTTATCATGTACGTTGACCAAACAGTTTTTATTCTCTATGGTTTAGGACTATCTTCTTAGAACACCTTGTATGTGTTAAACGTTATACTGAATTTACATAAACCGAGAGAATACGGACTTACAGAAAGAACAAGTACGATGGCCAGAGAAATGAAAATCATCTTGCACTTAGGAATTACGTAATTGAAATATATTTTTGAAAATATGTATTGGGATTTACTGTATAATGGTAGGAGTAAAACAATTTACATGCTAATCAAGTATGTATTTCATTTCTAGCGGAAGTTTGACTGATTATAATTGTGAAAATTTATTAGACAATATTGTGTTACTTATGTGAATCGTACTAATTATTGTCGTAAAAGAATGCTATGTGGCTTTTTTTCGGATTAAGCCGAAAGGAAATTGTGAAGACTTATTATTTTCGAAAAATGTTAATTCTCCCTGCAGATTACATAAAACCCAATAAAACAATAATACATTGATTTACTTATTATCTATACTATACATATACTGGCTGTTTTGTATTAAACGTTTATAAGTGTTAAAGACTTGTATTCTTCTACAATGTGACCTGTGATGACTGGCATACTGCAGTACATGTGTGACACAAGAGTGAAAGGGGTTGAGAGACCCCTACGAAGCACAGTGGAAACTAGAAAATCAACTTGTTCTCCAAATAAAATCATCATGAGTGACAGTAACACTCATTGTCAGTGATGTCATTGTCATCTATTTTTAATATTCCATCTTGTGTTCCGTTTCTAAATTCAATCAACAATCGCTGAAATCAAATGTGGGGTTGATAAATCAGTGTGATGAGCTGACCAGTTGTTGCAAAATTCATTAAAAAAGGAACATAATAATTTATTTTATAAAGCATATCTCCTATGTTATGTACGTAACTGTCTCACTTTTAAATTACAATCAGTGAAATTTACTATAACATAGTGACCGACAATTTGTACTGTCGATCTTAACAAACCCCTAATTGAGTTCATAAATATATATTTTTAACGTACAGCGAGAAGACGACGCACTTGCTTTAACAGAAATTATACTTGGATCAAAATTTTCCTGAAAACCTCTGGGAGTGTCTAAACAAAAATAATCAAATGAATCGACACACGCACTCTTGCGATCCGCTCGTACATGTTATCGATAAACCATACCCGATAACTAACCCATATACCAATAATGAAACTGTGGGTACATAAATCGGGGTGGAAGCCAATCAAGACGTTTTCGGGGACTGCCTGATTAGACGACCGATTTTTGTTTGAAAAAAAAAGCACTGTGAGCAAACTGTCAATCATGAATGTTCTACTATCTTTATTTTCATATATAAATATACAGGGTATCCGCAGTAAATGTAGGAAGTCCATTATTTCCTAGCGTACTGGAGATACAAAAAATTGTTTATATAAATTTGAATGGTACAAGGGGGCACATTTTCTTAACGAAGACAAACTTTTTATTACATTCTTATTTTCCAAGATATGAAGGTCAACTTCGTTTGTTTAAGTGGAACTACATATTTTTCTTCAGATCATTTAATAGTGCTTTTCAAGACGATTTCATTAACCTGTGTACCTGTCTACCTTCCACCATAAGTATTAGGACATTAATTAAATGTGAAAAAGGTTATGAAATCATTGGAGGATTCTAACCGACATGCCTGTGTTACTTTATACCACAAAGGAAACGTGTATTCAATGTTATACCACAAATCTTACCATGGAAATTAATTAAAAATTTTTACATTCCTGCTGTGAGTTCCTCAATAGTGAAAGAGATGGTAAAACAGTTACTGGTTAAAGTATAATATTAATTACTTGGGATCGGTGGTGGTTGAGAAAGAAATAATTAAACGAGTACGTGAGTGGAATCGTCGTGAGTGGAAATGATTGAAAGTGACATCAATAGTTGAACAGTGTAATAAGACGTGAGAAAGTAAAAGGACGTATTATTTATTTTAAACGTTGCAATTAATTACTTCATTCAAAAGTCTTAACACGTTGAATGCCGTGGGGCTCACCGGTGATCGGCACCTCAATTTTTATTTAATTAAATAATTACTGATTGTCACAAAATTCTGAACAAACTCCATACAGAAACAATGATGTAAGAACAGAAGAACACGATTGAGTAGACAAATCTTATTTTCTTTGCGATTTATATAAAAGAATAGTAAATTATATAGTATCTGATCAGGTATGGTTGTTTCCACTGTGACACTCAACGTGTTAAAGAATCAGTTTAATGGTAATATTTTGTCCCATTGCAGTTATAAGTGGATTCACATTTCAGATTTGGATTTTGAGCCGGTCTGTTTTATTTTTCGGTCACCTATGTTCAAAGCAGCTGATTGAGAGGATTAGTGCATTATTTTTATCTATTACTCTCTTGTGTATTTTATTAACAGAAATGGCAAGTGTCCTAATATTTACGGACGGAGGTGTACTTGCAAAGTGTACACATGTCAAGACATTCCATTATTATTCACAATAAATATATGTAAACTAATTTTAACTTATACCTATTAAATTACACTATAACCTAGTGGTTCAATGCATTCACTTTACTTAATTTTAACTTTGCTACAATTTGCCTGAAACAGTTCCAACGTAACAATTATTTGAACGTTGCACGGGGGTTGAAAGAATCGAAAGGGGAGATCTGCATGCACAGGGTGGCGCAAAATAGGGATGCAGGGGATTCAGAGGGGTTGAAAGGGGAAGAGATGAGTACTGAACGCGTGTAGAAGCGATTTTCGGAAGCAGAATCGACCCTGACGAAAATAAGCAGCGATGAGATCATAGTCACCGATCAACACCACCGCCCATCAGGAGCGCTATTGCGCGAGGTTTCATATCTGTTGAAAATCATATATTAGTATCATGAATTAGATCCGTCATGGCCAACCGGAGCGCAGCTCCGCTTCGGCCTACCCCCACTGTGCGTCCATTCTCCTCATAAACGCTGTGATCTGTGACGACGGTGGACCGAGGGGGAACTGGAGGGAACTGAAACGAAGAGAACGGACCCAGAGTGGGGGAAGGCCGGAGTAGGGCTGCGCTCCGGATGGCCATGACGGAATTAGATCGATATACAGGGTGTCTCACTTAAAACAGACCACCAGTACATCTCTATGAGTTCTGGAGGTTCAGAAACATCTCTCAGACAGAAGTTGTACTATTTAAGAGGACGAATATTGTAGTGCTCAAAGGGTTGCATAAAGCCAAACCATCACAGTAGACTTACACTCAACTCAACTCGAAAGGGTGCAGGAAAAGCTTTTCTGTTCCTTCGAGATAACGCAAGATCGTACAATGCAAAACAGACGCTGCAAAAAATTACTGAACTTGGGTGGAAGACTCTAATTCGATCACCATATTCGATTGACTCAGTTTTAACAAATTACCACTTATTTCGGTCACTGCAAAGTTACTTTACTGTTAAAACTTCAAAAAGATCATAATGTAAAAACCGCCGTCACACAATTTGTTTGAATGCAAATATAAGAATTTATATGCTAGTGGTATTTTTAAGCTTCTATTTTGTTGGGAAAAAGTTATTGAATTCGACGGTAATTATTTATATAATTAAAAATACGAAACAGTGTGCAAGAAACGTATTCGTTTCTAATTTTGGAAAACTACTTGAACTTTCTGGAGTACCTAATAGATCCTTGTCTAGCCAGACCACGGTGACCTTTGGTTGGGGTGCTGGGATCAAGGGTTCATCTTCTGCTACCATACATTTTTATAAGGTCATGATATGTCAATTGTTATTGAGTTAATTAACAATGATCCAGTCTCTCAATTCAATTAAACGCCTTCATCCGTAACAGAAGCTGCGTATGTTTGCTAAATCGTCGAGGATTATTTCGCCTGTTTGGAACGCAACAGCAATCGAACCTCGAGATTTCTGTCGTTTGATTTTTCGAGGAAGGGGTTATCGCGTGAAAATTCGATAACGCGTTTTCTCCGAGGCTCTCGCATTTTGGGGTAAATTGTGTCGATTCTGAAACGTTCGTGAAATAAGTTTCAGATGTGGATTGACGACATGTTGAGCTACAGGGTGGTAAAGTTAGAACGGGGGTGACTGTTTATGGAAAAATAAATCGGATGGATAGAAAAAAGTTTTTGCATCTGGAACATTGTTTCAGAGAAATATGACTTTGAACATTCGTTAGGTGCACGTGTAATTAGTTGTGAATTGAGTTAATAAATTTCGCAGATATAAGGAATATAAAATCTCCCTATGCTATGGACAGTTTAAATCTTGTTTAATTAAAGAAAGAAATGTTATAACATTTGACGAACTGAAAATTGACCCTAAGTGAGTATGAATTCATGAATCAGTAATTCGAGGAGCAGGATTATGTATTCAAGAGTAGACTCAACATTTCTAACAACGAAAAGGTTAAATACTTCGAAATTTAATTTATTTTCTTAAAATACTAATTTATGACCTTGTATAAATTGTATTTAAAGTAATCAAACCAAG
The DNA here is from genome assembly GCA_916610135.2 of Macropis europaea. Taxonomy (NCBI): domain Eukaryota; kingdom Metazoa; phylum Arthropoda; class Insecta; order Hymenoptera; family Melittidae; genus Macropis; species Macropis europaea. The sequence continues at coordinate 18,217,812 of OU744345.1, read as the reverse complement.
GTAACTTTACACGTACTCGATGAAATTTCGAAGTGAGTTTTCTCGAAAAAGAAGAACTATACGTACAAAATATATTCCACAATTTCTATTCATCTGCTCGGTCGTACCACGACTTCTGGCTCACACTGTATATTTCTTTTTCAACGAACGACAGATGTTACATTAATTCTCAGTCAAGTGCACGTGTACTCGTCGAATTTTCAAAGTCGTTTTTCTCGATATCAATGGCTCATATCCAAATACTTTATTCTACATTTTCGATGTATCTTTTCATGAAGAGTTTTCATTGTGCCATTAACAACGAACCAACGTGTATGTTGGAAGGTTTCCCACACGAGTTTCTTAACCCGACGTAATCGGTTATAACTTGACCTCTCGCGACACGGTTCTCTGTAACTGAACGTGGTAACTAGGCTATCTGTAATCTGGTCCTCTATTACTGAAATGTTCTCTAAAAGTCTGATAACTCCTGTCTGAACTCAATCTGGTGTCCTTCGTGATCTCTTTCACTGTCGTAGGTGGTACGTAACCCTTTACCGTCCGAGAATTTTTTAAAAACAGCAAGTAGCACCTCCAAGATTTTTTAACAAAAATGTATATAGTATTATTGCAATATACTCTTAATGTAAATAATTTCTAGATCTTAGAGGTACATACATACGTTCGTAAAACCAAGAAAAATCTAAGTCTAGAAACTTTTCTAATATCTTGAAACTGCTAAATGCTTAAATAATATTCATTTCCAAAAACCATTCTACTTCATAATTCTCTTGTCCTTTCCATCCTCGAACTTAGACCCATCTCCTAACCAATCAAATCCTTAACCCCCATCCGCCCCTCATGTCAATTTAACACATTTTTCTCACAAGAATAGGATAAACGTGAAAGAGCAGTATGTTCTGCAGATCGCTTTATTATTTGTGAACGTTGCGAACAATCTTATGCCTGAATGTATTCAATGCACAGAAATTTCATTTCTTTTATTTTCAATGAAAAAATTTGCAAATGTAACCATTTATCTTTTCATTATATTAATTTTTGACTACTGTGTCAATTTGACACCAAGGGTCCAATTTGTTTGGGAAAATGAGGGACGGATGAGGCTTAAACACCCCACAATTACTAAGCTTCACCTCCAACCAAGAAGCTATACTCTACTGAACCAAGCGTGGTAACACAAGACTAGAACGCGGTAATGTACGTAGTAAAGTGAAAAATGCAGTAGTGAAAGAAGGCTAGTAGTAGAGTTGCTATACCACAGTGCTATCGCACTAGACTATACCAACTACTGGTTTCAGTACTCTACCAACCACCTGTCCAATCGCTTACACGAGTATAATAAACGGATTGATGCAACTAGCCTTACACACTCTGCCAATGTAAACTAGGCCTAAGGATAAATGAACTCGTCATCAGTCAACCCGTTCGGGCAGCAAAAGACGAGTTCATGCGCCTTCAGTCGACAATGCGTTAAAATAAACACCCGTTTCTATGAATTGCACTACAAACACAACCAGTCCATCGATTCCTAGTCTTCGTTCGCGTTAACAACGAAAACCTGATGTTCCAGTTAAATTAGAGCTGGAGAGCGTGGTATCGCGAGGCGTCGTGTACATCAGAGCCGCCCTTAAACACCGTGGATCGCGTGAACGCGAACGTTACGTGACTCTAAAAATCTGTGCAGCTTCAAAGGTATCAGCCGGGACACGATAATCATAAATTTCCCTCATGCTACGTTTTCGATGCCGGTAATCCTCGGTAAAACGGCGTTTTATGCGGTTCTGGTAATCCTCGGTCGGTGAACACATTGACCCGCTTCGATGACCGCTTATCTTCCGCTACTCGCGTTATCATCGTCGCCAGAAACGATATTATAAATCGGGAGCACGAAACGTTCTTTGGGATTACCGGATCGAACGAGAATTCAACGAACTTGTTCTATAAAGCCGAGACAAGAATGAGAACAATTATTAACACTTTGACTGGAATAGGTACTTGACGAAGCCGCTCACCGCGTACTGTCGACGCCCATAGGCGTTCAACGCAATGGCTGATTCTGTACTATTACAGCTCGGCCGCACGTTGCGTTCGTCTCAGTTCCAAATAGCCTGCCATCGAAAGGTTAAAGAAAGCTGCCGCGCAAGAACGTTAAATTAACGATGAAAAAATTGATCGTGAAGGGTCGAGGAAGGCTTTGAGAAACACCGTGAACAAGGGAAACAGTTTTAGTACAGTGACCCTCATGAAGGTGTAACGGACCGTGTGAACTGTTAACAAAGGGTTGAAAAGTTTTACATGGTCGAGCAACCATAATCTCTGTTATATGCATAGTTTTCCCTGAACCTTGACGTACAAAGCCTCAGTGATAGACCGAATACCTTAATTACCACCTTGCCTCGCAATAACAAGTCACACTTGCGACACAGAATGTGATTGATGTGTTACAAATACCAGTTCCACTTGTGCACCAATTCTTTAACCCTTTCACTATTGTCGGTATCTATAGGCTTGACAAAGCCGCTTACTATACAATACTGTGGACGACCATAGGCGTTCAATGCAATGGCTCATTGTGTACTAGTGCAGCTCAGCCGCACTAAGCATTCGCCTCGTTTCCAAGTAGCTCGCAGTCAAAGGCTTGAAGGTTTGCACTGCAGCACTGTCAATTGACTTTCAGAGGATTGTTAACACGTTGAATACCTCGTCGGTCACCGGTGACCGACACCTCAAATTTAATTTCATTAAATAATTAATGGTTGTCGCAAAATTCTGAGCAGACTCCATACTGAAACAATAATTTAGGAACAGCAGAACACGATTGCGTACTCAAATCTTTCCTTTCTTTACGATTTGTATAAGAAATAGTAAATTATATCGGGTCTGGTTAGGTATGGCCGTTTTCACTATGATGCACAACGAGTTAAGAGGTCTCCCTAGTGTGACGGTTTCAAAAAATCGAATTTTTGTTGAGATTTTCTTATAGTTTTACATCTTAAAAAGATACTCCCAAAGTATTATAGGCATACTACAAAGATTGACAATGCTACGGGCTTTGAAACGGAGCCTTTCATAGAATTTTAAAGGGTACGTGAAACTTTGAACGCGTTTTTCTGATAACGATATTTTTTCAAATGGCTGCCGCGATATCTCAAAATATAATCCAGTCATCCGATTTACGTGAAACTTGGCAGGCATCTTTAGTAGGTGTCTCATTCTCGCCGGCACTAGAACTAAGTCAATATTTGTAAAATTCAAATTTTACGACTTAAAAATAAGTCATTTTTTGTGTAAAAATCGAAACTTTTCCTTTCAGATGTTGCCATTTTTTAATGTTCCGTTATTTTTCATTTATTTTAGTACCGGGTACAGCCACACTCATACAGATTAAGAATTCTTTTTCTTTTTTTCATTCTGATAATTCTGAGGGCAGATTTTATGGCAGCCATGAAGACAAATTTTTTGTGCAGGTACAGTGGCAGAATCCCAATAGCTTTGGACAGTATTATTATTTCTGCACTAAATAATTATTACATATTCTTCAAACATTGTATGATATAGCAGCAAACAATTGTATTCATACGTTTATTACTTTTCTTCAAAAAAATTCCCAAATATTGCTTCGTTTTTCGACCGTCACACTAGGGAGACCCCTTAAAATCGATTTATTTGTGTTGATAGACGCTCTTCATTTATCAGAGCCTTCTACGACTTGAATAGTCAACTGTTCTGCATAAAATCGTTAAAAAGATCGTAAGATGAGTCGTTCAAAAGTGTTGCAAATAATCTGCCAACGACAACCAGTTTTCGTAAGGTTCTCGAGAGTGTCAAAGTGTTAAGACTTCTGCACAGCACTGTAGGGCTTGCAACCTGTTTATCAGTGGAACGTACGGGAGTTTCTGAAACTCGAATAGGCGAGGTTGTCCATGGAGAACGTCTGTATATACTCCAGTATGACGTAAGAGGATTCTCCACCCCCTCGATTACCCCGAAAACGAGGCGTGTTAGCATTTTAGGAACGACTCGGCCATCAATATGCGGGATGGAACCCCCCAAGACGGTCAAGTGATTTTCCATGTTGAAGGCATCAATTATTAATGAGCAGAACATCGAATTGCGGCAAGATTACCCACGATGGGGTGTTTTATGTATTTTATACTGTTCTGCGAGATGCTGAAACGTTATTCTTCCTGAATGATAATGTCCAAATTGTAAGTAGGTCGCGGGAAAAATCAACGACAACCAGATCATAGTTACCCCATTTTGCACGAGCAATTATAAATAAACGACAAATGTTTATGCGATTTAACATATTCAAATACCTGAACCATGCGTAATTTTATACAGTAAGGGAAAGAAAAAAATATATTTCGAACATTTAAAGCATTTCTCTGGCTACATTGAAACAGAAAAACACTGATGTCCCATAATGTATATTTGCATAAACATTCGCAGTGTAATTATAACGTTTCCTCGTGTTTATTGAAATCTTCTTCGATTCCATATGTTTTATTATTGTTATTTTATTACATATAATACACTCACATACAAATTTTTGTCATATGAAAATGTCAAGAAGGAATGGACTAGAAATTGCATTCGAAGAACCATTTATGACGTGAATCATAAATTATAGTTCATTAGTAATCACTAAGCCTATTACTAATGATTATTCTAAGCACTCGAATGCGTGTAATATTTATAAACTGAAATATGAACACTTTAAGAATGTTGGAAATATAAGAAATCTGTTACTTTTTTTTAAATCGACATAATTTTGTATGAAATTGACAAAAATGTAAATACTTAGATAGTAACATCGACTCAAAAAATGTAGCAAAGTCATCAATAACCACTGATGGATGAAACGATGCGACGTCACATGCTTGGAGCCAGGATGTCGTTGTGTAGGCGCCTAATTATTTGGGCCTGAACATATGACAAAATAAAAAAACAATTTAGCTAAAACAAATGACAGTTTACTGTACACTATTGTACACTGTGATGTATTATTGTTCAAGGTGAGAGTTCGTTGAATGCGCCGGTGTTGTTACAACGCTCAGAGGATGAAAAAATGATAAAGTTGGCGCACGTGTCCAAAACTTCTATCTCTTTTCTGTATTGCACGAGTGTTTAAAAGTTCTGCCTTTTTCCTCTGCTGCAAAAATTCCACCCACCCTCAAAATGCAGGAAAGGCATTCGGAGAAGTCCAAGTGTCAAGGCCTTTCCTGAAGAGGATAATACGACCACTTGTACGACGCTGTAGATTACATGTCAAGTGCTACTCAGGTGCGAGTACTTACCAAAGTCTTGACTCCCAGGGCTCCTCCACGCATCAGGCTAACATCTTAATGTTTATCTTTGGAAATATGCAAACCATCGAAGCCTCTAACAAATAGCCTTCTAGCGACCGTATCTTAAATTTAGCCGAATTTTCTGTCGACTGAGTTTTTTTTTTCTAAACGACAAAAGAAGTTACAGTATTGGTGCTTTGTATATACAGTATTGTCTCGATTATCCGAACACCGGTCATCCGAAAATTAGTCCCACTATATCAGTTATAAGATAAAATTATTGGTAGTAACACTGTGTACTTAATTTTGTACCACTGTGTATTTTTAATTTTAAAATAAAATAACCATTTTTATGCAAAACATAATTGCAATGTGAGTCACCTGTTACGAATTACAGTTCCGATCATGAAGGTCCTACTGTACGTTTATTCATCTTTTGGCTACTTAAATTCATAATAAAGACTTAAAATGTTTACAACATTCAAAGTTATAAGCCGTGGCACCCATTGTCACCTGAATATCCTTGCTGAGTTGTCTCAAGGCTTACGACTTTCCTAATGCTCAGAAAAAGTTGAGTCAAACGTTCTTTATAATCCTTATGAGTGTCGCTATCACCCTTACCTCGATCATAAATTTAAAGAATTTTTCTACGAAATGGTAATCCATTAAAACCAAATATACGTTTTTTCCAGCGGGTTTCATAACTTTTCAGTGCCCAAAAAATCGAAGTTTTGAAAATATTGACTCGATTTTAGCAGGGACGATAGCGGCAGATGTTCTGAGTATACAGTATAAAGGAGAAAGCAATCGGTCCAATAATTTTCGAGAAAACCATGGGACAGTGTTGGAAAACGTAGTTTCGAGAAAGCCTCGTTTAAAGATGCGAGGCACCTCTGCGTCGAGCATAGTCTCGGGTCATTCAAACCCTCATGGCTCTGGTAATTTATCCAATTTCGGACAATTTTGGTAGACATATTCTCCAGGTTGTAAAGAGTGTAAAAATGCAAACAAAAAATCGATTGAAACAAAAACTCCCTTAAACGATCATTAAGCGGGATCTACAGTGGCGGGTGGTAGCCAAGGGGTTAATTCACCTAGGTGGCTTGTAACATCTACTATTAATAGAAGCTCGAAAAGCACGTGCTGCTCGTGCCAGTGACGATACATCCGCTGAAAGGTGAAGATACGAAAAGTCGATACGCCGTCCGTGTCACAGGTTTGACATCGTTTTCGCAACCGGTGCACTTTCAGCTCTCTTCAAGAATCTTAGCTACTCTTAGAAACGCTTGCCTATCACAAACACTGGCTCTTCGAGTAAATAAACAGCCGAACCGCTCCCTCGTGCCACACTTTTAACCTTTGCATTTATTGCCGTTTTATTGTGGATCGCGGGGGAGATGTTTTCCACGAAAAGATGTCGTGTCTTTTTCGCAATATCACGAAAGTCTTAGACGGTCCATTTAATAAACTCGAACTATAAATGAAAAAAGTTTCGTGCGCCTCTACACTGCTTATTATATTCCGTGTAATATTCCACAAGGCTGTGGGAAATTTTTTCGTTTCAAGTTTGTGAATAATTGTTGCCCCTCGATGTAGAGTTATGATTGCACAATCGTGGATAAAATATTGCAGATTGTCATTTGAATTATAGGAAGAATTAAATTGTGTAGCAGAATATGGTTTAGAGATGTAGAGTTATGATTGCACAATCGTGGATAAAATATTGTAGATTGTCATTTAAATTATAGAAAGAATTAAATTGTGTAGCAGAATATCGTTTAGAGAGAGGATGATCGGATAATCGAAGGGGTTCATAATTTTATAACTGTTTTATTACTACGATGAGATTTTATAACTGTTTTATAACTGTGTTTCATATGGAAGATGAATATTTATTATATGATACGACGTACGTATGTTGCAAATATTTTCTTTGCCTTTCAGTGTATTTTTTAAAAGACGTAAAAGATACATATTTAAGGTGATAAAAATACTGAAAAGTAAACTTTCTGAGTATTTAGAGGACAAAATACAGTGTTATTAGAGATCTAGTTTTTTAACTGTATTAATAGGGAAAAAAAATTGAGGTATACAAATGTTTATTTCCATAAATATCCGCTGTCTACTTATTATCATAGACTTTCATATGCGACAGACTCTGAATTGTTACTTTCATTTGGGTATTTGGTCGTCAAATTTATTCGTTATTGTCGTTTCGAATAAAAAATTCCCAAGCTTGTTAGGACCTTTACGCACGAAGTAATACAGTTTCAGATAAAGTATGGCTGGCTTAATAATCCGAAATTTAAATGGTTAAAGATGAAAGAAGATGATCCCTGTATAATCCGCCATAATGTGACCCTCGAGTAACATTCTGCATATTTGCATTTTCATGAATTCCGACTTCGTTGGTTGGAGCTCGTTTTGTTTCTTCAGAAATGAAGTTTTAAATTCGCAGTTTTCCAGATGGACGTTCCATCGTGGTGTGTCGGTTGTTTTAATGACGACAAATTCGAGAAATTGCTTGAGCCTGGGAAAAATTTCATCGAGAATACAAAGGCTCTAATATCATTAAGTCCTGTTAAACCAGGGACAATTAAATTAAGGGATTAAACGTAATCTCTACTGCGACAGTGGCAGAAGTCAATGCGAGAACTATACCTTGAAGCAATTTCTTGGACGGTGGAGAGGTGATTCCAACGAATTTACAGCAAATGCTCTAGCTCCAGTGAAACTGTGGTATTTGAAACTCCTGCTAAGCCAACACAAACTTAAAGAAACCTTTCTAAAGATTTAAAAATACTGTAATCGTTTCAAATGTACAATGCAATTGAAATTATGAATTTCAAAACAGCACGAGTTCATTTTTTGACACTATGATGTTTCACAGCTGAACAAACTTTAAAACTGCTGTACTGTGAAATTGGAAAACGCGGATAGACCAGGTTTTGGCATCTCATCACAGAGTTATTGATATACGCGTTTCCAGCTCACTCAGGCCGGTTCAATGATATTCAAGAGACACTTAAAACAACACAAACATGTATGTATAAACAATATTCACAAGAAACATCAAAAAGATTAATGGAGAGTTAAAGAAAAAAAGAAATTGTTTTTGTCAAAATATTGGTTGGTGGTCTTGTGTTGTTTTGGAATTCGTGGCTTCAGTTGCATTCTACACTTCTTCTGTACGTTTTAGGCTTTTCATGCAACTATCTTCGAAACTGTTAGCGATATCAAAAAACATTTCAGGCAGACGTTACATGATTTCAAGGGGAACATAATGTGATGTCAGTAGTTTCTATATTGGTAGGGTCGCAGTTTTATTAATTAAATGGTATCAAATAAAATTGTTTACGTAAGACAGTACGTCTAACAATAAGTGTATTGATACTTCAGAATAATAGAACAAACTCAACATTAGAATAATTCCAAAACTATTAATTTTCAGTCGTAATATTGGTAATACCTTTTTGTAAAGGGTGAAAAATTGTGTCAAGTAATGGGTTCAAAAATATACGGTTTTATTTCAAAATAAAACTGTATAAAAGTAACATAGTAATATGCAACATGTAAAATCATTTAATTTTGCTCTATGACAATTTTTTTCTATATCTAACCGTTTTAAATATACACCTCGTCCCTGTTGCGTGGGACACCCTATATACAAGCGATTTTGAAATATCGTAGATGATCCATAAAGTTAATTAAACGTCTCACTGTGTTTGCTTACGACAGCACATATTCCATTTATAAAATTAAACTAGTATTTTTTATTGATTATTACTGGTTAGCTTTTTGCAAGGAATAGTTTCTATACTTTTTTTCTTTGTCTGAAGAGATTCCAGTAATGGAAAAATGGAAGGCAGAATCGCATCGAAGGGCGCACAATATTGTTCCAGATGTTACGAAAGAAATTGGCGAACGGAGCTCCGAGGAAAATATAATTTTCTGAGAGCAACAGTGAAAACTTTAAACTCGATGGCGTATTCGAAGGAGAAAATGCAATAGTTCACATGAAAACGTTGAAAAGTTGATTTTAATTATTTCGAGGCGTAACAATCGATCAGTCTACTACTTATAGGTCATATTTGCAATCGTTATCTATGTGTAGAAACCTTTCGCATGTCACGTGTATAGTTGTCCCAAACAACGTTGAACGAATGTAGAACACCGTTTGCGATTACACTTTTTAAATTCGGAAATCAATAATATAATGATTAAAAAATCATTTCTAACAGATAATTAATTACTGACTGCTAAAAATATTCAATTAAAATAAAGTAGATTAGCTATACTAGTTCAACAGAAAATTATTTTGTAAACTAAATATAAAAATTTCTTTTATAGTTTAAAATTTTATCAATATCTTTTATCTCTCAAATTAATGTTTTTCATATAATAAAATCAATCTAATCAATCCCTTTGATAGTTACTCTTATTACTATTTCTTTATTTATTACTAATAACGTTTGTTCACTGAATTTCATAATATGCATCGATAGTCTAGCATCGACAGAAAATATTTCTTTAACCCTTTAACTGCGAAAAGCAGACATACAGGGTGTAAAATTAAAAGAATTACAGGCTAATATCTCTGAAATTTAAGGAGATATGAAATTTTCCTTTCCAGCAACTGTTTCGTATGAAAGGCGGAATAAAAATAATTTCACACCCAATAACCGTAATTGAAACTATACGATTTTTTTAATAAATATTTCTTTAAACACAGGAGTGTGTTAGGTCATAAAGTTGATTGTGAACAAATGTGGATCTTGTGAATAGACCCACAGGAAGAATATTTCACCAATTGCCAAATTTAATCTTTTTCATTAGAATATTAAATAAGAAGTTGTCAAATGCATTTCTATGCAAAGCACAGTGTTTCATAGTCAAACAGGAGTAAATACAAATTTTTTAACATTAATTTTAAACCAGCCAATTGCTTATTCACCGAGAATACCCAAAAAATCAATATTTAAAATTATTTTATCAAAATATCCAGAAATCTATGATATTCTAGAATACGTTTACACTCATCAATCACTGCATTTCAATATTTTAATCAAATATTTGATCCAGCTCGTGTTCCCCTAGTTAATCTTTCTTTTCAAACATTCCTGAAATTCCCAATTAGCAGTAATCCCAATCAGACTCACTTTCCAGACCATCCTGAAGCTTTTAAGAGATTTCGATAAAAACTCTGAAAATCCTGTCCGGTTAGTTCGAAACAACTTCGTTTTCAGGCACTCGACGAAATTACGTAACCGCCATAGGAGAGCATAATTCTTTTGTGCAATGAAGCTATGAAATTGCGTCGACGTACTGGGAATTTGAAAAGCAATTCCGAGGCTTATAGCCGTTGACCAGAAAATTACCTTCGGGAAAAGTAGCGTGAAACCGTGCCGATATTCCTTTATTGCACCCCCGACCGCCCCGCTCGCGATATAAGGGTGGTACGGGGGCGAGACCCCGCTATTGATATCGCACATCCTTGGAAAGATTTCACGGAGAACGTCAGACGTCAGAGAAATAGAATCGTCGGTCGTTGTACAAGATTGTCTCCGTTTCGAGCCATACATCCTGCTGAGCTTTTGTATTTCTTGACCGTTTCCAGACGGTTACGACCACGAATCTTCGTTCTCCCTGGTATCAAATAAAAGGCTCCCCAGCAACAATTTCTTTTCATACAATTTTATCTGATACAGAGCTTGGAAAAATCTAAGATTACAGAAGAAAACGTTTTTTTGTAATTTTTTTGTAGAGTCTCCTGTCTGGGGTTTCAGAGTAATCTGTCCTGGCGTGTGCTGTGAGTAAGAATAAGAAGAAAATGTTTCGTGAAGGTGTAGCTGGAAATTGATTTATTATGGAATTGGAAAGATATGATATTGAGTCGGTCACAGAGGTAGCCGGTCACTTACAGTAATTGTGAACCTACATTTGTTTAATTATAATTTATTTTATGTTCCATATTTAAAATACTATTCTAGAAAAGTCGTCAAGGCATCAAATGAAACAAAAATTGTTTTAGAGAGAGCATTTATTCATGTACAAAGAACACACAATAAATAAAACATTAAAATAGAAGACAACTCTGTTTTTAATTGACGTGGCAAGAAATTAATAAGAAGAAGGTTAATGTGAAGAATTTTCCTGCTTCTTGGACTCCAGTAAATTTGATTAAAAGACACCTTTTGTGGAACCCACTTTGGGAAACACTGTCCTTGAAAAATCTTGAGAAAATAAATTTTAGACCTATGTTCATTAAGACTTTTTCGTTGTTTTAATGAGTAGTACAGTGTACCTAGTTAAGTACGTAATTGTGCTAGGTACCTACTGTACTTTTTATTGTGGCAGTCAACCTGATAAAGTAGAAAACTAATTATAGAAATATTTGATTAATTTCGGTAATCACTGTACGTTTACATTTATTATGTTATAAGACAAGAGAGATTCATTGAAGGAGTTCCTTGCAATCGCAAAGTCCTTTCTTTCTGTTTCAGTAATTTCGAATATCGTTAAGAATAACGATGCTCTCGTTCCCTTTTGTACGAAGTAGAATCCGTATTATCGTCGTTCGAAAGGTATTCGAGGTTTTCCTTACGATCCTGCAACTCGCCTCGGGTTTGTTAAAATGAAGAGACCTTGGATGTTTCTCCCCTTGCTACTCGACCGTGATTTTTCCCTATTGTACTACTGCAAAGATTATTTCCTTTATTTTCTTACAAACTGAGTCGTACGAACAACGTTTAGAAAACTGCTACTCCTGTTTAAAATAAAAAATAAGTATACAAGACTTGGACAAAATTGTAAGGTAAAGTAGTGATTCGTTTATTGCGAAAGATTTAGTTCTACTTCCTGAAGGTTCTTAAAACGCAAAGAAATATTATCTGTCCTTCACGTGCTGTGATTTCTTCGTCAACTTAGTATTTAAACATTTAACCTATTCAAGGAAGAATTTATTAATCATATAAAATTGTATTTATTTCATAGCTATTCGAATAAGAATACTACAAATTTTAAAACTTCAGAAGCCTCTGAGAAATATAATGTGCCGTTTGGGTTTCAATAATGTTCATTAAGGTTTTGTTAACAATATTTAAATAATAAAGACCAAAGCTACACGTATGTGTTAGTGTAATTAATCAGATTTAAGACAAAATTGTTAAGTCTGTAAAACGTAACAAGGGCGTCTTTTTATAGCTGGCGTTTTAGTAATACGTTCAACAATTGCGTACAGGGTGTAAAAATATGTGTAACAGTTTTCACAGATGAAATCCCACGTTATGATCAATAGAAATTTTTAAAAGAATTTGATCTCAAAATTAATTTACTCTATAAAATTCAGAATCAATTTTCATTTAAATTCAGCATATTCTATTCGTTAATATTAATTTTATGAGTAACAGAAGAATGCTGGCTACCATTCATTTCAGAATTGTCAAACTGATTTGCTTCAAATTACAGTAAGGATTCACTTATTGCGAAAAACTTTGAGAAAAATGTCTTCCATCTTATTCGAATTTTAGGTCAGATGTTTGGGAATCGATCCAGGACTCGATTATTGCGAGTTAACGGACAGTATTTCTCGCAATAACCGAATCTTCGTGGTATGTTTTTCGCAATGAACCAGTCACTGCTGTAAATCGAACGTTCCTGAACTTCAGTCGGGAAATGGAATTAAAACATCGCCCACACAATGTCGGTCACGAATTTAGATTTGAATTACAGTAAATGAAGGAGGGGGCCCCCTGCTGTGGTAAATTAAATTGGAACAACACGACTTGCATTTCGTTATCGAGATCGTCGTAGTCTCCCATCAATCACGCAAGCTATTAACCCCGCAATTTAGTACTTTATTAAAGAAGCCGCGTGTTCACTTCATCACGACCCCGGAAAATTGATCCTTGCAAAAGTTACTCTCATGTCGCTGAAGTTACTCTCGTGCCGCTAACGATGTGCCTCGTTTGAAGGCACTCGATCGATATTCAGTAATATTCTCACCTTGATAACAATGCACACGCCTTATAATAATTTGTTTGTTTGCAGCGTCTCGTCTCCTTAGACGAAAGATACCATGTACCGGCCACTTGATGACCCCCCGCCGCCTATGGATACAAAAGGTTCCAACTCAGGTGTGTGTAAATTATTTAATTAACTCTCACTGTCCACAAACGAGATTTATTTGCAAGTGACATTCGCAATTCTTACTTGGATTTTTCTTTTCTGAAATTTTTATAGCATATAATTATAAAATCTGTGACAATCTCAAATGGAACCATATATATTTTGTATATTAATTGATGCAGCTTTTTATTTTCTGTGAAAAATATATTGGGCTCAGTGCATATGCCCGAAAATCATTAGTTTAGTAAATAGTTTAATATTAATTTTGTGAAATGTTATTCGTGTCTTCAGACACAGGAACGTGTCAACCACAATATTTCCTACACTAACTGTTCTTCGGCACAAATACCCTAATACTTTCTTATCCAAAACGAAGAGCTGTGACGATTACTGCGTAACAAAAACTTACAATATTACTTCACAAAAAATTTGTCTTTATATTGAAAGCTAGGAGTACTATTTCGTAACACATATTTTATATTACGAAAATCCTTTACAAGAAAGTGAAACAGTTTCTTTCTCCATTTTGTTCATAAATTTGTCAGGAACAAGAAATACTGAGCACTTTAGTACAGACATTCAAGTTAGACCGTTCAAGGTCGTTTCCTGATGTCCAGTATAAGTTTTTCTTTTTTAATTTCAAAATGAATGTGTGAGTGACAGAAACATGCATATAAAATATAGTACGTTAGGAACTAAAGTAACAATCGTTCCAAAAATTAGAAATCATTTTCTAGAGCAACTGTATGACCTTGAACAGCTTTTACCGATGGTACCTCTGCTACAACATCGCGGACACCCTGTACAGTTCACGTTCGTACATCCGCGTTAATGTAACCATTGATTTTTCGCCTATTGTCCAGGATGAATTACTTTTGACGAGCAAGGAGAGATGCCACGGGCAAATGCTTTTCAAAAATCCCCGTTCTAGCTATATACGTACATTCAACCTTATATGCATTTGAATGCTTCATCTATCGCTGCATTCCTCGTCGACTGAAATCAATACCGTGATATGCAGGAACCATTGTACGCGAACGATACGGCGTGTAAACATATTTGTATGCTCAATTCTCATTATTTGTCGATCTAGTTAGGCTTCCTGATAGTACATAATTTGGATTGCGTTCCTTGTTCGCGGAACGGTGCCGTACAGGTAATCGATTTCACCCTTCATCGATGAAATGGCGCGTCTGTGCAAGGTGCATCGCTTAGAAACGATGATGATTGTTATTTCGATTCGATATCTCATTACTTGCACCGTTTGGAAGCAACATGAGAGATTTATTAACATGGCACACACTCACAATGGGTGCACGTGTAGAAGCGCGTGCATATACATAGCGATTACTCAATTTTGAAAATCGTTTACGTTTTATAAACGAAGCCGTAGATTGCAAAATGGTAAATGACAGTAAAATTAAATAAAAATAAACTGTCGTATTTTGACTTTTGAATATGCATGCGTCTAATGTACCAAATGTTGGATGGATGATCCCCAGCAACCCTTACATGAAATTTTGTTTCGTATTTTTCAGATGAATTTCGACCCTCCTTAATTCCATTAACAAACTAAAATTCATAAAATTTTGAAAAAATTAGTTTCTGGTCTGAATAGGTTAAATTCGTTTATTGCAAGAAGTCGGTGCGTAACAGGAATAAATTAGTATCCACAACGAAACAAATGAAAAAATTGTTTATTTGCAAAAAAATTGATACACATATTTGTAAAGAAGAATTTCAATAAACAAATTCAGTAAAAAATTACACGGTCAGCGCTAAGATAAGATCGTCTTCGGTGCTCATGTGTTGCTTTTGACACACAGTGGTTCAGAACCCACTTGAAACTGTAGGTCCCCCAGCTAAGTAACTATAACAGTTGATGCTGGGTTACATGCAAAGTAGAAGAAGAAAGAATAAAAATAAAAATTATTAGATCGAAGAATATAAAGACATGCAGAGGTGTAGAACTTCGATAGCTACAGGAAAACGTGATTAATTGTAAGAATTAGTGCAGGCTTCGAGGTTCGTGCAACTGTCAAGGTAACCAATCATACGCAACAAAACTCCCATCAAATAATAAACAGAGACCCGCGAAATTGATCAAATGAGTATGCTATTTCAAAATTCCTTTATACAATCCTTTTTTAGAGTATTGTTACTTAAAATGTTTACATCGAAATATCTTTAAAAAATTGCATTTTAAATAAGCCTCCAAAATGTGCAGTCAGCCAGTTGTGTTTAAATAAAGAAAAAAACTATAATTATGAAAATATTTAAACAATTTCGTCAGTCACTATATCTTTCATATACCTCAGACGGTTGCTTCCCCTACCAAATGTTTAATCTTCATTCGTCTCCATCATTTCTAGCAGATGTTGACAAAATGCAATGAGATTCACGTACAAGTTACATCGAGTCGCCCTGTTTGTCCAGGTTCTACCGTACTACTTAGCTAACGAAACACTCGAATTTCCTCCGTGGAGCCGACGGGGTAGTGCATCAAAAATTGATGCCGCCGGATCGATAGGATGATGTCATCATACCGACGCGAGCGTTGCACGGAAGCGTAATAACAGAGGCGACTGTCTTAGGAAAATAATACACCGTCCAATTAAGGCTGCCTTGAGCATCGAAGCACCTCTAATTAATCCTCGTATTTCGCAAACAACGGCGTATTAGGGCGATTCCGAGTCACACGTGGAAACGTGATCACGGAAAGCCTTTATCGTCGCCAGCCAGCTGAGCCTCGTTACGGAGCTTCCCATCTCTCTTTCCGATACGTTTCGAACCGATTCGTTTCCATTGTTAAGAAACCACTAGCTATCGATTTCACGTCATTCCCATGAAGTGTGCATGCATATCGCGGCAGCCGTGCATAATGACTTGCTGCTGTTCCCATCCGAACTTAAAACGGGAGGATGCGAACGCGAAAGCGGGTCGTGATAACGACAATACGTATCGAACACACGTGATAGCTTCGATTCACTCAATCGTCTCTGCCTGATGGTATTTTTAGCTGCATGTCTTGAATATTCAGCAATGCCAGTGTAAGTACATGGAGACTCACGATAAATGTCATTCGAATTAGAGTTGGGCAGAATTTTATTCGGATAATGGATAAGGGATGAGGGCGATGTTAAACAGTTATCTGATTGATTCTGGTAATTAATTATGTATCCTTTAATTCTACCTTGTTTGCAGATATACAGTGTGTTCAGTTTTAGTGTTTGCAGGTTGTCGTTTCGTAATGTTTTAGAGAAATCATGGTAATTGTTAGTTTGATTTGATATTTCGTTATGGGTATGATGTTGAAGCAACATGGGAGGTTTCTTAATGTATATTGGCTACCATGTGAAAAGTTCTGAAAGTGTTATCTTCTGAATGTGTCGTAGTAAAAGTAATCTAAAATATCTTCTGACTTGTTGGTGGTGAACAAAAAATTGTTGAATGAAGTATGTTGTTGCTGGTGGACTTCATATGATAAACAAAGTTTCACATTTTATGAGGCTTATATTTTGGAAGATTTCAATGTGACCTTGAAATTTCAGATTACACTATAAATTATGAATTACAAGATAAATAGTACTCGACAAATTTAATAAAAAATGTCTCATAAACATTAGCGAAAAATCAATAATAACCGACCCGTAATGAATTTAGTCTTGAAAAAACTATTTAGAGAATTATTTCTATTATTATTCACAACAAAATTTGGAATTTTAATTTATTAATGTTTAATAGGTCGAATATTATCGAATATTCAATAGTTATTAATACACCCAAAATTCTGACTAGTCTCAACGTAAAAATCGCAGTAAAAGATCTTAATAAGGATTCTTAAAACCCTATATTCAACACGTTGAGCGTCGCAGTGGAAAATCCCGCAACTAGTCAGACACGTGAAAATTACCTTTCATTAACATATATCGTTAAATATATAAATATTCATTTATTTGATAATACACTTCGTATTTTGTACTATCATTGTAACATAAATGTAACTCAAAATTTCATAGGTGTAATCAGTTGTTTCACGAAAGTAAAATTGATACGTGGGCCACCGGTGGTATACGTGGCGCTCAACGTGTTAATAAACATTTTATACCGTGTCTGACTGTGCACAACAATTTTCACTGTACCAGTCAACGTATTAAAATAATTTATCGACCCACGCCGTTTAATTAGTTTTTCTAGTCCAACGTTTACAATTATCATAACCAAACAGGCTGCGAACAAATATTTATTTTCCAATGCTGCTAGGTACTTCCGTCGAGCAAGGTAAACAAATTTAAGTGTGTCTGTTGCCTCGTTCTTTGGTTTCTGACATCAAAGTCAAAACTAAACAGGTGCAACAGGTGCCGACGAGAAGAATATCGTTCAAACAGGTATCATTTGACATTAATATGATCTCCACCATCACGATGTCAGGATCACCTGTTCATTTATTCAATTTTATTGGTCGATGTTGCTGTCTTCATCCATATAGCTGTGCGATAATTTAATTATAAGCTGACCTTTCAAAACTTTTTCATTCCTGGGGAATGATCAAATATTCTGCTCGATTCCCACGCTCATTATCTTCGTTACGTAACTCTTTCCACAGTAGAGCGTTGAATTATGTTTTAATACACGATAAAAGAACACTGTGTCCTTGATTATTGTTTATATTTCATACGACAAAAGTATGGGTTATTCTTATCGTTATTCGCCTTTTGTAAATTGAAATTGATTGTATCAGCTGATGCACCTAACTCTATCATCTGAAGTATTAGGTTGATCAGAAAATACTGTAGTACTGTTCTGTTGAAAATTATAAATTATTTTTTGAGGAAACAATTTGACGTACGGCAGATACTGATAAAAACCCGCGAAAAATATGTAAGAGATTAAGAAGCAAGTTAATTTTAGTAATAAGAATTGAACCTTTCTCTAAAAAATTCGACAGAATTTTCCGATTAATCTAATATTTCTCTTGTATTAAGTATTTAAAAGAATACTTTGAGAGAACATGCCAAAATGCCACTCTAAAAATAAAGGGCTTATATGGCATTTGAGCGATCAGAGGAACGGTTTTTACGTCCAAATGTATAAAAATCACTGGAAACCATTTTAAACTTTTATTACAACACTGTACAATACGTAAGAAAATTTTGTCGGTCAAGGTCACTTGAAGGTTATACAATGATGCATATTTGTATTCGTTATTACATGCCCTACATAGCTACAAGGAAAAAAAGTGATCTATTTTGATATATAGATACTATAAGTTTATTATATGTTTGAGATAATCCACTAATTATTAGACTGCGGATCTTTACGCAATTTAACGTATTCAAATACGTGAAAGATACGCATTCAACACAGTAAGTAAAATAAAGAATAATTGTTGTAACATTTAAAGCGGAAAATATAATTTTGCCATAGTTTCATTTCGGTAGCTATATTAAAATAATACTATTTACGTCTTAAAATGTATGATTGCATAAACATCCGCAGTCTACTAATTATATATAAACAGTGATGTATATTTCACCTTTAATTTTTTACGTTTAACACATTCTGTTATTTTATATTTAACGAGTCAATGCTCATCTTAAACACTGCTTGAATCTTAAATAAATAAATAAAAAATATTAGAGGAAGGTATCAAAAGAAATCATTGATGAGACTGTGACATAATTTTTTTAGTACCCTAGGTATAATCTACAATCTGTATGAGTGCGTTTGGTAAATTTTGTCCGAAACTAATTATTAATTAATATTTTATTAAACTTTGTTTTCACTGTTTTACAACTTAGTCTGATATACTGCCATCTGCAATTATTTTTAACAATAATACTCTGAACAGTTCCAACTGTTCCAATCCCTTTGAGATCGACTCTAGAACTGATATGGAGCCCCTGCAGCAATGCTTACAGAATTGACACCGAAATCGTGCCGATATGGAATAGTTATAATAACTGTTATAGAACCGATACTGGAAATGTAACCAATATAAGGGAGGATCTTCTCAGTCCATAACAGTTACACGATTATTTCGATTTCTTCTTAATGTTTTAGACAGAACCGTTGTATAACAGCTTTCAACAGCTATTTCTAGAACAGTTTCAACCCCTGGATGGAGCTTTATCTGACATGGCTCTTGGTGGTTTCAACACCACTGAAACCATGTAATATGTACAATGTATCAGACTAGTCACATCGTATTTTTATGAAATGGGGTGAATTTAAAAAAAACTAACTTAATGGTATTTTAAAATTCTGAAGTCAAATGATTAATTACGACGGCTAGAATAAATAATACATTATCACTTTCTCACTTCGTATTACACACTGTACAATTATTTATATCGCTTTCAATTATACTCATTCACAATGACTCCGCTCGCACACTCCATTAACACTTTGGCTGCCATGTCAAGCATATATGTATGAATGACACTTTGATTCAGTCATTATTTGTGTGATCGTGTGTAACCACAGACGAGGTATATTATTTTCGGGGATATTCATTCTGTATGAAAATGTAGAAAATTTGCTCTTTTCAGCGTGACAGTCAAAGTGTTAATTATTATTTTTCTCAATCGTCGCCTACCCTAAGTAGTTAAAATTATACTGTAATCAGTAACTATTTTACCGTCTCTTACAGTATGATTATTGGTCCAATTTTATAGACATTTGAAAAGGAAAATACCGCAAATGTGAAAAATTGCCTCGCCACTGAACCACATGTGGTCCATTACGCTGTCATTTTCAATTTGACCCAGAAATTCTGCACACATTGCTGCTCAAATTGGACAACCCCCTTCGTGCAAATCGTAAAGTAATTCAGTGTGATGAGGCTCTTTCTTGAACATCGAACGGAAGATTCTATGGACTACCGTCTTGGGTATGTTCAGTTCTGGAGAAGATTTCTTAACTGATGTTTTTCATCCCTTCTTAAACGTTTAAAAATTCCTTCTTTATCATGTCTTGTGCTGATTCGATGCTTTCGTTTGGTCTCTTTAGCCGTCCTTTTCTTTCGATATGTTATGTACAGAGTCAATTTTTTAACCATCATCCGTCCCTTGTGTCAATTTGATAAATTTTTCTCATAAAAATGCGATAAATGTAAAAAATCAGTATGCGTTGCACAACGTTTTATTTCGCTTTACTATTTGTGAAAGATTCGAATCTTATACCAGAATATACAAAAATTTCATTTTTGCTTTACTATTTGTGAAAGATTCGAATCTTATACCAGAATATACAAAAATTTCATTTTTGCAATTTCAATAAAAGTATTTGCAAACTTAACTATTTCCTTTTTCATTAGGCTGAGGGTAAAACTTATTCACAAATGCGATTTTCGAGAATCTTCCCTAATTTCGTTAAATTTTACTTTTTTACCTTTCATGGGGTGATTTACAACAAAAAATTCGTTCTTCTGTATTTATTATAAATTATGGGCTTGAAATAAATGACTAGAAAACGAATAAAAGTTGTACAAATAATTTTGCATTCTTAAATATGTATATGTTTGTACAAAAATAAAACAGTAATTATGCCATTAGATTATTTTTTAAAAATGCACCCCATTTCATAGAAGTACGTAATGAGATTTGGAACACCCTCTAAAACCACCGAATTTCCGAAATAACCTTAAACTTTTTTGGGAGAGAACTATTGACTCGCAACATACAGTTTCTTCAAACCTTTGTATCCCTTTGATGAATAGAATATGAGAGGTTAAACAAAATTTAACCTACATTCACATGATCAAGGTGAATTTTACGTCGTGTGTTTAGCAAATGTCCACCGATCGTGAGATGTAGTTTCATTTATGAAAGCTATTGTTATTACTTTGTTTTTTTCTATCTGTACATTACAAGCAATCGAGGCACCATTCCCACGAGAATTAGGGATGCAGGAACTTCTTTAATCCCGAGTCCTAAAGGCGGAAACGTTGAGGTGAATTTCGTCGGCGCTATTAGGTCAGGCATCAGGATATCGTTGCACGTGGATTGGCAATACCAAGCAATCTATACTACTGCTTGGAAGGCGGCCAGGCCAAACGACGTTACCTCGCTGTGCCAGAATTCGTCGGCACCCGTGTCCAGCCCTTTGTTACATAGCAAAATACCTTCACTTTATTCATGTAATAACTACAAGATAACACTGCACACAATAGGACTGTATTAAAGATCGATCAAACTTACTCGTAATTGTGTTTCTGAAATTTGGCAGCTGTATAGATTTTACTAGAGTGTTCTACTTAACCCTTTGGCTGTCACAGGACTATGCAGGGTGTTTCGTAAATAAGTAACCATATTACAGAAATGTATTCTATTTACCCTAAGGTTGAAGAAAGGTCGCACAGAGTTGTCTGAGAGCAAATCGATAAACTTTTCCAGCGTGTGTGGTAGGTCAATTTAAACCAAAAAGTTATTGATATACTTATATACTGTAAGGGAGAACAAATTGGATGGACTAGACTGGTAATCCAACCAGGGACCTTCCGCTTTCCGGGTGGATGCTATCCCACTGAGCTATCCAACCTACTACCAATTCAATCTCCCTAAATTCAATACACTAAACGGCTGCCGCCTACAATATATAAGTATATTACATTTATGTATGATATAAATCAGTGATGGTCAGTGGAGCTGCGGCTTCCCCCCACTCTAGGTCCACTCCCCTCGTTTCACTTCCCTCCAGTTCGGTCCTCGTCCCCCTCGGTCCATCGTCGTCCCAGATCACAGCCTATATGAGGAGAATGGACCTAGAATGGGGGAAGGCCGCAGCTCCGGTGGCCATCACTGGTATAAATATATCATATTTATGTATAATATGACACAGTATAATGAAATGTTGAAAAACAAAGGAAATAAAACAAAATGGGAGTATTTTTGCAAAATGTAGAGTACAGTCCATAGTTATTCGAATGAATTATTCACATCTTCTAATTATACTTCAATCTTCCAGTTGTACAGTGCCAGAAGTATGCCAGCTTCCGCCTGCAGAAGGTTAAATAATGAACATGACCCTCAAATTACTTAAAACAGTAATGTGAATAAAAGTTCGCTTGTACCGTCATACATATGTATCCCTTCGAACCAAAGAACTATCGCATAAATGATTTTTTTGTACCTTCAATAGTTTATAAATAACGAACTATACACGTAAACATACTATGTATCATAACCAGCTTCTTTAATTTTAGAGTTACAAACATAGCCTTAATAACAAAACATTTATAAATTGGAATTTAACTATTGATTTATACTCCGCGATCAATATATGCCATTTACTAGTTTCCTGTACAGAAGCATACAAAAATCCGTTTATAGGGAGGATCTGATGCTTTAACCTCCCTCGTGAGGTCAGGATGCGAGGCTTTAATCTCACTCATGATTAGACTGTGTACATATTTTTAAACTTCAATATTTTTAATTGCAATATAGCGAATGAAACGCAAGTATAACAGAACTGTATTATACAGTTGAATTGTTTAAAAGTACATATTTTCTTTCGCTTACTTTGTAAAATGTGCACCTTCACGAACTTGGATATGTTAAATTGCATAAAGATCCGCAGTCTACTTATGATACATAATTTTCTTTACTAAGAATCTTGAAATTAGTCAATGAGAACAGTTAAACATTGGAAAAATTCCATTATTTACATATGATCCGTTCAGAACCAAACTAATCAACTCCACTTTTAGTAATTTCATTTCATTACTCGAGTACATGAATGTTTGTTACATCATCAATTTTCTCGACTTTCGACTTTATGGATTTTATCAATTTGGCTTTTGAGCGGCTCATATGTAAGTATTGCCTGTAAACGATGATTTTATTGAACATTACTTATTGTTTGTGCAGGAATGCGATGTCGTAATGATGTTCCCGAGTGGAGCGAGCGACGAGACTTTGATGTGGCTTCTAGGTCGTCTACGGGCTGGAACCCCGGGCCTAGTTGTACACGTACGACACCATACCTCGTCAGATAGTTACGGATTTTACTTAACAGCCCCTTTTAGCGTGTAAGTATACCATATTCCACGGTTTACGGTTGCTATATCCCAAACAGCTTCCGTGTCTCCATTTTCACTGCAGCAACTTCAGTGTTCAAACGAGAACTTTTAGAACCCATCTATTTCATACAATTTTAATTTTGTGATCCTTGAGACTTTCAAGGCCCGGATTGCTAGGATGATAGTTGCGTTAGGTTTTGAGTGTAAGGGTGGAGATCCACGATGAGATATTTCATGAGACAAGTTATTGTTATTTTTCTCTCATGAGACAAAAATCTTAGTAACAACTAAATGTAAATACATATATTTATACAATAGGTCCTCGATTATCCAAACACTGGTCATCCGAAAGTTAATCATCATACATGAGTTAGAAGCTAACTTCATCATTAGTGACACTATGTATCTAACGTTACACCATTTTATATTTTATATTCTAAAATAAAATTATAATTGTTATGCACCAGACAGTCACAATATGAGTCATTCTTTTATCAATTACAGTTCAGATAATCGAGGTTCCACTGAATATGTAAAGTCTCATGTGAGACCAGAAATTTCTGTCTTATCGTGGCCATCTTAAGTCGTGTCCATACGGAGTTATGTTCTGACGTTTCGTCAGCATTGCAGCTAGCTTCATCAGGGTCTAAAGACGCGCTGATAATTATTATTTACAATACTGATAATTCATCATTATGTGCATTTATCAGTATTATATGTAATAATTATCAGTGCCACTTTAGATCCTGATGAAGCCAGCTGCAATGCTGCCGAAACGTCGAAACAATACTCCGCATGGAAACGGCGTACACTCGAAAACTCTCGCAACTATCCTCAATCATAATTTTGTCACGAGAGTTTTTGAACAGATTCACGACGTGGATAAAAATGTTAACAGATTGTTGAAAGCCGCCGAAGAAGTACATTTGCCAAAGACTCTGCGTCAAGAGTTCGGTGGAGGTCTGAAGGAGTTCGTAGGCTCTGAAGCGAGTTGCTTCGAAGGAAGCGACGATGAAGCTCAATTCTTCACTACTCAGGAAAGGCAATCCTTGGTCCTGCACCTGCTGCACACCCTCAGGGCGGGACCACAGGATCTTCACAGTCTGCCAGGTCTTAAGATGGTAGAAGGACAAGCAATTATTCCAAAGTGCATTTCTTCTGGGATTATTTCCCAGGTTAGCAATGAAAAGGCACTCGCGCCTCTCCAGAAACTATCACATCGTTATACGAGGTCTGTTAGAAAAGTAACGAGACTGATAGCGTAGAAATTATTATTGTTAACTTATACGAATCAACTTTATCCGCTTCAAAGTAGTTCAGGATCGTTTATGGCCTTTTGAATATTGTCTATTGTTCCCAAACGGCGACCACAAAGTTGGTTTTTTATTTTTGGGAAAAGAAAATAATCACAAGGACTCTGATCAAGGAGGTTATAGTACCACAGGAATACCTTTCTTGGTCAAAAATTCGTTTACAAAGAGTGCAGTGTGACAGAGGGTGTTGGCGTTTTGGAGCATTCACTATTCTTCGACTTTCTAATTATGCTTTGTTACAAGGAAATCATGCTCGGGATAGAACTTCATCTGCGTAAACCTCTGTCAATTTCTTAAATGTTTCTATTGGACTGTTTCGCAGTTTAACACACAATTTTATCGCATAACGTTGCTCCATTTTATGCTGTTCCATACTGGCAACGCGTCACTAAAAATGCAATTACAAAAATAATTGTACAATTACAGCTATTAACGGCAACGGGTTAACACGTTGGCTGCCACAGTGGAAACAGTCATTCCTAATCAGACGCCACATAAATTGCTGTTTTGATTGTAAATCATTGAGAAAGAAAATGTTTAAGTACTTAATCGTATACATGCCTTCCTATGTTAATCTTGCAACGTAAAATTCGCTGGGAATATTGTCAGAATCAATAATAATACAACTCGTATTGGGCCGTCAACATGTTAAAATTCTCACTGAATGTAGAGTGAGATTATAGCTATCGCATGAAGCAAACCTTTCTCATGCAATGTTTCCAGTTTTTCGAAACAAAATCAGTCTCGGTACTTTTCTAATAGGCATTGTATCTTGAACTCAGCTCAAACGTTCCAAAATGAAAAACTTTTGATCTTTTGAATAATGGTGTCCAAAAGTTAGAACCTAATAGCAGTCTGAAAGTTTCGAATTCAATCTTTCTGGTAATAGAAAGTTAGTCGAACGGAGAGGTCACGTAATTTTCAATCGATCAGGTCTTCCCTCTTCACGAATTGCCTGCGTTAGAGAAACTTCAACGGACATGGGTCCGTGCGTTTCTCAGCCCTCAACCCTTGGACGACATTTGTAAATACTTCGGAGTAAAGATTACCATGTATTTCGCGTGGCTCGGACACTATACCACCGCTTTAATCGTTCCAGCTGCAGTGGGTGCCATATATTGGGTAAGAACGTTTGCAGTTTCATCGATCATCAAAAAATGTTCACTGCCACCATACTGACAGGCTTTCGAATTTATTTCCAGGTCGGCATCATCGGTAGGAATCAAGCGGTGGAGGACGTAGCGTATGTTTTATTCTCCGTCTTCAACGTAATCTGGGCCACCGTTTATCTGGAGACCTGGAAGAGGAGAGGCGCCGAATTGGCCTACAGGTGGGGCACCTTGGATCAAAGAGACGACCTACTTCTCGAGCCTAGGCCCTTGTTCACGGTAAGCCACGCGTTAATTACAAAAATTCCATCCACTCAATAATTAATTTTACACCTTAAACGACTCCGACGTTTTTACAAATTACATGTTTAATATTATTTGTTACATAGGGCACCTTGGAGATATCATCTGTAACAGGAAGACTGGAGCCAACTTATCCAAGATGGAGGAGAAACATCTTTCGGTACTTCGTGAGCGTTCCCATCATCGCGATGTGCTTGCTCTTCGTCTTCATCGTGATGATCCTCAGCTTCCAGATACAGGTTAAATGCATTTATACTTTGTGATTAACCTCTCGAGTCGAAGTCACGTTTTCTAGAGTTGTACTGTAAATGAATCATTAGTAGAATGACCACGCAGAAAAGTGTATTGTTGGTGGAAGAGACACAGTGAAGTAGCAAGTGTCTCGAATCGCAAACAAAGATCACCTCAAGAAACCAAAACGGAGACCTCACTCGAGGGCGCCATTAATTCCACTGCTGGACGTAATTCCACAGATATTTGTTTATAAAATTTTCTAAAATATGTTGCAGCTACATGGTTTATTATATACTCACCACTTTTGTAATACTGTATATTCAGAAAAATACAGATATAGACATATATTGTAGGGACACTTTTTAGCCTCAAGCTGATTCTCAATGAGGCAAGGATTATAGTATAAAAAAGAAAATCACAAGTACGATGTAATAATATATTTTCTACTTCTCATTTATCATTGACGATCTGCTTATTAAACAAAAGATTCGTGCCTTTGACAACATGAATAGAAATAGTTTATTTATACACTCGGTTCCAAGGTTCACACGCTTGGTTAAAACTGAAACTGGTAAAAACTGAAGCTAATCCAACAGAAGTGTGCAATAAACGTTGAAAAAGGAATGTTTCCTCGAGTTCACAATTTTATTCAAATTGATTCGACGAATTTATTTCATTCATTTCAATTCCGACTTTATTAGATTCGTTCGAGGAGTGGAATATACGAGGATACTAGCGGAGAAAAAAAAGCATTCTCGCTGAACTTCGAGCTTGGCAACGTGCCTGATATCACACTTGCGTTGTTCTGTCGCGAAACCGTGTCGCACGGGGAAATACCTTAGGACAATTCAGTTCTGAACTGGAAACGGTGTTTTTGCGCCCTTGTCGGGGATAAACGACATTCGGCACAATGCACGCAAAAAGACGACCAGTTTTTTGGCCATCAGAGTTAGTTGAGTGGAAGCCAGCTGCCGTACCATCGATTTCTCATTCTGTCATCGAACTTGTGTCGAGTTTTGCTCGAGAACTTTCACGCGTAAAAATCACGAGTTTCGATTCGCTGGGGAAAGAATAGGCACGCTGAGAATCAAAATTAGGATGGTAGAACATGGTTCTTTCAATTACAGAATTTCTGACAATAGATTTTATTATTGTCTTTTAAACATTTCTTAGCGCTTCGAAGATGGGTACCTTTCGTTTGTAATTTAACGTTGATGCTATTATGTTTTGACATATAGTTGTAAATATATAAATCTGTGATAATATGAATATGAATAACATATTTTATTAAATTTTTGTTGCGTTCAAAAATGTTTTAGTGTTTCTGCGACATATCCTGTTGGTTGGAAATACTTTCTAATCAAGGATATTATCGTTATTATTATTACTACACGAACAGTGATATTTTTAAAATTACTGTCGCTGAGTAAATAACGTTCTTCCGCATTTTGCACGGTTTAAATTTGATATCCAAATCGGTAGAATCGTCAAAGCTACCAGCAGATAATTAAATTACACAGTACTAAATACTAAAGGTTTATAAAATAGCTAAATCTTTACATAGGATTAACACGTTGACTGACACAGTGAAAACAGCCACTATCAGTCAGACACAGCACAAGTTTCTCTTTTCTATATAAATCGTGATACAAAAAATGTTGAAATATTCAATATTGCACATGCGTACCTGTGTTAGCGTTGCAATGTTCAATTCGCTCAGAGTATATTAAAAATCAATATTTATTTAATTAACCCCCCGTAGGATAGCTGAGTCGTTTATGTCCAAATCTAATTTTTTTACTGTTCTAAAATTTTTCAAAAAATCTGAGAAAATTCTGGCATACTTATCGAAGTCTCTACTATAACATACAATCGTTCTTTACCTCAAATATTTAAAACTTTTTTCAATAAAAATGAAAATTCCGTGGAAAGTTCGATTAGAAAATTAAACGGCCCTGATTGCCTGCGGAGGGTGAAGCAAAAATTTGAGGCTGCTGTCATCGACTGTCATCCACAACAGTCACCGTGTTCAGTTCCGTTGTATTTAACAATTAACAGAAAGATATTTGCAGGATTGGTGGGACGCTCGTCTGGAGTCCAGAGGGTACGGGTTTTGGCTGAGCTACGTGCCAAAAGTTCTACTCGCAGTCGTGATAGCTTTAATGGACGAAGCTTACTTCAAAGTCGCCGTATGGTTGAACGACATGGGTACGTGTAGAACAACGAGCGGAATCTCTCCTTCGTTCCCCATAGAACCCACGATCTCTCTCGATATCAATCGTCTCCGTTATACGAATCGAGACACACGTACGATACGTTTCTACCGATTCTTCGCATCGACTTTGTGTATTCACGAGACACTGTGCACGTCTAGTTTTCAAGAGCCTAGCATATACTTTTCGAATCTTTTCACGGCTTAGCTTCTTCTAGAGAGTAACTCAGAACTATATAACCCTGATTAAACTATACGTAAACGAACGGATCATACTAAAACAGGCGAATGTTTTGTGTTCTCTTCCTGATACAAAGAGTACATTAACGGCGAGAGATGCAGTGTGTTCGGTTCAAGTGTACGAACTTTGTTGTTTTTTTAAACCATCGAAGATACGAAAACGTAGTTTACATATTGAGTCGAGTTATAAATAATTTCTGACATGTAACAGACTTTTTTCTTTCTGAAAATCAAATAGCGTATCTGGGCTCCTGCTTCACGATTAACGGTAAGAATCTCTAAAACGTAGATATGTTGTAGAAGCAACAATAATCATTCTTTAACCCTTCCGATACTGCCGTATTCTGCCAAACAACGACAACACGGTACGGTCGAACGGGCCATATATTTTCCTAGTACAGAGAACAAAGTGACATTTAAATACAAATTTTATTTAAATAGCCATTTTCGTGGAGTCATTGTAGTACCTGTAGGTCGCCTCGCGGAGGACGACTATAGTTGCCCTTAGTGCCGACGGATCGTTTCGCGGCGATCCCGTAGTAGCGAAAGAAGAAGATAAATCGGAAGTTATTTATGACTCAATCTAATAAACATTCTTTGGTTCGAAGAGTCACATACAGTGGTAGAAATAAATATTTGTTTAAATTTTTCTTTTACGAGGTTTTATGGTCGTTTTCACTTTTTTAACAGCAGTGATGGTAGATGCAGAGACAAGGTACTGTCGTATCAATTCTGTATATCAATTTCAAACAAGTGGTTACAAACATGTTTTAAAGCAAATTTGATAGTTTTTATTCTTATTTTAACGACAGATCTTCGCGACAACAAGTTATATATTTAAGTTTGCTGTATTCGGTTTCCAGTTTTATAAAGGTGAACAAATTTTCGACTGCTAAAGTGTGAAGGGGGCCTGCAAAGGGACCACGGCCCTAAATAACGTGTCCGGCAGGGAAACGGGCGATTTTAAAGTTAACACGTTGAGCGACGCAGTGGAAAATTCCGCAACTAGCCAGACACGCGAAAATACGTTTTTATTAACATGTATCGTTAAATATATAAATACTTATTTATTTGATAATATATTTATTTTGTACTATCATTTTAACATAAATGTTACTCAAAATTTCATAGTGGTAATCAGTTATTTGACGAAATTAAAATTGATACGTAGGCCACCGGCGGTACACCTGGCGATCAACGTGTTAATAACCGTCTATTTATAAACGCCTGCTTCCCTGCAGGACTCTCTATAAAAAAATAACAAGTAACAAAATTTATAATCGTAATATCTCAACATTATGTGAAAAAAGTTACAATTTAATTAGCTTATTGAAATTACCTTACAATGCACAACAAGATTACTGTAATAAATTGCCATGGTTCCATTTATGAAACTGACCATAATGTTGTTAACTCATAAAACAATAGTTTAAATGAAACTTTATTTATACCATCATATGTACGCCTTCGAACCAAACAATATTGATATGAACTATTTTTTTGTATCTTCAATAGTTCATAAAGTAACAACATGTTTTTGTTTCATTTAACCAGACACACTGTATGTTAGTTCTTCTCACTCGTCTAATACTTATTTCTCTGTTCCTCCTTCTACTTCTTCTTTCCTTACTTCTTGATTTCATGTTTTTATATATTGGAGAGCGGTCATGTTGCAGTAGATAGTATTTGTGATTTTTGTGTGTTGGACGCAGAAAACTATCGGCTAGACACCGAGTACGAGAATCATCTGATCTACAAGGTGGCACTGGTAATAAGAACTCTCCATTCTCAATGAATAGACTAATATGTGTATGTGCCGGCCGTTGTGTGTCCTCCTCTAACTTGATTACAAAATATTCCTTTTATTTTTAAACATAAATTCGATGTTTTTTTAATTAACCCTCTCGTTTCCAGTCAGCTGACAACGTACTTCAAAATATAAAATAAAATATTAATATCGTCTACATTTTCATATTTGTGAATTTACAGTCGGCCACAAAGTATTTGTACACCATTACAGTTTTGATTTGTATGCTCTGTATTTTAATTAAATATGCAGTGAATAAAAAATGTATTCTGATATGTTGTACTGCAATTTATAGTTTACAAAAGTGAAGAAATTTTGTATGTATTATATATAGTTGTTTAAATAATTATCGATAAACCCGATAATAGTTCCTTTCAATTAACAAAGAGTACGGAAGTCAAAATGACACTCATGCTCAATAATTTTTGTGACCGACTGTACATTAATTTCATTTAGTAAATAGTCTTTGAACAAATATTTGAAACTGAAACATATTAAAAGCAAAAATATGTAAATGTTTATCTGTAGCTGTAAAATAATTTGGGAACGAATGGGTTCATTGTTCTATAATTATATCACTAACTTTCCTAAATTGTACATTATCTTAACACTTTCACAGCCGTTGACATGATGGTACGTCTTATCCTGAGTTTTGGTTAGTTGCTGGTGACATAAAACACAATTTCAGTTAGCTGCTCCAGGCTGTACGATATCTGTTCTAATTAATTTTTCCTATCATAAATACACTTAATGAATTTTAAAGAAATTCTTTGTATTTTAATATTTGTACAGTGTACTTTAACAGATCCCCTGTGTAATTTGTAGACGGTCAATTGATTGCAATTTCAATTAACAAGTGCTTCCAGATTAGATATTTTAAAGTAAATTGTATAGACTTTGTCCACATTTTAATAACAAAATCCTGCGGTAACCAGCTTCAGATTTAAATTAATGGTAACGGCTGCGAATTTGTTAAATTGCATTTTCATCCACAAAAACGGTTTTCATTCTTTTATAATTCTGTAACGTGTAATTGTACTATAATTCTATCGGGAAATACTAAATCACGTTTTGGTGTACAATTCAGATCGTAATGTAATATAAATACATAAGAAGAAATTTAGAGGTGGACTCTTAAACGTATTATGAATAATGTAATATTATAGTTGTCTCACTGTTTTCGTTTCGATTGTCTCGTAAAAGAAAAGAAAAGAGTGTCTGCTCTGGCTGTCTCTGTCGCTGCATGAAAATTCTATTCTCAATAATACTCTCTGCTCGAGCTTAACTGATTCTTCGTCGTAGTGGTTACCGTGTATTCGCTTTTATATGTGTAGTGAGTGTATTTGAATTTACCACGACAGATAGAGAGTATACAGAAGAGACTATATATTTCAGTTTCAGTTTGTAAACTCCTTCCTATCGCTATTTTACATCGCCTTCTACCTACAAGATCAAGAGAGGCTCAAAGAGGTAAGGATCCCTTTATTCCCAATTTCTTCCTGGTTTTTCTTCTCTCTCCTTGAGATTCTTCTTTGAGAATGACGATAGACAGATTTTCGTCGATATTAGATTATACACGTCTCGATAGCTGAACTGTTTTCGAGTATTCTCGTCTTTTCTACTTTCTTCATTAGTTAGCGCCGGAATTAGTACAGTAGTACCCCCGTATCCGTGGATAGCAGCGAACACTATACACTGTACACGCTGTACATAACAATGATAAAATTTACTTTATACACTGGATATGATAAGACATTTACAGCAATAACTAATAATAATATAAAAGTTATGTGAATGCAGTATCTCTAAAATGATTATTGCATTGTACGCAAACTTAATGATGCAATGATGACACGATGCTTAACAAGTTCGTTGCGAATCAGGGAGATCAACCCCTTAAATTCATTGTCGGATTGTCTAACTCAGACATGGCCATCCGGAGTGAGGCTTGGCTCCGGCCTACCCCCACTCTGCGTCCATTCCCCTCGTGTAAGTTATGGTCTGGGTAAGATCTCGAGAACGTTGGTAAGTATGATTTCTTAAGCAACATTCACGTAATAAGAATAATTCTTTGGATATTAAATGTATATAACTATTTTAATTAACAAACAAATTCGAATAAGTAAGTACATATGATGTCAACTGAGTTTCTATATGGCAAATGATGTACATGTATTAAAGCAAAAATGCAATCTCTGGATAAAACTCATGTCATCTATAAGAAATAATTATTTTTATTACGTGACTGTTTTTTGAAAATCATATTTAACGACGTTCTCGACGTTGTACCCAGACCACAATCTACGTGAGGGGAATGGACGCAGAGTGGGGGTAAGCCCGAACCAGGCCTCGCTCCGGATGGCCATCTCTGGCCTAACTGGTCTACTCGTCTTACCTGAACGGTCAGGTAGAAAGATCCACCCCACTGTTTAAAAATGTTTAAAATCAATAAACAATTATTAATATTTACCATATATGGCTTACAAACATATTTAAAAGATTATATAAAAATAGAACAATAAAAAAGATCTGCCGTTTGGTGCAGAAAATGGTTTTTGAAATTCCGCAGTAAACTTGTTACAGGAAGCATTTTACGACTTCTTTTTGGCATATCTGATTTACCAGTATCACTATTCTTGCGTTTTGGGGTTGTTATTAAGAAAAACGAGGGTTACTTGAACACAAGTATTACGCTACTGTGAGAGTCGATCTGATAACCAAGACGGTTTCTAACATAATGACTGGGTAGCGTACACAGTGTGGATACGCTGGACAAAGGAATGATTAACGTTCCGTGCGTGACCGCATGAGATTTCATTACGTTACTCAGAACGGTGCACAATTTTGATATGAATGTTCCTGGAATTTTCTACTGAATTTTTTTGGACCGTAATTAACCGTGGTTACAGAAAGAGCGGATGCGGGGGTTTTACTGTATTTTCCTGCAGAGAATCTTTCTAGGCCGTCTAAGAGACTTAATAATTAAGAAGAACAGTTATGAATCAAGATTTAACTTTATTAACTTTAACAGAGATCTTCTAGACATCCTCTAGATATGATACATTCTCTAACTTCTAAATTGAAGGGTTCATAACAAAAACGACATTGTCAATCTTTGTCTTTTTCCAGAAGACCAAGAAAATACTCGGGCATCTTTAATTTTTGTTCAATAGATTTCAATTTTGTTTAACCCTTTGATGCCTGAAAATTTCGGGAAGAAGCGTGCACCATGTGCTGCAATTTTCTGCGGTAAACTTAGGGTTATCGATTTGTACCGGGAATCTGAAATACCCAGGTACTTAGGTACCCGTGAGATACCCGAATCGATGAGATAGTCGAGAATCTCGATTTGAAAGCCGATCGTCTTTCACATACGTGCATTTATCGTCTTCAAAGGGTTAAAAAAATATGCATCATATTACACAATTGCTGCGGGTGTTATCCGCAATTATATCGCAGAATAACTCTATCCAATTAAATCATCAAGTTCTGATGTTGTGAAGGGTTGTTTTTTTTATGAACCCCTCAAATGTTCTCAGTACAGTAGGTCCTCGATCATGCGAATGCGACTCATCCGAAAATTCTTCTTCTATGTTAATTATAAGGTGGTATTATCATTACTGACATTGTGTTTATTATTTTCTGCCACCGTGTATTTGTAAATTCTAAACTAAAAATATCATTTTTGTGAGAAACATAGGTACAATGTGAGGCATCTTGTTACTGATTACAGTTCAGATAATCGAGGTTCTACTGTAATTCGAAACGATGGAGGTTTCGAAAATCGTGTGTTGATCGAGAAAGCAAACTTCTCTGTGTAATATCATTTCTTTGTCGTTTCAGCAATTGGCCGCTCTGCTGATAGCCCGTCAAGTGATCGGGAATCTGAAGGAGTCGGCGGTGCCCTATCTGATCGAGCAGCTGCGTCTGGCGCGTCTGAGCTTCGAGCTTTTCGGCGCTTTGAGCCCGAGCGAGGCCCGGCCGCCTCCCGGTGAAGAGAACGACGAGAACCGAAAGGACTCGGATGACAAGAGCGAACGATCCGAAAGCGGGAAGACGAAGCAACCGAGAAACGTCAGCCAAGCTGAGCTGGAAAGTTCCCTCTACAGAGTAGGGCATCCCACTAATTCTCTACTTAGTGACGTTACGTTCAAGGTTTGGTCTAGATTTAGCTAATTTTCTTTCATTTCTGACGCACTTTGCATTCGCGTGCTGAACTCGAGGCGTTGGCGACACAAAGAAGAACGTGAACCAATTCATTCTTTCATGTTTTATCGTTCATACAGGCTGAGTCATGTAACTTGTTGCTGGTGAACGCGCTGTGGCTATTCACCTGCCACCACATCCTTGCCAAACATAGTTATATTTTTCCCTTCCAAAGATTCATTTTCCTAATGTTCTCTTTTTGAAGCTTTTTAACTACTTTCTGTCTGTTTTTGCTTCTGTGCTTCTCTTTCAGGGTTTCGTGCAGGCTTGGTCAACATCAAGTTTTTTTAATAAATCCTGGAAACCAAATGTCCAATTTTATATGGGTTTAAGAGTTTTGAGTTGCACGAATTTGAGAAATAACACGATTTTAAGTAATATGGAACCAATTAACCGTGTTATTCGAGGGTGACCCAGACACTACCCGATAGAGCAGACCATCCTACGGACACCATAACGATAGGGTACAAAAGAGATTTTGCATGTCAAAACAAATACAGTATTAATGACTATTCAAACACGTTGGAATGTTTATAATATAATAACAATTAATATCGTAGAACTCCAGGAAATCTGTAGAATGATTTATTGTACAAAAAAACTGTAACTTTAGTAGTTGCAGCACAAAGTATTCCGAGAGAGGCAGTACATTTCTCTACTAGAATAGACTTTTATCGACAAGTAGAAGGTGAAATCCTTTTACATTCATCATAGAAGACCTATTTCCGAAATCATGGTATTCTGTGTTGTTGATCTTGCGTTACTTTGAATGATTTTGCATTATAGCTCATTGAAATCAAGTTAAAATACACTATCAGCCTACAGAGGAGAAATTGTAGAGTTCCATTGAAAAGAATGAGATTGACCGTAAAATCTTTTTGGATATGTATACATTCAATCTTCGTAGAACCTCAATCGACAAACCGTTACTATTCGCTATAAAAATGTCGCCCTTTGAATAGAATATTTCTCATATGAAGAATTTCGTTCGTATCTCCTTTAGTTTCAGTGATAACCCTATCAATCACGTTATAACAATCATCCTGTATATCAAATTATGCATCTTCCCTTACAACTAAATAATCATGAAGAAGTTTTGTGATATCTGCCTTGATTATTGTGACATTGACTCATAACAAGTCACGTGACTCAGCCTGTACAGAAATTAGAATTGTCCAACTTTACACTGTATTAATCTTGAAATCTCAAAGTGGTACAAGATTGCGCCCGATTTCACAGTTTCTTACAAGCTGATAAATTTTTAAATTGAAAAGAAAAACCTGAAGATCACGTTATCGTTGATTTAAATTATTCAATGTTCTTCGGTCCTTTCTAAGATTGATCGAAATGGCTGACGCTGACAGTTTCGAACATCTTCACGTCATTTATTATCTTTTCTTTCTCGAGTCTCCTTCATGGTCCCACTGGCTTTTCGTGCAAAGTATCTTCTTTTCTTTCGTTTCGTTGGAGAACACTGTGTCCCACTTCCTACGCTACGCACGTCGCGGAGACAGGCACGTTTTTACCGCAGACGAGGAAGCTAATGAATGTTGTCCTGTGTTGTTTCATCGGTTCTTTTTGCAGAATTTTAATGATTTTTTTCCCGTTTACCACCGATTCCGTCGACGACGCGCAGATATCGACGAAAAAGGTAATATCACCGCTCATCGTACCATTAACTACTTAACCCTTTCAATTGCTGAGTTATTTAACAATAGATTGAACCAGTTGGATAACAGAACGAATAACGTATCATATCTTCCATCGACTTCTTATAGTGAGTATTGGGTCATTCCATAAGTACAGTCCTCTTTAATCCGGCGTCTGTCAGGTGAAATTTCGTACCGAGGAGTGTCAGGTGGGGTGCGACATACCCATCTTTTTTAATTGCTCAAATCAGTAGTGGCCATCGGTGCTGAGGTCTTCCCCCACTCTAGGTCCATTCCCCTCATTTCAGTTCCCTCCAGTTCGCTCCTCGTGCCCCCTCAGTCCATCGTCATTCCAGATCACAGCCTATGTGAGGGGAATGGACCTAGAGTGGGGGAAGGCCGCAGCTCCAATGGCCATCATTGGTTTAAATAATAGCATGAGAGCATATTCTGTATTTTGTGTATTTTTTAAACACAAATAACATTTAAGTGTGTAGGAAAACATGTATACTATGTGTGGAAAATGTATTTGGTGTAATTGTAAATACAAAGAGACAAACGCCGGGTTAAAGCTAACCTCAAGCATAAATTCGCAATTGCAGTTACTATACATTTAATTATGGAAATATTGTCTATTATTTTCAATAGTCTCGGTTTATCGTTAAAATAATGATGTGATTATTTCTTCAAAAAGTTTTCGGCTACTTGAGCCTAATTGTAAGAGTCATGTTCAGCTGACTTTAAATGATCACTATTAGAGAATATTAACCATTTGGATTGGAATAACGCCTCCCACGCGTGGTAGCTGCTTCAGGCTAAATGTAAATTGCATGTGTCCGACTCGTTGTCTGACCTTTTCACTTTGACAACGGTTTTACGTATTAAATAGACGCTTGTGGCTCGCGTAGTCGTCGATTAAATTCCAATCCAAGTGGTGAATGATCACTCTAAAATTTTAAAACTATTAAATAAAAAATAAAGCGCAGCAAGATTCGAAGAATGTGCTGATTATAATACACAAACGTTATCAAACTATTTGATCACAAAAAAGCATCGAGGCATTTGTGGACAAATTGTCGGCTGTAGATCTTTACTGCTACAGTTCGATTTTCATTGAAAATTTGTATATTCTGCCATGAATGCCGTCAAACCTTTATCGAATGAAATTAAATAATATATTCGTGTTTATTTATATTTATGTGTTTAACGTATATTATACGCGATACAAAACGACATTACTTATGAAATGACTTGATATTTAGTCTATAATATGTATGTTTCACTTTCAAATATAATTTATGGATGGCATTATACTTCCTGTTATGGTAGAGGCCTAATCAAAAGGTCGATCAAGGTCAAATCTTTACCTATAAACTAATTCCCACTTTTTTAATGCGATCTTGAATGTTCAAGTGACTTATTAGTCTTTCTCATTCAGTCGTATTTTCATTTTTGCAATCTTAAATTAAACACATAATTTCTATCGTACATGAGGAAATGACCTTGAGAGGCCAAACTTCAGCATATATACAATAGTTGTATAAATTCGACTAGTTTGATGTACAAAAACGTACGTGCTGAATAAAATCGTAGACAAATTATGTTAAACGGTTAGAAATAAAATAAAAAAAAGAAGAATTTTTAGATAAAAAGAATGAGGAATGTGATAGAATAACTGAAAGGGTTGAATCCGAGGATCATGGCTTGTCACGCTGATTCCATATCAAGCGCCAGCTTTTTCTTCGTTTCTTTTTTTGCAAGCGTAGCAGCCCTTGCACGACCTACGCTAGACACACTAAATGTGATAGAAGATGTTCCGCTGAACTTTCCCTTTACTGTCCGATGGATTTCGTTGCGGTTTTATTGTCACAACTGTTAGTTTCAAAACACAGAAGTCTATGGCAACCAAAAGTGTACACAAAGCTAAACACTATTTCCTATTTAAATTAATTTTGTGAGCAATGTTAGCCACATTTCCGAATGTAATAAAGCAACAACGAACTCACCGAAAGAAAAGATTTACTGATACAATTTATACAGGAAGTTTGAAAAATGTTGTACAATCTGAAAAATGTAGATTCTTTATGGCAAAACAAATCGAAAAGTCCTTAAGATTTTGCAATCTGCGGCTTCGAGTATTTTGGACTTTTTTGGCATGGAGAACTTGCAGTTTTCGAATTGTACAGCCATTTTTGGGGCACCCTATTTATCAATAATATTACTGTGCTCAGAGATAATGAATCTATATAATGACGTTTGGAGAACCGTTCCAGAAGTTATGATTTTCTGTAATGTTCTTCATTTGCAGTACGACGGTGCGTTCTCAGAACACCTGGAGATGTTGTCACAACTCGGATATGTCTGTCTATTTTCCTCGGCTTTCCCTTTGGCTGCTATGGCGGCTCTGCTTGGAAATCTACTTGAACTTCGAGGCGATGCTTTCAAGCTGTGCTTCGTTCTTCAGCGACCGTTCGGTCGAAGAGTCTCCAACATCGGGACTTGGCAGGTGAATAAACCTGACATATGATTGCTTTCCAAGGATCCAGCTTTACCGCATGTATTCAATTTTTGTAAAAATTGAAGCACATTGTTTGTATCACGAAAATATTATACTGGGTGTGTCGAGTCGAATAGTATAAGGAAGTGATTCTAGATGAAAAGTTAAACCGATATTGCAGAATAAATTTTGTTTGTATAAGACTATATTTTTGAAGAAATTTAGTTGAAAAATTTTCCAAGTACTCGTGTTCTTAAATTGATTATACTCACTTTTCTATTCCAAGAATTAAATAGTATTGCATTATACAATTTATTATAGTTACATCTTTCTATTATAATTAAGAGTATACTATAAATAAGATTCTATGCTAAATTGCTTCAAGCGTAGCTTCAGAACATTTCAGCTTCATTTCATGATTGTCTGATCCATTCACCAAAAAATATACGAGAAGACTGAAAATATCTTCAAACAATTTTACATTAATATAATTTCTATTTATTATAATCATACAGAAGCGTGCACTGTACGTGGATACATTACCATACACAAGTATTATATACAAAAGGGCTCATCTCGTTTATGATATTAATAAATAAATATAATCAGTTTAAACACGCGTAAACTCTGCGAATCTTTAAACTTGATTTTTTTAAAAACGGAGTTTCAAACAAAATTTGATTCTACATTTTCGTTTTGTTTTTCCATCTAGCATCACCTACTGCTCGGTTGCCATACTCATCCAGATGTGCTCTGTATAACAAAGACCGTTTTCATTTTGTTAGAACGCCATGGAGGCCATGGGATTGGTCGCAATTTTGGTGAACTGTGCGCTGATAGGACTAAGCGGACAGGTGCAGAGAATGTTCCCGGAAATGTCAGCCACCCAAACGATCCTTCTGATAGTCGCCTTGGAGCACATCATGCTGGCGATACGATTTATCATAATCTGCGCCATCCCCGACATTCCACACTGGGTGGCCACCGAAATGGCGAAAGTCGAGTTCTTGAGGAGAGAAGCGGTGAGGAGACTTTCTTCGACGCCGTCACCGGAACAACAACCAGCCACTGTCATAGGTGAATAATTTATAATTACTTATTATTAGACTGAGGATGTTTATGCAATTTAACATACCGAAATATCTGAAAAACGCATACAGTAGGACATCGAATATCCGAACTATAATTCGTAACAGTATGACTCACATTGCAGCTATATTTCGCATAAAAATAATAACTTTATTTTAGAATATTAAATGTAGAATAGTGCAGAATTAATTACACAGCATCACTGATGATATTTCCAGTTTAAAACTCACATAGGATGTCCACTTTCCGGATGATCGGTGTTCGGATAATCGAGGTTCAACTGTCTTCAAAACCATG
The DNA here is from genome assembly GCA_916610135.2 of Macropis europaea. Classification (NCBI taxonomy): domain Eukaryota; kingdom Metazoa; phylum Arthropoda; class Insecta; order Hymenoptera; family Melittidae; genus Macropis; species Macropis europaea. Next base: position 18,177,417 of record OU744345.1, on the reverse strand, counting down.
AAAGAATCAAAAGTACATTTTTAAACATTCACAGAACAAAATACAATTTTGTCAAACTTTCATTTCTATAACTGCTTCGATATCAAAAATATTGAACGTTAGAAATGTATACTTGCACAAACATCCACAGTCTACTCATTATGTTAATAAGCCGCCCTTGTACATGATTCTCATCGATACTCCTCACCCCTGATTTGTCTCCAACTGATGAACCTGTCCTTCGTGACACCCGAGCAATATTTTAACTTCTCTTTAAAATAATTTTCTCTTATCGAAGTTACCTTAGAATTCTGTGAAGAACTAAATCTACCATAAAAATATTGAATATTGAATTGCTGGCTTAACACGTTCCCTATCCACTGGACACGTTCATTAAAGGAAATATGAAAAAACTACCTTCTGAGACTATTGCAAATTCAGTAACGTTTATTTAGTATATTTTTAACTACAGTACATTTTCACACTTATTTAATATGTATTTATCCAACAAACATTCGAGTCCGAGTTTATCTGATGGCGTGGTTCATGAGGCTGTAAACGTGTTAATTTTCTACAGCAAAAATTCGAGTTTATTGTTCACAAATCCATTATCACGTTCCCTGCCACAGTAGAAAATTCCGTATCTAGACAGACTCGTGAAAATGGCTATTTATTAGTACACATGGTTGATTGGACAAATATTTATCTATTTGATATTACACTTTCTATTTCTACTATCATTTTAACATGAATGTTACTTAAAATTTCATAAGGGTTGGTAGTTATGTGACCAAATTAAAACTGATGCGTGTACCAAAAACGGTACACGTGGCAGGGAACGTGTTATCCGATCGGGTATGCACCCTGCCATGATCTCGTCCTTCCTCCTATCATCTATTAATTTCGCTCGAACTCAGGGAGATTCGTGGTGAGTCCAGCAGACGGAGAGGGCGAAGAGCAACAACTGCTTTCCGATCGTACCGGAGACGCGGCATCCCCGAGTCTTCCGGGAACACCGACCCTGTCGACCACCCAGACGCCTAGCAGTCCACCGACGCCCAGTGCAGCGTCGGTGCCAAGAATCTCGGAGACGCCATCAGCAGCCCAAACACCGGGCAGTGCCGGAAGCAGCGAGCTGGGCAGTCCCTCCCTGACTGAAAACAACATGGGCAGCGTCCGTGACATTCACAATTCGCCTAGATGCTCCATTCCTGGTGCAGAAAGAGGTTCGATCAAACTCTTATCAATTTTTAATCCTTAAAAGCGGATCAGCCCTCAGAAGGAGAGTTCTCGAACTCCCAACAGATTTTAACGAGCTCTCGCATGTTGATATATCATGTCCTTACGAATTTGCTTATATGGTTTTGGCTGTAGACGGTCAATTGTTTAAAAGATATTTATTGTTAAAGTTTTGATAACGTCTATCTAGATTACTATAACAGCTGTTTTGAAGTAAAAGTGCATGGTGTAGTTGATTAGGCGCTAGGTCCCGTTTGTTTTGGCTTTCTTGGAGCATAAAAGAAAATAAGGGAATTTCTGTGATTACTCGCTACTAATACTAATTGTAAGTTATTTTAGTTACTACGTACGTATAATATGAAGGAGAAACTCGCCTTGCCAGAGATTGTAAAGTTAAGTCTGAAAAGGGGTATCGTTCATCATATAAGTCAAATTGTTACATCAGATAAGTTGACTTTTTGTTTGGTCAAAGTTCATTCTGTAAAATGTTAGCTTCTCATAATTCAAAGCCAGAATAAACATTCTTTTAAAAAAATAGAACAATGTAGGTGCTAGATTGCTACGGTTTCAAACTGCGTTTTTTTTCTTTTTATAATCGTATAACTATGTATATAAGTTGTATGGGGCACATTGCGATAAGTTTCCAGTTTATATTTTTAAGTATATTAAAAAAATCAATTTCCGAAGCTTTTTCTTTAAATTTTTTCGCCTATTCGCCCATTAGTCTATAATTTTAGGCAAAAATTTAATATTAGACAGCGTAGGATTACAAAATATGTAACAAAAAGAGAAATGGACGACGTTGAAGAAGCCACAAAAGCTGCTAAACTATTTCAAACACAAACAGGCTGAGCGATAAGCAATCTTGCGTTACTCTGTTTTTTCAGTTAGTACAACATAATGAGTCGAGTGTGCTTTAAGTTTTTAAAACACTTGAAATATTATTCATATAAAGGCCGAATTCCTTACAGATGCCGTAATATACACATCCGCTCACAGTACTCTAAGGGCTAACACTGAAATTTGTAACAGTTCGTGAGTGCCCATTTGTATTCGCAGGAAGACGTTCACGAGAGTGGTTACAAAACGAGCCAGAAACATCCGGCACAGGCGATCACTACAGTCATCATTTAACTATCGGGCCCCATGGAGGCGTGGATTGGGTCCGAAGACTAGGTCTCGAACCTGGAGGACGAAAATCCAGCGACTCGGAGATCAGCGGTGCTGGTACCGTCAGCGGGAGTGGAGATGAGCTTGCTCTTCACAGGTCCACTGATTGTATCGTTTCGAAGGAACTTGCTTCCTCGTCGGACAGCGACCTCCTCAGGTGCGTTAACTGATTCCTAGGTACCAGAAAGCCCGAAATACAGTGGTGACTCAATTATTTAGGAGTCTAGTCCGTTCATTCGCAATAAACGAGTCACTGCATCGTTTTCTAAATACGTAACCATGTGCCTATCTCAAAAATAGCTGTATGTGAGCGAAACGTTCCAAAGTAACATTGGACATCAGTTTTCGCAATAGACGGGTCCTTATTATACTTGAATCGAACGAGACTGAAATCAATGCCCTCCAACATCATTCCTCTATCATTTCTCTCAAAACACATAACCGTACGTTTAAAGGTCGGCGCCGCCGTGGACCGTCGCTCACAGAAGCCAAAAGTTCCGGTTCTCTCCTGAGAGAGAAAAGGAACGAGAGAAGGAGAAGCAGCAACAGTATCAGCACCATCATCGGGAGAGCCAGGATCACAGGCAACAGCAATCGTCCCACTACACGGAGAAGGACAAGGACTCCAGCGGTCTGTCGGACTCCAGCAAGACGATCTCCAGCCAAGAGGAGGAGAAACCGACGAAGGAGGACCGAGAGGCGAAGAAAACCCGGGTGAAACAGAGCCTGATGAAGAGGGCCAGGTCGGTGGCGATTTTCTCGTTGAAGCTGAAGGAGCGTAGGGCGAGAGAAGCCGAACTGAAGGCGAAAGAGGCGGAAAGGGAGGCCAGGTGGCAGCAGCCGCAGTCCTGCGTCGGTGGTGAACTCTCTTGCATCCCCATAGAACAGCTTATATCCGTGGATGACCTTGCAGCCATGGAAATACGCAGACTTAATCATTAGCCGCTTGACGTTTCACTTTCGTTTCACACGCTACGTAGAACCGTTCCGTCTGCGCCAGTGATACTCGCTACGAAACGACTGTCCAAAGTTTGCCGTGTCACTTGCTCAATATTCGCGGCAAAATTCGTTTGACCGTCCTGACAGGGAAGGGGATGGATAAATTCGACATCTTGCTTTATCTCGCCGAATAAGACGATCGAAAATTATTCAAAACTCAACCGACAGAAGGTTCCGTCCCTGAGGGAAGTTTTTACATCAATTCGGATTTTGAAGAACAGAGTTCTATGAAATCTTGCTCAATTTACTAGACGACGTACTGCTGTACCGCGGTGGTTCAATCCGGCACTATTAACACTGAACCGACGGGATGCGTAATGAAAACTGTTCGTTGAAAGATTATCACATATCAGTTATCAACAAGCACTCTAGAATGTTTAATATAGCACCGGTTTGTGACATGCTGTTTTCATGAAAATACAGTTTCTATTTAATTTATTCATGAACCGTCCTGTCTAAAGAAGTACTCACCCCGTTGTTCATGTGTTAATAGTAATGGAATCACCTGGAAAATTTGAAACACCCAGTTCTTGTGTCCTAAGTTAACGCACGGTGCACATCTTGATAGACGGCGCTGCACTGCAATTCCGCAGTCGTCCAACCGAGACGGAGCAGTAACCTAAAATTCGACCGATTTCGAACATTCACTTTACATCGAATTCTGATGCTTAAACTCTTCGGTGCTAAATGCAACACCAACATTGTAAGATTTTCACTTGAAACGCCGACCGCAAGTTCCGGAAACAAAGTTCTATTCCATTCGCGCGATTTGTTTCCAACGATCGATCTTTCGAGCGAGTATCACTCGCGTGTGCGAAACACGCGCACCGAAAAGCTCGCGAGGATCATGAAAAAAAAGATGCGTGGAGAGGCTCGAGAAGACGTTACGATCGAGAGGTTCCTTCTGGGTATGCGTTTCGAGGAAGAACAGAAACAAAGAAACGGCGCACAAAATAAATTGAGTCATTACGAGTTTTAGACAACGTTCTATAGAAGACAGTTTAGAGTATCATCCTTAAAGATCACATTTTTAGTAGATTAGTCGATACCTCGGCATCGTAGACTGTAAGCTCTAAAAAGGTTCGTGCCATCGGTACTATATTCGATCGATCGTCCTCGACTTCCTTGCAATTCGATGAACACGAAAGGAACACCAAAAACTTGCGGCCTTGATCAGTCGAAAACGACTGTTAACGCGCTTGACTTTATCTGTTACACTTTTCAATAATACTCTGATCACCGAATATGTGTTTCTGTCTCTTTCCGTTTCCTTGAATTCAACTCCCCAATTTTCTGACATTTTTCATTCGTGCTATAATTTCTACTTCGAAGTATTATTATTATTATTGGTTAATATATTAAGAAAGAAAGGAAAGGAATAACGAGAGGATAGAAAAATAATTTGCAGCCGGAAGCAAGCGCGTTAACGTTACAAGGAAGTCCCATGCTCGCGCGTGCACATGCGCAGACGCGTGGCCCGCAACCGTTACAAGACGGTATACTGTTACTGTCCATCGACATAGTTTTGTGACCCGAGGGCGGGGCTAATTAAACGATGACATATCTCTAATATAAATGATACATTCCTCTGACGAATTTTTTCTACATTCCGTGAAAATATAATACTATACTGTTATATTTGTACTGTTTCTATCGTTTCTGATATTTGATACATTATCAAAAATGGTCCAGAAACATGATCCTCGAATTATTTTGCACAGAATGCTTAGCAAGGTGAATGTACAAGTAACCCATTTTCACTGTAGTAAAATGTTTCTGTGTCACGCGTTCGCGTCGCAAGACTAAGTCATCGGACAGTACGACGTTTGTAAAGAGTACTAAAAACCGATCCGGGACGTGAAAGGGACGTGAAGCGATCCCGTTGTTGTTGCTGAAGCATAAGTTGTTACTTAATGTTACCTAGATGTTTATGGGTTAACGAATTTTTGCTAAAATAGATCTTTACGGAGTCTCCGGTAAACGAGACGACAGATGCACACACGAACACACACATGTACACGGTTCACACGCGCCTACGATTACACGAGTTCAGTAAATTCGCAGCTTTTTCGTTCAACGAAGTACACCGTACACCGAGTGACATAGATACTTTATCTTTCGTTCTGCTGCACGATCGAGGGTGAATGAAACAAAAAGATAAATAGAAAAACGAGGAAAGGGAAGGCGGCTCGGTTGACAAAGCGACAAATTTTAGGGACCGTTTTTGTATATAGCGAAGCGTTTACGAGCCACGCGATAGCGAGATTTGGTTCCATGGCCTAGCTGACGTCCCCGTCTGTTGCTGAAGTAGCGCAATCGTTCACCGAAAATGGATAAAAAAAGAAAGAAAGAAGGAAGTGATCACTTTTCTTACGTTGTCCGACTTTTCAAAGACCACCCGTGACTTTAGCTAGTCGTTAACGTGATTAGACGCGCCGACATTCGAGCACTGTTGAAGCAAAAACCACTGTATCGCAATTGTACTTTAGCGCGCCCTTTGGGTAACGCAAGACTAGAATCTGCGAAGTCGATAGTTTAGTCGCTTTCGTGAGGCGAAGTTTTAAAGTGTCTGCGGACAGCATCTGTGTTTGTTAGATGTTTTGTATAAAACAGGAACTGAGCCAATAAAAACATTCTACGAAGAAACCGCACCGCTGTCGTTTGTTCATTCCACACTTCGGATCGTGGGTGTTCGTTCGAGGGTTCCGCATTAATTATCCTGTTTTTATTGAATTTAAATGATTTTTTCGTTAGAGGCAGGCTAGATGAACACGGACAATGCTGTAGAAGATAATTTTGAGGAACTTTTATTGTTAGTTGATCGAAATAGACCGACATCATCGACAAACTACAGAAAAGACCTATCGTCCAATGTATTTTTGTGTCACACGTTCGTAGGGCCCGCGAGCACTCTTACCATTTTCGTGTCACATCTTACCGTATCGATTGTGACTGGCTTTACATCACAGCGCCATTGGTGGTAGGATTCTAAATCAAAAACACTGATAGACATTTTTTATTTCATTTTGTTTTCGAATAAAATATTGAATCTTTTAATTTCATTAAGGCGGAGATTCACGATAAGACAGAAATTCGTGTCTCGCATGAGACTTTAGTGTTATCAGACAATTATTTCCCGATGTGACTCCACTATAAAACAAATTTTTATGTCATCTCTCAGTAACTCACATCTCATGTGAAAATGTTGTCTCGCTTAAACAGGTTTGAATTTTTTATTGTTTCCACGATGCATCAAAATATCTTGTAGTAATGAATGATTTATTCTCAAGTTGGTTCTTAGTTTGAACGATTTGTTCTTCTTTAAATTTGAGACATGGCATTTAAAAAACAAAGCAGACAAGCAGTAGCTTGTGCTTACTTTAATTTCTTGTCCAATGTTCAGCTTTCCTATTTAAATCTTTGTTCTCACATGTTTGTTCCATGTTTCTAAAAAGAAAATAATATGATTGATATGAAAATTCATTTCATTTAATTGTTTACTTGAAACGGTTTCAAACAAATAAGAGTAATATATTAATAATAGTAGATTCTGGTCTACCATATTAAAATGCTAATGAGGTGAATGGGTGCGTAATGGTCAACTCCGATTTTGTGTTACACGCTCAATTTATATATAATTAATATAACAAAATAAGAAACAAGTAATTGTCAATGTCGCACGGTCGTATACGTGGTGTGTCGCAAGAGGTTCTGCCAGAGGTTCTGCCCGTGCCGAAAAGTTGCTGGTCTTTTTATGGTGTTCGAGAGAAAGAAGATAGAAAAGGAAAAACGGAAAAAGAAGAGAGATAGAAAATGGAAAGAAAATGGGACAGTTCGCGCGCGGGTCCGGCCGGGTCTGGTCGCCAAATGTGCAACGTTGACGCTGACCAGGCGCGAGCGGGCCTTGAGAATAAAGTTGAAGAAAGGATAGGCCGGAAGCATTTAGAGAAGAGAAAGTTAGAGAGGGTAATATTTCGATCTTTCACGGCAGGGATGTGGTAGCAGTGCCGTAACTGCTACATCACCCCCCTGCCAGTGATTTACCTAATCACGAAAATCCAGCTTGAAACCTGTCGAGAAATCGTACTCGCCTACCTGCGCGGGTGGTAAATTGTGGTGTTACAATATCGCGAGATACATTTGGTTCTGTGTCGGAATTATTACAATTTTCATGTGTTAAATGATCACTTACAATATACGCGGGTTTTAACCTATCGATTGAAATTGTGACATGTTTTCCTTGACGGTCTATTAGAAAAGTTTTATGTCCGCGGCTAATGACACGATATGGTCCATCATAAGGCTGTTGTAGAATGCCTTTCGATGCGTCGTGTCGTACGAAAACATGCTCGGAACTGGCAAGGTCTTTGTACACGAAGGTCCGCCGTGACCCATGGTGAGAACCTGCGACTGGGCTCAGATCCTGGAAATGTTGTCGCAGTTCCTTTACAAATGAAGTTGCGTCAGTGTCAGCTTCACCTGGACGCGGAGACAGGAATTCTCCAGGAAGTCGCAATGGTTCGCCGTACACCAACTCTGCTGTCGTTGCTTTTAAATCTTCCCTCCAGGCTGAACGAATACCCAGCAACGTGGTGGGAAGAACCTCTGTCCAACGTTGATTTTCATGGCAACGTATGACTGCCTTTAACTGACGGTGGAACCTTTCCACCATCCCATTAGCCGCCGGGTGATATGCCGTAGTTCTTAAATGTCTGCTACCTGTTAACAAGCTTAATTGTTTAAAAATATAGGACTCGAATTGTCTACCCTGGTCCGTGGTGATCCTTAGTGGCGTTCCAAACCGAACAATCCACCTCTCATAAAAGGCTCGAGCTACTGTGGCTGCTTCCTGGTCGCGAAGAGGTATTGCTTCAGGCCAGCGCGTAAAACGATCCACGCAGGTAAGGCAATATCTGTATCCTTCGGAGACAGGTAGGATGACAATGTCCAAATGAACATGTTCGAACCTCGCCGATGGTCGCGAAAAAGAACCGAGGGGTGCTGATACGTGCCTGGTGATCTTGGAGCGTTGACATTGGAGACAGTTCCGGGCCCATCTTCTGCAGTCTGTTTTGATCGATGGCCAAACGTACCTTTGCGTGATCAGTTTGACAGTGGCGTTGATTCCTGGATGCGATATTTTGTGTAGTGCGTTGAATGCAGTTTGACGAAACGATTTTGTGAGGAAAGGGCGAACGGTGTCTGTAGATATATCGCAGTAAATTTATTGTGTACTTCCAGGAATAGATATGTGTTTTAAATTCAATCCGGTGTTGCCTTGTAAGTACGTTAGTAATTCCTCATCTTCTTCTTGCGATTTGGCCAGCATTTCAAAATCCAAAGTCTCTTCAATTTCGTCCACTCTTGACAACGCATCGGCGACAACGTTATCTCGACCTGCTACGTGGCGGATGTCCGTTGAGAATTCACTAATGAAACTGAGATATCGAAATTGTCTTGGGGTGAATTTTTCTGGTTTCTGTTGGAAAGCGTAAATGATTGGTTTTTGGTCTGTGAAAATAGTGAAAGTTCTTCCCTCGATCATATGACGGAAATATTTGACTGCGAGGTAGATAGCGAGTAATTCTCTGTCGTACGTAGCGTATTTCTGTTCCGTTGAGCTGAGTTTTTTTGAAAAGAATCCCAATGGTTCCCAATTATCACCGATGCGTTGTTGAAGCGCGGCGCCAACAGCAGAATCCGAGGCGTCGCATATGATGGTCAATGGTGCGTCGATTTCAGGGTGTGTTAGTAGAGTAGCCTCTACTAACGCCTTTTTAGAGTCTTCAAATGCTGCGGTGGCGTCTGGTGTCCAATTTACAGGTGCGCTGCCTTTTATATTGTCCGCCAGCATGTCGTTCAGAGGTGCACGTACCTGTGCGGCTTTAGGTATGAAACGTCTATAAAAATTTACCATACCTAAAAACTGCCGTAATTGTTTCGCTGTGGTCGGCCGTGGATACTTTAAAATGGCCTCAACCTTTTCGGTGGATGGTCGGGTGCCTGATTCCGACACCAGGTAGCCTAAAAATTTTAACTCCGTCCTTCCGAAGATACATTTTGAAGTATTTATCACTACACCGTATTGCTTTAGCCGTTCAAAAACTATCTTGAGGCGTTGAAGGTGTTCCTCTTCGGATGTTGAAGCCACAAGTATGTCGTCAATGTATGCAAAACAAAAGTTCAAACCTCGCAACACTTCATTGATAAAGCGTTGAAAGGTTTGAGCCGCGTTGCGTAACCCAAACGACATGAACGGAAATTCAAATAATCCGAAAGGAGTGGTAATGGCTGTCTTCGGAATATCTTCTGGTGCGACGGGGATTTGGTTGTAAGCTCGAACGAGATCAATGGTCGAAAAAATTTTCTTACCCCGCAAAGTTTGTGCAAAATCTTCAATATGCCTGACGGGATATCGGTCCGGCAAGGTCCTGGCGTTGAGTGCACGATAATCGCCACATGGTCTCCATTCGTCACTTCCTTTTTTGGGTACCATGTGCAAAGGTGACGACCAGCTACTCTCCGACGGTCGTGTTGTTCCTAATCGCGACATAGTTTCAAATTCCTTTTTGGCTGCCTGTAGCCTACCTGGCGCAAGACGCCGTGGTTTGCAGGTAACAGGTGGATCTGGTGCAGTACGAATGTGGTGCATCGTGCTGTGTTTTGGCTCCGAAGGTGTTCCTTCCGGTTTCGTAATTTCGGGAAATCGCTGGAGTAGAAAATGATAAGCGGATTCCCCGAAGACTGTTTTGATGCTCGGGACGGCATCGCGGGCAGGCATTCCTCGTGTCGAGAGAGACGTCACTTGATCTAAGAGACGGCGATTGCGAACGTCTACCAGTAGTCCGAAGTGAGCGAGGAAATCGACCCCGATTATGGGCCTGGAGACGTCGGCGATTACGAATCTCCATGTGAAAACCCGACGTAACCCTAAATTGAGAGTTAAAGTCGTAGTCCCGTACGTTGCGATGGTGGTGCCATTTGCTGCGGAAAGCTCGTAGTTTGATTTTTCACGCTGTCCTCGGATCATTGCTCGTGGAAAGACACAGAGGTCGGCGCCTGTGTCGACCAAAAATTGCGTCTTCGTGTCGTGATCGATGACGAAGAGACGGCGTGAAGTCGGGCTGGGGTCGCTAGCCGTCGTTAACGACTGCCCGGAATGTTTCCCGCCTGGAAGGTGCACGGCGTAACACAGTCCCTTGCGTCTGTACCGAAACTCCAGTGGTACCAGCAAATTCCATCCTTGCCATGTGTGCGCTTCCTTGATCGAGATCCGGAACGGCTCCGAGAACGTGAACGGGATCGAGGCTCCATATCTCTCCGCGAGGTACGATTGCTCGTCATTTCTCGTCGAAACGCCGCTATTTCTTCCCGTAGCGACAGAGCGAGCTGAGACATTTTTAATTGTAATTAAATTAAATCTCGAGGGACCTACCTGCGTCGGCTACCTGCGGCGCCGGGGGTGACGCTTCGGCAATTTGATGGCGATGAGGCATGGTATCCGCGATAGCGTCCGCTAGCTCGGCCACTTTGTCCAGCTCCGTGTCCTTCTGCGTGGCTAAAATTACCTGCGTGCTTTTCGGTAACCTACCTAGCCAAAGGGTTCGCAATAAGGCGTCTGATACTTGCGTCCCGGCTAGGCTGCGCAGAAGCCTCAAAAATTGCGAAGGTTTTCGATCGCCGATTTCCTCATGCTCCAAAAGGCGTCGCGTCTTCTGCTCTTGAGACACGCTCAAACGTCGGATTAGCTCGGTTTTTAATTTCTCATACTGACCGGTCGCTGGCGGGTTCATTATTATGTCTCGGACCTCTGCGGCGTAGCGTGGATTCAGGGCACTCAGGATATACCCGAATCTGGTGCTGTCGGTGGTCACTCCGGATACCTCGAAACTCCTTTCCACCATGCTGAACCACATTTCCGGATCGCTAGGACAAAAGTCCGGTATACGAACGGCGACTTTTTCTATGGACGCTCCGCTCGTAGAGGCGTTGGCAGGGATATCCACGTTCATGGCTGTATTGCTGCTTCAGCGAAGAGATCACTTACACTTTTAACAGTTCTGCACGAATTACACTGTTGTATAAAAAGTTCACGGAAGTCTTTAAAGAAATACAGTCGATGGAGAAAAAAAAAATTGTCTTGTCAGGATCACGATCACGATCACGTCGGGGTCACCAAAAATTGAGGTGAATGGGTGCGTAATGGTCAACTCCGATTTTGTGTTACACGCTCAATTTATTTATAATTAATATAACAAAATAAGAAACAAGTAATTGTCAATGTCGCACGGTCGTATACGTGGTGTGTCGCAAGAGGTTCTGCCAGAGGTTCTGCCCGTGCCGAAAAGTTGCTGGTCTTTTTATGGTGTTCGAGAGAAAGAAGATAGAAAAGGAAAAACGGAAAAAGAAGAGAGATAGAAAATGGAAAGAAAATGGGAAAGTTCGCGCGCGGGTCCGGCCGGGTCTGGTCGCCAAATGTGCAACGTTGACGCTGACCAGGCGCGAGCGGGCCTTGAGAAAAAAGTTGAAGAAAGGATAGGCCGGAAGCATTTAGAGAAGAGAAAGTTAGAGAGGGTAATATTTCGATCTTTCACGGCAGGGATGTGGTAGCAGTGCCGTAACTGCTACACTAATAACAATAGCGTCTTATATTCGACTTAATATGATACTTATAATTAAACTAACAATACACATGTGTAATTACTACAAACCATAAAATAAATCCACACGAGATAAATATATCACGAAACTTGCTATTGGTGCGTTGAAACATGAATCATAACACAAAGAATGGCAAGGGGTGGCAGATGTACTCACTGCGCGATATCGCTTTCGCCATTATTCTCCATGTACAGCTGAACCCACCAATACGCGGGGCCGAATTTCCACTCTGCGTTCACACAAGGAAAGCAACTCTGATTGGATTTCAAGTTCCGCCACTATGCGACAGAACCGCCAAGCTCTCATATAAATAGGGCGCACCGTAATGCGCAGAGTCAGTCTTCTTCCGGCTGCCTGCTGATCCTCATCTTCCTCTTCCTTCTCCTGATCGTCCACCACCTCCTACTCCTTCTTTTCCTGATCGTCCTCTTCCTCTTCCAACACCTCCTTTCGATCCTTATCCTAATCCTCCCGATCCACATCCCCATCATCCTTGTCTTCCCAATCCCCATCCTTATCCTGATCCTCCCGATCCCGATCCTCCACATCCTTATCCTCCCGATCCCGATCCTCCACATCCTTATTCTCCCGATCCCGATCCTCCACATCCTTATTCTCCCGATCCCGATCCTCCACATACTTATTCTCCCGATCCCGATCCTCCACATCCTTATCCTGATCCTCCCGATCCCTGTCCCGATCCTTACCCTCATCCTCCCGATCCCGATCCCGATCCTCCACATCCTTATCCTGATCCTTACCCTCATCCTCCCGATCCCAATCCTTATCCTGATGCACCCGATCCTTACCCTCATCCTCCCAATCCTTTACCTCACCCTTATTCTCCCGAGCCTTATTCTTACCGTCCAGATCCTGGTCGTCGTCCTCATACTCTCCTCAACCTCACCCCAGCGAGACTCGTTACTCGCTACCGACCGACTCTCTAAGTCTCCTCTGTCAGCAGGGTCTCCGCAGTCTCCTGGAATCTTCCATCTCTCTGTCGCTCACAATCAGATTTCGATCTTTATCGATCGCTATCGGTCTCTAACGTTCTCTACCGGTTTCTATCACTCATATTTTTGACCCCATTGGTCTCTATCGTTCCGCATCGCTTATGCTTCCATCTCCGACGGTCTCTATCGCTAATAAATCGGTTCTTATCATTCCCTACCGTCCCCTACTGTTCCCTGTTGTTCGCGATTGTTCGCTATCGTTCGCTATCGTTCGCTATCGTTCCCTATCGTTCGCTATCGTTCCCTATGGCCCCCTGTCGTTCCTTACCGGTTTCTATCGTTCCCTGTCGTTCCCTGCCAGGTTCTACCGTTACCTATCAGTTTCTATTGTTCCCCATCGGTCCCTTTTGTTCCCTGTCCTTCCCTATCGTTTTCTATCGTTTCTCCTCGGACGCTATCGTTTCCTATCTTTTCCTATTGTTCCCTGTCGTTCCCTATCGATCTCTGCTGTTTTACAACGGTATTATTCGTTCTTTATCGATCTCTATCGTTCCCCATCGGTATCTATCGCTCATATTTCTGTCCCCATTGGTCTCTAGCGTTCTGCATCGCTTATATTTCGATCTCAATCAGCCTCTATCGTTAGTATTTAGGTTCTTATAGTTCCCTATCGTTCTCTATCGGGCTTTGCTGTTTCCTAAAGGAATTTATTGTTGTTTATCGATCTAGCTAATACTTTGGTCCCTATCGTTCAGTACTGTTCTTTGTCGATCTCTAGCGATATCTATCGCACGTATTTCGGTCTCTATCGTTCTCAAACTGTTTCTATCGCACATATTTCGGTCTCTATTGCTAATATTTCGAACTTTATTGGTCTGTATCGTTAACGTATTGGTCTATATCGACCATTATCGGTCTCTAGCACTAATATTTCGGTCTCTATCGTTTCTTATCGGGCTCTACCGATCTCTATCGCTCATATTTCGACTTCTATCGGCCCCTGTCGGTGTCTATCGCACATATTTCGGCATCTATCGATCCCAAACAGTTTTTATCGTTCAAGTTTCGGTCTCTACCGATCTCTATCGCTCATATTTCGATTTGTGTCGGACCCTGTCGGTATTTATCGCATATATTTCGTTGTCTATCGTTCTCAAATTGTTTGTGTCGCACATATTTCGGTCTCTATTGCCAATCTTTCAAACTCTACTGGTCTGTATCGTTAATATTTTAGGCTATATCGACACTTATCGGACTCTACCGCTAATATTTCGGACTCTATCCATCTATACAGTACTTTCCCGGTCTCTAGCGGTATCTATAACACCTATTTAGGTTTCTACTGTTCGCAAACAGTTTTCTTCACTTAAACTGCGGTCTCTAGGACTCCTTATCAATACTAGTTTCGCGTCTATCGTTCTGTATTGTCCTTTAACGGTTTCTATCGTCCCCTATTGCCAATATTTCGGTCTGTACCGACCGCTATCGACATCCATCGGGATCAGGTACTCACAAACACGAATATTTCATTCAGGTACGTCAAAAAATCAAAAATTTAATATCAGTTACTTCCGAAAATGAACCCCTTTATTCAGGTACTCTGAAAATAAACGTATTTAAAAATTAGGTACTTCCAAAAGTGAATTTTTGCACGCAGGTACTCCGAAAAATCATATATTTAAAAATCAGGTACTTGCAAAAGTGACTTTTCACATTCAGGTACTCCGAAAATTGAAATATTTAAAGATCAGGTACTTCAAAAAGCGAACTTTTCATTCAGGTACTTCGAAAAATTTAATATTTAAAAATCAGGTACATCGAAAAGTGCATTTTTTCATTCAGGTATTCTGAAAACTGAACTATTCTAAAATCAGGTACCTACAGAAATATTTTTTTTCATTCAGGTACCCCGGTAATTCACTTTTCGAAGTACCTGATTTTAAAATATTTAAGTTTTCGAAGTACCTGACAGAAAAATGCATTTTTGGAGGTACCTGATTTTAGAATACCTCAGTTTTCGGAGTACCTGAATGAAAAATGTCACTTTTCGGAAGTACCTGATTTTTAAACATTTCGATTTTCGGAGTACCTGAATAAAAAAAGTCAGGTTGGAAAGTGCCTGATCCCGATAGATATCGATAAATGTCCGTAGAGACGAATAAATGTTGATAATGTCGAAAATATTAACAATACAGACAAATAGAGATTGAAATATTAGCAGTAGAGACCGATAGAGACCGAAATATTTGCCATACATGCCGCTAAAGATCCACAGAGTACCGTACAGGACGATTGACACCGAAATATGTGCGACAGAAACCATTTGGAAACGATAGAAACCGAAATATGTGCCGTAGATACCGCTAGAGATCGACAGAGTTCTGTACAGAACGACTGGGACCGACATAAGTGCGACAGAAACTGTTTTGGAACGATAGAAACCGAAATATATGCCATAGATGCCGCTTGAGATCGACAGAGTATTGTACAGAACGGTAGAGACCGAAATATTGGCGGTAGAGAGCAATAATGGTACATATAAGTCAAAACATTAACGATATAGACCAATACAGATTGAAATATTAGCGATAGAGACGGACAGAGACCGAAATTTGAGCCAAAGTAACAGTTTGGAAACGATAGAAACCGAAATATGTACCACAGATACCGTTAGAAATCGACAAAGTACTGTACAGAATGATAAAGACCGAAATATTCGTGGTAGAATCTGATAAAGGTCGATAGCCCCTAAATATTAAGGATCCAGCCAATAAAGTGCGAAATATTACGGAAAGAGATCGAAGTATGTGCGATAGAAACACTTTGAGATCGATAGAGGCCGAAATATGTGCGATAGATACCAATACAGACTGAAATTTAATCGATAGTAACAGTTTGGAAACGACAGAAACCGAAATATGTGCGATAGATACCGCTGGAGATCGACGGAGTACTATACAGAACGATAGATACCGAAGTATTGGCAACAGAATCTGAATAAGGTCGATATACCCCTACATTTTAACGATACAGACCAATAGAGATTGAAATATTAGCGAACGAGACCGATAGGGATCGAAATATAAACGATGCCAAACGATAGAGACGAATGGGGAGAGAAATATGCGCGATAGAGACCGATAGAGATCGATAAAGATCGAAATCCGATTGTGCGCGACAGAGAGACCGATGATTCTATGAGACCGTGAAGACGATGCTGACAGAGGAGACTTCGAGAGTCGGTCGGTGGCAAGTAACGAGTCTCGGTGGGGTGAAGGTGAGAGAGTATGAGGACGGCGATCAGGATCTAAACGGTAAGGATAAGGAGGATAAGTGAGGATAATGACAAAGGTAAGGATGGGGAGATAAGGATAAGTATAGGAATCGGAAGGATGTGGGCAAGGATGGGGATAGGGCTCGGGAAGATGAGGATAGGGATCGGGAAGACAAGGATGATGATGATGTGGATCGGGAGGATTAGGATAAAGATGAGGATCGAAAGGATGTCTTGGAGGAGCAGGTATTGAATGTCGAAGAGGAGGATTAGGAGAAGGAAGAGGAGGACGAGGGTCAGGATCAAGAGAAGGAGGAGGAGGAGGTAGAGGAGGATCAGGATCAGGAGGCAGCCGGCGGAAGATTGACTCTGGACATTACGTTATGTCATATTTATATGGGAGCTTGGCGGCTCTGTCGCGTAGTGGCGAAACTCGAAATCCACTCAGAGTTGTTTTCCTGGAGTGAACGCTGAGTGGAAATTCAGTCTCGCGCGTTGGTAGGTTCAGCTGTATACGGAAAAGAATGGCGTAAGCGGTATACGCACAGAGCTTGCACCCCTTGCCATCCTTTATGTTATGATTCGTTTTTCAACTCACCAATAGCACGTGAGTTTTCTTGTTGTTTCGTGATATATTTATCTCGTGTAAATTTATATTATGTTCGTAGCATTTATATATGTGTATTGTTAATTTAATTATAAGTGCCATATTAAGTCGAATTAGTATTTTTATATGGTACACCAGAATCTACTATTATTAGTATATTACTATTATTTGTTTGAAATCATTTCGAGTAAACAATTAAATTAAATGAATCATCATATCAATCATATTACTTTCTTTTTAGAAACATGGAACAAACATGTGAGAACAAAGATTTAAATAAAAAGCTGAGCATTGGACAAGAAATTTAAGTAAGCACAAGCTACTGCTTGTCTGCTTTGTTTTCCAAATGGCATGTCTCAAACTTAAATAAGAACAAATCTTACAAATTAAGAACCACGTTGCATCATGGAAACAATAAAAAATTCAAACCTGTTACGCGAGATGAAATTTTCACGCGAGATGTGAGTTAATGAGAGATGACATCAAAATTTGTCGTATAGTGGAATCACGTCGTGAAATAATTGTCTGATGACATTAAAGTCTCGTGCGAGACACGAAATTTCTGTCTTATCGTGGATCTCTACCTTAATGGAATTAAAGGGATCCAAAATTTTATTCGAAGACAAAATGACATAACAAGTGTTAATCAGTGTTTTTGATTTTAATTCACGAACCCTCCGACCGAGTGACACAAAAATACATTGAATGGTAGGTCTATTCTTTAATTTGTCGATGAAATGAGTGGCAGATACCGATATATATCAATAGAGGTCAGTATAGGACGATAGAGGCAATTTGGAACAAAACGATTTCGCTTCTTTCAGTCGCATTCGGAAATATACGTACAATTGACTTTTACGAATGCTAATATTTTTTAAACTCCTGAAGAAAAGCATCAATTACTGGCGTACATAGATATTCAAAGAACAAGTTATTATACTTTGAGATTGCGTAGCACGTGTATTATTATCGGCTATCAGGACTTACAAATAAATATACGCTCAGTACGGAAACACTTGTCGCCAACCGTGCAGTCATTACGTAAACTACTGTGTAGTCACTTCAAGATGTCAAAAGTGAACGAAAATGTAGTTAAGGTAACGCAAGGTAAACTACGGGGCGCCGTACACAGAAATGTTTTAGATGGTTCCTCCTATGTCGCGTTCAAGGGTATACCTTTCGCGGCTCCACCTGTAGGAAATCTGAGATTCAAGGTAATGTTTATTTAACTCTAATATACCGTTCAAATAATTGTTACTTTGGAGCCGTTCGGGTCGATTCGACCAGAAGTTACAATTAAGTAAAATAAATATATTAATCGATGAGATGCCATGGGAGTCTACGAAAATATTATTGTGCTTTAATTGCGTTTACAGGTGTTCTATAATTGCACTATATAATGTTACAATTTCGATTCGAATACTCTAGAAGGGTAGCGATAATATCATTATGCTTTCGCGTTGGCATGCAATTGAGGGATACGATACATATAGTTTACTAGTTCCTTGTGCCCGGCGTTGTTCGGGCTTTTTAGGGGGTGGGCTTTAGGTAAATAAAGGCTGTTTGATCTTTGTACAGTATTTTTGATGGAGTAGAAGAATATCTGCGTGTGCCTGGTGTTGCTCGAGCTTTTGTCAAATTTTGTGCAGATACGTTGAACGGTATAGAACCCTTTGGGTACTTCAGCTAAGTGGGGGTGGTTGGGGGGTGCGGACCCCCGCAGTATTTCTTCTAGGGCGTCGAAGAATATTCATACCAAATTTGGTGCGGATGCGTTGAACGCTACAGAAGCCTTTGCGGAACATACATACATACATACATACAAGATTTGACTGTTATATATGTAGAGATAGTTGTAGTGTATAGTAAAATCTGCACAGGACATGTGCAGTTTATTTGAACCATAGAAATTGTTCTTTTAAAACTTGAATTTTGTTTGTTTTCTCAATATTTATAAGATCTGTACTAGCTGCTTTTTGGAGTTTGCAATTTTTCTTTCCAAAAGTATGCATAATTTTTTGCGTAATTAAGCAAAGCAATAAATTATAATGAGTATACATTAAGAGTGTTGTGTAACGTAATAATACAATGCTGCGTCACCGAACCATGATTCATCAATTTTGCATTGTTAAATGTAGGCGATACATACATATAATGAAAGATACATACGATTACTCAACAGAATTTTATTTATCATAATTTCTATTAATTATTCTTATATTTATCGAATACATTTACTTTAGGATCCCCAACCACTTCCGCCATGGTCAGACATCAAGGATGTCAGCAAGGACGTCGAATATTTTTGCACCCAGATGGACCAATATTCGCCTGGCAAATTGATCGGTGACGAGGACTGTCTTTATCTAAACGTTTACACGAATTCCTGCGATCAATCGAAACCGATTATGTTTTGGATCTATGGTGGTTCGTTCATCGTAGGAACCGGAAGTTCTATTCACACCAGTCCGGATTACCTTCTTGCGAAAGACGTCGTCGTCGTTACAACTAATTACAGACTGGGCGCGTTCGGTTAGTGGCATTGTCACATCTAACGTGAATTTTCTGCACGTGAGAATCTTCATTCATAAAAAAATGCAGCTTCGTATTTATTAGGTTTACCAAAAAGTTCTGTTCGATCATGAGTAGACTGCGGGTGTTTATGCAAATATACATTTGTATTTCTTAATATTTTATATACGTATGAACGAATGGGACATGGAGAATGATCTGCCTGGAGCAGACACAGGACTTACACATTCTATTTCTACAATTTGCTTCAGATAATATATTTTACATGCCTGCATATGTTAAATTGCTTAACATCCGCAATCTA
This sequence comes from Macropis europaea, assembly GCA_916610135.2. NCBI lineage: Eukaryota > Metazoa > Arthropoda > Insecta > Hymenoptera > Melittidae > Macropis > Macropis europaea. The sequence continues at coordinate 18,157,699 of OU744345.1, read as the reverse complement.
ATCATAAGTCACAAGTGAAAGATACCAGGGATTATAAAACGTATATTTATTTTCGGCTAGCCAATAATATAATTTTTTTTCCTGTAATTCTTTGTTACCTTACTATGTTCTGCCTCTTTAGCACGCTCTCTACCACGCCACTTTGAAGAAAATTTTAGAATGTACCCAACATTTTGTTTGTTATTTTTAGATCAGTTTTTAATTACATTGCCTTTTGAGAAATCGGGAAGTCAGACCCCTGGAGATACGGAATAAAAACTGCAGTTATTTTGGAGGAATAAACACTTTTATAGCGACGCGCTATATTGTAAACCACTGTGGCTCATATACAGGGTGTCCCATTTTAATCAATCCAAGCAATCGTCTCCTGAACTATTCATTGCTCGAAACAATATTTTAAACAGAACTTACAGAACATACTTAAACAGAAACATTGTATAGAATGTAATATGTACCTGGCTGTACGTAAAGATATGTACTCACATAAGAAACGGGTCAGAAATGATACGGCATCGGTCGGGCGAATGTTAAAATATTTTTTCCAGCATCAAATAGTTCATCAGACATGGTAAAGAACGTGTTAACACGTTGAACGCTACAGTGAATACGGCCATGCCTAATCAGACACAATATAATTTCCTATATTTTACATAAATCATAAAGAAAAAAGAACATTTGAGTACTTGATCGTGTTCGTCTATTCCTACATTATTGTTTCAGTATGAAGCTCGCTCAAAATTTTGCGACAATCAATAATTATTTAATTTAATTAAATTTGAGGTGTCAGTCGCCGGTGACTGACGCAGCGTTCAACGTCTTAAGAGATATTTCATTTTCTCTTTATTTATAAAACTTTCCAAGGATTCCTGAACCTGAAACATCCTGCCGCGCCCGGAAACATGGGCCTGAAGGACCTTATCGCAGCTTTGGAATGGGTGCAGCAAAATATCGCGAATTTTGGAGGAGATCCCAACAATGTGACGGTTTTTGGTGGCAGCGCTGGAGCGATATTAACGCACGCCTTAGCGGTATCGCCATGTGCCAAAGGTTGTTGCTAATCGTTACCGGCTGCAAATCAGTTGCAAGTATGAATATTCTGAAGTAATTGTTAACTGTAGGACTCTTCCACAAGGCGATCTGCCAAAGTGGATCATTATTGTGTCCCTTTGGGGTGAAACAAAGTCGTCCTGAACGGGGTTTCAAGCTCGCATCGCTTCTGGGCATGGATTCTACGGATCCTGAAGAAGTTGTAGAATTTTTACGAACGGTTCCTGCTGCGAAAATCGTGGAGGCCACGAATTCCATTCTTCAGCCGGAGGCAAAGAGCTTTTCTTTATTATAGGAAGAGCTGCTCTTTATTTATATTCTTTATTATTATACGTATATTTATATACGTGATAGATGCACGTTTAACCCTGTGCGCTCGGGAGACGATCCTCAGTCGCCAAGTGGTTTCATGCAATAACCCGAATGACGACTGAGAGGCGACAATGACTGTTTTATAAACTTTCCTGAGATCCGACTCTCACTCAATATCATGTCTCTTATAATGCAAAAATACATGAAATATTGACCCTTTGCATTCGAAGGTTTCTTCGCTGCAAGGAAATAGCAACTAGCGGCTGTTTTATTTAAAAGTAAATGAAATTTTTTACAACTAACATAAAAATAAATCATACTCAAATTCATGGATGGAACTATTTTAGTTACATATTTAATGTGTTTTTATATTATACAAGACCTAATACTGAGTGAGAGTCACGTCTCAGTCGTCATGTATGGTAACAACTATACAAACAGTTAATTCAATAGTTTTTCTTTTATAATTTATATTTAAAGCAAGTTCTTTGATGTCTGGCTAAATGTGGTATTGTCCACTGTTACGTACAACGTACTGAGCCAGTGATGGCCACCGGAGCTGTGGCCTTCCCCCTCTCTAGGTCCACTCCCTTCGTTTCAGTTACCTCCAGTTCTCTCCTCATTCCTGGTCGTGACAGATCACAGCCTATACGAGGGGAATGGATCTAGAGTAGGGGAAGACCGCCGCTCCGGTGGCCATCACTGTACTTAGCAATTGGTTATTGTTTTATAGGAAAATATCATTTTCGATCTGCCTTTCGGTATTAACAGCGACGCGGTGGCCGACAGACCCGTCCTTCCATTGCCAATAGAGCAGTTGCTATCAAATGATGCAAATATTCCTATCATAATCGGATACATGACACACGAGCTGCTTACATTTGTCAAAGGTGAATCGTAGAATTTTAAATACACAAATGAGTAGCTGCCGAAAGTACGAGGGTCATTCAATAAGTAAAGAGACAAACGGCTGCTGTCATAATGCGGTCTATTTAACAAATCTAACATTTTATCTATTTATTTATTTCTCGACATAATCCCCTGCTACAATTATACACTCGCCCCATTGCTCCGCTAGTTTTTTTTCTGGCAGCAGCAAAGAATTCTATATGTCTTGTAGTCTGAACAAGTGTGAGCATTTCTTTTCACTTCTTCGTTGCTGTGAAACTCCTTGAAGGGGCCAAATAAAAAGAAATCTGATGGTGCAAGGTTTGGACTATGATGTAGATGCAGCACAACTTCACAGCTTAATTTTCTTTAATTTTCTTTATTTTTTTTTTAATAATTGTCTAACAGCTGTTTGAAATTGATGACAGGAATGCCCACTTATGGTTTTGACAGTGTTATGCTTTTTATTTACATACTTTTTTAGTTACAGCCATTTGGCGCTTTACTTACTGAATACTTATCGTGGTCTCGCTTTATGAATTGATTACACATATTCTTTTTTCGCATTTAGATAAGAGCGAAAAGGCAATGAGTATGTACAATCATTATCTACCATTATTCGTGAAAAACTTGGTATTACTAGAAGACTCAGAGGATAAGAAAATGACGGAATTAATGAGAGCTGTTAAAAATCGATATTTCGATGGACAACCGATCACTGCGGACAAGATTAATAATGTTTTGGAATTTTTTACCGATGTTTATGTTTATATTCCAATGCAGATATACGTGGAGAATAGATTGAACAGGAAATCTTCGCCTACTTATGTGTATAAATATTCGTACGTGGGTAACGAGATGACATGCGCGGACTTCTTGTCAAAACGTCTTCTCAATAGTGAGTTCGATATCACGAGCTTATCTTGTGTCCACATTTCAGTTTTAATATTAAGAAAAATGTTCTAGGAGCCTCTCATGGCGATGAATTGTCGTATTTATTTTATTCGCCAATTTTCAAGGCTGAAAATCCTGAACCTCCAGCGGTGGGGACGAAGGACAGAATCACTATAGAACGTTTGACTAGAATGTGGACCAATTTTGCTAAAACAGGGCAAGTAGTATTATTCTAGATAAATTAATCTCGATTATAGAGTGTGAGTCACGAAAATCAAGACACCTATGCATAGGGAAATTTCTTTTAATTCTGCAATAGTGTCAATATGATTTTTATCCGAGTTGTACCTTTCCGAGAATAATGGGTCTGCAACTCAAAATATTTGTATTATAATACATTTTTTCCTTTGATCTGCCAAAAAAAAAGGTTTGGTCTACCTCTACCTACTTTGATATTTCTTTTCTATTCACAAATTGGCATAAACATGACACGTTTTCTTCTTACAATTAGTACTGCGGAATTAGCCGAGTTTAGTAAAACGAGTAAATATTAGACAGTTAATATGTTAAATTGCATAAATATCCGCAGTCTATTTATAACATACAGACCATAATCTGTATCACGAGTGTGATTCGTTAATATAAAGCAAGGGGTTAAGTATAGTCCTAACGAATGAATAATTTTCTGTTCATTTAGAAATCCCACACCGTCTCACGATGAATTTATCAAAACCACTTGGAAACCCGCGACGAAAAACAAACGTAATTGTTTGGAAATCGGCGACGATGTCAAACTATTAATGGCGGCACCACATATTTTAAGTGACGGATTCTAAATACTAACCACTTCGGAATAAACGCTGACAGTAGGAAGAATGAAACACTCGATGTAAGTCTGTTAGATTATAATACAACCTTTGAGGGTATATATTTTTTTATTTGTTTTTCTCCACGTAGAACTTACAGTAGTAACAATAATACATAAAGTCGCGAGAAAACTAAAAGGTGCAAAGTAAGTAAAATAATAAATACATTAAGATACTTCTAATGCTTGTAAAACGTAACTGACAGCTATTTACACGCATCGAAAGATCGAACGACACTCCTCGGCTGGGTCGTTCGCGATAAAACCGTGAATAATTTGCATCATTATACGCGAAACCATGGAAAGTCTCGAACGTATCTACACGAAGAGTTAATAGTAAAATCGAACCTCGGTCGCTTTTGATTACGTTAACATCACAAAATTTGGAGTGCAATTTCGATCGAAACATACAAAAATGTTTACATATTCGTTTTACGCGCATTCCTCTCAGACTATGCGAGATGGACAAGTCACATCTCTCAACTTATTGCTATCACATGTAAAATTTCGATTTTTACCATTTTTTTTTAAAGTCTCCACTTATAACATCTCGACTTCTTTATTTATATAAACTTGAATGAGATTTTCGATTGATCGAATGACTTTCTCAAATTTTCGCGGATACACCATTAATGTTCGAGTGATATTAACTTGTTCAGAGTTTTATTAAATCATTTATCTTCTTTTAAATTGTTTGTTCGATACCAATTTATTTATATCGAATAAATACGAATGAAAGGAAACGAATTGATTGTTTTACAAATGTAATAAATTCGTCCCTGAAGACGTTAAGTTCGCTTATTTATTCCAGAAGGCGAAAGCCTTTTGTATCCTGTCGTTGTGAGGCTTTCCCGCCGCCATCGGGACCGTTGGAAAAGCACGTTGCGATACTTGGGAAATGTTCGAGGGAGACTTCGATGCCGCCGCCTCTTTCTCGAACAATTTCGCGGTGCGACTCACGTTTCCGGTTGGCACGAACTTACTGCGAATGCGCCCGATTAGTAGCCTCGGGTCCTCAATTTCGCTGGGAACTGTAAACAGGAAGGCATAAATTATAGAAAATTATTAATAAGTCTCTGAGAGTGTTTGTACATTTTAGAAATAAAATATGTAACCCTGAAATGTTTGCAAGTCGGAGAATTATCCTCGAGATCTGACTGTTATGTCAGTACTGGGACATAAAAGTATTTAATCCTTCATGTCTGGAAATTTTCAATTAATATTTAATGTTTACTTTAACGCTTTACTGCAGAAGACTCCAGTAAATGATACACGCTTTCTTTTGAAAAATTCCAGAGCTCGGAGGGTTAATAAGAAAAACTCTTCCTATGTTTTAATGATTTAATTTCACCCATTGACGGCCTTTTTAAGGAACTTTCGTAAACAGACGTGATTGGATTTTTTTAGACTCATTTCGTATTGTAATATTTATACTAACGTTTATAAGTATCTGGACACCTAGCAAATTCAGAGAAATAACGGATTAACTGTATAATACTATAACTACTACTTAATTAAAATAATGTTAATTGAACATTATTTATTAATAAATCTGGCTTTTGTTGTTCAATAATATTTGTACAATTGCCATTAATAAACCAATCAAGAAACTATACTTGCAATCTTTTTTAGTGATATCTACAAACATGTAAATGTCCGGATACTTTTGGACGGTAGTATACATATATACAGATGCATATTGTTTTCAACAGTTCTCAATAATTATTCTAGATGTACCTTAAAATATATTAAATATATAATTTAATATTTCAATAATTAGAAATAATTCATAAGATAATCAAATCGTCTTCCTCTTCTTAATTAAAAAATCATTGCAGGAGTTACTGTCACTCATTTCCTGCATTAAAATACTGTTCGTGCTACTACACTGAACTGTATCCATTTTACGACAAATTAATAACTGAAAATATAGAAAATATAAGAAATTGGCTAGATTTCACCAGAGGCTGAACCTGAAGAAATTTAAATGAAGTAGAATTGAAAATCATAAATCTTCCTTGTCAGTTAACTTGTGACTAATATTTAGAAAACATTTATGGAACACAACTGCCCATAGAATATGGAAGAAAAGTTAAGATTATTCATGTGGTGAAAAATCAAGAAACAATACGCATAAAAAAATTAATTCCTGAATCTAAAAAAATCGTTCACGAAACTGGGTTTTATTCTCTTTAATTAAATCTGCTAACATATAATGTACAGAGTACTTTAAAATCGATGCTTTCAACTTTGGATGCGTATAACATAAACATATAACTGAACAAAAAAATGTTCGAAAACATGAGTCTAAAAATCCATAATTTTCAAGATATAAAAAAAATTTACTTTCCTCATGAGAGATGTTCACTCAAATTTGTCTTTATATCTGCAAAAATCTAGATTTCCCGACTCCTGTTCAATGAAGCGTATTTATTTATTTGATTAAATACTGCGTGTACTAAAAATTAAAGCCATCAAATTTTAAAACACCCTGTAAACGAAGCATTTTGAAAGTTGCAACGTGGTAGGCTGAAAAGTACAGACCACTTGACGAAATTGAAAAGAAAGAGTGGTTTCGAGAGCTCTAGCTTCCCTAAAAAAGTATTAATAAAAAAAATTGCACATCGAGAACACACCTTCATGCTGTCGGTTAATTTCACGCGAAGCTTTAGGCACACCGGTCAGCGCAACTACCTCAGTTCCTTTGGCATTATTCTTTGGATCACCAGCAACATCCTGCGCAGTCTGCTCCATCGGCGTTTCACTATGTTCGTACAGTTTTTTCGCCTTCAACACGCTCTTAACGTTACCATTGTTATTCTCAATATCCGCTTCTTCCTCTATGATCGACGAGATGCCCAGTTCGTTCACCTGCTGCGAGGAGGTGGAAAAATTCGAAATGCAATCACCGAATCCAGAATCACGAGAATCCCCTCTGAACACGCGTCGATGCTTCTGCGAGCTCGTGTTCACTTCTTGCTCCATTTTTTCCTTCGATTCCGTATCGATCTCTGACGTCACTTGCTCCACTTCTTTCTCTTCAGTGTTCGAGTCCATTTCCTGCGACTCCGCGACGGTTTCGTTATCGTTCGACTTCAATGAACTTTCGGCTTGAGCGGTTGAAAAATCGTCGAAATTAGTCTGGAAGTCATCGTGCAGGCTCATCTGTTCGATGTTTATCGTCTCGACGATCTCTTCCTTGATTACAATATGTTTCTCGATCTTCCGCTCCGAGATGATCTCGATGTCCTCGAGCCTCTGCGTAGGCACTGATTCCTCCGAGTAGAATTCCGTATGGACCTCGGTTTTCCGAGCGGTGTTGGTTTCTTCAGCGACTTCGGATCCGTTTCTCTCTGAAAACGATCTCCCGTGATCCCCGGCGGATTCATTATTCAGAGACACGTCGTCAAGGTCCGACGGTGCTGGCGTCTCTCTGCTTACAGAAGAGTCTAACGTTTCCTCTGGAACGATGTTCACCTCCGTCTTGTAGCAGAAGGAATACACGTTTCTGCCACGAGTACCAGCCTCTGGTGAGCTTTTCTCGTTTCTGTCTGCGACATCTTCGAGGTCGAAGCTTTTCTGATCGGCAGAGTTGATGATTGGAGGGGATTCGATGGGATTCGAACATGGATCCGTTGTAGGTGAAGATTCTGCTGTCGTCGTCGGACTTCTTCTGCTGTTTGCTGAAAGGATTGCCATCCTACCCAATGCACGAATGGCGTTTCCTGTTTTCTATTGCAACAAACGAAAGCGCACACGCACGCACAATGATCAAACGCATGCTGAAACTATAGTGCCGGTGTAGCGTTAGGTATTCTGCTCTTAACGAGGGGTGAAGAATTGAGAACATTTCTATTGTAAATGGAGATTGAATATTTTTCTGGGTTTGGAGGATGGTTTCTTGGTATCATAAGTTCCTCTCATAAATAATGTCGTCTTTACGGCTAATTTTAGGCACATGTTATAAATTATAATTACATTCAACGTTTGCAGTAAAACAGAGTTTGATCGAAAATCGACAGTTCTGTACAGTTGTATGGGCTGTACATTTTTCCAATATCAGAAACACAATTAAATTTACATAACAAATTTAACGTAACAAATCATAACTCTTCAGAATTAATTAGGTGATTAAGCGTTCTTTTTTTGTTTTAACGGCTATACTCGTAGATGATTTTGTTAAAGATGACCGTAATCGACGCTAGTACTGATAGGATTAATTATGCAGGTGCGAATCATTACTTTTAATGGCTTTGTTCCATCATTAAAATAGTTTTTATATCCTTTATTCATAAAAGTTCCGATTTTTCGAGCCTAAAATTCATTTAAATCTGATTTAAAATGTTCAGTGTAACTGGATTTTATTATTAAGTAGAAAATTTGTGAACTACCTGAGTCAATAATAATTTGGAAAATACAACAAGATTCGAAAACTCGTAATGTACGTCTCGTACATTCTGTCACGAATACACTTGTGTTTATTCAACGTTTATTTGTTTAACGTATATTATACGCGATAAACGCGACATTATTTATGGAATAACCTGATAAGTTACCGATTGAAAATAAAATGGTAGCTAATTGAGACAAAGAGGTGTATAATTAAAAATTGAGTGATACGGCAATGTTTATTTTTCTGTGATCCTTTTTTCCTTAAACGAAACGATAAATTGTCTGAGATTTCTGTGACAACATCAAAAGGGTTCTGTCCAGTTTCATATAACATAAATATTAGCGATTTTGCAATACATCAAACTAGCACGAGGTCAAGAAAGATCGTCAAACAATACAGACACACCAAATTTCAAGGATTCTTACCTGCCACTTTCTTCGTACGATGAATTTCTTCAATTTCTCTGTCGGCAAGGCCACCCTGCTCATAGCTTCCGCGTGTTGCGCCATCCAGGGATGTTCCAAGCACTGTCTTGCCGACATTCGCAATCTAGAGACCAACGGACATCAGTATCTCATTCTAATATAGGCTCATGAGTTCATAAAAGTGAAAGAAGATAGTTTGTTGAACACCTACTCCTTTCGTTTCACAAGCAGTCCACTGATGAACTCCTTAGCGTCGTTCGAAATGGCGTCGAACGCTTCGTCTTCCAGGTCGTAGTCAGCTCGAGTGATATTCGCGAAGGTTTCAGCATCGTTGTCACCCATAAACGGCGACAAACCGGTCAATCTAAACATTCATTGTCATATTTCTTATTTAACTGAATTATTGCAACTGTTACGTTGAAATATTTCTGATGTACATTCAGCCATTCTATAGAACAGCAATTCTTAAACTGTGGTCTGCGGACCTTTGGGGGTCCGAGAGTTAATAGTTAGGCGTCCGTAAGTGATTTTTTTAATATTGATAAAGCTAATTTTTACAAAGTTTGTAAAATAAACTTGAGATTGTAATAATTTTTGTAGTGAAAAATAAATAGCTACTATACATGAAAATATTGTCTTCCCTTGTACTAAGCAAAAGCATAAAGTTACTGGTTAGGGGTCCAGCAAAATGGACATTATATGAAAGGGGTCCTCAAACTTATTAAGTTTAAGAACCGCTGCTACAGAAGATAAAATCAGCTATAATGCGAATAATGATTCGAGCCTAGCTCCACGTTGATTCCAAGGAAGGTATGCGTTATATTAACACAATGAATGCCAAAGTAAAAACAGACATACCTCGCCAGACATGATATAATTTATTATTTTTAATATAAATTCTAAAGGAAAAAAATATTCGTGAAAAAATTACATGTTGGTGTTTGAAAAACTGAAAATTTGTACGCATTAGCTACTACCCATTCAAGAGACCCGATACTTTTTTAATTGACAAACAATTCAATGATACTTATCGATTGCAGCAGATTTAAAATGAATTGTTTTAAAACTGTAGAAATTTGTTGAAGACTGAGTTGAAGAACTGTTCAAGAAATGGAACAAGGACACCAAAATTAATATTCAATTTATCGATAATTAAAAATGTGTGCAATTGTAGAATTATTTAAAACGTCGTACTTTATGACATGATCTGCGAATTTATATTTATTTTAACCGTGAACGTAGTATTGTTTGAATACTTGCGTGAATCTGCGTACGTAATTAGGTCAGTAAAAAAATTCAATGAAACTTTAAAAGTACTTACAATACGTAGCAGATGACACCGACGCTCCACATGTCTGATTCAGTGCCGATCGGCTCATAGCTGATGATTTCCGGTGGAATGAATTCCGGTGTGCCGAAGAGGACTCTGATAGGGGTGTCTGGTTTGAGGGTTTGAGCCAAACCGAAATCGATCAGCTTGATCTGGTGACATGTTCGCGTCCTGCACATGATGTTCTCTGGCTACAAATAAAATAAAATATAAATAATCTCCTTGTCTGCCAACCAGAAAGCACTATACTTGTATTTACAAGATTTTTATATTGTCCAATTTATAGGAACTGCAGAAGAAAGATAATTTTGTTCAGCAAATGTACGTGATTATTGTTGGTAGTACTTTCGTTCTAAATAAGATGAATATTGTTTTAATTCTTTATTAAGGTAGAGACTCATCAGGATACTTTTATTGATTTAGATGTAACAGTCTAAGTTATAACGTTTCTTCGTGGCTACTGAAGTTTTCTACAATTCTAATGTATTTTGTTATTGTTATTTTATTACATGAATATATGAAATTTTATTTATTCTATACTGTCAAGAAGAAATAGACAGAAAATTGTATTCAGTTAACTTCGAGTATTACTTACATTAGAAATTATTGAACATTTTAATAAATATTAACTTTTCACTCCATATGCCCTAATACTTTTTCACATAGCGTTCGATATTGTTTCAAGTTCCAGAGTAAAACATAGGATATTTAATTAAAAAAATTATATTTATAGAAAGAAAGAACTTGCGATACTTTCTGTTTTGTAATTAATTTCTCGTTCGAAACAGGATATACTTTTACATATAATATTCTTTTATTTATTTTTCGAGACTGTCTAAAAAATCGTGTTGACCGTCACGTGGAACATCCTATAGACGCCTTTAGTAAAGTAAGAGTTAATAAAAATTAACACCGAAATATTTGATCTCGAGTTAACTGAGTAATGTTTCCTCACCTTTAAGTCCAAATGCACCACGTTGCTCTTGTGCATGTACTCGACACCCTCGCAAATCTGCCTCATGAAGAGTATGCTATCTCTCTCAGTGAGCGTGAAATCGTCTGCGACGACCCTTTCGAAAAGTTCGCCACCCGATATGCTGTAAAGAAATTTTAAAAACAATTTTTTAACGCCACGACGGACCAAATTCTCCTGCTTAATATTGTAAAAAATTTCCAGATTTCGGCATTGCTGCTATGGCAAAATATTTTATTATTTCATCCGCATTGGAGTAGCTTCATCAGTGTCTCAAAACACAGGAAATTTTTGTTTATTTATTTATGTAAATATTAACGCTACCCCGTGTCACACATGTGTGACGCAGCAATTCTCAGGATAGATCGAACTCACGTACGTGCGACAGCAATAAATTTATCAGGTTATCCCATAAGTTATATTATTGTCCATCTTATGGATGATTTGTTAAACAAATACGAATATATCATTGAATTTTATTTAATAAAGATTTCAGTACGCAAGTTGTGGAATGTGGAAGGTATACTTATTTTATGGGATAACGTAATATTAATTCCTTCAAAATAACCTGTTGCACGTATGTAAATGTGAGATGAGTGTCACATATATGTGACACTATTTGCAATACTCAATTGGAGCCTGTAATACATTTTATGCGTACATAGTCAAAAGATATTTACATTGCATTTAATAGAATCATTAAAAATGTCGCGTGGTCTGTGGTGGAAGATTTTTACACTAAATTGTGGTCGCGAACGTATTAAAGAGAAAGAGACGACAGAATAGTATACGCATGCTTTAACAATGCGGTAATAATACTTAACACGTTGACAGTCACGCCAGATTATGCGAGGTGCTTAATTTGTACTTCTAGAAAATGACTCTTTTTATAAATACTACAATTAAAACTGTTACACGATTAATATACAATTTTCCTCGACGATCAAGGCAATGAAAAATACCCATTCGCGTGACATTCAGAGTGTTAACTTATTAACTGGGGAAGACAAGTTTACTCGTCCTATGGAAATTGCTCCGCCATAAGCAAGATGCCTGTTAATTGTTCTCACAGCATTTGCTGACTAATATTTAAACCAGTTGATCGAAAAAGACAGTTTAACGTGTCATTTGAAAGTGTCTCTTTGATGAACAACACAATTTACTTCATATTTATTCGTCTTTAACTACACAAAATAGGCATTCCTAATCAAAGAGCGACCCGGTTAATAGGTTAAAGAATGACTGCTTATAGTAGATGACTCAAAGTACTTTTAAATAAAGAGATGTACTCGAAAAGAAGATGGCCTTTGATAGGTCTTCTTGTTCACAAGAATTAAAATGTTTTAAAAATTTCTGTCAACTCGATACGCATGGTAGTTCAATTATTTATTTTGTATATACATAAATGCTTACTATTCGGTGACCATGACGATCTCCCTCGGGCTCTCGAAAGCTGCAGCTAAAAGAAGAAGCTTCGGATGTCTCAGTATGTTCATTATTCGAATCTCCTCCCTCACTTGTTCACGATCCTTCGTTTTGATTGTTCTAACGAATTTGGCTGCGAAACTCGTCCCACAGGACTTTTCTACGACCCTTCTAACGGTACCGTATCGACCTTTTCCGAGTTCTTCTAACACCTCGTATCGACCGCCAAACAGCTGTCCATCTTCCATTTCGACCACTCTGGCCTCGAATGGGGGCTCGAATTCTGTGGAAATAATTCATTCGTTAGCAATTAAGAGGTCTCAACTAAAAATTAGGAAATAACTTGAAATTTGTTGAAATTTTTTCTAGGCTTAACAGATTGTTGACCGGCCATGATTATACTCGTGTTAGCACACGCAGTGACTTATGCATTTATTAAGGTACACAATTTTGTCGGTTGTTATTATGGTGTTGTTGATTGTGTTTGTTTAGATTTGTGCATTTTAATATTCAATTATGGAGATAGCCGGTGACTCAGGTTACTTTTTGCATAAAACAGCTGGTCAAGAATTTGTTAAAATTGCCTAAAACGTGCTGTTTCCTGGATGCAGCATCGACAAATTAATTCTTGGAATTTTTGCTACACAAAATACCTGGAACGAGATACTGTTTTCTGTATGGCGATGAAACCTGGCTAATCAAGTACGTTCAAGTAATTAGTAAGTTTAAGAGAATTCGGCGTAGAAAGAGAAACGTTACTTCCTTCACTGCGAAAGTCGATGCTGTGTCACATGCCAAGAACAAGAACAAGGACAAGAGCTTACTGTAAAGAGCATGATGCAAGAATAATGCTCTTTTTCTTTAAAATAACAGTAAAACATCACCTGACATCTCAAGGCTTCTATTAGATTGCTGCATACGAAATGTCAAATTTCTATCAGTATTCAAATTCTGTATGAATTTATTAGCTGCATATTATTAATTTATAAAACTTGTAATACTTTTATTCCCATAAAACAATAGGAAACGTTATCAATAACCAACAAGTTCATAAGAAATATTAAATGACATTAACAAATTAAAAGGGACTATGACATTTTTGAAAGGCAGAGATTTATTCCAGTCAATTTAATGCAAATAAACAGAACAATACTGTGATCGTTAAGAAGCCCTATAACGATCGAAGCACCGTTAAAAATAAAAAAACTATTTTTAAAAACTCGGTCTGAAGAAATGAATCAATCTTCAGTTTCCATTTATTAAACCACATGAAAGTGCAAAAACAGCAAAGTACCAAAGTGCATTTCTGTATAATCATCCGCAATCTGGTCGCAAATAAGATAACACGTTGAACGCCGTGGCAGTCACCGGTGACCAACACCTCAAATTTAATTTAATTAAATAATTATTGAGTGTCACAAAATTCTAAGCGAACTTCATACTGAAACATTAATATAGGAACAGAAAAACACGATCGATTACTAAAATCTTTCTTTCTTTACGATTTATATAAAAAAATATTACATTATGTCGTATCTGATCACGTATGGCTGTTTTCACTGCGGCTGTCAACGCGGTAAGGTAAAATGACGCTTGCCTTTCTGATGCAACGAAGAAATTCGCTCCCTGTGCTCACCTTCTTCATCAACCTGCGTTTCTCCTTCTCTCGGGATCCTGATGAACTCAGACTCGATCCCAGGTTCGCTGACACCGTGGATGTTCTCCGCTCTGATTCGAAATCGATAGCTCTCGCCAGGTATCACCGTATCTGTTCCGGGTGCTGGTACCGTGTGACTCAGAGAATGACACGACTCCGCGACGACTGTCCACGTGGTTTCACCTGTTCGATTCATTTCAACGGTATAGCCTGTAACGGTGCAGCCTCCATCGTAAGGCGACGATCTCCAGGTAACCGTTGCCGTTCCCGTGCTACAACACACGCTGGGGACACCTGCTGGTGGGTCGGGTGGACCTGGAAGAAATGTTGATTCAATTATAATAAGGGCCTACGATTTTAACCCTTTTCTATAACACACGCTGAGAATATTTGCTGATGGATATAGTGGACCTTGAGTCAGTTTACTACAGTAAAAAAAATGATTAAACTATAATGAGAGCCTATAATGTTAATTTAGTGGACCTGGAAGAAATACTGATTCAATTACAATGAAAGCCTACGATTTTAACCCTTTACTATAACACACGCTGAGGACGTTTGCTGCTGGATTTGGTGGACCAGTAAAAAAGTTGATTAAATTACCATGGGGGGCTACAAGTTTAACCCTTTTCTATAACAGATGCTGAGAACATTTGCTGGTGGATTTAGTGGACCAGTAAAAAAATTGATTAAATTACAATGAGAGCCTATAATGTTGATTTAGTGTACCTGTAAGAAATGTTGATTTAATTACAATAAGAGCCTATAATGTTAACTCTTTGCAGACGAGAACTTCTGTAAGCGTATGTCCTTACACGTGAGTCAAAGATATTTTTTGTATGACATAAGATTATGTGACGAAGACTTATATATTAGGTGTCAAGGAAAAAATGTTTTGTCTAATGTAGATTTTATTGGTATTATTTGAAAATAGTAATAGATAACTATATGGTTCTATATGTACGTATATGGTTCAATTTTTGCCTACGACCCAGTACTTAGAAGCATGATGTCGCTTATTTGTCGCCATTTGTCCAGAAAAGAGTAATTCACATGTTTAACAATTTGTTACTGCAGTTTATTTCAAGTGTTACAGTTCTCAGCTTTCTATCACAAGTTCTGGACACTTACTGTGACAGAGCACCAGACTACGTGAATTGTTATATTATTCCTGTGAAATAGTATTATAGATTTAATAAAATATGTGGATTGTTATAAGTAGGGACGATATAGTAATCTGTAGCATCCAGTGAACCATTTTCCGAGTGTATAAGTCGGCTTTGAAAAAACTTTATTTTAGATAGATTATGATTTGTAGTAGAATTGAATTTTTTAGTAGAAAAATTTGAAATAAACTGAAATATCCGAAGATTTAATAATTTCTGTTTCTGCTGTTGATGAATACACTTGAATATTAAACATGTTATTAAGTAATACGTATACGCGTGTACTAAAATCAGTGTGTCTTTACTTTTAATAAACACTCATTTTGAAAATGCCTTGAGTCAGTTTACTACTATGAAAAACGGTTGATTCGTTAAGATCTATGGAAAAATAATTATACTGAGGATAATTATAAAATTCCGATAGAACAAGTACAAAATAAGTTTCTCCATTATAGGCAATAATATTTTTAGAAACGTTCAAGTGCAAAATCTAAAATATCCCAAAATAGAAAATAATTGACATATACGGCTCTCAAAATAAAGGGTTCATATAATATTTTTAACGAGATCATTTATAGTGAATTAGCTCGGCGAACGCGGTTGACCCGCGCTCCGTTTTGGTGTTATGTCAATTTCCATGTGGTCACTTTTTCTGAACACACAGCTGTAAAAAGCGTCTCAAGGGCATAACGATGAACAAGCTACTAGAAATTATAAGCACGTACATTTTCTTTTAACCCGATTTCACAATATTTCGCATAATTTTTACGATTCTATCAAACCTAAGAAACCCTCTCTGTATGGTACTTCTAACACATTTTACAGTAACTTAAAAATTTTTGATTTTCTGTCAACAAATAATGATTTTTTGTTGGAACATTCCATATTTAAATTTTATTTTCACGATACGTACAGTGTGTCCGGTTTAAGTATACGCATTTCGTTATTTTTGAAATTATAGAAGATACAAACAAGTGGTTTTACACATATGAAGATATACAGAAATTTTTGTTTACATTATTATTTTATGAGATAACGGTTATGTTCACTCTTTTAAAATGGATTTATACTGGTTCATTATAGTAATTTTATTGTGCACTGTAAAACGATTTAAACGAGTTAAATACCTGGTACTTTTTATCAAATAATTTTGCGATATTATGACACAAATTTTGTCGCTTGGCTTAACGGATTACGAACCTAGCAATTCTGTGCGCATCTGTTTACACTTCTTCTTCAAAACTTCTTCGACACTTGCGTTCGTGGTCTTTTTGCAAGCCCTCTCATCTGTTTCAAAAAGCACTGTCTAGCACGTGACTCTAATCCCACCAACAACATTTCCTCCTACACTTTCGAAACTCCCAGACACCCTACTCTACTCCACCAAATCAATAAATTTTCCAGTTGACTAAAAGTGCACATTATTCGTGGAATTCGTCTCGCGACGCATAATGAATAAAATAAACCAGTATGATTCCAGTTAAAAACTGAACTTGACCTTGTTATCTCATAAAAGAATAATAAAACAAGTCGATGTATCATCATACGTTTTTCCTCGAACTAAAGAACATTTACACAAACCACTTTATTGTATCCTCAACAATTTAAAAATCAACGAAGTATATACACTCAAACCAGACCCACTGTACAACATTCTGTCTGTATAGGCTATACAAAATTTCATACAGAAGTAGCAGTGTACTGTAAAAACAAACGTTACTCATCGTGGAGTCCGTTAGAACTTCGCTCGTTCGTTCACGTGGCGGATGATCGAGGAAAACGAGCAGCCCGGGTGGAAAAATTAAACGAGAATCCGGTCGACGTGCGAAAATTCCGCCGGAGTGACACGACTCATGACATCGAGGCAGACGTCGTCGGCTGGGTTTCCACGGCGCACGCACTTCTTCAGCACTGGGAGATCCCGCGGTGGCCTCGGGTGAAGAGGAAGAGAGCTCGATGCGAAGAAGTTGGCGGCGGTGGTGGTGGAAGAAGAAACCGAGGAAGGAGGAATTATTGCGCGATACACGTCACGCGAGACTGTCGTCTGCCTTGTACGCGAGAAGAGGAACTGGACCGTGCGACACGCGCTCAAGCACGTGGAACAATGGCTGTCTCGTACTGAATTGCACTCGGAGACCTCGACAATTACCGTAATCGAATAAATATGAAGGGTACATGAGAAGGAGTAATGTCTGTTTTTTTCTTCTTTTTCGAAGATGAGATTACAGTTCATCTGTTCAGGGGTTAGACTACTGTGACGATCCGAAATAGTAGGTGATCTTCCGACGCAAATTATAAAAAAACGATACATCCTATTTAGTTGCGGTTCGGCATTTTATTTTGGCATATTATGAAGTATTGAAAACAATTATGCAATTTCAAGAAAGATATAAATGTATACGTCGCAAGACGGCTCCGAGCTGTGAAGGTCCTTTTTTGCGGAGGGTAAAACGGTGTACCTTCTAACTCAATTTTGGATTATTTGAAACAAAAAAACGAAATTTTTCCAGTAATTATATTGTGATGTCTAAGCGTTATCGTAGCCGTTTTTTAATCGTTTGATAATCCACTGAATACCAGAGTGTTGAAGAGAAAATGCCCATTTTCGCGAAACATTTGTCACTAATTTGTGTATAAATCCCACAAAAAGAAAAATTTTCCAAAAACCGTACTATAGTGCTTAAAGAATGTAATAACGAAGATGTCTGCTAAATTTTGTCGTAATCGCATCAGTATAAATTGAGAAATCGTGTACACCGTTTTGAAAAGTGTCGTTCTGAGATAATCGCGTTCACAGTTAAGGAAACGTATTATTTCTACGTCATACGAGTGTGAGTTCGGCTCTGTAGCTCCGAAACTAAGCTACATTTATATTTTGAAGCTTCTGCAATTCATTCTAGAGACTTCAGACTACAATTTGAGCGACAAAAAACTTTTCAGAAAATCGAAAATTTTCCAGTAGTCTACCCCTTAAGTGTTCCTCGAACGATCGATACGTGAGGGGTAAAAATCATAGTCGTGCAAGCCATATAATACTCATTTTGAGAAACAAAAGGTTTCAACAGTCTGATTGTAATGATCGCAACGCATTGAATATTGCTATGAGTAGTTGGAACCACTTTTTCTTTCAATGAACAGACATGTATAGATTGTATCTATGCACGCAAGTGAATATCTTAGAAAACTTGACTTGCACCGCTATGGCTTTCACTCCCTCATATGTTGTCACTACAATATTATGAATATTTATTGACAAACTGCATTTGCCTCACTCGTTCAATATTTATTGACAATACATTCAGTTTCGAGTTGGCATTCAACGATGTTTCATCAAAAGTAAACTTATGCAGCTGTAATTTTAGCATTATCGATGAAAAAAACCGAAGAAGAAAAGAGTGTGGACTAGGAAGTAGTTTTTACTAAAGCAACACAACAATTTTGCATATTTTGTGTGACCTGCGTGGCTGTTGATAGGGGCTTCAAACCTTGAGGGCATACTTGAAATGCAGCGCTCTATGCACTCCTTTATTTCTGGTGCACCATGCCACACTTTCTGAATGTTTTGCATAAGGACATCTTCAGTGGGATTGGATCTTTGGTCAACTAGACGTTTTATGGTGAACCATATGTTTCCAATCGGGTTTAAATCAGGAGAATTACCGGGCCAGGATAAAAGAGGTATTTTGTTTTAGCACACAGAATTCAACAATGAAATGATTTCACGTACATGAGACTCACTTCGTGTCGTTAGCAACATTCCAAAGAACCTAACGGTGCAAAATGTATACTTACCAAACTTGAAATAACCCGAATATTTTGCTAAGAATGTAGCATACGTTTAAAATTGAGGGTGTCCATAATAAAGTGGCAGGGTACTGTACCCATGTGTCACCGTAGCAGCGCTAATGGAGGGCAAAGGGCTGAGATCGTCCTCTCCTTTCACTTTTAGAATAATCCGCTGATTGACTGAACTATATCATTGCGTGTTTGGATAATTACGGAGCATAATTAGTCATTGTTCCGTAGATTGCTTAATTGTCTCGTGAAAGTTACTTGTAGAGGAAGTTCCCAGTTCGATTGGGTAACTAAAGTAATTATGAAACTTTGGGAAACTACACAGAGTGTTCTAATTAATAATGTACTTTTAACTGTTCCAGCTGTAGAAAGCTGTGAGCGAGTTCGAAAAATCGTACACTGTGCGCTATGGGCCACTATTCTAGTCAGAGTGCAAAGTTTATTCTACGCTATGGACGATTGTATTTGAATGATTTATTATATCAAGGTATCTTATTAAAAACTATATGTTTTGTTAAATATTTTACAGTTTTACAACACTGAAATAACTTAACAGTTGATAGACAACACATTATCCTAGTGAGATATTTAGTCTAACGCGTGTTCTCTTGTAGAAAATTTCAGCACGTGACGAACGTTTTCTCTGAAAGTCTTAAGGCGGTGAACGAAAAAAAAGTTTGACATAGTTGATTTTGGACACTTGATTTTGACTATATTGAATGAGAGTCGGTTTTATCTATTTATATTGCAATTACTTATTTAGATTTGTAGAACTTTATAAGAGAATTCAGTTTTGTATATTTGCTTTATATGAATACTTATGGAATGTTTCGTTTTGAATTTGTTTGTTGTAGTGAATCATACAAAATTTGTACAATGTTCACAATCGCTAATTAAACAACGCAATACACAAATAAATCAATATGAAAACTTGTAGCCTGTATGGCACGCTTCTCAAAATTAATCAATCTTTTTTTTGGGAAATGGTTTACATAAATATTCATATATAACACTTTTTTGTTTTTCACATAAATAAAACACGATATTGTATCAGAAAATATCAAAAAGTGGAATTATAATTATTAGAAAAAAATCTGACAACGCATTTATTAGTCACACTAAAGTATATGAAAATAAAAAACATAGTTATGCTATCCGGTACAGAAAAATATTTTTGAAGGTCTTTTGTGTAAGCCTGGCTAGCTCAGTCGGTAGAGCATGAGACTCTTAATCTCAGGGTCGTGGGTTCGAGCCCCACGTTGGGCGATTATTCTTTTTTTTAATTAAATAATTTTTTCCAGACTGCTTTTCCACATCTCTGTGGATCTTATTCAATCATTTCACTAATTTCGTTACATAATTCTTTCTTCTTTAATACCGATTTGGGATTTAAACAATTTTTATTGACTGAACGATTTAATTGTTTGTCTTGATATTTTGTTACCTCTGAAAAAGTAATCATGATGACTACTCCAAATTTCTACACTTATTTACACACTTCTCGTATCAAAAGAATTGTTTACTTCTGCAATAAATAATAAAATGAACCTCCGAAAATTGGACGGTTTCTCATGTTTCATTGCTTGCGAGGGATCTATACAAGAAATAGAATCAGTATGAAAATTCTATACAGAGAAGTATTTGTTTTAAATCGGTTCTAGGATTTTATTAAGAGATACTGGTTGTTCATATCGGAATCTACTATAAAAATTTGTGAAGTATAAAATAGAAATTACGTCGGAGAAGAATCAAATATTTTTGAAAATCCAGTGGAATCGAAAATCCACGGAAGCAGAATATTTCCTGACATAGGAAACTGTCTAATTCTACACGCAGACGCACAGATGTTCGATTCATATCGCGTATTTATAAATCGCGCGCGTTATCGTCTAGGTTTAAACGAATGATGTAATCTCGCTTGTTTCAGAGCTCTGTAAACATTAATCGTTCCGCGATATTCGCCAGCATTATCTATGCAGATTGTTTGCACGAGTGCTTCCTATCTGGGTCAAGTGTTTACACGGTTCACGTAGTCTCTTAACTTCGAGTTCGCAGTACGATCAATTAGCCACATTATTTTTTGGTAAAAATTTTTGGACGTACCTTCGACAGCAACGCTGAAACATCGACGATCTCTGCCTAATTTGTTTTCCACATGCACCTCGTATTTTCCAGCGTTATCAGCCGTGACGTCGTCTGATATCAGACAGGACACGCCTCCTCCATAAGTGATTGCAGTCTTTTTATTTGCAGCCAGCTCTCGACCCTACAACCAAATTGTATACCTTCGATTGTTATATGATCCATGATAGAATTTAAATTTTTAGACGAGTAGATAGTCATGGAAATTTCATTGACTTCAGTGAAAAATGCCATATCTAATCAGACACATGAATTCCTTGTTTTTACATGTACAGATTCTTAAGAATAAAAATATTGAACTATAAAATTGTATACTTATTATTTTCTACTACTATTTTAATACTGACATGGGTAAGTTCTGAATATTTCTTTTTAATAGTCAGTAATTAAATTATTTGTAATAATGTTGGGACATTAACATCAGTACAGTGTTCCAGAGTTGGCTGGAAGTTCTGGGTCCCGAATGCTCTTCCAGCCAACCGTGGAAGACTGTAATAATATGAGAATCAACTATAAAAAGCAAGGAAGTATTACATTTGAGTCGAGGAACACTAAATGTGCTAAATTTCTTGAACATTTTGAAAAAATCAGTAATTATTCACTTAACCCCTTCAAGAACGAATTTACTGAAATTGAAAGAAAAAAAAACGATTTAATTTGTCTTTCTATTATATTTATACACTTTCATAGCTATTAAACAAAAAACAAACGATTGAAAAGACTCAGAAATATTCATTTACCATAATATTTCTTATACCGTTATCAGAAACATTTAAAAGTAAAATGAAGACTAATTATACGCATGTGAGTCACTATCCCTAAAGAGATCAAATTGAAATTAAATTTAAGACACCAGTAATTCCCACAGTAACCAACTTGTTAATAATATTGCCTAAAAATAAATTACTCTAAAAGATGGTATTTAAATTTATTCACAGAGTAAAAAATCCCTCAAACATAATCGATATCATTGGAACTATCGTTCTCCAATTTTCGCCGATTTCATTCGCTCGAAATACAGGAACAGAGGTTTCTTTGTCTGCCACAGTCTCAACAATCTCTTTTGTACTCTGAAGACCGAAATTCTTTCTTTTTAGTCTGAAATATTTAATACAATAAGTCGATAGAAAAATGGAAGCACTTGAAATATTTCAAGGTAATAAGAAAGAATTTCGTTTTCAGGATGGTAAAAGAGATTTAAACCAGAAGTCAATAGAAGATGGTAACACTTGAAATATTTCTGGGTAATGAAAAAAAACTTCGTTTTTATGATGGTGAAAGAGATGTAAACAAGTCAATAGACGATTGAAGCACTCGAGAAAGAGTAAACTCTTTCACAGTAACATCTTATTCAGCTAACAAACGTGGAGTACATTTAAAAATTTACCGCTCGAAGCCACTTGACGCGAGGTTCCGGATGACCTCGATACGTAACCCGGAGGACCACTCTGTTTCCCCTGAAGACCGTGACGTCAGCTGGTACCTTTACAATAGCTGCTGCTACGAATTCCCTCGGCTCCTCAACTTCCTCCACTCTCGTTGGAATTTCTTCGTTATCCTTCGAAACCGATGGTTCTTCCGGTTCTCCAGTGACCGGTGCACACTCGCCGCATATTACAGGCGTGTCATCATACTTATTAGAATTGTCCTGGATTTGCTTCGAATTAAATTCAGTCTTACAGAAATCAGGTTTATCCAACGTCGAATTTTCTATAGATTTTACATCTTCTTTTAATACCGACGTTGCTTCGTCTGGCACCTTAGAAGATAATTCTTCAGATATATCCTTTGTCTCTTCATCATTCGATTTTTCAATCGCCAGGACGACACGTTCCACCTTTTTGCGTTCGATGTTTCTACTTTTCTTCGATTTGTTTTCGATCGTTTTTCGCGTGTTCAATAATGGACTTGGTGGAATATTCTTTCTCATCGGCAATGGCGATGATTGTTTTGGACTCGGCGTCGATCTCAAAGGCAGCGAAGAAGATCTTGCACGCATCGGTGACTCGTATCGTTTGTTTCGTGGTGACATCGGGGGAACGTCTCTTGTCTTTCGAACGGAATTGCTGCGAGTGCAATTGATAGTCATCGGCGATCCTCTCTTTCGAATTTCGTTGTTTCTATTGTTGTATTTTAAAGCAGAATCCTCGAAATCGTGTGCAGACCGGATGAATCGTAATTCCGCTGTACAGCTGATCGATGGTCCTTTGCCGATTGCCGTAGCCGTGCACCGAACCTCACCGACGTCTTTCGACGACACGTTCTGTATCCTTAACATGCACACGTTATCATCCTTTTCAACCTGTAATTAAAATAACGATTTCATGAAGAAATATGGCGTAAATATCAGTTTAACACATATCCAAAACAGAGAAAATTTGGTTTTACGTAATGCCATAAGTGTTCGTATTGCATTAATGATTTCATTCTGAATACAAAAGAGGTAGCGTGTTTTTGCCAAAAAAGTGTTAATTTAGGAGATATAATGTATCTAATATGTAAATGTTGCTGCGTTTGAATCCACAAGTAACACTTATAAAATTAAGAGTAAAATATTTATTAAGCTAATGGTTTTCCCGCACGAACACTCTAGTTTTATTTTATAGAGAAGGAAAAGTGGCATCGATTAATGCAGTGATGATCAGTGGAGCTGTGGCCTTTCCCCTCTCCAAGTCCATTCCCCTCATACAGACTGTGATTTGGGATGACGGTGGACCTAGGAGCGAACTGGAGGGAACTGAAACGAGGGAAATGGATCTAGAGTGGGGGGAGGCCGCAGCTCCGGTGACCACCACTGGATTAATGTAAAAAAGTATATAATTTCACTTAAAGAATCAAAGGTGATCTCTATATATCCGCTTCACCTCCACTAAAAAACTGTTAACACTCCATTATGGGCTCGTCAAAATCATTTAACTTTTGTCTGAAGTGTTTTTAGATAACACTAATAGTTTCGAAGATATGGGGGATGTGGGAAGCATGGGAATCTTAAAATCAGACATTCTACGTATAAGTATACTCAGTAAAGTATATGATAAATACAGATTTATAAGCATCACGAACAATCAGAGGAAGAAGCATAGATCATGGTTTTATCTTCTCTTTCAGTTATTTGTCAATCTGACTTTGTTTAAAATTTCCCTTCTATAATGTAATACTGAATAATTTACTGTTCGAAATTTTTCTGAGGCCACTGACTATAAGAATATTTGACATACCTTGCACCTTAAATTTTCTCTAACATCCTTTCCGTTTATTGTCCACGTGATTTCCATGGGTTTGCCACATTGTACTCGAGCGCAGAAACAAGCAGTTTCACCCTTCCTTGTAACCACCGATAACGGCGTCTTGGTGAACTGTGGCGCTAATTTCGGGACACCTTTGTAATCTGTATACAAAATATATTTTCATTTGTAGAATAACCCTCGTGGTGTTATTAAAATGGAACAAACGTTTTTCTTCAGAATATCAAGTGTACCTTGAACAGCAAAGAGACCTTTGCAGGAAACCTTCCCGAAATTGTTGCGAACGAGACATGTGTACTCCCCAGCATCTTGTGGAGAAACGTTGGACAACCTCAAGGCTATTCCTCCATCACCGTATATCACATACTTATAATAATCGTTGTCAGGTACGTCGTGACCGTCCTTTAACCAAACGACCGAGAAGGGTGGAGTACCTAAATAATTTAACATATTCTATGAATTTGACCAGTTGGCGGGGGAAGACGAGTGTGAAAATTACTCCACTATGAGCAAGGCACCAGTTAAGTGCACTCAGAGTATTTGTTAATGAATATTTAAATTTATTAATCAAAGTAGACGTTTTAACATGTTGTCTGAATATGTGAATTTACCTAATTTTCATATATTTTAATTACAAGTAGGTGCTCCTAGATAAAGAATGCTCTACTTAACACGTTGAATGCCGCAGTGAAAACAGCCATATCTATTCAGACATAATATAATTTACTGTCTTTAATATAAATCGTAAAAGAATAAAATATTCGGGTATTCAGTCGCGTTTTTATGTTCCTAAATTAATGGTACGATATGAAAATTGCTTAGAATTGTGTAATAATAAATAGTTATTTAATTAGATTGAATTTGAGGTGTCCGTTACCGGTGACCCCTGCGGCATTCAACGTGTTAACAGGTCTATATTTGAGAATGATGAACGCGCATATGCGTTTCAAAAAGTCGTTCACTGTGTGCTACGGGTCACCGGACTGGTCCAGACACAACCATTTATTGTGTGCAATAAACTTACAGTGACCGACAATTTTTTCCGCAGTATTTGTAACATCTGCAGACTTTACTTGATACTTTGTAAATACTTCGTTATTATTTAATAAAATATGTATCATTTGAAAGCTGTGATCATTCTTTTCATTTTGTCGTAAAAAATTTTGATTTAGTTTTGCCATTATAACGTAATTCCAGGTTAAAGTCGAATATGTTACTGTGTACCAATACGTTTTTCGACCACCGTTATGTATTTGGATGAATTATCACCTCAGCATATTTGATTAAAATATATATGTAATATACATGTATGTTTAAAATGTGACCGAGATGAAACTGTTCTGTATAATTGTTAAAATTCCTCTTTCTCTTTATCGATACCTTTAAGTCGCGTTTGAAGTTCGCAGCAATGACCCTCCATGACAATTGAGTCTTCCGGAAGTGGCTGCAAGAAGCTCGGTGGATCTTTGTCGCACTCAGACGCGTCGTGAGAGTTAAGAACGGTCACCTGCGAAAAGGAAAATAAATAAAGGCAATATAATTTGAGGCTGGTTTATGGAGCCACATCATTAGCACACGAGGAGAATATGTACCTGACAGGTATTCTTGGTGGAGCCAAGGACGTTCGTTGCCACGCAAGTGTATTCACCCGCGTCGCTCGCTTTCACTTTTGAAATTTCAACTCTGGCTGTTTTACCATCGAAGAATCTTTTTATTCGACTCGATCGTTCCAACGGACGTCCGTTTCTGAAAATCAGGTAATTTTTTTTTCTGTCGGAATTAGAAGGAAGGTTGTTTATACGGGGTGGTCTAAATAAAGAGTTGCAAACCGTTTTCTCAGAAATGAGCAAAAAGACAAAATTAAAATCTTTTATTTAGCGTTTAAGGACCACGTATGTTGCGTACGTGGTACCGCCACCGCACCCCCAGAAGATAGGGGTTGTCGTCGTCTCAATTGTTTGTTTAAATAAAATAGTACCTAATTTTTGGCATCTTTGTGTAGCTTCTTCAAAGACAAATAATATTTATTGGCCTATTTTCTCCTGGACCGCATAATTTTGGAGACATGAGACTTACTTTTTACACTGATGGCTGAATAGGTGTAACAACTTATAATTAATATGTTATATCTCTTAAACTATGCGCAACAGAAAAAATGTTTTCAATAGATGTTGATGTACTATTCTATTTAAAGAAATTAAGGAGACAGCCGCCCCCACCCCGTGGGTTGGTACCAGTTAGTACCTTCTCAACCTTAACACGTTGAATGTGACAGTAAACACAGCCGTACCTGGTCAGACAGGATATAATTTACTGTTTTTAATATCGATCGTGAAGAAAGGGAAGATTTGAGTATGCAGTCCTGTTCTCGTGTTCCTACACTATCGTTACAATGTTAAGTCTGATCAGAATTGTGCAATAATCAATAATTATTTAACTGAATTAAATTTTAGGTACCGACCACAGGAGACCATCACGGCATTCAACGTGTTAAAAATTAAGGAGAAGCTTTTGTTTATACCTTTACCAGTTTAGGAACATGAAGACTAGGCTCTTCGAGGTCACGTTTCCCTCATGGTTTTGTCTTATGCTATTCGCTTTGTAATCTAGCGATCGATGTCTAATATTCTTCAATTGTATTCTAACTGTAAGTTTCAAAATTGACGAAAAGATCGACTACACATGTGCTATATTTTAATCTGATTAAGTAGGCGAGTAGTGACCTTGAAGTGCTTACTTATGGTGCCTGTAGTAGACATATATCTCGAGGGAACAGTTCGTAACACTTTATCTGGACCACCTTTATGATTTAAATCGAAAATGTTTACACTTTGTGTTAAATAAGCAACACTCTTTTCAATCTTATTTTACCTGTACCACGTTGGTGTGGGGCTGGGGGTTCCCCTGATGCCACAACCGAGTTGCAGTCGTCCATTTACCCTTGTTGACGTGTCCAGAAGGCTTCGACCGAAAGATGGGTACGTTCTGGGAGATGCACTTCTGGTTCTGATCGTTCGGGAAACTGGTCCAAGCAACTGACGATCTATCGAAACGAAAGCGCGTAAAAAAATGGTGAATTTCGATCAATTGTTGGTTTGAAGATTTTTAAATTAATTGTCTGCGGTTTGATTTATGTTTGACTTATTCTTGGTAGATTCACTTGAAAACGTTATCCTTTGTCAGTGAGATACTAGCTGCTTCACTTAAAGAAGTTAACATGATCTGCAGATAACATTAATTTAAATTTCAATGGATTTTAGTGGTACACGTGGAATACAGGTGACCATCCTATGTATATTACTTATGTCGGGGGACACGTTTGGACATTAAAAGATTAAGTTTACTTTCAATACTTATGAAACGGCCTGATGACTGATAAGAAATTAATTCGATGACAGTTTCAGAATTAAAATTGTTAAACATTTACGTACTTATTATTTCCAGACGAGCACTGGCTTCGATTCGACCGTAATCATTTTCCACGATCACTCTGTAGAGACCCGCATCTTCTTGGGTGACTTCAACGATTTCCAGTATCTTTACGTCGTCCCGTTCCTTCACGGAGATTCTCGCAGTGGGAGTGACGACTGTGCCATTTTTGTCCCATTTCACCCACGGCGCAGGATGACCGACCACAGCACATTGGAAACGCACCGTTTCACCTTCCTCGACCAGTCGATTATGTGGAACCGCATAAAATTTCGGTGGACTGATTTTTGGTCGCCTTGACATCGACCTGCTTCGAGGCAGAAGCTGAGGAGACTTCAACTCTCGACCATCTGCAAATTGTTGATATCTTTTCGGTTAGTATGGCGGAAGGGCCATTATTCAAATAATCATTACACAGAAAATCACTATTAAATATATACAATGTCTTTGATTAGGTTGCGCTACAATTTGTGAAGCAAAAAGGGCGATTTTTTTACTGTAAATATAAATTAACAGTTTGCAATAACGTTTGTTTGCACGAGGTCTTTTGTTTAATAAAATGATTAGAATTTTTTGTAGGTGCACGTGCAATTGAATTCAATTTTGTCGATAAGATTTGTACAAGTTTTTATATAAATTCATTGGTATTGTTCAACTCATACTTTTTATACACAATTCGTTCTTTATTACGAGATTGATGATATTTAAACAATCTGACATGTTTCAGTACCTGAAACGTATGCATTATATGTATAAAGTAAGGTACATAAAAAATATATTTTTAAATCCAATAAGTAAAATTTGTTGGAATGTTAAAGCGTGTAAACTAATATTTGCATAAACATTCATAATATATTTTTTATAGAAAATATTGCTGTTAATTTTTCTCAATTTTTCTAATTCTTTGAAAATGATTAAAATGAATTGATAAAGGGCAAACCATTTTCTCACCACCAATGGCCATGGATTCTACCGTAAGTAGAAATAGTGAGTACTGAACATACGCATTGGGTAACTACAATTTTCAAAATTGATTTTCCTAAAAATATAGCAATGAACAATTTTTCGACCATGCTTGTGAAATTTATTTCGACCCATTTACAATCGGACATTCTATTCGAGAAACATAGTGTGTCTTTTTGAACAGTTAATCGAATTTTGTGTCTTAACTAAGGTCTTTAAATAATACCATTTTTCCTCAAGCAAATTACCTTTCCAATACAATACAAACGCCTCGGTTTTTAAAATTTTCAACACCATGAAAATTGTCAAAAATTATAATAACAACACCACTTGCGTTTAAATTCTTTCGTCAGGCACCTCTTGAGGGATGAATTTATTTAATTATTATCCAACCGTATTCATTCGATATGAATTTATAGGTACTATACAAACAATTGAAAAGAACTTAACAATCTCTTAAAGGAATAACATACACAGGTTTCACCATTGTGCTCTATACGTTTGTCAAACATACTTAACACTTTGACGACCGCCGATTGTTTAAGAAAATTGGTTACCGCAATTCATTTTTAGAAAGCTTTAGATACGTGACAGAACTTCCTATATTATTCCTTTTGTATCGACTACTTTACAATTTGTATTTTATGAGTCCTGGGCTATTTATTTTTTATCAGTGACAAGTATGTTTATTTATTTGTTTTACATGCGTGTTATTCGAATGATTGATGTCACGTATGTGTGACAGCGGCCATCAAAGTGTTAATTTGATAAAACCTAAATGTGCATACATGCGTTAATATTCCTAAAAAGATTAATATTTTCATCCTTCCATTTTAATATGTTTCAACCCTTTAACTACCTGAACGCTTATGGGCGTCGACAGTAGACGGTGTGCGTCGTTGTCAATCGCCTATAGGCGTCGATAGCAGACAAAGGCTTTAGAAATACAATACTGTACCTTCGTTTTATTTCAAACGATCGCCTTCTATTGCATAAGAATAAGAAATTGCTTACGAGAAACAGCCGGAGACAGACTTCTGATCGGCGTGGATCGTGGTGTCGATCTCGGTGTCGATCCTGCCGATAGCAAGCCCAAAGGCCTCGTTAATCTTTGGCTCAGAATGTTTTCCTTCCCCTCGGGCACTGCAACGACAAAAAAGCGATTTCAACTCGTTATGTAAAAAGTAATTTATGGTGACGTTTTATGCGGCTGTTTTTCACTTCGACATCATGGTTACACCGTGTGGGCAGCAATCACGCTCCTTATCGTAAAATTATAATAAAATTCTCGTAATTGAAAAACGTTGGCAACGAAGGATTCAGATATCAGCTGCACCTTTTTTAAATGCCTTATCAAATGCTGGTGATTTATGTTCAAATTACCGTCCACCACAAGGCACGCCGACGTGAATGCTTTTCCGAGGTCGTTGTAGGCCACGCAGGTGTACTCGCCCTCGTCTTCAGGATAAACATGCTGAATACTCAAACGCGCTGTTTCTCCGTCGAATTCCGCGGAAAAGTCGCCACTCATTTGCAAAATCTGCGAACACAAAGCGCATAGTCGAAAATGTTCTTAATTCGGGCTGCTGCACGTTTGGCTGTCTGAGGAGGTCCACGAAGTGGTACACAAATTTTAGAGAAACAGTGAAACAAATCTGTTGGTTTACTGTAGAAAAGCTTCAGTTTATTAAAAACTAACAATAAGTTCGGTTATGAAGATAGAAGGTGTCAAAGTTTGAATAATCGATTAGAAGTATCTTCAAATTCAATTAATATTTTTTCACGAAACTTTTTATTTCGAATCCGACTCTAAATGAAAACTTATACAGGTACCTTTTTCTCGTCTCGTCATATTAGGGGCTGAAAAATTGGGCCTGATTGACATTAATTTCTTTTATCTTTCTAGAATTAGTCTTTACTACCTACTCTAAACAGTGATACCATTTTTTCTTTCAAAATTCATTAGTTACGCAAATACACCTACTTTAATCTTTAGCAAGGGAGAGTTAGTAGATTTAGAATTAACGCCTTCTATTTCCATAAGCAAATATTTTCGAGTCAAATGATGGGAAAGTTTTTCGCCAAAATTTTTTACCAGTTCATGACTCTCATTTGCTTTTTGCACTGTATTTTTGTGGCTGTACGTTCTATTTTGTTTGAGCTATACTTAATAAAGAGCTGATCCGACATTTTGGACGACTGCAGTCGAGGATTTACCTTTCCTCCACGTTCCCAGCGCACCAATGGTTCCTCTGGTGTCGCATAAACTTTACATTCCAAGGTGACAGCGTCGCCATCGCAACACCTGAGGTCTCGAAGTTCCCTCGTGATGATGGGCAATGTCAAAACTTTCCTGTTAATCGTAATTAGTGTTAACCATAAGAAAATTTTACGAAACAGTCCGCATATTATTATTATGTTTTATATCGAGATGAATTTAAAAATTCTGGTTTCAAAAGTAATCTACATAAAATTTTGTGTGACCTAGAAAAAAAGTATATACTATAGCTTAGTATTAATACAAAACACGTTATGATGATATGAACCTATTATTACTTTCTTCAAATGTAATATTTCCATTATAACTCTATAATAAAGCGTTTTTGTAACCACGTTTGTATAATATTTTTTCCTAATTTCTACTCATCAAACTTATTGGCAAAATTTTATTATGTAACTGTGAGACTTACTAGACACTACCCAATATATCTTTCTTAACGTTTAACCCTCATAAGACCGTGCTCTAAAACTTACGTTAAATACCGTGTATGGTGCAGAATAATCGCTTAATTTGGTGCAGTTTTGGGCTAAAGAGTATAAACGCAAACTTATTTAAAGAAATAGTCAAATTACGACACTGAAAGGCAGATTTTATTAATTATACTTATCGCGCAATAAATAATTCTATTTTACGAATGTTCGAAAAAGTAATGAAGTTATGAAGTTACGTAAAAAAAATATTTGATGGGATACACCTGTTCTTCACACGGTCCTATGAGGGTTAGTTATATAAGAAGAGTCGCGATGCATTTATTAAATAAATAAATAGTATTCGTATGACCTACCCGTGCGTGACCCCCGACTTCTTCATCGTCTCCTCTTTGCCTTGACCTGGAAGCACAATCGTTCCTCCGTACAATCGAATGTTAAAGGTATTTATTTCTTTTTTAAATACTAAACACTACCTTTCGCGTAGATTTGCAAAGAAATCACCGCCTTTGCCTCCCCATGGCAATTACGCGCTATCACGGAGTATGTTCCCGTAAAATCGAGTTTCGCGTAGGGTATTTCCAGTCGATATTGCGGTCCTGCGCCGACCAGCCGGAAGTGGGCTGCGTCTCTGTAATAATCAGGCTGTGGGCAAAAAAATTAGATGAGCATCAATGCAAACCACTCGCTTTAACTGAAACGAAACATTGTTTATAGCTTTGAAAATATTAATTTTTCAACCAATGTTAATTAGAACCTTTTTCCTTCATTCGGCGAGCACTATCTACCCTCAAACATCTAAACCCTTTTTTTTACCACCCTGTGCAGTATAGAACACTATAGTGCCCCTTTTTCAGTATGAATCGCTAAGAATCTTATGTGTTCAATTATTAAATGCTACACTTGCTATTGTATATTGTTAGGATAATATAAAAATGGACAACATACTCCATATACTTACACAAACACACATATTCAAACGAGCTTACGCCCCAACAGTAGAAAATGTTACTGTGATAAGCAGGCTGGATGTTTATGCGGATACACGCTTTAGAGTTCAATATTTTTTATGTTAACACGTTGAACGGCGTGACGGTCACCGATGACTGGCGCCACGAATTTAACCCTTTGCACTCCAAGCATTTTTTGATACTATGGACCAGCAACTCCAACATAACTAATGTAATAATACAACCAACATGGTTGCGAGATACTGCAAGCAAATGTTAATTTTCAATTATCCGTATTCTAAGAAAACTTTACCGAGATAAGATATTGACGCTTTTCTTAGTTTTACGTATTAAGAAATATTTCATGTTTGGCATTGTATACAAAAGTTAGTAGATAAAATTGACAAACCAACGGAGTGCCTGAGAGACATGCTTGGAGTAGACCGCTTGACATTGAAAGTGCCTGACAGAAATATTTGGAGTGCAAAGGGTTAAGTTTAATAAATAACTGTTACTTCTTATACAATTTCGAAAGGCATTAACATCGATACAATAATATAAAATACAAATTGTACGTTTGAATGTTTGAGGACTTCTTTACCCTAGGATTTATGTATGTATATACCAAGCAGCAACTTATAAGGTGTCTGACTAGGTACAGCAGTTTTCCTGTATCACTCAACGTGTTAATGCAGTCACCGAAATGAAACTGACAAAATTGTATTCTGTTCTGTAAATTTTAAAAAGGTGGAGTGTTTATTTTTTCGCGGTCCTAAATTTGCGTTTCTCAGATGTATGTGCTTGTTAAATCGCATGAACATGAACATACAGATTCAAGCAAGCTTATGTTTCGACAGTAGCAAATGCTAATACGATAATCACGAAATTCATAAGATGTTGACGACTGTCAGAATGTGGATCATCCTTGACGTTGCGATATTTTTCTGCGGGTTCAAGTAGCTGAAGCATGGCCGCCGATGGCGGATCCTGGGTGGTCTCTCTTATCAAGGAGCACTCCGAAAGCAATTTTTATTGCTGACAACGATAACACGTAACACGAGTGCGTGCGTGCGTGCGTGAACAGGCGACTCGAATTCGCAAACATCGAGGAAGAAAGGAGAAACGCGGCTTTAAGTTCGAAGTACGATTCGTTTACCCTGTTAACGGTCTCGAAGAACGACCTCGACCCGAATACCGATATTTCCGTGACTTTCGCACCCACGTATCGAGGCCATCCTTTGTGATTCAACGGTTGGCGCCATTATTTTTGTCCCATACTCGTGGAACGATCGACCGAGTACCATTTAAGTTCATGCCTTTGCATTTTTTAAATTGTTACATTTATTACGACCTACGATACAGGCGATGCGTCCTGATTAGTTTGTAAAAATTAATAACTGCATTTATATTACTGTAAACAGATAAACGTGGGATGATTTTGCTATTGAAGGGTTCAAACGTTTCATTATAAATTAGTGCAAATTGTTGCAATATTAGTTTTGTAAATTATTTGATTGATGTATACGGAATGACGAATTCCTATGATTAAGAATATTGGTATCGCTGCATTCGTTATATGGTTCACTATTATTATGCTATTCTTATATATAGGGTGTTCTGTTTGTCTTGTTCATTATTCTAAAAAATGTAATAGGTCGTAATTCTTTGATTTAAAAGACTGAGTATTTACATGAACTATTTTTACCTCCAAGGTCATTTTTTTTATAATTTTCAGGATCTCCGCGATATCTTTTTACGGTGATTATATATTTTTTTAGAACATTGTTGTAGCTGACAAATAATCAAATTCAAGCATCTATGATGTGTAGTCCTTCAAATGACTGTGAATGGAAAGTATCACGAACTTTCGAACAGACTTAAAATTAATGTCGTTGTTAAAGGCAGCTGCAAATATAAGTTAACGACTAATTACAGTTACTTTTAATTATCACGATATTGATCATTCTGTTCGGCCATTTCTAACACCATTTAAATAACACCCTGACTATTTTTATAAAAATCTCTACTGTTTCAGAGCACAATATTAAAAAATTCTCTAACCATTTAAAAAAATTTTAGTTAAGGTAAATGAACTTATTAGTAATCAAATCACTATTAGCAGTCAACTGTTTTTATGTTTACATTATTTGACTTATTACTAAATTCTATTTTGTTTTTTCATGGAAAATTCGAAAGGAAGTATGATTCTTACACTTCAACACTTGCGCAGGAAAAGCTCTGTTGAATGAAACTGAATATTACATTCGTGTTTATTTACCACGTTCCGTGCCGTATGGGTCGCATAAGCCTCACGCAAGAAATTCCATTACATGAAATAATGTCTGACCACCCTTATATTTTTAATATAACTAATGCTATAATGATAGTATGTCGTAAGAATTATTCAATGAAATAATTATATATTTATGTATGTGCTTAATTCTGTAGTTTATAAAAATTCATTTTATTGTGTATGACTAGATACGGAATTTTTCACTGTGGCACACAACATGCTAAAGTATATTATAAAAAATAAAGTAAAAATCATTATTTTTAGGATAACCGGATAGAAATCTCAGAGTCATTAATGTAATAGATAAACTACAATTGATGATGTTTAAGTTTTAACGAAGTATCAAACAGTATTCCCAAATTTCTCATTTTCCCTATCATTTATAGAAATATTTTGTTCTATCTAAAATACGATTGATGTGGTGTTTAAGTGTTGATAAAGTGTCAAACAATTTTCTTAACTTTCTCATTACAGTCTCTCATTTTCCCTACCCCGTAGAAATGTATTTTGCACTGACTCCTCTCATGAAAATACATGGCACTCAATTTATCGTCCTTGTCATATCGAAGCCTCTTCAGGATGATTTCATTAAAAGGCCATAATAATCGATGTCGGGTGTATTTTTGAAGCATGGCCGGGGTAAAACACAGCGGGAGGTGTTTCACGAGGACAGAGGGAGGTATAAGGAGAGAAAAGGAAGGACAGTGATAAGAGTGAGATGAGAAACGTCTTCGTCGGGATTCTAGTCCATATAGGGAGCGAAAGTTGAACAGATCGTTCGAGACTGATCTCGTTGCTGGTATGACACGAGTGCCAACGCATATTACCGTTTTTTTTTTTTATTACTAATTGCACGTTCCCCCAACAGACACGCCCTCTTTATACCCATGGAAATGAAGGTCGTTGGGAAGAAAGGTCTGATTGTTTTCTTCGTTTACTCTACGAAGCAGAGAGCCACGGGATTGTCATTATAAACATTCAAATCATTTTGAACTGTTTCACAAACGACACGATAAGCCTTGTAAAATTATTTAATAATAATTGCAAACATTATGGTTTTACTTTTCTGCGGAGTCATTTGGTAGTTGGCAGACTGAGGACTCCAGTTCGATCTGTCGCGATTAGGAGGTTGAAAATGAAGTTCTCAGGATCTCTAATGCTCGCAGTTTCGATTCGTGACATAATGGACCTTCTGAGACCCATCCATCTTTCACCTGTCTAGCTGCAGATCGCCTACGATGAAATTTATGCGGACGACACTTCCCGTTTCGGAAGAGAGGCGCCATAAACCGAGGCAGAACCGACTCGACGCAAGGACTTTTTGCAATGTCATCCTATATATCGATCTATATTTACCCGTGTACAACTGATTAGCGACTTGGAAAAAAGTTTGTCGGACATGACGTATTAAGTCTGAACACTTGTAACCATATCTCGTTCGTAGCTCGAAGCATGTTAGCTGGTCGAACATATTTCTATGACATTAACAAATAAGACGACTACGCTCTGAAACTGGATGTTTAGCTGATTTCCAGTGTACAGTAGAACCTCGATTAGGGGAATAAATTGGGGGTTACACTGTTCGGATAATCGAATTTGTTGAATGTTCAAATGATTACATGTTTGTAGGGTAAATGACGTTTCTCTCTGTTGCTACAAAACTGTTTTTGTATAGCAACATTAGAACTTATTATTGGTATGCTTTTCTTAGAGAAAGTTGGTGAATTTTTACCGAAATTGATAATTTATATTTACATTTTTTTTTAGTATTACAAATTGACTTTCTAAGTGCGAGATTTCATTCTAATTTTTTAAACTGAATGTTGTGTACATTGTTTATTCTCCAGTACTATAAAGTTGTTAATAATTTTATTAAACATTCGAATAGACATAATTCGGATGATGTAGCTTCAATTGTATTAATTATATAAACTTAAATATTGTTGATGTACGCTACTTTAAAATTTATTTTTGTACTCATAAGAGGGTAAAAATAAATTTCCTCTTTACTAATATTAAGGAGATCGGACAATATGTTCAGGTTTAATAGTAAAAAATCAATTTCGTATTGTTAACACTTTTACCGCCTCAAATATCTGGAGAAAGCTATTTGGCATTAATCATTTTTACAAGAATCTGTGAACAACAAACATTCTACATTATTCCGTTTACATGGAATATTCTACAGTTTCTGTTTTAGAAGTACTTGAGTACTTTTTTTTTATCAATAATGAATATGTTAATTTATTAAACTTATATAGATGTTATACAGCGGACCAACAATTTTTATAATTGTTTTCTATTTGTCAAACAGCACAGTCATGCCCCTAAAACTTCAACAGAAACTAATAGATAATTTTCAACAGAGAAATCAAACAGTATTTTCTGATCAATCTACAGCAATAAAATAAATATTTCTCTTAACCCTAGTTCGTTTTTCCGTTAGACTATGCACTCAAGGTCTTTGGGTCAAAAATACCCCGAATGTATGGGACTCATATTTTCAACTTTATAATATAATAAGAAGACTAAAAATTCTAGAAATAACCAGTCACATGTATCATAATATCATCGTTGCATAAGCTTTTGAAATAAATGAAGACGTGATGGGCCAGAAAAAACCCGAAGACTGCATTAGGGTGAATTTCAAACCTATTCGATTGAGGCACAAATACCTTCCAAAATATAACAGATTTTTTACTTCTAAAAATCCACATAGTTTATCTAGATTACAGATTGTTGCCTCATATTAAAAGGTAAGCAATGATATACCTCATACTTGTTGCAAAAGGATCAATAATCATGCCTGAATAAATACTCGAATAAATTTAAGAAGACAGATGGGGAGTTACGTATGACTCAACCCAATATTACACGGTTTTATTGATTAATATAGAGCAAGTATTCATTGAACAGGAAATCGTAGGAGACGATTTCAGCATGATTCAGAGTTTTCAGTATCGGCGAGCAGGAGTCTCAGTGGCAAAATCGGTGCGTATTTTTCTGCATTTAGCAGCTGCAGCTGTACTGAAAACGAATGTTGGACGTATTTGGCGGGTCGGCGCATTCGTAGTCGCGACATGATCGGCAGGAAAGAAACGAGAGAGGAAACTTGGACTTGGCCAACTTTATAGCGAACAGGCGCTGACATTAGCGCTCAAGTATCGAGCACTTCGATGAATGTCTCAACGAGCCGCGTACAGATCGCCCAATGACTCATATCGCGGGATCTAGACTTCGAGATCTCGGAGCTCGATAGGTGTCTCGATGATATTTCAATAAATCGAACGTTTGTCGGTTGTTAATTGAAACAGAAGTCCTTTAGGCGATGGAGAACATTTCATAAATTAGCAACGATGACGTAAAATGCTAGGAGTAATTATGGATTTCATCATACACCATCACTAGAGACTATATAAATATAAAATGTAATTTTATTTCTGTAATATCTCTCCGGGGTATTGTAAGACTGATTTTGTGTCGTTGAAAATTGTAGCTAATTTAATATGTTTAAAATATAAATTATATATATTGTTTAAAATCGGCGTTCACAGACATTCACGAAATTGATAGAATGGATACATTAGTTTGAGTTTGTTTTATTTGACACATTTTCAGAGTACTGTTTTCTGGAGCGAAGTTAAAATATCTGTTATAAATTGCATTTCGAACATGCCAACAAAGTTGTAGTTAGTTACATTGAAATTAGGAAGGCATGTAATTACGGAAATATTTGATCAATTTCGTAAGTCTAATAAGAATAAGATTAAATTATTCAAGGTTACTATCAATTTCTATGACTTTAGCCTTATCCTTGAAATAGACTCTTGAATTAAATGTACCTGATCGTTCATACCAAAGCAGATTGTTACTAACAAGGATCTGCCTGTAAAAAATTTGTGGAATAAATGCAGGTTAGAAAATGCGTTGTGTTGCATTTCGAAATAAAATTACAGTTTATTCTCAATGTTCCAAATTTTAAATTTGAATTACCATTTTCGATCAGTACTTTTAATTATGCCCAGTAAATTGAACAGAAATTGTTCTTTAACATTACAAAATTTTTTTAATTTCTCCTTCAAATATACAATAACGAATGAATATAACAAATATACGTCTATATTTCGTGTCATCCAAATCGTTCATAACTAATTTTCAAATAAAGTACCTTCATATAAAAATGAAAATTACTGAAGTTAGTTAATTCTATTATATCATACTCCACGTTAAATATTTAAATCCTTGTGCTATTATCTGCTGATTTGGTTAAATATCCAATTAGAAATTGCGAAGTTCCCTCAATTGTGGGTGGAAAATCACACAGTAGGCTTCATTGCACATCGATCGATAGTGGGTTGTTAATGATAAACTTCATTCTCGAGCTTCTTCGAAATTCATAAACGGATTAATCGGTAAAGATCAAACACTCGATTGAAGCACCTGACACGATTGATCTCGAACCTATTAACGTCACAATAAAATAAGTATGTACCATAAATTATTGAGTTTGTATTCAAACGGTATGCACAGAAAAATTCTATATAAAAAAAATGGACAATTTCCAAATATTAACATGGTGTACGTCATAGTGAAAACTGCCATACCTAGTCAGACACGTTGCAACATCCTACTTAAAATATAAATCACGAACTTAACTGTTTGATCGCGTTACTGTTACCTTCTATTATTATTACCAGACTGCAGATGTTACAGAACTGAAACTCTGATAAAACTGTATTTGGTTCTGTGAATGTTTAAACAAAGTGCTTCTTATTTTTTCACAGTATTAAATGTGCGTTTTCAAATATTTGAATATGTTTAATTACATAAAAAAATCCGCAGTCTTATAATGACCACTAACTTTCATTATACCTTAAATCAAATTTATGCTACAGTGATACCATACAATAAAAAGTATGTATATTATGATGTACATAATTAAATATTCGTATGCCTAACTTTATGTTATTAGCAAAATTGATAATTACTGCAGAATTGTGCACTGTGGCACGGAACGTGTTAATGCTGCTAAAAATTTTCTAAAAATACATCAATCACATAATTAAATTGAATCTCAAATTTCTGATGGCCCCACGATAGTCAACATTATAACTACCAAGTTTTAAAAAACAATTAACTATCCAGTTTATATATACGAGAAAAAGACTGGAGGAGATAGAGTGGCAGAAACGCATGACAGCGGATGCCAAGGAGACATCAGCGTCACTTTGCTTACGTTTCGAATTTCCGCATCGAATATATCCAATTCCAAAATAGGGTGATTTCAATGATCGTTGCGTTCCAAAGGCGGATCACTTGTTCAGGACGTTATCTTAGAATATTCAGAACAACCAAAACAGAAAATGTCCATATCACTGATCGATCGCGAGGAACGACGATCGAGATGGATCGATACGGAGGGCGGAGTGGCTAACTGTACTCGAGAGAGGCTATTCGTTCGCCAAAGACACGCGACGACTGTTTTGCCGCCAGTACTTTTGCACGTCCGATCCATCGACGAAGAAAGCCGACCACTTCGTCAGGAAAAGTGGGGAGCCTTCTTCTCTGTACTCTTTTCGATAATGCAGATATCCTCGAGCGACGAGGGTACCATGTACGTCCGTTTTTCCGGTTGCGAATCATTTCCGGTTTCCTTTTTCTATTTCATGCAAACACGAATGAACGCGTAGCGCGTGTGTATTCAGAGTGTACAATGTGTTCAAAAGGTTGGAACTGAATATGTACATGCGGCGTGTTTATACTTTGATAACCACGCTGTGTTAGCTGAAAGTTGCGAACTTTTTACATTTTTATACGGAATGAATATACCTGGAAATAATACGCTTTTGAACCCTCTATAATGCCATGTGACTGGACCTTAATTTCCTAGATGTCTATAGTTTTAAAGTCCGATTTCGTTCGTTCATCACTGTGTACAATTATATTCTACGACTATGCTGCTACCAAGCAGTCTGTTCGTTTATATCATGCGATCAATCTCTGTCATTCGCCTGATGCATCATTTTCGTCATATGCAAAAACAATTCCGGTTAGAGAGGGTTAATCGACAATATTAGTAAATTCCGTAATCTTTCTATTGGTTCCGTTAGACCTGTTTAGATATATTTATTAGTGCTACGCATGATCGAAAAAGTAATTATAGAATCGAACACCCATGTATGGGCGACATGGCAGACAAATTGTTAAGGGAGTCTAGTAGATGAAAAAAGCATGTGTGAACCTATGTTAAAAAATGTTTTATTAAACAATTGTATGCATTTGAAGATTCAGGAATAATTTTTTTAAATTTCGTTTTTAAGGTCGTGTCGATCTCTGTGTAAATTAGTAACCAGCACAGTATAATTAGGTTGGTTGGAATTGGATTGAATTATCTAACATGCCCACTTTGCATAACTTTTTGGAATGTTTTATTAGGTGAAAAGTATTGTAAAAGCTGGCCTACGTCAAGTTCTTGCAAAATATTTATGGCTGTCAAAATGATAATATGTGTCGACCAAATTGTTGGTATTGTAATTCACACAAACTGGCTGGTCTCTTTTTTTTAAACAGTAGGGCTGCATGAGGTTTCTACAAAAAATTCTAAGCATAGTCAAAACAATTTGATTTTTTCTTATTTAGGGATGAGTGGCAGTAC
The DNA here is from genome assembly GCA_916610135.2 of Macropis europaea. Lineage (NCBI taxonomy): Eukaryota > Metazoa > Arthropoda > Insecta > Hymenoptera > Melittidae > Macropis > Macropis europaea. The sequence continues at coordinate 18,116,143 of OU744345.1, read as the reverse complement.
TTTTCGTTCCGATTTTTTATTTTCTTACCCAGAACGACCTACTCAAAAATGAACTATTTTCATCGACTATACCAGTTTAACACTCTCTATGCATTTGGCTCCTACCTTTTTGACACCCTGTACACGTTTCGACCACTTTTAGTTATTGTAACTGTTTCAAATGTCTTGGTAGTTGAATTTAATTAAAATCGTACAGATTACTATATTTGGGGAATTATTAACGCATCGGAAGTTTTTAATACTTTAATTAGTTGTAAATGTGTTCGCTGTTTTTTTTTGGTATAGATTGGAGAATGTTACGATTCGTCACAAGAATGACGTCAATATATTTAAAATTACTACTGATTTATATTCGTGACGCGCACGATCGGACGATCGTCGGAATAAACTCGGAAGAGTTTATAAGAAGGGATACCGATAAGAACGTGAATGGAATAGAATTTGTAACACCGGTAATAATGAGTTTACATGCAAGAAATTTGCTAGTTTCTTTTCATTGAATATCTCCTGTGCAAAATAATATGAAATTAGGTAGTAGCACACGGTGAACAACTTTTCGGAACGTATATGTGGGTTCACCGACCTCAAGAGTTAAGTAATTCTGCAGAAAGCCTGCTTGTTAAAAATTTGCGAAAATGCATAAATATTCTTGCCAATAACAAAACCATTTTCAAATAAGTGACGGATAACAACAATTATTCTCAAGTAATTAAATTAAGTAGTATCGTGGTCACGGGGAAGCCAACTTCAAGTGACGAGCTCACTCGTTTTCTTGAGTCAACATGTTTACGTAATGTTTCACACTTTCAGATGTAATTTTTAAATTTCTTTAAAAGATAGCCTTTCTAATTGTAATACAGTGATCTGTACATGGAGTACGATCGCTGTGTGAAAACTGATCGAGATCGGTGACCTCACGGTCTCATAGTTTCCTTGTTAGTCTGAATGTCAGGAAATTCGTCAGAAAGCTCATGAGTTAGTGATTCAAGATTTGTATAAGACAGATTATGTACAACGTTCAAAATAACTAGATTGAGTACTTAATCAGTATGATGCCATGTACTTTGGAATATGGATGCTAACGTGGTCTGAACGTGTTCTTGGTTAATTTTTTCTCTAAAAACTTCTACTATTTGTAGTTAAAAATAAATAAAAGTGACTTAACTTGTTTGTCCATCAGACTAGTTTTTGCCGAATTAACGAATGTAATCGTTTTCTTCGATTAACGGGTTAATACATTCGACAGTAAATTCTCTATGAGCAATTGAAACTCGTTTCATTTCTGGTGGTGCCATTTTCAAAGTACGAGTTAACTCACCTTATTTATAGCAGAGACATTTTCAAAGGACACGCTAAATCGTCCCCAGTTAACAGGTTGAAAAGTATATTCAGAAGGTACATAATAAATAGAACTCAATAAATTGATTAAAAAATATGTTATAAGCATACATCGGAAACTCGATATTGTCCAAATAATAAACAGTAATCTGAGCAGCCGTGGTCTCATGGTCAAATTTTAACTCCTTTCAATAAAGTTCACTATTCAAGTCCTAGAATGCTCTGATAAACGAAGAGCGTCTATCAACTCATACAATTCGCTTGTAAAACGGTAAACGCTATGTGGGTCCCTGGGGCCCGACACTAAACTTTCCCCTTAGACGGCGTCGGTCCCTGGCAACCGATACTTTATATTTCATATAATATTGAAACATATGTTTACACTTTTTTTATGGATTTTCCTGAAACGTTTTAAACAAGAACGTGGTTTTCGTTTACAAGTATTACAAAAAGTTACGTCGCTTCTCTGCTCTTTGCCTTTTATTTATACACAGACGCATTTTCTGTATTTACGCGCCGTCTAATTGGAAAGTAATACAAAATAAGCTTCGCATTTAACGAGTTAACAATCCACTGGAAATCAAATGTGTACTAGATCAGATTAAACAATCGGTGCACAAGTAGGACTCGTATTGATAACATATGAATCACAGATTCTATGTCAGCAGTGTGACTCGTTATTATGATGCAGGAGGGTTAACGGAGGCAGTAGTCTCGTCCGTGAAGTGGTCAGACAGAATTTACGCGTTCTCGCTGATCCATTCCCATTGTCAGAGGGACCTTCCTCCCGATTCAGCAATAAATTTCTCTCTTTCTCTGAGCTCGGGTGTCTAACCTCACGTACCATACTCTTACCTTTTAAAGTGCCGTCCGATATCAATGCTGACGCATATAATACATGGCCCATTTATGGGCATAATGCGGTATGTTACGTTGTCATTTCTTTTTCGCAATCACCTTGACCCACATCATGGATCAACGCGGCATTAGGGACACGTCATTTCACCGATTGCACAATATTTTCATCTCTCCTTTTCTTTTTTTCAATTCCTCTTTCGCGCACCGCTTGAACCCGCTCGCGCGAAATTTCATTCGGCCGACCGGTTCGGCTTTTCTTTCGCGGCCTATTTTGTTCCGCTGCGACGAAACGTCACGTCAATCTCGCCTAAGAAAAAGCGTAACCAGCCGATTCGTTCGGCTTGTCTCTTTACGGCGCCGCTCGCGTCTCGCCAGGCAAACGTATTGTGAAATTTAGTTCGAGCACAGTGATCTTAACCCATTGTCCCAGGCTCACTGAGTACTTATTGTTCGTATTCTGTGTTCTAATGGTTGTTTGTCGATCACAGACTGTTCTGTGTTTTTATACCTCATCGTTGTTGATTACTTCCTAATAACGATCATTGCATTAGATTGTCGACTCACCTGGTGAAATTTAGTTTGCGCGCAATGATTTTAATCCATTGTTCCAGGATGACTGAGTACTTAGTATTCTGTGTTCTAATCGTTGTCTGTCGATCACAGACTTTTCCGTTTTTTTTATTCCTCATGGTTCTCGATAAGTTCTTCCTGATAACGCTAATCGCATTCGATTGTCGAGTCAGTTCGTGAAATTTAGTTTGACCGCAATGATTTTAACCAATTGTCCCAGGATCACTGAGTACTTAGTATCCTGTGCTCTAATGGTTGTCTGTCGACCGCAGACTTTTCCGTGTTTTTATTCTTCACGGTTGTCAATAAATGCTTCCTAATAACGCCTACTGCATTGGATTGTTGAATCAGTTACGTAGGGTGTCCCGTTATGAAGTGTCATTAGTTTGACCACGTATTGTGTGGGTGATTCTAAGTGAAAAAGCATGGCGTCGTCTGATGAATACTGAGTAAATTTAAGATTTAAAAAAGAAATACATCAATGAAAAACATATTCCTCAAGAAATATCGAGGATATATAGCACGATACTATTTTCATTTGCGTTCGTGGAAAAAATAGTATTGTTTATCAGATCTCAAAGGTACTTTCTTTTATTTTGATTCAAATATAAAATTCTAACACATTCTATAAGAAATCAGAAAAACATTTTAAAAGCAAGTGGTTGAAAAAACTGCATTTGAGTAAGTAGTTTGTCAGGTTTAGCATCTTAGAATGACATGTCAATGGAATAAAAACTCTTGTAATTCTTTGGCGAAAGAGCATCCATTCAAATGGAGAACACTTCGATTAATTAAATAATTTAGTTAAGAAGTTAAATCTTATATAGATTTAGATGTACGAAATGGAATATTTCATATGTTCCAACCTGGTGCAATTATAAATCCTTCAATAATTACTATAAAGTTGGTACATGTTATAAATCCATCCAGCCTCTACTTTCTTCAGGGAAATGAGAAAAATGGTCAACAGTTAATAGTAAGTTAATTCGTGAAAAAGTATTAATTAATTTTTTAGGATCGTTATCGACGTCGGCTGATACTTTATACAGTTTCTCGTTATGGAGAAAAAAGTTTGATTAAACGTTCATAAAGAAATGTGTTCGTTACCTTGAGAAAATCGCGCAGCCACATTACTTCCGGTTTAGGGTCTCCGACCACCTCACAGGATATGATGACCGTGTCACCTTCTACAGCCTCGGTGGACAACGGTTTTGTGACGAAAAGAGGCTCCTTCGAGTATCTAGAACGAGTTTTGTAATAATAAATTCCATGATTAACCAATTTTCTTTAGAACAAGTATGAGCCACGCAATTTCCCTTTTATAGAAAATTAATACATTCTTCCAACTTCGATACTTCTTGAGAAAAAAATTGTGTACTGAAGACATAAACCAAACTCCACAGTCAAAAAAAAAATATTTGTAATAACACTTCTATAATGATTGACGGAATTTGTACAATTTTTATACAATGACACCAGTAGAAATTAATTCCAAGGTACTTCCTTTGGAAGCATAAAAACTGATTCAAATATAAATTCTAGCACTACAACTATTGACGTTAACATGTTGATAGATGAATCGAGTTACGTGAGCAGACTACACCTCACAAAATTTTGACTGTTTTCAATGTTTAAATAATAATAGACAATGATGAATGTATCATTGTATAGTCAATATTTGTTTTAACACTCTAAGCCGCTTTCACATACATACGATTTAATTCTATCGAATAACACGCATGTAAAACAAACAAATAAGCCTACATAAAAAAAATTGATATCAAATAGATAACTTAGAATATTTTTTACTGTATTAAAACCTTACAAAAATTGCCAAGGCAACTAGTTTTCACAAAATACGTGCAGCTTTCAAAGTATTCAGAATCTAGATTAAAAAACATTCTACAACGTGTCTGGCCAGGTACGGAATTTTTCACTTTAGCAGTAAATATGCTAAAAACTTAATCGAGTTCATGAATGAAAATTGGTTAAAACTAGTAATGAAAAGGTTCGGTTTAAATAAGAGATTATTCCTTGTGAAATTATTTGTACTCACTGGGAAAATGATTGTTGACAGTAAAAATTATTGTTTACTATATGAAACTTACGGTATGTCTGGCGTCGCGACGGTCACAGTTGGCACACTTTCGGCGGACACCTCGTCATCCTGAGCTTCAGTGCCAATAATGGACACCCTCGTCAAGGTCTCGGCACGACCAACTTCATTAGTGGCTGTGCAGCTATAAACTCCGGCATCCCTAGCGGTGACCTTGGCCAGTGACAGCTCGACGGTGCCGTCATGATTCAAGGTCATGACGGCTCTTCTACTGGGACGCAGACGAATTCCATCTCGATGCCTAAGCAGACAGTCATCCACTTTCAATGTCAACAATTCAAGATTGCAACTAAGGCTACAATATTCTTCTTCACACGCTGACTTAAATCGTTGCTAATTTTATTAAAATTATAAATAGAATTAATATTGTAATGAGAATAGAAGATCAAAACTGTGCCACTGAATGGTTACACATTTTTGTTCTTAGTGATTTGTGTTTGTAATGAAATATTGTAGTGTGTCTGGCCAGGTGTAGGAGTTTTCACTTTGGCTATAAACGTGTTAAATTTCATTTTTATGCATGTAGGGTGTTTCATGAGAAAGGGTCAATACGTTGGAGAACGATATAATGGGTTATTATAAGTGAACAAGTTAATTGTTAAAAAGATACGGTATAATTAATTTCTGTTAAAAAATAAATGTTATAATATTTGCTTGTTGCGTAGATGCTAACCATACAACACCAACGCTGGGGTATGCCTCTATCTGAGCCGTCATTCGTAGATCTTCGCCTAATCTCACGGTGTACGCTGCGTCCAAGCCACAGAGGAATTCCGGAGCTATGTAAGCCCGAATTCCCTTGTCTACCACGAGGATAGATCGACATGACACGGAGCCATTCGTGTTCTTAGCCGTCACCATGTAACAACCGGAGTCCTCCAATGTGGAATGAGTGATCTCCAGGGTGTGGAAGTTGGAATCGTCGTTCCAGTACACGTGGCGCTCTTCAAGGGCATAACAGAGTGATCTTTGGTAAATATTAATTTATGTGACGCATTTGAATTCTTATGAGTTGTTAGACCAGGGATGGTGAACCTGTGACAAGCGTGACCCTAATGATTAGCTGCTCCTTAATGTGCAATAAGAACCTAACATTTCAGTTTTAGATATGAGAATTTGTATTATCTTGATGTTCCTGGATAATATTGTTTGTTTATAGCTTATATACAGAGACTTTTGTTTATCATTCCCACTTTAATATGTCCGTTATTTTTGACGATACACAGAAATGTTGGGATATAATTGCTCGGTTCAAATAACTGAGTATTTTTATTAACAATTTTTTACCTTCAAGGCCATTTTTTTGTAGTATTCAAGAGCTATCGATATTTTTTTACAGTAATGATATATTTTTGTAGTCTAATAAGAATCGATTCAAGCTCGTATGATATGTGGACCTTCAGATAACCTCGATTGGAAAAATCTCGATAGTTGGAGGGAAAATTAATAATTTTTAGTTTCTTTGTGCAAATCAACAGAATTCGTTCCGGCTTCTCAGTACATGTAAAATAATATCTTCCCAGCTTCTTCTGATTGACTGTACATGTTTACTGTCAGTGAAACAGACAAGGTGCTGGCATTGGCCTCTCTACAGATTATTTCTAAGATTATGGCTCTGATATTATACCTGGTACGAAGGGAACGCTCAAAGTATATTTACATACATTAAGAACACTAACGAGTAGTGCTATTTCAACGAAACTAAAATAAAACAACATATCGCGTCTCGAAATTAACGGAAATCATGTGGAAAATTTTTGAAAATAAATATTTCGCACAGAACTACGAAAATTTTCAACATACTTATTTTTCTCAAACTATAGTGACTTTTTTCATTCGAGATCATTTGAAGGTCAATGTATCATAAACCACTGAATTCGATTCTTTCTCGTATGCAACAATATAGAAACAAACATATGTTATTACTGTATGAAAAATATCGATGATCTTGAAAATTCGAAAAAAACTGCCTGGCAAGAAAAGATTATTAATCAAAATATTCGTCCTTTTGAAATAAACAATTACTTCTTAATCCTTTTTTTGTGCTGCCAGAAATAAACAAGAAGACCCCTGAACAGGCGACGATTGTATGTCACTAACTTTTTATCGTTTTTGAGACGCTGTGCTGGATCAAAGTTCGCCATCACAAACCCAACATATACATTGCAATTTTTACAAATATTCGAAAGTGTATTAATAAAGAAATTTTTATTCACCGTCTTGTAGGATCTCCGTGCCATTCTTAAACCATTGGACCTCTGGAGCCGGGTGTCCTGTCACTTGGCACGTCAATCTCACAGGATACGTCGCCTGAACTCTCCTGTCCCGAATTCTCATGGTAAACTGTGGTGGTCTCTCCTCAGTCTCATCTCCAAATGCTCTGTGCATTAAAATTCAGATATAGTCGACACTTATTAATTAAATTAATAAAAAACTGAATACAGAAAATATATATGCAGTCGTTTATTTAGATTGCCTAGAGATGCGATTGGACTTATAGTTGGATATACAGTAGGACCTCGATTATCCGAACTGCAATTAGTAACAGGACGACTCACATTGTAACTATATTTCGTATTAAAATGATAATTTTATTTTAGAACGTATAATACGTAATGGTAACGTAATTATCAGTAATGATAACTTTAGCTTTCAACTGACGCAAGGTGACCAATTTCCAGATGACCCACGTTCGGATAATCGAGGTTCTACCATAATTTTCTGTTCTCTAGTTTTCTTTGCAAATTCGATTTTCATCATCAGTACCTTGATCTGAGTTTCTCATCAGCCTCGATGATCTTAGGATCATTCACGACAAGCACCCTAGCAAAGGACGATGCTTTTCCGACTATGTTGCTCGCTTCGCAAACATATCTACCAGAGTCATTTTCCTGTAGGTTTTCGATCGTAAGAGAGCACTTGGATCCGTAGTAAGAGATCGAACACCTGGTATCGCTGTTAGGATCTATTTCGGTCGTTTCGCGGTACCATTTCACGTCCACTTTCGAGTCACTTCGAACCTGTCAAGTTTCGAATCCACTCTCAAACTTATTTATTCATGAAAATCTTGACATGTATTGCATATAACCCTTTAACTGCATGCAACTTGGAAACGAGGCGAACGCTGCGTGCGGCTGAGCTGCAGTAATATGCAATGAGCCGGTGCACCGAACGCCTATAGGCGTCGACAGTACACGGTGAACGGCTTTGTCAAATGCTTATAGGCGCTAGTCACAGTCAAAGGGTTAATGAAAAACTAAGGACACCTAATATCAGGTAACCAAGAAAGTTCGTGCCGTTTATTGTTGTTGAAATATTTTGTTTTCGTATGAATGGACAACTTTTATAGAAACGGAATAGGGAAGTTATTAGATCGCTGGAAAAAGGTAATAGAAGCCGACTTTTCTGAATAAAATATTGTTAAATCCACTTTGTGTATCATTTATCTCTACTGATGATAACGGTAAGAACTTTCTTGGTTACCTAATATTAATACGCGTTTTAACGCGAGTGCCCGTTGCACTCCAAGCGTTTTTTTATGCGATCGACCAGCAACTCCAACAGACTTTTATAGTGTAAATTTTTGAAAACCATAAGTTTTTATTTGAAAAGAAAACAGGCTAAATGTTTATGAATTTATTTACAGTGATTCTGATAAAATTTTAAAGTATCTTTAGTTGCAATTCTTAATGCGCTTTCTTGACATGCTGGGCTGTGATGCAAATTACGAATGTCCCTATAGCAGAGCCAATGGAGTGATGGAATACATTATGAGAGTCCCCATGGCGGAGCCAACGGAGTGCAAAGGGTTAACATAATTAATTTGAGTGTTGGTGCTCACCTCGCAGTCCAATTTAACCGACGTCCCCTCGAGGACCTTCAGCTGGCCAGGGAGGATCTTCGTGAACTCTGGAAGATCGACAGATTCGCAGACCCTGACGGAACTCGTCATGGTAACGGATTCGCCCCATCCATAACGATTTCTCGGTGTCACTTGGAACTTGTACTCGCCACCAGGTTTCAGATTGAACGCGTCGAAGGCGTTGATCGGCGTCATACCCAGCTGATCGACAAACAATTTGAATAATTTTTGAATTCAGGAAAAAGAAATACAATTTTCGACTAACAGGCAAGAACTGGTCACTCCAAAACCACATATGAATACCTAATAAAAAAATCAGGTTCACCTTATTGCAATTATTGCCATAGGCAAATGACAAGAGATCATCTACTGTATGAGTGCAGGAGTTTTAAATGACAAGGGCGAAAATACGAAATAACATATCACAGGATCACATAAGAAATACAATTAATACTTAAGTTAATAATAACTTATAAGTAAGTTTCAATTTAATTAAATAACTATGTCTTAAAAATTTTTGAATAGCATTAACGTCGAACTAATAATATAAAATACAAATTACATGTTCGAATGGCTAAAAACTCTTTTGTTTCATAATTTATATTAGTAAAAGTGAATTATAAGGTGTCTGGTTATGTATGGCAGTTTTCACTGCGGCACTCAACGTGTTAAATTCTTAAAAGACACAAGCCTGTATTTTAAAATCTAACCATACCGTCAACATAATTGAAATTCAGACCAAACTTCGTCGTTAAGGACCCAGCGAAAAAGGCAATTTATAATATTAATCTTAGTTTTTATACATCGTTACTAAGAAGTAGTTAACAAATTTTTCATAATCTACTATAGCATGCAGAAAGAGCTTTTTGATTCAGAAATTCGGTGTTTCGTACAAGCCCATTTTACTTTTGTCTTTTTCTTTCATTATAATGGTTATGTATATTTTGTTTGTTTTACTGGATATTTCTTAGAAATTAAGATTATTTAAATTTAAAAAAAGCTATTAAATTATATAAATAGTACCTCGACCCATCGTGCACCACCTTCGCTGCCAAGCAGCCAGGCGTCAACTCTGTAGGCAATGACAGGTGCAGGTCCTCTTCTTTCTGCTTTGCCCCAACTCAAAGACAGCCAATTCTTTCCACCGTCCACGACGACCGGCTCACTGCTAATGGGTCCCGGAACATCTAAAAGAAAAACAATTATTTGCACTATGTTCAGTTTACAAAAAAATTGCGTAGGTGTTCATTTATAGCATTTCAGAATCGTTCTCCAAATAAATCTTCGTGAACATGTTAATTTAATTAAATAACTACTAATAATTTTTCAGATACTTCTATGTATACGAAAATATTTATTTTTAGTTTTAGTTATTCTCATAGTTTAATCACGTATAAAATAGAAACTTAAGAACAATTCTTTTACTAGTAAAAATTTTCAGATTATATTTTATATTTCTCTGACTGTAATGATGAGTTTATTTTACATGGATATGCTACATTGTATTAACATCTACAGTGTGGTAATAATAAAACTTGACAGATATACGATCACATAAATCGTTTTCCTCTGTGATTTATGTCACGTCATATGAAAATGTGAAAAACATATTATACGACTATGTATATCAATTTTCACTGTGATACTCAACGTGTTAATACACACTCAATCACGAAATTGATCTAATGAACACGTTACTTCAGAATTCTTTCATTCAATACTTTTTCATTGTATTAATACTTAAAACAAGGGTACAATGTCCGTAGCGAATAACATTTCAAATTGTGCTTAAATGAAGAAGCGAGATGATTATGCAAACAATGAATCGACTCCGAGAGTCACCGTACATAAACAGAGTTTTTAAGAATTATAAACACTGAATATATTTTACTGTCGCATTAGTAGATTCGATATTTATTGTGTCAGATGTTGGAAGTATTACTTCTTCCATGATCATTTTTTGCTAACCTCTGTGCCCGTACAAATACTCCAAAAAATCGGTTATCAGGCAATCCTTATCGCACCAGGAACGTCTCAGACGAGAGATCGTCATGAGCTCGTCGTTGCTCGTGACGATTCCATGATCGTGTGGCTTCATACTTGATCAAATACCATCTCACACTATGTTCTAATTTTTTAAATAAAAAAGGAGGACACAAATGATGAATACCGACGTCTATTCGAATGTACGCGACATCAGGAACCGACGAAATCGGCGCACAGCACTGTTCGCAAAATTCTCGAATGTCTCGAGCTAGATCCAAAATGTCAAGGTGGTTTTTAACTTCGCGCTCAAGGCTCGAAAAAAAAGTAGGGCATACGAAATGACTCGCGTCCCGACGCCGACTGAATTTTGAATTTGTGGATACCGAGGGATGGTTGGAGGGAGACGAATGATCGCGATGCAAACTAAAATAACCTAACTAGAGGTGTTCCGCGAGCCGTGTAGGTGTAGGTATCTCTTCAGGGTGATCAATCGTCACATGGGAACCACCTTGTGGAATTATGCCATTTCTTTTCTCTAATTATTTTCACGTAACAATTGCTCGTACTACACACAATTTTCATAGCAATATGATTGGTACAATGGTTCGTATCTAACTTATTTTTTCCAAGATAGTGAGCTACAGATTTTTGCAATGAATATCTCTTTTAATTAATTTTAAACTGACAAAGTGTACTGAATTACTCAGAGCAGTGTTATATTACACCGTAAACTTTAACATCGTTCAAGTATTGTATTGTTGAATAATAAATTCAAAAGCCTTGTAGTATTTATTTAAGAACAAAAGGAACACAATCAATAAACAATAATATTAATATTTTGTACTTCCTCCAGGAGCTTCTATCACAGATTCGCAGCTTTTGGCATTGAAAGTATTAATTTTTAAATTACTTTTGAATTTTAACAGAGATATATAATGCTGTCTAAATCATGTCTTAATATTTTTATAATTACATGTGAACCAAAAAATGGAACTTTGAAACAGCCTTATGTTATCTGATAAAAATTTACAAATGTACCTTTTATCTCACTCATTCTGTACTCGTCTACAAAATATGTGTAATATCTTTTTCAAACGAGAATATACTAAATCGTACAAACAATACGCTACAATCTATTTGTTAACATCCTTGTTTGTTTGGACATGACAGTTGCAAACTTGTTGGCAGTCACATTAAAAGAACGATGACATTCGCGATGATTTACAGCGAACAGTTTGTAATTTTGTATTATAATAAATAACATAGTTCGCGGACATTTTCCATAGGCATTTAATAATAATAATTTAGTATTGTCGCAAGGTAGTTTCAATTTTATCTGATCCTCTTCGCGAGCACGTGTCATTTAGCGTGCCTGGCTATAATTCGAGAGTCGGTCGTTAAATTTCGTTGGGAATCATTCATTCTAAAATTACAAGATTCCGCGCAGAGTTGTTTATTTATCGAGCGGCCTACTTCAGCGGAATCACACGTTCTTGCAATTTCCTCCTTTTATTTCTAGTCACTCTCGGCCATTCGCTCGGTTGCTGGTAATTTTAGACCAGTAATGAGCAACTCTTTTCTATAGCGGGCCAAAATTGAAAACCTAATAATCGGTACGGGCCATAAGCAGAAAAAGATAATTTATTTCTTCAAAAATTGTTAATGTATAGAGTGGATACCTAGGATATTAAACAATATAAATATATAATATACACTACCGGATAAAAGTTTGGAATTACTTGCTGATTTGACTGCCAGAGTCAAATGTTCTGATAAATTGTGGACTGACCTCTCGTTAACTCTTTGAATGCCACAGTGAAAACAACCATACCTGATCAGACATGATATGACATACTATTTTTCATATAAATTGTAAAGGACAAAAATATACGGGTATTCAGTCGTATTTTTATGTTCCTACATAAATGTTACAACGTGAAAATTGTTCAGGATTGTGTACAATAAATAGTTACTTAATTAATTTAAATTTGAAGTACCGGGCATCGGTGACCTCCGCGGCATTCAACGTATTAGTTGAAAATTGCGAATATTCTACATTTTTATACAGAATTAATATACCCCAAAATAATACGCTTTTTAATCAATAATATTAGTAAATTTCACAACCTTTCTATTGGCTGCATTAGATCTGCTTTGGTATATTTATAAATGCTATACATGATCAAATAAGTAATTATTGAATCGAAGTGTCACCCATGTGTGTGCGACATGGCAGTCAAAGTGATAAAGGCGTTTATTTTTTGTTAAAAAGATCCCGTTTTTTTATCTCATGCAATGATTCCAAATTTTGGGCCGGTAGTGTATATTTAAATAAAATAAATGAACATACAGCTGAAAAATACCAGCGATTTTCCACTTTAGCTGATTGAAGTCGCATAAACAGCTTCCGCAGGTCGCATAAAATAATTGGCATGTCGCAGGTGTCTCACAACTGCCTTAGACTGTTCGAAAAATATTTTGCATACAGCACCATTCAAGTTCAAGTATTGTCCGTGTAAAATTAATTTATAACAAGGCTCTTGCGTCTATTTCAAGAATCTCAATGCCCTTCCAACCTCTCGGAGTTTCTTCGCGTTCAGTGTACCTCTTCAATCATGTCATGAGATTCTTTTCGTTCCTGCGTCCGTGTAACGGATCATGTTTGTTTCATTTGCAGGTTGTATACTGTACTGTGTTATATTTTAGATGCTTGGTCAAGGAACTGTCACAGTTGGCGCCGATCCAGAGTCGAATTCAACTGTACGCGAGCTGAATTATAGTGTTTCGAATCATATTCGATTTTTTTCAGGATTTCATAGTCTATAGCTCTACATAACCGACTATAGTCTATAGCTCTACATAATCGACTATGGTCTATAGCTCTACATAATCGACTATAGTCTATAGCTCTACATAATCGACTATAGTTTATAGCTCTACATAATCGACTATAGTCTATAGCTCTACATAATCGACTATAGTCTATAGCTCTACATAATCGACTATAGTTTATAGCTCTACATAGTCGACTATAATCTATAGCTCTACATAATCGACTATAGTTTATAGCTCTACATAATCGACTATAGTCTATAGCTCTACATAATCGACTATAGTCTATAGCTCTACATAATCGACTATAGTCTATAGCTCTACATAATCGACTATAGTTTATAGCTCTACACAATCGACTACAAAAAATTTGCTCATATACCTTAAGAACATTCTCAAGGACACTTTTTAAGCTTCATAAACTAATACACTGGCCTTGAATCATTTCTTTATTTATTAAACTTGATAGGTGGTTTGGTGCTTACGTACCAAAATTTTGACAGATCAAATTCATAACAAAATCAATGTTCTTTAGCAGAAATAATTTTAAGTGTGCATCTTTAGGAGATTTTTGAAATTGAAACAGACTGATCTTTTTTTAACCTCTCGTCTACAAATCATTGTTTGCGGATGCTGTTTAAGCTATGCAATTGAATGCTCAGCGTATGAACAGACTAATTATCGACGTCATTTCGAGTGATCGCTTGGACCAGGGTTTATTTGGACTTTGTCCATCACAACAGGGGTTCTTTGGACTTTGTCCATCATGTACTGGGCCAAGTGTACGCTCAAGCCGCAGTCACAGTCGTTTAACGACCATTCTAATTATAATCGCTTGATTGTACGTGGTAACTTAATTAACAATGGTTGACACTTGCCGTGTACCACCCAGACGGAACGTAACCTTACCTTCTGCAATTGCTAAAATAGTCTGTTCGAATAATTGTACAGTTCTGATAAACCAATAGAAATGAAATATGCTAAAATGTAGCACTTACTTTTGATGTAGGACATCTCGTCATCTCGACTGTCGGATAGACCCAGAAGACTTCCGGTCTCGGTTCGACTGCTCATGGAACTCCAGTCAGGTGTCAGTGACCTGGCACGTTGTTTCACCTGGAAAATTCAATATAAATATTGCACAATTAATAAAAAGAGTGCTTTTTCATAAAGAATATAAAATCTGTAAATCATTGGTTATTTAATATTTTACACTAACCCTGATCGAGAAGAAACTCCTGTCACAACCATGTCTATTTTTGACAAGTATGCAGTAGGTGCCTTCATCCGAAGGTACGACCCTCTTCAAGGTAAGTCTGACGTAGTCATCGATGGCTTCCTTGTGAGATCGAGGACCGTCGGTGATGTCCCTTAATCCTTTCATCCAAGTCACTGGAGTACAACAAACAGAAACAATTATTAAAAAACCAAAACTGCTAATTGGTACTCTTCAGCAGTGGTGAATAGTGTAACAGTAAATATTATTGGGTCGAGTCATAAATAATTATCGACGCATGACAGACTTTCTTCTTTCTATAAATTCAAATAGTTACTCTGGGGTACTGATTTTTGCTTTATATTTGAAGGTAAGAATCCTTAAAGCATAGACAGGCTGCAGGAACAACAATAATCATCCTGTAATAAGTCATCAATAAATTTAAGAAGACAAATCGGTAATTATTTCTGACTCAACCCAATAGAATTAATAAGACTGAATTTCTTCTCTGCAGGGTTACCTTTTGCTTTGGGAACTCCAGAGACTCTGAACGAAACGCTAACGTCTTCGCCAGAGGTAACAGTGATCGATTTTTCCGATGGTCTCGAGACAAACATGGCCGGTTTTCCGCCATCGATTGCACTAGGTGATATCACATCCACGGTAGCGATACTATCAACGTGTCCGTACGCGTTAATAGCTCTGCAGACGTAAGTGCCTCTTTCAGACTCAGTGACCTCCGGTACGATCAGAGTGTGCACACCAGATTCCGCGAACGTCTTCGCTTTTGGAATGGAAACTGGTTCCCTCCTTTCGCCGCGGAACCATCGCACTTCCGGTGTAGGTAAACCTGAATCCATAAATTTTATTCAGAGTCATGTATCAGTTGTTAAACAAATTTATTTGTTGTCGAGTGATGAGAATACCTTTCACTTCAACTTGGAGAGCGATGGTACCACCGGTTGGTACACTGTAATCGGTCAGGTAGCTGGAGAACCGAGGTCTCCTCGAGGTTTCGATGTTGAAGTGATCGTCGAAAATTTTGTCGCGTCTGCCCGCTGTTCGTCGATCCAGTTCTTTTGAAAGAAAATACATTTTTTGATTGAGAATCAAATATTAATTGTTGTAGATAATCAAGATTATTATAAGGATGTTCCATAACTGATGGTACAACCAAGGAGGACGTGATCCTGCATGAAAGAATACATTCAAACTGTAGAATAAATTTCATACGATGCTTTGTTTTCTAATAAAATGATTAAAAATGTATTACATATATGTGTGCTTGATTATGTTCTGACTTAACGGATATCACTTTAGGTAAGCTCAGGTGACACATGTAAGTCACATTAAGTCTATTGTATGTTGTGACGATATTATAGGTACATAGGAATTGAAAATAAAAATTAGGTTACCGATCTGAAAACTAAAAATACAGAACATGTTAGAAAACGTACGCGAAAATGTAATATGAGCACCAAATTTTTGTAGACAAGAAAATTCATTTCTAATACTTTCTGTGATAATGACTATTAGGTTGCCAACAAAATTCGCGATCTGTAGAATTTCTTCGCCTCTAAATTCCCTCAACTCTGCTATCACGGAGTCGAAAAATTACCAGAACTATAACAAAAGAACATTCAAAATTCAAATGTGAATAACTTAAATAAAAAATTATTCCAATGATTTTAATAAACGTTTCCAAGCAACGACTTTCTACGGTTGCGAATTTAGTTGCCGACTCGATAGTTTAAGAAAATTAAAAACTTTGTATAATGTTGCATCCTTGTCACTCGATTTTCTCAAAACCAAAGCATTGCATATTAAAAGTTTATTCTACGTATTTTCGATGTATTTGTTTATGTACAATTACCTCTTCTACGATTGTGCCATCAGTAACAGAATACCGTGCATACCAAAATTTTCCAGTATTAGTCATTTTATATACGCTGACCCAGTGATGGCCACCGGTGTCCCAAATCGCAGCTTATACGAGGAAAATGGACCTAGAGTGAGAGAAGGCCGCAGCTCCGGTGGCTATCACTGCGCTACACGAAAAAAAATTGATTGACGGTTACCTGAGAATTGAACTATATGGGATATTTCTTCGGTACGAAGATCGTTCATGGCTCTACAAGTGTATCGGCCACTGTCCGTGGAATTCGGAGCGGCGACTTCTAAACGGTAGATCCCATCGTCCAGATAACTTTGCTTGAAACGATCGCCTTGCAGTATGCAACCGTCTTTCAGCCAAGAAATGAGGGGCGTAGGGTTGCCGCGTACTCTGCATTCCAGGAGCAACTCGTTGTCGGAGTATCGGTAAGTGTCTGCAAGGATATGACGACATAATCACTTTATAGATCTATTTGTTATAGATAAAAAATATTTGTATGAAAAATTCTGTTGTAGACAGTCCTAAGCCAGATTTAATTACATTTAATATGAAATAAATTAATTTACAAGAGAGCGGTAACATAGATGATTCAACATATAGTGGGAGCTTAGTTTCGAACTATTGTTACAGGTTTTACAATTGTATAAATGATGATTATAAGAATGTACAGGGTGAGTCTCTGGAAACTGCCATCTAAAAGAATACTTGTCTCGTTGATATTACAGAAAAATTGTTGAACGTGGTGTATTGTGTTTGGAAGGATTTGTATGATATGAAAAATTAATTTTTCATTTAAGTTATTTTTTGGAAGATTTTAGGTGATTTTAGAATTTTCAAATTGCACTATGCATTATGAAGTACTGGACATATAGCACTTGATAATGCGAATAAAAAATGTGTAACTAATATTGATCGAAAAATCAATATTAATCAAGCTGTAAATACTTTAGTATTGAAAAAATTATTTGGAAAATTGTTTATAACTCGAATAATATTGATTTTTCAGTTCATGTATTACACATATTTTATTCAGTTTATCGAGTACTATTTATACTGTAATTCATAGTGCTTAGTGCAGTTTGAAGGTTTCAAGCTTTCTTTGAAATTCAGGTATGACCCATATGAAAAATCAAAATTTTCTGACATACGAAACCCTCAGAATGTAACATATTTCATTCAACAATTAGTCTTTAACACCAACGAGTTAGAAATTATTTCAAGTGACAATTGCTAACGACACACTCTGCATGTAAGTAAACATTTGTCTACTATTTTGAGCACCTGGAATTATTTAATACAGGGCAGAGCATATAACATGTTCATTACAAAAATGTTTTGGGATTTCAGATTAACATTATAGATCTCACTTGTCAGTTTAATTCATTCTGGACAGTCTTGAAGGATATTAGCATAACTTGAACGTACGCTTACTATTCACACGATCTTCCAGGACATTTCGGCTAAAATATAGCCAACACATTTTATGGATGCAAATATAAATAATATAATTCCATAGATACTTCAGTATAAAGGGATAATAAAAGAAAGAGAAAAAGTTTATCAAATCAAAATAGATACTTGACTAAAGTGAACACTAATTTTCCCTCATATTCACTTTTTAAGACCGTCGTTAAAAAGGGGCGGATCACATTGTTAGGCTACTCACCTTTGATGGATCTGGTGAAGGTAGGGGGTGACAGAGCTGGTTGGAAATCAGGGTAAACTTTTAACGCGGATTCGGTGCTTGCGATTCCATGAATATTCTCGGCAACACAGGTATACACTCCGGAATCTTCGGGAACAGCTTCATGCAATTCGAAATAAGCCATACCGTTGTCGAAACGAGTTCGATATCGATTCGAAGCTATATCTAATTTCTCGCCATCTTTCGTCCAGTGAACTCGAGGTTCCGGGTGTCCCAGTACAGTACAGGTCAGTCTTGTCCTCATACCGACGCCCACGGTTCGATTTGTTAGCCTCGTGCAAAATGATGGTTTCTTTCCCTTATCCCGTGGCGTAATCTATATGAAAAAAGAAGGAACCATAGTTTAGATTTCTCCAAAATACTGGATGTTTCCTAACATATTGGAAATGCTGCAGTGGCAAAACCAAAGACAAGATTACAGGAACACAGTAGTGTCACGTTAGATGACCGTGGCTCGAAGCATGTCTGGGCAGCTATCAAGGGAGGTAAAGTTCTAGGAAATTCGAGTGTGTTTCTAGGAGATATAAGGAGGCAAGACTCATATTAAAAAACACCCTGTGCATTGATGTTGAATTGATGAATTGAAATCAATTAAGAAAGTTTCTCTTTCTTTAAGCACACCACCACATCCTTCTTTCTCAGTCTTATTTATAATACCTACTATAACCCCATACTTTTATAGTACAGTAAATTAGGAATAACAGGATTGTTTCCTTATTTACAATACAGATTCCGTTTCTTACTGTAAATATAGTGAATACATATTCAAAAGCAAAAGACAATAAGGTGTAGTATGATATACTGAAAATTAAGAATCATGTTAAAAAATGAAAAATCAAGTTATAATCATAGTTATGACCATAAACAGCGTATTCCAAATGTCTCTGTTATAGTTTAAAATATATTATAAACAAACTAGATAAACAGTTAGCCTTACTCAGTCATTTTTCTTAAATTCAGGCCAAGTGACAGTGTTATCCACTGAACCTTGCCATTTATACATTAACTTGTATTACGTTCAAAGTATAATAAAGAAGAAGAAAGTATTTCTTTACCTCAGATTTAGTCGGAGGTAGATAAATGGATAGATTCGATCCCCTGTCATCGAAATCGGTTCGAGAAGTCGTTTTCGGTCTATACTTCGGTGGTCTGATAACACTAGCAGCCGTAATAGTCGAATCACTATCACCAGTCGAGTAATCGTCATACTTCAACAAGCTGATCGATCTCGCTCGGGAGATTTGGTCGTCCCTCTTCCTCCTCCTTCGATAATACGACCCCGTGTCATAGTAGTATCTATCGATCGAGGTGTCCCTCAGTCTGTAATCCATGAAATCGTCGACTCTCTTCTTGGTCAAGGAAGTCAAAGAGTCCCTCCAACTGTAGGACCTAGAAGTGCTCGATAGAGCTGAATCGAAACCAGAATCGTATCGATGTTTCTCCCGTCTGTCCCGCCAGAATTCTACATCCGAAGACATAACTTTGGATCGAAGTCTCAGCGTGTCGTCGGCCATCTTGCGGAACAACTGGTCCGATTCGTTTTGTCTGAATCGGGACCAAGTGTCGTCCATCAGTTGTTCTTGTCTCCGTTTCCGAAGTCGGGATGCCTCTTCTTCTGTTCGTCTTCTCAGACGTTCTTCTTCTTCTTTTAAGGCTCTGGCCGATTCCTCTCTTCTCAACTGTCTGTCAGCGTCTCTCCTGTTTCTCCTGTCTTCGTCTTCTCTCCTTAAACGTTCAGTTTCCTCTCTCTTCTGACGATCTTCGGCTCTTCTTCGTTCCAGACGTTCGGTTTCTTTTCTTCGTATGGCCTCTTCGTCTTCCCTCCATTGTCGCTCCACTTCTTTTCTCTTTCTTCGTCGCTCCTCTTCTCGTTTTGTTCGTTCCTCCTCCTCCTTCAGCAGTTTTTGTTCCTCCGCTTGTCTCCTCGATTCCCGATCCCTTCTTCTTTGTTCTCGCGTCTCTTCTTCTTTTCTTATTCGTTCTTCTTCCGCTTTTCTTATTTTTTCGGTTTCCTGGCGAATTTGCTTCTCTTGTTCTTCTCGTCGACGCTTGGCCTCCTCCCGTCGTTGTTCCCCTTTTTCTTGATCTTTCTTCAGCCTTTCAGCCTCTTCGGCCTTCCTGCGATCTTCCTCTTCCTTCCTCAAACGTGCCTTTTCTTCCTTTCGCTTACGGTCCTCTTCCTCCCGTTTGGCTCTTTCTTCTTCTTCTTTTTTAGCGCGCTCTTCCCTCTCCTTTTTCCTTTGTTCCTGTTCTTTCTTGCGTTTCTCGATCTCTTCCTTCTCCTTGCGTTCTTCTTCTTCTTGCTGCAGCCTTCTCTCTTCTTTCTTCTTCTTTAATTTTTCTTCCCTCTTTTTTAACGTGTCTGATTCGGTCAGCTTTTGAGCTTCTTCTTGTTTTTGTTTTTCTGCCTCAGCTGCCTTTTTACGCTCTTCTTCTTCTTTCTTCTTCAGTTCTTCTAGCTTAAGTTTCTCAGTTTCATCTTTCTTCTTTCGATCCTCTTCTTCCTGTTTCTTTTTAGCTTCTTCGTCCTTCTTACGCTTTTCTTCCTCCTGTTTTAATTTCTCCGCTTCTTCTTTCTTCTTACGTTCCTCCACTTTCTGTTGTAAGCCTTCAACTTCTTTTTTCTTAGCCTCTTCTTCTTTCTTGCGTGCCTCTGCTTCCTGCTTTAATTTCTCTTCTTCTTCCTTCTTTTTTCGTTCCTCTTCCGCCTGTTTCTGCTTTTCAGCTTCATCCGTCTTCTTTCGGTCTTCCTGTTCCTTCAGTTTTTTGGCCTCTTCTTCCTTTTTACGTTTCTCTTCTTCGTGTTTCAATTTTTCAGCCTCCTCCTTTTTCTTTCGTTCTTCTTCTTCTGCTAGCTTCTTAGCCTCTTCCTCTTTCTTTCGTTTCTCTTCCTCCTGCTTCAATTTTTCAGTCCCTTCCTTCTTTTGTCGTTCCTCTTCTGTCTGTTTTTGCTTTTCAGCCTCCTCCTTCTTTTTTCGATCTTCTTCCTGTTTTAATTTTTCAGCCTCTTCCTTCTTCTTTCGGTCTTCTTCCTGTTTTAATTTTTCAGCCTCTTCCTTCTTCTTTCGGTCTTCTTCCTGTTTTAATTTTTCAGCCTCTTCCATCTTCTTTCGGTCTTCTTCCTGTTTTAATTTTTCAGCCTCTTCCTTCTTCTTTCGGTCTTCTTCCAGTTTTAATTTTTCAGCCTCTTCCTTCTTCTTTCGGTCTTCTTCCTGTTTTAATTTTTCAGCTTCCTCCTTCTTCTTTCGATCTTCTTCTTCTTTCAGTTTTTTGGTTTCTTCCTCTTTTTTACGTTTCTCTTCGTCCAGTTTCAACTTTTCTTCCTCTTCCTTTTTCTTGCGATCTTCTTCCTGTTTTAACTTTTCAGCCTCTTCCTTCTGTTTCCGATCCTGTTCTTCCTTCAACTTCTTGTCCTCCTCGTCCTTCTTTTGTTTTTCTTGTCCCTCTTTTTTCTTACGCTCCTCCTCCTCTTGCCTCAATTTTTCAGCTTCTTTTTTCTTGCGCTCCTCTTCTTCATGTTTCAATTTTTCTTCTTCTTGCTTCTTACGTTCTTCCTCTTCTACTTTCAACTTATCAGCCTCTTCCTTCTTCTTACGTTCTTCTTCCTCTAGTTTCAATTTCTCAGCCTCTTCCTTCCTTTTGCGTTCTTCTTCCTCCAGTTTCAATTTTTCAGCTTCTTCTTTTTTCTTGCGTTCCTCTTCCTCTTGTTTCAGTCGTTCAATTTCTTCCTTTTTCTTGCGTTCTTCTTCTTCTACTTTCAATTTCTCAGCCTCTTCCTTCTTTTTACGTTCTCCTTCTTCTAGTTTCAATTTCTCAGCCTCCTCCTTCTTTTTACGTTCTTCTTCCTTTAGTTTCAACTTCTCAGCCTCTTCTTTCTTTTTACGTTCTTCTTCTTCTAGTTTCAGCTTCTCAGCTTCTTCCTTCTTTTTACGTTCTTCTTCCTCCAGTTTCAATTTCTCAGCCTCTTCCTTCTTTTTACGTTCTTCTTCCTCTAGTTTCAACTTCTCAGCCTCTTCTTTCTTTTTACGGTCTTCTTCTTCTAGTTTCAGCTTCTCAGCTTCTGCCTTCTTTTTACGTTCTTCTTCCTCCAGTTTCAATTTCTCAGCCTCTTCCTTCTTTTTACGTTCTTCTTCTTCTAGTTTCAGCTTCTCAGCTTCTGCCTTCTTTTTACGTTCTTCTTCCTCTAGTTTCAACTTCTCAGCCTCTTCTTTGTTTTTACGTTCTTCTTCCTCTACTTTCAACTTCTCAGCCTCTTCTTTCCTTTTACGTTCTTCTTCCTCCAATTTCAATTTCTCAGCCTCTTCTTTCTTTTTACGTTCTTCTTCCTCTACTTTCAACTTCTCAGCCTCTCCTTTGTTTTTACGTTCTTCTTCCTCTACTTTCAACTTCTCAGCCTCTTCTTTCTTTTTACGTTCTTCTTCCTCTACTTTCAACTTCTCAGCCTCTTCTTTCGTTTTACGTTCTTCTTCCTCCAGTTTCAGCTTCTGAGCCTCTTCCTTCTTTTTCCGTTCGTCTTCCTCCAGTTTCAGCTTCTCAGCCTCTTCCTTCTTTTTCCGTTCGTCTTCCTCCAGTTTCAGCTTCTCAGCCTCTTCTTTCTTTTTACGTTCTTCTTCCTCCAGTTTCAATTTCTCAGCCTCTTCCTTCTTTTTACGTTCTTCTTCCTCTAGTTTCAACTTCTCAGCCTCTTCTTTCTTTTTACGTTCTTCTTCTTCTAGTTTCATCTTCTCAGCTTCTTCCTTCTTTTTACGTTCTTCTTCTTCCAGTTTCAATTTCTCAGCCTCTTCCTTCTTTTTACGTTCTTCTTCTTCTACTTTCAATTTGTCAGCCTCTTCTTTCTTTTTACGTTCTTCTTCCTCTTGCTTTAACTTCTCAGCCTCTTCCTTCTTTTTACGTTCTTCTTCTTCTACTTTCAATTTGTCAGCCTCTTCTTTCTTTTTACGTTCTTCTTCCTCTTGCTTTAACTTCTCAGCCTCTTCCTTCTTTTTACGTTCATCTTCCTCCAGTTTCAATTTTTCAGACTCTTCCTTCATCTTACGCTGTTCTTCTTCTTTCTTTAACCTTTCTTCCTCTTCCCTCTTCAGTCTTTCTTCTTCTTCTTGTTTCAACCTCTCAGTTTCCTCCTTCTTCTTTTCTGCTTCTTCCTCCTTTGCCTCTTTCTTCTTCTTTTTCTCTTCTTCATCTACCACCCAAGTCACCTCTAATCTCAACAGTTTATCACGTAAGACTTCTATCGTATTCATCAAATTAGTAACAGGCGTTTCTAACTGAACCAAACTTTCTGCCGTTGAAGTTTCTTTCCACATTTTTTCGACGGTCTCAACAGAAGCTTCCAACTCGTGCAAGCTCGGAGCAAGAGGTCTCAGGACACCGACAATATCCGCAACTTCCGAATGTGGTGGTTCTGCGTACGGTTTGTCAGCCGATTGTTGACGAACAACAGCAATCGCCTTTCTGAGCTTCTTAACAGACTCCATTGCTGATTCCCCAATTTCTTTATTCTCTAATACCTTTTGAATCTCTTTCTGAAGTCCTCCCAGTGGCGACGACAATGTCTTCAAAGCTTCATTCTCAATTTGAATTTCGATTCCCAACAGATCACTGTAGCTTTCTATCTTCCGATCAATCGATTCGATGGAATCGTTTATCTCCTTGATGGAGTTCACTAGTCTCGTCGAAAGCTTCGTGATCTCTTCCAGAGACATTGTTGTCTTCTTCTTTCTTTGAACTTTCTGATCTATCGTAATCGCTTCGAGGGCTGACTGCAAGGTTCTCAATGGCTGCTCCAAATTTTCAAGATAGACCGTCGGAGACTCTTCGACCGTCATGATCGAAGCTTTCAATCTGATCAGAGGCTCTGATATAGCTGCAATTATGGTATCCTCTGAACTGCCAGGT
Source organism: Macropis europaea (assembly GCA_916610135.2). NCBI lineage: Eukaryota > Metazoa > Arthropoda > Insecta > Hymenoptera > Melittidae > Macropis > Macropis europaea. The sequence goes on along the minus strand of OU744345.1, from coordinate 18,091,871 downwards.
TGAAACTGTTCCGCAGCTTGTTCTTCAATGAACGAGATGCTTTTTTCAAGGTTAGACAAAGAATCTACAATGGCATCTATGCTAGCTTCTTCTTCATCTATGCTTAAGTCGGTTTTATTCTTCAGCAACATGAAGCTTTCGAGGACTTCTGAAAGCGGTTGCACCAATGTCTTCACTGCTTCGTACTCGACTTCAGCTACTTCTTCAGCAACTATAGTCTTTTCCAAGTCGATGATGGTCGATTTAATAAGTTCTACAGGTTGTACCAGTTTCTCGACTACCGACCAATCTGGTATGATAATCCTCGACTGTTCTTCAGCTATTGCATCAGGTTCTACCACGACGCATTCACGAATTTCTGCTATGGATCTCTCTATTTCTTGCAAAGGAATCGCCAGACACTCAGTTATCCAATTGGACTGTTCTTCCGGCATTGGTTCCACGTCTGGCGACATCACTCGCTCTTCTAGTACAGAAATGCTTCTCTGCAGCGTCATAAGAGGCTCTGCTAAGGCAGCTAACAAAGAAACTTCATCAACTTGTCGATCTTCGGTCGATTCGACCAACATATGGTCCTCGATCATGGCTATGGAGTTACAAAGCTCTTCAAGGGGCTCAATCAAGGGATTTACTATGGTTTCCAGTTTCTGTTCAGCGCTGAAGGACTTTTCTTTAGCAGATTCGATTGCAGTTTGCTCGTGAATAACAGACACAGCAACGCTCTTCAGTTCTAGCAGAGGTTCTGCCATAGTCTTCAACATAGAGAGATCTTCCTTCTCTGATAAAGATAGGATCATCTCGTTCATGTCCATAGATTTTCGTTCTTCGACGACCAAGGCTAAACATTCTCGTAATTCATTGAGAGGCTTCGCCAATCCCTTCAAGGCCTGAGCTTCTTCTTCAGAAATTGATACAGCTATCTCAGAAGGCGATTCGATCGTTCCCTGATCGATCACCATCGGAGCTGTGACCTCAAGGTTCGGTTCCTCGATGACATCAGCCCAAGTCTTCAAGGAAGACGCGTCTTCTGATATAGTATCAGCAGCAGGTTCGATGATCATCTGCTGATGATCGATAGTTGCCACTCGTTCGACCAAATCATGCAGAGATTTCGCGAAAGTCTCGAAAACAGAAACGTTGTCCGTTTTCGTTAATTCGTTGGTGACTTCAGGGGCTTCTGTGATTTGCTGAATGGCTGCAACGGAGGTTTTCAGGTCTGTCAGTGTCTGAGCGATCTTCTTGAGCTGATTGACGTCTTCTGATTCCGACAAACTTTGGGCGCCTTCTTCGACGATCATGTGCTCCTGGACCACGGCGATGGACCTCTGGAACTCTTCAAGTATTGGTTTCAAACTTGTCTTCTCGAAAGACACTTGGTTCAGGTTTTCAGCTGCTTGCTCGATCACGTGTTCTCCTTGAATGGCCACCATGAAAGATTGCTCCAGCTGCTGAAGAGGAGACATCAACACGCTAAGCACTGTCACAGGTTTTCTCATTTCTGTCTCCAGGATGTCTGCCTCCTGCACTTTCAGCTCTTCGATCGTGGAGATCGATTCCTGCAGTAGTTTTGCTGGAACCACGATGTTTTCAGCAAGCTGAGCCTCCATCTTTGCTGGTTGCTCGATTTGCACCGTTCCAATTATTACAGCCAGCACTCTGGGTTTCGAGACTATGATCGAGCACTGTTTCTTAAACTCTTCAACAGCCTTGCCGAAGGTCTGCAATGCTGCAGCGTTTTCAACGTCCAGAATTTGTTGTCCAGGTTGTTCAATAGCTGTCAATTGTTGCACCACTGCAACGGATGTTCTCAAGTCACTCAGCGATCTCTCGATGTTCTTTATGGCCACGAAGTCTTCGTTATCTCCCGTCAAGGTCAACGTTTCCTTAGCTACAACCAGTTGTCCTTGAATCTCTGTTACATGTTTGCTGAGTTCTTCCAAGGTCGACTTAACTGGCAATTTTTGCAACACTGGAATAGCCTCAGCAACTTGCTCTTCCTGTACGGCTGACCGGAATGATTCCTCCAGTTGACGAAGAGGTTGCACCATGCTCAAGAAAATTACTGCTTCTTCCTTCGTTTTCTTTCCTAACGCTTCAGTTTCTTTATCAATGCTCAAGATCGTGTTCTGAAGCTCACCGATCGGTTTTATCACAGCTTTCACAAAGTCTTCGGTTACTTTTCTCTCAGCTGGCTTTTCTTCAGGGTGTAACGGAGCTTTTATGATTTTCTGTTGCTTGACTATGGTTAATAATCGTTCTCCAGTTTCCTCAACTGACTTCGCGAAAGCTTCTATTCGTGAAGCTTCTTCGACAGGTTTCATCTCTTTCGGTTGGTCTTCCTGAAGTGTTACTATTTCCTGAACGGCTGCAATAGACTCCTTCAACACTTTCAAGGGCTCTTCAGCGGCTTTCATCACGGCAAGCTGTTCACTTACAACCGTAGACTCACTGGCCTGTTGTTCAATAATTGTTATCGATTTCTGCAGTTCTTCAAGTACAGGCTTCAAGTCTAACTTTTCCAACGGAACTTCAGCATGTTTTAACTCTTCTGCGCTTTCTCCAGAAACTGTCACGCCTTCTTGTACAGCAGTGACCAAAGCTCGTTCCAATACATTCAGTGGTTCAATAAGAACGTTCAATTTCAGGCTTTCTTCTTGTTTCTTCAGCTCTTCAGCTTCTTGCGTTTTTTCTTCTTCGATCTGCGAAAGCGATTCCTTCAACAAGTGAACAGTACTGCTGATTTGCTGAAGAACTTGCGTATCTATCGTTGCTCGTTGCACTTCAGGTTCTGCTAACTTCACTTCAGCTTTTTGTTGACTGATCACCGCAGAACATCGTTCTTCCAACTGATTTATTGATTTGGCAAATGCTTCTATCGTAGACACTTTCTCTGTCTTGATCTCTTCAGCTTTCTCAGATGTAGGAGCAACGACTTGTTGAACAGCCGTGGCGGTTGATTTTAATTCTTCAATGGCTTCCGTGATGTTTTTGACAGCCTCTAATTCGCCAGCATGGCTCATTGCTAATTGTTCTTGCACTGTGACAATACTTTCTTTGAGTTCTTCCAAAATTGGTTGAAGAACAATAGCTTCAGTAGCTTCTTTCTTCAGTTCTTCAGCAGTTTCGAGTTTCTGACTAATCGCCTGTTGAACAGTGGCGACAAGAGACTTCTCTAATTCTTCAAGAGGATGTATCAACAGCGTCAACTTCTGCACGTCCATCCTCTCAGACTCTAAACTTCCCGCTTCTTCAACATTTTCTTCATGTACCTTCGTGATAGTCTCGCGTAACGTCTGAAGAGGAGCGATGATAGCTTCTAGAACTTCAACATCGAGCTTTTCAGCTTCCTTCGCTTCCACTTGTTGACTGGTTGCAGCTTGACACTTTTCTTCAAATTCTTGAACAGATTTGGCGAACTGTTCCAAAGCTGACACCTTGTCCATGGTAGACAGTTTTTCTTCTTCGTTGGACTCCACAGCTACCACGCTCTGAACGATCGCTAGAGACGAGTTCAGCTCGTTCAAGGACGTTTCTGCAGCTCTCAAAAGAGTAGCTTCCACGCTAGTTTCTTCAGGTGCTTGCAATTTGACTTGCTCCTGAACAATAGCAACGCATTTTTTAAGTTCTTCAACAACTGGCGAAATGTCCAATTTTTCCAGTGCAGGTTTTGTCTCCGCCATTTCTTCAGTTTTTCCCAGTTCCGTTGCAACAGCCTGCTGGACAGTCGAAGACAGTGACATCTCTAACTTTTGCAATGGCTCCACGAGAACCTTCAATGCGTTTTCCAATTCTTTCGCCTTTGACCCATCGATTGCTTCAACTTCTTGCAGTTTTTCTTCTTCGATTTTGCTGATGGATTCCCTCAGTACTTGCAGAGGACTGATAGCCATTTCTAGTATCTTTACTTCTGATTCTTCCAACTTCTTCGGGGCCAGCTGCACTCCAACCTGCTGCTGAGAGGAGATAGCCAAGCATCGCTGACCAATTTCTTCCACGGACTTGGCAAACGTTTCTAGAACCGCCACTTTGTCCATATCGGTGGTTTGGTGAGTTTCAGGAGACATAACCTCTTGAATAGCCGCTATGGAGGACTTCAGCTGTTCCAATGGCTCCTCGATAGCCTTTGCCACAGAGGTTTCTGTCTTTTCATCAGATTTTTCTTTCGCTGCTTCCAGTGACACCTGCTCTTTTATCATGACGACTGATTTTTGTAATTCTTCCAAAATAGGTTCAATGTTCATTGCTAAAGAGGCTTCATTCTTCAAGTCTGAGGCATGTTCTTCCTTGATAGTACTCGTCTGTTCGACAGCCACTGACAAGGACTTTTGTAACTCTTCCAGAGGATGAACCAAAGTGTTCAACACATTAACTATTTCGTTCGTTTCAGGCAAACGTAACTCTTCAGCTTCTTCAGTTTTCTGTTCATCGATCTTGGACACGGTCTCCCGTAGAACTTCTATGGGGCTCGAAATTATTTCGAGCATCTGCTGTCCAAATTCTTCTAACTTAGCCGTTTGAGGCTGTTCGACAAGGTGTACTTCAGCTTTCTGTTGTGTGGCTACTACTGAACAGGCTTTTCCTATTTCTTCTACGCATTTGGCGATAGCTTTCAAGGCTGTCGTTTTTTCTTCACTGGTTAGTTCCTCCGTTTCTTCAGCTTCGAATTTTTGGATAGCTTCTATGGAGGACTTTAAGTTCTCCAGGGGGCTCTCTATGATTTCAGCAACGGACCCCTCGACCTTTGCACTGGATATCTCCAATTTCTTCGGTTGCAAGAATACTTGCTCTTCGACTATGGCGATAGACTTCTGTAGTTCTTCAAGAACTGGAGTGAGTTTCAATTTTTCAGTCGTTGAGCCAGATTCTTTCGTTTCTTCAAAGTGTTCCGTTGCAATTTGTTGTACGGCTGTACAGAGTGCTTGTTCCAGTTCCTCCAGAGGTTGTACCAGAGGTTTCAGGGCTTCTACCACCTTCAGCTGATCTGAAGTCTCAATCTCTTCAGCTTTGTGCGTTTCAATCTCCGATGTGGTCTCACGCAGTACCTGAATCGGCTGTACCATCATTTCAAGTACTTCTTGCAATTCTTCTCTTTGAATTTTATCAGTTGCACGTGTCTCGACTTTTGTTTTAGGCTGACTAGCAATGGCCAAACATCTTTCTCCCAGTTCTTGAACAGATTTCACGAAAGTCTCCACAGCCAACGTTCTCTCCGTGGTCGAGAGCTCTTCAGCATGTTCAGCTGCAGCAGTTGCGATCTTCTGTACGACACCAACTGAGAATTTCAAGTCTTCCAACGACTTCTCGACTTCCTTTGCTATGGACACGTCGCTCTTCGACTTCGGTGCCTCTGCAGTTGCTTCCAGGATGACTTCGTCCTGAATCATAGCGATGGACCTCTTCAGCTCCTCAAGAACAGTGCCCACTGACAGTGTCTGCACCGGTGAGACACTCTGTCTCATTTCTTCAGCTATTTCTTTAGTCTCCGCTACTTGTTGCTGAGCAGAGATGTTCAACGACTGCTCCAACTCCTCCAGAGGGTGAATGATGGTGTTCAAAATGACAGCAGCTGTTTTCTTCGTGGGTAGGTCCAAGGTTTCAGTCTCTTCCAGTTCTTGCTCCTCGATTCTAGCGACTAGTTCTCGCAAATTTTTTATTGGACTGACTATTTTTTCAACTAAGTTGGTTTCCAGCTTCATTTCTTCTTCATTGATCAGCTTCTGCTGTTCTGCCAGATCTGTAGGTTCAACGGAAGGTGAAATCGAACCGAAAGGAGAGGCATCGTCTCGTTTCACGTGTTCCTGGGAAACCATGATGGCTTCTATGAGTTCCTCGAGAGGCTTTGCAGTGGTTTCTTCAATATCTTGGCTCTCTTCTTTCGACTTCTTCGGTACTATCACTTGCACCTCCTCCATTATCTTCACGCGTTTCAGTTCTGTCGTCTTGCGTATCGCGTTCATCAGTTCTGAGGTCGTTTGAATCAAATCCTGCATCGTGGAAGAAATTGAGGCATACTCCATAGACAACGGACTGGTGGTCTGTTGGAGAGAAGATAATTGACGCTGAAGAATTTCGAGAGGCTGCAAAAGCATCTGCAGAGAAATCATTACGTTTTCTTTCAAGGCTGGCGTCAATTGTTCTTGAGTTAGACGAAGAACTTTCTCTGCAGCCTGATCCACGTTGTCTAAAGCGTTCACTGTGTGAAGAAGTTGCTCTTCGAGGTCTGGAATCGTAGATGACAAAACTGTGTTGCGAACTGACGTACTCGTCGCTCTTAAATCATGGAGAATTTGTATGAGCGCAGTCAGTTCTCGAATTTTTCGTTTCTCTTCTTCGGATTTTGAAGAAAGAGGCTCTTCCAAAGCCATGTACATTAGGCTAATTAACTCCTTGAATGGTTGTTGTATCGTAATGATCGATGATGCTGTCTTTTGTATGTTTTGAATTTTGCTCTCTTCACTCTTAGTTTTTTTTTGTTCTGCTGTTTCTTTCAGCTCTTCCGCTTTGACAGATACTGTTTCTATGGTACCTTCTCTCTGTATTATTTCTTCCGTTTTCTCTTTCGCTTCCGTCTTATCTGGTTTATCGGTTATCTTTTTTGTTTCTTCGGCAACTACTTGTACAGATTCTGTAGACGTTTTTGTTAGTTCTTCTTCTTTTTTAGCTAGATCTGCTTCTTTGGGTAATGCGTGTATCTGTTCTTCTCTTTCCATTGATTTTTCTGGTTTTTCAGATGATGAAACAATACTTTTTTTGGTCTCAACCATATCTTCCGTTTTTTCTGTTAATGTCTTTATTTCTATCTCTTCTTTGGTCGATACTTTTGTCTCTTCGAGTGAGATTTGTACAGTTTCGTCTTTTTTAACTGTTTCTTCTTTTTTTGAAGATGTTTCTGCTGTTTCAGGAGGTACTGGCTCTTTTTCTTTTTTTTCTGTTGACACTTCTACCCTTTCTTCTTTTTCTGTTGATACATCCTCTTTTTCTTGTTTTTCGGATGATACCTGAACTTCCTCTTGCTTTTCTGTTGATACGTCTGCTTTTTCTTCTTTTGTCAATAATGTTTCTGCTTTTTCGGGTGGAGCTTCTACTTTTTCAGGTGGACCTTCTACTTTTTCCTCCATCTTTAATAATTTTTTCGTTTTTTTTTCTAATGCCTCTTCTGTTTCTTCCGTCTCTGCCGATACTTCCTCCCTTTCTTCCTTTTCCAGCAATGCTTCCGTCTTTTCTGGGAGTACTTTTACTTCCTCCTCCTTTTTTAATAATTCTTCTGTTTTTCCTACTGTTGCTTGTGTCTTTTCTTCTTGTACGATTGATACTTTTACCTCTTCTTCTCTTTGTACTACCGCTTCTGTCTTTTCAGGCAATATTTCTACTTTTTCCTCAATCTGTAATAATTCTTCTGTTTTTACGTATGAAACTTGAGTCTCTTCTTGTTTCTCAGTTAATTTTTCTGCTTTCTCAGATGCTTCTAGACTTTCTTCTTTTTTCATTGTGTCTTCTGCTTTTTCTTTTTCCGTTGGTGTGTCTTTTATCCCTTCCGGTGAAGCGTCAACATTTACTGACTTTTTAATTACTTCTTCTGTTTTCTCTGCCACAACTTCGACTTTCTGATCTGCTTTTACAGAATCTTCCACTTTTTGACCCGCTTCTTCTAATTTCTTTTCAACGACTGCTAGCTCTTCAGATTTCTGGGTCAATAATACTGACTTCTCTTTTTGTTCCACTGATTCCTCTGTCTTCTCAGTTAATATTTTGGTGTCTTCGTCTTTCTGTATCGAATCATCTGCTTTTTCAGACAGGGGTTCAACAATTTCTTCTTTTGTGATAATTTCTTCTACTTTGTCATCTTTTTGAACTATTTCTTCTATTTTTTTCTCCTCCTTAATGATTTGTTCTGCTTTTTCCTCTTTTTGTGCGATTTCCTCTGCTTTCAGTTCCTTTTTATCCATTTCTTTGGCTTCTTCTTCCTTCTTAACCGCTTCTTCTAGTTTCTCTTCCGTTTTAACCATTTCTTCTGTTTTTTCATCTTTCTTAATCATTTCTTCAGTCTTTTCTACCTTTTCAGCTGTTTCTTGTGGTTTAACTTCTGTTTTTTCCTTCATTTGAACCATTTCTGCCTTCTCTACCTTTTCAACCGCTTCTTCTGGTTTAGCAGCAGCTTCAATCATTTCTCCTGGTTTCACTTCTGTTTTTTTCTTCACTTGAGCCATTTCTTCTGTCTTTTCTACGTTCTCAATCGCTTCTTCTGGTTTCACATCTGCTTTAATCATTTCTTCTGATTTCATTTCTGCTGTAACCATTTCTTCTGTTTTTTCCTTCATTACAACCAGCTGTTCTGATTTTTCTTCTTTAGTAACTGTTTCTTCTTGTTTTTCTTCCGCTTTGACCATTTCCTTTACTTTTTCCTGCTTCTTTATCATATCTCCTGCCTCGTCTCCCTTTTTAACAATTTCTTCTGCTTTTTTCTCTTTCTTAGACACTTCTTCTTTTTCTGCTTCCTGCTTAATAATTTCTTCTTCTTTTTGCAGCAACACTTCTGCCTTTTCCTCTGTCTTCACCACCTCTTCTATCCTCGCAGGTTCTATTTTCTCCTCCATCTTACCTACTTCTCCCACTTTTAAAGACAACGCTTCTACGTTCTCTTCTTTTGTTACGTCAGCCACTTCAACGCCTTGTACAATTTTCGTATCAGCATCCTTCACCAGTCCACTGTCTTCCATCGAAACAATTTTCGTCACCTCGGGTTTCTCTTCAAGCTTAACCTCATCCAGTCGTTGCACCTCCGCTTCTCGTGGTACTTCCTCAATCGTCAACACACTCTCCACTTCTTCCTTAGAAATCTCAATGATTTCATCCACGATCGTTTCGATCTGAGTAATAGTAACTGGCACTTTCGAAGAAGTCTTCTTTTCTTCGCTTTCCATCTCTTCTTCGGCCTGTCCTTCAACAGCTGCCACCTTCTCTATCATCGTGATAGAGTCCTTGATAGTTTCTAGCTCGTCGACAACAGCAGAAAGCGTTTCGACCAACGAAGAACCTTCAGAGGCACCTTCACGAATCAGTTGCACTCGATGCATCGATAACGAAGAAGCCAACTCGGACATGGAGTTCGCCAAAGCTCGAAGAAGAGTCATGGACTCCATCGACACCGAGGATATCACTTGCTGATCGAATCTTTCCTTCAGAACAGTCAAAGCTGATCGAAGTTTATTGGTAGGGTACAAGAATCCTTCAACGACAGCTTCTTCATCTACAGCTTGGTCGCTGACCTCTATGTAATGCGTCTGAGACAATGATATTTGCTTCTGTAGTGCCTCTAATGACTTCGAAATCACCTCATGCACTGGTTCGTCCGCGTTCTTTTCCAAGGACACGATAGTGTTCCTCAAATGACCCAACGAAGAGGCAAGATTATATTGAAGACTGAATCCCGTGCTGCTGGGTCTGCGGGAGTAGTCTGTTATACCAATTTGTTTCTGTACGGACGCGATGGCGTTCTTCATGGATCTCAACGGCTCCTCGAAGAGCTCTGCTCCTTCTAATTTCGATATTTCCTCCAAAACGGTCGAACTTTGCCTTTGGAGACCCTCGACAGCCTTCAAAATAACGTTTCTTCTTTCTTCCAGCAGTGCTGCTTCAGGTACCAAACTCTTTCGGCTGCTTTGGACCACAGAAAGGCAACTCAAAAATTCTACCAGGGGTTCCACAAGGCTTCGAAGCTTCACCACGATTTCCCTTCGCTGATCCAGAAGCTGAAGCTCCTGAGATGTAACGTTGATCGTGTTCAACAGATAATCCAACGGCTTTACTAGAATTCTAGCTACGTCCGTTTCAAGAGTGTCTTCAGCTTGTACTTCTAGGTACTTCATACGTTCCTGAATGTTCACCAACGGCTTCGAGATGTTTCGGAGGCTTCCAAGGAGTTCCTGCCTCGAATTTATCTCCTTTATCACAACAGGCACTCTCTGTTTGATATATTTCAGAAGCTGAAGAACTGGTTCACTGTACGCGGTCACATCAGGGTTCTGATCAAGCTTTTCGATAGAATAATTTATTACATTCGACTCGATCGTTTCCAAAGGTCGAATTAAATGATTCAATATCAGAAGTTCCCTAGCACCGTGTCGATGCGATACTTCAAGAACCTCTTCGAGATTGTTCAGTGGGAGCAACAGGCTGCGAAACAGTGAAATGGTTTGATGAACGACTTCTTCGTAAGAATCAGACTTACTGCCAGTCATTACGTGTAACATGGAGATAGTGTTTCTGAGTTCTTCAACGCTGTTGGCCAAGGTCGAGATTGGCAGGATCGTGGACCCAGCTGTGGGTTGTTCAAAATCTTCCAAAATTCCAGTCACTTCGAAATGAACGTTCCCCAGGGTCTCTGCCAAAGAATTAATCAAATCGATCGCTGCTTCCTTCTTCTTCGTTGACTGTGCATCTTCTTTCTTCGGCAACTCTTCTATCTGCGTGATGATTTGGTCGCTCCTCTGCGAGGTGATTTCTTCAACAGTCGTCGATTCCATCATGGACTCCGTGAAACGAGATTCCGGCAGCACGCTGGTCATTTCTGTGAAGGTACCTTCAGGAACAGTGTCCTGAAAACTGGTCCCTACAACTTGCTGCACTTCTTCAGGTATACTTTCTTCCTGAATAGTTTCCTGAGATGTTCCCATTGTTTCTTCTTGAGCCAATGATTTCATAACTTCCCTCAGTTCCTTCCTGTAAAGAGCTTCTTTGATGGAAATGGGTATCTGGTTCTCAATTTCTTCGACAATGTCCACGATCGGCCGAAGCAGCTCCTCTTCAGCGTGAACGCGCAGAACATCCATGACGGTTTGAAGAAGATATTTCATAGGTCGTCCGAGACCTTCCAAGGTGGACAGGTCGGCAGGTTCGTGGTACATCGATATGGCGTTTTTGAGCCTCATCAGGGGCTCTCGAAGCTCTGTTAAAGCTTCTATCAAGTTTTCGTCGCTTGGAGGTTCGGAGTAAGACGTCTCTATAGCGATTTTATTCACGTCCCTCTTCAGTTCGTCAATAGTTGAACTCAAAGCGGACTCTTCTTCATCTTTCATGCTCTCTTCGGATGTGGTGGATAACCAGTGTTTCATGGGGTCCAAAGATCGACTGATTCGGTCCGCCAGCCCGAAAGATGGCATCTTCTGCTTCTTCTGCTCTTCCATTTGCATCGAGGTCTGTCTTTGGACCTTTTTCTTCGAGATCTCCTTCGCGATCAATGGAGTATCCTTTTCTATCTCTTCTAACAATTCCAGAACTGGGAAGATCAAGCCCACTTTAACGTTTCTGTCGACGATGCTCTGAACGATGCCCTTCAGCTTCTCAATCGGGTTTATTATGTCCACTAAAATTTGTTCCTCTTCCGGTTCGTGCTCCTGAGTCAGCAAACATCTTTGCAGGCTCAGCAAGATCTCTTTCAATCGACAGACTTGCTCCAAGATCTCGTCGTCGACTGGATTCTTCAGGTTGGCGATCGACACAGCCGAAGAGCCAATGTCCTGACGCAACTCCTCGATGCAACTGATCAAACTCGTCACGTACGAAGGATGAGTCTTCTCATGTTTCTCTAATGCTGAAGAAAGGGCAAAGTGGACGTTGCTGAGACGTTGGTCCACATTCAAACCGTCCAATAAATGTTTCATGGCTTCTTCAGCCTCCTCCAACCGAGTCACCGTTTTAGGTAGCTGTTTCTCAATGTCTTCCAGGGTGTTCCAGACACTCTTCATGGACTTGGTCGTTTCCTCTGACTGAGAGTGACGCAGCACAGAAGACACTATGCTCTTCAGCCTTCCTATCGGTGCAGATATCTTACGGATCACCGCAAGCTCCTGAATAGTTCGTTCTTCGGACACAAGGGCCTGTTGCAGATCCTCCAACGGCTCGATCAAGTCTGCCAAGCTGTTCAAGGTCTCATCTTCCTTCAGTGTCATGGCAGTGTGTGCTGCGTCCGAAATATATTGTCTCAGCTCTACCAGGCAAGCAGTTACTGCCGAAGACGTCAGCAGGCGTTGAGGACTCGTTGCACCGTTCCTAACTGATTCCACGTCTTCAAGGTTTTCAAGAGCTGTGCTCAGAGCCGACTGGACGTCAATTAACGGGTCTAGAACTCTGTCTGGCAAGTTCAGAGGCTCGTCAAGGCTAGATCTCAAGGACACCGTTTCTGTTTGCTCATTAACTGTTTCCCGAACGGTTCTGTCGATGCTGTTCAAGATCTCCAGCACAGGGCGCAACGAATTCTCGTCCAGGTCGTGGATCGTGGATTTTAATTGAGAAATAGCAGGTTCGAGGATCTTGTAAACCACTTCAGAGTCCTCTGCGATCGAAACCGAGGTCAGAGCACACTGAAGGGAATAGAGAGGTCCTTCAAGGTTCATCAAGGATTCTATACCTATGTCCTTCTTCTGGGGCGACTTCAATCTTCGGTACATCTCGTCAACTCGGTCGAAAATAGCCGACAGTCGGGGATCGAGAGTACCAGCGATGTTTTCGTACGACTTTAGAGCTTCCTGAAGAGTCGATCTCACTTCCCTCAAAATATCTTGCTTGGGCTCTTCAGCTGCCTTCTGTTCTTCGACGGTCTTCTTCTCTTGCACTATTCGGACCTCCTCGAGCGTCTGCGTGACCGATTCTTGAAGAGACTCGATCAATTTCGTTCGACGATCCGATAGAATGCCCTTCGCGTCGTACGTTTCCAAGGCGGTCTTCAGGGTGTCCAGTTTCGCCTTCAGCTCTCGCGTTGGCTGCAGAAACTCCTCCATGATCTCAGGAACGTTTTCGATCTTCGTTTCGATGTCCGAGAAACGATTCAGAGCTTTCGCCATGTCATCGACAGACTTGGACAAGGATTCAACGACCACTGTGTCCACGGTTTCTATAGACCCCTTCGCTGGATCCACCGAAACGTCGTTCAAGAAGAAATCCAGGGTATTGAGGATGTCTTCAAGACTCGAAACCAGCCTGGTAGCCTTCTTGTCTATCTTTATGATGTTTCTAACGTTCTCATCCAGTTTCGACACCGCGGATATCATTCTGATCAGAGCAATAGGTTTTTCGCCTTTGGCTCGACCAGTTAACTCGTGCTCGATCTTCGTGATCCCCATCAGGATCTCGTCGACAGGGTCCGTTAAACTCTCTAAAATCGCAATCAGGTCGGTCTTACGACTCTTCACGTTCTCCTGTCGTTCTATCAGCTCCATACCACGAAGAAGCTCCTCCGTAGGACCCCCAATCGCCTCCAGCAGTGAAATTCGAATGGTCTGATTCAGCGACCTGTCGCCAGCGTTCTTCAAGGCTTTCGTCTCTATAGAAGACACCTCTTCGCACAGGCACTGAATTGGCTTGATAATACTCTCTGTAACCAAGATTTTGCACTCTTCTTCGCTTTCCGTGTTCAGCTTCTGGTCCAGGGCGCTGATGTTCACCAAAGCTTCTCGCACCACCAGAACAGGGTCCTTGAATTTCTTCATGTTCTCCAACAGTCGCTCTTTATTGCTCTTCGTCAGGGATCTATCAGACTCACTGGTAGACTGCTTCTTCTCGCCCGATTTATCAGGGACGTCTTCAAGGTACGGTTCTTCGGTTTTGTTGATGGATTCTATGCGCTGGTGCAATTCTGTCTTCGCGCTTCCGGACCGACTACGTTTTCCATCAAGCTCGCTGCCTATCGAGGATTCTCCAGAGCTGCCTTTGTCCTTTCTGTGCTTCTTCTTGCGGTGTCTCTTCTTCTTCTTCGGTGCACCGGTGACAGAGTCGAAGGAGGAATCGCCGCCGATGCCGTCGTCGATGCTCGAACCTGCTGTCTTCTCGCCGCTGAAACTTCGTTTTCGCTCCTGACCGCCTTCGTACGGTCTCTGAATCTGATTTTCCGACATGGACAGCCTTGCTGAAGACAGAGCATCCGCGAAGGTGTCGCTGTCGTCCTGCTTCAAAGAGGACACTGGAGACATTGGCGAGACCGGAGAGAATCGTTCGTCCTTCTGAGCGCTGTGGAAGCTTTCCGTCTCCATTCGTTGGCTTCTTTCGCTTTTCTCGCTCTTCGAGGATGAACTCATCGATTTCTTCCTCGGAGGCCTGGTTGGAGGTTTGCCGTCTTCGTCCAGGCTGTACCTGGCCGATCTTTTCAAGGAGCTGCGAGAATCGCGTTCAGGGGATGACAGAACGCGGGTTATGTCGTCCAGTATCGAAACGTCCTCGAAGTCTGCCTCCGTGCGAAGGTCGTCGCCGTCTTCAGCGCTGACAAAATAGTCTGGGGACACGTCTATTACGACTGCTTCCATCAAGAGGTTGCCAGAGTTTGAAGACTCCTTGACGAATCGCATTGGCGGCAGCTCGATCACGTTGTGCTCTATAAAAAATATCGACAGATACCTTGAAAATTTATTATGAACCCTGCTCTTTGTTTTATAGTATAGTTTGCACTTGACCACAGAATCAGACAGATTTCACTTGAGATTAAAATAAGAAGTAATTATTGAGAATTATGTTTTATTTCATAATTAATTTTATTATTGATGCAGAGGTTGGACAAAATAATGGAAACACCTCGTACATTAAAAAAATTGTTTATTAACACGTTGAACGGCGTGACGGCCACCGGTGACCGACACCTCAAATTTAATTTAATTGAATAATTATTGATTATCGCGAAACAATAATATAGGAACAGAAGAACACGACTGAGTACTCAAATCTGTTTTTTCTTTACGATTTGCATGAAAAAAAATCAATTATATAGTGTCTGATTGGGTATGGCCGTTTTCACTGTGACGTTCAACGTGTTAATATTGTCTAGGACCACCAATGGCGTATAATATAGCCTGAATTCTCCTGAAAATGGAATCATACATATCCTGAATAATGTTTAATGGAATATTATACCATTCGTCGAATACGATCGCAATATGTCCAATTTCACGGCTACTAATCTCAACTACACAATACACGACTTATGAACAATGTATTCATTATTTTGACCAACCCCTGTACATTTTATTTCTGTATCTATTATAGGATCATCCGAATTAACAAGGGGAGTTTCCTATTAATGACTGTAGATTTTACTGAAAATTTGTATAACGGTAGTGCATATACAGTGCCTGAAAGAAGGGTTCAGGACTTTAAGTTCAAATAATACTCGCGAAATGGAGGAGAAGAGTGCTGACATACATGCATCGAAAAATTAATATTGTCGGAGTTATAAACAAATGTCCGTTTTTAGTAAAGCAAAAGACTTGCTTACTTCTGGACTCTTGCCCGACATGAACTAACGGATTAGCTTATTATCTCTATTTCTAAAGGAAGAAATAAAAAGACTTCTGCTGGTGAAGGTTTTCTAGCTCTCTGTGACTGTTCATTAATCACGAGGGTATGTAATTACAAACGAGATATAGATTAGACCAATCGTTTTATGGCAAAGATAAATCGACGTCTGAAAATCCCAATAATGGCGATCTAAAAGGATTTCCAGAGATTTTAACAGGAACTGCTAAAATGTTTTTTTCGAAGTGCACCCTGTGACCACTTAAAAGTTAAAGTCCTGAACCCTTTTTTTAAAACACTATACAGTAATTAATTTGTATGTGAAAAACTTGTATTTTACTCACCTGTCACATGCTCCGACAATTGATCGGCATACATCTCAACGATCTGTAGAGCTTCCTCCTCGGTCAGATCAGGTGTTTCGTACAGACTCACTGAGACTTCTTTGCCATCGAAGCTGAAGGATACTTCTCCTCGATCGTCTAACGTGACGGAATGATCGGTCTGAGGAGTGTCGTACATTTGGGACGTCCTTTCTTCATGTATCGTCGAGAGCGACAAGTTTCTGGCGAGTTCGTGGCCATTTGGAGATTGAACCTCCTTCACTTCTTTTCGAGCGGGGAATTTGTCTATAAAACAGTAATTTAATACAAATATATCAACATCTTCCTCCACAAGTAGTCAAAAGTTCATGAGAACAAAGCGAAGCTTATGTCACCCGAATGTGAGTGACACATGAATTCGACTACGAATAGTATTAGTAAAACTATCTAAAAAAGTCCAACAGAACCAGTAAAAAATTATACAAAAAATTACTGATATCACTGATTAAAGAGAGTACAACTTAAGATTACTCTCATGTTGTATGAAAGTCTAGAAAGGTACGTCGTTCTCAGCCAATATGTATAGAGTGACAGTGAACGTGTTATGAATTTCACCTTCGAAGCCTAGAAGAGATGCAGAGCTGCTGACGGTACCCATGCAGTTCGTAGCTTCACAGGTGTACGTCCCCAAGCAACAGGTTCCATCTTGTCCAGAAATGATCCTGTGTATGTCACCTGGTTTCAATTCCACACCGTCTTTGTACCACTTCAGGATCGGTTGCGGGACACCGATTACTTTGCACTCCAAGTTCACCGCGCCTTCGTCGGACAATATGGCGCGCAAACTCTCGAGAAACTTCGGTTTCTTGAAGTGCTTGGGAATGATTAGTTTGAGGAAACAGGAGGTGATGCTGTGACCGAAATCGTTGGAAGCCACGCACTTCCACTCGGCCTGCAAATTGCATGAAATTTCATGATAAATGAATCCACTGATTTTTTTTGTCAGTTACACTGTTCAACAGATTTTAACTTTTTCATTTACTTGTATATAATAAATTCAAAAACATCCTCAAAAGTTGGTGTGTTTTGGGTGTACCTTTCATTTGTATCACTGTTCAAACATGTTTATGTTTTTATAATGGAATAATAATTTATTGGGTTGAGTCATACATAACTTTGACTAGCGATATGCCTTTTTAAATTTATTGATGATTTATTAAAGGATGATTATTGTTCTTTCTGCATCATGTCTATGTTTTAGGGATTCTTGTCGTCAAATGAAACAAAAATCAGTAGCCTACATGAACTACATGAATTTTTATAAAGAAAAAAATCTGTTATGTGTCTGAAGTTATTTATGACTCAACCCAATATATCATTTTATTCAGGAGAGTTCATGGAATCATTTCGCGTCAGAAGCAAGCGAATGACTATCGCCGTTAAGACACAAAAGAACATTAAAATTGGACATTTGTTTTTCGTTGTAAATTGATTTTTTTTTAATTGTAAGTGATGAGAAAAACGGTTTGTAAATTTGTGTTCCGCGCACAAAAATGCATAAGAAACGCCTATTGAATGTTACAAGTCAAAACATGTGTTGAACAGTGTTATTTAACATTGCATCAGCAGCATATAACAGCTACTAGTGACGATATTAAACTATATGTATATTATTCAGGCATATTTTATTTTAATAACTATAATATCTTAGTAACTCTGAAGCGTGTAAGAAGTTGATGAATTTTTTATCTTTAAGATTATTTCTGAGAGAAGAATCAAGATTACATTGATTTCTCTAGATTGAGAATTTTGAAGAGCAACAATGATTCTTGTTCATTGATTCCTGAAGAAAAGTAACTCACCTGGTCGAGGAATTCGAGTTTTCGTACATCGAGGTGACACGTGCCAAGATTTTCCTTGGCATGGCGATACTTCTCGTTTTCTTCCACCGGAACGTCGTCCCTGTACCAAGCCAGGCTTGGCTCCGGGGCAATACTGACTGCAAATATTTTAATATCGATGCTTGAAATATTATATCGCTATTTGAACTTGAAAATAAATTAATTAATTACAAAAGATTCATATTGATCTTAGAGTTTTCTACGCTACGGGAGAATATACAGAGTGGATCACTTGATATTGCCGATGGAGTTCCATTTATAAATCTGAAAATCACCTCTATAACTTCATAGACAGACAATATACAAAACCATTAATTACTGTCACGCACATATCCTCTGAAATGATTAAACACTTATTTGAAGCATTTTTTTACAGCAAGCACAGTGGCGTGTAACAGTTTCACTTCACATCTACAATTGTTAAGAATTTATAATAAATTCAGATTTATAGATACCCTAAAACAGTGATGACCACCGGAGCTGTGCCCTTCCCCCACTCTCGGTACATTCCCCTCATTTCCATTGTCGTCCTTGACCACAGCCTATATGAGGGGAATGGGCCTAGAGTGGGGGAAGGCTATGTGGCTCTGGTGGCCATCCCTACCCTACAATTAAGGAGAAGGATTGTACATTACAATTTTACCTTGGCTTTAATTTATTCTTCAATCTGATATTGGTTAAAATTCGTTGTAGATTATTAACAAATTGAAAGGATTTACCATTAATTCGAAGATCATGCAATTTTTCTAAACGTACCCTGTATTGTAAATCGAAAATCTTCGTTGATCCTCGCCTCGCAACTCCTGAGTCCCTTGATGAAAGTGGGTGGTTGATTCGTGCTCAAAAGTTGCAGACGTTCTTCTTCGTTCAATTGATTTTGGATATCTTCGATCGTTAATTCGGCGGTGCTCTTCGCCTCTCCCATGCAATTGCTCGCGATACAACAATAGGAACCTCGAGGAGTGAGGATAATCAAATTAAGTGAACAGAGTTAACTATACAATCCTAATGATAGAGTGTACCGGTCAAATTGAAAAGAATCAAATACCTAAGGAATTGGTCCCGGTTAATTGATAAACGTCTCCCGGTTTCAGTTCCTGGCCGTCTTTGAACCACCTCAGCAATGGCGTCGGAAATCCTACGACCTTGCATTCGAATGATACCAAACCTTCTTCCGTCAGGACAGCTTTCAGGCTTTCCATGAAGCGTGGTTTCCTGTAGTTCTTTGGAACTTGTCGAAGATATATCAAAATTAGATTAAACGAGTATTAGCGTACGAAAATACATATGTATGAAAATCAAATAATTTCGACGTAAGTGTTCACCAATGTAAATTTACTCTAGACGATTTTATGATTTGAAACTTTTTTAAATGATATGTAAAGACATTCGAACGTTGCTATTTTTAGGGTTCTGTAAAGTATACCAGAATGTAGAAATAAAATTAGTATTTTTACCGATGATAAGGAAGTAAAGGCAAACGAAAATTTATTGTCACGAATTTCTGGAAAATCTACAATCAGTGACCCTGGCGACTGGCAACTTCTAGGCCTGCTAACACCACTATAATTCTGGGGTGTAGACCTTCCAGAACGTGGTTTCCAAGGGCGACCAGAAGGTGCAAAATGAAAGATAGGATGTTTTTTTAAATTTGAAACTGACTCAGCTTTCATTGTCTCATTGTCAGTCACTGATTCGTTTAACTAACAACACCCCGTTTAGACTATTGAGTGTTTAGGATACTCTGTTAGATACTCTTTGTGAACAAGCAGTCTATTAATCATATCTTCTACTTGTATTAATGTTTCATTTAAATTTTTATTCCAATTGAATGTAAAGTGATTTTTTAATTTGTTTTGCTGCGATTATGTTCGTAGCCTGAACTTACTGGACATTGCAACGTAGCAACTAGTAAATTGTTTCATGTCTTCCGCGCTCGTGGCGACGCATTTCCATTCACCCTCGTCCATGGCTTCCACCGGTGACACTTCTATAGAATATCCACCGAGACCATCCTCCATCACATGGTATTTCTCACTGAGCTCGATTCGTCCCTCTTTGTTGTACCATGTAATCGCTTTTGGCCATGGCGGCACTTGAACTATTGTTCAAAGTTTCAAAAGTTTCAGAACTGGTTAATATTCTTAAAGATACGTTTCTATTTCTTGTGTAGTTTGTCACTATTCACACAGCCTTCCTTCGATTTTAAACAAATATAATAGCTTTTGTACCTTGGCAAGAAAGTCGAAGAGTCTCTCCGATTCTGCAGCATTCATCCTGCAGGATTCGTTTGAAAACAGGAAGAGGACCGGATGGTATCAAGGAATCCGCTGGTTTCAGAGAACCCTCTCTACTACCTTTTCCAACCACATGTACCTTTAAATATAAATAATTTTTTACGTAACATGGAGGTGCAATTTTTTTAATTTTCTTGTGAAGGAATAATTATGTAGCTTATAACATACTTTACGATGTGACTTTCTGTAATCAATTTTAGTACCTACTGTGCTAGGCACGTTCAACTCTCAACTGAGATCACAACTGTTGAGATCAAGTCACGTTATCGTTTCTCGTAAAATCTTCAATGCAAAATTTTTAAATTCTCTAGTTAAGAGGTGAAGAATTTAAAAATGCATTCCTTCAAGTTAACTTTTGGTTTTGGAAGCAGCATGTGCATTTACGTTGATAAGACAGGTGAGACATCATTCTACAGACTTACTTTTGAAGAGGAATAAGCGATTCCCATGCAGTTCACCGCTTCGCAGGTGTAAATTCCAAGGGATGTCGGGTCATCAGGATTGGCAGTCAAAGCAAACACATCACCAGCCTTTATCTCTTTGTCATCCTTGAACCATCTTAACACTGGCGTAGGTACACCGACGACTTTACACTCCAAAGACACTGTACCCGTTTCTGTCAGTAGCGCACGAAGTTCCTCCACAAATTCGGGTCGTTTGTAAGCTTTTGGGACTGTGAATCAATAAACATAAAAATTGAATAGGGTTATTAATCATTTACTTCTACCTATAATGCATTCAATCATTTATGTATTTTTTATTTATTCATTCGTATTTTTATTGAATTATTAATATACTTTTACGTATTCGTTTGGTCCATTGTTTACTAATTCATGTATTTATTATTCATTTATTTGTTTTTTTTTAAATCAAATTTTTTGTTTTGGTTTTCTCTTTCTTTTATTCTTGCTTCTACTGTTTATTTATATATATTTTTAATATATTTCTGTCCTTCGCTATTGTTATTCATTTTTCACAATTAGTACTATAATAATGTATTATAATCTAGATAAATGGCCCTCTTCTTATGTAATCAACGATTAATAAAAATAACAATAAGAATGATCTGTTTAAATCGGAGAAAATGATAGAAAGTGAGAATACACGTTTTAAAGAAATATATAAAACTTTTATGTAATATGAGTTCAATAGAGAATGTAAATTTAAATGAACAATATAAAAGTTTTTGTTTAATATAAGTTGAAGTGAGATAGAATGTGAGTTAAAATGAAAAATATAAAAAAGAAGTTCAAGCGAGAGAATGTAAGTTTAAATGTAAAATATTAATATAATATAAGTTCATGTAAAAGAAGACGCAATAAAATTTAAATGAAAAATGCAAAGTTTCAATCTAACACAAGTTCAACCGACGAAAAATGAAGTTTCAATGAAACATGTAAAATATTGATATGATAAAAACTCGAGTGACAGAGTATGTAAGCTTAAACATAAATTCATTTACAACGTATGATAAGTTGTAGTAAATTAGTAATATTGCAATATTCTAATATATTATCAATATCATATCCTGAAAAATATTAATAAAATTCTATTCCCATTCGAACTTCATTGGCGGAACATAAAAAAAATTGATATAAAATTGATCGTTTTCTAAAAAATCTGTCTAAAATAATAAAAATTAATAAAATGGGTTGATATTCCATTTCGAAGGAGCGGAATAATTTTTCATGTTTTTCTTACCGATAACGGTGAGGCGGGACGTGCAGGAGGATCTGCCGCTTCGATTTTCCGCCATGCAGGTCCAGTGTCCTTCGTCCTCGACGGTGACAGGAGCCACGTCGACGCAATAAAAGTTCCCCTCATGGACGAAGGAAAATCTCGAACCCGCGTGTACCGGCTCGGCATTTCTGTGCCAAGTGATCTGAAACACAGCAATGACAACACGTTGAAAGATTTAAAGCACCTGACGCGCTACTTGACGTCAAGTAACTGATCGCACACAGCGTGTTCCGAGAAAACCGGCGATGTCACATGAAATCGTTACGTACTCCACTTCGTTTCACCTTAACACGCTGACTGTCACAGTGGAAACGGCCATTCCTGATCAGACACGACATAAATTGCTGTTTTCATTGAAAATCACAGAGAGAGAGAAAATATTTAAATAGTCAATTGTGTGCATGCCTTTCTATGTTAATCCTGCAATCTAACATTCACTGAGAATATTGTCAAAATTAAGAATTATTTAATTAACACGTTGACTGCCCAGTACGAGTTAACTCGTTACTAATAACGTAATAATCAGAGGAAATATACACTACAAATATAAATAATGATAATACACTGAAAATATAGAAGACTTGGAGGATCGTGTATTAAATGATATACAGCCCTGAAAAGCGTCAAATACTGCAAAAGCTTTACATGATACGCAACAAACTTTCAGTAAAAATATCGTAATATTTCGTATACAATATTTCTGTCATTCCTAATTAGATAGGTAAGTATATTGTAAAAATTATCCAGAAACATGAACCTCCAATTCTTTTGAGCAGTATGTATATTTTTAATCGTCTTTTATTGCAATTAGTCACAAAAGTATTGTATTCAACATTCAGAAATACTTCTTTATAATTTTGTCACAGTATTTTTCAATTTGTAGCACGTCTTTTTATTTGTCCATTTATTAACAAGTAACTACATCATTTGTTTTATATAATAATTCAAAGAAATTGTGTCGAAGGTTGTAAAGTTTCTGTCAAATAAATTAGAAGGTATAATAAAATCTAAGGGGCACGTAACAAAATATTGAAATTTAATGTTTGGAATTCATGTAAAATATAATACATTAACACGTTAACCAGCGAGAGGTCACCGGTGACCGACACCATCTATTCAATTTAATTAAATAATTATTAATCCTTATAAAATTCTACATAACATTAATATTGCGATAATAATATAGAAGACACATTATGTGATCGAATAGTTAACACTTCAGCTGGTTCATGATTTACATAAAAACCAGCAGATGATGGAGTGTCTGATTAGGCATGGCAGTTTTCACTGTGGCATTCAGTGAGAATTTATAAACCCTATTTTGCAACAGATTCTTAAAATATTCTTACTCTACATAATATTACGTATGAGGAAATATGCGATGCCATATCGATTATAACATTACATCGTTGTGCAGAATGTAAGTTAGCCATGAACGTTTTGGATATTAATTTTTAATAAACAAATGCTGTCAGTTCGGCTAGAGACATTAAACTGTCAAAACGAATAAATAAAGGATACCATTTGATTAAGAAAATTGTGATTTTATTGTGCCCTACAATTACGGCAAAGTGAATTAATAAATATTTGTTAGAAATTGATTTTTCCATTCCCAATTACTCGTCGAATTTATAATTTGAAACAGAGTTTGCTTGACGCTGACGGTGGGTAAATACTTCTATCACTAACTGTATGTACGTATAACATATAATATAAAATGTTTGTACATGTTTAAGAACGCGCTTGCGTAAATGGCGGATTGCAACGTGGTTGGATGTTATTAAAACCGACCATACTGCTTTCGATTGTTTGACGATGTAACAGCGGTAGCGTTCTGCAGCTTGCGATTTCAAAATACATAGTGCGGGCAGTGTGTTCAAAGTTCAGATACCCAAGGTCTCGGTCTGACGAGAATTTAACAAAAATAAATTCTCTTTTTTAAATAAACACGATATCACAGATGAAATTTCCGTGCGCACGTGCTTGCTCGTCGAGTCGTAAATAATTCCAAATGCAGATAGCAGATCTTTTTTTCTTTCTAAACACCACAAATGGCTCAACCTAGCTACTTTCTTCCTACAGATATTTAAGCTCACTTTTCTCATAGACGAAAACTGCTGTGGAAAACATTCTTATTAATTACCTGTAATTTTAAGGGCAAAATATAATAATACCGCTCCAGCATAATCGTCCCATTCTCGAATCCTGTTACACTTATCAACTACAATTTATTCACGTGATTTGAAGCATTTTTTGATAAATATAATAACATTAATCGTTTCGATTCTGGTTGGAATGAATTCTCGGCCTGGAAACGAAATTTTTAACATAATCATATCATTCTCGAATCCTGTTGCACTTTCCAACTATAATTTATTCAGGTATTTTGAAAAAATCTTCAATAAATTTAATAACATTAATCGGTTCAAAGCTGATTGAAACGGGCTTGAAATGAAATTTTTTCAGTGTCGAATTGAAGAACTACACTGCTCAAAACAATTAGAGTTTCAGGTGTCTTAATAATTTCAGACAATTTATCGAATATCAGCAGTGAAACGAAAATAATTTGTCTATTATAATAATACTTTTATTGGATGT
This sequence comes from Macropis europaea, assembly GCA_916610135.2. Classification (NCBI taxonomy): domain Eukaryota; kingdom Metazoa; phylum Arthropoda; class Insecta; order Hymenoptera; family Melittidae; genus Macropis; species Macropis europaea. The sequence goes on along the minus strand of OU744345.1, from coordinate 18,067,736 downwards.
TCACTGTGTACAATATTTGGAGATTTAACCCCTCTAGATCCTTAATGAACAGATAAAATTGATTTTTTCAATGGTTCTAGTCACTGTTTTAAAAATTCTTTACACAGAGCGGTGCACACTATGGTAATGCTCAATTACAGACCAAGTAATGCTTAATTATAAATTCCTTATGATTGCATTTACGTTTAATTTTTATTTTTACTATTTTACTTTATATTTTTGTACCTTAGTATATATTTAGATATTGTTTTTAATTCTTACATATGTATGGTATACAGGATTTATACCTGTACAATCTACAAATAAATAAATAAATGAATAATTGAAGCATGTGATCTTCTAAATCCTTTTAGCAATATATTTAACTGGTAGAACAAGGACATAAAAAGTAACGGTCGATATCTCGATAATTAAAACCAAAAATAATCATTAATTTATTTACACTCAGAATCATGTTCAAAATCAAGAATACTTCTGAGATGACCTAATATATTCAGAATAGCTGTACCTTTCTTTCGTACAGCGAGTCCCTACAGATATAGCGATTACGCAATGGAGTTAGAGCCTAGGGTTACGAGAAACGACCATTTCGAGTTTTAGTATCTCGGGAGGCGGAACAGAACGCAGATTTAGCAGATCGGTGGGCATAGTTTCTGGCATAGTGTACGTGCGTGCGTAATAATAGTCGTAATACGACGCACAGTACCGCGTGTAACGATCTTCGTTTTCTCGTTTCCGCAAAGCTCGGGTCATGGACCTCGCGCGTGTCCCTTTTAGTTTCGCGTCTCGTCTGCCGCCGGGACAGAAGAACAGACCAGCAGAAATCCGCCGCCATAAGTCACCGACTGATTTCGGCTCTACCCTTCCGGGTTAATCACCGACGTTGGCACGGATTCCTCGTTCCCTTCGTCGATCGACCAATTTTGGAACGTATCGGCCATATTTCTGACTCGTTCATCGGAGGACGGTAGAATTTTGGCATCGATTTAATCGGGCGTGAATTATGTGGTAGAGGTTCTTTCCACTCGAGTCTCTTTCGTAGATGGTGTTAACGCCGTAGGGCCAACATTTTTCAATTTTTATAAGACAATTATAACTTAATTTAGGTGAATTTAATCTGTGCAGGGATACGGATACATGCGTTCTCCGTGAAATGGTTGGAAGCGCTTTTTGTAGATTTTGTTAATATTGTTTAGAGGGCCCTTCATATAAGAGAATGACGAATTTGGCTATATTTGGTTTTTTACATTGGCTAATACCTTCAACTCTTTCAGAATATATCCCTGAGACGATTTATTGATATTCGAAAAGTTGGCGTCGCTGTGAGCGTTTAACCGGACGAAATCCTGCACACGGGAAACCTGTTTTTCGTGCCAGGGTTACATGCGGTACACTTGACACAAAACGATTACTGCATTTTGAGACAATAAAAGTTCTACGCATAGACCAAGGTACGAATAATAAACGTTCCATTTTCATTTCACTAACTCTGGTAGTTTTCTTGAAAAAGATTCCCAAAGAACAGCTTTTTCTCAGCCGTGTAAAAGAGAGAGGCAACTTACAACAAGTAATATGTGCATATTAATTCTAATTTTTGTAAATTAACCCTACTAGTCATACAGGGTGATGAAGAAGGGGTTCAGGACTTTAAGGGTAGATAGTACTGGTCAAATGGAAAGAAAAGTCCTAATCAACATAGATCAAAGATTAATATGTTCAAAATTATAAACAATTTTTCATTTCTGGTGCTTCAGCACGGCAGGAGGACAAGGGTTCATTTATCTTCTTCCCGCTTTACACATACATATCATAATACTGTATTATCTTAAAGTTAGATACATTTTCACGACGTCAATGTTCAAAATTATTGCATTCGAGTTTCGTGCACCATTTACATCAAAATCATGAACGTTATCATACAAAAGGGGACCGCTGCTCTTCCATCATTACAAGCAAAGTTAGGTACATTCTCAAGACGTCATTTCCAAAATTATTGCATTCGAGTTTCATGCACCACTCACATAAAAATCATAACGTTGTCATAATAAAAAAGGACCACTCTCCTTCTACAATTATAAGCATGGTTAGGTATGTATATTCACAAGAGATCAATGTATTATGCGTATAACAATAAAATGGTACCAACGTACACTTGTTTTCCAAAAAATTGCAAATTGGACATTGACCTCTTCTTTACGAAAGTACAGAATTAAGGCTAGTGAAACTTAAATTGTTGCTCAATTTCAAATGAATAAACCGATGTAGGATTATAAAGCAGTCAGCTACCTGTGGTGTCGTCGAACTTCGAATTTCCACAAGGAACCTGGTCCTGGTGCCGACCTTCACCGCGAGATCGCTCAACCTCCGAAGGAAGACCGGTGGATCGCCTTCTTCCGAAATCGGTTCATCGACGGTGACGTGAATTTTCTTCGAGGATCCTTTGTCGTACCCGACTCTCGTCGCAACCAGAGCATAATGTCCTGTGTCGTCCTTCTGCGATTTCTTCAGAGTCAATTGGACGACATTGCCTCTCATCTGAACCCGATATCGATCGGATGGTATCGGCACATCTCCACGTGTTCTGTAATTAAATTAAATAATCGTTTTTATCACTCTTTGATCCCCGATACTTAATCCTTTAATTAGTGCAAGTTGTCATTGTAAAGCGTGATTTTGTTCATTTATATGTTTTGTTCCTTTGTCTGAATAAATAAAATATTAGCATGACACTAGTTTGTTACTGAATTTTTATACATTATTCGTAGTTAATTACTAGTTTTATATGACCATTATTGTGGCTATTCGTACGCAGGGATGTGCTCCTCCTAGACACAAAGATAATTATACAATTCATATGTACCAAAAAATTGAAATAGTCAAAGCTGATATTTAAACAAATCGGAATTTTATCTATTTTTATGTTTCTTTGAAGGTTTGAGGGTGTTTCTTAAATGTATTGCATTAGGTTGGTGCATATATAATATCCGATTCGTATCATAATGATGAAACAAGTACATTTCTTAGAGAAAATTTTTTCCTCAAAATAAACTACACTTGATTCTATGTACAGCATGTTTTTAAAAGCATGTACTTATTCTTTTATCTTTCCCCCAGGTGACTAGTGTGTGGAGAAACATGTAACAAGCACTAGTTGCAACTCTCTGTGAACTAATTTGAGGGCACCTGAGTTAAATAAATTGGAAGATGCACACATTGACGTTTAACCGAAAGGAATTTAGTTGCTACATTAACCTGGTAATCTCTAATATCTAAAAACGAGTACTTTGCGAATAGAGAGTCGTTATAGTGAGCATTTCGAGATGTACGTGGGCGATCTATAAATACCGTCGTAACGAATCGTACCGTTTGAAACCGTGGAATAAAGGAAACTCTTCTGCTTGTACCATATGGAAATAGACATTTTCCACGTGTTTCGAAAATTTTTGTCCAAGCACAGCGGGTACAATATTTACTAAATACTAAAACGAAGAATGTCATGTGAACTAGTAAATTAATGGCGAGATTAATTAATTAGCACGTTCCCCGCTACGTGTGCCATTTTCAGTACATGCGTCGATTTCAATTTCATCACATAACTACCAACCCTTATGAAATTTTATGTAACATTTACGTTAAAATGGTAGTCGAAATAGAAGATGCAATATCAAGTAAATAAATATCTGTACATTCAATCACGCGTATTAAAAAATAGCCATTTTCACGAGTCTGCCTAGTTATAGAATTTTCCACTGTGGCAGGGACCATGTTAAAAGAAGAAGTAATTGTGTAATTTGATCTATTTGATTATACTGGTGCATATGCATGTTTATTATTATTGTAAATTAAAGTATGTTCCGTAAAGGTACAGGGATTAACGGTCAACGTACAGTGGTGTAAAAAAATTTCGTGGCAGGCAGTTTTGCAGTTCTATTTTAGAAAAGTATGATTGTTCAGGCGCAGTGATAACCACTGAACTATAACTGAGATTTCTGGACAGTCAAGTAACACAAAGTTAAGCAAGGCTTGTAATTGTTATCAATATGAAAACTCTACTTCAAAAATCTGAGATAAACGTGCCTTAATAATGACGTAAGTGGTCACCGCGTCGTGACCCTTAAGGTGGGTATCCACGATGAGACAAAAATTTCGTGTCTCACATGAGACTTTACATGTACATGTATACATATTTATATATACAGGCTATTTATTAAAAAATTATGACAAGAATATAAAATACGAGGGGAACGGTAACGAGCTTGCGGTTACTATAACACAAAATGGGAACAGGACTGCGATAATTACATCTAATCTGTTCATGTGAACAATGTTAACTATCTGAAGTCGCTGAAGGGATCATAATACTCCTAGCACTACTAGAAGCATCTAGTACTCTACTTTGTAGCATAGTAACCGCAAGCTCGTTACCGTTCCCTGCGTATTTCGTACTTTTGTTATAATTAGACTGCGGATCTTTATGCATTTTAACTTATTTAAATGTGTGAAACATGCACATTCTATAGAGTAACTAAACTAAAAAATAAATTGTGTAACATTTAAAGGATAAAATATAGTTTTATCATGGATTCGTTTGGGTAACTACATCAAAATAAATAATATTTAAGTCTTAAAATGTATGTTTCCTGAAACATCCGCAGTCTAGGTATCACTTTTAAATAAAGCTTCAAATGACCTATTTATATATACCTTTATATATCCGAAGTCTAGTTATCACTTTGAAATAAAACTTTAAATGACCTATCTGGAAATAATTTTATGCATTTTTATGCATTGGTGCATCTGGAAAACGCAATTGCATATTTTATTAATAGAATCCTATAGTTGTGACTGGACTATTCGATGCAGCTGTACTAAGGTTCTTATGTCCTAAACCTGTTAGTTCAAAAGTTATTACAGTTAAAAGTTTGCTAAATTACATTTCTGCTTATCAGCACATTTTCGCTGAGATGAATCCACTGCTAACATCAATGAGTATATAATCGAATTTTCGATATATCGATATATTTTGAAAATCGCCAACCGACATCTCGAAAATCGACAATCGATATCTCGAAATTCGATTATCGATATCTCGAAACTCGACTATCGATACCTCGAAATTCAATTATCGATATATCGAAATTCGAAAAAATACCAGAGCTGCAATAAGAGAAAATTCAACATTCAAATGTAAATAACTCGAATCAGAAATTATTCCAAGAATCTTAATGAACATTTGCATACAAAAACGTTCGAGCGTCGCGAATTTAGTTGGCTGGCCAATAATTTAGTTTTAGTCTAAGTTTGATAATCGAATCCGGAAGAGGTTAAGGGGAAAGCAGAGAGAGGAGGCACTTTCTAAAGAAAACGAGGGCGGTTTTGCAATGGTCAAATGTCAGTTTCTGGTTGTTCTCGGGGCGATGGCCGAGGTCCAATCGGACCGATACTAATCGCTGCACCGTCTGTTCGCTATTTTCCCCGCCGCGTGGCGGACCGTTCGGAAGATCGGCGTCTTTATTATTTCGGGCTCATTGAATCGGCCGCGAAACCGTTTTTGCGCAACGACGGCCGCCGCAAGTCTGCACGCGTAATGCACCTTCAATGACCTCGTGACGGCGATTCGCGAACGCACGGCCCCGTCTTTTCCGTCGATATAGTGCAACGTTCTGAACATATCTGGTGGAGGTGACGCAATGTCTATTTTGTCTAGTCGAGAAATAAATTCTGCGCTACCTCTATCGGCCGTCCGAACGTTTTCAATTACGAGTTTCCAGGCATTTCGCGGTCGAACAAATAAAACGATCGGACAGTTGGAAATTTTGGGAAATGTTCATTTGTTTTCGAGATGCTCTGACGCAGTATCAGTATTTGATAATTAACATGTGGAGCGTCATTGTTCATTTTTATGGAGGTCGAATGAGTGATGTTGAAGGGGATGAATGGGATCAGATAGATGGTTGATGTTGCGATGCTTCTTTGTACTGACACGTTGAATGACACAGTAGAAACTGACGTGCCTGATCAGACACATACTCAAATGTATTAAATACAAATCGCGAAGGAATAAAATGGTTTATTGTTTGAGCGTATTATAGGTGCCTTATATTCTTGTTATAGTAATAATACAGTATAAAGTTATATAAGAATTACTAGTTATTTAATTAAATAAAATTTGAGACGCCAGTCATCGATGTCCCCTATGGTAGTCAGCTTGTTAAAATAGAGTACTTTAATGTACCGTACCACGTATTATATTTTCTGTTGTGGCAATGAACATGTTAACACTTTGACGGCTGCTGTCACGCACATATGATTTTATTCATTTAAATAATATCCATGTAAAGTAAGTAAATGAGCAAAACTGATGACAAATAAATATTCAACTAGTAATAAAATAGAAAGTGTATAATATTCAATGTAAAGGATTTTCGAATAAATGGTCAAGGGCAATTAATGTCTGCAAAATATTTGTGACCGTCAAAGTGTTGAGTAACAGTCGCGAAGACTATTTCACAGTGTCTGACCATTGACGCCAATTCTACTTCAATGTGCCTATGCTCGATAGACATTGTATTTTGACTAAACTCTGAACAATTTTGTTAATATGCAATGGACTGTAAATATTTTGTCACATGAAACGTGGAAAATGTTAAATAATATAATATTTAAATTTTTTTAATGTTTTAGAAGAAATGAGAAAAGATTAGGTACCTCTGTCTGGCCATGGAAAATTATTCTACTTCGGTATATGTAAACTCAATATAAATTCGGTTTACAAGAAATCATGAAGAATCGTGTAGTTACATAATTAACTGTAAACATTCTTGGACATTCAACGTTGAAAGTAATAAATATATTCAAATATTTTAAATATTTCAGAAGAAAATCTTTGTATCTGACAATTCTACTTTGCTACTCTTATAGTTGATATAAATTCCAGTTCGATTTGCACATGAATAATTTGTTTATCAAAGCTACACCAGTTAGCTACATAATTAACTATAAATAATCTTTGATACTAAGTGTACAAGACAATAAATAAGTATCAGAATGAAAGTCGAGAAGATTGAATCAGTGTGTCTGACTATATAGATTAATTCTCCTTTCTTGTACATACAGATAAGAGAATCTCTCTTTCGACTAAATTATGAACAATTTGGTTCATTGAGCTACATCAGCTAACTAAACGATTCAGTATAAATATTCTTTTATATTATTTGTAGAAATATAATAAATAATGCTTCAATAATCTAATTATTTTAGCCATGGATATCATCTTCCTTGCTATGTTATGCTCACTATGCATTCTATAAATTATAAATATCTATATAACTAAATTACAAATATCCCATTCTATTACGTGTATAATACGATAAATAATACATTTAAAAGTTCCGAATATATCAAAAGGAGAGTCATGAAGTTTATATCACTGTGCCTGACCAAGAATACCATATCTACTTTCCTATAATTACATTTAATACAAATTCCACTTCTACTTAAACATGAACAATTCTTTTATCATGCTACATCAATTAGCTAACTGATAGACCATAAATGTTCTACTATATTCAACGTAAAAAGCCGCAACTAATATATGTGCATAAATATCCAAAATATTTTAGAAGAGGAATGATAAGTATTTTATCGGTCTATTTGACTGTGAACATCCATTCTAAGTTGCAACTTCAGTTATTAAAAATTCTCTTCCAATTAAACGATAAACAGTTTGAAGTTTCAACACGTTCCGTGCCACAGTGAAAAACTCAGAATCTAGTCAGACACACTAAAACTATTTTTCTAAATCCATACCGTTAAGCATGCAAATATTTAATTATTTCTTGTAATGCTTCTTATTGTTTACCATCACTGAAGGACTACAATTATTAAAAATTTAATAAGGTTTATCAATTACTAGAAAAACAATCGGTGGAGACCCGCGCATCAGAGAACGCGTTAACAATGAACAATATTAACTGTACAAATCCAAAACATTAAATAATTAATAATATTTCAATATGAATGTTTGAAACATTTCAGAAGTAAAAGCATAAAGTTACAATGTCATGTCTGACCATGAACGCTCACTCTACTTCAGCACAGCTGCACCGCTTCCAAAGAGCTATTAATAATATGTTCCCTTCAAAATCATTTCATTAACCACCTAAACAAATATAAATAATCAATACCATCTCGACAAATATAAATAATTAATACCACCTAAACAAATATAAATAAATAATACGAATGCTAAGTGCATGAGGCAGCATCATTTATTGATACAAAGGACGCGACGCGATTTGGACACAATTTTTTTCATTGGCGCTGTCCTCGACGCGATCGTTATTTTAAGATTGACAGGACCGTCGCACGTTGCTCGTCATCGAGGCGTTCGGACAAGGAACAAGGGGAGAAACGAGGAATAAAAGCGAAAGGAAGGGACGAAAGAAGAGGAATCGTGTCGCGGTCGTTCCCCATTGAACTTACGTCAATCGCACGCGGTTGCACCACTTGATCTTTGCGACGAAGGTATTTCTAGATCGCCCCGGAGATATCTCAATGATCCGAACGATCGATGGCTTTCGAAAAATCCGATCATACGCGACGCCCGTTCGTTCGAACGGCGAATTCTTTCCTCTAGACGACCGGCGTCGCGTGAAAAGGTGTCGAAAATAGGGCAGTAGAACAATGCCAAGTGTTCACGGCGCTCTAGATCATCTGTTTGCCCGAAATACGTTGGAAGCGTGTAATCGATTTTTATTTAGAAACCGTTCAGACGTTTTGGAACTATGAACTCCGGAGTGACGTATGGCTATCTCGAACCTCGTTCGAAAAGTGTCACGAAACGTAGTTAGGAGAAACGAACGATGTCAGACAAGTTTTTTATCGTTGCGTCAGATGTTGTACTTTTTATTGATTTATGGTAGAAACTTATTAGTCATGTGTGGTTATTTTTATTTTGAATTTAGAGATACTGCGCTTAATGGGTAACATATGAGTATATTATGCTTCTAAGAGATTGTTATATATTCGTTTTCCCTACAATAATTCTGAATTTATGTTCGGTAAATATTATTTTATTCGATGATATTTCGCTTAAATTGCAGATGAAATGGACTTTGTTGGAAATACGTAATAATACACAAAAATGATTTTCTAAATTGACTCTTTAAAAATTGTTTTATGCGTACATCTGACTGTCTTCTGTTACCGCTGTGTGTTTTCCCGCGAATATTTAAAATTGTTCATATTTCGTAGTCTGTTAATCGTGTGCACTTTGTATACATTGAAGTCTTTCTTATCGAATCTTAGATTTCTGACAGATGACAGTCAAATGAAGTGTATTTTTATATTTTTGACACGATTCAACCACTTGGATTTTGAAAATAATTATTTGTTTATAAGAACACGCTACGTATTAATACCGATTTTTATATAAAAACCTGTGAACCTTGTAGTAATGCGTCTTGAACTCGAAGGTCATTCAGAAAGTATCACAACAAGTCAACAAGAAACAACAATGCAACAATAATTTTATTGTTCTAAACATTTAATTTATTTTAAAATCGTGCTTCCAATTTTTCAGTCTCCCCAAGAAATCGAGAATAAAATAATTAAAATTAAATTTCTTGGAAACGAATGTTTCAATTGATCACACGAAATATCTTTATATAATCTTCGATGTTCAAAAATAATTAATGAATCGCATAAGGCCACGTTATATATTAATACACTTCGTGGTAATGCCTCACTAACTCATAGCTCATTTGAAAAATGTCATAACAAGTCAACAAGAAACAACGACACAGTGACAATTTTATGGTTACAAGCATTGAATTTTTCTTAAAAATGTTCCAAATTTGCCAATCTCTCTGAAACGTCCAAAACAACCGAATTGAAATGAAATTTCTAGAGAACGAAAGTTTGGATGAACCACTAGAAGAAGTGTCTTTACATAATCCTCGGCGTTCAAAAATAATTACTGTTTCGCATAAGTACGCGTTATATATCAATGTAACAATTCTCATTAAAAAACTATGAACTTCGATGTCCTACCCGTATCCTGATCCATCCGAGAACGACCCCGTAATGGCGGGTTTGCTGCCATTGGCGCACTTGCAGCAGTCGCTCCCCATGGCACCAAATCGATCGATCGATCCCTCTCTTCGACTCAAGATCTACCACACTTGAACCGGTCTCCAGCTATCACAATCGAGTTCATCGAACCGTGCATTTCGGGGTCTTGAAAGTTCCAACCGTTGGAGGGACGTTCAGCAAAGGACGAAGAGGCGGATGGAAGCCTAACCGATTCATTGATCCCGAATCCTCGAATATTTCCACCTCCAACGATCTAAGCTCGAAGAATCTCCAGCTGAGCGGTACGGATCCGAGACACCGACGACAAGGATGGAAAAATAAACTTCAGAAGCGTCCTTTCGAATCGGCCACGTCTGTTCGATGATTTCACTTCGTACATCGGGGTCGTGTAACCATTCATTCTATCGACCATGAACTTTTCACGGAACACCAGCTTCTTAACGATCAAACAAATCGATCACTCGAACCTCCATCTTCGGATGTCATCGCGAACCGGAAGCAATGAATTTCGTGAAACTTGAACGGGCCCACTCACGGTCGTTCGAGGTTACAGGGGAAGAAACTTTTGGAAGGGTGGTCGAACCGTTTGGAGGGGGTGGCGTGCGATCGCCGAGCGATCTCACGATCGGAAGTATCGATCGCGATCTTCAGACCTCTCTTTCTCTCTGTGCAGGTGTGCGTTGGGGGTGTAGGATAAGAAAGGAGAGGTCCGAGCTGATTTTTGGCCGCTCGTCGATCGTCGCGACGCTCCCTCGGAAGACTGATAGCGAGATGCCAGCGCCAGGTCGTCCGCGCCCGATTTTCCACCTCCACATCCGCCACCTTCCGCTATAGTTCGAAGGAAACTATAAGCAACGAGCGTGCAGAGCATCCTAGAGCCGGATGCCCAAGGAGCAGCGCCTCTTTCGTCTTTTCGCGAAAATTTCGAGCTCGGTCGAATTTAGCCTGCATAGAGGAGGGCCGAGGGGGCGAAAGAACGTCAAAGTGCGTTGGAATTTTCGTGAACCGCGAGATGAACGCTTCCGTCGCCGTTGTGACGTGGCGTCTGAATGGTCCGAGGGACCATTCTGTCCAGACACCGGTTCCACAAGGATGTTCGTGGCAGAACATTTTTTTATGAAGTCTCTGTTGACTTTCAGAGAATCTTCAAAGACGAATCGTAGGTGTAGGTATTGGGTGTGTTAATGTCTATTAATTCGATGTCTTTATATTTGCTTGTTGTTAAATTATGTTTTAAATTTAATCCTCTATACACGGAATGTTTTTGCGTATGACGAAAATGATACATCAAGTAAATGATAAAGATCAATGATAAAGTTTAAATCGAGAGATATACTCATAATAATAAGCGAACAGACTTCTTGGTGGCAGTATAATTATGAAATGTAAATGTACACAGTGAAGAATGAACCAAATAAAATTTAATAAATTTATAGGTATGTAACTTCGAAGTGACATGACGTTACGAGGGTTAAGTACTCTTGCGCCATATCACGGTTTTGAAGACGCGCCATTTGTGTTTACAAGACACAACGCATTTTGTAGAAAAATCAGTTGTGTTTACGATGGCTGCTCACAAGACGAATGTCAAACACTGCATTCTCTTACATGTTGCACGAATTACAAAAGATCAAATTTACAATCTCAGCGGAGAAGTTTTGCCACGGCCGACGTGTTCAGCAGACTTCGCCGTAATAGATTCTCATTTGCTTTGGTCTGACCAGTGTCGTCTCTGTGACATAAGCTACAGAAGCATCGAAGACGTTAGAAAATGCATCAATGAATTTATCAAATCGAAAGCCCCATATTTTCTCCGCGATGGAATCCGTCAATTGCCTCAAAAGTGGACTACAGTTATAGAAAACAATATTGATTATTTTGAGTAAGATGGTTATAAAACTTGATTAGTAAATAGAGTTTGAATTTCATTTAAATAGTCAAATTTGTGATTTTGACTCGTTGAGGGATTATTAACATCGCGAGACAAAATCTAGCCTCTAGTTACACAGTCATGTTTCTGTGTGTAGCCTGACCTACATGTGGTTCAGGGCAATTTTTATGGAAATTCTGTGTCTCTTTTTACTCTGTTTTAATTTTTAATTTATGCTTATATTTTGATATCATTACGTATAATTATATTATTGTATATAGGTTTGTATTTAATGCTTACACGTCTTGAATCGCGCTGTCAAACTCGTGTTGAACCATAGATGCTTCAAGAATAATAATCTCTAAAATTTTGAATGCGTTGACTGGATAACAGAGTATGTTTCAAGGTCATTGATTAAATTGTTGAATTTGTTTAGTATACTTCTGTAGCACGCTGAAAGTGTACACTTCAAGGTCGCTTGTTTTTTACGTAGACACACCAAGGTAAGATAGATGCAGAGTTTTCTTCCGAAGGTCTTATTATTTTGAAAATTAGGATGATAGTGAAGAATAATTGACGTCGTGTGCTAGGATACATAGTATAGAATTTTTAACAAAATAAGTAGGATGTGACCCTGAGGTACCTGGTCTGTGCACCTCTGCAAACGTTATGAATAATTGGCGCCTCCAATTCATATTGAACATGTTCTCTCTGTAGCCTAAAGCATCAATAAGATAATAAGTGTGGTTGTGCATTCGAATAATCAAACACTTTAATTAAAATTGTGCTAGGTATGACAATTTTCACAGTGACACGTAATGTGTTGAACAAAAAGGTTTTAGAAGATCGTAAATTTGGAAGATTGTAAATGAATTTAGAAATTACTTTATCTCTTTGATTCCTAGTCAGTTGTCGAACTAATTATTGTCGACCCAAGGAGTTCACAAATGCTGACAAAAATCATTTAGGTATATCGAGAAATGTAAATCATATTCCGCATACATGAAAATTTCTTTACACTGTAAATAGTTTTTTATTTTTGCCAATTACACCGTACTCGACAGATACTAAATGAAATACAACATTGAACAAATGTATGAAAATTTAACTGGGAATCAAACTTTTGACCATAACCAAAAGATACTAAATTGAATATAAATTGAATGTACCTATTAAATTATAATCTGAAATCGAACTTTTCCCTGCAATTAAAATATATTAACTTGAATCTACGTGCTAAACTTTTCTTCTAAAATCGAACTTCCAGCAACGAAATCGTCGTTCCACAGATCAGAAGCATTCTTAACTGCATACTTCGGGGAAATAATATATTTCGGCAGATGTGGCTGAAAGATAGGCCGGGTGAAACTGGGTCCGAGTGAATCAGAAGACGAATAGTCTGTAAAAGACAACAATTACCGCCATCGATCCGTCACCCTTCTTGTCTTATTTAAGCAGCGAGGCTAGATGAGGTCATGTCTTCTGTTCCCGAAATAAGCGTTCACATGATTATGCACCGAATCTTTCACCTTCCTAGAGATCGTCGATCATGCATTACCAATAAACCACACCAATCTCTTTTCCTATAAACCATCACAAATTTTACAGTTCCTCATCGACGATCCTACGCATTGGAAAACATAATATTCAATAAACCTTATATTTTACTGAAAACTTCGAAGCCATGTAACGACTTTGATTATTACTATGATATTATTTAGAGAAATTATTACATGTTCGATTGTACTACTTTCGGGTGGAGCGAATGGAGTCGATACGTCCCTGGCATTGGAAAATTTTCACACATATTATATGCAAAACCATCGAGCAACGAGATTCAACGAGACGGGTGTGTAATTTGGTCCTCTTCGAAAATTAAGTGCGCGACAGCTCGAAATAAACTGTGTTTGATCCTTGGCACGTTTCAAGGTTTCCACCGAAATTAGGGCCAATAGTCGAGAATGAACGATAATGCGTAAACGACGATGCATAATGGATTGTACTACAAGAAGAAGAATGAGATGAAACAGGGTGGTGAACTTTGGTGCCTGTGCACATCAATGATCCGAAACTCTGCCTCAAACATTCTCTGCATTCATCAGTTCCCCAGTCCTACTTCTATGTTATAATAATTTTCATTATATAATTACCATTGATTCAAATACGATTTAATACGAATGAAATTGCAGTGAAAATTTTATAGTGCAACTACGAAGACGAAATAGAAACTATAAGATTTGTCGTTTGGATTGCATAAGGTTAAAGAATGCGGTTAAGAATTTCCAAGCAGTCAACTACAATGACTCACGCAGTTGATGGTTTCAAAAAATTCAACATTAATGCAGTCTCATATTTAATACGTTCGCTATTTATTTAACTCTATTTATAACTGGAGCAGTAAGAAAACTTCACAATAAAGAAGCTATTAATTTTGAAGTTATTATGACGTTATGCAACGCTTATTCGTTTTATTTTTGTTCATAACAGACTATTATATAATTACGTTGCACTTATTTATTATTCGTTTATTCAACGAAAGGTGGATCTACATGTAGTTCATAGGACTGTGATTGGAATTAAATTATATTATGTCATCTTACAGTTTTACCTCTTTTATGCTACATGCACAACCAAACGACCATACATAGAGAGGCTTACTATAAAGAAATGTTTTTAATATACATCACACACAAAAATTTTTTAAGTTTTTTATCAGAGATTCCTGTTTCTAAATTATTGTTCCAATGTAAAATCTTCTAAGAATTTTGTAAGAACCAATTGTTATTTAATTAACCTCATTACAGATAATGACAAACACATGCAATGTTAACTGTTGTATTTTAATACTGATTTTCTTGATAAAAATATAACAAAAATTATGTGATCCAATGTAAATTATTTTTTTCAGAAACTTCTAACTTTAGTCAATGCCTTGTTTTCTATTCTATTGTTAGAAAATCTTATCGACCATAAAGTTATTTTTCCGAATTTAGTAAATTCATGGAGAGGTTCAACAATTACAGAGCTGGTCACCCCACACTAGTCAATGTATTAAACAATTGACCAATTCTATCAATCACTATACAGGGTATCCGTAAAAGGTCGTACCGAACTTTAGAAACAAGTAATACAATCAGACAGAAATAAAAACATGTTTAATCAACATTCTGTGCTGAAAATTCCTATAGGCATTCGATTAACGCGCTTAATGAGTAGATTTGCCGATCTTCCGTAAGTGTTGCGAGGGTGTCGTATAAACTTGTCAGTGATACCAATACTTAATCTTATAAAAGTCGTTTACACGCATAGGTGGTTCCAAATTTTCCTTTACATCGCCGAATAATGATGCAATTTTACAGAAATATCAACGTGAACGACGAATTTATACGGCAATGATACCTCACATGCGAAAGCTCGATAAGCCAGCTTATTTTGTAGCCCATGTTGATTAAACATTTCTTTCTACAAGTACGACATACCCCTCAAGTTTAATCCAAACCTTTGTGAACACCGTCTATATTAGACACTCGAAACCCAAAGAATAAAATTAAAGTATAAAATAAAAAAGAGTAAAATTATTCCTGAAAATCAGTGTACAGATTGAACTTACAGTTCGAATTTGAGCTCCTCGAAAACATCGGACCACCTGAGTTTCGGTTCGATCAGGATGTCGTCGCCGATACGAGCCTGAACCTGAAGGACCTGGTCGGGCTCCAGCCACTGCGGCGGACCCTTGGCTTTCGATGTCTGATCTACGAAAATTGCATAAGAAATTGGATCGTTACTGGCTCGGCGTGAAAATACAAGTCGGATGACAGCTTTTTATATTCGTAACGGCGCACCGCGACCGACGGTATCGCAACGCGGTTCGGTTCGTAGGCAAGAAATTTATTATTCGCGAACTAGCTGGTATTTGGAGGTTTTCACGTGGTCACGAGTACGGCTACAGCAAAACGGTGGTGCATGCAAAAGGCGCGTATAAATATAGATATCTGTGGAGAAAGCGGAGGGAAACCGCTTAAGAAAATCAAACGATCGTGTAAATTCGGCGAAAGCGAATTTCGGCTAGCGAAATCGACGGGTCGCGAATTCCACGTGCACGCGCCCGTTTATCGCCGGTGTTACGGTAAATAAATACGTTAAAAAATAAACAGGCTTCCAAGCTGTTGGTTATCGACGCTTCGATTTCAACTCGATGTTAAAGCTCCCTCGAAGCTACATTTACACAGTTTTTAATTATTTCATTTGAACGACAAACTTCGAATTGTAACTCTGCGGACGCCTGCTTCGTTCCAGTGTTATTAAATAGAAATTTTTATAGAACGATCGTCGTAGCAGAATTTTGCAAATTAAAAAGATTCTATAATACATTGACGAGAGTCGAAGTCTTTGCGAACTTTCAAGAGTTGAAGTGCTTGAAGAATCGACGATTTTTATTTAATTTATTTATTAATATAAACAACCCAAAATAATTGTAATAAAATGTAAGAAATTGAAAGAACCGTGTATAAAAAATTATATTTTTGTTTAGATTACTGTAGTGTGGTATGGACGTTTTAAAGTATCTGACATCATGCTGAACAACAAATTATTTAACCATGAGATCTCCTAGCTCTTATGAGCAATGTATCTATGTATAAGCATGTTTAATACCTTAATGGATAGGATACAGTGATTCACAAAAATATTTGTACAAAGAAAAAGAAATATGTACTATAATTCAGCAATACTGAACGAAGGTATAAAATAGATATAAATATATTAATTTTATAATTCATTATAATGCTAAAGCTTGTCCAAATATTTTCGTGAGTAACTGTAAATACACTAAATTCATTTGAAAACAGTACTTACATGTAAAGGGTGAAACTGTAATTCTGTCACAAAATTTGCAGGTGTACTCTAGAGCTCAACGATAATAAAACACTTTTAATAAACAGGGTTATTTTCTTATATGTTTCTGTGATACAATTACTTTTCATAAAAGTGTTGCCTCACAGAACATCAACGTCTCTCAGATTATCCTCATATCTGTTACCGTTATTTAAGAGAAGGACAAACAATATTTTTTACAATATTCCTACACGTTGATTCTATTTTGTATACCAATTTTCGCTTATAATTCATCTAAGAAACAAATTATGTTGTCTACAAATTTTGTGACAGGACTTTGGGCTCACCCTATATAATCCATTTAAACTACAACACTGCATTGTTACTAACACTTCTTATTATGCTAGATTGAAAACATGAGACGGATCCACCGAGGGAATTAACCTGCGTTGCGTAGTTATTTACTCAATTACATATTCTAGTAATTGGATTTATGCGATTGATTTGAAATTAGAATCACCAATGACTTCTAATACTTCAATGAATGAATAATGGATGAGTTTATAATATTGTAAAAATTCGAGCTTCCGAATACTCGATCATCCGTACTAAATTTATTTATTCATACACGAAATGACTCTTTAGAATACAAAATAAATACTCTACGCACTATACTACATTAAACTACACTCTTACTAATATATCTCATCACACCCAATAAATAAAAAAATGAAATAACTCCACTAAACAAATTAATCCGTCTAACGAATTTACTCACTAAATCCCACATTTCAGTAACTGGCTCTGTAGAACAGACTCATAAGCCAAGTAAATAATTTCTGATCTCCCGACGAGCATTAAATCCACTAATTAATAAAACCACGAGCGACTGCAACGTTCCTACTGAACATGCTCAAAATCAACGCGAATCGTTCATACGAACATAAAAAGAAACAATTCATCCCACGACACTTGGTTCACCCGAGCGTCAATCCCACACTATCATTCGATCAGCAATCGATCGAAGCCACTTATCTACGATTCCGGATGATCGAAATTTTTCCGCTGGTTCCGCGTCGGTCACGTTCGAACAGCTTACCTGTTAAGGTCATCTCGTCAGATGATACGAAGACCGACTTCACCTCGCATTGACATCACTCGCGAAGCAGACCACGCGGGTTTTCGTACGATCGATGAACAACCTGCGTGTCCCTTCCGGTCGCGGCACGGCGTTTCGACCGGCAACCTCTTCCTCTTCCGGCGACCTCTTCTTTCGCTTGACCCGTGGCACAGCACACCCTGCGCCACGAAATCTGACGGCAGGAGGCCCTGCTCCGGTCTAAAATCGTCTCGACACGGTACTCTCGGCTTCGTCGTTTTAACGAAACACGCACATGCGCCGTCCTGGCCACGCTCCTACGCCTTCTTCCTCTTTCACCCTCTTTCTTTCTCTCTTTCTCTCGATACCCGCGCCGCGACGCCGCCTCCAACGTTGGCCCGCTGTCTATCTCTGATGTAACCCCTCTGTGTGTTTTTTATCTCTGTGAACCGTTCTGTTTCGCTCCTACTCCCCTTTTTATCGTGTTCTTTTTTATTTTCTTTCTTTCTTTCTTTTTTTATGGTAGATTTCTCGTGATCGGGTGATCTGGGACGGTTCGCGGGGCGCACGGATGGGTGGATGAACGTAAGAGGTTTGGAGTGTTTGGTTCAACCGGGGACAGCAGAGTTTTGGCTACGAGGAGGATGATTGTCGAGGTCATGATTCGATTAGTTGTGAAATATGTTTACGACGCGCGCGGGATAGATTGGATGTGTGGTTAATTTTTTTCAGCAGAGGTTCTGCAGGGTTGCAGAGTTGTATTAGATGATGCATGAGAGATGGCTGATATATTAATGAAACTTTCAATGGGTATAATTAGGCTGCGGATTCCTATGCAAATATAGATTTTTAGATTTGAATGTTTTTGGTGGCTATGTAGTTGATAAAATGCAACTATTGTAGAACTGCATTTTGAGGTTTAAATGCTTAGAAGCACATTTCTTGTTTCACTTACTCTATAAAGTGTGCATTTTTCACGATTTTGAATATATTAAATTGCATACAGATCCGCAGTCTGGTTATAATTTTATTAAAAGTCATGAATTGAAATATACTACAGCAGGTTCAGTACACTTGAACCAAACAAAAGAAGTGTATTTACGCTGCTCTAGGAAAGGTTTGATTTCTTTGGAAGATGAAATTTTAATTGCAAAGTATTGAAATACATACTTATCAAACCTGATGCCGGAAAATGAGGATTGCAGGGCCAGTCATACACGTACAATGACTTACGAAATTGTCCAAATGACATGTTATTTCAATTTTCTACTTAACATTTTTGCAGGGCACCGTTATTTGAAGGAAGGTTATATCTGTAACAAATTATGTTTCACATACGCCTTTCAAACCTGCAGTCAACCAGTTGCACCAGAATTGAGGATGGCAAATAGTTATATATATATTAAATAAATTTCATCAGCCACTATGTATACGTCATTAGAGTTAAATGGTTTAAAATACTTCCATATAAAATCCACCCTTTGCAGACTTCTTAATAATATAAATATTCTGATGTGAATGTAAAATTAATAATGTACTGGACATGTTCATACGTCCTGGTGGCAATTTGTGACCAATGATAAATGCACCATCCACGACTTAAATATGTATAACTGTAATATTTTATTATTATATGCTTGTGGTAATAAAAATCGTTCTGCAACGTAAACACTAAAACGTACAGAATGTGCTGAGCAATTTTAATTTTTTTTCGAACGTTTGAACTTACTGTTATAATATTTAATCCTCCAACCATTATGTGCCACTACAGTGGCTTTTCGCCAAGAGATTGTTTAGAACAGAACGCTATAATGATGTTCACACTATTCATTGAGAAAAATTATAAATACATAGTTCGTGCTAATTATCATAGCCACTTAACTCATTTATATCGTTCAAAAATAATTAAAAGTATCGATTATATGAATGCAGGAAAATACTTTATATTATTAGTAGATACTGCATCTGGGTCATCCGCAGTTAAAAAATTAATTAGTCCATAGATCAGTCGAAGTTGAATGTGAAAAAATGAGGAAACGAAACTACAAAATCAGGAACGTGAAGAAATGAGGTACAGCTGAAATTCAACAGAATTATGTACATATTTATTACGAGTAAAGACGGTAAGAATATTCATAATAAATAAGAATAAATAACATTAATAACAATAATTTAATATATCAACTTGTCGTTAAATAGACTCTCTTAATATGTATTATATTATCCTGTTTGGTACGCGTTTAGTATAGCTCCCTTTGGCTGGCCGCAATTATAGTTCAACCGCATTACTCGATTGTGCTTGACAGACTGCCATGATGGATTCGAGGTCTTCGGTATCAAAGGTCGAGAATCTCCTCAATGGCAATCTTTAACGATCCAAAGTCGTCGAGTCTTCTTGTATCGATCTTCCGCGTTGACAGTCTTCAACCGCCTAAAAAATCCCCTAGCCTAGTGACAACCGTCAAGAATGTCATTGTTTTCGTTTGGACCACCACCAGCCTCGAGAAACTCGCCCCCGTATCTCATGCTGAATTCTCCTGTACAGAAGAAGCGCGATGAATGGAATTGCCAGGGTCTCCTTCTTGAAGAAATAAACGTAAACAGCCGCCATCAGCAAGGTTAGATCGGTCACGTAGCTGACCGTGAATCTGACGTTCTGTTTAGCCTCCATCGCTAATCGTTCATCGTTTAATCGACTTTGCGCCAGGTCTTCGTAATATTCTCTCTCATTAGCTGATCCTCTTCTAGCAGCTCGATACTTTTTACTTCCTAGAGCTCTGTGCAAGCGTTCCATCTTCAGCTCGACAGGAGTTTCTGGTCTATTCCTGTCCCTTGAACTGGACCTCGAATGGTTTCTTGAAGAAGGTCTCCTCGATCTGCGTGGTCCATCGTCTACAGACTTTTCCCTGACGAAACGCTGATCCTCAGAGCCTGTTCTTGAAGGAGGTCTCCTGTCCTGAGACGGAGCACGGACTCTGGTCTTCGAGGAGGACCTCGACGAAGCTCCTCTCTCTGTGGACACGTTTCTCGATCTTGGTGCTGGCGATTCGTTTCTAGACGTTGGTCGACCTGTTCGTCTCTCCACAGCTGGCTTAGCCTCCCGTGCTGGCGTTGTTCCTCTGGAACCGGCGCCTCTTCTAGGCTGATCATCTTGCTTAGCTGGTTTAATAATTTCATTCTTATTCTTCATCATCGTTGGGGGCGTTGGTTGAGTCTCCTTGGCGTCTTGCCTGCTGTTTGATTTTCCAAGATTCGAAGGAACTGTTCTAGAAACGTGATTCTTCGCATCTTGATCCTCAGAGATCGATGATCTTCGAGAACTGGGTACACTGTCTCCAAGCTTCCTTTCTTCCGAGCTTCTGTAATTATAACGAGCTGAATGTTCTCTAACGATCTCGGTATAATGATTAACGACCGCCATCCGAGCTTCGACGTCTTCTTCATCAATTTCATTCTCAGGCGTAGCTGGTCGCATTTTAGCTTGAATCCTACGGTTCTTGGCTGCTTCACCAGCGGATAAAACGCTGTCTGTATCCGATTCTGACATAACCGGTGTTTTGACTGGTTCAGGCACTACATCAACCTGCGGCTCAACATCTTCCTCTTTCTGGATCACCTGCTGAACAGGCTGAGGTGGTATCTTCCTAATAGGTTTCTCCGGTGGAATAGGTCTACCAAAGCTGTTCAGGGGAATCGGTTCTTCCTTGGGTTTCTTCAGGATCGATTTTGGAACCACGTTGGTAGGAGACACAGGGGCCACGACTCTGGTCGGTGTAGAAGGTGTAACTTCCAAAATGGGGATCCTGTGAGGTGGAATCGGTGGAGGCTCCGATTCAATGTGCAGGACAGGTTTTCCTCGAGGATGGTACGTGTCTTCCTCCTCCATCACCTGCCTACCAAGGATTCTAACTTTTAGCAACTTCAAATCCTCGCTGTCTGCGCTGCTGATCTCCTCGGACGACTCCTCTGAAGTCTCGATGCTCTCTTCTTCCTCCTCCTCTTCGAGTTCCTCCTCTTTGATTTCCTGCGCAGGTGATTCAGGCTCCGGTACCACCCCTTCGATGCGCGAAGCTCCTTCATTGGAGCTTGCCTGCCATGGAATCGATTTTTCCTCCTGTTTCTCCTCCACCAACGCCATGTTGCTGTCGTGCCATCTGCGCAGCTGCGTTGATGCGCCTTCATCTTTGTCCAGCCCCCACGGGTGACTCGTTACTGGTTCAGAATCGCTTGGTAGGTTTGGATCAGACCTAGCTTCCACCTCGGCTAGCAAACTAGGAATTAGCAACTTCAAGGGTTTAGTTGCTTCTGTTTGACCCTCGCTGGACCTTCTACGGTTCTTCTTGCTCTGCCAGGTAACCAGATTCGGAGCAGCGGCGCCTGGACTCGATAGTTGTCGTTTCAAAAACGGTTTTTGAGCGTCTGCATCAGCGTCGTTCCCTTCTAACGTTGAAGCCAATTCACCTGTCTTCCTTTCGACCTGAGATTTCTGCTTGGCGACTTCTGAAGCTTTTTCTGCAGCCACAGCACGGTGGAAACGTTCCATCGCTCGTTCATGAAGTAGTTCGGTGGAACTGACCGCCTCCCGGAGAGTTTCTACGATTTGGTGCTCGGCGCTGAAGAGTTCCGGAAGAGACAGCGACATGGGAGGTGGAATGAGGTCTTCTATATCTTCTGCTTCTTCCGCTGTGCTCTGTCTCGTTTCTGCGGGTGAATTAGGAAATTATTTTAAGGCGCCCCGTGTATGTTATTACTAAACTGTGGATGTTCAGTCGATTTAACATATTCAAATATCTGAAAAACGCACATTTGATGCCGTGACAAAATAAAAAGTGCATATTTTAAACATTTACAGAAGAAAATACAGTTTTGTCAAAGTTTCATTTCGACAACTGCATCAACATAAAAATGTATATTTGCATATACATCCGCAGTCTAGTTGTTACATATCTAAAAATAAAATCTAAAACATCTAAAAGTTTGACATGTTCAGGTACAAGTATCGTACAGCTAGTATATAGCACATTTTCATTAAATTGGTATATTGTTACTGTGCAAACGTTGCTAACTACTTTTACTTCTTTTAATCAGGGGTTACTTAGGATTTTATGCTACTACTGGAGATTGCAAGCCATGAGAAGTTGAGTAACAAGTTGAACAGATGGCTAGGTCATGCGTTCAAAAAATCATTCCAATATGATTATTGTAGAATGGAAACAAATTCTGCAGCTATGCATACTAGCAGACGAAATACAGAAAGATTCCATCCTGTCTCTGGTCTTGGACCTTCTCCCTTTGATATCTGGTACCATGCTACTAAAATCTATTAAATAGACATCTATTTCTACCTACTCAGGCATATCACTATGTCTCTTTCTTATCCATTCCTTTCATTCTTCACAAATTGAACATACCGCGTTATCTCAAAGAGGCGAAGGCTAAGACAAGAGACAGAGTGGGATCATTCCTTGTATTAAAGTGTGATGTCGAAGTTGTGACCCTAATTTGTCCAGTGGAAACGTCACTAATAAATAAAATAATTTTGATGGAAGTCTATTCTTGTTAACTTTACCTAAACCTTTCCGTGTGCCATCCTCCAATTTCTTAGCCTGGTCTTCAGGGTACAAAACCAGCATAAACTCCGAGCTCCCGTGCAAACCGCTTTCATCATCTTCTCTTAGAGTTATCGGCGAACCCGGTTTCTCTTCCATGGAATTGCTCTTGATAAACGGTGGCTCCGGTTCGTCCACAATCGCCTGTTGCTTCTTCAGGGTCAAACTCAACGCCGGACGGAGTAGACGCTGCGGACTCGCAGTAATTTCTTCCTCGTTATACTCTTGAATTTTGGGCATTGACAAGGGAGACATGCTGCGTTCTCTGGACATGGACACCGATCGGGAACGAGATTCTCTGAATATCGAACGCCTGGTCGATTCGTCTATCACTGGTGGCGAGACGGTCACAGCTGTGATCGGTTTTGGAGGAACTACCTGTGTCTCCTTGTTTAAAAAACGTTTATAATTAATATCATATAGAACTAAAAAAGAATCATTTTGAAATATTGTTCGATTACTCAAACTTGAGACCTGAGCAGGCAGTGCTGACAAGGGGAACGATAAACTTCGTTTAATTTTTATGTTCTCTTGGCTATAAATGATAGGATCTTCCTAGGGTCTAGTAATCGTTTGTCAGTACTGTGCCTGAGCCACACAAAGCTCTTGTACATAGCTGTTGATACATGGTGGTTCTGAACCCACCTAAAACCACCGATCTTCCGGCTAAGTGATCATGAAACCCGATGCTGGGTTGTATACATAGAAGAAGAATTATGGAAACTGTAAACCCTACAAACTGATGGTCCATTGATACCACCGACTGTCTCGCCACGATGTGAATTTATGATACGTTAATTTATATGGGCACGGCTGGTTCCAACATCTTGAAGAGTGTGTCTGATAAAAAATATGGCATTACTCTTTTTTTGAGGCTTTCAGCTATTCCACGGCTAAACGTAAGTGTGCAAACCTTGCACATGTATAGAAAATTCCCCCTGTAAGACAACAGCTCTTCAAGGATACGTGTCATAAACCCAGTCAATGTAACTGTCCCTAACAAGTGTGTGCAGGAAAGGTATGAAATTTCTCTGTATTCTCAACAAGAACCAATAGTGTCACCACACCTCCAAATCTCAAGTTTGTGTCATCAAAAAGTAGCACAAACACTTGCCTCGTGAATTATAGGGTTCAGGTTAGAATTCGAACGGTCTACATGATTCTCAACTCGACTTTCGTGCTTTGAAGTGGAATGATCCTTCGACCTAGCCGGAGGAACAGGTGGGTCAGACTTATCCAACGTGTCCAGAGCGAAAGTGACTCTGCTGTCTGCTCTGGATGGCCTTCCCCCGAGTCTCTGAGCCGATGCTGAACGACTTCCCGGACCCAGCTGTCTGTCGTCTTCATCTCGAGTATGGGATTCCTCTCTGGTCAAGCTTCTCGTTCTTTGAGCGGGAATGGCGAAACTCACTTCTCGTTTCTCTCGCGATCTGATCTCTCGATGGCTCTGCGACTTTCCACTCAACGAAGGTGTCATTATGCTGAGCATTCGAAAAAATTGCTTCGTTATCAAGCTATCGTTAATTGGTTCAGACCTGTCCAAACTCAGTTGATCGACATGATCATATATTGTCAGCTAGAAGTTGGACTTCTTTGTTATTTTTCGAAAGCGAAATTTTCGTGTACTTTAAGAATCAATTTGGCTTTTTGCTGTCAATTAATTCCTGCGGACATTTTGTAATGTACTTTTCTGAAAGTTTTATGATATACACTCTCTAATATAATAATAGTGTTTATAGTTCTTCAATAAAAATTCTTAAAAGTGGGCCATGTTTTGGACTCTCTAAGTAGATGTGCCCTTTTAAAGTAGTAAAAAGGAGAAATTGTATTGTACACAAGAAAATGACTTCAGTCGGCTCAATTTCAATGTCCCAACAATACATACCAGAAACTAACACAGCAATTACACATTGTACTGCGCCCTAATTCAGTTTAATTTATTGAGTCTACAGAACAAAGCCCTATTAGCATATACGAATACCAAATCAGAATGAAATGTATATAATACCGGAAAAAAATATAAAAAAATACAAATGAAAGACAAGCTACCCTGAAGACCAAGTTTTTCAACAGAGAACCAGGCAAAGAACAAAAGAAAATAAAATAACTCAATAAAGAAAAGAAAGTTGAGTTAATCTCTCTGTCAGTCAGGTCTATTGACTTTCCTGTATTCCAGATGTTCTACATTCCGAGTAGGTCTGAATCTGTTTGTGTTTGATGATAAAGGTAACCTACCCCCTTTTTAAGTCTGGAATGAAGATTACGTCGCTTTCTTCACTAGGTTCACTCACGCCGTATGGATTCTCAGCTTTTACTCGAAACTTGTACTCCGATCCCTCGATCAACTCTGACAACGTCGCCTTAGTTTGCCTGCTCGTGGTTGCCTTCAGCCACACGTCCCAACCGACCTGAAGAAACATTTTTACAAATGAATCCTCGGTCAAAAGAATTTTTAACCCTTTCGCTATAGGACAGGCCAAGTAAAATCCGTACTATGCTGGACAATAATCACTGATTGGGAGTCATCGACGATTGTGTCACTTTATTTATTTACATGTGTTATATTTTGTATTTTTACCTTCGTAAAAGCTTAATTAGTTTTGTATGTTTTATCGTTTACCCTGTAATATTCGACGATGTACGTTCCGATTTTGCAACCACCATCGTCATCGGGCTCCTTCCACGATAAGGACACCGATCGACCCAAGGTCATCGTGACCATCGCTTTGCCAGGTGCAGCTGGACGATCTGTGCATGTAAAGAATACGTACATGAAAATGTTAAGCAGAAATGAAACTAAAAATGGTGTTATTGCAATGGTGATGACCTGTAACGGTAACCAAAAAGGAGGATGCATCCTCGCCAAGTTTATTCGACGCTTTCACCGTGTACTCTCCTCTGTCGACTCGTTTAGCATCCGGTATTTTTAAAATCGATTCACCATCCATCGTTTCAAATACGTGTCTGTCGTCTTTAAGAATCAGATCTCCGTCGTGGTACCATGATACAGTCGGCGCTGGTCTTCCGGCCAATGAGACCTTCAGTCTAATGGTCTCGTCCTGTTCGAAGAGGAGACCATCCTCGTACTGCCGTGGAAGACGTATTTTTGGAGGTGCTGTTCGCATGAAGATATATCAATTATTGAAAATTAATCTAAGTTTAGTAAAACAGTGCATTCAGTTTATTGTTTTGTATTGTTTCCTGCAAACCTTCTAGAAGTAATTTGGACTTGGTACTGGCGTGACCGGCTCTGTTCGTAGCCGTGCACTTTATTTCACCTTCGTCGTTGAGGGCGGTTTGATGAATCAGGAGAACGCTTCTGCCGTTGTCCGTGATTATCTTCGTTCGTCTGCTGCTGAAGATCTCGAAGCCATCTTTGAACCACGATATCTTTGGCAGCGGCGTCCCCGTGAATCGTACCACGAATTCAGCCTGCGAATAAAATTGAAAAGCATAGTACAAGAATCTGTAAAGTTAAACATCTAACAATACAATGTGGAAGTGAAATATTTTTTAAAAGATTTTTTTAGGAGGCATGTCTGAAGGAACTCATAATTAATAATAAGCAGAATCTGTAAAGGAAGTGAGCATGCAAGGTGATTCGTTTAAAGTGATATATCTGTATATCATTTTCAGTTTTGCAAGAGTTTATAGAAAATTGTCCAGGAAGTCAGGATTTCTCGAAATTATCTTAAAAATTAAAAATAAATAAAACATTCTTTAGAAACGGTAAAATTCCAAATATGGGAATATAGCTATGGAGTAGGTAAACAAAATACTTTTTAAAATATTTTCTTCAGGAACCATGCCTAAGGGGACCCATATTTAATAGTACGCAAAACCTTCAAATAAAAAAGTATGCAAGGTGATTCATTTAGAATTACTGCTATAATTATTTTTAAACTTTTAATAAACTTTATAGAAAATCGTTCAGATCTTCAGGTTTTCTCGAAATGTTCTACCGAATTTAAAAATGAATAAAATCTAGAAATAAAATACTCTTGAAAACATCCTCTTTAGAAACCATAAAAATCCCCAAAGACAGGAATAGAGCCACAAAACATAACAATAAAATACCCATTAAAGAATCTTTCTCAGGTACCGCATCTAAGAAGATTCATACTTAATAATAATCAGCCCCTTTAAATAAAAAAGAATGCTATGTGCATTTTTTACAGCGACTACTGTACACTACTTTCACAGTCAAAAAAATGACTTACAAGAAAATGTTCAAAGAATCATGTTCCTCGAAATAATCCTACGAACTTTTTCAAGCATTCAAAAGGATCGAACACAATTAAGTATAATTTTTATATTATTCTTTTCTGAACCTGTTCACTTTCAAGTACGACGGTGTCCTTGAGCTCAAGGTCGAAGTACGGAGCGGAAGCGGCGGACCTTTGCAAGGTCACCGTCAGAGGATCCGAGATCTCGCTCGGTCGAGAGAGACCGACAGCATTCTGAGCCCTGACCCTGAATTGGTAGCGCCATCCTGGCTCGAGGCCGCTCAAGGTCAGTTCCGGGAAGGTGCAAAGCCCCGGTGTGCTGCGTACCCAATGCGGTGAACCCAGTCGTCGATGTTCGACCAGGTAGCCGACAATGGCCGAGCCACCGTTACTTGGTGACCTCTCCCAACGAATGGCAACCACATCTGGTTGCGACTCGTCCGCTCCTGGTATTAAAATCGGCTTTCCTGGTGGAGCTGGCAGCCCTGAAAGAATGTTTGTTCGAATGTACAAGGTGTACAAACAAATTGAGGCTAAATATATATGATGTATTAAGAAGATTGACTGTACAGGGTGGAACACGTAAACCACTTTAGTAATGTTATAAATAGTGATTGCAGCAAAAACTGGTTTAGTTGAACATTGTGTGGTTTGAAGGGGACTGTGAAATGTATTGTTCGATTTTTTTGTATCATGTATAGTTTTTGAGATTTGAAGATTGTCTTCGGGCTTTCAAACGGAGCACCCTATGTGTTTTTGAAAGCATCGAATACCGTTGACTGCTGGAGAGAAAAATTTATATTTATGTGCATGCTTACTTGAGTATTTGCAACAGAAAGTATACTATGATTTGGCTTCAGATTCTTTGGACATCCCGTACAAAACTTTAGGATCGTTCAAATACTTTGAGCTGATATAAGAAAGAAATTTCTAGGAATAGATGGGTAAAATATTTCTGTTCATATTTATCTATGACGAAGTAGTTATTCGAAAAGTGTGCAATTTTCACCAGTTTTGTATTTATCACGTTGACTGCCACTCTAAATATCGTCGAATTAAATAATTACTGATTCTCATAAAATTCTGATGATATAAATATTAAAATAAGAGTAGAAAATGGTAAGTGTACCATCGTATTGTTCAATAATTTTATACCTAAAAATATACATTTAAACAAGCATTTTACTGTGTGTCTGACTAGATACGGCAATGATCACTGTTGCACTCAGTATTAATATAAATATAATTTCTTATTTACTGATCCGTTACCTAGTTGCTTATTGTGCCTGATACCTTTGAAATACAGTCCAATTTTTGTGCTGTATTTCTCAGAAAAGTACTAGGTAATAGTAACTCCACGCTTAATGCGGTCACAGCCCCCGGGATTTATGTGTTTCAGGACAGGTTTTAATAACATTCTGTGTAATTACATTTCCATTTTTAAACTTACATCTCATGAAAGCGTCCTTAAACATTTATATAGAGGGTGTGGCTGCAATGAAGGTGATTCCTCGTGGAAAAACAAATCAAAAATATAAAACATATTTTTATTATACAAACCATTTTTTTTTAAATTCTTTCAAGAAAGGAATTATGGGAAATGTTACTTTTGTTGCCCAGAGCAAATTTGTGCCGACTAATGGACTCGTGTACTTCCGTGAATGCATCCTGCGTTTTTAATATTCGACAGCATTCGATGATATTATCTTTCAGTGTGCCAACATTTTTAATATCTTTGAGGCTGAATTGAGATACTTATGCACAGAGAAATTGAACAGTCTTTAGACAAATGCAGGCACATTTAACGAATTTTCAAAATTGATTTTCTCGAAAATAAACTCTCGTATAATACAATTTTATTCTATTTTTCCTATTCATTTCTATACGACGAATAGTGATTCATGCAGTGGCATGCTTGGTTGTACCATCATTGCAACCACACCCTGTGTACCTGTATTATAAGTAAGTTCATATATGATAATTAAGTATCTTGATCAACATATGGGCTAGATAACAGCGAACTAGTTAAAGCAACCTCTCAATTGTTTAAATTATGCTCAATTAAAATCCAGTCACCCTCAATATTTCCAAAACATCCAAACAACGAAATTTCTAGCCACTTTCTCGATAATCAAATAGGGAAACAATATTTCCAAATGCAGTTTCCAGGCGTTTCGTTCGAAAATTTCTTTCTTTAATTTACTATTTTAAACACCGTTGGCCCGGTGCCGTCAGCTCTCTGCAACGTGTTAAACTATGCTTCAACGACTACATTGTAGACGAAATATTTGTCTAGTTTCAGAAATTTTCGACCTGTTACGTTCCTCGCGTCTCTCTAACCTGATTCTAATATTTCTGGCCCACGCAGTTCTGAAGCGAACAATGGTATTTTATATATTTTCGCCGGATGACGTCACGGTGTACGGATGATGGCATAAACGAGAAGTTCGGTCGTTAATAAGTTCAGGGAAAGCTCGCACGTGCCAGAACGATGCTCACGTACGTGTAGAGCACACGATCTCTAACACAGGTCCGCAGGTGGCGCTCCCAAAATAAAATTTGAAGCGTTTGGCAATCCGAGGACCGGTGCTGTGCTGTCCTCAGGGTAGGAAAACTATGCGAGACTACCAGCCGACATCGGACACCGGCTCGGCGTGTCTTCGATACCTCTTTACAACATACCTATCGTTTTTTGATCGATCTGACCAATCATCGGGCGAATCATAGCATTGGTACATCAAAACAAAAAAAAAACAGACGAAGCCAGAAAGCTCTTTGAATAAAGTTAGAAATATTATTAACCTCTGCAGGGATTTTGACACACGCGTGTAGGTTTAAGGTGGAGGTCCTCGATGAGACAAAAATCTCAGCAACAACTAAATATAAATATATATAGGGTGTACCAGTTTTCTCCGGCCAAACCTTGTCAATATATTCTACGGGCAGAAATAAGAAAGAAATATTTTATAAACATAGGTCGTTGGTAGCTTTATTAAAACGTTATAAAAAAAATACGACATTGGAAGGGAACGGTAATGGGTTAATGGAGTAATGGAGTATTAGTTGCTAAGAGCGTTAGGAGCATTATGATACCTTCGACAACTTCAGCTAGCAAATACAGTTCGCATAAACAAAATGAATGTAAACATCGCTGATCCGTACCTATCATAGTAACCGCAAACCTATTATCGTTCCCTTCTTATTTTTATTTGTGTTATAACTTTTTAATGAATCTTCAAATGTTCTATTTTTGCATAACATCTTCTTCTCATTTATATCCATAGAATATACTGGAAAAATTGGGACACCCTGTGTATGTACATATTAACATTTTTGTCTCATGAGAGGAAAGTCTCGTGAAATATCTCATCGTGGATCTCTATCTTTAGATCTCAATTTAACCCTTTACACCTGAAATTTTTTATATGTGATATACGACACTTCAAACGTAAGCATAATTGACTTTAATGAGAGGGTTTGTTTTATTCTAAATGTACTTATTTCAGCAGTAAAATGCTTGTAAAATATATTACATTGTAGAATTTATGCGACTAAATACAATTTAAGGCCAGTTATGCAAAATAGAAAATTTGAAATATTAATATTGCGTTGCTTTCGAAAATTCGAAATATAAACATTGCGATGCTTCCGAAAATTCGAAATATAAATATTGCGGTAATAAATACAGCGCTAATCGAGTGGAAAGGGTTAAAATTAAATGTTAATATTGTTATAGTTATTGTCTTATTACAAGTATTATTATTAGTATTGTTTGAATTTTAAGTTAAGTCAACTACTAAGGTTATTGACGACTAAAATGGAAATAATGAGTATTAATTTTTCAGTAGAAAAAGAAAATAGTGTGAGATGTCACGTTCTGATATCTTCTAGAAATGTGTATATTCTGTTTATATCTTTTATATTATTCAGAAATTGTTTAATAGGCACGTAAATCTCGTGCGTCTTCCGTGTACGGGCCAGACAATATTGTTGGCAATGATAAATAACGATAATTTCTTGACAAGAAAAACGGAAATTACTTCGTATGATTGACAGTCATCGCTTTTTTGTTATATTCAACAAACATAAATAAAATAAAATCATTTATATCAGCTTCAATGAAATTTCTCCGTCCTTGAAGAGGTTAACTTTGCTTATAGACAAGCTGCAGTAGAAATAAATCTACTTGCTTCCTTTGAAGCAGACGGTACACAGTAACTACTTTACCGTGCTCGTGGTTAACATGATCTATATTTTTCATACAACTATACTTCCTGCCCATCTTTCACCAGACCTACCATCGACTATTAAAATAAACGCCTCCGAGGCGGACGAGTTAATTTTGGATTACTGGTTGATTTGAAAGTAAATAAATACAAGAGCCCTGATAACTCTGATACTCCCCCTACTGGCTGCTTCAGAAGCTTCTGAATAATATGAATTCAACTTCCGGGTGACTCTATCATGAATCTTAATACCTCGATAGAAATCGCGTCTCGTGACAAAGACACAAAGCATAAAATTATCAAGCTCGCTGTCGCAAGACAGCTAATTATCCCCGTTCATTACCGATCACTCAGTATGCGCGAGCTTGACAGATCTGTCGGCAGAAGCAGCCTAATTTTAGATATCATCCCACTATCGGAGCAAGCCAATCAAGACCAGCTGAGACGAAGAACATAGTCACTATCACGTTGACCAGGTATCGCTACCGGAAACTTCAAGCCCTGCGATCACGCCGGACACTATGGTGAAGAGAACACCACCCCAAAAGATTTCACTATCATTCCAACGACATCACGATGTCCCAAGGAACCAGCTGATATCTAATCTTGATACGATCACCACATATCGTCACGAGGAGATCTTCTTTTGTAAATTGAATCTCGATCAAGATGGCGATCGATGACACGTCGATATCATCCCTAGCTCGTAACCAGACACTCTCGGCTAACAGAGAAACGTATTCTTCGTCAGTGTCTACCTGAACCTTCCCATCGGGGTCTTCTGGAGGCGCTGGTCAGGTCCTTCGAGTATCGGCTCTTCGTGGTGGCGTTGCCCATGATTGTTCCTCCTCTTCCTCTTCCACGTCGAGCCTGGCTCGACGATCACTCCGTTCCTGTCCAGTTTTCCGATGTGTCCCGTACGTCGTGCAGCCGAAAGCCCGTCATCGATCGACAGCTCCACGAGAGCGACCACGAAGAAGATGGAAAACGCGTCCAGGTGGACCGCGAACGGCGGTCCGTCTTCGACGATGGCTGAACCGAGTCGAAAGAGAGAGAAAGAGAAAGATGGAGAGAAAGAGAGAGAGAGAGAGGGTATTCGGCTCGATATAGCGCGAGGCTCGGTGCAGCACTGCCGGACCTCTTCGTGGCCGACGACCGTGGCGACGCCAGCCTCTGAAGAGCTTCCTCGACAGCTATCTTTGTCCCTCCCTCGATCATTTCTTTGTTTCCCTCCTCGCGCGCTTCCTACTCCCTCGAAATCCTCGAAAACGTCTCGCTGATCCCTCCGCGAGTATCAAAATCGACCGCTCTCATCGTTATCTCGTTACGTAACCGCGAAGAGCTTGTCAGACGTTGCTGACACCTTCTGGTGGTAGCGTTCAGTCCGAAATATCGCGACGTGGCGAACGATACGAGGGAAGATGCTCTGTAGTCAACTTGCACGGTGCGTCTATGAAGTTTTAGGACTGGGTTAATGGAAAGTTCTATTCTCAAGATAACGACTGTATTTCTTCTTAATCTTCCACATACTTTCCTTCTGAATCTATGCACCGAATGGGATGGTCGTAATGCTTCTGAATTTCTCTGTAGCAATCAGTTGCCGGAATACTGTTTAGCGCACGCGTTATATCGGCGTGGATGTCTTCGGTGGAGTCAAAATGATGACACTTCAAGTGGCATTTCAATTTGGGAAATAGAAAATATTACGCGGGTGCCAAATCCGGTGAATAAAAGGGGTGGTTAAGTTAACACTTGATTTGCCGCTATTATGCCGACGTTCACGAGTACAATCGTTATCGGCCGCTGTTACATCCGCGTAAGTTTACAATTTTTACTGTTCCTTGTATTAAGCGTAAGTGTAGTTTACAATAGGTTTTTTTTACAAAATTAAACGACCGCTCTCTCAGACGCGTCAGACTTGGAGATTCTCCTGACCCTTGTACGCGCTATTATCCTCATGTCCAAGACAGAGCGGACTATTGCAAGAAACGAATAAAGTCATTATGCAGCCGGAACTGTAGGACAAATTCGAAAGGGTTTGTCGAAAAGCAATAAAGAAATTTCTCGATTGTTATAAACAGAGTTTTAAAATCGCTACATCCGTTAATTAATGACTTTACTTCTGCAGTACAGACTTGAGTTACAGTAGAACATCGTTTATCCGAAGATTAGGCATCCTATTTCAGCTATAAACTAAAATTTTTATTAATGACACTATGTACTTAATTTATACTACTATGTATCTTATGTTCTAAAATAAAGTGATCATGTTTATGCAAAATATAGTTACAACGTGAGTACAGTAGAACCTCGTTTATCCGAACAGTTCGGGGGGCAAGGCAGTTCGGATAACCGAATGGTTCGGATAATAGAGGCTCACCAGCTATCCCCACTCGTTATAAGTTCGGATACGAGAAGCTGGCGTTCGGATAACTGAGTTTGTTTAATTCGTTTTCATGGTTACACGATCTTTGGTTTCGCGATGGTAACAATAGAGACCGGTACGTAGATATCAGTGATCCTTACAGAATACACATTCGTAGAACCGAGAGCACGCACGACCTCAGTTCGGATAATAGAGGCTCACTTAGGAGTTCGTATATCAGGGTCTGAATTTGTTCGTATAAACGAGGTGCGGATAAGCGAGGTTCTACTGTACTTCTATTACTTATTACAGTTCGGATAATCGAGGTCTTACTGTAATCGGTAATTTAAAAGTATCTCTGTGATGGGCAAGACAATGTACATCGTTTATATTTATTCTTAACTGTAGACAATAGGTATGCAATAAATAATATTCTCAATTGACGAGAGAAAATATTCTTTGTCCTCAACAAAGATTAGTTGACAGGTCAACAAGCGGCATCAGCGTGCTTGAATTTCCGGTTACGCGGAGGCGAACACGTTCCTGTCGTCAATGTCCGATATTCTCGCGGATCGATACCTTCTTCCGGTTCGATGCCTGTCGGTTCACCTTTACCTCTTGTTCCATACGATACTCCTGTTGGAATGTATGATATGCTTACATTTTATGGGGACACACCTTGATTTTCACGGTGTTTGGTCACCGCCGGTCACCGACCTTCGTGCTTGCGCGTGCCGCCGAGGAAACAAAATGGTTGTACGTCGCATATCCTCGATTTACGAGCCGTTTCAATTAAAATCAATTAGCACATTTCGCGCAGCATCTGCCACCAGTCATGCAAAACTACGTCTTTTTGTGTCGTTTTATTGGATACCGTTGTAATGTTTTTGTC
Organism: Macropis europaea; assembly: GCA_916610135.2. Lineage (NCBI taxonomy): Eukaryota > Metazoa > Arthropoda > Insecta > Hymenoptera > Melittidae > Macropis > Macropis europaea. The sequence goes on along the minus strand of OU744345.1, from coordinate 18,032,521 downwards.
GCCTCCTACGAAACTTATGCTTAATTGCCGGGAGAAATATTGTAACGGTGTCTAATGAAACTATACAGGGAGACATACTATTATGCGACTGGCTGTTAATTGATAACATGGAAAAGATGTATTTTTATTTAAGCGGCACGAAGTATGTTAACCAGAGAAGATGAGGCACGTTTTGATGAAAAACACAATTTTTTTCAAGGAGATTAATCATCGTTAAATTAACCCTTATAAGCTATCATGGGTGAAATTTAACCCCTGATAGCCTTTAAAGTTAACATCATTTTTTTTATGGTAGCTTTTAAGGGTTAAGAGTCTCCATCAATTTTATAAGCCATGCTCGGTTAGTTCATAGAAAGATTGATATTTAGTTATTTATTAATATCATCTTTTGTATACAAGTGTAATATATTTACAGTGTACATGTACTTAACCATGAGTAGACTGCGGATGTTTATGCAATTTAATGTATCTAAACTGAAGTATGGTGGATACTTAATAACTTAACAAAGGACATTATTAATATTTTGAACATTTCAAGGAACAAATGCATTCCTGTTGATGTTTCGTTTGTTTAAGTGCATTAATTTAGGAAACATGGAAGTCGAAAAACATATTTGCATAAACATCCGCAGTCTAATCCTGAGTAAAAATTAATATTTCGCGTTGTTTAGTGTAGTTCAGACTGGACTGGATTAATGTGATATAATACTGAATTGGAAAAATGTGAACCTTGTCTCAATATAAGTTACAAAAATTAGACAATCTAGTAATACGATCTGAATGTTCGAATTTAGAAGATAAATAGAATGGTGGTTTTCAAAAGGGAAACATTCTGACTCTTCTGGAAAGAGTATTTAAAATAAATTAAATTTTTACAAAACAAAATCGACTAATATATTTGTGCAAGAGGGGTAAAAAGTCGCTTTACCGCAAATACAATAAATACAATAATAAAATATGACAAATATGCGAACTTATTTCAGACCTGGCAACAATTATTCACAATTTTCCTTGACATTCGCCACACGATGCTGGTAACATCACACAGTTAGTGTGTGCACGGTTTGGATTAAACACTTTTTTGGGCTACACTTTCGAGGAATGGGTGAGACGTCGTGGAACAGTTGACTGGCCTCCTAGGTCACGTGATTTTTCCATGTCGAGAGTACTGAAAGACAAGGTACTTGCAAAACGACCAAATAGCTTGCAAAATTTAAAACAATTTTTTGAAAGGGAGTGTCTTATGTCTATGGGAGTTTCTTTTGCCGAAAATAAGGAATTGTGCTCAGCCATAAATAATTCCGTCTTGGAATGTTGCTATTTATGTATTGAACAAACTGTCGAACCTTTTGAACAATTGATAAAATAAATTCGCACGTTTCTCATATTCCATTATTGTATTTATTTACAGTAAAGCGACCTTTCATCCGCCCCGTATTTATTTAACATATGTTTTATAAGATAGAGAACAGTGTTACATATGTGATTACCTGATATTTACTGAAATAGTTCTTGAATATACACATCAAATTTTAACAGAGATATGTACATCTTCTGTTCAAAGAACGTAACATAAAAAATACGGAATGCACGGAATTTCCAAAAAAATGTACAAAACGTGCAATTCTATTCACGTAGATGATCATGCATGTGAGCATCGTGTGGTGGTTTTGTGTTGAACGTGAGAACATGTCTCGATCGTCCTTCGTGGTTATCCTGCGTGCCTCTGGAAGGACCACACGGTATCTCGTACCGGTAAACGAAGACGGTATAAAAAAGACATTACTGGTTTCTTGTATCAGCCACTAAAAAGACTAGAACATCGTTCGAGAATCACTTTTTTCTTTTACTCGATTTGCAGGCTAGGCTTGAATACCTGATCAGAGGATCTCTGACTAAGAACGAAGTTTGCCAAATTATTTCTCCTGCAATCATGAAACCAGAATTTTGTCGTTCATTTTGAAAAAGAAATCTCTAATTAGGTACTCCAATATGGCTATTTCATTCACTTCTTTTACAATAATTTAACACGTTGGACGCCGTGGCGGGCACTTGAGACCGACACCTCAAATTTAATTTAATTAAATAATTATTGATTGTCGAAAAATTCTGAGCACACTTCATACTGAAACAGTAATGTAGGCACAGAAGAACACGACTACGTACTCAAATCTTTTATATCGCGTCTGATTAGGTATGGCCGTTTTCACTGTGCCGTTCAACGTGTTGATGGTTACCTTAATTTAATGTCCTTTTTGTATGAATTATTTATAAGTCTCTGCGTATTTTTTTAGAAGTATTATTAAGAAATCAATTATACAAACAGACAAGTTTAGCCATCTATAGAATGTCAACAAATTGTTAATGCTCTTTTCAAAAATTTAATTGCTTTTTAATTCGGAAGTATACTATCAGGTATACAAAGACTTATGGAATAGCCTGATAGTTCTCCTGCATACAGTGTCGCATAAAAAAATCAAGTCATACTGCTTGCTAGTCTAAATTGTTAGGAAATTATAACAAAAATAAATTTAGAGGTTTTCATTATATTCTTAGCAATTCAATATTTACAGAAATTCAGTTAAAATGCTAAGAAGTCTTCTAATATAAAACGTCGAATTCTTACATTCCACAAATCAATATTTTTATTAAATTTCGGGAAGTATGGAGAAGAAGAAAAGACAAAAGGCGGATAATGGGAAGTACGAGTGTGTGTGTGGATGAGTGAGTGAGAATTAGAATACCATATTATGTAAATTATTGTAAATCAAGTCCTCTTTCATGACCGTGAGGCTGAAAAGTAATAAAATTCTACTCTCTATTCTCTCCCTCTATTAAACTATTTAAATAAAAAAATATATACTTAAAGTTAATAAGTTCTGCATATTTTGTTATATGTTTGTTTTAAACGTCCACAGTTTTGTTGGCTTACCCCGTTGAAGTCTTTATTTTTGCAGAATCGGAAGATTCACTGTGATTACGTGTTGCAAATACTTAATAACGGGTAAACTTCGATACAGGTTTCTTCTGCTTTACGTTGCATCGGGCATACGAGCCTTCAGGGACTTTCACGATTGCGACTTAACGTCAAAACATGTTACAGCTGTGCGTGACTTTACTCATGGAACAGGTCAATCGCATCGATAAATCATGGACCGGAAAAGTATTCCCCGTCACGACTATGAAAAGTATCACGTCACGCGGATGATTTCATCGTTTCTGATCTGTTTCTTTTTGCAGACATGGTTTCGTGACCTCCTTTACACCCCTACGGTTTCTAGAAGATGATAACACGCATTTCAGTTTGAAACGCTCGAATTTGCATAGAACGCGCACAACGATAATCATAGGATATTTCTCTGTAATATTCTAGCGAATATTAGATCGAATTTAACGAGATCCATAAGTTGTTTCTATATTTATATTTAGTATTAAATTTGTAGCATTATTTTTACCACATTCCCTACCGAAAACAGTACACGCATCAATTTTAATTTGATCATATAACTACCACCCCTTATGAAATTTTGAGTAACATTCACGTTACAATGATAGTAGAAATAGAATGCGTAATATCAAACAGATAAATATTTATACAATCAACCACGTGCATTAACAAATAGCCATTTCGCGTGTCTGTCCAATCACGGAATTTTCTACTGTGGCAGGAAACGTGTTAACGCGCGACAATAGCGACAGCAGGTAAATTTTTATTTATGACCTTGTTTCTGAAAATTATTTGCATGTCTGCAATATTCTATGCACCAGTAACTTAGAAGAGCAACCAAAATGAAATGATTCATTAATAAGAATTTTACTTATAGCAACCGTTTAAAACTTATTGCACTTGTCAGCAATATTCTGTACAACGTTAAATCAGATGATCAGACAAAATGAAACGACTCATCTCAATGTACAATAAACATCACTATATCGCTAAATCAAATGAACAATCAAAATAATACAACTGACAAATAAGATAAAATATAAAGCTCCTTTCACACTGAACCCATAAATTAAACAGTTACAGATTCAGCAATTAAATAAAATCGGAGGCACCAGCCGCCGTTAACTGCTACAATAGTATAATCAACGTGTTAAAAATCTCACCCCGAATCTTCTTCAGAAGAAAAAGCATTTTCTATTTTCTAGACATTTTCGCTTAACCCTTTCAGACCTGGTGGTCACATTTGTGTACATGAAGTTTCAACGCTGATATTTCGGTGAGGCTGAATGTTTCGGACAGTGCACAGTGTACAGTGTGTTCCAGATCCATATTTTTATTATAAATTTGAATTTTTTCATATTCTGAACGTCTTTAGTAGGTCTAGTGAATTCAGAACTGACTAACATTGATTACATACTGTGCAGTGACAGCTAATAGTAGGAACCTGAAAGCGGTACAAATTTCCACATATCTTCTTCAGTTTCAAGTGTCAATACATTATTATTAAATGTTATAAAATGCTGTGTATGTTTCTTTCCTCATTTGTGCTCTCTCAGGTGTCATGCGATACTTGAGTCCTAATGTACACATGTGTGTACATTTAATATCTACAAAACTATGGAACGTATAAACATTTTTGTTAAACAAAATATCATCTAAACAGTCTACTGTGTTAAAATGTGTAGTCAAATATTTTATTTACTCTTAAAAGAAAATTCAGGTCTGAAAGGGTTAAATATTGCAAGAGCAATATTCAGTTCCTTGTACACCGTCGTATCAATCAAAACGCCACAGCAGAAAAAAAATTTCCTCCACGGATCTCCCGAGGGAGCGTCGACGCCCTCGTCGGGTCCGTCGAAATTACCGCGAGGTCCGCGCGAATTCAAAAGAGGACGGTGCGGTGTTTGTCGAAAGAGGACGTAAACGCGGGAAAGGAGAAGGAAGAGCACGAGGAAGAGAAAGGAGAAGGGGAAGACGGTTAATCGGTGCCAGAGTACCGTTGTACCTGAATGGAGCAGCGAGATGGCTTTCGGTTTCCCTGCAGCCTCCGTCGCAGCTGCAACTCGTCGCCGTTCTCCGAGTCTCCTCAGACTTCCATACGTACGTTCTGCACGTGACCGGTCGTCTGTGCACGTGAAAGCGCGCGACAGTTTTCTTTTCACCTCTCGAGCAGACCAGATCCCACGATCGTCCACGTTTCCGCCACGGGGCAACCGTTTCAGCCACGTGCACCTGCGGCCCATCTGCAGCGACTGCAGCCTATCCGGGTGTTGCGGTGCATCGACAGGTCGATCAGACGATTAGATGAGATCGTTAGAAGTTCTTTGGACTAGCTATTTTCATCAGTGAAGTCGATAGTGGATCTATGATGGACCTACCACAGTCCAGACTTACGTAATTCTGATCGTTGTTGAGTTAGTGCACGCTTGCTTGTGGGATTGATAGAGTATAGTGTCCTCTGCAGTTTTCATTTTAATTTGGGAGTGACTACGTGGGTTAATCCGAAGAATTCGTTGGTCAAGGTTCACAGAGAAGGTGTGACACCAGCTACCATTTAACTTTCACTGTACCGTGTGTTCCTTTTGTGATGCAAATCGCTCTGACTGATCTACTTCGAACGTGTTCTTTATAGTCGCTGAGGAAATAGTTTTTCCTCGGTCGAGATGAAGCCTTATTGGTTCTCCGGGTGAGAGTCTCGTGGCATGCAAACCACGAGGCCGTTCTCGCAGTCAACGAACCTGATCGCGTGTAACACAATTCCGTCGATCGTAGGATCGTGACACCGATCGTTTGCCTGGCCGATCGAACGTATCGGGTTGCACCGATCGATTTTCTGTGGATTGTGAGGATTCCTGCGGCTGCACGATTTGAAATAATTCGAGCGAGAGTTTTGTCGATGATAGAAATCATTGAACGATTTGCCCTGGAGGATGAAATAGCAGCTGAAGAAACTCCACGATGCCCGCGAAGAGTCCGGAAGCGGTGGACATTCTGGAAGATCTCGAATCGAAGTTAGCTTATATTCCAGGAGGACGTGATCGTGAAGAGAGACCTCTGATAGTTGTCACTGTTCCCTCGGAACTTCAGCCCACCACGAAACCAAGATTGGAGTCCCTCATCGCGTACTTCTTGTCGATTTTTAGGTAATCAAAGACACTCGTGTGATAGTAATTTAAGTTTTAGGTAGAAATAATGTTAGAAGACGATGGACTAGAGAAGAGATACAGTGGTGTGCAAAGTTTTAGGATAGTTCACTTTGTAATTGTATTTTGAATACTTTGTGATAAATATGGATTCATAAATATCGTAAGAAGTATCAAAAAGAATCATAAGACTCTAGTTCATCGTTTCTATAAGTTATTTCTTAATTTTATGCTGCTTGAAATTTGGAATAATTTTCCTTCTTTAAACTGAGGTCGACAAGTTTGCTATTCAGAAATTTTCGCACGCTACAATATGTTTAAAGAGTTTTCAAAAATTGAAACTGAAGAAATTTGTGTGAATCCACATAACCTCGTGAACTTACGCGAACGTTCAATATGTTTAATATGTTGACTGTCATAAACATACGCCCGATTGCACGAATTTATTTTCCATATAAATCATTGTGTTATCGTATCAGGTTATTTCATAAATAATGTCGTTTCCTATCTTATAAAACATATGTTTAGTAAATATAAGTATATCTATTTTGCTTAGAATTATTCAATGAAAATTTAGATTACCATAGCAAGGACCTGCTGCCAACAATTTTGCAAATAATATGCAATTGCAGTGAACAAATATTATGACGGTGTTTATGACACTCGAAATTAGTTGTACTTACAAACTATTACCTACTTTAGTAGCTTAGCAGCTTTTTAGTTGACAAACATTTCAATGATGCTAATTGGTTGAAATCAACCTGAAATGATTAGTCTTAAAACGATAGAAATTTGTGGAAGATGGAATCAAAGACATGTTGAAGTAGTTGAACGACACAAAAATTAATATTCAGTATCCCGATAATTATAAATAACTGCAGTTGTTAATTTCTTTACGTTCGACGTAGTCATATTTAAAAACGACAATACTTATGCGATGACCCGGTATTATTTTCGATATTATCACTGCAATGTTAATATGTTTAAGAATTTCGTACGTTATAGCAGGTTTTAGAATAAATTAAATTTACGGTGCCAGACACTGGACACCTCTGAGACAGTCAACGTGTTAATTCCTTGCTCCATGATTTTTTGTAATGGCTACCTGCGCTGAAGTTTATTATTCAAGTATCCTTTAAATGTCAAGAATGTTGGAATAGAAAATTTTTAAGAACTTACGTTTGAATGAAACTCGTATTTAGAACATACAGACCACGATCCGAATCACGAGTGTGACTTGTTATTACAAGGCAAGGGATTAAGTGTTAATTTACTTGCGGTGTACGATGGAGGGTAGGTCACGATTTGTTTCATTCTCAGCGAGGAGACGAAGAAGAATGGGCTGGCCCTGATCGTGGATGCACGCAAGGGTGCATGGCGGGTTGCAAGATCGTGCATAAGACTGTCTATAGTGCTTTTGGGACCTGCAGCCACTTCCGTCATCGTCGTACGTCCCGATGGCTTCTGGGACAAGAGGGTCGACAGTTGCACCAAGTCCCATAAAGAGGGAGAGGTTAGTTTTTCACAGAAAAGTTTAGAAAAATAATTATTAACTGAACGATCTACAGTCTTCAGTTTTCATACTGATGTGAAAATCAGAAGACAATTTCTATTTCTCGACACTTTAGGTGTAAAACGGAATCGAAAAGAGAGTGCTCAATCAATTAAAAATACAAAATGATTATATCACCAGAATCTTTCTCGTTTACTCGTGAATTACACAATTCAGAATTTCTCTGGTCTGACCAGACACACCGGTTCTACTGCCCGACACCTGAGTCTCAGCGTTTTCACACGACAAAATTCTCAGAAAAACTTTACACCAGAGACAGGCGTGTTTACACGTGGTAATTGTAATTATTCAATGTGAAAATTATGAAAACGCCGAGTTAATTGCAAGCTTCTTCGAACACATCGCACATGTGTGTAATGTTTGCACATCATTGTTGTTTCAGCCGACGTATGTTACCCTGACGAGGCTACAGCTGCACGTCGATTTTGCTCAGCTCCCGTACGAGTTAGGTGGCAACAAACTTTACGATCACGCGGAATGGATTCAAAGACGTGTGGTAATTTTGTTATTAACAATTTATACACCATTTAACACGTTTCACAGTGAAAAATTGTGTACCTGTTATGAAACTGGAGAACAAGTCTTTAGAATTATACAAGACTCTTCAGAACAATATATTAACACTTCAGTGGCTAAAGAACTAAAAATAGATGTCCCTTGACCCTAAGACGGAGGGTTGTTTAGGAATGAGGCGGACGCTGCGTGCGGCCCAGCGGAAGTAGTACGCAGTGAGCCATTGCACTGAACGCCTATTGGCGTCGACAGTACGCGGTCACCGACTTTGTTAAACGTATATAATCGTCGATAGCAGTCAAAAGGTTCAAATAATAATCTAAAAAAAAATTTATATCCTCTATTATGTTTATCTCTTCGAACCAAGCAAGTTTCTTATAAACAACTGTCTTCTATCTTCAATACTTTAAAAAATAACAAACTGTAAACGGTTATACTGGACACACTGCACGATTAATAAAGTAAAAACAAAATTCATTTATTTAATCGTAATGTTTCTTTCAGTAAATTATTCATTTATTCATTGGTGAATTTCTCTGACTTTAATCACATGATTGTATTTGGCTTAGAAATAACATTAAGACATATTCACGTCTGGTATAGGTACGACTAGTTAACTCGTCTAGTGTCATTTAACTGAATAAAAATGAATAAGAAATGTGTAGTAAGTGTAAGTCGAAAACTCAATATTGTCGAAATTATAAGCAATTATCTGAGTAGCCGTAGTTCCTAGTCAAATTGTAACCCTTTGTCTTACGATTTTTCAACGATTCATGCGTTGAAATTCACTATTCAAAGTCCTAAAATATCCTGACAAATGAAAAGCGTTTATCGATCCACACAGTCTGCTTGTAACAATCGTCTGAATAATGTCAAATTAGTATGTGCAAAACTTTAAAGAATTGGTACACAAGTAGGTCTCGTATTCATAACATATCAGTCATGTTCTATGGCACGAGTGTGACTCGTTATTGTAACGCAAGGGGTTAATACTATTCACCAAAAAGCTCCACTGATCGAAACATGTATCGATTAGAAAGTTAGATTAATTTTAATCGTACCTATTTACGTCTTTACAGTTCCTATTTGAAATTCTAGTTTCAACTAATGTTGATTCTATTCACTTTGCAGAAAGTGGAGGATCACAGGAAGGACGCATTGGATCTCGTCACAAAAATGACGAACCTACACCTAAGATTAATCAGTCTGGACGGGTTTCGAATGTCTGAAACAGATGATGATTTGGAATCCTATTGGGAGATGAGCACACAATTAATATCTGTCGCCCGGCATGTTCTTCAGTCAGGTAAATCGAGTTATATTGACTAGTACAGCAATTTTTGATAAATTTCAGAAGGCGGTAAGTTTATCGACGATAGTATTTTTAATTAATTTTATTTTCGAATTTATAAAACATTTTCACAAAAATACATTTACGGAGTAAAGGTTAATATGTCAGTTTAGTGAAAATGTAAGGAAATGAATGATTCTGTTTATAACAGACATTCTAAGATAATTAATATTTCAGTTTATTGAAGACATTCTAAGAAAATTAATATTTCAGATTATTATAGACATTCCAATCTGAAAAACAGCAGACCTCTGTCGTTCGTATACTAAACCTGATCACTAATGAGAATATTTAAAATTTGTTGTTCGATTTACACCAAATACTCGTGTACCAAAGATTCTTCAAATTCTCAGAAATATATCTCGACTATCGACTGCGTCGGAGTTTCAGTATATTTATTTTCTTCGTTATCGCAAATAATCACATGCAGGCTGATAGTCACTTTCAGCTAGATTGTGCGCAAAAATTGAAAAACCGGCTTAACCGGATGTCGAGCAAGAACATTTCTTAGGAATCAAGCGCGGCCTCGCAAAAAGTGCGAGCATGGACAATGCAGTTTGCGTCTCATTTGTTTTTTCGTTTCCTGAAGTGAGACGTCTCGATGGGTGTCCTCCTGGAATCGATTCTCATTACACGTAACTGTCACTAAAAGATATTTTTACGTGGATGATCGATAGATCGCACGAGACTTGAGCTGATTTGAAACAACATTACTCGAAATCTTATTTGAAATAATATATTATTTGATTGTTGAACTATTTTGTTTTTGAAATATGCTTCTAATATTTTATTTTAAGAAATAATTTTGATAATAAAAGTTTTATATAGAAGACAATCAGACATGGACATCTTTGAAATTATATTACTTGACATTTTGCTTCAAATATGTAGTTTGTTATTATTCTACTTTCAAATAAAATTTATACCGGTTTGGTTCACACTGTCGATTATCGTTTAGAATTGAAAATGTTGCTATAGATGAACATTCTTCAAAGGACTTACGGGTTAAAAGTTCATTATAGCTCTTCAACACGTTAACACTATCTTCAAAGGCATTACGTGTAAACAGATTATTGTAGATCATCAAAAGGTTAACATTATTAAACATAGTCGAGCCCATTATCGAACAAGTGCGGCATCGTAACATTCTCAAAATTCTAAAGTATTTATAAAAAGTAATTGCAAGGTCCATCAGGTGTATAAACAATGCATAAAATTCTCCCTAAGTATGTTTCTATTTTACCAATTACAATTAGACATATTTAGATATTTCCTTAAATATAGTGATACAAACACTAAATGAAATCCAAAATGCATAATGTCAAAGATCGATGCAAAAGATTCGAAGAGGTTCCACCTCAAATATTTTATTCTACTAAAATATGTACAAACACACACAAAAACAGTTACATGTATCGTTAGATACATCCTTTTAAGCATATACACTTTTTATTTCGTTATCAATAACAGTAAGAGTTTCTAAACGTCAGTACCAAACTTTAAATTACACGCTATTTAAATAATCCCACTCAAAACAATTTTTTATTATCCATCGTTATTTCAGGCAGAAACTTGACGAGTTCAATGAGCAGAGAAACCGCAAAAGATATTCTGGATACCACGAAAAGAATCCACGAGCTAATCGACACCATAGAACTAAAGCAGGTATTTCTTGTATTCGATAAAGCAAGAAAAGAATTTTTACGATTTTGTACCTCTATAAATTCAGAGCTATATTGTTTGTTTCAGGTGGACATTGAAAATTCTTGGTCAGAAATGGAAAGGAACCTGGACACGGCCAGGATAATCGGCGATCTCGAGAAGGGTGTGTCCCGTGTCACCGATTGGATCCTTGGACCAGCTGACGCAATGCTAAATTCCTGTTGCCAGGTTGGATTCGACGTTTCCTCCTCGGAGGAGCTTCGAAGGAGGCACGAGGAACTGGAATTGGAGTGCAGGGTATTCAAATCAAATATACGATATACAGGGTGTTAAAATGGGGTTCTCAGGACTTTAAGGGCAGATAGTACTCCAAAATGAAGGAAATGAGTCCTCAGAAACATGGGTAAAAAATTAATATTGCCAGAGCTATAAACCATTCGTTTTAACAACGAAGAAAACAATAGATCATCTTACCATTTCTTCTTCAAAAAGGAAGAAATAAGAAGGATTCTGTAACCTGCAAAATCTACGGAAGGTATTCTACGGGTCCTTCCATGTCCACACACGCTGTAAATCTCCGTACTGTTATATCGCAGCAAGAAAAAGCACAGGAAATTTACACAAAATTTGTCTATTTATTTCAAACAGTTCGAATAACATACAGATATTATTGCAACGTTGAGACTGGCGCTAGAACACTGTGATTACTGACTGCGGTGGCAAAGTTGTTGAGTTTTCATGCTAGTTTTGCTAGCTATGCTAGCAGAAGTCACCGTGTCTCATCCTAGACAGCCGGATTATCTGAAGAAAGTCTAGTTAATTCTGATAAGACTAAAGATATCCTATATCCTAATGGTACCACAGAATAGTAAACTCTTTCAAAACTTCCCGACTTTGCCCTGACTATTTGATAGGCAGTTTGTGTTCTCTAATCTAATTCGTGTGTGTCATTTATCGGTGATGAATACAACTGCAATGTACGATGTCATTCTTACCGTACTATGGAATTTTTATGATAACCCTCTGTAATTGTTCATTGACAACAAGAATATGTAACTAACAATAGTCTAGTGAAGCGTGATGATAAGACATGAAAAATTGAAGGCAATACTTGAGGTGAATCCGTAGTATTAGTTCTATACCAGAGATGGCCATGCGGAGCGACACCTGATTCCGCTCTACCCCCACTCTGCGTCCATTCCCCTCAGATAATAAGAAAGTTCAGATGTAATCTCTAGATAAAATTGATGTCATACATAAAAAAATAATTATTCTTATTGCGTCATTGTTTCTTGAGAATCCTTATATCTTATCGACAATCACTGATGTTTTTGACATTATACTCAGACCACAACCTACATGAGGGCAATGGACGCAGAGTGGAGGTAGGCTGGAACCAGGTCTTGCTCCGGATGGCCGTCTCTGTTCTATACCATAATTTCCTATTTCTAGGGTGCTTAAAATTTACTGTATGCGTTGTGAAAATGAAACGTTGCTAAAGAAATTACAAATTAAAGGGTATATACGTAACTTTTTGAGTTGAAATAAAATTATTGAAAAATTAAATGATCTTCTGTGTGTTAGGAGACGTATGGTCGATACGCGGAGTTACTGCACAAGATCGATAGTCTACCAAGCACTCGTTTGTCCGAGGATCTGAAATCTCAAAGGGATTTCATGGATTTCGTGTGTCGAAGTTTCGCAACGAGACTCGAGAGACGACGGAACGTGCTAATCACTTCGCAAAGATTCTTCAGGCTGGTTTCCGAGGTACGTCTTTCGAGTACGGACGAAAGCCTCTGTAAATAAAGTATCTTTTCATTTTGCCTGTTTTCAGTACTTCGATAAAACGAGCGAAGTGTTCGACAAGTTGGTAATGGGCAACAGAATTCAGGATTTTTCTCAGGCTGCCGCGAACCTCGCAAAATTAGAGCAGAGTCAAACGCTGTTAGGTGAGTGATACGCTGATAATTATTATGATCGTTAGAAAAAGAATCGATTAACTTACCGGAACCTCTGAGAATTTTACATAGTCTATTTTTAAAAAGTTGTCTAAATATACCGTTTGTCCTCATTGTTGAATTAAGAAAGATCTAAAAATGTAGCTTTAATAAATAAAATTTGATGTAGTATTTTCTAATTCTGTTTCCAATGAATAAGAGTATAATAAACGGCTGTTATATTAAAAAGATACGTAATATGCTGTCTTTGTAAATTGATGTAAGGACGCCGTCTCTTTGCAAAAGTATCAAGTCCTCCAAGGACAGTTATTACAGTAAAACATGTAGACGTTCTACAACACAACATAGGTAGACTACAATTTTCTACGTATATTTTGATCGTCATACGGTAAGATAAAAAATAAAGATCACCCGACAGAGTACAGAGTAAAAAGCACAAAATAAAATCATTTCATGACGTACCGTTAGACACTCGGGTCATTTTGCTTACTGTCCATTTGCATCCTGCGATTGTTGCCCGATTTATACATACATTAATGCCTTCCCTGCCACAGTGCAAACTCCCATACCTGGTCAGACATACTATAATATGTCAATAAAATGTCAAAATTCGCATTAACACGTTCCCTGCCACAGTAGAAAATTCCGTGACTAGACAGACACGCGAAAATGGCTATTTATTAATACACATAGTTGATTGTACAAATATTGATCTATTTGATATTACATTTTCAATTTCCACTATCATTTTAACGCGAATGTTACTCAAAATTTCATAAGGGATGGTACTTATGCGGTCATATTAAAATTGATGCGTGTACCGAAAACGGTTCTCGTGACAGGAAAGGTGTCAATAAGTGTGAGATAAGAGGCCGTGAAAACCTCCAAAATACAATATATTGCTGTTTACTGAATATTCTTCGATCGTTAGAACCTGCAAAAGATTTTATAGAATCTCTATCATTTTCCTTACCGTGTAACTAACAAGTGTATAACTGTACAGAGGGCCTGGAATGCGAACTGGTAAAGGAAGGTGAAAAATTATCGGATATCCTATCGATGCCAGTGAAGGATGCCTTCGGTCGAGATGTTCAGGTCGACTACGGCGAAGACATAGTGAACGTTAGAGATATTTTGGATGCAACGAACGCCAGGAAAAATATCTTTAACGACAGCGTGGAACTGCAGAAGCTCTCTCTGAAACAGATCGCCCTGACGTACACCTACGAGAGTGACGCTGAACAGGTTACACTCTGGTTACCCTTTACAAGAACTTTACTGGCTCATTCGGCGATTTAATCTCGAAAATGTACCTAAGAAATGAATTTTGCAGGCTGTTAAGTGGTTGAATGATTTATACGACGTACTTCGGAAAAATCATATGGAAATCGGCTGCAACGCCATCGAAATACAGTCGCAGAAAGAGGAGCATCAGTCGTTTCAGGAGACCGCCAAGGTACATGATGTGAAATTGATGTTTTAAATAAATGATGTGACTTACTATCATTAAATGTAATTTAATCATTACAATGCGGATGTTTATGCGAACATTCATTTTCAGATTTCAATATTTTCTGTGATCATTTAGTTGGAGAAATGAAACTTTGACAAAACTGTATGTCATCCCTTAAGTACTTACAGATATACTTTCTATTTTTCTTATGTCATTGCAAGTAAATTGTTCATATATTTGAATATGTCAAACTGCGTAAACGTCCGCAGTCTATTGATTATGTTTTAACCCTTTTAGCCTGATGAACTTACACATGAGTTCCAAAAAATCGTTAATCATTTCCTATCTGTTCAATAACTGAAAATTTTGAAGGAACATTCTGCCACAATTTCGATTGGTTTCTGCACCAGTAACCTCCCTCTTCTGTGTTCTAACACGAAGTTTGTGGCAGCTTGTGTAATAAATAATTGAAATGATGGCGTCTAAATTTCTAGGGGACATACGATTATGGTTGTCAATTGGTAAACGGAGCTCGAGTGCTAAGATTATCCTGTAGGTTACCTCTGGAAAGTAATGCGACTCTGTTCTCAAGGCTGCGACAAGCTTGGAAGCAGCTTCGATCCGTTGGTCAAGAACAATTGACCAGACTGAGAGTGTGCGCAGTTTTCCACAGAAGCGTCGAAGATGTAAGGAATATGTCCACACGCAAACAGTATTATCAGGTTATCCTGGAGCTAATAGTATATCTTCTTACCTCTTCGAAATAAAACAAAATTGCTTATTCAGAGCCGCGAATTTGTCTTTATGTATATGTATCTTGTTTTTCATTTTTCTGTTGTAAAAAAAAATTTTCTCATGGTATGATCGAATAATGAAAGTCCTCAAATAGGCAGAAATAAAATTTAAATTTTTGAAAAAAGAATAGAAAATATCTTCTAGATATTTAACACTTTGACTTGATTTTTCGAACAATTCCGTACGATAAAGTTTACTATTGAAGTCCACACGTGCCTTAATAAATGAAGAACGACCATCAGCACACCAAATTCACTTTTAACACCTTGTCATGCGATTTTATTAATCACCAAGTGCGCAATAGTTAACTATTTAACGGTCCCAGTACTCTGGTAAATAAAGAACATACAATAAAACGTACAATTTGCATTCAACAGTCCCATGATAACCAAAGGAGCATTTGTTAGTTTCATTTTATTAATTAGTACAAGACTGCATCGTGTTTTTCCAGAACATGAAATAAAATTTTAATCACGCGTGTGACTCGTTGTTGTAAGACATGGGGTTAACAATCTTCTAAAAGTCTAAGATGCTATAGTTCAAAGATTTAAATAATCGATACTCAATTGGGATCGTGTTTGTAACGTATGGATCATAATCTGTTCATCATTGCAAGTCAAGGTGTTAAATAAATCAGTTTAAGCACCTAGACCTGTTTAGACTTAAAAATTAGTTTACAAGAGTTTAATTGTAATTACTTAAATTAGATGTAGATATTGTGACAAAAAGTTTACCAGATAAATATTAGCTTAATACATATTCAATTTTTATAATTTCTGTTCAAGTATTGCTCGAAATTACACGATCTGATCGAAGCGGTGGGCCATCTTCGTCGATCGTCGAAAATGGAGGATCTGGCGGCGGAATCACGAGCCAGGGCAGAGATAAGAGACATCCTGGGCAATCGAGAAAAGCTTCTTCTGGAAGTTGGACGAATGGTGAGGCTGGGTCGACTCTTGAGGACCAGACTCAGGGAACCCTTGTGCCATCAACGGCAAGTACGACGGCGATTTGGAACCCGTATAAAAAACAGAATTAATTGCGATTGTATGTCGTCTTCAAGCTTCAACATTACAAACATTTCAATTCCTATCAGTACAATTTACATTCATTTTATGCTGACCATTTGAAGAGTTTAAAAAATTGAATATTATAAGCAGGTTTAGAATTTTGAAAACTAGAAAGGCTCTGCAACTTTGGATTACTAAGGTGATCTTTGTGTGGCCGTGCAATTAATGTTATAGGGATTATACTTGTCAAATCAGTGATGGCCACGGGAGCCCCGGCCTTCCCCCACTCTAGGACCATTCCCCTCACATGGGCTGTGATCTGGGAAGACGATGGACGGAGGGGGAAGTGAAAGGAACTGAAACGAGGGGAATGGACCTACAATGGGGACAAGGCGGAGCTCCCGTGGCTATCACTGTGTTAAATAGTCTATACTTTCCACAAATCGTATGACTCAAACGAAACCCAAATTTTTAGTAAATCACTCACGAAAGACTGGAAAAGATTCGTTTAGGCTCTTCTAGTACTTTGAATTAAAAAGTCATAAACCACATTCGAAGCTATTTGCATTATGCTATTGCACATCTGAGTCATTCTAGTTCATATTCACTTCTACGAGACGACTGTCCACTTTTGATACGATTTTTTTATTTACTTTTCATTCTGTATCATTTGGATATGCAGGGTGATGAAAAAAAAGGTAGGATAAAACTTTATAAACATGTAACACCCATCAAAGCAAAACAAAAATTCTTGATGCACAGTGATTCAAATATAATTTTTTTGGGGGTTTATAAAACATTTTTGATGGTGAACTGTTAGCTTCATTTATAGGAAAGAAGCTGTTTGATAGAGACATATTGATTCTTTAATACAGTCATTTAGTATAATCATTAATATAATCTAGTATAGTCATTATAGTTACTCTAATACTGCAATAATAAGGCAGAAAGAGTAACTAACAACAAGTACGTTTGCCAAGTCCGTATCACTATATCGGAGACTTACAAAGTAAATACTTCCAGTACAGTTATTCGAAGACTATACATTTACCTGGAAACATTTAGACAGTATCAGGCTTTATACAATTATAATTAACCCCTACACGAGAATGTTTCACACAGATGAAAACATAATTTTTGAACGTATCTTCATAAAGACATTATACTTTACTCTGATTCGTAATATATGTCTCCAAAGCTAGAACCTATCCTTTTTCACCATCCTGTACATTCATTCTCGCGCTCTTCAAGTACAAAAAGATTTACTTACTCTGTATCTCCGAAAACGACCCTGAACGATCAAATCTATCCGGCTCTAGAATACTCACGTAAAAGTCGATGCACGGAAACTATAAATCGAAACGATATTTAATAGTCGAAACTGTTTGGCATGGTTCCCTCCTCGAGTTTCCGAAGTTCCGTCCAAGGTGTCCTTGGATTTTTCCTCATCGATATATTCGCAGCAATCGGGTTAAAGCGATAAAGCGCGTATAATTCGGTCGCTGGCCGCGCTGATTCGAAAAGAGTCAGATAATTCGAGTATATAAGATCAGGGAGAGACTCAGAGAGAGAAAGAGTGAGAGCGAGAAAGAGGTGGGTGAAGTTGGTAATAAGAGGCGGGAGGAGCAAGGTACGTCGACGGGCACCTCCGTTTTTAACGGAGGCGGTGTGTCAGTCCATGGCTGCACGTCGACGAGATACCTACACCTTGATATTGCTGCATGTAAGTCGATTGTTTCGAAATACGATAAGTGGTCTCTGCTCTCGTTCGATCGTTCCTAGAATCACTCTCGAATCGGTCCAAATACCGTCCATAGAACCCAGAATCTCAAACTGAATAAACACATCAATAATATCACTTACAATTAGTGAATTTTTTAATAAATTGCCTATTATACGAAAATACTCGGTTGAACCTGGCGGTTTTGCGGTGACCGGGTTTATTGACGCGTCTACTCTAAAAGCTGTTTCTTGTGAATGATGCGAACCATTTTTCTTTTTCTTTTGAAGAGTGTGCTGTTTTCGTGGAAAGATTAATGTGCATTTTGTGTAGTTTCTCCGTTTATTCTAGAACCACTCTCGAATCGGTCTAAATACCGTTCATAGAACCCAGAATCACAAACCGAAGGACATACTAGCCAACATCAGTACCATCACTTAATAAATTGCATTTTACATGAAAATATTCGATCGAACTTGACGGTTTTGAGGTAACTGAACTCATTTCATGTGTCCACTATGAAAGCTGCCATTTTCCTTTTTCTTTTGAAGAGCATGTTGTTGTCATGGATGGATCAATGTGCATCTTGTGTTGTTCCTTCGTTTACCCTAAAATCACTCTCGACTCAACCCAAATACCGTCTATGAAACTCAGAACCGGAAACTGAAGCAACACGACAAACAATATTAATACTATCACTTAAGGAAATTCTTAATAAATTCCCTATTATGTCAAAATATTTGGTTGGACCTGACGGTTGTATGGCGTCCAAACCCATTTGACGTGTCCACCATGAAAGCTGTTCCTCGTGAGTGCTATGCGGCTTTTTTCGTTTTCTTTTGAAGAGTATGCTGTTTTCACGGAAAGATTAATGTGCATCTTGTGTGGTTTCGCCGTTCACCCACGTGTTGGTGCGATAAATATGGGTCGCTTGCGTCTCTTTCGTTGACGTGTGTGCCACCGTTTGTATTCATAGAGCGTCCTATTTTCACCCACGATAGTACGGTCAGGGTCACGAAATTACATGCGGATTCTTCTGTACGAGTTTGCGAATCGTTGCGAAGACCGTCGAGAACTCGAAGGCTCCCATGCAACGGGAAGATTTTTAATCTGGAAAATGCAGTCCGCTTGGCACCGGTCCAAATCGAGACGGACTTCCTTCGACACTTTACTGCTCCATTCAGTTTCTATTTTTCGCCAGGCTTTCGTATTTATTTAATTTCGTTAGCGTGTTTCTGTGATTCTCTTTCTCAGCGCGTATGCAGAGGGAGGCTTTCGCGTTTCAACGGCGTTGCTATGAAAATTCGTTGGCTTTGTTCCACCGGCGAATAGGTACAAATGGGCTTTAAATCCTGATCTACGACACAGAGCTCTCGATTGTAAGAACTTCTGTAGTTTTATTCGGGATCACGAGATTCTAAGAATTCCGTTTCCTTGTTTATGTTTCATGTATTTCGACCCTCTTCATCCTCTAATTAGATTGTTGCAGAAACGCCGAAGCTAAGCTTCCCAAGATCAACAGGTTTTGTGTTGTCGACCTACTTCCCCGACAATATTTTCTTTTCATTCACCATGAAACGGCTTCATTTACTGCAACGGGTGCCTTAATACTTAACCGACGGGACACGTGGTTCTGCCATTATAACTAGAGCGGCGTATACATAGAACAAAAGAGAAAATTATCTTTTCGAAAATAGTAGATTGTATACGGCAGTTAAATTCTACATTGAACAGTGTTTGCAGATTACTAATTCCAGGTATAGAATTATTTTAAGAAATAATTTTTACATTGATGAATAAACATCATGGTTATGAAAGGAATATTTACAACCCACGTAAAAACAGTTTCGCGTAGAAAATAAAAATTTTTCTGTTTACTTGTCCAAATTGCTGTTTTTCCGCTAGATATTGATACCATTCATGCTTTAGTGCGATTAGAACTACGATCGTATACGTTTATTTGCTATACTTTTTTTTTTAACTGGTACAAACGTGGCTATTTTAGATAGTAGAAAATGCAGCAGATTCGTGGGGGCAGAACGGTGTTTTTGACGTGTGCAACGGAGATTAAAAATGTTGGTGAAACCTGATGGTCTGCAGATTCGGTGGCTCTTGGTCCACCGAAATTAGAACTCCGCCCCACATCGGAGGCACCATCTGGTTCGCGACGCTCCGTCGCGGCTCTGTCACTAACCATTACATAATTCTTTTGAAATTTGACGTTTTCTTCACCGGCCAGCGTCTAATTTGGCCGATGATAACAGATCGATCGATCGACTGTCAATACTTACACTCGGTTTCAAAACTTTCATACATGAAATATGCTTATTAGGTGAATGGCAATTGTTTTCATATCGTTACCATTTTCATCGTTGACTGTATGAATTTAAATGATACCTTACAGTATCATTACTTTCGGATTCGCTGATGTAATACTGTGTCTTTTAGTAAGGTATGGCGGGTTGGTGTTCTAGTATTACGTATTTTTATCATTATAGAGGGCTAGTAGCATGAAACCTCTATTTTGTTTATGCGGTCCTAGCCAGACATCTGTCCTCATTAATATTTGTAGTTTGTAAAGTGTACATTCATTGTAATTTCAAATATCAAGTAATTTTGAAGTAAACTGTCTAGTTTTTGTTTTAATGACAGGACTTAGCAGCTACCAGTTTTGGATTTAAATTATCGGTACCCTTAGGGACAGGGCTAATTGAGCTCTCTGTAATAATGAATCTAACATACACACTACTTTACATAAATAAGAATTACACACGTAAACAATATATCATTCACTAATATGTCAGGCACTATACACAATAAACATTGAAGGAAAATGTAATAACTGGCATGTTTATATTTATGTAATTTATCATGCATAATTGTAAGTATCCTATAAGTAATGTCGTTACTGTAGTTACTCTTCAGTATAGTTACTCTTCAGAACAAACTTCTTCTCTTTTTGAACTAAAAAATTAATTCTCAGGTGATTTTAAATGGGCTCAATTATTGAAGTCTCTACCGGTTAAAAAATTCTGTAATGATTGGAATAAATGGTAATTCGTTCGGAATAATCGATTGGTACAAGGTCAAAAGAATATGGTGGATGAATATTTAAACCTTGAACCTTCGAATATTTTCAACAGCAACCATAACTGTATTTCCTTTTTTTTTAGAATCGTACAGAATAAAATACCGCAAATGAATTTCACTTACATTCATTATTTAACGGTTTTTTAACAAAAATTATATAGATCCAAATGCTTCAGATTTCCAGTTCAGACTACAGACACACTGCTCTTTCAAAGACGTATTGTGATCTTTGTATAAGTTCATCGTATAAACAAGATATCTATATCTATTTGACGTAAGAGACGACATTACTTACGGGATGATCTGTTACAAAAATAGGCGTTGACATTGAAACATGAAGGCGCAAACAGAAGGTCAGACGAAATGTTAACATATTCTTCACCGGCCACGGGTACACTCACATTTTCCTGCTAAACGTTATTGACCGGCAATCAGTACACTCGTGTTTGCCTGTGCAGCAACTTATGCAATAATTAAAGCACAAATCTGTGCAAGTCGTCATTATAGTACTACGGATTATATTAATTTTGATTTGTCCGTTTTACTCCTCCGTAGACCCATAGGAAAATTCCCATTTTCCCCGGACTTTCCTCCGAATTTCTAATTTTGATTGAAAAAAGTTTTAAACATTTGAACGATTGTATAATGTAATAGAGACTTTTATACGTATCTCAGGATTTTTTCCGATTTTTTAGAAGCCTAGAACAATACAAAGATTCGTCTTGGACATAAACGACCCAGTTTGCCTATATAGTGTGAAGAAATGTGTTTGCCAACGGAGGGTTAATATTTAATTAAGAAAGTAGCCCGTGACACGCGTTAATTTGGCATGAAACCGCCGGTGACACGCGTTACTTTTGCATAAACCAGCCGGTGAACGATGTGTTAATAACTGAGTATATCCTTCGCGGAGCGCGGAGACCACGTCGAGTCTGGGAACCCCCTATTAATAGCTAGAAGTGAACGACGGAAATTTATTTTTCTAGAATGTCTGAAGGCGAGGATGCCTCGGGCAAAGGCAGTAACCTGACAGCGGTGGAGGCGATCTCGGCAAGGCTGGCGGAAGTTACACGACTTGCCGAGAAGCTGGACGCGAAATTGTGCGAGGCGGGAGCCAGGACTCGGCCAGTCCCCATGTCCTCTTCGACCATGTCCTCCAATTCATCTTTATTCTCCTCTACATCGACCGTTGCTCCAACGGCAACGTCCACTTCAAAACCGATCTCCTCTGGAACTTCAACACTCGCTGCTTCTTCGACATCGACCACACCCTCCACTAGTTTGCCCGTTTCTACCGTCCTGCAACAGTCTAAATCAATTTCTTCGACTTCATCAGCTACACCATCGACCACTGAGAGTGTCATCCCATGGAGTTCGCCCGCGACGGCCATTTTGGTGACATCGACGCCTGTGTCCGCGAATGGTACAATTGCTACCAGTGATCGAGTTGACAGGATCCTGTCACCCGTGTTGGAGACTTCTACGGTACAGAAGAATGTTATGAAGGATACTCGTGGAACGAATGGTGAAATTCGTGAGGGTTTGGATGCAGTCGATGTCAGCGGTGATGAGAAAGAGGAGGATCAAGCTACTGAGGTAAGGGTTTAAGTGGATGATTTGTTCGTGGATGTGTTTCATTTTTAGGCAATGGTAACACGAAGTTATGAATTCTAAAACGGTACAAGTTCGCTAAGCAACATTTTGAGAAAAATAGATTTTTTATTTATCTTTTTTTAATTCTGCATTGATCTTTTTGATTTTTCTTGTGAATTTTGTTTATGCATACATTTTAGTGTCGTTTTGAATGTCAGTGGATAGATCTAAGTGAACTGGAACCAGTCATACTTGTAACTCATGTAGTGTCAAAAAGTGTACTGCTGTTTTGGAATTCATAAGTTCAAATGTATTATTGTGAACGGTGAAGATTTTCGTAGAGACACAAATTTGTGTGTTATTGGTTTCGTTAAATTATAATTTATGAACCTAGTTGTCACTTTTTTATTGATCATTTGCGTGGGTTCATATGTACCTACGTAAATATAAATATAAAAAGATATGACGAACTAAAAATTTCTATCAGTCACTAACGCTTTGTGGTTTCGATCACACTGACTTCATTAGCAAGTTGTGGAATCTGACAAACGGATATGGCAATGCCTTAGATTTCTTTAGAATATCTATAATTTTCTTTGAGTCTCTCTTTTATCAACTGCAAATACCTATATATAAATCAAAATATAAATAAAAATAAAAATATTAAAGTCAATAAATATTCTCATGTCTTGAGAAAGTATTGTATATCCTGATTATGAGATGTGAGAGTTAACTGTTAGACGGTATTTGAACCTATCAGAAGTCAAATTGATTAACTCCAATTTCTGTAAATATTTCAATTTTGGTATCTTATCTACATTAAAGCAAAAAGTCATCAATTTTCTCTACAGTTTATTTATAAAGTCGGTCAATCTGTATTCTAAGAAACTCATTAATTAAATCACTCTTGTTATTATACTGTGAAATATTAGACCAGTACTGAAATTCGTGTATTTATTTTTGAACCCTTTTATACTTGTTATTCACTAAGAAAACTTGAAACTTTAACAATCCACGCAGGACTTTCATTTCTCATTTATTTATTAATTTTGCCAAAGTTTAGATAAAAATAGAGTTATTAGAAATTAACTAATACGACTCGTAATAAACTTATAGCTGTTGAAAGTTTCATTAACAACTAAAAATCTCGGATAGTAGTTCATTCAGCGTTTTCACTAATTAGTATTCATTCTGTCTTCCAGGATGCCTTTGAAAAGTCTTGCGACGACAGTATAGCGGATGATTCGAACATGGACGGTTACGTGACAGCCACAGACTGTTCGATAACTCCGACGGCACGTTCCCGAAGCGAATCCTTCGTTACGTCTCCAGAATGCGAAGACCTTGCTGCTCCAGCAACCATGACGTGCGATACTTGGTAAGAAACGGCGAAACTAAATGAATCTCGTTCGGGTGCGATCCTAAGAATAATCCCGTTTCTTTCACGCTTTTATTTCTCCTCCGTGAAGGTGGAACATCGAGGATCCTAAATTTACCACCGCGCATCCAGCGATCGCTTCCTCTGCAATTAAACAAGAAGAAACTTCGACCGTTCCGAGAATAGAGAAAAAAGACTCGTCGATGGATATTTCCAAGCCGGAAGTGCGCGAGACGAACGGGGAGAAGCAGGTTGAAAAAGTTGTGTCGTTGGAGAAGAGGGTGGAAGTACGTCGATTATTTTGCTTTCACGGATACCGCATAAGTATAGCAACCTTAGAGAAATAATTCTTTAGTAGAGGGTGTAAACTGTATGAACTGGTAGAACTGATTAAAAAGAGCAAAACAATAATGATAAATTAGTGGAAATTATTCTATATTATAATTCCAATGAATCATTGGAAATTTGAAAATTAAACATTTCAGAGGTATTAAATTTTATTTTGAAGGAATATATATTTATGAGGAATCATGTCGTGTAATACATATGTATAAATGACGTAGATGTGTAAGAATGTCCGATTTAAGTGCATATACTTATTTACTTCCTAAACTATTGACAATACAAAAAAGTAGAAATTTTTAAATGAAACCATATAGGTTTGTTATAGTCACTTTGTTGTGCGTTACAAAGCGAGTTTAGCGACCTAAAATAATTAAGAATTTTTAAGAAACAATTCTGAGATATTACTGTTTGTGCTTCCTATTCAAAACAGCTTGCAATGTACAATAAAATGACTAGAATTAACCAATATGCGTCCATTTAAACAACTGAACGCGACCATGGAATCGTGTAAAATAATAATATGAACATGAACTTGTTTACACTTTCGAATCAAGAAGCTTTCACATGAACTACTTTTTTGTATCTTCAACAGTTTAATAAATGTCTAAGTACATACACTTAAATCGTACACACTGTAGATAATATAACGTATTAACACATTGCCATGCATTGAGGTAAATGTACCATTTTGAACCATATCAGTTTGCATTCTTAATATACGTACATAAAAGAATTCCAATCAATTAAATCCGTTCATTTCACATTATTGATCGCCATATTATAGAAAATAGTATAATAGTTTAAGGCAGTGATGACCATCGGAGCTGTGGTCTTTCCCCACTCTTGGTCCATTCCCTTCATATAAGGTGTGATCTGTGACTACGATGGACCGAGAGGGGACGAAGATCGAACTGGAGGGGAATGGACGTAGGGTGGGGGAAGGCCGCAGCTCCCGTGGCCATCACTGGCTCAAGGGGTTCACTATCTAATTACGTATAAATCGTGCAACTGACAATATGTTAAAAGCTGTATTTTATTTAACATTTATTTTAAAATGTAGCCTTATGATAAAATTGTTCTATTTTTTTATATAGGAGAAATCCGGAAAAATTGTCAAGGAAGTGACGGAGACCACGACTCTGCGTGTAGAGCACGACACTCGATTAGGGATCGCTTCGTACAAAGTGATATCCAACACTTTGCAAGATCATCGAGAAAACGTCGATGTTAAGGAAATGAAAAACCTCGAGCGCGTCGTGGCACCGGATGTTTACGAGAAGACGAACGGCTTGCACTGTGACACAGATTTTGGTGCAAAAAGTGAGATTCACGGCGATCCTCCATTTTCATTCCTTAAGAGTCACGATATTTTTCCCAAATTTTCACTTTTGTTTAGTGTACAAATTAATTCATTTTATGAACATATCGGCTCTACTGCTTGATAATTCTGTTAAGTGTGTGCTGATATAAATTTTCAATCCCAGAATGTTAATTATAGTGTCGTCCATAATTATTCAAACGTTATTAATGAAATTATTGGGTTGAGTCATAAATAACTTCTGATTTATCTTTTTATATTTATTTATGACTTTTTAAATGTGTAAGGTTCAGGTGTATTTACGTTCTAATACGAAGCAAAGAGCAATAGTCTACTTTAGACAAACTATTTCACTTTTTAAGAAGAAAAAATCTGGTACGTGTCGGAATTTATATATGACTCACAACAATAAATTAAATGTACATTGACAAGTTTACCTTTTGTGTACATTTGTCAAAAATTATAGTGTTATGTCACAGACAGGTTAGAGATATAAAATACAATATTGAAAGAAATTCATTTGCTCTAACAATAAGAATGAAAGTAACATTAACATGTACATGGATATATTCTTACACCATAAGTAATCTATCCATTTAATTGCTGTCTACTATATTTATTACCTTAAATAACGTATCGAGAATTATCAAGTACAATTTTCATATTCAACTACACAGTTGAAATTCGAAATCATTTTATTTAATTGGATGACACAGTTACAAACATCTATCTATTAAAAATGTGCTCGGTATTATTCCAATAATTACTGGCGCTATTATATACAGTCATAATCATCAAATATTATAAATTATTCTGTTTTACAGCGGAGTCGTACAGTCTCAGAGACGAGCTTTCAACGAAAACCAACGACATCGAGCGCTCGACGAAGTTCACGAAAATATGCGAGATTACAGAAGAGGAGAAGCCACGCGTAGCGTCTAAAGAGACTTCGAAGGACATTACGTTGACCTTGAAAGAGTACACGCGACACCACGAGGACAGCGGGATAGAGATGTCACCCACGAAGAAGGACGAGAATCCGGAAGGACAAGATTTCCTCGAGAAAGCGAGGAAGGTGAGTTCCATCGAAGCTTCCTCGATGAATGGCGAGAAAAACTGCTGCTGCAATTGCAACTGCAGCCATGAAACTGCATGCTTCGACCGTTATTCCATGCAACAGACTTTCATCGATGAAAATCATCGTTTGTCGCTTTCTAATGCAAGTTAACGCGTTTACTGCCACAGTGAAAACTACCATATCTGATCAGACACATGTAATAACCTGTATTGATGCATTGACTGCCACAGTGGAAGTTGCCATAGTCAGACACAGTATGGAATGCTTTTTAAATACAGATGTTCGAGAATAATAATAGTGTAATATAGGATCGTATACTTCTGAGTTTCTACTATTATTTTGACATTGCCATGAGTTGGAATTTTATGAAAATTAATAACTATTTATCTCAGGCGGGAAGTTATCTTATATTATTATAAAAACATTAATTCGATTCAAAATGTTGCAAAATTTATGTTAGTAGTTATTTAATGAAATAACATTTGAGGCACTGGTCACCGGTGACCCCACTGGCAGTCAATTTGTGAATTTTGTGTGTGTGTGTGTGTGTAGGCGTGTGTGCATTTGTTTTTAGAAGTAAAGCTTGAAGTTTTTGTTTTGTTATGTTCAACTCGGTAAAAATATTTTTATAAAGGAGCATGTTATTGTTATATGTATGTGTCTATACAATACTTTGTATGGTTACGATTCGAATTGAATCAATAGGACACGGGTTACACGATATGAGGTCAAAATTCTGCTTTGGTTCATGAATATTATGCTTTAGAGTGTAGATGTTTATGCAAATATATGTTTCTATTTCCTAAATATTTTCGTGTCGTAATTATAAATAGAAGAGTTAAACCTGAGAACAATCTTTTCGTCGTGTAAATATTTCAAGACAACACTTTTTATTTCATTAATTTTTCGAAATAGGTTTTTCTTCATACTTGAATTAAATTGCATGAGCACCCACATGCTTCAGAAATTATATTATAAAATGTAATTATTTAGTATAAAATTAAATAAAATTTGATTTATACACGGTATAAATATCATCATGTGTTTGAGAATCAATTGCTAATTGTGTAACTAATTATGTTGGTTAGGAAATTGTTTACAATAGAATGCCCATGATATAAAGAAAAAGAAGATTTTATCACTCCTTTGTAAGGAGTCCATCTCGTAAACTGAAATCTGTTATCAACGGTTACAAAATTCGGTAATGTATGCTTGTGTTAAATGAAATTGGAATTAATATGCTAAAAAACGTACATTTACGTGGTTAATTCAAATTTAAAAAGTTCTACACGATAGAAATTTGATGCCTCACAGTAATATAAATATACGTACAGATTATTACTGTTTCGCCAAATAGCATTGATTTATTAGAACATAATGTATGTAAGTTATTTATTATTAACGAAGATTTGTATTAAAATTGAATACAGGTTTCAACTCTTTGCTCTATCGAAGGTATAACAAAACAGTAATAATTGATCGAAACCTCACTCTGTAACCCTGTACCTAAATTCAATGTATATTAGGTTGCTGCATAAGTTCTATCCGTTAATAAAGACATAGCACCAAAAGATTAACGAACACAATTTATACAGTAGCCTGACATATTCAGCAAGTCCATTTTTTCTTATGTACGCAGTATGTGAGCTCATTATAACAATTTCACAATGTGCATAGCTTTCTTGTTACGTTTGTAAATAAAGTGTTTCGTTAAAAAGTGTATCAGTGTGTTTGTTAACATAATTGAATCTCTTTGAAATTTGAATAAATCCCTGCTGAACAAGGAGTAAGTATAATTACCACAACTGTTTACTCATTAATATCAAATGAAGTTTTATTCGAGTACTTCACAGAAAAATATCGAAAATTAAGATATTACTGAAATCTATAAAATGTCGGATTTAACCCTTTCTGTGCAAGGGGTGAACACAATCCCCCTCTGAGAAACACTCACTGCGTGTGAACAGCCACTAAAGTCACCCCGTGGATATTTATCACATAGCAATAAAACAATCAAATATTCCTGTCTTTAACTATAAGAATAAACACTATATACATACCCTTATTTTAAAATATATCATGCACAATTTTATAATCGAATTAAAAAAACGTAAAACATTAGAGTTACACAGAAAAATCGTCTGAATTGTCAGACTGGGAACACAATAAAGAATTAACCCCTTGCTGTACAATAACGAGTCACCCTCATCACACAGAATATGATTGACACGTTACAAATACGCATCCAACTTTTGTGTCAATTCTTTAAACCTTTTCACTGCAGCACAAATTGACTTTCAAAGGATTGTTAAAAGTGAACTGCATGTGCTGATAGACGCTCCTCATTTATCACGGCACTCTAGGACTGGAATAGCAAACTTTGTCGCGCGAAATCTTTGGAACAATCGTACGGCAAGGGGTTAAAAATTGACGTTTCCAAAATTTCTGGATTACCTCTGGAGCTCCGATTCGAGCGTAGCGCGTAACGAGAGTGAATCGGGCGGCGCGTTCGTTGGTGTTCGTGAACGGTCGGCCGCGGTCGGTTGCGTTCGGCTGCGCTCGGCCGGCGCCGCGCGGGTTCGGCGGCATTCGAAAAGGTCTGACGGCTCAGTCTCGAGTCGGCTGGCTTCTGCGACCGATCGGCCGGTTATGTGACACCTTTGTGACATGTGTCACGCGAGTGTTCCTGCGGTTTACGTTGTGCTTGTCACTGCTTAAACGTGGGTCGATTTAGGTGAATGTCCGAAAACAATCGAACAAATTAAACATATACAAACGATCTCTGTAGGATATATAACAATTTTCTTTTATTAACACTTCTTTTGTAGTCGATTTTACCAGTCACGGTATTCAAGTAGAAATTAACATATCGGAGAATTAATTTTTGGAGATTATTGTAACTTGTAACGTAAACTAAAGGCTAATATTTCTCGATGACATAAGTCACTTTTTTTAAACAATTGTGATACTTTCATTTTTAATACTATTTCTAACTAATTATAAGTTATATATATTTCTATTTTCTATGTTTATTCGTTCCGAGTGGACTGATTTAACCGGTGAGAATCATGTTACCCGAAACGAAAATTCTTCAAATTTGTCACGTCTTTCGCTCGACCTCAATTTCTTACGTCCTTGGATACCGCGAGCTCATCTGGCCGCCTTGAAAACAACATAAAAGTGACCGAAAAAGTATCTGCTCACGGGGAACAATTTCTCAGGAGTCACTCGTTTCACCCTTGTTTCATCAATCTCTCCACTATTCGTTATCATCGAAAACCCTTTGAAAACACTGACGATCATTTCGTATAAAATCGAATAATCGAAAGACAGAATAACAGAAACGCATCAGCGTTGTTTGTTAATCCGTTTGTGAAAACCGGCGATAGTCAGTGAGCAGATAACGCGTAATTAGCCTGACATAATGTGACTGATAAGGCTGTACATTGTTCCAGTAGGATGGCCAACGTGCAAGCGTAAGCTTCCGGGACGCGCACTCGAGTTTTCGGTGGGCTTGTACGATCTTGTTTGAATTTGTCTGTTCCTTTTTTCATTTCTCTCTGTTTCCACGAGATCGTCTCCGATCGTGGGTCGCAGTGTGCTGAACTTCTCGTTCGGAGAACGCCACCAGTCAGTCCGGTTTTATCTTCCCATTCGTTCGTCCGTGTCGGTGACGTCACCTTACAAAGATACCTATAAACTATAGACACGCTGACGTTCGATCGAAAAGGTACACGGCCAGGCCTTTTTTTTACATCGAGCACTTTCTAATTAAACGCCGGTAATTAACGGCCGTATGAAAACATTCGGTTTCCTGCCATTCATCGCGGATAATGGTCAATTTGTCGCTCGAGGCTCGATGATAGTTTTTATTGAGTTTCGAGCAATCGGTTCGTCGGAATTTAGATAACCCAACGATACAAATAAAGACTTTTCGATGTTGTTTGTTTATCGGAATAAATATAACATTGAGAGCGTATAATTCTTGTTGAAGATGAATGAATTTAAATTTGAATAAAATTTAGTGAACTGAATTGAAACGTACTAACCGCAAGATATTTTTGTTTTGAGTATAATTAAGAAAATCGAGAGTTTAGGTATTAAGTTCGAGGAATTGGTTGTTAAGGCAAATATTTAGTAAGAAAATTATCTTGAATGTGGTTAGCGTGTAATTTTCTCGGTTTATTGGTTATCGAGTAAAGCTATAATTTATTGTCCACGTTAAACTTGTTTAATGATATTACTGCACCGTTGTGGTTGTATTTTTTTTCTTCATTTTCATCATGTTGAAACATAATTTATTTCTTGTCAGCTTCAAGGAAACCTCAAGGATAAAATTAAAGTACATACCTGAATTTCATAACTACATCATTTTTCTTATATTGTACATTCCATCAAATTGAGGTGTAATATTTCCAGGCGAAATAATACCGTCGAGATATTATTATTTTTTCTTGTTGCGACTTTCATCGACGATATAATTTTCTCTCAGCACAGATCAAATAGTATGCCACGAGACTCGCATCGTTCAATAAAGCAATAAACTCGAAGATAATAAGCACGTTATTCTTTTTCTCTTGCAGTTATACGGGTTGAGAGGCACATTCATGTGAAACTTACAGAATCATTTGACCAAGTTCAAATTATTTTTCAACGTAAACTTTAATGATACAGTCTCTGTCGTTTGAATTTTAATAGAATCGACATGTAATTTCTTGCGCATCAATCTCTAAATTAAACTGATTAAATTTACATGTTCCTACATGGTAATCATGTGCTAAATTCCTTACATCTGGTTTTCATCACAGACATAATTTCTTTTAGAGTGAAATTAAAAAAATCATTTCATGTTCATAGTATTCAATAGATTTGATTTGAACGTGAGAACCATATGATTCTTTTATAGCAATTTTCATTGAGCCTAGGTATAATCGTTTACACACGAATCTTTAAATTGATCGACATATTTGATGATTCTGTGATAAATTCTTTTATTTTCATTTTCATAAAATACAGACGTAATTTATTGTAATCTGAGACTCAGAGTCGTTTTCAATAGCCTGTTGCACGCAGTGACCATACAACGCAAATATCAATTTTCCTTACTAATAATACAGTATCAATATTTTTTTTCTAGGTAAATATGCTGCGGAGGTATGAAGGTCACCTTCGGTTTTTAAAATTGAGCTATATATTTATTAATGCATTAATCCATGCAACTCTTCATTCTCTGTAAAAAAAAGTATTAGAGTTTGTGTGAAAAGCCATTAGTTTAGTAAATATTTTAATTTTAATTTTCTAAAATACTACTCGTTGTATAAAATAATATAACAAATACGGCATTAGTTACAGTGTTACAAAACCTTATGAAATTATTTACAAAGAAAGATTTACTGTCTATTAAACTAATGACTTTTTAGTAAACACACCGTAATACATTTTGATATAGGAGATACTCCTGCATTGACTAATACATTACAAAAGTTGGTGGTTCTATATAAATCTGTATCTTCTAAACAGCTTTTCGACACAACCATTCTAATACTTTTTCATAGTGGATAAAGAGCTGCACTGATAAATATTTAAAGAGAAATTAAGTTCCATTTAAAAAAAAGAAGATGTCCTTCATATATCCTCCACGCCGCTACCCCAAAAAAAATATTGATACTACATTATTATATTCCCCTCGAACGCATATAACTTTCATAAGCAACATTTTCTTTTATTATTTTAGATACCAGATATATGTTTATTTATAAATTATAATGATCCTTTATAAGAGCCACAAATTGTTCAGTATACAGTAGAACGAAAATTATCCGAACACTGGTCATCCCAAAGATAGTAATTTTACATCAGTTACAATTTAAAATTATTGTCAGTGACACTGTCTAATTTAATTAATTACCATGAACGGGAAAAACCCTGATTACAGCTTATTGTTGTAGTATCAGATATAAAGAAGTTCTGAACTATTTAACACGTTAACTGCCACAGTGAAAACTTCCATACCCGGTCAGACATACTATAAAGTCCTATTTCTATTACCAATCACGAAGAAAAAAATACGTAACTATTCGATTGCACAGTCTTGATCTTCTATTCCTATCACAATATTAATTCCATCCAAAATTTTAACAGAATCAGTAATTATTTAATTAAATAAAATTCAATGCATCGGTCATTGATGACCACCACAGCATTCAATTGGTAATTTATTTTAACCTTTATATAGTTTACATTTTAAACTAAAATTATCATTCTCATGCAAGACAGTCATAATGTGAACCATTCTATTATTCATTACTAGAACTACTGTACAAAAGTTGCACCACCATGAACCGTTTTATCGCAATATTCATCGAATCGAAGCATAATTTTTTTCGTCGACTCGTGACAGCTTCAGCTGGGTGTGCTCGAAGGGGACGATCAAACGGGAAGCTGCGGAATTCTTCGTGCTGGCGAACGGAACGATTGTCGCCTTCTGTCCGCGCGGAATTCGCGCGAACGCGCGTTTGGCGAATCGCCAAAAATAACGTTAATCGGTAGAGAAGCGTCGGTGGTAACTGGAGAACGTAACTTCGACTCGGTGCTATCTCGAACGGACAACGACGTCCATCAATTTCCCTTTCGACCGAAATATTTCCGCGTGATCGCACCGCAAAAGCACGCGGCACGTTGATCAACGTCGAACTTAATTCCGCCTTTTCGACTTGAACTATTAAACCGCCGTTCAGCTCCCATGCTTCCGGGCTGGCCAAATGTTTGGCACGCTTCCAATGA
Organism: Macropis europaea; assembly: GCA_916610135.2. Lineage (NCBI taxonomy): Eukaryota > Metazoa > Arthropoda > Insecta > Hymenoptera > Melittidae > Macropis > Macropis europaea. Next base: position 17,998,808 of record OU744345.1, on the reverse strand, counting down.
CATTCCGCGTTTTCACCACTTTTGCCAATCGAATTTCCCATATTGTACCTATTTTAGCGTATTGTACAAAATCAAAGGAATAATTTGAAATATAAGCCTCGCGGAGAAATATGATTTTGTCGAAATTTTTAAAGGCTCAGATCGACTTTTGTATATTCAATTAGAGTGAAGAATTGGGCATAGAATTTTTCTCTGTAGAGCCGAGTGTGTTTACACTTTCAAATCAACGTGGGTCGTAAGCGCCCCACAAATCAAATTCGATTATTCATAAATAAATACTAATATTCTTCATATTTCAATTAAAACGGGCACAACAGTGATACCACAAAATATAAAAAGTATATCATAAAACAATTCAATGTTTGTTTTTTTAACATTATATATTTATAAAACGTTGTTGTCGCGCGTCTGGCTGGTCTTGGAATTTCCCACTGCGACACGGAACGTGTTAAACAAACAGAATACATTGAGTAAAGTTCAGTAGAAATCTGAGACAAATTATACATAATTATGTGAACATTGGATTTTATATTTTTGTCAACAATATTCTGAATTATAAAACATTGTGCGTAGATATCAGCGTCTTTGAAGAGCTTGAAGAATTGGGTCGAATGAAATCCATCCCCAATTATATTTCGACTAACCAAAATTTCTCATTACTTCCTATCGTTCTTATTTATCCTCTGCCTCTTTTTATTTTTCTTCAGCTCCTTAAATCCTTGCCTTACAATTTTTCTAACGATTTCATGCTATAAATTTTACGATTCAACTCTTCGAGTACCTTGATAAATGAAACACATCTATCAGCGCACACGACTCGCCTTTCACATGTCTCCACCATGTCACTCATATATGTCACTCATGTATGAGTGACAGTGCTGTTTTGAGATATATCGTGTCACCCACGTATGACTTTGTCTTTAGAGCCGCGTCGCACATATGAGATTTTCAGAAAATTAAATTTCTATGATGTCCATGAATGAGCCCGGTACCAGTATCTAAAATTTTTCTAAATATTCTGGGCCGTAGATTAGTTTTTTATGATAGATAATGTGATCAGTTTAGATAATACATAATGTAGTTATTGCTTCATATTTACTCTTCATAAAAGTGTTTATTTCTCTCGAATTCTCAAAAGGGTAACTATGTAATAAAAAAATGTTTTGAAGAAAACAAAAACAGAAAGAAGTATTTGGGACATTTTAAATGTTTATTTAAAGTGGCCTGGTAGAGAACGCGTTAAGAACCGTCCGAAAGTGAGGGGTCTCATGGCGCAAACTTTAAAAAAATTAATACTTCAGTGTATGAATCTGGATCGTATTCTGAGACACGAGTCTGACTCTCAGTATAAGCCAAGGGGTTAGTTTTTTTGTACAAAATTTAAAAAAATCATTTCACGTGTATATTCTTCAATATACTCGATTCGAACATGAGAACTATATAACTCATTGTAGCCATTTGCATCGCACCTAGATATAATTGTTTATACACGAATCTTTTAATTGAACAGTATATCTCATGATTCTGTGATTCGTCACTATGAAACAAGGGGTTAATAGAGTCTACAAATTCCTCCCTTTGTGGATCCGTGTTTGAAGATAAGCACTTTCATTATACTGATATAACATATGTATATTTACTTTAAAACAATGTCAAGCATGCAATACAAAAATATATTGATTCTCTATACTGTGCTACACGTGCGCTACACGTTTCTTTCTATCTATTATACTATCTATTATATCGATAATCGACAGTCCCCCCTAGATTTCGACGTGCGGGCATGCCATGCGCGTCACATTTTCTAAATTCATTCAGTACTCAAAAGAATGCAATAGGAAACGTATAATACGGTGACTGGAAAAATTCGATAAAACTGAATCGATCCACGGGGGTAGTTCGAACGATTCGGCTTTTTTTTTCGCGGGAAAGACGAGAATTACGAGAATGGTGGACGGACACGACTCGATGGAAACGACGGAGAATAACGACGGACCTCGTGAGAAGGAATCACGAGCGTTGGTGGCGTGCAACGAGGATGGACTGCAACAAACCACCAGCCCGACGACCACCATAAGCACCATAGCCGTGCAGAGCGGTGAAACGCGTCTGGTGATCGCTCTACTTCAAGTAAGGGGCATCGTACCTTATCGTTACACTAATGCATTAATCGCTACGTGTTACCGTCGCTGCTCTCTGATAGAGCGTCTTCCTCGTGCTTCGAAATAGACCAAGCCCCTTGCGATTAGGCGAAGTATTCTTTCATTGGGAACTTCATTTTCGTCGATACGGTCTTCGAATTTTGTCTACGATCATTAAATACAGTTTCATTAACCCCGCTGTTCTCTTCCGGTCTATATGACCCGAAATGAAGTTTATTTCTTTTCAATATTCAATGCACAGAAGAACGATTATCTGAACGCTGATCATCCGGAAACTCGTCATCCTATGCCAGTTACAGGGTAGAAATATCATTAATGACACTGTGTACTTAATTTTGCACAACTCAGTATTTTATATTTTAACATAAAGGTATCATTTTTATGCTAAATAGTGTTGCAATGCGAGTCATACTATTACTAATTACAGTTTGGATAATAGAGGCCCTACTGTTTTGAAATTTTGCGTTTACTTCTGTAGTGTTTCACATTTCTTAAGAATAAATTGTTTCAAAATTTATTCAAATACATTTAATATTACAGAAAGAATATTAAAGAATATTAAAGATATATTTAAAAACATTGTACCTACCTATGGAAACGTAATCTTCATTTCAGGTTATATAGACCCGAGGAGAACAACAAGGTTAATGAATATTTCTATACCTTGGCAAAAGAAGAGCCAATGTCCAATTTACGAATTTTTGGAAAAATGTGCATACCGTTCCTTTATACTGTAGTACACATAACACATTGGCCCATTGAGAATGTATCCAACTTTGTTTATAATAATAGAAGGACGGTGACCTTTGTTTCTATGATATAGTTCATGATTTTCATGTGAATGATGTATAAAACACAAATGCAATAATTTTGAACACTGGTCTTTTTTCTACCAAGGTACAGATTTATTTTCAGTAATGTCATACTTTTAGCTTTTGAGAATGGTGAACCCATACTTGTGTTCCAACGTGTGCTATGGACCACTATATTGGTGCGTCTACACTTGTTCATTGCATGCTATAAAATGTGTACAACGTATCTTATTGAAGTGTACAGAGTGAGCTACATAATTGGGTTGGGTTGTGTCTCGAGTTTGATTAGAGATAGAAAAAAGTCGAATGGTACCTATAGGAAGGACTATTTTCCGACGAATTCACCTTTTTTTCATAAGTGCAATGACGCACTTAAATAATGCAACTGCACGATTTTTTTTTAAATGGAACTGCTTATTTCTTTACGTCAATTCTTCACAACATTCTGCATAAAAAAGTATTAGGATATGTGGTTAAGAAATCTCTGTCATTGCTGTTGACGCCCATTGGCGCGTGACAAAGTCCCTCACCGCATGCTGCAGACGGCCATAGGCATTCGATAAAGCTGCTCACCCTATCCCATAGTCTCTTATACGCCCTCAGCATCCATTCTAAAACTTCTTAGAGGCTCTTTTTCCCAAAATAAATTAATTTTTACTTCTTACTGCCTGTAAAGGTCCTTTGTGTACAGCATTGTTCGCAGCACACGGCGCTTAGTTTTACGTCACAGTCACCGTAGCGAAAGGGTTAAAATTCCGAAATGTCGCGTGGCCTGAAACTTCTGACCGGCAGCGTATATTTTCGGAAGTGTTCGAAGACACTTAATCGCGCGTATTCGTCGGATAGAGAGGCTAGCACGCCGGGTTACACGCGTCCATAATCTATGGTGTTGAATTATTTCGGGAGGCGAGTTGCTCGAGTCCATAGCTATTTCCGTGTCCTCTCGAAACCGTAAGCGTTTTAGGTATCCATCGAGCAAAACGAAACCCTCCGAAACTCCGCGAAGGATAAATTTAACCACTGTACGGTTCCTTTTCTACGTGATCGTACCACCCCATGAAACCGTCTCCCGTTCGTTATAACCCGAAAATAATTGGTCGCGACGTGGACGTTCTCGTTGCTAACGAGCAACATGGAGAACACGAGATCGAGATCGATACGATTCGTTCGTGGAAAATGCGTACGCTCTCTTGGGAGATTATATAATCCTCTTTGAACACGGCCTTCCATCGCGATGGCTCGGTGATATTCATGGATCATCTACCGATGCAGGTGTTTCTTAGCAAGATTATGTAGCCTCAGTTGCTTAAGGGGTTATCCTACTGTGAAATTTTGAAGAAAGCAAGAATTTGTTTTATTGTCTCAGAAAATAGTCGTAAAATTAATGTACAGGTGGTTCCATGTGGATGTACAAAGCATTCTTGAAAAATGAAGAAACAGTACAAATTATTTCACAGGATTAGCATGAAATTTGAGCTGATCTATGGGGGGGATCTAAGGATAATGAACGTGTTAAACGGAGATGGTTATTTATTCATATTTAATGGAAGAGTGAACTGTCTGTTTAAATTTGAATATTTAAGATTATCAGACTAGCTTTTAATTACGAAAACTTCATAATTAAAATTGAAAGCCGGCCGGTACCACTTATGCAGATTCTATTATATCATCTTCCTGGTACTTAGTTTACAGAAATACTTGTCTATAAGAAGTCAGAAAATTCAATCAGTTACATATTTAACCTATATAACGTGTAGCGCGATAACACAAACATGAACCCTGAAGTCGATATTCGGTATCCATCGCTAGGCACCATGATTAAATTATCAAACTATGTACAGCAGGACCTCGATAATTCGAAATGTAATTAGTAGACTGCGAATGTTTATGCAAATATACATTTTTAATGTTCTATATTTTTTATATTATTGTTGTTATAGAAATGAAACTTTAATAAAACCGTATTTTGTTGTGTAAATGATTAAGAAATGTACTTTTTATTTTTCTAGGGATTTAAGTGCGTGGTTTTCAGATGTTTGGGTATGTTAAATTGCATAATGATCCGCAGTCTAGTAATTAGTAAGAAGATGACTCAGGTTGCAACTATATTTCACATAAAAATGCTAACTTCGTATGTATTAGAATATAAACCCAGAATGGTGTAGTGTCATTAATGATATTTTCAGTTTCTAACTGCCATAGGATGACCAATTTTCGCAAGATCTGTTTGGATAATCGTTCTACTGTATACATTTAAACTTGTTTCTTTTAAACATATAGTGACACATGAAATTCATGAAATATTGCCATACTTACTTTCCTATTTTAATTCAGATTCAACTGACTACTTATAAATTTTTCAGGCGTTATTAAATTGCAATTTTGACATATATTATAGCTATGCTTTAAATAACAGAGCCTTGAAAACATATCCAATAAAACAAAATTGAAATAACATACATCTGATCAATTCCACGAGTCATTTTATAATTATTCTACAATTTTTCCTAATTTTTCTTCCAATCCCCAACATCGACCTCCTCTCAATTTTATTATTCCTTACGCAACAGCCTCATTGTTTCTGCACGATGGATTCGCTGAAATCTGTCCATTATCAATTATCCTCCATCAATAAGGTTTCCCCAAGTCCTGTCTACACTAGCAAACAGCTTGAGACATTTATTGCGCAATAAACTTGCGTGGGTGTCCACACTATGGCAATTTTTTGCGCAAATTATTGCCTGCGAGTAGTCGCGAGAGTTCCACTACCTTTGGAAATACACCAGAACCTCGATTATCCGAACACCTGTCATCTGAAAATTATTCACGTTATACCAGTTACAAGCTAAGATTACTGTTAGTAACATTATGTATTTAATTTTGTACGGATATACAGTGTGATTTACGCAAACGTAACAAGCCATATCTTTTTTTGGTCGAAGTTCGGAAAAAATGTTAGAGGAAATAGATGAATGGTTCAAGGTGGACTACATATTTACGTTCATATTTTTTTCGCAGGTGCAATAATGCATGTGCATTTTGCAGTTGCACTATTTTTTTTAAATGGAACCTTTTGCATACATCGAATCCTCTCGTCATTCTATAAGAAGATACGTTTATAGTTGCGTGAATCATCCTGTATATTTCAAATTCTAAAATAAAAGAACCATTATTATGCGAAACATAATTGCAATGTGAGTTAAACTATTACTAATTACAGTTCGGTTAATCGAGGTCCTATTGTAAAACCAAATTCTCAGAGAGTAGATTACCGGGCGTTGACACTACGAGAGTTTTAACTTGCTGAGACCAATTGTAACAAGCAAACTGATCTTGTTGGCTTCACTCTCGGCCGTGTTTACTTGATGACATCAACTCTCGCAATAAATGTCGCAAGTTGTTCCCTAATCTAGATGGGTCTTACAAGTAGTTAACCCTCTATAACCGGAATTTTTTTGCGCATAACGAAAATGATACAGCAGGTAAATGATAAAGATAAATGAAAAAATTCGTGTCGCGGGATATAAAACATAATAAATGAACAGACTCCTTGGTGACAGCATAGTCGTAGAATATACGTACAAAATTGTAAACCGTGATAAATAAACGAAATGAGCCTTAAAAAATATAGATGTGTAGGTATGTCACTTCCAAATCAAATGGCGTTATAGAGGGATAAAACACCTCGCGGATGGTTCAATTGCAAGAATACGCCGCTGTTACGGACGCCAACGGAGACGTTTTCGATGCAAGGACAGATTCAACGTTACCTTCGTGTAATTTACCAATTTGTTTTAAGCGTGACGATTCGCACGCTCTCGTAGAGATGTTATCTTCCCGGTGCAAGAATCTTTTGTCTAGCGAACGTATTTCAGCGAACGCGGTTCGCGAACGATGAACGACGGATCTGGGATCCAGCCAGCACGATCTTATCATACGGCCGATAATAGCGATACAACTGGTTTTGATGCATTACATCACGGTATTACCGGTTACACTTACATCACAGCATTATCGGTTACACCTCGCGCGTCTCGGGATATTCATTTGCATTTCCAACGGACCGTTTCTTCGCGAGCCCTGGACCGAAATAATGACACATTGTCTCGCGTCACGGCTGTTTGCAAATTTGCGCTCTCCTCGCTCGTTAATTAACCGTCCTGGTAATATACAAATTATCGACTAATTTTCTCCCGCAAATTATGCTTAAGGTATACTTTTTGTTATTTTTATAGGTTCTTTATTAATTTTCACTTCTTTCTTTTTGGCAAGTTTTTGTTCTTCGATGGTCTTCGATTTATACTTCCTCATTAACATGTTGAGTATTATATTGAAGAATATACGTAGTGTATTCTGTACACTACGTAGCAATATTCCTTTTTCTATATAAATCATGCATTGGAATTTTAAATCTTTAATTAAATCGTTTATTATTGAAAGGGCGTACGTCAATATTTTGGAGGCAATTAAGTTATGTGTTTTTCTAACTGTAGATGCTTAGCCAAAAAAGAAATGTCTTTTGGTATCTCCTATCGACTCTGATTGGAAAAACCGAATAAACATTATTTCGAAGGAAATTAGGAAGGTTTTATTGCCTGGTGCACATTTTAAAAAATTGGCATACGCCTTTTCAATAATACACGATTCTATTATTCACTGGTACATTCGTTAGTTTTTATTGTTTTAAAAGAGTGAATAGAATTTTAGAACTACCAAAGTTTGAGTTCAGTTGAATTCAATTTGGTGTGCCGTTCACCAGAGATCTCTATGGCTCTCAACGTATTTCAACGTTGATTTATATGGAATTGGTTTGAAAATTTGAATATCTTATTTGAATGTTAAAATGTTTCAAATCTTTCGAATTCGATTTTTCTTCTATTTTGAGAATATATGTACATTTTTATTGCTTGAGGAAGTAGGATTCTGTTATAAGCAGAAGTGATTGTAGAGAGCAAGTACGTACAACATCCATTCCGAAGCTAGTGCCTCTTTCTCTCCTTTAATAGTTCGACTGCCATGTCACCCATATGTGGGTAACAATTAAATTCAATCACTATTTATTCGATCATACAAAATGTTAACAAACGTATCTAATAAAGACTAATAGAACCAGTTCAAAATGATGAGAGTTACTAATGTCATTAATTACAAACGCAATCATTTGAAATTATATTTATTTTCCCTAAGAATTTAGAAAGTTTGTCATTTTCAGCTGATATAGCGTGACGTGCAAATTGTTAATATAAGAAACGTCACACAATTTTACATGTAATTATTTTCTAGAACTTTTCTAATTTCTTGTTGGAACATCTCTAATGGGTCGCCCTGTATATCGTAAATTCTAAAATAATAAAGTTGTCCCTTTTACGTGCTGTATAGTTACACTATGAATTTTTACACTATTAATTACAGTTCGATCAATCGGGATCCTTCTGTATGCACAATGTTTCAAGAATATTACTTTTGATTAACGATCGAAGGAGAGGCAAGAAACTCTTCTGTCGTATGTGGAACGAATGGCGGCGTTAATGCACGTTAGAGCTGTTTAATCGAAACACAGACGAGCAGAGGAGACAGATAGGCAGAAATACACAAAGGTTGGATCGGCCAGGTCGATCCAAGAGGATCTACCGTGGCATGGATCTCCTGTACGTTCTCGTGTAATCTAACAAACCGGTATTATACGAGACGGCGGGCGTGATCCTTCCTCCACGCCTCTACCTACAGGGTGTTAGAAAAAAAGGGTCCTCGGCAACGGTGACACATAGTTCTCGAAGAGAGGAACTGAAATTCTTAACCCCTTGACGTAAACTACAATTTAGTTCAGACATTATGGTGCTATGTTTCAGAATAAAATACACTGAAAATACTGCCTCCACTTACGTATCGCAACAGAAACTTACTCTGTCTATAATTAGTCTGCAGATTTTTATGCAAATATACCAATGATTTTTAGACCAATATTTTTATTTAAATACCATCTATTTTCTCTAAGTATTTTCACATCTATTGACTTTCCATCAATTATCTCTATTTTGCAGATTTTTACGCAAATACACATTTCTGAACTTCAATATTTTTATTAAAATTTGCCCGCTGAAATGCAACTATTGCAGAACTGCATTTTGCGGTTCAAATATTCAAAAATACATTTTTTGTTTCGCTTACTCTACAAAATATGCATTCTTCACGAACGTTCGTTAATTTGCATAAAGATCCGCAGTCTAATAATTATTATGAAATTTCGGCATGTGAAATCTAGTACGTCAAACGTTATGACAAGTACAGCTCGTCATTGTATACTTTGAGACTGGTTACTATGTAAATTCAAAGGGTTAATCAACGTAGATCTTAAAATTAATACTTTAAATGTTAGAAGTAGTAATAATTGTTTGACAGATTGCTACGATCTGTACAGAGAACGCCCATAGGCATTTATCTGATATGTTTAATAAGCAGGCGTACTGATTTGCCGCACGATACGTCCGGTTTTGAGAGGAGTAACTCTAGAACCTTACCTCTCGTGCGGAAAACTCATTAGCTCACTCTATGATTACGTATAATGGACGCCTTTAGGCGTTTTCCGCACGGACTAAGGTATTATTGAGTAATTATGGGGGCAGTTCATACACAAGGGGTTATTTTTTTATTATCTCTGTTGGATAAGCACTTTTTAACCTTCTTTGTGAGTATTATTGATTTTCTTCTCCCTATTATTAGTTTTCTTCACTTTCTTGCTTATTATGGTCAAAGGCACCGACTTATAATTTCATCAATATTTATGTTTATTCTTCTTATATTTTTACATTCTTTTTTCTATTATATTTTTTGCTAACAATCTTATCTGTTCTTCTGTTTGCGATCACAACCAGCATTCTACTATTTTCTTTTACACAATTTTTCTATTACACAAAAATTCACAAAATTGCTTTTTCAGAAAAAACTATGTATATGAAAATATTATACTATGTGCGTCTCTCAGAAAGTTATTATTATACGAGCATCTCAAAACTGATCAAATCCAGTTGCTACAAATTTTCCAATTTTCTCACCCGCGAGTATGATGTTTATAACATCAACTATTTTTTTTACATTTATGCGATGGTGTTGATCTCGAAGCTTGTCTTCTCTGAGGCTCACATAGAGCCGAAGTCGTAGAACTTTTTCCAACACCGTGTATATCGTACCTACGACCTTACGACACTGACTCCTGCCTCCGAAGGGACCGAAGCAAAAGGAAAAAGAAAAATAAACCTGGACGTCCCAAACGATGGGACCCCATGGTGGGGTGGTACAGTCATCTTCAAGTATCGTCTTCGATCTGGACTCTAGATAGAGTATGCCCAAAATTCAGACTATCATTATATACGAATAAAAAAGACTGCTACAACTTACAAAATATTTGTATCAAATGGACAAAAATTATATACAGGATGTCCCACGCAACTGGGACAAGCTGTACCTTCCAAACGTTAGAGACGCATAAAAATGCTATAAGTCAGAATTAGATGGTATTCAATGATGCATAATTTGGAAACAATTTTATGTATTTTTATGCATGGTGCAACAGGAAAATGCAATAGCATATTTTTTTTACGCAGAATCCTATAGTTTTGACTAGACTACTCGATGCAGTTTTTTAATCTCTGCAAAAAGGTACTAAGATACTTATGCCCTAAACCTGTTACTTCAAAAGTTATTACAGTGAAAGTTTGCAAAATTACATTTCAGCTTATCAGTACATTTTCGCTGAGATATTCTCGTGTACTCTTACGCATTATAAACCAGTGTATAATCGAGTTTTCGATATATCTATAATCGAGTTTCGATATATCGATGATCGAACTTCGATATATCGATAATCGAATTTCGAGATATCGATAATCGAATTACGAGATATCGATAATCGAACTTCAAGATATCGATAGTCGAATTTTCAGATATCGACAATCGAATTTCGAGATGTCGACAATCGAAATTCGATATATCGATAATCGAAATTCGAGTAGACGAGAATATCTTGGCGAAAATGTGCTGAGAAGCATTTTTTGAAGTAACAGGTTTAGGGCATAAGTCTCTTAGTACTTTTTTCTAGAGATTAAAAAACAGTATCGAATAGTCCAGTAAAAACTATAGGATTCTGTGTAAAAAAAATATGCAATTGCATTTTCCTGTTGCACCAATGCATAACATTATTTCCAGATTATGCATCATTGGATACCATCTAATTTTGATTTATAGCATTTTTGTCCATCTCTAACCGTTTGAATGATACAGCTTGTCCCAGTTGCGTGGGACACCCTGTATATGTATTCTAATTGTTTTAGAAAATATTGATTACAATTTTAAAAAAACGTAAGAGAATAGGACTGTGTCTCAAAAGAATCTTTGGTCAAACAATTAGCACCCAAATTTAATGTTGTATTTTAAAATTAGGAATTTTAAGTCGGTTCGACTGCAATGGTTGTCGGCGACTATAAACAGAATTTATATATTCTCTGTACACGGCATGGCGAAAAATATAATTGTCTATTTTTAAATAACAAATTGGACCAACAACATTCGACGAAAATAAAACAAATGAGTGACCTTGAGGTGCCTAGTCTCTGGCTCCGCAATAATAATACCATTAATCATGTATTCATGGTATTTTCAATCTTTCTCGATTATATTTCCGATATTTCGCAATTCCGTGTTGATCGATAGGTTAACGACGTTTTGAAAGCGTTTCGTGCCAGTAAACGTCGAGGAAGAATTTCCGGGTTATCGTCGCTTATGGTAGGCGTCGTCCTTTTAAAGAAAAGGGCCACGAACCATGGCAAGAAATCGATTCGGTATTTAACCGAATTCTCGTGGCCTGTCGAACGATTCGTCCTAATTTCAGATCACCGAATATGGCGGTGCTCCGACATACCGGTTGTTCCATCGCTCTCTCGGGAGACATGAACGCGTAATGCACTCTTGCAATCCGCCTGACTCCCTTGCAACTCGCTCACTTTCACTGCCGAGCAATCCGTTTTGTTTATTGTTTATTGCGATTAACGTCGACTGCTGTTAACCGGGAACCTATGGTCTTGCGATGGGAGGTCGCGGCCTGGTCGAGCGTTTTCTTGAGGAGAACGGTATCAAAACGGACTGGTCGATGAGACCATAGCTGAGAGATGCTAGGGTTGTCCAAGTTTTTAAAAAATATATTAAACATAATGTGTACGTACCTAGACGTCGTGTTTCGTTTGGACCTGTTTGAATCTACACAAATAATCGAATTTAATAAAGTCTCCAGAACAATCTTACGCGCCTATTTGTCTAGCCAGGTTTCGATGACCTTCAGTCGAGGGTGTTGTGCCCAAGGGCTCGTTATCTGGTACCGTATCGTTCCACGAACTTATGGCACCTGAAGAGGTTATCGACGTTCAAGTTTCTCTGTATCAAGGAAACAATTTCATCCGTATCATAAGCGTTGTACAGTAATTATTTGCATTAACCCTCATCCGACCCTCGCGTCAATTTAACACACATTTCTCACAAAAAAGGGTTTACATGTAAGAGAACTGTATGCCTTGCACATCACTTTATTATTTGTGAACGAAGCGAAGAATCTTGTGCCTGCATGTACTGCATGCACAGAAATATCATTTTTATATTTTGAATAAAAGAGTTTTGTAAATTTATCTGTTCATCTTTTCATTGTATTAATTTTTACCGCCGTGTCAATTTCACACCAAGGGACAAATTCAGTTGAGCAAATGAGTGACGGATGAGGGTTAATAAAACGCTCGGGTCGCAAGAGAAATATATTGGCAAAATGTTTTCCAGCGGGTTCACCGCGGAATTTTTTCCACCAGATTTTTGCACGATTCGAACGACGATATTAAAACTCGTTTCGCGATAGTATCGTGAGGCAGGCTATCTCGACAGGGTCGAGTCGTCGTGTCGGCTGGCATGCCAACGCCTTTAAGAGAAATTGCCGTGGTTTCTTGAAGAGTTCGCGCTAGCTAAGGAACCGTTTCTCCCGTTTACTTATAGGAACGTTGTTGCAGTTTATTTCTCTCTGTGTGTGTGTGTTTCTGTGTCTGTGCGTGTACGCGTGTCACGTATTCGCTCGAGCGCGATCCATCGACCGCGTGACAAGCTCTAAAGTCGAGAGGAAAAAAGGAAAGATGCGTTTTCATCGTGATGATCCATGTTACATTTCACGGATCGCTGCGGATTTGACCGCGATCGAGAAATGGTTTTGCCATTATGGATACTTTATTCGATCTCTATAGCTTACCTCATGTCTCGTCGTATCTGCAATTTACTTTTTTATGGTGATTCCAGTTTTTGCTCAGCTTCTTCGGGCAACGTGTTTTGCAATGGTACAGTAGAATGTGCGGGAAATCTAATGTTTAATTAGTTGCACGTAGACGCCGGATTTGTATGTTATTTAGCATGTTGCAATGTGTGAAAAATATGCATTTTATAATAGTAAACGAAATTAGAATGGAATTCAGTTTTTTAATGTTCTATTCTTTCAAATATGTTAAAATAAAAAATATTGAACTTTAACCCATTGGCTATGATAGCGTCCAACAAAAAATCGACAATATTAAAGAACTTGAAATACCTCTCAAAATATTGATTTTTTTAACATAGTACCCTAATACCTTTTTTATGCAAAATATTCCAAAGCATCGATCCACCAAAAAAAAAATTTACTATTTAACCCTTAAGTGGATTATTCGGGCCGTAACGGCCCTGTGCAACTTCAGACTAATAGTTGTTTAACATGTGTTGATATAATTATTTGAAGATTTATGCAATCCTCTATTACCTCATTATGCTTCTAATGTTTTAAGGAAAATTGATTTCTACTTTGTCTATTCGGTAAAAATTAAAAAATTATTAGTTTGAAGTTGCACAGGGCCTATACGGCCCCAATAATCCACTTAAGGGTTAAAAAAACAACGCATCTGCATTTTTTAGGCGCATCGTTCACTTACAACAAAAACTGAGCATATAGAAAAATAGACAGTCTTGTACCATTCAAGTTTTTCCTTTACCACTTTTCTTTATCTCGAACCAGACGCGAGTTGTAAACCGTTCCGATTGCGTGACTCACCCCGTACACATAGGTATGTGTTCGTTAATTTTCAGAAAATCGTACAAGGGTTCCGCACCAAAATAAGTTTGAAACCCACTGATCTAGGTGAACTATTTGATTCTTTTGGACGAATAATATCTATTATGTATCGGAAGTTATTTATGACTCAACCCAATAGTCACTGGTCCACCCTGCATGTTCATCTGATCATGCCAATTACCTTCAGTCTGAGACGTTTATTCCAAAGTAACACGATCGCAGACAATTTTCCGGCTTTCCCCTTCGTTGTCCCCTCGTCTGCTCGAAGATTTGCTCGCGGAGACGTAGCCGAAAGCGGGACGAAAAAAAATCTGAAATATTGTCGCTGACGGACGGTTAGGGGAGACGAGGTCCAAGCGAAAGTTTGGCAGGCTGCCAAAGATGAAAATGGAAGCATATCTCGTCTTTCTGTGACCCAACTGTTGGGTCGACGAACCCAGGACCGATCTCTCTAGTTTCTACAGTCTCTTTCCTCTTTCTCCGCCTTCCTCGTTCCAGAAGGGGTTACCCTCTTCCCATCCTTCCGTCTCTGTCTCTTCTGAATTTCGCCCAGGAGCTCGCATTTAGATTTAGAAGCAACCCCGGATGCTCCGGAAATCTGTCGTCACTTTCATTTCGGCTTCTTTTTCAAAATGGTCCACCCGCAGATTTATCCCTTCGCGTGAATGATTTATCGTGCTGGCGAATGGGTTAAAAATGAAGCATTTTTTCCCCTTCTTTATTTATACAATAATGTATTGTAGGAAGTTGACTAGATTACTTTATACGTTTCGAACTGAAGCAGGTAACTTAATTTTTTTGGAAGAACTGTTACATTACCGTCTAAAAGTATCCGGGCACGTACATATTTACAGATATCACTCAAACCTGACAAGTGTAACTTTTTATTGGCTTATTATTTTATTTTACAAATGTTATACTATTACTGAACAATACAAGCAATATTTGTTAACAAATGATGTTTAAGTAACTGTAAGATTAATTTTCTTAAAATTTTGTTATATAATTATAGCGTTAATACGCTATTTATCGGAACTTGCTAAGTGTGCTGATACTTATGGACAGTAGTATATGCATATACAGAAGTTCATACAGTGCATTTATATTGAAAACATGTATGAACGAATAAATAAAATTATTTCTTCTAACTTCAATAAATTCGGCCTGGCAATGATTGAGACACGAAATCACAGTGTACCTTTTGGATATTAATTTTTAACAGTTTCAAATGAGTTGCATGAGGACCTGCAAAATGTAAAGTTATTTGCTTATTTAGTTTAGAAAGCATTTAGTTGCGTAAATGTCTATGTACAGTGTCCTACAATATTCAATAATGTATTGAATATTCACTCACACTATTGTGAGTTTGAGAATAATTAATAATATTGTCTGAACATAAATCACCGTAGATTTTTCTGCTTGCATAGACTGTATCTTTTAAACGATGTTTTTGTTCGCGTAATTAACATGAACTGAATAATGGAATAATTGATGCATGAATTTTTAACTGCACGGGATTTCAGGTTGTACTTGGGTGCTTATATCTGATTTCAGCGCGAGGAAGTTAACGTACATATAATTACACGAGTACACCGTAAACGTAATTAGGGTTTCACTGGAGCTGAGTAATAAGCAAGAGAGTCACGCCCTCCATTCCTCTTCCAGTTTTTATTTATTCAACGATTTATCGCTTGCTTCCGTTCAGCCGTATACCGTATATTAGATAGACTATTAATTACAACGATTATCATGTTGGATCGAGTCACGATTCGACGCCTTTCTTCTTGATCGCTCACACGATACGTAATTAAAAATTCAAAGACAACTCACTCTTTTCACTTGAATATCTGCGAAGGAAATACAAATAGCTGAGATTTGTCTTAAGCTTAATAATTTACAAGCGAGAACACGCGATACGGAATTAAAAATACGAAGAGAACTACTGTTAGGCTGAAATGGTTATGAAGGAAATATAAATAGCCAAGATTTGTTTTATAAACGGGAAGAAAATTGCTGGCTAACAACAAATCGTTTAACTAAATTTTAAAGTGTTTGTAGTGAATAATAGAGATTTTGACAATAGAAAAATAACGCGGAAACAAGTTGTCAAGTTATTCAAGGGTAAGTATGATTCAAAAAATACTTCCCAGCAATATTGCAACACTCGACGGTAATGTGCAATACTTAAATCTGTAGATAATTTATTGACCTGTCAAAAATTGCATGATGGTGTTTGCAATACACAGAGCTCTCGAAACAGTCACGCATAAAATACACGTAAAAAATATGATATATAAATTATATATTTTGAAAATATTCTTCTTCTTCGATTTAGTATGAAATTCATTGTGCCTACTCTTGTTTTATTAAAAGCCGTTCCACTTTTACACGGCCGAGAAATAGCAGTCTTGGGGACTTTTTTGCAAGGAAACTAACAAAGCTATGAAAGTGAAATTTGGAACGTTTATTATTCGCACTTTGAACTACGTGTACAATTTTTTTTGCAGCACAGTACGGGCAGTACGGTATTCTTTTTATGTAACCCTTGCACGAAAAAGGAGTTTCCCACGCATAAGATTTCGTTCGGTTAAACGTTAATTTGTTCGAATTTCAAACAAATTTTTCAGGGGGAAATTCTGAGGAGTTCAAGATGCCTCAAAATATAAAAAAAAGACAAATATGATAAAATTTATCATTTCCTTAGTTAAAAGGTTCCTTAACCCATTGACTGTGGGACACTTGGAAAAAAGGCGAACGTTGCGTGCGGTCGAGTTGCAGTAGTACACAGTGTGCCATTGCACCGAACGCCTATGGGCGTCAACAGTACGGGTCAGCGGATTTATCAGGCACTTGTAACAGTCAAAGGGTTAATAAATCATGTTATATGTACACAGTGAAATCGGCAGTTTATAATGAATGTTAAACGCTTTTCGGGCCTTATAAATAATTTCATGTCGTATTTTTGATGGTGATTTCTTAACCTTCGTGATTTTTCTGACTGTAAATGTGGGCGGCATTCTCATTCGACACGATCGCGCGTGCATGAAGGATTTAGAATGACGCGATGGCGATTCGCTACAAATAAACTCACGAGAATAAGAAGGGATGTGATGTCACCACCGAACAAGTACCAATGTCATTCGTGTTTTATAAAATTTTCGCGGCGAGATTGCGATCTACGCGTAGATATCCGCAATTTTTTCCGATAGACCACTCCAGTGGCATCAAATAATTATTTTATTTCTCCAAAGGATTCATAAGTTATTGTACAGGATGTGTTGACACGAATGGCGCGAGAAAACAGGGTACGATTCTAAATAAAAAAATGAAACAAAAATGTTTGTAAATTTGTCGGGCTTGCGTATACTTAAATTAATTATATTCATTATTCTACAGTATTGATTAATTAATATTATATTGTTGACTGCACTGAATTGATCCTGTATAAATCTTATAATTGACATTGTGCAGTCCTGGACATATCATGGAGTCGCATGTTTTTCAATTTAATTGTTTAATCAGTATAAGCTACAACTTAAAACAGAACTTTTTCAACCATAAAAAATATGCTAATTGCTCCAATCCCTCAGAGAAGTAAAACTACTTGCAACTGTAGTATAACTCAATATTGCCGTCGCTAATGACCATTGTAGTTGATGCGGCGTTAAGAGAGAAGAAAAAAAATTGTTTAGAAGCTTATGTGATTTTCTTTTTAAATAAAGTTATATGGAACCATTTCAATGCAGTACATAATACGATATTAATTGATTCAAACTGAAAAAAGTGAATACAATCAAACTTAATCTTCTTACAAATATAGTTTCGAAGAAAGAAATATACTCTACATTTTGTGATTGTTTTTCATGTGGAATCACCTTATGCTTGTTTGTACTACTCGTCTAGACACAGCCTGTATATAAGATTGTGATAAGATTTTGTTTACGAAAGAAGGTTTCGAAATTTATATAGCAGAGAGAACTTACAAAACTGAATAAAAAATGCTTAGTGAATATTGAAGGAAAAACTGCTCTTGCCAGAACTAAGAACAATTATTTTCTCGATGATACGAGTAATTTACTTGATTATTAGCACGTTGACTGTCAGAGTGGAAACAGTAGTCGCTAATCAGCCACAATATTTTCTTTTTCTATATAAATCGTGCAGGAAAAGAATGTTTAAATATTCAGTATTGTACACGCGTACCTATATTAGTGTTGCAATGATTAATTTGCTCAGAATATAGTAAAAATCAATAGTTATTAATAGTGACACTCATGGCAGTCAGAGTGTCAAGTAATTATCTCACAAGTTTCTTATTTTGGTGTCCATGCAGAATCTTTTGAGTGTCTTCCAGCTAAAAGCTAAATGGCCTCTGAAAGTGCAATTTTTTACATTCCTTTTTTAATTTCATGAAGAATGAGAGTAGGTGGAAAAGAGTCATGTCAATGATAGCGATATTTCAACGTCTATTCGAGCAGCAGTATCGGAGTTCATGTTTCGATGTCTATTTTTATGTCATCCGTCACGATAACTCCCAGGTTTCTTTTTTTATCGTTCGTGACGTTTTACAGACAGCAATAAATGTTCGCGATGATTCGAACCTGTTGTCAGTACGATCTCGTTAAATGAAAACCGTATGGAGGATGTTGAATCGACCCGCCGCGAAAGGGTTGCAATCATCAGTCGTTTGCCGGATCAATGATGCGTTTAATTAGATGTTATTAATATTTGCGTGCGGATGAATTATATGTTCCATACACACGAATTTCTATGATTAATTCGGAATACGTTATTATGGATACTTGATAGCTTTATAGTCCTCCAATTTCAGAATCTACGAAGTCTATTATTTTATTTAACAGACGAAGAAATAACAATGTTATTTGCCGTAATATCTGCTGTAAAGTAAAAAAGGGTTATTTTATTTCAATTTTCTGCGTGTACGAAAAATCTAAAATATTCCAGCAAAAGAATTCTATCCTTAAAAAGTTTTTAATATTCAGTATTAGATTTTAATACTAATTAAAATTTAGCAGTTATAATAAATAACAGTGACAAGCTTTCACTTTAATATTAGGTATATACAAAAGTAACTGCTGCTTTCATCTCACAAATATTTATTACAATAGTAACTGCTACTTTTATCTCACAAATATTTATTACAAAAGTAACTGCTGCTTTTATCTCACAAATATTTAGTAATAGTAAATCACTGAGATCACACTAGTTAAATTAAATTAAATCGTATCGTTCCTTTTCTACTTTTAGTCATGACGATGAAATGACTGTTCTGGACGATTTGATTTTCATTGACTCACATCAGACACAATAGCACTTGCAGAACTCAAAATAAATATTTAAAACCATTTTTTCACAAATTCTGCAGTGTCTTGTTTTACATTAAAAAAGCAACAATATCCGACGGTGGTTCTATGATTTATTGCATATTGTGTTCAATAACTTAAAAAATTGGTTTATATCCACAATAATGGGTGATCATTTACCGCTATCGATAAAAACTGGCCTGTATTAGTATTAAAAAAAAGCAGCAGTAACAAGAATCCATTAACATACTTGTAACAAGAATTTGAATTACAACAGCCACTACTTCTACACCCCTTAAAATTCTTTACGTCTCGTAAGGTGATGATTTCTAGATATATGTCTATTAAATTTTTTCTTATTTCCCCATAAAAATGTAATAGTGTACAGAAGAATTATTGAACGCCATAAAAGATGGAAAATTAGTGTTCGACGTTCATAAAAGTACCGAACGGTTTTACTTAAGAATACTTTCGAGTCGTTATGTTCGGCTGGATCATTATTCAGTAGTCATCGAGCGTTTGTACCGGTTCTCCAGCAATAATTAATATTATCGATCGGTCATCGATCATTTTCCTATTCGCCTATTCGTTCGTTAACCCGTCGACGTGTTTACACGATTGCAAATAGAGTTAGCTATTCTCATGATCGGATATACGGAAATTGACTATGGTACATTCACAGTCGGTTTTCACTTTCTGCACGGTAGTTCGAAGATCTCGGTTGAAGAAAAAAATGGGGTCGGTGGTATTTTAGCATCGTGTAAACAAACGTCGTCTGGATGTTCGTTTACGTTTCGTCTTTGAATGATTTGAAATAGATCGGAGCGAAAGGGATCTTCTGTGAACGGTGTCGTTTTACACAAATCATTCCACCATGTTCTTCTCTGACAGCCGGTGGAAATTTATTTCGTGAAAGAATAATTAGTAGACGGCGGAAGTTTATGCAAATATAGATTTTTGTTTCTTAATATTTTTACATTTAATACAGATAAACGAATGGAACATGGAGAATAATTGGGTCTGTTCCGAACAGATATCAGACTTACACATTTTATTTATATTATTTGCGTCAAAGAATATATGTTATACAGGGTGTCCCATGCAACTGGGACAAGGTGTATTTTTCAAATGGTTAGAGATGGATAAAAACGCTATAAGTCAAAATTAGATTGTATCCAATGATGCATAATCTGGACATCATTTTTCTAAACATGAATCTGTTACTAATAACCAGAGTATAATCAAATTTCGAGATATCGATTTTATGTTATTGAAATTCGATTATCGACATCTCGAAATTCGTGGCAGTTAGATGGTCAATCGATCTGAGTTAGGGTATGAGTTCATATATTAATTATCGGGCAAGATTTTCTTGACGACTGACATCATACCAAATCGGAATAAAAATTCTCGTTCCCATTTTCCGATGCTACCACCCCATTTTTGGAATCTCTCGTTCGATTCCTTAAAAGGTAACCGAGAGTCTCGTTTACTATTGCGTGTGGAGATATGATCATTGCCTTTTACGCTCTTCGTGACAGCGAATTGCCAGTAAATAGAATCGGTGATCTTCAAACGTTCGCGTTCCTGATCAATCGAGCTTCTATAATTAATTGTCCGTCTCTGTTCTTGTGATTGTAGAGCGGGGAATGGCTACGATTAAAGGTTCTGGAGGTCCAACCGGAATTAACGAAGCTCGGTGCTTCGGTGGAGGAAGCAACCGAGCTTTCGAGCGCACACGACGAAGTTCTGCTTCGATTGCAGGTAAACAAACAATTTTAACCATTTTGATATGCGCCAGTGTCGCTTCTTCCGTGACACGGATGATTTCTTTTAAAAGTCTCGACTCACCTGTGTCCTGACATTATATTTGCTTGAGAATAAAATTCAAGTTGTCTGACAATGAGTACAAAGTATGCAAAATATTACAGTGGAAAGGGTTAATGTTATTTTTTGATAATTCGTGAGGGTTATAAACTGTTAGAATTATTTTCCTTAATTAGAGGTCACATTAGTTCAACACAGAAGCTTTAATATATTACAAGACATGAAACATAATCTACGATATTTTTTCTTAGCAGAAACAAACAATAACAACAGAATAAGAAATAGAGTATGAATGGAAACATAGCGAAAAAAATACTGACGCATAGTACAACACATTGTCTAATATGGCTGTGAGAATAATTTCGATTGGTTGAGAAACTTGGTGGGAGAAACATATTTTTTTATATGTTGCGTTTACGTAACATTAGGAAAACATGGATTGACAACACTTATTTGAAGTGTGTTTTATAAGATCAAGAACGATTCTACTTGTGGGATGACCTGATGGTAACATTTGATTTTTGAATTTTTGAATTTTTTCCGCATAAGAGCAAACAGAGCCCGGTGGAGGAGTTGCTCCGACAGGCTGATCAGCTGATTTCGAACCAGAGGCCCAGAGCGGAAGTGTATGCCGCAATGGCGGAAACGCTGGGCCAAGCATGGCGGGACGTGAACGAGCTTTTGGAACGGCGGAAACAGATCCTCGACTACAACGTGCTGTTTCAATGGTTCGTAAATCAACTATCATTTCCAAATCAAAAGAAAAATTAACACGTTCATTGTCTCAGTATATTACTAATGATCATCAAATTTCAACTAATCAAATAATTGATAATCCTTATAAAACATTGTGTAGCTTTAATATTATAGTATCAGATGAATTTGGTTTGTTTACCTAACAGTTTGCATAATGCAAAGATTGTATAACGTGACAGATAAGATACGGAATTTTTCACTCAGATGGTCAGCGTGAAAATTATACATATAGGGTGTTAAAGAAAGTATTCAACACTTATGGGGTAGATAGTACTCAAGGAATTGAATGAAAAATATCTAATAATCATAGGCTGATATTTCAATATTCTCCAAGATATAATCAATTTTTTCAACGCAAACTTGTACAGTGATAAGAAAACATTCATTTTTCAACCCTCAGTTATAATCTACCCTGTACTTCTTGAATACTCCTTTTTAACACCCTGTATATACATCAGTATTTAAAGAAAGAGTAATTTCAAAGAAATGTTCAAAATGTACATACGTCCTTGTAAATATTTCCATATTCACATAGCTAAAAATTAATAATTATCTCAGCTATTTTCAAATAATTATAAATCCATATCCTTTAGTCGAGCAGACGAGTATCGAGATGGTACTAGAACCCTCGGGTAGTAACTATCATCGACATTTCATTTTCATTCTTCTCAACTAAAAATTAATAGTGTTCTAAACTGTTTTGAAATAATTATTAATCGATGCCCTTTAGTCGAGCGGAGGAGTGTCGAGAGAGCATGAGGGCCCTCGAGATGGCCTGCAACGACACGTTGTTGCCGATCGAGATCGAGGCGGTGAAAAACTTCTTGTCGAAGATTCACGACCTGCGGAAAAACATGCTGGAGGCGTTGATGGGCGCCCTGCAGGAGGGCAAAAATTTATTGGACAGGCTGAAGGAGATTGCGAACGAAGGTACCTTGGATTCCAGGCCGGACAGGATCAAACTGGAAGCTGATCACGGTGAGCGGCTGTAATTAATGTTTTCCGCTGGAAAAACGGCCAATTATATCCAATGTCACCGCTTTTCTTTGCGAGCTACCTTTCGCTTTTAATCGATGACATAACTGATGTGTCCGTTTCGCGTGCCGACACGTTCCGTTACGGTACGCGAACGCAGCCACGAATCAATAAGAGTAGTGTTCATGGTGGAATAAAATGATCTTGAAGCGATAAATGTTCTTTGTTAACACGTTGAGTACCACAGTAAAAGCACTATACCCAATCAGACACGATATAATTTACTATTTTTTATATAAATCGTAAAGAAATACAAGATTTGTGTACTAAATCGTATTTGTCTATTCTGACATTATTGTTTCAGTATGAAGTGTCCGCAGAATTTTCTGACAATCAGTAATTATTTAATTAAATTAAGATTGAAAAAGGACACATTTCAACAATAAGCAGTCTACCGTTTTCATTATTTTTTAATTTTTTCAATAGAAAAGAGTGTTTCACATGAACGCTACCTGATTTTAACACGTTGACTGCCATGGGTGTCACCGGTGATCGGCACGTTAAATTTTATTTCATTAAATAATTCGTGTTTTTAACACTATTCTGAGCAAATTTTACATTGGAGCACCAATATACTGACACGTGTACACGATTTAATACTTAAACATTTTCTCCTCTGTAATTTATAATAAAAGCAACAATTTTTATTACGTCTGATTAGAAATGGCTGTTTCCACTGTGGCAGTCAACGTATTAAGGGAAGAATTATGCAGTGTAATTGATTTCGTTGTATGTTCAATTGTCAGAATCATTCCAAGATCTGCTAAGCTCTAAATTCGAGTTCTCAGATAATAGCTTGTGAACATAAATAAAAAGGGCACTTCTTCTATTGTTTTCGTCGTTTTACAGCCGTGCTGAAAGTGGAGAGATGGCTGGAGGAGCTTCACGATAGAAGACGGCTGATAGAGGCGTCGTTTCGTAGTAGAAAGACGCAATTAGAGCAATGTCTGGCTCTAGCTCTGCTCGCGACCGATCTACGTGATCTCGAAGAGATCCTCAACGATAGAATCGCTGCTTTATCGAGCAGCTGCGACCAGCTCGGCGATTCCGCGTCCAGCGCGGAACTGCTGTTGTTCGAATTGAAGAAACTGCAGGCCGAAGCGAAGGTACTTGCGTATCCGAATGAATAATTAATTATTCTTATTTACGAAATCCCTGTGAAATGAAATAATATGTAAGCAATCGTTACAAAATTCTTACGAACTTTAATGAAATTGTGAAAAATACTGACTTATCAATTTTACTTGCAGGTTTAAAAGATAATAATATGTTTCGTTTTAATTAACTTCGTTATGCTGTAGTTGATAATAACTAATACAGGGGTTGATGCAATTTTAAACATAAAATAGAAAAAAATATTACAATGTTAACGCCTTAACCCCTTGACGTACAATTTGATTCAGATTATTTTTGCATATGAGTACGATTTAATTTTATTACACACGTCGATGCAGATAGTGTTTGAAAGGAAAACAATATGTTTCAGTTTATAAATTAAATGTTTTACTAAAATGAGAAGTATGTTTTTGCACATAGCTCTGGTTTATTACAAAACATTGTAGGAGATTCAAGGTCATTATATTACTATGACGAGCTAGACTCGTCATTTGAGTCCAAGGGGTTAAGTGGCTCAGAAAAAACTGTCGTATCTAGTTAAGCACATTATAATTCGCTGTTTCTAATGTAAATCCTAAAGGATAAGAATATTTGAAAATTCATTCATATATTCGTGTTTATACATTATTACTGCATTATCAAATTTGTTATGAATTTTTGAAAAATCAATAATTATTTAACTAAATTAAATTGTAGACGCTGGTCACCGGTGACCCCTGTGTCAGTCAACTGAAAGTCAAACTTGTTACATCAAGCTTCTTGTAACTTGAAAATTGTTTAATCTTGTCAGCAGTAAACTGCAGAGACCTTAGTATTGTTCTTACAGAAACCCCAAAATGAGTTAACAATAAATATTCCAGCTTCGATTTCCACCGAAGAGAAAATTTGTTTTGTACGATTGTAATTAGAACACCTGAGCTGTTCAAACAACACTTATAGTAAATTTTATTTACTATACACGATAACAACGATATCGATAGCGTATTCGTTTCTCCGAATCTGATACGCGAGTGTGTCATCAGAAGAGGACTCACTGCTTTCCCACGATTACGTAATATTAATTTAGATCAATCTAGCCTATTCAGACACAACATTCGTTGCAGGCAGTCGAAAGATTAGGCTATCATTGGTGTTGTCGTGTCATCGACACTTTACATCGTCTAGCCACTTGTCTAGCGGAGCTATGATTTCACAGGAATTTCAAGACAGATCAATCAAGATAACGAAGTCGACCGAACGATTGGTGTCATCGGGACACTTCGCTGGTGAACAGGCGACGGAGCAAGCTTACGCGATCCTTGGCGCCGCGGCTGATTATGTCAACGATTTGGATCAGTATGAATCGTTGCTGAACAGAGCAGTGGCCTTCTTCGATTCGGCGCGATCGGTGAGCATGCCATTGACCTTCTGCGACACTTGGCTTCGGTGCTAATGAAAATCGAACCTAACTCAACCTTTTTTATCGTCTCATCAGCTTTCTCCTTAGAACATAGCTCAACCTAACTCACCTCACAAGGGAATTTCGATATTTCAAAAATTTCGATTTTTTTTTAAACTTTGTAGATTTGCCGAGGACCTCAATGGGAATATCAGGCAATTTTTTGTTTTTGCTATGTTTTGGTTCTTCAGGGTGAAAACACCCCTTAAAGGTTAATGTGTGTTATCCTATGTTCCTGTATTTCTTGGAAACTGTAAGTAATAAGGGTGTTGTTTTTTTATTTAAAAAACAAAATGACTGTCACATTGTTTATTCTAGCAACTTTTTTATGTCTACTATAATTTTGAAGATATACAAAAAAAATATGAGGACACACATTAAACTCGAAGGGGTGCTTTCACCCTGAAGAACCGAAAGATGTCAAAAATAAAAAGTTTCCTGATATTTCCATTCAGATCGTCTACAAGCCAACAAAGTTCAAAACAAGTTGGAATTTTAAGATTAACGAACTTCTCGTGCCAGTGTAATTCAACTTGATTTGATCAGTTTATTCGAGTTTTCGGTCTACTGCTGGAAAATTCTAACTATATTGTTCAAGGTCTTATTTCTACTTACAAAACGACTTCCTAATTTTTAATCCTTTGTAGGATAGTAGTACAATAATGTACCATTTTATTTAAAGAATGTAGCTGCCACAGTTCTTAGTATAATAGTACTCCATCACTAGGTTCGTGTCTACCACCATATTTTATGCATGATCAGGTTACGGATTACAAATTTTTTATTTTACGTGGACTGTGAGGATCCTGGCAGTGTACAAAATTCGAAGAAAAAGTCAATTGTTTGTCTTTGCTTTCTGCCCTGTAAGGGGTTAATAAAGGTAGACCAAATCTTCACGTTGAAACCTGATTACATGGAATTCTTCGGAAAAGAAAAATCGCACAACTTCATTTTTTCGGAAGTACCTGAATCGCAAATAGTTAATTTTCGAGGTATCTGAATTCAGAAGTCCATGTTCCAGAAGCACCTGAATGGCGAAGGCTTAATTTTGTAGGTACCTGAATACAAGGTTGCATTTTCCCGAAGTACCTGAATCGCAAATAGTCAATTTTCGAGGTATCTGAATCCAGAAGTCCATGTTCCAGAAGTGCCTGAATGGCGAAAGCTTATTTTTTAGGTACCTGAATACAAAGTTGCATTTCCCCGAAGTACCTGAATTGCATATAGTCGATTTTCGAGGAATCTGAATCCAGAAGTCTGTTCCAGAAGTACCCGAATGGCGAAAGTTTAATTTTTTAGGTACCTCGATACAAAATTGCATTTCCCCGAAGTACCTGAATTGCAAATAGTCACTTTCGAGGTACCTGAATTCAGGAATTCATGTTTCCCAAATGCCTGACTGATAAGGACTTGCGTTTCGAAGTGCCTGAATGCAACATTCTTTTGCTCCAAGTCGTCTTGTAAGAGTGGACGTGAACTAGAATGACTCGGATTTACAATAATATAATGCAAATAGGTTCGAATGTAGTTTATAACTTTTCAATTCCAAGTAGTAGAAGAACCTGACAGAATCTTTTCCAGTCTTCCGTGAGTGACTTACTAAAAATTTTGGTTTCGTTTGAGTTATATGACTTGTGGAAAGTAGAGACTATTTAACCCAGTGATGGTCACGAGAGCTCTGGCCTGCCCCTATTCTACGTGTATTTCCCACATGCGTACTACTAACATCATGCTGTGCTACCATAAATTAAATTGGATATTTTAATTTTTGTGTTTTACATGTTTATGGACCATTTAACAGAACTTATAAAAATTTAAATTAAATCATGTTGCTTCCGGTGGCTTCCTAAAAATTGGCAACGCTCAGAGTTTATTCCAGTGTCCTCGGAATTAGACCTTTCAGAGTCATTTGCTATACTTTGCAGGCCATCACGAAGTTGGATCAACTCGAAATCCAGTTGGTCACGACGGAACATCCACCATTTTCAGCGAGATTAGCGCGTTTTCATGCTCAGACTGTTGCCACTATAGAAGACGTTACTTCGAAACCATTAGCGGAAGGATACGCCCTTCTTGATGTTACCGGAAGAGGAGCGCCTGGAGCGGAGGTCAGATTAATTATAATATTTAATTGTTCTTCATTTGTTGGCACGCGCCCAGTGGAAGAATTGTTGATTAAACCCAGGCATCTACCTTGAAGAAACAGCAGTTTTAACACTTTGTCTGTCATGTCACCAATATGTGGGGTGACACACTTAAATTCAGTTGTTATTTATCTGACTACCAATAGTACTAGTAAAAATATCCAAAACGGTCTAACAGAACCAGTAAAAAACGATAAACAATTACTAATATCATTGAATAAAAAGGGCATAATTTGAGATTACTTTCATATTGTATCAGAGTCTAGAAAGTGTTTTTAGCCTATGTAGCGTGGCAGTCAACGTGTTATAGTAATTTATGAATAAAACTGTCATATACAGGGTGTACCATGTTTGTATTCCCATGTGAATATCTTCGAAACTGTTAGTGACATCGAAAAGTTTTCCACAAAAAAGTTAAATGATTTTGAGGGGCACACTGTGGTGTCAGTAACTTTCTTCTGGGTGGAGACGTACCGATGATATGAAAGTCGCCTTTATTATAAAAATATTATGTTGTGTGTGCCGGTAATCTATTACTTTAGTAAATATTTAAATTTCAATTTTGTAAAATGCTACTTCTTAGATCAGAATACCTTCTAAACTAACAGTTTTTCTGCACAAGTATCCTAATACATTTTTATTCAGAATGAGGAACTGTAACTATTAATGCACTACAAAAGCTTACGGTAAAATTTTGATTAAAGAAACAAAATATAATATTGCTTAACAGTAAGCAAATTGACAACTTTCTTTAGAATATATCGAATGATAATTACCCGATACAAAATAAAATACAGTAAACTCACTGAGAACGTCCTAATAGTCATCTATTTTTTTTGATGAACTATTTAATTCTATCTCGAAATTGTTGATCCTCTTCAGGGTGTGAGACGCACGGTAGAGGAACTGGAGAACCGGAAGATCCGGCTGATGGAACGGTGCACGGCTCACGAGAAAGAGAATCTCGAAATATCGAGAATCATCAACACGTTTCTGGACAAGCACGACGAGCTACAGAAATGGTTACTCAGCATCCCCGAGGCGTTTCTTCAGGGTCACCAGGACATGGGCAGCGACGTGCCGATGGCAGAAGATTTCTGTCGACTGCATCGTCAGTTATTGAACGATCTTGAGCAGCGAACAGAAGAGGTGGAACATCTTGAATTCGAGATACTGCCAATTAGAGAACGCCTGGAGGAATCGCAGAGAATGCAACTGCAGTCGAAAGTGGAGGAGCTTGAGGGTGCCTGGACGAAGACGAAGAATCTCGTGGCGAAAAGGATCGAACTGGGATCCCTTTATTTACAGTTCCATGTGGTCGTCGAAGAACTGACCAGGGAGGTCGAGTCGATCGAGGGAGAGCTGAAGAGACAGGCTAATGTTTTGGATGAGGCGAAGGTTGAGGAGCTCGGAAAACGGTGGAAGGATCTTCAGCCTCTTTATCTGAAACTCACTGGCAGTGGAAAGGCTTTCTTAGACGCTGCTGTAAAGGTATTGATTTAATATTTGTAATTTATGATTGTAATTTGCAATATTTGGCATTTTATTGAATTTAACGTCTATAACCCGGCGGTGGATACATAAACTTCTGAAACATAAGTATCCACATGGGGTGTTCATGGACCCCCCATAAGAAGTAATATTTATTGACTACGATATGTAAAAATCCGTGTGTTTTATGATTCTTTATTAAAACTGGCACACTATAGATCTAAAAAAAAAACATTAACTTTACTCGATACTATACAACAAAAATATTAATAAACAAACAAATCATAAACTAGTCATTAGATCAGGCATCTCTCCTAGGAGTGAGGGTCTACTAGACCCCATGTGTGCCCTCCCGGGTTAACACGTTGTATTCCACAGTGAAAACAGCCATACCTAATCAGACACGATGTCATATACTACTTTTAATACAAATCGTAAAGAAAAAATGATTTGAGTACTCTATCGTGTTCTTCTGTTCTTCCTACACTATTGTTTCAGTGTGAAGTTTGCTCAGAATTTTGTAACAATCAATAATTATTTAATTAAATTACATCTGAGGTGTTGGTCACTGGTGACCCCCACGGTAGTCAACGTGTTAAGGATATAATTTAGTTGTTTTTTCACCATAAACGTGAATCTAATTTTTTTATAAATCTTGTAATTTGGTAGCTCTAAATTTTTTTAATTCAGTTTCTTCTTGTTTTAATAAAAACGAAACACCTTTTTAGATCAACGATCCTTACCTTGACGTACCCAGAGCTTGTTTGTGCGTTCAAACGCTGTTAGAGAAGTTCGCCAACAGACAATTAACGGTGACGGAATCCTGGGAGAAATGGCGGACCACCATCGAGATTTTGAGAACGACGCGTATCGAGCACGAACGAAAAGTTGAAGAAAGTACACGGGTAACTGTCCAGACTCTTTCATTTCATACCCGTGTGCAAGGAGCTATACATTTTATAAGTCTAAGTTGAAATTTACCTGTATATGAACGTTCATTTGTTTAGACAATAGCGTCGGTGTCCAAATTCAGCGAACGACTGTATCCATTGATAAGAACTCCATCGCCGAAAACATCAGCGATCCACCAAGATTTGGAAACGAAACTTCGAATTATCCCTGAATTGAACAAGGCTGTCAACGAATTGGACTTCAGCATCAAAGGCATGAATTCTTTGGCTCAAAAAGGTAATTAAACAAACGAAAGTACAAAGAAACGAAACTCACATGAAGGATTATGAGTAAGCCGTGGATGTTCGAACAATTCAGCATATCGAAATACATGAAACGGGCGAATTTTGAGAAATTCGCGAAATAGAAAATGAGATTCTGAAATATTTACATGATTACAAAATTATTCTCGTAGTAGCGTTTTTTTTATCTATAGTAATGTTAAATTATTGAAGAGTAAACCGCAACATGTTTTAACGTAACATTAGTGGCGTGTCGTTTGACCTGTTTTATTCAACAGAGACTCAACAAAAAAGTACATAATTTTCTTTACAAAAAGAAGTTGCCCTTGACATGAGCTTTAAAAAGACAGTTTAAACGATTCATCTTTTGCACCAACTGATTCTACAACGAGAATAGAGAAACTACGTTGTCTACTATTACTCGAAAAAATTAATAGTATAAACATTGTTTGAAATGATACTTATGTATCTTGTAACATCCTGTATATTTGTACGATCATCCGTAGCCTAATTATCAGACACTACACTATAGAGTCAGCTTTTTAACGATTAAATTTATTAATTTCTTTCCTTGTTATTTTTCTCTGTTCTCCGTTAAATTATTTTTCGTTGTTGTTTTTATTTTCTTCTGTTCTCTTTATCCGTACAATTGTTTTTTATCATTCACTGTGAACTACACTGTGTTACCTTTCGATTACTATTAGTATAATCCATAGGGACATTCTCTCATTTACTGAATAAACCAAATTAAATTAAACAGGAAACGCAGTTGACGAGGATATCCTGAAGAAGCTTCACGAGATGCACGACAACCTGCGAACATCCTCGAAGGACTACGAGAGTCTTGTTAACTCGATGATCTCCATTTTCCAAAATATCATAGAAGTAAGATTACTTGTCTCAAACAACCACTATCTACTAATTACAATTCAATCGTTTAATATTGAAAGGGTGTATATCCATATTTTAAGAAAATTAAGTTATACGATGTTCTAACCCTGTTCAGAGTTGAAAGGACTCATTCCTAACGTTACTGTGTATAAAGTTTCGAACCATTGAAAATATCATTTGTTGTTGTTTGTTGTCAAGGAAGTTTTTATTGCCTGGTGTAAAATTTTCCAAAATGGACATACGCTGTCAATTATAAACGATTCCATCTTTCTCTAATTAATTTTAATTAATTTCAAGGTCGAGTGTAAAATCGATCTACTGAAAGTCCAAGCAGAGCGTGTGACGTCCTTGACGAAACTGTTCGAAGTGGACACGGCCATAAGCGAGCTGGACGCAGCAAAATGGTCGATCTCTGATCGATTGAGCAATATAAGATTGAAAACGCAGGATACGATCGCAAGAATCGAGCAACAGGAACCACCGGAAGCCGGTGCCCAGGATATCGAAAAGCTGAGACGCGCCGTTGAGTCGCTGGCGATCGATTTCGATTTGTTCTGGTCGCAAACTACGACTCGAATAGAGGAACATCGACGAACCTGCACCTTTGCAGAAGATCTCGAAAGGATCGACAGCGAGCTACGCGGTCTGAACGAACACCTGAAGAACGTGGACGGTAGAATTGGAGAAAATCTGCAGACAGCGAGATCTGTCGCTTCCTGTTTTGTGCAATTTGAAAAAACTGTCACGGTAAGAATTTTTTGACTACGAAAATATAAAAGGGTCTGTTTGAAGTCGTGGTAGAACCGAAAAAGGCGTGATTCCTGGTGCATGATTAACACTTTATCCATTGGGTGTTCTGAGTATGATCAATGACTTGTTACTGAAGCTATTTTAACACTTCGACGGCCGCAATATATTTTGCAGGCATCAATTGAGTCGTTTAACACTAAAACTGCCACGACCGGTCAAATGATCGTCTTCAAACTTTTGATTAAAAATTCTGCATTGTTATCGCTCTCGTTTTTTCCTATAATATACATATGTATATAGTCCTCCTTTATAGCTTCTTCATGGAAAACAAACAAATATTTCCTAACACTAATCATTCTCAAGAAAATATTGCTACTTGTGCTTGTCGCTATTATTTTCTCCTCAGCATTTTTGAAAGACTAACAATATTTTCAACTTGCTTCCTAACACGCCTAACGTAGCAGATAATACAGAATCGGTAAGTGCAATTATGTTAATCGTCTCATAGAGAATCAATTTAATTTTCTTAGTAAGGAATTTGTGGTACTATGATGTTCCATTTTCTTTTGTTCGTAGATCTTAGAAGAAAGAATCGAAACATTCGTAAAAACTACCGAAGAGACGATCACCACTTTAACCCCTCAAATCGCGGACGACATTTCTGCGTTGAGGGAGAGATGGAGGAACTTGAAGAGAAAGATCGACGAGACGAAGAAACGAATGAATCTGTGCATAGAGTACTTCATGCTTCTGGAAGAAGCTAAAGAGTGGAACAGGGAAGGCAGTAAATTGCTGGTGGTGATCGCCAGGAAAGCGACCACGGTGAAGACACCGAGAGACGCGATGGATTTGCTCGAAGAAATCGATCGTTACCTAAAACCCGGCGAAGATGTGCAAGAAAAGAGAATAGAGAAATTAAAGCAATTGTCAACGATTATTTTCGGTAATTAGCCAACAAACCAATGTTTTAACAAATGTCATACGATTCCATTTTAACCCCCAGCTTTACGAATTTTTCAACGGCAGTCTGATGCTGAAGTTTATTATTTAACTACTATAAATTTGGTTTAATCTTTTATTCAATAAATAAAATGCTATTTGCATGAGTCTGACTAGTTACAGAAATTTCGACTCTGTCACAGAATGTGTCAACACTTTGACTGCCATGTCATCCATGTAGAGGTGACATATATACTTTTCTATGAATTATGCTATCTACTGAACCGTGAACAATATTTTTGAAAAGATTAATTTTATTATAACTTAAAATTTGCCATTAAGTGTTAATGGAAATAAGAAATTAATTTATTACCTGTCCAAAACAGATATCATTTTCTATGCATCTGTTTGTCTGTCACAAATTCTGAAATAGTCAAAATTGACTGGACTGTTATGATTATTATGAATACTATAAAGTTTACTAATTTTGTCCATCAGGTACAGACAGATTACCGCAGTTCAATGAGGTGATAGTGGAAAATCGTCAGATGTTGGACTCGTTCGCTGTAGTTTCGTCGGAGCTTCGCACGTTGGCGCAGAACCTGAAGAACGCGGAAGATCTGCGAGAAAAGTTGCGAATAGAGAAACAGGAAGCGGACGAGAAGCTGCAGGCGGCGAAGATCGAAATGGCCGCAGCGGAAGCGGCTCGAGAGGAAGCGGAGAACGCGAGAAAAGTCGCTGAGAAGCTGGCTGCTGAAACTTTGGAAAAAGCTGCAAACGAAGCGAAGAAATTGAAAGAGGAGAGAGAAATAAAAATAGTTTCCGCTCCTCCCTCGTTTTCGGTGTCGGCGCAGACTGAGAAAATTGAAAGCGCCGACGAGAGTTTCGTTCACGAAACTGTGACTTCCGCCATCACTACGAAAGAAATACACATTTTGCAGAAGGTAATATTAATTTGCCTTTATAGTAAACATTATGTGTAAACATTATATTGTTAATTGTTGTCGGTTTAGAACAGAGGGATAAACAAATTTCACTAAAATATGAGATAAATTACTTCTAATCCATTCGACTGGAAAGTTAGTTCGTCATGTATATAAAATATAATTATTCTTCTAACGTCACTGTTTCTTGAGAAACTATACTTACCAACAATCACCGATATTTTTGACGTCATACCCAGACCACAGCCTATATGGCCAAGCCTTACTCTGGATGGCCATCTCCGCTTTGTTCTAAAATTTTTCTAATTTTTTAATTGTTCATAATGCAGTATGCTTCATTCAATTTGTAATATTACACACTGATTTTTTAATGTCATAGTATTTACGAATATTTGTGCAAGAAAATTAGTTAAATGTACAAAATGTTACTGAAGTAAATTTGACGAACTATTCAGAGACTATTATACTCATCTTGAAGATGTTAAACAACTGTTACCGCTTTTATTCCACAGTTCAGATTTTTGATCAGAATTCGTAATTATGCAAGTATTCTTGAGAATATTTAATAGTTCCCGATACATGAATATAAAAAATGCTTCATCGATGAAGAAAATTATTCTGAATAATATGATTTTATAAAAAGTCTATCCTAGGCAAGAAATAATTTCAATTTAACGCGAAATATTTTTATAATCGTAAGTCAAATGATATTCCTCCAAATTGTATTTAATTTTCAGACGGAAGTCGAGAAAACGGTCCCAGCGATCGAACGAGAACCAAGTCCACCGAAAAGAATTATCACGGAAGAAACACACGAGAAAATTTCTGAAGAAGTTCACAAAGAAAATATTCCTCCATTGGCTCCAGAATTTACAGTGCCCTTGAACGACGCCACCGTACAAGAGGGTGAAAGATTCACTTTCGAATGTCACTTGATTGGACATCCTCCACCGGAAGTCGTCTGGTACAAAGACGGCATTTCCATTCTGAATAATCCTGATTATCTGACCACTTATGCTCAGGGAGTTTGCACGTTGACTATCGAAGAAACTTTTGCTGAAGATTCTGCGAAGTACACTTGCAGAGCGTTCAATATCGCTGGATCCACCGAATCGTCCGCCATGTTGACTGTTAAAGGTAATTGAGCCATTAGGGTTTTCTTTCTTAGCATGTAATATATTTATGTTTACATAAATTAGCAAATTAACAATATGAAATAGGAATACATTATGTAAAAATGAAATGATTATAATAAACATTTAACAGTTAAATTTTTCGAAAATGTTTAAGACAGTTTTCAGGATTATAGGTAAATATAGTTGGCATCAAGTGTGGTGTATTGACATTTTAAGCAGAGAAACAAAAATAATTAGAATTCTACATATTATTGTTCAGACTGTGGATGTTTATCCAAATATACATTTTCACAGTTCAATACTTTTCATGTTAATGCAGTTATAGAAATGATATTTTGACAAAACTGTATTTCATTGTGTATCTTTTAAAAAACTGTACTTTTTGTTTCTTCAGGGTTTTAAGTTTGCATTGTTCGAATATTTAAATGTTAAAGTGCATATATATTCTCAATCTAGTTATGTTGGTATTTGCAATTAGTATCGTATAATATTAGTATTAAAAAATATGTTACTCATGAATAAAATAGCACGAATTTGGAGATCACCAGTTTACTCTTCAATCTTTGATATTGCAGTCAAAATATGTACAATTTATATTAGAATACAAATATGAACGACAATCGTTATTACTGTTAATTTAATTTTTCAGAAACAGCGCCAGAAGAGCAACCAAGTCCTCCAGTTTTCGTGAAAAGCTTAGAAGAATCGACAGCAGTGGAAGGCTCATCGCACAGAATGGACTGCACAGTCGAGGGCAATCCTTTGCCCACTGTTCAATGGTACAAGAACGACATAAACATTGATAACTCTCCAGATTATATCATCACATACAACAATGGCGAAGCTGTTCTGAAATTCGAAGAGGTATTCCTGGAAGATAAGGCTACTTACACGTGCAAAGCGGCGAATAAGTTGGGTCAAGCATCTACGTCTGCTGTTCTTAACGTTGAACGTAAGTAAAATACGTAATTATTAATAACAAATTTTAATAAATGAATTTTACGTTAGCGTGCTGCGTTAGTATATCATTACTTGAATGATAGGCGTGTCACTGTATTTAAGTTTTTATTATTTTGTCTGAAATTTGTAGCCTTGAAACCAACTATGGAGAAACCATACTTTGTGACGCCATTATCGAACGCCATGGGCAGGGCAGGTCAAAGGGTGAAGCTCGAATGCGAAGCAAAAGGAAATCCTGTGCCCTCGTTGACCTGGTACCATGATGGAAGACAGGTCGAAGAAACCATGCACTTGAAGGTAAAATTTTTCATACTTATTAAATTATTCTAATTCCAATTGAATCTCTTCTTCCATATCTTCAATTATTGCAAAGTACCCCACATGATTAAACATAATGTGAATTTACGAAAACTGATCAGAAGAATCAAATTACACGAGAAAGTATTAGAATTTCATTAGCAGGTTGATTGTTATGTTACGATGTGAAAACTGTATTACTATTAATCAATCTAATTTACAGTTTTCATAGTTTGTAGTTCTGTTAAATCTGGCAAGAACTGTTAGGATGAGTAATAAGTTCGTTTGGAGTTTGATAGTATATGCAGAGTGTTACTGAATCGATGGTCCAAGTTTCAGGAGCATGTAGTACATTCATAAAGGAACAAAAAGTATCTAATCAACGTAGGTCCTAAAATTAACCGTTTAAATGTTACAGGCACTTAAAGATGTTCCATATATTGTTACGGCCTGTGCGAAGAACGCCCATGGGCGTTTCAATAATATGCATATTAAACGAATATAGCGACTATCCGCATGTGACGTACGGTCATCGTATAAATTGCATCGAAAAACTTACTTCTTCCAAAATTTCACATCTCATGCGGAAAGCCGCTAAAACTGTTTAACTCTTTTGTTACGAAGGTCTTACGTATACATCCTAAAAAAGTAGCCTCTCGTACGCGAACGGCCAGTATAGTGATCTCATAAATCACTGGTTAGTTGCAAATTCTATGCGAACATTTAGGCTCATATTAACACTCAATCACCATTCAGAAGAGTACTATTTATTATTTACTTTTGTGATAATTTTATTCAAAGGCCAATATGAAATTTTTTCACCAAAAATTGCGTCTGGTCTTTGCAGTGATAATCCAAATTTTTATTGAAGAATTCAGAACAATATACGGTGAAATTCTACCATACGCACAGTCAAACCCTTAATAGATAAAATCGAATAATATATTCATACTTATTTAAACTATGTTTTATAAGATAGGGAATAACATCACTTATGGGACGACTTCAAACAAATTGCAATTTTCTCTGTTTCGTATCATTCAATAGATGAGCTTCATGGAAATTGGAAACCCGTTTCTCTCCATCTCCCTCAATTTTTTAACAAAAATGCGTGCCTCAATGTCCTGATATCATTTCTTCTTTTTCTAATAGCCCCCCAAAGAAATTGGTCCCACGTTCACCAATTACAAGTTCATACCCAGGTCGAGATTTTCAATAAAAATCTCGTTTTCCTCGTGCTCTCTCTCTTTTATCCCCCAATCCAGCATCGGAGCGACGTGACCCGGTATTTTTAGCGACTTGCACGCGCCGAATTCAAAATAAAGCAACCGGCCGGCGAGGGAAAACGAGCAGCTGAAATCGAGCGCTTCAGGGTGTCGCGATACGTTGTTTCAGATACAAACGGATGGCGGTCGTAGCTGCTTGATCATCAGCGAGGCTTTCGCGAAGGATGCCGGATGTTACACGGTGGTCGCAAGGAACGATGCCGGCGAGGCCACGGTGTCCTGTAACGTCTCCGTGAAAGGACGACTTCCTCACGAAACGAGCGACTCCGAATTCACCTGCAGCGACATGGAGCCCGTGGTCCCCAAGATTCAGACGCCCCTGAAAGATCAGAAGGGCCAGGAAGGTCGGTCCATCCGGCTGGACTGCGTGATCGTTGGTCAGCCTGAACCTGAGGTGAGTATCGTGAAAGTTTCTTTTCCAACCTGATGAATAGACTGCGGATGTTTATGTAACTATACATTTTTACACTTCGATTTTTTTTATGTTAATACAGTTAAATACAAGGTGGATAAAATGGACTGGATACTTTAAAACTGAATAACTTTCTTGTACTTTGAATATAGAAAGTATAAATGGAATTGCAGTTGACTATCAATAGGAAAGTAATTTATCTAATTTTCAAAATGATTTGCATTGCCTTTTCAATATTAGCCTGCGCGCGCACTGTTTTTTGACGACCGACGAGAAGCGTCCTTTTAAATATTTGAGCACCGAATTGGTATTTTCGAATTTTTGTACCGCATCTATAACTGTCTACTTAGATACCTTAGGTCGATTTTTGTGAGTTGGAGACCATCTACCTAAGGTTTCAGCCACACTTTGGTTGGTTTAGTACCATGATTTTATTTAAAAAATCCTTTCATCGGTTAAATAAATCATTTTTTTAAACGACAGTATAATTTTCAAACTGCAATCGAAAATTTCGTTGTTGGGGACAAATAATTTTTATAATTGGCAATACTGAAAATTATTCTGTTAAAGAGATATTTCAATTTCAAATATTCGGTCCTTTTTCATCCACAGCGTAAATGAAACTTCAAGAAGACTACATTTGCTCTTAGATATCTTCAAAATATGCAATTTCTATTTTGCTAAGTTATTGAATATCCATCATGCACCAACTTGGGTATATTAAATTGCATAAACATCCATAGTTTAGTGTCAAAACAACAGAGTCTCCCATTATGATTCAACTGTATAGATGTCCTAATTTTTCAGACTTCTTTTTTTTTAACGTAGGTCTCATTAATCCACTTTTAATCGTTATAAACGTTTACTTTAGGATCCAAAAGTTTTATCATTAGTCTGAAACCTCATTTCCATGTACAGAGTAATCAATTTGTTCGAAATTTTCAAATATCTTTTTTTAAATGTGTGTAGGTGATTTGGTACCACGACGATCAGCCTGTGAAGGAATCTGCCGACTTCCAGCTGCTGTTCCAGGGTGACAAGTGCTCCTTGGTGATCCACGAGGCTTTCCTGGACGACGCCGGTGTGTACAAAGTAGTCGCTATTAATTCTGGCGGCGAAGCGTCTAGTCAATGTACATTAACAGTGACACGTACGTACGATTCGTATCAATAAAGTAAAATAGCTGTTACATAGTATAGGGCACCTTCAAAAAGCTCGAAATGAAATTTAAACTTACAGTTCTATGAACGGATACATAGGTTCCGAAAGAAATCGTGTCAGGTGTGCTACAGGCCACCATACTGGTCCAAGCATCGATATTTATTACTGGCTACGAAGTTTTGTATTTGGGCGAATTATTACGTCAGACAATTTAATTAAAGTACTTATATCGTAGCGATTTTACGTGAATACAGGGGGCCGTACTTTTTTAAATAACAATAAATTATTTATTTTAATTCTGTCACTCACAATGTCTCGCGGAAAACTCTGCGAGAGAGTCGACACTCGAAACTTTCATACGCACACACTCACACAGATAACACTCATGCACTCCTTACACCATAATCAAATTTCGACCAACTGTTTGAACGTGTCGAATCCAATGACAAAGCCCCACAATATTTTGTTAAGTATTCTGCAGTTCAACGACGCTGAAATAACTTAACACTTAACATCGTACATGTTACAGCAAAAATATTCAATCCAACGCATATTTTACAGTAGAAAACTTCAGCATATGGCGCTCATTCTCGAAATTTTTAGAATTGAAAAGGTGAAGAAACAAAATAGATCTTGATGTGTCGAGGAATCGTCTAACTATTGATACGCTGTAGAAACGTGGTCTCAGTTTTTTCAAACCATAATATTCTTTTAAAGTGACAAAATGAAATAAGAATTTCGTTTTGGTGCAGCGGTTTCCGTTCCCGATAAGTTGGACGAGGGCCGGAAGGAAGTCGAGGATGCAGCAGCGTCACCGCCCAAGTTCGTGAAACTTCCGACGGACTCGTTGGTGGCCGAAGGCGAAAATGCGATCTTCGAATGCGCCGTGATCGGAGTACCGAGACCGGAACTGAGATGGTTCTCCGACAGCGGAGAGATCACTGGGAACGAAAGAATCTCGGTGAGTGTTTACTAAAATCCAGCGAAGTCGATTGAACAAATACACGCGACTTGTTTGAGTAAGTTCACCCGAGAATGTTAGGTGCTCGCTGGAATTTGTTTTTCAAGGCCTATTTAGAGATAGAATACCGTAAACAGTACACAGGGTGATTCAAGCAGCTGAGGTGGGGTGTAGCTTCCGGTATAGGTTTCTGAAAATAAAAAAAATGGTAGAGGGAAAAGTTGAATGGCATAAAAATATCTAATTTTCTATGATCTCGGTTTTTTCGTAAGTGTAACGATATACCTGAAGACTGTATTTAGATCTTTTTCTTTGAATGGAAGGGATTGTTTCTTTCACATAGGTCGACTCTTCAGGTGCATTGTCAGTTACAATACTGCCTCCCTTAGCTGAATTGTCCTAACTAACATTTGGAAATATCCGAGAAAAATGTAGTTTTATCATTAAAAACCGAACGAAAAGCAGTTAGAACAAATGAATTAAACTGTTTGTAAACCCGCACAAAGCACGTAGGGTATTCTAACTTTGCTTGAAAGGTGAAAAGCATATCGAACTCCAAATATTTCAAAGTATCTTAAACAATGAAAAATGGTAGATCGGACATTTGAACTGAGGAGGACAGAATTCATGTAGAAAAACATGGATAGCCTTGAGAAAGAAGAACTGCAAATAAGTAAAATAACATTAATCTTACTTCAAAGAAGAGTAGTGGAAAATTGTTAAATAAAGGAAGTTCTAATCTGTACCATACGAATTTGACGTTCCGCATGAATCAACCTAATACAATATTCATATTTCAATATACACTCATAATCGTAGAAAGTGTCTACCTTTTCTTGGATTACTCTGTATAATGAATATTCACAAATGAGTAGCTTAATAATAAGAGAATCGAGCGTTTACATCAGTGATGTCCACGGGAGCTCCGACCTTCCCCCACTCTAGGGAACTGTAACGAGGGGAGTAGATCTAAAGTGGGGAAAGGCCGGAGCTCCCGTGGCCATCACTGGTTAACGTTAAAATTAAATTACTAAAGCTCACTCCAAAGTTTATCTGCTTATAAAATTTACGAAGCTTTGAGTTCCTTTGCAAATTATTTTTAAACGAACGTCCTCTAAAAGTATACTTTTAAATATCATTTAGATCGAGCGAAAAGAGGATGGAACTGGTATCCTGAGGATCTCATCAGCGATTCCTGAAGACAGAGGAAATTACGTGGCGAAGGCTGTGAACTTGCATGGAGAAGCGAAGGCTTTTGCCAGGCTGGTCGTCAGATCATTAGGCGACTTCAGAAGGAAGGAGGAGTTCGTTCAAATGGAAGAAAAACTCATTGCACCCACGTTTAAAGAGAAATTTGAAGACAGAAGCGTACCGCAGGGAGTTTCTACGAAGTTCGAGTGCATTGTCGTTGGAAAGCCGTCTCCTAAAGTAAGAATACTATAAGTAAACTATGGCATCTGTCAGGTGAGGTGTCACATACCCCAATGAAATTTAATTGCATGCCCTTTGCAGTAATGTGGCAGTACGTCATCTAGTGGCTCTGCAGCTTCTTCTAATGAATCATAGATATGAACTCGACAAAAGAAATGTTATTTGTGCTGGAAGAATAGACAAAATATAGAAGATGCTTCTATTAGGTTGTCCCAAAAGTTCATTTCGTTTTTTTACTAGATATTAAGTATACAAAATTTGATGAACGGTACAATATTATTGAAGTATGTACGACCCATTCTCTTCTATCACCTTCCTTCATCTCTCTAGAAGCCTCATAATGCCATTTTTCCTAAATTCCTTTGACTTACTGGCAAAATACTGATTGAGGTGATTTACCGAGCATGCAAAAGAATTTTTGGGACCACCTAATATATTATTATTTAAACAATTAAAAAAGGATACGTCACACCCCACCTGACAGACGCCTGATTAATATGAATGGTGTACCATAGTATGTGGAACCCACTTCAGAGGTAGATTCAACACTTTAAAAGAGTGACAAGAATTCTTGCAAACATATTTCCTGTTATGCTTGTTTTCAAGGTACGGTGAGTTTTGTGATCCAGTAATAATGTTCCCAATTTTGGGCCAATGATCTAGTAGGTCGTCTCCAATAAAAGTAAATAATAATAATAATAATTCCAATTCTAATCGATTTTTTATAAATGACGCTAGACATCCAACCTAGAGGCTGATAACTATTCTGTAAACACTATCTCATAACATTCTATATATTTCAGTTCATTCGGTTAATACAAGTATCATGTTATGAGTTTTTAATAAATAGACTACGGATCATTATCCAAACATACAACTTCAAATTCAGATATTTTTTGTTTTAGTATAGTCAAAGAAAAGAAAATTTGACAGAACTGTACTTTGTTCTTTAAATGTTACAAAATGTGTTTCTTTAATTTGTTGCTTACTTCATGAATTTTAACTATTACTTTTTCCTTCAGCTCTTATCAGTAGACTGCGGATGTTTATACAGTTCAATATACTCAAATATCTGAAGAATGAACATATAATAACGTAAATAAATAAAAATTCTACTTTTTGAATACATAAAGGATAAAATACAATTATGTGAAAAGTTTCACTTCTTCCGCTACATTAAAACAAAAATTATTGAACTCTAGAAATGTATATTTCTATAAACATCCGCAGTCTATTTATCAGTTCCAATATTCTTCGACGCTATAAAATCGTTCGGAATCGATTACAAGAAATTGATGGTCTCTGAAGTGCTCCGCATTCAAAGGTTTAATTAAAAACGATTAGAACCGATATCATAAGCGACACTAACTGCTCTGACATTTGTAAAGGCCATATGTCACCAATAGACTGCAGATTTTTATACAAATATTTATTGTGAGACTTCAATATTTTTGATTTCTATATATTGTTAGACTTCAATATTTTTTATTTCCATACATTGCTAGACTTCCATATTTTTGATTCCCATACATTGTTAAATTTCAATATTTTTGACTTCCATACATCGTCAGACTTCAATATTTTTCATTTCCACGTAGCTGACGAAACGCAGTCATGGCAAAGCTACATTTTGCGGTCGAAATGTTTAAAAGTACACTTTTTGTTTCATTTACTCTATAAAATGTATCTCCTTCACAAAATGGCATATATTAAATTACATACAGATTCACAATGTACTTAATAAACACTGATCAGA
Source organism: Macropis europaea (assembly GCA_916610135.2). Classification (NCBI taxonomy): domain Eukaryota; kingdom Metazoa; phylum Arthropoda; class Insecta; order Hymenoptera; family Melittidae; genus Macropis; species Macropis europaea. Next base: position 17,955,464 of record OU744345.1, on the reverse strand, counting down.
GTTTATAAAAGTGTCTCTAGGAGTACCACCATAATTTTTAAAAATTTCTTTCTACCACGTTCATTGTGAACCAGGTAGATCAACCCCTCTAACTTTCATTGCTGGATTGCCCCACTAATCTACTCGTTCTACCTGAATGGGCAGATCTACTCCCTCTGTTTACAAATGTTTAAAATCGATAAACGTCTATCACTATTTACCATGTATGGCTTCAAACATATACAAAACCTATATAAAAATAAAACAAGGAAAACAATGTGCCAATTGTGAGGGAAAATGATTGTAAAAATCCGCAATGAACGTGTTGAATGAAATCTGCAGAGGTTCTGACCACGCGGAGGATAGTTCGATGTGTATTATAGCGGAAATGGGTTCGAATATGCGATTTTTCTTAGTCCGTCTATGAAAGAAATTAGAAAATGAGGCGCGTGTCGAATCGTGGCGCCAGATCGAGAATCGTATTTCGAAGGTGTCGAGGAACGCGTAAAAGATGGGGCGCAGAGTTGGCCAGCCTGTCAGGAGGTAGCCGACCAAGAGTAATTTCGTGCCTCCGGGTTATATTTAAACGGGAACAATGTACCTGATGTGGAAATTCGCGGATGCAGCCGCGCCGCGAGGTACTCCGCGAAATTTTCTCTCGCATTCGCGAATCAGGTACTGCTGCCGCGTTCTCCACCGAATTTCTTCATGAAAATCGTTTCAAATTCGCCTGCACACCGAAAAGTCTCTTTTACGGAAATTTTCTGTGACGTCCACGAGTTAAACATCAGTCGAAAAATTAACAAAAGTCGAACTATCCTACGTGGGTGTGATTTTTTTCTAATTTCGACGAGTGACGTAAACTGGAAACGTTAAACGTCGATTGATGATTCGTTGCTGTCAGTTGTTTATGGGATATTAATAATGCCTTGATGGGAGAATTTTCAAGTTAAATATCAGTCGGAAAATTAAGGAAAGAAGAACTTTTCTATGTGGATGTGAATTTTGTTTCAATTTCAAGGGAGTGACGTAAATTAGAAACGTTAACTGTTGAATTATGATTCGTCACAGTCGATTTTTTTATCGGATATTAATAACATATTGATGGTAGAATTTTACGATTGCGTTATTGAAGGAGCTGTGTCGGATTTTCAGATTCAATGGCTTTTTAACGATCGCCCCGTTCATGGGAAGGATTTCTTGGTGTCGGTCAGCGGGGATCGGCAGGTGTTGACGATTCCAGAGACCGGAAGCACGCATGTCGGTACCATTTCCTGTGTGGCGGAGAACGCTGCTGGCAAGGCGATCTGCAGTGCTCGATTAGAAATCGGTAAGCAACTTCACAAATTGTTCTAGAAATCACAACACACCCACGAACTCTTACTTTTTTAGACACTGACACAATAATTTTATTTATTGCACTGTCGCTTCATTTTAACCCTTCAACCATTCGTGCAGATCTCTCATTCCGTATTAGACATTATTCTAAACGCTTTAATAGTGAAAGGTGTATATATGCACCCTGGGAGAGTAGTGTTTTATGTACAAAAAGTCATTATAGTGGCATCGAGAACTAGTTGTCAGTTCCGAATAATGTATAAAACCCAGAGCTGCGTTAGAAGATAAAAATAAATGTGTCGGTGATTATAAAATTAGAGTAAGTCAAACATGTAAAAAACTTGAATTTATCCCTTATTTCGTGTTACATTGATGTTGGATTGCAATAATGTAGAAGCACTTTTGCAGAATAGTCGTAAATTAAACCGGAAAAGTCGAAACATCTCGAAACAAAAAATGTACGACTTAGGCTACTTTCATAATCACCGAAACAAATAATAAATAATGATTAATGTTATACGAATATATATTAAACGAAGCGTTCACTAGGGTAAAAAACAGAACATAATAAGAAAAATTAATAAAAGAAATTGACCGTTGTTGTTTAGCTGTTATTATTCCGGATATAGAGAATGACTTTCATTGAATGTTTGCCGCGGTCAAAGGGTTAATATAAAAACGATAGTCACAGATATAACACTAAATTTCAAGAAATGAAATTCTTTTAGAATACCCACTTTTAATTTCCAGTATCTATACTGTTAATCGACATAATGTTTATTATTATTAATTTTCAAACTTGAAGTCCTGTTAGACTGACTAAAAGAAATGGACGATGACTCATGAAATTCATCAAATGAATACATTATTTCAACCTCCTTTTATTTAACAAATTTCCAGGCCATTATGCTTTAAAAAAACTTTAAAATATCTATAACAAACTACATTTATAATACTCCTCCAAAATTCGTAGTCAGCCAATTGCATCAAAATTAAGAAAAAGAGTAAGCATGCAAATATTTGATCAATGAATCGTGAGTCACTTTATTTTTTGTATAAATAAGCACTCTGACACTTGAACAATGGTCATAGAAAACTATGAAAAATACATAGAAAATAAGAAAATTAATTAGATTTAATAATTACACCTTGATGTTTTATTAAAAATCCGACCAAATTGTAGGTTCAACCCAATATGCCATTAAACCCTTACCTTACGATTTCTCCAATAGCTATCTGTACTGAAATTTATTATGCTACATAATTATGTAAGTTTAGTAAGTATATCTATCAACATATACAATTTGCTTTAAATAATCTTTCGAGAGTCCAGGTTGCTAAAGTACCAAATGTTTAACAATTCATATTTGAATGAAACTCATATTTATAGCACATAGACTATAATCTGCATCACGAGTTAGACTCGTTAACACGTGTGCCGTGGGGGTCACCGGTGTCCGACGCCATAGGTTTAATATAATTAAATAACTATTAATCTCTACAAGATTCTAAAACATATTAATATTGCAATAATAATATAAACTACAAATTATAATATTAAATAATTACAAATTCTACTACATTACGATTTATATTAAAAATAACAAATTATAATATGTCTGACTAATTGTAAGTATGATTGTCTTCATTGTAGCGTTCGACGTTTTAATATCAGGCAAAGGGTTAACGATAGAATTTTTCAAGACTTAAAAATCGCTTTCAGATCGAATTTCGAGGATCTTTAGTGGCGGTGTCGATCTTTTCGGTAGCCGAACGTTTTTTATTACCAGCCCAGTAACGAATTCGTTTACTCGTTGCCAAAATACCGTCGAATCCTCGCAACGGTGCCACGAGTTATTAATACGCCCCTACGAATGGCAGCTTCATTCACGATCAGATGCACGAAATACTGTCACTTTGCTCGGGGATGAGAGAGAGATGCATGACACATGTGCAAAGAGGACGATGTTGCAATATTAACTCTGAAATTTGACACCGGTCCCTCTGAACTTCGCCCGAAAAATTGCAATGTTCGACGACCAGACGTCTCGCGAATTCTCTCAGAAGTTTTTTCGGTTCTATTACTCCGTTCGCATGAGTTCATGGGGAGCATTTTTGGTTCGACCGAAGCCGAAAGATTCACCTTCGATGTTACGTTAACTTTACGATCGATTCGAACGATAAACACGGCCGATGAATTCGTTTCCATCGAATCGTTGCTGAATTTGGTGATTCGAAATTTTTTCGCGTGATGCATTGTCGCGAGACGGGTGTTTTATGCTGGGAGGGTCGTTTTTATTTTTAACCGAGCCGCGACTAAACAAACGCTTTTCTCTTCTTTCACCGACGAAAAGTCACTTTGAGTCACGACTAATATTAGGTCGGTGCACATGCCGCGGCAATTAAATCTGACGTTTCTACGCCCACCTGTATGTACGTGTCCATGCGTGTGTACGATCCACGTAAAAACATATGCGTCCACCTACTCAGACGTTCGATTGCTTGTTTTCTGGAATATGTTACCGGAAACGGACAATAAAATGTGAGAGGTTTTGTAACCATTGCCTTTTCCTGTGCATTAAAATCGGTTTAATGTTGCGATAAACGATAAAATTCGATGAATGATTGAATTTATGATTTATGGACATGTTTTTGTATAAGCACTTTAGTTCGAAGATATAAGAAGGTGTTCTATAGTTTTCCTATGTACAAAGAAATATTTTATAATCTTTGTTATGATTTTTGTAATGTTATAGTGTTCTGTGTAAAATCTACTGTTTTATTATTTACGAAAGGTGTATATTTTTATAACTATCGCCGGTTCATTTATGTTAGCATTATTTTAACAGTTTGGAAAGCATAAAAATTTGGCAAATTGTTGAAATTCGTATCTTACAGTCATGCTTTTACATAAGTACTTTAGTTCGAAGAAGTCCAGGCCTGTTATTTGCACGTACAAACAAATATTTGTACTGTTATTTTAACAAAGCAAGTACTTTACAATTTTTATAATTATGTTTATAATGATGCAATGTTATCTGTATTCTACTGTAATTTTTGCATTATATATGCATTATTATATTCTTTGATGCTATTTGTAATGCGGAAAACGAGAATTGTTACAGCTATGGCTCTTTTATTATTATTAACATTATTTTAAAAGTATGATCAATAATAAAATACGATATTACATTCAACTATGACACACTCTTCGAACATGCTTTTGTGTGAATAATTCAGTTCGGAAGAATTCAGACCTGTGAATTATACATGTAAAGAAGTATTTACATTCTGCTTTTTTCTATAAAGAAAGTACGTTACAATCTTTCTTATGATTTTCATAATATTGTGTATGTTAGTATTCTAGATTTATTATTGTATTATTTCTGGTATTTCTACCGGAATATATTTATACTATATCCGGGTATAATAATTATTATCTTAATTCATTGGAGCATTATTTTTCTTCCATAATGAATACTTAACACATTCCGCGCATTGTGGGTCGTCCGCGCCCCACACATCAAATATCAGTATTCTAAAAAAGTGCTAATATTCCTTATATTCCAATTAAAACGAATGCCACAATGATCGTAAAAAAATAACGCTAACGTTATGTATTTACAAAAACTTATTTTTGCGTGTCTGACTAGTTGCGGAATTTTCCACTGAATCACGGAACGTCACGGGATATTATAGTGTGTCTGACTAGGTGTGTCGTTATTCACTTATTCAACGTACGTATTAAAAATTCATAGTAGAAAATGTCATAACTAGTCAGACGTGTTAAAATAGCTATTTACAAATACGTACCGGTGAAGGTATAAACAATTCCCTACTTGGTGATATATTTCTTATGTAACCATTGTAGTAGTTCCTTAGTTTATGAAATGAAAGCCAACATTTGATTCATCATGACCGAATATTAGTATTAATTATCGTCGGTAACGGTATGCTATTCTCAAAAACATTCATATTCATGTAGCATACTAGTTTTGAAATTTTTCTCTGTGACCTAAAGAAAATATAATTTCTTCATTCAAAGCATAACAATGCGATTATAATAGATTCAGAACTTGTCAATAGGTTGGTTAAAAAATTTTGTGGAATATTGAATAAAAAGTCCATTTGTTATTATTGAAACTAATTTATCTTTTAATTTCCTACATATTGTTCATGGTTTCTTATAATTATGTTTTCTCTGTCAGTCATTTCATTTATATTTATCGAAAAATAGTAAAATTTAATTCGTAAATAACAAGTGAAGGGAATGGCAGTATCTTCCGATCAACCTACTATATCAACCTACTAATGATCATTGTCAAATTTCCATGACAAGTACCTTTGCCTTCTGATAGTGGTATTGTTTCGCACTGATAAGAAATATTAATCAACAGCCCCTCTACCCCCGATTTTTATGAAACTTGGATATGACGTAGTATTTGAAAAAATATTCCATTCGTATTTTTATGAGAAGATGAAAATAGCTGTTAGAGTTGAAGGTGAAGAACCTGTTTGGCGAAATATCTTGAAAACTATTCGTTATAAAACAAAACTAAAATCGAGCGCTGTTGTTTTTTTAAATTCTCTATCTATCTGTGTACATAGATATGAAATATCATTGATTCTGCATGAAGTACTTAAGAATTTCTTAGAAACTAAAAAGAAGACTTCTGTTTCGCGCTATTTCTACCGAAGTATAAGCGATTTTACATGAAATATGTATAAATTTGCGCATTTCTGCACGAATCGACGACCAAGTCAATGCTAATTGCTATTTAGCGCTATTTGTACAGAAACCTAAGCGATTTTGCTTGAAATATACGAGGATTTACGTATGAATGATTCGCCTTCCCCGAAGCAGTGGAGAATAGATGCATCGGTCACCCTAGACAAGGTGGTCCGTTCTTCGAGACAGGTCAGTTCCGCGATTTCCGTGTCCTAATCGACTGTTCCGTGTGCTTGCGAGAGAGGCTCGGTCTCCCCAGCTCTCTTTCTCTCTTTCGACCGATGCACACACGCAGAAACCACGTTATTTTTGTCGGCACGAATACCCGGCACGTAGCCTAGTCCAGAGTCGCTAACCCAGGGAATTTAAGCGCGTCTTCTTCGGGGAGCCTCGCTCCTACCCGGTCGCACCTTGTCGAAACGAACACGAACCTACGTCGATTGACCCATAAATCGATTCTACGACCCATTGGGACACGAACAACCGGATCAACGTTTCCCCTTCCAGGTAAAGAAATCGGTAAAAATTTGCTTCAACTTGTAGCGGCTCCCTTTATTAGAGCAGAAATTTATTTATAATAACAGGTAGATACGTCTTGCGTTTTAATTACTAAGCTGAAGACCCTGAACCAGGTGTAACAGTAAAGTAGTTCTTAACACAGGCGAGACGGCATGTCTGAGCCAGTATTATGGCTGTTAGCAGTTTGGCACTCTCCCATACGCCGCACAGGCCGATGAGACAAGTGGGTAATCATCTAGAAAAGTAATGGCCTCTTAAAGAGTTAAAATTATAGCTGAAAGTGTGTGTAGTCTTCATTGTGTAAGCGACAGGCCTGCAACAAGTGACATGGCTTCCTCAGTTCGGTGGCTCCGCCTTTTCAGTGGTTCTGGGCGAAATTGGTCAGACGAGACACCCAAGAGGTTCAAAACTCGTTTTAAGCTTACTGCTGAATATTCTGACTCTTTTTAACCAACACAAACTGTTTCTTTTCGTTTAGTTTCTTAATCGTTATCAACAGTATGAAACTACACTGCTCAAAACAATTAGAGGCTCACGGTTTTCAATAATTTTAGACAGTTTATCAAATATCAGCAATGGAACAGAAATAATTTGTATCTAATCAGTAATATTTTGGATGTTTACTGCGTACAGTGGTCGGAGCTTTTGTATCACTAGACACATTAATGAACTATAAATTACTTAAGTGTACGTTCTTCTAATTCTTTTGAGTAATATATGAACCACTCAAAACCCCAACTGATCAACTCGATTTGTAGTAAATTTCTCAATTTCATTATCCGAGTACATAAATATGTGTAACATCATCAGTTTCCTCTACTTTTTATTTCATGTAGTTAATCAGTTTGGAGTTAAAATTTGTAACACTTTAGCATTTTAGAAAAAGCTTAGAAATGAACAAATTTTTCTTTGATTATTCAAGTTATTTTTCTGTGAAGAATCGAGGTTAAATTGTTTACCGTCTGCAGGGAATTTCGGGTCGAAAATAAGGCTATTTTGTGAACGTGAATGTTCTTGAAGAAGGTCCGCTGATTGCATGAGTTTCGTTAAATTGTGTTCGACTTATAAATTGCGTCCCAGTGCTCGATTTCCGTGGCGGTAGGTGAACGATACTATTTTCGTCGTCGATCGTGGGCAAAGTGTTTCGTTACCCGGTCGAAGGGCTTTCGGTCTCTTTCATCGACACCTCGCGGATATTACCGCCCTCTTCAGGTCCTAGAAAGTTCGAGGATCTCTTCACGAATTTTCCAGAACACTTTCGCTTACGCAACGTTTCGCGGTGACGTCGAATTGAATCGGTGAGTTGAAGAACAGTACAAGTCCAAAGACCACATTCTAAGATATTTGTAAAATAGTGTCACCTTTCATGTATCATCAACTCCATTGATTTTATAGCGCTGTTCCAATTTAAACATGGTTATGCTAACGCAGATGAACGTTCATATATGCCTAACTATGGTTAAACTTTGTTCATTAATTTTCAATAATTAAAATAAAACCATTGGACTTGTACTGTTCGTTGACTCACCGATTCAATTATATTGGGTCAGTGGGAAATTAATGTCGGTTTTTGTCCGTGCTTCACATACACAAAACGGACATTACTTTCCCAGTGAGCCATTACTTTCGCACAGTACGGTGTCCCCGGATGTTTCGCGATTCGTACGTAAATTTGGGAGGAGTTGCAGCAAACCTTGCGGTCTAGATCTGTCGGGATGGTTCCTCTGTACTCTTGGTTTCAAGCCAAAGAATGCCAGTTCTTTCGATCAGTTCGAAATATAGAATTTATGATAAATGGTTTTGAAATGTTGACACTTGAGAATTTACAACGTTTCTTTGCGGCGCCTTCTTATGCTAGGCAGTGTTAACACGTTTACTGTCACAGTGGAAAATTCTACAGATAGTAGGGCACATTGAAATACACTGTTTTTAATATAAACGGTTGTAGAGACAGATAGTTAATTATTAGTTCTGCCAAGTATTATTTTATATTATCCTGAGAAATTTCATTGTCAGAATTTTATACGAGTCGACAGTTATTTGATTACAAGCTGAGATGATTCTTCAAAAATGTTTTAATCAACGTAGGACTACTAATCATTTTTTTTTATAAAAAATATAATTGTCAATTTTTTTACTCTTGCCCTGGACATTCATAGATTCGAAACCGCACATTATATTACGCTATTTTATATATAAATCTTTATATACAAAAATATTTTATTATTAGATTAGAATTTTGTAACTACTGATAGTTACTTGATTAAAAATTTAGATTATTCTTCAGAGGTACATACTGTCTATTAAAATAAATAAGAAAGTTTCCTTCGATGTTAGTATGAAATTTACTTGTTTATACAAATAAGATACCTGTCGAATTTTACACTTCTACAAATAATTGTCTCTATTTTATATTGAATATTGACATATCCTGTATGGTATATTATTATTTTTATTTTTTTGAAAATCAGGATTACAAATACACAAATTTCAGGGAAACTTACACATACTGTAATGATCTGTGTTTCAACGAAATGACTACTTATTTCATGTACACTACAATGCGATAGAAGAACAAATAACAAATAAGATACAAATTTCTGCTGAATAATCATTTGACTACAAGTTTATTTCAATATTGCTCAGCCTTGACCACAAGTTACTCCAGCATAGTAGTTAATGCCAGAACAATGGGTGAATTTAACAGGAACAGTGATGAATACACAAGGTTCAGGAAATTGTTGATCTGAAGGCATTCATTGAAAAGGAATGAATTTTTGCAAGTACGTTACGCCATCTGCACGGATTCCAATTCCGGATTCGACGATCCTATTCTAGCGCGGCATCGATTAAACGGGCCAACTATTAATACATTCATGATTCGAGAAAATAGATCGATCCGGATCGACCATCAAACTTTCCCGGTTCACGATTAAAAGGACACTACAACCATAAACGCTGAAAAAAAACATTAGAAAAATTTAAACCTCTACACTTCTCTGTCGTGAAGAATCATCTCTGACGTGACAATGCTAACTTTTCCTAGAATTTTTGAGTCACCCTCCGCGTAACACTGTATTCAGTTGATTAGGGAAGCCAGGGGATGACAGGTCAATGCAGAAATATAAAATTACTGTGAAATATTTATTTATACCTTTATAGCTGCCTAATTGGTTAATAAATAAAATTATTTTGTGATCGTAAATTTTATTACAGACTGCTCTATAAAAATCTATAAAATAAAGTTCAGAAGTTCAAAATAATTTGACAGTTGACAGAACTCAAAAGTCCAAAGAGTTCTAAAATCTAAAGGTTTTAAAATTTCAAAGAGTTCAGAAATGTAAAGGGTTTTAAATTCCAAAGGGTTCAAAAATCTAAAAGTTTCAAAATTCCAAACAGTTTAAAAATCTGTAGGTTTTAAAATTCCAGAGTTCAAAAATCTAAATGTTTGAAAATTCCAGAGTTCAAAAATCTAAAGGTTTGAAAATTCCAATCATTTTAAAAATCTAAAGATTTAAAAATTCCAAAGATTTCTAACATTTTTTCCTACTGAATATACACACAATCTTAGTACTGTGTGGGCGGTAGCTAAATTAACGAATCAGTGACCGCATCGTGCACTTTCAAGGGGAGGCTTTCCTCGCTGAAAATTCCTCCCGTCCTCGAAGTGGAACGAAGGAATTTGGAAAAAATTAAGTGTCAATTTACGGCACGCCAAGTGCTATTGAATAGGACATATACTCCTAAAGTCTTGGCGCCTAGGGATCCTTCCACGCATCTGGCTGATATCCTAAATGTTTTTCTTTCAAAATGTACAGACTATCGAAGTCTCTCAAAAATAGCTTCCAAAAGACCGCGTCTCAAATCTAAATTCGATTTTATCCTAACAACTTATGTAAACAAACTTCAGAAAATTAGGAAAAACTTTAGGTATCAATAGAAATAAAATTATTATAGTGCAGAGAAGGTGTGGAAATTGTCACAATGTCAAGGGTTAGAATATTTAATTTACGTTTCCCTCTGATCGATGTGTACCTAAATTTGATACTTTAGTAGTATAATAGTTATTATTATATTCAACTCTGTTTGAACAAAAATTTCACACTAATCATTAAAAAGGATTCCTCGGATTCCTTATCGGTGCCAAGTTATGTCTAGCCTAAGACATCCAGTAAATATGAATGAAATTCAATACTAATACCACTATTTGTCAACAATAAACACCACCGTCATAAATTCGCACGCTATTTCTGCGACCACTTTGTACTCTACATTTGTTCTATTTTAAATTCGCTTTAGATACTGACATTTTCTTCCAGCTACGCACTGAAAAAAATTAATTAAACATATTCATTCAGAAATCTGATAATTAATTGGCCAATTAATCCCTATCCAACACGCGTGACTAACATTCTATTCGCTCGGTCTAAAAGTACATCAAGAACGTTCTACTTTATCTCACAATCAGTTTAATTAACAAGAGCATCTTATATTGATTTCACGTTACAATTCACTCGACGAGATCGCGAGTACCGTTCGGATCCGTGACGTATCGTTTATTAACACCTCGTGTCATAATTAATACGATCGAGGGGGCCAATTTCCGGATTGCCACGGCGTGACGAACGAAAGTTCGACCGATGGACCAGCCAAAAAAAAAACAGTCATCGATCTATTGATAACTTGATTAATCATCGTGATTAGGTGGTTGGCCAAGGGGGGAGGAAAAGAAGCTCGTCGAGGGAGTAGCGGAAGAGGAGAGGGTTTATCAGCTAGTCGAAAGAGTGCCTGTAGACGAAATGCACGCAGCAAGCAGCAGCGACAAACGTTTCTCCTCGGAGAAGACGTCTGAACCCAGCGGAGACAGCCAGGTGCTAACGAAGATGTCACAAATGATCACGGAGTCCTCCACGACGCACACCACCACGAAGAAGGAGTTCATCTCGTCCACGATGTCCTCGACCACGTCGAAGGCTGCCCAAGAACCCACCAGTGTTTGCGTGAAGACCACCATTCACAGCACGGAACAATCTTCGTCGGAAAATGGAGCACCTCCTGTTGTGCAGGTGAGATCCCTTTTACAAGGTCATTTGTTGTTTTTAATGCTTTGAGGACCGTGAACTCGTTTATGCTTAACCCCTTCACTAGAGTTGAAACTGTTCGGAGAGCTACGAACCCACATACGGGCACCAATAATTGTGCTTCTTGTGCTAGGGACCACTATACTGGTCCAAGCGCAGATATTTATTAGATACTATGAAATTATTCGTCTCAGTGAATTATTGCGACAGGATATCCGACTGAACCATGTGTGTTTTGTCAAATCTTTTGCAGTCCGATAAGACTGAAATATGTTAACAATCGGCCTTGTACATGTTACAATAATTAAATATTTACTCTAACGCGTGTTCTACGGTAGAAAAATTCAGCACACGGCGCCTGTGTTTTTCTGCAAGAAACTTCGAATAATCCGAATTTACTGTCCCTACAATAAATTAAAGTTCAGTAAACTCTGACAATTTTCATACAAGTCATTGTAACCTTCAGACAAGGAGTATAAAATATTTGTATGTTTCAATGTGTTTGAACCACGTAGTCGTACAAGGTCGAGGAACACGAGAAGATCATACAGGACCAGCCGGGTGAAATTCGACAGGAGAAAACAGTGGTAGTGTCTCAGGATGAAGAAGGTGTCAAACGTGATGTCAAAGTCGCACATGTATCAAAGCCAACGAGAAAATCAACGGCACCGAGATTCGTTTCCCCGATCACGGGGATGATTGTAGATCAGGGTACCGACGTTGTCCTCGAAGGAATCATCGACGGTAAGGATAACAACTATATTTTTCACTTTCATATCATTTAAAAGTCTTCAAATATTGTAGTGTCTTTGCCCTGTTACTTTCATTTTGGCAGCTACTTTATTCCTCTTAAACTGAAACAATGCACTTTTCATATTCCTCATGATTGTATTCTTGCCAAAGTTATATTTTTATTCTACAGTTTAACGACACTTTAAGTGTCGTTGAACCACAGTGATTGTGGATAAGCCACACTGATATAGCGAAAAATTTCCTTATGTCCTACAGTTCTCAATTAGTTTATAAAATTTTAATTATGTCATGTTCATTGAAATATCTTGCAAATTCTCGCCTATTTACAAAAAACAATAAAAGCTTTTATGTTCCTTGTACCATCGTTCTGAAGCGCGCATTTTACACGGAAAGATTCACAGATTTGTCTCCTTTTTTAAAGCAATTCGATTATGGCAGCAATAACGTATTAGGAATAAAAAATTCAACTTTTATTATTATTATTATTTGAACTAATGAAACTTAACATGTATTGGGTTGGCCACAAAGTAATGCTGGAATTTTCGATAAGAAACATTAATAATTTTTTTAAATATAGGAAATTTTATTTAACAATGTATTAATCATTTTGGTGTACAACAATTTGCCATCTCGCGGGCAGCTAAGTAATTCTATCCTCCCAAAACTCCTCATCTTCTTCGGTGAAAAATACTGAAACAACAACGGCCTTCTACTACAAAAATTTGACCTTACTTTTTGGTCAACCCAGTAGTACTTGTATCAATAGAAAAAATATTTCTGTACATTTAACGAGACTGTAAATAAAATACAGCACTTTTAGCTGGAACATAAATATCGAGAACCTAATGGTAGCGTTGAATCGTCTCTGTCTAATTTAACCAATTTTAAAAATTGATGACACTGGAAAGTTGTGCGATTTGACGTGCGATGGCTCGTAGGTCCTCAGGTTTGTCCTCTTCTTGTCGCCCTTTGCCTTTGGTTGGATCCTCCACCATGTTAGGCAACTTTCTCGCTCCGAACTCCAGGACGAAATTCTGCTTTGTATCGTCCTCAAATTTTCTATTTCTCACAATTGACAGTATCATGTGTTATGTTACGTGTATAATAATATTTTGCAGGTTTCCCCCAGCCCTCGATCACCTGGTCGAAGAACGGACAAGAGCTGAAGTCAAAAGATGTCCTGGCGATAAGCTACTCGCACAATCATGTCCGCATAGAGCTGAAGAACGTGAACGTCAAGGACGCTGGACGATATACTTGCACGGCGAGCAACGAAGTTGGATCTGCAAGCAGCACGGCCGACCTTGTTGTTAAAAGTAAAGAAAATTTGTCTTATTTTTCTACCCTACCGAGTTTGTCAACCCTAACCGCGTCAAACCATCGACGTATCGATGTCGAACGATACAGTGATTCACGAAATTGTTCAAATATTTTCATAATTACTTTTCTTCCTTAATTCTAGTGCAACCAATCAACTGCACATTTTTCAAGCACATTTAAAATGTTATTTATTAGAGATATCATATCTTTGCTTCAACTAACACTGCTTTAAAAAAGTGTTAAATAGAAGAATGTTGAAGTAACATAACCATGTGATCAATTTCGTGAGTCACTGTATATGAGCCGCTCAGAAGCCAAACTGATCAACTGTACTTTTAGTAAATTTCTCGATTTCATTATTCGGGTACATGAATGTTTGTAACATCATCACTTTTCTCTAATTTTCATTTTATGGACTTTATCAATTTGGCTTTTGATGGACTCATATTTTGTGCGCAGTTATGCCCAAGTTCAGCAGGTTCTTTCGTCTGGAGCGATGGACACTTTTCGAGTATAGACATATTCCACACACTCCATAATTTGAATATTCATTGTTCAAGATTTATATAATTAAATTACAAACAGGTCCATTTTTTGGGATGACGAATAAAGTAAAATCTGATTGTAATTGATTTCAGAAACGATATTCCCACCGGTGTTCGGCAGACGTCTTCAGGCCCAAGTCGTGAAACGCGGAGATCGTGTCAACATGGAGGTAGAAATCACAGGAACACCCGAACCCACAGTTGCCTGGTTCAAGGACGATATTCCCATCAAAGAACGTCCGCCCGAACTGAGGATCAAACAGCAAGGAAATTGTTACATGCTAATTATCGACAAAGGTGCTTCTACCACTTTAACTACAGAACAAGAACTATTATATTCTCCTTTTTTTTTATACTAGTTGTTGCATAAATTATTGGAATATTTTTGTATTCAACAATTCATTGGAAAATTGTTTGATTTAGCCGAAAAGGAACACGCTGGAAAGTACATGGTTCGGGCAACGAACGCTGGAGGTGAAGCTCAAAGTATAGCTGATTTCGCTGTTTTCGAGCCAACGCCGGACACCATGGTCGAGGTTCATAAAACCGTCATCTACGAGAATCTTCAGGACAAGAAAATCATCCAGGTAATCATCATTACTTCGTATTAATTAATTCTAGTTATAGCATGCGACTTTAACGTAACATTTTATTTAGGAAACATAGAAACCACGCAATAATATACTATACAATTCTACAGAACCTCTAATGTTATCATTAGAAAATTATCCTTAATTTTTGATAATACAGAAAAATGTTTGAGGAAAAATTTCACTGCTTGGTATTTGCAATATTTACTGTCTTCAACCAAATGACTTTTATTAAGCACATTAATTAATACAAATTTTAGGGTGATAACACTAGATAACCCTCCTTGTAAATTATAACATTATATAAACTATAATTTAAATATAAAATGTTAAAACTTAGTACATGTCACGACACCCGACGTATTAATGAAAAGAATAACTACCTTCTATAGTAGAGATGTGCGGACTAGTTAGTTCAAGGTCATACTTATTTGTTGTACATTTTCTGTTTTTTTTTACTTCGACAGTGTGTAAATTAATAAATAAATGAAGTAGAAAGATAAATAGAGCTTATAAGTGATATAGTACGAAAATTTAAGACTGTGTCGAAATACATCGAAATTCAGATTCAATAGCAATGTCTAATGCCTGACCTCGTCTTTTATGCATTTGTAACACGACCTTGACCAATCTAGTAGGTGTATCTCTACAATAATAACAGCTTTAACCCAGAATTTTTAATTAATAGGTGTATACACAATTATTGGTTGTTTTTATGTCATAATCTTTTGATAAACAATCAAAAGAAGTAGATTTCACATTATTGGGATGGTAATAATCAAATAAAGTCATGTCGCTCATTTTCTACAACTTTTAACCGTTATTTGTATAAAATTTGCAATTCATTGTGATAAAATGACTGATCCTTAAGGACAAACTTGTGTTTATGACTCAACGATACTTGTTGAACTTAAACAAGCAATTTTTATTAATAATAAAGAACTGATAAAAAAGTATTAGCAAAATGCATTCATTCATTATATTTATAATAATAATGTAAATCTTTTCGACCATGACTTCTGTATACACCTAATATTAACGAAAATTCGACAGAGACTAAATTAATAAAGACAGCAACAAGTGTGGTAAACGAGATAGATAATTTTAAGTAGATGAACCATAAATTCCATTCTTCGTATTCACGTAGTCCGACGAGAAGAAGGGCGAAACTTCTATCAAACAGACGAGCGAGCAGATATCCTCGACAAAGGTGAAACCGAGTACAACCCCGTTTCAACCGAGTTCAACTCTGTTTCAACCGAGTCCAACTCCGTTTCAACCGAGTCCAACTCTGTTTCAACCGAGTCCAACTCCGTTTCAACCGAGTCCAATTCAAACAACTACAACGATTAAGCCAATGCCAACCGTGACATCTAGCTCCATGTCGGAAACAACGCGTACGGTAGAAAAGATCGCAGAACCAGAATCGAAGATGTCTCGATCAGAGACCATTTCCTCGACGATGGAGTCTCACCACTCGGAAATGAAGTCAGAGCAAAAGTTCCACATGAAGTTGGAGCACAAGACACCTTCCGTGTTGGAGCCAAAGATGGAAGAAAGGACCAAGGTGAAAGAAATAATTCGTGAAGAAGTAGGGAAGAAAGTCACCGAACCGAAAACTTCTGTCGTCGAAGAGAAGACCACGATCGAGAACGAGAACATAGAGACGTCCAGGATAGCGAAGAAGGACGCCCTCAGCTTCTTCGAGTCCATGACGAAGGAAACCGAAACGACACCCAAGGGACCCAAAGAGATGATCAAACTAGTCGATGACGCTGATGGCCACGAAGTAAAAGTTGGAAAGCTGACCAAGAATTATGAACGATCGACCACTTTCCAAGAAGTGAAGAAGCCGGAGCCTAGAGCACCGGAGCTACAGACCACGAAGAAGGCCGTTCACGAAATCTTCACTAAGATGGAGCAAGGATCATCTTCTCGAGGCGTTGATAATAAATTATTCGAATTTCCTTATGAATCATACAAACCAGCCGTGGAAACCAAGAAGTCAGTTGTTGAAGAGACGATCACTTCAGGGTCGTCGTCCTTCCAGGGCTCTCTGTCGATGTCTAAAATGGAAAGCAAGTCAGAGAAGTCTGAAATAATGATGGAGGGTTTCAATCTGGTACCGGAGCCTCCTCCAGAGATTGGCTACATGCCAAAGCCTGAAGAGGTTAAAAAAAAACGCCCTGATGTGTCCATCAAGGCAAAACAACTCCAGGAATCCTTTGATAAAACCTTATCCCCTATCGACGCCCCTATTGGCGGTGTCAAGATCTTTCCTTCACCCTCTCCGAAGATCACACAACCGCCCAAAGTCGCTCCTCCGACCTTTTCGATGCCTCCTCCACCCTTCCAACTCGAGAAGAAAGAGGTAGTCGAAGAACCGTGCATCAAGAAGGACGTCCATGAAAAAAAAGACGTGCACGAAAAGAAGGAGGTCTTGGAAGAGATGTTCCACCCTCCAACAGAGAGATTGGTGTCCCCAAGCAAATTCTGGTCGTCATCCTCCGATGTGGAGACAAGATCACACGTCTCCACCGACCTGTCTGAATACAGGTGTCACTCTGCGGCATCGAGTCATCAAGAGGTACTGAGATCCACTTCGCCTAGACCGTCAGCTGATGCTCTGGCGATGGAAAAATCGTGGGCCAAGAAATGTGCAGACTCCACCAGAAAATCCTGGCCACCTCAGGAGGAAACCACCAAGTTCAAACACGAGTGGCAGACACCCGGTGAGGATTACAGAACGTCGACGAAAGAGTTCAAACGAGAAGTTGAAGAGACCCCTGAAGGCGGGATCAAGAAGTCCAGTATGGAGTCTTCCAGTACTTTGGAGAGACGTTCTTGGAGCTCGAAGCAAGAGAGCACAGAGAAGATCTCGAAGAGAGCTCCGTCACCTCCAAAACCGATCATTTACAACGCTGAGACCATCAAAGTTGATCATACGGTGAACAAGATCGAGGAGAAGTCCATGTACGAGAAGTATTCCAGCGAGAGCGATCTGAAGAAGTCACAGGTGTCTGAAAAGATTGAAGAGTTCAGTTCGAAGAGTCGTTGGAGCGGATCCGATGATTTGAAGGCGCCTGGTCTGGTCAGAAGCGTCGAACCTCCCAAAAAACCGGTTGTCCAGTTGTACCATACTGCTCCGCCAGCTCCAGCTACTGATCAGATCATTCTGGAACCTGGACCGCCTCCAGAAATAGGTTATATTCCTCCAATGTCAATGATGAAGGAGACGAAGATCGAGAAAATCGAGAAGAACCTAGAAGTGTCTCTGGAACCACAGCCAGCCAGGATTCCACCAGGTGGAATCAAGACAATTCCTCCGACTCCTAAGAAGGAAGAACCTCCAGCTCTGCCTCCAAAGGACGTTCGCATGACTCCACCGCCATTACCAGCTAAACACCCAGTTCCTCAAGTTCGGGAAACGTTGGAACCATTTCCTTTCAAACCCTCCCCGACACCACCTGTCTCAAAGTCGCCGAAGTTGGTTCCCACTCCAACTCCTTCGAAGTTCGTGAAGGGTTCGTTTGGTCTTGAGAGTGATTATGAGTCTGATATGGACGGTCTCCTGAAGCCAAAATGGCGACCATACGAAAGCGATGGGGAAGAACCCCGTTACCGAAGAGTGACACCTCCGGTACCTAAACAGCCAACCAGACCAAGGTCTACCGAACCTGAACCTCTGCCTCCATCCAAGTTCGAGGTGCCTCCCGAATCTGGAGGTCTACCCAGGCCATTGATCACGAAGGAACAGCAGGAGAAAATATACAAGAAGACCACCACCGTGAAGAAACAAGAGAAAGAGACGACGAAGCAGCAAAAGTTCCAGGCGTTCCAACCAGCCCCTGTGGAACTTAGACCGGGTTCGCCACCGGTTTACATTCAGCCAGCCACGAAGAGTCCAACGGTGAAGAAGCCAGAGTCTCCGAAGTTCAAGGTGAAGACGTTCCAGCAGGAAAGCGGATACATGGCTGACACGGACGAACCTCTTCAACAGAGGAGTTCTATGATGGCTCAGAAGAGCTTTGGCAAACACGAGTCCTCCTCGTCGATGTCCTCTCACATGGAGTCGCGCACGTCTTATTCGGAAAGTCGGTCGGAGTTCTTCGAGAGCAAAAGCTACGAGAGCCGCCAGCAGCAACAGAAGAAAGAATCTTTTGGTCCTTCCGTCACGTCCATCGTGAAACAGCCACCGGTTCAGCAACCGAGCGTTCATCAGCAACGTAGCTCGTTCGTCGAGAAGAGTTATGCTTCCTCCGGCACCTCTCCAGCGAGATTCACGTCAACGAAGGTTCGGGAGCGTGTGTGCTTTCGCATCGCTTTCTTTGTCACCTGAAACGAGCCTGGTGTTTTGTACGTTTCACGCATGTTTTCATGTGATTTTGTTTCCTGTTTTCATCTTCTTCCATTTTTGTGTGTAACCTAAGCATCGACTGCTGCGTCATACAGCCTGGAGACCTACCGAGGAGGATTCCGAACCACCCTTTGTTCAGTTTTTAATAGAAGTGAAGGAGAAGGCTGCTGTTACCAGCGTTAAGGACGCTGATTAATTGTATTTGTGATCGATAGGAGAACAGACGCTTTTGTTTATTGTGTAACTGTTTGTTTAATTTGCTTTATAGGATTTATAGTTTTCATGCAGGATTTTTCGTTTGAGTTGCGTATACGGGCTGAGTTTTGTAATGGGATTTGTTGCAGAGACACATAGCTTGGATTTCTCAAACCTACATCCCTGTTTATGGTACAGCTTTTCTCATTCAAGTGTGCTATAGTGAACATATGTCTGAAAGGGGAAAACAGAAAGGCATAGTACGAAGCAACGAAAGTTAAAGATCTTGTTAGAAAATAGAAAGTCAATTTACAGACGTAGTTATGACCTTCAGCGGTCTGATTTCAATATCTCTATGATATTTACTTTAACATAAAAGGTGTCACATGAATATGGCCCCGAAAACATTTCCTTTTCTAGATTTGAACAGTTTTTGTAACT
Organism: Macropis europaea; assembly: GCA_916610135.2. Taxonomy (NCBI): domain Eukaryota; kingdom Metazoa; phylum Arthropoda; class Insecta; order Hymenoptera; family Melittidae; genus Macropis; species Macropis europaea. The sequence goes on along the minus strand of OU744345.1, from coordinate 17,935,617 downwards.
TTCCAGCTTTGCAGAGAAAATTCAAAGTGTAAAATAGTACTGTTGCCATTTTCTTTGTGTTATATTGATCAAATCCAGATGTAAAAATTTCTAGTAATGTTATCTATGTTTGTGCAGTATATTTTTATCCTTAAATCACCTAAAATATGCTCCTAATGTTTGGAGACCCATTTAAAACTCGCCCTATATAAAATAGCTTTTCTGCTTTCATACAAAATATTTCAACTATATGCCGAAAAGAAATATTTATTTCAAATGAACAAACACATTGTTCCAAGTTCAAGGTTATTTTTCTGATTGTATTCCTCGTTTCGTCACCTACAAGAATAGGATAATAAAAATATATTTTCCCCCTAAAAAGAAAATCGATAACTTACGATTCTTTAAAAAGAATGACCTTGACCTTGAAAAATTTCTTCCATGCAGCAGATACGTTAGAAATGAGCAAGTTGGGTGAAGTATTCTGTGTTTAACAATATTCCAACTCAGTGTTGACGGTTTTCCTAATCGTGTATCTTATCGTGTTAAGGGTGTGCTTTCTTATAATCAGCAAGAACAACATAGTAATTTCTTTCGTTTTATCAATTCCTTCAGGAAACAATGTATGCCACGGATCAATCGCAAAAGAAGTTTGAGGCAACGAAGAAGATCCTGCCGCCCTCTCCGAGTCCTTCAAAATTCGTGAAGGGCGAATTTCGTGAAAGCGACTACGAGAGCGACTACGACGGGAGAATACCGCCCCTTTGGAAACCGCGTGGCTACGACAGCGACGATCACTCTTTTAGACCTGTGAAGCCTAGTCTCGCTGGTCCAGGTATTTAAAATATTGTTTATTCGATAAAAAATTCAAACATAAATATACTTGTCAGAATATTTATACAAGAACACATTGAAGCACAGTAAAGTCTGGATAATTCGAGATAAATGAACGTATCAGGAATTTCGATAAAGACTGTTTCACACCACGAGATATATCACACATTTTCTACACAACATATAATTGCGATCACAGAAACAACCTTGACATGAGCAACATTCGATCATCGAGACTTCGCTGTGCTTCAAAGAATGTCTAGCCTTCAAAGAATTTCAAAATTGATTTAATATTAATTTCATAATGAGTCACAAATGTACCCAGTAAACGGTCTTAAGTTATGTAAATAAATGCAATGGCGCCAGTCATGAACGGCAATGGGTAACGTCACGCAGTAAAATCCTTGTAAAAAGAGAACTTTCGGACACATTCGGTAGAAGAACAATCGATCATGGCGGAAGTGGATGGGTCTCTCACTCTTTTACAACTTTTTTCCAGCTTACGACAAGTAGTCCTCCTGGCAAGCTTTCTTCCCTTCTCGTTGTTTACCTCGCAAGACAAGTTCTCCTCTCTTCCTGCTTCGCTTGCTTCTCTCTTTTCTTCTCGGCCAGTCGAAGTACGTACGTTGAGTTTACCCGCTTTACTTCCGGTTCTTTTGTCCCCTTGGCTCGTGGCTAACCCTTCATCTTCTTCTTCGCCTATTTTCTCTCCACTGTTACTCGCTGCTCTCACTTTCGTTCTATGAGAAAAGAAAAACAAAAACGGCTTGTCGAGAACGCGATTCACGCGATCAGCCATCGAACGATCAAGCAAACCCGCCGAATTCGCTCGCGCGAAACCTGAAGACGTCGCCTCGACGTACCCTCTGCCCGTTTCTTCGTCTCGGTCCCACCTGTCGATCGAGGTCACCCGGGAACTATTTTCTACCGATAGGAAAACCGAGAGAGCCTCCCACTCCGCGGATCGAAGAGATCTCGCGCGACCAGACGACGAAGCAGCTGGAAAAGAAGGAAGAGAAGACGGTGACGAAGGGAAAGTCGGTCCTTCTGCCTGGTACTCCACCGGAAATCGCTTACGCTCCGCCACAGCCTCAGCAGACCTACTACGAGGCCAGATCAGGCGTTCCGTTCCACAACGCCATCGGCACGGAGACCAAGAAGACCGTCAGGATGGACGAGTCCACGGAGAACAGCAGAAGAATCGTCACCGTGGAGCAAACCAGCCGAGTGATCAAGTTCGGTGACGGTCAAAAGTCTGCTACCGACTTCAGTACCTTCGACACTTCGTCCGGTCAGAAGCAGACGAGCCAGTACAAGGTTCCTCTGCCGAAGAAGTTCGTGCAGGGTCAATTCAGGGAGTCTGACTACGAGAGCGACGTCGACTCTAGGATCAAACCTAAATGGGCTCCCCCTGACAGCGATAACGAGGAACCCAGGTACAGAAAGGTCCAACCGCCTGCCACGAAGTCACCCAGGTCCTCCAGCGCACCTGTCAGACAGGAACACGTGGTGTCTCCTTTGGAATTCGACAGAGGACCGCCTGTGCTGAAGAGGCAGACCTCTATGACGCAGCTGAAGGACGAGAGCAGAACGAGAAAGGTCGATTGTCAGAGCAAGTTCAGCTCGAAGGAGGACACGCTCAAACCTGGTTCGCCGCCTGAGTTTGGCTTCGTATCGAGGACCGACGTGAAGAAGGCTGCCAATCGTAAGAACCACGTCTCTGTTACGTATGCTTACTATGCGGCTGCTTTGGTTACTTAATGTCGGAGGGATTAACGAGAGTTAATTGTTAATGAAGATTTCTGGGATTTCGTGATTGTCGAGGTTTAGAAACGTTCCGGAGGATTTCTCGGGTAGGGTCGGTGTTTTCAAGGTGACGGTTGCCAGGAAGACGATTCTCTTGGGGATACACGCGGAACCGTTTCGTTCTTTTCGCTTCGACGATCTTCTCCTCTTCGCGTCTGTTCCATTTCGTTCGGTTCGGTATCGCTGCATCTTCATCGTCTACTTCATTCTTCTAACTCTGTTCCTCCGCACGCTCAAACAATCGCCGGCAAAGCTCTTCTTCCCCGTAACACGAACAATCTGAAACATCCGCAGACGTCGCGTCGCGACACATGACCGACATGACCAGCAGCTTCAAGTCGAAGACTGAGAAATTCGTCAACGACATCCAGCAGGACCTGAAGCAGGGCAAACCGATCCTGAAGCACCCGGCCGACGGTAGGGCCAGCGACGCGGACGAGCCTAGAACGTACAGAGAGGAATCTCGGGTCTCTGAACACGGTAATTCAGACAAATCATTTGTTCAATCGACGTAGATCGAAGTTTCACAACTTCGCCGCCTTAGTGAATAATTTCACAGGTTGGTTAATAGTAAACACGCTTTCCTCGATAAGGATGCTACGGACTGAATGAAAGTAGCGAAGGAACGTGTATTGGTGATCATTTCATGAGTAACGCGAAAATTTCTGAAGTTCCTACTGTGTTGGTAAATTTAAGTATTGCTATACTGAGCCACAAATATGTTTTTTAGGTTTGAAGATAACGAACATGTATAAGGAAAAAGTTGCGCCATTAATGGAGATATATCTTTCTTCCCCTGAATGTCAGGACAGTCTCCATTATTTCTTTCCTCCCCTTCAGTCATTTCTTCTTTCTTCATCAGTTCTTTCTTTCCTTCCACGTCTATCATCTCTAGCATTATGGTCCTTTCTTTGCCCCTGCATCTCCAGCTTACTACTATCACGGTCTCTACCTCCACCCTAATGTCCTTTTACAATCACTGAATCACTGAGTTTTCCTTGCCCTCTTTTACGGTCATTTCTTTTAGTATGAGGATCATTCAATAAGTACAGAGACAAGCGGCTGTTGTTTTAATACCATTTATTCAATGGATCTTACAATTTATCCATTTGTCAGCATGATCCGCTGCTACAATTATACAGTTGTCCCATTTTTTTTACGCCAGCAGCAAAGAATTCTATGTCTTGAAGTCTGAGCCAGTTTTGAACATTTGTTCTCACTTCTTCGTTACTGGGAATCTTGACTCCGCTTAATGACCCCTTGAGTGGGCCAAACAAAAAGAAATCTGATGAAGAGATATCTGGATAATAAGGCGAATGTGGCAGGACCTCCCAGCCTGATTTCGTTTTTTTATTCTTTTTATTGTTTTTAATAGTTGTCGAACAGCTATTTTAAATTTATGACAGGGATGTCAACTTATGCTTTTGTAAGAATCGTACTGCTTCTTTAGGTATTCTTTAACTACAACCATTCGTCCCTTTACTTATTGAATGACCTTGGTATTATTAGCAGTTCTTAAAAGTTTCTTTTTGGTAGCAACAAAAATGGCGACAAGTATCAGCTACTGGTCGTCGAATATCCGTAAATTTCTGTCGGTAGTTAAAAGGTACCTTTAAGGGAATCAAATAAGGAGGTCAGATACCAGAAAATAGAGAATAATTTAAGAAATACTTAACAATAAATATCGTATTTTATGACCCTACTTTCTTTACCATTTTTTTTCCATAATTCGTACATATTGATATGTTAATATGTTTTCAGAAACAAATTGACATAAAACACCATATTATAAATATACAAAGGCCAACCTCAAATCTTAAATATATTCCTAATTGAATTTTTAACGTAGTGAATATGACATTAGCACTATACCAACATAACTTTGTGGCTCGAGTTCAAGTTTCCTCGCGAATACAATTTTTTTCTTATTCTTTATTTTATAATACACAACAATTTCCAGTGTCCCATCAGTCGAACTCACTAATTTTCGCATTACTGACGGAACGATACGGCAGTACCTGTAGTCTATTAAGTGAACCAAAAGGAAAACAGAAACGGAGACTCGAAGTAAGCTTCTAACTGAACCGATAGCCTCGATAATAAATCTCTGCACGCGATGATGAAAATAGGAACGAAGCAAATCGATCCGGACACGGGGCTGATATACTTCAAGTACGACTTCGGCTACGAGTTCGGGGTCGTGTTGCCCGGCGAGGGTAAGAAGACCGTCAGCAGCACGAACAGAAGCATTCAAGGTCAGAGGCGTGCCAGCGACATCGAGGTGCCCATCGTTCACGAGTTCACCACGAGAAAAGAGAACGGTTTCGCGAAAAAGACCTCTCCGTCGGCGGGTCAGGGCCGACAGGGCAAGCCGGCCGGGAAATTCGGCGCGTCGAAGACGGTGAAATGGGAGCCAACGTCGGAGAGCGAGTTCTCCGAAGCCGAAGACATCAGAAACGCGAGAAAAAGGCACACGGACGGTGGAAACTCGATGACACCGCCAAGTCTCGTTATACCCTGTTCGCCATCGCCGTCCAGATGGGATCACACGACGCCTAGCCCACTTTCCTTGAGTCCAAGCCTACCGAGCCTCTCCCCCAGATACAGTAGTGCCACTGGACCACCCAGCAACGTCGATTCCGCAGGTACTGACCTGCTTCTGCGTCGATTCGTAGCCACCAGCTTTGATTTTTGCTTCGAGGATCGCGATTCAGCTTGATACGCGTTTGAAAAACGCGGTCGCATCCTGGTGTCAGCCTTTTCTGTTGCATGGTGTAGCTTGAACCTTTGCTAGCTGTGGATCATTCTGTCGAGTGTCCAGGTCTTCAGGTACCGGAAGTATCTGTTTTCAAGCTGGTCGGAATTTTTTTCAGGTGTTGCGAGTGTGTTAGAGTTTCAGTGAGAAGCGATTGCAGTGAATTGACGATTTTAATTAACTTTTTCGCTAATCGAGCTGGAATCTTTACTTGGTGAAACATAATATTAGGTTGAGAAATATAGTGTTTTGGATGTTTTTGCAGAGCTTCGTGTTTCCTGAGATTTACATAGAAAATTTGGAGAGATTATATGTACACTGCTTTGATAATTTTTTGTAAGCTACTAGGTAATTTGTTTGCTTCATTAGCAATTTAATTTTGCTTCTAGGATCGTACGTTCTGTGAAAATTTGAGCGAACATGTTATGAAACCTAATACGTGTTTAGAATAATACTTGACGTTAATGAGATCGAATCTGATGTTAAACATGCACTGTTTTTTATTGCAACCATTAATATTTTAAATATCTTTTCATTAGCAATTATGTTTGCATTTCAATGTACTGTGCATTTTTTTATTATTATTATTTATTATTCAGCTGCACTGTCAAGCATTCTAATCAATTATTATAACGGCTTTATTATGATTAAACCGAATTTTTCTCTGATTTACTCAAAAGATATATTTCTTGGTTTTCAAAATCTATATTTCTTAAAAGAAATAATAATTCAATACCTACTCTTTTAGAAACGTATAGTGATCGCAAATATTACCAGTAAATTATATTGTTAACTCTACTAAAAATACAAAACGCTAGCAAATTAAGTTTTTAACGCAGTTTATCTTTTTAAATCCTATGCATTGTCAAAACATCCAAACGCGTGATTTTTCATTTTTCTCGTCAATTTATTAATTAAAAAAGTTGCTTAAAATCAGTGAATTCTTGCAATCCCTTCTTAATAGCGCATCACTCAGAGAATTATCTTTGAAGAGAGAAGAACGCTTTCTGAAAGCTTGCATCCACTGACAATGAGTCATCACTCTGAAAAACAAAAGGTTTGGAGTGTTCAATTTGTATACGCCCAGGATTTCGTGGCTACATGTTTATTTGATTCCAGAATTTCAATGTTGTTTTGCACCTCCGTTTTCTTTTTCAAAACTCCTCTCTCTGTCATTCTTGGAAAATTCCACATTTGCCTGATATTTTTCTGCCAATTTCTGCGATACCTCTGCTTCCTTGGATTTCGATTTTCATGCTTTTCTTTCTTTCCAGAATAAGTACGATGTTTTCCATTTTATCAAATATTTCGCTTTGCTTGATACACGTACTTTTGGCTTCTCATACAGCTTTTTGTATCCAAAACTCCTCACAAACAAAATGTACATATTCTTCAGCGCTGCCAAGTGCATCATGGCAATTCCATTGTGTGCAGTGTATTTACGTTCGATCGATTATTATAGGATCACCGTGGCCAACCACGAATGGCGTGGCCTCGAGCAAAGAAGTGGTTCAGCCTTACCTCGATATACTGCCGAAAAAGGCTCCTCTCTTCATCACGGTAATTTTTCTTTCAATCAGGAGAAATCGTATCGGTGATTATGCTGGTGTGCTGATGTTCTACGTGCAATTTTTAGCCGTTAAGAGATATTGCGGTGGTGAGTGGACAAACGGCGAGATTCGAGTGCATCGTTCAAGCTGAACCCCAGCCGAACATCCTTTGGTCCAAGGACGGCAGGATCATCGAAAATTCGCCGAGCTACGAAATCCATTACAGAAACGGCGTGTGTCGTCTGACCATTGTACGAGCCTTCCCTGGTACGTGATTAAACAATTTATAAACAATTCCAATTTCATCACTGTCCGAAATAGAACAGTTTCAATACTGTCTTCAGGGAACTGACACATACGGTCACTTTCGTAATTATTTGGCCATGTGCGTTTGACAAAAATAATGATGTTTAGACTGCCGATGTTTATGCAAATATATATTTTTAGACTTGCATCTTTCCTACGTTAATGCAGTTAAATAAATGAAACTTCAACGAAACTGCATGTGCTCCTTGAAGTGTTTAAAATATGTCATTTTCATTTTGCTAAATTATTAAATGATTATCATTCGTCAGTTTGGATATATTAAATCGCATAAACATCCGCAATTTAATGATGATCATAGCGAGCATTGTCATGTTTACTGTTCATTGATACATATTGTAAAAGTAAATGATTGTCTTGCTAGTTAATTAATCTATTAGTTAATTTATTAAAAGATAATTTTTTGTTGCTTCTGCAGCACATCTGACGTTCAGGGATGATTGCCTTCTAATAAGAGTACAAATTAATAGTCTAAGTGAACCAATTGGTTTTTAGAAGAAGAATATTTATTATGTATCGGAAGTTATTTATGAATCAACCCAATATATTATTAAGAAATATTTTCAATTATTTACATGCTAATCCGTTCAAACAAGTAAATAATTTTTTTTTAATTATTTGAATATTTGATTTAATTATTAATATTGCAAATAATTCACTTAAATGTAGGTTAATTATGTCTAAATATCGGTGCTTGTCAAATGTCGCGGTCACGAAGCTCAACCATACAAATTCACTAAATTTTCGATGTATCCTTTGCCTAATAAATAAACTATTACTTGTTACAGAGGATGCTGGCACTTACGCGTGCACCGCGACGAATAGCTTAGGTTCGACCGTAACTTCCGCCACCTTGCAGGTGCCAGGTAACAGACGATCAATATACGCGCCTATTTAATATCGGTGGAGAACAAATTAAACAAACAAACAAATACAATCTAATACGAAGGTGGTGGAACACATTGAGCCTCTAACTTCGTTCGGCCTAGATCACGTTTCGCGTTCATTTCATTGACATCGAACTAAAGAGCCAAGGAAACGAATACGTTCAAGAACCAGACCGTAACAAAAAAAAAATGGAAAAACACAGAATTAATCTCGTGAGAGTCAAAAGTGTCCGAAATTTTTTACACGCGTACGGGCACGAAATTCAGCGAAAAAAAAATCGAAACGAAGCGCGTTCGCTCTTGTGGAGAGCTACGTAACGTTCAAACTCGAATCGTACGACATTTTTCTGCATTTTCTGCGCGAGAACGATTTTGCGACAGGGGCGAGGAGAACTAGTCAAAACGAATAGTGAGAAGTCGAAGAAAATTCGGAGAAAGCTGGTGGGGAACGCTTTTTATTTCTTTGATCAAGCGCGTAGTGAGCTTCCTCGAATGCATTTTTCTTCTTTCTTTTCTGCGATCGTTGTTGCCGTTGAACGATTTGAAAACGCTTTTAGTAGGTCGTTTTTCCTCTCTGTCTCTTTCTGTCTCGCTGACCTCCCATCCTTCTGTCTCTCTCTCTTTCTCGGGTATTCTCCTTTCTACCGCTCTCTTCTCAAGTATTTATAAATATTCTTTTCTTCTTTTCTCTTCTATATTCTTCATTTTTCGCCCGCCCCGTCATAGATTAGAATCGCGGCAATTTTTCACGAATTCGCGACGACTCGACGAACGATCGACGGAACCGCGAATCGAACATCGATTTTTCGACTGCAACCGCAACGAAATCTCGACTCATTCACGGTGATCGTGGTTTCGTGTGAAAGAAACACATGCTAGTCACTTACCCAAATGAGACACGAGCTAAAGAATTATTTATTAACGCGTCAAATGCATAGAAAGAAAATTACAGAATTAGATATCCCTCTTTGAATGATGTTTCTTCTCCGATTTGTATAGTTGAAAATTATTACCGCTTGTAGAGAAAAATAAGACGAAACGATCGAACAAATTGTTATATCTGTATTATCATTCGTCGCAGCAACAATTTATTGATATACTGTGTAAATAAACGTGTGCTTCCTCTGCAATATAAAAAAAAACTTGGGTACCATGGTGTAACGAATTATTTTCCCCTTGTCCCATCCACTTTCTCTACTATCTGTTCTCTGTGGCTGGTTGTTCTTTGATCATAGTACGATTTTGCTGGAGCATCGCTGGTAAATGGTGCAAAATGGTAGGTGTCTTGCTAATGTAACGGGTATCAGCATGATTTGGTAAACGATACAAGGTGGAACAGTGGAATAAAGTTTTGAGTACATTATAAGGCTCTCTTTTGATTCGGTTTGAACATTAAATTGGTACGCATGAAATATCATTTTCTTTAAAAAATTTGAAGGCAGGTATTTTACTATACTTTAATCCAGTGGTGACCATCTAGAGTGGGGGAAGGCCGCAGCTCCGGTGGCCATCACTGATTTAATCCTTGGCACTTGAACAATTTTTCCCTATTGTGAGGTAGCACCTCGAATCTTCGTTACTAAAAAGTTGATGACATTTTCTACGACTTACATAAAAATAAATCATACTTAAATTCATGTATAGAACTGTTTTATTTCAATCCTTTGCACTCGAGAGGCGACTCTCATTCAAAATTAGATTTTGTATCATGTAAAGATACATGAAATATTGAAATAAAATAGTTCTATCTGTTAAGTTGCGTATGATTTACTTTTATGTTAGTTGTAAACAATTTCTTTAGCTCTTCAGAAAAAAATTTTTGAGTTGCAACCTTCCTATAACAAAAACATCTTCGAAAACCTTGCAAAGGGTTAGTATTTTATGTATTTTTACATTATACAAAATCTAATATTGAGTGAGAGTGCTTCTCGAGTGCAAATGGTTGGCTTCGATAAAACATAAATGTTTTCAAGAGTGAAAACTCTTTGTAAAAACGGTGCTGCGAATTATCAACTTTGGAATAATTTATTTATTTTTGGTAATAGTAATTTGACACTTTGACGGCCGTTGTCACGCACACATGATTTTATTCATTTTAATAACACTCATGTAAAATAAATGAATGAACATAACTGTGTCTGATGATTAGATTGCGGATATTTATGCAAACATACATTTTTACACTTCCATATGTCCAATAATAATGCAATTCAATGAATGAAACTTCAACGATACTGCACTTGCTCCTTGAAATTATCTAATTTTTATTTTGCTAAATTATTAAATGTCCATGATTCACCAATTTAGATATATTAAATTGCATAAAGAACCGCACTCAACTGATGACAAATATTCAAATACCAACAAAGTAGAAACTGTACAATACTCAATGTAGAATGTTTCGTTACTTCTGAATTTTTGCATAAATGGCCAAAGACCGTGTCTGCAAAATATTTCCGGCTGTCAAAGAGTTAAGTAGCGAGTGTACCGTGAAGCTGAGGTTTGCCAAAGAAGACGTGAATAATAATGATTAACGTTTGAGAAATTCGGTTGTTTCGAGATAACGATGAAGTAAGATCGCAAAAAATAAAGCGTTACGAATCTACGCGCGAGACGTTCAGTGCCGCGATAATGTATCGAAAGCATTGTTCCACCTTGCTCACTCTTGCACGATTAGTCATACGTATTTTCGGGCACTCACTTATTTCGGGAGAGCAAAAGAAATATGTAGAGCGCTACAACATCGCTACTAACAATTCGAACCCGCTAACACGTGAACGCGAACCGCTGTTTGCACGGCACCTTGCGAATTTTAATTCAGCTTTTCGTTCAACCCTTTGAGTCCTGAAATTTTTAGAAAAAAATGTGCAGCGTGTGGTAGAATTTTACGCGGTAGAACAAGCGATAAACGGAATACTTCGTTATAATTAGACTGCATATGCTTATGCAAATATACATTTTTAGATTCCTTTACTTCCTATGTTAATACAGTTTAATTAATGAAACTTCATCAGGACTGCATTTGGTGCTTGACATGTTCAAAGTATGTCATTTTTATTTTGATGACTTGTTAAATGTCCATTATTCACCAATTTGCATATATTAAATTGCATAAAAATTCGCAGTCTAGTTATAATAATATGTATGAAGGCAATTGTTCAGTTGTTTCAGTGTTCGAAAACTGCAAAAAAAAATATATTAACACGTTGAGTGTCACAGTGTAAACAGCCATGCCTAATCAGACACGATATCATGTACTACTTTTTGTATAAATCGTAAAGAAAAAATGATTTGAGTACTCTATCATGTTTCTCTGTTCCTACATTATTGTTTCAATATGAAGTTTGCTCAGAATGTTGTGACAATCAATAAATATTTAATTCAGTTATATTTGAAGTGCCGGTCACTGGTGACCCCTGTGGCATTCAACCTGTTAAGATTATTTTTAACACGACAAATTGAGGTGATAATTCACCCGAATACGTACTTTTATAACGCAGTTTTGTGTAATTTTACTTTTTAATGATAAACAGCTATGCCTGGACCAGTACGGTGGCCCGTAGCAGACGATGATCTATTTTTCGGAACACATATATGAGTCGATCGTCCTCAAAGTGTTAATCGTTCCCTGAATCGTACAGTGATGGTCGAAAGACAATTTAAAGTCGATAATTTTGGTACATCGATAATTTTGTGCAACAGATAAACTGTTACAAGCCATTTTTTCGAAAACTAGTAAAGATAAAGACAAAATCGTTTCTCTTACTTGCTAAGATTTAGGGAGGTCTTTAATCTAACGCATGAAGTTTCACAGCCGCACTCTTCAAGAGGTAGGTCATTTTTTTAAAATGAATCAGTACTTAATTTCTTGGATTTTTAGATAGCTGATTGAAAAGAAAATAACATTTGTTTAAAACATTTTTTCTGTGATGTAGAAAGCCGAATGGACGTAAAAACTAAATGTGTCATATCTGCTAAACTATGCATTGCATAGGAAAAATGTTTCGAATAAATGTTACTTGTCTTACAACAAGCAAATCGAAAATAAAACAATTCACACGTCGTTTGATTTAAATAAATTGAGGGGTGGCCACTCTCCAGTAGCTTCTGATACGTTGCAAACGTTATCTATGGTTCTTGTGTTATGATGCATCATCAAAATCTTATATTATTCATTCGAGGAAATGTTATATCAGAAGCCCCTAATATTAAAGGAATAGTATTGATTTATTGAGGGGGAAATTATTTCTGTTGAATTAATCTAAATTTAAACAATAACTTTCAGAAAAAAAGGAAGCAATGTTAAGGAACGAATGGATAACACTTTGAACATTTAATAAAATAAAATTCTGGTTAATAAAACATTTTAATTAATGCTTTGAATGGCACCTACTTAGCTTTCAGCGTAAAAACTAAGTAAAAAGTAAATAGGTCTCAGATTTTCTAATTTATGCGGCACAGAAAAAAAATATTATTATTTAAGGATATTTGCCTATCAATAAACTATCAGAGAAAGCAAATATTCATGCGCTATACCATTCAGAAAAAAAATTAAGAGGCTAGGGGTTCCTTAACACGTTGCCGTGGGGGTCACCGATGACAGGCACCTCAAATTCTCTTTTACTAAATAACTAATAATTTTCATAAAATTTTGGGACGATATTAATATTGTAATGATAGTATAAGGTGATACCTATGCGTTCAAAAAGTAAAATATTTTTTTCCGTCACGATTTCTATTTAAAATAGGACACTACGGCGCGTCTGACTAGGTATGGCAGTTTCCACTGTGGCATTCAACGTGTAAAATATTACACAGAATGCCTCTTGAATTTTAAAAACTAATACAGATTTTGTCTCTTTCTTCACTAGTTTCCCAAAAACCAACATGCGACACTATCTGGATCACTCTGTCCATTACTGAACAGATCCAAATTGGATAAAAACCTGTTGCGCGCAATCTAGCTTCTAAAAACATAATTTTACATATAATTCTTTGTACAAAGCGTATGTTGTACATATTTGAACTGTCACATCGCATGAACATAAGCAATCTAATTGTGAGTGTACCATTTTCCTTTGCTCATGCTGTTGCATAGATGTGACAGTGGCAGTCAGCGCTTCAAATTCGATTACATAAAAATTAATGAAACGGGTGTAGAAATAGAAATGGAAGCAGAGTTGAAAATTCAAGTGAAGTAGATCGACTCAAAGATAACTGTAGATTCTTTCCTGGTAGATTTATCAAATTCCACGATCACTGGTATGTCGATTAGAATGCAACGAACGTTCTGTAACGATAGCGGATCGCGTTTGTAAGACGAGATTAATATTTTTGGGACGGATCGAATGAAAACGGCTGCCGGATGATGCGGTATGAAAATAGACGGTAAGGTAATCCCGGAATGCGATGGAAAATATGAGTCGGCGGTCCAAGAATAAACGAGAGAAAAACAAGCAGTTACGATTGTTAAAGATCTCGTTATTATTTCGCTCTTTCTTTCGCGCTTTTCGTAAGAAACACGCGTCATAGGTATTCCGGTTATCGAATCGCTGTTTCAACGAACCATTGCGTAATCTTTCGATTTTTTTTTCGGCTCGCGAAAAACCAAGCTGTTCTCTAAAATTATTTTAACAGTTATTAGAACCTCTAAAGTATGGTATAATTGTCGAATTTTTATTAGCATGCTAAATCGTTTGCGACACATTACTTTACGCGTGATACCTCACAAAATATTGAAACTTCATTATAAAACTTGTGGTAGTGACCGAATATCTTTATGATTTCAAAGTTAGTTATTTTTGAAAAATACAAATTATATTGTAACATATCATAATACTTTTCATTCACTGTGTATTCCATTAAAATATGGAGCATGAAAGCCAAACGTACATCGGTGCCCTAATACTTTTGCAACTGACTGTATATTTATATGAATTACCTCTAAACAGTCTGACCAGACACGAAATGTTTCACTGTGGCACAGAACAGGTTAAGGATTCTTACACGCGCTTTCATGAATACTATAGTCCACATAAATCCAGAATTCTTTCCTTAAAATTCTGTACAAATTTTATGAATTACCCACTGACGAATAATTATATATAATAAAAAAAATTGGTTGCCTATGGTTGACTAGGAGATATATTAGGGACGTTAAGATACTTAAAGTTGCAAGTATTCAGAGGAGAATAAGTTTTAAAAAATACATCAATTTCTATAGCTCTTTTTCTTTTCAAAAAGGCACTGTATAAATAGTATGACAAAACCTGTGACTAATAAATATTTAAAATAAAAAACTTGATAACCTATAATTGACTATGAAATACACTAGGAATATTAAGATGCTTGATGTTGCAAAAGTCAACATAGGAAAAGCTTGGAAAAAAACAAAAGATTAATTGCTAGTGCCCTTTCTTTTAAACAACACTGCAATAATTATATAATCTATCATGCGACTATGAAATATTTAATATAAAAAATTAATGGCCTATAGTTGACTATGTGGTACATTAGGAATATTATCTCTTTATATGACCTTTTTCCATCCTTAGAGACAATAGAATACAACACCAAGGTTTGGCCACCTATTTCTGAAGCACCCTGTATACAGTATTTTTCACATATAGCAAAGGTGATTTTAGAATATCAAATTTAAAAGTGTATACGACATTTAAATAATTTTTTGAGAATTTTATACCCAAAGGAAATAGTTCTACTTTAATGTTTTTCGACTTGTGGGTTCGAAGAACACCCCCTGCGAGTGCAAGGGTTAATTTCTAGGGTTCAAAAGGACCCGCTGACATATATGCTAACCGTTAACACTCTCACACGGAATCCACGGGTTGGTAATAAGAAACGATTGCAAATCTCTGGGAGGTCTGGCATCCAAGGGACGCCGAAAATAGTCTGGGATCTAAATTTCCCGAAGAAGCTCGTTGATTGAGCCGAAACGTCACTGGCTGCACGCTCCCGGCACTTCGATCGAAAATCGGTTGAATGAACCGCGAGAAGTGTACACATGAAAAAGGATGGACACCGTGTTTTCTTTTCGTCGGGATAAAGATCGCCTCTTGGCAAGCTTCCTGTCAACGCGGACGTTGACATTCGGTGGTTTCGAACGAGGAATCGATTTCATAACCGCCAGTCCTTGAAATTTTCCTTCATCGTCGGGAAAAATGCCTCGATAACATGAACGTTCAGTTTCTGGGGAACTTCTAGCGAATTTCATTGCACTGATAGGGCGCACGTTTTGTTACATTTTGAAGAAGTCTTTTCATAGATTCGTGTTAGACGAAAATAAAATTGGCATCTAATCGCGAGGGAAACTGTGAAATATTTTTAGAAATCCCTATGTTAACGACCTTGAATCTGGATGGTTAGGGTAGACGAAGGTTCGATTGGGTTTTGTGTAAAATTTTATGTGATATAGTGGTAATAATAATATACGATAACTTCTTGTAAATTAATAGTTTTTCTTTGGATAATTTAGAAAATTAGTCTGGTACCGTTAGTCACTATTGTTAATTTATACATTTCAAACGTGTACTTTTCCGAAAATCTAGATCACATCATAACGTAAGTGCTGTTTTTATAATATCAGAACATAATGAAGAAATCAGATTTGTCTGTGTTACGAACACACCTTATGTTCCTGTTTTCGTGACTATAAATCTTGTTATACTTGAATGATCCAGATAACAAGTTACATAAGTCAATCTTTTATCTGTTTGTCGATTATCAGTGTTCTCGAATTTATCGCTTAATGGCCTTCACTGACCTTCCTTAAGCTCATTTTCTTATTTAATCGCCAGCGTCTACTAAAATAGCTTGCGTATAGTCCGCATGAACAGCTTCGGCATTGAAGGGAAATTAAAAAATAACAATCCCCCGATTTCTCAGTATAATTTAAATTTTTGCTTTTTTTGAAACAAGTACTGAATGACAAATAAAAATTTCTAATTTTCTCTTTGACGTTACCAGTTAATTCGTGTTGTTTTGCTAATCAGTAGAGTGTGGTCCTGTTAAATTGAATGGATGTGTCAAATTAAACAGACTTGTTTAATTAAATGAACCTACTAACACAAGAACCTTCTTAGTCTGCTGTCAAGTAATATTGTTTCTTATTTCAGTTATTCAACAACATCTCGAGTAAACGGAGATCAGAGTAGCTAATGAATCACCACGAAAAATTTAATAGTAGAAAAGATTAAAGAAAAATCGTGTTCACCTATTGATGCATTTCTTTGTTATTTACAAAATAAATAAACTGTACGTGAATTGTTAACGACAAAGTACATGGTATCATAACACAATCAACCATTTGCAAATCTTTATTATTGTATGTAATCGTGTATAAACAAATATACACGTACTATAAGATGTCTTGCAAACAAACAATAATAGATTAACCCTGTATAAGTAGAACAATGCAGAAAATTTATTTATTTATTTAAACAGACCATGTGAGATATGCAATACGGCAATTGACAAAATTTAGATGTTATTTTCATATTACTTAAATATGTATGATAAAATATTAGAAGAATGCTCGATTTTGAATTCCATGAAACAAAATCGATGTTAGGCGATACTAGCTGAGACATTGAATGCCATAGTGAAAATTGTAATACGGAATGAGACGCAAAATAACTTCCTGTTTTAAATATACATCATAATGAAAACAAATTGTTAACTATTTCATTGTACAGCTGACGTCCTATATTATTATTACAAGATTAAACATAGTGCGGTACTCGGGTCCTTCTTGACCTCTCGCGTCTTCATTTATTTAAAAAACTTTGACATTGATGACATTACAATACATGTAGCTATTTCTATGTTTCCTCAGTCCTGTCATCATGTTATAAAGTTGGAAATATGAGTTTCATACAATCGGGACGTTTCGTTCCCAAAAACCTTGTGTGTATAGTCATATGGAAGAACGCAGTAAGGCTAAATCTGCTCAAAATTTGACAAAAATTAGTATTCATTGAATTGAATCAAATTTGATACGATTTACCTCTAATGCAATTAACATGTCAATCAAGAAAAATCTGGTCAAAAAATATTTCCAATCAATCGAAAGAAAACTCTAACACACCAAAATTGACATAACTGCCAGAACAACCCAATAACGCAACCTGTGAATTAATTTCAGGTGTACCGTCGCCATTTTACGGTACCTATCGTGACCAGAACATCAGCGAGAGACCCATCGAGAGTCCACCGAAGTATGTCGCACTGAGGGATCTGTTCCTTCCTCAGGATAACGACATCAGGATCACTCCCATGGATCACCGATACCATGAGGATTCATCGTTCGAATTCACTCGATCCATCGATCGCAGGTACCAATTAAACGCTCTCTGTTCAATCGAAGCGTGCGCCAATATCTGCAGCAACCGGTCGAAGAACGTCGTTGCGTTGTTTTAGTTACGCAGCTGGCAGTTATCTGGAAATGCGAAATTCGGCGGAAGAATGCGAGGAGATAACGGATCGAAATCCGATCGCGAGACGACTGGAGTATTCTGAATTCGAGGCGAACGAGACGACGCCGCGCGATGCCGGCGATTTCTGCTTCGATCGCGAATATTCCGCGTGCATTCCGGCGGAAATGAAACCAAATCACCGAGGTAAGTGATTCCCATACGTTCTTTTTCACAATTCCTGGTATTTCGATACCTTTTGCTAATTTTTACAAATTTTTACTTTCTCTTGAAACGTATTCTTATGCCAATTTAGTATAATTTCTTTTTTCCTCTCACCATTCGTGTTCCGATGTCTCCGCGGTAGCTGACATTTCCCAAGGAAATTCTGTTCAAGAATTTCAGCAGCTGAAGAAAATAAGGTGCAAGTGAAAACAACGTTAGTTAACAAACGAAATTTCAATTAGTCATCTCTTGAAAACAATATTAACAACTACGATAGTTAAGAATCGTTATGGTATAATACTCAAGGAAATTAATAAAGATTATATTCGCAGAACGGAGTTAATTATTCTTTTTAAGGCAATTAGGAAAACATACGCACGTACAATAAATTTAGTTGTTTACTTTTGTTTTCTGTCTTTTTTTACGTCGCATTAACTGCAATGCACATATATTTGCAATATTGCAAATTGCATACAGTGGCAATAATATTTAGTTATACTATAGTTGTAAATAGTTTTGTTTCTTTGAGGAAATGGAGAAATTGACATATTTTATTATGGTTGGAAAATTACTCGTTTAAGTTGTAGCTTATATTGTTCTTTCGGCGTAATAGCAAATATTTACTGCAGTCTGTGATTAAGTGGTTGACAGTTATTTGTACGATACACTTGTCAGAAATTGGAGGACTATTTTTTGAGAGTGAATATGAATGGGTTATTTTCCGTCCAATTTTGTTTCGGGAAATCGCAATTTGTTTTCTTCTTGTTAGTTCTGGTGGTATATTCTCCTTATAATTGTGAAGCTGCTGTTGATTGTCTGGATATGCGGTGGTGCTGCATTTTTCCATTCTGTTTCGGAATGGAGCTGGATAAGAGGTGAAGTTTTTTCATAAATCCCGCGACTACGTAAACATTAATACAAATACAAATAAAGTTCACTGCGTCAAGAGATCGATATTGAGCCGAAGAATAATTATAGACGTCAACTACGAAAAATATTACATAAAAACCAAATTAAAAATGGCAGCCAACACATATTTTGAAATTTTTCATACAGTTTGATATGTACGTGTTTGATGAAATGAAGGATTCTTCATTTTAAACCCCTTCCCTTACAACAACGAGTCCTACTCGTGACACAGATAATGGTCTGTATCTGACGAACACCCCTCTTACATAAATTCTTAATGACATCTCTTAGAATTGCTGTGTCCATTAAAAGATTATGAAAATGCAACTGCGTGTTGCTAGATGTTTTTCAAATATATCTGTACAAAGGAACTTAAATAATACATTTTCAGTACTATCCAAAATTAAGGAAATCTGAACAAAGAAGACATAACAATATTTGGTATACAATTTTAAATATTTTTATTAACCACACCCTGCTTTAAACTCTTTATTCTCTTAAAAAATTTCTGTTTAGCCTCGATACTGATTCAACTCTGAATTTTTATATGATATTCTCGAGACCACTATACTGGCATCTCGCATACAAAACACTACATTTCATGGCACATATTTACGACCTTCCCAGCAAAAGGGTTAGGCAATCCCTCTGAGTCATACACACTTTTATTTCACGCACAGCTTTTTGAGTATTCAGCAGGCACTCTACTGACATCAGTTCACATTAGTCAGATCTTGCAGTGAACTTCTTGGCAACATGTTCTCAAGTTTTCGGTGACTGTTGAAAAATTGGTACAGTCTTCTATTTGCACCAGTTGCCTGCTCTGTAAGCGGTGCTTCAAGCACTCGATAAAAACTAGGATATCGAAAGCAGCTTTCTAAAAATACTATTTCCAAATTGCTCTCTGGACGATGTACTCGTGACCAGCGTCCGCTCGAAGTCCGTGAAAACTAAACTGAATTTATGAAGCATCACCTCGCCGTTCACCGTATAGTTTAGAAGCTACTTTAAGTTTATGTTTATAAAGTGTGTGGCTTCATCGATGGATATACTTGTATTTTTTTTCTGTGTACACTGTAACACCAAATTTCTAATATTTGAATTAACGTAAATTGTCTCAAGGAGGCAGAACACAGTAAAAGTTCCCAAAAATCGAGAATTTTCTTCTCTGCTCAAGAAATCATGCATGTGATCAAGAATATTACGTTATTTAGGGCATATTATGTTTCTTTATTTCAATTTTTTGTTTTCTTCAAATGTATATAAAATTTCAAAACAATCTTATATCAGATAATCTACATAAGCTGATAATTGATGAATATTCTTTGACTGAACCGGAACAGTCACTGAATCCAAATTATGTATGTGAATTAAGATGCTGTGATTTTTGTGTAAAGTCAGTATTCAATTTCATTATATTGTATACATTAATTACTCTCGTCATTAATGTCATGTTCCTTTAAAACAACACCAATTTGTTGAAGTTGGAACTACAGAACTGAAAAGTTCTTAACATAAAAAGTTAATCAATTAATACAATTAGAGCGGAAATTAAAAAAGAAATTAGAAATTATAAAAGAGAAACTCAATTTCCTCGTTTTGGTGGTCTAAAAACGTCACTTATGATTAGGTTGCCGATGTTTATCTGATTTAATGTATGCAAATTGGTGAATGATGCACATTTCATAACCTAGCGAAATAAAAATTACAGTTTCATACGCTAAATTGCATTAACATAGTGAATATGGATGTCTAGAAATGCATACAGCAGGGTCTCAATTATCCAAACTGTAATTAGTAGTCGGTTATCGCACAATGCAACTATGATTCGCATAAGAATGGATACTTTATTTTAGAATTTAAAATACATAGTGGTACAAAATTAAGTGCACACTGTTACTAACAATAATTATACCTTGTGACTTATATATGATGACTGATTCTTAAATGACTGGTGATCGAATAATCGAGGTTCCACTGTATTTACATAAATATTCGCAGTCTACTTACGATCTAACAAAACAAATGACTCTTATAACTTGAAATTGGCGTCACACAGGACATACACCACCGGTGAAAAGTTTGGGAGCACAATAAAGATGTCACGCAGGATTATGTAATTATTTGCTGAAGGGTGTAGATAAAAAATTATATTTTCTCGTTATATAAAGTCTTTACTTTACTGTAACACGTTGAATACTGTGAGATCACCGGTGACCGACACCTCAAATTTAATTTAATAAAATAATTATTGATTGTCATAAAATTCTGAGCAAACTTCATACTGAAACAATAATGTAGGAATAGAGGAATACGATTGAGTACTCAAATCTTTGTTTCCTTACAATTTCTACAAAAAATAGTAAGTTATGTCGTGTCTGATTAGGCATGGCTGTTTTCACTGTGGCTCTCAGCATGTTAACCCTTTGCACTCCGTTAGCTCCGCTATGGGGACACTCATAATATATCCCATAACTCCATTGGCTCCGCTATGGGGACATTCGCAATTTGCATCACAGCCCATCATGTCAAGAATGCACATTGGAAATTGCTTCTAAAGGTATTTTAGAATTTTAGTAAAATGTATGTGAATAAATTCATAAACATTTATCGTTTTTTCTTTTCAAATCAGAACTTGTTTTTCAAAAATTTACACTACAAAAGTATGTTGGAGTTGCTGGTCGATTGTACCAAAAATGCTTGGAGTGCAAAGGGTTAATAAATACATACATAGTTTACATAGCAATAAACATTATAAAAACGTTTTATATACAAATTTCCTTAAACAGTCTTTTCGTTAAAATATCCTCCTTTGAACTTTTTTACTGCTTCAAAGATTCTGAAACCATAATTTGAATTAATTTCTCGAATATACGTTTCTATGAATTTATTTCATTACTTTTGAGTGATAAACCCGTCCTCGAGGCGTTCTCTCGTATTAAATTGCACCCTATATTAATTTCCCCGAAAAGCCTGAGATGTGGACCGTTCTCATTAAAGCGCGACGATAAACGCGTGAAACTGTCGTCGAAACAACAAAGCTGGCATTGTCGGTTCGTCGCGTTGATTCTCGGATCTCGAAGAGATCGCGAAGAGAAAAGCTTGGTAACCCACATTCAGGGTCCTTCGAGCGATTACTCGCGGTCGTCCGCGAAAATAGCTTCGGACGACGGGTGTGCATGCGTGTGTGCCCCAGGTGGGTATCCTCGCCTCGCGTTGGCAGTTTTATAACACACGAAAATGCCCGTGTACACGGATTTTCTCGTTTGTGCTCGTGGCGAACGTTGAATCATAGACGACGACTCACCCCCTTGCCACCGTCGACTTCTTGTATCCCTCGAGCCTCGAAATAGACGGGTCGCTATGCGCTACCTTGGCGAAACGCGGTGATTCATTCGTGACCCATCTTTCGATCCACCAACAGACCCTCGTTGTCCTATCGATCCTCTACAGAGAATCTTCGATTGCTACCCTTTAGCTACAGACATGGTATCCTTGCATATTTGTGACGATGCGAAGTGACAGAATTAAAATTTATTTTGGGTTGTATTGGTATCGGTGATCCATTCGTGACCCAGTTATAGATCCACCGACAGACCCTCGTTGTCCTATCGATTCTTCAACGAGAATCTTCGATATCTATACTTTGGCTCTAGCTACGGTTTCCTTGTGTACTCGTTACGATTCTGGAAAAGTTGGTAAAATATAACTTATGTTGGGTTGTATTGGTATTGGTGATTCATTCGTGACCCATTTATAGATCCCCCGACAGACTCTCGTTGTCCTACCGATTCTCTAAAGACAATCTTCGATAGCTACCCTTTCGCTGCAGCTAAAGTTTGCTTCCATATTTGTGACGATGCGAAATTGCTGAAGTAAAATTTATGTTGGGTTGTATTGGTATTTGTGATGCATTCGTGATCCATTTATAGATCCACCGACAGACCCTCGTTGTCCTATCGATTCTTCAACGAGAATCTTCGATATCTATACTTTGGCTCTAGCTACGGTTTCCTTGTCTCATGTATTTGTGACAATTCTGCATCGTTGGTAAAATATAATTTATATTCGTTTGTATTGGTATTGGTGATTCATTCGTGACTTATTCATAGATCCACCGACAGACCTTCGTTGTCCTATCAATTCTCTAAAGAAAATCTTCGATATCTACCCTTTCGCTACAGACAAGGTGTCCTTGAATATTTGTAGCGATGCGATGTTGCTGAAATAATATTTGTGTTGGATCGTACAGGGTGTTCCGGTAAGAAGTAGTCGATTTGAATTTGCAGTACATCGAGAAATTAATACAAAGAATGCCTGCCTCTTTTAGGGAGAAATTTTTGTTTGAGACCTGCAAAATGGCATATGCTGCGCAATATCGTTGAACGCTCACAGGCAGCAGTGATTTTAGTGAACAAACATGAGAGCAAGGTGTACAAAATATGCTACTGCAAAGTATTAAATTTGTTACTTCAGACGGCAAATATACGTGAGTAGCTTAAATCGCGCGTATAGAGCAGCTACGGCCTACTCGGGCATTTAAATCTCCAGCGTTTAAAGTTCGACAGAATCAATACGTCCTTGTACGTGCTTGAATGCCACAGGAAAAATTGCAATACCTGGTCGGACACATTTAATCTACTGTTTTACGTGTAGATTATATTATTGTTATTGTAACAATGCTGTTCAGAATTGTATAAGAATTACTAGTTGTTTAATCAAATAAAATTTGAGACGCCGTGGTTAAAATAAAAGGTATAAGACTAATGTGTTCGAGCAGTAAAGGATTTGTTGTTTGAACGGAAGAGATTTAATATCTTGCATTAAGGGGGGAGAAAACAGGAGTTTAATAGAACTTCGATCGCGTGTTTCCAGAGGACGCATTTTTCGACTTCCTTGACCGATTGGACTGACCCTTTAAAAAAAGATAACTAAATGTATTAAATGAATATTGTCGAAATTATTAACAAATAAGTGCGTAGAATTTCTCCCAAATTATGTTTTTTAACTTCAACATTTTTTGTCTCGCTAGCTATTCAAAATTATTAAATAATCCCACGTCAGACGATAATTATAAGTTTATAATATATGAGTATACGTGTATATTTTTTCCATGTTCGAGTAGCTACATATTTAGTCCAGATAGTGTAGACCAGGAAGTCGAAGTTTTCGTATACAGTCAATACTCAGCTTCATTATACGCACTGAATAAAAATATTAATAACTTCTGTAATTTAAATATATTCCATAATACATACATCTTATATTTTAATAATATATAATAGAAACCTTATCTAATTTAAGTAGGCGAGAGGTGGGATGAAAGGGCCACTATTATTTAGGACAAAACTGGAAAAAAACTAAAAAAGAATTATGGGGGATCCTTCATCTTTCCACCTCTCCCCTGCTGTAAGAAGAGCCTGTCACTTTCTGTCTACAACTGTGTTCTGTCCCCTGAAGAGACAGGAAATCAGTAGTCAGCTGTACAGATGAAGCAAAAATATTTTTAAACGGTGATTCTTCTGAACGTTTGTAAGCACCGATACCAATGAAAGGATTAGTAATTTAAACAATAAACGTCAGCTTCAAGAAGAAGCAATGGGTCCAGAAGTGCAGCCTCCTTTTAATCAGACAATAGATGCACGAGTTGTCAGATCCAGCCACGTGAGCGTGTAATTCAGACATTACGCCAGGCAGAATTGTTACATAGTATGTGTACAATGCGTACGGTTTCGTATTACGAGGTGAGAGACAGGCGCACGCGAAAACTCCATCTTTTTGTCGTTGATCTTTCGCAATCGCAACAACAGAATCTCAGCTCCCACTCGTTTATTACGCGTACTACCGTCCAGAGTTGTTCCAACGACTCCGAGCATTTACTTTTCTCCAAATTCAAGTCTCGAATAACCACCACACAGCTATTGTTTATGTTTGTAATTGTGTAATCAAGTTAATAAAGAATTTTTTAAAACTTACCTATAGTGTAACTCTAATAAAACAAGGTTTTGAGAATCTCTGAAAACAATTTCGTTTGTCTATCGATTATGCTCTGACCTGATTAATATGATTACCTATAATATAACTCTAATCAATCAGAGGGTTTTGAGAAACTTTTAAAACAATTTCATTTATGTGCCGAATATGCTCCGACCTGATTAATATGATGGTTTTCTAACACCACAATGTACCCCTTGTTTGTTATTATTTGAGAAGTACAATATATTTTAAATAATTTAAAAAAATTATACTTAATGATTAATTTTGAATGTATGTCCATATCGTAATTTAGTACTTGTGATTGTAATAACAAAGCATTTGATGTCGTGCGCATTTTGTGATAACTAATTATTACTGTTCTCGGCGGATTGAAGTGTTTGAATGATCATGGTGAGCACTTGTATGCACATTACACGAGGCACGCTTCTTCGACTAAATGAAAAGCGTGCCTGAAGCACGGCTGCACATGGAAATCCCTTTAATCCCTCGACAGGCCCTACATTTGCTCTCCACACTTATTTTTAGGTTCAGGATGTGGAAGTTCCTGAGAGTCACGTTTACCGAGATAAATACTGCACGATGCCGGATCTGGATCCGGTACAGCGTTGAAATAATTTTGACCTTCTTTCAATGGAATATCTGTGTCATTTAATACGTTAATTTTTACATAAACAATTTGCATACGTGATGCAGCAAATTATAAGATACAATTTTATTTTTTTCAATCTTGAGCTTTTCTATAGTAAACCAATAGATCTACTTCATTTTTTCACTAAAATTTTCGAACCCATTTGTGGACCTCCCTTGTTAGAAACATGACTAATATTCACGTTACTGTATATTATACAAACATTCGAAATGAATCGTGTTATTGAACAGCGTAACAAAAATAAACCTACCGATTTTCGTTTCAATGTAAGCACCAGTGAAAAATGAAAATAATTGTGTTCATAAGTACACCCCCGTTCAAAAGTGTTGAGACACTTATCCAATTTTCAATAAATTTGAAAAGTCTTAGGAAATTATTGAAGGATATGAAGATACATTGTCCTACTGCATACTTCATACCACAAATAAAAACGTACGTTCAATATTATATCACAAATCTCACCACGGAAATTAATTAAACATCAAATTTTTAATTCGTTAATACAACCGTCTCTGCTTCTCAGTATACAATTTCTATCGACTGTGGCATTCTACCTGTGAGTTTCTAAATAGTTCCTGATAATATTTTGCCTCATTCCTGTTGCAAGTGATTCCAGAAGCCAGATTTTAATTTTCAGTCAATTTTAAAACACAGTCCATCTCATAGTTCCCCTATTGGCTTCAAATCGGATGATTGGAAGGGTCAGCGCATGATTTTTATTACATTATATTCCTGCGACTGTCCTCAATAATTTTTGCGAACATTTGTAGGAATCCTGAAAAAATATCGTATTTCCCACAGAAATTGCAAGTGTCCTAATAGTTATCAATGAGAGTGTATGTCCATCACTTTCCAAAAAAAAAATAAAGGAAGAAGACGAAAACTTACATACATATCTCGATGTATCGAGAGTGCTCGAGTCCGGTGTCTGTATCAGTCGGCGTCGATGCAGAAAGTATAACCGCAATTATGCTGCGTACAAACGCATGTGCATATTCGCACGGTGCGGTGCATGTGCACGTTGCAGCGTGCAATGCTCGTGAATCGCGAGTGTCTCGCTCCGATTCGTCGAGACACGAAACGCTAACGGTTGGACAGGATTTTTCCACGCATCGCTACGAGACGCTGAACCAAATCAACGCACCGCAATTATAGAAATAAATCGATCCGTGACTGTAGGAAACAGTCACGACTTAATGGAGGCTGAATTGATGCCGAGCGATTTTGCTTCGCGACTGTAAACCTTTTCGGTAGCTAATGGTCCGTCTGGCACGTAAGCGGACCGACGATAAATCCTTTCATTGTCGCCGTGTTAATTTATCGCTGCTCCGAAAGACCGCTAGACGGAAATATCGATAACTTTGACCTTTGACATTTACCCTGTTCGCAGAGGATTGCGTAATTTCGTGGTCGATTGTTTCTTTGAGAATTTTTTAGACTTGTTTGCGAGGTATATAAAGTTGTCAAGTGTTTCGTGTCGGTGGCTCGTTTTCGAAAATCGTGAGTTTTCTTGTTCGTCGTATTTTTAGAAATTTTATTTAAAGTTCAAGGAATATCTTTACAAACGATCTTACTTGTAGGATGAGATTTACTTATGCGAGGTGTATTGAAATTCAAAGTTTTGAGCACATTATGTGCAAATCGCAAAATATTCTGTATTTTGAGTTCTGACGGGCTACAGGCTTCTTCCATACAGCTGTTGCCACTGTCAATTATAAGTATTGTCTAACAACTCTGATTGTATTCGAATAACAAATCGATGCAAATACATTTGAATCATTGCCAGACGTATCGTTGAAATTATTATTTAAATAAAAAAATCTTCCAAAACGAGCAAGAAATAAAAATAGCCACTGAAGAGTTCATCAATTCCAAAAATCGGTGATTAAAACAGAAATGACATTTCTCATCTGCAGAACTTGTGAATAAAAACGTACAGATTAAACCACAGCTTATTTTAATAATTATCGATTTAAAAAAAAACGGTGACATCAAATTTTCCGACCTACAGGGATTATAAAATATAAAATTTTACTCCTGTTACAAAAGTATTTTCTTAATATACAAAAACTAATACTGCATTCCCACCAGCTGTGATATCTGTATAAAAAGAAACATATATAAAAAATTATAAAATTACTGTTATCTCGTAATTTAACTTACAATTAGAGAAGCCTCGATTTCAGACCATTAAGTGAGAATTCATGTATTATTTAGTTGTTTTGTTTATTAGCGCATAAAATACAGTATTTGCTGGACGATTTAACAGTATGTAATGACCTATAGTATGAAATAAAGTTAGCATTCATTAATTGTTTATAATGTAGAGAATATGTGATTCAAAACATATGTTAAAGATCTTATAAGAAATGAGTAATTAATCTTGTATTGTTTTCTCATCAATGTACTCGCCTTGAATCAGTAGTAGCATTCTTTCGATTAAAGGTTTTAACACTTCGGAACTAATTGTTTTCCGATCTTCTTCTAATTTCTTCCATAGATCTCTCTTTAAGTATGACAAAACTTCCAAAGCAAAGAAAAGCGTGTACAGACTATCCTCTGACTGAGTTGAACATGTATTAGAAACATACTCACACGTACAGTCTAGTTTCGTAAACATTTGTTGAAATTACACGTGCATATTATTAATGTCATATTCAGCTGTTACATTCACGTAAAGTAAACAAACATATCAACATAAAATAATAAAATCAAGCCAAGAAATTGTATGCACGATCTAATAATCGTTTTGTTCAAAATGAACAAGTGTCTGGTGATTTATGGACGGGGCGTATATACAGGTCGCCTTATATTTTCTTCTTGATTTACGTCAATATCATTACCTGTACAGAAAAATGGATTAACGTAAAATTGCATGGTTTCAAGGGGGACATAACATGAGTCAAACGAAATTTTTCCAGGTGGAGTCGATTTGGAGATTTGAATGTGACCTTTGATTTTTGAATGGGAGCATGTTTCCTTTTATAAAAAAACTGCCCGATTGGACAGGTATTTCACGACATAACCTGCGCGCCTATTTATAACTCCCACAACTTTTAATAGAATGTCTTATCAAAATTTGTGTTATTACCATAAACATGTACAAACATACATGCAACACGTCAGCTTACTAGGTCTCATACTATTCTTAAATTTGAAAGGTAATGGGAAAGAACAGGGTATGTCAATTTTTATTCTCCAGTAGTCAACAAAAAAAAAAATTAAAATAATGTAAAACAATTATATTTTCGCTCACTTTTTTTCTGTCGTCCAATTAGAGTATAACTTCATGTCATGAACAATACAGTTACATTCATTGGACCTTGTTTCTTTACTGATGCAATAGAGTATTCAAAACTGATTTTCTCAATGAAGCTGTTTCGTGACGTTCCTTGTTTTCCCCCCTTACCCTTCATTGAATTTTCAAAAGTCACATTGAAAACGAGTGTCTACAGCGGGGTACCCCCTTGAGTCCCTTCTTTCGCTGGCCCGAGTATAGTTTCTCGCCATGAGGGCCACGGTACAGTGTATGTATACGCGGTGTACGATTTTAGAAGGCTCGGATTCGTGCGTCGGCGCATGCACGAAAGACGACGAAACCGGCGATCGTGCACGGCTAAACTTGGCCGAGCCCACGTACGTAGGAGTCGGCTAGGTGATTTGTACCGCCGAACTCGAAGAAAAGGAGGGCGAGCGTGTTGGGGAGAAAGAGACGTCCGCTTCCAAACTGCACGGGACAGACGAAGAGCGCGACGTGTCCCGAGAGATCGCTGGAGCGAAACAGATGATGCGAGTACGAAACGCTCGGAGAACGAGACAGCACAGAGAGAGGGGGAGGAGAAGGGAATTTTAAGCCGGCCCTTTCATGGTTAAAGAATTGAAGGTCTGAAACGAAGTACATACATGAGACACGCGAGATGTATTATTAGATCGTCGAGAGAGATCGCGCAGTTTTTGAGGATCAGCGTAAAATCTAATATTTTCTATTTGTTTCGTTGAAGAATAGACACAGTCGCCTTCCTTTTCCACTTGTTTTATTCTGTAGGTTTTTTAACACTTTGACTGACATGTTATGTAGGGGTGATACTTAAATTCAGTTGCTTTTTAAGCACGAATGCTATTAGGAAAATTTTAGAGAAGATTTAACACAACCAGCAAGAAGTATAAATAATTATAAACGTTACTGATTAAGAAGTATTATTTCAGGTTACTTTCATGTTGCGTGGAAGTCCAGAAAGTCGGTTCGGTTTTAGACTATACAGTATGGCAGTTAACGTGTTAAAAATACAATTTTCATGAAATTTGTATGGTTTATTATAAAAAAACTCGAATATATGTGCTTGGAAAGCGTACATTTCTTGTTCTTCTTTTCAAGTAATTTTGCGTCGTTCGGACTATGTTATAATCTGATTGGATGATGTTAGGATAATACGTGGATTAACTTATCGTCATTACGATGAAATTATGACGGGGCAAATACATGAAGAAACGAGTGCCAGCAGTGAACTCGTGGAGCGATATTTTTAATAATATACCATAAATATTTTATGAGAACACGATTTTTAAATTACTTAAAGGTGTAGGAGGCACCAGAAATTGGAGGCATGTGTGCCTAAATATAAAAAATAAGAAGATGAATAGAAAATATTTAACTTCATTTTTAAATTTGGAAATAGCAGGAACTTTCTGAAAATTTAATATTTTTCTTCTTCAATGGAGAACAAAGAATTTTAAGAATATTTTACAAAATGATCCTTGGAAGTTTAGGAGTTCAAATCTTTTCTAAATTAAACGGCGAGGGCGGCACTAACAATCAATAATTACTGTATGATATCATCCGAACGATGAAGCAGAAACAATTGCAGAGATTACTGGAGCGAATCAGGTGATGATGGAACAAAAGGAGCACGAAACGGATACAAAACTCTCAAGGAGTAGACCAGGAAATAATGACAAAGTATTGCAATTAGGATTTGGAGTGCCTGTAACGATACAGTAACAACTGATAACAAGAGAACCAGATATAAACTACTACTCTTTGCATGGAACTGGTTGAAAAATGTATGGAGCACCGTGTGTAAGAAAATCTTAGCATCATTAGTCACCAACAATTGTTCATTTTTATACAAAATTAACTTTAAAAGTTTAATTCTCTTTCCGTATTAAACTACTGTTAACAGAGGTACAATGAACATTACCATGAAATTCTTCAATAAGAAAAAGAAAAACCTCGTCACGCAGTTGACAGCTGTATATTTTTGCCATACTGAGTAGATACAAATGAAACAAAATTAATCATCTGCTTCAGCTTCAATGAATTCGCCCTTGGAGACACTCAAAAATTAAATTTTAAAACCGACGCATCGACCTTGTTTTATTTGCAAGTTGTAGATCTTGTTGAAACAAACAAAAAACTGTAATACAATATCGTTATGAGCAGACTGCGGATATTTATGCAATTTAACATATCTAATAATCTAAGAAATGCGCATTTAAAATGGCGAAAGAGTAAAAAGTACATTTTTTAAACATTCATAGAACGAAGTACAGTTTTATCGCAGTTTCCTTTCTGTAACAGCAATAACGTATAAAATATGGAATTTTAAGAATGTGTATTTGCATAAACATCCGCAGTCTAGTTATTATATTAATATCAACCCATTAAAAAGAGAATGGCTCGCATATATTGGAGACAAGCGATACAGCAGTAACCACAGAAAATTCTTCACGCTTCAAAATTTCCTCGCCAGAATAATTCTTTTTCGAACATAAGACGAATAATCATAAACAGAACATACGAGACGCTCAGAAACTAAATTGATCAACTCCATAAAACGAAATGTACAGAAAAGTGATGATTCGACTGCGGATGTTTATACAGTTTAATATATTCAAATTGGTGCATGATATATATTCAATAGCTTAGCAAAATAAAAATTCCTTATTTGGAACAGTTTAAGGAGCAAACGCAGTCTTGCTGAAGTTCCATTTACTTAACTCCATTAACACAAGAAATATGAACGTCTAAAAGTGTATATTCGCATAAACATCCGTAATCTAGTGATGATGTTACATTCATGTATTCGGATAATAAAATTGAAACATTTACAAAAAGTGGAGTTTGGCTTCTGAGCCACTCGTATAAGATCAGAAAAATCTCTCCTCCTCGATGAAGTATTAAAATCGATCTACTTCAGGCCATCGAGTCATAAGAAGTTTATGTTTCACGCCGATCACTCCGAACTGCTTGAATTTTTTCAAATCGCTCGACAACCGTGACAAGCACGATCGCCCCAGTTTTCGAGCTCTCGCGGGGGGACCGTCGCGTTAAAAACCACATCGTGGCGACACGGTGACGAGAAAGAGACGGGACGTTGCAGGAATGGGACAGAGGGACGACACGGTGACGGGAAAGAGACGAGACGATACAGGAACGGGACAGAGGGAAATTAAACGAAAAGGAGAGAAATGAAGCGAGAAAAGAGGGGTACCCGTGCCTAGCGAAGGGCTAGCAATCGCTTCGAACGTATACATGTGGCAAAAGTTTCAAATTTTATTTGAACTCTGACAGTCTTGAAAATCTTGATGATTTTAAAAGAGTATACAGTAATGTAAAAGTGTAATACTCATAATGAACCTACAAGTCTTCAAAGATTAAACCTAGACCTTTTTTTATATAGATTCCCAAGTATTGCCGATCTGCAATACTTTCATAGTAAAATAATACAATTACTAGACTGCAGATGTTTATGCAATTTTGTATATTCAAATTGGTGAATGATGGACGTATAATAACTTAGCAAAATAAAAATTGCATACTTTGAACATTTCAATGAAAAAATGCAGTCTGCTGAAATTTCATTTACTTAACTGCAGAAGTTTGAAAATGAATATTTGCATAAACATCAACGTTACATTACACGCAGAAGACGTTGAAGACTTCTATATTATTACATTTATTAACACTATCAAATCTCTCCAAACTTTGAAGATTCTCAAGAACCTTCGACTTCGAATAATCATCGAAGTACATTCAAAACTCGAGCATGATCGTATTGCTTGAAAGCCTGCAAGAAAGGTTACCGAATACCCATCACTAGCCGTGCCGGTCGCTCG
Source organism: Macropis europaea (assembly GCA_916610135.2). Classification (NCBI taxonomy): domain Eukaryota; kingdom Metazoa; phylum Arthropoda; class Insecta; order Hymenoptera; family Melittidae; genus Macropis; species Macropis europaea. The sequence goes on along the minus strand of OU744345.1, from coordinate 17,903,158 downwards.
TGCGGGCGATGAAGGAGAAATAGCGGCGAAGAAAGGGGCGCAGGGCTCGAGGAGTGGGGAGGCGGAGGGGAAATCGGTCGTTCTGGACGGAGAAGGGAGTTTCGGAGGGGAAGGGGAAGTGCGTAGATGCGTGGGTGGCTGTCAGTGAGCGCGAGAACGGTGCACGAGCCGTGCGTCGACCTGCGGCTCCGTTCGGGCCCCGAGTTCCTCGTTTCACGTGCATTTCGTCGGCTAATTATTAGATCATCCCATAAGTTATATCGTTTTTATAAAGGTAACTTCCGAAGTCGCTTGACAATCACACAGAGTGTTAAAAAAATGGGGTTCAGGACTTTAAGGGCAGATGGTACTCGCGAAATGGAGGAAAGTTCTAATAAACATAGGTGAAAAAATTACCCCTTTGCACCCGAAGTCTTTTTTATCATCTGATTAAGTCATTATTATTATATATATAAGGAATCTTAACAGGAAGATTTCTTTTATTTTCAGTATAGTTGTTTCTGTAGCTGAATACGTATATAAAATGTGCATTTTGTAGAATACACGAAATTGAACATAATTTTTAAGTGTTTATTTAAAATAGGAAATTCGAAACGTGAATATTATGGCGACTGAGAGACGTCACACGAGCGCAAAGGGCTAATATTGTAGGAGCTATAAACAATTCTCCGTTTTGCTTAACCCTTTCGTTATGACGGAGTTGACCGACAGTACACTGCCGCTGCACGGGACAGTTGAGCCGCGAGTATTATGCAAGTTATTGCTTTTTTATTCGAGTTATTTCAAATTAATATATAACGAATTATGAAGAAATACATGGCAGAATTATCAAATTTTTAAAATTGTGTAATAATACAGTTTTGTGTCAAGAATTTCGAAGTAGGATATACACCCAGACCTATGTTACAAATTTGACAACAGTAATGAGATCGTCGTTGTATATTGTTTTTTGAACAAACAATAGAATACATAGTTGTCAAAGCAATTGATTAAAACAATGTCGATTAGCCTGGGGATATCAAACTATGTTATGCTCAACCAGAGTTGCTAACTAATGCGATATTTTGACGAGTGACTATAGTCTCCTTTAGTACCGAAAGGGTTAAGTCAGATAGTACTTGCCAAATGGAGGAGAAAAGTTTTAATAAATATAGGTCAAATAAACAATCTAATAAATAATTCTCCTTTTTTGCATACACGCTTCACATCTTCGTACCACAGAATCGCAAGCTCTGACCAAAACGAAAAATTGTTTATAATGCCGACAATATTCATTCTTCGACCCATGGTTATTAGTACTTTGTTCCTCCATTCCGCAAGTACTGTCTGCCTTTAAAGTTCTGAACCCTTTTTCTAACACCCGGTACATACTTTTAATTGTTATTGTATTGACCGTTACTTGTAACGACTTTCTTCCATCACTTAAACAATTCTTTTATTCATTTTATAAAATATTTTTGATGTTTCGAAACGTAAAATTTCTTTCAAACTGCTACCGAGCAATCATTTAATTATTTGTCAGTTAAATCATTTTCAAACTGATTGATAACTAAAAGAAGATTCAGACTACATAGTGATCGTGTTATTCAAGCATAATCATTGTGTTTTTTTACCAAAGTTGCATTTTATTGATAAAATTGTTGGCTAAAGGCGTTTGTATCTATAATTTGATTTGTATTGGAAGTTTCAAAGAGAAATATACCTCTTACGTCCCACCAGATGCATAGTAAAATTTCTATTTATCGAAACTGAATAATATATTTTTGTTTATTTTACGTATATTGTGTAAACTGAAAATGGCATTACTTATGGGATAACCTGATAGAATAAATAATCAGTCAGCCAACTCGTTGAACGATAAGTAAGGAGGTATCGCGCGTTTAACCCATTTCTATATACGATAGACTCAACTATATGCTACGACAGACTCAACATTTCAAAGCGTTCTCGAAACACACGAAACGGAACGGTTGTTTACCTTCACTGTTCTGTAGTACAGAGGATGTTAAGTCATATTGCTGGTTTTTCTCTGAAAAATTAATTTATTGTAACAATTATTCTGTGATACTCGTATGTTAGCTCATAACACAATGTGAACAGTATTACTTTTTTCGAGGTTTTATATTCGTACGTATGTTTAACACTTAAAGGACGACTAATGTATTTTAACTGTTTTCGCTAACAACGTTTAAAGACGGATCATGACAATTCTCGTTTGGTGCAGCATTTGTCAATATTATTATATGCAGTATTATGAAAAATATAAAGTTTAGTTTGACAAGTTGACTGCGACAGTGGAAACTCCCGCACCTGGCCAGACATACTACAATATCCTATTTCAAAGACAATTCACGAAGAAGAAGGATATGTAACTCTTCAATTACATAGTCTTGATCTTCTATTTTAATTGCAATATTAATTTTATTTAAAATTTTAATAAAATTAGTAATTATTTAATCAAATACAATTTGTTATACCGGTCACCGGTGACTCCCATAACAGACAACGTGTTAAGAACGTTACATATATTTTTATACGTTGACCCCCACAATGAAAAGCACAGTACTTCGATAGTACAGCATATTGTAACATCTTTCTTAATATAAATACCTAATAATCTTGAATATTCTATTATTCAATGGTCCAATTGATATTTTATATCGTTAATATTATATGTATAAAAATTACATAGAATTTTATAAACTGTAATAATTGTTTAGTTAAATTCAACTTGATGCGCCAGTCAACGGAACAGTAAAATATACAGGATGTCTCAAAAGGTAGTATAATCCCAAAACTGTAGATTCTCTATGGCAAAACAAATCGAAAATTTATTTACCATTTTTCAACCTACGGTTTCGTTTTCGAGATATAAGCGATTGAAAATTGAGTATTAGCTGTGTGTGCGTGCATGTGCGTGTGCGTTTCTACACGTGCAGCTGAGCGATCAGCTGACGGCACGTTGGTGTGACCGGCACACGCATACAGGAACACGTGTACAGATGCATACGGAATTTTCAATCGCTTATATCTCGAAAATGAAGCCACAGGTTGCAAAATGGCAGACGACTTTTCGATTTGTTTTGCTATGTACAATATGAAGTTTTCGGGTTGTACAACCTTTTTGGAACATCCTATACAGGAAAGCAGCTTGTCCTTTAAGTGTTGACAGAATGAGATCTGACTATCATTCATCAGCATATCTTACAATTAGGAGGCCGAAAAATGTGAAACTTACAGTCAAAAAAATTATATCTATTTTTGTTTATATTAATGAAAAAAATTAATTTCTGTGAACGCTGTAAGCTTTTGAGAAGTTATTCTTTTGGTAAACAAAAACAAATACTAAAGATGTATATTAATTAGCGATTATGGACAGTTACCTGATTCTTAACCCCTAATATTTTATTACCCTGTACAATTTTTTGAAACTTATTATTGTAAAGTACTTCTGGATTTTATAAAATTTGACAACTATCTCATTAAATTAAATTGAAACGTCAGGTATCAGTGATGCATAAACCAGCCAGCCTATTAATAGTTGTTTCGAATCACAGAACGCTAACTAAACTAAATGTCTATCATCACTGAGGGGTTAAGTAATTTCATAACTTTTGCACTGAAATTCTCACATTTCTCAAACCTTCTTTACACACTGACAAAACCTTTAAACGACGATATCATGCTGAACACTAATTTTTCCTAAAAGAAATAACAAATCCACTTATAGAAATTAATACCAAACAGCACAAACAACTTACCAAAGAAGCAGAACAATGTACAACACACATATATGTACGGTTCAGTAAGCAAAGTCTCGAAATAAACCTTCAAAAAGTAGTCGAAAATCCGAGAAACGTAATCTCAGCAATATGAGTAACATACCCGCGGCTGACGTGTTCAACAATCTCTAGAAAAGCAACTTTATGTCAGCCGGGTATTTTCATCCACTTTACGCATCAATTTCACTCTTTCATCCTTCGTAACAACCGCGAAAAAGTTTCAAAGAAAAAGTGAAAAGGGATATTCCTTCGAACGATTAGTCATCCCTACAGTCATAACTGAACTGCAAATGATAGTTCAATTCAACATGCTCAAATATCTGAAAAACGCACATTTAAAACCGTGAAAAAATAAAAAGTACATTTTCTAAACATTTACAAAACAAAATACAGTTTTGTAAAAATTTCAATTCTACAACTTGATTAACATAAAGGGATAGTGAACTTTAAAAATATATATTTGCATAAACAATCGCGGTCGAACGATGATGAAGGTGTGAAAAATCTCGGCGGTCTCCGTCGCTCTGACGTGGCCTCTTGAGCGTCGGGACGCTTCCCACCCTACCCTGTATCCCCCCACCAGGTCGACCCACGTCCTCGTGGAAGGCCGTGTTCGTTCTTCGAGGCGGCATCGGCCGGCAATTCGCATTCGACCGACGTCTTGGTTTAAAGAGTCTCGGGGACAAGACTTTTGATGATGACTTGACTTCTGCCGACTGGAGTGAGCCGCGGCCTCAGGCAGCACATTACGAAGAAGAAGAAGAAGAAGAAGACTAATTAATAAGAAGACGAATAGCAGCCACGAGGAGGCACGCATCGATCGATACGAATCGAGTATAGAATTTAATCGCGAGTGACACGAGGATCCCTGTATATTTTTTTTTTCGCGTCTTTCGTCCCTTCGAATTTTGTTGTTGTTGAGTGCCCAGTGAGTGCACCACAAAACGGAGAGTTTCTACGCCGACGTATTGATTCTCGGGTGAACAAGAAGGTAGCAGAAGATCGTGACGAAGGGGCTAGTTTCTCGAGCCCCCTAATTTTTGAACGTCGACGACGACGAACAAGCGATCGAATCGACCACGACTTGGATTTCTACTCTGATCCAAGATGAAGCGACAAACGTCACAGCAGCAGCAGCAGCAGCAACAACAACAACAGATGCAGCAGCAGCAAACGACCACTCATCAGCAGCAGCAACAGCAGCAATATATTCAACAGAGGACCGAAAGACAAGTCACCCGGCAACAGATCACCAGTCAGCAGAGAGGTCAGTTCGATTTTTCGGTCCTGACGATGTCCCTACGGTTCCGTCTTACCTTATTCTCGAAACGCAGCTAGCTTGGTGTCCTTGAAGTGAAAAAAATCGAGCTTCCTCGGATTGCTTGAAATCACTGACCAGAATCGCCCGAATCGGATCGTTGGATACATTTTTCCATGGATAGGAGAGAATGTCTGGCATTCGAAGACGGCGAAACGCGAGTTTCTTTATTTTTCTTACAATTAGTTCGGAAGTTAATTAGCGTGAATTTGACAGGTCTACGATTCATTGGAATTCACAGACATTCCGCGTCGAAAATTCACGGAAGGAATCAAGTTCGGCCGCGAATCGGTTGACCGGTCGTATCATGTTTCATTCGACTTTGCTGGATTCCAGAATACTGCGTTCTCCGCAGTGATTCAAGAAGTCCGATTCTTTTCCATTGGCATTTTTATTTGGTCGTGGAAACGGCAACGGTAGAAAATAAATCGAGATCCCTCGGTTTTCTCAGCACGAATATCCCCTCGACGAATATTCTATTTTCGAGCGAGAGCACCGCCCCTGCGTGAGCTCTAAAGATAGTTTTCCACGTTCTTCGACGCCAACGTTTCGAAAATTCCTGCACGCGCCTCGTAAGGGTCGCCCTCCCCGAAGAGGGTGGCGGGACAAGTAAAAACTAAACACGGTAAACACGCAGCTGTCAAAATCGTGGCCATACGTTCCCGTTTTCCTCCGCCCGTCCTGGCATCGGACGGTGCAGCATCTTCGGCTGGGGCCGCACGAACGTTTAAATAACGTCCGTCGTGACGGACGTCGTAACGTCCGTTGTTGAAGTATCAGAACATTCCGTAACAGTTTTCGTTCCCTATCTTATAAAATATATGTTAAATTCATATAAATATACTATCCGATCTCGTTTTGTCAATCCACTTTGTTTAGAATTTTTCTATGAAAATTTTGATTGCCATGACAAAAACCTATTTTCCACAATTTTCTAAGTAAGATGGAATTTTAGTGGAAAGATATCGTGATGGCGTTTGTCACGCTCGAAATTAGTTGCACTTGCCAACTGCTACCTATTTTGTAGCTCGACAGCTCTTTAGCTGACTAATTGGTTGGAATCAGCCCGATATAATTGCCTTGAAGCAATAAAAAGTTGTCGAAGATGGAATCAATTAACTGTTGAAGTCAGTGGAACTTAGATTATCCGAACACAGGTCACTCGAAAATTCCTCTCCTATATTAATTCAGTCATCTTGTTACTAATTACAATTCGTATAATCGTGGTTATGCTGTAGTTGATCAAGGTCACTAAAATTAATATACAGTATCTTGATAATTAAATATAAATACAGTTGTTGATTTGTTTACGTTTGATGAAGTCATATTTAGAAACTATATTACTTATTGAATGACCTAATATATTGCATATTATGATATTACGATAAATGATGCACGTTTCTTGTGTGTGAATTGTAATATACAACAATATATTTCTACAACGAATGTTAGGACGTCCGTCATAACGAACGTTGTTTAGGCTGGGGTCACACGGACGTTCTAGTGTCGTCCGTGTAGAAACGTACTGTATATCACAATGCACACATGAGCGACGTTACTGTGAACGTTAATTTCATATCCACGTTCTTATGTTACGACGCAGATCTGCATAATATGGGTCCAGTACTATAACTAGGTAGATGAAAATCTATTTTTTAAGATACCACGTTAATTCGTCAAATTATCAGCAATATGATACTTTTATTAAAAATTTAACTTATTAATTAGTTATAATTAACTAAATCGTGCAATGCCTAGTTTTATCACTAAAATTTGAGTTATCTAGCTATACTACTGAACCCACGATGTACTGACGCACGTTTAGGATCATATTGAGGCAAGTGTTGTTGTTCACACGATCGCTTCGTTCCGCAGTCACCTATCTATTTTTTCTGTGATGAAAATTCTACGATGTCATTCGCATCTATACTTTCTCCAATCTCATTTAGTAAACTAACGCAAAAAATCCGACACTTGTGTGTTTACTAGAAGAACGTCCGTCGCAACGGACGTTACCGAAACGCTCGTGTGGCCCCAGCCTTCCTCAGCAGTACGGGATATCTGTCATTGGCCCGTGGATTGCGTGCTGCGCTCGTTCAGAGTGGAAAAAATGCGGCTTCTAAATCCGGACAGACACACTTTCCACGGGGCCCACCTTTCGATAGCTCGTTACCTCGAAAGAAATGTCGATACGGGACTAATTAGTAAAATCGACGACCGTTTCGAAAAAATCGAGTTACATGAGCGGATACTATAGTGCCGCATGCGTCATTCCGAGATGTGTATTCGCTTCTGTGTTACTTTTTGGGAGAAATTCTTTCTGAACATGATACGTTGTGTATAATTTTATGTGCGACTTTATACACATCTTTAGCATGTTTGATGGAGAATTACTTTCTGCGAGGAGGAATTTTTTGAGATTTTTTTAAATCATCTTCATAATCTCAGGATTTCGAAATTCTTTGACATAGTGGTATGAGTGGATTGCAGTATGATTAGGCTGTAGGAAATGATTAGTGATTTGAATGAATCGAACAATATAGACAGATAGAATATTGCATTCTAATCGTATTTTTTTTCTTATCTGTTGCTTTGGGAAAAGTTACTAATTAATTAGTGAAAGGGTCACCGACGTCATGAAAAAAATCGCATTGTATTCTTATCATACTTTTTTTGCTAGATTCTTGCTATAGGATAGATATTACTTAGTCGTTGACGCCTAATTAATAAAATATAGTAGAACTTTCAAAGTACAAATTATTGCACTTTCATCATATTATCCTTATTAATTTGAAAGTTAGAAACAATTAATTAAATAATAGAAGTATCGTCGACGTCCAATCAGAAGAAATCGAATTTTCAATAGGTAAAATATTCTATCCCCATCATGTCTCTCTTATCACTTCTAATTTTGATAACAATCATTAATTTATTCGTAATTATTGTCGACGCCTGACTAGAAGAAACTCTCAAAATTTGTATCGTATTTTTTTCTTTATCCTTTACTTCAAGGTGAATTCTGCCTTTTGGACAAAGTAGCGGTCATTTTTTAAATAAGATTAAGTCAAAAGACATTTCACGTGTGAATGTCCTTGGTTACATAACGATTAATCTTCCCTTTACTATTTGAATACTTGATTTCAAGCCATAGACACATTCTAATTCGAGTGTCTATAAAATACGGATTAAAAAGTGTTCGAAGTTTCATGAGAACCCACATTATTTCCTAAAAACCTATTTAAAAGGATTTTAACTGTATAAAAGAACAACATTGACAATTTTAAAGACATATCTCGAGACTGGAGACCTCTAAAGAGACCGTAGTTTTTAAAAACTTCATTGAACGACATCTGTCATCAGAGCTTCTGTCAAACAATCGTAATCTCAAAAAACGTGAATAAACGCATTAATTAATTATGTAAAGTAGCTGTATAGCATCACGTTACTGTTCATCGTCGTTTCCACTAAAATTATTATACGCACTAAATATTCTGTCCCTACATAGCCATGGTGAAGTAAATACACATTACAATAAACATTCTTACTAAACTATCTGTAAAAATGAAGACAAAATCGCACCTGAAATAACATAAAATTATAATAATTCACTTTTACAAAAAAAAAACAAGGAACATATATTAAACAATGCATCCAAATTTCTAAGAGGATCTCCCCTATTATTCATTCTCGAAAAAAAATAAAGATCGTCGATGATTCAACGGTTCATTAAATTAACCAATGTTACATTCCCTTTTCGTTCGAAGAATCCTGTAAAACAATCGTGACAGATCCGCTTTGAACTCCAGCCAGAACCAAAACATTCTCGGCCATGACAACCCGTAAAAGCATTCTCCAAGCGAAATAAGAACGAGAAATTCACTGGAAGTGTACGAAACGGCGGAGAAAACGCGTGCGGTCGGCCCCTTTGCGAGGACATTCGTAAAACGTGGAGTCACTTTGCACGAATTGGTCACTTTGCATGCTAAACAACGCGAAAGCGTTAGAAACACCGTGATCGTTATTCTCAGCAAGGAAAATTAATACGAGCCGCTCGGTGAAATGATGGTTTACGTGAATTCGGTCGAAATACGAGATTGGAGACATTCCAACGGACAGAGGGTGGCGGGGGAGGAAAATCACGGATGAAAATATCGTTTTGTTGCTATCCTGTTTATGTTTGTCGAACGTGTTGCGCGATTCCGTGCAAAAATCGGAATCTTGCCAGCCGGGGATCGAACGGAAAAATATAAAAAGGGCGCAGGTCTGTTTTCGGCTCTGTGACAACGGCAAAGATGTTCCCACCGGGTGGGAAGGGGTTGTTGCGTTGTTTCCCATGAATCACTTGACCGAAATAAGTCTCGAGTTATACTGTTTCACTGTCAGAATATTTTCGGCGGTTTAATCACCGTAATAGATGCATTAATGCCCACTTCTTTTCGGCCTCCGCGCCCACACGCGCTTTGGGCCCTGCCTCCATTAGCATTTTTAGAGAATAGACGCTACCGACGTTTTCATTGTTCCACCTTGAATTATTCTCTCCGATTTTGATGTCTGTTTAACATATTTATTTGCTACGATTTTATTTGCTTCGAATTTTAGGATGATTTATGTTGAGCATAGTTTTTACGATTCTTTAGTTTATTTTCTAAGGTTAGGTCTGTGTGGTGGGTATTACGTTACAATGAGGTGGAAGCTTTTTCTCGTGCCGAGGAAAGGTTTCATTCAGAAGAGTACGTAGTCATTAATGCACATGCCTGAAAGAATTTGAAATATATGTGCATTTCTTGCACGGTCACGTGAAGGGAACAACCGTAAAGAAAGTAACGTAATTTTCCACGAGTCACGGGTTTTAGTTACGACTATGAATTTGTATATATTTCACGGCGTTTGAAATTCTTCCATCAGAATGCATTTGCCAACTGCGTTTTCATAGAGCTTCAGCCATCGACACTATCTGCCAAACACTAAAATTTAATTTGAAACCCGCCATGATGCACCAGTACATTAAACACGAATATAATAAGTATGCTTAGCGGAATTGCGAGAAACTGTGAATCTGAATTCATTGTTAAGTAGCTAATTGTATGTTAATTACTATAATATTAATTTCATTTTTTTATGTACAGAGTTATTACAGTCATTTTCATGTACACAATTAGTAACTGAGGGGCAACGTTCCAGCGATAATTACCGTTATTAAACCTGACCTTAAATTGAATTCAATTGCAGGCGTTGAAGTATCTTTAGTAGCGTAAACGGACCTACCAATTTTCGACTTAAAAAAACATTGAAAATTAAAATTTATATCAAAAAAGGTTTAAAGACATTTAACAGGAAATTCTATATCGTAGAAAACATACCTAAGTGTATTCGTAATTGAATTTGATATTATAAGAAATTTTTCTTAAAATTTGATAGGAGTATCCATAGTTTAAATCTGTGGTTATGAATCAAAATGACATGAGTCACGTTTTAAATTTGGACATATTGCCATTTAAAGTTTAAAATATCAATTTGTTATTGCTGCCCGGCAAAGTACAATATAACTATATGTCTTATTTGAATTTACATAATTTTTCCTATTGTCTCAATTGGCATATACAATAAATAAAAGTATTATTCATAATAACGGGAATGCAAGATTACTTCAGGCAAAACACTACAAGTCCAGTGAACTTGTGCTATTTTGCTTAATCATACTGAGCGTGCGGTGTTTTTCGCAACCGGAATGTAAACATTTGGCTGTTATACGCGAGTGAAATGACACTCTGTCAGTGTTGTGGTATTACAAACGCAAGTACAGTTCAAAATGAATCCTATTGCTCAGTATTATTCTTCATATACAAAGAAAGTCTTTTTTTTCATATGTCGAGTAAATTATATAATATGATTTCTGTTACAATAGAAATGAGACATAATCGTGTTTGTTAATTATTTTCACATAATAAATAGGTGAAACTAAAATTTTCTGTACTTCTCTTTACTTGCCTGATTCGCATGGAAGAAATCTTGGACTTCTGTTTCATTGCATTCTTGTTTTGAAAAGAGAAAATTGTTCTAGTGCACTTCCTTTCTTCTGAAAACACAAATATTATTTTCTAAACTATATTTAAGGCATAAACTCGAATTTTTTGAAAATGTGACTTATGTCGTTTTACCTTACAACCACAGAAATAACTCTGAAGAACACCCGAAAGTTTCTATCATAAGAAATTTAAAATTAAATTTCGTATTCTAGGAAATTACAAGTAGTTTGAAACAAAATTTTAGATCATACATATTTTTTCATACAATCTGATGAGACTGTTCAGAGTTCAAATAACCCTGATCAATTCTTAAATGTGCTTGAAACATTACAATTGCGCAATACCAAACGAATAATCGCATAGGTTCGTGTTCGACGACGTTACTCACAGATTTTTCTAATAGAAAAATACTTGACTCTTTGAAATAGTATCTAGCTATTTTCTTATAATTTGTAGAGCCTACATTTTGTCATAAACTGACTAAATTTCGTCCGCTGGTTGCGAATCCGACGAAAGAGCTTCGGACTCGGACCGGCCCAAAAATATCGAACACGTACTTACGCTTGATTCATGATTATAACATACTTGAAGCTGTACGTGGAGAATTTCGAAAGCTTTACGAGTGCAATTATTTCTTGACAGGTTGTGAAACCTACCTGTAAAGGGCAATTAGCGTGACTTGCCTTCTTGTTGACATCGATAAAGCGCATTCGCGTCTCTGATAAATTTTTGCTACCAAATACATGTTTCGTTATTGAACGAAGCATCAGTGCTCCGTATCTCGACGAGCGTTTAAATATTTGCTTCAAAAATTACTGATAAGGCTGCCGGAGAAATTTCTTTTAAATTCAGTCATTGCAAAAACAGAGAATCTTTATATAATTGAACAAAACCTCTGAATTGTTTGTTTCTGAACACTTGTAATCTGGAACAAGTTACTTTTTAAGTTTATTCTATTTTCTGTCGTTAATTTAATCTTTTGTAATTTTTAGCAGAGATTGTAATTGCACTAGGAGCATCCAACATTTCATTAAAACGTTTCGAGGGGATGTTGATGATTTTGAGAAAACTTTTATGGCAATGTCAACGAACGATAATCCTAGTTTACCGTAGCTTCGGGTTTTGCTCGACATTGACTCGAAGTCTGCCAATTAACACGAGTCTGGCTCACGAGTGAAATTCAAAGAGTGCCAGCCACGGTATCATGTTTAAAAAGAATACAGGTCGCGTGTGGGACGCACTAAATTGCATACAAAACATTTCGACGCACAGCTAACAAAGCTGTAATCCGTTTGTCGTGTCAAAGTCAGCTATTTTCTCGCGACGGACCGGCATGCTGCTAAATCATCATTATTAATAAAGAGAGACGGTGGCGAGTTGCGAAGGAATTCGAGTAACGACGCTCCTCAACATCGTCGTCATCTTTATTCGCCGAACTATGTTCAATTTTGATGAATTGTAGCATAATAAACTACCGCAGAACGTCAATATGGAAGAGCAAAAATATTAAGATGTTCACACTTCTCTGAGACAAATCCGATTTAGAATAATTTTCAAATGAAATCGCAACTGATTTGAGATATGCAATTATTAAATGTAAATCTGTATAATAATTGTACCGCTTCAGGGACGACTTAATTAAAATTACACGTATTACTTAAAAATTATGTGTATTCAATGTGAATTCGTACTTATTAAATGGAGATTTAAAAATTGGATAAACAGTACGAAATCTATAAGGAAATAACATCATTTGATCATTACTTAATTGGCACTGAAGTTGTTACAGAAAAATTATAAACTGAATCAGGTTAAAGTTGAAAGAAAATTATGTCTATCCAATGTGAATTCATTATTAAATGAGGATGCACAAATTTGATGAACCTTTCGAAATTTATAAGAAAATAACATACACTTATTTGATCACTATTTCATTAACATTATGGTCGTTACGTGAAAGTTACGAATTAAATAAAGAATAATTACTAGAATCCAAGTATTTATACTGTACCTACTTTTTGGCTTTATTTATTTTAGAATTTGTTTAGCCGTAATGTGTTTGGATGTTTGATATTTTACATACGTTGAATGTGTTACATTATATAAATATCTAGAATCTGTTTATTGAAACAAACATGTGCTCCCTTAACAGAATTTCTACTAAATTACAGAGTTAAAATGATTGATGAATATTTTATAGATTCTAACATCTTTGAATTTTTACTTTTTAATTTAATACGTTAGATAAAGAATAGTCCGAACAGGACATTTATTTATTTCCAATTTCTGGTATATTTTTCTTTGGAAGAACGAATTCAGTCGAGAATTCTCTAGACATATAAATCACGTACAAGAAGCTCTGCTTCTCGCATTCTCGAAACAGCTGATCCGTATGTCGTCTGCCAGCTGATCCCTGACAGGTAAACAATAACGAAATGATCATACGTCAAAAATAGAGTCGGATAATCGAAACACATGATGTCCAACGAACTAAACGATAGAAAACTTGGAATCCTACGAAACCTCAGCAGTGGCTCAACGTTTGCAATAAATATTTCTAATAGTCTTCAATAAACTATTGTAGACCTGTCAGCTGATCCCTGGCAGGTAAACAATAACGCAATTTAATTTCATGAGGAGTAGATTACGAACGATTAAACCAAACGCGACAAATTAAACCACGCGAATCGGTAATTGCAATAAAAATATCTAAACATTTTTCAACAGAGAATGATCTGTCGGCTGGTACTTGACAGGTAAAAAAGAACGAAACAATCATCTCATTAAAAGTAAATCACGAACGAAACACGTAATTCATTAAAAACTGATCGAAAATATTAGGATTCTATAAAATCTGAATAGTGAGCCATTGATTGCAATAAACATTCCCAAATATTTTTCAATAGACTGTGCCACATCTGTCAGCTGATCGCAGCAGGTTGATGATTACTAGAATGCGAATTTTTATGCAAATTATTACCAGGCTGCGATTTTTTATGCAAATATCATTTTTATACTTCAACATTTTTTACTTCCATACAGCTGATGAAACGCAACTATGGCAGAGCTGCATTTCGAGATTGAAATGTTTTAAAATACATTTTTTTCTGTCTAATTCAATAAAGTGTGCATCATTCATGAACTTTGATATGACAAATTGCATACAGAGCCGCAGTCTAGTGATTACAAAAAATGTTAATTTTGTAAAACCTTGGCAGTGGACCAGAGTTTGCAATAAACATTCCCAAATATTCTCCATGCTACACCAGTCAGCTGATCCGCAACACTTATACAATAACGGAACGAACGTTCCATAAAAAAGATCACAGTATAAATATTCCAAAAGAACCATGATTCCCGAGGAATAATAATAATTGTTTATTGAATCTTAACGGTATGTATACACAGGTTTACAATATCATGATTACAGATGTTCCAGGAGCATTCATAGCTCCGTTCACCATTCATGCTTAACACTAACATTTACTTCCTTACAATATTTTGATAGTAATTGTTATAATAATCCTAAAATTAAAATACTGGAAAAAATACATATAATACAGAAAAAACCGTAACATCTCGAAAAATAAAAGGAATAAAAAAATTATAGTTTCATGTGATTACCAAACACTCGTTTCGTGTAGCGTTTAGAAATAAATATTTCTAAATATTTTCCAATAGATATTGTCAGCTGACCACAGCCAGCTAGATGGTAACAACAAATTTTAATTTTATAAAATCTCCGCTGGGGAGCATCGTTTGCAATAAACATTCCCGAATGTACACCATGCTATACCCATTAGCAAATTTGTAACTATTAACAATAACGGAGCGACCATTCCATGAAAAGATACAGCTCGAACGTTCTAGGACAACCTAGATTCCTAAACAATAAAAGGATGGAAAAATTGGGGTTTGCAACAAAAATTCCCAAATATTCTCCATTAGATCTATACCCATTAGCTGGCCCCTAACACTCAAACAGTGACGAAACGATCATTCCACGCAAAGATAAAGTACGAACATTCCAAAAGAATCACGATTACCAAGAAAATAAAACGAATAGAAAAATGATAGTTTCATGTGACTCGCGGACACTCGTTCCAAGTAGCGTTTGCAATAAAAATTCCCAAATATTCTGCATTAGACCCATACTCATCAGCTGATCCCTAACAAGCAAATAATAAGGAGACGACTATTCAATGCAAAGACACAGTACGAACATTCGTACGAATAGAAAAATTGAAATTTCATGTGACTCGCAGACACTCGTTCCGAACAGCGTTTGCAATAAACATTTCTAAATATTTTCCAATAGACGGTGCTAGAAGGAGAGAGAGGACGGTGTGTCGGCGGGTAGAGAGAATGAGAAACAGCGTTAGGGGGCTGTTTTATTTTGGTCAGTGACTGGCTTTGCGTAACGTCCACGGCGATTGGTCGAGGTGCATGTAGTCCGGTAGACGCGTCGCGGCGCTGGGCGCCGCGCAAAGATAGTTGCTCCTAAAATGGCCCACGGTAACGCGATCCCCATCTCGATGCAAAAATAGGATCCCGCGGTTATCCGACCACGTTACGTCCGCCTCCCCGTGTCGAGCGAGAATGGTACCGATCTCTTTTTCACTCGTCGATGCTATATTTTCATCCTTTTTATTGCACCAGGTAGCCGCGGTGTCTGTCCCACGGTGACCTTCCGCCTTGCAAGGTTATGGTTCCTAATGACGTCGGGGGTATGAACCCTTCTGCCTTCTGCGTCGATGACGTTGTCGATGGGTTTAATGGTTTTTTTTTATATCTGTCAGAGTAAATGCACAGAATTCACGTATTATACAGTGCAGGCCTATTTTTATCTCGAATTTCACTAGAGATAAAAGAACAAATTGTAGAGAAAACAGTTGAATGGTATACGGAGGTCTATTTTCCTACGTCTTCATTTTTTTCATAAGTGCAACGATGCACCTGAAATATGAGAATCCACTTTTTCTTAAATGGAACTGGATATTATTTTTTCACGTAGATCGATTATACGAAACATTCTGCTTAAAAAGTATTAGGGTATAATGTTGATTTTTTAACCCTTATGGTCACCCGGATACGAATGTACCCAGGCATACATTTTCGGGTAAACATTTGAGAAGTTCCTGTTAAAATTTCGATAAGTCTTTTCAGATTCATATTATGGAAATCTTCCTATGTCGATTTATCTTTGCTGTATGTAGAGGGAGGAGAAAAAGTTAGATGCTCACATAAGGATTAAAAAATCGATCTTTCCTGAGATATTTCGAATTCGTTTTATGGGGTTGTCGCAAGGTTAAAGCCTACTCGCATCCATTTGTTTATGTGGAAGAGTTAAAAGAACGTATTAGATTACATTGTTAAACTTAAACAGTGAACATATTAATTTTATTATGAAAAACATAGCAGCACGATTTATGAAGTGCTTACCACGTAGGAACTTCTTGAATAAATCATACGACTCATAAAAAGTTTGATATAACAACTATAGATACCATTAATTTAAACTTTAATGGAGCTAGAAGGTACAGGTGGATCATATATGACCAATCTGCTTTTTACTTCTGCCTGTAAGACACGTTTAGGTCAAAAAGGGAAATATATCAAATTATAGCGCGTCTGACCAGATATGGCTGATTTCACTGTGTCGGCCAACGTATTAGAAATTAATTTCCCAGAAAACGGAGCTTCCCAAAAGAAGTTTCATCATATATTTTCGATTCAATTTTCACAGGCAGAATTATGTGAAATACAAAACAAGTAATTATACGTGTTTCGGTTATACCATGGATTACGGTCCACCCTGTATATACTTCCTCTCATGTTTTGGGCAGCATACATTTTTTTGATTCCTTTTGCCTATAACATTCTTCTCTAAAACATTTTATCTAATTTCTTAATTCGATGAAATTATATTAGCAATACTGTAAGATCAATAGCGTTAACCTAATCGGGCCTAAATATTTCTGTAAAATGTTCTACTCGTTTAAGTAGTATATACTGTCTTATACTTTTGTCGTAGCTCACAAGACATGTTTATATGTCCGTCTCAATTGATACATAAGATTTTTCATAGAAAATTTTACAGACGTTTAAAACATATAGCACTCATAAAAATACGAATGAAAATCTGAGCAATGTATAACCTAAAGCTATGTTTTATCGAAATATGGATTGTTTTTTTTAAAATCCTGTGTATTTCGAACAAGAGATTGCACTGGATAATATAGTGCACCTCGTTCTTCACTGTCAAATATTGAATACCTCCTACATATACTAACCTTTTACGATTGCGCCCAAGGAATAATGCGTTTTTTATCTGGTCGCAGAATTTGATGGGTTTTTTAATTTTACTTTCGAAGAGTTTGTGATTGATGAATGTAAAGAAAAGTTTGGATACCGGTTTTCGCCGTCAGATATTAAACTTCTAGCATATGTTAATATTCGCATTTTTTGTTACTGACGCTATATAGTACTGTGATTTCATTCCAAGTCGTCCCTAGAAATTTTTGAGTTAATACAAAATTTTCCGGTTCTAATGTTTCACAATTTTACAAATCTACTTCGTTGTATTCTCAAAATTCAAGTTGTTTCCAGAACCTCCGTTACATAGAAATGATTTGAATGTTGCAAATTACTGGGGCACATTTTTCGCTGCCAGACGTTGAATCGCCCACGTACAGTTTATTCTACGACTTCGCAGAAATAACTTTTCTGTTGACATTTCTACATAATTAATGAATTTCTGCGCTGTCGTCTTGAATTTTCTGGAATAAAGTAAAAGTAAACCGACTGTAAGGTTTCTGCAATGAATAGGACGATCATAGTCCAATTTTGTATATCTAAATAAAATTTAAACGAAAACCAATGAAAATAAAATTAATTATTTTTTATGTATTTACTATCCTTCTATTTTATAAAAATAATAATAATAATAAAAATAAAAAGAGGAAGCAGGAAGTAAATGTATAGCACTGTCACATGAAATAAAAGGAATGTGGCATCCAGAAAGTCGTAATCTTGCCATTCATAATTCCAACCACTGGCATCATTCATATTAAATTCATAAAACAACTACAACAGTTCCAACTACCAATAGAAGAAATTCAACTAATTCTCCAGGAATGCCTATATAATTTTGATCTAAGTTGTCCTTCTTCCTTTCCTAAGTTGTCCTTTTTCTGAAAAGTCCTTTTCAACTACAATTTAAAACATTTGTATTGTAATACATTTCTGTATTTGATCTGCTAAACAAAGGTTTAGTCTGTCTCCATATATCTTGATGTTCCTTTTCCATCAAAATCTTGGCATCAGCGTGACATGTTTTCATTTAGTACTGCGGAATTAGCCGAGTTTCCCCTACATCTTCACCACGCCGCGCAGAAAGCACCTACACTAAAAACATATCACACCGTAAGATCATTCTTAAATTATTAATCACAATAAATACGAGAAAATTTGAATTAAACTTGGTATTACACCTGCCTATTTAAGCCAACGCCATAAAATAATAATAACAACGGCTTTATTATACAATATAATCAGTGCATAACAAAAATAAATAAACAACTACAGTGTGAACACAGAAAATGAAAAAGCAGAAGAAAAGAATTTAGTCAGCAAAAATTATGACTAGACTGTGAAAGTTTATGCAAATATATATTTTTAGAGTTCAATATTTCTTCTGTTAATGCAGTTATAAAAATGAAACTTAGACAAAACTGTATGTTGTCCTGTAAATGTTTCAAAAATGCACTTTTTATTTTCACCCAGCTTTAACTGTGATAAATATCCACAGTCTAATTATGATAATTCTATAAGTACTGTTTTCAAGTCTGACCCTTGACAAAAAAATAAAGAAAAAGAAGAGACTGAAGGAAGAAAAATATCACGTGTGAACGATGTATAGTATATTAAGTAATAAGAACTGCGCGAACATGCTGTGCATTGCGTGCGAAAGTGTCTCGGATTTCTGAACGATAGCGTCATTGCTTCTCGAATCCACTTACTTGCTTAACCGTGATAACGAAAGTGGTTTGAGCGGCGAGCGCAAAGATCACGCCGGTGGTTTATTTTCATTTCGCCCCCGCGTTGCTTCCGATAATTAATTTTCCACGGCCGGTACCGCGTTAATCGCCGACAGGACTGTATGTTTAGTTTGGCCGATTCGTTGCCGTTCAACGATCCTTGGAAGTCTTTCACCGTACCAGCCACTCGATGGAACGCCGTTCGGAAAGAGAATAACCAGAAGTACACTCGTTAGGAGAGAAATCCTTTATTTTTCCCTGACGGCACCGATGGTGACTATCATTCCACGCTTTTCAGCCCCTCGATTTGATCAAATTTATCGTCAAATTAGTTACCTTTGAGATCAATCGCGGAAGACTTCAATTTGTGCAGGGTATCCCTGAAGCAGCCATCTATTTTGGTGAAATCGGGAAGAATTTAAATAATTGTCATATATTGGCATAATTGAATCGGCGAGTTGAAGAACAGTACAAGTCCAAAAACCACATTCTGAGATATTTGGAAAAATAGTATCACTTTTCGTGTGTCATCAACACCATTGATTTTACAGTGCTGTTCCAATTTAAACACGATTATACTAACGCAGATGGGCGTTCATATATGTCTATGGTTAAACTTTCTTCATTCATTTTTAATAATTAAAATAAATCCATTGGATGTGTACTGTTTTTCAACTCGTCACTGTTTAGTCAGGAAATTTAAAAAATAACACTGTACTGAAAAGAACATTTATTAACTCGCTTTAAACATAATTGAAGTAGAAATTATTCCATGAAAAGTGATCGTTAAACAGATTATTGGAACAGTACAAGTCCATGACAGATACTGTTTTTACACTCATTAATCTGAAGGAACTGCTACTAAAATACGAGTATAGGGTACTTTTTTGCACTGTTTTTGGTTCCAACATATAGTTCTATACATTTTACGTTTAGTTTTGAGATTGTTTAAAAATGGCTAATTTTGAACTTGTACTGTTCTTCAACTCATCGATTCGATTGTACGCACATTTCTATAGAATTGTAAGAAAATGCGACGTTCAGGTCATCTGGAAAGCGTCATCTGCCATCGCCACTGGCGGTATCGCTCGTAGGCCTTCGATAAATACGTCGCAGGCCAAGGATTTTCGACAGCGACGAACCCGAAAACTCTGGCGTCGTAGCGAACATACATAAATTAACGAAAGACCCTCAAGTGTCTTTAGTGAATGCAATCTTCAGAGACAATTCTGTTTGACGAAAATGTCAGTCTTGGACTACCTTCGATCAGCGACAGAACGCTTTTCCATTTATGCTCGTTGAATTTTGTAGAACCCAGACAACTTCATTTATAAAATATATTTCTTTGCAAATTTAATCTTACACAATACCCACATATTTATAATTTTCCAATTGTTTCCTATATTTTTTTGTTATTCTGTATTTTCTTTTCAGGCCCGCGTCATTGACGCCGAATGTGCAAGAACGGGTTTGTGAAGTAACATGCAGCATAAAGCGCATGGAGTGTAATGAAATTACATTAGATCTTTCATCAGATCTTCTTGGCTGTCCAGATCTACTCGCGTCATGCACAGATCCAGTTCTGTTAAATTTGTTTAATAGTTTACGAACAACCTTGTCTCTAAGTCCTGTTTTATGGAACTTTCTTTCAAACTGTTCACTAATTTCATTATACTTCATGCCTTTCATCGTTCTTGCACATTCATTGCAAATGCTATTTGCCTGACAAGGAAATATAAAATATTAACAAAACAATATGAGAAGCAATTGGAAAATTATAAATATGTGGGTATTGTATAGAACTGTGCGTACAATTATACCAATATAACAATTATTTAGATTCTTCCCATTACTTTAGGGACACCCTGTATAACAAAAATCAGACATATGTAAAAGTCTGAAATTTGTTATGGGAATAGGAAAAAATCTATGTTGTACTTTTTGTGGGTCATTTCGTCCATTTGCACATTAAAAGGTTTGGAAAATAATTCGTTTAGAACGATGTTGATTATCAGTGTGGTGTAGTTGTTTACTTTAACTGATTAAAGTAGAGACAACTCGACTTGCCTGCAACAAAGGGATCTCCTAGTTTGATTTAAAGAGTAAATGAATATGTATATTTATTGTTGTCTGCGCTTCATGGGTTTAATAACAAAATATAGTAGAACCGTGATTACCAAAACACTAAGCGATGCCAGTTTTAAGAAATTTAATTAAATAATTATTGGTTGTCACAAAATTCTAAACAAACCTTATATTGGAACAATACTGTAGGAACAGAAGAACATGATTGAGTACTCGAATCTTTTTTTTCTTTGCGATTTATACAAAAAATAGTATGTTATATCGTGTCTGATTGGGTATGGCTGTTTCCACTGTGGCACTTAACGTGTTACTTTATACCTTCACATATTTTACATTCTAAACTAAAAGTACCCTGTTTCTTGCAAAACATAGTTACAGTATGAGCCATGTGTTAATAATTGTAGTTTGGATACTCGAATTCCTATTGTATTTTTAAAAATATACATTATGAACAAAGTCGGGATGTTGATTCCTGAAAAGTAACGATATGCACATGTTCCAGAATGTTTCGATGAAAATTTGGAGTATTGTAACAGAAATCTGATGATAACAATTTTGTAAATATGATGCATTTTAGTGGAAAAATACCATGATGGCGTTTGTCAGACTCAAACATAGTTGTACCTCGACAGCTTTTTAGTTGACAAACAATTGAGTGATACTAATCGGTAGAAATCGACCTGAAATGAAATATTTTAAAACAATAGGTTGAAAACATAATCAAAAAGCAGTTAAAGTATTTGAACAAGACCACTAAAATTAATATTTAGTACCATGATAATTAAAAATAATCGCAGTTGTTTCTTTGTTTACGTGTGATGAAATCATATTTAATCCTTTCACTACTAACGTCGACTATAGTCATCCTCTACGAAACTACCTAGAGGTACCAGCGCTGACTATAATCGCTGACAGTGAAAGAAGAAAAATCGCTTAATCACCTAATTGCTTATTAAGACTTATGATATCTTAAATTAAATTTGTTATGTAAGTTTGATTTTATTTCTCTTATGTACACCTGGACAGTATTGTCGATTTTTTACCAGACGCTGCCCTAATGAATGGATTAAAAACGACATTATTTATAGCATGACCTAACAGATGATTAAGAAAAATACTATAAGCAAAATATTAAAGTCTCCGGACGAGTTAATTCGTTTTGCGCGTCGCAGCGGTATTTTCAAGTAACGAGTTAACATCGAATAAGGTCGAAGTAATCGAAAGAGGATCCGTGGGTCACATCGGAATCGCACGTGAAGTTCCGGGCTTAATTAGCGGATTGACTTAATTACGCCGCGTCCCGGCGCAGATAAGCACGTGCAAAAATCGCGTCGCTGGCATGGCGCGTGACGACGACAGGGAAAAAGACGGCGTCAACGGTTCGTTTCCTCGATTCGTTCTACCCTAATTCGAAGGAACGAGAGGAAATGCAGTCGGAGGAATGACGCACGAGGGAATCAAAATAATGCACTCACGACTTACATGTTTCTCGTGCTCGATGCTATTTTGCAACTTCGTAATTTCTTCAACGTTGTCTACTTCTCTTCTTTGTTACTTATTTTATAATTTACGTTGTCTAATAGTAAACTTCTGCTTGAAATTGTATATCCAATGAACGAATGCCAAGCATTTAAATAAAAAAGCTTCTGAAATTGATTCTTTTATTATATCTAGCAAATATTAACTGTGATCTTACCGCGATGTGCCACATAGAACTTATGTTTATAATTATGCAATTATAAATAAAGAAAGAGTAGTTTGAAATTTCTTTGGGGAGATTCGAATGCTCGCGTAAGAAGAAACTCTCCGTAGCTAAATAGCGACTAGTCGACTGTTTATAAATTATTTATTGCCAGAAATATCGATACATAACAATTTTTATATAATGCGCATGTAAACAGAACAATAAGTTTTTTAACAAATAATACTTAAATTTATTGGTTTGTTTTTAGGCTTCTCTAAATTGTGTGTTCTATTTTGTACTTTGAGTATGTTACACATAACCATTCTTTCTTTTTGTTACGCATTGCAGCAAAGTGTTGCTCGTACGTCCAGTCTTATATTACGTCAGGAAAAAACTCTTGAAGATAGTACAATAAAAATCTGACATACATCGCCTAAGCGATTACTCTTGTACTTCAAAGCAGGTGTTACAGCAAAATAGATAACTCTTATTGGAACTTTTATATTAAATATATTCTATGTTATTAGACGATCAATATTCAATGAATATTCAATCAATATTATTAGGTGCAAACACATTTTTTATTTCGTTACAGTCATCTGAAAACGTGTGATCGTAACGACAGCGAAGTTTGATTATAATTGTAGACAAGACGAAATTATCTAATTGGATTTTAATTATGTATCCAACTGAAATTTTGTTTTTTTCTGTTTGCAGTTCAAGGGGAGATAGTGATGCAGTCGACGCCCACGGTACCAACGTGAGTATTTTAATATTTTTTTCCTAAAGTACTTAAAAAAATATACATATGAAATGTAGTAAAGTTTCAGTCACAAATTTCATGGAATTCAATCAAACGAAAATTATTACAGGGGAAACTCGGTGAATTCTGTGACACTACTAATTTCGTGGTAACTTAAAGTTAATTACCAGAATCGTACCATCGCTAACTTTTTCAAAATGATATCGTGATATCATGTAATGTTCGTTAGGGTAAAAAATATAGTTTTAAGTACTTTTCCTACAGAATTCCAGTATATTCCCATATTTGCCTCATGCTTTACTCGTTTAGCCTGTCTGCAAAAATTCGATTTACTTTTTGTCAGCTTAATTTCTTCATTATTCTTATTAGAATATTATATTTTTTTACTTATATTGACAAATATTGAAACAAAATCATATTTTCCTA
Organism: Macropis europaea; assembly: GCA_916610135.2. NCBI lineage: Eukaryota > Metazoa > Arthropoda > Insecta > Hymenoptera > Melittidae > Macropis > Macropis europaea. The sequence continues at coordinate 17,879,035 of OU744345.1, read as the reverse complement.
AAAAATGATAATCACAGTCTCCTACACCAGTAGTTTAGTTAAGCTATCATGACAAATAATGAAACATAAAATATTTGCAAGTAAAACCATATTTCTGTAGATAAATTTAATGTCTACGCCATTGTAGGTATTTAACAATTTGTCTGATTTTATTATAATTAATATCGCAGGATCACCTGAGTTTCCCCAGCCTTCTCAATTACGAAAATATTTAATTCTAGGTTGTAGTTCAAACAAATCAATTTCAGAACAAAAAATAGTCCTAAATTTAAATTTTATTGTAGAATATTTTATAATGTAAATTTACGTAATCTCTCGCGCAGATTTACCGGCAGACCCGGTGATCCATCGCCGCCGGTGTTCGAGCAGATTTTCAAAAACGCCAGATTCGCGCAGGGTGGAAACGCGATTTTCGAGGGACGCGTTCGAGGAAACCCGAAGCCCACAGTCTCGTGGACCCACAAAGGTGCACCGTTGTTGGAATCATGGAAAATTCGGATGTCATACGACGACAAGACCGGAGCAGTCACGCTCCAGATCAATCAGATTGGCCCTGGAGATGAGGGTGAATACACGTGCAGTGCTAAAAATCAATACGGTAAGTTTTCTACAAAATACTTGTCCATTTAACAACAAAATTTAGAATACAGTGGAACCTTGATTATTCTAACTCTGATAATTCGAAAATTCCTCTTTTATGTCAATTGCAGATTAAAATTATCATTATTGACATTGTGTTCTCAATTTTGTTCCACCGTGTATTTTTATACTTTAAGCCAAAAGTGTCATTGTATGCGAAACATAGTTACAAAGTGACAAACATAGTTACTGTATGTTCATGCAATATAACATACTCAAATATTTGAAAAAGGCATGTTTAAAACCGAGAAGAAATAAAAAGTACGTTTTTTAAACACCTATAAAATAAAATACAGTTTTGTGAAGGTTTCACTTGTGTAACTGCATTAAGAGAAAAAATATTGAAATCTAAATATGTATATTTGTATACACATCTGCAGTCTCAAAAAATAATAATAAGAAAAGAAGCAGTTCAAATTGGCCGACCAAAAAGAACTTAGAAATTTCTGAAATAAATAATATGCACACATGTGGTCAATAGACGTCATATTTTCGTCCATAATCTCTAAATTAAAAAACAAAGTAATCGTACATATGGTATCCATAAAGAAGCTGAATTCGAATTTCTGGAATTGTCAATTTACTTATCGACAAGAAATTCTTGTAAAAATATTTCTCATACTAGTCCAAGTCGATCAAAAAGTAATTACCCTTTACTTCCAGAAATTTCACAACAGTCTAATTAAAAGAGACATTTTCCATCGATTAGGTGAAGCTATCTGCTCGGTCTACATCCAACCGGAAGGATTCGGACCTCCACCTCAGCAACAGATGGGTAGCTACAAGAAGGAATACGCGCAGACCTTCCAATCGACCGAACAAAAGTCTCAGACCGGAAGTCAAAGCTTCCAACAACGCAGCTACCAGCAATCGATCGACAAACGAAGCTACATGAACGGCACCTCCACCAGCATCGAAGATTTCAAGGTCACGAGTCTTTTTATTCTGTACTGCAGCCATTACTCGTCGAGATTTATAATTTGAGAATTTTTTATAGACGAAGGAAATAATGTTGATAACAGATGACACTGTTTGAGTCTTCCGGATGTAAGCCGTGTCCAGAGGGAAAATGATCCCAAAGTTTCGCCAACATGGCAGCTAGCTTCACCAGGGGTCTGAGGACGCACTGATGTCATTTTCCTTCTGGACACAGCCTACACGCAGAAGCCTCAAACAGTATTGTCTGTAATGAACCAGGCCATGAAAGCCTGAAAACTCTCAATAATGTCGATGTACCTGCAGGTCGACACGTTCGAATATAGACTGCTGCGAGAGACGGAATTTCGCGAATCGATTACTCGCCGTTTCGTGGGCGAATCGGACGCGCAGATTTCGACGGTGGTGGATCGTAATCTCGGACCGGTCGCACCTCCGCAAATCGCGCAGAAGCCGAGAAACTCGAAGCTCGTCGAAGGCTCCGACGCCGTTTTCACCGCGAAATTGTCTGGAAATCCGAAACCAAGAGTAAGTATGCACCGAAACAATTTATTCGTTCGCCTAACACGTTGGGTGCCAAGTAGATTTCGAGCGTGATCGCTCTGGTGTTTAAAAATCGACAAGCTTGCGACTGTCAGTCGTTAACCACTTGCGCTGGCATTGTCTCAAGCATCCATCGCAGATCGTCTAGGATTGTAATTTATTCTAGACCTTCAAATAACCTTTACAGAATAATTAAAAATGTCACTTGTATACCATCCCATTATATATAAAAAAACATGTGGGTTCAGTACTGTAATAGATAACGCGTGTTTTAGTGATAAAACTAGGTATCTCACAATTTAATAAGTTATAAGTAATTTATTAGTCAAATTTGTATAAAATTTGTTTTTAGAGGTCCATTATGGCCTCTTTAACTAGATTTATTAAACGAATGAGCTATACAGTACATTGCTGCTGATAAGTTAACCAATTAATGTGGTTAGCTCAAAACAATAGATTTACAGTTATCTAGTCATAGTACTTAACCCACGATGTTCTCTACTATTATTCGAATGATCCATAATTTAGGCCCTGTTTCAAAGGGTACTTATCTTGGAACACTCTCGTGCATGTTAACTTCAAGGGTCAATTGTATGAGCTTTAGGTATCTTAAGGTCACATAATAATGGGTCGTTTAATTCCTACAACTGATCCATTACAAAAAGCAAGTTGACCTCCAAATGACTTCTAAAAAAACTATTTAAAAATTTTAACTCGTTGACTGTTGTGAGGGTCACTTGTAACCGGCATCTCAAATTTGATTTAATTAAATAATTAGTATTTCTCATAAAATGTTGAACAGTATTAATATCGTAATTTTAACACGTTGACTGTTTTGAGGGTCACATGTGACCGGTGTCTCAAATTTGATTTAATTAAATAATTAGTATTTCTCATAAAATGTTGAACAGTATTAATATCGTAAGAATAATATAAGGTAATTATTGCACGTTCAAATGAAAAAAATATTTTTATTTCGCGATTGATACCTAAAATATGGCATTGTATCGCGTCTGACTAGGTATGGCGGTTTCTACTTTGCCTTTCAACGTGTTAAACACTATACCGTTCGATTCTACATTAAAAATGGGGAGAACATGTTCTCTACCATTATTCTAACAAGTTGATAATTTAGTCTCTATTTCAAGCGGCTCATTTTGGCACACCCTATGTAAGCCATAATCAAAGTATTACTATTTTAAGACTTACAAATGAAATAATTAATTACATCGTTTAATATAAACAATACGTCACCTTCTCTCTTCTCATAACACACTCTTCAACTATTCGTATCAAGCTCCAATCATTCTACTTGCACACTCCTCTAACTGTTTCTCTCTCATACGCCGCTTGATTTAAATTATATTTAAATCAACAACTGTTTTACAATCTCTTACACTGTTCCACTTTTCAAATTCCAGTTAACTTGGTTCAAAAACGGCCAAAGGATCCGAGAGTCCCAACGCGTGGAGATGAGCTATTCGAACCAGCAGGCCACTTTGAAAATCAGAGTCGCTCTACCGGAAGACAGCGGCCATTACACCTTGCTGTCGGAGAATCCTCAAGGTTGCACCGTCAGCTCCGCGTACCTGGCCATCGAGTCCACCGATCAGGTGGATCAAGCCTATCAGACTGTCCAAAGGGAAACGGTGAAGACTCAGCAAGTAGAAACGACTGGCGAGTCCGACTCTGGCAAAGTGCTGCCACCGAATTTCGTTCGCACTTGTACCGATCGTGATGCCACCGAAGGAAAAATGACCAGGTACATAGGTCGACAAATTTTTTGAAAAAACTCCCATTTTCTGGTTATTGGAAAATGATTTGACACAAAATTTTGTCTGTCGATTAACCCCTCGCTTTACAATAACGAGTATACATATGCAAATGACAATATGGATGGTACCAATGTTTCATATGAGAACATATTATTCAGAAATTTAATAATTGTAAAAGTAATTTAAATTCCACTGCATATGCAAAACATATGTTTAATTAAAATAAATATATTGTATTGGCCTCTGGATAAATTTTAACGAAATTGGCCTGACACTTGATGAGTTGGCAACATCGAGTCTTATGTTAGGGAGTGTTCATAAATTTATTTTTCCAGTGTACAAATTTATTCAGTAGAACAGAATATGTTAAAATTGGGATTTACTGTTTATAGTGCATATTGTACTCGTTCAACTGATAAAGAAATCTCTTGTTCATTATCCGCGAGAAGTGATAAAAACACAAGCTAACTTATGCTATTCTTTATCTATTTGATCGTTTATAGTATTAATAAATATGTCATTAAGGTCTAACAGAACCCATAAAATAATTATGAATATTTTCAATATTCTGGATGGTAAAGGGTTTAACTCGAAATTATAGTCACTTTATATAAACATTCAGAAAGTTTGTTACATTCAACGAATATAACGTGGTAGCCGAAGGGTTGATCGAAAAAAATACGATTTCAACCTTCACAAGATCTGTTCTCCAATTCTTGTTCAAGTACATCATCATCTATGTTAACACTTTGATGTCCGCAAATATTTTACGAAAAATTATTTGCCTGGCAATTTTTACAAGCCCTTTTTAAATTGCCAGTTTAAATATGTATTATATTTAGCAATATTTTTTACCTGGATAAGCAATATTACATATATATGACCCTTTTTGTAACAAAAAACATTCTTGAAATGTTCAGGTACATGATTGTATGTACCTAATTGGTTCTTATCATCCAAATTCTTTTAAAGTACACTTCAAATAAAACACTTAAAATAATAGGGTAATTATTGACAAGATGATTAAAAAGAAATTAGGAGTTCAAAGGGTTAAGCATGGTGTGATTTAAACTATCATTCAATCTTTTCCTTCGCCGTAACGAAAAGTTATTGTCATGAAGTAAGAGTGTCTTTACAAACTGTGTCTTATCGTCTTCAGGTTTGATTGTCGCGTTACCGGCCGTCCGTATCCCGAAGTGACATGGTACATAAACGGACAGCAAGTGGCCAACGACTTGACCCACAAGATCCTCGTCAACGAGTCCGGTAACAATTCTCTGATGATCACGAACGTGAGTCGCACGGACGCCGGCGTCGTCACCTGCATCGCACGAAACAAAGCCGGTGAAACGTCCTTCCAATGCAACCTGAACGTGATCGAAAAGGAACAAGTGGTCGCGCCAAAATTCGTAGAACGCTTCACAACGACGAACGTGAAAGAAGGGGAACCGGTTGTCTTCATGGCTCGCGCGGTCGGCACACCTGTACCGCGCATCTCCTGGCAGAAGGTAATTTTCAATAATAATGTTTTATAATGATGGCTAAGACAGGTTGAGTAAGGTGGAGAGGACAAAATTGGTTCCTTGACTTTTGATAATACCGAGGTCCAATTGTAGTGTTCGATAAAGTATAAATAAACAGTTTCTGATCAGTGGACTTTGGATGTTTATGCAATTTAACGTCCCCAAATATTTGAAAAGGGCAAATTTAAAACAGTGGAAAAATAAAAAGTACATTTTTTAAACATTTACAGAACAACATACAGTTTTGTCAAAGCTTCATTTATATAACAGCACAAATATTCTAAACATCCGCAGTCTACTGATCAAGCATTTTGATAAAACCAAACATTAATTACTTTAATTTTGTCCCTGTACTTATACTGTTGGACACAGTCATCGGACACTACAATTTGAATTTTGTTCAGTCCTCGAAAGTCAAGGTTCTAATTCTTATCTGTCCTTGTGAGTCAGGGATACGTGTTCTGGACCCTCACACGGGCTAACAAGAAGACCACCAAAGTCTGATCGAATTTTTTTTAAATAATCTTTGTGAAATGATGCGTACAGTAGTTGTCACTGTACATACTGTTGCAAGACTTAAATAAAATTTTCGCTAATTAGTTTTCGTTTTTGAGAAATTGAATCCTTTCGCTACGGCTGACTTAGACGTAGAGCTCTGCCACTGTACACACAGTAAAACAATGTGAAATAGTAATATGAATCATTCTGTAAAAAATAACTTCTTGATACCGTCCAGAAAATATGTTGACAATATTGATGAAACATGCTTTGTCAGAAAAACTGCTAATGAACCCGAAGTATGCTCAACGAAAGTCACGAAACACATGAGCCACTATAGTGGTGTGTTGTCCTAAACGATAATTCTGCATAAAACCGCTGCAGTGGCGCACAGTAACCAAAGAGTTAATTTGTCCCATATTAGGAATTTGTCAGAGTAAATCATTCAGTTTGGTGAACAAAATATTTTTTAAAAAATATTGCGAAGGAACGTGAGACGTTTCTTTTGGTGAAAAGACAATTAAATCATCCTGGTTTCTTTTTAGGATGGCGTGCCAATAACACCGGGACCGGAAGTGCGTATATCAACGGACGGAAGCGGAGCATCGACTTTGGATATACCCTGCGCAAAATTGTCGGATGCAGCCTGGTACCAGTGCACTGCGCAGAATGTAGCTGGCTCTACGGCCACCCGAGCAAGGCTTTTCGTGGAAACACCAAAAGGAGCGGCCCCCGAACCAAGACGCCTGAATTTACCCCGACCGACGAAAGTCATCGAACCAGAGTAAGTATTCTGCTCGAAACACTTCGAGTGAACAGAAAAAAAAATTTGAATCGAACCATTCAGAACTCTTCCTAATACGAATATTACTAATCACCTACATAAATTATTAATCATCGATTATGAGTTTGATTAAATAATAAAAATGGTCGAAATTTAAATTGTACTACAGTGCAGGTGTCGAAACTAAACACTTCAAGGTCACTTGTTTAGTTAATCAAACTAAAATGTAGTACATGAGAAATTCTATTTGGAAGGTTTTATCATTTTGAAAATTGACATAAATGTGAGAAGTATTAGACATCGATCACTAGAACGCGAAGCAATACTTGTCAGAATTATGTCGGGGTGACCTTGAAATACCTAATCGCTGCGTCTAGTAAACATGTTTTCACATATCATCCCTTCATCTCTATTATACCCTTTTATTAAATAACTTTTCCCAAATAAGTCGATTATAATTACTAACTCAATGATTTCACTTTCACGCAAACTGGAAGAAAAAGAACGGTAGGGTTTTCATTGAATTTCCATCGCACGGATAAGGGACAGAGATAATGATGAAAATATTTATAGACCTGCGCCTGGCCCCGAAGTGATTTACCTGCGACACGTGGAACGTGCCAAGCCATATTTGCCACCACCTGAAGAGGATAGAGTCTATCCACCGCCACGTTTCATTATACCATTGAGGGACGTCCATCAGATCGAGGGTGGACGTATTCACTTCGAGGCCAGAATCGAACCAGTGGGCGATCCCACTATGAGGGTAGAGTGGTATGTTAATGGAAGAGCTCTAGATGCAAGTGAGTATCTCTTCAGGTTCCCTAAATCAGTCTCTTTTCGCTGCTTTCAGCTTCGGTGTTTGAAAGGATAGATTTCCTGACAAGCTGATCCGATTTTTGATCGAAATTTTATTTTCTAGGTTCCCGGGCGACTTCCATTTTCCGATTTGGCTTCATCTCTCTCGACTTGATCAGTATCATTCTTCAAGACAGCGGTGAATATTTGTGCCGCGTCGTAAGTTCGACTGGAGTCGCCGAATCTCGAGCTACCCTCAGCGTGACACGTGAGTTTCAACCCGTCAAATGTTTAACCCTTTCGCTACTAAGAGTATAGGATTATAAATTAGACGCTGGTGTAATAATGATAATGACAATGACAGAATTCTTCACGAACTCTCATTGACAATCTCTTCCTTTTCGCAACCAAATCTCATCAAAAACTATTCCGCCTTCCTCGCATTGTCACTTACCCTCAGCACACTTTTCCTTCTCTCTTAAGGCACTCGTCATCCTTCTCTACTTTCCTATTAGCCCTCTATCTCGTACGCACACACGCACTTAATTTCTAACGAAGGTTTAAAGCTACGTCTTATGCACTATGACCTGCATGCTGTACGAGAGACGTGTGGTCTACTCTAAAAAATATGCAGACCCTACAAGAACGACTATAGTCGCCTGCTGCAAAATGATCTCTGGGTACTAACAATAAGAACTCCACGAGATGACATATAGGCACCAGCGCTGACTATAATCCCTCAAAGAAGAAAAATCGTATAATCATCAAATTACCTATTATGCGTTATAGTTTTTTAAATTAAATGGTTTATTTAAATTTCACTTTGTTCTTTGCACTGAATAAATATACAGCTCGCACAATAGTATAGTATTCTCGAATTTTGGTCGGACATGCCATAGCGAAAGGGTTAAAAAAATTTGTATATTGTCTCGAAAAGCATAAAAATCATTGTTCGACCTGCTGAGGTAAGTCGATCACCTGATCGTGAGGATTATTTGAAATGAATTATGATTTCCAGCACGCGCAACAATCGAACAGGCTAGCCAACACCCCGACAGCCTCCAGTACATTCAACAGCTCGAGGATTACAGTAAATTTCAAAGGCAGGAGAGTGTGGAGGACATCTCTTCACAGCGGCCGGCCTTCATCCGACCACTCCAGGATCTAGGAGAGCTACAGGAAGGTCGTAACGCGCATTTCGAGGCGCAGCTGACCCCTGTCAGCGATCCCACGATGAAAGTGGAGTGGTACAAGGATGGTAGGCCAATCACAGCTAGTAAGTGTCTATCTCCGGATCCTTCTCCTCGTCTGAAAATTGGATTTTCGAAGATTCCATTTAATAATAATTGTTCACAGGCTCAAGAATCACAACCATCTTCAACTTCGGATACGTCTCGCTTAATATATTGCACCTACGAGCTGAAGATGCTGGTTCTTATACCGTCAGAGCTGTGAACCGCTTGGGAGAAGCTGTCAGCTCCGCATCTCTTCGTGTCTTTGGTAAGTGCTCTACAAAAATTTGATTTTAGTTCCAGGTATAATTATCCAGATTTTATCCGGTTAATCCTATTTTGATAAAAGTAATATAACTTGTAGAATTTTACTAGAAGAAATGCAACAGAAATTTCTACTCCACGGAGCATACAAATCTGGACAATCTATGAGTTTTAATGATCTCGGTTACAATCAAATTATAAAGCATCTAGATATGTTCAGACATTTTTATACGCTTATAGATCAAAAGATTATATCTATTTGCAACTGAAATAGCTTTCACATACATTTTCCATGACAGTGATTTACACCACTTGCACAATAAAGGACTCCTACTCAGACAAATAATGTAAAATTTATTAAAGATTTGAATTGTTTATTACAATATATACAAATTTTTAATAGATCCACAGATACCCATTTGTAATAGAACCAGCTTTAACTCAATTTTTCCAAAAAAGTGACTTAAGCCACTTTCCAAACGAAAGGCTCCTACACAAATAAATATTGAATTTAGGTTAGTTTGGAGAATTTATAACTGTGCAATGTTAATAATCGTCTGAATTGGAATTGTTACAGCACGCACAAGCGTTACTACAGATCTGGGAATCCCCGAGCAACAGAGGTACATCGAAGCTGCCGAGGAGTTGGAAGCCTATCAGCAGGCAATGCACCAAAAGTACGTACAGGAGCAGCCTGAACCGACCAGCCCACCGGAATTCAAGTCTCCTATCAAGGATCAAAACAGCATACGAGAAGGCGGCTTCGCGCATTTCGAAGCACGCCTCGAGCCAGTTGGCGACGCTAGTCTACGCGTTGAATGGCTCAAGGACGGACGCCCTGTAGAAGCCAGTCAGTATACTTTTCCTTCTGACCTTTTCTTGAATTCAAACATCAGTCATTGCAAAACACATGGAGTGTCAGTAAAATCATATGTATGAAGCGAGAGTGAGGTAAAAAATTAGTTGGAATCCTTTTTCAAGCGGAGAGGTCTGGTTTCCATCCCCAATCCTCCGGTTTGATTTTTCCCTCCCTACAATTTGATGTCAGAAGTGGGATGCAAGGTTCCCAAATTGAGACAAGATCATTCGTATATTAGCAACATCACTTCTCCTTTATTTCATTGAAAACCTGCAAATGAACAAATAAATAAAAGAAAAAGATGAGTAAAGTTTAGTGCGTTACCATGAAAATGAAAGATTCTGTTAAAAGTGAACAGTAATTCTTCAAACTTATATATGAACTCCAACTAATTCGGACGTTTTTTACAACACTGAAAACGTCTATTTGTTCAACGAGCCTAATTCTAGTGTTTATTAGCTCCCTCTCGCCAACTGTACGTAACTATATCATCTTGTTAAACTGCTCTATATTGTTACCAAGTACTTTGAACTTAACTCTCGAATTCTGTACACGTGGGCTCTTTGCTTCTCAGGTTCACGGATCACGACATTCTTCAACTTCGGTTACGTGGCACTGACCATCAAATACGTAACGATCCACGACGTCGGTGTGTACACCTGCCGCGCTTACAATCGCGTCGGTGAGGCACACACAAACGCTCAATTGAGCGTGATCAGCAAGAACGACGTCATCTACGACAGCCAACACCCTACGGGACTTCAGAAGATTCAGACCCTGGAAGATTCCAGCAGATACTCCCGTCAAGTACAGGAAGAGACACAGGTTACTCAGGCACCGAGATTCTTGGGTAACCTGAAGGGTACCAACAAGATCGTCGAAGGTCAACGCGCCCACTTCGAGGCTCGCGTCGAACCGCAAAGCGATTTGACTATGAAAATTGAATGGTACCATAATGGAAAACCCATTACCGCCGCGAACAGAATACAGACCTATCATGACTTTGGGTACGTGGCTATCGACATTCTTCAAGTTAGACCCGAAGACGCTGGTACTTACACCGTCGTTGCAAGGAACGCCCTTGGAGAGGCCCGATTGTCTGCAACCATGGTTGTAGAAAGTAAGTTCTTTTGTTTTTAATCCTTTGAGCACTGTGGGCGTATATATGCGTCCTCCAAGAGATATGAACGTAGACTATAGACGCATACATAGGATTTACAAATTTCTTTGGACTTTACTTTTGACACTATCAAAATTCTCAGTCTTTCTACGAAATTATGCACTATGGTCAATTTCGATTGTAACTTCAATAGTCAAAATTCCGTTTGTTTTGTGTTTATTTCCGAATTCATTTAAAAAGTCCAAAACATTATATAGTGTGCAGTACTATAACGAATATTCCGTTAACTGAAAATGTTTAGCTTTGAAAATTAATTATGTACTTAAAAAGTAAATGACTTTACTTCTATTACAATTTTTTTGAAATTTGTTACATTGTAGGGTCTTCCAACATTTATTTTTAGAATTTTTATGATTTCAAGTGTTCTAAATTACTTCCGCTTTTTATATTTGAGGGCATAGTTTTTTAGGTCAATTTTTTACATAGTGCAACAAAAGACTAAGCATTCGTTTTCTATAATTATATTAAATATAAAATATTTACAGTTCACAGAAGTATACTAAACTAGACTATTCAAGGCCATATCTCACCCACAAATCAATATTTCAATTTTGATACGACTTTCCATTATCATCGTATAAAGAACGAAGTAACTTTGAGTAGCCTAAATTAAAAATCTCTACAACAGCTGAGATTTTCAATGCTCTAAGAAATATACTTTGCAAACCATTAAGTGTAACATTGAATTTAATTCTTTCCTTACATAAACCACTCTGAAACGTTACGACCGATTCATAACAGACATAAGTATTTTGATAAATTAATTAAGAACAAAATTAAATTTTTAACTAAAACATGCATGATAGTTTCACAAATAGTTATTTATAATTTTTATGTTAATTATAGCACGCTCAAGCGTCGATACCAGCAGCATGCACCGCACTTCCTACGAGAAAACTCAACGTCTCGAGGAATCGAAGTTCGTCGAGCCGCAGTATCACATCGAAGAAATTTCGAAATCGAAGCCGATCTTTGTACAACCTTTAAGCGACCCCAAGCCAGTCAGCGAGGGCAAGAATATCCATCTCGAATGCCGTTTGGAACCCATGGGTGATCCTACGATGAGAGTCGAATGGTTCCAAAATGGTCGCCCGGTCACCGTCGGCTCCAGATTCAGGACTTACTACGATTTCGGTTTCGTCGCTTTGGATATCGTCCACTCGACCATCCTTGACTCTGGTGAATACACTGTCAGGGCTACCAATCATCTTGGCACTGCTCATACATCGGCTTGTGTCAGAGTCATTGGAAGATCTGATATCGTCACGGAAACTCAGCATGAACAGTCGCTCGAACAGATTCAAATGCTGGAGGATTCATCAAGGTTGGTAGAAAATTGTGTATTTTATAAAATAAGTGTAGTTAAATCATAAATTAGGCGAATTGACAGTTGGAGCAGACGACGATAAAAATGATAAGTTTATGCAGGGCTGCTGAATGGTCCTAATTATGTACTAGTTCTTATTAATTATATTGGATTGAGTCATTAATAGCTTCCAAGGCGTAACAAACTTTTTGTTTATAAGAATCCAAATAGTTTACCTAGTTTGCCAATGTTACCTTTCTATTAGAAGGTAAACGTCCCTAAAGCTCATACATGCAGGAAAGCAACAATTATCCTTCTTTAAAAAATTATTCAGTAAATTTTAGAAGATAAATTGGAAATTATTTCTAAGTCAACCAAATATTACAAGACGTATTATTATTATTCTCCCTGTAATGGGAGATCATCTCCCAAGATGTATTACTATTCTCCCTGTCTCTAAAGATATATTATTATTCCCCCTGTCTGTACATATATTTCTTCCCCTTAAAAAAATCAAATTGTTAAATTTGTGGCCCGCTTAACTACGACTGAAGTTGTCTCGACACATCAACACTTAACTTGTGCACTCCTGCCCTAAATTGAATTTGTGAAAGGAAGAAATAGCTATTGAGTATATCTAGTTAATTATATCCCAATTCAGTACATATGAACGCCTATCAAACACAAAATTTATGTTATCGTTGTCTGTGTCACGCAGGTACCGCAAAACTCAGCAAGAGGAAGTCACGGTGATGCAAGCGCCCCAGTTTACTCGAGCTCTCCACAACATCGAAACTGTGGAACTGACTAACGTCCATCTCGAGTGTCGTCTTCAGCCTGTTGGCGACGCTACGATGAAGGTCGAGTGGTTCGTGAACGGTAGACCAGTGAAAACCGGCCACAGATTCAGACCATCCTACGAATTCGACTATGTCGCCCTGGACATCCTCGGTGTCTACCCAGACGACTCTGGCGTCTACACCTGCCAAGCCAGGAATCAGTTGGGCGAAGCGGTTACCTCGTGTTCGGTGAGGGTGCACGCGAAGAAGGATTTGCTCCTGGAATCTCAACATCCTGAAGGTTTGGAGAGAATACAGTACCTGGAGGATGCCTCCAGGTACAAGAGGCACGAATTAGTCGACGAGGTAGTCAATGTGAAGCCGAGGTTCGTCACGGCACCGAAGAACCAGGAGAACCTTCGCGAAGGACAACACGCACATTTTGAATGCAAACTGGAGCCTGTGACCGACTCGAACTTGAAGGTCGAGTGGTTCAAGAATGGTCGCCCGGTTACAATAGGTAAGTAAAATTCATTCCATTTATATTGTACTATTTTATTATTTTTAAATTGTAAAAATGAAATTTTTCCAAATTTGATGTCATGGAAAATAATGGTTTAATTTCGAGGGAAAATATTACTGGAAAGTTGAAGTCGTTTAGATTATTATTTGTAAATGTTGCGAAATTAATTATATTCTTCAGAACGACTTTATTATTAAGTTCATGGGTGTTAAATTAATTTTCAATAGAATTTTATTATTATTCGAATTCTGTCCTGTTATAAAAAAATATATTCGTGTCATGAAGGCGTAGCTGATGAAGATAATTTTCATAAATTTTATATAACACGAAATAGTTATTTAATTTAGAGAGAAAATATTACTGAGAAGTAGAAGTCGCGTAGATTATTATTTGTAAACATTTCAAACGTAACTCTATTTTTTAAACGACTTCATTATTAAATTTGTAGGTATTAAATTAATTTCTATGAAAGTTAGTGATAAATAATAATTACAGGTGTAGTTGGTTCTTTTGAAATCATTTATCTATCAAAATTTGGCTGAGCCTCTAAAGTTTGTTTTATATCTATCTTTAATGTATACAATACATGTACAACAAAATGTGTCATGAACAATCAACCGGAAGTACTGGTCATTGCCTGGTTTAAATTGTCTTAAAATAATTCCGGTGATTTTGAAATACTAACAATATATTACGTGCAAAGAGAAGTTCTTTTCTATTTCTTTTTATTTTTGAGGAAAGAAAGTGATTTTAAAATCATTTCCTTCACATCAGTCTTATGTATGAGGTGTCTCATGAAGTATGAATACTTCATAGGATGAATCTGCTAATTAAATTATGTAAGAAATGTTATATAGACAAGAAGTCTACAACACTTTGTATCATACGTACACACGTTTAAATCTCTCTTTGAAACATTTTTCATGACCATGCTACTGAAGGGATTAAATTAGAACCAAATACAATACTGTTTGAAACATAGAAACCATCTCCAACAAATCTTTAAAAAAAATATTCTCTGTTCGTAGGACACCGATTCCGCCCAATACATGATTTCGGCTACGTAGCCCTGGACGTGATCGATCTGATCGCTGAAGATTCTGGCACATACACCTGCCGCGCTGTCAATCTCGTTGGCAGCGACGAGGTGTCCTGCACCTTAAGCTGTCGATCAACGGCGCAAGTTCTGACGGACACGCAAAACGAGATTGGCCTCGAGCAGATCAACTATCTCGAAGACAGGACCAGATACCAACGACGTGAAGACATCGAGGAAACCACCACTCAGGCTCCGATCTTCACCACGTCCTTGAACAACGTCGAGATCAAAGAGGGTCAGAGGGCTCACTTCGAGTGCAGGCTGATCCCCGTGTCCGATGCGACGATGAAAGTGGAATGGTTCCACAACAACAAACCGGTCAAGGCAGGATCGAGGTTCGTTGAAACAAACAGCTTCGGTTTCGTTGCCCTGGACATCATGTACGCGTACCCTGAAGACTCCGGCACCTATACATGCCGAGCGAAGAACATCATCGGCGAAGCAATCACCTCGGCTACCGCTGTTGTCCACTGTAAGTCGTTCGTTTGTTTCTTGTTGGGGATTGAAAATAGATTTTTAGACAGCTACTGTTGTTCCCCACTGTAAGGCAATCGTTTGTTTACGGGTTGGGAACTGAAGGTGGATTTTTAGAATTTTAGAGTGAATTTTAGTTCATGGTTTTAGGATAAATGCTGATCAAACCCTTGACACTCTGATGCCTTTGGCAACAATGTGTATATTAGAATTTTAATAGTATTTCTATATCACCTGGCACTCCATAGAGGCAAAACGTTAGGTTGTTGTCCTCAAACAGTCATAAATATCAGGTTATACCAGTGATGGCCACCTGAGCTGCGGGCTTCCCCCACTCTAAGTCCATTCCCCTCGCAGCGTTCGCCTCATTTACAAGTAGACCGCGGTCAAAGGAATAATTAAAAGATCTTGAACAGTTTTTGGTAGTGACATTGAGATTGATATCCATTTTTTTTAAACAGCGAAAAAGTCTATCTACATGGAGTCGCAAAATGAAGAAACCCTGCAACGTCTTCGTTATCTGGAGGATACATCCCGTTATCAACGTAAAACTACCACGGAGGAAACTGTCACTCAAGCACCAGTGTTCACGATGCCCATAAAGGATCTGAAGGTCGCTGAAAACCAAGCGGCTCATTTCGAGGCTCGTGTGATTCCTGTTGGAGATGCGAAGCTGAAAGTCGAATGGTTGCGAAATGGAGTTCCTATTTCAGCTTGTAAGTTCATATTTCAGTTACAAAGTATCGTGAAATAAGATATTTTCCATTTTATAGTGAAATGTGTAGGACACTTCTCTACTTACATTGCTCAAACTAATCAAACGCTTAGGATCTTTAATAATTTTAACACAATGTATCAAATAGCAGAAATGAAAAAATATCCTGTACTTAATATTATAACATTTTCAATTGATATTTAATGTGAACAGTATTTGCAGCTTTCTCGCTGTTCAGCATCTTAATGAACACTAAATAGTTTCAGTTTATGGTCCTGTAATTGAAGGGTTCGTAACAAAATCTACCCTAGTCAAGTTTTGTCTTTTTTCAGGAAAGCAAAAGAATACTCTAGCATCTTTAATTTTGTATTCAATACATTTCAATTTTTCTTTTAACAAAATATTCATCGTACTACACAATTTTTACGGTTGTTACCTGTAATTACATCGCAGAAGAACTGTATCCAATTAAATCATGAAGTTGTGAAGATGTGTTGTCATCATAAATTTTGACAACAGTCAAAATTGTTTTTCCTGGGAATCGCTCAATTATTTTGAGTAGTGTATATTGCATAGCGTTTTCAAAGAAATTACAAAGACATAGACATTATTTTTACATGCTTATAAATAACCACCTTGTACAAACAAAAATGCTCGTAAATGTTTCTTGAATAATTTGTAAAGTGGGAAAAATAATTGTCCTTTGCAGCCAATCGCGTTACCACGATGCACGATTTCGGTTACGTCGCTCTGAACATGAAGTATGTCAATCCTGAAGACTCAGGTACCTACACTTGCCGTGCAGTGAATGACCTTGGTGAAGCCGTAACGTCAGCAACACTTTTCGTCCAGTGTGAGTATAAATTCGGCGATGTTATCCAAAAAGATAACGGCTTCGATTCTCAGCATTGCCTCGCGTAAGCTTCTACACCGTAGAAACAACCGCTTACACGTAGATTTTTGTGCACAGCGATTTGATCCCCTCTTTTTGGTGGAGCTTCTGTAGAATCTTTTTGTCGTTACTTTTTTCATGAATTTTTCGACGATATGAGACGCTGAAGAAAATTCTTTGAAATTCAGATTGCTTATAAAAGCAAGCTTTTCCGCCGGCACTACCACAAATTACAAACATGATCAATTTCAATCGAGCAGTATAGTACACATTTTCTCGATACTAAACGATATAAATACGCATTCAATATTCAGTATACTTGGCGATGAACATTTACTTCTTCTACATTTTTTCTATTTTTATTTAATTTACTATCAAGCGGAGAATTGCAAATCTCTATTGTTTGATCAGTCTGTTTCTATCCTGATTTACGATATCTTGTGTAATGAAGGATTAATTTTACTATGAACATTATAGTTCTCATACATAGTAAAAAAGTTAATCTCTCGGTAAAAAATATAAGACTACAAAATTACAAAATTAGAACTTGCTAGGGATGTGCGGGTAGCTCGAAACTTCAGGTACCCTAACTTCGGTTCGAGATCTCAATAGCATCGTCGCATGCACAAACGCTCAGAATCTAGAAAATATTATATTATATTCTTATAATAGCATTATATGCGCGTTTAATGTATAAAAGTATTAACACAAACATATTTCTTGTTTCATAAAACATTGCAAATATCTTGTGAACAGTTTTCAAACATCTTACCTCAGTATTTTTATATACAAAATACACAGAAGAATCGATTTATACATAAAAAATTATTGCAAGTTCCGAAAAAAGATTTAAGTTTTATTATTCTTTACAAAAATTAGAGAAACATTATCTTCTTCTGTTTTTTGGCGTATACATATGAATTACAAGAAACAAGTATAAGTTCACCCCTTGCCTTATGATATTTTCAACGACCATCTGTCGCTGAGATTTACTATTTAAGTGCTATAAGGAGAGACACAGGAAGAATATTTCTGGAAACGTACAATTTGCTTTACAATTAGATAATGCTCTGAAAAGCAACGGTGCTTTAATATAAAATTTTCAACAAGTCATAAGTAAGCGAAACTCATATTTACAAAACATACAGCCTATAATCTGCAACACGAGCGTGACTCGTTATTACAAGGCAAGGGGTTAACTCTTCCTAAACGTGTTTCACAATCAACAATAGTTTCTGACTGACCGCACATTCCACCAAATTATCAAATCAGAACGTTCAAAAGTCAACAGCGTTGCCACGTAGAAAATATTAATCGTTTAATCGCCGAAATTAAACTACTCCGGCCACGATCAACACTAACAAGTAAGATGGGCAACCATCTTCAGAACTCCTATCTAGCTGTTGACGGTAGCTCGAAACTCACCCAAGTATTTAGAACTCCCAGTCAAATGACTGTAGCAGTCCATGCTGGGTTCTACATTTTAAAAAACAATTATAAACGAATTATTAAGAAAGAAAATTATTTAGTCCTCAAATGTCTCATCGCCACTCACACCACCATACAAAGCACACACTGAAAGACAATACTCTTCCCAAACACAGCCAAGGCGGCCCTGCAATTCGAGTCGCAGCACGAGAGCGCGTTGTCGAAGCTTCAGGCCCTCGAAGACACCAGCAAGTACCAACGCCGCGAAGAAGAAGAGATCGTGGTGAAGGAGAAACCGTCGTTCACGGTCCAACTGAACGGACCTACCAGCCTGGTCGAAGGTCAAAGCGCACACTATGAGTGCCGCATCGAACCGTACCCCGACCCGAACATGAAGGTGGAGTGGTTCCATAACGGCAAACCATTGTCCACCGGGCACAGGTACAGAACCACCTGCGACTTTGGGTTCGCTTCGTTGGACGTTTTGACCGTCTACGCCGAGGACTCTGGCACGTATACCTGCCAGGCCACCAATAAACTGGGATCGGCGAAGAGCTCGATCAATCTTGATGTGAAGTGTAAGTAGCACGGTAGAACCGGAAGCTTCCCTCGAAAATCTTGAAGAACGTGTGTCGAGGGAAGTGAATTGACCGGAGCGAAATAGAAGTATCTTGAATTGCATATGAGCGATTTCGAATTAGTTTGTTACTTTTTTTATTATCACAATTTTGATAGGGTGGGTGTGAGATTGGTACCATTTCGGTATCTTCGTAAATAATGGTTTTCGAAGAATTGGTTCAAATGAATTCTGTGGAATTCTAAGGAGATCATACAAGGGGAAGCCCAAAAAATTGTTTAATTTTTGTTTATTTTAATTTAAATAAACTTTTGCACATCTTTTCAATATTTTTTTCCTAACATTAATAAGGTAAAAGTTATTTTGAAAGACAACAGTTCCTATTACTTAATCTTATATATTCTGAAAAAAATTTAAATAAGATCAAGTGCTAATAAAAAAGAAATGTTACTCTACGTACTTGTAATGTCTAGAATTAGGCTCCTTGAAGTCGATTATCATTTAATTAATCGCGCTAAAATATACTACATGCAAAGTTGTTTCATTTCGAGTGCCTTGCCGTTTTGAAAATTGGAAACGAAGTGTAAAGTAATGAACATGAAACAGTAGGTCAAAAAATTGAAAAGAAGTGACCTTGAGGGACCTAGTTACAACGTCCTTTCAATAGGTACCACATTAATATTTATCGATGGTTCAATTGAATCAATTTATGCAAAATCAATATTCGCCAAATTTTGAAATGTTTCCAACTACTTATCTCATCCTCTCTGTACAATCTCCAAATTTTGAAGTTTAGATAACGTTGTGCAATCGATACTTCTATGCGCGTCGATGAAGAAATCGCACGGGGACAGCAGGTGGATGTTATCACGCATTTTGTGTTACCTAGACACCATGTTTTCTGATGCTTATAGTTTTCTATGCTTCGAGACATAGTACTGCTTCCATGCAGAACACACAGTGACTGGCACCAAGTAAGAATGGCCGCCCTGTTTTCCTCTCTGGGTGTTTCACGTTTTTCTTTTTCCCTGTTGTTTTATGAGCCTGTTGTAAATCAGCCCTTCTGTCCTCCAAGTGCAACATCCATGCCAATTCGATCCGAAATTTTAACAAACTCTACGTTGCAGCTCGTGCTTCGATTATTCGCGAAACCCAACACGAAAGTGCCCTGAAGAAGATACAATACCTTGAAGACGATTCTCGTTACAAACGTATTTCTGACGAAGAGCTCATCATTGCTGAAAAACCAAAATTCGGTCGTCCGTTGAAGAACATCGAACATCTGCCGGAAGGCAAGAGCGCTCACCTTGAGGCGACCTTGACGCCCGTCAACGATCCCACCATGGTGGTCGAATGGTACAGAGATGGCAGACCAATTCCTCAGGGCCACAAGTTTAAAACCACCTACGATTTCGGCTACGTCGCTCTCGACATCCTGTACGCCTACCCTGAAGACTCAGGAACCTACATGTGCAAAGCCAGAAACGCTGTTGGAGAAGCTGTTACCACTTGCGTCATCAGCGTTGACTGTAAGCAATTTTTTGTATTTTTGTATCTTAAAATCGGTCCTCAAGATGTGACCACATTTTGTGATCGGAGATATGTCATAATGGACCTCTTCAGGGATGAATTTATGAAAGTTGAAATAATGTTTCTATTTTCTTTATTCAGTACGAATTCTTTGCTATTAAACAGAGAAAATGAAAAATCCAAAAATCTTTATAATTAGTGTAATGCTTATTCGTCATGTTTTTGCTAACAATTTTTGCAACCCTGAAGAAGTTAAAACACAAAATTCGAAAGTAGGAGTCGTTAAAAATATATATATTTCAAAACTGATATCGAGGTATCGTTAGACAGTTGACGACCCTGAAGTACGAAGAAACCGCATAACCTTTCGGTACACCAAATTGATAAATTCATCAGTGACAGTTTAAAAAATTGCATTAAATGTGCCTTGATATAAATAGTAAAAAATCATATTTAAGCTCTTCATGTTTTTTGAACAGCAAAACAAGGTCTATGCCTGGACACCTTGGACGCCCAGCGTTTGCAGAAGATTCGCGAATTGGAAACGGTAGAGGTTAAACAAGAGATTGAAAAAGAAGTTGTTCACCAGAAGCCCGTTTTCCTGACACCGCTGAACAACCTGGATCACCTGAAAGAAGGGGAACACGCTCACCTGGAATGCCGCGTCGAACCTATCAACGATCCGAACCTGAAGATAGAATGGTAAAATTACTTGCATCTGTTTAAATATCTCTGTATGATCTTAATTGATATTCGGTTTTGATGAGTCGAATGTTTTCTTCAGGTTCGTAAATGGAGTCGCTGTAAAAACTGGACATCGCTTCCGCAAGACCCACGATTTCGGTTATGTGGCACTTGACATACTCTACACGTACTCTGAAGACTCTGGTACTTACATGTGCAAAGCTACCAACCTGGCTGGCGAAGCCGTTAACACTTGTACCATCAAAGTTGGATGTAAGTAATGAGTTATAATCGTTTGATACTTCAACGAATAAAGAGTCAAGTAATTCAGATTAACGGACGTAAATTTTTTAAAATATACGAGTAAAAATTACAAAACTTGCAAACGGAAATAAGGACCATCTGAATTAATAGATTTTTACTAGCAATATACAAGTCAAGTTATTCCTGTTGAAAAAAGTTCGGGTTACCAAAAGCGATGAATTTTTTAAGAATATTTTCAATCTGAGATACCACGTTGTTTTGACACTTTTTAGACGTCGTATATTAATATTTCTTACTAATTCATCACTTCATCACGATTGTTAGCAAAACACAAAAGTTATCCTCCCCCTCGTTTTCGACCCTTGAAACTTCCTGAAACCCTGTACAAACACGAAGTGCACCATCAAAAGAACATGTCTTCTGCATCAGCACCACGAAGAGAAGATTTCTCTAACATGAAACCCAGATTCGGCTCGTTCTCTTTGACCACTTGCAAATGCAACAGACAGCCTAGTAATTCGCAAAAAATGTACAACAATAATTACCTCCGTGAAAGAAATCGCTATTACAAGACATATCCTGAAGAAACAATTTATCTCGGTAGAAGAAGAAAGTCCGAAGTGAATTTCAGTAATAAATATCATAATCACAGAACTGAATTTCAAAATGGACATCGAAGCCCAAAGTTTCGTAACGTTGGTCGTCATGTCACGTTTCAAGATTCAGATGAAAGGAAAAGAATTAATAGGACTGAATGTTATCCATTGTACTCGCGATACAGAGAAACTTGAAGAACACATAATGGATGCTTAAAAATATTGTAATTTATACACCCCATCCCTTTATTGAATTATATTACAATATAAACATTTTAATGGGTGACTTTATTTTATAGCACGTCGCAGTATTCTCCTGGACACGCAACACCCTGATGGCCTCGAAAAGATCCGCGAACTAGAGGCTCAAGGTCGTCCAGCCCGCCTCGAGGTCGAAGAACCGCCTGTAACGCCACCTAGATTCGTTACTGAACTCAGGGTAAATAGTTAAATTATTTATTTCTCGAATCGAAGTTCTTTATATTATTGTAGGAACGCAAGAACTGCCACTATGCACTTGCACATAGTCACTTGCACAGCAACTGTACTATAGACATTCTCACATTTTTCATTCCTTCTTCAGGGTACCACTGAAGTATACGAAGGACAAACAGCTCACTTCGAGTGTCAAATTGAGCCGCTTCACGATGCCAACTTGAGAATCGAGTTCTTCCACAATGGCAAGCCTTTGCCGTCGGCTTCCCGGTTCCACGTGACCTTCGATTTCGGCTACGTTGCCCTGGACATCGGCCACGCCGTCCCTGAAGACGCTGGACAATATTCCGTACGAGCGATCAATGCGTTAGGCCAATGCGTCTCTTCGATCGAGCTCAAGGTCATCCCACGAGACAACATCATTCTGGACTCCCAGCGTCCCGAAGGAATGGACAAGATCAGGGAACTCGAAGCCCAGCAACCCTGGAAGAGACCAGAGATACCTGAACCGCAGACCAGACAGCGACCTGTATTCACTCAACCGCTACAGAACATCGACGCCATTCCTGAAGGACATACTGCTCACTTCGAATGCAGATTGATTCCTGTGGGAGACCCTACGTTGAAGGTCGAGTGGTTCAGAAACGAGGTTCCGCTCGAGACAAGTAAGTTGGAGAAAGTGTGCATATAAGACGTTGAAAAAGAACATGAAGAGTTATAGTTGATGATGACACGTCTCTGTCGTCAATATTTAATTGATCCCGAAGAAATTATTCTTGACTGCCTGCTTGTTAAAACAGTTTTTGATAACAAGTAGTACATGTCCTTGAAATGTAGCCTCACCTTTCTTCGACATATTGTAAACACATGCGACGAAAATTAATATGGTCTACTTGCTATTTAGGCTCACGAATCACAAAGGTTCATGACTTTGGATACGTGTCCCTGGACATCAACCACGTGCGCGAAGACGACGAAGGTGTCTACATGTGTCGTGCTTCCAACCCACTGGGTGAAGCAGTCACCACAGCTTCTATGAAGATCAAGAGTCAGTATAACCTAACTTACATGAGTTTATGTTTGAAACGGTAGCATTGTTTAATTGTTCTGATTGATCTGTTCGTATTTAGGCAAGGCTAGTATACAGTTAGACACCCAGCATCCTGAAGCTCAGCGTAAGATCGCTCAGTTGGAAGCCGACAAACCGAGTCGCCCTGAAGAGCCAGAGAAAACATTCGATAAACCTATCTTCACGCAGTTGTTGACTGGTCCCACCGAACTCTGGGAAGGTCAAATGGCTAGATACGAGTGCAGAGTTGTCCCTGTCGGAGACTCTAGCTTGAGATTCGAGTGGTACATCAATGGAGTCGAACTAAAAATGGGTAAGCCAGTTAAAAAAGACATAGTGGCAATCAAAAGTTTGCAGACACTTCATTATACGGCTGTCCTTTGAAAAATTTATAATAAATTAAAATTTTTAAATATATTCAGAAACTAAAAATTCTTCTTCAAAAGGTAACACTGAAAAATTAGAAATCCGGTAATTTTGCGTACCACTTTCTTCGAGGTGTAGACCTAACTTCATCACGTAAAGATTTGTATCCAGTGTCCCAAAATATGTTCTTCGTAATCCACAGGTTCTCGTTTCCACGTGAGTCACGATTTCGGTTACGTGACCTTGGACATCCTCAAAGTGATCACAGAAGATTCCGGTGTGTACACCTGCAAAGCGATCAACAAATCCGGAGAAGCAGTGTCATCCATCTCCCTGAAAGTCAAAGCGCGCTCTGCCATCGATGCTGAGAGTATCCAACCCGATGCCTGGCAGAAGATCCAGCTGAAGGAAGCTGAAATGAACAAGGTGCCCGAAATGTTCGTGGACACAACACCACAGCAAGCTCCAGTCTTCACGAAACACCTCGAGAGCTACGATAAACTTGTTGAAGGGCAACACGTTTACCTGGAGGCACAAGTAGAACCAAGAGCAGACCCTAAACTCCGCGTTGAATGGTTCAAGAACGGCATAGCTCTTCAGACAGGAACCAGACTGCGCAGCACCTTCGATTTTGGACTGGTAACACTGTCCATCAATGGTCTAAGAGATGATGACTCGGCTATTTACACCTGCAAGGCTACCAACCTGCATGGAGAAGCTGTGTCCACCTGCAGCTTGAAGATCGTCGATCGTCATTGGCTCCTCGGCGACACTCTTCATCCTGACGCTCTTCCAAAGATCGACGCCCTTGAACAGCCACATGCAGCCAGCGCTGACCAACCAGAACCAGTTTACGAAGAACCAGTCTTCATCACACATCTGAACAACGTTGAGTGTGTGGAAGGTGACAACGCTCACTTCGAGTGCAACGTGGAGCCTTCGAAAGATCCGACCATGAAGATCGAGTGGTTCATCAATGGAAAACCTCTTCCAACCGGTGCTAGATTCAAATCTACCTACGACTTCGGCTACGTTGCTCTAGACATCTCTCACGCTTATGAAGAAGACTCTGGCGTTGTCATCGTCAAAGCTACCAACTCTAAAGGCTCTGCACAAACATCAGGCACCCTGAAATGTACCAGCAAGCAGAACATCTACTTGCAGACTCAGCACCCACAGGGTGAGGCTGGTCTGGAGAAGGTCAAGGAAGCTGAAGACGCGTACCTGTCTAAATACAGAAGACCCGAAGATGGACCTGAACATGAATATCCCAAACCAATCTGGACAGTACCTCTGCAGCCTGAGTTCAAGTTGGGTGAGTCTGAACCTCTTCACTTGGAAGGTCAGGTAGAACCCAAAGAAGATCCAAACCTGAAAATCGAGTGGTACTTCAATGGCAAACCTCTGGAGCATGCATCTCGCTTCAAGATGACCAGTGATTTCGGGTTCGTCACCTTGGATCTGACGGACGTTTACGAACGTGATTCAGGCATTTACACCTGCAAAGCTTACAACAAAGCTGGAGAAGCGTTCACTTCAACAACGATTTACTGCTCGACCAAGGAGAACATCATCGAGAAGTCTCAACATCCAAAGGGCAAGGAAGGTCTCGAGGCCATTCAGGACCTTGAAGAGTCCCTCAAACGACAAGAAGGAGGAGCACCAGAGAGTGATGAAGGCCACCCACCTGTCTTCACGTCTCAATTCGAGAATCTGACCAACCTGTCCGAGGGTGAAATCGCTCACTTCGAGGCTTCGTTGACTCCAACAGGAGACCAGACCATGGTCGTCGAATGGTTCTACAATGGAAAATCTCTAGAAGCTAGTCACCGCACAAGAACGGTCTATGCATTTGGCATGGTTGTTCTTGAAGTACTTGGAACCAAGATAGAAGACTCTGGCACCTATTCCTGCAGGGCTACGAACAAATGGGGCCGAGCTGAGATCAGCGTGGAACTGGAATGCGTTGACAAGTCTAAAGGACAGAAACCTAAGTTCACAACTCACATTCAATCTCTGGAGGGTCTGAAAGATGGCCAATCAGCCCACTTCGAGTGTACTTTGATCCCAGTTGGAGATCCTCATATGAAGGTAGAATGGTTCCACAATGGCCAACCGTTGAGACACTCTTCAAGATTCAAGATGGTGTCTGACTTCGGGTTCGTTGTCATGGACATCGCTGGAGTGATGGCGCACGATACAGGAGAATATGTGTGCAAGGCTAGCAATAAATATGGCGAAGACTTCACCAAAGCTACTCTGAAGTGCTTTGGAAAGAGCGGAGTCTACCTGGATTCCCTGCAACCTGATTCTTTGGCTAGGATTCGTGAACTGGAGAGTTTCGGTGGAGAACAACCGACCACACCAACGACTCCAGTCGCAGAACCACCTAAGTTCATCACTCAAATTGCGGACATCACTAAATTGGTGGAGGGACAATCCGCTCACTTCGAGGCTAGACTCACTCCAGTGACCGACCCTGATCTGAAGGTCGAGTGGTACTACAATGGCAAGAAGCTTCCTCATGGTCATCGTTACAGGACCTTCCACGACTTTGGAATAGTAATTTTGGACATATTGTACTGTTACGAGGAAAACTCTGGAACATACGAGTGCAGAGCCTTCAACAAGTATGGCGAAGATACAACCAAAGCAACTTTGAAGTGCTTCTCCAAAGCTAGTCTGATCTTGGAGTCGCAACTGCCTAAGGGAATGGAAGGCGGATTGGAGAAGATCCAGACTCTCGAAGACTCGATGATTCGCACCAAAGACGAGAAGGTTGTTGAAGAACGTGGAAAAGCGCCTGTGTTCACTGTGCCCCTCAGCAACATCGATGGCCTCAGGGAGGGTGAAAGCGCGCACTTTGAAGCTAGACTTACTCCTACTGACGATCCAAAACTAAAGGTAATGTTCTAACATCATTTCAGCTTTTGAGAAGCCAAGTAGATCAATCAACATAAGTTTCTTAAAATAAAAAACTGATTGTGTATAGTTCCATTGTTGTTTGAGTACTAAATGGAGAAATTTATAGGAAGTAATCAGTTAAACTTTTTGCAGGTTGTTAGTCAAATAGAGTTATTAATAGCCTTAGCGATTGAACTATATCAGTTATTTATTCATTGATATCGATACTCATCATTTTTCCTGCATTATATCATGGTACTAAGTAGGTATCGTAGTAAATGGTCATTGCAGTAGAGACACGCAAATTGGGCCTCCTCAAGGTTATTTCTTTCACTACAGTACAGTTTTTAATTTGTTTACTTTAAGAACACTATGGTGAATATATGCCTGAAATAGAAGAAGTAGTAAGGTGTAGTATGATGCAATGAAAATTGGAAACTGTGTTGAACAATGGTAAGGCTATTTAAAGGCGGATTTACCATAGTTCAGTAAGATACCTCTAAAGTCAACACCGTAACTAACTATCCTAAAGACCTTAAGTAGGCATTATTAGATTTTCAAATTCTAAAACCCAACCTAGTGTATCTGAACCTTGAGCGAATACTGATCAAATTCCGCTTACTTCCAGGTCGAATGGTTCTGGAATGGAAAACCATTGCGAACCGGCTCACGTTTCCGCACGTTCTGCGACTTCGGCTTCGTGATCCTCGAGATCTCCCCGATCTACCCTGAAGACTCCGGAGAGTACAGTTGCAGAGCAACGAACGAGTACGGTGAAGCGGTAACAACATGCACGATGAAGTGCACTGGCAAGCGTAGCATAATTCTGGAGTCTCAGTTGCCGAAGGGCATGGAGAGCACGATCGACAAGATCGCAGAACTGGAAGGTCTTGGAAACGAGCCGAGTCAAGCTATTCCGGACGATGACACGGGCAAACCACCGGAATTCATCACCACTCCATCAGATTTGACCTTGACCGAGAATTCTCTGGCCCACTTCGAGTGTAGACTGACCCCCATCAACGATTCCAGCATGAGAGTGGAGTGGTTCCACAATGGAAAGCCTCTTCTAGCTGGTACCAGGATCAAAACGATCCACGACTTCGGTTTCGTCATCCTTGAAGTCGCCAACTGCTACCAACGCGACTCTGGCCTCTACACTTGCAAAGCAACAAACCGTCACGGTGAGGCCACGGTGTCCTGTCAGCTTCAGGTACGTGGTCGTCAAGGAATCATCCTCGAGCCCCAATTGCCCAGCAACTTCAAGACTGGAACAGAGAGTATTCAGAAACTCGAAGAGGCTCTGTACAAGAGGGATGAGATCTTGACCGAGGAAGAAACACCTAATCCTCCTAAGTTCACTGTTGAGTTGAAGGACATAGAAGTGGAAGAAGGAGCAGCCAGTCACTTTGACTGCAGGGTCGAACCTGTTGGCGATTCGAGCATGAGAATCGATTGGTTCCATAATGGAAGATCCTTTGCTACTGGTTCACGTGTACACCAGATCAATGATTTCGGATTCATTTCTTTGGACATGTCGTATACCTATGCCAGAGACAGCGGTGAATATGTCTGCAGGGCTACCAACAAATGGGGCTCTGCTACCACCAAAGCGACCATCACATGCAAATGTAAGTATTTTAAAAAATTAATCTTGATATTTCTCTTTTTTGTTATTCAGTAAGAAATGGCCTTGACTATCTGCTTTCTAAGCTTCATACAATGTTGACTGGTTACAGTATTATTCTACAGAGTGTTACAAAAGTATTCAGGACTCACAGGGTTGATACTAATGAATAAAAGGAAATAAAAATTAGTGAACATAATTTGAAAACAAATGTGCTATAAATAATTTCCTAAATAAAATGTTCAGCACAGAATTCCTTACACCTATGATGATATTAACTTTTCGACCCATATTTGATAGACATTTTCCATTCAGTTTAATCTAGCCTGTTAGTCCTGAACACTGGTTTTGATACTCTGTATAATATAAACAATCATATTATAACTATAGTACAATACAGGATGTCAGGAGAAGTATTCAGGGTTATTCATAAATTAAAACTATTCATGTCCAATTTTATTCAGTTATTTTATTTAGTTTCTTGAGTACCATCTACATATCTCTGACAGATACAACTCGTCAGCCCGGAGGGCACCTGTTTTTGATATTATTGTTTCTTTCTTAAAATTATTTACTTACTTTATTATTTATTTAAACGTACAGAACCCTTTGGTACCAGAAAAAAACAAAAGAAAAGATAACAGTAGTCTTGTAGGATAGAATCTTAAATGGCGAAGGTATTATGAACGTGATGCAGAAATTATTGATTGATTGAACGTGTCTATATTCGTAGCAAAATAATAAATTGCATTTGTAAAATTATTTACCTACACATTAACATGAATGATTCACTTTTTCATACATAATTCGACGCCTTCTATAGTTCTTACGTACAAAATACCTCGCCTCTGCAATAAAGTTTCTAATCTCTTATAAAATTATATAATTATTTGCACTTGCTCAAATGGTGCAACAAATTTGCAATAATATTCGTATTTTTCAGCCAAGAAAACGATAGACTTCGACTCTCAGCTCCCATCGGGTATGAGCGGTGAGAAATTGAAAGAACTGGAACGTGGACCAGTAAGCGAACCACCTGCTGAAGAGGCACCACGTCAACCACCTCGATTCATCACGCACATTCAGTCAGCAACCGTGGATGAGTCTGAGCCTGTTAGGTTCGAGTGTCGCGTGGAACCGAAGGATGATCCTAATCTGCGTATCGAGTGGTACAGAAATGGAAAAATGATCCCAGCTGGACACAGATACAGAACCGTCTACGATATGGGATTCGTGTCCATGGACATCTTGTACGTCTACCCTGAAGACTCGGGAGAATACGTTTGCAAGGCCATCAACGATCTTGGAGAGGACACTACCAGGGCATCGGTTTCATGCAAAAGTACTTTATTGATCTTATTATTTCTATATACAGGGTGTTCAAAAAGCTTATACCAGATGGACATATTTTAAGGGTGTCAAATTAAATCGAAACGGGTTAATAAATTTATGCTTAAAAATTATTAAAGAAATTTCTGAAAAATATATAATATTAATCCTTTATGGTTAATATTAACCTCATTAATGTTTAGTATTGTAAATAGAAACATCAGCGAGTCCGTGATAGGTATAATTATTTAAGAATCTGAATTTACGAAATAGTAAACTGAATGTTATGGTAATAGTTAGTTTACTCGCGAACATTTATTAAAAGATAATGTATTTTCCGTATATTTATAAACTTCTAGAACACCCCGTGAATGAAGTATCATAGAATATTAAATATAATTGTTCATTTTCCAGGGTTGCCCAGCATTATCCTGCAAAACCAAGTGCCAAAGGGCATGAAGAAATCCGAAGCATTGATGCAAATGGAAGCGACCATCAAGAAGTACACATCAGAGGTTCATTTGACCGAGGACGACCTCTACGACGCGGATAAGAAACAACCACCTCGTTTCGTTACTCAAATTCTAGATCAGACTGAGCTGGTCGAGATGAACAGCACGAAGTTCGAGTGTCAGCTGGCCCCTGTCGGTGATCCGAACATGAAGGTCGAATGGTTCTTCAATGGCAAACCTCTGCCACAGAAGAACAGATTCACCCCGATCTACGATTTCGGCTACGTGGCTATGAACTTCGGCTGGGTCTACCCTGAAGACAGCGGAGAATACCTCTGCAGAGCGACGAATCTTTACGGAATGGACGAAACCAGAGCGGTGATTCGAACTGCTGGAAAACCTGGTATCATTTACGAGTCTCAGCTGCCGAAGGGCATGAAGAGTATCGAGAAGATCAGAGAAATGGAAGCTGCATGGCAAATGTAAGATTTTGGAGAGAATGAGTGTGTCGTTACATTAAGGGGAGATTCCAATTTAGAACTTTAAAAAAATCGATTGCTTTTTATTTTATTTTTTTCTGAATTTTCAATCCTTTAACTGTACGTGTTTAAAGAGATTTTTTGAAATTTGAAATATATCTTCAGAAATAAATTCAGTATGACCGCATAGTTGCTGAACGAAAGAAATTATAATTTATAAATCTCTATTATTAGTTCAATATTTATTCACCATTATGTTCGTTATATACTTGTCAGCAATGATTGAATATAAAAAAGAACTAAAGGTACACATATACGTCAGTATCCTTGAGGAGGTGAACCTTTTCTTCAAGTATTTACATGTATTCAAATTAGAAATATTGTCAATGATCATTAGTTTGCAAATGTGTTCCTGTGTCAATTATAAACACAAAACACATGTTCAAAATTTAAAAAAAAGGAGAGCATTCCTTACTTTCACCAATATTGAAGTATTATAACGTATTTATGCATAAGCATCCCAAATTTAGTAATTACCAACTTAATTTCAAGCCATACATATAATAATTTTTTAAACAAATATTCAGCTATCAGAAAACTCAATGCTTGAAGTTGAATGCTTTCGATTGAAAGTGAACATATTTTCTTATTAAATCTGTACGTGTGATCGATGCAGAGTACCTGAGGAAGAGGGTGAAGAAGAAAAGGTGCGTGCACCACCGACGTTCGTCAGCAAACCGGAACCGGTAACCGTTGAAGAGGGTGACTGGTCCAGGTTCTGTTGCCGTGTCACGGGTCATCCGAGACCACGTGTCATGTGGATCATCAATGGACACACTGTGGTGAACGTAAGTTTCAAGTGAAAAAGATTAATGTACAGAGTGTTCCGGAAATAGGTGGTCAAACTTCAAAAACGATTCTATATGTACAAAGGATGAAGAAAGGTCATGTATACATGAATCTTGAAATTCTTCCTTGTCGAGATATAAGCACTTATTCTCTACAATGTAGTTTGACAAAACTACTTGTCATATCTATAATTCCTGATATCATTATAATTTTCTTTTTTGGGAGTTAATAAAAACAGTATTTCTTATTAGTCCTGCTGCAGCTTAAAAAACATTTCAATAAAATATTGCCGTTTTGTGCAATGAAATTTGTTTTTGAAACATTTCGACACTTCAATGGCAGGTACACGTTATCACAGAAAAAAATAATGTCTAGCAATTTATAACACTATCGTAAAAAAAGTGTTTATAACTTAAACAGTGAGCCTTTTAGAATAA
Source organism: Macropis europaea (assembly GCA_916610135.2). Lineage (NCBI taxonomy): Eukaryota > Metazoa > Arthropoda > Insecta > Hymenoptera > Melittidae > Macropis > Macropis europaea. Next base: position 17,847,190 of record OU744345.1, on the reverse strand, counting down.
ATATTACAGGACCTTTTCTCAGTCGTAAGATTAGCAGAATTAGAATAAGATTGACCACATATTTCTAAAATTGTATTCACAAATATGGACATATACATGGCAGTAATATTTTATAGTAATATTTTATAAATACTGTAAATACTATAATAAATTTTATAAGTATTAATCAAGTGGCCTTTATAGAATATTTAATACAGAAAAAGTCACGTAAAATGCTTAGTTACTTAAGAATTCTTGCAACAATGTCTAAAAATAATTCGTGTGCATAAAATATTTTCGGTCGTCAAAGTATTAAACGATTTATAAAAATTTCTCGTGTTCGTGTACATATAAGAAAATTGTATCTCTCTATTCAGGGATCGCGTTACAAATTAACCTACGACGGCATGTACCATCTGGACATCCCCAAAACGAGACAATACGATCATGGAAAGGTCGAAGTGATCGCGAGAAGTTCAGTCGGTGAAGCGCGTACTGAAACCAGCCTCACCGTGAAACCAAGGAGCGACGATTATCGTGGGGTGCTGAAGAACTCCCCGAGACGTAAGTTCATCCTGAAACAGAGAAACTCTTACATAAACGTGTCGCCGCATTCTTTGTGGTCCACCTTAAAAATAATCGATCATTCAAAAATTCTTCAATTTCTCGTCTTCGATTCTTCGAATTTTTACATTTGAAAATTAATTAATACCATTAATGTGTTTTTATTCTACCAATGATTATTTGAAAAATTAAAGTATCTCTATACAATCATAAAGAATGCACGCACATACAGAACAAACTATAATCCGTCAAAATATCGGACATTGGCCACAATAATACTACATAAGAGAAAAAAAAGATGCTGGAACAAAAGGATTGTTGAACGAAAATATCGCAACAACCGAAACACAGTACATAGAGATATCGATACGACACATACATTCGAGTACAGAAAACACTCGAACCATTCGAACACCAACCTGCCCCCACCCCTTTCTCCTACATCCTGTAAACGAATATTAAGGATTCGAAAGATCATCCTCGAGCGCCTCGAGCAGCTTCTTCTTCGGGGTTTTGGAATTCGACGAGAATATTCGAGCAATGTCGTCTAAAGTCAAAGGTATCGACTGCTTCGTTTCTCAAACCAGCATTCAGGTATGGAACACAAGCATCGAGAGAACACTCGTTCTTAGATTATTTGTACCATCACTGTTTTTCTTTTTTCTATTTTGTTTGTCGACTGTGACCGGACACCTGCACGGAGAAAAATATTGCGAGACATGATTTTTCGGTGTTTTGTGGAATTTTGCGTACGTCACAGGGATGAAATATTTTCCTCCGTGCCCAGAGTTCTTGTTGCACTAGAGAAAACGGGTTTTACTGATCTTGCTATTTATTTTTTTAAGACAATTCAGAAACGAGACTATCAACCGCATCTCATTCTTTATTTAATGTATTGTGTTTTCGTTCTGCCATCGATCGCGTTCATTGGGTGTAAGAGACACCATCCGGGGGTGATGATTGATATCAATTTGACTCCGTATTTCTCAGAGTGCCGCCCCTGTTTCGTGTTAGCTCCACGTTATTTGTTCCTAGTATTCGTCGCCTGATGCATTTTGTTATTTTAGAAAAATATATATATATGTCCCCTTTATCCATTGTCTCCTGTCGTGTTTCGAGTAGCAAAGATTCGGTATCCTGATAAATAAATATTCAGCGCTATGAACTCACACATGAGTTTAAAAAATCATGCACCACTTTAGTCATCTTTCGTCTGTACGCTGTGAACTCGTGTATACAGACGAATTATTACGTCAGCATGAATTATAAAGATTTATACGTTTTTGTTTAATATGTTGTAGCCTTCTAATATTGATATAGCATAACAATTGGCATCGTGAACGGTATAATAGTTAACTCTCCGTAGGCAATCTGAAATTCACGTTTTTCTCGGACTCTCCTCTGAATTTTTATTTTTATTGCATACAGTTTTAAACATTTTACCTAACGAATGATTGTACGATGTAGTAGAGACTTTGATAAAAATCCCAGAATTCTTTCAGATTTTTTCAAAGCCTAGTCTGCCTACAGAAAGTTAAATCTACGAGTAATTTAATTCAACGTACTCGACACGTTACGCATGGCTTTTATTAAAAGTTCTAGCGCTGAAAAGGTAAAAAATAGTGTTTTAATAAAGAGATTACCGAGTCTCTGCACACGATCACGGACCCCCGAATTGCTAGAAACTAAGAGACTCTCTAAAAATGAGAATGCATCGATGTGGTCCGAAAGGTGTTCCCAATGGAATGGTGATTTAAAGAAGAAATTCATAAAACTGTGTTAAATATAGATTGTAACTTGAATTGTCCACCTCTGTCTCCGGTAGTCTGGTTTCCGGATTCATCGATATGTGTTGCATCGCCAATGAAGTACTGTGTCGTATTTCCCCGTGGTTCTCGAGAAATCTCTTTTATACGAAAACATAGCGTTTCCTCGATATCAATCTCCACTGATAAATTTGTCAGCTTTTCTAAACCTGATGATATCCAGTATACCTACAGAAAGTTGCCTTGTCGCTTTCTCTGGCTTTTATTATCAAGGAACGTTATAGTTTCGTCATCTTTTCGGGATTGAATGTTTCTAAACGTTCGTCTGGCATGCGTTGTCGGTTGTCCATTAAAACAATAGAACAGAATGATCTCTAACGAGGCTTTTCTCCAGCGTGGTATGATTACGGGCTGACCCAATACCAAACGGAGCGACAGAACACTGAGCTCGAGAGAGTGTTCGACGAGAGACACCATAACGTCTCCCAAGGCATTGAGATCGCCACGGAGCACCTTGGTCAGAAGGTGTTCAAGGAGCCTGAGACGGACTGGCAGAAATCGGTGAAGAGCAAGAAGAACGAGGATTATTACAACAAACTGATGACCCTCGAAGAGGAACAGGTGCTGAAGGAGACCAGGCTGAGAGAATCCACGCATCAGTTTGCTATTCCGGGGGAGAAGGTCGTCGCGCACTCTGTGGCTAAAGGAATGGCTCAGAAATACGAAGAAACCTTGTAAGTATTAATTTCTATCAAAAACGTCAGTAGTCTGCGAATTTTAAAGAATTAGAAAATTTTAGAAATGCATACAGGCTGTTTTGGTAAATAATATGTAATTTGTTTATTCCAAAATTCACTCTTAGAGTGTGAAGACGTCCAAATTCGTTGATTTCATTTCTTGCAGGCCATAGAAAATATAAAAGATTATATACAGGATGTCTTGAAGTATAAGAACATTTAATGGGAATCTAATAGACAAGTTGCATGATTGTATTAGTTTTTCTAGTTGGCAAATAAATTTAATTTTTCACAGTTCCCTAAGCACAAAAGTATATTAAATAAGGTAATGTTTAGTACGTACAACACATAATATTTTCTAACAATAACTTTTTAAAGTAACATTGACTGTCAAACTGTCTTGCTCAGAATTGCATTTTTTAGCATTTCTCAAGCTAGTGTCGATATAGTTGTTCACACTTTATAGAAAAGAAACGTAACTTGCTAATTACTTTTGGAGAACTTTTCAAAATTATGTGTCTACCTTAGGACACCCTGTATATAGTGTTCAAAACAATTAGGGGATGATATTCGTAAACGATGCTCAATAATTATCAATATACTAGCAAGAAAGCAAATACTGAGGATTCGGTCATTATTATTTACTTTTATGGGCGTCGATCTATTAGGTCATAGGTCCTAGAGGATTTAATTTAATAATACTTTTACTTTAAGTATGACACTTAAACAATAAGCGTACCAAACATCGTACAAAAATATTGTAAAACACTGAATTCTTTACTCATTGAAGGGTCTACTTAAATATATTGCTCAAAACAACTAGAGTCTCGGGATTTTTAATAATTTTCAACAATTTATCAAATATCAGCAATGAAACAATAATAATTTATATCTAATGTAATATCTTTATTGGATGTTTACAGTGTACAATCTTTTAAGCTTCCATGCCACCAGACACCTTAACGTACAATAAATCATTTAAACGATGATCCTCTAGTTCTTTTAAACAGTATATATGATTGTCCTTTTCATAGCAGTTAAACTATACAGAACTCAATCGTTAATTTCCAGAGACGAGAAGAAGGAAGAAATGACCCAGGAGACGGTGCAGGGAACGCAGAAGTTCGTGAAGAAACCCTATACAACCGAAGTGGACATCGACGTAGAACGTTCGAAAGGCTCAGGCAAATATCCTCCAGAGCCATCAGAATCCATGGTTCACGGTCGCGAGGTTCACGTGGCCAAGCAGAAGCAGACGCAGAAGGAAGTCAAGGGCGATCTTGAAATCACCAGAAAGATAACCGCCACAGAGACCACGGAAGTCGAGCACAAGGCAAAGACACAGGAACGTGTTGTCCAGGGACAAACGAAACCAGCGAAACCACCGGTGTTCACGAAGAAGATACAACCTTGCAGAGCGTTCGAGCAAGAACAGGCTCGTTTCGAGGTCGAATTCGACGGTGATCCACTGCCGACCATCAAGTGGTACCGCGAAGATTTCCCCATACAGAACTCATCTGACCTTCAGATCTACACGTTCAGCACGAAATCCGTGTTGATCGTTCGACAGGTGTTCATGGAGGACTCGGGTGTCTTCTCCGTGATTGCCGAGAACCGAGGTGGAAAAGCGAAATGCAGCGCCAATTTGGTGGTCGAAGAGCGCAGGAGACAACCTGGAAGAGGAGGCGTGGTACCGCCGAGTTTCTTGTCCACCATTCAAAATTCTTCCGTGACCACTGGCCAACTGGCCAGATTTGATGCTAAAGTCACTGGTACCAAGCCTTTGGACGTTTATTGGTTGAAGGTAATTTTGTTCTCTCTACTGGATTTTGTGTATAGTTGTTTCTTCTTGTTTGTAGGTTGTAAATTGACGCGTTCGCTACCAGGGTTCAATTGGGAGATCATTCACCATAGACTACGATACGTTTATAGTATGGTCTATTTAGCACAATGTATTTTTATGGCTATGCACACATAAAATGCATTGAAGAGTTCAATTGAGTATTGCAAATAATAGGTCATACATTTGCGAAACTGTTCTCGTATTTATGTACGTGTAACAGGTTGCTGTGAATAAATTGGTAATCCATTGCTGTCGCACATATGTGACGTCGGGCGTTCAAAATCTATGCATCACGAATATATAAGACATGGTAGCAAACGTGTTACATTGAACAGAAAAGATCAGCATAAAAAGTAAGGACATCAGAAATTCTGTAGATGGTATACCTTAACTATTGCATATCTTGTAGATTAATAGTCAGAATTAATAGTTTGACACATAAACTTTGCCGTTGGACATCCTACTTTGAATATTTTGTTCATATGAACTCGTTGACTGCCTCAGGGGCCACCATTAACATAAAATTGGATTTAATTGGATAGCACTTAAGTATTACATACTTTTAAATTTCTACCTAAAGTACAACGTCACTTTTAGATCCATTTGAGGCGGAAGACAAATTTTAACAGAATATGCATCTGTATGTTTCAAAGCATCCGAAAAGGATAATTATTTATAGATAGTTTTCATATTTGTGGAGGCGTCTTAACAATTACAGAAGAGACCACATAAATACAAGAAATTACACGCAGCAGAGACACATACAACGATTATCTACACTCGAACATTGTAACCAGTTATTTAGTATTGCAGAGTTACAGTACTAAGATGCACACATATTCCTATACACTCATACACGTACTCTTACACACACTCAGACACAAAACGGCTAACTCCATCGAATCACCCTGGACAACACAGACCTACATACACATACTCACAGATTCAACCCAGCTCATACTTCAACAGGGAGTATCACAGTGTGCTCTATTAGGTACTACAATTTTCCACAAGTGGTACTCGATGAGATTTTCAAACTGACATTTATCAAAAACAAAACTACGGACGAAAGAAGAAAAATTGCCTATTGTTCACTTGTCCTCAGCCTCTATATCATTTTCATGTATCATTTCAGAACGGCAAGAAAGTGACGACAGACATTCGTTACAAGACTCTCGAGGAGGACAACACGTACACCTTGCTGATCCTGGAAACGGTACCTGAAGATTCAGGGAAATACGAATGCGTCGCTATAAACAGTGCCGGTGAGGCACGTTGCGACGCAGAATGTACCGTTCGAGGACCTCAGTCTCCAGCGAAAACTGCGAAACCGACGACGCCGGGCGTCGAGAAAGCACCGGCGGTTCTAGAACCGTTGAAAGATCAAACAATCAGAGAAGGTGCTTCCGTTGCTTTTGCGTGCAGGATCACTGGTAAACCGGTACCCACTGTGCAATGGAAGAAAGGTGACAAGGTATGAACAAAATGGAGTATAATTCTCCTGTTATGCAGGTGGTTACTTCAGGGATGAACTCAGTATTTAGGAATAATAGAATAATAACTGAAAATAATTGAATAATATTGTTTATCAAATAATGTTATACATATTATTATTATTGTTTTTTTAAGGTATCTAATATTATTTTCTTTGAATCATCTTATATGTGTACACGTAGCTCAAAAGACGAGAGGAAACAAATACAGGGTGGGTCATAATTTATAGAATAATAAAAAAGAAAGTAATTTTCATACAAAAATTGAATTTAAAGTGTATGATAAAATTCCTTCCTACGATGCTCCGTTTTCTAGAAAATTTATTTCTAGTACGTTGAGTGTCACAGTGAAATCAGTCATATTAGGTCAGACGCACTATAATTGGATGTATTTAGGCTTTTGCGGCTTAAACGTGTCTTCCAGGTACAAATAAAAAGCACGTAGATTGGTCATGCACCATTTTAACATTTTAGGGAAACTGAAATGTTTCTCACACATTAAGTTACACTCTGTGTATGCTTTGTTTCGTCTTGATTTAAAATGGCCACCTTCTGTACTACTGTCTTGTCATTAATATTGTACTCCCTCTGATATGTATACATGTTACTTTGTTAAAAGTTCTGTTCAATTCATTATACGAATCAATAATTGAATGAGTATATACATTATATGATTTTATTAGCTTTTAAGCATTGAATCCATCCTTGAAGAAACTCCTAAACGTTATGCACACTTTATGGATTGATACAAACAGATCAGTGAATAACACAGAGTGTCTGCAGGTATCTGATAATACAATTTCATTGACTTATTAATTTTTGCAGGTGATCAAGCCATCCAAGTACTTCCAAATGCAAAAAGAAGGTGATCTCTGCACCTTAAGGATCTCTGAAGCCTTCCCCGAAGACGAAGGCGTTTACAAGTGCATCGCCAAGAATCCAGCTGGCGATGTAACCACCTCAGCTAACCTTAGAGTTCTTGGTAAATATCACCGCGGATCTAAACACAAAATCTGATCTCCTTTCACTTTCTAATTCAACATTCTCGCGATTAGCTCCCGACGCGGCTGACGCACTGCCAAAATTGACACCTCTGAAGGATCAGAACGTCCTAGAAGGACAACCAGCTCAATTCAAGACTCAAGTTACTCCAGCGAAACCAAAGCCAACGATTCAATGGTATCGTGAAGGTGCCCTTATCCCTCAATCACCTGATTTCCAGGTGAGTCAGATTTTTAATTTTCTGTTATTACGTGCACAGGATGTTTAGAAAGGAATCAGGAATTTTGGGAATCATATATTTATTAAACAAATGTTTATTGTAAAGATACTGAAAGCAGGGTTCTGCAAAGTCGCTTCATGATTAGTTAAAATGCAAGGTCCAAGTGCGTGCGTATTTAATGAATATTTTAGTTGTTTTTTTTTTAAACTGAAGCCTCATATGAAGTAATTGGCAAGTCTAAAACACTTTTTAGATTTTCCAAGTTTTCCTGTATTTCTGTAGTACTATCTATATGTTTCCTACATGTCACTTATATTGAACATTCAAACATTGTATAATGTGTCATAAGAATAAATTTAGTGAGGTCGACGACCACAACAGTCAAGGCCATAAAACAAGCATAAACATCAATAAATTCAGTAGTCTAGGTAATTCTGGCATTATTAGTTTTTTATTAGTAGAAAACAAAAATTCACAGATATTACTTTAGAAAATAAAAACTTACTCTTGATTCTTCTATGTTTAATAGACAATTTCAAATTTTTGATTTTACGTAGCATAGACTACTGACGCATATATACGTTTTACAAGTTTCTTTCGGTCATATTTTCAACACTAAAAGTCTTTCTACCAAATACGTGTACTCGTAATTCTATAATTCTCATTGAAACCTCAGTAATCGGGATTCTATTTATTTTGCCTTGCTTTTGGTTCCAAATTCACTTAAGAAGTCTCAAAAAACAATATAGGTAGTTGCAGTACTATAACAAATATCCATTCACAAAGAATGTTTCTTTAGAAAGATTCAAAGATTAAATTAAAGTTGTAATATCTTGTCGTTTTGAACGTTAGAAATTCAGAAAATTAGAGACCACTGGTTAAAATTAAAAGAAAGAAGCGATCTTGAGGAGCCTATTTTCAATGTCCTATCAATGGTATACACACCATTGGTCTACTCTAACTTTTCACGGTTTATTGAAGTGTCACGTTTGATCTGCAATGTATCGAATTACCCTGAAATGGTGTGAAACATTTGAATTCCAGATGATTCACGAAGGCAATAACGCTGTCCTCCTGATAGCGACAACCTACGAAGAAGACACCGGCACCTTCACTTGCCGAGCTACCACGTCAGCCGGCACCGTAGAAACCTCCGCCAAACTCATCGTCAAAAGTAAGAACTGAATAAAAGATAACCAAATTCAATTGCTAACACGAAACGCGATTGAATCGACGGGATAAGCCTCCAAAGGAATTGTCGGAGAAACGCGTGTACACTCGAGACAATTGTTCGAATTATAAAAATCAATGACTGCCTGAAATCTCCAAGAGCCCTATATGGTTAATGCAGGACCTCTGAAGAGTAAATAATTACAAAAATATGAAACCAAATGCACGGATAATTTTATTACTGTTAAAAGATAAAGAAGAGACGCTCAAGAGTATTCGTGTTGCTGTACAGCAGGCTTACGAAAGTTATTTATGAAAAATTGCGGAAGATTGTCTCGACTTCACCCGCTTCTCCGTCGAACGCGGTCCACCGAGGACACCCGTGCGTATTTTTATTTCTGTCGCTTTTTTGTTGTTTTTTTTCTTCTAAAAACCCTAACCCACCAAGCGAAACGTTACCAATTTCTGCCCCCTTATCCCACACCCTACCCCCCTAATCAAAGTCTCGAGAGCGAGTCCGGGGAGTTTGTACTAACTCGTCGTGTTTTCGAAAGTAGACGAGCGAGTGAAACGAGGAGTTGCTTGAGCGATAAAAGTGAAAGAACCTATAGTAAAACGAACGAGCGGGGAAAACAGAGAAATATCGAAAAGAAACGTAGTCGACTGGAAGATGTCGCGAAGGTGGTGCTGAAAGTAGCCAAAAGAGAGAGAAAAAAAGGAAAAAACGTGAACGTTTTTTGGAAAGAGGGAAACGAATCGAAGCTTTTTTTTTTTGGAAATTCGACCAGGAAGACGAGCGTAGACGATCGATACTTTCCATCGAATGGTGCAATCGCGAGCGAGACGCGTCTACGGGCGTCTTCGGCGTCGAATTCGATTCCTGAAGAACAATTTTATTAAAAACAATCTTTGAGGTGGTGCTTCGATAGGTATCGAATGAATATCGAACGCGAGACGAAAAAGAGTTGTGATGTTTTTCTCCGTGTTGTATATAACTTTGTGATCGAGATTCATCGGTCGATAGGAAGTCGAGCTAGAGGGAACAGAAGGGATTGAAATTAGCGAAACTCCAACAAATGAACACGTAACTCGTTTACTCGTTCGATTTTAGTGTCGATGTTCATTATAAAAAAAAATATATATATAATATATATGTATAAGTGTATACCCTCACGTAGCATACATACAAGTAGTCACACCAGCGAGAAATTTATAGTTACATACACACATACACACACGCAGATTCCGTTTTAACATTCTACTAATCGATTATTTATTATTGTACAATGGAAAGGCCAATAAAACCGAATGTTTTAAGTACGTACAAGCCTCGTTTGTTGCCGAATTCGACGATCCAGCGTTGCACGATCGTCAGGCTCGATTTACAAAGCGCAACCCGAATGAATAATTATTAAGCTGCAAATCTACACGGAATTCTTTAAAATGACAAAGAATATACACGGTGCCCCAGAATTTAATTCCACAATAAAATTTTGTATAATACCGAACAGAAGGCACGGTAGAAATCTTCCTGGAAACGGTACGAGGAGCTCCGTGAAAATTTATTTTCCGAACGTCGCAGGTCGACGAATATAGCGTGTGCGTAAACAAAAATTCGCGTAATTATTAGCAGGTTCGCGATGCCATAAATTCCGTGAGCGTCTCACTTACGAAACGGTCACGAAATCGAAACGGAACGCGAAAATCGTGACTCATGGCTCGTAAAACAATTCGTAAAGTCGTTCCGCGCCCGCTGGCCGCGTTCAAAAATATTTGAAAAAGCCCTCGCGCGAGCGAGTCATAACGAGAAACAAAAATAGACGAGCGTGTTAATCAGCGGGACAGCTAATCAGATAATAAGGCGAAAAACGGGGACGAGAACGGTCTACTGCAACTTTTGGCAGATTTACGCTGGCGGCTGAAATAACAGACTGCGCGAAAACGCTCGGAGCTTGTCATTTCGCGCGAAAGTTCAAAACAGCGTCTATTTTCGGCGCCGCGAAGTCCAACGATTCGCCTAGTGGCCGTAGAACGTTGCGAAGTGGAGAACATCAAAGAAAGTTACATTTTTTAGTCAACGCGCTAAGTGCCGTGGGTATCTCCGGTTACTGGCAAATTTAATTTTAAATTTATAGTTTAATTTAAGTCAATAATTATCAGGTTTTATGAAAGTCTAAGAGAAATATTGCAACTGCATTTGACTGGCCCAGACACGTAAAACGAATGAAAATCAAATTTTAAATGATAAACAAAGGATTAAACGAAATTTTGGAATTTCTAAAATCATATTACAGGTGATAGGATTTTTCTGTACGGTAGAAAGTCAGTATTTATTATTTTCAATTTTCGTCGTCAATAATCCTATTAGTTAACGTGATTTTAAATATAAGTGGTAATAATAATAATTAGCATTGACAGAATGATATACAAACATAAATAGATAATATTTAAATATTCCTTTTCTTCATGGTTTGTATTAGATGAGTTCATAAGTCTTTGCATTCATGTATGTAGCTTCTTTTTAATTGTTTAAATAAAAATCAGTTAAATATGTCAAAATATACATTGCCAGTTTGGTTGAACGTTGAATAAAAGTTGTATAAAAAATTGAAAATTATTTAAATGATTAAACAGTATAAAGTTCGTTAAAAAAATATAAAAGAATTTATGAAATTACATAATATTAACATATATACCACCATAATGGAAACTATCATACCTAACATGGCGCATTACATGATAAATCTTTATAAATTAATATTTCTTTACGTCATGCATTCACTATTTTATATTACTATAATAATATTATAGTTATGTAAAAATTTATTACACTCTACAATGATTTGATTGAATACAATTTTGTAGAACTCCCAAACATTTATTTTTTTTATAATTGTATCAGTAGTTGTTTCACTCTGGAAATATAATATGATGTGTAAACAACGTTAATGTAAATTTCAGTCACACTGAGGTACAGAATCAAATTTTTGTACAGTAATTATGCCCAACAGTCACGTTTGAACCACAGCAATTTTAAAACGGGATATTATGGTACGCTCTACTAGCTATGACTGTTTCCACTTTAGCAGTCAACGTTTTAACACGTGCACCGTAGCATGGGTCTCCGGCGACCCATGCATTCAATTTAATTTAATCAAATGGCCCGTCGCTGTTATAATATTTTTAGTCACCTTAATACTACGACAATGACATAACACAAAAAATGCATTGTAAACAAATTTAATATTTGTTCGTAGATAATAAATATTCAGCGCCATAAAGCTGTTTTCGTGTGTCTGACTAGTTATGGGACTTTCCACTGTGGCAGTCAGCGTCAGTTTTTTTATTTAGTAACTTTATTTACAATTGGCCTTTCAAGATGTCAACCGACAGACTTGTAAAATTAAAGTTAGTATATGAAAAAGTCTCATCAGTGCTCCATCCTAAATAATAAAGAGACAAATTAACACTTCGACTGTCATGTTACTCATGTACGAATGACACGAAGATTCAGTCATTATATATTTAAACACGAATAATTTAAAAAAGAATTTGTGAAAACGTTTAATAAAACTGTTAAAAAATTCCTAACAATGTTAATTAAAAACCATAGAATATAAAGTTACATTCACTTCGTAATTAAATTTTAAAAAGTGTATCGAGTTCAGCTAATACAGCGCGTCAGTGAACGTGTTAATTGGACCAATCTAAAGACTTCTTTCCAACCAATTAACACGATATTATTTCGAAAGAACTAGTTTGAAAGTAATGAAACTCGTATGTCTTGTTTACATGAAAACGATCATTTTCCACTCCTTCTTCTCTGTATGCAACCCAGTATCAACTGCCATGGTGTCTTTTAGGACAACCTACAGTTTTAGGTGTTTTTCACAGCAACACAGAACCACTGAAGACGGTCACCCTCTTTTCATTGACCGTGTCCAAAGTATCTTAACTTCGCTGCTCAGAAGGAAACTAATTTCTCTGTATGCAACCCAGGATCGACTGCTATAATCATTCAACCTTTGGACCTACAGTTTTAGGTGGATTTCGAACCACCATCTGTTAACAATAACACAGAAGCATGGCAGGTCGCCCATATCAGCGCAGACCTTGCCCAGAGTAGCCTCGCTGCTCATAACGAAATCATCTTCTTTCTGTGCAACCCAGCATCGACTGGTATGACTACCTAGTCTGCGTACCTACAGTATTAAGTGGGCTTCGAGCTACCATGTGTAAACAATAACACAGAAGCATTGCAGATCGTCCATATCAGCGCAGACCTTGCCTAGAGTAGCTTAGCTTCAGCGATCAGACGAGAGCCGGTGTTTCCTACGTGGCAACGCTCAGTTTCTTCTTCATGAACGTCGCGCAAGCTTCTCGGGTTCATGTGTACACGCATGTACGCGTGCATATGCACGCATATGTATATAGGTGTTTTACGATGCTCGTTTCTGTTCCAAGTATTACCTTTCTCTCAGTAACTGGTTTAACGAGCGCGAAGAGGTAAACGTATTTTCTTCCATCGGTTCTGCTACTCGCGGAGGATCGTTTCAAAACGGCCGCAGTGCCGTGTGCACACTCGGCTAGGCCCTCTTCTTAGGCTATTTCTGACCACGTGACGTGTATTACATTACCCGGCTATATTTGGTCGCCGGTTCAGAACTCCCCGAACACTCAGTAAATTCACGTGTGGCCTATCTCTCTCTCTCTCTCTCACCCTCCCTCTCTCTCTCTATCTCTCTTGCTCTCTCTCTCTGTCTCTCTCTTCGTAGTGTATTGGCCACTCGCGTGGACTCCTACGACCAACACTTTCACGTTTTATTCGCTCTAGCATAAATAAGTTGCCCATAAATACAACCGACTCGCGTAAACTTGTCACCGCGGCAGATTTTGCGAATTCGACTCACCCATAGGACATTTGCTACGTTAGCACTTCACTGTCCACTTGACAGAATGTACATATGTTTCTCTAAACGATTTTATATTTTGAGATTATTTTATTTTTACGGGACGGTTATTCTTTCGGTTTTTCGTTTATAGTAGACTGTTATGGTACGGTTTGAGAATTTAGTCTTGAGGCCTTATGATGGGACTTGTAATGATTGAGATCTGATAAGCCTTCGTTATAGATAACATTTTTCCTGATGAATTTTTAGTTAGCAAGGTGCAGAAGAATATTATTTAGCAAGATAGTACAGCGACGCTTAGCTGTTGGTTATTTTTATTTTGTATTTGTTTATTTACTTACTCAACATATGTAGTTTGTGGATCTGTGGACGTGGTATAGTTAGACGGGACTAGGATGATAGGTCTTCAAGAGGAAATTAAAAATAGTTCTTTAATTATGAGTATTTTTATATAAATTATAAAACAACATTTACAATTGTAATTACTTAGCTCTGGAAAAGACGTATCTTATATACGATCGGGCACTATAATAACCTAGAAAACGGAGAGAGCTCATTAGCTGTAAATATGTAATGTATGTACTACAGACCGTGTCTGGACTAAAAATATTTAATAAATATATTCTTTAAATAAAAGAAATTCCAGGTTAAACCGGAATCATGTAATCTACCGTCTTTCAAGAAAAAGACTACCATTCTCCACTTAAAAAAAAATTAAACAAGAAAACAAAATTAAAGGTTTTCTTTTATGAGGCATCTACAATTTTAACCCTTCGCCTGTATTTGATGTATAAATAAATTCGTATGTCCTATAAAAGTAGTGCCTTATGTGCTAACGACCACTATAATATCCTAAAGAACTAATAAAAAAGATTAATTTCGAATAATACCCGAGAAACCTGGACCAAATCATTAAATAAATAAAGTGTAATAAAATAAATATACAAAAATGCCAGTCTTCACTAGGAACCGTCTAGCCAAAGGGTTACAGTTTACCGTTCTCCAAGAGACTACTGTTCTCCGTTTACAAAAAAACTAGAGTACTAGGGTTCTTAGAAGTCCGAGGCGTGACTGACAAAAAAGATTCTCGCATTGCATCTTGCATAATGGCGTTTCAACGAGTGCCCGATGCTCCTCGCGTGGAACGACGGCGTTCTCCACGTTCTCCAGCTGCGTGTCGCGACCAAAAAATGGCTGGTATCATCGACGTTGGTTGCTTGACCGGTCCGCCATGCACCGTTACGACCCGACGCAAAATTAGACCGTGAATCCGGCGCGATAATCTCGGCCAACCGTGATTAATCGCGATATGGGGGTAGATTCGGTCGGGTCGAGGTAATTAAGAGTCGTTTCACGGGCCAACGCGTTCACCAAGAAAACCAGTTCACTTTAATTGCCTCCTGGCCGGACACAATGCAGCAGTTGCAATCTTAATCGCGTGATATCCCGAAGAATGCGTCAAAATATACCTGGCACGTTAACGTCGACCACAAATAAGATACGTTACATTCGGGCTCGCTGGGTAGGGACCAAGAAAATTGATCATCGCGGTTTTATTTCAAGCGTGCAACGAGATCAGGACGCTCTGTTACATGATGGAGTGCTAATACGACAGTGACTCGTTTATTGCGAAAAATTCTCTTGGACGATTCGCAACAGACGAGCCGGCGGACTGACTCATGAACATTTGATCGTCTAGCAGCGGTGATAGAAACTACAGGAACATCGAATGCGAATAAGATGTGAGATAGTGTTCTCGAGTTACAGAAGAAGTGGTGAGAAAATAAATAATAGTTGTTAAAAATAAATTTCTTTGATATATGCTCACAATAATAAGAGAATTGTATACTTAACTCCTTCCGAGACACAGTGAAAAATTCCGTGACTAGTCAGACACGCGCGAAGAGATTTTTATGAATACATATCGTTGAGAATAGGAACATTTAATTATTTTATGATACACTTCTTATTCTACAGCATTAATTTGACTTAAAATATTACAAGGGTGAGTAGTCGTTTGATTAACTTTAATGATTTATTGTTTGTATATATATGTAGGCGTTCAACTTTGTAAAAGCTCCAAGTACTGTACACAGTAAAATGAAAATGTTTTAACATCAAATACACAATATTCCTTCCATTGCTAATATTTAATCGACTTTCCAATATTATTGAAAATCCTACCACCTTATTGTTTTGAGCAGGATAATATCTACAAAACATACATTTTTACATCCTCTACAAATAGCAATGATCGAATTTATTATTCAATCACCAATAAACAAACCCATTTGCAATTTTGCATACAATCTCGTTATTTACTTAAATATTTAAACATTCAGTCGATATAGGAATAAAAGAATAGTTCTCGCCATATAAAAAACATTACTTCTTCTGTAACCCGATAATATCGAGCGATTCCCAAAAGTGGTGAGACTGATTTTTTCGCAATAAACGAGCCACTGCTCGAATAATCCGTTACCGATGCCTTCTGATTCGAAACGACCGAGCAAACCAAATGATAAACCCTTAAAAACTGAAACATCGAACGTACTGGATGATCGATCCTCGAGGATGGAAAAGCTCAGGGTGACAACGACCTTGAAGAGCGACCACCTGAAGCGGAGGCAACTGCCAAACAGCATTGGGGCGAAAAAGAGCGGGTGAATCATCCGGAGGACCTTCTTTTCCTCACCTTCGAGCAAACCCACCACCACCACCACCACCATCGTCGTCATCGTCGTGGTCGTTCGTCAACGTCGTCGGGGAGGCCTCAGGAGGGAGCGGGCCGACGAAGCCGACTATTTCGGCCGTCCCAGCTGCCAGTGATTCAGCCCCGACAGAAATAATACGGGGAGAGCGCGCGTGTCAGCGCACTCTGGAACACGGGAAGGAATTATTTCTGGTAAATCCGCAGCTCGTGTTTAAAGGGAAACCAGAAACGATGCAGGGGGAATATTTGTCGGCGAACAAAGCCTTTCACCTCTCTGGAATCCCGTGTCTCGAATTTTTCCGCGTCGAAACGCTCCGCGAGCTCAACACGTTGCCAGCCGCGCGACTCGCGTTCGACGGGATGCTGGGCACGTGACGCATTCATTTAACCTTCTGTAATATGATGATCGATAATATAAAATTTGAAAATTAAATTGGACCCATCTATGTTGTTCATTAGGATTTTTCATATCTATGCTTGTATTAAGTATACGCTTTTCCGGAGCGGATGGCAATGCGGTGGACTGGAAATTTATCATTGTTGATTGTAATCGTCGTTGAGTATTTCTGTATAAAAATTGAAAAATATGTTGAGAATTGAAGTCCGTGTGCAACGAAGAGGGAATCACTGGCAGCTGAAAAATGAGAAAAGCATGGAAGAAAAAAGAGTCGAGTAAATTGGCGAGGCGAGGGGAAGAAGAAGGTCAGGGACAACCACGTCTCGTTGACTGGTGATTTTATTTTTATTTTTGTACATGACCACTCCAATCGTTTCGTGATTCATCGAATAAATTTTGTGTGTCACCCGCTAGAACGTATTGTGTCACTCTGTCTCTCCGTTCACACGTATCCCAGCGACGAGACGAATACAATAAACAACACTCTATCTTGGTCAATGGGTGAATCAGTCGCCTAAAAAAAAATCCTGTCCATCGGGGTTGTATAACTCGGGTATCCCACAGAAGCAGACTTTCTTAATGAGCGCAATAAACCAATACAAAAATTAAATCTCCGATACAACCGAATCGCCCGCATCGATTATAACGAATCGAACGAATAGTTAAGACACCACTTAACGCTATCGCCGGCGAGGCTGTCACTCAACCAAAACTCACGCGAGAGGGTACACCAATATGTTCACCGATTCTCGCACCACCGATCGCCCGAAAACTCCATAAAATCCAAATATCGATGCACCACCTTCACGACACTCTGTTCTAACTCGAGCTCAGACGTGTCCAGTTCAAGCGCGGCTGCACTTCCATCGAACCGCCTCCGGAACATTTACGCGGTTCGATCGAAGGCAGCCAACTGTCAAGCATCGCGTTGTTCTTCATGTATCTTCTTCGAACACCGTTTCTTCTCGAAACCACGTAACACTGCGAACACCACCGACACGGGAGCACAGTTCAGCAGACACAGAGAGCGAAAATTCGTCGAGACACTTCGTGCACGTTTTATCCTCGAGAGTGGTTAGCTTGCTCGTCTGAAGGCTTCCAGTGGATGACTATTAAGGCTAGACTAAGCTTGGGGTAGAGGTGTGCGTCGGACACGAGTTTCCCCACCACGGATTCTTCAGCGTCGGACGTTCAGTACCCGGTGCATGCATCACCACTACCCTCACCACCACCCAACTTCTGCTCCTCCTCTGCTGCCAACCTCTTCGGTCCTCTTCTTCTTCAGCGCCTCCACCCGTTCGCACATTCGATTTTTCATGTTGAGTGAGAAACTGCGTGCACACCTCCGTCACCGAGTTCTCCAGAATAATGACCCGACGTGGTTATTAGCGAGCTTGAAACGAGTCGAACGAGCTTCCGCGTTTATTATGCGACGCCGCAGACTGTCGCCCGAGGCTTTTGATTTACGGCACTTTCAGTACTGGACTTTGGACGATGAATTGGATGATATAGGCGGACAGATGAGGGCTTTCATTGATTTTATTGGATTGCACTTAGGGTTACAGTTACACGAGAAGCTGTTCATATTAATGCGGTATTTCAATTATTTTTTGAATTTGTTTTTGGATAGTAGAGTTGCGATGTTTTTAGGAAATTATATTTGGAGTGCAATTGTAATTATGGAAACATTTGAATCATTTTTTGTGTCCCCGTTTGTTGTACCTCAGAAGAGGAAACGATTGTTTGATATTTTTTATTTATTGATTACAAATGAAGAGAATTTTGGATAAATTAAATTTTGATTTTCAAATTTATTTCATGGAAGGAATTTGAGAATGAAAATTTACGATGAAAAAGAGTTATACTTGGAGTTGCACATTATAATCTGTCAGAGGAAGTGATTGTTGGATATTTTTAATCTATGAAACTTTTATTACTTAATTTTGGAAAACGGTCAAGTTTCCTGGAGAATAAAGTAAATTTCGAATGGAGAATTTGAGATTTATTGGTTAGAAGGAATTATAATTGGAGATATACATTAAAAGATATAGAAATGTTTATTTTATTTATTTTATTAATTTATTTATTATACGGGTGGGACTTTCTAATATATACATAGAAATTTTTCGAAACTTAAAATCTGTTTCACTTGACTGAATGAAATGAATAAAATAAAAGAGATACTCAAAATTAAAAGAGAACAGCAGAACAAAATATTGAATAAAATGAATGAACAACAAAATTAATATTTAAAAGGACTGAGAAATTTCATGATAAATCTGAGATCCAGGTTTATTGATCGAAAGGAATTTGAGAATGTGAATTCATCGAAGGATGAAGAAACATGCGATGACGAAGTTTGATAATAGCAAGGAACTTAAAATACATAGGAATTTGATTCTATTTATAAAAGAAAATTTAAAGTGTTGACTTTATTGAACAGAAATAATTTCCGTTCGAGTTTTATCATGGACAGCGATTTGAGATACAAGATCCGATTTTGTGA
This sequence comes from Macropis europaea, assembly GCA_916610135.2. Lineage (NCBI taxonomy): Eukaryota > Metazoa > Arthropoda > Insecta > Hymenoptera > Melittidae > Macropis > Macropis europaea. The sequence goes on along the minus strand of OU744345.1, from coordinate 17,827,890 downwards.
AAAGGAAGATTATGCGTCATGTGATACACCTACGACAGAGAATCTCGATTTTTAGAATTCGAATTTATTAATAGAAAGGAATTTCGGACAATGTAGATTGAGTCTGCTGAATAAAAGGAACTTTAAAAAGCATTTCAGATATAAAATGTAAATTCAGCAGTGAATTATAATTTGAAGTAGCCTGGAATCTCAACTGTACAGTGTCGAATTGAATTTGATAAAAAGTACATCAGGCAATAAGATGAAAACAACCATCTAAACAATTGAAGTTACAAATTAAAAGGTGCAGACGGTATGAATGATTTATTTGAGAATACGGTAATTAGATACATTAGAATAACAGGAAGTTTCATAAATATGTAAGAAAGCCTTAAGGAAACAAGCCTAATTTACAAACAATCAGCAACACCATAATGATTTTAATTATAATTGTCTGCATTGTTGAATTAAAAAGAACACTTACGTTATTACCTCTCGAAGAAACACAGTGCTGGCTATTTCAACAGTCTCAGTACATTTCGTTATTATATTCTAGATAATATAATCAATATATATTTCTTATTTTCTACTTAATTTGTATTTATTATAAATTTAACACAAAGTTGAAAAATATTTACTTATATTCAAGAAAGTACAGGCAACAATATGTCCTTTTAAGGTAATTCATATGAATAAGCTTTCCATTATAAAATTTGAAAATGTGCATATTTTGTTTAGTTACTTTTTTAATAATTAGTATCCTTTTCTTTGATGTTTATAATTTCGAATATCCGATTAGGAATTTAACGATACAGTTAATACAAGCACCTTTCCATTAATTTTCTTATTAGCTTTTTCAGTTGACTCTTTAGATTTCTTTCATAATTTTCAACATTCTCAAATACATTATTAATTATATTAGCAGTTCTGTTAATTTTCTTTACAGTTTTTCTGTTTGAATAGCCTTCAATCCTTCAGTGCTTTTGCTTTTCCAATTTCTTGGATAGTCAACCACCACCAGTCCCACAGTACTGCCAGTAACAATAATATTATTATAATTAATGGCAATAAAAATACCAACAGAACAATACTATTTTTACTAAACAATTTTCATCAAGTCTCTTCGATCATTTGACAATAACTAACATAGTTAAGCAAGCGAAGCTACTCATGCGGCGTTTGCTTTGTTTCCACAGATCGAAATTCGAAAAATATTAGAAATTATGTGCACTAATATAAATATTATAATTGGTACCTGTTGGTCTAAATAAAAAATGTTTCTACCTTATAATTAGACGGCAGACGTTTGCGCTAATATATATTTTTACAATCCAGTATTTTTTCTGTTAGGCAGTTTAAGAAACGAAACATTGACCAAATTGTACTATGTCTTTTAACACGTTCACCACAGACCATGCTTTTTTTGTATTATTGCAGAATACACTGCACATTTTCAGGGCAGACTTCATTTGTTCACGTGGTTGTAACATAAAAAACAATTGCTGTCACATATGTGTGACATCGTGCCCTTAGAGCAGACTCAGTCCATCACACATATGTGACGCTGGTAGCGAACGTGTTAAATATTCAGAAAACATGCTTTTTATTCTCCTTGGACGTATCTTCGATGCGTTAAATTGCATAAACATCCGCAGTCGACTTATACAATAAAAAAGTCGCATAAAATATGCTTCTGCTTGTTCAAAGTAACGTATATGGAACTGAGACTGTTCAGGCAACCAGCACTGTATCTCGTTTTCATTTCATTATGATCTACCGGCTGAAAGAATGCGTTTTCGCGGTCGACTGAATTATTCATTGTTTCGAGGAGGGCGGTGATTAATGTGAAACGATTCAAAAATACATTTGTAAAAACACAACGGCGAAAAATCGTTCGTTTATGCCCCGGCACACGGAATGACGAATCGTCTGTTTTTCGTCGGGTTTAAAAATAAAGTGACGCGAGGTTAAGGCGAGTGTTCTGCGCTTTCGTTGATATTACGCTAAAACCTCCTGCCGCGAGTAAAAAAGAAATAAATGCCAGCATCTGCTCGGAGCCTTTCAGCACTCGAGCGCATTCGAGTTCGCTCCGTGGGGTCTCCGTACGAAGGAAAATTTTACACGTTAATTCTTTCCAGACACCAAAAATAGCCTCCATTAATGGGCAACTATTCCTATTTTCTGAAGCAGGAACAATTTTTTACTTGAGCGAAACATTTTATCGTTAATTTGTTGCATACGGGTAACTTAAAAGACATTCTGAATTGACTTAAAGGGGGTAAATAATTTTTAGGTGTACTTGAAATGATTTTAAATAGTTGCAATTGTATTTTGACGTGAAAATAATAATACGAATTTTATATTGTTTTAAACGAGAGGAAAATTAAGGGAGAAATGATTTGGAACAATTTTAGATGGTCGTGATTATTAATCAACTCGATGAAAGTGACAAACTTCTCGTGTACTGGTAACTGAACGTGTTTTTATATCAATGGGAAGGACGGCAGAATTATTAGAAAAATTATTTGTATTAGTTGTAAATGGTTCTAATTTTGATTCGATGAGAAAATAATAAATCTTCCGTGTATTCGTAATTAAAAAATATTGTATAGTAATTTGAAAGAGAGGAAACATTTGAAGATGAGGTTGAAATGATATTACATAGCTACAATTATACTTCGACGTGAAAATAATAACAAATACGTCGTACACTGTTTTTCGAAATAAAATTTTTATTGGTTTAATGCAGGGGAAAATTAACAGAAAAATTCTTTGGAATGGTTGTAAATGACCGTGTAAATAATAACAAATTTCTCATGTATCGACAACTAAAAAAAATTCTATGTTAATTGAAAACAGGACAAAAATTTTAAAATGAATTTGAAATGGTTTCGATTATAGTCCGACGTCAAAATATAAACAAATTCTTCGTATATTGATTAACAGAAAAAATTTATATTACTTTAAAGGTCGTCGTGATTATGAGTCGATAACAAAATAATAACAAATTCGTAGTATACTAATAACTAAAAAGAATTTTAAATTAATTTAAAGGTGGGAAGAATTATTCAAAAAATGACTTGTAATGGTTTTAAATGGACGTGAGTATGCTTCGACGTGAACTTAATAACAAATTTCTCGTATATTGGCAACTAAAGGGAACTGCATATTAATTGGTCGAAGGAGAAAATGTCTAGGCCACTTCTGAAATTATTTTGAATCGTAGCGATTATGATTCGATGTCAAAATAATAACAATCCCAGCATCTCGGTTTTCGAAGGCCGATTCGCTGGCGATTTGCCTTGATTTCTCTTTTGCAAGGTTCACTTGGCCCCGATCCACGAACCTTCTATCCAAAATTGCGAAACATAAATTTTCAAGTGCATTTACACACTCGCAAATAAGAGAGGAGGATTTATATGACGGACAGAACACTGTGTCGGTGACAGTTTATGACGAATTGAACGACGAAAAATGATCTCTGTACACAACCATTGTTTTTCAGTTGATACATCATCCTGTCCACAACATGATCCTCTCGTGTCACTGCGTTAAAAGCTGTAATCATAACTTACTTCCTCCTGTGTAAATTTAAATGCAAGCTGTTATGACACACAAATGCATTATATAGAATGCTAGAAGCGTGAATATTTAATATTTCATTGGTGATGAAACTAGGTTAAATTATGGGTAGCATAATAATTGCAACTGCTTTTTTAATACATTACATATTTGTCATTTGCTCATATAAATGTTCATTTCAAATGCTGCACAAGATATAATACATTATCGTTATTATACGTTAAATTATTTGGCCACATTATCATATTTTTAATAAATATAATAAAATTAATATCATCTTCAAGGAAAGCATTACGAATCTGAGGGATCAATTAATTAACAATTAATATATCGGATAATATGAAGCGATTAAAAGTGATGTAGACAATTTTTTTGTTTGAAAGCTATTTATAATCAATAATACCCCTTGGAACTGTTCTCTTTTGGCATGTAGCTAAGATTTTAAATAAAGTAGAGCATTGTTATCGTTATTGAGATGACAACAAACGAACACAAATATCATGTAAACAACTCATGATGATTCTAAGGTTATCTCTTGCCGAATATAACATGTATTTCGTGTAAAAATTTAGCACAAAGTTCAACGGAATTTCGAATGTTCATAAAATAGTCGGTATTAGGCACAGGTATTAATCTTTTTAAGGATTAATTTATTAGAATTGGAATATTATATTTATTCAATAGCCCTTCACAGTTACTCAACAGAAACAAGAACAATATTTAAAAATCTGTTCGAGAAATATGATATGCACATATGAGACCATTGTGTATCATATGTTTATCAACAATCTTTGAATTAAAAACAAATACACGTATACATATGTATTAGTAACAGAGTAAAATTTCCTATTTTCAAATTTAATTTGTACTCAAGCAACCATCCAAACCACCCCATTTACGGTTGTTCCACGTTTACAACCAGATTACAAGTCAACATTTATATATAAGATATTGTTTCTCAATTATTAACTCCTGGTTTGCTTTATCAATTGAAAATTCTTCCAAGCATGTCAACTAACCGCATTATTATTTATATTATGTATTCCACGTACCAGCTGATATTTTCTAGCACGTTCAGCAGCTTCCTTCCCGTATGATGAATTACGCGATGATCGTCGACCTGAAACAAAATTAAAAATCATTCTGATACGTGCGATTACAGAGAGAAAAGGAGGTTATTACGAAGTTCCTGTAGAATCAGGGCCAGGTGCTAAAACCGGACAAAAGCCATCGGAAGGATTAGGCAAGGACGTAGTCCTAGAACCATTGGACACGAACGGATTGCCACTCGAGGTACCACTGGTACCCGGCGATGAATCGTTACCTTGGAGAAAAGGACGAGTACATCATCGACCTCGACTTAGCGGCGTGACACCTTGGAGAAAAGAGAAACCAAAGTCTCGGGACACTTCTCTGGACAAACTACAGGCTACAGAGAGCCAGGTCAAACCTTGGACCGAAGAAGCGATAACTTTGAAGAAAACACCTCAGGTACCGCGGGAAGTACCGAAAGAAAAATTAGAGGAAGTCGAATTAAAACCAGCAAAGATAGAGAAGAAAGAGATCAGAAGACCCAGCTTAGAAGCTGTCGACCTGAAACCCGTGACGAAAGACGTCACCAAAGAAGTTAGAACCGAAGAAAAGCTTACCCGTAGGGAAGAAATAGGTGAAGAGACCTATGTTGAAGAGGATGACTCCAGATACTTAAAAACCTCGCGACAGGTTGATGAGACAGTTCAGAGGAAAAAGGATGAACCGAAACCCTGGACGGAAGAGAAGGTTACCTTAAAGAAAGCTAAACCTGACAGAAAGGAAATACCTAAAGAGACCATAGAAGCTGTCGAGTTGAAACCTTCCAAAATCGTGAAGAAGGACATCAGAAAACCGAGCTTGGAGAGGGTGGACTTGAAACCGGTTCCAACTACGGCAACTGAACAAGTTACTGAAGAGACGGTTACACAGAAGTCTCAGTACCTTGAGGAAGAAGACACTTCGTTGTTGGACGTGACCAGGACAGAGGAAGTGAAGAAAGTAACGAAGGAGAAGGTTGAAGAGAAACCTGAGCAGGCTAAGCCGTGGACAGAGGAGAAGATCACCCTGAAGAAGGCTAAGCCTGTCAGAAAGGAAGTTGAAAAGGAGACGATAGAGACTGTCGATTTGAAACCATCAAGAATCACCAAAACAGAGGTACGAAAATCAAGTTTGGAGAAGGTGGACTTGAAACCAGTTCCAACGACGGTAACTGAAAAAATTGTTGAAGAGGTCACTGAAAAATCTGAGTACCTTGAGGAAGAAGACACTTCGTTGTTGGACGTGACCAGAACAGAAGAAGTAAAGAAAGTAACGAAGGAGAAGGTTGAAGAGAAACCTGAGCAGGCTAAGCCGTGGACAGAGGAGAAGATCACCCTGAAGAAGGCTAAGCCTGTCAGAAAGGAAGTCGAAAAAGAGGCGGTCGAAACGGTGGAACTGAAACCATCCAAAACAATTAAATCACAGGTACGAAAAGAAAGTGTGGAAAAAGTGGATCTTAAGTCAGTGACGAAGGAAACAACAGAGAAGACAGTGAAAGAAATAGACCAGAAGACTGATTACGTAGAACAAGAAGACACAACGTTACTTGACGTCTCCACTGACACTCGGGTGAAGAAAACGAGAAAGGAATCGATTTCAGTGGAAAAGGCAGAACAACCTAAACCATGGACGGAAGAAAAGATAACCCTGAAGAAGACCAAACCGGAAAAGAAGGAAACTCCCAAGGAAACAATCGAAACGATCGAACTGAAGCCTTCTAGACCAGAGAAAGGGGAAATCGAGAAACCTACCCTTGAAGAAGTGGATTTGAAACCGATTCCTACAAAAGTCACTAAGGAAAAGCCACAAAAGCCTGAAGAAAAGGACAAATATGTTGAAGAAGAAGATACGACGCTTCTTCAAGTGGATGAAAAAACCACTCTTCAAGTCGACAAGAAAGTGAAGAAAAAGGATGAGGTGGTTGACAAGAAACCTGAGCCTAAGCCTTGGACGGAGGAGAGAATAACCCTGAAGAGGGCTAAGGTAGAACAGAGAGAGGTGCGGAAGGAGAGTCTGGAAGAGATTACATTAAAACCAACCAAAACAGAAAAGAAAGAAATCACGAAAGAAACTGTGGAGAAGGTAGACCTGCAGAAGGTCACAGACAAGACGAAATTCGTCGAAGAGGAAGACACTGAACTTCTGAAGATCGATAAGGATGAACGTGTCGAAGAGACAAAAGTCGACAAAGTGGCCACGTGGAGAAGAGAAAGAAAACCAAAGGAGAAGGCACCGTACCATGAAGAAGAGGACAAGTCGCTTCTTGATGTCAAGAAAGACGAAGAGTCCACTGAGAAGGAGATACCAAAGGAGGTGCCTGTACCCTGGGCAAGGGGAAAGAAGAAGCCTAAAGACAAAACGCCTTACCACGAAGAGGAGGACACAGCTCTCCTTGACGTCGAAAAGACTGAAAAGACGACTGAGAAACAGGTGAAAGAAGAAGTGCCAGTTCCGTGGGCACGAGGAAAGAAAAAAGAAGAAAAGCCAGAAGTGGTGCCTCAGAAGGTGCAACCTGAAGAGGAGAAACCAGAAGAGACAGAACAAACACAAGTTCCATGGCTTCGCGACAAGAAAGTACCGCGCAAGATTCCCGAAAAGAAAGAAGAACCGGTCGAAGACATTAAGTCGGTGACTCTGAAGCCAGTGAGACGTGAACGTGTTCCTGAAGAGAAGGAAAAACCTGAAGAAGTAACGTTGAAGCCTGTAAAACGCATTCCACGTGAAGAAGAAGAGAAAGAGGAGGTACAACTGAAACCCATTCCGAAACGCAAACCTGAAGAGCAACCCCGCGAGGAAGTCAAATTGAAACCATTCCAGAAACCTAAACCTGAAGAAGAAGCACCCGAAAAACCTGAACTGAAACCATTTGAAAGACCGAAATCAGAAGTTCCGGAACAAGAAAGACCACAACTGAAACCGTTCAAACGAGAGAAACCTGAAGAGAAGGAAACAATTGTTCCACAGAAGCTTCTAGAGAAACCTGAAGAGGAACAGCCGACAGAAGTTGAAGAAGTCTCGTGGCGTAGAAAACCGAAACCGAAGAAGCCAGCAATACCTGAGGCCGAGAAACCTGAAGAGGAACAGCCTACAGAAGTTGAAGAAGTTTCATGGCGTAGAAAACCGAAACCGAAGAAGCCAGTAATACCTGAGGCCGAGAAACCTGAAGAAGAGCAGCCGACGGAGGTTGAAGAAGTCTCGTGGCGTAGAAAACCGAAACCAAAGAAGCCTGTAATGCCAGAAACTGAAAAGCCTGTTGAAAAAGAGAAACTAACCGAAACAATGACTGAAGAAACGAAAGTTGTGAAAGACAAAATAATTAAGAAGGAAGAAGAAACGCTTGAAGACTTCAAGTCGGTAGCTCTGAAGCCGGTTAAACGTGGCAAGAAACCTGAGGAAAAGGAAGAGAAAGAAGAAATCACGTTAAAACCAGTCAAACGCCTTTCGAAGGAAGAAGAAATGAAAGAAGAAATTAAACTTAAACCTGTGGACAAGGTGAAACCAGAAGAGAAAGAAGTGAAGCCAGAAATGGTTCCCACGAAGCCTGAAGAAGAGAAGCCCACTGAAGTGACAGAAATGCCATGGCGCCGTGGTAAGAAGAAACCAGTTGAGCAGCCAGTTGCAGAAGTCACAACTGAAAAGAAGGAAATAGAAGAAGAGCAGAAAGAAGTATCTGAAGTTAGTTGGCGCAAGCCACGAAAGGAGAAGGTTGTGAAAGATGTACAGAAAGAACCTGAAGTGGAAGATATTTCGTCGGTCGTGTTGAAGCCCACGAGACGAGGGCAGAAACCGGAAGAGAAAGTGGAGAAGGAAGAAGTGATTCTGAAACCGATCCAAAAAGCGCCAAAAGAGAAAGAAGCGCCTGAAGAAGTAACGCTGAAACCGGTGAAGTTGGAGAAACCAGAAACGGTTGAGAATGGAGAAGTTCCGGAAGAAAAGACTGAACTGCCATGGCGACGAGGTAAGAAACCAGCGAAGAAAGTAGTACCTCAAGAAGAAGTCATACCTAAATCCGAAGAACTAGTACCTGAAATCATACCAGAAACAAAACTGGCGCCAGAGAAAAAGAAACCTGAAGAAGAGAAGCCAGAAGAAGTGAAATTAAAACCTGTCAAACGATTACCGAAACCTGAAGAAGCTAAACCAGAAGAAGTTACCTTAAAACCGGTGAGGCGGCTTCCTAAGGAAGAAGAGGCAAAGGAAGAAGTTACATTGAAACCAATCAAGAAGGAGAAACCGGAGGAAGAGAAACCGGAAGTTAAATTGAAACCTGTGAAACGATTGGAAAAACCTGAAGAAGAGAAACCGGAAGAAGTACAGTTGAAACCGTTCAAACGACTTCCTAAAGAAGAAGATGCTAAAGATGAAATCACACTGAAACCAATAAAGAAGGAGAAGCCAGAGGAGGAGAAACCGGAAGTAAAACTGAAACCTTTCAAGCGACTGGAAAAACCAGAAGAACAGAAACCGGAAGAAGTAACCTTAAAACCTGTCAAACGACTTCCTAAGGAAGAAGAGGCAAAGGAAGAAGTTACATTGAAACCAATAAAGAAGGAGAAGCCGGAGGAAGAAAAACCGGAAGTGAAACTGAAACCTTTCAAACGACTGGAAAAACCAGAAGAAGAGAAACCGGAAGAAGTAACCTTAAAACCTGTCAAACGACTTCCTAAGGAAGAAGAAGCAAAGGAAGAAGTTACATTGAAACCGATAAAGAAGGAGAAACCGGAGGAAGAAAAACCGGAAGTGAAACTGAAACCTTTCAAACGACTGGAAAAACCAGAAGAAGAGAAACCGGAACAAGTAACCTTAAAACCTGTCAAACGACTTCCTAAGGAAGAAGAAGCAAAGGAAGAAGTTACATTGAAACCAATAAAGAAGGAAAAACCGGAGGAAGAAAAACCGGAAGTGAAACTGAAACCTTTCAAACGACTGGAAAAACCAGAAGAAGAGAAACCAGAAGAAGTAACCTTGAAACCTGTGAAGCGACTTCCTAAGGAAGAAGAAGCAAAGGAAGAAGTTACATTGAAACCAATAAAGAAAGAGAAACTGGAGGAAGAGAAACCGGAAGTTAAATTGAAACCTGTGAAACGATTGGAAAAACCTGAAGAAGAGAAACCGGAAGAAGTACAGTTGAAACCGGTCAAGCGTCTTCCTAAAGAAGAGGAAGCTAAAGAAGAAATTACGTTGAAGCCAATCAAGAAGGAGAAACCGGAGGAAGAGAAACCGGAAATCAAACTGAAACCTATCAAACGATTGGAGAAACCGGAAGAAGCAAAACCAGAAGAAGTACAACTGAAACCGGTCAAGCGACTTCCTAAAGAGGAAGAAGCTAAAGATGAAGTAACACTCAAGCCAATAAAGAAGGAGAAACCAGAAGAAGAAAAACCGGAAGTGAAATTGAAACCAGTCAAACGATTAGAAAAACCGGAAGAAGAAAAACCGGAGGAAGTACAACTGAAACCGTTCAAGCGACTTCCTAAAGAGGAAGAAGCTAAAGAAGAAATAACACTGAAGCCAATAAAGAAGGAGAAACCAGAGGAAGAGAAGCCGGAAGTCAAACTGAAACCTTTCAAACGATTGGAAAAACCAGAAGAAGAGAAACCGGAAGAAGTAACCTTGAAACCTGTGAAGCGACTTCCTAAGGAAGAAGAGGCAAAGGAAGAAGTTACATTGAAACCAATAAAGAAAGAGAAACCAGAAGAGGAGAAACCTGAAGTTAAATTGAAACCTATCAAACGACTTCCTAAGGAAGAAGAGGAGAAGGAGGAGGTTACTTTGAAACCAATAAAGAAAGAGAAACCAGAAGAAGAGAAACCGGAAGTGAAACTGAAACCTTTCAAACGATTGGAAAAACCAGAAGAGAAACCGGAAGAAGTAACTTTGAAACCTGTCAAACGTCTTCCTAAGGAAGAAGAGGAGAAGGAGGAGGTTACTTTGAAACCAATAAAGAAAGAGAAACCAGAAGAAGAGAAACCGGAAGTGAAACTGAAACCTTTCAAACGATTGGAAAAGCCAGAAGAAGAGAAACCGGAAGAAGTAACTTTGAAACCTGTCAAACGACTTCCTAAGGAAGAAGAGGAGAAGGAGGAGGTTACTTTAAAACCAATAAAGAAAGAGAAACTAGAAGAGGAGAAACCGGAAGTTAAATTGAAACCAGTCAAACGATTGGAAAAACCTGAAGAAGAAAAACCAGAAGAAGTAACTTTGAAACCTGTCAAACGACTTCTTAAGGAAGAAGAAAAGAAGGAGGAGGTTACTCTGAAACCAATAGAAAAGAAGAAACCTGAAGAAGAGAAACCGGAAGAAGTAAAATTAAAACCTGTCAAACGGTTGGAAAAACCGGAAGAAGCCAAACCAGAAGAAGTAACATTGAAACCTGTGAAGCGTCTTCCAAAGGAAGAAGAGAAAAAAGAAGAAGTTACTTTGAAACCAATAGAGAAAAAGAAACCTGAAGAAGAAAGACCAGAAGAAGTAAAATTAAAGCCAGTTAAGAAACCAGAAAAGCCAGAAGAAGCCAAACCAGAGGAGGTAACTCTGAAGCCAGTTCCCAAACTTGTTCCCGAGAAAGTCGAAGAGAAACCTGAGGAGGAAGAACAACCTGAAACATCCATATGGCCTTGGCGTCGTGGCAAGAAGACGAAGAAAGTTGTTGACTTCCGAGAAGAAGTGACAGTTGTACCCATAGATCAAGAGAAAGTTATTTCTAAAGTCCATGAAGAAGAAACGACAATAGTCGAACAGAAGGTGGATGCTCAGCAGGTTGTCCAAGTAGAAACAAAGGAAGTCACCGAAGTAAAAGAAGAAGTGCAAGAACTTCCATGGCGAAGGCCGAAGAAGCCGATCGAAGAGGTCAAAGTCGAAGAGCTGAAACCGGAAATGGTACAGAAAGAAGACAAGGTAGTTGAAGAGGTCACGGAGACAACGGAAGTATCATGGAGGAAGAAACGAAAACCAAAGAAGCCGGAAGAAGAGAAAGAGGTGGTCGAACTGAAACCAGTTGAGAAACCTGAAGAAACTACAGAAAAAATAGAAGAAATAGTTCTGAAAACAGTCAAGAAGGAAAAGGTACCTGAGGTTGAAGAAAAAGAAGAAATTAAATTGAAACGTGTCCCGAAGAAACCAAAGGAAGAAGAAAAGCCGGAGACGGTGACGTTGAAACCCGTGAAGAGGGAAAAGCCTGAAGAGAAACCCGAAAAGAAAGAAACACCAGAATTGAAACCCATCAAACTGGAAGAACAGCCTGAAAAACCTGAAGAACAAGAGGAGGCTGTTTTCGAAATGCCAAGGAAGCCGAAGAAGAAACAAGAAATAGCACCGATCGAAAAAGAAGAAGTCGTCGACGAGACTGTGGTTACTCAAGACATCCAGGTGACCAAAAAGGCCGTCAAGGTCGAGTCGAAGGTCGCAGAAGTTAAAGAGGTCGAGGTCGAGCAAGAAGTTCGGGAGGTCGATGACCGTAAAAGAAAACGCAGACAGCGTACTCAGGTCGATATATCGGTCACTGACAAGGACAAGAAAATCGCTCCAAGGTTCATTCAGAAATTACAGCCGGTCATCGCTGAACTGGAAACCACCGCGAAATTCACTTGCACGGTCTTTGGCAATCCGTTCCCCGAAATTACTTGGTACAGAAACGAACAGGAACTTCACGCCAGCGAGAAGTACATCATGATGATCTACGAAACTACCGCGACCTTGGAGATAACCAAGGTGAAGGAAGAGGACGCTGGATTGTACTCTTGCAGAGCGTCGAACCCAGCTGGAGTAGCTACGTCCACCGTTAATCTCTTGATATTCGGTACAGAAACAACGCCTGATCGTGTGGTTGTCTTTTTCAGTGTTTCGTCGTTTGATTTTTGTGTCGATGTTCTGTCTTTCTTCGCTTTTGACGTGTCATTTTTTCAGCAATGGATTAATGTGATGCTTTTTATTGCTTGTTATTGTAGAGGTGCCTAAATCAGGCTGGTCAAGGTCATTTTCACAATTGCAATACGATTTCTCGTTTTTTTACTTGACGAGGCAAAGCTGAATATATGCATGAATATAAAAAAGGAGTAGGAAATAGTGCATCAAGATAAAAATTTAAAATCTGGTTAAAAATAAGAAGTCACTTTGTAGGTGTAGATATGACCTTGACGATCTAATGTTGATGTCTCTGCAATAGTGTTTGTTACGACATGTTGCATTGTCTAGCATATGACTCTTTATTCTATGTTTTAGACAATCATGAAAACTGTAACTTGGTATACAGAGTGTTTCGAATAATTTGCAATATGTATAATGTCTTTCTGACTATTATGAATGCTAAAACATATTTCAGGGGCTAGTTGCTTCGTGTGATATGCGAAATATAATGCAAAACATTTTTTGCAGGGTTATTTTTATCGAATTCACAAATTTATATTTCAAATGGGATTATATCAACTGATTACCATATTCTTCTTGCAAAAGCGGATTTTTAAAGTATTCATCAAGAATAAGTTAATCATTTTGTTAGAAAATATACTAAACTTAATGATAATCATTTGGAGCTTCTTTTACATTAAAAAGTAGAATTAAGATTTGTACAAGAACATGTAAAAGTTTCCTATGCTTAGAGTTTTTGCTAATTTTTTGCAGATGATCAGTACACTACGTACAGGGTGAGCCTGAAGTGTTGTTAGAAAATGTGCAAACGTATAGTGTACCTCGAATATAACAAAAAATATTTAAAAACGTGCGTGCCGCACCCATTTATTTTCAAATACACTCACTGTTAGGCATCAAAAATTGACTGAGCAAATAGAATGAATATGAAAAAACGTCGAAGGCATTTTTCCATATCTTCTCGAACAATTTACACAACTGGCTATATCTAAAAGAAACAAGTACCAGTAGAATCCATATTTATTAAAAAAATTGTATTGCATTCCATGCATAAAACGGACCAGCAAATTCTGTAACAAGACTTCCGTCTCACCCTGAATATACCTGAATTTATTCTACATCCGCAAGTTGAATATATGATAATAAATGTACACATAGTCTGAAGAATATCGCTACGCTCTGAAAGCCTCACCTTTGCCGCATGGTTTTGCAATTCTATGGTGCGAATATATCAAAATATCATTACCTCCGATTCACTGTTCTATTTCGTGCTCTAGAAAAAGAAGAAGAAGGTGTGGCACCGCACTTCGCGACGCCCATCAAGCCGCTTATGGTCGAGGAGCACAAACCAGCTGTTTTGGAGTGCGTGGTAACCGGAACACCGATGCCGGAAGTGAAGTGGTACCGCGGCGAGCAAGAACTGAAACCGAACAGGGGCAGAGAGATCACCTTCAACCCAGAAACCGGAGAAGCCAAGTTGCAGATACTGGAGCCGACGCCGGAGGACGAGACGATTTATCGCGTTCGTGCGGTGAATAAATTCGGTCGAGCGGAATGCAGAGCGAACCTGTTGATCAGTAACGTCGTCAGGGTCAGCAAACCGGAAGTACTGAGAGCTCCCAGGATCACCAGGCCTCTGCCGGCTCTGGTAGCCGAACGCGGGAAACCGTTGACGCTATCCGCCGACTTCGAGAGCAAGCCGACCCCAGAGGTGAAATGGTTCCGCAACGGAGCTGAAATTGTGCCATCAGACAGTCGCGTGGTCAATATCTACGAGAACACAGCCGAATTGTTCATACCCGAGGTGACGAAAAAGGACGGTGGAAAATATGAGGTCAGAGTGCAGAATCCCGCCGGAGAGGCGAGAAGTTCTGGATCTGTTACCGTGAAAGAACGAGAGGATAAACCTGACGAGGTTAAGGCCCCGAGGTTTATCGAACCGATACAACCACAGATCGTTGCCGAAGGAGAGGTTGTTATCATGGAAGCTAGGGTCGAGTCCTATCCGACAGCGTCCTTCCAGTGGTTCCATGAAACTCGTCCACTCGAGGTACTTGAATTTTTGTCTCTATTGAATACTTCTGTGGGGGTTATTTCTATGACTCGCCATCAGACGCTTTTCTTTGCCACAACCTAAGATCACTATCCTTTTCATTTGAACAACTTCCTAGTTGTATTAAATAGTCCTCTGTGCAGTGGTGAGGTACATTTTATACAGAGTTCTAAACCTATGTGGTCTTGTGCAGGAGCTGTCTGGCATACACCACAGCAGTACTTTAAGTCATATTGGGAATACACTCTATATGTAGACAAGTTATACTCTTTATGCTGGGCTATAAACCTACAATCTTACAAAGTAAATGCAGTATTTCGTACATGTTGATCGTCTGGAACAATAGCTTTGTATAGAGTGTAATCTGTCTCTACATCTATAGTCCTGCATAGCAGGTAACCTGCATTTGCATCTATAGCTGTGTTTAGAGGTGCATTTGCCTCCGTATCTATAGCCCTGTATAGAGTATAACTACCCCCTGTAACTATAATCCTGTATAGAGTGTAATCTCCACTTGTGTTTATAGTCCTGAATAGAACGTATCCGCCCTCTATATCTATAGCTTTGGATGTATAGTCCTCTATAGAATTTAACTTCTCTCTGTATCTATACTCCTGTATAGAATTTAACTTCCATCTGCGATTATATCCCTAAATCTATAAACCTGTATAAAGTGTAAACTCCCTCTGTATCTATAGTCCGATTCAGAGATTTTCCTAAATTAATCAGTACAGTTCCATGTATGTCGATACTGAATGTCCTGTATCTAACGAACGGGTTGTTAAATGATCTATTTATTTGTCAGAACAATTACCAGAAAAATCGTCTTGTTCCCCCTCTCCCCGTCTGTCTTCCTGCAATTCGTCAAACTTCATATCCAGTTATTTGTATTTCTCCCTATTATTTCAACATTTCTTCTCTGAAATTTTAAGACCTGGAAATTGATTATACTCCAATTGCATTACAGTTCTTGAAAAATAATAAATATAAAACTTTCTTCATTTTTATTATAGTCCACGCCACAGGTGAGAATAGTGACGCAGGAGAACAGGTCGATCCTGATGGTGAAAGAAATCAAGCCCGAATACGCTGGCACGTACACCTGTCGCGCTGAAAACGTCGCAGGTTCAGTCACCTGTACCGCAACTATAAATCTGCTGGAGACACCGTGGGAGGAGACCGTCGAGTTGGTTTCGCCGACGTTCGTCAAACGATTATCACCTGTCAGAGTGATGGACGGTGAAAGCGCGAACCTGACGTGCATCGTCCAAGGAAAACCCACGCCCAGAGTGGAGTGGTACCATGATAACAAGCCGATCAAAGAGGGCAAAGAGATCACCATCATGCAAGACACCGAGGGTGTTTGCTGTTTAGCCATAACCGAGGTGTTCCCCGAAGATGCCGGGGAATACACTTGTCGTGCCGTGAATCCTGTTGGCGAAGCTGTTTGCACGTCGTCGCTTATCGTGGAAGGTAAAAATCCAAACTTTATAGTAATTTAGTAGTACTATACTAAATGTGTCATCTAAGATTCGAACTTAAAATATCGCTGCTGTTGTGGTGCTACGAAAAAATGTTTAAAGGAGAAGATATTTTATTCGAACGGCCAAATGTTGTGTAGGAAGGCTAATTTCTTTTCTGAAGGTCATATTTTTTAAAATTTTAGCGTCAACTAAATTTATTTTAAGGAAATAACGTATTGCTGCTACTACAGCGTTATAATTGGAAAGCAGATAAATTCAACCATGTTCGATATAGTGATCTTCGGATGAAGTTCTGAGGAATTATCCTTGGAAATTCATAATTTTTAATAACTTTCGACTTAATCGGTCTATGTATTATTGGATACGCTTCTTTCCGTATTTATAGACATTGGCAATGCTATGCTTCATCTATTAATTCACCGTCATGTTCTATTAATGACTCGATACAGAGCAATTTGTTTGCAGTAAGCCAGATGATAATTTCAGTGATTTCGACATTAGTTCCACAATTAATCGAAATAACAGACAAATAAATTTTATTATTATAACCGGTTAATTGTATTAACAGTTTATATTCTTATTAAAATGAAATATATTGCTTGAGGCTCTCTTTTTAAGAAAATCGACTTTATTCAACCATATTTTAATGTGCCCTCAATTTTTAGCGTACGAGTACGTACCGGATTCGGAAATCGCTTCCTCGATCGTTGCGACGTCTCTTACTACAGGGCAAAGTGGTTCTGAAGAAGATCTCTTATCTCCCAAGGTATGTCTGACAATGGTTTTGATTATCACATCTTAAATACAAGTATTATAAAAAATCCAGTTGATCCATTATTTCCTTTTAAACAAATAAATAAATACAACGATTATTAAAACTATATTTTGTGTATCGATTTCAGGAAACTCCCCTGTTCGATACAGACACAGAGGAATCTGCGCCGGAGATAATTAAGAAACTTCCTCAGTTAATTCCTACTAAAGATGGCGAATTAACCAGGTTAGGAAATATTTTACGTAAAAGTAAAATTAATGCCTTATGCAGGAGAATGGTTAAAACACGTGGGTGTAATTTCCCGTACCCCAAAATGGCCTTATCACAAAATTAAACGCAGGAATAAGCAATGCACATAATTGCAAGATTTATCTCCAAGCAAAATTTAACAAAAAATCTATGATGAAGCAAAACTAGGTACGATTTCATAAGGTGCCTTCTATTTATGGTAGAGACACTCCAATTTGATCACTCAGGGTGATCTCTTAACACTACTGTTAAGACACCGAGACTAGACACTTCAAGGTCACATTCTTCTCTTGATTTTTTTACTACTATTCAGCGTTTATATTCACAAAAACGGTGTTATTATACCACCTTCGGTACACCTCATAGAGTTTAATAAATGTGTAGAATTGATGTATTTCGTGATTTTTTGTGAGGAGGAAATTTATTTATTAATAGAGAGAATATTCAAAATATAAAATACAAAATATAACGAATAAATGAGTTTATTTTATACATTAGTGATAGGAATAGTCATTTCACTGTACTTTATCTGTTAATGGCAGGAGCTTGGTCTGAAAACGGTACACGTGGCAAGGGACGTGTTAATATCTGCCATTCTCTGTGCCTATACTCATTCTGCAATTCACAAATCCCACCACAGCATTATAAAATTTTATTGTTTAACCCTCATCCGTCCCTCGTGTCAATTTAACACATTTTTCTCACGAAAATGCGACAAATGTGAAAAAGCAGTATGCCCTGCTCATTGCTTTATTATTTGTGAACGATGCAAACAATTTTATACCTGAACGTATTAAATGTACAGAAATTTCTATGTAACTATTTCAAATGTAACTAGTTATATTTTCATTATATTAACTTTTTATCTTTGTGTCAATTTCACACCAAGGGGCAAATTAAGTTGGGCAAATGAGGGACGGATGAGAGTTAATTCTGAGCTAATATTAAATCGAATTTCCTTTCCTGTTACAGACTGGAAGTGAAGGTCAAGGGAAAACCGAAGCCTGAAGGAAAATGGTACAAGCAGGGTGTAGAGATAGTGTCGTCCCAGGAGTTCCAAATCGAGGAGTTCGAGGACGGCACGTCGGTACTCACGATCGCCGAAACGTATCCCGACGACACGGGTGAGATTGTGTTCGAAGCGCACAATCCGCTCGGCGTATCGACCACGACGACGTACCTGTCGGTGGAAGGTAATCACCTGTTCGTCGAGGCCGACGAGACGTTTCTAAAAATTGCCGGAAGCTTCGCTAATCTGCTTGATCCGAGTTCTTTTCAGCTGCGTTCTTCGTTCGGAATCATCATCGAGAATCTCCTAATTTTATATCCCGTACCTCCCGTTGATTATCATATGAAAACTCACACTGAACACTCACATCCTTCACCTACACTTTTTTTTGTATTCTTTTCTTCGACTTTTCGCTAACTGGTCTGACCCTTTCGGTCCCATCCGCTAGCACGTTGACTGACGGGAAATTGAGGCATATCAGCCTCTTCAGGGATGAATTTATTGATGTTGAAGAGGAATAGAAAATTTGAAAATTTGTGAAAAAATAATGTATAGGTACACATGTACATGTGTGGTCGCTGGGTGATCTATTTTTGTCAATAATATTTGATTGTAGTAAATTAAGTATAACTGAAGAGATTAAAATCCACTATTTTTAATATAAAAGATTGTGGGAGAAAATATTTAATTATTCGAGTATACATGTTTCGTTACATGTCATTGTTGTAAAGTTAATATGTCTCAGAATTTTGTGAAAATTATCAGTTATGCAGGGTGCATTCAAAATTGTAGCACCAGGGAAAGAATGTGATTTCTTCTGCAATATTAAGTGGGAGAGAAATCTTTTTTTTACAAGGCTACATGTTCGATAAAAATTATATTTAAATATTTGTTGGGTACAGGCTCATTTAATTAAGAATTAGTACCACTTTATAGTACACTTCATTTGCAAATAATATTTCTTCTGAAGTAGAACTGATTTGATTACTTCTGCAGTTAATTATTTCGAAAATGAAATATATTTTAATGTGGACCCATAAATGAAAATTACGTGAATTCTGTTGAGCAACAAGAGTGGACATCATTTCGAAGTATTCGGTTAATATTTTCAACAACTTCATTGTTGTGCCACTTTAAATTATAAATCATAACTAGATTGCAGATCTCCATGCAACTAAACGTATCCAAGCACCTAAAAGAAATAAAAAATTCATTTGTTAAACATTTAAAACAGAAAACGCACTGTTGTCATAAATCCATCTGATGGACTACATTAGAAACAAAAAATATTGAAATCCAGTCAAATATATTTGCATAAACACCCTCAGTCTAATCGTGACACTATATAAAAATTCGATTTTAATCTTAAATACACACGTACCTAACAACAATTTATATTCAATTTCCTGAAAAGCTAAGCTTCGCATAAACAGAAATTTATATTACACTTTCAACTTACTTTCGCCTGAAGAATCACTCTTTCTCGATCGTGCCACAATTTCCGCCCCTCTCTCTACAATTAAATTAAATTCGAGGTGCCAACAACCCCAAAAGCAGTCAACGTGTTAATCTTCAAACAACTGCGCGAAACTTCGGATGTATCAACTCAGTTATACCTCTAATTTCGATTCTATGATCCTTCGAAATTCCTCGCAGATGTTTGGAGACAAACAATAAGTGCTCTAATCTAAAACGAAAGCTTGAAAATATTCTGCGGCTTGGATGATGGGACTGAAAGGGTTGAAATAACGTGCAGAAATTCATTATTCACATTTTGTCGGCCAGGAATCCTCGGAACGAAGGAGTATAGAAAACCGTCGTGGGTCACTCAGATGGAGGAGATGCAAGAAGCTCTGAAAGGTAAGAGTCGTTCGAGCCAGTTCGACGAAATCGGTTGCATGCTGAGTGAAGCGGAGTGCAGTTTTTCGACGGACAGTCTGGACGATCGCGCCATCCGGGACGAAAGTTCTCAGAGAGACAGCTCGACGATGATCAGCGAGTTCTCGTCGACGAGGACGCTGATGAACATCGACGACGAAGGTAAGAGGTGTTTCGAGAACGAAGAGACTCCACGAGGATTCTTCTTGTCCAGAAGACACTCTGATTCCGTAGAAATCGAAGAGGACGTCAGCAGGGAGTACTCTTGGGAGATGAACGTGTCGAATGAGAGAGAAACTTCTAACGAAAACGAATTCAAGTGGGAGAATTCTGCGAATGATCGCAAGAAGAACGAAAAATCAATGAAATCCATGATGAAGAAGAAACTGGAAGTACCTGAAGAGAGAACCGTCGTTACAAAAAGGAGCACAGAAACGAAATCATCGACGACTACTATTAAAGTCAGACGAGATACCAGAGCAATAAGCACACAGAAAGTGAAGTTGCATTCATCGAAGAATTCACTGTGTGAAAAGTCGAGTTCTCGTTCGTCAGGAGGAACAACGAGAAACGTTGAGTCAGACAGAAATGTGAAAACTAGGTCTCCATCGCCGATTAGGGCAAAATGTGCCAAGATCGAATCTACTGCGAACGAAAGACAGAGAAGCATCAAAAATAAATCGAACTCGCCCTCGCCTACTAGGTCAGAGAGATTGAAACATGTAATATCACCTGATAAACTATCAGTGACTAAATCAACCCGAGAAAATAAGTCGAAAGACACTGTAACTGGTACAATTATAGCAGACAGTATGAATATAAAGAAAAACGTCGATGATATCTTAATACAGGACAACGAAATCGTGATCAATATGGAGTCATTCAGAAACGAGAGGAAGAAGAAGATTGTTCTGGACTTCAACGAATTTCCTCCGCCTCGGTCGGAGAAAAGAATCCATACTCGCGTGCATGGCGATTTTATAAACGTGCCTGAACCAGGATTTTATTTGTCACCGATAGAGGAGAACAGCGAAACGTCCACCGGAAGTGGGCAAAGCAAAACGGTTCTTCAGGATCACGTAAAAACGATGGAAAGTGCGTTGGAGTACGATCATGCGAGGAAATATCACACCTATCCGAAATCTAGAATTCCAGTGGCGAGATGGACGAAAGAACGTCGATTGGGGAACTTGATGATGGATCCAAAGATGTATCCCCTGGAACCTAGGGAAATTGACCTGGAGGCGTTCCAGCAGCTTCATACGGCGGACAGTCAAGAGGAATTGCAAGAATTTTTGTTATTAGAGAGTCAGTGCAGCGGTAACCTCGGATTGGCTGGAACTATGTCGACGTCTGAGGTATCTTGCAGCGAACATCATAGTGAGGACGAAAGGGGCACCATGTCAGGTATCGTTGTTTGAGCACTAACAGTCTAAAGTTGTTTGATGTTTTTTTTTTTACTTTGAGATTTCTTTGGTGCATGAGCTTGTGTCAATGTGTGTCTTGTTTTTTCTGGCTAATCAGATTACTGACATCGGGGTCACGCGAGCACAATCACCAACCATGTAATCAGGTAAATTGTTTGTGTGACATTTATTTTTTTTAAAGAATGTTTTTTAATTCGTGCGTTTTCTTTGCAGCCACGCAATCTGTACCACGATTCATTCAAGAAATGACAGATGTTTATGCGAGGGAAGGTGAAACCGCGGTGTTCGAGTGCATATATTCCGGAAATCCTGCTCCAGGTATGATTAAACATCGTAATTTTTAATTTTCATAGTAATTTGTTCTGGTACGACAGAAGTTGACAATGCCCGCTCTCTTTTAAAATAAGGAGTATTATATTTTAAGTATTCTTCAGCTATTGTAGGGGCACACAGACCACATACATATATTGCTCAAGGTCACATCCCCACATGCAGCACCATTTCGTGTTCCAATCATATTCGTATTTGTCTTTAATTAATTTATTCAGAATTTTATTACATGTATTGTGGCCGAGAGAATGGCCTTGAGCAATCTAGTTTACATGTGTCTGTAATAACTATCTATCTGTAAGGGCACAGAACACAATAGTAGGCCAATAATTATAAACTTCTTTTAAAGTACTTAAATTAGATAATTTTTAATAGAACATGGGATTCTATCATACAGGGTGAGGCAACTAACATGACAATTTTAAATTACTCGTAAATTACTTGCTGTATGAAAAGATGTTTCAAACAAAAATTGCATGGTACCAAAGGTAACATATAAGACAATAGTTCGTTTCTTACTACGTAACATTTCTATCGAGATATGAAGGTCACCTTCAGTATTTTAAATGGGATGCCCAATATTTCTTCCCGAATTTCAATAAATTATCAAACATTGTTTACAAATATATGAAACTAAACATAGTGTAAAATTAATAGGCATCCCATTTAAAAAACTGAAGGTAACCTTTGTATCTCGATAATAATTTAAAGTAGTAAAAAACGAACTATCGCCTTATATTCTTTATATAACTTTATAACTTATATAACTTTTGTTTGAAACGTTTTTTTCATACAACAAGAACTTTACGAATCATTTGAAGTCTTCTAGTCAGGTGCCTCACCCTGTATACGCATTTCACAGCTAAAGGGTTAAGTTATGGTTGGTACACCCTGTATAAGTGGTTTGTGCTTATTAAATGATTGTTTTCAACTGCAGTCGTGGTATGGCTCAAGAACGACAAAATAATCATGAACACGGAGAACGTGAAGGTGCGTATCAACGAGGAGGAGAAGACTACGTCGCTACTAATCAGACACGCAACTGAAGAAGACGACGCCACATACGTTTGCAAAGCTACCAGCGAGATTGGTTTGGCAATAGCAAAGGCCAAACTACATGTGACAGGTACAATTTTTACAGTAAAAACCAACGAAATTTTACAATAAACGAACGTTTATTACAAAGTAAATATTTCGGCAGACATAACGGGTGAGAAGAGGTTCACAGACGAAGAAGAGATCATCGAAGAACAGACGATCGAAATGAAACCGAAGAAGAAACCTGAAGAAGAGAAACCACACAAGAAGAAGAAACCCGAATTGAAGAAGGCTAAAGAAACGAAGGAGAAGGTGAAATCTGAGCGTGTGAAGGTGGAGAAGAAGGAAGTGCGCAAGGAGAAGTTGGTTCCTAAGGAACAACCAGAAGACAAGTCAGTAAAATTGTTTATTTACTTTTGTACAAATTACTGGTTACAAGAAATTTGGAATTTTGTATTTATTCGATTAGGAAAATCGTCGACATCGAGGAGACTCAAGTGCTTGAAACGACTGAAGTTATCGAAGAGAAACCAACAGAGGTGCGTAGTATTAACAAATATTTTAAATGGT
Source organism: Macropis europaea (assembly GCA_916610135.2). NCBI lineage: Eukaryota > Metazoa > Arthropoda > Insecta > Hymenoptera > Melittidae > Macropis > Macropis europaea. Next base: position 17,804,582 of record OU744345.1, on the reverse strand, counting down.
TTCTAGAATAATATTACTTTGAGTCAAAAAAACATTCCTTCGAATATAGGCTCTTCTACACACTTAACTCTTGAATCTTTTTCAGATTACATTACCAATTTTCATTTTACAAAAAATATGTTTATCAGCGAAGTCACTCTAAATATTCGCTTATTTGATGACAGCTACATGATATTTTAGCTTTGTTTAAAAATAAAAAGGGACACTGCAGAAATACTGAAATGTTCACATGAAATGCATTTTATGCATTTAGGCTTTGCCGCACAGTTTTTAAAGTTATAATCATACACTACTCAAAATAATTATAGGATTATATGCTTAAATGACTTATTGTTTATTAAAGTGTCTGATACTACAAACGGTTCAAAACTACATACAATAAACCTGGAATGATAGTGATAATATAGAAGATATAGAATATATTCTTCATTACTGATACTTGACAAATCCTTCAAAACTACTAAAACCCCATAGCCTCTAATAATTTTGAGCAGTATATTTTTCTAACAGCATAAATTATGAAACTCTCTTATTACCTACACTTACTTGGTCATACGTACCTTACACGTTCGCTTTCAGCAATTCTCCATTCTACATTTGTACTACAAAAGCAACACCTACCATTCTTCTCCTTTTCACACATCTGTAGCATAAATATACTTATCATACTCTGAAATAACGCAGGTTTCACGTGCAAAGAAGGTGGTACCGATCCAAGAGCCAGTGCTGACCGAAGCCACGGCATCTCTGAAGAAGATCGACGATCAGAAACCGCGCGAATTGGTCTCGAAACCCGAAGAACGTGCCAAGCGAATCGTGGAAGAACGGGAGGGTGTGGTGGTCGTTTCTGAGGTGACCACCGAGGACATGGTACCGGACTTCACGGTAGAATCGGTCATCGATCGTGCTCAGGTAACCTCAGAGACCTTGCAGACCGTCTCAGTATCGGAGGTGCACACGGAGTCCAGCGTGCAGGAGGTAAGACGACTAGAAACGAAGCAGAGGAAAGCCAAGAAGACCGTGGTGACCGAGGAGGAGATCTTCGAGGAGAGACCTAGGGAAGCGGTAATCGAGGAGAAGCCGAAGAAGAAGAAGAAGGCTGACAAGGTGAAGGTGCGCGAAGAAGTGACCATCGAGGAAATCGTCGAGAGAGAAAGAGAGAATATCGCCAGAGAAGTTGAAGAGATCATGGAGGTGCTGCACGCGAAGGAATTCGGGCCTGGAGAGGCTCCTCTTCGGGAACTGGCGACGATCGGTTACCTGGTGCGACAGGGTGTCACTGTCAATGAAATCAACGAGAGTCTCTATAGGACGGACAACTTCCCTGCGCTGAAGACACCTGAGGCTCAGAACGCACTGGTTCAGCTGGTGGAACGAGAAGGTCACGGTCCTCTTATCACTCAGGTTCTTACGGAAGAAACCACCACTGATGAAAGCGTTGTTGCGGCCACCGTCGGTTTCCGTGCGTTCATGAAGATGATCGAGCTGCAGCATGTCACTGTGGAGGAAGTGCTGACGCACTTCGCGCCGGAGGACTTCCGGCCACGTGCTTGGGAGGTTACAGAAGCCACGGAAGTAAGGAACATGCAGTAATCAGATCACTATAAATCTATCAGGTCGTCCGATAAATAACGTTGTCTTGAACCCTTTGACTGGAGGTTGTTTGGAAACAAGGCGACAGCTGCGTGCGGCCGAGCTGCAGTAGTACATATTGAGTCGTTGCACCAAACGCCTATAGGCGTTAGCAGTACGCGGTGGGCAGCTATTGTGGTTGAAATTTTTATTGAAAAATTCAAAACAATATACCTCTTCCACGTTTTACCACGTGTACAGTCAAATCATTATTATTTAAAATCGAATAATACGGACGTACTTATTTTAAGTATGTTTTATAAGATAGGGAACAGCATTACTTATGGGATGACCTGATATTTTTATAACATTGTCTGGTAAATTTTAATTTTTTGTTCGTTTTCTATCACCCAATGGATATTCTTCGTAGATTTTGATACGTCGACTGGAAATCTGAAAACTATTTCTCTGCCTCTCCCACAGTTTTTGAAAAATTTAATTTTGAATAAGTGTGCATATTTCAATAACATTCTCGGACAAATTTTAATTTGTCTTCCGTTTCTTATCATCCGATGGATGTTCTTCGTAGATTTTAATACTTTGACTGGAAGTTACGAAACTGATTTTCCTCTTTTAAAATAAATTCAAGCATAAAATATTTCATCACTCATCAAATCTTCATATGCATCTCAAGTTATTTGATTTTCCAAAACTTCATATTAAGTGTAACTTTCAGATAATTTTTCAGTTTTTATTAATTGCGACAATGTTTTAAATACGTTTACACACAGAGTTTCTTGACTCTATAGTTTTTCCTCCAAGTGTAAGGATGTAGAAGTCCACATTCATTTTTAAGAAGACCAAAGAATCCTTATTTTGTACCAGTTCATTAATTTAGCGCGGTGTGTTCTAAAAATGATATCTCTTCAGGTCGAAACGGAAGAACGTGTCACGGAACGAGTAGATATCATCCGTAAAACGGAGGTCCATTACATGGGTAAGTGGAGATTGCGAGTTTCGAGATGTGTAATAAAACAAGACGCGAAGGAACTAACAACCTTCGTACATGTAGTATCAAAAATACATTACGAACTTTTGTGTGTGCTTGCGTGGCTGCCTATACATATACATAAACTCTGTATATTTTTTTCGTTTGTTTGTAAATATTTCACGGCTTCACAGCTACTAGATGTAAGCTCGACTAAGCATGCGTTTTTGTATATTGTACATTTTATTGACCGAATAAAAAACTCTTTTTTTTTCTATAACGTGCCATAATATCCCTGTGTGTGTATTTTCTTGTGTTCTTTGATTTTTGAGTTTTGATCCCTTCTCCCGAGGCTCCCAGGAAAAACAAAGGTTTTCTGATTGCAGAGAGGAGGGACGAAAGAAAAGCCGTCCGCACGCAGGATATTCGAGAAATTAAAGGTTCGAAGCAACGAGTTTCACTGCATGGGATATACATTCGTATAATTCGCCATTCGATTAGTGAATGGACAGCAGCATTGATCATCTTTTTTATCACCACCTCGAGACACATCTCGGTGTCCGGACGATCGACACCAAATCGAGTTATCTTGCCGCTTTCAGTATTAACTTTCAGTATTACTAACGCGTTCGCTACCGCGTGTCACATATGCGTGATGCACCGACTCATAGGAGAGACTGACGTCACGTATGTGTGACAACGATAAATCCATCAATTCCTACAAAATAACCTATTACATATACGGTCATATGAGAGTGTTGTCCATCTGTAACATATTCTTTAATATAGGCAGTTGACTTTTTTAATACACTTTACGTGTGCATAATCAAAAAATACATTGCTTCTGGGTCTAGTCATAAATAACTTCCAATTTGTTTTCTTTTATTTAAAGGATTATTATCGGTGTACGTTTTAGAAATTCTCACCTTCAAATATGAAGCAAAAAATCAGTAGTCCAAATAAACTGTCTCAATTTTAAGAAAGAAAAAAATCTGTTACATGTCAGGAGTTATTTATGAACCAACCTAATATTTAAATAGAACTACTGAAAATGTTGTGTGGTCTGTGGTGACTATGGTCGTTTGGTAGCGAACGCGTTAATATTCTATACGTCGAATGCAGTTCAATATCATTCCTACCAATATCATACCACGGAATGTGGTAGCTCTGAACGGATATCAAAATCGTTCATTCATCATTCCATAGAAAATCGTGAGCTTGACGATCATCGTTGCTTAACGAAGATTCATCTAATTGTTCGGTTCACTTTCGCCGACTAATAGCGCTGGTATAACAAAGATAGAAAAGAGAAACATTTCATTTATGCGCAGTCGGATCATACGATACGGTCTCTCTACGTAATCATTGTATTTTATTATTCTTTCAGATGCATGAAGCTTTACTTGATCAGAATAATAGCAGTAAAATTTGTCTGCTTAAGCCGCTATGCTTTCCACGCGCCTTCACTGTAACATCCTTATTCCCATAGTTTATACACCCGTAGTTAATGCTTTCCGATCCAGCATCGATAATCGACGCTTCGCGTCTTGGCATCGCGCTGCTAATGCGATTTTAATGTAAGTAAGATCGATTCATGCGTACCGTGCGGTTTGCTGTTGTGGAAACATCCATTTTAGTTTACTCAAGATCATGGTGTTCGCCTGAACAGGGACTTCTTAATTTATATACCATTTTTATTCATCCTAATTCATTGTGTCCTGTTAGACTTTCTATCGTATTGAAAGATAACGATCATTTTCAGATAATGATCATTCACGTGCACTATCAATGATACAAGCAGAAGTTGTAATATAACAACCTTGAACTGATTTGGATGGCTATACAATAGTGAATTCTAACGACTTTCGTATTTTCATGTCATTCCATATTTGCATCTCATTTTGTGCGTTTCATGTGTTATACTTTTGAAGAATTGATATGTGTAATATTAAGAAACGCTATTGAAATTACTCTGAAACGTTAAAACGTTCACACGAATATATTCGTTGAGTTGCCTGCTCGAGTAAAGGTGATTTCAATGCCTGCAGAAGCAGCGAGTTCAGGAATGTGCATTTATTACATCTGTATGATGGTGTACTATTTTTAAATTTCTATTGATGAGCTCCTACCAGTAGAGAATACGATTGAAATCCCGGATATATTTAAAAATTCACGTGACAAAATTTATTTAGTTCGTTACTTGCTCGAATCGGTGATTTCAATGCATGTAGAGACGCATTTACCGCATTTATGTGGTACTCTACAATTTTTAAAGTATACTGAAATTTTTTTAGTAGAGTAGAATATTACGAAATACTATTGAAAGCACATTAAAACATTGGAACGATCATGTAAAAATATTGGTTGATTTGTTCGTCTGAGTAAAGTGATTTCAATGCCTGCAGAGAAAACGAGTTTGAAGATGCATATTCTTTTAATTTATGCGATTCTTTACGATTTTTTAAAGTTATACTGATACTATAAAATATTTTAATGTGCAATTCAGATAACTGAAAAACATTGAAACGTTCACGTGAAAATATTCATTCGGTTCGTTGATGGCACGAGTAGCGGTGATTTTAATGCGTATAGAGACAATGAATTATACTAATCATTCCTAGTAGTATATAATATTATGAGATTCTATTAAAACACTGAAATATAGACAAGGTTAATGGAAATATTCCTCGAGATTTTTCCTCGTTCATATTGGTGATTTTAATATTTCTAGACAATAAAGTTTAAAAATACGCATTTCTTTCACTTATATGATGCATTATAATTTTAAAATTTATACTGATGCATTCCTAGTAGTATAAAATATTATGCAAATCTATTGAAATCACGGAAAATATAGAAAAATTCAATGAAAATACTCATCAAGGTTCTTGATCGTTCGAGTTGGTGATTTCAATGCCTGTAGAGACAATGAAGTTATGAATACGCATTTATTTCATTTCTATGGAGTTTTGTATTTTTTATAGTTATATTTTATGTGTTTCTAATAGTATAAAACACTATTAAAAAAGCATTTATATGAATATATTCGTAGAATTTGTTACCCGTACAATCTAGTAATTTCAATGCGTGTGAAAACAATGAGCTCGAGATTGCGCATTATTGCATTCATGTGATATTTTACAGTTTCAAAGTTACAATTTATATTATCCTAATTATGCGAAATATTTCGAAACCCTGCTGAAATCACTGAAACCTTGAAATATGCACATGAATGCGTTTACAGAATATGTTACTCGTCCGAATTGGTGATTTCAATGCGTGTGAAAACAATGAGCTCAAGAATGCGCATTTACTGCACTTATGTGATGTTCTACAATTTATTATACTGTTGTTTTCTTAGTTATAATACTGAATGCAATTTGCTTTTTTTTCTATGTATTTCTTGTTACTGTTACACATTCAAGTTACACACTCACATGAATCTCTGTACGTAACAACATGTTGTCCTTCGTTACAAGATGATTAGCGATTAGACACTAGAAAGAGACTCGTATTTTTTTGGGTTTTGGTTAGAAAGCACGATGTGTAACAGACCAAGCATCTCTTTTTTTGTGTTCATGTTGGTTTGACTTCTGTCCGGCCTGTATCTACTTTTACGTCTTCTTCTACTACTACACGAACTCACAACACGCACCACTTTTAATTAAACAACAAGCATGCCTAGTGCCTGCGACTCAGCAATACTGCACACTACTCTATGTTTACACATTCCAGAGACATCGTAATAAAACAATAGTGAAACCGTATTCGATTTTCGTACAGTCCGATACACAAAAATTTTTTTTTTATCGACAACAGTACATTATTGCTTGTTGGATACTGTAATAACTGACTTCAATTTCAAATTAACTCATACGGAGCGATTTAAACTGACCCATTCAGGATGAATTTTTGCAAAATTGAAAATTCGCTATTTTTAACATGAGAATTATTGCAAATTAGTGTATTTATCGACAAAAGATTTCCACGAAAAACAGATAAAAATTACTCTCAATACGTGCGATGTTTAAACAATTACATTTAAAATTAGTTATCTCTTCCTGAAAGGGTTCTTATTCAACATCAATATAAGAAATTATACGATACCTTTGGAACACTCGTAGAATGATGTAAAACACGCTGTTCACACTATGTCCGCTGTAATCCGATTGTTTTCTGTTTTTTTTTTCTTTTGTAATTTATACACAAGCTCGTCCGCCGTGCATTGTCCGTAGGTTTTTTGACTCTTGTTTCGTTGAAGCACGATTCTTTGTCTTTAGCCAAAAAAAAAATCGCATCCGCACAATATGGTTAGTCGCATGTAGTCTGCAAGCGAATGATGTCACGTTTAATAATCAATAGTGAGAGCGAGAGAGAGAGCGAGAGTTATCGAAACAAAAAAAAAAGAACATCAGACACTCGCGTTGTTGATTGACACGAAAATTCTCACATACTTTCCACAGAATACGAGGACACACGGCAGGCACACACAACACTGCGCAAACCCAAAGATACAAAACCGAGGGAACAGATCGAAGAGAAAAAGGAAGATAGGGACGAGGGGGTTCAGGTTGTAGAGATCGAGGAGATCGAGGAACAGGAAACGCAGAAGAAGAAGAGAAAGGACGAGGAAGAGATCGAGGAGGAAATCGAGATCGTAACCGTTGAAACGGACTCGAAGGGCAGGCTGACTCGAAAGCAAAAGAAACGGGACGATTTGGAGAAAGAGGTAGACGTAGAGGAGGAGGAGGAAGTCATTGAGACAGTGAAAAAGCAATTGAAGCCTAAACGGTCTCAGATAGGGCGAGATGAGGTTGAGTTGGAGGAGATCGAAGAATTTGAAACGACGGAGGACAAGGCTATGCCTTCCATTATGCTGAATGTGCCTAGCCAACGTCACCAAGTGATACCATTAGATCGTACGGTAGAACAGGCACCTGGAAAACCTGAATTAGAAAAGGCAAAATTAACAATGGACACGCTTACACCTTTGACGGAACACCTGGCACCAGTTCAGGAGAAAGAAATCGATGACATCAGCCAGATTAAACCCATCGAACGCAAAGCATCCTTATCCATTTCACCTGTGGAACCTTATTCAATCACAGAAACAACAGTTCAGGCATCTACAGGTGAATTTTCTGACACTTTCAAGCCGACATCCTACGAAGCAACGCCTGCGATAATTCCATCAGAAGGTTTGGTGGTTACTGAGACTCTAACCAACGACGCAGGTGTGTCCAGTTTGACGATAACCAAACAGGAAGTCAGTAGGACAGCGGAAGTTAGCGTAACCGTTCAGGAGGCTACCACCGTGTACGAGACGATGGTCAGTCAAAAGGAAGTGCCAACTGAAGATTTTGTGTCACCGATGGCTGTCAAGGCTGAAGATACCATTTTGCCTCAAGTGGGATTATCTGTATATGAAGTCAATGAAGGCTTGGCTGAAGACAAGCTGGAACCGATGAAAACGGTGCCAACCAAGCCCAGAGTGAACGTGACTGCGGTTGAGCCTCTGGTCGTCGAGGAAGTTCGTGCTGAAGACAAGCCTGGAAAATATTATCCTGAACTGATAGTGCCTACGGAAATCGCCACGCAGACTGTCATATCGCAACGAGAACGCGTTACTGAAGAAATGCATGCACCTGAGAAGGAAGGGGAGTATGTACCTGGAAGACTGCCACCTAGTCAGAAGGCTCAAATTGGAATTTCCTATGGAAACGAGGCAGCTGTCGTTCAACAGGACGTGGTGCAAGAGAGTGAGGGGGTGTTCGTCTCAGAACGGAAGACAGATACCTTTGAGGCTACCACTAACGTCACCTTGCTTGAAGGAGTATCCATCTCCACTGTGCAGACGCAGGACACTGAAGTGGACCTGACGATAGAGGAGACGAAGAAGGCAGTAGCTGATCTGAACGTTGTTGAAATCCCGTCTGCTGTGACTGTGGAGACGGTGCCATCTGAAAAAGAGAGAGATTATCAACCAGGTGACAAACCAACGACGAAAACAGCTGAGACATCTATAACTTCGCTGGAAATTGGCTCCATTTCTAGTACCATCGTTCAAGAGTCCGAGGGCGTTTATCAACCGGACCAGAAACCATCTAAAGTACTGGCAGAGACGTCGATCAGACCTGAAGAATATGTCACGGTATCAGAAGTTCATACAGCTGACTATCCATCGGACTTCAAGGACGAGCTGAAGTATGTCACAGAGAGTGGAACAGTGTCAGTGCAACTGACGGAGGCTAAAATGATCGAGGAGACTCTGACCCACGATCGTGAAGGCAAGATGGAGGAAATGGCGAAACCTGAAGAACGTGTCGTAGAAACAAGTTACGACGCTGTGAGAGGTATTGAAGTGTTCCAGACTACGACGATAGAGAAGGAAGCAGACCTGAAGATCTTTGAAATGCCAGAGTCTCACAAAGGGAAAACGGTACCAACGCAACCTGTCGTTTCTCTGGAGGTGGAGATGACCCAACCTGAAGACAATCTGGGTGAAATCACAAAGGAAATCCCATCGTCAGGTATAGCGAAGATAGAGCCCATCGGTTTGCAAGAAACCGTTGTGGACGAGACTGTAGTTGCTGAAGGCATAGCTCCGGTGAAGAAAGACGAGGTACCCGAGTCGAAAGTTGCTGAAGTGTCTTTGAACGAGATCGAGAGTGTACACACCACCATGGTGGTCACTAGCGAGAGAGAAGCTGAGTATACTCAGATTTCTGAAGTTAAAGGAGCTTATGCTAGCACAGAGTTCACCACACAAGTAGCCACAGTATTTGAAGAAGTTAGAAGCCATTCACCAACAGAAGAATACGTACCTGAAGAGAAACCAGCTTCTGGTGTAGCACAACCAGCTCATGTTCCTCTAGAAAGTGTCACTGTAGATATACAAGAAGTTGCTGAAAAAGAAGACCTATACAAAACCGATGTGAAACCTGATGGGAAGACTGCCATCGTGGAACTCACTGAAGCCAGGCCTGGTGCAACTGTCCTAGAAGTGATTCCTCATGATCGTGAGAATCTGTACACTCCTGACAGCAAACCTCAAGATTACACAGCTCAGCCATTAATATCTGGTCATACCGTTGCCTTGAAGTCGGAGACGCTGGTTGCTCAAAGCACCGCAGACATCAGCGTCGATCAGCCTAAATCAGGAAAGGCAATAGCTCAAAGAGACGCTCTTGAAGAACTTGTTATCACTGAAACTAACATCGCTGAAACGGAGAAGATCAGAGAGGCAGATATCCTGCCAGAAAGTCAGAGTGCAGATGTTCAAGTCTGCTCAAAGACAGAGAAGCTGACGGTAACTGAAGTGATGAGCGTTCTCAGTGAAGAAAAGTTACAAGTTGAAGACCAACCGAAGGAAAGGAAGGTCACATTGGCTATTACTGGTGGTCACGAAGTAGCTGAGATGGAAGAGACCATTCTAGCTAGCAATATTAACATCCTGAAGGAGGAGAAAGCGAAAGAGGAGCATGCGAGCCAACAACAAACTGGATTGGAGGTCGTGGAGCAGACAATGATATCAGTCTCTGAGAAAGAGTCTCCTCTGCAGGAAGACGTGAAGCCTGATACCAAGAAGGTTGACGTGACCTTCGAAGAAGGAGAAGGTATCGTAATCGGTATGACCTATCCAGAAGACAAAGAAGGAGTCTTCACTGGTGAAGAAAAGCCGAAAGGTGTGGAGGCAACAGTTGATGTAGTGACTCAAGGAGTAGCATCCAAATTCGAAATTCTTAGTGACACTGGATTGAGCGACTTACCTCATGAAGCTGTCCAAGAAATGAAACCAAAGACCACCATATTGCCCATTGAAGCTGCCGTTGCTGAAGAGGTGCAGACCAGGGAAACAGAGGCTCCACTCACAGAGATCAAACCTGCAGACAAAAAAGCAAATCTTGAGTTCGTGACAGGTGAAGGTTTAATTGTTTCAGCAGTAACAGCTGAGGACAAAGAAAGTTCTCTTCCAGAAGCAGAGAAACCAGAAACCAAGGCCGCCAGCTTCGATATTCCTACTCATATCGTGGCCCAAACCAGTGAGACCACCACAACTGACAACATTGGCGAGTTCAAACCCGAAGAAGCACCTACGGCAACAGCTACAACAGATCACATCACCTTCCGTAGCGTGATTGCTTCTGAGACTGCTCCTGCAGACCTTGAAAAGCCAATGGAGGACTTCGTGCAACCCGACAAGAAGGTGGTCGATGTTTCCTTCGAAGAGGGTATGGGAGTCACCGTCACAGAAACCATCGCTTCAGATAAGGAGAAGGAGTACTTCAAGAAGTTAGAGATACAAGGTGAACAAGCAACCCTGAGCTTCGATGCTCATAAAGTAGCTCAACTTATGGAGATCACGCCAGCTGCTATTTCTGGAGATTTAACTGTACCAACTCCAGCCACTTTCGAAGCCAAGGAAGAACGTCTACCATTCGAGAGCATAGTTCAAACAGAAACCATAGTATCAGAGACTGAAAAGGAGTTCAAGGATAAACCTGTCATCACAAACAAGGCTGAAATAACTGTGAGCGAAATCATCAGCGCTACTACTACTACTGAAATACCTGCTGACAAAGAGGACGTTCTTCAAATCCCCGAGAAACCATCTGAGAAGCAGGCTAGCGTTCAGTTCGCTGGTCACGTTATCGCTGAGAAGACAGAGATCACTGTAGACTCCACTGCTGGAAACCTGGAGGAGCTGAAACCAGTCTCAGCGTCTGCCGTACCATCGAGTATTCCCTTGGAAGCTCTGATCAGATCAGAAACACAACCAACAGAGGCGGAAGGGCTACTGGACAAGGACAAAACACCTTTGCAAGCTCTGGCAGATCTGTCTGTAGTTGAAGAACAAAGTATCCAAGTGTCTGCTGTAGTTTTGGAGGACAAAGAAGAAGAATATCAAACTAAAGAACTTCCAGAGATGCGAACAGCTGGAAAGAGCTTGGTCTCTGGGCACGTAGTAGCTGAAACTACGATGCAGGTGGTTGACTTCAGTACTGGTGAGCTAGCTGAAGAGAAACCCTCTCAGGCTACTGCTGTACCAGAACATGTACCGTTCACTCCATTGATAGAATCGCAGACAGTCGTTCAAGAGAGCGAAGACAAGTTCGTGCCAGGCTTAATGCCGGAGAACAAGACGGCTGTTGTCGACCTTGAAGAAGGTAAAACGATCGTAACCGTATCGCAAGTAACACCTGCGGATAAGGAATCTGTGTACATTACTGAAGAACAACCCTCGAAACACGCAGCTATGGTAGGACTGGACACAACTCACACCATCGCTGAAACGATGACAGTGTCCATCGAGGACACCATTGGAGACGTCACTATAGAAAAACCAGACACGAAAAAGGCACAGCCCAGTCAAGAAGTCTATCAGAGCGTCCTGGTGACTCAGGACATCGTTCAGGATCAGGAGAACGAGTTCGAGGGTAAATTCAAACCAACTGTCCAGAAGGTCGAAGTGTCCATCGAGGAAGGTAAACGAGTAACCACGGTGATGGAGGTCAGCGTAGCTGATCGCGAAGAGATCCTGAAGACCACACAAGAAGAAAAAACTCGATCAGCTGTGCCAGCCATCGTTTCAGGCCACGAAGTTGCTGAAAGGTCTGAGATCATTCCTCACATGAGCACCGGAGAAGTGGACATAGTGAAACCTAGCACTGCGACTGCGCAAGTGGGCCAAAAGCCTTTCGAATCTGTTGAAACCACTGAGCAAGTTCTGGCCGAGAAGGAGGTGGACAAAGTTGAAGAGATACAATTACACAAGACCAGTGCCCGTGTGACGGTGGATGAAAACAGGTTCATTGCCATCACGGAAGCAACTACGATTCAAGACGTGGAGGCAGAACTGTCTGCCATGAAGAAGCCTCGAGAGGAGGTGGCGAAACCTGGCATGGAAGGCAAAGAAGTCGCTGAACAGATGGAAGTCAATTTGAGAGAAGGACTGGGAGAAGTACCTGAAGCACCGAAACCAGCTGCAGTGGAAGCACATCCTACTCAGACGACCTTGGAAAGCGTTGACGTCAGTGAAACCGTTCCTCAGGAACACAGTGAGATATTTGAAGAAAAAATGAAGCTGGACGAACGCAGTGCCACAGTTACCTTCGTCGAAGGTAAGAGCATAACCGTCGCTCACGTGATTACTCAGGACAAGGAAGACACCATGGTCGTGAAGAAACATGAAGAAAGCACTGCTGAAGTAACCCTGACGAAAGTTGGAATGGACGTCGCGCAGACGGTTCAGGTGTTCGTCGATCAGAGCACCGGATCTGTTCAACCGTTTGAAAAACACGAGGTTAAAGCTCATCCTAAGCAAGAAGCTCTGGAACCTGTCATTGTCGAAGAGGTACCCAGCGCAGAGAAAGAAGGAACTTTCGACAAGTATCCGAAAACAGTTTCCTCTTCAGCAATTCCAACGTTCGAAGAGGGACACGGACTGTCTGTCACGGAAGTGACTTCAGCCGAAATTGAGTCGTTGCTGAAGGAGAAGAAGATGGATGTATCTCAAACGGCTACCAGCAGCATCATCATGGAACGTAACGTCATAGAGACAACCACGGTTGATGCTCAAGTGGACATCCCTGCAAAGGCACAGGAATCGATCATGCAGCCTCAGGTAGCTGTTCCTGGCCAGGACACGTTCGAAAGCATCATCGTGAACGAGAACATAGTTGAAGAGAGCGAGAAAACCTTTGAGGGTGTCTTCAAACCTCAAACGCAGACAGCTGATGTCGATATCGAGAAGGTGAAGCCGCTACAGGTCTCTGAGACGATTACAGAGGACAAGGAGAGCGTACTTGAAGTTGCACCGAAACGCGATGAGGTCAAGGCCACTCAGGACATTGGTGTCCATGAAACTGTCGTAGGATCAATTGTGGAGAGTATTCAGAGCATTCAGGAGATCCACGAAGAGAAACGAGTGTCTTCCCAGGCAACCATGACGCAAACGGTGATCGAGACAGCAGTGAAGTTGGAGACAACCTTGGGAGAACGTGAAGATACGTTCGAAGGAAAAGACTTCAAGCCTGAACAACAGAAAGGAAAGCCCCAACTTGAAGGATTGAGCACTGTCACGGTCACCGAAGTCGTGTCCAACGAAATCGAAGACGTTCTACCAGAAGCTGTCGTTCCCAAAGAACAACAGGCTCAACCTAGTCTAACTGGAAGAGAAGTTCCTGAAGTTTCTGAAGTAATTACCGCGGCTACTACCGAAGCTCTGGAGAAAATGACCAAATTGAATGAACAACAAGGTAAAATTGAAGTTGAAGAGCTGTCATCGGTATCAGTGTCTGAAGTGATCTCCAACGAAGTCGAAGAAGTCTTCATTTCCAAGGGCTTGCCTAAAGATCAGAAGGCAGACTTCAACATCCTTGGCAGAGAAGTTGCAGAAACGTCGCAAGTGACAACGATCGCTGAAACTGAGGATCTTTCTGTGAAACGACCTGAAGAACAAAAAGGAATACCGAAGCTGGACGAATTGACACCTCTGACTGTTTCTCATGTTGTGTCGAACGAAGCTGAAGAGGCTCTACCAGTTCCTGAAGTACCAAAGGAAAAGACAGCTCAGCCGAGCTTACTCGGAAGAGACATTGCTGAGACGACGCAAGTATTAACGGTGGCTAGTGCTGAAGAGCTGGTAGCACCCAAAGCCCCAGAAGAACAGAAGGGCAAACCACAAGTGGAGGAACTGGCACCTCTGACGGTTTCACAAGTAGTTTCTCAAGAAGCTGAAGAAACATTACCAACTCCTGAAGTACCCGTTGAAAGAGAAGCTCAACCTAATCTGATAGGCAGAGATGTTGCTCAAACTCTCGAAGTGTTGACCATGTCGAACGTAGACACCCTTACTGAAGACAAGAAGCCTGGAGAACAGAGAGGAGTTCCAGGCCTTGAAGAGTTTGTGCCTCTGTCTGTGTCACAGACAGTGTCTACTGAAATGGAGGACGTGCTCCCCAGCCCTGAAGTACCAACAGAAAAGGTAGCTCAATCCAGCTTATTCGGTCGTGATGTAGCAGAGACGATGCAGGTGTTGACTATGATCAGTGCTGAAGAATTGACAACAGCTCAAGCACCCGAACAACAGAAAGGTAAACCACAGGTTGAAGAGCTGACATCTCTTACGATCTCTCAGACGGTGTCACACGAAACTGAAGAGACCTTGGAAAGTCCAACTGTACCAAACAAAGTGATAGCTAAACCAGCGTTGTCAGGAAGAGAAGTCGCTGAGACAAGTCAGGTTCTCACGGTCACCAACGCCGAAGAATTAGAAAAGCCTGTATTACCTGAAGAACAGAAAGGAAAGCCAACATTGGACGAATTGACATCCCTCACGGTTTCTCAAGTGGTGTCCAGCGAATTGGAGGACACGTTACCATCTCCTGAGAAGCCAAGCGAGAAGACAGCTCAGCCACAGATGACAGGCAGGGAAGTAGCTGAAAAGACAGAAGTTCTAACTGTCTCGAACGTCGAAGAGCTACACAAGCTAGAGAAACCAGAGACTCAAAAAGGAAAACCAGATGTTGAGGAACTGAGCTTCCTGACTGTGTCTGAAGTGGTTTCCACGGAAGCGGAGAAAGAATTGCCCAGCCCGGAAGCTCCCAAACAACGCAAAGCGCTTCCACAAATGTCGAGCATAGAGGTAGCTGAAACCACCGAAGTATTAACCATGACCAGCGCTGAAGAACTGCCTAAACCGAAAGCACCCGAAGAACAAAAAGGAAAACCTCAATTAGAGGAACTACTATCATTATCCGTCTCGGAAGTTGCGTTCGGTGAGGTTGAAAAAGGCCTACCAACGCCCGAAGAACCGACTGCGCAAACAGCCAAACCCAGTCTTCTGGGTATCCAGGTCGCCCAAAAGTCTCAAGTGATCCCATCGTCGGTCACTGGAGAACTAGAGGAATCAGCAAAACCGGAAACGAAACAGATCATCCCCGAACAGATACCTTTCGAAAGCATAGAACAGTCTCAAGCTGTCACTCAAGAGAGAGAAAGCACTTTCGTGGTGGAGAAAACCTCAAAGACAGCCACAGCGGAGGTATCGTTCCGCGTTTCAGAGAGCGTCGAAGTGACGCAGGTGACAGCCACGGAACAAGAATCGAAAGAAGTAATAAAAGGTGTGGCGAAAGAGGCTAGCGCTCAACCCGACGTGATCAAACGAGAAGTAGCCCTGAAGACAGAGATTCATCCGGAGGACGTAGTGTCGGAGTTCAAAGTGACGAAGCCTGAAAGTAAGACGGCCCATGGGGTCGATGAGGTTCAGCAGGGTGTAATTGTTACTGAACAGAGTGTCGGTGAGCTCGAGTCAGACCTGCCCGAGTCCGTAATACCTTTCGCGAAGTTAGCGAGCGTTACTATCGAAGCTGAGCACCTGGACCACGTTGTGGGTGAGTATTTCTGTTATCAAGGTATGTTGCAACTGACGATACGGACGGGGACCATTAGAGCCTCATGACGAATCGACGGTAGTCATTTGACGTCTCATGGGAGGTTAGGTCGAAGCTGGAAAGCGTTCTGTGCTAGGAAATGTTGAATCCAGGCAGGTTTCGAGGTTGTAGGGTCGCGGTTTCGTTGGTTAGGATGGTGAAAGGTAGGTATAACCACCACACAGAATCAGACATGATCAAAAAGTACATTACACACAGGACACAAAACAACTGAATCATACATTACAAAATGACACAACATACTGTTCGATACAAGGCGTGATCTCGTTTCAAGGAACATAAGGGATCGTATAGAGAGCCTTGAACCGATCAGCGAATATGTAAGAAGTCAAACCAAGTAACGAAAGCTATAAGACAAACAAATGGCACGACACAATAATCATATCACACTTGTTCTTGTATACATTTCAGAAACTACAGAAGTACCAGCGCAACAACATCACATCACAATCACACAACACACAAAAAAACACGATACGCCACAGCAACAGTCGGTCGAATCCGATACAGAGGTAATCGAAGAATACACAACGAAATTCAGGCGCGGAAGTACAGATGACGAAACAGCAGCGGTTAAGACGAAGAAAACGATAATAAGGAAGAAAAAGCCTAAGACAGAGGCTGAGGAAGACAATGTCGTCGTCATTGAAGAGGAACTGGAAGATATTAAGCCGAAAATACCGTCGATTCCAAAGAAACAATTTATGCCGATAGAGGAAATAACGACAGTGACAGATGTTGAAGAAATAATACCATCGAGGGTCGACGAAGTTGAAGAAACGCCGAAAGAGGAAGAGAAAGTTGAGGTGAAAGTAATTCATGTCGAAGATAAGGGTAAGACCAAGAAGATCACAAAGAAACGAATTATCAGAAAGCGTGGAAAAACGCAACAAGTGACGGAGGAAACCACGGTTGAAGAAGAAGGAAAAGCACCGGTAACAACGGTTACTACAAAACCGATCGAATCTATTGAAGAAAAGAAGAAACCAGTAATTCAGCACGAAGAATATACTGAGGAAGAAGTACCTGAGGAAGGTACCAAACCTCTTGAAACACTGAAGTACGTGACACCTAAAGTAGAACAAGTGCAAGAACAGGTCACAGTAACGGAGGAAGTAACCAAAGAAGGAAAGCCGAAAAAGACAATAAGAAAGAAAATTGTTAAACGTAAAGGAAAGGAACAACAAGTGACTGAGACAGTTACTGTAGAGGAGCAAGGTAAAGCCCCAGTGACTAGTGTTATAGAAGGTCCTGTTGAGGAAGTAGTTGAAGAACTGGTGCATCCACTACCCGTATCGGAATACTCTAAACCATCTGAGGTAGAGGAAGTACGGGAACAAGTAACTGTGACTGAAGAAGTAACACGTGAAGGTAAACCTAAGAAGACTATCAAGAAGAAAATTATAAAACGTAAAGGAAAACAACAACAGGTCACGGAAGAGGTGACTGTTGAGGAGAAAGGAAAGGCTCCAGTGACAACTGTCACAGAAGGTCCTGTGGAGGAAGTGGTTGAAGAGATACTGAAACCTTTGCCAGTACCAGAGAAAGTCAAGCCGTCTGAAGTAGAGGAGGTTCGGGAGCAAGTGACTGTGACTGAAGAAGTAACACATGAAGGCAAACCTAAGAAAACTATCAAAAAGAAAATTATAAAACGTAGAGGAAAACAACAGCAGGTCACAGAAGAGGTGACTGTTGAAGAAAAAGGAAAGGCTCCAGTGACAACCGTCACTGAAGGTCCTGTGGAGGAAGTGGTTGAGGAGATACTGAAACCTTTGCCGGTATCAGAATATGCTAAACCTTCTGAAGTAGAGGAAGTTCGGGAACAAGTGACAGTAACAGAAGAAGTTACACGTGAAGGCAAGCCTAAGAAAACGATCAAGAAGAAAATTATAAAACGTAAAGGCAAACAAGAGCAGGTGACAGAAGAGGTGACTGTTGAGGAGAAAGGAAAGGCTCCAGTGACAACTGTAACTGAAGGACCTGTTGAAGAAGTAGTAGAAGAAACGCTCAAAGCACTTCCTGCGCCAGAGTTTGCCAGACCATCAGAAGTAGAAGAGGTTCGTGAACAAGTAAATGTCATTGAAGAAATAACACATGAAGGAAAACCTAAGAAGACTATCAAAAAGAAAATTATAAAACGTAGAGGAAAGCAACAACAGGTGACAGAAGAGGTGACTGTTGAGGAGAAAGGAAAGGCTCCAGTGACAACTGTCACAGAAGGTCCTGTGGAGGAAGTGATTGAGGAGGTACTGAAACCTTTGCCGGTACCAGAATATGCTAAACCTTCTGAAGTAGAGGAAGTTCGGGAACAAGTGACAGTGACCGAAGAAATTACGCGTGAAGGCAAGCCAAAGAAAACGATCAAAAAGAAAATTATAAAACGTAAAGGAAAACAGCAGCAGGTGACAGAAGAGGTGACTATTGAGGAGAAAGGAAAGGCTCCAGTGACAACTGTCACAGAAGGTCCTGTGGAGGAAGTGGTTGAGGAGCTACTGAAACCTTTGCCAGCACCAGAGAAAGTCAAACCGTCTGAAGTAGAGGAGATTCGAGAACAAGTGACAGTGACCGAAGAAGTTACGCGTGAAGGCAAACCTAAGAAAACTGTCAAGAAGAAAATTATAAAACGTAAAGGAAAACAGCAGCAGGTGACAGAAGAGGTGACTGTTGAGGAGAAAGGAAAGGCTCCAGTGACAACTGTCACAGAAGGTCCTGTGGAGGAAGTGGTTGAGGAGCTACTGAAACCTTTGCCAGCACCAGAGAAAGTCAAACCGTCTGAAGTAGAGGAGATTCGAGAACAAGTGACAGTGACCGAAGAAGTTACGCGTGAAGGCAAACCTAAGAAAACTGTCAAGAAGAAAATTATAAAACGTAAAGGAAAACAGCAGCAGGTGACAGAAGAGGTGACTGTTGAGGAGAAAGGAAAGGCTCCAGTGACAACTGTCACAGAAGGTCCTGTGGAGGAAGTGGTTGAGGAGCTACTGAAACCTTTGCCAGCACCAGAGAAAGTCAAACCGTCTGAAGTAGAGGAGATTCGAGAACAAGTGACAGTGACCGAAGAAGTTACGCGTGAAGGCAAGCCAAAGAAAACGATCAAAAAGAAAATTATAAAACGTAAAGGAAAACAGCAGCAGGTGACAGAAGAGGTGACTATTGAGGAGAAAGGAAAGGCTCCAGTGACAACTGTCACAGAAGGTCCTGTGGAGGAAGTGGTTGAGGAGCTACTGAAACCTTTGCCAGCACCAGAGAAAGTCAAACCGTCTGAAGTAGAGGAGATTCGAGAACAAGTGACAGTGACCGAAGAAGTTACGCGTGAAGGCAAACCTAAGAAAACTGTCAAGAAGAAAATTATAAAACGTAAAGGAAAACAGCAGCAGGTGACAGAAGAGGTGACTGTTGAGGAGAAAGGAAAGGCTCCAGTGACAACTGTCACAGAAGGTCCTGTGGAGGAAGTGGTTGAGGAGCTACTGAAACCTTTGCCAGCACCAGAGAAAGTCAAACCGTCTGAAGTAGAGGAGATTCGAGAACAAGTGACAGTGACCGAAGAAGTTACGCGTGAAGGCAAGCCAAAGAAAACGATCAAAAAGAAAATTATAAAACGTAAAGGAAAACAGCAGCAGGTGACAGAAGAGGTGACTATTGAGGAGAAAGGAAAGGCTCCAGTGACAACTGTCACAGAAGGTCCTGTGGAGGAAGTGGTTGAGGAGCTACTGAAACCTTTGCCAGCACCAGAGAAAGTCAAACCGTCTGAAGTAGAGGAGATTCGAGAACAAGTGACAGTGACCGAAGAAGTTACGCGTGAAGGCAAACCTAAGAAAACTGTCAAGAAGAAAATTATAAAACGTAAAGGAAAACAGCAGCAGGTGACAGAAGAGGTGACTGTTGAGGAGAAAGGAAAGGCTCCAGTGACAACTGTCACAGAAGGTCCTGTGGAGGAAGTGGTTGAGGAGCTACTGAAACCTTTGCCAGCACCAGAGAAAGTCAAACCGTCTGAAGTAGAGGAGATTCGAGAACAAGTGACAGTGACCGAAGAAGTTACGCGTGAAGGCAAGCCTAAGAAAACGATCAAAAAGAAAATTATAAAACGTAAAGGAAAACAACAGCAGGTGACAGAAGAGGTTACTGTTGAAGAAAAAGGAAAGGCCCCGGTAACAACAGTAACTGAAGGACCAGTGGAAGAAGTAGTTGAAGAGATACTGAAACCTTTGCCAGTACCAGAGAAAGTCAAGCCGTCTGAAGTAGAGGAGGTTCGTGAACAAGTAACTGTCACTGAAGAAATAACCAAAGAAGGTAAACCCAAGAAGACTATCAAGAAGAAAATTATAAAACGTAAAGGCAAGCAACAGCAGGTGACAGAAGAGGTGACTGTCGAGGAGAAAGGAAAGGCTCCAGTGACAACTGTCACAGAAGGTCCTGTGGAGGAAGTGATTGAGGAGGTACTGAAACCTTTGCCGGTACCAGAATATGCTAAACCTTCTGAAGTAGAGGAAGTTCGGGAACAAGTGACAGTGACCGAAGAAACTACGCGTGAAGGCAAGCCTAAGAAAACGATCAAAAAGAAAATTATAAAACGTAAAGGAAAACAACAGCAGGTGACAGAAGAGGTTACTGTTGAAGAAAAAGGAAAGGCCCCGGTAACAACAGTAACTGAAGGACCAGTGGAAGAAGTAGTTGAAGAGATACTGAAACCTTTGCCAGTACCAGAGAAAGTCAAGCCGTCTGAAGTAGAGGAGGTTCGTGAACAAGTAACTGTCACTGAAGAAATAACCAAAGAAGGTAAACCCAAGAAGACTATCAAGAAGAAAATTATAAAACGTAAAGGCAAGCAACAGCAGGTGACAGAAGAGGTGACTGTCGAGGAGAAAGGAAAGGCTCCAGTGACAACTGTCACAGAAGGTCCTGTGGAGGAAGTGGTTGAGGAGCTACTGAAACCTTTGCCAGCACCAGAGAAAGTCAAACCGTCTGAAGTAGAGGAGATTCGGGAACAAGTGACAGTGACCGAAGAAGTTACGCGTGAAGGCAAACCTAAGAAAACTGTCAAGAAGAAAATTATAAAACGTAAAGGGAAACAGCAGCAGGTGACGGAAGAGGTTACTGTTGAGGAGAAAGGAAAGGCTCCAGTCACAACTGTCACTGAAGGTCCTGTGGAGGAAGTGGTTGAGGAGATACTGAAACCTTTCCCGGTACCAGAGTATGCTAAACCTTCTGAAGTAGAGGAAGTTCGGGAACAAGTGACAGTAACAGAAGAAGTTACGCGTGAAGGCAAGCCTAAGAAAACCATCAAGAAGAAAATTATAAAACGTAAAGGCAAACAACAGCAGGTGACAGAAGAGGTGACTGTTGAGGAGAAAGGAAAGGCTCCAGTGACAACTGTCACAGAAGGTCCTGTGGAGGAAGTGGTTGAGGAGATACTGAAACCTTTGCCAGCACCAGAGAAAGTCAAACCATCTGAAGTAGAGGAGATTCGGGAACAAGTGACAGTGACCGAAGAAGTTACGCATGAAGGCAAACCTAAGAAAACTGTCAAGAAGAAAATTATAAAACGCAAAGGAAAACAACAGCAGGTGACGGAAGAAGTGACTGTTGAAGAAAAAGGAAATGCTCCAGTGACAACTGTAACTGAAGGACCTGTTGAAGAAGTAGTAGAAGAAACTCTCAAAGCACTTCCTGCACCAGAGTTTGCCAGACCATCAGAAGTAGAGGAGGTTCGTGAACAAGTAACTGTCACTGAAGAAGTAACACATGAAGGAAAACCTAAGAAGACCATCAAAAAGAAAATTATAAAACGTAGAGGAAAACAACAACAGGTGACGGAAGAGGTAACTGTCGAGGAGAAAGGAAAGGCTCCAGTGACAACTGTCACTGAAGGTCCTGTGGAGGAAGTGGTTGAGGAGGTACTGAAACCTTTGCCGGTACCAGAGTATGCTAAACCTTCTGAAGTAGAGGAAGTTCGGGAACAAGTGACAGTGACCGAAGAAGTTACGCGTGAAGGCAAGCCTAAGAAAACTATCAAGAAGAAAATTATAAAACGTAAAGGGAAACAGCAGCAGGTGACGGAAGAGGTGATTGTTGAGGAGAAAGGTAAGGCTCCAGTGACAACTGTAACTGAAGGACCTGTCGAAGAAGTAGTAGAAGAAACTCTCAAAGCACTCCCTGCACCAGAGTTTGCCAGACCATCAGAAGTAGAGGAGGTTCGTGAACAAGTAACTGTCACTGAAGAAATAACCAAAGAAGGCAAACCCAAGAAGACTATTAAGAAGAAAGTTATAAAACGTAAAGGAAAACACCAGCAGGTGACGGAAGAGGTGACTGTTCAGGAGAAAGGAAAGGCTCCAGTGACAACCGTCACTGAAGGTCCTGTGGAGGAAGTGGTTGAGGAGATACTGAAACCTTTGCCAGCACCAGAGAAAATCAAACCGTCTGAAGCAGAGGAAGTAAGGGAACAAGTGACTGTGACTGAAGAAGTAACATATGAAGGCAAGCCTAAGAAAACGATCAAGAAGAAAATTATAAAACGTAAAGGTAAAGAACAACAGGTGACAGAAGAGGTGACTGTTGTGGAGAAAGGAAAGGCTCCAGTGACAACTGTGACTGAGGGTCCTGTCGAGGAAATAGTTGAAGAAATACTGAAAGCACTAGCAGCACCAGAATATGCTAAACCTTCTGAAGTAGAAGAAATACAGGAACAAGTAACTGTAACGGAAGAAGTAACGCGTGAAGGCAAGCCTAAGAAAACTATCAAGAAGAAAATTATTAAGCGTAAAGGAAAACAACAGCAGGTGACGGAACAGGTGACTGTTGAGGAGAAAGGAAAGGCCCCAGTGACAACTGTGACTGAAGGTCCTGTGGAGGAAGTGATTGAGGAGATACTGAAACCTTTGCCAGCACCAGAGAAAATCAAACCTTCTGAAGTAGAGGAAGTTCGGGAACAAGTGACTGTGACTGAAGAAGTGACCAAAGAAGGCAAACCTAAGAAAACTATCAAGAAGAAAATTATAAAACGCAAAGGAAAACAACAACAGGTGACGGAAGAAGTGACTGTTGAAGAAAAAGGAAGGGCTCCAGTGACAACTGTAACTGAAGGACCTGTTGAAGAAGTAGTAGAAGAAACTCTCAAAGCACTTCCTGCACCAGAGTTTGCCAGACCATCAGAAGTAGAAGAGGTTCAGGAACAAGTGACAGTGACTGAAGAAGTAACACATGAAGGTAAGCCTAAGAAAACGATCAAAAAGAAAATTATAAAACGTAAAGGAAAACAACAGCAAGTGACGGAAGAGGTTACTGTTGAGGAGAAAGGCAAGGCTCCAGTGACAACTGTCACTGAAGGTCCTGTGGAGGAAGTGGTTGAGGAGATACTGAAACCTTTGCCAGCCCCAGAGGAAGTCAAACCGTCTGAAGTAGAAGAAGTTCGGGAACAAGTGACTGTGACTGAAGAAGTGACCAAAGAAGGCAAACCTAAGAAAACTATCAAGAAGAAAATTATAAAACGCAAAGGAAAACAACAACAGGTGACGGAAGAAGTGACTGTTGAAGAAAAAGGAAGGGCTCCAGTGACAACTGTAACTGAAGGACCTGTTGAAGAAGTAGTAGAAGAAACTCTCAAAGCACTTCCTGCACCAGAGTTTGCCAGACCATCAGAAGTAGAAGAGGTTCAGGAACAAGTGACAGTGACTGAAGAAGTAACACATGAAGGTAAGCCTAAGAAAACGATCAAAAAGAAAATTATAAAACGTAAAGGAAAACAACAGCAAGTGACGGAAGAGGTTACTGTTGAGGAGAAAGGCAAGGCTCCAGTGACAACTGTCACTGAAGGTCCTGTGGAGGAAGTGGTTGAGGAGATACTGAAACCTTTGCCAGCCCCAGAGGAAGTCAAACCGTCTGAAGTAGAAGAAGTTCGGGAACAAGTGACTGTGACTGAAGAAGTGACCAAAGAAGGCAAACCTAAGAAAACTATCAAGAAGAAAATTATAAAACGCAAAGGAAAACAACAACAGGTGACGGAAGAAGTGACTGTTGAAGAAAAAGGAAGGGCTCCAGTGACAACTGTAACTGAAGGACCTGTTGAAGAAGTAGTAGAAGAAACTCTCAAAGCACTTCCTGCACCAGAGTTTGCCAGACCATCAGAAGTAGAAGAGGTTCAGGAACAAGTGACAGTGACTGAAGAAGTAACACATGAAGGCAAGCCTAAGAAAACGATCAAAAAGAAAATTATAAAACGTAAAGGAAAACAACAGCAGGTGACGGAAGAAGTGACTGTTGAAGAAAAAGGAAAGGCTCCGGTGACAACTGTCACTGAAGGTCCTGTGGAGGAAGTGGTTGAGGAGATACTGAAACCTTTGCCAGCACCAGAGAAAATCAAACCGTCTGAAGCAGAGGAAGTACGGGAACAATTGACTGTGACTGAAGAAGTAACACATGAAGGCAAGCCTAAGAAAACGATCAAAAAGAAAATTATAAAACGTAAAGGAAAACAGCAGCAGGTGACGGAAGAGGTTACTGTCGAGGAGAAAGGCAAGGCTCCAGTGACAACTGTAACTGAAGGACCTGTTGAAGAAGTAGTAGAAGAAACTCTCAAAGCACTTCCAGCACCAGAATTTGTCAAACCATCAGAAGTAGAGGAGGTTCGTGAACAAGTAACTGTCACTGAAGAAATAACCAAAGAAGGTAAACCCAAGAAGACAACCAAGAAGAAGATCATTAAACGTAAGGGTAAACAGCAACAAGTAACAGAAGAAACAACTGTCGAAGAGCCAGAAAAAGCACCAGTCACAACAGTAACTGAGGGACCTGTCGAAGAAGTAATAGAAGAAGTATTAAAGCCACTACCAGCGCCTGAGTTTGTCAAACCATCAGAAGTTGAGGAAGTTCGTGAACAAGTTACGGTCACTCAAGAAGTAACTAAGGAAGGTAAACCTAAGAAGACCACCAAGAAGAAGGTTATCAGACGCAAAGGAAAAGAACAGCAAGTAACTGAGGTTGTCACAGTTGAAGAACAAGGAAAGAGACCCGTAACAACCGTAACCGAAGGTCCTGTGGAAGAGGTTGTTGAGGAAACTCTGAAGCCTCTTCCTGCGCCAGAATTCGGCAAACCAACCGAAGGAGAAGAAGTACGCGAACAGGTCACAGTCACTGAAGAAGTAAATAAGGAAGGCAAGCCGAAGAAGACCATAAAGAAGAAGATTGTCAGGCGTAAGGGACGAGAACAGCATGTAACTGAGGTCGTCACTGTTGAAGAGGCAGGAAAAGCACCAGTGACCACTGTAACCGAAAGTCCCGTGGAAGAAATTGTAGAAGAAACAGTGAAACCACTACCTGCACCAGAACTGGCTGAGCCTACCGAAGTGGAAGAGCTTCCTGAAGAAATTTCTGAGGAAGTGCCCAAGGAAGGTAAACCAAAACGTGTGAAGAAGAAAGTCATTAAAGGAAAGAAGGAGACCGTTTCCGAAGTTGTTACTGAAGTGGAGGAAGGCAAAATTCCTGAAGTACCTAGCGATGAAACTAAAAAACCATACAAATTGCAGCGTTTGAAGGTGTCTAAATTTGAATCAGTCAAGCTCGATGTTCAGGAAATTTCTATGGATAAACCACAATTTGCTCAAATTAAACTGCGTAAAGCTCCAGTAGCCAAACGTCCACAGGAAAAGAAAGAGAAATTCCCTCGGATTCTGCTTCGAAGTCGAATTACTCCACACGAATGGCCGCCTGCTCTGAAACACCTCAAGCTCGATGAATTCGAACCAAACGAAGTACAAAATGGTATTCTATCTCGCAACGTTGAAGAAGCTGCGACGCTTCCAAAGCCAAAGAAGAAGAAGGTCAAGCGTTTGGAGAAGGAAATAGCTAAGCTGGAGAAACTAGATCAAGAATTTGAAGAACTGAAGAAGGAGTTGCCTCTAGAAAAACTCGAAGAGCCTGTACCAGAAGAGAAGCCAGAACGTAAAGTCAAGAAGAAGAAGAAACCCGTGGACAAGGTTAAGGAGGCTTTGAAGCCACAACTGATGAAGATCAGTATCAAAGAACAGAAACCGACCAAGCCGAAGATCGAAGAACCAGCGACTCCTCTGTTTGCACAGATCAAGCTGAAGAAACCTCGCCCCACCTCGAAGAAGATCGACAAAGATGAAGGAAAGTTCCCGAAAATATTGTTACGCAGCCGTATGACGGAACATCAATGGCCTCCGTCGATTCAATATCCAGTTATATCAGATCTCGAACCAAATTACGTGCAAAGCGGTGAACTGTCTCGTACAATGGAAGAAGCGCTGAAGCTGAAGAAGATAAAACACAAGAAGGTGAAGCTTCCAAAGAAAGAGCTGACAGATTTAGAGAAACTAGACCAAGAATTCGAGGAACTGAAGAAAGTCCCATTGGAGAAGGCAGAAGAATTGACTCCATACGAACGTAAACCGAAACCAAAAGAGGTTAAAGAAGAAGAGCCAAAGAAGTTGGTAATAGGAAAAGGAAAGCCTCGACCCGAAGAGGAAGAGGACAAAGAGACGGTTCGCCTGAAGAAAATACCAGAAAAAGCTCCGGAGGTTCCTGAAGAATTGGCTTCAGTGCCAAAGAAGAAAGATGAAGTGGACAAACCGGAAAAGAAGAAAGAGGAGCGCGAGTACCCTGAATTGAAGCCATTCGAACCTTACGACGTAGACAGACCTGAAGCTGACTTGGAAGAAAGAGAAAAGCCTGAATACCCTGAACCAGAGAAGCCTAAAGCGAAGAAGACACCAGAGAAGAAGCCGAAGAAGGATCGTAAGAAACCTGCCCAAGAAACCGAAGCCGTTCCTATCGTGCCTGGTGTTCCGAAACCGGAAGAGCCCGAAGAAGAAGAAGAAATCAAGAGAAGAATACCCGAACGGGAAGCTCCAACCGAGGAGCCAGAAAAAATAAAACTGAAACCGTGGAAGAAAGAGGATGCACCAAAGGAAGAAGAGATGAAACCTGATGATTACATCAAATTCGTTCCAAAAGACGACGACATTGTCGAAACCGTTGAAGTGATCACTACAGTTCATACTGAAGAGACACCTGAGAAGAAGCAACGTAAGATTAAAAAGAAGAAAACCACGACTAAACGTGGCGACGAAAAACCGAAGGTTGTTGAAGAGACAACCGTAGAGGAGGAGGGTGTTGAGCCTGTCGTTACTGTCGAAGAATTCGAAGAGGACAAACCCGAAGTTGTTCCCGTTGAAAAGCCTGTTGAAGAGATCAAAGAAGAAATAGTGACCAGCGAGATAGTGACCGAGGAGGGCACCAAGAGGACGGTGCGCAAAAAGCGTATCACTAAAAAACGAGAAGGTAAAGAACAGGTCACGGAGGAGGTGACCGTCGAAGAGGAAGGTAAACAACCGTTAACAGCCACCATAGAACCCCACGAAGACACTACACCAGAAATACACGAAAAACCTAAACACAAAAGACCGATTAAACCCAAAGCTGATGAGAAAGTACCCGAAGGTAAGCCCATTTCTTACGTATTACTTCAGCATTACGTACAATCAGACGTTACATACGTACAATCGAACCATACACGCGATTATTCAATCTACATATACTATGGTAACAGAACAGGAAACAAAAGACATGATCGACAAACATACTTTTATACCATACCGTATACAATGTAACATGTATTGACCTCATAATACGTAAGCTTCTGTATGAACATTCATACGACAATGGTTTTGCGAATTTGCCAAAGAGAGCTTAGTACCGTCGAACGATCACTGGTTAATGTTCAATTTTAAAGCATTTTGTTCTTTTCGCAGATGTCGAGGAGAAGACGGTTCAACAGGTAAGACAATATGCGATACCTTGCTCTCTACAGGATGCGCAAATAGGACTATTGGCCCACCCTGTACTTGCTTCTATTCAATCGCAATTTGATTTATTTGATCTTTTGTTACTGCAGCAGGAGGAAGTCATCGAGGAAGTCAAGGGGGTGAAGAAGATCACGAAGAAGAAGAAGCCAGTCACAGGCAAGGACGAGGTGACGGAGGAAGTCGTGGAGGAAATTACAATAGAGAAACCTGAAAAGCAAAAAGCTAAACCAGTCGTCGAGGAAGAAGAAACCGTGACCGTTACTGAGCACGATGTCAGGAAAGCACCGAAGAAGAAGAAGGAGGTCGTTATCAAGGAAGAAGAGGAGATTTTCGAAACCATCGAGACGCCTACGCATAAAATCATCAGGAAGAAGATTCGCCCGATGAAGAAAGGCGAAGAGGAGGTCGTTGTTGAAGAAATTATCCAAAAACCGAAAGAAGAAGTTACCGTAATGGAGGAACAACAAATCGTCGAGGTTGTCGAAACACCGACCAAGAAGATCATGAAGAAGAAGAAAGCTGTACCAAAGGATGACGGTGTCACTGAAGAGATTGTCGAGGAAATTGTCATCGAAAAGCCGCAGAAGAAGAAGGCGAAACCTATTGTGGAAGAAGAAAAGGAAACTGTCAAGGTGACGAAGGTTCAGCTGAAGGAAGCTCCAGAAAAACCGGAGGAAGTTATCGAAGAAGAAGAAATAATCGAAATCATTGAAACACCAACAAAGAAGATTATTAAAAAGAAACCGAAAGAGAAGACGGACAAGGTTGTCGAGGAAGTTATACAGAAAACAATAGAAGAAGCAAAGGTTATGGAGGAACAGGAAATCGTAGAAATAGTCGAAACACCGACGAAGAAAATTATCAAAAAGAAGAAAGCAACGATCAAGGAAGGTAAAGCACCTGAAGAGGAAGTCGAAGAGATTGTAATTGAAAAACCAATCAAAGAAAAGGCTAAGAAGGACGTTGTCCCTAAAGAGAGCGTAGAAATCACAGAAATAATCACAGAAACGTCTGTTGAAGAACTACCTGAGGAGAAGCCTAAACCAGAAGAAGCTAAGCCCTCTGAAGTAACGGAAGAAAAAGCAAAGGTAACAGAGGTAGAAGTGAAGAAAGCGCCAAAGAAGAAGAAGAAGCCAGTCAGTACCGTTGAAGCTGAAGAAAAGGAAGAAGTCGTTGAAGAAATTGAGCCTGAGGTGCCGAAGAAAGAGAAAGCGGAACCAACTGTGACAGAGAAGGAAAGCATTGAAGTAACGGAAGTAATTACCGAAACAACCACAGAAGAACTTCCTGAGAAGGTCAAGCCTAAGAAGAAGAAGGCAGCTGAAATCGAAGAAGTTGAAGAGAAAGTAGTAACGAAGAAAGTATCGGTGAAGAAAGCACCGAAGGAAGCAGTCCCTGAAACGGAAGAACAGCCGGTAGAAGAAGTGCAGGAACTCGTTGAAGAGAAACCGAAGAAAACAAAGGCGAAGAAAGAAATTACACCCAAAGACAGTATCATAACCACCGAAGTAGTTCCCACCACCGCTGAAGAGGTGCTGGAGGTAGAAAAGCCACTGGAAGAAAAAGCTGAAGTCGTGGAAGAGGAAGTGGAAACCGCTAAAGTGGAAGAGAAGAAAGTCACTGTAAAGAAAGCTCCTAAGAAGAAACTTAAACCAACGGAAGCTGAAGAGGAACAAGTGGAGGAGGTTGTTGAAGAAATAACACCGGAGGAACCGAAGAAGAGGAAAGCTAAGAAGACAGTCCTTCCCAAAGAAGAGATCCAAACGACTGAAGTGGTTCCTGAAATATCCACCGAAGAAATACCTAAAGATAAGAAACCAACTGAAGAAAAGGCTGTTCCGAAGGAAGAGGAGAAGGTGCAAGAGGAGGCAAAGGTGACAGAAGTCTCGGTGAAGAAAGTGCCGAAGAAGAAGAAGAAAGAAGAAGTACCTGTTGTGACGAACGGTGAAGTAATAGAAGAAAAACCGAAACCAAAGGAGGTGCCTGTAGAAAAACCGGAAGAGAAGGAGGTGCCTGTAGAAAAACCAGAAGAGAAGGAGGTGCCTGTAGAAAAACCGGACGAGAAGGAGGTACCTGTAGAAAAACCGGAAGAGAAGGAAGTTCCCGTTGAAAAACCGGAAGAGAAGGAAGAGGTGCCAGAAAAACCGAAAGAAGAAGTCCCAGAAGCACCGAAGAAGAAAGAGGTACCCAAAGAGAAACCGAAAAAGAAGAAACCCGCAGAAAAGAAACCTACAGTCGCGGAAGAGGCACAACCTGAGGAAGAGACTACAGAAATAGTCGAAGAGAAGCCAAAGAAGGCTAAAGCTAAAAAAGAAGTCGTTCCAAAAGACACCATTGAAACGACTGAAGTCATTCCAGAAACGAAAGCTGAAGAACTACCAAAGGAAGAGCTGCCGGAAGAACATAAAGCGGTACCAGTAGAAGAGAAAGAAGAAAAAGTACAAGTGACAGAAGTTCCAATAGAAAAGGCTCCAGAAAAGAAAGAGGAAGAAGTACCAGAAGAAAAACCTGAAGAGGTACCTGAGAAACCAAAGGAAGCGAAAGTAGTGAAGAAGAAGAAGAAGAAGCCAGTGAAGAAGGATGAAATTGAAGAATGGGTGGAGCCTGAATACGAACGACCTGTCCTTGAGCCCATGCCTGAGAAGATACAATGGGAACCCGCGAAAAAGAAGAAAGAGAAGAAACCTTTGCCTGAAGCCTTGCAGAAGTTGGTTCCTCAGAAGATCGAGAGAAATGAAATTAAACCCACGAAGTTGAAGTACTCAGAACCCACGGAAACTGTTCAGTTCGCTGCGATTAAACTGAAGAAAGTGGCAATCCCTAAGAAGAAGAGTGTATCAGAACCGAAGTTCCCGAAGATAATGTTACGCAGCAGGATCACGTTTGTTGGTGATTATCCACCTGAAGTACAGGTTCCTAAGATAAGTTACATTGAAGAGAATCCGGTTCAAACTGGCATTCTTTCAAGAAACACCGAAGAAGCCTTAAAAGTTCTGAAGAAGAAGGGAAAGAAGGTTAAACTTTCCGAGAAGGAAGTAACGGAGTTGGAAAAATTGGACCAAGAATTCGAAGAACTGAAGAAAGTGCCTCTGGAAAAGATAGAAGACAAGTCGATTTATGAACGTCAACCAAAGAAGCCTGCTGAAAAACCTGAAGAACCACAAAAATTGGTTGTCGGTAAGGGTAAGGTTCCGGAAGAAGAGAAGCCAGAGCCTGAGAAAGTGAAACTGAAGAAGATACCTGAACAAAAACCAGAAGAAGTCCCAGAACCAGTCAAGAAACCTGTAAAACCCGAACCGGAAGAAGAAGTTAAACCAGAAAAGAAAAAGAAACCAAAAGTTAAATTGGAACACGATGAGTTCAAACCACTTGATTTTGAAAGGCCAGAGCTTGAGAAATATGAACCTGAAGAGTACGAGAAACCAGAGAAACCGGAACCTGAGCCTGTTCCTAAGCCGTACGAAAAAGAGAAAAAGAAGAAACCAGATCAAGAAATTGAGCAGATTCCGCTGATCAAGGGTGAACCGAAACCTCCAGAACCTGAAGAAGAGCCAGAAGTCAAGTTTAGAATACCAACAAAAGAGAAACCAGAGGAAGAACCAGAACAGATAACGCTGAAGGGCTGGAAGAAAGACAAACCTGAAGACGAAGGTGTAAAAGAGTTCCCAGCAAAAGAGGAGGAAGAGGTTCCAAAAGCGCCAAAGGAAGAAGCTGAAGATGTCACCATCAAACGAAAGGTCAAGCCTAAGAAACCTAAAGAAAAGCCCAAAGAGGAAGAAGTAACGCTGAAGAAACCTGAAGATAAAGAGCCAGAGAAAGTTCCAGAGGAAGTAACCGAGGAAGTAACACTGAAGAAGAAGCCAGAAAAACCAGTTGATGAGGCACCAGCGGAAGTAACGATTAAGAAACCGGTTGTGGAAGAGAAAGAAGTAGAAGAAGAGGAAACAGTGACTGAAGTTACGTTGAAAAAGAAACCGAAAAAACCAGAGGAAGTCGCGGAAGAAGTAGCTATAAAGAAACCAAAGAAGAAGCCTGTAGAGGAAGAAGCTGCAGAAGTTACAATCAAAAAGGTTGTCGAAAAGGAAGAAGAGGAAGTTAAAGAAGAAGTCGTTGTAAAAAAGAAACCGAAAAAGAAACCTGTTCCGGAGGAGGTAGCTGAAGAAGTTACCCTTAAGAAGCCGGAAGAAGAAAAACCAGAGGAAGTAACTGAAGAAGCGAAGATCAAGAAGCCGAAGAAGAAGAAGCCTGTGGAAGAAGAAGCTGTAGATGAAGTGACGATCAAGAAACCAGTTGTTGAAGAGAAGAAAGTAGAAGAAGAAGAAGTTGTAGAAGAGGTAACGTTGAAAAAGAAGAAACCAAAGGAGAAACCAGTTCCAGAGGAAGTGGCTGAAGAAGTTACACTCAAGAAGCCAGAAGAGAAGAAGCCAGAGGAAGTAACCGAAGAAGTAGAGATCAAGAAGCCCAAAAAGAAGAAGCCAGTTAAAGAAGAAGCTGCCGATGAAGTAACGATCAAAAAACCTGTGATTGAAGAAAAGGTAGTGGAAGAAGAAGAAGTTATAGAAGAGGTAACATTGAAGAAGAAGAAACCAAAGGAGAAGCCAGTTCCAGTGGAAGTGGCTGAAGAGGTTACACTCAAGAAGCCGGAAGAGAAGAAGCCAGAAGAAGTAACCGAAGAAGTAGAAATTAAAAAGCCTAAGAAGAAGAAGCCAGTCCAAGAAGAAGCTGCCGATGAAGTAACGATCAAAAAACCAATTGTGGAAGAAAAGGTGGTGGAGGAAGAAGAAGTTATAGAAGAGGTAACATTGAAGAAGAAGAAACCGAAGGAGAAGCCAGTTCCAGAGGAAGTGGCTGAAGAGGTTACACTTAAGAAACCGGAAGAGAAGAAGCCAGAAGAAGTAACCGAAGAAGTAGAAATTAAAAAGCCTAAGAAGAAGAAGCCAGTCCAAGAAGAAGCTACCGATGAAGTAACGATCAAAAAGCCAGTTATGGAAGAAAAGGTAGTGGAACAAGAAGAAGTTATAGAAGAGGTAACATTGAAGAAGAAGAAACCGAAGGAGAAGCCAGTTCCAGAGGAAGTGGCTGAAGAGGTTACACTTAAGAAACCGGAAGAGAAGAAGCCAGAAGAAGTAACCGAAGAAGTAGAAATTAAAAAGCCTAAGAAGAAGAAGCCAGTCAAAGAAGAAGCTGCCGATGAAATAACGATCAAAAAGCCAGTTGTGGAAGAAAAGGTAGTGGAACAAGAAGAAGTTATAGAAGAAGTAACGTTGAAGAAGAAGAAACCAAAGGAGAAGCCAGTTCCAGAGGAAGTGGCTGAAGAAGTTACACTCAAGAAGCCGGAAGAGAAGAAGCCAGAGGAGGTAACGGAAGAGGCAGAGATCAAGAAACCTAAGAAGAAGAAACCAGTTATAGAAGAAGCTGCCGATGAAGTTACAATCAAGAAGCCTGTTGTAGTAGAGAAGGAGGAAGAAGAGGCTCCGGAGGAAGTTACACTAAAAAAGAAGAAACCAAAGGAGAAACCTGTTCCGGAAGAAGTTACTGAAGAAGTCACTTTGAAAAAACCAGTGCCAGAAAAGAAAGAAGAGGTTCCTGAAGACGTAACTGAGAAAGTTGAGTTGAAGAAACCAAAGAAAAAGAAGCCTGTGACGGAGGAAGCTGCCGATGAAGTTAAGATTCAGAAACCTGTTGTGGTAGAAAAGGAAGAAGAAGAAGCACCAGAAGAAGTTACCCTGAAGAAGAAGAAGCCAAAAGAGAAACCAAAGGAGAAACCAGAGGAGGTTACTGAAGAAGTTACTCTGAAGAAACCAGTGCCAGAGAAGAAAGAAGAGGCTCCTGAAGACGTAACTGAAAAAGTTGAATTGAAGAAACCAAAGAAAAAGAAGCCAGTGACGGAGGAAGCTGCCGATGAAGTTACTATTCAGAAACCTGTTGTAGTAGAAAAGGAAGAAGAAGAAGCACCAGAAGAAGTTACTTTGAAGAAGAGGAAACCAAAGGAGAAGCCGGTACCAGAAGAGGTAACCGAGGAAGTTACTCTGAAGAAACCAGCTCCAGAGAAGAAAGAAGAAGCACCAGAAGACGTAACCGAAAAGGTTGAGATAAAGAAGCCGA
The DNA here is from genome assembly GCA_916610135.2 of Macropis europaea. Lineage (NCBI taxonomy): Eukaryota > Metazoa > Arthropoda > Insecta > Hymenoptera > Melittidae > Macropis > Macropis europaea. Next base: position 17,770,644 of record OU744345.1, on the reverse strand, counting down.
AGAAAAAGAAACCCGTAGTCGAAGAAGCTGCTGATGAAGTAACTATCAAGAAGCTAGTGCCCACGGAACCCGAAGAAGCGCCTGAAGAATTCACCGTGAAGAAGAAAAAGAAACCAGAGAAGAAAGAACCGGTGACGGAAGAGGTTGAAGAAACCGCGGTGACCATAAAGAAAGCTCGTGCTCCTGAGAAGCCTGCTGAAGAGGAAGAAGTCTCATCCGACGTGCAGATAAAGAAGAAGAAACCAAAACCTAAAGTCGAGGAAGCGGCAGCCGAGGAACTGACGATCCAAATGATCGAAGAGATCGAGCAACCCGAAGAACAAGATATAATAGAGGAATTCACCATCAAACGAAAGCCTCCTAAGAAAGCTCCCAAACCGATCGAAGAGATTTACGAAGATGTCACTCTTCGAAAGTTGAGACCGAAGAAGAAACCCAGAACGGACATCAAGGAAGTGACGGATGTGGAGAACGTGACGTTCCGGCCGCGTTCGACGAAGACCAAAGAGGACGTTGAACAGGAGTTCAAGATCTCGTTGAACACGTACGAGGAGGAGGACATCTCTATGTCCGGCAAGGTTCGATTGAAACCAAAGAAACGACCGATGACGTTTGGTGAAGAAACTGGTGAAGAGACGATCAGAATCCTTCAGGAAGTGGAAGACGACTCGGGCCCGATCATAGAGGAGGTCATAGATGAGTCCGATGAGGAAGCCAGGGATGAGTACAGTATCGAGGAACTGGAAACGGACGAAATGAGGTTGCCATTGAGGAGAAGGAGGAAGAAGGTACCTCGTCCGTACAAGGTGGAAGACATCGAAGAAGACGATATCAGATTGCAATTGAAACGCGAGAGGAAGTACTCGATTGAGGAGACCGATGAGTCCCTGGCGTTGAAACTGAAGAGCAAGAGACGCGTTTCCACATACGACGAAGGTTCGACGCTATTTCACCATTGTTGCTTACGCGGATAACATTTAATGATGTAACATGCTTTCAGCTGAAGTAGAAATTAACGCGCTTCGACAGACAATCGATGTTTTAGTGAGTATGCTCGCCCCTAATGTCCTCACGCCACCAAACACAAAACGCCTTGCCTCCTTAATCCACTGCGAATGAAAAGCATATCGGTAGTTCGCACATACTGCAAATTCAGAAAAATTGAATATCATAGAAAGTATTAAACGATTCGAATAAAACGCTGAACAATGCGACGCATGCATCGTCACTAGATACGTTAATAATAATTTTAGCCGGTGTCGCCAGAATACGCTTAGCGATGTAATTATTGCTTGCTTTAATTTTAAGCACACGCAGCAAGTAAGGGATAAATCGTGGTGGCAGATGTAGATTTACACTGCTAATTTTCGCTGTAATGTTTGAAAACGAATACTTAAAGGTTTATTTGAAATATTACAGAAGAGGCATCGCTTAGTATTACGAGGGAAGAAAACATTTCAGAAGAAGGTAAGCATTTAAATATCATTTTTATTCGCGTAATTGTTGTTGCACGTTGTTCTGATGGTTGGTAAATCAATTTTACAGAAGAAGTCGAGTACATTGTTCGCGATGGCGACACGATGTTCTCAATTTGCTCGTACGTGGCAGAAACCGACGAGGCTATCAACCTTGTTGAGGGAGAAAGGGTTTACGTCATCGGTAAGCTTGTAGTTTCTTTTTATTACAAAATAATAACGAAACAGCAAGGGGAGAATCATTGTATACGCGTAATATTTTTCAGATCACACTAATCAGGACTGGTGGTTCGTGAAGAAACACTTGACCGAAGAAAAGGGTTGGGTTCCGGCACAATATCTTCTCAACGAAGTACATTATACTCTTTATCTGCAGCGCAAGTTGCACGAGAAAATCGACAAATTGCCTGTTTTCGAAAGTAAGTTTATTTAGAATTTATTTCTTATTTCCAAAAGTTCGGTACAGGTGTCGTACTGTTATACAGGGAGCAACATAATTTGCGGGACCAACTTCAGGGGTGAATTCAACATTTAAGAAGTAAAGCACAAAACTTTCTATGTAATTGGTTATTCGATAATGCGAATTTTTTTCATTTTTTTATATTCTTACAGTGCTAAATTTATCCTTTAAGTTGGTCTCGCATATTATGTTACATCCTGTGTAGTATGATTTCACAGGATGTTTTGTTCACTGTGTCCACGTTAATATTATTCTTACTTTTAATGGGAAAATGATTAAAACATTATGATTAACGACTTTCAGCTTAAACTATCGTTTCTTTCATTTTAATAACTTATTCATCTATTTTACGATATATTTTTGTGACTATGTACTTGTACTTGGCTAACAATCGTATTCAGATAGATGACATTGTGTTTCGAATAACCTTGAATGAAAAAATCACGATACTTCAAGGAAAATTAATAATAAAAAACAATTTCTATATTTCCATGCAAAATGTTCATTCTCAATAATTTTGAAAACAGTTTCTATTATCTTTGAAGCATTTTCGAATACTGTATGTAGTTGAATTGCTTTCCAACACAGTTTTATATAGCATAAAAATGACAAAAATATATACTAATATAGACGAGATAAACGAAACACCCTGCATAGCATCATGCTGACTAGACGCAGTATTCCACTCTAATTTTCGATACTAAAATCGTTAGAAATTAGAAATTAATGTTTCCTCGTCATTTCAGAACCAGCGCCCGGAGAAAAAGCATCGGCGCCAAGATTCGTCGAAAAGCTGCAGCCGATTCATACACCGGATGGTTACACGGTTCAGTTCGAGTGCCAAGTGGAAGGTGTACCTAGGCCACAGATAACATGGTTCCGACAGACTGCCATCATCAAACCATCTCCTGATTTCCAAATGTACTACGACGACGATAACGTGGCGACCTTGATCATCAGAGAAGTTTTCCCGGAAGATGCTGGTACCTTCACCTGTGTTGCTAAGAACGCAGCCGGATTCGCATCCAGCACCACGGAATTGATCGTGGAGGCTCCTCTTTCGGATCATGGATCCGACCTGACTGGACCATCCAGGAAGAGCCTGTCGAGGTAAAATTTTAATATTCTGCTTATGTAAAGTTTATTATTTTATTTAATATTAAATGATCTACACGTGCCCACCAAGCACATTGAAATTTCTTCTAAACGATCTTTTAGAAATGTATAGCATGATAACTTAGACAAAAGCTCTGAAGGCGGGGCTAGATAGATGGTGATAGGCTCATAATTATGCTGTCGTGCTGTACATATGAATGTTGATGGTCTATTTAAAATTATAAACTACGGATGTTCATGTATGCATACATTTTTAATCTTTAATATTCTTATGTTTTAATGTACATAGGGTAATCCATGAAACTTCGAAAATAATTTTTTTATTTTGTAAAGATTTCCAGATTATATCTTTTACTTCAGTAATTTCTCAAAATCCGTATGGTTTGCATGCACATTCACAGTACAATTTGTAGTAACAGTAAATCAACTGTAAATTATATTAAATTCCGCACTACAATAATAGTAAATAATTATACTATGATATGGGTTGTAAACTAATTAATAAATTATATGAACGCATCTTCGCAGAGAATCATCGCTAGCCGACATTTTGGAGGGTATACCACCAACGTTCTCCAGGAAACCGAAAGCGAAGTATGTCAACGAGGGTGAAGACGTGATACTGGAGTGCCGGTTGGTTGCAGTTCCAGAACCTGAAATAACATGGTACTACAAGGACACGCAGATCACAAGCAAAGACAACATCGTGGTTGCTACTGAAAGCGATATGCACATGTACTGCAGTGTCATTAAAATCACCAAGGTCCAGAAGAAACAGGAAGGAAAGTACACCATCGTTGCTAGGAACAGAGAGGGTGAAGCAACTATTGAAATTCCTATGAAGGTTTGTAATACATCTAAACATGTATATCTATGTATATCTATACCTAAATACTGCCACAAGACTACAAGATACGTATGACATTCCCGAATATTCCTTATAAATACTTATAGTTCCATTACAGTTCACAAGACATGATTATATACTCTTCTAAATTCTTAGAATTGCCCATCTGACATTTCTCCTGTTATCACTACTCGATATAATTAATTGAAGTGAGCAATAAAACTGTACACATAGAAATAAGACACTTCTGCTTATAATACAGTTTCCCATTGTTGCATTAGGTGTCTTGTAGTATTGTCTTATTGTTAGACTGTATGACTATATCTAAATATATTTACATCCATCTATTACTTTATAATGACGAAGAACATTTTTATATTAATGACGGTTTGGCACCATTCAATTTGTATTTTTGTCAATAATTACAAAAGTTACATAAATAGAAAAAAAATTATAACACATTTTTATGGGAAAGCTACTTATTTTTCGAAAAGAGAAGCAGTAGACTTCCAAATCGATGGATTAGGACAGTGATGGCCACCGGAGCTGCGGCCTTCCCCCACTCTGGGTCCATTCCCCTCATATAGGCTGCGGTCTGGGACGACGATGGACCGAGGGGTAACGAGGAGCGAACTGGAGGGAACAGAAACGAGGGGAATGGATCTAGAGTGGGGGCAGGCTCCGGTGGCCATCACTGGATTAGGGTCGTTGGCATTACAGAAAATTGTATCATTGATTTAAAAACTAATAATTTCAGGATAAGTTGACTTGCCTTTACACCTTAAAAAACAACATTACTTTCCCTCTAACGCATTATTTCTTATCCATATGCTTAAAACACTGGTTCATTGTATTATTGTACATAAATTGCAGGTGAAGACTGGCAAACACGAACCACCGGAAATTTTAGAGCCACTGCAATCCTATGTTGTCAGAGAAGGAGAAACTGTAGTGTTGTCGACACAAATTGTTGGAAATCCAGCGCCTAAAGTGGCATGGTACAAGAACGGTAAACCGCTGAAGGGTTTGACTCCAAAACAAGATGGCCACGTGAACACATTGACGCTTATTCAACCGCAAGTTGCTGACACTGGAGATTATTCCGTGGTAGCTACAAACGATCTTGGCACTGCTGAAACGAAAGCTACATTAACGGTTGAAAGTAAGAACTTCGACATTTTATATAAGATACTATTTAATATTTTCGCTAAAAAACGCTTATGCATTTTTACTCTAAATCTTTCGAAACTGTTGTTTTTAACCCTTTGAGCGTGGAATATTTCAAGGCTAACTGTTTTCTGTGGACAGAATCTTAAACTTTTTAAATGAATTCGAAAATAAACACAAAACAAAATAAGTAGGGTCTCAATTGTTGAAGTTACATTGTAAATTATAGCATCATAAGTGCATGTATTTGGTAGAAAAACAACATTTTGCTAGTGTCGAAAATATAACGCAAAGAAGTTTATAAGACGCATATATGCATCCATTGTTCATATTGATGAATTTTGAAGAACACATACGACACTCAAAGGGCTAACTGAGCTCCAAATAAATTGTTATGCTTCGACTTACATGGAAATACGTTAAACAATATTACGCTTATGCTAATACTACAACATGCTTCGCTAATATATTTTTCAGTAAACTTGAAGCCTTCGTTGAGCATTAATTTTCAGCAACACTCATACGAACACTTCACCATAACAAAGGGTAGGATATGCTTTCGCTTGCACGATTTTCTAATTTATATTTTGCAAATTCTGTTGCAATAACTATATAGAGAACAATATTGATATCGTTTGTGTTCATAGAAATACCGAGCGGAGCTCCAGAACCACCGTTGTTCACTGAACGGTTCCAAGAACTCACCGTTCCAGAAAAGGGTACCTTCAAACTGGTCGCGAAGGTCACCGGAAATCCTGTGCCGGAAGTTACGTGGTTAAGGTACAGTCTTATTTGTTGCATCATTTACAACTTTTTTAATTTAAAAATTGAAACATTGATCAATTAATTTTGTACTTAATAAACAAAACTAAACATTCCATTAGTTAATTGTTACAACGTTGAGAACCGCAGTGAAATCTGCTATGCCTAGTCAGACACCATATAATTTACCGTTCTTAATATAAATCCTGGAACAAAAAGTTATTAACTATTCGGTGTATCGTTTTAATTCTATCCAGAATTATTTTATAAGACAATAGATATTTAATAAAATTATGTCGGTGGCGCCGGTCACCGGTGAACCTACGGCATTCGACGTAAAACGTTTCGAGCCACAGTGGAAAATTCCGTAACTAGTCAGACACGCGAAAACAAGTTCTTATTAATAAAACTGATTAAATGTACGAACATTTATACAGTTGATATTGTACTTCTTATTTATACAGTAGGATCTCAATTATCCGAACTACAATTAGTAACAGGATCACTCATACTGTAACTATGTTTTTCATAAAAATGACGATTTTATTTTAGAATGAAAAATATACAGTGGATAAAATTAGGTACACAGTGTTGTTGATAATTTTGGTCTCTACATTATATAGGGCAACCAATTTTCAGTTGACCCGTATTCAAATAATCAAGGTTCTACTGTACTATCATTGTAACGAAAGTATCACTAAAAATATCGTAAGGGTTTATAGTTAAGTGACCAAATTAAAATTGTTGCGGTGTTCAATGTATGAATAATATATTGATTTTCGAACAGGAACAACAAACCTTTGGAGAAATCCCCGAACATCACAGAAACCTATGACGGCGAAAACATCATCCTTGAAATCAAAAACGCGGATTCGGAGGTGGACTCAGGTGATTACAAATGCATCGCCAGCAATCCTGTAGGAAAAGCGTCTCACGGAGCGAGGGTGACGGTGGACGTCGACAAGGTGACGTTCACGAAGACCCTGGAGAAAGAAGTGGTCGTCGACGAGTATAAGACACTTGAGTTGACCTGCGAAACATCTCACACGGTCTCCACGAAATGGTGGCACAACGGCGAAGAAGTCAGTGGTATGGATCACCGTGAAATCATACAGGAGGGACGAGTGCATAAATTGGTGATCAAGAGGTCCAGTCCTACGGACGAGGGCACTTATAAATGTACCGTTAAAAATCAGACGACGTCCAGCAAAGTCACGGTGAAAGGTAAGAATCAATTAATAAACAATTTATTCATTCGGTTAAAAAACAATTTAGTGATTTAAGTAGCAGATGACTTACTGATTTAATTAGTAAACGATTTACTGACTTAATTAGTAGCCGCTTTACTCATTTAATTAGTAGCCGCTTTACTCATTTAATTAGCAGACGATTTATTAATTCTGGTAATAGATAATTTATTCATTGGGTTAAAAGTCAATTTGTTCATTTAATTAACAAACAATTTATTCATTCGATTTAATTAGTAGACGATTTACTGATTGAACTAGTAGACGATTTACTGATTGAATTAGTAGACGATTTACTTATTTAATTAGCAGACGACCTATTCATTCTACTAATAGATAATTTATTTATTTAGTTAAAAGACAATTTGTTCATTTAATTAACAAACAATTTATTCTTTCGATTTATTTATGAAGATTTATTCATTCAATAAATTCAGACGGTTTATTCCTTTGATTAATAAACGATTCATTTATTTAATTAGTAGACGATTTATTCGTCCGATTAATGGAGGACTTACTTATTTAATTAGTAGCCGTCAACTGTGAGTATAATTTCAATTTTTATTGTTTTTTGCTTCATATAGCCACCAAGCCAGAATTCGTGAAGAAGTTGCAAGACTGCGAAGTCAAGGAACGCGAAGTCGCCATTTTGGAGGTCGAAATTACATCGCAGACCGCCGACGTGAAATGGTTCAAGGACGGCGAACCTTTGGGCCCGAGCAAAGAAAAATTGGATTTCGTGAAAGATGGCACCGTAAGAAAGTTGCTGATTAGAAGCACGTCCGTTCATGACGAGGGAGAATACAGTTGTAGCTTGTTGGATCAAGAATGCACAGCGGAAGTCACCGTCGTTGGTGAGTATACACAATATTTCCTATTAACAATACAAGAAAAAACAACAACTCTGTTGCTGATGCCAATAATTCCAAACCATACTTTTGCAAAAAATTGGATAAAAATCGAAGTTTTAAACATGCAAATATATCAGTAGCTATGTAAAATCGTAAATTGCAATAAATCATATGCAACAATTAAAGTAAGGTAATACAATTTAATATAATATCAGAATGGTAGCAAATTTAATGCAATGTTAAATACATTTAATACAATATCGGCGAGGTAACACATTCAATGGAATATTAAATAAATTCAACACGATAGAAAACTGGTAACAACTTCAATGCTAAAATTACAAAATCCTAATAAAATTATTCCAGAATTACCACCAGAAATCATAACGAAGATGCAAGACGTGACTATTGCAAGAGGCGAAAGAGCAACTTTCGACATCGAATTGACAAAGGGAGACGCGTTGGTACGGTGGTTCAAGGACGGACAGGAGTTACAATTTTCCGAGCACGTTCGTCTCTCGATCGATGGCAAGAGGCAAAAGCTGAAGATCTACGACACGGAACCGGAAGACGCAGGCGTTTATTCCTGCGAAGTTGGAAAGCAGTCATCATCGGCCAAGCTGACCGTCGAAGAGCCTGGTGTGGACTTCATCACCAGGTTACCGGATGTCACTCTGGTACCGTTGAACGCTGATGCCGTTTTTGTTATTGAACTATCGAGGGACGTTCCAGTCACATGGCTCAGGTAAGAAAAAAGAAAAGAGTGGAGTAAAACGACGGAGAACCAAAATGCGCGATATAGAGCACAAAACTATTATGGGATTTAGTTTTGAGATGATGTCGAAACGATTGACGTGAAATAATTTTGCAGAAAATCGAAAGTCATCCAGGAGTCGTCGAAGTACACCATCATCGATGAAGGCACAGTGAAGAAACTGATCGTTAAGAAGTGCACGGTAGAAGATATCTCAGAATACACGGCTGCAGTGACAAACGTGAAAACGTCATCGAGATTAAGAGTTGAAGGTAAAATTTTGAAAGAAGAAACACTATTGTAAAGACGTCGACACTAGGCTCTTCAAGAACATTTTCCGATTCGCTAAAAATGCTAAACTCTGGCTCCATTTTAAATGTCTTATCACAGAAACTAAAGATCACTTATCAAAATTAACCTTTTAACTGCAATGCGCCACTATATTGCCTTCCCATTAGATGATCATTTGAGACGTATATAACGCCTCTATAGTGAGTTGTCTGTTTCATTACAAGCCTTATATTAAGATTATGGATAACTCAAATTCAACAGCAGTTTGTTTGACTTTTTTTTTGAAAAATGCTTTGTTATTTCTAATAAAATACTTTATATTATTGCTTAACATTACATTCTGCGACAAAGCTGCGTATACAACAGCAGAGCATCTAAATCAGTCCTAGCTGAAGAGTTAGGAAAGGTTAAGAGGGAGAAGTGACTTTGAAGACCTCAGTTTCAACGTCTCCATAATAAGCATGTGCAAAAATATTAAATTCCATCTCACTACAATATCACATACAATTTCTTTATTTTCAGTCGTCGAGACGCCGCCAAAGATCAGCCCAGACACCCCGAAGAAGTACAAGGTGAGAAAAGGCGACAACGTCGAGATCGTTGTGAAATTCAGCGCAACGCCTAAACCAAACGACGAATGGACTGTAAACGGTCATGTGGTACCAAAGTCTAAACGAATTGTGCCATCGATCGACCAGGAGTCTGCAACCCTAACTATCTGGAAGATCCAAGAGGAAGATATCGGAGACTATACCTTGAAACTGGTGAATCGTCTCGGTGAGGCTAGCATAGATATCGAAGTCGTCATCGTGCGTGAGTATCACACTTACAATTTTTCTTTTTGGATTGAAATATTTATTGAAAAGGTTTGTTATGTGGTTGTATTCTTTTTGCAGAGGTACCGAGCGCACCAGGAGCACCAGAACCACTGGAAACGACGGATACCAGTGTCACTCTTCACTGGAAGAAACCAGATTCAGATGGAAACTCGCCTATCGTCGAATACATTTTGGAGCACCAAGAGAAGACTGAAACTTCGTGAGTATACTGATCACAATGATTTTTTAATTATATTTAATCCATTGAAGGGTCAACACGTTGAATGACCCTGTAAAAACTGCTATACCTAGCCATACACATTACAATTTCGTATTTGAAATATATTAGGTTGGCAACTAAATTTGTGACCTTTCGAATCTCTTCGCCACAAAATTCACTCAACTCGATTGTCACGGAATCGAAAAATTACCACAACTGTAGCAAAAGATGATCGATTTGAATGGAAATTACTTTAATCAAAAATTATTAGTGGACAAATTTTAATAAACGTTCTTATGTAAAATGTTTCCAAGATCGTAAACTTACAATTAGTTGCCAAGTTAATAAATCGCAGAGGAAGGGAATATTGAAGTACTTGATCGTACAGTTATTACCTCATATTATCAATCCAATGTTAATCCAGCTGAAAAGTTTGTAAAAATTCCTGGTTACATAAGGAAATTTAATTTGAGTTATCAGTGACGTTCAATGCGTTGCGATCATTAACACGTGACCGTGAAATTTATTACAATCAGTCTAATTAAACCTTTCGTTTTTCAAAATGAGGGTTAGATGACTTACGCCACTATGATTTTTGCCCCCTCAATTATGTTTGTTGTCTTAGAGAAATTGTTCATAAAAAGAGGATGAGTAAATATTATTCTATTTTGTTTAAAGATGGACCACGATTACGGAAAAGATAGTAGAGACAACACACAAAGTGACGAAACTGACCACCAACAAAGAGTACACCTTCCGTGTGACAGCTGTAAACGAAGCTGGACCAGGTGAAACATCGCCAAACTCACCGTACGTGAAGATATCGAAACCATCGGCAGCGGAACCACCAGTTGTCCTTGAACCCCTGAAGAGTGTTGTCGTAGGCCTAAAAGAGACTGTCATTCTGTCTTGCGTTATTGGCGGAACACCGACACCTGAAATCACATGGTAAATTTCGTCAATCAGTAACGATAGAAGTAGTATTCAATCCATCAACCTAAAAGTTGGTTATTCATAAAAATAAAAAAACAATAAGTGAAATATTCTTTAGTTAATGAAAGGCACATTGATGGACAATTTAGTATTGTACCCTGAAGGTGGATTTTATTAGATGTTGGCAAATAACTCGTATGTGAGGTACCTCCTCTGTTCATGATGTATTTCAGTTGACTTCAAACAGAACACTATAATACACACAAGTAATATTACCAGTTCAAGATCATCGAATAGTTTCCTTAAAATATCATTTGGCTACTTAAATTTAATCACTACCTTTCCATTTGTCAAAGTTGCTAGAGTGAAATCACATTAACAAACAGAGGAAAAATTATAAACGTGCTGATTGTGTCTATCATAATTCACAATCAAAGAAGTGACTTAAGTAGTCATTACATTATGCCCCTGCTATACGAAAGAAAATCTGTTATTAATGCATCGTCAGTGTGTAAATTATTCTAAGTTTCCATCAGCATTCCATCTTTATTTACGCCACGTCTTCGAGGTCCAATACTAAATTATCAATTGACAGACGCCTGGTCTGAGGGTTTAACACATAGAACAGAAATTACAACGATCGATGTCCTGTTTAGGTTGAAAAACGGTGAAACCTTCGAAGACATCAGCATCACTTACGAGAACCGTGTGGCCAAGTACACAATCACCGAAACAACGGAGACGTCATCGGCAACGTTCACGGTGAAAGCGAAGAACAACGTAGGCACAGCGGAAACAACGTGCGAGCTGAAGGTGCAGGAAGCACCGAAGATAACATTCGACGAATCATTGGCAAGCCAGAATCTACCAGTGAACGGTCAATGGAGAATCGAGATCCAAACCAGCGGCTTCCCGAAACCGGAAGTAACATGGACGAAGAACAGCGAGAAGATAACCGAGAAACGGGTGTCCGTGCACACCGAGGAGACAACTTCCACCATCAACATATCATCCCTCATCAGAGAAGACACCGCAACGTACACAGTGAAGGCAGCGAATCAGGCTGGAAGTGCTTCGGTTGATCTACATCTTAAAGTCATTGGTGAGTTTCAATTAATAAGTTAATATTCCATTCATGAAGTTAGTAAAATTTTGCTCAATCTGCTGTCACACACCCAAATCTGACAGGCATGAGCACATCTTGCCCTGTTGGGCGATTGTTAACCATTTTTAGCAAATGCTAGCTATCAAGTACTAACAAAGGACATCACCCAAGTGACACACTCCGATTTTTATGCAATTTTGATATAGTATAAAACTCGAAAAACATCTAACTCCAACATCGCTCATACATTCACACAACGTACTTTCACACACAACGTACAGACTCAAGCGTACTAGCTCTCCAACAATTAATTTGAATGTAACATAAACTTCATTTGTTCAAATATTCACGTTCTGTTCGTAATTATACAGATAAACCAGGCAAACCACAAGGACCGGTCGTTTTCAAAGAAATCCGGCAAGACCGAGTCACGGTCGAATGGCGACCACCGGCAGACGATGGCGGCATCGAACTTGAAAAGTACACAATCGAGAAATGCGAACCGGGCAAGAGTTGGATGAAGGTCGTCGACATCGACAAAGAAGTGGAGAGCTTCTGCGTGCACAAGTTGCAGCAGAACGCTGAATACAAGTTCAGGATCATCGCTAGAAACGCTGTCGGAGCATCGGAGCCTCTGGAGTCAGATTTAGTCAAAATGAGAACATCCTTCGGTATTTAATTTTACTTTCTAACAAAAAATATAATCTCTGTACATTGTTAAACTGTATTGTGACTAATTGTTGAAATTGTTTGTTTACAGAACCACCTGGACCACCGAGAGGACCACTGGCAGTGTCTGGAATGACGAAGACATCGTTCACGATAAAATGGCAACCTCCAGAAAACGACGGCGGTACACCTATAACGGATTACATCATCGAAATGAAAGAGGAATCGAAGAAGAACTGGCAGAAGGTCGGTGAAAATTGATTCGACTCTTCTGTTCATCAACGATTCAGAACTGCGTGAATTATAGTGATTTATGTTGAACTCCTCTTCACAGATCGGCAGCACCAAACACGAAGTGACCAACTTCATCGTGTCAGACTTGAAGACAGACGTACCTTATAACTTCAGGATAACAGCGAAGAACAGTGTTGGAACTGGACCTCCGTATGTCGCTGAAGAACCAATCGCACCTGGCAGACGAATCAGTAAGCACATAGAACGATTTACATTGGAAACTATGGTAATCGCTGGGTTAATCGCTGAAAGCTTTCGTAGGTCAGACGTAATCTTCGCTTTAATTTGATTTAACGCGACGGCTGATGATATTAGAGGTATAGTAGAACCTCGATCATCCGAACAGTTTCAAGAGAAAGGAGAATAAATAGTGTACATGCGCTTTATTCACTTCTCAAAATAACTATTAAATGTAGAGTCAGAATGTTAATAGATGCGATTTCAAAAAACGAAGAAATGAAATCACAAATTTTCGAAGAGGCATGACATCTGCCAATAAATATACGGTACTCACGAAAATGATTAAATGAGCACATTAATTGAATTTTCTTTTATTTAACATTTCTTTGGGGTATTAACATTTCAAACAAGCTTATAATATCTAGAATAAATTACATTTCATATACACCTACACAAATTGTAATTAGACAGTTGCACTAGAGTTAGGAAAGAAAATTAATTATGGACGTATTTGATCAATTTCGTGAATCACTGCAAATTCATAATTATTCAAACGACTGTGACTGCCGTGATAGTCATTTCTTCAAATGGATGTCTTTAATTAATATATATAATCCTTTAATTCAATCACTGTACATCTGCTTATATTTTATGTGAGCGAAATATCCAACAAACTCCAACAAATGAGTCCTATCCGCGTGTCCTCAGTTAGTTCGCATAATCGAGGTTCCATACTTCCTTGGTTGAGTATATTTTTTCAAACAACAAACTATTAGCGTTCTAACGTACTCTTAAGGCTTCGCTTTTATTTAACGCTTTACGCTGTCGCTTAGAAATAACAAAGCTCACCGAAAGCAACATGTACGCTCTGCTGGGTATATTCCCGCCGACAAAAATAATCATCAGCAAAAGTAAGTGGCGAGATTAATTCTCCTCTGCTGCTTCTTCATCGAACAAACATATTTCCCTTGGAATAAATGCATCCAATTATTTTTAGCACCACCATCGTGTCCGCTACATGTGCAAGTGACAAATGTCACCAGCAAGAGTGTGACCTTGAGCTGGTCTCCGCCTGCCAGCAATGGAGGCACCGAACTCACAGGTAATTAAAAATAAATAACATACATGTATCTATAAATATTGATACGTGTCCTGAAAATCGAATGACTGTATACGTTTGTTCTCGATAGGATATGTTATCGAGAAGAGGCCACTGATTGGAAAAGGAGCAAGATGGACAAAGATCGTTACACTGGACGCGACGACGCTTCAGTACTGCGTGGAGAACTTGAAAGAAAGCGAATTCCTCTTCAGAATCTTCGCAGAAAACAATATGGGACTCAGTACACCGACAAACTCAGAACCGGTCACCCTCAAAACACATGCCAGTAAGTTGACAATATTTTCATTTGAATATTGTAAATATACTAAATCAGCTATTGGAAGTGTGCTGAAACTAGGCTTTTCGGGATCACTTATTCTTTTTAATTTTAACGAGTAGTATTGTAGGATTTATTTGACACAAACGCAAAAATAGTGAGATGTATATCACTGCGCGAGTAGGAGATCGGGACTATAGAGCGCAGGGTGATTGATTTGTGACACTTTACTTTTGATTATACGTATATTTTATAATTATAACTATAACAATGACTACACTGAGTAGCTGCACATTACATTCAACTCTCACTTGACTCTGTACTATGAACTATTCCATCTGTGAACTCTAACTCTGAACTACTCTGTGTGTGAATTCTGACTCTGAACTACTCTGTCTGTGAACTTTGACTCTGTATTCTGACTCTGAACTACTCTGTCTGTGAACTGGGACTCTTAAGTACCCTGTCTGTGAACTCTGACTCTGTACTCTGACTATGAACGCTGAACGCAGTTTATAAAAGTCCAAACAGTCTTCACACCATCTCGTTTCGATCATACAATCACTCACACCCAATTAAGATACTGGCATATCCTACAACAATAGTATATTTAGTCCCACTCTCGAAGTTGCAATCCCATAGAGGGCAAAACTGAAAAGTGGCGACGTCACTAACAAAGCTGTAAGACGTAAAAGCACTTCGAAATTCTCTGTGACATTTTCAAATTCAAATGAAATTGTTTTCGTAGGCGTACCATCACCACCAACGGCACCATTGGAGATCAGGCAAATTGCAGCGAACACGGTCGTGATTTCATGGGGCAGACCGGAATCCGATGGCGGTGCGCCATTGGAGGGTTACAAGATCGCCATCAGGGACGCGAAGAAGACGATGTGGATGGAGGTGGGCCGTGTGAACGCCGAAGTGCAGAAGCTGAACATCAGGGACCTTCAAGAGAACCACATGTACCTCATCAGGATCTTCGCCAGGAACGAAATCGGCCTGAGCGATCCTTTGGAATCCGACGAACCGTTCAAGATTCTGCCAGTTTCCGGTAAGAAATTTCCTCTCCTTGCTAGTTTTATCTCTTTTCCTGCGACAAAAATGTTGCTTTGAATTTTTGCCATCAGAAAATTTTGTTCACTTTCTGTTTAAACAACGATTCTGAAATCTTCATTGATTAATTTATTCATTCTGCTCAGTCCTCACGGATTGAAGCTTTTTTGATTTTTCCTTCTTCTTCTTCTCATCGAAATTTAATATTTCTGCCTGCATCGTTAATTACTTTCACTTTGTCACTAATCATCATCAATATCCTCCAAATTCTCGATTTTTATCTCAAGAAAGCTTAGACAGTTATCGAGATATTTTCAATAGAAACTTTATTCCAATTACTAACATGCCCTGGATGCGGCTTTGCCCGCGTTTTTTTGCGCATAGAATTCTAAATATTGTTTTTTTTTTCTTATATCCTGTATCCGGGCGAATTTTCTTTCGAGCGCGCAGATGCCAAACTTTACCACCTAGCGGCTGTACGCGAAATATGCCCCCATGTACGGCACACCGGCACGCCGACGAAAAATAATCCAATATTTTTTTCTCGATATATTATTTATTTCGCTATAAAATATAGTCTATGACCCTCTGAAAAATGTAAGGAAGTTATTGGGAAAATTTCATAACAATCGGTTCAGTAGTTTTTGAGATTTTTACAAACATACAAACAAACTCTGTCTTTATTATAGTAGTAAGATTATGGACGATAGTGTGCCGATCTTTCACATTTTCTTTCTAATCCTAATCCATGACGATCGTTTATCCTTTTCGTTGAAGTTTGAGTGTTTAATCTTTCTTCTCTTTTTCCAGAATTGTCAGTCGTGGAGCCGATAGCAGAGGCGACGGAGAAGGGTGAAACCGCATCCGTCAGCTTCAGCACGGAGAACACGAGTTCCTGGCTTAGGGAGCATAACATGGACGCTGACATTCACTCGTACGCGAGGGCTAGACTTCTCAGACAAGACGAGTACTTCTTCCGCATTTGGCACTACGCCAAGAAGCTCTTCGAATAAGCATTTCCATGGTTGTTGACCGCGGAGAGACTGGCAAACGAACCCGTTCGTTCTTATCGAGGACCATACAAACTTACGGTATCAATAGTCAAAAGACTAAAAGAAACAGAAGCATGGGACAGCTTTAACACGTTATAATCACGATTACAATTTCTTCTTCTTCAATTTATCAACGTCATTTGGACAATTTAGGGAATTTTCTTCGTTCACGTATTTTCTATTGTTTTAAGACAACCTCTGACATTTTCAATCTTTTTTGTATCTCTCAGGTGAACATCGTTATAGACGACGCGACAGAACAGCAATGTTTAAAAAGTGTTCCTTTCTAGAATCAGCGTAGCGGCTAGATTTAAACTAAGAGTCGATACTGGATGGGTGTAGAATCTAGTCAGCCTAGAGTAATGTATTTTTTTTTTTCTTTCAACGGACCAAGACTTCCTCACGCATACTTGGAATCGATACTTAGACCCGAAGAGCAGAGTTTTGCTCTTCTGATTCTCTACGTAATCACCGTGCCTTGATAATCGTGTCGTTGGAAGCTCGAGTAAAATTGGTAGAACCCTTCGAGACGTTTGCATACAAAAAAAAAAAACTAAGAAACGATATTAGAAGTCTTTACGATAGCTTCTTTTAACGAACGCATTTTCTATCAAAATATTAACGTTTGAAGTGACTAATGAATTTTTATTAATGAACATAATCGCGATCGTAAAGTTTCTACATACTGTTTCTTCGTTTTACGGAAATACAACAGGTTTGAGAGGTTCGATTACTTGAATGAACCGAAGAATTCTATCGATTGCTCGAATTTCCAATCGCTCGAATAGATGGGATGTATGTTTAAAAGGGAAACGACTTCCTCGAGATTCCTTTTCGTACAAAGAAAGCTCCTGCTGAGCTTGTCAGAACCCCCGAGACTCGACGAAAAATGTGATAATCGATCGCTCGTAATCGAGTACCTTCTGTAAAGAAATAATTTAGGAACGATTAAGAGAATCTATAATTGAACCTTCCCGTCCTCATCTCATCCCTCTCCCCAAGCAATGAACCTTCTCTCCAAATCCTTTTGAAGATTGTATTTATATATTTGCGAACGGAAAGCAACGTTCGGTTACTCACCCGAGTTTGCGAGGATTACTTTTAGTATTTATTCGTAATGTATAATGTATATTTAATTATTACTCGTTATGGTTAATTATTCGTTAAAACGATCGTCGGCGTCGGTGCCGACGATGAATGCGACTGGTCACATGTAAGACTAGAAAACAAATGTGAACGAAGAAATGCCACGCGTTGTTAGTGCTGCGAGACGTACAAAATATAGGTGCAAGAACAACAGCATCATTCACTAACGGCGTGTCGCATACTTCGTGCGTTACACTGTAAGACATTTTGCGAATTAAATTATTGCAAATTATACTATATCCAGCTAGTTTTCTTTATTTCGACCGGACGTTGTTTCGCTCTTTGACTGCGGGTCAATTGGGGAGGAGGCGAACGCTCCGTGCGGTCGAGCTGCAACAGTACAAAGTGTGCCATTGCACCGAACGCCTATAGGCGTCGACAGTACACCGTGAGCGTCTGTAGGCGCCGATAGCAGTCAAAGGGAAAAACAGTATCAAGATGGAAATAAGTAGTTAAAGGAACTAACTTTCAAAATTAACCTTCAGATACTTTTGTGAAGAAAAGTAATAGACTTTTTTCAAACTTTCGTAAAATGTCATATTTCGATTTCGAGAATCTACTGGTTGAATTGAAAACGGAAAAAAGGACACAGACTGCAGGAAAGTGGCTTCTTCGAGAGAAAGACTTGCTGAATATTACAGTTTCTGGTATCAGGAAACTCGTATGGAATTCTCATGTGTTTGTTTAAGATATCAAAGCAACTTATATCGAGAATCTTTTCAGAAGTTTGCGAAGCCATCATTGGAGCTCTGAAGGACTATGACCAAGGTAAGGAAAGTTATTTAATATTTAAACTTTATTTTATTTGCATTGTTTGTTTGTTGTTCCGTCCGATGGAACAAAGAGCACGTGAGGATTTCATTTGGTACATTTATGACGGGTTCGCGACGAAAAGGCTATTCTTGAGTAAAGACGTTTTAGCGTATTGCCGGCAATACAAATTAACTTTTCCCTAACGAAGGACTTAGAATTTCTGTTCCGCCGCATCCTCAATAGCCAATCCAGGTCACAAAACTCGGCGATTCCGAATGGTAAATTAAAAACGGTACATCAAGACGGTACACGTGGAGGTTTACCTGGAGGAAAAACCGCGGCGTTGCCAAACCTTCGACGTCCTCACGTCCTTGCAAGGGTCACCCCACCCTTTCCAGGAAAATGACGCGCTACGGGCGCATGGAAGGGTGGATGTGACACTCAAGGGGCACGCTGATTGAAAAATTCAAATATTTCGGACATAGACCAATCAGCACGCTCCTTTAGCGCAAAGAGCGTCACATTTCGGACGCTCTACATTAACTCTCGAATTTGAGTCTTGAAACAAACATCAGTCGTGAACATCATTCAGTCGTGAACCAACAATCAGGTGTGCAAGAACAGGCAGCCGAAAACGATCATTCGAAACGTAACGTTCATAAATAATCATTCGTCAACAAACAGTCTGTCTTCGACCGTCGCAAGAGACAGCATCAGTCAATCACATATCGTTCGGCAAATTCAACGAATCAGTCTATCGAATCAGGTTCATCATTCGGAACCAAATTCAGCCCATTCAGCGCTCATATATTGAAACAGTTGTTCAAAATTAATTTGGCGGACAACGAGTCGCGAAAACCGTATACCAGAGAGGTGAACTCGAGATTTACTATTATTATGTAAACTTCGAGATTACTTTGTCTTGAGCGCGCACCGTCGAATTTATAGTTGAATCCATTCCCAAGTCGGAAATAAATAAAATATTATTAATATGCTGCTGAACCACCAGGTGCATGTAATTACTATAGAATCACAGTTTACATATGACATTTTTTTCTTTTGCTTTTTCTATTTTTTTTTAACATCTATGCCTTTATGATTCAAATTTTCTGCACTCATGTAGTAGGGTGATTATTATTGCCATTTGGCTGTAGCAATAGTTGTACCATCGACAAATTACAGAATAGAATTTATTGTTATAAACAAATTGTTTTTTATAAAATTTGTGAACATTTTCTGTTTAGACACAAGAAATCATGAAACATTTCCTTAAAAAGTTTGTTTGTATCTATGACAGTTTTTGAGATAGCATTTTCCAGCTGTAAGTTTAGGGGTTGATTACAACCCTTAAGCTTGCGGCTCAGCAGATAAAAAAATACGTGTCTCTTATTTTCTTCTGCTTAATAAGTCTACGAAGTTTCATCAAACTCGGAGATGGATATTTCAGGATTTTCCCTTGTCAGTATCACGCGCACGTGGCCGTTCTATTAGTCATCGTCTCGTTTGAATTTCTAACTTCTGATCTCACAAAATTTCTTCGCCTTTAACATCGATAATAATGTTAATGCAAAAATGATACTAATGAAAATATTATATTGTAAACAATATTCATAAACCCCAAAAAAATAGTGCAACAGAATGCCTTCTTCAGCGCGCATTCGTTTCTTTATCGCAATAATAAAAACAGTTTGGTACTATTAGGCATTCTGTAGCACTATTTATTTGGCATTTATAAATATTGTGCATAATATTGTATTCGTATTAATATCATTTTTGTATTAGCATTATTATCGGAGTAAAAGTCGAAGAAATTTTATGAGATCAGAAGTCAGAAATTCAAACGAGCCGATGACTGACAGAACGGCCACGGCGCGTGGCGCTCAGTGGCGCTGCGGTCTGCGCCACATAACCTCGCCTCATAGATGGGAACGCCGTCTTTCATAGCGTCTCCCGAGAGGCAGGAGTGGGGTTGACAGGTATTCTGAATAACGGTGTATATCTCGTCTCTATATAGTAAAGGTAAACATAGTGAATCGAGAATGCAGAAACCGGAAGCATCCCTTTATCGATAATTCGATACGTTCGGCGAGATATCTCGAAATAACACGATCGAACCATATAAGATGGCGGCCCATTAAAGAATTCATGTATGCGTGTAGTTGTGTTTTGTGCAGTGATTCCGTAGTTTTTTTCTTAACAATAATTTACCGAGTTTAATCATGGGGTAAGTGGCAGTCGCAAACAAGCATTATAATGTTCGTCGAAATAGCGTCGATATCGGTACACAAAACGGTGTGTAAGGTACTCTGTTTACATCGCATATACTTACGTGATCTTCTGTTTATTTTTGGAATAAATCCCGTTCACGTTTATTAGATTCTTAACATTTTTCACATTGCCCGGGGCAGCCGAGCAAATCCGTACGAACGGTGCAGTTTTTTACACGATGATCTTTGATATGCGTACGTTGAAAAAAATAACCTAGTTTTTGCGTCCTGTAACTGTCGTGTTTCGCAACAGATTACGCTTGATGCCACTTGATTGCATGCAAGCGACCATTCCACTACGTGGACCGCGTTTAAAACGGTTAAACAAACACGTGGAATTGACAGCGTTCTGTTATCGTTTAATTTGTGTAATTAATACATTTCATGAATGTTTCAGTACATCGGACTTAGAATGTTTAGAATCAAAGAGGGACGTCGTTGCCATAGATTCTGAGTCCGACATGTTGACCGACCAAAGAAAAAAGAAGAAAAGAAAACACAAACACCACAAACACAAGAAGGACAAGCTGCTCGAAAGAGAAGATGGAAAGATAGAACGGCAGGAACGGTATGCATAATATGTACCTTAAATGCTTTATATTAACCCGTTTTCTATTACGTGTGACATTAAATACAACTTTTTAGTAAAAGGCACAAGAAACATAAGAGACCTAAGAAGGAAAGGGAAATTGAAAATGGATTGGTGGATGAAAAGTCACGACCTGTTCAAAAGGATGTTGGCGTGAATGGCAAAGTAAAGAATTCGCTATTAGAAGTGGTTTCTACGGAGGAAAGCGAAGATGAAAAATTAATAGATTTAGATTCAGATGAAGTAGATTGTACGATCATTGAAGATGATATTGACCTTGAAGAGTTAATGAAACAAAAGGTTTACCACTTTACTTACAATATCGTTTTTATGTAAATTTATAACCTGTTAACCGCTTTTAATGTTTACATAGGAACGTTTGCAAGCTTGCTTAGTTCAGTATCTGTCAGACGAATCTGAAAAGGAGGATAAGGAGCCAGACCAAGATGAAGCAAAGGCTACAGAAACACCTGATGTTATACTTGTAGAAGATGATAGTGAAAATGACAATATACCCACTAAAAAGCGAGCTAGGAGTAAATCCGGTAGCAGGGAACGCAAAAAGGCAGCAAAACCTGAAAGACGTGTTGTAGTGGATATGAGCAGGGATCGAAGAAGTCGAGAGGAGCATAAAGACAAACGTAGAGATGTAGATAAGAGAAGAGATGATAAAGTACGTACCAAGGAAGTGGTAAGGAGAGATGATGGCAGAAGAGATGACAGGCAAGTAAGGAAACCAAGCGAAAGATACAAGGAAGAGTCTCGAAAAGAAGATAATAAAAGAAGGCCAGAAGATGACAAGAGAAAAGATTCTGTCAAAAGAGATGAATTACGCAAAAGGGAACAAGATAGGCGGTATGTTAAATACGAAAAATTGAAATCCTTAACACATTGACTGCCACAGTGAAAGCAGCCATTCCTAATCAAACACGATATAATTTACTATTTCTTATATAAATAGTAAAAAAAAAACAAGATTTGAGCACTCCATCGTGTTCTTCTGTTCCTACATTATTGTTTCAATATGAAGTTTGCTCAGAATTTTGTGACACTCAATAATTATTTAATTAAATTAAATTTGAGGTGTCGGTCACCGGTGACCGCCATGGCGTTCAACGTGTTAATGTCATATTAATCAATATTTCTTTACAGGGAAGAAGAACGACGACGAGATGCGGATCATCATAATTCCAGGTCACGCAATGACTTCAAATCACTGGATAGGTCTGATAAGGTTTCAAAACACGATAGTCGCGATACATTGGAGAGCAGAGAACGTCAGAGCAGCCGAGACCGACATACCAGTCGTGATAGACACGTTAGCCGAGACCGGCATGCTAGTAGAGATCGACCTCCTAGCCGTGATCGACGTAGTCGAGACCGACCCTCGAGCAGAGACCGACACAGTCGTGATAAAAGGGACAGCAGGGAACGTCATGCAAGCCGGGAGCGACACAGGGACGGTCGAAGTAGTCGTGATCACATTGACGTACGAGATCGACGAGATAGTAGAAATCGCGAGAGGATTAGGGAACGCTCAAGAAGTATAAGAAGATCTCGCAGCCCGATCAGAAGTAGACTAGACAGAGATCGAAACGATCGCTACAAAAACTCTAGATCGCTGTCTCGAAGTCGTAGAGACAGGGACAAACATATGAGAGACCATGATAGAGATAGAGAGAGAAATGGTAAAAGAGAGCGTGGTGATAAGTATAAAGACTCTTTGTCAGAGGGTCTCAAAGTGGAACATTCAGACAGTTCAAGCGAAGAGGATATTAGGGATATCGATATTGAAGAAGAAGAAGATGAAGAAGCGATTATAGAGCGTCGACGGAAACAAAGAGAGGAGCTTCTTAAAGTATGTTTATTGTATAATATTTGTTTTTGTAATAGGAATGTGCGGCTACCCGTGATTATGGGTTTGGGTTGGGTTGGAAGAAGTCGAGCGGGAACCGTCCGGGAATCCGACGTTATGCTACGATTTCATAGTCTGTTACTCATAAAATCATAGGCAGGCTCAAGTCGGAATAAGTCACGTTCATAGTACATACGTTCATGTATGCATAGTATACATGTGCTATCAACTGTTAAAGAAGGTATAATGTAACCTAATAATTACTAAATTCAAAGGGAGAGAATATTACAAATACTTTTAGCTGTAATAGCATACTTTTAATGTCAATTAGCATGAAAGAAACATAGTTTGTCTATATTTATCGTTCTACAGTATTATTATAAGTATTATATTTTTATCACATAGCACCACATTCAATCATTTGTGCAGCAGAATTAATCTTTTGAACATTTGTACATGTCGAGGTTTCATACCCGATCCATCCTGACCGCTCGAGTACCCGACATGTCCGATTACCCACACATTACAAACAGTATTTATGTTTATTTTTTATTTTTGTTTAGAGATTAGGCGGACCAAACGAAGACTCGAATATGTCTGCTGACATAGCTACTGTTCCTGCTACTCCACCTTCGGAAAGTCAATCAAATGTATCACAGAAATCGATAGAAGTCCCATCTAATAATAATGAATCCACTTCAGAAAGTCATACCCCGCCACTGCCCGAGAAACCAAAGTCACCACAAACAGTTAAAAAGAGAAAGTCTAGATTTGAAGATGCTCCACCGGAGGAAGCTGAAAAACTCGAAGAAGCGAAACCAACGGACAAAGTCAAACAGGAGGAGAAGCAAAGCGCGAAGAAATCCAACGAGTGGGATATGTTCGCAGAAGCGGATAATATTGGCGATTTTAATGTACGTTTGCAAACTTGTATTCATGAGGATTTTAATTTTATTTTAATTATTATTCTTTTATGCAGAGTCCCACTGTTGAAGGGAAGCGACAAGGTGGACCAGATAATCCAAGTTTAACAGATAACTGGGACGATGCTGAAGGGTATTATAGGTAAAACATATTATTCATGTTTAATGTTTCTTGCTGAATGTTAATACAACTTTTAACCGATTACTTCCATTTTTAGAGTGCGAGTAGGTGAAACGTTAGATTCCAGATACGTTGTTTATGGATACACAGGACAAGGTGTATTTAGTAATGTTGTGAGGGCTAGAGACAGTGCCAGAGGCAATTTGGACGTAGCTGTAAAAATAATAAGGAACAATGAAATAATGTAATTATAAAATCTATCTTCATTTACAATATGAAAAAATTGCCAGTATATTAACAATTTTCGTTCTCATTACAGGCACAAGACTGGCCTTAAAGAATTAGAAATTCTTAGAAAACTGAATGATGCGGATCCAGAAGACAGATTCCATTGTCTACGACTTTTTAGGCATTTCTTTCATAAAAATCATTTGTGTATGGTTTTCGAACCTTTAGCTATGAATTTAAGAGAGGTAAGTATTTGTTTTCAGTGCTTCGTTACTGAACCAGTTTCATGTGTAACATTAATGAATTTTCTTGTAGGTTTTAAAAAAATATGGCAAAGACGTTGGTTTACATGTTAAAGCGGTAAGATCGTATACGCAGCAACTTTTCCTTGCTCTAAAGTTATTAAAACGTGCAAATATTCTGCATGCTGACATCAAACCGGATAACATTCTAGTCAGTGAAAGCAAGCTAGTACTGAAACTCTGCGATTTCGGTTCTGCGTCTCACGCTCATGAGAACGATGTAACACCGTATTTGGTATCAAGATTTTATCGAGCACCTGAAATTAGTAAGTATCACGTATTTTTATCATCCCGTACATGTATAATTAGTCTGAACAACTGTTCCAATCTCTTGAGTTATTAACTTAACACCTCTAACAAATTTCAATGACTCACGATCTGTCAAATTTTCTTGGCACAAAAACTCAAGAGATTAATCCCTATTTACTGATCACTCATGTACTTTAAACCAGCTTTTAATAGCCGTGCATAGCATGCCCTTTAAAACATGGTGAAATCGATTCGAAAATATGTACACGAACAGATTATTTCGTAGCGGCTAGATTCATTGGGCGCATATTTTCCGATATCGAAATATTAACGGAAACTCTGTGTGACAGCTCTGATATTATTGATCGAACCCACATTGGGATAGATCTCCACTGTCATAGAGATTTAATAACGATTGCTATCTACTGGAAGTAACATTGCCATTTTCTAGTTCTTGGTATACCGTATGATTTCGGCATTGACATGTGGTCCGTGGGATGCACCATATACGAATTGTACACGGGAAAAATAATGTTCTCGGGCAAAACGAACAACCAAATGTTGAAATTCTTCATGGATCTAAAAGGCAAAATACCTAATAAGCTGATTAGGAAAGGCATGTTCAAGAGCCAACATTTTGACTCTAACTGTAATTTCCTGTATCAAGAAGTTGATAAGGTCACGGAGCGGGTAAGTTGTCTTTCTACTGTTTTTTTCCATCCTTGTTCTTTGCCGTCTGGTAAGTGACTTCAGATTGCACACGTTCACGAATGAGCATCGATCAAGAGCTCATACTATTCATAGAGTTACAAATGATTGTGTTTCTAGGAGAAACTTGTAGTGATGTCTACGTTGTCTGCCTCTCGTGATCTTGGCGCAGAGTTGGGTGGACACTCCTTGCCGCCAGAACAAAGTCGAAAAGTTGGACAGTTGAAGGATCTTTTGGAGCGAACGTTGATGTTGGACGCAGGAAAGAGAATCACTGTGAACCATGCGCTGGCACATCCGTTTATACAAGAGAAAATCTAGGTAACCCTGTCCGGGGTCCTTGCACATCGGAGAATTCATTGACGTAATTTTACAAAATGTTTGAAATGACACCGCTAACGATTCGTTGTATACTGATACAAAAAACACTAACATTAAGCGGTGTCTGTTTATATTGAATGTCCTGTATCCGTTTTAGCAGAAAGAGGCGGTGCAAAATTTCATGTTTCACTCGCTCCGTCTTGTAGTAACAAAGAACGAACAGAACACGAGAGAAAACAATTAACTAAACAAAAAAAATATGTATATATACATACGAGGGAAACAAGTTATTTGAATCATACATGACATTGTGCTCTATCAATCTGAACTGTATTGTTTAACGGATGATAACTATTGCAGGTCAATAGAGTGCAATATTTTTATATTAATTATTAACCAGTACGAACGTGACGAATAAATCTTGGAGTTCACCGATGCATTTACCAACTCATAAGAGCGACATATTTATACGGCTCGGAACAATGTAGTGGATCAGGGCGTAAAATCTTTTTCGTGTAAATCTTTGAAAATCGAACTCTTGCTTAGATTTGGTTTATTTCTTCTCTTTCTCTGTGCACAGTGGTGATAAGTAATAAATCAACGATGACGGTAGAAGAAGAGGCTCGCTGAATAACATGTGGTAATCGTAATCTTCTGTGGACGAAATGAAAACTGGGAAAAGTGACCGCCTCTTTCAGCATGAACTGGCCATCGATACTTAGCATAATGGTGGTACATAGTATTTTTCTTTTTCTCAATATTTCGAATTTAAAGCGCGACTTCTTTACGAACGATATCTCGTATAAATTATTAATTATATCATAAATCATTATTGATAATGTGTTACGTTCGCGACAAAGGATTCCGTGTTTATGAAATTGTAAAACTTTCACTGAATCTGATCGTACGATTCGCAAACGGTTTTTTTGTTCTTCTGTGCCGGCGACGAGTGCGCACGGTATCGGAGCCTAGTAACAAGGAGGACTTGTACTAACAAAGAAGAAAAAAAAATTGTATAGTAAGTAGGTTATTGAAATAAAACGACACATGCTTAACAGAATGAGAAACGAGCCCTGTATTTTATACTTTCAGACTATTAATCGCGCGCAGCTCGTGCAATTAGAGGCACGTACCGTAGACATACTTCATTTTACGAATATAACGATGAAAACGTACCGATTGTAACCCGTTTTTTTTTTTATTTAAGTGACGTGGTGATACGTAGATAACGTGTGTTAACAGGAACTACTACAGAATAAGTCAATGACGATAGCAACTCAATTACTGTTGACTGTTAATTACCGCAGATAATCATTTTCACGTTTGACCTTGCATTTATTTAGATATCAATGTAAGGAACTATAAGATGATAATAATAATGTATATATTTGCACTGAGAAATAGAAGTTTAAAGTATATACCAAATGGATATTGCATTTGTATATGAATGAAAATTATTTAACACTCGATATTAACATAATAACGTTCGTCCTTAGGTTTATCATGAAATTTATATGATTCTGTTTCAACAAATATGTCGGTAGCATACCATTATATTTTTCTTTTTATTTAACATTGCGTTGTTCATTTGTAAGATACAACAGAACGTCAATGCTGTTTGAATGGTTCATGGTGTACACTTTACCTGGCAATATTGTACGAGGCTGCTTATGTTTCAGATGAGTCTTCGATTGAAAGCATCGTTAAGCTCGGGTGGACCTTTCGTGGGCTTTTAACGCCGATCCCGTTGCAAGGTATTCATGGGGGCCTGCCTTATGGGATATTTAGTATATCCGTTACTCATTAAATGACGTGTATAGCGAATCGAAACCCGCATAATCGCATCGTAAACAAAATCAAATCATTTTAACAACAATCCTTGTTCTGTTGCGCTTTGGAGAACGGTTTAAATTAATCTGATACACGTTCAGGTCATCATACATAATAACTTCAATAGAGAATTGCACAATTATATTGCGACAAATAATTTTACATATCAGAATTTTCTTTCATTGTCACTTTGCATAAAGCATGAGTACTTTGATTAAACGAATAAGAAGCTTTGATTCATTGAGATAATATAAAAAGGGGGAAGTAGATGTTTCGGGCACATTTCAATACAGATATAAAATGAATACACAGAAATCCGAATTAATTTGCATCTTTCTAATTGGCAATTTGGTAATGTTTCACTTGTAGCCCTCCCTGTGAGGAGGGGAGGCAATGGAAGAGATGATGAAATCACAGTTGGTGGAAAGCAATGATGATAAAGGAAATCGGGTGATGTCTTCGCAGCAACAGCTTTTGGCAACTGCATAAAAGTCACGTCTATCGCAAAAAAGGAACGCCAATTGTTTTATTAAATTTATATCAGCAGGAAGGTTTGTCTTAGAATTTCGATCAGGTTTATGAGACCGTAAGTACGTGGACAGGTAAGGTATATGTGTAAGAATTATGTATTACGGGATTATAAATTTGACGCTGATCAAATACTTTGATACGATTTCTTATATAAATACAGGTAACATAAGTGAAGGTACCATACTAATGCTTGTGGCTTTCAGTTTTCAGATCACTAAGAAACAAAATGTTTAAAAACACTTTAAGTACGATGAACGAATTTTGTGACAATTATTGTAGTCAAGCATGTAATTCGAAATGTGTAAGGTGGAAATTGTCAACGAAATAAATTACTCACATACGTAATGGGATAAATAAATTTATTTCACATTATATTTTGATATAATATTTTATGCTTAATGATAAGGAACAATTTAAATTGCACCTATGTGTGTCTGTTTCCAATGTACAACATTGTTAGCGATCATTTCTATTATCATATGTACCTCGTTTATACTAGACTTTTTAGCTATATTGTCATTTCTATTTTCAACGTGTATGTAAGAGGCTGAAATATAGGTACATTTATAAACATTGATACTTGTTATTTCAATCCGTAAATCTTAAGTGACAAAAAAAAGCGATAAAAATGTCGTCGTTTATGTATTGGACTTAAACTTATACATCAACGAAAGAGAGAATAAAGTACATAATAAAGATTTTATGTACATTCAACGTGTAGTAGTTGGGGTGTACAATATCGCTTCAACTCTACATTAGGTACTTATTTTTGTTCCATATACTTCAATAGTTTCAGTCGCGTTCAGGGTAATACTGAATCAATACTTTGGATAATTCTTGAGCTAATTCCATGGTTGAAGCACAAAGAACTCTTCTGCTCATTACATCAAACGGACCGCCTGAAATCGAACCATGTATATGTTACAACAAATTCAGAGAATCAAAATCTTAACAAACTTTGTAAACACGTCGTCATGTAACTTCATAGTAATATAATTTATGATTAAATCAATTACCAGCTGGATCTATGCAAACACCACCGGCTTCTCTTACAATGAGATCTCCAGCTGCAATATCCCAAGCATGGATACCATACTCAAAGGACACGTCCGCTCCACCGAGAGCAACCATACACATATTTAAAGCTGCCGATCCTAGACATCGTATTCTGAAAAATACAATAGAAGAATAAGTATCTGTCAAAAACTAATTACACAGAAAACTGAAAAATCAAGTTAAAAACTAGTTATGTCACCCATGAACTTGTGGTGTAAGATTGTTGGCATTCTCCAAAACGATTTTCATTTTCTCTGGATCTCTGCTCGTACCCATTTCCATCATAACAAGTGCCTTCCGTAATTCTGCAAAATAAGATGGTTAAGTGAATGTTCTTTGTGAACATGTTAGAAGAAAGAAATTGAGTATGAAAATAGGATTTTCGTTACCTGTCTCTGCGGATACTTGAATGGGTGCTCCGTTGAGAAAAGCACCACAACCTTTACGCGCAGAGAAAAACTGTTCCAAGATCGGATTGTAAACAACCCCAATTTCGGCGGACTTATTGATCAGCAACGCGATTGATATGCAAGTGTGCGGTAGCCCGTGAACGAAGTTCATTGTGCCGTCGATCGGATCGATGATCCATGTCGGCGCATCTGTTAGCTCGACTTTACTCCCGAGTGAACTGCTTTCTTCGCCAATGAATCTACAAAAACATACTCCACTTTAGTAATCAGAAATATTTATTACAGAAAATACAATTTTATTAATTGCAAACTTGAACAACATAGCAAGTTCACTGTGCCTTAACACTTTAAAGCCACTGTCACACACACGGCATTATATTCATTTAAATAACGTCCATATAAAATAAATAAATAACTGTGACTAAGGAAAAATATTCATATATTAATAAAGTAGAAACCGTATAATATTCAATGTAAAAAAAGTATTGTAAAATGTTTCCTTATTTAAGGATTTTTAGATAATTAATGTCTGAAAATTGCTGTACGGCTGTTAAAGTGTTAAAATGGTTGTTCAGAACAATTTATATGGAGAAAGATTAATTAAAGTATGTAATTATTATACACAGGCCAATATACAATATTGTAATTATATATAAGAATTTAATACACGTGGGTGAGGGTACAGTGAAGGGTGCAACATGACAACGAATGACAATTTCTGTTACATCAAATACAATTTTGTTCGTGCTGTCCTGATCCTAGTTATTAAATAAATTTCTATAGGTATAGTATGAACAGTTCACGAACAGTTGTACAGACACTCGTATGATCGAATGGAAAATTCCATTAACCGCATCATGAAAGCCCTTCATAACTGATCTTGTCCCCTGTAGCTTGATCAAACATGTATTAATGCGCTTAAACAGGATACAACGAACCGAACGTTTCGAACAACACGCGCGTCCAAATTGTATTTTATGGAAGACATTGTGCATTATGATTCACTGACGAACAAACGGTCCATTGAGCGAACCAGAAAAATTCCTTCGTCACTCGTTCCGGATAATTTTAATGGACTTTATCTTTTTAACTGGAAGTATATTCCGTGTAGTAATTCATGAACGTTTTTTCTATTGAAAAATTACAAATTATTTAATTAGTACTTTGAGTGTTAACAATCAATATTTACTTGACCATTTATAGTATTAATACATGTATCTAATAAGGTTTAATATAACCACTAAATTAATTATGAAAATCATTAATAATACTGATTAAAAGGATATAATTTGAGGTTATGTTCGTTTTCTATAACAATTTAGAAATTTGGTATGTTCAGTTAATACAGCATGGCACTCAGTGTTAAGTGCGACCAAATTTCACAGGGTCTGCTATACAGGAAAATTATTGTGTTAGGACTTATTAAATATATATGCTAAACATCATTAATATACAGGATGCTTCATTTTTCTTGTCCAATGTCAAGGTCATTGGGATCTCGAGGAAAATGGAAGTCATTTCAAATACCTTTCACAGTAAACATTTTGCACAGAAATACAAAAAAATTCCAATTGCCCTCAAACTATCATGTTTTCGACGACTCAAGGTCATTTGAAGGTCAACACACTATCCCCGTTCCCGTTCGATTCCGTCAGTTGCTACAACATGATGACAAAAGTATATAATTATTGTTAAAAAAATATAGATGAACTTGGGACTCGAAAAAAAATGACCGTCAGGTTAAACGTCGTTGATCAGTATTTTCGTCCTTCTCAACTGAACAACTTCTTCCTTGCACGTTTTTTTGTATAGTTAAAGCGGATGGGATAAACGAAACATCCTGTATAATCTGTTGCATGATTATTACTATAGTTATTCATAAAATATAGTAAGAAAACATTCGACTGAAAGATTATAAGGCAATACGTACTTATGGTCAGGAAATTTGGAAGATAAACTGTCGACTAATAACTTCTCGACCTTTTGATCCCATTCCGTAACCAGATCGACTTCACATGATTTTGTCATACAATCCTTCGGTTGATCAATTTTCTCCCTCACGATCTGCAAACGTCAGAATTATGATTTAACTTTATTCTCATTTTTCATTTCAATATCATTCGTTTTACTTGCGCAAACGATATATCTTAACCCTTTGAGCGCGGAATACCTTCAAGCTAAACCCTTTTTGTGAACTATGAAACTCTAAATCTGGTTGCCATATTGCGTACCATATCGTCTTCTAGACTTTTTCAATAGTTTCAAAAACAAGTACAAAATAAATGGAATCTCGATTATTGGTTTGAATTTCAATTTTTAAAAATTAAATAAAATTGTATTTAAACGTAAATAAATTTAAATTATTTTTGTTGAAAAACTGTTTTTGGAATTATGGGAACATAAATGCATATACATACAGTGACTCACGAAATTAATCAAATGTTCTCGTAATTAATTTTCTCGTCTTAATTTATTACAGATATTGTAACCTTGTTTCAGACCACAGTGTCCTGAAATAGTATTAAATAAAAGAATGATCAAATAACGTATTCATTTAATTAATTTCGTGAGTATTTGGTAAAAAGACTGACGATTTGGTTAGTATCGAAAATATAAGCCAAAGAAGTTTATAAGACGCACATACGGGTCCACAGCACGCAAAGGGTTAATCACAGAGTTAGTAGGGTTCGAATCACGAATAAAAAGATTGTTAATCATAAACTGCTGCTGACGTCGTCTAAAATAGTACGTTACTATGAATTATTTGATCGTATTCCGTTATTTGTAAAATTCTTATCCGCTCAAGTTTGTAAATCAGTGAAATAAAATGAATAACAACAATTAAACGATAATTGTTTCGCGACCTTTTACTCTTGTTTCATCGTATCGAAAGAGAGTGACGAAATAGCAGGGAAACATTTCAAATTTCGCGCGCACGGATCGTGCAATCTGAAAAATGATACACGATTCGAATTTGAATAGTACATGCGACGAAAGCAATTCGACGTAATTACTATTCGACTTGTTGTTGTCGTACTACGAGAGCATGAGAAGTGATAGGTTATAAATTATAGTAAGTCGTACTGAACCGTCGTAACGTGAAACGTGACAGTGTCATTCCGCCCAACTCGATGAATCCATTTCTCAGAAGCCGAACGAGTGCACGCTCACATCTATAAATTAACATGATTATCTATCCATCACGAAAAACGTATCCTCGCAAAATCATATTACATAACGAAACGTCGTACCATATCTCCTGTCGATCGATTTTAAATAAAAATTTCTATTCATCTTCTGACGAACTCGAAACGATAGTTGACCCCTTTATTTCGAAAGGAGCACAAGTCATATTTCCGGAAAAAATTAGTTAACGCTGTTGCGGTTACAAATTTGCATGATCTGCTTATCTAGAAACAATTTATTGTCAGGACGTCTCAAAATCTCTGCCACTGAATCGATTAAAATTTAGTTATTAACCGGAATTGCAGACATATTTATTTTGAAAATGGTTTAAGCCACTTTAGTAGTATGGAAAATGGTTAATTCGTTAATATCCATAGAAAAATAATTATAAATGCTTGACAGAATAAATATAAAATAAATGTCGCCATAGTGAGCAATAATAATTTTAAAAATATTAAAATACAAAATCTTAAGTATCTCAGAATACCAAGTGATTTATGCCACTCTCAAAATAAAGGGATCAGTTAAAGTTTAAAGTTTGTTATATAGGGTGTCATCTAAGATTAGAACCTACAATACCTGTTTTTTTAAACTACCAGAAAATTTCTAAAAAATTGATATTTTGGCTTGAATAGGAAAATACGTATAATAGTTAGGAGAATCGTTTCTCGAAGTTGCATTTATCCATATTTCAAGGTCACCGATATTTTTCCTAATGAAACAACATTTTCATTTGAACACTGTTGTACTTGGACAAAAGATAAATTCGATCATATAAAATATGTTGACCTTTGGACAAAGTTTTCAGTTGTCACAGCCTTTATTAAGAAACAACATGCAATTAATATTCAATAATTTTGTATATCCTCTGAGAAAGAGATTACAGAAATGTTCAGGTGTCAAGTGGGTGATTCTTGATTACAAGTTGTTTCTAAACAAACGACGAAGTTCTGTTGTTTATAAGAAGTCTACAGGTACAAAATAAGTGCACACTTTATTGTCTACATTATAATATTATGTTTTACCAATAACTTTTGAAAATTTTCTCTGAAGGTCAATGTATCTTATGTGAGTGAATTTATTCTTTTCTTTCAGCTACAATGTAACATCGAAAATACGTGATTGCATTAAAAAAACTATCGATGATCTGAAAATTTTGAAAAACATAAGATTAAGAAAAGAATTTTTTCTTGTCACAATATTTGGCTCTTCAAGACAAAGATCTTGTTCCTCAGACGTTTTCTCGTAGCATCAAAAAAAAGGGAGATACTTTCGGTACTAATTTCAGTTGACTCACCCCGTGTATCGAATATCGAACAACGTTCTGTTGTTGTGAACAACGTTGCGTGAATCGACTCGAAAACAACGGAGAAAGTACGCTTGATAAGGAAGAACTCGATTGAAATCCGAAGCTGCGTGGAAAATCGATAATCGTGGCCCGCTATCGGCCAAGAATAACTCGATACTCGAAACAGTGCCGCTTTGTCGAGAGTTTCATCAAAGAAAACGTCACTCACCGAGCCAGCTTCCTTCACCAATCGAAGGACAGCCATGTAATACTCATCGATTTCGGACATGATTTAGCGTGTTGTTTTGGAACGATGAAATGGAAACGAGTTCAGAGTTCCGTCATAACAGAGAGCGAAAGCAGCGCAAAACGTCTGATGGCAACGGCTGCCGACCAACTGACGTAACATCTCGTCAGTTGGTTTTTAAAACAGTCGACACTGGCTGGTTTCTGTGAACGAAAGCGATAGTGGCGACCCGCCTCGCTGAAAGCAAGATTCACCTCATATATTTGCGATACGATCCCCAAACGCAAATCAATGTTCGCGTATTTCTTATTTAACAAATTGGGCGAGATTTTACGTCGACTTGAAAATGAGTATACATGTGACTGAACGGATTGAATAGGCTGGAAATTTATTTTGTATACTTGCTGTTGATGTCTGTGAAGTTTTTAATTTTTCAATTCTTTTAACTTGTTAGGCTGGAGAGATGAGTGAACAGTTTGATGAAAACTGTCACGTACACGTGATTTCATCCATTTGAATAACACTTGTGTTGAATAAATAACTGGGCGTACCTATCACTGATAAAAAGTAAATAACCAAGTACCAGAACTGGCCAACAACTAATTTTCGGTAGATATTTGCAGCCATCAAAGTGTTAGGTCGTTTGTGAGTAACTTCAATATAGATACGACGAGTAAACTCATCACGAAATTTTAACACCCAGCCAAAAATCGCCATTTATTTATTCATTCTTCAGAACTAAATTGAAGTATATTTGTATTTTTTAACTATATACGTAAGAGGAATTTCTGGTAGAGAAGTAGCACAGCTACTGTACGATAACTTAATCTTGAGATTTCGGGGCGGGACTTAGGTTGTCTCACGCAAATCATATGGATTTAGCCACTCCACGTTCTCATAATACTTTTGTGAAAAATGCAAGTAGAATTTTTTAAATAACATCCTATACTTTACAAAAAACTCGAGAATACTATTTAGCGACAAGAATACGTAAATAATTCGCTGTCAGCGTAGACAGGTCTCAAGACCAAGTCGTCGAACAGTAACAAGGTTAAATCGTGAAGTATACTCGGATGATTCAAAACCATTGATGAGGAATGAAACAGAAAATTCAATAACAAAAATAAACGAAGTACAGATCTTATTTATTTTCCACTGCAAAATGATTACGTAACTCCCTGAATCCTGAAAGATGAAAAAAAAAAAGTTACACGATCGACGAAATCTGAAAGAGGTTGGAAATAGTTTTAGATCGAATAAATGAATACCACAATTTCGCTTAACAGGGCCATAATAATTATGTCTTTCAACATAGATGTATTTACATATATATACTTTTGCATTATTCCATATAATATACATATATATATTCTTTAAATATATATATATCGTTATCACACCTATAGTTGATTTGTTCCGCGAGGAATGATATGTATGTGACATGCTCCAACAGGGAGAGCACGAGGCAACGTTTCGTTTGGCTCGTTTACGTATAGTATAACAATTCTTTGAAAACCAGCCTTCTAAAAAAATTACAGGAAATGTTGACTTCCTTGTTAGTGCGTTAATAATCGTGCGTATACTTAGGTCTTTCGTTCGTCAGACGGACGAACGGTCACTGTAAAAAACATAATTTGCTAAAATTAAATATCCCGTTATGCTCTGCTCATGTCTGTCGCCTCGACAAAACTTATTCTTAATAGTTCTTGCAGTACACTTCAATAAACTCAATTAATCTAACATTTTTTTACAAAGTCCCTTCGAATTCGAGACAGATCGAGATGCTTTCGTGGACGCGTTCGTACTTTCAATAATGGACAGTATTAAATAACTTGGCCGTTACTGGACAACGGGACAATTTATTTCTTCGACATAAACCGGTTAGAACCTGTACGAATGCAGGCGTTATCAGAAGTTGTTGGAAACTAAACGGGACACCGGATAAGCCGAAGAACAGCAACAGAAGATATCGCAAGATCTAAAAATGATTTGAAATTTCACCCTGAAACGGAAACTGATTGAATTTGTGCACAATGGCACATTATCCCAACGTTACAGTTCCGCAGCATAATATAGCGTTTTCAGTGTAAACGTGTACAAATGAACTCAAACGGTTTTGTAAAGATTAGAAAATTTCTCAAGATACTTTCATGGTAATCGATGGAACCATCGACCGCGTACGATGAGCGCACGCATTATAAAATTCTTTGCTTGTCAACACTACTATTTTGCATATCTCTCGATTTTTATATCCGCAAAATACTGCTGCTCTGACCTGATCGGTGCGCAAAAGATTAATGCGATACACTTACGATCGATTTCTGAAAAAATCGCAAATATATTCAGTGTTTCGTCAGATCTGCGATACGCAATCTCGAAGTAATTTTCGTTCCGTTTCGCTTTCGCGATGATTATCTCGTTTATAATATTTTCGTGGCGTGTTTCTTATTTTTAGTACTTTCGTAACGCGTACAATCATCTCTGAAATTGTCTAAATGCGTCTTTCGTTTTAAATGATGAAACCAGCAACGATTCATGGAACGTTGCGTACATCGTTGGGAGGGAACGATGCTGTAGCGACTGAACCCGGTTGAAGGCAGTAGCTGTTACTGCGCATTCTGCTTGACAACAAAGTAATCGATAAATATACAGTATAAATAATAGCTATCGACAGAAAGGAAATGATTCTAATATAAAAAAAGGAAGTTTCGCTTTGCGAGTGACTTCGCCTTCAAACGAGTCACTCTCTCGTCTCGGTATCAACAACAAAGTGTCGCGTTATTTGTTACGGTAACTCGATGTTATGTTTGCTGATCGGTCACCGGAAGCGTGTCGTTTTCTCTTTTCTCTAAGCTACTACTTTTCGCGTTATCTCCATCGAAGACGATTATGCACGTTGCCGAAGCCTCCTTAAACTCGCGGCCTCAGCTGGAACAGAAGATCAACGATGGTCTCGTCGGCTAATGTTGAGACGTCCCCAACGTTTTTATCGCCAGCCGCGATTTTCCTCAGTATGCGTCTCATAATTTTACCAGATCGCGTCTTTGGCAGTCCTGGCGCGTGCTGGATGACATCCGGTTGGGCGAATGGTCCGATTCTTTCTCGTACTACGAAAAACAGTAAAATTACGAAATCTTAATCTCAAATGGTCTAGCTAAATACCGTAAGGAATAGTTATAATATCAAAAAAATGAAAGAAGAAAATGTTTCGCTGTCTTCACTAAAGAATGAAGAAATATAAATAAATTTTTGAAATTTGCAATAGAGTTTGTAATATAAAGGCAAACGTAATATTTTTTGTAATATCGTAAGATTGTAAGTACGAAATTCCCTTTTGCTCTGTTAATCTTGTTTCGGCGTTAATTGGTATCAACGTGATAAGATAGGAAAACAAATATTCGTATAGAGAACATACGCAACATGTAGTGTAACAGACTTACTATTTTCCATTTTTAGCTCACCTTTCTTTTTCAGTTCGTCTTGAAGTTTCTTATCGAACTTGTTACCCTCATTTGGTGTGATAAAACAGTAGAGACATTGTCCTTTCACAGGGTGTGGTTTACTAACTACGGCAGCTTCAGCTACCGCGGAATGTTCCGTCAATACGCTTTCCACTTCTGCAGTAGACATCAGATGACCAGACACGTTCAACATGTCGTCAACACGGCCAGTTACCCACAGATAGCCGTCAGCGTCACGTCGAGCACCTGAAACCATACAAATTGTTATTTTTTCAATCCAATAAGAAAGAATATTCCTTTGAAAATTCACTATTTAATTAATATAAGTAAAATATAACTGAAAGAAGGGAATCTGTTTTAACTCCTTCTAACAAAAGAACATGTACGTCGAGCGTCGACTATTTTCCTTTTAAAATGGATACAACCATGGATTGACTTACAGACATGTTTACTCCAAATTTTAAATAACACTCATAATCATGAAACCTAATCAACAACACTAATGCAGCAATTCTTCTACAAGCCAAAACCTTAACAGTTTCCGTACCGACATTTTTCATTGACAAGGAAACAGAAGTCGTACAAAAGTTGCAAAATGCCGATTCAGAAGGTTAAAGCTCGTCAGATTTTCGACTCCAGAGGCGATCCAACTTTAGAAGTGGACATAATCACTGACGTAGGACTGCTGAGATCATCGGTACCGTCGGTTCTGGTACCCACTCCGAACCAGGCGCAGGAACTGAGAGATGGAAATGAAGCTATATACCACGGACGTTCCGTCTTCAGGGCGGTGGACGTCGTGAACAACATAATAGCACCGCAAATTTTGAAATCGAGGCTGGAAGCTTGTCAGCAAATGGAGATAGACAGCTTATTGAACAGACTGGACGGTACCGAAAATAAATCCAAGTTAGGCGCAAACGCTATTCTTGGTGTCTCGCTTGCTTGCTGCAAGGCTGGAGCAGCAAAGAAAGGACTTCCTGTTTACAGGTAACACTGACCAGCGTTGCAGCCCTTTTATCAATACCTGATAAAACCCCTCCGTATGAAAATATTCTTCTTCTATTAGATATATCGCAGAGTTAGCTGAAAACGGAGAACTTTACATACCCGTTCCCAGTTTCAACATGATCAGCGGAGGCAGACACGCCGGAAATACGATACCTTGTCAAGAATTTATGATCCTACCCATAGGTATTATTTTCACATTTTTAATATCGTCTTGTTTCTTTTTGAGTTCGTAACGGCGTTCTGTGATCATATCAGGAGCCGAAAGTTTCGCTGACGCTATGAAAATGGGCCAGGAGGTGTACAGAGTGCTAGAAAGCAAAATTGCAGCGGCTCAAGAAATCCAGTTGCCACTTCCGGTCAGTGATGAAGGTGCCTTTACTCCTGAGTTAGAGGAAGACCGAGAAGCATTGATGCTGCTAGATGAATCCATCAAGGAAGCAGGATACGAAGGAAGGATTAAAATTGCTCTGGACATGGCTGCCAGTGCCTTTTATAAAGAAGGTGAACAGATATTTGCGGTTGTAGTGTCTGAACTATTAAACTGGGAAATATTAGACAAGCTTAACTACATTCGATCTAAATAAAACAGAATTAATTATGATAACACCGTGTCTCTCTTCGTTAGGTGGATATGATTTAGCATTCAAAACAGAAGACTCTGACCCAGATGAATACATGGAGGCTGAAGCTCTTCGGGATCAGTATTTAGAGTACCTGACAGAATTTCCGTCTATCGTATCCATCGAAGATCCGTTCGACCAAGAAGATTGGGAGGGTTGGCTCACGCTGGCTGATCAGGAAGAAATTCAAATAGTTGCCGACGATCTGACCGCGATGAATATCGACAGAATCGAAGAAGCCATCGAGAGACAAATGGCCAACTCTCTCATACTGAGAATGTCACAGATCGGAACGGTGACCGAGGCAATTAATTGCGCGAAAATGGCGAGGATCAGCGACTGGGGTTACATCGTGACAGCTTGTCAAGGAGAAACCGAGGACAATTTCGTGGCCGACCTAGCTGTGGGGCTCTCTGCTGGCCAGTTCAAAGCTGGGGCTCCCTGCAGAAGCGAGAGAACCGCCAAATACAATCAAATATTGAGAATCGAAGAGGAACTCGGGAAGGATGCAAAATTTGCTGGCCTTAATTACAGAAGTCCCTTGGCTAAATGACGACACTCAACTTCAGAACAAGGAAATTATGAATCCGTTCATAATCAGTTTAAGTTATCAGGAACTGAAACGTACCGTCACCCGTGGCATAGTAGCCATGAAATCTGTCGAAATACGTGCTCTGAAAGCGTTGATGATTCCCATAAAGCGTCCTCATCATTCCTGGCCAAGGTTGACGGAAAACAAGGTATCCCTCCCCTTCTCCTTCGATCAGTCGGCCGTCTTCATCCAAGATTTCTGGTAAGACGCCGAAGAATGGAAACGACTGACAGAAACAGGGAAAATGTGTTAATTACGCGGTGCTCTAGTTTCATTATCAAACGTTCGAAACGATAACTCACTGCAGAGCCTGGTTTCATCGGCGTAGCACCAGGAAGTGGAGTGATCACGTGACCTCCAGTTTCCGTCTGCCAAAACGTATCCACTATGCTGCATTTTCCGTGACCGACTACATTGTAAAACCAAAGCCAAGCTTCGGCGTTTATTGGCTCTCCGACTGAACCCAGAACCTACGATAACGTTTTCAACGAAAATTAATACTTATTCTGAACAGACAAGGATAATTTTATTATTAAAAATGTAAAAAAAGGGAAAAATAAATTTTTTTAAGATGCTGCTTGCTTTACCTTCAGAGTGGACAGATCATGCTTTTTCACCAAGTCGTCGCCGAATTTCATCAGGGATCTGAGTGCGGTGGGCGCCGTATAAAATTGGGTAACTTTGTACTTGTCGACGACCGACCAGTACCGGTCGTTGTCTGGGTAAAACGGTGTACCTTCGAACTGTTAATAATAATAAATTAAGACTTTTTTTTTATTATATTCATTCAAGAATATTAAAATGTCCACTTGGGTAGCTTCAATATCGATGTTGCGAGTCAAGTAGACGAAACAATCTTCGAGAGTTCAGCAAACTGTTATACAGAGCTTATGAGAAGGATGAAATTGTTTTATTGATACTGAGAAATTTGAACATCGTTACTTTCTCCAAAATCGATAGCTACTGACGTATCATAAGCTTGTGGAATGGTATGGTAGCAGATGTAAAAGCCCAAAAGGCCTGGCTGGACAAGGAACTAATTGACAATGAGCAGGGTTTTTCCCAGTAATTCTGGGCGGTGATTAGTTACACCCACTCACGTTTAGCATTTAAAAAATCCAACAGTCGCCAACATACACACACATTTTATTTAACGTATTTTCTAAAAACTTAAACAACTCTCGAATCTCTCAACTGCAATCTGAACTACTCAAAGAAGGTTAATTCGGCATGTGAGCTACAGATAGAGACTTCAATAATTTATTTGGAAGAGTATGTGTACGCAACAATTGATTTGAGTAAAAAACTGGTTTACACAAATATTTTTAGCTCAAAGAAGCTGCATAAGACACTGTTCAATTGTTTTACATTGTTGTTTCCAGGATTTCAAGATCAACCTCAGCTTTAAATGGAATGCAAACATTTTTTTACGATTACACGCCCAAGTATTATGAAACATGCCGAATAAAAATCTTTTCTCGAGCTTGTTAAATGGAACATAAGCATTTTCTTAATGATTACATGCCCGAGTATTATGAAACGTCCTGAATAAAATTCTTCGCTCGTCAATATGACGAAGGAGAATATGAAATTTTAAAATCTACTTACAATAACGGAAGTGGCTCCATTCGCCAATGGGCCGTATACAACGTAAGTGTGACCAGTAATCCAACCAACGTCAGCGGTGCACCAATATACGTCGCCAGGATGATAATCAAACACATATTTAAATGTTGTAGCCGCATAAATTAAGTACCCGGCCGTGGTGTGGAGTACACCTTTCGGCTTTCCCGTGGAGCCGCTAATAACAGAGAAATGTATTCAAAATCATGTATAAAAGAATAATTCAATTATTATACTAATTAGATTGTGGATGTGTATGCAAATGTACAAGCTCAGACCTTCATATTTCCTATGTTAATGCAGTTACATAAATGAAAGTTCAATCAGGCTATTTTTGCTCCTTGAAATGTTTAAAATATACAGTGTCCTACATAACGCAGTACTACCGATTAGGAGGTGATTCTACGTGCGAAAATAAGTCGAAAATATGGAATAAAATTTTGATGTCCAAGGTTTAGTTTGCGAGAACATCCGGTTTGAATAATCATTACGTACACGTGCACTTAATTAGCCGCAATCTAATCATTTCCTAATCTAGCTAGTCACTGCTACTTCTTTTGTATTTATGAACAATATCAGTCAGAATTTGGTTCAATTTTAAACAGTGCAGCTGGTTTCACTAACTTATTTATTTCAATTATTTCCAAATTGGTGAAAATGCCGTCCTTGCTGTCCCAGGCAGATTCTTGCTCAACAAATTAGGGAAGCGTTAGTGAAGTTTAATATTTCAGCACAATGGAGCAGCGCCACACTTTTATTTGTCAATCCTAATCATTACCATGTTTATAAATACAAATTCGAATAGAAACAGAAGTGTATACCAAAGTACGAGAAGTTGATACGCGGTTGAGTGCATGCTTATCGCACTTTTCGAAACCAATTCTCTCGAAAACTAAGCCTTGAACAAAAAATTTTATTCTACAATTTTTGACTGATTTTTGCAGGTTGAATCATCCCCTAGCCGGTAGTACTATATTCCGCAGGACAGCCGGTGTAATTTTTATTTTGCTGACAATAAGTTATTAAATGTCTATCATTCGCCAACCTGAATTACATAAATATCCGCAGTCTAATAATAGTTCTTCAATGTTAACTTACAGAATGACTTTTTTTATTTGTTTACCTTGTGTACAGAATAAAAATCGGATCTTCCGCACCCATCCAGACTGGATAGCACCTGTCTTCAGCTTCCTCCATTTCGTCGTGCCACCAAACATCCCGATCGTCGTCCCATGGGATTTCCGGAGCGGCGACCCCATTTCCATCGCTCGTGCCGTTTACTCCGTTCGTCTTTCCTGTAGGTCATTTGCACAATTGTATAATCAAGTTTTAATTTATAAAATAAGCAACAGAAGTTTCTTATCGATTCTCAGCATTCAGCAAGAAAATTATGCTTCCGTAATCGTGACGTTAACTGACTCGGTTTACGTCAGTACGGACCGATAAACTGTGCATACGGTAAACTGAACTATATACAGGGTGTGCCACGGAAAGTTGTTTCAATGTTTTTCTCATGATAACCTCTATGAAGGAATTCTTTTCTATGGCTCCTTGGGTCTTTTATATGACATATGAGGTCTGCAGAAGGTCAACGACACGTTCTTTTATTTTTTTTTATATAGAATGTACAGACATTTATTCAATTTTGGATAGCTCTATTAAAGGCCATAATGTATGAGAACCAGTCAACAATAAAATATTGAAAAAGGATTTTTTTTGTTTACGTATAACAAGGGGACTGCATGTCCTTCAGATCATCGATTTCATTGAAAATTTTGAAGAGTGGCAGTACTTTATATACAGAGTATTGTGTTAAAATTATAGGACCCATTTCTAAAGCAGTTTTGAGAAATTATGTCTGATTGTCGAACGATTAATTAAGGTGGTTGGATCGGTGATGTCACCTATCCTCGCGGATGGCTTACAATTAGACTTTATAAACCTCTTTTTTTAATTTCCTTTGTAACTAAAAAAATTGTTTCCAATTTTCTAATAAAATAAAATTAAAAAGACGTTGTTCACGTAATGAATTATGGTATGTTATATATTTG
This sequence comes from Macropis europaea, assembly GCA_916610135.2. Lineage (NCBI taxonomy): Eukaryota > Metazoa > Arthropoda > Insecta > Hymenoptera > Melittidae > Macropis > Macropis europaea. The sequence goes on along the minus strand of OU744345.1, from coordinate 17,726,600 downwards.
ATACATTACGCACTTATATGTTGTATTACACATTTGGCGTTACATAACAAATTATCATAGAGTTGTTTGTGTAATAATTTCAATTTTTAAATTCAAACTCCTTAGAAAACTGAAAAAACATTTTTAAAAAATTAGAAAGCAAAGTAAAAGATATGGACTACATCCACCAGAAATTATACGCAAGCCTCAATGTCTGTATTTACCGCAGTTACTAACCTTTTGAGATATAACTTCTCAAAACAAGCTTGAGAAATGATTTCTATAATTCCAACAGAATACTCGGTACATAAAGCACCAATACGGTGCAAAATTTCAACAAAATCGGTAATCAGAAGCGCTCATAATCTTCTCGTAAATATTCGGGAGAAAATTGTTTGCAATACTTTATGCGGGTCAACCTGTATACAAATGTATCTTATCTAAGCGTAGTTATCCCTGATACCATTGAAGACGTTGTTTTCAATACAAGAATGTTGTTTTTAAATGTTGTTTCGTTCGGCCAAACAATGATAGTCGAATTGAATTTTTTCATCTTAGTTACAGAAATTTTCTGATCAAATCAACTTCCCTTTGTGTGTAAACAGAAGTAAGTGAACGTTTAGATTTACAGTGTGTTCTAAAAATTCAACGAACCATTAACTTATGAATCATCGTTTCACGCTCAAAGCCATATCTAATTTATCGCCGACGGTGGCAGTAACACTTAACAAAGACTTGCTCGTGTACACAACAGAAGATTGCGCAATAGCACATGGGATAATCGATATTATTAAGCCGTAGATTTTCCCTGAGGGAAACGAAGACAACAAAATTTCCTCATTCAATGATTTAACAAAAAAGGAATATCAATCACATTATCATGTCTCCTCTTCCCGAGCAAACAATTTACGTATAAATAACTTGAATATATCTCCAATAGGGTAATTTCGTGAACAGCATACGAAAGACATAATTATGTATTTGCGGTTACACTGGATGTATTATACATGGCTTTTGGAAAGAACGGGTTAAGAACCTGAAGGATACAAGGTACACAGGTCAGGACACCTTCAATAAACATATATCCCAAAACTAATACTTATTGAAGTACAAATGTTAATGAAGATAAGATTCATCTAGATTTAGGAAATTGACAAATGTAGCTTATCTGGTTGAAGATTCACAGCTAGTATTAAGAAATATGTCCCTTAATCGTGCAGATAACACTTCATGAAAATATAGACGGGATGTGGACATTTTCACGTGATTCAGATGTGAATCTTCCTGACTTTTAAGCATTGGGTCATTTATATAACTTACAAAATTTATGATAGTGAAATTGAAGATTGTTAACCTTTGACTGCGGGCTACTTGAAAACGAGGCGAACGCTGCGTGCGGCGGAGCTGCAGTAGTACGCAGAGAGCCGTTGCACCAAACGCCCATGGGCGTCGACAGTACACGTCGAGCGAACTGTCAGGCGCCGATAGCAGTCAAAGGGTTAAACATCATTCATTTCAAATGAAAATTAATTTTATATCATACAGTGTGTTTGGCTTAATTGGATACATCCAATTATTTTGTATACAATGGGAAATATGGAAAAATTGGACATATAGAAATTGTTTAGAGTGAGACGTTATGTAATGTACGTCAATAGTTTTTTATGAGTAGAGAGGTAGAAGAGATTTCAAGGACAAGTTAATCTTTTTTAATGGAATGCTAAATTTCTACATTTGTATTGTAATGGGTTGTTGAGGCAAGTTCAATGACTTATAACTCAAAGTTATTCAATGTCAGAGACAGCTGTAAATCGCTGGGTCTCTTTAACACTGACCACACAGTGTTTATTTTAACATTACAAGAAAAAGTCAGTAATTTTTTGTTTAATGCATACTTATTCTCTCACGTTCTACGTTTTCTCTCTATTTAGCAGTCTACAAACACACTAGTAAACATTTTAGAATCTCGTTGATTTACGACTTTCCTTGACATTGAATGACCCTTGGTTACAGGTCACCGAACTCGTCTCGACAATCGCCATCACGTCGTGAAAAAAAATGAAAACATTCCATTTAGAAAGATGGAGTCGACCTTGAAATCTTTAACTTTCCACACAGAAAAAAAAATTGTTTCAATCCCACCAAATCAACTTTTGTGGGAACAATATCGTCGTATTTGCAATTCATTAAATTATTACACTTATCCGCTCAAGCAAGGCAGACTGTATCTATTATAGAATCATGAATATTTAAATTTCGAATATTAATAATTTACTGGCCTTCCTTCTACTTTCAAAGCATCCTGATTAGAATATACTTGCATTATTCGACTACAATGAGGACAACTATGACATGAAACAGCTTATTCAACTTATGCGATAAGAAACCGAATATCTTAACCCTCTGACTGCTGTCGTCGCCTGTATGCGCATGACAATGTCGCTCAACACGTGCTGTCGACGCCCATAGGCGTCCTATGCAATGACTTCTCTATATACTAGTGCAGCTCGTCCGCACGCAGCGTACGCCTTGATTCCAAATAGCCCGCAGTCAGAGGCAACAACTACTTTGTGAGCCTATTATAATGTTTCACGTCATTTTGTGAATTCTATCATGACCTGTAGCTCTGAGACACCGTATATGACAATTTTTACATATTCAAAATTATTTACAAAATAGTTATGTGCATTTGAAATCATAATATACGTATGAACTACGTTTTTGTAGAATTTCTTTGTTTCCTCGGATGAATATTTTCATTACGTACCCGTTGTATTGGCTGCGGCTCCATGCGGGCAACTGAGCCTCCTCAGATGAGCGACTACAACGCAACTTTCGACCACGTGGCCGTGCTTCTTGACCTTGTTCAAAGCCTCGTCGCAGATAGATTTGAGCAAAAGGAGCTTCTCGCCTCTCCACACGCCGTCGGTGGTGATCAGAACTTTCGCCTCCGAGTCCAAGATACGCTCCGCCAGCGAGTCAGATGAGTATCCTGCGAACTAATTGCACGTGCCGGTTCAGAAACAAAAAACGATTATACGCAACGCGGTATAACAACGATTATACTTGGAAATTCGAAGTTCACATTCGAGACAACGCGCTGTGAATACAAGCATGCTCTGCATAATGTATGGATTTTGTACGGAATTTTACACGTTGAGCCGTCGCATACTGTGTATTTGCCTGGCACAATTTACATTCATCCGTCAACAGGGACAGTTTCCTGTAAATCTGTTCGACTTATATAGTTTTTGCAACTGAGTTTCATGTAACTGAATATTGCAACGTGGCTCTTCCTTTTGTTTTTAAGGTTCAAGAAGAAAGTATGAATGTTACATAGTAATTTTGAAGGGTGTTGAAAATATGAGCCTCCTGGAAGCCAAACTGACCAACTCTACCTTCTTGAAATTCTCTGTTTTGTTCTTTATTTTATTTTCCAAACTTTAGAAGCACATTCTACTCAAATTAAGGAGGAAAACGGGTCATATAAACATATATCCATAATGCTTCCTCTTCGAAATATAAATTCAGTTTTTATGATGGTATTATTAACATAATACAATAAAGAAATTGCTGGATGTCTGTAATAATGCATGCCGGATATTTCAATTACATGATGTCTTGAAAACTTTAAAAAATACCTCCAGTAGTACATTGAATTTTATCTTACAAAACAGTAATATGATTTTGGAGCACTTTCTCAGTTGCAGCAGGACACTTTTGTTAGAGATCAATAATTTTCGTATTTACTACAATGTACATTCATTGTAATGTGCCAAACTGACTCGTTCAAACACGATTATTGTTATTGTTTGCTTCTGAGAAAAAAATAATAATATTTGGAATTTAACACATAACAGATATTTTTATCCAACTTCATTATAAAGAAACAGTGATTATATCTCTAAGGAGAAAGACCCATGGCTATATATTTTCACGAGCCACACTTTTATAACATATTTCCATCTTTAGGTTGAGCAGAACACGACCCTAAAGGGTGATCATCTAATGGTTCAACGCAAAAGAATCTTCATACCTTATATTACACTAAAATGAACATTTATAATGGCAAATAACAAATACGTTTTGTACAAAAAAGGAGAAACGTTGCTTATTCGTAAATTTCATTCAATCGTAATGTAACCTTTGTTCAGTTCGGTTTTTATGTAAATCGTTCGCTCAATTTTTGTCACGTGTATAATTTAACCTAGTTAAAACATTAACAAGTTCACTGTCCCCTGACATACAGGTGGTTCCGGATCATGTTTATGCTACATTTCACACAATTGTTTTTTCTTTTTTCTTCATTCTTGACTCATGTTAATACCTTTAAATTATCACATACAGTTATGTCATTACACGTACGTAAATTTGCATACAGCAATTGTATATTTAACCCTTTGACTGCGGGCTACTTGGAAACGAGGCGAACGTTGCGTGCGGCCAAGCTGTAGCAGTACATAGTGAGCTATTGCATTGAACGCCTATGGGCGTCGACAGTACACGGTGAGCGGTCTCGTCAGGCGCCGATCGCGGTCAAAGGGTTAAGGTCAATTTTTATACCAAACACCACATAACTGTTTTTTGCTTCCTCTTCGTTTTTCTCTCATGTTAATATCTTCGAATCATTTTATACAACTGTATTATTGTATGCTTAAAGTCAGTCAGTATTTTGCATAAAGATTGTTTTGAATCACATGTGGGTCAGGAGTTAATAAAACATTAGCAAAAGCAATGTAGCATAATAACTGAAATTATCATTTACCACTACGCTGTGAACGGCACCGATTCTGGTGCAAGCTAGCATAGCAATTGGAAGTTCCAGAATCATTGGCATGTAAATCGCAACTCGGTCTCCTTTCGATACTTTCTTCGATTTTAGAACGTTGGCGAATCTGCATACTTCTTCGAGTAATTTCCTGTACGTCAGTCGCGAGTAATCGTCCGGATCATTGCCCTCCCTGAAATATTACGTAATTCTATTAAATTCTCTTTCGATCGCGATTCGTTATATAGAATACATATAACGTTAAACGATTTTTAATTACAGGTAGAAACAGATATGTCTGCATGGTATCTTCAATCTTAATCTGAAGATGTCCTCGAAATATATCGAGCTACAGTAAATTAATCACACGGAAGTAAGATACGCTCACGAGACATGTTAAAAGATCGTGCAGATAAACCGGTACACACATAGAACCTAATCTTTAGTTCCAATATGAATTGAAAGAGTGTCATAAAACTGACTTTAAATGGTATAGTAACTTCGAAATTAAAGATATCAGTAACTTAGCGATTTAATAAAATATTAATTTTAACTGATTTATACTAATGATAAATTATAATTATATGAATGGCAATGAAGAAATTTCTTAGCATAATCCAAAGTACACCTGTATATAATTCTACCTAACAATAAGCAACGTCAAATACTAGATCATTTTGCTAATAACACAGCGTCGATGCGACACTAAACCTTTAAATAAAAAAAAGATATCATGAAATACAATTTATTCTTATTTGATCATTATAGTTCTACTCTTACGTGCATCGATGACATTTTTTCTCAATATATATTGTAAAAACGCGTAAATATACGTACAAAATCTCTTTTTCCACATGGTTTGACGTGTAATGTAGAAAACAAGTTTAAAGTTCATGTTTCATGCCTTTTAAGTATATACTACGACCTAGAACATTTTAATAATAATTGTGTACAAACAGCACTGCCATACGTTTTGACGTAATATCGGTGTGCATGAGGAAATAAAAAAAGATGTATTACAATTTCTCCTTGAATGAACACATTTTTTATCGCACTCTGTTTCTTGGTCGATGTATTTTTATGAGGCTGCGAATTCAACAATTCTTCAGTGCCATCTACAATGTTGAATTAAAAAAAAAATAAATTTAAATAGTCTAAGACATCCTTAATAAAATGCAAAAACTCTCATCAAATTATCTGTCGTAGATTTCTTGTAATTAATTCTTAACACTAACCGTACCAGGCCCAGTCAAATGACCGGTTTCAAAATTTAATTTAAAACTGTACATTCATTGTTATTTCTTTTGTTCATCTAACTTTATGTAAATTCTTATATTATCTGATTAATCAATTTCTCAATTTTTGTTTTTTTTTGCTACTTTTTTTACTGAGGAAAATTCATCGCCTGGCTTGTTTATGACCGGTTACGTTAAGAATAGGTATATGTGAAGTGCCGGTACGGTTAGTGTTAAAAATGACATACTTTTCACGGCTCCAGACCGGAACCTCTCCTTAAAAATATTTCGGAACATAATCGTCGAGGTAATAATTCATACGGGACTGTGTAATATTACAAACTGCTTCACTGTAATACGAAAAAAAAACCTCTGATATACTAATTATAAGAAGCTGAATGAGGAAGAAGATATGTACACTTGTTTGTTTACTATTTACGAAATATTTCTTTCGGAAATCGTTGCGCCACAGTTTGTTCATTCATCAGGCCAAGGTCAGCGTATCGACTCGCTTCACAGATAATGATTTGATAATTAATTAATGGCAAGAAAGCTGAACTATCGACAGACTCGCGTGATCCAGCCGATCATCGTACGACATACGATAACACAAAAATTTAAATAGGGAGTTATGTAAGGCTTGCTGTACATTTTGCATTTACGTACCATCCTTCGTGCCTCTTAAGTTTCTTCTACCCTATTTTTATACACTCATACTAATAACAGTTATTACGTGTTTATGTTAATTCGATACAAACATAATAATTTATATTTTCATGTACTTCTCTATGTTCTGTGCTTGTTATTTAGATTTATGTAAATACGTGCTCGTGGAAGACAGGTGAAAGCTCGAGCGACACTTTCACAGATAACTGTGCGTCCAAAAATTTCTAAAAATTTCTAATAAACATAAATACACTGTATGTACACATAATAACAATGAGAAGTATGATAAATGAAAACGTCTTAATCTTAAAGCGTGTTATAAGCATTTTAAAAGTGTTTTTACCCTACAAAAATAGTAGTATAAAATATATAAAACTTTTCAAAAATTAGTATTGTAATATATAAAGATCTTATAACAATTATAAACTGATAAAGAAGTATAAGAATAATGGAAACGTTATAGCAAAGAACTAGCTGGAAAAATATCTAGCACATTTTCACATGATGTCGAGTGCTATTTATGTGGAACGATATAAATAGAATTCATGCTTCCCTTTTTTCCCGTTTTTTGACCAATTTTCATGCTTCCCTTTTTTCCCGTTTTTTGCCTCTACCAATAAACATCAAACAAAAACTGAAAATTTAATTTCTGTTATTTTGCACATTCAAGCATTTGATACACGTGTATTTTGTATTATTTAATATTGTAATTATGCTGCATGTAACATTTAATTGTAAATTGAAGATGTGCAATAAGTATTTAATTTGTGATCAACTTTATGTGTATTTTAACTCTTTTCCGGTTTTATTATGTACATCTTGCTTTTTTGTAGACCACGCGTTTGAAGAGGCCTATCGTGGGGTCACGTGATCTGACGTGTCGCGCCATGTGCTCTCGGCCAATGAGAACGCGTTCACCAGCGGTGTGCCAAATTTTGACGAATCAATGAACATCGTACGATATAGACAGACGATCGAACGTGCGTCTACTCATGAATCGCTGATTACATATACACATAAGTATACAAATCTAACAAATTGTAGATATAAATGATTCTGTTACGTAAATTCTGTAATATGTGCTATACATTACATATTACAACAGCATTTTATAACAAAGCACACTATAATGCGTTATACATGCGGGTCGCCTGTTCAAACATTTTTTTACTTAAAATTTCGTTTTTTTTTTTGTAACAATTAAGTAAATTTCGTTCATTATACATAAACCATTTCTACCCACGCTATTTACTTTTAATAGCACATTTTTTTCCTTTAAACGTGCTATTAAAAGTTCCTTTTTGTGATTACGCTTGGTTGCATTGTTATTCGTCTATGTGATATTGTGTGAAATTGTTATTTGTTTCTATTTAACCTTGCATTGTTCTTATTTGTTGTTTTTCTCTTTGATCGTTTACGTATTTTGTTTATTTACTGAACACATTTTACTGGTAATAATTAGAGCTTCACATATTTATATAGTTTATTGTTCATTAAAATGTTAAACAATATGCAAGGTCTGTATTTACTATATAGAGTAAACGTTGAATGAAAATGTTTTAATCTTAGATACATAATATTTTATTTATTACCGACATTTGGCAGATTGTCCAAAATTATTAAGTATCTTGAAGCTCTACTTACAAATTGTTAGTTTGAGGAGTATATATTTATATATCATGGAATCCATCTCGTAAATATTTACGTAATAAATAAATGTAGATTCATTTAAGCGATAAAAAGATTGCTAATAATATTTCACGCTTCAAAAATGATATACTAGAGAAACAAAATGAAACCTGTAACGAAGCTATGACTCAATATCTTGAAAGATGCGGGTCATTCAATAGTTACATGGTTTAAGCTGCAACAACAACATAATTTTAACATATTTGCACAATTAAATGTATTAAAAAGAACTTGGATGATTTAACAGTTAAACGTACATCAGATACAAGTACTTAAAAGAAGTTTCTTTCTATTATATTTTTCATTCTGAATATGCGTATTGTATTATTTCTTTTTAAATATTCCATTATTTCAAAATTGCCTTATTTGAGAATGATCAAACAATGATTTCTAAATTATTTTAATCCTCAATTGGTATGGTGACATATCGGTCACGTAACTGGTATTGTGGGGTCCTGCATGACCCGTTGGAGTTTTGTAGAAGTGATGAATATTTTTCCTGTAACTATCATTACTAATTGTATAAGATACACATAAAAAAGAAACAATGAAACTTTTCCAAAAATTTAATATTATTAATTATGAAGAAAACAGAAATGCCTAGCAATTGAAAAAATTGCGGGTCATATGTGACCCAACGATACCAAGTGAAGATTAATCTACAAAGCATGAGAAAAAAAGTGAAAGAAATACTGCATTTGAAATGCTACAATATTTTCAATAAACATTTATTATACGATGCAAAACAAAAATATTGGCAGATCTGAGGCTATGCAACAAAACTACGTATAAATCTGACAACAAGTAAATATCCCACAGTTTAAAAATTATACAATTTTCATTATTCCTCCTTACTTTAATGTTACCATTTTAATACAAAAGATAAATGACAAATGATTCTATGTTACAAACAAAATAATAACGTTATACATTCACAGCTCTCTTCGCCCGAATAAAACTGTTGGCATAGTTAGGAATTTTAGTTTTTTAACCCCTCGACAAAACCGTTCACCGTGTACTGTTGCCGCCCATGGGCGTTCAGTGGAATAGCTTAGTACGTACTGCTGTGGCTCGGCCGCACGCAGCAATCGCCTCATTTTCATGTAACCTACAGTTAATGTAAATATATGTAGTATATTTTTCACAGTGTTTATTTCGATCGTTTGCAAAGTTTCATGTCGACTACACAGTAGAATAAAATAAGCAGTTCGAATAAACATGAAGCTAAGAAGGAATATGTTACAAAATAACTAAATATCTTTACTATTTTAGATTTATACTTAGTTTTGTTGCAACGTCTTACGCGTGCCAATATTTTCTTCCGCACTGTATACATAGTACATACAGGTCTGACAGAGTTTCATATGTTTTGGAGTCCTGTATAACTCACCCACGTGATCCTTTAAATATTTATAATAATTATAATACAGTATATTTTGAATATCGAAGACTCTGCTGTAGTTCAACGGAAAAAACATCGACAGAAAAGGAAAAACTCTGAAAAAAATAGATATTATCTCAACGGAAGCACTTGGAGGCTTCCTCCAATCATCCTCATCACGTCAAGCCTATGGAAGCGTGTTTATACATGGCACGTGCTACTATAGAGTGAAAGTAAAGAAAAATTGTATCACTTATACGGTGCTCGAATGACTTGCGTCTATAAACGTCCGATGTATTTTGCATAGCAATGTCGTCGGACGCAGTGCCACTCAAATCGGTCCTACGAATCACTATAGTCAGTCAAAAGGCTGATTCAACCGAGTCGAGCCTCTGAAAACCCCTGACCATTGCAAAAGTTGGTGTACACTCTCGCTGATCGTCCAAATGAAAAACTAGATCTTTTTGCCACCAATCGACCGTTGCTCGAACATCTCATGTACTTTCATGCCCATAAATAAGAATAATATACTACGTTTTTAAAGTACAGTTCGGTTATGCAACGTCGATTTCTGTAAGTCACGCTTTTACGACTGCTTCTGCAACGCGCTGCTTAGAACTTCATAAATGATGTTTGAACTGATCCTATCGATGCATTTGCGTGTTGGAAATCATAATCGATCGCTATAATCGATTGGTGTTGCTTCAAAGCTTGTGAACAAATAAGTAATTATAAGAAAATGAAGAAATATGGATTTAACCCTCATCCGTCCCTTATTTTTCCAACTGAACTTGCACCTTGGTGTCAGATCAACACGATGGTAACAAATCAATAGAATGAAAAGATAAATAGATCAATTTGCAAATTTTTTTGATTGAAAATAAAAAATGAAATTTTCGTACGTTCAGGCACAAATAATAAAACGATGAGCAACACATATTGCTTTTTTTACATTTTTCGCATTTTTGCGAGAAAAATGTATCTGATTGACACGAGAGACGGATGAGGATTAATTATTGAGTGTTTGAAACGAAAATGAACTGAAAGGAATTGAGGTTAATTGCGGATGCAAAGTGACAGAATCTTTAAATATCTCCTTTAATTTTGTAATTAATCTTCTTTCAATGACAACGTGTTTAAAAACGACGTTTGAAATCGATTAGTTTAAACGTCGAGTTATGTCATTAAAGAAGAAGTGAGATATTTTGGGCGTCTTTCACATACTCTTTGTACAGTCTTGTGTAATTCAGTTCAATATTTTGATAGTATAGTGATCCAAAGTATTATCGTTATCAGTATCATCGAGACGGAGTTTCGATCGTGTTATGACTGACTTTTCTGCCTGACGCCAACAAAAATTGGTGTAAAGCGCGCGTGCTGTTTACTTTGATGTCCACGTGCGATTTTGAGTTTCTATTTCTTTATACGTTCGTTATCTCACGTTTAAAAAAATAGTTTCGCAATTTCAATCGCATGATGTTGATATGAATTTATCCAAAATATTTACAGATTTATGTAACGAATTAGTAACAACGTTAGTCGTGTTTTAAACATTAAACAAAAATCAATGACAATGTATCATTGTGTCGAAAAAGACACGGTTACTCCTGACAGAAATATTATTTTTGCAATGAAAATTGAGTGATGTCAAAGTGAAACATATTTATTCGAAATGTTATCCGCGAACTGTGGATGTTTATGTGAATGCATACAACTAGTTTTAAACATTATGTTTAATTTTAAATAATAAACCTTAACCTTGAGAACAGCTTTTTAATTGGTAAGATTTTTAGATTATACTCTGTACTTCTTTCATTTCTCAATATAAGACTTCCTTGCACATTTGGATCTTTTAAATGGCATAAATATTCGCAGTGTAATAAACAATGTTCTAAACATTAAATAGAAAAATCAGTGATAATCTCGTACTATTGTTTTCATAAGAATTTTAAGCAGAAATATTAGTGCTAATCTTGCCAAAATTATTTTAGCAATTAAAATTGAATGATGAGTAAGTGAAGTAGATTTATTCAAAGTATTATTCCTGCCCTGTGAACATCTATGCAAATATACATATATTTCCGATCTTAAACATTCTCTTGTCTTAGACGAGATAAATAATCATAATCCTGAGAAGCTTTCATTGATAAAATCTCAAGATTACACTTTTTATTTCGTTCATTTCTCAGTACAAGAATCCTTTACATACTTTAATATTCTAAATCGCATAAACATCCGCAGTGTGATGATTAATGTTTCAAACATCAGATAAAATCACCCTCACAACGTCGGTGCTATTGAACGGACAAGAATTTTGTCAGCAGCAATATCAGTATTGCCCTCGATAAGAGTATTCAAAATTTATTCTTATCGTTCTTTGCACTCGAGGCGGTTATCACATATTGTTAATCACAAGTGATCGTCCAACGTATGCCAGTGGAACAGGCGCACCAGTTTCGTAACAACTCCTATGTTCCGTTCTAATTGGCGTTCGGATAAAAAACGATGTCTCACCAATAAAACGCGATTTTGTCGCCATTTCCGCTCTTCACGTTTTTGTCCAGCAGATTGAAGCTTATGTTCGTCGACGCTCCTTCCATCCACCTGATGAAAATGTCGCCTTTGCTCAGGTCGAAGTTATAGGAGAAGAATTTCTCCTCCGCCGCCGGAGTTTCCCAATAAAACTGCTTCGAGATTTCACTCCAGAATTCCTCCGGATTCTTTATAGACCTGAAGCACCAAACATTATGCGCAGTTAGAAAAAAAGGTATTCTTTATAATGTATGTGGCGAACGATAACATTATGATCGATACGATTCGTTGTATCTTTCGTGAGAGGTTATTAACCCGTTATCTAAATTTGGATGACAGTGTCGATCGCCAGGGATAATTGAACACGCTCTTGATACTCGATCATTAATATCATTAGGATAAACGTACGATACGATTCGTATGAATAATTCGTGCGTTTTGAGGCTTATACAGGCTGCCAAAAAAATTTCGGCTCAATAAATTGATCTGAGCTGTAAAGAATTTTGTGCCGAGAAAATTGCTCATTGTTTGTTCACCTTATCAGAATCCCATGGAAAATGTCTGGGGCATAATTGAATTGTTTATTATTGAAAGAGCGTGTGTCCTTATTTTGAGGAAAATTAAGTTGCGCGTTTAAACTGTTGTAGCTGACTCAAACTTCGGGTTATGGGACCCAAGGAAACGTCAAAAATGTCTTTTGATATCTGCTATTGATTCCAATTGAAAAAACCGAATAAAAATTATTTCGAAGAAAGTTAGGCAACGTTTTTATTGCCTGGTGTCAAATTTACAAAAATGGACATATGCCTTTTCAGTAATAAACGATTCAATTGTTCAGCGCGTTTCTAATGAAAATCTTCACTTTCTGAACGTTTCAGAATTAAAAATAAGATAATTACAGCGTGTAATGAACTCCACAAAATTTGTCGAAAACTCATAGTATATCAAATCGTATTTTTCAGCTTATAACGAACAAACATGGTGCTCCTAATTATTATGATTTTCTTGTTGTATTTTAATTAAATGGGTATTATATTTTACTTCTGCTGTTGTAATGCTATATTTTTCAACAACAGTAAAAAATTATTTTTCTTATTATATCTTTTTGAATTTAGACGGATTTTCTAAAATTCTTGTTTAAAATAAATCTTGTATATTTTGTTAACTGCCTGTATAATATTAATAATCATAATAATATAATAATCGTCCATATATAATGATGGTTAAAAAAGTATTTAGGATTTACAGGATAGATACTTATTAAACTAAATAAAAAATGTCCGGTAAACATGCGTCGAAAAAAGAAAATTGTCTGAGCTATGAACAATTTTGCGTTGAGAAAGTTATTCAGGAAATTGTTTATAACTTGGACAATATTGATTTCTCGACCTATATTTACTAAACATTTCTTATGTAGTTTTTTTTAGTACTATCTACCTTGTAAGTGCTGAATAGTTTTTCAACAGCCTTTATTATATGAATAATATTAATATCAACAATCATGCAAATATAAATGGTGTAAAAAGGTATTCGGCACTTACAGGGTAGATAGTACTTATCAAATTGAATAGAAAAAAACTAGTAAACATATAGAGAATATTATCTGAGGTGCTAACAAATTATCTGTTGAAAAACTTATTCAAAAGATAAGAATAGTTATATTTTTAATCAATATAACTTAGACAATATTGAATTTTTGATTCATGTTTACTCGACATTCTGTGTTCAGTTCAGAGTACTATCCACCTTCTGAGGCTTGAATAGTTTATTGTGATATCCTGTACGCATATAAAATTTCTGACAAAAAAGAGTTAGCCTGAATGATAGATTTCGAATAAAAATTTATATTCAAGTTGTTGCTCGTAATTTCGTGAGAATGAAATGATCGTCAATGAAATGTACAGAAAACAAAAGATTTTTCTGTTGTATAGTGCTCGAAGAAGAACATCGGAAGAACAAAAACCTCGTCTAAATTTGGAGTTGTTTTTAAGGTCATCCAAGATACAGTTTCAGTTGTTCAAGATAGGTACGAATTATTTCTTGCGGCCCACTAGCGGGATCGATATCAGAGTTCTATTTCCATAGTAGAAGTTACGGCATGATGTACTACGTTAAATCAGTGGGAATTCCGGGAAATCATGCTTTGAGTATCTTCCCTTAACCGATTTGTATCGCTCACGTAAGTCCTGAAGAAGCGCCTAATTCGATCATATTTCCGCTCAAGCGACACTGAAATCGCTATTGAATTCTCGTAATATCAAATATCGCAATTATAAATATTATAACATTAGAATAAATATTGTCGATAAAGATATAATGGGACATGTATGTATTATTTTTCCCAGAGATTTTTAATTTTTTTCAATATTTGGTTCTTCTATTAATATCTCTAAATTTATATTCAATAAATGTAATTTTAATCGGATTTCAATAAATCCGATCCTGATGACGTTAATGTAACTTTTAGAGTGCCAATTTGTACTTGAAATATATTTGTTATAATTACAATATTTATTACTGCAAAAATCGGGAAATGGTTTATACGCCGTACGTCACGTGCGGAAAACTCGGAAGCAGCTTTAATAAGTACATTCGTTCAACGCGTATAGGCGTTTTCCGCACGGACCATAGGCTTCTATGGAACACTTATGAGGGCCTGTAATACTCAGACGGTATATTTTAGGATCTATATTGATTGAGCATTTTTTGTTCCTCTTTGGAAGTAATACATGCTTCCGAAGTCTTAGACCATTGTTTAAAACATTTTGTATAATAAAAAACAGACTGTATAATAATAGTAAAGATACTGAACGAATAAAGTTCGGCACGGTTTGCTGTTATGTAATCTAACTCTATGAGAGTTACAGTGAAGATTTACAGACTAAGCGGTAAATTAAGAGTTAAGAAATTCAATTGAATTAAGACAAACTGTTGAAGTAGAACAAAAGTTCAAATTTAACTGAAAACACTTAAAATAGAATTATAATAATTTTGTATGTCATTAAAATCCACAGTACTGCTTTTAAACAGAACCAAGCAGCATACGGAAATTTTTAATACCCAGTGTATGAAGTATATCCATCGCTCATGAGAAACACTTCAAATTTTCAGGTTACACAATAGATAATTGTGGAATGTATGATTTAATGAATTTATCCCTCATGACACCCCCTAACCGTACCACCGCCGTCACCTGCGCGGAAATTTCCCCTATGCTCGCATTAACGAGCAGTCAGGGAATGCATTTGACACGTTCGCTACCCGCGTCACATATGTGTGACGCGCCGATTCTCTTTCGCGAATCCGACGTTACATATATGCGATAGCAATAATTTTTCATTTGATAGTCACAGATACAAATAAAGTTTGCCCTGAACTTAACAGATAAGCTTGTAAACAAATGGACATATAATTGACGCTATTGTGTTAGGTTAGATTGCTTTATTTTTTAACGTACAGTGGCGAATCAATAGATTTGAGCCTGATAAATGTTTTAAAATGTATCACAAAACGAAAATTACGTTTCACTTCGAAAAATTCACTTCGTTTGCATTACCATTACTTAATTCTTATCTTCCAATAAATAACCTATTTATTTTGTCTAAAATCGACGTGTCACGTATGTGTGACTTGTGGTCTATATCTATAATGTTTCTTAGGCACTTGAGCGTCGCATATCTGTGACACCCTGAGAAACATGCTCATTATTCCTATTTACCACATTCGATGTGTGTGTAAGTGAAAACTTGCTGCATATTTTGCAAAAACACTAAAAACAAAGCGTGGTCCATGGAGGAAGTTTTTCTCCGACCCATCATGGTAGCGAACGTGCTAATAAACATGCTCGCCACGCTTCGCCCGTAATTAATGTCAAGTTCCCATCGGTCGTCGTCCACCCTCACCTATTGTCCCCTTTCAATTTTCCACGCTATGTTTGATTTCGTTCATCGCAAAAGAAACTCCTCCATCAATCACGGAACCCTCGTGCAAAATCAATCTGGTTAAACAGATCATCGATTGCTTCGTGTGCAGGAAAATCACAGAAACAATCCTACAGAAAAAGTTAACCAAAATTACCGAATATCTTTATCAATTATAAATCCCTATGGAGGTATCAACTTTTAATTGATAAAACAGGACGATTTTACTAGTTTCTGGTTCTGCTCAATCTCGGTCAAAGTTATTGATTCGCGACATTTCGGAGTCTAGTGTCCGGGGACATTTTATGTACAGGGTGTTCAAGAAAAGGGTATAAGATTTGGGGAGCGTATAGTACTCGCGAAAAGGGTTAAAAAATCAGAATTTGACATAGGTTCAAAAATGTACACAATGAGTGTTATGAGCCCTCATAACTAGCATGTGTCGTGCGGAGAACGCCTATAGGCGTTCAAGGATTGCACTTATTAAATTAATTAAACAGTATTTCGCACGCGACATATGGATATTACACAAATTTTCGATTTGAAAAAGATACTCCTTCCGAAAACACGTCTCGTGCTGGTAACAGGTAAAAGCTTATATTAGGTACAGTATCTAAACGCCTACAGGCGTTCTCCGCACATAGCAATACACTGATTCATCATGAGGACTCGTAACAGTCGAAGGTTTAATTTCAAGGCCTACATTAATTTTTTTTCTTCCTTGCGATAACTATATACTGCAAAAGTCTTAAATCCTTTCTTTTTAACACCTTGTACAATAACAACCGCGTGTGCGAAACAGGTGTCTCAATATGAGAAAGAAAAATAAAAAATTCGAGTGATTGAGAAACAGGATGGGAAACTTCACATAAGAGAGGGTGAAGAACTCCATTGGCGAGACGTCGAGAGCTATGCTTCGAGCTCATCCCCTATTACACCGTACCACCCCTCCACCTCATTCTCCGGCATTTGAATAATAACCACTCACTTCTCGTGCATCTTTCTGTACTGCTCCATGCTACCGCAGTGCGCGTTCTTCGCGATATCCGCATTAGGATGGTAAATCTTATCCGCCATCTTCCTGCTCTGCTATACTCTAGTTTCGTTGGCCCTTCGTGATTCTTTGCGTTAGACCTTTGGAAAGAGGGTTCTCGAGCGCGCGATCGATATGACGAGCGGACAGTCGAAATTGCGACACCAGCGACGAGCTGTCGTTCGATTGGAATTTCCGAATCGTTGCAGAGTAAAACGTCGACGAAGGGTGAGGACGGAACACGACCAGATTTTTTTTAGGGGATGAACGGAGGGGTTGCTCGGGAGCGTTTTCGCGCCTCCGTCCTCTTCCGCGTTACGGCTCGGCTTGTAAACCGCGACTGATCTGAACGCGACCCGGTGAAAACGCTGAACACCGTCGTTCACAGCGCCGTGTATACGCATGCTCGACAGTGGAAACGCTCTGCGCATGTGCACCGCGTTAAGGAGCATTCACAGTTGCGACAAACCCGCGTATCGTAACCGGAGATTCTGAACGCTCTCTAAAGCGGTTGAAAACCCGGTTAACCCTAGTTACGGTACAGAAACCCGTACCATCCGCTAACCTATCATTCTCGATGGGTTACAGATAGCAGATTAACCCGCTCCGGAGCGGGTTTATGATGATACATTGAGTTTTGGTTAGGTTTCACGTGCATGTACTTGTGCAATTAACTTATTTGGAATGAAACATTGCAGTTTCTTTTCATTTTTAATAAAGGATCCTCGATTAAAGGAAAGTAGAGATTTATTGGACAAACAATTACTCGGTGTACCATTATTTCCTTCATTGGACAATCCTCATTGCGTACAGAGTCCGAGTGTTACGAAGCTGATTCTCAGGATTTTACGACGATCAAGAATCAGGGTTTCCTCTTGAGGCGCGTCAGTCTAACCAGAGATACTCGAACATTCTCTTGGCGACATTCAATTTGAGCAGAAAGTTTTGTAGCTTTTTGTAAAAACACGAAATTGTAAAAATTTTTCCAGTTCGTCAGTATTTTCATTGTGTTGCGTCTATTGAAAAATCAAAATGTCTAACCAAAGAATGCGAATTTTTGAGAGTTGTAAACGCTGTGAAAGCTGTTTAAATATCCGTAGAAAAGTTATTTTCTGGTTTGAAATTTTTATTTTGACTTTACCCGGTCTACTCGGGTATTCTGGTACCCAAATACCCGGGGCTCTCGGTTCGTATCGACAGCCCTAGTCCCAACATTATCCTAGTTTGTTGAAAGTGTAGATGCACCTTTAGTCTTTTCCAGCAATGAATTGAATTAGAAATTTTTGCTTGACTCTTTCTATTTGAAATTCCGTAAAACAGAACACAGTTTTTTATTTGCACACGATTTATCATACAACACATAACTAATAACGGTTTCTAAGTAAGGTTTCCGAAGATTTACGCCGGTCATAAAATTACAGTTGTTCTTGTGAGACAACTTAGTCTTGAGACCTGAATGTGGTACTCATTAAATGGTGACAAATCTTCACTATAGGTGATATTAGGTTGATCAGGAAATTCTGTTGGATTTTTAGATCAAATTTGTTATTAATAAAACCAATTTGTTTCTTAATCTACTATGTAGTGCCCATGGGTTTCTATGACCATCTTTCATATGTCTATATGTTCCATATGCATACCTAAAATTTTATTCAGAAAATGTTATTAACATGATAACCACGAGCAACTAAAAAGAGTGTTTTATTTATACATATAGTGTTCAGCTTTATAGTGTTTCGTGTTAAAAGGATTAAAGCAAATCGTATAAAACCTTCAATCTTTTATATGTTAAATTGTTCTTTTATACCTTCTGACAAAAATAAGAGGAAATAGTTTAAAATTTTCGACAGGAGAATACGACAGTATTTTTCGGTTAACCTAATACATTCTAACGAATTTTAGCCTAGGCTGAAACAAAAGAGTATTATACATATAGCAACGTGAAGGGGACAGTAATCCGTTCACGCTATAGTAAGGTCTCTTTATGGTATGCTTTTAGATCTCACGACTATGTTGTCGGATAATACTGAATGAGGCTTCGTAGTATAAGCTGTTTCATTTGCGAGTGTTTTGACATTTTGTCGGATCTGTAGTCAACTTCGTCAGGTCTCTATTGGTGTACTGACTACTTTGTGTCATTCATAGTTCTTATCTGTTAAGATAACCGTGTTCCCGTTACAAACTATTAATCATCAACTACAAGTTTTAGCTGATGAACTGAGCAATTCGGAAGATTCGTCCAAAAAAGCACAACTTTAATTAGTTCTGATTTGTGATCAGTAGATTGATTTGTATAGAATAGCATAGTAGTTGAGAATCACTGGTTTAGGTGAAAGTCAATGATCAAGATAATATTTCGTAATGAATAGCTCGGGAATGCTCATTATTCTGCTACATAAACTCTTTGTAATGAACATTGTGAGATAATTGTAACAGAAATATATGACTTCCTTGCAAAAATAAAGATGACCTTGAAATTAAAAAGTCTGCTTTCTATAACAAAATAGTGAATCTTATAAATGATACACTTATGTTACGTCGTAACACCTATATAGGTAGTTTTTCAGTACTTCTTTTCATTTTAGAGGCATATGTCACGGACCCCCTATGATAAATGTTTTCAATCTTATATAATTACAGTTGCATTTTCAACAGATTTATTACAAAATGAAGGCAAACATGCGTTTAATGAGATAATGTAATTTAACATGAAGTTCAGAAAAGTAAGAAAACTGATGAACAGAAAAGGCTTATACTGTTTAATCAAACATTTGTATCCTTCGTTCTTTGTAACAATATAACCGCTTGCGAAACACATAAATCACTGCGACTGATATACATAACCGTTTTTTTCCCCCATTAACTTCGTGCCAATTACTTCTTCGGCGATTGCTTGTTACTGATAATATGTAAAGTACACGGACCTGAGCTTTTTCCACATTCGCCTTTTGCTTAGTGAATAATCTCATCAATGCATCGATTATAATACACTGAATTCAGGACTCAGCTGGTGAGAATTTACATATCATTGCCGGAAACTTATATGGAACTTTTAAATCGCTATATTACGCTATCCTGTTGCCGCCGTGTATGGATCGACTATCGATATCGATGTGCGATCTAACAAGGACTCGAACAGTAGTGAACGGTTCTTGTTCAATCCGCAAGGACTCGATAATTCAAGGATTGAATGTAATAGTAATGCGAAATTCTTATGTATCTCTCACGGAGAATGATAAAAAACGTCGCACTGCTTCATGAACACAAGTCGTGTACATAAAAACAGAAAATTTGTATATTGATTTAATGGAAATGGAATTATTGGTAACAGCATAACTCTAATTATTTGACAACAGTTAATTAATGAGCAATATATTTAGAGTTCTGAGTCATGGAATTGTAAACAAATTGATCGATGAGATTGCTAAAGGATTGAATTTAAATTTATAATACTCGTTACATAACTGGAACGTAATGTATGTTCAAGCTATATAATTAACTGTTCTACGACGCGAGTCAAAAGTTAAGATTCTTTTGTAAATAAAATGAATTTGTTTATTGTGTATTGACCCACAAAATTCGGGTTAAAGTTTGAATGATTAATTCTGAAAGTATTTTGATATCAGTGGGTATACTATACAATTTACCATATCAGTGTATATGTTATAAAATTTTTGTTGTCCTTCATGATACTGTAAGAAAAACACAGATGATACCTCGTCTGTGATTAGTATTAACCCTTTGCCCCGTGTCACTTACAGACGCTTAACAAAACCGCTCACCATGTACTGCTGACACCCATAGGCGTTCGCTGCAATAACTCTCTACGTGTTACCACAGCCGGATCGTATGCAGCGTTCAACCCGCTCGGTACCATATGTGACGCCATCTCTGGCAAAAGCCCAGAACTAAATAGTTGTGGTGCAGCTGGCGCCATCTCTGTCAGAGATCCGAAACTAAGTAGTGATGGGATAACTAGCGCCATCTCTGCCAGAGGCACAGAACTAAGTAGCGACAGTGCAACTGGCGCCATCTCTGCCAGAGACCCAGAACTAAGCAGTGACGGAATATCTGGCGCCATCTCTGTCAGAGGGCCGGAACTAAGAAGCGGCGGAGCAATTGTCGCCATCTCTGCTAGAGGCCCGGAACTAAGTAGCGGCGGTGCAATTAGCGCCATCTCTGCTACAGGCTCGGAATACACACGAGGTATTGGTGGTACAGGAATTCACGTGCTATTTGTGAGTTGAAAAACTATTCATAACACAAAGGACGGCAAGCGATGGCAGATGTATTTAAGCGCTGTGCGTATACCTATTACGCCATTCTTTTTCGTATACCGCTGAACCTTCCAATGGGCGAGACCAACTTTCCATTCAACGTTCACTCCAGGAAAACAACTCTGATTGGATTTCGAGTTTCCCCACTACACGACAGAACTGCTAAGCTCGATATAAATACGGCGCAGCGCAATGTCCAGAGTCAGTCTTCTGGCGGCTGCCTCCTGACTCTGATCCTCCTCTTCCTTATCGTGATCCACCACTTCTTTGTCTTCCTTCTTCTGATCCTCTACGTCCTCCTACTTCTCCTGATACTCTTCCTTCTCGTAATCCTCCTCTTCCTCATCCAATACCTCCTCCTCCTCCAAAACATCATTCCAATCCTCATCATTATCCTGACCTTCCCGATCGACATCCTCATCATCCTTATCTTGCCGATCGCCATCCTTATCATGATCCTCCCGATCACCATCCTTATCCTTCGGAGCCCTATCCTCATCCTCCCCTCGCGATCCACGACCGCATCATTATCCACCCAATCCCCTTCCTTACCCACAGCCTTCCGACCACCATCCTTATCGTTCAGATGCTGATCATCGTTCTGTACAGTACTCTGTCGATCTCTAGCGGCATCTATGGCACATATTTCGTCTCTATCGTTCCCAAACAGTTTCTGTCGCTAATATTTCAGTCTGTATCGTCCAGTACCGTTCTCTGTCCATCTCAAACTGTTTCTAACACACATATTTCGGTTTCTATCGGTAATATTTCAATCTCTATAGGTCTGTATCGATAATATCTCCGCCTATATCGACATTTGTCGGTCTTTACCGCTAATATTTCGGTCTCCATCATTCTGTACAGTACTCTGTCGATCTCTAATGGCGTCTATGGCACGTATTTCGGTTTCTATCGTTCCCAGACAGTTTCTGTCGCACATATTTCGGTCTCTATCGTTTAGTACAGTACTTTGTCTGTCTGTAGCGGTATCTACGGCACATATTTCGGTTTCTATCGTTCCCAGACAGTTTCTGTCGCACATATTTCGGTCTCTATCGATCTGTAAAGTACTCTGTCGATCTCTAGCGGCATCTGTGGTACATATTTCGGTTTCTATCGTTCCCAAACAGTTTCTAGCGCACATATTTCGGTCTCTATCGCGCTGTACAGTACTCTATCGGTCTGTAGCGGTATCTACGGCACATATCTCGGTTCCTATCGTTCCCAGACAGTTTCTGTCGCACATATTTCGGTCTCAATCGTTCTGTACAGTACTCTGTCGATCTCTAGCGGCATCTATGGCACAAGTTTCGGTCTCTATCGGTCTCTACTGCTAATAATTGAATCTCTATTCGTCTGTATCGTTAATATGTTCGCCTATATCGACAATTATCCGTCTCTACGGACAGTTATCGATATCCATCAGGATCAGGTACTTTCAAACCTGACTTTTTTTATTCCGGTACTCCGAAAATTGAAATATTTAATAATCAGTTACTTCCAAAAGTGACTTTTTACATTCAGGTACTCCGAAAATTGAAATATTTAAAATTCAGGTACTTCCAGAAGTGACTTTCTTCATCCAGGTACTCCGAAAACTGAGGTAATCTAAAATCAGGTACTTCCAAAAATGAATGTTTTCTAACAGGTACTCCGAAAAATCAAATATTTTAAAATCAGGTACTTCGAAAAGCGAATTCTCGGGATACCTAAATGAAAAATATTATTTTGGGAGGTACCTGATTTTAGAATACTTCCGTTTTCAGAGTACCTGAATTAAAAATGCACGCTTCGATGTACCTGATTTTTAAATATTAAATGGTTCGAGTGAAAAGTTCGTTTTTTGAAGTACCTGATTTTCAAATACTTCAATTTTCGTAGTACCTGAATTAAAAAAGTCGCCTTTGGAAGTACCTGATTTTTAAATATATGATTTTTCTGAGTACCTGAATGAAAAAAGTCACTTTTGGGAGTACCTGATTTCGGAATGCCACAGTTTTCGGAGTACCTGAATGAAAAAAGTCACTTTTTGGAGTACCTGATTTTGATTTTCCGAGTACCTGATCGAATAAGTCACTTTTAAAAGTACCTGTTTTTTTATTATACCCATTTTCGGAGTACCTGAATTAAAAAAGTTAGTTCTCGAAGTACCTGATTTTTAAATATACCAATAAAAAATTCATTTCCGGAAGTACATGATTTTTAAGTATATGAGCTTTTGAAGTACCTGAATGAAAAACCGAGACTCTTGGAAGTACCTGATTTTTAAATATGGCAATTTTTGGAGTACCCGAATGAAAAAAGTCACTGTTGGAAGTACCTGATTTTAGTTTTCGGAGTACCTGCTTGAGAAAGTCACTTTTGAATGTACCTGAATTCAATTTGCGGAGTCCTCATTGAAAAAGGCATTTCTGGAAGTACCTGATCCCGATGGATATCAATAGAGGTGCGTAAAGAACGAATAATTAGCAATATGTGTCGGTTGAGACCGCTAGAGGACAATATGAAACGATACAGGCCAAATTAGTATTGATAAGGACGAATAGAAAGCGGAATTTAAGCGACAGAAACTATCTGGGAACGATAGAAACCGAAATGTGTGCCGTAGATACCGCTACAGACCGATAGAGTACTGTGCAGAACGATAGAGACCGAAATATGTGCACTAGAAACTGTCTTGGAACGATAGAAGCCGAAATATGTACCACAGTACCGCTAGAGACCGACAGAGTACTGTACAGATCGATAGAGACCGAAATGTGTGCGACAGAAACTGTCTGGGAACGGTAGAAACCGAAATATGTGCCGTAGATACCGCTACAGACCGATAGAGTACTGTATAGATCGATAGAGACCGAAATATGTGCGACAGAAACTATTTTGGAACGACAGAAACCGAAATATATGCCATAGATGCCGCTAGAGACCGACAGAGTACTGTACAGATCGATAGAGATCGAAATATGTGCGACAGAAACTATCTGGGAATGATAGAAACCGAAATATGTGCCGTAGATACCGCTACAGATCGATAGAGTACTATACAGATCGATAGAGACCGAAATATGTGTGACAGAAACTGTTTTGGAACGACAGAAACCGAAATATATGCCATAGATGCCGCTAGAGACTGACAGAGTACTGTACAGATCGATAGAGATTGAAATATGTGCGACAGAAACTATGTGGGAATGATAGAAAACGAAATATGTGCCATAGATGCTAGTACAGATCGACAGAGTACTGTACAGATCGATAGAGACCGAAATATGTGCGCCAGAAACTGTTTGGGAACGATAGAACCCGAAATATGTGACATGAATGCCGCCAGAGATCCACAGAGTGCTGTACAGATCGATAGAGACCGAAATATGTGCGACAGAAACTGTCTGGGAACGATAGAAGCCGGAATGTGTGCCGTAGATACCGCTATAGACCGACAGAGTACTGTACTGAACTATAGAGACCGAAATATGTGCGACAGAAACTGTTTGGAAACGATAGAAACCGAAATATGTGCCATAGATGCCAGTACAGATCGACAGAGTACTGTACAGATCGATAGAGACCGAAATATGTGCGACTGAAACTGTTTTGGAGCGATAGAAACCGAAATGTGTGCCGTAGATACCGCTACAGATCGACAAAGTACTGTACTAAACGATAGAGACCGAAATATGTGCGACAGAAACTGTTTGGCAACGATAGAAACCGAAATATGTGCCATAGATGCCAGTACAGACCGACAGAGTACTGTACAGAACGATAGAGACTGAAATATGTGCGCTAGAAACTGTTTGGGAACGATAGAAACCGAAATGTGAGCCATAGATACCGCTAGAGATTGTCAGAGAACGGTACAGAAGGGTAGAGACCGAAATATTAGTGGTAGAGATCGGTAAATGTTGATATAGGCGAAAATATTAACGACACAGACCAATAGAGTTCGAAATATTACCTATAGAGACAAAAATTTCAGTGATAAAAACTGTTTTGGAACGATAGATACCGAAACATGTACGATATGCACCGACAGGGATCGAGAGGAGTCGAAATATGAGCGATAGAAATCGGTGGAGACCGATACGGAACGACAGCGAACGATAGCGCACGTAGGGTACGATAGGCAACGATAGGGAACGATTGGGAGCGATAGGGAACGTTAAGAACTGAAATATTAGCGATGGAGAGCGACAGTGGTCGAAATATAAGCGATGCAGAACGAGAGTGACAAATGGGGACAGAAATGTGAGCGACAGTCACCGATAGAAAACGTTAGACATCGATAGAGATCGATAAAGATCGAAATCTAATTGTGAGCGACAGAGAAACCAAGGATTCCAAGAGACCGTGATGACCCTGCTAGCAGAGGAGACTTAAAGAGTCGGTGGGTAGCGGCGAGAGAGTGTTGTTGGGATGAGGGAGAGAAGAGTATGAGGATGCCGATCAGTATCTGGAGGGTACGGATGAGGATTGTGAGGATGATGGCAGGAATAACGATGGGGAGCGGCAGGATCATGATATGGATGGTGATCGGTTGGACAAGGGTAAGGATGGGGATCGGGTGGACAAGGGTAAGGATGGGAATCGGAAGGACAACGGTAAGGATAGTGATCGGGAGGACAAGGCTAAGGATGGGAATCGGAAGGATAAGGGTGAGGATGAGGATCAGGATAAACATGGATAGTATGAGGGTAAGGGTGGTGATCGGGAGGGGAAGGACGAGGATATGAGTATGGATGGGGATAGGAATCGGGAGCATATGGGTAAGGATGAGGATAAGGTTCGGGAAAAGGTAGTGGAGAAGTAGGAGCAGGATGATCACGAGAAGGAAGAGGAGATAGGCGCGGGTCAGGAGAATGAGGTGGTGGATCATGAGAAGGAAGAGGAGGATCAGGATCAGGAGGCAGCCGGCGGAAGACTGACTCTGGACATTGCGTTGTGTCGTATTTATACGGGAGCTTGGAGGTTCTTCGCGTAGTGCAGAAACTCGAAAGCCAATCAGAGATGTTTGCCTGGAGTAAACGCTGAGCGGAAATTCGGCCCCGCGCATTGGTGGGTTCAGCTGTATACGCGCAGTGCCTACGTCTGCCACCACTTCGTTTTTCAACTCATCAATAGCAAGTCAGCTTTCTTGTTGTTTCGTAATTTATTTATTTCGTGTGGATTGTAGGACAAATAATGAGAGCAGGAGGAGAGAATTGTTCCTTCGGAGGTTACAGTTATAATTCTTCGCTGTTTTGTTGGTCGGCCGCTTATATACAGTTTTCGGACTGCACGGCCGACGATTTTCTAAAATCTTATTGGTTCGGGGCTACTGATTAAATCCTATTGGTTCGGAGGTACGAATACTTTTTCGACCGGAGTTGCTCGCGGTCCCGCAAGCCGAGACGGAACAAAAAACGATGCACCGAGCAATGCAAGCCGTTTCGGCGCGTTTGTCGGCCTACAGGATTTATTTTATGGTTTGTATTGTAAATTTTATTCGAAGACAAAATGTAATAGCATGTGTCTATCCATCGACAAAGTATCATGCTTTGTTGTCTCTGTCAGAATGATTTTCGCGTAAAGGATCTCGTGCCGTTTCTCGTTTGTGTCAGAAAAGTCGAGAATCAGGATACACGAGATGCAGGGCCTGGTGTCGCGTACCACTTGACGAGGACCCTGCCATAAATTAGGAAGGGGCTAAGCATGCATGTCCCAGAACACCTTAGCAAGAGGATTTTTCACGAGGAAAAGCCTCCAAAATGTAGCGAGCGTTGCAAGAGAATAAATATACATTTTGTATTTAAATTTGGCATTAATTATATATTTTGTATTTTACGTTTGTCTTACATGTGCTTACCCCCCTTCTCACTTTCCTAATTTTATCAAACTCACGACTTACGTACGGCAAAAACTATGTTTCACTCGTGCTTTAAAAATTAAAGTAATTACTTTGTTATATCTTGGAATAATGAAAACAGTGCCACCAAGTCTACCGTTTTGACCTTACTATTTATGTTTTCAAGAAGTAATCACATATGTATTTAACTTTTAACCTCTTTCGTTATAATTTTTGTTGCACTACACGTGCATAAGTTAGAAAAAAGAAAAAAAATATAAACTAACTCATTACAAGTTCAATAATTCTTAAAAGAAAAATTATTAGATCGATGAATGTCAAAGAGTTCCCAAACTCCTACATCTTTATCAAAGTTACCAACGTAATAAGATGTATTTCAGTATTTAGAATATATTTTATTATAATATAGGGTTAAATCCTTTTCCTTCTTTAGGATCCGAGTACGAATTTAGTGACGTTACCGTCTTTGGTGGTTGGATTGTATTTGATTCTCAAAATCACCACTCCTGTCCAGGAGGACGTCCGCAGAGGACGCAAGAATACCTGCGGTTTTTCAAGAAGTCGGTATTTCAGACCATGTGACACGAAGTTTTTTTTTTATAATTCGTTTATTGCCGTAATCAATACATAACAATTATTATTACCATTTATGCGCAATAGAACAGAACAATACAGTCTTAGAATGTTGATTAAACTTACTGGCCTGTTTTTCAGGCATCTCTAAGTTATAAAAATATCTTTTTTGCTTAGTGATAGTGTTTAACATAGTTTGGCTCTTTTTGTACCCGAATCGTCGTTTTCTGGTCAATATCAGTCTTTATAGTTGCCAGGAATGGAACATATGTGAGTGAAGAACGAAAAACCTGGCAAACGATGTGACACGAAGTCCCATAAGATGATAAGGTCTATTCTGTAGTTTGTCGATAGCCACATGAAACACCGCAACTTAGTTCCGCTCTTCTGTCAGAGATGGCGCCAAGTGCAACATCCTTGTAGCGGTCTCAGTTACGTCCGTGGTTAAGGTAGGAATTGAAGTTACCACCGCTGATTGTTTTTAAATGTATGTTTACTATTTACACTATTTACAGTTACTGATTACACAATTAAACATACAACAAATATACACGCACACACACAGAGTAATTAACGTTAAATAAATATATATATATATATAAATACTAATAAAGTAAATACACGAACTCTGTAACTTTATACGGTGTGCACGCGGTGACGGTTCAACCAAGACTCTCGTTTCTTTCTTCGTCATCAAAACAGTCACACACGCCGGAAACAAAAGGCGTGTTACTTCTGCTCTTTTTGGAACAATACCTTTCGGCGGGACGTTTGAATACCCGCCGCTGGCGCCACATCCTCGCCCTCAATGGCGCTGTGGTCCGTGTTATTAGTTTTACATGGTAGGCCAGAAATCGTTTTGAGTAATTTAAATGAAATTTCGTAGCAATTACATTGTTTTCTTTTTAGAAACACACAACAAATTGGCGAAAACAAAGATTTGAATAAAAAGCGGTGTATTGGGCAAAAAATTCAAATAAGCACGAGCTGCTGGTTTTCTTCTTTGTTTTTTAAATGTCATGCATCATACTTAAAAAAAGAACAAAAACCTTCAAAATAAGAACCAACTTAAGAAGAATTCATCTTGAGAAGAAATCATTCAATACTATAAGATATTTTGATGCATTGTGGAAATAACAAAAAATGCAAAGCTGTTTAAGCAAGTCAAAAGTTTCACGTAAAATGTGAGTTGATAAGAGACGGCACTAAAATTTGTCCTATAGTGCAAACACATCGTGAAATGATTGTCTCATGAGACTAAAGCCTCATCCCTAACTCCATCTCTCTGACCCTCCTCTCTCTCACCCTCTCACCTCTATCGGTCACCATCACTAACTTGTCGGTCGCTATCATTCTCTATTGATCTCTAGTGCTCATATTTCGGCCTCTACCGCCAATATTTCGTTCACTGTTGGTCTCTATCGATCTCTGTCTGTTTGTATCGCTAATATTTCGTTCTGCATCGGTCTCTATCGATCTCTATCGGCATCTATCACTCATATTGAGGTGTCTATCCTTTTCCATCTGTCTTGTAGAATATATGAAACCAAACATTATTTTCGGCTATTTATATAAAGTAGGAAATTCGAAACGTGAATATTATGGCGCCTGAGAAACGCTACACGAGTGCGGAGGGGTAACATACCGTTATGAATTAAAAATTTTCCGCCCTTGGCACATCCTTGCTTCAAACGTTCAATTGCCCTTTATCTCAGTGGCCCCTTGACCGCGCGTACAAATTTATTACGCAGTTCCTTTATAGTTACCAACAAAATTCAGATCTTATGCTCGCCGTGGGGAACGCAGCGCCTTATTTACTTAGAAACCCACTTCTCTGATGACGAGGGTCGTCATATCCGAACGAGAATTTCTCCCTTCTTCCCGTTACGAGACAACAGACTCAATACTGTTTGTAACGTAGTACCGTGATGTTCGCAATGGCAACACACGAAATCGTTATTATGTACTCTATCTGTAAATGATTCGCCTGTCGGCGCCAATGACCCACGCCTTGAACCGTCTATGAAAAACGTACAGGGTGTTTCATAAATGCTTATCAATATTTCACGTGTTGCACTTTTATACTTCAGCAAGAGATAAGTATTATACGAACAGTTGTCATGCATATTGTACCACGTACCGTGAACAACGAAATGACCTTGAACGACCTAATTCCACTGTCTCTGCAATACTCCATAAAAACATACGGAAAGTATTGTTAGTTAACAGGAGAAATTTTGTACAGAGAAGTGTCTGGTCGGGTGTCATATATCACATCTTTTTTAATTGTTTAAATAACAACATAAAAGCATATTCTATATTTTGTGTATTCTTTGAACGTGTCATCCGACCAGACAGACGCTGGATTAAGTGCACCTGCAGTCGGAAGAATTTTCAAATCTGATTTTTTCGCTAATGCAGACTGAAAGGAAAGAAATTTTTATAATACAGGATCACCAGCTGTCTAATTATACTACTCGTTCAGGGACACCCTGTATGCATAAACGACGAAACAAAAATCTGATTAATCTTTTGTGCAATCAAATTAAATATAGAAGAATCTCCAATATCCACATTAATAAGGAGAAATAGTAGAATCATCCCTTTATGGTTATCATTCTATAGGGTGTACCATATAAAACAGGCCACCCAATTATCTCCTCTAGCCGTGACGGTATGAGAAACATTTCAAGATAGAAGACAAATTTTCTTATAAATGCCACTCTTATCTATTTTCTTAAAAGTCACCCATTTTTTTTACAAGAATAAACATATTTCTTTTTACTCTATCTTCTATCTGACATGAATGTGCATTTGACATGCATAATGGTACGACCTTAAAATGACTTCGAACTCTAAATTTTTAAATCAAATATAAAACTTTGCCGATCTCAGGTACAATCATTTCAATTTCCTCCTGCGTTAACTAAAGCCTTGTTTACGCTGGCAAACAAACTGCTAAGCACACCTGAGAGTATCTCTTGCGTTATAAGAATAGCGATTGCCCGGACGTGGCCCGGCTGGGCAAGATTTGCCCACGCCTCGTGCAAACTCAACCACTGAAACATCGACGCACGTTTATGAGGCGCTCTGTATAAAACTACGCAGAAACAGAAAGAAATACCGTGAATGAAGCAGCCGTGGCGTCACGAGGCGCCGTTGAAGTCAAGTTTAAGGAACAATTTGCCTTATCCGGCTTGCGAAAGGGCGAACAGATTCAATCGACGAATGCAATCGCGAGGCCGTACGATGCACGAGTTTATCCTCGAATAACCGTCGTGTAAGAGGGAAAAGCCGCGTTTCGAAAGCTCGACCGACCCTGATGGCCGGGCAATTGACAGCCGCGGAACTCATGGGAAATGCAGATTCGCCGTATCATTCGGATCCCTGGATGCAGGATTCGCAACATAGCTCGCGTCTAACCGGTTTAACGAGGCCGTCCTCGAAAACGTGTCTCTTCTTGCACGATCTGGCACTGTACAGGGTGTGAAGAAATTATTTGTCAAGGTTCGCAGCGGTGATACTTTGCGTTATGTCCAACGGGCATTTGTGAGAAAATTGTAGCACACTATCAGGTCATCGAATGAGTAACGTCGCTGTTGTTGAGAACCACTGCCGGCGCCGCATGCTTTGCCAAACCATTCCGTTCGTGGACCGAAAACAAAACAGGAACTGTAGCTTTTTTTGATGATTCCCGTAGGAAAAAGGCCTGCTCTATCGCGTGGGGTAGTTAGATTTTCTTCTAGACCCTTAGCTTTTTAAATAATTTGAAAAGTATTCGCGAAAATTGGTGTCCGTTTCGAGTGTCCCTTTCACTTTAATTATTCTTTAAACATGTTTAAGGGGCGACCACACTTTAACAGGTTGATACAATTGGTTTGTTTTACACAGTTTGTAAATATAATCTTTCAGGAATGTGCTGCTAAAATATTAGGCCGAAAGTCGTGTAAATAACGAAGTTATGTTGCGAGATGTTCGTTAGATCACGAGCACTCTATGATGCGCAAGATACTGCATGCTATATTGGCGACAGTGACAGCAAAACTTACAAGGCCATAGTAGAATGAAAATCGCAGCTGTCATTAAAAAAGAGTGCATGAATCACGGTAAATCTTTATAATGTAATAATTAGACCGCGAACGTTTATGCAAATATTCATTTTTCGACTTCCATATTTCCTACGTTAAAGCAATTAAATTAATGAAACTTCAACAAGACTGGCTCTTGAAACATTTAAAATATGTAAATTTGATTTTGCTAAGTTATTAAATGTCCATCATTCACCAATTTAGATGAATTAAATTACGTAAACATCCGCAATCTAGTAATAATAATTTATATTATTTTGTTCGGGAGACTCCATAGAATTTGGAAGAACTATTACTCTGAAATCACAAAACAGTTCGAAGTTGAAAATTTGCATTTGTTTTAAATAAATTTTTTCGAAAACTGTGGATGATGGAAAAAACGGTGTGTAGATTCGTATGCAGTGCATAAAAATCTGTTAAGTTGGCAATCCAAACCATAAGTTGACAGTCCTTGGTGGGGATTTCCTGCCCTAATTAATAATTATGTATGTAGTCTTGTTCGGAAAATAAATCGTCCACGTGTTCTCTTTCGTATCCATGATTTATAACAGTTATACTTGTTCATCATAATAAAATATTATTGTAATAAAAATGAAATACACCGTGCCTCAACAAAACCTATAAGAAATGCCTATTGAATATTACAAGTTAAAGAAAAAAGTTAAAATCTGTTGAACGATATTATGTTCAATGCCGCGTGGGTCGTATGCGCCCCACTAGCAAACCTTCATTTTAATACACTTCAAATCGAATTTTCGATGGAATTATCCGAACGAGGAAATGACTGGCGTACAAAACAGGATTACAAATACATCGCAGGATTCTAACGTTGTTAAAAGGTTCGTTTGCCAATTCACTTCGCCCAGAGTCTACGTAAACTGAATTTCATTTCGTACTCCCACAGCGAAGAAAACGATTTCGCGGATGCATGAGAGTCACGTTTTCCTCGATTCCATATAAACATCGAATCGACGATTAGCTGGCATTATACAGGAATCTCTTGTACGTAGACGAGCATGCACAGGAAGCCGGAGAAAAAATTGGATCCAAAAGCAGACGCTTCTAATTACGACGATCCATGTACGATGAAGAGACTGGATCGCGTGAGTCCTCCTCCGTAAAAGAAAGTTTCGTAAGTTGAACGATGTGCTTGGGGAAAAAGCCAGGCAAATGCGGACAGAGAAGTCCTGTAATGAGTAAATTGTACAATAGAATGTTCGAAATGTTGAATGGAATACCGCTTTTTATTTTTAATCTATTCACAAGGGTAGACGAGTTAACTCGTCACTTGAAAACGGCTGAGCAGTGGGGATTCGATATTTCGTATAATTTCATTTTCCTTTTTTATATATTTCTTTTCAATATTTTCTAAAAATATACAATTCAAATTGTATTCAGTTCTTGCATTTACATTTCGAATAAGTTTGTTTTTCATTTTTTCATATAGTACATTTCTTCAAAAACAAAATACAAATGGTCAAATGAGGGGGTATTTCAGTTCATGCATGGAGTGTTCGAATAATTTTGTATTTCATTTTTTTAGTAGAGCAATTCTTCAAAACCGTGCGATTCCTATTAAACAGAATGGCAAGGGAGTATTTTTAGGTCGAAGACTTCGCATGCAATCGACGGAGAATAATCCACGATGACGGGATAACGCGGTCGACGAATAATTTTTCTGGCAGCCTCAGAGAAAAGTAATTACAAAAGCGTTATATCACGCCGCCGCAGAATTATGCATTTCCTCGGGAACCCTGCTCAAACTTGTCAGCATGTCGGTCCATATCACGCTTCCTCGAGATTAAATTCGTTCTTCGAGTAAAAGGCCGCCGTTCCTCAATGTATATACCTTGAAAAGTCTACTTTATCATGCTTTAACCTTTCATGGTTCAATTTACTTCTTCTCTCAACTATCGAAAAATATTGAACTTGTATTGAAACATCTCAGAAGCTAAATACATCAACTGCACGAAATAAAAAATAGAGAAAATTGATCATATATTCTTGCATTACAGCTGAGAAATTTTGGAGTTATCTACAGAAAATGGAGGTATGTATACTTTTTTTGCGCATACAGAATGTTTCAAAGAAAAGAATTGCAAATTTTAGGGTGTATAGTATTTGGTAATGTAAACGAAGAAAGTGATATTAAATATATATGTTAATTATTTGATATTACTTAGGTACGGACGCTTTTATATATTACCTCTACAGCAGATGTTTCGTATTATTTTTCTCCTCTAATTGCTAGATTCTATTTCAAAATTTGAAGTATGTAAGTAGGCTATTCAAATCAGAATGTACGAAGGATTCAGTATATTTTAAATTTTCAGAGATTCATGATATATTTACATGGTCCACGAAACATTTAGGATATTTAAAATATTTGGATTGTCCTTGGTGACAAGGCATTGACAGTATTTGATCTCTCCAGACGCTCATAACATTCGAATACTTCAAAATTCGAAAAATATGTTGCAATACGATTAAAAAAATCGTTGTCATAATACCAGAGACCCGGTGTTTCAAAAATTAATATAATCCATCAGAGTAAAGAATTCGACAAACGACGGCATTGTAGCGGATATTTGAAAATTTCGAAAGAAATAAAATATCTAATGTAATTGTTATCGTCGGATCGACCTTACCTGTTCGAGAAGCGCTAGCGGAAATCGGAGCACATTTTGAAAGAAAAAAATGCAATACGAATATTAACTAGTTACACAAGTACGACGCGAAACGTGTAATTTCTTGTCCCTTGGTCGATCAGCTAACATTCTCGGAGCTTCCGGTTCATATCGCGGCTGGGAATTTATTGGCCGATTTCGATAAATACTTGTAGGTGAGAATTAAGATTTTCCGTCGACGTACCGTGTGAACACACCCGGCCGCGTTGTAACCGGAAATTCCGTTCCTTTTTTACTGATTAATGTTCAGATTTTTATTTCAAGCCTGAGATAACCGATTGGCGGCAACACCTTATGAAATAATAAACAATTTTCCTGTAACATATGCAAAACAAGCAAGAATTCAGAAAAATGAATTGGTTAGCAGGAGGAGCAACAGAATCTTTTAGAATGTTATACGTATGTTTTTCAACGCTACACGATTATGATTTTATTATTAAATTTAATTATTTCGACATTTCTAAACAGAGAATTCGAAATTTACTGCATTCATGCATTATCGTAACAGTATGTAATCGATGATATAAGGCAAAATTGTGTATAGACTCGAAAGAAGTTGTAATGGACCTCAATGACTTATCTAGAAAATAGTAGTAAAGGTGAAACGTTTGAAGTATGTACATAATGAAAGTTATTTAAGATATTTTGACTCCATGACGTTATTATACCTAGACCAGAACATCTAGGCCAGGACCAGGACGTTTAGACTGGGACCAGGACATCTAGCCCTAGATCTGGACCAGAGCATCGAGATCTAGATCTGGATCGGGACCCTTAGAGCTGGCCCAGGACACCGAGACCTAGACCAGTACCAGGAGGACCTAGACATCTAGACCTAGATTTGGACCAGGACCCATAGACCTGGACCAAGACATCTAGACTAAGTCCAGAGCATCCAGAACTAGACGTGGACCAGGACTCCCGGACTAATACCATCGTGGGCCTTGAGGCATGCCAGACCTATACTAGACCTAGATCTGTGTCAGATCGACGGCAGTCCTAAACCCAGTGAACTAGACTTGGACAACATAGATTTAAACTAGATCTATGTATGTCTGAATTGCACCCAGAACTGGGTTAATAAAATTTAACGTTTCTACTTCTATATTATAATTACAAATTGTATTAACCCTCGCACTACCAAGGTATTATTTGAAACACGAACTACCAACGAAGGGGTATTTAGTACCCACCTTCAAGAAATAATTATATCTGGTAAATTAATGCCGGATTGAATGATAAGAAACATTCTGCGAAACCGCAACATTCAATTATTCAGCAATAAAGTATATGCTTATACTCAATATATTCAACAATAATTACTTTTATCCGGACTGATTAGCAAAATAAATACACAAAGTATGATATGGTGGACACAAAGTATCCCGCCCTTGGTAGTGCGAGGGTTAACACATACAATATCTTTGTATAAAGGTAGTTGTTAACACATTCGCATCGGGCTATTTTTCACAAACTTTTCATATAAATCGGGAGTATTTTAGTGATCTAAAGATATTTCAACATGTGTGTATTAAAGCTGCAATAATTATTTTTGTAATTAATACATGTTATTGAAATTTTCAGGAGTTGTACATAAGTAGCATTAGTAGTATTAGAATTCTCGTTTCCCGAGGACAACGCTTATTTTTTAAAAACGAGAATTTTCGTTTCCCGATGCGAATGTGTTAATATACTGCTTCCTCTTATGTCGTTACAAATATTTTACCCTGAAAATGTGCGGCAGTCAAAGGTTTAATGAATCACAACTTCTTCATCGAGAGTTCGCAGAGATAATGAAAACGTGGTGGCGAATAGTGTAAGAATGCGATAAACGGTGATTTACAAGACCACTTGCTAGCCGTCGAATTGAAAAATTAATTAACCACAATGCAGCAGCGTCGATTACCAGTGGTCACCACTTTTTCCGACATTCTTTCGCTCGTTTCCTCGCGCGGCTTCGACACGTGTCGGTTTCCCTGTTTCGTGTTCTCCGCTCGATTGCGCTCGCTCGATCGCTCGATCTTGCGAGCGCGCGCGCGCGCGAGCGCCGTCGCCAACGCGGCCTGTCATTAAAACTTACGGCCACGGTGTCGGTATGACATTTCAGAAATGTCTCCTGCCGCGAAGTGGGTTACCGTAGCAGGTTCGACCGCGTGCACAGGGTGTCCCATCGATAAACCGTACAGGTGGACTTTCCAGCGAAATGTTGCTCGCCGATTAAACGTGCTACTTTTTTTTTAGCCGGTGACTTTCGACATTCTGAAGATGAAAGGCGGTACAAGAATCAAGCAAACGCATGGTTTCGCCAAGTTTCCCTACAGACTTTGATGGCCTATCGCTACGCCTAAACATGAAACTGCAGTATTACGCAATTCTCTGGGAATAATGCTTCGTTAAATTGTTATGAAGGAAGTATAATGTACGGAGGAAACGCGGAAAATTGCAGGGCACAATAAAATCACAATTTCTCTAATAAAATGGTATCCTTTATTTATACGTCTTCACAGTTGGACGTCTATAATTGACAGCATCTGTTTATTAAAAATCAATATCTCATGAGCATCATAGAAGCCTAGCGCTGATCCGTGGTATTTGCTCTTCTTGTAGTTGTCAATATTTACTCTAACATAAGTAAGAGCTGTAAGCATAAAATAAAGACTCACGAAAACAATTTATATTTCTGGTTCAGAATTATAAAGAGATATTAAGAAGTAATATTGAAAGAAGAGAAAGTGTCTGGAGAGAGAATAGATATAGTTGTCTGACAGCTTGTCGAAAAATGACATTATGTCGGCTTGGTGTGCTCAGGCCTCAATATAGAGACATCTATTATATGTATATACATGTCAAATATATTTAAACTTATTGCTCGATTAAAATAGTTGTCTACAACCTTTACCTTTTTTGTTATCTTTTCTAAGTTAAACAATTATTGTCTTCTGTTCGTATGTAACTGCGGATTCTGTAGGTCAACACCACTAATAAGAAGCCGAAAATAATTCGAACTGCAAGGGGTCATTTCTCTCGATACAAATTAGACATCGACTTTGTTTAATGCTGACTTTACTGTTACGATTGCGTCGAATTATATTAAGTATCAATTCCCTCAAATAATTGTTGATACTTCTATAAGCAGAGAAGTAGTCCACGAAGTACAATTTTTAATGTTATTTAAATAAGAAGTCTCGTTACTGAACATCGAATGTTCGTTCCTGTAACGAATGCGAACCTTTCACTGGCTCCAGGCTGTTATGTATAAATTTGTTTCCTCGGTAGCTTGCAAAGGAGACACCTTGTACGATCATCTAGCCGCAAGACGAATCGTCTACCTTACATAGCAACCAGGATCGTTAACGTTCAATCGTGCCGAAGCAACCGATACAAAAAAACCCTACACTCCAATCGCTTAATTTCGAGCCTCGATTGCATCGTTCTCACTCAATTCGAGAACACCGATGTTTCTTTCACATTGAAGCAAGACTTCTCTTACGATCTTGTACACCGCATTATTTGAAAATTTTGTTAAAAAATTAACAAAAAGTCACTAAATTTGTAAGTAGAATTTCGTTTGAATTATTATTAATTTTTTAAAAATTAACGCAACCATTATAATGAAAACTGTCGTATCTAGTCGAACACAATATAATTTGCTGTTTTTAATACACAGCATAAGTAAACAAGTTTTTATTATTCTATTGTATAATTTGTATTTTATATTGTTACTGTAATAATCATATTTTTCAGGGTTTTATCAAAATTGGTAGTTCATTCGATTAAATAAAAAATGTAATATAATTTTGTCCGAGGTTGATCAATAATTTATTACGTTTGTTAGTGTAGAAGTTTTTATTCTACGAAAATATATGTATATTTGTTTTAAATAAATTATGCGAAATTTTAATTGCTCCTCATTTAACGATAGAATTACCAAGGCAGTCAAAATGACTGGTTTGCAATTTTATTATGTATGATTTATTTTTGACGACTATTATGTTTACCTTGAATTGACGCTGAATAAAATTGAAGAAACAGATAAATAAACATTGTTTCCTTGAATTACGTATTTTTTCTGAAACGTGCCATTTTAATCGCCTGGATGAAATAGGTGCACGTTAATCGTTGGTAGGTCCAGTGTTAAGGAGAAAAACAGATTTATTTAAAGCTAATGTATGTTAATAATATTTAAAATTTTATAATTTAATGAAACATACGATTATTCGCGTCGAAAACAAATTTATACTCCAACCTTGTATTTAAACAAAATATGGCAAAACTTTTAACTGCCTTTCAGGAATGAAACTTCAACACATGCTCATATACTATAAAATACCGCTGCATATAATTGTCCAACTTATAACGATCTACAAACACTGAAATACATAATTTCCTGATATAAAAACAACGAACGAAAAATTCATATACATGACACTCGAAAAAAAATATCTTCGATTGAAGAGAAATACATAAATGAAGTGATCTATATATTTAAAGTACATTTCAATTAAAAACTTAAGTAAGCACTTATAACCTAATACTATTACAATTTAAAAATGATCAATACAACAAAAATACAACACCATACGCGTCACAACCGATCTCACAGTATGAGCCCAGCAAAATTCTCAGAACCTCAAACATAAATAATACAAGCATTACTTCGAAGAGCAGCAAAACCATTTAATGCTTATAAAATAACCAAAGTAATGACACGCATCGTTGTATTCGTTCCCACAGTAAGAACGAAGCCATCGAAAGCAAGAGTACTCGAGCCGCAGGACGTTATCAGTGGTCGATAACGTGATTGCAGAAATGATCGTTCGGGTCCAAGGAGAAAAGCTCGCGAGATATGAACGCGTGGGCGTTCCCGCGCGTCTCACGGGGACACGCGATCATAATAACGATCCTGAAGAGAGTTACGGCAAGATCGTCGAGGTCCACCGGCTGAAAATCGTTCTCTCTCATTACCGTGGGCCGAGTCCGGCGCTGCAGATAAGGTTAATTAGAATTTAGTGAGCTAAGGGCCTCGTCGAGCGGCCTTCGACTGCCCCGCACCTAAAATTTTCGTTTTATCGCGGGCTGGTGCAAGGAGACCGAGCTACGGGGAACGCGACACGACGATATAAGGCAAGTTGGCCAGGACGAAAACAGGACGAGGCAGGACAAGGAGATTCGTGAAAGGTGCACGCACGTTAGAGTGTGGTCAGCCATTCACGGTTGACCACTGGTCCAGTGGGTCCAGTTTTACGCTCGTGGAATTGCGAAAGCGAACCCGATGCCGACTGGTTCTCCATACGCCTGGCCGCGATTATTATTTCGGAACCTTCTCCGTTGAACCTCGCCCTGATGGACTCGATGACGGCACGCTGATGCCAGCTGATGACGGTGGAACGATGATGTTTGGTTTTTAGACGGCGCGTTGTGAGACCGTTCTTAATCCTTCTGTAATGATATTTTATTTCAAAGTTAATCCTTTGGGCACGGCTGATGCAAGCGCCGAGTCTTGCCGCTGTACGCATAGCTCTACCGCATTGTTCATTATATTATTTATGTTATTAAAAATAATGAAACGGTTCTCGTCCATATCATGGAAGTACTCTTTGAACGGTATTAAGAAAGTTAAACAAACTGTTATTACACTACAGCACGAGCTGCCCACAATCTTTTAACGCAATCTGCGACACAAATGAGCCACTATAGTGGCGTTTCTTTATAAACTATCGCGTAGTGAGAAGCCACTATAGTGGCGCGTAATAGTCAAAGCGTTAAATACGTCAGTATCTAGACTGCCGTCCGTAAGGTTTAGGACACCCCTCAATTCTGTTAAAGAAATACCATACTTTGTTTGAATTAGTGCGACAATTTGCATAAAATATTTAAAACTGTTACAAGAGAGTACTGAAATAAAAATCAGGAACTGGTCATCCCGATCTCCTGACTCGAACACGTCTGAGGGAATTTGGAAAGAACTGCATCGAAAAATACGACAAATTGGTTCAAAATCAGAAATTGCCTTGTGGATGCACTTGAAAGTGAAATGGGACAAACTATAATATTATTAGAAATGAGAAATTCATTTATTAAGAAATTTATTGACAAATTTACAACTAGAATGCTAAAGTCAGTCAAAACTGTAATGAAGGAGTGATGGGATCCCTAGTATTTACTCTGCTTTAAAGCGTAGAGTAATAGAAGATATACTACAGACATGATCCTGTGAAGTATAGAGGGCTGCGTTAGTGTAATGATTTGATTATTAATTAATTTCCATGGTGAGATATGTCATGTCGTATTGAATATACATTTCCTTTGTGGTGTAAAGTATGGGAAGATTAATGTCTGTTCGAATTCTCCAATGATTTTATAACTTTATTCAGATTTATTTCAAATGTGACAAGTGTCCTAATACTTATGGCAGTGTACATACATCCCAGTTCATAAATATTAGGGCATTTATTAAATTTGAGATAAATCCGAAAGTGTTATGAAATCATTGGAGGATTCCTTTTTATATTTCAGACCATCAGGGTCATGTACGTATACTACGATATCACAATATTCACTATGCAAATTAATTAACACGTTGACAGCCGTGGGGGTCACCGATGGTCGGCACCTCAAATTCATTTTCATTAAATAACTAATAATTCTTATACAATTTTAGGAAAATACTGATAGTATAATTATAGTATAAGATGTTACCTATGCGTTCAATGAGTTAAATATTCTTTTCCTCCAGAATTTATATTTGAAATAGGACATTGTGAGGTCTGACTATGTATGGTAGTTTCCACTGTGGCATTCAACGTGTTAAAAATCATGACCTATTTTTGTCGATACACCGCCCTCAGTCTATAATTGCAGCTTTCACTGATTTCGGAATTCCGAATATTAGTGTTTAAATAGTTACATAAAATTTGTATACAGGGTGTTCAAAAAAGTTGGGGTCAAACTTCAGGGGTATGTAGTACTTACTTATCAAAGCAAACAAAAAAGTCTTAAAGAAGATGGGTCGAAGTTTCATTACTTGTGGACTTATAAGGCGTTATTCTCATCAACCTCCCTTGTCAAGAACATTTTAAACATTCCGCTGTTAGCATACTATTTCCGTGATTCTTCCTTGGTTTAACCCAGTGATGGCCACCGGAGCTGCTGCCTCCCCCACTCTAGGCCCATTCCCCTCGTTTCAGTTTCCTCCTCGTTCCCCTCGGTCCATCGTTGTCCCAGATCACAGCCTACACGAGGGGAATGGACCTAGAGTGGGGGGAGACCTCAGCTCCGGTGGCCATCGTTAGTTTAACCCATTTAATTACCGTTCAATAAACAGTCACATTACCATAAATAAAAAAACTCTGCGGTTGCTTCCTGTCTGGATGTAAAAGGAACGTCTCGTCTCTTAAAGAGGAAATTAATTATCGGGTATATTTTCTCGAACACGCTTTCCAGTTGGAAATTTCTTTCCGGTCGTGCGTCTCGGCCCATTGAAATACGGTAATCACGCGAAAAGAAACCTGCAACCGGTATATCTTCGCTGTCGGTCACTTTGTGCATACGATTTAGGCGAACGATAAGAAGATTATCCGGGGATATCGCGTTGTCATTCTGTGAAATTAACGGCTGCGTCTCACGCGCCTTTACCCACATAATCTTTCGTTCGTGTACGCATGATACTTTTCAGGGCGCTGAGTGCATGTGGGCATAGCTCGGTGTCGTTCATAAATATTCGCTGCTCGTTATCTCTCGCACGATATCGGAGAAAGAAGTTGATGTTTTATTCGTGAACGTAAATCGTCGCAACCTCCCATACCGTGCTTCCACTTAAAGTTATTTCAATTTTCCATTGTCGCTTCCGATGAAATAACGTGAGCAAATGGATTGTAGCATTAAAAAAAAGTTTCTTCGAGGTTCAGTTTCTCGGTGAAATTGTTCATTCCATCCCGCGTGTTCTGTACTTTAATTTGTAACGTCTAATTATGTACCACGATTATTATATTATAATTGAATATTATTTCAATTAAAACGGTATGTATCATAGTGGAAAGTTCCGTACGTAGTCAGACAGGTTGGAATGGGTTTTAATAAATCTGTACAGTGAAAGTTGCAAATGTTTAATTACTACATGGCGTACTTCGTGTTTTATACTCTTATTGTAAAGTTGATTTGGGTCAGAATTTAATGGGGATTAGTAATTATTTAGTAAACACGAATTCGATGCGTGGATCACTGGCGACCCACGCAGTATCGAACATGTTAATAATAATAATTATTTATCATTGAAATTGTACAGTCATGGGACTCTCTTAATACACAATATTATTAACTATTAAGTAATGATGTAATCAGTTCTGCTTCAAATGAAAGTTCAGACTCACCTTTATTTTACCTGTTGATATTATACTACGAGTCACGTAACAATTACTAAGAATGATTAAATGACTTTCAATGACATAGTGACCTTATAAATGAATTACAAAGAATTAAGATATTATTAGGTGACATAATTTCAGTTAACAGCCGTAAAATATGCATATCTCCATAACAATCGTAGTGTTACAGAAAATTGTACGCAAAAACGAAAAAATTCATAATTATATAGGATGTTTTACAAAAAGGGTTTCAAACCTGTGAAACATACAATGCTTATCAAAATACTCAAGAAGGTCTTAGTGATCGTGCACCCAAATATGAATACCTTTTGAAATATAAAGGGTTTTCTTTGTTATTGGTATAAACAGTGATTGTAAAAATTGTCTGGTCGGTCTCCTTTATGTTTAAAGTTAGTAAACATACATTTACGGAGTATGAAATTTTGTTGTATCGTT
Organism: Macropis europaea; assembly: GCA_916610135.2. NCBI lineage: Eukaryota > Metazoa > Arthropoda > Insecta > Hymenoptera > Melittidae > Macropis > Macropis europaea. The sequence continues at coordinate 17,683,108 of OU744345.1, read as the reverse complement.
AATTTTAAAGGAGCAATATATCGACAGTAGTGATGCAATCGGGAATTTTATTCGTGATATACATAGTGTCGGTGAATTACAGGTAAAAGCTGCACAGAATAGCAGGATTGATTAAAAGGAATAAAAGTCTTAATGGACGTGTGTCTGGAAATTTAAATTTTAAATTTAATTTAAGATTTCAATTTATATGCATATGCTTTTATAACTATGCATACTATATGCAACATAATGTATTTTCGATGACAAATCCGTAAAACGTTGGCCATTTGCCCGAGTATTCGTGTTATTAGTGAATTTCGTATAAAGTCGTATATTTGGGGCACAGTCTAATCTTTTCGGAACATAATTAGTAACATTTGAATACACTGAATATTTTCGGGTTTAGTTTGTACAAAAAAGTCGAAATTTGAAGTCATATAATGTAACAGACATAGTATTGATGATATCTAATGGAAGATAATATGTGTAATAACAACAAAATAAAAAAAACGTTCTATTTTAACCTACTTATTTCCAAAAAAAAAGAATTCAGTATTTTTGAAACAGTTAATTTCTATGTATATTCAATAAGATGTTTCTGTTACTCTTTATGAGTTCTATCCGTCTGTACAGTTTGTACCTATAATTCAGTAACATCCTGTATGTTTCTACGCAGATATTATATAACTATAGTTCAATCAAAAATGTTTGGCAGCTACTTAAGACTTCATTTGAACATACCACGTATATCATATGAAATAAAAAACAATAATAAATTTATGAGCTGGGAGTCAAATTAATAAATAATTGTCACTTCCATATAAACAGAAAATAATTCATAGAGTACTTATAATTCGATAAATAACAACTACATTTTTATTCATATTAAATTACTTTTAAATTACATTTACATTAATATTAAATTATTAACGTGAAAGTACATTTCAATTAATATTTATTGAATTGTAAATGTATGAACTGGGAGTCTAATTAATAACTAATTGTCACTTTCATACCATCAGTAATTAATTCATAAATAATTTGAAATCCAATAAATAATAACTACATTTCTATTAATATTAAATTGCTATTAAGGTACATTTACATTAATACATTTAAATTAATATTTATCAAATGAATAAATTACTATTACCTTTTAACTACTAAATACCATAGAAGTTCGCAGTCCTTCTTCTGAAGCATCCAACGTTAAAAAGTGATCTGAAAAGCGGCTTACTCGATACCTCTCCATCAATCATTTAATTTGTACTTTCGAGTAAACCGACAATTTTGCAACGAAGCGAACAGTTACGGAGGTATCGATGCACACGTGTGCGGCAAGGCGATTAAATGGAAAGTAGCGAGACGATCCGCAGTCGGGTAATGATCTTCGTTAAACATCCTGACCGGTCGCTTCTTCTCTGGCAGCGCGATCATCAAGGAAACTCGGGAATGACTGGCAGAGTTTGCGCAGAGCCGACCATAATTCCCAACTTTCCATTTTCCCGACGCGAGCTCGCCTTTTCCAGACGAAATCTTTTTCCACGGTCGATCCATCGACGTCGAAACTGCAACAGACGAGAATTTATCACGTGTCCTTACGTGACCGTGTTCCAGACGAACATACACTTCCTTCATCCGTTTCTGAATCATTCACGGTCCAATCTTTCTCGATGTTCGTCACGTGTGGATTTAATTGACACGCGGAATGACACAGTGAGAACAGACATACTTAGCCAGACACGTCGTAATATTCTGCTGTGTTACAAACTATAGGGTTGGTTTATGATTGTCGCAGGTAGTGCAACGTTTGTTTGGTTTATTGTAGGTATAGTACACGAATTGTTCAAAATATATAGTATACAGGGTGAGATATTTAACCACTTAACAGTTTCTGTTTTCTTTTTATCAAATTCAGCCCAAAAATGGTTACTTTTCTTTATTTCAATTTCTTATTTATTTCACTTTCATAAAAGTGAAACTGCAATTAAAATTGCTATAACTGTGAAATTTAAGTATTAAGAGCAATTTTTATTTAGAAAGAAATAATGAAATTTTCTCACTTAAACTTGGATTTTATCAAATATAATAGATACGTTCCACAAGCAAGCGGTTAGCACGTAAACTGTCACAGTGAAAACTCCCATACCTGGTCAGACATGTTATAGTATCCTATTTCAAACAAAAGTACCGAAGGAAATAATTGTATAGCTATTCAACTTCACAATCTCGATCTTCTCTTTTTATTGCAATATTAACTGTATACAAAATCGTATTAACATTAATAATTATTTACCTCGTCTACTTTTGTTGATAGAAAAAAAATACTTCAGACAATTGTTGTCTGATTTCAAATGGAATGACATACCTTTTCACTTACTTTTTAGTAAAGTATTTTAAACTTTAATTTAGAAAACTACAGGTTTATTAATTTCAACATTAATTTTGATCGATTACAATTATACGTACACTGTACGATTTGTTCGCAAGAACACATTTTTGAAGTTCAATATTCTTTTTGTTATTACTGTTACAGAAATGAAACTTTGATAGAACAATATTATGTTGTGTGAATGTTTCAAAAATGTACGTTTTATTTTTTCACAATTGTAAATGCGTCATTTCCAGATATTTGGATTTGTTAAATTGCATTAAAATCCGCAGTCTAATTATGTGTGAAAGACAATATCGGCCAAATGGTCGCTGCCGTTCATTTGACAGGATGCCACCTGTTTGTCAAAATTTCCGATGACATCTGCTCATAATCGTAGTTCGATCTCACGCATAAATGAATGAACGAACGAATAAATTCTTTTAGAACCGGTAACCCACCTCGCAATGAACGTGTCGCGATTATGTAATTGATGAAGCTCGTAGGAAATTTTTCAGCAAAACAAAAAACAGAAACTAGTGCAGAACGAATAATTTTTACCTGTAAGCATATTTTTATGTAGTTCTGTTGACCTATTTATCATAACAGAAGGATCGTTTGTCCGTTTTATCTCCGACCTGATAAACGAAATCGTACGCCACATGTATTACACTTGAAACAACTTTTCGAGGTCTCGAAAACATGAGCATTAGAACTTCTGTACATTAATGGCATCTATATTCATGAAACGAAAGACTATAATTTATACAGTAGATAAATAACTCTTTCAGAGGAGGAACGGTACACATTTACATATTTGAAATGAAAACTGAGTGACAGAAAAAAATTTCGCAAATTAATTTAAGTCAAACAACGCAAAACTCGAATCCGAAAATTATAAATCATATGCAGCAAAAGCTTATTAGTAGACTGCGGTTTTTTATGCAGTTTAACATATTCAAACATATCAATTATACATGCTTGATAATATAGTACATTTTCTAACATTTACACTGCAAAGTACAGTTTTATCAAAGCTCCATGTCTTCAGTTACGTTAAAATAAAAAATATTGAACAGTAAAGATGTACTAATTATTACTATAGTTATTTCAAACCTATTACCTTCTTTAATTGCTAGATACATCACAATTCTACCAAGTAAGAACCTTTTCAAAAAGCCTTTTTACCAATCTTGTAACTGAAAAATCCTATCTACAATTTAATCAGAAATCAAAATTCACACTGACGCCTTAATAACCAGTTTAAAGGACCTTCCCTTGCAATTAAGTAATTATTATTCATAAAACACCCATTATCTCCTCATGTACATCGGGGACGGAGCTGCAGCAAAAAGGAGGACCATTATCGAGAGTTATCCAAAAAATATAAATACACTTTTAACGTGTTCTCCTTGGGATCAATTTCGAAAAACGATTTCGCCTGTTTATTATCCGTTCCTCGATGAAGCGCTGCCTCGGCCAGTTCCTCGATGCTTAATTAATCGCGAGTGTGATCAGCCGACAGGGAATCGGAGACACCCGTTCGATCGATCGAAGATGCTTGCAATTTTGTTTATTGAAGAGTAAGGAGATAAAACAAGGAACGTCCATTTTTATTCTACAGTGTTCAACTTGAAAAAGAAATTAAAATAATGTAAAACAATTATTTCTATGCTTATTTCGCTCCTGCTGCTTAACCCCTTGCCTTATAACAACGAGCCATACTCGTGGCAAAGATTACGCGTCATGTGTTTGAAAAACAAGACTCAGTCTTGAACTGATTTATAAAAATGAAACTAAAAGAAGCTCCTTCGACTGTCAAACAATTGTTAAAGGCAAATTGTACGTTCTAATGCACGCTCTTCAATTACAGTGCACTTGGTGATTAATAAAATCGTAAGGCAAGGGGTTAATCAGAGTATAACTCACGTTATAAACAATACAGTTCAATTACTTGAACCTTGTCTCTTTGCTGGTGGACTAAAGTATTAAAAATTGATTTTCTCAATAAATCTGTTTTGTGACTTTCCCCGTTTGTTCCCCATACCCTTCAATTATGAATCCGTGAAAGTTGCATTCGATGAACTTGTAACTCGTCATCGAGAGAACTTGACGACCGCGTCGCGGCTCGATCATCCGCAGCCGAGATGTTCCGGCGGGTTTGACGTATGGAAATGAGCTGGATCGTTGAATTTCAATGAGACCGGTTTTCTTCTTTATCGCGGCAGCCGAGGAAGATCAACGAGACACGAAGAAGCGAACGATGGTTCGGTGAAAATTACGATATTCTCGATAGGACGATCAAAATAACCAGCCGGTGAATTACTGTCGACAAACACGCGTTCGTTGAAGGTAAACCAGAAACGTCCTCGAAGAGCTGGACACGATCGAGCCAGACTGTTTGGTGACTCCGAATTCTCGTAATCACATTTTCCTCTCATTACTGGATCATTGCGGTTTAACCCTAATGCGTTCTTTCGTTCGACTATACATTGAAGATCTTTGGGTAAAAAGTGCCCCGAATTTGGGGTACTTATATTTTCAACTTTGCAATATAATAAGCGGACTAAGGAAATGTAGAAATACAGAGTTGTCCGGTAGTCTGAAATATTGGGACCGAGAATTTTCAGCCTACTGGGCTAAGACAAGTTGTCATCACCTGTAAACATTGTCTACTTCCTGTCGAAGCACCCTGTACTAATAAAGAGGAAATTGTAGAATATTCTATACAAAGACAATAATGTAAAATGCTTAGTTACTCAATAATTCTTGCAAGAATGTTCAGAAATAGTTAGTGTTTGTAAAATATTCACAGCAGTTCATAGGGGTTATGCGACACGTCGAGAAGCAACGTCTTTTTAACTTGCAATTTCGTGATCTTATCGCGTGCCCAGGTATCAAATTCGGTTTGATCAAATAATTAATAACCGTCATTAAATCTTTAGCAACGGAAGAAAACAAGAAATGTGCCAAGGAGTACTGAAACATATACATGCTCCACGGTAAATATTCATAAAAATTCATTTCATTATGTCCGATTACACACAGAATTTTTCACTGTTGAACGGGACGTGTTAAATGCGAGATTTCAAGGGGAATATCATATGCTCGATGATACGCGAATCAGATTAGAATCAGGATTATATTATTCGATCGTCTAAAAATAAATCTGTAATAGGATGATTTAGAAACCTTGAGGCTGAATTAATACAAGGAAGTTGGTGAACACGCAAGCAACTACTGATTGCAATGTTTCACAGAAATAATGTGCGCGTAGCGATATCTTTCCATCGATTATTTAAAAAAGGTCAATTAGAATACAACCGGCTACACGAGAGTCTCGTGCTGTCTGTTTAATTGATACGATCCTGCAATTTAATTTTTTCCCGGTACTCATAGAAATTATTCTTGCTAATTACCATTTTTTTTTAATACAGCAACACCTTTTTGTTAAATGACATTATACTTGTTAGCATCTAGCGCAGTACAGCGACCTATGACAACACAATCTTCAAATGATCTTGAACATAAAAATGGCATGTTTAAGAAAGAAAAAAAGGAAATTCTAAGAGCTCATGAATTTAAACACAAAGATTTATTATGCAGAGTAAATTATATTTTTTCGTTTTCTTATGAAATTATCATGATTGTACTGGTATAAAAATATATTGTACACTAACAATAACTTTTTGTAATCAAATATTCAATGTACAAAGACAACAGCTCGCCAAGGCTGTAAAAATTATTTTGAAAAGAAATATTGAATAAATTGAGCCTCCCTGTAAGTTAATGTAAACGCAGAATTATAACTGTTGAAATAACAACGCTGAAGTAATAAGAAATCCTAATGGTTGTCTCAACAATAAGCCAGGATCGATGGAAAAATTCACATTGTTTCGAGGAATTCGTTAAGCGGCGCTAATATCGCAGTGGATTCACGTTGTCGTTGATGATGACGATGATTCAACGGATGTAAACTTCATACAATAAATCCTAATAAAATTCCATATACGCATGTAACAAATGCTATAAATAACAGCTTTAGAAAGCATTATGGACATCGTCGTTCGCCTAAGCTCACGATTTGCATTCACTATCTTCGTTTAATATTCACCACGAAGAGAGTCCGGATTATCGTTCATCTTTTTTATTTCCTCCATTGCTTGAAACTCTAATCCAACCGGCGAGTTAAGGGATTATTCACGTTCGTTTAAATATTCCCGTTTTGTCTCTTGTTTCAGGCTATAACAATACGTTCACCTCGGACTGAACATGCAATTTTATTTTATTTTGAACGTTCATCATCTTCTACGTGACTTATTAAAACGAATACATGACAATTATAATTGCGGTACTTTGAATTAAATTGAACAGCGTCCATTAATAGCCTCTAGAAATTTTAGAGACCACGTACTCAAAATTCACAACTCTCATTGCATTTTATTACTCTTTTAGAGTCTATGGTAAACACTTTTAATACGTTGACTGCTACATTATATAGCCTGAAAACGACATATCTTTATAGACTTTGATACAACATGAGAATAATCTCAAATTATGCCGTTCTTAATCCGTGATATTAATAATTCTTTACAGTTTTTCATTAGTCCTCTCAGACCGTTTTAAATATTTTTCATAATACTATTCGTGGTCAGGTAAATAACAACTGAATTTAAGTGTCACCAGTAGGTAGGTGACATGGCAGTGTTAAATACAAAAATAAAAATATAATGTTCCACACATTTTATTTTTTTAGAAAGATTTGCAGACAGATTTGTAATTACGAAAATTAGAGAACATTGTTTTTAATAGAACGGGACCAGAGAGCATAGAAGAGATTTTTTCACTTGCTTCCAGAATTCGATAACTATAATTTATTTATATGTTGAAATATTTAAATAGCGTCGTATCGTGTTTTTAAACGGAGAGTTTTACAAATTAATTCGGCAGTTGAGGTATCGTTGCCGAAGGATTGTTGACCTGGTTATCAGGCTGATAGTGGTCTAATTAACAATGCAATCTATGTATCTGGCGTGTACTAGAAACAACCGAGCGCGTCGCGACTCCGGCACATGGGAGATATGCAGGTCTTATCGAAAGCAAGCTAAAAATTGAGCAACTAAATTATGCAGTCACACCGTTTGTCATAATCTCCTATTCTTTCAGTGGATATTGTATTCAAATATTCGTAAGTTCACACCGTTATAATTACAAATTACCGACAAACATTTACAAGCACTCCTCTTCTTGTCTTTTCAATCTCCGCCTTGTATGTAATACGATTTGCAGTACCATTTATGAATAAATAATATAGAATGTTGTCGGTGGTGTGAAATATGAAAATGAAGTCAATATGCAAAAACAAAAGTAGTGCGATTAAATTTTCAAACCATCGAGCAAAGCAATATTTACGTCACTCTTTAAAGGAGAACTTTAACGATCACCAAAAATTACTTCAGATTTTGCAATGTCTAAAATATACCGGACTGTATCATACCAGCATCTGAATTTAATTTTCAACCAATCCCCAACAGTTGTCACCAGTAACCATATGTACTTGATGCGATATTAAACTCATGTGTATATTAAAAAAAATAGGGCGAATGGGGTAATGATTTGAGTCTGGATTCACGAATTTTTGCCAAAACTCCAATTTTCTCATTGCTCTAGAAATGGCCTGATGCGTTCAGTTTGGCGGATTGTCAAAGGAAAATTAAATTACAGAACCACCTGTAACTACTTACATGGTTCAACCTTCAAAAGGATAAATGTAAAACAGCTGTCAAAAGTTTGGGAATATCTGCGGCATCCCTGTGTCAGGCTCGGAACTTTTGGAACAATCTTCGAATTCGAGCAATATCTTACTTTTATCAAACAGCAGTATTTCTTTCTTTTAATCCAGTGATGGTCACCGGAGCTACGGTCATCCCCCACTTTAGGTCCATTTCCCTCATATAGGCTGTGATCTGGGACGAGAATGGACTGAGGGGGAACGAGGAGCGAACTGGAGGAAGCTGAAATGAGGGGAATGGCGCAAGAGTGGGGGAAGGACGCAGCTCTGGTGGCCATCACTGTCTCAACCCTCTGAGGACGATGAACGCACATTTCTGTTCCGAAAAATTGTTCACCGTGTGCTACGGATCATGCTATTTCTCGAAGTACATTGTGGGCTATATGAGCCGCTCAGAAGCCAAATTGATCAACTCCATAAAATGAAGAATAGCGGAAAGTGATGATGTTACACACATTCATGTAATCGGGTAATGAAATTGATCAATTTTCTAAAAGTGGAGCAGATTAAAAAAAATGAACTGACACCTCAGTTTATTTTATTACAACGTATTTGTTTCTTTGCATATTTTGCAGTTTTAGAGCATTGTGACGACTGAACAATCGTCATCATACATATTATTAGAGTAAAATAATCAGTTTGTCGCGTGTTCTACCGCGAAAAATTTCAGTACATGATGCACGTTTTTCCCCCGAATTTTTAACGCTCAAAGGGTTAAAGGACACATTGGAAAATTATTTGAACGGCCCTGACAGAGCAATTTGTGTCGCGTAATGGTGTTCTAATGTTCAGACTGTGTAGAGTGTACGCTGTGTTCGAAAGATAACTCGCGTAATGTAGGAAATTGTTACGTTTGTGAATGCGACATCGTAAATGTCTTGCCTTGGCCTACAACGATTACAGATTAAAAAAAGAAAGAAAGCGATAACTGGTGGAGACAATCGAAGTTTGCGTGCTGACGCACGTAGGACCAATTAAAAATGACGTTCTTTCATGCGAAGTTGTTCTATTTGATAAATACAAAAGTAACTATTAACCTATGTTAAAAGGTGCTGATACCGAGATGCGCTGGATTATCACGTTGTCACACAGAAATGGAATCGTGTATGTTTTTTTTCTCTTTCCTTTAACACGTTGAATGCCATGAGAGTCACCGGTGACCGGCACCTCAAATATAATTTAATTAAATAATTATTGATTGTCACAAAATTCTGAGCAAACTTCATACTGAAATAATACTATAGGAACAGAAGAACATGATTGAGTGCTCGAATCTTTTTTTTCTTTACGATTTATATAAAAAATAGTAAATTATATCGTATCTGGTTAGGTATGGCTGTTTTCACTGTGTCACTTAAAGTGCTAATTAAACGTCCGAGAGTATCCACGCCACTTTCTCAGGAATTTATTCACAAGTTTGTCTTTATAACTTTTAATTCGAGACCTGCTGAGAGGAATTCTTTCCCCACTCGGTAACATAAGCTATATAGAGATATCAAAGTATAACAGAGAAGTAGAAAAATGCATCCCGTTAGCAATACATAGAAAACTGTCGTATAATGTTACAATAACACGATCAAGTAGTTAAATATTTTTTTTCTTCGTGATTTAACAGGATATCCGGAAGATTATGGTTTAACACGTCGACTGTTCCGCAAGTGCAAAGTTTTCAAGTGGATTTGAAATGTTATTTGTTAGATATACCATATCCTTGTATCATATAACACGACCTTAAAAAAGTGTTAAATAGGAGAATGTTGAAATAACATAATCATTTGATCAATTTCCTGAATCATTGTAAATGATTTGATCAAATAAGTATTATCATTTCCCAAGCATGGTGTAGTGTTTTTAATTTTAGCATACTTTAATTCTATATACAGGGTACCCCGTAACTAGTTATCAAGCAATCGGGAAGTGACTTTAACTGAAAAAAGAAATCAAAAATATTTGTATCGAAAAAGAATTCAGTAATGAAGCTTTAACCCTTTGAACTCCTTTGTCGAGTGTGACTCGACATCAATTTTACAACATCAACCCTCGACACTTTTAAATTACCAGTTTAAATATGTATTATTTTTCGCAATATTTCTTGTTTATCTAGATAAGCAATATTACATGTATATGAACCTTTCTTGTAATAAAAAAAGTCCTTCAAGTGTTCAGGTACATGATTGTTTGTACCTAATTGGTTCCTATCGACCAACTGTCTTCTGAAGAACATTTTAAATAAAACACTTAAAATAATAGGGAGTCATTGAAAAGAAAATTAAAAAAAATTAGGAGTTCAAAGGGTTAAGTTAGCGAGGTTACCCTCTAACTTGAACCGTTGAAACAATGATGAACATACTTTCTGAAATGCGCAGAAGCGTATACCGTTGTGTGAACGTATTCAATATTCATAGGGTTAATAATCGTTAACGGTTACATTGTGACGAGGTCTCGTAAATCGTGAAATGTGCATGCACGAGAGACTTTAATGACCATCATTATCTGCGAAGCGAACCGTGTGAAAGAGCACCCGCCTGCGGGGAGCCTGGCTGCATTCGATAATTCGATTCGAACCCTTGACCGAATCGATTTTAGGACGCAGCGCCCGCATGGGATCCTCCGTTCTGTCGCCAAGAAGCAACGCTGTAGCATTCGAAATTTTTACCACGTTTTCCCGTAACCCAAATAACGTTATCGCCACTGCACAAGATTTTCCCGCGGACACAGGACTGGTAGAAATTCGTTAAGGGGACTAGGCAGTCAAAAAATGCATTTTTCTTTATTGTATTGTTGGAGAGTACTACCCTTCCCGAGTAAAATGCCGTTCGGATCATGTTAAAATTCGCAAAATTAAGGATTTGACAGTCGAAAAGTTCGATCGCGAGGTATGTGGTAGTATCGTCTTTCAGAACTTTAAACGCGTTTTTCTCGAAATCATTTTTTCTCTTCGTTAGAAAGATTTACAATTTGTTTTTGTATAACATGTCACAAATTTAGGATCCGCTGCTTTTGCAGTGCAGTAAACTCCTGACCCTGAGATACTTTTAACAACGCGATAGAAATATAAAGAATAAAAAATCGAATAAATAGTTTTCTAAAGGAAGAGCCGCAAGTGTTATTACGCACAGTAGGCACTACACTAATCACCGTCTAGGCTTCAACAGTGGTGATCATGCACCTTGGACCTATATTTATTCGGAGTGACTAAGGGTGGTCTTATAGAAAATCTTTCGTTGTTTCCAATCCGGTATGCAGGATTTATGACTATATTTTTTGCATAGACTATAGCGCGATTCAAGAATTATAAAACATGATTACAGTACGTAATTACCCTGTTCGAGCAGAATATCTGGCGAAAGTTCATTCTGAATCTATAATTATTCATACCACTGTGTTATAATCCTATCTTAACTCACCTTAATCTGCAGATACTTGAATTATGAAATGCAGTTTCTAGGCAAATGTTCTTATATAAACTGTTAAATGGCTCTAATTAATTCGTCACACGTTGCACAGTAAGTAAGGCTAAATATGGTCCTTAGTATCTCGAACTAGTTTTCGCAGCATGGATCCTGCCACGAGGGTTTGTAACACCGCGAATAACCGAGCTCTATCAATTTTTTTTCTTCTTCTTTTACGTTAAACATTCCATTACAGCAGTTTTTTTAAAACTATGTATATTATAATATCCACTTTAGTGTATTATAATACTTACTTTAGTTCCCATCTTCGATGCTACACATAATCTGTTATGATTCTTTATACTCGGGAGCTTACCCCGTTTAACAATAATAAGTCAAGTGAATTAAATGAAGGGTAATGAGAAAAACAGGGTGGCAGGCTAACAATGCCTCTTGTTAGTGATTTTATGATGTATAATGCAATAAAACAATTATTTTTTAGCTCCTTCTTTTCTGATGCCTAATTAGAGTATGAACGTCATATTATGAACAATACAGTTAAATTCATTGAACCTTGTTTCTTTACTGGCCGACTCTTAAAAATTTATTTTCTCGATGAAGCTGTTTTGTGACATTCCTTGTTTTCTGCCCTTTACCCTTCATATTGATATTGTCATTAATAGAATTGGCATTTGAAACGTGCTTCGATTGTTTCGTCTCCTATTTACTCCAAATACAAAGTGGTTTTAGAAAAAGTGCAGCACAAATTACTAACCCTTTTTCAGTGCCAATAAATACCGAACAGGCAGAAACTATCGAATTTCTAGTAGCTACTGTATTAGCTCAGACGAGCAATGTCTAAGAACCATTTTATCTTCACTTTCCAAATCACCACGTGACACACCTGTCGGTTACGTATAAATTCAGAATCTCACTGAATGTAATTTCTTTCTCAACTATCATTTTATTGCATCCAAGATTCACGATTCATCAATTTTTAAGTATAAAACATCGAGGAGAGCGTCGGCGATTTCACGTCGACGCTGATGTACCTATCTTAATGTTCGAAAACGGATTCCGGTGTGATGGAAGAAAGGAAAAAAAAAACTGGCTTTCGATCGTTGGAAGAAGGATGTCTATAGCGAGTCGTGCCGGCCGATTTCACGCAGTGGCATTTAGGAAATGCAAATTCCCGGCCTGACATTTCGCTCGGTCGCAGCGTTACGTTAAACTGCAAGTCGCTTCTTGACGGCCGCGAACGGCTTTCCTTCGGCAAGATAGAAGGGAAACGATCCACTGGACTTCCTGTCAGATCTCATCACTCTCGCCGATCAACGTATTAGATCGTCGCATGACGAGAGAAGAACTTTTTCCATGAACTTCGTTTATCTTCAGGCAGCAATTAGGTTGATCGGAAAGTTCTGTCCACAGTTTCTGTCTTAATGTTTGCAATTCTTTTCAGAATTTCCACAAATCGTAGGTAGTTCATGTGTTTTAACCCTGTGACTGCGAAAGCCGTATACATATACATAGATATACTCACATACCTTCTGCTATATCTACATTACTGTTCATAAGTATTCAGATACCTAACAAATTCAGATAAGTAGCGTATTAACGCTATAATAATATAATTATTGTTTAAGAAAATTAATCTTAGTTGAACATTATTTGTTAATAAATATTGTTTATGTTACATGTTATGGTAGCATAATATTTGTAAAGTAACATAATGAACCAATAAAAAAACTATATTTGAGTGATATCTGCATACATGTAAGTGTCCGGATACTTTTGGACGGTACTGTACATACTCATCTTGTGTAACTGACATCCTTATCATATCTACATTTACAGTTACAACTTATTGCACTGCTAAAACTAGTCCAAATGTTTTCGTGAGTGATTGTATGTCTCCGTGAGAATTATTAAAATTTGTATGAATTACAGAATGCAATAACACTCACCTATAACAACCGTGTCGATTTTAATGGCAGCAGCACAAGGAAACGGAATCTGTCATGCCCCTCATACAGCAACCATAATTGCTTTGATAGCAATAACCGCGAGCCACTCATTTTATGAGCAGCATGTACGCCCTGGAAAAGTAGCTTCTTCTATACGAACGAACATTATAGTGGCTTCGAGGACTAGCTGTCAGTTTCTAATAATAAAAACACCCTGAGGTCGCATTAGAAAATAAAAATAAATAATAATTAATATTTGTATGTATCTCATTAAATATTAAACAAAGCGTTTAATAAGACAAAAAGGCAAAGTATAATGAAAAAATGAATAAAAGGTATCAACCGTTGCTGCTGAACTGTTATTATTCCGCACACGGCGTATGATTTTCATTGGAAGTGTGCCACAGACAAAGGGTTAATTATCGAAGTTCATGGGTAATTTTACTTGTCGAATCGTAGGTATTATAAAAACGGTGCAGTCTTTTCGAAATAGTCATTACTTCTGGAAATTTGACCAAGAAATATGTTCTTTGAGAAAATACACCTTCGTCACTGCATTTTCCACGAGTTCCATACGGAAAAATCTGTAACGGAGGTTGCTGAAAATTTGTATCATGTTTTTGGTGCAAACACTGTGCTTACATGCACGGTGTAAAGATGGTTCCTACGATTCCTCGCAGAGGATTTCAAAGTTGAAGATGAACCTTGCAGCGGAAGACCAACTGCTGTAGATGATAACGTTGCTCAGGTGAAATTGGTGAAAAATCCTTGCATAACAAAGCGAGAGCTCGCGGAAGAACTCTGCATAGTACAGTCAACGTTAGTGGAACAAATTCATCCGCTGGGATTCATCATGAAGCTCTCTAGATGGGTACCGCATGGTCTCACAGATCAGAACTCGGTAGATCGGATTAGAATTTCATCGTCGCTGCTTTCTCGTCATCGTACACAGCCTTTATGGACGGATTTGTAACTGGTGTCGAGAAATCGATAACATATAATAATATCAAGAGGAAAAGAGCTTACCGTCAGCCCGGACGATCAGCCCATTCTGCCTCCAAACCACACCTTCATCAGCAGAAAAGACTGGTCTGTATTTGGTGGGATATCAAAGAGCCAATGCATTATGAGCAGCTGCAACCTGGCGACACAATCACGGCTAAGAAGTACTGCGGTCAACTGAGCAGACTTAATAAAAGAAATGTAAGAAAAATATCCTGCACTGGCGAATAGGAAAGCAGTTGTATTCCACCGTGACAGCATCCGACCCTACGTATCGTTAAGGACTTAGCAGAAGTTGAGTGAACCAGAATGGGAAGTAATAAGTCATCCCCCATATAGTCCTGACCTTTCATTGCCTGATTACCACCCGGTTAGATCGTTACAAAACATTTTGACAGGAAAAAATTCAACAATTTGGTTACATTAAAATGCAGCATATTGTAACCATACACTGTTTTCCTATTTAATTACTCACTAAGAGAGTTATAGTCATATTGTTATTAAAAACAAATAGTAAAAATCATGTAATAGTTATGGTTTTTTATACCTGAAAACTATAGGTTCGAATAGTATATAGAATACACAAATAAAATTGTAATTTGTCCTAATAAAAATAATTAAAAAGAAAATTTGTAATTTCTTTATTCACTTGTATATTTACCATATTTGATATGCTGAGTGATTAGGAAGAAATGTGGACCCACAAACTGTTAACTAATACCATTAATATCATAAGATTAATTATTTTCTTACACTAAAACATATAAAATTCTAACCATGCAATCTTTCTTGTACTTTATTATTCGCTAGGATTAGTGTTAATAATTATGTTTTTTTTTTATATCTAAGAACCATGAATTGGTAATTGCTCCAGTAAAGATAAATATATAAATACCTGACAGATTCCCCATCTGTATGGCCACCGCTGTAGATAATATTATTATTATTTCACGATTACAAAACATCACTGTAAAAATTGACATTGAAACACGTTGTTTAAACATTTCATTCTGTGCTCCGCTGGCATTGAGAGAAAACAGTTTATTTGCTTACTATCGAAGACCTTAGCAACAAATTTCTTCGCGTCCCGGATACAGAAAAATATGTACAGCAGTCAGAACGCGAGTTTGCATTGGACAAAGAGTTGAATGTTTATTTAATTAATACTTCCATGCACGTGTTTCTCGATAAGCATGCCGATAACGAAAAGAAGCGTACGCCGGTAATTAATATTGTCAAACGTTCGATTTTTAAGAACATCGGTATCAGTATAGTTTTATCTATTTCCACGGCGGACGATAACTAATCAGCCCGATGTAACGATTAAGTAACATAATTTATAAGATCGGTTGCATAAGAATTCTTGCCCTTGAATTTGCACAACACTTCAGAAATGATAATGACTTCTCTTCTTACGTAACACGGGGTAAAACGAAACTACTGGGTGTCCACAAAGTGCTGGAAAATTTTTAAAAGTTTACCATACATAAATTACGTATGATAGCAAACTCCAATAACGTACGTCATTTACTCATAATACATACTTTAACACAGACCTAAATTTCATAGACATCTTATACATAAAACTCGAATACCGGAATATTTATAATAGTTGCGTAAATAGTTCATAAAAGTTTATCAATGAAGGCTTAAAAAAGACGGTGAATAAATGATATAAAATAAACAGAATAATTGTATGAGCAATATGTACAAGATTATTTGTGATTTTTTAAATTCATAGATATGTGATTATTTACAATTAATTATAATGATTGAAATTGAAATCATCATTGTACATACATGATTGTACGTAGTTATTACTTGGAATTCACATATATGTACCTATTTGATGATGATTCTAATATTCGACATTTGAATCATCCGACATTGTACTGTGCTCGAAAGGAC
The DNA here is from genome assembly GCA_916610135.2 of Macropis europaea. NCBI lineage: Eukaryota > Metazoa > Arthropoda > Insecta > Hymenoptera > Melittidae > Macropis > Macropis europaea. The sequence continues at coordinate 17,666,698 of OU744345.1, read as the reverse complement.
ATGTAACAATCGAGCACTTGTGATAATGTTAATTAAAATGTTAACGATTGACGTTAAAAATGCACGTAGTTGTAACGTACGAGGCTGAAGAATGTTGATACCGTAAAGTGAATTCGAAAACATATAAAGATGAAACATGTAACTGCGGGCGTAATTTCATAAGTGGCGAACGCGAAAACAACGGTTGCACCCTAAAATTGCCAATAATGATTGCCTTCCAACTCATAACTTCATTCGGGGCTGTTATTACGAACAATTTTTGTACGGCACACGCATCGAAATTGTGCGGGGAAATACGATCTGCCCGCTCGCCAGCGAAATATACGTACGAAAATATTTCTTTCGAAAACATAATCAGCAACATGTTTATCCTTCTTGAAAAGTTGCAAAGCAGTTCCACGAATACACTACCTTTTCATACCTTTTCATATTTATAATCCCGTATTTTTCTTCGATCGACCTCTTCGACGATTTATGATAACGCCCAACGGATCCCAACGTTACGCGAAGCCTTGCATCGAAATTATTTTTTATCAGATATTTATCAACGTTTCGCGAATTATTGACTCGCGCCGCAGAAATATGGTGAACAGAATCGACACTAATTAATAGCCGCGGAAGCCTGAAATAACGTTTTCCTGTTAAATGTGGAATCGTCAGCCTTCGACGTGTAATCACTGTCTCTTTACATGAAAACGAAAACGTTTCTTTGGTTTCATATAATTGTACAATTGTTTCGTACGCGTGTAACGAAATAAGCAATTTGAAAAATATAAGCAACAAGAGCGGAGCTTCGTGTTGCTTCCATCTGCGAAAGCACGTTTCGAAAAATACGAAACACGTATTTTTACGCTGACAAAGGACGCTGCTTTGTCCAATAGAATCAACCTTGTTATTTAATCGGTACTGTATGTAAATCAAGGTTCTGCGGTATCGCAAAATTCTTGGCTTGCGATTTTGCAGTCACACCCTGTGCGTACGTACATGCATACATACCATCGGAGGACTCTGCCTCTGAATTAGCATAGGAGTTTGCCTACGCTACATAACGCGGTGAATACACCTTTTAGATTTTGATCGACTTCTACAGGGTGTCCCGAAAAGCTAGTATAATCAGAGAACTGTAGATTCTCCATGCGAAAACAAACCGAAATGTCCTGTACCATTTTGCAATTGGTAGCTTCGGTTTCGAAATGTAACCGTTTGAAAGTTGGGTGTTCTAAATATCGCAATAAAGCGTTTTTGGTTTTCAGTGCATACAAAAGTCATGTTTACACTATCCTATAAGCTATTACGTGTGTAATAGCATAATGTTTAAGAAGACAATGTACCTACTTTAATTAAAAAGTATTACTTCATGGCTACAAAATGCTGACCATAATTTGAGCCTTGCGGGAGTCGTAATCTTTCAGCTGATGGAGGGTCTTGCTTTGATGTTGATGATTGCTGACTGATCAGAGTGACTGCTGAAGGTTGGGGTAATTATGGCATTTTCTTAAAATAAGACAACAATAAAGTTTGCCGTATCGATTGACTTCTTTTGAGATGCAATGCTGTCTTATAGCATTTTACCCACAATAGAACGTCAGTCATAATTGGTGTCGATCCTCTCAAACCCTGCAGCTACTTTATCAATTAACAATAAGTTCATATAATATTCTAGTTCCTTTGTTGTCATTTCAACAGTGTCCACAGCATCTTCACTAGAAGTAGATTACATTTCAAGAAACCATTTTCTTTGCTCATTCATAAGTAGATTGCGGATGTTTATGCAAATATGTATGTTTACACTCCAACATTTGTTCTTTTAGAGTAGTTAAAGGAACAGACCATTGATCAAACTGTATAATGGCCTTTAATTGTTCAAAAAGTGTGCTTTTTGTTTTCCTTACATTATTGAAAATGAATCTTTAATGTGTTTCGGTATGTTAAATTACATAAACATCCGCAGTTTATTCATAAGCTCCTCATCCATTAAAGTTTCATCATGAGACTGCAGCGAGTCGAACGCATCTTCAGGGTCCACATCTATTGGGTTGAGTCATAAATAACATCAGATGTATGTTTTCAAATTTATCGATGATTTATTAAAGGTTAATTATTACACTGTGAATGTTTACGCAATATAACATACCCAGGTATATAAAATATTACCATGCCTTGGATGCGGCTTCGCCCACGATTTTTCTGCGTATAGAATTCGAAATGTTATGTTATTTTCTCATATTTTGTAGCTGGGCAAATTCACTTTCGAGCGCGCGGACGCCGAGGATTGCCATCTAGCGGCTGTACGTGAACTATGCCCCTGTAGACGGCTCGCCAACACGTCGACAAAAAATCTTCCCATGTGTTTTATCTCGATATATTATTTATTTCGCGATAAAATACAGCCTGTGGCACTATGGGAAATGTAAAGATGCTATTGTGAAAATTTCATAATAATCGGTTTAGTAGTTTTTGTGATTTTTGCCAATATACAAACAAACTCTGTCTCTTTATTATAATAGTAAGATATTGTCTAAAGAAAATAATATAAATAAAATGTGTACGTCTGACATTTGCTCAAAACAGATCTAATTATTCTCCACATCCCATTTGTTTATCTGTATTCAATGTAAAAACATTAAAGAATAAAAATCTATATTTGCATAAACTTTCACAGTCTAATGATTACTGTTCCTTGTGCAGCATGTCTGCGTTTTAGGGATTCCTACTTTCAAATGGAAAACAAAAATCAGTGGCTCAGGTAAACTATTTGAATTTTTAAAAATAAAAAAGTCTTTATTATGTGTTGGAAGTTATTTATGACTCAAACAAATAATTCTAGCTCTTTTGTCATTTCCACTATATCTACAGTCATTTCCTTCGTTTAGCTTTGGAACGTCTCAAGGTCATGTATGAGGGCTGGAATCACCTTCTTTCAAACTTTTATTAATGTTGATATTTTGTCACAAATCTTCAATTTGTAAACAAAGCAATCAAGAGGAGCGCAATAAAGCGAGGTACGCCTGTATACAGAAATTGCGGCCGCAGATTGCGAAATGATAAAGGACTTTTCGATTCGTTTTGACATGGAGAATCTACAGTGTTCGAATTGTTCAACCCTTTTGGGACACCCTGTATAACGCGACATGCCATTAGCGGCTCGTTCGCGCGACCCGACTAATTGCGTTAGACGTGAAATTAATTATTCATTACCTGAACACCGGAAGATAATCGCTCCTCCGTCTCGGTGTTCAGCTTCTCGATTTATCGCCGACCTCGTCGCCGACGTCCGCTTTAGATACTTCTTAACGATTTTCTGCTCCTAATTATAAGCAAACCGGCCCACTTTCCAGCGAACATTACGTCGAAAGTTTTAAATAGCACGCAGTGTACACAAAATTACGTATGTGAACCTGAAAAAGGTAAATGTAAATATTCTGTGCTTCCATAAATTATTTCCTCTTAGATTGTTGTTTAAATTTATCTGTACATTGATAAATTGTACCGTAATCAGTAACTACAGCAGCCATAATTGTATCACAATTTCCAGTCATCAAATGATTACTAAAAAATTGCATATTGCATGAATTTATTATTATTATTATTATTCGTTCATGTCTTCTGATTTTAAAAACTTGTTGTACATTTAAATTTCAAATTGAATATGATATGTAAGATGTATTCTCATTCGTTTTTTTCATTTTTACGAGAATCATGCATTTGTATCAGTTCCTTGAACATCTCCTGTCCAAACCGTCGATGCAAGCCGTTGCAGTAGATGTTTCTGAAGAAACGTTACGCAAGCAGCAAAGGATCTCGCAGATGCATAATCCTGACACTAATGAATTGAGATTCGATTTAACGAAGTGGTTGATTATTTCCAAAGAATCTTAAACGATAAAATTTGGTCTTCTATTCATAAAATCCGACTAATTTTATATTTAACATCTCTCAATGAAATTGTTCGTTAAATCAGAAAAATATTTTCGTGAGTACCAAGTTTAATTATTATTATTGGGTTGACAACTAAATTCGCGGCTTTCAAACGGTTTTGTATGAAATCGATAAATTGTTAAAATTCTTCGAATAATTGGTTATTTAAGCTATTTACATTTTAATCTCAAATGTTCTTTCGGCATAGTTCTGGTATTTTTTTGATTGCGTGACAGTAAAGTTGAAGGAATTTTGAGGTGAAGGTATTCTAACGGACGCAAATTTAGTTGCCAATCTAATAATATTCCTAAACAACTGTGTTCAGAGAGAGGTTCAGAAGAATTACTAATAAATAAGTAATATTAACAAATATTTATATGACGGCTAAAATTGATAAAAATGTTTCTCGCTGTTTAGGATAAATGCGTTCATTAAAATGTCGTAGAATTTACGTGTGTGCATAGGAAAAATCGAATTATCTAATTGTGGGGTGAATGACTCGTCGAATCGTTAAATTCTGAAACGAAACACGTACGCCTGTGCGTTTAAACTCACTTCGAGCACGTTTCCATACGTGTCTGTAATATTAACATTTTTTCCACGAAATTCCCCAGGAATTCTCGAATTATCATTTATCAAGAAAACTAGACGTGGATTTGCCAGACGATGTTTTCTCGGAAAGCAAAAACTTCTTGTATCTTGCGTAAGATATTCCGGTGCACGATCACAGCTTCAACAATATTCTTTCCAATTTCGAACACTTTTTTGAAGCTCAGTGCCCATGATTATTGCACTAAAATAATAAAAGGTATGAGACATTTAATAAAAAACTGACAGACCTTTTTTAACATTAATGAATTTCTATAACGTGATTGCATTAAGAATAGCCATTGAACGGCGATGAGAGGACGGGCCTAACTTTTGAAATAAAGCCAACGAAAATGGAAAAGAATTTCACTTTCCTCTTGCTTCCTCTTAGCACTAACGATTAAAAGAAAATCTATCGGAAGTATCATGTATGTTACAGTAAATATGAAAATTAGGTGAAATATCACAAAGAAGACTAAAAAGGAAACACCCCATTGACTTAACCCAGTGAAGGCCACCGGAGCTGCGGCCTTCCCCCACTCTAGGTCCATTCCCCTCATACAGAGAATTGAAGCAAGGGGAAATAGACCTACAGTGGGGGAAGGCCGCAGCTCCGGTGGCCATCACTGACTTAACCATATTAAGCAATAATAAAGTATATTTTGCCCTCCTTATTGTTAGTTAAAATATCCTATCAACCATTTTTACATTTTTCAAAATATTTTGAAATATTTGGAGTTCGACATGTGTTTTACCTATTAAGCAAACTTAGAATATCCTACGTGCTTTGTAGGGGTTTGAAAACTGTTTAATTTATTCGTCCTAACTCCTTTTCGTATGGCTTTTAATGATAGAACCTCATTTGTTTCGAATGTTTCGAAATGTTAGTTAGGACAACTGAGCTAAGGAGGGCAGTATTGTAAGATGACACCTCGCTGGGACTAGTCATCCGCGAGTTATTTAAGACAGACGTTGGAAAAATTTACCAAACGTCCATCTAGACAAATTTGACAGTTTAAAATAAGGAATGAAAAAAAGTGTTTGACAAACGTTGCAAGTGTCCTAATACTTATGGACGGCAGTGTACAAAACCTATTTCCATGAAGTGACACGCTCGAAAACCCTGTTCCCTGAACCGGTGTCCTAGACCACGTACCATGAAATTTCACGATACAGCATGAATATGACCGGCATTGTTACAGTTTTAACGAGTCGCCGGGCCACGTTCGGATTAAGCATTCCCGTCACACGCACCGGCAAATAGGTATGTAGGTGATAGAAACTTTTTTTCCACGTGCAACGGTGACTCAGTTCGGCGTGCATCGTTCGAGAAATCGGCTCTGCATCCTGATCGGAGCACGATTTCCACGAAACCGTTGATTTCACTTGGTCGCGAAACGCTTCCGTTTTCACGGTGACGTTCATTGGGCGTCGAGCAACGAGATTTTCAATTTTGTGTATGAAAAGTTGAACGATTTCCTGACAAACAGGGCGAGTTCGTGTGACTTCGTTGAATAAATGAATGATCATGTACCAGAATAAGAGAGTTTTTGAATTTTTTAACAGAATCGTTGAATAAGAATTAACATAATGTATGAGATGGTAAAATAGTTGTCAATTAACTCTCATAGGACCGTGCGGGGTACAGGTATACACTACAACACATTTGTTTGACATAACTTCATAACGTTTGTAAAATAAAATTATTTGTAATGAGTGTAATGAATAAAATTTGCTTTTCATTGTTGTAATTTAATACCAGTTCAAGTCTAATTCTATTTATTTAGGTAAATTGAGAAACATACTCTTTAGCCAAGAAGTGCAAAAAGGTAAAATGGGGTAATACTGTATCCCACACGGTCTTTAACGTAAGTTCTATAGCACAATCCTATGAGGGTTAAAGTGTAATTTCAATTATGATAGGTGATGTTTGAGAGAAATATAATTAACACTTTCACTGCCATGTGACAATTAAGTTCAATAATTATGTACTCGATCATACAAAGTATTAGCAAATATATCTATGAAAGTCTAATAGAACCAGTGCAAACATTACGAAAGTTACTAATATTATTAATTAAAGACGTTATAATTGGAAGTTATAATTTATTTTCTATAAGAATTTAGAGTTTAGCTCCGATGGCCATCACTGCTCTAGAATATCATTAATTAAGTTCGTGAGAAATACACATTTTATTGAGTAAGTGAAACAAAACATGTACATTTAAACACTTCAACCCCAAAATGCAGTCCTATCATAGTTGTGTTCCATCAGCTACATGGAAATCAAAAATACTGAAGTCTCACCCCTTCCGTCCCTTATTTTCCCAATTTAATTTGTCCCTTGGTGACCAATTATCAAAATGGTGGAAAATAAATATAATGAAAAGATAAATCGTTAAATTTGCAGATTCTTTTACTAAAAATAAAAAGATGAAATTTCTGTACGTTCGCATCACAAATAATAAAGCGATATGCAAGGCGCACCGCTTTGCATTTTAGTGAGAAAAATGTGTCAAATTGACACAAGCCACGCATGAGGGCTAAAAATGTATATTCGCATAAAAATCCATAGTCTACCGATGACGTTTCATAACGGAACATCCTGTGCATCGCGAACAAAGGTCGTCACCGAGGGATTGTCGAAGTCAATGATGCACACCGAAAAGATTCACAGGAAATTTTCGCCTCGTCGCGAATTAATTGCACCGTCAAGCGTCCTCCGGCCGTACGATTAATAAGGCGAGCTCGTGCAAACTCGGATCCGAGGAATTTAATGGAGTGATAAGCTTTCGAGAAAAATGAGGAGGTTATTGTCGTGCCGCTTTTAGGCTTGATAAATTTGATGGTGATAGCTGTGACAAAGAGTGATGATTGTGCACGCGAGCGTTTCATGCGAAGCACCTTTTTATTCATGCGCGAGATTTTAAATAATAAAGGGGGGAAAACTGTTACTTTTATGCTAATGCAAGAGACACCTGTTTGGCCGGGCAACATTTTTTAACGCGGAGAATTGAAACCTTTTTCTTGCCGTGCTGTCTGTTACTTAAAAGGCAAAAAGAAATTGAATATTGCATTTCGAGTGCCATTTGGAACACGGATGAGTAATAAAAAAATGAAGAGACGACTATAAACTTAAATCTGCAATCAGAAAAGAAGACCTTTTCATTTGATTTTTTTGCCTTTATGTGTAAAAGTAACGATATAGTCTGTTTAAGTGAAACACATTTTCTTGTAATTATTAATACGTTGACCTGAAAATACTATCGGATTTATTTACTGAGAATTATCGACAAATCATACCTAAATAACACGAGTTTATGTGGTTTCCTTTTTATCGTACTGTCTGTTACTTAAAAAGGCAAACAGAAGATGTACGTTAGTTTTCGAAAGATATTTAAAGCAGAGATGAATAATAAGAAATGGAGAGACGTCTATAAATTCACAATCAAATCTGCAAACAGAAAACAAGATTTTTATTAATATTACACGTAAAAATAACAATACAAAATCGGTTTAAATGGAACAAGATTTTTTTTTAGGTATTATTAAGATTATTAAAAAATACTGTCAGGCTTTCCATTGATAATTATTAATTATTTTTCATTATTTTTTCAAGAGATATATGTGGGAGATTCAAAGAAAATTAATTTAGAAGATAAAAAATTGACATTTGATTAAAAAATTTGTCAAAATTTTCCACTCATTGTCACTCTCATACGTTCAATTTGTTTAATCACGGTATTATTTATCTCGCGTCAGTTTATTTTGCCAGGTTGTTCAGGAAGAACGAAAGTAATTTAATCGAAACTGGTTACATGCTTCTCCGTTTATAAAATCTATTAAATTCAAACGCTCGAAGCGTCAGCACACCGTTTTTCCTGGTTCTTTTCCAAGTATCTTTGAAATGTTGCAGACATTACCTGTCACAAACTTCTCGCAATAAATTCAACAAACCTACAGCAGTACAAGCATTTTATATTGCTCACTTTGTGCACGTGCTACAGCATTCTTCACTGCAATTTAAAATCATAATAAACAGCAATTTATAAACAGATGATGGAAGATCGTGAGTAATAATGGGCATTTCATTCAAAATTAAATAATAGATGTATTATTTAAAAAAACTGACTCCTTTTCCTTCGAAGAAAACAACAGAACTTTGCCATCAACCTAATGGTTACTCTATATCAATATGTACAGGGTGTTCTGCTTTGAATGTATCCACGTGAATATCTCCGAAACTACAGTGACTCTTAAGATTGATAAAATGTTTTCATAATTAATTTTGTTCTATGACTCTAATATAACTGACTAACTAGAAATTTTGGAAGCATATTTACAATTTCATCTGTTACAGATATTGTAATTTTGTTTCAGGCAATAGTGTCCTGAAAAATATTAAATGAAAGGCTCTTGACCGCGAAATTATAACAATGATCAGCAGATGCAGATCGGGGCATTGTAATCTTGCCTTCTCACTTGCTCCAATAATTTTAACAAATGATCCACAATATCAATGCGGTCACTAACTGCAAGATATCGACCACTTATTATAGCAATACCCTGTATTTGAAGAATAGAGATCATAGTTTATAAAAAAACTACAGAAACTAAATCTTTTTCTCCCGCTGTCATATAGCATATTACTCTCCGAATCTGCTTTGGCGACATGTAACCTCATCTAAATATTCATTTCTGAAAAACTGTAACTTAACAATATAAGAAAATAACGTATCTTCAAGTTGTCTTGCGTTATGTGTATTTCGTATTGTATATTGTACGTTTTATTGCAAAATAATCTCCTTATGAAGATCCAAATTGCTTCAATAAAAAAAGGTTGTTGAAATAACGTATTCACTTAATTAATTTCATGAGTCACTGCAGTAGTGATATTGAACAATATTTCAAACAAGTGTTGAATGATTTCGAGAGGAATATACAGTGATGTCAGGTTCTTTATGTGTAATCATATTCTCTATAAAAAAAGTATTAGAATGTTTCAGGTAACAAGCTACTAGTTCAGTGAATATGTTAATTTTAATATCCCCGCACAGAAAATTTTTTCTTAACCAGTGATAACACAAGGTTAACCCTCTATAACGCCATGTGATTTGGAAAATACACACCTATGTATCTATACTATTTAAGTCTTCGTTTATGTATCATTGAGGACAATTCTATTCTACGACTATACTGCTACCAGGGAGTCTGTTCGTTTAATCTTATGTTTATATCTCGCGATACAAACTTCATCTTTTATGTTTATCATCTGCCTGATGTGTCATTTTCGTCATACGCAAGAAAATTCCGGTCATAGCGGGTTAACTCGACGCGCGAGACGCTCGTTGCAATCTTACGAATTATCGAAAGAAATCGCGTACACGCCGGCCGTCAAAAGCTTCAGGGGGGGGAAAAATGAGTCTCTTCTGGATTATGCAATCGCGTGCATACGCGAACAACATTAATATCCATCGATTCGCTTTCTCTCTCGCGTTCCCCGATTCTCGGATAACATGATGCACGGACGGACGAGCGAACGAACGGTGAGCGAGCATTCGTCGAAAGGAGATTGTCCCGCGGTCGATCCATCGATCGACGCTGCTCTGCGGCTTGATCGACAGACTGATTGAAACCCGGTGAAAGTTGGCTGCGGTTTTCTGTATTCTGCTTCCATTACCGATCGATTCCTGCTGATTTCTTCGGCCGTGCGCGTTAACGCAATTACAAAACCGCGAGCCTCTTCGTATTCAAATAAATGTTCATTTAATCGTGGGATAATTTCCATTCCGCTCGATTGTCTGATACGCTAGGCTAATGATTCTGGAACGAAAACACATTGAAAATTAACGAGATGTGACCGGTTTCTTTTTGTTGTAATTAAGCCGTTTTCACTTCAAGTAATTATTACTAAAATATTCAGAGAGGAAGTCTGTATTAAACCTTGATTTATCTAATAAGTACTTTTTTATTGATTGTCAGTGCTATTTCATTTCAGATGTATATCTTGATGGCTTGTTTTCTTTTATTTCTGTTTGTTACATGCTCAGTTTTCCTCTTTCATTTTTGTACTTTGTTTTATTCGGTTTATAAGCGAAAGTTTTAGACGTATCTTTGCATTCAAAATATTCTGTTCTTTTATATTGACTTGTTTCTTTTCAATTGCTTATCTTGATGGCTTATTTTTTTCTATTTTTGTTTGTTACATGCTCGATTTTCCTATTCCACTTTTGTACTTTGTTTTATTGTTTTTTTTTAAGCGTAAGTTTCTGATGTATCTTTGCATTAAAAATATTTATTTTTCTATGTTGATTCTTGGAGAACGGAGGTATTTTCGTTGTTTCGTTCCAGCCGGACAATATAAACCTGTTTTTTGATAGTATCGTGCAGTTTATGTTCGTTTCAATGACATACATATTTATAGTAATATATTTTTGTGCAGCATAGAATGAACGTATAAGAAATGGTCGATGTATAGTTTCTTGGACGAAATGCGATATCGTTTCAGATCCGACATGGGACCGGAAAGAGTTAAAATGGGTCTGCACTTGTTCATTGAATTAATTTGTAATTTATTTTAAGTTATTCATAATAATGATTTATTTTATTTTTGGATCTGCGCAGAGCAATAATATTAAAACAAAACATGTGTTTCGAACAAATAAAATATTTTTAGTTATACATACACATGGATTTATTGAAAGCTCATTGAAAATGCGGTGGTTTGTTTGTTACCAGCGCAAAATAAGAATCGGAACGTCGAAGGAGAGCTCATTGCAATCGTTATCGACGTCGTATATCATAGGAAAAGAAAACGAGTGAAATTCCACTTTCACCTCTCTTTTAAACTGGCTTCCCGCCATGAGGAAAAAACCATATCGCACTCATTATACAAGATACTTTTTATTAACAGTTTGCCGGCCACATAATGCAATTCTGTCCGTCAGATATAGAGATTACATATCGTAAAATATAATAAAACAATTCTATCGAATTCATTAAAATTGTAAATTTGCTGAGTTAATTCCGATTTTCAAAATTGGAGCCTTAAATCGAGCTTTGAAATATTTTGAAGCAACAGTAAAATTGTATTAAATTTATATAATGACCTCCATATCACTTCTTCCGCTTCCTTCTAAAAATTTAAATATTTTATTTGTGCTACTGATTTTTACTTCATATTTGAAGGTAAAAATCCTTAAGGCGGGCGTGTCGAACCCTTTGCCCTGAACAATAAGTAATGCGGCCCCGCACGATCGTGAACTTTTAACATTATAAAAGAAAATAATAAAAAATATAAAAAAATAAAGGAAATTTTGTTACTTATATACATTAACTATATTATATATTTTATATGCGGCCCAAGACAATTCCTCTTCACTCAATGCGGTCCAGGCAAGCCAAAAGGTTGAACACCCATGCCCTAAAGCGTGAACATGGTGCAGAAGCAACAATAATCATCCTGTAATAAATCATAGATAAATGTAGCAAGACAAATCGGAAGTTATTTATGACTCAACGCAATATAATTACTTCACGTAGGATTGTAAGAAGTAGCAGTGAGACAGGAAAACAAAAAATGATATAATTTATACGAACAGAATGTACAGAGTTTGGTAATGTCTGAGTACACAGTGGTAATAATACAAATTAAAGCAATGTGTTCTTTTAAATATAAAGTGAATAGAATATGGCGTGAACTTAATTAACGAATCTGGGTGGACAAGAGCTGCAACCATGGGCCGCGCCCATTACCAGTGTTTACGACTCCAGGAGATTTGGTCGCAGATTTGAGCCGATGGCCATGGGTTTATGACCGCCTAGTAATTTTAATGAGTCTATAGACGGTAAAACGTGTAATCGGATCATTGAATGAGTCATGCGCGCCGGCAATTAGGTGGACACAGATGTGTCATAACTCCGAGTCGATCACAGACTTGGAAATATTGCTTGGGAGCTAAACGATACTTAAATTCCGCGATTAGAGCCGAGTACGAAAATGTTGCGCCGATTTCTTGTCGACTCGAGGGCAAGTCGTTCGCCGATGTAGCGCAACACGATCTCCAGCCAGAATCTTCACAATCCAGAGACGATTTATCGTCGAGCGTATTTTCTGCATTGCTTGGAGGTCACGCGACCCCTCATGCTCAACGATTAATCGGCACGGTTAATGAGACGATAGGTAGGCAAGAGGCAGCAACCAAATCACCGGGTCCAGCTCGAGCGTTCCTATCTCTGGGGAAAAAAACCGTGTTCTAACACTGCGGACGTAGCTATCTCGTCTTAGTAGGTCGAATCGATTATCCCTCTCGAGCGTTCGAAAACAAGATTAATCGAAGACGGGCGCGACGATACTGCGAAACAGCCTCTCGTAGAAGACGTATTATTTCGTCGACGAAATTGCGATCGGTTCTCCCTCTCCGTCGATCGCGATCGTTTCGCTCGATACACGATGATAATTGTGTCTGTGTTTTTTCGTCAGCATGATTTTCAAAAATTTTATCACATCTCAGCCTTCGTGCAGTGCTCCGCTTCGTTTAGGTCAGAGATTCGTTTTATTGAACTCGGTTACGTTATGAGAGACTTGGTACCTGAATATAAACTTTATACAGGGTGTACCATGTAAATCAGAGATGGCCATTCGGAGCAACGCCTGGGTCCGTGCTACCCCCACTCTGCGTCCATACAGCGAAACAAGTAGATATGCACTTAATCTAAAATATCATGTATTATGATATTAATTTGATTATGTACACGTTACATGGATTAAAGGGACCAGTCGAATATTCCAAATAATATGTCAAATATATATGACACTCATCCCATATTTACGTATGTATAGAAGATTATTTTAAAGCAATTGCTACATTCATCACTGTCACATATACGTGACATCGGTCTCCGTTGAAGTTTGAAGCGTCAGACATATGTGACAAGTGGTACCGAACGTGTTAGCATTGCAATATGAAAATAAAGTACGAATTATACGATTGAATAGTAAACAATTTTGTTGCTGTATGATTTGTATTAAAAGTAACAAAATTATAGTGTGTCTGACTAGAAACGGCAGATTTCACTGTGGCGTTCAACGTATCAATTGACGAACTGATTGTCAGTTATATTAAACGTTCGCATTATATTAATCAAGTACGAAATTAAAAATGCGAACGTACGGCAACGGATAAGATTAGGGTCGCTCGATATAAACAACAACAACGAATTTCGTGGGCAAGACGAGAGACGGTCGACGGTGAAATTTAAATGTAGCCACATCGTATCAATCACTATCGTTGCTGATAAGTTGCTTGCCAAACATGTGGTCAGAAGGCCAGGAACTGCAATTTCCTTTCGAACGTTCGACGGTTTCGAAGAGTATCGTTTATCTTCCGTTTCGATCGGTAAAGGTCGATTCAAATCTGAAAGTCCTGCTACAATTACAATAACTTGTTGCCATTTCATTCAAGAAATACAGAGAACCAGTATTATGTTGAAAATTATGACAGTTTCACGAAGTTGATCTTTTCGTATCTGAACGTGGATCGTTGAAATGCTTTTGTAGCAGCAAATTATTATTTATATTATAACTATAATTTCCTCTCTTCAACGTGAAAGAAATTGCAGATAGTGAAAAATCTTAGCCTGCTGATCATGATAGACAACAATAAAAATATTGAATTCAACGTTGTCGTAGCTTATAACTATACTGCAAATGTTATTCAATTTAACATGTTCAAGTATATGAAACGTAAATATTATAGAGAATGAGAGTAATAAAAAATAGATTTCTGAAATATATATTTTTTAATATCCTATTTCCTCACCTATATTGAAGTATAGAAACATTAAAATTTGTAATGGATATTTCCATAAAAATCTGCAATGTACTTATAACTTGTCGCTATCTACAATTAAGTGCTTTAATGTTTTCGCTTATTATTATTTTATAATAAAATACGTAAACCACTTGTCGGTCAACAAAGTGAATCAGTTTCTCATTCATGACTGTTTCTGAATGACAGGTTTGTCGGTTTCATTACACTGATACTCATTATCCGTCGTTACTCAAGCAACTTTTTGACTAATTGCTACCAGGTTTCCTTCTTTGATTTCTTCTATCACTGCCATGTATTTCAATGTCCATATTCAAGAAAGTAACCAGAAATTAACTATATATATTGTTATCTTTCATTATTTCTAGTATAATTATATTAGATACCTCTAATATAATTGTAATGTAATTGTTAGTCATTTTTCTCGAAAACGAAGCATCGTACGAAAAATTTTATTACATGTATTCGATGTATTTTGCCATGTACAATCACCCCCTTGTCGATTGAACCGCCAGTTACTGGGCACCCTGTACGTACATACACATATGAGTCAGTGTACATGCGCGCGTGCCTTTGTATGCAAGTGTGTACATACGTGAGTATTCAAATTCGCCAAGGTGATTTCTTTTTATCAGTCATGATGATTTGAGTTTTTATCTATCGTAGACCATTAGATTGAGTTTTTATTTATCGTAGACCATTAACCCTACAGTGAACACGTATGCAGAAATCACATCAGTGCACACGACAAGGCTGTCACTTCTTTTACCCCTTCTTTCTCAATTTGGGTATTATGTTATCATGTGGAAAATAATCATCAATATTCGGAGATATATTCTTTTTATTAAAAATAACAGTTCAAAGTATTTTAGCAAAAAAAGCAGTGCAAATATAATTATCATATAACATGTTTAGAAGTCGAACTTTCTTTTTTTGTAACAGCATAGGCCTCTCAGGTCCAACAGGTGCTCTGTAGGGTTGTTTCATAAGGCCACCAGGAATTTTAGCGACTTTCAGCAGACTATGTTCACAGTACCTGCAATAAGAATTTGTTGAACATCTGAAAAAATCGTTTAACGGCTTTTCTACGATATTCTCTGCATCGAGTGTTGCTTTCCATTTTCACGGAACCACCCAGCATCCGGTAAGAAATTTACGTCGCCATATTAAGGGACGTTTCAACGAACACACTTCACGGCACCGAGGTTTTACCTTGATCGGCTGGAGGCTGAGGAAGAGAAACAATTATACTCTGCATCGAATGGTTCGCAGAGACGATCGCGATAAACGATACCCTGGGAGACTTAAATCGGCGTTAAGCACGATTATCCGATACTCGGAAGCGAATAAGAATACTAAATTACTGCGCCGTTATTGTCTATCCATGGATTCCCGCGATAATGAAACTTCTGTTACGCCGCGTGAAAAATAAACACCGCGAACGTATCGCCAACTATTTCCGATCGTTTCAAGTTTAAATATTCAAGAGTGGTCGTAGATTGTTTACAACGTTAGGAGTCGACAGGACTGATTAATCAATTCTGCTCAGAATTGTTTCACATTTGTTGACACACGTCGATGTATAATAATTATAATAAAAATCAAAATAGACAAAGATCATAACGGAAGAAGAGATTATGAACACTTTATTATCAGGCCATTCTTCTTTATTTCGTTGAATAAAAATTAGTCCACAACGAGATCGATGTATTCAATAATTTATAATTTTTTTTATTAACTCCACTTTTTATTCAGAATCTGTCGAAGTCGACAGTAAGTAAATACATATAATTATTCAGTTACAATATCATGCGTCTTGTCCCGCCACATACTAATCCAATAATTTCATCCTACTTTAGTCAAATCCCAAGACGATTAAAAAGAAATCTTATAAATCTCGAAAAGTGAACAACGATGCACGTAATATAATAATTTATAATTGAACGAAAGAAGGACCTTATCGAAATTTAATACATACATTAGTTTGAATTATACCGTATCGTGACATCGCACAAAAACGTAATTTTATTATTAATTAAGTGAACACATACCTGAAGAATATTTCTATATACACATACATGAAGAATATTTCTAAGAAACGAAGTCTCATGGGATGAAGTTTCGTTTTTTATTTAAAATTTATTTTTTGCTGAGGAATCATCTCCTTTTCGGGTATACTAGATTATTAAAACATCCTGTAGATATGTAAACGCTCGTATAGTAATTAATTTTGTAATGTCGTGTTGAATTTTATTTTAGCTATGCATGTACTTTCCTTTCGTTATCACTTACGATCCACTACCTATGTTTGTACTTTTCCTTTTTTATAAATTATTGTGTTCAGCCAAATGGTTACAGTTCAAAACAATTCTGCCCTCCATAGTTAAAGTGTTTCACTACCATTTCTACATTTTTTAAGACATTTCGAAATATTTGGAGATCGATACATTTTTCACCTTTTAAGCAAAGTTAGAATGTCCCACATGATTCGTAGGTGTTTAGAAACAGTTTCATTTATTTGCCCTAACGCTTTTCGTATGGTTTTCAATGGTAAAACCACATTTTTCTCGGATGTTTCGAAATGTTCGTTAGGACAATAGAGCTAAAGAGGTCAGAAGTATCAGTTGTCTAAAAAATCGAATTTATATGTGAGCCTCGTACAGCAATTCTAAATTGCATTCTAGGCATTCAATTTCATTTTCCTCTCACAAGAGAATTATTTCCTACTCGTGCCACTCATCGTGGAGCATCCAGTGCATGCTCCCTCATCAGGTTTCGATGTTCTCCGGAACATGCTCGATCCTATCGCCATAAATAACTCTATGCAGTCAAACCACGCGGTTCTACCTGCCACGAAACGAACGTAATGTCGAGAAGGTCATTAATCGAGACACGTTGTGACCAGTGAAACCGGAAAAATGCGCTTTCTGCCGGTTCCTGGTACGATAGAGCAACGTGTAATTACAGGGAAAGCGGTATGTACTGACGTTCGTTCTCCGTTCCAACAAGGTCGCACATCATCGATCCCTGGTCTACACCAGTTATTAATTACGCAACCGCGGCAGACGTGCAAACATTTTTCTCTTCGGCGTGCCGTCAACTTTTCTTCCATTCCTTCTAACCGTGTGTCACCGTCAGACTGCGTGTAAAACCATTTTACAGGAACCGAAATCGAAGCTGATGGTGTCCGGGACTCATGTCACTGGAAAGTTGTCACGGACGTCCAGCACGTTCTGTCTGTCAATTTTCAAGCAATTTTTTGCGAAGCTGTCAGTAGATCTACGAAGATTATTGGAATTCAGGGTTTCAAGAGTGTTCTGGTTTGAATTGTATTGGAAATGATTCGAATTTTTGGGGATTTTATGTAAAGAGATTCGAACGGTCATTGAACTGCATGGAAGCCGTTCGAATGTTCAAAGCTGTAGTTTATTGTTATTGTCAATTATTAGTAATGGACTGATGAGCTGTGTATACATGGAATAATGATACAAAGGGTTTATACGATATTATATGAACTAGTTTCAATAGTAGAATTAAGTAGAGCAGTAGGGAAAATAAATTACGGGAACGAAGAATAAAGGAGTGAAAGGAAAGAGTGAATGTGACGGATGAGTGGATAAGGTAGCTTTGTAAATATAGGATAAGTGTAA
Source organism: Macropis europaea (assembly GCA_916610135.2). Classification (NCBI taxonomy): domain Eukaryota; kingdom Metazoa; phylum Arthropoda; class Insecta; order Hymenoptera; family Melittidae; genus Macropis; species Macropis europaea. The sequence goes on along the minus strand of OU744345.1, from coordinate 17,648,712 downwards.
ACCAAGTCCAAATTTCTTGGCTGTGACGGTGAAATAAAGAATATACACATGAATTAGTTTTGAATGGCTACTTTTTCGAAATTTCTGAAAGTACAGACTCTTCGAGACATCTGGCGCTAGTCTTTCTGAAGTTACTCTTCTGGACCCTATTTGACACATCCGGGATTTTAGATTTGTTCTGCATGTTTGAGAATTTAAATATTTTAAAAAATATTCAAAGCTCTAGTTAATCAAATCTCATTTTCGATCTGTATCATGTTTTGCATTATTTATATACGACTTCTTCAGTATTATCGAGCAATCTAAGCATATTTCGTTCAGAACTTTTCTAAAACACATAAGAATTCGTTTCAGAACTTCTCTTCAGAAGTTTTTTCCTGAAGAGTTTTTTTAATTGTTCTTCATTCTTGTGAAGATACTATCTTTCTAGAACTGCAAGAATTTGAAATAATGTATAAAAAGTACAGATTAAATATTATAAATAATTAAATAAGGAATATTGAAGTTCCTCAGAATTGGAATACTCCTCTCGATATATGTGGGAGCAGTAATTGACGCTCACCCACGCGTGCAGATGAATAGCATATTAATAATGCCATCAATTATTCTCCAAGTGTTTTAATAGAGTCATCAATTATTTAGAAAAATGATAATTCGCGGAATGTACATTTTCTGCATACTTACACACTTGTACGTACGAAGTCAAATGTCAATTGCATTGTAGTTAATAGTCAAACAGCTTAAAACTTTAACGTAACACTGAAATAAAATATTTTATTTAAATACAGAACAATATAGATTCGACCATAATAAAAACGTAAAATTCTTTCAAATTTGTCTCTGAGTCAATAATAACAGATTCTTTAAATTCTTTCAGAGATTTTTTTACAAATGTTTATTATCGAGGACAATGTTTAATTATAATACAATAGTATGTAGTCCTGTTTCTTTGAGGAATGAGAGCAACTAACATAATTTTTTATGGTTGGAAAAATTCTTTTTTAATACTTTAACTGCCATGTGGGTGACACTTCAATTGGATAATTACTTATTCGATTATGCGTAACACTAATAAATTTATATGAGCAAGTCTAATGGAACCAATAGAAAGATTACGAAATTTACTAATGTTATTGATTAAAAAGCCTATTATTTTTGGATACATCCATTCTGTATAAACATGTAGAAAGTTTGCAATTTTCAACTAATACAACGTGGCAGTCAAAGTGTTAATTTGTAGCTTACATTACTTTTTTTCGCATGATGTCGAATATTCACCGTAGTGTATAATTATACAAGTGGTTGTCAATTATTTGTACGTCACATTTGTCACAAATTTGTCACAATTTGTATGTTCAAATTTGGTTCAAGAAATCGCAGTTTCTTTTTTTCTTGTTAGGTCTGGTAGTATATTCTCTACAATATAAAGCTGCTGTTGACTGTCCAGATAATGTAAGAGATGGTAAAACAGTTATTGTTTAAATTATAATTTTAATTGCTTAATCATTGTGGATGAGGAATAGAAAGCTGCTGCTGATTGTCAGAATATGTGCTGGTGCTGTAGTTTTCCAGTCCGTTTCCCATAACATCTATATTTTTTTGAAGGTGTACTCATGTAGATCATTTAAGAACGGGGTTAATTGTATTTCAATTAAACTTTGTAGAATGTTGGTAGCCTCTTTTGCTGCTATATCTGCTGTTTTATAGCCAGTTATACCAGAATGTGACGCGACCTATACTTTTTTCGGCGGAATCAGCTTATTTTTGTGTAACCACACAGAACGATAGGTAATCAGGGTTAAATGTCATCTGCTTGCACTTGATAACGATATAACGTCAGATCGGGCCTGGTATTTGGCAAAATTGTGCGTATAATCCGTTGTTCTTGTCTGCCCGCGGCCAAGAAGTCTATGTGCGTCGTACGTGTGGTTATGAACACAATCGAGTTATAATGTTCGGAGGTCAGTGCGAAATCCAGAGGTCTTCGTTCGTGATATTTTTGTAACGCACCGAAATTGGAGGAAAATCAGCGATCGATTGATCTGCCTGGAGTATTATCACTGTCAATTAATTTGCTGCGAAACCCGAAATTCGGTATTATATACTCCGAGGACTTAAACTTGAAATTATGATATTTATTTCATTATACGGTCATTTCAGTTATTTAAAAGAACTGTTAAAAAACTTACAACAAAAATTTAGACACTGCTGCTTGGTTTTCAAACACTATTACACAATCACTGATACGGGTTGCAATCAAACGTGAATTATTCGCTGAAATGCGCATGCGCATGGCAAATTCCGCCTGGCCATAACGATAGCGAGCAAAAATGGTTAAAAGGTGAAAGTGGAAAGTGCTTTTTTCCATAGAATCGAACACTTTGTAATCACCCATAGATCCTTCGGTACAGCGACGTGTAATTAACATCATTATTAATCCTGTGCTCGTTATACTCGCTGTTGCTTCAACCGATGTTACAGAATGAATGCCTATAATTTAGCCGGGGTCGTATTTTCTGAAAAATAATTGCTGATCCCGTGTGAATTATGGCATTCCAATTACGCGTCTCTGCTTTCAAAAATAACTGTTGCAGGCGTTTTTCATTATTATCTTTAACGTGAGATGCAACATTGCTCGATGAATCTTAATACTGTTTCGAAAAATTGCCTCTGCTACTATAATTCAAATGAAACAAAAAAAAACGTGGACAGAAATTTATTTCTACGTGATAAATGTGCAAGGTCGATAATTCAATTTAATTGACAATTAACAAGTGCAAGTACATTTTGAATTAATTGAATTAAAAATTATGGATACACATGCCTTGTGCACCGGAGCTTTGGTAATAACTTTTGAATTAATAGTTTTAAGGCATAAGTACCTTAGTACTTTCTTGAAGAAAGTGTGAAAAATTGCATCGGTCAGTGCAGACAAAAGTATACGTTTCTATTTATACCGATGCATAAAAAAATTTGGTACCATTTAATTTTGTCTTATGACATTTTTCTCCATCTCTAAAGGTGGAGATCCACCACGAGATATTTCATGAGATTTTTCTCTCTTGAGACCAGAATCATTACATATACGCATATACATTGTGTATACATGTATGTACATATATTTACATATAGTTGTTGCTGAGATTTTGGTCTCATAAGAGGGAAATCTCATGAAATATTCCATCGTGGCTCTCCACCTTAACCCTACTGCGGTCAACGGGTCATAACTGATACATCGTGCCTTCATTTATTAAAAAAACCTTCGCAATGCAGACATTATAATACATGCGATTGTTTATGTCTATGTTCCTTAGTCCTGTCATTGTATTATAAAGTTGAAAATATAAGTTCCGTAGATTGAGGGCATTTTTGACCCAAAGTCCTTGAGTGTAAGTAGAACATAAGAATGCACTAGGGTTAACGGTTTTAACACATTGAACGGCACAGTAAAAACGGCCATACCTAATCAGAGACGCTATAATTTATTATTTTTTATATAAACTGTACAGAAAAAAAAGATTTGAGTACTCAGTCGTGTTCTTTTGTTCCTACATTATTGTTTCAGTATGAAGTTTGCTCAGAATTTTGCGACAATCCAGAATTATTTAATTAAATTAAGGTGGTAATTGAGGTGTCGCCCACCGGTGACCGTCACGGCGTTCAACATGTTAAAAATACAGTTTATCCCAATTGCGTGGGACACCCTGCTTACTGATTTTGATAATAAACAAATTTCGAAAATGGAAACATTGTAGAATACGGTTCTCTTTGCACAAGAAATTCCTTTATCGTGTCCACGTCGACTTAGAAATTTCAAACGCATTAGCTGTCTGGAAGTCGGCGAGATTTCACGTAATCGGCGGATTGGAAAAAAGCCGATCGTGGTCCTTCGAAAGAACGGCAAGCAAAATCAGCGTAGCTCGGCTTGCACCGCTAATTTAGACGATCGCTCGCCGGTTTTGTCCGAAACGGTTGCTAAATCGACCGTCATTACTCTCTGCACGCGGTCCACTTAACCTCTTGCATCCGATCGACCGATTACCAGCAACTAGATAATGATCAATGATCGAACGTCTCGCTCCAGCGGCTTTTGATAAGTTCATTGGAGGCCGACCTATTCTCCGTATAGGGCGAGACCGGTGAGATCGCGAAACGCACGATCCTACGATCTTTCAACGACCGATCGCGTTTTCATCATCCGCATTCACCCTCGAGCATGTTCCACCCTCGTTCCGGCGAACATAAATTTTCCATCGATCGGTGAAACTCGATCGAAACTCGACGATTGTAATTGCTTTGCATTTCATGAAAGTGGACTGGATGGACTTTTATGGTAAAGGAGCTTTTTTTATAGAGGGCATGTTGTAACTGGCGATAGAACCGAGAAGAAGGGGGTAATTCCACCCTGGTTCCTTTGAACATCAATTTTTCTTCCATTGACTGATGAAACTCGAGCGAAAATCGACGATTGTAATTGCTTTGCATTTGTTGAAAGTGGAATGGATGGATTTTTATGATAAACGAGCTTTTTTTATAGAGGATGCCTTGTAACTGGTGATACAACGGACAAGGTGGTAATTCCACCCTGGTTCCTTCGAACATAAATCGGTGAAACTCAATCGAAACTCGACGATTGTAATTGTCTTGCATTCGATGAAAGTGGACTGAACGGATTTTTACGGTAAAGGAACTTTTTTATACAGGATGTCTTATAACTAGTATACATCCGAGAATAAGGTAATTCTATATAAAAAATTACATTGGAAAATGTAGAATAAATTTCTTTCATTCGATACTTTGTTTCCTACAAGAATTATTAACACGTTGACTACCGCAGTGAAAACAGCCATATCTAGTCAGACATGATATAATGTACCGTTTTTAATACAAATCGTAAAGGAAAAGAATATGTGGGTATTCAGTCGCGTTTCTACATTCCTAAATTAATGTTACAATATGAAAATTACTTAGAATTGTGTAATAATAGATAGTTATTTAATTAACTTCAATTTGAAGTGCTGGTCATCAGTGGCCCCAACGGAATTGAACGTGTTAATAACATTATGGCACTGTGAGTACGTTAGATATGCAGATTTATAAAACTTGATAAATTAAAGCATCTTTGGATAACCATAACAGTCACCGACAATGAGTTTCCCTTTGATCGCTGGAAATGATTTCAAACGCCATACAAGTAACTTTCATTATCCCTTTACAAACAACTTATTGATAGTAAAAAATGAACACTTTATGAGATCTAATGTTGCACAACAATCGTTGATACACATTTTCATACAAGAAATTAGTATATAAGTATATAATTCACATACACTGGTATGACACTTTTATAGCAAAAATACAACTATCGTAATTAGCACGTTCACCAGTGTCTCATAGGGCAACAACTTTCTTAACGCTTTGACGGCCGCTGTCACGCATACGTGATTTTATTCATTTGAATAACACCCATGTAAAATAGATAATTGAGCATAACTGTGACTGATGACTAGACTGCGGATGTTTATGCAAATATACATTTTTACACTTCCACATTTCCTACGTTAATGCAGCTAAATAAATGAAAGTTCAACGACATTGCATTTGCTCCATGAAATGCTTAAAATATGTAATTTTTACTTTAAAGTTATTCAATTTGGATATATTACATTGCATAAACATCCGCAGTCTATCGATGACAAATAAATATTCAAACACTACTAAAGTAGAAACTGTATAACATTCACTTTAACCTTCTGAGTGTTATCAGCAGCCATAGGAGCTTGACAAAGCCTCTCACTGTGTACTGTTGACGCCTATGGGCGTTCGATACAATGGCTCACTACATATTACTGTATCTCGGCCGCACGCAGCGTTCGTCTCATTTCCAAATAGGCCAAAATCAAAGGGTTACAAAAATGTATCAAATCGTTCGTTATTTAAGCATTTTTACATAGATGGTAAAAGACAATTGAAGTCTGAAAAATATTTACCATCGTTAAAATGTTAAAAATAAATAATGTTCGTTTGAACAATTCTTAAATTTAATTTCAAATATAATGTAAAAAATCATATGTTTTCTTTTATGGACATCATCGATTTTTCTGCACGCTGTTCGTTTCGATTCGCACGAAACACAGCTGGTTTTCCCATAGCGTCGCTGGGAAACGTGGAAAATTGAGCTACGCTGCTCGATCGAGATACGCGAATCGCGACCTTGTCGAGCGTGCACTTGTTAACACACAACTGCTGCAAATCCCTCCCGTGTTTGCGCAAACATGAAAACGACGTGGACTCCTCCACGCGTTGACGATACCGCTCCAGGTCGTTGGCGGATGTTGTAACAACGTGACAAATATTTAACGTGCACGTAATCGCTATCGAAACGAGATAAAGTTGTTGCGAACGGGCTTCTGGTTATTTTCAGTCTCGTTCCTTCCGCCGTTTGCAGTTTATTGTTCTTCTTTTATGTACGCGATGAGTCAGTGAGCAGAGAAACCTCGAGTCGTGTGATATGGAAAAGAGTATTGGGCGAAGCTTGTGTAATATTACGAAGAAAGGTCGTAAAGCATCAGGTTATCACATAAGTAATGATTAGACTGCGGATATTTATACAAATATGTATTTTTATTCGTTACACGCTCCCTGTTACAGTAGAAAATTCCGTAACTAGACAGACATGTGACAATGGCTATTTGTTAATACACGTGGTTGATTGGACATGTCAGAAATTGGTCAAGGGAGTCAGGATAAAATTAAGAGATACGTTAATTGATGGTTCTGGGGTGAGTGGTCCAAAACAGTCCTCTTTTCCATTCTATGACCAGATCCTTTAGGAATAATGTCCCTTTTCTTGGGAAATCAGCAGTACGACGTCGGGTTTTGTTTTGCATGCTATATTTCATTCTGAATTTTTTAATAAAAATCGACATTTATTATAAAAAATCTGTAACCTATAATTTTGTCGATAAGGTATAACTTTAGCAGAAAAATATTATGATAATAGCACAGTAACATTCTCACCATACTTTCTGAATCTTTTTGCAGCTATCAGTTGTTACTTCTCTAAACAATTCAACAGATTTTTAATTTATACCTAATTCAACAATCGCATGAAAGTAATTTGAAAAGAATTGAACGTCTCGAAACAGCAGAATTTTTTTTCAAAAATTGATAAAAAATTGTTCAAATGGTGGAGCAAGCTTACTAAGAACAATAGTTACTTGATAGTTACATGACTTAGCTTCTACCATACACGTCCATCAAAAAGTATCAAACACAAATAAATATGACTTCTAATAATTATTATAAAAGTCCAAACGTCCGTAAAATGCAAGGAAAAACGCTTTCACTTCTTCGTTCGTCCTTGAATGTCCTCAGCAGTGTGCAGAAGTCAGGGAAACTGCGGAAATTCAATAGCGCCGGCGATTGGACATTTTAATTAATTATTATCGAGTTACAGCGAACGATCGAACGATAAATTCGATACGAAAGCTTAACGTCTCGTATCATTTGATCCGACAAATTGAGATGTTCTGTTTCGTAGGCGGAGATTTGTACATGGTATCCAATTTTAATCTTCGCACGCGAATATTTTCGAAACTATTAGTGGCACTGAAAAATATTTCAAGGAAAAGTTGAATGATTTCGAGGAACGCATAATGTGACGTCAATAGTTTATTTATGAGTGACAGCGTAAAGGGGATGTAAAGGGCGCCAACATTTTTTAAAATGTAACCACATACTTTTTAAATAATCAGCAGATGCAGTTCTTCATTCTGAATAAAAAAGTATTAAGTTGCTGGTGTCGACAAACTGTAAGTTTGGAAAATATTTTTATTTCAATTTTGTAAAATACTATTTGTAGCTGATAATACAGAAAATACTGTTTTTAACACTTTGACAGCTGCTGTCACGCATACATGATTTTATTCATTCGAATAACATTAATGTAAAGTAGATAAATATTTTAAATAATGTAATAAATATTTCAACTGCTAATAAACTCGAAATTGTATGGCAATAATGTAAAATGTTTGGTTACCTAAAAACTATTGCAGAAATTCTTTCAAAAATAATTAGTGTTCGCAAAATGTTGGCGGTGGTCAAATTGTTAACAGAACCATCAATTTTTGTAATAGGCTAATCGATGCAGTTCTCTCTGGTCTGTAAAAAAAAATACATATTAGGTAGGTAGCTTTTTCTGTCGAAAAGGTGTTAGTTTAGTAGATATTTCGCGGTGACAATTCACCCCTGGAATTCATGAACATTTTCATTTTTATGACGATTGTATGACGACACGACGAGCAGCTGGTTTAATAGAGAATATTAAATAGTATTTAACGAATGTTCGTTGTTTGTTGTAGGTGCCATAAGGAGCTATGTCGATAAATTGATGGCTTATTTGGCAAGAGAAACATATTTAACGTTCTCTGACGTAATTGATGCTATCGTTCGTTTTCGCGAATGAAATGATTATATAATGTTACTCATTTGCTCGTCAATCAATCTATTTCTAGTTCAATCGATCATGTTCAAGATAATCCTTCTTTTTCTTAGCGGAAGTCTAACACTGAAGTACTTGAAAGTAGAGTATATTTCATCATGAATCTTTTCAAATTATTTCTAATCTTTATGTGCTTATTATACCTCTTACAGAATATAAAAACAACAATTGTTTGTGTACCATTCAGTATATTTATTATCACGCACAATTGGTGTATCTAATAAAAAGAACTGCATTTACTATTGGCAATAAGGAAAAATTCTGCAGGGGGTAATACATCAAATTTTCAATGACGTCATTACAGAGTATGCACTAATGTTATCAATTTATCAAGAATTGCAATTGTAGAAGACATGTCTGACGTTTGTAATTTATAATGACCGTTTAAATAATTGTACAGAAGGAAGATGTTATTATACAAAGAAAAATTCTGTTACGATACACGTTTCAAAGTTGTACCTATGTTTTAACTTCTGCTTCGAGAGCAGAAAATTTCATTTTTTATTCACGTTTGGCTGTGGAACCCTATTACGTGCAACACTGAAAAGACTGTTTTACTTTTTAAGATCGTATAAATTGTTTATACTCTTCAACCTCTTCAGGGATATACACACATCTACGTATGTTCAGTTTTTGTTTAATGCAAATACCGTAAAGCAATAACTATGCATACACTTCCGGTCATAATTTTAACAGCACTTTGTGAGTTAAGAGGAGCACCAGGGTAATTGCCTGAAAAGTAAAGATGATTTTAAGAATTTTTTTCAAAGAAACTATACGATGAATGTTTCTGGAACTTTCAGGACATTCTATTAGATATTTGGAAAAGAAGAAATAATTTTTTTAAATTATCAGCGCTCTAGAAAAAGGATAGCGGTCCCAAAAACAGTATCTTTTTAAGGAAAATGGAACGCCTTTAAAATAAATTCTCTTAAAATAAAATATATTCTTCAAAATGTATTAGGAACTTTTCGATTTTGGTAGAAATCAGCAAGTGATTCCAAACTTTTGTCTGTAGTGTCGATGTATTATTATATCAGAACTGTAACTGTGAATTATTATAACTGCCTTCAAGGTCTTGTTTACTAGCAATGAATTCACATTAAATAAATAAACTTGGAAGGAAATTGAATCGTTTTTTCCAAAGCTAATAACTTGGTCCCTGAAGAGATGAACGATTGTGTAAATTACGTTTATTCTTTTAAGGTTTCCAGACTGTTCCGTATTACATTGATTAACACTTCGACAGCCGCAATTATATTGCGAAAACCCGTTATCGTTGGCCGTTTTTATAAGGTTAACATAACCTGTTAACTGGCGAAAACGAATTAACTCGTTCAGTGAAAATTGCTCTGCCATAAGCAGGACACCCTTAATTACTCTCTGAATTTATTGACGAATATTGGCGCATACAATCCACGCGTCGTATTTGATTATTATAACTAAATATTAATATTCTCCTTATTTCAATTAAAACGTGCGTCACAGCGATAGTAAAAAACAAAAAATGTATATCGTAAGATAATTCAATTCAGCACATTTAGGAGACATTTTCAAATGACATTTTAAATTATCTTCTCTAATTAACACGTTCCCTGCCAGAATGGAAAATCCCATACATAGGCTGGCAGTTGAAAATAAGTTTTTATAAGTACTATATAACGTTAAAAACACAAACATCGAATTATCTTTTGATATACTTATTTATTTTGTACTGAAAATTACTGTTGTAATTAAAATTAATTCTTTGAACATCTTTGCGCCATTTCATTCATGATCGTTGATCGATTTGAGAATTATCATCGGAACACGATGGTCGCGATACCTGTGCAGGTGTGTCGAGCGCGAAATAAATGGCGTGCCGGTACTAGCAATCGTAAATTCGTCGAGTCGCCTCGGAATCGATTTCGATTGACTTATTTGTCCCGCGAAAGGGAAGTCACGATTCGATCGGAAACATCGACTAACCGCTGTTAAACGATCTTGTGTCGCGATCCTGATGAATCGTACCGTTTGTATCATCGAGAAATTCGATGATACGTGACAATTACACGTAAAAGGTTTACTCAGTTCCTGATTGCCTTATTATTGTTATTATTAACACTATAACTACTAAGACAGTCAAAATAGCTGGTTTGCAGTTTTACTGTGTACGTCTTATGATAATTTGTGGAGGTGTATGCGAAAAGTAATTGCTAACAGATATTGTAACCTTGCTTCAAATGCTAATACCCTAAAGAAATATTAGCCCCAGGACGATTAACCCCTTGACATACAAAGACCTTTGGGATACGTCTTTTGATTATTATATCATTGTAAAGCTTATATAATTGTTATGTTGAGATATATTAAATAATATTTTTTCAGTGCATCGAGTTTCATTTTATTTGTATGTCAAAGGGTTAAGAGAGGGCAAAAAATGTCAACAGAATTCGAAACCTTAGTGTTTTTTAAAGAGAAATTTGTGTAGGAGGGCAACAATCTGGTTTTGTGTCAGATAGATATTGTATTTAATGACTGTAAACAAACATTTTTCAATAAGAAGTACCTAGATGTTTTATATTACTTTACTATATAAATAAGTATACTTCGAACAGAAAAACTAAAATTTTTAGCACTTTCGCTTATGTGGACACAAAATGACTCTCCCTTAAGCTGACCTTAAACCTTCTAAAACTTTAACCCTCATCGTCCCTCGTGTCAATTTTACACACTTTTCTCACGAAAATACGATAATTTACATGTGTTAATTTAACAGAAATTTCATTTCTTTTATTTTCAATGAAAGAATTTACAAATGTAACTATTTATCTTTTCATCATATTAATGTTTGACTACTGTGTCAATTTGACACCGAGGAGCAAATTAGTTTGGGAACATAAGGGATGGATGAGGGTTAAGCGTCCGAGGGGTAAAATAAAATAAAATTGAAATACCGTGCTTATTTAACCATGTTCATGAGTCACTGTATATGTTGAGCCAGGTCTCTAACTCTCTCGTACGCCATGCAACAATAATTTCTGTGTGCGTATCGTTCACTGTAACAACAAATTCCAACGAAGCGGTGCAGCGAGAATGCTCCACGGATTTCAGTAACAATGCGAATGGTATACTGCAAAGGACGAGCAAACACATTGAACACGATCACGTTTTGTCCTCGAATCGACGGTAGTACGTCTCGATTTCCCAGCGGCGTTCAATCGAAATCCGACGACAGGTCGGTAATTGCAAGCACCGGGCAAATAGGAGTCGCGTTTCTTCGAGATTCCGCGTATCGTTCGATCTTCACCACGATCCCACGATCGTGCACCGTCACGTGAAGAGCGATCCTACGGTTTTGCCTTTTAATTGCAGAAATCGAGGCCGGAACGTCGATCCGTGGCCATCACGACCGCTCTCGACGCATCTCCCGCGAGCCATGTTGTGGTCTAGATTCGAATTCAATCTTTGGTCAATAAATGGAATTCATTTAATTAACGATTACAGTGTCTTGCCACTCCATTATGGGCATCCTCAATTTTAATCCTATGAACCCTGAAAATTTCTGGCAAAAGCGTGCACCTTGAGCTGAAATTTTCCACGGTGGACCACGTGTCAAATTGAATATTTCTCCTAAAAAATTGGATTTTCGCGACTACATTGTAAACCCAACACGAAATTGCCTAATGAGATAGCGTGTACAGCGTGGATGCGCTGGACAAAAGGATAATTAACGTCCCGAGCGGGACATCACGATGTTGCATCATGTTACTCAGAACTGCGCATAGTTATTGTTTAACCCATTCAGACCTGAAATTAATTCTGTTAAAATTTTATGAATTTTTATGTTTCAATGGGATTATGGAGGGTTGAAAATCATCTGAAAAATACGAAAAAAAATTTTATGTAAGGGTTGCTAGGGATCACCCGTCCCATGTGGGGTATAGTAGGCTCATGCATATTGAAAAGCTTAATTATGACAGTTTATTTTTGTTTAATTTTACCGTACCATATGTCGAATGATAGGACTAAATGGGTTAAGTATAAATTATGGATTAATTTAAATTTAGGATTACTTAGTGCATATCTGGAATTTTCTAGGTATTATAATGTTTTCAAACAGCGATCAATCGCCAATACTGGGGTTTCAGTGTATTTCTTAGGAGTCCTTTGTGACGCACTTCAACCGAGTTCATTTTAGTTTGTGCCTTTTCAGCGAATGTCTCTTCCTGCATCGACACTGTTGGAGTCCAGATTCGATATCGAACTCGGTTTAATAGAAAATCGTCTAGTTAATTTCCTTAAACCGTTGCAGAAGTTTAACCCTGACTCTAGACTAGGCTAGCAGATGATAACAACTCCAGTTGAGGATGACTTTGCGATGTTCCGACTAATTGTGACCTAAGAAACTTAGGACGTCAACTTGAACACCGACGCCGCGACGCGATTGTACGCGTGTACTTTCGAAAGTCGAGCCAATAACGAGACTTTTTGCTTCGCCACGTTGTTACGAAATTACATTAATCAGACTCCTTTCGCATTGCTAGCCGTTAATTGCTCGGAAGAGTCGATTGGCCGGAGCGTGCGAATCCGTAGCTCGATGCGAAACCTTTCATAGGGAATCACTTTCCTCCCTCTTCAGCTAATTAGAAATTGCCACGAAATATCCATTCGACTGTCATACGACTTTCCTTATTTAACCCTCTGTATTTGAAATACTATTGCCAGCCGTAGACTATGTTTGGCGGTATACTTTCGGACGCACCAGAGTTCAGTTGAAAAAATCATGTCTGGAATTAAGAGATCAATATTCAGTCTCTCCTCCGATCAGAAGAATGCACTGTACAATATTAGATTGATGGGAAAGTTTTATCCTTTTTTTTTCGAAGTGAAGAAGTCAATTTTTTAAAATGATATTTCTATTATTTAATCTTGAATGTAATGTTCATTATTACTGGCGACCTTCCCCCATCTATCTGTCAATTTGTTTATCCCCTCCGCATAAAATGTCTTGCTTTTGCCGTTCAAATATTCTTCCAGTAACTCCACATTGTTGTTCATTGTTGAATTTTTGTCCTGACGAAAAGTTTTGTAACGTTGTAAACGGGTGGTAATCGGACTGGTTCAGACTCAACTTCTGCTGACAATGAGTCCTTAACACGTTCCCTGCCACAGTAGAAAATTCCGTCAGTAGACAGACACGCTGAAATGGCTATTTATTAATACACGTGGTTGATTGTACAAATATTTATCTATTTTATATTACACTTTCTATTGCTACTATCAATTTACCGTGAATGTTACTCGAAATGTCATATAGGTTGGTAGTTGTTTGATGAAATTAAAATTGATGCGTGTACCGAAAATAGTACACGTGGCAGGGAACGTGTTAACGATGCGTGGGGTCGGGTGTTGTCATGTAGGAATACAACTCTCTTCCTATTCGCAGTGCTGAACGTTTTTCTTGAATTTTTTCGTAGAGTTTGTTCATTTGATCGCAGGACTTCTCAGCTGTAATCGTGTCGCCAGATTGCGTCAGCTCATAATGCATTAACCCTTTGATATCCCACCAAGTACAGAGTAGTCTTTTGTGCAGATGAAGGGGCGGTTTGGAGGCAGAAGATATAGAAAACTGTAATATTTTCACGCGAAGGAGAAAGAAGAGACAATCACGTGAATTACAATTACACTGATAACTCTTAACAGCTCGTATCTATTAATAATTAAATAGTGACATTTTATCTCGAGGGGACTATAGTTCGTTAAGCAAACTAATTGTACGGGTAATACTTTTGAAACGCCATCTTCTGAGGCAAATGCAGTCAAACTGTATACCTCAAAGAAAAAGAATAAATTCATTCATCCACAATCACATTTTCAACAATAATTACTGGTCAAGTTTATATTTACGTCATTTCTCATTATATTCACTGAATAGATTGGACTATTCAAAAAGACACAACAAATTTTCTTAGGTTCAGTCTAATCTTACAACACAGTTCCATTCATACACACACTCACTCAATCAAACAGGCATACAAACACATAAATTCAACAAAGCTGCTACTCCAACACCCGCCAATTGCCATTGATAGAAAACCGCAATGGGCACACATAAGGAGAAAAACAAGGGGTGCTCGAACTGGTTGTTTGGTCGTGAAACCCGGATGCCTAACCGTAACGCCATAATCATCGAGAACGTAGTTTCACCGTTAATGACGACGGCCACGGGAGGTCGGAGCTTGCAAACGCGATGCAACTGGCGTCTATTCATCCTGGAGGATCAGCCGTTGCCACGGGTTACTACACACGTTCCAATCGATGTTAACGTTAATTGCACGCAAATGTACTTACATAGTTATGTAAATGCGGCACGTACTCGCTGGCTCCGATCGTATTTCTCGCTAAATCGAGGCGATCTTCTAAACTCGTTCTCCATCGACAGCAATAAATAATCAGCGGCTGCGTTTCAGTACTCTGTATCATTTAACAGATTACTGATTGATCTTTTTCTTTATTTTTCTTTATTTCTGCAGGGTGTATTTCAGAGCATGAAACTCTTGATATATAACTCTTTTAAACTTGTCAATTGATAGCTATAAATAATCAGTACCTGCGTTCCAGTACTCAACACCACCACCATTCGACAAATTGCTGGTTAATTTTTTTTTCAATTTTTTCTAAACGTCCAGGCTTTATATGCGATCGTATTACCTGCTAAATTCACGTGATCATCTAATCTTGTTGTCGATCGATAGAAAATAATGAGTGCTCGCGTTGCAGTACTCAATATCATCGTTTAACAAATTACTGTTTGATTTTGATTTAATGTTTCTTTATCTGTGCAGGTTGTATGTGTGACTTTGGAACGTATCTCCTGCTAAATTGAGGCAATTTTCTAAACTCGTTATCAGTCGATAGCTGTAAATAATCAGTAATTGCGTTTCAGTACTCAACACCATCATTCGAGAAATTACTGGTTAATTCTTTTTTTCAATTTTTTCTAACCGTGCAGGCTTTATATGCGATCGTATTACCTATTAAATTCACGTGATCATCTAAACTTGCTATCGATCGATAGAAAATAATGAGTGCTCGCGTTGCCGTACTCAATATCATCGTTTAACAAATTATTGTTTGATTTTGATTTAATCTTTCTTTATCTGTGCAGGTTGTATGTGTGACTTTGGAATGTATCTCCTGCTAAATGGAGGCGATTTTCTGAACTTGTTCTCTGTCGACAGCAATAAATAATCAGTGGTTGCGTTTCAGTACTCAGTACCATCATTTAACAAATTGCGGACTGATTTCTTTTTGTTTTAATTTTTCTTTATCTATGTCGGTTGTATTCACGTGGTTTTAACTTATCTCCTGCTAAATAAATCGAGGCGATTTTCTAAACTCGTCTCTATCGACAGTAGTAGATCATCAATGGTTACATTTCAGTACTCATTGCCAGTATCATCATTTAACAAGTTATTGGTTGATCTTCTTTTTCATTTTTTTTTTACCTCTGCGGGCTGTATTTGCAAGCTCGCTCGTATTACCTGTTAAATTTACGTGATCAACTAAACTTGTTATCGATCGACAGCAAATAATCAGTGCTCGTGTTTCAGTGCTCATTTAACAAATTACTGACTGATCTGTTTTTATTTCTGTATTTATGCAGATTTTCTTCGCGATGTTCAATGTGGCGCCATATGTTATATGGCAGCGATTTTCTAATAAAGAAATTAGAAGAATCATTTTAAGTTACTTCTTATCATTTCAAATTAGTTTAATTGTATATTCCAGTATTGTAATAAATTTTAAATAACGCATAAAATTGTATCATACGTGTAGCTTTAGAATACTGCATGCGAGGGACAATAATAAGTGACACAATTCTTTCCTTTTTTTCAAACGGAAAAAATATATGCAATATATGCGTGTTCTGAAGTATCTTTACATCATTATATCATGCACAAAGCATACCTGTTTGTTCATAAAATATCTACACACATGAATTTACAAAAAATCGTTCCCACGACTGTTACCCTAATTATACCGTAGATTAGCTTGTATCATTGCGCTAATACATACATATTAATAAGAACAACAAACGGCAGGATAATTCTCACAAACTTTTTTCTGTTTCATTACTTAACATTATACCCACAACAAACATTGACTACTAGCAACATAGTGCACAAGTAGCTGTTTCATACAATTTACAAATGAGTTCTCTTCAAGGAAACAATAAATCACTGATATCAATCTTATAAATCGAATTTATCCATCAAGTGCATAGCGTTTAAAAAACAGAAACAAGAAACATGTACAACAATTGAAACGGAGAATAATACATTGCAAAGATGATCAACAAAATCTCACGAAAAAATCTCGAAAAAAAAGTGGTCGCTCGTTATATTCACGACGATCGCGACACGATCTTATCTCGGCCATGTTTCGTCGCAATAATAGAGTTATGAATGGGGAAGTGTCCTCGCGTTACGACCGCGGCCGTCTAGGATAATTGCAACAACTTGTTAATTGGATAGACGTGCTGCTCTCGCATAAGCGTCGCTCGTTTAATTGTCTCGCTGTGTGTAATCGTGATTTACGCGACATGTCGTCGGATAAGCGTGTGTTCCCGTCCGTTCGAACCGATGAAAAGTGAAAACCGCACGCTTTTCCTTTCCGCAAACATGCCTCGTAATGCGAGACACGACAGCCTAATTGATGAAAATTTGATGTTGCTCGTTAAACACGTGATAGGTGTTTGTATGTGATTTAGAAACGTAGCGAAAAAGAGATTGTCACTGTAAACAAAATATTTAATACAGTAGGACCTCGATTATCTGAACTATAATTATATAGTAATAGTATGGCTCACATTACAACCAGATTTCGCATAAAAGTGATAACATTATTTTAAAATTTAAAATAGAGAGTTGTGCAAAATTAAGTACACAGTCTCATTAATTATATTTCTAGCTTGTGACTGGCATAGGATGACTAGTTTCCGAATGATCAGTATTCGGATAAACGAGGTTCTACTGTATTAATGATTAAGATAGTAATTATAATTAGACTGCGGATATTTATGCAATTTAACATACACAAATATGTGAAAAACGCACATTTAAAACCGTGAAAAATGAAAAATACAGTTTTTAAATATTCACAAAACAAGATAAAGTTTTGACAGAGTTTTATTTCTACAACTGTATTAACACGTTGACTTTCACAGTGAAAATTCCCATACCTAATCAGACATAGTATACTATCCCATTTCAAGCACGACTCACCAAGAAAAAAGGTATGTAACTATTCAGTTTCACAATCTTGACCTTCTATTCTTTTTATAATATTAATTCTGTTCAACATTTCAATGAAATAAGTAATTGTTTAATTAAATAAAATTTAATCCGTCGGTAACCGGTGACCCCCTTGCCAGTCAACGTGTTAACATAAAAAATATTGAACTCTAAAAATATATATTTGCATGAACAGTCACAGTCGAGTTATAATAAAATAAGTTGTCCAACAAGAAATTGAAACTTGACGGTTGCTTTAGGAAAATTTATCGAGTGAATCAATCATAAAATTGTTATATTGTAAGTGACGTGTTAGATGCCGCAGTGGAAATTGCCGTATCTAGTCAGACACACTGTCGTACCTTTAACACTTCGACGATATCTTGAGAAAACTAATTGTCGTTGATCGTTTTTCGCAAGAATGTTTGAATAAAAAAACATTCTATGTTATTCTTTCCATATAGAATATTTTACAGTATTTATGTTATAAGTACTTGGATATTTATTGTTTATCACAAATAATTAGCGTGTACAGTGCCAAGAGTATTGCATGAAGCAAACTATAAACAACAAACTCACAAGTGAAAATAAAGAATAGTCAAATTTCACGCAACGATGTTAACATTAAATACAATAAATTACTTATTGTTAGAGGACACAATAAATTTGTAGAATAACAAAACGTGCCATATTTAGCAGCAATATTCCATTGTCATCAATATCATGGTTAACTAAAAAATTAAAAATACAAATTACTAAAATTCAAACATCTGAAAATGTTCAATTCGTTGACGAATGAAAAGAACTCCACCGAAGAAAATGATTTTCCATTCGCGTTCATTCTAACAAACAATTACGAGTCTAACGCGAACATAAATTCCCGCTAATTGACAACAATATTAAATAATTGACACTGGTGGTGGCACCGAAAAGGGGTTAACTTTTATTATCGCGTCCGCCGGTGTAACGAGCACGGCTCGCTGAGAAAATAATTAGACGGGACGAAAGCTAAATTGGCCGTGTTTGCCATAACTCAACGGTGATTTTCGTGGAAATGAATATGTAACGCAAGCAACAGCGGTCAACGGCTTCGTGTATTGTCCGATATGCTATGTAATTATGTGCAAATTTATGACTCACCGTGGACCTTGGGTTTAGGATAACGGAATTACCATGCGTGGCAGCGGTAGCTGCTACTGTGTGTGAAAAAAGAAACTTGGATTCCTTATAAAGGGCGCACGGCACATGCAACGCCTCACAAAGTAACTGTAAACCGTGTAATTGATGTTTAAACGATCATCGTTGCACCCTTTGAAGCAGTCAATGAATATATTTCCCGGCGAATTCTTTATTTCTATTTGTACAGGATATATAGAAATTACTGATCATGGATTTCAGAGGTGAATCTAGATCAAGGGTTCCATTTTGTGATAATATTTGAGATTCCACCATAGAAGTAGGTTTTGAGCTCTGCTAAATAGTTTAACTCTTCAACACAGACCCACATGATTAGAAAAGAGAAATTTCTGATTTCTTTGAGCTTTCTGATTCCCCGAGAGGAGACAAATGTAATAAAATAAATTTGCCTAAATAATATCTTAATATTATAGAATACTATTGTAGAACATTGTGTTTCGAAATAACTGAAAGTTCCCTTGAAGACATACAGCCAGAAAGTTATAGACGCATTAATTTTTGTAATTTCATTACGTAAGAAATATTTATAACAATCTAAACACGTATACTGACAGACAATGAGCAACGAGATAAATGTCGATTCTATCAGAAAGTATGTAATCTCCACGCAATGCAACCAGTACCCCTATCCTGAAGAAACAGTAATTTCACAGCGGAAGATTGAAAGAAGAGATTAAAATCGGGAACGAAAAACGTGCACACTCGGCTGATACTCGTGCTACCGATTTCACAAAAATTTACCTTTTCTTTACAGGCTGAATTGTTCGAATTGCTCGCGCGAGGAACTCGGTATCGATTGCAATCATTTACGTAATTCGTCCATTAGGAGCGCGGCGAACATTTTTGCGGAAAGAACAATGATCTACGAGAAGGTAAGTGAACAGTTGGAATTCCCCGTTGCCCGACAAAAAGTTCCGCATAGAAATGCTTAATGGATTGGCGTGCGCAGGTAGCCCGCTGATTAAAGACTGCTTTCGATGAGGCTAAACATTGTTACACGCCGTGAAAACACGTGGTCGTTTGCACATACTGCAGAGGGCAGTATGTGCGAAACAATCCACGAACAATGCGGCGAAAACGGTGCAACTTCCTCGTTTCATTTTCTTCAGGAAATTCTGCAATTCTTCAAGACAAATCTTACCTGTACTGATCTAGTAAAAAGAATTTGCGTGTTTACCGACGCTTTATGCAACACTTGTTGGTCTTTTTACTGTCTCTAAGAGATTGCTCAAAAAAACTTACCCATAAAGCTATACTTTTTTAATTACATATTGTATTGTTTTTCTTTTTATGAATGCAACTCTCGTCTGGATTCTTAGTTTATTTTCTGGTAGCTTTGTATCGTTTATATTTAATGGGATCATAGTCCCGTACATGAATGAATAAATAAATAAACCAGTAATTAGCTTGAAGCATATGAAACAGTGGATGTTTGCCAATTCATAAGAAACTTATTGTTATAGTTTTTGATTGTATGAGGTTGTATGTAATTTTTTCTACAGCGCGTGCGGAAATCTGATTAGGCTATATGATAAGTACCCTCTATTGAACGCCTATAGGCGTCCCCCGCACGCACTGTATTAACATACCCACCTGTCATGAGAATTCTGCGGATGCCCATGTAATTTAATTCAAATTTAGTATCCAAGTATGTACAATATACTCATTTTGAAAAATTATTGAAATAATAGGGGTAATTCTGAAATTTTCTCAAAATAAAAATAATGTTTCCAGAGTCCCATTTTTTCTCCGTATTAAAAAATGGGAACATTTAAAAACTGCATGCTTGCTGAAAGTGAAGGTTTGTAACACTCAAAGAGCTAATATTAGTAAAAAAAATTGAAGAACATTAAAAATAGAATAGAAAAAATAGTAGAATAAATGTTTCACATTACAGAATTAAAGGAGGAAGAATTTGTTTCTTTCGATGAATTCCCAGCTGTCAGTTGTATGTGCATAAATCGATTGCTGTAAATAGCTGTTACTGGTTATTTACAAATTCCAAGTCATACGTGACTCGTATACATCGCTGATCAAATATACGACCGCGATTCCCTTTTCCATGGATCGTCGATCCTCGATCCGAACCAGACGAGAATTTCACTGATCCTCCCGTGGAATTTCGATGGCGTCGATTTAGTAATCCGTGCAGGCTTTCGAGCTTGGTTCTGAATACAATTTGACGTCCGGTCAACGCTTTTTAGACGGCCCGTCCGACGAAGGGTCAACGATCCTCTTCCTAATGCAAGAATATCATCGAACGCATAATTATGATGCAACGGGTCGCTGGTCAATCATTTCAATTACTCTACGACACTGTCCTACCTCTTTTTTTTTAATTAACGGTGTAACTTCTCCTGTAAGCACTTCTTACATACGCCAATCGATAGTATTGATTTATATTCGAAAGATATAGAGCTAGCTACAAAATTGAGCGTACAGTTTTGGAAGTAACAAGAATTCAAGCATAGGTGTAGTGACTTATTTCAGAATATACTCTATCGAAGATAATGCCGAAACAAATGTATAGGATGTTGCAAGAATAATTTTAAAGTCAAAAACTGTATATTTCCCACGATAAAACACACCGAAAAGTCCTGTACCACTTTGCGATCTGAAGCCTTGTTTTCGAGATATGAGCAATTAAAAATTAGGGGCCTGACTTCCGGGCGTGTTAGTTAAGTCCCAGACGACACAGAAGAACACGTGCAGATCCACACACGCATTTTCAGTGATGTGTCAGAATGCTTAGCGTCGATACTACGTTGATGGTGTGTGTAGGTATGTTCTTCTATACAGGGTGAGTCACTAGGACCCTACTTGGATCATCTACCATCTAAAGTAACTTCTGACTCGATCTTAGAAACAAATTGTTTGACACGTTGATCGCCATGGGGGTCACTGGTGACCGTCACCTTAAATTTTATTCAATTATACTATAACCATCGATTTTGACAGTATTCTGAGCAAATTTAATATAGCAACACCGATGTAAGAACAAATATACACGATTAAATACAGAAGTATTCTTTTTCTATATGATTTGTATTAAAAAGAATAGTTTCTGTTGCATCTGACTAGGAATGGCTGTTTTCACTGTGGCAGTCGTGTTAATGAAATATATTGTGTTCGAAGGGCTTCTTATGAAAAAAAGAATTGAATTGTGTATGCCAGTCATTGTCATTATCAAATTTAATTATGCACTACGAATTTAGGGACAGACAGTACTTGACAAACTGAATAAAAAATAAACTTGCATCGAAAAATCAATATTATTCGAGTTATAAACAATTTTCTGAATAATTTTCACAGTACTAAATTGTTCACAGGTTGGTTAATATTGATTTTTCGATCTATGTTTATTGGACGTTTCATATTCAGTTTATCGTGTACTATCTACCCTGTACTATCGAAGCTGTATATTTGCATAAACATTAGTCTCATTATTATTATTACAATTAAATCAACATACGAGTGAAACGTTTTAGAATAGCTGCATTTAGAATGGTAAAGAAGGAGGTATCGAACGAGAAGTATTGTCGATACGACACCATCGATGAATTACGATACTATAAATGTAACTGGTTACGGTATTTGCATGTAACACATCCTACCTTGCGTCTCCTATGGCGGGTTGGTATGTTATTAGAGCGTTTTATTACCCTGGAGTGTGCAAAGAGGAGAAACTTCAGGCGGTCCAGTTACTTCGTTACCAAAGCCGTGTGATTTATGTTCCAGCAAAATCTGAGATCATATCCAGGGAAACGTTTCAATCGAGACACCTGTCCGCCGGTTAATTAAGAAATAAATAGCCTCGCGCGAAATCGTGGATAGGATTCCGGAAGCAACGTGTCGCTCCTCCCCCAGGGGAAAGTATTACGTAGGTTGTTACGAATATTGCATACGCATCGATCATCGACTCCTGTTTTCTTCCTTTTCTGCCGACTGACGCGACGTCGAAACGGATTCGATCCGTTAAAAAATATTTGCACGCGTTAAAATTTGAAAAAGAGAAAGAAATAGAATTAATGAGGAAGGAGACACTTTCCTCTGCGATATAATAATTGAAAAATATGTTGAGAAGTAGATTGTCAACCCAATAAAAAATACATCATTGTATTCTGGAAATAAAGGAACTTTCACACTTTGATTGCCATGCTTAATTAACTGAAAGTGACTAACTTTCAAAATTAGTATACAAAATGAATACAACCACGAGTTATGCCCCTGTTAATCTGTAATATTAGTAACTTCTATAATCTTTTCACTGATTCTATTAGACATTATTCGATATATTTATTAATGCTATACTTGATCAAATAAATGATAATTGAATCTATGTGTCACCCACATATAGGTGACGTGGCAGTCAAAGTGTTAAGGAACTTCTCAGATACTTGAGAGAATGGCATGTCTGGTGAATACCGTGAACGAAACACAGTTTTATGTCCCAAGTGAGTCAGCCTTCGAAAAATCAGGTTTGAAACGTGTGGTCGAAAGTTATCGTGCTGCAGAATCGGTTCTTTTCAACTAATTAATGCAGATTGCAATTTACGCAGTTTTTCACGCATTTCATTCAGTTGTGCAAGTGCTTTTCGGCTGTTACAGCTACATCAGGATTGAAGAATTTCTACCGAACGATTACTGTCAAATTCCACCACAGTGAGCAAAAGTTTTATGATAGAGCAGTTGCAAAAACCGACATTTATTATGGAATAAACTACTATAAATCACGAAACAGAAAAATATTTAATTTGATATTCGATTTTACTGTTTTTACCTTACATTATTGTTACAATATTAATGCTGCTCAAATTTGTATAAAAATTTCAAATTTATTCAATTAAATTGAACTCAGAAGTCAGACCACACAACCAGCTTGTTAAAATATTGCAATCTTTGAATCTTTTCCTATCTAAACCTTTTCCACTTTCTAATCTTTTGATGTGCTTTCATTTGCCGATGTAATTCTCAGATCGTGATATTATTTTGTCGCGATGATTGTCTGCGATTCAGAGCAAGCGTCTGTGTAACGATGGCATCGGTGAACGGAAGAATTTCACGCAAGAAATTCGAGAAATCAGCCGGTAACGAGGTCGAAATTCCTGCGAAATTCGAGCGCCGATCGCAGAAAGAGATTTCGCTTTTATTTGACTTAATTGCCGTGCGGAATTCGGCCGTTGCGAAAATAATTTCAGAAACGGCGGAATGTTCCGCGCAACTGGCCCGCGATCCAGTCGATCAAGAATTAAATTGTCAACGTTCAATTATCGCGCGGAAAAAAAGAGCGTTTGCGAACATTCGCTTCGAAAATATGTAAATAGCACAGGGCGGGGCGCACGGCCGGATCCGCTTCAATGACTTCGGAAATATCGATTTTAACAACAATTTGCTTGAACGAATGTTACATAATGCGACCTGGACCAGTCAATGCACCGTTTAATTTTTTTGTATCACGTTTGGTTTTCTCGATTTCAAGGTCAGCTGCAGTTTTTTAAATGGGACATGCGTTATACTGTATATTATTATGTTACTGTACCCTAGATATATCAGAAACTTTGTTGTAATTCTTGATTAAAAGTCAATTTGTTATTATTTACTTCTACAATGTTATCTATGATTTTCTATGGCTGTATTCCATCTGTCAGGCAGTATATTTGTACCTCCTAAGAGAATAATAAAAGACAATTGATTTCAAGGTAGCGTTCAGTTTTCCGAATGGACCATGCTACACTGTATATTCTTCATTATCATTATGATATTATACTTTAGTTTGAACAGAAACGTTGTCGGCAATTTTGCTAAAAAGTATTTTCTTCATTTATGATATTTGATATATACTACGAAGGTATTGAAGATTCTAAACCTCTAATTGTTTTGAGTAATGTGTTATCGTATTGTTAACTTCACTGCCTTCTTTAATTTTTACATATATTTGATGCTGAGAAGACATTATATTTAGCATGGTACATTACATACCATGTTTCTATTTATAAATGATGTTCCTAATGAAGAAGACACCAGCTTGGATCTGATAAGAAATTCTGAGTGAACATTTCCAGCATACTATGTCTTCAAAAGCCTTAACACAAAAGAAGTTACAGTAAATAAAATTTATAAGCACTGTTTGCTTGCAACGTACAATAACTTGTTAGTCATACTTCCTAAATCTTATTTACATGAAACCCTCGCACAGACACTTCCTTCTCCAAACCTTTCACCAACATACTGCCACATTTCCAACTATCTAGATCATTTGATTGCTGAAAAAAGAATCTGAGTATAAAACAGCAGTAAAAACACGTCTCAAGAATTCATCGTTTCCAAAGAACATAAACTTTCCCGGAAACACATAACGACACTTATTACACTTGTTCAGAGTGCATCAAAGCCGCCAGAGTATATTATATCTTAAAATTATGGCCGTTGAAAGTTCCATTAACCCTTTATGTGCAGGCTACTTTGAAACGATGCGAACGCTGCGTGCGACCCAGCTGCGGTAGTACATAAAGAGCCATTGCACCGAACGCCCATAGGCGTCGACAGTACACGATGAGCTGCATTGTCAAGCTACAGGCGCTGATGGCAGTGAAAGGGTTAATAAATGAAAATTCATCTTTTCATCGTCCGTGACCTAACAAACACGTTCCATTCGACTGCGTATTTTTCAGAAGTCAATCGAAACGGGAATTAAATCTCGACGTGTAAAATGGCGGAAGGCTACCGGAAATAAAAGGAACAGCTGTTCTAGGCGTGCGTCTTCAGGGGAAAGTAGCTCGCACGCACACGCAGGCGTGCTCGTGTGTTAAAACGCGATGCGTGTGTACAATGTACCGGCTAATGAGCGTAATGATTCCTCGGAATGTGCATCTAAGTTGCTATGTTGCACGTGGAAGCGTGCACGTAAGGCTCTTCACGCGATTCGCACATGCAATAACAGAGATAGCCGGTTCAAACGTTCATTCACGACCGTCCGCTGATACTTAAACGCTCGATTTGCAAAATTTTTCTTACGCTCGTGTATTTCTCTCGAATTAGCTGAACGCGTCGCCGCTTATCCGGGCAACGACTGAAAAATTATTTCAAACTCGATGGCGCTCGTTAAGCGATAATTTATCACGAACGCGGACTATAAACGATCGGTACGACGATGACAATTTTCGTTATCTGTTTAATGTGTTTATTTATGACGCTAAGTAATCTGCTTTCTATAATTCAGAACACTGCAATTGGTAGTATACATTTCGAGTTTTTACTGCTTTTGATA
This sequence comes from Macropis europaea, assembly GCA_916610135.2. Classification (NCBI taxonomy): domain Eukaryota; kingdom Metazoa; phylum Arthropoda; class Insecta; order Hymenoptera; family Melittidae; genus Macropis; species Macropis europaea. Next base: position 17,622,467 of record OU744345.1, on the reverse strand, counting down.
GTTATTACACGGTTCGATAGCGTTCCGTTTTTCTTGTAATTATCAATGAAATTATCCACAGTTCACTCAGTTTATCTGATAATTTGTTAATAATGTGGCGAATGTACTTTCTCTACTAAATACGGTGTTAAATGTATTATAATTTACAAACACCATTTATATTATCGAAATAATATGATTTAATGAAATATTTAAATTCTTTAATGATTGAATTTTTAATGATCAGTATTGTACTTTTAATGGCTTTCTGCCTGCGTACAGAATTTTTCACGAGACGTCGATGTAATTGGATTACAACGATTAATTATTACACGCGATCGGCCCGTTCTCCGGTGTCACACGGGAGAATTAATTTCGGGGCCAGTTTAAAATATCTGCAACGCGCCCAACTTTGGATTCTTCTCGCGGTTTATCAGTTTGCAATTTATGAATTCGACGGCAAGATAAATTGGACTCTTTAAAACACAAGCCCGCGAAATTGCCCCTTGATTTATATACGCGGTTGTCGCCGTTGCGAAACAACAGGTGTAATCGCTTTGGCAATGAGAATCTTAATTGCTGTAATATTGAGTCAATTACATTCTGGGCCCGCGTTTCATTTGTACCATTACCCGGTTCTTTTTCTCTCCGGACGAGATTGCGTAATTTTCGTTCGCCGGAGTCCTTCGAAACGGAACGAAAAATACAACTGCACGACAGTAAAAGAATTTCCTCGGGGCTAACACAATTTTAATTTCGGAGCGTGCTGTAATCACCGATGAGCCTATAATTAGAACCGGACTGCCCGAGGAGTTCTGGATAATAAGAGGAGAAACAATTGCTCTAAAGGAATCAGTTCAAACGAACATAGATGAAGTAGAAAAACTATGAGAACATAATCTTAGATATCTTCGAAAGAAATCATGTTGCAATTGAATGTGGAAGAATAATAACATTCTTTGTATCAGTTTAGCTAAAAAACACTGCGGATTATGCAGTGAAGGAACACACCGGTATGGAATAAACAAATTTGCAATTGTATTTCTAAGTACAGTGTTCCACGGTTGGCTGGAAGAGCATTTGGGACCGAGAACTTCCAGCCAACCGGGATAAGGCAAATTGTCATCGCTTTCTCGAGCATAACATATAGGAACGTAGCTCCAGAAGACGATGATAATTTGTGCTACCTCGATTGGTTGGAAGTTCCCGGTCCCAAATGCTCTTCCAGCCAACCGTGGTCCACTGCAGCTGTCTAAAACCCCTTGTCCAGCATAGAACAGTCTTGTACTCTCTGACAGAGCTATATGTAGGCCTACCATAATCAAAACTCTCTTGTGAGTGTCCCTAATACGGTGTAACCTCAATTACTCAACAAAAGATAATCTGAAAATTGACTGGCCATCAGATTCAGAATCGAGCCATAAAACAATTAACAAATAAGTTATGGATGACGTTTACTGACTCTGCTCACTTTTAGTAACATAAGAAGAGTTAAACTGTCGATTTAACGAAAAAAGTCGATGCTCCAACATCCATGAAACAGTATTTCAGTTTATGTCGGGTGTACCTGATCGAAAGTAGCCGCGATTTCACGTGGCAGATCTGAAACTCCAGCGCATTGTCAACAACTCGTTAATCGATCTCGGCTACGAGCGGCATAAACGAAAATCCGTGTACCCTTCTCGAAGGCGGCTGAAATCGATCGATCGAACCGAAACTTTCTCTCCGAGACGCTCTCGTCAAGAAACGATTTTAACGTTTGCTCGCGAAACCGAACGTAATGTACTTACATGCAACGTGTACACTTGCTCATTCGAGTCCGGTGCGTTTCGGAGAATGCAGAAAATCGAACAAAAGGGATCGAACTGGAATTTCGACTTTCACGAGTAATGATCCCGTAATAAATTAAGCGAAAGGATCTCGGCGACCTTCGATGAAAGGAAGGGACCGATTCCGTTGAAACGAGGCAACACAGAGAGAGTTTGCATTAAGAGACAATTTTTACCATGCATGTTTCCAGAGAAAATTTCTGCCGCCACTTGCAGTCGGCTCGGATGCTTCAATGATCATGATATTCGCCGATAAAGAAAATCAATCCACAAAGTAGCGAGTCTTTATTTTATCAGGTCACTCTGTAAGTAACGTCGTTCCTTGTCTTGTTTATACAGGTGAAGCAATAACTTCGTCCACCTGGAATATTTTCGTTAGTTGTAATAATATAGTCAAATGTTGTATACAAAGTATGTCATGGAGAGTGACATAATGTAATGTAAATATTTTTTGTGCGGGTGGATCCACAAGGGTGATATGAAGGTTAACTTCGTTTTTTGAAGTGGAGCGCCATAGTTTTTTATTTTTAGTGCAACAGCTGTTACAGACGCGCCAGACGACTTCAGCAAGCTATCATTAAACGGCAGTGAAGGTCAAATGTGGTGGTATAATAAACGTTCTTACGTTTTCTTGCTTAATTGTTGCAATTGTTTGCAACGACATTTTCTTAGCTAGTCTTTCCGCAGTGAATCACTTTAAACGGACAGTAACGCAACACAATTGTCAACTAATTGTAAGCGACACGTATACAGGTGGAAACCTCCTATAAAGTAAACATTTTTTGACTAATAACTATTAAAATGACTACTTACAATTAATTAATATTCTGATAAACCCAAAAGAAACCCTAAAGTCCCCAAGATCGTGTCCCAAGCATCATCATCGTTATCAAACTGCACGAAGATCTACCGGAAAAATCGGGTCAGCCATCTAACAAAATGATTTTATCGAACCGTCGAAAATCTATTGTTTCGATGACAGAAATATTCGATTATTCCTATCGATTCGAGATGAACCCTCGACCTACCGGTCTCCTATAGAAATGTTTGCGCATAGCTGCGATGACCCCGCGAGTCGGACGGGGTCATCGTCGATGATCAACCGTGCAGGGTGAATGCAGACAATGGGTTTCACGAAAGGTTTCTCTCTGCCAGGTGAACCTCTTTAAAAGCTGATATTAGGAGAACGGCTCGTAGCAAGAGCAGCCCGGTACGTGTCTTTGTTCTTGCTCTTTCGTTCTTGCGCTTAACTCGAATAAGAAACTATTACACCTGGATATTAGCTCCGGGGAATGGAAACCTATCATCGACGTCCAATCGGCTCGCGAATAACGTATCTACGAATACCGATCCGTTGCTCGTGATAAATTTACAGCATTCGACGAACGTTCCAGCGGGACTCGATGAGTCACTCGATCTATTCGAATTATCGGGGAACGTGTGATCTAATAACAAAGCACGATACGCGCGACACGAAATAATAAAGTCCATGTTGGATTCCGTGTCGTGGAATCGAGTACGACACTTTTGAAATTGAAGAAGAGGTTTATTCTGATATACGATGTGGCGTTGCACAAGAATCTGTCTGAATTCGCTAATTCCTAGGCGTATATATAATATTTTAGGGAAAGGGAAGGGATATGGATGACCGGCCTTGATGAACTCAGTCCTTGGTGATTAAGGGTAGCGTTCGTTTGGAGACAGTGTTAGGCTTGGAAAGTTTCGCATAAACAAGTTGACTCAGTGCAGACGATCAGTTGGACATGGTGATAGATAAAGGTGATCGGTTATCGAACATCCACATGGTGTACTATTTTAATCCTTGAACGCGAATGTCTTCAAAACTGTCAGCGGCCAATGGCGTTGAAACGAAAGAAAAACGAGGGCTGTCGTGCAATTTATTATACAGAGTAGGCCACAGGTAGAGTTAGGACTGATACCGCATCGATGCTATCAATACCAGTCTACGAATGTCGATCTGGTATCGAGTAGTATCAAACACGTTGTAGGTATCAAAAAGAATCAATACCACTTCGACACTTTTACGGAAGTATCGATACCTGTTTGATACTCCTACGAAAATATCGGTACCGATTTGATACTTCTTTTTGAGAGTGATGTTTATATTCACAGAGTGTAATTTGAGCCACTCCACATCTTGACAGAGTGCTTGGAAGATTCTGTCTTTTAAACGACCCGACAATTCGTCGATTCAGTTGTTTACGGTATCAATACTTACTTGGTCGCTATAGGATTGGTATTGATAGTATCGTTTCAAGAGGAATCTGTATTGGAAATTGATACCGAGTATCCGAGATTTCGATACCTATCGATACTTCCCATTGAGTGCTTAGGTATCGAATTGTTCGTGTATCATTAATATGTATCGTATCAATCCCATCACTAGCCATAGGTACCTAACGATTTTCAGAATGAAGTTAACAATAAGAAATACAGCTGAGAAATTCATTTTTTGTTACATGATAACAGCAAATAGAACGCCATTTGAGTGCATCACACCATCTTACTCATTTTGTAAACAGCATATCTCTCAAATGTCCGCCATTTGTCCTACACTGTTCCTATCTGTCACGCAGGTTTCACTCTAATTCCGCGTCTGCTGGGTGAGATTTTGTACCTTATACAAATAACATTTAGTTGTGTAGGAAAGTACATATACTTTCGTGGAAAATGTATTTGGTTTAACCCTTTGCACTCCAAGTATGCCTGCCAGGCACTGACAATGTCAAGCATACCACTCCAAGTATGTCACTCAGGCACTCCGTGGGTTTGTCAATTTTACCTACTAATTTTTGTACACTATGTCAAAAATGAAATACTTCTGAATACGTAAAACTAAGTAACGCCTAAATATCTTATCTCGATGAAGTTTTCTTGGAATATGATTCATTGAAAATTAACATTTGCTTGCAATAGCTCACAACCATATTGGTTGTACCATCACATTAGTTATGTTGAAGTTGTTGGTCTATCGTATCAAAAGATGCTTGGAGTGCAAAGGGTTAAAAGTAAATGCAAAGGCAGCTGTAATATAATAAACGGCCTGCAATTTAATTTCATTGGAGTATGTGGCACCCCATCTGAGAGACGCCGGGTTAAACAACGGAGATGTCGAGTGGTAATTGATCTGTGCACGTCGTTACCAATTTTACCAAAAATAACAGAAGATTTATATAGTACGTCTTTCCAGTCCAACTGGTTAAAAAACGCACGACGAAAATTTAAAAATCTGTCGATGTCATAATACTTCAAAGGTCATCCTCGTGTTTTTTCTTTCTCTAAAATATTGCGGCAATAGATACAAATACGTAAATTCTATGCGATCAGAGCGACTTCCTGGTAAAATCATTTTATATGGCACACCATTGAATATTTTCGAAGACTTTCACTGTTTCCAATTAAACGGGTATTCCCCGAGGGTCCTTTAATACGGTACTCCTACAGACAACCTACAAAGGATGATTAGTTAGTCAAGCGTTAATCTTCTACTGACGCCAGGAATTCCCGTAAGAAATCTGCCAAGCTGATTGCTGATTAACCGTTCTCTAACGGAAATTCATTTGATCGAATTCGATTCCTTCGAGCGAAACTATCAAGCCCTCAAGGGACCGTTGACCCACTGAATATTCAGATGATTGATCATCCAAGTGGCATAGCAACGCGAATTCCTTAGATCAACACAATTTGACAAAGTGATTTACGCTTATTTGGTCGCTGAACATTTTAACATCCTCCGAGACACGTCATTCTTTTTGTAAAATACAAGGTGGACGGAAAGTTGCTTTATTGCAAATAAATGCAATAATAAAATTTGAAAATCGTGCGAACTTATTTCAGGCATGGCAACAGCTCTTCACAATTGTCCTTGACATTCGCCACGCAGTGCTGGTAGCATCACACAGTTAGCGTGTAAGGAAGTTTGGGTTAAACAGTTTTTTGGGACGTCGTGGAACAGTTGATTGGCCTCATAGATCATGCGATTTACCGCCATGTGATTGTTCCATGCGGAGAATACTGAAAGACAAGGTATTTGCACAATAACCAAACAGCTTGTAGGATTTAAAACATATTATTGAAAGAGAGTATGATTCTTTGTCCAAGAACAAGAAACTGTGCTCAGCCGTGTGTAATTCCGTCTTGAAACGTCGCTATTCGTGTACTGAACAAACTTTTGAACAGTTGTTGAAATAAATTCGTACGCTAGTCATATTTTATTATCGTATTCATTTCTGGTAAAACGACTTTTCGCCCGCCCTGTACAATTAAATACTTTGCAAATATAGATGTTAACTGGTTTATTTATAGTCGAATTGAGTGTAAGAAAGTGCGAAGCTTAGGTCGTCTGGAGAGCGTAGCCTGTCATCGTCTTCGGGGGTGACGCTCGTAGATCCTCAACAGATGTAGGATTCATCGTTCAATTACATTCCTGTAACGGATCTCGTGTGAAATGCACACACTCCAGCATGGATATATGTAAATATACATATTATTATTTAAAAGTATTTGCATATTTTCGTAGACGCCTATCCATTGCTGTGCCATACGGGATTTATTTAATTTATACAGATTCCTAATCATGAGAACGATACACAGATAGAATGTACAGGATGCGTTGAAAGACGCTATATTGAACTGTGTACTGCAAATGAATAAGAATAAGTATTATAGCCGAGACGTATAATAGAATAACAAAAGACTGTTAATAAACTACAACAGTAGATTACAAATCTCACCCTAAACTGGTATGGTGTGGATCAGATCGCTGCTATACATATATTTCTGTCAGAGACTTACTTAAAAACCTTTTTATGTAACGATGGAATCAATTTGTTAGTATAGAGATACTGTTATCACAGTCAGTACATTGTAAATATATGTTAAAAAATATTGAGAGTTCTTATTTCTACTTAACTGTGACAGACAAAAATATAAAGAGTAGGGTCAGTTTGACCAACACCATATCGCTTATGTGACACGAATCCCCTATACCAGTAGGGGGCTAACATTAACCCTTTACGGTCCTGTGTCAAGTCTGCTCAACGTCAGAAATTCTAAATCGACCATCTCTTGTACTTTAATTCACTACAATTATACCATTTAGATTATGCTTAATCATTAACCGATATGAAACATGATTCTGAAACAACAAAAATACGTTAGACCGCAAAGGGTTGAGGGTACTCGACATAGCGGACAGCTCTTATACACGTCGTAACCTCTTTACAATTCCGTACTCTCCTTACTGAATCGTTACAGATCTCTGCGGTAGTATCACCTGTTAAAATTGCACGGCGAAAACGCATTTCCACGTGACCAAGCATCAAGGAACACGCAGAATCTCCTCTATCCGAGTTTCCATGACAGAGATGCACGGGTGAACTCTCGGTCTCTTGCTCATAGCCTACATACGGCGACGTTAATGGACGAACACGTGACACAAGGCCGTACGATCACCTTGGTGCCCCGCACTCCTCTCCAGACGCCTCGTCGTCCTTTTTCCGACCGACGGAATAGCGGAACTTACCATTTTACAGTTAGCCAGCAGCCGGCGAGCATACCGGCCAATGTCGAGTTCGCGACTGACTGTTGACGGCTAAGCTCATTCGACCTTCGACTGCCAGCTGTCAGATTCTCATCGCGTGTAACTCCACCGCGTTCGACGCTCTGCCGTCCCGTTGTTATGGTTTGTTAAAAGCTGCCACACATATCGTGTGTTCTCCTTACCCTTGTTTTTCGGTAGGGCAAGTGATCCGGCTAAGTCTAAGGAAGCGTCACTGAAGAGTCATGGAGGAGTGCACCGCGTGCTCCATCATTTTTTAATTCTTATTAACACTACACAAGTCAGGTGGCACCAACGTGTTGTCAAGTGCAGGCCAAACGTCAGTGTCCGGTGACACTACGTTGGTAACGTAAAAGGAGAAGGTGTCGCGTGTGCTCTGCAAATAAAATAAGAAGAACCACAAATCTTATGTGTAAATCTTGCAAAGTTGCCTTACATTTAGGAGATTGCTTTGCATCCTACCATTTGAAAAGGAAATATTGAATATGCGTTGAATCAAGTAGAGATATAAATATTGTATATTTGAAAAATAAATTGAATTCTCAACACGTACTTATTGTTGTTTTTTCCTCTCTCCTGTTTAGTTTGCACTCTAAGCATCTTTTGATACGATAGACCAGCAACTCCGACATAACTGATGCGATCATGCAACCAATATGGTTGTGAGCTACTGCAAGCAAATGTTAATTTTCAATCAATCATGTTCCAAGAAAACTTCACCGAGATACGATATTTACGCTTTATTTAGTTTTACGTATTAGGAAATATTTCATTGTTGACATTGTATCCAAAAATTAGTGGATAAAATTGACAAATTAACGACATGCCTGAGAGGCATACTTGGAGTGCAAAGGGTTAGTAAATAACGGCTGACATCAGCTGCCATTGCAGTTTAATATTTTATCATTAATAAAGCAAAATTATATGTTAAAAAATTGCTTTATTTATGTTTCGTTTAATACGTGCTGATGGTAATTGAGCGCCATTAAACGACATTTCCTCGTCAATCGTGGCCACGATGTTTACGTAGTACGGCGAGCGTTCAATCAACGCGGTTTCCCAATTCCGCCGGCGAATTATCAAAGAATTCCGTCGGATTGCACGAAGAAACGCGGCAAGAAACGAATTATCAATGAATAAAGAAGATCCGGCCGGTAATTCGAACGGAATTTTTCATCGTGCTTAATTATACCTCACCGTTAAATGCCCGGCTCGCATGGCAAAAACCATAACTGGCTTTCTTTAATAGTTCCAGTCGCATTCCGCGTCTAACTGCGTAATGAATGAAATCATTCGTCGCTAATTGATCTAGTTTGAATTTTCTTACGGTGCAGCCGACCTAACCACAGCTTCCGTCGAGATCGCTAATTTATATCGCCACCGTATCGTTAATTGCCCATCCCTGCTGCTCGTTTTGCTAGTTCCCCCGATACCTCGAGGCCATGCTCGTGTTTGTTGACCGAGTCGATCAATTATTTGTCGATCGATTGACCGCGGATTTTCTGTAGCTCGTGCTAGCTGCTAACGCGCTTTCCAACGCATCGGAAATTCCTTTGTGAATGCTGGATTAGCATTGATAATTTACATAAAGGCACCCTGCATAATTTATGTATACTCAAGGTGTATTTACACGGGATGATTGCAAATGACAACTAGGAGATGCGATTAATAAAATGCATGTTCGATAGAATTGTCTACAAAAGTGTATGAAGATTATTTTTAGAGCTTTTTTATGGTGTTATCCTACCGTGACTAGCCAGCTGGTTGCCGGTTGCCTTTTTTTTTAATTCACTCGGATGTTCGACTATTGATCGCAAAGAAAAAATGTTACTTTGAAAAAAACATGTGTACTGCGACACAGAAAACGCCAAACTGAATACAGCAGAATCTCGAGTATTGAAATCGTATTTAGGAATAGCTTGACACGTATTGTGGCTATATTTCGCATTAAAATAGTACTTTTATTTTAGTATGTAAAATATACAGTGGTATAAAAGTGGGTACACAGCGTCAGTAATGATATTTTTCAATTGCAACTGTCGTAGGATGGCTGGTGTTCAAATAATTGAAGTCTTACGGCACAGCACTTCTATACGTTTCTAAATTTATTTGCAATCGAAAAAGTTCGTAATAATAGGTAGAATTTAAAAAATGGTTGTCATAAATGCGAGGAAATCTCTGTTTGTTACTCACTAAAATGAAAGTAAGCGAAAGAGGGGGTAGGAATTGTATAAATTCATATAACGCCGTCGTAGTTGGCCTGTTCAGACGTCTACCTGTACATAGGTACATAAATCCTCTTTAAACACTATATCTGAAACAATGTTTTGCATACGAAGACCTCTCGCACATTAATTTTAAGATTTCAAACTATTTTTAAAACAATACCAAAAATTTTACAGTAGAATAACCCCTTAAATACTCATTGTCAATAGTCTAAACGAGGCGTCACTAGTTAGGCGAACCAATGACCTAAATATATCCAATCTGGATCAGTTTGAAACTTGCAAAATACCACATACAATCTTTCATTTTGCAACTCCTGATTCGTTTTCCTAAAAAGAAATATAGCTTCGTACGAAATAAATTTATTCTATAATTTCGATTTATTCATTAACGAAGAATCGCCACGTTTTCCACGGCGCACTGTACGAATAAAATCGCAACGGGTTTCAGACTTTTTCAGACTCCGCTTCATGGCGTTTTTACCACTTTCGCTGATCCCGCGGTCTCTGTTTTTATTTTGGACGGGGGGAACGAGCGTTCCTGCAATCGTAAAGATAAATGCACGTTGACGAAGATAATGGCTGAAGCAGGATCGCCTGTTGCGTCACAATCGGTACGAGAAATCCGTCCGTTTTACGATGTAAAACCTGACAGCGTAAACGATTGCCCGACTTCGGATTCGATGTCACTCCATGGGGAGGGAAAAAAATATTCCCTGTCCGAAGAATGCGAACACCAGAAGGAATCCGATTTCGAGACACCTTAATTTTTCTTTTCCTTTTGGCGCTCGTTGCTTTTTGCCGCATCATTGAGAGAACAAACGATATTTGGAAGATTCAGAATATATGTCAGGTTTATTTATGAATTCAGTTTTTGAGGTATTGACAGGAATTTATGAAATTGTATTCAACGGGTAGTAGAAGATAAAGAATTATCGAAAATAGAGAAGACAAGGATTTATACTCAGGAGATTGATAATAAATATTATTAACGAACTGAAACATTGTAAATAGAATTTTCGGATTTTTATAAGAATTCTAAGTTACTGAATGAAATTGAATAAATCCACAGATAATTTCTAATATTTTCTAGTAGCAACTGCTGTGACTAGACTGTGAACGTTTATACACACATGACTTTTTACTGTTCAATACTTTGGGATTTAATGTTTCTAATGGAATGATACTTCGATAAAAATATATCCTGTGCTTCTAATTTTACCGAGTGTAATTTTTATGTGATTCTTTTCGTAAATTATACATCTTCCGTGTATTTGAATATGTTAAATTATGTAAAATCCACTGTCTAGGAATAACTATCCAGTCTGTCAATTTCCGTAAAAAAATCAGATAAATATTTATTTTCTTGTACCACTTGCCTGACATTGTTCATTTTTTATTGCGTTACGAAGTAAAGAAAGAAATCATCAGTTTTATGTTGTAAATGCCTAGAGTATACGATCCTTTGCCTTTGATTTTGATTGTGGCTAGATGGGAAGGAAAAAAAATATATTCGCAGCCGGTAGGATTCGAACCTACGCTCCCAGAGGGAATCTGATTTCGAGTCAGACGCCTTAACCACTCGGCCACGGCTGCTCACCCCTTCTACGCTTATTGCACGCTGAGGGTGAACTAGGGGAAGCAACCCCTTCCTCAACATTGTACACTAACATTTATTTAATTGTTTAAACCTTTATAACTTAATTTCTGTAATCGGTGAACAACATTCTGCATTTAATTTGAGAATATAAAGTGGGGTTATATTCGCTTTCAATAAAAAATATTGTAATATTTATTTGCAGCAATAATAACATTTAAATTCATATGTGTGATTAAGAAACATAGTCCTCCCTTTTATACTAAACAGTAAAATTTATTCAATTACTTGAACTTCTTTAATTTTATTACTATAATCGTGAAAGGAAATTCTGAATTTCGTTTATACTTATAAAATGAACTAATCTTGTTTATTTATGTATATATCCTTTGTTAACAAAAGTTATTATAATATTTACTAGCAGTAATAATAATATTTAAATTCATATGTGTGATTGAGGAAAATAGTCTTTCATTTTACACTAAATAGTAACATTTATTAAATTATTTCAATTTTTTAAATTTTGTTACTCTAATCGCCATATAAAATTCTGTTCTCAATTGGCAGTTATGTAACGAACAAAATGTATTTACTTATGTATATCTCTGTTTAGTAAAAGCAGGAGTAACTTCACTTATTAACTAATTGTGAGAGCCTCAAATATTTTTCATAATTGTATTATAGGAACGTTGATTCTTTATTTCTTTATCGGTACTGTATTTATTACCTTTTTTTTACATTTTTCACACAATAAATATATTTTAAATTCGTTAAGTGAATTATCATTAAAGTCCGTAAAAGACGTCACGGTATGTTAATCCTATTCACGTACACCGTCACGTATTTGTATGTACATATACTTTTTTAAATCCAAATACTGTTGACAGATATATAAACGCATATCTAATGACCACATGTGTTTACATTATTTTTTCAGAGATATCTAAACATGTCTCAATCTTTCAAATTTTGTTTGATAGCTATGAATTCGTACTGAATAAACATCATTTCTCCAAGTTCAATAAATTTGTCCCTGAAGATACTGATATGTAATGACTGGCTTTACAAACATCAAAATAATTATAAAATTACTGGCAACGTATTCCATCACGAGTATGAAAATCAGAGCAATGAAAACACGCTACTAAAATTACAAAAAAATAGAAATTTACGACCTCGACTAAGGATCCCGTCACAAACTTTATTTTGATACAAATTATATTCCGGCGAGCATACTCGTCGCATAAAATCCTAACGAGCGACAATAAACTCGAAATTAATTTACCACAATCGCTCTGCAACAAGTTCGTTTAGCCGAAATGGCTATCGTAAGAGGAGATCGGCGAAAACGACCTCGGCAAAAAGAAGCGGCTCGTTAACCCGACAGTGTAGCATTCGGAAATAAGGAAAATTTGACGACCATAACTCAATGGTTTCTGGTTGCAGCGAATTAATCGATGGGTCTGCCAACGAGCTGACTCTATTACCGACGATTATAAATCAGAAAATACTAACTGGTTTCCCGTAAAACGTGTTAACGTTAATGATCCGATCTACCTTCTTCCCGAGCCTTGAAAACTCGAATATTGAAAAAAACAGACCCAGACATTCGACTCTGTTTGTTTTTCAGAATATTACGAGTTCCCCGTGCGTACCCGTTTCTGCAAACGGAAATTATAATTCCGTCCGTTGCCACGGTTTCTTATCTACAGTGGAATCTACCAAGTTTGAGCAAACTGTCGATCTAATTGCATAAATTAACCGATCGATATCTTTGTAATTTCAGATAGATACATGCAAATATTTTAGAAACCTCAGAAAGTGCGTTTCTATAAATGATACATTTTTGCAACGGGAGAATTCATTACTGTTCCTATAGGTATAATTAAAATATTTATTCATAGGAACTATACAATTTAAAAAATTCATATGGTATAAAACATTTGTGATGAATGCTCAGTTAATTCAAAGATACATTAACCTCTTCAGGAATGAATTTATTAAAATTGGAACAGTTATTTAATCTTTATTTCAGTTACATTTATTCAATATGACATAATTGTAACATTTATCGTTTATATGACAAGATATTACTTTTTCTTAAGGAGAAATTTTTCTTAAGGAGAAAACATTTGAAATGGATGCTTATTTAATTCAAAGAGACATTACCCTCATCAAGAATGAATTTATTAAATATAGAGGAATGATTTAATTTTTGTTTCAATTACATTTATTCAGTATGACATAATTGTAACAATCGTCATTTATATGACAAAGATATCTCTTCTTTTTGTGGAGGAATTTCATAAAAAATATTTATTCTCCACAATGTTATTATATTCTTGTCAACAGTATTTAAAGTAATAGTTAATAATATAAATATATACACATGTGAACGTTTCAATTTGATCAAACGAGATGTATAACCAATATCTGAATTTCTCAGAGCACGCGAACGAATGTACGAATCACTGAACATCGAAGCTGGGCCGTTTCTTTCGTTTCACGAACAGGAAGTAAAAAAAATGAGGACCACCCGATACGTGGGAGGTGTTCGAAGCAATCGACACATGATTCATACTCGCAATATATGGGCGAAGCTTATAAATCGCAACAAGACTCTGTAACTCGGCTCGTTACTCGACGACCGATCATTCGGGAAAATAAGGTCGTGGGAACTGCGGTGCGAGAAAAAAGAAAGAAAAGGCGCGAACTACGTGACACGGTTGATTTGCGATGAACAGAGACATCAGAGAGATGGGATGAAGGAAGATCGATCGGAGGGTGAAATATCTTGAATTAGTTACAAAGGTCAACGACGTTGGCACGTAGGAAACTCCGGCTCGTATCTATAGAGGGTGTCCCACGCAACTGGGACAAGCTGTATTTTCCAAACGTTTAGAGATGGATAAAAATGGTATAAGTCAAAATTATATGGTATCCAATGATGCATAATCTGGAAATAATTTTATGTATTTTTATGCATTGGTGCAACTGGAAAATGCAATTACATATTTTTTAAAATAGAATCCTATAGTTTTGACTAGATTATTCGATGCAGTTTATTAATCTCCTTAAAAAAGTAGTAAGATTCTTATGTGCTAAATCTGTTAGTTCAAAAGTTATTACAGCTAAAAGTTTGCTAAATTACATTTCAGCTTATCAGTATATTTTCGCTGAGATATTCTCGTGTAGTATTACGTATTATAAACTGCGCATTACAATGTCTGTAAACATGAATCCACTGTTAATATCAACCAGTGTATAATCGAATTTTTGATATATCGAAAATCTATTATTGATATCTCGAAGTTCGATTATCGATATCTCGAAATTCGATTATCAATATCTCGACGTTCGTTTTAGGAAGCTAAAATACTCAATGGAAACGTAAATATTTCGATAAAAAGAAAATAAACATTTTATTTGTATTGCTCAACAATAACCAGCGATTTGAACTAATGAGCTAATCATATTTCGATCACTTGACCCTATTACCCTAGTAATAAAAAAATACCTACATATTCAACGATACATGTTAATAAAGAGGTATTTTACGCGTCTGACTAGTAGCAGGATTTTCTACTGCGACGCTGAACTCGTTAACCCTTTGAATCCCGAAAATTTGGAGAAAAATTGTTCATCGATTGTTCAATAGTTTTAATGATCTAAAGCTGCGAGATATATAACAAAACGCATATATTTTAATAACATAAGCTGTAATGGTAATTCACCCGAATACATAAATTTACAACGTACAGTAAACATCTGTGCCTGGACCAGCACGGTGACCCGTAGCACATGGTGAACGATTTTTTAGAACGCACATATGCGTCCATCGTCTTCGAAGAGTTAAACACGTATTTTTAAAAGATTGAAGATCCGAAAAATAAAACAAAAAGTCAATTTATGGAAATGTTTATTCCGGAACCTCCCTTAATAATGCTCCTTGAAACCACTTCCAGCGACCCCTTCATAAATCTGTCGCGATAGTCGACATAACAGGGTTAGACGGTTCGTTTACCAAAATTGAACCAAGATGGCTGTTCAGAGTATCCCCATGAAGGGGCAACGGATATTGAACGGGCTCAAGCTGGCTCGAAGAAAAAGCTAAAGGAAGGCGAGGTGAACGCGCGGAAAGATCGGGAGAGAGAGTGAGCGAAAGAGAAATAGATCGCGCTTCCTCGTGGTGTCATTATGTATTTATTCCTGTAGAATCCGGATGTGCAAGCCGGTAAACTGGCCAGCAACCAGTTACAATCAGCAATCTCTCAAGTAGTCAAGTCCGTTTGCGGCTGTTCCAGATTGCGTCCTTGCCGGTCGGAGTGCAACGGCATGCGTGCCGATACGTGTAACGGGTGTTCCGATCACGATGCGCCGGTTTCCCCTGTTCGACTCGTTTTCGAATCGACTGTAATCATTTGTCAACCTCTGAATCGCACGAACGCTCCGTGAAGAAGATTTTTTCACTTTCGGTAGAGCGCGCAGAGAGTCCGCGATGTTTCTATCCAGCCTGTTTGTCCTAACCGACAAATGAAAGAAATTAAACAAGAAAATGTTACATTCCTTTTTCGTAAGGAATAGAGAAACATCAATTAATTTTTGGTATTTTTACTCAGTTTTGTAGTATGGAAGTGAACGTATTTTTGATTAGTGGATGATATAGTTTTTTAATATGGAATGAATGTGGCTGACAGGATGAATTCAATGAGGTATTATAATAATGATGTTCAACGTTGCCATAGGTTGACATTGAAGCAAACAATTAGAACGTAGAGTCATAGTTATAAGTAGGCTACGGATGTTTATGCAAATACACACTTTTAGTGTTGGATAGTTTTTATGTTAATGCAGTTATGGAAATGAAACTTTGATAAAACTGTATTTTGTTCTGGAAATGTCTGAAAAACCTACTTTTTATTTTTTTATGATTTCAAATGTACGTTTTTCAGATATTTGGGTATGTAAAATTGCATAAACATCCACAGTCTAGTTATAATTCTGACTGCTATTTGTATGGCTACATTGGTAGAACGTAGGATATATCCTTAGGCCATTTTCTGAAAAAACATTTTTAAATTTTCTTCCAGGGAAGTTTTCTATTGGACACTAGCGTTGACCATGAGGAAACTGAACGAATCAATGAAACCTTGCGCATTATCTGTTGTGAATTTTGCAGGGGCGCAGAGGTTGGGTGTCTCAGGGTCGCTACTCCCTGTGAATTTGATCAAATGCTCTTTACTTTGCGTTCTAATCTCAGATGTCTCTTATGTTTTACATTCAGTCTAATTTTCAAAGTGAAAATCCACATGTGACATGTGTTAGTGCGATTAAGCAAATAACAAGTGACCTTGATGTGCTCACTTTCAACGTTTGTACTATAATGCCGATGTGGTACATGTTACATCATTTCCAAATTGTATTTTTAATCCTTGAGGTTGTAAAACCTTAAATGTTTTCGTCTAATATTAAAGAATATATAGCTCTCTATTAAAAAATTGATGAGCACCGTGATATTATAAAAACTACTGAAAATGTAGAAAATCATTTATATTTCCTTATTCCTCACAAAAAACAGTGAAACATTTTCTCCATTTTTTTTTTCATACGCTTGACAGTTGTAAGAAAATCGCTGGATGCTGACAGCGCGGACACCCTGTATAGACAAGATAATTAACAAACTCTTTCCACGTTCAGCAAGTTATTCTGAATAAAAGATGTCAGGTGTGAGTACAGAATCCAACATAGTCGTACCCAATTTAATCTACTCTAGCTCAGTATAATCTAATTCAATCGAACCAACCTAAACTGATTGAATCTGCCCTAGTCCAACCCAGTCTAATCTAATCAAACCCAATCTAACGGATCTTGACGTACACTATTGCTTTCGCAATCGAGTAAAATAATTTCATAAATTAGAATAAGACCCATTAACTTACAGAATATTAACATAATTCGATCTAATCTGAGCTAGTCAATCCCAATCTAACCCGAGTACAGAACCCGTAGTTAAGCTAATGACTAGACTACGGTTGCTTATATAAATATACATTTTCAGACTTCTATATTTCCTATATTACCGCAGTTAAATAAATGAAACCTCAACAGTACTGCATGTGTTCCTTGAAATGTTCTAAACATATAGTCCGTCCCTCGTTTTCCGAAACTAATTTGCCCCTTCGTGTCAAATTGACACAGTAGACAAAAGTTAATACACTGCAAAGATAAATAGTTACATTTGCGAATTCTTTCACTGAAAATAAAAGAAATGGAATTTCTGTGCATTCCATACATTCGGGCATAAAATTGTTCGCATCGTTCGCAAATAATAAAGCGATGTGCAATACTGCTTTTTCACGTTTATCGTATTTTTGTGAGAAAAATGGGTCAAATTGACACGCGGGGCGGATGAGGGTCAAATGCCCATCGCGTACCAATTCGGACATATTAAATTGCATGAACATGCGCGGGCCAAAAATGACACTTTGCAACAGGACACCCCATATACGTGTACCCACGAAAAAAGGATTCTGACATACATTTCTCGCCGGCGAGCAACGGTACGCTTTGCATAACCAGACCGAAAGAATTCCAGCGACGAAAACAACGCATTCCGTCCAATTAAAGGAATATCAATAATCTTGCTACGTGTACCGTTAGTTCCTTCACCGGCCGTACATGGCGAGCCTTCTTCGACTTTTGCGAAGCGTGAAAGTAAGCCTTCGTGAAAAACAAAGAGATTGATCGCGATACTGGACCCTTAACGAGGTCCGAGGCATTTCAGTAGACACGTGAATCTACACATCCTTCTTGCATTCGAATTAAGTCGGCTGCACACGTTCCGATAGACCTGTCGGTATTTAGCCCTAGATGACTAAGTTATCTGTGAGTAACGTTATTAATATGCATTCGTGAAAATGACGAGGTCAATTAAAAACCCGACTATAATTGAATTTTTTTTTATTTAACAACAAAAATATTTTATCTAATAAAGAAACAGGATAAGTGAAATTAAAAAGTTACATTTGGTATTGAATTTATTACTAAATAAATAAGCAAATAATAAGCATAATCAGTTTATTTAGTAAGCGGATCAACCGATATCACGAGATTCAAATGTTCCGATAGTCATTTTTACGAAAGGTTAGTTATTCAGGGTTGAACCAGACCAGACGGGTGCATCGGCTAATAGTTCGCCTGTTCTTTGCTTCCAAATATTGTTTTAACCCCTACAGTCCAAAATTTGTACTGGTATCGGTACTACTAGCGGGTTCCTGGGACCCAGTCCTGAAATTTGCAATAAAAATCACATTTTGCATGAATAAAAATTTATTTCGTCTTAAGACATTGGCAGCCGCCGACGTAGTTTTACGTCATTTTAAATTCTATAGCTGGTTACTGTTGGCGTAGTCTAACGTCATTTTATATTTACAGCGAGTTATGGGCATTTTAGTATTTGTTTCAATTTTAACCAACAAGTGGTTACAAGCACGATATTATAAAGCAATATTTCTTATTTTCATTCTCATTATAATACCAGGATCTTACAGCATTAAGCTATTAATTTTTAAAAATTGTACGCGGCATCCAGCTATGGCTCTGACGTCAGAACCGCCGACTGCGAAAACGTTAATAAAAGCAAACGAAATATTATTAAAGGCATTTGGGATAAATTGTATTTTTGAAACGCAGGGTCCGTGGGCCTCGATAGTAGTAGTTACGAGTTAAACTGAAAATAAAATGTGCATATTCATTATCGATGATATGGACCTGAAAAGAAACTATAAAACATTAACGAAAAAAATATGGGAAGTAATTGTACAATTATAAATACATGGGTATAGAAATGTGCATAGAATTATTTTTTTAATTTATTTCGGTATACGGGAAAGTCCCTTTTTGTACAATAATTGAAAGTGTAGAGACAGCTAGTAAACATAATACATGAAAAAGACTGTTAAAGCATAGACTAACAACTCATTTTATATAGACATACTACAGTAATAGTGAAACGCTAAATTAACGCAGTTTGAGTGTTCATAAACTGACCTAGCGATCTATAAACACTGTTTTTGAAAGTATCAGGAGAGCCGGAAAATAAGTCCAATTTAATGCTGAAACTATTGGCTAAATTATAAATTTTATACAGTGAATCTGAATGTCCAAATCTGGAATTATGCCGATATCTTTATCATACACACCCCATGGCAGACCTGCACAGGCGTGACTGCACAGGCAAACCTGACGGGTCTACCGGAACGTATGTAGCCAGCTTTACACGCACCTTCGCGTTCCCGAATGGAGTGTCAGCTGAATAGGGGGCGAAGACAGCGGAGAGAAAAAAAGGGGAACGACTCGATCGTGAAAAAGGGAATAGAGGGGATGTAATTGCCGGACCATGATTCCGGAAGTAATGTTACGAAAACTCGATTATCCCGGTGAAGGGAGAAGAAACCGCTGATGAAGCGGATAAGATTATCGTTGCAATAACTGCACGTGTCATCTGTCTGCCAGCCAGGTAGAAATCATTGAATACGAGCGTACATTACGCTTCAATCAAATGCTCGTCCGACAGAGAGAGAGAAAGGATTTACTTCGAAGCTTGTCTTCAGCAGACGATGACTTTTTAAATGGATATCTTTTTTTTTTAGGATTATACGCGATTCATTGAAACGTCATCGATATTCCATCGATCGTTCTTTATGGTAATGCGTCGGGAGTCATGGAATCGTCGCTTCAATCCGGAGACTGTTTATTTTTACAAAATTTTAGTATTAGTAAACAGTAAAATTCTTTGTGTGTTAGGTGATAGTAATTAGCAAATATATACGATGATCCAATACAAAAGTGTTTTATTGTAATTAGGATACGGCGAATTGGGCGATTTTCCTCTGGCTTGCACACTAAAGCATATACACACGGATAGATCCCACTCTGATTCTTGTGAGTGAGTGTGAGAGAAAGATGGCGCACAAGAGATAGAGAGGGGGCTGTTCATGTGCCGTGCTTCAATGTGTAAGGGTGGGCGAAATTTGGCCAATTCGCTATCTACAAACCACAGTAGATTGTACAGCACATTTTGAGTGCAACACGTCATACTAACACGTTAGTTGTCACAGTGATAAAAGCCATCGCTAGTCAGACACTCTATAAATCTCCCTTTACTATATAAATGGTAAAGTAAAAAAATGTTTAAGTATTCACTGTTGTACATGCGTACCTGTATTAAAACTGCAATGTTAAATTTATTCAGAGTATATTTACAATCAATAGTTATTTAATTAAATAAAATTAGAGGTACCTGTCACCGGACCACCATGGTAAAAAATGTAATGGAGGGACTGCTCAGAAAAAGCGTTTTGTTTAAAAAAGTACAAGTTTGACAATCAATTGAAAAACAAAATAATAAAATTATAATCAAAATCCCGTTACACGCCCTCACTCTTTTCATTCTCATACAGGACTCTTTTTATATTTTCTTCATTGTTCACTAGACGCTCATGCTTTTTTGTTTATTCCAAACCACTTGATTCCACTTATTCACTGACTACGTGCATGCTTCTTTATTCATGCTTTTGCATATTTCACACCTCTGCACACTTCAGTTCCTACAATAATATAAAGCAACTCCAGCATGCTTGAATAATTAACTATTTTCGTCGACGCGTTAATCTTTGTATAAGCAACCAAAACGTTCACGATTTTTGAGCAACCAGGGTACCTGGGTACCTCAAGCGTCCTGTTCCAATATATCAGGTATACAGCGATAATTTTACACGCCAAGTACAGTTTTAACACGTTGAACGCCGTGGCGGACACCGGCGGTCAGCACCTCAAATTTAATTTAATTAAATAATCATTGATTGTTGCAAAATTCTGAGCAAACTTCATACTGAAACAATAATGTAGGAACAGAAGTACACGACTGAGTACTCAAATCTTTTTTTTCTTAACGATTTATATAAGAAACAGTAAATTATGTCGTGTCTGATTAGGTACTGCCGTTTTCACTGTGGCGTTCAACGCGTTGAAGAAAATACAGAAATGGGTACCCGGGTATACGGTTGCCACACAAGAGTTAATCATATACTTCCCCTGTCATCGTCAGCGTGTTTCCTTCGATGGAAAATCTGTTCACGATGATAAGAATCGCTCGAGAAAATCGTTCCGGGTGGTACGGTCACGATGAATTATTAAACAGAACTTTCATGTATATTAATCACGGCCCAATCGACGAGGCGCCGTTTTCGTTTTTCCGCTCGTGGAAAATTTGTCCTGACAGTCGGTGTCCCCGTGGAAATACACCGACGCGATAACGATCAGGGCGGAACGACCACCGGCTTATAATTACGATAATTACGTCTGGTAAACGGAATGACCATTAATTTCGTGCAAACGACTGGCTTTAACAGCGAATCGGCCCGGGAAAAGACGAAAAAATGTAACGAGTCGAGGCCGCCGTTTTCTTATCTCGCCTTTTGCTGTGAAACGTAATGCGAACCTTTGACATTCACTTTCTAACGGAACCAATGCGCGTCGATACGGAAAAATCGGCTGAAAATATGCAAACCAGCCGAACGAAACGGAAAAAAATCCATCGGGGAATTATGTGTGCACGTGGATGAAAGTATGGAAAAGTGGAGGCTGTTTGTCCACCGACACCTTGCCTCTAGGAAATCGAACGGTTCGGTAACTGTAAACTCGTCTGGTTGCTCGCAATTCTTTATCGATAGCAAACAACCGTTTCGCAGTTCCTAATCGTTTTCTTACGTGACGCCGTAATCATTGAATGTTAATTAAACAGAGTTTAAATGTCATTGAAAGGATTTTTTATTTCATGAGTTCATGGCCTGGGGGTTACCAGTGACTGGTACCTCAATGAATTGTTAACTTTTACAAAATTTTGGGACAAATTACAGCGTTGACATAAAGTCATATGCATGATGGAATAATTAAATATTTTTTACTGTAATTATTCATATTTTAACATTGTGCAGGGCTACATTCGACTTTTTCCACTGTGGCTGCCAATGTGGTTAAATTTAGTTTGTGATAACAGGAGGAAATTTTCAGGCAGAAAATCGGAGAAGTTGTATGAAATATAAGAAAATATGAAAAGTATCATTGAACAATTTTGTTGTGCGTCTACATTTTTTTCAGATAACAAAGTACCTTGATATTTACGTGAGCATTTTTGCATAAACTTATATACGTCGGTGTGGCAGAATTTGGATTATGTGAACATCAGTCACTCCGCTTATTCGACACTTCGATTATTCGAATAGTATGATAATAAAAAGAATGAATATTAAAAAGGAAATTGAAAAATTGGAGCATAAATTTCGATCACGATTTGTCAACTTGTACTTGTGAAAATATGGAACTCGCCAATAATAAAAATTTGCATATAACTGTGCGTATGTATAAAAAAATATTATTGTAAATGTCAGTTGTGGGTTTATCTAATACATTTGATTATGTGAACAGCGGGCCCTCCAATTAGTTCGGATAATCGAGGCACCGCTCTATGTACGTGCATTTATATGCGTGCATTACTGTTAATATAAAAATAATGTTTCTATACATAACTTCAGTGTAATAAAGACACTAAAAAATTGTTCTTTATTCCGAGAATAAAGCTGTTTATCTCTTTTATTATTCACAACAGAAGAAAGTATGAACAAAACATTCACTTCCACTAGATTCAGCATTTTATTAAAATTCATAAAACATTAATCAATTCTCTGAACAATTACAAAATAATTCTCATGGTTATGCCTCTCTTCAGTGTACTAAACATTCAGTTCCATCTATTATTTATATGAAACACAATTAGTTTTGAAATTTGAGTAGTTTTATCTAACAGGCCCACTGCCTTTCTCTGTAAGATAGAAACTTGCTTACTTCATCGCAACGTCTAATCTATCTTTCTCATTATCATTACGTTTCTAATGGTACATGTTCGTCTGTCGTGCAATCTGACATATAAAAAAATCCGATTGACAAGAACGCGCGAAGGCATAAAAAGTTATTTCGTGTCCGTAAACACGCCGCGGAAGCACCTTCACGCATGAATGTAAAGTGAACGTGCTGTCGAGCAATAAAACACTGCTCACCCGTTAGATTCGCATTCTTACCGAGCGTACGCGAGTCCTAGTTTTCTGACTCTCACCCACAACAACGTCGAGAGCAGATTCCAGAACAGAATGTACATGCACTGTATCCTGTCTATCTCTATTCTATCCATCTATCTGCAAAATCGACTTATAACGTAGATATTCTACCGTTCATAAGTATTTAGACACTTCTCAAATTAGAGATGGACCTGAAAATTTTCTGAAATTTTCTGAAATTACTAGAGGGTTCGAATACACACTGTTCTCTTCTGTATTTTAGAGCACCAGAGTCATATACGTATATTACTGTATTATTGGGTTAAGTCATAAATAACTTCTGACTTGAATTGTTAAATTTATTGATGATTTATTAACACGATGGCTGTCACAGTGGAAACATTCATTCCTAATCCGATACGACATAAATTGCTATTTTGATTGTAAATCAAAGAGGAAGAAAATGTTTAAGCACTGAATCGTATAGATGCCTTTCTATGTTAATCTTGCAATGTAAAATTTGTTGAGAATATTGTCAAAATCAATAATTATTTAATTAGTTAACTCGTATTGGGCAGTCAACGTGTTAAGGATGATTATTGTTGCTTCTGCAGCATGTCTACCTTTCAGGGATTCTTATCTTCTGAAATGAAGCAAAAATCAGTAGTCCAGACAAATCATTTCAATATTTAAAAAGAAAAGAGTCTGCTACGTATCGGAAGTTATTTATGGTTCGACCCAATATAATATTCACTGGAGAAATTAATTAAAAATCATATCCTATCTTTGTTGATACACCCCCTCGGTCTATGCTTACTGTTTTCTCTAATTTTGGCATTCTGGCTATTAGTGCTTCTGCACTTATTGTTACATAAAATACCTAGCAAACAGAAATTGAGACGAAGACTCTATAACTTTGGTGCATTAAAAAAATCAAGCACTGAATCGTATTTGTACTGACATATTCAGAGCCTACAAAATGGACTTCACTTACATCTTTAATTAATTTGACCTATTGCACTGTTAACATGTTGTCTGTCGCGGGGATCTCCGGTGACCGGCGCCTCAAATTTTATTCCATTAAATAATTGATAATTCTTATACAATTTTCAACATCATTACCATTATAATAATACAAAGTAAGTACTATACGTTCAAATAATAAAATGTTGTTTTCCTTTACGATTTACACTTAAAACAGTAGATTATATTGTGTCTGACTGCGAATGACAGTTTCCACTGTGGCATTCAACGTATTAATCTACCCATTTACATAACGAATTATTAAAGCTAGTGGTGTACTTGATCTAATGCAAGACAGCAGAAGTGCATAAATTAGGTGAAATATCACATGTTCGACAAAAATTGCAACTGTCCTAATTCTTCTGCACGGTACTATATAGTATATATGATGCTTCACAGTATGAAGACAACTTCGTAGTTAAATTTTCTGTAAAATAATGAAAAAAGTTAACGTAAAAATGTATTCTATCTGACTTCGTTCTCGAATTACAGACAATTGGACTACCGCCAAGTCTGACTTATTTAGAAATAATACAATACAGATGAGAACAGTTTGTGTATTCGAATCGTCCAGTGATGAAATTTGATAAGTATCCTAATACTTATGAACAGCAGTATACATATCAATCACTTTTTCAAGTACTATTACATCATATCAAAATTTTTTCCAACCCGCTGTGGGTTTTCCTCAAACTCCCTTATACACACAGATCTACTATGTACGACAAAAACAATTCACCCAAAATTAATTACTCTCATGAAAGTACACTATCGCATCACATTCTCTCACGACGATAGAACTCTGCGATCCCGAAATCCATCAATCAAAAAACGCCTCGCTCTTTCTTCGTTGCCACGGACAATCGATGTCCATTCGTAGCAAACCAGAAAAAGAAGAAAAGAAAAAGGACGAGGGAGAAAAGAAGCGAAATTATGGCGTACTCTCACTGACACGACCTACTTAATAGGTAATCGCAGTCTCGTGTACACGGCAGAAGTACACGACCACCGTTACTCACTCTTACTTCTGCCTCGAAACGAACGGTTCCCGATCGGATCGCTCTATCGTCTATCCGTCCATCGTGGCGAACACGCTTTCGCAACGCAGGATGTGTGCGAGATACGCCGGCGGGCTCGATTCAATTGAAATTCAATTACAAAACTATTTTCGAGCCTCGGTTGGCCTGGATCTGGCCCGAGTGTCCTGCGCAGGACCGAGATCCGCCGGCTTTTAATACCGCGAGAAAGGCATAGCTCCAGGAGAAAGTATTCTTATTCCGCTCGGAGGATAGTCTGCTGCTGGTCTGACCGATCAACGATCCATTCCTCCGTGGAATTTCTCTATCGTTCGATCGAGATAGTCTCCAATCCACTCGCCGTGTAACAACGAGTCACTATCGTGATACGAATTATACATGAATCTCACAGAAATTTAAATTTGAAAATACGCTGTGCCACAGCTCTATTAACTTTCGGGAAATTGACAAAATTATGACCAGAACTAAAACTTAATTAAAATTATGACTATATAGAACTAAATTTTAATCAAACTTATGACTATAAGTAAAATTTAGTCACCACTGGGACTATAACTAAAATGTAGTCGAAATTATGACTATGACTGATAATTATTGGCAAAATTATTGCCTTCAGATCTTTGCTATTATAGCTCGATTGTCACTGAGAATTGGTGCGTGGATTTTTGTTGTTCGATCGAGACACTCTCTTAATCACTTGTCACATAATAACGAGTCTCACTCGTGATACGAATTATGACTTATACGTCACAATCATGAATCCCACAGAAATTTGAATTTGACAATACGCTCTATTACAGTTCCACTAATTTTCAGAAGATTGTCAATATTATGACTATAACCAAAATTTATTCAAAATCATGACTGTAACTCAGAACTACTCACCAAATTTTTAACTTCAGATCTATGCTGTTATAGTTCCATGGTCACCGAAAATTTCTCCGTGGAATTTCTATCGTTCGATCAAGATAATCTCCTAATTGCTCGCCACAAAACAACGAGTCTCCCTCGTGATATAAATCAAAATTTGAAAATACGATATATTTTCAATTGATTCTTAGAAGATTGTCAGAAGCGAATTGTACGAGATGTATACTGACGGTAGTATGTCAGAAAATTAATCATTTGCGGACGAATGATGACAGAGTATCAACATTATGCTTCAAAGAATTTGTGGTTATTATGTTAACGAAACTTTATCGTGTTGCTTTTCGCAAAAGTTGCATGCTATTGGCAAAATTACTGCCTTCAGATCTTTGCTGTTATAGTTCGATTTTCACCGAAAATTTCTCCGTAGAATTTCTATCGCTCGATCGGGATATTCTCCTAAGCACTCGCCTGTTAGCAACAAGTCCCCCTCGTGACACAAACTATGATTCATATACTTTGAATTTTATGCAGAATGGCGGCGTTGATTGCAAATAACAAACCATCACTGATTTTTTTCGAAAGTTTTACATAAACAGTTCAAAAGCGTGGTCAAGTATTGTTAAAGCAGTTGATTAAACTTTCTGTCAACTCCTAAATCAACCTGAATGCATACAAAGTGTTACGGTAGTAAAATGACGGGTTTATTGCATAATTTATGAACTTTAAACGACCCTTCTGTATATTCGAGGTAGGCTTATCCACATTACTCCGGATAATCGAGACTTTACGGTACGTTGTGTCACAGCTCTATTGACTTTCAAAAGACTGTCAAAAATGAATTATAAGAGGCGTATACTGACGGGTAGTATAGTTACATTTACTCGTGCGTTTGAATATTAATCCTCTGTGGATGAATGATGACAAATAAGCGACATCATGCTTCTAACAATAAGTACTTGGTCTAAGGCTACCTCTGCGACAGCAAAACATATTTTCATTATAATTACCATCATCATTTTGATGCTACATTTGTGGGCTCGGTTTGTTGCTTTCCCTCTGAAAGTCACTCGACTCCGCTTCCTTTCCTCCAAGTTTCTTGGTTTCTCTTCTTCTTGCTTGTTTTGATGTTCTATCCTTATGTCATGGATCTATGGATCACCATACTGCTAGAGGCTGTCTGTGTAATTGTCTGGTTATAATTACTGTCATTGTGCATACTTTCTTCCTTCTCATTTCACATTAGTTTGTAATTTCTATTGCTATATACAGGGTGTACCACGTAAAATGGACCACCTAATTATCTGCTCTGTTTAGTTAAAATGTCTTATCTACCATGTTTAAATTTTTCAAGATATTTTTAAGTATTTAGAGTTCGATATGTTTTTTTAACTTTTAAGCAAAAGTCTCTTCAACATCACATGCCTCAGCAACGAGTTAATATTTCTGAGCAATTCTTATTTTATTGTATCCAGGATAAGCAGTTGCACCTTTCCATTACAATTCTTTTTTCAAAAGGCGCAACTTTTGAATATAATAAAAAAATAATTGTCAAAAAATATTAATCTGTTGCTGAGATGTTCAGACGAATGTAACTGCCAAAGAAAGTGGTCTTTTGCGCATAACTGAAAAATATACCCGAAATACAAAATGCACCAGAGTAAACATTCTCCATCTTAACGTCCTCTATCACCTGTTAAATAGATTCCACTAAAAACTGGAACGTCCTGTATTTTTTTCTACTGTATGTTGTACTCGACATAAATGCGCATTTAGACGCGCATAATGGTGTTGCCTTAAAAAGACCTTCGCCTCTAAAATTTTAAATCAAACGTGAATCTTTCATCGAGATCCAGATTTCAGCGACACTAGAAGTCAATTCGAGAACGTAAATAAGCACGTTCGATGCACAAGATAGTTGCATGATTAAATTCCTCATGGTGCTGAAAGGAATGTCTTTATCCTAAATCTTGAACTCTTTCGATCGACGTTCCATCGTGCTGTGAGAAAGAGAAAAAGGGAACGAATCGGGAGAAGATTTTCGACGCTCGTAGCCGTGCACGGTCGGCCGAATGCAAAGAACGGCCGGTGTTCATTGAATTTCATTCGTCGATTACATTCAATCTTCGTGCATCAGTTCTCGATGAGGAGAACAACGGGATCCGGGGCATTCTAGGTGCGGTGCCCGTTGTATTCACCGGCCGTTTCTATTCGAAACTCGTGCCGGCGGAGGTTCTACACGCTCTTACACCTGAGGCAACCTTCTTGTAAGATGAATCGATGCTCGACGATTCCTCCGATTCTCCGTTTCGTGTCCGGAATAAAATCGATTACCATCCACGGGTATTAAGATTGAAAATGGACGGCGACCTTCGTCGCTCGTCAGCGACGCAGAGGGAATTCCTTACGAAAATTTGTGACGAAGGTACTGAATAGGGCTCGCTTCAACCTCTTCAGGAATACTGTTACGATCACAACATAAGTAATAGATACTACGACTGTACTAAATTTGCGATATGGACGAAAACTTGCAGGTATATTTGAAAATCATCAGTAACGTTGAAATTAATTAGTTTGAGTTAATTAACCCATTTCTTTCCAACGTCGCGTATACGCAACATCTAAGCAAATATTTGAGCAATGTTCAAAAAATGATAAAACAAATAGCAAGAATGAAAATATAGCGAAAAAGATATTAATGTATAGTACAATACATTCACTAACAAGGCTGTGAGAATAATTTCTATTGGTGAAGAAACTTGGTGAGGAAAAAATATTTTCTTGGATGTTGCGTGTAGGTAACGTTGGGAAGAGGTCGGTTAAGTACAGTAAGACACGCATATCCGCGGGTGTTAGGTTCAGAGCCATACCGCGGATAGTAGCGAACACTATACGTACATACCTATGATAAAATATAATATATGAATTATGCACAATAAGACATTAAAAATAATAACTGAGCAGTCTTAGCAACAAAAATAGCTAGCACTGGTGAATCCGAAAGAAACTGTATACCTATGTACCATAAAGAGCTTCTAAACATTGTATTTGGTACTCAACAATTGAATCGTGGAATGAAAAGTGGAAAAATTGAAGTCCTATTTTTATACATAAAGTTGGAAGAAATGTCTAAGATACCAGTCCAGCACTACTTATGAACTGGAAAGATCAAGTAATCTTAACCAGATTAAGAGTAGGCCACAGGTACTTACTTTCCTCATTCTTTCATTATCAACTCTCTCTGGTATGTGCAATATTAAAAATTTCTTTGAGGCCTGAAAATTTCGGGTAATGACATACACCGTGTGTTGAAATTTTCCATGGTAGGACACATGTTAAACTAAATATTTCATTATAATAATATGTGTGATGTCGATTGTTCAGTTGTTCAAGTGCTGTAAAATTGTGAAGTATGTAAAGAAACATATATATTTTCATAAAATAAGCTCAAGTGATAGTTCATCCGAAGGTACAAGTTTATAGCATAAGATAAACAGCTGTGTATGGATCAGTACGGTGATCCATAGCACAAGGTAAACGATTTCTTGAAATTTTCTCAAAGGGTTAGTATAGTAACAAATATATTTAATATATCGTTATTATTTAGATCTTCATACATTTTTCTGGTGCTCTCGTACTTCATGTTTCAAACAGAATACCATGCAAACACAATTTTGTTTCGAGACACCGGTTCCAACAGTTTGTTGACATCGCAGATGTCACCTGATGTCAACTGTTCGGCCACGCTGTGAGTTTACACACACGTACGTTTATTAGACTGTCCCTATTCGTGTAAGTTTATATCATTATCGAGGAGCGTTCGGTAGCACGTGCGATAAAGGCATTTACCCGTTATTTATAGCGATACACCGTCGAAGACAGCATCCCATTCGGTGTTTGCGAAATGGCTGAGGTATGTTCGGCTGCGCCCAACGTGTTGAAAGTTATGTTTTAACAGTAACCCCTTCTTGCTGCATTATGTTAATCATAGGAGAGTATGCCTAGGCTCGACCGGGTTTCAGTTACGTCGATTGTAATTTCTATTTCCGTTGAAAAAGTCGATCATCCCATCACCTCCTGATTTATTGAGTTGAGTCATCAAGAAATTCCAACACATGTATAATAGATTATTTATTCTTACAAACCCAAATAGTTTATCCATGAAGCTGATATTATTGTTAGTTCCATATCATAAAGTAAGCAATAAATTGAAGAAGACAAAGTGGAAGTTATTTATGACTCGACCAAATATTTGCAATATAGCATGTATATTCAGGCTATTTGATTCTGCTGTGATAAAATAACATTTTTCAGCTTGTAATAAATGTACTATAGAAAATAAAAGATGTATTATGAATTTTGAAATATTATTGTAGATAGATACAAAATATCGTACACTTATAATATAGTTTCCAAACACGACTTTCAAATATTTAGAAAAGATTGAACTTTGTGATGGATCAGCTCATCAAAATCCAATATGGTAGACGAACTCTCGCGGGCTGGACTTGCTACTTCAACTCAAGGGGTTAATCACCACTCAATAATTAAATCATCCAGCTCTAAATACTACACCACAGAATAACTTTTACCGATGCTATCAACCGAATCAAATAAACAGTTTTTCTTTGTTTTTAACAATCTTATTTCGTCCGTTTAAATATTTTATTAGTAACATCCACATAGTTTAAATTTTCATTATAATATATAATTCTTATTTTCTTAACTTTTACTTAATTACAGACCAACCTAACCCAGTATCCTGATTTTTGAGGCTCCAATAATCTGTGAAACGGTACATTTTTGTTGTTGTTGAAGCAAACAAGCGAAACATGATACGAAAATATGTTTCTTCAGCAAATCAAAATCCTCGCGGAGATCATAGCTTCGTAAAATGAAATATTAGCGAGCGAAACGTTCTTTTTTTATGTCGTAGTGCATGCGTGATGTGTGATATGTACATAGATACGACGTTCCGTCACCTATCTTTATGAAGGCAAACTTTACTTACGCGCGAAGTTTTCTTTATTGTTTCATTGCTTTACTCCGCTTCGAAGGACTAAATATGGACATAATCCATAGTAAAAAACGTGTATCTACAGCATGTTACAGGCGTGTAAACGAGAAATCTAACGTAGTGATTGAATTTATCTATATGGATGAACATGAAGTGTTCTATGTACAAAATGAATATTTTTCTTCTAGATGTACATCCGAATTGTTTAGACGAATTTAATATTTGGTTATGTCTAGAAGTTTAAGAATTTTATTTTGTATAAACATTTAAATGTATATCGACGTATATAATTTGAATTTTAAAAATAATAACGTTTTATGTGCGGTGAAAATAATTGATGTTTATGGAATTACTATAATTAGACTGAGGAGGTGTACGCAATTTTTAACCCTTTGATTGCGGGCTACTTTATAACGAGTCGAACGCCCTACCATTGTAGGGTTAATATATCCAAATTGTTATATAATGCATGTTTAATAACTTCGCAATATAAAAGTGATATATTTTGAACATTTCAGGGAGGAAATGCAAACTTGTTGAAGCTTAATTTATTTTTATTGCATGAACATAGGAAATATGGAAATCTAAAATGTATATTTGCATAAACATCCGCAGTCTAGTCATAATTTTGTATTTGTTTACAAATCAGAAAAAAAGTACACGGACAAAAAAATTGTATCTCAGTTAATAGTATCCTCAGACATGTTTTTGTATCCTTGCTCTTTTAATCTGCAATAAAAGTGAAATTGATTTTTTCAAAGTCGAGACTGATTGAGAGTCCTTGAGAAAAGGCGGACATAAACTATAATTTGATGTTTAAACATCGTGAGACGAATAAAGTATTTCGTCGTGACAGCCGGCGAAGGTCAATTGATCATTTCCATCGACAATATTTTATTTCGTTTTTTGAGTGACCATTTACAGTCTCGACAATGTTTATCTGTCCTGGAACACAGAATGTTACGAGTCATTTCCAAGGAACGAATTTTCGTACGCACGAATAGTAATGTCAATCAGTTTACGCTATTATTATCATTATCGTACCGATTGTCATAGAAGCGTCACTAATCCGCAAATTTTTAAACGAAAGTAAAAAGAATTCTGATAAGACACCCGCAAAATGGACCCTCATTGTCCCAATTAGACTATGGATGATTATGCAAATATATACTTATATTCGAAACTCAATATTTTTTGTTTTAATTTAGTTGACAAAATTGAAAGTTTGATGAGCCACATCACTGGTCCGAGCTCACAAATGTTTATTCTACTCTGTGAAATCGTGTATACACACAAATTATTGCATCAGGCTATCTTATTAAAATCTATATCATACACATTACTGTGGATGTTTATACAAATATATATTTTCAGAGTCTAACAATTTTTATTAATTCAATCAAAATAATTTCCCCCTCAAAAAATTATTACTATTGAATCAATCATGTGGAAGTAAAATTTACAGAAAAAACTAACAAATTTCTAATGATTGCAATTTGAAAGATTGTTGCTAACTCTTCAGTCCGTAAAATTAAATTTTTACATAACTGCATTTTGTGCTTCACATGTTAACCCTTAAGTGGATCATTGTGAATAATTGTTTATCATGTGTTGATATAATTATTTGAAGATTTATGTAATCTTGTATTATCTCATTATGCTTCTAATGCTGCAAGGAAAAGTGATTTCTACTTTATCTATTCAGTAAAAATTAGACAATTATTAGTTTGAAGTTTCACAGGGCCGCTACGGCCCCAATAATCCACTTAAGGGTTAAAAGATATACTTTATAGTCCCCTCATGTTCGAGTATATGAACATATTAAATTGCATAAACATCCCTTCAAATTACACCAATGATATATTCAGTCTAACGCGAGTTCTGCCGTAGAAAGTTTTAGCCAGCGGCGAACACTTTCTTCAAAGTCTCGGGGCTGAAAGGTTTGAACAAATTTTGTAGCAAACATAATCAATTTCTACCTTTTTCAAAATATTCACCATTATTGTCGGTTCTGCCTGGGTGACCCTCATACAGATCGAAGTATTCGTCATAATACTTTGGCATCTCCAGTGATGGTAAATCGTGAATGAGAGAAATTACTGAAAATGTCACGGTGACGCGGATCCCGTTAACCGTTTGATATGGCGTGCAACACGTTGGCGAACAGGTGGCAAATCAGTGACTTTATAAATCGAGGGGTCGATAAATCTCTTTATGAACCTGTCCAGCTGGACGTAATCGCGGCACAAGTGAAAGGTCCCGGCGCAGGACGAGTTCCTTCAGTCGCGTTGTCACCGCTGCAACATTCTGTTGCAGCACACACACACACACACGAAACACTCACGAGCTTTGCAACATATTGTTTCTTCGGTTCTTAAAAAGCTAGAATGAATGATTCTTCTTTGTGACCATAAAGAGGAACTTATGCTTACATAAGTCTTCTGAACTGAAGAGGTTGTTTTGGAGCCGGTCGTGGAGAACCTGCATTCGACCATGATGAAGATCTTCGTGTATTGTCGTATGGTACCCATTTTTCAACACATGTTACCACACGATGCAGAGAAGGTTCGGTTTGTTGCAGGTGAAAAAGAGAAGACGCTGTGGAGAAGATATTCAGCCTATCCGACTTTGATAATTTGACTGGTACATCTTGGTGAAGTCTTTTAACTATACCAATTTCCCGCAAACCTTGTATGACTGTTGTATGACATCCTTCGAGTTTCTGATGAGTTCTGGAGAGGTTTGATGAACATAAAATTCCACCAATTGCAATATAAGCTTACGATCTGATCGCCCACGTGTCTCATTTTCTAAATTCTGCGCACCAGGACGAAATATACAAGCCGATGTTCTCTTAGGTATTGTTTGACTGAACTAATACTTTCCTTCTTATTCAGTCATTCCTGCATGGCTTCTTGCATCAGTTACACCTGAATACTCTCATTCGGCAGTGGTCGATCGTTTGACATTGCACCGTCCTTCTGAAGACTAGCATTTTCACCCTGTCTATCGGTATCGAACAGGTGTCTTCGACGGTTCGCGCAACAGGCGCAACTCGTTTATCGTTTGAAATAAAAATCGTTTTGCGGCAAAGCAACGCGCGTTGTCAGCTTGGAATGCAGCAGCGTAAAAAGGCCTTGGCGCGGAATATAATTAACGAAGGGAAAAAATTCGCGGCAACTTTCAATCGCTGCTTGGGCGAACCGGGCGCCTCAAATCTCGTTCATTCTTTTCTTCTTTTTCTATTCAAGCCTCTCGGTCATGCCGCATAATTCAGGCGCGTGTCGATTGCGTACAAGCTGTTCCTTGTTACGCGTTCTTTTCACGGAAATCGCGTGTCTCGTGTGCTCCTAAGGTGTTTTCCGTTACCTTCCACCGATCTGCGAACAGATATAAGTGCCAGGTGAATTTTACGATCTAATTTATGTGAAAAGTACTCTGCGAATGTAGTTTCGATACTGTGCTGATAGAACGTACTTGACACACTGAGCACCTCGTTTTCGCACTTTAGAGTCATCTGGCGATTTTCTTGAAAATCTTGAGTAATTCTGTGCGGTTCTTATATAATCATTAAGGCGGTGTAAAAGAAAAGGCACATTAAAAGGGGTGTAGACAGCAGAGGAACATATTTTTTAGGACCCTTTGCAATATGATACAATGCAAGAATAAAATTTGCTGTTGAATGACCAACCAACCAATATTCTGTTATATACAACTTTTGTTAGCGTTTACACTGAGTCAACCTGTCTCTGCAAGATTTTCCGAATAGAACACTTTCTACAAACAAATTCTGCCCTTATTGTTAGTCATCGAGCGCGGAGATCGTCAAGTCTCGTCATTTGTACCCCTTTCCTTTCCCTGCGACAGTACACAAGCTATCATTAGTGTTTAGAAATATTTCTAATGTTAAAAATTACTTTGTATCAGCCCTAGTACCTCACTCATACAGCTACATTTTGTCAATTGACAATTATTTGAAATATCTCACGAACTAATCATTTTTCAACCACTTTAGCCTCATACTATTTTACGCAGAATGATGAAAGGATTTCGTTTATTGCAAAACATGTCCAGTTTAAAAAATGGTGCAACTGTAAAATGCCCTCGCATCGTTACGTTCGCGAAAAAAAGAAAAAAGAAAAGCGGACCTGAATATGTAGTCCTCTTCAAACCAATCACCTGTTTCCTTCAATATACTTTTCTAATTGCAATCAGAAAATGATGACTTGTTCCAGGTTCGTCGACTACCCTGTGTACGAAGCGGAAGACAATTCGGTTACCGAACTGTTGCTGAAGGAAAGTGACTCGAATCGTTCTACCGTGGGATCGTAGATTACCCGCGAATCGATAGAGGATTTATGCCACTTCGACCGTTATAAACGTGTTCTGTCAAGGCGCGAAAAAATGTGTCAACGGACGGCAGCCGACCGATAGAGATTATATCCGCGACGTCTGGTTCCAGGCATCGGATTTATGGCAGCGATGTTGGCTGTCCTCCGAAAAAGAGGCTCCATCGATTCGATACGTTCGACGTGGAACGAGGCGTGGATATTATTTCCAGCTTGTAACGAGATTTACACAACTGCCCTTTTGCCCGCCGTTAAATAATCCTATCAGACGTGTCCTCTTAAGCGCGTTCAACGAAACGGTTGGTAGACGCTGCGTTAAGTAACGGAGATTATGTCCTGACTGAAACGAAGCCTTCGATCTCTTGACACCGTTAAATCGATCGATCGGATCGAGTCGGGCGGACCGTGACCGGATTTCGGACATCGCGTGGCCACTCCAGAAGAAATGCCAGGTTGTTGCGGATGAAATGGCTGGTTTATTAATAGATTCGCTACCGCTGTTTGGTTTTACGCTAGCACCTTAAAGGAAGGTAAAAAAATGTCCACAGAATTGAGACGTTAGTTTTTTAAAGAGGAATTTGTGCAGGAGCTTGGTACGACAGGTATTTTTAACCCTTTGAACTCCTAATTCTCTTCTAATTTTCTTTTCAATAACTTCCTATTATTTTAAGTGTTTTACTTGAAATGTACTTCAAAAGACAGTTGGTTGATAGGAAGCAATTAGGTACAAACAATCATGTACCTGAAGGCTTCAAGGATTTTCTTATTTCAAAAAAAGGGTCATATATATGTAATATTGCTTATCTAGGTAAAAAGAAAACATTGCGAAATATAATACGTATTTAAACTGGCAATTGAAAAATGTCGAGTGTGACTCGACATAGGAGAACCTGTGAATAAAACCGATGTCGAGTTACACTCGACGAAGGAGTTCAAAGGGTTAAGGTAGGGTCAAAAAATATCCACAGAATTCAAGACGTTAATTTTCGTAAAGAGGAATTTGTGTAGGAGCTTTGTACGACAGGTATTTTTAAGTTAATGTCTTTATGTTTTAAGTTTAAATTTCATATTTTTGATATTTTATTTTTTCAGTAAGAAGTACCTAGATGTTTTATATTATTTTACTATATTATATAGCTTATACATATACGTTAAGCGTCCTAGGGTTGAATATCGTCCATCGTATACCACGCTACATGGGTAGTAAGTTTCAACCCTCATTCAGCCGATACCGGGTCATGTTTGACTCGTTTCTTATGCAAGTACATACATTCGTTTACGTACAGCTACATATTCAACTCTATACGATGTTGCATTCTTCCAAACTCGAAAAGAATCTTATTTCTTTATTTCTCTCACTTTAATGCATCACTTTTGAATCTAACAATAAGTGTCACCCACATATGGGTAACGTGCAGTTCAAGTGTTAAGTGTAGATAGCAGAGAATAAATTTGGTATTATTTACGTTATTATTAGAATATTAATGTTATTTAATATTTGATAATAATGACTAGCTGTTAATTAAATAAATTAACGCTATTAATTGTATCTTTTACGTGTATGTAACATTTTGCACTTAAAATTAATATTAGAATGAGCTTATACGGTGTTTGTATTTCTTTTTGAATCACCTTGTAGATAATCGCGTGAAACGGGTTTCGATGAATATTTGCATCAATTAATCACGTTTTTGTCAGAATGCCGCACCGTTAGAAAGTATGATGGCTTTAAGCGTTTGACACAATTCTGCCCGGATAACGAATAACGGATAACTTTTTAGTCGAGCCATTAGCAAAAAAGCTTTGCGGTCAATAAAATCCAACGTCGTAACTCAGCGTTTCAGGAAATAAGTGTCTTCATCAGTAATGATTGATTTAGTGTTATTACAGTTATGAAGCGAACGGAGTCAGCTAAATGATACTTTTCAATAAAAACCGAAGATATGAAGTCTTCAAAAAATAGAGTCACACTGGCGGTGCCGTAACTTTCTGTTTAAAGTAATTAATAAGTAATTTATCTTTTGCGATCCGAATTATTTTTAGCTGGTTTTCGGTGGATTCGCTTTAAGAAATCTCGGCTACGTAAAAACATTTATTTTTCTATAATTCTTTCACTTAAAAAAAGTTAATGTGATTTGTAAATAACGTGAACCTATTAATGGCCTAATTTCAATGGCCTTGTCTGATGCATACAGATTGAATATAAATGATCGATTTAAATATAAAAGGATTGATTTTAGCATTATAAGCCCCTAAAGATCCTTTTTTTATTATCCTGTGTACGTCTATGTTTATAGTTACTTGTACCTGGCGGGCATGGGTGGATCTAAAAGATTAACAAGCACTTTTAATATCACTCAACAGGTTAATACAGCTTCTGATCTAAAAATAAATGTACAAGGTGTAACTTAACATATGATAAATGTTTTAGCCCTTAGGTCTCAGGACAAAAAATTCAACAAAACGACGCAATTTCACTGTACGAACGATTTTCCAACGAAACATTGTGTTCCTCTTGTAATTATTCGCTGCGTGATTTGCACTTTACACCACCGTAATCGTCACTTGACACACGATTCGATTAAGTATTATGGAAAAGCAAGTTCACGTTACTTTCATGATCAATTTTCGACTATTTTACATAAGAACACTATCGATTACGGTTCAACTTGTCCCTTTAGCTTGCAAATTGCTGTTCATCAGCACATTTCAGAGTAGCGTAATTATTCATCATTTGCCACGGACAATTTGGGGGGTTTCGTCACGCATGGCTTAACATCGGAACCTCCGTCCATCGATTCAATTTTGTTTCATTCAAAGCGGATGACTCGCCAAAGTCTGCAATTTACGTAATCGCTTCTTCTTCTCGAGAGGATAAGTGTTCTTAATCCTCGAGGGTCTGCAATTAGGACTCATAAGTCTATTTATACACTATTTATACAGACTGTATTGAAAGCACATTATTTATAAACTGTAAGGTGGGTAACACTCAACAAACTAAACAAAAACGTTTAGAATACAATGTATACTATACGTACATTACCCCTCAAAAGTAGTTCCTATCTATGCACCTATGTGCGTACCTATGTGTGTATCTATATGTGTACCTATGTGTGCACCTGTGTATGTACCTATGTGCGTACCTACCTGTGTACCTATGTATGTACCTGTGTATGTACCTACTTGCGTACCTACCTGTGTACCTATGCATGTACCTGCGTATGTACCTATGCATGTACCTATGTGTGTACCTATGTGTATCTATGTGTGTGCCAATGTATGTACCTATGTATGTACCTATGTGTGTACCTATGTATGTACCTATGTATGTACCTATCTGTGTACCTATGTGTATCTATGTATGTACCTATGTGTGTGCCAATGTATGTACCTAAGTATGTACCTATGTGTGTACCTTTGTGTGTACCTATGTATATACCTATGTATGTATATTTTGTTATAGTATTACAGCAGGAAATGTTTGGTATTCTTTCCAAAAAATAGATCTGTTTTTAACATGTTGAATGCCGTGGGGGTCACTGATCATGAATCAATATTTGAATAACAATAGCTCAGGACTGTGCATTTGAAAAGTTACATATGCTTTTTCTTCATGATTTATGTTGGAAATGAGGCGCTATGGCATGTCTGACCAGGCATGGGAGTTTTCACTGTGGCAGTAAACGCGTTAAATTCAAAAAATGTTATTTAAAATACGCGAAAATTTTTTTGTTTCGTTGCGGAGGAGCGACAATCTCGCAAGCATGATAAATGGCGCGTGCCGAGCGGACACGAAAAATATTCTTATCACGGGCGATCTCGATGTTATCGTTATCGATCGGCAGCCATTAACACGGCGAGACCACTGGCCGCCGATAGAATGCACTTAACTCACCGCGTGAAAAGTGAAAGAGCTTTAGGACGGCCGTGACTTTTAGCCGTGCAGTTGCTCGAAGCGACAAAAATCCCAGCGACAATGT
The DNA here is from genome assembly GCA_916610135.2 of Macropis europaea. NCBI lineage: Eukaryota > Metazoa > Arthropoda > Insecta > Hymenoptera > Melittidae > Macropis > Macropis europaea. The sequence goes on along the minus strand of OU744345.1, from coordinate 17,582,870 downwards.
TTTCATCAGCGTGTTGGGCGTATCGTGTAATCGAACTGTTAACCTACGATCTCGACAGCAATTTATAATTCTGTCCGAGCGGAACGATCCGACGGTTTACGGGAGAAATTATCGTATCCGGCGTGCAGCAGCGAAAAGCTCATTCTGAACACTTCCAGTTTCTTTATCATTATAAAATTCTTTTAATCGTGAAATTATTGTAGCCATGTCCTAGATAAGTAATTTGTTTACCTCTTCCACTTACACGTATTTTTGTAACTTGATCATAAGTATTAGGACACTTACGGAACCTGAAATATTGTTAGTTAATTCAGAGGTGGCCATCCCGAGCGTGACCTGGCTCCAGCCTACCCCCACTTTGCGACCACCCCCTCACGTAAATTGTGGTTTGGATACGAGGTCAAAAACGTCGGAGATTGCCGACAAATGCGATTTCTCAAGAAACACTTAATAAGTATAATTATTTTGTATATATGGTATCAGTTTTATCTAGAAATTATATCTCTACTCTGTCATACATCATTTGTTATATACAAATTCAGTGAACATCATATACACTCACTTATTCGGATCTGTTTGATAATTACAAAATTAATTAACATATTATTTATTTTTAAGAAGATCCGAATAATTAATAAGCGCACTAGATTAAAGGTACCAACCTAACTAATGGATTGCGCATGCTAGAACTGAATTTGAATTAGATATTCCGGATCTTTACGAAAATGAGTAATATTGTAACTAATTTTGTGATTCTCAAACAGATCCGAATAGTGAGTGTATATGATGTTCTCTGAATTTGTGTATGATAAATGATGTATAGCAGAGTAGAGTATAATCTCTGGATACCCAAGCACAATCTATGTGAGAGGAAGGAACGCAGAGTGGAGGTACCGGAACCAGGCCTCGCTCTGGATGGTTATCTCTGAGTTTATTATTACAATATTTATACGTTATGCTGTAAATGATTAAAATTTTTAAGAATCATTATGTTGTTTGATTAAGTCGAATCGCAAAACATGTACGATCGAAGCTGAAAAATACTTGATAACTCTGTATAATTTTCTTATAATTACAAAGTCATTCCTCGATGCACAAATATTTATCACCGATGGAATACGTATGATTCACACTGCAAGAATCGTTCAACACGCTCCTGTCATTTTATTTTTACATCAATCACCGACAAAAAACTCGTATAAAGTTGAAACGCGGAAAGAATCTCGTTCTTCGAGGTGCATAAATCTCACACCAGAGTCGGGGAACATATTGCACGTGTTTCTTGTTGCGCTCGCTTTCATCCCGCAGCATCTTTTGCAACGTCAGCGGGTTCCATCGCGTTTTAGGATCTAATATCGGATAATGCATCACACGGCGCATCGAGGAAAGGAACGAAAAAGAAAAAAAAGAGGAAAAACTGTATCGAGCTGCACCGTGCAGCGATATGCGTTTCTCTCATATTTACAAGTTAGATGCCCGACGGTGCAGCATTCTCACGATTTTGCGTGTCCGACGTTCAGAGCGAGAAAGTGCACGTATTACGATCACGAGAATTCGTGATTCGCGGAGCGAACCAGACCAGGGAAAAAAGGAGACCAGGAGAAGCTCATAGAAGTGGAATCTCGGCTAGAAACGTAGCCAATTACGGAAACAGGCTTTCCTTCTTAATATTTCGTTTTGTATATTATCTGAAAAATTAACCCTAGGATGCTTAAAGTTTTATGAAGGTTTAATGTCAGATAATGGAGGGTCATTTTGTGTCCACATAAGCGAAAGTGCTAAACATTTAATTTTTTCTGTTTGAAGTATGTTTATTTATGCAGTTAAGTAATATAAAACATCTAGGTACTTCTTATTGACAAAATAAAATACCAAAAATATGAAAATTAACATTAAAGAAAAATGACATTTGACACATAACCAGATTATTGGCCTCCTACACTGATTCCTTTTTAAAAAAAATAAGGTTTCAAATTCTGTGGACATTTTTCGATCCTCCCTTATGCGTCCTAGGGTTAATGTTCACGCCCGTACGACTAGAAATATTTTATGAAAAGTCAAGTTGTAAAGACAGTTGCTAGGCAGAAAACAGTGGTGCTCGTTCAGATTTATCATTCAGCAGGGAAAGGATTAGGAGTACAAATAAAAATAGGACATTCAATTGAATCGTTTATTATTGAAAGGGCGTATGTACAGTTTTTAAAATTTTACACCAGTCAATAAGTCGTCCTAATTTCCTTCGAAATAATGTTTATTCGGTTCTTTCAACCAGAGTCGAAAGGAGATATGAAAAGACAGATTTTTTTGGCTAGGCTTCTACAGTTAGAAAAACGCATAACTAAATTATTCCCAAAATATGGACACACCCCATTTCAGTAATAAATGATTTAAGAGAAACTGTACCCGGCTGTACAGGTGAAATTTTCTACCATCAAGTGACACACATTTTTTTTAATTGTTTAAAGAATAACATAGATGCATAGTTTATATTTTTTGTATTATTTAAACACAAATAACATTTAGTAGTGTAGGAAAATACATATATTATACGTGGAAAATGTATTTGGTTTAAAAGTAAATGCGAAGGTACCTGTGATATGCCAAACGGCATACAATTAATTTCATTGAGGTATGTAACACCTCATCTGACAGACGAGGGGTTACTAAAGTAATACATGAATCAAATATGTTTTAACATGCAATTTAGCATAAGATTTTAGATTTCATCAGTTTATAATGTAGGTTTCAGATATTCGGTTGATCAGAAAACTTTGTCGGATTTTTTAATGCTAAGATAATTTGTAATTGTTGAAACTAATACATTTTACATATCTTTTGTGTATTTTTTATAATATTTATACCTTTCGAAGAAAAGATAAAAGGCAATCGATCACTTCCAACAGAAACACCCAATCAACTTAATAATTTATCCTGTGAAAATAAGGATAACATACAAAAGACTGGGATACCAATTATTGTACATCAGAAAGTTATAAAAAGAATCTGAAAACGAGTTCTTCTGAAATAATTACTGGACAACCAGAATAAACGTTACTCGCTATGTATTCGTTGAGTTATCCGAAAATTTTGATTAACCGGATAGCGTGATCGCCAATTAGTTCGTGTAATTTCGGTTCGATTGTTCTCCGCGTTTAAAGGGTTGTTCCGCGAACGGAGTAACTGTGAATCTGTCTAAAATTACACCGAACGGAGGTAATCATCGGTGGAGGGTAACGAGTTCAGGCAAAAAAGGCAATGGAGAGGAATCCGTCCTCGCCCGGAGCACAATTTCTCCCAACCGATTCATGTCGAAGCCTGTGCAGTGAAAGAACAGGTAAAAGGAAGACTGCCACCGTGAGGAGGAGAGAGGGCACAGCGATGCGATCAGAGAAACGGAGAAAGAGGAAAATAAGAAGAAAATGAAAAAAAGTGAGAGGAACGAGAGGGTAAGAAGAGGCCAAGAACGAGGTGAGTATAAGGTGAGCAAAAAAGCCGCTCGCAGAATACAGTGAAAACTATAATTAACGCACGGAATGGAAACATCATGAAAATTTGTATTGGCACGAAATTGAAGGGAGTAAGAAGTACATATTTCAAAGCGAGTGAGGTGCTGCACGAAAAATGCACCGGGAGTAGAGAGAAAACTTGTCTAGATACAGAATTGAAGAGATAAAAACATATTTTGAAGCGCTGCACGAAAGATTTGCTGAAAATACAACGAAAATTGTAAGTAGTATAAAGGAATGAAAATATTATGAAAATTCCTCTTGGTACAAAATTGAAGAGAGGAAGATACATTCCAAAATAAGTGAAACACTCTACTAGGGATGCGCAGAGGATACACTGGAAAGTATAATTAACGCACGGAATAAAAACACCTTGAAAATTTGTCTACATACAGAATTGAAGAGATAAAAAAATATTTCGATGTGACAGAAGCGCTTTAGGAAACATACATAGAGAATATAGTAAGAACTGCAATTAACACACAGAATAAGTTCATAATGAAAATTTGTCTTAATCTAAAAGTGAAGAGAGGAAGAAATACTCCAAACGAACTGAACCCTGGACTAAAAATACAGAGGGAATACAGCGAAAACTATAATTAACATAAGGAATGAAAACAGCATAAAAATTTCTCTTGGTACAAAATGGAAGAGAAGAAGAAATATTTCGAAGCGACTGTATGGCTGTAGGAAGAGTACACAGAGAATATAGTAAAAGCTATAATCAACATACGAAACAAGTACCCAATGAATATTTGTCTTAATACAAAATGCAGTGTAGAAGAAATATTTCGAAGCGAGTGAATCACCGCACGAAAAATGAAGAATTCATATCTCACACAATCAGAAAACAGATGATATACAGCCTACGAGTGAAGTCGTTCCTCAAAACGAAGTTGAAGAAGCAAATGTAAATGTCTCTGGTAATTTCATCTTCTGTCTGTCAGACGTTTATGGGACGTATATAATATGTGTATAGTACATCATTTCTCACATTTTCGAATACCTTTTTGTCAGACAATAGTATCTGTTCGAAATATCTCATTTTGCGATGCATACTTCAGAAAATAATAGATATTTACTTTCTACACACATTTAATGTTAAGCATGCTAATTGTTGGTTGAAGTAAAAATACCACTGAAAATTTACGGGTGAAATAGAATAATTAATGAAAGGTACACATTCAAAAACTGATGACCTGTTTCCTGTAATGAATCAGAATTAGAATTGCTCATCAGATTCTTCTTTGAAAAAATTAAGTGTAAGAATGCCAAGAAAATTCTTGCGATCATCAATAACGAAGGATTCGCTTCAAACTATTAACTATGTTTATTAAAAACGTACTTTATTTGGAAATTTTAAACGTGCTGTACTTTGTTGAAATACGTGAAATTTTAAAAAATTTATTTTAAGACTGCAGATCCACGATGAGGTATTTCATGAGATTTTCCTCGCATGAGACAAAAATCTCATGACTTTACATACACATACATATATATACGTATATGTGCAATTAGTTGCTGCTGAGGTTTTTGCCTCACGAGATGAAAATCTCATGATATATCTGATCGTGAATCTGCACCCTACAGTGGGTGATCAAATTAGGTGTATTAGAGCCATTACACGCGGTTGTCAAGTGGCGATTGACAGTACCGATACAAAATAATGTCCATATGACACGTAATATTGCCTACAGTGCTGCTAATTGGGTATTTGCAATCTACAAACATCAATACTTCACATAAAAATATAATAAGATTTCAGTGTAACTAGGCTTTCATTTCAAAATTAATGTTTTAATGTAAAATCGTCAATTTATGCAGGTGGCTCTAATAATTTAATCACCCACTGTAAATATATATTGCACCAGAGAAGCGCATAAATAACTTCGCTTTTTATATCTAATGCATATCCTACCCTTCCTTTTCGAGCTCTCTCAATGCAAGAAAACACTGAATTACTCTCGATGCCCTGCAAGTTATAACACAGTGTCAAATTAAAAACTGTGTTCCTTCGAGGTCAGCAGCAAGTTGAGTGTAACCCAAATTTCTTATGCACCTAATACTAATTGCAAAATTCTCTACCAAGTGGCACAGTCACATTTTCCTCAAACTCTAAGAAAATTCCAAAAAATCGCATCAGATCTGAATGAGGCTCCATTGCTCGGAAACTTTAATCCGCAGCTGTGGGTGAACCAGCAGAAAAAATATTCGAAGGCGGGTGTAAAAGACACAACTGAGAGGACCACAATTAACTTTGCCAATGACAAGAGGAGAAATTAGGAATGAGTAAAAAGGGTCGTGCCCTTTGGAACGAGGTTCTGAGAGGGGAAGAAATATTGGAAGGTGAGCGAGGCGGAGAAATATAAAAGAGAATCGCGCGGCAACGTAGAAAAGAATCGAGCAAGATGAACGAGCATGGCAAAAAAGATACGAGAGACAGTTGGCGAAGAAAAATGAAGCATAAGATGGTCGATTACGAGAAGAGGCCAGCGTGCGCCGATCACGTATGTATCTTCATTTCGCAACGTTGCATGGTTATTCGATATACGAAGCAATACGATCGCATAAAATGCGGCCAATTCGATGCATGCATCGAAGATTTACAATGGCTTCGAATGGCCATGCTAGGCACTTTTTTTTCTTTACATTTTATTTCATATTTCTTTTTTATAAGGCTTCTTGTGGCTTCGAAACGTTCGCAGGATCTCTTTGTTTCGGCATTCTGCAAGAAAATTCGATTTTGAGAACGATGGAACTGTTGTGTGTTTATTAGGAGATACTACAGTTAGTTACACATAATTAGTATGAGAAACATAGTCTGTATACAGTCCCTTATAGGATTTATACTTTATTTAAAAAAAATACCCTGACCATAGTCCTTGGTATAATATTCTGGCACTAGCTTCGTGTCTACTACAGCATGTCAGGTACGATCAGGTCACAAATTTTAAATTTTTTAATATTCAAGGATTATAGGGGCCCTGCAGTATACCAAAATTCGAAGAAAAAGTCAATTGTTTGTCTTTACCCTTGCCCTATTAGGGGTTAATGAAGGTAGACCTCAAAACTTCGCATTGAAACCTGATTACATGGAATTCTTCGGAAAACGAGGAGTGCAAAACTTCATTCTTCGGAAGTACCTGAGTCGCAAATAGTCAATTTTCGAGGCACCTGAATCCAGAAATCCACATTCTAGGACAATCTGAATGGCATAAGCTTAATTTTTCGAGGTATCTGAATGCAGGATTGCATTTTTCGGAAGTACCTGAGTCGCAAATAGTCAATTTTCTAGGTACCTGAATCCAGAACTCCACATTCCAAGACTATCTACATGGTATAAGCTTAAGTTTTCGAGGTATCTGAATGCAAGATTGCATTTTTCGGAAGTACCTGAGTCGCAAATAGTCAATTTTCTAGGTACCTGAATCGAGAACTCCACATTCTAGGGCAATCTGAATGGCATAAACTTAATTTTTCGAGGTACTAGAATACAAGATTGCATTTTTCGGAAGTACCTGAGTCGCAAATAGTCAGTTTTCAAGGTACCTGAGTCCAGAAATCCATGCTCCAGAAGTACTTGAATGGCGAAAGCTTAATTTTTTAGGTATCTGAATACAAAGTTGCATTTTCCCGAAGTACCTGAATCGCAAATATTCACTTTTCGTGGTACCTGAATTCAGACATCCATGTTTCCTGAGTGCCTGAACGATAAGGGCTTTTGTTTCGAAGTGCCTGAATGCAACGTTCTTTTCCCCGAAGTACCTGATCCCGACAGATACCGACAATTGTTGATAGAGACCGACAAAGGCTGAAAAACGAGTGGTCGAGAACGAACAGGCCGATAGAGACCGAAATATGAGTAATACATACCGACAGGGAAGGGTAGAGACCGTTAGGGAATCGTAGAGTCCGATTGACACTGATAAAGATCGATGGAGTTTGAAATCTGAGTGACAGAGACTGTGGAGAATGAGGACTGAAGGAGCAACATAGTAATGGAACGAATGTCGGCAGGATGTTACAGAGGGAGGACAACGAAGATGAGCTTCGGGTGGATGAGGAGGGCGGTGTTGGAAAGCATTGTGGCCACGACGATCGAGATGTGAAGGATGAGGATATGGAGGACGGGGTTGTCGAGGTCGGTGATAGCGGGAATTGGTACCAGGGGGGTTGGGATGGCGAGGATTGGTACGAGGAGGTTTGGGATGGCGGGATTGGTACCAGGAGGGTTGGGATGGCGAGCATTGGTACCATGAGGTTTGGGATGGTGGGGATTGGTACCAGGAGGGTTGGGATGGCGAGCATTGGTACCATGAGGTTTGGCATGGCGGGGATTGGTACCAGGAGGGTTGGGATGGGCAGCATGAGGATCAGGATGAGGTTGAGGTTGATGTTAGGGAAGATTGGGAACAGCTGGTGGTGGTAGCGAGGAGGAAGGGATTGAAGGGGATGCGGTTAGGGTTAAGGAGGTGAAATGAGGAAGGAGGAGATGGTGGTGGCTTCCGGCGGGAGAATGATTCTGTCCGTCAGGTGGTACCTATTTATAGGCGAGCTTTGCAGTTTTGCCGCGTAGTGGGGGAATCTGAAATCCAATCAGAGCTGTGTTCCTAGAGTAAACGTTGATTGGAAATTCGGCCTCGGTTCGCGTATCGGTGAGTTTACCTGTATACGGAAAATAACGGCGTAAATGGTGGCTACGAACCCGAGTAGCGGTCGTCGAAGATTGAAAAACAAAAGCATCGCAATCCTAACAGCAACGAGTGATCTCTTACTATTAGATGAATATCATTTGTAACAGTAAACAAAATGGATAACTATTCACCAACAGAAATTGTAAACATTTAACGAAACCCGCAGATTCTCCATGTCAAAACGAATCGAAAAGGCCTTTACCACTTTGCAATCTGCAACTTCGTTTTCGAAATATAAGCGATTGAAAATTTGATATTCGTTGTGTGTGTGTGTGTGTGTGTGTCTCTACGAAAGAATTTCCTTTCTCAATTTCACAGATAATATTCCTTTGTGCAGGAAAAATTAACTGCTCTCCTCTGTATGCGTTTAAATCACAACAAAGCGGCGCGCTCGTTACGCTTCTTCTGCTGCTCGCAGTCCGGCAATTTATTTGTCGCAACGTCCGTTAATCTAATCTAATCTTCGAAAGTAGATTGAAAATGTGACTCGTTACTTCTGCCGTCGATTTCGCAAAAGGCGAATCTCCAACTTGAGCCGTTGCAATACCGTCCTACGGGGAATCCTCTCGTACACCGTGGAACTATGTAATTAATTTCACAGAAACGCAATGCACATTTATACGGAGGCGCATAAATTCAACGGCGGAGAGCCACTTAGCGTTGTAAATCAATTAAGCGATCGTACAACTTGTCCGGCGAACCGACAGAGATTTTAAAAAGGTTACGAACATCCGTCGCGGGTTTATCGTCTCGCGATGGAACGCTGAAAAGACGATCAATTAATTAGGAATTCTATCATCATTTTAATTGGTGGATGCAATTAGCTGCGAAGTGAATGCCTGCAAGCAGATGCAGACGCAATATGGTTTAAATGTGTATTAAGGTATGAGAAAGATTCACTGATAAACGCAATTACATGCATTTTTGTTCAGTTACTAGAGAAACCTAGATGTTGGATTTAAGTTAGATGTATGTTAGATCTATCTATAAAGATAAAGGTAGATATTAGATAGATGTATGAAGATAAATAGGTAGATGTATATTGTAGGTGCAGTAATAACAGAGTGACTCATATTGTAACTATGTTTCACATAAACATGATAATTTTCTTTTAGCATTTAAAATACGTTATAGTATATAATTAAGTACACAATGTCACTAACGATAATTTTATCTTGTACCTGACATAGGATGATCGGTGTTCAGATGATAGATGTTTCACTGTATTATATATATATATACACAGGCACAGTGGCAAGCAAAAGTTTTGGAGCAGTCAATTTTGCAATGTTAATTTAGAAAAGTATACATACAGCGAATTTGAAGGGATAATAGATTAAAATAGATTAAAAAATAATTTAGGGGGAAGGTAAAGTTAGAATCTATGGCCACTCCTTCCACTTTTCTCAGGCAGGAAAAAAGATTGAGAAAATTGAAATGATAGTTTGTATCATCTAACCTAGTTATGGCCACGGGAGCTCCTGCCTTCCCCCACTCAAGGTCGATTCCCCTCAAACAGGCTGTGGTCTGGGACGACGATGGTCCGTGGGGGAACGAGGAGCGTATTGGAGGGAACTGAAACGAGGGGAATGGATCTAGAGTGGGGGAAGACCGGAGCTCCCGTGGCCATCACTGGTCTCACTCTTTAACTGCTATGAATGCATATATACGTCTTTCAAAATTCATCAGCACGGACTGCACCCGCATATAATACGTGTTACAAGGTCCGTCAACTACATACTCGACACCAGAAACATTCTTATTGTTAGTCTTTCTGCCAAACATGTGCAGTTATAATCCTGCAACTCCCATTGTAAATATAAAAATTCAGATTCCATTTATTTGACATTATTTCTATTTTTGAATTTGTTGAAAACATTTACAACATAATATGATGTGCAGTATGACAGCAGGCATTTCGTTCACACAAAGTGTTCAGCTCTAAAGTGTTTCGCACTCAGACGGTTTCACTACGAGCGTTCGAGTCTCGTGAGCAAGTGTAGAAGTAATCCTTCTGGCTGTTAGGCAGCACGTGACAGGCGCATGGTGGAAAAAAGCAGGACACGTAAAAATCGATACCGCGATTTCATAGCAGACGGCGGTCGAAATCGACTAGGTAATCCTAGACAGTGCAAGGTGAGCATTACGTCTCCATCGGTTAGGCAACAGTCCGCCTACTGTAATTTCAAGATCCTTAATCGTCTGTAGCCGTCTAGCTCTAAGAAACATTAATCCCGCCACGTATTAATGATCCCCCGACTGCTACGATTTATTGAGACCTCTGTCCTCGCTCGAGTATATCGTAATCTTCCATTTTTCGTCGGCCAAACCAGCTGCAGACACGTGACTGAAGTCGAGAATCGTCTAAACGTCGCTTTCCCTATGAAATTCTAACGTGAGTCGCTGATCGCAGGATTCAGTTCAGCTGAATTTTGAGACCTCTGTCGTGGCTCGAGTATATCGTAATCTTTTATTTTTCGTCGGCCAAACCAGCTGCAGACTCTTCTTATCATACAGCTTCCAGCCTTACTCATCCATAGGACTCGCGGAAAAATATCATCTAAATCCCTTCTCTTTAGGTACTACCCCCTATGGTACTATGTAAGAATAGCCTAAACGTAAGCAAGGGGATTCTTGTATGCGCTAGTTGCGAGTAAAAACTATCAGAGCTCAATAAACGATTGTCCTGGATTAAAGGGACTCTCACTTTCTGTGGAACTCGACACAATTATAAGACTATCAAATTAAATGCAGTTCGATTAATATACTACTTGTTAACAAGATGTGCATTACCTAACCCACCCTGATTTTTATTCCCTTATTTTAAATGCTTACCAATTACAATACAATTGCAAGCGATTTAACTAATAAATCATTCTTTAACTAGATGCTTGCAATTCGCAAAGAATTTATACCAATTTTATGTTTTTGCTGAAGTGATTTAGTAAGTGATACAGATTAACTATGGTAGACGTACCAAAAATAGGCATCTCAAGGTCATTTGATTGTCAACTGCACATGAAGAAATTTCTATTTCTCTGTTATTGAACGCAAAAATTGATTACATGTATATTATAGGAAAAGTCATGAAGTCAAGCGAGGAACGCGACAACAATGAATGCAGAATTTTTAATCCAAAGTTCAAAATCGGTCATTTCACCGGCCGTGGCAGCTTTAATGTTAATTGCAGTGTTGTATTATAACAATTCAGACGTTGAGTAACGATAATAAACTGTACCTTTCCACTTCCTCTGTACTGGCGAAATGAAATCGATCATCGCGAGATTTCATCGGCGGCGCTTTCGAGCTCTCGCGCTAAACCACCTAGAAAAAATGCCTGTCCGCAAGTATCGCGATTCGATTCACGATGGATCCGTTCGATCGAGATCAATAACCTCATCGACGGACGATTTGTTACAGATATCTCGCAGTGAGACGCGTGAGAGGCGATAGGTGTATCGACTCGCCTCCTTCTGCTCTAAATCTATTTCGAAACATTTGCCTCGTTCCTTTCCGAATTATGAAGCAGCCATAATCTGTTGAGATCGTATTTATTTTTTGATCACCGAAGCCAAAGAGCAGCATTTATTTTTCTATATAAATTTCTAAATGTTTCTTAACCTTTTAGTGCATGCTGTTGCAGAAATACAATATTGCGAACTTGGCCTCGTATTTATAGAATCACAATCGTTGAAAAAACTAAATGCATACTGAGACATTCCTACGACATTGCTCTTTCACTCCTATATATGCTAGGCCGGTTTATGATTCATGCAAAAGCGCAGAAAACTAAAGGACCAACTCGGCGTGTCCCTCTCAGAGATGTACGGCTGGATGATTTAGACAACGAAGAACAGGTGTAAATTTCCAAATTGTACTGTGTGTTATTGAACTTGTGTTTCAATAAGAGTTGTTTCAGAACAGTTGTTTCGAAAAGTTTCACACTGGAGCATAATTGAAAATCACTGCATGAACATCATTGCATGATGTTGCATCTCTACATCACATATTTAACAATTTCAACAATCACAGATTTGAAAATAAAATGTCTTGTGATTTTGTACCAATAAAAACAATGAAAATGTACATAATACCTTTGATTTATTATTTTTAAGAAAATCATGCATTGAAGGGTTAACGTCAAATAATTTTTTCAACCTGTCTAATTCCTCGTTGAATAATTACCATAGTTTACATGTCAGCAATGTAAAAAAATTCATGAATGTAGTGCAAACACGTATGAATAAATCTGCAAAGCTTCATAAAGATACATTGTTTAATTTTTCAAAATAGAATCCCACAGTATTTCCTCAAAACAGGCTAATTGTAAGAAAGAACATTCTCTTAATATAGCACTTCTTACGTGGTTACATGAAATTTATAACACCTGTTCAAACAATTGTACGTAACAAAACATGCGTTGGAATAACAAAGGCAATACCATCGCGAAATTTATTTCCATACAAAAACACAATTCTCCTTATATTATCGTAACAAGAATATCGGCTGGTTATAATGCATAATAAAGTACGATGAAAAGAAATGAACCGTCAGAGAAGGAAGGAAATAATCGTCAGCAGAAATACCGTGTAAAACGATTGGAAAACAGAGATGAGGCTGGTATCGTTCTTATCGCTCCATTTGAATGCTTTTGTACGATCGAACGTCCTTTTCGCGAAATCCTGCGCCGCCACGAAACGGCTCCTTTCACCCGGATCCTGGCAGGAGAATGCTATCGTTGAAACGAGAAGGAAATGAAAGGCAGAAAGAAGCGCGCGAAGGATGCATTCGAGAGACCGAAAGAAATTATACAGGGTGAGCCGTAATGCATGTTACAACTGCAAGTGAGAATAGAAGGCGACCATAAAGGTTGGGACTAAAGGCTAACGTCACTTTTTGGTCGATTTGGATCCATGGTGGAAAATAAGAATTTTTAAGGATTTAAAGAAATTGTACAGGGTGTACCGTAGTTCATTGTACCACAACTGAAAGTAAAGGATGACCATAAAGGTTGAGTCCAATGGCAAACGTCACTTTTTGGTCAATTTGGTTTCACGTTGAAAGAAAGAATTTTTACAGGACACGCGTCTGCATATTTCAAAAAAATCCAGACCTCACAGTTGTTGAAAGAAATCATGCAAGGTGAGTCGTAATTTATGTTACAACTGCAAGCGAGAGTAAAGGGTGACCATAAAGGTTGAGTCGAAAGGAAAACGTCACTTTTTGGTCGATTTGGATCCATGGTGGAAAATAAGGAATGTTTAAGGATTTAAAGAAATTGTACAGGGTGGACTGTAATTCATTGTACAATTACAACTGAAAATAAAGGATGACCATACAGGTCGAGTCCAATGGCAAACGTCACTTTTTGGTCAATTTGGTTTCACGTTGAAAGGAAGAATTTTTACAGAATACGCGTCTGTATATTTAAAAAAAATCCAGAAGACATAGTTATTGAAAGAAATCATACAAGGTGAGCCGTAATTTATGTTACAACTACGACTGAAAATAGAGGGTGACCAAAAGGTTGGATCCAAAGGAAAACGTTTCTCCATAGTAAGCAATCATTTTTTCAAACCATTAAAATGCAGAACCTTGAATATTTCAGAAAAGCAAAATAGTGAGACGTGTAACTCTAAAAGTGAAGGGCTCATTTAACTCTAACGTTGTAACTTTTGCAAACTTTATTCGTTAATAACCTCTTACCAACTTTGTTAATAACCTTTATACAGGTGATGCGACTTTACACGTCCATATATAAAATTACTATTATCATTTTTATAAAATAAGACATTAAATCCAAACGACACGTTTCGCAGCGATACCGAAAAACGTAAACCGTACGGTTAGACAAAGCGTAATAAAATTATTTTAATAGTACAGAGGGGCATTTTCGAGCGGTAGATTTAAGACTTTACAGCTCCTCTGTGATAGGTGTCAGAATTATTAGCGTCCTTGAACGTTTACGATTCGTTGCAGCAGACGGCCGAGTGATAAAAGTTCAAGCAATCTGCTATCTTTAGATGCTGAAGTAAACCTGAACAGGACAAGTGACCTATGAGACCTATCGAATATGTAATCCGTATGAAACAGAAAATTTATAAATCTCGAACCTCGGCTGTTATCTAAACAATTTTTTCAACGCGGAAACGAGACGACGAGCAAGAAATATTGGCAGAAACCTCGAGAATGACATTTCTGCTGGAGGAATCGTTTTACTTCGTTCGATGCGAACGCGACATTCATTAACTTTAACTTCAGAAACGCTTCGTGAACACGAGGAAGGAGATATGCCCGTAAAGGTGTTCTCCAAGGTAAAACGTCGACGGACGATATATGATGCTGAAGAACGCGTGTCTTTCACGTAACGAAGATTCAGTGAATTCTTTGAAGTAGCAAGATTTTAAATAGAATTTAAAACTTGTACTTTTTGACAGGGGTGATGGCTACTCTTCCAATGTAAGACTGGAGTACATCAATTAAATTCCCTGATACTGGTCTTCCTCTCCTCTGTCTTCTTAAATCCTCTTGACGGAGCATCTTCATCAAGAGAGTTATTTAAAATTAATGACACCAAAAGTGGACATGTATTGAAGGCATTTGATTTTCAGCCATTCCACCTTATGACCCTGTGAATAAAATGAGAAAAACGACACATCATATTATGCCATATTAGAGTAACAAAAAAATCTATCATATCATGAATTGCCACCTCACGCTTTTTCTAAACTACACTGCATAGAGATGTCATATTTTGCAAACATCTACATTTTATCTAGAGACACATAGAAAAGTACATATCTTAACCCAGGAGTGCACACGTGGGGATCTAGTAGACCGCAACTGCTAGAAAAGATAACTGGTCTCATGACTAGTTCATAAGTTATTCGCTTATTAATATTTTTTGTTGTATTGTATCGAGTAATGTTAATGTCTTTTTTTTTGTGATCTATACTATTTCAGTTTTAATAAAGAGTCATAAAATACACAGATTTTTATATGTATACCGTAGTCAATAAATGTTAGTTTTTATCGGGGGTCCATGAGCATATCACGTGGATACTTATGTTTCAAAAATTCACGTGTGCACTGCCGGGTTAATTGTATAATGTATCATTCCTAAATGAGTGTACACAGTCAATATTTTTCGTCTTGCTGCATCAAAAAATAGAATCATTCGTTGCCTAAACATGGTCGTCCGTGCCCTACGAACTATGCGTCACCCTAGCCAACGTGTCGTCCACTAAATCATCTTAAACAACGATGTTCCGTACTATCCCTGCTCCTTCGTTCAAATCCTTTAAGAACCTTGCAAGAAGGCTGAGATTGAGCCTTCCATAGATTCCATTACCAAATTTCGTTCGATGTCGACCACTGTGCCAATTGTATGAACCAGCATTATAATAAATTAAAAATTCTCAAAACGTCTGTCCCAATCCTTAATTTCGTGTAACCCATCCATTACGCGAAAGATTTTGTTGTCAGAAGTAGGATTTCATCTAAGAAAACGGACGAATTCATCAAGAATTCAAGGATTTCCACCTTGGACGAATCCGTGTGGAGAGAAGCAATTATCGAGGTACAAGTTTGTGACCTACTGCAATTGTGACGAAAAGTGGACATATCACACTTTGCCATCTGACCACAGATTTATGAAAAATACCTGTTATTAATGAAGATAGCGACGGAGACTGAGGACACCACACATGATTATTATTCCCGTCCATCAAACGATCATGACGATAAGTATTTTTAAAACACAGTTCATGAATGTATTGAATGCCCAAAAAGATAAATAATGTTTTACTTAATAGGACACGTGAAAAGAAAAAAGGCAACATAACAAGGAAGATTCAGGACGTCATGCATCACCTTTGCTGCAACTCACCCACAATTATTAAAGGAAGATTTTACAACCCAACTCACATATTCATTTAATGTAAAGAATGTTAAGCAGTACCTACCGTAATTAAGAAGATGCGTTGCTAGAGAAACGATGGAATGAAAAGTACTCTAAAATTATTTTTGTGAACATTTTAGTATAAAGTATCTTTTAAATATACTTACAATATTTTTATATAAATACTATTCATTCCATCTTAGTCAGGACTTGAAAAAATCAAATAATTAATGCAATAAAAAAAATATGAGTCTGGACTGGGCTCGAACCTGCGCCCAAAAAAGTGCGCAGCGGTTCCACGAGAAAACTCAAGTTCAAGTTTCGTAAAGTACGTTCCTTTCCATTCGATGCATCATCCAACGCGCTGCCAGCTGAAAATCTCATGAGACTCGTCGCGCGATGCCTCGGAACGTCAAATTTGAAAGTACACCGCTGCAGTTCGCGCATTAATCATCGCGAAGAGAGTTGCCGGGTCTCGATAGGAGAAACCAGGCAGAAACGGCGCTTATTGTTCGAACGGCGTCCATTCGAAACGGCCCAGGAACGCAGAAACGGGGCGAAATCGCAGATCCGAATCGATAGTATCGATGAATTCTTTCCGTTCTACGCGACCGACCCACCGACCGGCCGATTCGTAGAAGAACGCACACGTTGCGTTTGACATTTGTCTGGCATTTCGAAAGCACGCGCCCGTGCCCCGGCCGTGACAAATCATAATGTCGGACGTACTGACAATTCGAGCGACGATGAAAAACGATGCGCGCCGCCGCCGTGTGTTCTTCATGCGGGAAAAATCGGCGGCCATTGTTCCTGTTCGTACGGTGCCCGACGTGTTGCACCATTTGGGAAGCAGCCGTGGAACTCGAACTCGAACGCGAACGATACGATACGACCGATAACGCTGCTCCCTCGCTAACGAGCAGATGATGAATGGAACCGTGTCGTGCGTTCCGACATGTGGATTGGCAGTGAAACTTGACGCAAGAATGGTGTGTGTGTGTGTGTGTCTTTAGCCTCCTTCATTTAGCAGTCGGATTGCGGAAGGTCGGACAGGGGGGCCGGGCCATTTCTGACCCGTGTTGAACTTGCTCATTCAGACGTCAGAGAATGTCCGTTAAAGTTTATTAGCAAACTTCAGCAGATTTCCTTTGGAATCGAACTTCAGCATTTCCTTATGCAAAAATATGCAACATAAATACAGGTGTACTATTTATTATACAGGGTGAGTCACCTAAGAGAGGCCATCTGAATAATTCCTCGAGTTTTGGAGATAAGAAAAATGTTTGAAAGAAAAGTTGTCTGGTTCCTGGGGGGCCATTGTGGGGTGGACAAAACTTTTTTCCAAGTGGAGGTGCTTAGGAGATTTGAAGGTCACCTCAATCTTTTTAAATGGTATCATGTATTTTTAGACACCTATGATTGTAGCCCTCCTTAAGACGATTTCAATGACCATGGTCACTGAAGGTTACTCAAGGTTATGGATATAAAAAAGGGTGTAAAATGAAAATTTGTTGCGAATGCTTCTGTAACAGAATATTCTCGGATTTATTAACGGAATCAAGTTTGTTTGCATTTATGTCCATGCAGTGGTGTGGACGGTAGTGTGAGTTGTAAACAAATACTACACTTTGGAAGATAAATATCCATACTACTGTCTGTTAGCGTAATTATTATAATTAGTCGATGTAACACAGTCGTTAGCCTAAATTGTGACAGAAGAGATTCAGTTTGCTTTTCATGATTTCTTATTCAAAAGAGGAAAAACTCAACATGGTCTTGCGTATGTCGGAGCAATTTTCACAGGACGAGTTAACTCGTTTTCCCCAGTTAACAGGCTAACAGTAAGTACGTAATATGTTTTGGTCCAGATTTCTATAAAAGTAAGGAACACCAGATTTTCGAATTCTGAATATCGATCATCTTTTACGTTTTGTTCATTAAGAAGAAAAATCGCAGATGTATCGCCATTTTGTGAAAGTCTAAAGTGGAAAAAGTTTCATAACCGAGGCGAGTTATGAATAATAAACAAACGAACGGAGGCATTCGATTTCATGGAAGGTGAACGTCGCGACTGCGGTTTTGATCGTGGTATTACGTTAGAAAGTGGCTATTATATGCTTCTTATGCCCGATTAAATATCATAAAGATTATTACTGACGAAGTGCTCGCTAATTTCGTTTCTTTATGCTAGTCGAAACGCTCGCCGGTATTTCCTGCCGCTTAATACGATCGTTCTTACTACGTTTCACTTAATTAGTTGAAGTTCGTTTTTTACGGCTCCTTAACGCCTGCGCAGTTAATTAAAAATGTAATCAAGTTACAAGTATTTTTCAATGTTTCTCATAACTTTCGTAATAATCAGCTAAATGCTATTTCATCCTTGCTGAATATAATCTCTCGCCGATCGAAGATTATGTGCAAAATCTTATGAAATTAAGACGTTACTTTAACAATTTTAAGTAGTAATATTATGTTATCTAAGGTCATCGAAGGCCATGTTTGATAGGTCGTCGAACTCTTCGTCATGTCGATATATGGTCGTATCAACGAAAATATGCTACTATTTTTTAAAAATTAAGGATGACTCGAAAAATCTGAAATAAAATGTTTTTGAAGAAAAATTTTGTCCGTCATCAGTATTTGTTCGTGTCACTAAACTGATTAGATAAAAAAACGCATTGAATCCGAAGAAATTTACAACTAAAT
This sequence comes from Macropis europaea, assembly GCA_916610135.2. Classification (NCBI taxonomy): domain Eukaryota; kingdom Metazoa; phylum Arthropoda; class Insecta; order Hymenoptera; family Melittidae; genus Macropis; species Macropis europaea. The sequence continues at coordinate 17,564,064 of OU744345.1, read as the reverse complement.
GTTACGGCAGAAAATTGTAAAATAACAGAGAAAACAGGATAAATTTATACATACCAATTTATGAGGTAACCTGTAACTAATATTTCATAAACATAAATGGTGTATGGTTGGCCGTGGAACATGCATACAAAAAATTCTAAAAACACCTTGACATTTTAAATATTCAACATTATACAATATTTGACATAATACATGTGTCAAAATCAACTCGACCAAATAATTATTAATTCTAATTAAAATTCCGAACAAATTAATGATGCAATGATACCATCAAATAAGTAAACATTTATATCCGTCACAATAAATATGTATGAACTTACATCATCTTACATACATTATCCTGATTAACGGTCGAACCACATCAATGTTAGAAGAACACCGTCAAATCACTAAACATCAAACAGTATATTTATGTGTACCCATTTTTGTGTGTCTGACAAAGTATGGAATTTTTCATTATGATACAACATAAAACACTATCTTCAAAGTTATCCATGCACAGATGACACCTGCGTTAATTAAAAATTTAATTAACAATCAATTTTTCAATTAAAAGATTGTATTTCCTGCACATTTCATACTTTTATTTTCCATATCATAAGTATTCAGTGCGATCGCTTCATCGTTCAATAACTCGTATTGGACACTCAACGTGTTAATTAAATAATTATTGATTTTTCCACTATTCTCAGCGAATGTTACATTGCAAGATTACCATAGAAAGGCATGTGTACGACTGAGCACGTAAACATTTTCTTCCTCTGTGATTTACAATCAAAACAGCAATTGATGTCGTGTCCGATTACGAATGGCTGTTTCCACTGCGGCAGCCAACGTGTTTAAAAACTCGCATACCCTGCAGTATCCTCGTTACGATTTTTTGCGGTGTCGTTTCCATTGAGTTGTCTGACCGTCGCGGACGAAGTTCAAATAATGATGAAATGTGAATTGCATAATTGAATCGTATCGATGCGTGTTCCTCCCCATTAATCATGAGCCGAATGTTCACGCTCGAGCCGAGGTTGTTTTTGCTTTCCGGCGATATTGACGCAACGATCTCGCGACTCATCCTCGGCAGGCTTAATACACAGGTTCGTAGGTGCTTATTGAACACCCAGAGTTGACACCGATTGGCGGCGGCGATGCTAAACGACCCGCGGTGCAATTACACGTCGGTGTAATCACGATATCCGCTCCGATGCTGACTCACAATCAGCCTGCTCTCTCGCCCGTACGTATCCCTTTTGCCATTTAATCCCGAACCTGGTAATTTCGCGATTGCACGAGATCGAAGCTTGTGCTCGCGAGCGCTCGCATACACTTATCTATCGTTCGGCTATAAGGCAGAAAATCTGTTCGATTATAAATCAGCCGGTCGTCTCCTCGTTTCTAGAGCAATCGATCTCTATTTTACCTTATCTCTCGTAACTATAGGTGACGCGGTTGACACGCTGAACGCCGTGTCAGTTACCGGTGACTGACACCTCAAATTAAATTTAATGAAATAATTATTGATTGTCGCAAAATTCTGAGCAAACTTGATACTGAAACAATACTGTAGGAACAGAAGAACACCGCTAAGTACTAAAAAAATAGTGAATTATATCGTGTCTGATTAGGTATGGTCATTTTCACTGTGGCGTTCAACGAGTTAACACATTTCGCGGCAGTCAGGTAAATATACGTCTTTTTCGTGTTATCACTTACAAGTCGCGTGGAAGTACGTTGACCTGTATACAGTACAACCTCATTTATCCGAACACTGGTCGTTCGAAAATTGGTCATCATATCAGTTGCAACCTAAAATTGTCACCAGTGGTACTAAATTTTATACCAATATGCATTTTACATTCCAAAATAAAATTATCATTTTTGTATGGAACACATTTATAATGTGAGTTCTTCTGTTTTGAAACACAGTTCGGATAATTGAGGTCCTACTGTAGTTTTATTAGGTACTGTTATAATATTTTTGCGAGTATTTAACACGCGAAGACTGAATGCTGTAAACGATCAGCGTTTGGCTTGTCCAATTTCTATTGCATCTCCAAGCTGAAATTATTAAAATTCCCTGTACTTTCGCCGACCTTCAATATAACTTTTTGAAAAAGAAGTTTGGTATTAAGATACAATGAGTGAGACAAATAGTTACTAAATTCCTAACTCTTTCATTTTGTAATGTTTGAAGTGAAAACTGGGCGTTAGGAGCGGAACGATAATCCTTCAGACAACGACCATTGATTTCTATTGTTTATTCACACCGTCATGCTATGCTCTCTCGATTCAATAAAAGAATATTCACTTTATTTATTGTTCAGTTTCATGTTCTCAGAAAAATCTCGTTTGTGTTGTGACTTGATATGAACCCTACTCTGAATTTTTGAATATTAATTGAAATTAAAGACCAGCTTGCTGGACCATAAATTGGCCGATAGCATGGCAGACACTCTCTCAGCAGTGAAAGCATGAAACATGGATTAAACCCCTGTCTGTATTAACAAATACAGTTACAGCTTTAAACAGAATTTCTATAAGTATCAATTCAACAGACACAATATTTCTCAACACCCTCAGCCAAGGCAAATTTTACACATCAACAAAATAATTCATCAACTCCTCGAATAACTCTCGCGGGCTCCCTCGAGGTGACAATAATATCAAAATCAAAATTCGAAGTGTCGCGGAGGAGATTGGAACGCGAGTTACATCGACCAGCGAGAGGGGAGACGAATTATCGATGGACCAGATCGAAAGTTGGGCAACAATTTCTAAATGTTGCAATTTGAGAATAAATTGCCCGGCCGATCGAGTGCAATCGCTCGGTAGAGCCGGCAGCGCGTTCCTAGTTATTGCGGTAACAGTGTTACAATTTTGTAACTGGTTCGACCTTTTCCCACTTTCTCTCGATCGGTTCGCAACAGAAAGGACAGACATGTCACTGACAGCTCGTTGCCAGAACACGTACGGCCTTGCCGAGGAAAGTTGACCACCGGCTCCTACACCACGCCCTACTCTGGCATTCTTGTCTACACGCACACATGCACGCGTGTACAGGTCGAGCCACGCGATTGGGCCGGCTTATACCTCGAGTTTGGATGGAGATACAAAAATGTTGTACAGGAAAAAATTGAATGGCACGGTAAGATCTATTCTTCCATGACTTCACTTTTTTCATAAGTGCAACGGCGCATCTAACAAATGCGATTGCACCTTCTTTTTAAATCGAACTGTTATATTTTTTTCACCTAGAAGAATTCTTCAGAATGTTCTGGGTAAAAAAGTATTAGGGTACAATGTTAAGAAAATTAAGGATTTGTGAGATATTTCAAATTTTTTATGAGTCGTCTGCTCTGTTAAAGATGTTCGAACACTCTGCCTTTATATAGTCGGCGTCTCATAAATCCTTTTTTGTTTTGTTTTTTATAATAGAATTAATATGGTTACTGTTTATGTTTGAACAATGTAATTGAATTCGCTCTTTTAAGTCTTCCACAGAAATAAGTAGACGTGAGTACACTTTATTCTTAAGGCAACCCCACAACAAAAATTAATCTACTCACTTATAGTGGTTGTTGAAAAAAGTTGAGGCCAAATTTCAGGAGCATGTAGTGCTCATCAAGGCAAACAGAAAGGTCTTAACAAACATAGGTACAAGAATCATTAGTTTCGAAGTTATAAGATGTCCTCATCAGTGAATTATCACCTCTGTCTAGACTTTAGGACATATATTCAATATGTCTACCATTCATTTGAACACATGCTTCGGCACATTTTCTCAAAAGGACACACAAGTTGAAAGATCCTTCGCTTCGTTTTTCAGCTTTTATTTGAACCCTTTCAGCACGATGAACTCATGTATGAATTCCGAAAATTAGCTATCAGATGCTACAGGCCTTTATACTGGACTGGATGCAGCTAGTTACAATATGCTAGGATTCTATGTATTTGGACGAATTATTACATTAAATGGGTTATTAAAATATACATATTTCGTTAAGTGTGTTATAATTTTATAACAATGAAGTAACTTCATAATTGACGCTCTACATATTACAGATATGAAATACTTAATTCAATACATGTTTTACTCCAGCAAATTACAGCACACGATGAACATTTTTCTAGAGAAAATTTTAAGGCTCTAAGGGTTAATAACTGATAAATTCTAACAGCTCTCTCGATAGATTTAACACGTAGAGTCTATTATTCTTTAACAGGCTTATAATTGGAAAGGCATTGTAACTCTGAAAATAATGATTTGTGTACCCATGTTTATTAAGAGCTTTTTGTTTGTTTCGACGAGTACTACAGATTCCTGAAGTATGACCGCAACTGTTTCAACACCCTGTATAACGAATTATTGAAACTGAGGGTGGACTTAATCTAGCTTCTCCTATGTATATAAAATTAAACACCCTGACTCATTTTAGAGTTATTTAGAGTGTCTGCAGATTACATAAAGAAGGTTACTTTCAATTTTCATTCGTCAGTTATAGTATACATTGCTAATATAGTTCTGTGCACAAACCGGTTTTTGTAATAAATAAACGATTTAATACTGCCGAAAAATGTTTTCCATATTTTCCCACAAAATACACTTTATATATTTTTTTCATAACGAAAAAAATTCATGCGTTAAGGTGTTGGGTAGAATACATCAGAATACATTGGGTAGAATACATTATGTTCGATAAAATCTGCAAATGTGCCAAAACTTGTGGACGGCAGTGTACATACGTGCACGCGAGCGCATGATAGAAGAGAAGTTTGCCAGACGCACACGATCCCGTGGGCGGATAGTTTCTTCTTGGATTAATGACCAAAAGTGGGCTAAACACAGCTTTTGCTCGGACACCGGGCGATCAAGTGTGATTTCACTTTGCAACCGGTGCTCGATTTTCTCCGCCCACGTATCGAATCTCGGACACGCGATATCTCGATCCGCGTTGTACTATGAAATCGTATGTCCGACGCGATGTTCGAGCAGTCGATAGCGTCGGAACCTTGTTTGATAACGGAACGCTCAAATTGAACGTAGAACTTTCGTAAATATACACGGTGTTCGCTTTAATTTGATCATTTCAAGTATCAGATCACCCTATGTATAAGTAATGTTGGTCCTAATCTTATAAAATACAGGGTGTCCAAAAAGATCGGGGCCAAACTTATACTACGTATTAATGAAGTCGAGCTGATAAAAAAAGTTCATATAAACTTATGTCAACAAATGCTTTATTGAAAAGTTATAAGCGTTCAAAGATTTTTATCAATTGTTATGACAGTTATAATGTTCGAAATTTCTTCCTTTTACAAGAATGCAGGCTTCCATTCGTCGAACTCTTTCGGGTATTCCTACTGTATTAGAAATAATAGTAAATGCATTTTGAATACATTTCCAAAGCTGGTCTACTGTTTCTGTCATATTTTCATGAACGAACTGTACAATTTTGCCTGTAAATCTTTGAACGCTTATAACTTTTCAATAAAGCATTTTCGGACATAAGTTTATACGAACTTTTATCATCTACTTGGCCTCATTAACACGTGGTATAAATTTAGCTCCGACCTTTTTGGACACTCTGTATATTTCAAAGAAGTAAGAATTTATTATTCGATTTATGCAGTTCAGCATATCTAAGTTCGTTAACAATGCACATTTTATGGAGTAAGTGAAAGAAAAAGTGTACTCTTCAACATTTCAACCGCAGAATGCACTTCAGAGAAATACAATCACAAAAATTACTCCAAAGAAAATGAATGTAGGCACATTCTAAAAAATATAACCAAACACGTTCGAACTGTACATACTTTGTACATTCACAGAAAATCTATAATAGCCATTGAAGCAGACGTTGTACGCTGCAGATAATTAAACATACTATTTTGTAGATCGCAGAACAAGTTGTGTCTTTCCTTAAATGACACCCGTCTCCGTAGGGAAACGAAGCTGTCATAAAATCTATAATTTGCCGCTTGTGCAACAACAAGACTCGCGTGGAAAAATCTGCCTATCAACAAATCGCTAACTGTATCCGCGTAACCCGTTTTACACTATGTAAAACACAATCTCTTATTACAAATTATACGTTTCTCGAACGTCAGCGCGGTCATATGGAGACGCGATAATGTCGCAACCGAACAATATACCAAAGTATTTATGTACATATGGTCGTTGTATCTTCTCGTTCTCTGTTAAGGGGTATTTCTAGCGTGACGGTCGAAAAATGATGCGATTTTTGAGAATTTTCTTAAAGTAAAGTAATAAACATACGAACTTAAAATTTTGTAGCTTCATTAAGGAATGCTTGAAGAATATGCAATTATTTTTTTATGCAAAAATACTGATTCTGCTCAAAGTTATAGCGGTACTGCCGGGGCGCCTTGAAAAAATTTATCTGCATGACTGGAATAAATTCTGCCAAAGTTGTCCGAATAAAAAAAAAATAAAAAGATTCTTAAGCTTCTTCTTCCTTGGCAAGGAGGACAGTGAAAAGTCGAGTTGTCGTGGTTCGAAGCCGGAACACGTACGGCCTTGTCGTGGATAGTTTAACCACCGACCTCACCACACCTTATTCCGGCATTCACCACGATTACGCGCGTGCACCCACACAAACGCACCTAGATACTCATATAAATTGAGTGGGCGAGCTTTTCTTCTGGCGAAAACGCGAACGGAATAATATTACGACTTTTCGCGCGAATTCGCGGACACTGATGCCTCGTTCGCTATAATAATCTATTTGGCCTTTATGCACCTATTAAATAATTGTTATATTAGAGTCATTTGGGTCAATTGGACTCGATATTAAAATTAAATACTGTAAATACACAAATCTAGTGAATCATAATGTAATTTAATTAATAAAAACTAAAATTACTTTATTGTACGTTAAATTAATTCTAAAAAAATCAAATTCAAAGAGATAATCGATTTTTAATTAAATGATTAAATCTACATTCGAATGGTGAAGATTTTTCTCGATTTTTATTACTAATTATTGAAAATAATATATGTAGGTATATAATTAAAAATATTGAATCAATTAAAAAACCTGAATGGAGAAAGGTAATCAATTTTTAATTAATTGGACAAATCCACATTTAAATGGTGTAGATTTTTCTCGACATTTATTATTAATTATTGAAAAAAATATATGTATATAATTGAACATATTAAATTAATTTTAAATATTGAATTGAAAAAGGTAGTCAATTCTTAATTAATGGATGAAATCTACATTCAAGTGGTGAAGATTATTCCCGACTTTTATTATTAATTATTGAAAAAATGTATATATACTGAAAAATATTAAATCAATTAAAAGTATTGAATGGTTAAAGGTAATCGATTTCTAATTAATAGATTAAATTCCCATTCAAATGGTGAAGATTTTTCTCAATTTGTATCATTATCAATTGTATTCACATAATTCAATAGCCTCTTTTACTTCGTTCAAATTCAATTGTCTTATTGTATTAATTATTTCCTCTTCTGAAAAATCGTTCTGCAACATCCCACAGTATTCGCCAATAACAAATTCTCCTCGCGTCTCGATTTTCCGACGTCAGGAAATGTCAGTACGAGTTTCACAGTTTTCAATTTAAAATCGTTTTCCCTCGCAAAATTCGTTCTGCACGGGCGTTATTGCCCAACAAAGCTGATCGACGATTGAAACTTCAGTGGATACGCCGGTTAACCTGACGTCTAATTTTCTCATGGCACGTTTGTCTGTGCCACGATCGAAAGACAAAAACAGGAAAGAATGTTGTTCCTTTTCGGGATGTTTCATCAAGCAGCTGTGCTCGCGATCGCTTCTGCTAACAGAGCATTGCATAATCTCATACGCCATCGGTCGTTACGACCGGCACCGTCTGATGTATGCGCTCGCTGTACCGTTACTTTCGGGATCATTTTCTGTTTCTCTAGAACGCTTCCAACGCGTTCCACTGATTTATTAACCTGAATTTCCCTTTCCGTCTTCAGATGCCCCCGAGGCTCTTCGATCGATTCAACTCGACCGTACAGCATGGTGGATCATATACATATGTCACACTCCAAATTTTCATTTATTTTTAATGTGATACAAGCTACTGTCCACAAGTATCTGGACACCTAGCAAATTCGGATAAATAGCGTATTAACCCTTTGCACTCCAAGCAATTAGACTATACGTTGGTAGTCAACTCCAAGGAGTTTTTCCTTAGATTTCTGAGTTACACAAAATGACCACGAAAAAATCTTGGCAGTTTGTTAGATTATACGACATGTTTTCAAACTTTAAATTTTTATTAACCAAACATAATCATACATAAATTAATAATTAAATTAATGATACAATGTGGGCAGTACAGCTGGCCTTAAGAGTACAAAGGGTTATAAATAATAATATAACTATTATTATTTTGATTTATGGTACTATTTATCTAATGGAGTAATCTTCTTTGGCCAACACTATAATAACAACACGTTTTCTGTCGATAATTCCTCTCCTGAATTCATGGTTGCGATCGTTAGCATTGTTAAACTCAAACTAAAATCAACTGAGCCTGTACCCTTTTGGTCTCATGGTTATGGATTTTAAGTGATTGATATTCGTTCAGAAATTTGTATAAATATCCAACTCTGGTCAGAAATAAACATATTCAATACATTGTGACGTAGAGAAAGAACAAACGGGAGACAAAGCCGTCTAAAACTGGATCCTTTCATACTACGGTGGAACACCGATTATTCGAACACGGCTTATCCGAAAATTCTTTTTCTATGTTAATTATAAGATGGAATTATCATTAGTGGCATTGTATACTTTATTTTGTACTGTCGTGTATTTTTATATTTTAAAGCAAACGTATCATTTTTGTGAGAAACATAGGTACAATGTGAGGCATCTTACTGATTACAGTTCGGATCATGAAGGTTCTACTGTACATCTACATGTATGACTTCACTTATAACAATTTTATGAACATGATTTGTTAGTAAATATTGCTTACGTTCTTCAATAATGGCATAATATTTGTAGAATAAACGAATAGAGAAACTCTATTTGTAAAATATTTCAGTGACATCCGCAAATATGTAAGTGTCCGGATACTTTTGGACCAGTGTATGTGTCCTATCTCTGCTGCATGTTGCGCCATATTTGATAAGCTATGGTGCTACAATTTTCAAGCATAATCAGACGTAAAACAAACGAGGACGATGCAAACTCCCTGATTGCAAGAAAAAGATATTTGTAGCTTGTGAGAAATGTGAAGTTACATTTTACCTGAACAAGGACACAAATGGTTTCAAAGTGATCCCTGTGTCACAATATAGCGCACTCCAATTTTTTTCAAAAGATAAAGGTTCGAACGATGTCAAAATCTTTTGTTCAATATGTCTCTCATGAAGTATGCCCCTTGAAATATTTTATTCGGTCAAAACAAAAGAATCATGCATAACGGGTTAAAGACGCTTTTGGACATTGTTGTCAACGTCCATCAATTTATTGTTACATCGTTGAACCGTCCTCCACACGCAGACATTTATTTTGGAGTAGGTTTATCATACGTTGTCCAAGATTCGCTATTTCTGAGTAGCATTTGTATATTTGGCATAATAATGTTCTGTTCACGACGTTAGTATTCTTATTGTTATATCGCTGAACTGTCTTCCACAGGCAGAAATCTGTTCTAGATTGGATTTATGTCATATTCGCTGAAACTCTGCTATTTTTAAGTGGTATTTCACTTCGCAAGCGAATATCCGTTGCACAGATTCTACTCTTTCTCTGATTTCTTTTTATTGAGTTTTATTTTATTGATATTACTTATCAGTTTTACACACAAGTAACACAAAGTGCATGCAAAGTTTTGCTTTGAGGGTTTCATATTTTGAGAAGTAGAATTAATGTGAGAACTAATGAACGTCGTGTGCTAGGACGCTTAGTAAAGAACTTCTAATAGCAAAGTTAAGAGCTGGATGTGACCTTAAAGTATCAAGTATCTAGACCATTCCTAGTCAGACACAAGATAATCAGATTCATTTTTAGTATGTTCAGTGCTTCAGTGAAAACAGCCACACCTAAACAGACACTATATAATTTACTATTTCTTATATAAATCACAAAGAAAGAAAAAAGATTTGAGTACTCAATTCTGTTCTTCTGTGCCTAGATTATTGTTTCAGCATGAAGTTTGCTCAGAATTCTGTGACACTTAATAATTATTTAATTTAATTAAATTTGAGGTGTCAGTCACCGGTGACCGCCACGGCGTTCAATGTATTAATACAATAAATATTTTATTGGCGCTACGTTCAAGTATTACTTACTGGAAAGGAAGAAAAATATGCAAAAATGCTTCGTTATAGTGCGCAATTGCTATGCTGCTTTTATAATACTGAAAGTGATTTCTTCGAGACAATGACTGGTATCTTAAACTGAACACTATATTTAGAAACAAAAAGAAAGAAATCGAACAATCAAGGCATTACAATGTAAATATAAAACGATTATAGTCGCCCGCTGGCTATAGAACGCGTTCTTTATTATATCACACTATTGTCGCCTGCCAGCGCGAAAGGTTAAAAGCAAAGTCATTGTGAAAGAGCCTTGCAGGATGCTTGGAACGCTAATCTACCTCCCACGAAGAATTTCCTAAATTTCATTTCTATATTTCGAGTTCATAATGCAGAATACTGTGATTTTTGGAGTTCTGTATAACTTCCGAGAATATTTCCACGATTCAGATTATTCAATAAATATTTCCAATTCCTCTTCACTGAGAAGAGAGGACTACCTTTTTATTTGTTGGTTCTTTAGCCTTCCATCAATTAAATATAAAAGTAATTAACCGGCATATGCATGTATATATGTACGTAAGTACATACATATTAATCATTCGCCATGATAAAACGCGTAATATTTTAGTAACTTTGAGAAACGTTAGAAATTAGTAAATTTTTTCTTCATTCTAGCATTTGCCATGCTCGAAATTAATGATACCAGTTGATGCTGAAATGACTTCTCTTAAGACAACAAAAAATTATTCAACATGGAATCAAAGGACTGTTTGAGTATTTGAATAAGAACACAGAAATTAAAATTCAGTATCTCGATAGTTAAAAGTACCTACAATTGTTAATTTGTTTACGTTTGTTGGCGTCATATTTAAATACGATATTACTTGAAGGGTAAGGGGGCAAAACAAGGAATATCTCAAAGCAGCTTTTTGAGAAAATCAATTTTTAATACTTAGTCAACCAGTAAAGAACCAAGTTCAATGAATTTAACTGTATTGTTCATAGCATGAGATGATACTCTAGTCAGGCACCAGGGGAAAAAATGTACAAGAAAATCGTTGTTTTATATTATTTTAATTTTGATTTCAAGTTGAACACTGCAGAATAAAAGTAGAACATTTTTCCCCTTACCCTTCACTCATGGAATCAGCCGATAGTTTCTCGTTTTCCGACGCTGTCGTCTCGTCTGTCGCTCGTCCCCTTTTCCCTCGTCAGCTGTTGCTTTTACACGTTATCAATCACCTGTTTCGCATGATTATCGTGTCCCGCGATCTATAATTTCCGCCGCGATGCGCAATCCTTTTAATACCAGCGCAACAGCAGTTGTGTTCCCGACATTTCCCCGACGGATTTTCAGCCACAATAAATCCGCTGGTTTCGCGTTACCTTCGAGGATTTATAACCACCCTCCAGGCACATTACGATATCTTTTTATTTTTCATACGGATAACGTTAGATTCAGGTGTTCGTGCGAACGATAATTCACATATGCTCTGCACCGTTGCATTCTGGGCGCGGTTCGACGCTGCTCATTTAACAAATTTCACTATCACCCGACGAAACTATACTCCGTGACGAAATAATAGCACATATTAATAGTTTTCTACGATTTTTATTAATAATACTTTAACCCGTTCACTGTTGCATGTGTCATAATCAACCGGTACGCGTGTGCTGGATTTATTTCACATTTGCACGTAAGAATTTCTTTCGGCATTTCGCAATTATGAGTTTTATGTTTTGGATGTTTTTTTTGTTCGTTCGTACAGTGAAAGAGTAATTTTGAAGTCTTTTTTAAATTTTAGTATTTGAATATTCCTTATTTTCTTACATTTTTTACTATCTATTATATGTTTTTGTTTTTACCATGAAACCTTAAAGGAAGCTATTTATAATGAACTGACTGCGGACTTTTATGCAATTTAACATATTCAAGTTTGCAGATTTATACATATACATTTGTACTACGCTCATGATTTGTTATACATCGCATTCATCTAAACTATAGTAATAATTCACCAAGGAAGTAGACAGGTTGAGAAAATTGACTTTTACGATAACTACCCGTAAAATCACATAAAACCAAAACCTCAAAAAAATTCTTAATTACTATGAGTGCGGCTAGTGCCTGAACCACAAAAAACTAAATATATCAATATTCACGATTTTTAGAGCTGTTTCAAGGTCAAAATATCCGTAAAAAATCGATACTCATTCTTCAACTCGATGCCATTTTCTCAAAAATCAGTTTTCTCGTTTTCCTTTAAAAGTAACACGAAGGTGTGCTATCATTTTGTGGCGGTGCGTATCACCTACTCGTAAATGTTAAACGCCCGACACACAAGGTGTTCGTTTAACTTTCGAACGGTTCTCCACCGCCGCCCAATATTTCACTTAACACCGACAGTCTGGTTAATTGGATCATTTATTCCGGCCTGTGAACGCTCTTTCTTATTTTTTTCACTGCCCCTTTAGCCTGATTCTAAGCTGGAGCATACTATTACAGCTCCGTTCGTCGAAAGGTCAGCGCGAATCCGGATACAAAGACCGGTAGAAAAAGGCGTTGGAGAACGGTGGAGAACGGTGAACGCGTGCCACGGAACATTTTTTCTCATTCGCACCTCGCCCCAATCGAGAAAAATCAATTACAGACCGATTTATCATGCCCCGCAATTTATCATCCGTTCAAGCGTAAGACTTTAATCACGTTTTTACGTGTACTCTAGGTTGTTCCCGTTCCTTTTGCATCGACTTTCTTTTCTCAGACCTCTGTTGCTGCGACTTTGATACAGGAAGTGAGGATTTTAATGATCTGTGCTTCTGGAGGACGTCGAGTAACTGTGCAGAGTATTTACAGAAAGTATTTAGAACTGACAAGCTAGATACAGGGGTTGGACAAAATAATGGAAAGGCCTCGTACATTAAGAAAATTCTTTATTAACCCTTTGAACTCCTATGTCTAGTCACACTCGACATTTTTAAATTGCCAGTTTAAGTATGTATTATATTTCGCAATATATTTTTTACCTAGATAAGCAGTATTACATGTATATTTTTTGTAACAAAAGAAGTCCTTGAAGTGGTCAGGTACCTGATTGTTTGTACCTAATTGGTTCCTATCAAGCAACAGTCTTTTGAAATACATTTCAAATAAAACACATAAAATAATAGGGAGTTATTGAAATGAAAATTAAAAAAGTTAGCAGTTCAAAGGGTTAATATCGTGCAAGACCACAATTGGCGTCTAATACAGCCTGAATTCTCCTGTGAATGGAATCATACAAATCCTGAATAATGTTCAACGAGTTATTATAGCATTCTTCAAATACGATCGCAATGTATACAACTTCACGGCTACTAATCTCAACTACACGATACACAATTTACAAGCAATGTTTCCATTATTTTGTCCAACCCCCGTAGTACCTAACAAAGTGAATAAATGTTGTGTGAACGTGCAGTACGTCGAAAATGTGTTCGTACCCTATCAACTGATAATCTTGCGCAATTTATACTTTTTTGAGAGAAACTTTATGGTAATTTTGTTGACAGAGACTCCTGTCATTTAAAATAACTTCTGACTCCATGATACTACAGAAAATTGTTAAATAAAATTGTAATGTACCAGCCTCTGACTAATACTTTATCTAACATCCACTGACTCAAACACTATCTTTCCACATCATTTCGGCCCTTTTCTGTATTTTCTACCTGCTTCAAGAAACTCCGCATGAATCAGAAATCCCTTTAAAAAACTTTAGTAACTAAGTACATTGTACGAGTTCCGTCTGTTGCATTAGTTGTGTCAAGTTTACAATGAAGCCTCTTCGTCAAAACTTGGTAGGCCAAATATTATTATGTGTGATCGTCCATTATAAAATACGTTGTATTTGGAGGGCCTCGGAAATTATAAATCTACCCTTATTCATACCGCAAAACAGCCAGCGTGCATTAAAAAAAGAAACGTCTACGAAAATAACAGAAAAACCTTTTAAATCCACACGCTGTCAGACGAACGTACCAGGCGAGTCACTCGTACCACCAAACCACAGCATTGTTTATAACTTGCATAATACTGATTTTTCCACCTACGTTCACCAGATCTGTGAGACCTGAACATTTACTTTATCAGCCATCTGTCACGTTTATTTGCTATTATCCGACACGCGGCGTGCAACGGGCGCAACACGCAAACTGGCGTAACAATGGAAAACCGAAGCTGGCGCAGAATAATACGCAAAATTATGTAATAATCGAGCAAAAGGCGGGAGCACAAAGAGCAGCATCGGTAAATAAGATCATCAATCGTAATTAGAAGGATACACGTAACACACTGTACGCACCGCTTTCGATCATTCGATTCGCGACGTCTCGTTCCTCGTCCATGGACGCCATCTTTGCTCCGATGCTTATTTACTTATCATTATTATCGTGCCTCTGTTATCGACACTTTCGTGGGTAATTGGACGAACCGTGGCAGGATGAAGATCGATCGTCAGATTCGATTTCTGTCGCGGCTGGAAAGCTGGCGAACGACCGCCGGTTGTTTACTTTACTGCAACCGAACAGAAGCGCGTGGACCCACCGCTTCTGAATTCTTTCGAACCGGATAATTAATTATGCTCTTCGGTCCCTTCACGGTCCGCCTACCATGTCCGGAAAGCTACCGAACGGGCCTCGTGAAAGCCGATCTTCATGGAGCCGATCGAGAATCGACACTCCTGCGGCGATGGGAAGGATGTCGATACTACCGATACCAGAGTGTGTAATATACATAGTTATGTACTTACACTGTCGTCCATAAGTATTAGGACACTTGTCATTTCTGTCGGAAGCATGATATCTCATCTGGAAAAATGCTTGAGAAGAGTTTTAAGAGAATAATGAAACAAAAATCGTACACTAGCCATTCCTCTTATCTGACTTGAACTCAATTGAGATAATATGTGTAAGATTATGTCAAGAAATAACACCAGACTATGTTTTACAGAGGTATATATTCTTAGGTCCGTTCAACTCAGCGGTTCGAAATAGAATGTCCCTTGACTCTTCCTAAAACCATTTCTCCCGACTCGTCTAGCATAGTCCTTACACCCGGAGTTAGGTTTTGAACGGCCCCGGGGGTGGTGTCAAGAGACAAACACCTGACGCCTTTGTCTCTGACCTTGGTCACGCTGTTTAGGCCGCGTTAGACGCAGCATGTGACGTCTTACATGTGGGATGAACTGAACTCGGAAGAGAGAGAATCTTTGGGACATATAGAGGGTGGGCCCTTAGGCGGTAGCTGATAGAGAGAACAGAGGATGAACGTAGGACTTATGTATACACTGTCCCCAGCGCGAAACTAGTTCCTTTAGGCCTTCTTTGAAGGACTTTTGGGGAGTTTCTTTTATCCACTGGTTTCCAGCAGTGTTTGTTCGTTACATCGATCAACCCAACAATAAACAGTACTTTTAGATTCCGCAGAGTTGTCAAATACTCCATGTATATAATCGTTGAACGACTTCAGATGGCTTTATGCCCTCTTTCCATAGAAAGAAACTAACGGCTCTTTGAGAATTCAGAGTGTTTTCCATGTTCGCAGGGTTAACGCGTCAGGAACACATCTGTACTCGCCTAGTGGGCGAACAATACTGAACGGCATTGACTGGTATCGTTAAGAAAATGTGTCAGTACTTGCCTGTGCATAATAGCATCACTAGGCTTGCATCCCCGCGCTGCTTCTGAATTCCCAGAATTTTGTAAACACCTCTTGTATATTTACCATAGCCGGATGCTTGAAAAATGTAAACAACTCCCAGCTGTCCGAACCTCAATCCCAACTCCTCACGCGAGGTTGATTCGGCGTGCGAGGTGCGCTCAGGGACATCATTTATTTCGAAGAGTACGTGTACGCAACAATGATTTACGAAGTAACGGAACGTTTAAAGGAAACCTACGCATGCTATCATTCACGCGCGCCTTGCCGTTCGCAATTTATGCGGATGCATTCTTCGTGCCTTTTTTTTTATATAGAGCGCGCCGAGTGCTTATCATTGGCGTTTCTCCACCCTCTATTATTCTGCGATACGTATCGATTTATTGCCGTCTGTTTTGCTCGGAAACGCGGCGGAGACGATAGCCTTGAATGTCAGCCGGGAATGTGAGAGCAATTCGGTACACGATATCGACTCGATGGATCTGCGATACTAATTGAATAATTCTGCATGCCCCGCTTTTGTTGTTGACACGGCTCGAATTCGCTCTGGCTGTTCCTAAAGGGATTGGACATCCGGGACGTTGCGTAACTGCTCTCGGATTGTCTCGCGATTGTCGCACGCAGATGTTCGTATCGACGATAACGAAGTACAAGAGATTCGAAAGGAGAAGAGTTGCTGGATACCAAGCCGTGGAATTGAGTAGAACATTTTTCAAATCTAGCAAGAGGTTTGTTCCGCCACACGGTGTGGCGTTGTATAGGAATCTAAGGGCTGCTTCGAAAATTCCTATGTATTGTAGACATAGACGGTATTTGAAAAACTTGGGGTCAAACTTCAGGAGTATGTAGCACGGTAAATGCCTCTAGCACCTAATATCGTCTACCCGTAATATTTTGACAAGAAAAGCGTTGGTAGAAATCGGCAATGGACTGAAGTTGTAGCCAAACATGTATAAAGAGACATATTTTATTGACAGCGTTACAAATAATGTCTCTTTTGTTTGAGACTAATTTGATATAAAAAACATCTCTTACGTATTGCTTGAGAAAGATTTGAAATTTGGTAGGCGATATTAGGTGCACTTACTCTACTTACTCTTTAAAACAAACAAAATAGTCTTAACCCTCATGAGATCGTGCGGGGTACAGGTGCATCCCATAACATATTTTTTCTGACATACCTTCATAACATTCGCAAAATAATATTTCTTCTTTTCCTTCCTGTGCGTTTCATGTCGAATCGACTGCGAGGTCATTAGCGACGATGTTAGGTCTGGATGGACTATATTTTGGTGTACATGTTTGTTTCTTTGAGGCAGTTTATTGTATTTCTTATATGATTCTGTGCTGTTAGAGCTGTGTCTGGTTTTATGCCGTATTTCTGTCTTTATGGTTCTGTTCTTCTGCACACGTACAATATGTGGTCGGTCGTTAATGCTCGGTTTTGACATAAGTCGCGGTGGGGTGGCTCTGCTTTTTTGATTAGGTGTTCATGTGTTATTTTACTGTGTCCAGCTCTTAGAGAATAATATTATTTGAAATAAGTGTAATGAATGAAATTTGCTTTTCAGTATTATAATGATTTAATACTGGTTTAAGTTCGTGTCTATTTATTTAAATAAATTTACATACATACTCTATATCCCTGAAGTGCATAAAAATGAAATGGAATTATTTTGTACGATGCACGGTCTTTAGCGCCAGTTTTAGAGCACGGCTCTATGAGGATTAATGAACATATGTCCAAGTATCATTAATTTTGCAGTTACAAGTTGTTATTCTTCAGTTTACTTTTGTATCATTTAATAAGTATAGTTCATTCTTAGACAAATTCTGAAATGGTGGATTTATATTTCATGTACGGTAAAACAAATGGCAATGCTAAACAAGCACCACGTTTATATGAAGAAGCTTTTCCGAATCGCAGCCACCCTATCAGTATAGTGTTCAGTACCATACATCAACATATTTTATAACTAATGGAAACATCTTGTAACTCCGAAACTAATCATATTTGGACCCATGTTCAGGGATATATGCCCGTATAAGGGTTTGATCCTTTTAAACAAAGAAATATTGGGTTGCAACTCCGCAATCCTCTAGAGTTTTCGTCTGAAAACGTTTATTAACCTCTTAGCTGTGAATGACGAGTATACTCGTCATGTGAGAAAAGTAATTACCATTCGTTATTAAAATATAAATAAATTTAAACAATAAAATTATTGATTTTTCAAAAGAAAACAAGTGCTATTTCCTTATAATTTAATTCAATTTTACAGCAGCTGCACATACTCTGTGTTTGACAACGTAGATACACACTTTTAAGAAGCGGTACCACAGCTAAGAGGTTAAAATCCCGAGACTAATGTTTTATTCAATTTACCCACATTTGAATTTCGAATGTTTCTTCGCCGTAGTTCCAATAATTTTTTGACCGCCTGCTGGCAGAGTTGAGGGAATTTCAGTAAAATTAAAAAAATCGCGAATTCAGCTGGCAACCTAATAAATGAGGATATGAAATGTTACTTGGTGTCGACCAAGTGGCTTGATAATCTGCTTCTATCTAACACCTGAAATTCCACGGTTCGAAAGGAATGGTCATCCATCAAACGCTGGTTACACGTGCGACCAGGTAATCAGTCATTCTATCAGCGGACCACTGACACGGCGAAGGCTGCTCTAGAATAATTTCAGCCAGAAGACAGGCCGGGAGGGTCGATTCGCAAGATATCTGGCAGGTATTAAGGGTACGAAGACACGTGAACGTCCTCCGGAGGAAGACATCCGGGTCGACGTCCCAGTTTATACACGTGCAGGCGCATGCGTGCTCCCCTTCTTCGGCGCTTTCTTGCTCGAACCGTTTGTTTCAGGCTAATGACGTCAACGACCGATCAATTTACGGCCGATCTCTTTCTCTTTCGCGTCATTACGCGTGCAAACCCGCTAATTGGCTGAGATTTTTCAGCCGCAACAGAGGAGCTGGCTACCCACGAAATCGGTGAAGTAACTGCGATCCTTTTAGCGCGCTACCTTCTTCAGCTTCTCTCCTGAACCCTCATTTGGTGTCGTGGATTCGCGTCATACACACCCCCGCTCAAAAGTCTTACGACACCCGTTTTACAACCCTTACACGTCTCCCACTTTCCTAACTTAATTTGCCGCTTGGTGTCAAATTGACACAATGGTAAAAAATGAATATAATGAGAAGATAAATAGTTACATTTGCAAATTCTTTTATTGAAAATAAGGAAAATTAAATTCCTGTAAATTCAATACATTTAAATAGAATATTGTTCGCATCGTTTACAAATAATAAAACGATGTGCAAGGCGTACTGTTTTTTTTACATTCATCGGATTTTTGTGAGAAAAATGTGGCATGTACGAAAACATTGTTCTTTTATCTTATTGATCCCTTGAAACTATTTAAATTACGTACGAAAATTTTCTCGTAGCGTCATAGCTGGAGAATATAATTAGGTGGCCTCTTTTACGTAACCCACCCTGTATACGAGTGACACGGCGCTCGGTGACGGAAATCATCACGTCGAAACATGAATGTATTTTTAATGATTTGTTAGTACCTTCTGTTCCCATAATTTCTGAGCTGCTACCAAAAAAATAAAGTCATTACCTGCGCCACAGGGTACATCTCTGAGAGCAGGTGACGTGGTCTTTGAAAATAATGCGTCATCAGAAGAAATAACTTCTTGGGATGACGATTAAGAACGCTGTTGATAAAGTAATAAAACTTATATTTTGCTAATTTTTTTTTATTATTTTAGACTCCTTTTAATTAATCTTATGTAAATTTCCTGAGAAAACAGCTTCTTTTACTTTATGGCATGTTCTAACGATTCTATCCCACTGTGCGGCGGTCAAGGTGTAAAACCTAGCTTTCTGATCAGTAGACTGCGGATCTTTATGCAATTTAACATATCCAAGCTCGTGAAGAATGCACATTTTGTAGAGTAAGCGGAACAAAAAATTTACTTTTAATCATTTCAACCCCAGAGTGCAGTTTTGCCATAGTTGCATTTCATTAGTCCCATAGAAATCAAAAACATTCACATCTCAAAATGTATATCTGCATGAAAATCCACAGCCTAGTGATCAGTTTTCTCCTGAACGAAAATCAGTTTCCGCGGTTCGCGTTGCGTGTCGAACATTAATACGCAATAATTTCCAAAGTGTAACGCGCGTTACGTGGCCGGTCGCTAAGTGAGGCGAGAAAAAGGAATACCACGGGCCGGGAAGAAAAATAAGGAAGTAAAATAAAACGAGCGTGACGTAAGAGATGCTTGTTACATCGATAACCAGAACGAATCGCGGGCCCGCGCCGATATGCACGCTCCTACCCGTGAAACACGAAAAATTCACTTTCTAAAATTAAATTCGAAATGCATAATTGTTTCTACCTCCGCGGCGAAGATTAAAAGTCGCGATTAAAGGCCGGTTGCTACACGGTTTCAGTATTAAAGGCCTGACGCGCCTCTGTCAACCTGTTCCACGGCTTGTCGATTTTAATAAACACGATCTACGACCGATTGGCGAAATTTTGACTAACTTGTCGTTTATGAGAGCGGCCGCAGGAACCCGTTGCTCTGTCGCCAGGGTAAATCGATCGAGTCGATCGGGGTTATGTAACAACGAACAATATCTGTGACGAAACGATCGCCCCGAGAAACGTTCAATCGTATTGAAGGCGATTCAAACAAGTTCAATATCTACTCGTGAATGTTTATTGTGTAGTTCAATGTTTAGCGCTTTAAGGTCGCCATGAGTGACATTTCACTTTCAGGGACTATTTTTGAACGTCATTGACAAGTTTTACGATTTATATTGCCTGTTTCTTGGTATTTTTTCAATTCAGCTGTTGATGTAACGGTACGAGGACAGGGTAACCCTCATCCATCCCTTCTGTCAATTTGACAGATTTTTTCTCACAAAAATGCGATGAATAGAAAGGCAGTACGCCTTGGACATTGCTTTATTATTTGTGAATGATGCGGACAATCTGAAGAACCTTGTGCCTGAATATACAATGATTTCATTTTTTTTTATTTTTAATAAAAGAATTTTCACATTTAACTATTTATCTTTTCATTATATTGATTTTTTTACCGTTGTGTCAATTTTACACCAAGGAATAAAATTAAGTTGGGAAAATGAGGGGCGAGTGAGGGTTAATTCACTGATAGTGGTATTGATAAATCAAGTTTTTTTTTAGATATTGATTTGCGCCCATAGATACAATCTATACATGGCTGTTCATTGAAAGAAAAAGTGGTTTCAACTACTTATAATAAGACTTCATAGCAATATTCACTGCGCTACGATCATTAACATCTGACCGTGAAATTTATTACAATCAGTCTAATAAAACTTTTTGTTTCTCAAAATGAGGATATCGTTTTATAAACTACATTAACAAAAAAAATATTGAACTATAAATATATAAATTTGCATAGAAATCCGCAGTCTGCTTATAATAATCTTTTAAAAGAAATAATTCAAAGTGACCGTGAGATCCAGATAGGCATATTTCAAGTAGACTGCGAGATTTAGAAAATTATATTTAAAAGTGACCTCAAGATCTAAACAACCATACTTTAAGGTAACGTCAGGATCTAAAACAGAATATTTCAGGATAATCTTAGGATTTGAAACAAAATTTCAAGTTGATCTGGATATCTACAAAATTCGTACTAACTCTTAAAAACCTCATGTAACGAATCAAGTTTCCCTTTTTACTATTTAACCACCATGAAGGATTTGTAAGATACCTTCCCTTGTCGCTGACATACTAACTCATAACGGAATACACTACATACTCTAAACTATTACCTATGAAATGGAATTACAGTAGTACCTCGATTATCCGAGCTGAAGTTAGTAAGAAGATTGCTCACGTCACGTTTTACATATATTTCATGTAAACATAACTTTCTTTTAGAATATAAAATACTCCGTGATATAAAGTTAAGTACACAATGTCACTAATAATAATTGTAGTTTGAAACTGACACAGGAAGATCAATCGTCGGATGACCGCTGTTCGGATAATCGAGGTTCTACTGTATTCTTCTCAGAAAGAATAGATCCAGATATATAAACTGAATATGATAACCAAAAAAATTAGGTGAGTGCACAAGTTCTGTTGGTTCCAGCATTATTACTAGCTTTGTTTTATTAAATTTATTATCATACCCAGAAATTTGTAATGATTCTGGACTGGGTTCAAACGGGCCTTTCATATCATTCAGACATCACAAAAAAAAAACATTCATGATTCTCTAATATCCACTAGAATTAATATTCGCTCCAGCGCTTTGATATTGAACTTTACGCAATCAGGAATGAGGCCAAACAATTTTCTGTCCCGTTAAGAAATTGCATCGGCCGCTATCGACCGATCCGATCTCCCCTTGGAACTCGATCGCATTTTTTCGTAACAGTAAATTCGTGTCGTTCACGATCTCGCCTGTCGAACTATTCGCGGCTCGATAGAGCAAAGAACTATAGCGTCGCAAGGCTTCTTCGACGACGGCGGCGTATTCTTATCGCGATTGTCATTAGCCTGATTCGAGACCTCCCGCTGGCGAACAGCTTTCTACGGGTTCGCGTTATTTATCGGCGGATTAATAAACGACCGGCTAACCGGTGATTAGAGTGGCCGGCCGCGACTTTCATTATCGTAAACGTGTCGCCCGTGTGATTGTAATGAAAAGTCTTTTCGATCGTGGCTGACCGGCAATACCGGCAGAAGCATAACTTTTCCCATTGAAAACCACGTCGCCCGCAGCACTGTCTGCAACGTATGTACGTATATTTGATTTTGATCGGAATGGCGAAATTTAGGTTACGAAAGTTTCTGTACGTCCCACGGAGTGATTTAAGAAGAGGATGTGGGTAAAAAGTAATTTTTTTTTAAGTGTCTTTATCATACTGAAATTCGCAAGATTTTGCAGAAAGGTAATATGTATGTAGATATGTAAATAACTGTGTAAATAGAAAATAAGTAGAAAATAATTTTAAATAATTGGAAAAGAAAAATTTATTCATAGTGTGATCGTGTATTTTATGTGAGAACAGGAATTACTATGTAAATATGTTTATCACGTTGATTGCCACAGTGAAAACTGCCATACCTGGTCAGACATGCTATAATATATCATTTCGAACATAAATCACGAAGAGAAAGAATATATAGCTATTCAAATGCACAGTCCTGACCTTCTATTCTTATTCCAATATTAATTCTAGTCACAATTCCAGTAAAATTAGTAATTATTTAATTAAATGAGATTTGATACGTCGGCCACGGCAGTCAGCGTGTTAATTACTGTCTTATTTAATTACGTGTTGGATGTTCATTAAATAATAAAAATTTTATTGTAAACTTTGCCATTGGTGTCATTTACGATCTCAAATTTTGTTTAATTGAATAATTACTCATTGTCAGTATTTTTTAAATTTTTAGTAAAATTATAATTGTAATACAGTAAAACCTCGATTATCCGAACTGTAATTAGTAATAGGTTGACTCACATTGCAACTATGTTTTTTGTAAAAATGGTTATTTTATTTGAGAATTTAAAATACGTAGTGGTATTAAATTAAGTGCAAAACGTTACTAATAATAATTTTAGCTCGTAACTGATACAGCGTGAATAATTTTCGGATTGCCGGTGTTCGGATAATCGAGGTCCTATTATAATAATATAAGGCGACTGCATGATGAAATAGTTAAATACTTTTTCTCTTTCAGAGTTGTATTTAATACACGTAGCATACTATAATATGTCTGACAAGGTATAGCAGTTTTCACTGTAACAGTCAACGTGTTAATACATGATTTTCTGTCTATACATTTACCCCATCTGCAAATGAGCTTTTTAATTCTGGGCGTGAAGAACTGAGTTGAAGTTTCTTGCAATTTTATACTTGTTTTGCAAATTCAAGGATAGAAAAAACCGTTCTTATGGAAAGTTTCTTAATATAAATAGGGAAACTCTCAATGGTCCTTCGAAGCTAGCACCTCGATGGAAATTCCCAAAGCAGTTACAGTAAAAACCACATTTGTAATAATGCAACAATCAATGAAGCTATACATGAAAATGTTTATTTACAGGCACAATTAATGTGTAAATGTGAATTGCAAACAAACCGAAGATAATTGTATAAAACGCAACTGGCTAGGTGGTTCAGGAACGTTTCCGTTTCGAAATTCTGTAGATCGAAAGATACGAAGAAAGAAATTGTCTACCCACGTAGAAGGGATAATAGAAGACGTAGAGAATTTTATTTGCGGTATCTCGCGGACAAACAGGCAATATCGATAATAATTGCAGGTATTTCGAAAGCGACACGATTCCCGTTAAAAAAGCGTGTCGTGTACACCCGAGGCGCGGAGAACGATTACCTTATCGACGTACAAGGGAAGAACCTTTCGATCTCGGAGGAATCGATCGAAGGAATCGATCGAGTGTATCGTCCTTGCTCGACAGGATCGAAGGAGACCTTTGCCATGACAACGACGCTCCCACTCACGACGGGAAATCTTTTCTCATCGGTGGGTGTTTCGTGTCGCAACCACCGAATGATAACTTTATATCGCTTACAAAACTTCCCCATTAGCGACCAATCGCCTTTGCTTTTACATTAACACTATACAGGTCAAGTAATCGCGCGAGTAACTTTGATCAGTGAGTTGTCAAAAAATGATCTTTGCTTTCTATGTGAAAAAATTTAACACGTTGACCGCCACAGTGAAAACAACCACACCTAATCAGACACGATATACACCCAATTCTGTTTTTACACGAACTCCTCTTACACAATTTTGATTTAACACGAATTAGAAAAAAAATTTAATTCTCTTTTTACACGACTTATTTACACGAATTTTTATTTTTATTTTTTTATTTTTTTTTTACACGTATTCTTCGGGAACGTATCTATCGTGTAAAAACAGAATTAGGTGTAACTTACTATTTTTTATGTAAATCATAAAGAAAAAAAAGATTTGTACACTCAGTCGTGCTCTTTTGTTCCTACATTATTGTTGCAGTATGAAGTTTGCTCAGAATTTGATGACACTCAATAATTATTAAATTAAGTTAAATTTGAGGTGTCCGTCACCGGTGACCGTCACGCCGTTCAATGTGTTAATAACTCTGAGTACCTGAAAAGTAAGAATGTAGAATCAACTAATACACAAGGTGTATTATTCAACTTTATCACCTGAAATATTTCCGTTGTAATTAAAGTTTCGTAAAAATATTTCCTACAAAAGTTGCATAGTTTTGTAGAGGCCAGTGTATAGTAACAAGAATTTTATTCCGTTGTAGAGGGTTAACGAGATAATGCCAACTTTGTTTTTTTAAATGGAATGCTATATTTTATGTATTTGTATATGATAGCCATTTTGAAGACAAGTTCAACGACCTATAACACTAACTCCTTCAAGGTCAGTGAAGACCATGTAAACAAACTTAAATGTTACACTTACAACTTGTCTCGTTTGTTTGTCTGTATTAAAATACAATAAAACATTAACGAGTAACAATATGTATTTCTAGAAACATCGACAGTCAAGTGACACTTACGCATAATTAAAATAGAATTACGGTCTGCCTTTATGTCTTCACTTTCCCGAAAGAATGCAACTTACCTATCTAGAAACATGTAATTATAGAAGCTGGAAACTATCACTCATACAGTTAACAATGTAACTGATACAGACATATACATACACACACATGTAAATATATTCATGTAAGCAAAATAAACCTTCATTGAGGTTTCTCATATAAAAAAAAATAGAATAGAAGCATCGACCCTGAAAACTGTTGCTCAACTCTAGTAGTATACTGATCCATTAGCCTACAAGCTAAAATTTCTATGAATGATTATCATCGTTCGAGCTAATAGCAGGGAAATAAGAATAGCATCATCCAGAAGTACCAGACCTCGTTTCGATCTCGATATTGAAACTTCCTGGTTTCTAATTCATCGGTGGACAACGACAGTGGCATAACAAAATTCAAATGGCACCTATCGATCTTCTAGATAGCCTGAAAACCAGTTCGAACAAGATCGATCGTTGTCAGGACAATCTCATGGCTGGTATCGTTATCGTGTCCGCTTTTTCTCTCCCTTGTCCCCCTTCGTTCTGCCGGTTCGAGCATTTTCAAGAGAGCAAGATCGATTAACGGCTCGCTCGGGAGGAAGGAGTCGGTTTTTTTAGGAGGAGAATCGGGTGTAAGTGCGAGAGGAGGACCAAAGCCCTGGAGGACCAAGGTAGGAACACCTTATTCGACCGTGTCGTTCACCTTCCGGATGACCGTGCCAGAAGACCGGTTCCACCGGACAGTGAATCAAAATTTTCGCAAACGTTCAAGGGGTTAGCCTACTATGCAATTTGAAAAATCGAATATTCCTCTGTTATTATTCGACTGCGGATTTTTATGCAACCACACATTGTTTTTTTTCTATAAACCCCATGTTAAATTTACAATTTGTTTAGATAAGACTTTTGATGAATTATATTATCATTTTGACGTAATTAACGTGTAGATACTGTCCCATTGGGCCGTATCTGTGTTTGGATCTATTGTTGACTATGCTGCCGGCGAAAAGTCAGGTCATCAGGTCTTGGTAAGGTTGTCTTGTAAAGGATGTTTGCTAGACCGTTCGGATGATTATCCAATCTAGCTTTGTATTCGCTTGCATAGCATTCTATTTCTTCTGTAACTGATTGAATTCCCAATTCTTTTCGAAGATCATCGGTGCGAATATGCCACGGGGCGTTGACAATCGTGCAAAGTATTATAGATTGCGTTGCTTCTACCTGTTTGACGTGGCTATTGGCTGCTATTTCCTATAACTCGATGCCGTACGTCCAGATGGATTTTATAATTGCCTTGTATATTAGTAGCTTGTTTTCAGGACATACATTGTTAGACAATTCGTTTATCCAGGCAGTGGCTAAGAGGGCTTCTACTGTATTAAAATAATATATTTCTTTCAAAGAGACTACATTGACATCTCAATAACCTCCTTTCTACAGAGGGACATGCCTGCAAATTTTGTAACTGGACATCTAACTTATCCTGCATTATCCTTTTAACCGAAATTCGCGTGACACGATCGAACGCGAGGATAATAATAATAACATCGTCAAAGAGTTGTCCGTGGAGACCAAGTCCGTTTCAGAATGAATGCACGATAAGTGGTCGGTTTCGCAAGAGATAAGGGTGGCGTTTCGCGAATCGGCGAACGATCGTTCGCGTGCAGCCGACTTTCGTTCCGCAGTCGCTTTCTCTCGAAAATTAAGGATCGCCGGGAATATTCGCGGTTTTCGATCACGATCGTTTTGCGGTCGGACGTCGTCGAACCCGTCGTTCCTCGTACCGCACGAAACGGGCGTATCTCGTCCCGAATAAAGGCGTTTTCTGTCGATTTCTCGCTGAGAGGCGCGCAAGAACACGCCCGCCGCAACGAATTGTATCGAGGGGGCCGCGGATCGAATTTACTTAACCCCGATAAGTCAGTCTCGATGGAAACGCTCTTACGGAACGTTTAAAATAACGAATCTGCTCGTCAACCTGGACGCACACCGTAATTTTCTCTCTCGGGCCTCGAATACAATTTCGTCAAGGTCCTTCCGACGGGAATTTCAACCTTTCAGCGTTCTGATAACTTAATTTAAATGTTTATTGCCTGCGTTGCTTTCTTGTGAATGTCACTTCGACTGGTTAATTTATGAGAGGGAAATAAAACCACTTAAAAATGGAAATTTTGTATTATGTACTTATTATACAGATTATTTGAAAGTGTGTCGAGTTCTGGAGGCGTGTAGCATGTATCGAACAACAAATAATAAAAAATAAATATGTGAATATACATCTCGTTTATTTTTGACAGAGAGAGATGTCGACGTGGATGAGCGTTTTTTGAGAAAACAGATTTTAACACGTTGCCAACCATTGGGTAGGTCTACCAATTTGTGCTGTGTTACTTTCTGCTCTTGATATAAGCGTATGACAATCAATTGCAATAAATTACACCCTTTAATGCATTTAGAATTATACATCTTGATCCAAAGGAGAATTCAAACAATAATCTCACAGTTATCGAAAAATAAAACAAAAATTGAAATAAACAACGTCAAACGGAACTTCCTCTGAAAACCTAAATAATATTTGCCTGAATAGAACGTTTTATAGTTCGAAAACCAATAATATTCAACTCATGCTTATTCTGCTTAATTTGTTTATTTTAATATACACTGCATGTCATTAAAATTCCACACAAATTTCGAATAAAGAGAGAAAGAAAATGGTAAAACGAGTATCGCGTTGCGATTCGGATTATGATGAGAGAAAACTAGGCTGTGTAAGCTGATACTGCCGGAAGCGTTCATATTCATAAATGTGAATATATCCGGGATACAGATAACCACGTTCCAATTATATGTCATATTAAAAGAAAGGACCCTGCGGCGATCTGCGAGCCGAAAGAAATGGTCCAGGGTAAAAAAGACTTAACCGTTTCAGCACCACTCCTCGGTCTGACATGCGAAAAATGCCAATCAGCGTTGTCTTCTTCTTTTTCTTCATCTTGTGGAACCCAGTATCGACCGCTACGGTCATTTTAGGTGAATGACTTACAGTTTTACGTAGACTTCGAACCACTAAGGTGTCTACAGCAACACGAAATCACTGAAAAATGGCCACCTATCCTTGGTCTGAAGGTTAAAACGTTTCGAGCCTATGGATTTGTCTGCAACATTCGCCACGGCTCAAACTAGTAATGATAACTAAGTCTGCGTTATTGAACAATTACTTATGTTAGGTAATTTTTAAAAGAGAGAGTACTGTCAGTTGAATATTCTCTGCATATGATCTAATCGCTGTTCTGAAAGTTAAAACTTTTGAAACCCACGGATTTGTCTGCAACATTCGCCATAGCTCAAACTGGTAATAATAACTAAATCTGCGTTATCGAACAATTACTTATATTAGTTAATTCTTAAAAAAGGGAGAATTCTCAGTTAAATGTCCTCTCCATGTGATCGAATCACCGCCACAACATTTACTTATTGTTCATTCTGAACAGATTGCAAATACTCTTCTAAATAGCAGTGTACAGAGGCTAATTAGAAAGTTCTCCATTCATTACCGAGTTGCAAACCCAGTGTTCAGTTCCCAAACAATATTTCCAAATCCATGAACGATTGAGGTTTATGAACCGCTTGTATCCACCTAATTCCTAGCGCCAATCAATCATTCTTTAACCCGATTATACTTTTTACAGGTGATAAACTCATTAAAACACCTAACCTGCCATAAAGCTACGGTCATCGACTTAAATCTGCGACCAAGCCCCCAAGTGTCATAAACGCTACAGTCTAACTAACGCTAGACTCTGGCATTTATGGCTCTAGGAGGCTTGGTCGCAGATTTAAGGCGATGACCGTAGCTTTATGGCAGGTTGGTTGTTTTAGCTAGACCCATAGGCTCGCGTGATCCACCACCACTGACGCCATACGGTTGGCCGAACTTGCAAATTGTAAATGGGCTCCACCCATAGCTGCAGATTTTGTCCACCCTGATTCGCTAAAACAGTTCACGCCTTGTTCTATCTATGTTGTGTTTAAACGAGAGCATCGTTTTAATTTATATTGTTATCACAGTAGTTAGGTTATGGCTCTGGATCTTTTTGCCCGCTTCCACTCTCCTAACTCTTTGAATTTCACTTTGGAGCTCGATAACCTTCCACTGCTTCCGGATTGCACGTTTTTGAACATTTTCCTCTGCATGAACGTGCTTGCTCTGACTTATAATTTGACCATCATCATGTCACGTGAAACTAAGTTTATTTGTTTTAATGTATAAGGAGGCATTTACTCGAGGTGAGTATATGTAGGGTTTTCAGGATAAACCCAGGGTCTGTCTGCTACAAAAAAAATAATTAATATTACCATCATGGTACACATCGAATACTACAAACTCTCTGCATTATGTTAATGTTGTTTAAATTATATATCTTGTTTTGCATACCGATTCTACTCATTACAATCCCACGCCAACTGGTTGCAGCGCATTAATTTGACTGCAACGCCTCGAGCGAGTATCGTTCAGTTTAAAAATTTCTTTCGCGGTATTCGAACGAGATACGCCCAAGTTAAACTCTCTAAGAGGTTTTCTTCTTTTGCATATGTAGCCCAGCATCGACTGTTAGGGTCGTTTATCCAAGAAACCTACAGTTTTAATGGGTATCGAAACACCATGGTGTTTACAGCAACACAGAAACACTGTAGATGGCCATTTTAGCACTGACCGTGATTAGCGTAGTGGTCTGACCCAAAAATCGGTACAAATCCTATTCCCGTGAATATTACAGATTTTCGTCTGCCTACGCTGGACCCGTTATACATTTATGGCAGACCCTCAAGTACATAGTTTTTCTGAATGCAACCCTCGGAAACAATTCGCTTAGCCAAAGAGAGGCAGACGACTGTCTTCGATCACCGACAGAACGTTTCCCCGTTTACGTTCTTTGAATTTTGTAAAACCCAGACGATATAGTTTATAAATCATATTTTGTAAGAAAATGCACTAAGCTGCTCTAACCGACTCTATACACAAATGTAATTTGTGACATGGGGTACAGTCTAAGGGGCCGGCAGCAGGGGACTTTCCCTGGCACACTGATCCTTGGGCTGAGGAAGACCTGACAGCAGGCATTCTTTTTGCAAACAAGCTAGCAAACGGACGTATTATTGAGCATCTACGATTTACAAAAATACCGTATACATAGACAAAAGCGGTATTAGCAAAATTTAAAAACTATTTCCAACAATTTCTTTTTTATATTGAATCTTAACACGTTGAATGCCGCAGTGAAAACAGCCATGCTTGGCCAGACTCGCTATAATTTGTTACTTTTTATATAAATTACAGAAGAAATGAGTATGTAAGTGCCCAATCGTATACATATGCTTCTTTACTTTTCGTATAATGTTAAGATTCCTTAGAATTATATCAGAATCCATAATTAATTAATTAAATTGAATGAGAGATACCGGTCGCCGGTGACTCCCACGGTAGTCAACGTGTTGAATACCAGAAATGGTCGCTATTAACACTTTGAAGGCTGTTGTCGCGTGTACTGCATAGCAGTCGATTCTGGGTTACAGAGAAATAAGACGAACACTGGGAACTGGCTGCTGGTACGTCGAAATGGCGACGTGTCAGTTCCATCGATCTGCCGAAAATTACACGTTGCATTAAACATAACACGCGTTCACGTGCACGTCTCGGATAAAACCGTTGATCGCAGCTTTCTCACGAAGAGAGTTTACCTTTCTTGTCGGCCAGCCCGATCGATTCTACCGTTCCTCTCTCATTCTTTCTCTTTCTCTTGATTATCTCGGGCCTCGAAGACGAGAACGTTGACGTTCATCGATCAAATCGAGCGCCACGAAGATCAAATGGTTGCGGCCGCCGAGCCGACAAATCATTTCGAACGGAATCACGTACGATAGAAAAATAGTTGTTCTAATGGTTAGGACGGGGCAACCCGTTCGAACGAAAATCAGAAGGGATGAGAAATGATTGTTCTCCGTACAGCTACGGGATTGTAGATTATTTTGGAGCGAAACTAATGACACGAAGTCGATGCAGTAGAGTGTCGATTATCCGAAAAATAGGGAGATGAACCTCTTTTGATAAGCGGTTTTTCGGATAATTAGACAAGAAGAACCAAATTTGCGAATGTGGCACAAAACGAATGGAAATAAATAAATTTTAAAACATGGATGTTTATTACGTGAAAAAGTACATGACAAACGAAGTACAAGCTCTGGTGCAACTGATTTTTTGTTGCTTTTTTTTCCTGCAGCGCTATCTTTTAATGAATGATTGCGTTATGAAGCTTAACATTTTAATTGACTACGAAAATAATTAAAATTATACATGAAAAGAATACAATTTGAGATTAGACTTATTGTTTATAAAAATTGATCAATTTTGTCGCCTTCAACAGAGTGGCCACGTGTTCAAATTAGAAAATAATATTTGTTCGATATAAATTCGTAGATGTGAGTGAAAGACAGAAAGTGAGATGAATTCAGAAATTTCTGAGGAATATAATAATTTTATACACAGCATACAATCATTTTTGAATCCAAAGAACCCACAGGTATGCATCAATAATTTTTCAAAAGTTAAGTCGTTTATTTTGTACATAATATATGACATAACTATCTATTGTCTCTCCGTTTTAAGCTAAATTCTGTAGATATTTTAATAGAAGAACATTTTTAATAATAAGTCACAGATACTTCATAATAACATCATTTTAAAATTATTTGAAAACGGAGAAAAGGACTAGAATAAAATTTACCAATTATAAAAAGTACTTCGTGGTAATTTTAATGATACACGATTACTGCAGAACACATGAAATAAAACCGCGATTATTGGCTTTTAGTTGACATGTATCTAAATGAAACTTTTTTTACATGAAAGTAAGCAGCTGTATACTTACTTTATTAACCTCCTTTATTTATTTTCTGCGTTACGTATAAAATAATCAAGATACAGTCGATGCGCCCGAAAACGAGATTTTTCGTTTAACACGTTCACTGCTACACTGTATTAGCTAAAACTGGCCATCTTTCTAAATTTCTATACAAAGGAAATATAATCTCAAGGTAAAATCATTTTAATCAAGAACATTAGGAATACTCATAAGTTTTTTTATTGGTACTATTAAGCATTAGTAAATAAATTTGTAAATACTAGAAATGATGAAATAAATAATAACTGAATTTAAGTGCCACCCATATATGGATGACATGGCGGTCAAAGTGTGAGTAGAATGTAATGAGCTTCATTCTTAAACATGAAAGCGACGTGAACTTTCTGAAAGACCTAATGCAACCGTAGTAGTTTCCGCGACAATTATTTTTTTGCTTCGTTTCGATTTCAACGCGTGTCGATCGTTCGGTTCCAGACGAATTAACCGTGATTTATGAAAGAAGGCCAACGACGCTCGCGGAGCATAGTCTTGGATCCCGTTACTCCGCGAGATCTCGATCGAGAATCGAAAGAAAAGCGATCCTACGCGCAGGAATCCGTGCACGTGCACCTGCACGTGCATCCGTTTGCTCGCCAAGAGATATCGATGCGCCCGTTCGCGATTTTCGATCGGCCAGAACAGCGCAAATTATGCACAATTCCCATAACCGTACTCGTAAATCTCTCCGCGAAACAACTCGAGAAGTATCGATAATCGTCGTACGGTTACCCGAATACGACTCATTAATTAGCCACGATCGATGTTCCCCGTCGATTCGGCATAAATTATCGTGAAACTCGGTGAAACATTTACGACTGAAAGTAAACAATAACGAGGTGCAACTTAATGGAGATGTCGCAGTTCCTCATGATTTTCGGCATTAACTCAGTTCGTGACACGGTTAATAAACAAAACACTTTTACAGTTGATAATTTACGGTTTTTTAAATTGACGCGGTAAGAAGTTGAGCCTGATGGAAAAAAGTGGTGTACAGATTTGTATTCAGCGCACAAAAATTTATAAAAAACATCAATATATGTATACATCCTATCTCTTCTCGATAATATTGCTATTATTATTGCCACTATTAATACTACCACCCTCGCTACTACTACTATTATTATTGTAATTATCATTATCACTATTGTTACTATAATTATTATTAATACTTTTTTTATCCCACCATTACGAATTAAATATGGATAGACGGGCATTATGATAGGTCTGTCCGTATGGATCTATTTACATACGTGATAAGAATGATCGTGTAATATTTGATGTTTTGAGTATGGCTGACTTTTGTATTAATGCGCGCGTGTGTGTGTATGCTTAGGTCCAGTTCCTGTAGGTTTTATTATTATTATTAACAATTATCATGGTTTTTTTCACGCAGAGAATGTCCCTCTGGTTTAAACTAATATGAGTGAGTTATGCCAAGGTCATATATGTGTGACTACTTCTAAAATTTTCTTACTGTTTTTCTGTTTAGTATACCTTTTATACTCGTATACTACAGGAATCCCAGTGTAATCCCAGTTTTGGTCTGGTTAGGCCCAGTTGGTCATGGTTTGGCTGTCCATACCTAATTGAAGAAACTTGCGAACTATACTGCATGTGTTTAATATTACTGCTTCTTGAAGTGTCATGTATGTGTGTTTCGACAGTTCTATTACTTGTAAACTACTGAATATGTGTTTTAGAATCACCACAGTAGTTTATACAACTGTCGGAATTGTTGTTACTATGTTCATTTTCCATAATTTTTTAATCTCTTCCTGTAACTCAGTGTATCTTCTTATTTTTCCTACAAATGTTGCCTAAATGTTGTTGATTGTTGATATTACAAGGTCTATTATGTATAAGTGTTTGTTTTGTTTGTCCACTAGGGTAATGTCTGGTCTGTTGTTGTGAATGGTGCTTATTATTATTATCAGAATCATTGTACGTAAGACAAATCAAAAACAAATTAAAAATTTGTTGAACTGTAAGAACATGAAATATAATGATCTTTCGTAAAAGTTGTCGTGCAATTTACAGTCTTTCTGCCTCTCACTTATTCATAATATCACCCGCAAAGTAGATCGATATCGTTCGAATAATTATTGTATGTATTTTGTATTATCGATCTCGCCAGGCGTTTCGACCTCTTTCGAGAGGCGAGAGGCGGCGAGCGACGCGAAAATATCGCTCTCAGGGTGAAAATGAAAAATTCGAACTGGACGGAACCGAAACCTGTTCGATAATTAGCAGGCTCGCCTCGAAGTGTCGAGCAGAACCCGGCGACATGAACAGGACCATAAATTAAGGTGCGTGCTCATGGCTGCGTTGGATCTTCCGCTTTCCGGGACCTTACTGGTTTCCACCGACTTTTCTGGCCGTTAATTGCACCGGAATGTGCAATAGAACTTGTTCATTCGGACAGCGATTAATTGAACGCTTCGAATATTTGTTGATCTCTCTGCGGGTGTAATTTCGCGGACCTTTGGCAATTTAAACTGACATTTTGTTCTAAAATTGTTTTTAAATAAAGTAATATATGCACACCAGTGTGTATCGTACTAAATACTGTGAAACAATTAAGTGATAAGCTGACTGCGGATGTTTATGTAAATATACATTTTCAAACTTCCATATTTCGTATGTTAATACAGTTACATAAACGAAACTTCAACAAGAACAATTTTTTTCTCGCATCAACGAATCGGATGTTATTTTGGATAGCACTTCTTACAATCAGTGATTTTCTGAGATTATTACCATTTCAAATAGTGCCTAAGTTACTGAATTTTTCGAAAGATGACAGAGAACATATTTCCTCATATTTTTTATGTAGAATCGGATGACGCACCCTTAAAATTTTGTAAATTGTTCCGTAGAGGTCCCTTCAAGGCCAATGTGCCCTTTATGGAAATAATAGAGTAATACAATTAAGAAAATAATTTTACATATACACAATTTATATGTACATATACTTTCTTATATACTTATTGTATGCGAATGTAGATACAATTTTTGTGCATCATCAACTACTATCTAGCATGATCTATAATATCTAGAATACCATGACCCTGAGCTTAGAAATTTAGGATCGATTAGTACAAACTGTCATCCTTCCAATAAAAAAAGTCATTTCAGTTCACTGCATACTTCCTTCAAGAAAAATGTGTAAAATCAACCTACTCTTTCAGCGCTCCATTCATACAGCAGCAATGAAACGTTTCCGTTATCTCTGATAGTCCTCGACGGAATGCAACGACGAGGTTCGCGTGTGAGTATCAAGGTCGCATCTACGGAGGTTTTAAATATTCTAATACACCCAAGTATTCGAATTATATTATACAACAACGTTATAGCCAGTGCGAAGACGAATTTAATGACCCACCATACCATAATCTTCAACTGACAGAAACTTACATACATTACAAATAAAAAGTCGATTCAGTTTACTTTCAACATACTTTCTTCAAGAGAAAATTATAAAATCAACTACTTTTTGAGCGCTCCGCTCATACAGCTGTCGTCAAACATTTCCATTATCTCCGATAGTCTTCGACGGAATGCAACGACCGAAATTCTTGCGCAAGTATCAAGGTCGCGCCTATGGAAATTCTACCGTACACACAAGCATACGAACCAAGGCTGTGGAGTCGGAGTCGGAGGTCGGGAGGAATTTCTGATCACTGGAGTCGGAGTTGGAGTCGAAAAAAAATATGCCGACTCCGACTCCATGTTAGTAAATATTATAAAACTCAAAACTGTGCTCCAAATAATTGAAAGTTGTAATAAAACTAAATAAATACTAAAAATACTACATTTGGACCCCTCAATAGACGAGTGGCGTAAGTCCAAAATTACGAAAAATGAGTTTATTACAGAAATCGTAAGTATTAAGAATACTTGTTTTATTTACCAAATTAACTTGCGTATATTTTCTCTTATGTTGATAAAAAATAAGAGTCAATTTTACATCGTAAGTAAAGTGACTGTAAAAGTATTACACGAAAGTGCAATTTTCACAAAACTAAGAAAAGGGACTTAATTCACTTGTCAACTAAGGGGCTCACTTGTATCAAATTGTATATTAAATATTAATTTAGTTATAAACATACATATACTTATTATGTTGACAATTTATTATAAATGCAGGAGTCGAAGTCGGGGTCGGAGTCGGGAATTTAGACCGCCGACTCCGGAGCCCTGATACGAACTGTATTCCCCGAATATTTGGATCGCCGAAGTCTTCGATCATCCGAGTAGAGAAGAAATTCAAAAAGCGATTCCGGGCCTAGTTTGAATGCGAGCGGGCGCATTGGAACGCGTATGCAGATGCACGATCGCGTGGAACGTTAGAATGCAGAAAAGAGGTGTGTACCGACGAGTTAACGTTTTGAGTTAAATTCTTGCCGAGTCAAAGGAACGCTGCAGGCACCAAGTCCATTATCTTCGCCTTCGACGACCTGCTCGGATGCCGCGAACAGCCTCCGTGAGATCCTCCGGTGCGCCTCTTCCAAAATGCCTCCGTGCCCTTTTTCTCCTATCGAGATACGAAATTTAACCCTTTGAACTCGTTTGTCGAGTGTGACTCGACATCGATTTTATTCACAGGTATTCCTGTGTCGAGTCACACTCCTCATTTTTAAATTGCCAGGTTAAATATGTATTATATTTCGCAATATTTTTTTTACCTAGATAAGCAATATTATATGTATATAACCCTTTTTTGTAACAAAAAAGGTCCTTGAAGTGTTCAGGTTCATGATTGTTTGTACCTTATTGGTACCTATCAACCAACTGTCTTTTGAAGTATATTCAATTGGAACATTTAAAATAATAGGGAGTTATTGAAAAGAAAATTAAAAAAAATAGGAGTTTAAAGGGTTGAAAACTACCTGCACTCGCGTAGGATAAGCTGCAACAGTGATTATGCGAAACAATTGTCGACAGACTGTTGGGATAAGAAAATTCGAATATTTGGAATAGTCGAATGACCAGATTTTCATACATGTGCCAAATGATGCATGTGGTACAGTAATATAGTAGAACCTCGGTTATCCGAACTGAAGTTAGTAACAAGATTACTCACATTTTACATACATTTCATGTAAATATGATAATTCTCATTTAGAATATAAAATTCGCTGTGCTATAAACTTAAGTAAACAGCGTCATTCATGATAATTATAGTTTGTAACTAACATAGGATAATCAATCCTCGGATGACCGCTGTTCAGATAATCGAATTTCTACTGTATTCTTATCAGAAAGAATAGATCCAGATATATAAACTGAATATAGTAACAAACATATTAGGTGAGTGCACGAGTACTGTCGGTTTCTGCATTACCATTACCTTCGTTTTATTAAATTTATTATCATACACAGAAATTTGTAATGGTTTTGTAGAATTATTACAGATGTCCTACTTTAAATTAAACGACCCAGTTTAGTGAATACAAAAAGAGTTTCGTTATGATATTTTCATGATTTTATGGTTTCATCGTGATAACGCTAAGCCTCATACTGCAATGATTGCCCAGCAAGAAATCAGGACGTTTGGGTAGGAGGTGTTACCGCACAATCTTTATATTCTCTTGACATCGCCCAAACAGATTTTCATTTATTTAGGTCATTGCAACGCTTTTTAAATGGACGAACATTTACGAATGAAGAGCATATCAAACGACCTATTGATGACTATAGACCTTAAGGATCTAGAATTTTTAGCAAGGAGTATTAATTAATTGAGAAAAAAGCTCAGAAAGGGTAGTAGAATTAATTCGACAATATATGGACGTATAGAAAATAAATAAAAATACTAAAAACGGTTGTTATGTATTTATTACCTAAAGCCGATAGAACTCTTACACTCACCCAATACAAATTGAATATACTAATAAAAATATTTAGGAATTATAGGATAGTTAGTGGTCAATAAATTGAATGAGATTTGCTAATCCTGGTTGCTTTATTAAAAGTTTTTCCTAAAGTCTGTCGAGTAATGGTTTAGCCCCTTTGTGACTGTTCAAAATGAACAATTCCAGCAGTTATCCACCGAACAAAGTACAAATTTTTTCCTGTTGAAGTTTGGGTTTAGATGTGGATAGTTATGGATCTCCAGATGATAATCAGTAAAGTGGTTGCGTTTTGTTTTTATAAGTGATGTGATATAATAACTGTGCAAATATACCGAGTGTTGAAAAAAGTTTTCAGACTTACAAAGAAGACGGTCTCTTTCATAACAGACTTTGTGCTACTATTTTGTACACATTTAAAGTTATTTCACGAAGGTTTAACACAGTCGAAATTTACCTGACCCGCGCGTGCTTCATCGAACTGTGAACTTCCTTAAAATTAATTTTATCGACATAAAATTACATTTTCTACAGTTAATTACCATTTCGAACAAAATTGCAATCAAAATCGAACGACTTAACAAATTACAACAGCGCGTAAGATCGATTATCGTTGAAAAATCGAAATTCCTCCGGTAAAGTTCAATTTGACCGTGCTCGAGCGTTCCTCTCGAAAGGGAATACGTTTAGAAAGTGAAATATCTTCGACTCGAAAAGGTAGGCAGGATAAAATACAAATTAGCAATTGTTTTTTTCCCTTTATGCAGCGTTTAGAAGTTGCAATTGCACGTTCCACTCCGGAAGATAATGCTAATCTATGCGCGTAATTAATTCGCATGAACGGTGTGACATTATATCGGCGCGTGTAATTTAAACCCTGTCACTTAGTAATATCCAATCTTCGCGCTGAATGAGAAGCGAGAGAACACCGGAGGCGTGAAAAATAAATCACGCTCTTTCACCGACGATTAAAATGACGCCTGACATCCTTGAATCCCGTGTAATGAGTCTTTTCGAAACGCGATTTCACCGATTAATCCCGTTACATGAAATTCCACCGTCGAACGAACGCGATTTGCTTCAGGATTATTTTTTATTACATTTAATGACTGTTTAAAGTCGCAACGAGTGGTTGGTTATTGGCGACGGTGATAATGGATCTATCCTCTGACGATACTGACGAAAATAGTGCTAAAATTCTTACAATAATTTATTAACGCGTGACTGCCGTGAGGGTCACCGGTGACCTGCGCATCAAAACTTGTTTAATTGAATATTTATACCTTGTAATGCAATTTCGAACAGAATTATTGCTGTACAAGAATAGAAGGTTAAAGCTGTGCTGCTGAGCAGTTATTAATATTTCTTTTCTTCGTGATTTGTTGCTGAAATGGAATATTTTAATGTGTCTGGCTAGGTATGGGAGTTTTCGCTGTGTTAGTCGACATGTCAAGCCAGTGATGGCCACCGAAGCTGCGGTCTTCCTCCACTCTAGGTTCATTCCTCTCATATAGGCTGCGATTTGGGACGATGATGGACCCAGGGGGACCGAGGAGCAGACTGGAGGAATTGAAACGAGGGGAATGGGCATGGTAGGGGAAGGCCGCAGCTCCAGTGACCATCACTGCGTTGAGCAAAATAGATTATTTAACCCTCATAAGGCCATGCATAGTACAGATGTATCCCACAACATATTTTTTAAAATACTTAAAACAGAAACAGAGTACTATATGAAAAATTTCCTTTCATATTTTCGAATTAGTTTTATACAAGGAATCAATTTCTTTCCGGTTGTACTACGATTTAAAAATACCTTGAATATGCTAAAAAGACATCAACGGTTATAGCTCCTTTTGTCAACAGTATATAATACATTTTTATACACGGTACCCGAGTGAAATTTCACCCGAAAGACTCTCACGTTACTTTTCTTATTTATTTTAATAATATTTTACAGAACACGTCAATGAATTGTGTTTCACTCATAATTTGACACTATAAACAAACACATCAAATTGCAACACCATCATAGAGAATTCAGACACGTTACAGTATCTAGTAACAGAAAAGAGGTGAATTTTCACTCCAGGAGCATACGGGGGTTAAAGCTTGTTTCATGGGCTTCTCCTATCCGCTCTAATTATTTCTTTCGTACGGTCGTTTCTATCTATTCTACGCGTCCATTTACATAATGTTATGTCAAACGCTTCCCAGTAATAGTCACTATTATCTCTCGTTAATCATTAACGCACACCTTAAGTGGCACCTGTGCATCGTAACGTCCCTGTAAAGCAAGACTCATGGCCAGCCTTGTTTCACAGCCGATTATTAGAAGCTCAATTTAGATAACTCGAGCAGCCTACTATGTACTAAAGAAAGTTTCAAGTCTCATCGTTGGGTCTATACACGAATCTTCAGCGTCTTCCCTTCTGTTCAGGCGGGACGAAAAACGCTGAGTCACTTGCAGCCGTGAAAGCCATCTTTCCACTACCGTTTCATAGTTACGTAATGCTTTCTTTCCACATGGCGCACAGAACGAACGGACGGGTTCGTTAACGAAAAAGCATCATTGAATATTTTCGAGTTTTCCGCGTCATGTTCGATCGTCTCGCTTCGATTCGATTAGTCATGACTCCGTTGGTAAACCGCTCCGAGTGGTCTGTTGCGGAGATCTCTTAGAAAGCGTATTTTTCTCGCTTCGTCGTTGTCGCTTTTTTTCCTTTTTTTTTCTTAGCACAACGCGGTGTAACCTTTCGGTGCATTCGGCACGATGGCAAAACGATTAATCGGAGAAAACGATTCCAAAGAAATAAACGATTGCACGCCGCAGATATCACGGCGCCGGTTGCTGGAGGACTTATCTTTCGTTGGACCCTCCGGGGTGTATGATTCATAGGGAATGTTGAGAAACTTGCAGATGCAGGCTTACCTTTTCTTTTGACCAGGAAATGATGGCTTTTTTCTGATTATGTGTGCAGTGGTTGAAAGAATTAGGTGCACTGGATTTTTTATTGTTTTGAGCAATCTGTGAAATATGAGCAGTGAAAAAATATTGTGTACGTCAGATATGACATTTAACACGTTAAGTGTCACGTGTACTGTTTTCGGTACTATATATCAATTTTAATTTGATCACGTAACTACCAACCCTTATGAAATTTTGAGTAACATTCACATTAAAATGATAGTAGAAATAGAAAGTATATTATGAAACAGATGAATATTTGTATAATCGGCCACGTGTATTAATAAATAGCCATTTTCGCGTGTCTGTTTAGTTACGGAATTTTCTACTCTGGCGAGGAACGTGTTAAGTTAACACTGTTAACTTGTTTGTTCAAAATTTAATGTGTACAGAATTTGAAACTTTCATAGTACATACTTTATACTTTAATCAGCAACAAGTTATTTAAGTGCCCTTTGAATAGATGTCAAATTATTAAGTGTCCAAAAAATGGACACCATTCTTTTAATTATTCTGAGCAGTGTATAGACTGTCGTGATGTTCTAAAATTATTCTGTATATTTTATACTGCAATTAATTGAGCATAAGATTGAAGTGTTTTACAATTTGAAAAGCTGTACGGCTGCCAATAAATTTAAAAATGATCCAAAATGTAAATTGTTTATTGCTGAATCATTTTTTTGGTTACGAATTTCTGCATTTTCAAATGGAAAATTCGTAACAACTCTGGAAGGAGCATTCTTAAAATTAGACCTACGTGTATGTGTATATAGGATATTCTAAAACTGATAGTTTTAAAATTGGACACATGTAGTACTCAACAAGAGAAACAAAAGAGTCTCAAGAAACATGAATCGAAAGATTAATAGTCTTTAAGATATACAGCAAAGTTTTAGTGGACACCTGCTAGGATAAAATGAAATATTTGTTTATATCTCAGAAACTGTTGATTTCTGGGTCCACGTATATTGAAACTTTTTCGTTTACTTTGTTGTACACTATACACACCCAAAATTAAGATCATGAATTTTAGAACACCCCGTATGTTGGAACACCTGTTACAACGAAATCAGATATTTCTTTATATTTCAAAAATTGTTGGTTCGTGAACCCATGTTACCCGAGACTTTTTGCTTACTTTATTGAATAGTATACGTACCAAAGCTCAGATCATGAATTGTAGAACACTCCGTATATGTGAATACCTGTTAAAATGAAATCAAAATCTATTGATTTTTGAACCCATATATACTGAAACGTTCTTGTTTGTTTCTTTAATACGTCGACTGCCACACTGAATTAGTTGAAAATAGCAAATTTTCTAAATTCTTGTACAATTTGAGTAAAACAACAAAGTATACCCCTTTTACTTAATAATATTAGTATCTTTCGCAATGTTTTTAATGCTTCTATGATGCATTGTTCGGTGTATTTATTAATACTGTACATCAAATTAATGATGACTGAAACTATATGTCACCCCCAACAGGTAACATGGCAGTCAAAGCGTTAAGTAGTATACCTACCCAAAACGAAAGCCAAAGACATTACAAAACCCTGTGCACCACTATATTTTCATTTGTAATCACCGAACAGACTGACACTTTCAATCATGAATTCCGAAGCACCCTGAGTTCATCCAGGAGAACCATCATCGATGCAGCATCGTGTAAAAGTCAACAGCAGCTCGTTACCAAGCACATCGTCACCGCCAAATTGAATACAAATTACGGATTCTTATACTAACATAATCGGCCACGTCGATCATTAATTTCAAACGCGGCGAATAATTAAGCGCTCGATGGCGTCTTCGTGCGTCCGCCTCGGCGCTCGTTAATCATACGTTAATTAAAACAGCGATTTCGTAACGACGAAAAAACACCGGTGATCCGTGTTGTTCCCTGTTGTTGCTCCGAGTCGTCGCGAGGAGAAATGGTTTGAACGACGGCCGATGGCATTTCACAGCGATGACGCGAGTAATAATTTCCTGCTTTTGCAATCGTAGCCGCGCGGTGCCGTTTTTCTCTCGCCCTCTCGATTTCATTTTTTACCAGACGCCACACAGACCCATTGATTAATGACTCACAACCAGTCGCTGCCTTCCAGATTGCCAAGAAATTTTATGTACGTACACCCTCCCTTAAGAGTCTCAGGACAGTTGGCATATTTGCATTCGCGGCTGGAAAGTACTAGCAGATTTTTCGACCCCAACTTCAAGGGCTGTTTTCACCCCTTCAATGTGGAAGATTGCCGATAAAA
The DNA here is from genome assembly GCA_916610135.2 of Macropis europaea. Classification (NCBI taxonomy): domain Eukaryota; kingdom Metazoa; phylum Arthropoda; class Insecta; order Hymenoptera; family Melittidae; genus Macropis; species Macropis europaea. The sequence goes on along the minus strand of OU744345.1, from coordinate 17,520,413 downwards.
AAAAATAAGTGTCATCATGTCAGTTACGTCTTATGTCGGACATCTCATGTCAGTTACAAGCAAAAATTATTATTATTGATACTGGGTATTTTTCTTTTAAATAATTCGCTAAGCTAACATTTTCATTTTTAAACGATATAATATATAATTATGTGAATAATAATGTGAAAAAATTCGTCTTCGTCAAAAGATGTGCCCCTCATACCATGCAACTTCCATACAAAACATTTCTTCTATCATCAATAAATTAGTAAATATGGGCTTGTAAAATATATGCTAGGGCACTCTGTAGATGTTTAGCATACTCCAGCAATATGTATCGCTTAAAAATGGAAATCTTATTTTGGAGAATTATCTAAAAGAAAAATACACAGTGTCAATAATAAGAATTTTAGCTTGTAACTGACATGAGATGTTCAATTGTCGGATAATGGCAGAAGTCTACTGCAACTCGGAATTCTTGATCCCCGATGAGAAAGCTTGCAGTATTTTATAGAATATGTGTAAAATGCTTTGAATACCTGTTGCATCTGTCACGAAGAGACGTGGTTTTCTGCACGGGTGACACGGTAGAATTCGCGAGCGAAAATTTCGCGTGACTCGAGGCACGGTCTCATGCGCTCCGTTGCGAATTTTCTCGGAGCGCACGGTCGGCTGCTGTGCGGTTAGGGAGAAATCACTTCGGACACGTCACGGTGCGCAAAAGAGCCTTTCGACATCGCTATTCGTCGGAGATCATTACAGGTGTAATCGGCATTCGTTCGTTCTGTTGCAATAACGCATTGTTTCCACCGCAACGAAATGCATCTGCGCCGCTGCACTCTCTGCGTGATCTCTGCTCGTCGGAACGACTGACAAACGGGTTGAACGACATTTTCACGCTTTGACGGTTGCAAATATTTTGAGAAAACCACTTCCTTGTTCATCAGTTTTTACAAAAATCTTGAACCGTCTTAGTTCCCCAGAGCCGATATACCGGCTCCGCGGTTTACCCCGAGAAATACCTTGAACCGATATTTCAGCTTTTCATTTCTTTTTTTAAATTTTTTTTCACTATTGATTACAAGCTTTAATTTAGGAAAAATAATTTTCTTCTTTTCCTTATGTAAAACTACATACATTTCACAATAAAATAGAAAAAAAGCGTGAAGTTATCTTTTTTGTAAAGAAGAATATGTTAATTCTAAGAAATGTCTTCAGAAATGCATATTTTCCAAGGTATTTCTGGGCAGTACACGAAAAGTTATCAGGTATTAAAAGGGTTAAATAATAAACACTCTGCAATATTCCTTTTATTAGATGCCGGAAAAGTTCGCGCGATTTTTCTATCAGCGATAAACTCAAACCCAATTTCTTGTTGTAATTCGACAATCTGATGCATAGAGCTGGTATCAGTGGATGTTTAATAATACTGCATTAACTATTAATCATGAGAAATGAAAATAAAATATTATTAACCTGTTAACCAGGTCGTTCTTTGATTAGGAGTGCTTATTGTGTGTACATAGTTAAAAACAAATAAATATGAGATAAATTGTCTTGTCCATCACAGAGACACTTTCAAATGGCACGTTAAATCGTCTCCTTCGGTCAATTGGTTTAAATATTTGTCAATAAATACTATGAGAACAATTAACAGGCGCCTTGCTTATGGCAGAGCAATTTTCACTGGACGAGTTAACTCGTCCTCCCCAGCTAACAGGTTAAGGAATAATGTTTTATTCGCATTATTGTCTTTAAATCTAATTCTTTTTCTGGTATTTTTCCGGATTTTAAAAAATCTCGCAATAATTTAAACAAAATATTATGCCTTAACAATATTCTGTAATGTATGGATTTCTAGAGATTGATAAGTAATGTGACATCATTTATCAATAAACAAATTACGATTAGAAAATTATGATATTGTCAATTTATACGTTTATTCCAATATTTATGAAGTATTTAAAAAATTTGATTTTATTGATTTCTACTTTGTTATTATAGCACTGGCAACCTCCCCATGGTGTACCTTGGATGATTCCAATGCCGGCGGCACACTTTTCATTTAAAATGCGATAAAACGACAACAAAAAATCTTGCATCAACTTTTTAAAATTCGTTGTAAAAGGGAGACTTCCCTTTACAAAGTCGTTAAAAAACGAATCTCGAAAAAAATTCATTAAACTCCGTAGAGTCGTTTGAATTTGTAAAATTTGTAAAAAAGAAGCAACTACAGTTTTCCACTCTGTTTTATAATATAAAAGGATCTATGAAAAAATTCAGTTCATGAGTGTAGAAGTAGAGGCTTCACCCTTTAAAATGAGCTCAGGTAGACTGTTGTACGATGTTTTTTCGCGAAGTTACAGTAGTTCGAAAATCGACAATTTTTTAGTCACAATTTAGTGATCCTATAATGCGTCAGCCGTCCATGTCATTTGTAACATGGCAGTCAAAATGTTAAAGCAAAAACGGCTCACTTTTTATTTGTAAACCTCACAGAGATGATTCTTTCGCTTCTGAAGGCTCCTCGTAAAAATAGCACAACATTAACATTTTCGAAGTTTTTATATTCCCGATGATTCATTCGAACGAGGCACATCGAATATTTCGAAAAGCATTTTGATTCACGAATGGAATCCGGAACTGTTCCGATTGACACGCTCAGGCTTTCTTCTCGATTCCTCTCGTACACGGATCTGCAGTCACCGTAGAAACCTTCAGCGTATCATAACTCGAAGGAGACAATTTCTGGCAGCAAAGTCCTCGAAGAGTTGAAATTTACTGTCCGGTCGGCGCATAAAATCGACAGACTGGACGTTTATGACATTCTCTCGCAATCGATGATAATTAATCGAGGATATACAGGGTGTCTGACAGGTTTCCGCACGAAGATAATTAGAATATTCTATTGCTGACAATTAAATGATAATGTTGCATAACTGTGTCTCGAAAATGGAGCTGCAACTATTTTCGCACGAATTTTATTCTATTTGTTAGTATATTCGAACGCCTCAATGATTCAAACATGGGTCGAATATAATTCGAATATTGGCGTATACAGTACAACCTCGATACTTGCACGCGATTCTCGTTCGTTGCATTTTATCTTACATAAGACTGACAGAGGTTAACGATATTGTTTGACAGCTCCTGTACGAGTGGAACACTCAAAAAGTAAGTTGATTTTACCATTTTCTTTTCAAGAGAGTATGCAGTAAGTTGGAATGGCTTTTTTTATTTGAAATGTATGTAAATTTCTGTCATGTGAAAATTATAGTGTTATGGGTCATTAAATTCGTCTCCATATTGGCTATAACGTTGTTGTATAATATAACTCGAATTCTTGGGTATATTCGAATATTTTAGTGTACAGTAAAATCTCGGTGGGTGAAATCTTGAAATTCGTTTGTTTCCGTGTGTATGTCCACAAACTCGTAGACTGTACTTCAGAAATAAATAAAATTATTTCAGAATCAGACAATTAAAATAATACATGACATTATGTTTCTGAATTGGTGTTTTCATGTAGTTTAACCCTCTGAGGCCTGAAAATTTCGGGAAAACACGTTCACCCTGTGCTGAAATTTTTCGCGGTAGAATATGTGTTAAACTAAATATTTCATTATAATAATATATATGACATCGATTGTTCAGTTGTTTTAGAGCTCCAAAACTGCAAAACATGTAACGAACTATATATACTTTAATAAAATAAACTGAGGTGACAATTTATACGAAGACACAGGTTTATAGTGTACAATAAACAGCTGTGGCAGGACCAGTCCGGTGACTCGTAGCACATGGAGAGCGATTTTTTGAAACGCACACATGCGTCCATCGTCCTCAAAGGGTTGAGAATATGAAAAGAAAAGTATATAACGCTATTTAGAAAGCACCAGTTAACTTCAGTTTATTATGTAAAAAAAGATACTTCCAAAGGTTTCTATGACACCAATAAATTCTTCACTTAATACGAATAAACTTTCGTTTGAAATGTTATTTTGTTAAAGCAGCAGAACCAGCTAGAATATCGTGACGTCTGATTCACGCCGCACCTTGCATATGTCTTTATTAAATTCTTTATTATCCACTAGTCACGCGTAAAATCCACCGTACTATCATTTTTTGTTTGAATAAACACTATTATATAAATCAAATCTAACAGGTATGCGGTAGAACCTCTATAGATGCAACCTTGATACCTGCATGCAAACCAGCCTAATATAAAAGAATAAAAATTTATATTTACATAAACGATCGTCGTGTACCTTTCTATAGAATCCGTTTATTGCGTTTTCTAATCGTTACAAAAATAAGTACATACATTGTACGTAATAAACAAAGCAGCAATTTCTTAACAAATTGTGGCGCGACTATTAGGCGTCCCAAAGTTATTACAATTTTGAATTTGTACTAGGCTTATCATATTCTAAATTACATGGTACCTGTGTGTTTACTTGAGTCACGAAAAAATTTAAGCCATAGGAGAGAAAAAATAAAAAAAGTCTGCGCTTTTTATCGATTCCGAACAACAGAATATCTTATAACATGTGTTCAGTACATCTTACAATAAGTGTTCTCTGTATTACTGAACCTCTCACGCGTGTTGCCGCTACTTTCCCTCCGGCAAATTAAAGTCTAACACAACATATTACAAAAAAGTTGGCTGTAATATTTATTCTGCATATACCAGAATTCTTTCTGTAGTCTACATATCCAGTTAGTAATCTATCCATACTAGACACCCTGTATATGACGATAAGTATCGTCCGATCCCGCGAAGCATTGCAGAATTCAATTTACAAGAAGTAACGTGCTTTTAAATTGTGTGCAGTAAGCAACAAAACGTATGTTGGAGACAGGAGCGTAAATTAAATGTCGCAGGGGAGTGAATAATATCGATCGAGAACCGACCCGGTTATCAGGTGTACCGTTGGCCAATCAACAATTTTTGACTCCGGTGAAAGGCCGTCGTTGGTGATCTACCGAGTTGCTCGGATAAAAGTAGCCTGATTGCAGTTTAAACTCTGCTCCGAACGGTTAAGAGTTACAAATTACTGCGCGTACAAACAAACACACACGCGCGCGCTCAAGTTTTCATGATAAATTAATGACCCGCGTCGATTCGGAGTCGAATAAGTCGGTATGGTAATCGCGATCGCTATACTTAACGCTCATGCATATTCATTCGTGTACGTAACGAAAAAAATCGTTATTCACTGCAGGAGTTCAGCAGATTGTCGTTGAACGAGAACTTCACTGTGAAGCCCCGTGTATAATAATTCTGTTAATATCGTTGGAATTTGATTGAACACTGTAATTTGCTGATGACGACGGATCGTATTAAATAATCATGACCCTATTCTTGGACTACTCACTTTCAAGATGTTTTCAATTTAATTTCATCAAGTAACTCATCATTTTTGGACAATTTTGAGACACGTTAAAATTATGATGAAAATGTACAATCACATGTAGATGATCGTATAATTAAATGTTTGTTTACAGAGTGATTGGTGCCAGAAATAGAATATTCTAATGTGTCGTATCAGGCAGATCTGGATGAATTTTATTTGAAAATGAAAAGTAATGATTTATTAATCATTCATCACCCATTGTAGCAATGCACAGTGCACAAAATATATAGAAATGTTTCAGGCAAAGTTTATTTCTTTTTATTAAAGCTATTGAATGACATCAAAATTTCTATATTATGTCGATAAAAAAATAGGGGGTGCGCACCCCCTGCAATCCCCAAGTTTCTGATAGAGTGCACAATGTGTCATAAAGAAGGCACCATTGAACCATAAAGTGTGCAAAAACAATTTTGTCTTTACCTACAATGGTTTTTGAGAAATTAATATTGTCCAGCTAAATGTGGTATTCGTTCCACTCTGCGCTGATCCGTGGCCATCGTAGCTTAACACATTTTGCGCCATTGACGTAAAAGTACGTCTTTTCCATGTTATCACTTAACCGTCGGTCACGTAAATGTACGTCTTTTATTTTTTACTTTCATTTTTTTATTCTTTAGATGCCGTTATAAAATTCTTGCGAATGTTTTCAGTTTCCAGTTCAGTAGTAAGATGTCTGAACTGAATGCAATTGCTCGTTAGATCAAATTATATAACGGTAAAATAAAAAGAAAATAATGTAAAATACAGATCTTTTAAAACACTGATTTCTTTTATTTCTCAATTACAATAAACGCTACTAAAAATATTCAAAAAGATATTAATATTTTATGTAATCATAGCTTGACATGTTGCTAAAATTTCAACCTAAAATATTGAGTACTTTTTCAGTTGCAGCAATTTTTCTAAAGTGCAATTTTAAATGGAAATATAAAAATTTTCGCTGGCGGTTAAGCAAAGTTCGTAGATGGCAGATGCGGTGCAAAATGTGTTAACTTCGGCGATCAGACAAGAACCGACGAATCTTCAACATCAATTTATTTAGAAATGAAGTTTCGTACAAAGAAATATCGCTCTACATTTTCAACGTACTTTATCATGTAGATACACCCCTTTTTGGGTTCTACCGCCAGTTTGGAAGCACCCTGTAGAAATGCTGATTCAATCGTTTCGGCCGATAAGAGCGCGAAGGTGACGGTTTTATTCGCTCCTAACGGTCGAAGCAGAGGCGTTACAACGTCATTCAGAGGTCTCTAATGCGAATACCGTGCGTGCCGGTTCGTAGACATGACAAACGATCGACTCACGGCGTCGTAACGTATATGAAAATCACCCTGGCACACGTTTATTATTAAATGTCCCTCCACGTTTTTCTCGCTACCACGTGCCTTTCCACGCGAGATTGTTTCGCGCTCACCCTAAAGTCCACACCCTAGATCGGATCGGAGATCGCTATCTCATAAGCGTACAGATCATTGGGAGTGCAGTAGCAGTGACAGCTAACTGCGCCCACAAATATCGACCTCCCACACGGTGACTTTTCCGGATATCGTTGACCGATTACCAGACTGACTGCCTCTGACGTACCTGGCCAGAGATTTCGCGGCCACGCTGTGTTTTCTCGTTGCTCGTGATTTATGAGCCGAGTGAACACAAACTCGATAGAAGCGTTCGAGAGCCGGCTCGAACTATGCGGATGGTAGAAACTTTATAGTGGACTCGATGGTATACCCGATCAGGCGAGGTTTGCGTTGATGTTATGGTTATTCATGCGGTGGAATATTTTATGTCTAGATTTGGAAACGAATGCTGGCAGTTGTAAAGTTTTATAGGATGTTTTCTGCGGGAGGAACGCGAGGTCATCGGGCAAATATTGCTGGGAGGTTTATAGAGGATGCTTCAGAATTATAGGTCGAGATAAGATATGAATAGAAAGAAAAGGGTTTAGTACACATACACTGTTTAATTAATAAGCACAGCTATTTTAAGAAGTTGACCGCTATATTGTGTACTTTTGACTTTCTGAGCTTCGATACAACACGAAAGTAATCTGAAATTATACTGTTTTTAATTAATGATGGTAGTAATTGTTGGATTGAGTCGTAAATAACTTTCAATATATAACAGATTTTTCCTTTGTAAGAATTGAAATATTGTGTGCTTCATATTTGAAGGTAAGAACCCTTAAAACGTAGACATGCTGCAGAAGCAACAATAATCGCCCTTTAATAAATCATCAATAAATTTAAGAAGACAAATTGGAAGTTATTTATCACTCGTCCCAATATTTATAGTCGCTACTGTCTCTATTAGATCTTAAATATTTTATTAATATTATTCATGTTCAGATAAATGACAAATGAATTTAAGTGTCTCCCATATATGGGTGATCACGTGTTACATCTTAAAGTTCAATGATTACATGACATTTAAATGTCTAATTAATTTTTTGTATGGAATTTCTAATGTATCATAGACTGAATGTTTCTCTTGCTGTACAAGGTGTTCCATGTTATGTGAGCATAAGTTTACGATTGAACTTGTTTGTGTATAGAAGTGACGAAAAGTGTGCTTATAAACGTATGGCCGGTTTGACCTTGTTTCCAAGTTACAAACATCTTTGATTTACTGTGATTCTTGCTTCAAATTGAGATAGCAGGAAACAAACGGACTCCTTTTGAAGTACAGTAGAACCTCGGTTATTCGAACAGCTTCAAGGAAAAGGAGTATACACTCTGTATACATACATTCTGTGCTTTGAAAAACACTATCAAATGATCCGAAAAAAAATATATAGTTTCATTTAAAAGAACGAACATGACCTTCCATATATCTGAAAGTAATAATGCAATAAAAAGTAGTCTACACCAACAAAATCTGCCCTTTCGTACCATGAAATTTTCATACAAACAATTTTTTGTATCTCCAATACGTTAGGAAATAATAAACTATCCATAGTTACCGCGGACACACAGAATAATAACCAATTTTCAAAATATTGTCCACCCGGCCTAATCCATTTTTCAGCTGGCGTTGCTAACACTATCGTACACAAACCGCAGTCTTTCACCAAGGGGCATATCGTTTAAAAAATTACGCTAACGAATTTGTCCGAAAATTACACTAAGATGCGTCAGATAGCCGGTTTGCTAAAATAGCAGGTCCTAAAAGTTGATCGACCTGCTTTAACCCTCGCACTGCCAAGATATTTTTTGAAACTCAAACTACCAACGGGGGGCATATAGGGCCCACCTTCAAGAAATAATTATATCTGGCAAATTAATGCCGGACTGACTGGTAAGAAACATTCTGCGAAACTACAACATGCAAATTACTCCGCAATAAAGTATATCCTTAAGCTCAATATATTCAACAATAACAATTTTTTTCAGAGTTTTGACCGGACTGATTAGCAAACTACATACACAAAGTATGATATGGTGAATACAAAGTATCCCCCCTTGGTAGTGCAAGGGTTAAGCAAAACGCAGCACTGTTTATAATAGTCCTACGATATTAATTCTTCGACCCATGTTTATTATTACAGCAGGACCTCGATTAACCTGCTTAATCGGGAGACAGGCAGCCCGAATAATCGAGGCTTGAGGAGAAATAACTAAAAACGTATTTCTTATACCAAAATGAGTTCTTCATTTTTAGAAAATGTATTACCTTTCATAATATAATCATAACCAAATGTATATCTGCATAAATTTGATTTTCTTTTTTAATTACGCAATTATAAGTGCTTATTACGCCAACTTTTCACCATCGCTAAACTTTCTGTTAGGCTAAGTATAAACAGAAGAGACTCGTAAGATATGTACAAATATTTGTTGTTAGCAAGCAGGAGACCCTGGATAACCGAGACATCGATTGATCGAGACCACGGATAATAGCCATCCGGTCAATCGAGATCCTACTGTACTTTTCTCTGCTATCTGTTGTACTATCTGCCTTCAGAGTCCTGAACCATTTTCGAACACCCCGTACACTTGAACGCGTGTCTTTTACAAACTTCTTAATAACGTATCGATAATCCATCTCCAGATCGAACGACGTCGATACTGTTCGGTCCCCTAACAGAGGCACGAGGTGAGTTCGAGTGAAATGCGGTCACGAGCGAATTATTTTCGCATTCGACTCGGGGAACTCTCGCCGCCCACATGGTTACGAATGAACGAACGCTTTTACTATTTTCCGCGTTTTACCGCCGCGGCGTCGCTGAATTTCAACGCATAATTTCCTCGTTACGGGACACGCGCTTTGACATACTAACGTCCCTTAACGTGGTCGTAACCGAAAGAGCTACGAGCTCGAAATGACAATTCCCCGCGGGTATATTTGAATATTTTCTGCACGCGTACCCTCGGAAAATCTATGCGACCTTACTCTACGTCATAAAAACGTCAGGATCCCCCCCCGTGGACGGTCGTCGTTGTTTGTAATCAAAGTTCCGCGCTGTCTTTCGACGAGAACGATCGTTCTCGTCGCAGGGATCGTTCATAGGAGTCCGTGCAGCGAGCTGGCGAAACGTAACGACACAATTTCGCGGACAGAGCATGGACAATCTAAATATATCGAAAATGAGTGTGTCGACGATTCCGTGCAGAGGCCGGGAGGTCAAGTCTGCCCCCCTTTCTACGGGACCTTGGCGAACGTCCAGCCTCCTGCATAGCTGAACTAACCTAACCCAACCTAGTCTCACCTTGCGCAGACTCTCACCTTCCGTTTCGGTCTCTTTCTCCGTTACAACTGTGCTTCTAAGGCAAAACGACGCGGATCTTCAAAATATTATCTGCTACGGGAAGTTCGAGCGGTTTTGGAAGATTCGAAACGGATACGTTTTTTGAACACTGCTTCGTATTTTTAATTAGGTAAATAATTATTGGTGGATTCGATAAGTTTTTTCCAGTGTGGTGGATGCTTGTAAATTCGGAAATTTATACTTTTTGATTTGTGTGGAAAATAAATTGTTTTATAATGGTACGAACTTATTCTTCTACCCAATAATTTGGAAAGTGGCCCGTAGAGTTGTCCATGCGCCATAGATGACTTAAGGCCGTTTTAGAGTATGCGAAGTAAGAATATAAGGCTCTTTCCTTTTCTTATTTATTTTAAGGCTTGTTTGTTTAGTAAATGTAATTATAACAACCAATATTTCCTGTGGTTGTATAGGCGTAGAATATAATTGTGCACAGTGATAAATAAACGAAATAAGACTTAAAAAATATAGTAGATATATGGGTAAGCAACTTCCAAGTCACATGGCGTTATAGAGAGTGAACTATATGATCCTCTAATTATTTTGAGCAGTGTAGTGTATCGATTATCCATATAGCGTGACTCCCAATTAATTTAAATAATCGATGTTACTGTGCCATATTCTTGTCTTGTGAACTCTGTCGTTGATGCTTGTATTTTCTTTTTTAATTTTTCTGCGCTTAAGAAAGTATTCTAATTCTCTAATGACCGCTCCTTTCATTCTCAGGTTTCGTATTTAATCTTCAACGTCGTCGGTTTTAATCTCTCTTTCTCGTTCTCACTCGCATTCTCAATTTCTCTCTTTCTCTCTCTGATTCTTAAATTTCGAATTTAATCCGAACAGAATTCGCGGCTGAATAGAACCAATCTCGAAGCGAGGTCACCGCTGATGGCCTGCAATTGTTTGCAATTTCAATGAAACTAGCGAATTTACTTCGATTTCCCTTCAATCTCGAGTATCCATCGATTGCGACTCGCAGATCCGCAGATGTGACCCGACGATCGTTTCGTATCTCCGATTCAATAGACACTGAATTAGGAAACAATCGGTCTTCCTCATTCTTTCCGCCATTTTGTCATTATTTTATTATTCGCGGCACTCTCCGATCGAAGCGTACGATGAATGCAATCGCGAAAACGTTACCGGGAAATGATTGGAAAAAATTGATTTCGAAATGGTACATCGACGATAGTCGATAGAATATTATTTATAACTAAAATACAGTAGAACCTTGATTACCTGAACAGCTATTATTTGCACATTCTGTTATCCTAATAATTACAAAGTACAGAAATATAGACACTGTATACAATAATTAATCTCCTTAAATAGCATCCGAGTGTGTAATCAAAACATCTGGAGTTTATAACAATAAAAAAACGAAGAAAAGTGAAGTTATGATGTTCGGTGAAAATTCATGAACCTACGCTCTGAAAAGCATGAAATCTGCCAGTAATTAAAATTCAAATGTGGCTATGCATGAGTGTCTCTTTTAAAAAGGAAGAGATAACGAAGAACCTATATCTAATCCTGTTCTATCTGACAAGAATGCTACTGTAAATGAACATACATTTCTGTATGAGCGAATGTAATTATTCGATAACCGAAAGCAGCTCCATCACTTACAATTAGTTCAGATAATGTAAATTATACTATACTTTGAAAATACAGTAGAACCTCGATTATCTAAACAGTGATCATCGAAACATTGATCATTTGATCGAAATCTGATAATGAATCCTGTTCAGTAATTACAGTTCGGATAATCGAGGTTCTACCGTACAAATTTCGTTCAGATAATCGAGTTCCTATTGTACAAATCTCATCCAGATAATCGAGCTTCTACAGCACAAATTTCGTTCGGACAATCGAGGTTCTACCGTACAAATTTTATGCAGAGAATCAAGGTTCTACTGTACAAAACTCGATCAGATAATCGAGTTTCTACTGTACAAATTTCGTTCGAATAATCGAGATTCTACTATACAAATTTTCTTCGAATAATCGAGATTTTACCGTACAAATTTCGTTCGGATAATCGAGGTTCTACGATAAAAATTCCGTTCGTACGTCACGAAGAAACAACGACGGTGAAGAGCAGTTAACCGAAAGAGTAAATATTCCGAAGACGAGCCCGGTTTCCATCGAGCAAACGAAAGTTCATCGACTTCCGCTATCGCGACAGCAAATACCGATCGGTAGGTACTAAAACACGGCCTCCATTTACGGTGTTGACTGCTGACGTAACATTACGTCAGGTATTACCGTAATGACACCTCGTTGGTCGTCGATTGCTCGTCGGAGAAGGACAAAGCGAAGCTCGAGGGAAGATGCATGCCATGGGGACTCGGCTGTTAGACAATACGTAATTAGGCGACACAGACCATGAAAGGTGAAGGAGGTTGACCGAACAGGAGGTAGAAGGAGGAAGAAGAGAAGCATGGGAAAGAAGGAAAAGGGACGAGAGGCCTTGACCGACTCTTGCCGTACGATCCCCCTCTAATCTTCAGATTGGATTCGTCCTGAAAGCTAAACGGAGGATATCCAGCTTCTTCGAAATGCCAACTTCTGCTCTACCATTTACCATTTCATTAACAATTATTCATTCCGGGATTTTTAACCCGATTCGTGGCCCGGTCAAACATTCAGCATCTAATCGGACACATTATTCGTTGCCATGTGTTTTTCCCCGCCTAATCGATACGCTATTGTTTTCTTAGTATCTTTCCTGATGTTCATTATTTATTAGCATTGACGGATGTCATATCTAAAAAAAGAACCAACCGTTGTAGATTTTAAATATTGTTATACTCAGGCAAAGTCAGGGAGTATAACTTTGTGATGCCCGCACGCCAGGCCATAAGTTGAAAAAAAGAACTGTAAAAACCAGAACATTGTTCTTTTTGCGCAATCAGTGTAAAAAATGTCAGAATTGCACTGACCGAACTGCAATAAACAAGTTATGTAAAAAATGGCGGGCACATTAGAATAGGTTTTTATTACTAAGACTTTCACTTATACGCGCATAAGATGTAATAAACATGTTTTCCAATGTGTCACAAATATGTGACGCTGGGCTGTGTGAAAAATATTTTCGACGTCGCACGGATGTGACACTGATTTGAGAAAAAATTAATAAATTACTTCTTGAAAAATAGTAGTAATAATCAATTGATACAAACTTATTGGTCGAAGTGAAATGTAGTTTATATACACTGTGTGATGCATCTTAAAATATTTATCAGAGCATAACCCTGTTGGTTCGCTACTATACTTCGAATGAATCAATCTAACCTCAGACTAAGCACGTCATATATACAGGGTGGCACACATAAAACGTGACAATTAAATATTATTGAAAATATTAGTGAAACCACCCCTTGAAGTTGCAGCTGAAGAATGTTAACTCAAAAACTGCCATAGGTACGAGAAAACCTCTACGAGAAAAATGTCATGATCCTTTACGTACAAACAGGAAATGCCCACTAAAATGAAATTATATCAATCGTGTTGCCTATTCAAATAATGAATATTAATGTACAGGTACTAAATTACTTACAATCAGTAATTGTGTCATTTAAAATTCAATACGCTTGATACATACTCATATGTGCTTCGGATAGACAGACGCATTACCGTTAGAATCGATATCGATTGAGATTTGTACCATAACCCATGGGCAGCGATCGTAATGTTCCAACCTTCGGTCGTTAATGAACCGTCGATCGAAACCTGAGCGGCTGACAGATCAGCCGATTGCGTTAGACGATGCATAATTGAATGAGCGTAGATAACGGAAGGCAAAGGGGGCTGACCGTACAGGCGGGACGAGAATGTGGAGAGGGAAAACAAGAATGAGAAAAAAAAGGGGGGAGACAGAGCCTTGATCGAACCGATGCGTGACCATCGGCTATGGACAACAATCGGACTGATTCATTCAGCCAGGAATGTCTAACCGTACCGTTATGTCTTGATCTTGCTGCTGGGACAATAAAACCGGCCTATGTAATAGTCCACTGTCACAATTATTGCCGATCGATAAACGTGCAAACGCACCAACACGTCAACCGACAGAAGCATTTCCAAGTACGTCGATACGGATGACCATAAAATGGTAAAATTTTTATCAGGCCACCGGACGGTGTCGCAAGAAGTTCGTTAGATCTTGCTCGGCCGCGTGCAACAAGCGGGGAACAGCAGGAAAACAGAGCGGAACAAAAATTCGACGTTTTTACGTATGAAGTAGTGTAACAGTGTTCTTGCCATCGTCGAGCAAAGTCGAGAAGAAACGCAGATGGTTAAATGACATATGTTCGATTAGAACGTTCATCGATCGGTGTACATTTTCTTTCTACCCCTTCGAGTGAAAGTTGTACAGGAAAACATCGAAAAAGCGAGGATTGTATATATTTAGAAACCCGTTAAAATTGATACATCGTTTGGTACCTCGGTACCCATACGGTGAATTCATGTATTAAATGTATGTGATTTATGTGTGGGGATTTTTCTCAATAACCACAATCTGGACGAATTTGAAAATCTTTTGATAGGAAAATAAACAATTTAAAATAAGAATGCACAAAAGGGGACCCGGGTATGGACATAAGGGTTAATGTCGGATCAACTAAAATTGTTTATCAACATAATAATACATTGTTGAGAACAATATGAGGTTCAAGGTCTTCAATAATTCTGGACAATCTATTGTGTGACAGGGTTCATACTACAGTAAACCAAAGTCGAGAAGAAACGCAGATGGTTAAACTGTTTACATTCAAGAAAGGTTTACAAATTAAGCGATTTTTTTCTACCCCTTCGACTGAAGGTTGTGGAGTAAAATATCCAGAACATAATGATTGTATAAATTTATAAACACGTCAGAATTGATTACTTCGACGTGTAATTTTTCTTTCATCGTTTAATGTCGCATCAATTAAAATCGAGTATCAATGACATAAAACAGTGTGTACCAGTAATCGTGTGCCAAAAATAAAAATTGTAGAATACAAATTTTGATACAACGTTCCGTTTTTGTAAAAATCGATTTTAAATGCTGTCTAGTATGTACGTATTAATTAATAATAAGTTGTCTCCTTGCTAAGGCATACTTTACGTTAAAAAAGTTGAAATATTTCGCAAAATATTAATTTTGTTATCATTGTACCTTAATACTTTTTCATACATTTTCCAAAGAATCAATCCACGTAAAAAATTATGCATTTCCATTTGAAAAAACAATGTATTTGCATTTGCTAGGTGCAACGATCCACTTACGAAAAAACTGAGCTTATAGAAAAATAGACATTCTTATACAATTCAACTTTCTCCTCTACAACTTTTTTTTATCTCGAACTAAACTCAAGTTATAAACCGTTCCAATTGCGTGACTCACCCTGTATTATTTCGAATTATGATGAAGAATATTTGAGCTGAGTTTTCTAAAAAACGAAGCCACATACCAACAAGTTTTATTGTATATTTTCGTCTTATTTTGTCATAAATAATCACGTTTTTTCCGGTTGTACCATGATTATTGGGGAAACAATAGGAACGTTCAGTGTTTTTAATCATTCTACACAATCTATCAAAGACGCATAACGTAAATAAATATTGAGTACTAAATATTATAATTCTTTCAATCAGTGCTTATTGTACATAATAATAGTAATTTAACGCTTTGAGCCCAGAAACTTTCAAAACCATTGTCGAATAAATCAAATTGTAGCGCACGTAATCCACTAAATATTTATCATTTTCGATAATAAATTATCTAATTTACATTTAGACAGAGTTCATCTCTTCTTTCCACAGGTATCACAATTTAAAAATAATCTTCAGAAAGTTTTACGTAATGAGAACTGCATTACACGTCTCGGTCATTATTCGTATTATATTGGTCCACAGCCTGTGCACGTCAGCAAATAATAATAATAACAATAATTCGCAAATACTCGTGAGGGAAAGTGGTTTCTAATCAAGCCACTCCCGCGATTTCGGTGGAAACATTTTTCACACCGTTTCCATGAGACCGCGAACAAAAGGGAACGACGTCGAGGCACAGATACCTGAATTATCCTCTTCCCTCCTCCGTGCCTCTAAAACAATACGCTCGCATGCCCAATAATTTGTTTGTAATAACGATAACCGCAGTCTGTACCACGGTCTCACCGGCTCGGCTGTTTCAACGTTTCGCGGAAGCTATTAAATTACGCAACGAAGCGGCACTTCCTGGTTCTTGGTTAACTTGAAAAACGAAATCGTGTCTCTCGAGACAGAGGACATTTTCAAAGCGTATCGAAAGCAGAGGATTTTTTGCAGAGATCCATTCCTATCGTTTGCAACGTACACCTATCGGAATGTTCCCGTGAAATCGTACGAAGTGTTTGCAGTGTATTCTGAGTAGAACGATCCTTCAGAGCTGATAGTGACCCAATTTCCCAGTTTAATCGTTGAAATCCAATTAGGACGAGCAATACCCGGTAGATTAATGTGAGCGATTGTAGCGAGGTCTGGCCCGACGTCCCTCGTGTCGGGCATTGAAGTCTCCGGCTCTTAATCTTTTTTCTTTTTCTTACGAGTCTATGAGGTACCCACATCACCACTTTCGATTAAATGTTGTGATATAACGATTTTATAACCGGACATTAGATAACTGTGGATGAAAAACTAACCAAAAATATAAAATAATGTTTCTTTTTAAGTCTGCTACTTTTTTCGGACAAGGAGTCAGGCATTGAAGTCTCCGGCTATTAATCTTTTCCTTTTTCTTACTAGAAGTCTACGAGGCCTTGACATCGCTGATTTCGATTGAATATTATGATAGAAGAATTGTACAACCGGACAGCAAATAATTGTAGATGAAAAAACACATTAAGCTTTTTTTTAGTCAAGCATTGATGTCTCCGTTTTTTAATCTTTTTAATTTTCTTACAGGGAGTCTACGAGGCCTTGACATTGCTGACTTCGATTGAATTTTATGATGGAAGGATTGTACAACCGGGCAGGATATAATTCTGGATGAACAAAGAAACAAAAAATAAAAAATAACAATTCTTTGTCTGAGGCATTTTTTTCTGAATAAATTATATTTAAAAATTGACCTTACAGTAAGGTGACTGTATTCATTATGTCCAAGAGATGGGTTCTATTTTCATAATAAATTAATTTTTGTATAGAACACTACCATCGTGTTAAATTTAACAAAAATTGCATACTTCAAGGACTGACAGCCTTTCTGTACGACACGTCTACAATCTATACGCAGATTATTTTGGTAAATTTACAGAAGCTGTTTTTTAAGCATGATTGAAAAGTTATGCCTAAAAAATTGACTTCGATAAATGCGACTATAGTTACAATTAAGTGAGACTTGCGACGTTTTGGAGTTTATTCGATTCGAATCGAAATGAAAGTAGAACATGCGACAAGGTGTCGGGCGGGAAAATAATACGAAATAGAGATTTAAACTCTCGACGCCGGGATGCACCTGTAAACTCTCCTTAATCGTATTAACGCGATCGCGTTTCCCTGGAACGGGTCTAATGTATCCTAGATCGGGGCTCAAGTTCTCGGTAAGCTGAGCACGGTGATCCGAACAATTACGGTGTTGTCCAGGGATCAGCTGGAGCATCGAGGATCGATCCTGAGTCACCGTTCGACGGAGAAGAAAAAATGGTGAAAGGAGGAACCGATTACAGAGAAATTCTGCCGCGATCGAAATCTGCTAGAGCAAAAACCGTGTGCATCAGAATAACTACATTAATGAAACTTCACTGATACGATGCAGAAGAACTTTTTATCGGGATATATAGTTGCAACAGGGAGTTGCAGCAACGATCAATCTGCGAGTGCAAAAAGTGAAACACGATTGGAGGTTGACGAAATCGAATACTCTTTCTCTGCGAGAAGTGTTTGACAACATTGTAACACAACTTGGACGAACACGATCTTATCTTGGCAGTAGGCCACAAGTTGAAACCGAATGATTGAATTACAATTTACACGACGTACATACACGACGTGCAGCGGTTTTTGCAATGCAGCGAACGTGATATATGATAACCGCGTGCGACCGAACGAATCTCGTTCTCCCGTTCGTTACTCGCGAACGATATGATTTACGATTTCATATCTAACCACCGCGAAAAAAAATCGACCGTCGAAAGCGTATCGACAGACGTCTCTCCTCGCGTTAATCGCGGCAGCGTGTAACTGCGGTGATTCGTCTCGATTCAGACAATCGCCGACGTTACGAGCCGAACATAAAGAGATTTAACCCTTTGCACTTTAGTTTTTACTTAACCCTCATCCGTCCCTTGTGTCAATTTGACACATTTTTCTCACAAGAATTTGATAAATGTAAAAAAGCAATATGCCTTATACATCGTTGTATTTGTGTGAATGATCCGAACAATCTGAAAAATTTTATTCCTGAGTGTACTGAAATTTCAATTATTTATTTTCAATAAGAGAATTTGCAAATTTATTTATTTATCTTTTCAGTGTATTGATTTTTTTCTATTGTGCCAATTTGGCGCCAAGGGACAGATTAAGTTAGTAAAATTAGGGACGGATAAGGGTTACACTTCCATCAATAGTACACTTGATATTATTTCGCAGAAAAATGCTGATTATTGCTATTGTTCGAAGTTGTAATTGGATTGGACATTGCTGGGCTCATACAATAGCGAGCTCGTCAGACCTGACACCATTTGAATTTCGTTTGTTGATTAGATATTCAACGTGCTAATAACACTTCTGCTTAATACAATCTTCGTATACATGGGAAATGAATTAAAAATTTCACTGACAGTCACACCATTGTTAATTTTTAATAACAATGGCCGAGAATTAGAAACTGACATTCTAGGATTTGATTATACCCATCAGTACCAACATTCTGACAGGGAGAGCTCCCGAAGTGGCCGCCTCAGATTTCAATGAGCTCTTCCATGTTGATAGACCATGTCAATATGAATCTTCCTATGTATGTTTTGGGCGTAGATAGTCAATCGTTTAATAAATATTTAATGCAAAAAGAGCTCTCTGTAGCAACCTAGCGAAATATCATTTAAACTAGTAACCCCTTGACACACAATTTAAATCGTGTTATTTTTGCATATGGATACGACTTAATTTTCTTACTCTTGTCAATATAAACAGAGATTGAGAAGAAAACAAGTCTCCGTTCTTAAATGAAATATTATAATAAAATGAAAAGTATGTTTTTGCACATATTTCTAGTTTATTACAAAGTATTATAGAAGATTGAAGTTCATTCGGTTGCTACGACGAGCCAAACTCGTCATTTGAGTCCAAGGGGTTCACTGTCTACTCCCAAAACTATAGGTCAATTTGTAATAACGTCATCTATCAACATGCGAGAGCTTATTAAAAATCACTGAAGATCACTTAAAAAAAAGCGCCCGTCCTGATCATAATATTCCCTTGAGAGCTTCACTAGATATTCAACGTGTTGGTCGTACATATAATTAATGCAATCTTCGTAAACATAAGAAAACAATCAAGAGTTTCACTTCCGCGGTAGCATAATCGAGTATTGAAAACTTCACCGGCGTTTCTTTCACGTGGTCCCATTATTAAAGAAAAGGTGATTGCACAAGAGACGTAGAACAACGAAAACACCGGCTTCGATACTTCTATTTGCTTTTGTAATGAACCAACGAACGGACCTTCGATTATAAGAAGTCTGGCCGACGCCATCGCGTGAGGGAGAAAAAAAGAAAACAATTTAAATAACCGCCCCGGACATTCCGAGTTCCCTAATTTAGGACGGATGGGAACGGGTTCTACAGGAGGGGTCAAGAACCCCGTTAGATTCTTCAGGATTACCTTCGAAACGTAAGGGTAGCCATAACGTCAGACGACTCTGTGAATGGAAACTTTGGACCCGCGTGTTGTTATTTTATAGACGCTGGATTAGGCCATTCGAGGTCACTTCCTCGTCTGTGATATAATTCTTTCTTTTTTTACTCAAAAAATAGCAGGTATATACACAAGGTGTTCCAGAAATGAAAACTTTGAACCTGTGTATTGTTATTTTAGAGACGCAGGATTAGGTACCTCGAGGTCATTTCCTCATCTGTGATATAATTCTTCCCTTTCTTACTCAAACAGCAGCAGGTACACAAGGTGTTCCAGAAATGAAAACTTTAAACCTGTATATTGTTATTTTAGAGACGCCAGATGAGATTATTCGAGGTCATTTCCTCGTCTGTGGTACAATTTCTTCTATTTTTACTGAAAAAGTAGCAAGTACTTGCACAGAATGTTTCTGAAATACGTGTGCAAATTATAGGGACGTACTCTACTCATCGTAAGAACGAAAGAAGGTCATAAAAATATTTATACTACAAACACTTTTTGTTTACTACAGTATTATAAATATAGCACGCTATCAGTGCGACCTCAGACTCCTGATGATGATAGCTACAGGAATACTTTCCTAACGAACACAGTTTACATCCGGAAGCCTCAAACAGTATTAAGGTGCACCCTTTTTCGAGAAATTCTCAGCCTCAAAGGGTTAGACGTAAAAATGAAAAATTCCATACACAATCTGACACATGAAAATAACTTTTTAAAATAAGCACATAGTGTTGCAAATACAAACAATGAATTATCTTGTGATATACTTTTCATTCTGCTATCATCGTGATGCTTATTTTAATTGAAATATAAAGAATATTTGAATTTATTTAGAATAACTGAACTTGATGTGATAATCATTCTAGTAAAAAAAAAAAACAGACAGAACAGTTAATAAAATATAGTGGAACAGGAGTTGTATTTTAACATTCAGTTAACAAGCGTTTGATTATAATTACCGGGGTTATCATATGCGGGATGCTTTCTATGTACTAAATTGCCATTTTCCTGAAGTGGACTCTGTTATTCCAATGGTAATTTATTCTTTCGATTAGATTTGCTCCACTTATTATGTTTTCCCCGTGCATCACTATTTTTGAAAAGCTCAGAACATTTTTTGAGAGACTAATTATTCTAATAAGAAATAATTATTATAATTATATGATTTACAGTTACTCGTAACGTATTTATGTCGATGCACTGTGCTATAGTTAGCATTAAATAAATTTGAAAAAAAAGACTGGCTCTCATTCGATCGTTGAAACTAAGCTACGCTGGTCAGCGCTAGAATGGGTGACCATGTTTCGAAATTCACCTGAAACTGTAGATTTCTATGCTAAATGATCATAGCTTCCAAGTAATAATAGCACTACTGCCCACCTCAAATAAAGTGTCCTATCATTTTTACATTTTTTAAGATATTTTGAAAAATATGGAGTTCGATACATTTGTTTACCTTTTAGGCAAAGTTAGAATGCCCTGTGTGCTTTGCAGGGGTTTAGAAACAGTGTAATTTATTTGTCCTAAGTGCTTTTCGTATGGTTTTTAATGATAAAACTTTTCTCGGATGCTTCGAAACGTTCGTTAGGACAATTGAGCTAAGGAGGGCAGAGTAGATGCTGGGTTGCATAGAATAAAAGAGGAATTTGAACGAATCTCGCGAGCGGTTCGTAGCCATCGCTAGAAAAGTACCTGCACTGCTGACGACGAACGCATCGTTCACGCAGCTCATGCCGATTATCACGTAGAGCACCGAACAGAGGTGGAAACTCATTCCCACGCGTGTCGTGACTTCAACCGCTTACCTGTCTTCTTCCTTCTCCTCTTTCACCAGCCCATTTCGTCCGGCGATCCGCCCGCCCAATACCTCCAAAAATACTTTTGTCGGCGTGTCGCCGGTTCTCCGTTTCGAGATCCCCCGTTCACGCTACCTTCCACTCCTACGACGATCGATCGTGATCAGACATGCAGCTAAAAAGGAAGAGAATCAATATAATTTTTCTGGCAATGGGATAAACTGTATGCGCATTAATAAGACTTTCAAATGAAATACGGTAACCTCGACTATTCGAATTGCAAGTAGTAACGAAATGACCCACATTGTAACCATGTTATTTATCAAAATAGTAATTTTATTTTAGAATAAAAAATATATAGCAATGTAGGATAGAGTGTACAGTGTTACCAATGATAAATGTAGCTTGTAACTGACATAGGATGACCAATTTTTGGAGAACAGGTGTTTGGATAATCGAGGATCTATTGTAATTAGTAACGACGTTTAATAGAAATAATTCGTGTTTACTTTTTCACTTATCGTTACACAGTGGTCAACTATTCGTATTCAGATCCAATCATTTCTATTCGCAATGATTAAGTAATTGAAATTGTAATTTAAACAATAACTGTTTTACCATCTCTTACAATATATATGCATTTTTAGTTTCTCACTTCTTGTTACACAGTGTTCAACTATTCATATTCAAATCCAATCATTTCTATTCACAATGATTAAGTGATTAAAATTGTAACTTAATCAGTAACTGTTCTACCATCTCTTACAATATCTAGGTAATCAACAGCAGTTTGACGGCTGACTGTAAGGAGAATATACCAGATCTAAGAAAAAAAAGAACAAATAGCTATTTTCTGAATAAAAATTAGACGTATCAAAGTAATTCGTTCAAATTTACTCTCGAAATACGAGCTTACAATTGCTAGATTTATAAAATTTAGTTCGCGTTCATTTTTTGAAGCATCAAAGTTAACATTGCCTGAATATTTATTACAATTTCTGAAATATAATGTATGGAACATTTAATTATTTATACCTAAATATTTATGTTATTCATTGCTGAAAAAAGTGTTCCACTTAAATAAGATGGCTGACGTTTACCTCTTATTGTAATTTACACGACGCCAAATGACTAATTTTCTCAGCATTTATCGGGTAATTAAGAAGACAAAATGTTGTTTTGTCGCTTCTTAAGGACGATACGATAAATCTATAACATTTTATCACGTTTTCGTCTGGAACCAACCGAAATCATTGTATTTATTGCCAATTAAGTGAAGTTTTTTTGTTTACAAAAAACCTGAGTGGGTGTACGATAGGTGTTTTCAAATAATTCTAATCGAAGATGGCCAGACGAATCAATTAATTTATCCGTCTGTTTCAATTTTTTACTAACTATAAAGGACACCAACGTCGAAAATGGTTAATTATACTTCGGTAGAGAATCCAATAAAATTATGCAGAAGTGTCTCTACAAAAACTGATTGAACAGAACTTTTCACTTATACTGATATTTCAAAATCAATATTATCATGCAAAATCGTTTCGTCAAGTACCATTGATTCAGAAACGAAATACATTTGGAAGAATAATTTTCCATAAAATATAAAGTTGTGTAATAAACTCGTTCAGATATTTTAAGAGAACTCTATGATTTCTTACCGCCATGTAAATAGTTTCTAATCAATCATGCGCGACACCATTTCGTTCTACATGTTTTCACCACGTATCACATAATTTATTTATTCCGTTATGGATCTAATTCCAGTTCTGCAACTGTTTATAGCATCACAATTTTAAGGAGCCTATTCTTCAACCCAACATTCTTTTCCTGATTATATTCAATAACAATCAATTTCATTGGTAAATTTTCGACCGAACATAACACGAAGAAATTAAGCTATCTATTCAGGAGTGCTCTAACTTGGAACAGTCTACAAAGTACAGTAGGATCTCGTTCGTCCGAACTATAATTAGCATTAAGATGACTAACAATACAGTGTGAAAAAACTTTAAGTTTTTTACAAGAAGTAGATCTCTTACATTGAGTGTAAAACCAGAAAAACCATATTAACACATACATATGTAACACAGAAATGCTACTACTAGTATAACTTCGCTATAAATATTTAGCAAGTGGTATTATTCTTCTGTGGTCACTAATACTTTAATAGGGGATGTCACATTAAATAAATAAATAAATATAAAGAAGATGACTCACATTCTAACTATACTTCGTATACGAATTTTAATTTGGTGTTCGAATGTAAAATACATAGCGATAGAAAATTAAGTACACAAAATCACTAATGATATTTTTACACTTTGACGGCCGATAATATTTTGCTTTTCGACATTTTTAGAAGAATTCTTAAGTAACTAATTATTTCACATTATTATCTTTGCATTGAATATTCTACTATTTCCGCTTTACTAGTATTGAAATATTTATTATACAATTTGCAATATTTCTATCTTTTACATCACTGTTATTCGAATGCATAAATTCACGCGTACGTGGCAGCTACCATCAAAGTATTAACTAGTAATTAACATATAATAACCAATTTTGGGATGATCGGAGTTAATATAATCGCAGTTCTACTGTCTCAATTAAGAATTAACCAGGAGCTGACAATGTAGCAGTCGATGTAACGTCACATCGAAAAGGATTGCATTGAGAAACGCACGAGTTTTCTCATGAAAGGTAGCTTCACGTGTCACAGTCGATAAAAAAAGTTCATTTCCTCGACGGTTTCGTAGGAATCGCCATTTCGCAGCCGAAGCGGGTGAAACTTGAGGCGAATTCGAGCAGAACAGAGGCCCGAAGTGCATGGAACCGAAGAGCGTTGAGAACAGGAAGTTTCTCTTTATTCCTTGATGACCGATAGCTCGCTACGAATCGGGTGTGACAATGACTTTCTGCCGCATATAAATTAGAACGAGGCTGCAGCTTTCCCTTTCTTTTCGCGGTGCGTCGCAAAAATCCGCGCCCACTCCGGCGCTCGCAGAAAAATAAGAAAACACGAGAACATTGAATTAATTCACAGTTGACACAGTTAGGGACACTTTCACGGAAGATCAAATGAATCGGTGAGTTGAAGAACAGTACAAGTCCACAATTAGCCATTTCTAAACAATCTGAAAATGAAATGTAAAATACATAGAACTGCACGTTGGGACCAAGAACAATGCAAAAGAAGTACCATATACCCATGTTTCAGGTACTCCCTTCAATTTAATGAGTGTAAAAACAGTATCTGTCATGGATTTGTACTGTTTTAACAAATTCAAATTCATTCTATCAAGAAATTTGTTCTTAGAAGAATACTGCTGACCAACAAGGCGATATCTAGTTTTTTTAATATCATACTGAATGTACTTTAATCGTCACTTTACATTAAATAATTTCTACTTCAATTATGTTTAAAGCTAGTTCATAAATGTTTTTTTGTTACTGTGTTATTTTTTTAAATTACTGATCCAAAAATAGGTTGAGTTCAAAAACAGTACAAGTCCAATGGTTTTATTTCAATTATTGAAAATTGATGGAAAAAGTTTAACCATATTTAGACATACATGAACGTTCATCTGGGTTAGCACAATCGTGTTGAAATTAGAATAGCACCATAAAATCAATAACGTTGACGATACACGAAGAGTGACACTATTTTTTCAAATATTTCAGGATGTAGTTTCTAGACTTGTACTGTTCTTTAACTCACCAATTCAATTATAAATTGACACTCTGTCACTTGCTGTCGCGTCTACGTGACTTTGTTCATTTCAATACGAGTACTAGGTTATCAGTGATTTAAGGATATACTTAATAAAGTTTAATAGAACCAATTAAAAATTATGAAAGTTACTAATATTATTGATTAAAATGGGTACAATTTCAGGTTATATTCATTTCGTATAAAAATGTTGAAAGTTTGTGAATTTTAGCTAATAATACACGGCAGTCAAAGTGTTAAGATAGGTACCAAACGGTGCCTTATTATTATTATTATGTTTAATATGAAAATGTAGGATGCGATACTATTTTTCAGCTCTAATAACATTGAACAATATTTCTGAAAAGACAGTGAAGCAGATTTTCCGTTCGTGACGTTTCAATAATATCCTGATCGATATCTGAACGTTCAAGCATCCAATAGAACGTGCCAAAATGAAGTTTCACTGGAACTTTTTGTTCATTCTCGTGTAACTCACGCGTCTATCGCTGACAAGCAACTTTCTTCGCTCGCGAGCTACTCCTGGAATGTAGTCGCGTTCACGCACTAATTATTTTAGATAAAAAGTCGAAGATACCCGAACACAACGTGCGGCGAAGGAGGAAGAGAGAGAGAGAGAGAGAGAGAGAGAGAGACAGAGAAAGAGAAAGAGAAAGAAGGAGAGACAGACTCGCGTATTTCTGTAGGAAGACAGTAAAGACAGCCGAGTAAAGAAAAGAGAAAACGATCGGAAGCGAAATAAATTAGCGGAACGTTTCCTTAAGCGAGGAAATTGTATTACTTTAATTCGCGAAATGTCAATATTGCTACTGGAACATTGTGGAAAATGAACATTTATCACAGACATCTACCATAGAAAAAGAAGATATGAAACTGCACTGCATTTTATAGACATTTGCAATAAAAAAGGAAGATAAGAAAATGCACTATATTATAAACATTTATAATACAAAATAATATTTATAGACATTTGTAATGTAAAATAATATTTATTGGCATTTATAATACAAACGGAAGATAAGAAAATGTACTGTATTTTATACACATTTATAAAACAAAACGATATTTATAGACATTTATAATGTAAAATAATATTTATAGGCATTTATAATACAAACGGAAGATAAGAAAATGCACTGTATTTTATACACATTTATAAAACAAAATGATATTTATTGATATTTATAATACAAGAAGAAGATAAGAAAATTCACTGTACAAAACAATGAAATGATCACATAATTAAATAATATACCGTGCAATGGAATTTCAAATACTTCGATAGTTGTATGTATTGTACACAATAGATATTCAATGAAATTATTGTAGTTTCACGTAATTTGCTTTTATTCAATGAAACGATGTATGTCAATCTTAATATACAAAAAAGACATTCTTAAGTCGAACGGACATATAAAAAATAAACCCACGAAACTAATCAGACAGATTACACAAAAATTAAAAAAGGGCAAGTACACTAATTGTAAGAAAAATAATGAAGAGAAAACATGTTACAAGTAACTAACAGCAAATAATATTCAGTAAAAACTATTCTGATAAATTAAGAAAATATCCTAAAAATGCAGGTATTAAAATTAATGAATGAACTAGAGAAAAAATCACCTGGACCATAAATGTTATTAGCACTGTCATAAATTTTGCAAAATTGTGATCGTACTTATAGGTGTAATTAAATGTGTTAAAAATGGCTTGTGTCTGTGGTACATTCCCGTTCACTACAACTAAACTCAAATGATGTTATTCGTTAAGTACCATCAAGACGTTTCAGACATTAATTTACGTTGCATTTCGAAACACGTCGTACTTTATATGGTAAATTCAATTGCATGAATCGTATGAGCATATCAGCCAACAAAGATTCAATTGACTGTATACAATGTGACCCATCTTACATATTTAAACACTCTTTAACACGACGCTTGCTATACTGCATTTTCTCAAAATGGCCTACTTTTTAGACTTTCAGACAAAGTGAATATATGTATAGCGTTGAGTCATAAATAACTTCCGATTTATTTTCTTGAATTTAATAGTCAATTTATTATACTTCTAATACACAAAAATGAATAATCGAGGTGAAGCATTTAAGCATTGAAGCATTGATTGTAAGTTAATTATGACTGATTCTAATAAAATCAAATTAAATTGTTTTTCATTCATCTTATTTAGAATTTTCATAATTTCTTGACTGTTTTGTCGCTGCTTGTCAGAAGCATTCATTACATAATAATATTCATGATCAAGCAAGAGTGAAATGCACCTGTCACTCTTATATGGTTGACATGGCAATCAACGTGTTAATTAAAGCTTCACATTCATTTTTTACTTGTTACACTTCATGAACTTTATATTATTTTTGTATACTTCACTTTATTCTTCAATAAATAAATATTTCTTTCGTTTCTGATACTTGGTAGATCGTTCAAAATATTTGAACAGATATTTTAAAAAATCAAGGATGGATTTTAAAACCAAAGCACATAAAAATAAAAAAAAATGACTGTATATATACTATATGTTGGGGTGTAACATATATTCGTCCCGTTCTTTCGTTTTTCGATAACAAGTCCAAGGAATTCTACAAGAGAGAAATCCTTCAGCTACCAGAAAGATGGAAGGTCATCGATCAAAATGGCACATACATAATTGAGTAAACTCATTTCTGAATTTATAAATAAATCATTTTAAAACCACTACAAAAACAGGATGAAGATATGTTACAACCTACAATAATATCATCCAAATACTGTGAAAAATACATATGTAGCAACGTGTACAGCATCTGTCCTCAACATCAAAATTCTCCAAGCAGATTAGAACATTTGCTTATTGCAATTATGCAACAGACTGTACATTAAACTAATGAATTAGACAAAGAATGTACAACCGTGAAAATAGTTTCAGTCGACGATAAAATGTGAACGGAGCGGAGATCGAATTTAATGGACAGACGAACACTTGAACGAAGCCCATTCGGGTATCACGAAATAATAAAAAAAAAAATAAGAGAAATTATGCAGCATTATCGTGAGTCACCGATTCGAGACGAACGCCTCGATAACCACGCCTCTTTAATTTATTCACGCGAACAGCAGGGAATGCGACTTTCCTGGCTTCTCGTTAAGTCCGTTTCAATCGAACATGATAATTTTATGCGAGTATTTCACGTAACGCTGGTAGCGCTGAACCACGCGAGTCGAAATGCGAATTTTTTTCGCGCCGTGCCAGAAGAACAAAAAAAAGGAACTTTATTATCGTACACTTTCTAATCGTATTCCGCTGTGTGAATTACGTTTGCCGTCGTTGCGCCGCGTGTACACAGACAGATGAGAGATTATGCGAGACATAAAAGGGCACCGTAAATACGATCCCTCCGCAGGCTTTAATAATAAGTGCAGTTATGAAATACTCGACGACAATTTCGTTACGTAAATACTTCCCGTCAATCATTCTCTAGAATAGAAAGAAGCGGAACGAAACGGGATTACCCGTGTTCTCTGTGCTTCTGCGTAATTGTGTTTGCCAGGAGTACGAAATGTACGAGCTGGCGCGAGAGAAATAAAAAGAAATTGGATGGTAATTTCTGAACACTTAGATCAATTGTTTTTATGACTCAGAAAATATACAAAATTTGTACGTTTTCAGTGAGGCTGAGTGGAGGAATTAAGCGATAGTGGTTATCAATTGTTTTTTGTAATTTATACAATTTATAAAGTTTCAGGGTGGTTAAACAGAAAAATCAAGCAATGCTCTCCATTAATCTGATGATTAATAAAATTTAAAAAATTCATGAATATTCAGAAAGACTGAATGGAAGAATTCAGCGATAGTGGCGGTTAATTATGTTTATAATTTATAAAGTTTCAAAATGTTTAAATAGAATAATTAAGTGATACTGATTATTGATTATTTTGGTAATTTATAAAATTTAAAAAATTCATAAATATTCAGAGATGCTAAATGAAAGAATTTAGAAATACTAGTTATTGACTGTTTTTATATTTTACAAAATATATAAAGCTTTTGAATATTCAAAGAAGCTGGATAGAAGGATTAAATGGTACTGGTTATTGATTATTCTTATAATGTGCTAAAAATAAAATTTCTCAAGATTCAGAAGAGATACTGGTGTTTCATTATTTTAATAACTTGCAAAACATACAAAATTCGTCCATTTTCAAAGAAGCTAAATAAAAGAATTAACAGATATAACTTATTAATTACTCTGATGATTTACAAGATGTATAAAACTTGTGAACATCGAAATGGACTAAATAGAAGAATTAAGCTGTACTGGTTGTTCATTTTTCTAATAATTCACCAACTATACAAAATTTGTCAATATTCCAAATCGTTAAATATGTAAAAGAATTAAATGACATTGTATATCGATTACTCTTATAATTCACGAAGTATTGTACACTGAATTCTGTTACTTTTCACTGGTCATTTTGGAATGTTACCGTTTAACAAACTGAATAATTTGTTACAGCGCAGAGCGCGCGGAGGGCTGGAAAAAAAAATTGAGAATTTCTTCTTCCTATCTTTTTCGAACTGGTCGTAATTATATCGTAAATTTAACAACGCGAGACTGCCCGTTTATGGCTCGGTTCGTTAAAAGTTTCGTTGAAATGAATTCCGAGCAAACGATGTTCACGTAACGATCAAAAAACGATTGTACTCTCATTTTGCGACTGTTTTTAATGCCCGTTCCTTTCCTCCGAGCCGCGTAAAAATTTGTGTAATCTTTCAATCTTGAACTTTCACTTGTTCCCGTTTTCCGTGTTTTTGCAAATGCTTCACTGCAATCAAATTCGAATCGTGCCGTCGGGTGCAATGTACCTGAAAAAGTGCACCGTCTGACGAGACCGTAAACATGTATTTAACAGGCTGATAATTAGACGAAATAAAAGAACCGATCAGGATGATAAAATCCACGATATACATACTCGGTAGTGTGCTTTAAATCGATAACTAGAATGCTTTGAAGCAGGCTAACTTATAATTGAAGCATAATTACTTCCTAACTGAGATAACTCGATCGTGCGCGATATTTAAATTGAGCGAGTCGACGTGCAGATACAGCTAAACACTTGAATTTTGTTCTTTAGTGACTGGAGAAATGCATAATCAATATCGATTTGAACACCGTTCAAATTAAGGTAAACTTTCAAATTATGTATCACCGCTTGTTAGTATTTTTCCAGATATGTCGGACGTATAATAAATATTAAACTTCGATTAACAAATGGCAAATACATAATTTTGTAATGCCTATCTCCTTCAACTGAGCAGTAACAACATTATTTTGCGCTTAGTTCGTTCCTTTCTATCATTTAAACATTTATTTCTTTCGTTTTTACTTATTACTTTTTAAAACATTGCATATTTACGGAATTTTATTAGTCATGTATAATATTCCTAAATCTTAATACTTTGGGTCCTGAAACTTAAGAAAACATGTGCCTCGTGTGCTAAAACTTTCCGTAGTAAAACTTCCATAAACTGTCATTATAATAATGTATATGAAGGCAATTATTCAGTCGTCTGAGTGTTGTAAAATTGTAAAGTACGAAACGAAATATGCTTATTTCATATATTTAAAAAGAGAAACTAAGGTGATAATTCATTCGAATATATATTTCTATAGCGTACAACGTATATAATGTAATAAATAGCTGTGCTCAATACAGTGGTCTGTAGCACACGATGAACGATTTTTTAAACCTATATGTGTGTTCATCATCCTGAAATGGTTAAGATGTCTTACCGTATAATATTGGGTTGAGTCATAAATAACTTCCGGATTGTATTCTTAAATGTATTGATAATTTGTTACAGGATGCTTACTGCTGCCTCTGCACCATATCTACGTTTTAGGGAATCTTATTTTCAAATATGAAACAAAAATCATTATCCCAGATTATCTATTTAAATTTTTAGACAAAAAAAAATCTGTTATGTGTCGGAAGTTATTTATGAAACAAACCAATAATTTTAGTTTTATTATGTAGCACTACGTACACAACGATACTAATTATACGGGACCATGTAAAGCAGATATTTGCTCGATAACGATATTAATAATTATTACGATTAATAATAATTGTATTCTTGATATTTTGGTCCATTTTAAACTCAACAACGAGGTACGAAATGTGTTAGACATTGTCGACAGCCGCGGCACGCGATAATTGTACAGTTGCACAACTATCGTTAAGGTTTCACGACGTGCTCGTATTTCATCGAAAAAACGGGAAGGAGACTAGGCGAAAGAAAACGAGAATGATTTTCCATTTCACCAGACACCAGCTTCTGCTCAAAACCGTTTGTTCCCCTTGACTACCGCGTCCAACGCGAACGTGACACGATCACGGTTCGCCACAGATATAAAACACCTGTGAATAATATTCATTCCATCGAAACACTAAGTGAGCAGACACTACTTTTCCTTCGTTTCCGTTTGTACGCTTTCTTTCGTCACATTCTGTATTAATACTCGATAGATCGAATGTTTCTCATAAGTGTACATCAAGGTCTTCGAGTTTTTCGTGAACACGTTGTGTAGGGGTAATCAAAGATCGAAAACACTGATTTGGTGTAATTAGAAAATCATAATATGAAACATAAATTATACGGTCGAGAATTTAAAAAATTCTTTGCTTCATATTTACATTAAAAACAGGAAATTAAAGTTTGTCTAGCTAAATATGGAAGTTTTCACAGTGGTATTTAATATGTTCATTAAAAAATTTGCACTGTTAATCTAAATGCCCTTTTGGAGAATAGACGAGAAGACAGAAATTGGGATAAAACGCGGTGGTCCAGTTGAAAATTGATTTTGTATCGATCATTTAATTATTACAAGCAGTTTGAATACAGTTGGAAAGTGTTTCAATCAATATTTAAAGGGTTAGATTTGCCTGTCACCGCAGAAGGACTACACCCTCTTGTGCAGGACCGACCCGTCTATGAGGCCGGTGGCCACACTTACAGTCTCCCTTCCGCAAGGTTTCTTCTGATGTGTTAGACTGAGCCTGAAGTTGACCAGGGCTATGCGCAGGACTCAGTACGATTCGGTTTGTGCTCGTCTGTGTTCACCTGGGTTCGTCGGTGCTCGTTGGTGTTTGTCAGTGCTCATCTAGGTTCGTCAATATTCGTCAGTATTCATCAGTAGTTGTCTGTGCTCGTTGGTGATCGGCAGTGTTCATCAGTGTTCATATGGGATCATCAGTGTTCATGTTCTTCTAAGTTCATCAGTATACTCAACGATACATATATATCAAAACTTATATTAACGCGTCTGACTAGCTATGGAATTTTCTACTGTGACACATGATGTGTTGAAACCAAGCTACCAGGCTATCCCCTACATAATGTCGTTCTCCATCTTATAAAACATATGAGAAATAAATATAAATACATTATTTAATATTGTTTTGTAATAATTATACTGTACATGTGGTGGAATGTGAGGGATCTATTCTCGTTTAAAATTTTTCGATGAAAATTTGAATTACCATAGCAAAGACCTGTTGCTAACAATTTTATTCCTGTGATGCAATTTTAGTGAAAGAATATCATGATGGTTTTTCCATACTCGAAATGAGCTGTACTTTGCAACTGCTGTCTATTTCGGCAAGTTGACAGCTTCTCAGCTGACAAAAAATTCAACTGAATTAAAACAAATCTTAAGCAGAAATTTGTTGAAGATAGAATCAACGAACCGTTGAAATGGTTTGAAGCGTTTGAAGAACTGTTGTAGTAGAACTGGAGTTGTTAATTTCACGAAGCCGTACTTAAAAACAGCATGACTTATGGGATTATATAATACATACATTATTTCCGTTTAGTTAATGAAATATATTCTATTTAATCCTCAATCCTCCGTGTTCATTTATTATAGACCTATGACAATACTAAAGAAATTACAGATTGTACACCACCCGAATAGTTAGCTCTCCAGAGAACTCCAAAGCAGGGTCAGAATAATTGTACAGTGACGAGGAATAGAATGAGAACAACTTCTACCACTCGAACTTTTACATACTAGCCTGGCGCAACAATCCCAAAAAATGCAGAACATAAAATACATTCCTATCATTCTTTCACTCTATATGCATCGAGCGCGGACAGCGTGCGCGTTAATGATCCCAGAAATTCAATCTCGAGCGGGATCGCGAATTTTCCCAGGCTGAATCCACCGGCAACTTTTCCCAGACAAACGGACGTACGGGGAGAGAGAATGAGACAGAGGTATTTCCTCGTTGCGCGGCATCGTTACATTGTCAGGAAGAACATTTGCATTGACATCGCAAAGCGCCGCAAATGGACAGGCAGCAGAAAGTCGAGGCGTTGGCCAGCGTTTAAAAGTAAGTTTACGGCGCGGCCGCGCGCGCGCGCACGCCGGCAAAAAGATCTGGTTCACGTCGTTCGGTAAAAAGCATTGAATGCCGATATATACACCCGGTGGAGGTAGACCCGAGTGAAATGTGGCATAGCGAAGTCGATAACAACGACATAGCCGGGGGACCACAGGCGAGCAGGACTTTCACGCGTCCTTCGACGGAACTTTATTCCTTCGAGGCGGAGCGGCCGACCGCAAAAGTTTCCTTATCGTTCCCATATAGACGCACGCCCGTCGCTTTTTGCCCGCCACCAATCAAACGAAAACTTATTACTTATCCTTGCTGCGGTGTCCCCTTCGATCCCGCGGCCGCTATCGTTCCCGCGATTGAATAATTGCAGCCGAGAGCCGATACACGACGCTGCTACCACGCGATCTGCTCTCAAACAACGACCTACACTGCTACTCAAAACTACGTGGACACTTTCTTAACTGTAATAACTGCCTGAAAGAAGTTATGAAATCGTTAATCACTCAATTTTGAAATTCCCACTTTTCCTGCAATTTCTCTTACAAAATATACTTTCGTTTGATAGCACAAGTATTTGAACACACATTTGAATACTTAACTCTGTTCTTCTCGTAAACATCGTGCTCTCGCAAGTGCTCAAACAAAAATGATTTCGATAGAACGACTGAATAGTCCTATGCTCTTACCTGAAGTTCCCTCGTATTGAATCATGATTCTAAATGTTTATATTAGTCTGATGAAGGCAGAGAATCACACTGAAGCAATTCAGTCATCGTGAAATGATAGAAGAAATCCTTAAAACACGTCTGCACGCAACAGAATATAATGCAGCGTAGACACCGGATAGACATTTAATTATTTAAACAATTTAAAGGATTTGAATAATTAAATTATTCAAGATAATAATACTAGAGTACATTAAATATTTGTAATAGAATGTAGCAATAAACATCGTTTGACAATAATAATTTATATCGGATAACATTGGTTCATTAAAAATGACAAGTGTCCACATACTTTTGAGCGGTAGTATACATAGCCCGTCAATTATTATTCCATAGCGGCGACCAAATTTCAACCTGTTAACCCTCGCCCGGCGGATGCTTTTATTTTGAATCGCCGCACACGATAGATGACTGCTCTGGAATCGGTTCTTATCGCTGTACCATAGAAAATTATGCGTCTCCTCTGCTGTAGTAGAGATAGTGCGTTAAAACAAAGTTACAGCGTGACTGAAGGCGTTCCAGCGATAAGAACCGATTCCAAAGAGTCATCTGTTGCCTTTCGGTGGGTCGAAAATGACCCTGCATTCGCCGAACAAGGGTTAACTGAGGAAGACGAGCTAACTCGTCCTGTGAAAATTGCTCCGCCATAAGCAAGGCGGCTGTTAACTGTTCTCACAGTATTTGCTGATAAATATTTAAACCAGCTGATCGAAGAAGACGATTTAACGTGTCATTTGAAAGTGTCTCTGTGTTGGACAAGGCAGTTTACCTTATATTTATTCGTTTTTAAGTACAAACGATAGGCACTCCTAATCAAAGAACGACCAGGTTAACAGGTTAAAAGAGGTCCAAGGCAGATAGACCGACGTTATGTTGCTTTAGCCTTGTTTATACAGGAATTCGTGAAAAATAGGGACTGCCGGCACAGGGAATCGAACCCTGGTCTCTGCGTTCGTAGCCAGTTACCTCGTCCATTACGCCACCATCAGTCCGCTGACCTATCCCTATTTCCTCTATTCCTCTTAAAATTGGGTTTCGAAGTCCCAATCCCACATTTATGCTGGCTTGAGGACTGTTTAGTGTCTGCATGCCGAAAGTATGGCTTGATGGGTGTACACCAGACGTTACCCAGCGACTCGAAGTCGTATAGCTATCGGGTGTCATAGGCTATTTGTTTAGAACAGACATGAGAGAGAGAGAGAATTTGAGAGTCGCAGATGACGTGACGGCGCATTGTTAGTTTTCCAAGAAGGAGGACATTGTTTCTAAAGGATCTGGCCACGGAGTGGGGAAGGTGAGTATGCCTTCTGGTCAGAGGACTGCTTTGGACCACTCAGCACTTATCCCTGAACCGTCGAGGAACGAGTCTTTTAATTTTTATCCTGACTCCACGATTAATTTCTGACATCTTTATCACATGTTCCTCGTCTTCTTTCTATGTAACCTAGCATTGACCACAATGGTCATTTAGATGGGGGCTTATAGTTTTGGGTGGGTTTTGAATTACTATGTTTTCTACAGCAACATGGAAGCACAAAATAATGGTCACAGAAGTACAGAATCCTTTACTATTTAATGCAATTCTACTTACAAAAATACCCCCTCGTTCAAATCCTCGTTTTTAACTTTACTTACAATTAGTAGAAATTGTGAACGAAAACTGTGACAACTCAAAATTTCAATTTTATAGCTTAGATAGCATTGTTGATAGTCTCTAGAAAGCTACAGCCCCCGTGGAAAATACAACAAATTAGGACATAATTTTTACATCCCCCACTAAAACTGTTACAAACATATGCAAATGCGTTTTTAAAAGCGTAAACGTTTCGAAATCATATTTGATTGCCATCGTGCGCGTTGCACCTCCTATACTTAAAATTACATGTATGTAATTTATTTTATTTAACCGGATTCCCTCATATTCAGTTACCGACCTCCGACAATACCAAAGAGATTACAGATTGTACACCGTCCAAGCAGATAGGCTCCCGAGAAAAGTTCAAAGAGGGGTCAAAGTAATTTTACGGTGACGAGGAGAATAGCATGGGAACAATTTCTGCCATTCGAACTTTTACTGACATCGAATAATTCCCGCAGCCCGAGTTTCGATCGCTCGAAGCGTTCCCGTTCTTGTTTATCACGGTATCGGACTATGAAATAGCGTCGCGCGGAACAATCACGCTCTCCTACGTAGCCTTGCGATCGTGAAATATGGCGGTGCCGGATTCAAAGTGAAAAGTTATTGCTTGTCGTGTACCTGCGCCGGTGAATTTGAATGGGGCTGGAGCTGAACGATTGAATAATTATGCGTTTCGAGATTTGAATAATTCGAAGCCCGGTTATTACGCCCTGTTATTCCCGGCCGATAGTTACAGATCGATCGCTCTGTTTGCCTCCGTGATTGTAATCGAGCGTTTCCTCGTTGATCGTGCTTCATTAAAAAAGTACGATCCGCGTTCCATAGGTTCGTTAAGTTAATTTGTTTGTTACCGCATGAACGCCGAAAAAACATACACATTTTTCTGAAACTCGATCAACAGGCTCACTCCACACATTCGCGAAGGAGTCGATGAAATTTGTTGATAATAAACAGTTCACGGTTTTTCAGAATGTTAGTGAGTTATGCAATAGTCATTTAACGTGTTTTAGACTTATAATACGGCGATGGTCATCGGAGCTGCAGCCTTCCCCCAGTCTAGGTCCATTCCCCTCGTTTCAGTTCCCTCCAGTTGGCTCCTCGTTCCCCTTCGAACCATCGTCGTCACAAATCACAGCTTATGTGAGGGGAATTGACCTAGAGTGGGGGAAAATCGCAGCTCCGATGACCAACACTGGTATAATAGATAGACTATTGTATTGATATGTGTATTAATACTAATATTAACATAATATTAACATATGTATGTCACATGTTAACTTGTAAATCTGGAATACTTTCTTTTCCTTCGATTTATTGTTATTCATCGCGATATGTCATTACAGACGCGTGCAGCTGATTTATCAGTGTTCTATGAGTTATGTTTGATCAATGTCAAATTTTGTATAATGTCAAGCCACCGTTGCTGATAAAGAACGTGGAAAATGTAGTTTTGCTTAAAAAATTTCTGAATTTCATTAAAAAATTACAAGGTGTCTGAAGAAACATTTAGAGTTGTATAAATAATATTTTATACAATCCCTACATTGTTCGAATTGTTACAACATGGTTTATGGACAGTGAACATGTTTTCCTTTGACTTGGTATCATGCTCTGCAACGTATCGTTACAGATGTGTTGTTGATGTATCTGTGTTTTAAACAATATTTTTAACCGCATTTTAAACAATATCGAGATGAATAAAACGAACCTTAAAAACAAATTATCTCGCCTGCATTTGCGATTACACGCGAGCATAACAATTTTCAAAGTCATTCTTCCCGAATGAAGCCTCATGTCAAAAAAATTTCATTCTACATTTTGAAATTATTTTTTCGTGTACAATTACTTACTTCCTGGTTGTATCACAACTACTAGTACACCCCGTGTGAGTACAGAATAATTTCTTTTCGCTCGATTTATTATCACACCACCGCAACGTATCGTTCCAGAGACGTGTTGCTGATTTATGAACATTACTTCTTCGCCTAACTATTACCTGGCGTAATAAATTTTTATGAAAACATGTCACGAACGATTAATGTACACCGCCGTCCATAAGTCTCAGGACACCTGCCACTGCTGTTGAAAATACGATATTTTTCCTGAATTGCTTCACGTGTCTACTAAAACTATTTAGAATTGTCGCAAGAGAATAGTGATGCATGCATACCCAGAGAAATCGACCGACAAAATACGATGTACCTAACTAAAATCTAAATCTGACTTTTAGAATTACTTGGAACAGAAATGAGACGAAATATTACTATATAGGAATAATTTAGAAACTCACAGCAAAAATTCCTTAATTAGAGGATTTTGTAATTAACGCGTTACGTGGCACAGTGAAAAATTCCGTATCTAGTCAGACGCATCGAAGCAGATTTTTACAAAGTGCACAGTTAAACAGGCAAATATTTAATTATTCTACGGAACACATCTTGTGGCATGCTATCATTGTAATGTTAATTTTATTACTAACTTCATGGGGATTACAAATTATTCTATTTAATTAAATTCATTGCGTGGGACCTGTGCAACCCACGCGGCACGTATCATGTTCAGAAGCAAAGGATCTACGTCAACGAAAAGAAAATTTGATTTTTAATTCACTTCCATGGTGAAATTTATGATGTAACATTCAATGTACATTTTCTTTCTGGTAGAAAGTATGAAACAGAGCGATTTATCTTTGAATCTTCCAGTGGGTTGCGCAAGTTTTCTTCGGTTTATTCTACGGCAGTCTTGATATCATGGAAAGGGAGAAGGGGAGGAAAAGTCTTTCTTAGTGGTTATCTACGCTATTAAAGAAAAGTGTCTGCCAAATTTGAGCTTCCCAGGTTCGCTGCTTTGGGCTACCTGTCAATCGTCAGTGAGTCAGGACACTTCATTTTGTATATGAGCGGGTGAAAGCCATTGTGGTATAAGTCAAACTTTAAGATATTGACTTGCGTGTATAAATGAAATCTATGTCTGTTCATTGAAAGGAAACGGGATTCCAACTATTTATAATAAGACTTCATAGCAATTTTCAATGCGTTATGATCATTAACATGTAACTGTCGAATTTATTATAATCAGTCTAGTAAAAGACTTTTTGTTTCTCAAAATGAGGATTATATGGCTTACACCACTATAACTTTTACCCCCTCATATATAGATTAGGTAAGTGTCCTGACACGTGCGGATGGGAGCGTATCAGTGTTCACTCCAGTGAAAGATGTCTCGAGAACAATGTCGCGGAAAAATGAAGCATGCTCGCGACCGCGTTAAGAATTCACGTCGCTTAACAATTACCAATTTCACACGTTCACCTGTGAACACCTACGCCAACATTAAGTCGACTGGCATCGACAGGTACGCGTTCGAGTTTGAATGTCAGCCCGTTATTACCGGTATCATTTATTCCGCTTTTTATAGCGCTCGTTGCAATAAAAAAACGTATAACCCACTATAATTCACTGTTATAAACGGTCAAGGAATTATCGTTATCCGCATCAGTTTCTTCTTTTATTTTATAATACACACGGTGTGTCGTCTGCACGTTTTTATTCTCGTTTCACAGTAGTTGAGAGATCGTGGATACGTTTCGTTAATTGTTAACGTTCAACTCTGGTGAAGGTTATGACACAGTGTCGAAAATGTCTGTTATTAAAATCAATCAGTGGTTCATTAACTAATTATTTTCGTATGAATCTTCAGTAGGTTTATTTTTCTTTCATGTGTAACACTTCAAAACATGGTGTTATATACCTTGGTGGAACGGAGGCCAAAATCCAATTTGCAATTTTTGGGGGAAAGGTACACAGTGACTCTCTTTATGATAATAATAATTATTGGTTATTAACCTTAACCGTATAGATTTAACATTTTTACAGTAGTATGATTATAGATGTTCCAGGAGCATTCAGTAACAGAAATAAAAGAAAAACAAAATGAAAAAAATAATAACAGAGGAAATGCACTTAAAATTAACGGTAAAATAATTTGCATTGTTCAATAAATGGGACCAAATATGTCCTCATGTGTCGAAAATGACAATACAAAGGCTTGCTAAATTAGAATACGAAATTTTGCCACACACACCCTATTCTCCAGACCTTTCGCCTACAGATTATCACTTTTGCAAGTATCTAGACGATTTTTTAAGAATAAATTGTTTCAAAATTTCAAGATACAAAACCTGCATTCGAAGAATTTTAAGTTCCAGAACTGTTGATTTCTTCAATATGGGATAATGAAATCAGATAATCATCAAAAAAATTGTAAAGACTCATATAGAAGCTACTTTGATTAAATATACCATATTTTGATAAAACTATATGCACTGAACGTTCTACTTTAAAAAACAACATTTCAGATGCACCAGCCGGATATAATTTGATCAACATAATCTACGCCATTCACGTCTGTACCGTTTCTTCTTCACTTATTAATAATACACAATTATAAAATCGTCAGAAATGGCAATAAAAATACACACGAGACATCTCGCCCAAGGTGTCAAAAAGACGACGTGAAGTCGCGTCTCGTCCAAAGAGTCAAACAAACGACGTCTACTCGTGAGCTATTTCGTCCAAAAAATCGAATAACTAAGAATCACAGTTGATAATCCATCGGTTTGGAGAAACCGACGATTAAACGGAACGGAACACGCAATCGTTTAGCTTTGGTGGGGGTAAACGAACAAGGGGTACGTTTAATTCGATAATCAGAATCGACGTGCAGCTACCGCGTTTGCTAATTGACATCGCATGCTAAATCGGACTCGGTTGCATAGGTATGTTGCACGGTGCATAGAAACCGTGCTGCATACGAGACCACCACTTCCCGCGGACTAAATGTTCGTCTTAATTAGAAGAAGCGCGCGTCTTGATTGCCGCGTTTCAAACGGAAATCTCGTCGGCGATAAGAACGCTCGCGTTTGATACGCGGTGAAATGGTGAAAGTCGATTTTAATCGTTCGAAACGCGAAACGCAACGCGAAAAAAAGAGGAGGCGTATCGTTTTGTCGGTGAAACAGTGGTAAACCGGGCATTCCTTCGCAGAGATACGAATTCAGAGCGGTATAGAGGCGAAATCGCTTCCTGCGCGGCTTATCGAATTCCTGAAATAATTTACGATCGATCGAAATACTTTCGACTATGCGTGGCGCGTGTATCTCCTAATGGCTCGTAATTGCAGACATTTTTCATGTAGAAAATTGCAAGTGTGGAGATCGAATGAAAATTTAGAACGGCTCGTGTATCTGCTTGATTAATTTTTCTGGCATTCCCGCGGAATTGGTTATGAGCGAGCACTCGTGATTTTTGAGTTAATAATGTTTATACGCTAACGGTTTGCTCGTAATAGTCACTCGGGATAATTTTAATTTCTGATTAAATGCGCGGAGTTACATTAATTATATGGTTAATTACAAATGGAGTTTTGCTCCGGTAATCTTATAATTACACCCCCGTTTATTTTACACGGGCTTGAAACGCATAAGATACTAAAATATAAATACTCGAAAGAAATGGATTCTTCAAAGAATTCTTTGTACTAATTGAAGTAATACGAAACGGTTTCAATTTTCTGCCTATT
Source organism: Macropis europaea (assembly GCA_916610135.2). NCBI lineage: Eukaryota > Metazoa > Arthropoda > Insecta > Hymenoptera > Melittidae > Macropis > Macropis europaea. Next base: position 17,478,489 of record OU744345.1, on the reverse strand, counting down.
AATCACTTCTTTTGGTTGCTGTTTGCATATTGACGGAATTTTAGTCAATTATTTTCTATTATTGTATACTGTATCTTTTTATAATTAAAATATTCTCTCGCATGTATCGGAATTTATTGTACGATTTGTGAACAAAATTTCCGGAATAATTGATTCGACAATAGCGAATATACCCGGAGCACGAAATATTCGGAATTTTGTCCGTTACAGCTATTATTAAATCCTGAATCACTTGGCGGTACGGTAAGAATAACTACAATGATCCAAGTTCTCGTTTTGGCGGATATTAAGACGCTTTCAGTTCCAGCAATCAGGCATATTTCAATTGAAAGCACAGTTTATTGGAACACACGACGAAATACAATGTTTCTACTATAATTTATTCAAATCGAATGCATACATACAGAACTCAAAAAGTCGCAAAAATAATTCATAGACAAAAAGTAAGTAAAAATGAGTAAATTAACTTCACACAATTATGGATAACGTAAACATAATTACCGTTTCTACCGTAATTAATACAAATTGAATGCACGCGTACACAACTCAATAATTCACAGAAATAATTGATAAACAGAAAGTAACTAAAAGCAAATAAATTAACTTCACACAATTATGCAGAACGTAAAAATAATCACTATTCCTACCGTAATTAATACAAATCGAATGCACGCGTACAGAACTGAATAATTCACAGAAATAATCGATAAACGAAACGCAACTAAAAATAAATAAATTAACTTTGCACAATTATGACGAATGCAGAAATAATCACCGCCTCGTTAATTGCAAGTGATTGCTCCGCTCGTGAGATTTCTAGAAGAAATATTTAAAAAATGATTCAGAGCACATCGCGACGATACGCTATCTCCGTGCACAGAAATAGTAGCCCAAGCTATAAATACACGTTCTCTTAATTGGCACAATTATTTAGTTTCGAACTTTTCGATGACTAGGCGTTAGGGGGGATTACGTTCGAGCAGACAGCGCCAGCCAGAATTTCGTTTTTAAATATTCTCGCCGTATAGAATTTACGATAATCGTGCGGGTTCGATCGCGGAGACCGTATTATTACTAAGCACTCTAAGAGACCGTGTTATTATAGTTCACTGGCAGTTCAGAGCAAACACGGTGTTCTCATTGTTTGTCGAGGGAATGAAACAGCTTCAGCGAGGCTATTTATCTCGCCTTACAATAGGATTGCGAAGAAGATTCGTAAACAGCACTGTGAAGGAACAAACCGCGGTCTAACTACATTTTTGCTAACGAGCCCCTTCATGAACTCTCGATCCGAAACAAAGGACTCCTGATTTGTGTATCTTGCCTAATTATAACCGGAGAATGCACGTTAACGCGACTTTATTTAACCCTCTCTGAAACCCTACTCCCACCAGAACACTCCGCTTTTCCCGACGGGCTTCCCACGATCTCGTTCCTCCTCCAAACCGAACTTCTCGTGATATGAGAAACATCGAACCGGTAAAAATGTTGTGAAAGCGTGAAAATGAAATGTCCGATGTTGTTGCTGAAAGTTTGGGGTGTTGCTGAATTATAAGTGTCAACTGTACGGGTTGGTAGAGTTCATTAAGAAAAAACTGAATATGTTCAACATTATTAATAGTTTAATAAACTGCCCTATTCTGTCAGACCTAATCAAATTCAATGTACCCTCTTATGCTGCCAGACAGCCGAACCTATTCTATCCACGCTCCTACACATCCAGATACAGGCACATTGATACAACAGCCAGTTATCTGCAACGTAGCCAACAAATTTAATAACCAAATTTACTTCTTCTCAGTATCACTAAATAAGTTCAGAATTTCTATATACTGGATACTACAATAACCACGTATATTGTAAAAAAATGAGTTTTCTCATGCGATGGTATTGTTAAAATTTCTGTACAAAAAGGGTTTTCCCGTTCACGGTAATAAATTAAATTAGGCAGGATTTTTTTTTTTGGAAAAAAGGTGGTAGGTGTAAAGAAAATAAATAATGCCAGTATCGAAGTTATTGACATTTCAATTCAAAAAGCAAAATATACGAAACATGTGAGGTACTTATGCATTGTTTTTCAAAGTTTTGTTTTTTTTGCTTTCAGCCAAACATGCTGGAATGCAGTTCCGGTGCGTTCCCACAGAAGAAGTCTTGCAGAGAGGTGAAGGAAGGTGAGGTAAATGTTTAGACATATTATACTACTTTAAAGTGAGTGTAACAAATCTGAAACGATACGGGCACTAATACAATTTCTTTTAGATTTCTAAAACATTTTTGACTCATCAGTTCATTTACCGCAAATGTTCGATACGTGTACATACACAGTCTATCCAAGTTCCAATGCGACTGTTTTCTTTTTTAAATTTTTTGTGTGTACGCCGTCTGGTGACGAATGCGATATTGACAAACGTAACCATGTACACAAGGTCTGATAAAGATATCAGTTCCCTGTACTGATATTGTCAATAATTACTGTGTGAAGAACAACAGTATGTTGCTCAACATCGTTGACGTCGGTCGAAAAATGACACTTGAACAAAGAGTGAATATTAAAGTTTGCTGCAAACTTGGCAAAACAGCAACCGGGGCGTATCAAATGATGTAACAAATTTATGGTAATATTTTTACGTTGATAATGAAGTAATTGTCTGGGTCGTGCTACTGTTTTCCGATGGTTTGCTGGATTCCGAGATGACAGGATAAGCATTTGATACGACGAAAGGGCACCACGTCCACATAAAAGTTAACCAAGCTCATTCGTATCTTCTATTTATTGTATATTCAAACAAAAGAATAGCACAGTGCATTTTACGTCTGGCTAGTAGTTAATAACGTGATATATATTACACTGTGAAAGAAAACAGTATATAAACTGTAGTACACATAAGCTACATATAAATGCAGCACGACTTTCGGTTCAACATGAAAAGATCGTTTGTTCTGTCTAGATTAGGTGCGACAGCAGGTGGAAGTCCTTGTGAGCCAGAGCCAATTCAAAAACAAAGAAAAAAACACCCAAACAATAAGCATCAGTTCGCGTACGAGTCAGCGAGGTGAACATGGACTCCTAGTTCGGTCTGCAGCACGATTTTCGGTTCAACATTGAAAGATTGTTTATTCTGATGGATTCATCAGATTTCTTCGCAATATTGAAGAAAGGTGTATCTTCACACAACATTCATACCAAGAATACAATTGACCACCTCATGCAGTTTCATTGCCTGACTGCACGGTCTTCGGAGAAACTGTATTATTTACAAGTTCACCTAATACATGTGACAATGTACCAAGGTATATATTTACATATACACTTCACAGCCGACAGCCTCTGTCAATAAGTATAAGATACCGAGCGGTAAAAGCCTCAAGAGTATAAATCCTCCTATATTCGTACATATTCCTTCCACACCATAAACAATCCAAAAACCAACAAAAAATCACCCAAACAATAAGTATTAGTCCGCGTACGGGTCAACAAGGTGAACTTTCGCTCCCGGCTCGTTTTGTATCACGATTTTCGGTTCAAGATGGACAGATCGTTCGTTCTGTTTGGATTTAGCTTGGAAACCTTAGAAAAATGATCTATCAATAACTACAAGACAGCGATATGTGAAAGTCTCAAGAATCCTGCATTTGTAAATATTTCTTCCACGCCATAAACACTCCAAAAACAAACAAAAAATCACCCAAACAATAAGTATTAGTTCGCGTACAATCTGACCGACCCGGGTCGGAGTGGCGAACCCTCGCTCCCGGTTCGTCCTATATCAGGATTTTCGGTTCAAGGTGGAAAGATCGTTTGTTCTGTTTGGATTCGGCGCGGCAGCAGGTGGAAACGCTTGTGAACCGGAGCCGACGAAGGTGGAAGTGGCGGAGCGCATCGAGAAAACTGGTTTGGAGCGGGAGCGGCGCGGTGGGGGTTACGATCCGTTTCGCGGACGGTGGTGGGGGAAGGCTTGGCAGCGACAAGTGATCGTTTACAGTTATAGTCAGTCCGGATCGGGCGCTCGGTCAGCCGAGACTACTTGTGCCAAGTGTACCTTCAAGCGATCCCGATTTGTCGAGCCGGTACTAACGCGAATCGTCTTCTTCCGCGCGCACCGAAATTCGAGTGAAGTGTCTCTCCACCCTCCGGCGAACCCTTTCGATCCCTCGACGTCGACCGTTCGTGCCTCCCCGTGCTCCTGATTCATTTTTTTTTTCTTGCCTTTCTCCATCGGGCTCTCCCCGTCTGCTGGCGAGGAGTTCGATGCACCAGCGAAACCAGTGGAATTTGACGAATTCGAATCGAGCACAATTAACGGTATACATTCTTCGTGGATAGCAGACGTATAAGATCGCGCGAACGAGACGACAGACGGGAATGTGTACGTCATCGGCGTTCGTAGGCGTTCATTGTGCACGGCCGTGTGGATACGAGCGCTGATAGGGCTGATATCGTGTCTCTACCTTTATCGAATCGAAGGCGAACTCGATCTGACGCTTTCCTCTCCACAGACCGTCCATCGCTCATACACATCCACCGTTTCGCGTCATATCGCTCCACTGTGCACTTCCGAAGACAACCGACAGATCTAACATGAAATTTCTATAATCGAAATTAATCGACGCTATCGGACACGATGAATTTCATTCCGAATTATCATACGATTCATGATCGTATCGCGGGAGTTACGGCAGCAACGAGTGTCCAGAGATAAGTAGAAATCGTTCGCGATGTGTTAAAACAACGGTCGCAGGAATTCGCGATGATGTACATTTATGGTTCACGGAGACTAGCCTGTGGAATTCGTTGGAAAAGCTCGAGAATACCTCAACGAGCTCGCTTTATTTCCCGGTTTCTGGTGGTCGGTCGGTGGTTCGTACCTTTGGACAGCAGTGGCGGAATGTTTGTTTTTCAAGTTGTTTTGACTTTCGAATCGATAGGCAGCGAGAAAAGCAACGCTCCGTTGCATATAAGAACGTATGTACGGACGGACGTATGTACGTACGCAGACGAATACGGTCACTCGTACGCGGATGTGACCTCGTAACACCCGGCGAGGACTTCGAGACGATCGCGATTGGAAATGGGAAATGGAGAGATTATCCGACGACGCTAACGCGGTTCTCTGCACATTTTTCTTTTCCTCGTGCGAGACGGGATTCCCTCGACTTGTTGCGTTCCGTTGAAAACAGGAATTCCCGGCCACCGAGCCGTGCGTGTCTTCAACGCGTCCGCGCACAGGGTGTTTCCCATCTCCACCAGCAAACTGCACCGATACAGTGTGTCAGTGAAGAATGTTTTCTAAATATATACTGAGAAATGGTCGATCGAAATGTTAGAAGACAGATATTAAATGTACGGTAGTTCAGAGACGAACCAGGCACTTCAAGGTCGCTTTCTTCTCAACAGTTAATTTATCCTGAATTTTTCTGACGATTCTCCAGGTGTTTGGATAATCGAAGCTTGTGTCTCCTCGTTGAAAATGATCGATGTCACTTGGATTGGTTATTTGGAATCGATGTTTCTTTTGAAATTGTGTCCCTTTCTGTCAGACAGACGCCATTGAGAACAGTGAATTTTAACGAAAGCGTGGTTAATTTTGTTTTAATTAAGAATTTAAAGTCGTGTCGACTGCAGTGGTTATTAAAGATTATAGGCAGAGAGTCATTACTGTTTTAATATAGGGTTATCCATGCAGTGTTCATGTATCGTTCAGAATTCCAGTAATCTTGTTAAAGTTAATTAAAGCTTCTTAATTCTTTGTTTATATGTTTAATAACCTCAAACATTAATGCATAACTTCGAAAAGAAGGTACATAAATATTGTTAATTAGCATTCATACGTTTTCGGTGGAATTATTTATTGAAGCATTAATTGATTTATGTGTATGTAATACGTTTTACTCATTACTGCTTACAGAATGCATTGACATAATTTGGTCGTTTAATTGTTTATGTCGTACTGAAAAATACATTATCCAGTACAGTATATTTTAATACTTCCTTTCCTATGTACAGGAGTTTTCTAAAATAGGAGAAACTTTAGGAGCATATTCTACTTGATTCAGATATAAAAAGTGATTGTATAAACATTTGTCAAGAAATGCTTTCTTTTCGAGATATAAACGATTTTTCTTTACGATTGTGCTATAATACTCCATAAAAGAAAGTGCTAGACGTACTTTTCTGTAGCATATCCAACAACAACGTCTCAGGATCTCTTGATAACGTTACAAACTATCTGTAGCATATCAAATTTTATTACCGGAAACAGTAATACGATTTTGAAGTATTTCCTCAGATGCAACACTTACAGATTAACAATCTTCTATTTACTGCAGTGTACACTGATTGTAATTCCAAATCGCCTTTTTCCGATCACAGATATATAATAACAATTATTATTCCCTACTAAGAAAAAAAGTTATAACAATATTTAGAATTCTACCTGAATTCTATGCAATCCTAAATAGAAAGTGCATATATCTCAAAAAGTAAAAGTTTCGAAACCTATATTTATATGACCTTTCTTTATCTTTAGAACGAGTAGAACATTCTTCTAAATTTTGCTCATTTATTTCAGCACACCCTATAAATTTTTCAAAAGTTCAGAATAATTATCAGTCGATAGTACACTCGTTTATAAAAATTTGCATAAAATTCCGGAGATAGTAAAATTGAATTTGACGCGACCCCGTGGCAATGAACGTATTATACCGAGCGCTCTTTAAAAAAGAAAAAAAGGAACAGGATAGAAGTATCGTGCGAGCTAACTGGGACGACGCGAAATTCTTAGCACGTGACTCAAAATATCTCTGTTTTTCGCTGGAAAGCCCAGAGAAACCGATACGTTTCCGTACGGTGTCTCGGGTTTCGATGTAACGCGTATTTTATAAGGAATTCAACGATCGCGAGAGGTTTCGTTTGTAATCATCGTGGTGGGAACGAGCGATAGAAAGAGGAAATAACGAGTGCACGGTGAGAAGAGAAAATCTCTCTTGTCGTACAATCTGCCCCGCCGTTTCCACGGGCAGCAGCCTCTTTTCCGTTTCTAAACTCGAACACACACATAGATCGACAGAAATATATTTAACGGTGTCTGGATTAATCGAATTATTGCTTTTTAAATAATATTGGGTCATCAACTAAATTCACGACCTTCGAAACATTTTACATAAATATATTTGTTACAATCTTTCAACTAAACACGTTGAGTGTCACAGTGAAAACAGCCATACCTGAGCAGACACGATGTAATTGACTGCTTTTTATATAAATCCTAAAGGAAAAAAAGATTTGAGTACTTAATCGTGTTCTTCTGTTTCTACATTGTTGTTTCAGTATGAAGCTTGCTCAGAATGTTGTGACAATCAGTAAATATTTAATTAAACTAAATTTAAGATGCCGGTCACCGGTGACCCCCACGGCATTCAACGTGTTAAAATACTTTCCATCCGAATCGATAATCTTTAGAGTGTGGCAATTTTTCGATTTCTTAATAATCGTTTTGAGGAAATTTATGATCATAGTGACTCGATAGGTCGCGAATTTAATTGGCAACTTTTATTTAAAGTTGTGAGTGTTGAAACTACTAGGTCGGTGCAAAAAGTTCGTCTGTCTTCTGTAAAGATCTATTCTAAACAAAATACCTATTATTTATTGAAATTTGATATATTATTTATAGAAGTTATTTCGAAATTTTTCCTAAACTTTTGTACTATTTAATAATTTCGATCTTTTTATTTATTTTTCTTAACGATCTCTGAATTTTTTCAATTTTTTATTTAATAGCAACGAAATCATATTGATTAAATGTATTTGCGAAAGAAATTAAATCATTTCTGACAATTTAAATAAGTTCGTCTCTGGAGAGGTTAATGGAATAACTTTCGCGGAATCCTGATTGCAAACCTATAAAATTTCTGTGGCTCCATTTAGGATATGTAAGCACTATGGAAAATTGTGTAAAAATTTAATAGCACACAACTATCCCAGATTTTTTACATAAATTAATTGCCAAAATGCATCGAGTATGCGATGTTATGATTAAAGCTCGTGACACATTCTTTGACAAAAAAAAAGAAGTAGCAACAATTACGTTTCTTTGTAACTTATTATTCGACAGCTGAAAACTGATAAACAAATTTAGTGAACATACATTCTAACACCATTTATTTTTGAAGTACAAAATTAAAATAGAAAGAATAATTTGTGTACTGAAATCTTATCAACTCTGTGTGCAACACTCTCGATGTAGTGCAAACAAATTCATATATCTGTAACATTGATTCATAATGCTCGTAATAAGAATAATTCTAATGGAGTTGAACACTACGAGTTAAATTAACTGTTAGGTTAATTAGAAAATCGTGCCAAATTTTGTAATAAAAAGTGAACTATTTTTTTTAATTTCTTTCGACAATCCTTGATTTTTTGTGACTATCTTACATCTGTCAGACACCTTGGTTGTACCTCTCAAAAAAGTAATAAAATATACTCTAATACATCTGAAAAGATCCACATTAATCATAATTTTGTTCTTACTCTCGAAGTAGAAAAAATTCCTGGAAATTGTATAACACAAATCAGGATACCCTGCGTGTCACACACTCGAAAATCTAAATGTAACCGCCATTCGATGCGATTAAACTTATAAGCGGTGTAAATGAGCCTGTATTAGGAGAAATTAGTATTCTCGTGGCTTTCGAGGAACATCATTCGAAACACCGGTTGAATCGGATGCCTCCAAAATACTTTAAATCACCTTCCACCGTTATGGACCTGCCTCGTGTTCGAAACGATTACGCAATGGCGACTAAAAATACCGAAACGTTCAGTTGCACGATAATATTCCACGACCGCGTCAATACAGAGAAAAAAGAAGAAGAAGAAGAGGAACGACAACGTCGAGATGGAAGAAAAATCTCGTACGAGTCGTTTCCACGAGATTCTGTTTCCATTCATGAGCTGGAATCGACAATGACAATTGTTTTCGCCGACCAACGTCCTCGCGTGTTTCTCGTCGGATTTACAGGAAAAACAAGCGGACGGGATCTCAGGAGTAAACAAATTCTTCCGTCGTGTTTTGAAGTTGAAATTTGAGGGAAGCACGCGCGTAAATTTTTCGACGGGACGTGTGTTTGTATAAAAAAAACTTTTAAACAGAATGAAGTAGAGTTCTTTTGTTCTGGTTCCTCGCGATCGAGAAGGCATTCGAGTGATATCACGCGCAACAGGTCTCTCTGCAATCGATTTACCCCTATTGGCTTATAACGAGTATCACTCGTGGTACAAATTGTGATTCATACGTTATAAGTAGACTGTGGATGTTTATACCAATATATTGTGTTGACTCATAAACAATTTCTCATACATAATAAATATTCTTCTTCTTAAAAAATCATATGATTTGATTAGAATGTTATTTTGTGTTCATATTTGAAGGTAATCATCCCTGAAACTCAGATATGCTCCAAAGGCAGCAAAAGATTGTGTTTTAATAAATTAAATAATAATCAACCCAACACATTTTGAGAGTTCAATATTTATATATACATTAATGCAGTTATAGGAATGAAACTTTGTGGAAATGTATTTTGCTCTATAAAGAATTTTATTCGCTGTAATTATAAATAATTTTATTTTGTCACTGTTCGGAAATGAAGAAGTTACGCACTTATGTCAAAAAATATTTTCTTCATATACTTAGGTTATCAGCATGAATCCCACAGAAATTTGAATTCTAAAAAACTCTACATCGTAGTTTCATTGACTTTTACAAAATTGTCGAAAGAAAATTGTAACATTCACTTGAGTATTTGAATACTGAACTTCAACACACGCCATAACTCCTATTTATGGCTACCAGCGTTGAAGTTTATTATTCAATTGCTCTAAGGGTACACAGATAGAATATTTATGGCATTTGCAGTTTGCTTTAGATAATTCTTCAAAAGTCAAGAATATTGTAATATAAAATTTTAAGATATTTCTGTATGAGTGACACTCATATTTACAACATATAAACCATGATCTGCATCGCAAGTGTGACTCGTTGTTATAACTCAAGGGATTAATCCTTCAGCTACAATAATTTCAATACCCTCTCTATCCAGACGAGTTTCGTTCTCCTTTTCTTCTGACATTCAGCCTTAGACAGAACCGAACGTATCATACACATTTTGTACATTCACATTACACTCCCTCTTATTGATTTCCGTCATTAATCATGCACGGTGGGCGATACGAGAATCTTAAGTAGAATCAGTGACTCTGGAACGTAAAAGGGTGACGTTTTCAATGTTCTGTCGTCCCGTTCGCGTGTACATAACACGCAGAAGCTTTCTTAACACAGTGTCCACGCTTTCTCCCCATGAACCACGAATAATTTCCACGTGTTGTGCAGATATTGTGCCCTCCTCCTGGGAATCGACGGTAATTTCATCGGATGCCTGAGATCCGGCAGGAAATTCCACGAAGAGATGTACGGGTTATCGATCAGCCACTGATTGAGAGGAACGGATAGAAACGTCGTTCGAACGGGAGGACCGGAGTGACGGGAACAAGCTTGTGACGATCGAGTAAATATCGAAGAAGGAAAGTGTTGTGTTCAATCGTCGAGGAGAAGAGAAATTTGACGTGAGCGGACGGGAAAAAGGAATTAAAACAGTGCAAGAATTACAGTGTCGAGATTATTTACGTAGAGGAAAGATCGAGGAGGTCTTTTTTCGATCATTATTGATTCTACTGTGTTCGAGCATGCACTGATCTCTTAAATGGACGTGCTTCGGAGATAATTGCACGTACCTCACCCAGGACCGCCGACTTCTAAGGTAAATATATCACCTGTTCTCTTCCGCTCGTTTAATGCCTACGTGTTCTCCGATCGAGCTGAAACACACCGTGCGTTCACCTACGTTTGCATAGCGATGCGCATTTTTGCATAAAGCCGAGCTGCGAAAAGCACCGCGTCAGGTTTGCATTTTCTGCGTGCGATTCCGAATCGAAATACGAATTGCACTGCGAACAGAAACCAGCGACTGACATCGCGATACTGTTGACAGCGGTCGATGTAGAAATGTACAGCGCTGAGCGAAAGTATGGAATTCTTCGAAATATTACTTGTTTAATATTTGAATCGTTTATTATTCAAAGGGCAGATGTACATTTTTTTTCATATTCGACACCAGGCCAGACAAAGTTTACCTAATTTTCTTCGAAATAATGTTTATTCGATTTTGAATCGATAGAAGATATCGAAATACACTTTTGATTAGTCTTTGGGTGCCATAACCCGAAGTTTGGATTACCTGCAACGGTTTAAACGCATAAGTTAATTTTCGTCAAAATATGGTCATATGCCCTTTCAATAATAAACGATTCATTTACTGAATAAGTGGAGTTATAGGGGCAGTGTTACACGTTGCCGCAAATAATTAGCAAAATGATATACGATTCAGTGAAGCATTAATTGTTTTTATCAAATTTCGATTATTTTTACCAAATTCTGCAAACGTGTTCTGTGAGAAAAAATAGAATAAATGTTATGTGAATACAGAAACACACTTTATTGCAGAGTTGTAGCGAAAATATTAAATAAGGAAGGAATTGCAGATGTAACGTTGATGCACTTTTCCACCTAATGAGAATGCCTAATATGTTTTTTCAAACTATGTTGACTAGTTGTTTTTATAACATCGTTTAACTTGTATTAATACCAAACTTTAGTGCACAATAGATCTGCGCAAGTGTAATTTTTATTTATAAATTCTGCAATGAAAAGTGAGATGAAGATTCCATTATAGAAGAATGCTGTATTTTGCTCTTTTATTAGATTGTTTACATAATTACGATAGAAAAAATTAACCCAGACTTCGAAATGATTTCAAACTAATATCTTCTTTTGAAGAATGACATAAATTTGTAAATTCTAGAGTTATTTGATAAGAGGACTCTTACATACAGATTAAAGTATATCACACGTGACCTCTGTTAACATTCTGACTTCCATGTCACCTATCCACAGGTGACATGTAGTTCCACACATTATTTATTCGATCATGAAAAATATTAATCATTATTTCTGTTAAACTTCAATTGAATCAATAAAAAAGTATGGAAATTACTAACATTTTTTATTAGAAACGGTATAATTTGGCAATTTCGATCGTTAAATTGATTAAAATTTAAAAAATGTATCTTTCAAAGCAGCTTTCACGCAGACAGTATGTTTTCTTTTTTTACTCTCTACAGCCACTCAAAATTAACCTATATATACAACCTCTGATGAAAAGTTTTCCATCAAAAGCAATAATACGGACGTAACTAAAAACAGTAGTCTTTGGGATACAAAATACTACTGAACATATATAAAACGCATGATAAAGTAAGATTAGTCTGTCATGATGTAAATAGTAAAAAAAATAGTTCAAATTTTCGTTTGCTATGAAAACAAAAAGAGTAAGAAAAGTGCCAGGGGTAGTAGTGCCTTACATAATAACAATAATTAAAATACGTTTTATAAACCGTATACCATTGTACAACTTCTACAGATAACATGTATTGACAAGATAACGAAATACAAGTCATAATACTTGTGATAATAAAAACGTCGCACGATATTCAAAATTCAGTAAAAAGTGCAATTTTCAGTAAACACAAATCAATCACACGTTAAAATAATCTATGTACGCAATACGTTTCTGCGCTGTGCATCAGACATAAATCTATCGATACTAATAAACAATAATAAAGAAAACATTGTTTAGTGTAATTAGAGGATCACGCAATCAAATGACATAAAGTTCAATAAAGTCCCCAACAGTACAAAACTTAGAAACCTTAGATCTGCAGCTAATACTAATTTGAAGAAAATGTTAATAAAACCAGCGCACATGTAGAAATTATTAAACTGTTTGAAAGAAAAATTATTGTACTCTAAAATCTGACGTTACCATCAGGGTGTCTGATTTTTTTTATTATTATGAATGTATTATATGTAAATAATTGTAAAATATGCGTCTACTGTACTGTATGTCGCTAATAACCTTTAGCAATTCATGCAGCACAAATAAATAAATAAAAAAACAGTTTCCAACACTTTTAAAGCTCCACACACTATACAGAACAAACGTTAACTAAAAATATCGCAATACCGTATGTGCAATATTTCTTTCATGTTTGATACTCGCTCAGCTGTTCGAAATCAGTTAGAAAAATCAGTATGAAGGCAGCCGAGCGGTGATTTCGAAGTGCAATGGTCGCTAGTGTGTATAATAGTCTGTTCTTGAATCGATCGATTTCACTTTCGACCGAGGCGAAGTTTATTCGCGAGCCCCGCGTCGTCGTGCTCGTTGCAGCGCTGTAATGAAACATAAAACTGAGATTGCTGTATCTGTGCTTTCGATTACGAGACGCGTGATAAGACGTCCAGTCGAAGGTTATCACTCGGCTGGTAATTACTATCGGGAGCTGTTCGATCATTCATTTACCGTTCCACCACCACGAAATTTGTCCCCGCTGAGAATTCGGTGAAACTTGCAGTTTCGAACGATGTTCAACGTGTTTTCAAATACGGTAGAACCTCGATCATCCGTACTGAAATTATGTAACAAAATTATCTGGGTTTCGTGTAAAGATGATAATTTTATTTTAGAACATAAAATACGTGATAATCTAAAATTAAGTACACAGTGTCGTTAATGATCATTTTGGCTTATTAGTGATATAAAATGACCGCTGTTCGGATAATCAAAGTTCTACTGTACATTCATTTGAAAATGATTGTTGAGATAATAAATATCTTATTCGATTAGGTATTACTTTCAAACACTCGTCTGTTGATTTACTTCAACGAAAAATATCATTCTCGTGACTCTTTCGGTTTTTGATTTTTAAACCTTTGTGTTCGATCGGTGCCTTTGAGGTGGCAGGTCCAAAAGCCAGTTTAATTTTTTTTGTAATTTCTCATCACTAAAATCGAAAACAAGAGAAAAGAGAAAATTAGAAGGAATTTTGATCCTTTTCTGGTACGTGTTTCGAATTTTCTGTTTCGTGTAAGGGCTGGAAATAGTTTTCAGTTTTATTAATTCTACAATGTACACATTTTATAAACATTCGGAATAATATAAAACATTTTATTAAAATCAGTTACATTTGTGATCGAGTGCAAAGTAATAATTTTCTATCTTTAACTAAATTCCTTGTGAAATAAGCTTAGATTAGGTTCTTAGATGTTCTTAGATACAAAATCTTTGGATTCAAAACTATTAGCAGCGCAATAGTATCTACAATTTTATTCGAATCCACAATTAAATTAAATAAAAAATTATTTGGATACGATTTATCTGGTTCTGACGTAAAAGCAGGTCATCGCAATTGATTTTAAAATAGAAATGATAAAACGATCCAAAAAAAAACGTTATTACAAATATAATATTTTATGTTGTATCTCAGATAATTTTTACTCAGCTCTGCCATGTTTAAAAAAAATTGTTTTACGCTATGTCCTCTTATACCCGTAACTCACTCGACTTTCTCCAACTCGGCTAGATCGACGCAGGAATTTATAATACGTACTCAGAGTGTTAGGTGTTCAGAGAAAAGAATAGTAATCTATGCCACGATATCAAATGTTTTTCGTGTAACAGGTGGAGTATACTGATTAAAATAATTAGAGGGTCAAATTTCTCGATAAGATTATGATAATCCATTAAATTTGTAAAGTTTAACATGGACTAAATTTAGAGTATTAAATATCGAGAATTTAATATAATAGTGTTTTCGGATGCGTGTAGCAATGTCACATTACTAATTGGTATACTATGTGGAGCTTTCAACGTATTCTATTTGACTTCTCAATCAGGGTCATTTTATTAAACTTCCTCATGGACAATGACACATACGTATTAGCTCAATTTTTTTAATTTAAATATCGTTGAAAAAATATACCGTCTAATGGATACTTACGTATTCATTATTTTTTCAATGATTTTTTAATTTTTTCTATTTTTCGTTTAATATTCATTAAATCATGTTCAATAAATGCAATTTTTTAATTACATTTACTCAATATAAATTCATAGCTATTGAACAAAAAAAAACGGTAAACAATCTTTATTATTACCTTACCTGTTTATCATAATATTCATTCTATCATTATCAATAATATTTAAATTGCAACAAGATTAACTGTACATTTAAAATAACGATATATTTAACTCTGAATAGAGTGAGCATTTGATTTTCCAATTATTTGCAGCAGCATATCTGTCGAAAATTCGTACTATGATACACAAATTATTAAAAACGCCAAACTATATTTTCTTTCATATGACCGTGAATTAATTGTAAAAGCAAACAGCAAGAAACAGGAAAATTTCCTATTTACAATGGTATTGTTCGTACGAGTATCAGACAACGCGTAAAGACGTGTTTTAAGTGAAATAGGTTTTCGTGATACAGTCAGGTTTTGTGTGCACTATCGATACGGGAACATAGGTAACCCATTAAAACGAACACAGGAAACGACTTTTGGCCCAGATGAGCCCCTGGGGATTTGCATATAGAGTCCACTGCAGCGTTGTACGACACACAAAGAAAGACAAGTGTCACGTAAAATAAAACTCGAACATTTTAATCGCCTCCGATGCAACAGTTCGTTTCTTGATAAGCTCATTTTCTGTTAGTCCAAAAGAATGGACAATTATTATCTCAACTGATGTGTTTTCATATTAAAATTTAATTTGAGAAATATTTCTGTCAGAGAAGCAACGAAGAAATTTATACGATAGATTATATGATAATAAGCTATATCGATTAGGTAACAACGCTTAGGCAGATGGAGATCTTGACACGAACAGTGTTCAAACTTCTATTCATTTATGTTAGCATGGAATCGATAACAGAATTTAAAATACGTTCAAGTGTTTTTTTGTTCACTGTAGGGGATATTTAAAAATTATTTGTTTAATTGTAATGATTTAAATATTTAAAAAATCACTCATTCTATTGACAATTTTGAACATGCTTTTTCTCAATATTTTACTCAGTTGGCAGATTGTGACGTGTGAAGTTGCTAGAAATAGAAATTGTTCAAATAACGTAATTCAGGTTCCTTTTTGTGTCTGTTCTATAGGCACTGTTAATTAATAAACAATGTTAGGGTCAGATCCAAGACCATTGTGTCATAATTAGACTGCTGATGTTTATGCAAATATCCATATTTCCTATGTGAATGCAGTTAAATAAATGGAAATTCAACAAGACTGCATTTGCTCCTTGAAATACTTAAAATATGTAATTTTAAGTTTCCTACGTCACTAAGTGTCTATCATTCACCAATTTGAGAAACGTCCGCAGACTGGTCAGAGTAATTAAGAGATTCTGGCTCGAAATTAACAAACCGCACATTCTGATAATATTTTCGTTCTGCTCTCTTAACACCATTTCTCAAAACACGTCGAATCACTGAACTTTAATAAATCTGAACAATTCTGACTCTTTCACTATCGATCACACAAAAGTCAAATACAGTAATTTTTTCTAGAAATTCACGAAATTTACCTGACTAGACATGATATAATTTACTATTTTTTATATAAATCGTAGAGTAAAAAATGATTTGAGTACTCAATCGTGTTCTTCTGTTCCTACATTATTGTTTCAGTGTGAAGTTTGCTCAGAATTTCGTGACAATCAATAATTATTTAATTAAATTAAATTTGAGGTGCCGGTCACCTGTGACCATACAGCACTCGACGTGTTAAAAAAAATGTACATGTATTACAAGACTGGGAAATTGTTTATCTGATACATTTGACATTTTGATAAGATTTTGCTTAAAAAAGGACACGCGGAATTATGTCGTTTGAACTTTGAATTATTTGATGAGAGTGGTTTGAACAGAAAACGTTGGACGGTTATCAACTATTTGCAGTGGAACGGAGAATTAAACACGTTGATGTTTTTAAATCGAAGGCAATCTAGGAGCAAACGGATGTGAGATTTTGTGGTTTGCCGTTCCGTGTACACATAATGGTTAAATCGTTGAGAATGTCAAGTCTTTATCAGGCCGGCGTTATCTTTAATGATACCAATCAAAGCTGAAAGTAATTCGTTTATTGAAACAGTCCTTAGCCAGCTGCCGCAGGAATTTTGCAAAAAATACTGTTCGCTGATTTACGAATGGAAAAAATTAATTTCTGTTTTTTATTCTATTCTTTTTTCTGGTTTGACTTCAATTTTCTGTCTTTTTCTTTAACTTCGATTTCCACTACAAGTTTCTTGAATCTGTAATTTCCTCTTTGTCGACCCTGACTCGTACGATCGTAATCAGAAAATATTTTTCTGTATACGCGATTCTCTCATAAAGAAAAACATTGAATATATTTTTAGGGGAAAGGACACCGGTAACCGGTAACATTCCACACGAATGAATTCACAGACCGGATCTCAGAGGTGAAAACCACCGTTAAGTGTTATTTCCTGTTCACGCAGGCAAACTTTTAGTGAAGAAAAAAATAATATATGAACTAGAACATGAAAGAAAGTTAGCTAGGACAATTGTACTGTAATGACATGTCTTATGTTTTTAAGCATTTAGAGTAATTGACTGGAAAAACCAGCTTCATTTCAAAGGGAGGGCACAGTGCTGTTAAAAACTCTGTAACACTAAAATTATATTTGTAATCTTATATACAAATATACAGAAATTAAAAACTTCGGAAGATATTAATTAATCCATTATTTTCGAAGCATCTAAATAAATGCCAACGATCGACAGAGTACAATTATAAATTAATAAAACAAAGTTTGTTAGTCAGAGCAGAATAATTTTATGCGAGTCACGAAATTTAGAGGTTGACAAATACAACAATACTCAAACACATAACGCAAAAATGCAGCAATTAAAAGTTCCAAAAGATATTAATTAATCCATTATTTTCGAAGCATCTAAATAAATACCAACGATCGACAGAGTACAATTATAAATTAATGAAACAGAATTTGTTAGACGGAATACAATAATTTTACGCGAATCACGAGATTTCAGGAAACTTCTTCGATTAGCCTAACGCGACGCACGCCGTTTGTTTTCGCTCAGTCGTAAACATTGAACATTTTTCTGTGTATGCAAAGTGATTTTCGAAAGAGAGGAGAAAAAAAAAATGAGAAACGAACGTGGAACGAACAACACCGAAAATTTCCATGTACGAGAAACGTGGCGGGGTGCGTCAAGAGCCGTTATTAAATCTCTCATCAGAACTCGATGTTTTAACGTGAAGATCGTATCTCGACGTGTGCAAATCGTCGAAAAACGAGGGGCTCGCGGATGAGCAAACACGTTGCTCTTGAATAACAAAAGAAAAAGAAAAACAAGGATGTACTTTAATCGTTCCGCGCGCGGAATATTTCACTTGTGTACACGGCGAGTGTGTAAGGAGAGTTTGAAACGGCGCGGGGTTTCTCGATAGTGTTTACGAAGTTTATCAATCAAAATTTATCACGAGGCCACCGGATCACAAACATTTCGTCTCGTGAACGTTCGACTGCCACGAAAAATATCCGATCAGGATTGGACTACTGCTTCTATATGCAAAACGAGAGCGAACGGTGCGGAGTTTGTAAGCGAAATACGACTGTGGCTGGTTTATTGCGATAAATTAGATACTTCAATTCGAGTAACTTGAGGCGATAATATCTATGATAGATTAGCTTGAGAATGGTAGATTATGTGTGCTTGAAAATTGCGAACAGTCAACTACCTTGTTTCGAAGTAAACGAATAAATCGTCTGATTTTCGACCAGATATAACACGATTCGCGTAACCTGAGATAATATTTTTTAGATAAGCTTGAGAGTATCTTGTGTGTGTTAGAAAACTAGCCCACTGACCGTTTATTGCGAACAGTTGGGTACGTTATTCACAATAAACGAATAAATGGACTTTCGAACAGGATGTAAGGTTAAGTTATCGAAGAAATATGGTGACCATCAGTTTTTTCGCAATAACCGGATCCTTATTGCACGTGAAAAGAATTACTATATTAGGGACAAGTAATACTGATCGTTTAAGGCCACTGAACAGTTTCCTTTTCGTTTTATTTGACTACTTACATTTGAGTTTGTGATCATTACTTTCCTCTAGGTTATTGAATTTAGATGACTTATTACAAAACTGCGGTTCTTTAAACAATTTGACTTATTTAAATATTAAAAATATATTCATTTCTATAAATTACTGAAATAGTAGTTACAGTGACTCACGGAAATTATCAAATGAGCACGTTATTTCAATCTTCTTTTATTTAACATTTCTTTGGGGTATTAATATTTAAAGCAAGGTTATAATATTTATAAAAAATTACATTTCTCGTACGCCTTCACGAATAGTGATTCATCAGTTACGCTCGAATCAGGGAAGAAAGGTATTTATGGAAATATTTGATCAATTTCGTGAGTCACTGTATAAACCTGAGATCTTTATAAGATAAGAGAATTGTTCGCGAGGTACTTTGTTTTTAACTGCATTAAAATGCAAACAAACGCACATCTGCATAAACATCTGCAATCTATGCATCATGTTGATAAGCTTACAAAAAAAAAAATAATACATGTGGTGGCTGTGTCTACTAAAATTTACAATCAAACAAATGACCTTGAACTGCCAATATTTCATACCTCTACGGTACTTCGGAATGGACGAGCGTCAGCATATTTTTTTATTACACGTATAATTACCCACGAATGGCATACGCAGAATTAAAAAAAAATAACTTTGTATTTCATGGTCGAAATGAATTTTGTTAGAAATTTATTTTCTAAATTATTATCGAGCTTCAAATGGAATTACACCATAACACATACGTTTCTTACACTCTGTATAAATACTAATGAGAGTTGAATACATTATTGGAACATCAGCTGTGTGAAAAGACTCACCTGATATTTTTTATGTAATCTTATAATTTGTTTAACTTCTTGAGGGTACTGACACACATGGCTATGTTTAATTTTGTTTGAATCGAAGTATTATTGACACAGATATAACGAAAATTATGTAACTTAACGACTGTATTCGTTTATATTATTTCTCCCGAAACTTTTTAAACTCTTTTTTCATATTGACTAAACACAATTGAAATAACCAAGAACATTCAAATATAAATATTGTCAACAAAGATGTAACGAACATGATGATAAGTAAATATTAAATTTATAATGAATAGACTGCGGATATTTATGCAATTTAACGTACCCAAATATCTGAAAAACGCACATTTAAAATCGTAAAAAAGTAAAACGTACATTGTTTAAATATTAATAGAACAAAACACAATTTTCTCAAAGTTTTATTTCTATAACTGCATTAACATAAAAAATATTGAATTCTAAAAATGTATATTTGCATGAACGTTCACAGTCTAATAATGATTTATTATTTTTTTTATTTAATAACTATGAAGTCATTAAGGAAAGAAAGTTCAATCAAGTGTATCCAATCCATAATTACTAGAACACACTAAAACAAAACACTCCAATATTCTACTTTGAAGGTCTAGTCATTTTGAAAATTAGATTGAATATGAAAAACAATGAAAACCGTGTGCTAGTACATTTAACAGAATTAAAAAGAGGATTCAACCTTTAGGACCCTAATCTCTGCTTCCCTGCGCTAACAAATTAATCTCTGAACAGACTAAATGTTAAAAGAAAAAAAGAAATTTCACTTGGATACTGCCAGTGCGTCTTCAAAAGCAATCTAAACAATTTCGTTGTGCTTAAAAAACGACCGTAACTCGTTCGATAACCCTACTAACTCGCTTCTAGCAATTCGAACCAGTGGTGGGGATGAATCTTTCGCGATAACCGAGCCACCGCTCCATTTGCAAGTCACGATCCGTAAAAGCAGAACAAAATATAATTCGTGTGAAACGTTTGCGCGGAGGAGACAGTTCTGTCCAAATTTTCGATTGGCAACTCTGATTCTGTTTATCCTCTGCCTCCAGATGCGAGTACACGCACGAATGATTCCACGTGTGCTGATAATAACATAATCTACCGCATTATATCGCTAATGAATAGACACACGTCTGACTCGAAGGACTTGACACACGCGGCGCTACTTAGGTAACTCTGTAACGTAACACACACATACACGGACGTGCACACAACGCTTGTACACGGTGTAATGGCCCCCACGTGACATTGAGACTGCAGGTCTCCGTCATTAATAAAGTCAAAGAATATATTCACATTAGACGCCATTATACGTGAGCAAGCATGCACTCGGCCGTGAGTAAGAATGCTTCTGTGAATGTCGTCGATGGAATCGCCGTTTCGAGGTCGATGACGGTACGAAAATTATTTAATCATCGAAGCGTCTTTTTCTTCCCCATCGGACCTTCGATTTGAACGATCAACCTTCCTAGTTTCTGCGAAAGCTTTGATAGAATTTCTTCAGATCGATAATAGCAGGCTATTCCATTAGTAATTCTCTATCTTGTGAAGGATGTGTCAAATAAACATAAATATATTACTTTAATTTGTTTGACCAGTTATAGAATTTTCTACTGTGACACAGGACGTGTTGAAATGAAGCTACCAGGTTATCCCATAAATAATGTCGTTCCCCACCTTATAAAACGTATGTTAAATAAATATAAACATATTATCCGATTGTGATTTGTAAAAATTGTATTGTACATGTGATGGAATGTGAGGGACCTATTTTGTTTAGAATTTTTCAATGGAAATTTAGTCTACCATAGCAAAGACCTGTTGCTGACAATTTTGTAAATAAGATGCAATTTTTGGGGGAGAATATTGTGACAGCGTTTGTCACACTCGAAATTAGTTGTACTTACCAGCTACTACATATTTAGGTAGCTCCACAGCTTTTCAGCTGTCAAATTGAAATGAATTGCCTTAAAATAATTCTAACGCAGAAATTCGTTGAAGATGGAAACAAAGAACTGTTTAAGTAGATGAACAAAGACACTAAAATTCATTTTATTTTGTATCTTGATAATTCAAAATAACTGCAGCTGTTAATTTGTTTACGTTCGATGAAGCCTTATATAATAAATAAATCATAAATGAGCGTCTCTATTTCAGGAGCCGAATCTATACATTAAGGTGTGTAAAAATTGTTACTGGAACATACGTAATATTATTTATGACTTGCAGACAAGTTATTAAAGGAAGTATGCAAAATGTCTACTTGAAGCTTTTAAATTGCTTGCGTTCTTTAATTTTTTCCAAAGTGTACTCTAGAAGATTCGAAAGAAATTGAAAGTCACGAAAATGACAATCCATTTTATTTTACTTGTAAAGTAACCACAACTTCAGTGTGAGTTACTTTGTTTCATTTAACACTTAAACGACAAGACATGAATTTTCCCTTCATGAATGCAAGAGTTATTTACCAAAATAATTCCCTATCTTTAGTTAGTCATCTGTAAACATAGTTCGACGTACAATACAATCGCAGTGTATAGTCTAGTATTTATCAGACGATGAGTATTTTCATTCCTTTTATTCTACGTATATACCGCTTTAACCATCATGGCAGAAGTATTTTAAGATTTTATCATGAAACCTACGTATTTAATGCTCATGCAATGCAAACACAATGTTCATTAAGCATGAATATGGAACTGACTATAGTGGGGCACTGAAGGTCATCAACCCGTCTACAAATAGACTTCCCATTTAAAAATCTGTTTCTTATTTTCGTTACATCCTACTTTGTCTTATTTGTTACTCTCTTTCAGTCATATATTCACTACAGCATTTTTAAAGCAAGAAGGGGGAAGAGCTATAGCGTAAACAAGGTAATGACCTTGAGAGGCTTGATTCGTGTGTCCATACTGTATTCATAACGCCTTTTAACACGAGTACTCCAGTGAAAACAGCCATACCTAGTCAGACACGAGAGAATCCCCTTTTCAACTATAATTCATAAAAGAAACACATATAAAAATATTCAGTCGTATATTTGTAATTCAACATCACTGTGGCAATGTTAAATTTGCTCAGAATTTTATGAAAACTAATTATTTAATTAATAAATAGTACGGTGACAGTGAAAACTGTCATAACTGGTCGGACAGATTATAAAATTCTGCTTTAAATGTAAAATACAAGAAAAGGAAATATTTTAGTATACAATTGTACAGTTGCTACCTTATTTGTTATTACAGTAGCAGTTCTACTCAAAATTTCATAAGCCTTAGTAATTATTCAATTAAATTAAATTTGTGGCGCCGGTCACAGATGACCCCAGGGCTGTCAACGTGTTAATTCGAGTTATCAGCGGTACATTGATTTCAAATACATCTCTGGTAAATATGATATGAACGCGAAGTTGTTGCCAGTTAGAGGATAACACGGTTAGGATAAGTCAGGAGTAAGTTAACATTGTGTGACATTTATAAAAGTTAAAACAGTAGTCGTAAAAATGTAAACAGGTAGATATGAAGATGTTATGAAGTATGTACACCGAATGGAGTTCATTAGAGCACATGCTACTAGTACTGCTATATTTTATATAGGGTGTATGCTTTCTAAGTTATTTAAGAAAGCGTGGCGTTAGTAGAACCATAGTGCGGTCACTGAAATTAGGCACTTCAATGTCGCTTCTCGTTTACACAGACACTAGCAAAACAAGATAAATGTCAAATTTTGCTTTAAAGTCCTTATCGTTTTGAAAATTAGAATGAAAATGAAGAATAATTGGCATTGTGTGCTAGGACGTATATTAAAGATAATTTAACAAAATTAAGATAAGTATGTGACTAATCTACGTCCCCGTAATAATCTATGTTGGTGTATTTGTACGATAAATTGACAGTGAATCTACAATCATAGATATTATTACCATCGTTGTTTATACCTCAACACTTTGACTGCCGATAATATTTTACGAACACTTTAAAATAAATAAATTATATTTTAGTGTAATTTCTTTTCTAAAATAAATACCTGTTTGATATTTTTATAGAAATTCTTAAATAACTAGGCATTTTACGTTATTGTTTCTGTATTGAATGTTCTACAATTTCCACTACATGTGTACTTAAAATATTTGTTATGTTATTTGAAATATTTATTTACTCCACCTAGATGTTATTCGAATGAATAAAATTTCCTGTACGCCCAAGCAGCTGTCGAAGTGTTAGTATGCTGCAGTGTTAAGAAGTACGTTTGTCAAAACTTTCTTGTTCAGTTCGACGATCATTATATGCTCTGAAACTTTATAACCCTTCTTCCAAAACACCCTGTATAACATTCAGCAAATTCAACTCCTTCTATATACTTTATACAGGTTTTCTAATGAATCTTTTTTATAACCAGTTTATTCGAAAGTTTTATTAACACAGTATAATAATTCAATCAAATAATTATTAAGCCTTGCAAAATTTTTAGTAAAATTGACATTACAATGTCAATATAAAATAATTTATTTTCAAATAGGCAGATACTTGTGTCTTCAACGATACATATTTATAACAAACCATTTTCTAGTGTCTGATCAGATACGGAATCTTCCATTGTGGCACGTGTTAACATTTTCTTATACAAAGTTTCACTTAAATTTGATAACAACTAGAACAATTATCATAACATCTTCTTCGGTGAATTGTTTTATGAACTTTTATGAAGCACGAACTAAAATCTTGTCAAGAATAACGTTGAATGTTGAAGAAATCTGTACTCTGAAACGAGAATGTTTTATTCAGGAAAGAAATATGTAACATGTCATTTTCTTCTCAATGAATGCAGCCTCTGCAATTATGCTCTATACCACACTACATCAAAGTAATGCGTTTCTGCGCAAAGAACAGTGCATCAGTCAACATTACAAAGGAACGGGCAATTATTTCCATATCGTGGGTCCAGTACTGTAAGTGGACAACTGAAAATGGATTATTTTAAGATAATCACGTTAATTGGTTAATTTGTTAGCAACAATGTATCGTACAGCTTATACGTATAATAAATCTAGTTAAAGGAACCATAATGGATCACTAAGAACAATTTTTATAAAAATTTAACTTATTAATCAGTTGTAATTAATTAAATTGTGAGATACTTAATTTTACCAGTATAATTCGATTTATCTTGTTGTAGTACTGAATCCACGATACGGTATTAAATGACTCGCTCTACAAAGTGTTAAGAAAACATGAATTTTCCGGTTGCGTTACATCGCGATCCTTTGTGTCGTGCAGGAAGTATTGCTATCTGAAGATTTAGAAATTACTCAACGGATACGATAAAAAACGTAGGATCGCCGTGAGTCAGTTTTCCCTGGAAGAAAATCGAACTGGACAAACCAGAAGAAAGTATTAGTTGTGGTGAACTTTCTCTCCATATACTGCTGATTGCTTTTTCTCTTCACGAAGCAAGTGATATTTGAACTTGAGAAAAGTTTGCTCGTTTCACCAACATAGTAATAGACATTCAATGTTCACTCTGCTTAAGCGGTGTTGAAAAGAATTATTTCTGTGCTGGGTATTTTTTTGATTCGATTAAAACATAATGATTTTCGATTATTCGATACTCTTTGTTGCTAGTTTTCAAGCAATTCAATCATATTCGAGTTTCGAATTACTTCGATGTCTATTCAAAGTAAAAGATTCCTTGAAATCTTGAAAGTTTCGAAAGATTTAATAATCTGAATAATTTTGAAAGTCTTTAAAATTGTAGAAGTTTTGAAAATAAAAAACATGCAACAGTATCCAAATTTTAAATCTGAATTCAAATTATTCTGCGTGTAATGTCGTCACATTGGATATTACAGGAAAGTAATTCAGACGTTACGGTAATTATTATTGTACGACGTAAGTGTTGAAGATCGACAATGCCTGGAAATTTATAATATAAAGGTTTAGTTTTCCAAGACTTTTAACTATTCAAAACTTTCAAGATTTTTAAGTTCATTATGGACATTACATTCCTACGTTACTGTGTACCCTTTCAGAATAGTCTAGATTTTCACAACTCTCAGAGTTCGAGTAAAATTCAAAATGATTCAAAACTTTCGCCACACGTACATATTCGAAACAATTGCTAACTCGTCACTATGCACCGGTAGCCGACCACACAACAACAAACGAATGCCCCAATCATTTGAATTATAAAACGCATTAATAGTCGGACTCGTTTTTATTAATACATTGACTGCCACACTGTATTGGTTGAAAATGGTCATCTTTCTAAATTTCTATACAAAGAAAATACAATCTCAAGTTAAAATCTTTTTAATCAAGAATACTAGGAATATTCATAATTTTTTTATTGGTGTTATTGAACATTAGTAAACAAATTTATGAATACTAGAAATGGTGAAATAAATAATTACTGAATTGACGTGTCACCCATATATGGTGACATGGCGGTCAAAGTGTTAATAATTATACCGTTATATTTTCAACACTTTTAAACGAGATAATTTTTGTATCCACCTTAGCATAGTAGACAGTTGACACTTACAATCATTCCTTACGCGATTAAAAGGTTCTTTAACAGATCAACCTAACATTTAATTAAAATCGTTCGATTGGAGATATCGATCGAATCCATCTTCTGTCAGTGATTACAAAGGATATTTCAGATAGAAGATAAATACAGAACGCATTGTCCAAAGAGTACGCGGACCTTGAAAACGATAAAAAATCAATGTTGTATAGTGCTCGATGATAATGCTCGACCCATAACTGCCCAAGCATCGTTGTTGATGCACGCAGTTACCTAATCGCAGATTGTAAAACACAGACCGATGCGATTGTGTTCGAGAGGAATTCTTGGCATTGAATCAAACGGAGCCAGGGAAAACGGGATATCCCGGTTCGATTACCTAATTGTAAGTTCACGCGTGGAAAGCTTTTGATACTTTTGAAATGTTTGCACGATTGCACCGATTCCTCAGTGATTCCCTACTTTTCTTATCGGTCGTCGTTTCGATCGGTATTTTCCGATCAAACTTCTGCGCAACAATCCGTTTGCTCGTATCGGTGTTGCTTCATCGGTCCTTTATGGGTGGAACAGGATGGACCAAAAGTCAGGTATTATTTTAATCAAAACGGTTTAATTTAGATGTTTTTTTTTCGCTGACCCTTAAGATGAATACAGAAGAACGTGTAGGAATAGTTATCTCGCGAATTCAAGGAAAGAAGTACAATGAAATCAGAAATAAACAGAATGAACAGTTTACAAATCGGTGGATTGGACTTGGAAGTAACAGACCATGGCCAGTTAGATTAGCTGATCTAACCTCTTTGGAATTTTTCATTTATGATTATATCAAATTACAAGTGTACAAAACAAAGATTGCGACTTTGGATGATTTACGTGAACGGATACAAAATGTTGTAGATAACATAACTCCCCAAATGTACAAGATGTATTTTGAAATGGTGTTAAAAGGTTTGATAATCGTCATGTCGAACCCTACTAACGATAACTCAAGATTTAAAGTAGAACCTCGGTTACCCGAACACCGGTCATCTGAAAATTAGTCATGTTATGTCAGTTACAAAATAAAATTATTGACAGTAACACTGTACAGTTCATTTTCTACGACTATGCATTTTAAATTTTAAAATAAAATAACCAATTTGATGCGAAACATAATTGGAATGTGACTTAACCTAGTACTATATACAGTTCGGATAATCGAGGTCCTACTATAATTCTGATTTTCTATTTCGTAAATAAATTATTTCTGGTTTTGCTTCGTTAAAATAGTATCTGACTTTTGGTCTATCCTGTATTAAAATTACTGCAGTGTCCAGTTAGTAGGGTCGCAGATTATGCTCGGTTAGTGGTCGCGGTGTCATCTCCGCCAGGTCATTTTTTCGAACTATTTAACAAATAACATTTCATTCTATCACAATCGTTCTCAATGTGTCTCCCTGTCATCCCCATCGCACCCAGAGGTGGTCGAGCCGGAGAGAGATAAGACCATCCAATTCCCGGAACACCTACCTGCCTCGATAGTTGCGCGATTAGGTTCCCGGCCTGTGATCACTGTCGAGACACTACTGTATTAGGTTACCAACTAAATCCGTGGCCTTCCAAATCTCTGCACCTCAAAATTCAATCTATTCGAGTGTTACAAAATCGAAAAGTTACCAGAACTATAGAAAAAGATCATCGACTATTAGTTGGAAGATTTTAACACTAAACCTACCGACAATTCATACATACCTACTTCTACCGAACTGGTCAAATGACCGGTCTTTAAATAAAAGTTATATCTTTTGCAATTGAGTGCAGATAATAGTCAATTTAGTACGGCAAAAATTGATTATATGTACATTATAGAAAAAGTCGTAAAGACAAGTGACAAAAGCGATAACAATAAATGCAGAATTTTTTATCCAAAGTATAAAAACGGTCATTTGACGGGCCGTGGTACCTTTAGGGTTAATAAACGTCCGTATGTAAAATGTTTCGAAGATCGTGAACTTGGTTGCCAGCCTAATATTTATTGCAAATATCGAGTATCCTGACTGTAAACTTTCTCAGTTATGGACAAGTTTGTTGGTTACCTGGACACTTTAACACGTCACAATTAAACAGGTTCTTTAAAAAAAATGCTTCAGGACTTCAAGAATAGATAGTACTCGCAAAACGGAGGGAAAAACTCCTAATGACGATGGGTCTAAAATTAATGTTGTCGGAGTTGTAAACAATTTTCGTTTTGGTTAAAGCAAGTAGGCAATCAACTTTTAGGGCCTGTTATTTTAGCAAATTATCTACCAGACGCGTCTTATCATAAGATCAAACATCCCTTTCCACGACTATCATCATCTGGTGTCTACAAGATACCACGCTCATGCTGTAAAATTTAATTCGGACAACATGAGAGATGTACCAGACTAGACTCTATCCAGTCAGCTGTAGCCGAATTTCAAATGACCACAGGGCACGGAATACTGTTTCACCAAACAAATGTCATCGGCAGGACCCAAGGGCTATTTTCTAAAAAAATTCAGGAAAAGACTTGAAATTCAAAAGTACCCTAAGAACAACACTGGGTATCAACTTAACACCATCTGGAGCACCCAGACTCCATTTTTTAACACTCTGACTGCCACACTTCATCAGTTAAAAAGTACAAACTTTCTACAGTTTTATACAGAATGAATACACTCCAAAATAATAAGCTTCCTAATCAGTAATATTAGTAGATTTCATAATTTTTTTATTAGTTCCATTAGACCTATTTAGATACGTTTATTAATACTACACGTGATCAAATAAGTAGTGATTAAATCGAGGTATTACCCACATATGGATGACATGGCAGGCATAGTGTTAATTGATCAGCTGACCAATTAAAACGAGTATGAATATACCCCAAAATAAAACGCTTTTTAATCAATAATATTAGTAGATTTCGTAATTTTTCTATTGGTTCCGTTAGACCAATTCAGACACGTTCATCAATACTACACGTGATGAAATAAGTACTGATTAAGTCGAAGTGTCACCCATATATGGGTGACACGGCAGTCGAAGTGTTCATTGATCAACTAACCAATTAAAGCCTGTGGTTCGTGATCAATAAACCGGAACGTGAACACGGTTCACTTAAATAGAGAAACCCCCCACACGCGTGTCATTATCAGTGCGTCATCAGACCTCTGATGAAGATAACTGCAATGCTGGCGAAACGTCCGAGCATATCAGCGCAAGAACACGGGTTACACCCGGAAATCTCTAATAACTATTATACACAGTGTTCAAAAAATGTTGAAAACTTATGGGGTACATAGTGCGCATAAAACTGTATAAAAAATATTTAATAAACATGTGTTGAAAAATCAATATTATTCATGTTATAAATAGTTTTATCAACAGCAAATTATTTGCAGCTTGGTTAATACTGATTTTTCTAAGAATGTTTATGAAACATTTTTATTTAGGTTCTCCAGTACTATCTATCCTGTAATTATACAGTGCATTCAAAAAGTTCTGGGACTAACACTAGTAAAATTCGAATTTTTTAGAGAAATGAAGTTGTATTATTTAACACTAGATGTACCAACAATTAACGTGTACCTATTACATCGACACGATCAAAATTACACGTTTTAGAAAAAATATATAATTCGAGGAAACAATGTTTATTTACATTTTTCTTTAGCTTTATTCAGCGCCAATTGAAGGTAAATGTAATAGTCGTCAAAAATAAATCGTACATAGTAAAATTGCTAACCAGTCATTTTGATCATCTTGATAGTTCTAGTGTTAAGATTCAACATACATTCCTCCTCTCTCTATGCACGTTTTGGAGTGCTCGTACAACCGCTGGAACGCTTGAGAGCCTCTTTTGGAATTGAGATCAAAACCGCTGTCACATTCTTTTGAATTGTTTCCACGTCGTCAAAACGTTCCCCTTTTAGCGCCACCGTCAACTTAGGGAACAGAAAAAAGTTGGCCGGGACTAGATACGGTGATTACGGGGGATGCTTGATCACTGTTACCGATTTTTTGGCTAAAAATCTCGGTACAAAATGTAATCGCAGCTCTTTGTTGCGTGACAGCGGAAAAGAACGCACAAATTTTAAATCGTCACTGTTTACCAAGGACTGACCTGAACGCAACGAAATTTTTATAGGACGCGGAGGAGCGTTCATACTAAGTAGTTCCAGCGTTGAAACTTTTTGAATGCACTGTGTATAACGCATAGTGGAACTTGAATTATTCAAGATCGCCTTGAAGTCTCTCAAAATATAACGTACATGAAGAATAACATTTTTGTCTTTTATAAAGCCCTCAAAACTCAACATGTTTCATTCAGCAATTTTGTTTTCAACATGAACGAATGAAAAATTACTTTATATGACAATTTCTAGTGACACCCTGTATATTTGTAGCTAACGAACCATTTTGGCAGCCAAAATACTGGCCGTTCGCGTACGAGGGGTTACTTAAAATAGAACTCTACAATTTGCAGCCTCACAGCGATAAAAAGAATTTGGTTTACAAAAATCCCCTTATCTCTCATCTCACACTCTCTCATTCCCACGTACTCTCGCACTCCCTATTATTCTTTATCCACAGTGGAACCTCGATTATCCGAACTCGGGTCAGCTAAGAATTGGTCATCCTATATTAGCGACGAGCTAAAATTATCACTAATAACAATATGTACTTCATTTTGCACAATTATGTATTTTACATTCTAAAATAAAATCATCATTTTTATGCGAAATCTAGGTACAGCGCGGGTTATTCTCTTATTATTTACAGTTCGGATAATCGAGGTGTTACTGTATTCTTTTCTTTTTCCTCCAAATCTCTTGATCATTCTGTTGCTTCCTCACTTCTCATATTGGAGTCATAAGTAACTTCCGACACATAACAGACTTTTTTCTTTGTAAAAACTCAAATAGTTCATTCGAGCCACTAATTGTTGCCTCACATTTGAAGGTAGGACCTTTAAACTGTAGACATGCTGTAGAATCGACAATAATCATGTTGTTATAAAGCATCAATATATTTAAGAAGACAAATTGGAAGTTATTTATGACTGAACCCAAAATACACACGACCTTGCAAGGGAAAGGGTGAACTCACTTCGATATTTCGTTCCAAGAATAATTCGTTGTGATAGAGAATAATGATAAGGCAGCACGTTGAGTTTACTTGTACGCAATCAGCCGTTGAATGTCCCTAACGAACGATTGTTTAGCGTCTAGTGATCGATGCATAAACACTCATAGAGGTTCGGGGGAAATTAATGGTGTGGTTTGTTCGATTACAGGGGGTCCACGCCGTAACTCTTTTCAGGATAATGAGAAGCCTGGAGAGGTTATCAGGTAGCGATCAAGACTGCGATCAGGAGATGTATATCGACCTGGACGACGCTTCCGTCGACTCGCTTACCGGAAAACGCAGTCGGCACCATGTCGTCAGTGCGGAGGTAAACACATTCTTTTTACTATTCTATACCTAATTAACACAGAGCGCACGGGTCATTAGATATCTCTTTTCGCTACTCTTCAGGTTCTCCCCATTTTTTCGCGTATTTATCAGACAAGAATTTACTGGATTATTTATTGAGCGCCAATGTTGAAAGGAACTGGGTGCACCGGCAGCTTTAGCAGAACAATTGTTATATATTTTTGAGTTTTGGGGTCTGTTAAATTTTTGACATCTGTTTACACAAAGGATGTCAAAAGTACAGCACCCTGCCACTCCATTATGGGCATCCAATATTTTCTCTATATTTTATATCATGTCTGACTAGGCATGGCAGTTTTCACTGTAGTATTCAACGTGTTAAATACAACATATTTTTTTATCGTGCACATGGAAAATGTATTGAAAGGACCAACTGAATATTCTAAATGATACGTTACACATATTAGATGACAATCATCTCATATTTACTACATACGTGGAAAAAGTTATTTTGTAGACATTGCTAGATTCATAGTTGTCACGTGTGTGTGACGTCGATTTTTTCTGAAGATTGATACTAACGCATATGTGACACATGGTAGCGAAGATGTTAAAATATCATTCGACAAACCGTGTCGTAACTAACAGTATACGTGTATTCAGCGAACATCCCAGATTATGTTTCTCGAAAACAAAGTCTCGTAAGGACAAATTTTAATCTATATTTTTTATTTATTTTTATTTGAGAAATCACCTTTTATGCGGTTGCACTGCGATCACGGTCAAAATTAAGTTTCATTTTTTCCAAGAAAATCCTATAAATATCAACATCTTATAAACATACTATCAGTATACGATATTATGAGGCTTTCATCTCTGCGACACTTATTTTGTCAACATTCTCATTCAATTATTCTCTTGTAAATTAGAATAGAAAACTAAAATGTAGTGCGATCCAACGGGTGGGACGTGTTAAATAATGAATAGCGTGTTGTTTTGCCATTGGCTCATAACTTAATTCTTTACTAATTGTAAGTTCAGATACAAATTTCATTAAAGTCTGTCTATTCGTTGTCAAGTTATTATTGCTGTTTTACAAAACAGGATTAGATCAGAAACTCTTGAACCTTACTGCGCTCAAGTGGTATTAGATGTGTCATCAAATTTAATTTAATTAAATAATTATTGATTGTCACCAAATTCTGAGCAAACTTCATACTGAAACAATAATGTAGGAACATAAGAACACGACTGAGTACTCAAATCTTTTTCTTCTTTACGATTTATATAAAAAATAGTAAATTATACCGTGTCTGATCAGATATGGCTGTTTTCACTGTGGAACTCAACGCGATAAAGACCACTATTATCTAACATTTTCATTAATCCCTTGCACTCAAATGCGAGTGATAGTGACCTAATGCCAAAATATAGACTGACAGGCTGCACTCGTCACAACGTTTGAAGTACTAGATTCCATTTGCGGAAATTTTATAATAATTATAAACAAGGTCAGTTTCTCTTGCGATACGTAAGTGGAAGCAGTATTTTTAGAGTATTTTATTGTGAAATACAGTAGCGTAATCTGAATTAAATTATATGTCAAGGGGTTAGTGGTATTCCCAGGGTGTCTCCATTCCCAAACTTTTATTTTATACTTATAATTAAAAAAATACTCTTAAGTGTTGATAATTCAAACGATGCTCTATTAGTGCAGAGTGATCTCATCGGGGTTTTATCGTGGTCTGAGAAAAATCTTTATCTATGCCGTTCGAAACGTAATTTCATTTATTCCAATTTTCCTCATCAGTATACTCCACAACATATACCATAAATTAAGTTATTTTCGAGCATTAGATATTCTTCTTCTCTCAACATTTTTTTTTAATACAGCGTTTTAAATAATGATCAATGGAACTTATAAATGATACTACGTAAGAAATATTACAGAGAATTACATTTTATTGAAGGAAAACAAAACGGATGCGCGTATGCATTTGATATCTCGTATTGATTAGACGGAGATAACAAACACTGAAGTATCTATTTAGTTAGTATATTCAATGGACGAAGAAATTAAACACTGAGGAAATACGGTAAATGAATTTCAATCAAGATTGAAAGTCTGATCACAAATATCAATATTCTTCTAATCGAGAAAGGCGTATAATCCACGAACAATAATTAAGTACCACGGCAGCCTTAATCTTATCTGACACATCGCTACAAAATATTCGAATGCGATTCGTATTGCGTAAGAAGCGATTATACAATTAAAAAATATATTATTGAAACGTTAGGAGTGTCGACGATATACTCTAACAAACAAAATTCGTTCGTATCAGTGTGGACTGACACTTGCGATCAATATTCGTAATCACCTGGGAAGAGACCTATCCGAGTTATTCCGGATAAAACCGATTTCGCGTTGAAATTAAATTGATTTAAATATACCTGGAATTTCCAGGACATTAGACATTTCGAGATATCACTAATTCACACTGCCGCGAATTAATAAATTATCCGAAATGCACAAACAAGTTTTGACTGAATAAATCTTCGAATGACCCGACCCGAGGGACCTAAAATGGAATATATGTCATAAAAAAATGCAGAAAGGCCATTAGTACAAAAAGTAGTAATTTATTGTATGAGGAAAAACATGCTCTTTATGCAAATTAACAATCTTGAATATTAAGCATAGCGAAACGTAAGCAATCTTCGAAACACCTGATTATCAAAATTCTTCTAAAGGTATTACACTTCTGCAGAATATATCTTTGTAAAGATAATGTTTCCTACTATCGACATTTTGACGAATAGACTTGTGACTAATCGACGTTCTACTGTATAGTAATTTACCCAACAAGGAGAATATATTGTTCACTTAAATCTTCAATATCAATAGTAGTGAAAATGAAGCAATTCTTGAGACACCTGTTTTCTTAATTACTTACAACTAGTCTGCGGATGTTTGTGCAAATATATATTTATAGACTACAATATTTTCTGTTTTTATGTAATTGAAGAAATAGAAATTAGTCAGAATTATATCTCGTGCTTTAAATATTCTGCAATGTAGTTTTTATTTCGTTTGCATTAAGGTGCAGATCCAGCATGAGATATCTTACGAGATCTTCCTCTCATGAGACAAAAATCTCTTTCGAACTGCGGAGTCAAATGCTACACATTCCATTTAAAAGGCACAAGGTAACCTTCATATCCCGATAGCAAAGCACAATTACAAACAACTAATTACTACACTGTATGTCCCATTTGATATCGTACAACTTGTATCTGAAAAATTTTGTCATATAACTAACAGTTTATGAGTAATTTGGGGTGGTCGAGTTAGGTGAATCACCCTGCATATATGTACATATATGTAAAGCCTCATGAGATTTTTGTCTCATCGGAGGAAAATCTCATGAAATATCTCATACTGAATCTCCACCCTTATATATTTACATTCTTGGGGCATTTTAATATGTCAAATTGTGTAAAGATCCACCAATCTACTTTTATAATCGACGTTTCCGTAATTAACCTTGCAATCGTAATAAGAATGGCATATACATAACTCGAACAACAAAACTCGAGCGTAAATATGTGAAGTCTAACGTGATACTTTTTTTGTGACCCGATTCGAAAAGGTGGGTGAGGAGAGCGACAGCAGTGGCAGCGAAAGGAGCCCGAAACAAGCGAAAAGAAGAAACCGCGGAGGACCACCGACCACGAGGAGACGAAAAAGTGGAATTTCGGCACGAGAGAGGAACCTGAGGAGGCTCGAGAGCAACGAGAGAGAACGAATGAGAATGCATTCCTTGAACGACGCTTTCGAGGTAATTTTCCAACGCCCCGTCAAACTAGCGACGAGTTTACGAGCAGTAATTAGTCACTTTTTTTCTCTTCAACCCTTTGGCCACCTAAACGTAGAGCTTTACCACTGTTCTAACAGAATATAAAACAGTATTTGTATTATGTCTGTTGACCCTAGTGCGGTCTTCGGATCTTTCCTGACCCAACGCGTCTTCATTTATTTAGAAAACTTTTGCACTGATGACATTATAATACATGCGACTGGCTATTTCTAGGTTTCCTTAGACCTCTCATTATATTATAAAGTTGAAAATATGAATTCCATACATTCGGGGCATTTTTTATCCGAACGTCTTAAGTGTATAGTCGAACGGAAGAACGCACTAGGATTAAAAATAATACAGCGTTTTTCGTTAATATCGTTGAAATATTTTTTCTTGGTATAAAAAATGTTAGTGAAATTGCTCAGAATTGATTAACCCTTTGTCTACTGCTCCTAAACCCGCGACTCAAAACTTTTTTCAGTGTTGGATTTTGTTGGGTCCGACTGCTTTAAATGTTACATATTCTGCTGATTCATGGCATATTATGACACAATATAATTTTAAACGCATTTCCGTTGGAATTACGCGACAAAATTTGTCATTTGAAATTTGTGGGAATCTCAAAGTCATGTCCACTGTATTGGACGTCGGTAGTGAAAGGGTTAACGAAAATCGCGCAGCAGATAAGCCAGTATAGTGTCGTGTCGTCCTGAAAGAAAATTTAATGAGTGCATAGCTATTAAACAGATGTAAAAGACCAAAATTGCAAACAGTTAAACGAATTAGTTCAGGAGTTATGTTTCTATATGAATGACTCCGGTATGATTCTCATTGTACATCGATACTTATCACATAATGTATTATACATACTTTTTAGTTCACTTTGTTCTATTTTTTATTAAATTTAAAAGTAATTCTTAATGTGATAAAATCAAATATAATACAAATACATTACACACTATACGTATTTTGGATTATAACTTCTTAAAAATTCCTGAAAGATAGATTCTATAATTTGAATGCAATAATCAATACATAAACCATTATTATTGTGTTAAATTTCCCCATTCATACCACAATGAATCATAGTCTCCATGTAAGAGAAATATTGCGTACACATGCGATCACTGCACTTTGTATTTTAGTCAACATTATTTAAAGTTATAAAAATAAACGTACGCTCATGTACAAGTATTCTGAAGAAGTTAAACGAAATCCTAAGTGCAAGTGTCTACAGTAAGGGCATTAAAATTAGGCCGTTCAATGTCATCTCCCTGTGTCTTGTATAGTCCCTCCTTTTTTCATTTTACGTGTGTTAAAATGAATGTATAAATGAAAGAGCAAAACACATAAAATATACTACATTAGGTGCACCAGTAACAATTGTGTTAAAAGTAACAAATCATTTTTCAGGCCTTTGAGATCTTGAACGACCTAATCTGGTAGTCTCTGCTATAGTAACCCCAATGGTAGTAAACGTACTAACCCTTTGCATTCAAGTGGCGCCTCTGAGTCACCGTGACCTTTGTGTTTCGAATTTTGCATTTTGTACGGAACACTAAAAACACTGCTCGGTTTCATCAGTTCCACGGTGTCCACTTTATAAACATTCAACCAGTGAAACAAGTGCGTGTTTGGATTATGTATATTAGATACAAAAATCTTGGAATTCAAAGGGTAAAATAATGCTACCAGTGTGATCTAAAAATGGCTCGTCCTTTTGTTTCGCCAATGGTCTCTTCAGAACAATAATAAAAGCATAATATCTAAATAGTCGCCAGTGCCGGATCTGAAGTGAGCGTGGGCGATTCGAATAGTACACGAGGTCTCATTTAAGGGTGTGAAATAGAGGACATCGGGGGCTATAAAGTTCACTCGAAAACTCATAATTCCTCCTATCGATTCTATTCAAAACGATAAAGGAGAAACACAGAGGCGGGGATAAGGAACTAGGGAGATACAGGGTGTCCGGTTAGGAAATGTCATATAATAAATATCATTGAAAAAGTGATTACCCCTATGAAATATTGAGTAACGTTTATGCTACAATGACAGTATAAAATAAAAAATATATTACTAAATAGACTGATATTTATATATTCAACGATACATGTTAATAAAAAGCTATTTTCCCGCGTCTGACTAGTTATGGGATTTTCTACTACGGCATTTCAATGCACACATCAATGTATTAACCTCGCATTCTGTAGATAATAAAGAGCAAAAATAGTTCTAATAAAAATTATATCGTCAGGTGAAACGCTTTCGAATTATGCGCATTTCAAATATGATTATAAAGCCACCGCTCCGAGTTAAACACAATGTATACAAGTTGAAATGTCTTATCTGAGATGTTAATGCTTGTAGTATCTTTGACAAGATATGCAAAATGCTTTGGTAAATGTTCACAAATGCACGTCTACATGGCACTTGATGAGTTGGATACAGTTATTGCTATTTTTTTAAAGTGTATCAACATACTCTTCGCTAGAAAATAAACAGTAAGCAAACTATGTCCATTGAACTGCCAAAAACTATGTAGATCAGAAATTACGTGTGACTTTGAAACGTAGAATTAACTCTCAACAGAATTTTCAAGAATGGCGCCCTTGTGTGCACTTTTTATACCTGCTATTTAAATGCCTAACAGTTTCCGAGATATTCGTTAAAACAACTTTTTTAACCCCAACTTTGTAGTCTGTCTTCTCCCCGTCAACATGGATGTTTATTAATAAAAAAAAC
This sequence comes from Macropis europaea, assembly GCA_916610135.2. Taxonomy (NCBI): domain Eukaryota; kingdom Metazoa; phylum Arthropoda; class Insecta; order Hymenoptera; family Melittidae; genus Macropis; species Macropis europaea. The sequence goes on along the minus strand of OU744345.1, from coordinate 17,439,975 downwards.
ACGTATCGAATATTTGTTCGAATTCCATATCACATAAAAATTGCATAAAAATCGACGTGTGTCAATTGGATGATGTCCCTCGTAGGCCAGCGACTTTTCATAAAGGGACACCCTGTATTGCGATAGAAAATCGAGGGAGAGACAGAATAAGTTCGTTTTCGTGTAATCGAGAACTCGACGGTTTCCGAGAGCTAGAATACCAGATAATGAAGTGGGCAACGGTCTTATCATTTTCAGCAATTACGCGAGGTGATACCGCACGTGAAAATGGAAAGGAAACTCAGCAAAATCGAGACGCTGACGTTGGCCAAGAATTACATAATGGCCCTAACGAACGTCATATGTGAAATGCGCGGCGAGGAGCAACCATACACGTAAGTAGCTTATCATTCTATACACGTAGGTCGCGTTGCGCGTGTCGTCGTTTAAATATCTGTTCGATAAAAATATGTCGATAATTCGATAGTAAAGAAAAGATGGTTTCTACGGCGAACTAGTGGCACGTGGTGTCAGCATTGAAACTATTGCGTAATTTTCACCTCGATGCTCGCGATAATTAACGGCGAACATAATCTGTCGATAAGGAAAATGCGTACGCGGTTATTCAAATTTCATGCCTCGAAGTATTACGTTAGAGCGCAAATTTGTTGAAGCAACGAAACTATGTGCTACATTCTTTCGATGGCTTCATTCTCTAAAAACTTTTAGTGTTTAAACAAAGAACAGAGAGAACGATTAATTTATGAAGGCATCACTTACCGTGTGGGTCGTATGCGCCCCATGTCTTGAAGTGTTACGTTAAGGCAATAAGTTTGTTGAAGCAACGAAACTGTGTGCTACATTCTTTCGATGGCTTCATTCTTCGGAAGCTTTTAATGTTTAAACAAAGAACAGAGAGAACGATTAATTTTTGTAAGACGTTACGTACCGTGTGGGTCGTCTGCGCCCCACGCCTCGAAGTGTTATGTTAAAGCATGTGTTTATCGAAGTAACAAAAATGCGTTACACTTTCTTGACAGTTTTTATTAACTGAATAGAAGTAACAATAATTATTGAAAAATATAGTTTTATTGTAACGCGTTCTGGGACGCATGCGCCCCACGCTAAAGTATTCGTTCAGAGCATGTAATATTTTCTGAATTAAATAGAGTATTTTTTTCAGTAATTTGTTTCATTTTATTTACTTCAATTAACGGTTAACACTTTTAACGTACCTACAAACACTTTTTAATATACAAAAAAAAAGTATGACGTAGAGACATATCGAAGTTAGACTGGTAAGACTGATACAAGAAATTTAAAAAAACAAAAGGAATATTCTTAGAAAATATCTCTGTTTCTCAAAATAAAAATATTTTATACTGTGCTGATATTTTTATATTCACATTTTTACTAGCGTGATAAGTAGCAAATCGTATACCATTGTCTCGAAAATAAAGGTGTATATTATACATAATCTAAAGAATATTGTACTCGTCAATGCGGGTCACTGGAGACCCACGCAACAAGAAAGTCACCGTGTTGAATATTCTTTCAAGGAAAAATTACCTTGTAAGAAGAAATTGCTTTCAGTCAGGTGAATGCCTTAATTTCTTGAGCGCGTTTCTAATTCGCGAATACGACCTGAAATTCCTTCGTCGTGCTAGAGCAACATACATAATCGAATTTTGTGACGCGCGTCACGAACGACGTTTATGTGTGTGTACATGTGTCGACACAGCTGGCTTACATAGAGTACAATGTCCGAGTGGTATTAAACGCTCAATGATGCACCGCTTTTTCCTCATTTTCATCATTCTTTCAACGCGTCCATGCATTCCCGTTCGTTGCACCTGTATATCCTCGCCGATTACACGCGAATTATTCTTCCTTGTTGCTTGTCACCCCATTTATACAGAACTAGAGAAATCGTTATCACGATAGAAGCATACAAACTATTTACTTGTTTAATCCATTCAAACCTGAAACTAATTTTGTCTAAGTTTTATAAATTTTGTTTTTTTTTAATGGGATTTAGGAGAGTCGAAAATCATCTGAAAAATACGAAGAAAATTCACCCGTCCCATACATCGTACAGTAAGCTCATGCGTATTGAAAAGTCAGAGTATGACAGTTTATTTTTATTTAATTTCAACGTTCCGTATGTAGGGCGGTACGTCTAAATGGGTGAAAATTATTTACCAATGGCGATTAGTGTGTGTATTATGTTATTCGAATGGACGTTTAGATTGATGTTTAGTGCATACCAATTCGTTAAATAATTTAAATTTCCATTTACCCTGACTCGATGAATAATTTAAATTGGTATTTGCATAAATTGGCTAAATAATTTAAATGTACCTTTATTTAGTAAGCAATTTAAATTCAAATTTACTTTAATCAGTTCAATAGTTTAAATTTACATTCGCTTCAGTTTGTGAAATACTTTAAATGTACGTCCACATCAATTGCTGTGAAATGAAAAATATTAAAATGTTTAGACGCTTATTTAAACCGAAGCACTTCACTGATAAATTCGGCCATTTTGCCCCGATCACTAGATTAGTTTCAATGCCAACAATTACAGTGCTAAAATAGACTTCTGAAGTTACAACAGATATACTTCTCACTGCGCTGGCAAATTTCTACAACGGGGAAAATCTTGTAACTTTTCGAAACAGTGTAAGTTCTGTTTGAAACATTTTCTTCGAGCAACGTATAGTTCGGGAGATAATTGCGTGGAAAGATTATAATGAAACATCCTGTGCGTCTTACAATTTATACTGTTAGAAAATGTTTTAATTAGACTTTTTTGTTGTGTTACGGATCGTAGACATAGTACCATTGCACTGTTTTAGTCGTCAGACTGGAAATTGTAGAAACGTTTGCTAAAAACGACTGCAAAATAAGTTTTTTAAACGAAACGTTTATGCAAATATTTCGCTAATTATTAGGTTTAGGCTAAACAAAGCTTAGTACTTTCTTGTAGAAAAGTCACTGCTCTTTTAAATTTTAATACAAAAAAATACGCGATCTATTTAAAAAAATCATGGTCACCTTGATATCTCGTAAATAAATAGGTTATTTAAAAAAAAACGTTTCAGCATCATATGTTTCCTTCAATAACGTGCAACTTCTATATAAAACACTTTTTTGTAAAACACATACATTAGAAGTTATTCGAGGTGGACAAGTTATATGACTCACCCTGTATAGACGAGAAGGAAATTTAATTTTATTACACGTAATTGGTGAAATTTCTATTGTAATATTGAAGCTAGATAATAATTCTTCAAGGTGTTAATAATCTTACTATTATAATGAAGAGACAGAGTTCGCTTGTATATTCGCAAATATCTCAAAAACTACTAAACCGATTGTTATGAAATTTTCACAGTGGCTTCTTCACATTTTCCGGGGTGCCATATGCTATATTTTATCGAGATAAAAGATATGGGACCATTTTTTCTCGGCGTTTTGACGACCGTCGCCGGAGGCATAGTTCACGCACAGCCGTTAGATGGCAAACCTTGGCGCCCGCGCGCTCGAAACAGAATTCAACCGACTACAAGACACAAGGGAAAAAAATGCCGTGTCCAGGGCATGCTAGTTTCCTAATAATATTTCAGATTTACTTAATTTTCCGTAAGTATCCTAATACTTATGAGCGGGAGTATACATATTTACTGCCTACGTTTCTTTCAAACAGACTGTAGCACTTGAATAAAAAATTTCAACACCAAACAGTCATTACAAAAATCCTGAGGCAAGGGGTTGATCGATCGGTTCGATCGATACCGGAAGAGGCAGAAGCGTGTCAAGATACACGGAAAGAAATTTCGAAACAGCACGCATGTTTTAAGTCGAACACGTAATCACGAGTATCGTCGACTTTCTTCCATCGACTGTAAATTAACCGAAGTCGTAACGTTATTCCTTAATTGCAAAACTAATGGCGAGTGCCGGTTGCTGATGCCTGAGCATAGGTATGCACGCCGGGTAAATCAGTTATGCGTACATTTGTATTCCGATCGCGCTGTGGAATCGTTGCCACAAATCTCAAATTTCATCGTGATTGCGTTTACCGAACCGTAAACGATGCGATTCAACTATCTGTTTATTAGAACCGATACACCTTCTCTGTTCTTCCTTTAATTTCTTTGAATTTACGAGTACAAACCTTTAACCCTTTTACTATTAACACCGACCAAAGTCGTCCTCCGCGAAACTATTAGTAGGGATACCAGCGTCGACTATAGTCGTCTTTGACAAAATCATCCACAATTAATAACGCCAACTGTAATCGCTGAGAGAAGAAAAATCGCATAATCACCGGATAGCTTGTTAAAAGTGTGATTTGTTAAATTAAATTTGTTATGTACATTTTATTCCATTTTTTATATTGGCAAAAAAAAATTATACTACTTTTGACCACGCACTGTCGTAATGAGAGGGTTAATGCACGGGAAGATGGTTTAAAGCGTAGAAACGTATCAAGTTAGAACAGTATGAATAATAGACAAATTATAAATGGAAGAAGTGAGATAAGAAACAAAAATTGGAAAGAAAATGTATCGAGACAAACGATTGAGTAGAAGTAGAATTGAATAATGTTATAATAGTTTAATATTAGACACTAACGTATGAAATGCCCAATTTCCTAGGTCCAGATGAGTATAAGCTTCGACTTCATGATAAAATAATTTTATTAATCGAAGTGTTCTTCTATTGAGTCGAAATTCTTTTGTTAAAGCGTTACGAGTGTTTTTATCCGATTAACCCAGTGATGGCCACCAGAGCTGTGGCTTTCCCCCGCTCTAGGCCCATTCCCTTCATATAGGCTGTGATCTGGGACGACGATGGACCGAGGGGGGGCGAGGAACGAATCGAAGGGAACTGAAACGAGGGGAATGGACCTGAAACGAAAAGAATGGATGTAAAACGAGGGGAATGGACCTGGAGCGAGGGAAGATCGCAGCTCCGGTGGCCATCACTGGATTAACTCCTTGCCTTACGATTTTTTCAATAGTTATCTGCCCTGAAATTTATTATTCAGTTACAGAACTATGTCACTTTTCTTACATCTACCAATTCCTTGGGTTATTCTACGTATAAAACTGTTATGGTTACATACGTAGTTTCAAGTACTCTATTATCTCTGCAGCCTTGTTCACGCTTGCAATCTTTAAGTTAAAAGAAACATTGACTTTTACATCCTGTACATGAATAGATAATAAACGAAAATCTCGGTTACAAATATTATTAGCACAGTTACGAATTTGTTAGAATGGCGGTCGAATTAAGCGGTGTAATTAAGTTGATAAAGTTCATATTCGTATCAGAAGAGTTTAATGGATCTGGAAGGAGTATTATTCGTTAGAATTTGTTAACGTTTGAATATTTTGCGATATCAAATGGACGTTTGAAAGTCTAGGCAACATTTTATCGACGACCTTTGCTTTACAGTCTGTCGGAACTCTTCGTGCTAACATTATCTTTCTCTTTGTCGAAGTCAACTGTGCAACTCCGATTAGAGCTCGACTTTCGAGCTTCGACATTCGTTCATTTCACTAAGTATTTTCCTGTTAGCTTATTCTTAAGCCATTAACTCATTCTTCATCTTTTTTTATATCTCTCTTATATTGTCTTTTGTCTTTTTGATTTTAGTCGCTACCGCCCCACATCGTCGAATGTGGTAGTTTAAGATTACAAAAACCGTCGTTATGAAGGAAAAGATGCAACGCGTAAAGTGAGCTGCAAAACATGCTAAATGTAGTTACTTTTACAAACTATAAATTTTAGGTACTCGTTACAATCTTTGAGTAGATAACACATTTAATATGGTTTCTTAGATCAAGGTTAAAAGACGGTAAATCCCGTAATGGTAAAACCTGAACTATGTTTACACAAGCTTCTCAGAGAACAAAGTGTGGAACCCACGTTTTTGGACTTTTTAAATTTGACTGTTTGAACAACGATAGGGCAATATGTAAGCGATTCTCTTTATTCTTTCTTCCACGTTCATCACTTTATCTTCGCGTGTCATAAATAATACATTTTTCTGTTCTTTTTCTGTCTCGATTTTCGTTCATCTTACTAAGATTCATGAAGCATATTTGTCTGGTAGCTTATCCTTAGACAATTTTGTCATGTTTGATTAAACTCTAACATCAGAGTTAGATTCTATAATAGTATTGTACGCTGAACAAATTTAATTTAGTTAAATAATTATTGATTGTCAGAAAATTCTGAGCAAACTTCATACTGAAACAATGATGTAAGAACAGAAACGCACGATTAAGTACACAAATCTGTTTTTTTTTCTTTACGAATTATATAAAAAATACTACCTCCGTCCCAAATTACTTGTTACATTTGTATTTTTTTCTGTTGATCATTGAGAGCACTTATTAAAATGCATTTCTATTTATCTTAGCGATAACTTCCTGTAATTAGGCGTAGACTTGACAAATAATTTTATTTAAATATTGCAAGTTGTTTTAAAGAGAAGTCTTCAAAATTCAGTAAAATTTAACATTTACAAAATTGCCCCTGCTGTTTTTATATGTTTTAGCAGATAATATCAGGAATCGATGCAAATTTAAGTGGAAGGAAAACAAAACCCGAAGTGACAAATGATGCGCGAAACGCTGTTTTACAATATTTATTGCAGCATTCGAAAAGTGGAAAATTGGTACGAGGCGCCATGAGTACTGCTTCAACAAAATTTAACGTACATCGTATCACAATTTCTCGATTGTGGAAGAGAGTACATAATGTTTTATTAATAATTGCATTATATGTGATTCTTTTCATGTATCTCCCATAAACTTTACAATTTGTCAGTATAGACATTAGATGAATTGTTATATTTGTAGAAGATAGGACGAAGACGGTAACTCCATTGAGACAACGTCTTTATTGGTAAAATCTATCGATCAGAGATATGTATTTCGCGTTGTAAATTTATTTTACTAGGTAGTGCCCTTTTGAACCTTCGCGGGATGTATTGGTTGTATACATGTGATTTAAATCTGTATCAAATACAGTACTAAATTATAAAACTATTTCATTTTTATTATGTGTATCTTTTAATTCGTTGCTATTTACAAATGTAACAACTATTTCGGGACAAATTTTATACCCTAAATGTAACTCATTTGGGACGAATGTAGTAGTAAATTATATCGTATCTGATCAAGTGTGGCTGTTTCCACTGTGGTGATCAACCTGTTAACACATTCCCTGCATCAGTAGAAAATTCCGTGACTAGACAGACACGCGAAAAATGATATTTATTAATGCACGTTGTTGATTGTACAAATATTTCTCTATTTAATATTACACTTTCTGTTTCTACTATCATTTTAACGTGAATGTTACCCAAAATCTCATAAGAGTTGGTAGTTATGTGATTCAATTAAAATTGATGCGTGTACCGAAAAAGATACACGTGGCAGGGAACGTGTTAAAATAGGATATTACAATTGTATGCACACATTGTATAATGTGTTCGACCACGCGTAGCAGTTATCATTGTGGCGTTCGACGTTAAGCTGCTTCTCTACCAGATAATCGTCGAGAATCGAGATTTATCGGTAGCTTGCAACGCTGTTGTCGCCGCCGTCGATGGAAAAGGATAGGTGCGAAAAAATGCGTCGAAATGAAAATTACAAGACAACCGTTCTAAGATAACGTGCGATAACGACATCGTGTCAGCTTAATTGCATCACGTCGTCGAAGTTAAAATGCGGCGTCAGTAAATATCGAGCGACATTAAAAGTCGGTCATCCGGTACGTGCAGGCTTCGAGGATCGAAACGAACGATCGATCTGCGAAAAAGAAACATTCAGCGGCGATCGGTCGAATTAAAAACACGGCTCGATCTGTCTGACGTCACCGCGTATCGCGGCCCGCTGTTCCTGATAAGCGGAAGAGTATCGTTCGCGTTACGGAATCTATTTTGACATCCAAAGTAATTCATGAAAATAATTTTCAGACTTTTTTAGCCGGCCCGATAAATCACGATAACTCGGTTTATCGAGAGAAGGTTGCGACGCTCGCGAAAACAAGTCACATTAACACGGTACATTACGCAAAGATATAGTTGACAGGCTTATGATACTTTCTTCTCTGTTCTTTTTTTTATATTTGCTTCGTGTCCAAAGACCGCGCTGATTTAGTTTATCACGATTCGTGTAATAATGACGGTGTGCACTTATTGCAGCAACTTGAAGTACGCGTTAGAAATAAAGAAAGCATGAAGCAAGAGAGAGCGAACGGCAAAATGATAAAATTAATGCAAGAGGCTAGGTACAACACCGTGCTGCGATAAACCGAATCCAAAGATAACAAGTAATAAGAAAAGAAGTATAATGGCAGGACGATGAAAGAATTTTCATTGTAACTATTATACATGTTACACTTAATTTGTTCAATATTTTAATTCACATTTACTTCAATTTATGATGGATTGTGATTCAAAAAGAAGAAATAGATAAAATGTAACTCAAGCCATGATAAACCTAGTTGTAAGTGACTCAATCTAAACTAATCTCTAATTTAATCCAACCAAACGCCAGGGTATATATAATACTTATAATATATATTGTACTTAACATATAGAATAAATCTCATTAATCATAAATTAGGCAAAGGAACAGCTGATAGGCTTATGGTACCACTATTTTTCAATATTTTTCAAATTGATCAACTCCATAAAATGAAAAGTAGGGACGAGTGGTGATATTACAAACATTCATGTACTCGGATAATAAAATTGAGAAATTTACTAAAAGTGGATTTGATCACTGTGGCTTCTCAGCGGCTTTGTTAATACTAATCTATAACCAACACCGAAAACTGTATGGTAGCGTATCGCGCGAGATATTCTACGTTAATGAGATCATTCAAAAATCCTTTCCGCACAGATACTCTTTCTTACTGTCTCCTCAGCTCAGATGGAAAAAGAATATTTTTTAAAGCTTGCTAAACTCGTCTACCAAACATCAGCTAAAAGATGTACGTAACAAATTAATAAGTTTATCTATAGCAAAAAAAAACTAAAGGTGACCTTTAAAACTCCAAAAAAGACCAACTAACTGTACGAAAAGATATAATATAATTATCTTGAAGGTCACTCTGAACCATGTTATTCGAGGGAAAAAAAATTTCAATGGCTCCGGTAGCAACAGAATAATTTAAGGTGATCAGGTTAGGCGGTTCACCCTGTACATGACAGGGTGTTAAATTTCGAGGTAGCGCGACACGCTGTTTCGGGATCTCTTCGATCAGCAAGAGTATGAGGATGAAAGAGCGATCGAAATAACACGGTAAAATTTATTTTCAGATTCGTGGACGGTGAGTGTGGATCTAGCAGCGGCGACAGCACGGGCCAGCTAGAATTGAGCGGCGGTGAACAACCCGAGGAGGCATCGCCGGCATCGATCCACGAAACCAATAACAACAGCTTACTGCACGAGGATCTGGAGCGCAGGATACCGTAGAACGAACGATCGATCCACGTCGACGAAATCCGCGTTCGATCGGTCGTGTCCGTGAAAATCCTCTTCTTCGAACGATCCACGAGAAATCAACGAAAATCGACATGAACCGCGAGGAGACGCAGAAGGCGAGACGCGACTCCGTCGAACCTGCGGAGAAGAAACGAGAAGGAAAGGAAAAAGAATGAAGAGAAGCCAATGAAGAGTCGTCCGAATCGCCGTCGCGAAACGGTCGTCAAACGGTTCGAGATTCATCGAAGAAGATGCAATTCGGCTTTTACGAAATGATCCGTCCAAGGTCGACCTCTAGAAATCCTTCGAAGGCCAGCGAGGTGGCAGGTTGACAGAGGAAGGAAAAAAAGATCGACTTCACGGCCGCAGGCTGGAGAATTCTTTCGGTTCTTCTTTCTTTCTTTGCCTTCCACGGTGACATCGGTCCGTTACCTTGAGACACGTCGAAGTTTCGGTTATGCCGGCTCGTCGAGCGGCTTTTATCGCGTTCGAGCCGATCGTTGATCCGCACGGATGTGTTTCGAGTGTGTATTAGTCGCGTGCCAAAGTATAATGCATTCCGGACGAGATGATGATCGTTCGAAGAGGTTCCAACGGCGACGAACCGATGCGTCGGGCCTCCGCGGAGGTCGACGCCGATGAATCGGATCGCATCGACGACGGTGAACGATCAGTGGCGACGCGAAACTGTGAGAAACTGTGATAGAATTTCGTATTGGAGTTGCACGTCGTGATACCGCGCAGAACACTGTTCTTCTCTTCTGTTTTTCTTTGTGGCCCTGCGGCTCGCGACTTGGACACCGCCGGTAGTGACCGCGAGGAGACGCCGGGCGATCGAGACGAACTGTACGACGATCGACGCCCGATGAAAAGGGAAAAAATAAAGAAAAAGGAAATAAAGTTGCATGTTTTCCATGATTTTTGGAAAGCGAAAGTCTGTTCGACGCGATTTGAACAGGGAACGAAGCGCTACCGCGAAGACCTTGTTTATACATCGGTGTATCGTGTTTTAGGTGTACGTTGAAAGGAATTGCTTAGCAGCTTCACTGTCAATGAGCGTCGGTGATTTTATAAATAAAGGGGGAGCGAGAAATCGATGACAGTGAAGGTGTTAAAGATTCTACTATTTATTGATGACCGTTGCCTGCTTAAGTAACTTTATAAGTTCGTGAATGTATGACGAGGGGGGCTTCGTTTCGTGTTTTCATCCCGTAGAACCAAACGAACGTAAGTGTATTCGAAGAATTGCGCGTACCTTGCACGTGTAAATGTATGTGTGCGTACAGGGTGTCTCACAGATTTCTGTGCAAACTTTGCTGGTGTATTCTATGGGTAAAGATCGGGCGAAAATGTTATACACATGTACTTACAAATATAGTGTTTTAAAAAGTTATAACAGGCATATCTATCTATGCAAAATTTAATTGGAATTTTGTTAAATCTTATTCGATGCAAGAATAATTTTTAACAATACACAGATGAAATTTAAAAACGTAAGATCTGATAATCTAGAAGGTCAATGATTATTTTGAAAAATAATATTGGTGTATTTTATATAGTTAACAATTTGCTGCTTTCCTTTAGAGTTATACAGCTCCATACAGTGTTTATTGATATATTTTATATATTACATTATTCATTATTCATTAATTCTTAATAATAGTGTTCATTTAATTTATGTCTTGTTTGTCGTGTATTATACATATGCTGGACAGCCACTAAAGTATATCCAGCTATTGTTTCAAGTAAACAACACCATGTCTTCCATATTTCTAGATATATTGTTCATTAAAAATATTAAAAAATGGTTCTTGGACCAATAGATAGCACTAATTTAATCAAGATAAACATAGTCCTTCAAACATTTTATTGTAACTTTTTAACTGCTTCAAGAACGAATTTTGCAAAGAAAAATTAAAATGACATCTGTTGAGTATAAATAACTATTAAAGGGAAAACGAATAATAGAAAAAAAAATTAGAAATCCCTGAGAAGAATAATATAAACGTACAAACTGTTACTGAGCGCTAGATTTACATACACCCTCGTCCATAAGTATTAGGACACCTATCAAATTGGACACAGATTAGAAAATGATTATGAAATCATTGAAGGTTTCAAACACACATTACCTTATTCCATATTTTACATCACAATGGAAATAAGTATATTTATTCACTATTGTCACAAATCTTACTAACTTACTTCTTTTTATTAATACAGTCTCCTTGCTTCTTCATTACGGTTTTCACTAATTTTGACATTCCAGCTAGGAGTTTTCCAGTAGTTTCTAGTAATATTTCGTTCCATTTCAATTACAACTAGTTCAAAGAGTCAAATTTTGATTTAAGCCGACTATATGATTATTCTTTAATTATTCTCTTGAAACTGATTTCAACGATTTCTACAGACTTTCGGAGTAATACAAATAAAATAACGTATTTCTATAAGAAGCATAGCAACTGTCCTAAAACTTATGGACTTATGGATATTTATGCAACATTTCCGTCTGGTATTTGGCCCTGGAATATTCTCGAAAATTGTGTACAGAACAATCTGCGGGGCATCCTGTACATTCATATACGCGTATACGTATACATCAGATAATATATACGTACGTTAACAATGTGAATGATTAATACGATGGATGTTAATCGTGAAAGTGATAATATAAATTTCGCTGTATTATCTCGAGAACGGGGACCAGAGACACATCGACTTAAGTTACCAGATCTCGCTGAGACCAGCGGGACGCGCTTCGACTATTTCAGCTTCGTGCGATCGATTTGCAACCCTCTTCGGGAAAAACAGAGGGCACGGACGATGCATTTAGTGTTTCATGCACGAAGCTGTGCACGCGTAACGAAATACCGTCATTTCGCGTTTACCCGAGGACTTTTTTTTGTACTTCTTCCACGCCCCGCGTTACTGTCTCCCAATTCTGTTCCCTTCATTCCTGAGTTCGCTTTCGTTCGAAGCTCATGCTGTCTCACGGCACGTTCATGACTTTCGTCCTAATCTCCCTTCAGGTGCACTGTCGACAAAAATGTTTGAACACGTCGACTGCACACGTCGAAGTGAATGAATTAGGCCGTTCAAGGTCGGTTGCTTGTCTGCAGAATAGCTTCTTGTACTTTCAGCTTGTGAGAATAAATGTGCGAGTGAGGTGTAATGCGTTAGAATGAAAATTAACGATCGTTTTAAATGTGGAAAGTTTCTTTGTAGACAAGTATAGAATCTTGAACCTAATTTGGTTGTACGTGCAATAATTTTTATGAAATTCCAACTCATGTTAATATTGGTGTAATAGCAGAAAAAGATAACTACACGATCGTACAGATCTGTACTTTCATTTTTAAGAATCTAGGTTTAACCCTTTCACTGCTATGGACGCCTGTAGGCGAAACCACCGACTGTGTGCTGTCGACGCCTATAGGCGTTCGGCGCAATGGCTCTTTATGTACTTCCGTAGCTCGGCCGCACGCAGCGTTCGTCTCATTTCCAAGCAGCTCACAGTCAAAGAGTCAAAGAAGCATTTTATAATGTGCCTGACTAGGTGTGGCAGTTAGCGTGGCAATAGCACGTAAGAGTTTTGTGTATAATCTTTTGTTGTACAAATCCGTATTCGCTGTTTAAATGGTAGCTGTTATATTTATTAATTTAATTCTCGCTGGACACCATTTTCAAATTCCGTTCCTCATTCTAAAATTTTAAATTTGTACTCAATAATACCTTCTTTTATTTGAATAGTTCCAAAATTGACAATTGAACGTGTAAATTAATTTCAAAATGACTAAATCATTATCTGCGTAGACCTTACAATTAAAAATAATAAAGTAGTCACTATCTGCTATAAATAAACGATTTTCAGTTCCGATTATTTTGTTCAGAGATACTGCCACATATTTATGCGTTTATCTTCCTCTTAAAATTTGATTTTAGCCGAGGGTTATTGACAAAAATATAATGTCTAATATTATATTAAAAAATTCTTTTCAATTTTATATAAAATACAATTATTTTCTACGTACAATGAATTCGTCCTTCAAAACGATAATATACGGAACTGAACTGAACGCGATTTATCTTGCAACGAAAGGTAACCCGAAATTTTTTGTCGACAGTGTACATGCCATGTGTGATTACTGTGTGGTTGTGCGTAAAGCGATTATTGCATATATTGAGTTTTGTGCGTTCAGGGTAATAAGCGGGTTTGCAAGTGAAAGTAAAATTACTAGGGGTGGACGAATCAATAAGAATCTGGATGTTCCCTAATGCAGGCGTGTATTCGTTGGAGGAAATATAGTGAATGAAATCGTAATTTTACCCAACACCGTATCAAGAATTTTAAATCACCCAATTTTGAAATATCCAAATTTTAATCTAGTTTGAATTCATTTTCCATAGAAATTTAAGAAAAGATTTTGGAACTACATAATTTATTTTCTAATACGAAATCTGTGGATTATAATACTGTTTCGTTTTCTAGTCTTAATTTTAACACCTTGACGACCGCAAATATTTTGAGAAAACTAATTACTAACATGCAGATCATTATGCAATTAGACATTTCAACGCTTAAATGTTATTAATTTGAATGTACTTATCTAAATATAACCTATGATAAGACTATATTTTCCGCTTTAAATGGTACAAAATTTATTTTTTATTTTACTTACCGTATAGAATGTGCATGTTTCACGTATTTAAATATGTTAAATTGCATAAAGATCCGCAGTCTGCTAATTACCATCGGCCATTTCTCGCAAAATTCTTTGAATAACAAACACACTACGTTATTCTTTTTATATAGGATATTTTACCATTTTCACTTTGTAAATACTTTACAACTTGTAAATACTTTCATTATATGTAGAAAGGAGTGAAGTCACGTGTACGTGACAGCGGTCATCACAGTGTTAATATTATTTTTTTATTATTGAAACATGGTGCTTCCTAAAAACGTCGTATCTACGAGCCAATGGTGTATTCTTTTTAAGAATTTCCGCAATCGTTATCGTGACACCTCACATGCTTCACCGTTTCGCGATATTTTTTCCACCGAGTATACGTCAGAAGATTGTGATAACTTGCATTGAATTCGATGTTTTTTAAAAATTGATATCATATGGCAACAGAATGAGGTTCACGATTAAAACTGTGCTTTTATCATCGTCATAACCATCACACACAGTCTTCCTTGTGTCAGTGTTTGGCTCGAAAATTCTTTCATCCCACGCCATTAACGATCACTTTTGAACGCTTCCTTATTAATTCTCCATGAAAATCGTATATCGAAGCCATGGAGAATTAATAACCGTCGAAGTCGGAATAACAAACGAATCGTGCATTTGTATGTGAAGCTTTCAACTATATATTGTAAAGTACGATGATCATGTTACCCTTTTAGGCAAACAATTACATGCGCGTGAAACCCTTGGTAACGAACCCTATAATCTTCCATCTTCATTCGTTCACGGTCGCTCGTTCGAATTTAAGAACTACAATATCATAGACTTCGAGAAAATGTTCACGCGTGAAGGAAATATTTTCAGAACACGTATCGTAGAGTTTCATGACGCACAAACCATAAATCATCGTTCGAATCGATTTACCAAGGGTTTCCGGGCCTGTGCGCGAAATAATCACCACGAGATACGGATAAGCATAGAAAGAAGAGTGTATATATACTTGAGTTATGTTTCTATGTAGTATATTATATGTATATGTACACACGCATACACAGAAATATATATATATATATACATGATATATATATTTATATAAATATATTTTCTAAAGGAAAGAGTTTTATAAGTGACCATATTCTGCGCACGCGTTCGCTGTCGCGTGTCCACACACACACGCAAACTCACACACAACGTACACACTGTGTGCATATACTCGCATCCATGAAAGAAAGAGAATACAAAAAACGATATACGCATACATAGATGTACGAACACAATAGAGTATACATATACGAATACATGGACACGTGCGAAGGTGTTTCACGCACACGTGCGAAAGCGTTAACAAACAATACACAAGGAAAAACGACGACGAGAAACGGAAATGTATTACGATCATGATGGGTCTGAAATGCGAGAACTTCCTTCCATGTGCAACGAAAACGTAATTAAATTATTATCGTTCGAAGCGTTATGGATCATTTTTTTTCCATTCGAATGTGTCGTATTTCTCTCTCTCTCTCCCTATCTATCTCTCTCTATATCTCTCTTTGTTCTCTTTGTTCGCGAAACAAATCAAGGGGAAACGATCGTGCAATTGTCAAACCGAATTTAATGTACATTAGAGAAGTTCCGCGCCATATTTCTCGTGGTCTTGTTAATTAAGCTTAACGTTATACTCTTTTCGAAGGACAGATCGGAGCTAACGGTGATACACATTTACCATAATCGTTCACACACGTCATACTCAGAGTTGCATATTTCAAGAGAGACATATTCCTATGCCACATATTAGTTTACATTGCGCACTATATTATTGTTATCGCTATTATTATTATTATTACAACTACGATTTGTATTATTATTATTATTAATATTAATATTTTATTGCTATAGTTTAATGTCACGTTAGTACAATTCTTGTCATTTCAAGTCGATCGATACACGCCATGCGAGCTCTACTTCACCACGGATATAAACGATCACGATATTATTTATCATCAACGACCGCGAGGGACCGAGCAGAGAAAATAGTATTTGCGTTAGAAAGTAACGCACAATGACGTCGCCCCGTTTTCCTGTACAGTAATCGAATCCCGAAGAGTGAGCACGAAGAATGGATTATTGTTTGTGTTTCTATTTCGAATGCTATTTTCTCCGGGTCCTGCAACGTTTTACAGAATTTTACTAGCGTACACGCGTTCACGGACGAGGGAGAAATTGGAGAATTTTAAGCAACGACTGATATTTTAATTACAGAATGTCCCACAGATCTCCGTATAAACTTTGACAAGGTCCTCCGCAGTTGGAAATACGACCAAAGTGTCATGCAACAAAGAGTCCATGAATGATTTATTAAAAAGTTCTAGCAAAAATGTGAACCGTGAAGGAGATGAAAATGCTCCTTCTCTTAGTTCATTATAGGGCAAGAGGAGATACGTAATGAATCAATATTGCATTTGATGAAATTAGAGAAAATCGCGACGAAATTCGGCTTACAATAAATTCGACGGTTCGAAGTGCAAACGTACAATGCCGTCCAAAAGTATGGGGACACTTACATGTTTGCAGATGTCACTGAAATATCTTATTGGCTTATTATGTTATTATACACATATTATGTTATTATTGAACAGCATAAGCCATATTTATTAACTAGCAAGGAACATCATCCAATTGACACACGCCCATTTCGATGAAAGTTGGTATATGGGTAAAGCATTCGAAAATATTTAGAGGGTGAGGCTTCCCTTCAAAGTTGGGGGATGAAAACCTTTTGAACCGAATAACTGAAAAATTAAGAAAGATAGAACAAAATGCTACAGATAAATATTACTTGAATTTTAGTAAGGAATAATACGACGAAAGAGAAATTTGAGCCAAGTTATAGGTAGCAACACAGTAGCCAAAAAAACAGTAAGATTAATTTTATTAAGGAATAGTTAAATTATTATGGCGGTAATATGCTATTTATCTGAATTTGCTAGATGTCCATACACTTGTGAATGGTAATGCGGGCACAACGTTTGCTTCAAGTGTCATATTTTTGTCATAACTTTTGAAATAAACCACTTATGGACTTTTTGTTATATGACATTTTACTGTAATTTTTAACTATAGAACACACTGGCAAAGTTTGTACGAAGACCTGTAGAGCACCCTGTATATAACCTTGATCGAACTTAACATTTACATTTACTCAAGGAGTTTTTTTAACCTTTTTAGTATATGAGTTTCGAAAACTCGATAGACGCGCGCTACAGGCCACTATACTGGCCCAACCGCAGCTGTTTATTGTACGATACGAACCTATGTACACGGACAAATTATTGCAACAACATAAATATGAAAACATATATATTTCGTTAAATATGTTACAATTTTGATAATTGTAAAAGAAGTTAAGATTGACAATTACACGTATGAAAATAATAAAGTACTCAGTGTTTTACCGCGGAAAATTCCAGCACATGATGCACAATTCTTTTTCGAGAGTTTCAAGGTTCAAAGGGTTAGACACATTCGAAATTTTAATTCTCCCTCGATCGAACGATCACTTTTCACCTAACATTTCGAGATGCATAAAATACATCCAGACGAATCTATTGCGATACAAACAAAGACAGATCCTTGAACGAACGCGGTCTCTTTCGCTGCTGTTACTAAGGTACTTAATTTCTGAAAGTAACGGGGTGCATTTTTCTATTGCATGTACTGATCCCAACGGAATACAGTCTCCCGCGAGAACTGTATCGTACACGTTAAAAGAGACGAATGTTTTTCTATAAGTCAGACGAAAATGTCCCGAGAAGATTGAAACGTGCTAAAGAATCAAATTGAACGTTCGAGTGTGGATTTGATTTGAAACGGTTATACGGCTTATAATCTCATCGCAACAATGAAACGCATCTTAACGAGAATATGGAAAACTCTAACGTTGTTCTGATGATTGTATACAACGCTTTAAGTACACATATACGTATACATTCGTATACAAAACATAAATATAAACCTCCTAAATAAAATGAGCTGGCCTCTGCAAGCCCTGTTTTACGTAACGCACGTCTTTTCATTTTTATGCCTTTTCCTTTAACCCCTTGCCGTACAATCACGAGTCACACTCGTAACACAGAATATGATTGATACGTTACAAATACGAGTCCAACTTTTGTGCCAATTCTTTGAAGTTTTGCAATACAGCACAAATTGACCTTCAAAGGATTGTTAAAAGCAAACTGCATGTGCTGATAGACGCTCCTCATTTATCATGACACTCTAGGACTGGAATAGTAAACTTTGTCACACGAAATCGATGGAAACATCGTACGGCAAGGGGTTAATCCTTCGACTGCCAACAACGCCCATAGGCGTTTGACATAGCCGCTCGTCGCGTACTGTCAACGCCAATGGGCGTTCGGTGCAATGGGTCAGTGCGTACCACAGCAGCTCAGCCGCACGTAGCGTTCGCCTTGTTTGCAACTGGCCCGCAATCAAAGGGTTAAAAATACAATATCTGTGCAGCGGGTACTGCTTATTATATCAGATCATCTCATAAGTAATATTATTCGAATATATTAGGTTGGCAACAAATTCGCGATCTTTCGAATTCCTTCCCTTAAAAATTCCCTCAACTCTACTATCAGGCAGTCAAAAAATTGTCAGCACTATGCCGAAAGAACATTCAAAATTCATATGTGAATACCTTGAATTAAAAATTATTCTCAGTGTTTAAGGACAGTGCATATTCTTTCATCGTTTCATATGTATTAGATTGAGAGACACTGCACCGGATCATCAAATTGTTGGATGGTTGTCCTTGCAACAATCGTCTTTTGTTAACACGTACCCTGTCACGTGATCGTTTTCGGTACACGCGTCAATTTTAAATTGATCACATAACTACCAAGCCTGATGAAATTTTCAGTAACATTCACGTTAAAATAATTGTAGAAATAGAAAGTGGAATAACAAATAGGTAAATATTTGTACAAATAACTACATGTATTATTAAATAGCCATTTTCGCGTGTCTGTCTAGTTAGTTACGGAATTTTCTACGGCCTGGCTCTGTGGCCTTTCGACCACCAAACGAGACACGCGTACTCGAGACAATCAAGAAATTATAATTTTTCATTAGAACACTTTGTAATTCCACACTGCAAATTTGTATGGCGTAATCATGAATTATGAATAAGCAATTTCTGTTTTTGTTTCTTCTTGCAAATTGATATTTGCCAAATATTCGGTCCTCAAAGTACATAGGAGCCATCACGGCAGAATTTTATTAAACATTCTGATACAACAATTTTCGAGGGTTACGAAGTTAGTTGCCAACCCTATATTAGTCGATTTTATCTAATATAGATTTGACTATGCACGTGATGAAATGTCAGATATGTATATTATTTTGAAGTTTCTAATACAAATTTCGTCTACCACAGCAAATGCCTGTAGCCAACAATTTTGTAAAGTAAATAGATGCAACTTTTGATGAAAAAACGTCATGTTTGCGTTTGAGTAACTGAAAACTTGTACGTACCAGCTGCTATCCATTCAAGCGGCTTGACAGAATTTTAGTTAACAAACAATTCAATGATACTAATCCAAAATCACCGCCGCACACAATAATTGTCAACCCTTAGCGTCACTGAGCGCAGGTGGCGCCATCTCCGATAGGGCTTCGGAATTAACTACCAACATTCCCGGTGACGCCATCTCTTATAGAAGGCCGGAACTACATAGCAAAATTCCATGTGGCTCCATCTAGCGAATGGGACTCGATTATTTACAGAAAAACCCGCCAGGGGCGCCCCGAGCGTTATGCTGTTGTATAATTCCAGATCTTGACAGCAGATGGCGCGGATGACGCTTGATTATGTTCATAAATGCATCGCCAGACCAAAGAGGAGATATAACTGTATTTAGTCTTTGACAAAGTCCCATAAGACGATAGATCTGTTCTATTCTTCGTCGATGGTGACGCAAAAAGCATTGGATGAGTAATGTATTCTATACCTCGTCTGTGATATTATGAACAACCTAATGTGCCCCATATTAAGGGATGTCCTAATAATTCATATTATAATTTAATATGCCCCTTTAGTTAACTGATTTATAGAAGGAAATTGTTTGAAATATTAAAATATTTTACTCCAAATTTCACAGAAATTTCTTCCATTTATGGGATTTTCGCACCAATGTTTTTAAATATTTTTATTTTTTCTATTGAATTTTTATTTATACTGTTCGAAACAATTAAAAGCTCAGGAATTTCAATAGTTTAGAATAATGTATCAAATGTGAGTACTTAACAAAATATTGTGTATTAAATATTACAACGCCTTCATTTAACTTTTCCCGTGTATTTAGAATTTGCATATTATTTAATGCATTAATAATGAACAATACATCAGTTAAACGTGTCAATCTCGATTTATCTTGAGCAATGTAAAAGAATGAATTTTGTTATCATAATTTGAAAAAATAAATTCAATTGATCAAATTATACGAGTTTGAATTTGACGTTAGTGGTACCGCAGTATTCCGGGGTTGTTGTTGACAGTTTCGAAACATACTCAACCTTATGAAGTTCCTCTCATATTTTCCATGAAAGTTATTAATTGTGAGATTATTCACAAAAGGTGATACGTTAATCTGCAATATAAAGGTTTGTATTGTGCATGTAAAGTAGAAAGTAGACAATATTGTTCGCTCATAGGTTATGTTTGAAGTTCGTAAAGTAAATAAAGTTCTTTATATACATATTTTATCTGAAGTATGATGTCAGAATTCTGTGATTTATCCAAGTTTGTTTTCTAAAATGAAGATACAGTAACAACAGAAACTAAATAGAGTTTTACAAAGAAATGTTTCATTATCAGCGTTACAACAATCTTGATATATATGCATATAAACATTTAACATCGTTATCGAATCGCGTTATGGCGTCACCTTTTTAATAACGGATACTCAAGCAAAATTAGTTTCTATTATCTTAAAAGGTTAAATTAACTAGCATGTTGCATAAAACTTTGATACTTTACTAATAAATTGTTACTTTGGAAGCATTACTTTCAAACATACTGTTTAAAAGCAAATATAAATAATATACTTATGTTCATCATAAAGAATATACAAATAAGGTGTTAATATTATCTAGAAATATTAGAAAATGCTACAGACAAAAATAAATACATGTTATGTACAATTTTGTTTTAATTCTTTTTCTAGATATGTCGCCAAATTGTTGCATAGAGAAGTTGCTCTCCAATACCACATTACAGTTGAAATTGATGGACATTTCAAATATGAAACGTAAATGTGATACAGATACAATATCAGTACAAGATGTTACTGAACAAATTTCTAACATAGCACAGACACAAATGATAGAAAAGTTATCTCTACAAAGGAATAAATTACTTTTCTTGCCAGACAATTTTACTGAGTATTTATTGAATCTAATTCATCTTGACTTGTCTAAGAATCAGTTAACCAATTTACCAAAATCCCTAAATGTGTTAAAAAAGCTGTTGAGCCTAAATGTAAGTTGTAATAAATTTTCTCAGTTTCCAAGTGTTGTCTCTGAATTGAGTAATTTGAAAACATTGATGGTTTGTGAGAATCAAATAAGAGAAGTTCCTGATGATATAGCAAATTTAACAAATCTTAAGGACTTAGACCTGAGTTCTAATATGTTAAACGATCTACCTAGTTCATGGGCAAATTTGCATTATTTACAAAATCTATCCTTGGCAAATAATGAATTCAGAAAAATTCCAGATTGCGTTGCTAATGGTATGCAAAGTTTGCAAACCTTTAACATTTCACAAAATTTATCTGTGGAAATAAATATTTCCCCCACAAGTACCAAACTGACCGGGTTCTATGCAGAAAAGAACAATATGTGCCCATCATTTCCGACATGGATATTGAACCTCAAGTTCAGCAATCTTGAGGAGGTGTTACTGAATGAAACACAATTCCAAGAGTTTGCTTTGCCAAAGGAGTTTTCTAAATCACACATCAGAAAATTGTCCATGAAGCAATGCGATCTCTCTGATTCAATCATGGAAAAGATAGTTGCTGGAATGGTGAATCTAGAAGAACTGATAATTGGAAACATAAAAATTTATTACGCAAATAGTTTTTGGTGTATCCCTATTCAATCATTGAAAAAACCATCCAGCCTTAAAAGGATTGATGTGAGCAATACAGAGATACCAATAGTACCTAAAACCATAAGTAATTTTGTTAACTTATCTGTAATAGACTTGAGCTCCAATACAATCAATTGGTTGCCAGAAGAAATCTGTTCATTGAAATATTTAAGCAGTTTATTAGTGCACAAGAACCATTTAGCAGTTCTTCCAGAACGTATAGGAGAATTGATGTCCTTGAAGGAACTAAAAGCTTGTGACAATAATTTGTGCAAATTA
The DNA here is from genome assembly GCA_916610135.2 of Macropis europaea. Taxonomy (NCBI): domain Eukaryota; kingdom Metazoa; phylum Arthropoda; class Insecta; order Hymenoptera; family Melittidae; genus Macropis; species Macropis europaea. The sequence continues at coordinate 17,417,353 of OU744345.1, read as the reverse complement.
CCAGACACTATGAAATCCTTGATTAACTTACAATACCTGGATCTTTACAACAATGAGTTCGAAATGGTACCTGAAGCAATTAAAAGGTTGCCAGAATTAATAGGACTGGATCTCGAGCAAAATTACTTCCCAACTGAAGATTTATTGGTAAGGACGTAAGAGAGATGTTTCACAATTGAAAATGAGTCAGCAAATTTTCGTTGAGGTCAATCCATATGTTGAATTTTTCATTTTAATTCTTTGGTTGACTTTCGTACTTTCAAAAAGTCACTAGAGACTTACTCTATTAATACGTCACATCAATAGCTCGATAGGGATGTTCATTATGAAAGTATGAGAGATGTTTTGAGAGACCATTGGCAAGAAGACAGTATGAAACTTGACAGATTTAAATTAAAACCACCTGAGGAAGTAGAATCACTGTCCGATGACGAAAGAAGATCATCGTCGTCGTCAAGTTCATCCGTTGATAATTCATTGCAAGAAGATGCCCTATGCTCGTTGTAAGTTGAATAAGAAATTACCTAACAAGAAACTGTCCCAATAATTACACACATTCTGTCCATTTCAGTCCAGAAAAAACATTAGACAATTTCATGGATGAAAGGTGGGATACTTCAGAAGATTCTGCTGATGATTTTGATCCTCACGGTATGATTTTCTACAATCATTCTTCATTACAGTATTCAGGGTGTCTCGCTCACTAAAAATATCATAAAGCAAAATTAAGTATTTTTAGATGCTCCATATTCCTCATTTTAATGGAACTCCATACTTTTGGGTGCACTAATCGATGCAGTTCTTCATCATGTACCAAAAGATGTTAGTAATTTAATGCCTGAAAATGATTAGTTTAAAAATTTTTTAGCTTAAGATTGTAGAGTAGCATTTGACTTTATCAGCGGATTTATTTATACTTTCTTATCTGTATGCTATATAATCAAATACTATTTTACAAAGCTGAAATACACCCAAAAGTAGCGAATTCTATTTTAAAAAAAGTACGATTTCATTTTGTAACTACGGCTATGCAAAGAAACACAAGAATATGGAGCGTCTGAAATATATCTGTCTCAACCATTTTCTAAATATAGTTTCGCCCAATTGTATGGGACACCCTGTTTGTGATAATAAATACGACTTAAACATTTACGACAACGCATCCTGTTTTTCAGAGTGTAGAGAACCCAGAAGAAAATCCTATTCGCCGTTCACATTTTATCGTCCGTCCCAACGTCTGTTTCTCCCCGCACAATCACACGCTCCACGAGTTATAACACGAGTTATGGAAATGCTAAAAAATGGAAGCTTAGTTTGGCCGACAAGCTACGAAGAGGGCCAATTCGAGGATTTCTAACAATAAGATACATAACTAAAGTACTGCTAAATGCAATTCACTGCCATTTGTTATAAGTAATTGTGTCATATTGTATTGAAAGTGTTTTTAAAAACACTTATAAGCTTATCAGTTTTGTACTATCGATCTACTTTGTTTTATTTTATGATCAATATTTTTCCAAAATTCACACGCTACGGCTGTGAAATATTCTTGACACTAACGTAATTTATTGAGGATCATTCACGAATTTCTGATTTAATGTTGGTAGTTATATACTATATTCTATAGTTAAAAATGAAAAGAATTCAAGTAAATATGCTTCGAAATCTTTTTTGTTAAAAGTTGATCTTTCGTATAAGATTCTCTTTAATTTGGATAAACAGTATATAATTGTATTCCTTATATGGTCCTTTGTAGATAAATGTTTAAAGATTCGTGTTCAATAATTAATAATTGTAAGATTTGAATTTTAAAAATTTTTGTCAGTGAAGTTTCATACATGGAAGTATATGGCGTAAGTACCCTCTGTAAGTACAAAGTAATCTCTTTCCTACTGTGATACATAATTTGTATTATTATTGTTAATTTTTCCATTTTTATAGAGAACAGTTTCGTCGGAAAACGATAGACATTACTAACGTCACCGATATAACGCGGTATTTAGTTTTGTTATCATGGTGTTATAAATAACGACCTTTATAATTTTTTGTTACAATAGAAAAAGTTCCTACAGAGACGCGATAAGATACAATATGAGATAAAGTGTATCGTATAAAATAAAAAAAGATATCGTATGCCATACCTATTAAATTAGTGTAGGCATATGAAAATTTCACTAAAGTCATTACATAGAAATAAAACAACCAAAAATATACTGTGCATATTTTCTATCGAATTGGATTTGTGTAAACCTAAGTTTCGTTTTAATATTTGTAAAATAAGAACAAAAATTATAATAAATATTGCAGGAAATAAATGGTTGTTTTTCAATTATAATTGTGAATTAAATAGTAATTAAAATAGATCCTTCCTATATGTCGAAATTGGTACAAAGTATAATTAAAAATTAAAAATAATATTGTCTATAAAACTTTTATTATATGTATATAGTACAATATAACAAACATAAAACTATAAGCAAATCTAATTCTCACTTAATAGCAAAATATAGTCCTTTAAAAAGCATTTCGATTTCGAACACCACATTCTTTTATAGTTAGTTAATAAAATAATAGTAATTTCTTTTTTAGAGTCGGAATTTTTCGGTACATTAGTTGTTCACGATAATATGAAACACATTTCACAGTTTTATGACATTTTACTAACAAAATTTAACCAAAACGCGTAAGAAATTGCAACGGACAAATGTGCGAAAACCGGAATCTCAAAATGATAAACGTAAATTGCAAAATTAAATATTTCTGTCTTGTTTATTATGTTTAGACTGCAGATAATTATGCAGATATACATTTTCAGACTACAATAGTTTTCCTGTTAATTCAGCTGAAGAAATAAAACCTTCATGACACTGTATTTTGTTCGTTAAATGTTTGAAAAATGAACTGTTTACTTTTCTTTATGTCATGAAATGTACATTTTCCATGCATTTGGATATGTCGAATTACATAAACATCCGCAGAAACGTAGAATAATATATTTATATAATTGAATAAAAATACCTTTATTAAATGATTTAATTACTTTTCATAATTTACTTAATAATTTGCAATCGTTTCAAACACTATACTGAAATAAGTAATACATGATTTTATTAATAACATTATCGCCATTCTAAATGTAATATCGTTTAAAATAATCATTCTTTTAAACCGATATTACAACAGTGATGTTTTTCTTCTCTCCCTTTAACTTCATTACAATTCGTATTTAAAAAAAACATTTAAATAGAAAAGTTGTAATTCAAATAATAATTTATTTACAGGTATCCTTAAAACATACATTCGGATATTTATCGGTTTTTCGCGATTCTTTCCTTCTTCTTTTCTCTTCTTTCCTTTTCTTCTTCTTTAGTCTGTATAATTCTTTCTTTTCATTTTCCCTCTTCTCGCGAAGCATTTTCTCTGTGCCACGAATAAAATGTAATTTTGTCGATTAATTAATTTCAGATTCAACTGAAATCAGTTTGAATTGCTGCTAGCTTACCTTTCACACTCCAGTTACATTTACAGCACTCGCATTGTGGGTAATCTCGTTGAAAGAAGCTTGGTACCTTTTCATGTTTATTCACAACACTCTTTTCCAAAGTTTTCCTTCATTTAGGAAAAACAAAAAAATGAATCATTGATAATACATTCGCAAGACGCATCATGTTACTTTAATCATTTCTGGGAGTCTGTAAGACACAAAACCTACACAAATAACAAATTTCATTAACAAAATTTATTAACACTTTGACGGCCGCTGTCACGTACACGTGACATCGCTCATTTGTATAACATTCATGTAAAACAAATAAGTGAGCATGCCGTCTCCTACTCAAAAACAAATACCCAAGTATTTATAAAATGAAAATGGTAAAATATTCTGTATAAAAACAATAACGTAGAACGTTTGTTATTTATTATAAGAGTCTTGCAAAAAATGGCTAAAATATTGATATATTGATATATTTTCTCCATTTTTAGAATAGATTTCTCAAAATGTTTACGAGCGTGAAAGTCTTAAGAAATAGTTGTATGATGCATCTAGATAATTTTTATATATTATCGTTTCAATAGTTTTTTCGTTTTACGCACTTCTTATCCCTGTTTTCCTGGTCCTTCTCTTTTTTCTTGTCCTGGGAACTTCTCTGAAGAAAAGAAAACCGTTGCTTTCTCTTCATTTTCCTTTTCTTCGATTTTTGTGTGCCGGTCGAATTCATATCTCTGACGCAAACGTCAGAAGCACTCCGATGATTTTCCACGTCGTGCATTTGATAATTTCGACTGCAAATGGGACATTTTCCTGTACATCCGACTTCCACGTCCGAGCAAGAACACACTTCATCATCGTTCCATTCGAAATAATCGGTGTAGGTGTCTTTGTCCTCTTTGCTCGCGTTCCAGCTGTATCTTGAATGTAAAATAAACGAGTTAGAAGACGATCTGAAAATTCATAAAAATCCTATGATCTGCGAAGGAAAATAAAAACGAAGTTTTCTGAAAAATTACACTGTTCAACACATTTTTTAACTTGTAGCACTCAATAGGCGTTTCTTATAGCTTTTTGTGCGCTGTACATAAACCTGCAAACCGTTTTTTGCCATCACCCACAATTTTTTAAATTATATTAATTTAAATGCCAATTTTCAACTTCAAAGATGTGTGCTTTAACACTTTGACTGCACTGAATCATTATTTATTTGATCATGTATAGCATAATAAATATATCTAATAGAATCAGTGAGAAATGATGGATACTAATAATATTACTAATAAGAGCAAGTAGAATTAGAAGTTATATTCAGTTTATATTCTCTAGAAAGTTTGCCATTATCAGCTAATAAAGCGTGGCAGTCAACGTGTCAACAGTAACAGTTATTAAGAAATTATTATAAAAGAATTGTTATAAATTATTATAAGAAACTCAGAACATGAAAATATTGAATGTTACAAGTCAAAAAAAAATTAAAATTCGTTGAACAGTGCTATTTACGCGCTAATAAGATTGCATATACATAGATACTTGCTACAAAATGTAAAGTTATTATTCCTTCTATAAAATTAAATATTTGTAACTAAATACAAAATTGTTAAATTGCCTGTTCAGTCGTATACTTAATCAGCGTACGATAATTACTTGAATCGTGTACCACGTGCCTTTAATTGACTTCGTCTATGAAGAAAATAGGCGGCCACAAGACAGAGGACGATAAAGAGTATTACGATGATAATTGAGCAACAGATTGATCGATGTTGTTCACTGTAGTCCTTCTGTTTCTGCGATCGGTTTTCTTTCTTTTTTAATGGATGAGTCTTGTGACTGGCATGTTTAGAAAGTTATCAATATATTATTCCATTTACGTTACATTGTTACTCCATATGTTATTCCTTTTGTAAATATTCAAATGTCGCAGTTACTGTTTAACATTTATAATGACTTAGGTCAGTGATGGCCACCGGAGCTGCGGCCTTCCCCCACTCTGGGCCCATTACCCTTAGATAGATTCTAATTTTAGTAAAACAGACAAGATAAAGGGGAGTTGAAGGATATTTAACCCTTTGCACTCCATTGGCTCCGCTATGGGGACATTCGTAATTTGCATCACAGCCCAGCATGTCAGGAATGCACATTGGAAATTGCTTCTAAAGCTACGTTAGAATTTTATCAAAATCAATGTAAATAAATTCATAAACATTTATCATTTTTTCTTTTCAAATCAAAACTTATGGTTTTCAAAAATTTACACTACACAAGCATGTTGAAGTTGCTGGTCGATCATATAAAAAAATGCCTGGAGTGCAAAGGGTTAATATAGGAAAAAATTGTTGTAAAACATCATTAAAATTCAGAATCAGCCATGTAGGGACGAGAGCTATGCGCGGCTCGCGAGTAGGTATGGAGGGGGCATTTCTCCTACGGCTCAGCGGAACAGGCCAGTAGGGGAAGGAGCCGCACATGGCTCGCGAGCCGTCTGTTGGTCACCGCTGCGTAAGAGTATCATCTTTTTCAATCACTTTCGAATTATACGAGTAGGTGTCGATCATTTTGTAATATTGAACATTATAAAAAGTGATAGAAGTAAAACCGTAGAATCTTACGCAGCAACGTGTCCCGTTGCTGCAGCAACAGCTTTCTGACTCTTTTTAGTCCCCGCAGCAGAGCGTTCATCCTGGTGTCTTTTCTTTTTCTTCTTTTTCTTCTTGTTCTTTCCTTTCGCGGACGAAGGTTTGCCATTGTTGGCGGCATGTCTCCTCGAAATTTTGTGTCCTGAAAATGCTAACGTATCGGCTATATCGTAATCCTCCGAGCTGTGGAACTTAATCGATCCGCGATTTTCTCTCACATACTTCGCCAAGTCTGGTCGACCTAACCACCTCAGAGTCATCTCCATCGCTGAACGTCCTCCGTGTTTCCTATTTCCTATCATCACAAAATGTGTTCTTCGTTAGCAACGGCATTAATTTCGTAAAATTGTTCCCGTTTAGAAACACAGAGATCCTTAACATGGTTGAGATGCTTTTTTTTTAACACTTTGACTGCCACGTCACCCATATCTGGGTGACACTTAAATTCAGTTGTTATTTATCAGGTAACGAATAGTATTAGTAAAAATGTCTAAAGAAAGTCTAACGGAACCTGTAAAGGCTATAAGGAATTACTAATACTAACAGTATGAATTAAAAGGGCATAATTTGAGATTACTTTCATATTGTATCAAAGTCTAGAAAGCGATGTTGTTTTTAGCCTATGCAGTGTGGCAGTCGACGTGTTAAAGAAGCAGTTTAATATTTTTTTTTCTAATCGCGGGGCTCCGGTTGAGACAGAGAGATAGGGACAATGAGAAATAGAGCTAGAACACTGTGCTATGGTCTATGGCAGAGATGGTCATCTGGAGCGACGCCTGGCTCCACCTACCCCCAGTCTGCCTCTATTCCCCTCACTTAATAATAAATTGAGATGTAATCTCTAGATGAAATCGGTGTCATATATACAAAAATAATGATTCTTATTACGTCACTGTTTCTTGGGAAACCGTATTTATCAACAGTTATCGATGTTTTCGACGTCATATCCATACCACAGCCTACATGAGGGGAATGGACGCAGGGTGGGGGTAGACTGGCGCCAAGCCTTGCTCAGGATGGCCATCTCTGGTCTATGGTGTATCACGCGTCTTCCCCTCACGAGTCGAGCGAGTCAGCCTGAGCCCCACAGTGGGGGTAACTCGGGAGGAGAAGAGTAAGCCACCGTTGCTCATGAGTAGACTGCGGATGTTTATACAAATATACATTTTCAGACTTCAACATTTGCTACACTAATGCAGTTAAATAAATGAAACTTCAACAGAACCACATTTGCTCCTTGAAATGTTCAAAATACATAATTTTTATTTTGCTGAGTTATTGAATATCCATCATGCACCAATTTGGATATATTAAATTGCATAAACATCTGCAGTCTACTCATGAGCAATCAGTTATGCAGCTCTGATGTAGACTGTATTATGTTTTATTTACTCTGTCGATTTCGGTAATTATGTTTCCCCTATTTCTATTTTCTTACTTGGAAAGTCATTGTTCCACTGTTCCAGGTTAACAAGACACTGTTTAGAGGTACCCGATAGTTGACTTAAACCTTCATTCAACGCTACATGATTTCTCTGTTCACCTGTCGCCTTCTCTGGTGTCACTTCGTATATAGTCTTGACGAGTTGCAAACATTCCAAAAGATTCAATTTTTGGGCTAAGTGGACAAGCTCGGTCTCCTCGAGATCCGCTATACATCGAACCAAAAATTTGTCCTTTTAAAAAACGAAAAACATGCTGTTTTTATTGTCATTTTAACACACCTGAATATCTAGGATGTTTCACGATACTTAGCCATAACTTCATGGATACATTTTCTTTAATTGAAGAATTAATATCGTATTAAATTAAGTTATAAACGTTAGAGCTGATAGTGATGAGAATTAACGCCAATTGTTATATTTCGGCTAGATATAATTATTATAAATTCTTGTAATTATGATGACAAATATTACTTCTAAATTTAGATTATTATATAAAAATATGTATATAATTATATTTTATATAATTGCAGCCCTGGAAATATTTATTTCATCACCCACAAATTAACGTACGTAGTGCACACAATTTTCATAGCAATATGATTAACAAATACTAAGAAGGACTTTCTAAATCAGTCGTTCCAAAATCGTGTAACGAAATCGAATCCTCCATTCTGTGATAAATGTAATAATCAACGTTATAAATATTCTTTTAGTCTGCTCCAAACATTCAGATCGTCGAATAAAATATACAATACTGGAAATATTTATTGCATCACTCGAGTATTAATCACGTTATCACTTATACCTCTCTCATTATAAGTACTAGGAAGACATTGTTTTGTGATTTTTGACTACAACTTCAGTGCCTATTATTATAAAAACATACATAATTAAAAAATTAATATTTCCCATGCCCAAAAGCTGCAGTCTGTAATAAAAGCCCGCGGAGGAAGAACAAACTATTAATATTATTGTTTATTGATTGTAATAGTATTTCATTCTCTTCCTTTTGTTCTTAAATAAATACTACATACAAGCCTTTTGAATTTATTATTCAACAATACCATATTTGAAGGATCTAAAATTCATGGTGTAGTATAACGCTATTCTGACTAATTCACTACACTTTGTTATATTTTTCTGTAAAAACATAGTTACATATCTTTCCAAAAGTAATTAAAACAGGTATTCATTGCAAAAACGTGTAGCTCACTATCTTGCCCAAACTAAGTTGGATACGAATCATTATATTAATATTCATATTAATTTTAAAGTTCGTCCATTTTAATATTAATCATTTTAATTCAACGATATTTCTTACATTCTTCGATCTAGATTTCCAAGAGTTCAGTTTTATAGTAACAAAAATACCTATGAAGTTGTGTCCACCTATCGTGGAACGTCCTGTAACTCGTCCTGTCGGATGGGAAAACAAATTTTCTGAAGTATTCGCGACACGTTGTGCAATAGAAGAAAAACCATTCGATTTATCGTCACGTTGCGTTATCAATAGATTATCACCCTGTTACGCGTGACGTAATGTAAACATGATAGTCACTCATAAATAGATGTTAAGGACTCACCCTTTTCTCTGCAAAAACGACAATCAAAATGTAAAGCGTGCATAGAAATTTCATTATAAAATGAATGTACGTAAAATTCGCTGCAGATCGATCATACAACCTCACCTGACAATCGTTTTAATTCTATCGATTATCACATAATGCTAATACCTCTCTATAATACTGAATATTTCAACTGCTGTCAATAATTCCATTGAATCATCTAAATTTTAAATACACGCTCTCGCAAAGGACATTAATTTCAAATATGAAATCAGACATAATTATAGAAAAAATATTTTGTTTGGTTTTACTAAAAATTCTCTAGATTATTTATGTACGTGCCGTTGTTAAACACTAGAGGGTGTATTCCACTACGATTTTGATAAATAATTTTATCAATCATCTACAGTGACTCGCGAAATTGATTAAATATTTCTGTAACTTCTTTTCTTAATTTATTCAATCACAGCTGATTCGTTACAATTTTTGGGGACGTATTTGGAATTTAATTTTTTACAGGTATTGCAGCCTTACTTGAATGAATAATATCCTGAAGAATTGTAGTAAAAAAGGATTTTGAAAGAACGTATTTATTTGATCAAGTTCGTGAGACACTGTATCGTGGATTCAGTACTATAACTAGACAACTCGAATTTTAGAAGTAAAACTAGGTGTTTCAATTTAATCAATTATAACTAATTAATAAGTGGAACTAATATCAGAATTGTTCTTGCAATCAGAGATCCATTATGGTCGCTTTAGCTAAATTTATTGAACAAACGAGCTGTACAATGCATTGTTGCCGACGAATGAACCAATTAACGTAGTTATCTCAAAACAGTATGTCTTCAGTTATCTGGTTATAGTGCTGGACCCACAATACGTACAAAAGTTACATTATACAGTTGCACCTTGTTTCTCAGGTCTCATTGTATTCCCTACTTTAAAAAATCGATTGTTCTTTCTTCAATTTTTTGTTTCGATGAAACTTCTTGTCGTTTTAACCGATTCAGCACACTTATTGCAGAATCGATAAGGTTTCATTATCGTAGGAATGTATGATTCAAACGCTTCTACCTAAGATTGCAGTCTTTGTTGAAGACGAAACTTACTTGAAGAGTCAATCAAGGATGTAACTAATTTGTATGAGATCTTCAAGAACCTCGATGAACTCGAGAGATATCCTGAAACATGCACTGTTTTATTTTATACTCCGTTTCACCTCCTCCACTCCTCAGGTAGATATAATACACATTTAAAACTGCTTGTTTTTTATAAATTGCACACAGTTGAACGACGAGTTGAATGTTACAATCAGGGTTAGAAAATTATTGACTTGTAAGGGATGTTTATTTAAAGACTAACCTCCAAGGTTTTCATTCTGATCATTAGACTCCGAATTTTTATGCAAATATACACCCCCGTCCATGAGTCATGGGACACCTTACCATTTTTTAATAAATCTGGGTTATGATACAGATTTGATTTATTTGTATATGAACAGTTGTTTTAACAACATTTATGTTTACACAATATATTTTTAATTACATGGTTGATATTGGCTTATAATTAATATAAGAAATTAAAATAATTATAGCATAGTCTAAGACCAGGTTGTCAATGCATTAGTTTAGGCGACTTTTATCTTGACTGTCTGATCAGTGGACACATTTGCAGCGATTCTGGACGAAAACCCAGGAAGAAACACAAAAGAAAAAAACTTCGAGACTGCCGAAGTTAGTTCGAGCTATCATTGCGAAACGAAGAGCGTATACTGATGAGAAAATTAAAAATTTTATATGTGCATATATAATTTTCAATATACTTTAAGTTTTAAGTTAAATGTAAAGCTGAAATTAGTAACTGTCCCATGACTTATGGAAGAGGGTGTACATTTGTAGACTCCAATATTTTTTATTTCCTGTAGCTGATGAAACGCAACTATGGCAGAACTGCATTTTGCAATTTAAATATTTAAAAGTACATTTTTCACGTACTCCATAAAATGTGCATTCTTTACGAACTGTGGATATGTTAAGTTGCATAAGGCCCGCAGTCTAGTGATCTCTATTTTGCTTCATAATTGTTATATATTTTAGATTATCAGCGAAATCGATGTACCAGAACTGCAGCTGTTAGCATCGAATCTAAAACCGGAAGAGTGCGTAAGACTCGTATCCTTCGATTCTCATAGTAAGTGGCGTATAACTTCTGAACATTTGGAAAAAAAGTTCTTGAAATTTAGATTTGCTACGAGAATCAGTCAAATTTCATTGTTTCACGTTCACGCAGTATACAGGGTGGGACAATAACTTTTCCCACCTGGAATATTCCCGGTATTTGTAATAACATGGAAAAATGTTGTATACAAGCTTGAATGGTACGGAAGTGACACAATGAGATGCAAATATTTTTTGAATGTGTGGAGGCGTAATGGATGTCAAAAAGGTTGAAGCCAAATTCGTTTTTTTAAATGGAATCCCATATATTTTCATCTTTAGTGCAATAGTTTTTATTCGTCAGGAAAGCTACCGAAGTGGTCGTCTCAGATTTTAATGAGCTCTGGCATATTGATGAATCATATTATCAATAATAGTCAATAGTTTAAAACAGTAGTGGTCATCGGAGCTGCGGCCTTCCCCCACTCTAGGTTCTTCCCCTCGTTTCAGTCCCCTCCGGTTCTCTCCTCGTTCCCCCTCCGTCCATCGTTGTCTCAGATCACAGCCTATATGAGGGGAATGGACCTGGAGTAGGGGAAGGCCGCAGTTCCAGCCATCACTGGTTTAAAATATATTTAATGTTAATGTTCTGATGGGATTTATCTACTCTACTGTAAGGATACGTATACATACGGTGACCATACGTCCTTTATTTTGTGAATTGAAATAGTAAACTAAACATTGGCACGCAGCACACGGCCCATATCCTTTAAAAACATTTTAAAAATCGTTGAATTTTGCTTATGTCTCCTTGGATCTAATACCTCCACTAAACGAGTATTTTCATTAGTGAACAATATGTGGACCAGTGAAAAAACCCTATTAAACATCGAAACATTGAAAGCATCCATTTATACCAAATGCAACTTTTACATGAATTGTATACAGTTTTATGAATTTTTAAAACACAAACCTGATTTATTGAAAAAAAAAAGTTCATTCTTACGAAAAGTATAAAAATTAAATTTTGTTTACACATGAAACAATTTTTTATTTATCCTTTATTTTCTCCAAAAAAATACGGTCACCTTACGTATAAACGTCGATACCTAGGGACAACACTTATTGTTAGGTCTAGAGAAGTGGGTATGTCGTCCATACGTATCACAGTTGAATTCATCTCAAAAGGGATATTAAATGTTTTTTCTGCTGTCCGCTTGAACTTTGATATTGACAGCCGTCAACACCCCAATAAATTTCCGGAAGATTGGAAACTGTGTATATAAGAGCAGCCCTCGATGCTGAATAGGACCTGTCATCACGGGAGTTGCAGCTGGACTGAGGACACTGCAACTACATAGTTCTAGCTACACCAGTCTTGGGCACTGTGTTCACGCCGACACTTATTGTTAATGCGTACACTTGCTTTAGACACGAAAACGTCGTCGTGTATACGTAACCTAAGAGGTATTTTCAAGTACAAGAGCGTAGAGCAGTGTACAAGTTCTAGAAAAAAAATTTAAATGTATGATTTACCTATTTTTTAACACGTCGAATGCCGCAGTGAAAACAGCCATACACAGTCAGACACAGTATAATTTACTATTTTTAATATAAATCGGGAAGGAAAAAAATATTTGGGAATTCAGTTGCGTTTCTATGTTCCTAAATTAATGTTGCAATATGAAAATTGCTCAGAATTGTGTAATAATAAATAGTTATTTAATTAAATTGAATTTGAAATACCGGTCATCTGTGTCCCCCGCGGCATTCAACCTGTTAATACTAAATTCAAATGTAATCATTTTTCCAAAAAAGTAATTAGTTTAAAAAATTAACATATTATTTCAAACTTTTCTAGTAAAGTGTTAATCCATTTTCATGAACTTTTGTATACTCAAATTATGGACCTTGGCCAAGTATACGGATAAATCTGAATTTTCCTTCCATGCCATACAAGTGTAGCGTGCAACATTTTTCCATATTATTACAAATAAAGAAAATATTCCAGATGGACAAAGTCATTGCCCCGCCCTGTATAATTTTGTGCAACAGCCGTGCTAACGGATGCGCAAATTGAGAAACTGGCTCGAGAACAAGGCTGCTTCCGGAGGCTCGTGAAATGGGTCTGTCAGTTGAGAACAGTTACAAAAAACACGTATCCAATTGTGAACGATCTTCTTGAACGTGTCGGGAGGAGAGACCTGATCGAATGCCTGACGGAGCTTAGGATGAAGAACACGAAGTCGGCGAAAGTGATTCGCGACGTTCAATCGGTGGACGATTCAGAGTGAGACAGCATTAAATTATGAACGTTTATGGAACTGTAGATTTTTCTTCAGAATACGGACAAAGAACTGCAATCTAATTCTAAGTTAACCCTCTATAACCGGAATTTTTGTGAACAACGATAATAATAAAAGGAACAGACTCCTTGGTGGCAGTATAGTCGTAGAAAATAATTGTACACAGGAATAAAAAAACGAAATAAGACAAAAAATATAGATGTATAGGTAAGTACGTAACTTCCAAGTCGCATGGCGTTATAGAGGGTTAAAATGTACATAATTCGTCTTTTTTTATTATCTGTTCAAATGTTCCTATAGAATAATACATTTTGTTATAAAATAGTTATTATTACCTCATATGTTAATAAATTAATAAGATATTACACTACGTTACTGTTCATTTTAATCCAAATAGCCTTTTTATGGGGTGTACGGAGACTATCGTGAGCGACTGTAATACTTCAACGCGTACAGTTTCTTCGATTTTTCAGAGACTACGAAGGGGTGACAACAGCAACAACATCCACCGCGGCTAAATCGAAGGAGAAAGATTCGAAACAAGATGCAAAAAGCACCGTTCGGAACTCCAATCAGACGATCGAACAAATCAGTGGTAATGAATCATTGCGTTGACTCCACGATAACTTCCACTTAATCGCCTGTGCATTTCGATTAATCACAGGACATACTGCCATCAGGATATCGCTGAGGACCGCAGGAATCGTCCTCATCACGACCATACTTTTAACCTGCTGTTGCACCCTGTTTATAAGAAACAGACTAGCGCGGCTGTGCGGCAAAATATTAGGAAAAAAGAAAAAGAAGGGGTAACTATGCATTTTAAATTTACTTTTTAAATATCAGCTGCATGTAAAAGTTCTACCCGTTCTCTTCTAGTTGAAAAGAAAAACAAATTTATGGAATAAATAACATTTTTCTTGTTTTACATCATTACCATTATTATCGTGAGATTTTATTAAGTGGTGGTGATAACTTGGTACAGAATATGTGTTAACCAGTAGTGGACGAGTAGATTTCAGTTTTTCTTTCAGTCTTTCCAATTATATACCAATACATGCTTGGTGCCCTTTTATAGCCTACTCTTCGAAGCAGTTTGCTCATCACATCTCCATCTGTTATCGCACTTATTACTTGAATTTTTTATTTCGAATTCGCATCATGAAAAACGGGTAAAACTTTCACACGCACCTAATACAGTAGAGAATCAATTATCCAGATCTCGATTATCCGAACCAGTATTGTATCGTCGCTATCCCCACCATTTTTTGGAACCACTTATTGTACATACATATCTTTTGTTTTTAACTCATGTAAAAGGACATATCTACATATGCATGTAATAAATACATATTGTTACTTCAAAGCATTTCTTCAAAAATGAATTAATATTTTGCGTAATATACACTGCATTTCAAGTTACTGCAGTAGAACTCTTGTATTTAATAAGTAATTTTAGGTTTAATTTCTATAGTTATAAACTGGGTAAGTACATGCATGTTTCATTATCCGAACAATTCGATTTTCCAAACCACCTCGGTCCCAATTGGTTCGGATAATTGGCGCTCTACTGTATTTATCTGGGATAATATAGATTGTTTTTAATGAAATCGCTTTTTGAATCAGTAAGCTTATACCGGTTAACATAGAGGACGAAAGGGACGTGTCTAGAAGCTATTACGTGAGGAAGCCACGGGCGAAAAGAAAAAGAGCACCGTCTTACGAAATGGTGCACACTGCTACGCAAAATACCATGGTAGCCGTACCAAAGGAACCTGAGGAACCGTCGCCGACGGGCTGTTACAGGTGTTACAAGAAGAAACGAAAGAAAAGCGCGAGAAGGTCGCGAAGATGAACCATGTACATTAATAGTTATACGATGATTTTAAAATTAAATGTTCACACATATTCTCTGTTCTTTAAAGACATTCGCGCCAGCGTCTTTTTAATAAACCTATTAATTAAATATTTTGATGTTCGGTTAATATTCGATTAAACAGCCAATACTCGGTTATGTGTATACAGGGTGACCAGCCTAACATGACCACCTTAACACGTTCCATACCACAGTGAAAAATTCCATGACTAGTCAGACACGTGAAAATAAGTTTCTATAAATACATAACGTTAAAAACACAAACATTGAATTGTCTTATGATACACCATTCATTTGGTGCTATTATTGCGGCGTTCGTTTTAATTGGAATATAAGGAATATTACCATTTATTTAGAATAATCGAATTTGGTGCGTGGGTCGCATACGACCCACGCGGCGCAGAAAGTGTTAAATTATTTTGCTGTTACTGCATCGATTGAAATTTTTTCTCCTCGAATAACATGGTTCAGAGAGATCTTCAACGTGATTATATTACATTTTTTCTTAGTCGCTTTTTCCAAAATTTTCAAAGTCACCTTTTAATTTTTTATACATAAACCTATCATTTTTTATACCATTCTTTTAACTGATATTGAGACGAGTTCGGACAGTATCATAAACTACTCATTTCCGTCTGAACTAAGGAAGCAGTAAAATAGAGTATCCAAGCGAAAAGGAATTATGTATGATTTTATTAATATAGGATATCTCGCATGCTATGCTACCGTACACTTTCCGGCATTGCTGATAGATTAGTGTTAGTCATTGGTGATAAAGAAAGAATATTAAAAAATATTTATATATGAATGAAATGCAAAGGCGATTAGTGTATATAGATTTGGAACCATCAGTGTACACGTACACATAATCCTTATACTTACCAAGTCACTACTTTGATTAGGCTTTGAAAGATTTCCGTGTTAGTATCAGACTTTGTACGAACGGTTTAATTTGTGTAACCGATTCGGGTTAGCCTCCAAGATTGAAATTCAGGTATTCTTCTATAATTAGCATATCTTAGCGTTCAATTTCTTTTGGTATTTACATATTTTACAGTAAAAGGGTTTTGGAACGTTGCGAGGAATCTACGTGAAGATTTCAATGCACTGATGCAATATCTCGCGAAACAAAATCGATCGATGGTATTGTTACCAAAGTGCAAAACGATTTTGCTTTCTTAACCTGAAGGAATCGCCGATTTAAATGTCAAAGATGAACGAGTGGTTCATGCGTCTCAGTTTGATTATTATTCTATTGCGATGCACCGTCCACGGGACGATCGACATCAATTTAAACGAGCTGGAGTATTTAGCCGCAAGGCTCAATCCTTTCGAGTGCCGACGTTTGATCGCTGCTCTTCATTACACCACGTACGAGCTACCGAAAAGCGTAGCTGCAGCTGGTAAATTGACAAATTGTTTAATTAAAATGAATACAGGATATTCCTGACCTCTGAATAGAAAATTCACAATCTGCTAGAACTTTAAAGGGAAAGTCGCGACTGGAGCCTCCACGATTTTGACGGAACTGGGCAATTCTCCTTCCTAGGCCTTTTTTTTTCTTTTGAAAAAACTAAACAATTTATGTTTATGAAACTTCGCAGATTTATTCGTGCATGTTTATATTATATTCATGAATTTTTGTACACTGTTATCATCAATATTAAAGTGTCAGCAAAAGAGGAATATAGAAATGGAAAAACCTGACGAACTCATTTAACGCATTACACCACTATATACTAAATATTATACAAAAAGGACAGAACCAACTATAAATCTGCCTTATACAAAAAAGATAGAAAATTATAAATGCAATCTTCTTTGTAGCCCTACTAACGAATAATCGCCCAGAAGTATAGAACCACCTCTCGATAAAGACATAAAATTTCTTTGATATATTTCTTACAAGGAGTATAGAAATAACTTCATTTTTTACTATTTAAGGTGGCTCATTCAAAAATTCACTATACTTTCTTCAAACTGGCAGTATAAAATTAAATCCGTTGCAATCATCTTCTATGACTTATGCCAGTGATGGCCACCGGAGCTGCGGTCTTCCCCCACTCTAGGTCCATTCCCCTCGTTTCAGTTCCCTCTAGTTTACTCCTCATCCCCCCTCGGTCCATCGTCCTCCCAGATCACAGCCTATATGAGGGAAATGGACCTAGAGTGGGGGAAGGCTGCAGCTCCTGTGGACACCACGGACATACGCCATATAATGTAACTTCGAATCGGGTAGACCCATACTTTTGGCTGTTAGTGTACATATTTCTGTACATTGTTATAAACAGTTGTTAGAGCTGACCGTATCTAGAGTAGCACAGAGTTCTACCAGTCCTCTAAACTTCCTTTGTATCATTCAGCAACAGCCTGTGTAGTGAGACGTTAATGATACGCATAATGATTAAATTTTGTTATTTTCCATGCGACACGGATAATATCGTATGAAGAACGCAACGTGGACGATGATATCCCTTGCATGCGACACCTCATTCACTGGAACAGTTCGCCAAGCGAGGGCAAAGGTAAAACCCATGAAGCATTGGCGCACAGATTGCGTCAAATTAATCGAAACGATCTGGCTGATTGGCTGGGCAAGTCTGCGTTCACGCAACTCGGAAAAGATCTTGGAAGGGCTGTGGTGAAGGTTTTCGATGATCTCAGTAAAGAGGAAACGGAACTTTCGTAAGTAAATATTGTGTACCATAATACAGCAGTGATTCGTTTATTGCACACTCTATGTGCAATAAAATGTCAGGCGTTCGGAAACAACACTGGTGACTCGCTTATTGCGAATCAGCCTTTCAGATTATTCGCAATGAACGAACTACTACTGTATTAGGCTAAAAGTTAGTCACCAGAAACTGCGAGATGGTTTAAAATGAATGATCTTAACATTGAATACGTATAGAACCGTCTTAGGTAACAAATTAAAGAAATATATTTTTAGATTCTGTATTAAAGCTAGCTTAATACATTCCCCTCTGGATGAACCAATATATTTAATGGTATTCGTAATTTGAATTACTTCTATTGCATAGTTAATATGAAAATTTTTCGTCAAAATCACAATCTTTTTCAAAGTCACGCCATTTCCACACTAGTGAATTTTTTCATGCATAATTAGCTTCATCCATAGAGTAGTCTCATAAAGAGCACAAAATTACCTGGATCATATGTGTTAAGCAAGTACAACGGGCGCTAGATTGCACGCCGATTGACTACGACAATGCTGAGGCTGCAGAAAAGTACCTCCACAAAATATAATAATCGATCGATTTTATACTAACACCAAATTTTTTCTACCTCTTTAGATGTTCAATAAAATGTCCTAAAAGTTTCAAAAAGATCTATCCAATCGTTTCTTAAATAAAAATTAACAAAGATCACCTTATTTTTAGCGAGTTATACGAGTCTCCCCCCTTAAGTAACAGGGAAGAAATTCATTTTCATCGTGTAATCAAAACTATCAAGATTTCCAGTGATTATTCTGCGTTTATTAGAAATATATCAATATAATTTCATACATGATTATGTACAGAATAGTTTACAAAGCAGAAAGATGTAACAAAGTTTGTTAAAATGCCATAGTCATCCAATAACCCTGGAACCAGTCACGCGCGACGATGAGGACGATCCATGGTTGCAAGTTGATGTCGTTTTGATGGCGATTTTACTCGGCTTATTAGGAACTCTGTTAACATTGATGTGCGCCACTATTTTCAAGAAACTCGGACAACATTTCCGTGAAACCAAATACAAGTACAATTATTATCGATTATATACGATCAATTTCAACAGTTTGCCAACAAATGTTCCTGTTTCTATTGCAGAAAATTGAAAGAGGAGACCGAGAACGAGAAGACGAGAACGGAGGAGCAGAAAAACCTCGAGTACAATACTGAAACTACTGAGATCACTGATAACGTGTACGCAGACAGTGAAACGGGAACGAATTTTGATTAAAGAAGAAAGAACTATTTATGTAAAAAGAAAATAATCTATTAAGAAGAAAAGACTGTTGTATATACTGCAATGTACAATTTCATTCGTAATATTAACCCTCTGCGGTCGGAAGATTTGGCATTGAATGGCGTGGAGTGTGGAGCTACAGAAGATCGTCATGTAAAATGTGTCAGTTTTGCTTAATCCTCAAGAACTTTTGACTTCTTATGAAGGAAAATATACTTCTTTGATTCCAGTGAAAAATTCTACCTCACAATTCTTCCTTATATGACATTTTTTAAGACAATCCAGAGCAGGGCTGCATATTGCCCACGAGCAATCAGTTATGCAGCTCTGTTCTAAAGCAACTGAACAGTGTCACCAAACATGCCGGAAGTATCCAGGCTTTCGACCTCACAGAATTAAGGCGTCTGGCTTTCGAATCCTTCGAATATTTTCGAGAAAGTTATATCGATCATTTTGCTCCAAGTAGTCTCCAATTCCGGGGAAAATTTCGATCCTAAAGCGCCTTTCATCACCTTCATCATCACTCCCTTCAAGTCCTGAAATGTAAAGTACAATTCATAATGAATGTTCTGAAACATAATGAACCGTTAGGAAGAAAATAAACGATGCAATGGAAAATAATTTAACACTTTGACTGCCGTATCATCCATCTATGAGTTACACTTAGATTCAGTGGTCATTTATGTAACCCAACCAGCAGGAACTATAAATCTGTACCCTGATAGAAAGAGGGCCAATGTCCAAAATTATTGCATTTGAGTTTTATTCAAGAGGCCAATGTGTTGTGTATATTACAATAAAAAGGGCCAATGTGCACCTTTTCCCCCCAAAATTGCAAGCTGGCCATTGGTCCTTTTTCCAACAAGGCACAGAAACAATTACTAACATTATTAATTAAAAACAGTATAATTTCAGATTACTTTCATATTATATCGAAGTTTAGAAAATCATGTCCTGTTCAGCCTAAACACTCTGGCGGTCAACGTGTTAATCAAAATGGAAATGAAAGGGATATCAATGCAAAGAGAATGTCCAAATTGTTAGTAAATCCAAGACCTCAGATCTGGACACAGAAACATCAGTTATCCGAGGTCATGTGTATCTGGAATCTTAGTGTGGAGTTAGAAAATCTAGGCTGTTCAAGGTCACTGCATATATTTATATTCCACGGTAGTCTTCGACTGCTCTATTGCTTGACGCAAATCAAAGAATGAACTTAGACATCGAAAAAGGAAAGAGAATAACTGTTTCTGCGTACGTGACTGCAGACGAGGCACGTGACGTGCAGTAAGAGAAGTTACGCCATGTTTTGTACCTGGCCACTGACATTTCTTGACTTATTGTACGTTTGCGGTTAACCAGCCTACTTTTCGTAATCTCTCTAAGGCAAAATAGTTGTGACATTTGGTGACGTCTTGATTGCCTCCTACTGTTCTTTAAAATGTGCATGTCTGTTAAATAATGGGACAGGATAATTTCGGAAAATTGTTACAGCGTTTTCGGCTCATTTACTTTTTCTCTTCTTGATATGCAGAATAAAGTTACTGCGAAATCGGTCAGTCGAATCCATTTAATTTCCTATTTTTTTAGAGTATGTATTGTTATTTGAATCAAAATTTCAGTAAAAAAAAATTGAAATTTTCAGTATGCATAAAAAATGCATACTTACATCTGAATTGAGAAAAAAAATTAATTATAGGAAACGCGTGATTAATTTCGACAGTCACTACATACGATTAAAGACAAAACATGATCCCGAATTTCAAGACGAATTTTGCAGTCAGTTTTTTGAAGAGATCTCCACAGAATAGTAAGTACCGATTCCTCCGCGAAAATATAATACTTTTGTGCACCCTATACGTGTATACAGCGGCAGAACAAAGCGGATTCCACTATGTTAGAGTCATCGATACTGTATCTATTAACCATAGGATGATCATTATCAACACGTCCGATAGTGTTGTATAATCCGGAAGTCGCCAGCACCGATAACATGCACACAACTTTGTTGTGGAGTTTACAATTCCTTCCAATCTCTTTGAAATACGTATTCGTTGCAATGTTCAAATTTTGTTAACACTCGCATATCAAATGCATTGTTAAATATTACACGGGCGCAAAAGGTTTGTCATAATTGTCAATTAAAATCGGAAATACAGTTGCACGCAATTGAAATAACAAATAGTAATAGACTTACAATAAACTCTTGTCTACCTTGACCCCTCTTGCCATGTCTCTCACCGGTGACATGCAGAACTGCATCCATCAGCTCGGTGTCGTCCAAAGCGTCGAAAGCATTGCTCAGAGTCGACATAATATTTTGACAATGGGCTTGAAACTTTTTATTAGCGGCTAGCTCATGTATCGGTATATCCTTAAACGCGGGGAACACTTTGTGATATTCTGGATACTTTTCAAAGTAGCTGAAACGAAATTACCCACTACAATAGAAGAATTATTTTGCAATGAGATTTATTTTAACAACGTATCAATTTTTACCAGTTGCAAGAATGACTTTTCTTAATGAACTTAGGTAAACACATGTCAAAATGCTTTTACCAATGCCCAATATTTATGAAGATATTTAAAATTGAAAGTTTGGTAGGTTCGCCGTAAAACATGATTGATACGAGCTAAAGTAAACAAAAAAAAATATCAAAGGATACAAAAATATGCAGTCCTTACCTTTTCATAATCGCGACGCCAGTATTCACTGAATTCGCTCGAAGTATGCTCCATGTGTCTCTGACGAGTCTTTTTTCTCGTCCAGTTAATCCAGTTTTTGGATCGACGATATCGTCGCCAGAATATCCGAAAAGATAGCTTATCATCGAACCCATCGCACAAAATTTTGTTACACACTTCCTCTGCTATAAGTATAACGCACTGATTCAACTATTGCTTCTCTAGATGCAATTGAAGTCATGAAATCCAAAACAGCACAACCACTTTTTGGCACTGCATGAGCTTTTGGTATGACTATTGTGGAGTTGGTGAATATTTTTTGTATGTTTCCTGTTTAGTCTCGAGGGCAGTCTAGATAGGCGAACTATTTAGACGCGTGAATGAAAAGTGTGGAAGGATTGATGGGATGCACGATGTGAGAGGTGCGTGCGTTCTCAGAAGTCAAGTGTCGAACGGATCGTCTGACTTTCTGGGAATGCATCTCCTCTGTATGAATCTGGTGTGGAAATGCGTGTAGAATATATGTGTGTGTGTATAGATTTTTGGGACCTACGGGTCAGAGAGCAGAGGAGAACCGATCGAGGAGTTGAGTGGAGAACATTGCGTGGAGAGTATTGGAGTCTATTTGTGAGGAGTTATGTATTGTGCTATTTTTTATCATTTTAATATATATTTATAGTTTTATTTATCAACTCACGTCTCACAGTAAGTCACTTTTTTAATCCTACACTATTTCCAGCTCACTCAGATCTATGCAGTGACGTTCAGAACAATACAAGAATATAAGTATAAACAGAATTCAGAAGAAACATCAAAAAGATTAATAGAGACTTAAAAAAGATAAATAAAAGAACTGGTTTTCTCAAAATGTTGCTTGGTGCACTTCTGCCGTTTTGAAATTCATGGCTCCTATTGTGTCAAGTAACAAAACAATTAATTACGTTATCAATACGTTTAAACTCTGCAATATACAGTATACTTCGTTGTTATAGAATTATGATGAAATTATCTTTTTCTTTTAGACAATATAGAAAGGATTCGAATTTACCGAATTCGAAGAGCTGCTATTTCGAGCTACTTGCCGTAGCGAACTGAAAACTTCAGTGTACCGTACGCAGATGTCCCTGTGAGATACAAAAACGATAACAGGAACTAACTTCTGTCATTCTGTCACGTATGTAGTTTCACTGTACGTACAGTGAAGTCTAAACGAGACTGATTTAAATTGTACTATACTTTGAAAATATATTTAGTAAGAATTCAGGACATTACCAAGCGTTGTTAATCTACAGGCTGGTCCACGCAATCGGAACACGTGCATACCTCTGTTCTGATTGCAATTAGAAAAAAATGTCACAGGAAAAAGGTGAATGGTTCAAAGAGGACCACATTTTCAGGATCATACTTTTTTCGCAAATGTAACGATGCATGTGCATTTCGCAGTTGCGCCATTTTTTTAAATGCGAACGTATATTGTTTTTTGCATAAATCAAATCCTCATGTCATTCTGGTTAAAAAAGTGTTAGGATAAATTGATCGAAAAATGATTAGTTCGTGAGATTGTTACGAGCACGCGCGGGTATCTCGACGTTCGTCGACTCCGTCGAAGGAAGGGATGCGCCACCAATCATTTTTCTCTTTTTTATGTGGTGTTGCGCTACATTTTGTCACGTTACGCGCATCCCATCGTTCGATGGTCACCCGGGCACACCGTTTTGAAGTATTGCAACCCTTGATCCGCTACGTCTGCTACCAATTTTGTTATTGTTGCTATTGTTATATCGCGCGTGCCCACTTTCGTTCGGATGGCTATCAAAAGGTAATGTTCAAGTATGTATATACGTGTTCGATTTTAAGTGTACGGAAAAATGTTGAATGTCTATGGTAGCGTGGGTTGGTCGAGCTAAATGTAAGTACCTGTAATATGAAACGCGTGCGTCTATATACGTGCAAATGAAGGACGAGAGGATTTGGTTTTTGCGAAGAAAATATACGTTTTGATTTAAAAAAAATGGTGGAACTGTACATTTATGTATTCTTCTGAAAACGTAGACCTCTTTGAACCACTCACCTTTTTTTTTCTTTCATTTTTTTCAAATTGCAATCAGAAGAAAGGTATGATTTGTTCCAGTTGCATGGACCACACTTATAATAGTTAAATAACAATCATTGTTAATTGCTCGTGGTTGATCCAAGGTATCGTTCGAGCCTTGTTGTTGTTTGCACGCAAAGTGCCACAATAATTACGTGTATGCTCGAAGGACCACCTCCGGGTTATAAGTATAATATATTACACTAATTACAAGCTGTGTTGCTTAATTTAATGAGCCGAAGCCGAGTGTTTTGTATGAACTTGATGCTAATGCACGAGTGTATGAGCCGAAGCCAAGTGTATTAAACGTGTGTTCGAGTGAATCTCTCTTGGGAATCTGATCGTTTTGCAAGTTACTAAAAACATAAAAGCCTCGCGCCTCCCTTCCGCTGCGCCCTGAGCGCGGTCCCTTTGAAGTGGGGGTGACGAGGCCCTAGGACAGGGGTTGAAACGGTCCCGAAAATAACTGTTTCAAACTGTTATATATCGGTTGTGACTGAAACAGTTCTAAGAACCGAAACAATGTTATAACTGTTATGGATATAACGGTTCTCGCTCATATCGGTTTCGGTTTCGGTTCCATAACTGTTATTTTTCGGTTTTAGGTATATCGGCTTCAAAACGGTTCTGGAATAGATACTCATATCGATTTTGCAGTTACTGAAAACCTTAGGTATTTATTATAACGGTTTTCAGTTCGACACTTTTAAACCAAATAAAATCGTTCCCTAAGTTTTGTCCGGTGCGGACGTATTTATATTATGTATTATAATGACACGTTAAATATATGTATTACTTATCTATTATAGTAAGATAAGTTTTTCTTTAATTTTTGGTTAAACGAAATAAAAAATAGATTACTTTAAATTAGAGAAAATAAACATTAGATGTTAGGATGCGCGTTAACAATCATATTAAATCTGTATAGGATGTTTCATAATATTTGGCCATGTCTTCGCAACTGAACACGACACATGAAAATAGTGAAAGAAGTCGACCTACGCATTCACGTGCTTCAATAATTCTCGATACAATCTGATTCTGAGCTAACATAACTGATTACGCACAACAATTCAATATCAACGTTTTAACGCTTGACCTTATCGTCTATTTGTAAACATTTTTACCATTTCCTGCTTATCGCTTCAGTCCACGGAGTAGAGTACTGAAGCGTTCACTTTGGGACCCACTTCAATCGACACTTTTTCCTTCTTTTTGACAGTACCACATGCTTCCAAAGTTTGTCACAGTCTTTTA
The DNA here is from genome assembly GCA_916610135.2 of Macropis europaea. Taxonomy (NCBI): domain Eukaryota; kingdom Metazoa; phylum Arthropoda; class Insecta; order Hymenoptera; family Melittidae; genus Macropis; species Macropis europaea. The sequence continues at coordinate 17,391,870 of OU744345.1, read as the reverse complement.
TGAACATCCTGTATATGGGAGGAAAGACTTAACAATTATTATTCTGTATATGTACAATAATCCAGAGTTATCCCCACGAAATTTTCAAAGCAACTTACCAAGTCACATACGACTGTCGTTTGTTGACCCGTCGCGATAAGTCATTCACAAAACCGGATAAAAATACGAGTACTTCTCATTTTACCTTCACGAAAAGAAAGTGTTGCGTCACGAGAGGGCCGCGCGGATTAAAATTCCTCCTCGAGGTTGTAAATCTCGAGTTCACCTATCTGGTGCACGGTCTTCGCGACGTGTTGTCCGCCAAATTAATTTTGAACAACTGTTTCAACATATGAGCGCCGAATGAATGTACGAATGTTGCGTTACAAATGATCGTTTTCGACTGAACGATGTTTAACGACTGATGTTTGTTTCACGACCGAATGATGTTCACGACTGGTTGATCTTGCATGACTGAAATTTGAGAATTAACCAGTTAACTGCGGAATTTAGTTTTAAAAATTTCTCATGGGGTGCGTAAATAAAATCAACCGATGACGAGTATACAAGTCAAACGCAGGGCAAATGCTCCTACTTGTAAGCGAACGAGGAAGAGGTAGATGAATCTTGCTCCTTGGTGTTCGGTGATCGACTCTGTTCTCGATAGCGAGAACGGCCTCTTTTATTAATGGACATACATACACACATATACAAGCATATACTGTAAGACACATTCTTTTTAACGCGGAGCTTCAAGGTCTGATACTTGACGAGTGCTGCGCAGGGAACGTTGATTCTGGGAAACCGACCACCCGCAACCGTTATCGAGAGGAGATGGGCTTATGTTTTGATCGAGGACCCGTCGCAACGACGAAATGGGCCACGGTCCTCATTCTGTGACGAGTCACCGACGAAGTCACGCGCTCTTGAAAGACCAAAAGGCATTTTACGTGCTAGAAGTCCTAGCAATATTATAACGTTTCTGGCAATACACACACACATACAGAGTATCGCGCCGGTCGTTACCGACGAAACCGTTGCAACGGGGAAAAACCGTCGTCGGTTTCGGCAATGATGCAAACGTACTTTGTAACGCGCGGTCGATGCCTCGCTAGTAGGCATCTTCGGATGCGAAGTCACCTAACAGTTCGGCGGACGCCGTGACAGCCGGCGTCTTCTAAACTTTAGAATCTAAAGGATCCACCGGACTCGGCCCTGATACGTGCCGGGCGAAATACACACGTGCCCTGCATACTATAAATTTTACAACAAAATTAAAGCAAAACGCTGAAGGCTCACATTTTTAACCGATATACCAAAGAAAATAATCAAATTTTTCGTCATAAAATACATAGCAGTTTTACTGGCAATATAAAGTAAACGTACCACTAAATGACATTTTTATTACTTCTTACTAAAATCTGGAGTTTTTATAGTAAATGGGAAGTTTTTATTTTACACGACGAGTATACACGTCAAACGCACCGAAATAAAGTTTTAGTTTGACGTGTATACTCGTCAAACGCAGTTAACTGGTTCATGTAATTGTAGAGTGTCCGAAATGTGACGCTTTGTACGCTAAAGGAGCGCGCTGATTGGTCTACGTCCGAAATATTTGAATTTTCCAATCAGCGTGCCCTTTGAGTGTCACATCCACGAGAGGGTGGGGTGACCCTTGCAAGGACGTGAGGATGTCGAAGGTTTGGTAACCCCGCGGTTTTTCCTCCAGGTAAAACGTTCGAGCACGTGTACCGTCTTGATGTACCGTTTTTAATTTACCCTTTGGAATCGCAGAGTTTTATGACCTGGATTGGCTATTGAGGATGCGACGGAACAGAAATTCTAAGTCCTTTGTTAGGAAAGAGTTAATTTGTATTGCCGACAATACGCTAAAACGTCTTTACTCAAAAATAACATTTTCGTCGCGAACTTGTCATAAATGTACTAAGAAACTCTCACGTGCCTTTGTTCCGTAGGAACAAAAGTTTCAGACCAAGTATGATAGTGTTCATGAATCTGCATGAAGATACAAATTCTATACATGTATATTACCGTCTCAAAAAGAAATTTGAGACCAAGTATGATAATATTCACAATTGTAAATTTTATGCATTGTAGTTTTACTATCACAAAAAAATGTTTGAGACTAACAAATTTTCTATTAAAATATTCTTGTAATACAATTTATTGCTCAGAATGAGTCACTATGATGACTTGTTAGCACAACATAGAAGTAATAAGTCCCTGAAAATAATTTTTTTAAGATTCATAGTATCTGAGATTTCAAGGCCATCTTGATTACGTCAAGTGGAGCAAACAACGCAAACAGAAATTCAGTTATATACCTACAATTTTATAATATCTGATTAGTATTACAGTCTATAATTATAAGTGCCTATATCGAAGATAATCTTCTCTAATTTGTACCCTTTTTCATAGAAAAGGCACTCGGGAATTCGTATACTATTGATTTGAATATTCAAGTTTTAGGTCATCTGAACGCTATGAGTCAGTAGTTCATTGAATTCATCTTTATATCAGCCACAGGACCATATTCCAAAAGTACTATATTGCATTTACAAAATTCAAGGTAACTTTGAAATCTCAAAATCTACTATACTTAACAAAAATTCATTTCCATCATTCGTGTACCCCATTGAACAGAATATATTTTGTTTTCCTTTTATTGTTAAGGGTGCATCTGGTGTTAGCAACTACTGTATAATTTTGTTCATTTGTTCGTTTAATATCTCCTTCGGACTTGTGGGCAATTTATGACAATTCCTATTGTTTTCGTATCTGTTGCATTCGATTTTTATGTGTTATATAAAAATAAGAGTATTACAAATTTCAGAAATTGGAAACTAAATTAAATCTAATATGTCAGAAATTAGTTTTAGTATTTGGTGCACTCGATTAATATGTGTTCTATGGAAATAAAAGTATTACAAATTTCACCAAATAAAAACTAAATTAAAACTAATTTCAGAAATTACTTTTAGTATTTCGTGCATTCCATGAAAATAAAAGTATTACTTTCTCGAATTGTTCGGGCTTTTCTTTTGATGACGTAGGAATACGTAAGGTTTCATGGGTCTTCTTAAAACAACTTATGTTAGAACATGTTCTTCCTGAGACATAGCCCCTTAATATTAAAACCGTTTCAATTACTTAAGGAGCTTGTAAGTTATACTCACTCCGTAGTCGAACTGACAAGTGAGTCTGATCTAAAGGGAGTTGTGTTTGGTCTAATTTTCATCAAGGATACTTTGTTAATCCATTAAAGGCCATTTCATTAACCTTGTATAAACGAGATCAAATGTTCGTTCTTCATGCATTCGTATATGTTACAGATCAAATATGATATTAGGTAATTCCATAAGTAATATCATTTCTAAAAAGTAATCTCAAGCTAGCCATAAATTCACAACTATAATTAGTTTTAATCATAAAGATATTGAACATTGTTGTCAGTTAACTTATTTCTTCATTCAAATAATTCATCGATCCTTTCTTCAAAAACTTTCCAATTTCTTGAGCCTAAACTTCATTTTGAGCTGATTTTAAACGACCACTATCATACGATATTATTGTCAACTACAACATTTTTTAACTACATGAATAAATAATAATTTGGTAGGTGCGACAAGATTCGAAGTATGCGCTGATTATATTTCTACAAATGTTGTCATGATCTTTTTTCCCCGAAGCTTCGTTGTACTGAAAAAATGATTGGCTATAGAATCTATAGTATAGATCGTTGCTATTATAGTTCGAGTTTCATTGAAAATTTGATCATTATAATTACTGTGAAATATATTTATTATTACAAATAGTTTGTTATTATCATCTTAACTATTACATTATGATATGGTAACATATTTAATAATTGTTAAATAAAATTTTTTAAGATTATTTTAAACGAATTTCGTGTATACATTTGCGTTTGAATCGAACAAAAACTTACAATTAGTATTGTTCGAATAATTATGGTCGGTAGCGTATAATTCGTACGCTTTGACAAATCTTTCTCGAAACAAATTAAATATAGTAAGTAGTAGCCTCAGAAAATAGCGAGAACCGCGGATAACAGCGTACACTATACATTGTAGGTACATGCTGTACATGACTATGATAACATTGACTCAATAAATCAGGCATAATACGACATTAAAAACGATAACTAATAATAAAATATAACAACTATAATAATAAAAGTTATACGAATGTAGTCTCTCTAAAATATATACATATGTTGCACTGTACTCAAATATCTTCTAATGATGCGATGACGACACAATGCCTACGTGATAAGATTAAATCAAGTGAAAGACGTAAGCGTTATGATGCAGTGTTAGGCTGTTATTGAGATTTCATTGTATTACTCAAAACAGTGCATAATTTAAATATGAATGTTTTATTATATTTTTGGAATTTTTTATTGAATTATTTCGGACCATAGTCAACCGCGGTTACTGAAACAGCGGATACGGAGTTTCACAGTAACACATTTGTGTTTATTCAATATTTATTTGTTTAACGTACATTATCTCTACATGTAGAAAAGTGAAAATATGTATGTATGTTGGGTAAAGGGTTCTATATTGTTCAACGTATCCGCACCAAATTTGGCATGAATATTCATCGACACCCTAGAAAAAATACTGTGGGGATCCCCACCCCCCAACCACCCCTACAGCTCACCTCCTTTTAACTTAAGACCGACTAATTTTTTGTGTAGAACCTCAATAATTTTCAACAATTTTAAGGGGGAATATGTGAGGAAAATTGATTCTTCACATATCCCCCCTTAAAAATAAAATAAAAAATAAATAACTATGACCGTTTAAAGAAATAAAAAATGTCTGGATGGTTTTATACTTTCTTGTGGAAGTATTAGTTACAAAAGGCGAGAAGTGAACATGTAAAGCGAAATTTGAACAAGTGAGGATTTGAAGAATCCTTCAAAATTTTTTTTTTATTCACGTAAAGCTCACCCCCTCAAAAGTCCGAGCAACGCCGGATACATGCAGCTAGTATACGATAAAAAACGACATTATCTATGGAATAACCCGTTACACTCTTTTGTCTCTTTTCATTGCTCTTATTTCTCCCTGTCTTCTGCCATAGCTTCATCTCTATATACACTCGCGAGTGTATAAGCAGACTTCGTGTAAAATGGAAAAAATATCATCGAAAAATGAAAATTTAATTAAGAATTAGTATTAAACGTATTTCGTTCGAAATTGCAACGTGCAGCGTCTTGGACGAGCGTGACATACCCAAGAACGATATATCTGTAGATAAAGGATGTTTATCGATAAAAAAAGGCAGCAACATATGAAATGTGACTGATACTACGTAGCGGTGATCAACAGACTTAATATGTAGAAGGGTATGTAAGTACAAACGAGTGAAATAGTATTATCAGAACAAAAACTCCTGATAATTGATTATCAATTATTTCTAATCTGTACGTTCCTGGCAATGATAAAATCGCCGTAAGGGGAGAAGTATCCGTAAGTCTGATTGCACGAGTCCAGGAGGATCGTTATTGTTCTAGATACAGGAAAAGTTTCCTTATCACGTTCCCAGTAAGCTTTATAAAATGTGTGGCTCGCGTTTATTGCTATCAAAGCAATTATAGTTGCTGTGTGAGGGACGTGACCGTATGGATGGACAGATTCCGTTTCCTTGTGCTGCTGCCATTACAACCGACACTGTTAACGTAGGTAACTCTTATTGCATACTATAATTCATAAAAATTTTAACGATTCTCGCGAAGGCACACAGTCACTCACGAAAATATTTGGACTAGTTTTGGCAGTACAATAAATTATAATTGTAAATGTAGATAGGATAAGGATGTTAGTTATACAATATGGATATGTACACTACCGTCCAAAAGTAGCCGGACACCTACATGTTTGCAGATATCACTCAAACATAGCTTTTTTATTGGTTTGTTATGTTATTTTACAAATATTATGCTATCATAACATGTAACATGAACAATATTTATTAAGAAATATTTATCTGAATGTGTTAGGTGTCTGGATACTTATGGGCAGTAGTGTAGATATAGTAGAAGGTATATGGGTACATCTACATATATTGTGCTCGAGAAAGCGATGACAACTTGCCCTACCACGGTTGGCTGGAAGTTCTCGGTGCCGACTGCTCTTCCAGCCATACGTGAACCATTGTATATACGGAAACTTACCAAGAAACGTCGAAGTTTTAGAAGAGTCGGCGGCTGTGGAGGCAAATCTTGCGCGTTTGGACGTCGAGTGGGCCGATTCGCAGGACGAAGGATGTGAACCATTTCCAAACTGTTCGCCTCTGTTTTCGTTCCACTTTCTTCGAGTCGAGAACCCTCGATCCCTGGCTCGAGTCGACGACAAGTCGTAGCATGGAACTTCGGCACAATTTCCACGTTTCACGTCTTCCGCGAGCGGTGCACTCGCGTATGAATAGTCTCCTATAGAATTCTAGATGACACTTGACCTCCCTACTTAGTCCGGAATTCAGTACTTTCGATTGCGCGCGAGAAAGCACGACGACTCGCGAAATCAACGGCGAACAAGTGTCATTGCAGCTTCGCGATATTTTTGGTTAATCACCTTCTGATAAAGCGGACCCGACAGTTTCGCGATGCTGATCAAACAATATATACAGTCAGTCCCATAAGTATTCGTACCCTCACTGTGTATAAAAGAAATTTGTTCAAACTAAGCGATGCGTCTGAGGTTTTCCAATAAATATTTTACTATAAATGTACACAAGTATAAAGTTTATTCAGTCCAAATTTTAACAAAATTTAGCAATTGTTAACGAAAATGTTTCGTTTATAGAATTATAAATTTCTTTTACAGACAGTAAGGGTGCGAATACTTATGGAACTGACTATACGTTATCTCAATAATCCTTCCGTCTGACACTTGTCTGCGGTATTGTCATTCGGATCAACGTTTTAGCATCGGCCGCAGCTTCACGTGCGTTTCGAAAAATTGTGATCAGTCAATCGTGCAAAAATTAGGAAAGAAAGGTAATTGTGGAAATGATCGAGCAATCTCGTCTGTCACTGTGTCATTGATTTCTAGACTGTCAGCATTTATGCAATTTAACATGTCCCTTTGTAAAATGGATATGCCCCTTGTAAAATAGGCAAAACAGAAGATACAACTTTTGTTGTATGTTTAAACGATAAAACTATTTTTTATCCCGATCACCTACCGAAAAATGTAAAAATATTAACATGAGAAAATATATGTCACTCATGCAAGTATCCGGATGGTGTCATAGAATAGAGTGTACCTTGTGTTTCCTAATTCAATGATCAAGCTGCTGCTGCATGTTGTATACGTAACAATGAGTAAAAAATATTATATTACGCTTCTTTGGGAAGTAATAATAAAAATATTAAATATATATTAATGTAGCACGGTGGGAGAAAAGTTTGACAGTATTTAGCAAATTCGTTTATGGAGCCATGTTACTGCACCAGATCGTTGATAATTATTAATGTAATATTTATTACTCAGTTACTATTCCTGCTTCGTTTCAAAATGTCAGCCGTTTCTATGAGATCGACTTCCGTGTAAAAAAAGAATTTATTACCGCACAAACTTTATGTGAATTTTATTTGAATATAATGAATGTATTATATTAAGTTTTTATTTATATTTTCGACAACCTCAAATGGTAAATTATACGTCCTTAAGGAAATTACATAAATATTGTTGTAACACTCTCACGTTATGCTACTCTATTAGATACTCAATGTTTTTATCGTAACGTTTTAATGCAGTATTTGTGAACATACGTTTGTATTATCTTTTTTATTTGTTCTTACTCGTACAACATACTGGTGCAGTTCGATCGTTTCATTAGATAACACCCGGTATATTATACGATTAGATTGGCTGTGCATTAAAACAGTACTATTTGCACTATAATATAGAATGACGAATGATATAACAAAATAGATATAAGTATACTATCTGTATAATTTATTGCAATGCTAAAGCTCGCTCAGATATTTTCATGAGTGATTGTAATTGCATACAAATCCACAGTCTAGTGATTATTTAGTCAGATTAATAAATAAAAAAAACAAAACCTTTCAAAATACTTGGATTGGTTGATAGACACTATAGTGTCGACTGGAATGAACACAAAACTCCAAAACTGGTAATTCGATGTTTAATGACTATAATTCGACGGGTCCTCCAGTATAGCGTCAGAGTCATGGGTAAACTGTGTCTATTCCAAATCACTGCAATAGAGCCGTTGTGAAATAGCGGATTACATTAAGACATAAATGAATTTGGTTAGTGACTGACTTACTAATTAGGGTTGTAGGCACGTGAAAGTTAGCAATCTTCGAAAGTCAAAGTCATGGACGGCAGTTTTAAAAGTACCGTTTAAACGATCGAATTTCGAATGACTCTAACTACTTACATAGTACTTCTGCACCACGACCTTGTTCGAAAGGCATATTAGGTGAACTTTAAAGTATAACCCTTGGAACAATTTGGTCGATTGACGAAATCCCTTCTACTGAATTCTATACTGAATTTCAATTCTAGAAATTAGCCGTTATTCTGATTAGCATGCTGATCACTGATGAGTGATGGTCTATAACGGTACCAGCAATTCAGGACTATGTATGTTCCACATGAAGACACTGAATAGGTACTAATTACCTAAGTGCCGCTTTTAAATTACCCATACCATTTCACTTTCGCATTGGAATCGAAATTACTGTTAAAATAAAAATACAACTTTTGCGCCTTCCGAACCTAATTTTACCATTCGAAGCAATAATGACATATAACTTTTTGTAACAGTTTTTTTTTGAGTATAACATAATAGATTTAGTGACAATACCAAATTTCTATACAGGAAACGTTGAAACAAAAATTTTTAAAAGAAGTCGGTCGAACCCCTGCATAGCTGGAATGAAGCATTAGAAAATTTGGAGGCAAAGGAGAGATTAATAATTCGTTTGCTTTGGTTGTAAATATATATTTAATTTCAATGAAGAAATTTAATTATTTAGCAAAAATAACAACATAACATGTTAAATGAAATACAAACGTGTCTGCACACACTTTACATACGACATAATGTATAAAGATTAGTACATATAAAAGTGAATCGTTCAAAATATAAATACACACTTTCGTTCGACGTATACAACAGGCCTTGATTGGTTTTCTCCTCGTTTTCGCGGTGCGTACGCTAATTATCATAATCGTGCGTGCATGTAAAACGATGCGTTTTATTTATATATACAATACTTAATTTTTCGCCATCTATTCAAAAAGAGAAACGATCAATTATCTGTCAAAATTTATCAAAGTTCTTTATATATCTTCGTGAAAGTAACGTCCATCGTCTTGCTCCACGCTTCCGCCACTTCCGGTGTGAACTGTTTACCCAACGCTTGTCGAAGAACTTCCAAGATGACCTCCTTCAAATTCTAGAACGATTAGGAGTCGATGCAGCATTAGACAACATTTAATTATCAAGATCAATTAAATAATATGGATTTCAAAGAATTAAAAAATAATCTAACAAAAAATTCAAGAATGTCTTCAAGTAAAATATACATATATGAGTGAAACAAAATTTTATAAATATCATTATTTGTTTCTATTAGATCATTGGAGCTAGTAATATGAGAAGTAAATAAGGAATAATAAATTGTAGAATAAAATGAAATGAAAATCAATTTAGTGTGCAATTACTAATGCTAGACGAGCGCTATATTAAATATACACAAAATGGAAAATAATCAAAGTTATTTTGTATGACATTTCAACGACAAACTTCATTCATCTAGCTTTTTGGTTTTATCAAAATTCTATCGATATGGGTCTCTGCAAAAACAAAACTCATGAGTAGACTGCGGATGTTTCTGCAAGTATACACTCCTGGACTATAATATTTTCTGTGTTTCAATGTAGTTAACGAGATGTAATACATATTTTGTAATATATATTGTACTTGAAATATTATGCAGTGTACTTTTTATTTCGTTCGCTTTTTAAGTTTGCATCCTTCAGGCATTTGAACATGTCAAATTGCATAAAGATCCGCAATCTACTGATCAGCTGCATTTTTCGTACAATTCTAGCTCTGGCGCGGTCTTCAGGTCTTTTTTGACCCATCGTGATTTCATTTGTGTAAAAAACTTTCGCCATGATGGCGTTATAATACATACGACTGGCTAGTTCTAAATTTCCTGAGTCTTACTCTCATTATATTATACAGTTGAAAATATGAGTACCATACATTCGGGGCATTTTTGATCCAAAAACCTTCAGTGTATAGTCGAACGGAAGAACGCACTAGAACTAGACGCAATACATCAATGATGTTCTCTACTCTTTATTTCATGCCATTGATCGATTTGTCTTTTAACATTTTGAGTACCACGTTCCATTAGCTGAAAATGGCAAACTTCCTCAATTTTTACACAAAATGAATGTAACCATGAATTCTATCCGTTTTAATCAATAATATCAGTAACATCCATCATGTTTTTACTACTTCTATTAGAGCTGATTAGGTATATTTTTAATACTTTACATGATCAAATAAATAATGATTGAATCTATCTGTCACCCAGATATGGGTGACGCGGCATTCAAAGTGTTGAAAGACTCACGTATCGAAGGGACGTGCATCATGAAAGTTTTGAATCATGCACAAATGACATTGACTTTCCGTGATAATTTCCATATTCATACCTGAAATTCCTCTTTTGTTTGACCGCGTCTTTTATGCCTCTCGGCCAAGGCGGTTAGGCTCGCCTCCATTAATCCTGGGTCGTGCAAGGAATCGATAACATTATTTAAGGCCGTAATTACGCTAGCACAATGAGCCTGAAACCTTTTATTATCGGGCAGTTCGTTTAACGGCGTGTCCTTGAACGCGCTAAAGTATCGCTGATACTCCGGATACTTTTTAAAAAATCTGCGGAACATCAGGAAAAATTGTTTAGGTCTCGGTTTGGAAACGCATGAGCGATCGACGGTATATTTGGAACTAGACTATGGACATTTATACAACACTGTGTCTTTATAGTCTATTTTTGCATTTTCGTACAGGTGATCAGGTAGCAACTGGGCAGAAGCTTTAAAAACACATTTTTTATGAAAAATTTTTACATAATATGTATACACTACATATTTCACACTAGAACTACCAGAGCAGTCAAAATGACTGCTGTGCAATTTCACTATGTACCATTTTTTTTTGACGACTATTATGTTTACCTTAAATCGACGCTGAACAAAGCTAAAAAAAACATAAATAGACATTGTTTCCTTAAATTACGTGTTTTTTGGTTGAATGTATTACATTGAATAAGCAACCATAGTCTAATAGCGCTTGTACAAAAATCCATGAAATAAATTTTATCGTTGATCGAAATGATTTTAATTTACGTGCAGTAATTAGTAACGGATATCAACATTGTATAATAACAATAAGACTAATATAGACAAGCAATGATTAAATGAGTTTCATTTCTTTGTTACAGATCTTAAAGTATCGATAATACTCCGGATATTTAAAAAGAAAACTTGTAAATATTAGGAAAAATTCCAAGATTGTCCTGTTGGAACATGTAAGTGATCGACATCATTCACTTTTCAAAATAAATTGTAAAACAGTTCAAAAGTACTGAATAGAAGTAGAGCCTCGATCATTTGAACACCGGTTATAAAAAATTGATCATTTTGAATCGGTTAGAAACTACGATTATCATTAGTACACTACGGATATTCATGCAATTTAACGTATTCATATTATTGAAACATGTACATTCAATCACGTAAGAGAACTAGAAACTACATTTTTTAAGCATACGAAGCACAATGTATAATTACAACAAAATTTAATTTCTTCAGCAATATTAACATAAAACTTGTTGAACTCTGTAAATGTATATTTGCATAAACATCCGCGGTCTAATCATTATTAACACTTCATCCTACGTCAGTCACAAGCTGCAATTGTCATTACAATTATCATGACAACGTGCACCGAATTCTATGCCACTGTGTATTTTACATTCTAAAATAAATCTGTGATTTTTATGCGGAACAGGTACAATCCTGTTACTTATTTTAATTCGGATAGTCGAGGTTCCACTTTGCTTGAAAATAAGTTAGTCCATTAAATATTTTGTTCTCGTTAATTGAATAGACTTTAATTTTCATATAATAATTATTCACGGATATTAAAGCTTCACAATGACAATGACGTTAACACAGGCATGCAGCGGCTTATTGAATTTTATTCGTGCGCAATAGAATCATTGCTGAAAAGCATTCGTGCATCGCTCTGCATATTAAACGAGTTTGCAATAGAGAATATTAATAAAAAAAAAGAATATCAGTAACATTCCGAAAAATACTACTATTATTTGCAATGCTTTTAAACGTATACGACGGAAAATTACAAAATAAGGAAGGTGTAATACATTTTTGAGGAGGTAATCGACAAGACGAGAAACATCGATAATAAGTGCAACGTTCGCTACATAGCATGGGTTATCTCCTAATTTTTGTACGTTGCAAAGATAAATACATCATAATCGGAAATTCTACTGCCTCTATCAAAACGTGTACGAGCTATGCTTGATAATACTAGAATCGTCTCATAAAGCGATTATTCGCTTAAAAAAGCACGATGTTTAGGCTTAAAGGGGCTTTTACTATGCAATCGATTGAAACTTCCAGAAAAATCGTGCGCCGCGTGCTGGAATCTTCCGCGGCTGATCCGGAGACTGAATGTTTCATCACTATAATACGCACGATGTCAATTGTTAAATTATTTCAGAATTGTGAAACTGCGGGATATTTAATGAAATCACGCTGACGTAATAATTCGTCCGAATATACATGCACAGCGTGCAATAAACAGCTGTGGCGACCGATACGGTGGCCCGTAGCACAGGGTGACCGATTTTTCGGAACTCAACCACGACTTCATAGAACAGAAAAAATTAACACGTTGAATGCCACAGTGAAAACTGCCATATCTAGTATTTAAATATAAATTGAGAAGGAAAAAAAAACATTTACTATTGAAACGTACAGATGTTACCTTATATTATTATTACAATATCAGTATCGCCCAAAATCGTATAAAAATTGCTAGTTATTTAATTAAACAATATTTCAGGTGACCCCTACGGCAGTCAACGGGATAACAGTTTCCCGAGCACGCTTCGATGATAATTCTAGAAAAACAAACATCACTCACGCGGTCATCACAGCAACTCCAGAGCCAACTTCATCCTTCCTTATCACAGCCCACGTGTTCTTTACCAATTTCTTCTGCTTCTCCGTCAATCCCGTCGCCTCATCGATCCTGTTATCGTCCGACAAAAATCCGAACAACCGGAGAAATGTACCCATGGCCAAACAGCGGAATAGTCTTCACAAAAACGAGAACACGGGTTTAAAAAACGGGAGAACCGTCGATAGAAGGGGTAGGGATGAATGGGAGTAATCTGCTCAATGGAATCGAAGGATCACGTGGTGAAATGATGTTTCGAACACATCGAAGGCCGCGTACGATAGATAACAGACTGTCAGTGAAAAGATTCGGATGCTTCCTTCATTTTTGATAACTGGTCGTTCCGAATCATCCGGAAGGGCAGTAATACCGTGCGATCGATCGAAACGAAATGATGAAGAGGCGATGTGGCGATGTGGCGATGTGAGAAGGGACGGGACGGGACGGCCGTTGGAATAGATCGATCTTGCGCGTAGGACAGCTCGTGATCGCCGGTTATCAAGGAATAAGCGGTCGATTCGAGTCACTGCAATTACCGTAATTTCGTGTGATATGTCACGTGCCACGTACTGTCGTTTCAATTCGCTCAATCGGTGGCACACGGTTGGACGGCGGGCGACTACTCTCGTTCTTCAGGCTCGACTGACGGCATTGCCTATCTAATGCTATTTTAAATCCATCCCCTCCGCTTTGACGCCGCTACTCTGCTAATGCCACGCGGTTAAATGGTTAAAGGATTAAGCCTCTTTACACGATCACCGGTTAAGTCGGTTAAGTCGATTCGACTGCTTAACACGCTTTGGTCACTGAACTCTGTACACGTTTCGCTGGACCGCCGATCGTCCTCGATACACCTTTCCTTTCGCCTCAACTTTCCATTTTGATATCAGACACAAGGCACCTCCGTCACCCGAACTGTAGCTTACAACCGGACGACTGACATTGTAACTATGTTTCGCATAAAAATGGTAATTTGAATTGAGAATATAAAGTACGTAGTCTATCGTCTGCGAGCGTCAGGACACCTGCCAGGTGGGTCAATTTTGTCCAGGGTAGTTTCGAGGGTACAGTACACTTTACGCGTTTGACTTTATATGTTTGTAATAATAATATATTTAAAGAAATTATTTGTCAAATCTATTATTCTGATCTTTGTCTTCAAACTTTTACCCATTGAAGGACACGTCGGACATAAATGACCCACATTTGCGGTTTAGAAGTATCGAAAATATGTTTACGGAGTAAGAGTTAACTACCAGTAGCATTTGAGATGAAATTTTGAAAATTTGCGCATATACGTAGTTCTTTTACGCTGAATCGAACGATGTAAAAACAATTTAATTTTATTAACAATATTACAAAAATAATCGGGATGCTGAATCCATACCATTATTTCTTTAGTAAGTCCCAAGAAACATGTACAGAAAAATTCAGATCGACGACTTTATTTTTGTCGCAATTATTAAGGTTTTTTTGAAAAATTCACGAGCGACGCTAGAGTGAAATCCTCCAATTATGAATTTTATTGTTCATGTTAAGAACTCTAATTGGCCCTTTGGTGCCTTAAATGTTCAACACTAATTAACAATTATTATTATTTATTGTTATTATGATAAGGCATAATGCCTAGTATAATCTTCAGATTTGTATATAAGAGTACACTTCTAGCTTACTTAAGATTACTTATAGTCTATTCAGAATTGTTTATAGTCTACTTTAAGTTGTTATATATTGTTCATCCATAATTTAACCAGATCTGGAATTCACTTCCTTTCATTACTCTTCTAGACAGAATGCTCTTAACCTCATACTACTCTTTATGAAATTTATTAGTTCCCATATTTCTTTTTTCTTATCTACTGACAGTATGACTGTCCGATCATGTTTTTCAAAAATTCTGTTCTTAATTCAGAGTATTGAGGGCAGTCTTTTATTGTACACTTTCTGGTTTCTGGCTCGTTTTCGTTGCACATAGCACATATTATATTTTTGTCTATTCTATATCTTACACCATGTGTTTATTCTCGTAGGCAAAATTCCTGTAAATATCTTTGTAATATTTCCTTTCTTGTAGAGCATTAGTGTACTGGTGTTTCCTCAGCTTGAAGGCATTTCTCCCTTGTAGAACATGGTTCAACAATTGCACAAGTACACTTTTCATGTTGCACAATAAATATTTATAGTGTTTCTTAATAACACTATCTGATCCTGGAGCTTCGTTTGTCTTCAATTTCTTTAGAACTGAGTCCAATTCTATAAAGTCTGTATCCTTGTATAGGAGTGGGTGCTTGCGACAATACCAATTAACTGGTATTGTATACTCATTCTTTGACTATAGAATTCTCGATAAAACTTTTCCCATTCTTCCATTCCTATTGCGCTTTTTCTGTGCTGTCTGTAGTTTATTTTCCTCACTAAGCTTCAGAAGTTTGTATTATCCTTTTTATTCACCATCGTTGTTTATATTTTATTGTAATAATCCCTTCTCTTATTTTTAATTGTATTTCTCTACTATTTCCTTGTTTCTAAATAGGCCAGTCTTGTATGTTTATCTTCTCTTCCCCTAAAACTGTTCAATCTGGCCTTTAATTCCTTTCTAGATTTGAAGCTCTCCTGGTCACACCATGGCTTATGTTTCTTGGTTTATGTTTTCCTCCTTTTTTTTCTGTATTATCATTCCCAATTTATTTACTGACTCTTTTATTTTTGTAATTAAATTATTATAGAAATTTTCTACTGATAACACGGTTTTTATTTATTGATTTGCCATTGTTACTTGGTATTGGTCTACTTTAGTTATTGTCCCAAAACAATTTGTCTTCTACTTGATTTTTATGGGTACATGGTCTGTAATTCCCATTTGTATTATTTCAAAGCAACAAATTAGCATCTACCCAGGTGATATCTATTGTACCTATGCCTTTCTTGTCTGTATATATGCTCTGCATTATTCCCCTTCATGTATGTATGTATTGCACATTATGTACTCTCTTTGGTTCCTTTTAATTCTGATAAATATCCATGTTTCACTTATTCTTACTATATTTACTAACTCTATTATATTTGGACTATATAAACTGCATAATTCTCCATTCGCTTTTTCTAAAGCCTTTTCTTTGGTTGCTTTGCTTATTATACGCTTATATTCTCTTAATAATGGTAGTTGTACTTGTGTTTCAGTCTTAAGTTGTCACTTAAGCATAATTTCATATATATTTGTTATAATCCCCTTATGAGTAGCTTATAATGGTTTGCCAGTCCATGTATATTCCAGAATATAAATTTTATTGTACCTGCTCTCTCCTGGTTCTTCTTGTATTTTTCTTTCCTTCTAGTGAAATAACTGATCTTTAACTAATCATATTCTCTCTTTCCATATCATCAATTCATTATTTATATGCACCTTTTGATATCCTATCCTAACCCTTTTCCCTTGTTCTCTTTGCACTGCTGCATATGTAGCTATTTCTTTCTTATGTCTCTCTGTTCTGGTGTTAAGTCATCATCAATGTATACTCTTATTTGCTTTAATTTTCAATTTGTTTTCCCAATTTGCCAACTTGACTCTATTAATTGGTTTTTATTCTTTGATTTTATCTGTTATATGCTGTCTATTTCTACTTCCACTATTAATTTTTCTTTTAAAAGTCCGCTGGGTTCTTTGTCTATATTATCTTTTATTCGTAATCCTTTGACAATATTTTTTCTTTCTCTCCTCTTTCTACCATACTCTGTTCCTTCTAATACTCCTAATCTTTTCTCTAATTTCCTCTTTTCCTTTGCCCATCTACCTCCTTTTCTTCCATTTCTTCTTTCAAACTTTACATCCCTCTTATTAGATTTGTTAGCTCTGTGCTTTCCCTTCTTACTTCCTCTAATTCTTCTTTCATATTCCTCATTTCATTCAATATCGCATCCACCTAATGTATTAACTAGCTAAGCATCATTGTTATACTAGGCTCTGTTTCCATATTTTTATTGTTAGTACTTGTACTGCCAATGAGTGTTGTCTGTTTGTCGTCCTTTACTGCCAGCTTACTATTTGTTACATGTTTCAGTGGTCTTCCTCTTGTGCTTTTTTCTTCTACCATTTTGGTTATGTTCTGTTTCGATTCCTTTGTTCTACCTTAACTTCCTAACCTTAATTTCTTTCCCTCTATTTTCTTACTTTATTTGCTGTCAAAACTTCAAGTTTATTATTTTATATTATCGACTTATTGTTCTCTTATTACACCTTACATTCTTTTTTCATATCTCTATTATTTCTCCTGCTATTTTCTAATTACTTGTCCATAGTCCATTCTTACACGCCATGTAAATACATGCTATATACATACATCCCTCTTTTGTTCTCCCCACTAATTAACAATTTTTACATTTTGTAAGAAAGATTTGCAGAAATACTTAATAACTTCAACAAAAATGAAATTATCGAATAAATAAATTTTTATGCATATATTTCTGAAGGCATACTTAACAAATAAAAGTACAGATTTTTCGACCCGATTATTTTTTGCAATACTTTAGGGACATTTTTTTTAAATTTATCTTTATACCATTCAGTTCAGAATGAACGTGAAAACTATACGTAAGTGCAAATCTTCAAAATGTTATCTCAAGAACTACTGGCGGTTGATTTTGATCTCCCCTTATAACAAAAACTTTCAACATCACATTAAATGTATGATTATTCTAAATTTGGTTTAAAACTTGTAGGTGAACTTGAAACTTGAGACATCTCAAAGCATAAAAGTATTGTATATCACGTTGTCATTATTTATTCTCCTTCGAACTGCTCAAATTACGTTAACTCATTCCAATTAGGTGCTCCAAATTCGTTGCAAACTTAAAGTCCTCAAGGTAGCAAATCAAATCTTGACGGCACATTCGTTCGGCACATTACGATAGAACGTGCGATGATTCCTGAGTAACGTCTTCTTAACAAATGGAGTCGCATGTACACCTGCCAGGTGGCAAAATTGCAACATCAGCTAAGTACGCATGGGATGCACGTGCGAATTCTATAAAATGATACGGAACTGATCTTGCATTCGATACTTTGTGCCTTCCTGCGTAGCTCACGAAGTGGTTCTCTCAGATTTTAATGAGCTCTTGCATGCTGATAGACCATGTCATTACGAATCTCCTTATACAAGGTGTTCAAAAACAACCATTCAATATTTATATGGCACATAGGACACACCATACTGAGTAAAAAAAAACCTTAGTAAACATTGGTCGAAAACTGAACCGTTTCTGAGACATAAACATTTTTGTGTGTTAGCATCATGATTGACTTACTCTACTGGCTTCTCGATAATTACAGGTGTTCCACATGTCCTCCTTCCATTTCCATACATGCTTGGCAGCTTCTTCTTACAGAGTCGCGAACTTCTTCGAAAATTCCAGATCTCTGTCGACTTATTTGACAAACATGCTGGATTCGGTTAGGTAATTCTTCTAAGACATTTATCGGCGAAGAATACACTTTGCTTTTCAAATATTCCCATAAAAAATAGTCCAAGGGATTTAAATCAGGGGATGGAGGGGGCCATGCAACTGGTCCACCACGTCCAATCCACCTTTGACCGAACACCGTGTTTAAGTTTTAACACGTAGAAGCCAGTAAGTCAATCATGATGCTAACATAAAAAAATGTTTATATCTCGGAAACGATTGAGCTTTTGACCTATGTTTACTAAGGTTTTTTTTACTCGGTATGCTGTGTCCTATGTATCATATAAATATTGAATGTTTTTTTTAATACCCTGTATATAATTTTGGGCGTGGACGGTCAATAGTTGAAAGGATATTTAATGCAAATAGGAACTCTGCGTAGTAACCCAGCACCTAACCGACTGCTCTAGACTCTTGTACTTGAGAGCAGCTGTTGTAGTAGAGCACAGAAACCCCATCCGAACTTCAACATTAAATATCTTTTAAACTATTCACCGTCTACGTCCAAAACCATGTATAGGTAGATTTGTAATAGCAGGATCTATCAATAAGCAGAATTTCATTAAAATCTGAGAGGACCACTTCGATAGCTTTCCTTGTAAGGGAGCACTAGAGGCTGCGTACGAGGTTTGGTCATTTCTGAGATACCAGCCAGGAGAAATAGTTCAACAGTCAATCAGATCAGAACACTCAACAGAGTGGAGTTAGAAATCAATCAACGATCAGTTCAGTTCAACTCAGGTCGCATGAGAGTTTAGTTTTCGTCATATGATTGGTATTTAGCCAGGACACCTCGGACTTGAAAGAGATCAAGTCAACCTTAGCACAGAATAAAGTAATCAACACTCATCCAGTGCCATTATTTCCCTCATCGGTGGATGGTTCTTCTAGTTAGACAGCACATTCTGTAATATCCAAGCCTCTATACTGACCCGAAATCAATCTGTCTCGAGGACTTAACAGTTGTTTTATAAGTGCTCTGCTACTGGCGGACTTCCTTGCGATTTGCTTCGTACGAGCCATGTTGCTTCAAAGAAGAACTCGAAGGATTCTCTGCAGAAGTCGATTGGAGAACCCTGTAATTCGTTGGAATATTTCTCGGGATTCAAGATTTCTCCAGGACTTAAAAGCTCGTAGTGGATGGGTCCTCTTCTATCCTACCAGATACATGACGTTCTTTTTTTTATGTAAAGGTGGTTTCGCCGACGATGGTACAGGTTTTCCAGATTGGAAATGAACACTTTTTCTGACGATATTGTTATACATTATTCATTTTTCATCATCAGTAATTATTTTATCCAGATAAGGTTCGTGTTTGTATCGAGCGAGGAGAGAGAAGCAGATTGTTACACCATCTGCCAAGTTACTGTTACTTGTAACAGATTAACTAGTTGAATTAATTATTAATATTAATTAGTTGGACACGAAACTGCTATTTTACATAGCACAAGCTATTTAGAAAACAGATAATACAGTAGTAATTGTTTGTGACTTGGGCACAATGATCCAATAGAACTGACAAGGAGAGTGCACGACCTTCGTCTCACAGATTTAGTTGAGACTTTGCACACTGGTAGATTCCGTCACCCTGTTTACGAATATATCCCATTATTGGGGCAGATACTCAATATTTTTTTAGATATTCGTGATTTAAGTTTTTATACTGTCTTGAAGCACACTTGAACAGCACAGTTCAAATAAAGAATCAGCCGTGGTTTGGTGCGAAGGTAGCGTGCCGAAGTAGTACTTCGGAGGTTTAGGGTTCGATTCCCTGCAGATATATATGCAGTCTTTTTTTTTCTCTTTTTTTGTTCTACTCGATTGTCTGTACATAATAGTTTCGCACGCAAAAACATATGTTACATGTTAAATAAATTTTATTATACATCTATTTTCATTTATTATTATGGTTTTAAATTTATTTACTGTATATAAAAAGAATATTTATCATTATGTAAAAGAATGCTACTTATTATAAGAACGGGGAAAGCATAATACAGATAAATATTTTCGTGCTTGTATATACAGTAAATAAGTTCGAAACCATAATAGTAAATGAAAAGATTTTCATGAAAATGTATGTATAATAAAATTTATTTAACATGTACCATATGTTTTTGCGTGCGAAACTATTATGTACAGATAATCGAGTAGAACGAAAAAAAAGAACTCAACTGAATCGGTGAGACGAAGATCGTGCACTCTCCTTGTGAGTGCACGGTGATGTCACCAATAATAATAATATAATTGTTTACGACCTGTTCGTATCATACCTAAGTTTGGAAAACCCCAACGATCATAAAACGGAGAGAACATCCCGGCAGACTCAATATTAAACATTCTATTCTGTTATGAAGTCTTTTAGATATTTGTCTAAAACTAAAATCTTTTTTGTTTCTGTACAGAACACTTCGATCACGAAATAGTAGTCCCGCTAGAAGTAGTAATCGTGATTAAGGAAAATCATTTGGAGAACAATAGACCTGCCGAACCAGAAAAAGAGGATAAAGGAACTCAGTCAGCCCGGAAATGGACGAAAATGACAAGAAGACAGAGAAGAGCAAAATTTGTCCACAAATAATAGCCGGTTTCATAGGTAAATGTTTATTATCGTAAAAACACGTTGGACTAATGCAACAATTTTGTCGATTTCTAAGCACACCGAAAATACATAGAGAATCTTAACAATCAGTTTATAGTATTTCCATGTCATTGTTACAAATTTTCGATTATCTTTCAGAGTTGTAAAACTCTTAGCGATTCGATCGTTTACGGTTGTTTACTATAAATGTTGTGTTTAAAATTATAACAAATTTCCTGGAATGCACGTGCATGCGCTACGATAATATTCTGCATACGAATCAGTATTAAGAAAATACGTTGATGTACTCTTCAAAGTACAGCTGCAATGTACGGTGACTTTTGCATGCCACTATACCTCAATTCAATTCTTTATCAGTTACAACAGTACGCTAATAAAAACATACCGTTTATATAAAAAAAATATTATTGACTATGGAAACTCAAAGAAAATTACTCTGACACTAGAAAATTGTTAATCACAACATTCATCCTACATGTACTGTACACACCTGAAAGTAACAGAGGTACTGTAAGATTTATTGGATACAAACCCAATAGTGGTGGCATGTCAATTATGAGGAAAGCAGATCAGGAGTGTAGAGCACAGGGCGATTGATTAGTGACACTTTACTTTTAATCAGACTACGTATATTTAACTAAAACTATAATTACACCGAATTACTGTGACTTCGTACTCTGACTTTGAACTCTGAACTCTACACTCTTTTCCAACTCCCAACTCTTGACTCTTTCTCCGTTCGCTCACACATTATATTTTTCACTCACAATCGCTCTTCCTCTTTCTCATCCTAAATCTTCCATCCATTCCTAAAAATCGCTCTGTTCCAAACACCCTTCATTCACACCTCAGCCTCTGAGACTTCGTCACATTCTTCAGACACGCTTTTTATACCAGCCTAAACATACTTCGCAGCATCTCGTCCCGATCACACGCACAATCGGTCACACTCAATTACGATACAATACGACCCCGATTATCTGAATCGTAATTAATAACAGGATGGGTAACGTTTCAAGTATTTTACGTAAAAATAACTTCGATTTTAGAGTTTAAAATGCATAGTGGTACAGAATTAAGAGCACAGAGTCATCAGTGGGAATATTAAGTTATAACTGACATAGGATGGTCAATTTTCGAATGACCAGTGTTCGGATAATCGAGCTTCTACCGTACTCGAATACTCCACAATATTAATAACAAATTTTTCAAAGTTGAGCTGCGAAGTTGAAGCATCCCAAAAGCTTTTACACGCCACTGTATGCCGCTTGTCACCTAAGGGGGCTCATACACTCTTTCACAGTTGGAAGGCAAGCGGTGAGACTAACGAATCGTGTTCGTTTATAGCGAATCTATCATTTCTGGCCTGTGGATTTGCTTTCGCCTGGACAACGCCCTCTCTACCTAAGCTAGAAAATAAATCCAGCGACACGTTTGTGACTTCCGACCAAGGAGCATGGATAGTCACCGGGTTGCCAATAGGTGCCTGCGTTGGACCGATTCTATCCGGATTCTTACTGGACATAATCGGCAGAAAATGGTTCCTCTATCTGACAGGAGTGCCGTTCGTTGCCGGTTGGGTAGTCACTTTCATTGCTCAAAAATGGTGGCACCTTCTCTTAGCGAGACTCATCATCGGTGTGTCGGTGGGGGCTATTTTCGCCATGGGTCCGATATATCTTGGAGAAATCTCCGAACCGAGAATCAGAGGAGCCAACAGCGCAATGTCAGCCTTGTTACTTAATTTGGGATTCATGCTCGTATATGCTGTCGGCCCAATATTAGACAGGAAGGTAATTTTTCTGCACTTCAGCCGCTGGGCGTCGAGACACGCACGGAGACTTTAACTCTTAATTTATTAACCCCTTCAGACCTGAATATTCTTTTACGAATAAAAAAAATATTTGATTACACATTTTAACTCAGTAGACTGTTTAGATGGTATTTTGTTTAAAAAAAATGTTTGTATATCCCATAGTTCTGTAGATATTAAATGTACACACATGTGTACATTAGTACTCAAATATCGCATGACACCTAAGAGAGCACAAATGAGGAAAGAAACATACACAGCACTTTATAACATTTAATAATAATGTATTAACACATGAAACTGAAGAAGACAAGTGGAAAATTGTACTGCCTTCAGGTTCCTACTATTAGCTGTCACTGCACAGTATGTAATCAATGTTAGTCAATTCTGAATTCATTAGACCTACTAAAACATTCAGAACATGAAAAAATTCAAATTTATAAGAAAAATATGTTCAAGAATGTGTACGAACGGTTTGAATTTCCGAAACATTCCTCCTCACCGAAATATCAGCGTAGAAAGTTCATGTACGCAAATGTGACCATCAGGTCTGAAAGGGTTAAGAAATCTGCACATTTGTAGGTCTGCAGCGTGTTTCTGTTAACTGAAAACGCAAAAATCTCGTGGACCGTAGAAGAGATGACAAAATTGTTATCATGAGAGTTGTTTGGTACAGAGGCGGACATTGTATGGTATAAACAATTCTTTTGTACATGAAATTATGGGGGAGATTTCAAGGTCGACTTCATTTTTTAATCGTCGCGGTTCGAGTTAACCTACGACCCGCGATTAACGTTCACCCCACTGCTTGAGACCTCGCTAATTAGTAACTTTCTGCTACATTTAATGACCTTATGTGGCGCACCGTTGTACTCGTCTTAACAACCGTTATCATATTATGAAAATAGATGCATAGTGTTGCGTTTAAAAATATTTGACCTTGAACTCTCCCTTACAATTTTTTATATCTTCAAGAGTCTACGAGATATGCCTGCGTTTCCAGTTAAAAGAAACACTCCGTATGTACGGCCATCGTCAATTGCCATTTTTTCCGCTGAGTCCACAGGGGGCAAAGCAAGGAGGCTGAAAGTGCCGTTACGAGAAAATTTAAATAAATTTATAAGTTTTGAACAATTGAAAACAGATTTGTGGTACACATGACAGAAATAGTAAAAAAAAAGAGCTTGCAAAGGATATACAGTTTTTTATGATTCACTGTTATTTAATATATTCTGTATCTATTTCTCTTATTTTATCTGAAAAACTGTCTTGATTACATCTTGTTCGATACTCTTTTAGATGGAATGAGTGAGGTGTTGTGGCTATTCTTCGTTTACGAGTTATACTGTTTAACTGACCACCATAGTTACAGTCACTCACGAAAGTCTTCGTACACCCCATAAAAAGGCCATTTTGATTAAAATAAACGATAACTTCGTGTAATATTTTATTCATTTATTAACATATGAAGTAATGATAACTATTTTATAATAAAATGTATTCAACATATTTTATAATATTATCCTCCAGAAATATTTTAACAGATAAGAAGAAAATGAATTATGCATATTACAAAAGCGATCGTACACTAAGAAAAGTAAAGTTAGTGCATTCCATGAAGGTTAAAAGCTGTTCTATATAGAGGCAAATGGAGGCCCGAGAAAATATTTATGTAACCCGTAATCTCAAAAAATAAGAGTGTATGAACGCTATTGCGAGATACAAAATTCGTGTTTTTCATTATGTGTTCAAATATTCCTATAGAATTTCCGTTTTCTTATGAAATAGTTAATATTACCTTTACTCCAATCAAGCTAGCCTTTGTATGGGGTGTATGAAGACTTTCGTGAGTGAGTGTATATACAGATCTGTTTTCAAACTTGCAGCATTTATTGATGGTCCTGCGAAACAAATTCGCGTAGAATTTCAGCCTTCTGGTTTTGACAGTCCTTAACATAATAAATGTTCATGTTTATTCTCAATGTCGACAAAATAGGACAAACGACAAGAACCTTGAGTTTTACTACAATTTATCTGATTCTTCCGTTTATCCAAGAATTCGTTCTATCGCAAAGCATTTCTCAAAACGATCTAATTATGAGCCTTGATTGCCTGACATTTCATACGACTAATCGTTTCAGATGTTAGCGCTCGTCTGTTTGGCGCCAACGATTGTGTTCCTGTTAACGTTCCTCTGGATGCCGGAATCGCCCTACTACTGCATGAAGAAGAAAAACGAAAAGGCTGCGACCATGTCGTTGATATGGCTGAGAAACAAACTGGACAACACGGATGAACTGGCTGTTATGTCCGATCACCTGCAGAAAACGGAAGATCATGAGAGAAGCTTTAAAGAATTGTTCACGCTGCGATCGAACAGGAAAGCGATGGGCATCTTATTGCTCACGCTGGGAGCGCAGCAATTGTCTGGGCTACTGGCTATTCAATCCTATGCCAGTTTCCTGCTCCAAAAGATGCATTTGCCCATAAGTTCCAATTTGGCGCTGGTGATCATCGGCTTGGTGTGTCTAGTGAGCGGCTTGGCGTCCGCGTTCGTCGTCGACAGATTCGGCAGAAAGCCATTGCTCGGGGTGTCGGGCTACGGTGTCACCTTGTGCCTCGCCGCCATGGGAGCGTATTTCTATATCGAGTCAAAGGGCATAAAGGTCAGCAACATTTCGTTCGTCCCCCTGGTCGCCATCGTTTTGTATTTCGTGCTCTTCTCCATCGGTTTGGCCTCCATCCCGTCGATCCTCAACTCGGAAATTTTCCCGGTGAACGTCAAGACCTGGGCCACCATGCTCACGAACATTTACGGATCCCTGCTCGGTCTGATCGTTGGGAAATGTTATCAACTTGTGGTCGACGCCTGGGGTTACCACGTAATCTTCTTCACTTTCGGTGTTCTCGTGTTCATAATGACCACGGCCGCCGTCGTTGTGATGCCGGAAACGTCGCGTAAATCTCTTGAAGAGATCCAGGAGTGTCTGAAAAAGACGAAGGAAGATCGAACCTGTGAGCCGGAAGCAGAATGTCCAGAGGCATAATAATAAACTGTTCTCTCTTTGTTTCGTTTATCAAACCTTGTTCCATGATTCTCTTTTCGGCGTCCATTCTTTAGGAGTTAAACGCGCGTTGACTGACACGGCGAAACGTACAGTTTCTATAACAGAGACGTTCAAACTAGACCGCTCAAGGTCGTTTCTTGGTTTGCAGTGTAGCTTCTCCTTCCTTTCATTTCACGTGTGCTTAAATAAATGTACAAATAAAACAATTGCATGCATACGTTAGGAGAAAACGTAGAAATCGTTTTAAAAGTTAGATGTCATTTTGCAGGCCTACTTTATGACCTTGAATGATCTGTTCTAATGGTCTCTGCTATCGCACAGTATACTGTAAAACACATTTGTCTATTCACTTTTCATTATGCAGTGGTATACTTATTATTTTGTATTATTGCGGTCATATAAAAATGTACGTGAACTTTTAGAATTGCATACAATTGAAGAATCGTTTAGTTAAATTCCACTTATCAGAACTTTGTAATTCGAATTTTTTGGAAATTTCGAAAACGGAAGCAACACGCGAAACTCGCTAAAAGATCGTATTCGTATTCGTTTTCATTCGTAAGTCACAAAGCTGCCGTGGTTTTCGAGTTGATCATCGACAAAATCCGCCAGGCAGGTCTACGGACTCTGGGAGATTAATTTGTTTCTTTTCAAAGCCACTGTCACTTATAATTAATGTTCATTGCGCCAGCCACCCCTGTTGCAGTCAACGCGTTAACGCGTAGCTTCGTTCGCGTTGAGACGATCACATGGATGATTTCTGGAAACAGAGTTTAGTAAGCATGGAATAAGTGTAAACGGGGAAATTGTTTGTGACTCTGCGTACAGTTCGTACCAGAACATCGAGTCACGTTCCCTTTTCCGTTCCCTCGCCGCGAAATTCGTTCGTTTGTCCATCGCTGCACCTTCATCGAAGATATCAAATTCTTTTGTTATCGTTCGAAGTATTATTCTTGTAACGACGAACAATGGAAGTCTAATAAAAATTCACGTACTCTTTTGCAAAGCTGAACTGGGTGTTCTTGATGCAGTCGACGCTTTCGACTTATGATCGCCGCTGCTTTTTAGCTTCGACGACAGAGGATACAGAGTGATACGACCCTTCTGCATTTTATCATGCTGCAGGTAGAAATAGATAGATTGAGAAACTCGTGACAACGGTGAAAGAAATATTTTAATTCGGCCTCTGACGTCCACCTCGTGAATGGTTTCCATAGGAGAAAATTTGTAAATTTCCCTGGCTCTGGATTCGATGTCCGTTTTTCGTTTCCTGCGTATTCTTGGAATCGCCAAGGAACCTCTTCGTCCGCTCGTTCCTGGGAAACATCTTCAGTGTTTAGGTTTCGCGTACAATAAATTATTGGGTTGAGTCATACATAATTTCCGATTTATCTTCTTAAATTGGAGTATTTATTCGAGGATGATCGCTGTTACTTTTCCAGCATGCATGCCTACGTTACAGAGACACTCGCCTTTTAATATGACGCAACAGTCTCTAACCTGGATAAACTATTTGAATTTTTAAAAATGAAACGTGTAATGTATCTGTAGCTTCGTAGACAAACGGCCAATGTCCAAAATTATTGTATTTGAGTTTTATGCACCATTCACATAAAAGTCATGAAGATTATCATAGGAAAAAGGGCCACTGTTCTTCTACTGTTACAAGCAAAGTCAGATACACTCTCAAGGGGCCAATATGTTATGTGTATTACAATAAAAAAGGTACCAATGTGAACCTTTTCCCAAAAAATTCCGAATTTGACATTGGGCCTTTTTGACCAAGTTACAGATGTGTTAGAAGTTATTTATGACTCAACCCAATACGTACAAGGTGTTCCAGTTCACTTTTCCATCTGAACTATTTCCTCTGTTCTAAACAGTCGAGGAATGTTTTCTACAAAAATTATGTAGTTTCAGCTGCGATATTGTGCGATGGAATTATTTTGATGTAAAAATCATATTTGTTTACATGATAGTGCTGTATATTTTTTTAATAATACTTGATTGTGGCTAAAGTAAATTAAAGGCCCTACCACTTATGATTATTAAAGGTCAATAAAGGTCATATATAAACCAATATGCAAGATGTAAGGTACAGAAGTCAGACAGATCTCCATAAATAAAATAAAGGAAAATTCATTATGTGCTTATCTGTTTAAGCGAGACAAAAGTTTCACATGAGATGTTACTAAATGGGAGATCACATTAAAATTTGTTTTATAGTGGACACACATTGTGAAATAATTACCTCATGAGATTAAAGTCTCATGTGAGAGACAAAACTTCTGTTTCATCGTGGATCCTCACCTGAATGAAATTAAAGGGACTCAAAATTTTATCCGAAATCAAAATGAAAAATCATTCTTTGAAATAACAAATGCCTATCAGTGTTTCTTGATTTTGATTTCTATCATCAATAGCGCTGTGATGTAATACCAGCATCAATCCATACAGTAGGATGTGACACGAAAATGGAAATGGGCCTCTAGAGTCCGAAATTGTGTGACACAAAAATTCATTGCTTGACCACAGTCCGATATTATTTAAAAAAATACACCACAACGTATAAAAAATAAGAACGATTTTCATGTGTCTTTAACAACTCCATACACACTGCTCAAAATAATTAAGGGATCATACACTGAAATAGTTCATTGGCAATTAAAATGCTGTATACTATGAGTCTTCTAAATACTGTACAGATGAAACATTGAATAAAAATGTTGTAAAGTTAAAGATTAAAAAATGTTTGAAAATAATGAACCTTTAATTATTTTAAACAGAATAGAATAAAAATAACTTCATCGTACGATATCCCGAGTGAAGCAAAAGTAATTCTTCAGGTGATACAGTTAACTGGAGCAGCCTATATAATGAGAATATAGGTTTAATTATTTAAATGAAATGCTATAAGGCAAGGTAGGAAGATTAGTATTCTTCATTACCTGCCGGTTGAGTGGCATAATCGCTGTCGGAACTGACTTGTCTGGCCGAAGAGGACATTTCTGAGCGTCTCTTCCGACTGCTTCTTCTGGCTTCCATGGATGCTCGGCGATGACGCGATTTTCTCTGTCTTTGCTGAGTGAAACTAATTCTCTCGTCTAACTTAGAAGGTATTAAATCGTCCGTATCGATCGACGCCCAAATTGCTCTTCGATATTCCCAATAGCGCTTTTTGTACAGCCAATATTTCAACGGGAAGCCATATATTATTTGCGATTCGGGCTCAGTTCGCCACGGACAACACTGTTACAGATTTTGCATTTGAAATTTTCCTTTACACGACACGAGAAACCTGCATGTTTCGGTGTTTAAATTATCTTTCGGATACCCTGTATATAAGACCTCAATGTTACAACTTTCTGCCACGGACAGAGGCTGATTTTAGATGAGAAAAAATAAACCCAAAATGGAGAACAAAATATTTTACAGCTTCGTCTCCGAGAAAGTCAACTTTGAAAATTCAATCAGCACATTTATAATTTTTCGTGTACTTGTAAGTGCAATGAGTCATCTAAATAACTTTAAAAAATGGAATTATAGTAAAGTTATACAGGGTGCGACAGGACGAGTGGTACACGCGAGGAAGAGGTGACCCTAGATAAAAAAAACAAATCGCAAATGTAGAATAAAATCTTTTTTTATGATGCTCCATTTTCGATAAAACTCAGTTCTAAAATTCTCCTTATTTCCTGTGCGGAAGATTCATAAACACGTTTATTAAGTATACTGTTTGAACGCCTGTAGGCGTTCTACGCACGGACCACAGTAATATTACCAGCACTTGAGAAAGATCATTTTAAATGGCTGGGTTTTAGTTAACTAATTGTAAGATTACAAATTCGCAACTTACGCGTGTACTAAATTGAATGAATTTATACTATATTCATTTTTTCATTGTATTAATTAATTATTATTGTATCCGTGACTACATTGGATTCGGTATGACTTTAGTAATTAGAATGTGCAAGTTGATGAAAGTATCGTCACTGTTGTCGTAAGAAATTATTAATTGCTTGAAAACTTGTGCAATTCTGCTTTTTAGCACAAAATTAGTTTAATACAGTCAATAACACAATATTAATTAAATAATACAATAAAAAAGAATACGATCAATTTAAATACATGAGTATTCATAGAATATTCGAACTTAATTAACTAAAGTTAATCCTATCAGATCTACAGGCTTTCATAAGCTGCTGTAATATGGTCTGTGCGGAAAACGCCTTTGGGCGATCGAGCAGTATATTAATAAGTATACTCACCAATCTTCCGCACGGGAGATTCGGAGAACTTTCGAACTGTCATTTTTTGGAAAGAAAGCATCGTGCAGAAAAATGTTATTGTACATTTTCGTTTTGTTTTTTCATCTGGAACCACCTCCTATTCGGTTGTCTTATTCGTTCCGACACACCCTGTATTTAAATAATAAAATGATATGGCAGGAGACGTATTCAGTGAAGTCGAACGACCAATATTACTCGTCTCCACTATAACTCTTTGCATTGCCATGAAAAATGAGTAGATGTTTCGTAAAAATTATGTACTTTTTTTATTCTGCCACTTGAACGTCCTACTTGCTGCATCCTTTTTCTATGCTCTTCTATAAGTTTCAATAAAGTTTGAGTCAAAGTGTTCAAGTATTTCAGCTGCACCAAAACGTACTCGGTGGTCATTATGTCCGGTAATTCTATAGTCAACGTCTCCAGTAAATCTGACATAAAATTCTATAAATGATATTTGACTTAAAGCATTTCTTCATTTACACGCGAAGGATAGGTGGATCGAACTAACTTCGAAGTCCTTCAATGTTAATCCCATATCTTTGTGAACCATTGCGATATAGCCAAGAAGGTATTCCCTCTGAGACGGTTTATCATGATAATCGACGAATAATGCACTCACAATGCCGCAGATAACGGTAAACTTTTTCTTAACTTTTGCTTCTTGCACGAACTCCGGAATCGACTCCTCTTCAAAATACTTCGCGTATTGTGGGTGGTTCCTGAAGAGTCTGCCAGTTTCGTTTAACGAGCGTCAACGATACGATTAGTACAATCGACTTATAGTTAAGCAACGAATAATACCGTGATAGTAAATAGTTACACGTTGCTAAACGCAGATCCGTAATAGGCGTTATCGTTTTCTATAATCTGCCAAACGCTTTTCACCAACTCGAAATCCTTAATATTTATCCGGGAAATTTCGTCGCGATCTCTTTTGACTTTTAATCGCGTGAATGAACCGTTACCCATTTCGTAGATCTTAAGTTAAACGTTCTGACATGCGTGTGTGACATTTATACAGCTGAAAATCACAGTTTAATCGTTCCATGAAAATAAAATACAACCAATTGTGAAACATTATTACTTATAATTAATCGCGGTATTCAGTTTTTTTTTAGTTTCAATACATCATGGATGTTTTTATTTCGAATATCTTACTTATACAGAAGTTTCATTATTTATAAATATACAGAAATGTAATTTTAAGCACTGATTTTCATCAATGTATCAGCATATTGAAAGTCTGAACTGTTCTCATACTCGAACATATCTAATGCGATTATACAACTTTCTCGTACAACCCTTTTACTGTCATGAATATATATATTCAGAATACTAAAACAGTCTGCAGTTCCAATGGAGCCCAACGCCTCTGCACACTCGTGTCTCACCATTTCATTTTCTCTGGTATCCTCTAAAGGAGCTCGTAAATACGGTATAGTAATTTCTTCTTGCAATTGTCCAAGGACAAAAGCAATTTCGTGTCTGAATAAAGCACTGCCAGTTTTTAAGCCTATTAACAAGGAAAGCAAATATTTCAAATACTACATACAACTATAAAATATGTACAAAGCAACATATAAGGAAGGAATTGATGTATTTACCTTCACTAAGAGCAAGAATACTTTTTACTGTACGTATATTTCTCAAGGAAAACATAGCTCTATATCTTTCGAACAGAGAAACATTTTCATCTAAAAGAATGCTTTTTAATTTGTCAACATCATCAATGTCTGCTGGTGGTGCAGGATCTACTGACATGTAAGGACTTTTTTCTAGATTCTCTGCAGTTGCATTTGATTTTAACCATTGCAAGCGACATAATGCCAATTCACAAGTTTCTGCTACTTCTGGTACACAATCATTACTATACTCTTCTAATATTGGAATTACATTAATATCTCCAATTGCTCCCAAAGCTTCACCTAACAGAAAAAGAAATGGTTTCCTGGTTAACAAAATTATTGAAAATTATTGTCCAACCGTTTAGTCTTAAAACATGATACTGAGACTCATTAAATTGTAATAAGTCTTCACTATAAATGGTACATTCCAATGATGAATTTTTAACTGGAACAATACAAAAGAATAGTATTTGCTAATCAGAATGTTTCATTCATCTATTTTCACTGTAGTCCCTCTGTGTTATGCTTTCAGATTTCAAGACTAGGCCTTGAGTTTTAGTCTCAAGATTAACAAGGAGAGCTCCCAAAGTGGTTGTTTCAGATTTTAATGAGTTGTTGCATGTTGATAGATCATGTTATTATGAATCTCCATATGTATGGTTTTGGGCATAGATGATCACTAGTTTAAAAAATATTTAATGCAAAAAGAAACTGTGAGTAGCAACCTGACACCTAGCCAAATGCTTCATGCTCATGTAATTGAAAGCAGCTGTTGCAGTATAATAGATAAACCCTGACAAAACTTTAACATTAAATATCTTTTAAACTATTGTCCGTCTATGCCCAAAACCATGTATAGGTAGATTCGTAATATGATCTATCAACATGCACGCTCATTAAAATTTGAGACAATTACTTTGGGGGCTATCCTTGTAAGTTTTGAATTGGTCCGACAATAAAGACTCATGTAAAAACTATAGTATAATTAAATATAATGCACCTGCTTCATGACGAACCATTGGCTCTTGTTTAAAATCCTTTAGTACTTCTATAAGAATAGGTACTGCATAAGGATCTTGCATCTGGCCCAGACAGTATGCAAGTTCATGTTTTAATAAAGCTGATTCATCTTTGAAGCAATTACGAATTTGTTCGATTGCTTTGGGGCCGCCAATATTCTTCAACGTGAATAATGCACGAAATCTCTCTTTTAATGGTCGGCTTTCGTCGTTTAAAATACGACCTGTCGCAGAAATCTGAGCCTCGCTTACTTTCAACATAATTTTTCTTAATTCTTGACGAAAACTTTCAGCTTTAAATAAAATTTTCGAGAATATATATATAATATTATGTAACGCGATAAATTTCTCACGTTTAATACTACTTTATATGCCTATAATAGTTTTACGTTTAAAAGTATGTACACAAAAATATCATGCCAGTTATACAGAAACATTTGAGGTTAAGTCATACAGGTTAGATCACACGCTCATTTAAAACCGGAAGTGTATAAACTAAACGTCACAAAAACAAGCCTGATCAGACAATATTATACGCTTTCAGTGTATTTTTCCTCCGTGAATTACAATTTTATGCATAAACCATGGCACAGAGTAAAGTAGAAAGAGTTGGATCAATTTTCTCAAGGTAAAGTCGTTTCACAGATATTTAATTTTATATGAAAAGAGGTTATAAAAATAATTCTATTGGTGTGTTATAACTCGTATAGAAAGATGTGTCTGAAACAAGTAGAAATTAAAACAAATTATACAAAATAACGTATTTTGATTTTGTTAAATCATAAAAAGTTTTAAATGACGTAGTTTACTGGTCAGTGTGTAATAAATTCAAAATGCTGAGAGCACAAATTCATCTAAAAATTTATTATTGTACTCGCAGACTTTTTATTGTAAACAATGTTAGTAAATAAATTTTAGGATGTCAGCATTAATCAAAGGTGGCGCTATGCCATTAGAAAATATACCATTGTGGGTCAAAGTGTACAAAGCTTTTCCTCCCATGTATGAGCCACGTTTTGAAAAACCAGTCTCGCAAAAACCAATAAAATCAATTTTTTATGAAGAAGATCTTATCAGAGCGTAAGAATAATTAATATCAAGACATTACATAAGAAACATAAACAAATATATGCATACATAAAATATGTTTTGATTTTGCAGAAAATTTTATAAAGATGTAAAACCGCAACCAATAATTAATTTAAGCAGTGAAAAAAATACACAGATAGGAGAATTTCTTGATATGTATCAGTCACATCTAAAGGTAATATACAATGAAACTACTTATATTTAATCAAATAATATTATATAGAAAATAATGTTTCATTTTATAAGAATATTTCTCTGCATTAATGTCATTATAATATTTTCACAGTTTGGTGTAACAGAAACAGAAGCGTACAATAATGCATTAAAAGAATATAGCCTACAGTATTCAAAAGAAGAGAAAAATAAAGATAGCTCAAAATCATGAAATAATGCGACCACCTATGAGATCTCCAGTTTCAATAAGGAATTACATTGTTTCCCATAAATGTAATGGTGTATTAGATTCCTTTAAGAAAGAAAATAATACCAAATCACACGCTTCATGTATATTTAAGTCTCGTTGTTCATGTTATTCGTATACTCAATATATATGTTGTTAAAAAACAAAAGTTACTTCTTTTCTCTCTTAATTGTATTGTTTTTATTTTTCAATCATGTTTGTAACTCAAATCTTTAAGTACCATAGATAAGTTCATGAAAAATGTATTAACATTCATTCACATTATCATTGAAAACGTTATTAGATAAATGTAACTATTTCAAAATATTCCGGATTTTGTATTACATTGAAATCTTAAACGTAATTTCTCACGTACATACGCTACCGAACACAGTAATTGTCAACCTCACTACTGCCTCCCGAGAAACGCTACGAAGAACGATATTCCCTTTGTATGGTAGTATGTTAAAATAAGGAGGTTGCACTTCACAGACGCGTCAGGAATGCTATCGAATAAACTGGATGAAAATTTATAAGAATGAAGAACCTACTCTGTCTAAAAAGCGTTCCAGGTATTACTTGTGCACACCTAGTAACAATAAATACAGTACAAAATGTGACGAATATTCATGATACATTTGTAAACCCCATACTGTTAGCGTATCAAATACTTTGTGCGTAAATTGTGCACATATAGAATAAATACTGTAGTTGTATTTATGTTTTATATTTTTTATAAGGAAATACTATAATTTGGTGAACAAATCGTAAATTTATACGTTATAAATCCGGGGATACTTATATCTACAGCGTAGTCTGTAGTGACATGTGCTCGGGGCGCCCCTGGTGGATCTTTCTGTAAATAATCGGGTCCCTTTTGCTACATGGCGCCACTTGGGATTCCGCTATTTAGTTCCGGGCTTCTATCAGAGATAGCGTCATTTGAAATGTCGGTAATTAATTCCGGGTTCCTATCAGAGATGGCGTTACAAGTATTATGTTCGGTAGTGTATCAAACATGTGGGAAATTCAAAGCTATATTTTTAAAATAACTACCCTTACCGCTTTTTCACTATCATAACCTTCAAAACAACGTTACGAACTCGCACATAAGATTTGTCCCCTGTCTCCAGATTCGGAGTACCCTAAACAACAATTAGGAAGAAAGAAATCAGTACTCTGACGACTCTCTTCGAGATCGAACAAGATCCTATCGTATGTTGTGCGTAACAGATTTTAGCGTCTCGAATAAATGTAAGAAAGAAAATTACAATGTCTGCAAGAAAAATCTTTTCGTTAGTATTTGTTAGAAAGGCTACAGAGATTTTATTAGGTTTGAAAAAGAGAGGCTTCGGTGAAGGTAAATGGAACGGTTTTGGCGGTAAAATAGAAGCAGATGAAACAATCGTACAAGGAGCCATTCGGTAAAAGAAACTTTTTATCTATATCACAGTATGAATTTATAATTTGTTATTCGATTTTAATGGTACATTCTCTTAAATAAGATTGATTTGAATAATAAATTGAGAATTTTAGATTCAACAACATCTTATATTTAACAGTAATCGATGCATTAAATAACAATGAATTCCAACACAGATCTTCAGAATTTTTGTATAATAAATAGCATGCAGGATGAATCATGGAAATTGTCACAAGGTTTCAAAGTATAAAAAAGCACACAAAAGTGACATTTATAAGACAAAAATTGTTGTCAAATGTTGCATTACCCATGAGCCAGTATACAAGCTATTTATCCGTGGTACAAAGTTTTTCTGTTTTATTAAAAACTTAGTTGCAACGAAACATGTGTGCATAAATATATTCGGTGTATCTTATGTTTACATACATAAAATTGTTCTGTGATCCTTGCATTGTGCAATTTAATACGAAACGTTATTGTTTGTATTTTATAATGGTTACATAAATTATTTTCCATGAATCACCTTATGTACGCAGGTACAGATTTCAAAGTTAAATAAATATGCTATATATAAATTAATATCATTTTAACTAAGAAAATACTAGAAAAAAATAATTAAATTAAAAACGCAGTGGTAGTAACATTAGTGTCGCATACATTCTGTTAAATATTGCTATCACATGTATAATAGACAAGAATTAAAGCTACTTTTTCAAGTTCCTTCCTTATGCTTTCACAGAGAATTAAAAGAAGAATCTGGTTTGGTTACAAAGGATTTAAAAAAAATTGGTGTCTTAGAATTTGAGTTTGAAGGTAATGAAGTTCTAATGGAAGTTCATGTCTTCCAAACATATAAATACTGGGGAGAGCTAATAGAATCTGAAGGTATTTAATTTTAAAAATCATTTGATTCATAAAAACTGAATTTAAAAAAAATGATAACTAGATGTGAGCAAAGTGAAAAAGTTTGAAAAAATATCTAGCAAATAATTTATCACAATTAATATTTATCTGCTTAAAACTATAATAAATACATTATAATTGTATATGTATATATATTTCTTGTTTTGTTCAGAAATGCGACCAAAATGGTATGATGTAAAAGATATTCCTTTCAAACAAATGTGGCCGGATGATGAATATTGGTATCCTTACATGTTACGTGGGGATTTATTCAAAGGATACTTTTTGTACCGAGGTCAGGACCTAATTCTCAAGCATAACATTGAAACTGTGGAAGAACTACCGGTAGATCATGTCTCTTAACTCTATTTACTAACATTAACTTCATACGCCTCTCATACATTCATTTACATGTTAATCCTTTTAATTATCATTAAAAAATGCACTTTCACATTTTTATCAGTATAATAAAATTTGAATTTACACTAATCCCAATAACTCTTTTAATAGTAAAACCATTTCAGTATCACCATCATATCCTTATCACTCACTACTCTTAGATTACACTAAAAGAAAACCTTCAAGCAGTAATTATGCAAATATGTTACACTGGTACTACATTGATTATATCCGTAACTCTGAATCAAGTAAAAGCATAAGCATTAAACTATCTTAAATGTATAGAATGTATAGTGATATTTCAGAGATCATGAAATGAATTTCTCAAATGTATTGCGAGGTCAATAATTTAAAAATATTTTTGTATCAGCTGAATGCTTCATGACTTTGCAAATCTAAGTACTTGTAATAAAGTAGTAGAGTAAATGTACAAAACTATATTGTGTCGCATTACATAAAGATACAAATATCCTGCTTAAGCTATGCTTCTTCTGCAAATGAACATTTTGCAGAAAATATTTCAATCAAGCACCGTACAGCTTGGACAGATTAAACGATAAACTTTTTTTAGTTCCATTGTGGGAGATCTTGTATGAGGCAAGATAGAAAGCTTATTCTACAGACTATAATATATGGACGTATAGAATTTTCAACCAGTTATATCACTCTTAATCTTTGCACCATGAAGCACACTTGACATTATACTATAAAAGTTTACACTTAAGCAGCTGACCAATGTTCAGACCTCCATAAAAGAGCATACATACTATGTTTAAGATCTTCTGCATCTAAACTATCCATTGGATAATCTGTATACCGTGAGATTAAACTTCTATAACCCTGACCAACTGTTGCCAATACTAACTTTTTTTCATCTGTTGATTTAAATGATATTATTTGACATACTTTCCCCTCAAAAGGTCTAAAAACAGTGATTGGTCTAAGAGAATTACATTCAGCTACTACAATACATCCCCAAGTGGTACCAATGTACAACTGATTCCTACACGTTTCAAGAGCTGTTACTTGGCACTTTTCTGTTGTTAAATTCTCTTCTATAGAAATGGATTTGAGACTCTCTGAACAAGGTACTAATTTAGACATATCCAATTTATTTATTATTTGCCTAGTGTCTATATCCCATTGATAGACAATGCATCCAGGGTACGTATATGATAAAATGCAATTTTCTGCACTTAATAAATAAGTAGCAAATAAGTTTTTAACAGCTGCTTCTCCAGTAACATGAGAAACTTGCATTGTATCTATTAAGCTACTATCTTTTAACACATAAATTGATATTCTACCAAAACTTTGCCCAACCCATAGTTCCAGTATACGTTTCTTCTTATAAACAGCTGCCAAGGAATATGTTTTTATATTGTCTTGTATTTCAGTCATAATTTCCATTTTTTTCATTTGAGTAAAAGAATTGGATAATAAAAATGTTTTCCCACTGTGCAGTGCTACTGCAAATTGTTTAATTTGTTCTAAATAAATCAAACCAATGATTTTAGATTCTTTACTATGATCTGGTTCTAAGATATAACTAGCAACACAACCAAAATTACTACCTAAATAAACATGTACTTGACCAGCATTATCACCAATCCAGATGTATCCATCTACTCCACACATTGCGTATGGTATTATAGGAGTTTCTATTCTAACATGCTGTAACCATCCTTTTTGTGTTCCTAGTAGCATATCAACTTCACCATTATTATGTCCAAACCAAATTTCATCGCCATTTATATTTTCTTCTATAGTTCTATTTGTCATGGTTATAGCAGTCACTTGAGTTCTCTCTGTTAGTAGTATAACATCTATTAAATGCGTAAATTCGGGTGCAGATGCGATAGAAACAATTTGACTTGCAGTTGGTCGGTCTTTTGGATTCTGAGCCCAACAGATAACCATTAGGTCTAGAGCATAACAGGGATTAAATGTCTCTCTGTATGTTAATGGGGGTCTTCCACCTTCTAAAATGCATTCTTTAACTGCTTCATGGCCTTCAAACGGTTGTCTTAAAGTAATCAATTCGTATATAAACATTCCAAATGAAAAAGAATCGACCTTTTCAGTATATTCTTCCTCTCCATTGTATTTAATGATTTCAGGCGCCATAAATCCTTCTGTTCCTCCAAATCCTTTCGCACCAGTTGGTAATGTCAATCTGGATATACCATAATCAGCTACCTTAACGTGGACAGGATGTTCAGGATGATCTTGAAAAGGTAAAGGCATTTGCCAAACTAAAACATTCTCCGACTTTAAATCTCTATAAATCACATGTTGTTGGTGGAGGTATTCTACTGCTTTTGCTACTTGAAGAATTATAGCCTGCAACGTATATGGATCTAATTTAGCACCTGACCGCCTGTAATTTTTTAACACATTATCCAGTGCACCTTCTGGTGCTAAGTCTAATACTAGTGCTAACGGACTAACCACTATTCCAATCAATGGTACAATATTTGTGTGCCTGAGCGTTAATAGAATATTTAGTTCTTGTCTAGCTGTGCAGTATGCTTTGCAAGCATATTGTAAAGGATCCCGATCCCATTTACTTTGTGCAGCTTTATAAGCAAGAACAGCAGATTGTTTTGAATTTGGACCTGGTGGGACTGGTTGTAACATTTTAATGGCAACATCAGACTTTTGATAAGTACCAGGTAAACGGCAAACTCCTTTGAAAACAAATCCAAATGCACCTCGACCTAAAAGTTTTCCCAGCTTAATATCTTCTGATTTTATTAAATGTTTGGATCCAAGATCCATAAAAATAATATCTGGGGCTACGTGCGACAACGGTATGTCAGAGTGTTTGGGACAGCTAATTGGCTTGTTACTATAGGCGGCCAAAATACATTCTTCAACCATCCAGGAATATGCCAGAATACCTTCAGAATGAGTATTTTGTCTTACAACGTCCGGATGACCTTCTAAAGATGGCATTCTGCTTGATGTTAAACTGTCATAGCCCACACCGCTATCACCGTCAGATTTATAACTATCCTGACTTTGTCTTTCCCTATTTACATAATACTTTTGAATATCTTCTGCCAAACGATCGTTATCACTAATTTCATTCTCAGTTTCGTTATTATTTAATAAACATCGAGGACATGGTATTAGCCGGGTAACCAATAGCTTGCCCTCGGATGTATGTACAAAACGCGTTCCTAATGTAGGATACCAATCTTCTAATAAAATATCAATATGATCAACTATCAGTGCTAATAGTTGTGGCATACTTTCTGGTCGAGGTTCAACTACAATTGCTTGATACCCCATTGGTTCTTCATCAGCCGAATCTGACATTATAGGTTGCTTGATTACCAAGGTGTCAACCGGAAACCAAATCTCTAAAATAGCCGAATTTTTTAAATCAACGGTACACCATATACCGTCCTGTTTCAATTTAAATTTAAACTGTCTGTAATCGTATGGGACATTTTTTAAATTGTAATTGACCTCTTTAAGACGTAGTAAGGTAATATTAGCATATCTTAATTCTATTCCCGTTTGCCAAAGTACCCATTCTGCCTGTGTGTCCAACAGACTTGTAAAAATATTATCATCCACAAAATCTTTAAACGGCGCTAGGAATGACATCACAATTTCAACGATAGCATCGTCGGCCAAAATTCTAGTTATAAGCCTGGACCAAAATCCGCTTGGAAAGTAAGACATCAGAAGCACTCTGGTAACGGAACAGTCTGGTTGCGACCTGGACGTCAACACGCATTCCATGTTCTGTTTATCTCCAGAGGCGTTTTGAAACGTTATCATCGGTGAAGTCATCTTCTTTGAACGTACATGCCAACCACGTGTCTTCACTGGAATTTTGATCACTTGATTGTTTCGTAAGATATCCTCTTCGGTCGGAAGTAGAGAAGGGATCAGCAAAGTCCGATAATCCCAGGTTAATGCAACTTCGAACTTATTTAACAAGCTAACGATGTATCCTTGCGTGTCTATGGATGATATTGTCGAGGATTTAAAAACGTGCTGGATGTCGTCCAGTTTCATTATACCGGACCTAGCGAACGGATTAATTTCACGTATCGTTACTACGTGTGCTAACATATCGCAAAGCCATTGTGGATCAAGGAAGTACAAATCCTTTAGGGTGGCGTCGTCATAGTGTAAAATAATACCGTTCTCGTGAAGGAAAAGGGTCGCCTGATGTAGCTCCGCAGGATCCCTGAAAGACCTATGCAGCTTCTGAAGTTCATTGTTTACTGCAGCATAGTATTGGTCAGCTCTCAACACCGGATCACCACTCGATAGCTTTCTATCATGTGCAAGTTGTATCACTACATCCTCCAAGGCAAGATAACTGGCAGGAACCTTCTGCTCGAGTAATAATTCTTTGCTCCCAGGTGATCTTAAACTAAAGACAACGTCATATATCAAATTGCAAAGCATCTTTATGTTGTGTCTTGTCTTACAGCTCACTTCAATCGTTTCCATAACTTTCGGCAAGCCACATTTCTCGGCATCGACGACGTTTATGAATTTATCACGAATATATTGTTGCAATGCTTCGCTATGTTCATACGATACGTCATAGTGGGTACCAACAATGACCACCGGTGAATTAGGTGCTCTGCTTTGAATATTTACCAACCACTGAAATATTTCAGAGACACCTTTGAAACCGTCTGTAATTCTCCATACCACCAAGTATAGACTACGCTTGGACAAGAAATATTGATGCGTTGCATAATATTCTCTTTGTCCACCGAAATCCCATGTTCTGAAGTAAACCGGTCCATGGGATGATTGTCCTCTCACTTTCTTCTCGTATATCCAATCTCCAATATCGACACCAACCGTGGATATCGTTGTCCCCCTGGCAGTCTTTGCATTGATATTCTTGTTACCCATTCTTTTCGCCCAGTGCTCAGAAGATTTCTTTTTACTCGGAACTTCCCCTTCCTGTCTTAATTGTTCCAGCAAGCTCGTCTTACCGATGCCTTGGATTCCTACGATCATCAGCTT
The DNA here is from genome assembly GCA_916610135.2 of Macropis europaea. Classification (NCBI taxonomy): domain Eukaryota; kingdom Metazoa; phylum Arthropoda; class Insecta; order Hymenoptera; family Melittidae; genus Macropis; species Macropis europaea. The sequence goes on along the minus strand of OU744345.1, from coordinate 17,349,474 downwards.
CATTCGGGCGTACGGTTTGGCATCTTCCAGAATCGACTTTAAATAACCGATAACATCCATCGTTTTATATTTTTTCGACTCGATCATTGTTTTCAGGGGCTCCTGCAAACGACATCCCTGAGTATTCAAGTTCCATAAACGGGACAGCAATCCCATTTGTGGTGGCAATTCAACGATCTCTGTGTTGCCGCTTATGTTCAAGACTGAGAGATTGCTGAGTTCGTAAATATTATGCGGGATTTCCTTCAATCTGTTGTAACTAACATCGAGCATACTGACGTTGGGAAAGAGAAGATACAACTTCGAGCCGGAGTAAGTTATTTTCGTGTCCTTGTCTACGCTCTCTTCTTCCAAGTTTGGCATTTCCCCGTCGTCGACCGAAGTTAATTGAATCCTGTTCAGTAGATTGTTGGCGAGAATCAGCGTTCGTAAATTTTCCAGACGCAAATGACGTCTGTGAGTGCATACTGACATCAGGACTACGTCCCGTAAAGATGTTGCGGTCTGTCTGTTACTGCCTGGAACAATCGGAGATTGTACATTCGTTGCAGGACAGTAACACGCCGTGTTTGCTTGTTCCGTTAGATCAGCACCATCTACTTGCGGCAAGCTGGGCCACCGAGAGATTTGATTGTTGGATAAGTCTAACTGTTTCAAACTCGCAGGGTACGAAGTTATGTGGCTCATAGACCTGAGAGAATTGTACGCCATGTTTAATCTCACCAAATTAACAGCCAGGCAGGGCAATGCCACTGGAATACTGTTGAATAAGTTGTGCGCCAAATTCAGTGATGCCAATATCGACCTCGCTCCGCCTTCGTTGTCGTCTGAGACTTTCTCGGAAACCTGAACCGACTTGGTCCAAACGTGAGGACGGTCCATTTCGATGATTTGTGCATTCGCTATCTTGGTAAAAGACTCGAACTCCAACGAGTCGTCTCGCGACATACCGAAATGCGACGTTAAGCTTCGATTGCTCGGGCTGCTGTTCAACGAATCCTCTCGTTGCGATTTACGTGAAATATTTTGAGATACCTGACTCGGCAAGTCCTTCAACAAATTAAATGAAGCGTTTAATTCCTTCAATTTCGGTGCTCGCCATAGGTTGTCTGGAAGACATTGCAGCTTATTGTTTGAAACATCCATCATCTCCAGTGTGGGTAAATTCATTATGAACTCCGGTAACTGTTCCAGACGATTGTCCTGGAGGTACATCTCTTCCAACACGGGACACAATTTGTCCTTAGAATTTTTTGGTTCGGCCGTTAGACTATCTATTTTATTTTGAGCCATGTTGAGGTACCGCAAACTTTGTAGGTAAAATATACTGGATGGTATGGAGGTAATCGAATTATGAGAAATATCTATCCTTGTAATAGCGTACAACACCAGGTCGTTATTCTTGGCACTCAGCTTTTTATTAACGTGCAACACGGCGTCGATGAGCCATTGAGATCGTATTTGCGAAAGATGACACTGTTGATCGTGCCAATTGATCATTGTTGCAGTATTTGGAAATAACGTCGAGTATGTAACATTCCCAAAGGAAGATAACGCAGAAAAATGCGAAGTTTGAGTACATTCAGTCATAGCTTTCTTATTGATTTTGTATTCTGAGTCAGGATAGGCTTTTATGGATAAAAGTTTTGCCGTTAAAGGCTCGTCTCGATTTTGTGCGGCGATTTTGATTGCTTTGCACGTATTATCCACAGCACCATGCTTTAATAAAAGATCAGCAATTCTTATATCACGTTGCTGACAAGCTATTATTAACGCGCTAGAATAATTACTTTCTGGATCGTTCTGATCGTAAGGAACTTTTAGAGGTAAATTAGGATCGGCACCTGCCAATAATAAAGCGGTAACGACTTCCGTGTGTTTGCCTTTCACAGCGGCATGCAAACAGGTTTCAGTAGCATTGTTACAATACAAATCTAAGTTTAATGGACATATCATATTGTCATCTTTTTTATCAAATGCTTTACTTCTAAAGTTTAAGCTGGACATTAGTCTCTGAATTCCGCTTGAAATTTTCTTTTTTGACACAGGAAGCGGCTGCGCGACTCCCATGTCTTCTTCTTTGATTTTTCTTGCTTTCACTCTGTAATTTAACAGTAACTCTACAATTTTAATGTTTCCAAGCATGCTAGATATGTAAAGAACATTTTGCCCTGTAACATCCTGAGTATTAATATCAAATGGCATCTCATACTCAAATTCTCCTGATGAGTCTTTGTAGCGTTGATACGTATGTTGCGGATATTCAAATTTCAGTAACAAATCAATAACCAAATAATGACCGTTTATGGCCGCCGCATGAATCGGTAACCATTTCTCTACAGTCAAAGACTGTACCTGTTTAGGAAAATGTCGAAGAAGCAATTCCACGATTTCAACCTTGCCATTATAACAGGCTATATACAAGGGACAGTATTTAGTGACAGGATGCATTCTGCAATCTGCACCATGATCCAGAAGCAGACGAACTATATCTTTGTGACCCATTTCACAAGCTATGAAGAGGAGAGTATTTGCACCTTTTGGAGCCACGTTAATAATGCTCTCCAAGTCATTTGTGAGTCCTTGAATAATATTCCTAGCTGCCACGGTATCTCCCTGCATACAAGTTGCACGCAAAGAAGCATGTGTTGCAAGCTTCGCCAATTCATATTTCTCAGCTGCTACCTTAAGCAAATTTATACACACATCTTGCTTATTTTTTTCAGCTATATCTAACGGTTTCTGCCCATTATTGTCTTGAATCATCATATCGGCATTGTATTCTAAAAGTTTTTCAATGTTGGAAGTATGACCATGCTCTGCACAGATGTGTAATGGTGTCCTGTAATGACCTCTCGGTCCACACGGTATGTTCGGATTTGCTCCAGCAGACAACAATACATCCAAACACCTTGAATTTTCTGTAATAGCTGCCGCATGCAATGGCGTTCTACCCCATGAATCTTGACTATTTATATATTGTGCGTGCTCTCCTCGCAGAAGGTCTTCCAGCAATTCCGCATTATCCCACAAAGCAGCTTGATGTAGAAGTCGGCCAGGGAAATCCTCATCGATTGGAGTATAATCTTCCATGATGGAAACTACAAATGCTTACAATGTAGCTTTCTATTTTCTTACAGTAATCGCTTGTCCATAAAAGTATTAAAACATACGTGTACTTACAAATTGCGTTTATAAATGCCTTTGATTTTCAATTACATGTACATCTAGACATCGTTCGTGCGATCTTCTCTTATGATACTTCGCATATGACTTCTTATTCTGAATCCGATCGAAATGAAGTATTGTATGTTCATTGCAATTCAATATATAGATAATTTTCCAATCATTTATAGACCTGAATTCCACTGTATCCAAAGTGGGAAGTAGACATTCAATATCCTTTATATACATTTGTGAAAGTTGCGATTGTTTATTTACTTGATCTCACGTTGAAAGCGTTCCACGCTTCGCACGCTACTTTTCAAATCTCCCCGCACGTTGTCATTTCGGTGACACTGTCACTTTCGTTTCGTCATCCCTTTAAATGACATCGAGATTAAAATTTAAAATTCACCGCACAAATACGGGATTTCTGTGTATGTCGAAACACGCGTATCAATTCTAATACGATCGGATAATTTTTTACGGGAATCATGTTCAATCGATTTTCAAAAGCTTCCCGCTGATCACTGTGCATGTGCAAATTCGTTTTCAATACGTTTCGATTGTCACACTTGCACTGACAAGACAGCGGCTCGATTGTCACGATGATTTCGGAACGAGAAACGCGAGCGCAACACTAAACACAACACTTAACGATCGCCATTTTGCCAGTTCTCTTTATCGACTGTACGCACCTTTACACACGATTTTATGCATCAGTAACATCGGATCGATTTAAATAAATAGTATTACCACCGATGTTACGTAATGTCGCCACTGACCTTACCTATCAATTGATTGTATCACACGCACACCATTCAACCGCTAAAATGTCGTCATTGTCACCGCAATTGACTGTTCTTATTAAACTTTCAATTATGATCGACTACAGAATTTCTCCGCCGCAAACATTCTTTTCCGTAATATTCATAAAATATAAAGACATTGTTAATGTACTAGATTTATAAAAATACAATAATAACATACATTTTTATTTTCTTGTAATATTTTAAAAGTTAATACAGATTTCGTATCGATAATATCGTCAAAATTGTTATCGTTAATATATTGTCACTATATTGATCGATAAAAGTATAAAAATTACAGCACATTCATTAGTAACAAATTGTTCAAATTTTTGAAGATCCATTCATAATAAATGTAAAGTATAGTACTTCCGAAAAGTTTGGTTCAATACTGTGATTCTTGAAGAATTTAATATAAAATTTATTGTTTCTGGTTCATATTATGCGTATTAATTGTAAATGAGGAGAGACCTTGTGCCAAATATCAGATGTATGGAAACCAACAAATTTTTACATGAAGCAGTATTTATTATTTAAAATGTACTCGAGTGTAGTGTGTAATAAATCTTATAATAATAAAGAACAGTATGTTTAAGATGTTTATATAAATTACTATACATATGTTTATCATTCTTATACAAAATTTTGGACATATAAAAATTTATTTTTACGAATTCTTTCTTTTTTACAAATTTCATGTTAAATGCTCGTTTAATATGTTACGTGGGTGTTACATTTATAAAATACAGAAGATTTACAATGATTTGATAACAAAATATGGTGATCAATGAAAAATGATACATGGAATTTTGTCTTTAATGAAAAAGTTAGAAAACTTTTACATAATAAATGTTGATAAACTTTCTAATGTTCTATTTGGCAGCCTTCGAGGCTTAACGCACGAGCCAAATTTCTAGCAACGGCAAATCGAAAAATTTCAATTTCGTCTTGAAATTTGGGGTCGTCTCCGTGAGCTTCTACGCAACGCAACAATTCGAAACAGTCACTGGAAGACAGGATTACATCTTTAGCCTCCAACAGCGGAATAGCATCCGACAGCAGAATTGACCAGAAGCTGCAAAAAAATTGTTTTTAAAATGATTGCTTTTGATTTTGGTGCAATATATTTTCATTTACACCGTACTCACTATTTTGGTGTTAAATTTGAAATTAAAAGAGATACTAATAAACTTGCTGCTTCTTTAAATTCTCCAATTCCATACATTTGATGAAACTCACAATATTTTCCTAAGTTTGGGAACAATAACAATGATTAATGTTACATACAATTTGATTGTACTTTCATTATTGTAGAGTTTGTTTACCTAAGAATGTGAGTCTGTCACTGGCCATCATACAAAAGCCCAAATTTTCCAATAGATCACGACATTCCAGTTTTCCATTTTCCGCATATTGTTTTAAAAACTGATCTGCAATATACGTTGTAAAACCACTATCTTGAGCCTTTAATGCCCATGTGAGTGCATTGCCAAGTCTTCCTTGTTTTATAGATTTTATTCCTTGGATTTTACATATGCTGGTAACTGTAACAAGAGTTTTTGGGTATTTAATATACTTTGTAGAATTCATAAAGAAACATTAATACCAACCAATATGGTCCATTTTATTATCTCGTGCTATGTCTATAATCTTGTTTACTCTTGCCTCTGATCCCATTGGTAAGGACTGTAATAGTATCTCCAGCCTAGCTAAACCTTGTGTGGGACAGTGTATTAAATAACTTGCACCACATTGCCACAAAGAATGATGTCCCATCAAAGTGTTGCCATATTCCAATATAAGTGACTCATGAAGTTGGCTAGTGACTCTAGTACAAAAGGAAAAGATATTTTAAATGTTATTTCTTTTTCAACTATATTATCAATTATTAAGTAACTTACTCAATCTGATCTTTGTCCAATATTTTAAGCCTGTTACAAGCATATAGTAAATCTACTAAATGCGCAGCAAACCATCCATTATCACCCATGTATTGTATTTCCTTAATAACCTGATGTAAATCACTTTCCATTAAAGCACGTATAGCATTGTCAGAAGGTCTGTTAGCTTGCCACCTCTTGAAAATAATATTTGCATGTTGTGATAGTTGTGGTTGTTTACAACATGGGGATGTATAGAATAATTCTGCAGCCAACAATTCATACCAAGCCTCTGTGTTCGATGAAAAAGTCCATAGTATAGCTTGGTCTCCTGAAATTAACTGCATTCAATGTGTTTAATAATTTAAAAGAAGTAACATTGTGGTTTGTTATGTACATGCATATAATGCTATTACATTCACCTTCATGAGCTGTTCTAATTTGGAATCAACAATGAAAGTGTTATTATTTAGATTTGAACATAAATCTAAATGCCAATGTTTCCAGCGCATAGTAAATTCATTTATAGAATAACCACCATACACATTATACACAGGCATTGTTTTTAGAATATTTTCAGCCATTACAAAAGCAGGGTGGTCTGCTTTACTGTGCAATGTTAAAAGAGCTCGAACTAAATCCAATTTTCCATGTAACGCACAGCCTATTACCGCTTCCCAATAATTTGCTTCATACTCCAAATCGGCTCCAATTGTTTTTCCTGCTAATATCTTAAGCGCTATGAGTTCTCTGGATGGAAAATGGAATCTAATCCATTCTAATAATTGCGGCAAAATTACATCACCTAAATATCAAATGTTGAACATTAATACTACTTATTTCATTTACTAGATCTTATTGACAATTATTGCAAAATACTTTACCTGGTACTACATCTACATAAAGAATCTCGGTCAAGTGCCACACACATTCTATTTGATAAAAAATAGTAAGAAAATTTTCTAACGATTCTCTTTTATCAGACAAAGATTTTGCACATATATCTTGTAAACCTTCTATACATGCTCTCAAAATAGATCTATATAGTTTGCTGTGTCGTAAAAGTTCTGGTCTAACATCTCCAGAAGACGATTTAAGTTTTTGAATGGATAAGAAAACTCCATTACTTTCATTCACAAGTTTACGTAATTGTGGTGAAAACAAGATTACTTCTGGCCACATAACATGTACTGTCGGATCATATTTGCCATTGTATTTTTCGTTAAATTTTTTGGCAGCATATATACCAATTTTATTGCTGTTCACCCAACTGGCAGCGATGCTTGCACCTTGACGGATATTTGGAATTTCCTATAAATAAAAATATATCACCGCCAATGCATATATTCAAACAAACAATATTAGATTATAACATTACAGTGACAGAAGTGATCAAATCAGAAAATTCTGTTTCTTTTAACTTTTAAGCTGGCAAATTTAGAAAAGAATCAGTATTTTAATTCTTCCAGTATTGCATTTATTGCATTATAATAAAGAAAAAATTAATGTATCGCAGAAACTAATATTGGATAGATCAAACGATCAGATTGTAGGTTAGGTACTGATTCAAAACACGCGGTTAATAATAATTTATTGCTAACCACAGTTGGAGGATCGTCGGTTTCCACCATTTTGACAGTAAATCGATAAAAACTGTCGCTTGAGGCACGTGTTAATTTGTAACAATGTTCATATCAATTTTATATCCACAGTGAAGTTATTTCAATGTTTTCCCGCGAATTAAATGTACAGTACTGTCAACTACTGATAGCCGACAATTCGATTATAAAATGATCGACATATCGAATGTTTCGATGTAAATCGATGGTAACGATACGTTTAATCGAGATATAGATGTAGTAACGATATTTTGAAGAGAATTTAAAATTTTTACAGCGTATGCGAATTAAATTTTGAACGTGATGGTGGAATTATAAAAATATTAATGTGATTCGTTTACAAATATATTTTTAATATCTAAGTGCAAAATAACACATTGTATAGTAACAGTATGATCAATAAATGTTTTTCTATACTTTTGAACATTTCAGATACGATGTTTAAATACAAGTAAGTGTATGTTAAGTATTTTTAAAAAATAAGTTAGACAAGGAACTAACCTTAATTTAAAAAATAATGTGTAACTGGGGTTATTTTTATGAGGAAAGTTCTACAGTTATAAACATTCATAATAAAGATTGTTATCCTAAAAATATCTAAAAAATAAGAGTGTGAAATTACTAAGAGGTGTGAATTTTTTAAAAATGTAAATGGACAATTTTTTCACATGATTACGACATAAAGAAAAATTACTTCTTTTAACTATAGTTATACATCTTAAGTGATTTGCTTGAAATTAATCAACTGAAATTTCTTAATTCCTTTCGTTTTCAGATGAAAAATTATATAGTCCTTGATTCCCAAAAGAGGGATACAGATTAATGCAAACGACTTTTCGATTGTGTAAGTAAAATTTTTTTAAATAAAAAAGGTACAGTAGAATGCTGATTATTCAAACAATGAGTGTTCGAGCTTTCGATTATCCGAACAGTTTTAAGGTCAAAGGGGACAAATAGCGTTCACAACATTCACTTTTTGAAAAAAATGAAATTACAGATTTCGATGAAAGTTGGCTGACCAGCATTCTGTGAAGCATGAAATCCATCAAGAATAAACACTCAATATGTGAGTGGTTTTGTAAAAGAGATACAAGAGGGACAACTACACCCTGAAATGACCTTGAAGTCTGAAGAGGTGACTAAAAGAGTATCACAATCTGTCATTGTCTGATCTAAAAAATATATCGCCGTCGAGGGACATTTTAACACATATTAACATAAACGGTAAGTTCACATCATTCTAATGCTGCCAGGAGATAGGTCACTGTTTTTGAAGTCGAAGGTTATTTCAATGTCATATTGTTATACTTGTATGGGTATTCGTATGTACTACAAGATTCAAGAGAAAATGAAACATACGTCATTGTATAAAAAACATTAACCCTGAGAACTACGAAACAAGTGACCATTAAAAAAAATTTCTTTGTCATATCATACTCGTATTTTGAAACCATTCAAATTCTGTCTGAAACATTTTGTCGTATTTTTAAAACTTTCAGAAGGAGACGGAGTTTCAGGTTCTGGTGGGACGTTCTGCATACTAAAAGGATCCCTTCCCGTTTATCCAACAAATAATAATAAACCTCACTCACCGGGTGAAAATAAGGTTGTTTGATTATCAGAAAACTTTAGGTATTGAAAGAAAGTGTAGTGTAGTGTAGTGTAGTTAGTATACACATATCGACAAATAAATCAACGAAAACTGCTATTTCGCGGCATTTCTGTCAAAATGTCAGCGACTTTGCACAAAATACGCACGAGCTCGCGTACATCATCACGAATCCACGACTGAGTCATTGAAAACTACTATTTCGCGTCATTTCTTCCGAAATGTCAGCGATTTTTTAGAATTTTTAGCTGTTTTCACACGTGCATCCTGATAACAATTCATGCCCGTTCGTTTCAGACGTATCCAGATTTCATCTAGATAAAAATTGTACAAGCAGCGCAACACCCTGTACACCGGTGGCACGAGTACGGTTCGTAGGTCGGGCACACCAACGGTGGTCGAACGTGGCCGAGGAAAAACGACCCTTAGCACGAACGATGAAGACTGAAATCCGCACGGGCAGTCTGAGCTTGCGCGGTGCTTTCGGAAGGCGCGTCCTGGCTCCATCGCCTTTGCGCTCGGGCTTTTACTCGTCGACGAGCTTTCGTGCTGGAGTGTGCGCGTCTCGGCTGAGGTAAAACGAGAGACAGAAGGATAGAGAAGGACAGACACGGTCTAGTTCGCGTCCAGCACGTACGAATTCCATAGGGGAGAGACCTTCTGCCCACGAAGGCCAGATAGAGACGTTTTACCCGCGAAAATGTAATGATCGAGTGTCCCGAAACAGGCTACGCTATAGGGGGTGAATTGGAGATCGCTTCCCGGTTTGTAAATCGCGAGTGAAGCATCTCGTGGAGAAGCTCCATGGCGTGAAACGTCGGCGTAGTCAAGCAGTTTGTCTTCGTGAAAGCCTGAAACTCGACAAATAGTCAGGTACGTACTTTGATTCTTCAGCATTTAACACGTACGTAGGAATAACTCGAAGATCAGTTCGCAGTCGAGTTGTCTTTGTTTTCCTTGATTCACTGCCGGCTTCTCTGACTTTCTAGCGCAACCGTAAACTTCTCGAAGAACGTTGGAGGATGTCAAATGTTTTACGTTACCATTATTGTTAAATCGTGTATGCACGAAAGTTCATTCACTTGGATCTTTGGAGGATGATGTAATTTGACACCGGCTTTCGCATTTTCGTCGCAACGAATGCAGATTGTAGATTGGACTAATAATGAATATTTAGAAGGACAATCTATCGTGCTTCGTGAACTATCCTGTGGTAACAGCGTTTTCCGCAAAATTCCGTTCTATCGAGCAGACATACGGCTACGTACGACGCAGTAGGTCGTCGGTGTACTCCCCTTTCACCTTTCGTTGAACAATGAAATATCATTTAAACATTCTGACGATACGAAAATGTTCACCACCTTTCAAGTAACCGAACACCGGTATCTCTTTTTCAAAATAATCGAATTTCCGTGCCGTTCAATTTGTACCTAACACTGACCAGTTATTATTATTTTTATTCAGGGCTATGTAGAGGTGAACAAACAATTTTAGCAATCTTTTCACGTTAGACGAAGCTACGAGTGATCACGGATATAGGTGAATTTTCTTAGCAGTGGATGTTGTTTTGTTCGTTACCCTATCGGAGGTCGAACTCGCCTATAAGTCGGCATTTGTGTATAACGATATACTCGTATTACGCCTCGGATTTTCGCAACAGGTTACATTTGTGGATTCTGACCAAACGGCCAGACAGAAACAGTGAAGAGATCGAGCTGCACGTAAATTAGATTCACCCACAGCATTGTGTAGTCTGTCAATATTTTTTCTTTTTTTGCACGAACAACTGCGACGTCGTTTCCGTGGAACTGTATCGCTGACAGCAGTTAGGATATCTAGTTAGGATTCTGAATAAATGGACAAACTATGAGTGGAGAAAGACATTTTGTGTTTGTTTGAAAAGTAGCATTTTTTTTGAGGACCAAAAGAGGAAATATTAGATTGTTTTATGATAAATGTTGTCTCTTTGTATGTTACGCTTGAGTTACCATAGTGATCAGTTAAATTTGCACTAATGATTTTCGTCTGATAGCGTTTTATTTTGTAAATTTTACTCCATTGTAATTTCTGTTTAGTCGGGAGCTTGCAGGAAACAGTGTTTTAGTATCTTTGTTAACTTCTTTAGGATTACTATCACATACACGTGTGTACGTTCAGTTTTTCTTATTATAAATATTGTTAACAAACATGTAATGCTTAATGCTCACGTATAAGTACATTATTTTTTTAGAGTTGTCTGATTCTTTCATTTTTATGTTTGTGTTGAATAACTGTGAAATTCATATCGAATAAATACAATTGTTTTAACTACCACAAACCTGTCTCTGATGGGGTTACAGTAAAAATAAAGAAATAGGATTATCAAGCAATCTATGTTAATGTTTTTGAACTGAAGCTTAGCGTAATCGAAATAATGAAAAATGTATATTATTAAATATTCAGGCAATTTTTTAACAGAGAAAACAATGTCTAAGATGAAAATGCTAGCGAAAACAATGTTAGAGAATTCCTTGCTTCAAAGAATTTCCATCTTAGTCTAAAATATTCATCTAATTGAATGATTGATATTTCAACCCCTTGTCTTATGATTTTTCAATGTCTGTTTCACGTTGAAGTTTATTATTCAGGTGTTATAAGGGGAGCTGTAGAAAGAATATTTATGGACACGTACAATTAGCTTTAGATAATTCTCTGAAAGTCAAGTGAAATTCGTATTTACAGCATACAGACCATAATTTGCAACACGAGTGTGACTCGTTATTATAAGGCAAGGAGTAATCATGGTTCATTTTTTCCTTTACAGTTACATTTGATTTTACACCCCAAAAGATGGCGCTTAAGAGGAAAGAAAACTTTCTTATACTGCCCAACGGGCTATAGTTTAAAGTGTTTTGCACTTTTCTTTCCTATCTTTTGATTTACAATATGTTTTACATAACATTTTATAGCCTATATCTTTTACACAATTTATAACCGTTTTATCGTAATTATATCCAACTTACAGTAACATTATAACACATTATAGTGACTTATCTGTAAATACAAAATTGCAGTATAAATTTATAAAAATATATAGAATACAAAGTTTTGAAATATCTTTTTCTTTACTCTTTCTGTATAGGGGTTAGTTAAAAATCTATAACTGATGAGTTATAATCGCTAGAGGTCTGTGCTCTGAAAACATTTATTGTACCACCATTTAATCATTCAGTCCATCACACATTTTGTTTACAATTCCAAAGTTGTATAACTTTTCCTCACAGTTTCGGAAGAGTTTGAAACTTTCCAACCGAAAGAATACGTTCATCAAAATGTCTAGCAACAGAGTTAGCGAAACTCTCTCTCTCTCTACGTACAGTGCAGCCGGTGTTCAAGATCTGATTTCCTTACGGAGTGATAAAGTTGTGTGAATAGGTGATCATCTGATTGCTTGGCAGAGTTAATTGAATATACGTGGAAAGTTCGTCCCTCGAATGCTAAACAGATGAAACTGCGTGTCTCGTGGCAACAAGGAGACTGCCACGATCCTCCGTTGATAACTTTACTATCACCGATTTCTTTTGTGTCGGTTAGAACAAACCTCCTATGGGTTCCTCATTGTTCAATATCGTCTGCGTTACATCGGTGTGAGCTTCGAGGATAGCAGTACGTTTATTTGACGCTGTGCCAGCCTCTCGAAGATTCAGCGATAGCCGTCGAAACTTTGTATATTTTCCTCGAAGAGGCTGCACGCATCCCGAGAAAAGTATCATAGACTGAACGTATACCTCACCCTTTTCGAATAGTATAAAACAGATCTGTAGAAGAGTTAGTAAGTTCGAGCCTGAAGACTGTTACCAGAGCATTACAGAGCATATCATACTCGTGTTATTTCGACATTGTTGGAATTTCATCCTCCTCAAACGACCACCATCGTCCTGATATCCTCACTCTTAAATACTGCGCTGCATCGGTGACCCCTGTCCTGCAACGCGGCGATGAAATTACGTTTTATCAAATCTTTAGTCTTCGACCGGATCTTTCTCGGGGTCGAACGCGAAAACTAGGTTGAAAGTCTAGTCCATGCACTGCACGAACGTAAACACTGGATTCGGTCGATGATCCAGGCAGAGAATAAAATAAAAAAGACAATAGCGCGATTTCGAATATCATCCTCTTTGCGTTGACATTTCACCAGTGGATTGCCGCGGGGGTCACCGGTGACCGACGCCTCGAATTTTTGTTAATTAAATAACTATTGATTCTGACAGTACTCTGCGCAACTTTCACATTTCAACGCTGATGTAGAAACTGATGCGCACGATTCAATAAAAATACATTATTTTTCTGTATCATTTATATTCAAATACAGTAATTTATCTCATGTCTGACTAAGAACGACTGTTATCACTGTGACAGACAATGTGTTAACTTTCAGCCACGTGAGACACGTACATACAGTTTGTTTTGAATTAGAACTCGAATTGATCAAACGTATTTATTATATTAGGTACGCTCTCGTTCAAAAGACAGGACCCTCACCATTTTGACAAACTTTAACATGTTGATTGCCGTGAGGGTCACCGGTGACTGGCACCTCAAATTTTATTCAATTCAATAAATAGGAATTCTTATACAATGTTCAACATCATTTTTGTAATAATAATAATAATATAAAGTACGTACTATACGTTCAAATAATAAAATATCTTTTTCCTTCGCGATTTATACTTAAAAGAGTAGATTAGAATGTGTCTGCCTAGGCATGGCAGTTTCCACTGTGGCATTCAACCTGTTAATTGTATAACGTAAATTATTTAAATTGTATAGCTTTATTGTTCTGTGCCTTTATGGATATATATTCAATACTAGTAGAATACAATAAAATGAAATGTGTAGTTGTTCTTTAAATGTTTTAAACAATGAAAAACATAATTGAAGTGTTGGAAACACGTCTCGTCTTGATCAACGCGGACGGAATTTTCTTGTTCATTCTTTCAAACCACGATAGCTGTCCAAAGTCACAAGCAGAGCTGTAGAACATTCTACAAGAAGAGTAAAAAAACATTAATGCAGAAATTGTAAAAAAAACTAATTGCTAGGATGCCAAAATTAGTAGAAGCGGTACTTAAGGAGCATGTGGGTATGTGAACGAAAGGAAACTTTAGTTATTATTAATGAGTTTGGTAAGGTTTTGAATAAACTATTGCAGACGTTTGTGATTACACGCATAGCTAATTGTGTAAAATATGAAAAAAGATTGCTTACTTTTAAATATTTTAACGAATCCAATTAGTTTTTTAGGCCTTTATAAAATTTTAGTAGAATTAACCATCTCATTTCGATTTCCTTTTTATTTCTGCCGGCGTGAGTATTGAGATCATTAAAAAATATAAAATTATTTCTTAACAATTTTAACACAACGGGTTAATGGTTTTAATGTGCCTTAAGGGACCATTTATAGGACAGACCATAAGTGAATATAATTACCATATTTCTCATAAGAAAAATGGTTGCTCTTACTCATTGTTAGCGTACATCCTTAGAACAATGTATGCCATAAATTACGTACGAGTTTGCACGTATGAATAATGAAAGAAACATGAAGGAATTATTTTATTTTTTATGAAAAACTATCGATATTTAAATATTCTGAAAGAATATAGTTCCACCGAGAATATAAATTATTTAGCAAAACAGTTGGCGTTATAATCTAATGCTATTAAATAAGTGTCTGTTTCGAGGATCAGAATTACTCACAGTTACAATTTTGTATGAACAATAAACACATTCGAAAATTCGTGATAAGAGGAATAAATGCACGTGTTCTAATTACTAATATCCAAGAGGTCGAGCTTGTTATTGTACAGAAATATTAAGTAATATGTTCATTTCAGAATAATGCTGTTGCTTCATAGTATAATCATAAGGTTAGAATAGCTTGCACGGAATAACAATTTCTTTTGTTATCTGCAAAGTATTGAGCGAATTGTGAAATATAGTTGATTCGTTCGCGTTTCTCCACGGAGTTCTTTAATTATCTCCAAATGTAAATACGCCGACGGTTCTCCTTTCGCGAATGAAGACTGCAATATTTTTAATTATAACAGTACATAATGTGCTCACATTCTTCGGTTGGCTTAATAATGGTTTCGCGTAGTTTCATTACATTTAGCGTTCCTTTCAGTAGTGTTTACCAACACGGCTGTTATTATTTTGAACAAAAATATTGTTTAACTTCTTGCAATTTGTGATTACACTGTGATTCCTAAAAAATGTCGAAGAATTTAGGGTCACATAATAGCTGCATAGAAGAATAAAAAATGTTTAAACAACATAGGGCCCAAAAATCAATCCTTTAAGTGTTATGCATGCTTAACCTGTTAAGTGGGGAAGACAAATTAATCCATTGGTGTAGAATTTATGTAGTTTAAATTACGGTACTATATTTCATAATAAAATATAATAAAAATAGTGCTGCCACTTACTTATCGTAGCAGACGCTGATCTTGATTTTAATTATTATAAAATTCTCGCACGTGAAATCTAGTACCTCAAACGCTATGATGAGTACAGCTCGTTACTGCAAATTTTGGCATTAGGTTACTAAGACGAGCCAGACTCGTTATTTGAGTCCAAGGGGTTATCCTGTAAAAATTGTTCTGCCGTACGCAAGGCATTTGTTAATTTTTCTCACAGTATTTGTTGAATATTTAAACCTGTTAATTGCGGAAGACGATTTAACACGTCACTTGAAAATATCTGTTCAATGGTCGAAACAATTTACCTTATTTTTATTAATTTTTAACTACAAACAGTAGGTGCTCTAAGACAAAAAAATAACCCAGTTAACAGTTTAATATCGGTCCACGTGTTACTATGCTCCGTGCGGAGAACGCCTATGTGCGTTCAGTTACTGTACTTATTCAGCAAGTTTAGCGACCTTCCGCACATGACGTACGGTTATCGTAAAAATTTCTGCATGAGAACGTTGCTTCTTTCAAAAATTAGTATTAATTTACGCAAGTATGTTTACCGAACACTTTTTATTACAGTCAACTCTGTAGATTATAATGAATTAAAGAATTACTGTTCCTTCCGTGTACCAGTATTTACATAAACTGGATCTTTGTTGATTAAACGAGAAAGTACCTTGTTAAAAGTATGTATCACAGTACTTACAACGACTTATTATAGTCTTGTGTGCGCTGTAAAAAGCTTTCGAGATGAGATAAAGATAGTGTATACGTGGTCATATTGTAAATGTAATTATTAAAAAATTGATACCATGTAAACTATAAATATATTTTTTTGCTTTAAAGGGACAGTTTTTAATAATATTCTGTATACGGTGACTTACGAAATTGATCAAATGAATACGTTCTTTCAACTTTCTTTGATTTAACATTTTTTCAGGGCATTGTTGCTTAAAGAAATGTTTTGTTGTCTCATAAATCTCGTTTCGTATATCCCTCAAAAATTTGTAACTAGGCAATTGTACTAGACTTATTATTATTGTACAGGCAGAATTCATTAGTACATAAAAATATCATGCACAAGTAATATAACTAAGTAAACATGCACAGTTAAGAACAGTAACAATAAACAAAAAATAGCTAAAAAGTAAGCACGATCAAATTAAAGAAGGAAGTAATTATCAGATTACCGACGCTTAACCAAAAACCATATATTGTAATACAATATTTTTTCACTTCTTTAGAGGTAAATAAATCAAAAGTATGTAATAATCTGCTTCTTTCTCTACAGATTAAAAAAATATATTTTTTATGTAATATGTACTGCTCAAAATAATTAAAGGTTTGTTATTTTCATTAAATTTATATGTTCTCCTAAATATCATTAAAGAACAACATATTGAATGTCTAACTTTGCAACATTTTCATTCAATGTTTACTCTGTACAGTATTTAGAAGGTTCATAGTATTTGACATTTTAGTAACCAATTAACTGTTTCGCTGTTTGGTCCTCTAATTATTTTGAGCAGTGTATATGTTGTATGTATTATATTTGAACATATTAAATTGCATGAATATCCACTGTAATTATGGAAATATTTGATCAATTTATGTATCACTGCACATACTGTTTTCTTTTGTCGAAAGACATATGTAAAAGACAAAGGCTTTTTTATAGAAAGGTTTAAAAAATGTTCAGCGATTAAGGGAGATAATTGACGATCGATCAACGGCTTATTGAAGCGAAACGAAAAGCTTCGTGCGGTGTCGAAAGTCAAGTGTTCGGCACACATATTCCTGGCTGCACCCTGTCGTATCTCTGGTGCTTTTAACTATAACGCTTGCCTTTCGATCGTGTTTGATTTGTCGGTGTGTTCTTCGTTAAACCGGGATCTCCGTGTGTCTTTCTTTGTAAAATGCATCTCGTCGGCACAAGGGGTCGATAAATCCGACAATCAGGAAGAAACGTGCTCGTGAATTCCTTGAATACGATATCAAGTTGTACTGGGGTTCAGAGCAATATTTCGCAATTCAGACTACACGGTTTTACGTAAAATATCAATCACCCCATGTTTATTTGAAATTTATTTGAAAGAGTGAATTAATAGATACAGAATATTGGGTTGAGTCATAAATAACTTCCGACGCATGACAGATTTCTTTCTTTCTGTAAATCAAATAGTTTGTCTGAGCTACTGATTGCTTCATATTTGAAGGTAAAAGATCCCTAACACGAGAAGATCTTTTGATAAATCATCAATAAATTTAAGATAACGAATCGGAAGCTATTCACGACTCAACCTAATGTGAGACTCGAAAAAAATTAGAGAAGCAAATTTCTGGACAATTCCATATTGCGCATCGGATGTGAGAAATTAAAAAAGAATTCTGTATGTAGTATTGCAATATTTTCATTCGATATCTACTGTATATGGATTATTAGTGCGTAACACTGAACTGTCGAATGGTGGTGTGTATGCGTAACCAAAATAGATGAAATTTGACGACTCAGAAATTCAGTCAGATTCAAAATTAATTAGTTGATTTTTCAGTGAGATTAAAAACACAGCTCCAATTATGTCAGTTTTGATAAATGACAATCATAAAAGAAATTTTGAAATATCTACAACTTTTTGGTACAATTTATATATTTAACTGTATTTTGTTAATATAATAGAACCTCTATTATTAGACGTAATGGAAACGCTGTTCGAATAATCGAATGACTACGTTTTCACACGAAAAGTTACGTTTATTGTACAACAGTATTTTTATCACAGAGAACAGATTTAGATTTAGCATGTTACACGTATGTATCTCTTTCTTTGCGAAACTATTCACGTGTAGCTACAGAATAATATATAAAAAAGTTCCGAAAATTTAGGAGCATACAGTACTCACTAAAACAAAAAGTGTTCAGTGAGCATGGTTCCTTAAATTAATTCTCAATTTGAAAGAAGTAACTTTTTCATTGCATAAGTTTTTACGGTAACCGTGCGTCACGTGCGGAATGCCGTTAAACGTACTGAATAAGAACACTATCTGAACGCCTATGGGCGTTCTCCGCACGGACCTTAGCAGTGTATACAAAATGCTTTTAAGCATATGTAACATTTAGAGTATTAATTGACTATGTGCTGTTTATATATCAGGCTGTCCCTAAATTCTTCGACCTTTTTTTATTAATCACCTTAAATATCTAAATGTACTAACACTACATTGCTACAATACTAATACTACATTAGTATTTACTAATAAAGAGATTTCATCTGAAATTCGGAGTTCAAATTGTTGAATTTCCATTGAAACTTAGTACTTCATCTTTTCAGTTTTTAATATCACAAACTGTTGAAAACTGACTGGTATACATACATATATACTGTTTATAGTCATTCGCAACTGTATTCACGATTGAATTATGACAAACAATCTTTCCATGGACAGTGGAGGTTTTACTGTATTCGATTTCGAACATTTTATGGAATCTATTCTTTGCACGAGAAAATTTCGTCGAAAATTTTCGTTCGACGTTGAAGCATGCCACGCATAGGCACGAGTTTCAGTAGGCGCACCGCGAGATTCATGATGCTCGATTTCAAATTCAGGTCCGTCTGTCCTTCTTAATGGAAGTGCAATCGATTTTGAAGGACCACGACGATTGCTGCCAGTTCGAAAGGTTATTCGCATGACCCACATTCGACCGATGCGAATATTCATACGGAGGAAATTAAACGGATCATGCAAACACGTATGATCATCGACTGCGGAATTCTTCGTTGAAAATTGATAATACGCATTGACGTGACTCGATTGCACATTTTCTTCTTCACGGAGCTACCGATGATTATAAAAAAAGCTCGAATAATGTGCGAACGTTAAGGTACAGGGTAACGTGTTTGATAAGTAGCCTGCAGATGTTTGTGCAAACATACATGTTCAGAGTTCAATATTTCTTGTGTTCGTGGAGTTCAATAAATGAAACTTTGGCAAGACTGTATTTTCTGCTTGAAATGTTTAAGATATGTACTTCTCATTTTATTAAGTTATTGAATGTCCATCATTGACCAATTTGGATATATTAAATTGCAGAAACATCCGCAGTCTAGTGATAAGAGAATAATATTTCACGTAGATGCGTGTTAAATATGTTCCACTAGCATGCCCTACACACTTATCGAACATTGAGGATCGATTTTTTCGAAAGCAGAGCCTCTTAAAAACAATTTTTAATCTTCATTATCGACATTCTTTTATATGAATTTTCTTATACAATTCTTCATTCATAAAGATAGAACTAGTTTTTAGTGATCGATAATTCTATACGCTTCCGCCGCGGAAGGCTGAAATTGAAAAACTTCAGCGTGTCAAATTTAAAAGAAAAAAAAAATGTGCACGTTCGGGTACATAATTCGAGTTGTGCAGTGTCATCAACTAAAACTGCAGTTTCAATGTTGTAAAAAATCGCGAACAAACCCATAAGAAAGTTAAAAAAGGCTGTCTATTCTCGCGTCTTTTATGACAGACTGTTTCCGTGTTTACGTGAATCCGATTGGTCGGGGAACACATAAATATGAATATTGTGTCTCGAGACGTATGTTAGTGTAAATCAGAACGGTCGTATACTGCATCCGTCTTTCAAGAGCATAATGGCAAACAGAAAGGATTGGCGGGCTGCCAGTCTTAAAATAACGAAAAAGTAAGTAAGGCTGAGGATTTGCATAATACCAGAAGGAATATTGTCCGTCAAAGGAGCCCCGGGATACCTTTGATAACAAGCTGTGGTAGAGTTCGCAAATAATAGCTCTGGTACTTGCAACACACATAGGAACTTTATTTATTAATAACAAGTCCATGTAGAATAATCTTCAAGTCCCACCAGTAAATAAGTTCAGCTTCAAAGCCCTCAGTACAATTCTTTTAGTAGTTCTAAAAAGATCAAACTAGTTCTAATTAGTTCTCAGAAGGTTCTTACTGGTTCCAGCGAGTTCACAAATAGATCTCAAAAAATATTTTTGGTTTTTGAACAGGCAAAACCTGGGTCTAAACTGAAAAGCCTGTAGAGTCCCCTGAAGTAAACGCTTCCTTATATTTTGAAACAAATAAACTGAACTTTATGACACATGAAGATAGTCAGTATTAAATGTCACACGAATGCTCATGCAGGAGACAATGTTAAAAAACCAGCAATGAGGGAATAGTTCTACAAAACGTTGTAACTGTACTATCCTTAAATAAGTAACCGAGGCTCCCTCCAAAATGTTCTTTAGAAAGCAGTGTACCAAAGTGGGGGTGTAAAATAACAATAAATGGTTGAGGGGGTTTTTCTGCAGGTTTTGTGTACACCACGTACGATCCACCATGCGAGGGATGCAGGCATACAAGGTCTGGCACACACATGGGTTTACACGTCAATTGTTGTTGAAAGCACAGGATGACCTCCAAGTGTCCAAGTCCTGGCAGAACTTGAGGTCTTTCTTGCAACCAAGATTTGCAAGCTATGTGTCACTATTCTTTAGAATCTCAAAAAATAACAGGGGTCACGTACGCATCTTACACTTACAGTTAGAGTACGGAGCTGAGCACACCATATGGCTGATCCTTATCTAAAAGTAACAAGCGTTGTGGTATTGTTTATTTTCAAAAGTCTACTGTTTCGTAAACAAATAAAAAGGTGTACAAATTTAATATCTAATAGAATTTTTATTCTTTCTGTGTATGATACGCCTCAATATTAGGCCATAGCAGACGTATCATTTTAAACGAATAAATGCGCTTTTAGGTCTCAGTGACAGTTTTCATTGAGCGTATACAGAGCGTATACAGGGAGACCCGAAATCTGTGGACCCTCTTCAGGAATTGATTCTGTACTTGAAAACAATGAAAAGAGTTCATATAAATACATGTTCTATTTGACATTGTTTACGAGATATAGAGAATTTTGTCTTGTATCATTTGGTATCTGATGAACTTTACAGGAGATGCTCAAAATGAGTGCCTTGCATTTGAAGGCATGCCTGTAGATGTCTCATCATTGATCTCGTTACTCTTTCATTATTTTCTGGTGTTACTCGAAGTTGTTGAAAATTTCACTCAATCCTGTGATGCAGCACTTCAACGTTTTCAGTAGGCGTTGCTTACATAACGGATTGCATGTGTCCCCACGAGTAAAAATCCAGTGGACATTATTTGTAAACAGAACGGAAAGAGTAGTAGCAGCTTCGCTAACCAAAAGAATTATTACAACAAGAAACTCGCTTTATTTCGTAAACGAAGTCTAATAGAGCAGATGTTTATATGAACATTTTTTATTCTCTTCAAGTGCTGAATTAATTCCTGTAGAGGGTCTTTGCTTCATTATATCTACCCTCAGTAATGTTATTATTGTAATTGTTCCTACTATTACTACCACCATGACCACCACCCCTACCTCTATCGTTATCATTGTAACCATTACTACTATCACTATAATTATTATTTTAACCATTGTATATAGAATAGCACAAGCCAACGTTCAAACCTTGTCGTCCACACTCATGGTTTAATCCTTAAGTGGATTATTGGGGCCGTAATAATTGTTTAACATGTGTTGATATAATTGTTTGAAGATTTATGTAACCTTCTATTATCTTATTATGCTTCCAATGCTGTAAGGAAAATTGATTTCTACTTATCTATTCGGTAGAAATTGAACAGTTATTAGTCTGAAGTTGCACAGGGCCGCTACGGCCCCAATAATCCACTTAAGGGTTAAGGGCCCGTCCCCACTACGGTCCAAAGATTCTTTCTCTCAGCGGTTCTCCCTCCTCCGAGTTTTTCCTTGAGAAAGTAAGTTTTTCCTCCGCCTTTGGTCAGCTCAAATTAACCAGTTTTCTCAATCAAAGCAACGACCATCATTTATGAACCTCGTTTCTCCGACCGGGACAGGGACTCAGATCACTTTTTCGGGAAACACACACCCCGTGAGTGATCGAACGTCACAGCCTCACATATTACGGGACACCCTGTATATCTAGCCGCAGTACTCTTATTGTTAGAGCTCTTTCACATGCAGATACAGTATCACGATTCTGATTTTGTGTATCCTGCGTACCTGAGCCGCTAGCGATTGTTTTCGTACGAAGGCGTCTGATGGAACATAAACAAATCGCGTCATTCACACGGAAACTACTGTATCGCTCAGTATCGCACAAAATATTCAGCATGAAGAGTGTTTTCGATAATGACGAATATATTACCTCAATACAAAATGGCCTGTCATTGTGGGATAAGACTGGAGAAAGGTGATGGTTGCCGTACACGGAGACGAGGAGATTATCAAAAAAGCCGTTTTCTCTTCTTACAATAGACTATTAATGGCGTGAACTCAATGTTTCCTTTTCACTTTTTTTAGTAGCTCTTTTATGTAAAAGCCGAGCAGATAAAACTTCAATCTCATCCATCTTCTCAAAAAGAAAAACTTTGTTCAGCACTGTGTGTTTAAGACAAGAAGATAAGATGTTTAAGACAAGAAGGCAAATAAAGAATAAATGGGTATCACTCAGCTACACAATTAGGTGGATACTATATCATACGAGTATCTTTCTGTATTTTATTCCCGGACGTGTATTTCATACACGTATCTCCGTGTGAAAGAGCACTAAGGATTGAAACCGACCCCTGTCGCTGTTCTTAACCGTCTGAAAAATTGCCGTGACCCTGCACGGGGTCGTTCGAAGTGTTTAGGAAAGTCGAGCAGACGGAAGTGGCGATTCGGGATTTTCTTGAAAAAGGTTGTAACTCTGTGGAAAAATAGACAGATCGATGGGCGCGTGGAGCGGCGGCAGTTTGTTGTCCCGTGCTAAAAACGGGCTCCCACCGCGGCTTCCTGCACATGAGATCCTCTGCACAGTTTCGATTTCGTTTTACGACCGATACGTGCTTTATAACGATCGTGTCGCACAGGAAAAATGAAACTCGGCGGGTCTGGATGTACAGGGTGTGCTGGATGTTATCTCGCAGGCGAGAGGGAGGTTGTCCCTCGTGTAAAAGCGAAAATATACAGGACGCGTCACAATTCGTGGCGCAGAAATGGACAGATTGATTCTTCGTGTTAAAATAAAGCGAAATTTCAGAATAAGTTGTCATGCGGTGCTTGTCACTGGCGGATGAGGGTCGAGTTTTTTAAAAAAGGTTGTTAATGACGCACATGTTACAATATGTTCAATGAGGTGAATAATAATGTTCTGACTGTGCTTGAAGGTTTGAAAGATGTCCGTGCTATGCCTTTTATACCTTAGCATTGTCTTTATTTATTTCGTTGATTATTCTTATGTCTACGTTACTTCCGATTTTCTTGATTGTAATCTTGATTCCTGACAAGCTTCGTTTAAAATAAAGAGGACTTCTATATTGTAAGAGTTCATTTGTGCATAACTGCTAAAAAGGGAACGATAAAAGCATCTTACGGTAGACAATTTATTTTTGGAGATTATTACTAGTATCCATTTACCGTAACAGCAAAACTTTATTTATTTAATTCTAGTTTACTTTGCATTAAGTAATTAAAGATATTTTATAACCTTGTCATAGCGTTATTCAATTTTAAATACAAATTTTTATTTATTTATTTATCGACAGGTAATTAGACCGTTTGTTTATTGTAAAATCCATGCTAAATATACTAAATGCTATAATAAAAGCTAGGAGACATGCAACAAAGTATTAAGTAACTGAATATTTTTTTTTTTCATATAAACGATGATGTCATTTCAAATTGCCATATCACATAAAATTAATAAATATTTGTTAAAAACGAATTTCCGATTACTATTTGCATATTGGCATTTATAATTTAACTAAAAAATTATTTCATACTCAAGTTAGCTGAATATTTTGATGAATAACTAATGCTTATTCATCATGTCTAATAGATCGTTATACTATCATTTTATATTTACGAATTGCTTATTTACTAAATGAACGCTTTGGCGAAAATTGGTTTGACCCACATGTAGTTCATAGGACTGCGAACATGTTAAAACTCTATCGACCACACGTGCAGTTAATCTGGTTTAACGTATCCGACTACGAACGAGCTAATTCTACTTGTACCGATCTTCACGAACAAGAATTGTGAGCTTGGAGGCATTTGTTCGATAGCATTTGGGATAATTAACAAAATAGAGCCATAGTGTTTAGAGTTAACATGCCGTTATCCACAAATCAACGATCTTTGTGTTGTTTTAAACAAACGGACAATTGTTGGTGAGACTACATTTAACAAGTTGGCATTTTCAATTGAATTCAAGTAATTAACTATTGATTCTTACATAGTCCTGATCAGCTTTAATATTACAATGATAATGTAGAAAAACCTTGTTTCGTTCGTGATTACTATTGAATATTACAAATGATGACGTGTCTGACCATGTGTGGTTGTTTTCACTGCTAGACTAAACGAGTTAATAAACTGATGAATTTTTTTTAATTATTATACCTCTAGTTTAGTCAATCAATTTGTATCAAAGTGACAAGATACAACAATTCGTAATATATCGATATAAGGCAAGAAAAGAAACTAAAAATTAAGTCTACGTTGACAAGAATTGATGAATTATCATTGGATAGTATATTAGATAGTATATAATTGGATAGTACATACATATATGCATTCCAGAGTAGGATCGACGTTGTCATTAATTTCTGAAACAATCAGATAAAAGAGCTATTGGAATTTAAGAAAATTCTTACTTTCTTTGAGCAATTTCATAGTGTGATTTCCTACAAATTGCATGCAAACGATTAAGTAGAAGTCTACATGTCCATAGTCAGACTCGGGAAATCGGGCTAATTGTAAGCTTCTGAGAAAATTTTTTGCGTTTTTAATGAATGATCAACACTGTATTCATTTTCGAAAGAATAATTTGCAAAATGAAGCCCGTTGTAATTAGCTACCACAACCGCATAAATTTATTTTGCTGGCGACCACGTATACAGCGTTGAATATCGACGAACCGGAATTTCCATTACACTCGGAGAATTTTATTTATTATCTTCAGCACCGTCTCTACGCGTGCATGTATCGATACGTATCGTTACGATAGAGATCGTACGGTCGACTATAGTTGTTAAGAGATACGTTGTTTAAATTATCCGGAAATTTCGTGTTCGGATAAATATGTGATTAGCGGATTAATCCAATTATCTTCGATCAGAGCAGGCAAACCGTTTCTTCAGCTTTCTGACGTTAAACCTGCTCTGTGAATCTTTTATACAAGGTAATCTCTATTGTTCAGGAATGTTTATTTAATTTAAAAATAATGCCCGTCACCACGACTCAATTTACAGTCCAGTATGTGGCATCCTAACAGATTATTTTACTCGTAAAAAGAGTGGCCTTTAAATTGAATCGTCGAGGTAAACGAAATTCATGACACAATGCTTGAAGAAAAAATTCGAATAAAAAATTGCACACCTGTGGAGCACACTCAGTCGTGTGATACATTGTGTTACAAATTAGAAGAAATTAGAATATTTCGCCGAATTTAACACGTTGAGTGCCACAGTGAAAACAGCCATACCTGATCAGACACGATATAATTTACTATTTTTTATATTAATCGTAAGGAAAAAAAAGATTTGAGTACTCGATCGTGTTCTTCTGTTCCGAGATTCTTGTTTCAGTGTGAAGTTTGCTCAGAATTTTGTGACAATCAACAATTATTTAATTAAATTAGATTTGAGGTGACCCACGGCATTCAATGTGTTAATTATTCTGCGCTGGTCGCGTAAAAACATGTATTTTTGTATAGTTTTATCAGATACTCTTGTAATATTTTTGCGAGTATCTTCAGTCTGCAGTTCAGTAGCAAATTGTCAATACTGAATACAATTGCACATTGTGACGAATTACATAACCGTCTTACAAGTGCGAAATGTTTATATAATAAAGCATCCGAAGCGCCTATAGCAGACACATTTTAATTGGTTTCTTATAAAGTTGGCTCATCAAGGTTGTATAATTGCCTTATAAGAAATTGTGATTCGTAGTACTTTATAACATCAATTTTTTCTAAAATTTCATACCAAAATATTGAGTACCTTTTCAGAGACAGAGATTTCTCCAAAGCGTAAGTTTAAATCGAAATTTAAGAATTTTCACCGGCTTAAGCATAAGTTTCGTAGGTGACAGGTGCGGCTCGAAATGCGATGATATGCGCTGCTATTTTTGTCTCAAATATGTTAGAGGGTAAAAATAATATTGCGAATATTCAAAGTGCACGAAAGATTGCAAATGATGAATGAAACATGATTTTTATTCTTACACGGTGTTTATATTGCAGTGTATTTTTTGTTGAAAGCGTTTGAGGGGTCTGTGTTGAGATATTTCGCGATTGTTGTGCTGAATTCCTTCGATCGATGAAAGAAACGTAAAGGAAATGCAAGTGGAATAAGTAGCACAGCGATGCATGAATAATTGGACGGAACTGGTGACTTTGTCGTGCCGTTTAATTATCCTAACGATCAATTTGTGTCCCCCGTTAACAGAAGCTCCTGAAAATCGTTATTTCCCCTCAGATACTTTTATTTCCTGATTCCATTTTTCTCAGGAGCTGCGAATCGTTGTAAAGTCAGATTATTCTCTCGAAACTCGCCCTGTCGATCGCAGAAATGTATAACACGGAGCCATAAATAACGTGTACGCAAATTACATTCTGCATGTGACTGTTCATACACAGAGTGTGCAGTCAAATCTGTGATAAGCTTTTAGGGGGATGTGCTATTATAAAATTAAAAAACATAGTCTTCATAAATATAGACTAAATTAGATCATTAATTGCAGACTTTTATGATGTTTTGTTTAAATATATACTGGCGTAGTCAATATTCAAAGCATATATTGAACGTATATGGATGTAATTAAATGTTAACTTTGTATACAACAAATGTTTGATGTATATAGTATTCTGGTTGACATGTTAAGGGAATTGAAGCAACTAATACAAAGCTATTGTTGAGAAATAAGAGGAAGGGTTATGACATTTATAATTCTTTGATATTTAACACTTTGACTGTCACGCTGTGTTAACTAAAAATGACAAACTTTCCGTATTTTTATAGAAAGTTAATATAACCTCAAATTATACCCGTTTTTAGTAATAATAATATCAATTTTTATAATTTTTTACTGCCTCTGTTAGACCTTGTTAGACATATTTATCAAATACATAATCAAATAAAGAATTGAATTTTAGTGTCACTCGTACATGGGAACATGACAGTCAAAGTGTAACTAAATTAAGCATTTTATAAGTAGAAAATTAATGATTTTTACACATCTGTTTATTAACTATTTTCATTTATTTTAATATACGCTACGTGTTCTCAAAATTTGGTACAAATCTCTTTATACACCCTGTAGAAACTTTGTAAGCATTGCTTATTTTTCACTGTCATTAAACTGATTAAATTGTCATTGGTTAAAACATATTATGTAATAATGTTTATTTAATTTAAAAATAACGCCCGTCACTACGTTTTAATTTTCTTTGAGATCTTTCATACCCACCTTCTCACATTCTGTCACGAAATAGAAGTCCGTAATAATGTTTATAATTAACTGTTGAAGCTTGAGTTTCCATATATACTTTCTAAATTCCATTGAAGCTTAAGTATGCAAATTGCTTTGGCTAAAATAACTTAACGAACGTATTCGGTGCGAAAATACATGCTGAATGACGTGAAAATTCTAGCTATATTTATTCGCCTGCATTCGTGTATTATGATTACACTCACGCTAATTCATAGTGTATACATGGTGTCCCAGTTTAACCGTTCCACGCGAATATTTACAAAACTATTAGTGGTACCAAAAAACATTTCAAATGCGAGTTGAATGATTTCGATAGAGACGTAATATGGTGTCAATAATTTCTTTATTAGTGAATGCATAGTGAATCCGTGATGGTCGTCTTCGTTCTTATAAATTGAACCATATATTTCTTAATGCGTTAGACGATGCAGTTTTTCATTTTCTATAAAAAACTATTAGAGCGTTTGTGTGGAAAAATTGTTAGTTCAGGAAATATTCTGATTTCAATTTTGTAAAATACTACTCATGGATTCTAACGCAGAGAATATTCTTTTTAGTAGGATCATAAATTCTGTAATCGGCTAATCAATGCAGTTCTTTTTTCTCTATGAAAAAGTATACGAATACAGTTTATTATTTGATATATTAGTTTATGTACAATTTATTTTCTTTCATATCTGTTTCACGGATTCTCTTCCTTAAAAGTTTCCGTTTAAATCCTCTCTCGAGAGAGATACTCCATTTTTCGAAATCCCCCGAGTGACTCTTTCCGCACGATTATCGATACGCGGTTGTCCTTCGACTTTTACGTCTCGACAGTAAAATCTTCGTTATCCTACTTAGTTTTTCACTGGAAAGTATAACACGAGAACGGTTTCAACGTCACACCGCCTTATTTCACTGCCTCCCACAAAGTATGCTGACATAACACTTATTAATTTTATATCTCTAGAACTTTATTTGTTTCCTCAAATGATATCAATATAAAGTTTCTTCGATGTGAAATAAAAGTGCTTTTTAGTCTCAATGACACTGGAGAATGATATAATAAAATATATTGTATACACATTATGCTGGCGGAAATTATATATGATAAATATTTTTTATCATTGCACGTAAAAAATAAAGACGGAAGTATATTGATGTTTCTGGTTAGCAATGTGTCGCAGGAAATATTAATATATCGAACTATTAAGATTTAGATCAGTGATATCCACCGGAGCTGCGGCCTTCCCCCAATAGAAATTTCATTAGAAATTTCGCGGTGTCCCCTGGAGGCACATCCATTTATGTACATCAAAATGATGAATGGGAAAATAATAAACAGAGACAAAATTTGGAAGGGTGCAGAGTATTAGGATACCGGTGTAATAATTCATTTTGAAGACGTTGAAGTTTAATTCGAGCGGAGAAGAACGCGTTACGTGGGTGTTATCGAACCTAGTTTCGTTATAAGAGTTTAGCAACTTTCACGTAGCGGAACTTTTTTAAGTGAGATCGAAGTGTTGTCATAACGAAACTAGTTTAACGATCGATCGCAGTCGATTTTTACCTACGACTTTTATCCTCGATCTATCAGGTCATCCCGTAAGTTTTAATAATATTAAATTCTGGGGTTTCGCGGGGTAAGGTGTCTTTTAATCAAATTTACTGGAATCCAAGAAGCAGCAGTATTCTTCGTATTAACACGTTGACTGCCGTGGGTGTCACCGGTGGCCGACGCGTCAAATTTGATTTAATTAAATGTTTACTGCTTTTAATACAATTTTGAATATACTTAATGTTGTTATATGAATGCTGTGGAATTGAGTAGTTAAATATTTTTTTTCCATCGTGCTTTGTGGTTGAAATGAGACATTATAATGTGTCTGACCAGGCATGGGAATTTTCACCGTAGCAGTCAACGTTTTAATTTTCTGCTTATTAATTTTTTTTTTTAGAACAGTTACAAATTTATAACAATTAAAAGCAGTGTTGATTTTTGTTTTAATGTTCCATGTATCAATATTTTTTTCTTATATGATTAAATTCCCTCTCTAAAATAATTTTGTTTCATTTAATGTGTCATTGAAATTAGGATAGCGAGGATTGTTAAGTTTGGAATCACTGCCATAAGTAACGTCGTTTTTATATGTACTTCAAGAACATTTATTTTGATATCCTTGTTCCATTACATTCATGGTTCTTCAACTCGATTTTCAACCAATTTCTATAGTCTTAAATTTAATTCATTTTCAGTTTATTGCTGCCGATTAGTATCATTGAATTGTTTGTTAACTAAGAAATTGTCGTGCAATTTCAATAGGTATTAGCTGACACGTACAACAAGCTTTCAATTACTCGAACGACAACATGACATTTTTTCTTAAAAACTTGCATTTGATTTACAAAATTGTTGGTTACGAGCCCCGAATGTTTATTGAAAAATTCAAGACAGTATACATTTCTGACATTCCACCACGTGCACTGTCAAACCTTTATTAGATGAAATCGAATAATATATTAATATTTACTTAAAGTATCTTTTATAAACTAGAGAACGACATGACTTATAAGATAATATAACTATTGCATGCTTGTTTATGTAATTCAAACTTTATTTCATGTACTTAGGAATTGATTTAGTGTATCCAGTGAAATTTCTGACATAAAACATATCTGTACTTTGGTAGAAAAAGGGTCAACGTCCAATTTGCAATTTTTTGGAAAAATGTGCACATTGTCCCTGTTTAATGTAATACGCATAACACATTAGCCTCTTGAGGATGTATTTAACTTTGCTTGTAATAGTGGAAGGATAGTTGCCCTTTTCCTATGACGAAGTTCACGATTTCGATGTGAATGGCGCATAAAACTCACATGCAATAATTTTGGAAATTGGTCCCTTTTGTACCAAAGTACAAATATATTTAATTATTGTACACATGCTTATATTTTAACATTAAATTTCGTAGTACGTTAACATTTGCAACGAAGTTTCATCAATTTCGTATTGTATTTTCTTCTGTAAACAAGCCGCTGTAACAAAACGACTACGGTTGATGTCAAAATTTCAGCGCTTTCAGATTTGTTATCTCACGTTCCATGCGTGCTGTGTATATACTTAATCGCAGCTGATAAATTAGTGTTCCACACCGCATAAACACAGAGTGATAAATTAACAATGTACGAGTACATGATGAACTGTATTATACGTGGAACGTTCCAGCGTTTTCTGGAATAAGGGACATACGAACAAACAAATTCAAACTACATAAATTATTAATTTTGTAAGCGTTTAAAGAGGAACGCTGTTAATGGCGTAATGTGTGCGATCTCATTAATTGTTAGTCTGACATGGACGCATTCCGCGTCGATATTTCGCATTCGCTTCGAATTGTCTCAGCAATTTTCGCTTTCGCGAGAGAACTAGGAATCGATCTGAAAAATTAATCCATACTGTGTGAACGTATTTACGGTACCCTTAATGCATACACACAGGTCTCTTATGTCGATCGGTTTTTCAGTGGGTAATAATTTTCAAAAAAAAATCTGAAAAAATTCATATAACATCTTCAAACATTCTAAATTATGATTATGACAAAAATGTTGACACATAATTTTATTTCATTTCTTATTTTTTATTTTGGGCTCGCGAGAAACCCATGCCTCTCGAACTAGCCCCGCCACGAAAGACCCACGTTTACACTTTAAGGGTTAACTTATATATGCAAAAAGAGCGTGTAATTTCAATGAAACAAATACGATTGCGCTGTTCCGATGCATTATCGCACTTAAGAAAAAAAGTATAACGTATAAAAAGATATAAATGGCGGCCGTTGCTTGGAGCTGATAAAATAACTCACACAGAAACTCTTTCCGCATGAGTGAAATTGTTCACCTGTTATACGACACATTGTTTTTTGCAAAACGTACCCAGAATGCGCAGTCAGAAATAAGCGATGACGAGTATGCTCGAGCAGAAACGCACAAAAACGCATGCACTTTTTGCGACGCAGTAACAAAGGCCGCGTACGTTACAAGCGCATAAAAACGCTTCTTACGTCGCCATAACGACAAATGAATTCACTACGTCTCACTGGACAAATTGAGGAGCTTTCTGGAGAAAGGTCCCATAGGACAAAATGGTCAGTTGAGTAAATTGCATTGGAAGTTTTAGTTTTAGTTTTGTTAATTTAAAGCTACATCCGAATTCATAATTAAATGGCTCTTAGAAAACTTTGCTGTTTCCACAAAATATAAAATATAAATTTATTGTTTTCAGTTATGCCATCTTGAAAATAAACTAATATATTGTACCACCTTATGGACCCTTTTTACATAAATCGGGGGAAAAGGAATGTTTCAATAATATTAGCTACCATAGTAATGTACTATACATTTACAACATAAATAAAGATACCGTAATGCTTCAATTTAGAGTTATTTGGATGGAAAGTACAATAAGTGTCAACATTTGTGTTTCCACCGCCACTTTGAAACACTGAACAGTTTAAGTCTTATTAGTTTCATGTATTTTCTTCGAACATTGTGTTCAACCATTTGCAACTTTCATCACCAAAGTGGCTGAATCACTGGACACCCGTTTAAAGCGGCATTGTAGGGTGATTCCTTGTCAGATTGATCGGCGGTAATTGTTTAACGATAACGTTGCGATTGTCTTACTTTTAGAAGCGAGTCGGTAACCGCTTCAACGGTACACGATTCAACAACAAGTGTTGCCCTGCCCTCTGTTCATGGAATATTGAAACGAAATTTGGAGGGAATATGTCTAGACATATAGCGATTAATTAAAAACGATTTACCAAAATAGAGCCCATGGACCTATAATAGATCTCTTTTCCAAAAAGCTCTTCAATTGTTTGCTGTGACGAGTTAACTCGTCTGGTGCGCATCACAATCTAAAATCTGATGAATTACCTCTGAGGGGTCAGGCTCAATAATAGCAATTCAAACTGACAATAAGCCTCTTCTGTCTTTGCAATTTTTAATAACAATTTAATGTCGTGTAATAAATAAGTTTAACCCTGAGAAGTATAATACCGAATAGATACATATTTGTTTATTCAGCCAGATATATTAATAAGTAGCTATTTTACGCGTCTGACTAGTTACGTAATTTATCACTGTGGCACAGAACGTGTTAACTGTTAAATTTACATTCTTGTTACATTATTCCATTTGTAGTGTTTTATTAAAGTTTCTTTCAGACTACTTTCTGCATTATCATGTTTCTTTAAGAAAACTTATTCCAGAAAGATTGGGTGTACGATTACTTTTGTTACCCACTGTAAGTTTCAATGATAGTATAATATAAGAACCGTATTATCAAGTAGATAAATATCTACATATTATACATGTACTGAATCATACATACGAATAAAAAATACTATTCTTACATGTCTGACCTGCCACGGGGTTCACCACTGTGTTACGAAACGCGTTAACTCATCTACCTCAATTAACAGGTGAACTTCGTAGCCTTATCGCTGTCGATCTCTCGGAGCAACAGTTTTCGACTGGCTTTGTCTCTGTCGTCACCCAGGTCTCTGTTTCTCTCCTACACACGTGACAATGGGTCGAAAGTTTCTTCTTTCCCTGCGGCTGTGTTCAGCCCTCCTCTCCTTGTCAGCCGGTCGTTTAATAGTTCACCAGAAGCCTCGGTTGCCAGCGGAGACAAGTTGAATCGATGATGAGGTGTCGCTTGTTGCGCCCCGTTCTGCACCCAATCTTCCCTATATGTTGAAGGGCCTCGATGGTTGAACACGATCGGACGTTCGAGTGCTGTTCACCTTCCAAGCATTCCACGCTGTTCACTGGATGACACTTTCCTGTCTGTACCTTTTACGTGTTTTTCTAGTTGTCGCCGTTCGTTCAAGCTGCAACAATTTGTTCACCGTACAGCCAACACGAGACTTATCAGGTCGTCCCATAAGCAATGCGGTGCTTTCTGTATGTTACGTATATTAGGTGGAATTAAACTACCAGTCGGTAACTAACACGTTGAATGCCGTTGGGGTCACCGGTGACCGGCACCTGAAATTTAATTTAATTAAATAATTATTGGTTGTCATAATATTCTGAGCAATCTTCGTACTGAAACAATAATGTAGGGGCAGGAAGAACACGATTGAATACTCAAATCTTTTTATAATATATTAAAAATAGTAAATGATATCGTGTCTGATTAGGTATGGCTGTTTTCACTGTGGTATTCAACGTGATAATCATCAGGTTGGCAATGAAATTTGCGATCCGTCGAATTTCTTCGCTTCAAAATTCTCTCAACTCCACTGTCACCGAATTAAACAGTTCGTCAATTTTTCAGCTAGAACTATGACGAAAGAATATTCTAAATTCAAATGTAAATAACTTGAATTCATAATTATTTCAAGGACTTTAACAGACGTTTTTATACCAAATATTTGGAGGATCGCGAATTTAATTACCAATCCAAATAGAATGAGCCGAATTCAACTTTTTGGCTAATTCTTGAACAGTTTCTATTGGATTCTGGTCGATGCTACGTTTAACTATTTTAGGCTTTCGAAAAATTTGAACAAATTTTGGGATGCTTATCAAAGTCTCTACTACATTATATTACACAATCGTTCGTCACGTCAAATGTTTAAATATTTTTACAGTAAAAATACAAATTCGTAGGAAAGTTCAGATAAAATGGAGATCCATTTTGTTCTCTCTTATTTCAACGTTTTATTGACAGCTGCGAACTATAATGCGTGAGTGCATCCGGTATGTTAACGAATTATTAATCTTGGTTCATCGTTCGTGAGTGACAGCGCTTATGAAAAAAAGAATTGAATCACCGCGTTCGTTTTTTGAGCGTCACGCTTAATAAAAATGTCACGAAAGCATCGAACGAAACTATTTTTTCAACTCGTCTTTTATAAAAGCTTTCACCTTTTTTGTTTGTTTCCTCGAACGTTATTCATTTTTTAATTTCAGATACGATATATTCTGCGTTCTGGTGGGATAAAGGTTCTGTTTGGACCCCGTATATAATTTTACAGCTTGTTCGATTGTTATTCACGCGTCGGCCGCAATTTTCCTTTTTATTATTTGTTTGTTTAAGCAATCGAACGCGCTGGCGATTTGCCTTGCCTACCGAGAAACAGTTTGTACGCAAAAATAAAATTGTTCCCCGCGTATTCGATGTGAACGCGGCTGTGTTCAACTGTGTAAACAGCGGCCTTCTATTTCTTCGCTTTAACACTATTTAAATTCCACTTTGTACTCGAATCGATTTGAATATTTACGATCTTCGATCTTTATGAAGCAAACACATTAACGACACATTAACGCTTTGGTGGGAACAAGGAAAACTTTTCTGTGAAGCAAATTATAATAGGAGGTGAAGAAAAAGTGTTTTGTTGTTCAGATTACCAAGTGATAATCGCTGGGATCGATTATGCATTTACAGACTGCGTCACTAGGGCAATTCTGTTCAATAAGGGAACACGGTCCCTCGATGCAATCACTGCTAAATTCAATTTATACTAATCGCACGCTGAATGCACATGATCGTGCTATTCATTAAATTCGTGTTCAGAGATTAATTCACTATGTACTTTATTCCAAACGTTATTTTATGTAAGTAGTTTTGAGTACTAATGCAATTGTTTCAAATTTAAATGCGACGAAAATATTAATGATAACAGCAATTTAAAAGGTTTCGATTTATTTATCAATTTATGATTTTATATTCACTTTTGATGCGACGCAGTAATTCTGGCATTGTGACTATTTAAAAATGGTTTTCCTAAAAAATTAGGACAGACTGATGTTAACTTACTGAATATTTTAGGCCAAGCACTTGATGTTATTTAACAGGTGTTAAGTACCTATTTAAATCACTCAAATTTGAATTTCTTAAAGAATGAGTGAATTTTAAGAGCTTTTTAAAAAGTTACAAATTTAATTTTCTCGTATATTCACCGTTATCCATTCAGTGTGGAATTGCACACAATAATTTTGACACGAATACAATAATAAAGTGCTTTTTTCAATAAATTACATTTCACTGCTGTCAACTTATACTTTATGGCAAATAACATATTCTGTAAGCAATTTTAAGTGCCAATTTACCACAAATGTGAATTTCTTAAAGCATGCTTAAATGCCAAAAGCAGTCGAAAAGTGTCAAACTTAATTTTCTTATGGATCTATAATTTTCCGTTCAATTTGGAAAAGTGAAGCAATAATTTTCATTTCAACATATAAATATTTTCAATAGCATGTTTTGAAAAGTACACAGCGGTGGTGTTAACATACAAAATATTTTACAAGAATATTATGTGGCGTCAAATGTTTCAAAAATCAATTTATTTATAAATCCATAATTTTCCATTCAGTTTGGAGAATTGATGAGATAACAAACATTTTGTCATGTAAACAATTTTAATATTATTTTTTCCTGAGGATTAAATGCATTTCGAATTGTAAATATTTTACACAAACATTATGTGACGTAGGAGAATTAATTAATAATAACAGCAATTCAGAAGCTTTCAAAAGTCAATTTACTTACAAATTCATAAGTTTCTATTCAATTTGAGGAACTGGTGAGATAACATACATTTTGACATGTAAACAATTTTAATATCCTTTTTGCTCTGAGGATTAAATGCTTCTCGAATTGTATCGCTTTCACAGAAAGTCAGTAAAACGACGAAACCCGTATTCTACCATTGTGCATGAGACAGATGCTTAGGACTTGTAATTCGAAGTTAAATCGCATTATACAGTCGGTGGTTTACACAGTTTCAAGGTACGACGTGGAAATTGCGTTGGTTTTGACTAATTCTCGCATTGAATAAAGCACATTACGTCATGCCTTTTGGCACGGTTTTCACTCGCAAAGATGTGAAAAACATTTCGGACATTTCATGTCTCAGTGAAAAATTCCATACTTGGTCAGACACATGAAACTGGCATTTTATAAATACAGTAGGACCTCGAGTATCTGAACTTTAATTAATAACAGAATAACTGACATTGTAACTAGGTTTCACATAAAAATGATAATTTTATTTTAGGATGTAAAATATACAGGATGATTCACCTAACCCGACCACCTCAAATTACGCGTAAACTATTTGTTATACGAAAAAACTTTCCAAACAAAAGTTGTATGATATCAACGGGGGCATACGGTTTAGTAATTAGTTTTCTGTAATTTCGCTTTTTTATCGAGATATACCATTTGTGTACCATTTGACTCCGCAGTTCGAAAGAGTATTCAACACTGAGTAAATAACTATCAAGGTATATGGGTTCAAAAACTGATAATTACTGAGCTAATTACTCCACCTAATTACCCGATTTAAACCATAAATTTAACATGTGTATTCGTAAAATGTTACACATCACAAAATTTCTGAACCCTTTGTAAACTCTGATCCCTCCTTTTCATGTCTCCTGATAAAACGCTTTGTTTTACGACATAAGCTTTACAGCGAAAGGATATCGACAATCTGTCTAATCTCGGTTTAGTGCTTAATTAAATTAGGGACTCCGTGGAAATTTCTGTCGATACGGTGTGGCGTGATTTATCTTGCGGATACAATTTAAATAATTTTTTCAAGCTGATTCCTGGCACAATTTGAAATCGAATATAGTACAATCGAAGTGAACGATTCGAGAATAACTGAAGTAATATTTTATCAAAAGCGATTGATGTCGTTTTCGGCTGTAACAGCAAATATAAATTTTTGTCAGTCGTAAAAATGGAATAATGGTTATAAATCGTATAAAAAAATGAGAGACGATAAAAACCATGTATTGTGGAAAGTGTTGATTTTGTAGTATTTTTTTAACACAAATCCTATCAATCTAGCTTTAAGAGTTCAAAGGTTCTGATCGATGATGTGCACACAGATTTACGAACGTGCGAAATTAAATAACAATATTTGTGATGGTAGATTTCGTCGATATTGAGTCAATTTCCTTTCAGTATCTCAGATAGTCAGATTCTACACGAAAAGTAACATTTCTAAAACATGTAAATTTCTTACAGCGTTGTTCTCTTTGTGTTTTCATTATCTTTTCTAAGCCGTGCACGCGGACTTCTGTTTATTTTCTTTTTCCGTGGAAGAAATTCGAATAGACTGGGAGGAAGCGTGGAAACGTTTGAGAGTTTTATGAGAGTAGGAAATACGCCGGATGCTAGATATTTTGCTTTTTTACTAAATTCTCGCTGCGCAGCAGGAAGCCCGCGCTTCTAAATAGCTCATCATCGGATGAAAAAGTTTAAAACAGATCCAAAATTAGACCGCTGCCACGGTTAAATTCAACGCTAGCTTTGCGCTGAATCATTGAATGCCACATGATCTCCTTTTGTACGTACAGAGAATCTAAATATTCATAAAGTATTGCAATAAAACGGACAACGAGAAAAAAATAGTTACAACATAATTTTTAAAATACTTCTATATTGTCTCAGCGACATGCGGTGGCGTTCAAATCCTGCAGTATCATTTTAGAAAGGTGTAATTAAAACGAATTTTGTGCGACATCAAATTGGAAAATAATTCAGAAGATAAAGTTAGAATTTATGGTCTCTTCTAATTTTTAAGTATATTTACAAATCTGTGTTTAATAGGAATTGTTTAAAAGTTAATTGGAATATGAATTGTCCCGAAATTTTAACACACCACTGTATGCGTTTTAATTTATTCACAGATACTGATACACATGTACATTATTTTGATTTATCTTAAAAAGCAATAAGTATTGTCGACACTGATATAATGAACATTATGTGGCTTAAAATAGCTACATTATTTCTTTCAGAAATTTCTGAACTTTTTGCAATATTTTGTATTTTTTGATTAATAGCTATGAACAGCTGCTTAACAAATATAAGTGGAAAAAATTATATCTCTTTTTCTACTTTCATAAATTCATTCCGGAAGAGGTTAATGTTACTCTTGAAAATTTTCAGAACATTCAACAATGTAAATAATATTTAAAAATTTGTCTGAAAATATCAGTAGTATGGAAATCATGAAAATATTCAGTATGTTATTATTTAAACCTTTACATAGACTATTGGCGTGTCTGTAAGTAATGTTTTAAGAAAATGTGAACAATCAACATAATTATATACTTCAGGAGACACAAGAATATTTTGTAATTCACAATAATAATAACAACAGCAATTGAACTAAAAGACTTCTGGAAACAAGAAGCAGTAACCATAGTACCAATCATCATGTCCATTACAGGTATTACGAGTAAAAATTGCAGGCATCACATTAAAACGTTAGGTATGTACACACACATTCACTCAAACATACCAGAAAGCAACAATAATAATGAGGAAAGCCTTACAGTAATAATAGATGAACGCGTGACCCGGTGACTCGTCACATGATCATCCAAACCGCGTTATGTGAAGAGTGTAAAATAATAATAATAATAATGACATCGATATAAATTATATAATTAAATTTGTAAAGCATCGAGCATTCAATACGAGAGTGTTCGAACAGTTTGTATGGTAAGATCGTGACAGAACAAATAGCCCTTTGAATCGGTTCGCCTGTCTGACCATAAAGCCGATTTGACGACGGCGCGGTTGTCGGTAATCTCCATTCTGTAAGTTCAGTTTAATCTTTAATTACATTAACGAGACAACCGGGAACGGTTATACGGTGAACAACGAATGAAGATAATGCCGTAATATACTTAGGCTCATTCAGAACGCGAAGATCCTTTCAAGCAACACGTAATTCCCCTCGACTAATGACGATGTACGGTACCAATCCACGGACTCGCTGAAATTTACTGATAACGGTGCACAAAGCGGGGTTCTTTCAGGATTTTCCTTGAATTCAGATCGTCTCTTTCAAACCTGCCATTAACTGGCGTGGTTAAAGCAACGAGGAAGCAGAATTTACATGTTGATCGTTATGGGAGTGACTAGCATATTATTACATTCAACAATGCACTACCCGGTAAAGTATATTGTACTTTCTTTTTTTTTTTGTATAAATAGCTCAGAATGATAAACTTTTCCTTATATACTGGTACGATTGTTACTTGATATTGAGGGTGTAATATACAAATTTAGGTGGAATTTTAGAAGTATGTAACTATTTTGGAAAGTTATTTGGGAGAGTTCAATTTGAAATACCAGTTACATACCAAAAGTATAAAAAGACAAGTACATCATTGAGTAGGTAAATATTTGTACCTTCATGAATCATTTAAAAAATTGGATATTAGAACATGTCTGACTATGTAGGTACAGCTCTTTTCACTGTAGCATTCAGTCTGTTGATAAATGAAGTAATATTTAACTCAGTGATGGTCAGTGGAGCTGCGACCTTTCCCCACTCTAGATCCATTCCCCTTGTTTCAGTTCCTCCAGTCTGCTCCTCGGTCCCCCTGGGTCCATCATTGTCCCAGATCACAGACTATATGAGGGGAATGGACTTAGAGTGGGGGAAGGCCGCAGCTCCGGTGATCATCACTGATTTAACTAAATAAATAAAATAATTAATCGGCTGTACTAAAATGAACAAGTGTTTCTTATGAACGGAAGTTTATATAAGTTTTAGCGAAAGAAGAACCGTTCAGAACGATAGCTCAAATTATTTCAAAGGGTTCTTAAATATGCTCGATATTCGAGAATGAAAAATTCAAGCTTAATGAATTAAAAGGGAAGGGTAACGAGGTCAAAGGATCGGATGCTCGAAAGCAACGTCCGCGTGTCTGCTTTGAGGAATGTAAAATCCACGTTAATTCAGTACGTTTAAGTGATACTCGACCTCAAATTAGGTTTCGTGGCGGTACGGAGCAAGAAGTTCTTTTTCAGGCATTTACACGTCCCCTCGTTGATTATATCCCTCTTCTACGTTTTATCTTAAGTCTGCTCTTCATTCCTGTCTCACGATCCGTAATTTTTCGACGACCAATTTAAGATAATTATCGATTTAGTCAGGCGTAAATAAAGTGCATTATTAAAATCGTCTCGATAGCAATTTTAGGAGATAATTGAATCGTTTATTATTGAAAGTGTGCATGTCCATATTTTGGGAAAAATTAAGTTATGCGTTTAAATTATTGTAGGTAACCCAAACTTCGGCTTATGGGACTCAAAGAAACATCAAAAGTGTCTTTTGATATCTTCTATCGATTCTGATTTAAAAAAAACGAATAAACATTATTTCGAAGAAAATTAGGTAAAGTTTTTATTGTCTGGTGTCAAATTTTAAAAAGTGGACGTATACTTTTTCAATAATAAACGATTTAATCTGAACTACGGTAGGACCTCGATTATCCACACTGTAGTTAATAATAGGATTATTTACATTGTACTTGTATTTTGCATAAGAATGATCGTTTTACTTTAGAATGTAAATTACATAGTGGTGCAAAATTTGATATACAGCGACATTAATGATAATGTTAATGATGATAATCGAGGCTCTAGTGTACCTGATGTTTCTATACTCAATTTGTTCATAATGAATCATTAT
The DNA here is from genome assembly GCA_916610135.2 of Macropis europaea. NCBI lineage: Eukaryota > Metazoa > Arthropoda > Insecta > Hymenoptera > Melittidae > Macropis > Macropis europaea. The sequence continues at coordinate 17,307,864 of OU744345.1, read as the reverse complement.
ACTGTGGACGCGTATACACACTTTAACGTTTTTATTTTACAAAATAAGCATAATAAAAATGTATGTTTAATGTATTTAAAAGACAGGATACTTGGTAAGGTTTTTCACCTTGATTTACAGGAAGGAAATTAAAGAAACCTTTTTATTTTTTAATATAGTCTCCCTGCATTTCAACCTATTTATTGCAGGGCTTTATTAACATTGCTGTCCCTTTATAAGAATAGTTGAAATTCCTCCCTTCGACCCATTGTTTAAAGACAGTCAGGCCAGAAACGTTTAGACCTTTCCACGTATATTTTTGGTACTGTCCAGCTTCCTTACCTGCATTAAAATATAAAAATACTGATGCTTGGAAAGGTATATTTCTAATAAATAACCTTTCTTCTGTCTTTCTACAATTATTTTTATTTAACGCATATCCGTGCAGCCAAATTTGTAGCTTATTCAGCAAAGAAACAATTCTTTGTACGTAAATAAGTCGAAAATGTAAAATAAGTATTTTTTCATAGGAAGTATATTTCATTAGAAAATTATTTTATAAATGTCTGTTGACTACACACGCACTTCAGCAAGATATGGTTAGAGGAATATATTATTATAACTAATATTTGGGAAACATTTTGTAATGGATTTATTAATTAACAATTTATTAATTAATTAACGTTCGCGCTACAGTGGAGAATATCGTAATTAGTCAGACACGTTAAAATCGGTTTTCATGAATACGTATCGCTGAGGTTGCAAATATTTGCATATATTATGTCACGTTTTTTATTTTGCACTATCTTTGCAACGTTAATGTTACCGAAAATGTTATACGACCTAATAGGTAATTAATGAAACCAAACTCGGTGCATAATGATAGGCATTTAATGAAATTAAAATTCTTGCATAATAACAGGCAGATAATGAACCTAAGATTGATGCATAATAATAGATAGTTAATGAACTTAAAATTTATGAAATTATTGTAGTCTGCTTTGCGATATTATGTAACAAAACATCTTTTTTGCAATTTATCAGCGCATAACGTTTTTCTTGTAGTTTCTAAACCATTCCTGAATTTCACAGATAAATAGCTAGGGTGTGCATACGTGTATTCTTATTATTAGTTTAAGCAAATATAGAAATAAACTCACAACAAGCCCACTCTTTGTGGTTACTTCAGCTAATTCTGACACATTTGGTAAACTGGAGCTTCATGGCTCCATATGTAAAAAAATTAAAAGAAAACTAGTTGTTCTATTGAAATCATACAATTTTCGTTTGAAATATTTTAATGTACAATCAGAAATTTACGAGTAATTTGAAATGGTTATTTCATGTGTCTCTTCGATGAGTGTTTTCAAAAATTTGAGACGTCCTATTAAAAAACTTGATCTTCATGCCTCCATATGTAAAGAAACTAAAAGAAAGATTATTGTATCTATTGAAACCATACAATTTTTATTTGAAATATTTCAAAGTAAAACCAGAAATCTACGAGTAATTCGAAATGGTAATTTTAAGCGTCACACCCTGTATGTTTTCATTACTGTTCAGTAGCGTGGTAATAAATTTATTTACTACATTTCCGATAACGTTGTTGCACGATGGTAACTGAAATGGATAAAGGCGTCGAGAAAATTTCATTTTGGAACGGTGAACGACGATTCTGTATTGTCGTGGTGTGAATCGAATACGGATAAATGGAAAGCAATATAGTAATCGATTCGTCAGGGAAGATTCACTCGCTCCGGCTGATATTTGAATTTTCCGGTTGAACGAGGTTCGTCGCCCGTTGCCTTGGTTTTCCCGAGGCCGCCGGAAAAATCTCGTTTCACCCGGTCGTCACACGATAGTTTTTCTAAACGATTTTTGTGTTGTAGATAACGATAACCGTATGTCGTTGACCACAGTGTTTCCATTTTTTTTAGGGTGTCCAGGTTTTATTGTTTTTTCGCCCGTTTACATGCCACGAACTAACACTTGTTCCTTGTTTTAAAGAATGAATGTGTTTTTTTTTAAAATGATCGTACATCCGAAATTTTCTCGTATGTACAGGAACAAAATAATAAAATCTAAAAGTCTTCCTAACTTTGCTTACTTTCTAGGAACTTTTGATTTATTTCATAAAATTTGTTAGAACGAAATTTTGTGTTAATGACTTAATCGACTTATTTTAATTATTACAGTCTAAGTTCATTTATTTAACTTATACGTAATTATAGATTTTCTACGTCACAGCCAAGTTTAGAATATTCAGGTTGTAAAATATTCGAACACTGTACAGACTGAAGTATTGTTTATTTAGGTTTTGTAATAATAAATTTTCAACGAACTTGTATTTTAACTTTACACGTGTATCTCTGATAGTAATTTTCTTCGGTGATATTTTTAAAATATTTTGAGCAACATTCTGAATTTATAGCTTTCTTGTCATATTTTTGCAATAATATGATTTTAATGGCACGAATATACTATAACATAAAAAATCAGTCACGTTTTATTTTTATGGCATTGGCCACCTAAAAAGAGGTGGTCAAGGTTATACGTTTACCTCCAAATCGACTTTCCAGTTTTTAATCTTGATTGTTCTATTGGTTTATTATATACTCTTTCTCGTTTAAACATATATTCATTTTTGCATTTTCGAATTAAAAAAAGGCGAAGTTGTATTGCATACGGGAAAATGACGTTGAGAGGTCCAATGTCTCCACAATAGTAATGTAGAAACGAATATTTTTTTGATGGGTGTATAGAGTGGGTCATGAAAACCTGGCGATTTTCAAAATGAAATTAACAATACGTAACATACCTTAAATATTTATTTGTTATATAACAATAGCAAATAGAAAGCCATTTGAGTACATTACATCATCTCACTCATTTTATAAACAGCATACCTGTCAAGTGTCCTTCGCCATTTATTCTATACTGTTTGAGTCTCTCAGGCATTCATAGTGCTAAAAAGTAATTTAATTTTAACGTTACTAATGTTTCTCCAACATAGCGGAAAATTTTCCTTCAATATCGCAAATTCAGCATAACCGTAATATTTATTACTTATATTTGGGTCGTAACATTTTGGTCTCGGGGTAAACGAAGTATATTTGGTGTTTGGCGACCATACGCCGTCTTTAACGGTGCCATAAAATATAGCAAACTTTTGGCCATGCTATAAACCGAGTCCCCCTGTGTACCCAAACAATTATATTGTATTATATTATTTTGAAGCAGTTTTTGTCGTCATTTACGAAAACAATTCCCTACAGTAGGTGACGTATTAAATTCAACTCATAAGTCGAATCTTTTTATCAAATTTTTATATCAATTTCCAGAGAGATCAATACTAATAGGAACGATCGGGTTTTTAATTTCCCTTTTGTACGTGTGACCGCAATTCGAGCTGATCTATTTCACGCTGAACTCGTCGTACTCAAATAGCTTTTTAATATCATTTTACGGTTCAACTAGTTGCACAATACGTTAGAAGCCTTCAATAGGATCTTCCGACCGAACGAACCATGGTTCACTATCATTTTTCACCCTTATTTCGGACCCGACGTATACCTTAGGGCCAGACTGATTGTGTATTATGTATTTTCGAGAGATTTATTTTTTCTCATTTTTTTCTGCATAGATTCTCGTTACAGTGTACCAAATCATAAATGATCCAAGAACTAGTACATTGTATCCTGTAAAAATATTGTACTTACTCATCCTTTTGTCATTCTTTGTGAGCAGTCTGAGCAAACGATATTTCTAAATTTTCATAATAAATTAATTGTGCCAGGAGTCTTACTATTATAATAGATAGAGTTTGTTCGTATGTTAGCAAAAATCTCAAAAACTACTAAACCGATTGCTATGAAATTTTCACAATAGCCTCTTTACATTTTCAAACAGCAGTCACCTTGGAACACTCTGTATAATGATGTGCACACCAATTCGTTTCATCATTTCTCGCAATATATTTATTTATTTCAATGCTACTTTAATTTCGCTTCTAGTAATGTATACAATTTTAAAATTGAAACGAATTTATTACTCAAGTTAATAATAATAATGAAAATTGGATAGATTTGTTAAACGTAATAACGAAGTTTCATTTATTGTTTCATTTCAGTATTAATTAAAAACACGTAAACTAAAGCTGTACAAATTCGTTATTTGTGGTTTAAATATAAAGGCAAAAAAAAGAAAGCAGTGAAGTTATTTCACGCCAGACCCGGATTTAACGACATGCGCTAAAATTCAACGCGAGGGAAAACAAAATTATACAATCCCTAAAACATGAGTCTGAGGAACAATTAATATAGTTGATACTCAAATTATGTAAATCGACTGCCTGAGGTTCACGCAGTTCGAATATCAACGAACCACGCTTTATGTGAGTTAAGTAACCGCGGTCTTTGTATTTTGAGGTTCAATCTCAGTTTATGAAAATTTAATATACAACACAATAAAGCACGCACGGGTTAAATATCTTCCACTTCGAATTTATGTAAATCGATTACCACCTAGTCTGAATTCGCATATGAATCGACCGTCGATGATTTTATCGTTACCTCAGCTCTCATCGAATATTCCCTCAAAAATATGCGTTTCCGATTAAAAAAAGAACACAGAATTACCTGAAAATTTTCGAATAGCTTCCACGTAGAAAACTTTTTAATTCATATTAAATTCCATTCGAAACCATACATTTTTCATTTGACCTACTTTTATCCGGAATAATTAATATCGTTGAAAATTGGGGTTGCAATTTCAACAGCTTCACTATGTTCGACCTTCTCAAATAATTCAATGAACATCGATACTTATTCGTTATTTATTTTTTTTTGCGAAAATTATGGATTTTAAATGACACTTAAAACTCACTTATATTGCATGCAGCGTTCCTTGTTTTTATAGTAAACGTTCCCTCGCTCCGTCGGATGGAAATCAATTAAAAAGCAATAACCTTATTACTGTTTACTCCTGCCAATAAATCGATACAGTGGCGTGGTTCTTATAAAAGATACAAAAAATAACGGAGAATTAGTAAGATCGTTTCACGTCTGTGTGAGAGTCCAATGAAAAGGAAGGAATATCTGGAGACCGTGAAAGGAGATAAGCACAGCGCAAGAAGTTCATGAAGGCTGTAAAAGGATATTGAAGGACTATGAAATAATGAGACGCGAGGAAAGTGGAAAATTACAGGCAATAAAATCGCCAAAGGACGGCGAATAAATCCTCGAATCAGCGTTTGATAGACGGAGATTTCCCAGGGTATCCTTCGTAAACGATTGGTTATGCTGCGAAGATGCTGTGACTTCTAATTCAACAACTTGTTTCAGTTACTTTAGCACCGTTTGAATATTATTACATTAAAGGTGTCGTGAAAAGTAGTCATGTATAGGGTGTAAAAAAGATAATAGTCACCGGTCACCTGTGACCAGCATCATAAATTTTATTTAACCAAATTATAATTGACTTTGAAAATATTCTGGACAAATTTAACAGTGCGGCAATAATTCAGCAACATATGTACCCGAGTGAATACTTGAATATAATTGTTCTTTACGATTTATATTAAATAATAGCTATTTGCTTTGTGTCTAATCAGAAACGGCTGTCTTCACTGTGTATTCATCATATTAACACGTTCTGTGCCGCGTGGGTCGTATGCGCCCCACGCACCAAATTCGATTATTCTAAATAAATGGTAATATTCTTTATATTCCAATTAAAACGAACGCCATAATAATAGTACCGAGTGAATGGTATATCATAAGACAATTCAATGTTTGTGTTTTTAACGTTATGTATTTATAGAAACTTATTTTCGCGCGTCTGACTAGTTTTGGAATTTTTCACTGTGGCATGGAACGTGTTAAATAAGTACTAAGCTTGCTCAGCCTTGTCACACGGAGCTATATTATCCGATTAGTAGATCCCACCATTCGGGTCAATAAGGAAAATCCGTGTGCTCTGTTTTTATGCCTGTGTCTGACTAGGTGAGCCTATTCCACTGTTAACCAATTAGACCCGCATTCCTTAGGCTAGCCAACTTCTGCACAATACTGAGCAGAGCTAGAATGTTGGCGTGCCGGACGGTACGGCGACAAGAAGGGTACATCGCTAGCTTCGCCTTTGATGCTTCCGAAACACGGTGCTCTATGATCCGATTAGTAGATGTGACCGTTTGGGCCAATAAAGGAAATCCGTGTGCTCTGTTTTTTGGATTGTGCCCGATTAGGTGGGCCTATTTATGCTTTAACCAATCAGACCCCCATTCTTTCGCATTCCTTCCGCACGCCAACTTTCCAGCTCTGCACAGTAGAGAGGCTGCTACAATTTGCTTCCCTATTTCGAAAATACCCTGTATGTTGCGACGAAGCAAGAGGACATGTAAACCTACAAAGGAAGTTTTAAATTTTAAAGAATATTTGGCAGATTATATAAAATAGAAACACTACATGAATTTAATCCTTTTATAAAAGCTTTAATAAGACAATCAGTATACATGCTTTACAAGATAAAGGAAGAATAAATACTGAAAGAAGAAAGAAAAATCGGGCGATCATAATTCTGGTGTCACTCTCTAGATTGCGCCTACCAACCGCGGTGGATATGAATCTTGTTGCACCAAGAAGCATCTGACAATCCTTTTTAAAAATGGAGGTAGCCGGTAAAAGCTCCTGATGCGTGTCCCGTCTGCTCGCTGTGGCCGCTTGACGGGGACATAATTTACAATTATGTGAATTTTACAAGAGGTTGAAGCTGACCCCCAGAGTACAGCTTCCCGATAAATAAATTTGACTTTAGATCCGGAGAAAACCTAAGAAGTTTTCGGTTAACTACCAGGAAAAGACTCTTATGATTATGAGAAACTGGGAAGTAAGATTGGTTGTCAAAGAACGTTACAAATTTTGGAGTATGTTTGGATTTGATTGACTGAAGGGTTGATCCAAGTTCGAGGGTGGAAGAAACAAACAAAGAAAACATTATCGGTCGATGAACTATGGACGAATTCGTCTATTTTCGATTTACAAGGCCCAGGCCAGAAGATCTAGAACAGTACCTTACAGAATTTCAAAGAAGGGAGTTATATTATTTCTATTTAGCTTTACAGTATGAAAGCAAATCCATCACATCCTTATAACAATTAAACGTACCAAAATTCTACTACACAACATAATTGATCTAAAATCAAATTTTTGCTAAGTCGACTTATACCACTTTGTTGGATGACCTTTATCAGTGTCTGTTCCGCCTCAGCATTTACTCTAAGTCAGGATGTTTTTCCTGAGGCTTTCTATATAACACATTTTGTACAAAGAATCTCTACCTTCAGCCATCAAGGGTAGAACCTTTACCCTTACAAGCAAAGCTATCCAAGTGGTCGTCTCAGATTTTAATGAGCTCTTGCATGTTGATAGATAATGTTACTACGAATCTCCCTATATGTACTTGCGGGCTAAAGGGTCAAGAGCGTAAAACATATTTAATGCAAACAGAAATTCTGCGCAACATCCTAGCACCTTACCGACTGCTCCGCCCTCTTGTAATTACGAGCACCTCTTACAGTAGAGTACATAAACCCTATCGGGACTTCAATATTAAATATCTTTTCTATGATGACGTTCATGATTTTCATAGGAATGGTGCATAAAACTCAAATTCAATAATTTTAAGCACTGGTCATTTTTCTACCAAGGTACTGCAATTATTTTCGATATAATTAACCTCTTCAGGGACACTGACACATACGTGTACGTTTAGTTTGTTTTAAACTAAAATTATTCTCAGTGAAAAAAAAAATTAAAATCTGGTAGAGAACTATTCACTACAGAATCTTTCAACAATAAAAACGAAAGACTTGTCGTATGACAGCACTGATAATATTTTATTCCACTTGACAATCACTGTCCGGAAAATATTGTAAAAAATTCGTCCCTGGAGAGGTTAACTAATGAAACGAAGCAGACCTACAGTGTGTACGACGTCTTTTGTTCAGAACGATCCGCTGAACATGCGGGTGAAGTTAGTTGAATACCTCACCGGACACCCTGTACGTTTTTGCAGCGATAAATCAAGTATGCGAATCTGTCGCGTGTCCTTTGGAAACGATCGGCTGCGGTCGACGATTTGTCGAAATACACACACCCCCGTTCGCCTCAAGAATTAAGGTCATCGTCGGGGGACGTCGGCCGTTAATTTCCTTCTTCCATCGGGGCACCGTGGCGCCTAGCGTCCAACACACACACACACGCATACCCACGCATACACACATATACTTACGCAACAATGCACATGTGTGACCCCGTTGCACGTACTGCACTATCCGACGCCGTGTACTTTGCGTTTGCGTTCCGTAAAAGGGGATGAGGATGGTTTATTGATCGGTCGAGGAGGAAACGATTCTGCGTCCCGCGCATCGTGATCGCGAAACCATCGGCACAGACCCGAGAACAACGTCCAGGAAACGCGTTTTTCCTTTGTCGTTTTCGCCGTTCCACAGCCTGAACGGCGCGACACCCACCGGAGGCTGAACGATTTCGGAGGATCGTCGATTGAACCCCTGACAGACTCGAATATACAGGGTGTCTTGTAATTGGTGGTACAACCGGGAGGGTGGTGATTCTACATGAAGGAATAAGACGAAGATGTGGAATAAAATTTTTTCATAGGAGGCTTTATTTTCGAGGAAGTCGACTTTGAATATTGGCTCGGTACTCGTGCACTTTGCTATGTCTCGGTGGAACACTTTGTCGGTTTAACCTACATATGGGTGACACTTGGATTCAGTCACTATTTATTAGATTATGTGTAATATACTAGCCTCCTGACTGTTACTTTATTTATGACCGACTGAATCATACATTAACATTCGTTTTGGCCCGTTTCTGTATTTTCTCCCAACTTCAAGGCACTCCGGACGAATCGAATCCCCGTTAACCCTTTGACTGCGGTGGACGCATATATGCGTTTTAAAAAATCGTTCGCCGTGTGCTACGAATCACCGTACTAGTCCAGGCACAGCCGTTCATTGTGTATTATAAACCTATGTCTTCGGATAAATTATCATCTCAGCTTATATTACTAAAATGTATGTGTTTTGTTACATATTCCGCAGTTTTGGAGAGTTAAAGCAATCGAATAATCGATTTAACCATATTATTATAACGAAATATTCTGTTTAACACGTGTTCCACTGTGGAAAACTTCAGCACATAGTGCACGCTTTTTTTCTCGAAATTTTCAGCCCTCAAAGGGTTAAAAACCTAGATAACCGCATTGTACAAGCTCAGTATTGAAGTAGCTCTGTTGGAATGAACTTGTGTCAAGTTTCCAATAAAACCTCTCCCTCCACACTTGGTAGTTTGAATATTATTCTGGGTAATCGCTAGTCCATTGCAGTTGCATAGTATTAACAAATACATCTACTAGGGACCAACATAACAGAACCAGTAAAACAATTATGGAAGTTACTAATATTACTGATTAAAAGGGATTGAATTTAAGGTCATTATTCATTGTGTACATAGACTTAGAAACCTTGCGGTTCTCAGCTACATCGTGGCAGTGTAAGTGTTAACGGATATCGTTGTAGACTGCTATCTCTGCCCATGTTTGTGTTTATAAATACTTCTAATGGCAGTCCAGCTACCTTACTCTTATCTGCATAAATTGTCAGTCTCCATAGTATGTGCTACCGACATAACTACGTACAGTATTAGGGGTACATGGACATGATTCTTATGCTAGGTGCACGTGGCGTTGATGCTTCAGGTGCAGTTAATTATAACGAGACCGCGCTCCTGATCGTCGACATCTTGACAAGAGAGTTGTTCAACAATTTTTAAATTAAAAAAGTTCTTGAAAAGCAAACACTTCGTCTCATTCTGTGCCATCGACATTCAATCCATCGTATACACACACTGGCAATGTTTACGAACGTGATAGAGATAATCTACAGCGAATCCGTCGAGCCGAGGCTTGATCAAGTATGATGGATTTTCAAAGTCGTTTTTCTCGAAAACGAAGACTCGTAAGACAAAATTTTATTGGATACTTTTGATGCTGTTTTACATGCAGAATCAATACTTTTCGGTTTCTACCACCAGTTACATGACACCCTGTATATCTTGACGTTATAACGCAATGCTAGAATGTAACAAATACGTCGCTGATACCGTTTTCAGAATAAAATTTGTTATTGTTCATGTTAGATGGTTCGATGAATAAATGTTTGGGGGGTCTTCAAACAGGTGGCCAAACTTTAGGAGCCTGTTCTATTTACCTGAACCTGTTAACACGTTGACTGCCATAGTAAAAAGGACCATACCTGGTCAGACATATTATGATATTTTGTTTTAAATATACGTCACGAAGGAAAAAATATTTCACTATTTTATTGTACAGTCTTAACTTTATACTATTATTTTAATGTTTATTCTACTGAAAAGTGTATAAGAATTTATACTTATTGAATTAAGTAAGGTGTACAGCGTTGGTCAACGGTAACATTCGTAACAGTGAACGTGACAATTGGATAAAGGCGAGCTTTAATTGCCTGCAGAACATTTATTAGCGACTATTTTAATCTGTTCATTTAAGAAGAAGACTCAATACGTCATTTCAAATGCTTCTGTTACGGTCAGCACAGGTTAACTCGTTCTGATTCATGTTCAACTAAAAATAAACGTAGTTGTTGATCAAAACAGACTCAGTTAACAGGTTCAAGGTAAAAAAGGGTAAACATTTGTCCGGTAAAACTTTCTTTTTCAATTGTAAACACTTTTTTCTGGTATATAGTTTTGCAAGAATTACCGGTAAAATTCGAGAGAGAGAGAAAGCTATTATTTCTCTCTGTTTTAACTCAATTTAATTTTTAACGATTTATTAAAAACAAAAGGGGGTACTAAATCAATTTGTTACGGCCAATTTTGAATCTGATATGAATTACGTGTTCTTTTCTATTTAAATTCGTCAGTATGCCAGAGACAGTTGTAACAATACCAACATTTTTATTTAAAAAATTGATCGATAGTTCTGCCTAACAATATATTTATCACATTTGAAAGCAGCATACTCTTAGGGAGAATAGTCAATTGTTAATCCGATAAGAATTACTTGTTCTTTTCTATTTAAATTCGTCAATACGTCAAAAACAGTTGTAACAATACCAAAATTTGTATTTCAAAAATTGTATTGATCGATAGTTCTGCCTAATAATTTATTTATCCTATTTACTAGAAGTTTATTCCTAGGGAAAACAGTCAATTTTCAGTCCGATAAGAATTACTTGTTCTTTTTCTATTTAAATTCATTAATATGTCAGAAACGAATTCTAAAAATTCCAAAATATGCATTTATAAAATTGGTCGATAGTTCTGCTTAATAATTTATTTATCATATTTACTGGAAGCATATTCTTAAGGAAAACAGTGTTCTGACATTAAGGCATCTTGAAGGATAACGAGACGTCTTGCCAGCTTGAAGCGTTCTTTCGCATTTGAAGACTTTTAATTCAGACTGGACATAAGTGCGCGAGCAAACGTCTTAAATGATGCTCAAGAAGATGTGTAATTTCTGCGCGTTACTCGCGGCGAGTCTCTTCAAAGATAATTGGAGCGACGTGAAAGCTGCAGCTTTTCAGCATTCACAACCACGAAGGCGATGTGTGCTCGATGAAGCGAAACGAGACAGAGTTTCAGACAACTGATGCGACTCCATGATCTACATATTTTAATAAACGGCAACTTCTGAATGTTTTATTCATTGAGAAATATGCGGCAGCTTTGCGTAGGGGAAAGCGGATCGCAGTAATGATATTGCTTAATTGCATAATGGCGTTATAGAACACTTGTGTAATACAAATTGATTTAACAGGCAGAACGCAGCAGAAGTTTGAAAGAATTGAACATTTTTTTTATATTCAGATGAATGTCATCTGAAAATCTTGCAGTGATATTCGTGAAATTAAAAATGTTAGGAGTATTTGAAGCAAGTGCGTTCATGCGATTTCTCATACTGCACGCGGGACTTTGATCCCGTTTAAACATGATTGAACTGATTTTTTTAGATAAAGCAGCTAAGGGTGCTTTTTATCGCTGGACGCAGTCGTTATTTTGATTAAATAAATATTATTGAACTTGGTCACAAATTAATACGTGGAATTTCTTCCAAATTATGTCTTTTAACTTCAATATTTTTTCTCTCAATAAATATTCAAAATTTTGAGCTAATCCTACATCGAGCAATAACTATAAGCTTCTAATTTATGAATATGTATATTTTTTTCGTGTAAGAAAAGCTAATTGCTCAAAGTCCATCTAAAAAAAGAAATCGTGGTTTTTGAGTAGAACAAATTTTCAACTTCATTCGATTATACAAAAATGCTAATAACTTTTGTTATTTAAATATGTTTTATAATGTACGTATCTGATATTTTAATAGTACACGATGTCACCCTTTGTTGAGTTGAAAATTGTTTAATTCAAACACTTTCAACGAAATTTGTCATTTTTAATTTACTATTGTGTTCCCATAAAAATTCTGAATCATTCTTTCAACTTTCTGAAATAATAATAAAATTGAAAAGTAGACTTTTAAGATATTGCATATTCGCTCTCGGTGTTTCAATTACGTTTTATTGTTAATAGTTTTAGAAAATTGTTAAGATAAATCTGGGGAGTAGATGTAGTTTAGAACACCAATTGTTTAGATATTCTGAAATTGGAATGTTAGCTGATAATTACTCAGAGACTTAGTTAAACTAGTTGAAAACTTCGTAGCAACTGTTCGATACACGATTCACGTTTATTAAGGAAGCATTCTAATAATACCACTTGTCCTCACATAGTAAATGTACGTTCATTGGTATACTGGAGAATAATGAAGTAATCACAGTTACTTTGCTTCTTCTTTAACGATTAATTAAAGTCGAAAGATCGATAATGCTACTGAGCAGTCTGTGTAAAGCGTTTAAATATAACATCTTCCGTGCACTGCCTCGACATTACAGAATTTTAAACTTACGGACAATAACGTGTGCGTAAATTACATTGTTTGTTATTTTTTATAGTTTCCTTGCTTCTGTGTTACAAAATTCTTAAAACATGTGCCTCACGCGTTCAGCTTCGAAACGTTAATTTTGTTTTTGAATAAGAAAATATTTAATAAAATTAATTTTTGTTTGCAATAAAAATTAATATATACATATAGCAATACAGAATAATGTTATATAAGATTTATTGGTAACGTTACATGCTCGGAATAATTAAAGGATAGAAAAATTAAATTGTTTAATATTTATTAAGGAACAAATACTATGAAGGGTCCAAATATTACACAGGATAAACATTCAATAATAATGTTGTAATATTGGATATTTAATATATTTTGTAATAATAACAGCAGATTACAATATTTTCATATTTGTTAGATTGATCAATTGGAGGCTCCAAATATTATGCACAACAAATATTCTCTCAAAATGTTACAATACCAGATATGCAATGTGTTACAACAGCAGTACCAGACTGTAAAATTTTCATATTTGATAAACGGTCCAAACTGATTAAAAAGTTTCAGTCATAAGATTACCTGAAACAAATTACCCAAATTAAAAGAATCAAGAGAGAACGTTAGGGGTGTCTCGGTTTCGCTCGTTAATGGCATAGAATTTATAATGAAACTGTTCGAAAGGCGTAATCTCTTTGAGGTATTAAATTCCGAGCATTCCGTGACGCGATCGAAGAGACGGATCACCGATATCGCCGATCGAAGAGAATAGGCTATCGTTGTTTACGATAGACAACAAAGGGTGGCTGATAGAAATCTTATCTGCGAGTACCCCGTCTGGCCTCTTATAAGGTAAGCCTACCCTTTCGGAGCTCGACCTACATTTGGTTACACCGATAGTAAATATAAACCTCGGCACGCTCGAGCACTGTTCCCCGGCAACTTGCGATAAAGGAAGTTTTCAGTAAAACAATCGATTCTCGAAACGGCAAAACACCCTGAAGAGACGGCACCAAAGAGGAGCGAGGCAACTTTCCTCCTTGCGCTCCGTCGTTCGTGCACGCAACTCGTTTCTCTGCGAACGACCGAAATTCTGTAGAATGATCGTCAACTTCCAAACGGAAGGCACTGTTTCTTTTTTAGCACTGCCTGTAAGCTGCTTGGAAACGAGGCAAACGCTGCGTGTGGCCCAGCTGCCGTTGTATGTAGTGAGCTACAGTAAAAGTTGGATAACTGCCCGCAAATTGGAACCCAAGGCGGGCAGTTATGTAGTAGGAGAATCGATTCCAGTTATAGACACGGCTCGAGACGAGGTTCGGTTTGTTGATAAACGTAGAGAAGGACAGCGAGTGAAAGAGGAAGAGGTCTGAGACACAAAAGAATGCGAAAACTACGTACCGGTGAGACAATACTAATGCGAACATAAAACTTTTTTAATTTTGATTTTTTGTAAATGAAACTTTTACTAACGTATTTGTGAGGTTTTTCTGGTTGAAATAAGACCAGACACGATATAATTTGAAGCATATTTGGTTTATAATTTAAACCTACAACGTGGCACACTTAATCAATATTAAGAAGTAAAGACAATTCAAATTATACCGTGTTTGGTGTTATTTTAACCAGAAAAACCTCACAAATACGTTAGTAAAAGTTTAATTTACAAAAAATCAAAATTAAAAAAGTTTTATGTTTGCATTAGTATTGCCTCACCGACATTCGAGGTAGGATCAGGTTACACTGCTCGTCCGTCGAACTTCTGGGTGCGTCAAGAGGAACCCCTCCCCCCGTGGTGGGGATGACTAGCGGGCACTTATGCAGCAGATCAATGCGGGCAGTTATCCAACTTTTACTGTATTTCACTGAACGCCATTGGGCGCCGACAGTACAGGGCAATTGTTGTTTCTTTTTGTGTTGGGTGACTAAAGTCGCTCTGCCAGCGACAGAATTAATTACTCACACGCATGACTCGAATTTCCCAAATCGTTTTCCTCGAAAACCAAGCCTGGAATAGAAAATATTGTTCCACATTTTCGATGTGTTTCTTCATGTAAAATTCAGTCTTCTCGATTGTCCTATACATTGTGGGAGCGGCTGTATATCTGTGTACACGAGTCCTGGCTTATCCACGTCTCGAGAAAGCCTCGAAAAGCCATTGTCAGCGGTCCATTAGAAGCGCGCCAGCACCTAGGGACTTTACGCGAGAAACGAGGACACATTTTTCTTGCTTCGCGGGCTGCATTCGCTCGGGGAAGGGTAAATGTCAATTCGACCGCGTAAAGATGCATTTGGAGAAAAAGCAGAGATGAGAGAGAGAGAGAGAGGGCTGCGGTGAAAGAGGCGACCGAACGGAAAACGAACCGAGGAGTTTTCCTGTTTAGTCCGGCGAGGGCAGATTAAACGAAAGTTGGGCCGAGCGCGGCCGAATTTGCATGGCGAAGGCGAAGCTTTCCGTGAAATGAGGAAATATCCAATGCGTCGGCAGAAGGAGCAAGTGCTGCAGCTTTCAGAGCATTCGGCGAAATTAGAAGTATTCACTGCGAAACGTTCCCTTTCGACGTCCGATTCAACGGACCAGTTGCTCTCGAATCAGCTGGAAAATTTCGAAACATGCTGTCGACGATGACATTTCCGAATTACGACGTTGTCTTTGTCGAGGATAGGGACAGGGATCCGGGTCAAAGATGCGTATGTGAGTTCTGCTATCTTTATTTTATTTTATTTGAACATTTTGTTGACTGGCTATTTCATGCAAAGTGTACCGTGTGTCCTCGATCATTTTCATAATTAAATATTAAAGTGCGGAGATCTAAATGAATATCAATAACTTGTACATAATTTTATATACATGTCTTATATACGTATGTATGTTAATACTAATTTCGAGTGCAGTAGGCCGTATAGCAGTAATCCATGTATATGCAATGATACAATCATTTTCACTATCGGATTCGGTCACAGATATTGTCTGCCTTTTTGTTGCCCTTATGTCAGAGTCGGAACTATCTTCTGATAAACCATTATATTCTGTCTCACTACTGTGTATGTCAATGTCACTTGGACAATCAGAAGAAAGTATCTGCATATGATTAAAAAAATTCTTACTCATTAAAAGATTCGTGACGCGTGACTTTAGAAAATTTAACGGCTTCAAAATCGTGATTAAAATGTCAAACACTCAAGAAAATAGTTAATATCAAACTTAAACATACACTATCGAACACAATGAATAATACTATAATGACAACTTACACAATTTCGTACTTTAATAATTGCATAAGTTGATGCATGTGCAAACACGTGTATACTTGTAGCCACTGAACAATGTGTTAAGACTATAAGAAATAAGGATGTATAGCCGTAAAAAGGAACTCTGCGTAGCAACCTGGCGTCTTGTCGACTGCTCTACGTTCTTATACTTAAAAGCATCTCTTAAAGTAAAACAGATAAACCCTACCGGAACTTTATCATTCAATACCGTTTAAACTATTGATCGTCCACGTCTAAAACCATATGCAGAGAGATTCGTAATGACATGATCTATCAATATACAACTGCTCATTAAAATCTGAGACGAGCACTTCGGCAGCTCTCCTTGTTAGTTATTTATTGCCAGGGAGGCCCCAAGTTACATATCTTGGACATTCTGGAGTAAGCCATCGAAACTCTTCAAGGTCGTTCCCTGCTTTAATTAGTCACATCAAAATACAGGGTGGTCCACGCAACTGAAACAGATCATACCTCTTTTCTGATTGCAATTAAAAAAAGATGTTAAAGGAAAAAGGTGAATGGTTCAGAGAGGACTACATTTTGAGGATTATACCTTTTTCGCAAGTGTAACGATGCATGTGCATTTTACAATTCCACCATTATTTTTAAATGGAAACGTATATTTTTGTTACATAAATGAAACCCTCTTGTCAGTCTGCGTAAAAAAGTACCACGGTAAACTGATTGAAAATGATTAGTTCGTGAAATACTGATTTTAAATAAATATCCTTATTTTAGAAGATCCTCAAACGCTTCTCCACTGGATTCTGAACATTCCATACATCGCTTTTCCAGTATTTTCATAACTGAATCGAGGTGATCTCTTGTCCTGCAAATTTAATCCTCTTTGAATCATTCACCTTTCTCCTCTAACATTTTTCTTTAATTGCAATCAGAAAAGAGGTATGACCTGTTTCAATTGCGTGGACCATCCTGTATAATACAGTCGAATACTTTGAACGTTTTGACATTTTTTTAAATCGATATAAAAATGAGAAATAATGAGAAAATTCCAGTAGAACAATAAATAAAGACCACTTGTTAAAATTACGAAGGAGAAAGGACCTCAAGTAGCCTTTTTCAGTGTCCCCATATTAGTATCAAGCGAATAGGTAGGGTACGTAGACTCTGGTCAGAATGAGAAACGGGGATAAAAGTTTCCTTGTTTACCTTCATCTTGTTTATCATGCTTTCATCGTATGGCGATGTCTGGAATTCCAAGGAATAGTTATTACACTGCTTGAAAAACGGTACAAGTTTACAAAGGTGGAACTTTGTTTCACGGTGCACGCAGAATGACAAAGGAAGATAAATTACGTTTATGAAAAGTTATGCGGATGGTGAGGATAAGACGAAAGCCGCTTCAACATATTGAAGATTCTGCTCTTGTCGTATTTATTATTGAAAGAAAAATGTTTCGTACGGTCTACTGCGAACATTTTTGTCAAGAAAATCCTTTCTGTTCATTTATAAGCTTTTTTATGTAATAAATTTAATCTAAGATTAAATTTCCAATTCTCTGCCGCTGAAGCTGATAATTAATAAGCGCATTACATTCGAAATTAAAGAGGACGTAATAGTACTGAAGAATTAAATATCGTGTCGAATATGTAGTAATTCGTGATCCTGATAATTATCACAATATTATTCACTTCCGTTTCTTAATCTTATCGCAAAGGACGTTCACGACATTTTCACTTATCCAGAGCAAATCTTGAACGCGATATGAAATTTCTGTCACGCATCGTATCGTGTAATAGGTTCTCTGCTCGTTTGAAAGCACAATAAAGCTGCTCATTCGAAGAAATGACAAATTATACACGAGCAGAATAATATCACATAAATTATTTGAAAGACAAAGAAGCAATCACAGAGACGATTTATTTAAAAAATTGTTTCACGAATGGTTCTTCCAATCTTTTCACGCTGATTTGCACGGTTCATTTACACTTTCTCACATTCCATTGAATGTTTTGTTAAGTATATTTTTGCACCAACACCGGACAATATTGTTTATTCGTTGCGCTTATTTTGTCGTTTGACAGCAGTTCTAATTGAAATTCCAAAGAGCACTTTCGTTTTTCGGTATGGACGAGTTCGTGCCCTTTTCGTGTGGAAAATTGAATATGAAAATTGTTCTGCGGACGGCTTTTTAAATGTACCGTTTGCGATCTTAAAAGCAAACCATAACTATATTACGATGAAAGGGGACGTCATAAAGTCGATATTAAAAACGCTTTTTAACCCTCTTCCAACCTAATGTCCCGCAAGCTAATAATCGATACATTAACTTATTTCATTTACTTTTATTTAGCATAATTACCTTTATCGTCGTTTCGACAAGGGGACGATAGGAGTTTCACAAAATTTTTTTTCATGCTTCATTGAGATCCTTTCAAATGCAATTACAATCTATTTATTATACTTTTCAACATGTATATTAGCAACTGCTTTAACTTTAATGTTTCCTCTGTCAATTCTTAAATTATTTGTCGAATGTAGGATAATTTTAGAATGCATTTTTCGTTCAATTTTATTTTAATATAATGGAAAATTTTCGAAAGTTCAGAAACAATGTAATATACTTTTTTCTTTTTTCTTGAAAGGGGTGATCAGGATTTGTACCAGCACTTTTTACAGAAACTCATAGAAGTTTTCTGGGATCATAATTGAAATACAGCAGACTAATTTCAAATTCCAATTGAAATATACAGTCGTTTAAATCGTGTGAATGACAGATTTTAATAATCTTCATATGTAGTAATTATTG
This sequence comes from Macropis europaea, assembly GCA_916610135.2. NCBI lineage: Eukaryota > Metazoa > Arthropoda > Insecta > Hymenoptera > Melittidae > Macropis > Macropis europaea. The sequence goes on along the minus strand of OU744345.1, from coordinate 17,288,828 downwards.
TAATAAATAATAGCACAGTATATTATTACCTGTAATGATGAGACATTTTTATGCAAACATATATTTTTAGGTTTCAGTATTTTTAATTAAATGCAGTTAACGAAACGCATCTATGGCAGAACTGCATTTTGCACTTTGATTGTTTAAAATTATATTTTTCGTTCCACTTGCTCTATAGACCGTGCATTCTCCATGAGCATGGATACGTTGAACCGCATAAAAATCCATAGTCTAGCAATTATATTATTATTAGAACCTGTTTCATTCGCATGATTCTATATACTGTGCCTTTCAGTCCGAATTCGAACTCAATCTACCACACTAAGATTATGATGGTATTACAATTCTGATTGAAGCTCCTCCGTTTCACTACCAATTTAATAATAATAACATTATTCTTGAAAGGGATACAGGAAAGAGAATCTGCAGAACGACAGACTGATTTAATTGTTTAACAGTAATTTACTAATCATACATTTCGCTACATGAATTGGAAGTTGTATTAAGTGCACACTGCACGCGTATGCACGAGAGAAGAAAAGAAAAAAAAAAAAGGAAATGAGGTGTAACGGTATAATGAAAGTCCAGCACAATGGAGCTTCTGACCTATAGCTTCCGGTCCGGGAGTCTTCTCCAAATATCCACCGTGGGCTCCGGCGACCGTATTTTATTCTTTCCCTCCTCGTCATTCCGGAGAAGTCGTCTTCAATGAAACATTCATCTCATTTCCTTCTTTTTTTCCATGCCGCTGGACTCCTCGCGCCGACGGAAACGTGTAATTATGCAAGAAGAGATTTTCACAGGTCCGAGGACACCAATGGAGAATGTTGGTAATCCATTAACGTGTAGCGTGCGAATTAACGCGTGACTCTATCGCAGTGCATCCTGTGAACCCTGTGAACGAACCCTGTACAGCCTTTAGAATTACGAATTTTCCGATGGGTCGGATCGATGAGACCCGAAAACAAAAAGAGAAAAAAGATTGATGGTCGGAGACGAGCGTTGTCGAGCCTCGGAACTACTCTGAATATCGGAAAACAGAAAGAGACGAGCTGAAATTCGGTGCATAGTAGTTTGATTTGATCATCGAACGTCATTGTTCTCCCGGTAGATCGATCATTTTCCGCTCTCCCGAGAGACATTACGGCGCCGTGGCACGCATGAAACTGTTGCGGGAAATCTGCAATTCCCGAAATGATTTTTTGTCGAGTCTCAACACACGGTGTTTTTGCAGAAGTTCAGACGCGAGTTCGTTGTGTGTTTATGATTGTATAAAATTGTACAGTGGATTGATTGGGAAGTTCTGTCGAAAATTATTCATTTTCTTTTATTATTTTCATTTAGAGGTATGAATAAAGTGCCTGACAGATAAAGCAGACATAGAAAAAAATAAATAATATGTAGGAGATCGAGGAATAAATTATTTGTGATAATACGAAATTATTTTGAGTTTTTATGAAACGAATGACTAGACTGCGGATGTTTATGCAACTATACATTTTTAAACTTCCGTACTTCCTATGTTAATGCAGTTAAATAAATGAAACTTCAACAAGATTGCATTTGCTGCTTGAAATGTTTAAAGTATATACGTTTTATATTGTTAAGTTATTGAATGTCCCTCATTCACCGATTTGGATATATTAAACTGCATAAAATCCTCAGTCTACTGATGAGTCTGATTAGAAATGATTTCGTACTTCTTGATCAAAAAAACCGATAAAATTTTCCGATCAACCTAATGCAATAAACAATTACGTTTGCAGTGTTATGAATCCTTTTTGCCTTACTGGTTTCAAAGCAGCTTTTCTATTCCACTTCATTTATATGTTTATTTAAATTGTAATATAATATTTTAAAATAAATTTAAGTATTATATGACAGTGTACATATATGTGATTAAAAAGAAGCTGCTATTTTTTGGCATATAAAACTTAATCGTCTGTATTTGTTTAAAAATTAATAGAATAAATAGGAAATAGGTAAGACTCGACAAAAAATAAATTTGAGAGGTTAAATGTTGATTTCCCTGCAATAGTCTGTTGCATGTGATCGAACGCATAGAATGAACAACCATAACAGGGTGGAGCACGTAACTGAAATTGCTTCGATGATAATACAAATATTGATTTTAACAGAAATATTGTTTAGATGAATATTGTATAGTTCTAAAAGGGCCATATAACGGACTGTTCAATTCTCCTGTACCATTTGTAATTTCCAAGATATCAAGGTCAACTTCAAGTTTTTAAATGGGGCGTTGAATATATTTTGACAGCAGTTGAAAAAACGTTCGATACTGATCAAAGGAATATTACGAGATACTGAGTATAAAATGCGTAATTGCTGAGATATTTGTAATGGAAGATACATATCCTGCTCGTTATTATATCTGTACCTGGATAGAAAAAGGGCCATTGTCCATTTGAGTTTTATGCACCATTTACATAAAAATCGTAAACGTTATCATAAAAACAGGGGCCACAGTCCTTCCAATATTACAAGCAAAGTTATATACATTCTCAAGAGGCCAATTGTTATGTGCATTACAATAAAAAGGGCCGATGTGCTCCTTCTCTCAAAAAATTGCAAATTGGACATTTTTCTACCATGGTACACAAATACAGTTTTTGCAATGTTTAAAGTATTATATTAGACGCTATTAACACATTGCGAACCGCACAATTTATACTTGATTGAATCTTGGATACCTAGTGTAATATAAAATATGGAAATTAAGTTCATTGTGTCTATCTAAATATATTAACTAATTTAATTTAGCGCAATTTATTGTCATATGTTTATATCGAGAGCACAAAATTGAAGATCCAGTCAAATAGTTCGCAACGTGTCAAGAAAGTTTTGTTTAAGACACTAAAAAACACGGTTAATGAGTAGACCATGTGGTTTCCATTGCAAACATCTCGACAACTATAAGCCTTATACATGGTACGGTGTAATACTTTCTTTGTCCCTCATACAACGCTCTTTTCATTTTCTTAACAATATACAGAATGAGCATAGCAACCGGTCCAGGCTATAGTTCTGTTCCAAGCGAAGAGGGAAATTTTGCATTGTTTAATAAATTCTGTTCTCCAGTGACATAATTTTCTTTGCAGATGCATCGTTGCATTTACAAAGTGCAATTGCACCTTTCTTAAATAGAACCATATGATTGTTCTATATAAATCGATTCTGCAAATTATTTGTCGTATAAAAGGTATTACGCGAGGTCATCTGAAACTCAATACTTCATGAGACATAAAAACATAAAGGAACGCAAGAAAATCGTCTACCACATGCCAGTGGCACCCCTTGAGTACTTCTGCAATAGTAATTTTTCAGTATAAAATATTAGGTACAGTACCGTTTCTGTGTTCGAACGCTTCGATCCATTAACAAACATCATCATTATAATTACTGTTAAATATATTTACTATTTCAAACGATTTGTTACTATGATCTTAAATATCAAATTACAACATGATAAAATATTTAACGTTGCTTCTCAGGTAAAATTTGTCAAGATTCTTTTAAACGAATTTGGTGCATGCATTTACCTTTGAAATGGACACAAACTTATTACCGTTCGAATAATTATGATCGGTAGTGTATCTCCTAAAGTATTGAGTTTTCGATTACCTCTTACATGCAAACGATTTGAGGAATCAATTTATGTAAAAAGCGTATGAATGAAGTTAAAAAAAAGTGCAATAGGTTATTAAACGATGAACAATTTTTCTCTTCCATTTTTGTTTATGTTAAAACAGACCTATAGTCAGACCAAATGAGAGTGTTCCACTAAAAAAGAAACAAAATATTACCTTGAAATGTTGAAAATTACAAGCGATTCGAAAAAATTGAACAGTGCATCGAATAGCCCTTTTCGAACTACGCAATATTCAGCAGAAACAACTTTTGCTGAAATCAATATTTATGAACTTATCGAAGCGGTTCTAGTTATGTGCCCCACCCTGTGCTGGGCGAGTCCCTAGAAACTGCCGTCTAAAATAACTTCTGACTCGTTGATTGCAGAAAAAATTGTTTAACGAAATATGTTCTGCTTGGAGGGTTTCATACGGCAAAAATAATTTAATTTTTATCCACTTCGTAGCTTTGAAAATTTCACGGTGACCGTAATCAAATAAAATATATTTATTTTAGTACAGTGTTGCGAGCAGGTAAAAACATAATTTCAATGATGTGATGCGGTATGACCTTCAAGTAACCTTTGAAACGAACATTTCAGAGGAAAATCGGTAGAAAAAGAGCGACAGCCTAACTGGAGTAAAAAATGAGGACGAACTGGACACAATTTATGTGTCTCTATCCTTAAAATAGGCTCTCACTCCTTTTTTGCCGATTGTCCTCCTAACAATGCGTCTCGAAGACCAGTTGAAGGTCACGTTGCAATACTTCATCGAATGTCTCCCTTCATCTGCTGCCAGACTGTACTACAACAAATATATAAAGCAATTTGACAACCACGAGATCATCTTGAAATTTTCAAAAAACGAGGTACATAAAGATTGAACAGTTGTATCATACAAACCCCTTCAAACTCAACATATTTCATTCAACGATTACCTTCCACCATCAACGAATCACATTATTTTAAATAAACAGTTTCTAGCGACTCACCTTGCATAATCACATAGCAAAATTAGCCAGCGAACGTCCAGTAGCTTGTTCTCGAATCACGCAGTGCTCGTCTTCACACATCCACCTCGCGATAAAAAAACAGAGAAACAAAAAAGAAACCGCGAAAAATTAGAACGATGAGAAATTGAACCGTGAAGGAAGCGGGATGAAACGAACGGTAAATGCTCGTAGAGAATTGTAGAAGATTGACTGAGCGAGGGTTGTCTTTCCGGTGTTGCAGGATGCACGCGGTTGGATTGCACTCGGCGCTGGCCATCAAGCGTCAAAGAAAGCGTCGGGATGAGCAGCGTCGTGCCCGCGAGCGCCGTTATAGCGCGCAGTCCGGCGAGAGCGGTCTGACGTCGCCGAGGGCATCGACAGGTTCCTTGGACCATCACCCGAGGCACCATAAGACCGGCCATGGGAATCGTTCAGCCGGCCAGGGTATGTTGGACACGAAGGTGGTCACGTCGATCGGCATGCTCCACATCGGCGTGGTCTTCCTGGTCCTCGGTGCTTTCCTTCTGATGAGCGGTCTGCTGCCCGGAGACCTGGCCCAGTGGGGCACCAAAGCGTCCGGGGGCTGGTGGAACGAGCTGGTCGCCATAGGATTGTTCGCCATCTTCGTCGGTATCTTTCTAATCATTCTGAACAGAGTGATCGCCAAGAAAGAGGAGAACGACCTGGAGGAGTACGTTCAGAGGCAACTGACCAGGTCCAGGTCGGGGCATCGGTTGGAAAGGGACGTGGAAACCGGTGGGCTGACCACGAAACACGCCAGGAGAGCGAGGCAGATGCAGCAGATGGCGTCCAGCGGGTCCATCGAGACGGAGAACGAAAAGGAATCGGGTTCTCCACCCAGGAGTCCTCCACCGGCGTACTCGCCTCCGCCAGTGATGAACGGGGACCACCAGGCTGTGCAGTCTGCCCTGTTCCTCGAACAGATCACCGAGGAGGAGATCATCAGCGATCGCGTCGAAACGTCGACGACCAACAGCTTGAGCCCTGGCTCGCCCAGCGAGACCAGGGAGTTATTACAGAATCCTCGCCACTCGAAACAGAACGGCAATCCTCAGCAGGCGCATCGACCGCTTTACGTGTCCAGGATCTAGATAGCGGGGAAACTTTCGAACCCTTCCGACTAACTTTTTAACGATCGCGAGGACCTCGTGTACGCTCCTCCCGGAAGCTGAACTGATCGACTCCAGGAAACAGGGAGTAAAAATAATTGATGATGTTGTAAACATCGCATGCTTGGATAAGAGCATTGAGAAATTTCCGGATTGTGTGGTTGTTCAGTTTGCCTTCTGAGAAGCGCATACTTGGAGGGAGCAAATTCGTGGAGACAATGGAGTTTTTTTTAGAATGCCTACAAATGGCGTTTCAATGATAGGAATTTGCTCAGAAATTATGTAGAAATTGTCTTCGAATATGAAAATAACGAATGATGGGATTTGACAGAATAATTATTAAATGCTGCTGTTCTTAATGTGACACGTTTACTTTGAAGCTTTTGAAAGCCAGTCTTTAGAAATTCTCGAGATCTTGTAAGTTGATCTTTCAGGATACCGTGCAACGCCCTTTAATGTCACTAAATAATATAGTTATCATTGCTAGCTTCACACAACGAAACGTATAATTCAACAGCAAACGAAAATGGATAACATGGTTCTAGAGCTTAAAAGTGGGACCAAGATTTTGTTTACAAATTTACGCACTACACGTAACACTTGCAATACACAAGTATTATAATAATCATGCGTGACGATGTTTAAACTGTTTGAACAACGGCACAAGAGATATACTGCTCAAAATAATTAGGGGATCTGGTTTTTGGATAATTTGGGGCAATCTACCATCAGAAGTGGGAGAATCATTTTACATACAGGAGGTTAAAAACCAGGGTAGATAGTACTTTGTAAAATGAATAAAAAATGTAGTGTAAATGTAGGTTGAAAAATCAATATTGTCCAAGTTATAAAACAATCTTCTAAACAATTTTTTCAACATAAATCTGTTTATAGTTCGGATAATATTAATTTTTCGGATGATATTTATTAGACATTTTTATTCAATTTGATAAGCACTATTTACCACGTAAGTTCTGAATATTTTTTAAACATTCTGTATAAATATACAATACCTGCGTTAAATATTTATCGTGTATAGCGTGTGAAGCGTTCAAAGTACAGTACAGTCAGTAACAGAATAAGCTATATTTCAATTATATTTTATATAAAAATGATAATTTCATTTTAGCATCTAAAATTAGCTATACAATGGTCACTAATGCTAATTTTAGTTTATATCTGACACAGTCTGACTAATTTTTGAATGATTAGTGTCCGTATAATGAAGCTTTTACTATATTTTATACTGTTTGATCCTCTATTTATATTGAACAGTGTATTTAAATTAAAATTCCAGCATTTTTATTGAAGCACACTAACCGCTTACAAACTTTAATATTTAATTCTATAATTTGCGCACGATTGAATAATTTATGAAAACAACGAGTCGTAAAGTGAGTAATCAAAGGGAAGTTTTTAAAACAATAATTTTCCGCCGAAGCAAGCTGCCTGTTTAAATGTTTGATGTACTCGAAGAATTGAATTTCGTCTTCCATTCAGTCAGCGTTTCTTTGTGCTGAACGCAGCGCCATTCTAAGCAATTTCCTGTCAGGAAGTCCAGCGGAAACGATACCGAATGTGGAAGGAGAAGACGTCCTTTTGTGCAAGTTCGTACCATGCACGAGAAAATCTCGCAAGAAGACAGAGAGACCCTTCCATGTTGACGATCGTAGGAAATCAATTTCCTCGACGAATCACAGCAATGATATTATTATTCGTTGATACTTTGCTCCGGATATTTTAGTAATTCAGATCTCGATTATTTCGAAGACGAATAAAAATTGCAAAATCAAATTTCCTATATCTTCTCCAAAATTAAAAGAAATGCATCTATATACTCACATATTACCGCTCAAAAGTCTTGGAACACTTGCAGAATTTGTCTCTTCAGGAATTTAAAAATTCCTTAATAAAGTTGGAGAAAATGATTTAATTTTTTCCAATATTTATTTTATATCCATCCGTATCTATTAGAAATAAATAAAAATAATATACACGTACACGTGTACGTACGTGTTAGTATTCCTGAAAAGGTTAAGGAATATAGCGGAAAATTGCAGGCAAAAATATTTTGGACACCTCACGAAAAAAATAATGAAGAATTTACATCTTTCTTCCGCGAACATTTTTAAATTCTTTCTATCGCAATATTATCACACGGTTTGAATACAAATGTCCACAGGTCTGCTTCCAATTTTCCACATCATTCTGCAGTTCATTGACATCAATAAATTTACACCTTGTTACTCTACACTTAGAACTACCGTCATCCATAAGAACAATGTTACCTCAACAAATAAAGAGTGTTCTAATCTTGAGCGGTAGTACAGATTAAAAAAAGGAAAAGCAGCGTTAAAAGAAAAGTTACATTGTTCATTTTAAGCTGTCTCACAGTTCACTTCGAATTTGCTCGCCGAGGTTCGCGAAACGATCTGTTCGCGTCGACCAGGGGAACCGGAAGTCGCATCGAGCACGCGAAACGATTCAACTTTTCGTCCATTCAAGCTTTCATATAGCGGTGACGTTTTCTTAAGGAAACATTAGGAAAGTTAAGGAAAGTTCCGATCGGGTTAGTCCTCGTTAAAAAAAGAGAAAAAAACGACCATACACGACGTAGTAGGTGTAAGGAATCGATCGAAGTGGAAAATGGTTCCGTGCTGTCGCGGTATTCGATAAATACTCGGACGATATTCCGAGTAGGCACGCGGTCTTGGCATTGTCGAGGAATAAGGCAGGATTTATATCCTTCTCGGTGCAAGAATTTTTCTATTAAACCGAAGAGAGCCAGAACGAATGGAAATTCACCACAGATGACATCCAAACGGAAGAGAGAAGGACTCGCGAGGATGATCAGTAGACTGCGGATCTTTATGCGACTTAACGTATTTAAGTATGCGCGTGGAACATGCACAGCGATGGCAACCTTTTCTTGTAGCGAGCCAAAATTAAAAAATTGGCTAGCAATAGGAAAAGCAAGCTACAGTGACGAACGGAATTGTTCAAATATTTTTATAATTACTTTTTTTTAATTCCAGCGCAGTTAACAACGTGCAAATTTTCCAAGTTAGAGATACAATACTCTTGCTTCAGATAACAATGCCTCGAAAAGGTGTAAAAGAAAGGAATGTTAAAACAACATATTCATGTGATCCATTTCGTGAGTCACAGTAATTTCTTCAAAAATTGTTTAATCTAAGAGTGGACAGACAAGGTAGCAAATTATATAAATACAAAATTAAATACAGTTGGAAAATTCAGACGGTTTTTCACTGTTCTGCAGAGCAAGCAGAATAAGAAATAAATTTTCTAACATTCGAAACAGAAAATATAGTTTATCATATCTTCATTTCGGTAATTACATTCAAGTGAATAATGTACAAGTTTCAAACTGTATATTTGCACAAACATCCGCAGTCTGGTGATCCGAGTTGTCTCGAGCGACATACACCAAACAAAAAATTGAACTCAAGGACCAAGATTTAATTAATTCGAGCGGGAAAGCTAGAAGATTATAAGATCGAAGGTGGAGGGACGAGAGAAAGTGAGGAAAACGCGGCCGACTGTTTTCTGTCGGCCGCGGGATATATCAGTAATCGATTCGTCGGTCGATCGTCTTGTATCCGGGAGATCGATCGTTAACGGAGGCACAGAGAAAGAGGTTTCCAAACGCCAACATACTCATTACACTCTAATTATATTTATCGTAAGTAAGTGGACCGGGGGTCGAGGTGTCGCGTGTCTTTCTAGAAAGCACAAATTATCGAAACGAATGTCCTTTAACGTTTAAGGGGGATGATCTCGATCCCGCCGGTCCGATATCAGTCATTGCACCCCGCGTTTTACGGAAGATTCACCGGATCTACCACGTAGCCACGTAGCTTTGTCGATCCGATCGGTAGACGATAGTTGATCGAGGGTTGAACGATGACGGCGATCGAACAATCGGCAGCGCACCGATCACGGCTACGAATTTTCCGATTCGATAGTTCAGTTCGATTACTCGGAACGGTGCATTGCGTTCGAACTACATTTCCACGATGCGAGAAGACATTCCAAGATGTATGTAGTCACTATGTAGCTTTACGTCTTACAGTTGATCTCAAGCGTTCTGTATAAAATAACGGAGAATGGTTACGTAGAATTTCTATTTCGAACTGAAACGAATATTTTAACTTCTAACGAAATATGTAACGCGTAAAGGACGTGGGAACTTCGGAGGGATCTTCGATTTTACGACAGGGTCCGCTTTATACACGGTTTGTCGCGTGAAGAACTGTGAAATGATTTCCGTAAATCGGGTGCTTAATGGAGTGAGCCGTGTTGAAGGTTGAGGCTCATATTTATGGAACTCTGTCGGGATTTAAAATCGAAAATTGCATCGAAGTTTGGGTATGTATATCTTTTCGTTTCAATGTTAATTACATTTATACGCTATATATACAGTGGCTCGTGAGAGTATTTGAACGTTTTCGAACTGAATGTTTAGTGGGTAGAGAAAAGAAGTTGTATTATTAGTTATAAAATACTGTTATTACGATACGTGAGAAACATGCGAGCGTCTGGATTGTTCACGTTGATTTTGAAAAGCACAAAACAATACACACAGTGTTTGCAGACTATTTATTTTTTTAATATTAATTGCATAAACGCTAGGGAAGTATACGAATTGTGGTTTTGGTTTTAACACTTTATTGTCTTCGACATTGAATCTTTTTATATTTTTTATAAGTGCCGACATTTAAAAAAAACAATTTATGAATGTGTTCTATATTGTTTGTTCTTTAAATCGGACATGCACAAGCTTCAAATTTTTTACCGCTGTAATAAAAGTGTGGTGAAAATAATACTGTTACAACTAGCTGAACTTCAGACAGGTAAAAGCAGTTGTTCAATATTAATAATCATGCAAATATTGAAAATGTTTAGAAGAAAGTATTCAGGACTCATAGGGTAGACAATACTCATGAAACTGAATAAAAAGTGTCTAATAGACATGGCTCGATAAATATCATCTGAACTGTAAAGAATTGTTTATAACTCAACTAATATTACATTTTCGTCCTATGCTCTCCAGTCATTTTTTATTCGATTCGATGAGTACTATTATGTATATAACTTTTGAATCGTTTTCTATAATACCTCATATATAAATATTCTTAGAATACACAGAGTGTCCCATTTTAATCTACCAGCGCATGTATTCAAAAAGCTACGTCAATTAGACAAAAAAAGGCTAATTAATAATTTCGTCCCAGGAATTTATTATACATTATTTTTCTACATCATAAAAACATATTGTATCGTTTAGATTGTATATAAATATTGAAACAAACACACAGTATACGATACTATAAAAGAAATTGCAATAAGTTAAAATGGTCCCAGGAATACATAGGTGGAAGTTTGCTGGTTGTTTAAGCTCCTTTTCATTTTTTTAAACTGTTAAGTAATATATTTTTGTTCTACCATGTAAGACGCCTTCAACAAATTTTACAGAATGAACAACATCAAATTGAATACCCTTTTACGACTCGCAACAAAATATCGTACCTCTATTTTTCTTCAAGAATGGTACATTTCATTTGAACACGTTCGAATACTCACCTGATCCACTGGGAGTACTGTTTCTCTTCGTGAACGCGTCTGATCGCGCTCGAACACGTAACACGTTGCATTTACGATTATTAGCCGAGACAGTTCTGATCTGTTTGGTGTTCAGCGATCTCTGAGGAACACCCGATGTCCAGTGACTGATAGCGCAGTACCGTTAAGATAGTCCGTAATTTTAATATGCTATATTCCATTTTATAATAATACCTTGGGTATGTAATTACGTATTGCTAGCTTTAGTCGGCGAGATTTTCGAAAACGACCCCAGTCTCTCCTCGTTCACGAAAAAAGAAGAATACGGAAAAAAATGATCGCAGGGGAGAGCACGCGAATCGGCACACGCGTCATTTCGAACAGAAATTCTTCGAACACGTTGGAAAAATTGTTGAAGTCAAAAATTGTTCTAGAACGCGTTCGGTCGTTTTCGAGCATCTTCAAGAAGAAATTGCCACGCTCGGGCGCTACCATTCTGTGATCCAATGAAAACAAACAAAAAAAAAATTAATTAAACTCATACCGAGAAAACGTGAATAATGTTCTTTCGAGGAATCTTACTCTGTACATATATATTATTATTATTATACATCTCTACCTTTTTTAAATTGGACACCGTGCATTTATTAGAGCGGACGAGGACGCGAACGGTGTCCCCACTTTTTCGCATTCCGCGCGCAATTCCAACTTTTTGTATGCTCTTGCTAAAAAAAGAAAAAGAAAAAGAGACAAATCGAGAGAGAGAGAGAGAGAGAGAGAGAGAGAGAGAGAGAGAGAGAGAGAGAGAAAGAAAGAAGGATGATGTGTCTCGCGTGAATCGGTTTTAAGCAACCAGGCGAGGTGAGCTCAAAAAAAAAAAATAAAAAGAAGGACGAAAGATAAGTATTCGTGAAGAAAAAGAGAAAATATAAACACGAGGTGATTTCGTTCGATTGAATGTTGAGTGAAAGTGCCTTTTGCGATGTGTTTCGTATTCCGTGTAGCTTTTCGGTGTTGAAGGGAACCGGTTGTTTTTGATTACACGATTCCGTGCTGTTTTTCCTCTTGTCGCCTGTGATGATATTGATAACAGGACAGTCATCGTGCTAAATTGAGGGGTTGATAACGAAAACAACCCTTGTCAAAGTTTACGAACACAACACAACTTCATGATTTAATTGGATGCGGATCTTCTGCGATATAATTACAGGTGACACCCGCAATAATTGTACAGGGTGTACAAAAATGGACCGAACACTTTAAAATCAAATAACTTTTTTTAACTTCGAATATAAAAAGTATAAGTGGAATTGTATTCAACTATCAGAAAGAAATTTCCGTGGCTGTGATGTGTCGCAAACACAGCTCGAAATTTTCAATAACTTTCGCCAATGTACAGTTCGTAGTCGTTCGAAACTCGTTGGAAAGAATGTTCTTCTAACCCATCGACATCCGACGGATGATTTTTGTGAATCAGAGACCACCTCCTTAATGTTTTAGTCACACTTTAATTGATTTGATACAACGATTTTATTAATACATTGAATGTCACAGTGAAAACAGCCACATCTAGTCAGACGCGCTATAATTTGGAACTTTTAATATAAATTACAGACGAAATGAGTATTTAAGATTCTAATCGTAAACATATGCTTCTTTACAATTCGCATAATATTAAATTTCCTTAGAATTATATCAAAATCCATAATTAATTAATTAAATTAAATGTGAGACGCCGATCACCGACTCTTACAGCAGTGAACCTATTAAATCATTTTTTTTAAACGACACTACAATTTTTAAAATGCCGCCAATAAATTTCCTCTTTAGTGAAAAATAATTTTCAGAATTTGCTCCACTGAAAACTATTTTATTAAAGAAATGTTTCAATGTAAACCTTTGAATGCGAACGGCGCTAATAGGTGCTTGACGAAGCCGCTCACTGCGTACTGTTGACGCCCATAGGCGGTCGATTGTAATGGCCGTTATGTGCTACAGCAGCTCGGCCGCACGCAACGTTCGCCTCGTTTCCGGGTAGTCCGCTGTTAAGGGATTAAAGTGTTTGATCCTTTTTCCTCCACCCTGTATATAATATGATGAATATTTTCTTACCAAAAAATTGAAGTTACGCATGCTAAAGTATTTATTTGCTCTCCTGAAAACAACAAAAACTGATAAGGGTCGTCTTTGTTACAAGCCCTTCGATCGTACCCGAATAAAGTATCATGGATGATCTATTTCGCCACGCGAGCCTGCTTCTGTGAAATATGCCTGGTAATTAGACGTTGATGAAGACAAAACGAGTGCGTTAATACCGTGCATCGAACGAAATATTTTACGGAATCACGGTCGCTGGGCAAGTCTGTCAGCTTACGGTAAATCGGGTACAGTGATAGTCTCTTAACGGCAACTTATGTTACGCGTTTTGATGTTCCGAAATGTCACGAGCATAGATTTTCGAGGAGCGCTCGCATCAGGGTTAACAAAACGGGAAAACGTGAACCATGAAGAGTCGTCGAGCGACGGACACTCGAGCCGATTTACGATTTGTCCAAACAGGAATTGCGTGGACGTTCGTTAGAAGCCTAACGAAGTCTGTGGATTTTTTTATTTAGTTTCTAATGTTAAGTGTATCGGCTGATTACGAATTTGTTGCGGTGAAAATTGTCGCGAATGTATTTTGGATATGGGCAAGACTTTTTATTAAATGTTTTGAGAAGATCCTTGGTTAATTATTTTGATTTGGTTGAAATAGAAATGTTGAGTACGTGGGTGATTTGGAATATTTTTAGTTGTTTCGTTGAAGATTATCGACACGTTCTGTGCCGCGTGGGTGCATGTGGAAATAATAGTATCGTTAATATAGTATGGATACGTGCACATACGTATACAATCGGATTAATTCTAATAGTATTTTTTCTAATTCTCCTCATATGTTGTCAAATATCCTTAATTAACTAACAATTGGAAAAAATGATAAAACAAGAAAAATTCGTAATAGTTTTTAAAATTACTTTTGGGATTGCATCTTTTCCAATATTTTAAGTAAATAATACTGACTTGGATCGCTTTTTTAAAAAATCATTGTTATTTCAAATATTGGAACTAACGGATCAAAATAGCATTTCAAATGATTATTTTTTAGTTTCATTTGAAATACCATCTTCCAAGGTCTGCTCAATAAATATTTATGAAAAGCTATTTTCGTTCGTCTGACTAGTTACAGAATATTCCACTGTGGAATGGAACGTGTGAAAAGTGCCAGATAATAGATATCTCGCTTTCCCTGATGAATTTTATCGTATATGTCGATAATACATGCATGAGCCGCTCAGAAGCCAAATTAATCAACTCCATAAAACAACAAGTAGAGAAAAGTGATGATGGTACAAAGATCCATGTACTCGTGTAATGAAATTGAAAAATTTAATAAAAGTGGAGTTCATCAGTTTGGCTTTTGAGCAGCTAATATAACTATACCATTTGGAAATAATTCTCACACGTTCCGTCAGATTATATAAAAGTAAAATTCACGTTCCAACGATAATATAAAGTAAGAAGCATATAATAAAAACATTTAACATCTCTTTGTTTAATATTATATATTGATAAAAACTCATTTTCACATGCTGAACTGAATATATATTTTTCTTCATGGCATGGAACGTGTTGAAACAAAACTCACTCGCATCGTCAAACAGCTTCAAACAAAACATCAGACTCACTGACGATTCACTGTAACGTTCAAATTGGTTAAAAAGCAACCTTTCCAAATAGAAGAAATATGCATTATGCCTACATCCAGAATACAGCAGCGGCCGTTCACAAACATTATTGTTTACCGTGAAAACGTGCGTCGTGTATTTGTATGATTGATTTACTGCTTCCATTCCTTCGAAACTGAAAGGCTGAAACTTGCAGATTAACTTTCTAATTATAGATACCTTTGTACTCTTCTCGCGTTAAGTTCACACAGTCTATCTATCTTCTTCGAACGTGTATTTATTCTACATCGTACCGGTTATAACTTTTTTATTGCTCTATATATATACATATATACATATTAGAATGGATTTATAATGCACGACAGATTTCCTGGTAAGAATATATCTATATATAATGTACACACAAACACACATACCTGTGTCTACTCATCAATACGGGAAGGGTATGGGATAGGGGCGGGTGGGCTATCGAAAATTGATTTAATTTCAAGTACAGAAAAATATCCTACAATAAGTGGTACAATTACTTTACCTAGTACATTACGCACACTTGTAGAGTGTGAAAGCTTTAAGCTTTAAAAAAACAAGCTGCGTGCTGCGATCGAAGGTCCCTTTTCAAAGTGATTCGATCAGTTTTCCATCGACCAACACAGGGCGACTCTTAATACCGTACAACGAAAGATGTTCTTTCCTCCGCTTAATGGGCTATTAACGTTCCGTACTTTTTCCTGATTTTAACATTTTTTTTTCATCTCTTCTCCGTACTTAATGCGGTATTAATGGCTGCGTCGAAACGTTCAGCCGCGTTTCTTCTCCTTCTTCTACTTCTTCTTTCAAGGAAAAAAAGAGGAAGAAGGTTAATGTTCCTTCGCGAAGGGATCTTCGAGCACCGGGGTATCCTGTAAGAAATTTCGTCGAGACCTTCACGAGATTCGATCGGTCGTTAGGCTATTTGTTCCAGCGATTTCGAGTTCGCGCGGAATGGAACGAACGACTAATTGGCGGACGTGCACGGTCTCTGCGGGGGCGTTCAATTCTTCGGCTGTTGCAGCGACAGGTGGATTCAGCTGTTCAAGGTCACTTCGTGGTGAAACTTCTCTATTTTTCGTTTTAACCCTCATAGGACCGTGCTCTAAACTTTCGTTAAAGACCGTGTCAACGTAACAACTCTTCCAGCCCTCATTTTCCAAACTTAACACGTTCGCTATCAGCGTCACATATCTCTGATGCATCGATGTCCCTTGAGAGCCCAGCGTCACAGATCTGTGACGACAGTCAATTTTTTTGTTATCTCTGCATAAACAAACGAAGTCTGTCCTGTGACTTGGCAAGTATGTCTGGAAACGGTCAAAGCTATAACCAGCACGCGTGGTCTGACGTTATACTATATCTTTTTAAAAATTTATTAAAACAAAGTGTTAACTCGTCTCCCCGTGTATTTTGTAGTACTACACAGGTTTGTAATTGCTAAAATAGATAACAGACATGTAAGTCAAATATGTTACGTTATGTTTGTTTTTTTGAATACAAATTTTATTTACTTTATCGATTCTTTGCATTGGCACAAATGTGTGACACATTGAGAAACTAGATTTATATGCTCATTTACTAGATTTTAATACTATCTGAATAAAAATCTGCAGTATACGTTGCAGAAATTCGAAAAAAAAGTAATGGGCTGTCGTTGGAATCTCTTCTCCGCGGCGCGGTAGCAAACGTGTTAAGACGTTGATCACCGCAGTGAAGACAACCATACCTATTCAGACATATTACAATTTGCTGTTTTTGATGTAAATTGTATGGTAAAAGAAATTAAAATTTGTAGTTTATATTGTTATTGCGACATTAATATTTTTCAGAACTTTATAAAGATTAATAGTTATTTTTGTAATTGAAGTAAACCTGTAGTGTCGGTCACCGGGGACCCCCACGGCACTCAACGTGTTAATTTGTCCCTTGATCAGAAATTGGCACAATGGTAAAAATCACTATATTGAACAGATAAACAATTACATGTGCAAATTCTTTCATCGAAAATAAAAACATGAAATTTATGTACATTCAGCCATAACAGGCATAAGATTGTTCTGAAGCGAGACATACTGCTTCTTTTACATTTATCGCATCTTTGTGAGAGAAATGTGTCAAATTGACACAAGAGGCTAATTGCAAGGGTTAAGAAAAGTCATTTTAATTGAATGTCGCGTGACCTTGAACACTCTATATTCTGGTTGTTCGCATTGTAGCAACTCGTTCACGCTTTACTCTTCCCGTTCGTCCCAGGGAACTCGATGAAACGAACATTTCCGTCTCCCGTGTTCGGGGACGATCCCGTCGGGACGATAATGGAGCCGTTAAGTTCTCGCTGCACGGCATATTATTGATTCGAAGCTCGAAAAACGCTGCGAGAGAACGTGTGAGAATTCCACGCGAAGAAAAAGCCTCTTCTTCAGGCTCGAACGCATCAACGACGTTCCCTCGCGAATTCGGAATCGGGATACGGTGCAACTTCGATTATCCGAACCCCGATCATCCTGAAATTGGTCACCCTGTACGTCAGCTACAAGCTGCAAATATCATCAATGACATTGTATATTTAATTTCGCACTGCTCTGTATTCTATATTTTAAAACGAACTTATCATTTTTACGCGAAATTTAGTCGCAACGCGAGTCATACTGTCACGAAGTATAGTTCGGATAATCGAGGTCCTACTGTGTTCGTAGCAATAAGGAATCTGTCGATCGCTAGGAAGGATAAGCTAAGCGTCGTTTCCTCGGTGATTGCACGTGTTCAAGTATCTGCTAAGGATTATTTGGACGAGAGAACGATTCTGAAGGAAGAGCAAAGGGGTAAACGACGCACTTTCAACCCTGCCAGGGTACACGGGGTACAAGTGCGCCCCACCAAAACGAAGAAGTTCAATTTCTGCTCTAATTGTATTGGGTTGAGATATAAATAACTTCATTGTCTTCTTACACTCATTGATGATTTATTAACACGTTTTCCATCAGACCATTTTAACCCTCCCCTAAAACTTATGATAGACCATGCGATAGAATTATCCTATTTTGGTACATTTCTGGGCTACAGAGTATGTATGAAAATTTATTTGAAGTAGCAGATAAATTATAACACTAAAATGCAAATTTTAGTCGTTACACGTATTGTAAATAATTTTATTTTGCGAATGTTCGACAAAAGAAGAAGTTATAAAGTTACGCCAAGAAGAGGGTTGGACAAACTTTTAGAATGACCCAAACACTTGTTTTGCTTTTTCGTTTCTTTAAATCACTTCTTTATTGCATTGCCTTCAGAAAATTCGAGAGGCCGGGGCCAACGACCCTCTCGAGGCATGAAATAAAAGCTGCAGTCATTTTCAAGAAATAAACACTCTTATGAGTGACACGGTATACCGCAAAACAACATTGTCGCTCATATGTGAGTGACATAGTAAAAAACGTATTAAAAGACAATTATAGTTTCTCCTGCAGTATGTCTTCCTTTTAGAGAATCTTACCTTCAAACACGAAGCAAAAATCAGTAGCTCAGACGAATTATTTCAATTTTTAGACAGAAAATAATCTGTTATGCGTCGGAAGTTATTTATGACTCAACTGAATATTAATTGATGATCCTCCTAACTTATTCTTATTTTATTTTCAGGCTGATATTTGTATAACATCGCATTACTGTATTTTCGTTTATTAATAATAAAATATTCGTGAAAATCAATGCGAATTTTCATGGGGTACAGCTGTACCTCAAGCTACCTTTCATGTCCGGGAAAGGATGGCACTCTTTCAGAGTTAGGCGTGTAATTCTGACGTTTCTTCCTCTTTTCTGCTTCGAAAATAGGCGGATCGATTCGATGTCAGTCAGTGAACGGAAGTGCACTCGATACTTTGTAAACGAAAGAAAAGTTCGTGTTGTGATTGAGGAGACGAATCGAGGAAAACGTCAGGAGACCGAGATCCTTTGAGCGAGCAACTTAACACGTAACCTAATTGTATGTACAAGAAGTCGTAAGATTTAAGATAGGCGGTAAGGGAGAAGAATGGCTAAAGGTAGCCGCGGCGACGATCTTTATCATTGTTATAATTATAGCTCTTACATACACTATTGCAATACTTATTACAACCGCAACTATTGTATGAATAGGGATTAATAAGCTTTCTTATGCCGTTTCTCTATTGTACCACTTATATACACCTGATATGCACGACTTTTTCGAGAATAAATCTTTATGAAACGCTCCAGTCTCTTTGTAACTTGGCTGTTCTTTCTACGTATCACACACGGTTCCTGATCTGCGTTCAGACAATCAAACGATCGCGTACGAATTAACGAGCGAACTGTATTAACGCTTTGACTGTGACCTACTTAGAATAGATCGAACGCCGCGTGCGGATGAGCTGCGATAGTACGCGGTGTGTCGTTACTCCGAACGCCCACGGGCGTCGGCAGTACACGGTGGAGGCCAGGTAGCAATCAAAGGGTTAATTGCGATCGTTACACCGTTTCTTCCTCTCAGTTCTGTTGCGCGTCGTTCATTGGTTTCGCATAGTGAGATAATGGCAGGTCATCTCATAAGTAATGTTGTTTCTTATTTTATGAAGCATAGTTTAACCCTCAATTGGTATGGCGGGGGTCAGATCGCTGCTACACATATATTTTTCATTTCAATTTTATTATAGTCAGTGCGTTGCAAATATATAGTAAAAAATATTTTGAGTTTTCTTTGCTTTGCTATGACAGACAAAGAGATAAAGATTCGGGTCAGTTTGACCCGCACCATGTCACTTACGTGACACGAATCCACCATATCAGTTGAGGGTTAAATAAGTATGAGTAAGGATTTGACTGTGCACGTGGTGGAATATCAGAAATGTATATTGTTTTGAATTTTTCAATAAAAATTTGGACTATCACAGGAAGGATCAAGAATTTTCTAAATTAGACGCATACTTTGTGAAAGAATGTCCTGTTGGAGTTTGAATAATTTTATTATACTGAAAACTTCTTGTACGTGCCAGCGACTACTTATCCAGGTGGCTCGATAATTTTTTTGGTTGACAACTTAAAATGAATTCTTTTAAAACTATATAAATTTGTTGAAAATCGAATTGAAGAATTCTTAAAGTAGTGAAACAAGAATACCAAAATTAATATTCAATGTATTGACAATTAAAAGTTAGTGCAATTGTTAAATTATTTACATTTGAAGCCACATTTAAAAAATAACACTACTTATGGGATGACCTGATATTTTCTATTAAATTTTTCGTTAGACACGATTACGCGTGCGTATATTTTTTTTATTTAAAATACATTTAAAGAAGGAACGAGAAAAGTAAGGAGAAATTGGATAAATGTTTTATACAGCGAGTGCATGCAGACATCGAAACCATTACAACCGTTTATTTCTGTTATTACAAAAATAAAAATATCACTTTTATTTTTAAGCGAGGCAAAATTGAAATAAAATTGATATATTCAATAATAGAAATATACCATTGACTGTCTCTGTGTCTGTTTTTTTTTCATAGGAGTGCGCGATTAAAAGTAATCTGTGTTCCGTCCAGAGAATATTTATCGATCGTTCATATTATTGCACTATTACGTTACAGCTCCGGGATACAATTTCAAACGTTCAATTACCTGGAAACTTAATAATGCGATAATTGTTGTTTACGTGTGGCATCGATATTAATGCCCCCGCTTCTTTGCCATCCCTGCTGTCAACCCCTTATCGCGTCCTTAAAACGAAACGAGATACTAATTTGAACATACAGGGTGTCCGCGCTGTTACTACCAGCGCTTTTCTCATCAATGACAAGTGTATAAACAAAATAGAAAAAGGAAATATTTCACTATTTTTTCGTAAAGAATAAAGAAACATAAATCAACTTTTTAAATTTACCATGGTTTTTCCAAGTCGAGGCATAATTTTTTAAAATGGAATGTTATGCAAAGTGTGTCGGGACGAGCAGTGGAACCGAGTACTAGGTAATTCTAGATAAAAAATGGAAACGACAATGTAGAATAAAATATTTTCTATATGGCTCCGTTCTCCGCATATTACATTTCACTGTTTCATTGTATTAACTAATTAATATTGCACCATTGAATTATTTACTGAGAAGTTTATTACGAATCTCAAAAATTGATTTATGCTTATACTCCTTCTTACAAAGCTGTGAAACATTTTCTTCCATTTTTTTCACGCATTTAACAATTATAAGAAAAACGCTGAGTCCTTGTAGCGCGGACACCCTGTATAGTGATCACCATCTCGCGAGGAAAACCATTTAAATCGCGTTAACACACTTCGCGTCTTATTTTTAGCGATTTCTTCGTAGATCGAAATTACCTTTACTGAAAATACAGTCTACTTTTCCTAGTCACATTACATTTTCAAAATTTACGAAATAATGAGATAGTTCTAACTACACCGTTCAAAACTATAAAAGGCTCAGGATTTTCAGTAATTTTAGACAATTTATCAAAGTTCACCATTGAAACAAAAATAATTTTTATCTAATATAACAATATTTTTATTGGGTGTTTACTGTGTACAGTATTTACAACATTTATGTCACTAGACACCTTAATGAACAATAAATCATTTAGTTGTGTGATCTTCTAATTCTATTGAGTTGTATATTATAAATTTTCAGGATGTTACTGAATTGTGCAAACCGTACAGACTGATACAGCTTGATGAAGGGAGAAAAATATAACTCGAAGTATTAATAATACAATTATGCATACTGTATACGTAATAAAATGTAGTTTTCATAACAAATGCTCAAAATGGTGGGGACTCATTTGAATAAGTGATTCTAATTGTGAGTGTTAAAACAACATAACACTTTAAACTTTGATGCAACATGAAATTAATCTGAAATTATGCCCTTTTTAATTAACAATGTCAGTATTTCTTTATAGTTTTTACAGGTCCTGTTAGACCTTTTTAGATAATGTTATTAGTACTACTAGTCGTCAGATAAATAACAACGGAATTTAAGTGTCACCCATACATGGATGGTACATAGTCAAATAAAGGCACTCAGTGTTAATGAATTCTAATCAGCCTATGTAGTGTATACCCATAGTTCGTTGACACTCTGTATATCGTCAAGGTTACGAATATTTAATTATTCGACTGTATGCTTCTAATTGTGTATTGTTCTTTAAATATTAATGTCACTAAAAATGTAAACAAGCTTAATAGTTGTTTAATTTAATCAAAATTAATAGGTCACCGCCGACCCACGCTAAACGTCTGAATTCGTGACTCACTTTGTTAGAAACTGCAGGCTATGCATGTCTCTATGTTTATGTTTTTTTTGCTTCTTCTTCTGGTCCGTTTGACGTCGCGATGTTTAACGTACTGACGTATATTTATGAATCGCCTTGTATTCGAAGAATTTTTACACGACGTTTTATACGGTATGGATTTTTCGCTGGACGAGTGCTGCGCAATGAGACAAATTCAACGACCCGGATGAAAAGTTGCTCATGCTTTATTACTCCTCGAATAAGGGGATACGTATAGGTCTCTTCCAACGAAATATTACACTCTCCAGAAAAATGAATTAGTAATTTCCAACATCGAAAATATTGCCCCTCTCACACATGTTCAAATTCATTTTTTGTTCAATTATTCATACAAACTCCAGAGAAACTGAATCCAAAAGTGTCTGTCGCGAAGAATTAATTTAACACGTTGTCTGCCGTGGCGGTCACCTGTGAACGACGCATCAAATTTTATTTAAGTAAATAATTATTAATTTTAAAACTGTTTGAATCGAATTAATATTGTAATGAGAATAGAAGGTCGGGGTTACGAAATTGAATAGTTATATAATTATTTCCATCGATATGTATTTTTAAATGGGATATTATAGTATGTCTGGTCAGGTATGGGAGTTTTCACTGCGGCAGTTAACGTGTTAACAAAATATACATTTATCTTTCAGGTATAAGAAATCTGATAAGTAGAAAAATAATTTGTAACTGAAAGTACTTTTAAGAAAAAGAAGTTAAATTTTTCAGACGATTCTACCTAAAAAATCTTACATTATAAAAATTTCGTACACCCATATTTGCAACTTGTAATAAAAAATTGAAAACAATCGTGACACGTTTACCATTGACACAGAAAACGAGGTTGGTAAAATAAAATATTTTTACTGCAGAGATACACAGCCTTGCAAACACCGCTGATTAATATTTATACGTTAAATACTGCAAAATCGAGATAAAACGCGTACCATACTCAATTCAACTTCCTATTGATTCCTATTGACATGACCGACTGACATTTTGGAGCGGAGAGAATTTTTGTTGGCGTTTCATTAGTTGTTAGCTTCCTTTTTTGCTGACAAGTTTTTATAACTTTTCGACAAAGCCGTTTGTTGTTCAGATTTCATTAATATTACTTCGTTATTTTTGCTGATCAGTAAGAGGAGCAAAATTCCGAAGTCTTTGTACGATGCCATTGTTATGTTACAGTCCAAAAAGATCAACTCATCGAGTTTTATTAATTAATCCTAAAAATGAGAAAATATATATTACCTTGAAAAATGTTGGAAGTTTAGTAAATCTTGATATTTCTAATGGTAATATTTGCAATGTCTAATGGAAAAATATTGTTACAATAAAGAGATTGTTTATGTTTAATACAATTTTAAACAGAAGTCAATTCTCGTTGCAACAGACAACAATTTTGATCATACTGATGTTTACCCATACATAAGCATTATGTGCTGTGTAGAGAGGAAAACTGAGAAAGAGTTCTGGACACGAAAGTGTGCGAAAAAGCACACATGCCCAACGAGCCACAGTTTACGTAGGGATGCGAGGTGAAGATCCTGTTGAAGTGCGAAGTTGAGATTCAGTTGGATAGAACAAATTTACTTCCATAATCTCAGGTTTTTCCATCCATGCTTCACCCATCTTGACATACTTTATTATCTTATACAATCTAGAAAAGCACCCAAGCTACAGAAAAATTCAGTGTAAGTTTAAATTTACATTTCAGTACCTACATATATTATTTTACTCAACTGAAGTTATTATTTTCCACATAAAAATGAGACCATTTTATAAAAAACAGAGTAGTCGTTTATTTAACCTCTTCAAATATGAATTTATTCAATTTACAAACAAATTATATTTCTTCCAAAACAATTTGTAAATAATTATTATACGGGAGTATAAAAATTTGTAATAATAATTTGTAAGGTATAAAGATTTATAAAATAATGATGTACATTTTGTGGCCCTTAGGCTTTATGGTGTTGTCAATGATGTTAGAATTAAAAGAAAACTTAACGTGTACCTTTGAGTCAGTATTCCTGATGGGATTAGAATTTAAAATTATGTATTTTGTTTAGATGCACTTGTTAAGTAATTTTATTTGATCAAGCGTTCCAAAGGCAGTACTTGTGATTATTCGAAAAAGTTTCGAGGTTTTTAAGTAACCATTGACATCGAGTACCATTACTGTGAACCACGAACGAGGTAGCTATTCAAATATCGATAACTTTGCATTCACATAATACTTGCATCGTGAAAAGCACATTCATTATCGTTAATTCAATATTTCATGGCAGCGTTGATTCTGCGTTTCGATACGAATGCCCGGTTTCTTGTCAATTTCACGAATCATGATACAGGACGTTCCAAAAGCAAATACAAATACTTCATCAGTAGATTCAAAAGATACTTTTCAGTACAAAATGTAATAACAACATAGGTCTGATTCTCAATGAGTTTCCAGTTATAAATATTTCACTGTTTTAACAAATATTCTGGGTGTTTATACTGGTGCTAAAAAAATATTAAGACACTTGTTACTTTTGAGAAAATTTGTTTTTCATGCATGATAGTAACTTTAAGCAAACGTACAACTCTGAAATAAAGTAACCTTCAACTCTAGTTGAAACAAACATGAAAAAATAATAAATTAAAAATTATGGATGAACGTTTAGGTCTTTCGATCTCAAAACTCTCAGAAAAATTGTGAAATAAGCTAGACAGGTGAATAAAAAATTAGCATTCAAAATTACACGTAGAGAAATTATTCTATTTCATAGCAAAAGAAAATTATAACCTTCATATGGAAATTTACATTGGCAATTTATATTGCCACAATTTACTTTATACATTACTTTTATTTCAGATTAGGTTAATGAAGACAGCTATATGTAGACTCTTTTAACAATATCATTTTTCTGTTAAATTCTAATTCATAAGAAAGGATTAAAAACTTTGAGAGCCTATAGTATTCGCTAAAACAAACAAAAATTGTCAATCAACATAGGCTAGAAAATTAATTCTACCTTTTAAAAGAAGTATTCACCATATTTTGTTCCTAATTACAAACACTATATTCCCCTGAATTCTTTGTCCTATTTTATGAATCATCCTGTATATTAACAGATTGCGATAACGACGTATTATTATTAAAAACTATAACACTATGGAACTTACTACCATGTCAGTATTAAAACACTGATATTTCGATAACGATTGAGTATGAAACACCTGTTAATAGAACATTCTACCCATGAAAGTACCTGTAGAGTCATTAAATAGAATCGATGCATAATTTCTTATGGTTTCTTTCACACATAATTTATTTCAGCTTTTATTAGTTTTCATGAAGGTCGGATGGCGACAGAAGCTCAGAACGATACTCAAGTCAAAATTGCCATATTTGAAGCGTGACAAACATTTTCGGGCCGAGAAGCAATAAAATCTGTCCCATTGTCGGCAGAAATATTTCTGGCAGCATCTGCTGCTTTAGATCCTCGATTAAACTCATAAAGAACAAGATGTCGGAAATGTTCGTTCCTTTCAACTTGATAGCTTATACTTTTGGTCTTCAAAATTAGGTATTATTAGCTCAAATAAAATATCAAAAGGCGATTCTCATAGAGGAAAAAGAAAGCTATATACAGTGTATTATAGCTTTGTGAGGGATGATTCACTTACAAAATTAATCTAACAATCTAATACTGTTACGTTCAGCTTTTACAGGTTTTATTATATTTAATTTTAGCAATACAAATTTTTTGGGAGGAGACAGTTCATCAGATATTTGAAGAGATATTTTTCGTAGATTTCATATCTCAATTGACATACGTTTATTTCATCAGAATTAATTTGCTAATAAGAATTCTGTGAAGAGGGATGATACACTTACAAAAATAACCAAAGTCTAATACTATTACGTGTGCGTGACAGCGTCCGCCAAACTGTTACCAAAAGAAGCGGCACGAACTTATGTATCAACCCAATAGCAAAACATTTATGTTTCCTCTCGAAACATCCTATATAGACGTTCGATCTTTCCTCGAATCACGATTCATCGTCGAGCAAAAAATAATTCCTGGGATCCTTGGGGACGAGAGGGAATGGTGAACGTCCAGGAATAATCTGGACGTTCCGATGACGAGCTCCATTTTCCTTCTTTATTTATTGTGGCTCGGCGTTCACTTCATTACCGGGAATCTTGGGATTCCTGGTAACGGGGAAGATGTAAGGGGACGATTAGAAGATCGCAGCCCCATTTTTGCCTCGCAACCCCATGAAACCCGGGTACGTTCGAGCGCCCTGGCGAGCCCAGCGGGTGAAGAGGGTGGATGTAGTGACGTATCGACCGACGAGGTCACCTGGGGTCACCAAAGTTCATAGCGTCTCCTGGTTCACGAACTCACCGAAACTGCACCAGCCATTCCGTATTATTAAACACACCGCCGTTTTGCAAAAATCGACTCGTTTCCTGTTCATCGAGCTTTCGTCGATAATTGCATCCGCCATTGCAGTATCATTTTTGTCGATTCGGACGGGAAGGTTGGACGAGGTGCATGCCAGATGGTTCCTTGAAGCCACTTCTCTGAACGTACGAAGTTATTTTATATTATTGCGTGAATATAAGAACCATTGTATTTATTTATTGGAATTTATCGAAATGTTGAGTTCGACAGTGAAGTGCAATTTTTAGTCAATTTGTTTGAAGAAGTGATTTAAGGGAAATAGGATTTTAAAATGAATTGTGGTAGTTATTTGAGCTGAGTGGCGTCTGACCAGTCACGGGATGTTCTACTGCGAGTTTAAACAGGTCGACTGCCACAGTGAAAGCTGCCATACCTGGTCAGACGCATAATATTCTATTTCAAATACAAACCTCGAAGGACAAAGTATTTAACTATTTGATTGTACAGTCTTGGCCTTATATTGTAATTGCAAAATTTTCAACGCTTCGAAATATCATAAAAGGTAAAATTAACCGCGGGAATTCGATGTATTAAACGAAGAAATTTCTTCAATTAAAAATTAATGAGAACTTGCACGCTCTAGACGAAGTTCATCAACCGTAACTAAGATGTAAATTATAAAGGAAGGGATATTACAGGAACAGTGTCATGAGAAAGAGAGTGATCCGGCATATATTGATATTTCGTTGATTACAGGAGATAATGTTATCAGATTGACCGGTGTATCGAAAAATACATGCAAACTAATCCCTCCTGTTATCATCGCTCGTTCCCTAGAAATAAGATATATCATTTTTATATGTCGTACATGGAAGATAAAGATTAGTCTCGTGTAAATTTTGGAAATTGGGGCAAACATTTTCAGTGACAAGCATGAAATGCTTTAGCACTTGAGAAAAAGAGAATGACAAATTTTTTTGTGGTCCATGCATCAAATTTGTACAAATAAACAAACACCACTGCATTCGTTAATTTTGAAAGAGACAGTATAATAACAACTTACAATTAGCACCTGTTACTCTACTAAAAATAATATTGTCTGTCTTTATTCAATTGTTCAATGCTTTCTTAAATGGTGTATTTTTAACTCTGAGGTGAATATTTAAAGAACCATGTAGAAAATATCTCACATCAGTTCTCGCGTAACTGACCGAGTTTGTTGAAAAATCAATATTCAAAACGTTCTGAGGAAACACGTCATTTTTACACTGTCTGTTTTTGTTTAAAATGTATTATTACGTTCTTTTTACACCAAAACTGTATTATTACTGATGGTACATATTTTATGATGCTTGTCGAACTCGTCTCAATATCAGCTAAAGGTTGGTCGTAAGGAAGTTATAGGTCCACCGATAAACAACTGAAAGTGACTTTCAAAACTTCGGAAAAAACGAATAATTGTAAGGAAAAATGTGATTGTACATTCAATATTTTATCAGAAATCTCACTACTGATATTAAGTAAAATCATATTTTGTTTTCATCGATGTAGCCTCCCTGCTTCTCAGTTACGACTTCCATCAGTTTTAGCATTCTAGCTGTGAGTTTCTAAACAGTTTTGACAATATTTTGTCCTGTTCCTGTTGCAAGTGATTCTAGAAAGCAGATTTTGATTTTGAGCATACTTGTTATATTTATAGGTCGATTCCGTCCCATATTTCCCCATTGGGTTCAAATCGATTTATTGGAAGGGGTCCGTACATGATTTTATTCACTTACTAGTATGCCCTGGTTTTTCTGCATATAAAATTCGAAATATTGTGTTTTTTTTTTATATCTTATAGCTGGGCGAATTCTCTTTCGAGCGTGTGGCGCCGAGCTTTGCCATCTAGCGGCTATGCGTGAACTATGCCCCTGTGGACGGCACTCCGACACGTCGACAAAAAATAGTCCCACGTTTTTTTCTCAATATATTATTTATTTCACGATAAAATATAGCCTGTGACAATCCGGAAAGTATAAAGAATCTATTGTGAAAATTTCATAACAATTGGTTTAGTAGTTTTTAAGATTTTTACGAACACACAAGCAGATTCTGTCTCTTTATTATAATAGTAAGATATTCTTGCAACTGTCCTCAGTGATTTCTGCAGACTTTTGCAGGAATCTTGCAAAAATATCGTATTTCAACGGAAATAACAAGTGTCCTAAGACTTATGTACGGGAGTGTACAGTCAGTCCCATAAGTATTCGTACCCTCACTGTCTACAAAAGAAATTTGTTCAAACTAAGTGATGCGTCTGAGGTCTTCCGATAAATCTTTTGCTATAAATTTACACAAGTATAAAGTTTACTCAGTCGAAATTTTAACAAAACTTAGCAATTAATAATGAAAATGTTTCGTTTATAGAATTATAAATTTCTTTTATAGACAGCAAGGGTACGAGTACATATGGGACTGTATATTGTGTTTTGGTAATTTGTCGAAACCAGTATATTTTACACAGTTAGATATGTTAATAAAGTGCATAAATATCGGCAGTCTGGCAACGACGAAGGCAGAGCCTTGAGTTGAGCGTTCGCTGCTTGAAGGTACCATTTCTCAATGTAAGAACGTACTGACTGAGATTGCCATTGTTCCATAGAATGATCGGTGCCATGCCAGCGGTGGCGGTTCGCCACGAACGCAAACGACAGGAAAAAAGATTAAAACGGCCTAGTCAGCTTTACCTAGGGGGCCAATGGATGCCGCCGCCTCAAGGCTCGCCGCCCACCCCCAGCCCTCACGGCCACAACAGCCACCTGGAGCCTTTACCCGAGTTGTATCTCTGTGGCAAGGTAATTTCTTTGCTCATAACCTACGTATACAACGCAGTAACGGACACCGTTCTGCCAACGCGAGTCTTCTATTGATTTTAAGCGAATATACTCGGCGCATCCTGGTACATTTCAATGATACTCTGCCATTAGCCTGTAGCACACGAAATGTCCGACTTCGTGAGCTCTGAATTGTGAAGAAGCTCGAACTTCCTGGCAAAATCATTTTATAAATCGAAGTAATTTGTTTTCGAATCTCTACAAAAATATAGTGTGTCTTGTAATTTACGTCCAGAGGAATTTGAACACGCAGGCTGTGAAAAAAATTTGTTTGGAGACGGCACTTGCAGAAGGGCAGATGAATTTTGTTGAAACGTTCACATTAACAAGTTGACTGTCATGTTGTGTTGGCTGAAAAGGACACACCTTTCTAGATTCTGATAGAACATGAGAGTAATCTTAACTTATGCCCTTTTTAATCAGTAATGTTAGTAATTCTGTATAGTTTCTACTGATTCTGTTGGACTTTTTTTAGATATTCTTACTGGTATTGACATTGCTCATGTTTGTAAATACAAACACGAGCAGTAACAGATCCGTCAAGTAGAAACTTACAATTAGTACAAGTGTTCCGGGTAGATTTTCAAAGTCGTTTTTATCGAAACCGAAGACCCATACGCAAAAATTTCATTCAGCACTTTCGACTTATTTTTCCATGGGGAATCATCCCCTGTCCGGTTGTACCACTGTTGCCGGGACACTTTGTATTTCGCATAAAAAAGACACTTTCTGTTTAGAAATATAAGAATACACGGTGGAATAAAACTAAATAGTACACGGTGTCACTAATGATCATTTTAGCTTGTAATGAACATAGAAGAAGAATTTTCGATTCTCTCGTGTTACAGACTGTAACAATGAATTTGACAACATTCAGAACGGAATGGATTTAATCAAAATAAAATTGTCATTCACAGATATCTGGGCTGCACGCGGTGGTGGTGTGCCTATTGTTGGGTGCAGTGGTACTAGTCGTTGGTCTAGTCCAACTCGCTCCGAGTGCAACGACTACCGACCATAGACTCGCTCTACTTGTGGCGGGTACTATTCTACTGGTCCTTGGTGAGCTCCTTTTTCTCAGTCCACGAAACTGCACGAAAGAAACGCTGAAATTCTGCCAGGCTACTGTGCGAGCTGACAAATGCTCCCCCGCCAATAGGTCAAGGAAACGGAACGCGTTTCCTTCGGGCACCGCAGGAATAAAGAACGGATGCAGCTCTTTATGCGCTTTTAAAAAAATAAAAAAATGTTGAATGACACTAGTGTTCTCAGAAAAATATTCAATTTGCTTGATGTTTAAGGGTTTGTGTTAGTACTGCTTGAAGTACGTGTTGCTTGTACGAAGATGCATGTCGTGTGTCCTCTTCGTATCATATTCTGAAGAAGGACCTCATTCAGAATGGATGAGATCTTCATTAATTTTTTCTGAGATTTTGCAGAATTGTGGAACCAAAATTGACACAAATGTACGAAATTGAAAAAAGAAGTAGTAGAGTTTTATCTATTTTGAATAAGGTCCTTTCTGACTAGGTTCAAATCATTTCACAAACATTCTTCATTCGCTATTTTATTCATTTTTAAATTTAAATATAAATTACGAAATTATTTTAAAAAGTATTTCATATTAAAATTAGAAAGAGTTTCGTTTTAATTTGAGTTATTACATTAATGAAATTTATGTTGTGTTTGAATTCCTTTTTAAAGTTCTTGTGCATCGTGCAATTGCAGAAGAAGACAAGGTCTTGGAATAATCCCATGAAAAAAGTAGGGCGTTGAAAAATTTCTTTTTTCATACAGCATCCGTGATCATAAAGTACACGTATAACCTGTTATTAAAACGAATAATTGATTCTAACTCTGACAAGGTCAGTCTTTCGTCCCTGCCTTGATTAAGTATTTTTTTACACAGTTTAATGAGTGCTATATACACTGCATAAATCTTGAACCTCTTTTTACCTCTCTATACACACGACCATAACCACTCTTATTTCCTGAGTAGGTTTGTTGCTATATAACAAAAATATACAAATTAATATTTAGTTATAGATTCATACGTAGTTCATTTAATTTCAATTAATTTCAAGTTCGTTTCATCTTGTATGCACTCATACACACATACAATGCTATCTCTAGCCTCTATGATTATTTGAAAATGATCAAATCGACTGTTTACTCCAAATAATATGAACTAGTAAGATATGAGTCTATTCTCTGCAAATTATGTATTCTCTTTTTTCAGTCTACACACAGAATATACTGAACTATTCTATTTTAAACTTAGTAATCTAATGGACAATTAATGGTGTTTATTCATTTGAAACTCGTAACAATGGGAACGCGAAGAGAAATAGCTCGAAACGAAATTCATCGCCTTCAGACGCTCTATACCGTAATCGTATTGCTGCTATCCATTCAATGTAACTAAGTTACCGTCAGTTTCCATCGTCTAGAAAATAAAAGTGAACGACTTGACCGCGATAAAAATCGTCGACTTTTCTCAATTTCAACGAGTGAAACGCAGCGGAGGTTTTGAAAAATTGATAAAAAGTTTCGTTCGATCAAAAGATCACGCAAACGTTCAAGAATGTCATTTAAAAATCTTGCGGCGATATTCGTAAAACTTATGTGATTTCTAATACCGCATGTAAGAAATTTGATCGAATTTTTTACCTGTTTGACAGGCTACAGCCTACTATTCAACTCATTACACTGATTTGTTTAAATAAAACAACTAAAAGTACTCTTTATTGTAAGACACAGCCATTTCTTAATCGAATAAATGTGTTTGAAATTGTTAGCAAATAATTACGTTGTCTCTGTTAAATGAACTACAATATTTCTTTTCTGCATAAATAATCGATATTTTAAAATTCGTGTAGTCAATATTTAACTTCATTCTCTTACATAAACGTGTTAATAACTGTTAAACTGACCCCATTATGGGTAAAGACAGGTTTACTAATTGATTATCAGCAATTAACAAATTAACTGGATTTATTTGAACACTAAAAAACCATGATTTTTATACACGATATGACAGAAACACAGAAGTGTATATAGTCAGTTTTCAGTAATTTCGCGAACAATATCAGATCGGTAAGATTTTTACATTGGGCAAACTTACATCTAACATGTACACATATATTGCGCGTATTGAACATTGACATAGTCCAACAATAACTTTTCCATTTAAATGTATATTATAAAATACATATCTCATATTTTAATACCATTTAATAGAGGCCTTTGTGCAATGAGAAGTCGTCTAATTTAGTGTGTTCTAAAGTGGGTTTCGCGAAAAAGTTCTGGGGTTCCGCAAGGTGTCTTTTAATCAAATTTACTGGAGTTCAAGAACCAGCAACATTCTTCGCATCAATCGCCTTTTTATTAATTTTTTCCACAATAGTTACAAATTTATACTAATTAAACACATAATTGTTTTTTATTTTAATGTTTGCTTACATGAAGTAATTTTCTGCCTAAAACAATTTTTGTTTCATTTAATGTGTTGCTAAAATTAGGGTGGCGGAGGTTGTCTGTAAAATATATGAATGGGTTCCACGATTTTTGGAAAATTGTATAAGGGTTTCGCGACAAAATAAGTTTCGGAACCGCTGGTGTAGTTTAAATATTTTAGAAGGAACCCGACATATTTGGTTTACTACTGTGCTCTGTTCCCTTAAGAGTTTCTTCATTTACATTTTTTCCATTGTGTTTGTTAAACTTTAAGTAGCAAACGATACCTTGAATATACAACGGAATGCATGTCTGTTTTTCATTTAATGGATGTACTCGTTGAGTCAGCCGAATACAACCTCAAGACACTTCGCAATATCTGCATGACCATTAAACTTTGCCTATTAAATTCATATGCATTATCATAATCAACGTCGTGGCCTTAGTCGCCAACTTACGAATAAGTGGCGCGTAAATCATGAGGCAAAATGAAATTCGCGTACCACTTTGGTGCGCTTTAATTACACAATTATAATGTGCGAATGTATCGGCTCGCGAGCTCGAAATTTATCCTATAAATTTTGATCGGATTTCGTGTGATGGGTTCAATTACAGGCTGGGCTATCGGTATGCTGTACAATTAATTGCTAGAATTCTTTCCTTTAATTAAGCACAATGATGTGCACACTAGCAAATTTCAATGTTTCGTTGAATCATGCGATTTGAATTTTTTTCTGATTCTGTGGTACTACTTTCGCATATTTACTTTTATGACAAAGAGAACGAGAGTAGTGGTTTGTAATTAATAAAAGAAGTGTACATGAGGATACAAAGTTATATATTTGTGAAGAACATTTGAATTTTAAATGAGCCAAATGTACACACCAGCAAACGACTTAAAAAAAAAGGAACAGTCCGATAATAAAAAATAATCTGCCACCCTTAAACTCTCGCTCATGTCTCTTCCAAACAATCAGCCTATGACACCCGATTGCCATAGGATATAGAGTCGTTGTCTAACGTCTGGTGCCCATCCATCAAGCCGTACTCTCGACAGACAGCCACAAAACAGTCCTCAAGCTAGTCATAAACAAGGCTAACGCAAAATAGCGTCGGGTTAACCCCTTGCCTTACAAAAACGAGTCACACTCGTGATGCAGATTGTGATCTATAGATTATAAATATCAGTTTCTCTCAAATATAAACTCTCGAAAATTGTACATTACAACACCCCTAACGTTAGAAGATCATCTAAAACAACCTGTACATGTTGATCAATATTCTTCCTACATTTCACCGTTAGAACTCTCGAACAATAAACTTCAGTGCAGAAAGCTATTAAAAAAATCATAAAGCAAGGGGTCAACTGGCTTCGACCTCTCTTAAATTTTCGTCGCCGTTAACAAGTCTGTCAGTCTCCGCAGTCAGTAGTTAACCCCTTGCCGTACAATAACGAGTCACACTCGTGACCCAAAATATGATTGATACGTTACAAATACGGTCCAACTATTATGCCAATGCTATAAAGTTTTGCACTGCAGCACAAATTGACCTTCAAAGGATTGTTAAAAGCGAACTGCATGTGCTGATAGACGCTCCTTATACATCACGGCACTCTAGGACTGGAATAGCAAACTTTGTGGCACGAAGTCGTTGGAAAAATCGTACGGAAAGGGTTTAAAGGTCAAAATGAGATACCCCGCATGTGTTTAATTACATATAATAATCCCCATTTGTAATATTCTTCACAGCGAGGCTGTAAATAACAGAAACCATGGTGCTTTCAGGTATCATCCTGGCAGGCGTAAGATGTTACGTTCTCCATTGCGTACCATTGCCGAGCGAATCGCCAGTGGCGACGCCGCTTCCGCCTCCGGCGAACGACCAGGCCGGCCTACCCCGGGGCACCCTGGACCTCCTGGTAGGCCATCAGAATCAACCGGAAACCGACGCCCTGATGCACCCCGAGAACCATTATCTGCACTACTATCGTCACCATCATCATCACCACGGCAACCACAAGAAGAAGCGCAGCTCCCAGGGCTCCCACACCGACGAAGCCTAATAACGATCGACGTCACCACGAGCTAAGCAATCGAAACTGGATCCAGTTTTTCTTATTAGTCAGCGATGAAAGTACACCCGTTGGACGGCGAGACGAAATCTTCTCCCATCCACGGAGCCGCAGACCAAAATTTAGTCAGATCGCGAACTAGAACAAAGCTTTTGGAACGTAAAACGAGGTGAACCCATCGGCAGATGGGGTCACGTACCCCCGGGACAGTCTGTACATTATACTCGATTCTTTTATCTTTTGTAACTTTCTAAATATATATATATATATACATATACATATATATATACACATAAATTATACATATATATATTGTCAACGTGTAATGCGTAACGTGTACTCAGCTGGAAAGTATTGCTGAGGAAAGTGCACTTTTCTATCTCGTCCGCGGGGTGTTCGAGCCGTGTCTCGTGCAGCAAATTATCGATCACTGGCGTTCTACTCGTGAATGGGAAACGTTCACCGATGCAAATTGTCGAACGATTCGCAATTTGCCGGTGAGAAGAACGCGATGGAATTCTCTCTGCGGATAATCGTTTTCGAAAGTTCCTTCGTTCAGGTTTTTCCCTTGTTTCACCGGCGACACGATCCCGAGGAACGGTTTCTGTTGTTCGTTCATGCACGTCCGAGAGTGGCGACTCGTCAACGTGCTTGTTCGATGTTTTACCGTTAGTGTTATTATTATTATAAATAATGACGGGGACGCGAAAGAATCGAACGAGTTGGAATGAAACCGGTGATCACTGTTCTTCCCCCGTGAAATGGTTAGAGTTCACTGTGAACCGAAACGGATGACGGAGAAAAAGATTGTAAGCCGAACACCCTGTGCACGATCGAAAATAATTCCTCGTCACTATAAAAGACTAATTTCTTCTCTTCGAAAATAACAAAATAATGAAAACTCTGTACAAAAACGTGTTATATAAATAGAATAGACCATACGTTATACGTATACAGGACGCTTCAAAAGAAATGTTACAACTTGATAGGGCGTACGGTACTTATCGAAATCAGCGAGAATGGCTTAATAAATATGTGTGTCTGAATAGATAGTTGTTGAGATATTGATAGTTCTGTTTGGTATATTTATAGTAGGTGTTCTGTATGATCAATTGTTATTAAACTGCGGATGTTCATGCAAATGTACGTTTTTAGACTTGAGTGTCTTTTATTTTAATATGGTTGAAGAAGTGGAACTTGGACAAAAGCTGTATTTTGTGCTAGATATGTTACAAGATGTGTTTTTTATTTCATTCATCTTATACAACGTGTTTTATCTGTATATAAATATCCGCAGTCTAGTTATTATATCTTGATTGCACAATCTATATAATTGTTTAGTTATAAATACAAATAAGGTAGAAACATAAAGAAGTATGTAACTTAAAAATTTTCTCTCATTTCTATACAAATTTCAACTTCTTGCCATTAAAAAAAAGAACACTTAATGTTTTAAAAATTCCTAAGTAGTAATTACTAAATTATCTAAGAGAAAAATACCTTTAAGAATTAATATTTGTAAACATAGATTGTCAGCAAATCTATTTGTGATATCATTTGCATCATTGCTTATATCTCAACAACTATTAATTTTAGTATCCACGTTTGTCAGGACTTTCCCATTCACTTCGACAGGTGTTATACACCCATCAACCCGTCAACGTTTTTTCTGAAACATTTTGTATACATTTCTCATGCGACTAAACCGAAACGTTCTACTGCGCACGAGCATATTGAGGCAGAGGATAACGATTTTCAAAAACGTGCAAAAAGGGCCCAGAAACATTTGAACGATCCTGAGAATATTATGGAAGACAGATCGAGAAGCTGAGAATAGCAACAGACAAAGATTTCATGTAAGAATAGTATTCAAAGGAAAAGCAAAACAGAAAATCGTAATAGAAGATCGTAGAATGCTGTCGAATTGGATGAAAAAAATCAGAGAAGGTTGTTTCAAGTATGATATCACGTGCCAATCTGTGAGTAACAACTTCTAGTAGGTTTCGTTGCAACTTATGGTAAAACCCTCCTTTCTTAACGCTATCTTCTATAGTTTCATATACGCTAATGATAAGCATACGTACGTGTGCGTGAATAATAAACGAAAAACGTAGATAAAATACGTTGTAAAAGCGTTAGAAGCGTACAAGAATTGGCCTAGCCGTAGTAGCTTTACGATGAAATTTCGTAGGCATTTTTGGACATTCCAGAATTGCCGAGAAAAAAAATTCTATGAACGTTCAAAAACATTTATTTGAGAGCTATCGATCATTACGTCACATATCTTTTTTATACTGCGAAACAGCGTAAAATTAAACTTCCGAATTTTACTGTACAACCACGAACAAGCCCTGATCATGTGGAAATAATTAATATCAGACCAGCGGAGCAACTGAAATTCGAAACGTGCCTACGGAATTCTTTCGATTCTTTCTCGACAGCCATCAGTCATTTTTCTACTTTCTAACGTTGAATCGTTTCGACTTTTAGACATCAAAGGAATGTTTTTTATAGGAAAAATTTTATTCGTGTACGTCAGGGATGGCCACCGGAGCTGCGGTCTTCCCCCACTCTAGGTCCATCGTCGTTCCAGATCACAGCACATGTGAGGGGAATGGACCTGGAGTGGGGGAAGGCCGCAGCTCCGGTGATCATCACTGGTATAAGTACATGAACAAGGGCCTCGACTAAAATGCGTTCACACAGTTGTCCCAGGTTCTTTCGAATTCTTTTTTACGGCCACCGCGTTGTTACTGCAAGATTCTGAAAAGCAGATTCTCTCTCGATGTCTTCGATAACGACTCGTTTGTTTATAAATCGCACCGCTTGTAAATAAGCCTGCCTTCTTCCGATCCTCCATAGTAGACTCCTAATATCGATCACGAAACGCAGTCTAGAATTTTAAAAGATCCACGTTTTACAACGGAATATAAAAATGTACCTCTGTCTTGATCCTTGTCTGTCGCGGGAAGCTCCTGTCCCGATGAATCAGGCGTGTACAGGGCCCATTAGGAACGCGTTATACTGATTTAATAAATTCCGAAAATACTATTTCGAATTCCGTATGAAAGTAATTAGAATTTCATTTTTCTACGTATCGTTGCTGTTATCGACAAATTTCTGTCTCGACCAATTAGGTGTTTACGGAGTTCTGCAATCGTATAATTTGTACCTTGTAATATACAACAAAAGTTATGTGATAATAAGGCGATTGGAGAATTGCGAGGTTTATTTCGTCTGTGAACTCGATGTCTCTTGAAACGCTTCCTTTATCCGACACTTTTGTTTGGTGTTCAGGAGCGATTCGATAGGAATGCGATGGAAGAGCGAAGGTTTCGACGTCGTGTCCTGTTCACGGATAATCACGGCACGTTGGAAAATAATAAACAATTACGATGCTCGTAGTCGTGCGTTGGTAGATCGAAAGATAGGGAATGTTAATATACTGCTCAAAATTATTAGAGACTCAAGAGTTTTAGTTTTGAACGGTCTGTACAGTATCAGTGACGATACAGTAACGTTTCTAGTAACAGAATGACTCAAATTCTTCCTATGTTTCGCACAATAATGGTAATTTTGATAGGTTGACAATGAAATTCGTGACCTGTCGAATCTTTTCGCCTCAACATTCACTCAATTCGATTGTGACGGAATCAGGAGAAGATCGTAGATTGAAATGGAGATTACTTTAACAAAAAATGATTAGTTGAAAGATTTTAATACACGTTATTACGCGAAATGTTTCGAAGGTCGTGAATTCAGTTGCAAACCTAATATTTTTAATTCTCAACTATATAGTGTTGTAAAATTAAGTACACTGTGTCATCGATGATAATTTTACCCTATCACTGACATAGGATGACCGGTGTTTACATAATCGAGGTTCTACTGTATTTTATATCTGATATTTTACCATTGTCAGTCCACGTTGATTGTATATAGTATTTGGAGCGTTTATAGCAGTGTTAGCCATCGGAGCTACAGCCTTCCCCCACTCTAGGTCCATTCCCCTCGTTTCAGTTCCCTCCAGTTCCCATTCCAGTAGAGTGGGGGAAGGCCGTAGCTCCCGTGGTCATCACCGGTTTATAGTATCTGACACTTTAATGAGCAATAAGTCACTTATCCTCTAATTATTTTGAGCAGTGTATAAGGACGAAAGGAACGCAAGAGAATCGAGGAATGTCGCTATCGAGTATTTACACCTTGTCGATATGTAACTTAGCACCCGCACCCTAACTTCGATGTTATTTTTTCGAGGACGATTTTCGAAAGGGGAAAGCCTGTTAGCTAGTGTCTCCGAGGATTTTACGACGCGACGTACATATAAATGCGTTCTAGATATGTATGTGTCTTTCGAATAACAGATATTTAAATTATCTATTTACACTGCAATGTTTATACTTAAACAGTTAAAAATTCTTCTGT
The DNA here is from genome assembly GCA_916610135.2 of Macropis europaea. Lineage (NCBI taxonomy): Eukaryota > Metazoa > Arthropoda > Insecta > Hymenoptera > Melittidae > Macropis > Macropis europaea. Next base: position 17,249,186 of record OU744345.1, on the reverse strand, counting down.
GCCTGTGCATCGAGAAGATCGCCGGAAAGAGAACAGACGCGTTTTTAGGGAATTGAAAGGGAAAGATTGTTAACAGATGCGAGCAGAATTGTTTTACGATGGACAGATGTTTAATTTGTAGAATTTTGTGAATAGAGTATCGTGTTTTAAAACATATAGTTCTAGGTATGTGAAGCACATACAAGTAGACTTTTTATTATTGTGGTCTTAATTATCATAGTGGGTACTCGTCTGAAGCACAAATTTACATGTTCAACATGAATGAATCACGATAGTGTCGCCATTACAGTTACAGTATAACGTAACAGTGCATAAGTAGCTTGTAACGCCTTTAAATTTCTCGTCGATATAAACTATTCACAACTTCAATTCAAGTTGATAATTCATAGAATTTTTCGTACCAGTACTTCAATCTGAAACTATCTAATTATGCCTAAATTATGAAAAAATGATAACTCCTCTCGTGTTAGCATCATTCTCAATAATAGAGACAAAAATAAAAAACAAAACTAATATTAAGCATCAACTTAAAAAAAAAACAGAAACCATATAATGATATATTTAATGTAAAATGAAAAATACCGCAAACAGTACATAAGAATCATTTCTTCACAAATTTATAACGTCACCTTAAGTCTTACAATTAATTTAAGAAACGACTAATTTATCTACACGTGCATTACAAAAATTACACAACAGAATGTGTAAAAACGTATACAGGATACTAAGAAAAATATCTGAGACGATTGAAATCGTTCTCACATTTTATTTGATTGCTTTCGTCGTCTCGCGGAGAAAGATTAATATTCCTATGTACATATATCGTCCAAGATGATGAAGCGAAAGAAAATATTGTCATAAAACGATCTCTCCGCATCCAGGAATTGCATTTCATCCCCATAACGTTTGATCACCCTTCACCCTTGTCTCGAAGGATCGAACTTTTCCCGATGCACAGGCACGTGCACGTTCGACTACCGTTGGGGTCCACTTAAAGTTATTACAAAAAATTACACCTGTATGTTATATATGAATAGTCATAAGGTATTTTACAAAGCGATGGGCACTGGGTGGATGAAAGAAAAAATTCCATGAATGCAATCTCCTAATTTTTTCTCACTCACCCAGTGCGACGATATAATACATAATATGTACGTATATACATACATATATATACATATATATATATATATATATATATATGAACAAAAAAAAGTATGTAACACTCTGATATAGCGAACAATGATACACACGAGTTATCTATGAACTAATAAAGTATCTGTATCTGTAAACCGATAGGTTTAAGTCCGGTGAAAGAGGCGTAATAAGCTCGACCTTCCGTTTAAGCGATATATACAGAAGTGTAAATAGTTTGATAATTTAAGCTCGCTGATAGTAGCAGTTTTCGATGCAACTTTTCTACGCGCCAGACCTTTGAACTTTTTACTGTTTTCGCGACGCGGTTCGAAGCTTTAGAAGCGCCGTGATGACAGGTCGAAATGACGAAAAGCGAAGCGGATCGATTCGAATGCGTTTCGAAAAAAGTTCGCCAAGCACTGACATGGGCTTTTCTTTTGACATTTGCAGAATTCGTTCAGCAGTGCTGCGACATTGATTTCTGTGAAATTTTAATCTTCGTATGGTGTTTAATATGAATAACTATTGTTATGAATTCATATGGATGGGTTGGTGTCCAATGTATGGTTCAAGATTTATAAGACAAGTTTCAAGTATTATTATTATATACAGTATCATGTAATGTACGTAGTCTTCAAAGGAATGAGAAAGATATCAACTATGGTTCGCAACTCGGTGGATCACGTGTCAAATATTCTGATCTACAGTGCTGTGCAAAAGTGTTGCTCATTCACTGAAAGATTACTTTTTCTTTGCCATTCTTTTTACTTTTCAATAATGTAACATTTTTTAATTTCTGTACAATGAAATAGTATAGATTCTTTGTAGCATTCGTCTTGTATAGTGTGTGTCAGTAGATCTAATCTGTGAAGACTGAAATTGGATGAATTTTCAATTTAGAAATACATAGAATAAATTGAAAGAATTAATATTGAATTTAATAAAGTTCAACACATTTGTTACACGATAAATTCGATACTACATTGATGTTTAACATGTATCACGCTAGACGAGCGACATTTTAAAATGCAAAATGAAAATATTGTTTCCCTTATGAGTCATATTATTGTTGTAACTGCTTAACGAAGCACACATACACATATTTTCCAATATTGTAATTTGTCAAAGTTTGGAAATTCAAACTGCGGATGTTTATGCAACGGAACACATCGACATTCATCAAACAAATTAATTATTCAAATTAATTGAAATCAAACGCTTTCTATCAAAATGCCTACGGCGAAATCTCATGTCTCCTATTATATCACAAAATAAAGATTTGTATATACAAGAGGGTGTATTTGCATAAACATCCGCAGTCTATTATGTAGTTACATTTTCTTATATTTTGTTCGAAACATCTCTATGTGTTATCCTTTCTCGATTATACAGGATGGTTCATATATCTTGAACAGCTTAATATCTTCGTTACTTTCGCTGATACGTTCGCGTCATTTCCAAGTAGCCCGCAGTCAAAAGATTAACAGGACTGTCAACGAAAGCTGCAAATTAAAAGAAAAAGCAACCAGGGTCTACGATGATACATTTTGCGTGTTTCGACGTGAAATTGTTTTAACGCGAGAGTGTATTCATTCGAATCGATCATCTCGATCATCTCGATCGACGCTGTTACGAATTACGCTTACTTGCGTTGCTTCTCCGCGATGATTCCTGAATTTTTGATCAGTTCATGCGTACAAACAAGAAAATTTCTCATATTTTCGATCGTCCTGCTGATTACCGTTACCGCGCCGAAATATTTTATAAATAAGACAACTGACAATTTTTAAGATTACGATTACGCTTATGATCTGTACGTTTTCTTGCAGCGCTTTGCAAGCTTCTCCGTTCTCCGTGAAGAATATTTCGCTATTAAGGCGTTTGTTCTAGGATTGTATCAAGCATTCTTTTCATTGCGATCTACCGTTACAGCCATTTCATGCGATATTATCAGGTCATCTCGTAAGTAATATCGTTCCCAATTTTGTAAAACATGCTTTAATCCTTTGATTGCTATCGGCGTGTACTGTCGACGCCCAATTTTTGGTGAAGAGATTTTAGAAAAGGAAAACTTGTAACAGCTGGTACCTATTATATTAAGGTGATTCAACAGTTTGTTAATTCACAAACAATTCAGTAATATTAATCGGTTGTAATAGACTTCAAATTAATTGTTTTAAAACTGAAAATCGAGTTAAAGAACTGTCAAAGTAGTGGATCAAGGATGCCAAAATTCATGCTCAATGCATCAATCATTAAAAGTGAGTGCTTTTGCTATTGTTGATTTACGCTTGAACTCACATTTGAAAACGACGTTACTTATGGGATGACCTGACACTGTTTCGTTAATTTTCAAGTTTCTTTCAGTGACAGTAGCGCCGTTTACTCGACCTAGAATAAGCCAATTGCGAAATAAATCCATAGAAATAATTGCGTTAACGTTTTTAGATAATGCCGCAGAAAGTTAGTGTAACAATTGTAATCGAGCCTAAATGCGGGATACCTTGGACGCTTTGGCAAACAGCTAGTTGAACTAACGTCGAAAGCAATAAAAACAGCGTGTCTTGTTCATACGACTTTCCTTCGAGCCTCATTCCATCGACGCTGCACGCATTTCAATCGAAACGTACTCTTTTTCTGTTCAGAAGAAAAGAAAGACAGAAGAACAAAAATGAAAAATCGTCCGAGGTACTCCGAGCAACTCGTCTGTGTACTCTAGAGCGTAAGACTAGTCGAAGACGAAGAATGAAGAACAGAGGATAAAAAACAAAACAAATGTTCGCCATGCACAACGTTCAAAACTCTATTTCTCATGAGATTATGTGATCTTCTAGCTTCTAAAAAGTATGTTATATTTTATATATATATACTCGTCTCGGGTCTCGATGGTACGTACGGTGCTCTCCGTGTTCTCTTCAGGAACGCCGAAATCGTAGCGAAATAGCGAACTCGTCAGTCCGTAATTTACACTTATTTTCGTTTCACGGGATCGACGCTGTCCCCGCGGTGATCAAATCAAACGATTCACGACCAATTAGAAGCCTGAAACACCCGAAAGCGAAATTCAGAGAGAGAAACGGCGATGGGTCTCAAAACGCTTCGAACATAGGAAGAAAAATTCGAATCATTTGGAATGTCACTCGAATATTGAAAATCTTGATTGGCTCGACTGGTGTTCATAGTCTTGGTGAATCTTGAAGCTTTTAAGAGTCTTGAACGGACTGAATTGTAAAATATAGGAGAAATTCCAGTTGTTTTTAAGCAGTCAGTTAAAATTCATGGTGAAGGATTTAAATTTCTGTTTTTTAATTAAAAATTTAAATTTGCGTCGACTGTAGAAGTCATTAGTATCTATAAACAAAACTTGTATTTAGATTATACAATAGTCCTGACACTTTGATGGCAAATATGTTACAGAAATTAACTATTTTTCGCCATTTTTACAAGGATTCTTAAGTAACAAACATTCCACAGTATTCTTTTTATATAAAATATGTTACAACTTCCATTTTATCAGTACTTCGGAATTTATTTTTTTATCAGTGATAAGTATGTACATTTATTTGTTCTACAAGCGTCTTACTTGAATGAATGAAACGATACATACGTGACAGCGGCCGTCAAAGTGTTAATACAATTTTTATACAGGGTGTATCATTTTAATACTTGCACGCAAACATTTTCAAAACTATTAGTGATATCAAAAATCCTTAAAGTTTCTCGATATCATATAGATACGAGTATAACAGTAAGAGTGTCCATATTGTTACATTTCTTCCTTTTTTTATTATATTTCTAGCATTCAATAATTATACAGTTCATTGATAAGCGTAAATTGTAAGTTTTCCTTATAACAGGACTATTGTTCAAAATATTTGTGTAACCTGTTCTTATCCTGGTCATTATAATTCATTGTGTCTGATTCAATTTTGTACAACTTTTAGAATCATACAAATTCTGAAGAGACTTAAGGGCTGGGTTCCCTTTATACGTTTTCCGTGTTAAGTTCCACTTTTGCTTCCATAATCAATAACTTCGTATGCACTAACAAAATCTGCATTTATTTACCAAATTCTTGTCGGTATTTTACAAATGAAGAATAGCAATACTATAAGGAACAGTTCTTCATTGTCTCTGCAAAAGTACAATGTTTCCCTTTCTTTGTTGAAAACACTTTTTGTCATAAAAAATAAATAATTATCTCAACGAAACTGATTAAACAGGTATTTATGGATAAAGATTCTTTTGTTAATATTTATTTACATACATAGTTTACGGTTATGTATATGTAACGCAGTAATGGCCACCGGAGCTGCAGCCTCCCCCCACTCTAGGTCCATTCCCTTCGTTTCAGTTCCCTCCAGCTCGTTCCTCGTTCCCCCTTGATCCATTGTCGTCCTAGATCACGGTCTATATGAGGGGAATGGACTTAAAGCGGGGGAAGGCCGCAGCTCTGGTGGGCAACACTGACATAACGCATCGATATTATAATAAAATTCACATTCGATACATCCAAGTGGTTTCAAGGCTCTCGAAATTCGATTGACATTCAAAATGATTCAAAACTCACCACTGACTGAATTGATCGAAAATTTCCGAGGGAACGCGTTGAACGCCCATCGCTATAAGAGAGAAGGGGAGTGACAAGGAGAGATAGTGGAAGATCGAAGGAATAATCTTTTAACGTTTACCTGATACACACATATACATGTTATATATATACAACAAAAAAAATATATATATACGCTATTTCTCCGATATATAGTATTTGTTGTACGTTTACACACAGAGCCATACGCACGTATCGCATGAGAGTTATATGTTCGTGCGGGTTGCAATTATATCGTGGAACCTTCTTATCGCACATGAAACTCGGCAAAATTACCTGGCAACATAACAGGACTTTGCATGCATGAATGACATGATCGTTTCTCTTGTCGCATCCGAGCTCGTCGTAAATTCGTGCCCGACCTTATATTATTATTATTATTACTTATTTCGAAAGAATACATGAAATGTGATCTTAAAACGTGTCTTCATTATGATTGCAAACTATCTTATATACATTACTATTAAAAGCTTATCAGGAGCCAAAGATGAAGGCTACAAAATCAGTGTACAATTAGGGTAGATTGTACTTACAATTAGAAGGAAGTTAACCAATTATCCCCTCCCAATTTTGATGAAAATGTGGTACTCGAAAAATATTTGACACGTATTATTTTTAGCTGCATAGATTCATATCTAGGGAATGAAAATAATCCCTGAAAAGTTGAAGCTGAAAAAAGTGCTTGTCTTGGAAACTGTTCGTTGTAGAACAAAAATGTAAATTGGTTAGTTGTGTGTTTTTGAATATTGAATTTACCTGTATAAATTGTTTCTGCAAAAGTGAATTTGTTCAATCAATATCTTGACAATTAGTATGTATTTGCAAATGTTGAGAACTATAGTCAAGGGCCAAAAATGAGGATAAAATGCAGGCGTGCAGAATGAGTCTTTATAACTTACAAGTAGCTGAAATTTCTGCTTCAGTTTTAATATTACAGAAAACGTCTCTAATCAGTATTTGTTCGTTACATTAGACATAATACCGTTAACAATTTATCTGATATTAGATTGAGGAATACTATATCAATTATATAGTTTTGTAATGATTATTCAAGTTCAAGGTCTACTATGACTTATCATCGCTATATGCAAAAAGTAGCATGGTCTATTTAGAAGAAAACTTTAAGTGATCTTGAATACTTGAAAATCATGAGACTAACCAAACATTTACTTCGATCAGAATGTATAAAGGGTAAGGGGAAAAAACAGGGGTAAGAAAATTAAAATAGTGTAAAACAGTTATTTTTCTACTCATTTTTTTCTGATGCTTAATTATAGTATAAGCTTCACGTTATGAGCAATACAGTCAAATTCATTGAACTTTGTTTCGTTACTAATGGACTAAAATTAAAAATTGCTTCTCTCAATTAAGCTGTTTTGTTACATTCCTTATTGACATTCATATATTTCTGGAGACATTTTTCTGTATTATTAAAGCTAATGTTAAATTAAAGCGGTAACGTACGCTAGCTCACTGTGTATAAACAAACGTATAAAAAAATCTGTCTCTTTTTTACATGTTTTACCGGTACGTACAAGTTAACACTGTTCAAACGTACTGGCCAGTTGTTTTGACCATTCATAAATTTAACTAAAAGACCGTTTCTGCTATGTAGCAGTTGTATTTATATTTTAAATACACAAATAAATTGTTCGTTACACTTCCAAAGTAAGTAAAAATGAATGCTGGCGACTTTGTTCGTAAAGAATCGATAAAAAAATCTTATGGAGAATTGAATCGCTTATTTTTTAAAGGGCATATGTCCATATTTTGGGGAAAACTATGTTATACGTTTAAACTGTTGTAGTTAACCCAAACCTCGGGTTATGGGGCTCCAAAAAATAGCTAAAGTGTCTTTTGATATCTCCTATTGATTCCGATTGAAAAACCGAATAAACGTTATTTCGAAGAAAATTAGGTAAAGTTTTTATTGCCTGGTTTCAAATTTTAAAAAATGGACATACGCCCTTTCAGTAATAAGCGATTCAATTTATGGTGACAATATGAGTACTCACAAACGATTCTTGTCGACTAATTTCGATCTCGAAGGTACGTGTAACAGATCGAATAATTTTGTTTACTCACTTCAGTGCATCGAGTCGTTTCTTTGAAATTTTTTCATAGTTAAAGTTTTATAAAATAGAACGAAATTATCCTGTTTGAAAAAGGACGAGAACATAAACACGAAATTACGACGAAACTCGAGATTCGCAAGGATATTCATACGTTGCGATCGTCACGCATGAAGGGCCTCAAGTACTGTAATCTTATATGTGATTCTACAGTAAAAAAAAGTCGTGAATAACAGAAAAACTCTACTGCTATTGTAACTTTCAGAGTTTAATAAAACGTTTTCACTAACAAACGGACAATTCGAATTGTGATTACCTTACTGTAAAATAACGATATGTAGCAAAAGGATATTCATGCAACAAGTTTCTATTTTTGTTAACTTTAAGGGAGCATGAATTAATCTTAAAAGTCAGACAAACGATTTTCTCTTATACATACAGTGACTCACGAAATTGATCATATACTTCCATAAGTACTTCTTTTCGTATATCCAAGTACAAGAGACAGACTACTAATTTTGGAGGTGTATTTGCAACATAATCTGTTTCAGTTAACCCAACATTACTTCAAAGAACAATACCCTGAAGAAGTGATAAATAAAAGAATTTTGGAACCACCTGTTCATTTGACCAATTTCGTGAGTCACTGTATTTATGAATTTTTGTTCTCATTTTATCCATTGTTTCGATTCAATAAAAATGAAATTTATTTTGATTTCAATTTTAGTACAGATATCAGCGTTAAGAACTCAAATTAACCCTGCTACGATCTTCGAGTCTATTTTGACCCATCGCGTTCCCATTTCTTTAAAAACTTTTACTGTTATCAGAAAAATGTAGTGAAATTGTTATTAATATATTTGTTTCTGTTCCCTTGACATTATATTATTTTTTACATTTTTAATTGGGCCCCTTTTGAGTCAACGTAAGTGAGGCACTATCAAATGATAAATCAATTATGGTAAAGTCTTAGAAAGAAATAGAAAATAGTAAAATTGAAAGCAAATATATAAATACCATAAAGTGACTAGAATAGTCTTATTAAATAAATAAACGAGGGAAAAAGGTACCGAAATTTCTACCCTCAGGATGGCGCTTGAATTTTCGATTTTATCAATAGATCGTTCACTAAGTGCTACAGACTTGATCCAAGAGGATTTAAGGACATTTGTGTATATCCTGTTAACTCAAATATTTGGACATAACTTCGCTGGAAGCTCAAATATTTGACTTCTCAAACCGGGAACACCGAGCAGAGTGACACAAAATATAGAAAGAAATTTTGATTTTTGCGCTGAAAAGCGGGTCGATAGTACTAAAAAAAACTTCGAAACTCTTCTGTAAAGAGTACGGAGGAAGATGTTTGGTTGGACGGTAGATTTACAGGAATTCCGATCACTATTCCTTCCGCCTGCTGTTTCCCGCCAACGCAATTTGTACGTTTACGTCAGCGAAATAGACAGGAAATCCATAAACGCGCGATGCAAATAATTTTTTAATAAACTCTCTTTAATACTGATGCACAAACATTGTCGACGTAATTGGAATATTTCCGATATAAATAGTGTATATCGGAACCATCAGTTATCAATTTAATAACGTAATACGGTATATAAATTAGCTTTATATTTTTCTTCTGAGCTTTCTATTTTTGAAAAATGAAAAAATACAATTAAATTATGAATTACGTAAAATATACGGAGTAATTCTATATTTGTTTATAACTTATATCGCTTGATTTGTTCATTCAAATTTTATAGACGCGGGTATACTAATCGAAACTCTTCGTTTTATAAATCAAAACATTCGTACTGACATAAATAATAAATATTTATAAAAGTGTACGTTTACTAGACTCCATGTTTATATAAATATCTCTTTGTAAGGTTTACTATTTTTATATTTTAAAATAACTGAAATTTTTCGTATGTTACGTCCCATGAAGATTTCAAAAATGTACTTTCTAAAAATATGTCCACTGCATAAACATCTGCTGTCTAATGATCACTTGAAGCAAATTAGTTATTCCTTTGTTATTCAGTTTAAATTCACATCAACTATCAATTTATTAGACTATTAACGATTGTACTAAATTATTCATATTGACTAATTACGATTTAAATTTATCATTTACAGTGACTCATGAAATTGATCAAACTAATACGTTATTTTAAAATTCTTTTATATAACGATTTTTCAGAACATGGTTAATTTAAGCACGGCTACAATATCTGTAAAAAATTGAATTCTAAATACGCCGCCAAAGTTGACTAAATTAAGAAAAATAGTTACAAAAATATTTGGTCAATTTCGTGAGTCACTACACATCTGTAAATACAATTTTACTATTCATCTTACTAAAAATCTGTAAATACATTTTTGCAACTGACTACAGAACGTTAAAGAAAACTAACACAAAACAAATAATCAAAAAATTAATTTCAGTCCTAATTTTGGGATACAGTGAAAAACCAGGCCAGTATAAAATTTTGTAAGAAAAAATAGAAACATCAGTCTCGAATTCAAAGAAATGAAAAACCTCTTATTCTTAATACAACTCGAAATACAAAAACGAAGGGGAAAATTCAATTTTATATGATTCATCTAAACAAATTTCCTAGAAATACAACGTAACGATTCTCTCGAGTTTCTCCTTTCCTTCCAAGAAGCTATTCCTCAAGAACCACGTATCCGGCTCCCTGAACGATCGATTCTCTGAATGGAAGATTGTCGAAACGATTCGTAACACTATCGACCTGGCCCTATATAATTAGACATCCAGTAATTTCTTCGTACCGCTACACTTTCCGCAAGTGTTACTCATAGTTCAAGCGTTAGTTCGCATGCACAGTCTGCGTAGATAAATTTGCATGCAAAGCTTTGGTTTCAGGCGTGCTACATTGGCACGATGAACCGTGGAATTTCCACCCCCGAATGCAGCGAATCATCAGGGAGAACGTTCATCGTTCAAGGTTTGGGAATCGAAACCGAAATAATTATAGTTATATAGTCATGAAGGTAACCGCAATAGGTGTTACTGTCCCTTTCAACCGAAATCCACAATGAAATCAGGTTTGAAGTCCAGTTAAACTGAAATGCGTGTGTGAATTCCAGTTAAGATCCAAACTCGTGGGTGAATTCTTATTAAAACTGAAATTCGTGTGGGAAGTCAGATTAATTTTTAATAAAATAAGTGTTATTTAACCAATTATGGAAGTATACATTTTTAAAGATCAGTTTACAAATTAATAGTCATCAAAATAAATTGAAAGAACATTATTTTTCAACAAGATACTTATTTTTAATCAAACAAGAATTATTTATCCCGGTGAGTGTCACAGTGAAAACAGCCATACGTAACCAGACACGATGTAATCTACTACTTTTTACATAAATCTTAAAAAAAAAAGATTTCAGACTCAATCGTGTTCTTTTGTTCCTACATTGTTTCAGTACAAAATTTGCTCAGAATTTTGTGACAATCAATCATTATTTGAAATTTAAATTAAATTAAATTTAAGGTGCCGGTCACTGGTGACTCACGCGCCATTCAACGTATTAAATGAATGAAATGATGTCCTAACAAAGTAAGTATTCTTCAAAAACCGAAAGTAATTCTCTAACGACACGAAATGATGTTCACTCTTCTCAGAATTATGATATAATAGCGAAAAGCGGCCGGTTATGAATTTCAATTTCGTCTTCGGTTTCGACTCCATGTAAATGCCTGACCGTGTCGCTTCAGACAGAAATTCCAAGTGATATTTAATAACGAACATCTTATTTATTGTTTAATACGGTGAAAGTTATAGTTTTCGCTGAGAAACCAATTCAATACGGTCAGAATTATGGTCTCCAATCATTGTCAGCGACTGGAGCTCGAACGGTCGGACTTTCTGTTCGCTTAGATTTACAGTTCCCATCAGAAAACGAAACATAATCGCCTTGAAATATCGATTTATAATAACAACAGTTGTTTACTGAACCAAAACGGTATACTTACGTAGTTTTACAATATTACGATTATTAGACTGCAAAAGTTCATGCAAATATAGATTTGTATGCGTCGACACGTTCCCTTCCACGTGTACCGTTTTCGGAATACGCATGAATTTTAATTCGATCACATAACTACCAACCCTTATGAAATTTTTAGTAACGTTCACGTTAAAATAATAGTATAATAGAAATAGAAAGTTTTATATCAAATAGATAAATATTTATACAATCACCCACGTGTATTAATAAACAGCCATGTTCATGTGTCTGTCTAGTCACGGAATTTTCTACTGTGGCGGGAACGTGTTAATATTTTTACATTTAATACGGATAAACAAATAGGATGTGGCGAAAATTGGATCTGCCTTGAGCAGATATCAGACTTACACATTTTATTTGTATAGTTTGCTTCAGATAACATATTTGATATACCTGGATATGTTATTCTGCATAATCATCCGCAGTCTAATTATTACAGATGTTCCAGGGGCATTCGTAGCTGCTCTCGCCATTTACGTTCAACACTAACATGTACTTCCTTGTAGTATTCTGATAGCAACTGTTATAATAATCCTAAAATTAAAATATTGGAAAAAATACATGCAATACAAAACAAACAGTAACATTTCGTTTATACATCGATTTCGTTTCCATGTTCAAGGTATGCTTGCTAACTAGTGGCCCGAAATATGCCGATTTGTTATTCGATTCATTGGTATAATTAGAGAGCAAACAATGAAGCTCGCGTGAAAGCTTCGAATCTGTCGATTCTTCGATGGTACGAAATGGTTCATGAAGTACTAATTTACCTAATTAGGAATATTGTTCTTTGCTATCGTAACATTTCGAAACTTTAAACAATGCCCCACTAATACAGGGTGGCGTAAAACCGACTGACACGTTTTAAATTTAATGCCTTAAAATTCATCATCTCTCTGATGTATGTACAATGTGTGTATATTCTTTATTTTAACCTCACAGCCAAGATATTTCGACTTGGTTTACATTATCCCATATTTACAGAACTCATTCATCTCGTTCACTCTCTCCTTTCATTCCTTTATGCCTTGTTTCCGTAATTTATTTCTCTTTATTACTGACCTACTTATTATTTTACTGCTTGCCATTTTACTCTTTTTTGTAGTCCTATTGCACTCCTCTCCATTTTTCCTTACGTTTTTTTTCAACCTTCTGGGCCATTCTTCTATCTTCTCTTCCTTTCTTCCACCCAACCTCCTCAATCCTAACTCCTCTGCATTTCTATGACGTAATTCGCAAAAAATAGATTTGTAAGTATTTGATAATAAATGGCGTGTTTTATTCTGTTTATAGATGATTTAAATGATTTCTCCTGCTTCGAATTCAATTCTTTATAACTTTTTTCACACATTGACTTAATCATTATTTATTAAAATAGTGGACAGTAATAATAAATATACCAAATAAGGTCTAAAAGGAACAGTAAAAGAATGATGAATAGACTGCAGATCTTTATGCGATTTAGCATATTCAGATATGTGTAAAATGTACGTGTCACAAAGTAAGTGAAATAAAAAATACATTTTGTAACATATAAAGCATAAAATACAATTTTCTCAAAGTTCTATTCCCTCAACTACATTAAAACAAAAAATATTGATATCTAAAATTGTATAACTGCATAAACATCCGCATCGTAATGATGAAAGTCACTGATATGATTGTATAAACGATGTAAAATTTATAGTGACATTCAATTTTTCCAAATTTTGGTATGTTCATCATTTTCAGCAAATCTAACGTGTCACTCATGGTGCTAAATGTTCAAAGTATCGTCGATTTGTTCCTAAACAATTTTTTATCCTTTTCTGGAGGCTGTGTCGAACCTTTCGTAACATTTATTTACACGACCTTCATAGTTGACAACAAACAAATAACGAGAATTTTGTCACTCGTTGAATCTAGAAATTCGTAAAATATACAAACGATCAATATCAACGAATCGACTGCCATTGGATCGGCTATTAACGGTTGTCTCGCAAGGTTAATCATTAAGGAATTAATTACTGTCGTTTATCGCATCGCGTTAAGCTCAAGCGATGAGACGGCCAACCTTGCGGAGAAGGTCTCATCGATATTTTATCGATAGCGCAACACCTATATGTTGAACGCTCTAAAAATAATCACTCGGAGCACTCTGGACAATGTTAAATCTGCGTCTTATGTCGAACGGATACGAAACGTGTCGAACGCGTGTTTTCACTCGAATTATTACGCGCCAAATTTTACATCCAGCGAGCATGCCAAAACACTTACGCCTCGTGTTCAAAACTGATTACTTTAGGTGCCTGTTTAGAAGTATTATTAAACTTTCCTCGGCGTGAAGCCGAAGAAAAGAAAAATCGAGTACAATCCAGAGATGTTAGATACACATGTGCAAAATTATCTAAGCATCCTAACCACGTTAAATATTTTGCTATAGTTTTGTATCTTCTAATTAACCCTCATCCGTTCCTCGTGTTCCCAACTTAATCTGCTACACTACACATTTGGTGTCAAATTGACACCATGATAAAAAATCAATATAATGAAAAGATGAATAGTTGCGTTTGCTAATTCTTTTATTGAAAATACAAAATGAAATTTCCGTACATTTGAGCATAAAAAAATGGGCTTTTTGTTAAAAAATAAAAGTCAGGGAGTCTCAGGTAAATGTACCTACATATGATAGAATAACAATTTATTTATGAGAGAAATGTGTCAAATTGCCAAATGACGGATGAGGGTTAAAAAATCGTAGTTTTTGAGACTCGAAGATATATTTTTTGAGACGAAATTCATGCAAAGTTACCTATGGACTATAACATCGTGTCAGTTAAAAAATATAATGTAATTTCATTAAAACAAAAATATGTATGACCTTGTAATTTGTGCAAACTGGCTTTGAAAAATATTCTAGTGATAAAACAATTCGTTCTGTCGCAAGAAATTCATCCCGATGGATACGACGCTTTGTATAAAAAAAGAAATTAAGAAATAGTTTACAAATATTTCTCCTTCGACTGAGTATTATTTTATTTATTGATTATCGTTAACAAGAACAATTTGTAGTCGTAAGACTGAAAAACATTTAAAAAAAAAGATAAATACTTTTTTAATTGATTATTATTTCCATGTTTACTACTTTAATGTAAAATACGTTAAAGCTGTAATAATGTTTAAAGAAGAATGCAATGAAAATTGATTGAACGTCAGTGAACACAAAAATTACACGGATCAATGTTTCTCCGGGCTTTCGACCGAAGATCAAAGCCGCGGAGAAGTACTCATTATTGAATATTTAAAAGCATTTGCAAGCGGCTTATTTCTCACAATGTAAAAATGTCAGTAGCCGAGAAAAAAGGTCAAAGGTATGTCAGCGATGCAAAATACCTACCGTGCAATACATAAATCTTGATGATCGTGTAAGAGAATATTAAACACTGTAAGCTGTTTTCGTTCTGACAACGTTCATCTCTGTTCGTAACACCCACAGGTTCTGTTGATATTATGCAGCAGCCGAACGCATGGTAAGGACTACAATATATTTTTATTTTTAGAGAAATATTTTTGTTATAAAAATCGTTCGCCTACATGTTGACAGGATTTATTGTTTCTGGTGTGTAAATAAACAGGTCCAAAGAGTGGGTTGTTACATCTAAAACTTTTATATTAAACGAAATAGAGAAATATTATTGTGAGTTTTACAATTAATGATATGTTTTCAACAAATACGGATACCAATAAATCTGAGAGGAAATTTAAATTTAAGGATTTCTATTAGAGTTTAGTAGTTGAAAATAATTGACATGAGCGACAATAATTTTTAAAATGAAATTTTAACTTTAATAGTTTGTACAATACCATAGTAAGTATACATATTCATACAATACATAGTCTGTGACACTGAACTTCACTTCACATAGTGTTTAAAATTGTCAGACGAGACAAAATTATCAAATGTTTCTAATAAGTACGTCATTTGTACTTAATCCTTCGCCTTGAGATATTTTAAATAATATGCACTAAAGTTGACTATTCAAAAGCTCAAGTGTATGTTGGTAGAAATTAGCCAATTTTGGACGTCGCGACTAACGAAAAATTTGTGCAGGATACATTTCTACAAGTTTTACAGCATTCGAAATGCATCATTATTTATCTAAGATTGGTTATTACCCTTGGTTATTATGACGTATTACACAATTAAACATTGGGTAGTCATAGGTATTCTAAAACTCAAACGTAAATTCCCTATATTAATATTACCTTTCCAACAAACACTTAAATGAAACATTGCCTGCTATTACGAATATACATTGGTGAACGAGTTATCGGTTGTTGCTCTCATGTAGCAACAATTTTATGGTCTATCGCATCAATCTGCGACGAAATTACCTGCTGAGTTCCTCGATGATTCACTGATGAACCGTCATCCGAAGAAAATACCGACGAAATACATTAACTAGGTGACTTTTACTGATTGCGACAATCCGAAGTTCACGCGTATTCTTTATAACTTACCCATCAGATCCTGAATAAATAATTATGCATTGCGAACTCCTGAATACCTGTCGCAACATACCCTGTATAAATATTTTCCTTGGTCACGAGATCCAAAATAGACCAATTTCTACCATTGTCCTTTAATCTGTTGAATCGTGTCACGTTTGAAGCAACGGTGCGATACGACCTGATATTTCGTCGAACATCGTGCGTGTAACGACAGACGCGTGGCAAAAAGGACGGAAAAATACTTGTTGCTGTAAAATCCTTGTCGCGGGCGTCGCCATGGCGTCGAATCTTCGCTGGCCGCATAATAAACAGGGGGTAGAAACAAACGGGCGCAAACAAGTGGGAAGGTGTTCGGTGGTAGCGGATCAGCCGAGTCGGAAGGCAAACAAAGAACGGCGAACCGTTCGAAAACGTGTCGAAAGGGTCGTCGGGACCGGTGCAATCAGCATAAAAGGTTAAAGGTGCATTCGGGGTGATGAGGTTGGCGGTGAATGCACGCGTTCCAGGGGCCACGTGAGTGCAGGTGTGCGCGTACCTTTAGAACGAACCGAGTGGGTGCTCGTGGGGTGGTTTATCGACCGATACGAACCTCTGGAGGCTCAGTATTCGCGGGACCACCACCCCGTCGAAGTGATCTCGGCTCCGGACCTCTTCTACGCGAGTAGCTCGATGTTCCGTTCGTGAAATTACGTTGTTACGAGGCATCTGCAGATTTTCTCGGTGGTGAACCTACGTACGTGGAATTTCAAGGAGAAAACATACAGCAAAGTAAGTCGTAAAACGTTCACGAGCTGGAGAGACGCGTGATGTGCGCGTTGCGAAGGGGATTAATCGAACCTGTAGAGTAACGACCAGACGAAGGACAACTGAAATTTTACGTTTGGACGGATGAAACGGACGTTGTAAACGCATCTTCCGTGGACGATGATGGGCAGTTTGACTGTGAATTTGACTTCGAGTAATTCGGTCAGAGAAGAGTCTGTAGCATTAGCTGAATCGAAGGATAGAAAGGAACAGTAGTTGGGTGTATTCGGTATATTCTAGACGGTGGATAGTATTGTACAAGTTGTGAAAATGTTCTTATGGTTGATATCGCCGGGGAACCGATTTCGAGCGGTCGTTCCGAAGCAACGGGAGCATCGATGCTGAAAACGGAGGCAGTGATTGATTTCGGTTACCTTCGATCGAGAAATAGGACATTTTCTACCACTTTTACTATACGTTCTCGCTACAGTCGAATGACCCAGTTGACGATCGAGTACTCATCGTGGATACGTGAGATATTGCCCGACGACCTACGGTGACCCATTTATCGATTCTCGAGATTTTAATGAACTATTTCTACAATTGTTTTCATCGCATTCACCCCGCGTATTCGGCACAGTGTGTGCACAGCTGGGCTTTTCGTCTCTGCTGTCATTCGAACGCGTGAAAATCGTCCTGATGGCAGGGAGACGTTGAACGAAGTTAGAGCTTGCAGGAAGGAACTCGCGAACGCAGCGCAGCAACGAACGCGGCGATACACCTTAACGAATTACTCTCACCTGTGCTGCTCTGAACGTTTTAGGTTTCCGTAACACGTTCCTTGTGATTCACTCGAATAGTAATCTTCATAGAATTTTGAGTACTATTAATGCTACGAAAATAACATGGAGTAACAGAGTGTACCATTGAGCAATTATACAGGCTGCTCCTAAAATAGGTGGTCAGACTTAAGGAGCATATTCTGCTTACCTTAAAGTAGAAAAGTGGTTATAGAAATGTGGATTCTGAAACTCTTCCTTCTCAAAATATAAATAATTCTCGATTACGATAGTGTTATATGTATATTCCGTTATGGAAATTGCTGGACGTTATTTGTTTTGTAAGAATACATACCTAACATCTCAGGCACTCGGGAAAACGTTGAAAAGTATCTGTAGCATACAAAATTTTATCACTCGATATTGAAGTATTTTCTTAGGCACAGAGGGATACTTGGAAATTAAAAATTTCTGTATTTACTGGAACGTGCATGATAAATGCTGTTGTTTTTAATCCTAAGAAAAGAATCATAACAACAGTTAGAATTCTACATGTGACAGAAATTTTTATTAAAGTATATCGTAAATATATCTCGAAAAGGAAATGTTTCAAGACCCATGTTTGTATTACCTTCATTGTCAGAATGTGTAGAATAACATATCATTATATTACAGACATAGTAATAAAATATGACCCTAATGTTTGGTCACTTATTTGAAAACATCCTGTATATTTGTACCTTCAAAAAACGTATTTACAAACACAGTAGAACTTCGATTATTCGAACACGGGTCATCTTAGATGAGTTACAGGCTAAAATCATCATTAGTGACACTGTGTACCTAATTTTCGACCACTATGTATTTTAAATTCTAAAATAAAATTATCATTTTTATTCGAAACATAGTTAGAATGTGAGTGATTGTTACTAATTGTAGTTCGGATAATCAAAGTCTTACTGCAGCTGTTTTCACGTGTCGAGTTATGGAATTTTCCTCTATAGAATTTACTGACCTCTTGGCCAATTTCTTCACTCTATCCTCATGGCAAACGCACACAAATAAAAATGATATTTATGCAAGTTAACGTATTCGCGTAAAATATACTTATTTTAAGAAACTACGAAATTAAAAGAATAATCTTCAACTTGTTTGCAAGACGACAAAATCGTTTCAAAGTCCCGTTTCTTGATCAGTATTAAAACATAAATGTACTAATGACTACAAATGTAAGTTTGCCTGAACATTTGTAGTGTTCTGAGCAGTCTTTGCACTGGATACGTGAATTATCGTAGCAATAATTATTTTGACAAGGGCAATAAACAAGATACCATTAGATATTACAAAGATTTGTGCAAGAAGTCGAACATGTTGTACGGTCAAAAAATATTACGTTCACGTAAAAAGCTTGGTTCTAAAGTGCTCTTTACTCAACCGAACTACTTTCCTGCTGAATTTTTTATCTTACAAAGTGTTACGAAATCTTGAAGTTAGGTCTCCGGAACAAAAGCATAGCAGCAGTTCCCAGAAAATTTAGAAAAACCGTGTTCCATATTAAAGCAACACTGTAAAATCACTCAATACCAAGTACCAAACTTGAAAAGTATCCTTCTCGTCAAACACAATAATTTTGATCTCAGATTATTAATAGTATCAATTATACTCATATAGGCAATTAATATAATAAGTAGCTAGGCAAATCGAGAAAATCAGGACACGATAATTAAAAATTAAACAAAGAAATTATAAAAGTGAAGCGAATACTTCTTAAAATAGTGAACTATTCATGAAATTTCTGTCAAAACAAAGTTCATTGTGTAGGCAACAATAAACAATTACATTTACAGTACTTAACTTCTTAAAATAGTGAACAGTTCATGAAATTTCTGTCAAAACAAAGTTCATTGTGTAGGCAACAACAAACAATTACATTTCCAGTACTTCCTGTTCCTTTTTAGACTTATCAGCTTCCTTTGTGAAATTAATTGCACCATCAAATATAAAATATAATGTTTAGAAGGGCATAAATAGTAAATGCAATATAATCAGGAAAAAAATATTAATTTTCTCGGCATAGAAAAAGCCTAAATGTGTATATTTGTACCATATGATACTCGTCAGATACAGAATTATCCGTTTGCGAGTTTGCCCTCTTTACGTTTGGGGCAAGGATCAAAGAAAGGTGCTCGTACGAAAATTACTCTACAAATAGATACGGCGAAGCAGGAGGTACACTGACCTCGATTACCAAATCCATCGAAACAGATATAGCTATGGGGTTGGAATTGAGCCAGGCAAAGTTGCAACTGCATTTAGTGCAACTGGCAATCGCGAGTCAACGTACGAGGAATCTCTCTCGCCGGGGACATATCCATAAATCGATGTTGTTTGGCGTTTACGAGGATTCCGGCCTTTCACGCGGTCGATAATTAGGTCTCTGCGATTCGAAGCACCCACGATATTCGATTCCATGTAGACAGTCGACTTGCGGACAGAAAAATTACGTACCGTCGCCCACGAAAGCACCTGGACGAGCTTTAACACGTTCCATGCCACAGTGAAAAATTCCATAACTAGTCAGACGCGTGAAAATAAGTCTCTATAAATACATAACGTTAAAAACACAAACATTGAATTGTCTTATGATATACCATTCATTTGGTACTATTATTGTGGCATTCGTTTTAATTGGAATGTAAAGAATATTACCATTTATTTAAAATAATCGAATTTGGTGCGTGGAGCGCATACGACCCACGCGGCACGGAACGTGTTAACCCTTAACTACTATAGAACGTCTGTGAGACCGCTCCAGATTTTCATTCGTCCCTATTTTCCTTCCTGTATGACTTATCATCTTCTCACGACATGTACCTTTCAATTAGTTCAATCTGGCTTGGGTCTCTTTGTTATTAATGTGCAAAGCAAGAACAATTGGATTTGATCTTTATTCGGCACTTGTATGTACGTGATAACGCAATGAACATTAGCGGTCTGAGACCTCCTGCAGTAGTTGCGTAAGTTTCAACGTCCATAGTAGTAAAGAGTTAAGGGGATATTCTCCTTTCTGGGTCTTTTATGAGGGTATACTTCGGGAATTTTTTTGGAAAGAACTAAACAACATATCGTTGTGGAACTTTGCAGATTTATTCATATATGTTTGTACTATACTCGTGAATTTTGGTACATTGTTGTCATCTAAACTATAGTAATTATTCACCGAGGAAGTGAATAGGTTGAAAAAATTGGTTCGTACGCTTATTACCGCTGAAATCAAAAACTCTTAATTAGCATAAGCATGACTAGCGCCTGAATCACGGAAAACGAAAAAGGAAAATGATATTTGACAAATTGGCATCAATCGGAAGAACGAACATCGACTTTTGACTAATATTTTGACCTTAAAACCACTCTAAAATTGTAAATATTCACAGATTTAGTTTTCCTTGGTTAAGAAGCTAACCACGCACATACTAATTCAACGTTTTTTAGAAATTCTTGTTCTTTTCTTTCATAACTGAGAATTCATATTGAACAAACACAATTGTAATAAGTTCGTCCCTGAAGTGATTTAGTACACGTGACTTGCTGTGCTATAATTTGGTCTGTCGTTTACCTCATTCTGTTTGATTTTTATTTATAAGGTCATATTATGGTTGTCTATACGGCAGACTATAGGCAGTCTGTGATGTAAACATTGAAGAATAAAGCATGTGAGGTACATCTGCAGAAGTCCACTTATAGCAATACTTATGTTTAACACGTTGAATGCCACAGTGGAAACTGTTATGTCTAGTCAGACAGATTATAATCTCCTGTTTTAATATGAATCGAGAAGGAAAAACACATTTACTATTAAAACGTATAGATGTTACCTTATATTACTATCACCATATCAGTATTGTCCAAAATTGCATAAGAATTGCTAATTATTTAAATAAATAAAATTTCAGGTGCCGGTCAACGTGTTAATATAATAAAACCGAGTTTCCACGAGCTTTCTTCAACCACATTACTTTAATTTAGATGATATTTAAAATATCATCTAATAATTCATATCAGTAAATATCAAAAATCGATTTCTCGAGAACGGAGTCTCATATAAAAAAGATTATTCTACACTTTTCATTGTTTTAATAAAAACTTGAATGTTTGCCGACTGTACATCTAATTTCGTCACACTGTATATTCAATCAGAAAATATGAGGATTCATGCACCAATGAGACAACGACTAACAATGAGACGTGCTCTGCCACAGTGAAAAAATCCATAACTAGTCAGACACTCGGATCTTTATAGAAGTACATACTATTGAGTATATAAATATTGATTTATTTGGCAATACAGTTCCAATTTTATACTATCGGTATAACATCATTTTTTTGTTTTAATTTTATAGGCATGAATAGGTATTTGAAGAAATTGAAATTGAATTCCCCGGATAAATCGACGGAAAGGGTTTGAGTATTGGAAAATTGGTTGAAAATTCAATCAAACTAATATATTAAATGAAATTGAAACGATAAATTAAATTAAATGGAAGTAAAATAATAAATTAGAAAATTTTTAATTTTTTTAAAATTAAATCGATAGATGCTGGTGTGTGGACGCCGATTGCTTATTTTCTGCGCACGGAACACTCCTGTAGATTGGTACCTTCCGCGAAAGGGTGAACCACCTTGATGTCGTGCCACATTCGATAAAACCGACTTGCATGCACCATGCGAAGGCGCGTATTTGCATAAATACTTCCCAAGCTATTTTCTTTTATCGTCGAGACTACACCCTCCACACTGAGCTCAATTAAACAATCGGTGAAATTTCGAGAAAAAGTCACCGGTCGTTCGCCCCTGTCAGCGGCGACCTATCGCAAATATTATTGAACAATTCATTTTTTTTCTCTTTCTTTACATCGCATCGACTGCAAATGATTATTAGCGACGACTGCGTTCATTTATATTATAATTGTAAATAGTTTTGTTTCTTCTAGGAATTAAAACAATTGACATATTCTTTTAAGGATGGAAAAGTTCTCTTTCAAGCTGTGGCTTATATTGTTGTTAACAATGTTAAAGGCAGTTTGTGTCAGTGTATAATTCAATGGTTGACAGTCATTTTACAAGAGTAAATATGTCTCAGTTATTTTTGTATGTCCAGTTTTGTGTCGGGAAATCGCAAATTGTTCTTTTTTAAACAATTCTTGCAATCAACAAACGTCGTAACAATTGATTTTGTTCGTTTTTTCATTGCGATTGTATGATACACAAGGATTATTCGGAGTCTTTAATAATTAGTTTATCAATTTTTTCTCAAAAGTTAGAGGGACGTCCGGTTAATCCAATTTCTCGAATCGATAATCCCGCCACGCATGAGATACATTATCGATCATCTTCTAATTCTGTACGTACTGGGTCTAAAGACTAAATTCTGCAAAAAAAAAGGGTTTAAATATAAACATCTCCCCCTCGAGGCTCTGCGTGTTTACCAACAAAACGGACGAGCCTTGAAAACTCTGGAATCCTCCATATTTTCACCCTGTACCTCGTTTCTACCTTTACGTAACACCTTTCGGTGTTCTATAAACCATCGTTTAAGTTCAATTATAAGAGGAAAAGAGAATCCTTTCAAAAACGGGACAAAGCTGTTAGGTTGTTTCATACAAAATGCAATGAGACACTTTGACTGCCGTTTCAACCCTCCATGGGTGACACTTAAATTCAGTTGTTATTTATCTGAACACGAATACTATTAGTAAAATGTTTAACAAGATTTAACAGTGTCAGTAAGAACTATAAATAAGTACGAAATCATTAATTGAAAAGAACATAATTTCCGGTTATTTTCCTGTCGTATTGAAGCCGTTTTCAGCTTACACAATACGGCAGTCAACGTGTTAATTAAAACAGTATATTTTTGTTATAACTAAAGCAATCCCTATGAACATTTATATAACTTTTCCAATGTTTTACTGCTGAATGAATGACATTGTTTATAAATTCTGGATTTTTTATAATTTCGATATTCTCTTCGTTATGAAAATCTGACATTTCATGCGCAGCTTAATAGTTCAAAATTTTAAGTAAACCCTGTAGGAAGTCGAGCTCTCTTAAATTTGATAGCGATTAGATCATTATAATTTTTTCGTATATGTATTTTTTTATATGTACATACGTATAGGCGAAAAAATATAAGGATAAAATGACATTGCATAATCTGTTTAATATAAATAGTATTTATTGTGGAATAGCGTTTTCTTCGAAATATCCACAATTCATCAAGAAACACGATGAGGTTGACATTTCACCATTAAGGTGGTGATGTCATTGTTTTAAAACAATCTTCCCATATTTTTCTTCCTTAAATAATATTTACAGAGGTTTGACACTTATTGGAGGCTTTTGTTTTGTTAAAGGATAAAATCGTTGCCAGTTAACAGACTCGACAGTATCATCCCAGGATATCCACACAAAAATGTCTCTTTTGTTACTTCAAACTACATCTGCTTTTAAGCGACGCACAGTGTGATACTTTGATAATCCAGCGGAAAAACATTATTACCCCAAAAGAAGACTAGTTTTCGCTGGTTTTATGGGTTTTTCCACTAAGAAAAGACACAATTGAGTACTTGTTTTTCATTTATTTGATAATATTCAAAGAAAAAAATACATGTACGTAAATATTCATACTTATAGACTTACAAGGGAACATACCGAAGTATCCCACCCCCCTATTTTGATGAAACTTCGTAGATTTATTAAGCAGCTGGAAATCAGCGACACATTGTATTTTTTTACCTACGAAATCACCCCCGAAAATTGCAGTTGAGAAATGCTACCTCAAAAACTATTGTAGATATAAATAAAACTTCTTAGAGAAAAGTTTCACGATTCTTTACGTATCAGCAGGAAATGCTCATAAATTTTGTAAGAAAACAATTTGTTTGAAACATTATTTTAAAAGATATCACAATTTACAGAATGACAAAAAGAAAATAGAAATTTCATCAAAATCGGAAGGAAACGCTTCGGTATCTTCTCTTGTTAGTCAACTTATCTTCATATAACAATGACATACTTTGACTAATTGTGGACAACATTTTTTCAGTTTAATATTCAGCTGATACGTACTTAAAACTATGTAATCTTTATAAAAAAAATATAAAACACTTAGAAAGGAATTATTTATTAGAAAAATGTTCGCAAATGTACAGCCCTGGGCAAAAGTATTAAGCACCCCATAAAACATGAATTATTTAAACTCTTGAAATGTGAACGCAATCATGTTTTATTAATTTTATTAATATTTTGTTGAGCCACCCTTTGCGAACATTTGACAATCACAGCAATTTCTTTATAACTTTTACTCTGTTCTTTCCAAAACAGAATTAATTTGCGTCGATGGATACTCAGTTCTCTTTTTTGGCATATTTTAAGGAAAAGTTTCTAACTTTCAAAATGTTAATAGGAAAACAAAAGACAAGCTGACGCGTGTTAGCATCGGGTACCAACAATAGACTGTGACTTTTTGGAACAAACCCAAAATATAGACTACGAATCGCTCAGTTGTTTTATGGTCCACTATAACCCTTGTCAACTGTCTTAAAATTCCCTTGACTTGGCCGACAAAGGATGATGAACAATAGAAAGGTTCCAAAGAAATAGTCTTCACAGTCAGTTGTGATAATAAGGGTGCCCAACACTTTTGGCCAAGGCTGTATACCTACTCCGAATCACTATCATACAAACAACCTTCTGATGCATTTAAATCAGTTGATGGTTCTCCCAATAAATCCGGCGCTTCCGCGGCGGTGTGTCTAGAAGACCCGGAGGAACAGGCGAGTCCACTTCGTTCCCGTTACGCGCAAATATTAATCTAATTTTTGCACGTCTGCGTTTCTCGTCGCCTCCATGGAGAATCCCCGCGAGCTTTTGGCAGGTCTCCAAGATGAAAGGAGCAGTACTGGTTGCACATTCGTGTGTCTATAGCCGTTCTACTCTGGTCGGTGCACATGCAGCTGCAGCCATGACACCAGGAATCAGGCCACTGTCCCACTTTACGCCTTTCCGAGCAATAAAGGTTACCCCTTCGTCGTCGTGCACGTAACCGAACTCTCGTTGGAAAACTCGTACGATTCCGGAGCGGAGACGACCGCACGCATTCGCCGGCCGAAAACCGAGGGATGACCCGCGGATAATTAACGGCCTTGGAATCCGTGCGCGAAATTGATCCGAAACACATCCTCCGAGGGCCTTGAAACTTCTCCGCGGCGAAAAGTTTCGCGAACGAATCTAGGTTTCCACGACTCGCTCCAACCTCCTGTCTTCCCGCCCAGTTCTTTTTTTTCTGCTTCTTCAACCCTTTAAAGCGGCCCGCACACAGCGAGACATGCTGCGATGCACGCATCGACTCCTAGGTTTCATGAAACTGCATCAAGTTCAGTTCGTTTCTACGTTACTGATTCTTGATAGTCTGTGATCCGATGCTCTAGCGTTGAAGCACATTCTTACCAATGTCTGACTATTGTACAACACCAGTGTTATTATCTATAAGGGGGGATATATTAAGTACAGAAAATAGAAAAATTGAATACCAAAAAGAAATAGGCAAAGAGATGATTAATTCAGGGAAAGAAATTTCTTTGTTCTTTGACACGTTTTTGTAGGTGTTATTTCGTAAATTATTGTCTGAATACAGTGTTTCACGGTTGGCTGGAAGTTCTCAATCCCGAATGGTCTTCCAGTCAACCGTGGAACACTGTAGTCTGTACATTTATTATTCCGTAAATATTGGTTTGTTCTATATATATTAATAAATTCCTTCCAAAATCGTTGTCTGCTTCCATTTTTAACACAAATGGAAGAAACAAAGTATATTTGTGTCAATGTCAGGCTCTACACGTTGAAACCTACATCAAAATCGCTCCTTGCTCAGCAGCCAGGACGGTGTTCTGATTCCTGCATCGATGCAATCCGCTTCCGACTCCGATACGCCAATACCAACCTACACACATTGTAACCTGCATAATGAAACTAGGAGTCGATGCATGCATCGCAACATGTGTCACTGTGTGGAGGCCACTATTAAGCGGTCACTGTATACCGTCCATCATCCTGGCTGGTGAGCAAGGCCCGATTCTTGGTAATTTATGATCTCATGTTAATGGTGAAACACATTCTTAAAACTCTGGCTACTTTCCAACACCTGTGTCATTATCAATAATGGAGAGTATATTAATTATAGAATATAAAATATTAGAGACCAAAGGACCGTCATTAAGCTGTGTTCGACCCTTTTGCTAGAGTACGGTCTGGGATGCAAACGTTGTAGCATGGTTTATCTGCAAAAGTTTATTATTTCGTAAACAAATAAAAAGGTGTACGGATTTAATGTCTAATAGAATATTTAGTGAAATTAAAATTCTTTGATATGTTTCAATATTAGGCCATAGCAAACGCATCATTCTAAGCGGGTGAATGCACCTTTAGGCCTCAGTGACAGTTTTGCTGAGCGTATATATCCGGCCATAGTACTTTAAGGGTTAATAACACCACCTCAGAATTATAGTCAGTTTGTGAGTACAGAGTGGACCGACATCTGCAAGATGATAAATCAATACTTTGAAGTCAGATTAGTAGCGATTTGTTTATGAGAAAACTAAATTTATGCAGTGATGGGGGTAACAGGAGGTTCAATGAACATTTTGCAAATATTTTCATGGGAAACAGTTTCGAAAATGTTGTTAATCATAGTTTCTAATTGTGATATTTGTGAATGGGTCTGATGCGGATCAGACAAGCTTCAATTTTACCTTAAGAGTACAACGTTATTAGGAAAGTAATGGTTACAGTAAAATTCAGTTTCATTATTTTTTTAATTTTTCCTCATCGTGCCTTCTCGTTACAAGATACGACATAATGTCTTGTTTACTATCGGTATTAACAGTTTCACTGTACCATGATTCACGTACGGCTTAGAGCTGTTTTTTTGTTTGCAACTCATGTTAGTGTCCTTGAATTAATATATACAGTTATATACAGGATGTGCTAAAATTACCAAATGAAATCATTCGTGATGTTTGTAAGTACATTGGTCCGTGTTATCAACAGTGCTTGCGCCAAAATGGCCATCAGTTCAAACACTTGCAATTACTTAAAAAGCTTCAACATTTGTTTTTTTTTTAATTTAGTAATAAACGTTGTATTTGTAGTCGTTCAAAGTGTGTACACATTTTTTAAGACACACTATATTTAAAATTGTATCTAGCAATTATTTAATATACTATCAGTTGACCTCAAAAATTAAATAAACAGACAAATTAATATTTGGATCGACCGAAAAATATATATTCTATGATTTCGATTTATTTTAAAGGATACGGTGAATCTCTGCTTGGCTGTACCTCCAACTTCAACCCACCCTCGATAACGGACTACGTTTCTCGTTTCTTAAATAATATAACGGAAATACGTTCGACAATACATGCGGTAACAGGAAATTCGACGGAAAATAATCGAATGCATTGATCTAAGGTTTGCATTGGAATTGTGTAAGCAAACGGGAACAAAGTTGTAGGATATTCGGTTCCATGATTCCTTTCTGTCTGTCCGAGCTACAAATTCCGCTCGGAATTCGTGCACAGTTGAATAGCCTGATTATATAACGCACGTTGATATACAGAGTGAATCCGAAATAGGTGACCTGACTTTCAGAGTATAGTCTAGCCATCGTAAGGACGGAAACAGATCATACGAACGTGGATCTAGGAATGCTTCCTTTTCCTGTTACAAACACTTTGTGTAACCCTACAATTTCATAAGAACGCTTAGGAAGAAGCGAGGTTCAAGCAGGGTTACCATTTTCTTTGACTTAATAATAAACAATGACACTGCTTAAGCTGGGTTTACACTATGTAACACAACACGTTACATACGACGGTTATTCAATAAGTAAAAAGGCAAACGACTGTAGTTCAACAAATATCTAAATAAGATTTACGATATTTTCAAGACCATACATTCACATTCGTGTCAACAAAATAAAAGAGCTGTTTGACAAATATTAAAAAAAATACATTAAAATATTGAAAACATTTATATAAAACATCAGACTTCTCTTTGTTTGATCCCGTCAAGGAGTCATTACGTTTAGTCAAGTTCCACATCAATGAAGAAGTGAAAAGAAATGTCCAAAACTTCCTTAGTTTTGAAAATTTCTCAACGTTTGACACCATTATTAATAATGATGTGCGAAATGTTACATAAACTTGTTACAGTCTTGTTACTACAATACCAAAATGTGTAATCTTATAACAAGTTATAAAAGCATGTTGTACAACAACGTGACAAAACAATTTGTTTTATAACACTGTTCTGTTACATAGTGTAAACGCAGCTTTAGTGTGATTATGCAAATCAACTTGACAGTGTTGAAGATATTGATCAAACCTTAGACACCAGAATCATCTTACAATAGTAGGTTTGCGTCTGTCTAAATATGTCCTCATACATATATTTATACAGGGTGGGCCATGGGAGCCTGACGATTTTCAAAACGAAATTAACGATATGAAATATAACTTAAATATTTATTTCTTGCTATAAAACAGTAGCAAACAGAACGCCGTTTGAGTACATTACATCATTTCAATCATCTTGTGAACAGCAGATCTGTCAAATGTCCTTCGTCATTTATCCTACACTGCTCCAGTACGTCCCGCAGGTCTCGCATCATTTTTTGCAGCATGTTGTTTGATATAGCTGTAATTCTTCCTGCATAGTGGCCATGAGTTCATTAATGTTCCTAGGTTTCTGAACATCTCTCATGTACCATCCTTAACATCTCTATGCTGAGCCGTAGTCATTATGCGAGACCTGCGTGACAGACTGGATCAGTGTAAGATCAATGACGGAGGACATTTAACAGATGTGTGTTTACAAAGTGAGTGACATGATTTAGTGTGCTCAAGTGGTGATCTGTTTGCCATTGTTATATAACAAGAAATAAATATTTAACATATTCCGTGCCGTGGGGGTCCTATGCGCCCCGCGCACCAAATTCGATTATTCTAAATAAATTGTAATATTCTTTATATTACAATTACAGCCATAATAATAGTACCAAATGAATGGTATATCAAAAGACAATTTAATGTTTGTGTTTCTAACGTTATGCATTTATAGAAATTTATTTTCACGCGTCTGACTAGTTATGGAATTTTTCACTGTGGCATGGAACGTGTTAAGTTATATTTGAAACTGTTAATTCCATTTTGAGAATCGCCAGATTCCCATGGCTCACTCTGTATGTATTTGTGTTACTCATTATCGTTAGCCATTTGAAGTATATGTTGTAGTTCAATTTGTATAATAAGGATAGATGACAAAATAGTTATTTGTAAAACAGGGAAGTGCATAAAAAGAGTTTGCTATTGGGAAAGAAAAAGTTCATGGACCTATGTTCACACGTTCGATTTTCGTCATTGTGGTGGCTAGGATTCGGTCCTAAAGTTTGGTCACCTGCTTCAGTTTTCACCCCGTAGAAGCCGAACGTGGGTACGTGCACGTCGGATCGCGTGTCGTTCATCTCTCGTCCTTCGTGAACGTAACCGTGGGCACGCGAGATCGTGTTTATCATTAACACGTGCAGAATTATTCTTTTCGAAGATTAACAATGAATTACGGCGGCCCGGTCCCCACGTCGAAACGAATTGTGTTCGAATGTTCACTATCGTTGATTCGAAACTGAACATATAAATATGTAAATAGTTTCATACAGTCGCTATTAACTTTCTTATGCAGCTAAGTTGTTAACGAACTAATAAAAAAAATATTTGCATTTAAAAAGGATAGTCGAAGCCTTCGACTTTTCGATCAGTTGATTGCAGTCAGACTATATACTAATTGTAAGTACTATTTTCTAATACATCGTAAATCGATCCGATTATCGATTGCTTTTTGTCGAATTGTAGTCTGTTTCTTAAATTCAAATATTTTTTTTATTAGTTCTTTAACGTCGCGTCAATTACATGTAAGAATTATTAACAACTGTATGGAACTTTTTATGTACCATTAATTATTATTGTACAGTTTGGAATATTTTCGTAACCTTGTGAAACGTTAGAAACTGAAGAGTTCTTTTCTTATCAAAGTTTATCTCAGAGAGGAGAGTGAAGATTAAATTGATTTCTGCAGTCTGCAGATTTTGGATAGGTGAAGATTAGATGGTTGACTGTAAAATTTAATTTACAATTATCAGAAATAGGTTGCTCATATTTGTTTAAGACGTAACTGTGGCCTACTCTAGTGCGCGAGATAGCTTGATATTTCCATGAAAGACTATTTATTACGCCATTACTATAAAAAAAACAATATTCAATATTTGAATCATCTTCACAGGCGTCCTTAGCTATCATGCTGTTAACAAAGATACAACAAATATTGTGTAATCTAACGATCTCACATGTGTACGTACTTTTCTCGGAGACTTCTAATTTTGTCTTAAATACCAATACATGTTAAGTACATATAATAAGACAAAATTAAATCTTTTCATCAAACTTCAACAAAATCGTTCCTAAAGGAGTTTATTCGATCGAACTAACTATTAACCCTTTGAATGCCAACGGCTTCGACAGGCGCTTGACAAAGCCACTCATCGTGTACTGTCGACGCCCATAGGCGTTCTGTACAATGGCTCGCTATGTACTACCACAAGTCGGCCGCACACAGCATTCGTCTCATTTCCAAGTAGCTCGAATTCCAACGGTTAAATGTTGATATAACATTTGCCAAATCTTACGTTTCAGTTATTCTGACTGCTCCATTTGCATCATGGGGCAGATATCCTGACCGATCATCAAACGCTATTTTTCCATAAACAATGTATAGACCTGAAAAAAACAATGATAACACAGCCCGATTGTAAAAATCATCGATGCTGTATGTGGTCAGTGGCATGTTCAGACTCGCCATGTCATAGGTGAACACATTGACTACCACAGTGAAAACTGCCATAGGTAGTCAGACACACGATAAAATCCATTTTTGATTACAGACTGTTAAAAATACAAATATTCTACGACAGATCAAATATTCGTCAATTCCTACTATTATTTTAACATTGTCATCGGTCGAAATATCATGAAAATAATTATTTAATTCGGCAATATTTGTTGTGCTGGTTCACGTAACCCTGCGTGGCATCAACGTGTTACGGAGAAAAATCATTTACGGGCTGTGTTGGAAACATGCTACATTTTTACTGTCGATTCAGAGAGAAAAATCGAGAATAACGGTCTGGTTAATCTGAACGTATCCAAGCGATGTCGAAAGGAAATCAAGCAGAACGCCGAAAACGGGTCTGCAATAGTTTTCTAGCGGTGCAGCTGCACCCCGTGCAAGCTCTGCTGTTCGATAACCGAGGTGCAACGGCCGTCGGCCCCAAGAGCGTATCTAGGCCACCAGCACCAGCATTTCCACCACCACCACCATCAATATCATTTCTACCGCTACAACCATCACAAACCATTCTACAGAGTGTTTCATAAATGCGTGTCAATGCTTCGGGGGCTGAATCGTCGTATTAAAGTAAATTAAAAATGTTACATGGAGACTGATCATATACACTACAGTTCTTTAGCTACAGGAGATATGAAAGGAAATGGTCAAGGATCGAAAGACTACATTGTATATGCTACTTCGGGGGTTGAGTCGTCGTGATAAAACAAAGAAAAAACATTATATGGAGACTGACCATATGCTTTGTAATTTTTGAGTTATAGAAGACATTAAAGGAAATGGTCGAGGGTTGACAGGAGTACACTGTATACGCTGCTTCAGGGGGTTGAATCGTCGTAATAAAATATGGAAAAAAACATTATATGCAGAGTGATCGTGTGCATTACAATTTTTGAGTTATAGAAGACATTAAAGGAAATGGTCAAGGGTCGACAGGACTACTGTATATGTTACTTCAAGGGTTGAATCGTCGTGATAAAATAAGTCAAAAATATTATATGGAGATTGACCACATGTATTATAATTTTTGAGTTATAGAAAATATTAAAGTATATGCTTGGGGGTCGACAGGACTACGCTGTATACACTACTTCATAAATTCATGTCAGTACTTTAGGGGTTGAATCGTCATGATAAAATAAATCAATAATGTTATATGCACACTGATTGATCACATCACTGACTCACTAAATTGATAAAATGAATACATTGTTTTAACTGTTTTATATTTAACACTTTTTCTGGTCATTGTAATTGGAAGCAAGGTTATAATATATACAATAAATTATATTTATGAAAGGCTTTATATATTTGTAATTTACACTTGAATTAGGAAATAAATGTAATTCTGGAAGTATTTGACCGACTTTGAGAATCTTTATACATCATTGTTTTTTAGATGTAGAACATATTAAAGTATATACTTGGGAAGTAACAGAATTGTATTGTATAGGCTATTTCATAAATTCATGTCAGTACTTCAGGAGTTGTGTCATCATGATAAAACAGTAAAAAATATTATATGGGCATTGGTCATACAATACAATGACTCACGAAATTGATCAAATGAACATGCTACTTCAACTGTTTTATATAAAACACTTTTTCAGGACATTGTATAATAATTTGAAGCAAGGTAACAGTATCAATAATAAATTAAATTTGTAATAGGCTTCGGAAATTGATATCAGTCGTCCGTGAATTAGGGAATGAAAATAGTTATGAAAATATTTGTTAGAGTTGTAGAGGATATTCAAGTATATATTTAGGGATTAACAAGACAGCAATGTATAGGCTATTACATAAATTCATACCAACACTTAAAGGTCTAAATCTTCTTGATAAAATAAGTAAAAAATTTTATATACAAATAAGTCGTACAGAGAACAGTTTCTGAGTTGCAGAAGGTAAATCTCTTCAACGATGAATGTACTAATCTAGAAAAAAATAATTTTACATTGGAATTGAATAAAAACGAATAAAACATCATTAAAAATTGATAGAAACGAGTGAAGTCGTCTTATCCATCGCAATAATTTTCAAACGACGAGTCAATTCGTCTTCTACCATCAACGGTTTAAAGTATTCAACAACGAACACTGTGCGTGCAATAAAACCTCGTTCTCCTGATTACGAGGCCAATTTCAAGCGACGAGTTAACTCGTCTTCCCCGCACAACAGAACACATCACAAACAACAGTACAAATCCTGATCCAACGAGTAAATCCATAATTCTTATCAAACAACAAACCATCGCTATTCATCCTGTCGATGTAGAAAACAAAAGAGCCGGTGTAAAACCTTCGACAACGGCGGCGAATCTAATTTTATTGTTTCAGCCGCGTAGAAAGCTCCGTGAAAAGGGAGTGAGCGAAGCTTTCACGGAAAGTGTTTAAAGCTGTGTCAAGGACACGATTATTAGTCCACACGCCGAAGACATACGTTCTCATTAACATCAGTCTGCGGCATTGACCTCCTCTATTCATCGTCGATCAAACGGAGCGGAAAATACGGGTGATCGCGAGTTCTCGAGGAATCGCAGAAGAACAGCAGATAAAAAGGACACATCGAATGAACGAGGCAGTTTCCTTCGGTTTCTCGTTGTCGCGGGGACGTAGCAGAAAAAGGGACGTGCACGATCGAGAAATTAAAGCCAAGGACAGCTTGTAACCTATCTTTGAGATCGAAGAGCCAGGGGAGGGTCGCATTAGCTGTTTTATCGTGGCGACTGAGGGACTTCCCCTGTTTTCCCAATCAGTTGTCAGACGTCACTCGAACAACGTGGAAAGAGGGTTCCAGCGAAAGGAAAAACCGTTCTCCCAGAAGCTTCGAACGCGAGTCTAAGGAGCAGAGGCTCGTTCGACGTCCACGGTCGATTCCATGGGCAAAGTACTGATTTTTCTTCGAACTTTGAAAATCGACGACCGACTTTTTTTTTGTCAGTCGCTCGAGCGTTCATCCGAACGACGAATCGACGTCCGCGAGACGCCCACGTTGCTTGGGAGTGGAAATTTAAATTACGAAAGTTCGAATGATTAAAAGTGTATTGCTCGGGCGTTGTTTTGTCCTCGTTGTTTGAACAGTGTCTTTTTAATAGCTTTTGGTAGAATTCCAATGGAGGTGCGTGCTCGTGCTCTTTGAAATTAATTATAGAAATCTCTACGTGTGTCTCTCTGGCTGAGTTAACCTTGTGTGAGTAGTTGGGATTCAGGTTGAAATAGTCGAGGGTTTTTCTACGTTTTGAAAAATATGTTAAATAAAATGTGTACGTGTTGGCGATTGTTGCAGTATTGTGTCTCACTTGAACCTCATGAATATATAAACATATTTGATCTTTATGGACTCTCTGGGTGATAAGTGTGAATGCATGTGACGAATCATCGCTCAGGGTCACTTGAAAAAACCCTAGCTTACCTTCTTGTCTAGCCAGAATGTTATTTATTAATATCATAAATAGGGCAGGCTCTTTTGCATACAGATGTAATACATTTATGGTGTATATACAGGCTGTTTCCGAAATCGTTGTACAATTGGATAGCTGGTAATTCATCATGTAAAAGTAACTCTAAAATATAGAATAAAATTTGTTCGTATGGGACTCCATTTTCGAGGAAATCGAGATTGAATATTGGTGAAGTACTCGTGTACTTAACTGGCCGCAAACAGTTCAGTCCATCCGATCTGGTTGGCTACTGTTACTTCTGTTTGTGTTTATAAACAATATCAAAACCGTTAGTAGTGTGAAAGCTTGAATAAGTTATTGAAGTTAATTGCATTATTTAAAGTTATACTAGATCCTGACTGATATTGTGTATAAACACAAAAGAAGTAGCGGTAGCTAGCCAGGTTGGATGAACTGAGCAGATTGCGGTCAGTTAAGTGCCCGCGTACTTAACGAATATTTTTATGAATTATATTTTCTCCGGATCGGTTAAATCGTTTAGGAGTCCCACCTTACATGCAACACTCTCGAAGCAATACAATTAAGTCGTTCTTGTATACACTATGATATTATATCTTGTATTTTACTTCTGTAATCCACTCAGAATTCTAGAACATCTCTGTTTTTGCATTTTTCACAATTAGTATGTATTGAGAGTATCTTCTCATATATATTTAAATAAATCAATATTCAAACTCGGTTTTCTCGAAAACGGAGCCCCATATGAACAAATTTTATTCTATATCTTCGACTTACTTTTATGTACATGAAGAATCACTCCCTTTCTGGGCGTACCATGATTTCCAGAACACCCTGTATAATTAGTTATGAGTGAGAATTAAATCTTCGCATTGTATGGGGTACTTTAGCTAGGAGTGATGATATTAAATCGCAAAAACTTAACTTTGTCGCAATATAAATTAACAAGATTGGAGAACCTCGTAATAAGGTTTGAATATTCGAGTTTAGAAGATAAAGAGAATCGTGGTTTGTACACAGGAAATTTTCTGAAACCTTTTAGAAGGAGCAGCCAAATTAAATTTATGTAGTTGAGAACTATCCTTAATGTCGTCTTTAATACTTTTTGCACAAAAAGGAAATTAGAAATAATTCTCCTGTTTTCTAAGGTGTTTACTCTAATTGTAAGTTGTAACAGAGTACCATCGTAGTTGTGATCATTATATGCCATTGGCTGACCAGTCTGAAACGAAGCATAATGCAAGAATTTATGTTGTACTTTTTCTATCATTTGCTATATTTAATGTAAAGATGGGACCATAGTTTGGTTGATCCGTATTCAAGAAGAGAAATACAGTGTAAGGAGTATAATAGGATCTTCAATGTTTCCTGAAAATCGAAACAAAAATCCTAGAGCATTTAATGCATTCTGACATACATTTTTATGATGGTCTATGACTTCTAAATCACTAATTTTTATTTACGAAGGACAAGACAGTACTGTCAAGTTTATAAGAAAATTTCGAAATATACTGCTCAAAAGAATTGGTCGTTCAGGTCACTGGATAATTTCTAACAATCTACCTACCTAATTAAGAATGACAGTAATATTGCACGTGTAATATTACAATATTTTTACTGAATAATTGTATAATATACAGAACTTTTACAGTATTTTATGATATTCAGAGCTATATGGCATTTCATATGTGATCCTCTAATTCTTTGAACAGTCTATATTCGTTCTGACTAGAGTAGACCTTTATGCGATGTAACATATTTGAATACGTGAAAAACGCACGTCCTACGCAATAAGTAAAATAATAAATAAATTTTGTAACATTTAAAGCAGAAAATATCATTTTATCATAGTTTCATTTAGGTAATTACATTAAAATAAATAATATTTCAGTCTTAAAATCTACATTTGCATAACCATCCTCAGTCTAGTTATGACAATATCTCATTGCATTTACTTATGTTACGAGGTAACATGTTGTTTTTGCATCAATTCTCCCATCTGGTGAGATCAAACTGCAAATCCAGGAAGTCTGATGCAATTTCCTTGCCATTCAAAATATTATGACCTGGGTTGGAGGGAACTAGGGATTCTGAATCCAACAGGTTCTCATCAACTAATATTTTACGAGTTTACGTCAATTGCTATTGACTCAGAGAAATGAACTATGCTCAAGTCTCTATAATTTGCTAAACCCTTGAGATTTCTTTCGCCTGCTTGGATCGTAACAAATGGAATCGTGATGTTCTTTTACAGCATGATCACGGCGTTGCCAGTACCCTCGGTGAAGGTCTTCCACAAAACCTATTACCAAGAAAAAGGATCCAGGATAGCGAGCAGTCAACCTGGAAGTCCATTAGCAGAGAGCGAAGCGGTGTTGGCGTTGATTGACAAAGAACCACCAGAATACTACTTCTGTGGCAAGGTAAGACACGATAAATCAAGTTCAAAAGACTACCTGTCAAAAAAATGATAAGCTCCCATGTGCTGGGTATCCTATACGAGTTGAAGATATAAAATAATGTTATAAAACAAAGTGGAATCGTTTTTGACGCTGCATGTATCTATGTCACTTTTATGCACTTCTGTGCATAGGTGCAGTTGGAAATTTGTTGCATTAGAATAGATATGATAAGATCTTAGCCAAACCTTATCATTTACACAATTATATCTATTTATATTTATTTGGAAAATAATTCATGTAGTAAAAACGATTATTATTATTTTAAATGGAACCTGATACTTCTTAGCCCATTAGCCCATGCAAATTTTCACACTCTGCAAAAAAAGTATTAATGTTTTTACTCCTGAATATTGTTAGTTTAGTTATTTTACTTTTGAGCTTGTCAAATAACATTTGGCTCTATCGACGTTGCTGGTGCTTCCTTATCTATACGCTAATGTTCATGCTAACTGAAATTTTTAGGCTTAATATTCTTAATACTTTCTTGTAGATGGTAAACAACTGTATAGACTAGCGTAAATTGTGCAATTGCAGTTTACGATTGCGATTATGTACAAATGTGAGCAAAGGTGACATAAGAATTGTGAGCATCGAAAACCATTTAATTGTGTCCTGTGACATTTTTTTCTGTCTTCTGTTATTTCAAAGATACAGTGCAAATTAATCGTCAAGTATCTAAATAGAAGATTAAGAAGCTGATACAAAATGAAACGAATCAAAGTTGCACATGTATCTTTAAATATGTAACATTTCAACACTTCGATATCTGTATATTTTAATGCAATTTGAAAAGTAAAATTTAATCAACCGCTTCTCCCATCATTTCGAAGTGTAAATAATATTTACACCACAATAATGTTTTGTTTCCTTATTTTTGTTTTTGCAAGAAACACATCAGTTTCCTAAAAAAAAATGATATTCCAGCAAGCTGAGGGTGTTTTTAATCCATACACATGTCGAAAATATGTACTTAGCGCCATTGCTGATACACCTACGACTTCTGACGCAGCGTCTCATCGTTTAATCCAAATGTTTGCAATTTGCTCGACGTCAAACAAGGTTTCAAGATACTCGTTGACGTAATATAGTACGTTACACAGTTTCTCACGCTTTACCCTACTATCTTGCCAAACAAGGAAAAATGCCACTGCGTCGAATAAGCAACAATTTCATATATCGATCGATTCTATTTGTATGTGTATGTCTGTCAAAGCGTCCATTGTCCAGCGAACAAGTTAAATAATTATTAAATTACCTACAAGCAAAGACTTTCTTCGAAGTACTTTAAGGCGAGAAAATGATTTTTGTATTCTTTATCGGATTCCGGGCGAATTCTCTGCATACAAATTTTTCAGAAGGCGGAACTAACTTAAGAAACTCGAAATACGTGATCCGTGGACGGTTGAACTTCCAGCTCCTTGAACGATCGCCATCGCGTATAAAGGAGAAAATCTTCGTGGAAAATCCTGCTGCCCGAGAAAACTCCAAAACGAACAACTCGTGCGGCAGTCGCTTATGAATTGCAAATACCTCCCACCTGGGATTTCGAAGATCATTTTTCTTTTTGTATTTCGCGATTCTCGAAGGGTTCGTCGGGTCTCGCGTAATTGGGGATATTAACATTCTTCTTCATTGTCCGGAAGAAGTTAGATTCAGGCAAATTACTAACGACGAGGAATTGAATTATCTACTATCTAATATGAACACAAGTAAGGTTTCGTTTACTTATACATCTTAACGTGACTAGTCTTTTTATGTATACATTAACACTTTGAATGCAACGCTGTATTGCCAAAATTTCCAAATATTTTTACATGATTAATATGACCTGAGACTGTACACTTTTAAATTAATTATATTAGAAGCATCCGTAACTTTTTTTAGTGTTCTTTTGATGACCCAGTATATGGGCCATGATAAATGTTTTGGCGACGCAGCGCGTGAGTCATGATAAATTTTTTTGTGAATCAGCATATGGGACATAATAAATTTTTGGTGAGCCAGCGTGTAAGTCATAAAAAATGTTTGATGTCGCACCATACGGGTCATGCAATGTTCTACACTGGACTATTAACCCTTTCGTTACTAAAGGTGACTACAGTCATCCACCCCTGATCGCCTTTTATATCCTAAAGGTGACTAAAATCACCCGTAATATTTTCGCACCATGAAATGACCTTGACCTTCAAACGCACAACGAAAACAATTACACGGCATATATTCCCCATCGAAACCAAGCAACTTTCACCTAAAACATTTTTTTCTATCACGAACGCCCATGTCGCAACGCATTTGAATTTTTAAATCTTGTGATGTCACAGATTATGGGATTGTTTGGTTTATTCTGAATGAATCCATTGCCATCGGCACGTTTCCTCATAGAAGCATGCACACGTTGAAAGATCCCCGGCTCTTCTTTTATCTCTCGACAATAGTTTCAGAAACAAACAAACAAATAAATGTAACAATAACAATATAAGTAGCTTCAATAGCAATAGAGTTTGTTATTCTGTTACAGGCTCATAGGTGAAAACGTCTAAAGTAAACAATAGAATAACAGTAACAATATAACAATATAAGTAGCTTCAATAGCAATAGAGTCTGTTAGTCTATTATAGGCTCATAGTTGAAGTCGTCAAAAATAAACAATAGAATAACAGTAACAATATAACAATATAAGTAGCTACAATAGCAATAGAGTCTGTTATTCTGTTACGGGCTCATAGGTGAAAACGTCTAAAGTAAACAATAGAATAACAGTAACAATATAACAATATAAGTAGCTTCAATAGCAATAGAGTCTGTTAGTCTATTATAGGCTCATAGTTGAAGTCGTCAAAAATAAACAATAGAATAACAGTAACAATATAACAATATAAGTAGCTACAATAGCAATAGAGTCTGTTATTCTGTTACGGGCTCATAGGTGAAAACGTCTAAAGTAAACAATAGACTATCAGTAACAATATAATAATATAAGCAGTTTCAATAGAAATAGAGTCTGTTATTCTGTTACAGGCTCATAGTTGAAAACATCTGAAGTAAACAATAGAAT
Source organism: Macropis europaea (assembly GCA_916610135.2). Classification (NCBI taxonomy): domain Eukaryota; kingdom Metazoa; phylum Arthropoda; class Insecta; order Hymenoptera; family Melittidae; genus Macropis; species Macropis europaea. The sequence continues at coordinate 17,208,362 of OU744345.1, read as the reverse complement.
AGAGTAACAATATAACAATATAAGCAGTTTCAGTAGCAATAGAGTCTGTTATTCTGTTAGAGGCTCATAGTTGAAACGGTCTAAAGTAAACAATAGAATAACAGTAACAATATAAGTAGCTTCAATAGCAATAGAGTCTGTTAGTCTATTACAGGCTCATAGTTGAAATCGTCAAAAATAAACAATAGAATAACAGTAACAATATAATAATATAAGCCGTTTCAATAGCAATAGAATCTGTTAGTCTGTTACAAGCTCATAGTTGAAAACGTCTTGTAACTCCGAAACGAATAATTTTTGTACCCACGTGTAAGACTTTCTTGTTTGTTTTGATGAGTACTACGTGCTCCAGAAGTTTGGCCCCAACTTTTTTCAACACCCCGTAAATAATAAATTGATGCGATACCGCGAGAACGATAAGCTCCCTGGTAACGGTGAATAATTAACGAAAACGACTCGCTAGCGGAAACGGAGATCGAGTGAAAAATGTCTACTTGTTAGATCGGAAGCGTTCGACGCCTCCTACTTGTTACTGATAAAAAAGCTGATCGATATCACTGGCGCTAGCAAGAGGAATCTAACTGCGTGCTATATAGCACGGTCGCAAGGTCCGTTATTTTCTACCAGACTCCGAAAGGTGAAGGTTGAAACAATGAGTTAAAGGAAGTATAGAATGGCCGCGTTCCGAGGGACGAACGTTTAAAATTTTAATCCTGCACGATCCTGCCTGACCGACGACATTCCTTGAAATTTTCTCTGCGAAATCCAGTTCCTCGAAACGCTGATGAACGATGACATTAAGTATTCGCAGAAACCAACGAAGCCCGCGCAAGGAGTCTACAAGGTGTCTTACGGTTAAACGATCAAACAGGGCCAATATGCTTTTGAGTTAAAACGAAAAAGAAGTTCTATATGTATACAAACACTGACGAAAGTATTTATACAAGTTAGCATTGCAATATTTTCATGATTATTTCGTTATTGTAATGAGGCTTAATGCTCAGTACAATCTTTCCTTATGATTGCGCATGTTTGATACATCAAATTTACATACTAACTTAATACCTATATTTATACATATATTACCATATTACGTGCTATGTGTTATGGCATAATATAATTTGATACGGTTCTTTCCATCCTCTGCAATGCTGTGACAATGTTTTATTTTACAATTAAGTTCGGCTCTCTTATGTATCAATCGTGTATACTTCTCGATCAATTTTTATGCGTTTCTTTGTACATCTTTGGTTTAGTTCTATCGTCTCTAGTCCTCCAAGCAGAACTTCCCTTTACAAAATTCGCCAATTCCCCTATTTGTTTCTTTGTATCTGCTGCTACTACCTCTGCCCACCCCATTAGCATTGCATTTAACTGTATTCTTAGAATACTTGTTATATTAATACTTAGAATTATCTTCTGCCACTATTAATCATTCTAAATTATAGTCAATATTCCACTATTTTAATTCAAAAAGTTTGGAAGCAGCGGCACTATTTACAGATTTTCTGTATTAATTTTCTTTGAGAGAAACAATGTGTAGATAATAGTAATAATGCGTAGAAAATACAGTAGTTACACAAATTAATACTCTAATCCTGATATTGTTTTAAGAATAACAATTTTTTAAACGAATCACTAATTGGTAGCTGTTTACTATTTTTCATGGTAATTTCTGTAAATGATCTGCCAAACTTCATGCCTCTTATAAATGTTGTCAAGGTTGTTTTCTATTGAATTTGAAGATTTATCTGTTCATTGGGCCAATGATCTAATAAATTGACGCATACAGCCAAGAATAATTAATTAATCTATCCATAACGCCACAAAGTGTTACAAAGTTACAACAAAACCCATAAAAAATGAAGAAAACAATAGCATTACTACCGAATGTATGTATCTGTATATTGGTACATTTTGATCGTGTAACTCTGGAAGAAAGTCAGTGTGTTGATAGTTCTTAACCCTCTATAACTTTAACTCTATACGTACATCTTTTTTGAGACCAGACTCTTTGGTGAGAGTATAGTCGTAGAATATAATTGTACACCGTGATAAATAAAGGAAATAAGAGTTAAATAATATAGATATATAGGTATGTAATACCCAAGTCACATGACGTTATAGAGGGCTAAAAAGATATGTAGATTATAATGATTCAGGTAAAGCATCTTGCATGGTTTCCAAACGGATAGTGTTTGTTGAGTTGAACGTAGAAGGTAATTGATTGTGCCTCGCAATTAAAGGGAGATCTGTCGAATAATTAGCTGTTTGAAATCCCGATGCGATGTGCGCGATTGATTTGCAAATAGCATCCATGGAAATGAAATTCTTCCGCTACCGGTGCAGTTTCATGACGTCATTCAAAACCCGTGGGCGTATCGCAGAAGCTGCCAGTTACCATACCAGAGACTACGTAGTCCTGTTTCGAATTTATACTCTCTCGCCGCTTTTTATTCTCGTTTTCTTACGCAATTTTATGGACCTCTTCCCTGAACCCCTTAACCATCCATTACAGCTACCCTTTTCTGTATAATTAAGATAAATTTCCTCGCTGCGACTCGCCATGTTACATTTAGCGATAAGTACTGGGTAAAGCATGTCTTACATGTTCGTGCAATTCCGTTGCTATGATTCAACAACATCGTTTGTTTAAAAAATACTGTTTTTTTGTTAAATACGTCGCGTTTTTTTAATCGATAAGTCAATTGTGTTCTGTAAGCAATTCGTTGAAAAAAATCAATATTATACTACTCGTTATATCCATAACCAGAATAATACCTATCACATTCGTAAAAAATTTCCACATACTAAGCCTTAACACAGACACGCTCAACAAATCCAAGAAACTGGAATAAAAATATAACAGAATACAGAAATTAATTGCAAGCAAGCATAAAATAAACAATCACAACAAATTCAGTGCGTTCAGTGGAGGAAACCTAAAATTCGCGTGATTAGGAATAAACTTAATAGTAAAAAGCAATGAACTATTCGACAATACCTTGACGATTTTAAAGCTGCTCGTTTTTTCCTTTAAAACAGAAGCAACGACCTGGAAGCCGGCTTTTATTTGTCAGGAAGCTTTCAAAATAAAAACTCAATAAAAAAGTGTTTCAAGAGAGAACATACAGAAAGTTATTACAGAATTATCAATATTTGTGCGCTTTTCAAAGAAATTCTCTCGAGATGCGTTCCCTTGCGTATTATGAGATCAGGATCAAAAGGTTGTACTACAACAAAGTACACAAAGCCTTTACGGTTTTCCCTACACCGTAAGTCTTTCATCGCTTAAACAGCATTTAAATATCCACGCTTTTAATAGGACGTCCACGCCCTTTCATCCCTTGCGCCCACATTCATAATCTTCTTGAAAATCTCCAGGAAGTCGAGCCTTATACTTACGCAAAGCAACATCTCGTACGGATATCATTTGAAAAGTTTCTCGTTATTTCGTTTCGCTTCTGAGAAACAGTGTTTGAAGGATTTTATGCGACACACGAGCTACGGACGAGGGCGCAGTTAATTAAGTTAGCTCGTTCTTATGCTACGTACTAGAAACAACATTTACTTTATATAGCAACTTTCACAAAGAGAAACCTTCGAAGTTGAATCTCGTGTTTAATAAACTCGATGCTCGTTCACTGTAACGCAGAGCAAACTATCGAATGCCGGTTTTTAAACTAAAATATTATACCAGAGAGTTCGAACTCATACTTCAACTTCCATCGGTAGAAAATTATTACTGTGGTTTATGCACCGTGACAGAATAGATACTTTTAGCGACGTACTGTCATTCGATTTTTAAAAACTACGTCAAATTATATGAAATTTTAATCACTGAGTTTGAATCAATAAATTTGACAATAAGTTGAAAGAGCATATTGTATATGTTCATGAAATTTTGTAACTATAATTCAACAGATTTAATTTTAGATTGAGTTTGCAGAATTCTAGAATTCGGAATAAACCATATGTGGTTCAGCAATCTGAATACTTGGAACGGAACATGATGTTCTTATAACTTATGAATAAATAAGTATAGTTACATCAATAACTTAGAATTACAAGAACACTCACATCCCGCTCCAAACATTCAAATTACTGATCCAAATGTGGTTTATTCCAAATTCTAGAATTCTACAAACGTAACTCGTAATTCGTACTCTGTCGAATTATAGCAGCAACATTTCTGTTAAGTACAGTCGTTAATATAAATTATTCCATGTTTTCTGTTAAGGTCAATTCTTTACACGTGGTAGTTGGCTCGTTGCTGCTCGGCGCAGTGGTGCTGGTGGTCGGTTTGGTGCAACTTGCACCAGGAGCTGAAGCTGCGCAAAACTCGACCGCCCTGATTGTAGTTGGATGCAGTTTGCTAGCCCTGGGTGTGTTCCTTGCGCCACTCAGAGCTTTGTGCATCAAGAAACAAAAGGCTGCCCAGAAGGATGGAACACATCAAAGAAGTGTCACCAGCATAGACATGCTGCTGGCTCAACAAAGGTACGGACGAGCGTTATACATATTTTACTGTTTCGTATCTGAAGCGACTCGAACATGCTATGAATAATATACAGGGTGGACCAATAAAAATGACCACGTTAAATACCTTCCAAATTGTAGGAGCTAGAGAAAAAATTGTCAAATAAAAGTTACACGATAAGAGGGGGACCATCGTATGGCGTTATCAATTTTTTCCAGGTGGAGTTGCTTCGGATTTCTGAAGGTCATTTTTGTTTTCTCAAATGGAATAAAACTTTTTTTTTACTGACCTTTTAATAGAGCGTTATAAGGCGCGTACAATGACCGATGGTTAAAAGTCATTCGGGGTCGTTGAAGGTCTTTTAGGGTTGTTTAAGGTGGTAGTTTTTACTGGTCCACCCTGTATACTTCTTGATTATTTCCTCGTTCATACTATCCACTGCTTTTATTGACATTCTGTGTTACCTTCTATGTCTACTAGTGGTTCAGTTTAGTGACACCTTTAAAGTGTAAACAAGCTGATGCAGCGACTTTGACATTTAATCGTATGAGACATAGTCGTCGTACGTAGAAAAAATTCAAAGAGAAGTTGCATCGCTTTAAGAGGGATATATTATAAATTATTCTCCTTCCTGTTTCGTGTGTGTATTAGAAAAATATATACTATATATAATTTTTTTTAAATTAAAAATTCGATAAATGGATTCCGCGATAGATAATGGGCAATCGTGTCGCATAAATTAGACTGTAGAAACTTTATTAGTTACCAATATGAAACCCTTGCACGCCCATTTAATTCATCCGTCCTTCTACCAACTGACTGCCACATTTTTAAGTATCGAAACCAAATTCTTAGCAAGAAAAAAATATAACTATAAAACAGTAATAAAATTCACAATTTACAATGAACTCAAAACTGCCCCCAAGAAAGGGGGTGAACATGCTTGTGTCACTTGGTTAAAGTGTATCGAAATCGTTAGAGTGTACAGTAGAATCTCGATTATCCGAACACTGGTCATCCGAAAATTAGTCGCGCTATATCAGTTACAAACTAAAATTATTGTTAGTGACACTATGCACTTAATTCACTAGCACTACGTATTTTAAATTCTAAAATAAAATAACCATTTTCACGTACACCCTCATGTGAGTACACCTATTACTAATTACAGTTCGGATAATCGAGGTGCTACATTACGGTCCAAAATGACAGCTAGTGAGAGTTTCTTGAACAAATCGGCCATTTCATAATGCAAACTCCTAATGCCGGGCTATGAGAGCTTAAAAAACCTATTATTACGTGTTCTGTGCGCAGAGACTTCACAGTTTTGACGCCGGATGAACTGGAGGACCTCGTCGGCCAGCCAACATCCGCCCTGGAGAGTAAAATCCGCAAGCAGGGTCACAATACCTAGGTACTGTCGGCCTCTAAGAAGGCCCAATCATCATCACCGCCGTACTCGAACACGCCATCATCATCGACGTCACCAGGAACTAGTTCATCCATTCTCTACACGCATCGTTACGACTCTCGTGAACACAGTCTGGTTTAAATAGAGGAAACGCAAACGAAAAGCAGGAGAACACCGACGGTACCGTCGTCGGTCTCATTTTTTGTAGAAAAATCAACTCGACTACAGTGCACGCAGCAAAGAGCAGTTTCTTTCACCGAATGGTCGCACGTTGCCTTCAGCTTGGTGCAAGCATACGTCCCTGAGACGATCGAGTCAAGGGTCACGGGTTCGAGAATGACAATTGTACCGTGTCGAAGTTGTCAGGCGATCGAATTGCCTGCGAACGGTACGCGGACTTCTTTCGACTAATTGGCCAACGTTTCGATTATCGTGAGTGATACCCGAAATCCAGAAGACGGACAGTCGAGCGACGCGAGTCGAAGGAAACTCGACGCTTGTGGAGGAAACATAATGAACGATCGATCGAACGATTCTCTTCGAGCAAAATTGTCGAGGAGGAGATACTGAAAAAACAAAAGATTCGACGTTTCATTGGAGGAAAAACGAAGAAAAAGGGACCTAACGACCGATTGATCGGCTGCCTTCTCGTAATTGTTCTTTAACTCCCGAATCGGTTCAGGAACTTACGTTCTGCGCACGCGTGTGGAAAATTTCGTTCTCCATGGACCATCCGCGAGGATCGCGAATGAAAATCGCGGTCTTGCTCGTGAATGGCAACATCATAATCCCGTGATCGTTCGTTGGCTCGCAGATTCACGACAGCCGCGTAAGCACGCTGATTACGTTACAGCCGAGTCTTTGCACCACTTAGATGAGAGTGACTAACGCATTTTCGAAACCGAGGAATTCGTTCTGACGCTCGAAAGGAGATCCGTCGTCTGTCGTGCCCGTTCGAGGATCATTGTTCGGATCGTTTCTCGGACGGCGCGTAGAAACGGGAGATCCATCGTCGAGGAATTCGGTCCATTGTTCGCGTGAATCTACGTTCTCGAGGATTTCGCGTGGGTGGATCGGAGAGAAACGCGAATCGTTTGTCAAAAACACCCGAAGGCTGCTTCACGGCTAACGATCACTGAAAGTTTTTCGATTGTCGATAAGAGACCAAAAATAAAGAAAAAGCAATTTCGTTCGAGACTTCATTGTGTTCAAATCGCCAAGATACAAGTCTGACGTACGTTAAACATTTTAACGTTAAAATAGTTCGGTGCCCGGTGTACCAAGGAGGAAAAAAATTGTATCATAGAGTTTTTTGTATAAAAATTTAGATTATTACGGTATGTACTTGATTCACTTCGTTGCAACACCTTCACGGCGGAACGGTAATAGCCAGCGATGGGTTTCGACACGCTTCGAACGTGCGAACAAGGATTCGAATCGTTTCGAAGGTTACTTGAATCTCGAGGAAGTCTTGACTGGTGTTAATAATCTTGATAAAGTTTGAAAGCTTTGGACAATTCCAAAATTCATGATATAATAATAATATTGTTCAATGGAACGTGTTAACCAGAATAGTTTACGTAGTGAATCGTAAGTGATAACAAAGAAGAAAGGCAAAAATACATGTACATACGTGTATATAAGCAAAATGAAATTCAACGTAAAATTACACGCTTAATTGTTGTTTAGGCTTTCATTCACAATTGCAAAATATAATCATAAATATGATTCATTAATTCTTATGTAACAATATTATTAACTATAACGATACGTGTTTTTGTATAATTTTTTTTACATATTCCAGCTTTTTCGTCGATACTTCATAGGTGGAAAAGTGGATTTAAAATTATGCTTACTGTCTATGTAAAAATAAAATCTTATTTCTAAACTTATTTTCCAATCTATTTCTTTTTTGTAGAAAATAGTATCTGTCACAGGAAAAAATTTTTAAATATACTAAACAACTATTTCCAATAACACATAATTTACCAACATAAATTATATACGAGTAGCATAACGATACTGTGACACCCAAAGCTTTTCAAACTTGCCAGGACTATCAAGACCTGTCAAGACACAAGACTCTCAGGATTCAACTAGTACTCGAATCGATTCAAAACAGTACACTGACTGAATTCGTCGAAATCTCGCGAGAGAACGTGTTGGACACCCATCGCTGTTAAAAGTAAAAATCGTAAGTTCGTGCATCGCGTTGAGAATAAAAAAAAAACGATCAAGCAAATCACGTAGCTTGAAGCGGCCTTGTTACAGTCAAAAAGACACCCTACGGAATATTCGCAGAATATTTTTAGTCGGGCTCTGGAGCTCAGTCACTTGCCGGTAAAATACATGTATAAGTATCAATTACTGTCACACCAAGTATCTATCACCGCATAAAATGTATCTGCACATATCTTCGAATACTTAAGTACGTACATAGTAGGTGTAACAGTTTGGAGGGAGAATTCTCGCGTGACACGAGGGTCAGCGTGGTTCGAATCAAACATTTTCCGAACGAGAAACGGATTAACGAATGATTTCAAAACAAACAAACTCACCGAATCGTCTTTACAGGTAACAACAGTGCGCCGTCAGTCGAATCTCGAAAGATTTCGTGTTCTCCGTCTGTTTATCGCGATCACAGTTCACTCGGCACGATTTCTTCTATGCTCCTCCGGGGGAACACAGGCGAGACGACTGATCCGCGTGCAACATTTCGATATCGTGTTAAAGAAGTTCCTGCGAAGTTACCCTGAAGAACGTCTTGTCAATACGCTCTGTGTTCGATGAGATACGTTTCAAACAAAAAAAAAAAAAAGAGGAAAGGAAGGATATTGTACTTAAAGACGCGGATATTCGATGTATTCGCGAACGTTCGAATAAGCTAGTGAGCTTTACGAACGTCGATATATTTCATATGATATTTTTATGATCAAAAGAGAGAGAATGAGAAGTAAGGAACTATGAGACAGAAAGGTTTCCGGTGTACAGTGGCGAGCTTATAATTTTCATTGTTTCAAAATTACAGAAAGTGATCCTAGTCTTTTAAATCGAACTTTTGGGGATCTTTCCTCGGGAACAGCAGTCTCTGCTCAAAGAAAACTGTGGAAAACAGCGATCGTGTACTGAAGTCCTAAAATTTTGTACCCATCGCATCTCTGTCGATCGTCGATAGTCTAAGGTTGTTTCACTTTGTATTTTTGAATAAAGTTTAAGCTTTGTTACGCTTCGGAGTATCTTCTCTCAGAGTATCGTTAGTCCCAGTGAATTTCTTAAACGAATTAACCCAAAAATAGGGACAACCTATCCGCGACTCAGCATCTCCTAAAATTCACGCGAAACAAAATTCCTAAATTCATGGCTCGTAACAAATTTTCTAAGGAATATCAACAACTGCTATTGAGGGTTATAGGCTGATTTTTATTCTCGATTTTTCAGACATCGTCTCTCTTCCACCTCTGTCTCGAAAATACTGCGAACTGGGTGTTCGTTAGGGATGTGACGCCTTCCCTATACAGTCGATCATTAAGTATATGTATCATTTCTAATTTCACAAGCATATACTCATAGCTCACTTTTTTAATAAATCTAGTTAAAGCGACCATAATGGATCTCTAAGAACAATTTTTACAAGAATCTAACTTATTAAGTAGTTATAATTAATTAAACCACTAAAATTCGAATTATCCAGTTACAGTACTGAACCCACGATATATAGTCCTACACTCCATATCGTACGAATCAATTCAAATCCGAACCAAATCAAAAGCTTCACATGTCCGTATCTGTATGCTCGCCACTGTACACGCGTGTACACGTGCATCTTTTCAAGTAGATCATTTAGCGAACGTCTAGGTTCTGGATACAGCTATACAACGTTGTAACTGTGTTTAGAAGAGTAACGAGTTCACTTCATCGGAGTGATTGCTTCACAGAGACACCGATTCGTTGATTTCTCGCATACGCGAGTCTCCCTATGTGTATATACGTATTTTCGAGCATCATTCGCGAGATTCTTTTCACGGTTCGTCAGGACTCTCCATTCGCTGTATCATAAGGGACAAAAGGGACGAACAACTCGACGACGTTCGTCCCGCGAAACGAATCGAATGATTGTTTCGCGGAGTGAGTTACGGAGGAATCCGTGGTGTTTTTTCATTGATCATGCCCATCGATCGACGATCAACAAGCCACGGACATTGAAACATACGGTCAGACGAATATTACGATAATGTGCTTCATATTACGAAACATAAATCGATGTTTAGGCTTAGGCTAATAGGCGTAAGGTTTGCTCGTGCGTCGAGGATGAAGGCACGCTCTCGAACGGGGTTCTCGCCCGCCGAGTTTAAGAATGATTAATCGATAAACGATCGTACCGATCCCAGAAAGGCTGTTAGAATCATATTACATTTTCTATGTCACGCGAAACGTAATGTAATTCATGCACGATGTGTCGATTCGCATTGCACACCCGGTCGATGCGTATGATTCTCTGGAAAAGTGGGATAGGGTAAAATTTGCAGAGAAAGATTGAAAATTACAATGGCGTGCGAAAGTTTGTGGACAGCATTTCAATCTGAATTTTGAGGGTGGAAATGCAAACGAATTTCAAGCGAAGTGAAATTAAAAAATGATTCAGAGGGAAGGTAAACCCATGGTTTATAAATCTTCTGTTTGTTTGTAAATATTTGTAAATCTGAAATTGTTACAACACTTTTTGAAGCAGGATTCAAAGGTATCTGCAAAGTTTTGCACGCCACTGTAAGTCGAATTTTTTAATCTCAATTTGAGAAAACTGTACATGCTGAATTGTATACAATTACTGAACAACGAATCGCTACAAAACTTCATATCGAAACAATTGTTCATTAAACCACTACAATCATTTGACTTATACCTGATCCAGTGTCGATCTGATCGTCAACCGGGCGTGCAAGGTAAATCCAAGGACACTGTCATCGTCAAGAACTATCGTTCGAAATTTTTACCAATTTTCTCATCGATGGCTAGCGATAATAATGCGCATACTTACCTTTCCCGAAGCAAAAAACGACGAACTCACGCTTAGATCGTAAACGTTCAAGTAGCATTTTCCTTTTCCATTTCGTTTTCCACACTAACGACTCGAGTCGAGTCGGCATCGTCTTGACACACCATGTTCATTCAACTTATAAGATACCATCAGATTCATTTCCGGCGATTGCAAAGAATCGTCAAGGTACAGCGTAATTAAGCGATAACGTTCCGTAACGTAAGTTATACCTAAGCTAAGGATACATAGTACGTGAATAGAAGCGTAGCATTAATTTCGACTAATTCTAGAGTTTAAGAGGATTCACGCCTGCGAGTTTTTTCGTATTTCCGTTCGCGAGCGAATTTCAAGCATCGTTTGCGAGAGCAAGAACGAGGGTAGCGCGCGTACAGTTTCATTTTGTTCGAGCGAAGAACTTCAGAGGAAACATATCTAACGAGCAAGCGATACGTAGAACTATTTTTTCATTGCCATTAGTATATACAGCCGAGCGAAGAATACAAAAAGAAAAAAAAATGAAGAAACGAGATCAAGAGCGACTACGAAACCGCAAATTCGTTTATTGTCGAACGACGTCCCATTCGCTGAGATTTCCTTCAACAGTGAGAGACATTTGCCTTAATTTCTAAGATGTCCGCTTCCTTTGTATCTAGGGAAGAGCTAGCCAGACGGATAGTTTCGACGAGGGATAATAGAGATAATACGTTACTAGGCGAGCAAGCAATTATTTTCGAACGTGACGTAATTTGTAATAAGTAAGGAGAACGGGACGGAAGTATTTTTGGGGGAAATCGCTGCGTGAAGAATATGCAATTCCGTTTCTTTCGACTTCCTTTGATCGTCGTCATTGAATCACCGTCTCCATCGCTTGTGCCTGTAAAGCTGTTGTCTTCTTTTTGGAGTTCAAAGGGTTCAAACGTTGCGTTTCTCCCCAAGATATTGCCCCACGGTAGTGTTTAATGAAAGGTGAATCTGGATAAGGTGCAACAAGGAAAGAACATTTTCTAAACAATATTTTTCGTTCTCTGCATTTCTAGCTTATGTCAGAATTTTAACACCCGCAGTGTTAATGACAGTGCCGTCAAGGGACTTTTTTCTGCAAGGTTGCTTAACCCTTGAGGCAATACATAATTTATTGAAAATAATAAGACGTTTCCTGATCGTGTCAACAAAATATTCTTCGAACAAGATTAAAATGGTTAAACTTTTGATTAACACGAGCTATAGTCTTTAGATACAACGCGCAGGAGCGATCAGCCACTATAGTAGGGTTTCGTTCTTAACGGTAGCTTAGCAGAAAGTTACTATAGTGGTACGCAGTAGCTAAAGGGGTAAAATGTTTAATAGTGTATTCAAACGTTCATCAGAAAACAAAAATCACCAGAGATTTACAAATCCGTATGAAATTCATCGAGCACACATGCAGAAATGTGCATTCCAATGAAGTCAGGTCTCAAGACTAAGTGATCGGACTGTACAAATATTGTCTTACGATCTAAAAAATTCAATATCTCTAAAACGATTAATTTATGGACATACGTTTACCAAAACTTTTTTATTTTATTCAATCGGTTCTACCAGTCCTCAAGGTTCGTACCAATAATTCAACAGCACCCTGCATATTTATCCTATTTATTTACATGAAAACATTGTATCGTATGGTTTTAATTTTTTCTTTCGGAAACTTCCGTTCACATTTGTATTTGCTCCAAAAGATAGCGTTTCGAGAGCTTATTCTTACTTTACCCGACGAACTATAGTCATATGAAATTCCACTTTCTTATTAACCGCCATCTTTTGGTTTACATCCAGTATTTTTTTTATTGCAAAAATATATATTTATAACTTATAACGGTATATACTTATTAATTTTTAGTTTCCTTATCTTATTTCTAATTAATAATTATAATATTATCAATGTGGTTTTTGTATAAACTTCTGGATACCTCTATATAATACATAAAATTTGTACTATAATAATCGGTACACTTTGATAAATTACATTGATATCTGTAGCGTTATGGAACTTCCAAGATTTATACTAAACATGGATACAAATCGGTCTTTATAATTATTTCTGCTTTTGTGGTCCTATTTGTTTGCATCGCAACATTGTGAAATTCCTTGTTGCGCGTTGGTGTCCAGCTTAATGTTAAGTCATTCAACGCACACACTTAGCTGTAAGGGTTTTTATAATGGTGCTCTATGAGATCGTCCCTGCCGTCGAATGCCGATGTTAACACACGACTCGTCTCTTAGTAATGTCGGATCCCTGGTTTTTGCCGCTTGCTGAACGCTAGAGAAAGGAATTGAGGGATATAACGCGCGTGTATCCACGGCTTGTTCCATGGAACACCATGGTACACGCCGACAACTTGTAAATATTTACAGTCCGTAAGGACTGGAACAAAAGTGATAAGAAACAGGGGGTAGATCGAATACGGTGACGCAAAGTGGTGACTTGTTTTCGTTGGTCATCGGAGGTGTTCGATGGCCAGGAGAATATTATTATTATTGTCATTATCGTCATACGAATAGCCGTTTAATGACCAATCGGGATGTCACGTTGAAATCACGTTGACATGAATTTCGATTAGAGTTATCGAAGGACGATTTTTAATTCGTATCTGATAAAAATGATTGTTGTGTACGCTTCGAATTTCGTCTCTCCTTTCGTTCGTATGTGTACGACCTTTTTGCGTCGTCATGGCCAGTTTCTATGAGTCGCAATTGAATTAATAACAGTTTGCTAATTTCACCGACGCGCTCATTTGTTTCATAGGATCGTCCAACTACGCGTTCGCATACACCGTGACCTTTATTTCGGCGCGAAACTCGAATCTTATCGGATACGAATTAACGAGGCGCTATACGTCACACAAGAATTTCTGAAGAGAAAGAAAAAACGGCTTAATGCAAGAAAATTTTGTAATGGCACGAATACACTATCGTATTGCCGGTTAGTACACGTAATCGAGAAAGTTCTATCGATAAGCTTAACACTAGAGGTATCACGATAACGTTTACGGAATAATGGTAAAACGTTCACGATGGCGTAATTTTTCATCGTTATAAAGAACGAAAGTTCAACCGAAATTATCTTCGCGGCGTTGCACAACCGCGTATCGTTCTATGATCACAAGACACCGTAAAAATCTTGATTGTCATCAACTTTAGATAAAAGTGTTCGTCATCTATTAGGTGACAGAACATTTGTCGTTCATTTTTCCCTATATTGAGTTGCTTCTCTACATGATAGCATAGCGACGGTTCATGATCAGTTAAATAGCGGACAACTCTCAAGAACCAACAGGGATAAAGCAAACTTTTCTAGGAAAAGTTTAGTCTGTTTTACCACTGCCAGAGAGTATTTAAATGATAATATAGGTTTCCTAACACATAGTTAAGAATATAAACATTAGTCGGTCGGTTTAGTCGGTTTTAGGTAAACGAATCCTGATCGATTAGATAGTTTGACCATTGCTTTTTTTTAGTATACCCATACACGAGAACGAAGCTACGGATTCTTTTCCAAAAGTACAAAGAAGAATAAATTACTGCAGAATACATGAATGAATCAAAAAGAAAAAGAAAACGAAAAGAAAGTGGAAATTTGCAAATATCGATGTTGCCTTTCGCCATCGTAAACGTGTTAAAGCTGCTACTAATGGCTATTATACATTAAAAATACTTTATCGGGAATATCATTACCTTGTCGCTTGAAAGTTATGTTAATCTGTATATTTTGTAAGCAAAGATTATCGATAACGATTAATAAAGATACTACTACGATAGAAATTATGGTTCTAATTATCAAAGGTTGAAGGAATTTTAAAAGAAAAAAGTTCACGCATATAACATTTCAATGTATGAATATTTCCACCAGGGAATATTCAAAATTCCATTTCTTAATAAACTGTCGGAGGGTAATTAGAAATGAATTTTAACGACGATCGTGTTTCCATGAAAAACCTCTTAACGAATCTGTTATCGATCTACTACCGTTAAATAAATCCTTCTGGCTTGTTCTAATAAAAATGTCCTAATTAAAGCTACAAGAATTGTAAAATGCGAGAAATCAAGAAAAATATCTATCGTGTCTTATTTATTAACGTCACTTATTCATTGTGTTTAAAGGAAAAACATTGAAGTGAACAAGAATGTTGAAGTAGGAAAGGAATGAGTTTGAATAGGAAAAAGGTGAATTTTTCAATGAGTTAATTGCAATAATTTTACGAAGGTAAACCTTTTGTCCGGAGTACTAGGGCTTTCCTCAAAAACTTTTTCTTCGCCTCTTAACTTACAATTAGTCTAATTTTCATAAAATTGTACTTCATGGAAATTTTACAAATAATTAAATGCTGCATATTCTAATTTGAATTTCGCTCCTATTCTTATTGGCAATACTGTGGGTATTGTAGGTACACTGGCGATTAGAATACTTGTCAACCCTACTCCTACCTCCCTTTTTTTTTACGTGGAGGAAACCTTCAAAAGGCACCCCGGGCCCTGGGGGAGTCCTGGGTAGTGTGGAATCTTACACACTAAAACCTCCACGGTGACCTATCCTCTAGCGTGTAAGGGAGGGCTCCGGGAACCCCACAAGGACACTACTCGGAGTCCTCCCAACGCCAAGGCGTGATAGCGCCCCATCCTCGGGGGGTCAAACGGACCCCCTTCATAGCTCCAGGTACTCCTACCTCCCGAAAGACACTACAAAGGACAGCATTCCCATCTATGATGCAAGGTTTTGTGGTGCAGACCACAGCGCCACTGAGCGCGAAGATGTAGCGGTCTCAGCTACGTCCGTGGATAAGGTAGGAATTGAAGTTACCACCGCTGATTGTTTTTAAACGTATGTTTACTATTTACACTATTTACAGTTACTAATTACACAATTAAACATACAACAAATATACACGCACACTCACAGAGTAATTAACTGTTAACTAAATATATATATATATATATATATATATATATATATATATATATATAAATACTAATAGAATAAATACATGAACTCTGTAACTTTATAAGATGTGTGCGCGGTGACGGTTCAACCAAGACTCTCGTTTCTTCCTTCGTCAGCAAAACAATCACACACGCCGGAAAGAAAAGGCGTGTTACTTCCGTTCATTTTTCCGCGGGAAAGTTTTCACGGAACGTTATCTTTCGGCGGGACGTTTGAATACCCGCCGCTGGCGCCACAAAGATATTGCAAGTATCCCCATCTCTGAAAGGACCTCGGAATTGAAAACTGGCATTCCAATTGACGCCATCTCTGACAGAAGCCCGGAACTAAATAGCGAAATTCCAAGTGGTGCCATCTAGCGAAAAAGACTCGATTATTTGCAGAAAATTCCGCCAGGGGCGCCCCGAGCGCACGTCATTGTTTAGTTCTTGAAAGTTGCAAAAGATGGCGTTACTTGTGATTTCCTTGCGCTCAGTGTCGCTGTGGTCCGCACCACAGACCTCGCAAAATAGATGAGAATGCCGTCCTTCGTACCGTCTCTCCGGTGGCACGAAAGGTTTAATAAGTATTCTGAACAATGATGTATATTTTCTTGGTTTGTTACGAAACGTTCCAGAAAACGACCAAATTCAGAATGCTTTCCAAGACCAAAAATTATCCCGTGATCCAGTCGATTACGAAACCCTTCCTAATTTCTCCATGAGTCCTTTTAGTCCAACCAGAAAGCAGGCTGCATCCGGTCCAAATTGTGGATTATCCTTCGGCCTTCCTTCCACCGTAGCGAGTTATTGTAGGGTTTTCTTCGCTTAAGATTTACAGGTTTGTCCCTACATAATGTTCCTAACGAAATGTACAGTGCGTTTTTAAATAACGGCAATTCCATGTGAAAAAGATCGTAGTTTTGAAATATTTTAATCAAACTTGATATCTATCTTGTCCGTACAAAGCTAACTTCCGGCGCCACTGGCGTTCATACATAACGGTCATTCGATGCGAAACTGTCAGCCATTTTTATGTCACCTGGTCTTGTCCCTGCAGTAGGGACTTCTTCCGACACACGGATATAAGGCATATGCCTATGTTCATGCTGGGACACCAAGTGTACCAGAGTGTGGCTTTTCAGATTTATTTCGTATTCGTTGTTCACAGGGTGTAAAGTAAAACAGTGATCGGTTAACCATGTCTGTGCCTGCAAAGAAACGTGCAACAAGCAGATCCTATTTCAAACAATGCTGGGAAGAATACTTTTTTATGGAGAAAAACGGGAAATCAAAATGCTTGATTTGCGGTAGACTTTTAAATGTCTTTAAAAAGCACAATATACAACGGCATTATGTCGCGCATCATGCCAAAAATTATGAGCATCTGTCGCACGAACAACGTATGGAGGAAGTGCAGAAATTGAAGATCAAAGCAGAGGCAGAAATCGACGAGGTAAGACCTTTCAGTTGGACTGTTATGAGTACATTACACAGTTCAACAAATTTTACCTTTTTCTTTATTTCTAACATTCAGTGGGCGTTTCTTATAGCTTTTTTTACACTAAATACGAATCTGCAAAACGTCTTTTTCTAATACAGTTTTTAAAAAAATCTGTTCTCAAACAATAGCGCAAATTTTCAATTTCAACGATGTTTTGTGCTTTAACGGCAATAGTTATTCAGTCGCTCCTTGCGTGAAATGATTCTCTGGACTCTCCCAAATAAAATGATATCAGTTATTATAATATTATAAAGATTTAAACATGTTTAAACAATGATTAAAGTGAAAAGGACGCCCGGAACGCGCCAATTTTTGCTTCATGTTTTTTAATTTATTTCAAAAACTAAGAGCCTAGGAAAAGTCTAACCACACTGGGCGATAGAGCAGACATTTTTCTTACGAAAAGCATGAAGAAAAGCTATAGATCATGCTTTGGTTTCAATACAGAAACGAAGTTATCGCCGACAGTGGTACTCAACGCCTTGCCGCTCAGCGTAACAGAACCTCTAAACGCGTGCAATTATATCACTTTGTTTCAGTATTTTATTTGTTATTTATAAACTATTTAATAGTAAAATAACGAATTAGAGTGTAACATCTCTCTCTGCACCTTTAAACTTTAATTTTTTGAATATGAAGGGTATCCGTGATGCAGAGTTATGGCTGCAAATTAATAAATTTGTAAATGCGCTATCTCTAAAACCATTTGACAAATGATGTATGTATTATAGGTTATTGTATATGTCTTGAAACGTATTATCAAATAACCAGGGAAGTATCCATAGTTTCATTTAAAAAAGCAAACTTGACATTTATATCTGTTGAAGTAACAACCTAACAAAAGTTTAGTCTTTGCCAATAAATTTGCCCGCTCATACCATACATATTTCACATAAACAATTTTGTTTGTATCTCCAATACGTTAGTAAGTAATGGACTATACATATGTACATAACATTTACATCCTGTACATACAAAAAATCAATGTCTGAGAATGCAGGGAAATATTATTGTATGTTAAGAGATACTAGACTCTAATCCATTATTTTACTATGAAATAGTTTATAAATAACATACAATACTGAAACAAGGTGATATAATCCCATATCTTTAGCGATTCTGTTACGCTGAGCGACAGGGCGTTGAGTACCACTGCCAGCTTCACACATTTTGGGTGTCCTTTTCACTTTGATCATTGTTTAAACATGTTTAAGTCCTTATAATATTATAATAATTCATGTCATTTTATTTGGGAGAGTTGGTGGAATCATTTTGTGTAAAAAGTAATTAACTATTACCATTAAAGCACAAAATATCCTTAAAGTTGAACATTTACATTTTTTTAATTGATTTTTTTAAAAACTGTGTGTGGTAGAAAGAAGCAGTTCACAGGTTTGTATTGAACATATAAAAATCTATAAGAAATACCTGTTGAATGTTACAAGTCAAAATATGTGTTCACCAGTGTTATGTTTTTCTTGTGTATTAAATAGCACTCTAAATTATTCCTTTTTGTAGGTTGACAAGGTATATTATGAATCGACTGTCGGTGCCAGTTACCATGTGGCTCTAGAGATAGCAAAATCATTACGTCCACTAAGTGATGGTGATTTTGTGAAGACATGTTTGTTAAAGGCAGCAGAGCAACTGTGTCCTTCGGATGTGGACAAATTTGAGGCAATAAGTCTCTCTAGAGCAACAATCGCTCGCAGAATGAAAGAAATGGTCTGCAATATCCAAGTGCAACTGGACAAAATTGCAGAAAATTTCAAGGGGTTTTCCTTGGCATTAGAAAACATGGAAATTTCAGGAGCACAACAGATAGCAATTTTCATTCGAGGTGTAGATAATGATCTACATGTTACAGAGGAACTGTTAGATTTAATGGCATTAATGGAGAATACATCCAGTGAAAATATATTTTTATGTGTAGAGGAGGCAGTAGAGAGCCGTAATTTAGACTGGAATAAATTAGTATCGGTAGCAACTGATGGATCTCCTACAATGGTTGAAAATAGTACTGGTTTCATAAGCCGCTTAAGAAAGAAGTTGCAGGATGTTGGAGTTCCTCATAAAGTAGCTGCAATACATTCGTTAATTCATAGACAGAACTTATGTGCCAAAAGTGAAGAATTATCAAATGTCTTGTCTGTCATTGTGCGCACTACAAACTATATTCGAAATCATGGACAAAAGTGCCCCCAATTCTATCCATTTACACACGAAATGGACGCAGAATATGGTACATTGCCATATCATGCTGAAATCCGTTGTCTAAGTCGTGGCAAACTATTAGACAAATTTTTTACTCTTCGTGACGAAATAGCTACTTTCATGGAACTGATGGCGAGACCTGCACCAGAATTAAGAGATCCTCAATGGGTGATGGATTTAGCATTCTTATCTGATATAGTAGACCATTTAAGTGTGTTACATTCATCCTTACAAGAAAAAGGAAAACTAATTACTGAATTGTATGATAGTATCCAAGCATTTACCAGGAAGACACAGTTGTGGATTGCACAGTTAGGAGCAAAAAATATTTGCCATTTTCCAAAACTAAAATCAGTGGCAACGGATGGGATTAATTTTCAGAAATATATAAATAGCTTGGAAACTCTTAATGAAGAATTTAAATTCCGTTTCCATGATACTTTCGACTTAGAAACCGACTTCAAATTATTCACAGCACCATTTTCCATACCAATAGAATCAGTTCCACCTAGATTACAGCTAGAACTGATTGATATCAAATACGATCGGATGTTAAAAGACAAATTTAATCGAGTAGGTTGTTTAGTAGATTTTTATAAACATTTATCACGAGATAACTTTCCTCAGTTACATTACTGTGCTGCCAGAATACTTACAATGTTTGGATCTACATACACATGTGAGCAATTACTTGCAAATACAAGGAGAACAAAACCTATTAACAGAACAAAAATATCATCATTAAAAAGTTCTTTGATTTTAAACACTTCCCAGTGTATTGTTCCAAATATAACCGAACTATTAGACCAAAAAAAAAAACTTCAAAAATCTAGGAGATTAGTAAATACAGAATAGCTACATTCAGGTATATTCAAATTTAACTCATATTAGGAACAATAGACTAAAGAAATTTGAAAAATTCTAATAAACAACCTGCATTAGCAAACTTATTTTTTAATATTCGGTCTTATTATTATGTACTGGCATTGGGAATCTGTTGATCAGTCCTATTATTTCTGAAAGTATTGGAGATAAATTGATGGAGGATACAACTCTGAGAAAGAAGTTCTCTATAATAGCATATAATAATATGCAAATAATATATACACGTTAAGTAATGATTCCTAAAAAAAAACTTTGGGTACCAAATGTTTCATCCAGGCAGCTAAGGTAATTATAATAAATGAAATTCTTAAAATGTTTTCCACCTTGTAGACATTTTTGATACATTGTTAATACCAATTGAAAAACAAATGCTTTCTTAGGTGTTGTAACAAATAATTAAATGTATAGTGCATTATTTATATCAAGTTACTGTAACTATACCCTAATTATATTAATATTTTATAGCAAGATATGATTGCCAGAGAAGGAGATGTATTGACAAGGGAACGACTGTTGCGACTTGTCAATATTTGAAGTAATATTGATATTCTTAAATGATCCGATTTGGGTTGGCCGCCCTTCTGCAAATGGAGTAATGAATTGGAGAAACGGAATTCACTGTTGAGTTAGTAACATAAATACGTTTAAAATTGTAACAATTATTTTTCACTAAAGTAGGGAAAAACTGCATAGTATTTCTTCTATTGCAGAGAATTTTTTGGTTAAGGCTTATATTGGACCGAATATGCTACGACTGTGTTATTCGGTCAGCAAAGCAGATTCAGAAGTTCTTGATTTTTGTTATGAGACTTTAAAAGTACAACACGTAGACGGAAAAGACAAAAATGTAAAAGAAATTGTAAGTATGATTATATGAGTATTATTGTATTAAATATACTTTGGTTAATTGTACATAAACAATGAATTACTTTTTGTCTGTATTTAATAGCACTTGAAAAGAATAATGGACAGAATTACGAGAGGTTACGAGTATTAAATTTGCGAATTTTTGTTGTGTTAAATAAATATTTGAAGAGTGGAGATAGTGATGCAACGAGCATTGAACACGTTCAATGCTTTCCATCACCAATTCATTTGTCACACTGAGAATATTTACGTCAAATGAATCATCAGTATTTGTAATTTAACATAATCAAGACTGTCTCTTTTTAAATAACTCGTAAATGCAATAAAAAGTTGAGATACTTGTTTAAGATTTTTTAAAAATAAATTTTGAATACTCAATAATAAAAGTGTTTTATTATTACAACATTTTCAGTAATCGGAATCATACAGTCTATAGCCCTTTTAATTAAACTTGAAAATTCGACCAAGTTCTCGCCAATTATACAACACACACATTTTTCCTTTACTGGTAGCTTCAGAACTTTTTATTTCAGTTTTAATAAACCAAGACAAGTTAGCTCCTTTGCACATTCTTCTGAGTATTGTCACAATTTCCACAAGTACAATATGTAATATATGTTATCTGCAGAATGTGTTAAAATTATATTTTATTTATTATTAACCCTTCGACCGCGGTCTATGTAC
Source organism: Macropis europaea (assembly GCA_916610135.2). Lineage (NCBI taxonomy): Eukaryota > Metazoa > Arthropoda > Insecta > Hymenoptera > Melittidae > Macropis > Macropis europaea. The sequence continues at coordinate 17,186,329 of OU744345.1, read as the reverse complement.
CTGGAAACACAGCGGACGCCTATGTGCGTCAGTAGCACACAGTGAATGGCTTTCCATAGCACGGGTAGCGCTACCTCTGCCAGGGGCCTGGAACCAAGTAGAGGCGGTTAACTGGCGCCATCTGTGCCAGATGTCTGGAACCAAGTTGAGGCGGGCAACTGGCGCCATCTGTGCCAGAGATCTGGAACCAAGTAGAGGCGGACATCTGGCGCCATCTCTGCCAGAGGCTCGGAACTATGTAGCGGTGGAACGACTGTTTTCGAATAAAATTTCGAATCCTTTAATTCCATTGTGACAGAGATCCACGATAAGGAAGAAATTTCGTGTCTCCCATGAAACTTAGTGTCATCAGACAATTATTTCCCGATCTGACTCCACTATAAAACAAATTTTATTGTCATCTCTCAATAACTCACATCTTATGTGAAAATTTTCTCTCGCTTAAACAGGTTTGAATTTTATATTGTTTCCAGGATGCATCAAAATATCTTGTAGTAATACATGATTTCTTCTCAAGAGGGTTCTTATTCTGAAAGAATTGTTCTTATTCAAGTTTGAGACATGGCATTTAAAAAACAAATCAGACAAGCAAGCAGTGGCTTGTGCTTGCTTAAATTCCTCGTCCAATGCTCAGCTTTTCTATTTACATCTTTGTTCTCACATGTTTGTCCCATGTTTCTGAAAAGAAAATAATATGATTGACATCAAAATTCATTTAATTTAGTTGTTTACTCAAAATGATTTCAAACAAATAATAGTAATATATTAATAATAGTAGATTCTGATCTACCATATAAAAATACTAACAATAATAGCGTCTTGTATTCGACTTAATATGGTACTTATAATTAAATTAGCAATACACATATATAAATACTACGAACATAAAATAAATTCACACGAGATAAATACATCACGAAACAACAAGAAAACTCACGTGTTATTGGTGAATTGAAAAACGAATCATAACGCAAAGGATGTCAAGGGGTGGCAGATAGAAGCACTGTGCGTATACCGCTTACGCCAGCGCTGTCCAGTGTAGGAGCCCCTCACGCGACCGCTGCCGCTGCCAACCATTCTTTCACGTCGCGTGGTGCGTAGCTTCTGTAGTGGATGCATTTAGCTAGCTTCGGCCGTTGAATTGTCGAGCCGAAGCGAAAACAAACATCTGGCATTTCAAGGACCTAGCGAGTGACCGTTCCCAGAATCAGGGAAAATCTACCCTGGGCGTGGGGGGTCACGAGCATTTTCTTGGCTGGAGTCAAGGGCTCAAAAGAGCAGAACCTTCACGACTTTCGAACCATTAGCATCCATTATAGTTACGCGCATTTTATACAATAGTTAGTTTATTGCCTTTTTACTTAGTGTACTGTTATTGTTATTTGTTAAATATATTATTATTATTGTTATTACGGCGTTTACTACATTCACCCACATCTATCCTAAACTTCTAAGCTTTCTAGACGCAGAGGCGCTAGTCCGTCATGGTCGTCTCCTTAGCGTCGCGCGTATCTTTGACAATGCGGACAAGCATGGGAGAACCCCAGTTACTCATGAGTAAAGTTTTGAACAGCGCTGGCTTATGCCATTATTTTCTGTACACCGCTGAACAAACCCAGGCGCCAGACCGAATTTCCACTCAGCGTTCACTCCAGGAAAACAACTCTGATTGGATTTCAAGTTCCCTCAGTACACGACAAAGACGCCAAGCTCTCATATAAATAGGACACAACGCAATGTTCAGAGTCAGTCTTCTGCCGACTGCCTCCTGATCATGATTCTCCTCTTCATAGTCTTCCTTCTCCTGATACTCTAACTCCTCCTCCTTTTCCTTTTCCTTCTCCTAATCATTCTCTTCCTCCTCCTGCAACATATCCTTCCGATCCTCATCCTTATCCTAACCCTCCCGATCCACATCCCCATCATCCGTATCTTCCCGATCCCCATCTTTATCTTTGTCATTATCCTCACGATGTTCACCCTTACCGTCCAGATCCTGATCGTCGTCCTCATAATCTCCTCGCCCTCATCCCAGTAAGACTCTCTACCCGCCACCCAGCGACTCTCGAAGTCTCCTCTGTCAGCAGAGCATTCGCGGTCTCTTGCAATCCTCGGTCTCTCTGACGCTCACAATCAGATTTCGATCTTTATCGGTCTCTATCGCTCATATATCTGTCCTCATTGGTCTCTACCGTTCTGCATCGTTCATATTTCGACCTCTGTCGGTCTCGTTCGATAGTAATTCAGTCTCGACTGTTCCCTGTCAGTATCTATGACTCACATTTCTGTCCCCATTGGTCCCTATCGTTCTGCATCCCTAATATTTCGATCTCCGTCCGTCACTATCGCTAATATTTCAATCTCTTTTAGTCTGTATTGTTAATATCTTGGTCTATATCGATCTCAAAGTGCTTCAATCGCACATATTTCGGCCTCTATCGGTAATATTTCGAACTTTATTGGTCTGTATCGTTAATATTTAAGTCTATATCGACCTTTATCAGATTCTACTGACAATGTTTCGGTCTCAATCGTCCTGTACAGTACTCTGTCGATCTCTAACGGCATCTATGGCACATATTTCGGTTTCTATCGTTTCCAAACACTTTCTGTCGCACATATTTCGGTCTCTATCGATCTGTACTGGCATTTATGGCACATATTTCGGTTTCTATCGTTCCCAAACACTTTCTGTCGCACATATTTCGGTCTCTATCGATCTGTACTGGCATTTATGGCACATATTTCGGTTTCTATCGTTCCCAAACACTTTCTGTCGCACATATTTCGGTCTCTATCGTTCAGTACAGTACTCTGTCGATCTTTGGCGGTACTGTGGTACATAATTCGGTTTCTATCGTTCCAAAACAGTTTCAGTCGCACATATTTCGGTCTCTATCGATCTGTACAGTACTCTGTCGATCTGTACTGGCATCTATGGCACATATTTCGGTTTCTATCGTTCCCAGACAGTTTCTGTCGCTTAAATTCTGGTTTCTATTCGCCCTGTCAGTACTATTTTGGCCTGCATCGTTCCATATTGTCCTCTAGCGGTCTCTACCGACACCTATTGCTAATTTTTCGTTCTTTACGCACCTCTATTGATATCCATCGGGATCAGGTACTTTCCAAAGTGACTTTTCCAACCAGGTCCTCTGAAAATAAAAATCAGGTACTTCCAAAAGTGACTTTTTTCAATAGGGTACTCCCAAAATCTGTATATTTTAAAATCAGGTACCTCCGAAACTGAATTTTTTTCATTCAGGTACCCCAAAATATAAAGTACGTGATTCGGGTACTTCGAAAAATTAATTTCTGCTGTACCTGAAAGATAAACAACACTTTCGGAAGTACCTGATTTTATATACATATGAGAATTTTCGGAGTACCTGAAGGAAAAAACAGACTTTTGTGAGTACCTGTTTTTTAAATATAACAATTTTCGGAGTACCTGATTGAAAAAGGCACATTTGGAAGTACCTGATTTTAATTTTCGGAGTACCTGATTGAAAAAGTCGCTTTTAGAAGTACCTGATTTTTAAATATAGCCATTTTCGGAGTACCTGAATTAAAAGAGGCACTTTTGAAAGTACCTGATTTTAATTTTCGGAGTACCTGATCGAAAAAGTCACTTTTGAAAGTACCTAATTTATAAATACAGCCATTTTCGGAGTACCTGAATTCAAAAATTCGTTTTCGGAAGTACCTGATTCTTAAGCATATGAGCTTTGGGAGTACCTGAATGGAAAACCAGACTTTTGGAAGTACCTGATTTTTAAATATAGCAATTTTTGGAGTACCTGAATGAGAAAGTCACTTTTGGAAGTACCTGATTTTTATTTTCGGAGTACCTGATTGAAAAAGTCACTTTTGAAAGTACCTGATTTCAATTTGCGCAGTCCTCATTGAAAAAGGCATTTCTGGAAGTACCTGATCCCGATGGATATCAATAGAGGTGCGTAAAGAACGAAAAATTAGCAATAGGTGTCGGTAGAGACCGCTAGAGGACAATATGGAACGATACAGGCCAAAATAGTATTGATAAGGACGAATAGAAAGCGGAATTTAAGCGACAGAAACTATCCGGGAACGATAGAAACCGAAATATGTGCCGTAGATACCGCTACAGACCGATAGAGTACTGTACAGAACGACAGAGACCGAAATATGTGCGACTGAAACTGTTTTGGAGCGATAGAAACCGAAATGTGTGCCGTAGATACCGCTACAGACCGATAGAGTACTGTATAGATCGGTAGAGACCGAAATATGTGCGACTGAAACTGTTTTGGAATGACAGAAACCGAAATATATGCCATAGATGCCGGTAAAGATCGACAGAGTACTGTACAGAACGATAGAAACCGAAACATGAGCCATAGATACCGCTAGAGATTGTCAGAGAACGGTACAGAAGGATAGAGACCGAAATATTAGTGGTAGTGACCGCTAAATGTTGATATAGGCGAAAATATTAACGACACAGACCAATAGAGTTCGAAATATTACCTATAGAGACTAAAATTTCAGTGATAAAAGCTGTTTTGGAACGATAGATACCGAAACATGTGCGATATGCACCGACAGGGATCGAGAGGAGTCGAAATATGCGCGATAGAGATCGGTGGAGACCGATACGGAACGACAGCGAACGATAGCGCACGTAGGGTACGATAGGCAACGATAGGGAACGATTGGGAGCTATAGGGAACGTTAAGAACTGAAATATTAGCGATGGAGAGCGACAGTGGTCGAAATATAAGCGATGCAGAACGAGAGTGACAAATGGGGACAGAAATGTGAGCGACAGTCACCGATAGAAAACGTTAGACATCGATAGAGATCGATAAAGATCGAAATCTAATTGTGAGCGACAGAGAAACCAAGGATTCCAAGAGACCGTGATGACCCTGCTAGCAGAGGAGACGTAAAGAGTCGGTGGGTAGCGGCGAGAGAGTGTTGTTGGGATGAGGGAGAGAAGAGTATGAGGATGCCGATCAGTATCTGGAGGGTACGGATAAGGATTGTGAGGATGATGGCAGGAATAAGGATGGGGAGCGGCAGGATCAGGATATGGATGGTGATCGGGTGGACAAGGGTAAGGATGGGGATCGGGAGGACAAGGCTAAGGATGGGAATCGGAAGGACAACGGTAAGGATGGTGATCGGGAGGACAAGGCTAAGGATGGGAATCGGAAGGATAAGGGTGAGGTCCGGAAGGATAAGGACGAGGATGAGGATTAGGATAAACATGGGTAGTATGAGGGTAAGGGTGGTGATCGGGAGGGGAAGGACGAGGATATGAGTATGGATGGGGATAGGAATCGGGAGCATATGGGTAAGGATGAGGATAAGGTTCGGGAAAAGGTAGTGGAGAAGTAGGAGCAGAATGAGGTGGTGGATCAGGAGAAGGAAGAGGAGGATCAGGATCAGGAGGCAGCCGGCGGAAGACTGACTCTGGACATTGCGTTGTGTCGTATTTATATGGGAGCTTGGAGGTTCTTCGCATAGTGCAGAAACTCGAAAGCCAATCAGAGATGTTTGCCTGGAGTAAACGCTGAGCGGAAATTCGGCCCCGCGCATTGGTGGGTTCAGCTGTATACGCGCAGTGCCTACGTCTGCCACCAGTTCGTTTTTCAACTCATCAATAGCAAGTGAGTTTTCTTGTTGTTTCGTAATTTATTTATTTCGTGTGGATTGTAGGACAAATAATGAGAGCAGGAGGAGAGAATTGTTCCTTCGGAGGTTACAGTTATAATTCTTCGCTGTTTTGTTGGTCGGCCGTTTATATACAGTTTTCGGACTGCACGGCCGACGATTTTCTAAAATCTTATTGGTTCGGGGCTACTGATTAAATCCTATTGGTTCGGAGGTACGATCATTTTTTCGATCGGAGTTGCTCGCGGTCCCGCGAGCCGAGACGAAACAAAAGACGATGCACCGAGCAACGCAGGCCGTTTCGGCGCGTTTGTCGGCCTACAGGATTTAGTTTATGGTTTGTAGTATTAATATACGTGTATGTGTATTGTTAATTTAATTATAAGTACCATATTAACTCGAATATAAGATGCTATTATTATTATTATTTTCATATGGCAGACCAGAATCTACTATTATTAATAAAATATACAAATAAAATATATAACTGTTATTTGTTTGTAATCATTTTGAATAAACAATTAAATTAAACGAATTTTCATATCAGTCATATTATTTCCTTTTTAAAAACATGGAACAAACATGTCAGCACAAAGATTTAAATAGAAAAGCTGTGCATTGGACAAGAAATTTAAGTAAGCACAGGCTACTGTTTGTCTGCTTTGTTTTTTAAATGCCATGTCTCAAACTTCAATAAGAACAAATCTATCAAAATGAGAACCAACTTGAGAAGAAATCATTCTTTACTACAAGATGGTTGGATGCATCGTGGAAGTAATAAAAAATTCAAACCTGTTTAAGCGGGACAAAATTTTCACGTGAGACGTGAATTAATGAGAGATGACATCAAAATTTGTCCTACAGTGGAGTCACATCGGGAAATAATTGTCTGATGACACTGAAGTCTCATGCGAGACACGAAATTTATGCCTTATCGTAGATCTTCGCCTTAATGGAATTAAAGGGATTCAATATTTTAGTCGAACACAAAATGAAAGGACAAATGTCTATCAGTGTATTTGATTTTGATTCCTACCACCAATAGCGCTGTGATACAAAGCCAGTCACAATCGATACGGCAGGTTGTGACACGAAAATGATGAGGGGGCTTTAGAGTCCTCCGGACGTGTGACACAAAAATACATTGGATGATAGATCTATTCTGTAGTTTGTCGATGCTTCTGAACACTAAACTACCACGGCCGGTCAAGTGACCGTTTTTAAATTTTGATTAAAAATTCTGCATTCACTCTTATCGCTTTCGTCACTTGACTTTACGACTTTTCCTATAATATACATATATCTACATACATATGTTTCTCAGAAGAAACGGAACAAGAAGAGATATAGATATTGAAATATTGATTATATGTATTGTATTTTATATAAAAGCACTCAAACTTCAGTTGCCTTTGTCCTACATTTTGCAAAACGCAACAGTGGAGGACAGATCTATCTGTTGCTTAAAACACAAAGAAGACAAAGGCCAATGCTTGGACGAAACAATCAAAGAATATGATGAAGCTTTTTGAATTTCATTAGAACATTTAGCAACTGAACCGCATTCAATTGACTCAGACAGGTTGCCAATAAATTTTAATCATTTTGTCGGGGAAGAAAGTCAATGTACCATCACAGGCGAGGTATAGAATAGTCTAATCATAGACGCGGTATAGAGTACACCATTCATCCAATGTATTTTTGTGTCACGGAAATTTAGGATGCATAGACCACAGACAAGGTATGAAAGAGACCACAGACGATGATTGTTTCTACAGAAATCGCACTTACCGACATGATGAGAAATGGCCGCAGAGTGGGGTTGCGCACCGGATGGCCATCACGAGCTTTAGATAGTAACGAAGCAAACACTCATGAACGCACTACAAACGTACATGAATAAATCTGCAAAATTTCATAAAGACATACTCTTTATTTTTCTCAAAAGGAAATATAAAAAATGTACTCTTAAAACAGGCCGAGAAAGAATATACCCCCTCAATGAGAAAAAAAAGAAATCGCTTCGTTAGCCTCTTTAAGCGTCGGCCTCTTCGCGCACATGAGAATAGGGTCGCAGGTTTCGGGCGCCATCGACGGGTCTCGCGGTGGCCAACGGAAAAAGTTTAATGGCCACCGATGTAATTGCAAATGGCTGACATCACGGTGTAGAGCACGGGTGTTCGTTTCGCACGGTCGGAAGCGTACAGTTCGAAAAATGTTGTGTATCGCGTGCACGTAGCGTTGTTAACGGTGGCCCCTCGTCGGAACGAAACGTCGCCCTTCGACGCCGTTTGAACGTGAGTCGGGTAAGTGCCAGAAAAGTACGCGGGAAAAAATGACTCGTGGCTGGGAGACACGCGCCCTCGGTTCAACTCATCCGGTAACCGACCCAAGGCGTGCAGAAGCGCGTGGAATTTCGAATTAATCGATAACACTGTGATTTTACGCGGTCGTGTGCGGAATATATCCCGTGTCGCGTGAAATGTTGTCCGGCGTCGCTGAGAAAAGTCATTTTCACGGCCTGTAACGCGCGTAATCACGAGGAGAAGGTAAACAATGAATCTGTTGGCGCGGTAACTATCGCACGCCGCGTGCTTTTCAGTATACTCCGAACGCAGGTTTGCCGCGGCACCGTGCGGTCAGTGAGAAAATTTCACATGTTTCGATCGACTTTCTCTCGTACCGAACGATTGCTGCACCGTTGTTTTCATTTGCAACCGATAACGCGATCGCCAGCGAATTGCTGGTGGAATTAACCCCTTCGCTCGGTACATCCATGGAATCCGTAGCATGTACGTACCCGAAGTGCGAGAACGGAGAATGTACGATCGTTGTGTTCTAGAAAGTTATGTTTATCTTTAGGTAATCCTTAGACTGATCTTCCGAGTGATCATGATGCTTCATCGAGCGTTTGAGAGATAAATATCGTGATTTCTCGGGCCTTGAATAGCGCACTTATCAATTATTTCAGAATTTTACGTAATTTCTGTTATTTTTGTTGTTATCATTGTACATAGTGGAAGGATAGTTTTTGAAATGCAATTCATTGTCTCCAATGGGATTGTTACATAAATAGATCAGTAAGATTTTATTTGTTCGATAGTTTTGATTATTACAATTTTGGCATGGTTTTTTGAATCTGTATCCATTTTTTGTATACATTGTTAGAAGTAACATAAGAAATTGTTACTTCTTCTTTATTTTTCTTGTATTATCGGTCAATATACTTATATGTTTTTTTTATCTATTTTTTATAGGAGTAAAGAGTATTACAAGTTTGATACAAAATAAAATATAGTAGTAATGCCTGCTGTAAGCATTTGCGATCCTGTCGTGGCTGCACTCCGTCGTACCTTGGAGACTAGCCAGTCGAAAACATCGGATGACTTGTCAACGAGTTTAGTTACTAGCGCATCCAGAATCCTTCAATCGGAAATTCAATATAAAGAAGTGAATGATTATCAAACAACAATTTTGGATCAACTGAAGGCCAAATATATTGTATTAAGTTTACCAAACTCTGAGAACTCGGATGATAAAGTGAAAGATGGTGCGACTTATGTGAAAAGAAACGAGAGAATGAACAAAGGACCCAGTTTGCCGGAACCAACTGTTACTTTGTATTGTGCGAAAAAAGTCAGTCTGGGATGGAAGAACACGTTTCCTGTTGGGGCTGGCATGTATAATGTTGGGAATACCTGTTACCTAAATAGCACTCTTCAAGCATTATTTCATGTTCCAGCGCTTGTTAATTGGTTACTATCAGATACACATCACACATCAAAATGTGAACAAAATGGTAAGATTTTGAAGTTTCTTTCTCTTTAATAGCTTAAGTTGTACAATCTACAATTAATAAAAATAGAATTAAATTTATTCCACAGTTTTGTATCGAATTTTGATAATAGGTTAGTTTTAGATGGGGGTGGAGAGTGCCTTACGTGTGCAGTGGCTAAAACTTTACAATTTAGTCATCAAAAATCAGGATGCGCGATTAAGCCATTCTATATATACAACAAGTTGAAGCGTAAGTATTAACTTTCATAAAATATTGATACACTATGGTCAAATTTTATGTGTATTATACATCATTTTTCAATTTGTTCTTTAGTTATTTGCCGAACTATGGTACCGGGGCAACAAGAAGATGCTCATGAGTTTTTACGTTATTTATTAGAAGGCATGGAGAAAGCTTATTTGGCAAGATACAAGGACAGCAAGTTAGACAACTATTCTAAGGAAACAACACCTATTAATCAAATTTTTGGTGGTTATATACGTACTGAAGTTAAGTGCCTACAATGTCGGCATGTTTCTACCACGTTTCAACATTTTCAGGTACACATATAATTTAAAATTGATTTTTTAATAACACATTAAATGTACTATAAAAATCATGCCATCTGTTTACAGGATCTATTGGTGGATATACGTAAAGCAAGTACGCTGGATGAAGCACTGAGTAGTTACTTTAGTCGTGAACAACTAGATAACAATGACTATAAATGCGAAGCTTGTAAAAGAAGAGTTCCTGCTACTAAACAATTTAGCCTAGAGCGACCTCCTAAAGTGCTTTGCGTACAGTTGAAGAGATTCAGTGTTCTAGGAGGAAAAATATCTAGACATATAGGTTTCAAACAGACTATAGACATGGGTCCCTATCTCTGGAGAGAACCAGGAGAAGCTGTACAACCGCTTACATACAAACTTATGTCAATAGTTACGCATATGGGTCCATCAGTAAACTGTGGGCATTATACAGCAGTTGCCAAGGTTTCAACGGGCCAATACTATTCTTTTGATGATTCCTGTGTAAGTACTAATAACATATTATGTACCTATAGGTTTAAATATACTAAAACATTGGATAATCAGGTGTTATTAGTAACATTTTTTACATTTTTTGTTTAGGTTCGTCCCATTAGCCTGAGTAACGTACTGAGTACAAACGCTTATATAATGATTTTCGAAATGGAGCAACACACTCAATCTCAGGGTCAAACACAACAGACTGTTAAATTAAATGGTTCACTGACTGTTAACACTACATTATCTTCACCAGCAAGTCCTATGAACAGGACTGTAAATCCTAAAGCATCAACATCTGGACTGCTGACTTTAAATAGATCAGTTAATGGTACACCAAATAGTAAAGACGGTATCGACGATTCGGAAACAAGTTCGCAAGCATCAGCAAACAAAAATACAGGACTTCAGTTTCCAACGCAAAAGAGCTCAAATTTTATTGGACCACAGCTTCCACAAAAATTACAAGATAAATCTCAACCAAGATTGATTATGCATATAAAGCATGGAAAAATTTTAAATGGCAGCAGTTTAGTTCCTTATGATGGATCCAGTGAAGAGGAGGATGTTAACTCTGTTGGGTCATTAAAAAATTACACGAGTTCAAGTATTCCTCCCAGTACCGTCAATGGTACACAGAAAGGTTCTCCGAAAAGTGGTTCAATTAAAACGGTCTTAACATCTAAAGACATACAGAAGTCCGTGTCGAAGACGAATGGCAATAGTGCTTCTCAAAATCAAACTAATGTAGCGCAGTGTACAAAGCCACAAAACGGTTCTAGTTGTAGCACTGTTACAAGCCCAACAAAATATCAAAATGGCAAATCGGAAGCAAATGGTAAATCTGAAAGTAATGGTAGCAAGAGTAAGTGGCATCAGTCTGTTAGAGCAAAAACTGGACAAGACGAGAAAGTAGTGACAAAAGCTGCAAGTAGCAGTACAAAAGGCTGGCAAGTTTCAAAAGATACGTTCTCTCCTACATCAGTCGCAGCTCCCAATGGATGGTCTGTCACTGATAAGTAAGTCGTACTTTAATGTCTGATTGGAGTATTAAATCACTGAACGATGCATAAGTACGGGTATAAGTAACTTCTGATTTCATTACAGGGAAGATGTTAACAAAGTTAATCAGAATAATACAACGCCCAGTGCTGCTGCTTTACGAAACTTCAATGGAACAAATCGTTCCGATACGGTTTCACATTTGTTAAAGATGTCTCATCGTGGTTACGGCAGTTCTTCGGGTCAGTACAACAAAAGAATTTTATCGAAGAACCCATTGAATCCAGCATCTCTTCCCTCAAAATCTTCACCAAATCCTCGTTGCTTCATCCGTTCCAAATCAAAAAATCGCATGCAAAGCAGTAGGATAAACATGCGGGAAAAGAAAATTCTTATCGATTCGAATGTTCTAAAGCCTGAAATTCCATCTAAAGTTCTAACAAGAAACTCACGCATTCGATAAAATTTTGCAACGGATGCAGTTTTAAATTACAAGATCTTAGCATTACACAGCATAATCCGCTGACCAAAATAAACATTATATCTTATCTTAAATTCCTAATGAATACGTACAATTGTATCATGATGCATTGAGTCAGAATTATTACAAAATGTGTTGTATGATCTACTAAAAAATTATGTCGAGTAATAGGTTCACGTCATTAAATAATAATTAAAAACTGTGTATAATTATTTTTACTTTAGATGCTTATAAAAATTGTACATATTTTTGTAAAGTAAGATTATGTTGTAACATACGTCCTTATGTGATTACAGTTTCAAATTGGAACGGCAACAGGACACATTTAGACCGAGAAGTTGACAATGATAGACGAGAAGAACGTAAACGTCATTTTAACCCAGATGACGAAGAAATAGACCGAGGTCGAGTGAAAAAAGTAAAGGACCACCGAACGTACGAGGAGAGAAGTAATTCGGGATATAATCCTTTCCAAGAATATCAAAATGGCAAATCGTGGAATCGATCTCTCGGTGGCTATTACCGTAGACATTATTATAATACTTCCAGCCATGCTCGACCACGACATGGCAGAAATTATAGGCCTCCGCATTACAGATATCACAACCACTCTCGTGCACATTGGCAACGTGGATAAAATAAAACGCGAGAATAATTGTTGGGAAAAATTTCAGAAGCAATGTAATATTGAAAGACTTCGTTAGTCCTCAATTGCTAAAGCAAATTATGATTTCTCGGTACGTTGAGCTAAAGTCTAGGAATGACAATGATGATTTAGAGAAGTAATGTTGAAATTCCTTTCAACATTTATTGCAATGAATCGTTATACTGCATCGTAACAGCTTTGCATGTTCCTGACAGAGCCTTGACGTACTCTATCATTGGCCTGCGGTTCACATCACGTGACGTCCGTGGGCATTGTGCTATATAGTGCATGGGGGATGAGTATCAATAACTCTGCCAATCTTGTGTTCAAAACGAACGAACTAAAATTTGTTATAAAATTGCGCCGTCATATGCGCTTTATTAATTTAGATTTATACGCATAGTATTTGAGGGTCGTATGTATGGATGCAAAGCTTAAAAGTTACACATACAACTTTCAAACAATACATACTACTAAGTTCTGACAACATTTTAGGTAAACTTTTTATACTTTAGTTAGGGACGTAAAATTATGTTCTTGTTATTTAATTCGAATTATGTAATTCAATATATTATTTGTAATATAATTTGACATTTATATTACAGTCTAAGATGAAAAATGTTAACAATTATTTTATACTACTCTTTCGTTACGTGTGCTGCATAAGTACTAATTCTATTGTTAAATTGAAATTGTAAACAGAACTTACCTTTGAATATTTATAAATACTTGTAAGTATCCATACATTTGAAAGAAAACAGTGCATGTGTCATTGAACAATTAAAGTTAAATGAAAATAAATTAGTTTTAAAATAAAAAGGGAATGAAATTCTACGAAAGAATGTATTCAAAATTTTTGGTCGGGGGACATCTTTCGTTCTTCATACTATAATAATCCGTCCTTTGTTTTGTTTAGCAAAGATACTCCTCCCTCTTCGAGTTATAACAAAACAAATTTAATCGAAAATTTTGATCGAATGTCAGCATGGGAAAAGATGCTTTGCATCGCCGCTTACTGGAAAGAAATGAATGTATAATGATCACGATCACTAAATACAAAGCGAACGTTTTCCCAGATGATGTGACGAATGTGCATACCTGTGAATAAATGCGAATTCAATTTTTATATATATATATATATATATATATTATGTATACATATGAAAACAATTCCAGAGCGATTGTGGAAGTGTGCATAATCGGATGAAGAGTGTTTAATGATAATGATAAATAATACTGAGTTATTGAAATACTAGTTAAAAGAAAAAATTGTAAATTACAATAGATAAGTGTAGAATTTTAATATTCTGGACTTTTCATAGAGCATTAAAAATTGCAAAGCCATAGATAATTTGTTAAGCCAAGTAAGGAGTCCGGCTGTTTTGACTGCTCGTTACACGTAATACCTCGTTATATCATTCTACAAATTATTTACAAATTAAATACTAGCCAAAAAAACAAGTATATATTGAAAAGTCTGGCGATTATTACAGATTTTCTGATTTCCAATATCTTCGTTTCGGAAGGTACATGGTTTTGGAGTACGGACTTGCTGGACCTGAATCTTTATCTTAAATATTAGTCGCAATTTAATAATCATACTAGCTTGGTATTGCGATAAACATAATGTAATTACCATGATATAGCCTTTATATTAAGCACGATGTTACTGCATCCGCTGAGATACGATAACGGTCTTTAGAAAATGCAAATTCATGTACCATCCGAAACAGCGAGATTCGGAGTTCTGAAGCCGTCTGATGCTGTGAACAGGTCTGATATCAACTGTACAGCGATAAACGCCAGATTGAATTTATGTACCGAGTATCATAAAATAAAACGGAAATGTCGTTTCTACGATATCTGAGATATCGATACTAGAAAAGCAAAAAAGAGACAGGAGATCCATAGAAACCGATTGATTACATCATAAAAAAAGACTATCGCGTTTACGAGCGAAAGCAATGTGAAGTCTGTAGATGCACGTAATCTATTTTAGCATTTTATTAACGTTATATCCGAACGATAGTGTATCTTTATAATTTATAAAAAAAGAAATCTCGTACACGTCTGATTTATTTCGTCGTGCTCGATAAGGGTTCACGATGACGAAGGAAGAACCTACATGTACTGAACTTATAAAAACGCTCGAGAGAAATGTGAGTATTTGAATGATTTGACTCTTTCATGCTCGACCCACGAATATGTACGTGAATCATCCATTTCGGCCGATACAATTTATGTAAATAAATCCGCAACACCGACACGAAACATGTTTGTAAACGTATTTTTACGTCGCTTCACGTGAAAGAGTTAAAGTGAACGATACGAAATATATTTGACAACCATAATTCGTGCGCATAAAAATATAAAAAAAAGTGCATTAAACGTTTATTGGAAAAAGTTACAAAAAAAAAAAAGAAATTGTAAATAAAAGCAAGTAACGCAACAGAGAACTGTTGGCATTTATTTAGGTAGCGATCTTAAGAATAGAAAATCATTATAATTTAAGAATCAGTAACGAGTTGGAAAGTAAACTATCGTGGTTCAATAATGTTTCTTCTGGCGTCTCGAATAAACTTGAGTCTCTGTGGAGCTTAGCTGATGCGCGACAGCCAGATGGAAATGAAATAAAACAGTTTGCCGATCAGATTGTGACTTCGTGGTCTTCAATGAGTCGTCAGGTAATTTTTTTCGTTCCTTTCCATGTTTAACAAGGGATCGTACGACCTGAACGGACATTTTTTTAATGTCCCCTGTAACTCCGCAATATTAAAGATCTATGGTTCTATGAAAAAAAAGCATTCATGACCTTGAAATGACCTTTACACTTTGAACTCGGTCCCGTAAAAAGAATGCTCGTCCCGATCGTAATTTTCGCTTGTTAATCTATTTTTATTTTGTATTATTATTAAAGGTAGACTTCACCTACATACAAGACTGAATATTACGTTGCTTGTAGAATTTAAACAGTAACTGAATTATACATGCATACAGATTTGCGAGAAATATTCTAAAATACGAATGGCCAGTCGAACGCTGCAAGGGGTACCGTTGTCGTTGCTTCTGGGTAAAATGAAGAAAGAAACTTTTTTATTGAAGTTGTCGTTGCAAATCCATGAATCTACGTACAATCACGAGTTCATATTAAAGGGATACAAGTTAATAACTGAGATTGAAGAACTTATAGCCAGCTTAGAGAAGTGCGATGATAAGGTAAACGAATCGATTCAATTTTTACTTGTACAACCAATGAGTTCTTACGCGAGAACTTCAGTGAAGAAAAAATATAGTTAGACGTGTTGTTTTTAAATTTTAGTTGCAACAATACTTGTCCATATCAAACATTACTCCGCACCTTGTGAAATTCGAATCCACGGTGGATGAATATGTTTCCAATGTCGAGTTGTTACCTTCGAAAAAGTCGTTCCTCTATGATTTAAGTATCTTCTCATTAGTCGTGAAAGTTTTGACCGGCGAATTGTTTGGTCACGAATCCATCGATCCAAATTATATTCTAGCAGAGAATGTGCCTAAGAAACCGGTTTTCATTATCAAAAACGTTAAACGCAAAACTATCCACCCCTATTATCCAACGTAAAAGATGTTTAAAGGATGCACATCATGTATGTACTCTTATTAATTTCAAGTAACCATTTATTGTTTAAGACTTCCTAAAACAAATCAATGTATCTAGGATAATGTACATAATTATGACTACTGAATAAGAACGCCTTTATTTAATTAATTAGTATCATTTATTTACTTAATGACTGATATTTGGCAACATGCTGCACACCGGGCAAATAGAATTTACAGCAATAAAAGTGTACAAGTCCTTATTCATACTATACACAATATAGATATATTAATTTACAATATACAAACATACGACGTTTGAATCCTGCCAAGCAGATAAATGACATGAATATCGGATATCTATAAATTGAAAAGAATACAATAAAGTGGTGTACCCTTATAATTGTACAGTATTGAGGAAAGCTGGGGCTGTACTTCCGGTGCACATACTATTCATTGCAATGAACAAAAAAGTTATAATAAACGTGGATATAAAGAAATTATTTCTGAACCCACGTTTATTACAAATTATTGCATTGTTTTTATGAGTAGTACATGTCCCTGAAGTTTGGCCTTATCTTGTTTCAATGGGCTGTATAAAATGGAGCCTCGTTAAGAATAATTGGTATTTAATTTTCTATACGGAATATGATAACAATAAATGTTCATGGAATGAAAGTAAGAGATCCAATGTAATGTACATGTATAAGACATCGCAGTTACTCCTACCTATTAAAATGTTACATTCCATTGACAAGTATGATATTAAATTGTGATGTTTGAAGACTAGATTAAAAAATACCCTCAAGATCTGGTAAAGTAGGTGGTGCGAGTTTCAGAGAAAGGTCTTTATTACGCATAAATTCCGGTGGCAGAATTTGTTTATGTTCCTGGAAAACAATGAATATCAGTTTTAATATACATAAGTATACCAATGATTACCTTAAAAACAAAATAAAAATGCTTACATGGAATGGTTTGCTGGTATGTGTGATATTCGTAACGATAGGTGCCCATCCTTTTGTGTTTAAACATTTATAACAAGATCTAGATTCTCCCAGACATTGTGCATGAAAGCCGTGGCCACAATTGAAAACTATTACATAGTCCGTGCATTGTGATAACAAGTGTCTACAGATGGGGCAAATTATCGACACACTGGCGCAGGCCCTTCCCGCATCCCTAAGATACAGAAATGTTAGTATAAAAAATTACATATCAGCATGTTTGCAAGTGTAATACCTTAATGACTTTTTTAATGCTTTGTGAAGCTCTAAACTGACCAAACGCGCAGTAGTCTCGATTAAAGTTTGTTCATATCGGGAGTGTGTAAGTACTCCGGATAATAATTGTCTTATGTCACCTATTGTTCCACTTGTTGCTAGAGGATGTTTCAGTATTTGTTCTAATACAGTCGACAGTGCTGTTGTACCACTAAGAAATTCTAATACTATCCTCAGCAGTTTCCCACTCAATTTTACAACTGCAATTAATTGAACATTTATTTAACAAAAAAAAAAATAAAAATACGTATACGTAGGTGAAAAGTTTCAGTACTTTTCTTTCCTACGATAGAAACAATAGAAACATACCCCTTTCATCGTTACTACTTGAATGTGTTCGAAGTATGGTTTCTACAAGCGGCATCCAATCTAAATTACCAGCAGCTCGTCTGCACAGTCCTGCTAGCTGTATCGCAGAATGAATCACTTCATTTTCGGAAATCTTGTTTTTGCAATACTGTAAATAAAAATATTAATAAACTTATTGAAATCAATGATCAAAGTTTGTATTATTACATTATTCTTATACAATATATTTACCAGTTCCAGATTATTTTGGAACTCTTTCAAAAGAATACCAAACGCATCTTCATAGTTACCCAGTTTTTCTAACATTACTGCTTCAGCATCTTTATGGTTTGCTTTTTGAACAATTTTTAGTGCTTCGTTCAGTCTACAACCACGAAATCCTTGAATATGACCAACTACCTACATTATTATAATGATTAAATATGCGGAGTAATATATTTTGAAGTCATAACGCAACCAAAGTTCTTACACGTTCTGGTTGTAAATCACACATTAATTCCAAATATTTTTCCAACAATTCAGCCGTGAGCTCTAATGTGATGTCTTCTTCTTTGTACTGAACCAGTTGATACAATGCTTCCAGTAAAGCATACTGCAAGTTCGGAGTACTTTCTAATTTTTGTAATGTCTTTTCAATTTTGTTCTGCATACGCGTTGCTATTAGCAGAGCAAATTGATTCGCACTGATGCCCACTAGGGCTTCAGCATTGGCCATCACAACTTCTTGCAGGGAACTCGAAGGAAGATGTTTCAACCAAGGCCAAATATCATGATGTCTGGACGGGTGCAGTATCATACATTTGCAAACTGCAATCCAGTCTTCTCTGGCGCTGTATAGCAACTCCGCAACTCGCATACTGTAACATTATACGCTGCGATACAAGTTACTATGTATGATGCTATCAGTAGTAATAATACTATGGAATATCTCGGAATGTAGTATTCTGAGAGACTGACATTGTAATAATTCAATTATGAACATATTCTATTATATCAGGAAATATTTTTAATTCCAAAGACAATGTATACGATCTTCAATGCAATTGAAAAAGAATTATGGCAAATAAAGTTTATAATACTTTAAGAAGGAAAAATATTAAATATACTTACAAGTTAGCTCTCTCTGCCAAATTAAGTAAAGTATTATCTGATATATTACGTAATTTTTTCAAACGTAATAATCCCAGTATTGCATTTTCTTTATCAGTCTTAAGCTCTTTTGATGATCCCATACTTGAGTCAGTACATAATATTTCTACCAGTTTATTTAACATACTATGTTCTAAGTTAACAGTACTCTCTGTAACTTCATTGGCTACAAATATAAGAACTAGATTTCTTTGTTCGTCAGTAATATAATCCGGATTCCTTGGAGTGAGTGGTGTGCTAGTCATAACAATACTTAATAATATATCTATGAGCCTCTGTCGTTGCCTGAGTCCCATCTCAGATGTAAATTCGGGTTCCTGGAAGGCGATCGCGATGACATCGATAAATCCTTTTGCATCGAATTGAAGCAAAGTTCTTAGATATGGATATTGCCTTTCTGTATCATTAGCCAAACTTGAATGTTGAGAGAGTAAAGCTCTTAACACATCTGTTTTAGCTTTTTGAGACATGCCTTCAGGAAGTTCATCCCTAGGAAACCCACGACCAGCAAGGCAACAACTAGCATAGACAAGGAGCGCATTACCAAGTTGTATACTTTCTCGAGTTAACGAATCTTTCGCATTCGTCAATAAATTGTGTAGAATCGGTACTAATTGATGTATCGGAGCAGTGAAGTCACCTAATGCGGTCGTTTGAAGATGTATTAAAGCTTCCCAAAGTCTTCGCTGACGACAAGTTGTTGTTACCTGTAACATTTTTTAACAACACGATGAAACTTGACTATTTTTTTGAAAAAAAAAAGACAAATTTAAGGTGTAAATATTTTCACTTGCCTGGTGAATATCTAAGCAATCAACATCCAGTAACACAATAATTGCTTGAAGGGAGTCCACCTTCTCCTCTTGATCATAAAGAGTAACCAGTTGTTGAGCAATTAATGGTGGTAACCGAGGACGCAAACTCCCGTCTAACAACGGACTTTCGAGGGCATGCAAGTAAGCTGCTTTCAGCCCCTCAGATTCCGAAACTAAATCCCATAATTTTCCAAATAATAATTCCGTATTTTCCAATTGTATACAGTAATCTACACACGTTGTGACTATTTCAAATTCTGCATTTTCATCTGCAGTGCAATGATTCAATTCTTCCATGTACTGAATCAAAACTTGACACACTTTGTCGCGAGCTATTTGCTTGCGACGTTGCTTTGATCCACGAAGACCGACAACTGCCTTCCCCTTGTCTTGATAAAAAGAAAGTCCTAATGCTAGCGCTTCCGAAAATCTTCTCTAAAATAATAAAGGTCTTTGTACATAACTTTATACAAAATGTCTCTGATGAACACATGATAGAATACATACCTGCATCGTCAAATGTCTCAGTCGTTCCGTCCATGTTCGTATGCAAACTACGTGCAAACTTTTTGTACCCAATAATAAAAGTTGACTACCAAAGGTTACTACGGTATTATAGCATGCCCGTTCACCAGCCAACGCCATTGCCTAATTTTAGAAATGAAAATATAATTGTTGATTCTAATTAAGTGATAAAATGATTTAAGTATTTAATTCGTCTATACCTTGGAAACGTTTCCACCAGTCGACAAGCCTTTAAAATGGCTAGATGCATATGAAATACCAACACGGCTCATATCTAACGTTTCCAAATTATCCTGTGCTCTTACATCTAATAAATGCAGCCTCTCTTGAGTATCTAATACTGCTAATGATCTTGGATTTAACCATCTGAGATTGCTTATTGTATATGGAAAAGTCATCCTTCTTAAAGGAGATAATTTCACTCTTGATCCAGCTTCAGAACATACCTAGACAAGAAGTTTAGTGAATAAAAATCTTTTAGTGATATAATTATTTGATACATAGAATTATGTAAGACAATGTAAAGTCAATACTTGATAAAAGTAGACCACATCATCTCTGGCAAGAGCCAGAACTGGATCAATTACGCGAGAAGCATCTGCTGCTTGTATAACCACAAGTTGCCAGGATAATTGTGGTGGTGCTATGGGAGCACCGGATAAAGGATGAGTTAACACAACGCGCATTCGTGGTCTAATGCAAACTACTATTACCTGAAAAGTTTAATTAACATACAAATAAGTTAAATATGTTTAGTATCCTTGAAATTTTTTAATAAGAATATAGAAAAAACCTTTGATAATGTTGCCATTGCCACTAGTGTATAATTTTTCAGGGGGTGTGATGGCAGATGATTCAACAATAAAGGTTCCAATGTACATACTTCGCCTTTAGACCCACTAAATAAACAGCTGCTATCACAGCCTCGTACACCCATTACTCTTGTAAAATTCAGTTCAAACACAGACCCACCACTATCACTACATAATGCAACCTTTGGTGAATCTGTGAACTGTAAAGAGATTATTTTTCAACAATAAAAAATTAATAAAATTATAAATTAAACAGTAAAGTAATATGAGCGGATCTCACTTTAACATGTAATACAGCTGTATCAAGAGGATGAACATCAGTGAGCGTCCTTAGTACTTTCCCATTAGAACTATCTATCATCAAAATATGTCCTCTAGCAAAACCAGCCAATATTCTACTCCCATCATGATTAAAACAGAGTGCAGATACAGATCCTTGATGTCTTGCTTCCTGATCACACCACCGTAATGTTTGTGAAAAGTCAAAACCTAATACCAGCCCATGACTGGTACCAACTACTAGCATATTCCCTCCTGCAGCAACAGCACTCGCCAAACCAGCATTGACTTTCTCCTATATGAATACAATAGTTTTATTAAGATTAAATCAATATCCAATCATTCTAATTATTACTTTTAAAAAATCTATTTCTTCTTACACTAGCTGATACAATTTGGGAAGATATTCCTTTGAGTATGACATGCCTCAAAATCGCACCAGAAGCTGTTGGTTGTGAAGTTTTATTTGGTTTATTTAAAGAATTCAAAGATAAATGACTACCGACACTTGTTGTTTCACTGCTACCTAGCTTTTCGCCAGATGCCAAACCAAAATCATCATCTGTTCCAGACAATGATGCACAGTCAGGTTCTGTTAATATACTTTCTAAGGAGGGCAATTCCTCCACAGCAGGTATAGCATATTCCGTGTTGTCCAACTGAAAGAAATAAAGCACTGTAGAAATGATAATTTGAATAATATTATAATTAAATTTAATTACAGGTGATAACTATGTACATATTCATAAAAAGTTTGAAATAAAATGAAAAGGAGAAGAACATGTAACAATTCTTAAAGACTAACAATGAGCTTTAACATTGATATAATCAAATTCAACGCAATAATTGTATTATTTTTTGTACTATACTAATAAACAGAAGAAAAGAGCAAACAATCAAGAAGTCTATCAGAACATAACCTAAACTTGCTATGTTTCATAAAATGTGATGTTCAGTATCAGTGCAATTAAGGTGTTTAGTTACCTCTTCGATGTCTAAATTAATAACCTCGGTCGCGAGGTATTCTTGAGACCCAGCTTCTGACCCCAACCCATTTTCAGCCATTTTTTATCCTACCTGTCATTCCACAGCTGATGCACGTAAATATAGCGGCCCCTCATTCAGCAATGGCAGACATACTGTAGTATAATTTATCACATACAGGGGTATGTGTATATTTGTCCTGATCGATTGATCGATGAAGATTGATGATCGATCAGAATTTTTATTTGAAATCAAATATGTGCTATAGTAATACAATCAGGCTGAAATGTAATTACTTGTCTTGTTTATACAGTTATTTACGTACATACTTGTTAATTCGGTAGAACTTAATTAAAATGTATTATTTGAAAATATGAAAATTTCATTGAAGAAGTAACGAGGGCATAGTTGAAAGTTTGAGGATGCGTTTCCTTCCTTTTTATTACCGATATAAATTTTATACGTGTATATTTGAACCTGTGTATTTTATTATATTTATACAGGATGAACCATAATTCCTGGTACAGTCGAAAAGTTAATGATTTTACGTATAAAAATAAGTCTAATTGACAAAATACATTTTTTTGTTAGTGACGTTTTCTTTTCGAGGTAAAGAAATTTAAAAATCCATCAGGTACGCAGGTACTTGCCTGAAATTTAGAATTAACTATGAGTTGACTTTTAAAGTGGCATGGACGAATAAATGAATATTTTCTCAAAAACAAAGTTTCATACGAAGAAAGAATATATGATATGATTTCGACTTATTTTGAGCCAGAGAATCAACCCGTTCTTGATTGCACGAATTTTAACTCATCTTGCATATGGTAGGGATGATCGCTATCAGTGGTTATAGCAAGGATAGTCTACAGTGTTATCAATGCACGCAATTATCACTGATAAGATTGAGTAACAAAATCAGTTCTTCACTGAGCTGTTAGAAACTGATGCGATTTGAAAGACAAACAACTACTATTCAATCAGATTAACTAATTAAATACTATTTATAAAAGTCAAGTAATTCTATAAAGAAATAAATATTACCCGTAGGTATGGGTGTTCACCTGGAACTTTCATTTCAAAAACTTCGAAATCGTCAAATAGGCATACTGTTCGACAACTTCATCTTAAGAACTGAAGGCAGTGCTTATTAAGCGATAACAAATCTATAGATGGTACGTTAAGATCTTTCTACATCACGTCTTTGAATTTCAAAACTAAATAATCGAACACTAGCAACAAGGACGTATCAATGATCTGATGTCACACCTTCATATCTCAAGACTAAGTTGTCGGACTCTATCAACAAAAGCATGTACCATTAATCTGATGTCACGCATTCATATCTCAAGACTAAGTTGTCAGACATTAGCAACAAGGACGTATCAGTAATCTGATGTTACGAACGCAAATTTTTCCGAAATACAGTTTTTACTCTACCCACTTGCGTGCGATAATGCACGAAATTCGATCGTGGTGCCACCATACGGCTATACCAATCACCGAACTCCAGATAAATTGGATACATTCGAATCCGCTGATATGACTGGTACAACTCTAATCCACGGTATCTATGGTATCCGTAGTGAACTTTTTGGTACGTGACGTCTGGGGGTCTGTACGTCATACGTGCACGTTGTATCTGCATTGCCAGTATATATAGTAATAAAACCTTAACAAATTCACCTGACAGTGCAGAAAACAGATTCTTTGAAATAATCGCAAACATCAAATAAAGCTGACAACGCTGTCGAGGTTGTCGATCACCTTCCGTGGTCCATCAAGCAACACCAGACTCTGCCCATCGCTTGGTACTTAAACAAATCAACTTTGCCAGTGATCGAAGTGCCCATTGTGGGGCACAACAAAAACCGTGAGAATTGCGTATATTTCGCGTGAAGATATGCCAGACAGCGGTGCTGTTTATCAACCCACGACGGTGGGTTACACGTACGACAGCGGAGGCGACGGTGCTGGGGGTGGCGGAGGATTCAGAAGCGGCTTCTGGAGGATCATATCCAGACATAAGCTTAGCTCCAGGAAATGGTTCGAATGGGTATTGCTTTCCGTCGCTGTGTCGTTTTTTGTTGCTGGCCTGACCACTATGATGGTCAGTTTGGTCTCGACTGACATGCCACAGGAACATAAAGTGGAGGTAATTTGAAAATCCTTTGACCGATCTGATGTTATATCTGTCCTTACTGTTCTGAATATTCTTCATTTTCAAGCAATGACAACAGCGTACCATGTCTTCGAATGAAGTTCAAGTTCTTTTTTTTATGAATGGATTAAATAGATAAGATGTAATCGTGTTTCAATTAACAGGTGTCTTGTTGACTCATTCTTAGAGGATTGTCAATGAACTATCATATTCTGACTCTTCTCTTAAATATTACATTTTGAGAAGATAAGTTATATTGAATGACTAATGTTATTTAATAGTGCTTGATAATTGTAATATATTTTTTTCTATTTTTTCTAACATATTAACTCTTGATTTTTGTTGTTACTACAAACACATGTAGGTAGATATTTGTGATAAGGTAATGATAGAAGAAAGTAAGTTGTCTATATTAACAAATTTTTTGACGAGTTAATAGCATCAATTATAATTTAATAAATTGTATATTAGTATATTACTACTTCAATAATTTAGTTTACACATTATGTTTACTTATGTTCAAGCCAGAAGATTACATTAATTTTGTTATAGTTTTTTCTTCATTTGTTTCATGCCTTTAGATACGACTTATATATAAATCTGTAATACATATTTTTAAGTTGTTAGAGCAGAGTAATTATTTTTAATAATTTCATAAACCATATTATGTGTTACACAAATCTAAGCTAGAATATGCTTATAGATAAAGGTGAATGAGCATCCAGAGACATCTACAACAAATATAGAAGAGCATGTTGAGGATACTGCGAAAAGTTCTATAGCGTTAGGTGCTGGTATGATGCTGATGGGACTGCTGCTGGGTTTCATCTGGGCATGGCTCCGTTTCTTCCATCGTGGCAAGTCTCCAAGAGGTGGAATGGTTGGAAGCAGTGGTCAGGTAGGCGAGATATTTTTCATAGTTGCGTATTTTGAGTTTGCTTTTATTTATTGGAAGCCACCCATGCTCTGGCTCGTACGTTCGTTTCTTTATCTTATATACGCGTTGCTATGAGGAAAGATGTTGGGCGGTTTGAATCCATCGACTGACTTGCTGGTGGGTTCCACTTCGCAGTACGGGCCGGTACTCACGGAGTTGCCGAGTCAACTGAAGATGAAACAAACAAGTTCCCATGATACTCCAGCAATACCATTGTCTGATCAAGAAGAGGAAACCCGTACGCTAATGCAGGATTCCAGCATTCCTTCGGGGGTGTCCATCGGCCCTAATACCATTGCTAATCAGATTCCAGGTTGAGTACAAAGGTTAACTACATCGATATGTAGGAAGAACACACGATACAGTCATTGTTTTAATTTTGTGCGAACCAACCTGAATCGCGATCTATGCCATTTTACCATTTACCTGATTTATTTGCAAACAAAACATTTATCCGTTTTGACTCTCTTCAGTAGTTACTTAAAGTGGTATTAACTGTACCAATTCATGTGAAACTGTTTTTTTCCTGGAGAAATTGCAAGATGTAAAAAGCTTTATTTCTGTAGATTATCAGCATAACTATTAGTGTAAGATTTGATTTATCTTTCCCAGTTTTAAATTTCATCCCTTTGCTTTTTCCCATACATTCCTCCACTCCGTCCATTGTCACCAGTAATGTTTTAGATAAGCATTGGATCCAGATGTTACAAATAGAAGAGTTCAAAGAAAATGATTTAAAATGTAATATGAACTATTTTTCATGAAGTTACTTTCTTTATTATTTAAATACATAGTATATTCAGTAGTAATACCAATGTCTTTGGTATGGTAGTGACTTATATTATTATAACATTGGTCTTACAAAATAAAAAGACCAATTATGAATGCATGTATAAACAAGTGATATTTTGTATTATTCTGTCCAAAATTGAAAATAATGACAGCATTAAGTGTGACTGACAATATTTCTAACAAAACATTTGCTCATCTATATGTATATGGAAAAAAATGAGCTCTAACAGAAGGCGGTATTAGCAAAGTAAATGGATATGTATATATTAGGATAACATATATATATGTTATAATACAAGGCAATCCCATCTTTTGAAGTGAAATTGGAGCGGGTGTGACCTGGAGCAGTGAAGGGAATGCACTGCACAATTTTTGTTATATTACCTTTTTTATACTTTTGTTAATTATAGTTGGTACATGTAATTGCATACAATTTAATTAGCTTATATGTCTATTATAATACAAGTACGTTTTTTATAGTATAAATATTTTAACAATTAATCGAATTTTTGACTCTGGTTTACTGATTTTTCATGTACCTATTGAGACTGGGTAATATTGTGTATATAAGGTGATTTATAGTCAAGATGTTCTGATTATCGACTATAAATATAAAAAACTTACTGATGTACTTCTAAGTGGAACTTTTTATTTATAAATAGGTATAATTTTATTTAATATCAAAATTGCATTTACAATGAAAGACCAATTTTTATCATGTTTGAAAATACATTTATTTACAACTGATAATATCATTTACTTTTAATGATTTGTGAGTTTGTTATAACAAAAGAAGTATAACTTTTCTAAACAAAACTGGTCTATTGTATTTGTTAAGAAGAATCTATGAACGAGTGTATTTTTAAAGGCATGTCAGAAAACCTTTTGAATGTTTAGTCTGGATTCAATGCTATCATAGAATGAGTACACATAATGTTAATTAGTTTTTCAATAATTTGTGTGAGATCCGTACTACATTAGTTCATTATTTATGCATTCATTTATGTAAGTATTCTCATTATGTAAGAAAAATAAATAATTGGAAAAATAACACATTGACTTCTCTGACTCTGTTTTCCTGCTACAAATTTCTAAAAATTAAATATGAATGATGTCAATACTAATAACTCATCATATTTACTTAAAACATGAACAAAAGGAAGCAGCAACGTACATATGTATATATAGAATTGGGCATGAATTTGTATATAGTGTTTACTACGCTATGCACATGCGCGAAGCTTGCTGGGATACAAACTTTAAACTGTACATATCATACATATATACGTTTAAAAAAAACCGGGAAGGTTATGTCATTTTGGGACATGTCATCGATTGAGTAGATTGTACACATTATTCCATTAAGCAAGAATTTAGTTTTGTTATAGTATTACAATCTTTCCAAAATGAGTAAAAAGTTGAAGCTTGAAGGCCTTACGTCGACAAGGTCTTTACGATCTGCAAATAAAATTAGCGATGCAGATCCATCGAGTGCAACGTCCAAGTACTTTAACGATGAAAACATTTTACCGAAGAAACCAGAAAAGAAAAGGCGTACACCGGTAAAAATAAAGTACGAAGAAACGGAGAATGCAGCTGAAGTAAAAAATTCAAAGGTAAAAATTGAAAATTTGGAAGATGAAACAGTGAAAAAGGAAGTCAAAAAAGAGGGAAATGGTTGGATGCCAGAAAATTGGGAAGCTATTTTAGAGAATATTAAGGAAATGCGAAAACATAGAACAGCACCTGTTGATGAAATGGGTTGTCACAAGTGTGCAGATCCGAAAGCTACTGCCAAGGTTTCTAGGTATCAATCATTAGTTGCACTAATGCTTAGCAGTCAAACTAAAGACCAAGTTACTCATGCAGCTATGCAGAGATTAAACACGTATGGTTGTATTCCTGAATTAATATCAGCTACTCCAGATGATGTCTTGGGAAAGCTCATATATCCAGTTGGATTTTGGAAGGTATAGTCTATGTTATGTTAATAAACTTAATACAATATTTTCTTTGTTAATAGTAAAAGAAATACGAACTGTCATTTAAAATTTTGTTTTTCTGGAAAAGCATTAAATATTAATTTAATAAATTTTGTTTTTCAGAGGAAAGTAGAATATATAAAAAAGACATCAAAGATTTTAATTGATAAATATGAAGGGGATATTCCGAAAACATTAAAAGAATTATGTGAATTACCAGGAGTGGGACCAAAAATGGCTCACATATGTATGCAAATAGCATGGGGTGAAGTTTCTGGCATTGGTGTTGACACACATGTGCATCGTATCTGTAATAGATTAGGATGGATTAAGAAACCGGCAAAAACACCAGAGGATACAAGAATGGGATTGGAGGAATGGCTTCCAAAAGACCTTTGGAAAGAGGTAAATCATTTGCTTGTTGGATTTGGGCAAGAAGTTTGCCTGCCAAGATTTCCTAAATGTAGTGAGTGCCTGAATAAAGATATATGTCCATTCTCTGGAAAGGATGGAAGGAAAACGAAGACATAATTTTCTAAAAATATTCATTACAAACTGTATTTATTTAAGATATCTAAAAAAAGGAATTTTTAAAATACTTAATGTTTTAATTTCTTTTTCAATTTCCCACTACGTTTCTGTACTTTTTGTATTTTTTTAAGCTTCCTTAAACTTTCTTTCTTATTCTTCTGACGTTCCATCTTCTGCTTTTGTTGGAACACTTTACTTTTTTTCACTTGTTTCAATGCAGCCTTTTTTACTTCTTTTTTCAATTCTTTCCTACTTCCAATCTCTTTATTTTTCACTTTACTTTCTGTTTGTTTCGCATTTTTAACTTTCTTATTTTCACTTAAAGGCATTCCAACAATTTCTTCATTGTTTTCAGAGTTGTTATCAGTTTCTTCTTCTTCTTCCTCTTTGCTTTCTACTTCATTAATACCTTTATTTTCACCAATTAATGCATTATTTTCTGCAAGATCCGCAACATTTAACTCTAAAATACTAACAGTATGTCCCTCTGTTTCGTATTCATGTTGAGATAATAATTCTTCAATTTCAGGAATGTCACGAGATGACACCAACTTCTTGTAACGTTCTCGTGCCTGTAAGAATGATATATATCATTATCATATTAATAATGAAATCTATACAAGTACTTACCTCGTGTTTAATTCTTTTCCTTTCTTCTTTTAATTTTTGCTGTAATTCTTCCTGAGCTTTCTTTTGTCGCTGTACTTTCCTTTTGTGAAATCCTGTCAAGAAGTCTCTGTAATTAGAATCACAGTGTTCAAGATATTCATAACCTTTTCATTGTTTTGAAAAAAATTTTAATATAATTACCGTCTCTTCTTATCGTCAAATACGAGATTAATCTTTTTACGCTTTTTTGGCTGACTAGGTCTTCTGTTTACATTAAGTAATCTCGGCTGATTTTTCACATGTAGCGCCATGTCCACGTGAGTTTAGGTTATATTATGATGTGAACACAATATGCATATATATATATAGGTTCCAGCATTCCTCATACCTCTTACGCAACGAGAATAGTGCAAATAACATGCAAAAGTAATTTATGAATATTAGAACAAATTGATTAACAGAACTTCTGCTTCGATATTCCATATTTATTAAATAACAAGAACTGTTATATCAGCTAAATAATTATGTAAAATATTAACGCATGTTTTAATACGCACAAGGAAAACAGCAAAATTTCGAAGTAATAAAGACAAATTTATTTTTTGTGTAGTGATATTCGCAAATTAAAAATGCAACAAATATACAATAACAAAAGCTAAGAATGCAATACGTGCATTTTTTTTATCTTAACGCGCAAAAATTTCTGTTCATTCATTCAATTTTGTATGCCTTGCATTGAAGTAATAAGTATTTTTAGGACCATATGTCATATATACGTAGACTTCAGAATTTTTATGTAAACATATATTCTTACATGTCAATATTTTTTTATTTTGTAACTATGGCAGAATTGCATTTTGCGGTTTCAAATTTTTAAAAGTACATTTTTTATTTGACTTACAGTATAAAATGTGCAATCATCAGTCAATACGATCTTACTATTTGAACAGAAATGTAGTGTATTTGCATTTTGTGATACATTTTAAAACATTTATCAGGGCCTAACCTCATTTGTTCGCCACTGTATGCCGAAATAAATCAATCTAACCTCACACTAGGTGCGTCAGTTATACGTTCATTTATTTACAAGCTTCTCTGTTAAATTCACAGCAGATCTCATTTGTTCATATTGACCATAAACTGAAAAATTATCGCTGTCACATATGCGCGACGTCGGGCTCTCAAAGGAGAATCGGCGCATCACATACGTCACGCTGGTAACGAAAAGTATTGCATTTTTTATATTTGCTTGTGCACGTAACAAGCTATACATCTACACAAATAAATTTCATATCTGCTACCTGGGTAACAGTACGGGTAGAATACCCGGATAATCCCCGTCCTTTCGGCTATTCCCTGGATACTCGTGTACCTGAGTTATGCGTGTTCAACAGCTCCGATTCGAATGTTTGCCGCCAGATTCAGCCGATCCCCCCGCACGCGCTCGGCCGCGCGGTGGTGGGGACGTGGAAAAGCGCGGGAGGGGCCCCACCCGTGGTCAGGCGTGACGTAATAGCATCAGGGAACATGTGTGAGGAAAGATTGGTCGTGAGTCGGCCGGCCACCAGTAGGTGGAAAGCTTCGTTCGTTCTTTTACAAGGAGAGAATGTATCGGGTCTAAGCGATTGGTTCTTTTCACAAGGAGAGACGATCGGTCGGGTAGGCGGGTTGGCAAGGGCGGGGGCTCTATTGATTTAAATTTCGTTTGCCGGTGCGCGCGTGTCAATAGTCAACACGGTGGTGTCGCGGACACAGGGCGCGCTCTCTCTCGAGCAGCAGCACCTCGGCTTCTTTACCGGTTGTCTGTCGTGTATCGCGCAGATCGAAAGGTTAGGCCCTTCGAGGTGCACCCGACAGCGATATGTCTTCGTCTAATCGGAAAAACGGGCCGGTTGAGGACGCGGACCGTTTGAACGGGCCTACCCGCTTCCAGAGTGTCGTGCCGAAGGAGAGGTCAGTGTCTGCGGCGTTATCTGGTTCGCGTCGGCTTTATCCGACACGAGCCGACCGGAATATCGCGAAAAGGGTCGGCGAGACCGAAGACCAATGCGAAATTATTTGTAGCCACGCCTCGAGGCGATCGCTGGGCTGACTCATCGGCAGATGTTACGAATCCAAAGCACCCCTCGTATACTGTTCGAGCGTGAAAAAGAAATAGTTCGATCGATATTTTTTTTCGTTCGTTAGGTAATTCTGATTTCACGGTAGAACTGAGTTATTGTTTCTACGATGTTATGGCGAAGAGTCCGAGAGTGTTGAATTTTTCTGTCACTTTCCTTGACAGTCTGTATTTTACGCGGAAAATCAATTCGTTTACCGGGTGCTCGGTTACCTGTGAACCTAGCACTCCTTTTGCCGATTGGTCGGCCGATCAGTCACGTGGCCCGTGTAACGCGCGCCGTCTCACGCGAATTTTCATTGGCTCCGTTTTCACGTTTCATAGATTTTTTTAAGTACTTTAGAGGGACGATTAAACGGCGTTGAATAATTGTATTTGTTTTTTTCTTGTTCGAATGTTTGAAGGCAAGAACTGTTAAAATGGAACGGCTGGGGATACAAGGATTCCGAATTTCGTGTCAACGAAAGGGGTATCTTAGAATTCACTGGCAACAGGTAAGAGTCTTATGCAAAAACTTAAGCGTATCACTGCATGTGGGAGTTTTATTATTATTATTATGTTTGGTTTTTCAAGAGTATTCTTATTTCGGAATTCGGAGGATATATAGCGGATTTTATATGTTGGTCAAGCTATAATCCCCAATTATTGTTCTCAATCGTCGTTAATCATTATTATTATTATTTTTTATTTTTATCTATTATTTTTCCTTTCAACGTGGGGATTTTACGGACGAAATAAAATAAAACGAAACGTCACTGGTGAGGCGCTACCCTTCGCGCGGTTATCAACCCTTTGCACACGAAATCTTTTTAAATTTGATGTACATAACTTAGAAACGCAAACATAATTGACTTCGTCAAAACTGTTTATTTCATTCATGTACATTATAGAATTTATTTAACTGAACACAGATCTGAGCGATTAATACAAAATAAAAAATCCGAAATATAAATATTTTGGTGTCTCAAAAACGCCGTTCGAGTGTAGAGGCTTAAATAGTCTCTGTTATTAACAAAGGGAAAGAGTAGAATCATTCTCATGCAGAATATTGGTTTCTTTAGCAGCCTGTAGTATTTATTTGTCTATTATAGTGAATTAAAGTGAACATAGACGAGAATAAGTATCCAATTCGTATCACTATCGTGAATGCAGTCGAATAATTAGAAATTGCAATAGATTGCGATGTTTTACATACCGGGTGATTTTAAATATTAGAAAACCCTCTCTTTTAATTGGATTTCGAAAAAATGATTGAGAAAAATTCTGTGTCGAGTTTTCAGAATAATTTTTCTCAGGTAAATCATTTTTTTATGTAAATTAATGTTTCTCACATAAATCATTTTTTTATTCTTCTATGTGTGAGAGTATAGTGCCTTAATTCGATTGAAAGTACTTATGTATATACTTTAGATTGCACCGTGATTGCTGCAGAATGTCATCGAACGGTGAAGGGAACGTAACTTGTAGGAATTACTGACATCATTGACCGTTTAAGTCATCGGGCATTAATATGAATCAATGATACATCGAGAATTTTGTTCTATTCACTGACACAGAATTTTTTATTTCGTATAAGGGGTTATTCTACTGTGACCAGTCCGAAAAGTGGATGTTTTCGGGCTTAAAATGCGGAAAAAGTGAAAATGCGATACTTCTGATATTTTGCAGTTTATTGCAACGTGTCTTAAGCTTTCTGTATTTAAAATTATATTCAAAAATATCAATGTTCGAACGAGATACACCAAGTCTCGTAAAATGTGTCTGCCCGTGCACGGGTGGATGGTGTACATGATTTCGTCATTTTGCTTTTCGTAAAACAGAGAAACGAATTTTTTTGATGAACTCTTTTAAACTTCCTCCATTTCGATGCAGATTTATTTTGTTTCTTTGAAAATTGACGATAAAAAAATTGTTCAAGTTTTTCACAATTTTTCACTCGAAAATTTCTACTATATTCTTATATATTGTCTAAACTAATGAAGTTATTAACAAAACCGTTCGGCAAAACAAAATTACTGTTTTCTTGAACGTGTCTTTTAAATTTCACGGCAATCCGTCAGTTGTAGCCTGAGACATCATTTACACCGTTATGGAAAACGTAGTTCCGAGGAATGCATTTAAAGTTTAGCAACGTCTACCTACGCGTGGGAAGTAAGCAGATTGCGGATGTTTATGGAAATTTACGTTTTTAGAGTTCAATATTTGTTCTGTTAATGTAGCTGATGGAACGAAACTTCGATCAAACAGCACTGTGTTCTTTAAATAGTACAAAGTACGTATTTTATTTTTCTTGCGCTTTTAAGTGTGCATTTTTCACGTGTTTCGACATGTTACATTCGAAAATGGCACTGATGTCTTTCTGTACGATAACTTTAAGATTTAGTCTTATTAAAATGTCATTTCAGCACCAATTACTGCATTTTTAATGTTCTATTTATTTTCTAAAGCCCGTGTAATATAAGGGTGGACCACGAAGCGTGATCAGCTTAGATTATTCTGCTGTTAGTGGTTCGATCGGAAGTTTTTTTAGCTAAAATAACATTGTTCAAGGAGAGCTTTAAGATGATTGTACCAAATTTTTTGTCAACACTTTTTTTTCCAGAGTTATCAAGGTCACCTTCAGTTTTTTTATAGGTAACCCTACAATTTTTTTACACCCATCTTTTAGGAGATACTGAAACGAATTCGGCAAGCATCATAACAAATATTTTTTGCACACTTTCGTGCACACTCGCGTACTTTTTGTAAACCTTTCGTTCTGTACCTTGGAACACATTTCAATTTTAGATGCATGCTTAACCATCAATGCAGACGTCATAGAAAGAATTAAGCAGTCATTTCTTAACCGTTTAAGCGAGTGTATTGCTTTAATTAAGGTAAATGATTTTTTTCTAACGTTGCTTTGGTTTAGATGAAGAAGAAATACTTTTTATGGTGCTTGTCGAATTCGTCTCAGTATCTCCTAAAAGATGGGTGTAAAAAAATTGTAGGTTTACCTATTAAAAACTGAAGGTGACCTTGACAACTGTGGAAAAAAAGGGTTGACAAAAAATTTGGCAGAATCATCTTAAACCTCTCCTTGAACCATGTTATTTTAGCTAAAAAAACTTCCGATCGAACCGCTAATAGCAGAATAATCTAAGCTGATCACGCTTCGTTGTCCACCCTGTATAAACAGGCAATCGTTCACAATTAGCACGAAAAATTACGCAAATAATGCTCTCCCGCTTCATTACACTAAGTTCAACTGACTGATTTTTTTAACGCAGCATAGACAAGAACATCGACACTGTCTGTTAATTTTTTTTTTAATTAAATTGGGCCTGACAGCTTTGTGTTAGAGGCGAATGAAAAAGTATCATCGAGTAAGCAGTATCACAGACTAAGCAGAGTTTACCCTATATGGGGTGTTACATAAATGTACTCCAATACTTCGTGGGCAACATCTACACACTGAAATACATAAAAAATATTATAATATCTGAACTGTAGTGATGTGTATATTGTAGAACAAATTTGTATTACTTTGTAATTTATTTCATTACATTATTAATAACTTTTCTGTTTTATTTATGCAAAATTGAACGATAAGAAAATAAAGAAATACGTATATCGAATGAGAGTCGAACCTGAATCATCTACATGGAAAACTATCAGTTACAGACGCGGCAAAGAAGTTTGATTTATCGTAGGATTTCAACTTTTGAAACATGTTTTTCCCAAAAAGAAAAACTGTACGAAAGGTGTATCCTATAATTTTATTATAATAATCTTGACACAGATTACTTTCATTTTGTGCAACTCCATCGACAGTCGATGACTTGAAGAACTCGTAGCATACGCGTGAGATAAACGTTTGCGTTGACCACGCAACCAATTATTTGCAAAAGTTTTACGCATTGAATTTTTTATTTTCCTTGCATTGCACTCGCGGGTCACTTAGAATATAGGTTAAAGCTGTGCGTCTTAGTCTTCTATTTGCACTATGGAAATTACGACGTCGCGTATATCCGTACTCTGTTTGCTATTTCTAAGTCCACGCGTATCATGCACTCAGTTGCTGATTTGTTTGTACATGAAAATGATTCTTAGTGCACAAACAGTTTTATAGTGTCCCAATGTTCCTGACGGTCATATAGAGTATTTAGTGTTCTAAAACTGATGGTCCTTGGGTATTTATAAGTATACCTCAGAATAAAGAAAAATGTTATGGTAGTTTCTAAGATATAACGAAAAATTAGATTTTATCGCAACAGGACTTCACTCAGATTTGTTTAATGTCTCGAAAACTATTGATTATCCGATCCGTCTGTATTAAAGCCTTTTTTGTTTATTTTATTGTGTACTGTACATGTTTAAAGCTGAGATCATTCATTTTAGAACATCTTGTATATTCCGTCATTCTGATGACTGTATTAATTTCTTTTTACATCTCAAGAAATACTAATTTTTCAACCATACATTCTGGCATTGTTTGTTTATTTTATTGCGCATTATACACACTCAAAGTTAGGACCAACAATTTTAGAATATCCTGTTCATTATGTCACCTTTATGCCGAAGTTAAATTTTTGTTTATAACTCGAAAAATATTGATTGCCCGTCCTATATTTATTAACACTCTTTTTATAATTACTTAAAGTTAAGACAGGCAATTTTAAGACACCCATTATACTTCAAAAAAGATAATGTCCTTCGTGAATTTACTATAAATATTTAATTTTGTAAACAAAATTTCATTTTCCATTCTTGCGTACTCGTTCCTTTCCCTTTCGTTTCCGCTTCATTCGCCTTCATTTTTATCGTTGTCCACCTACATTTTTCGTACCCCACATTTTTCTTATCGCAATGCATAATTTGCCCGCTTACACCTACATACGTAGTTATTCGAGTTCGAGAAATTACTTGATCATTTCGTTCTTCCGTTTGACTTAAGTAATTTTTTAAATTCCATCGCAACGGTCTCGTGCAAAAGTTTTGCCTTTTGTCATTTCATTTTTGCGAGACTTAACGAAATCAGGGGAACGAGACAATACCATCGTCCATCTTGCAACTTTAAATACCGTCATGTTCTTTATTTTACATACGTATGTTCTTTACATACGTATAACATTCAGATTTACATGAGAGACAGCAAATGCACTAATCGTATTACACTAATGATATGGCACGTTTGTTCGTGACAATGTAGTTAATTATAACCAAAAATTACATTTCAATATTTATGAGCCGCTCGTTGAAGGAGAATTCTAAAATGAATTCTGAACGATGAATATTCAACAAACTTCTGTCATAAAGATCATTAGTCAATATAGACTGTAGTATATAAATCACAGTGATCATTTAATTAATTTGAATACTCCATTGTCTCGAGAATTTTCACAAAAACAATGAATAAATCTATTCAAAATATTCATGTAAACCGTTTTATATGTCCGCCTGTCAGCCGTTTTAGTACTGAAATTATTTTTATTACAACTCATCAAATGAAAATATTTATATGCGAAAGTATTCCTATTGAAATGATGTCGTTTTGTATTTACATTGGCACAACATATTTTGACATTCCTGAACCAACTTTCACCATTTTTGCATATAGTCGTTGAGAAATACGTCGATACTTACAGCCGTGATTAGGAAATCCATTAGAAAGGATATTTTCGAAAAAAAAGTATGACATCGGGATTATTGACTGCACTTACACTGGACACTTATTCTATTTGAGATAAACCTGAAAATATTATGAAATTATGGGAGGATTCGAATGCACACCGTTCTCTTTTATGTTTTACTACCATGATCTGGATGTCGATTTGCCCGCGACTTTTTTGCGTATAGAATTCAAAATATTGTTTTTTTTCTTTACGTCTTGTAATCGGGCGAATTCTCTTTCGAGCGCACGGGCGTCGAGTTTTGCCACCTAGCGGCTGTGCGTGAACTATATCCCTATGGGCGGCTCACCGACAAAAAATAGTTCCATGTCTTTTTCTCGATATATTATTTATGTCGCGATAAAATATATCCTATGACACTCCAGAAACTGCAAAGAAGCTATTCTGAACATTTTATAACAATCGGTTTAGTAGTTTTCGAGATTTTTGCGAAAATACAAACAACTGTGTCTCTTTATTATAATAGTAAGATTCTATCAGGGCCGCGTACGTATATTACTATATCGCAATAATTATTACAGAAATTAATTAAAAATACATCCTATCCATATTGATATATCTTCTCGGTCTATAATTACTGCTGTCACTAATTTTGGCATTCTCGCTATTAGTGTTTCCACAGTCAGGCAAAATTCCTATACTGGGTGTTCCAGGAATTAACACAACAACTTTTTCAGCATACTTACAAGGGAATCTACCGAAGCTGTCGTTTCAGATATTAATGAGCTCTTGCACGTTGATAGATCATGTTACTACAAACCTTTCTATGTATGGTTCAGGGCGTAGACGATTAATAGTTTAACCCTCTATAGCCCAAATCTTTTTCGTGGCTATAAAAAAATTTATATACCGTGAAACCAACAAATATCAACCTCTAAATACAAATTAACAATGAATTTATGAATTTTTTTTTATATCCCAGATTAGAATTGATAATCGCTACAAAGAATCTTTTTGGTTACCAAGGAGACGTTATAAAACAAGCTGTATACAACACATTGCGGCAAAAAATTGAGTTACTTCAACAAGATATCGATATGTTGGTATGTGACTTCAGAGTTGCACCGGACTGTAGAGGGTTAACAGATATTTAATGTTAATCTTTCGATAGGGTTTATCTGCTCTACTATAACATCTGCTTTTAAGTACAAGAGCGTGGTACAGTTGGCTAGGCGTTAGATAGCTACCCAGAGTTTCTTTTTTATTAAATATCTGTCAAACTATTGACCATCTGCGTGCAAAACCATACATAGGGAGATTCGTGGTAACATGATCTATCAAAATACAAAGGCTAATTAAAATCTGAGACGACCACTTCGGGTACTCTCCTTGTTAGCAGGTCAACTGAAACAAAAAGGTGATATACATTATGCGCCTTCGATTATATTTGTTATTGATTTATTTAAAAAAAAATGATTCTATACACACATAACGCAGTCCAGATAAATTACACTGCGATCAGAAGCGATGGTAGAAGTGTTTGAATCGCGTGAAATTGAGATTATTATGAGTCATGAATTGCAGGGGGATGACAGGCTGCATTTGGAGCAATCAAATGAGGGAGAGTCATTGAATACTTCGTCATCGATTAATAGTAACGATGATTCGGGGTCAGATTCCGTGAAAGTGCCATTCATTATGAAAGCTATAGTTGTGTCTTTGACCAGAATGCATCCAAAGTGGAATATAAAATTATTACAGACAAAGTGAAGCCGATGCTTAAAATAACCGACATCCAAAAAATTTAAATAAAAAGAGAACTTTCAAAACTTATCTTTTTACTATACCTAAAAAGTATAAAGTGTGTCAAATGTACCATGTACAATTTATGTGCATAATTATGCAATTGTATTGTGAACAATACAGCACATATCTCGTAACATATTCACTTCCACAATTGTCACCGGTGACAGTCACTGTTCACCATAATTAATATTTGTAACACGTAATTGTTTGCATTTGTAAGGTAATGACTATATTCAGTAGAAGTAGAAGAGTATATTTTTTTTTATTCAAAATAATGCTTCCATTCGGGGCACATGGGTTTAGCGTCTTTGGTATGTTCACATGCATTATGCTACTTATCATCATATACAGGATGTCCCAATCTTTTCCGCCCAAACGTTGTCAGCTCCTTTTGTACATAGTATTTTTTTTATAACTTTTTAATGAAGCTTCAAACGATCTATATTTATACAACATTTTCCTTTTATACATGCCCATAGAATTTATTGACAATATTTGACCGGAAAAAACTGGGACACCCTGTATACAACGCACTATCGAGCGATCTGGAAAAAAAATATATAATTCCATTTAAAAAGCGAACTAGACCTTGCTATATCTGAAAATAATAATGTAAAAATAATTCGTCTTCGCTAAAAAATTTGCCTCCTCGTACCATGGAATTTTCATATAAACAATTTTTTGTTTCCAATACGTAAGGAAATAATGGACTGTTCACAGTTACCGCAGTCGCACTGTACATTGCTAATCACTAGACTGTGGTTGTTTATGCAATTTAACGTATCGAAAGGCGTAAAAAACGCTCACTTAACCCTTGTGTAAGCACGCAAAATGTTTACGATTTTTAGCAACGGGGGTACCCGGGTACCCCAAACGTCCTGTTCCAATATATCAGATATACAGCCATAATTTTACGTAAGTACATACTTTCTCCAAACCCTTAGCTTCCCTTCCTATAATGTACCAAGTACTGTTTTAAAGAAAATATAGAAATGTGTACCCAGGTACCGGGTTACCCACACAAGGATTATCCCTAGTGCGGTCTTCGAATCTTTTCTGCCCCATCGCTTTTTCATTTATTTAAACAACTTCCGCAATGACGACCATATAATACATACGACTGGTCATTTCTATGTTCCTTAATCCTCTCATTACATTATGAAGTTGAAAATATGAAATCCATACATTCGGGGCATTATTGACCCAAAAACCTTGAGTGTATAGTCGAACGGAAGAACGCACTAGGGTTAATAATATAAAGAAAATAAAAAATTGTTCGAACATTTACAGGACGTAATATAGTTTGATAAATGTTTCGTTGTACCAACTCCATTAACACTAACCGTACCGGCACTTCACATATACCTATTCTTACCGTAACCGGTCATAAACAAGCCAGGCGATAAATTTTCCTCGGTAAAAAAAGTAGCAAAAAAAAACAAAAATTGAGAAATTGATTAATCAGATAATATAAGATTTTACATTAAGTTAGATGAACAAAAGAAATAACAACGAATGTACAGTTTTAAATTAAATTTTGAAACCGGTCATTTAACCGGGCCTGGTACGGTTAGTGTTAACAGATAAAATATTGAACTCCAAAAAAGTCAACTTGCATAAACATCCGCAGTCCACTAATCACAAGCGCTTTGATAATAACATGTATCCTCGACATGTTTTCTTCTCGGATAATTTACTCTCTCTCTCATTTTCTTTTTTTCATCATTTTCTTCATCCATTCGATTCTTTGCCCCGACTCGTCCATTAGTACATCCATTCTCTCATCTTCCCTTGTGTATTCGCACATTGCCATGACATGCTCTCCGGTCTCCACCACTTCATCACAGATTCTGCATTTCTTTTTCTGTTCATCTGTCTAATGCGTGCTTGCGTACCACTCATTTCCCAACCTGAATTAATGGAAAGGCATATCATATCGTATGTAATATTTACGTATAATCCAATGCCATATTTCATTATTCTTTTTCCTAATCACGTGGCTGGCGCGAACGGGAAGTCGGTTAAAATACACTTGGCGGCGAATGCGTTAAAGGTAGCGGTTGTCTTCTGTACGTATCATTAACCCAAATCGAGAGGATCCTATCATTAGTTGTATACAAAAGATTCTCCGTGTCATGATGACTTAATTAAGGATCCTTTCAATTTTGCTTCTACTGAAAAGTAGCTGCTTTTTAGGAATTTTTTGCTAGAAAACTATCAGAGCGTATGAAATGAAATTAGGAGCGTTTATTATATGTAATTTGAACTGTTCGATGAATTTTTTTTGTTACAAAATACAGTATTGGTTTGTGTCAAGTGTAGGTTTATGTAGACCTTGTACGTAAGGAGAGGTTTTCCGTGTGCAGGTTTTCGTTTGGTTAAACACTCATAGCGACGCTAGTTTTTCGAATTTCAAAGAATCTTTAGGGGTGTATTGTCAAGGGTTCAAAGTGCTCGAGTATTTAAAAAAAAAAATAATTTTAGCCAAATTCAATATTTTCTTAGGTGAAAGGTCCCTTGAAGCTAAGGACGGGACAGTCCCCATACGAAATCCTTAGTGGTTTAGGTCCTAAGCTTTAGGACGTCAAACTTTTTATATTTACTGTTTTATATTTACCTCTTTTCCTGATAATAAGAAGATCGATACGACAATTCAGTTCAGCTGTGACACGTGTAAGATAAGAGAAGCACCATAAGTAAATCATTTCTATAAATTCTGCGATGTAGTATTAACTTAGGGAAGCCTGGTTTACAGGCCACTAATTGTAAGTGACAGTACAAACTGTTATTTGCTTGTTTTGGTTATTTGCGCATCAAACACAGTATGTTTTGTAACTGTACATAGTTTTGCAATAAATGATTATAAACAAATAAAATATCCCTACCGGTGCTTGTTGTATTGGGTCGACATGGGTTCTCTTATTGATAATATACAATCGTAAAATATCCTGTGTACAGCATCGTTAAATATTGCCATGAAAAGACACGCGAGATATGTCGTCCAGAGCGTTAAATGACATCGAGCCGCGAGATATCTCGTCTAGAGTGTTAAACGACATCGAATCGCAAGATATCTCGCCCAGTGCGTCAAATAAACTACACCCAGTTGCAGGATATCTCTTCCAGAGTGTTAAATGACATCGAGTCGCGAGATATTTCGTCCAGAGTGTTAAACGACATCGAGTCGCGAGACATCTCGTCCAGAGCGTCGAATAAACTACACCAAGTTGCGAGATATCTCGACCGCTAGTTCGCACGGGTTAAAAGAATTTTCGACGCGTTTCTTCCATACATGATGAATCGTTTCTGTGTTAAATAGGACATGGAATTGATTCTGTGCGAGTCGTTGTCCCTTCACGGCTGAAACTCGTTTCCATGGAGTGTCGCAAGCTGTGACAAGAAATTCCATCATCTTCACGTTTGCCCCATAGCGCGTACGAACCACCAAGAAGCCTACTGTCCATTCAGCAAATGAATTCTAATGAACGCGAACGACCGCGGGACAACGGCGATCTTACAAGTGTTAATTATGATTTTAACGTTCGCCACGATTTTCCGAACATCCTCGGTCACATAGGATTTCGACTGAACCGGGTACTTGACATCAGACCTGGGCACTTTTGAAATTGCATTATCTTAAATATTATTTCGAA
This sequence comes from Macropis europaea, assembly GCA_916610135.2. NCBI lineage: Eukaryota > Metazoa > Arthropoda > Insecta > Hymenoptera > Melittidae > Macropis > Macropis europaea. The sequence continues at coordinate 17,143,799 of OU744345.1, read as the reverse complement.
TAATATGTTATTTTATTTCATAATTATTTGGTTTTTGCCGACTATCAGTCAACAGTACACGTTGAGTGGCTTCATTAAGGGGGATTTTTGTAACTCCGTAAAAGCAAGTACTTTTTATGAATTTTTCTTGAGGAAACTGTTGATAATATGGGAATAAACTATTTTGGGATATCAGGACACATTCTCAAATTAAAAACAAATGTTTTTATTATTTATTGGACAGTGTACCATCATGTCAATCGTTTCGATGATGGAGCTGTTGTTGGCGTACGGTGTAGCACCTGTCACAGTCATCCGAAAGCAGAAAATGCAAACTTTTCTTAAAGCCAGGTTGTTTATTATGTCTAAACAAACATGAAAAATTGAAGATGTTTCGAGAAAAATGCGTTTAAAGTTATTCATGAAGTTCCAAGATACTTTCAGCTAACGAATCGATCGAAAGAGTTAGTCTGCTATTCCGGGACCATAAAGTAAGCCTTCCTCTTCTTCAAAAAGAAGAATTTTTTATTCATTTTACGGGCCGTACGAGCTTCTGTGGTTTATACAGGGTGGACCACGAGCGTGATCAGCTTAGATTATTCTGCTGTTAGAGGTTCGATCGGAAGTTTTTTTAGCTAAAATAACATGGTTCAAGGAGAGTTTTAAGATGATTGTACCAAATTTTTTGTCAACACTTTTTTCCAGAGTTATCAAGATCACCTTCAGTTTTTTATAGGTAAACCTACCATTTTTTTACACTCATCTTTTAGGACATACTGAAACGAATTCGGCAAGCATCATAACAAATATTTTTTTCTGAATCTAAAAAGACTGAAGAAAACTCCTAGTTGGAAGAAATTTGCAAGCCACACTGTTGCACACTTTCCAGAGCTGTTAATAGATTAGTATTATTCATTATTTACTTGAGCTCTCGCGTACTTTTTGTAAACCTTTCGTTCTGTACCTTGGAACACATTTCAATTTTAGATGCATGCTTAACCATCAATGCAAACGTCATAGAAAGAATTAAGCAGTCATTTCTTAACCGTTTACGCGAGTGTATTGCTGTAATTAAGGTAAATGACATTTTTCTAACGTTTCTTTGGTTTAGATGAAGAAGAAATACTTTTTATGGTGCTTGTCGAATTCGTCTCAGTATCTCCTAAAGGATGGGTGTAAAAAAATGGTAGGTTTACCTATAAAAAACTGAAGGTGACCTTGACAACTCTGGAAAAAAAGGGTTGACAAAAAATTTGGCATAATCATCTTAAACCTCTCCTTGAACCGTGTTATTTTAGCTAAAAAATCTTCCGATCGAACCTCTAACAGCAGAATAATCTAAGCTGATCACGCTTCGTGGTCCACCCTGTATACTTATTATAGTTAATAAGTGATACTTATCGCCCACAAAAGCCCGTTTTGAACTCTGACGCGTCTCACTAAATGGGCTGTAATTTCGTTATTTCCGAGAATTCGACCTCAAACTGTGGGGAGCATATTTTTGTAATGTTGTACTTTTGATTTATCTAAAGGAAATGATTTTTTGAACTTGTTACACAAGAATCCTCCCTTAGGCGACTATAGCTACTGATAGCAGCCAAAGGGTTAAATATTTTTCCAAATTTTGGTACTCCTAAATAAACTGTTCGTAAGAATTACATAATCATATATAGGGAGAGGTCACAACAATGGCGTCATCAATTTCAATGAAATTCTTTTTTATATTAAGAGATATTTAACATTTGCAGTATTTTGGAAACATTTGATAAAAATTACCAATGATTTAGCTCATGGAAATCGTCTTTTAATACAAAAAAGAGGGCTATAAGAAATCAGTATAGTTCCATTTACAAAAACGAATATAATCCTGTATTTCCAATATAGATTTTAAACACATCTGAATAAAAGATGAGGTATTGATTAATTCTAATAATAATGATATAATAAATAATAATTTCCAATTTTGAATAATTAGAAGATAAATTATGTAGGTCATTCTATCGGGATCGTAAAGTAATTAGACATACAGAAATACTGTAACAATAGATTTGAAATGCTCTTGACACTATATGGCATTTGATGTATTATAAAAATTTTCCATTGCTTTGATAAAAACCTTTTCGGTGGAAATACGGTGAACTTTGGGCACTAACGTACTTCTAACAGTCTTCAACGTATATAACGCGCATGATTAGATTAATAATGAATTCCGTCGTGATAAGATATGCTGATTAAATAGATATAAACCTATGCGTAGCGTGCTAAAAGGGTAGCACTAGTTTGGTCGATTTTTTGTAATTTTCTATGCACACAACGTTGTATGCGAACTATCCAACACTTAATCATACACTGCTGTAAATATTTGATATTACGCCAAAAGAACAATATATTACAGCTTAAAAAAGAACTTTTTCAACCAGAGAAAAATACGTCAATTCCTCCAATTCCTGAAAGGAACAAAATTATTTACAACTGTAGTATAACTATTGTAGTTGATGACACGTTAAGAGAGAAGAAAAGAACGTTGTATGTACCATTGACATATTGTGTTGAGTCATAAATAACTTCTGATTCCGTCATCTTAAATTTATTTATGATTTATTACAGGTCGATTATTGTGACTTCTGCAGCATGTCTGCGTTTTAGGGATTTTCACCTTCACATATGAAGCAAAAATCAGTGACCCAAATAAATTATTTGAATTTTTGTATATAATGTGATTAATGACTAAACGGCGGATGTTTATGCAAATATACATTTTCAGGCTTCCATGTTTCCTATATTAGTGCAGGTAAATAAATGAAACTTCAGCGAGACTGTATTTGCTCCTTGAAATGTTCAAAATATGTGAGCTTTATTTTGCAAAGTTGCCGAACGTCCATCATTCATCAAGTTGGATATATTAAATTGCATAAACATCCGCAGTCGACTCGTGGCTGATCTCATAAATCATCTCACTTTCAATTTTGTCGATGTCACCAGATGAATGAAATGTTCACAGGTACCCCATCGGGGACACAGAACTTCCTTATTTCACTCAGTGGGTCAAAGACGTGCTCGGGGTGAACATAACAGTCAAATGCGAACCTCAGACGATGCCAACGAACCTACCTGAGCCAATCATCTCGCCGGAGCTTCTCGAGGCGATTGAAGAATCAAAGATCGAATATTCCACGAAAGGTATCGATCGGCTGGTCCGGGCGCACGGGCACACCCTACGTGAAATTTTTCTTCTGAAGCACGGATCGTTCGAAAGAATACCGGATGTTGTTTTCTGGCCCAGTGAGTACTCGAACATCTTCCACAGAATCAACAGTCTCTCATACACTGTGAATCAGAGTGACACGGTCGAACGGAGAACGATTCTAGACGGAAAAACGAATATAAAATATAAAATAAAGTTTGTTCAATTTGTCAAGGCTTGCTTTTCACCCAATCGGAAGTTGTTGGAATCAGTCTCAGTTCCAATCAACAATTTTTCAATTTAAGGCTCCGTTTTTTGGCGACAATCAGCGTACACTGGTACTTTGCAGTTTTATAAAAAGTATTGATTTTTAACAGTTTCTTGTGATCCTGGTAATTGGCTTTGTTCGGTTATTATGTATTAATTAGTGAACTGTTGACATTACTTACAGTTACTTGTTGGATGTATTAATTAATGACTGCTTGGAGTCAATCAAAACAGGGAAGAGTAGCAAGCCTGAACTGATGAATCATATTCTAAATTCTTACTTGCTCAAATGTCTGTACAATTTATTCTGTTAATTGCACACAATTTTCACTATTCTCATATGCTTTTTACTCTGCCGTCCGATAGAAGGGGGTAAAAGTACACTCTGACTGTGACACCATCAGCACATGACATGTAAATTCTATTGGCATGATTATATAGAGGATGATTATTGATGCTTCTGCAGCATGCCTACCTCACCTTATAAATTGAAGCAAAAATCAGTAGCCCAGATAAACTATTTGAATTTTTAGATAGAAAAAAAATCTATTGTGCCAGAAATTATTTATGACTCAACCCAATATTATGACTGGCATTGTGTACTTGATTATGATTAATATTAACAAATATTTTTGACAACGTCTTTTAAAATTAATAAGGAACTATAAAGGCAACAAATAAGATAAATAATTGGAAATATAATTTAAAATTATATTCGTTTAGTTTGAAAGTTAGAGGAATGTGCTACTGTTGACAAGTGACAGTCAGTGTGTTAATGCATGGAGATTTCTGTTGAGTATTAAACAAGTGCACGTATACTATAAGTTTTCAAACTAAAGTTTCTCAAGAATGAATCTTTAAAAGGAAAAATTGTATTCTATATTTTTAATTTTTTTTTAGAATTTTTCCCTGCCTGATTGTAACACCTCTTTCGCCCCACCTCTGTCATGTATACAGTCTATACATATTCTTGTACTTATCATATCTGTAACACATAGTATTGGATTTCCGCCTCTGCATATTTCAAAGCTGTTAGTTGCAGGATGATATCGACAATAATAGCAATGCGGGTGAATAATAGAGTTCTGTAACCTTGACCAAGTTTTACACTGCAATTTCTGAAAGATTTTCCGACGTGCGAGCATGAATCGTGGAAAAAATAATTGCTGAAATGCGAGACGCAAGTGCAGACGCAGAATTAAGAACGATCTAAATAGAAAACGAAACATGTTACTCGGTTTCTTTTCTGCCGGATGATTGTTTAATTTAAACAAAATCATTAAAGCTGTCACTTGTAAATAATAACTAAAAGACTGCCGACTTATCATTAATAAGTCTGTACTATCATATCATTAGTAAACTGTAAAAGTCCTTCAAGCGAGATACGTATCAATCCTTTGCATGCTAAGAATATTTTAATATATTAACCGTTTGAGTCCCAGGGGTCATCGAAAAAATCTTGTCGAGAAATCCCAAGCGGCGCGATAGCGATTGTTTTAAGGGGACTAGGCACTCAGAATTAGTCAAAATGTAACTTCTTTTGAGAATTAATTACAACTAAATGAATACATATTGTGACTAGTACTTTCAGATAATGTTTATTAATACTATAAACTGTAAAAAAATATTTGCTTGAATGACATATATTTCTATATGATGGTTTTACAGTCGACTGATTTATAGGCGCTTTTTCTGGAGTCGTTGCGGTTTTGCAGTGATCCTGGCCATAAAGAATTGAATTATGAAATATCCTGGAAAATTTGGCACTCTATGGGCCCCTAATCTGCACTGAACCTATTGAAAACAAAAAAAAATCAGAATTGTAAAAATGACAGCAGTAAAGTTAAAAAAACGCGATTTTTCATTACAGCAGAAGCTATTTTATATTTTTTTTGACAAAACAGAAGTTTTCGCAGACCTATGCGTAGGCGCAGGCCTTGACTAGACATGTTTTACATTTTCTCCATTTTTTTCAAGTCGATTTCAACCTCCGTTTTTTCGCAATCACTGCAAAACGAAGAGAAAATATGATTTCGAGAAAAACGCGTTTAAAGTTTTGGAAGACGATAACTACTATATACCTCGCGATCGAACTTTTCGACTGTCAAATCCTTAATTTTGCGAATTTTAACGTGATTCGAACAGCATTTTACTCGGGAAGGGTAGTACTTCCGAAAAATGCAATAAAAAAAATGCATTTTTTGACTGCCTAGTCCCCTTAAAGTATGTCTAAAAACGCCAAACGGCGCGATCGCGTCTTGTTCCTTTTATAACGTATTGCAAACTGTAGAGTGATCGGACACGTCGTCGAATAGTGCTGTTTCGTTATTTATGTGCATTAACAGTGAGATTATTGAACGCATCAACGCAGGAGGTAATTTTAATATTAGCTTGGCTTTGTTAGTAAAATTGAGCGAGTAGACTTCGACATAATCCAAACGTATCGTCAATTGCGCATCGCGGTCAAACGTAGTGGGACTTTTCGACGTGAAATCTGAACAGCGCGATCGCGGTGCGTGGGACTCAAACGGTTAATGACCAACAACTTCAAGACATTTTTGCGCTGTCGTTATCGAAAATTAAAAATATTTCTTGAAGAAAAATTCACGAATGATTGTAATTTAAATGTTACCCATTTACTTTAGTATAACTCGAGTAGTTTTTACTACTTTAGTACAAGTAAAACTCGAAATTGAAATCTTGAACCGTATGGTACCTATAACAGCGTCAGCGGAGGTTGAAGGGTTAATATTGGGTCGAGTCATAAATAACTTCCAATAGTTCACCCATGCAAGTGATCTTACTTTCATATTACAAAGTGAGCAACCCTGAATCTTAGACACGTTGCAGAAGTAACAGAAATAATTTTTTACTAAATCATTCAAGAAATTAAAGACGACAAACCGTAACTTATTTATGACTCAACCTAACAATAAATGAATTGTATCGATTTCCATAAAATGCAAGAGAAACGCTGCCCCCATAGTTAAAATGTCCTATCTACTATTTTTTCATTTTTCAAGATATTTTCAAATATTTAGAGTTCGATATGTGTTTTACCTTTTAAGCAAAGTTAGAACATCCTACATGCTTTTAAGGACTTAAAAGCAGTTTAACTTATTTATCCCAACTGCTTTTCATATACATTTTAATATAAACCCTCATTTTTCTCGGATCTTACGAAATCTTAAGACAATTGAGCTGAGGGAAGAGCAGGTCTCCGTCGAACAGAAAATTCTAATGCCTGCTGAGTACCTCATTAGACAACCGATCACTTAAATTCCTCATAAGAGTTTCACGAATACAAATGTTCGCATTATGTCTAATAAGGATATTCAGAAACAGTGAAATTTGTTAGGTGAAAGTATAAACGTTTCTCGTCAACTAACGGTTACGTAATGGATTTTCAGAGTGCCACGAGGACGTCGTCAAGATAATTAAGCTGTGCACTCGGTACGGATCAGTTTGCATCCCGTTCGGTGGCGGTACGAGCGTCAGCGGTGCAGCGTCTTGTCCGACGACCGAGCGGAGAACAATAATCTTGTTGGACACGTCACAGATGAACAGGATACTGTGGATAGATAGGGACAATTTAATCGCCTGTTGCGAGTCGGGTATCATCGGTCAGGACCTTGAAAAGCAACTCCGCCTTCAAGGTCTGACCTCCGGTCACGAACCTGATTCTTATGAATTTTCTAGGTATGCGACACTGTATTAAAAAAAAAGTTCTTCGCCTATTAACCGGGGAAGACGAGTTAACTCGTCATTTAAAAATACCTCCAGAGTGGTCGCGACGACTTAACACATCGCGGGACTTTAATGGCTACACTTGTATAGGAAGACTGGATGTACCATTCATTTTTCACGCTCATTACAGTGGACTATGTCCTCCGATATTGTTCATTTCCTTTTGTTTACACCGATGAACTCCAGCCAACAACCACTTATTAGTTTATTTGTTAGAGATAAATTAAAGTTTTATTACAGTTATTGCAGCTGTGACGAGTTAGCTCGTTCCGAACAATAAGTGCACGCGCAAGGAGTGCTTTCGATCGAGAAATAACCCGGTTAACGTGTTAAATTTTCCGCTTAACCCTTTCGCTACTGAAGGCGAGTATAGTACCCCAATATCAAACGCTCGCTGTATACTAAAGGTGATTAGTCACCCGACAAAGTTTCCCATTAGTTAACAACTTTGAATATAGCATAGCATAGCTCGATGTCGCCAGGCTAACTGACATTGTTTCGTTCAATTGCCTTGAAAAGAACGTATTGTATAGTTTCTATTATGTTATTACAAATTTGTAACGTGGGTCTGTGCATGCATCCTGGTTTTAAAATTTTTTACAGAAAACTATTATTAAACGATTTCTAAAATTTAATTATTCTGTTACGTATTTGTTTATAGCGTGCCAATTTGTCAATCTTGAATAAAGAACCAGTCGTTTCTATAACGCGACAAAGTAGCAGATGTTACACTCTGTTTACAACAAAGTGCAGACTGGCGACTCATCTGTCCTCTTCTGTTAGCCAACTACGCCGTAGCGAAAGGGTTAAAAATTAGAAATACACGTCATGTTGTCTAACACCCTCAATCTCTCTCTTTCTCTCTCTCTGGTGCCTCTTATACAAACTTTCAATCCTATGTCATTTGATAGCCATACAACTTTGAATCGTTGGCTAACATCTGGTGTCTATCCATCAAGCCATACACTCGACATACAGACCCAAAATAGTCCTCAAGCTAGCCAGAAATAAGGCTAACAGGGAGAGCTCCCGAAGTGGTCGTATCAGATTTTAATGAGCTCTTACATGTTGATAGATTATGTTGTTACGAATGATAATTAATAGTTTGAAAGATATTTAATGTTGAAGTTCTGATAGGGTTTATCTACTCTACTATAACAGCTGCTTACACGTACAAATGCGAGGAGCAATCGGCTAGACGTTAGGTTGCTGTGCAGAGCTTCTTTTTACATTAAAAACCTTTCAAATTATTGATCGTCTATGTTCAAAACCATACACAGGGAGAATCGTAGTAACATGATCTATCAACATGCAACATCATTAAAATCTGATATTACTACTTAGGAAGCTCTCCTTGTAAGGCGAAATCTGGTCTATACTCCCCTTAAAAACACACTGTCGCTAACATATAGTGTGCTTTCATTTTAAACAAATTCTTTTCCTTAAAAACACATGATATTCAGTATTAATAATCGTTCGTATTTCTTGAAAGAACAGTTTAGGTGGATGGGTCGCAACGAGGGCGAGTGGTATGAAAAAGAATCGATACGGGAACATCGAAGACCTAGTTGTACGAGTGAGAATGGTGACTGGAAGGACGGAAGATCCGGAGTTAACACTGGAAAGGGGCATGTTGGTACCTCGAGCTTCGTGTGGTCCTGACTTCGATCATGTGATCCTTGGCAGCGAAGGAACATTGGGTGTAGTAACGGACGTCGTGTTGAAAATCAGACCAATACCAAAAGTAGTTAAATACGGTAGCATAGTTTTCCCAAATTTTGAAACCGGTGTATCTGCGTTGCGTCAGGTAAACATCCATTGCCATGATCGATTCTAAAAAAGTCTGTATGAAATCTTAGAGACTTAATCATCTTGTAATCGCATTTGTAAACAGGTAGCCAAGGAACGGTGTCAACCAGCCAGCATACGTTTGATGGACAACGAGCAGTTCCAGTTTGGCCAAGTCTTACGACCAGAGGCCAGCTGGGGCGGTTTAATTTTACAAGGCTTGAAACAAGCTTACATCACCAGGATAAAACGTTTCAAATGGGACCAAATATGCGTCGCTACGCTGCTGTTTGAAGGCAGCACGGTGGCTGATGTGACGGCGCAGGAACAAAAGATTTATGACATTGCAAAGCAAAACAGCGGTGTCGCGGCGGGAGAGACAAACGGTGAACGAGGATACGTCTTAACATTCGTTATAGCGTACATTCGAGATCTGGGCCTCGATTACTATGTTTTGGCCGAGTCTTTTGAGACCTCTGTCTCCTGGAACCGTACCGTGTCGCTGTGCAGAAACGTGAAGTCGCGCGTGGCCAGGGAGTGTTGTACACGTGGTATCCAAAAGTATTTTATTTCTTGCCGTGTCACGCAGACTTACGACGCCGGCTGTTGTGTGTACTTTTACCTGGCGTTGAATTACAAGCATGTTGGCGACCCTGTTGAGACGTACGAAGCCATCGAGCACGCCGCACGCGAAGAAATTCTTGCCTGCGGTGGCTCCTTGTCTCACCATCACGGCGTCGGCAAACTACGTTCCTGTTTTTACACCGGCGCCGTAGGGGAAGCAGGAGTGTCTCTTTACAGGGCAGCCAAAGCACATTTGGATCCGCATAACGTATTCGCGGCGGGAAATCTGGATCCGTCTTGTGTATCGAAACTGTGAACTGGATGCCAACGAAACATTGTGATAGTTCGAGACTCGTTACAAAGGGGATCATTTTATCTCGTGGATGCGACTCCTGTTGAGAGAAATTTTTAGTAGTGGATAAGACAATCGGTATTGCCATTTACTGTTGTCGCGGTGGTATAGAAACGGTGGTAAAAGAAAAGAGACTAGTAATAATATAAATAAGTATGCACCATGGTGTCATTTGGTACAAATACGGAATTGTAATTGTATCGACATTTTTATAAGTTATTATAAATAAACAAGACTCGCTTACTTATAGTACTTAATTAATATTATCCGGAACTTATTTATCCGAGTGTCCAATCAGTGGATCGTATAACGTGTTGTTTTTGTTCCGCTAATAAAATGATATTCCTTTTCAGTTCGGGGAATTAAAAGGATTTTCTTCCTTATCTGTACTGTTCAGCGTTAATGTGACCAGCTTTGAAATATGCGTGTACAGGATGTTTTGTTCGTCTTGAAGACTTTTTTATTTCGGTTGATACAAATAAATATTGCGAAAACTAATTTTTTTAGTGTTTGGAGGTCCACGTATCATGATTGATATAATACACAAAAACTGGAGACACAAAGGTCTGGAAAAAGGGCAGTTTATTTCATTGAGAGTAAGAGAGGCACTGAGGTGACCAAAACGAACGAAACATCCTGTATATTAACTTTGCTAGATTATTGTGTAACAGTTATCTGGTGTGTGAAATAATAAGCTCACTGGTTATCAGCCTTTAAAGTCGACAAAAATGAATCGAAATCATATTCATCATCGTATTGTTGTTGTTCCCATAATTCAGGAAGAATTTCTAGGACGGTACGACTAACGCCTGGGAGACCAGTAACTTTGGATACAGCATCTTCCTGTGCATCTGGCTTCCTTTTACTATTGTCCAACGAAAACAAATCTAATAACTGCAAAAATAATTTATAAGTAGAATTTTATTACAAATCGAATGCATTTTGCAAAGAACTTGAACATAACAATCCTTGCGTATTACCTGATCAGTAGCCATAGTTTCTAGAGAGGCATTTTCTGGCGAAATCACAGTGTTTGCAGTGAGAAGCTTGAACTTTTGAAGTCCCATAATTTTTTCTTCTACCGTCGATCTTGTGATAAGTCTGTACACGTTAACTACTTTCTTCTGTCCGATACGATGCGCTCGATCCATCGCCTGAAGATCTTTCATAGGATTCCAATCATGTTCCACAAATATAACAGTGTCCGCGCCGGTTAAGTTTAATCCAAGTCCGCCGACTTGTGTCGTCAACAAGAGCACATCTATCGATGGGTCGGCGTTGAATCGCGCTACTACGGAATGCCTTTGTGTTGCCGGTACACTTCCATCAAGACGAAGATATGTAACAGTCGGTAGGTGCGTCCTGAGAAGGTCCTGTTCCACGATATCCAGCATTGCTTTCAACTGACAGAAGATTAACGCCCGATGCTGGCTCACTAATTGTTGCTGTTGCGGCGGTTGATTATCCGGCGTACTGCCAGCAGCCACGGAATTTTTCTGTTGTTGCTGCGGTTGTCCGATGCCGCAGTCCAGCAGCAACTGTTTCAGTGCAGGCAATTTAGCTCCGTGTTCTATGTCGGCCAAAGTAGTCTTCTGTTGTTTCAACGAGTTGCATACCTACATAATTTGAATATTATTAATATTATGAACAATAATTCTTGCACACGTTACATCGATACTAACGGTTTGATACAATGGATGTCGTTGGTTTAGTACTAATTTGGGATGATTGCAAACATTACGCAGATATCGTAATGCTTCGAACACGTGACCACCGTGAGGATCGTTCGCAGAAGAACCACACGATGCAGTTGTTAACAAAGTGGCAGAATGACGAGTACGGAAGTCTTCGTATAATGTACGTTGCAGTGGCGACAGATCACAGTAATAATCTTGTGTGATTTTAGGTGGTAAGTCTTGTAGAACGTCTTCCTTATTCCGCCTAAGTAAAAATGGTAGTACCTAATCGAGATATATTACAATATTAGACATAATTCATCACGGTCAATTGCTAATAAAATTAAAAATAGAAGAAAGAAATTACTTGTCTGTGAAGCGCTTCCATAGCCAAAGCACCTGCTTCTTGTTCTTTCGGTCCAGCTTTTGGCTCTCTGCAAGCTAGAATAGGACGTGAGTACTTCGCCGCAAATTGTTTTTCAGTGCCCAGAAAACCTGGCATTAAAAAGTCGAACAAGGACCACAATTCAAGTACGTCGTTCTGCACTGGAGTTCCTGAGAGTATAAGTCTGTGATTTGCGTGCAATCGTTTCGTTGCTTTCGCGCTTTTTGTCTTTCCATTTTTTATGACGTGACCTTCGTCGAGCACACAGTAATTCCATTGACGCGTTTCGAAGTATTCGATATCCTTACGCACTATGTCGTAGCTCGCGACGACGAGTCTGTGATAAGCAATTTTTGGACGTAGTTTTTCACGTTCCGGCGGTGTACCGGCATACTGTATGATTGAAAGATCTTTGATTTCAAAGAATTTTTCCGCTTCATAAACCCAGTGACCGGTTAAAGTTGGTGGACACACTACGAGACTTGGTGGAGCGTGAGGATTACGATGATGATCTAACGCTAATATGCAAAGAGTTTGTAATGTTTTTCCAAGACCCATATCATCGCACAGAACACCATGAAGTCTGTAGCGATTCAAAAAGTTCAGCCAGTTTAAACCTTGACGCTGATAAGAACGCAACTCCGCGGCTACTGGAATTGGTAGCTCGGTATCAGGAATACTGCGTGGATGCAGAAGCTGTTCCAAAAATCGTCGTTCTTGTGCCTTCTTCTCTCTGTAATACATTCGAAGTAATGTATCAAGTAAATGTTATGTCGATTAACTAAATTTCTCAAACTTACACTAAATCCGGTGGATCATCAATCGCACCAGGATCAAGAGGCAAAAGTTGGACGAGTGTTGCGAATGTGGCGCTGCAGGCTAATCTTACAGCTTGATTTTGGTCGCTCATACGCCCAAGTAGAGGAACCATAAAAAGTACAGCATATGGAACTATATTAACACCCAAATTCTCCACAAGACATGTCAGCGCTTCAGCTGCACCTTGTCTTATCGCATCTACTTCACTCGGTGCTGTTACAGTTATTGAATATACTTTTTCCCCGCCTGTGGTTTCTAAAAGTGGTATTACACTTCGCGTAACATGTACTATTACCTGCAACAAAATTATCCTTTTATCAGTACCTGCTACAACAATGAATTTATCACTAAATTGACAAAAAAGTTAGTTGTTGATTTTAACAGAATATACGTGAAATAGTACTTTTTCTGTATCTAACGTAGCTAATACAGCAATGCATCGTGATGCCATATGTCTAACAGCTTTGTACGGGTGAGCCAATAATTTACAGAGACACGGAAGGCATTCGAGAGCTGGAGGCAGTAAAGCTTTATCGAGACTTGAAGCCATAATTTCGAGAACTTGCAAACCGAAAATTAGCTGATTCACTTGTTCTTGAGTATTTTCATGACCAATGATCTTTTCTTCTTCTCGTAATACGCTTGGTAAAATTAGTTCCCAAAGCTGTGGTAAACGATCAGGTAACTGAGCACCAAAAAGAGTAGCTGTAAAACAAATAACATACAGATCTCTTCCGTGTAATTATAATTTCTCGTGATTATCTTTGGTATAAACCTATAGCAGTAAGTGCGAAAGTTGCTCCACGACGACGCGTTCTAGCGGCTTTGGCTTCAGGTTCTTCGCAAGCAAGTAGCTCCTCTAACGGAATTTCAGTCGTAGGTGGCCGACCGGGTCCTCTTCCTCCACCAAGTCCACTGCTTGCTCCTCGATTGTACGCGATCCTTTCGGCGTGTTTTTGTCTATTATTCAGAGTAAGAATTCCATCAAAAAGGTCCGCGTCTGTGTCGCAGTTTACACGAGGGGTGTATTCGATATCCGAACATAGGAATGTACATAAGTTGGTCGATATCTATAACATCAAATTCGTTTAAAATTATTTAGAGAAAACATCATCATTGTCGCATCATGTAATGTATTTTTCGTACATGCCTTTGCATTAGGAGAGGGCTTTCTATCTACGCAAAGATTAACTAAGTATGACAAATGCTTGGCAGCTAGTTTTTGGAGCTCGTCATTTTCTTCGCGCTTAATAGCCTCCATCAGTGGTTTCACCAACGGATTAAGAGGCTGCGGGGACGGAGGAAGGCAATGCAACATGGTAGCAGCACCAGCAAGTGCTGCCATCGACATAACATTCAACGCAAGTTGTTGCGCTGCTGTATCAGCCGCGCCTACTTCCAACGCTTTCCGCCTTTCTTCCAAACTTTCTATTAACTTTGGTTTCAGTTTAATGGTACTCGGACTGCTGCCGATGTTTCCAGCCGGCCCACCGGAGCTTGGTGTATTGCCCATGGCACAAAGTTCTGAAATTGGTTTCCCAGCAAGGTTTGCAATTTGATCGAGAGTCATAACGCCCGACGCGTTTATTTCGATTGGAACAAACAATTTATAATGTTTGAGAGTGGCAATGTAATCACGGCTGTCGTGCAATAGGCGAGTGAATGATGCAGCAATCTCATCATAGTACACGCATTCGTTTAAACATCCCAAGAGTTTGTCCCTTTTAAGCAAATACATTATTATTACATTATGCTAAACAATAGAAAGGCGTAGAAGGTGCATTTTTATACCTGAGTATGTCTGGTATGATTGGCGGTTTCATATCGTTTACAGTCGCCCAGTGAGACATCGTTAAACCTGCAACGGTGCGTTGCAATGCTGACCGCGAGTTAAGGTGTGCCAGTAACACTTTAGCGTAACAAAGTGCAGGACTAGGTATGTCCGGTGTATAGATAACACCTGGTGCTGGTTGTACTACATAATGCGATAGCAATCCTAGCATTCGTGCAGCTCTACAACGAGCTTGTACTACGTTTGATTTTCTTATGTTCTGAGCTACAGTCTCGATGCCACCGATGTAAACTTTTAGTTCAGATATCGGTTTCGCGTTTCCGCTTACAATATTATTTCCGCCGTTGTTACTAGTTTCTGATTGACCGTCGCAAGTTCCAACAAGTTGACTACTTCTAGCCGCTCTATTAGGAGAACTAATTGTCATTAATAAGTTTGGATTAAATGGCACGTGTTCCGGTTGCATAGCAAGGCAGAGCCATGTGCTGACAAGAGGACACGCTGCGTGCAGTAACAGTTCGAGATCGCTCTGTACGACTAGATTCTCCCAAACACGTTCAGCAACGTCCTGTATGGCAGTTACGTGTTCAATTAGTACACGTTGAAATACATGGCGAAGAGCTTCTTGTAATACGATTCCGCCTCCTTCGCCCCATCGTTCTTTTTTATTTTCATTATGAGCACCGTCGTCTCCGGTTAATGTTTGTAACGTTTGCAAAGTAGCTTTCCGTACACTCGAGCTAGAATGACTAAGAAACGGCCACAATCGTGGTAAGACCTGTAATTACAATCTTTCATGTACATACGAGTAGTAATTACCAAATAGCTGTTACTTTAATTAGCCATTACCTGTGACAACGGCTGAGGTGTTAGGCAAGCGCGTGCTGTGGGTAGTGAAAGTATAGCAGCTAACAGCCCCATAAAACTGTTACATGCTGCTGCCAGATCATCTTGCTCACGAAGGAGTTCCCAAAGACGAATTACAATAGCCTCTAATTCTGATGGTTCTAGTAATCTTGGGAGAGCAGATGCCACTGGTATCAGTGCACTAGCTGCAGCAGCGCCAACGTCGTCAACAGGATCAGAAAGACCTTTCATGGTGGCTGGAAAGATCCTCGGTAATATGTCATCCAATAGGTCATTACGCACAGCAAGTAAATATTTGAGTGCAAGCAATGCACCGTGCCTCGCTTCCCATTCATCATGTTCTAAAAGCTTTAGCATAACCGAAAGTATCCCTATAATACCCTTATTTTTATTTTCATCATCTTTTTGATTTGGCACTAACAATAAAAGAGAACCTAGTGCTTGAGCACAAGTTTCTCGTACGGGTGCAACGACTTGATCAGAAACAAAATCACCGAATCGATCTAATCCCAAAACACATAATAATCGCAGAGCAGCATCAATAATCCATTGATAATGACTTTCTTCCATTTCTTCTGCAGTTTGATCTCTTGATTTACCTGCGTCTATTAAATGATCAATTAACATTGTACCATTCTCATTTTTCTCCTAAGCACTTCTATTAATATCTTATATACCTTCTCCGTGGAGTTTGATAAGTTCTCGTAAAGCAGTTGCAGCTCCATGTCGTACTTCCCATTTTTGACTAAATAAATCTTGACAGAGACTTTCAGCAAATGACTCTAGAGGCCAGTCTATTACAGAATCTGGCCAACAACCTGTACTGTCTGGTACTCCGCTTGATGATTCAGTCTGTGTATTACAATTGACGTTCATTTCTGACGAAATTACTTCTTCCAATTTTATTTTCTTGCATAATGATTCACCCATGCTATTGGGTGATTGAACATTTGAATTGTTATGGCTGTCTTCATTGCTACGATGATCGTCTGGTTCTCGTGAACGTTGTTTTGAGATTGACTGTCTTGCCTGTGTACAAAAAAATATTATATTCACATTTTTTGAAATATTATAAACCTTTACATCAGTACACTAGAAATATACTACCTTACGTCTGGCTCTATTCATTTCACGTCTACTAAGTCCTCCAGATTGTTTCAAAGTTTCACCCACAGATACTTTACCCTGTGTGTTCAAGGTAGGTGGTAACACCGCTGGAGTAAGATCTTCGGTAGTAAACAATTCTGATGTATCAACCCCCATTAATCTTGGGTGAAAACCTAACTTAGCAGCAATTAGTTTCTCATCTTGATTAGCAAGCGACACCTGTTCCCCATCGGTAGCAATTAAGTCATATTCACTACCTTCTGAACCAGTGAGATGTGAACTACGTGCTAAGACTTTTTCCATATCAAAGTCTTCCAAGTGTAATCTATTATTTGGTACATGTTTTTTTGTTTCTTCATCATCTATTGATAAATCAAATTTATAAATAGGCAAATGAACATTTGTAAACTGTGTACTATTAAACTGCAAAGAAACTGAACAGTTACTTTTACATGATTCCTTTTTGATAGGTTGTGGATCCCAAGCAGGAACTTGAGCAAGTATAGCCTGCACAGCATGCGCAGCTGAAACTCTGGTATCCCATTGCGGAGATTTCAGAAGAGTAGAAACTCTTGCTAACAAATGATGTAGATCATGCGGATGTAATCTCTGTGCTTCTCCTAATTGCTGAGCTGCAGCTCTTTTAGTTACTGCATTTGTTCCAGTTTCCAATAGTATAAATAATCTATCCAGCCTGTGAAAAGTTATAATTTATATTATGGGTGCTTATTTCATACTTTTATTAGTCATTATACAGTAGAACTCCAATTATCTGAACTATAATTTGTAATAGGATGACTCATTGCAATTATATTTTGCATAAGAAATGATAACATTATTTTTTAATACAAAATAAAGAATAATGTACAATTAAATACACAATGATGCTAAAGATATTTTCAGCCTGTAACTGACATAGGATGATCAAGGTTCTACTGTATTTATAATCTCTCTAATAACAAATATTATACAATTATAAATAGAACTTATGTTACATTATATTTTCCTTATACAACTATTAATATATTACCTCGATGTCATGTTTGCATGTGTTACTGATCAATAAACAGCTGTGAGTACCTAAAACCAAAATAAAACAAAGTACATATAGATTTCTTTACGTACACTAAAAAATTAATAATCACTGAAGAATGACGATATACAAAAGCTGATATTTGTTCCAAAGAATACGAATGTTTTGCGAAGTGAATGTTTTTCAAAACATCACACTCTCCAGTACACTATCATGTGTTTAGGAATGAAAGTTTCATAGGAAGTGCATTTGATGCTCCAGCTGTGAGAATAAAATGGAGTCCATGCAACACTCAGCTAACATGTACCGTGTTTATTATTCATTTGAAACGCATAGAACATTGCTCAGGTGATGAAAATCGATTGTCAACCCCAGAAACGAGAGTACCAGTTGAACTCAGGTTGATGAGGTGGAGTTGATGGTAGATGACATCTGTGAGGACGCGTTTCTAAACGGTCCAGGGGTTCGGGGGTACACATAACGTGAAATTCGGCCGGTTCGTGGAAAATTTCGTTCGAGAAGATCGAAAGGGACACGGTGGTTCTTGAGGTGTTACGAGGAGACGCAATATGGACATATAAATAAATAGTGATCGATGAACGGTTGATAAACATACCTGACTTTCAAATAGAACCTGTCGCACTGGTACGCTTCAGCTAACCCGCATAGCCGTTTCCCACTGTATCAATTCCGCGAGAATCACATTACGCTGCACATTTGTGAAAAGTCGACAGATAGACGGACTATTTGTCAAATTTTTCGGAGAGAAACGCATGTTACAAGCATCAAATTTATACTGACGCCATATTGCAGGGGAACCTGAGTTTTGTCCCCCAATTTCGCTCCCATTGGCCGGGCGCACGCGTCTCAACGATCGCTCGGCCAATCAGCATCCTCTTCGCGCAATGATCGCATCGAATTGCATATATGTACTCCGTGCACAGGACGGTTTTATGCCGCGTACACAAACCGCACAGATGCATCTACGATTAATTTGCATTATACGGTTTATGAACATCGAATGCATGCATATCATTAATTATTGCTGAATTCATTTATTAATATTTCTGGTTTTGGTTGATTTTGATGATTTGTATAATCGGATCCATCGATCACGCTATTTGTAACTATCTACGTGTTATTTTTCAAATTCTATATTTAGAAGACTTTCGAATTATGTTCTATTTGACACCTGTGATGTTTACTTATTCATTCAATATTATCACTTTAAAATTATACATAATGCATGTTGTTTATTTGTTGCCTTTTTTTATTAGGATATCCGGAAATTGTTAAAATATAATACAAACGTAATGTTTATTCCCGAACGTCGTGAAATTTTCTAATGAATAACACAAATGCAGACTGTAATTTTCAATATCGCGCCATGACTATGTACTTCTGATTTCTGTTACATAATTTCTGATCTTACTGTGTTAATGGATGAATTCTAATTAATTATAGTAAAAAATTTGTTTTATATTTTATTTATGATCGTTCAATGATAATACAGCCAGTCAAATTATAATTTGATTAAAATAAGTTTTATAATGATTGAATAATGCACTTTCCTTCAGTACAGAGTGATTTGGAAGTATTTAATTAATTTGGTATCATATTCAGTTACACGTTTGAAGAATATTTATTTTAGCTTCATCAAGTTGATTAAGCCTGCTTTTCAATAACTAATATGTTACAACAGTAATCTATTTTGACTGAGCATGTCTTCAACAGTAAGATGATGGTTTAATGGTACTTGTAGTTTCTGTGACCCCCTGAAAAACAAGATACAGAAGGTATTATTATCTCAGGTATAGTTTCATTAAAATTCAACTCTGAATTTACTGAACTTACTGATACGTTTGTAGTTAAACAAATAGAACATAATAGAGCCTGAAATAGCTAGCTGAGCTAGACCAGCTATGCCTGCTTTTCTAGGCTGTATATACTTGTGCTGCCAGCGCCAGAAAGCTGTAATGTAATATCACTTTTACATTGAATCATACTTTAATATTGTTCATGTGACAAAAATGTTCATTTTCTAAATTTTTCTCATTCATCAGCTGAATAATAAAAAATTGATCTGCGGATCAATGATCTGGGACATGAACATGGACACTTTAAACAAAATGAACATTCTGATGCACATCAGTATCCACGGGTCCTCAGACCTCTAACAAAGCTGCAGCACCAGAGAAACATTGGGAATATTTTCCTTCTGGACATGGCTTACACCCGGAAACCACAACAGTATTAATTGTTCATTTTCTATTTCATATGATACATGTCCAAAGGAAACAATCTTATTAACCATATCCTTTCTGCTATGTTAAAAGAGATATAGATTACAAGAATAATGTATCATTTTTGCCATGGAATTAATCAGAGACAGACTATACAGTAAGGAAGTTGTTATGCAATTTTTAAGCAGTAATATGGCCACTTCGTTAGAGAAAATATATACCCCGAGAAAATAGTCCGACAAGTGGACGAGGTCCTATATCACGTCTTGCGATCCATTGCGTTATTTCACCAAGTTTCACTTCGCCAAATGGTGTGTCGGCTGGAAAGATACGATTTTTCGTAATTTATGAATTTCGAATCAAAAGAGCAGCATGAAGATAGGGCAATGGCACTCACGTTTTCCATAGTAACGAGCAGGGTCGTAAGGACCGTGTCTCGCACGATCGTATCCCTCAGGGTAGTCACCAATCCTCATTTTCGATGCAGCCAAGGACGACGGAGTAAAGAAACTGAAACGTTAACAAATAATCGAATCTCAGTTGGCACGTATCAATGAATGAACAATGCCAGCCGTCGATTGCTTCGGCACCGAAATATTCAGCGGTCTACGACAAAAAATCCCTAGATAAGACGATCGCAGTGCCATAGTGTTTTATTAGTGATTTAATCGAATAGGTACCAGAGAACGTACCTGTCGGTAACTGCGGTATCGACTTTGGTTTTGAATATTATGTAACATTTATGTGAAATTTTAAAGACTAACCAGTCTGTGATAGTACACCGCCGAACACAACTTGTCCATCCCACTTTTGTCTCCCGAGAAATGCTATAAAACACGGCATTCCCATCTATAATGCGAGGTTCTGTGGTGCGGATCACAGCGCCACGCGCACGTGGCCGTTCCGTCAGTCATCGACTCGTTTGAATTTCTGACTTCTGATCTCACAAAATTTCTTCGACTTTTACGCTTATAAGAAGGCTAATGCAAAAATGATATTAACGCGAATGTAATATTATGAACAATATTTATAAACGCCAAATAAATAGTGCTGCAGAATGCCTTTTTTAGCACGCATTCGTTTCTATATAGACCTTACGCTCCGTCCCTATATTCCTATGTTCATGATTCGGCGGCATAGAATTAAGAAACTAGAAGTAATTATTAAGAATCAAAGGATCAAAGTATTTTATTTCATTTTATTAACGTAGAATACGTTTTTTGGCATAACTTTCCTCGAGAATCCGTTACGCGCCCCTGCGTTCCGATTTTTGTTCATACTACTACTATATATATATATACACAGAGTAACCCGGCAGGCTGCTACGCTTTCCCTACCACATATCCCCCCGTGCGCCTCCGGAGCATTACTCCCCGCCCAGGTGATGATAACGGCTTAGCTCGCCAGGCTGCAGTTCTCGGTCCCGAATACTACTGCAGCCTGCCGAGTTACTCTGTACATTGTCCATCTTTATTTATGGACAGCGTACATTGATCGTTACAGTTTATGTTTCACCGAATAGCAATATGAAAGATTTCAAATGCTTCTTTCTGACTAATTTACTCATGTATACACCCAAGGCATCCGAAATGTTTGTAGAATTACGTGAAAAACAGTATGGGTACATTCCAATAATTGTAAGTGATTATTTTAATTTAGATTTCAAGAAGAGGGAAAGAAAGAATTTATAGATTTCATGGAGGATAAGTTCGGATTGCAGCTCAAAACGAACCCACCTCTATCAACTACTCGTGGTAGTTCCTGTATCGACATGATATTTGCTCGACATATAGACCAAATAGATTCATAAAATTAGATTAGTTACTTTAGCTATCACAAACTATTGTTAAGTATAACTTCAGATTATGAAAAATAAACGTGTTTTTAAATAAAATTCTCCATTGCATCTTTGTGTCGTTTTATTGGTATTGTTAAAAACAAACAAAATACGTATTCTACGCATGATGTTTTCATGAAAACTGTGAACATTTTTTTTATTACCAAGATGTAAACAAATAAATATAAATTATATAAGACGTATTTTTGTTACAAACGTATAATTTTATAAGAAAATAGGTACATAAGATTATATATAAAACAGTTAATAGTAATAGAACGTAAGTATATAAATATATTCTTAAAGTATTACATATTATATAAATATTACATATGTAGGTTTAAGTGTAATTAAATACAAATATAAATATGATAAAACGTAAAGACGAAAAGAAATGTAAGTAAAATCGATGTAACTAAAAGAGGGCAAATCACGAAGTGAATAACGAGTGTTATCACTAGCGAAAATGAAGCGGACGCGCAAGCGTTGCGACAGCAGACGGAGCGGTTAGGGAGCGGACACTTTCCATTTGTTCGCTTCCTGCTGTTTTGGATTTCGCCAGGGATGACTATTGTTCGTTGCGCAAAATAAGGGCACTTCTTGAAACGCTATCTTTTAGTAGGGACATAAAACTGTAACTCCAAAGGAAAAGATTAAAACCAAACTAAACCAAATGTAACATTTATCGTACCATTAACATGCCTAATGAAATTAACAAGGCCAAATATTGGTAAAATTACTAATTTTGTAAAGAATTATACGGAAGAATATTTTATTTGATAGAAGTACGCATGGTTTTTAGAATTTCATTTATTTTATGAAATAACATATTTGTTAATGTTACAATAAAATTGAACTGAAATTACTGATAATTGCATTCTTTGGTTTTTAATGTTTCAGTTTACTTATGGAAGAATTATTAAGTATCTGCTACTTAAAGTTATAATTTACTTTCTGGAGTGAGTCAACTAATGTCTATAGAAATGGAACCGAAATTCTCTTAAGTATGTTAAATTCTTTAAGAATTGACTAATCGGTTCACTAAATTCTAATATGAATCCATGTTTCTCAATGTAAATTTTTATACATGGAATAGCAGCTTCACTAAGAGTTTTAATTATTTTAATGACGCAGGAAGAAAAAGAACGAACTTACTAATCCTTAACTAATACAATACAAAGTTAATTCTTTTCATTTAAGCCTTCCAAGCCGTACACGCTAATACTAAAAATAATAATTCTCGTATTTTCATCCTCTATCTAAGCGTATTGAGTGAATTTATAGTAAGGCTGCAATTAAGTGAAAGTAGTTCGTATTTGTGCTCGTTGTTGATAATCTTGTTTTTACAGTTTGTATTCTTATTCCTATCACTAGCCTCTAATGGTCACTTATGTTCATATGTTCTCACAGTACAAAGGTTATTCGTGTCTCGCTTCCTCGAATCTACATATAGTTAGAAATTCTACGGTCAATTGCATTGTATTCGTCTCGAAGACAGCGTCTTTTTTCGTTCAAAACGTGCATTCAATGTTTAATTACCAAGTTTTGTAGAGTTGACATAAGCAAAATCTGGTAACAGAACTGTAAAGTTCGATCTCTTGCTCGTAGGAACTACGTTGCGACTATAAAACGTTGGTTCGTTTCAGATTCCGTTGATGTCTTTGTACTTGGACTGGAAAGGGTTATCACCAAATTGATACATGCCGATTTTTATGCAATTATGATATAACAGAACTCGAAAAAATATTCGGTTTGAGTTTTTTTATCTGCAAATAAATATGATGAAGGGGTGAAAACACCATTAATCCCCTCATATTTCAATCCCATCTTTGAGGGGATTGAAAAAGTTATTTTATCGAATATCTCGGAAACTATGAGGCGTAGACAAAACATAAAAATTAATTTTCACCATTCAAGGGACCATTAACAATAGGTAATGCCATCTAATTGTCAGAACATTAGACAAATTTACATAGAGACCAATCGCATACCCAAAGAGGGTTGGCGAGTAAAAAATGTGAAAGTAATTCGCAGCGCAATAATATCTACTGTGACAGTGAAACTAAAAATTCTAATTTATTCGTATTTTCATTTAGATCTGTAATTTGTGTACACAAATTTGGATGAAAGTAGCTCAAAGTTTTATAAAAGAAATTGCAAAAATAAGTTAATTCTGACTATATTTTTTAAACAAATAAACTTTTCGAAAATCTGCTTACACAGTGAAATCTGTCATTTAAAAAGACACAATTTATGTATTGAATTTTTGGTCTACACCTAATATTTCCTAGATATTCGATAAAATTGTTTTTGCAACCCTAATTTATATCATATCAAAGTTGCATACAAATCAGTGTGTATTAATTGGATACGTCCCTTGTAAGAGGGTGTCTATACGGCCGCGGAAACCTCTTGTTCCATCTCGTGTAGCATATTATACAATCTTGTTTTCAAAGTGTCCGGCACCGCGGCTCGTGGTAGATGCTCGATGTGATTGGCTGGGTTTGCACATTGCCGTAAAATGACTGCCAGGGTGCTGGTGGTGTGTTCGGACATCAGTAGTCCTGGAATTATGATAGTTCCCGAGAGAGTCCATCCGAGAAATATCTTTTCGCATATGATCTGAAAGCACATATACAGATATAAGACGTTTTATTCAAGGACATTAAATAGATGGTTGTTTGGGCTAACAGCTAATCGAATCAACCCTTTATTTGGCACAAATGCTGAAGAACAATACTAAAGCATGTTTATGAAATTTTACACAATTGCGTTTCTCAGAAGCCAAAATTATCGACTATACTTTTTATAAATGTTTAAAGCGAACAAATTAAAAAACAATGTGTAGGAAATCACGAATTCCTCTACTTTGAATTTCATACAGTTCATCGGTTTAGTTTCTGAGAGGCGCAATTGGGGCAGCCGCTTAATTGATCCAAAACGCCCTGATCCAAATCTGTCCCAAATAACCGGAATTCACTGAGCTTACTACATACCCGTGTAAAATGAATAGGTTTATTTTTAAAGTCCTTGCACGCAAGAAGTTAAAGCTCACTTTAAATTTCTGTCTAAAAAGTGTAAGCAATGAAAAATTTATACGTTGTTGCAATTAATATTCCTGAGTTAACCGTTCCACTGCCCAGTGACCCATATGAAGTTTAAAGCAATATAATATTAATCTTAGATGACGCTTTTTTTACAGTTTTAAATACATCATCCATCAATTGTCTTGCAATTGAATTTAGACTGCGGATGTTTATGCAAATTAACATATTCATATACATGAAATATGCACACTTAATAATATAAGAGAACTAAAAAGTACATTTTTTAAGCATATGAAGCACAGAATATAGTTATAGCAAAATTTGATTGCTTCAGTTATATTACCATAAAAATTGTTGATCTCTATATATTTAAATAAACATCCGCAGTCTAATAATGAATGTTCCATATCCAAACTGTTCGAAACCATGCTTGAGCCAACAGTGAGCACGTTAATGAAATATCATTAAGATTCATCAACTACTTGTAAATTATTGTTGAGAACGGGCGACTCGCATCGTTTGTTCTCCGAACAGAGTGATCTGCAATCGAAATAGTCGCAGTCCTCGTGTTTCTCGCAGCTCCTCTTGTCCCCCGTGATACGGCTGATGATCGTTTTAGGAAACACGGCGTCCAGATCGAGGAATTTGAGCTTCTGTCCGCCCAGAGGCAAACCGAAATGGTTGATCTTCACGTCGCAGAGATGGATCGGCTCTGGAAAATTGTTGTCGAGCTCCTCGAGCAGGTCCAGGATCATCACAGCGAGTTTCAGTCGTTTCGCCCATTCCGGCTTCGAGTCGGACAGCGCCAACACTGTGGTAGGTGTTTCTATGGGACGGACGTATTCAACCGCGTAGAACGTTCCACACGTGCCAATCAGTTGAGGAAAGATGTCCCTGTCCTCGAAGAGGATGCTCATCAGGTACTCGTTCTGCTGCAGCAGCGGCCAAAGATTTTCCATCTCCAGCTGTCGTCTTCTTGGTTCGGTCTCCACGCGATGGGTCCGCAGTCTCGCCAGCCTCTCTAATTGATGCTGAGACAACGTCACGTTCAGTTTGCTAACGACCAGGTCTCTGATCATTGTGCAGAAGTCCTTTTCAGACGGGAAGTGTTTCATACCGGCGATGTCCGTCCAGAACAGGGATTCGTACTGTTCCGTCGGAGTCTTCGTTCTGAAAAATCGAAACCCATGAGTCGTATATTCTGGAGGTTCAAAGCTGACGCGTGGAAGACGGTTCAGTGCAAAAACAATAAATTTATCGACTTTGGGGACGGAACAATGACAGTCAACGTGTTAATTAGGTAACTAATGGCCAGAGTGAAGAAAAGCTATTGAATGAGTACATACTTCAGTCAATTATCATTACTGAGACTGTCATTATTTTTCGATACAATTTTTGCAGTAAAGATCAAATCATTAATATATTGTGACAAATAGACCTTGAAGCCTTGAACACGAGTCGAGTCGCTTCCCAGTGTGCAGAAAAGACAGCCTCTTTGCCCGCATGCAGTGTTTCGCACGCGAGTGAATGAATTCCCCTTTCTTGGCATAGCGGGTCGCACAGAATTCCTATCGCAGCTCCTTTCCTGTGCGTGCTGCACTGAAATGAAAATTATGATCAGGTACTGGAAGAATCTCCTGATATTTGTCATATTATAAACTTCGTACACTCATAACGCAACAAGAGCGTACTGTACGAGGAAATACATTGTCTTTGAAGTTTTGGTAAAAAATATGGACTTGTAGATGATATCGAGTAGCTTTCTGGACGAAGGCAAACAACTTTGAAGGTGAAGGAGATATCTGAATCAAACAAGTCGATCCAGGACATGTATGCAAGCTACAATTTAAAGATAAGGCCATAACACGGACACTATTACCAGCAATATTCCGTTTGTGCATTCCGTACGTTTGTTTCATTGTGGATACACGAAAACAATTTCTCGTACGTCTGCAATCTACAACGACAGTAGACGTTACATTCTTCGTCGTGTATTTCGTTCTAAAACTCGTTCTGGGATGAAGAAAGGTTATTGTAGGAGTATACTGCACAGTGAGCTTGCAAGAAGAGAATGAAGGAGCAAAGGGAGACTTCAGTCAGAGGGCGGATGAATCTCTCTGTGAAGTATGTAGATCTACGTTTAAATATATAGGGTGGAACGTAAATTGTGCTACTTTCATCGAAAGTGTTGCTTACAATTAGTAGTTGAAACACATTTATTGTTCAAATTATGACTATAAATCTGTAGAACATTGTTCAGTACATACTGCTGTTTGTTGAATATAGGATTAAATGAAACTATTGAAGAAATTAATACTTATAAGATTGTTAAATAAGATTTAATTGTACAAAAAGAAGATAATACTTGTGACTAAAATCTAATAACATAACTGACAATAAGAGCATTATTTTTGTCCTATTTGCATACTAATTACTAACATACAAACATAAA
This sequence comes from Macropis europaea, assembly GCA_916610135.2. Lineage (NCBI taxonomy): Eukaryota > Metazoa > Arthropoda > Insecta > Hymenoptera > Melittidae > Macropis > Macropis europaea. The sequence continues at coordinate 17,116,660 of OU744345.1, read as the reverse complement.
GTTAGACTATTTGAACACGCTATACCACGTCAGTTTTTCTGTTTGCCCTTTGGCTAATTTGCTTTTATCGATTTTCGGCCTTTCCATGTCAAATACTAAATTATTCGCATTGTTTGCCAACTGCATGTGATCATACCGCGATGATTTTGAATTTTTTGACGCTTTGGTATGATGAAGTTTGGCTATACAAGGTGTTCGAGTCGTTATGAACCGGCGTTTCTCTCGTATATGATAAGTATACGAATAGAATGAAAGAAGAAAAAGTTTTACGATGGTTTATGACCAATGCAATAGTACATATTAATTTTTTACAATATTTTTCGAAAAAGGAAAGTAACAAAACCCCGCACTTGGTGCATAATGAAAATTGTAATTGTCACTTAAAACAAAACATTTTTAAATTTGTAATATCTACATTAAATTTGCTAGAGATGTACCTGTGAATTAAGAAAAATATTAACAAATGTGGAAATAGTGAACATGTGAAAAACACACTTCATTATGGCCCTAAGATTCAGAATAAAAGTATGAATTGAAAAGAAACTATCTACTTTGTCGCAAAATACACAGGTACTCCTTTAATAAACGTATCGGAGAACATTTTAACAGAATATCAAGTGTATCGGATGCATATTGTGGAAGTTATGACTTTCACCGCTTTCGAAAACACTTTTAAGAAAAATGCATTTAGGTAAAGTTTTGTTTAGTGTGCAGCGTCCCTCTTAATTAGCTATAACTTCAATGATATTAGGAATTTCTCATTCGACCAAAGAAAACCATATTCTCAAGACTCTACTCTGTCGATATTCACAAGAATGAAAATCGATTTTTTCGATCCTCCAGAATGGCATTACCTCTTAATTGGGAGAAAAGGAATTCTTCGTGGGCGGTTGGTTGAGTCGTGTCGTAGGATTTTTACGCTCGATCCGTCGATGTTCGAACATCGCCGGAACGAGAGCAATAAAAGTGAATTATTCTCTTGCCGCGTGGGCGGTGCGTACAGTTACGCACATAGTTTGCGTGCGTGCGTACGTGCGTGCTTGCATACACGCAACGATGACCCGGTACGCCGCAGACTATGCACACGATATTTTTAGTCGACGTGATCGCCATGATGAGAAGATTTCGCGAGTACAGCCGGCCTCCATCATATGCGTGTCACGTGCCTCTATACACCGTTCCACCGACTAACTCATCGAATTATACTTTTTTTCAAGCCGATCGCTCGTTTGGGTCACGTTTAACCCCTTCCTTATAGCAACGTTCAGTCAAAAAGGGGCAAACGTACGTGCTGTTTTCAATTTTTTGCATTCATTTTAATTGAGTTATTAAATTGTTTGCTACAGATCAGTATAGATCCTTACTTTGAAATAAAACAATGTTTGATTGTTTTATTGCCATGTGATGAACACTGGGTGACTTTAAAAATGATTACTGGAAGATGGAAATGTTTACGTATTGTGAGACAGTGTGTATAGTAATTTGGCGGTAGTCAGCTTAAGGTAGATTTACAAAGAGATTACGAGGCCTTGGCATCACTGATATTTATATTTACACAATATAGGTAGTATTCTACATACAGATTATTATATTCAAATAACAAAATTATCCCTGAAGCATTTTGGAAAAATTATGTACCGAAATTTCTCACCCAGTTGTACTTGAGGATAGCTCCAGTTCAATTCTCATTTAATGTACTATATCTTAATTTTTGTCCTTTTCCAGCTTTCTTTAAAAAAAAAATAAAAATAATGATTAATGTAACGAAATGAAAGATGCATCTTATAAATTGAATGTAATAATTTCTATAAAGAGAACTACCACTGTGTAAAATTTGATCGAAATTGGTGACCTTCTTGCGAGTCTAAACAAAGTCACAAGTCCGTGTGATTGGAATTTTATTAAACTGTTGAAAGTCTAATTTATGTATTGCATGCACCGATGCAACTGCTTTAGAATAGAAAAAGGAATTTCGGAGAGTTGTTAATATCTTCAAGGTCAAAAAATACGCGAGCACAGAATGTTCCGGATGACCCAATGTGCTCGTAAAGATTACGTTCACCTCCACCTACATTTATGGCTTCACTTTTTGCTGAGTGAACACTGTAAATGGAAAAGTATGGAGGAACGATAATTTCGTATAAATCAAGTATCCAGCAGCATTTTTTTCGTGACCTCGCGTGCGTTGGATAATGCATTACGTAAGCGGTTTCGTTCTTAATATTCCAGCACGATAGTGCAGCTTGAATTAATGAGTAGTGACACTAAGCTGGCATTCGATGCAGCCAGTGTCGTCAAATGAAATTTATAACGACCGTCGATGAATTTTTGTGTACAGGGGAAGAAAGTTAATCTACTTATAATCGGTATGGGGTAATCGCTTTCACGTTCTATTAAAAAAAATGTATGTTCGATGATTAAACGGTAGAACAAGTATGAGATTAAATTTTTCTATGTAATACGGACAGATATTATAACAGTTTTCATCTTTCCGCACAGAATACAAATAATAATCAATAATGAAATTATAAAAAATATATTATAGTTGCTCTATTTGCACAAAAGTATGCTTCTGTCGGATAAAGAAATAAAAAAAAATTCAATTTTATCCAAACGTACAAACTACATCAATAAACATTCATCAAAGATCCTCTGATATTGTACACCCTCATCACTAGACTGCGGATGTTTATGCAAATATACACTTTTAGAGTTCAATATTTTTTATATCTATGCAAGTATTGAACTGAAATTTTGAGGAAACTGTATATTGTTGTGTAAATGTTTAAAAAATGTACGTTTTATTTATTCACGATTTTAAATGTGCGATTTTCAGATATTTGGGTATGTTAAATTGCATAAACATCCGCAGTCTACTCATCACACTATTCATCAGGTCAACGTTTTTAGGGATTTTCTGAAACCGTTCAATTCATAAGCAACATCTTTATGCTCTTGCTGAGAGATTGGAGAAAAGTATGTATTGCGAATCAGCGAATCCAGCGAATATAGGACATTTCGCGTACATCCCCTCTCGAGCGTCAGTAAATTCTGAAAATCTGTGTCCTTTTGAGATCAACAACACAGTTCTGCTGTAAAGAGATTGTAAACACAAGCAAATACACACGGAATTTCCTTTCGATTTTTATGCTTACAGGCTGTAAAAATACTAATAATAAAGCTGTCAGGGGTAATTCTCCACGTCAATTTTGACCTAAAAATTAAACCTACAAATTGAGGATCGACTTTTTTAAATTCTATGTATACTGCCAAGGAAAAATTAAATGATTAAAAATATAAATATATATAGAAAGAATAAGTACATGAAGACACGCGTATAAGTAAAAATGTACTACTAAAACACAAATAATTACAAAACAGATTAACAGCGAGAGAATACGTGTTTCTTTTTGGGCAGCTACAACTCGAATTATTGTTTTTTCTATTTGTAAAAACAATAACCAAACATTTCCTACATACGTATGAATTCTTAAACGTACAGTACTTATTATGAGGATAAAAAGTTCTAATGTAACCGTACGCTGTAAATAAACCATTATCACAGAAGAAATTGTTACAGTTTATGCAGAAATTAGGAGGTTGTCATTTATTATATGACTGTGTTGCAGACCCCACTGCTACAGGAATCATAAGGAACTCCGTCGGTAAGGAACAGTGCTTTCAGTAGTAGAAAACGAAAACATACACCAACACGTGTCGTAGCTTCTGTTGTATAACGCACAAGTGTGACTACTGTCTGTTTACATCACAGCCTGCCCTTGTTTTGACGCCAGATACCAACAAAATGCCCCCCCATGTCATCAAAGTAATTACTTATGGCTCTTATACTGATTGTTTGAAATCCACTCTTTATGAGAATAAAAACCGATTAATTACTGCAAACAGTTTAACAATTTTCTCGGACAGAACGGTCCATTTACGACATGTGGCACCTTTAGAATTTCTTATCCCCTTAATGAGTAGAATAAATCGAATTACTGCTCACGAGATTCTCGTTTTAGAGCTACAATATGAGCTGGATATTGACATGTATGTTTTTCACTATTCTTTTATTATAGCTTGTTGCAAGTATTCGCTGCCTTGACGATGTAACAATTGCACAGAATTATCCGAAGTTTTTAGTAGAATTCGTAGACGATGATAAACTGTGAATTGAAGTCCGACAACTCGAGAATAGTGGGGGTGCGGACACGGATACAGTGAAATCTTACTACAGAGACAGGGTACTCATACATTTTCAGGCACAGTCACAAATTCAAAGAAATATGTTGGTTACAGTGATCCGAACGTGGCACGCAAACGGAAAAGGGGATTTGTCACCTTGAGACTTCAATCTTAAATTCCCAAACATCTCTCGTCCGGTACACAGGGTGTCCCACGCAACTGGGACAAGCTGTATCATCCAAACGGTTGGAGATGGATAAAAATGCTATAAGTCAAAATTAGTTGGTATCAAATGATGCATAATCTGGAAATAATTTTACGCAGTTTTATTCATTGGTGCATCTGGAAAATGCAATTGCATATTTTTTTTTAAATAGAATCCTACAGTTTTGACTGGACTATTCGATGTACTTTCTAATTTCTACAAAAAAAGTACTAAGATACTTATGCCCTAAACCTGTTACTTCAAAAGTTATTACAGTTAAAAATTTGCTAAATTACATTTCTGCGTATTAACACACTTTCGCTGAGATAGTCACGTGTACTATTACGTATTATAAACTACGCATTACAATGTTTTTAAACATGAATCCACTGCTAATACCAACCAGTGTATAATCAAATTTTCGATTATCGATATGTCGAAAATCGATTATCCATATCTCGAAATTCAATTATCGATATCTCGAAATTCGATTATCATTTATAATGCGTAATAGTACACGAGAATATCTCAGCGAAAATGTGCTGATGAGCAGAAATGTAATTTAGCAAACTTTTAACTGTAATAACTTTTGAACTAACAGACTTAGGGCGTAAGTACCGTAGTACTTTTTTGTAGTGATTAAAAAACTGCATCGAATATTCCAGTTAAAACTATAGGGTTCTATTTAAAACAAAAATATGCAATTGCATTTTCCAGGTGCACCAATGCATAAAATTATATCCAGATTATGCATCATTGGATATCATCTAATTTTGACTCAGCATTTTTATCCATCTCTAACCGTTTGGATGATACGCGTTAACCCAATTCCGTGGACCACCCTTTATACGTAACATGTCAAAAAGAAACAATGAACTTCCATTTTACCGTCAAGATGAATTTGTAACTTCTTTCTTTCTCACCGTTTGCATACAAGTTGCGCCTTTGAAGCACCATAATATTCACATTTTGAATTTTCTATTTTACTAAAATTTTGTTCAGTTACATCAATACGACAATATACAAATTTTACAAGCATTCTACTACTGAAACAAAGTGCATTCGGAATAATAAACCCCCTTATTGAAGTCAATTCTGCTTGCGTATCCAAGTTACGCATATCAGATGTAAAAGATTTCATATGCAAAATCACTTTTTTTTTCGTTTTCCGTAGTTCAGACGCTAGCCATACTTATATTAATTAGGAGTTTTTGGTTTCAGATGATTTCAGCGGTAGTTCTCGTGCGAGCCATGTTTTTCAACCTATCTACTTCCCCGGTGAATAATTACTATAGTTTAGATAATGACAATGTACAAAAATTGATGAATGTAGTATAAACGTATATGACCAAATCTGCAAAGTGTCACCAAGATATATTATTTAGTTCTTCAACAAAAATTATCAAAATATAACCTCAAAACAAGCCGAAAAAGGAGAATACCCTCTTAACCCTTTCACTGCTCGATTTATCATGATCGATAGGTACGCTTGTGCTGAATTCATTTCATGTTTACAACTTCCGTTTGACAATTCATAATTATAATATTACCTTTTCGGGTTGAATTGAATTTACGTTTGCACATTTTTTTGTTTATAACACTTCATATTTTCTTGCAGTTTTTAGTACAATTTTGTTTGTTTACTCCACAGATTTTAGTTTTCTGAGGCATTAATCGAAGTTTAAATTCTCAGAGAAAATGAAACTCGGTGAAATTCTAAATTCACATGTATCAATAAAATCAAACAAACAACGGAAACTGAAAAATCTATCATTAGTATGGTTCTTATTATACAATAGACTACATGAAGCGTCTGAGCCAGTGTAGCGGCGATTAGCACGCAAATACTTCCCGCCTAGCCCGTACGACTTAAGAGCTAAACAGCAAAAGGGTTAAAACGCATCTCCATCCAAAGCGACGCAGAAAATCACCCCTGAAATCCATGACCGTTAGAATTTTCTCACCCTGTACATGCGTGAGATTGTTACATATCGGGAGCCAGTCTGTTTCGTGCACGCCGTGAGGGCGCGTGCGTGCTCCTCTTACACTTTGCTCCCTTCTGTACCGCGTGCGGGATAGTGTAGCATCCAGCAGTGTATGTGCAGTGTTTAAAAGGACTCACCACGTTGGATACGTGCCGCCAGGCCTCGAGATTCGTGCACATAATACCCCAGTGTAGAAGCAAGTAGATGACGAGGAAGAGAGCCGAGAACAGGAACGCCGTGACGACCTTGTAGTGGTACATGAAACTGGGCAATCGTCGGACGTTCATGATCCTGCGGACGTCTGCTCCTTCAGGTAAGGGTAGTACTTTCGATCCTCCCTTTCGAAACCTCTGTTAGGTCCACGGCCACGAGACTTTTCTTCTTTCCCCGTTTACATAAGCTGACGACGTCGTCGTCCGCGGCGGCGCATCGTGACGTCTCTCTCGTTTTTAACCTCTTCGCGATCGACTGGCTCGTTCGACGTTCGAGTATCGTTCGGAGCCGCTTCCATCGGCTCTACCGGTGCCGTACGGTTGTGCCAATGCGGCATAATCTGCGGCACATGCGAGCGTCGCGACGCCGCGCCTCTCGTGGCGAATCTCCGCGCGGCTTTTGCGCAGGCTCGCCGTGCCCGCCGTATAGACCTGTCCGAGAATTCGAATTTTCGCCTAGCCGTTTTTCAGTATCGCGTGCTTCTCCGTCGATAGTTTCGTCGAAAATAGTAACGACTTTCGGCGTGACGGTGTTTCAAAGCATCGCCTTGCGGACAAGGCGTGTGTTGAGTGAGCCGACGCTCAGTGCGCCGGAATTTTTGCTATGTTCCAATTTCTTTAATTATTTATCTTTTACGAATTTATCTATTTATTAAAATTATTTAATTCGAATTCTGATCATCGGTAAATGAATTGTTATTAACATTTATGAAGAACGGACGGTTTTAAGAAGAATGTTAAATATAGATATGTTCATGTTGGATTGTCTTCTTCAATAGAGAAAAGTTCTATTGAATAGATGTCGCTTTAGTAGTTTTCATCCAGTGCCGCGTCGGACAATGTGAGTCGGCGTTTGATTTTCGTTTTTAAGTAATAACTTTTTATATAAATATTATGTAAACTATTCAAGTGAGTTGACCTGCACTATTCGAAGGTATTCATTTTACTGTGAATATATTTAAACACTACGATAAATTGTGACATTATTATTAGAATGTAAAACCTCTATTATTGTGCGAAGATTCTGTAAGAGTAACGCCAGTGGCTAGTACGAATAGGACGCGAGTCAGCAAGATAGAATGTTGTTCTCGGCTCGATGAAAAAATATGTTTTGTTTTTTTAGGCACAGAAACTATTAATATAAAAGCAATATCCATTTCTTCGGTGTAGAAACATTATTAAAGTAGACTATTTTTTACCGTGAATCGAATAGTCAAAACATTGCAAGAAATGAAAAGGTAATTAAGTTATATGAAAAATAACTAACATGAATTTCGAATTCAACAAGCTTATGATCAGATTTTATCCAATAATTAGTGAAACGTGTTATGTAGGCATTAAACATATTAGGGATGCTGTATAACAGAAATATACTATTCTACTATCACCTTAAAATAATCGAAATAAGGTTGTAAGTCTTCTTCTTTTTTTATTAAAAAAATGGCAAAAAAGAAGTTTACAGAATTAACATAATAATTGTCCTGGACTACTTATAGGACAAGGGAGAGTAAACGTGTTGATTCTTTAAATTGAACAATCGAAAGTAATAATTCAAACAATAAAGCATTTAGATTACTTCATTAAACTGCTTATGAAAGTGAATAAAATATGTAAATAGTTGTTAGTACATATATTTTACTTACTGTTATTTTATACTTCTTTATTCCACTAAATTATCAATTTTCTATTATATATTAGAAGTTAACACTGAGACACATATTTTCCCTAAACAGTTACTATTTCTCACGATATTTGCTCGCGTTACACTTCCAGTCTTATGGCAGATATTCACGTAACTGCCGGTTTATATCGAACTGCGTCGTCGAATCGCAGCAAAGGAATTCGTGTGTTATTATTAATAAATCACGTTGAACGATTACTCGACGAAATTTTTGTATTCACGCATGACGTGCAGTCTGGAACTGCTACATTAGTTGCTGCTGCAGAATTTTTTGCTGGCACTGTACATCGTACACATTTACAGCTTTATGCACGTGTGTACTTATTTCAAACGGAGCAGACGAGCTTTTAATTGGAGGTCCAGTCGGTGCTGCCTCTTTCGCGGTACCGTAGAAATAGATACACCACTGGTTAGATTTTTGTAATCGATGATATGCGCAATAAGTTTGAATTTTGTCAATGAATTTTTCTTGGACATTCTTGTAGTAACATGTGCAATTTATTTAATTATCATTCATATACAGTCACTCATGAAATTGATCAAATGTTTCCATAATTACTTTTTCTTTCTTCATTTAACAACGGGCTGATAGCAAATTTTTGAGGCGCATTTCAAATATAATTGAAACTTGCTTCTAAAAGAAATGCCCTGAAGAAGTAGTAAATAAAATAAACTTGAAATAACAAAGTCATTTGATCAATTTCAGGAGTGACTGTATAAATTATTATGCAGAAGGTTTAATTTGTTTAGTTTTAATTTATGGAATTAACCCTTTGCACTTCGGAATGATCTCTGGCATGATAACGGTAATTTTAATTTTCTTTTATCTTTCATGTCACGTCTGGTGTGACGATACACTTGGTTGAGATGAAAATGAGGTACAAAAAATATAGTGCACAGGGTTAAAAATTCATGAATTTTTCATTCTTGTTAAAATTGTGATAAGATTGTAAACTATTCAGTCATATTTGAACATCTAGTTTATTCAGCGTAAGTTGTAAAAATTTCTCGAAGTTAGTATTTTACATTGAATGAAGTGCTGAATTTCTCAAGTTTTAATGCACAATCAATATGCTTTTAAATTACATTGTTTTTAATCAATTTTATTTATAATCGTAGTACTTTCTAATTGGCTGTGATGAATTCCATTAAAGATATTTGCTGGTACTGTTAATCAACAATTAAAGAATGCGATTTATGGTCGAACAACTTTCCGTGACCTTTTGATTCACGTCACATGCGTCGTCAGCGCCCCATGTTGTCGAGTTTGATAGTTCAGGCATGTAATATTTGTAATTAAAACAGCAAATACATGAGATGTTCAATAAGTAATTCTATTACAAAATTTGTATTCTTTATCAATATTGATACATTTTTAAACATACGATGGAACTTGTACGCATATTGTTCCGTTAACCGATAAAATTAAATTCTATGTTTCCATGCTTCTTCTAGACATATCATCCTACTTGGTGAGGAACTGTTATTGTTTTCTGTTGTTACGTATCCTGCGAACTTGCTTCTGTACACACCTACTTACAATCAAATAAGTAAAGAGACGTAAGGTCGTTGAACTACACCCGACGATTCCTATGTCTATCCTTCTCCTGCATATTTCTTTCTTCTGCTTTTCTCATAACTAGGTCACCGACCTATATATTGGCTTCCCAATTCCTTTGTGCTCAGCCCCTCCTTACCTCCCACCAATCTCTTTACGTGTTACCATCGCATTTTTCTCCATTACCTGTCTTTGTCTGATTTCTCACTCAAGCCAAGTCAAACGCGCATCCATTAACGTTCAAAAAATGTAACGAACAGTCTGTTTTTCGACTGCAAATTGCTAACAAGCATTACGAGCAGTACACCATAAATGTGTTCTATATCCGTGCTACTTTCCGAATAAATTCTCTTATTCTTAGAGGGATTATTAACTGTTAAATCTATTATACGAACACGCGTATGACGAAGAGCCGGCTTCAATTGACCTGTCAAAAGTTTCGAATACTACTCAGTATGTACTTTTTGTATTTTGGAAAATAATCCGAGGGAAAATCTTCCGTATTAAAGAAGTTGTTATAAGAACACTTCACAAGATTAGCAGTAGTAGTATTAATAGTAGCAGTATTTTACAAAATTAAAATATTTCCTAAAATAACAATTTTGCAATACAAGCACCCTCATATTTCTATATGAAGAATAATGAGCTGTATCGGTTAATATATTAAAAAATATATGCACATCTCTGCTGCGTCCACACCTATAAAGAAATCATTAACACCGCATTATGTCCCCTGCAAAATCGTTTAACTTTCGTTTAAAACATTTTTCAATATTACTAACATTCTTGAAGATATTCTTGTTCAACAATAAAAGAAAGTAGACACCCTGTACACACGTTTAATAATAATTGTCTACGTTATGCTGTACTTCTTTTAATAGCAGTGAAAAATCTCTCCTAATAATGCTTTATTTCATAAGAAAGATATCAAACTGCCCGAACGCTGGGACAGACACCAGCGCGGGTCGCGTGCAGTGATGCCAGATGTAGGCACAAAGTCCTATTGTAGGGATCTTTCGCTTCATTTCCGCAGGTTTGTACCCATGTAGTGTCGAACTTCCTAACAAAACAGCCACGGAAGTGATTTTGAATGCTAAAAGGGACTTTAGAATTTATTATTATTCTTTTTTATAGTTTCTAATTGTATTTATATTGTATATCTTATAGTTTCTGATTACTGTTTTTTAATAATTATTCATTGCATTCTATTTATATAATAAAACATTTTTTTATTAAATCTAGAATTTCAATCTTAACTCTTTGAGGACGATTAATCCGTACGTGCATTCCAAAACATCGTGCACCGTGTGCTACGGTCCAGCGTGCCGGTTCCGGAATGGCGGTTTATTGTACGTTTTGAACCTATGTATTCAAGCCATCAGGTTAGTGTGTCTTATTAAAATATAGACGTTTCCTTACATATTTTTCAATTTTGGAATACCGAAACTTGCAATTAAATATTCAGTTTTATGCGTGTTCTACCGCGAAAAATTTCAGCACATGTTGCACGCTTTTCTCCAAAAGTTTCAAGATTTAAAGGATTAATTGTGATATTCTACATGTTACAATGACTAAAGTTAATTTACTGACTTTACATTATTCCCCAAAATTCACTTATTGCATCAGTGGAATGAATGAATGCCAAAACTTCAAAAAACGATAAATATACGGTATCTCCACTGTTTTCTTGCCCTTGAAAGTCACAAACCGTTAAGGAAAAATACATTCCGATTTAAAATTCAAAAATTTCGAAGTCACCTTTATGCGACGCAATCTCGTTCCTATAGTAGATTTCTTCCGTCAACCCTGGTCGCGTCGCAGAACATATAAACGGTAGATCGATTCGCGTCACACCTCGCAGCATCAAACCCGGTTCACAAAACAACAATGCTCCGTTTTCCCTCTCCGGCGGTCCACGTGATCGCGGCGTCGTCGTTTCGCAGGAGCGATTCGGATGGGCAGTTTCCAAATCGCCCGCGTATCGCGAAAGAGGGACGCACCTGCTCGACGCGCAGCTGCGACCTTCGACGCCCTTGTCTTGTGTGCCACGAGCCTCGTCTTCGTCATTTTTACGCTGAGCGCACGCACGCACGCACGCACGCACGCTCGCTCACTCGCTCCGCTCCACGCTGTTCCGCTCGCTCGCCCGCTGCGACGCAGATTCGGGTGTCCTCCAGCGGCCCGCGTGCCGATTTGTCGGGAAAACTGTGCTTCCGGAACAAGTGAACATCCGGTGCTTCCGGCGGGTGTCGACTGTGTCCTTGACAGTGCACACTTTGGCCCTCTGGAAGGGGCAACTGCGAAAGGATCGCCTGACGGAGACCCGGTGAGTGAACGCGTTTACGCGTTTGTTTACCCTCCGATGGTTTACTCAACAAGGGTTGTTTAACGGCTCGTGGGTCGTTACGACAGATTTTCAGTCACCGTTCCGCGTTTTGCCACCTGAGGAAATTTTTGTTATTGTTTTTCTATGTGTTTTGGAGCCAAGTTTGAAAGTGTTGGCGGTGATCAGGCAACGTTTACTCAACGGGGGGTGTTTAAAGTGTTATTATCTTAGGTTTTATGTTACTGATACACTTTTTGATACTTTCTAAGGGAGTTTCTGTTATGTGTTTTGGAGTTGAGATTGAAAGTGGGGACAGTGATCAACGTTTACTCATCGGGGGTATTTTGCATTTCTTGATACCTTCTGACGGATTTATTATCGTTGGTTTTTTACATAGATCGGATTAGAGGGTAATCTCAGATTTTTATTGCTTTTTATGTATTTTGGAGCGAGATTGTTTGAAAATGACGACGATGCTCAGACGTTTACTTAATTGTTGTATTTAAGGGGTCACTATCCCAGCTTGACGTTTTTCAGTACCTTCTAAGGGAGTTTTTTTTTATTAATTTAGGATTCCACATCATTGCCAATAATGATAATTAGACTGGATTGTTCAGATTTTTTATTTGTATCAAATGTGGGATCTACCCCTGAAAACTTTTATTTATACAACTCGTAGTTCACTGGCTCTATAGTGTAATTGTATTACATAGGTTGACAGTCATTCACAATCAGTCGTATGCGCGTTGTATATTATATGATAAATAAATACACAATAAAATGTAAAGTACATAAATGTTACGTCATAAGAATGCAGTACTACGATAAGGGTTACCAGCATTAATTTTTAAAAACACCTAGTATTACCTCAACGACCTTCGGAATTACGTCATAAAAAAAAAACATGACATTCATCGGTCGCGAAAGTGTCAATTTTACAAAACGTGTATTTAGCGTATGGTTATTTTGTTTTTGCCGGGAATTATTGAGTGTCTGTGCTGGTGATTGAAATTGTTTTGGTTACATTCAAGTAGACTTTTAATATTTTCAGAAGGAATAATTATTACAGTGCACATAACCATAGATTTTAATCTTCAATTGTTTCGAAAGGGGTAGACATTTATTGGAAACACTTATTCAATCAGTTGAGCAGCATATCGTATTTGAATTGATTAATGCGTAATTATTACGCAGCAATCGGTTAATGTTGTATCGTTTAAGTGGTATCACGAGTAACTATAATATAACTGCGCCGCTATCGTTTGCTTTTCTCGCTCTCCCTGTTGTTCCTTCAGAGTGCCCGCGTATCATGCTCTCTTACTTCAAATCGTCGAGCACCATTCAAATTTTCTCCACGTACAATGTCAGCAATTATTTTCGGGCATGTCCGTCTTTATGTCACACGTGAATTAAAAACACATGTTGTGGAAGTGGAACTATAAATAACAACTTAAGAAACACGCACGTGATCGAATCGAAGTATATTTTCGTACGTGCTATTATTTTACATTACGTAATAAATTATCTTCGTGCATGTCAGCAGTGACTTTCGCTGAAGTAAAGGTTAGTTATTATCGAAAGTCAAACATTGCTGTGCGGTCAGAGGACGAGATTTTGCATTTTCGAAAAATATACTCGATAAGGATTCTGTGACGAGAATGTCGAAGTGTGAATCAGTGTTGTTCGAAAGGGATGAATCACGCGTCGTCCGTGTCTATAGTAACCTTGTGTATCTCTGCGTCGTTGCACCGTGAAGCGATCGCATTTTTGTCCTTCACGTCGGTGATGTTTGCATTTTGGTAGTAATCGACGGTCTTCCCAATTCGAGATCGAGAGGCAGCACACGAATGTAATTGGTGGTCGTTGAGAGCGTTCGATACCTTGTCTAATCGCTCGGAGAATTTAAAAAAAGTTTTCTTCGATATCGAATGAAAATTGACCACGCGGCCATGATTAATGTTTCGTCGTTCAGAAATTTCGTGATACTTCGAACGAACGTTTCTGCAGAGAACAAAATAAAATTCTTTGATTAACTGACGCAACGAATAATATCGACGTGACAGATAAGCAGTATGTTTTTGTACATAATTTATATTAAAGAAAAAAGACTCGAGAAATATCGTTGTTCTACTTTTCGTATAATTTCGCGGCTGCAAATTATACCAATTGCTACGAAGTGCTCCTGTGTGCTTAGTGAACACGATCGAAAGACCTGTGCTAATAGATTGCTCCAGATTCATATCGTGTTACGCACTCTTACAAGTTTTAACACACGTATTGTGTTTCGATACGGGAGCTTTCTCAAGTATCGAACAAATTATTTATTGTAACCGATACCTGAGAATGTTACGAGAAATTCTTATCCTGTTTGTCTGTGAATCTCTTGTCATTTGCAATTTAATTTATTCAGTACCGATTATGGTAATCAGATTGTAACAATAACGGATGAATGGTGTCTGTTATTGATAACACTTACAATTAGAGAATAGTTCGGTCAGTATTACAGTTTGCAAGTATGGTTACAGAAATTTGTATTAATTGTTTTTTATTACACAAAATACATGAATAAAGTGTACGCAAATGAATATAGTATGTGCACTTTATGTTTTGGGTGACATAAGTTATTTTTTCGCTATTTTTTGCATAGCCATATCTGAATTTTTATTATTAGCAGATTTGAGTTTTTCTGGGCGCAGGTTAATGAATTTTTACTTAATTATGCAGGATGAATCATATATGTTATATCAGGTCATCCCATAAGTAATGTCATCTTTAAATATGACTCCATCGAACATAAACAAATTACCAATTCTAGTTATTTGTAATCATCAAGATACTGAACATGAATTTTAGTGTCCTTGTTCAACTACTTCAACAATTCTTTGATTCAATATTCAACAAATTTCTATTGTTTCAAAACAATTCATTTCAGGTTAATTTCAATCAATTAGCATCATTAAATTTGTTGTTAGCTAAAAGGCTGTCAAACTACAAAAATAATTAGGAGTTGATAAGTATAACTAATTTCGAATGTGATAAACGCCATCATGATATTTTTCCCCTAAAATTGCATTTAGTTTACAGAATTGTCAGCAACAGGTCTTCAGTAGGGTAATCCGAATTTTCATCGAAAAATTCAAAACAAAGTACAACCGTCACTTTCCATTATATGCAGAGTAGAACTTTTACAAAATTGGTTAATATATTTACATTTATTTAACATATGTTTTATAAGGTAGGGAACGACATTACTTATAGGTTAAACTGATATACAGAATGCCCCAAGAAGGTTGTACAATCCAAAAACTACAGACTCCCAATGACAAAACAAATCAAAAAGTCCTTTACCATTTTGCAATCTGTGACTTCGGTTTCGAGATATAAGCGATTGAAAATACAGCATTGGCCGTGTGTGCGTGCGCGTTTCTACATGCGCGACTCTATACGCACACCCACAGCGAATGCTCAGTCTTCAATCGCTTATATCTCGAAAACGAAGCCGCAGATTGCAAAATGGTAAAGGACTTTTCGATTTATTTTGGCGTATATAGAACTTTTTTGGGGCATCCTGTATTACAGTATTCCTGAAGAAGTTGAATTGTAAGAAGTATGTTCAGCTTCTTTATGTTTCGTGCAGTGAATTAAACTTCTCGTGCTATCCCAAATAATTTGTATGTATACATACATATAATATAATAATAATGTAATAAGTAACTTTTGACTGTTACACAATGATGCAGTTTAAACTCTTTTAAACTTTTTATTACAACGAAACCCGTCTGGACACCTGCTTTCTGATCAACTAGTAGATATCATCATAACCTTTCACACACGCACCATTTGGTTAGCGCAAATCTACATGTATACAAGTGCAAGAAAACACTTCAAGGCACCCTCTTTTTTAACAAAATAATTTATTTATAATAATATCCCAGATAGAACTCTTAACGCAACAAATAATTTCACAACGTTTATAGACGATAAGAAATACTTTTCTCAAAAGCAACTCCCCTTTTCAACACGCTCGCCTCCCTAGTGAATCAACGCAAACTCGCCTTCTGTCGCCTTTATGCTCTACTGACACGCTCAACAACACACCTACCGACACACACTCATACTTATATTACAAACACAAATAAAAACGAAATATAAATACAGAGTAGCTCGACATTAGCATTCGGGACCGAGAACTGCAGCCTGGTGAGCTAGGACCAGTTGTCATCACATTGGGAGGGAGAGAGATAGACCATCGCCACCGTCGGCCCGGCTCCGGAAGAGAAAGGGGGGGATATGTGGTGGGGATATAACCCGTGCAGCCTGCCGGGCTATTCTGTATAACTAAAATATAATAAGAAAACATGAAGAGCTTACACAAGCATAAGTACATTTTCACGTTAACACTTTGATTGCCATGTCACCCATATATGGGTGACGCTTCAATTCAGTAATTTGATCATCTGTCGCACTTATAAGTATATTTAAGCAGGTCTAATAGAACCAATAGAAAGATTATGAAATTTATTAATGTCATTGATTAAAAAGCGATTAAAAACTTTATTCTGTATAAAACTGTAGAAAGTTTGCAATTTTCAGCTAACACAGCGTGGCAGCCAGAGTGTTAATGTGAGAGGGATGATTTCTTTCTAACAAAATGGAGCGAAGGGTCATCGTAGCGTACGTCTAAAAAAGAATGATAGAAAGTCGATTTGTTTTGTAATCAGGATGAAGTTATGGCAACCAATGTCTTCGCATAAAGAAGAATTCACCCTCGCATTGACGTCGCACTATCGACTGGCGGCAATTAAAGTGGATCCGTTGTTCCTTCGTGGTATTGTATCGTCTACCAACCGCGTATCGTCTCTTCCTCTTGTACAAACGTACTTCGATCGTTTAAATAACAGGAGATAGCATTGTTACCGCTATTCTTGGCCGTTCCGATTAGCCATCGGGATTTTCCTAACTTACGTGATTGCTCCGTTTCGTTGCAGATGTTCGCGCGTGTATTGTTGATAGATCGATCATCGATAGAAACATGTGATCTTTATGGTTTTCTGTTTGTTAAACTGATACGTTTGTTTGTCATCGTGCAGGATCAATGGCAAGATGAAACGCTGTGACAGAAACTTTATCATTCTTTGCACAATTTGAAAATTTTTGTTCAATCGAATGGATTGTATGATAGGGACGAATATATCTCGATTAGGAGTGCTATATGGATTAAATATTTCAATAAATAAAGGAGGTCAAATTATTCTAATTTCAATTCTAGAAGAAATAGATGTATCAATATATGTTAAAAACAATAAAATAAAAAAATAATTCAGACACAATAAATAAAATTATACTGAATTTTATTATTTTTAAAATTGTCAAAGTATGAAAACCTTGAAAAGTTCCTTCTCGAATAATACTTCGTCATCATTGAAATATTATCGAATATATCTAATTTAAATAGGTCGTATGACTTTGGGAATATCACCTTGTTCTTCTTGTTATATTTATTTATGTAATTTCATGTAAATGTATACTGATCAATCAATTGAAATAATAGGATATTTTACTAACTCGATCCCTTGTTTTTTATCAATTTTTATATCGTCGCTTTAAATATATCTTCGAAGACTAATAGTCTTGATAGTAATCAGAATTTTATTTGTCAGATGGTTTTTGATAAAAACGTGAATATAAATTAATTGCATAACACAATAGCCTAATATTTATACGAAAAAATTGCATACAGACATATTGTCCTACGAAGAAAAAATACAGTTTTTAACTCTGAAAAGTATTATTAATAATTCCGTGTGCGTTGGCCTCGGGTCACACTTGGAATTTGGAAGTCGAGTGACTTCACTGGGTGTTTGCCGACGAATTAAAAATTTTCGATTCGTGCGAGCCGACGGTATCGC
Source organism: Macropis europaea (assembly GCA_916610135.2). Classification (NCBI taxonomy): domain Eukaryota; kingdom Metazoa; phylum Arthropoda; class Insecta; order Hymenoptera; family Melittidae; genus Macropis; species Macropis europaea. The sequence goes on along the minus strand of OU744345.1, from coordinate 17,098,599 downwards.
GTGGAAGGAGTTGGCAGATAGTGAAATTTTAGTTTTGCCGCGTTCAAATATCTCCGACGGCGTGTGATTGTCATGTGTCGGGCGCGTGATCGATTCGTATTGTTGGCCGGTTGTGTATACAGGCCGCTTACCGCTCAATAATCGATTATTCTCTTAATCGTATTTTTTTTTCGATCGATCCAAGTAACTTCGTTTTATTCTGATCAGGCGAGCCGCATCGGTTCGCATCGACGGAACAAACAAAACATCGTGCTGAGCGTAAACAGCCATGAGACAAAATTTATTGTTCGACATTCTTCTGACATTTCAACGGCTTGATTAAAATACATACACAAATTACAATTTTATATTCTAATATTGTAATAAAAAATTTTGAACTGTGAAAGTACTACAAATATGAGCAATTAATATTTTTATAGAAAAACACGTATTTTTATTCTACTTCTCCATTTTTCAAATTTGTTAGAATTCGTGCGATTTATTTTTAATTAATATTTAGTATTGATATTAGATGAATAATGAATGAAGATAGTAGATCAGTGTTATGCAACGATTGCCATCGAAGGAGTTGGACATGAGCCAGTGAAACAATGTAATTACAAGTGATGGCGATTCGATTGTAATTTATGACGTCAGTGACAACAACAAATCGCAGGAAATTCTATTCTTCCGGTTCATTCACTGAAAAGTCTGTCTAATTTTATACTAATGGACCGAATTAAATACCTTAAAGTAGATGATATTTTACACTTCCTTTATTACTAGGTAGTAGAAATACACTTATCCATTTAACTTATTAGAAAACAATACAGAGAGAGAGAGAGCGATACGACAATAAAAATGGACATCGTTAGATTCAATATTGCGATATCCACGTTCTAATGCGCTCGTTTATCTCACACGGGAAATAATTTGCAGTTAAGTTTACCTTAGAGGTCTGATCTTCATGAAACTGCGATCTATGCGGACCTTTCCCGATAATTTTAGGGTTAACGAAGTTTTCTGAAGAACAACCACCTTCTGACGTCGGGATCCCGGACACGTGTTCCGCACCGTGTACGAAAAAGTGTAATTGGTGTTCGGCCGCGAATGAACAGCTAATTTACTCGAACCCTAGTGTGTACAGTTAGTGACCATTCATTAACTTTCTAACGAGAACCGCGCTTTAAAGAGATCGTAATAGCAAAGTTGCGAATTTTCTCAGACACCGATGACGCGTGGGAACGTACCCTTCAACGTATTCTTCGATATTCTACTCGTTCAAGTGGAATCAAATTTTATCTTGCATTTTATCTCGAATGAAGAATTAATTACAATTGAAAATTGTTACATGATAACCAAGTGTACATGAGTTTTTTTTTAAATGCCGTGGCTGTTAGTATAGAGATGCTTTTAAAATGGGCTCCGCAAAAAAAGTCTGGTGTTCCGCGAGATAAGGTGTCTTTTAATCAAATTTACTGAAGTCCAAGAAGCACCAACATTCTTCGCATTTATCTTCTTTTTCTTAATTTTTTTCACAACAATTAAAAACAGAGTTGCTTTTTATTTTACTGTTTCATTTATTATGTGTTCTTTTTTATGTAGGTAAATTCTCTATCTATTATAATCTTGTTTCATTTAATGCCTTATTAAAAGTAGGGTGGCGGGGGTTGTTCGTAAAATATAGGTACAGGTTTCGCAATTTTTGGAAATCCCGTAAGGGTTCCGCGATAGAATAAGTTTGAGAACCATTGATAGAGAGTATTAACCCTTTGCACTCCAAGCATTTCTTGATACGATCGACCAGAAACTCCACCACACTTTTGTAGCGTAAATTTTTGAGAACCATAAGTTTTGATTTGAACAGAAAAAATGATAAATGTTTATGAAATTATTTACTTTGATTTACTTTTGTATTTAACCTTTACTTAGTTGTACGTGGTAAAAAATAGTTCATTTTTTACATAGTATACAATAATTAGTAGATAAAATTGATAAACCAACGGAGTGCCTGAGACGTATACTTGGAGTGGAACGTTTGACATTGGCTGTGCCTGACAGGCATACTTGGAGTGCAAAGGGTTAATTATGTAAAATTTAGTGATATATTTTGCAGTATTAATATTATATAATTATGTTCACATTAGAGGATTAATATTATACAATTATTTTTATTCTAGACTCTAAATATTACCTATATAAAATTTCGTAAATTTAATGCCAATAAAGAATATAATTAATATTGCGCATCGTTGCATAAGTAAAATATTTCTGTTTGTCTATCCGCGTTCCTCGGAAGCGAAGAAGTTTATTTGTTATACAATTGATCACAGGACGTATTAAGTTCGAGGTACTGTGAGTGACATACAATCAGTTCCAGACATGCGGTTGTCTGTATGGTTTTATTCAACTACAGTCGAAGACTTGAACCTGCCGAAACACTTAGACACGTGTCTGCCAATATTAAAATACTTAATGCGATTATACTTTTATGTAAGCATTGATGTATCGTTCACTTTGTTTTTAATATACTGTGTCAGATACGCATACATTTACTTTTTTAATACGTAATGAACGCAGTTATCGTGCATGGCAAAATATGCTCAACGTGCAATAAATTTGTTGAGAAAGGAGCAGCGATAGCTAACGCGATTAATTGAGAAGTATCACGCTGACATCATTCTACCGTTTTCAGACTGAATTTGTGGATAATAAGTGAATAAATCGTTTGTATAATTTATCGTGTACAAAATTCATTTAATTATAAATTTTTGTTGGACAGAGTCGTATGAATTGGAAAATTCATTATACTTAGCCATTCGTGAGTTCAGTTGTTCTACTTGAATTAATATTGTTTATAATTCCTTGCAAAGGCAACTCTCATTAGAGCATTCAAGGTTTCTGATGTTAAATCAGAGTGAAATGTAATTGGAGACAAAAAGTTTAATTACTCCAAAATCATTCAAGTTTCACTGCGAGTGTTTAAACAATTTTTAGTAACAAAGAATACTTGAAGCGTTTTGTTTCTGGTGGTAATGGTTCTACGTTTCAAAATTATATTAAAAATTACACATAATTGTATTGGGATTATTGTCAAAAGAGAATTATTTCGTAACGTTAGTATTCAATAATATTAAAATTGAGTATTAAAAGTTAAATGTTAACGTGATCAAAAAAGGGTAGTTTTCGTTTAACTCAAACAATTTTGTCGAATAACCAATTAAGTTCATAATTTGAAATTACTTTATTCAAAATAATCATATAAGATTTAGATTATCAGTTAGTTACTTATACGTTTTCAACTTTGTAAATAAAAAAACATACCACGAAATAAATAAATATTGATATTCTTAGCGTTATATTTATATAAAAGTCATTCTCCTATGTCAGACTATCGTAGACGCAAGTAATATCGATCGTCAAGGCCGTTGAACAGTTTCTTCGTCATATTTAGTTAATTTATTATAATAACCAACACAGTAAACTTGGTAAATACGGTGACTGTCTATTGTAATTTGCAGTCGAAAAAGTGATCGTGAACAGCCAATACTTTATGGGTCTACCATAGGCAGAGAAAGCTCGGTTAATTCTACGACACGATTTTCGTTTCGTTAAAGATTATTTACATTTAATTTTTTGGAACGACTATCAGTAAAGATAATTTACTTTGCTCTTTTGACGTAAATATAAATATTGATAATCTGCATCATTCAATTAATAATTAGAGTATGCGGTGTACTATTGTACAGTTACTACGTTACATAACTGAAAAATTAGATTGAGAACTGTTATACAGGGTGTTCTGTGAGGTATTCAATAAACTTAGTCCAAGTGTTCAGCCGGTCATCTTGAACAAAAAAAAGTCCTATACATTGTAGTCCTATCTCGTTTCGTTAATTAGTCACATCGAAAATAATATAATAAACATACTTACAGCGATACAATAATTCGAACGCTTTTACTTTAATCTACTTTTAATTTTATATTAGCTTTACAAGTTATGGTCAAATTGTATCCTGTATATACACTGTAGAACTAACCAAGTTATCATTGGAAACCACTTCCCTGGTTTTGAAGCCAGCATAAACGATGCTTCTCTCGGTAGCAAAACGAAACAGGCCTATAGTGTACATGACATTTTTTGTTCAGGATAACCTGCTGAACACGTGTACGAAGTTTGTTGACATCCTGCTCGTTCTCGGGGTCTACAAACGAAAATGTTCCCACGTAAATAACATAATCACTGAAAAACCCTCCAGCAAATACTGTTGCATCGAACTAATAGCTATCCAATTTCCCGCCAACTTGTTCGCCTATAGAAGCTAAAGATAGCAGCGAGCCGGTATAGTAGAATGTTAGTAATCAAGAATAAAGCCCGTATCTAGCCTGCCACGACCTACGACCAGGTGTGTAAGGTCGCCGGTGGAATCCTTCTACTAGATCGTCGACTGGCAAAAAGGAGCAAGCCTTTGATCTTGGCGCACGAGTCGCTGGGGTCGCTTCCACATCGACCTCTGATCCTCCGCTGCGTGAGTTCATGCTCATCTTCCTGGGGTGAGCCTAGCGAGAAGCGCGAACGACGACCTCGATTCAGCGTCACGTCGTTTCAATTGATCGCGTCAGACTTTCGTCGACCTTTAAATCTCGTCTTTCGTTGCATGAACACGTCAGGTAGAGATTCTTCAAGCACGAACTTTTGCCGTGATGCAATTTGTTCAGCCGATCGTTCCTTTTCAAGGGGGTTCTTTCGCGCAAACCGGGAAATAAAACTGTTCGATCGGCTTGACCTTCGAAGTTTCGAAGCAAGGAGTCGACTCGGGGGAGCTTCTTCGTTCGTACTTTTAGCAGGATCGTGCGATCTTTTCAACCTTGTTGACACAGAGGCTCCCTAAGGTCTTCGCGCGAGGAGATTTATTTGTTGACCGCGGAGTCCGTAGATTGGCAAGATTCAAATATGGCGATTGATGACTAGACTGCGGATGTTTACGCAAATTTGCACTGTTGGAGTTGAATATTTTTTCTGTTAATGTAGCTGATGAAACGTAGCATCGATCAAACAGCGTTATGTCCTTTAATCCTTCTGCTGCTGAATTTATCGTGATTGCCTGGCACGCCTGTGCTGATTTTATATTACGTTTTCAACTACTAATTCTTTTTGACATTTCACAATTGTTTTCTAAGTTAGATTAGCTCTGCCTTCATGTATCAAACTGTAAAGGAGCAAGTTTAAAATTGTTTCTCAAATTTTATTCTTGATAATATTTAATATTTTCATATTGTCTTTGGTACTGTTTATCTGTTTGTTTCAATAATTTAGTTTTTTTAATACGGCATTAGTCGAAGTTGTTTACAATAAAATGAAACTATAAACCATACAGTTAAGCTGGGCTGATTCCTAAAATTGTTCCAATGAAATGAAACTTTATTTAAAACAAAGAAAATTAAATTCGGTGAAACTTTAAATTTACATGTATTAATAAAATGGAAATAAGCTACAGCAACCTGAAACGCCTTGTCCGTACGTCGGACGGACTGAACAGCGAAAGGGTTAAATGTCAAAAAAATACGCTTTTTATTTTCCTTGTGTTATTAACTATGCATTTTTACGTGTTGTGATACGTTCAATTGCATAAACATCCGCCGACTGCTGAGGACTTTCGAATTGAAGGAATGTTGCGTGTCACTTGAGTCGAAGAGCCGTAGAAAAAGAAAATTTGCACGGTTCTTGCGAGTGTGTCTACATGGAAAAGTAATGAAAAACTAGCCATACGAGTGTCTGAAAGAAACCGAGTTGAACGAATATAAATAAATTCCAGAGGAATAAGGATTTCTAATATGATATGAAATGTGGCTTTTAACAATACAATTTTAAAGTCGTCAGATTATTTTTAGGTCTGGTTTTGGTTTTATTTTATATTTTATTTGCCTACCCTAAAATATGGCGTTTGAAAAGTTACTCCTGTATTATCCAGTGAACTATCATTCTATCAAATTATCTTTGTTTTATTCCAACTCTCATGTGGGTACCTGGATGCAAATTTCAGTGTACCTAGGCATACATGTTCGGATAAACAATTTTAGCAGTTTTGTTAAAATCTCCACGAATCCTGTTAGACCTCCGTTGTATGGGATCTACCTACGGCGATTTATCTTTGCTGTATGGAAATCGATTGAAAAATTTTTAAATATAGAGAGAGGAGAAATAGTTGTGGGTTCCCACGTAAGGGTTAAATTGTAGGTTCAGGCAAAAGAAATAATGTCACGCGAGAAGATTGATTTCTGGAGGATCGTGGAGGCTGTAGGTTCACAAGATTGAACCATGTCGACTGATGACTTTCGAATTGCAGGAGTGTTGCGCGTCATGTGGGTCGAAGAGACTTAGAAAAAAGGAAATTTGCACGGTTGTTGCAAACGTGCCTTGATAAAAAAACTAATAAAGGGTGGTCGCTAGTCATACGAACGTCTTTTGGGACAAACGTTTCTGGTTCGATGTGAAAATTAGTTGTAAATACTATTGTTTTAAAGTCGTCGAATCACCTTTCTTTTTTTCTAAATTATAAATACTGAAAAAAAGAAGCAAGATTAATAACTGCTTTCTCCAAAGAAAACACTGGTGTAACTCGTGACCTTCCTTTGTAAGTAGCAATTTTCGAAATTTTTAGTAAAATTTGATAAGAGTGTTCTGCTATTGGTACTGAAGAAAAAATGTGCCAGTAATTATTGAAGTGGCCTAATTGTAAGTACCAAATCTGGGAAAATCGAAATCATCTAATTGCAAGACTCTCAAAACGAAAACACATGACCTGGGCTACTTTTATAATCTCTGACGCAGGATAATTATACAGGGCAAGACATAACTAGTTTATTTTTGATATTACAGAAAAACGTTTCAAGAAAAATATATACCGTTCAATGGGACGTATCGAATAATTGTAGTCGAATTTTTGTAAGTCTCATATCTTTCAAGATTTTAAGGTTAACATTAAGCTTTAGCATGAACTAAATAAACATAGGTTTTGGAAAATCCATATTAAATTCATGGTCATTAGACTGCGGATTTCTGTGCAATTTACCGTGTCCAAATATCTGAAAACGTATACTTAAAACCGTGAAAAAATAAAAAGTACCTTTCTTAAACATTCACACAACAAAATACAGTTTTATCAGAGTTTCAAAGTATATTTGCATAAAGATCCGCAGTCCAGTGATCAAATATGATTTATTTTAGTGATTTTATAGTATGCAATGACGATGCACATTTTTTTCTCTCACAATGTTGTACTTTGATTACCTGTTGGATCATTTGAAATTCACAGCGTACCTAAAGTACGAAGCATAATCAGAAGCACATTGATCACTCCTGATGCGTAGAACGAGCATTGCTCTTGCACATATGTATAAAAATAGAGGGTATTACGTCACTGAAGGTCACCTTGGTCCAGAGGGTTGCGTTCGATCCAACACAGATTGGGGGTGGACCTTCCACGCGGTGTTACCGTAAAACGGAAGCTCCTCCCACGAGCCTCCATGTTGTAATGGCATTAGCTCTTTCCTGTCTATCGCGTAGAAAGGTCATTGCGGCGAGGTCGTTCTCCTCTCCGTGGAAATGTTCCCTCGAAAGGACCACCACTAGAATGACTTAGGGTTTAACGATACCCGGATTTCGCTTATCTGGTCCGACTCTCCAGCCGGCTCATAAAAACTGAGAATTTCGTGGACTGACATTTCATTCAACTTGAACCGAATCGTGTTCACAAAATTATGAAAGAAACTTTTCGTGATTATTAATAATATACTTTTAATTTCTGGATGTTTTTTCAAGCCTGTAAGGTGTGCTATAAGACATAACATTTTGAAAGATAATTAGTTCGATCAGTTTTTTACGATTGCATCACAATCAGAACCCCATCCTGTATAATATATTGCATAAAATCTACGAAAAAATTGCGAAGCATCAGAAAATGTGATATAATATATATAATTAACGAAGAATGTCAGGCTCAATAAAACAGCCTTCTTATATTAGTAATTAAAGCAATGAATGATTCAGTACATTCCTCTGCATTACAAAATGGAAACTGTCATTACCAAACGATAATGTAAAAATAAAATAAATCACTGTGACAATAATTAGTATCTATCCCCACTGTACGCATGTGTAATAGTTGAATCGTTTCACGTACGTCTTCATCGTACTTCATCCGGCGGCATCCACCTATAAATTGATGTATGCGCCTACTGACCCAGAGGAGTACCAGCAAATTACTCGGAGCGCTTTTAATTGCCAGTATGCTCATTAAAAGACGGCGCCTAATTAATTCCTCGGTTGTCGAGCGGAGGAACGAGTTTCGTACACGAACGCGATTCGATGACCGTGTGCTAAACTTATTCGCGAACTTCTCGTTTTAAGCCGGCGCTGTGTCTATTTGTCGTTCACTCGTGTCCTCTCGTTCTTGAAGAACCTTTTCTTTTCTCCCACGGGACTCACGGTGCGTTGATGTTCGCAGCAACCTGACGATTGACCTTTCGCTGGAGCCAGAAATAGATCTTAGAGAGAGGCTGGGAGGTGGTCGAAGACACTTCCCTTTGAATAGAGTCCGTTTTAGCGGGATTCTGTGAAGATTGAAGAATCGTGACCGGATTGATTAAAGCTGAAACTCCATTGTCCTGCGATCTGAATAGCGTTCTTGGGAAACACGTGCATCAGCGTGGAAAGTACGCTTAAACTCTTTCACTCCTATGCCACACAGGCTGTGACCCACAGTAGGCTAATCAGTACGATTCGTGCTTTGAAAAAAGTCTTGAACACTTACAGGTAAGTGTTTGGTAGAAGCGTGTGTAAGTACTTCGATTTTTCTGTTATTGAAGGTACACAAAAGTCGTTTATACAGACTGAGCCACGTAATTGAGCTGATTATATCTATAGTTTGATTAGAGATAGAGAAAGGTTGTAGAGGAAAAACTTGAATGGTTTAGGTAGGTCTACTTTCTTACTTTTTTCATAAGTGCAACGGTGCACCTAAGAAATGCGAATGCACTTTTTTTTAAATGAAACCGCACTTTTTTTTAAATGAAACCGCATATTTTTTTTAAGTAGATCGATTCTTCGAAGCACTCTACGTAAAGGAACATTAGGGTGCAATTTTATAGAAATCAATTCGTGAGATATTTCAAATTTTTGTTACGGGGTTACCCTAACGATAAAGTGTACGTAAGTCCACTTGCTTCTGTGGAAGGCTTAAAAGAACGAATACGATTACATCGTTCAAACATAAACAGTGACCATATTGATTCTGTTACGAGAAACATAAAGAAACGATTTATGAAGTGCTTACTGTATGAAGGAACGTTCGAGCATCTTCTTTTAATGAAGCATACGGCTTATCAAGCATTTGATGAAAAGATAACGTTATTGGTGTTTGTAGTTGTCTGTCGATGGTTGAAAGTGTGTGATAATTACACCTTGATGTATCTACATAATTATGTGTTATCTTTTTTATCTCTTATTTACCGCTTTTTTTATTTCGTTCAATCTACTTACAGGACGATTACGTATAATTTCGAGGACCATTGGAAAACATTATAAATGAAATATCGATCGTAATCGTTGTGAGGAGTGCATGTATTTTTGACGGGACCGCACACTCAGACATGCAAATTTATGCGCACGGTAAATTTAATGTACAATGCATAATCACGGTGTCGGCGTAAAATACGATTTTCCAATTTACGAGTCGATCGCTTCGCAATGATCGTCTTTGATGAACGCGCGGTCACCCATGCCCGTATAATATCTCGGTTAACAGCTATCGGTTACGAAAACTATACATTCATTATAAAACAGTCGTCTGTCGTAGACAGGTTAACGTTAAAGGTATCATATTTTCAAAGGACGGTTGCGAAAGTAAAGTGTCTGGAAAATTTTGCACGTCATTGTATATACATTTAGTCAATGCTGAAATTTTTGTCTTATTTCGAGATATCGATAATTGAAAAAATTGTATTTCGGTTTAATAAGTTTTGCTTCTCCAGGTGATGAAAATAATAATGAATGCCATCGGGACCATCTAAATTAAAGCGTTTTTTATGTGAAAATATTACTTTGCTTCATTCTCTGTTCCAGTGTACTTTTTTCTCCGCGAAATCTAATCGTGCTTTTTTGTGCCTCTCAGTTAGCGGTGGTTTCTTCAGAAATTTTAGTCGTTTTAAATAGCTTGCTCGTTTAATAATTCGTTGTACATTTCATATATTTGTATTACCGCTAACTTCAGTCGCAATTTGTCGTGCTGTGAGAGCTGAATTCGATGCGACACTTAAAATAGCACGTCTCGAGCAGTTGTAGCTTTTGGGCGTCCACCAGGATGTTTTTTTAAGCACTATTCTTTATTTTTTAGATAGTTACGTATAGCACAGCGACGTCTTTTTAATATGCGTGATACTTCTGCCAGTGAAACCTCTTTTCTTGCAAGTTATAGGTCACTTTTATTTCTGCTTCACTTAATTTGCTTCCGCGAGACATTTTACTCTATATTTAATATCAGAACTAACAAATTTCATAGGATTACACTCCAAATAACACAAAACAAATTACTGCAGTGAAAATCACACGAATAACTTCTTACTATTTTCTGATTTCGCTAACACGTAGCGACTGTTTTACAGTTTTGTCGCGGAGAAAACCACATGTTTACATTCGTTGTCTACATTCTCGGAACTGCAGCCTTCGGTATTTCGTAGAACTTTCCAGTGTGCTTCTACATAAAGTAAACAATAACAGTACGAATGAAGGAAGAAGAAATTCCTGAGTTCAATAGAATTTTCTTCAGTTTTCGTGTATGTCTTCTTATGGTTTTGCCGCGAAGTGTATATACTGCACGAATTGTAAGAAAGAAAAGAACCTGTATAAACTGTATATAAACTGTAAGTGGACTGTATGCGTGTCTTTACATAATTCTTGTGTCCTGCTATTGTATCTTTGATTCGCGGAAGATCTGCTAGGACAGCTTGTTTTTTGTCCAAGAAAAGTGTCTTGGAAAACTGCAGGTCAAGAAACCTTACACTTTTCCGCTGCTGCTCGCTGCGTGTGCATGCGTCTATGTATGAATATCGTTGTATTCGAACAGTAATTAATAGTAGTCGTTGTTTCAGTTAAAATTTCCTCGAGGCGGTTTGTTCGACGAGTTAATTTTTCGTTATTTATGGTAGCCGGTGATACTCATAAGTAACGCCAATTACAAGGGCACGCTATGTTTTCCGTGGACGTCGGGCGATCGAGGGTTGAGTTCTCGCGTGCAACGCTCGAAAGTGCATTTGCACGGCGGTGTGTGCACGCACTCACGTACGTATGCACCGACGATGCATGCTGCACCGGCCAATGCCTTCTGGTTATGCTCTCTCCTTCGTACTTCGCATGCGAAATTAACGGGCTGAAATTTTGGCCCTGGTTAGGAGCGCTTTCAGCGTCTTCGGCTTCCTCGAAATTGTTACCGCGCAATTTTCACATTGTCGGCTCGAAAAGAATGCTTTGAGGATTTTCAGAGGTACCTTGTGGTTAACCCTTTGGAATTGAAATACTCCGTCCAGGTACAGACCATGTTTGGTGGTGCACTTGAAGTATTCTCAGGCACACTTTTTAGTCCTTAGAAAAATAGGGTACGTTTAGATGATTTCAACGATCTGTAATGCAAGGTCATTCCATGTTAAATGAAGGAGTGAAATGATGATTCTTACAACAGTGCAATCGTCGAACTGCTGAAGACCCTCCACCTACTAAAAAATGATCACAGCTATGCTATGGTACCCTCGGTACTATACAATTTTTGTGAATAAACTTTTTTCATATTTTTAAAAATAAAAGAGATAATTAAGGTGGCCACACTTATTGGACCATCCTGTATATCCTTATACCTCGAAAGAATTACCGAAATGTTTATTATGTCGTTTATTATGTTTGAGTGGTAAACATATCTAAAACGCAGAAATTCCTTCTTCTTTATCACCAGAAGCAATTACTTTTATTCGCGGAATACATTGTCAGTTGCTTTCAAGGCCTCTCTTGATAGCTGCTCAAATTTCCAACCTTCGACAAGAAGATGTACTTTGAAGATCCCATTACCTTGCTGACCTTGGAATCTCAATATCATCTGCGCATAAAATCATTTCTATCGTATCTCCGCTATTATACCGAATGTTGTTTGTACGACCATGTACACTGTCGTCCATAAGTATCATGGCACTTACCAAATTTGAGATAATCCTGAAAATGTTATGAAATCATTGCAGGATTCGAATACACGCTGTTTTTTTCTATGTTTAAAACTACCAGGGTTGGATACATATATTACTGTATCACAATATTTATTGTTGCATTGATTAACCCTTTGACTGCTAAAGGTGTCTATAGGCGCTTGACAAAGCCGCTTGCCGTGTACTGTCGACGCCCATGGGCGTTCGATGGATAGGTTCACTCTGTACTACTGCAGCTCAGCCGCACGCAGCGTTCGCCTCGGTTTCAGCCAGCACTCAGTCAAGGGGTTAAAAATCATATTCTATCTTTGTTGATACACCCCCTTCGGTCTATGATTATATAGTGACTATAGTGACTGTTGTCACTAATTTTGATATTCTTGGTATTAGTGTTTCTACAGTTAGATAAAATTCTTATATTGAGTTAAGTTATAAATAACTTCCGATTTGACTTCTTAAATTCATTAATGATTTATTACATGGTGATTATTGTAGCTTCTGCAGCATGGCTATGTTTTAGGGATTTTTACTTTCAAATATGAAGCAAGGATCAGTTCAGGCAAACTATTTCAATTTTCAGATAGAAAGTATATCTGTTATGAATCGGCTGTTATTTATGACTTAACCTAATATGAGGATAACAAATAGAAATCGAGACAGAATCTACAACTTTGGTGCGTTCAAAAAATCAAGCACTGTAATCTATTTATATTGGCATATTCGAAGCTTCCAAAATGACTACGTTTACGAAAGATAAACCGAAAATATAAAACAAAGTCACTCCATAAGAAGCTTAGATTTTGCGAAAATTGTGTCGGGTACACGTGCACTTGACTACCTCCGGCTTTATGGTTGTACTAATACGCGATGCCAATGTCATGATTTCTGAAGGCCGCTGATGCTCATGCGATTTATGCACATTTAAAACCGAGAAAAAATAAAAAGTACAATTTTCAAACATTTACAGAGTATAATACAGTTTTACCAAAATTGCATTTCCGTAACTGCGTTAACATATAAAGTATTGAATTGTAAACATGTATATTTGCATAAACATTCGCAGTCTAGTCATCATAGATACTGATAATACATTTATTAACGATTTTATTAATTCAGATTTACATTACTGAACCAATTATTGAGAGTGATGTCCTCGTTTGCTCATACTAATCCTTGCTCCATGAATCAGACAGCTGTGGACCGATGCCCCACGGTGTTTTGACGCATTAATTGCTGGAAAGCCTGTATGATTTTTTCTTTGAGCTGCAGAGGATATACCATATTACATTTTTAAAAAAATGACTCAATTTACGTCTTTAACACGTTTCCTGCCACGTGTACCGTTTTCAGTACATACACGCATCAATTTTAATTTGATCACTTAATTACCAACCCTTATGAAATTTTGAGTAACATTCACGTTAAAATGATAGTAGAAATAGAAAGTGTAATATCAAATAGATAAATATTTGTATGATCAACCACGTATATTAATGAATAGCCATTTTCGCATGTCTGTCTAGTTACGGAATTTTCTACTGTGCCGGGGAACGTGTTAATTAATTTAATCTATTAACGAATTATTAATAAGTTGAATGACGCAGGGATCACCGGCGACCGGCACTCCAAATTTAATTTAATTAAGTATCTACTTATTATTCCACAATCCTGAGCAATTTTCTCGTTGTAACATTAATGAAGGAACATAAAAATACGACTAAATACCCGAATATTGTTTTCTTTTAGGATTTACATTAAAAATAGTATATGATATCACGTCTGACTAGGTATGACTGTTTTCACTGTGGAAAGCAACGTATTAAAGCTATGTAAAACTGTAAAATACCAAAACTATAAACATTAGATAAAATATCACTTTATTCGACTAAAGTTGTTACTGTCCCAATATTCCTGGACGCCAGGGTATCTTCCATTGTCTCTTGTTCATTCTAGTTCCAATAACATCAAAGGAAATTCCTTCTTGGAAGAAGATCGCGTTACCATATCCTAAGGCGAACACACGTAACGTGAAAAGTAATCGTTTCCTGTAAGCGGTCCACTAAAAACGCATTTCTTGAGGTGAGACGCACGCGAGGCTAACACGGCACGTTTCATCCGTATCATTTACTCTCGTTGAGCCAGCTAAGATTTTCTTGAACACGAATTTCGAGGTAGAATGATTTCCAGGAAGAATCCACGTGCCTCCGCCGCGTGACGTAGTATCGTTACGTGACGCAGTATCATTGTGTTACGTGGTCCTACTCCATCGTATGAACACTCGTTATTTTTTTTGTGGAAAATTATGTATCGTAAAACTATTTAAATGGATTACAATATTAATAGTATTGTATGTTTGACCGGTCACGAGTATACTCGCGGTTGCACATGCATCAACTTCCGCAGTTATTGCGTTATACATAATTTCAGACACATAGCAGACTCTTTTTCGTAAATATTAAAATATTTGAAGGTAGAAGTCTCTAAAAAGTATACATGCTGTAGAAGCAATAATAATCATCCTGTAATACATCGTCAACGAATTTAAGAACACAAATCGGAAGTTATTTATGACTCAATCCAATATTAATATTATTCTGCGGTAAGTGGACTCAGGCCGATGCCAACCAACCCTTACACACACACATACAATCCAATATTAAAGCACAAAACTTTATTTAGATTTGTGCATTTTAGTATTTAATACTCAAAATAGCCGAGGACACGCGTTACTTTCTGCATAAAGTTGGTCAACAATGCGTTGATGGACTGTTAGACTTCTCTAATTTACATCAGGGAAACTCGCCTAATTCCGCAGTGTAGTACCTATATATATAATTTTTAATTATACTCATCCTAAATATCATTCAATTACTATTTACATATTTACAATTTTTATTGAATCCAGAAGAATTTTATCTAAATAGGGGAAGGCTTCAGGTGACATGACGCCATTTACCGTACCACTCTTAAAATATTCTGTGTTTATGAAGGCATCTCCAGCTGTTAGATCACCGTGTTTGATGAACATTGCTTTGAGCAAATACCGTCTGATCAGGTTTGCTCTGTGCATATCTACCCTGCTAAATTTACATTTGGAATAGATAATATTATTACTGACATGTTTGAGTGTTGGGTGAACACCCGATATAACAGACCAGGGAGTGGTTGCAGGCCGTCAGAGAGAGAGAAAAAAAGAAGCAGAGCAGAGCAAAAGAGAGAGGGGGGAGAGAGAGAGAGAGAGAGAGAGAGGGAGAGTGAGAGAGAGCGAGAGAGGATAAAGCAGAACCGATCCTGTTCAGAGACGTATTATCGAGTGCAATGGCCAATCGACCAATCGTATTTTTCCCCGCGGTTCCACCGGGCTAATAATCCGTCCTATTTCTCTCGTTATTAATGCCGTATCGGTGATCTTCGTGCAATTACGCGATTACGCTCACGGGGACACCCGGTGTACGAGGGTGTGGTCTCGTTGCGAAAAGGGAGAAAAATCCGAGTTGCTGCTCTTAAGACGCATTATCGTGCGTTACGCATCGTATTTCAGCCTCGGCGAGTTCGAGGGGGCCTATCTACCGCGAAAATAAACGTGCTCTTCAGGGCCGTACCCGTCGGCGACGTTCTCGCAAAAATGCCTGAACGAGCCCACCGATCGTCAGTCTAACTCACGACTTTCAGATTTCCAAACGAGATATTGCCTCGATGCGTCAATTCGTGCCACTCTTTTTATCATACAATTTTTTTCCGACAAGAGCTGTATTTTGGCATTGCGCATACACCGTCTTGCAGCTTTCCTCTTCCTCTATCAGACCCACGTTTTTATTTTTAATTTGAGCTTTTGGGGGAAGATTTTTGGGATCGAAACTATGTTGACAAGTTGACGGCGACGAATCTGACAATTTCTTCATGGTAACCTGTTACACGAGCGAAAATATAAGGGGAGCGTCATACGTATATGGCATATTATTTGAAATATTCAGTTGGCCCCTTTAATACGTTCACTGCCGTGGTGGTCACCGCTCTCTGACCAATGGAATCTTATTTAATTAAATAATCACTGATTTTATTAAAATTTTGCATAGAATTAATATTGTAATAAGAGTAGAATGTCTGGACTGTCATATATTTTTTTCCTTCGTGATTTGCGTTTGAAATGAGATATTATAGTGTGTCTGACCACGTATGGGAGTTTTCACTGTGGCAGTCAACGTGTTAATACGTTCTCCCTGTGCCTAATTAAAAGATATGTTCTATTGAGTTTTACTGTGTTTTACCTTTTTAGGAGATCGCCAGTTATTCCCACCACCTTTTGAATTTTCCATTTTATTTTAATGAATGTAATTGTAACAGGTTCGTAAAATTCTGTCGGGTAAAATGATGCTAAACTCAAATAGATTTGAGGAATTTTCAATTAGGATGTTCACACTCAGGTGGAAGAAAATACACAGATTTATGACGCGTCTACAGCTATCAAGAAGCAAAAGCAGTCATAAAATCTTCGAAATTGTAATTTGAATTTTTTCAATGGTGTTTCGACCCCATAAACAAGTAACACTAAACGTAAAGCAGAAAAGGTTCTTAACAATACTGAAATTCAAAAATTATCGAAGAAATACTCCTTTAACTTAAAGCACATAATTATTGCAAGCATATTAGGTTGGTGTATAAGAAATGTCATTTTTTATATTATACAGTACTAATGTAAATTAACTTGCATTAATAATTGTGGGTGGTACCTTCACTTGTTCAGAAGCTTGAATAATTTTTCCTTTTAGTTCATTAATATGGTCGTCACTTTCAAACACAAACACAAACAATATAGGTCGGGATTTGACAAACCTCCCTGAAGGTAATAAGTACCCACGCATTCGACAAAATTTAGTAGTTTTCCTTAAAAATCTATACCCCGAACCAAAGTTAATTTATAATTTCGACTGATTCTTTAAGAAGAAGTCACTTCGTACAATCTAAACAGTGCGAATCTATCTGCAGAGTTCTCTCTAAAAAAGTAGTTTATGCCCGTTTTTCGAGATAGCACTTTGTGCGGAAGATAAAGGGAGCCGTACCGGCTGCAAGCGAATTATTGCTGTGCAATTTATCTCGACCCGATAAAAGAGATTACAAGCACGAGGTCACTGACATTTCGATTATTCGCGTTAAATATACATGTCGTTCCGATGCTCAGACGCGTCCATTGTACTTTTCGATGATCCTTTGATGTCCTATAAACGCCGTGTGTCGTCTGTCGTCACGGAAGCCGAGATTCGTCGCGGAAACACACTTGTCGTGCAGTTCGTTTAATATTTATGGCTTCTGGAAGTTGAGCAATTATTTATACGACTATCGACAACGGGTCTTTGTCCTAGACTGCGGGCCGTTCGCCCATCGTTATGATCCGCCGACTGTACATGCGGTTTATGCATGAAATTTCTATACATGTGTAGCTTACTCATTCGAACCGCATGATTTTATTCGATCGTGTACCCTTGCCTCCGGCGATCGACTGATTTATTTATTCGAACCGGGGTTCCGATTCCACAGGTCGGTCCGATGCTCATTATCTTGCAATTAGCTTCCGTATACGTGTGATTATAGAAAATAGCAAATTTCATGGTGTTGTAATTGGTTTAGTATTTTGTACGCAGAAATATGTACAGTGTAATAACCGAACATCCGTAACAGACGATAGAGAGTGAATAATAAGATGGTGATTTGTAATAAAAGAGTACGGCGTTTTTATAATTAGCTGATTATACGTTAAGATATATTTAAAATGGCGGAAAATTGGGAAACCTCGTATAGTTTGGTAAAGTCATTTATTAATACGTTTGGTGATGTAGGGGTCACGAGCACAGCTTATTTAATTTAATTAAATAATCTTTAACTTTCTAAGAAGTTTAAAAAGAAACGAATATTGTACTGATAATATAAAATATAATATAATAGTACAAAATGTAATACAATCATATAAAATACAATATAAAAATAAAATAAAATTACACGATCCAGTGGCTAAAGACTGTGTGCATCGTAACTTATATTCACAGATTTCGTGTTGCATTATGAACACATCAATTTCAGTGCAATTAAATAACTGCTCACCCGTATAATATTTTCAGTACCATGAATGCTACCATAATAGTATAGAATAAGCAGTATATCATCAAACAATTAAATATTTTTATCTTCAGTAATCACGTCTATAAAAATCTGTTTGTGTGTGTCTGACTAGATACGAATATTTTCACTGCGGTATGAATCGTGTTAAAATCGCAGACTATTAGGTTGAGTCATAAATAACTTCCGAATTGTCTTATTAAATTTATTAATTTATTTATTAAAGGATGATTTTTTACTGTTTCTGCAGCATATCTGAATTTCAGGGTTGGTTGTATTTTATATAGAATGAGTACAAATTAATAGTGCAGGTTAGTGATGGCCACCGGAGCTGCGACCTTCCCCCACTCTAGGTGCATTCCCCTCGTTTCAGTTCCCCCCTCGTTCCCCCTCGGTCCATCATCGTCTCAGATCACAGCCTATATGAGGAGAATGAACACAGAGTGGGGGAAGACCTGAGCTCCCGTGGCTATCATTGGTCTAAGTGAACCATTTGATTTTTCTAGGAAAAATAATATTTATTATTTATCGGAAATTATTTATCACTCAACTCAATATAATATATCTGACCATATAAATATAGTAATTTTTACTGTAACACTCGACACGTTAATCTTGACAAGTGATCCTTATTTTTCGACGTACCTCGCTATGCTCACTATTTTTTATTTTCATTCCAATTTTAACTCTTTGATGGCCGCTGTCACATACACGTGACTTCATTCATTTGAATGACACTTACGTAGAACAAATAACCTGGTGTACCTATTATTGATAAAAAGTAAATAACTAAGTACTCGTCAAATTGAAATGACGAAACGATTGATATAAAAAAGAATAACATAGAATATGATAGTACTCAAATAGAGTCTTGCAAAGATAGCCAACGACAACCAATTTTCGCTAGATATTTGCGGCCATCGAAGTGTTAAGATTGGCAAGACGTTCAGAATAGGAGTTCCGAGTGTTATGTTTTACAGAAACTAGTTTCGGTGTCTCCACAATAGTTCTTGCCGCCAGTTCATTTCAATATCATTTCCTTAGAATATTCTAGGAATGTTAGTCATTATCGCGAGACTCTGAGACACAGTTGCAAGCGTGCGTTCTATTTATAATGTTCACGAGGATCAACGTTACATCGTTGAAATCAAAAATATGTAACGCCTACACAGACGGTTGCCTAAATGTTACAGTTTCCTCGTGGCTCAGTGAAACATAGTATATTGTTGAAAAATTATTCTTAATTGGCGGATTAGCATCGCGTCAACTGAACTGCGGTTATGCGCAGCTAATATAAATTTTTATTCTGAAATGTTTATATGTTTTAATCCAGGTACAGAACCAGGATTTCGGATTCGATTTTTTTTCTGCACAGATTTCAAGATTGTATTTCTGGTGTCTGTAATTTTTCAAGATGATTGCGTTTTATATACTTGCATTCGTTAAATACAATAGCATAAGTCTAATTATTATAAATCTACATCTAACTATACTTATAAAGTATAGTTAGTATATTATTAACTATAGTTTTGAGGAAGAGTATTACTTTTGGTATTCTTTTATGGTAGTTAACATTTTTTGTTACTATGGCTTCAATCATGTTTGAAACATTTGGAGCAAGGCAGTATGGTTTTATTATTGTTTATCATTGCGTTCATCGCAGACAAGCGAGCTTATTTTAGAAAACAGATGATAAAGTATGTTTTTGGAGAAGCCAATTCGGAGTAACCTTTCATTCTTTCCATACGAAACGTTATTATTATTCGTGTACATCAAATATTTAACTATAGATTGGGTCGAGTCATAAATAACTTCCAATTAATCTTCTTAAATTTATTGCAGCACTTATTCGAGGATGAATGTTGTTGCTTTTGCAGCATGTACAAGTTACAGAGGTGCTTATCTTTTAAAATGACGTAGCAGTCTCTAACCTGGATAAACTATTTGAATTTTTATATACGTGGGAAGTTATTTGTGAGAACCCAGTAATTATACGATTATTACGTCCTTCTGAACATTATTGGGTCATTTATATCCGATGGGTTCTTTAATGGGTAGAAGGCTTAAAAAAAATCTGAAACAATTCATATAGCCTCTTTATAGATTCGAAATAAAGATTGTAATGGTTGATTTGAAAAATAATTCGTTTAAATATATTGTTACGGCAAATATATGAAGTATAGCATGTATACCTTTGGAGATACCCCGGAAAAAATCGACCAACGTTTACGGAGTAAGGGTTAATAAAAACCGGCCGGATGTTACTACGTTAATGACTGTAAAGCTTGCACGATATTATTGAAATGTCAACCGATTCATCGGCGACCGTTTCATGGGAGCAGAGTATGTAGAACAGTCTTCTATTGCTTGTAAACTTGGCAACGAGCAAAAACCGACGACAAATGTCTGGCAGCGATGTCGTTTGTTTGATTATTGACGGACATGTTTCTCGACCTTCGTAAAACCACCTCGGTCGTAAATGGTCGGGCCATTGATGACACGGATTACAAGCATGAAAATAAAACGATGAAACGTACTCTTGCGCGTACACAGTTTGTCGACGGTTTATTTCGCTGTCTCGGCTGAATCCTCGTTATTATATTCGTACGTACAGCTGGACCACTTCGTCTTGAACTCTGAGGGCGTGGCGTGAGCAGAAGTGGGACGTTGTTTGAGATAACCGTTATGGGAAAACCTTTAATTGGTTACTCAAGGACGTAACTTCTGCAGCCTCGTACATTCAGATTTTATTCTTAGTGCTTCTCTTTTTGACAAATGATACTGCGTTATGCGCAATTCGTTAAAAATGAAAGGAGAACATTTATAATAATAATATAGAATTGTTTGTCAAAAGGACGAGGGGTGTGAAAAGAGTCAGAGTTATTTCTCATGTGTGAAACCGGAAACATTGTATCCTTGACAGGCCAAATGAAAGCGTCCATACAATGGTATTTACCTGTTTGAAGTCAGCTGAGATAATCATTACGGGGAAGTTTTCAATTGGTCACTCAAGGACACAGCTTTTTCAGTCTCACACACTGAAACTGTTTTCTCAGTGTGTTTGTTTTTGACAGGCAACATTATGTTGTGCTCAACTCGTCAAGAATGAGAAGACAAAATTTATAACAAGAACACAGTATTGTTTGTTCAATGAACAAGGGTTGCGAGAGGAATCAGAGTTGCTTCCCGTGTATTGTGCTTTAGTGTGTACAAGCAGTGGAAGTCATGAATTTCAAACGGGCACAACTCCAACAACCAACATATTGAGGGAAACAGTTCTTCTATATTAATTGTTTTAATTTTACTTGTGAATAGTCTTTATACAAACATTTCTATGTTGGTCTAAATGTCATTGGATAGACCTGAATACCCTGAAACACTCATACCAATAACTCATACAGTGTCAGAAAGTGGACCTGACGTGTTTTGGAATTCATGGCTCAAATTGTGTCTCTGACCAATCAAGTGCTGGCATCACTATGACATTCTTCTACCATACAAGTCTGCTGGAAATTTGGAGAATTATCACGTGCAATGACTTCTGCTTCTTCAGGGTCCAAGTTTCAGTTGTCGAGCTGTACTGTCTCAGCATTCGGGCGGTACGAATTATCTTTATTGCTCTTCTCGTTCTCGTTCTTGCTCACCGAGAACACCTAGGACACGTGCTATTCATGTGACGAACAGCGTGTAACAACGATATCTCGAAGTCTCGTAATTTTGGTATCGCTTCTCGCATCTCGGACAACTGAGGGGGTGACGCTCGTCCAGTTTCCATCAGAATAATTTTGATTCCACTGCTTTCCCTAAATATTTCTTTCTTCGAAAAGAAACGTTTATTCTTTTACTACATGAATGATTGATGAGGTTTTGTGTTTGCTTCCTTGGAAAGAAAATTCTTTGTCAATATAAGAGGTTTGAAATATGAATCTCAGATTGATCGTACTGTTTTAACCCCTCTCAAAACATCGGATAAAAATCAGGATTACTTTTCAAAGTGTTTGCTACATTATCCAATAATTAGTCAAGTTGAACATTTGAAACTTTTGTTAATAAAATCTGAAATATTCTCGTTTCATTTAGGGGAAACTTCTGACTGTGCCTTCGAATCCCCAGTGTGCCAGCGGAGGGCTAACCCTGTTAGCTCTCAAACTTTCGGGAACAACCGTGCACCATGTGATGAAATTTTCTGAGGTAAAACGTATGTTAAACTGACTATTTCATTACAATGTATGTATATACCTGATTAGTCGTTTGTTGCAGTCGTTTAAAACTGTAAAATGTAGTTTATATGGTAGGTTTACAGGGTACAATAAATATCTGTGCCTGGACCAGTACGGTGGCTCGTAGCACACGGTGAACGATTTCCGGAACGCTTATACGCGTTCATCGTCCTCAGAGGGTTAAATGAGTCGCTTTATAACAAAATATAAGTATAATATTTGCAGCGTTATTAAGCCCCCGTAGGCAATCTGGTTGAATTTTTATTTTTATTGAAAACGTTTTAAACATTTGCCATAACGAAGATTGTATAATATAGTAGAAACACTGATAAGTATCCCAGAATTTCCTCAGATTTTTTGAAAGCCCAAAACAGTCAAAAAATTAGGCTTGAACATGAAAGACCCAGTTTGCCTACGGAGGGTTAAAATAAGAATTTTTCAAACTGTTGTTGAATCGATAGCCAGACAGTTCATTAAAAGCCGCGAAAGATGAAATATTTTCATACGTGCAGATTTCGCCGATGGCCAATTTTAAAGATATTTGGCATCCGCTCGAATACCTAATAATAGTGCTCCTCTTCTTGGAGTGTTATCTAGGTCAATGCGTCTATTTGTTTCCTAGGTTCTCTGTGCTGTTGTATAGCAACTCTGTTTGCAGGCGTCGAAGTATAAAGGAAACTTACTTTTCTGATCTGTAGATATCTTATGTTTTCTGCCAGAAATTCTATACTCTTCAATCATTGGACACTTTTGTGCCTTCGTTTCCTTCTTTCGACGATTATGATCTTTTCATTATGCCAGACAACGTTGAGAATGGATTCAATCAAAGCATAGTGAGGGGAATGGACCAGATAATGAAGCTTAATGAATATTAATGACTACACGCGTTGAGTAATTTAAGTACCAATGAAGAAACGTTCAAACTGGCCCTTAGACCTTTCTGATGAATATTATTACGATGTTAATTACTAAAAAAATGGTCTCCTCTTGATTGTGCAATCAAAAATATGAATACAGTGGAACCTCGATTGTTTGAACACGGATCAACCGAAAATTAGTCTGCATATAGGGGTCATTTTCTGGCTAAAATTATGATCGTTAAATCACTCTGTATTTTACATTCTACAATAAAATTATTATTTTTATGCGAAATATGGTGTAGAGCCCAAGGGTTCTTCATCTACTAATGTTTTATGCCAGTATATTATGTACGCCAGTTGCTACTGATTTAATCAAATTAACAATCTTCCAGTTTTCCAGTACTTATAGATAGACTGCATATGTTTATGCAAATATACATTTTTAGAGTTCAATATGTTTTGTATCAACGCAACTATAGACATGAAACTTTAACAAAACTGACTTTCGTTCTGTATACGTTTAAAAATGAACTTTCTATTTTATCACGGTTTTAAATGTGCGTTTTTCAGATATTTGGGAATGTTAAATTGCATAAACATCCGCAGTCTATTTATAAAACAGTTTCGTTGATATTATCAGCTCTGTATAATGCTTTTCTAAATCTCGAGAATCATTCCGTCTGCTTGGGTGGTAGCAACTGTAGATTTGAAGACATTCGCGTTCCGTATCAATAAAACAGTTCCATCTGTATCATAGGCTCTGTGAACTAATTTTCTAAGTCTTCGAAGATTATTTCGCCTGCTTGGGTGGCAACACCTACACACTTGGACAAATTAGCAATCTTTAAGTCTTTCTGTATCAATAAAATGATTTCGTCCGTATGATAAGCTCTGCAGAACAGCTTTCTGAATCTATGAATATTATCTCTCCAGCTTGGGTCGCAACCGCTATTAACTTGGAGTAATTAGCGCTCCGTATCAATAAAACATTTTCATCCCTATCATAAGCTGTGTAACATAGTTTCCTAAGTCTTCGAAGATTATCTCGCCTGCTTGGGTGGCAACAGCTATAGACTTGGACAAATTAGCAATCTTCAAATCTTGCTGCACTAATAAGACGATTTCATTCGTGCCATAAGCTCTGTAGAACAATTTTCTAAATCTTCGAGCATTATCTTGCCTACTTAGATCGTAAAAGCTATAGACTTGAAGAAATTGGCGCTCCGTGTCAATAAAACAATTTAATCCGTATTATAAGAATTTCTAAAATAATTTTCTAAATCTTTAAGGATTGTTCCACCTGCTTGGATGAAACTAGTTATACACTCGGAGAAATTAGCGATGTTCAAGTTTGTCCATATCAATAAAGCAACTTCATCCGTGTCATAGGCTCTGTAGAATAATTTTCTGAATCTTCGACGATTATCTCGCCTGCTCGGGTGGTAACAGCTGTAGACCTCAAGAAATTACCGTTTTGTGTCAATAAAACAATTTTATCCCTATCATAAGCTCTGTAGAATAATTTCCTAAATCTTCAAGGACTGTCCCACCTGCCGAGGTTGCAACAGTCATACACCTGCACAAATTAGCAATGTTCAAGTCTTTTCGTATCAATAAAACGATTTCATCCGTGTCATTGGCTGTGTAGAATAATTTCCTAAATCTTCAAGGACTATACCACCTGCTGTGGTCGCACCAGCTATACAGTTGCACAAGTTTGCAATGTTCAAGCCTCTCCGTATCAGTAAAACGATTTCATAGCTCTGTAGAACAATTTCCTAAATCATCGAGGACTATCCCACCTGCTCAGGTCGCAACAGGTATACACCTGTACAAATTAGCAATGTTCAAGTCTCTCCATATCAATAAAACGATATCATCCGTATCATGATCTCCGTAGAACAATTTTCTGAATCCTCGAGGATCGTTTCGACCGCTTTGGTCGGCGCACCACCTCAGAGTGCATCTTTGCATCTCTCGGCCGTTCGTTTTGTGCATCTTCTCCGCTCGCCGGCAGGCATGCATTCTGGACGTTGCATTTACGCCTCATTTCATTATTTTCAACGCGAGTCGCTCCGTGCGGTTTCTCTCTTTATCTCGGTTGAAAAACGAGGTTGCTCCGGCGTGTGTTGGCGTAGGTCGCGCACAGTTAAGCCGTGATTACGCACGCGTAGGTGTTCCGCACTGTCGCGATAAGATCGATGAAATCGGACGATAAGATCGATGGAAGATCCACGTCTTAACAGCAGGAATTGACCGAGCTCATAATTTAATAATATTGCGCCCCGTGCGTTGAATTACGAGCGGCCGACGACGCATCGAATGGCCGCGGCACGGCGGCGGTCTCTTTTTGCGAAACGCCTTTGCACCGTGCCAATTCGCGTCGTTTCATTTTTGCACTGATCTTTCCATTCCATTGGAAGCTATTGTTGCCGATGAAACAGGTTCAACAGCTACTTTTGAGCCTTCCAGCTTTGGAACTTTCGGAAGAAGACGCGCACGTGCTGGAATTTTCTGCAGTAACACGCGCGTATTTTGGGAATTCTTTTTTTGTGGAAGAACTAAACATCGCGTCTTTATGAAACTTTGCAGATGTATGCATGTACGTTTGTGGTTTGTTTATGAATTTTTGTAGATTGTTATCATCTACTGTAGTATTTATTCATCGGGGAAACAGACAGGTTGAAAAAATTGACTCGCACGATGACTGCTCTTAAAGTCGTCAGAAATTAAAAACTTAAGAAAATTCTTAATTAGTATGAGTGTGGCTAGCACCTGAACCACTCCAAAAATCGTAAATATTAATATACTTAGTTTTCCGTCGTTCAAGCGCTGGCCACACTCATACTAATTAAGATATAATACGGTCGAATAGAGAGGTTTGTAGAACACAAAAACAGCTGCGTCCGGACACTGTAGTGACACATAGCACACGGTATCAAGATTTCGGAACCCTGTATGTTCATCCTTCTGAAAGGGTTAAGGAAATCAAATATAAATAGTATTTTTTAAGATTATGGAACGGAGTTTGTGTACTACTTAATAATTCACAAAGTTACGTTATTTTTACATACAACAATTTTACAGAATCAAAATAATAAACATTGTTTGGATTAACCTTTTACAAATTTAATAAAGTTGTAAGAAAATAGTTAAATATTTTGAAATTACTCTTACTTAATATGTATTCGAAGCTGTATGAACAAAAAATTGAACAAAGGTACAAACTTCTATGAAAAATAATATGCACTTATGTGATCATTAGGCAACATAATGTTCGTTATGCCTATAACAGTATTTGAATTTAAAAAAGAAAAATGTGCACGTGTGTGTCAATATTCCTGAAAAAGTCAACTGCTAAAGACTTCACTTTTAAAGAAAGAAATTTTGCAATGTTAGTTCAATATACTTAGTCGTAGAGTCAGAAATTCTAATTAAAAACGTCTTGATAAGTGAGAATTTGTTTTTGCATGTAAGTGTCAGGAAATATTTGAACGCAGCAGTCTGTGCTAGAGAAACATGAATATTCTGGTCGAGGAGTATGTTTACTTTATTCCTGCAAAAATTGATAGGTTAAAAGGAAGTGAGGGCAAATAACATGATCGAGATGATGTTTCACGAAGAGCCACCATCCTGAGAGTCGTACTTTACATAATCATAACACGTAAAAGTAAATTGAAAGGATGTTTCTGGCGTAGTCTCAATGTTCAGGATAAAAGGGTACAAGGTTATGCTATGCTTGCAAATTAACCACTTTCATACAGTATACACAGTGGTGCTTCTGATTATGTAATAGATGTAGAGAGAGTCATTTTGAAAACAACTTGACATGTTATCAGCAAACATACTCTTTAGTATTACAAACAGTACAATTTTCTAAGTGACAATTTCTTTTGGTATTCGTAACGAAGGATGCTGCTTATAATTATTGTACTATCTAATTTCTTATATTCTTATTTTATATAAATCTTCATATTATTTATAGAATATTTTACTGAACTTCATAGAATTTGCAAGATATGTACTACCAAAGGGTAAAACTTACGTTTAGGGGAGGCAGCTCCGATGACCTTGACCTTGACATATGTTATGAAGGTCACCATCTCGAGTAACCCCCAGACGGTTTTAGCCGTCGCTCGTTTTTTATTAAAAAATTATTACCTATTGAAAATAGGTCACGAATAGAACCAACTTTGCGATAAAGTTGATATATATCGTAATACTTGATTATTATTAATTGAAAAATTTGTTTCAAACTTCACTGTATTGGCGGGGGAGGGGCTCAGCTCCTCCCCCCACACCCCCCCCCGAAACAACACAACCCAATCTATCTTTAAGATAGATCAAACTATCCAGCTCTCTATTTAATTAAAAACTGAGTTAGGGTAGGTTAGATTATATCACTTCGGGGTGAGGGTGCAGGGGGAGGGGCGGTGTCCCTTCCCTGCACATGCGTAGAAATTAACGAAGATAATGTTTGTAATAAAAGCATACTAAGTAACATACCAAGTACGAATAATAAGGGAAATCAAAACAAAGCAGTAGGTTAAGGAATGTTATAATCGTTTGTATATAATACGTCCTATATTACTGATATCAGTCCGTCACATAGCTGTGTATCTCTCGGTTAGACCATTTCAAAATTTCCAACATGCATTTACACGAATTTATCAATATAACGTACAATTATGATTCCTTATGGAATTTTTTGTGTGAGAAAAAAGTTGTTCGTAGCAAAGTAATATGTCCAAGGTGTCAGAATGACTTAACACTAGCTCATAGTTCTGGAAATCATTTATTTCATTGCACGAAGACATATTATAAAGTTATAAAAGGCCGAAAGCGATGAAGAGTGACGTGCGATTTATTATATAATCTTCATATGTTAATAACTTTTTAATAAAAAACGAGCGACGGCTAAAACCTCCTGGGGGTTACTCGAGATGGTAACCTTCATAACATATATCAAGGTCAAGGTCATCGGAGCTGCCTCCCCTAAACGTAAGTTTTACCATCATAACGTACGAATATTTGACAAAATATAGTATGACTAGCTTACAACACGTTGAAAAATCAACGGTGCAAGATGTCGTATGTGCTTGTATCAATTTTTCGGATATTGTTAGCTTACTATGCCTTATGGTATTTGAGATATTTTTGGCCAGACAGGGGATCCCAACTGAGAATTATGTATTTAAAAAATAGTAAACTCGGGGGTAGCACACCCCCACGGAAAAACTTCCAGTCGCTAAGGTACTCATGCACCCTTTTGGGGTAAGAACTGATTGCCTACTGATTTTCAGCTTCCTAGGCCTTATGGCTTTTGAGATATTTTTGCCCGGACAATTTGCTTCTTTCCATTGAGAAACGATAATCGTTTCTGGCAATCTGCATTCTCAGCAAATGCTTTCAGTTACTAAAAATAATTGATAAGTGTTCCAGAAGTGGCTAGCACGATAAACATTTGATAAAATAATTTTGTATCGAGAAAATATTATATTATTATTTATTACCACATTTTTCAGCATGATTCGCAACCTAATATTTACTTTATAAAATTCGAAATAGAAATTCGTGATTTCCTTTTTCTTCTATACTTTATTGTATTTGTCAAAGGTAAAAACAGGCTACCTTAACGGACGGAAGATAGATTAAAAAATAAATTAGTTTCATTAATGATAAACTAACAATTTATTCAAACATTAACCCTTATCTGTCCCTCATTTTGTCAACTTAATTTGTCCCTTGGTGTCAAATTGACACAGTGGTAGAAAATCAATATATCGGAAAGCCAAATAGTTACATTCGCAAATTCTTTTACTGAAAATAAAAAATTGAAAAATTCTGTACATTCAATACATTCAAACATAAGATTGTCCGCATCATTCACAAATAATAAAGCGATGTGCAAGGTACACTGCTTTTTCATATTTCTCGTTTTTTGTGAAAACAATGCGTCAAATTGACACGATGGACGGATGAGGGTAAACCTAATATTTATTAAAAGTTGCAACAGAAATCTTTGATTCCCTTCTCGTTTGCATTCCACAGAAAAGGTTCGAGTCCTCCATAAAAAATCGCTCGTTTTTCGCCGTTCGATCGTTTTGTTCTAACACGAGAGCAATTACACCGGTGTATCGGTGTACCGTAGGTGGTTCTCGATCACGCCAGCCGTCAGGACGATCTGTCGATCCTAACAGAATGCAACGAACTTATCAGTCGTCTTACGAGCAGTTGCTATGCGATATGGAAGGGGTCCCGGAGAAGTCACCTACTAGCTCGACCAGTCAGAAGTCAGTGTGTGTAAGCCGGCCGGTCGCGCCAGCTCCTTTTCTGTCTTTGCTCCGGTGCACCATCGTTTTCCGAAAAATCCTTCCGCCTTCGTGTCCATTCAGCTCCGTCTGTCAGCAGCGACAATAAAAAAGTGTGTCCTTCGATCGATTCAACCACCGAAACGAAATTCGAAAACACCGAACCGAAATCCAGCGAAGTCCACTCCTCGCGCGGAGAAATTCTGATACACGTTGTTGAAAAATTCGAAAGACCGATGAAATTGTTTGTTTGAATTTAAACTGACGGCTGGAAGGTTCGATCGATTGTGAGAAAGTGATTGCAGAGGTTCGAACCTGCTCGTTCATTCATGTAGACAGATCGAAGTACCTGAAGAGAAGACTGAAGTTTCGGTACCGGAGGCTGGATGGTTATTGACATTTGTGTGTTTATTGATCTTTACGCTGAAGAGAATATAGAACGTTCTGTTTGAATGTTCCTGTCATGGAGTTTTGTAGGAAATCATAATATTTGGAGACGGTAAAAAATCATGTATGAGTAGAATAAATCGTGTGTTGATATCAAAGGAGAATCAGTGGGTGGTGTATGAATTGTGTCGACTGTTTCGATGAACTCTGTGCAAAGGGAACTCAATAGTGATTTTGGATTTGGGAATAAAAGAAGAAGTATGATACGGTTTGTTACGATCTGAATGTTCTGCGTATCTCGAACGTTATCAAAAATCGATCGGTTCGAATCGAATTATCGTTTCAAAAAAATACGCAATAAGTAGTCGTTTATTGATAGATCGGAGATACACTCGGAAGAGGAATTCTTACTGTCTAAAATGTGAAACTGAAAATGAGTGAAATATACCGGTACGAAGAATCGTCGTCGAAGGTAGTTCTGCTCTCGATTTATTAAGGAAGGAAACATACATAATAATGACGCATACGGAAGAAGCTACTACGACTTTCGAGTCGAAAACACCGACGGAACAGATGAATGGACATTCAATGGTGAATAAATCATACAGTATTAATATTTCTTTTATTTCCGTATCTATCAATATTTACTAGTGACGTCTGGGGTATTATCAAAATCGACAGCCTGGACACTTTAACTGTTATTAACGTTTTAATGTTAAAAAATATTTTCCAGAGCTAAATTGAACCCTCTGGCATTTTCTCCACCTTTGCAAGCTATAGATGATAGTTCCGCGTGACTCTGCCTTATACTGCTCTACATTGTTTTGCAAAGGAAAATCATTACGACCATTGAAAAAATGATACAGATAGACTCGAGTGTCTCCATGACTTGAGCCGTGTGTCATAATCTAAAAATGGCATAAGGGCAGTTAATAAAAGCTTCCAGAGTTAAATTATTTTTAAGCGATTTTGTTCCTTCCTTATCGTAGTTACATAAATAGGTATTCTGAAATTTGAATATTGATACCCAGTTTTTGGACACTGGTGCGCAAACGGAGTCTGTCAGACTCAGATTAAAACATATTGTTATTAAATATTTACAAAACTAATATGACAGTAATTGTTACATAGAAATGAGAGATGACATGTATTAGAAATTTTTATTAGAAAATGTTTCACAATTACATGACGAAAATTTAAAAAATTACAAAGAAATGAAGACGCGTTTCTTTTGTAATTTTGTGTTAAAGTATGAGTAATAGTACGTAACAAACGTTTTGTAATTAAGTGATAAAATACGAGTTTTCACAATGACTTTAAATATTAAGTATATGAATTTTTGCCAGAATTATGTAGTCCATCTTTGATTGTTTTTGAATGGTCGTTGTCATGCACACGTGACTTTATTTATTTGAATAACACGTATATAAAATAAATAAATGAGCATAACTGTGACTGATAACAAATATTCAAACACTACTAGAGTAGAAAATGTATAATATTCAATGTAAAGAAAGTATTGCAAAATGTATCCTTATTTAATCATTTTTGCATAAATTACCAAATACAATCGGTGTCTCCAAATTTATTTACGACAACCAAAATGTTAAAAGAAGAATAATAAACAACAATCTCCGCGTATCTGTTGCGAATTACGTTTGAATTCGGTATTACAGTGGGATCTCGATTATCCGAACTGTAATTAGTAATAGTTTCACTCACATTGCTACTATGTTTTGCATAAACATGGTTATTTTATTTTAAAATTTAAAATACATACTTGTGAAAAATTCAGTAAATACTGTCACTAGCAATAATTTTAGCCTGTAACTGATACAACGTGACCAATTTTCGGTGATCGGTGTCCGGTTGATCGAGGTTCTACTGTACTAAATATGTAATAAATTGTTCAATAGCGTAATCTCAGCAAATATTTGGTCCGTTGTAATATTCAGTCTGTGAGCACATTATCATCGAGCACCGCATTTAGCTCATTTACATTGGCATTCGACGGCTTATCTCTCGGTGTATCGAAAAACCCGTAGATAAGTTTATTTGTTCTGAAATTAAAACACATATCTAATAACGACCACATTTATATTTAGTTTGCTCCGTATCGTATCGCGTATGACTTTCAGCGTTTTCTCCGCGATGTCTGTTGCTGAACGCTCGAACATCCCTCGCGCACCGATTACATTATTTTTTTTTTTCGTTCCGCCATTGTCTCCGTATCGCCGTGGTTCAATAGTCATCGTGCAATAAACTTTTATTCGCCTCGACTCAGACTCGCGCGATCCGCGAAAAATCACTTCCGTCTTAACGAACGCTTTCAATAAAATTCAGTTTTAATTAGCCCCGATTTTTCGCGCATCGCTGGTGTAAACAATAAAAGATAACGCACGGAGCACGTTTATTAATACGACGCTGCGGTAAACAGGAAGGTCCAAACTGGAATAATCACACCTCCTTTCTGATTGTAGTTAGAAAAAAATGTTAAAGGAAAAAGGTGACTGGTTCAAGGAGGACTATATTTTCAAGACCATATTTTATTCGCAATTGTGACGATGCGTGTGTACGTTACAGTTGCACCATTTTTTTTTAATGGAAACGTATATTTTTTTTGGATGAATCAAATCCGTTCGTCATTCTGTGTAAAAAAGTGTTAGGATACAGTGGTCGAAAAATGATTAGTTCGTAAGATATTTGAAATACAGTAGAACTTCGATTATCCGAACACCGATCATCCGGAAATTAGTCTTCCTATGTTAGTTACAAGCTGGAAGTATCGTTAGTGACACTGTGTACTTAATTCAGCAGTACTCTGTATTTTATAGGTATTCAGAAATTTCGTTGCAATGTGAGTCATACCAGTAAATGTCTTTATTAAGAAAAATGCTCAAACTTGATAATTAAAAGTAACAGCTGTTCTTAATTTGTTTTCGTTTGATGAAGTCATATTTAAAAACAACATTGTTTATGGAATGACTCGATACAACATTTATCACTGATCCTGTACAATTCAGTTAAAATTCGTTAACCTGTGCCCAGAAAAACCTCAAATCTGCTAATAATAAAAATTCAGATATCACTATGTTCCAATGGTTCTGTAAAAATAGAGACTAACTAAGTTGAAGGTTCTACATCCGGACTTTTGTCAAATAAATCACTTGACAAGTGAAAAATAGTGGATCGATTATTCACATACCAGGTTCCCCTGTAAATAGTATTGAACACTGTGTTAGGTTTGAGAACATTTCACCATCAAAACTGAGTTAAACCTGTTTTAGTTACAAATAGATCTTTTTATGTAGAAACAAGTTATTATCAATATTTTTCGAAATTCTTGCAGTTGAGTCAGCAGAATTTTATACATTGTTTGAGATTATAGTTTCGAAAGTTCGATCGCCGTTAAATTCGCGAAATTCATTAGGAATCGTTGACGCGGCCTGCTATCGACACAATGGACGAACAGTCTTAGCCCATAATCTCCCAATCAAGGCATTCCAACATCTAAGTAATTAGCGAGTGACAGTACCTTAATTAGTTCACACCGGCTATTATTCGGCTCCGTAAGAAGTCGTGCCGTCACGGTAATGCCAGCTCGGCGTCAACGGTTCCTAATAACAACAAAAATTCGAAAAGTCTCTGTTGGATCGCGATCGTCGATCGTCGACCAACGTCAGTCGTTTCTCGCCGCTCAACAGTAGCAGGCGGCTCACAAATTCTCTGTTGGATCGCAATCGTCGATCGTCGACCAACGTCAGTCGTTTCTCGCCGCTCAACAGTAGCAGTCGGCTCACAAATTCTTTTCATATCGTCTCTTCAGCGAGTCCATCTGCTCGCGTAACTCACGCTTCGCGCTCAGCGCTGAGCGGTTCCGGTACTTCGGCTTTTCTCCTGACCGTCGGTCGAAGCCGAAACATACATCAATCATAATCACAAATGTATTTATTTCGAAGATGGCATAAATCGATTTTGCAAAAATTTTACTTTGAATAAATTATGTTGCGTAGTAGAATTCTTGCATGTCGAAACATGTCAGATAATACATACATAACGTATTTAAAAACGATATTAACCCTAGTGCGGTTGCGGGTCTTTCTTGACCCATCGCGTCTTCATTTATTTAAAAAACTTTCGCAATGATTACATTATAATACACGCGACTGGTCACTTCTATGCTTCCTTTGTCCTTCCGTTATATTATAAAGTTGAAAATATGAGTTCCATACATTCGGTGCATGTTTGACTCAAAAACCGTGAATGCATAGTCGAACGGGGGAACGCACTGGAGTTAATTATAGGAAGACCTGATATAATTACTGATACTCGTATTATTAACCTGTTGAGGCCTGAAAATTTCGAGAAGAAGCGTGCAGTATGCACTGAAATTTTTCACGGTAGGACACGTGTTCAACTGAATATTTCGTTACGATAAATGTGCAAAATTATGACAAAAATCCATAAAGAGCTATTGCACCGATTTCGAACAAGATCCTCTGCGATCGACAACAGTTTGCGTATGTTCAACGTGCAGGTCACGTGGCGATTCGTGGAGGTACGAGAATGTTTTCGTCGTAATTGATCGGGAGATTTCGGTTGTCGTTCAGGTTATTCCCCTTGCAGCGCGTGCTATGAATGAATTAACGTTTCACTGCAAAACGAAGGCCACACCGATAGCACACGGTTTCTGTGGAACACCTTGACACCGAAACTCCTTCGAACCGTATTCGATCGCGTCGAAGTGCATCGGTACACAGGGTGTGCACGAAATCGTGTTACAACAGAAACGCTTTCTTCGTGCAAAAATAAGTTGAAAATGAAGAAGAAAATTGTTTGCTAGCCTCCAGCGGTCCAACAAATCTCAGTGATTGTCTCAACAATCACGACAATGTTGTTTCAGTCCTTGCATTTTTAAAAACTGTTGGCTTATACAGTAGAACCCCAATTATCCGAACACTGGTCATGTGAAAATTAATTCCTCTTCCACGTAAATTACAAACTAAAATTATCATTAGTGACACCATGTACATACTTATTCCACCGTGTATTTTTATATTCTAAACCAAAAGTTTCATTTTTATACGAAACATAGCTAAACTGTGATTAATCTTGTTACCAATTACAGTTCGGATAATCGAGGTTCTACTGTATTATAAAAATTAATGTAACCGTAATCGTAATTTTTGATGTATTCCTGTCTACAGCAAACCCATACACTCTGATTACTGTATTAATAGTACCCCCGTCCTACAGCTGTAACTCTGTATCTTATTGTGGTTGCTAATGACCTTGTTGTTGATGCGACCTTATAAATAAATTATGTTAAAAAAAAATTGTTCGCCACGAGGTTTCGTTTTTGAGGAAATTGTTTTTATATAGGATGTTCGTTAGGTACATGTGTAGTCAGTATTAGGTTGTTTTATGATAAATGTTGAATTTTGATATCAAACTGTGAGTGACGTTATCTCAGTTTTACACTTTGACTATCATGTCACTCATGCGTGTGTGACGTATAAATTCAGTTGCTATTTATCTGAACGCGAATACTATTAATAGACTGCGAAATTTGCTTTATCAATTTAACATATCCAAGTTCGTGAAGAATTCACATTTTATAAAGTAAGTGGAACAAGAAATATACTTTTAAACATTTCAACCGCAAAATGCAATTCTGCCATAGTTGCGTTTCATCAGCTACATGGAAATCAAAAATAAAGTCTGACAATATATATATTTACATAAAAATCCGCAGTCTAATTATTAGTAAAATATTTCAGATTTAACAGAATCAGCAAGAACTATAAATAATTGATAATATTATTAATTAAAAAGAATGTAATTATAGAAGTGTAGGAAGTTGTGACGTTTGCAGCCTACACACTATGGCAGTCAACGTGTTAAAATAGAAATTGTTGAACGAAGTAAGAACCGAGTGGATTAATAGAATTTTGTTAACAGTATGCGAGTTACGTAATTTCAGTTTGATAGAAATCTGGGTTTCCAAAGGCGACGAATTCCCTGCAGGTTTTCAATTTCGAGAGATTTTCTTCCTGTCAATGGAGGTCCACGAATCGACACTAAAATTTTAAAGAAAAAATTAAACAGATCTGTTGGTTTAGTGTAGAAAGATTTTAGTGTGCAATATTTCGATTCCAAAAATGTTTGCTGACGGAGATAGAGGGTCGGAGTCTTTAATTTGGAGGTAGATCGATTTCCTTGTATTCTTCATTTTTGACTTACTTGTGGAAAAAACCTCTGTTATGGTTGTGCGTCGACTTCAAACACACCTGGTACATACAGATTTCAGCGGCTCAATAACGTATTTACACGTATACAGGGTGGGCCACCTTTTCGGGTACGATTGAAAAGGGAATTCTTCCTGCAGTATTAAATTGAAAGGGCCAAATGAAACGTTTTCATACAAGGCTTTGTTTTCGACAAAATTATTTATAAAAATTTGAAGAGTATGTGTGAACTTACATACGATGTAGTGTTTAGAATGCGATTTTGGACAGTTATTATGTTTGTGTACAAGGTGTACGTCATTTGGCAATCGTTAAGGTTCAATATTACACGAGACACACTTAAAAATTATCTATTCTATCGAATTAGAAATTGCTGAAGATTGACAATTGATTTCTTCGAAAACGAAGGCTCGAATGAGAAATATTTATACTGCACTTCTAATTAATTTTTGCATCAGAAAGCACCTTTTTTCCATTGTATAGCGATCTCGACAGGACTCTGTATACAGTGGATTAAAATTTTTTTCCTGAAAATTGAATTTGAAAATTTAACGATTTTACAATTACAGTCATATGATTTAAATATTTTAAATAATACAAATGGATTTTTAAATTATTACTTACATTATATTGTTTGCTTTTCTGATATTAAGAGATATTTTAAAAATGTTTTATTTAACGTGTTTTCATTTTCCAATTTCTAGAAACCTTTGAAAACGACAAAAATGAATTCACATGATACACGTAATAAAAATA
The DNA here is from genome assembly GCA_916610135.2 of Macropis europaea. Classification (NCBI taxonomy): domain Eukaryota; kingdom Metazoa; phylum Arthropoda; class Insecta; order Hymenoptera; family Melittidae; genus Macropis; species Macropis europaea. The sequence goes on along the minus strand of OU744345.1, from coordinate 17,061,481 downwards.
GTAGTAATGAGTATTGATGATGCAAAATATTAAAGTTCTAAACAATTTTCTAAATTGATTCCTTTGAAAATGACGTTTTGTAGAGAAAAATTTTATTGAACAATTTTTAGGTACTTTTATGTATAGAATTGCTATCCTTTTGACTCTACCAAGAGTTATGGTTCACCTTGTACACCGGGTACAGGAAGAACATCACGCAACATGCGGTTCGTCTTACCCGTATGATTCACACGAAGAACGATATTAATCGTTTGAATTTTTACGTGTATTGAGGCACTATTTTCAGATTTTGTTCACATTCACTCGTTGAATCCCTTTAAACTGATACGTTTGAAATTTATTACACTTGTAGATCGATTAGAATTTGTTATACCGATGTATAGCAAAATTTATGCTTTTCACGGTTCGATCACAATTTTAGAACAGTGAGAACTTCTTAACCCAATATATGTATAATACAAATAAAATGAAACTCGATGGGTTGAAAAATATTATTTAATATATCTCGATTTAACAATTATGTAAGCTTTACAATGACATACTAAACAAATGACGTATCCCAGACGTCTTTGTATGTCAAGGGGTTAACAACTAATTTAAGCATGTAAATTTTTACTTAAAATTTATTATAGAAAATCTTCCTTTCAGTTTGTTTATTACTTGGTATTTATTACACGTAGAATTTATTATAATATTCAGTTGTATGCTCCTTTTTCATAAAGAACTGCAGTTTTTTAAGTACTATTTCAATATTTGAATATCACATTTGCTTTCTAATTATTAATGAATTATTTTTTTAATAATTTTATTGATATTTGAATATCACGTTTACTTTGTAATGATCTATGAATTAGTTTTTAATCATTTTTCCTATGTTGAAAGAGGACTGAAATAATAGTATGTATTAAGAGTATTGAAACTAATACCTTAATGCGATATTCGTCCTATTTGTCGAACTTATATGGTGAGTCTTAACTTTAACACTTTGACTGCCATGTCATCTTTACACAGGTGACACTTGGAGTCAATCCCTGTTCATTTGATCATGTGTGGTATTAAAGAATGTATCTTATAGGCTTAATAGAACCAATAGAAGAGTTATCAATAGACTGCGAATATTTATGCAAATATACATTTATAGACTACAATATTTTCTGTTTCAATGTAGTTGAACAAATAAAACTTTGTTGAAAGTATATTTTATGCTTTAAATGTTATGTAACGTACTTTTAATTTCGTTTGCTTTACAAATTTGCATCCTTCAGGTATTCGGACATATCAAATTGCATAAAATTCCGCAGTCTAGTTATGAAAGTTACAATATTATTGATTCAAAAATATATAATTTGTGGTTACATTAATTTCGCATAAAAATGTGAAAGGTTTTTTATTTTCATACGCTACAGGGTGGCAGTAAAAGTACTGAATGAAATTTTTTGACGACGTGTTCAATCTTCTGCCGGATGACAGGTAATCGGTGACCAATCGGTCGAATCAATGACCTGAACAGATTCGTGGAAACGCGCCTCGACAGGAAATTTCCGAATTTCTTCGGAAGAGACACGACGACGAGCTCGCAGAATTTTCCATATGGCGGTTAGTCATCCCCAATCGCGGTAACTGACAATGAATGAAGTATTCGTTTTCGAAGTGTGCAACACTTTGTGAAAGATAGACAGCAGATTTATTGCCGAGCGGATGCAACATCTGTACGGATAACTCCGATAATTTTCATTTCTTCGCTTGAACTTGCGTTATCGAGATCCCGTTAACAGCGCGTGGGGTCTTTCCGCACGGGATGGGTCGAAAATAGCGACACAATCAACAAACTGATGATGCTACACCTAATAAAGTGTTGAATCGATAGAATATATTTTTTAAATAAAAATTGGACTCTAAGAAAATCTTTTTTAAGACTGATATCGTAGATATGGTGTAGACATTTGTGTGAAATTCAGTAGAATGAATTTTGCTATAGATTACTATTATTCTTTTCTGTTTGTTATTAGCAGACTCGCGGATGTTTATGCAATTTAACATAGTCATGTATTTGAAATGTATAGATTCAATTACATGAGAGACTTAAAAAGTACATTTCTTAAGCAAATGAAATATAAAATATTTATATGAAGTATAATATATTAACATAAAAATTGTTGAACCCTGAGCATAGTCTAGTTATTAGAATGAACTATCAGTTGACTGTTAAACGAAAATAAAAACGAGTAAATTGTTCGAATGTTTCGGTGCTCGAGTATTTGATTAATTTTAAAAATAATTATTTCTGGGCCTCTGTACTTCCACTATTACAAACAATGTTAAATACATTTTCAAGGGACCAATGTGTTATGTGTGTTACAATAAAACGTTACCAATGTGCACTTGTTTCCAAAAACATTGCAAATTGGAGATTGGCCACTTTTCTACCAAGGTACAGATACAATTCTCTAATCATTTTGAGTAGCATAATTATGGTTTCACTACTGCGTATACGGTGTTTAAATTATTTTTAAATTTTCTATCCCACCTCTTCCAGAAAGAGAGTATTAAATACTTAACACGTCCAGCGTCACAGTGAAAACAGCCATACCTAATCAGACACGACATCATCTACTATTTTTTATATAAATCGTAAAGAAAAAAAAGATTTGAGTACTCAGTCGTGTTCTTCTGATCCTCCATTATTGTTTCAGTATGAAGTTTGTTCAGAATTTTAATGACAATCAATAATAATTTAATTAAATTAAATCTGAAATACCGGTCTCCGGTGATCCCCACGGTATTCAACGTGTTAATTCACTCACAAAATTTTTCAATCGAACGTCATGGTTTATAGCACACAAGAGGTTCTGGTGTATAGAAAAAATTATGCACGCGACTTTGTCCGTTTCAAGTAATTAAGTAGGAGGAGTTGAAACGATAACCTTGTTTATTGACGCGGTTCAATAGGGAAAATCGTGGATATTAATAATTGGCATGATTCACATGGAAACAGAAGATCCAGCGTTGCACTCATCGAACACCCTTCGTTCCTCTTTAAACCGGTGATGGAATTATTGCAACATCGTCCTTGCATTCTTATGAATACAAATTTCGACTGTGTATTTTTATGCGTTCATCGTGTTTTTCTCATTCTCATGCTGACGAATGGGACAACTTTGTTTTTTCTCTTTTGTTTTACGTAACGAAACGGAGGATGATCGTATCTAGAATACAAAACTGTACTTATTTCTAAGTTGTAAAAAGGTCTACTATTTTTACTTTTATCAATTTAGTCGGTCATTATTGTTTTTGTTAGGTTTTTATAGGTTTCCTGTGATAAATTGTACTCACGTGCGATTGCAAATGAATTTTATTTGTACGTATAATTTAATAGCGAAACAAAAGAAGTGATTTATGATTTTTTACAACAACGCTAATAAACTTCTAATTTTTATGTACAGTGACTCACGAAGTTGATCACACGAATGCGTTATTTAAAATTTTCTTTTTTGCAGTGCAGTGAAGCAAAGGTGCTATAGCTGTAACAAATTACAGTTTATGTATGCCTCTGAAATTTCTAAATACTTAGGTATACCAGAAATTAGAAGGAATAGTAATTACGGAAACATTTGATCAATTTCGTGAGTCACTGTATGTATGTATGTAAATTCGTATTTTAATGTAAGAAAGATGATTTTTACTATATTCTGAGCAACAAGGTCATTGCAACAGTAATATAGGTATGCATGTGCAATACTGAATACTTAAACATTGTTTTCCTTCGTGATTTATATAGAAAAGGGAAATTTATGCGGTGTCTGACTAGCGATGGTTATTTTCACTGTGGCAGTCAATCTTAAAATACATTAAAATAAAAAGAAATTCCTAATCTAATACTTAAATGAATTAAAATTGAAGAGTTTATAACAAAAACAACCTTTGTCAAAGTTTAGGATGACAACACAATTTCACAGTTTTATGATTTAATTGGATCCAGTTCTTCTGCGATATAATTACAGACTACACTCACAGCAACTGTGCGTAATATGTTGAATATTTCTTGAGAAATTTCTTTATATTTTAATGTAATTTAACACGTTGAATGCCACAGTGGAAACAACCATCGCTAGTCAGATACAATATGAATTTCTCTTTTCTGTATAAATTACGAAGGAAAAAATGTTTAAATATTCAGTGCTGTACACGCGTACGTATATTACTATTGCAATGACTTTGTTGCTCAGAATATAGTAAAAATCAACAGTTACTTAATTGAAAAAAATTTACTGCGCCGGACACCGGTGACCCCCATGGCAGTGAACCTGTTAACAAGCCTTGCTTTATTTATAAATAAAATATACGGTTCATCAGACGAATTTTAATTTAATAAAAATTTCCGTAATGTTCGATGTTTGTTAAATAGAACTCTGAAAATTCTATTTCTTGTCACTGTATCGTACACGTCATAAATATTATTTACGATGCTGTTGTTAACGACAAATTTGTCATTGAGAGTGCACCACATTTGTATGATGCACATTTGTTAGCTGACCTTTTCGCTGATTCGTGTTTCCTACGATAAGTATTGCACATTTCGATTATAGATGAATAAGTTCAAGGTTCAGCTGGCGCTAGACGAACGTCCCTATTGTAAGTGTTTATGAAATTTCGTAGAATTTATAAACACATGGATGGTTTTATCGCGACCGCAAACATCACATTGACACAACATGGTAATCTCTGACGATAAGATGCATTAGAATGCTCTCATTTACGGTTGCTTTGTAAATACGAATAGCTTGTCGAAACGTGTTTACACGAATCGGTAACAAGGCCGTTGGTGTTTGTCGATGCAGAATTTAGCGAGTATTTTTGATTCGGCATGATAATTTATGCAACGCGATACGGAAGGTCAGTGCTGTTATTACATAAAATAGTTTCGCGTGGTCGTCACGTATTTCTGTCACAGTAAAATTAGAAACTCCTGTATGTATACAGGGGATATTTTTAAAATCAAATGATACTTTCATTACACTTTTTCTTATTTAGGATTTGACATTAAATAGAAACTTTTCTCTAGGTAACTTTTTTTTTCACGCCACCTTGAAGTTTCGCCCTATATTGTAGGGTTTGTTAAGGATAAACCCAATATTAATGGAATGTGAACTATGAGGATAATAGATCAGGAGTATGGAATACATATAAGGTGATTGATCAGTGACACTCTGGTTAAACTGTATGGATATGTTTAAATATGGAATAACAAAACTCTGAATAACTCTTTCTCTGACTCTTTATTCTCTGCACTCTTAAAAAACTGATTTGCAGCTCACACGCTTTCCCCTTTCTCACCTTAAACTATGCATCTGTTCCTAAAATTCACTCGGTCACGTTCGCCCTATGATCTTCTTTGTCAATCACACGATCCTTAATGCTTACAATCAGTCATAAACACTCGTCGTTCACACCTCAGCCTCTCGAACTTCGACGCGTTCTACAGTGACACTGTTTATACTAATCCAGACATCCGTTGTGCCAACTCGTCTCGAACATACCCAAAAAAACTCGCATGTCCTATAATATTAAGGGTTGAAAAGTTGGGCATAATTAATATTTTAAGTTAGTTTGTTTGTAATGTTCTAAACAATGGTACCATTTCTTTCTTTCGAAATTCATTAGTCACAGAGGTACACCTATTGCAATTCTTACTAAATGAGAGTAATGTACTCATAAACAAATTTTGACGAATTAATGAAACAAATTTGTTGTTTAATATAGAAAACCTCAAGATTGCAATCATTCAATTCGAAAATGTTTGCTTATAGAGAAGGAAGACGTTTTTATAACTTATTTTCTGAAATATAATTTGTATAATAACAATTTCTAATAAATTACTATTAGTAAAAACAGTAATTTTTATAGCATCCGCACTGGTCGAACAGTACAGCCTTTATTTTAAAACAAAATTTATTTTAACGTCGAGAAGGGGAATAGCAAATTTAGAACGTATATTTTGAGTATTCTAATTTTTAAGGAATTTAAGTCTTACACGGATTCGATGTTTAGAGAGACATTTTTAGGTCACAGAGGTGCAAGGTTTTATAGTCCCGTGTAATTTTCTCACAGGTTCTGTTACGGTAAACGAATTTTAGCGTTCAGTTCGAGAGACTCAGCAACAAAATAAATGCTTTACGCTGATTACGTTTCCCTGGCGAAAGCAGGACTCTAAATTTCTAACTTTAGTGACACCAGACGCTATTCAAATGGCACGAACAAGCGCCGTGCACTTTCGTATCAAAGACGGCCGTTTCGAAGGAATCTCTGCAAACCCAGCGAGACTCATTCGTACAAGAAAATTTATAACACGCTCCTGTGACCTATCCATGAAATTTTAATTTCGTCAAATAACTGCTAACTTCCAATAAAACTGAGGAACATCGACGTTACAGGAATGATAATATAAATGAAGCGGTGCATGATCGAATAGGTCAATATTCGTGTACTCAATAATACATATTTATGAAAAGTTATTACTTTTTAATTTCTGAGTAGATACAGGATTTTCTACTGTAGCACGGAGCTTCTTAATAAATAACTTTTTATTGTTCTTCAATATTATTTTTACGTATTCTCGTGTCACGTATTGAAATTGTTAACTCTTTTATTGAGAAAGATATACATACTGGGCGAATCTACGATGTTTTCGACAAACTGGGCTATCTGAGATAATCTTTGATTTTTTTAATGGTAGAAATAAATTATTGGGTAAAATACACCCGATTTAAATCCGATTGAAAACATATGGTTCATCCTAAAACGCCAGTTTACCAGAGATTAAATTCTACTAAAGATGTCCTTCTGTAAAATATTCAGGAAGTGTGGCATGGTGCACCGGAAATAAAGGAGTGCATAGATCATTGCATTTCATGCATGCCTTCAAAAATTGAGGCGACTGTCAATAGCCAAGGAGGTCATACAAAATATTAACCCTTTGCGATCGGATGTCGCCACTATGGCGGCATGATCTTTTTCTGTGAGTACATGTGTTATTACCATACTTTGCAAAATTACAAAAATTAAAATTGTTTTATTCTTATACACTGTAAGTAATATGCAACAAAATATATTTGCCTCAAAATAATTTCTTCTGTTATATCTATATATCCACTTATGAAATGAAATTTATTAAACGGGTATTACCCTTTGAGTATACAATAAGTATAATTGTTGTAGAAGCCAGAAAAGAATATGTACAATAATATCACAGTTGGTTAAGAGCATTGAAAACTTATATACCATCATATGCAAAAATAACTTTAAATGTAAACTTGCGTCGCCTAGTTTTTAGTGCCACCAAAAAAATGTGCCGATCGCAAAGGGTTAAAAATTGTTGTGTTGCTTTAATAAAATTGGAGAACAGAGATTTCGGGCGTTCTATTGACAACCGTATCGTTACATTTTATTGAAGCAAAAACTATAAATAAGCTCCTAAAGTTAAAATTTGTGGAAAATATTGGCAGCCCATAATGGAGTGACAGGGTACTCTAAATCTTCGAAAAGTGTCACCAGATAGTTCGTTCGGAGGCTCGCTTCTCCCGTGGCGACGCAACAGGATCTCCTTCTCGAGATGAATCGCGTCGTTTTATTATTGAAAATCCGGCGTTAGCATCGAGTCACGGTTATGGCGATCTAATCTGCACGAAGACGTATGGCAGCCGGATTCGTTCGTGGTTCAGCGACGCTGCGAGAAAACGTGCACGTTAAAGGTTCGTATAATCCGGGTCGTTGCGCGAAACTCCTTATCGTTGGTCCAGCCTACGAAACGAGGAAACAAAACGGTCGTTCTGCCTCCGCCATTTTGCCGTGGGTACTAACAAGCGGTCACAGCCGTACCCCTCTTCCCTTTCCCCGTCGCGGCAGGGAGAAGAAGAGTACCGACACACCACGACCGGAGAGAAAGAGATTTATCAGCGAAGCAACGCGAGATTAGCAACCCGATAGACGTGTAGATAGACCGTCGTTTAAATAAATTACCCTCGAAAGCCTCCGCTGGACCTGGACGTTCTCCTCCGGAGCCTGGATCCTCGTACCTGTTGCTACACACCCCTTTCTCCTTTCGTGTTTCTCATGTACCATCGGCACTGTCTCTTCCTTGCACCTAAATCACCTTTTCGTTCGTTCTGCGTCGGAGGTCCGAACCGTTCTGCATATTTTCAACTTTCCCTATACCGACTTTTCTTCCGTCCTCGCATCTCAGTACCGATTTGGGAACTTGGCGCGTGTAAATAATTTAAGGGAACCCATCACCCACTTCTACCCGCATGGAAGATTGCCGATCTTCATGACCCAGTTTCTCTCAGACTACTGAAGAGATTTCAATCAAACTTTGGCTGAGTACTCTGCCAATACCGCTGAATAACTAGAGTACACGATTTTCTTATAAATTTTTTATAAAGAAAGGTGCGTATTGCTTAATGAACCGTTGAAAAAGTGTGAATGATCATTTTGTTTCTCCGAATGTAGGCAATATTTTTCAAACTCCTTCATTAAGTATGTTCAGCAACTTCTTAGGATTCACCAGAGGAAGTTTTATTAACCCTCTATAACGCCATGTAACTTGGAAGTTACATACCGACGCATCTATATATATTTTTTAACTTTAATTTCTTTGATTTGTCGCTGTGAACAATTATATCCCATGACTATACTGTCACCACGGAGTCTGTTCGTTTATTATTATATTTATTTATGTTTATATACCGCGATACAAATTTTATCATTCATCTTTATCGTTTATCTGATGTATCATTTTTGTCATACGTAAGAAAATTCCGGTTATAGAGGGTTAAATTTGCTTTTCTAGATCCTGAGAAAATGGGTCACAATGAATAGAGAATAGAATTTCACAGGAGAGTCATTTTTTAGAGAAGCAGCGAGAATTCATCTGTTAATCGAATTGTCTTATTGATTTATCGAATTAGTTTGCATGTTTAGGTTTGGTGATACCTTTAACATGCAAGTAACTTGAAGGATAAAATTGGAACAGATGTTCCTAGAGCAATAAGGAGATGACCCTGGTTATGGAAGTCCTCGAAAGGGAGCAGTAAACTAAACTAGAAAATTCTGAGGGAAAGGGAAACCTTTCTTGAAGATCGTGTGAACCACGCGACTTCATGGCGACGCGTAACTTCGTAGTTAGAGCCTGTAAGCCAGACGTTTTATAGCCCTTTTTATTTGCAGGCTTGATTGGTTAGGCCCAAGATTTTCGATGGTGAAAGTTCTCGTTAAAATGAAGCTCTCACCACGATTCTGTCTGCTGCACCCACTTACTCGAACCCTACCTAGTCCGGCTTCCATCATCCATATGCCCGATTTTCCCAAAAACATTCAGATCAGGCCCTGGGCTTCAAGAGCCTTACGTCACATCAAGGACCTCCCTCTAAACACCCAACGTTCTCCAAAAACCACCACCTCTTCTCTCACAGTAACCAACCAAGCTAGTATTTCCCTCACCCCTATAATTCACAACAACCAATAGCATTTTTCCTTAAATTCACGCCTTCGTCTACATCCCTCCATACGTCATAATTAGTTCAGACCTCGCGAAGCGAACTCTTACTTGTGCCCGTTGGCCTAACAATAAGTCGAGAGTAAAAATTGAACTTGTGTACAGTTTAGAGAAGCGATCGAAAGTTTCTGTTAACCTCTTCAGGGACGAATTTTTTACAATATTTTCAAATCAGTGATTGTCAAGTAGAATAAAATATTATCAATGTTGCCATACGACAAGCTTTTTGTTTTCATTGTTGAGAGATTCTGCTGTGAATGGTTCTCCACCAGATTTTAATTTTTTTTCATTGAGAATAATTTCAATTTAAAAAAAACTAAACGTACACATGTGTGCCAGTGTCTCTGAAGTGGTTAAGCCGAGTTTGATTTCGAATAAAAGAAACAGTTACGTTGCTCAGCTCCAGTGAGGAGTTGCCTGGTCTTATACGAGGGTGAGTCAATAATCCGCACTGTATTATTGGATTGAACCATAAATAATTTCCAATCTGTCTTCTTAAACTTTTTGTTAATTTATTAAAGAGTGATTATTGTTGCTCTTGCAGCATGTCTGCGTTTTAGGGATCTTTACCTTCAAATATGAAGCAAAAATCGGTGGTCCAATAACCTATTCGAAGTTTTAGAAAGAAAAAAGTCTGTTATCTGTCGGAAGTTATTCATGACTCAACCCACTACTATTATTTATTAGAACAACAGTGGAGAACGTGCAATTATATCAGTATTCAATATAGCCTCCTTGTTTTCCAATGCACTTGTTCCAACGTTCCACAACCTTGTGAACGTGTTTGTCCCTCAGCCATGCATCTTAGGCTTCTTGCTTCTTTTTTTTCTTCGTGATTAAGACTTGTCTGACCGTTTCTGAACATCTCAATACATTCGTACACATTCTGCCATGGTAAGAGACTGTCCCCATGTTATACTGAAAGCTTTCGATGGATTTCGACCCCTGGTACACCTTCAGAGCACAGAAGACGGATCATGGATTGCTGTTCTTGTTCGGTGCAAACGCAGAGTGGCGCGGCCGTGTTTACTGTAAGCAACAGTAGCAAAGGGGCCTGACAACGAGTGATGGAGGTCAGAGACTTAGTTAGGCCATGACAAGGGCACCATCTCTCGACATGCATCTTGCACGTTCTCTGCTGTTGTTCTAATTAATTATAGAAACGGAGTGCGGATAACTTTTGACAAATCCTTGTATTTTGTTGTTTGTCGCACTGGATATTTTGGCAACTGTCGAGTCTTCGATTCATACTGTTTGAGGTTTTCGTTATTGTGAGCCCTGTGCAGGGGGAATATACTCCCAACATTTTGGTACCATTGCAGCTACCTTCGTCAGACGTTTGCGGACGTACTGATAGTGATGTGCGTCAGGATGTTCCTTTTTTATCTACCTATGTTCATATTCCGGATCAATGATCATCCAATAAGTTATTACCTGGTCGGTGAATTTAAAAAATGTCGAGTCTTTGTCAAATTGATGATAGTTGCTAGAGATGATCGAGTGTGAGCAGTGTTCTTGCGGAGTTTTGTTCCGACATTTCGCCAGCATTGCAGCTAGATTCATCAGAGGTCTGAGGACGCACTGATAATGAGTGCGTGTGCGGAATTTTGTATATTTAATTGGCCAGCTGATTAATTAAAAAATGGGAGGAGGGTGGTCCAGATGGTGTACAGTTGATATCCAGTGTCCCTGTTGATGTTCTTAGGGTGCTTCTGAAACTCTTGAGATTCAAAAGTTGGAACTTCCTTGATGTTGTTAAGATGCTTTTGGATCTCAAGGGCTTGAATATTGACAATATATTTTCCTTAAATACACTTACTCTCCTTATACAAGAATCTTTTTTAATTAGAAATTTAAAGTCGAATCAACTGCAGTGATTTTTAGCGACTATAAACAGAACTTACATATGCACTTTATGCAATCGAATAACCTCAACACAGTCTTAATATAGTAATATGTAATATTCTCCATAGAGTCTTCATATACCGCAGAAAATTTCAGTATTCTAACAAAAATTAATACAGCTTCTCTATGTGATGTACATGTGATTAAGCAAGAATCTTGCACAGAATAAATTCAGGAAATAACATTAACAAATAAATACATGGTGAAGATTAATCTAAATTTCATCTGTTCTCAAATACTGAACTTAATTAATATAAAACAACAACGATACTATTTCATAGAGTAGGTTATTCGTAAAAAATTGAATAATATCTACTTCTGGGTAATAGTTACTTCTTCCTGTGCATTCTCATCTGCATACGACACACTGAAGACTATCCACTTCCCATTTATCTCCTTATGTATCTATTCTCCTGTATTTTTCTGCCGGTGTGTCTACATATTCTACGGTACTGAAATTCTTGCATGTTTAACGGCCGTCCCGTGCTGAACTCCGCGATGGCTATCGAGGGAATCGAGATTCAGATGAGATACGATCTATCAGTTTGATTCTTCTTCCAGACAAGTATCTATCACTGTCCGTTTTACCCGTTATCGTTCCGTGTCCTTCGACGCATTAACGTTAAACACTATTATCATTCCCGCAGCCTTGGCATGCATCGAACTAGTTTGCAAACGAATGCACAGATAAAGACAATTCAAAAGTGGCCTATCGTGAAACATTATTTCCATCGAACCGTATCATTCTACCCACAGGCAATTAAATTATTTTCTGTCTGAAATCACTATCGATAAAGCATTTCCATTAATTTACAGTCAACAGTACAGGGTGTACCAACATAGGGAGAACACTTAAATATTTTCTTCGTTTTTAATGATATGAGATATATTTAAACCACAATTTGAATTTCGAAGATGGGATACCGTGGAAGGAAAATAATTTTTTTACGTCATTTTTTTTGTTCGAATTTTTTCAAGGTTATTTGTATTTTTTGCTGGAAAGCAAAATTTTGTATTTAAGTAAACTAGTATTTAAATAAAATCTAACAGTTTTAACACTTTGCCTGCCGCGTGTACCGTTTTCGGCATTCGCATCAATTTTAATTTGATCACCAACTACCAACCCTTACGAAATTTTGACTAACATTCACGTTAAAATGATAGTAAACACAGGAAGTGCAATATCAAAAAGATAACTATTTGCAGAATCAACCGCGTCTATTAATAAATAACCATTTTCACGTGTCTGTCTAATTACAGAATTTTCTGCTGTGACAGGGAACGTGTTAAATATTTTTTGCAAATTTTTGCCGTAATACAGTTAAAGTATCGCATTGCTTCAACAGAAATGTCAAGTGTCCTAAACCTTTTGGGCGGCATCGTGTATAAAATAAAAGCGAAGGCAACCTTTTTATTGAATTTCATATTGATGAAGGGTAAGGAGAAAAAACAGGGAACGTCCATTTTTATTCTACAGTGTTCAACTTGAAAACAAAATTAAAATAATGTAAAACAGTTATTCCTATGCTTACTATTCATTCTCCTGCTACTTCATTAGAGGATAACCTCATGTTATAAACAAGACAGTTCAATTATTCGAACCTTGTCTTTTTACTGGTGGACTAAACTACTTTGACTGTTACGTCACCCATATATAAGTGACACTTCGATTCAACCATTATTTATTTGATCATTTCTAGTATTCATAAATTTATTTACTAAAGTTTAATGGTACCAATCAACAAATTATGAGCATTCCTAATATTCTTGATTAAAAAGATTTTACGCGGTCAGAAAATATATTTTTCTATAAACTTTATTGAATTTACTACATATCAGGGAGACGCAAATTCTTACTTAACTGTACTAATTACATCATTCTGACCTTCTTTGGTATGCATCGATCACGTTCAAACTTAATCGCTTAAGCAATAACAAATGTACTTTTCCACTCTACTTGCAAATGCTGTAAATATAAAATCACAGGATGTAGGAAGGGATACTCTTGCATTATAACGGCGCCACCGATTTTTCGTTAATTTCACCGTTGTGATTATACATTTCTAAGAAATTTATAACCCAACCCAACCTTACCCCCTGAAATTAATATGTGACTTTTTTTTGTATATTATTTTGCCGTTTATCATACGTTATTTCGTATATTGTTATATTATAGGTGGATATGTATTGTCAATGCAGAAAAATCGGTGGCGCCGTTATACTGCAGATGTACCGTAGGATCTATTTCGGGTGTAGTATTTTCTTTTTTCGTACTGGCAGACTCTATTTACGCGATTTTCTTCCGCGTAAAAAGAACCGCATGGAACGAATAATCCGCGTAAATCGAGGGACGGGTGCACGTTTGTTCAGTTTGGATTCCATGCGTTCGGCTCGCCTGGAAAACGGCGAGGGATCGTCGAAGGGTCGAAAACGTTCAGCGTGCGTTCGGTAGGGGCACGATAACTCGACGAGAGACCATGGGAACGTAATCGAACTTGCAGAACGGGTCTCCAGTGTCTGCCGTATAATTATAACGCGGCGATACACGGACACGTCCATCTTTTTTCTATTCTTTTCTCGTTTGCGTACGTGTTGTGCCGCGTGGGGCGTGAAATGTACTCGCGGGAGTCATTGCGCCAACTCGAACCTTTTGTGTATCTTTTTTTTTCTTCACCGTAATCGACTCTGCAAAGAGAGGCATGCGCGAGGTTATCACCGTCGCGATTCAGGACGTCCTTCTGATTGGTTACGTCCGACGGACGATACGGTTTCCAGTAATTAACGCGTTAATTATGATCCGTTCCTCCGGTATCGGGGGAAGGTCGATACGCGGAACCTGATAAAGAGTGATAGCGAAACGATCAGGCGAATTCGAGTGTTGAATTTCGAAAATACTCCACTCGCTCGTTCGTGACGTTCGACAACTCGGTTCAAGATGTTCATCGTCGATTAGATACGAATCGGTGAGTTGAAGAACGATACAAGTGCAAAAACCACATTCTGAAATATTTGAAGAAATAGTGTCACTTTGCGTGTATCGTCAACACCATTGATTTTACAGCGCTGCTCAAATTTAACGCGTTGAATGCCACAGTGAGGACAGCCATACCTAGTCAGACATATTATAATTTGTTGTTTTTAATATGAATCGTACACGAACAAGATCTGTAATTATTTAATCTTATAATTTGTAGTTTACATTATTATTGCAGTATTAATATTTTTCAGAATTTTATAAAGATCAATAGTTATTTAATTGAATTAAATCTATGGGCGTCGGTCGCCGGTGGACCCCATGGCAGTCAACTTGTTAACCACGATTATGCTAACACAGATGAACGTTAATATATGTCTAACTATGGTTAAACTTTGTTCATTAATTTTTAATAATTCAAATAAAACCATTGGACTTGTATTGTTTTTCAACTCAAGACACAGTTTAGGCAGGAAATTTAAAAAACAACACAGTACTAAAAAGGACATTTATTAACTTGCTTTAAACATACTCGAAGTAGAAATTATTCCATGAAAAGTGATTGTTAAACACATTGTTGAAACAGTACAAATCCATCACAGATACTGTTTTCACACTCATTAAATTGAAGGGACTACTGCTAAAACACGCGTATAGGGTACTCTTTTGCACTGTTTTTGAACCCAACATATTGTTCTATACATTTTACATTTAGTTTTGAGATAGTATGAAAATGGCTAATTTTGGACTTGTACTGTTCTTCAACTTATCGATTCATTTGTTTCAATGAAGTTCTGTCGAATCTCAAGTGCTTGAGACATTTAATTTTCATCAGTAAATGCAGTACTGGGAAAAAGTGTCAGAATAATTGCGAATTATAAGATTAGAGAGAGGTCTACTGAGGATGGATGTCCTGTAGCTGGGACCGCATAGTCAAAATCGTGTTCTCCTGTCATTGGCCCTGCAATTATAAAAAGTCATAGTACACGTCATCAGCAACCAACTACACACTACCACAACGGATGCAAAGAGTGTAAACTACAGTGTTCTCGGTAGACTGCGGATGTTTATGCAATTTAATATATCCAAATTGGTGATAGATGGGTATTTAATAACTTTTTTTTTATTAATGACACCTTATTAAAATTATAATCTGTTATCAAAAATAGCAATAAACAATTTTTATGTTAACAGGAAGGAACAGAGCAATAATATACAATTCAGAGTAAGTAACCATTGATGCTTTGTTCTCTGGATTTGATTTAGTAACACAGCAAAACAAAAGTTATATATTTTAAACATTTCTAGTAGCGAATGCAGTCTAGCTGAAGTTCCATTTATTTAACTGCATTAAATGTAAGAAATATGGAAGTCTAAAAATTTATTTTTGCATAACCATCCGCAGTCTAGTGTTCAGTGACTAACCCTCATCGATTTTCTCACAGTATTCTCACAAAAATGCGATAAATATAAAAAAATAGCATGCCTTGCACATCGCTTTATTATTTCTGAACGATGCGAACAATCTTGTGCCTAAATATACTGAATGCACACAAATTTCATTTCTTTATTTTAAATGAAAGTACAGTAAAGCCTTCCGTATCCGAACCCCCTTATCCGAATATCCTAATATCCGAACGTTCTGTCATCCAAACAGTCGTTTCGTAGGGATGTTTACATACAATATATGTTTACTTTTCTGTGTTCGACCGGACGAATCCTAATCATAACAATGTAGTAGATTTGTATTTGAATAAATGAAGTTTAATATAAAAAAAAAGTGATTGCTCCATTATCCGGCCACATTTGTCTCCCTATTAGTTCGGATGCGGGAGGCTCTACTGATTTGCAAATTTAACTATTTATCTTTTGATCGTATTAATCTTTGCGTCAATATGACACCAAGAGACAAATTCAGTTGGGAAAATGTGGGACAAATAAAGCCTAATAAAATCTTTCAGACGAGGGGGCTAGCTTTTAAAATCCCCAGCGAAACAGTCTTAATTTTAGCTCCGGTTCGTTACATAAAGCGGCAGAAAAACCGGCGACCTGCAAAGCTAATTGCAAGACGCGACGTGTCAACAGGAAGTTCGCTTTTTCTTCGTTCGCAGACGCGAGCCAATTTTTATTCTTTGCGCAAGGTTTCGGGCTGTGTGTGTCGCGAACGCAGAGCGCGCCTCTCCTCGGCCGTCCCAGCCTTGTGCTATTTTTAATTGAGCCGAGTGGGTCAAGGTGCACCCGTCTAATGTGCAAACGAAACTTGTCAGAATTTTCGTCCACCGTGAAAATCGATCGTTGAACCACGAAATTGTAGGAAATCCTGAAAAATAAGGGACCGCGGCACCGGGACTCGAACCTCTGGGGGTCTCCGCGTTGGAAGCTCAGCCACTTTGTTCAGTACGCCACCTTCAGTCTGCTAACATCCCTATTTCCACTATTCTCCTTAACACATTGTCAGCCGGCGCTGAGTTGTAAAAAATATCCTGTACTGCTGGTGAAATTTCGTTTTGTCAAAGAATATTAGTTGTTCATAAAATCTGTTGAATTGATCAAAACGCGCAATATGATGGTATGGGAGTTTAACACCAGAGCTACCAGGGCAGACAAAATGACTGGTGTGCAATTGTACTATGTACGATTTATGTTTGACAACTATTACGTTCACGTTGAATTGACATTGAATGAAGCTAAAGAAAAATATAAATAAACATTGTTTCCTAGTATTACGTATTTTTTTTTTAAACGTCATTTTGATTGCTTCGATGAAAGAGGTGCACGTTACTCGTTGGTAGGTCTAATGTTATGTACAGTTGGATAATGAATATTTAAAACTGGAGATAATGTGAAAATTCTTGATTTATTCCAAAAATAAAATGAAAATATGCATTGTTATTCATTAAATAACGAGCAGTTTTGACTTTAAAAAATTACTCAAACTGTAATGATATTCCTTTCAAACGACAAGAGTTTTATGAATTTTCCCAACTGATCTGGCGTACTGGAATACTCCCCTGAAATGAAATTTAGTCACAGTAGCATGAACTACACCAAGTCATGCAGCAACATTAAAAATAAAGTAATAAAATCCCAAACTGTACCTTAAAAGCAATACGTCCTTGTGATTATTTTTTTTTATTAATCACCTGTTCTTTTGAACGTTTCCCAAGAAGGTGAAAGACACTAAACAGGCAACAGAACTAATAGCGTACTAATTTTCGTAAATTTCATCAGAAATTTCATTTCAGTAGATATACCCGGAACCGAACTCATCTAAAATGTCTTAAACGTAATTTTACCCTACCAGTTGAATAACGCCAATCTGGATAAAGCGTAATTTTACCCTACCGGCTGACAATGTGTTAATATTGGGTTTGGAAGTCCCGATACCACAAAATTTCACGAAGATCCTCCTCCGGTGTTTCGCGGAGCTTTTGCGCGCGTTCGAGTCACTCGAACGAGACGAATTCTATTTCAGATTCGACCAGACGATCGAATTCCTATGCCATTCGATATTTTAATAGTTACGTCGTTACCGCGACGCATCGATTATCTAACCCGTATCCTTGTAAAAAATCCTCTGCGGCTTGGCAAACGCAACGCAATCCCGACCGTCAGCCGCGACTACGCGTCGTTGCGTGATAGTCCTCGTTCAGGTGTGAACGCGTGCTTCGCACCTGAGCCTCGTCTGTCAGTATCTTCCGATCTCACGAACCGTCCCCCGAGCTTTGTTCTACTTTAGAAGCTTGAAATTTATCGTCAGCATGGGCTGTGCCGCAGTGAAAAATTCTGCACACAGTCTGGCACTTGATGATTTTGGTTTGTATACTGGGTGTTAGGGGCGATTTATATTGTTAATCCCGAGCTCCAAGTGCCAACATGGCTTTGGAAATTTTGATATTGCACATTCTCACTCACACTCAGTTGGCGCTGGCAGTAAAATGGCATTAAATTCGAATACAATTTTAGTATCACTGTCTATTGGTAGATTCTTTCTTTTTACTTCGCTCCACAGAATGAATGCCGTCACTGTAACGCTAATGAAAAGAATTTTGTGTTGTTTTATGAAAACTTGTGACTCAGTTGGGAATTGTAGGCACAGTTCCCTATAAAGAAGGTCTACGAACGGGTACAACAATTTTTGGCGACAGAATGAGACAGGTCTGATGGATCGCCGTAGAAAAGCTTGAGTTTGAAGTCACTCGATCCTTAAATGTTCGCTCATAAGCATAGAGGGCATCAAAGTCTGAAACTTTGGTCTAATAATAAGCTATCTTTAAAATCGATTAATATTTTTTAACGAGAATTATTTTATTGGTAACTTGGCAGGAAGTAGAAACTTTTGTCTCGTGACTTTCAAGTTTCGTCCCCATATTAGAGGTTGAAAATTTAGGCCTGGTTAACATCGTTTCTTTTAGTTTTTCATAATTACTTTTTGTTGCTCTAAACAATGGTATCATTTTTTTTATTAAAAATTCCTCGTTTACAGAAATATATCTCGTTTAATTTTTGACGAAATTTGGTAATCGAGCTAATTTAATCTTGTAATAATTAAAAGTTGAAAAAACCTTATGACTAAAGCTATTTAAGCAGGATGCACTGATAATAGCAAGGTTTCGTACAGCATACTGATATTCAACCAACATAATAATATATCTAAAATATTCCTATCATACTTGAAAGTTGATAGTAATCAGACATTTCATATGCATCAGTCTAATTTAATAATAATAATACTAATACTACATTCTACTTTTATGTACTACTATTGCACGATGTGAATCCTAGCTGGATAACCTCACTCGTTAAGGATTTAAATATTTAATTATTTTATGATATACTGTTTACTCTATACTAACATTGGCATATTAGTTTTATTTGAAATATAATACGATTTAGTATTTATTTAATTTAATCGAAATTTATGCGTGGGACGTACATGGCCCACTCAGCACGAAACATTCGTAATTATCTAGAATTCACGATAAACTTGCATGCAGTTTTTCTGTTTATCTATAAATTTGAACAATTTTCAGTCCATACACCTCTGGAAATAACGTAAACATTAAAAACTGCAGAAAGCTGTAACAAATTCTTGCAAAAATGCTAGAAAAGAGTACTCGTGAGAGATCGTAAGATGCAAGGGGAAATGGATCGGCTGTTGTCAGACACACAGTGCACCCAATAGAACTGAAATTGTTAGGTTATTTAACAAATTATTCTACGTACAAGTGATCAGAAATAGTAACTTCGAATTCATGAACAAGTTAATAGTAATTACAATTATTTTTCTTAAGTTATATCTTCATTCACATTTCAGAGGCTTCCACATTTACATTTAATTTCATTTAATTATATCCTACAACTTATTAATGATACATTAACAACACGTGCCATTTTAAACAAAGTAAAGTACATCATTTTTTTTATGAAAGTTGAAATTTACCTGTTTCAACGGTTAATATTCGTGTATAAAGCAAATAAAGTGGCGGAAAGCGGAACGAAAGAGTTTGTTGTACACTCTGTAACATTGTGTGTCGTGATGAACGGTGTTTCTGCCACTGTGACGTGATGCGTGAGATTATTAGGATAAATTGGTGGATAAAAGTCGGTGATATGATGTCAAGATCAAAAGCTTTAACATTGAGTA
This sequence comes from Macropis europaea, assembly GCA_916610135.2. Taxonomy (NCBI): domain Eukaryota; kingdom Metazoa; phylum Arthropoda; class Insecta; order Hymenoptera; family Melittidae; genus Macropis; species Macropis europaea. Next base: position 17,041,405 of record OU744345.1, on the reverse strand, counting down.
GATTAAGACAATCAGACGAATCCACGAAACGAGGGAATTCCATTCGACTCGCCTTCTGTCCGTTTATTTCTCTTGGAACGTTCTTTTCTTTTCAGAGTTTTTCTTTTGCTCGTTGAAGATGCTTCAAAGTTTCGAAATCTCTGTTTTACATACATTTTGTATGTAACTCTTATGCAACATGCTCAGAAATTCGTGTCACATTCGTATATCACTGAAATTGCATGTGCAAAGCTTCAAGTTTTAAAGTAACACTTTTTTTTTTATTTGTTCTAGTTGACGTTCTGTGTATCAACTGTTTTTTATATTACGCGTAACTCGAACGAGTATTTTCTTCTGAGTGAAAAATGTTGCATAACAATTTAGAAATTCTGAAGACTTTTTTATCTAATCGTCTACGATTATAATTGGCAGCGATTGATCAGTAACAAAGAAAATACTTATGAAGATTCATTAAACATGTTTATCAACGTTTTTAATTAATCTTCTCCGGTTTGAATTCTCTGTTTATTTTTAGGTTTCTTAATAAATATAACAATATTGGAAGTCCTAAAGATCTTGAAAGCCTTGAAATAATAATATCATAAATATTTAAAATTATTCTGCCTGTAATGCAGTCACTTTGGATATTCCAGGAAAGTCATTCAGTCGTTATGGTAACTATATATTATTGTACGATGAAAGTATTGCAGAGAGGCGATATTTGTAAATCTGTATAAGAAGAGTCCTAGGTTTACTTTTTCAAGACTTTCAGGTTCATTATGAGTAGACTGCGAATGTTTATGCAAATATACAACTTTAGATGTCAATATTTTTTATTTTAATGTAGTTGAAGAAATGGGGGTTCGACAAAATTGTATTTTATGCTTTAAATGTTACAAAATGTATTTGTTATTTTACTTAATTTGTAACATGTACACTTTGCACATATTTAAATATGTAAAATTGCACGTAAATCCGCAGTCTAATTATGAGCTTTACTTTCTCATATTACTGTATACTCTTTCAAAATTGTCACGATCGTGAAGACAGTCAGAGTTCGAATGAAATTCGAAATGACTCGATACTTTCGCCATGTGTACACATTCGAAGCGATCGCTATCTCATAACTGCCGTGTGGCAATAAGGTTCTCCTGACAAATGAAAATTTAGAAATGCAGGTCGCACGACAGATTGCCAGTAAATTTCCGCCGCGCCGTAGAAACGTAAGCTGTCCGGACATTCTACACGGTTCGTTATGCCGGCGTATTCAAACATAATATATTGCGTCGTGGTAATTGCAGCGTGGGGGAATGTTTGGTACGAGGGCATTAATGATGCAGTTGCAACCCCGATGCAACCGCGTCTCGTGCACGTGTACCGGTCGGTCCGTTCGTCTAATCTTCCCCTTCGGTAATAAGACGCGGATACCAGTTAACTCTTTTATTATTAACCCCTTTTACGACCGGTTGCTCACCTCTGTGTACACTTCACTTCCACAGACCAGCAATTACTCTCCTCTGTATCGACCTTTGGGCATAGATCTTATTCACAAAGAGGTCCAACGAAATTCCAACGGTGCTGCCTATTAATTGGAAATATTTTCTCTGGACGGAAGAGAAGTTTTTCTTACTTCTGCTCTTTCATCAGATCCTATTCCGTGACTTCCATTTTCTTCTCGATTGCTTTTAATCCTTTGGTCGAAGCTCTGGTTGATTTAATCGAAAGACGGTCATTTAGTATTGAATGTTGAGTGTTGTTGGTACTGTAACAATTAAACTGTTTCTGTAATTTAATATGCAAATGTATGTAATATGTACATTTTATAAAGTAAGTGGGATGGGAAATGCATTTTGTTATAAATGTGCTTTTGTGGAAGTTTAATTTCCGTAATTGTATCGAAAGAAATAATGTTGAAGCCTGAGAATGTATATTTGCATAAACATCCACGAGTTAATTATAATAAAAGGTAATTATTATACCATTATACAGTTAAGTATATTCTTTTCCGCGATTCGTATTTATTATAAAATGAAACGGTATAATGTGTCTGACCATGAGTGGCCACTTTCACTGTGGCGCTCACAGATTTTCCTAAACATCCTGTAATTATAATTTACAGTTTTCCATCCTGATTCGTGATGCGAGCTTTAAACGAACATAATTGAACTTAAAAAAAATCGAATAAGTGAATGGATAAAAATAGTTCTACGATAATGGTATTATCATACAAGAAAGGGCCACCTGCCATTATTACAAGCAAAGTTAGATACATTTTCAAGATACCACTGTGTGTATTATTACTAGAGTGCGGATCTTTATGCAATTTAACATATCCAAGTTCCCAGAGAATGCACATTTTATAGAGAAAATGACACAAAACATGTACTTTTAAACATTTAAACCGCAAAATGCAGTTTTGCCATAACTGCGTTTCATCGGCTATAGCAAAATAAAAAATATTTAAGCCTAAAAATGCATATTTGCGTAAACATCCACAGTCTAGTTATTACAATTTATTAATACAATAAATAGTGTCAATGTGCACCTTTCCCCCATAAATTGCAAACTGGACATTGGCCCCTTTTTTACAAAGATACAGATTATTGTAACATAATCTGAATTAACAGAATAAAAAAGAATAAATTGTAAATGATAATCATTGAAAAATTTGTCTTGAAAGTACTACACTATTAGTTTTCAGAGAGACATCAGAAAAATATCGGTTTCCAAGGAGTTATCTATCTCTACGTAAATAATACTCTTCCGTATGATTATTAAATTACGTTATCTCGTAAATCCGATGTCTGCTCGTCCGAAAACGCATATGTGCGATTCTCGCAGCCGGTGAACTGGTTCCGATAATAAATTTTCGATTGCACGTGAATCGGGTCTGATCTTTGTACACTGCATTACCACGTGCACACACGGGCCACGTAAATTGATCGTTTTGAACAAATGATAAGCATTATCCGTCTACTTACCTGCGTATTAAACGGCCAGGAACTCGGATTTGTATCTCACCATCCTGCTGGGGCTTCTCATCCACCTGTTATTCATGTGATCACATTGTAACTCGTTTTATATAGGGCGAGACACGTAGCTCGTTGCAACTCAACATCTCATTAACCGGTGGGGATGTTGCAAAACTGTTTTATGGTGACTTAATGGTAACGAAGGTACGACAATGTTTATAAATACAGTAATATGTAACTTTTTTACGGTACAATTAGTTTTTTGAGTCTCTATACCAACTTCAGTCTTTTGTTGAACTGCACATGTTCTTTTTTTCATAATCGTACAACAGTCGTCGAAATAAGTATAAGTATATTTTGTATAGTCTCTGAATTTCCAACTTCAACATTGGTAGTGACAAATTTATGGTGGGGGTCAAAAATTTTGTTTGAATCTCAAAAGTTAAACAACTTACGAAAATAAATGCATTTATACCCATTTTGCGCTGTTTCACGCGTGTCTTATCGTAGAAAATTTCAACACACGGTGACTGCTTTTTTTTAAGTCTCAGGATCGAAGGGATCAATAGTTCCTCTGTGACTGAGAGCGTAGAAGGCATTTCAAGGTCAGCTTAATTTCTGTAAATGAGATGCTTTACTTTTTATCCAGATTACGTAGGTCATACGAGGCCGTAGAAATTGTATTACACTCATGTGCGTTTAGGAATTAAGGTGACAAGGATGATTTAGGGACATGTGCTGGCTCTTCTTTTAACATTCTCGTCGTTGTTAAAAATGCAGCTTCGTCATCGTGCCAAAAATTCTCTCATACAAACGTCAGGAAATCTTATCAGTATACATCCATTTGTTAAACTCTGCCTTGACAACCGCTATCAAAATTCGGCTAAAAGAATATAGCATGCTGTTTAAAGAAATTGAGTTGACCTTGAAATGTCTTCTATGTTCCCGTTGTCAAACCAAGCCACTTCTGTATGAACACTTTTTTTGTAACTTCGACTGCTTATGAAATAACCTCACGTTTCCAGCCGTTAATTAAGTAACATTAAATAAATTGTCCAGTTAAACAGAGAACAAAAATTACGTTCACGTTCTTCCGTTTAAATCTTTTAGAGAATTTTTGACATATTTTTCTAGTATTTAAGCGTTATATTACTCTTTATTTTATTTGTTCACTTGCTCGGTGGTTAAGTTGGGTTTATGCAATGCAAATATTTCTGTGTAAACAGGTCCTTACGTTTTGAAAGTTTTTCTGGAGCAACAGGGGTAATTTAATTTGTTAAGAAACAAGCCGAGGGGCTTCTCGGATAATCGATTCCACCGCGACCGCAAAAGCTCGATGCGACGATAGAAATTGTACGTAATTCAATTTTTCTCCTCTACATATACAGTGACCCTCGAAATTGATCAAACGAACGCGTTATTACATCTTTCTTTTATTTAACAGTTTTTCAGGATACTGTTATTTGAAGCAGGGTTACGACGTCTGCAACAAATTGCATTTTAAATACTCCTGAAGAATTAGTAACGAGCCGGTTGAATCTGAATTAAAATAGAAAAGTGATTATGGAAATATTTGGTCAAGTTCGTGCGTTGAATATTTTATAAACGTTATCGAACACGTTGAATGCTCTGGGGTCACCAGTGATTGATATTTTAAAAATTTTATGTAATCATAAAGAATTTTTTGGGTCTTATAAAATTCTGAACAAATGTAACATTGCAATAATCAAACAAAAATTGAAGAATACGATTGGATAGTTATAGGCACATGTTTTCGTTCAAATATTATCGAATTTAGTAATTATTAATTCTAATAAAATTCCACCTACTGTTTATGTTAAAGTTGACAACTGTACCATCGAGTAGTTTAATATTTTTATTTGTAACAGTGAGTGTTTAACACGTTCCCTGCCACAGTAGAAAATCCCGTAACTAGACAGACACACGAAAATGGCTATTTATTGATACACGTGGTTGATTGTACAAATATTTATCTGTTTGATATTACACTTCCTATTTCTACTATCAAACTAAGTTAGTCAGTCCTCTTTCTTGTAAATGCACTACTACCATAAACAATGCAATAAGTCTTAGGTTATGAAGAGTGATGATAATACTATCACAGCACAGATCTTGGAAGATAAATTTATAGTACCAGCAAGAATATTTACGCATGATAAAGTAACATATTACATAATTGTTCAATCTTACAAAACGATAAGAAGAACGTAGCAGCGTGAAGTACACAAATAACAAATAAAAAGTACTAAAAATTAAACAAACAGAGATTTAACACGCTAATTGATTAAATCGATATTGCGTGAATTTCGACGATCAGCAAAATTCGATTAAATTATTGTAGAAGTGTATCGCAGATCCTTCGAATTTGCTCTCTGATCTATTTTCATACAGTCGTTCATTCGATCTATTCCAAACAGTCATTTATCACGATTCTAATTATGTACATCCACGAAGATTAAAGCAGAAAGTTTCATTGACCCAAGATTTATTCAAACGTCGTTCGAATAAATTTTCTCATCGTTCATCCTGAAGCCAGAACGATTACGTTTGCTACTCGTAAGCCTCCGACTAAGTAGCGAAGGAAATTAATCCTCGTTATAAAGTCTCGCGTGAGACTTTATCGCATAATCGTCTCCGACACACTGCATGAAAACCAATATCCGTTTACTATCGACACGTTAATACCAAGAAGAATGCGTTCTGCTGCATTCCCGTGAAGTTGTTCGTAAATCTCTCGATGCGTGCTGCAACTGGAAAGTTGCTGCGAATAGGATGCAAATTGAGGGAAACTTGTCTGCGACTTCGTTCGAAACAGGCTTCATGTAGCCTGAGGCTCGATCGAATATAAAAAAGAGTGTATTCAAATAGCTTCATGCGATCAGTATACACTGTGTTAAAAAAAACAAGTAAACAGCGAAAGTATTTCATAAAAATGTACAGCAGTTAAATAAATGACGTTTCAACAAGACTGCATTCGCTCCTTGAAATGTTCAAGATCTTCCACTTTTATTTTGTTAACTTATTAAATGTCCATCATGCAACAATTTCGATATATTAAAGTACATAAGCATTCACAGTCTAATAACTACTACACTTCCTGTTCCTTACATTTGAGACCCTCCTAATCACTATAGACACTAATGAACAGACTGCGGATGTTCATGCAAATACACAACGTTAGATTTGAATATTTTCGACTTCCACGTAGCTGCTGAAACGTAACTAGGACAGAACGGCATTTGGGATTGAAATCAGAGTACATTTCTTGCTTCACTTACTCTATAAAATGTGCATTCTTCACGAGCTCGGATATATTAAATCGCCTAAAGATCCGTAGTCTAATTATTATTAAATTTAACCGAACATACGAGTCACACTCACACTGTATATCATAAATAGAGACTTAATCTTCAAGAGTTGCTTGTGCAATGTAAAATTGCATAAAAACCCGCAGTCTACTAATAAGTAATATTCTGTTACATTCTGCGAGGCACTATGCTGCTGCGATAACGTTCCCGCGAAATGTCTTACGTTTCGTTCGTTGTTGCTTATCAATCACGTCCGCCGTTGCAGCACGCGATTCGAATTTCTCCGTAGCTTTCTATGACGAACGCCGATCGATCAGATCCAACGGCGATAGGGTCTCGCGCGCCTTCAATTCAATGAACGTGTCAACAGATCGCAGGTGTGTTCGTGTACTTGATTCATGGTGTTCGATGGAACGTTTTTGAACGGTTACACGGCGCGGATAAGAGAGATTGCGCGTTGAATGTCAGCCGGACAATAAAGGATCAGCGCGTGGAACCGTCGAGATCATTGGAAGGCAACGGGCCTGTCCGGACGACGGAACCCGACGTGCGTTTGATTAATTCGTCGATCGGTGGCTGGCTATTTCTGCGTTCGATGTTGCAACGACCTTATCCCGTGCAATTGTAAAAATAGCCAGCCGCCAGAACTTGTCACCGACTTTCTCTCGCCGTCGTAGAAAACGGCGCGCTCGGCATTCAACGGCGTGGCGCGCCGCGTTCCGTGGAATTCGACGCACTTCCGTCTACCTGGCGAAAATCACCCTGGTACCTACGCGATTTCTGTCGACAATTAGGAAGATTGTATGGTATCACACGACGAATTAAACCCTTCACTTGCAGCAATGACTGTCACTCGTGCTGCAGATTGCACGGTAAAATTGAAAAGCATGAGAGTGATTCGTAATGTACACTGTCGGTCATAAGCAGACTGGGGATGTTTATGCAAATATACGATGTTAGACTTCCATACTTTCTCTGTGAATGCAGTGAAATAAATGGAATTTCAACAAGACTGCATCTGCTCCTTGAAATGTTCAGAGTATGTTATTTTTATTTTGCTGAGTTATCAAATGTCCATCATTGACCAGTTTGGATATATTAACACTTTGACTGCCACGTCACCCATATATCGGTGACACTTCGATTCAGTCATTACTTATCGGATCATGTGCAGCATTAGTAAATATATCTTAGCAGGTCGATTGAAACCAATAGAAAAATTATGAAATTGACTAATATTATTGATTAAAAAGTGTATAATTTTGGGGTATATTCATTCTCTATGAAAGTGTAAAAAGTTTGTAATTTTCAGCTGATACAACGTGGCAGTCAAAGTGTTAAATTTGCATAAACATCCGCAGTCTAGTTATGAGTGTTAGAACACTTGTCAAGTTTGAGGTAAAACTGAAAATGGTATGCAATTGTTGGAGTATTCGATTGTACCAGTGATGGCCACGAGAGCTCCGGCCTCCCCCCACTCGTTTTAGTTCCTTCCAGTTCGCTCTTTGTTCCCCCTCGGTCCATCGTCATCCAAGTTCATAGCCTAGATGAGGGGAATGGACCTAGAGTGGGGGAAGGCAGGAGCTTCCGTGACCACCACTGGATTATACACTGTTTTCTTCTATATTTTAGATCACCATAGTTATGTACGTATCTTTCTCTATCACTATATTCAGTATGGAAATTAATACTTTGCATTACAAATTTTTGTTCGCTATAAGAAAGTAGAAACTTGAAGTGTTTTTACTAAAAAAATTAGTTAAATTTTTTACAATTAACATATTATGTTGTTGCATAATTTCTATTGTACTTCGTGCGCTTATCTTCAACGTGCAATAAATTATTATTAGACATGTTTCTGAACTGTGCTGCCAGCTTGGTTGCATACTACCTTGGATTGTCTATAAGACCACGTGCTTTTGAAATTTTCAGTGCTTAAAGATGGAAGTAGATCGAGTTTATCTAACAATAAGACATTGCACGCTCTACGAGATTCAGAAGGGTAGTAATGCACTTGCAGCTACGGAAGAATCGTGTAACACATTAGGGGAGAATGTTGCACCATCAGACTACCGCGTGTTTCCATCTCTACAAAATTGTTTGAATGGAAAAAATTTTAAAATGAAGATAACGTGAATAATGCACTTTCAGTTTTCCTTCCAAAAGATGACAATTTTGTTGCATCTAAAATTGTCAAGCGGCTCAGTAAGTGGAGGCCAGTTGCAGATAACAATGTCCAACATGTTCTTTATTAAATAAATTCTTTTCCAAAGTTGTATCCATTTTAATTTTAGCCAATAATACGACAGAAATCATGCAACACTCTAATAAAAATAAATCATACATAAATTAACGGGTAGAACTATTTCATTTCAATATTTCATGTGTTTTTTACATTATGTTAGAATGTTGACTGTTGAATGAGAATGGTGTCCGGAATGCAAAGGATTTCTGTTTATAAAACAGTCATTGTCGCCTCTCAGTTGCCATGCGAGTTGCTGTATCAAACCAAGTGGCGACTGAGGGTCGCCTCTCGAGTGCGAATTAATTAATTATGCGGTGATGAGAAAAGACAAATTATTATAAAAATGTTTGTGTGCAGAAAGCTGCATAGAACAACGTTAACAGCATGTGTTAAAGAATATTCATATTGATGAATTAAAGAAAATTAATTTGTTCACCGGGTTATCATTTCTTGTCTAAACGCGCCTCTTGTTTCTAATTAAAACTGAATAGAAACAAGTTAACTCGTTCTTTTCAACTGACGAATTAATTCACCGTTCTCAATTAATGGATTAATATATTCACCAACAAATATGTTGCGAGCAATTAAAATTCGTTTTGTTCAGCACGGAGAAATTTTTTAAAGACGAGCTAACTCGCTTTCCCCAGTTAAGAGGTTAATATAGAATATTAATAATGAACAATATTAGTGATCTGTTTAATCCGTTGCCGAAACTAACGGCTGTAACTCAGATTTTTGTTGATGTGCTGGCAAATGATGGCTATAGCAGTCATCTTGTAGCAAGAAAGGAACATTTAAAAAAAAAGTGTGTCTCTGAGGCCGAACTAGCAAAAAGTCTGCGTCTATGGGTCAACAAGAAGTCGTTATCTGTGATAGGCCAATGAGTTGCAAAATAGTTTAAATATTCTGGTGGGTCTAGCTCGTGGAAGTCGAGTTTGACCCATCATTTCCACTCATTCAGTGAGAGACTTCGTTAAGCGCCTATAGGCGCCAGTAACAGTCAAAGGGTTAATTTATGTAGAATAACTCAGAAGTTATGAATTTCTTTTTATTTTCCTCGATTGACGCTTTCACCGTGGCCCACCGGCGTCCCACGCGGAATGTAACGCGTCAAACTATTCAATTAATACCGTAATTGATACCTCCACACGGTAATTGCTTTTTACGATCTACCGACTCCTGAATAAAACAGAACGACCTCTCGAAAAGCGGATGGAGCGACGATTTCCATCCTCGCTAAATATAAACCTCGATTTTATTTATTCTTGGCAACGCGTCGACCCTCGGACGACGACGTGGATTCGCGTTGCGTTCCTCGCAAGGTGTATCAATGAATATTCAAGTGTACCGATTAACCAATTGTCACGTTTTTCCATTGCCCTTCGGCGTGACCACCGGCGGGGGGATTTGAAATAATCAAAATACGACCTACTGAGAGTCTTACGATTTTACAGTAAGTCAGTAGAACAGAGTATTCAAAGTGCTACAGAAGTGAGCAACGTGGTACAGAACTGATGATGGGCGATGAGAATTGCTTGTTGTTGATGCTATACAGGGTAATTCACAAACTAATCATTCTTCGACCATGTTACCGTTTGACGTAGAATGACGGGAGGATTCGACGTATGCAAAGAAAAAGGAAGGTTTCCATTTAAAAAAGAAGTGCAACTGCAAAAAGCACATGCATTATTGCACCTGCGAAAAAAATATGAACGTAAATATGTAGTCCACCTTGAGCCATTCATCTTTTTCTTCTAACATTTTTTTCTAACTTCAACCGAAAAAAGATACGGCTTGTTACAGTTGCGCGAATCAGCCTTAGAAACGTTTAATACGTCGAGGGCCACAGTGATAAGAATCATATCTAATCAGACACGATGTAAAGTACTCGATCGTGTTCTTCTCTTCCTACGTTATTGTTTCGGTATGAAGTTTGCATAGAATTTTGTGACAATTAATAATTATTTAATTAAATTAAATTTGAGGTGCTGGTCACCGGTGACCCCCCTCGGCATACAACATATTAAAATATGCTATTCAAGGTCACTTCCCTGTCTGAAGAATAACTTCTCTTTTTGTTTTTTTATTAACAATTATCAATTTTATGCGAATATGAGCCATTCTAATAATACTTCTTGTATTAGATATTTTCTGCTTTAATGTAGTTGAAGAAATGAAACTTTGACGAAACTGCATTTCATGTTTCAAATGTTACAAAATGTGTTTCCTTTTTTACATCACGTAGGATAGATTAGCTGCTGCAACATTTGTGGTCACTGTTTTATTTATTCCGATATTGGTAATTAATGCTGTTCCTGTACAGCAAGTATTGTATTACTTGTTCAGCAGTAAGCATTTGTAATGAATTAAGAGCTATAATTCTTACTGTGGGTCTTTCGTATTACCAGTTATACAAGTGGCCACAAATGGAAAGCTGGCTGGCCAAAGATGGTACTGTCGTGGCCACAAATGGTGCAAAAAGGTCTTGCATGCTAATGTAATATTTTAAATAATTATGCTTAAAACATTGTTCAACTTATAATGTTTTGATTTTCTGTATATTGTGGACTGCACTGATATATTCTTCTCTTTTGTGTACGTATTTTTTCTTCAGTTCTGTATCAGTGAATGGTACAGAAATCCTTCAAGTGGCCACACATGGTACATCTACCTTACATTGTAAACTCTGCATCTTCCTTGTAGCTGAACGCGTTAAATTGCATAAGCATCCGCAGTCTAGTTATTAATTACAGTTTGGATAATCCAGGTCCTACTGCGGTCGGGTGTTCCTACAAAGGCCTCTTTTCAAATTTTGCAGTCTTAGTTTTTAATTTTAGTTCAAAGAGCTTTCGATGAAAATACGAGGCTCGTATTTGTGCTATTTAATATCCTGCTTCCGTTCCGAATGAAACCTTTCACGTCATCGTGGACGCGTCTGGAAGCAGGCCAACCGGTGCAGACGTTTCCCGAAAATATGCACGATGTTCGAGAATCATTTAATAACACTAGACGCGCGTGATAATGATTTCACCGCGATAACCGTTCGACCTGATATCGATTTATGATTTTACATCCTGATCGTGTGTTCTGCGATAAGTCTCCAGATGGAATTATCATATCTCCGAGAAAGGTAAATGAATATTCATTGATAGCTTTATCTACTTCGAAAACAGAAACCTAAATGACACAGAAAAAATTTTATGCCTACTCACGTTTCTGTTAACTCGTTCCGTACTGTGTGGGTTGTATGAGACCCATAGCTTTCTGTTGTGTTCGTAAGATTATTCTAACCTGTGAAAATAAATATATTTTTGTATCTTAAAAATATTATGGAGAATAATTTATTATTAACATTTAAATATTTCATTTTGTATAATATTTAAATGGTAGAAAAATGTCACAAAAATTAATCAATATCTCGATAATCGCGAGTAACTGTGATCGTTAAGACGTTGAATGCCACAGTGGAAACGGCCACACCTAGTCAGACACGACACACTGTCTTATTTTAAACAGAAATCGTGAAAGAAAAGAATATTTTACTTTTTGAACGTATAGGTATCACCTTCTACTACTATTACAATATTAATATTATCCCAACATTTTATGGAAATTATTAGTTATTTAATAAAAGAGAATTTGTGATGCCGGTCGCCAGTGACCCCCCACGGCACTCAATGTGTTCAATTATGTACTCTTAAAGTTACATGATTTATGGGATGATCTAATAATCATCACCAATTGAAAAGCGTGACCAGTAATAGATACTAGGAACTCTGAGACTCTGTGATAGGAAATTAATAAATAATTGATTAATTGAATCGTGTTACAAACACTTGGTAGTCAGGATGCAGGGAAATAAAAGAAAGGTTATTAACCTGACGGAATTCTGTGATGCATAGGCGATGGAATGTTTCCCGAGATGAAAAAATGGTGGTGCAGTCTCGATGCGATAACTTAACTTACAGCTTATCGAGGTGCTGTGTAATTAGCTTTTGATCGGCGAATGATTAAATAACGTCATGGTCGAGCGTTCAGGGAATAATATAAACATTTTCAATGCGACGTCTTTTTTTGCATATTCAACGAGGAAGAGGAAGTTGATACTTTGACACGAGATAAGTGACATTGAATGTCAACTTCTTTCTTTCAGTTGAAACGCTTTGCCTCAATAATATAAACTACATCCGATATGCGCTACCGACCATAATTATTCGAACGACACTCAGTTTGTACACAATTCAAGGGCAAATTTATACACAAATTTCGTTTAAAATAATCTTAACAAATGTTAAGGATAAGCAATATTAAATACGTTATCGTATTATAATTTAATATTTTAGATTATAATAACACAGCATTTTTAATGATAAATATATTTCACATTAACTATAATGATGATTTTTCTTGGTGGACCGAAGCGTTCGAATACATACGAATGGTGCTGCGCTTGTTAGGAAATTTGTCGATAAATTAATTTCAGCAGAGAAGTAATCAAATGTATCTGTACAATATGCAGGCGATTAATCTCGTCAGGGTCGAATTTATTAAAGTCCAAACAGAATTATATCAATTCCGCATATCAAAGGTATTCAATAAAAAATTAGATACTTTAAAAAATTCAGAAATTTTTGAGGACTATAATCATACCTTTGTCAGGAATTTCGGAATTTAAAAAAAAATTATACGTATGTGTTTGTGTTAATATCTTTACAAAAGATGATAAGAGAAATTCCCAAAACATTACAATAGACCATCTTTTAGTAAGTACGTGCCGTATGTCTCATCCTTTCCGCATTTTTGTTGCTTTATCAATTAGGTATTTGAAGGAGTTCTTCAAATGCGATAACGTTCCGAATCGAAAAGCATTATTTGCAGAAGTGTTATAAAAATGCCAATTTTATCATGCGTATTGTATCGGCTCGTTAACTTTATCTGTCGTACATAAAAATGTTACAGTATAGATCGTATCTTAAGCTCCAAACAAATATTCGTGATAATAATTTCGAGACAACGATCTCTGTACAAGCGAAACTTACTGCTCGAACAAATTTGTTGTATCTAAGAAATTGAATAATTCACTAAATAAACACACTGCAGTGCAAACAATTTGTTGTACCCAAAAAATGAATAATTTAACAAATCGAAATTTGCAGTCCGAACTTGTTCTGTCCATGAAATTAAATGATTCGTTAACTGGATAATCATTACGTAAACAAATTTCCTGTGTCGAAGAAATTGAATAATTCAGTAAATCGAAAATTGGTGTGAAAATTTGTATCATCAAAAAAATTGAAAATTGTAGTATATCTTTATTCTGTCTAAGAAATGAAACAATTCAATAAACATATAGTTACATCGTGAACATTGGTTTTATCCAAGAAATTGAGTAATTAAAATAAATCGACAATTTTAGTGTGATTTTATTCTGTCCATGACATTAAATAATTCAATAAATCGAGAATTACAGCGTAAAAAAGTAATTCTATCGAGAAGGTTGAATAATTCAATAAATAAACGGATTTTTTTATTCTACCCAAAAAGTTGAATAATTCAAGAAACAGATAATTACATTGTAAAAAATGTGTACTGTCCAAGCGATTCAGTAACACAAACGAAGTCTTGGTTTCGTAGAAACAAGCTTCCACGTAAGCAAAGGTGAATCTTATTCGATACGTAATTTTCCCAGGAATCACGTTTACTTATATTTACAATAAAATACTAGTTAACTGAAACAAAAGCTGTAAGAGTCGGTGGGAAGGTAAAAAAGTGAAGGGCGAGTATTTTCGCGCGGACAACCCACGCATAAATATATATCGTCGCCCCACGTAATTTCTTGCTAATCAATTAGGCCAGGATCTCGGCGTTGATTGGCCGATCTCCTTGTAGGAGTAAAGGCGATAAATCTGTCACGATAAATTGCGACTCGCATGCCCTAGCCGTGGGTCAAGTGGCCACGATTTAAACTGTGCCGGTGAACGGTCGAACGAAATTCAAACGGCCGCTTTGTAATAGTCGCAGAGTAATAGGTCCTCAAAAACATTCAGAAATGCTGCAGATTTTTTTACTAAACAAAAATTGGGTTAACTTAGAATGTTAAGAATATCTTAGACTAATATTAGAATAATACAGAAAGACTGAACAATTTTTACTATAAAATTGAGAAGTTATACTGTTGATTGTAATAATTTTATTATCAGACTGTTATTACTATTAAAACATTCGCAATCGTTACCAGTCAATTAAATCTGAAGCTGGTCACCGCAGGATTCTATTATTAAATCAAGGACAAAATCTACACAGTTTGCTGTAAAATATACAATTTCTAAGTATTTGTTATTTAAAATTGCAATCAATTGGCCACCTAAAAATTATACAGGAAAATCGCTAAATTCTTACACTGTAAATACATATGTTACAATTTACAGAATTTCTTTACAATTCAGTAATTGTATTTATGATAGGAAAAATGAATCAAGCCTAATATCGTATACCATGCATGGATCAGATAGTCGAAATGGTGTTTTACATCATCAGCCCCGTGCGAATATGAATAGACGTATTACTACGTCATCGGCAACCAGCCAGAGCGGAAAAAGAAACGTACTATTACGTGAATGCCTGTGAAAGTATTAAAAGGGTACAAAGTTTATGCATAAGGTAAATATATATTTGTATAACAAAAAGAACTCGATGTTAAGCAAAAGACGGTGAATCATAAAGCAAATAGAAATTCAGTGACTATAGTTCGTTGGGTAAAATAAGAGTAACTCTTGAAACATCATCTTTTAGAGCAAATACAAATTCAATTGTTTTTAATTTGTATTACATTGTTTTAATTTGTCGTTGCACAAAATAAGGGTAACACAATATCAATTAAATTGTTTTTAATTTGCATTAAATTGTTTTAATTTCTCGTTGGGCAAAATAAGGGTAACACTTGAAACATCATTTTTTGCAGCAAATACAAATTAAATTTCCAAGAGAGAAAAATAAAACCATACCGTACCATAGTGGTTTCTCTGAAGTCTCTGGTCACGTGTACTTGAACGTCGATTGAATTTAACTCGGATCATCGATCGTTAATTATATAGCAGTCTCAGAGAATTATTTTCATCGGATTTCGACGATAAATTGATTTATAGCCAGCGTTTGGCGACCGTAAAATTACATTTCAAGATGTATCTTTAAGTCCGTGCTGCGGCTGCTGTCGCTTCTCATCGTCATCCAGGAAACATAAACCTGATTTCGTTAAGGGTTATTTTTATAGAGTAACATGAGCCTTTCACGTTCTCTTAAATTAGTTCATTGTAAAATGCTTCTCGTACTTGTGTTTCCAATTATTTAATATTGGATCAAAGAAAAAAAAAAGTAGACTTTCACCTCCTTCAAGGACACTGACATATACAATGGCGTACAATAATTTCTGAGCAGTAAAGTTTGGGCTGCTATACGAAAAAGAATAATGAATGAGTCGGTGAGAAAATTAAATCGGATTCTACGATTCTTCGTCTCTTTAGCGTTATTTATAAATTTACATTTATTACGAATTTATTGAAGCACGGTCGAAAAACGAAACTTCTCATGCCAGTGTATGTTCATTTTTATTTTTACCCTTTGACTGCGGGAGAATTGAAAACGAGGCGTATGCTGCGTGCGGCCAAGCTGCAGTAGCACATAGCGAGCCATTGCACCGGACGCCTATGTGCGTCATCAGTACACGGTGAGCGGCTTCGTCAGACGTCGTTCGCAATCAAAGGGTTAAATGAAAATATCATCAACGAAAATAAAGCGCATGATAGTCACATCTGAGCCGTGTAATGCAAAAGTGATGTAAGTCAAAAAAGTTGATTACTGGATAATGAGGGATGAAGTGAAAGTTCTGTAAAATGCAATAATATCAAAGAATGTTACATCTCTTTTATGTAAGCCACTGTAAAGTTACAGCTTCAGATAATAATGCCATTCTTCCCCTAAAATCAAGACACATAAAAGATACACGGTTAAACCAAATAGGCAAAAAATTGACTTTCATCTCTTTTGCATTAAACGGCTCATATGTGTACTATATTAATTTTCTCAGAGAATTCTACTTTTTTCTCAATTTTTGTTTTTTTCTTTCATAGCTATGAATTTATATTCAATAACATTTAATTTAAATTTATCCCTGAAGAGGTTAAAGTTGTGAAAATTATTTCTAACAGTTAGACTGCGGGTGTTCATGCTCCGAGCTCAATATTTTTCATGTTGATGCAGTTATAGAAGTGACACTTTGTCAGTACTGTATTTTATTATGCAAATCTTTACAAAATGTACTTTTTATTTTTTCGCCGTTTTAAATGTGCGTTTTACAGATAATTGGGTATGTCAAATTGCATAAACATCCGCAGCCTACTGATAATCATAAATTTATGGAATCAGTCTTTATATTAAGATTCTGTAAGGTCTTTATATTATTACGCGCTTTAAACAAAGCGCGTAAACATTGTGTCAACATGGTTCGTGTAACACGATACGGCAGTTTCGATTAGCGTCAAAGTGTTACGGTCGATTGTGATAGTTAGCTACGCGATAATCGATTGCGACCTTGCCTCGAGCTGCTAATGGAAATTCAGACTATTAATTAACAAACGATCGCGCGTCCCTATCATCAAACGGTCTATTCGTTTCTAATGAAGGGAAACTGAGCACCAGATAAACCGGAATCAGTTTAGCCGTTGATTTAATGGCTGTTAAACTCTGTTCCAGTTATATCGCACGCGATTCTTCAGATCCAATTGAATGATACGCTGCATTCCTAATGCGTTTCAATTGCTCCAAAGATTCATTGACCATAGCAGCTACAATTTTAAACACAAAGTCGTAGATCTAATACTTCAAAAGAGAAGGTGCAACAAATGTTATACCATAATCACAGTAGACCTTCTGTCATACTAAACGAGGCGTACGCCGCGTGCTGCCAATCTGCAGTGGTATACAGACAGTCATTGCACCGAACGCCTATGGGCGTCGACAGTACACGGTGGTCGGTTTTGATCGGTGAAGCACCTGTAGGGGCTGATTGCAATCAAAGTGTTAATTAGTGGATATATAGGATCCACCGTACACGTTTTTATTTGAGACATTCTTTAATCATTTTGTCAGTAACGTATTTAGACCCACCGCCCCACATACGGTACGGTATAATTAAATAAAACTAAATTGTCGTACTTTGACTTTTGAATATGCATGAGCCTATTGCATCATGTATGAAAAGGTCGATCTCCAGCAACCCTTACATGAAATTTTTTTTCGTATTTTTCAGATGATTTTCGACCCTCCTTTTAATCCCTTAAAAGACAAACATTCATAAAATTTTGGCAAAATTAATATCAGGACTGAACGGGTTAACACGTTCGCTATCAGTGTCATGTATGTGCGACGCGTCTATTCTGTTTTGAGAGCTCGACGTCACACATGTGTGACAGAGATAATTGATAAAAATAAGGCGTGGTCTGTGGTGGACATTCTTCTCGAATCGACCATGATAGCGAACGTGTTAATAAGCGTTTTGACATTTTATTGACATATTGTAGTGTGTCTAACCAGGTATGGGAATTTCCACTGTGGTAGTCGACGCGTTAACGAGACATATACAGGGTGTTAAGACGGAAGGGCTCAATACTTTAAGGGTAGATGGTACTCGCGAAAAATTCATATTGTTGGAGTTATAAACAATCCTTCGTTTTGATTAAAGCAAGCGACAGTTGGTGGTTTCTGATGATCTCGCGCGATATGAAAGCTACGGATTATCTTGCCAGTTCTTCTGCTAAAAGAAGAAATAAAAAGAGTTCTGTAAACTTCAAAGTTTACAGAAGGTTTTTTACATGTCCTCCTCCCGTTTCCACACACGCTTCACATCTCCGTGTCACAGAATTCCGGATCGAAACAGACTTAGGTCTTCCCAAATCCCGACGTCGTATTTCAAATGAACCGGTTTCACAAAGACGTTGATGAAGTTTCTTAGAAACTGTACGAGACGGTGTGTTCTGCTTCGGATATTTTTCTGTGTAAAGTCTTCGTCCAAGTCTATTTTGTTTTGGTAGTGATATCTGGAAATAAATAATTACCTTGGAAATCCATTTTTTCAGCCACTTTGGAACTGTTGCAGTAGGCAAATAATATTAAAACTACAAATATTTCATCTGTGGTGAAAGTTCTTTCCTTCGATACAGATAGGATTAAATTATTGCTGTTTTAGGCAAAGAACTTCGATACAGATAGAATTAAATTATTGCTGTTTTGGAAAACGAACTTCGGTACAGATAGAATTAAATTATTGCTGTTTTAAAGGGTTAAATTTTCAACAAGTTATTATGATATATTAAGTCAGTCGGAAAATGCGGTCAGAATTTTCTATCAAAAATTGTCGACTATCTTTTAATATTTACCTGAGCTATAAATAATCCACCTGACAGATGGAAGGCACTCATAAAATACCACAGACAGTGTATAGAAAATTAACAAACAAATTTCAATAATAACAACGAATGTATGACCTTGCCTTCAACATTTTCGTACGTCCTGCATAATCAAAAAATAATTCTCATTTCTTTTCGAATGTAATAAATTCGTTCCTGAAGAAGATAAGACGAAATGTTATCCATTGAATCATCTCGCGTACATTGTTCGTCTTCAGAAAGGGATCGATGAAACATTATATTAATCCGCTCGGCCACATTTTCATTACGCCGCAGCTCGTTTGAAAAATAACGATCGGCTGGTGTATCGAATTCCTGACGTTGGTCAGCGTCTTTCTGCTCGAATTAATTATTCGCTAATCACATCGGGCGGTGGATAAATTCCGTGGTGCAGTTTGTCGCGAGGCAGACACGCGACTTGCTTGCATCTTGTTCCGTTTGTCCCAGGTGCAACGTTCTCCGTTCGCGTGGGCACGTATGTCGAATCCTACGCATGTTGGAATGAATGGTCGGACGGTTCACAGGAAGCCGACGATTATAGGCTCGTATGTGCAACGGATCACTGAAAATCGCTTCCGAATCGAACATCACAGCCCTGGAGTCTCAAATATCTGGTCGTGCCATAAGCAACGCCTTTCTCTGTCTTATAAAACCTATTGAGTAATTGCAAAAGTTTTGACACGTTTCTGACAGTTGTTGCTTTTGCAACAGTCGAATAAAATAATTAAAAATAGTTATATACGGAGTGGACCAGCAGAAATTACCTCCTAAAGTATCTTCCAAACTGTACGAGCTGAAGGAGAAACTGTGAAATAAAAGTTGCACGGTAAGAAAGTGGCCGTCATATGGTGTTCATTTTTGTTCCAGGTAGAGTCGCTTCGTATTTCTCAAGGTGATCTTCGTTTTTTTAAATGGAATGATATATTTTTTACTTGCCTTCTAATAGACCGTATAATACCATTGAAAGAAGTGCACCTTCAAATGTTTCTTAAATGTGGAGATCCACGATGAGACACAAATTTCGTGTCTCATATGAGACAATTCGATTGTCTGATTTGAATGAGATGCACCAGAATATTTTGTAGTGGTGAAACATTTCTTCTCAATGTGGATTCTTCTCAAATTGACCCTTATTTTTCAAGGTTTTGTTCTTATTTTAAGTATGAGACATGGCACCTGAAAAACAAAGAAGAAAAACAGCAGCCTCTCGTGCTTACTTAATCCTTTCGTAAAAAATATAAAAATGATTTAAATGTTTGGTTCGTGATTGGAATAAAAAGAAAGACTATGACGGTATTATTTCAAGTACACCTAAAGAAGTTAAACTATCGGTCACACAGCAGAAATTTCTTAATTTTGTAATTTGGTTTATTAACGCCTACAATATAAAAAAGAAGAGGACGAATTTGAACAGGCGATTTTCATTGTTGACACCAGAAGCCTATAATTTTCTAGGATTTATTTATACTCATCGTTTCCTATATCTTGAGTATGGTTGCAGACAAAGAGTGTCAATAGGTCACACGATCTCCTTTTCTGTGTCATGACACAAAGTATGCAGTGGAGTATAAATGAAAATATTTCAAACAATAATAAACAATAATTAGTTTGCAATATTTCATGGACATTTTCTGGACAACTTCGGTCAATTTCACTGCTATCTAACATTTCAAATTAACATTAGAACGCACAGAATAGTTACTAATGAAGCATGCGGTGACATTCATTTTCATACCTTTGAGAAAATGTTCAAACACTTCATTAGACACGGACATGCCAACGCTGCTGTCATTAGTTCTTTTTTTTATTTGATTGGGCTTAATATCACACAGATAGGTTTAAAATTACTACTGTCCGTATTAGGCATGCCCATTAAGGCAAGCTATAAAATACTAGAATTTTAAAAGTGGCAGCCTTAATGCCACATATCGAGATTCCATTGCGGTTGATCGATTGTACCGTTATTAGACATCAATTTTAATGAAGATATAAGGAAACACAAGCATACCAATAGACAAGCTATCACCTGAAGTTTCTGATTTTTGCAGACTGTAATTTACATAGTAAGATCGAAAAACTTCTGGCCTAACTGTTTTCAACACCTTCACGACTGCAATTATCTTTGCCTTTGGCTATTTTTGCAAGGATTCTTCAGTAAGAAAACATGCCACATTGCCCTTCTTATATACAAGATTTTACAACTTTCGTTTCATAAGTGTTTGCGTATTTCTTTTTTACCATCGTATGTCCATGTGTTTGTTTACATGCATCTTATTTAAATTAATGAAAGTACGCGATAACGGCTGTTGAAGTTTTAAACAACGAACGGTGTGCTGTATCGTCATTGGCTCATTAGTAGACTGCGGATGTTCATGCAAATGTACATTTTAAGACTTAAATATTATTTATTTTCATGCAGTTATCGAAATGAAAGTACGATAAAACTGTATTCTTCGATTTAAATGTTACAGAATTTATTTTTTAGTTTACTTACTGTGTAGAATGTGATTTCTTAGTTACGACCATGAAGCAGTTGGATAAACATACCTTTATTCATCGTATAAATTTTACTAACAAAAATAATAATAACAATAATAACTTTTTATATTTTCCTGTCTGAATTAGAAGAACATCAATATCGTCACAACTCAAAAAGGGAGGATTTTCAAGGGATCCGAATCGAAAATTACGGAAATAACATTTGTTCATTGTTTTCTAGAGACTACACTTTTTGCCAATGTTATTTGTTCAGTAAACAATTTGTTTGGAATCTCACAAACAGTTTCTCGTTTTTCTTGAAAAATCTGCTTTTTCGAGTTGTGTCGCTTTTGAAATACATGTGCAATATGTTAAATTGCATAAACATCCGCAGTCTGCTCATTAGTCGATTTTTTACTAAAAGGTAACAATTTCTTGGAAATCTTGTTTTTTATTCGTTATATTAAAAAGTAAAACGGTGTTTCTTTTAAAATTTTTCTTCTGTATACCGGGGTTAGGTCAGGAACTTTTGAATTTTACTACGTACTTCGTATCCTGACGCAAGTTTACGATGCCATTTTTTTTTTTATGAGAAATACGCTATGTAGCCATTTTATAGTTTATGGACGATTCGTAACAATGTTATTATTTTGAAAGAAAATTGTTCGTTCGTAAGTACAAATTTTAATAATTGTTTTCGTGAATAATTGGCGTTCAGATGATCGAGAATTTGTTGCAGTATAAAAATTCTAAAATGTACTACATTTTCTGTAATGTAAGAAATTTAATGATTACGATCATAATTATACACCTAACTCGAGTGCTCCCGATAGGACGGTTCTGGAAGCACGCAGAATTGTTACGGACTTGTCTTTCTTATTCAAGCTGATTAATGGTCACGTCAATTGTCAGACTCATCGTCCCTATGCACCAGCGAGATATGTTAGAAAAAGACAGATTTTTTAAAACGCATAATGAACGCAGTAAATTTCTTGTTTGATTCTTTGCAGACACTCAAGACTGATTTATACAGGGTGTTCGAGCGTTAAACAATCGAATTTTGCTAACACGTTGGATGAGTAGAAGTAAGAAAAAAATGTGTTACAAACGATATGATAATATTATGAATAATGAATTATTATTGCGAATAATGAAGGATAACAAATGATTTATTGGTCTCTTGATTCTTCTGTGCAAAAAACAGTATTTTATAATATTGAAAAGAACGGCAGGAAGTTATGAATTTATCAAAAAATGTCTAAAAATAGTAGTATTTATGATGGAGAAATTTATTTTATATTTCTCGTCTGGAGTATTTATAATTATTTTTCTACAGAGGCTGACGAATTAATGTTTTTTAGAACAGTAAACTGATTTACACCACTTTCAAAATTAACGTTTTATTAAAACTAAAGGCTCGTACGTGTTTAAATAACGTACACTTCATAAATTCATAAATAATTCATATAATACATGTAACATATTTAATGCTCAAGGTTACTTATCATCAGAAATGGAAATCATGAAATCTTCGGATATCCCAGTTTCTTTCAAATTTTTCAAATAATTACATTCTCCAATTTTAACCTTGTCAACTTGGCTGCATTTCGTTCGGTCAAACATCAGAGTAAATCCAGTTTTTCGAATTTCAAAAAATCCTTTCATTGCTGAAGGTTCAAAGTGCTTGGAAATTTAAAAAAATCAAATACGACCAAATTCATTTTCTTAGATTATGTAAAAATCTATGGTAATCAGCTTCAGATGTAAGTTTCCGATATCACCTTCTCAGACTTCCTTTGACGTACGCGCAATCACGATTACGTAACCCTAGCCACCCATGATCCACTTAGAACTTAGTTCTCCGGGTTTCACGGAACGATTTCGTTCCACCGTACCTGTCACTTACAAAATAATTACGCGACTGAATTATCGAGGGGCGCACCATGTAGGAAGACCCCTATGTGCTCTGTCATTACGCGGCACAGAAAATGCAACGAGAAAACATGATGGCGCCTACGGTATCTCTCGTCTGACTTGTATATTACACCTCAGCCCGCTAACGCATCGTCGATGCTATCTGACAATCGTAAAGTTTCTTTATCTGGATCATAAATAAAGAAAGGGGTCCGCGAACGGCCGAATCTGCCCGCGGGTTAGGCGTTCCTCGTGCTGGAACACTGTTTCAAAAGCTCGTCGACGAGTCCGGAGGCCAATAGCCTCGAAGCCTCCTCTTACATAACGATTATCTATCGCGCCTAGACTCACGATAGACGGCCTGTGCTGTTGCACGCGACTCTATACGGTGAAACAGATGTTTCTGATAGGCAAATGCCGATCGTAGAGCGGTGATCTCGCATGGAATCCGGTATTTCAGACGATCCTGATGGAAATACAATTGAGGGGCATCGAAACATAACAGTAAATTTTTAGCTTGTAAACTGAGATTTTTGACATTCGAATATCACGGCAATTCAAGCTGCACAGTTCTTGCATTTCAACGACTGTGTCCAGAAATCTCAGGTAAACGCACCTGAACACACTGCAAGCAGTCACTGCGTAGCCACTCTTCTTTTAATCAAGGTCCACTGCCCGAGGTACGCTGGTACGACTTAAAGCAATGGGCAATGTACTGTGCGCTGATTGGTCGCACCCAGATAGAAAAATTCGCCATTTCTACAAACGATTCGATGCAAAATCCCAGAATGCAGGTTTTTGAAAATTTTCTATCGCATCAACATGCTTGCTGTGACTTCTAATTTGGCTGTCATCATGTTACATAAAGTTCAGTCTGCTTTAGCGTATAAAGAAGCGTTTGCTCCAAGTGGCTACACCAGATTTTTAGGATACACCTAGGCCCCTGTTCAAAAGAAAAAAAAACGATTAGATTCAAAATCCAACATTTTATCGAAGCTATATCTTACACATCGCTTCATTATTTGCGAACGATGCGAACAATCTTATGCCTGAATGTACAGACATTTCATATTTCATTTTCAGTAAAAGAATGCGCAGATTTAATTGTGTATCTTTTCAATATACAGTAGAACCTCGATTATCCGACGATTGGTCATCCTATGTCAGTTGCACACTACGATTATCATTAGTGACACTGTGCACTCAATTTCATGCCACAGCGTATTTTATATTCTGAAAGAAAATTATCATATTTACATGAAACGTATGTAAAATATGAGTGATTTTATTACTGACTTTGGTTCGGATAATTGATGTTCTACTGTATTCATTTTTTACCAGTGCATCGGTTTGACATTAATTCACAAATTAAGTTGAGAACGCGAGGGACGGATGAAGGTCAAGTTCTGTCATTCTTCTTAAATGCAACACAATTAATCGTTTTACGAAATTGCTACATAATAAACGCACTTGATGTACTCTGACGCAACACTCAGTAATCGTTTTAACAGTTACCTAATTCGTTACTGCAATCGATTCTTTTTATCGAGTGTTATCACGTGTCTTCGCTGAATAGAACCCGACCGGGCATTCAGCCGTTCGCATGATTAAACTGTTTTCGTCGCCGGTGGCCGCCAAAACGTCAGGGACGAATTGTCAGTGATGACAGTTTCTTCCGATTTCTCTCATCCTATACGTAGAATTTCGTCCCCTCGTTTCGAGCACGGGATTCAGTAGAAAGAAGGACATGCAGAGTCGACACGGAATGGTACTAAATTCTATCGTGACGTCTGAAACGGTACCGTAAATATAAATTTCATATTCCAGGGTTCAAATATGCTTCGTCGAACGCATAAGTCTGTCGAGTTGTCTGAAATATTTACAGTGGGACTTCATTTGTCCGAACTCCATGTATCTGAAATATTGTCGTCGTAGAACACTGGTACAATTGTTGATTGCACATGCACCATTGCACTTCCAAAAAAAACATGGTCCTACGGATGTAGTACTCTTTGAACCATTCATCTTTCTCCTATCATATTTTTCTGTAACTGCACTGGTAACGGAATTATAACCTGAAACAGTTGCGTGGACCACCCTGTATATGAAAGGCGTATATGTATATACGCTCTCACAGATCAATCAACATGTACAAAAGGCGTATACGTACGACCAATAAAATTTGTTTACTACAATAGATTTGCTGTTTTACTAAACTGGTGTAACGATAGGCCTCTTGTTAGATGACCCATAGAAACCGTGTCCTAATGAACATCGACAACGATTACGGACGCGCCGCAGCGAAAGGGTTAATGGACGTCCTACTGTATTGTTAAATAAATGTTACAATCAGACAGTACTTTCACTGTTCGTTTCGTCGTTCATTCGTGGCTGGACTACGTGATATCTGGACAGTGAGTCATTGATGCTTCCATTGAAAATAGATGAATGATCGTCCGGGAACGAATCGATGGTCATCACGCTCCATTTCTCAACCAATTGCTGTCGATGATCGGTGAGCTCGGCGCCAAAAATAATTGCCAGACCTCTGCGATCGCAAGGCAGAAGACGAAACCAGGGCGTTTCGTACTCTTCGGCTCCGTGCACGCGTCCCTCGTCTTCGTCTCTTTTCCCAGAAGCGTATTCCGCCGTTTTATTTTTCGTTTCGCGGCGGAGTATTCACGTGGACGGGTGCAATTATCAGGTTGAACGGACGATGAGAATGCAGGTACATTAGTTTGGTTTCGCTTTGATGAAGGTTTTCAGACTCTGGTTCGTTTGATAGGGAGCTTACGTTAATAGTTTACGTTTTTATTTGTTGTATGCCACAGATAGACAAGGGATACCGAATATAAAGTTCGAACACTGGTTTTAAGCGACTGAATTTTTTAATAAAGTTTTTGCCCAGTGAACGGATTTAATTATTTAACTATTCATACTCGTAGCACAATGTTCTGCACATAATATTAACAGTCACGCTGGCTAAGCGTGATTCCAAATACAAAATGATTTATTTGCGAATATATCAGTAATTGGTAACTTTAGACCCTGTTTGATATAATACTTTTTCATGCAGCGTTTGATACCTTATCGAAATTTGGGAAGAAATATTGGTCATCCCGATTGAACAGCTGAAAGTGACCTTGCTGTCTCGAAACGGACTGTTGCTGTACATGTCTCCCTTGATATAACAAGCAATTTACGAGTAATTTAAAGTCGTCAAGTCGGGTGCCTCTGCCTGTATAGTTATGCCATAAGTGGTTAATACACCAAATTTTAACTGTTTCATTATTTATCTGTTACACTGAAAATTCTATTTATAGAACTGAATTTGTCATAAGATTTATGGTGAAAATTAATATAAAATTATAGGATATTCCTAAGATATTCAGGTAAAGCGTGGAACCTACATTTTCTTAAGATGTCCAAGCAATCAGTCTAATGTTTTAGATTCTTATCTATTACTGCATGATCACTTTTAAGGACTCTACGATCTTCTATGGTTAACACCCTCAAATGATCCCCTGTTTGAGCAAAATTTAATCATGTGCTACAAGCATATTCGGCAAACTAGGAAATTTTAATCATTTATGTTGTTATTTTCTAGAAATTTAGAGAATATTGGGTTGAGTCACAAATAACTTTCGACACATAATAGATTTTTATTTTTTAAAAATTCAAATAGCTTATCTATGCAACTGATCTTACAATTAGTTTCGTGTCAGCAACTAGACAGCCCTCAAAATTACAAAGAGAGCACACGACCGTCGGAATATCGAGTTGCTCTAAACTTTGCATAATTATAGGGGACCCCAAAAGTAATAATTTTGCAAAGACATAGCGTGCACCTCTCCGAAGCAAGGAAGAAACTCACGTTTAAAGTGTTAAAGTTTCTTAATGTCTACTTAACTAATCGAATGTGAATTAAATTCATAATCCAGTATAGCCTAAAGGAATTTATTTAAAAAATATAAAAATATTATTTAATATTTTTTAACGATTTATTTAATGAGTTGAAGAAGACAAACTGGAAATTATTTATGACTAAGCCTAATATAATTCTACTTTCTATAGAGTTCTTTAAATATATTAACAAAGTAACGTTTATTTGACGAATACTTGTTTCTTCATGGTACATGTGCAATAGAGAATTGTGTGAAATCAAAGCATTCATTATTTTATTGAAACATCGGTGTAATGCGGTTGGCACCGTGCTATTTGGAGCAGTTTCTGGCGTCGAACATTCGAAACGGTCGAAACGACGATCACTCACACTTTCCACGCTCCTGACTATTAATGTCGTAATCGTCAACTGACCTTGACACTTGTGCTCGAATTTCTCTCCACTAAAACTGTCATTTCTATTTCCATACTGGATGGCAATCACTATGAGAACGATCATGAATTTGCTGTGATCACATTCTAGGTCGCGTGGGTCGCATACGTTCCACGCATCGAATTCGGTGGACACAAATAATTCATCAATTATTCATATTATCAATTCATTATATTTTGAATAAAATTAATGTCACTCTAATAGTATAAAACGAAAATTCCATCATCAAATAATTATATAATTATATCTTTGTGTCTTTAAGGATGTATGTATATTTATGCACATACTCACATTTATGTGTCTGACTACATATGGGATTTTTCACTGTGGTACAGAACTTGTCATGTAACACTTTGCTGATGGCGTGGTGCGGCAGTATAGTGAAAGCTTGTAGCTGTTCTTATTTTTAGATGATCTAAATTTTATTGACAATTTTATAATGCCATTACTCGTGAATTATCGTCGTTTCTAAAATAAAAAATAATACTGTCACGGTACGAAAATATTGATACTTTTATCTGACAGAAAAACGTAATAATACGTCATGGTTGACCAATACTATAGCGGAAACATCCAAATTAGGCCATTCAAGGTCGTAACTCTGTTTGTAAATAGTACTATTTTTTAACGCGATCATTAATTGATATTAGATAGTACAATGCCTTATTTAATTTTTGTTACTTCAGTCATGCAGTATGTACGTTTCATATGCAAACAGTTCATTATTGCTTATTCTGTTGGAGATACAACAAAATCGATTATACAAAAGTTGCTTCGTTCGAACGGCGACTGAGTGGAGATTCGACTTTTTCAAATGGAAACATGTATTATCGTTACAGTTTTTTATTATGTGTTATAAGAAGAATTGAGTGAAATATCATGCGCTTTGAACAAACTGGTTCTAAGATATTGCGATTATAAATTTACATAGTTGGCGCCACCCTGCTGTGCCAAGCGTGCGAGTTTATAATTGCAATATTTCAAAACTAGATCACAAAAAGTGCATGTTATTTAGGTCATTCAATTCGCCTTGTAACACAGAATAAAGTGGATGTGATAAAGATACATGGCTCCATTAAAAAAAAATCGTCCTCCATATTTTTCAAAGTAATAACCTAAACAACAAACTTTGTTTGCAAGATCAAATTTGTTTCTTTCGAATCGAACATCTTCTGCGTAAATACCTTCCTTGTATTTCCAGTAGTTTAAGAAGTAATGAGCTGTTAACACTCAAGGGTTTATCCTACTGTGACCAGCTTGAAACTTAGACGTTTTTTGGGTTTAAAATGCGGAGAAAGTAAAATTCTATTTCTTTTTTATATTTGACAGATTAATTTTAAGACTTCATACTATTTTTTAAATCGGTAAACAAATTTCCAATTTTTCAAAATTTCACAGTATGATAACTTCGTAATTGAATTCCATTCCTTGGCGGATAATTATCTCTTTCCACCTAATTAGCGCTACTACGGCAACATACACTTCTACAGATACTATAATTTAAAGGATATCGATATTCAAAATTCAATTTACAATTTATTATTTGCATAATCCTAGTGAATGAAATAAAAGAATAAATTTTCCATTTGTTCAAAATTCTGTAGTAGGTAACCTCTTCTTAAACCAAACAATACTCTACACTCACTGCCACACCCTGAAACAGAAACAAGGAGACTCTGTACCGTAAACAAGAGAGTCACCTTGACGGGTACAACATGAGTGTCCCCGCTATAATTTGTACAATTGAAGGGGTGAAGGCTACAGCGGTGTAAGTCAAATTTTTAATATATTCACTTGAGTGTATAGATACAATCTATACATGTCTGTTCATTGAAAGAAAAGTGGTTCAAACTACTTATAATAAGACCTCATAGGATTATTTGACCCTCTGAACGCCTTTGTTGAGTGTGACTCGACATTTTTAAATGGTCAGTTTAAATATGTATTATATTTCGCAATATTTTATTCTACCTAGATACGCAATGTTACATGCATTCGACCCTTTCTTGTAACAAAAGAAGTCCTTGAAGTGTTCAGGTACATGATTGTTTGTACCTAATTAGTTCCTATCAACCGACTGTCTTTTGATGTACATTTCAAATAAAACACTTAAAATAATAGGGAGTTATTGAAAAGAAACTTAGAAAAAAGTTAGGAATTCAAGGGGTTAATGCGTTACAATCATCAACGCGTGACCGTGCAATTTATTACAGTCACTGTAATAAAACCTTCTGTTTCTCAAAATGAAGATCAGATGACTTGCACCACTATTCCTTTACCCCCTCAATTATTAAATGATTTTCGTCGATCGCACGATGTATCGTAACACGAATTCATAAATCCGTGTATGGCATTTAAGTGCTTCCAGACAGAACGCCGTACGTTATTTTCGTTCAAGGATGCTGCAGTCGGATTACACCGTCGGTGGTGGACGTAATTCGAAGCTATTAGAGTAACAACATTGTAATGGCAATTGTAACACTAACGGATGGTAATAATGTGATTGTACACCTAATGCGCAGTACGAGTGACTGGGACGGCGGCGAAAGAAGCTTCCATGATGTACGATGACGCGTTAATACAAGGTGCTTTCTCCGTCGGGGATAAACGAAGTCGCTGACGAAATTTCTGACGTTCCCATCGTCAACGTCAACGGCGAACGGGACGGTCGTTAGTTTATATTTATGCGCGGCACCGCATCCCGCAGCTGTTTCTTCGGTTATTTTCGCAGGCGGATTAAATTAAACTCAATCGACTTTTCTTCCTCCTCGTCTCCCGCCTCGGAGACGGCCGAGGCGTTAACAATCGCCGTGTAATTCTATTCCGCGGCACAGCCTGTATGCTGGAGCGTTTTATAAGTGAAAAACAAGATTTACGAGCCGATACCAAATGCGGTGACGCGATAGAATTTATTCGAGAAGACGCGCGGGGGATTCGGTAATCGTATTTGCAACGTTCGCGAATTGTATTCAAATGACGATCGCCGGGTCACGAGGTGACCCTTTCGATCGAGAATTTACTTTCGATGTTTTTTTTTTTAGGTGAATTGTTTTTGAGAGTGATTAGTTTCTTCGCAGTCGGCTGTATTGGGTTGTGTCGTAAATGAATCTTGATTTGTCTTTTTAAGGGGAGGTGCCGGTCTGGTGCTCCCGGAAATATAGCATTTTTAGGAATTTAAAAGGAAAAACCACGAGCGATAATAATTTATTGATATTAATTTCATGTGAGTTTTAGCATTTTGTTAAGCATATCTTAACCCTCGTGTACCCGTGTACCGCTGACGCTGGGTCGACTGTGACCCAGGTTAATATTACTGTTATACAGTAGAACCTCCATTATCCGAACTGTAATTGGTAATAAGATTACTCACATTACAACTACGTTTTGCATAAAGATAAAAATTTTGGTTCAAAACATAAAAGTACACGATGGAATAAAATTAAGTACATATTGTCATTGGTGGCGATTCTAATTTGTAATTAACCTGGAAGAGGAATTTTTGGATGACCGGTGTTCGGATAATCGAAGTTTCATTGTACTTATTTTGGAAGAAAATCTCAAGTTGTATTTTTCATCGATACCATGTAAATAATTATATTTCTCAATTTTTCCCCAAAAAATCAATGCTAAAATGATTTTCGAAAACTATTTTGTTTTAGAAAATATGAGCCTACGTATAATTATACAATCGGTGTATCGGTGGCTTTTCTTACATTCAATGTCTTTAAAAACACAAATTCTCATAAATTTCAAAATGTTAGAGATTAGTCCCCTAGTAAAGAGTGCGTGTATATTCTTTAAAATAGAAACAATCACAGTTGAATCATTTAATAACTCCTCGAGATAATTAATCCACCTGAATGAATTTCAAAAAATCCATTTAAACACGTATTCTTAAAAGATTAAAGATTCTCAATATTAAATAAAAAAAATCTTTTTTTTTTTTAAATTTGTAGACAGGATCCTCCCCTTCACTTTATTGATGATTTATTAAAGGATGATTATTGTTGCTTCTGAAAAGAAAAGCCTTTGTTATGTGTCTGAAGTTATGACTCAACACGATATTTCGTAAGGGAGATGAAGTTATTGACGTTAGGCTAACCCCTTGACTTACGATGTTTCTAACGATTCCATGCGATTTTACTATCGAAGTCTCCGAGATGGTTTCACCATCCATCGTCTCTTTCGTCTATGCTCGTTCACTTCTAAATTTATTCGCTTGTATATCGACGCCGACATTAAATTCATTCACTCCTACATTCATTCCTACGCTAAATATATTCGCGTCTACGTGCATTCATTTCTACGTTCACTTCCACATCAATTCGCTGCTCCATTCACTTCTGCAGTAATTTCATTCTCGTACTATATTACACGTTGACTGCCACAGTGGACACTTCCATATCTGATCAGACACACTATAATATGTATATGAATAAAATGTCAAAACTCTCATTAACACCTTCGCTACCATGCTTGATTCAAAGCAAATCGTCCACCATAGACCACGCTTTATTTTTATCAGTTATTTCTATCACACATGTGTGACGTCGAGCTCTGAAAACAGGTGGTGAACCTGTTAATTGAATCGTTTATTTCTGAAAGTGCGTATGTCCGTTTTTTTAAATTTGACACCAGGCAATGAAAACTTTACCTGATTTTCTTCGAAATAATGTTTATTCGGTTTTTTTCAGTTGGCATCGAGAGGAAATATCAATAGACACTTTTGTTGTTTTTTTGAGTCCCATAACTCGAAGTTTGGTTTGTCTGCAACAGTTTAAACGCATAACTTAATTTTCCCCAAAATATGGATTACGTCTTTTCAATAATAAACGATTCAATTCCTTCGAGTATTTCCTCCTGTATTAACACATCGTCTGTCATCAACACCGGTACATAATATTTCATTCAATCTAATTAAGCGTGAATTTGTATGAAATCATCAGCAACACACAGCCACACTTGCAATGGAGTCCATGTAAATTCTTAGGTATTTAGCAACGTGACTCTAAAATGCAGCACAGACGTTGTAACACTTTTCTTCGACCTCATGTTCAGTCAACACTTAACACATTTGCAAACATTCGGGTGAATATCTCATTTCACGCCGCATTATTTTGTGCTTTTAACTCTTCGAGGTCGATGAACCCATGTAACTGTTCCAATGATCGATCACCGTGTGCTATGGACCACTATTATGGTTCAGACTTATCCGTTTATCGCTCACTATGAAGCTATGCATTCGAACGAATTATCGTCTCAACGTGTCTAGTTAAGATGTGTATCTTTCGTTAGACATTTTACAGTTTCAGCACAGTGATACAATTAAACAATTAACGTCATACATTACGCTGCAATTAAATATTCAGTTGAACGCGTGTACTGCTGCAGAAAATTCCAGCACAGATTTTCGTTTTTTCCTGAAAGCTTCCAACATATTCCAAGTATCAAAAATTCCAGTAAATTAAAACCGTTCATACATTTAGGAAGGCACGGTGAGTTTAATGTCTATGTTCTGTATTATTGATCGCCATTTTGCTGGAGATATGGAGGTTTAAGTTAGGGCACTAGGTATGTAGTATTTGATCAAGCGTAAATCGTACGCAGTTGGCAATGTGTTAAGAGAAACAGAAAAGGGAGGAAAGTGTTTGGAAAGCTATGAAAGTCAGCCTATACGTACAATTATTAGTAGCACTCCATAGTGTTTTTTACACAACAAAATTTATAACATACTTAACTTTTCCAAATCACAAAATAAGTACTGTATAAAATAGCGACTATACTATTCATTTTTCGAATAATAATAAGACGTGTTATTTCTGCTTTTCACGCAGGATCGGATGGTATAAAATTCAAATTTTGTAGATTGTTTTGTAACTCTTTGCATTCGAAAGACTCCACTACGTCGCCATGCTATTTTCACTTGTTACAAAAATAAAAATAAAATTAGGACATCGTTCTTTCAACGACACTGTTGTAATGATACTGTTCTAAATATTAAAGCGTTACTGTCTAAAATTTATAATAGTGTAACCACCTATCGCCAGAAGTAATTACTTCATTACCTGTACATTGTTCATTGAAAAATTTTCCCCAGTGCAAAGGGTTAAAGCAAATGTATTTCAGTTTCATGACATTGCGACATGAAAGTCACAAGCCGCTTTTTTTACAATAAATATTTATAAATTGCGGTTGAATTCTTACGCTATAGTCAAAAACCGATAACACGGTATATTCTTCCAATATAATATTTAAATACAATTTATAAAAACACAATGCCTAACAAGGAGCTAGGTGATTATGCGATTTCTGT
Organism: Macropis europaea; assembly: GCA_916610135.2. Classification (NCBI taxonomy): domain Eukaryota; kingdom Metazoa; phylum Arthropoda; class Insecta; order Hymenoptera; family Melittidae; genus Macropis; species Macropis europaea. The sequence continues at coordinate 17,007,379 of OU744345.1, read as the reverse complement.
TCTTTGAGCGATCGTAGTCGGCCCTAATACTCATAGGTGACTGTGCAGAAGACGGCTATACTACTATTAGTAGTGAAGGGGTTAAATATTAATATATATTCCACGATCACTGTTTCTCACTTACCTGTCATGCAATTGTTTCAGAAATAAACAAAATCTGATTACAGAGGATTAACACGTAGTGCTGTTTTAGTTTACAAACGAGCACCGAAAGTCAGGAGGCGAAAAAGTCATAAAATATTGTATATGCAATTTTGTTAGAGGCAAAGAAATTCCATTTACAGATGGTTAAAACGCAATACTGGTTTGTTTCGCAGACAAGCACCGGAAGTCGAGAGGTGGAAGAGCAGGGTAGCAGGAGGAGCTCGGCCTCGGAGGGCAGGCACGCCGACGGGACATCCGGCTCGTCCGTCCTGGAGATGGGCAGCACGGATTCGGCGGGCAGCGCCCATGGCGGCGGTCCTTCCTGTGGCCTGGTCAGCTCCCTCTTCCCGAGCAGCTGTCGCGGGCGTGCAGAAGCGTTCGCGAGACATCTTCATCGGCGACTGACCTCCCTGGGTGGCGAGGACGCGGTACAAAGGAACGCGGATTCCTCGAAAGCTAAGGAAACCTCCTGGCTGTGCTCGACGTCGAACATCCAGCCGGTGATCAACAAAGCGACCAACAACCACGTTCTCCAGCATCAGCCACGTCACAGTTCAGAAACAGATCTCTGTTACGACTTCGACCTAGACCTGGAAGATGGCCTCAGCTCGCCCGCCGAAGAGGCAACGGCCGCAGAGGTGGCGGATCTCCTGGTGAACCCGGAGGTACTCAAGAACAATCACCACGATGCCTGTCATTGTTCATCGAACGGCTCCAAAGCCATACCGTCCACTTTGGACCCCGAGTCTGGCTGCGTGTTCGCGTCGCCCATCACCGGAACCTCTCCCGACAGCGACTCTTCGGACATTTATTTCGATCCAGAGTCCTCTGATGTAGAGAAGACCAAGAACGAAATGTTCTTCGACCCTATGACCACGTCAGACAGCGAAGTGACCATCTCGAATCTCTCTAACGGTTGCGAAACAACGACAACGAACAGCCTGCCGTGCCGCAGGAGGCCAGAGGTTCACGTGGAACATTCCGAGGACACGTCGGAGTCGAGTAGCTCGATAAGGAGGAACAATTTCAGCGACAGCGAGCACAGGAAGGAGGATACGGTGTGCAGTTCGGAGGATTCGAATGAAAGAAGCTCGTTGGAGACCACCTCGCCCAGTCACGAGTCTCTCTGGAGCACCTTCGACGAAAGTACCTTATCTCTTCAGGACGAAACTCTCTCCAGAATCGGTCCTAGCTTAAGCACTCCCCAGAATCGACTCCTCAAGTCGCATTCCGACTCCGAGATACCCACCCATGGAATCAGAACTGCGATCCTCTGCGGTCTGAGCAACAGAGACGACAAATCTGATCCAGGTACCGATGAGGTTGATTTTGTCAATGGACATTCGGAGAATGGCGAGCTCGAGGAGATCAGGAACGCGAGGAACCTCGTGAAGGAAGAGCCTCCCGATTGCTCGGAAGGCGTAACCATCGAAGAGCTTCCACTTGACGACGAACAGCTTAAAGGACCGTCGCAATTGAAGAACGTCTTCAGTTCGAAAATAGAAGAACCCGGCGAGACGGATGATCACTCGACGTACAGCAGCATGATCAATATACCTGGTGCACTGACCTTGGAGTGTTCCACAGGCGAGAGGGTGATAGAGGCGACCCTGAAGAACGAGATAAACCTGCAGATCGAAAATGGAACGATTCTGAGCAGCTGTGAGGAGGACAAAATGTGTCTGTTGCTGAAGAAACTCTCGACCAGTCCAACCGTGAAGGATGAAGTTCGTACACCCGATCAGGAGCCTCAGGAAGACGGTATCGAAGGGGAGGAAGAAGAGGAGCGACCGCAGAAGATCAGACGCTGCTCTTCTTTGAAAACCGGAAAAACGCCGCCAGGCACGCCCGGGAGAAAGAAGATCGTCAGATTCGCGGACGTTCTAGGCCTGGACCTCGCAGACGTTCGAACGTTCCTGGACGAGATTCCAAAAATCCCCAATTCAGCCTACAGTGACCTGATCTACGACGACATCTTCCAAAAGGACACCAGCCCGGTCAACAACGTGTCAGCGAGCACCACGTGGGGCAGCAGGTACATGGACGCCAGACTCGTCAGCTGCGCGGTGCCCTCTCGCAAGCTGGACAGAACCCTGGTCCCGTTGTTCCAGCAGCCCGGAGGCTTGCCCAACTTCCTGGACCTCGTCCGGGAGCGTCGAGTCTGTCTGGAGAACGTTCTCGTCCAGGATCCCATCTCCTTGTGCATTCAGGGGACCGTTCGAGTGATCAATCTGGACTTCCACAAGTCGGTGCACATCAGATACACGCAGAACTCCTGGAAGAACTTCAGCGACCTGCAGGCCACCTACGTGCCGAACTCCTGCGACGGTTTCAGCGACAAATTCTCGTTCGTCCTTTATTGTCACACGCTGCCGGTCGGCCAGAGGCTCGAGTTCGCCGTCAGATTTCAGTGCAAGGGTGCACAGTACTGGGATAACAATGCGGGAGCCAATTACTGTTTCCAGTGTTTACCGGCGACGACCACGGTCGGCTACATACCGATCACCGCGCCGGAGACCCAGCACCACGAGTGGTCGCCGGTCTTCTACTGATAGACGTCCCGGTGTCTTCGCGGCTTGCTGCACGGAGACAGGAGGGATGGTTCGCTGATTCTAAGCAGGAACCGAATAAGGCTAACGAGCGACAGGAACAGAGCATAGGGATGTATAAACGTTCCTAAAGTGTACCCGCTGTACATAACGAGTTCAGGCCGGAGGAACGAGTCGGATCGGAGAGCTGGGATCGCTCCGGCGTCAATTATTCCTTCCTGCCATTTACCCAACGAGCCTTCGAGCGGACTGGAAGAACTTGACGCACCCGTTAGACTGACATTTTTTACACGTTGTTCCTTGTTTGCACAAGAATATATTCTGAATAGTTGCTACAAACGGGACCCCGAGAGATTGACGGAGGGAAGAGTGAGGTCTGGCGGATGATGGAAACGGAGTTTCAGCTCCGAGGATGAAGCTGAGCATGAAGAAACGATGAGTTCGACGATCTACGGAGAATCTGGCGGTGGACTGGCAGGAAACAATTGAAAATGTCTAGACGAGCATGGAGATTATTTACACGTTCCTAGAAAGTACCTAATTTTACAGACTGTACGCTGCAATTAAGCCTAACGCGATCGTTGAGTGATTGAACATAGAATTTGTTGACCCGACAGCGTGACAGAGAACTGTTCCTTGGAACGAAGCGTTCGTTGAAGAGGTTGCGGAGTTGATACTGTTTCATCGAAGGTTCTTCTATGCTTTTTTTTTGAATGTTAATATTTTATAGAGCACCCTTGAAACAGCTCAACGAGGCCGGGACGACCTCTTGACGAACAGTTCGCGTCTCTAGAGAAACGATATTTTTTTTATCCACTGAAAACATATCTGAACAAGTTGGGTGACCACCCAATTTGATCGTGCCCATGAAAGTTTTGATTAGTTTACCGATAGTGTCTATATTTTTACTTCGATAGAAGATAGAAGACGATATTTGGAACATTTTTTTTTTAAAACTAAACGATCTGTGTGCCAACCATGAAAATCCATGAGACAGAAATGTGGCCGCCGGGGTATTCACTTTTATTCGAATATTTGATCGCGTACCTAAAGATTCGAGGCCTGATCGATTAATCGTAGACACTGTTACTGTACAGACCCTGAAGTGATTTTATTCGTCTATACATGTGTGTGTGTACCTATTATCCGTTGTTATGTTATAGAAATGCGCGGGTGCCAGAAATGCGATGGAATTGCGAGAACAGTGTAATGTTTTTAAACTTGTACATACAATCTTTTATACGACTTATATTTTATTTTACACCGACTGACTTATCGAGAACTGATTTCATTCTGTGATTCGAAGATTTATGTTATTTATTACCATGGTGCAGTCATACGTGTGTTGTGACGTAAATGTAAAATTGATTATATAAAAATACGCTAATGCATTCACTGTCCCTCGCCTCGGAGCCAGATACGAAAGAATGAAGCGATAAAAAATTATTCTGAGTCACCCGCGGGTCAGGGGACAGTGAACGTGTTACCCTATAATTTTGTCACTACGCTGCGTGCGGGGAACGCCCATGGGCGTTCAGCGGGTATACGTTATAAGCACGCTCAGGAATGGTCCGCACGGGGTGACGGTTCGCTGTCAAGATCTTAGCGTTAACGCGAAATTTCTCGACGCGTCGTTGCGGAATTTCGAGTACTATGCGTTTTTCATCTGCGTTTCTGCGCAGCCCCGCTAAACGAAGAATGAGAGATGATGAGAATAAGTTGGTCGTGCCGGAGATGATAATAATAATAATCTCACGTTGTCAGCGTGATCCAGGCGTACGAGTAATCGAGGCGTTGGAGCGAGTTTCGAAACGGGACGTTTACGGTGTTTTGGCACAGACGGTCGAAATTATAGCCGCACGGTGTGCCAACGAAAGAACTTCTGCTCTGCATCGAGTGAACGAGATCGAAAGAGTACGATACAATCATCGAACTGTATCGTGGCGAGTTCGTAGCCGACGAAGACCACTGAGAAACGAACCAATTGTTATTAAGAACGTTTACACTCGATTCAACTCGAGAATCTTAGGGTGACGATCGAAATTATGAAATGACATTTCGTCACGCTATCATTTTGCTAACAGCGATTTCTTTCGTAATCTCGAGCGTCGCCGTGAGGCCTGAAACTTTTCGTGTCAGTAGTTCCAAGTTTCTAGCTGCTATATATCGTTAAGACGAGAATGAATGATGTTGAAGTTATTGTTAAGATGACCTCTATGAAAAACGATATCCTACTATTTTGTAATGGTTTTCTTCATAACGAGAACGCTTTCTGTATCGAAGATGTATGTACATACGCGGCGTCAGTATTGGTGGCAAGTCTCAAAGACGTGTTTCTCTTCTTTTCTTTTCTTTTTTTTAATTTTAACAATGCTGTATCGTTTGTTACGTAATTTTTATTGTACATATTGCTATTTTATTCTACGACGGTACTCTCCTAATTATTGCTGTACATTGTGTCGTCTACAAGGATACAGCGACTCACAAATGTGTTCAGAATTTGAATGATTAATTGTAGCGAACATTGGACTTTCGTTTTGCATTTTATTATAATTTTTCAAACTCTGTCGTTAGTTTTTATGTATTGTACACAATGAGCTGGGTTTCCTCATTCATTTGGAAATTGGAAACGAAGTTTTTGAACGATCTCGTTAACTGTACTTTTTTACTTTTACAGTTTCTGAAGTGTTTATGGCTGTCATAATTTTATTGGTTCTGTATAGAGTAATAAACTACAACAAATTTCTATAAATGTTGAAGGAAAAGTTATTAAGTCTCTTAGGGAGGAAATATAGCAGAGTAACACTGAAGTACAACTACTCATCTAACATAAAAGTGAAAGTCGAAAAATTAGTATTCATTAGGCACAACTTTTTAGTGTGAAAGTGAAACACGCAATTGAACATTCAAATCTGAACAAATCCGAGAATCACTGCATATTTAGTTTTGTACGATCGTTTACACTGCTCAAGACGATTAAAGGCTCGGGATTTGTAATAATTTCAATGAAATGATCAAATATCAGCAATGATACAAAAATAATTTGTATATAATATAATATTCTTATCGAACGTTTATATTGTACATAATTTGGAGCTTTTATACATCTAGATAACTTAATGAGCAATAAATCATTTAAGGGTCTGATCCTCTAATTCTTTTGAGCAGTATATATCTTTCCTGATTTGATATCGGAGAACCGTAGCATATACCTTAACGTTGCTATGATTCGCCTAATTTTACTGTACATAACAACAATTGCTAACAACGTGGGGACAGAATACTTACTAATCGATTCATCTGGTTTATACATCTAACGTTCTTGTTACTGTTACCGTTTAACAAATGAAATGTATACAGATCTAGAGTTAGACATACTTGATGCAATAAAAATGCAATTCTATGGTGTTCGTCTGCCATCGACACATCTATGTCACGACTGAGAAATATTTTTTAATTAATATTGAAATTTATAACCACCATTATTGATGCCTACGGATCAGGTAAATATTCTTGAACACGAAGCCTTGTCTCTGTACATATACATATAAAAACAAAGTTCACTTCTATACTACACCTGTAACGACAAAACTATTATTCTTCCACACGCGTTGAAAATGATGAAGTTATAGTAAGATTTATGGAGAGGTTAATGCTAACAGCAGTCTACAAATCGAGATACTTTAATTATCTGATGTTAAATGTACAGGATGTTTCGCTTAACCATTCCAGAATATCGTTGTTTATAATACTACAAAGATACAGTGATCATTATTTTCCATCGATATAAAATATAATCTTTGTATTAAATGTCAAATGACTGTCGTCGCGACAAATCTTTTTGCAGCTACAATTTTGCAATCACAAACATATGTCACTGTACTTAAAAAGATATTGACGATCTTCTATACAGGACGTTTCAAAAAGGTTGGGCAAACATTTGAGTAGAAGTTCTATGTATCAAAACGAGAAGAAAAGTTCGTACAAGCATATGTCCATAAACGAATACTAAGGGCATTAGAATGAGTTCAAAGTGGGTGTTCAAAACGCATATTTTTATAACGCTAATAATTATTAATTTGCTAATTTATTTTTACACTGCACACTGTGCTCACGCTTCAAAATGTGCTGTCACTATGAACGTTTTTTCTTGCCTTTTTGGCAATTTTTGGCCCGACCTTTTTGAAACATCCTGTGTACATTTCCGTAAGATTGAAAGCGACAGGGGCATTCCAGGTGGTTAAAACGAAACAGCCTTTGTACGCAGATTTTGAGAATAACGAACACAGTTTCTGTTATCGACAATTGTTGACAACTGATGGAATATATCTATACACAGCGCAGGATGCCAGAAGCGGGCGGACACGAGTTCTCTCGGATGAGTTTTGTTGCGCAACTTGAAAATTATAACAAGAAAGAGTCGCGTGGGCATCCAGCGCGAGGCGAACTATTTTTGTTAATCTTCGTTCGTGTTTTGTAAATTATTACCGTCGTCGCGTGAGATTCTGTCGGCGGTGGCGGAATTTTTACACGAACCGATCAATTTTCTTTTCTTTTTTTCTTCTTCGAAATTCAGTTTTCAGCCAGCCGAAGAATCTCTCGTGTGCGAAATAAATACGTGTGGGAAACGCTGTAACATTGCTCTCGGACGTAGAAATATTTTTACACCGTGCCATTCTTCCGTTTCGCCTCGATACGTCTTCATAGAAAAATTTGATTACGTAAAGCTTTCAAGAGCTTTATTTCGGTATGATCCTTTCGACCAGCGTTCTTTCGGCAGATGTATACAAAAGCAATGGCCACGTTCGTCTCGGTATTACCACACTGAATGATTGCTCTTGACTTCTCTTTTTATTTATACGATTTTATTTCAGTCGACAGTAGTACAGGCACTCAACATTTACAGAAATAACTAGACTGCGGATTTTTATGCAAATATACACTACAGCTCATGGAAGTATGGACACTTCAGAATTATAGAAAAAATAAACAAAATAATTTGATTTCCAGTCAGTTTTACATTTTATAAATATACAGTTAACGAATTATGCAGAATATAATTAAATAATATTTAAACAAAGACATATTAGGAATTTTTAAATCTAAATTTTAAAACTTTGTAATGGAATGTCTTCTGTGAGCGGTAGTAGGTACATTTTTAAACTTCAAATTTTTTATTTCCACGTAGTCGATGAAACGCAACTATGGCAGAACTGTATTTTGCGGTTGAAATGTTTGAAAGCACAATTTTTGTTTCACTTATTACATAAAATGTGTATTATTCACGAACTTGTATATGTTAAATTGCATAAGGATTCAGAGTCTAGTAAGACAATTTTATATCGATGAATCGTGCACTCGTTATTACGTCTGTTTATTGTTTAATCAAGAAGAAATGGATATTTAAGCGATCAAACTTTACAACATTTTCGAGACGATGCGCAGTCACCCAACAGAAGGTGACGGCAAAAAATCTTATTTACATTTTATCGTCGTAGCACTATTTTAAAATCGTCCTAAATATTTATTAATAAAAAACGGCCATCACTTTTACACACGCCCAATATTATCAATTATTATTTTTCATTTCTCCCTTCAGCTTCGAAACTTGATCGCGAATGTATCCTTGACGTTTTTATAGCACTTTCCGAATTTTAATCAGATTCACCGTCGAGTCTTCTAGTCTGTCGAATCGGCGACTATTTGTTGCAAAAAACGGGAACAAGGGAGATACATTGTAACGATCGTTTCCTGCTTCCTTCGAGGGGAATGAGAAACATTTCTACGTTCGGGATGAAATCGATTGAAAGCATAGCTGTAACGGTAGTATATTTTTCTATGTAACGTATATTGTATATGTAAGCGTACGTCGCACCTCTAGTCCGTAGAGCCGTGAGCTTTCGTCCAATTACCGAGCCTTTTGCGGTTTTTAACAAACAACAAAATGGATAACAAAACGAAGCCGACGTTAGAAGAAAATGTACGTGTGAACGGGAGCGCGAAAGGTTGTGCGTGCGTGGATGGACGGAACGGCGTGGAAATGTTGATAAATCTCTTTGTCCATTTTTAACGATTATTTTTATTTTATAATTCTAACTACTTTTAATCTGTTCCTTTTATTAGCTGTTTTCTTTTTCGCAGAGAAGAATTCTTCTTTTTTTTCATATTCGGCTGTGAAACGAGAGTGGATAACGCAATCAGCGACGGACAGGCTCCGAAGATCAATTAGAGATTGTTTTATTACCGTGTAGTCCGCGAATTATCGTCGTTTGCTGTCGTCTGTTTATTTTTTCGAATTTTAAGAAATTCCCGCTCAGTCGATTGGCACGATTTAACCCAGTGATGGCCACGAGAGCTCCGACCTTCCCCCACTCTAGGTCCGTTGCCCTCATATAGGCTATGATCTGGGACGACAATGGACCGAGGGGGGACGAGCTGCGAATTGGAGGGAGTTGAAACGAGGGGAATGGACCTAGAGTGGGGGAAGGCTGCATTTCTGGTGGCCATCACTGATTCAACCCTTTGACTGCGTCAATTTTGTCATTTGGAAACGAAGCGAACGCTGCGTGCGGTTGAGCTGCAGTAGCATATAGCAATCCATTGCGCTGAACGCCCATGGGCGTTGACAGTACACGGCGAGCGGCTTCATCAGGCGCGGATAGCACTCGAGGGGTTAATTCAGTGTGAGAAAACTGAAACAGATATTTTTTAAGATCGTCGTCCTTTGTTTTTCGGTACTTCAGAATTTCATAGTCAGTTCGAAATGGAAGAATGGTTTCCACTTTTACTTTTCATTGTGGAAGCTCGAAGACCGGGATTTATGGTTTCTGGACGAATCGGAACCGAGACTCGAGAAAAGCAAAATATTCAGCAGGACCGTGACCGATAAACTTGTTAAAAATACTGAGCCAAGTGTCTGACAAAAATCGTGTAAAAAAATTGCAAACAGCGATGATGGTCCTGTTTAAAGACCTGTTATCGATTCTTCGACTATCTTTTTCATTAAATTGACAGATTATCACGCGTTTTGCCGTAAAACAGTGATGGCCACCGGAGCTGCGGGCTTCCCCCACTTTAGGCCCACTCCCCTCGTTTCAGTTCCCTCCTCGTCCCCCCTCGGTCCATCGTCGTCCGAGAGCACAGTCCACGTGAGGGGAATGGACCTAGTGTGGGGGAAGGCAGCAGCTCCGGTGGCCATCACTGGCCGAAAGTGATGCAAATAATACTCATGTACAACCCATTGAAAATTACGGTTTTCGATGTTACTTTCTAACCCATCGATAAAAGGCTGCAAACGAAAGTGTAAATTAAAATTGAAAAATCAGCGATAACGAGTAATTATTGTATTCGCGGCTTTCGATTGGCTGGAAACCACGGTGCGTTGATTATGGGCATGGAAATACACTTTTGCCCGTGTATAAGGTTTTTTGTATGAATGTAAATAATAAAATTCACATTTTGAAATATCTGTGAAGGTTCAGTGAAATTGTATACCGAACATACCATTTAGTCATTGACCAGAAGTGTCCATTGTGTATTTATTTATATTTTTAGCGCAGACGGAATATTAACGCACCGTGGCCTTCGATATTAAAATATTGCAATACTGTGTCCTACGTTATTCCCTTAATATTTTACAATACTCCATGAAAGTACGTATACTTTTTAAATCTATAGTCTTTTACAATATTTATCCCCGAAATGTTGTTAAACAAATCTCTCAGCAGCTAGTACGATTAATTTTAATAACTATAATTGCTCTGGTAAATGTTCTCCAGCATGTTCAACGGACAAATAAATACAACAATGTGCTGTTTCCATAAACTCACAAAGTACTTCGTGTTTGTATAATTTCAAAAATACGTCTCATTCGATATTATTACTTTCTTTTTAGTTTGTTCAGCATGGAATTGAATTGGCTGCTGAACAGATTTTTCGCGGATGAAAGTACTATTTATTCAGACTGATACAACGATCAGACACCAGCGTACTTTGGCTTAAAGAAAACTGCAGTAAACAAATTGTAGCTTCGTAATGCCGATATTGCGGATCGATGATTTCTTTTACCTTTCTCTTTGTTGTAAGCGTCAACCGTTGGTGAGACCATTTTTAATCTCACTGTTTGTTTGAATGTTTCTAGTAGTTAGATAAGGTTTATTGTTACGTGAATCGAAAATGGCGAGTGGGTGATAGCGTTGAGATACTGAGAGAAATATATTTGCATTGGCAAAAGAGCGAATGACGATAGAGGAATAAAGTATCTTTACGTATAAACAGACGTATATAATATATCTGTAACTCATGTTCTATATATGTTATTAAGACAATAAATGAAAGACCCGTAGGTGGTTCCAATTTCTCTCCTTGTGAGTCATTTTGAAAAATATTAATAACACGCCAACTGTTTGTATAATAGTCTTTTAGGATATTGATGATTTCTCTTAATCGAACGGCAGCATTGTTGCTAAATTTTATACGGGGTGAATCGCTAGAAAATGCCACCTAAAACAATTTTTAACACTTTGAATGCCGTGGGGGTCAGCGGTGACCGGCACCTCAAATTTAATTTAATTGAATAATTATTGATTGTTACAAAATTTTGAGCAGACTTCATACTGAAACAATAATGTAGAAACAGAAGAACACGACTGAGTGCTCAAATCTCTTTTTTCTTTACAATTTATATAAAAAGTAGTGAAATATGTCATGTCCGATCAGGTATGGCTGTTTTCACTGAGGCACTGAACGTGTTAACTCGGTTTGTATTAGACAAAAATTGTTACAATTAAATGTGTTGGAGGCGTTTATATGATTAAATTATTTTTTTAATACACCTGTATTCAAAGTATCAGGGTGACCTTGAATTTTGTAGTGGCATTGGATTTTTAATTGTGATTAAATTATGTTTCCACTCAATTTTCATCGATTTTCGTCTGGAGTATTCACCTGAGAGTAAAATATGCGATGCTACTAAGAAATTTAAGGTCATCTTGACACTTCTAAAAATAATAGGTGTATTGAAAAAATACATCCATTACACAAACGTTGCCAAACACATTTTGTTATAACAATTTTCCTCTAATATCAGGGTGATCTTTAATTTTTTAATTGCATTGCCTATTTTACATTCAGACGAATTGTTGAGATAAAAATTAACTTCTACTACTGATTTTTGCCCGGAGTATTCGACTAAAAGTTTACTTGACATATTTTAAAACAATATGACAGTATACAATGGACATATTTTTAAAAAACTATACAACAGATATATTTTAAAAAAATATGACAATATACACTATAGAAATTCTTCCAGACTCATTATTTTCGAGCTTTCAAATTCTTCCAAGACTATTATTTTAAAATTTCCCAAAACAATCCCAATTCATTGCACCATCGAACCCTTTTCATGTGATACTAGAAGGACTCAAGCTGTCCTTATAAAATTAGTTCAGAACAAATAAATCCTTACATCATTAATTAAAATTAAGTCATTGTGGCAGTCAGCTTGTTAAACAAACGATGAAAGATCAACGGAAAAGTACGAATACCCATAATTTTACATGTAAAACGTTTCGACGTTTACTATCAGCAATTATGACCTTGCAATCTGAGGTCACTTCAAACCTTTAAGCTTATCACTTGACTCGACGATGGTACGAAGTATTTCATGATTCCGTAAATCGCACGTTATCGCGAATATTTTCTTTAACAGACAAACTTTGCGGACGTTTTTCGAAATTCTTCATGGATCGAAAAATAATTGAGCCAATGGCTGAGAACGTTTGAACGGTACCTTCCCATAGGCCAAGACTTCGAATGTATTTTTAGAGGTCTTTTGTCCGTGCCAGAAGAAATGCAACGCGTGTCGCGGTTGCCATTATTTTACATTGCACAAGCAGCTCTTGAAAATTAAATCTCTATTTATGATGCACAATATGAATGTGACTCATATGCTCGGTTAAATTTAATAATAATTACTCTAGAAACCTTTATGCAACTGAACATATCCAAGTTCATGAAGAATGCACGTTTTGTATAGTAAGTGAAGCAAAAGATGTACTTTTAAACATTTCAACTCCAAAACGCAGTTCTGCCGTAATCGCGTTGCATCAACTATACGTAAATAACAAATATTAAAATCTAAAAATGTTTATTTGAATAAAAATCCGCAGTCTAGTAATAATAGAGTGAAAGCTCGATTTTCACGAACATCAATCATCCTAACTTTCGATTATTAAACAGTTATTATACTGGAAGTGGCAAAACCTGTGGTACAACCGAGAGGGAGGTGATATCTTATGGTAAAAAATGAATCGAAATTTTGAAATACTTTATGTTATATGGCGTTCAGTTTTCGAGAAAAATGACTTTGAAGTTTCTTATTCTTATTGATATTCAAAATCAATTTTCTCTGAAACTAAACGAAAAATTATATTCTTCATTTTCGATTTATTTTGTACAAGAAATCCCTGTTTTGGATGCACTACATTTTTGGACACATTCTGTATAACACCATATTATAGTAAATTATCATTTTTTAAATGACACGTAGAGTACCGTTCGTAAGTATTCGAATGCTTCGGTTCATCGAGAAAACTCACCATTACAATTACTGTGAAATTGATTTATTATTTCAGATGGTTTGTTATTATGGTCTTAAATATTAAATTACAATTCCATAACATATCTTACATTTCTTGTTGAGTAAAATTTTTTAAGATTACTTTCCACGAATTTCGTCTACATATATATTTGTCCTAGAATTGGACATGAACTTAGTATCGTTCGAATAATTATGATCGGTAGTGTAGATACAATACGAGTCGTTCGATCACCCGGTCACCCTGTCAATAATTTTTCCAGATGACTGAAGTTCTGTATTTTCTGTTTTCTCTGATATACACCGGTATAATAATCAGATTAAGTACGTAGATGTTACTATAATTTTTTTAAGGCATTTCATGTGTCAATTAACACGTTGAGCGCCGCAGCGGAAAATTCCGCAACTAGTCAGACACGCGAAACTACCTTTTTATTAACATGTATCGTTGAATATATAAGTATTTATTTATTTAATAATATTCTTCCTAATTTTGAACATTGTAACATCATTGTAACATAGATGCAACTCAAAATTTCGATGGAGCAATCAGGTATTTGACGAAATTAAGATTGATACGTGGGTCACCGGTGGTACACGTGGCGCTCAACGCGTTAAATCTAATAATAACAACAATTAATTATTTTGGTCGGGTAGAATAAAAACAAATTCGTGTCGTTCAGAATGGCAGCTGTTTATTACGAAAAAAAGGAAACAATTGGTATCTTTAACATTAAAAAAAAAAACAAAACGACTTAGGTCGATGTTAAAAAAAAAGGCTGAATCGCCTGATAAGCAGTACCCCGCGTTTACCCTGTGTGTTTCTTTCTCTGGAATAATAAGTACCCTTCGATAAAAGCAGTGTTTGTTTCTCTGGTCAGTCTTAACAGCATCTTTGAATCACCAGAACTGACGAACAATCCAGAAATGCTACGCTGCATCGTGTTCGAGAACACGCTTGACAATTTCTTTCAGACAGAACTCGCGCCTCGACATAAATAAATATACTTAATGCCTCGTATCTCGAATAATCGCAGGTCTAATGATTTTTAGTGACTGCATCACTGTCCTCTTAAACTATACGTATGATATGAGTGGAAACGATCACAAAATAAATCCAGGCACTCGTGTTTAAGTGTCCCTCGATTCGTATCACGTGACTTCGAAATTTTCACTCCAAGTCGTAATCTCACTTCGGCGTCGGTCGATTTTTTCAAATCATCGATCACACGATTCAAATCACACGACTCTTTCTTCGAAGCAATATTTTGTACGTTTCTTAATATCGTAGGTTCCTTTTAAACGCGTCTCCTCTTCAACGAATATTTCCGACGAAGTATCGCTCCCTCGTGTTCAGGACGAACGTCCTCAGAGTGTTTCGTCGAATCTCTCGATGAACCAATCGTCTTCGACGTTGACGAACGTTACAGATTGTTCCTCGAGGATCCCAGGGTTTTCGTCAGCTTCAAGGCCCTCATTTGCTTGTACAGTCGTTGCTTGCAGAACTGATAGAATTCGATTTCCCTGGTGAAATTGCCGCGTACCATTTCCTTCACCTCCTCGCTGACCGGTGGTTTGAAGAAGTTCCGGTTGATCCTCGTGAAGGAGTTCACTTCATCTGAAAAGTCAAGATTTCTTAGAGATTCGTTTTAATTCCTGTGAGCCTAGCGTTACGTTTCGTAATTACGAAAGAAATGGAGCGACCTTCGTCGCACGATGATCGCTAGCGTGATTGAAACTGCTTTGTGTGCAAAGTATCTTTCTTTTGTTATCGTAATGATAGGCTGGACGAGCGAATGGTTACATGCAAATCGTGGAACAAAAGAATTACCGTAATAGACGTCGGTGGCGCCTCGGAAAAATTGAGGTATGTAATTTTCCAATACCGCAAGAGTGGTATTCAGGTCTTCGAGTACGCCGACAACCGCGTAGTGCTTTTCCACTGCCATCTTTGCTCGTTCCAGAGCACCCACTGTGTTGAACGGCCTTCAAAGAAATTATATTATATTAGAAACTTGTATTAGAGTTAGTTGGTAGATATGAAATTGTCAGTCACAGGTAGTGCAGTGTCCATTGCAGTAAAATATTCTTGGTATACAGTAGGTACTATCTATACTGTGTATTGCTTTCAAGGGGCAAGCATTTATCGATATTTAATACGAACTCAGAAAGTATAGATGCGATTAAAGTGTTCCAGTGGTGCAATTTTAGAAAAATTGATTTCTTTCCAGCAAACAGTTCCTTGGAATAACTTCCTAATTGACAATTTCCATTTCGATCTTTCCTGAATAAAATCTTCAGATGTACAGGGTACACTCATCGGTTAGAGTGAATGCGTACTAATGTACTGCTATAACCAATGTTACGAGCTAATATAATGTTATGCGCCTATTTGACGGAGAGGATAGTAACGTATACTGAATATCGAGAAATAAATTATAAGGAGGATCTTTCACTTGGATAAACGGTCGAGAACGTTTGTACAGCTACTGTGAAATTTGTTCTTGATTGTTTGCGCTGGTACTTGATAATTTCCATAAAGGTGCACTCAGTCGTTTGTGCTCACTTATCTTTTTTGACAATTACGATTGACGAGTGGGTGACATGGCTGAGACAGTGCTTGTTCAAACAGAGTGGCTTAAATACTTCATCTTTGAGGTCCTATGTCGAGTCTGACTCGACTGCTTCAGAAACACCCTAGACATAAGATGCAAGAAGATTCCATAATGACTTACGTGCATTTCTCGCTGTGGCCACAGAAGAAAAGCGTCTGTCTGCGATGATCTCCAATCCCTTCATGGATTTCGCCCTCAAGGTATCTGCATTCACGGTCCGCCTTAAGTACACAGGATTCGAAGTCCTTTTTCAGCCAGTTCGGATCCGGCAGAGGCAAGTCGGGAAATATTTGCTTTCTCTCCACGTAATACCAAGGCGCCCGTACGTAATAGTACCAGGATATCACTCTTTCAACAGGATCTCGGACGATGTTGATGTAAATCGGCTGAGGCAAGTTGAATCTGAACAGGAAAAAATATCCGGGATCAGATATGCTAGGAAATTCCAGGGCGAATCACGGGAAGCATCGAGATCAATTATTGAATACCCTGCCAGTCACTGTATTCTTTCGCGAAAGATTCTTCAGGGCATGCGGATCCTCAAGCAGCGATTCCAAGACGTCTATTTGAAGCAGCGAAACGATTTTTAAATAATCTTTCTGACTGTATCGACAAGATTCAGCGGTATGAGTACAACGTTTTAGCGCGAAGGTATTTTATTATAGTTCTAATTGTTCGAGCTGGAAGATACAATAACCTCGTTCCATTTACTGTTTAATGTACCGTATAATGCATTATTTTTAGTTACCTATTCATAGTGCGATAGATTAAAGGATGTTGTCAAATTATTAATTTCGTCACATCGCAGTCTACTTCTTTTATTTATTACATATTTAACACAGATTAATGCAGATCGTTCTTTCCTATTAATGAAACCATCAGCATGGAATGTTGTGAACATTTGCAACTCATGTGAAAATTTTGTCTCGCTTAAACAGGTTTGAATTTTTTATTGTTTTCACGATGCATGAAAATATCTTGTAGTAATGAATGATTTCTTCGGCAGATGGTTCTTATTTTGAAAGAATTGTTCTTATTTAAGTTTGAGACACGGCATTTAAAAAACAAACCAGACAAGCAGTTGCTTGTGCTTACTTAAACTCCTTGTCCAATGCTCAGCTTTTCTATTTAAATCTCTGTTATCACATGTTTGTTCCATGTTGCTAAAAAGAAAATAATATGATTGATATGAAAATTCATTTGATTTAATTGTTTACTCGAAATGATTTCAAACAAATAATAGTAATATATCAATAATAGTGGATTCTGGTCTACCATATAAAAATAATAACAATAATAATAGCCGTCTTAGATTCGACTTAACATGGTATTTACAATTAAATTAATAATACACATATGTAAACATTACAAGCCATAAAATAAATCCACACGAGATAAATATGTTACGAAACAACAACAAAAAACTCACATGCTATTGATGAGTTGATAAACGAATCATAAAACGAAGAAGGGGGAGGGGTGGCAAATGTAGGCACTGCACGTATACCGCTTGCGCCTTATTTTTCGTATAAAGTTGAACCCACCAATGCGCGAGGCCGAATTTCCACTTAGCGTTTACTCCAGGAAAACAACTCTTGTTAGATTTCAAGTTCCCCCACTGCGCGACAGAACTGCCAAGCTATCATATAAATAGGCCACAACATAAAGATCAGAGTCAGTCTTCCGCCGGTAGCCTCCTGATCCTTCTCCTGATCCTTCTCCTGATCCTCCTCCTCCTCTACTTCCAACACTTCCTTCCGATCCCGATCCTCATCCTCGCCCTCCCGATCACCATCATGACCCTCATCCTCGCCCTGCCGATTACCATCCTGTCCCTCATCCTGATCTTCCTCATCCTTATTTTCCCGATCCCCATCCTTAGCCATATCCTCCCCATCTCCATCCTCATCCTGATCCTCATCCTCCCGATCTCCATCCTTGCCCCCATTCTCCCCATCCGTACCCGTATCCCTATCCCTATCCTTACCGCTATCCTGCAGATCCCCAACCTTACCCCTATCCTCCCGATCCCCATCCTCACACCTATCCTCCCAATCCGCATCCTTACCCCTATCTTCCTGTTCACCACCCTTACCCACATTTTCCTGATCCCCATCCTTAGCCTTGTCATCATCCTCACGATCCTCAACCTCACCGTCCAGATCCTGATCATCATTCTCATACTCTGATCATCCCAGCAGCACTCTCTAGCCGCCGCCCACCGACTCTCTAAGGCTCCTTTGTCAGCAGGGTCTTCGCGGTCTCTTGGAATCCTTGGTCTCTCTGTCGCTCACAATCAGATTTCTATCTTTATCGATCTCTGTCGGTCTCTAACGTTTTCTATCAGTTTCTATCGGTTTCTATCGCTTATAGTTTTGTCCCCATTGGTCCCTATTGCATTGCATCGTGTTATATGTCGATCTCTGTCGGTCTATACCATCAATATTTCGCTCCCTATCGGTCTCTATCGCTTATATTTCGGTTTCTACCGGTCTCTATCGGTATCTGTCGCTCATATTTCTGTCCCCATCGGTCTCTGTCGTTCTGCATCGCTTATATTTCTCTCTCCGACAGTCTCTATCGCTAATATTGGGGTTCTTATCGTTCACGATCGGTCTCTACCGTCCCCTATTGATCTCTATCGCTCATATTTCTATCCCCATTGGTCTCTATCGTTCGGCATCGCTTACCTCTGGTTCTGTGTCGGTCTCTACCGTTCCCTATCGATCTCTACCGTTCCCTACTGGTCTCTACCGTTCCCTATTGATCTCTACTTTTCCGTATCGATTTCTATCGTTCCTTGTCTGCCTCTACCGAACTCTGTCGCTCATATTTCGACTTCTATCTGTCCCTGTCGGTATCTGTCGCACACATTTCCGTCTCTATCGTTCTCAAACAGTTTTTATCGCTCAAATTTCGCTCTCTATCCGTGTCTACCACTAATATTTCAGTCTCTATTGGTTTGTATTGATAATATTTTGGCCTATGTCCACCTGTCTCGGTCCCTACCGCTAATATTTTGGTATCTATCGTTCTCATCTATTTCTGTCACTCATACTTTGGTCTGTATCGGTAACATTTCGGTTTCCATCGTTCAGTACCGTTCTCTATCGATCTCTAGTGGTATCTACCGCCAATAATTTGCACCCTATCGTTTTCTACCGTTCCCTATCGGTCTCTACTGTTTCCTAACGGTATTTCTCGGTCTTTATCGATCTCTGTCGTTCCCCATCGGTCTCTATCGCTCATATTTCTGTCCCCGTTGGTCTGAATCGTTCTGCGTCGCTTATCTTTGATCTCTATCGGTCTCTATCGCTAATATTTCGGTTCTTATCGTTCCCTATCGGTTTCTATCGTTCCCTATTGATCTCTACCATTCCCTATCGACCTCTACCGAACTCTATCGCAGATATTTCGACTTCTATCTGTCCCTGTCGGTATCTATCGCATACATTTCCGTCTCTATCGTTCTCAAACAGTTCTTATCACTCAAATTTCGGCCTCTGCCTGTCTCTACCACTAATACTTCAACCTCTGTTGGTCTGTATCGTTAATGTTTTGGCTTGCATCGACCTTTGTCCGCTAATTTTTCGGCCTCTATTGTTCTGGACAATGCTCTGTCGACCTGTAGCAGTATCTGTCTCACATATTTCGGTTTCTATCGTTCCCAAACACCCTCTGTCGCATAAATTACGGTCTCTACAGATCCTTATCGTTACTATTTTGGCTTCTATCATTCTCTAACGGTCTCCATCGTTCCCTACTGCTAATATTTCGTTCTTACCGACCTCTGGGGATATCCATCGGGATCAGGTGCTTCCAAAAACAAATATTTCATTCAGGTACTTCGAAAAATCAAATATATTAGATCAGGTACTTCCAAAACGAATTTTTATTCAGGTACTCCGGAAATTGAACAATTTTAAAATCAGGACCTTCCAAAAATGAATTTTTCATTCAGGTACTCCCAAAATTGAACTATTTAAAATCAGGTACTTAAGAAACTGCATTTTTGCATTCAGGTACTTCGAAAAATCATATGTTTAAAAATCAGGTACCGCAGAACACTGGTTTTTGCATTCAGGTACTCCGAAATTCGAAGAATTTTAAAATCAGGTACTTCAAAAATGGGTTTCTGCATTTAGGTACTTCGAAAGATTAGCTGTTTGTGATTCAGGTACTTCGAAAAGTTCGAAAACCCCGGGGTACCTCAATGCAAAAAACAATTTTTTAGGTACCTGATTTTAAATAGTTCAATTTTTGAAGTACCTGAACGCAAAAACCAATTTTTGAAGTACCTGAAATTAAAATAGTCCAATTTTGAGAGTACCTGAATGAAAAATTCATTTTCAGAAGTACCTGATTATACAATATTTCAATTTTGAGAGTACCTGAGCGGAAAAATCAGTTTTTGAAGTACCTGATTTTAAAATGTTTCAATTTTGGTAGTACCTGAATGAAAAATTCGTGTTTAGAAGTACCTGATCCCAATGGATGTTCTGAGGTCGGTACAGAAAGAAATATTAGCAATATGGACGACAGAGACGGTTAGAGGGCCAGATAGAACGATAGAAGCCAAAATAGTAGCCATAAGGACCAGTAGAGACCGTAATTTAAGCGACAGAAACTCTTTGGAAATGATAGAAACCGAAATATGTGACACAGATACTGCTACTGATCGACACAATACTGTCCAGAACAATAGAGGCCGAAATATTAGCGGTAGAAGTCGATAAAGGTCGACAGAGGCAAAAATATTAACGATACAGATGAACAGAGTTCGAAATATTAGCGATAGAGAGCGAAACATGCGCGAAAGATGCCGCTAGAGATCGACAGAGAACGGTACTGGACGATAGAGTCCGAAATATTAGCGGTAGGGACCGAGAAAGGTCGACATAGGCCAAAATATTAACGATACAAACCAATAGAGACTGAAATATTAGTGGTAGACACGGATACAGACCGAAATTTGAGCGATAAAAACTGTTTAAGAAAGATAGAAACGGAAGTGTATGCGACAGATACCGACAGGGACACATAGAAGTCGAAATATGAGCGACAGAGTTCGGTAGAGGCAGACAAGGAACGATAGAAATCGATAGGGAACGGTAGAGACCGATAGGGAATGGTAGAGATACATAGGGGACGGTAGAGACCGATAGGGGACGGTAGAGACCGATAGGGGACGGTAGAGACCGATAGGGAAAGGTAGAGATACATAGGGGACGGTAGAGACCGATAGGGAATGGTAGAGATACATAGGGGACGGTAGAGACCGATAGGGAATGGTAGAGATACATAGGGAACGGTAGAGACCGACACAGATCAGAGGTAAGCGATGCCGACTGATAGAGACCAATGGGGATAGAAATATGAGCGATAGAGATCAATTGGGGACGGTAGAGACCGACAGGAAACGATAGATAGCGATAAGGAACGATAGAAACCGATAGGGAACGATAAGAACCGCAATATTAGCGATTGAGACCGACAGAGATAGAAACATAAGCGATGCAGAACGACAGACAGAGACCGATGGGGACAGAAATATGAGCGATAGATACCGATAGGGAACGGTATATACCGAAATATAAGCGATAGAGACCCATAGGGAACGATAAAGATCGATAAAGACCGATAAGTACCGTTAGGAAGCACTAGAGACCGATAGGGAACGGTAGAAACCGATAGGGAACGGTAGAAACCGATAGAGAGCGAAATATTAGCGGTAGATACCGACGGAGATCGACATATAAAGCGATGCAATACAATAGAGCCCAATCAAGATAAGGATCAGGATAAGGATGGTGATCGTGAGGATATGGGTAAGGATGGAAATCGGCAGGATATAGGTAAGGATGGGAATCGGGAGGATATGGATAAGGATGGGAATTGTGAGGGTATGGGTAAGGATGGGAATCGGGAGGATAAGGATCAGGATGGGGATGGAGATCGGGAGGATAAGGATCGGGATGGAGGTGGAGATCGGTAGGATAAGGATCAGGATGGGGATGCAGATCGGGAGGATATGGGTAAGGATGGGGATCGGGAGAATAAGGATGAGAATGGGGGATATCAGAATGAGGGTCAGGGTGGTGATCGCGAGGGCGATGATGAGGGTCAGGATGGTGATCGGGAGGCGAGCATGAGGATCAGGATTGGAAGGAAGTATTGGAAGTAGAGGAGGAGGAGGATCAGGAGAAGGATCAGGAGGCTGCCGGCGGAAGACTGACTCTGAACTTTACGTTGTGGCCTATTTATATGATAGCTTGGCAGTTCTGTCGCGCAGTGGGGGAACTTGAAGTCTAACAAGAGTTGTTTTCCTGGAGTAAACGCTAAGTGGAAATTCGGCCTCGCGCATTGGTGGGTTCAGCTTTATACGGAAAATATGGCGCAAGCGATATACGTGCAGTGCCTACATTTGCCACCCCTCCCCCTTCTTCGTTTTATGATTCGTTTATCAACTCACCAATAGCATGTGAGTTTTTGTTGTTGTTTCGTAACATATTTATCTCGTGTGGATTTATTTTATGGTTTGTAGTGTTTACATATGTGTATTGTTAATTTAATTGTAAATACCATGTCAAGTCGAATCTAAGACGGCTATTATTATTTTTATTTTTATATGGTAGACCAGTATCCACTATTATTAATATGTTACCATTATTTGTTTGAAATCATTTCGAGTGAACAATTAAATTAAATGAATTTCATATCAATCATATTATTTTGTTTTTAGCAACATGGAACAAACATGTGAGAACAGAAATTTAAATAAAAAAGCTGAGCATTGGACGAGGAATTTAAGTAAGCACAAGCTACTGCTTGTCTGGTTTGTTTTTTAAATGCCATGTCTGAAACTTGAATAAGAATAAATCTTTCAAATTAAGAACCAACTGTAGGGGAAATCAGTCATTACTACAAGATATTTTGATGCATCGTGGAAACAATAAAAAATTCAAACCTGTTTAAGCGAGACAAAATTTTCACATGAGATGTGAGTATGAGAGATGGCATCTAAATTTGCACTATACTGCAATCACCTTGTGAAATAGTTGTCTAATGACACTAAAGTCTCATGCGGGAGACAGAATTTCTGTCTTATCGGTGGATCTCCGTCATAATGGAATTAATGGATTCAGTATTTTATTCGAAGACAAACTGAAATAAGAAATGTCTATTAGTGTTTCTGAGTTTGATTCCTGCCACCAATAGCGCTGTGATGTATAGCCAATCACAATCGATACGGTAGGATGTGACACGAAAATGGTAAGAGGGCTCCCGAGCTCTCCGAATGTGACACAAAAATACATTGGACATTGGATGATAGGTCTATTCTGTTGTTTGCCGACGTAACGTGCCGCGCTGCCCGCCACCTGGCGGCCCCGCGACATTCAGTCAACTAGTGGAGGACCTCATTCGTTTCGCGGACGTTGAGACGTCCGGACGCGTTCGCAACTTGTGCGTGAATAACTATGCGTTCAAACGTCATCGTATTCTAATCAACTTTCAATTATTTTTCATCACATTTACTCTCTATTATCGATCTTGTCTAGCATTATTATTGGGTCTTTACTATTAATTATTCATCAGTCCACTATTTCGCAATTCAATCCAACGGTATTACTTATTTTTATTTATCAGATATTTCGTGATTTTGTTCAACGCTTTTCATGCCACAAAAATCATGCAATTCTATTGTACTAAAATCAATTATTTATTACCGGGAAACTTACTCTGTAAAATTGGTGAAACACACGTGTTTTATGTATACAGATGGTTCTGCGTAGCTGCTGACCATTCTAGCGAGTTGCAGCTGCAAGCAAAATGATAAATGTTATGGTATAACCATTTGAAAAATAACAAAGTTAAATATTTAGAGTGAGCGGACAATAAATTCGAGTTTTATAATAAATTTGTGTATTATTATTTTCTTGAAGTAGCAAAATATTATTTTACTTCTTAGATTGTATCAAATTAAAGTGCAGTCTGTTTCACTTGTAATGCACAAGTACCTGTTCGATAGGTGCGAGACGTATTGTCTCGACTCTCTGAACTCGATCTCTGTTGAATGAGAAACCGTTTCTCATCGACAATCTCCTCAAGAGTTCCATAAAGGTCTGAGAACCCACTTTTGGTACTCGATTGAAGAATAAGACCTGCTTTTCCGCTCTTTTTGTGTTGTTCAACGCATCGATGTCCAGGACTTCCACTTCTTTGTACTGCAATCAATTAAACAAATTTTTAATCTCTGCCATAACTTTCACTTCGATCTTTCTTCTTATTATCAATCAATAATGTTTCTTTGACAAGCTTTTCTAGATTCTTCTTCATTTAACTAGATATCCAAAGTTACAAAGAATCAATTTGTAATTTCAGTTTGAAAATTTGTTTCTGAATGTTCACTTGATGCAATGTTTGTGGGAAAGACCCCTTTCAACAATTTTGTATTTAAAGCATTCATTCTATTTTCTATGTAAAGGTCTATAAAGAAAAGCGTATTTTCTACTTTAATAAATCATATCTGAAATTTCAATATTAGAATTAGTGGAAAGTAGTATATTTATACTAGTAAATTTTGAAACTTTTCATTTTGTAATGGAATATTTATTTTGATTGGTCTGTGCAATCCATAATACACATAGTAATCATTGGACTGTGAATGTTTATGCAAATATACATGTTAAATGTGCCGTTTTCAGATATATTGGTATGGTAAATTACGTACACATCCGCAGTCTAGTAATTATAATTCAATAAAAACGGGAAAATGAGAAATAGAATGCTGTTACAATTTAACATGTCCAAGTATGTAAATGATATTTATTTAAAAATATTGCCGAAGCACAATATATAATTCTCAAATATTTACAAGATGTACCCACTTTTTCGACGTCCGATTTCCTTGCCTACAGCAAAATAAAAATATTAAACAGTAGAAATGTATATTTGCACAAACATCCACAGTGTAGTTGTCGCCGACACGTCACTTTTCCTACGAATTTTCATTTTCTATCGGAGGAAAATCCTTCTCGTTCCGTTCTCGATCATCGAAGAACTATTTACGATACACGGAGTGATTTCCGCGTATACGGCAAATATCCTCGTTTCGCCGTGGTTTCCGGATAGTTTTTGCTCTCGATACGTTTACTGTGGCAGGAACGATCGAAGGATCGTGCCATCGGCAGATAGTTCTCGAATTGAACCAGGAAAAGTGGTCGGTTTCATGGTCTTCGCATAATTTGTCGAGTTTATTTGGCATTCTGGCAAACGAGGCCTCGTATAAAAAATTTCCTTCCACATTTTTCATCCACTTTTGCGGAAGGAGTTACGACCCTGTACTCTGGGTGCAAAAAATATAATGAAGTCATAAACTGTATGACGAATCAAGTACTTGACATCAAATGACTGTCCATATCGTTCGAAAAGGAAAATTCAAGACTGCGCATGATAACTGATTTCGATCGATGGAAATACATATTTCTAATACATTAGGTTGGTGTAAAAATTTCGTCGTTTCTTGACGACTCCTCCAACATTAAAGATCGAAAAGCAAAAGCATTGTTATGCCAACAGTAACGAGAGATCTTTTACTACTTGTGCCAGTATCGTTTGAAACGGCAAAGAAAATGGGTTTCTATTCGCCAGCAGAAATTGAAGACATTTCACGGTCGCTACTCAGGGTCATAGCGATCTCTGCGAGATGCCTACGTTGTTTCATCAAATGGAATGTTCATTTACGTTTTGTCAGTCTATTTTCCAGTAAAATCATGTATACAACGTGAGCCAGGACGGGTGATACAACCGGGCAAGAGCTGATTCTACATGCAAAGAGATAAATTGAAAATGTAGAATAAAATTTTTTCGCATATTGCTTCGTTTCTGAAATAACGGAGTTTGAAAATTTGTGGGGTATGCGTGCACTAGGCTAATTCCTGACGACCGATTTCGCTGTACATGATTAATCCAGATTGTTCTTATGTAATAGATCAATAAATGTCATATTAAAATTGCTAAAATGTGTTACAAATTAGTATTATTTATAACACCGCTATCGTTGTCGCGTCCAATGAAATCTGTTAAGTCGGGAGTTAGCCAAGTGGACGCGTGCCCAAGAAATTTTCAAATTTGATTATTTTATTCTACAGGGTGACCCATTTAAATCGACTCACTTGAGTATCTTCGAAACTGTTGATGACACTAAAAAATGTTTCAGACAAAAGTTAAATGGTTTCAGGGGGCACATTATCTGATGTGAACAGGTTTTTTCTATGTGTACGCGTAGAGGACATATGAAGGTCAACTTCGTTTTTTTAAATGGAATCATGTATTTTTTAATGTACTAATCGACGCAGCTCGTAATTCCCTATACAAAAGTACTAAGCCACTTATGGCGAAAAATCATTAGTTTATTAGATATTTTAATTTTAGTATTGGGAAATATGTACTAATGCCACTACCCAATACTAAAATTAAAATATCTTATAAACTAATGATTTTTCGCCACAAGCGGCTTAGTACTTTTGTGTAGGGAATAACGAGCTGCATCGATTAGTGTATTAAAAAATATATAATTCCATTTAAAAAACTAAGTTGACCTTCATATGTCCTCTACGCATCCACACAGGAGAAACTTATTCTCATCAGATAATGTGCCCGCTGAAACCATTTAACTTTTGTCTGAAACATTTGTTAGTAGCATCAACAGTTTTGAAGATATTCGAGTGGGTCAATTTAAGTGGGTCACCCTGTATATTTTCAACTTAACTTTACATGTAGAATAAGCTGTTGCCCGGTTTTACCACCCGTCCTGACTCACCCTGTATATAAGATGCCCCAGCTTATCAGCGACAAACCAATATTTCCTAATTCGTTGAAAATATAAAAAATGTTTTCTATGGAAATTGCATGTACATACATATGCAGGATGTCCAAAAAGGTCAGGGCCAAACTTACACTACGTGTTAATGAGGCTAACTAGATAAAAAAAGTTCATACAAACTTATGTCCGAAAATGCTTCATTGAAAACTTATAAGCGTTCAAAGATTTACGAGCAAAATTGTACAGTTGGTTCATGAAAATATGATAAAAACAGAAGACCAGCTTTGGGAATGTATTCAGAATGCATGTACTACTGTTCCTAATACAGTAGGAATATTCGAAAGAGTTCGACGAATGGAAGCCAGCATTCTTGCAGAAGGAAGAAATTTCGAACATTTATTATAACTGCCATAACAATCAATAAAAATCTTTGAACACTTATAATTCTTCAATAAAGCATTTTCCGACATAAGTTTATACGAACTTTTTTTTACCTGCTCGACCTCATTCACAGCTAGCATAAGTTTGGCACCGACCCTTTTGATCATCCTTATTATAAAACAGTATTATTACACCCTGTATGGATTCGAACGGAATCGAGTCGATCCTCTTGTTCCTGTCCACCTGTACCAAGGCTCAGCATCATGCCACAAGTACGTTCCATTATTACATTATTACTACACGCGTTTGCACGCTTCCTTCTCGATTACCCACCCCTCCTCCCGTCGTCCTCTTTCTTCCTTGAATTCTTCGGGAAGTTACGGTCCATCCTTCTGCTCACTGGTCACGGTATTAGAGGATCGCGACGTAATTTGCTCCGCGGTTATCTGTACGTAATACCGAGCATTACGAGGGAAATCTTCCTACCCCTGGCCGTTCCTCGATAACCATAAGTAAACCCCGCGAAAACCCGCATCCGAGAGTAGGCACCGCGCGATTGGTCTCTGGTAATTTTCATAAACATAGCCTGCAACAGCACGTTTACCCCCCCGTGCTCGTTTCTTCGAAATTCTACGACTTTTGCGTTTTCTTATTTTACCCCTGTATCCGTTTGTGATCGAAATGGGCTAAGTATCTCTTGCTGATTACTTGTGTATCCTCCGTGCGATTTAATTAGAGGGAAGGGGGGACGTAAATTTTGTGTTGATGCAGTGGAATCGCATTCTGGTTACTCGTTTCTAGGTTTATGTTGGACCTGATTTACGATTACGGGTACCGAAAGTGAAGTGATGGCAGGAGTTAGTGATATTGTTGGTCGTATCTTTTGAATTGGTTAGAAGATAGGTAATATGATTCTCGATTTTAAGTCTGTTAACTTTATCAACGGATTAGTTTATTTTACATCTTTGTAATTGAGACCATTCATGCTTTACGGAAATATTAATTATGTAAGTACATGCTCCAGTGAGTATATTACTCTTGGTTGCTGGCAACATTTATAGACTAGAATGTAGCTTAATATACTGGCTGCGAGGTAAAGAATATATTATGTAGCCGGCGATACTTTTCCTCTTATCGAACAATATTTGTTGATTATCGAATTTGTTATACTGAATAAATGTTTGAGCTAAATACGATCGCAAAGGGTTAAAAATCTTACTGGGAATCGTGTCGTTCCTGATTGTAAGAAGCGATTGCACCAATGAGATTCTTTACACGTTCTCAGTTCGCCATTTATAGTGATAACAGAACTTCAGGCATTACCATTTACAGATATTCTTTTTCTTATAGAATCTACTTTTCCACAGTCTACTTCTCAAATGGAGACTTCCATAATTAATTTTTTAATGACACCACTTTTGTCTTATTCAGACTGTTACCTAAATTATACACAAGAGCGTTTCACTCTAATAAAATTAGATTCAAGTATGCTTTTGCCTTTGCCTTATCAGGTAATCAAAATCTCGTTAAGATATTGCACGTTATAAAATGATAAAAATTACCAAGCACAGAACAAGTAAAATTACGTCACGCATTTAATTTGTAACATCAAATCAGCATTCATTTAATTCATACAAAAAATGTTAAAATTAATTCAATTTGTATCATTTAAAAAATCGAATTGCATTTCCCTTTGCGTTAAAAAATTGTTTACTACTTCATGAATTGGCTTGACGTATAACAGACTTTATATCATTATCAAAATGTCAGCTGAAACGAATTTTAATTATTCAAAATACACGAACTCTTCTCCGTGATTATTTTGAAAATTTAGGCAATCTATTTTAAAGTCCACAAGTGATGAGACAAAAACGGATGATATGGTCGATTAATAAAAATTAAGAGATTCTGTAACGGAGAAAAAATGGGGTGAACTAGAGTGGAATCTTCCGCTTTCCGGACTGGTACCATCCCACTGATTGTAAGAACAGCTATCCAACCCACTACCAATTCCATCTCCCTAAACTCAACACGCTGAACGGCTGCCGCCTACACTTCATCATTTTTTAACGATTGGGAATAGATGAATGAAAGATTAAAAAAGGTACAACTATGCAGCAAACTATATGGTGTCATTGGCACTGACCCAGACGGACGCTTCTGGTAATTATGTCATAAATTTCGAGTTAACGTTCATGGTCGAAGTGTTCAAACGATTAATGGCTACATCCGAAGCCAGCAATCCATTTCGCGGTTTCACGCACCGCGGCCATCGCGATGTTTCTTCCTCTTATCTTACGCTTCTTGCTAACCCGCGTGTTTCGTTTCTCCCCTCCTTTGTACGTTCTTGAATCACGAACAATCGCAACGGCTGTAACTCAAGAACAAGCCAGCTACGAAGTTTTTCTTTTGGAACAATAATTATTGCCTGACACTCGAGCAAATAATTTTTTAAAAAATGATTCGACCGATCAGATTTACAATTAGTGAAAACGGAGTAAAATTGGGAGTTCTGAGGCTTTCACTGTCCGATTGGTTATAGTTAACCCTTTGAGCCGTGAGAATTTCATGTGCTGAAATTTTTCCCGGCAGAACACGTGTAAAAGTGAATATTTCGTTATAATAATATGTAAAACGTTCAGTCATTTGGTGCACTAAAGCTGAAAAATATATAACGAAGCGTATTGTACATCTTAATAAAATAAGGTGAGGTGATAATTCATTCGAACACATGGGTTTATAGCGTACAATAAATAGCTGTGCCTGGGCCGGTACAGAACGTCGTAGCAAACGGTGAAGGTTTTTTTGTATCGCATATATGCGTTCATCGCCCTCAAAGGGTTAATACTGTTCGAGTCTTCCGGGTGTAAGCCGTGTCCAGGAGGAAAATACTCCCCCCGTTTCGGTGGCATTGCAGCTAACTCCATCAGAGGTCTGAGGACGCACTGATACTGATGCCGTCAGGATTTTCACACTTTTTAAGTATCCATGTTCAGGTCCCCGATAATTGATCAGCCAATCGGTTTTTAACACGTTCCATGCCACAGTGAAAAATTCCATAACTAGTCAGACGCGTGAAAATAACTTTCTATAAATACATAACGTTAAAAACACAAACATTGAATTGTCTTATGATATACCATTCATTTGGTACTATTATTGCGGCGTTCGTTTTAATTGAAATCTAAAGAATATTACCATTTATTTAGAATAATCGAATTTGGTGCGTGGGGCGCATACGACCCATGCGGCACGGAACGTGTTAATTGGTCGATCAATTAGAAAACGGGAGGAGGGCGCTCCAGATGAGATTGAGGTAATAACCTGTATCTCTATTGAGGTTGTTAAGGTTTCTCATTACTTCTACTGTTTACTAAACTTTACACTTGGTTAAGTGCTTGATTCTATCGAACAGTATCTTACGCCCCATAGCCAATTGGTGTTCCGTTATTGCTGATTGTATATACCCTAATCTGGTGCACCTCTCGTGTTCCCAGAGTCGTGTGCTCACGCTCCTTCCAGTTTCTCCTATGTAGACTTTTCCGCGTGTATAGGATATTTCATAGATTCCCGATGTTGAGGTATGCGAATGAGGGTCCTTAGGGAGGTGAGGATTGTAATATTGGATACTTGTAATATTCATCCAGTGCGGTCAGTTGTACCTTCAATGTATGGGAGGAAGGCCATAGTGTTTCTTGGTTGTTTTGGTACCACTATTCTTTCTATAGTACGTTTAATTTTGTTTATACTGAAACAATTGCGAATCAGTGCGTTCTTAATGTGGTTAAGTACAGTTTGTAATTGCTTTCCCTCGCAGGTTTTGATGGCGAGATTGACCAATGAACTGATTACTGAGTTCTTTTGAGAAGGCACCTGTCTGTACGTGTAGGTTTTCTGCAGACTTGGTGCACAAGTGATCTATTTTGTTTTCTATCACTAGAACGTCAGAGGAAGGTAATTGTCTGCTAGTTTTTGTTCCCATGGTGAACTGCATTTTTGGGTGCAAAGCGGCCTACACACAGTCAAACATGTTACGATGCACGCATGGACTCCTAGGTTTCATGAAACTGTATCAGTTGCAGTTCATTCCTGCACGATCGGCAGAAACATACTATAATCCGCATTGACGACAGGCTCTACACTTTGAAACCTGCATCAGAATCAGGCCTTGCCCCCCAGTTATCGATTCCTGCATCAATGCAAACCGCTTCCGACTTCGATACGCCGATACCAACCTGCATCGTGAAACCTAGAAGTCAATGCGTGCATCGCAACATGTTTCACACTGTGTATGCTGCTTAACCCTTTGAACTCTGCAAATTTTTGCACGTGCTGAAATTTTCCTCCCTAGATCAGACGTGACCCTGAATATTTCATTATAATAATACGTATGATCTCGACTGTTCAGTCGTTTTAGTGCTCTGAAGCTGCAAAATATATAACAGAACACATATACATATTTGAATAAAATAAGCTGCAATGGCAATTCACCCGAATAAAAAAATTTGCAACGTACAATAAATATCTGCGCCTAGACCAGTACGGTGACCCGTAGCACGTGGTGAACGATTATTTAGAACGCATATATGCGTCCATCGTCCTCAAAGGGTTAAGGAATTGACGAAATGGAGCAAATCGGGTAGGGCGTTCGTGACAGAGGGCCATACTACGAACGTATCTGCATATCTAAACTATAATAACGTTCATAGATCGTAGCAGTTCACTTGTTTGTTGCCAGGGCTACCGATCTGAGTTATGAAGCAAGAATTCTCATTACTGGACTGCGGAAGTTTATGCAAATATATGTAGATTTTTATTTCTCAATATTTTTACATTGAATACAGGTAAACGAATGGGATATGGAGAATAATTGAATCGATGAGTTGAAAAACTGTACAAGTCCAAAATTAGTCATTTTCAAACAATCTGAAAAATACATGTAAAATATATAGCACTACATGTTGGGCCAAAAGCAATGCAAAAAAGTACCGAAAAGTAAGAAAAAATTCGTGTTTCAGTAATCCCTTCAGTTTAACACGTTCCCTGCTACAGTGGAAAATTCCGTAATTAGACAGACACGCAAAAATTGCTATTTATTAACAAACATGGTTGATTGTACAGATATTTATCTATTTGATATTACACTTTCTATTTATACTCTCATTTTAACATGGATGTTACTCAAAATTTTATAAGGGGTGGCAGTTATGAGATCGAATTAAAATTGATGCGTGTACCAAAAACGGTACACGTGCCAGGGAACGTGTTAATGAGTGTAAACACAGTATCTGTCATGGTTTTGTACTGTTTCAACAAGCTGTTTAACAGTCACTTTTCATTAAATAATTTCTACTTCAGTTACATTTATAGCAAGTCAATAAATTTTTTTTTTACCACTGTGTTATATTTTAAATTTCCTAACTAAAACGTGGCATGAGTTGAAAAACAGTACACGTCCAATGGTTTTATTTTAATTATTGAAAATTAATGAGCAAAGCTTAACCATAGTTAGACACATATGAACGTTCAGCTGGGTTAGCATAACCATGTTGAAATTGGAACAGCACTATAAAATTAGTGACTTTGATGATACATGAAAACTGATACTATTTGTTCAAATATCTCAAAATGTGGTTTTTGAACTTGTACTATTATTCAACTCACCGATTTAATATGGTCTGTTTTGAGCAGATATCAGATGTACACATTCAATTTATATCATTTGCTTCAGACAATATATCTTATATACCTGGACATGTTAAATAGCATAAACATCCTTAGTCTACTCATTACTTTTGAAACAAACCACCTGCACAAGTCTCCAAACCAAGACGAGTCGCGTGGTACGCAGCAGACGGATCGCCTATTTCTAGAACATCCTATGTACAGCTTTCACAGAAAAAGGATTCAAACCTGGTGTTCTCCAATTAACTCGACCGAACGGCCTGCGTCCCGTAATCGTCCGAGATATCACGGAGACGGTTAAAAGTCATTAACGTGTTCGATTCGATGGACATCGATATTCCACGGGCGTCCGTCGCCCGGTAGCTGTCCGTGAGTCGCAATTGTTCTCGTTCTTTCGTTCCAACGTCCGTACAATGCCGGTGGGTCACAGATCCACGTTTTACCGTTTCCCAGGTGTGCGCGTTACACATGTAACGGGTGGATCCCGAAGAAGGTCGGCTCATAACGGACGATGACTCGAACGATCGGCCTCACTGGTTTTCACTCTTTTTCTATAGCGACAGCGATGACGGCATCGCGATTTCTCTCCTCGTGCATACTCGATCGATCATATCGCGCCGCATTGTGCCGTTTTGCTACGATTTTTCGTGACAGCGGAATCCCGCCGGTTTGATCATCAGCTGACACGTGAGACCTCCCCGCGTTGTTTCTCGACGCTCTTATTGTTATTCCGTACGCACTTCCTCGTATTGTCGTCGTGTACTGTTATTTATTTCTTGTAATAATTCAGGTTTTGTTGCCGTGCTGCTGAGTGGAGTTTTGCAATGGAATTCGGGAAAGACGGAGTTTCTACTTCATTTCGGGAATGCAATCGCGAAATTTGTTTTCTCCTTTCTATGTAACCCAGCATCGACCTTTGTGATCATTAAGCCGACGCATCTGCAGTTTTAGGCGAGTTTCCAGCCACTAAGTGTCAGTAGTGACACACAAGCCCTGAAGACGGTCACCCATCTTAACGCTGACCGTGCCAGTGTAGCTTACTTTCGACGATCGGAGAAGAGCCGGTGCTGCTTTTGTAATTTGTAAATTTTGCGCAACATCGAAACAATAAACTATGTATGAAGTAATGCTGTAAATTTACTAATACTGAAACCTACTGTATGTCTGACATACAGGCTCCTCTAAGTCATCAATTTATTTTTATAATTAAGCACAGTGTTTAGATGAGTTTCGTTTTTGTTTGCTGTGCGTGTATATCGACAGTTTTCTACAACGGCGGAAAAGGAACAGTATTGGAATAGAAACCTCATAAACACACTTTTAAAGTATTAAAGTGTTGAAATAAAAATGAGTTTATGAAGAAATAGAAAAGGAATAGTTGTTTGTGTTAACTTTAATCTATTGTTTACGTATGTATATGGCGACAGACAGTGTCTCCTACTGCTGCTGTCATAAAGTATAGCCGCCAATGGACATCACTTTCAGTATTTAATATCATGGACAGTACGTTTACATATTATCTAACACTCTTCGAATTGGATCACTTTTTTTATGTCCAAGGTCGTAACTCAGACATGCTTGAATGCATATTAGCATCTGCTACAAGTTGCGATAAAACGAAATATATGCTTTCTTACAAAAAATAATGTTCTTGAAAAAATTCGAAAGAAATGACCGTCAAACATTATTTTCCTTCCACGGTATTCTTCTTTCAAAACAATTCAAATTATGTTTCAAACATTTCTCACATCACTAAAAACAAATGGGATATGTATGTAGGTGTTCTCCTTACGCTAGGACGCTGTATTGTATTAATATTTCCTTCCCGCAGAGACTATAAAAAAATCATCAAGATTCGAAAAATGAATTTGACATAAATATATATATATTGAAATATTGTACATTCATAAATATTCGAATCAGGGTCCGCGTTTATATGAAATTTTAGCTGTTTAGAACGAACTGTCGAAGGATTAGTCGAAATTTACGCGCCGCTCCTAAGCAGCAAGCCGACGGAGCAGGAGAAAAACGCGAAAATGAAGATGGCGGAGTTTAATCGCAATGGAATATCAGCAGTACGAGTTTTAGATCGAGTTACCGTGTAGAAGCTCGCGATCTTGATATGAAACGCATGCAGAGCTCGTTCCCAAGAAAATCGAGGCCATTCCTGGTAGTCTGAACTGTTCACCAAGGTAGAATAAACTTCCTGAATAGAACTTCAGCCATCTGTCTGCTCGACTGATCGGTCAACGTACTCTTCGGCAATTCTTGCCACTTATTCGATAGACGCGTGTACACACGCTCCATGATAGAATCTCCTCTGAACTTATGCCATTCACGATACAGCGGAACCCCGATTATCCGAACGGCGGCGTTTGAAAGTAGGCTCGTACTTTCTAGGCTATAAATTAAAACTATCCTCGGTGACACTGTGTATCTCATTTTTAAATCTCTTGGTATTTTATATATTATAGCAAAAACATTGTTTTAATCTTTGGAGGCTTGAAAATTTTGGGAAAACCGTGCAAGTTTGCCGCGGTGGAACACGTGTTAAACTGAATTTTTCGTTATAATAATATGTATGACCTCGATTGTTCAGTTGTTTTAGTGCTCTAAAGTTCTATGATATGTAATGAAACATGTACAGTTTAACACGTAAACTGCCACAGAGAAAACTCCCATACCTGGTCAGACACACTATAATATAATATTCCATTTCAAATACAAATAATAAAGGAAATAATTACAGGGTAAATGTACCATTTGCGGCCACTGTTTCATTTATTCCAATATTGGTAATTGATGCTGTTTTTGATACAGCAAGTAATGTATTATTTATTTAGCAATAGGCATTTGTACTTAATTAAAAGCTATAATTCTTACTGTGGGTCTTTCGAATTACCAATTATACAAGTTGTCACAAATAATGCAAAGAGGTCTTGCATGATAACGTAATGATGTTTTAAATAATTATATTTAACACATTGTTCAACTTGTAACGTTTTGATTTTCTGTATATTTTGACTAATAAAACACTGATATGTTCTTCACTTTTGTGTACATATTTTTTCTTAAGTTATGTATCAGTGAATGGTACGGAAATCCTCCAAGTGACCACAAATGGTTCATCTACCTTATAACTATTTAATTTCACAGTCTCGATCTTCTATTTTTATCATAGTATTAATTCGATTCAAAATCGTATTAAAATTAATAATTATTTAATTAAATAAAAGTTGATGCGTCGGCCACCGGTGACCGCCACGCCAGTCAACGCATTAATAAAATCAACTGAGGTGATAATTCATCCTAATGCGTAGATTTATACATAACATACAATAAACAGGTACGCCTGGACTAGTAAAGTGACCCGTAGCACATGAAGAATGATTTTTCGGAACGCAAATATGCGTTCATCGTCCTCAAAGGGCAAATGTGAAACACAGTTACAATCTGAGTCATCTTCTTAGTAATTACAGTTCCGATAATCGAAGTCCTGTTTTACTGCTCTCTGCGAATTGTATAGTATCTGTGTGAATCTCCATTCCTCAGATACTTCCCCTTATTGTTACAG
This sequence comes from Macropis europaea, assembly GCA_916610135.2. Taxonomy (NCBI): domain Eukaryota; kingdom Metazoa; phylum Arthropoda; class Insecta; order Hymenoptera; family Melittidae; genus Macropis; species Macropis europaea. The sequence goes on along the minus strand of OU744345.1, from coordinate 16,971,006 downwards.
TAATTTCTTTCATCTAGCCAAGCGTATAAATTCGAATTATCTTTACTCGAGATAACAGCCAACCGAGTTAGAGCCGCAGACTCGGGTCTTCTCTAATCTCGATGTCGTGTTCAAATGAACCGGTTTCATAAAAGCGTCGGTGTTTTCTAAGCAATGTATAAGACCGTATCTTCTGACTCAGATATTTTTGCGCGTAAAGTTCTTGTGCCGCCGCAGTGCTTCCATTGACACGCCTATGCATGAAATGCATTCCTGCCATTTCTTGACTCGAGCAATACGATGTCATTCTTAGCACACCGTGAAAATTTTATATTAGCTCTCTGTAGCTGCTCACTGATCACGGTATTATTTCTTTGATGAAGCCTGATGGTCGGATAATTGTGTGTTATGATACGTGTATATACAGTGGGAAGAGGACAGATAATCTTCAGCTTTTTTGCTGTTCTAGAGCACTAAAAGCGAACAAGCCGCTTGTCCTAACCGTCACGAACAATTATTTATAACTTTGGAAATATTAATTTTTTGTGTCATGCGTACTAAGACTTTTTTCCTCCATTTGGCGGACACTATTTAACCTTAACCATTTCGCTACTAACTACTACTAGTTGCTAACAACTGACTTTAGTCGCCTTGCAGGTAATGATCTTTGGATACTAAAAGCGACTGTACTCGCCGTTCGCGAATCAATCTATAGGTACTATAGTCGCACAAAGAAAAAAATCGAATGATTACCTGATTTATCATTATCCATCATAGATTTTAAATTACATTTTGTACAGTAGAACCTCGATTATCCGTACTGTAATTGGTAACAAGACGACTCACATTGCAACTATGTTTCGCATATAAATGATAATTTTGGTTTAGAACATAAAAGCACGCGGTGGAATAAAATCAAATACACAGTGTCATTGGTGATCATTTTTATTTGTAATTAACCTGGAAGAGGAATTTTTGGATGACCGGTGTTCGGATAATCGAGGTTCCACTGTATTTAAATTCCACTTTGTCCTTTGTACTGAACAGATCGTCAGTTTCTGGCCGGACGTTGCCATAACCAAAGGGTTAAAGTTCTGAACTCTTTTTGTTCACCCTCCTTGTATATTAAATAGAATAAAGACCCGCAGTCTAATAATAAATAATTTCTTTCCAGTTTCAGCGAATACAGAGCGAAACCCACCTAAAATGTATCGGGAAAGATGCATCGCGAAAGAATTTCTCATAAGAATCGAATGGAAGCCACACGAGCTTCCTGATAGAAACTGACTTTGAATAGATGATTGTTCGAAACGTGGAAGCGTAATAACGAAGTGGGAACAGATCACGACCAAATACAAACAGCGATAAATACAAATTGCTAGGCGTTGCAGATTGAATGACTGCTCTTAAGGAAACGTAAGGGCGTTAAGGCTCACACACCCGATCAATTAATAAATATTTATCATGTAACCTAGGGAAAAACATATGTTTCCTATTTTACAGCGATTAATATTGTTTAATGAAAAAATGCGGATGTGGCAGGAACGAATAGCGTTAATCGTGCTGTATAGGGTGTCCCAGTAATGGTTGTATAACCGAGAAGAAGGTGATCGTACAAAGATAAATTGAAGCAACAGAATAAAGTTTTTGGATAGAATGCTCCCTGTTTAAGAAAATCGATTCTGAATATTGTCGAGTATGTATGCACGTCATCAGTAATAAGTTGTTTTTTTTTAATATTATGTTAAGAGCATGTATTGTGGGTCCAGTACTATAACTAACAATAAGTGACTGAAAATCTATTGTTTTGAGATAACCACGTTAATTGGCTAATTTGTCAGCAGCAATGTATCGTACAGCTGATTTGTCTAATAAATCTGGTTAAAGAGACCATAGTGAATCTCTAGGAACAATTTTTAAGATAGTTCAATTTATTAATTAGTTATAATTAATTAAATTGTGAGATACCTGGTTGTACCACAAAAGTTTGAGTTGTCTAGTTATAGTACTGAACTCACGATGTTATATTGACTATTAAACAGAAATGATTTCAATTATTTTGAGCATAAATTATTGCTTTAATGTGATTCTTAAATAAAAATTACGTAGAATAATATTTGACAAATGTTTATGCACCAAAAGAAAAGGTTGGGAAATATTAATTTTCAGTTCACTGTTTTCTATTTGGTTAAGTAAGAATTTGTCCGCAACGAGAACGATATACTTAATAATTTATAATTGAAGAAAAGAAATGTCTTATCGAAACTTAAACATATTATTTTGAATTATGCGGATTATAACATCGTATACACACGCTATTTTGTTTTTCATTAACTTGTTGCATGTCGTGAGGGCAACCTGTAGTACAAATACCAGTTTCAATTTCATAAAATAATTGTTATTAACCCCTATGTAAATTTGAGTAACATTTACAAGTTATAACGATGGTCTTAAATAATAAGTGAAATATGAAATAAACAAATATTTGTATATTTGACTGTATTTATTAACGCGTTGAACGTCGCAGTGGAAAATTCTGCAACTAGTCAGACACGTGAAAATAGCTTTCTATTAACGTATGATGTTATATACAGTAGGACCTCGATTATTCGAACCGTAATTAGTAGATTGCGGATGATTATGCAATTTAATATATCCAAATTGGTCAATGACTGACATTCAATAACTTAACGAAATAAAATGTACATATTTTGAACGTTTCAAGGAGCAAATGCAATCTTGATAAATCCATTTATGTAACTGCATTAACATACGAAATATTGAATTTTATAAATGTGTATTTGTATAAACATCCGCAGTCTAGTAATTAGCAACAGCATGACTCATATTTTGACTATAGTTCGCATACAAATTTTAATTTCATCTCAGAATGTAAAATACATAGTGGTATAAAATTCAGTACACAGCATCACTAATAATAATTTAAACTTGTAAATAAGGAATTTTCGACGTTCTACTGTATATAAACATTTATCTATTTGATAATATACTCCTTATATTATACTATCTCTGAGACATAAATTTTGCTCAACTTTGCATAGAGGTAATCAGTTATTTAATGAAGTTAAAACTGATACATGGGCTAAAGATAGCGCACGCGGTACTCAATGTGTTAATTAAAATTCATTTTCGCGCGTCTGCCTAGTTATAGAATTTTTCACTGCGACACGGAACGTGTGAAACGCACGCACACATGAAGAATAGAGTTTGTTTTCCTAAAAAATTGTATTTTATATTTTTTATTTAGTATTCCATGAGAAATCACCTCCTTTTCGATTGTACCGTGATGTCTGGGACACCCGCTATCGCTAGAACGCTGAGAATAATTGAAAACGTTCCGAGTACTGTGTCAAACAGTCGTGCGAATTCCGTGGTAAAGGAAGTTTTTCTTCTGGTAATCGAGATACACGGAACAATCCGCGAATAGATGTTTTACTGGATAAAATGGCGTGAAGAAAATGTGATTATAAGTTAAGCAGGAGTTAATGAACTGAGTCCGTTGGTCGAGAAAAAGTGACTGGGTTCGTTTGGCTCGACAAATTGAGATAATTGCGAATTCCGGATGGAAGAGGAGATCTGTCGAAGCGGAATGAAATTCTTCGAGGGGTCGTAGACCCAACCCATTTTCAAGGATGCATGAATCAAACAAATATTTAGAAATTTTTAGAAATAACCACAGTCTGGGACGACCTTTTTGTTTGCATCCAATATGCATAATAATAATTTATTATCCTTTGTGTAGTATTGAGAGCAAATAATTTTTTATTGTTATTTTATTTTTTTATCTGTTAAATTGTGTCCAACAGTTATTACAATTTAAATATAATTTCTTGTAACAAATAAGTGATAGAAACTAACTGTTTCCAAATTGCTGTAAATCTAATTTACATGAAATATAGGAACCTTGAACCGTTTTCTAAATACATAAAATATGTGCTTTATCTTCTAAATGATTACGTGACCGAGTGATATATACTTTTTATTTAAAATTTTAGAAAAACATAACGAAAAATGTGTATTATATTTATAATATGAAACAAACACCGAAAAATGTTTATAAGCGGGTCAAAAATTATAAAATATAATATATGTGTACCTTTACACCGAAGAAGCGATGTCCGTTTGGGTAATGGACTGTTCCACTTGGACTAGAATCTGTTTGGACTCCTTCTGAAACAGGGAATATTTATCTGTTTAACATGACGAACCTTCTCTCTGCAATAAGACAAACAGTGATTAATATCGTATTATATTTTCGAGTTGTTAAAAATGTCAAACTTCTCACACATATGAATGGCTAGATCTAGGCAAGGTCTAAATATAATCTAGATTAGTACGAAGAATCCGATGAATAACGATGCCACGACAGGCAATACATCATTGTCACAATGTATCATAATGTTCTAGCGATTATTCGAACAGGATCAAGGTCCGAACAAATCCATTTGCCCGCGTGTAACAAACACAATTGAAACAAACACAATAAAACCGTCGCGAAAGCAGAATTGCAGGAGTCGTTCAGGCAATGGAACTAACAGCAGTGATTGTAATTGTAATACTTAGTACTAAAAGAGATGATGATAATGATGACTATCAGGCAGCATTCACGCACGGTTACTGTAACGAAATCAGTTATGCAATTAATTTGAAGTAACGTCCGAGACAACGCAATCTTCCGTAATTATGTTGTATGCAATCTGTAGTCGAAAACCAATAAGAAAGCTGCCTATTCCGATCGAGAGTGCAATCTTCGATCGAATGTAAAAAGGACTCCCGGAAATCCGGATCCATTAAACTAGTTCCAATGAAACGTCAGGCGAAATGGCGAAGTCATCGAGTAGCCGGCGTAGAAAGTACTCCGGATCAAAGTGAGTCGAGATGATGCTCCGTATTAATCGACGTTCACCGGGAAGAATTCGAATCATCTCGTCTGTATTTGCACGGGAAGTCCCCGACGCCTTTCTCCTATCGAGGGAAATTTGCATCTGCCGATGACTGTGCGTCTCGTACGATTTCCTGTGCCGATAAAAATAGTAAATTACACTTTACGTCTTCATACGTGGGACAGAAGCCTGCTGTCTCAAAACGCTCGAAAGGTAGAAAGTAGTGTGTTGCACATTCGTCACTGTACCATATTCGAATAATTGTCAACTGGAGTTTCTCTAAAGTTCACGATTAAACAGAAACGTGGCAAACATGGCACACAGGGTGTTCCACTATAAATCAGGTACCTAATTATGTGTCTGTTCATGATACGGATAAATGTTCAATGTTTTTAACATTTTTGTTAACGCCTGTGGCATTAATCTTGGCGCTTGCACGCGGTGTGTCGATTAATTAGACTAAATTTCACAATTATTCGAAGGACGTAGTTTTATCAAGAGGCAACACGGTAATGTTTACAGTGTGTTCTGTTAACCCTTAACGACTATAGAACGTCTGTGAGACCGCTCCAAATTTTCATTCTTCCCTATTTCCCTTCCTGCGTGACTTATCATCTTCTCATGCCATGTATCTTGCAATTAGAGTTTAATGTTCAATCAAGTTCGGGTCTCTTTATTGTTAATGTACAAAGCAAGAACAATTGGATTTGATCTTTATTCGGCACTTGTATGTACGTAATAACGCAATAAATATTAGCGGTCTGTGAGACCGCCTATAGTAGTTGCGTATGTTTCAACGTCTATAGTAGTTAAGGGTTAATACTCTACCATTGGCAAGTTGTGATTATATTTGTTAGGATAGATACAAGCGATTACAAGCGTGATCGAAGTATTTATCCATGGTTATGTGTGGAAGAGTGCTGTGTACCGATCAAATTTGTTCCAGCCAATTATTTCTGAGGAATGTGTGTCTTCCAACTCGCGGTGTTACCTTCCCATAGAACCACCCGTTAATTTAACAGTAAAAAGGAAACCGATGGATTTATATTAATAAGTATTGATTTTCAGGAAGTTTGTAGTTTGTATCATTTACGGTCTCTGTCTCCTAATACTTCTCTGACGATTCTCTAGCAATTCTGGCCATTTTTCGACGTTCTGACGTCCTTGAAAACCTAGGAATTCGAAGGCCAGGTACCTAAAGGAAAGCTTATTCTAAAAATAGAACGATTGGCTGGAAAAGCTGTAACGAAACAAGACGATGCAGAAGATTCATCGGAGTGTTCTGCGAATCCTGACGAGGAGACTATACAACTTTTCGAAGACCTGTTTGCGGCAGTTATGACAGCAACAGATCCAGCTGATTACAATGCTCCTCAAAAGCAGGCGGACGTATCGTAAACCAACTCCGAAACAGATTTCCGTGTGATGGTTCAGCGCCGTAACAATAAATTCACCGACGTTGAGAATGGAACAATAACCCTTCATTAAAAATGATAAACAATTCTTGATCGTGCGATATGAATCGGTACATCTGTGACCACCGTCGATTATGGTTGCCCGATCGAACGGGCAAGGGCAACGCTCTATCGAGGAGAGGCTACGTTCACAGAGAAAACGAACCGATCCTCGTCACGAGTACTCCTTTCTTTGCTTTTCACGAGGATGGGAGCGGCAACTTTCTAGATGACCGATGGTCGCCTTCGGGGCGACTGGAAGATCGTTGATCTTGGCCGAGATCCTCCTCGACCTCTTAATCACCGCGATCGTTAATTCGAGCTTCGACGTCTCATTAACCGAGGTGCTATCCCCTGAGTCGCGACGTCCTCCGCTTTCCTTACGGCTCGAGCAACGTCTGGATAGAGCGCTTTAGATCGAGATAATTAAACCGATTAATTTATTTTCGATCGAGGAAGAATTCAGTGGCAGTACACCTAATCATCGGGAGCCTCTTGTATAGTAATAGCTTCGGGCTCGGGAGTTTTATGTGTCTCGGGGTTATGTAACGCGAACCGTGCAATTTGTTCCACAATGTGGAGCTGATAATCGCGCGGTCGATGGAAAGTATCGAAAGGAAAATGTATACTCTAATGGAATCATCATTAGCTATAAATTGATAAATTTTTCAATCAAAAGGAGACTATATTATACAAGATGTAACACGTAAAACAGGTTCCCTAATTACCATTTCCAGCTGTGATGGTACGAGAAACGCTTCATGCGTATTGGGTTCAGTCATAAGTAGACTGCGGATGTTGATGCAAATACACATTTTTAGTGTTCAATATTTTTTATGTTAATGCAGTTATAGAAATGAAACTATGATAAAACTATATTGTCCGCTTTAATTGTTACGAAATTGATATCTTATTTTACTTACTGCGTACAATGTGCATTTTCCACGTATTTAAATATGCTAAATGACATAAAGATCCGCAGTCTGGTCATAAGTAACTTCCGGTTTGTTTCCTTAAATTTATTGATGATTTATTAAAGGATGATTATTGTTTCTTCTGCAGCGTGTCTACGTTTTAGGGATTCCTACGTGCAAATATAAAGCAAAAAATGGTAGCCAAGTAGGAGAACCGCATAGGAAGAAATTATTCGATTTCAGCCCTTCTCGCAGCGAAGACGAATACCCGACTTTTAAGGGCAACGAGTACAACCGAGAATGTTTTACACATTATTGTTTTTAACACGTACGAAGTTTACAACGTTCCCGATTTAGCAATTATACATTTTGAATATTTCCGTTCCAGTCACCGCGTGCAGGCCTGGTTGCCTGGCGGATACTTTAGCAGGCAAGATGGAGTGCCCGCGGATGTTCTGGCGAGCAAATTGGGATGCCCAGGGATACTGGCGAGTAACCTAGTGTGTCTGAGAACACTCTCGGTCTCTATCGTTCCATAATGTTCACATTTCGGTCTCTCGCTAATATTTCGATCTCTGTCGGTATCTATCTGCCATATATCAATCACAATTGGTCTCTATTGTCCCATATCGGATACGTTTCGATTTCTACCGATATCTGTCTATCATATATCAATCTCAATCAGTCTCTATCGACCCCTATCGGTAACCGTTACCCATTTTTCGGTTTCCATCGGGCTGTTTCGCTCATATTTCGATCTGTATTGCTAACTATCAGGACAGGATAGTTCGGAAAACAATTTGTTGCATGCAGGTATTTCGAAACACAACTCCTAGCCATTCAGGTACTGAAAAACATAGATTTCAGAATTCAGGTATCTCGAAAATTTATCATTCGCCATTCAGGTACTACGAAAAATAATCTTTTGCATCCAGATAACACGAAAAATCAGGTTTCCATATTCAGGTACTTCTGGAACATGGATTTCTGAATTCAGGTATCTCGAAAATTTACTATCCGCCATTCAGGTACTATCGAAAAATGATCTTTTGCATCCAGGTGACACGAAAAATCAAGTTTTCGCTATTCAGGTACTTCTGGAACGTGGATTTCTGGATTCAGGTATCTCGAAAATTTACTATCCGTCATTCAGGCACTACCGAAAAAAAAGATCTTTTGCATTCAGGCAACTAAAGAAGTAGAGTTTTCGCTATTTAGGTATTTCTGACACGTGGATTTCTGAATTCAGGTATCCCGAAAATTTACTGTTCGCTATTCAGGTACTACCAAAAAATGATTTTCTGCATTCAAGTAATTCAAAAAATTAAGCTATCGCTATTCAGGTATTTCTGAATTCAGGTACCTAGAAATCAACCACTTTCCATTCAGGTACTTCCAAAAATGAATTTTTGGAACCGGGTACCTCAAAAAGTTAACTATGTGCGGTGTGATGTACTACAATCGCGATCGATGCTGTATGACGTGATACTAAAACGGTAAGGGGCTTTAGTGTTCTCTAAATCGTAACACAAAAATGCATTGAATAAATGGTGTATCCTGTACATCGTCTGTGGTACAGGCAACTGAGAATTTTCATCAGATGTTACCAACATATTTACCTTTGTAAATATCGTATTCGTCACCAAACGATGCTCACACAAAAAATTTTAAAAAGACACTCGCATCGGAACTCAGACTGTCTGTGTATATATCTTTAAAATTTAGCATCACTTTTTTCACCATCTTGTGTAATCGAACACATTTCACGAATAATGATTCCCGGTTCAGTAACCGAAACATAAATTGGAAAGGCTTGTGATGAAGGACGGCAATCACGGGTGGAAGCGTTGAACGTGAACCGAGTCTTCATTACTCACGGGACGGTTAATAAAAGCGGAAAGAATGTGGGAAAGAGGTGTATAAAAAGCGCAGAACGCGAGATGATCGCGTAAGAGACGTGAAATTTACGACTAGCCGATGTTCGAAGACGGGTGAAAGTGTTAATTTTCAATCGCAGTTTAACGGGGGTTTAATGAAGGTGAAAGGAAATCGAAAGGATTCTCCGGCCGGACAAAAATCCTGTTTGAACCTTTTAATTGAATCATAAGATCGACTTTTCCTCCGAACGATCACCGAGATTCCGCGCTTCACGTAACGAGACTTTCTTGATCACGTTTTGACGGAGATCCAACAGAGATCGTTTCGATAAATCGAGTCGATAAAATCGACGCATCCATCGGGCTGGAACGTTATAATAAGGTACCATGCGAACCCCACGGTCATATTAAACGATCATCGTAACAATGTTATGAGTTCGCTCGATAATTAAAGGATTCGTATGAACCGTTCTATATAAACGTCGAGGAGAAAATGCTCGTGGCGAAAATGCGTAAAAAGAGAAACTGAGATAACTGTATTACGTGGGATCGATATAATAAACGATGATTAATAATAGATGTGTGTTGCGTCTAAGTACCTGGGAGATCGGTATCTTGATCTGAAGAAGGTCACGATTCTCGTGTAGGAAGATTTTTCTCTTCATCCACAGGAAATGTGTTATTGAAAAGTAAATGAGTAACAAATCTGTGTTGGGTAAAAATTGTTTAAAGTAGGATATAAAAAATGATATTGCATGTAATGAATTATCTGAAATACTTCATTGTTTTGTATTAACAAGTTATTCCCTGCCACGTGTATCGTTTTCGGAGAAGTAGACATATTTTACATCAAAATCGAATAAATTGTTTTTAAATATTTTTTTATTTTAAATGATTGTTTGAAGGAAGATAAAAGATAGTTGAAAAGTTTTTCTAACGCATTCCTTAAAGGTAAATGAGTAGCAAATCTGACTTGGGTAAAAACTGTTTGGAGTACAGTATAAAAAATGATATTGTAAATGATAAATCGTCTGAAATGCTTCGTTATTTATATTATATGAAGATTATTTTCTAGTTATTATTTTATTTTATAATAATCGTAATTTAATAGGTATTATTAAATAACAAACTAATTTAGGACGCGTAGATATGTTTTGTATCAAAATAAATTGTTTTTAAATAATTCCTTGAAACAGGATGAAGGATAGTTTCAAGGTTTGATTACATAACGCAATGTTATGTAATTAATTAACGAAATAATATTTCTGTTTTATAGTTTGACAGTTTTCGCCTTGCAAAATATTTTCCTTTTAAACGTTTACTTGAGAAAAACTGTTTTTGCGTAACATGTGAATAGAACGAGGATATCGGAAATTATTTGCAAAAGTACGTCACAAGATATTTGTTCAAACATAAAATCAGATAAAAAGTTGTTTAATTCAAAACCAAGCAATTAAATAATTCAGGGAAAAATTATTTATTTGTAATTTCTAATCAAATGATACGGCTAATTATTTGAATAACAATTTTAAAATAATTATACTTAAAAAAGCGTCTAATTGTAAGTCACTAATAAATACAGTAAACTTAAATTTAAAACAAAATTAGAATAGTATATTTGTTAAAAATTGTATTGATATTGTATCAATTTTATCGGAGTACTTAGCAGAGTACCCTATTGAATTACTATTAGAAAAACAAAAATTTCGTCAATTGACGCATGTAATCCTTCTAGTGTTAAGTTGATACCAATTTTTGTTATTCAATTTCAATTGTTTTATTTATTTTAAAATCCTTCCTTTACTAGTTAATATGAAGAATCTTTTTGTTTAACCTTGATATTTTTCCAGCTGCACAGAATTAACCTTTCCTCCAGTTCCGTATTGTAGAACTTTCTTAATTACAACGAAAAAGGGAGAGGTGGGAAACACGATCGCCAAGGACTTTCTTAGCAATTTTCTCACCGGCGAACCATCTTTCATCGTTCACGGAAGCTGAAGGCGATCGACTTGTTTATTATGTTTTTCAAGGGAATCAAGCCATCAGAAGCAAACCGCTGGTAACTTTCATTTTTACAATCAATTACATATTATTATGTATCAACTATTTTTCGTACATATTTTTATATTCATTTGCAAAGAAATTATGCAGGTAAAAGGTGTAGCCAACTGTAAGAACGTTTTCTTTAGAGTGCATAAGATTATCGATATCATCTCTTACCAGGAAGTGTTTCATAAGTTAAGTAGAAGGTGTGATTCTTGTTGAACCTCACAATTTACGTAATTAGACTAAAAAGCTTATGGGAACTATGTACTCGACAAAGAAACAGATTGCAGATCGTTAAAGAAGATACATAAATAAATGCACTGCCTTTGTTCAGTTCATGAAAGTATTTATTATATAAATTATATTCAAAAGAACAGATAGCTCAAAATTTACGTGAGAGACTAAAAATTCTAAAATTAAGTTATTTATTAAAATATATAAGCGAATATATGGGTACTGCCTCAAAAATGTAACATTCATAATAAACCAATGAATTAATCGTCAATACTTCATCTGTACAATAAGTCATACAAAATTTAACAAAAACGGTTTGTTACTTTGTATACGATCAATATCTGCAGACTTTGCTGCAGTTTCTGAATAAATTTGCTTCAAAGAATAGCTCTCCACGTTGCACGGAGCGACGTATAATATTTGTTACTCAAATCAAACAAGGAGTGTTAATTCGTCACACTTGCACGCTCACAAGACATAGTTATCGTTCGTGCAAACATTTGTTCAAAAAAGCAACGCTGATGAGACACGATCGACTGATCGTTACAAAGGACTTATAAATTAGTCAGGAAGTGTTAATATTTGCCTCAACTCTTGACGTCAGGAACGTTTAGAGATCCTAGTAGATTAAACCAGTTCGTGACCAGACTAACACGTCCATGAGATGTTCCTTTCACGATGCAACACGCTGTGATCGTAACGGATCGATTGTTAATAGATTCCCGTTGATCTTTCGATCGAATGTATACTACATGTATGATGTGAAAGGCACTCTAGAAAGTATTCTCGGAGTTCTATTTTTACTGAGAATTATATTAAGTGCAACACTCGTACACCCACATCCACAAGTATTAGGGCACTCATCAAATTTGAAATAAATAGGAAAAAGTATACGAAATCATTAGAAGATTCGACAATACATTTTTCTATTCCATACTTTATACTACAAAGAAAATATAGATTCCATATTACACCGCAAATAGCACGGTGGAAATTACTTAAAAATTAAATCCTCATTTCGTTGGTATGACTCCTTAAGTACAGCTTCAACCAATCTTGGCATTCTACCTGTAAATTGTTAAACAATTTCTGGTAATACTTAGTTTCATTCCATATTGTCTCAATAACGAAACTGATACCATAGAAATTTGTATTGTCAACTTATCTACAAATCGACTTTATCCCCTTCAAACTAGTTCCCTTGGGAAGCCACACACCATTGGAGACATTGGTTCCACTCCTGGAAACAGTGTGGGAAGTCTTCAATTAACATTCAATTAACTGTCTTTAGTTGATCGGCCACAGCCTTTTGAACATTGTCTACAATTTCCAAAGGGCGACCACAAAGTTGATTTTTCATTTGTGTGATGAGAAAATAGTCACACGGACTCAGATCGAAGGAGTAAGGAAGCTGTGGTACCACTGGAATATTCTTTTTGGTCAACAATTCGTTTATCGAGAGTATAGTGTGGCAGAGGGTATTGTCACGGTGGAGCATCCACTGCTTCTCGGCCTTCTAAAAATGCCTCATGCCAAAAATAAACTCGTGTTCGTGATAGTACCCCATCTCCGGAAGTCTCTTTCAATTTGTTGAACAATTCTGTCGGACCATTTCGCAGTTTAACGAAAAATTGTATCGCATAACTTTGCTCGATTCTATGCTGCCCCATATTCGTCACGCTTCTCTAAAAATGGAATTACAAAAGTAATTGTCAAATCAGAAGTATTAATGATTGCGAGCTAAGATTTTCTCGGAATGTAGGGTGACGTTATAGCTATCGCATAACGTGAACGTTTCTTATGCAACGGTATCAGTTTCTCTAAAAATAAATAAGGTCCCTTATGGAATGTGTAGTGAATCAGTTTGGCTTCCAAGGGGCACAAACATCTCTCGGTGCATTTCCTGTATCCCAGAAGGGTAATATTGCGCTTTTTACACGTAATTAAAGTTCGTTGCTCGCGTATACGGTGGCTGACCTCTGGCTTCGATCCGTTCGACCTTAATCGTGACAGGAAGTTTCGTGACCGATACAGATACGGATTCAGCCACGAGGCAGGCCAGAGCAGCGGACGGCGTGGGCGTCCAGAGTTCATTCGCGTCACTCATGGCTTAGAACACCGGCTTGCAAGGCTAGAAAAATCAATCGATGATCGCTGATTATTCATCATCGCGATGGGAATAACCTTCGCGTTGGATGTTGCGTGTCAGTTTCTCGGAACATCTCGGATCCAGTTGACAGAAAGAGCATGTTACTAGGTTTGCAATTAAATATGCAATCTTTCCAATGCCTTCGCCTCAAAGTTCACCCAACCCTACTCTGACGCAGTCAAAAATCTACCAGAACTGCAACGAAAGGACATTGCAAAATAAAATGTAAGTAACGTGAATAAAAAATTGTTCCTGGAATTTTGAATAAACTTTTTCATACAAAAACTTTCCAGGGTCGCGAATTTAGTTGCCAACTATTCACCTTGTTGCATTGGATTTTGAACGCCCTACAAAGAGCCTGTAACAAAACGCTATAGTTTGTTTTATAAAAGCGAACATGGGCATGAAATCTCATAAAAAGAATAATGCAAACAGAAGTTTGTTGATAACTTAATATGTGGTTCATCGAAGCAAGCAGCTTTTGTTTAAACTACTTTTTTGTATCTTGAGTAGTTGAAGAAATACTGAAGAGTATATACTTAAGTTGGACACACTATGTATGGGGGACATTTTTGTCTTGAAAGCCTTACAGGTTTATTCTCCTTTCTCGGCCTGTTTTGGGGGTATTTTTTAAGAATTTTTGTTTTTTAAAAATAACAATTTCATGAAACTTTGAATATTTACTCATACACACTTATACAACATCCAAAAATTTTTGCTAGCCACATTCGTACTAATTAAAGGTTTTTCCACTTTATGATTTCAGACTTCTACGGCAGTTATCGTGCGAGCGAATTTTTTCAACCTGTCTACTGCTCTGGTGAATAATTACTATAGTTTAGAAGATAACAACAATGTACAAAAATTCACGAATATAGTATACACGTGTATGAATAAATCTGAAAAGTTTCGTAAAGGTATGTTGTGCAGTTTTCTCAAAAAAATTCCCAAAGTATACCTTCAAAACAGGCTGAGAAAAAAGAAAAGACCCCCTTAACACTAGAACTATCAGGGCAGTTAAATGAGTGGATTGCAATTTCACCACGTACGATTTATTGTTGACGACTATTATGTTTAGTTTGACTTGACACTGAATAAAGCTACAGCAAAATATAAATAAACATGGTTCCCTTGAACTACGTATTTTCTCTAAAACGTGTCATTTTGATAGCTTCGATGAAATAGATGCACTCTAATCGTCGATAGATCTAGTATTAAAAATGGCAAATAATTCGTCCAAACTTTCAAGGCTAGAAAAATCATTATGCACCATCACGATTGGAATAACGTTGGCGTTGGATGGTCTGTGTCAGTTTCTCGAACTGTGCGTAATGGAAGGTCGTAAGGAGTGGTGTTCCGAGAATCGATGCCTCTCCTACAGTCTTCGTGGGAAATTCTACGGAAAAATGTTAATCTTCACCGTTAGCAATTTTCTAGACATCGGTAAAGTAATTTAGTTGACTGCACACTCGCGTCGGTAGAAAAAAACGAGTTCCATGGAATACATAGTTTTATACAGAGTGTAAACACGTTGTGTATCGCAGTGAAAACAGGCCTGCCTAGTCAGACACGCTATAATTTACAGTTATTAATGTAAATTGTAAAGGAACATATGTACGAGTACATAAAGATGTTATCGTGTTCTCAGATTATTATTGCACAGTAATGATTGTTCACAACTACCCAATAGTAAATAGTTATTAAATAAAATTAAATTTCAGATGCTGGTCACTGGTGACCCCCATAACATTCAAGGTGTTAATATAACGGGGCATTAGAATGTTTTATACAAAATTAGAAATTGCAGAAAAATATGTCGACAACTTCGCACGTTCACTAAAACACAGAGATTAGATAACATTCCTTTAATTGGATTGTATCATGCAATGTTTATAAGATGGTTGGCGTTTGAATCAGTATTTTATCGATGATGCAATATAGATTTAAATCTCCAGGCTTCTTATCACTGTCATAAGTTACATTCCTTATGCAACTGAACGGTTTTCTGCAGTTTTCGAAATCAATTTCAGTATTTTATTAAACGAAACGTATGTTCTATTTTGCAAAGATGTCTAAAAAGTCCATATCTGATGACGACGAAAGGTCTGGAGATTTAAAAATATCAACACCATCACAAGATGTTATTTAAAACGAGTTTCTTGGTGAGTGACTGCCATACAGCTATATGGCAAGAGAAGCGAGTCGTTTAACAAGAAACTAATGTTAATCTAAAAGTTTAGAAAACCAACATCATTTAAAAAAGAAGTATGCAGAAATCAGACCCAGTATGTGTAAGGGCTATGAGAAATAATCTTCAAGAGGCCCAGAGATATATTAATCCGAACAACAGGGTTGCCATTTCTCACATTCCCCGTTCTCCTAATTTGACTACCTGTGACTTTCTCATATTCCGTAAAATAAAATCGAAACCCGAAGGGCGGAGATTTGGCACAGTTGAAGAGATTCAGGAATAGACGAGGGCTGTATTGAAAAGCATGAAGAAGGAGGAAGAAACCCTTTCAGAAGGCGGTTTAACAATGGCAGAATCGCTGGGATCGTTACGTCACTCCCAAGGAGTCTACTTTCAGGAGGATGGTGGCCACTAAAATTTCAGGTTAATCTGTCACTTTTTATAGAACCAGTTCAGGTTGGTACCACCTCGTGAGTCAGAAAGAAAAAAAAGTTATTTAAGTACTCAATCGTGTACACGTGTGGCAGTTCGCCTGCCACCATGTCCTTGCCGAAAAAAGAAATTATACTTTTCTCTTCCGAAGCCTTCACTTTTACTGACATTCTCTTTTTCAAGATTTTTAACCGCTCCCTGTTCATCCTTACTTACAGTCAGTCCCATAAGTAGTCGTACCCTCACTGTCTATAAAAGAAATTTGTTCAAACTATGTGATGCGTCTAAGGTTTTCCAATAAATCTTTTACTGTAATTTTACAGAAGTATGAAGTTTATTCCACCCAAATTTCAGCAAAATTTAGCAATTAACAACGAAAGTATTTCGTTTATAGAATTATAAGCTTCTTTTATACACAGTAGGGGTACGAATACTTATGGAACAGGCTGTACATGTCTTTTCTCAAGGTTTTATACAGGCCTGGCCAGCATCACCTCGCAGATTTGGCAACCAGACCTGCACGAACCCACGCACTTCTGAGCATTTTCACTTTCATCCTTGGATCCTTGAATCCTTGATTTTAAACTCTATACTTCTCTTTCTCTCTCTCTGGCTCTATCTCTTTCTTCCAGTCCCGAAAAATATGGCACACCTCAGAAAGAGTAAACCGTTTTCTCTCAGTCTGTTAGACGCTGTATCCTAACTTATTTGGACTTTAAATGTTGTCATCTGTTCGTTACTGTTACAACTGGTACAGGAATAATCGTATTTGTTATATAATAATTGTTGTGTTGTAATGTTATATAATAACTTCAGACATGCCCAACTATTTCGTTCACCCATCTACACCTCCAGATTTGGGCATACAGATCCACTATATAGAATTTGTAATTTAGCTTCACCGTTAAATTGGACTTTTTCTTTCGGCTCTCCTGATACTTTCAAAAATAGTCTTTATAAATCGCTGGGTCAGTTTATGAACACTCAAACTGCGTTAATTGAGCGTTTCATCATTATTGTAATATGTCTAAAATGAGTTGCTAGTCTATGATGTAACAGTCTTTTTCATGAATTATGTATACTATCTGTCTCTACAGTTTTGATTATTGTACAAAAAGGGATTCTCCCGTATACTGAAATAAATTAAATTAAATAATGATATATTGAGTGCGTGTGAAACGGTAGCATTTGAACTCATCTCACCCCTAATACATATTCCTACATTATCGTTGCAATGTGTAATTTGATCAGAGTATCATCAAAATCAACAGTTACTTAATTAACCCCTTACCTTATAATAACGAATCACACTCGTGATGCAGATTATGATCTACAGATTATAAATTTTAATTTCACTCAAATATAAATTCTTGGAAATTGTATATTGCAACACCAATAACTTTTAGAGGATCATCTAAAGCAACCTGTGCATGTCAACAAATATTCTTCCTAGATTCACCCTTAGAACCCACGAATAATCAAATACAGTGCAGATAGCTACTAAAACAATCATAAGGCAAAGAGGTTAAAGAGAATTTTAAGCATCGATCACCGGTGATCCCCATGGTCAGCGTGTCAATTCAAAAACTGAAAAAAGAAAGTACATCGTGTAGTATCTTCGTACAGTCGCACGCACAGTTGGATTACAATGCGCCAGTCCGATTTGAACGCACGCAACAAGAGGAATTAAACAATTTACGTGACTGTCTCGTCAATTGAACCGGTCGCATTGTAATCGAGGCGCCAAAGTGATCTCCGGCTTCCGTGTATTGTTCTCGTTCAATGCTAATCGGGCGTGGCCGTGCGGGCATGCAAAGTGTAGCAGGGATTTCCATAAGGCCGCTCGACGGAAGTCCCTTTACGCGGTTGCGAATTCAAAGCGGGCAGAAATCGAAAAAGAGGGAACGCCTCATTGTTCCGGTCTAGGGAGAAAGGAGGAACGGTAATCGTTCGAGCGAGCAGCGAAGAGAAAATCGCCAGGGCGTTAACAATACCCGGCCACGTAGCCAGCAATCACGTTTTACGATGTGCTTCCTATTCCCTGGATCGGTAATCGATATCAAACCAACGACGAGACAATTTTTCCTACTGTGCAGAGCTGGAAGGATGATCGGAAGGAATGCGGGTCTGATTGGTTATAACATGATGGGCCCACCTAATCGGATATGATCATAGAAACAGAGCACACGCCTTTTCTTTGGAGGCGGTAGCCGTTTAGTGTGTTGAGTTTAGGGAGATTGAATTGGTAGTGAGATAGAATTGGTTGGATAACTTAGTGGGATAGCACCCTCACGGGGTTTAGTCCACCTAATTCTTTCTCCCTTACACGTTCATCAAACCGGTTACATATACTAATCAGAACATTAGCACTGTATGACAAAGACAACGAACGGGACACTCCAAGACCAAGTGGGATAAAGCGATTCGACGAAGTTCAACCCCTGCCTTATGACTTTTCTAACGATTTTGTAAGATAAAGTTTGCGATTCGATTCTTCGAGTGTCTTGATAAATAAAAAACGTCTATCAGCATACACAATTCGATTTTAAGTATCCATTGGCAGTGGAAAGGCCCCACAGTGCAAACTTCTAAAGAACTGGTACTGAAGTGGGACTTGTATCTGTAACATGTGGATCATAATCTGTATTACCACTGTGACTTGGTATAGTAAGGCAGGGGGTTAAAATAATGGCGTAGGCATCGCAGAATGTTAACCATTAACCCCTTGACATAGAAACACCTCTGGGAGACGTCATTTGTTTCATGACATTTAAACGTTGACGTCTCCGAGACGCCAAGACTTATACGCTGATTCTTTCGAAAAGTTCCATACTCTACACGACTATTAAGCTATTTATTAATTTGTTACTTAATTATTGTTCACTAATATTGTACATTAACATTGGTTTATGATATTTAGCAATGTAAACATTCTGATTCTTGTATAGATTGCATAATTTTAAGTTGAGCTACATGTATTAAATAGTATTTTTAGCACACATCGAGTCCTATTTTATTTATATGTTAAAGAGTTAATATTTCGTGTAGCCGCGGCTGGCCTTAAAACGTATTCTCCGCGGATATGGGCAATTTTACTACTATGTCAACGTGTGGTGTCAAGAACCTAAATGTGGGGGTTTTGGAAGCATCAGAGATAGAGCGAATGGAGTAGCTGTTTTTCTCCTGTACCATCCCCCTGGACATCTTTCCAACTCTGCACAGTACTTTTTGTTAGGACTGGGTTTACAATGCGCATGTGACTCCGTTATTTCTGAGGCTGGAAATTAGCACCGATGCACTGGTCATACTTTTTAGCGATTTATTGTCAGGAAATCTGCAAGCTCCACCTGGATTTGCAAATCTTGGAGGGTTTTCTGCACTCTCAATAGCGATTGATGTATCATAAATCCATTTGAGGATACGCTTGCGACCTCTGCGCCATAGCCTGACCAGGAAGTACCTTGAACTTTGGAAAAACCACCACGAATTTCTTGTTGGCGCCAACACACCCCTTCCTTGGTACGCTGCCTTCCCAAGACATCTTGGGGGAGCGTATAGTGGCTTTTTTAACCATTTGGGTTGGAATAACGTCTCCCACACGTGATAGCTACGTCTAAAAGGCTAAAAGTGAATAGCACGTGTCTCATTCGTGGTCTGACCTTTTCACTTTAATAACGATTTTACATATTAAGTAGACGTTTATAGGCAACGTACTCGTCAATTAAATTCCAATTAAAAGTGGTTAAGGACGTTGGAACATAAGAAGTGACGGAGCTGTGTAAGAAGTCAGTCAGAACGATGACAGCTACGAGAGATACAGAAGTCATATAAATAAAAATTTATAATAGTTAACAGCTAGCATAAAGCTGTCTGTTTTCCTTCGACCTCAAAAAGGGTGGTCCTTCGAGAGTATAGTAGACGCGGGTTGGCACTATTGTGTAATATTTCTACGCCAATCCAAAGTCCAAGTTGCTGAATTCATTGAAAACATGCTATCATTTTTTTTTATTCTATTTTGTAACTTTACTTGTCGGGTGAAGTTGTAAAAAGTTCAGAGAAAGCTTTCAAGTTAAACGTTTTGTTATGATTTCTATGTTAACTTCGAAATTGCAAGATGAAGGAAGCCAGCTAGGTAAAGAGGTTCGCTGTTTGCAAACAGAGTGATAATTTTGTTTACTTTATGGAAACGTCAAACGAAAAGCAAAGAAACTTGTCGCTGTCAGGTTAGAAAGCAGTACAGGCGTTCTTTGGCTCGAGTGTCTGAAAAATCGCGAGTGTACACAGATCGCATTGTTGAAACTGCCATCTTAGAAAGCTTGTTTTGCTTCCATTCTTCGATTTCTTCTTACCACGTTTACACATGCGTTCGCGTTCACTCGCATTTTCTTCTTCAAATGATCACATTTTCACCTTTTTTTAAAATTACTGACATTTTGACTTCTCTGGATCTTTATTCACATTTCAGAAGTTTCATGTGCTAGTGATGTCAAATTTAATTTAATTAAGTAACTATTAGTTGAAATGTTGAACGGCGTCGATATTGTAAGAATAACATAAGGCAACAATTATACATTTAACTATTGCAGGGACACTTATATTAGGCTCCCCAAAGATCATTTTACTGTATATAATCCTTCTCTTTTAATTCGAGAGTCACGTTACATAAAAACTTAAGATTGCATTAACAAATGTGAAATGAATTGGGAGGTAAACTTCTCGGTTGGCATCCACAGTTAAATATTTGTTTCTTTCGTAATTTATATCTAAAACACGACTTTATCATATGTCTGACTAGGTACGTCAGTTTTCACTCTGGTCTCCAATGTATTAAATAATTTATTTCAGATAGAACAGAATTTCTATGGCCTGAACATTTACAATCACTCATCCAATTTTGATTTTCAATTAATCTAATTGCAATACCGATCAGAAATAACTAGACAGCATCTTATATAAAATATCAAGTCAAAACAAAGTCTTCCAAAATTTATTCCTTAGGAAAAATTTACTGTGACATGTGCGTACAATTTATATTGAACGGTATTTTGCACTGCATATCCTAAATTTGAAAATGCACTAGTTAAGAAATATATACTAACATAATAGTTATTTAATTAAATTAAAACGGCGGCACCGGTCACCGGCGATCTCCACGGCATTCAACATGTTAAATTGCATAAATATCCTCAGTCTATTGATTACTTTCAATGACCTGTTAAGGGGTTAAAGCTTGAAATGCCCCACGCGTCCAAGAAAGCAGTTCCAGAACACGATACTCGTCCAGGCGAAAGAAACGCGCGACAACAAGTTTCGAAGCTTGTCCCCAGGGCGATCGAAGAACGATGTCAACGGGTCGAAAGGTGAAGCAAGGGAGGAAAAAAGGAGTCTGGGTGGTTCAAGCCGTGGATCCGGAGGTTATAACACCGGACCGGCGACCTCTTACTCCTGTTTTGGCTCGAAGGAGAGACCCGGTGACCCAGAACTTGGGAAAGCGAGCCGGTCGCTCGAAGGAACTCGGTTGCTGCGACGTTCTCCAGGCCATTCTGCGGTCTAATTGCTCGTGACGCCTCTCGCAGAAACTTTCATCTCTGCCTGAGGTGGCGCAAGCCCTCAAGGTGCTCGACGATCACCACCATTTCCGGCTCTCCATCAGAGCAAAAGCCGCTCGAACACGCGAAATCGTCGGGATCGAAGGAAAGTGACTGTTAAGGAGTCTGAACGAGTTTTTTTCTGCGTTTAAGATGTTGCCAGGGCGCTGTTCATCTTGAAAAAGAGTTTCTTAACAAGCTGAATGCCGCGGGGATCACCGGTGACCGGTGCCGCCGTTTTAATTTAATTAACCCTTTGCACTCCAAGCATTTTTTTGTATGATCGACCAGCAACTCAGGCACACTTTTGTAGTATAAATTTTTGGAAACTGTAACTTTTGATTTGTAACGAAAAAATCATAAATGTTTATGAATTTATTTACTTTGATTTTTATAGAATTCTAAAGTACCTTTGGAAGCAATTTCTAATGTGCATTTTTGACATGAAGGGCTGTGATGCAAATTACGAATGTCCTCGTAGCGGAGTCAACGGAGTGCAAAGGGTTAAACAACTATTATGTCTTATAAAATTTTGAATATCATTAACATTGAAATAATAATATAGAATACAAATTACACGATCGAATAGCTAAAAACTTTTTCGTTTTAAAATTTATATTGAAAAAAACACATTATGTTAAAATTACTCAAGTTGTTAATTGATTGTTATAAAGTGATGTATACTTGGTGGACACGATGCAACGAAGCTGTTAAATTTTAAGGCAATTGATTCGATTATGTTGACGTTGTATTCTGTCCATACCTAACTAAAAACTTCAGGTGTTGTATTCAACAGGTACAAAACCATTGTCTGAGATCATTGTATGCCGTACATAAATTTAATTGTTAGAATGCGGATCATTATGCAATTTAACATATCCAAGTTCGTGAATAATAGACATTTTATAGAGTAAGTGAAAGAAGAAATGTACTTTTTAACAATTCAACCACAAAATGCAGTTCTGCCATAATTGCGTTTTATCAGCTACATGGAAATCAAAAATACTGAAGTGTAAAATTGTATATTAGCATAAAGAGCCGCAGTCTATTGATCATGTTACGCTATTATTTGAACAGTCTTCTTTTTCTTCTTTCTTCATTCTTTCTTTGAATGTAAGTTGTGACTTCAACTTTTCCCTGGTCTACCTGCACTTTTTCTTCCGGTTGGTAACTTATCTTTGTCAGTTTTAACAATTCTCCGCTCCTACATTTATATGTTTATTCTATTCCAGTTTCCGTTTGTACACGCATTTCTTAATACCTTCTAAATAACATTCTCTTCCAATATTTTCACTTCTTCCTCTGTCTATTGGAGCTTTTCCCGAAACTCTCCGTAGAATTTTTATTTCTGTCGTCTCCAGAATAATTTAAAATAAATATTACGACTCAAAGGAGCAGTAACTATTTAAATACAGAAACAAGGCCACTAGAAATAATCTACAATATCTCAATAGTTAAAATAAACTGTACATAAAATTAACCATTAATTTAATTTAACTGTACAATCTATGTATGCTTGAAAGTAGCTATAAAAACGACATTAATCAAAAAACAATCTAATAATATCATATCCAAATCTTTCCCATTATATTTTGCATTTCATTGAAAAATTCAAAACGAAGTATAACCCCTGTACTTCAGCGTTTGCAGAGTAAAATCTCTATTGAAGGACACGAAATAATACATTCATCTTTATTTAAAATATATTATGTCAATTAAAAACGACATTGTCCACGAGATACATCGATGCTCATAATTTCGCCAGATACGTACTCTTGGCGATTCTACATTCCTGACACACATAACCGGAAATCGATGAAGATGCATCAGAACACGTGAGCATTTCGAAAGGATTTCGCTATCACTCGATTTTAATATATTCGCCTTTATTTCAAGTATATTATGTAAAATAAAAGGTGACATTATTCATGAAATAAATCGATGCTCAAAATTTCGCCAGAAGCGTACGCTTGGCGATTCCACATTCCTGACACACATAACCGGAAATCGATGAAGGTGCATCGGAACACGTTCGCATCTCGAGAGGATTTCGATGCCTCTCGATCCACGACCCACATATTCGATATTTATAATGTGTGCCCGTGAAAGTTGCTCGACAGCTCTTTCGAATTTCTTCGTTTTTCTCCCTCGAACTTCCTTCCACGTACGACCCGTTCTTCTCACCGCACCATCGTACATAAATCAAGAAATTTCTCGATGCATCGCGAGGATCGCGTTCGAAATATTCATTCGCTTGTTCGATTAAAGAGGAAGTTGCTTCTCCACGGTGCACTCGATAATCGTTGAATCGTGCTGAACGATCCTCGTGACACGGTTTCGTGAAAATCATCGTTGTGAATCGATCGGCTGCGGATTTTCATGCGAACATACACTCCACGACGTAATGGTAGCGTGCGTTCATGTTTCTACAAAATTTCTATTTGTTAACACGGTCATTGCGAACCAGGTAGATCTACCCCCTAACTTTCATTGCCGGATTGCCTGACTGGTCTACTTGACCCACTTGAACGGGTAGATCTAACCCTACCTTAGAAGATTTTTTAACATCAATAAATATCTATTAATATTTACCATGTATGGCTTAAAAATATATAAGTAGGCTGCGGACGTTAATGCAATTTCATATACCCAAATATCTGGAAAACGCACATTTAAAATCGTGAAAAAGTGAAAGGGACATTTTTTAAACATTCACACAACAAAATACAGTTTTCTTGAAGTTTCGTTTCTACAACCGCATTAACGTAAAGAATATTGAACTCTGACCATGTACATTTGCATAAACATCGGCAGACTACATATAAATATAAAACAATAAAAAGAATGTGCTGTTTGGGAGGTAGAATGAGTTTCAAAATTCCATAATGAACGCGTTAACACGTTGAATGCTGTAGGAGTCATCGATGACCAGCACTGCTAACTTAACTTGACTAAATAACTAATATATTCTTCTCTAATCTTTTCGATACAATAATATGTTGTACAAGTTATACGTTTGAATGGGTAAAAACTTTTTTACTGCTGGATTTATATTCAAAATAAGAAATTATTAGGTGTCTGACTACGTATGGCAGTTTTCACTGCAACACTCAACGTGTTGACAGAAGATTGGCGCACCAAATTTTATTTAATTAAACAAATACTAAGTTTATTAAAATCTTAAATAGAATTAATATTGTAATAAGATTCGAGGGTCAAGACTGCAATCAAATGGTCACATAGTTTGTTTTTCGTGATTTGTGTTTGAAATGGAATATTATACTGCATCTGACCATGTATGGGAGTTTTCACTGCCACACTAAACCTGTTAATGCAGTAGGTTGTGTGTTCTTATAAAAATTAATAAAGATTCTAGCGTTAACAGGTTCGAGGCCGATGACCCAGCATATGAGGCACGTTATGTCTCGCCCATTTAACTAATGACTCAGCATGTGGGTCAAGATGCAGACAATGTTTTGCTAATGGATCACAAAAAAAATATTAATTACGTTTGCAGTGGCTGTAAGGATAATTCAGGTTTATGCTTGGAGAAATTTTTCAAGTCATACTATTAAAGTCTATTATGAAATTTTATTGCTTATAAATCATTTTTAATGGAATTTAAATTCGTTATTAAATATATAAACATATCTGTATATTTTAATAGTTTTTTTAATACTTTTATTACTTTCAGCTGGATGAAATGAGAGAAATATTAATGTTCAGCATATAATTTTGTCATAATTTTATAACTAATATTTACGTAGATCTTTTACAAACACAGGTATGTTAATTCGCATGAACATCCGTAGCTCTTTAAGTAAAACAGAGAAATCACGTTTGACCAGAAACTGTTAAACAAACATTTAAGTATTGTCTTATTGATATTGTAATAACATTGAAATATTGGAATTTGTGTTAGAAAGGATTTGATGGAATCATAAGTAAAGATAAGCCAGCATGGAGTAATAGTAAAAGTTTTGAATTATGTCACGATTACGAGAACTTTATTTGCCATTGGGTTACGAGGATACTGCTACTGTTATGATAATTGTCTTATTTCCGTAACTAGCACGTGCTCGGGCGCACCAGCGTTCGTTACTAATAATTTCCTGTTTGCATTTCGACTTCATATTACATAAGAAATTTTCTCTTTGACTCGTCGTCGTCCTGACGGTTTTCTAGCTCAACCGTATCGTGAATGCACGACATAGGTTTCTCGTAAAAAGACTGCGGATGTTTATGCGAAAATACATTTCTACAATGTTGTGAACAATTCAGATAAATTCGGATTCATAACTATTCTTGAACAATGAAAAAAAGAATCATAGATTCCAAATTAGTTTTGTCTTTGACAATAAATTATTTTCCAATTTAATGTGAATTAAAATTCGTTTTAACTCTACTTTCCTAATTCAAGACTGCAAAATTTACTATCCGGAAATGTTTGCACTGTACGTGTCAATATCCTTGAAGAAATTAAAATTTTATTTTTTACTTAATGTTTCCAGTTTAATAGTGTTACGAACGATTATCATGAACCGCAATGCACAAATTGTACAAAATAATTTGATTCTCTGCACTCAATTGCTGTATCTGTTATTTCATTTTCCTCGGTCTGATTCGTCTTTCCCATTCGAAGTAAATTTCCGTATTTGCAACAGTTTTTTCTTGTGTTTCTGGATCATCTTCCAGCGCGTTCGTTTCGACTGAAAAAAACGGACACGCGAACTAGAATGTTCGCTCGAACTGAACACGGAACCGCAGAAAATGAAACCAGCGAAACAACGACATCCAGATTCAATGATGTTTTTCTAGGCATCGGCTTTTTGCTTCAGGCAACAGAACGACCGTGCACCGTTCGTTTCATCGCGATTCCAATCGAGTAGCAGTTCGTGACAGTTTCTTCCACGCTTTTTCACGATAAATCGACAACTCTATCGTTCTGCTTTTCGTGTGGCGACTGCATTAATTGTATACTTCGTCTGAAACGCGTATAAACCATTAAATTATGGTATAGACCATAATTTAAAACATATTTACGTGAAAGGTAGATAGGTATATGAACCAAGTGTTTTCTTAAAGTTTATGTGTTTCATGTCACAGTGGAAAATCCTGTAACTAGTCAAACATGCGAAAATAAATTTTTGTGAGTATGAATGAATATGAGCCGCTGAGGATACAAATGTATCTATTTGGTAATACACTTTTTATATTATACATATATTTTATTCAACTTTGTTGCACGTTTTGCACTATTTCATTTTTTATATAGTTTATACTATTTCATATTTTTCATATTACGTACGATACTTTGTACTATTCCATTTTGTACACATTTTGTTTATGTTTTATACTATTTCATTTTATTCATATTACGTACGTATTTTGTACTATTGCGATCTACTTCATTTTGTACCATTTCATACTATTTTAGTGTCAACAGATTTTGTACTACATCGTTTTGTATGCATTTTATACTATTTGAGTTTTTACATATTGTGTATTAAATTATTTTTACACACTTTGCACTACTTCATTTTATACTATTTTATTGTGTATTCATTTTGTAATTATTTTGTACTATTTTCTACTATCAGTGTAAAGACAATGTTACTCGAAAGCAAAGCACAGTTTGACAAACTTTTCGTTGTGTAAAGCCACATCTAAAGTATGCTTACCAATTTCTTGCATGATACATACGTTTCCAAAAAAATACCACACGTACTGAACACTGATCAGTACGCCCAGTAAATATATTAGCCCAACACACATAGGCGTTTTCCGCGCAGAACATATCAATATACCGAATGCCTATAACCGCCCTATATAACACTTACATCCTTAAATTACATAACCCATATAGATTAACCACTTCCTGTCCCTCTTTGCAAATACTGTACGAATCCTTCAGAAGCCAAGCAAATAAACTCCATAAAATCAGAAATACAAAAATTTTTAAAAATTACGAACACCATATGCTCGAATATAAAATATGAAAAATTGACAAAACACGGAAGTTGATCAGTTAGGCTTCTGAGAGGCTCATATGCCGCCAATGTTGTAGTCTTTTTTTAAATATCCTGTGTGTACGACGTGGCTCGTTAACAGCTAGCCCGCTAATTGTATCGAAGCCCATTGTCTCGGTCTCCGCAACAAAGAGTCGATAGCGTTAACCCGCCTTCCACGCTGAAATTTCCGGATGGGAGGGAAAAGGGGGAGCCTGGGAAAACGGGCATCGATCGTGCCGGGACGAAGGAACTGGAACAGACGTAGCGGTGGTGCGATGATCCACGGAGGAACTCGTTTCGCGATCCTGGAGACTCGTGAACCGCACGCGATTCGACATTATCGTCGGTTCCGCCGGATGATCCAAGATCGAGTGATTTAACACCGAGAGAACTCGATCAACGATTCTTCCTTCGCATTAATGTTGCGTGCCGCGATCTTCGTTTCGGTTGGAAGATATGATGGTTCTCTCACACGAATGTTACATCGCGTGAAAACGTTTGTACGTTGAATTGAGATTGCACCAGGAGTTAGAGTTGTATGACGCCGTTCGAAATTTATTGAATATATTAGGGTATTTTATAAGTAATGCGGTTCTTTGTGGAACGTAGAGTAAGTATACCGAATATGAGATACGCGCACCCCCGTCCATAAGTCATGGGACACCTTGCCATTTCTGAATGCACTTGGATTACGATATAGGAGACTTGGTTACTTATTTCGATATGAACGTTTCTTTTCAAAACATTTATGTTTACACAACATATTTTTAATGATATGGTTTGTATTCTGTTATAATTAATATAAAAAAAAACTGAAATAATTATAGTATGGTTTAAGACCAGTATTTCAATGCGTCAAATTTGGGCGACATTCGTTTCAATTTTGTGATCTGTAGATACATTCGCATCGATTCTGGAGAGAAATCCAAGAAGAAACACCAAATAAAATGACTGTAAGACTGCCAAGGCTATTTCGAGTTATCATCTCGAAACAGGGAGCATACATTAGTGAGCAAATGTTAAATTTAATATACAGGGTGTATCATAACATGTGCGACCCACTTCAGGAGTGGACAGGAGATACGAAAAAACAATGAAAAAAGTTCATATAAACATGTGTCCTATTTGATCTTGTTTCAATGTTATAGCCATTTTTGTGTTTCAATTATCCGCAACTGCTTACCTTCATAGAAGGTGCTCGAAATGGCCACCCTCCTCTCTGTCAGAGTACAAAGAGTCAGAGTAATTCAGTGTAATCATAGTTACAGTTAAATGTACCTAGTCTACTTAACAGTAAAGTGTCACTAATCAATCACCCTGTACTTTATGCTTCCGATCTGCTTTCCTGGCATTGCACATCCTGCTACTGTTAGGTTTATATCAAATAAATCCTACATACGAGATGAAATGGTCCTGAGAAACTGGAACAAACTTAGCGGAGCGATGATCCACGGAGGAACTCGTTTCGCGATCGTGAAAACTTGAGAACTGCACGCGATTCGACATTATCGTTGGTTCCGGTGGATGAACTAACGATAAGATCGAGCGATTCGACACGGAGAACTTGATCAACGATACCGTGTTTCCTTGTTCTCAATTCTCGAAGTTTCAATGCATGTTTAGACTCTAACATGTGCGCTACCGGTCGAAAGTTTCAGACTGTTCAGACACTTCGGAATTTTAATTAATATTCAACTGATATTATTAAAAGACGTCCCTTTGTTGTTGATTTTAATTATAATTTATTAGTGGAGAATGTTAATCAATGTGTAGCCAAACTACGAGTTTTTGAGACTTTAAATTTCGCTGCAACTTTGCATAATTGTCAGACTGCACGTGTAAGTTATTTTATTAAAATAATATGGCCCATCTCAGAAAGCTCGCGGAAGAAATTATATCTCAAAGATTGAGCAACTTCGATAAATACGATTGAGGTATGCATTCAAATTTTGAAATGTACTTTATCCAAAATGCTTGAGAAACGAGTATTATACATAATTTTATACAATAACAGTAATCGATATGCAGATTATTGTATTAAAATTGTTATCTATTTTTCAATTATTTATCACAGTCCCATAAAACATGCATCAGATCAATTTTCAGTCATTCTTTGAATAACTAAATAATAAATACGCACCTATTAAAATAATGTCAGTAATACAATCTATTATAAACAAAAAATAGAAATACGTATTATATAATATAAAATAATAATCATAAAACAGGTAGATCGTTTATTGTGAGATACTTTCATCATTTCTTTTTCTCAACGGACAGTAACTATGTTTATTATTTTAAAAACCTTTTCTCCTAAGGAGATGAAGGTTAACGACAATTTGAAAAAAAAATATTGAAACAATCCACAAGTATGGTGCCGAGTATTATAGAATTTGGAACGCTGGGACTTCTTTAATTCCTCGAACATGTACAAGTGTTAATTATTTTGAAAACCGTTTGACCTAAGAAGTTGGAGATTGACGACAATTTGAAAATATTTTTAAAAAGATCTACAACTGTGGTGTCGAGTATTTAAGATTTTGACACGCTGGGACTTCTTTAATAATTCCTCGAACATATAGAGCTGTTAATTATTTTGAAAATCCTTTGGTGTTAGGAGTTCCTTACTGATGTCAATTTGAAAATAATTTTGAAAAACTCCACAAGTGTAGTGTCGAGTATTATAGAATTTGGCGTGGAATTTGACACGCTGGAGCTTCTTCGATAGTTCCTCAAACATTTACAAGATTCCACCATAATAGCGTGGCCGTAAAGGGTACGAAGGGTTCGTTCGCCCAAAGTCCCGAGAAAAACTGTAAAGGAACTTTTTACGAGCGCCAGCAACTGGGAAAAACAGCGGATTCTGCCAGTTTCATGGAGTATTATACTCCGAAGAGCACTTTCAAAGTGATTGCTATCTCATCGTTGAAATTCGACGCTCGCCATGAGAAGCAACAACTTCTTTCCTGTATTTCCTTCTAACGTTACAGTGCAAACAAATTCAATGCAAATTGTTTAAAATTAATTAGAAGAATTCTGAGCGTCGTTAGGTAATACGGTTTGATTATAATAATTTATGATCCTTTTATTCTGAGAATTGAACATGGTAATTTATCGCATACAGTTATAGTTTCTTGTCTGTAATAATATGCATTGGAAAAGTATGGAAAGTATAGATACTTTGAATAATCTGACGGTAAATAAGTTTGTTAAATATTCAGGAAGGATTCAAGATATCCTCAAGATACAATTAAAAGTAAAAAACGATCGAACAAAATTCACTTCTTTACGGACGATGTTATTGAAAATGATGAAAATTATTCACTTCAACTGTATTCAATTTGAATCATAGGTACTGAGAAAGAGAAACAAGTGTTCCAAAATCTTTGAAAAAAATAGGTGTTCATCAGGCTATATCGCTGTTTCGGAAGAACAATGATGCAATCGCAAAAGATCCATTTGTCAGGGGGTGAAGAAAACGAATCTTAACCCTCTGACTGCGGGCTACTTGTAAACATGACGATACACCAAAGGAAACATTATTGATGGTGAAACTTTAGAGTGACAGAGCATTTCTAAGTGTAAACTTCACAAAATGAACAGTTATAATTATATTGTAAAAGGGAATGCATTTCCTGCCATATAAATCGCTTATTTTGTTTACAAAATTCGTTTTTGTTATTTCTCCTTAGGTCTCGATTTATCCTGTTAGTCTCCCGGTTAACACATTTAAACCTACCGTCCCACCTACGATACGGTAAAATTAAATAAAAATAAACTGTCATACTATAACTTCTCAATATGCATGAGCCGACTGTACCATATATAGGAAGGGTGCTCTCCAGCAACCCTTAACACTTTGACGACCACAAAAGTTTTGCAAATACTAATTATCTTTGAGCATTTTTGCAAGAATCCTGAAGTAACAAAACACTTTACATTATTCTCTTTACATTGAATCTTCTACAGTCTCCACTTTATTAGTACCTAAATATTTATTAGTCATCAGTGACACATATGTTTATTTATTTATTTTAAAAGTGTTTCATTCAAATTAATAAAAATCACGTGTACATGACAGTGGCCGTCAAAGTGTTAAGTACATGAAATATTATTCGCATTTTTCAGATGATTTTCGATCCTCCTTAATCCTATTAAAAAACAAAAATTCATAAAATGTAGACAAAATTAATTTCAGGTCTGAATGGGTTAAGCCGGTTAATCAAGGTCCAACTGTGCCACATTCCTTTTTCTTCTACCATTTTTTTCCATCATAAACTAAAAAAGAGCGACAGCTAGGCCAAATTACGTGGCTCATCCTGTATTTGCCTATCCTGAAATCTGGCCGAGACAGTTCAATGCCCTCCATCTAATGTGTCAGTCTGTATAATACCTGAAGAAATGAAACCGGTTACCAGCGCGTGTTCTCGTTACGTTCGATGTCTTGATGATTCCTTTGAATGATGATTTGTTTTTTAGAGGAAAAGGAACAAAGGCGACGGAAGTGGGTCGATCCGAGCATTTGTATCTCTCGAGAACGGTTCTGCCAGGTTAATGTTTCTCATCGAGCGCTCTTCGTGGCCTGCTAATTATCAGCCTTGTTTCGCCTTGTACCCGTTCGCCGGTAACAGTTTCGAAAACAAATGCTGAAACGGTTTCGCCGGTTCGTTTACGCCGATATGTTCCATTCTAATTCCCGGTGCGAGCGCACCGGATCGTTCGGCGCACTAAACGACAGCCGACGATCGCTTGACATATAAATTCAGCCATAATCGTTCACCCGGCCGCTCTGCTTGAAATTGCCTGACGCGGGGTGTTAAGATCTGTGAAACAGGTCATTCTAAGTCGATGCACGCGGTTTCGAATGTGAATCCGATCGCGCGTGTGCTCCACGGGTAATGGATTTAGGTGAATGGACCGAGGAAACGTGAACGAAACTCTAACTCGTGCTGAGAGATGCATGATAAAAGATATTGCACGGACAACAGAGAGAAAAGTATACACCCCCGACCTTAAGCCATCGGACACCTTGCCATTTCTGAATAAACCTGGATTACGATATAGTAGACTTGATTACTTATGTCGATACGAGCGGTTCTTTTAAAAACATTTATGTTTAGACAACATATTTTTAACCACTTGCGTTGGCATGTAAATCAGTGAGCGCGTGAGACAAACTCGAAGTTTATAACTAAAATTCCATCACAAGGTTGTGGAAGAACTTCGAATCGTTTTAGTTTTACTGCTGTGAGATCTCGGGGCACCTAATCTGTTTTGTGACAAGTAAAATTGAACGAAGTCATACAAGGTGCATGGCACATCGTTGCCAGTTTTGAGATAAAACAAATTACGTGTATAGCACGTCTCTCCAGCGCAAGTGGTTAATGATATGGTTCGTGTTCTGTTATAATTAATATAAAAAAAAACTGAAATAATTATAGTACGGTTCAACACCAGTTTTTCAATGCATTAAATTTGGGCGACATTTATTTCGATTTTGTGATTTGTAGACGCATTTGCAGCGATTCTGGACAGAAATCCAAAAAGAAACACTAAAGAAAATGACCCTAAGACTGCCAAGGCTATTTCGAGTTATCATCTCGAAACGAGGAGCATACGTTAATAAGCAAATTTTAAACTTGATATATGTAATTTTCAATATATTTTAGCATTTAGAAGCTATATTCGGTGTAAATAATCTGTAAATAATCATTTTATTCAATATAATGGGTGTTTAATCATTTTAATTTAAACGTAAAGCTGAAATTAGCAAGTGTCCCATGACTTATGGACGGGGGTGGGTGTATATAGACAGAAAAAGATTTCGCCACGTGTCAAGAAACATCCTCTGCACGATCTTCCATTCAGGAGGTTCCATCTGGTCTGAATACAACTTCGTGTGCCATTCATTTCACGGGGTCGCAGCAGACCCGCAGCCCGGGCCAATCCCCGAAATTAGTCCGCGGAATAAGATAGTTGGCAGCTGGAAAGGCATTAAAGCGAAGGATTCTCGCGGTACGGGGGACAGTACAAAGAGCTGAAAAACGGCATTCGTGATACCCTGGAGGGCAGATCGTGGCTGGAAAGATCAGGAGGAGGAACAACGCTTCCTGGGCACGAAGCAACGTCCTCAAGTGGGAACGGTCGTTCGAGAACCGTCCACCGGTCGGACCCGGTTTACGTTCTTTTCCCTTCGTGAAGCATCTGCGTGCATATCCTGAAACGAGGACCGATCGACCATTAATTCCGATACTCTTTCCCTCGGTGAGACTGCAACCGCTTCGGTTCGCGCCGCGTATCGTGTTTTCATCTTCGCGCTTCCGTCCGAGAACGCGTTGCTCCGAGGGATCTCTGCGGCGATTTATGGTGTCCTCTTTGCCTCGTGGAGCTGACCTCCTGCGCGGGATTCCGTGAAGGTAACGCCAGGAACGCCGGAACCAGTCTCCTTGTTCCATAGGATACGTTCGAAAGGTAATTAACAGGGAACTTCGAATGAGAGTTTTGAGACTTTCACATCCCGGTCTGTTACAGTTCATACCGCTTGAGGTTTCCGGGTGCAAGCCTTATGCAGAAGGAAAATACTCCCAACCTGTCACCGGCATCGCAGCTGTCTTCATCAGGAGTCTCAGGACGCACTGATACTGATGTCTGCCATAATGTTCACTCTTTAACCCTAGAGTGGGTGCGTACCTTTGGTAAACATTGGGCGCGTCGGCCTGGAGACCGACTGAAGTTTAAGTGGAAAAAATTCTTTTTTTCAGTTTAAAATATTGGAATTTTAGTAATAGACATTAATGTATACAATAGTCACTCGTTAACCGAAAGAATATATATGTAACAAAAGTATAATAAAGGAAACATTCTGAAGCAAATATGTGTACATTTCTTTTTAAATTATAACATTGTCTTTATTTAAGAAGTCTGAAATATAATAAAAGAAAAATTTTTAAACAAATCAACACCCATTTTTTCAATTTTGACTTTCTTTCTAATTTGAGGAATCTGACGTAGAACCATTTTCAAAGCAATTTTCACACGTTACAACTATGTGTTCAAGATATATATGTATATAAATAAATAACTAAATATTGGATTCGTCTAGCCAGCCGATGAAAAATATTATTTCTTAGGCTAAAATAATCAGTTAGGGTGAGAATGAGCACTGAATATTCAGCAATAAATAAAATATTTAACATTAATGACCGCATCGGTCTGTAAGACTATAACCACTATAGGGTTAAGACCAATTAAATAACTGGCTAATCATGATTCAGAACATGAACATGGGTACTTGTTACACGTATATGCAATCGCATATTTACAAGTATTTCATGGGACACCCCTTATTACAGACTACCATTATGTCATTAATTTTGCTCAATATTTAAAGAGGGTTGGTAGTAATTTGATCGAATCTACTGCATGGCTTGCTTCACCCAATTTTATGGTGCAAAGAGTCTATATAGCGCCGTTACAATTTATTATGTCTACTTTCTAATAAATCATAAGTGGCATACACACCCAAGACCCGTGCAGTACACCAATTATATCGGTTGTGTTTGTGCTAGTATTGTTCAATTATCATTTGAGGTCAAGTTTCTTACGTGCTTGATCGTTGAACTGATTGTGAGACTCGATATTGATTAATCTTAGTATGTTCAATCGCCTACAAGTGTTCATCAAACTTATTTACCAACAGCGTGCTGTGAGTTCAATAATACTGAATGTGAGACTCACTAGAGCGGAGACTGGAACATTGTGACTATTCTTCACGTAACCGCTGGTACTTTAGGATAATTCGTAATCAGGAATGCACGGAACACGGAAGATAAAACGTAAAACAAGATCTGGATATAGATTAAGTATAATTGGCGAATCTAAACAGTTTATTAAGAAGTAATTGTCTTAAAATTTGCAAGAATTACAAGGCAACCTTGCCGTAACGAACTCGATGATCTAAGGGTAATAGAGTTGTGAACGTTTTATTAGCCTCCAATAGTATCAGACACTCTCTGCCCGCCACTTGTTATTAGGATATTTCTCAATTATTCAAAGCTGCTCCAGAAGATCGAGCTCTTCCTCAATTAGAAATTTAAGTCATCTCCATAATAACAGTCGGTACGTGCCTGTGCAACTTTGTATCGTTCACTTCCGGACCGACAGGGCTTCAGATACGATCTATTCGTGTGCGATCGTCTTCTAATGTACCTAATAGGGAATATCAGATTTCTCCGAGGGTAATACAAGATTTTTATTGATGCTCCGATGCAATCAGCTTATAGTTCGATACGCTTTCAACGGTAGAAGGGAATACCCCGAAGAAAGGCACTTGAATATGGAACGGTGCCTTCGAGTGATGTTGCTATTACGAATTTTCGAATTTCGAAGGAAGACGCATTGTACTTCTTATCTTGTATGTTCCATTTTCTATACAAATGCAGACACAGGGTCAGTGCACCTAATATCGCCTACCAAATTTCAAATCGTTCTCAAGTAATGGATAAGAGATTTTTTTTATATCAAATTAGTCTCAAACAAAAGCGTCATTATTTGAAACGCTGTCAATAAAATATGTCTTTTTATACATGTTTAGCTACAACTTCGTGTTAGGTGATATTAGGGGCACTTACCCTGTATTGTATGACGTTGTTAACATCTTCAGGGATAACGACACACATGTGTGCATCTATTTTATTTTTAAATTCGAAGATTATTGATAGAAGTATAATATCTACTGGCCATACGTGTGCATTCGCTTTTTTTTTTAAAGATTGCTGAATTCTTTTGAATCATTGATTTGTGTTTAATATTTATGGATCGCATTAGATAAATACAATTATTTTCTAGCTTTAATAAATTCACAAGTTGCAAGCTATTCGAAATAGCCATTTATTAATATATTTGCCAAAATTCAAACCAGTCTAAAGATCATAAATATTCACGTACATATTTAATTTTCCGCAGTTCAGGCGCCAGCTATATTTATACTAATTAAGAGATTTTTTATGATACGTTTCTCATTTCAGATGATATCAGCAGCAGTTATCGTGTGATCCAATTCCTTCAACCTATCTACTTCCTCGGTGAAAAATTACTACCGTTTAGACGAAAACCATGTACAAAAATTCATGAACATAGTACAAACATATATGAATAAATCTACGAAGTTTCATAGAGAAATGTTGTTTACTTTTTGAAAAAACAATTCTTGAAGTATACCCCCCACAGACCCTCAACAGACCAAGAAAGGAGAATTCCCCTTAAGAAACATAATAAAAAATAAGATGATACTTAACACTTTATCTACCGGAAGCCTATTAATCGGCTTTTCAATGCCAACGCTTATCGATCGATAGCCTATGAATCGGCTTTTCGGTTGTCAACGCTTATTCGACCGATAGTCTATTAATCGGCTTTTCGGTTGTCAATGCTTATCGACCGGTAGCCTATTAACCACGTGTTGACTGTCGAAGTTTATCGATCAGAAGGAACTATTGGTCGGTTTGTCGTTTTTCTTTTGTTTAATTTTTAATTTGTCGGGCGACGAATCCGCGCTCAACTGAGTCGGTCGTTAGTGAGTGGCAACTTCCATCATGAGCAGTAGATAAAGTGTTAAGATGAAACATATTGGTTTTGTTTCACCTCGACTTTGAAATTTCTTCAACTGAAGATATTTTTCGCCATATTTCTTTAACATTTTCTGATCTACGTGAGTTACCGATGATGCATGCATCAAAGTTAGTTTAATCAAATAATTACTATTCCTAATTAAATTTTTAGTAAAATTAATATTACAGTAATCATATACAATAAGAAATGTCTCATGAAATCATTAAAAATTGATATAGGCAACGAACCTGTTAACACGTTGAATGCCACAGTGAAAACTGCCAAACCTAATCAGACACAATATGCCCTACTATAAATATAAATCGTGGAAGAAAAGAATATTTTACTCTTTGAACGCGCAGGCATCACCTAATACTATTATTGCAACATTAATATTATCCCAAAATTTCCCCAGAATTATGAAATAATTAATGAAACAAAAGTTGAGGGGCCGGTCATCGGTGATCCCCACGGGTCAACGTGTTAATTATAGAAAATACGTATGGAACGGTGTTTCAAATAAATATTACTTGTTATTGAAAAGGGTGTTCAAAATTGTACCAATTTATATAACAAATTATTTTTGGAAAATTAGGGATGCGTCCACGAGCGAAGAAAGTATCGTATTATACGACAACTACCTGTAATTGAATTATAATTACAGTTTATAACTTTTACTTAATATAATAATTCATTCTATGAGCCTATAATCGTTTAAAATTCAAAATAACCGCTAAGCCGTTATTCTATCATCGTTATAGGAACGTTTAGAGAGATTGAAACAATGTTGTTGCAAAGTGGTCATGAACTTGAAAGCCCTGACGGATTGCCCATTATCTTTCCTTCTAGGCCTCGAAAACTAATACAGCAGACAATAAATAATCTGTTAATGACCGAAGGGAGAACGTGAGAAGCCGCCGTTACATAATCTATGCATAGCTGTTGGTTCTTGGCGTCGTTATGTTCGCGTTAATGCTGGCTGCTTACAGGATTGCGCCGCTCGCGCTTGTTAGCATGGGCGTTGATCGCCAATTATTATTTAGTTAACGCGCTGTTCTTGCGCCAATTAAAGAAGGACTGATCCGGATTAAGCCGCGGTTTTATTTATATTCATTGTTCCCGTTTGCTGGCGATACAGGCCAAATGCGTATTAAAATGTGGCGCCCTGTTTATCCGCGAATGCAACAAATAAGCGTGAAAATGAGTTACCACGTTGACTGCCACAGTGATAACAGTCATCTCTTGTTAGACACAGTATAAATTACTCAATATTGTAGACACGCACTTATATTAGTGTTTCAATCTTAAATTTGCTCAGAACATAGTAAAAATAGATTGGTATTTAATTAAATAAAATCTGAAGCGTCAGTCACCGGTGACCACCGTGCCAGTCAACGTGTTAATAATTTATCTTGCAAACAATTAACAGGTCAACTGTCTTAGTGGAAATTGATTTATCTGGTAGGTTTAGTCGTATTGTGTCGGTCCTGCTACATAATATAATTTTATTTTATTTAAATAATTACAAATGTAGCGTACCCCTTATATTTAAACACATACAGAATTAAACTCTATTCGATGAAATTGTATAATACATTCATGTTTATTTAACATCTATTATGTATAGTAAAAAACGATATTACTGATGGGATAGTTTCTAAATCTAACAAGAAACTTGTAAGTATTACTTATAAAGTTGAGAGCAAAATTACATTACTTTAAACACGCAGGCACATTGTAAAAAATATATTTACCTCTAATTACGTCCTAATACATTTACTCGTGAATCAATAAACGTAAATGCAGAAAACTTTACTATAGATTATTTTAAATTATAACTAATGATCGTTTAATAGAAATATATACGGATTATCTTAAATGACGATTAATGATCGTTAAATTGAAAGATATACGGATTATCTTAAGTTATGACTAATAATCGATTAACAGAAAGTTAGAAATCCGAATTACAGTCGCTCATGATACCCCACAATAATTTTTTAAGCGAAAAAAAAATTTCTGAATCTTTCATCGGGATATCTCTAATTAGTTTACCTTTAAATAGTATTACAACAAGCTATCGTCTTCGATTTGAGTCACGATTGTGAAAATATCTCGTAGCTGAGCAGGAATTTCATTAATAAAACTATTCATGTTCGCTTAACCGCGGAAAATTACGTTGAATTGTTCGCGAATTGAAGTTCCTCAAACTAAGTAGAAAGTGAAACCACAAATTAATGAATAAAGCCTTGAACTTGACGGATGAATTAAGTATCGATACTTTCTCCTTTGTCGAGTATAAACGTTCAATAATCACCGGACAAAGAAATCTCACAAATTGTAATTATTTGAATGAACATTCCAAAGTATCAAAGTTGATAGAACGCTTTAATTAAAGAGGGTAATAATAATTCGAATACAACTAATAACTGTCTGAGTAATAATGTGCATGAAGATTCCATCGGACTGAATAAAGCTGAGGTTTGTAATTAAAAAAAAACGAATTGAAGACGATTGTGAAGGTAGAATGATGTAGATCTGCAATAAAAATTATGTGAGAATAATTGTAAATGTTAAGGCATTTTTCTTAACCGACATATTTATGGTTTTTCCCTATGAAAGAGACACCATACATAAACTATCCCATATCTCGCACCTGACGGCGTGAGAGAACAATTAGAAATGAGAAAATTACATTACAAAAGGGAAAATAATTAATTAGAATTGATTAAAAGCAGTGTTACTCAAAATTGTATTCATTCTGTATGAAAATCTGAAAAGTGAATCACCCTCGAAATTCAACGAAATTTATATTGAGTCTGATTAGAGATGGCTGTTCAATTTACTATTTCTTATATAAATCGTAAAGAAAAAATAGATTCGAATACTCAGTCGTATTCTGTTCCTGCATTATCGTTTCAGTATGAACTTGGCTCAGAATTTTGCGACAAATAATTACTTAATTAAATTAAATTTGAGGCGTCGGTCACCGGTGACCGTAACGGCGTTCAACGTGTTAACACCTTCGTTTACTAAAATATGTATCAATTATTGCATCAGGACTCTGCATTCGGTAGGCTGAGCACAGAGGAACAGATGTAGAAGTTGCGAAGGTTTAATTCAAGCAGAGTCAAACGATACCAGCGATATCCGTATAGGGTAAAAGCGGACAAAAGAAACGGAGGAACAGAGAAACAGTCATTGTTATTGCAAAGGGAGCATCGTTTCCGCATTCAATGGTATTTGCGATCACGTGCTCGCGAACGGAATACCATAGCTCATCCTTGATCTTGATCGTAACCTTAAAAAGGCCGCGGCGCGCATTCCGTGTGGACGTATTACGAGTTACGAACTCGCGATAACATCGGGATTCACGAGAGGTGCGAACGTAAGTTTACGAAGAACTTGGAAAGCAACTAGTTAATCTTCTTCGATCCATCTCACGCGAAAGATCTATCGAGTGTTTCCCTGGTCATTCTCATCCGTTCACTTTCGTTGCCTCTGATCATCGATTGGCCAAGCATAAAAGTGAATTTTAATTTTTATAACATTTTTTAATTTTTTTCGCAGACGTACTCGTGTCTTCTTTTTCAGTTTGACACCGATTGATTTGCACTTTTCTCTTCTTCTGGGGATACTTTCTCGTCCTTTGAGACACATGTTGTTCTCTCGTATCCTTCGAACGATACATTTCGCACACAAAATTTCGATATTATAATAGAAATCTCTGAGCACTTCTCTCAAGTTCTGGCAGCGTAATGAGTCAAGCTTACTTCTATGCATATACAGACCATGAAAAATTAAATTATAGTGTAATTGCCATTTGCAAGCAAAAGATGGGTGAACGAAAATCCGTAAATTTTCTAGGGCCGACCTATATATATATATTTAGGTGCTCATAAACATCCAGTATTATAATCTTTTAATCTTAATTTGTTTATTAATCAATGATATTGGATTGACTATTAATCAATGGTAATTAATATAAAATATTGTTAAGGAATAATGTTTTATTCACATTATTGTCTTTTAGCCTAATCCTATCTTTGTTGAGTTTCCAGGTTTTAAAACATCTCGTAATAATTTAAATAAAATATTATTCCTTAACGATATTCTGT
Source organism: Macropis europaea (assembly GCA_916610135.2). Lineage (NCBI taxonomy): Eukaryota > Metazoa > Arthropoda > Insecta > Hymenoptera > Melittidae > Macropis > Macropis europaea. The sequence continues at coordinate 16,929,500 of OU744345.1, read as the reverse complement.
AATGTATGAATTTCTAGAAATTGATAAGTAATGCAACAATATTTATTAATAAAGAAATTAAGATTAAAAAATCATGATATTGTATGTTTACAAGACCCTAAACTTATATATTTATTTCAGTATTTATAAAGTATTTAAAAAATTATATTGTATCGATTTCTAATTCGTTACTATAGCACTGGTATCAATATTTTCGTAAAGTGTCAAATGTATATTGATACTTTCGTAGAAATATCAAACAGGTATCGATACTTTTGTACATGTATCGAAGCGGTATCAATTCGTTTTGATACCGTCTTTGATACTACTCGATACCAGATCGAAATTCGTAGACTGATATCGATAGTGTCAATGCGGTATCAGTCCCAACCCAACACTCTCATGTGTGATTGAGGTGAATTTCTTCACCAGTGCCATATGATTCTTTTTGCTTTGTAACTTACTACTATCTTTAAATTTTGATATATAGGATGAGGCAATGGAGGTTATCTTGTTGTTAGTAAGTTGTGATGTAACTTGACGAAGAAGTGAAAAAAGTAAGTAACTGGTTTTATTCGATCCATCTCACGCGAAACGTCCACTGATTGTGAGTGTTTCTCTTATCGTTCTGATCGTTCACTTTCGTTGGCTCTAATCATCGATAGGGAAAGCATAACAGCGATTTTTAATGGCTTATTAGATACATAATAGATTATATCAAATATCGTTTTAGTAAGAATACATTGTACAGTTAAATCGGTGATTATTATCAGCCAGAACTAAAATAATATAATTTTATTTATTTTACTGTATTGCTTTGGAACATTCACAGTCAGCTGATTCACGTATGGTTCAGGTGAATTTTAATGCTAATCCTATATGATTCTTTTTTGTTTGCAACACATACTGACACCTATAAAGTGTTATACATGAGGCGGGGCATTTGTGATTAGTAATACTAAAAGATCATATGTTAGGGCCGTTTTAAATTGTTTTAAGCCGTTCAAAGTTCCTTGTTCCATAAGTGCATTTAATAACAATCTCATCTGATATTTTTTCTGCATAAGGCATACTCATATCTTTAAATTGTTACATAAAGGATAACGCACTCGAAAATTACCATCTCGAATAACTCATAAACTACTCGCTATACATCAAAATATTTCAAACAAAAGTTATATACTTTCAAGACGGACATACAATACAATAATTACTTTCCTGTAGTTTATTTACATATGGAGCTATGAATGTCATCTACAGTTTTTAAATATAGCACCCTATATTTATTTACGGAAGTCAAAAGGACATAAAATTCTAAATGAAAAGTTATCTTTGTATTAAGCCTAAAATCGATACTTATCGAGACATTTCCAACAGAAACTTTTATTTAAAAGACAGCAAGAAGTAAAGAACTATTTTTAATCCTGATATTATCTACACGTTTCTTGAAAATTGAGTATCTTTAAGAAGTTGCATTAAATTTTCAACACGCGAATGTGCAAATTTCCATCGGCTGCTTTCTGCTTATTTCTTTCTACTTTCTTAGAAATCATTTGCAGATTTTTTTTAGATTTCCGTTACCAACGGGGAAGCAAGTAGACCGACGTGCATGTATCTGTGCAAGGAAAATGCTGACGAATTCTCTTCGAAAGTTACCTCGGTTTCATCGGCTCTGATTCTGACTGTAGAAAGTACGAAAATATGAAGTCTTGAACTTCTTCGGTCACGATTTGAATCGGTCGCATCGCTTTCTCGAAAGAAGAAGTTTCCTTCGAGTCAGTAACACTTCTGATCACGCGCTTCCTCTCTCTTTGAAGAAAGTAATGTCTTTCATTACAATATTTTTGTTTATCAAAGCAGAAATATTATAGATTTCATGCAAATATTACCGTCGATCCATTAGCGAATTAAATGCAGTATCCATGATAGGTACTTTTACTATCTTTTAAACTATTGACCTTCTACGTTCAAAACCATATATAGGGAAATTTGTGATATCATGATCTATGAACACGCAGCTCATTAAAATTTGAGACGACCACTTCGGTAGCTTCCCTCGTGAGTCAGGATGTTTCTCCTGAAACCTTCTAAACGGTACACTTTCTAAAGACTCTGCCATTAGTCATAAAGGGTAGAAATTGTACCCTTAGTCATCAAGGTTACAGTTCGTCAAGACTCGTCATCCATGGCACTGTCCTTTCCCTACAGTAATATTTCAAACGACCAAAAATCAGCGACAGAGCTTTTTGACTAAAAGTCGCATTGTGTGTAACTTCGTCTCCCAACTGTTCTACACGGATGAATTTAAATGGAAAGATTCATGATTACTGTTAGAATTCGCAAATGCACTGGACAAAACAATTACTTTCCTTCTGAATGCTGTATATGTAGAATAAACATTGAACGAAAATGTCAATGTTAGACATTAAATATTTTCTTCATTACCGATATTTGACAGATCATTAAGAATGATTGAAAATAATGAACGTCTAATTATTTTGAGCAGTGTAAAAACTCTGGGACCTACAACACACATATAAAAGTGATTTATTAATAACAAGTTCTGATTGGTATTCGTGGTTGTTCCAGAAAACGTTCTAACTTTACAGTCCTTTACACTAGAAAAATCAAATATTTTTTAGAATTTTAAACATAATAAATTATAAGTTTAAAACTTTATAAATATTAAATTCTATAGGGTCTTATCGTCCCATAATTTTATTCAAGTATTTTAACTTAAAATATAAATTCATTATTTAAATTTAAGACAGCTTATATTTCATTTATTCTTTCATTCCAGACTTTAATTAAAAGAAAATTTATTATGCTACCTTTGTACAATTAAAATACTGCAGCTATTTGAAAAATTTCATTGAGCAGAACTGCCTTTAAATTATAAATAAACATTATTTCCTTGAATTACGTACTGTTTCTAAAACGTGTAATTTTGATTGCTTCGGTGAATTAGATGCACGTTAATCATCGGTAGACGTAGTGTTAATCCATTTGCATCATTAGCGCATATATGTGCGCAATTTTCCTGGTCATTATCACCACAGCGCATATATGCGCGCAGTACTTAGATGTAATAAAAATGAAGTTGTTGATAAGGGTATATTTTTCATTCTTCCGTATGATGCAAATGGGTTAAGTAATTAACGCACGCTCCCTCCAAAATGTTCTTTGGAAGGCAGCGTGCCAAGTTGAGGGTCTAAGAAAATGCACAAGACAACCTCCAAGCGTCCAAGTCCTGGTAGAGCTTCCATTTTTCCTGACAATAAACAACTGAGATCTGCAAGCTATATGTCACTGCTCTTTATTATCTCAACAGTATCATGAGTCACGTACGCATCTTAAATCCGATCTCCGTCGTCGTCCCTAACAGTTACGGGTCGAAAGTAAAGAAGCTAGGGCTATTAGTTTCCGGCTAAATAACAGCTTTTCCAGCAGTGGACAGGTGAATTTCTTTTCGTTATTTACGAAGCTTCCTTTCACCCTCGGACGGTCGACGCGCCTCGGACATCAGGACGTGTCGGCCCCGTGAGAAACGACACGATTGAACTTTCATTTCCACTGAAGGCAGCGCGTATCTGCCGCAAACGATTGAACCATTTCTCCTTCCGCGGCGAAATATTTTATTTCGTTCATTTTTCCCTGCCCCTTTCTTCCAGCTGGACACGTTTCCTTTCACTTCTCGTCCCTGGCCACCTGCGCGACGGGTTGATCTTCCTTCTCCCCCTCTATTTTCTTCAGGGGAGAGCACCGGCCAGTTCCTTTTTCTCGCCGGTGAACGTGGGATTTCAGATTCTAGATGCTTCGTTTATTTTTACTGGCCTTCCTGCATCATTTTCTGTGGATTCAACGTCCGGGTTTGCGGTCGAAAAGCGACAACAGGAAGGTTAAATCGTTATGTTTAACACGTTGAGCGCCGCGTGTACCGCCGGTGGCCCACGTATCAATTTTAATTTCGTCAAAGAACTAATTATCCGAATGAAAATTTGAGTAACATCTATGGCACAGTGGCAGTATGGAATAAGAAGTATATTATCAAATAAATAAAAATGTATGTATTCAACGATACATGTTAATAAACTGGTATTTTCGCGTGTCTGACTAGTTCTGGGGTTTTCCACTGCGGCGGTCAAGGTGTTGACAGTACAGTCTGGTTGACAGGCTGACTACCATGGGGGTCACCGGCACGTTTAATTCTATTTAATTAAATAATTATTGGTTTTGACAATATTCTGAGCCAATTTTGCATTGCAACACTAACATACAGAGACATGTATACGATTGAATGTTTAAACATTTTCTTCCTCTGTGATTTATAAGGAAAATAACAGTTTATGTTCTGTCTGATTAGGGATGGATGATTCCACTGTGGTAGTCGACGTGTAAAAATAAGCGTAGACACCAAAGCTTCATGTTGCAACCCGATTGCTGGTGACTGGTACATTTAATTCTATTTAATTAAGCAATTATTTATTTGGACAATATTCTGAGCGAATTTTGCATTGCAACACTAACATACAGAAGCATGTAGACGATTGAATGTTTAAACATTTTCTTCCTGTGTGATTTATAATGAAAATAGCAGTTTATATTGTATCTGGCTAGGGACGGCTGTTTCCACTGTGGCAGTCGACATGTTACACTGAATATAAACACCAAAACTTCGTGTTAAAATCCGATTACAGTAGGACCTCGATTATCCGAATTACACTAACAATTAGTAACAAACTCGCTCACATTATTTTAGAACCTAAAATATACAGTGGTCAAAAATTATGTAAACAATGACAAATTTAGCCTGTAAATGATATAGGGTGACCAATTTTCGGTTGACCTCTGTTGGAATAATCGAGGTTCTATTGTACCTAGAATTTTTTCGAGAGGACGAAAAGGGGACTTTTACAATACAGTGTTCGTCATGATATGGACTTGTTTTCCCTTTTGGAATATTAAAAGATGGCACTTCAAGGGTATTTCCCTTATGTTCCCCAAGGAACTATAGTCCCACACGGTGTGCCTCTGTTTGGTGGAAAAGTGAAAATGCCATTAACGTCTTGGACTGGCCGTCACAATCGCCAGACGCCAATACAATTGAAAATGTTACGGCATGTATGAAAACAAAACATCGTAGATCTATAGCATACAAAATAAAGCGCTTGTTCGAGAGACAAGGTCATTGTGGAGGCCTTCACCTCGAGAACATGCCGAGAGCCTGGTGGAAAGCATGCCTCGGAGATATCAAGCGATTATGAACAACGACGACGACTGGACATGGTATTAATAGACTTACGTTGAAAATTAAGTTATAATAAACATTTTCTATAATTTTATTGTGATTAAATGAATACTATTAAAATAATAGTGTCTACGTTTATTTCAAACACACTGTATTTACTTATCAGTTACACTCGAGTTCCACAACTGTCTTCATAAATAAATTAGCCATGCAGCAATGAACAAAAGTTTTGGTTTTCTTTTTGGCCGCAGTGAAAAATAGAATAGTATCTAGTGCTGTAACCTTGTAGCAGCCTCTTTTTTTAATTATGTTACTGCGTATTAGACTTTATTCTGTGCTCTATTTGTATTTAGCGCAATGAAGACGTGCAGTGTATTCAGTTTAAGGACACTTCGTTAGTTCTTGAACTATCGAAGAGACAAGGAAATGGTTTCCATAGACTGTAACATTCTAATATTTCTACGTGGATACCTTCGAAACTATTAGTGATATCGAAACACATTTTAGACAAACATGGAATGATTTTGAGGGAGGTTTAATATGGTATCAATATATTTCTTATGGGTGGAGGCACAGTGGAGATTTCAGGATATATTTTTTTATACATCAATCGATGCAGTTGTTCATTGCTTACAGAAAAAGCATTAGAGTGCTTATATGGGAAAACTTATTTTAGGAAATATTTTGTGGTGCTTTATCATTTAAATAATTTGATAACGGCTCGCATGCTTGTCGTATCCCTGGCGTGTCATAAGAAGCGATAAAAGGGGTCGACCACATACGGAAGGGTTGAGTGCTAAGTAGATAAGCAATCTTAATGAGGGACGCTTCTAACATGGCACCTTCAACGATTATTCTGTACTGTACAGTCATAATCACTGATACCAGGAACTTATTACAGGACAATAGAATTCTGCCTCCTCAAGATCATTTTTCTTCAACTTTACACGCACCACACATGCAACATATGGTACACTAATGGAGAACACTTCTAACATGCGTCTTCGAATCATTAATCTGGTCAGTATGATGATAATCACTGGCATCAGTGACCTGTCATACGAAAATTGCATTTTACACCTTCAAGGTCATTTTCCTTCAACTACACACGTACCACGCATGCAAAATAAAATACACTAAGAGAGAACACTTCTAACATGGGTTTTTTAACAATTAGTCTGACCAGTATAAATGATAATCACTGGCATCAGTGACCTGTCATATGAAAATTGCATTTTATGCCTTCAAGGTTATTTTTCTTCGACTGTAGACACGCCGAGCATAGAAGATACGATGTACTAATTGGAAGGACTTCTGCCATGCGTCTTTAAATGAATAGTCTGATCAGTATAATGACAATTACTGGTACCAGTAACCTGTTATATGAAAATTGAATTTACCTCAACAAGGTCATTTGTCTAGAACGGTATCGGTAATTAACGAGAAGCGCGAAATTTAATTATTTGCTCTTGAAGTCTCATTTAAAAACGACGTTACTCGTGGGAAGACTCGATACGTTTCTCGTTTTTCCGAGGATGCTCTATCGGAAATTCGGAGCGAAATGCAATGCAGAATTATGCAATCGCTGGACGTTGGTTCTCACGGTGCGGGAAACACATGCTTTCCAAACTGGTCTGACGGCATCGGTATATATTTTCTACGACGCGAAGGAAGTGGAAATCGCGTTGCCCGCGCGCGAGTCCACGTTTACGGAAAACGCTCCGAAGCGCTTCGAGATTATTTCGGTACCGAAAGAAACAGATCCACCGTCGAAGTTAATTTCATGCAAATACGAGTTTCACGTTTCCGCTGCACGGTCTATTAATTAGCCGCGCGGCGTATCATCGATACACGCTCATAACGCGGCGGATAATTAGAGAGAAAACCCACCATTGTGCAGTATTTTCCAAGCGCAATCAGTACGGTATTGTTTCTAATCCTATTGAAGGGAATCAATTGTCTGAGCTTCCACTCGAAAGTGAAATTAATACTGCGTTGTGCTAATTAACGTATCGAAAAGCATCTTAACAAAATCTGTTTAATCAAGAAACATTCTTTCAAAATGGAGTGCATAAAAATGCTTAAAAAGAATAATTCTAAATAGAATTCTGATAACTTTTGGATTGAGTCATAAATAACTTCCAACACATCGCAGATTGTTTTCTTTCTAGAAATTCAAATAGGTTATCTGGGTTACTGATCTTCGCTTCACATTTGAAGGTGAGAATCCCTAAAACGTGGACGTACTGCAAAAGCAACAATAATCATTCTTTAAGAAATCATCAATCAATTTAAGATGACAAATCGGAAATTATTTATGACTCAACCTAATGTAATTCTAAATAGAACATTGAAATGAGAATACAAATTTTTAAATAACCATAATTGTTACTGTTTTTTTGGGGGGGTTATATGTGTTTTGTCAGTAGTTTCATTTTAGGACTATTATAACAATTACTGTCAAAATACTATAGGGAAGCACACGTCAGTGTTATGCGTGAATGGCGAGTAGAACTATGAATGTTCCTGGAACATCTATAATCATACTACTGTAAAACTGTTAAATGAATATTATTAAGGTTCAATAAACAATTATTCCTATTATTAAATAAACAGTGGAATTACTGAATATAATCTACAAACAATTTACACGATTTTTCACTAACGCTTGATTTATTTAAGCACTAAAAATATTGTGTGAAGTATACACACATATGAAGTGTGCACGGTACCGTTCATAAGTATTCGAACGCTTCAGTTCATCAAGAAAAATCATCATCATAGTCACTGTGAAATATATTTATTGTTTAAAATAGTTTATTATCGTAATCTGAAATATTACATTATAAAATGATAACATATTTAACATTCCTTGTCAAGTAAAATTTTTTAAGATTATTTGAAACGAATCTTGTGTATATATTTGACACAAACTTACAATTAGCGTCGTTCAAATAATTATTGTCGATAGTGTACAGCTTTGGCCAACAGTATTAGGCACCCCACAAAATATGAATTATTTAAAAATATTTTTCTATTAGGAGGAAATCACACTACTGAAATGTGAAAACAATCAGTTTTTATTAATTTTGACAACGTTTTGTTACGCCATCCTTTGCCCTTATGACTGCCGCAATTTTAATTGCTTTCTTTTACCGTTTTTTTTTTTAAATTATCTTGCGTTGATAGTCACTCAGATCACACATCTTCTTTCGTATATTTCAAGGAAAGCCTTCTAACTTTCAAAATATTAACAACAAAACTAAAGATGAGCTGATATCGCGTGTTAGCAGCGAATACTGACAACCGACCGTGACTTTCAGGAAGAAACGCAAACTGTAGACTATGGATCACTCAGTTGTTTAATGGCCCACTGTAGATCTTGCTAACTGTTTTAAAATTCCTTTGAACTAACCGACAGAAGATAACGAACATTAGAAAGGTTTTAAAGAACTAGTTTTCGCAGTGAGTTCTAATACAGTAGAACGTGGATTCTCCGAACACCTGACCTCTGAAAAGCGAACGCCCTATATCTGCTACAAGCTGAAATAATCACTAGTGACACTGTGTACCTAATCTCACAGTAGTGGATATTTCATATTCTAGAATAAAATTATCATTTTTTATGCGAAATATACTTGCAATATCATCCAGCGCCGTTACTAATTACGGTTCGAATAATCGAGGTCCTACTGTAATAAAGATGCTTAATACTTTTGGCCAAGGCTGTGCATGGGAGGTATAAAATATATGACTTAGAAAAATGCAGCGTGTACCGAGAACGAGTAATTTTACTAAAAACGTAAAAGTCTGATACTTATTATTCATTCGCACTTGGTGGATCAGTCGAATCAGTTCAATTTTCAAATTGTCCTTAATGAGAGTGTCACGTAAGTATTGGACTCGTGGCAAAAGAGGAATTCTTCGTTCATTGACAATAAGTGGAACGACGGAAACGAGGTCAAGAGATATGAACTCCCTGAGCGATGCGATGCATCCATTCTCTGGTGCAGCGAGGCTGCACAATGTTTGATAGAAACGCCTTGCATCGTACCATTAGAAAGTTGTGCCATTTTTTTATTTCTAGAAAATTGCAGAAGCTACGACAAACAGTTATTATAATACACACGGCTACCATAAACCTGTCGTTTACTATGTTTCTGACTCTTTAGCACTTTGAGTGCCAGGCTCCATTAGCTGAAAATGGCAAACTTGCTCAATTTTAATACAAGATGAATGTAACCATAAGTTCGACCGTTTTTAATCAATAATGTCAGTAACATTCATCATTTTTTTACTGCTTCTATTAGGGCTGATTAGGTATATTTTTAATATTTTACATGACCAAATAAATAATGTTTAAATCTATCTGTCACCCAGATATGGGTGACGCGGCACTCAATGTGTTAACTTTGTTCTCTGACATTACTGAATTACCGAAACTTTGACAAGAGAACGCCTAACATTTTATTTCGCAACGATCATCCGACTTGGTTGTTTTTAGAAGGTTTTAGTTAATTAATTAAATATTCTGCGTTACTCGCTTCATATCGATTATTTTACAATTTTATTACATAAGTGGTTGGCTGTTTATTGGTTCTTTAGTAAGAACGCCTGCCAAACTCGTTTCGATATCAGTTGAAGGATGGACGTAAAAGAGTTACAAGTATATTTATAAAAACTAAAAGTGACCTTATAAACTTCGGAAAAAAGTGACTGAGAAAAAATATAGTATAATCATCTTCGAGGCTTATCTGAATCAAGTTATTCGAAGAAATAAATAATAAAACAATAAGTTAGGGTAGTTACGTTAGGCAGTTCACTCTGTTTCAGACACAATCTCATTTCTGCATATGTGTAACAGGTTATTTTGAAAAATTTAATAGATACGTCGCTGTTACACATACACATGTAACGTCGGTTTCTCCCGAGGGCTGACATATCACACATATGTGACACGTGATAGTGATCGTGTTAATGCACCACTCTTTTCCATGGAAAGAAGGGAAATGGTTGGGTTAGAATCATTTTTTTGTCCTACACTTTCGATCTTCAGTGTTCCACACTTTCCTCCGCCTGCTTGGAATATACCTAATTATACAAATTGCACGGTATCGTGAAGGAAGATCACATCTCCCAACGAGCACATGGCAACTGTTCAGTCATTAATATTTATAAACTTAGGTTGCCTCAAAACATGTTTGTCGTAGCTTTTTCTATATTTATCCTGAAATTCGTCATATGAATTCATATAAGTTGTATCCTTATTTTTCTTTTAGTTTATCGTTATAAAATTTCAAAAACAAAAATTAACCATTTTCTTGGTTTATTCAATATATTTAAAAACTTCAATATATTTAGAAACTTTGGACCTCATCACTTCTCCTTCTTAATTTATTTATTTATTTATTAGCGGATAATTAGATCGTCTAGGGCAGTGTTTCCCATCCTTTTTTGGATCATGCTCCATCTCAACGCCTCAAAAATTTTGATGTCCCCCTAGCATGATAGTCACCCAAGTTCTGAAAAACTATAATGTAAATAGGTACATCAAATAAAAAAAAACGCCAGCAAGCATAAGAAACAATGGTGATTTTTTTACTATATCAGTGATGAAGGTGACAAATGCAACATAATTTTCTAATTGCCTTCAAAATATCCAAAATTGCCCCCCTGTGGGGCGTACGCCCCACGTTGGGAAACACTGGTCTAGTGCAATATGATACAAGACAACTGGTAAGGGACGTAAATATAATTGAAGTATGTAATAAGAAATAGATACTAACGTTGGTAAAATAAGTAGTATTAATTATAAATTATAGATCTTTTAAATATGCTGCTAGAATCGTAGAAAAAATTTATAGAAACAAACTATTAGAAGGCATGTCTGTGTATGTGATTTATGAAACGCAATCATTATTTTTCACCGTCATTTCAACCCTCAAAATAACCAGAAAGTTTCATTCCATTAAAAAGGAATAAGTTGTCTTTGAAATAATTTTTAAGAATCATGAACAAAAATTTAATTAGTATACCATCCTAGTCTACTTAAAAAATATGTAGTAAGAAGATATCCTCTGCCATTGTTTGAAAAAACCTGCAATTTCGCCATTATTACAAACCATGCTAATCTGGTGACATCCTAACATATGCTAACTGACTTCAAAGGTAATTTGTTTGACCTTCAGTTATCTCTGGGTCACATATCTAACTCAGATTATACCTAACAAGGTATTAATAAAAATTAGCCATTACACTAAAAAGAAAGCAAGTCGAACTTGAAATATCCTTTAAAAAATAACTTAAAAATATATAATTACATCAAAAACAGAAACATCTCCTGCACAATTATTAAAAAAAAATCAATAGTGTAAGCACTAAATTTTGTAGTACCTTCCATTCACTATACCAATCTTCAAACAAAAAAAATGAAAAATCTGTACGATAGACAAAGAAATTACCTAAAGACGCCTAATTTCTGTGTGTCCACACTAGTCATCGTGAATTCTATAGAAATGATAAAAAACACATTAGAGAAGACGCCGTCATGGTGTTCTTCCGGTTCTCCGTCGCGACGCGTCGTTCGAGTAATCATGAGAACCACCCACCCACCCACGCGTCGAGCGTCTAATTCGAAAGCTGATTTCTTGAGCTGATCAAAAAGGCAGCCCATTAAACGAATCACTTTCCGCGGCTCTGGAACTTTCAGTCGCGGTTGACTAAATATAGATGACAAAATGCGCGAGAAGAAATTGGAAACCGAGTTATGAGGAACCGGAGCAATAAGCGGTGGATCCGGAGCAATAAGCGGTGGATCCGGAGCAACTAATTAGCGTATCTCGGGCAAAACGAGAGCCCTGATACCGTTACGTATCTTGCGAACGCGAAATGCTAGACGCCGGAACGATAATAATCTAATGATACACACACACACACACGAGACTTTGTATACTGTACGTTCACACTCGCACCTTGACCTTCTTCAACCGGGAAGTCGGATCTCCCTCGAAGAATATTCGTACGCGAGAATCTGCTCATTGTGTCCCTCCATTCCCTGAGCCAATTTAGAGTTCCCACCCACGGGACTCGCGAAAATTTTTCTTTTCGTTCTACCTACAGTCGCAGCTACTTAAGGCAAACGTCCCCATTAACAGCAGGCAACCCCATTAGCGGCTAATTCATTTCGTCTGCCTGCGAATGTACGAGGACTGCATGAGACGAGAGTATGTAGCAGTGTGTGTTTATGTGTGTGTATAAGGTGCAGCGTGAGATCATTTTGACGAACAAGGGAATTATATCGCGATGATTGTCAAAATTGAGGGTGGTATGGCTGCAGAAGAAGGCCATTTTGATTCTGCTGAAGATAAAGAATGTTCTGTGCAGGGTGCACTATGATATGTGGGCATAACTTCGGCGGTGGTTGAAGCACACATAAATAATGAAAAATGGTTAAATAAACGTTTGTCCTATCTAATTACACGCCTGCTAATGCTAGCTTTATTTACAGAAGTAGTTCAATGTGACGACCATTAACATCATTCTTGTTCTTCCTACATACACCTACCAGAGCATGACTATTAAGATCTGAGATGGTTAGATTCAGAAAAAAATGTACTACAATCCTGGTATAAAAGAAACATATGTTTTCATTTAAAGAATTAGAGGTGATCTTCAAATCTTCGAAGCGTGTCCATCTAGAAAAATTTCGTTTGACTTAACTTATGCCTCCCTTGAAACACTGCTATTTTACTTTAAACCATATTTCTGTACAGATAATAACATTCACGTAAATGAAGGTAATAGTATCAGGTGACCCACCCTGTATATTAATATGCAAATTCAACTATTCTCAGCTATCATTAATTTTTATTAATTTTATCATTATTAACCCCTTGATATACAAAGACGTCTGGGATATGTCATTTGTTTATTGTGTCATTGTAAAGCTTGCATAACTATTAAGTTGAGATATATTAAATAATATTTTTTAAACCCATCGAATTTCATTTTATTTGAATGTTAAGAGGTTAATTTTAATGTTCTCAGCCGACTACTTAAACAGTTCTCTGATTCCGGCCTGAACAAATTTTTATTGTTTTAGGACAATTCATGCCAAGTTAAATTCATTCCATCAGTATCAATAAATTCTTTATCAACTACAAAATTACCAAGCTACCCAAATAGGCAGTATTTTCGAAGTGCAACAAAATTTTAAAACGTGATATTTATGCTATTTGAACCTCATAAAATTTCTCCCCTAAAATTGTATCTAATTAAAGAAATTAAAAGGTACACGTTTGCGTTATGATAATATGATTTTCATTGAAGAATTAACTATACACATGATTCATATGTATGTCACTATAGGTACTGTAAAATCTTGAATTAAATTAAATAAAATAACACATTTGTATTTATTTAGAGTGTGTTGAACAAAGTGAAAACAGATATCACTGATAAAATAACCTGATACTTCCTAGGTATTAAACAGAAATTTCTTTTTTAAGCGAACGAATAATTTTGTTTTCGAGCCAGTGAGAATTCATCGTAGCAATTTTATCTCGGCTCGCAGACGCACGGAAATTTTAATTAGCCGGTTTGGGTGGAACAGCACTCGCTATAAAACACAGAGTTCCAGCTACGTTGCCATTTGTAATGGATACCTGCTATAGCATTTCTTAATAAATTTATCTTTCTGGCGTGGCTACACGCTATATAAGTACATTTTACTATGTACGTATTCCGAAGAACAGATGTTAATAATGTTCACGAGTTAAATCGAGCTATAAACGGGCACAGCAGTCTATATTATGCAGCATGATCCATCTTAATGATCACGGTTAGGGTTGGGTCTCTTTTATGAGAGTTCGCAACGGTTTCACGGATTATATGTAAAATTCCGACGATTGGACAAAGTTGCTAGCTTCTTTCATGGAAAAAAAAGAAACATTCCACAAATAATTGGCATGCCTTACGAAAATTCTTGTCTTAATCATATCTTAACGTATTAAGTAAAATATTCTGAATTTACAGGATAGATAGCATTCAACAAACTGAATAAAAGATGTCTAGTAAATATATGTTGAAAATTTAATACTGTTCGATTTATAAACATTTTTCTGAACAATCTTTTCAACGCACAATTGTTTACAGCTCAGTTAACAGTCATTCTTAAATCCATGTTTATTAAGCGTGTTTTATTTGGCTTGATGAACTTTGTTTATCCTGTAGGTCCTAAATACCTTTTAAACACCCGAAATTGCGATGAGTGAGTAGGAACAAATCCTAGCAACTATAGAAATATTAATCTCCAGTGCCTTTAATTTTCTATCCTGTCGGGCTCCTATCGACTTTATCATTTCCAAAAGTTAGGAATTTTTTAAAAATTGGATTTAACAGTTGCAGAATCATTAGCAATATATATATAATGAAGCGGAGTTTACAAATAATTTTTTGAAAGAATAGTTATCATGAATAGTATGGTTTAAATATTATAGAGGTCTGACATTTAATAATCCATAATATCACATTTAGAGGAATTGTTGTGTTCATTAGCTTTTTTATGATCACATCTACTATTATTCTAAACTGATAACAATTAGGTCCTTGGGGAACCTAGTCCCAGGCCAACAAATCTAAGCTATATATCCATCTATCTCACAAAGATTCTTTCCTTAAATAATAATATAAATAATTACGAACTGTTTCTTACAGAGAAAAAGTACCTGCGAGCGCGTTATGCTACGAAACGCCCAGAGAAATGCGTAACAATAAATCTCCGTTTGTCAACGGCAGTTGAAGTTAAGCTACGGTGGCCACGGATCAGCGCTATGTAGGATGGATGATGAATATGGTAATTCGGAACCCACATAAAACTGTAGGTGCCCCGGCTAAATGATCATAGCAGTCGATGCTGGGTTATGTACAAAGAAGAAGAAGAAGAAGGAACCTCCGTTTGGTCTTACTTTATCATCCTCAGCGAAAATGCTAATCCTATTTCTATCCTGTGTCGTGCTTGAGTGGACCTTGAAAAACATCGACGTTCTCCTGATCGCATCATAAACCTAACGCTTCAAAGGCTTAACAGTTAGATTAAAACAGAAAACTCACCGGACGAGAGCTGGTTCGCCGAGAACATTTCGTCTTCTCCAGGCTGAAGACGAACCTCCATTTTTCGCAGACGCGAGTGCAGCTCTCTGGTGTGCAGGAAAAGGAACAGGCTGCTGGAAATCGCTAAGAAAGCGACCAGCTCGATGGTTCTGAAAAATACAAAAGAAATGTTAGCGCACCTTCAATCATTCTACATGCCTGTCCACGTCTAAACTCCATTTTCATCAGAAAAAGACTTGTATCTTGTTCGAACACCGCAAAGAAATTGTTTAACTTAATGATATTCGCTCGAGACACTGCTGCCGAATTAACTCATTCACTGCCATGAGCCCTACTTGGGGATCCCGTATATTTAAGATTGTTAAATCCGTTGAAGGACAACTAAAATTTAGAGAATTATATATATAAATTTTTGAAAAAAAGTTGGCAATTAATGGGTTAATTCACTGCAACTAGTGCGCGTAGGATTGTAATGACTAGAAGTGATATGTGAAAAAAAGAGATGTAATTTAAATAAAATTAACACGTTGACTGCCACTCTATATTGTTTGAAAATGGTCATCTTTCTACATTTTTTTTCAAAGAAAATATAATCTGAAGTTAAAATCTTTTTAATCAAGAATATTAGGAATATTCATAATTTTTTTATTAGGACTATTAAACATTAATAAATAAATTTATGAATACTGGAAATGATTAAATAAATAATAACTGAATGTAAGTGTCACCCATATATGGGTGATATGGCGGTCAAAGTGTTAACAGAGTTGATAATGTTTGGAGTATATGATGATAATAGTACAGATTGAAGCGATACGTTCCTTTAAATATAAAATTAACAGAATAAGGCGTGAAGCTAAGTAACGAATCAGGGTGGACAAAACTTGTAGCTATGGGTCGCACCATTTACAATTTGCGAGTTCGGCCAATCAAATGGCGTCAATGGTGGTGGATGACCTGAGTCTAAGGGTCTGGTATTTATGATTATGACTCTAAGGGGTTTGTTTACAAATTTCTGTCGATGACCGTGGGTTTAAGACAGGTTACTTATTGTAATGAGTTTATTAAAATATAATCGGATTAGCGCTAGCAATTAGGTGGAGACAGATGTATTATAAACCCAAGTCGTTCACGGATTTGGAAATATCGTTTGGGAACTGAACAAAAGTTTCATTATGCGTTTAGTGGGTAACAGATGGAATTATGCACTTTGGACTGGTACCAAGTGACCAAACTGGTTCTAGGACCAGTGGAGAGGGAACACGAAAAACTTTCACCAAAAAACCGAGATTGGTAAATCGAAAATATGTTCTGTTGCTTCATGATGTCACAAGAACGCATACTAGAAAACAGACGCTGCAAAAAAATTACTGAATTTGGTTGCGAAACTTTTATTCATCATGTATGGTCGACTGACTTATTTCTATCAGATTATATCATTTATTTTTATGTTGAGTGAACTGCAACTGTATTCTGAATAACTATCATCTGAATCACCATTACATCAGGTATTTGGAACAGGCTAGTCTAATCATTTTTTTAATTATCATAATAAATAAAACTTTAATTTATCATCGACCGACATATCTCCATCAGATTATCATTTATTTTTGTCTCTGTAAAATTATGTAAAAAACACGAATTTTTATAAAAGTGGAATCGGTAAACTTAGACCACGTAGAGAAAGGCTTCAGTGCTATAATGAGGTAACTGAAAATCTATTATTTTGAGACAACTACGTTAATTGGTTCATTTATCAGCAGCACTGTATTGTACCGCTCATTTGTTTAATCAATCTAATTAGAGAGACCACAGTGGATCTCTATGAATAACTTTTATACAAATTCAACTTGTTGATTAGTTATAATTAATCAAATTGTAGGATACCTAGTTTTACCACTAAAATTCGAGCTATCTACATAGGTATAGCACTGAACCCATGATATGTACTTGAAGAAAGGTACGAAATAGTACACCCAATGTATCTTCTTGTAATTTTCAAAAACTGCATCAATCTTCTGGGGCGCCTGCCATTTAAGGAGATTCGATTTACAAACACACTCGGGATACAAATGCAAACACATGGAGAGTACATCTGACACAGATACACACACATCATGTAACCAGTCAAAGTGTTTCAATAAAATCGTACAAAACGCGTATCCTGCAATGCTCGAAGCGTCAACCTGGCAATAATTCAACAAGGAAGAATCGCAGGAAGTTGGCTAACGTCAGCAGATTGAAAATAATGAGGTCAATGTTCTTCTGCTCGAATATTAGAATTCATAACGGTCTGTTTTTCCAAAATGAAGTGTCACGAATCGGCTGCCATGTGGGTTGCCAGCGCCGGAGGAAACAGGGCATAGCAAAGTCGTCTGTCCCATAATGGATCATCCTGTTCACAGAGATGCTTCGCGACGCGACCTGCTTTTCACCGAGAGGAAACGATCGTTCGTCGACCGTGAAAGGACGACCGCCGCGCGAATTCAAAAGCTAACTCCAAGGATGGCGGTGTGCATCCGCCCTGCTCGCGATAACCTCTCGTCTACAACACGAATTACAATAGAATTTATACCGGTAGAATTCTGCAACAGCATTTCTTCCGCCTGTAGCGTTAATTAACCGACATGCGAAAAATGCCACCGAGCGCTATCACGCGTCTAGTTTTCTCAGAACATCGGAACTAATGAAAAATTGATGGAAGATTTACTGTTTATACAGATTATTCATACATTCTCTGAGCACTTTAAAATTATAAGCGTAGACTGCGAGTGACTGTTAGCAGAATCCTCAACAGTTTAGTGCAGACTGATTCATGTGCCCGGTCATTGTCCGGATCAAATTAGATGTATATCGAAAGACACATTTGAAACACAATATGGTTTAACAGTTATATTTGATTTACACATGGCAACATCTGCGGAGATCTTCGATAGACGATGTTACCTAACCAAGATGTGGAAATAGATCTAAATGTATGATTTTGTTACATTGTTAATTAAAAATTGTAGATGTAAACATACAGTGATTATAATTTGAAATCTGTCCAAAGAATTGTTCTAAATATAGAAAGAAACGCATAAAAATCGGATAATCCCTTCTTGATATAATCGCGGACATACCGATGAAAGAAAAACTTAACTTTCTTATACAGAATGTCTCTCCTAACTTCACCACCATTAATTACTTTGTTATTTGTAAAGATACGAAAAAATGCCTTGAAAGGAAGTTATTGCATTTGAAAGGGGAAATTGGGCTGTAGTGGTGAAGATAACCTCAAAGTCATCTCTTCTGAGATTTTAAATGAAATTACCTATTCTTTTTGTTTATCATGAGGAAGATGACATTAAAACGCATTCAAGCGTGTATAACAACGTAACCTTGAAATGACCTTGGGCTGAACACTTCATGAGTATGAAGTGATGAGATGCTGAGATGCCGAAAATTCTTCATAAAATTTCTTTTCACGAGCAGCATCGTCATAAATACAGGTTTCGTTGGGAAACCAATTTCTGAAGAATTAATCACAGAAACGTGAGATTACTTCCACGAAGATCGCGAATTTGAAATAATTATTGATTTCATTAAAGGAAACATTCCATCGTCACGCAGATTGGCTTTCCAAATCGATTATTTCTAGCCGACGCTGTGCTGTTATTAAGTTGTACAGGGAGAAGACACTACCAACGATTCATAGGTCTATTAAAACACCGATAATACAATGTAATTCACGTTAATTACGCGCGAATCGTACGCTGGGATGCACGGCGCACTTTCTACTGCAGTTCGTACACGAGCGAAAGAAATTGCTGCTGTAATTTCTTTAATTTCGCACAATTAAACGTTCGAAAACGTTCCAGTAATCTTAACAATTTTTCGAAATTTTCTGTACCGTTTATTCATTGCCCCGAACTTTCGAAAATTAATCTACAGCTTGTAAAAAATACATCGAAAAGATTTTTAACGGAACGAGAGAAAGTTATCACATTTCATAATTAAAATTAACTTCACAATTTCAAGGAAACAGAACGGAATTATTCATGAATTGATTCGAGTTGGATTAAAATACAGCAGGACATCGAATATCTGAAGTGTAATTAATAACACATGCCTTACACTGTAACTAGGATTCACATAAAAGAATAAGTTTATTTTAGAATGTAAAATATATAATGGTACAAAATTAATTACATATTATCATTAGTGATAGTTTTAGCTCGACACTCACACAGGATGACCAATTTTTGGATGATCGAAATTCTGTATTGTAGAAAGGAATAAGATGCACTGTTATGTGATTCTTTACTTTTTCACGGGTGATGCAATAAAGAATACTTATGTAACAGAGAGGATCGATGACGATTCGGTGCTCCATCGATCTGTGTGTCTTTTATATTTTAAGCCAACGTGCCCTACGGTTTATTCGTGTTACAGCCACAACAGAGATTACTTAATTTTAGGACCAACCGCGGGTCAAAAGAGGTTTCTGAATTACTATTGTACCTACGAGCAGTAGACGCTTTAACCGCGTGGGAGATCGTGAGGAGATTGACAATCTCTGAGTAATCGAGGTTGCGGCTGGAACAATAATTGCCGAAACTGTTAGTCCTTTGTGAAACGTATTACCATTCCCACAGCGTGTGCTTCAACTTCCAAATACCGTGAACTACAAAAATGTTTTAACACGGAAAGTAACTTAAATTTACAAAAAATGGAGCGCGGAGTTCATACGATCCGATGAATCGAATGCGTTGAAAAATAGAAATTCTAGTAATTTAGTGATATTAAAAAAAATAGAGGCAATAATCGTAAAAACTACATTTATTTAGTTTTAATTTATTTTATATTCATCATTTGAAAATATCATTTTATAAATAATCTTGTCATAGTATTCTTCAATTTGTAGAACAAGCTTTGATTCATTTATTATTTTTTAATGGATAATTGGATCCCTTATTTTTCACTGTAATCCCAGAAATTTAACCAAACTTGTTAAATCTATACCAAACAAATTAAAAACTGCAATAAACGCTAAGAGACATTCAAAAAAGTATTGAAATATATATTTGATGTGTTAATCTAAATTATTAATAAGTAGCCAAATACTTTTGTGAATCTCCTTTTGCAATAGACTCCCAAAATGTTTTTTTGAATGTACAGAAATTTCATTTTTATATTTTCAGTAAAAGAATTTTGCAAGTTTAACTGTTTATTTTTTCATTGTATTAATTTTTACCATTGTGTCAATTTGACCGCAAGGGACAAATTCAGTTGAGAAAATGAAGGACGGATGAGGGTTAAATTTGAGGTGTCGGTCACCGGTGACGGCGTTCAACGTGTTAAAGTCAACAGCAACGTACAAATTCAATGGTCGAAGAATATTTGACTCGATCGAGCGTGACCAGACACTCGAAGAGCGACCAGAGACAACGTATCATCGATTTACGTACGCGTTCTCCGGACAATGTATCCCGTTCTCCAGGGAAACCACACGGATGGTCGACCGGGCTCGTTGACAATCGAATGGAAAGACACGAACGCGTGTCCAGATAAAAGAAAACGAGAAACGAACGGTATCGGTCGCAGTGTCGACGACATACACGAAGAAAGGAACGGTAAGCTGTCGAGGAACGCGATAGAACGGAAAACGTGGCGCAAGAAGGGAGTACCAACTGGCATAACGATTACATCAAATCATTCCATAAGTGACGTCGTTTTTAAACACAACTTCATCGAACGTAACCAAATTAACAACTACAGTTACTTTTAATTTACTGAATATTAATTTTAGTGTCCTTGTTCAACTGCTCTTTCTGCCTCGTCGTCCCCTAATAATGTCAGTTGAACTCCAAGTGTATTCTGATAACTATCTTTTGATCAATTACTGTACAGAGTGAGGTATTTAAAAGGCGCTACCAAATAACTTTCTTCACCCATTCAGTCTTGAAACTAATTTTGTCCAAATTTTATGAATTTTTGTTCTTTAATGGGATTAAGGAAGGTCGAAAATCGTTTAAGAAATGCAATAAAAATTTCATGTAAAGGTTGCTGGAAAACAGTCATCCCATGCATACTGCAGTAGGCTGATGCATATTGAAGAGTTGAAGTATGACAGTTTATTTTTATCTAATTTTACCGTACCGTATGTGGGACCGTAGCTTTAAATGGGTTAATCTTCGTGATATACAAATATGTTTCAGATAATAGAAAGCAACTGAATTTTTTATTATCCATGCAAATTAATAATTGAACGTAACTACGCAGAATAACTTTCCTTTTAAGAACAAAACAGTACAAATATCTGTTCAAAAACTGTTCTACTCCTGAAAACCTATATAGGTATAATGTCACTATGATATATAATTCTTACATGTTATAATAATAAACCAAAAAGTTGAAAATTTTCTTTTGTACGATAAATCATGAAGCAAGGTGCAGTGCAACAATCCAGCATTTCAGGATTTGCAATAACAGTAGAAGGCAGCTGTTGACCGCTTGAACCGTCTCTAAAAATTCAATAAACAAAAGTAAATATTCCTGACAAGCCGTTCGTCTGGCAATTATACCTAAGTAACTGCAGTATAATTCTGTACCTTGGTACGGAAAGGTCCAATGTCTAAAATTATAGCATTTGAGTTTTATGCGCCATCCAGATAAAGATCATGAATGTTATCATTAACACGTTGACTGCCACACTACATAGGCTGAAAACAACACATCTTCCTAGACTCTAATACACCATGAGAGTAACCTTAAATCATGCCATTCTTAATCAATTATGTTAGTAACTCTTTATAATTTTTGACTACTTCTGTTAGACCTTTTTACATACTTTTACAAATACTATTCGTTGTCAGATAAATAATAACTGAATTTAAGCATCACCCACTTACGGGTGACATGGCAGCCAAACTGTTAATAAGGGGCCAGTATTACAAACAAAGCTAGATACGATCTCAAGAGGTCAATGCATTATGTATCAGGTCAGTGTAGTTGTGTGAGAGCGCGAACAATTGAAAAACGATTGTGTGATCGAGGAACGAGTGCGAGAGGACAGTGTGATGTAATACTGCAAGCGAATAGAACGTTTGATTGTGTACCGTTATATATTTTAATCAGTGTATTATTAATAAATTTGTTAATTGTTAAACATTTTCCTTGGAGTAGTCGCCTGTCTTGAACAGCCCTGGCAGCTGCATCGATCTCGCAAAATAATTTTCCTACACGTATGTCACACTAAAAAAGGCCAAAGTGCGCCTTTCCCAAAAAAGGGCGAATTGGACATTGGTCCTCTTTCGACCGATATAGAATCATGTTTCATGATCGAGTCAACACGAGAGCGTGCATCATGGTAACACAAAATAAAGCACTGTCCGAGTTAACTCAAGCTTACACACTTCTAAATTATAATGTTGCATTTTACATTTTTACCATAATAGAGTGTAAAACACAACGTTGGAAGTGAAAAAGAATTAAGTGTTTTCATATGTGCAAAAAGTATGTCATCTGCGAAAAATCACTTGAAGTACCACCATGCTGATTGGCATATCTACAGCTTTCAGTTATTAGTAAGATTATGAAAAAATAATAAAAAAATAATTCAAATACTCCACACATGGGGGCCATCTGATATTGTAGAATTCCACTCAGAAGTCCCAATAAACGGGAACCATTTATGTACCATATAAATTAATGGGAACTGTGGGAAGTCGAAGGCAGAGCTCTAGTATCTCAAGATACCTTATACATTCGTCACTTTACCGGCTAGAATAAATAAATCGCCAAGGAAAGCCTACCGATTGGTGCCCATGTCTCACACGGGCATGCACATTTTGGACAGTTGGCCGTGCCCGTGTCAGACACAGGCATGAGCGTTAAGGGGTTAACGTACCGAAGGTCGTTTGTGACCCCTGACAGTAAGTTCCCGCAAAACGGAACCGCGCGATTGTTCCGCATAGTGGTCCCGCATTAGCGCGACCGAGCTCGAATTTTCAAGAACGTCGGGGAAATTGCCTTGATAATCTGTGTGGAACGTGCACACGTGTTACACGCTAAAGAGGTCTCAAGGTCAGATCGTCTGATACTCGAAGACTGCAACGGATCCTAGCTCCGATTAACGCGACCTGTCTGCCTCCTCTTCGTCTCACGCTCGGTCAACCGCTTCCTTCTGACTGATTTTACCGATTACTTTCGTGGTTCATGCCGGACGCTCGCCAATTTAACGCCTTGCTGCTTCTATAGTGTTGCAGCATGACTTGTTCTTTTGAGAAATGGTTGCAACAACGAAGCATAGTTACTTACTTCGAGTCTTAGACACCAGAACGTGAGTCCTCCTTCTATCTGCGATCTTTCTGAACCTTGAACTTGTGACATGTATTCTTCTAAGCCAGCTTAATTAGCTATAAAAAGGCTACTAAACAACAAACGATAGAGTTCGAGTATAAAGTAGGTCGCGTCCAATAGATGAACAGCTTGGTTTGCAAGTGAAGTAAGTTAAACAATTATACAAATATGTTTACTATAAATATAATACTGCCCTCCTTATAGTTAAAATGTGCTATCTACCATTTTTACATTTGTAAGATATTTTGAAATATTTGGAGTTCGATATGCTTTTTACCTTTTAAGCAAAGTTAGAATGTCCTACGTGCTTTGTAGGGGGTTAGAAATAGTTTAATTTATTTGTCCTAACTGCCTTTCGTATAGTTTTTAATGATGAAACCTTATTTTTCTCAGATGTTTTGAAATGTTAGTTAAGACAATTGAACTAAGGAGGGTAGAGTAAGTGTTGGGACCATTTTACATATCACACTTCTTCCCCCTCTTTCACCCTCTTGGACCAACACGCTTGTGACAGTATAATCGCGACGCGTTGCATATGTGCACTGCCGTACACAAGTTTTAGAATACTTGTCATTTCCAGTAAAGAAATACGATACTCTATCAGTATTATCGCAAAAATTTACAAAAATAAGTTTTATCAAGAAATTCTGATCACTGTTGTGCCCTACAGTATACTTCTTCCTATTGTCGACTATCATCGTCATATTAATTTTGCTCAAAACTGAAGGAAATGTTAATACAACTGTTCTGTAATAAAAATTTTACCTGTCTCTTTATTTACTGGATCATTTTCTACTCCATTAACCCTTTGACAGGCATATTTGGAAACATTGCACCGAACGCCCATGGGCGTCGACAGTACGCGGTGGGCAGCTTTGTCAAGCGCCTATAGAGTTAAGCCATGATTGGACTCCTAAAATTCTGACCCACCTATTTTATTCAGGGCTGCGGAGTCGGCAGTCAAAATTCCGACTCCGACCCCGACTCCGACTCCGACTCAGATTCCGTCTCCGACCCTGACTCCGACTCCGACTCCAACCCTGACCCCGACTCCTGCATTTATAGTAAGTTGTCAACATAATAAGTATATGTTTGTTTATAACTAAATTACTAATATTTAATATACAATTTGATACAAATGTGGTATTTTTAGTATTCATTTAGTTTTATTACAATTTTCAATTATTTTGAGCACATTTTTTATTTTTATAAAATTCACTAACATAGAGTCGGAGTCGGAAAAAAATATGCCGACTCCGACTCCGACTCCAGTAATCAGAAATTACTGCCGAACTCCGACTCCGACTCCACAGCCCTGATTTTATTTACCCGAGGAACTATATTCATCTAAAGTAGCACCTAAAATCACAGTTTCATAAAACAGTTCGACGAACCGAATACGGTTCAAAAGATTTCAAAATTCATGAGAAAACACGGAAATGGAAATTATCTCCTTTCACTGCACGTTCATCGTTTCACTTTTAACATGGACGAGCGTTGAGAAGCGCTCGTTCGAACGGCTTTCACGGCGCTTGCATGATTAGTTACCTTAACAAAGCTCGAGGAGAATGAGGGATGCGCAGCATTATCCGCGTATTTACGTCATGTTGAGAGCTGCCAACGCTCGTGGCATGCGCGTACCTGCGCTTCTTTATCTAAACATCGCAATCTCCAGATTTTTCGGCTTCTTCAGCTGCTCGAACTGAAACGCCAGGCTTCTCGTTTGATCGTTGCAACGTGTAATTTATTGCGCGCGTTGCAGCGTGCAGACCCTTAGCCACGTCGAGACAGACCGTAATTTTTGTATTTTCAAATTCTCGACTTCAGAATATTGTTAGCGTTTAGATTGATTTATTAACCACATCACTGGACACATCCAGGGAAAATTTAACATATCGAAATCGAAGTTTCAAGGGGGTGAAAGGGTATTAGACGGCTAAAATCGACAGTTTCTTTCGGGTTGAATTGAAGAGTGACCAATATCTCAAACCAATTGAATTGTTTACATTTCTTTACTGTGAATATAACACGTATTTTAAAACCAAAGAATCTCAAAAATATTAACACATCGGCGGCACGTGATGAGCCGTTTTGTGAGGTGCCTATAGGCGCCACGCTCCATTAACTGAAAATGGCCAACTTCCTCCATTCTTATACAAAATGAACGTAACCATGAACACTACGTTTGTTAATTAATAATGTTAGTAACATTCATCATTCTTTTATTGCTTCTATTAGAGCTGATTAGGTATATTTTTAATATTTTTCATGACCAAATAAAGAATGATTGAATCTATCTGTCACCCAGATATGAGTGACGCGGCACTCAAAGTGTTAAAGGGTTAAGTGTCAGTTACATATGGATGATGTGGCAGTCGATGTGTTAACAAAATCGAGGTAGAAAAGTGACTTTGAAGTGCTTCCTTGGACCTAGAACCTATACTTCCTCCTAACCCTCATCATAATATTTTGGATAAACGATGAGCTAAGCGCGTAGGGTTTTCCCACGTAACCTTGAGCAGTGACTGGATCCTTTCACTGGCGGTTAACATCCAAAAAGTCTAAAAAGATCGAGCATTTTTGTATATTCATGAGATCTAAACGAGACAAGATACCCTAATACTGACCAACAAATACACACATTTTGTTTAAAATATTTTTAAAACGTAAACAACTTTCGAATCTCTCAATGTCAATCTCAGTTGCTCGCGTAAGGTTAACTTGTCGTCTGAGATGCACGCAGAGACTTTGACAATTTATTTCGGGGAGTACGTGTACACAACAGGAAGATTTATGAGCGACGAAACCTCAAGTCAAGGATATAAATTCAGTTTCCATATATTTCATGTTTATTTTAAGAAACTACAGATCAGTTGCTCCTTTTTTTGTAGTTACGAAATTTGGCGATGAATCGTTTGCATGGAAAGTTCGAACATGTTTACGATCGCTTTTTTGTGTCACCGTTTTTCTATCTACGGCTGACCATTTTGAATAAACAACTTGAATAAAAGAAGTCTGGACTGCTAAAGTTTGTTCAAATAATTTACAGAATAAAATAATACACGATATGGAACGAACTTGACATTATAGCAATCAATGACGTGTCATTCTTAACATGTTCCTTGCCACAGTGAAAAATTCCATATAAGTTTGTACAGTCTAGCACATAAAAATAAATTCTTATAAATACATACTCATAGAATTATCTTATGATACACTTTGTATTTTATACTATCACTGTGGTGTTCGATTTAATTTAAATAAAAACAACATTAGCATTTATGTAGAGATAATTGGCGCGTGGGGCGCATACGACCCACGGGGCACAGAACGTGTCAGTGAAAGTAACCAATCGGTTAAATTAGGAGATAATCGAACAAAAATTCGAAACTGAACAGCTTCACTACAATTTCAATATTATGCTAATGATGAAAATAATATTCGAATATACATATGTATCACTAATTAAAATTAATTCTGTATGGACTTAAGTGGGGCACACTGTGCATAATGTTCATCTTAACGGTCTCTACGATTTTTTTGACACTGAATGCATTGATACGCGTTAATAAAGAATTATATTACATGTAAGAGTGATTTTGTAAGCAAGTTACCGAAGAAAAGCAACTTTAAAGAAAAGTGAAAGGAACCTCAACTTTTTCCTAAAGAAGAAGCGTTTTAGCAACTTGTAGAATTGCAATTTGTTGCTGACCGAACGCTGACTAATGTTTCTCCATAACATGTCTTCATCAGATTGTCGTAAGAATCGACAAAATCGTGGCAACCGTCACGAAGAATACCCTGTACAGCAGCGTCTTCTACGGCTGCGTGATACTGTTCGTGCGTAGCTCGCATCCGGTGTTGGTTTTTCCATTTTCACGGTAAACGCTCGCAAGAAAGTTGTCGAGCGAAATCCGCGTTTCCCTGCGACGCGGGAGAATGCACCGGGGGCTCCGTGTCCACCTGGTCAGGTGCAAAGACCGCGGAAGCAGGGAGCAAGCATTTTCAGCAAGGGAAGCATCGCATCGCGTGCTTTTAATGGGATCACCTTTGCCGCGAAAGTGCGATATAGGTGTTGTCGGCGTCGGCATGCAACCGGTGCTAACGTAACTACGGGGCCGCATCGTAAAAAGTAACAGCAATTATGCCTTTAACGTTTAAGGCCTCCTTCATTCTACGATTCGGCGACTAAACACTATAGCCCCGGGATCCTCGGTTGTTCCACCGCACGCTCTTGTTAACGGTGTTCGACATGCGATCAGGACGCCCCAGAAAATTGACGTGGAACTCCTGATTTTCTACGGGAATCCGTAGTTTCACAGAAGGGTCGAGTCAAGAGGAAGTTGTGGATCGATACTCCCCAATTATTCCCAAATGGTACCGTTGAAACTTTGGCAGATGCGAAGAAGACGAGGAGGAGGAGGAAAGAGGAGAAAGGTTAGGAGGTATGGATCATCGTGGACCTGATACAAGAGGTGTGTCTATCAAATAACTGGTCTGTACACCATGTTTAGTTTGAGTGTATGCTTTGTTTGAAGTGGACGCTGAAGAGGTGTTTTTTTCGGAATGATGCCCAGTGTGAAAATCGAGCAACGAGTTAATTTGAAACTTCCTGTCAAAGTGAAATAATATCCAACAGAATATTTGGATATACGTATGCAAAGGCTTTAATGGACATAGCCTCGATGTTTCTACGACAGTACTTTCGACAAATAAGTCATTTGGAGATGAAATATTGTTCTAACATTCACACATTTAATTTTTAGAATTATGTCTACATTGTATAAATATTTTATTTTATCTATGTACTTTCAAATCTTCCTCTTCTAAACATCGAACAAATACATTTTACGTTGAGACATACAAATCATTGAGCAGCAGAAATCGAAACCGGAGTACTTTCGAGAGAACTATCCCCCTGGTGGTAATATATGGCCCTAGCTACCACAAAATCAATTTCTACTATACAATAATTCATATTTTTGTCCATACTGTATAGAATCGTCTATATACTGTACAGATAACGCATTTTACTGATTGTCTCATAAATTTTCCATTTCGAAACATCAAATAAATACGCGAATTTCACATAGAGGGTTATAAAAAAATCGAACGGTAGAAATGGAGACCCTCTCGTGGTGTTACAACTCCTAGAATCCAGTTTAAAGTCCAATTTTGAATGTTTCATTATTTTGAGAGATAGAATGAAAGTATAAAATAATGTCTGTTGAGCATTGAAACAAAAGAAACAAAGACTTTAAGGAACTTTTGTCAGTCTTGATGCTTCTGTTACAGTACTTTCGAGAAAGCTGCCCCTCTGGTGGTAAGATATGATACTACCTGCCATAAAAGTAATTCCTTCTATACAATACTTCATATTTCCATCAATCCAACATAAAATGATGTCTACACGTTCAAATATCATATTTTATCCACTGTCATACAAATCTTCCACTTCTAATCATCAGATAACCTCACAAACCTCACACTGAGTGCTCCGAAGTAGATCAAACGCTGGTCGAGACCTCGTAGCGATGTTAGTCCTGCTGGAATCCAATCTCACCAGCAATGCCCTCCATTCTCGATTTATAGTTCACTCGCACAAACGATCCGCAATGAGTCAGCGAAATGAACGGAACACAACCTTAAATCCTTCAACGTATTACACCCGTGGGCTCGTAGCATTTCGTTTACTGGATCGTCAGTGTTACAGATGGACAAATTGCCGTGCACAAAGCACAAGGCACACATAAATTCAGCAAACGAACGACGTTAACGATCCTCGTGCGGGTCTCGTTTTTACGGTGGCCGGTGAACAGCCCAGCTCCTGCCTTTCTTTGGTAGGCTTTTAAGCAAACAGTAGAACGGAGAACATCTCGAATCGTTTACGATCCGCGGCAAAACCACTTAACCGGCCCGTTATCGTGTCAGCCAGGGAAATTGTTTCCGGTGAAATACGCGGGAATAAGTCGATATCGTCGGGACTAATGGTTCCGATCGAAAGTGCAGACGCACGCGAGACGGCGAGAGTGTTCGCCAACAATGACCTCGTAACACCGCCGTCTTTAGAAACTATTGCCGCGTAATGACATTGAAACACCGTGAGAATGTTGATCAGCCTCGTTAGACGCTGGTTTATCGACCTCGAGCTTGAAACGGTGCGATCAGGAGAATAAATCGGCTCAAGAACGAATTTCTTTTCGTCATCTTTTTTTTTAGGTTCTCGCGTGTTTGTGTTACTACAGTAGAGCGTCGATTATGCGAGCCAGTGTTGCATCGTCGCTATCTCCACCAGTTCGAAGAAAAGACAGCCTTCGATGGTTAAAAAAAAAATTAAAGATTACTTTAAAAAATAAACTTTCTTAACATTAACCGTATGTAATTACTATGTATTGTACGTAATAAATGTACACTGTTACTTCAAAGCATTTCTTCAAAAATGAATTAATATTTTGCGTAATATATACTACAGTTCAAATTATAGCAGTAGTACTCTTGTATTTAATAAGTAATTTTAGGTTTAATTTCTATAGTTATAAACTGGGTAAGTACATGCATGTTTCATTATCCGAACAATTCGATTTTCCGAACCACCTCGGTCCCAATTGGTTCGGATAATTTACGCTCTACTGTATTATAATAAAGTGACAGAGTTTGTTTGTATGTTCGAAAAAATTTGAAAAATTACTGAATCGATTGTTATGAAATGTTCACAATAGCTTCTTTGCATTTTCCGGAGTGTCGTAGGCTATATTTTATCGCGAAATAAATAATATATAGGGATATAAATACATGGAACTCTTTTTTGTCGGCGCGCCATCCACGGGGGCATACTTCATACACAGCTGCTAGGTGGCAAAGTAAAAGATACAAGGGAAAAAAAAATATTTCAAATTCTGTGCGCAGAAAAGTCACAGAGAATATGACAAAGAACCGCGTCCAGGACATGCAAGTGTTTTGTATACATCGGGGAGTTGTTTTTAATTCAACGTTCGAAGGATTGTAGGACGTAGAATTGAAAGATAAGACAAGGATCATGTTCTGATATTTAGTGGATAGTATTGATACATAACAGTTGGGTTGCTTTTCTCTAGCGATTGATTTTTGCAGAATAACTCCACAGAACCTCCACAGGAGTAGATCATTTCAAGATCAATTCATCGTACATGATTGAAATTGTTTTTTAAGGAGCTACAATACTTTGTCTCATGAGAGATCGAATATCTAAAAGTAGGGACATAGAAAATGTTAACTATTTACAATAATAGTGACAATAAACATCCTGATTGTCATAGTTTCCCATAATGAGATGCTGTAAATTTAAAAATGTATATACAGAGTACACATTGATTAAAAATATTGTAGTACTAAATACGCAATACTTTTTTCATGACTCGTATCCGACCAATTATTAAAAATTACTGAAAATCATTAAAAAAAACTCCATTTGTTTTAAGTAATATACTGCATTATCGTCATAAAAATTCTTTTCTTATTTAAGGGGTTAATATCGTACAATACGTGCAGTATTTACTACCTCATCAAAAAATTAATCATAAACACAATAATCAAGTGTGTGATTTTCTAATTATTTAGAAGAATATATTAATGCAATATCTCCATAATCTGTTCAACGAAAAATGTATTAAAATAAAGCAAAGTGAAATTGGAACTACAAAAGTAGATCCAATCAGTCGATTAAGTCTTGACCGAAAAAATGTTCTCAAAAACGTGAAGAGCAAGAATTATGTGCTAAGATCAAGATATTATAGTGTCCCGTTTGCCGTGACATCGCGATAAAATGTGGCGGAGAATTTACACAGGACCCAAGGTACCATGAAATCGGTCGTTCACGATTCTAGCATTATTCCGTTGTCCGATGAACGTGATGGATCGATTTGTTCGTTCCATCGCGCAGACCTTGCCGAATGACCTTTAATCCATTACATCGAACACGCCGAGGGATACATCTGAACGTCGTTTTGGAATGTTTAGAGAGTCTTCCTCGTTGAATGAAGCTTTTTCAGTGGCTCTCCGAGTAATTACTAAACGATGAGCGAAAACCGTTGACTGGTAACCGGTGTAATGCAATCAAAACGTACGAAGGGAGAAGCGTGTTCGATATCAACACCTGAGACATTGTTAATACTTTGATGGCCGCTCTCACACATACGTGATTTAATTCTCTTACATAATATACCTGTAATACAAATAAATGAGCACAGCTATCACTGACAAAAAATAAATAACCAAATGTTTATAAAATTAAAACTGTGAAGTAATCGATATAAAATGAATAATGTAGAATGTTTTATTACTTAACTAAACCCTTGCAGAAATGGCCAAGGGAACGAAATTGTATAAAATATTCACGGCAGTCAAAGTGTTAATTAGCTCCCAAAGGATACATTTCTGACAAATGTAGATTTTTCTCTTCTTTTGTTTTAATGCTGTGAAAATCGACTTTAAAGCTAAATAATTGAATCAATGAGTTGAAGAACAGTACAAATCCAAAATTAGCCATTTTCAAACAATCTCAAAACTAAATGTAAAATGTATAGAACTATACGTTGGGACCAAAAACAGTGCAAAAAAGTACCCTATACTCGTGTTTTAATAGCAGTCCCTTCAGTTTAATGAGTGTAAAGACAGTATCTGTCATGGACTTGTACTGTTCCAACAATCTGTTTAACAATCACTTTTTATGGAATAATTTCTACTTCGATTATGTTCAAAGCAATTTAATAAATGTTCTTTTTAGTACTGTGTTATTTTTTAAATTTCCTGACTGAACAGTGACGAGTTGAAAAACAGTACAAGTCCAATGGTTTTATTTGAATTATTAAAAATTGGTGAACAAAGTTTGACCATAGTTAGACATACATGAACGTTCATCTGCGTTAGCATAATCGTATTTAAATTGGAACAGCCCTATAAAATCAATGGTGTTGATGATACACGAAAAGTGACACCATTTTTTCAAACATCTCAGTATGTGGTTTTTAGACTTGTATTGTTTTTCAACTCACTTATGTACATATTTGAAAGATATATTTTTTCCTTCAAATTTTAATATTCTACAGAAATTTTAAAGAAAAGACAATTAAAATAACGTGCTCATTTGATCATTTTCGTGATCCACTGTATCTCGATTCTTCTGAGAGTCAATGCTCGGTAGATTAAATCGATTCGCTTGTACTTCATGACCTGCTGCGAAAGAAACTCGTCTTCACCTATAAATCTATGGTTTAGCTCGGCCCACTCGTGGTAATACCAGAAGAGACACTTATCCATTAGCGGGAGAACGCATTCGTTGGATGAACTCGCCGGTATTCCGGGGTTAAACATTTTAACGCGTCGAACCGGCGTCTGATAAATCGATTTGAGACACCGGGACCTCAGCTCTCACGCTTTTGTGACCAGACAAACCAGAATTCATTAATGGTTTCCTCGCTCGACCGTTTCGTTACGGTGATGTCAGATCGAAAACTAACGTAACTGGATGCCAATGACGCGAACCGCACGAAACTACGTCAGTCAACGATGATCCTGGCTGCTTTCGAAATTATGCTGTTCGAAATACTTTCAAATATACTACTCGCGGTTTTTAATAATTTTAGACGATCTGACGAACTTCAGTGATGAATAACAATAGATTTTTTACGTTAACGCAGTTATAGAAATGAAACTTTGACGAAAGTGTATGTTTTTTTGTAAATGTTTAAAAAATGTACTTCTGCCGTTTTCAAATATTTGGGGACGTTAAATTGCATAAACATCCGCAGTCTAGTGATAAATAAAACAGTTAGTATTTAATATTATAATATTAGGTCATTTCATAAGTAACGTTGTCTCTTATTTTATCAAACATACGTTAAATAAATGTAAACATATTATTCATTTTGTTTTGTAAAAATTGTACCGTGCATGTAGTGAAATGTAAGGGATCTACTTTGTTTAGAATTTTGTTATGAAAACTTAGAGTACCATAGCAAAGACCTGTGGCGAACAATTTTGTAAATAAGATGAAACTTCAGTGGAGAAATATCAGGATGGCGTTTGTCACACTCTTAATTAGTTGTATTTACCAACTGCTACCTATTTTGATAGCTCGACAGCTTCTTAGCTGACAAACAATTTAATGATGATAATTGATTGAAATCAATTTGAAATGAAATGTCACAAAACAGTAATTTCTTGAAGATGGAGTCTAAAAACTGTTGAAATAATTGGACAAGGACACTAGAATTAATATTCACAAAACAGTAGTTTCTTGAAGATGGAGTGGAAGAACTGATGAAATAGTTGGACAAGGACACCAGAATTAATATCCACAAAACCGTAGTTTCTTGAAGATGGAATCGAAGAACTGTTGAAATAGTTGGACAAGGACACTAGAATTAATACTCAGTATCTAGATAATTAAAAATAGCAGCAATTGTTAATTGGTTTATGCTTGATGAAGTCGAATTTCAAAACAACTTTACTTATGGAATGATTTGATAATTTCATTCAATGCCTCTAATCCCAGAGGTGGATTATGCTGTGTAATATTTCGAGCAGTAAGTATACTATTTTGTTTCTTAGTTATTTAGTCTCCTAATTGAATTTCAGATTTGTCACGCTTTCAAAATAACAATATTTTTCACATGTTTTTAAATAATGTGTTCTTTTATTTTACGGTATGTTCGATCTACTTTGATCGTTTTTCATTCCTTTTTAGTTTTGTCTACATATGTGTACATTACTTTGCCCAAAAATTTCTGAATTTTTTCAATCTCCTTTTAATTGTTAACTATGAATTCATTTTGAATGAAAATTCATTTGCCCCAAATTTAATGAATTCGTCTCTGAAAAGGTTTAAGTATAATTTTACAGTTTAGAATCCATTAACTAACCTTAAACTGTATACTGAGATTCAAAAAGTTTTAGGATTTATATTTCCTACTTTGGAGCAACTCCTAACAAGATCTGATTGAGTATTTCCTGTACATAGAGGAATTAGTATAATTTGAAAAAGAGACAAATATTACGATATTGGGTAAACAGAGAAATTAATCGTTTGGATCTTACTTTAATTGGGATCATTTATGATTCTGTTTATTTTATTTATTATTTCTATATAGAGGATATACTCAATTTGATGTTATTAGGAGTTTCATCCTCGACAGACGGATGCTCCGATACTGACAAGGCGGACGAATGCAGCTTCAATTTAATTTTATAAAATAAAATAAATAGAATCATAAATGGCCCCAATTAAAATCCAAATGATCAATTCCTCTATTTACCCAACATAGTAACATTTATCTCTTTTTCAAATTACACTAATTCGACATCTCGTGGACAGACTACGCTGCGTCTTATCTACTCCTTCTGTCTCTAAATACAGTGGAGCCTCGACTATCCGAACACCGGTCATCCAAAAATTTTTCTTCCGGGTTAATTACAAATTAAAATTATCACCAATGTCACTGTGTACTTTTATGTTCTAAATCAAAATTATCATTTTTATACGAAACACAGTTGTAATGTGAGTCACTTGTTACCGATTACAGTTCGAGTAATCGAGGTTCTACTGTAACACACATTTCAAAACAACATTCATCGTCACGAGTAGAAAAAAAAAGTTCAAAAAACAACTCACCTTTTGGGAACAGGCACCCGCCTGTTTCTCCACCCGTTATCATTCAGCATCGTGAAGTTTCACCCGAACTGTACGAACGAACTCTTCGAGGAGCAACGCACGCCTCTCGGTCGATCGGATCCTTAGATCCGAGACGATCGAACGCGACTCATGAAACGAGAACGACGATCGATTGTACGCGACCGAAGCATGTACCTTCCTTCACACCGACACCAGGTCTATCGTTCCGATCACTGAAACTATCAACCTCCTGGACCAGTTCCAATTTTCTCAAGGAATAATATTCACTCTGATCAGCTGTCTCTGTGAATCTGACGCGCGTCGAACACTGAGAATACAATAAATTCTCCCAGACGGTTGTCGAATTTTCAATGATTCTTTGCGAACCTACGAGGACGGGCCACGTGGATGACGTTCAACGAACCCGCGACGATTTTCACGAGGATTTTCTGTCATCGATTCCTCGGAGAGGCCCGTGACAGCGTATGGGAGCGAGTGGCAGAGACCGCCGAAGCACACGTACGGTCGGCTGGTCAGCACGCGACTGTTCGGTTGGCCGAGTATTCCGCGCGAGAACACCGCTCGTCGTCGTCGTCGTCGACGAGGAGGAGACGACACGCGATACGCTCCAGTCCGCGTCCGCTCCGTTACTCAGCTCGTCGGTAATGCGATTCTACTCCACATTCGCCTCCACCGCGTCGTCCCCACCGACCTCTTTCGCCATGAGAAAGGCGCCACTTTCCTGGAAGTTCGCGGGTGCAAAAAGGTGCTCGACCCCGAACTTGGATTCGACTCTGCCTAGCAGCGTGCGCGGGAGGACTTGCAGAGATTTGCAAGTGGACGAAATACTCCTCAGGGGTTTAACGAATGATTATACGGAGCTCATACGGTGTCAAGGTTTCTTATCCGATCGCTGAAGTTAAGTTACTGTGGGACGGTCTGTGCTGAGATGGGTGCCCGTTTTCAGGGCTCCTGGGTTGCTGGTGACACGTGATGGTTCGAAGGTCAGGGAAAAATATAGGTCTTCCAGGAAAATGACCATAGCATTTGGTGCTAGGTTACGTCTGAAGAGGAGGAGGAAGAGTTTATGATATGAGACACTCGAACATCATTAATTTCTCTAATTGGAAGTCGATAGCAATTAATGTCTCATAAGCGCATAAAACGGTGTAATAGTGGAGAAACCTTTTGAGTCTTGTCTTGCGTTTCAGACTTTTCATTTTGCTATAATTTGATTAACCTTTTTCGTGAATAAATTTGAATTAAAGTGAATTAAAGGGTGTTCGTACCTAACGGCCATTAATTTGATAATATTTAAATATTGTGTTATTAAATAGTTGAATATTTTGATTTCAATATTGTGACATAGTACTCGAGATTACCAATGCAAGGAAAAATTTTCGTTAAATAATACCATAAACATTTACATTTTCTTATTCTGAATAAAAATGTATAGTGATGCTTCTGCTGAAAATCTGTTAATTTAGAAGCCAGAAGTATCGTACTACTCTGCAATATTCAAATCAAAATATCTTCTAAATTAATGACTTTTTAACACAGACGCCCCAATACTTTTTTATACAGATTAAAGAACTGCTTCGACTAATGCATACAATAACATATATTTCTATTTAAAAAAACAAAAATGATCTTCATATCTTCGCTACGTCTCTACCCATAAAAAAACTATCGACACTACATTATGTTGCCCTCGAAATCATTTAACCCTTGTCTGAAGTATTTTTCAATATCAGTCATAGTTTCGAAAATATTCGCGTGAAGTGATTTAAATGTGACGTCCTGTATCTTCAATGCATCACACGTACGCATTAACACACGAGCTCGAACTCATGTATAACACCACACAATTTAGCGACTGCTTCCACGTCAAATATCAAAGCAACGAGATACGAACCCAATTAATCAACATTCTCTGATTTCAGAGTAGCATGTGATCGCAAAGGTATCTGGTACCGCGCCAGTGCATTAGCATACGAACACAAATTCATGAATATCAGCACAAAATTAGGCGGCAAATTCCACGCCAAATACCAAGGCAACAAGATGCGAACCTAATTAATCCAGATTGTATCTTTAATGTTTCTCTCGCACAATAATCGTGCAAAAGTCGGGTAGTTTTAACACGTTGACTGCCACAGTGAAAGGGCAGACATATTATAGTATCCTATTTCAAACAGAAATCACGGCGAAAAATGACATGTAATTATTCAATTGCAAGTCTTGACACTCTACACTCCGCGATAAAAGTATAAGGTATACGTGAAAATTGGGATTCTATTGAATTCAGAAATTTCTTCTTTCTTCACTCGTATTGTTATTGTTTACTTCATGTAGAAGCACGCTGGACAATTCTACGAAATACCGAAGGCTGCAATTCCAAGAATTTAGACAACCAATGTAAACATGTGGTTTCCTCCGCGGCAAAACTATACGATGTACATGAAAATTGGGATTCTATTCAACTCAGGAATTTCTTCTCCCTTCATTCGTACTGTTACTGTTTACTTTATATAGAAGCATACTGGACAGTTGTACGAAATACCGAAGGCTGCAGTTCGAAGAATTTAGACAACGAATGTAAACATGTGGTTTCCTCCGCGATGAAACTATAAGACAGTCGTTATTTGTTACCGAAATCAGATGTAGTAAGAAGTTATTCGTGTGATATTCACTGCAGTGATTAGTTTTGCGTTATTTGGTGCGTTATCCTATGAAAATTGTTAGTCCTAATATTAAAATACAGTAAAATGTCTCGCGGAAGCAAATTAAGTAAAGCAGAGATAAAAGTAGATCAATACCTTGTAAGGCAAAAACTTTTCACTGGCAGAAATATCACGCATATTAATAAGTACATAAAAATTATTTTCCACGATCGTTTTCATTTATTTTGCAAAAAAGTATTCCCTGTCTTATAGCTTTGCGCATTGTTTTTCATTGAAAAATCTTCAATTGTAAATAATCTCTATTTAAACTGAAATTATTACACATATTATTATTAGAATATAAATGTTTACTGAAGTAGTTCAATTTTACTTTAGCAATTCTACAAAATTATGTGTTCATATAATAATATTCACCAAAATCATAGATCTCTTATAGTTTTGTTGCGGAGTGTAATCTTACTACAATATTAATACTATTCAACATTTTAATAAAAATAGTAATTATTTGATGAAATAAAATTTAGTGCGCCACCCACGGGTAACACCCAAGACAGCCAACGTGTTACATAATACAATTCTTTGTGTTACAAACGCCTCAACATACACTCTGAAGGAATTGAACGGATGGACGTAGCTTCAAGGAAGCAGTGTGCATACAATGTTTAAGCATTACTTCCAGGAACATCACGCGGAGAGGAGCACTTTCGAAGAAAGAGGTAAGGAGAACCGATAGCAGCCGATCTCAGATAACGTATAACTCGAAAGTGCAATATGCATCAGACGTACCATTAACCGAACTAACATCACCTGCATAATTATAAGCTGTAGCGATCGGAATCCTCCGTTGGAAATATTCCCATTGGGTCGTAAAAGAAAGTTTCACCCTTAAGCATTTCCACGATACACTCAACAGACATATCATTAATTCCAATTTTTTATTGCTGTGAGTATACTTTAAGATAAATTTCATCCTGCAAAGAAAGCTGTATCAATTTCACGGAAAATTCTTACAGGATTTTACTTCGAGTAAAACACCTGTGTGGGTGATAATTTACAACGTTGTGATCGAGCAGACTTTGTGTAATATGTAAATTCTGACAGAAATTATAACAAATTAGATAGTGAACATTTGTTTCACATCAGAGAGTGCATATAGATCTCATATTAAGATGGAATGTATTAAGTATTATGATTTAATTAGAATTCATTTTTTTTAGTAATTTTACAAAATTTCTACTAATGTTTATAACCCTTCTTTTCATATTTCTCACCATACTGCGTTATGGACATTTTAAATAAATTCAAATACAATAATATCACAAAATAAATGGAATCTCGTTTATTGACGTTATAATGACAGCTATAGGGTTATAAATATTGCACGTATTTGGCAGAAAGACTGATGATTTGGCTAGTGTTGAAGATATAGCCGAAAAAATATAGAAAAAAATTTACAACTTCCACATTTTGGGGAAAATTAAGTTATGCGTTTAAGCTGTTGTAGGTGATCCAAACTTCGGGTTATGGGGTCGAAAAAGGCATAAAAAGTATCTCTTGATATGATCAAAATTTAAAAAAAGGAACATGCGCCCTTTCAATAGGAAACGATTCAATTATTTGAACGACACTAAGTTTGTGCACAATCCAAGGGCAAATATATACATGAAATTCGTTTAAAATATTCCAAAAAATTTTATTCGACTAGCAATGTTAAATATTTGATCATCTTATAATTTAATATTTAAGATCGTAATAACAAACCATTTGAAATAAGAAATACATATATTTCTCAGTAACTATAATGATGATTTTTCTCAATGGACCAACGCCTTCAAATACTCACAAACGGTACTGTATACGTTCATGGTGCATGCTGATGGCTTCTGGAGGATGCAAATATACGCCCACAGGACTGAAAATGGCTAATTAACAGTGTTTAAAGTTACTACTGCTCTCTAAACTACGTTAACGGTAAATATTCACGATTACTCGCCATGACGATGGAGTAGCATTTCTGAGAATGAAACTTCAAATAAACAAGAAGAACCATACTCTTAGAATAACATGAAT
This sequence comes from Macropis europaea, assembly GCA_916610135.2. NCBI lineage: Eukaryota > Metazoa > Arthropoda > Insecta > Hymenoptera > Melittidae > Macropis > Macropis europaea. The sequence continues at coordinate 16,889,419 of OU744345.1, read as the reverse complement.
GGCAGAGGCTTTTAATGATAATGTGCTTGAACAATAACGACGTTAATTTCGTGGTGTGCATCGAATACAAGGCCAGACTTTCGCGTCTCCGACACTTGGTACAACGTGACACGAAGCATCATTTCACTTGAATAATATTTTCTTCTTAATGGTGCATACTAAATTGTTTAGAAACTTTTTTTTTAAAAAAGCAAAAATAAAAGGTAGAAAACGATGACAAAAGCGTGCAGTTGTTCCAACTTCGAATTATCATTCTACAATGAACGACAGAGCGTATAATAATCCGTTTCAGCGTGTTAAAACTATTAACTCGACAAATCTAATAGCTTAACGTAATTAACTGGATATGAAGAGCAGATAAAATTCCGTACAGACGAAACGTGTCAGAAACTGTTTCAAAGTCGTTCTATTTTATCCATTATTCTGCTTATGCGAATTCAAGCCCATCTTCTGTAAATTATTAATCTCTATTATAAGGACGAAATTAAAAATTGCATTTTATCCATATTTGTGCCGCTGGCCTATAGTTAACGTACTCAAAATTATATTTTTCGGTCCATTTGATACCATGTTTCTCCCACTGGGGACAAATCGAACCATTGATGAAGCCAGTACATGATTTTTATTTAAATATTTTCTTGCGACCGCCCGCGATGAGTTCTGCACACATTCGCAAAAATCCTGGACAAAAATTGTATTCTCAACAGAAATAGCAAGTGCTCTAAGACTTATAAAGGGGAGTGTACATACATAAGAGAAGCAATTTCGATGGTCACGTGATACATGAACGTGTCACACGTGGCGCACGTCCGCCATAACTCATGTCGCTCCGCTTACTTTCATGTAAATTTATGTTAAACCTCGGTCGAAGATGAGCGAGTTCATTAAAATGTATAAACATTTAGGTGGAACGAATCGTATAGCGGGTAATTCGAACGCGAGTACTGAATTCTCGGCTATAATTATTTCGGGACTATTATGCGAAATCGTTTACGATCATCTCCGCTGTGGCGAGTTCCGCATGCAAAATACGAATACGGAATATTTTTGAAATCAGGTAACTGTCATTTAAACGGTGTTACAATATACATATACAGAGTGCCCCACCCAAGTGGATGAAGCTATAAAACGGTAAAAGATAGAAAAACATAGGCAAATTTAAATGGTTTAAAGTAGTATATCACGTGATGCGTGTGTCTGCTCCAGAAGTGGTGGCGTTTCAACGATTTTTCATTCTACATTCATGAGAATATCATTAATAAATAGATGAAGTTTTTCCAATGAAAATGAGTCCAAACACGAACTCATTCGGACTATTTGTTATCAGAGACATTACAACTATCAAATTTTACCTTATGCAAAATGTTAATAAGAAATGAACCGAATGACATCGTGTTTGGACTCATTTTCATTGGAAAAACCTCACCTGTTCATTCGTAGTGTTTTCATTAATATATTATAAAAAATAGAAAAATTTTGTGTTTTGTTATACGATGACTCATTTGCATCGATGAAAAAACTCTTTGGCGGCGGCCGACTGAAACCTCGCCGATGCTCTATCTCTCCCTCTCCCAGATGATCGCTTCTCGAGCTATGCTCATAAATCTTGTGCTCGAGAAGGTGATGAAAACTAGTCCTAATACGGATCTCTGAATTTACTCAGTCCCGAATGCGAGTTCAGACATCCGTGGAACTCTGCACTTATTTTTAAATTTTCATAATTTTTCATAATTTTTCATTATTTAAGTTTCATTTTTTAAAACAACTAAAATATAAATCTTCAATTTTTTGAACGCCTACGTGTAACAGATATCACTGTAGCGCCTGTATTGCTGTTCGGATTTATTACATTAGATATTATTACATTAATAAAGGAAGAACAATGAAATAAAGGTACAACATATCCTATACTAGCATGTAACTAAATACAAACGCAACAAACATTAGTCTACATCATAGTGAAGTGTACGCGTATTCGATAAATCTTCAACATCGATTTATTCGGAAATGAAGTTTCGTACAAAAAAAAACATCACTCTACATTTTCGAGTTATTTTTCCATGTAGATTCACCTCTTTCCAGGTTGTACCACCAGTTCGGATGCACCCTGTAGAAAGGACAGTAATTACGGAAATATTTTATCAATTTCGTGAGTCAGTCTATGGACGGTTGATGCATTTTGAAATTTCTAATTACAAAACATTCAAATGCTCGTACTTGCGCGAAAACGCGAGACACGGTAAAGAAAACTCTTGTCAGATACGGACAAGAAATTTAATTACACATTCTGCGGCGTTGAAAACCGTCTAAGGGATTCTCGTGAGCGCTCCTATTTTTCTAGACCTCCCGATCGAGTTTTCAGTCGCTTGTAATTAATGTTACCAAGTTATCGAACACACGCGAGCGTTTCTCGTTAACGACCGTCCCCGGGTTCCTTCATCTTGGCCACGACTATCGATCAAATTCATTAAAAAGTAGCCAGTTAGCGGCCTGTGAAATTATTCACTCCACAATTATGCAAACGCCGTCGAGCAGCAACCCCGGACACGTGGATTAAATAACCATCAGGCGAATCGAAGCAACAAGTGTATGCTTGTACGAGCATTAACCGCTCGTGAAATAATGGTTCATGCTTTCCCATCTGATTACAGCGGAAAAAGAAAGCCATGGAGGTTAATTGAAACTCCACGTTTCGATCTTGCTCGTATGACAGTCCGATTACGCTAAAAGCGTTGTGCGTAGAAAATGAAAATGTTGAATCGGCGTGCGACAGCGGTAAAGAACATCGTAAGAGGGTAAATAATCGATAAAAGCTCCACCGGACCGTGTAGAAACCGCTTCAAAGCTGGCCTGTGGCCTGTATGGTTCAATATACATCCATGATCCTGTTTTTCCAGTGACTATCGCATTTTTGGACTAAAAGAACCTGTAACTATCCGATAGAGTCATAAATAACTTCCGATTTATCTTCTTGAATTTATTGATGATTTATTAAAGGATGACTATTGTTGCTTCTGCAGTACGTCTACGTCGTTGGATTCCGAGTCATGGAGTTTAGTACAACATTTCAAAATCTAGTAAGAAGTTTATTCTGCTACATGTTATAACGTTGTTCAAGAATCTGATCTGCTTCGCATCAGTCAAATTTCGATGTAGATACGTACTACCGAAAGTAAAGCGAGGGGGTATGGATGACTAGCCTTAAAGAACTTTGCCCTTGATGACTAAAGGTAGAGTTCGTTTGTAGAAAGCGTTCTACTTGGAAAATCTCGCAAAAACAAGCTTTACCTAGCTAAGGGTCTAGTCTCGCTAAAACTCAGTCTAAACTGGTGATGGCCACGGGAACTACAGCCTTCCCCCACTCCAGGTCTATCCCCTCGTTTTAATCCCCTCCAGTTCGCTCTTCGTTCCCCCTCGGTCCATCCCCGTCACAGAACATAGCCTATATGAGCTCCCGTGGCCATCACTGACTTTCGACACCAACTTCAAGGGCTGTTTTCACCCCTTCAAGGTGCATGATTGCCAATAAACAAAAATACGTCTCGAATATTTCTTCGAGATCTATAACATATCAGAATTGCATAAAAATCGGCGTGTGTCAATTAGGTAATGTCCCTTGTAAGTTTCTTTCAGTGCTTATACAGACAACCCCTTTATAACACGGCATTCCCACAACACGGTTCGAGAATTGGAGAAATCCCCGTACAACACGGCATTCCTACAGCACGCTTCGAGAATTCGAGAAAAAACATTATTCACTATTAATATGTAATGCTTTCGTTCAATTATTGATTGTTTTAATGAACATATTTCTGTTACTGTTAGTTATAAGAAGAAAATAATATAGTTTTGTTAATTTTTGGAACCAAACCCTGTTTTTTATACTATGTAGTTCCTTGTTTCGTATAACACGAATTCGCATACCATGGCATCTTTTTTAGGAACCTGACGACAGTGTTATACGGGGGTTTCCTGTATTATAATTGATTAAACATAATAAAAGCAAGCTCAGCGGAATACAACAAATTTACTTACTATTTCCTGCGCTTGTACGATCGGTGCTTTGAATGTATGAATATTTTTTTATCCATATTTGAAACAACGAACGTTACTTAAACGCTCGCCAAGCCCCAGCCCAAAGCGGCCGGTCGACAATGCGTTAAAATGTACCGATAAATCGAACAGATCCGCCGTCGACCTGTTCCTCGCATCTATTCTTCCGTTTCACACGTTTCGAAAGGTTCGAAGGAGGAATCGCGAGTGAGGAAAGACCGATCCAAGATAATTCACGGATCTTTCGGTATTCCAAGCCCTTCGCGGCGGTTCGCGTCTGATCTCGAGCGCGCTTCCATACGCGCGAACTTAATTAACCCGACGCGTCTGTTGCGCGTGTATCGGGCCTAGCTTTTTTCAACAGATAACACCGTGAGAGAGCTCCACGAGCCTCTAAACCCGGGCTTGGACTTGTGTGCCGTGTAACGACCACGATCCGCTGGAAATCAGTGGTTCTCAACGAGCGATTTATTTTTTTCCGCCGGAATCAGGAAGTGAGACCTCGTCCCGGTCATGAACGTTTCGAATCGTCGGTGAGATCGCCGGAGGATTGGAATTTATTTCCATCCTCGAGAACATTGAAGATGACGCCCGTCGAACGATATCGAATCGCTAACTGGAAACGTGCGACCGTCGTAATGGTGACAGCATCTCGTTCACGGATGAAGAATCGCTCGGTTTCTTCAGTTCACCGGGTTGCAAATTCGATGTACAGTTAGCTGCGTTTCCGGAAAGTTTATTAATCTGCATAGCGTGTTTCGTAAGTGTATATCAATACTTCAAGGGATGAATGTACGGACTAATTGTAAGATATGTAATAAGTATTTTATGAACGTAGGTAGTAGATGGTTTAGTGGTTTAGTTTCTACAAAAATTGTACAGCTCGATCGAATAGTAATTTTTCTTTCAGATCAGGAATACTGTTACTTTGTGGAATATGTACAACATATTTTTATTGCTTCCGTAAGCATAGATCCTAACGTTTTATCTTAGAAGATCGAAGCAGCTATGTTATGGATCCCACTCGAGTCAAGACTAATTCATTCAATTTTATTAATTACTTCCTAGATATACATTACATTATTGTTTTCTATAACTCGGAATTTATGATATTTATGAGGTACATTTATATAACAGCATTTATTGATTTTAATGTATAGATTCAACTCTCGTAATGTACACAGTATACTTTTTCAGAAAGTATTAAAAACCCGAAAAAAATTGTGGATAATTCCATTCGTTGTATTCACCGGGCACAGCACCGTTTTGCCACTCATTGCCATTTGTTTCGGTTATTATAAGACTTTTTTAGATTCAGCTTTTGATAATTTAGTGGCACAAAAAAAACATTTAGAGCAACTCCTTTTCTAAGAGTTGAAAAAATTATTTAAAAATAAAATCATGAAGTTACCAAACAGTAAAAATTATTGAAATCAACTATGAATGCATTATTCAATAAAGTACCAGTCTGATACAACAAATATACCTTGAAGTTTTCATTAAATTTCGACACTAACTTATCGAACGACTCAACAATTAAACACCTTCGCTTAAACATGAATTGTAATCTGAAATGAGCTGTAAAAGCGACAGTTGCTATGCAGCAATCTATTATTTAGAATGAACCGGCGTTCCGACGCGGTACAAATGGAAACATAATGGAAGAATCTTTTTGCTGAGGAAGCAGCGTCTCGACAGACCTTACGTATACGAAGAACCAGCATGAAAGGGATTCTCTCCGACACGACATGTAATTTCCTAGGTGTTCTCTGTCGATCGCACAAAAAGTTCCTTGGCATCATTTTTCTAGGGAAGATTGAAACGATAAGAACGGTTCTGTTCCTTGAGAGGAGGAGGTCGACAACGCCCGTTCGCTCGGTTTTAACGGGATCGAACCCATGAAACCGTCTACAAAGTCGTCGATTAACTTCAAGTACTGGATAATATACTATTCTGACAATACAACGTTTAGACATTAGAACAGAGATGGCCATCCGGAGCGACGCTTGGCGCCGCCCTGCCCCCACTCTGCGTACATTCCCCTCACGTAATAAGAAAGTGGAGATATAATCTCTAGATAAAACTCATGTCATGTATAAAAAAAATATTGTTCTTATAATTACGTTATTGTCTCTTCAGAAGCCGTACTTACTGACAATCAACGATGTTTTCAACATCATACCCAGAGCACAAGCTATATGAGAGGAATTGACGCAGAGTGTAGGTAGGCTGGAGCTACGACCAGCTCCGGATGGACATCTCTGCATTAGAAGTTCTACTGTATTAACCCTCGCCGTACTATGCCCAAATCTAATCGAACCCAGACGCACTAGACTTGCTTCGGCTGTTCGACACATAACCGTCGACGCCAGCCGTCGTTTCTTTCTATTACAGCGATATCGAGGCGAGCGAGCCTCGAAAAGTTCACTTTCTGATAGTATTCAGGCGGAATAAATGTTATTTTTCGTAACTTTTGTATTATTAAATTCTACTGTTACCAAAACTTCCCTTGTAAATAAGAACAGTATGATATAATAATAGAAACTCGGTTGACAATGCTTATATAAGCGAGAACGGGCTACGGGTCCGAACGGACCCAGGTGTCGTTATCCGTGCAGTTGTCCGAATTGAGTATTACGAAGGTTAAGGACAATCTTATTGACATACTCGCAGAGACATCGAAATAAGAAATTGTATTTCATTTTTGCAAGTGCAGTAGGACCTCGATTATCTGAACTATAATTAGTAATATTTTAACTCATATTTCAACTACGTTTCGCTAAGAAATGGTTATTTGATTTCTGAATTTAAAATACACGGTGGCACAGAATGAAGTACACACTGTTAGTAACAATAATTTTAGCTTGTAACTGATATAGCTTCACTAATTTTTGGATCTCCGGTGTTCAGATAATCGAGGTTCTACTGTAAATCGACATTTTCAACGATACACGGTAGACCTCTGTATAACCCAAGGGATACGTGCCGTGTTATATGAACCCGCATTATACGAGTCCCATAGGTTATATAAATACGGATTTTGTAGCTTTGTCACGAACCAATTCCTCTGATACTGCTTTGTTTACTTTTTTCCAGTGTACGCACTCTGACGATCTATTCTGTTCGCATCTTGTTTCGCTGCACTGCGGAACTTTCTTTAGAGTTATTTAACAAATAGCATCTCATTCTGTCTCATACACTTAACCCTGGATAACTAACCTTTCGTAACAATGACGATCGGAACATTTGAATCTCGTGAAATCGGACGACCCGCTTACTACATAAATTAATTATGCTTATTATTTGCTTATTTATTTATTAACACGTTGAACGCCACGGTGGTCACCGGTGACCGACATCTCAAATTTAATTTAATTGAATAATTATTGATTATCGCAAAACGCTGAGCAAACTTCATACTGAAACAATAATATAGGAACAGAAGAACACGACTGAGTACTCAAATCTGTTTTTTCTTTACGATTTATATGAAAAAAAAAATCAATTATAGAGTGTCTGATCGGGTATGGCCGTTTTCACTGTGGCGTTCAACGTGTTAATAAATTCAATACCAAATACAACTTTTTAATTTTATTTATCCTGTTTCTTTAGAAGATAACATATTTTTGTTTTTAAATAAAAAAAATTCAATTATATTCGTGTTTTCGTGAGCTGAAGAGAGATAACACCGGCTAATTCCCGGAACTGTCTCGATAGTTGTCGCGATTGGATCCCAGGCCTGCGACCACTAATCGGGCGTTACTGTACACAGGGTGGAACAATAACTTCGTTCACCTCTATTTGTAATAATATGAAAAAATGTTGTACAGAAAACTTGCACGGCATGAAAGGGAATATATTATGATGCAAATATTTTTTGCGTATGTGGAGGCGTAGTACAGATTTCAAGGTCATCTCTTGTTTTTTAAATGAGACGCTGTATTTTTTTATTCCTATGTGATAATCGATGTTGAAACAATTTCAGTGTGTGTTAGTAAAATAAACTTTATTACATTACAGAAGATGTTCGAAGTGGTGACCATTTGCGGCAACGCAAAGTTGCAATCTTTGTATCGCTGAATATTTTCCGGTGCAGCTGGTACTTCTTGATAAACAACATTTTCGAGTGCTCTCCATTATTAAATTCTAATTGGTTCTCATCCGATCACCGAAGTTAAGCTACATTGCCCACGGAGCAGCGGTAGGATGGCTGACCGTGTTTACTGCTTCTATGATGCTGTTCGCAATATAGTGATTCAGAACTCACCTAAAACTGCAGGTCCCCCGGCTAAATGATCATAGTAGTCGATGCTGGGTTACGCACAAATAGGAAGAAAAAACCTGCGTTGCTTCCTCCAGATAAAATTGCATACGCGTATAAAACTAAACTAGTATGAACTGTTACGAGCGACGTATCGAACACGTTGTTATTTGCTGACACGGCCGATCTTCCGAGCAATCCTAAAAATTCCTTCTGTATCATTTTCCCGGGGAAGATAGAAACGATAAGAACGGATCTGTTCCATTGAAAGGAGGAGGTCGACGCCGGCCGTTCGCTCGGTTTTAACGCGATCGAACAGATCGAGTCGTGTTCAGAGTCGTCGGTTGAGCTCAATCGATCGGTCATGCTTAACCGAACGTATAATCGATCGCGAGACAACCCGGACGAGTGGAAGAGCGTATCATCTGGGCTGGTTGCATCAGGAAATGCCCGACAACGCCGACGTCGATCTCGCCCCGGTAACGAGTTCTTGAAATTGGCCATTGATTTACTGGCCATAGATCGCGTCGACGGTCGGTTCCTTGATTGAATAGCACCGCCAGATACCTTCTATAAATCGCGTATAACTGTTCCGTGGTGGTTGCTCGGCCGAATGACTCATTAACACGTCGTTTCGCGTGTTTGCCAACCGATTATCCCGATCGCATGAAATTCGTCTCAGGATGGACGTACGTATACAGGGTGATTCACGCAACTGTAACAAGCCATATCTTTTTTTCGGTTCAAACTAGAAAAAAATGATACAGGAAAAAGATGAATGGTTCAAGGTGAACTACATATTCACGATCATATTTTTTTTGCAAGTCCACTGATGCAAGTGCATTTTGCAGTTGTACTATTTTTTTAAATGGAAACCTTCTTTTTCTTTTACTTACGTTAAATCCTCTTGTCATTCTACGTAAAAAAGTATTAGGGTAACATCGTCGAAAAATGATTAGTTCGCCAGATATTTTGAAAAAATATCTTTGTTGAAGGAGATGCTCAAACGTTTCGTTATAACGCTATGTAAATACTTCACAACAAGCACTCAAAAGAAAATTCGCTTACCTACAAGATATAAGGAAAAAAAGACAATATTCGGAATTCTGTATGCAGAAAAAATTGCGGACAGAGCCGTGTCCGGGGCATGACAGTTTTAAATAAATGTCTTCATTAAGGAAGCTCATACACGAAAAAAAGAAATAATAAAGATTTTACTTTTATTGCACAACAGTAACCAAAGATCACCTTGTTTATGAAAACAATGAAAAAGTTTGTAATGTTTAGGATGCAATGGTAAAGCGTTCGAGATACACACTCATCGTGTACTGTAGACGCCCATGGGCGTTCGGTGCAATGGCTCAGTGTGTACTACTGCAACTCGGCCGCACGTAGCGTCCGCATATGGTTAATAAATACATTAATTTAAATATCTCACGAACTAATCATTTTTTGACCATATTACTGGAATAATTTTTTACGTAGAATGACAGGAGGATTCTCTGTGGGTAAAAAAAGGGACGGTTTCTATTTAAAAAAATAGTACCACTGCAAAATGCGCATGCATTATTGCACCTGTGAAAAAAATATGAACGTAAATATGTAGTCCACATTGAACCATTCATCTTTTTCCTCTATCATTTTTTTCTAACTTCAACCAAAAAAAGATATGGCTTGTTACTGTTGCGTGAATCATCCTGTATACGCTCCCGCTCACAAGTCATAGGACACCTGCTAACATTTCATAGAGACCGAATGAACGATTGGAATCGTTAAAATGTTTAACAGGAGGCAGTCTTTTTTCGTATTTTACACAATTAGTTACACCTCCGACCGAAAGTTTGGGTAAACGTGCCAGTGAGAAAAGTATTCCTATACCTAGTGATGGGATTGATACGATATGTATTGATGATACCTAACAATTCGATACCTAAGTACTCAGGCGGAAGTATCGAACGGTACAGAAATCTCAGGTACTCGGTATTAATTTTTAATACCGATGCCTCGTGGAACGATACCAATCAATTCCAATCCTATGGCAACCAAGTACTTAGGTAAGTACCTATGCCATGAACAAAAGAATCTAAGTTTTCAGGTACTTTATGAATACAGGTATAAATACATTTAGGTACTCATAAGCATCCAATATTATACTTTTTGAATCTTAATTTCTTTATTAATTACTAATATTGCATTAACTATTAATCAATAGCAATTGAAGTAAAATATTGTTAAGGAATAATGTTTTATTCAATTTATTGTCTTTTAGTTTAATCCTAAGCAGGGTGAAGTATTATGAAAATAAATTTCTATTCTGATAATTAGACTGCGGATGTTTATGGAATTTAATACATCCAAATTGGTGAATGATGGACATTTCATAACTTAGCAAAATAAAAATGACATATTTTGAACATTTCAAGGATCAAATACAGTCCTGTTGAAACTTCATTTATTTAACTGCATCAGCATGGGAAATATGGAAGTCTGAAAATGTATGTTTGCATGAACATTCACGGTCTAATTATAAATAATATGTTTATGAAGGTAACATAAATGGGACTGAACAATATAAAGAATTCAATTAAGTTTACAACAGGTAAAAGAACGAGAATGTTGGCGCCAATCGGAGCTGTTAATTTTACAAACATGTTCATAAAAATTGGATGTTAGACGCGTTGCGGATGTTCCTCGTGAGTGACCATTGGAAAAAACGGTTGTTAGCTGACAGAAGAGATAATTGACGATGACACGCGTAAAAAGCTGGGGTCGAAAATGAACCGTTAACGAGTTCACTGACGATTACCGGCGTAGCTAATAAAACTCACGAGACGGAAGAATGATAGCAGTAATGAGGATGAATGATGCAGGAACGACGGAGTTCCTCCGGACTCCGGGCAAAAATATAAATTGTATCCTTAACGCGTTATGCATTGTTGCAATTTGTTCAATATTTTTCACGCTTCAAATAGTGGTTCAAGCGTAATTATTTTAAATTTAGTACTTTCAACAAGTGTACCGTACTTGCAAAATTTATTAAATCTAGAACCCTAGAATTTTATGAGAGTTGAATAAAAACTCTTGTAACCCTCAGGCCACAGAATTTAAATTAAAACGGAAAATAAGTCGATTAATACAATTATTTTTACAAGAAGTAGAATTTCTGCAATATCATCCCTTGTTAATGAAATGTTGACTTATAACAGGTTACGTGACTCACGCCGTATCTTTATATATCAGATAAGATTACTATAGGGCATTTCATAGATTATAACCTAATAGTCTGCGTTATGATTACGTTTATGCATTAAAATAAATTCCTAAGATATAATAAAATATTAAAGAATCATGAACGTAATGTAGTAACACAAGTCCTCTCGAAAAATACACTTTTGAAGAACAGCGTTCAGTGATAAAATGTTTGGTTTCTGAGGGTATAAAACCATATAACATTTACTCCCTGATGCTGAATCGTGTGAATTTTTACAAGCGGGTTGACCTGTTCGAAAGTGTCCGAAAAAGTATGACTGATAAGCAACGAAGAAATAAAAACCAGTCTTCAAAACTGGCTCAGACTTCAAGACAAAGAATTCTTTGCTGCTGGCATAAGAAAATTAGTGGAACGATAGAACAAGTGTATAATTGTTGCAGAGGATTATATATGTAGAAAAATAGATACAGTAGTATCGCGTAAGCTGACTGGGATTTTACCTGGTTAGCAGACCATCGATATCCCCACCAGTTCTTGGAACAGGCTTCGTGGAATGAGCCTCCGGTGTTACATTCTAAAACAAACAAACGTAACCTGGCTTTAATTCTCAAAGAGTTCGATGTCCTGATCTCCCAATATTTCTGACGTTTCGCTTGTCCCGGCAACCATACATTCTTATTCAGCGCCGGGAGCACCGGCCTTCCCCCACTCTAGGTGCATTCCCCTCATATAGGCTGTGCTCTGGAACGAGGAGCGAACTATAGGGGGAACTGGAATGAGGGGAATGGATCTTGAGTGGGGAAAGGCCGGAGCTCCCGTGACCACCACTGATTTAGGACCACGACATTTCGTATCAGGAATCTGCATCTCATTCGCACTCAATGAAGAAGAAACATACTCGGATTTTCCTGGAACTACCTCCCTTGATAGCCGGCCAGACATGATCCGTGCTACGGTCAGTTAACGCGACACTACTGTATATTGTTAGATTCATTGAATAAACCGTATTCAAACAACAGCCGATTGTCTCTGAATTTACTGAATGACGCCCCTATAATTAAAAAGTCCCTGAGGTCTATACATCCAAGTAATAAGAAAGAAGTTAACGAACAGTTATTTTCAATCAGAGGACTCGGGTCCGAAAAGTTATGGCTCCCTTCATTAGCGCTCGTCGGAGTAATCGCGCGATTTAATCGACTGTACAACGAGTTAAGGCCGCCTTTTCATTGTAAATCATTCGCCGGTGGCAAGGTTGCGAAGTCTCCGCGAGGCGCAAAACGGATTTATGATTACTTCTAAAATCAAAGTAATCCTTTAACGCCATGATCGATGATGAGTTTCCGCGTCGGCCCGCAGGCAGAACTAATCTCTCTCGATATTAATAGTTATTCGCGGTAATTTTTAATCGGACAACCCCCGATTGCGTCAGCGCAACCGAAATTTATTACTGGGAACGAAATATCGAATAAATTTATGAATTTTTTTACCCAAACTAAATGTTTTATTCTAGACTTTCTTGTCTTGAAGAAAAAAACAGTACTGTAAATAAACGCTCCCGCATTTAATTATTACATATTATTATTCGTCTCGATATCGTAATATTGTGTGAAATCGCACTTTATCACGATTTCATCACTTTATCCAGTGGATTTGACAAATTTTGTTGGTATGCGTATTGCTATTCAATGTTTTTAACATTGCTCTATGGTCTCTCCTCGTATAGTTAGTCAAGTATGAATGTAATTATATATTTTATTTAAATAACTACAGTTTGTAAACAAAAATTCTTTCAGCAATCGAAATTACGTAATTTCTTTTACAGAGTGTCTCAACATGAGTAACGTTCGTCATGGTCCTTTACAAAATTGAGTGGTATAAAAGTTCAGTTTCTAGGTGCTCTGCAAAGGTTTATTTAAAGATCAACTTATTTTTTTTAACGAAATGGAATACCTTTTTGTTAATATATCGTTAGATGAAAAAAAGAACAAATTCATCATTCCCTTATAATGCTACCTTGTGGTATAAGAAGATCAAACAATTGAATTTCAAAGCTAACGCCGTTGCTTTTTTTTATATGGCAAGATATAAAACAAGAAAATATACCACTCCTTAAAAAAATGAAGTTAACGTTAAAATCACCTTGAAAACCAATTTTTAAAATTTTCCTTTTATACTATCCTATTCTACGACGAAAATAGCAATAATATGCCTCTTACCTTTGTTTCATTTTTGTTTTTCCTTGCGTTCAATTTTAGCGTATGTCGCTGAATCCGGCTTTGGAGTCAAATAACTTCACTGTTTCTTTTTCCGACTTTTATATCTAACCACAAATAACAAAACTTTTGTACACATTTAATTTACCTGTTTATAATTAATACAAGCCTCGCGTGGGTGACAATGGACGCCTGTTGGGTAATAGAAACAAAAAAGTGTAATGGCACCCGCTTCGCGGGCCCGGTTGGCGGCAACGGCAGCCGAATTACGGCGGAAACGCACGATCGCGGCCGAATAGTTCGCGAGCCGCGCATCAATGTCGATCGACACTTGAAATATGCAATAAATTGTGTGTACAACCATTCTTTGAAGAAGTCAATAGTTTAGGAGCTATTTCAAACGGTAGTTACATTGGAGCAGAGTTTAAATAATTTCACTTTTTCTTGCGAAGTGACTATTAATTTGCTGCACTTTGTTCAATGATTCAATGTTACCATTAATTTATAAATTTCAAAGCTAAAAGGTTTGCTTCCTAAGCAAAAGTAAGACGATTCTTAAGTACAGTAAACTCCCGTATAACGCGAGTTCGTACAAGGCGAATTCCTACAACACGTTAAACATATTGCGACGACTTTTTTCATATAACGCAATTCTCGTACAACGCGCTACACAATAAAATGCAGGAATTCCTCGTTTACTTTAGCCGAGCATAGCATAGCTTGTTATCTCCATGGTTACATGGTGATTTCCTATAATGCGATTTCATACAACACGTAACGTATTAACCGCGTTATACGGGAGTCTACTGTATACGTATTAAGCACATCTCCTGAACGCCTATGGGCGTTCTCCGCGTAAGGGGTAACAAATTACTCACACCCTTATGAGAGCCGATATCATGCAAACGATTAATGAATCATTTTTTACTCTTCTCTGCGAGTGCTATACGCTTTTCAACCATACTCTTTTCTTAACAACCTGCATTAACAGAAAATAAAGTTGCCTCGCTCTTTCATATCCTCATGTCTATAAAGAAAGAAACGGCGTTAATGGCATTGTGTAAAAATAGAAAGACCAAGAATATCGTAGTAACGATAATATAAATTTTCAAGCTACGAGTTTGTCTTTATTGGTGTTGAGACTCAAGAGGAGCGTGTCCCGTTCACCAACACCGCGTTAGATTGTGAAATCACGTATTCGTGGCGAGGCAATTTCAGAGTCACAGGGCTGTTTTATCGAACCACACCACGTAGCAAACGCAAACAAACATCGACGAACGAACAAAAGGAGCTGGCAACTTGTACCTGTCCTTTTACCTATATCTCAAAAAATTTGCATCGTTACTGCGTCTACCTTTTAAATTTTTGTTTCTTTTTTTATTTACCACGTTCACTGCCATTGGATATCACCGATAACCGACATCTCATGGTCATTTTGTAAACAATGGTGATAATAATAATATTGGGTGATAGGAAAAGTTTTGTTACGTGTCTAACAGATGTCGTTGCTCTTGTAACAGTGAGATAACATTGTCAGAAATGGTTCTAAATATAATACCATTAAATAGAGTACACTCGCAATTGTTTCTTAAGAGCAGAATTAGATTGTCTCGACTATGTTTTTATGGCAAAAATAATTATTGAATATAATATATGAGTTTCGAAGCGGTTCTAAAGTTCCGACTACCGTAAAAAACCTACGAGAAGCATTCAGAGAACTTACTCCACCTGAGGTTACTATAACGCGATGGTTCGCGAAATTTAGGGGAGGTGAATTTGATCTCTCCGACAAAGTAAGGTCTAACCATCCGAGTGAAGTTCATGAGGATTTAATTCAATGATGGCCACGGGAGCTCCGGCCTTCTCCCACTCTAGATCCATTCCCCTTGTTTCAGTTCCCTCCAGTTCGCTCCACGTCCCCCCTTAGTCCGTCCATGTCCCAGATCACAGCCTACATGAGGGGAATGGACCTAGAGTGGGGATAGGTCAGAGCTCCCATGGCCACGATTATTAAATAATAAAAAAGTAAACTGAAGAATAACATCTTGCAACTCCAAAGCTAATGATACTTAGGATCCATGTTCACTAAGACTTGTTTGTTTGTTTTGTTGAGTACTAAAAACCCCTGAAGTTTGATCCCAACTTCTTCGAACACCCTGTACACTCCAACAATGTTTCTGGTGTTATGTTAGATCTAAAGAGGAAAACTGTTGAAGCCATCGGTCGTTGCGCAATAATGGAACAGTCGACCAGGTTTTTCCGACGAGATTACCGCAGTCTGATTACATTCCGTCGTAACAGAATTAATAATAAACCCGGCTTGATTGATAGAAGGTCATGAACAGCTTCAATCTTTTCCTGCTTCTCGACACTGTCGATACGTGACGAGGTTTAGCATCTAATAGAACTCGACAGAAGATTTAGCGATCGTACCGCGTCCAGTCCTCTCGTTGCTCCTTTTGTGTGTTCATCGGCTACTCCCACTCCTACCCGCGAAATCGACGACACACATGCACATGTTACACACGTGCACGAATCTACGGATGATACGGTCGTACACACGTAAGATCCAGCGCCTATAAAGGCTGGCGAGACCTGTTTTCGTGATTGCCGCGTCCTGAGAAGAATCCTGTCGAGAGCTCCGCACCAGGAATAGACCAGGACAGTCCTCTTCTGCACGCTACTCTAGACGGTATTCAGAATTTCTGCACCACCGACAGGTAAGGGAAACTTATCACCTTCAGCTGAACTTTGTATGAGTTATGGTGCCCTCAGACGATCAATATCACGTTCGATGCCGTGTGGGTCACCGGTGACCGGCACCTCAAATTTAATTTAATTAAATAATTATTGATCGTCACAAAATTCTGAGCAAATTTCATACTGAAACAATATTGTAGAAACAGAAGAACACGACTGAGTACTCAAATCTTTTTTTTCTTCGTAATTGATATAAAAAATAGTAAATTATATCATGTCCGGCTAGGTATGGTTGTTTTCACTGTGGCACTCAACGTGATATATGTATATGGTCAGTATTATTGAACGTGTGAGGGACAGACTGACGTACTATCAATATTTAAAATACTGATGATGTGGTTTGATGATACCTAAAATATTTTTAGTCTTGACAAAATATTGACAATAAGTATTGATCGTTTGATAACTATTATTGACAATACCTCTGTTAGGACATAGCAAAGAGTCGGTTTTAAATTTACGATGCTGTCGTTTAAGGCTATCTTTGCGGGACTAGATTCAACAGTTCTTTAAAACATATGCTGATCATGCGAAAATAATTTTGGAATTCTTTTGGGGTAGATATATGAACTTTATTTAATAAATTTACGTGGGAAAACGGTTTTCTCCTTAAAAGCCATTCCCTAGCGCATACTCTTTTCTTTTTTGTTTTCTTGATCGGTAATGCTGAAATAATAGCTGCACAAGCTTTCTTTTGATTAGAAATCGTTGAATGCCAACTCGAAACTGAATGTATTGTCAATAAAGGGCTCCCTTACATGTATAATCGTGACACTTATACATGTGTCTTTTAATGGAATAAAATAATTTTGGAATTCGTAATGTGACTTTATTTTTTTTAATATTAGACATTTCATTTGAAAGTACTCGAATACTTCCACGACTCACTGTGTATCATAGCAAAAGGAAAAATCAAGATAAATAATCCAAAGTTATTTATCGTCATCAGGAATAGGAGTTATTAACTCTTCGGACATTTCAGTTTGTGTCAAATTTTTCAAATAATTACTTTCTCTACTTTTAATGTTGGCAACTTAGCTGCACATTAACATAATCTATCTGAAATAAAGGTTTTGCAAGCCGATTTTTGCCATGTTTCAAATAAATATATTTGCAATTTCGATTAGCATCTAAACTTCTGCTGACTCGATTGCAGAGATTTCAAAATGTATTCATAATAAATTGTTTCCAGATGAAATTTGATTTATTTGTAACTGCAATAGCTTTAACTCATTCTCGAAGATGAAAAAGTAATATAAAACATCTAGTTACTTCTTATAGAAAAAATAAAATATACAAAATATGAAAATTAACGTTAAAACAAAAAGCTAACGTTTCGAAGTCTGTAGACATTTTTTGAACCTCCCTTACGCATCTTAGGGTTAATATTGTAATAATAGTATAAGGTGATACCTATGCGTTTGAAAAGTAAAATATTCTTTCCTTCCAGGATTTATACTTAAAATAGGGCATTATATTGTGTCTGCTTAGGTATGGCAGTTTTCACTAATCCATTTAACGTGTTAATGTTTTCGAGTTATTCGAAACTCCATTGTCTTGAATGAAACGTATTTAAGGAATAATTCGAAGGTGTAAATATTATATTCTGATCGGCAAATAATTTCTCTCAAGGTTATATTTTCTAACACTTTAATCATATCGATGCATTTTTAAATGGCAACGAATATTTTTCTTCGTACAATTTTACAGCCGACATCAAGATGACTATCTTCCACCCTAACATGGTAGTAGGTTTAACCTTTGACACTGCTTCTCGTGTATGTGAATACACACTTCGAATCGTACTGTTTTTAATCTGCATATCGATAACCTTCTGATTCGGTCACCAGATGGATTTCATTTAGCAAATTCGAGCGATCAGCAATCGTTGTGGGGACATGAGAGAGTACGGTCTACTAGAAACAATAAATATAATAAATCATTAGACTGTTCAGAAGGTTCCTAGCGAAATTTAGTGAAAACTACAAGGTAAACTTTGTGTACTAAGTTCGTACTCAATTAAGTTTCTTTAAATGACATTTTATCATTTATGTGGTAATGTCGTGATTCTATTTTCAAAAATGTGATGTTTGTGAACCTAGAATTCTCCCAGATGACTTATGCACGACTCTGTTATCGATTTTTTTATTCGTAACAAATCGTTTTAAACAGGTGGGTCAGGTTAATTTTTACTCAGATGTTCGTTAAGCAATCAAATGATAAATGCTTATAAATGAAGAATGTAATGAATAAGCTTTGCACAATATTGGAATAGTTTGTAATGTAACATTAATATTACAAAGCTTTGTATAATATTACAATAGTTCAAAAAGTAGATTGTTTTGTATGAGAAGCTCTTGTCACTTAATTGGTGAATGTGTTAATGTGCCGAGTTCTTCCCCGTGTCTAATCCTCTTTTTGCAATTTACATTCACGCCAAAGCAACTAGTGTCCCTTCTTAACGATGCAAAAAAAAGTAATAAAGTAATAAAGATTATTGAACGCAAGCAAGCAGAGGTTGTCGTTAAATAGGATTTCAAGAAGCGGCAGAACCGGTTGCACGATGCTCGTTTCGAGGTACCTTGAAAATGCATACGGAGAGCTGCAAAGAGTAATATCACTAATCCTGATACGAGGAAGATCTATAAATTTTCAAACAGAAATATACCATTGCATTTTTATCTCGTATGCGAGTCACGCCTCGCCCACCTCCTCCTACTACCGATAACTGCTGCGATGAAACCAAGCAAAATGTAGTATTTTAGAAGGACTGTATTTAATGTAATACAATAATGATTTATCAGATCCACTCATGAAAAGATTCTTCGTGATCCCTCCAAACCTTCAGTAATGCTACGCTTTAAATATAAGATATTTAACTTCTTCAAGGATAAATTTAATCAACTTGTAAAAACTAGAGTTATTCATTATGAATAGGCGCCTGATATAGCCGCTCACAGTGTACTGTCGACGCACATAGGCGTTCGGTACATTGACTCACTGAATATTACTGCTGTTCGGCCGCACGCAGCATTCGCCTCGTTTCCAAGCAGCCCGCAGTCGAAGGGTTGAACTAACAAGGGACCTCGTTCAATTGATGCACGTCTATTTTTATGCAATTTTGGTATAATATAGAATTCAAACACATATTTGATGTGTTTTTTTCTCAACTGACAAACGTCCATATTGAAGGGGTGAAAGCAGCCCTCAAACTTAGGGTTGGAAACTATTAGGTGTAGATAAAAAATAAAAATTAATTCTTGGCATTCAAGGGACCATTAACGATGTGTCGAAACCAATCGTGTACCCAAAGAAGATCGGCGAGTACGAAATGTGAGCATAATTCGCAACGTAATAATATCTACTGTGACGGTGAAACTAAAACTTTTAATTTATTACAACTTCTTGTATGGATCTATTCCTCATGAATACAAATTCTGATGAAAATAGTCTAACGTTTTATGAAAAAAAAATTTGCAAAAATAAGTTCATTTTTAACATATTTTTTTACCCAAATAAATTTTTCGAAAATCTGCTCATACAATTAAATTTATCATTTAAAAAGTCACAATTTACATTTCGAATTTTCAGTTTATATCTACTAGTTTCTGAGATATTCGATAAAATAGCTTTTTCAACCACAACATTGAGAGCTATTTTCACTCCTTCGACATGGATACTTATCAATAATGGAAAACGTATATCAAATATTTTTTCGAATTCTATATCATATGAAGATTCCATAAAAATCGGCGTGTAACCGTTGCGTGACGTTCCTAGTTAGAAATAAAAATAGAAAACACTTCAAAAACTCTCGAAAAATAATGTAGACTCGTCTGTTGGTATTCCTGAAGAGGTTAGTAAAATACCAACCAGGAAATGGGATTCTGAAGAATTTCAAATTGACTGTTTTCAGGCTTTTGAAGATGTTGCGGCTCTTGCTTTTGTTGCCCCTGGTGGCAGCCGCACCGGCGGACATATCCCGGGACAATTACATCATAAGCATCGAGAAGGGTGTCCTGAAGGACATTCAATTCAAGGGCGACGTTCTTCCAGAACAGATCGATCTATCGAGCATGAACATCAACACACTCGAGAAGAACGCGTTGGACAACATATCCGGGATCAAATCCCTGAACTTGGCGAACAACTCTTTGGAATCTCTTCCGGAGTTCATATTCTCGAACCTGACGAGCGTGGAGTACTTGTCACTGGCCGAGAACAAGCTGTACGATTTGAAGTACGCGTTCGTCGGCCTGGAGAACCTTCGAATCCTGAACATCTCCTGCAACCCGATCTTGCATCTTCGCAGAGGTTATCTGTTCGGTCTGACGAAGTCCACGACGATCCTGACGGAAGGCAACGCCCTGTGGAGCATAAGCACCGGAGCGTTCACGAACTCGTTCCTAAAGAATGAACAGGAACCCAAGAGTCTGAAGATCGTGAGGAGAGAAGCAGATCCTGAACAAAAACACAACGAAATGGAGAAAACCGTGGATGCGGCGGCTAACTACCCGGCCTTGAAGACAGAGTACATATACTCGAACAAAATCCTGAAGCAGGGACAGAAGTTGAAGTTGTGCATGCCTAATCAGATCGTCACTTCGCTGGAGCCTTTGGAGGAAGGCAAGCAAGTCACTGGAGGATGTTTAGAGATACCGATCGACGGATTCAAGAAGGCAGTGAGTCTCCGTAATTTGGGTATCAAAGGTTTCCAAGAGGGCTGGTACCAGCTGCAGTATTTGCCGGTATTTATACTGGATCTGGCTAACAACGAAATCATGGAGATCACGAAGGAGGTTCTGAACGAGCTGCCTGAGGACCTGACGTACGTTAATCTGATGGAGAACAGGATCAGAGGTATCTGGAGCCAGGTGATCGAGAACAGGTACCTGAAGATGTTGAATCTTAGGAACAACCTCATCGAGAACATCGAGGATGGAGCTCTGATCAATACGAACCTGACCAGTCTGTTCGTGAACGGCAATCAATTGAAGAGCCTGTCCTTCGTCTCCAGTTTACCAGAAACCATAACAGAGCTGGTTGTAACGAACAATCATATCTCTTCGATCGCTGACAATGTTTTCTTAAACCTTCCTCGCCTAACCTATTTCAATCTGGCTGGTAATAAGATCAGCAAGCTTCAGGATAACGTGTTCAAGGGGCTGAACTCTCTGGAGGTGTTCGTCATGACTAGGAACAGCCTGAAGGAGATCGAACCTCAGGCGTTCAATGGCCTGAAGAAGCTGACGACCCTCTATCTTTATAGAAACTCCTTGAGTGAGCTGCAGAAGGGCACGTTCTCCAATTTGGAGAGCCTGTACGACCTGAATCTAGCCTGGAACAAGTTCCAAAAGATCACCAAGGACACGTTCGCCAATCTGTCGCGAACTCTCGATTCCCTCTACATCGATTTCAATGAAATAGAGATCCTCGAGGGGGACAGCTTCGTGGACATTCCATCAAACAGTTTGTCTCTCAACGGGAACAAGATATCGAGGATTCCACGAGGCGCCTTCAACCTGCCCAATCTTCGACATCTGTTCTTGAATAACAACACGTTTACGAGCATCGACGGCGACAGTTTCGAAGGTCTGCCCAAACTGAAGCGCCTATATTTGAGCTCGAACAGGATTACGGACGTACCAAAGGGATCCTGCAAGAATCTTGGAGGCTTGGACCTTCTGGACATTTCGAAAAATCCGTTCGAGAAGCTGGAGAACGGAGCTCTCTATGGATTAAGCTTGGCTAAAGGCAATTCCGTGTACGTCTACAACAATCAGCTGAAGGAACTTCAGGGTGGTGTGTTCGACGACGTCTAATTGGACCGAGATTTTTGATTATTGAAACAGGCGATCGTACGGGGGATTCGATGGTTTCTGATATTTTAGAATAGTCAGAATTTTATGACAAGCTCGATTATTGGGGTAAAGGCTACTTTTGGACGAGGATCTTATGACGCTATGCTCTGATTGCTCGATGCTCAGCCTCAATACTATTAATTGCCTCCGCTGCATTTCTTCGTGTTCGCATAACTTCGTCACGCATGTATGTTTCTTTCCATCATCGAGAACATGCACGTTTTATCATCTTTTTTTTACATTTCTAGTTAGACGTACGGCAACGCATCTTCATATTTGTATCAGCTGAATTAAAGTCCTCATAAAGAAACATGGTTTTTACAGACGATTTATCCTTTACAAATCCTGAACACACGTCGTTTCCACCTGCAATCCTGAAGTCCATTATTTTTACTTTTGACCTTTTGCAATATTCTTTTCTTTGAGAAACTTCCACCCTTTGCGCTCCACTGGCGCTGCTACAGCGATGTATTACAGAATACATTGTTTCAACGCATACCATACAATGGAAGACATCGAGATTGAAAATGCAAGTTTTGTTTATTGGAACACAGTGATGGACACCGAAATTGCGGCCTTCCCCCACTCCAGGTCCATTCCCCTGGAGGGAACTGGAGGGAACTGAAACGAGGGGAATGGACTTAGAGTGGGGGAAGGCCGCAGCTCCGGTGACCATCACTGTCGCAACACAACCGAATTAACAGAATAAATGGGCTCAATTTTAACCCTCATCCGTCCCTCGTGTCACTTTGACACATTTTTCTCACAAAAATTCGATAAATGTAAAAGAACAGTATGCCCTTCGCATCACTTTATTATCTGTGAACGTTGCGAACAATCTTAAGCCTGACTGTACTGAATGTACAGAAATTTCATTCTTATATTCTGAATAAAAGAATTTTGCAAATTTAACTATTTATCGTTTCATTGTATTCATTTTTTACCATCAAATTGACACCAAGGGACAAATTCAGGTGGAAAAATGAGGGACGGAGAGGGTTAAATTACGAGTAGAGTATTCCACGAACATTTGTAACGGCGTTTGGGTATGAGAAATTGCAATAAACCGTGGTAAGGGAAGTTGTCATCACCTTCTCGAGCGCAATATTTATGAACGTAACTCGAGTAGCGATACCCTGAAAGAGAGCCTCATAGAGCATCGGTCAGGTTTCCCTCGGTCGACAGCGGTTAATCTTTTATCGACAGAAATAAGTCATCGTATAACGAAAGCAACAAATTTTTTATTTTTTATAATACATTAATGAACATATCACAAATGATCAGCTGAGGTTTTTACCAATGAAGATGAGTCCACACACGACCTTATTCGGTTCATTTGTTTAATTAAAATCTTGCGTAAGGTGGATTCGATAGTCGGAATGTCTCTGATAACAAATAGTCCGAATAAGGTCGTGTTTGGACTCATTTTAATTAGAAGAACTTCACCTATCTATTAGCAGTATTCTCCTGAATATACAATGAAAAACAAGAATTTTTAGTTCCGTTATAGGGTAGCTCACTCTTCGCACTTATAACTCGAAAACGAAGTCAAATAGAACATATGTTTATATGAACTTTTTTTATTCTTTTGATGTGTCGAAGCCACCCCTAAAGTGACTCCCATGTATTACGGGACACCCTGCATGCAGGAATCATAGGAAGATCGAGGACTTGCGGGAAAGCCGTGCACTGCTTGTCCCTCTACTGGCGAGTACGGGAAATGTCGCCACACTCGCAAATTATTTGCTACATGAAAAAATATTTCGAACAAAAATTGCATGGTATCAAGGAGGGCATACAGTGCAATAGTGCGTTCTTTATTACCTTACATTCTTATCGAGATACGAAGATTACCTTCAATTTTTTAAATGGGATGCTTAATATTACTTCCTAAATTTATATGAAGTATCAAACGTTGCGTAAAAAAGTATTATACCAAATAGAGACTAAAGTGAACAGTTCCTGAGACATTATTAAAATAAATTTTCATTCAAGCAGTGTTCGAACTGTTTTCCGTTACAGGCAATGCAACCGCGTAATCGGATAATGAACGAACGGGAAACTCTTTGATGTATTTCCATAATTCTTGCAGTACTTGCAGTAATGACGATACCCATATGTTCAACGGTCATTACTGGCTCGCGATGAACTTAATTTTTTAGTGCACCCCAAAGAAAATTATCAAACGACGTTAGATCTGGCGAACGAGCTGGCCATAAAATGGTACCGACGTCAACATTTCCACGGTAAGATATTTCATGAGACAGAAATCTCAGCAACAACTTGAAAATGTAAATGTATATACAGGGTGAGACACGTAAAGCGTGGCAATTGAATATTATCGAAAATATTGGTGATATGAAAAACTGTTGATAGGGAAAATTTAAGCATTTTGGGGGGCACACTTTTCATCGCAATTCAATTTTTTGTACGTGAAAATGTCAAGAACATGTCGAGCTCATCGCCTTTTTTGTTAAATAGAACTACATATATTTTAATATACATAAGTATAGTTCACACCAAGACGAATCCAATGGCCACAGTCACTCAAGGTCAATAATTACTTGAAAAGAAACAAATCTTTTTGATTTCAAAACACGTTGACTGCTATGGGAATCACCGGTGACCGGCATATTAAATTCTATTTAATTAACTAATTATTGATTTTGGCAGTATTCTGAGCGAATTTTATATTGCAACCCTAACATAGAGAGTCATGTACACGATTGAATACTTAAACATTTTCTTCCTCTGTGACATATAATAAAAACAGCAATTTATATTGTGTCTGATTAGTGATGACTGTTTCCACTGTGGTACTCAACGTGTTAATGTTCTGATTTTTTTAGGCCCACAAGGTGGCCTACCTCTTTAACGGAAGATCCATCTATGGAGGACATTTTGTCCCAGTATACCTACTAAGCGACGTTCTATGTCCTGCGTCCTTTTTTATTCAGCGACACGGCGACTAATTGCGATTTAATTCACAAACGATGGCCGACCGTTCGAGGGCAAACGGCGGAACGTTACGGCTGCGTGGGACAATCATAAATTCCCGGCTAATTGCATCTATAAGAGGCGTCTTCAAAGGAACAGGCCGTTTCATTATCGTGCCTCCTCGGGGTCTAACGACAACGAAGCTTTTGAGTTCGGGACACGTTCGCCCGAGGAAAAACAAGCGGGCAACGCGACCGCGGCAATTTTCATAAACTGGTTACTCGTTCGTTCGCTTTCTCCTGAATATCCATGCAACCGGTACACGCACACACAGGCACGCGTATGCGTATGATGTGTAACGTACGGTGCATAAAATGAAGCCGGTGGTTTACGACCGGCTGGCCTTGACTTTCACGGGAACCTTAGACACACGAGGTGCGACCGGATTCTGAAAAGATCGACACACTTCGCGATCGCCGGAAACTCCCCTCGGTTTTCGCCATTCCTCTGAACGATCGATCACAGTGATCTGGCGAATTAAGATTTTTTATTGCGAACTTTCTTTTTTATTCGTAATGTATGTCGCATCGACTTCAAGATTATTAGCGACGGCTTAAGGAACATCTGCAATTACATTTGATTATTTAAGGTAGACGTACCATTTGTAACCACCTGAAGGATTTCCGTACCATTTACTGATACATAAATTAAGAAAAAATGTATACACAAAAGTGGAGAATATATCAGTGTAGTACAAAATATACAGAAAATCAAAACATTATAAATTGAACAATGTTTTAAACATAATTATTTCAAATATCACTGTATGATCATGCAAAACCTTTTTGAACCATTTGTGGCCACAAGAGCACTACTTTTAGCCAGCCAGCTTTCCATTTGTGATCACCTGTACAGTTGGTAATACGAAAGGCTTAGAGTAGGATTTATAGCTTTTAATTAACTACAAATGCTTATTGCTGAACAAATAATACAATACTTGCTGTACAAAGATAGTATTAATTGCCAATATTGGAATAAATGAAAGAGTGGCCATAAATGGTACCTACCTATGTTACATTAATTTGTTCATTAATTTCGTTTCTTTGGTGAAATTCAGCAAGTCCAGAATTTGTTGTCTTGGAAGTAGTATAATGGACTGGCGATTACGAAGAGTGATATTTAGACTACCAAGTTTTGACGAAGAGGTTTTATTGTAAACTTGACACAACTTCGTTCTGACAGAGCTACTGCGGTACTGAGCTAACGCAACACACTGAAGTCGTACAATGTGGTTACCTAGGTTTTTAAAGGGATTTCTGATTCATGCGGAGTTTCTTGAAGTAGGGGAAAGATACAGAAAACGGCCAAAACAAATGAGTCACAGGCTGACGCGCGGAGATTTGCGATGTAGAAAAATATGGGTGTACGATTCAGGCGGTTTTAGATAAAGTATTAGACAGGGCTAGTACATTACAGTAGTCTGGCTCGTTGACGGCACAAGCGAAATTCCCATTTTTCCCGGACGTTCCCCTGAATTTTTATTTATATTGAAAAAAGTTTTAAACATTTGACGTAACGAACGTCTTAGAATGTAGTGAAGACTTTGAGAAGTATCAATAAGATGCAAAAGAACGCTCTTCATTATACAGGGTGAGGCATTTAAGACTGGCCACCTGAATAATTATACGTGAATTGATCTATTTATACATACAGATAATCATAATTAAAATACAAATTATTTATTAGATTGTATATTGATAATAAAGTAATAAATATACGATATTCTAATTAAATAATACATTAGTACTTTCAGTGATAGAACAAAATGCTTGTTTTCCTAGTAAAATCAAATAACAAATACCTAAATTTCAAATGAAATAACAAAAATTAAAATAACTTGTTTGTGAAATATGTTATTAGTCAACCAACCTCAACTAAGGTAAAGTAAGAGAGCACACAGTAAATAAGATATAAATTGTGTTTCCATAACGCCCAGACATGCTGAAGTTGTCAATTTCTTCACATTTGATGAAGTCATACTTAAAAACGACATTACCTATGGAATGACCCGATATTCTTGTAGACCACATTATTTTGTAATTTCTGTCGCCCATTCTCTAGGTCCCCTTTTCGGTAGTACCTCGAAAATGATTAAGTCTCATCCTTCTTCAAGGTGTCTTCGAAGGAGAGCTGACAAAGAAGAAGCGCATTCTCACATACCAACCGCTTCTCGTTCCATGGCGAAGGTCCCGAGCAATTTCGTGGCACTGACACTGTATACCTGTGTTCTCCACTTCCGGTTTAGCCAACGGTACATCTCTTAGGGTTATCGAACGTGTGTCTGCCAGCACTACCGTTTGACGTGTCTGCAAGCACACACGGGCACAGGATAAGCAGACAGGCGAGAATCTTTTTTTCCTTCAGCCGCGGAGCAACGATGTCCGCCGCGGGCGTTATTCGTCGAACAAACATTTTAATGCGATTTATGTAATCGCGGGGCCATTGGCACGTACAGTGCGCTGGATCCACGTCATTGGACTCTGGGAGAAGTCTCGAAGTTCTTTGCACCGATGATCGATCCTCCATGTGTCTTCTTTTTCTACTTCTTCATCCTTTTTCGACGACCACCTGATCTTGTGAGAATATTACATCTTTCAGAGTCACTTATACCGTGACAAGGGTGATTCTTCCTGAGATTCTTGAGTCCCCGCTGAGGTAATGCTGTATTTCGATGGGATTAGATTGACTACTCAAAAAAAGATAGGGAATCGGGTTTTTACAGTATTATGAGCGATGTATGAAATACCAGAAATGAAATAAACATTTCGTACAGCAGCTGTCAAACCACAATTATATCATGCAATACTGGAAATATTTACTGCATCGTCATCGAGTTGACATACGTGGCACGCACAAATTTTGATAGCAATATGGTTGGTACAATGATTCGTATTCTTCCCGCTCATCGTTTAACTAAACTGAAGTCAGGCATCTGTTTTTTAAGCAAATTCGTTTCAGAACTCCACTTGCTGCAGTGATTGATCTTTTTCAGACTCTTACCTTGACCCTGTTAAAATCTCCTTTCTCTTTTTACATTTTTAATAATCTCGACACAGTCGATTGGTGAAATCCAACCCCTGCTGCGATTGCCCTCGTAGAAAGGCCTTCTGCATGCGATGCGACAATAACAGATCTGTTACCAGGTGACAATTCAATACCCTTCGCCATGTTGCACTGCTTGACTCTGCTGTCAAACCGCCGAATCACGCGCTACTATATACATTCAATTGTTAAGTTCACTAAGATGATACAGTCATGTAATTTTGTTGCCAAATAGTAGCCACTAAATCTTAGTCGAAAACCACACAACAATATTTTCGCTATTCTTATTAATATAAAAAAATAGTATTTAAAGATGTTGTATGGTATCAAGGGAGACGTAATATGACCCGACCAATTTTTGTCTGCGTGGTCATAGAAGAGACTTCAAAGTCATCTCTATTTTTTCAAATGGGATGCTATATTTTCTCTATTGCAGCGTGATGGCCGGTGTTGAGGCGATTTCCGCAGGATGAAAGCAATTTTATCAAACAATTACCAATCCCTTTGAAGTTTTGACTAAAATCTACGTTACGTTGATGGTGTAAAGTAAGAAGTGTATCAATAAATAGACGAATATTTTGTATACTCCAGCAAGTGCATGGATACCGTCGGATACGGGCCATAGCATTTGCATTGTGTTACAAGAGTTATCTCGGATACGGGCGGGAATTCGTTATGAAAGTTTAACTGGATGAGCGTAAGTATAGTAACATTTTTTCAGCGTCAACGATGCACGTTTATGTTTGAAGTTTCTCCACCGAGCGGAGGTAATTCGACAAAAAACGATGAAACGTTCAAGGGTATGTAGGTCGCTGGACAACAAAGAGAGTAAGAAGAAGCAGTGTCATGAGATCTCGAACACGCACCAACCGGAGAAAATGCATTTTCATGGGAGAAAGGCCCAAAAGTCAGGGTCACTGAACTGTCTCATCACATAAACACTGTGCGTGCGTGTGCGTGCGCGTTCGATGCCCAGAAAACGTTCCTGTCGAGGAAGCCTACCTTTGAGGATACTCAAGTTCAATTTTACCAGAGATTTATGAATGAAGAAAGTATCACAGGACAGTGGAAAACGATAGAGAACACACGGTGCTTCAGACATGTTGCTCAAAAGGTTCTATTCTTCAAAGAAAGAAAAAATTCGTAAAATGTAATTAGGGTCAGTACCTATACTGTCTTGATCATTATCGGCGGTATAGGCCGCTTTACATAGATTTTATGTAAGAATAATAATAATATTAATAACTATAACACCAAGCGTACAGTTGTTTGCTACAGTGAAATTTACAACATTCATTACAATAATATTTAATATAGACTGTTTAGAACTTTACTTACGGACACACTTACTAAGATGATTCACGAGTTGGTATAATAATTTTAGCGGAAAAATAAAAATTGTTTTCATTTACTGTAGAAATGTTTAAGCTTGAAGTTATTCGATTTGAAACTGTTTGTTTATGGAGATAGAGGGCGTCGAAGTCTAAAACTTTGTTCGGTGATATCTTTAAAACCGATTAATATTTTTTAATGCAACTGGTTTTATTTGCAATTTTACTCTAAATAGAAACTTTTCTGTGCGTAACTTTTTTCTCGTGGCCTCACAATTTTGTCTCAAATTAGAGGTTGAAAATTTAGGTATAATTAACATTAATCTTTTTTAACTTTCTGGAATTAATTTTTAACGCTCTAAAAATAAGACCATTTTTTCTTTCAAAATTCATTAGTTACAAAGATACACCTATTTTTATTTTCAGCAAAGGAGAGTTACAAACTAGTTTTTGACGCCTTCTATCTCCATAAGTAAATATATTCGAATCGAATGACTTCAAACTTAAGCTTTTCTACAGCGAAAGAGATCTGTTTTATTTTTTCGCTAAAATTTGTTTACCAATTCGTGGTTCTCCCTTGTTAGTTCACGATTTTTGGTGTGATTTTCATATGCAATGAAAGAAAAAGAATCATTTACTATTGCGCTATGGACGCCTGCACTGCTATTTACAATCAGCTGTTCAAATATACTGGACAGGCTCAATTTGAATTTCTTCTCATGAGGAACATTCTGAAGTATTTATTACACATTTTTCACTATAACTCCAGTGGCAAACATTTTCGAATACATGTCTACGATGTTTTTACTTTTATATCTCATAAAACTCTTGCTGTGAGTTTCAGCTACTTTTGAAACATCCTATAGAACAGATTTTGATTCGTTGCCAGATAGTGGTTCCATTTGGGTTGAATTTCTTTGACCGATGCTTCAACGTGACAAGAAATCTGAATGCCACAATACGATTCATTCTATTTTCTCTTTTCTAGTATCTCGAACAATACTTTGAATAACATCAATGTAACAAACTTCTGTTTGCGACATATTCTGCGCCCACTGATGTTTACCTAATTTTTCATTTTCTGTTTGACACTTCAGAATTCTAATGCTAATTTGTCAAGTGGAATTGAGTTTGCCTTTGCAAATATTATTGTTCATAATACTTCATATTCTCTTTCTGTTTTTAGTACTACTTTTTTTTGCTTATTTCACTGATTTTAGTTTTCTAATGAGACATTTAGTCGATGTTCTTTACAAAAGAGTAATAAAATAAAGCACATTTGAGGCAAAGAGTATTACATTAGGTGAAATTCTAAATGCGCATGCATTAGTAAAACGAAACAAACAGCGGAAGCCTTGAAAAAACTATCATTAATGTGGTTCTTATTATACAATAGGCTACATGGAACGTGTGACCAGTACACTGGCTATTAGCACCTTCATACGTTCCGCCTTCACCATACGCTGTACGGACTAATCAACAAAAGTGTTAATTATTATCGACAGAAAATCCCGACAGTATTTTCCAATCGGCCTAATGGATGCCGCAGTACATTTACAATTCATTAAACTCAGTGCAACGTTTTATTATTATTTTTGCATTACGTTTACAACGTAGATTAATTTGATAAAATGATAATTAAACCAGTTTGAATTATTATTGTTCATCACGTTGTTAATATTCGGACAAAACAGTGTGCGTGTTATGAATATCAAAAAATTTCATTATACAGTATGTCCCACGCAACTGGGACAAGCAGTATTTTCCAAACGGTTAGAGATGGATAAAAATGCTATAAGTCAAAATTATATGGTATCCAATGATGCATAATCTCGAAATAATTTTATGCATTTTTATGAATTGGTGCATCTGTAAAATCCTATTGCATATTTTTTTTAAATAGAATCCTCTAGTTTTTACTAGACTATTCGACGCAGTTTTTTAATCTGTACAAGAAAGTACTAAGGTACTTATGTCCTAAACCTGTTAGTTCAACAGTTATTACAGTTAAAAGTTTGCTAAATTGCTTTTCTGCTTATCAGCACATTGTCGCTGAGATATTCTCCTGTACTATTGCGCATTATTTACTACGCATTACAATGTTTCTAAACATGAATCCATTACTAATATCAACCAGTGTATAATCAAATTTCGAGATATCGATAATCGAATTTCGAGATATATCGATAATCGAACTTCGAGATATCGATAATCGAATTTCGATATATCGGTAATCGAACTTCGAGATATCGATAATCGAATTTCGATATATCGATAACCGAACTTCAAGATATCGATATCTCGAAATTCGATTATGCACTGGTTGATAGTAGCAGTGGATTCATGTTTACAAACATTGTAATGCGTAGTTTATAATGCGTAATAGTACACGAAAATACCTCAGCGAAAATGTGCTGATAAGCAGAAAAATTATTTAGCAAACTTTTAACTGTAATAACTTTTGAACTAACAGGTTCAAAATCATTATTAAAAGGAACATTTTTCAAATCCTATTATTTAAAAATTCTACAATTTACTATTGTACTTGTCATAAAATACATTAATGTATCGCCAAGCAATTGTACAATTATTTTTTGCCAGGGAGCACCATTTAATAAAATGTCAAGTTCCCGGCCACAAAAACGTAAAAAGAAATCAAGCTCCCAGCAGAATATTGAGGTCAATTAAAACCGGTTTAGAAGATGGGGGTTTCCGAAACGGGTGATTTCCAATATTTATCTCCTCGGCTGCGCGTTTCAGTTGTTCACGTTCAGTATATCGCGCGGATTGTAATGCGGAGATTTTTATGCGGGATACTTTAGCATGAACAAAATGAACAAGCACGTGGTTTCATCCTTTCACTGACAATGAGTCGCGTGGGTGAGGTAAAAGTTCTTCCGTCGTTCTGCGAGCGGAAGAAAAAAAGTTCCACATCCTTCTGAACAGCACAATGTGAGATTTGCATACATGAATAAGATGGAAAATGCGATTGCAAATTAGCGACTCGGGACTGAAACGAGATACAAGACTACAAAGTACGTACTTTTGTGAAATATCATGCAACCCGACCCGCGGCCATGCCTGGGAATTATTTTTAAATTCTGTCAGACAGAAGATTGTCAGAGATGTTCTACTGACAATGAGTACGGCAGACACGAATTCTGTTAAATTATTAATCGCAGAATAAGTCTATTTACTTATTAAATCATTGAAATATTTCATATTAATTATTTTGTACTAAATTATTTAAAGTTAAATCTAGTCATGTATTTATTCAACCATTGTTGAGTATGTACACTCTTATTTCTTTTCCTAAAATAATAAAGTTATTATGAACGCCACACGTAATTAATTATTGCACTAATTAATGTTTATTATTTTTTTAATTTATTTAAGAACACTATGCAAGCGATTACGTGTATTTAAATTCTACTGTAACAAACGTAACTTTATCGTATACACGTTCCTCGTCTATCCGTCATTGAAATCATTGAAGTCACTGCTAGTGCGTTGTATTTAGTAATTCAACCTTTCTACGGCAAATGTAATTCTGCACACAGTGAGAGAAATTTCAAATTTTTATTGAGAAATCTTAACTTCACCTCTACTGAAGCAAAAGTGAACATGAAAGAAAAAAGTATCCAATCATCTTCGAAGGTTGCAGAATTTATGTTGCATAGAAGAATGAATCACGTATTCGCGGTAATAACGTTTGATCATCGAGAAATCATTAATAGATCGTTGCAAGGATTCATACTTTCAGTAGTGGCCTTGTCTGATTAGAAATCACCTAATTGCAATTGAGCCGTCAATGCTTGCAACGATTGTATAGATAAATATAACATCTGCAAACAATACAATGTAATAATTCGCAGAAAATTCATGGATATTATTTCACATTATCATATTAATTGGTAGGAAGACTATATCTAAAAGCAATCACTCTTCCCATAGTTAGGATGTACTTTTGTTGCCAAATATTAACAAGAATGACTTTCTGTTTTTTTTCTTAGCTCTTACGATGTTATCGAAAAGAAGACGTGTCGTGATTCCAGTTAGAAAGGCCAAGCTGATCTTATTTAAAAAATGATAATTTTGAAGAAGTTACAGAGGTTATTCACGCATCGTTGCACTTGCGAAAAATATAATACTCTTTGAATCACTCATCTTTTTCCTTTTCTAATTTCTCGGAGTCGGAGTTCGGCAGGAATTTCTAATCACTGGAGTCGGAGTCGGAGTCGGAAAAAAATATACTGACTCCGACTCCATGTTAGTAAATTTTATAAAAATAAAAAATGTGCTCAAAATAATTGAAAATTGTAATAAAACTAAATAAATATTAAAAATACTACATTTGTATCAAATTGTATATTAAAGATTAGTAATTTAGTTATAAACAGACACATACTTATTATGTTGACAATTTATTATAAATGCAAGAGTCGGGATCGGGGTCGGAGTCGGAGTCGGGAATTTTGACTGCCGACTCCGCAGCCCTGCTGTATAGACAGTACAATATTACATATTACATACTACGTATATGTATATCTACCTACATAAAAAAAAAATATAAAATGTACATAAAATTTACACATCAATCTGGGATTCTCGTACTTCAATTTCTATGAAGGTCACACAGAGACGCGATCGAAAAATATCGGTACAGCATATCATTATAGTACAGCGTTCTGTTTTTCGATACGTGTCCCTAGTTTCGCGATCTAACGTCGCAAATGAAAAGTTGTCGTCCTTTACGTGAAACACGAAACTGCTTGCAAAACTGTCGCCCGGTATTTCTGTACCAGCAAAACTGTACGCTGGCTTGAATTACACCAGACATCGTGTTGTACGATTTCCGAGATCGTAATGCACGATGAACACCGACCCGATGGGACACGCTTCCTACATATTTATTTCGTTCGATACGATTACGACACCCCTCCCGTATATATTACATTTTGCGAAACCGTCCGCCAATTCTTTTCAGTTTTCTACCCCCGCGCACGCCTTTGACCCCGTTACAAGCAACTCGTGATTCTACTAATTAAACTGTACGTGATTTTACTCATTCGAATAGCATCTATGTGTGACAAATAAATGAGCATGTCTGTTTTTGACAACAAATTCTCAAGCACTAATAAAGTGGAATGTGAAACAAATAAATGAGTATATACAAAGGGTGATTCACCTAACTCGACCACCTCAAATTACTCATAAACTGTTTGTTATATGAACAAATTTCTGAAATAAAAGTTGTGTGATATCAAAGGGGACATACAATTTAGTAATTAGTTTTTTGTAATTTTGCCTCTTTATCGAGATATGAAGGTCGCCTTGTGTTTTTTTAATGGGATGTGTACCACTTGACTTCGCAGTTCGAAAGAGAATTGAACACTGAGTAAAAAACTATTAGATATATGGGTTCAAAAACCAGTAATTACTAAGGTATTTTTCAAACGATATTTAATACAAGTAATGCTCGAAGTGTTGTCCATTACAGACAACACAAGTACGTAATCGATCAACGAGCGTGAGTGATAAACGTTCAAGCGTTTCCTTCACTGAAGAATATCTCAGTAATTGCTGGTTTTTGAACCCATATACTTTAATAGTTTGTTACTCATTATCAATATTCAATACTCTTTCGAACCGCGGAGTTAAATGCTACACATTCCATTTAAAAAGTACAAATTGATCTTCATATCTCGATAAAAAAGCAAAATTACAAAAAATTAATTACTACACTGTGTATCCCCTTTGATATTATACAACTTTTATTTGAGAACTTTTTTCATATAACAAATAATTTACGAGTAGTTTGAGGTGGTCGAGTTGGGTGAATCATCCTGTATATTATTGATAACAAACTCTCAACTACTAATAAAGTGGAAATTGTAAATTGTCGATCTAAAAAAGTAAGGTAGTGTGTTTTGTTATTTATGAATTCCTGCAGAAATAGCTAACAGTAATTAGTTTTTACAAAGTACAGAGTAGCACGGCAGGCTGCATATATCCCCCCTTGCTCCTCCAGTTCCATAACCAAAACCAAAATATTTTTGTCTGTTCGAAACAATTACAGGCTGAGGTTTCTCAGGAATTTTTGGCAATTTATTAGATACCTGTAATGAAAAGAATATCGTGTATCCAATGTTACAACATTTTG
Organism: Macropis europaea; assembly: GCA_916610135.2. Taxonomy (NCBI): domain Eukaryota; kingdom Metazoa; phylum Arthropoda; class Insecta; order Hymenoptera; family Melittidae; genus Macropis; species Macropis europaea. The sequence goes on along the minus strand of OU744345.1, from coordinate 16,853,527 downwards.
ACTCAATATTTGGTGTACATCAAATTCAGAATTTTGTATAATATTTTTCGTCCTACTAACGAGCAATAAATCGATTAAGATCGTGATTTTCTAATTATTTACGGTAGTGTATAAATTAATACACATCTTACACGCTCTGAAAATTATTTATGAGATCGTTCTGCGATCAGTTCGAGCAAATTTGTACAACCGTCGGTAAATCGTTACAAAACGTGTCGGTAATGAACGATAAAAATGGATGGTACGAATACCAGACCGGAAAACGCGGAGACAGCTCTTCTTGTTTCAGCATGCGACTAACATGAAATTTCGCAATCGTTTCCGCATTCTTTGATCGTGTACCGCGGTGTAAGATTACGCAAAGAAAGAAAAAAATGCGAATTTTTACGCTAATTAATCGAACACAATGGGAACGCAACAGAATACGCGTGCGAAATATGTACAATCACAACGTCACACAAACGGGTAGTATAAGACAAATCTCAAATTTTACTTGCAGAACTCCGATCGACGATATGAATTTGAAAAAAAAAAGAATAACGTATCAACGTGATTAATTGGAATTACAGATGAATTTCCTGTATTGCTCTTCTATTTATAAAAAATTTCATAACTTTTGCGTTCTGTGACAATACATACACAACAACAATTATTAGCTTATTTTACAATAATACCTACTTTTCTAAAAATTAATATAAAGTGATAACATAAAGCATTTTAATAATAATAATAAAACGCTTCTCGGACATGTAGTACTACAATATTCTTTACATAATACAAAATCAAGGTAAGCCACTACAGTGGCGTTTCGTTCTAAATGACCACTTCGTATATATCCCATAAAATACATTCTTCAAAATAATATAGCATTTCTAGGCTATGTAGTATAAAAATATTCTTTAAATAATATAAAAATAAGGTGAGCCACTATAGTAGCGTTTCGTTCTAAATGACCCCTTAGTATAAATCCCATAAAACTCTTTTTTCAAAATAATAAAGCATTTCTAGGCTATGTAGTACCAACATATTCTTCAGATAATATAAAAACAAGATGAGCTACTATAGTGGCATTTCGACCTAAATGACCGATTAGAAGCCACTGTACTGACGCTTGCATTAACAATGTCAATATTTCCATGTGTATTAACTCACCTTATCGTAGATTTCGCACAAACCTTCCGCTACGGTTTTCATTCCAAATCAGAGTTCACAATGACCAATGCGAAATTGGTTTAGCATATGCAAATTGTATCAGAGAACGACAAAAGCTTTCGTTACGGTTACCGAGCCATCACAGGAAAACTTTTTGAAATTCGATTCGGCACGATTCAGTTTCACTTTCGAACACGAGTCCGAAAGTAATCCAAGCGCGCGACATTGTGCACGCTTGTACACGCGTGTTCGGTGACAGAAAAACGCTTTCAGATCGACTGTCAAGGAAACGCAACACCGAGCTCGTTAGATCGATGATTTTACTTAATTTCGTCGGCGACAAAAATGTCTAATGACAGGAAAAACCTTGGACCACTGTCTTTTTTTTTCGACTGCGAATCTTATTGTTCGTGTACACTTTCAATAGTGTCTTTTCATTGCACCGTACATTTCGATTTCTGATTGATTGCTATGATTCAGTAAATTACTGTGATGTATGGAAATTGTAGCTGGATAGTGAATTAAACTAAATTAGCCTTTGCCTGTACAAATGAGTGAAAGTCGTCTGTATATTTCATAGTTTATTTCTAATAATCTTCTGACTAAAAAGAACAGAATTAGTAAACACGAGTATTAACTGTGTACAGTATCAGGACATTTAGGAAACGTACTTAAGTCTTTTATAAAAAATATGAAAACGAGGTCATTGTATTGACTTTTTTTATTGGTGGTTCCTTTTACTAGTAAAAGGTAGATACATCATTAAATTATGTATGCAGCAACTACAGCATAAATATTGTTTTTTTTTTCTTTAAAGACAACATGTTTGGAATGGCAAGATCTCTGAATTGGATTAACCCACTGAATTTCTAGTTTTAATGTCATTGAACTTTCACGAAAACCGAATAAAATGTTGCCTCAAAATAAGAACAGTGGAACTACCTTGAAATTTATGTGTATTTTTTATTATATATTTCACGATCTTCTAGTATGGATTCTCGAGGCCACCTTAATGTATTTAACGGTACCCCGCGTCTTGTTTTATTCATATATTCATTCCTGCATTACATTCTTAATTATTTAGAATATACAATGGTAACTGGATTCTGGATTATAACATAGGCCTAAACAATATATTCAAAATATATTTTTTATTAGTTGTTTTGTAAGCTGAATGCTTTCAAAATACAAAATAAATTTAAGCCATGCATACAATAAAATTTCTTAGATTTATTAATGAGTATTAAATCAACATGGCATTCATTCGTTAAGTATACTGAGTATATCACTAATTTTATTTTATAGCAACTCCGCTCTTATTTTCATTCTTTTAAAATAATCTTAACATATACAATGCTCAACAGAAAAAATAATATATCATATGTTATATGATACTTTTCTCTGTGTTAGAGTACTTCATTTTTATATTTTTAACAAAATATATATAGATGGTAAACAAATTATAAACACCTTTCATCATTGCTACATTTAAACAAAAACATATGTTACGATGGCTGACAGATAAAAAGCCATTTGGAATGCTCTTTGTACAAAAGATCGATTAATGTTCTAATGTTACTACCACATTTCTTAGAATATGTTCAGTGACCCTGGTTGATGGAAAAACTGAATAACATTAAATGTTGGTAGCAGATCAGCACGAAGTGCTACTCTACACATAAGTCAACTACATCAAAGTAGGTATTCACGGAGGTTGAGAGTTATATCTGTTATTACCATCTGTTAATACCAAATTAGATGCTGGTTCATCTTCAAATATCCCTTCGTCTACCTCATCATCAGAAATGGTAAGTTCCTCAGGATATTTATAACTATTACTTAGCTGACTGGATGGTACCACTTGTTCCTACAAATGAACATACAATATTCAAATCAATATAGCATAAACAAGTCATACAGAATATAACTAAAATAGTAACTGGATGCTAAATATTCATATCTCTCAAACTCTCAAAGTATAAAAAAAATATGTGTAGTATTAAGATTTTGTCACACAAAGAGATATAATTTAGTGTTTTCACTTCTGAAATTAGAATCCAACTTGGTTCAACACATCTATTATATATTTTTAATAGAATGCCAATTATAAGAGTACTTTTAACTCTGTCTTTGTCAAGATTATTGTCAGACTTCCGGACAAATAATCTTTACACCCTGCAGAGGAAAAGTTCCCGGAATCATGTTTATATAATCATTTTTCTAACCTTAAAGTAAACAAAAAATACTCCTAAGGTTTGTCCATTTACTTCAGCTACACCCTTCATAAAATTAATGTTCTACACCGGCTAATTTACCTCAGATTCTGTATTTACATCTTGAAGCGATATATCAGCTTCGTAATCAAACATATCTTCTTCAGGTTCTTCGAAAGGCTGAAACGGCAACTGTGCAGAACCGTCATTCAAATTCATAGTTACTTCTGGTTCACCTATAAGTTCATACAAGCATATATCATACACAATAATGGCTACAAACATTCATTCATGGTTCTTCTCGTTTTTGCTTACGGAGTGGATCGTCTGTACGATTGTCCAAATCAAGATACTCCGTTAGTCTGTTGTTATTATTACTATTGTCGTATCTACAGTGGATCAGTTCGTGTTCATTCCGATTCTGTAATTGATCCATACCTCTTGTCTACTTTGGCTGACACTTCAGTGCATTCAAACTGGATGGACCGCAAAATGTCTATATGCACTAAAACATCAATACACACAGTAAGTATTTGCAGGGATTCCATGTGGTTGCTATGAATGATGCGTGAGAAAATCATGATCGTGTGAGGACCATTGAAACACGAATTTAGGAAGAATTACTTTGAACTGTTATATCTAGTTGTTGCGAGACAGCAACGAATATGTCGTGATGACGAGGATCGCGTGGATCCTTTTTCTCCTTCGAAATTCATCATCTCGAGCGGATGACTCCGATTAGTTTGACGATATCAGAACACTCTTCGCCCTTTGCTCTGTTATTGTTAAAACTCATTAATCTATCAAAATTCGTTCGTTTTAATAGAAATTGTGAAATCTAACAAATTTGCTACGTCACGATCGTCGGCACGACGTATTCACCGAACGTAATTGCTCACCTTCAACGAAACGTCGAATCTGTGATTCGAGTAACGTCCAACGACCGAAATTCTATGTGAAACTCGTCGGTACCGTGGAAAATCAAAATCAAAACACAAGAACGTTCAGTTCCAGCGAAAATGACATCACACGCTACGCGACCGCTCGAACTTTGCAACCTGACGCGTTCTGCGCACGCGCCGATCAGATTTCTGAACGCAGACCGCCTGATGATGTCACGCTCAGCATCGTAGTAAGAGAAAACGTTGCCGAAAAAATTTTATCATTCACCAGCGCCATTCGTTAGGTAAATTAAACTGGTAAACAAATTGCAACTTTTTATTTGATTCGTAACAGTCAGTAGGTGTTTCTTATAGATTTCAGTGCGCTGAATACGAATCTGTGGACCGTTTTTTCTATCTCTCTTAGCTTAGAAAAAATCAATTTAAAAAATAAATGCACATGTTCAACTTCAAAGATATTTTGTGCTTTAACAGTAATAGTTATTCAGTTGCTTTTTACATGAAATGATTCTTTTGATTCTCCTGAATAGAACGATGTAATTTATTATTACATTATAAAGACTTAAGCATGTTTAAACAATGATCAAAGTGAAACAAATAGTTTTTAATTTATTTTAAAAACTGAGGATCTAGGAGAAAATTTAACGGCACCACACGATGGAGTAGATCTTTTTCCTACAGAAAGCGTCGTGAAAAGCTACAAGTCCTGTTCAGTTTTCAATACAGAAACGAAATACGTAGTATGGCGAAGCATGCGGCGTTCGCAGTAGTACTCAACGCCGCACTGCGTAACAGAACCGAGAAACACGTGCGTTTAGTACCACAGCCGGCGTCGCATGTTTTGCAAAACTATGTATTTACTTTCTGTATTGAAAAACAAAACATGATCCATTGCTTATTTCGATGCTGTCCGTAAGAAAAAGAACCGCTTTATCGCGTGATGTAGTTAGATTTTCTCCTGGCCCCTTACTTTTTAAAATAAATTAAACAATATACACAAAAATTGTCGCGCTTCGGATGTTCTTTAAATTAATTTTTTCAAAGACTGACGGTGATAGAAAAATATGGTTAGAGGATTCGTATTCAGTGCCTAGAAATCAAAATATGTCACAAGTCAAAATATGTGTTGAACAATGATATAATATTATTGTTCGACAATTTGATTATAGGAGATGGGAGTATGACACAGACAAACTATACTACAGTTACAATGGATTGCTGGTACATTCTCGTTAATAAATAATATTCTTTTGTATTGTATCAGCCCAAAAACTAATTATGAAAACGTATCTTCTATAGGATGTTAAAAAAAGGATTTAATACTACAGGACGTATAGTACTCGCAAGAAAGGATCGAAATTGATTATTCGATGTAGGTCATGAAATTAATTCAGTGTTATAGACTGGTTGTTACGTCCGTGCGATGAACGCACATAGGCGTTAGAGTAACGTATTTAATAAGCAGGAGCGCCGATCGTCCGCACGTGACGGAAGGTAGGTGTACAAATTTTTGTATTTATGGAGTTACTCTTTTTGAAACCACACGTCTCACAAGGAAAATAATTATTTCACGTTCAGTCAGTAAATTATCTTCTCTTTAACAGAAATAATAATATCCTTGCTTCTACAGTACAATATTATTTATTAAAGATGTAAATTTATGCATTGTTCGATTTTCCACTTCTCCAAATCGCACTTACAGATTATCGAATTGCTTTGTCGTTAAACAAAAAATTGTGTACAAAACATGTGACGCGTCTGTCATGAAATTTAATTATTCATAATCTATTTTAATATAAAAATATTGATCTTGGATTATTTATTAATATTCTCACTTCGGGTGTATTAATACAACAAATACTGTGTCCTATATTAAGCTATATTTAAAAGCTTTGTATCAGAATAATCCGGTACCAAAAATACTTTTTTTTTATCTTTTTCTTCTTTTTTTTACGGTATTTCGAAACGTATAGTTGTCGATGACTAAGAGACTAATTGAAAAATAAGACGAACGTGTTCACAGAGTGTCGAGTCTAATCAATAATCTTGTCGCTTTATTAATAGTCATGAAAAAAAAGAAAAATATATATATATATATATATATGTAATACAGGAATACAGAGTAATAAGAGCTCCATACCTTAAACAATTTAAGATAGACGTTAAGCGAAATTCAGCAAATATACATGGAAACTAGCAATATATATGTTGGGTTGGATTTTACAAAGAAGGATGTTTAAACTTTATTTCCGCTCCTTTAAAAAAGCTGCCAAATTGGAGGTACTAATATCAATCGTGGTTAAAAAGAATTCAAAGCTTCTCTCGGCTACGTTCAGCAGATGCTCAAGCATTTGTTAAAAAGTTACAATGATTTCCAATCACTGAAAAGCCTGTTTCTCCTTTTCAACGAGAGCGAAAGAAACGATCACAGATTTATTTCTATCCCCCCTTTCATCCCTATATGCAAACGTTATTACATAAAAAAGAAATTGTAATAACGAAGTTAATGCACCTTCTCCGGCGGCGACGAATGTTAGTTCAGAGAATATCACTCGTATCAAATAGATCTTTGCTCCCTACAAAGGCGCTTTTTTCTCGAAATTAAACGTCTACTTTCTACGTCTTCGAAGCCACGCGTTTCTATTTCTTACCATTTTATTTTACACTGCCAATAATATCGAACAATGGATATCGTGGCATTGTTGTTCGAAGAGCACGATAATACTACACGCTTAACGCTTTTAATCTCTTCGACTGTTGTCCCATTTCTTCCGATAGATACCTGGTCTCAGATTGATTGAATTTAGTTTATTAAAAAGTACAAAATTTGAAGGGAAAAATTCGTGCAGGAATTTCCTGAATGATACGTCTTTTCGACTCAGGTAAAATTTGTTAAAGGTGTTTTGAGATGCTTCTTTTGGTTCTTTTTTTTTCTTTCGCTGCATCCTCTTTGGATGGAAACAATGGGACACTCCATCGCTGGCACTGCAAATGGAATTAGCAGGCGCAATCGCAAGCACAACGACGCACGCGTTTTTCACGACGGTGGGTGAAGGCCTCTGGGATGGAACGAACCGAACGAGGTTGCACATCTGTGAACGATTAAAAAATATAATGATATTTTATAAAAATAGAATGAAGAAGAATATATTTATTTATTTATTTAAAGGATGAGAGCACCCCATGGCAAGTGTATCGTCGATACTGCGAGGTGCACATAAGATATTTTGTAAAATTTCTACGAGTGTGTGAAATTTTGCAGTTTACTGTAGTTGTATGCAAGTTATCATTATAATATAAGAAAAATGGAAAAATCCTTACTGTTTCTTTTGTCTTGATTTTATATAGCATTGTTTGAGATTTGCAGATAATCAAAGAAACAAATGAAAATGAAATAAGTAAGTATACAAGTCATGCAAAAATGGAAATTAATATAAAAGGTAAAAAAAGAAATTTATAAAATTATATAAATATTCTGAGTAAATATAAAGATTAATATTTGGTAAAAGCATGCTACGTTGGAAATGATTGAATATTAATTCAAAGAATTGTAAAAGCAAAATTTTTCAAGCTTCCGCAAGCTATTGCATTGAATTAATTTATAATAATAAATAAAATTAATTAAATATAGCTACACCATTCACAAAATAATATACAAATAAAAAAATTTACTAACAGTGTGGACGGCTCTCCTCTTCCTGTTCCTGTTGTTGCTGTTGCTGTTGCTGCTGCTGCATGTGCTGCTGCTGTTGCTGCTGCTGCATCTGCTGATGTTGTTGCTGTTGTTGTTGCTGTTGTTGTTGCATTATAATGTGAGTTGGCTGTTGCTGCTCCTGTGGTCGTTGTTCTGATTCCTGTTCAGAGCTTTGTCCATCGGTAACTTCGGCGCGAGCTTCTACAGGTATCTCCAAAGATTCCACGGGTCTCAAGGGCAGAGCGAATCTTGGCACGGGGAATGCGTTACCTTCTACAACCTGCAAATACAAGCAAAATCGATGAGAATGGATTAATGAAGCGTTATAAAATGACAAAATATAATAAACAAAAATATAAAAATATATAAAAAAAACATGGCAGCGGTGGGATTCGAACCCACGCCTCCGAAGAGACTGGTGCCTTAAACCAGCGCCTTAGACCGCTCGGCCACGCTACCGGTTGTACACAAGCTGAGAAATTGCTGATGCAGCGGTTCTCATTTATTCTTAAGTAACATTTTTCATAGGAATCGTGAAAGAACTTACAGATATTTTTAAAATATTTATGTAACATATGTCTTAAGTGCAGAGCAGAACTGAATACTATGTACATCAGACACATATGTGAATTTTTTTAGAGAATTTTAGCTAAGCAAATTTCAATTAAAATTGTGTTATGGAAGACGTCAACTGAACAAGTTGATCATGGACAGTTTTCGAATAATTTTCTGGCAATACAAAGAAATTAGAACGTTTTATAATTCTAATGTAAAATAATTGAAACTTGTAATTCAATATATAAATATGGATTTTAAAGGTACTGTGAAATATATTTAATACAATTTTATTAAATTTGATAAAATAATTAATTTCAAGGCAAATTATGCAGACATGATGTTTATTATTAACCCATGTATAACTACAAGCCTGAAAAAACAGTGTTTGACCGATCTTTTCAGTTAGTTTTTATTATAATTAATCGTTATGATTGTTACCTGGTGAATTATGTTACGAATTTCAGCTGGTACGGGGAAGTTCCTCTCTTCCTCGCTGTCGTCTTCTGGTCCAGGGAAAGGTTTAGCTTCCTGTTGTTCGCTTGAGCTGTCCTGTCTTTGACGACCCTCGATGTTACCATGCTCCAACAGATTTCTGACTTCGATCGGAAGTGGAAATCCTAGAGGAATAGGCTGTGCTCCTTCGGGGAACGGCTTGAATTCTTGAACGTTCTGGAAGCAAATGAAGATTCCTCAATTAGTAAATACAATAGACCACCCATTTCGTTCCTTCCATAAGCATAGATATCGAAAATTCTAATCAATTAAATTTGTTCATACATTTAAAAAGATACAATAAGTGTAATTTTTTAATTTTATATTATTAGTCACGATGTTACAGGAGCCACAGAATCTTAAGTCAAAGACACTAGGTACGTTGTACGCTGGCAATGTTTCGATATTAAAAATGTACGAAAATTACAGAAATTCTAACTATATTTCTAATCCAGAGTCCACGAATGAAGTAAGCAATTTAGTTAACTTATATTTAAATAAATTATGTTACCTCGCGGCGAGCACCTTCGGGCACTTGCACAGGAATGGGTCTGGCTTCACCAGTTATATGCTGAATGATATTCTTGATCTCCAAAGGCACTTGTTGGATGATCCTTCGAATTTCGAATGGAATTCCTTGGAACGGAGAACGCGGTCTCTCAGGAACTTGCGCCTGTGGCTGAGGTTGTGGCTGAGGTTGCGGTTGCGTCTGTACTTGAGGCTGCGCTTGAGGTTGCATTTGCGGTTGCATCTGAGGTTGCATCGGAGGCTGCATCTGAGGCTGCATCTGAGGCTGCATCTGAGGCGGTCGTTGTTCGTTTTGAGAGAACAACACGTGTGGAATGACTCTTTGTTCGTGAACTTGAGCTTCCGGTTGCGGTGCTGGCGGTGGCATCATTACTGGGCCCTGTTCTTGACCGTACATGTTGGGTCCTTGTTCAACTTGTTGATACATCATGGGCTGCTGTTCCTGGGGCATCGGTGGTCGCATACCTCTTACTAAGTTCGCGGGGAAGTGGCGCACTTCGATGGGAATTCGACGCAGTTCAACCTAGACAAATTGTTATAATCAGTAAGGAACAAGACTTTATGGTTGTGTCTTGTTTATTGCGAAAGATAAAGTCTGTTGATTCGCAATAAACGAGTCATTGGAATAAATAGTTCTCGAACATCTGAATGTCTATGCTGGCTGTAGTAAGTAGAATGGGAGAGATTGAATCTGAGCAAGTTAGCTTCGAATGATTCCAAGAAGTGGTGAAGCTGAACTTTTTGCGATAAACAAGTCACTATTATACTTTGGAGTTATTATAGTAGATGTAAATTAATATTAGACATCTAACTGTGGCGGCAGTAGCTGGAAGGAGTAGGACTGAATCTAAGAAAGTTCGCTTTCAATTGTTGTAAGAAGTGGGATTAAACTATTCGCAATAAAAAAGTGATTATTGTACTTGTGAGCTACCATAGTAGGTATAAATTACTGTTAGACATCTAACTGTAGCCGCAGTAACTAGAAGGAGAGGAACTAATTGTGGAAAAAATCACTTCCAGTGATTCCACCAAGTGGGGTTAAATTTTTCGCAATAAACGACTCAGTACTGTACTTAACGAGCTACCTTTAATGAGTATAAATTAATATAAACTCACTTGTGGTCCCATCGCGGGGTTCTGTGGTCCCATCATGGGCGTCTGCGGCCCCATTCGCGGTGGCCTCATCTCCATGTTTAGTTGAGGAAGATTACGAAGTTCAGGAGGAAGAACACCAGGTGGGATATGATTCAATCCGCGTGGGTCGCTAAGGGGTAGCTGCTGCATGTCAGGAACCTGATATTGCGTGTGCACTTGATACTGATGGTAGCCTGGGTTAGGTTCCTGTGACTGAAGGGGTACTTGAACGGTGCCCAGGGGAATGATGATCGGAGTTAGCATCTCTTGCTCTTGTTGTCTAAAAATCAACATATTTATGAAACTAACAATCACTTTCGTTTGCTCACAGGCAGTCAATAACATACTTCAAATAATTTTCCATTAAATAATTATACAAGGTGCATCTAAAGGAGTATCACCAAAATTACAGGGTTATTCTACGAATCTAAAAAATAAATGATTTATTGACCAATGTGTATCAGAACTTCTTCATTTTGGATGCAGATTTAGTGACACCTATGTGCAATGAAATTTTATTCATCCTGCATAGTAACTATACGTACTCTTGTTGAGGATTGCCAGATTCGCACAAAATGGCAACGCGTTCTCCACTGAGCCTTTGGTAGCGAGAATCGGTACCGTTGTCCACGTTGTTGTTGTTAGCACCATCCATTACTTGATCAGCCCTTCGTCTTTCCACCACGCACGAAACTCTGCTGCGTGCCTCTTGAATCAGAGTCTGAAAAAGAAATACAAATTTTGGAGATTAAATTTACGTTCACATAAGTTATTTCATAGATTGCTATAATCCAAATATACGTACGCCTGCAATATCGTCAAAATCGAACTGAAGGGGCAGCTTAATGTGCACGGGGGGGAATTCATCGTCATCATAATCGTCGTCATCCTCGTCGTTGTCGCCATTTTCGTTGTCTGTCTTCGAATTTTCTTCCTCTTTCTGAACTTTGATGTCCTTAGTGTCCGGTTCAGCCTCCTTTTTAGCTGTTGGCTGCTCGGCAAGGCTCTGCTGGACCTCCTTCAACACGCTTGGGTCCTACGCAACAAAATAATTTCTTACAATACCTCAAACTGTCTCAACAATATTTACAACGACTTTAAAATAAACTACTAAAAATTTGATAATTGAATTTTGAATTTGATAATTTGAAAATTGGTTTCGTTGCAACAAGGAGATTATTAGCGAGAGTTTGAGAAGAGTACTAATAAATATTGCCATTATTATCATTACTACTACTCCACTATCTAATTTTATAATCCTATAGTATCCTGCAAAGGGTTAATGGTATCTAGAGCATAAATTGCATAGATCGATCGCGAAGATCAAGGACCGACCGTAGGACACGATTTCTCGGATTCAACGTGGTATCATGGCGGGTAATCGAGCGTCTTCCATTCGATTTCCACCGTTCCACGGAGGTTATACGGTGCGAGATAACAACATAAGGAGAGTTCACTTTCACTCGCGACCCGATGTCGCGACCAGGAAGAAGAGTTGCATCAACGGATGATTGCGGTGGCGATATTTATCCAGCTTTCGAAGCCTCGAGGAACATTCGAGGCCCGTCCTTGTCGCTTCGCCAGCTTCTCCTCCGGTTTCTCTCGAACGCGCCAGAAACGGGCCGTTCGCGATCCAATTATTTCACGGCTGCGATCATCGGTGGGCTTTCGATCGCGCCTAATCGCGATAGAAATAATAATCGCCGGCCGAGGCAATACGGCACTGCGATACGCTCCAATTAGCGGGGAACGGGCCTCGCGGTTTCATAGGTTCTTAATCCTTTATTGCACGTCCAGCAAGACTCTTAACGATGTTTGAACTCGGTACACCTGCTGTCTGGTGAATTCTCAATCGTTCGAGCACTCCTTTGATATTTTTCTTAGACTTTTATACCGTATCTGTATGTACATGTATACAGTGTCAGCCAAAGGTTTGGTACCACCATACTCTTCATTACATTTTGTGGCGTAATTACTGAAAGGTAACTCTCTAACCGCTATGGGTTTTTAAGTGGGTCTAGAAATGGGTGACAGGAAGTACTTTGTGACTGCGTCTTGTTATTGTACCCCTTGTTTTGTTAATAAATATCAGTGTAAACAGTTGATCTTGCCAAACCGTCTACTCGTTGACTGAGAATGTCCAAGATATAAGCCATTTGTTTTCAATATCTTTAAGCTATTTTCTTTCTTTTATTATCTTTTTTATTAAATTTATTAAATCAATTAACTTATTAAAGTCCGGAGGAGAATGTTTCAGGAAATTTATGTACAAAACGTTTTTATAATGTTGATTGATACGTAAATTATATATATATTTGTCAAAGTAAAGAAAATGCTCTAAACAATAAGAAAATATAATTTTTATGCGTACCCTTGATTAGGTAATCACATAATCCCACGTAACAACTTTATTGTGCACTGGTCCCAAACTTTTGCCCGGTAGTGTACATAGAGTTTCTGTTTGATAGGATCAGAAATATTTATTTTATCTGCCACATTTTTTTGCTTGATGTTATAAACAAAATACAGGGTGGACAATAATGGACTGAACACTTTAAAATTAAATAACTATTTTTTACTCTGAATATTAAAAAAGTAATGGAATTGTATTTAATTATGAAAAGGAAATTGATTTATCAAGTTTTCAACCTAATTCAACATGAACTATGTTCAATGCATCGCTTGTAATCGTTCGAAACGCGTTGGAAATTGCATCTCCTAACTCATCGACATTTGACGAGCCAACTTTTTGCGATTTTCTTTATTTATTTTTTGTAATGGCTGCAAAAGTTTCCTTTTTAGTGTCAATTAATTTTTAAAATTGACAGCACTGAAAACCGTCTTGTTAAAGAGATATTTCAATTTAAAGTATTCGGTTCTTGTTTGTCTACCCTGTATATCCCTCTATGCAATGACCATAAGGTATACAGCACTGCGTGTACTTGTTCCAGAATGAGAGTTTCCCGTGTAGCACTCTCGTTTTCCAACCCTCTACGTCCTCTCGGCTGGTCTGAGAGGTTCAGGGGTCTTACCCCTTGTTGGTGCAAACCTTACAGTCTCTTTCCTGTCTCGTGTTTCGTTGGGATAGGCCCAGAGAATATATAATGTCAACCTGAGATTTATCTAATAGATATACTATTCTGAAAGAGGATGATCTATTTATACACGCTGGTTTCGTTAGCATTTCTTTCATATCAGTGTCAGCTGTACGTTTCAGGTCGTCAAGTTTGGTCCAATTAAATAACAAATATCTAACTAGAACTTAAACATTGCATTCTTCACACAATTTTGACAGTGATTTATCCATGTGTTAATTTTCTGTCTTCCGATTTTGAATCGAGTCAAGGCAACTTTTAAACTTTCTCAGTCTGATCAACCTCTGATCGAAGGACTTCTTGTGCGGTGTTCGGACAAGGAACATGCGAGATCGTTAGTCAGCCCAGACGATTATCGCGCGAGCAAGCAACGAAACGACTGGAAAAACGTATTTGGTATACAGCGATAGAGGAAGGAAGCCGGTGGTTAGCACTTTCGAGAACCTAATTCGCGATCGGTCAACAGGAAGCCATTATCGTCGAAGAAACGTTAGTCGCATTAGGCTTTGCCCCGACGATTCCAGCGGAGCTCTGTTTGCGGTCGTCAGATCCTTGAAGGGGGCTCACTTCACGCGAAGTGACAACTTTCTAGAATATCGGTGAATGTAACGAATGGCAGCCGGAGTGGCTCGGCTACCGACCAGCTTCTGGTTTTCGCAATTCCCGACAAGCCGAGGCAAACTTCGATCTTCCCGCTGCCATTAAAGCGTTTAGAGAGCTGCGCAGAGCCGTTCGATTGCTCGTTTGCGAGAAAGTTCTTCTATTCGTTAAGGTTTTTGCGTCCCGACACCGAGAAAAGAGAACTGGTTTAATATTTATGCACTTGAATTAATATCTTTCGGTTCCGATCACTGTATCGATCAGTGGTTTCGGTGTTCAACTCGAAAGTTCGGGGTTGACTTAAAATACGAGTCATTTTTTCATAACCGATTAAATATTTTGATATTTATTATTAATATTTGATATCGATATTGATGACTAGACTGTGGATGTCTATGCAAATATATATTTTTAGACTTCCATATTTCCTGTGTTCTCGCAGTTAAATAAATGACACTTCAACAAGACTGCATTAGTTTCTTGAGATTATTAAAATTTGTCATTCTTATTTAGCTAAAATTAAGACTGTCTCACAGGGGATTTTAAAAGTTAGCCCCTCGTCTTACGATTTTATTAACCGCTGAACACTAGACTGCGGGTGTTTCACCAAATACACATTTTTAAACTACAAAACTTCCTATATTAATGCGGTTATATAAATTAAACTTCAGTTAGACTGTATTTGCTCCTTCATATGTTTCAAATATGTAACTTTTATTTTGCTAAGCTATTAAATGTCCATCATTCACCAATTTGGATACATTTAATTGCATAAATATACCTATTGGTGACTGATTGAGGATTTCCAAAAAATATGACCCTGAGCATAAATTTTTCCTATCACTATATTAATCTTCATGAATGGTGTAATTTTTCTTCTAAATATATTTTCATATTAAAAAAAAGTAACAGACACGTTTTAGTCAAGCTATTATTACTACGCCATTTCGCCTGCCCATTATTGATCCTGTGTGACGTTATGTTGGGACATCCTGTACATTGAGAATCGCAGTTCTCAACTTTTTATTTTCAATACAACACTTTCATAATTACTGCCACAATTCCTGTGGCCTTCATTGATAATGTGCGATATTAGATGAAAAGTTACGTGAAACGTGAAACGCCCCGTACAGTGAGAATCGAATTTCTGAATCGGTTTCGTCGATCATCGTGGCAGCAAAGCGGAATTTGACTGAAATTTCGAAAAGCTGGCAAGAAATCAGTAGAAACGGACGGTGTACCGTAACAGACGGGGCACTTTCCACTTGGGAAATTGTTGAGGCCGTAGAAACGATTTTGCGGCATTCGAGCGACAGCCTCTATAATCGTCAAACTAGAACGCCACGAAACAAGTGAAACTTCTTGGCACCCTCGAAAGTACCGGCTATCCTTTCCATGCCTTTGTGCTTTTCGTTCGTCCATGAAAACAGTGAGGTTCCTAGAGAAATCAAGCGTGCAAGGAAGTCGCCGTTCCGTTCAAAATCACAACGTAAGAACGAACGAAAGACACGTAACGACGGTTACATGATCATCGCCGATTTTGCAATATCAACGATGATTTTCCATTTTCGCGAAACGACTTGAAATGTCCTGGCTACAACCTTAAATGGAAGTTATAGCATAATGTTTATGAATAGGAAGCTTCGTTTCTGAGAAAATCGACTTGGAATTTTGTGTACGTGCTCATTTAATTAACAATAAATCACTTTTTTATATTATCTTAGGTGCGTGTATGATAATAATTCTTAAATAGAAATAATTGTAATCATTTTGAGCATAAATTACCGATGTAACGTGATTCGAAAAATAAGAGTCGAAGGAATCTAATTTTCAAAGAAGGAGAGGTTGGAAACCCTTTATTATCAGGTCGATCTTCTTCATTTCGTTAAATAATAATTTGTCCACATCAAGGTAGATATATTCTATAATTTATAACTCAACAACAGAAACACCTGATCGAAACAAAATAGTTTATTTCGAATTATAGCGAATCATAACATCACCCACAAACCTGAAAAAGCAAAACTGAAGAATATTTGAGCTCGGTTTTCTAAAAAGACGAAGCCTCGTATGGACAAATTTTATTCTATATTTTCGACATATTTTTCTATGAACAGTCACATCCTTTTCAGTTGTGCCACGATTACTGGGGCACCCTCTATACTATACCGATATTTTGGAATTGCGTCTTACAATTAGTACAACCCTCATAGAAATTAAAATAGGAGAATACCAGGGTGATATGTAAATTTGACGTACATTGGGTATTTTTTTTCATGTACCTAGTAGTATAATTGTACAATCTATATACAGGGTGTCTGAAGATAAGTGATGTTTATAACAACGCCTGAACTACTAGAGTTTTAACAAAATGGTACAGGAGAAATGTATTCTATTCTTCAAGTAGAATTTAATGGTATAAAAATTCAATTTTTGTAGTTCTATTTTAAAGTCAGCTTGTCCATTTTAAACATATTTTGTTGCCATTGGTATTCTATATTTTTTAAATGTATTTTGTTGCTACTATTATTCTATACATTTTAAATGTATTTACTGCCATTACTATTCTGTCAGATAAAAATCCTGCACACTTTCTTCTAACGCCCTGATATCAGAACCTGTTTCTCTCCTGATCGTACGCATATCAGAGGCAATTGCTCATTTCCACAAACAACGACAATAATAATCAAAAAATATTTTTCGTAAGGTATGACGAGTCATTGAAGGAGCAGGAAGGACTTCACGAGGAAAAGGAAATCGTGGAATATCGTGTCGCATGCAATATGCAGGAAGAAATCGGTATTGCAATTTGCGATGGAGACCAACGTGCATACCCCAGGGGCTTTCTTTAGAAAACCTGCCAACTCGTTCTTGCGAGCTGCCTATCAATTAGCGGACTATTATGACGGGAAATCGTCGTTGTTAAGCGACTCGAACACCGTCGGTCTTATTATTACGGTACTCGACGGTGTTCCAAACGATGTAGATTCGCAGTCGTGTGCTTTCATCGCTCGGAAGATGGAAATCGATGGCACACTTTTCCGCTGTTCTCCGGGAGAACACCGTGTCTCGAATACGAGCAACACTCTGCTTCTCCGGCGTTCTTATTTCAAGTAGAGTGGGATGTACACTGCCGGCCAAACGTTTGGCTACACCTACTGCATTTGTATTCCACAATTACACGTTGAATGCCGCGGTGGTCACCAGTGACCAACATCTCAAATATAACTTAATTAAATAATTATTGAGTGTCACAAAATTCTGAGCAAACTTTATACTGAAACAATAATGTAGGAACAGAAGAACACGATTGAGTAGTCAAATCTCTTTTTTCTTTACGATTTATATAAAGAATAGTAAATTCTATAGTGTCTGCTTGGGTATGGCTGTTTTCACTGTGGGAGTCAACGTGTAAAGGGGGTATTCCTATTTGGAGACGACATTTTTAAGCGATCTTTAGAATAAAAAATTATTAGATAATTATAAACAATGGAACTTGAAACTTTGTACACGCGTTTAGTCATGTTTCAAGAGAACGCAATATAATTTTTATGTAATTTTCTTAATTATTACTTAAGTTATTACATGTTTCTCGCAGTGCGTCATTCTGAATGGTTGATACGATTCACGATGTTGTATTCATCCAAAATCGAAAAATCAAAGATAATCTTAATCTATACGAGTGTGCTTATCGTCCTTACTAGAATAAAACGAAGAAAATATACTTTGACAAAATGGCAGCTGTGAAAAGGAAAAGTGTCGATTTTGACATGAAAGAATATTCAAACTATTATAATTATTTTTCTGGCTTATTACTTATAGACAACGAACATTTTTAATTAAAGAACGTGAAAATAACCGATGATTATCTTTCGAGCGAGAAACATCAAGACAGAAGTATTTTTTAAAATGTCACTTGACATTGTATTCAAATTCTGTAAATAAAGATTTAATATTCTACGCCAAAATAAAATTGAACATATTGAAACGTACTACAAGATCTAATTACCCGATTGTAACAGACAATCGAGCTAAGTTTGTCCACAATGGCCCAGCAGTAGATGCGACATATAGCCCGAAGACAAAATAAGAATAAATAAACAAACAGAATTTCGACAAAATTATATTTTACGCCTTAACTATTACAAAATATATTTATTACTTTACTTACTTTGTAAGAAGTACATTTTGCACATATTTGTGTACTTTAAATCGCATAAAGCTCTGCAGTCTACTAATGAATCTTAAGAATAACTAAACATTTTAATTCATACAAAAAACAGCATTTTATAACATATCACATAACATATTACAGTTTTTGCAGCAACACCAAATATGTTAACGATCAAAAACTCGGTCTCAGTCAACAATATCATCAGCAACGAAACCAAAAACTGTTACAATTAATAGAAACTCTTCTTGCACGGACCCTGCGTTCTATAATAATTGTAAATTGGAGAGGCTCGCGATCGTGGATCTACGGTCGCCAAGGAAAAGTGAAATTCAGAGGATTCCCGTGAGAGCGAGGGAATTTTCTAATCCGCACGAGAATCGGCCGGGAGCGTATGGACGGGTGAAAATCGTGCTTGATAATTTGATAAGCGTCGGTTTCCAGCGGATCAAGGTGATGCAGCATGTGAACGAGGCGTCTCGTATGTGACGCGGCTGGCCATCTAACAATACAGTTAGTTAGCGGAGAGAAAAAAAAATCTTTTTAGAGAACGTTCACCTTGCGGCTGGTGCGTGCAACGGGCAACCCACTTTCCGCTGTGCTACGCGCCACCTTTCCATCGACGCTCGCAAAAGTCACACGCGCAGCATCCTCAACAATTCCTTTCATATCCACGCGTTCTAAAACGTGACACATTCACCGTTATCAATCCGAACGATTTGTCCTAATAAATATGGAGCTTCAACGGTGGAAAATACAGAGTGTCCCAGTTTTTTCCGGCTAAACGTTGTCAGTATATTCTATGAGTATAAGTAAGAAAAAGAATGTTATATAAACGTTGTTCATTCGTAGCTTTATTAACCCCTTGCCTTATAATAACGAGTCACACTCGTGATGCAGATTATGAACTACAGATTATGAAAATCAGTTTCATTCAAATATGAATTCTTGAAAATTGTATATTACAACACCCCTAACTTATAGAGGATCATCTAAGGCTGCCTGTACATGTTGATCAATATTCTTCCTAGATTACACACTTACAATTAGAACAATCGAACAATAAACTCCAGTGCAGATAGGTATTAAAAAAATCATAAGGCAAGGGGTTAAGAAGTTATAACAAAAATACGAAATGCGAAGGGAACGGTTGTAATTAATATTATGTTCTTTCTTACAGCATCATATTTATATTTCTTTGTATTTTTTTTTTCATATTGTAAATGGAGGTGTAATTAAAGTTCTGTAAAAATTTATCTATATTTACATGAAAAAATTCCAAATACTGTATCACATTTATGTTTCTTCATACTCATCTTTCATATTGTAAATGGAGTTGCAATTAAAGTTTTGTAAAAAATTGCCAATATTTACATGAAAATATATCTAGTTCCCAGTCAATATACAAGTACTATTTACTATTCTACACAGCCAGAAAAGTATTAATATTTCCCTTTTAACATAAATAATAAAAAAGGAAGTGTTTATCTCTTCAGTCATACACTTATGATTCTATATTATTATCGCAATAATAAGTATGCGCAGAATTGTTCAAAAATCTGTAATCATTTAACCAAAGAAAATTTCGAACACCAGTGTGTTCCAAGCCAGCGTGTTAGCACCAGGAAAAACAACACTAAATCCAAGAAAATACTTTCGAAAGTCGTTCTAAAAAGAACGGTGACGTTACTGAAATCCTCCACATCTCACGAGAACCGGCTGATTTGAATATCAACATGACTCACGCTCTGAATTTTAATCCTGCATACTACCCGATCCGTTCGCGATTCAGCAACGAAATTCGAAACGTAAGTATTTCCACGGATCCTTCGACTGAACTGTTAACAAACTCATGCAACAATGCGAGGTAGCAGTTTTTGCAACGTCGAGAAAGGGGAACGGGCCAGATCGCGTTGCAAAAAGAAATGATTCGAAGGAAGAAAACAGTAGAAAGCGGTAGGATCTCTAAAACGATTTTCCCTAGACAGGAGGCTACGTAAACAGTGGATACTTTTCTTTCCTCCGTTACGCAAAAATTAGTTCCGATCGAATGGCCCGCGTGCAGCGGAACGTTTCATAATGCATTCCCTTCGAAAACAGGAAAAAAAATATGCATTATTGCGTTGGTTTGGTTGCAAATTCTCCTATCGTCGATTTTTATGAGTAAAACGAACAATGTAGAGGCAAATACGAAACCATCTCACAGTTTTACAATTGAAGACAATTTTTTTAACCCTTGTGTCAGAGACCAGGTACCCGTTTCCATGATTCCGTTAAAAATTTATTGCGTTACTGTTGGAATATTTCAAAATCGCTCTAGACAGCCATTCTTTGGATATTTTTATTTTTGATTAATCCTTTGACTGATATACGCGTCTATAGACGGTTGACAAAGTCGCTCACCGCGTGCTATCGACGCCCATCGGCGTTCGGCACAATGGCTCGCCATGTACTGCTTTAGCTCGACCGCACGCAGTGTTCGCCTCATTTCCAAGTAGCCTACAATTAAGGGGTCAATATCGATAATATCAATTATCTTATATTTAGTAACAAGAACTTAAACATTCAAGACATCGAAACCACTTAAAAATATAAACATATAACCTGTACCTAAATAATAATTCCCTCGATCTGAAAACCCCGATTTTTCGTCGTTTTGAAATCAGAAAACCAGGATTAATGTCAAGGTGACTAAGAACCATAAGAGGACGGACTTCTTTCGAGCATAAGGCACAGACGATCACGGATGACTCGTTCGTACATAAAAAGCTCGTTTCCTTGAAATCAACTATTCGAACGTTCGCCGTCTTATTTCTTAACACAAAAATAGTGAAACTCTGCATTGACTACTTTGTCACCCATATATGGGTGACACTTGTTACAATAAATTATTATTTATTTGACCTTGTATAGTTTTAATAAATACACACTACCGGCCAAGAGTATAGGACCACCTCTCAATAAGTACGTAAAGTTTGAGTCTTTTAATATTTCTTAAAAGGAGTATATAAATAATTTAATTTTTTTACTCTTTAACACTTTGACTGTCATGTTACCCATATGTGGGTGACACTTAAATTCAGTTGTTATTTTCACTGACTGCGAATAGTATTAGTAAAAATATCTAAAGGGGTCTAATGGACTCAATAAAAAATTATAAAGAATGACTAACATCATTCATTAAAAATGGCATAAATTGAGATTATGTCTCATGCCGTATTCAAGCCTAGAAAGGTACGTCGTTTTCAGTCTATATAGTGTGTCAGTCAACGTGTTAATATGTTTTATTCAATATCTTACAACGATTAACAATACATCCTTCAAACTGACAGTGGAAAATTAAATCCGTTGTGACTTATGCCATAAAATGTAACTTCAAACCGGGTGGTCCTATACTTTTGACCGGTAGTGTATCTAATAAGATCAAGTAGAATCAGTCTAAAAATGATGAAAGTTACTAATGTTATAATTTGAGATTTATATTTATACTTTGTAAATATTTAAAAACCTTGTAATTTTCACAAAGTGGCGGTCAAAGTGTTAATGGTTACCGTCAAAGGCTCTGTTTAGATCAACCATCAATTACATGAACTTGTAAATAAGTAATATTAAGGCGTTTACTCTTCTAGACCTTGTTTTATTATCCTAAAAATCATTGCAAATGTTAACATTTGATTGCATGCTTTTTTGTTCTTCTTACTAAGTTTCTACAAACGCTTTCTAACCTGTTCTGTCTTTTTACCCTTTTCAACGCTAATAAAATTCTTTTTATTTCAATTCCTCTGTAGCAATAACATCGTCAGAATATACAGTAAATTTTGTATGACTTCCAAACATAAACAACTATGTCTGAACGCATTCAAATGCAGGTATACCTAATGAATTTTCAGAGTCATTTCTCTCAAAAATAGCATCGTACGAATTAAATTTATTCCGTATTTTCGATGTAGTTCATGTAGATTCACCCACTCTTGATTTCTGCCACCAATTACGGGACACCCTGTATACTGTTATGACATTCTAAAATTATCTTTAACATTATTACATTACAATTAGTTAATCATAATATTCAAACATCTTAAAGAAGCTGCACCGCAGCCACTAAATCTAAAAATAATTTACAATGTGAATACAATAGTTTATTTTAGCACATTTACATAATTATACTTGGCAACATAATAAACTCCTTTCTAAAAATCGTCAAAATTTAACGTTTACATTTTTCTTCGACGATCACCAGCGGTGCAGAACATGAAAATTACATTGATCATTGTTAAAGAAGCGAACATTCTCCATCGAACTTTCACTAGTTAATAAGAAAAAGCAACGAACGATAATGATCGAAACAAATCGTTTTTAGCTGATCTGAATCATCAAAATCGTTCTTTCGCGATTTGTAATTCAGTCAACGTGAACAGAACAGAAGAAGTGACGACGGCAATTTACGTTTCAAGTTTTTCTTCGCCCGGTGAAATTCTAAAAAAGGATTTTCCTGTTGTTTATTGTATAGGGACCTCTATATACGTCGATCGGCTATAAAACGATTTCCGGTTCGCTTTCAGGCAGTCGATAGAAAGTAAGATCGGTTTTACGCGACTTAACTGCCAATCTAACGCGTTCGTATTCTTCGCACAACTCCTATGCAAAGGTGAAAATCGATCGAGGATTTAATTACAATTAATTACATTTTTTCGCGGTCGTTAACTTCTTGTTCGTCGAATAAAAAATTGAAAAGTCGTCGAGCAATTTAACACGTTGCACGTGGCAGTGGAAAATCCCGCAACTAGTCAGACACGCAAAAATACATTTTTTTAACAAGTATCGTTGAATATATAAATATTTATTTATCTGATAATATACTTCTTATTTTACACTATCATTGTAATATAGACGTAACACAAAATTTCGTAGGGTTTGATGAAATTAAAATTGGTACATGGGTCAGCGGTGGTACACGTGACGCTGAACATGTTAAAGGAATTAACAAATTCAATCAATCTCTAAATGAGCCGTTCAGAAGCTAAATTAATCAACTTCATAAAATGAAAAGTAGAGAAAAGTGATGATGTTACAAACATTCATGCACTCGGGTAATAAAATTGAGAAATTAACTAAAAGTGGTGTTGATCAGGTTGCCTTCTGAGAGGCTCAAATATATCTTTAGGGTAAAACATAAAATAAAATTTTAAAAAATCATTGTAAAATCAAGAATTCATAAGCTTTTGCAATAACAGATTTACTGTTTGATACACGATAATTAGCTTCAAGGGAAAGTTGCTGGAAAATTAGCATAGTTGCAATAAAATCTATTTTTTAGTTTCGAATCAGTGTAAAGATAAAAAGATAAATGTGTTAATTACACAGATGTTATTGAAGATAAATTAAATTTCGAGCTTATTAAATTCAGACGGCGTAGACATTGAATATTCATTATTCATGTAATGATAATAAAACATCTCTGGAATAAAAATCAGTGATCGCAGTTTTCTTATCGTATTTGTAATCGTAACAAATCTCGGTATATAATGTTTCGATGGTTCCATTATTGTGCATTATTTGCATAAAACTCATAATAATGCATCAGGCATGTAAATATATTTTATCCTGAAAGGTCAATAGAACTTGGTTAGAGTAGTTTAACTTGTTTCCACTCCCCCTCTTTTGAGTGATCTATCACTCGTATTGTAATTAGAAATACGAATATCATAACACTGATACGTAGGTGAAAAGGTGAAAGTTCATAGTTTAAACGCCAAAGGCCGTGCATCGAAAATTAACTGAGATTTACATAATTTCTTTTGCACTTTCTCGAATAC
This sequence comes from Macropis europaea, assembly GCA_916610135.2. NCBI lineage: Eukaryota > Metazoa > Arthropoda > Insecta > Hymenoptera > Melittidae > Macropis > Macropis europaea. Next base: position 16,829,172 of record OU744345.1, on the reverse strand, counting down.
TACTAAACGTGACTTACTGCATAATTTCAAGCTGATTAATCATATAACAACTGTGAAAATATACAAGCCTGAATCCTAAATTCTACAACTTTTCTTATTTCATGGTAAATATGACTTCTTATTGAAATGTTTAAATTTTACAATCTATCATTTAGAGCACTTGTAATTTCTGTGAAAATTATTTTCTTTGAAACTTTGAAAGAAATTATTTTTTAAACAACAATTCTGTAAGATTTTTAGCTACTTTTAGTTACATCATTATATCATACTTTATTACTTCTTACAACATCCATATCATGCTTAATTTTGTAGAAAAATTTGTCAGGCACAGTATATTTTATCAGCCGAACTATATTTTTACTAACAAACACTATAAAAGAAGGTTAACACCCACAAAATAAATTCATCATTCATTTCTTATGATGAACTGAACAGTTTAGGTTTACTCCATCCATTTACAGCTCCACAAAAATGGCGGTATACTCGTTCTCCAGGCGAAAACTTCGATTCGAACGAGTTCGAGAGAATACTACTGCGCTCTGCATAGGAATTTTCTACAAAGTTTTATTTAAATCGACGGCAATCATCGTCCTTGTCCCACACAACGTAAACGTTCTGAGGTTCTACGCGCTTCGATTGGCTCGAGAACGTCCTCGTTTCAATACAGTAACACATGCACTTATTATCACACGTTAGTAATAATCGCCTCTTCGATGCTCAACCTTGAGATATTACAACACGAACAACATGTAGTATACCGATCGAAACTACTATCAGGTTGTCCCATCACAATGTCCTTATATTGCAATATTAAAATTAATTTTAATTATTCGTAAAATATTGTGTATACCGTAAGAATGTATAAGAGACAAAATTAGATTTTGCAGCTTTTTGATTAAATTAAAACAATAAGTACTCCCACCGCTTGTGCACTTAATGTTTGTTACCTTTCAGGCAAGTGTCTTACATATTAAACTCCATGTCTTTATATTGTAAAATCAATATTAATTTCAGTTATTCGTAAAATATTCTATGCACCATAAAACTGCAATATATAAAGTATCAGGTCATCTCATAAGTAATGTTCCCTATCTTATAAAACATACTTTGAACCTATCTATTAAAAACAAAAAAAAATGAAATACGGTTGCAATTAATAATTTGATGCATGAAATACATTTCTTTGTCATTGTTTAAAGGTATGGGAATAATTATATATGGGTTACGTTCTTATTTAAAATTTTTCTTGCTATCTAAAGCATTATTAGAAAATAGACATATTTTCACTGTAGGGGTAAATAAGTATGAATACATTATTCGATTTTGTCTAATAAAGATTCGGCTGTGCACGTTTTGAATTTTTCAACAAAAATTTGGACCATCCCAGCAAACCTCAGTAGCCAACAATTTTGTAAATTGGACGCAGTGTCTGGTGAACAAATGTCACGTTGGCGTTGGACTTGCATTATCACCCTGAAAACTCGTTGTGCGTATCAGCTATTACCTGTTCAGGTGGCTCGACAATTTTTTAGTTGACAAACGGTTCAATAATAGTAATCGGTAGCAGCAGACTTAAAGCGAATTGTTTTAAAATTATAGAAATTTGTTGAAAATTGAGTTGAAGAACTGTTGAAATAGTAGAACAAGGATACCAAAATTAATGTTCAACGTATCGGTAATTGAAAATGAGTGCAATTGTTGAATTATTTACCGTTAAAGTCACATTTAAAAACGATGTTATTTATGGAATGACTTGATAGTTAATAAGCAATAAAAAAGAAATTTAGAAAACATAACAACAAATTGAATTAGGAAATTCATTTTAAGTGTTCTTACTGCATAAGTACTTTCATATTTAATATAATTAAAACTAAATATTCTGTAACTTCTACTGTATTAATAAGTTCATAATATTCATAGTTCCGATTACTGGGTTGATACCCAAATAACTTCCGTGTTGTCTTTCTAAGTTTATTAGATGATTTATTAAAAAATGTTTTTTTATTTTCTCAATAATAGTGTGAATTTGAAGGGTGCTTGTCATGTGATATGGAGTCAAAACCAGTAATCTAGCTGAACCCATTGAGGTTTTGGAAAGAAAAATAGCTGATATGTATCGGAAATTATTTATGATTCAACCCAATATTACAAATATTCATAATAATTGAAAGACGTTTTTGAGAGTCCTTAGAGCGGAACGTTCCCATAAAGTTTCTTCGGTCCTGTGACATCTGGCGAGCCTTTTACACGAAACGTGGCCACGTAATTCGTAAATGGATAGAAGAGAAAAAGGTAATTTCCTGTTTCACGTTAGACTCAAGGAACGTAACCCGAATTACGTAATTCTCAGTTGCGGTTCTCCTTGAACGCAGCTCCTAGCACCAGCCTGCACGGCTTCTTTGCGTTTCGTTTTTTTCCTGCATTCTGCTCTCTTCCTCTCTCTCTCTCTTTCAATGTTCTTCTTCTTCAAGTGTCCGTGCAACCCGGTACAAAATTAATCATCGTCTCCCCTTCCTACTGATCAATCCTTTGCATACAATGGTATTTTCCTCTCGAAAGCGCAGGACTTGCCAGCGAGAAAAACAGATACCGCCTGTACACGAGCCGGCGATGTCGTCCTGGGTACGATTTAAGGTCCGTTCATATCTTCAGACTTTGAGCGTGTCAGACGTGACATATTCTTTAACTCTTTGATTGTTATCTGCAACAATGGACGTTTGACAAAGCCACTGGCCACGTACTGTCTTCAAGTTCCTCGAAAAATTTCATGAACGAAGAACAGTGTCCGAAAACAAGCAACTTTGGTAATCAATAGAATTATTTAATTTTTACATGATGTAAGAGATAATGAAACATTCATCGATTAACCCGGTCGATAGGTACAATTTTAATAACTTAGGTCAGACGATGTTTGAGAGAGAAGCAATTAAATCTTTCAAGTACTGACCCCTGTACTAAGTCTTCACTGTGTACTGTCAACGCCTATAGGCGTTCGCTGCAACGGCTCACTGTGTACTACTGCGGCTCACCCGCACGCAGCGTTCGCCTCGTTTCCAACTAACCCGCAGTCAAAGGCTTAATATATTATTTATGAGAGTTTTCATATTTAATGTAATGTAGTCATACAGACAGCTTCAGACACGGCTCGTACCAGCACGACATTCTTGTGAGGAATATTTTGTTTGTGCTTGTAAGTACTTGTCCATGCCTGTTTGTCTTCATCTGTGTGATCAGTCTGAGTACATATCTCAGACTGCACAGACGCGATCCTTGAAGTACTCATTTGCAAAAACCTGCACATTAGCAATAGATAACGAAAAATTAATAGAATCGGTTAGAGAACATACATTCTCCTTCTATTTTTATCTTCTTGACCGTAGAACTTCCGGTAAAACGTTTCTTTTTGTTTTTCTTTCTGGCCTTCTTCTTCCAGTAATAATGCACTCACGGACAAGTCTTCGCAAGATAAATGTTGAAACATTTTCAGCAATGAATACTCCCGATCTTATATGCAAGTACGTAGTAGCTTCTCTGTTTTTATTTGATTGAAAATATGAGGTGTGTCACCCTACGTGTCCGACATGTTCAATGTCTATAAATTGATCCATATGAATGGAGCTTAATCGATATCAGCATTGAAATCTCCGTCGAACGGTCGAAACGCACGACTCGATTGAATTTCATTGAGGTCTATCGATTCTCATGCCTTTCGTTGCATGCTTTTTTTTATTTTTGCAAAAGACTTGGACACTCTCAGGGTATGTTTTGCTTTGCTTCTCACGCGTTTTGTTATATAGAATATTTTGTTAGAAGGAATATTTTTAAGGTGTTCTATATGGTTGCAATTATTTCTAGATTAATTTACTGATAACCTTCTCTTATTGCTTTGACATTAAATGTAAAATAGTTGAAAATTCAATTGTATTTTATATGTATTGACATTAATATATTTCTTTCTCGACATTCTTGATGTTTAATAGAAATCTGATCACCGAGATGCTTACTATTGTTGAGTTTTATTGTCATCATCAGAATCCTCAACATCTACTAATAGAAAAATTGTATCGATTGGCAGTACTTTAGAAAGAATATTAAGAAACCAAATAATTACATTTGAATATCATATATCGTTCGTTCATTGTTAATTTAAAAAATATCGAAAGATTTTTGAAAACATGATACAACGAAAATCTACGCTGTTTCTGTTTCTTATTAGTTGTTTAACGCCGAATCGACTGCATGTAAGAATGATTAGCAACAGTATGAAACTATTTACACATTATTAAGCATGAGTACAAAGTTTGAAACATTTCAGTAACCTTGGGAAGCGTTAAACCTTGACGAATTTTCTTCTCATCATTGACATTATTTAGGGGAAGAAAGTTCAAGGTTAAATTCATTTCTTTATAATTAAAATTTTCGACAGTACAAGATCAGATGTGTGACTGTTAAATTTGATTGATAACTATCACAAATATGTGGGTCATTTTTGTTTCACGACCTGACGTTGCATCATGTGCACGAAACTTTCGCGAAGATTCACGCGAGAACAAAAGCACTTTTACGCGCTGCGAGTTATGAATTTGCGTGGCCAATTTGAATTTCCATCCATCTTTCTCTTGCTGACTGCAAAGACGCAGAAGAATGCGCGTTCCCGTCACGATCGTAAATAATTCCACGCTTTCTAAATTTCCGACTTTTTGTACCTAATTCGCTCATTACCATGCCCCTCTACGACTGTTATTTGTTTGAGCATTAGAAAAGCGTGAAAAACTCGAGAAGTTTCTTCGTTTAGCCCCACCCTCTTAATTGTTCGCCTATCGCTCAACTATCCAATAAAAGCTGACAGGTTGATATATTATACTTTCATTTTTGTGATTGAATATTGATCATTCAAATAGAAAAGATAAAAACAATAACAATAGATGAATTTTTGAATAATTGATCACTGAGAATTATGAGAATACAAGTTTCAATGCAAACGCCACACATTTTTTATATTGGAAAAAATATAGTTTCTGTCGAAATTAGGAGAATAGTTAATAACGACACACTGATATAGGTAACGACATTAAATAAATAAATTTCTCTATCTAGAGGTGTCATGTAAAAAAGATCTAAACAGTGCAATTTACAAAGAATGTATTAATGTGATTCAGAAGAAAATGACGGAGTACAATTGTTTATATACACAGTTTATATAGCAGTTGTCTTAAAAAATCATTAACTGATTGCCACATAATCGTCGTTTTATTGTATTTTTAAAAAGAATCATTCCGTTGAATTTAATGTCCACAAAAAATTATTTAAAGAGAAACTCGCAATTTCATTAGTTTATTCACGTCTTAAAAATTGAAAATATCAATAAAATTCGCCCTATTAAATCTTTTATTTGATACAACACAAGAAACCTGTAATCTTAGATCGTCATTCATTTAAAAAACAGAAGATAGTAGAATGATTTCTCTTTTCAATTATAATTCTTCCACTTAATTCAATCAATTTACTGACCTTCTAAAAATTGGAAATATGAACAAAACCTGTCTCATCTGTAGTCTTGCATCATCATTCATTATAAAAACAGGAGACAGTAGAGTGATTTCTTCCTCTTCAACTATAATTCTTCCACATAGTACAATCAATTTATTGACGTTCCAAAAATAATTCTACTTAAATTTTTGAAACGATGTAACGCGAGAAATCTCTCATCTCAGTTTCCTATTCACTCTAACAAGAAGACTGTAGAATGATCTCTTCCTTTTCAATTAGACCAGCAATTGCACCAATATCTCCCGGCACACGCGTCATGTTTATACTGAACTTTCTCATGTTCAAGCAGAAAATGTTACGACCGGCTCGAAGAGAAAACTAATCGTGATGGATCGTTCGATAGCAACTAAATAATTCGTGTAAAGTCGATTCGTCGATACAGGCGAGCACGCAGCGCCACGAGTATCTCGTTTTCCGGCCGCACGGATGAAAAAGTTCGCGATAAATCATGGCAAACCTCGGTAGTTCGTTATTGCCGGTAATATCGAGGCAAATACCACAAAGAAGGGCGTGACCGTAGATCGAGCACGACCCTATCCTTCGATCGAGCGCCGTGAGAAGCGATTCGTCTTTGCTGTCTCATCATAAAAGGAACGTTTTCGAGCTGCCATTAAAATTCATATCGGACTGCCCACGAACTGGCCGTTCCCACTAACGCATGAACACGCTTATCTTGCAGAATAATGAAAATCCGCCTTACGTTTCAATCGCTCGTTCGAACACTTGCTGGATGTCTGCACAATACGAGCACCAGGAGTCAAAGGAATAGTGGATCATTTGGAAAATTCGTAGAGTTTGCGATATTTTGTAATTGGAGTGGAATTACTCATTATGAGCTTTTATCAAATAATTAGACAGTCAGCTCGGACGTCCATTGTTTACAACTGGGTAAATTAGGTAGATATGCCAATTAACATGTTGAATGTTGATGTTTGACCTCTGTCAAATAATTAAACGCTGAATTAGGACGTGTAGGTACTGTTTACAGTGCCGTGAATTATATGTAGGAATAAAAAATAACGTCCAGAAGTGTTTAATAGAAAAGGAGCCGAATTAGTACTTATAGACGACTCTGGGTGAGCTGTAGGGAGGATTCAGTCTGTACTTTCTGGAACTGGAAAGAAATTACTTTCTGTGTACTTCTGTCTAATAATTAGACGCTCCAGCAACCTCCTGATTCCACACTTAAGTTGTCACACCATCTTTTCCATGGTCTGCCAGCGCTTCTTTCAGCTGGTGACTTATCTCTAGCAATTTTCTTATTTATCTCTGGCATTCTGCTTAGATATTCGGCCCATTCCTATTTTCATCTGTAATCTTGCATTCATTTCTAATGTTTTCACTTCTCTCTTTGTCCAGCAGAGTTTCTCCCGAAATTTTCAGTAGAATTTTAATTTCTGTCGTTTCAAGAAGCTTCTCAGTTTGATCGTTGCTTTATATGCAGCTTCTTGCCTCTGTCTCTATTCTTATGTGTTTATTCCGCTAAATTGTATCGTTGAGACAGTCAGCTATCTTATTTGCCTTAACCACGCGTTCTCTGACTTCTTTTGCTCTGTTTCTGCAAGTAGGCAGTCATGTACCTAAGTATTTGAAAGACATTTCTTGCTAGAGGACTTCGCCATTTATTTCTAATTTACGCCTTAGAGATTCTACTGATTGTGAGGTTGTCATGCATTTGGTTTCTTCTGGAGATAGAACAATGTCGTGTTAAATGTGTGTAGCAAGTTTTGCAGATCATCTTTATTATTCGCCAGGAGAACAAAGTTTAAGACAAAGAATATTCGCATGTTCGTCCACAAGATTGCGAACCTGAAAAGTTCATGTACCACGGGCAGCACGAGACGTATCAATTCTTCACGATTCTCTGAATCGTTGTTTGAAGGTCGTTTCACGCCAGAAGCGTTAAACGCTTTTTAACCATTTTGGCTGCGAGTTGGTTTCTTCGTTCAGCGTGTTAACGTTAATCATATTATCGCCGTGCCCACGGCGTCTTCTTTCCTCGCTTTCGATCGTAAAGTCAAAGGAAAACGCCGTTCGTCTGGAAACAATGTTAGGGAACCGATTGATCGGCAACAGCTTAGCCTCGCGAACGTTCTACGGTGAGTTACTTGAATTTCAGGTGAAAATTTAGAAATCTCGAAAGTCGATACATCGCAGTGAACGAGCGAAACACTCACACGCAACGTAGAATCCAACGACCGTGAGCCTTTCCTTTTGAAATGTATCAGATACGAACGATCGTGTAATAACGATTGTACCGCAGGCTTTTCTTTTCTATGAATTCGAACGGTGGTGTGGTACAGGGCGTCCCAAAATTAACTGCGCATTGTAATGAAGTTGGCTGAATTTTAAAAAATGACTAAAGAATATTGTTATTGGTTTATTTTTGTGCAGAAAGAAATTTATTTAACAAAAATCGGTGGAGACTTTATGTCACAAAACTGTTTAACAGTTTCAACACATTTTGAAGAATTTCAAGGGTTATGTTCTGCACTGCAACATGAATGCGCTCTTTAAGTACAGTAAACTGTTAATATTTTGGCAATAAACCTTTGATTCGAAGATTTAAATATATTTTATCTTCCAGAAATGTGATAATACTTTTACTACACAATATATGCATAAATCTAAAATATTTGAAGATATTTGGGACATCTTTACAATATTTAAAAATATTTCAACTTCCAGGAATGCCGTAATAATATTCTTATTGAACAATCTTATAAAAGTAATTTGAAAAGTTTGAAGATTTTTGGAATATACGCGTGCTATGAAAAAGAATATTTTAATTTCGAGAAACACCCTATTAATACTCATATTTTATAATATTATATTAGTATTGAATTTTTATAAATTCTTGTGTTATCGGTATTTGTGCTATGCAAACAAATACTTTAATTACGAGAAATGCGCTAATAATATCCTTATCGAATACTATTACATTAATCTAAAATCTGTTAAGGATTCTCGTGTATACTTGTACCACCGACAAATATTTAAACTATTAAAAACATTTTAATAATACTCTTAGAACTTTAAAAAATTCTAAACGACGTGTACCATAAAGACGTTTCAGCGAACATACCTGGACGAGAGCTTCGGGCTGCAGGTGCTTCAAGAATTCGCCTTGCTGATAGGTAACGGAAGGTTGTTGTTGTTGTTGCTGTTGTTGCTGCAGCCTCAGTTCTGCCTGCATGGCAGCAATCGATTCGGGAGTGCAAGATGCACGAGCCTGGACCCAGGATGCAGCGAGGATAAAGCTTCCAAGGACGACGGACATCGTCACCAAGGTGACGGCCGCAATCCTTGCAATTTGAACCGCCGTGCTTTTCGGCCTCATGTATGCCTGCGTATCAATAAATAAATTATTAATTACATTCTAACGATGTTAAATTCTAATTATTATATTACAAGTATGAGCGCTGATTTTATGAAATATATTATTCAATCTTTCTCTCTTATTGTACAGTTTCCGGAAATCAATGTTTAAAAAACGTTTGATGAATTGTGTGTAGTGATTAGCAATGTCCTGAATCTCGATTTTCCGAACACTGGTCATCCAAAAATTGCTGATTCTATGTCAGTTACATATTAAGTATTATTGAGTCTAAACATATAAAAAATATTCTGTTTTGTAATGTTTAATTTAGATAAGTGTAATTCATATCTATATATATATGTTATTTATTTTTATATTTTTATATTTGTTATCTGAAATGTGAGTAGATTTAAGGATGTAAAAAATATTCACTATATCTGTTAAACAAACAATTCTATAAAGTTATAAATCTCTTAAAGCATAATGTACATACATGTGTCTACGTTGGATGCAAAGTAATAATCAACTATATTAGAATAAAAGAAAATCGAAGTCTCTGAAGTGATTAGATAAAAAACGTTACAATTCTAATCCTATATTTTAAATATTGTCTTTCTGCGTCCCCTCTGACTCAGCTTGTATATTAATATACGCCATTCTTGAGTCGCTGTCACATAAGCTTCTACCATTTTATGCATTGTTTCGAGTTTAATTAAAAATCATACTGTCAGACACAGCATATTTGTGTATTAATTTCTGCCAGAATAAGAAATAATTTAATTCAATATTTGCCGGAATAAGAAATCCAATTACTCGCGATTTATCATCGCCATTCTTGTCTCTTCTATTTTATGTTAATCACACGTCTACATCGTGATTGTATATCGTCTGTAGCGATCGCTAAAGAAAGGAATAGTTAAATCTAGCTTCCGTGATGATCTCACTATATAGAACCGGTAGCATAAATTCTACCACATTCACATCAAGGTTCTTTAATTGACTCGAACACAGTTGGCTTGCCTTTTATTCCCTTCCGTTCGTTCATACTATTCAGACTATTATTCATACCGTTCAGAAGCTCTCTACATTAATATCATTCCCTCTTTTATTTATTCAATTCTCGAATTAAATACTTTTCAAGTGGAATCAATGGACTTTCTTACGGCACAGAAATACGAACTGCAATTAAAAAAGAAAACACACCTCTGCCAGTTGTGAACATAATTTATATTGCACTCCCTGTTTTGTCGAACAATACAATTCATGCAGCAATAAAATCGGAATAATGCAAGTGCCAGAAGAGGAAAATAGTTATTAGAAATTATACAAAGATATTTATTTTTAATACGTGTACGTGCATGTAATCCTTTTGTAAGTGTTTAAACTGTTTGGTCACCCAAGTATCCACTTTATGGAATAAATTACTCTAAACGTTGCGCACTTGTAATCACATAATGATTTTAACGACCGGCAATCGCTCGTTACTCAATTCGACGACAGATTTCCTTCGTGGAAACATTGCAGCGCGTATTTAACACCATAAATGCTGCTTTCTGAATAAAACTTCCACGACGTACTTTATAGCAATTAAAAATAATTTTTATACACCTAGTGTTAACAAAAATAAATTTTAAAATAAATTATACCACAAGTTCACCTGTCAAAATTTGTATTCATTAATGTATCTCTTCGATGATACTAACACGTACATGTGTGTACGTTTCCTCCAAGTTTAAAAAAATATCTTTTCAAAAACCATATTATGAACACGCTGAATGCCTACTGATTTAACGTAATTAAATAACAATTATTTCTTATAAATCTCCCAATAGCATCAATATCGTAATACTAATACAAAATACAAAGTACACGATCTAAACTTTCCTGCTTCAGGATTTGTATTAAAAATGGCAAATTACAAGTCGTCTGACCATGCACGGCAGCTTTCACTGCAGCACTCAACGTGTTAATAACAAGAACGAAGGATTTTCTTACAGCTGAAAATGCGTTTCAAGTTGATAACGCTTCGAGCATACTTGCAGCGTCGGGTTTTCAATTTAAACGAGGATAATGTTCAAAGTAAACGCTGGAGGATACCGCGAACAAGATGGTTGCATGTGACGTCGGGCCACGTGCAAGGATCATTATAGGATCTAACGTGAGTAGATGCAAAGTGTGCACGCAGAATGGAATCGCATAAGCGTGCAGGAGCTTCATGCTAGCTAGCCAACCGAGTCGAGGTCTTTTGTCGTTTTACGCTCTCCTTTCGCACAATTTCGCACCGTTCTCGCTTCTCAAAGAATGAAGCCACGCACGGGGAAACGTGAAAAGTGGAATTGGAAATTCTCAGCGTTTTCCATAATGCGTTTCTTTGTTCGTATACAGGCTGCACACGAAATCGCAGCCGACGTTCCACTGCAGTATAATAAACACTCTCTGTATACCAGAAGATGGCATTTACACTCAGATTTTTTTTTATTAAATATTTAACGTCGTGTCAACTGCAGTAGAATATCTAATAAATATCTAGGTATACAATTTCCTTATATCGTAAAGAATTTTTACATTTTTGCAAAAATTAACTACAATTTACTTGACAGAATGTCGATGCGAGTATATCGGTATACATTCTCCTTGATATTAGCTTTTTCCTTTCTGATTATTCAGAGTGTGCCGAAAACTGTAGGTCAACCAAAACAGAGGTGGTCTTGTCCAAAAATAAATTGAAAATAAAGAATAAAATTTTTCGTTACGGTGCTTAGCTTTAGAGAAAATTGATTTTAGCATATTGAAATTTAATGGTTTCGTGTAATTAAAACTAATATAACAAGTTTCGATAATGAACATAGTTATTGGGTTAATTTATAAATTGTTGCAAATGTTGAGAAAAGCTAGTTACAGGAAAATTGTACAGAACTTTCATTATCTTTTTTTACAGGAAATGACGCAGTCTGTGTGTTATAAATGATGTAAAACACAACAATTAATCAAAAGATCGTTCTTCACCATGAAACTCCCTTACTCTTAGTTTTTTGTTTGCAATTATTTCTATGTACTTCATTTCTATATTCTCTTCAAGAATACTGACATATAAGTCTACATTTAGTATTTTTTTTTAATTCAAGCATTGTTGAAAACGATATAGCAAACATCAAAGTGAATGTACGTATACATTATTCAACAGTATTCTGATCTTTTTGCAGCTTCAATATATTCGTCCCTGAAGAGGTTAATATATTTTTAAGTGAACGTGTGAATGTGCTCAATTACCTTTGCTGTGTGTACAAAGAGATCTGCGATATCTCGACTGATCCTGAACCAGCTATGAAAATTACGCTAAAGAACATCGTGTTCCTTCTTAGACTCGACGTTGATTATTATCCATATGAAATGATTTATGTTTGAGGTGAAAATGACGTGTAACATAAGACACAATGATAGCAATTCACCAGTCGGAAATAAATGAAATAAAATGAGCATGGCTCTCCATAACTGTACCCTGACATTATTATTTTATCGAGTTCGTTCCGTTATCGAGTGACCGTGCAAATCACGAAAATTCGTTCCTTCGAAAGCTTTGATCTTCCATCGATCGGCAATATATGTACAAATTCTGTAAATGTATCATTCGATACCGATAAAAGTAAAGAGACATTGCCATTACCGTAACCTTAATTACAGTATTTACTATTCATTACATCGATTAACTCCAATAAAAATATTTTAATAAATTCAATCTCGTTCACGATATGCTTATCAAGAAAACTGGAACACGCAAACCTGTTCAACGATCGCGATTTTTCTAAAGGATGTTTCGATCGAGTAATTGACAACAAAGTAACGAATTTGTTCATCAAATGTTAATTTTATCGATCTCGAATAGAACAGAAAAAGAAAAGAAACGAACTCCCTGGAAACTTGTTTGTTTCGATTTATTACTTGAACATCGACTTCATGAATAATCAGGCAGAATCACATGCATCGCAGGATGAAGATAAATCACCGTGTAGCTCGTACATCACACTGACATACTGATTAAATCGGACTTCCTACATTTCAACGATCTGACGATTTATTTTAACACTCTGACGGCCGTAAATATTTTACGAAATTCATACTGAACAATAAATTCAAAAGGCTTATAGTATTTATTTAAGAGGAAAAGGAGCACCATGAAATACTATTGCAATTAATAAACAATAATATTAATATTTTGTACTTTCTCCACGGACTTTTACCACAGACTTGCATGTTTCGGTCATGGAAAATATTAATTTCTGAATCACTTCCATAGAAATTTGCAATCATGTGATTTTCTTACATCTCCAAATAATAAACACTGAATTCTTATTGTTAGTAGAAAGTAACACGATAATATGTTCCTAGTACTGATAATGAAAGAGGTGTAAGTGATACCGTGTATAATATTCGAGTGATATAATAAATATTCCCAGTACAGTATATGTGACAGCAGCCATCAAAGTGTTAAAACAAGCCTAGTCGAGCGTACGATCCGCTCGAATCCGTAATTTATCATGCGAACGTGCGAATATCGACACCATAACCGATTCAGATCGAAGGCAGGTCGTTTCGAAGCAATTAATGGCACAGCTCGAAGCATAATTTTGCATCAGATCTGTGAGTCAGGAGAGTTAATAATATTTTTCCGCCGCACTGAAGTCTGGTTCGATGTAACGTTAGATGATTACGTGCGCTGCTTTAATTGGCCAGTTAATTGAAAAGGGCAAACGTTTGTGACACAGACAGTACGTATTCGTAATGACCTCGATGTGGATGGACGACTCTAAGGTGAGAGGCCTCGAAGAGATAGTAGGCCATCCGATGCTGCCTTTATGCTGCTCGATCTGCCTGACAAAAGTAAACAGGCACTGTTGCCAGGCACTCCAGACGAAAGGATTATTATACAGGGTGTACGCGAAAGGTAGTGGCAAATTTTTGGAAGATACAGTGCTTGCAAAAAGAAATTAAAAATATTTGATCGACTTGGGTCGTGAAATGAACGCTTTAACCCTTACGTGGGCATCCAGGTAGAAATGAGGGAGTAAAAATCATAGTGGTGTATGTCATCTGATCCTCATTTTGAGAAACAGAAGGTTTCATTAGACTGATTCTAATAAATTGCACGGTCACATGTTAACGATTGTAACGCATTGAATATTGCTACGAGGTCTTATCATAAGTAGTTGGAACCACTTTTTCTTTTAATGAACAGTCATTATAGATTTAATCTATGCATGCAAGTCAGTATCTTCAAAATTAGACTTGCACCACTATGGTTTTTACCTCCTCAAATCTACCTATGCATACACCTCCAGACAAAACATTTGAACAGGTTCTGTTGAAATTTCGACTAATCCTTTTAGATACCCATTATTGGGATCTTCTTACGTCACTGTATCTTTGCTGCATGGAAATCGATGGACAATTTTTTAAATGTAAAAGCAATTTTTAAATATAGAGAGAAAAGGAAGAGTTGGGTGCATACATAAGGATTAAGTATTGGACGTCTGTGCAATGTAAGTACTTTACACTTTGACGGCCATAAATGTTTTTTGAAACTAATTGACGTTGATCATTTTTTGCAAGACTTCAGTTAAGTGCCTAAGAATTTTATATTACTCTGTTTATGTCGACTATTTAAAAATTTTAACTGTAAGTGCACTTGAATATTTGTTTTTTGTCGTTGATATGTATGCTTTTTGTTCATTTCAGATGTGTGTGTTCGAATGAATAGAATCGCTTATATGTGACAGCTACCATCAAAGTGTTAACACGTTCGAAGCCGCTGACGTAGTGGTACGTCTTTTTATAAACTATAGCTGGTTGCCGTTCACATACTATGTACTATATCTATTTAAAAGCTATAGCTGATTGCTGCTGACGTAGCATTCTGTCTTATCATAAACATTTTAAGTTCGAATTGAACAGAATGAGTTTTAACGGAATTGAAATTAATTTTAACCCGAAAATCGAACGAATTTGTTTACGTATTTTTGGTGCGGAACTAACATTCTCTCCGTTTATGGTTTTATATTTCGTAATAATTGACTTATGTTGATTAGACACTTTTTGTTTCTCTCCACAAGTATTACATGTGCTTAGACTGCAGATACTTATGCAATTAATCACCACCAAGCACGTGAAAGGTGCACACTTACTAAAAAAAGTGAAAAGTAGAGTTTTTAAGCACATAAAGGAGAAAATATAGTTTTAACAAAGTTCCCTTCCTTGAACTGCTTTAATGCATAAAATGTTGAAGTCTGAAATTGTATATTTGCATAAACGTCCTCAATCTAATTGAAGCCATTAATTCAAAAACAACACAAGTCCACCAAGCAACATTTCGAGAAAAACTGTATTTTTGTTTATCTTCTTTAATTCTTCATTAATCATTTTGATCTTTCTTGTGAATATTGTTTATACATTCACTTTTACGTTGTGTTAAATGTCATTGGATAGACCTGAGTGAGCTGGAAACGGTCATGCCAGTGACTCATACAATGTCAAAAAGTGGACTTCCGCTGTTTTGGAATTCATGGCCTCAATTGTGTACCAGCAAAGTCTGAAAATATTTTTTAAACACCTTGTACACGTGTAGCCTGTGCGACAAAATTTTTAAGCGCGTCCTTTTTTACGTCCTCTGACTCATCCTCCGTTACCGTTATACGTTTCCGTTCAAAAGTTTGGGACCTATCGTTGTCAACGTTATTCCCAATATTCTCACTCGTTATACCAGACAAGATGTACTCGTTTTTATATATGAACTAATGGGCACAAAAATGGAAAGAAAAATAATATAAGTATCTTCTTCAAACTTAGAGAAATTAGTTCCCTTTCAAAACATCTTCATAGTATATTAAAATTATGTCGTTGACCTTGTTCAATTTTTGTTAAGGTAATTCACTACCTGTTGGATGAAATGTGTCTAATGATATTCTAACTTTTGATGGCAATTATGAATTGTCCAATAATGTTTCTAAAAATTTAATCTGTTGAGTATTAAATTTAGTAGAATAATATTCACAACTGTGTTAAGTTTAAGGGTTCTTACAATTAGTTTCAATTTTTACTGTACATTTAGAATTTTTGGTTAATTAAAAGAGTAAAATATTTTATTTTTTTCTTCAGAACGTCTTTAAAAATTAGTAATCGTTATTTACTAACAGAAATTATAATCACAACAAGCCGAGCAAGTCAGTCGACGTAAGTGTACGGGACTCTGTTTTTTAGTTCACAAAGACACACGTTGCAGCTAATTAGAATGGAGGGAGAGTGTTAGAAACGCTTGTCGTTCTTCCGCGATCCAAAACGCTGCGTGTTTCTACGCGACCAAAATAGAAAACACTAAGAAATGCAGTGGCAATTATATTCATTATTTTATACGTCGTAAACACGACGCTATTCACAAGTTAAGGACATTTATTTTGAAATGTTCCTGAAACGTGACACGTTAATTAATTAGTGTGTTTAGAGTCGCTATTATAACGACAGATGTGTACGCTTTGAAAATGTCTTCTGCTTCAAAAAATTGACCCAAGAATCCAATTAAAATCACGGAGGATTAGTATAAGTGACATTTATGTTTCCGTGTATGATTCCATATGCGAATTATACTTCCTAGAATCAGGTACTAAAGCCTGTTTCGGTTTATGTAAGATGTTTCGAAGGCTAATTTACGACATGCCGAGAATTAATGTTATTAGACAAAAAAGACATGTAATTTAAGTGAATAACGCGGCAAGCTTCCCTATAAAGAAATTTAATTTGACAAATTGCTGTTTGATATATCGTGTAGGATTTATACGTTCCGTAACACAGTGGAAAATCCCATAACAATATAGTCAAACACTTAAAAATAACTTTTTGTGTATGAATAATTTTGTTTGATAAACACATAGTTCTACTTATGACAGTACATAAATGGTATGCAGTTATCATTTTTCAATAAAAATCAAACTATAATAGCAAAGGTCTACAGTCAACAATTTGGTCAATAGAATAAAGTTGTACTGAAGTAAAGAATCTTATTGTATCTATCAAATTAGTATTTATTCAGGGAGTTCAAACATTTTTTTAGATGACAATAAAATCCTATGATACTGATCACTTAAGGGCAGCTTAATAATTTTGTACTCTAACAAACAACAATATTATAAAGAAAGGATTGAAGAACTATTTACATAACAGAACAAAATCAGTAAAAATAACAGTCAACGTTTCAGTAATTTAAGGTAGCTAGGATCGTTAATACTTATATACTTAAAGTTAGCTTCAAAGATGACATTATTTATGTTACACTGATTTACACTTCTCACTCCATACTATTCTCGTAAGATTAATATTATTCAAAATTCTACGAAGATAAGCAATTGCTTGATTAAATTCCCTGTCGAAGAGACCGAATAATTGAACTTTGAATACAATGCTTGCAATTTAAATAATCTTCACAGTTTGTAATTTAAATTGACAGTTTGGTACTCCAAAACTTGTGACACACACTGTGTGAAACGGTACGACATCCAATGGACGTTCGTTGGGCAACACCTTAAAATTTCTCGAGAAGCATAAATGAAATAATGAATATGCGGACAGTGCAAAGGATTCTGTTACATAACGTCGCAGGAAATTCAAGTTTCAATTACTTGCTATTCAAATAATAGCAGGATGGCCATATTATGAAATGATTACTATCTACGCCCTGTGAGCTCACAACTTTGAGGCACAGTCGGCTTCGGGCAACCCAAGCATTAAAGTCTCCGAGCACGCTCGAAATGCCTTTATGCTCGCCTTGCTTAAAGCTACTATCAGGCCATCCCATAAATAAAATTGTTTTTAAACATGACTTCATCGAACGTAAACAAATTAATAACTAAAGCTACTTTTATTTATCAATATACTGAATATTAATTTTAATGTCTTCGTTCAGCTGTTTCAACGGTTCTTTCATTTCATCTTCAACAAATTTCTATTGTTTTATGACAATTCATTCCAGGCTGATTTCAACTAATTAGTGTCATTGAATTTTTCGTCAGCTAAAAAGCTGTTGAGCTATCAACATATGTAGTTATTTCTAACAAAGTGCGACTAATATCATTTCTAATGCTTCTGCTGAAAATATGTTATAATGTAATTATGAAAGTAAGACATAATCTCTGCGCCCTCTATTAAAAGTTGCAGGAATCTGTGTAAACAAGTTTTTAAAAGCGTAGTCGTTTTGAATTTATGTTTGATTGTTTTCCGTTTTGATGTTGTGTGCGTTCTGTATGTTGTTGCTTGTGTGTCTAAAATTACATGCACCATTTTAGTTTAATTGATTAAATACGTGATTATAATAAAGATTTGATGGCAGCCATGAAAACAAATTTTTTGGGGGGAAAACCGCTATAACTTTGGAGAGAATCATTATTTTTGCATTAAATAATTACTGTGTATTTTTCAAACATTGACTGAGAAAGCTACAAAGTTTTAAATTTATATGTTCATTACTTTTCTTTTAAAAAATTCCCAAAGATCGCCTCATTTTTCGACCGTCACACTAGCAAAACCCCTTATTGTTAAATACTGTCAATCTAAACTAAATACCACTAATATCATTATTACCAACAAGTGCTTCAAGAATTACTAAAACATTAATTACGAATAATTTCTATAAATTTATACTACTGCTATCTTTTTAAAAACATTGTAATTTGTTATTTTTCCAGAGAAGGTAACCGTTACAGTGCAACAGTTTTTAGATTTATACATGACATGCTAAGTGGATACACGTGAATTCTATTCAAATCGAAAAATTGTATGCTAGTCACGTTTCCATTGAAATCGAAATACAGTTTAAATCGCCACAGGCGAGATTTATCTTTCGTTTGAAGTCACCCACACGTGTTTCCAATAGTCTGTATCTACACCATAGTGAAAATAAAATATTTAAATCCACGTAATTTGCAAAAGAATATAAAAGTTTACAAAGCCACACAAATGGAATTTGAAAACAAGCTTGAGGTCCTGAATCTCATGGTCAGACAAATGTTTTTCTCCTGGAGACTATGTTTTTGGAGATGTCAAACACGGGAATTATTTTAAATTCCAGAATCGTTTCGAAACTGAAATTTACAGAATAACATTAATATTGCTTATTAATTTTCCTTATTTGTTTTCTACGGCCAAAGATGGAGTGCTCTGTGTGTTAGCGACTCGACAGAAACACTGACGTCATCGCAAATACTCGTTTCGGGCATGGAAAATTTGCTGGTTAAATTTGTATAACCTTCTGGAAGATTGAAACAGGAGAACGTTTGAAAGATCGGTATGGAAGTTTCTAAACACGATCGCGTTCACCGGCGTTAGAAAGTTTCCGGTTTTAATGAAATAAACGAATGAAAAAGAGCGTGGCCGACGTTGAAAATGAAACCGCGTCGTGCATGATTTTTCAGGACGCAACGTCACGCTCACGAAATATGAAAGTTCATTTTATCCGAGGGATAGAATAAAATAACATCATTCAAACGATTCTGTTGACTCTCAAACAGCGTCGATTAAATCGAAAGTTAATTATTTAAGTTTCATTGAGTTTTAAATCCTATTTGAATTACACAGCAGAGTGAAGTGCACATGATTACGTTTAATTTCAAAGTATGAAACTAATTGTAAGTAAAACATTGGAAAAATGAAAGTTCAGTTAATTCTGATAATTTTGATAACTCTGTGATAACATTGATTACACCGCAAAATAATTACTGAAATTTCATTGAAATTTAAATCGAATTTGATGTATACAGAATACGTTTACAGGTTAGAGGGAATGTTTTGTTACTTTTTTTAAACATAATTATAACCAATGAACAAATCGATTAATAATCTTTATTAATAATAAATCTAAAATCTTTAAGCTTCAATTTATTTTTTTTACAGATGTTAAAAAGAGCGGAGAATTGAAAAAATAAAACAGTTTTACGCGAAAAAGGTTTAGGTAAGTATAGTACAATTTTAGAGAAAGTAACAGAACTTTTTCTTCACCCTGTAATTTCAGAGTAAGAAACTGTATAAAATATTTTAAATATACACGAAAGAACAATTTATCCGAAAAATAGAATAAACTAACAGATTTCTGTTAATAAATGAAATATTCGGATTATTGTTTTTTGTTCATTACTGAAAACTGTTGCTTTTACTTCCATTTAAAAACTGCAGTTAGAACAGGTTCTCGTGCAAGTTTAATTTCTTTTTTTTACCAGAAGCTAACTGTTTTCTCAAAGTCTTGTCGAGAAATTACTCGACTCTGACAATGCACTTATGTTTACTCGGAACGGGCTTCCACGGCAAACATAAATTGCAAGTCCCGTCATTTTAGTCGGTAAGTATAATCCATTTTCTCGGGATTCCCTAGCACGACTATATTCTATGCGTAATTAGGGACCGAATTAGTTATTTATCCTGAAGTACATGCTATCCACGACGATATGAAAAAATTCAGCCACTAGCAAAACGAACGTATTCTACCTATTTTATTTAACAATTTTTGTTTAACTAAAGAAGTAAGTATAAACACATGTGATTTATAATTATGCTTTACATTGCAACTTCTGTTATTTTTGCAATTATACATATACGTATATTTCCTTCATTTTGTCCACACCTTCTCTATTCTTTTACGCTTATTTTTTTTCAGTCATACTGATTGTATCAAATAATAAAAACGTTTAATAAAAAAAAGAAAAATACAATTTTTAGTTTCGCCTTGAATCATGTTTGTTTCGACAGCAATTTCACAGAATTCAGCAAATTAAGACAATCGATTGTACATGGTAAATAATACGAGAAATATCTGCGACACAAAAGTTGTAGTTATTAATGGTCATTTTAACTATTCGCAGAAGAAATTTGCGTAAACATCCGCAGTCTACGGAGAACAAATAAATATTCAAATACCAATAAAGTAGAAACTGTATAATACTCAATAAAGAAGAAAGTTTTGTAACATGTTTCGTTATGTCAGAATTTTTGTATAAATGGTCAAAAACAATCAATGTTGCATAATATTTGCAGCCGTCAGAGTGTTAACCCCTTGATTCTTGATAAAGTCGCTCACCGTGTACTGCCGACGCCCATAGGCGTTCAGTTCAATGGCTTTCTACATAGTACTGCAACAACCGCACGGAGCGCTCGTTTAAAACTCGTTCGAGGATCATTATCCTTATCCGACTACACAACAATTCTATTCATGGAAACAACGAGATGTAAAACGCGACAAGGTTACACTTTCTCGTGTGTTATCTGATTTCTTCCGTTCTACACGCGACTTTTAATCGATCAGGCCAATAAACAGACAACATGCGAGCACACTTTGCGCAATTAAACTTGTCCAGAAACTTTCACGGAAGTGCGTTGCACGGATTTCCGCGCTGTTTTATGAAAGAGACTCGAACAACGCTCTCATTTCGAGGCGCTTCAAAGGCAGCGCAATATTTTTTTTCATTGAATAATTTACCATTTCCTCTGTATGATGAAACATACCGCGTAGCATCATTCACTGTTACAATAATATTCATTCTTTGATACTTCTATGGCGTTACTCTCTTTAATTTTCAGATCATAGAAACTTTCATATTTCACTAGAAAATTCATGTAAGTAGAATAATCTAATACAACAGAAAAAAATTTGTTTACCGAGTAATTTAACATTTCTTCTGTATGATGAAACATAGCGCATAACATCATTAACTGTTACAATAATTTTTTTTATATTCATTCTTTGATATTTCTATGCCATTACTCTCTGAAATTTAATTTTCAGATAATAAAAGCTTTTTTGTTTTACGGCTACGTTACGTTTTACCAGAATATTCATGTAAGCAGAATAATCTGGTGAAAAAAAGAAGAGATTAATATTAAAGACTTGAATTTTGGCTTACTTTATAATTTTTAGAAATTATTGTAAAATGGACTCGTATTTTACTGGTTCGTATACTTTATTATCTTTTTGGTCTGAATTTACTTATTGTAGCAAAACATATAAAAATTTCTATAACGTTTGCAATTGCTCAATAAACAACGCAATACGCAAAAAAATCGATATAGAAACTTGTGGCTTGCATATCACACTTCTCAAAGTTGATTAATCTTTCTATTGGTCATGGTTTACATACGTAATAATTTTTGTATTTTTTTTTCCCAGTAATGAAACGGTGGTATTGTATAAGAAAACATTAACAGAAGGAACTATAATCTTTTGAAGAAAAACCCTGACAACAATATACTCTTCTGTTTTTTGCAGTATTATTGTCAATATTTTTCTGGATTTATTTTACAGATACACATTGAAACAAGAAAATAGCATGTAAATGGATTTAAACAATTTCGTACGTTAATATCCGTCTGGAAAAATGTTGAAGCTACAATTATGTTATCCTTCGCAGGAATAATAGTAGCAGAATCCTTGGAAACATTTTTTTCTAATTTTGCTGCTACAATTCTTCCGCATCTACTGACCTTACTTCGTGAAATAGACGTTCGCCGTTCACGGGTAGTCATGAATTTAACGTTAAAAATTCAGTTGAACTTTGTCGATCTTTTCGAGAATGTCCGCGTGACATCGTTTCGCAGAAATCGATCCCGACTCATTTTATTTTTCAAATTGCGGTCTGCGCGGCGGTAAATGTATCAACCGCGAAATCTCATCTAAAGATTGGAATACAATCTATAAAGCGACAGTGACAAGATTTGCATTACATAACGTGTCCACTTTACCGAGAAAACTCGGGGGGAAAAATGAAAATTGTTGGCTACGCGTAATCCTGGAGTCACTTGAGTAATTTCATTGTTAGGACTTTCCCACCGATTATCACCACGCTCTCCTAAAACGACTTCGAACAATTTTCGTCGACAGTTTTCACTCTCAACGAACGTCACGTCAACCTTTTACATTTTTTTACTAATATTAACCCTCTCGCTACTAAGGACGACTATAGTTGCCCTCTAGAATTTACCTATAGGTACTACAATCACTCAAAGGAAAAAAATCGCACCACCTGATTTATCATTAGTAAACTGTACTGAAAAATACAGTGACTCACGAAATTGATCATATGATTATGTTATTTCAACATTCTTCTATTTTACACTTTTTTAAGACAGTTTTATTTGAAGCGAGGACACGGTATCTTTAACAAACAACATATCAGTTGCACTTAAAAAATTTACAGTTGGTTGGTTGTACTAGAATTAAGGAAGGAAAGTAGTTATGGAAATCTGTGAACAATTTCGAGGGTCACTGTATGTATATGGCCCACACGGCTGTACCGTATCGTCAACTTATGGCAGGGCGCTGCTATAGCAAATGCGTTAATCATGAATGACTTTTATAAAAAGCATTATTTAACGATTAAATGATAAGTGAAATTCAGAGTCGAATATTTATTGAATCTTGGTTCAGGAGATAATTTTTTGACTGTTCAAAGATAAATAATAAATGAACCGTTTACTAAAAAAGGACATCAAAGTTTAACAAAATAATTGCCAGCGCCATTATCATCCACAGGTGGAGGACGATTTTCACTGAAATCGTGCAACAGTCAAACAGTTAACCTTCTGAGGGCGATGAACCCATATACCCTTTCCGAAAAATCGTTCATCGTGTGCTACAGACCACCGTACTGACTCAGACACAGCTGTTTATTGCACCCTCTAAAAATATGTATTCGAATAAATTGTCACTTCAGTTTGTCTTACATATTTTATAATTTTAGAACAATGAAACGACTAAACGATTAACTTATAATGAAATATTCAGTTCAAAGCGTGCTCTATCGCAAAAATTCCAACACACGGCGTACGTTTTATTTTTAAATGATTCAAAACTCAAGCATTTAAAGAACATTATAAATTACACGGATAATCATTATTGATTTTCATCGGTGCTGTTGCAGTGCCACTGGCACGATCGTTATCGATGCTCGAACAATTCCATCTTCCGGAGTCACGTACCATGTCGAATTGTTTTTAAACTGTAAGCTCCACCGCACAGTGTGGGAGTTCACAAGCATCGTGATACATTGAATAATAAAAGACACTGAACGCTGTTCATCTACATAGCAAGGTTCAAAAATTTCTGACCTGACCCTGACTCACAGGAGAATAATAAAAAAACTGGTTTTATTTTTTAACACTGTGTCTGTCACGCTATATAGGTTGAAAACGACACACCTTTCTAAAGTGTGATACATGAGAGCATGTGCATAACATGAGAGTATGTCAAATTACGCCCTTTTTTTAAACAATGATGTCAGTTATTGGTTTCTGTTAAACCTTTTTAGATATTTTCAGTAGTACTGTTCGTAGTAGATAAATAACAACTGAATTTAAATGTCACCTACATATGTGTGTTATGGCAGACAAAGTGTTAATACAGCCTCCCTGTGTTACAACACATTTATTAAATTTTTATCTGAAGTTAATGAAGGATTGACTGATAAGCCAATGACGAAAGAGCGTTATCCATTGACTAACAAAACAACAGTCAGGTCGCAAATTGTTGGGCCTATGTATATAAACATCACAAAATGGATATCTGACGGTCGTTTGAAAAATAATTTGTTTATAAAAATGGCTAGACTGATACGTTCAATATTTTATAGTTTGGTGATACTCTTCAGACCGGACAAGTTGAACTCGGTTCAGAAATGTACAAATTTCAGAATTAAACGGGTCTTTCTGTCAGTACCGTTATGTACCATAACATGAGTTTCGCAGAAGCGAATTAAAATCATGAGAGAGTACAAAAAATGACATTTATGCTTCCTCGTACGCTTCTGTGCGGTAATTATACTCCCGAGGAGCAGTCGTAAAAGATTGTGTTGACTTATACAGGGTGATTCGAGAGAAACTACAAATGTTTTATTTAAAATGCAAAATTTAAATATCAACGGTCTGATTTTCAATTCTTATCGAGGTATGTACATTTTAACGTTCCGAAAAATATTCCGAATATTCATGTTCGGATTCTTTTTTACGATATTGAAACGGTCACGATTTTTTACACTCACGCTTATCCTTAGATAATAAATTTGGACTTTTCACATGAAACGAATTCTGTATCATTTGACTGTTTGGTATGGAACAATTTAAATATTTCATGTCTGTAGTAATATAATTTAATTAAACAAGAAATAAACTACTTCAAAGCAAATGAAATCGTAGATACTATAAATACTGTACTATAATATTCATATCTACAATAATATAAATTAATTAAATAAGAAAGAAATTACTTTACATCAATGAAATTCCTTCAATCGTGATGAAGATGATTATAGCTACTCGAAACAAAAAATACAAATTTTAAAAATTTTGGACGCATCAAAACCCAGATCCTTTAACACCTCAAAACAAAAGGGCTCAATCAATGTATACACAGACATTATAGAACCTAAGTCGCTTTAATATTATGAAAAAAAAAGTTGATTCTTTAACAGCTATAGAAAAACAATCGTACTGAAGAAGATTATAGGTACCCCAAATAACAAATACAAATTTTGGACGCATCAAAATGCAGAACCTTCAACATCTCAAAACAAAAGGGCTCAATCAATCTACACACAGAAATTATTGAACTTAAGTCACTTTAATATTATGAAAAGAGGTTGATTCTTGAACATCTACAGAAAAACAATCATCATGAAGAGGATTACAGGTACTCCAAACAACAGCTACGAATCTCCCAAATTTTGGATGCATCAAAACGCAGAACCTCCAACATCTCAAAACAAAGATCTCAGCTAACGAATACACAATCATTACAGAACACATAAATAACGAACATATCAAGCTCTCCCAGTCAAACAGGTCTCCATCCGAGAACCGTTAAGCAACACGCGAATCCGATCGAAATCTTCGATATCTCCGGGTCAAAAATCCCTTTCGAAACTCTTACATCAGCGGTTCAACGAAACCAGGTGGAATCGGCGTGTGTATTTAGTAACGGGAGTTTCGAAGTGTTGGTGAGTTGAACGCTTACCGGTGGCGGTTCGGCGGAGGAATAAACCTCGCTGGGCGCGTAGTTGCTGTGGGGCGGTTGCATCTTCTCCGAAACGACGGCTACCGTGGCCAGAGAATCCGGTTGCTCCTTTTCCATCCTCCAAGACTCTTCTTCAGCACTGAACCGTTCGCTTGTTGTCCCAGAGGGGGTCCCTCGGTGGCGAGGAATCGTTTCCCGATCGACGAGAACACTCGATGTCGATCGCTCGGCGAATCGACGAGCAGTGAGCGGCCGGCACCGTCTGACACCGCTAGCTTAGGGCTGCCCCCACCATTGCAACCTTCTCGAACACCTTTCTGATGGGTACGTCTTCTGGTACCAAGGTGTACCTCACCGTGTTCTCATTGTCGGACTTTCTAAACACCGTCGACGAGCAACGACGTCTGTGTACATGGGCGAGACCGAAATGCCCGCGTGCGATCCCGACGCTCTTCGAACACGAGTTTTGCAATGTTTTTCTCGTTGTCCTGTCTGCTGTTCATTCTGTCCCCATATTCTGCTCTGTTCTTTCGTACCGTTTCGATAAAACTGCTCCGACTCGAACGTTCGGAGTCACGGCGTCCGCGAAGATAATTCCGCGCTAGCAAGAGATCTGGAAATGCAGAACGAAACGCTGACCCGAATGTACTTGGTGAAGAAGTGTACAGAGGGTTTTGGAAATGGGTTGTTCAGGGTTAGAAACGAGGTCTAGGTACCCTGAGCCCTTGACTTACGATAAGTATTGAAATCCTTGGAGAGGTAATAAATGAAGAGCGTCAGCGCACACAATCCGATTTTAACAATCTTTTGAAAGGTGCTGCAGTGTGAAGATTTAAAGAATCGATACGCGAGTGAGACTCGTGTTTGTAACTTATGGATCATATTCTGTGTGATGAGTGTGGCTCGTTATTGTAAGACAAGGGGTTAAGGATGAAGGAAGGTTATATAAATCTTTGTGCAGAGATGCTTCCTTTTCGGGATATGAGAGCTCTTTTTTACGGTAGTGTTACATATGTACATATCCAGTAAACAAATTGCTTGATATTAATCGTTTGCTGTTAAAGAATGTCTGTAGTAATATCGAATTTTATCATGAAAAGGAGCAATGTGATGTTTGATCATTTTCATATCTGCAGCAGTGCACATAGAGATTAATAATCTTCATATTTACTGTAATCTGCGAAACTCTCTTATTAATTACCTCCAAGAAAAGAATTGTAATAATTTTTTAAATTCTACATATGGCAGATGTTCTTATGAAACTCCATTGTCAAGAAAAGTTGCTTATTTCTCGAAAAGAAAGAGTCTCACAATGAGTACCAATGTCTATGTGAACTTTCTTCATCCTTAGGATCATTAGAATACGCTCCTAAAGTTTTATCACCTATTTCTGAAAATTCAGTATAATAAGAAATCTAATTCTAGTAAGACAGTAATTATTGCTTGAATCCTGTTTCACAAAGTCATCCATGGGAATAGCATGGCCAATCTTGAAGCAAAATTTGTTTCTACTGCAGATCCTAACTGTCACTCTATATTTAATACATTTTCGAATATTAATAAACATATTGAGCTGCTACGCAAAGAAGCGTGAAATGTAACATGAAAAACATAAAAAAACAAGTTCATTTAAAAAATCTATCATCTGTTTTTATAATCTAAAAACCGATACAAAACTAAATAGCAGAAAGTAAGTACTAATGTTTCGGATAAGAACAGAACCCATCAAATTATCTCATTTGTATCTTCTGTTTTATGCGAAACATGCAACTTACGATAAGTCAATTGCCCACATAATCACGGAATGCCAGAAATACGGAGTGTGTTCAAAATCATAGTACAAACGCTGGTGGTTCGTTGTCCATAAATAAGTCGAAAATGAAGAATAGACTTTCTGTTTGCAGAACGTTTTTATATAAAAAAAAATCAAATCAATAAACATGGTCTCAAGAATATTTCCAAATATACGTACGAAGAAATAAATTCGCTAGAGAAAGATCTGTGTAGACAAGTCAAGTGCATCCTAGTGTAACATCATGTGCACTTACACTCGATTCGTGAAAACTGATTCCTTCAAACAGATTATCGAAACGAAACAAGTATATTTTACATTTTTTATCAATTTTTGCACGTTGAATCCTCTTTTGTTCAGTTGTACTACACATGACTGGATTTTCTAACAATAAATTCGACGAAAACACATGCAGAAGAGATGAATCGATCATCCAAACGTTCTGTATGTACAATCGACTAGTAAAATGAAATGTACGTGTATGCAGACCGAAAGAGTTTATCATTTCTATATGAAACACAGAAAAATATGATTAATTCGCAGTTAAACAGTAATTAATATCTATTAGTAATTGAAATGTCAGGCAGGCAGGAGAAAGATGGACATTATCTGAAGAAGTATATTCGAATCAACTTTTTCAGTCAGTGATTCATAAATTGTACCGTGAAACATGTAACTTGGAACAATTTATATTTTCTCTTCTACACGCGTACATTTCTAGTACACGAAAAAAAGGAAAGCAACAGAAGCTCGAAATTTACATGATACACGCGCCATAAATGGTTAATTTAACTTTCTTGTACCGATCCCCACTTGCTTTTTCATTATACAGCTAATTAACTAATCCCTTATGAATAACCTGGCGATTAATTACAGTCTTTAATCATATCGGTCATCTCGTATGTTTCACCCTGTCTTGCTAACATATTCAGTGTTATAGTGAAAACAGCCGTATCCAGTCAGGCACATTATAATTTGCTATTTTTAATATAAATAAAGAAGGAAATTTATTTAATTGTTTTCATACAGGGTGCTACCGAAGTCCTGTCAAAAAATTGACAGGCGTTTCCTGTACTTCGATATTGTACAAGAAGAAAGTTGCAATAAACGTGAGTCTCAAAATACTTTACTGTTTTAATGCAGGCATTTCTAGTTGAAGATTTACTTTAAAGCAAACTTTCGAAAATGACCTCTGCTGGCAACCTTCGAACATCGGTAATCTCAAGTCACTGTAATTCTGATTTATAAATGGGTACCATACATTAAGGGCTGAATTCAAGTACTAGAATGAATAAAAAAGATTGAGTAAACATATATCATGCAACCACAGTTTCTAAGTTATACAAGGTGTTTCAAAAATAGGTAACCAAACTTTGGGAGAGTGTTCTAATGATCCTAAGGATGAAGAAAGTTCACATAAACGTTGGTACTGAGACTCTTCCCCTTCAAGATATAAACAACTTTATTGAATAGAGTATCTGTCTCATGTAGAATTCTAAAAATCATTAGAAATCCTTTCATAGGAGTAAATAATAACAGTATTTGTGATTAGACGAGTCGACTTAACACATTACACTAAACACGACGATTATTAATCTCTAAGTGTCCTACTGGAACTGAAAAAGTAATCTAAAATAATACTGCTGCTTTGTATGATAAAATATGATATACTGGATGTAATCTTCAACGTTTGCGAGATATTTCGAGACTTTCATATCAGGTAAACATTGTTACAGAAAAAAATAATGCCTAACAATTTCTTTATAATACCATCGTGCAAAAAGGTGTTTATGTTTAAAAAAAGAAGCATTTCTGAACAAATGTTTACCGATCACAAGGATACTCATGTTTTCACATGCAGCAGCTTATACAACCGTTAAAGCACAAAATTGTGTAAGTGACATGCAAATGTATGCGTTTTTGAATCATTAAGGAAATAATACCAAAAGAAGCATTTGCAAATAAAGAACATACAAATCCTGAAACTGAAGAAAATATTTAACCGACGAAGAAACTGTACCAGCACCCAAAAAGCGATGTCGGTGGAATTTAATTTTAAGCGATTCTGACAGTATTCAGATTTCAGTTTTACCTGCCTTTAAACTTTAAGTTATTCTGTACATGTAATGAAAAAAATGTTACGTGTTTATTGTATTAAAATAAAATAAAATACAAATTATTTTCTGTTATATTAAAAAAACTTAATCAGTATTTAATTCTAACTTTTTACACTCTGTGTCCCGTATACCTCGAAATTCGTGTAACGCGGAACATATCCCCCGCGTTGTAAGGGGTCCCACTGTACCTGGCAATGAGACGAGAATAAAAATGTCCAAACAACGCAACACGAATTTTCGTTCGTGTTCACATGGTGACAGAGGCGACGTTAGCCGTGTACAGGAAGTGACCGGCCAGAAGAACCGAGGAAGTTCGTGCTACGGTGTCCGTTTTAATGGTGTAAGCGTACGTCCGTGTGCGTGACAGTGAACAGAGAGGACCGAATCGAGAGAAATGATAGAAGGAAGCGTTGAAAGTCCTTTGTTTATCGACGTCCATTTAATACACGGCCGAGTGCTTTCGAAATTTCACGTCGTTAAGTCATCGAGAAGCGTCCGCGAGCGGGCAGCCGACGTGTCTCCGGAGTTATCCTTGCGTTCATGCTCTTTCGGTTCCCACCGCTCATTTGCATTCGACCCATAATCCATTCAGCCGTGATCCTTTATCTTCATTTGCAATGAATTCGTGTCACTTCGTAGTCTGGTTCACAATGCGCCGCATTTTCTCGACGCCGCTGGACCCCCGCACGCGTACGCGCTGAATTTCTGTCATGGTTCAGTCACTCGCGGCGTGCATGTGGATTATTATATTCTGTTGTGACGCTGTGTTAGAAATTACGAGTAGTAGAAATTACGAAAGGTGCGACCGCTGCGTGGGTTCGCGCTGAATGGCACTTTTGTGCATTATAATGCAACGTGTCCGACATGCGTCCGTGGAAAATTTGCAGGGTGACCTTGGGGGTGCAGATTGGTGATGAGAATATACTAGTGTACTACACTGGGTGTGGTGTAGTATTCATGCACTACTAAATAAGTTGGTTGTGTAGGTTTAACATGTTGAGTGTCGCAGTGAAAACAGCCATACCTGATCAGACACGGTATAATCTACTATTTTTTATGTAAATCGTAAAGAGAAACAGATTTGAGTTCTCAATCGTGTTTTTCTGTTCCTACATTATTGTCTCAGTATGAAGTTTGCGCAGAATCTTGTGACAATGAACAATTATTTAATTGCATTTTTGTGGTGCTGGTCACTGGTGACACCCAGGACTTTGAACGTGTTAATTTGTATAGTGTTCGAATATTTTTGACATAAACATCCATTTTGTGATATGCGTTCGTGGAGAATTTATAGAATGACCTTGAGGGTAAAGATTGGTGATGAAAATATACTAGTGTAGTACACTGGGTATGGTACAGTACTAGTGTACTACTAAATAAGTTAGTTTTATCGGTTTTAATTAGTATAGTGTCCGTATGTATTTATCGTATCAATATTAGCTCTTTTTGCGTCTTTTTTGCAGCATTCATACAATTATATAGAAAAATGCGAAGTTTATTTATTTTTGTAAACCAGAAACTGTGTTATAATGAGTCATACTCCATTTTTCTGTTCCTTGTATGTTTAATCGAAATACAAAGCATATAAGTTAGAACTATATTGGTATGTGAATAATTTTCTTGTGTGTAATTGTTTTTCGACAATTCGCCTTGAAAAGCACTATCAAATGATCTGAACAAAAACACATATTTCCATTTAAAGAAACAAACTTGACCTTCATATCTCTTAAAATAATAATGTAACAAAAAAAATGTGCCCCCTTGTACTGTGTAATTTTCGTATAAATAATTTTTTTGTATCTCCAATACGTTACGAAATAATGGACTGTCCACATTTGCGGCGTAAAATATAAAAATAGTAGACTATAGAAATGCACTTCTGCATTAACATCTGCTATATAGTCGTTGATTTCCATTGTCAACTTTCCCCTAACTAGGGATATGAGTGGATGAAAATGTCGTTCCGTAAAAATGATGTATATAACATTTTATTTTATATTATAAAGTCTGCGACGTTTACATTGCAATTCAATATTATTTTTTCTGTTGGTTCGTGCTACTATTAGATTTATCGCCATGCACCTTTGCGTCACTGTACATACACGTTAGATTTTACCTGAGTTACAGGAATTCGAAACGCAAACGTGCTGGTATCTATTAACATGACTATTCCCCTGTCGGCATCGTGTCAAGCCAGAGATAAACGCTGCCGACGTGTAAAAATAAATGAAATTATCATCTAAATCACAAAATTATGTGCATACGTTAAAACGACGCATTTTATAGGCGAACTTCGCCCGTATAAGTAAACCAAAAAACATGTGTTATTTACTTTAAAACTCAACGCTGGAAAATTCACGTTTAGACGATAATATTTATACAAAATGCTCTAAAAATTTAAGTACAAATATTACGAGCAAACTCATTCAAAGGAACAAAAAAGTCTTAATAAACAAAGATCTGAAAATTCGTAGCTCTGACTGAGCGTATGTCCATTTTGTAAAATTTTACACCAGGTAATAAAAACATCCTCATTTCCTTCGAAATAATGCTTATTCCGTTTTCTCAATCGGAATCGATGGAAGATGTCAAAACTTTTGATTCAAAAGATACTTTTGATGTTTTTTTGGGTCCCATAACTCTAAACAGGGCTACGCATCTACTGTTAGAAAAACGCATAACTTAATTTTCCCCAAAATATTGACATACGCCCTTTCGATAATAAACGATTCAGTTGATCATTTTTTAAATATTCAATTTTATTTCATCGATATGAGTATAAATAAAAATACGAATACTTTGTGATCTTACGTATAGCTTACTTATTTGAGAAGAAGTAAATTTGTATTTATAATTCAGCAACACCCTGTATATTATTTTACGATTTCTTGGCAATTCGTGTCAACAATACATTTGATAAACATCAGCACGTATGTACTCGCATATGCGTCACGCATTTAAGACACAGCATTCATGGACAAATTTATTTTGCAATTGCACGCGCCGCCCGAAACGTACGTACGTTTTTTTCTTTGCTCTTTCTGAATTTTAAAGTTCGTTGATCATCCGGCGCACGAAAAATTACGTACTTAACCGACGACATTGTCTTCACCGTGGACCGAAACGTATCTCTTTATAATCTTTGACATTTTCAGCAGACATGTGCAAATTTGTTCCACGCGAAACTCTTCCATAAAACAGTTTACAGAAAAATTGCTGTTACAGGAGGCACGTAACTGTCGGTTCTCGGAAAGTCAGATCAACAAACAGTGACGTTATTTATAATTAACATTGCATCTTGAACTATGGAGTTGCGAGTAAACAAATATTTACAGATAAACTCAATTTCCGTCTGCTAAAGACTGAAAACTCTATGTTATACAGGGTCAGTCGTAATTCGTGGGAAACCAGGATAATTCTGCGCGTAAAGATAAATAAATAATGTAAAGTAATATTTTTTCTAGGAAACCTCATTTTGAAAAAAATCGACTTACAAGTAGAGAATACAGTGCAACTTTGTCTGATCGGCTTTGACTGTTTCTACTTATTAACCTGTTAACCGGGTCGTTCTGTGTTTAGCAGCGCCTATTGTTTGTTGTTAAAAACAAATAAATATGAGGTAAATTGTCTCGTTCAAATATACGATGGAATAGTTAAATACTGTTTTAACCAACTTTATACAACTTTTAATAGACTATCCTACTGTAAAATTTTGAATTTAACCTTTGTATTATTTTAAAAAATAGTTTGAACAAATAATTTGTAAATTTAAATTTTTAATTTCAAACGATTATTTGTCGATGTAAATTCGCAAGATAATACTAACGATTCGGATGTTTCTTAATAGGCCATTAAACTAACGCGTGCATAAATGCTTTAACAGCGATTAGAAAATTGAGAGAAAGGAGCGAACAGGTTGTAATTATCAGTGGATCTGTATGAACCACTGAAGCTTCTTGAATAATGCTTATTTCTTAATCACCGAAAGAAACGTGTACCTTTCACGCGCGAACAATTAAAATCTGAATCAATATTTTTCAAAATACATAATTTTCAATACCTGCTTCTTATTAAATCACAGTGTTTCCTTTGCATTAGGCGGGAAATTTTCCATTTATAACGCCACAGGCGATTGTTTCCAATTTCCGAGAAAAATAAAAATAGGAACATCGATCACGTTAATTATCGGAAGGAACGGAAGACGAGAGAAAGAGGAACATAACATCGATACATATAGGATGTTCAGAAAAGAAAATCTAAGACTTTAGGTGCTTATAGAACTCACCGAGTGGAGTAAAAAATGTCTAATCATCCTAAAGTCAATCCTTTCGATGTAAAATCATCTTTTGTATTTACGATCGTTCGGAACAATGAAATGCTTTACGTCGTTAAATGGGTGCAAGGAGCAGTGCAATCAAACATTAAAGTCTAATAATTAAAACATCAATAATTCTAAATTGCTATGTCAAGAGAAATACTTCATATGATGTACAGTTTGTCATTCAAGGCTCAATTTAATATTTATTTTATGTTATGTAATGTTTGATTTAAAGGTAAATCATATTTATATTTGTTATTTACTTATATATATTTATATTTTTATCTTGGTTGTAGAAATAATTAGCTTATGTATTCAACGTATATAATTCAACTACCGGTAACGTAAGTAGATTTAAGGAAATACAAAACCAAAGCCCCTCAAGGTCCGAAAGGACAGATTAGGTATCAACAAATACAAACATTTACGAGGATTCGATATCATAAATAAGCTTAAAAAAAATTAATAATGTAGTGCACATACAACGAATAGAAAATGCATGTCGTATATTATACAATAGGAGACACAGAAGGAATATTTGAAGATCGATCTCTGATCCTTAGATGTGAGTTTTGTATTGAACTGGAAGGAAGACTTATCGAACATTTCTAACAAATATGAAAATAAACTTCTATATTTTTCGTCGAATGGACTGATTTTGGGACCTATGTTGATTAGACATTTTGTTCCTCCACTCGGTGAGTACTATAAGCACCTAAGCCAGAGATGACCAACCGCAGCAACGTCTGGCTCCAGCCTACCCCAATCTGCGTACATTCCCCTCACGTAGGTTTGGTCTCGGTATGACGTCGAAAACATTGGTGGTTGTCGGTAAGTATGGTTTTTCAAGAAACAATGAAGTAATAAGAATAATTATTTTTTATATATAACATCAGTTTTATCTAGAGATTACGTCTGTACTTTCCTATTGCGTGAGGGGAATGAAGACAGAGTGGGGGTAGGGCGAAGCCAAACGTTGCTCCGGATGGCCATGTCTGACATAATGTCTTACACCCTTCTTTTGAACACCCTGTATGGAAACTACTCGATGCAGTGGCTACGAAATTACTACAAACTGTTCCCACGTCTGGCCACGGAAACGAAATTACGTATACCACTGCATTTCGAGTTCACTGAAAGAGCATTTCCTTCTAATTCAGTCAGGGATCCAAACGATGGAAATCGGTTTTTGTGTGAACGAAGTACGTTGAACCACTGCGTTCTCTATTTCTACGGTGATGATGTTGCGCAACTGAAGTATCATGGCAACGTATGGATAAGAAAAAGATGATCGGCGAAATATCTTTCACTCGCATCGTATGCAACGATCCCTTCGGTTCGAAAACGAGGCGTTTAGAAGTTCCAATCGATGACCAAACGTATCGAACCGCAAAAATCTTTACACTTTCTTCTCCCTTTTACTCGCAGTTATGATGAACGACTTGCTTGCCGTTTCGCGTATAATGTTGCCTTGTAAATAATATTATCGCGTCTGACCCTCTTAGAGTCGAATTCCACCGTACGATGATTCTTTAAATGACTTTGCAATTACTGGTTGGGCTTTTATAACAGAACATCGAGTAGAATTATTGATAACAAAATAAAACGGTACAGAATCACAGACATAAGATTTTGTTAGATTCTGAAGTCTAAAATGTTCTAACGATGTGAAATTTTGCAGGTAATGGGGATGAATGTAAATAGTTTGTTTGCTACAACTAAGCTGGAAATAATTATATTATCTTTGTGGATTTAAAGTATTTTACAGAGTTTATAATTAGTTAATTGTATCAGTAATTATGGAAATATTTGATCGATTTCGTGAGTCGCCATAAACGTGTTATTAAGTATTTTCTCTAATGGAACCCGATTTAAATTAATTTTGATTCAAGTAGCTTTTCAAGAAAAGATTATCAAATCTTTACGGATTTAAAAAATTTAGAATTATTATTTCTGATATTATAGCTGTAGAAGATAAATTTTTATCTATAGTATACTGAAACAAAAAAAGCAACCAAATACACGAGGAATTTATGATTTCTAAATACACAAACTATGTTTCCACAAAACTGGACACAGTCATAGACAATGAAAAATTTAGTTCAAACAGGTTGATTAAAAATAGACAAACTATTTTTCAAGATGAAAAATATCAGGTCATGCGAATAAACTTCAGAACAACTTTCTCAAAATGACGTAGAAAGCAGAATTTGTCAGACCTGGATTATTTCATCTTTTTCTCATTTTCAATACTTTTTGGATCGTGATTCAGCAGAGTGCTTAAAAAAACTTCGAGAAAGGATGGTATCAATTACACGAGATGTGTTTCACTCATAAACTTCAGGATTTATCGCAAGGTTTGGTTTAATAATTATATGGACAATTTTTCCATTGAATGAATGCTTCGATAAAATATAAATTCGAGATATTATCAAACAGAGGTTCTGTACTAATTTTTATGGAATTCACTGAATAAATGTTTCGATATAACAACAATTCGAGATGTTATTGAGCACAAGTTTGATTCATTAATTTTTATAGACAATTTTTGCACTAAATAAATGCTGCTTTATAATAAGAATTTCGAATATTATCGAACGAAGGTTCTTTACTAATTTTTACACTGAACGAATGCTTTAATATAATAAAAATTCAGGATATTATGAAGCAGAGGTTTTTTGTTAATCTTTATGGAAAATTTTTCCATTGATTGAATCATTCGATTTAATAACAATTTGAGATATTTTTATGTAAAGGCACTTTACTAATTTTTACAGAAAATTTTTACACTGAATTAATGCTTTAATATAATAAAAATTCAGGATATTATGGAGCAGACCATCTTTATTAATCTTTATTGAAAATTTTTCCATTAATTGAATGATACGGTATAATAACAGTTTGAGATATTTTTATGCAGAGGTTCTTTACTTATTTTTATGAACCATTTTTCCACCGAATAAAGGCTTCGATATAATAACAATCCGGGATATTATCGAACGGAGGTAGGATGAATATTAATTTAAAAAGCGTCGGTGCTTTCACTCCATTTCCCGGAGCGTTGTTCGGGCTCATCCAATCAGAACCAGTCGAACTGTTTAGGAACGTGAAGACGAGCAAGTATTGTAAATGCTCGTACATACAAACTGTGACGAACGAACTGCGGAGAAAGTGGGAAACTTATACACCCGCAAGTAATCGCACGATTCTCGTAAATCCTTGCTCTTCGTCGTCTTCTGCGACTGCTGGTGATTCTAGGAAGAAGCGTGTATCTTATGCACCCACAATATTATCACTTTATTACCATTTATCTTAACTAGAAATAAGTAACTAGATTAACTAATAATAGAATTAACTAGAAAGAAATAAGTAACTCGTAAAGTTGACCAAATGAAACATTCAACGTTCTCTCATTTCACACCGTCTTAGGGTATTGGCGAATTAAATATTTTCTTTAATAGATCTCTAAATCTTATATTTATTTATACTTTAACTTTATCGAATATTATCATTCTATCGTGATTTTAACTAAAAATAACTCGTAAAACTGATCGAATGAAAAATTCAACTTTCTCTTACTTATCACTTCTTCAGGGGTTTGCTAATTAAATCAGATTTACGATGTCTGTCAGAAATGACATTACAAGTTTCAGAGATTGTATTTGGTAAATTGTAATAGAACTAAGAAAAAAAGTAATCATAGAATTTGTTAATCACTGTAAACGTAACATTAAATATTTCTTATAGTGGATTTCGATTTGAATAAATTTTATTCATTTTATGATGTATTACTTTTATCTTAATTTTATAATTAGGTATTAATATTTCAATTTTATCAACTATTATCACTTTATCGTCACATTAAATAGAAAGCTCAGTAACTCGTGAAACGGACCTAATGAAAAATTCAACTTTCTCTTACTTAACACTTCTACAAGGTATTGTTAATTAAAACAGAATTGCCATATCTGTGACCAATTACATTTCAAGTTACAAAGCAACAAGTCAATCAACTGTATTAGAATTAAGAATATAAAAGTATTTCACCTATTTCTTGTGTCATTGTTGTGTAATATAGAAAATATTATTAATCCTTTCTGCTTATACGATTCCATTTAGAATCATTCACTTACTTAGGGTTTATAAGTCATACCATCTGCCTGAAGCTTCCATAATCCATAAAAAAATATCGTATTCAAGTTGAAATCATTTAAAATTTCTCACCCTAAGACTTTTTTTCAACAATTCTAAATTTTCTCATGTTCTAAGAAAAGACCCTAAGGAATAATGATAGGCAAACAAATATGTACGTCTTTCATTTGCAAGAGAAAATTAAGGTTAAAAAAAGATACTCAAAAACTACCCTGGTTAAAATACTTAGAAGATTAGACACTTTAATTGTTTACCGTTTCTCAAGACGTTAAATACTGTGAAAACTTCTAATATGGTATACAGTAAACATTAAATGATAATGTGTGCATTTTGTTTCGTTGATGATATCTTACAAATTATCGGAATAAATTACAGGTCCCAAACCACTAATTGTTCTGAGCAGTATATTTTGTAGGGTTGATACACATTAATAAAAAAATTGTAAACGCGTGTAGTCATTAAGTAAAATGAAATTCTCAGTGAATTATACAACACT
Organism: Macropis europaea; assembly: GCA_916610135.2. NCBI lineage: Eukaryota > Metazoa > Arthropoda > Insecta > Hymenoptera > Melittidae > Macropis > Macropis europaea. Next base: position 16,790,399 of record OU744345.1, on the reverse strand, counting down.
CGGAGACAGAATGATTTAGAATGAAGGATCAGAGTGATATCAATCAATCAACGTCACTGTGTCTTCGGCATTTGAATTTCTCAAAGTTAGTTGCAATACGGTAGGATTTTATACCTCCGATTGGACAACAACAATGCACTTTCACCGTCAAACTACGTGACGGATTTATTATAGCCACATTTTTCCAAAACGTGCATACACGTGAAGTATTTATTACTGGTCTGGGTGAATGCTTCGATCAAGCGAGCACGTACGTTACTCGCCATGAATTTACATGTAGAAAATGCTGTCACTGGATCAACAATAAAATCAATTATATCAATTACGTTGAATTAATAATCCTATTGTCATGTAAATAAATTCTCATTATAAATGACGCACGATATTATTTAATTAATCGTCGCGTACGTTTCGAATATGAATTATAATAATTAGGCTGCGAATGTTTATGCTAATATGCATTTTTAGACTACAATATTTTCTTTTTCAATGTAGTGGAAGAAATAGAACTTTGTCCAAATTATATTTTATGCTTTAAATATTATGTAATGTACTCTTAATTTCAATTGCTTTACAAATTTGCATCCTTCAGGCATTTAAATATATCACATTGCATAAAGTTCAGCAATCTAATAATAATATTTCAATGACAGACATTTTTCCACTTTACAACGTAGAATATCTGTCTTGGAAATAAGAAAATTGCTAAATTTGATCACACAGGAAATTCTAGCATTCGAATATTGCATACAATTTAAAAAAGAATCAATTAGAAAGAGTAAATACTCCGTGATTATAGAAAATCAATTTTTGGTAGTTTTATGACGAAATATTATATTTATATTTTACATATTACGATATTTATGGATGAAACTTGATAACTGTAAGATCTACTGACATACATACAAGATATCACTTGATGCATAGGAAATATTTCAAGGTTGAATTTAACAGTAAAAAGTAATAAAAAAAGTTTATGTAAACATGTGCCTAGATTGACTTTGATCCCGTATTATAATAAGTTTTGCTTTTTAACAGTTTGCACCTGTTCTTGTATTTTAATAAGAACCTATAAATGTCTCCTCACTGATTTTCTTACTCTTTTGACACATTCAAATGTTACTCGGATATGTTAAGAGCTTATTCAATTTCTTGATAGAGAAAATAATTACACATATTTATTCAAAAACAATTTTTGGTATGCTGCTGTTAGAAATGAGGGAAAATTGAACGTACATTAGCATGAGCTTTTATTGTTTTTAAATAGTAAATTCGTGCCTAAAGTATTCCCCACTGTTTAACACGTTGACTGCCCCAGTGAAAATGGCCATCGCTGGTCAGACACAATATAAATTTCTCTTTTTTTATGTAAATCGTAAAAGAAGAAAATGTTTAAGTATTCAGTATTGTACACGCGTGCCTATGTTAATGCTGGAATGTTAAATTTGCTCAGACGATAATAAAAATCAGTATTTATTGAATTAAGTAAAATTTGAGACGCTGATCACCGGTGACCAACCAAAAATATATCTCGTTCCTCGTTTTTGATATTAGAGAATGAAATCAAATCTGCATAAAACGATACTTTAAACCTAGATTGCTACACTGATGTTAATTACTTTATAATGGAGACAATAATGTAATTGAGCACACAGAAAACCGACGATTTTAATCACGATCTAGTTACTTTTGCAATTACGCGCACAGCTATGGTTAAAATAAGTGCATATACAAGGACGTGTTTAAAAATCGATTAAAGTCACATACGCGCTGTTAACTATAAGTAGACTGTGGATGTTTATGCAAATATACAATTTCAGATATCTATATCTTTGTTTTAATGTACTTAAGGAAATAGAACTTCGACAAAATTATATTTTATGCTTTAAATGTTACAGAATGTACTTGAATATGTTAAATCACATAAAAATCCGTAGTATAATTATAAAAAAAGTAATCGAATCGCTGATTTTCCTGGTGAAAGAATCATACGTTGTATTTATCTTGTTTCTACTGTGATGCGTTCGATGCATTCGTACCGGTCGTATATTAGTTACATTAATAACATCCTCGGGTTCAATTCACTAGAAAATGAAGTAGTCGTACGCTCTATTAAACTCGCATATGGACCACTTTTCCTTAATGCAAAGAATGTAGTATGTGCATAATTGTGAACGACATAGAGGAATCACTAATATTAATCGTTCTCCCAAAATGAATATCATTTGAATTAGTTTTACAAAAACATTCACATACACTGAGATGAACGTTCAAATGAATTGCACGACTGTAATTACTCAAAGTCGTTCAAGTTCAGAGAATTTTATCAATACATATTGCAAACGATTACATTAAAAATCGATGAAATTTACCCTAATCGATTTCTCAGATTTTGCTCGTTCGTAGAATCGTATAAATCGTCGATTCCTGGTGTTAGTTTTTCTATTGAATCTCAATTTTTATGAAACATTTCAAAAGCATTCAAACAATTTGTTTATAAATAAAAAATATGAAAGTATTACTAGTGATGAAACTTCACAAAAAAATGTAGCTTATGAAAACGAATAAAAAGATTCTAATAAGATATTGAATGCCGTGGGGGTCATTGGTGATCGACACCTCAAATTTAATTCAATTAAATAATTATTGATTGTCGCAAAATTCTCAGCAAACTTCATACTGAAACAATGATGTAGGAACAGAAGAACACGATTTGTGAGTACTGAAACCTTTATTTTCCTTTACGATTTATTTAAAAAATAGTAAATTATATCGTGTCTGATTAGATGTGGCTGTTTCCACTGTGGCACCCAACGTGATAAGCGTGGAACTTGAAATTATTTATTTTTCAGACACATACAAAGGGAGTATTTGACGAAATCTCTTTATACTCATAATGTCGATTTCGAACAACTAGCACTTCTTCTGAACACAAAATTTCCAAAATTGGGTTTGTAACCAAATATTAAAAGGTTTTGCTGTCCCTGTACAGCCAATAGAAAAACAAGCACACATTATTACATACACTACCGGCCAAAAGTTACAAATCACTTGCTGATTTCTACTAACATCGAATATCCCGATAAATTTTGTACTGGCCCACGGTTAATGCACCAAATGTTTACAAGAATATATTTTATTTTAGGAACGTTTATTTTTAAGGCGTTCATTTTTCTTAAAAAGTATTCTGTTTCTTTTAATTAACGTAGAGATTCCAAATTTTTTGCAGTTAGTGTATACAAAAGCTACATACGTCTAGAGCACTCTGTCATCCTTTACCATAAATGTATAAACTAATTCTAGCTCACACATATCAAATTATCAGGTCATTCCCTAAGTAACGTCATTCCTTATCTTGTAAAACATACTTTAAATAAGTATGACTACACCTATTATTTAATTTTATCTAATAAAGATTAGACGGTATGTTGTTTTGAATTTTTCAACAAAAATTTCAACTATCACAGCAAAGATCTACAACCAACAAGTTTGTAAATTAGATGCAATATTTTATGAAATAATGTTATGTTGGCGATTGAGTAACATTATCATACTGAAAACTTGTTGCACATATCAGCTGCTACTTATTCAGGTCGCTCGACAAGTTTTTTTCCCACGACAAGATTGCAATGAACATAAAAGGAATTGTTTTCAAACTACGGTAGAACCTCGATTATCCGGACACCTGTCATCTGAAAATTGTTCATCCTATATCAGTTACAGGCTAAAATTATCATTATTGGCATCATTTTATATTCTAAAATATAATTAACAATATTATGCGAAACATAGTTACACATGTGAGTCATTCTGTTATTAATTACAGTTCGAGATCTTACTGTACAAAAATGTGTTGTAAATCGAGTCGAAGAAGTGTTAAAATAGTGAAACAAGCATACCAAAGTTCATGTTCAATGTATAAATGGCTAAAAATATACGTAACTGTTGAATTATTTGCGCTTGAAGTCACATTGAAAAACGACGTTACTTATGGGATGACTTGATACTTTATTTTGATTAATTTCATGCGTAATGAAGGAATATTAGTGCAAACATGATTACTTTCTGTAGGTCAGCCTGTCTGCGACTGTGCAGAAGAGCATTAAGCCGCGCGAGCTACTTCGCGAAAAAGAATCAGATTCAAGGGAAAAATATGTTTTCACCGGTGCGGGTGGGGAATGCACACCGATGCATAAAGCGCATAATCGTGGCCGCTTAGAATCTTCTGATCTTCTCCTTCTATGCACGTATAATGTATCACGAGTGTGGATGCTTGTGTCACTGTTCATGAATACTCGCTTTCTCCGACAGTAACGTAGCTAAAATGTTTCTTAGGGGGGACTCCACTGCATCGACTTCATGCACTCCCTTCTAATGGAATATTACAGGTAAATTCGAACAGTCTCAAACTCAAATGAGAAAGAACATTGCAAGTAAAGTTAAGATAGACATGAAAGCAATGTTAAAATTAAGCTCAAGTAAACTCAAGTTCAACGCAAAAGCGATATTGAAGCTAAGCTCGGGCTAAACAAGAAAGCGATGCTGAAACTACACTCGAGCCCTATATAAAGGCTGTATTAAAGTTGAACATAAGTGAAATACGCAAGCATTTAACAATATTAAAATTAATTCAACTATACTTATGCTGTACGCAGAAACGATATTAAAACTAAAACTGAAGTTAAACGCGTAAGCAATGTTAAAACTAAACTGAATTAAACTCAAGCTAAACGTGAGAGCAATGCTAAAACTAAACTCAAGCTAAACGCGAAAGCAATATTAGAATTAAACTCAACTAAACACAAATCTAACGCAAAAGAAATATTAAAGTTAAACTCAAACTAGACACGAAAGTAATGTTAAGAATAAACTCGACTAAACTCAAGTACAACACAAAACAATATTAAAACTAAACTGAAGATAAACACAAAAGCGATGGTAACATTAAACTCATGTTCAACGTAAATGCGATATTAAAACTATACTTAAGACAGATACGAAAATAATATTAAAATGAAACTCAATTATACTCAAGCCACATGCGACAACAATAGCAAAGCTAAACTGAAGCTAGACACCTAAGCAGTGTTAAAACTAAACTCAACAGAACTCAGGCTAAAAGCGAAAACAGTATTAAAGATAAACGTAGTTAAACAACTAAAACGTAGTTAAACTCAACTCAACTCAAGTTCAATGCAAATTAATATTAAAGCTAAACTGATACTAAACACGAGCGCGATGTTTGAACTAAACTGATCGATACTCAAGCTAAACGCTAACGCAAAATTCTGAGTCTATCATGCTTTCTGTAACACTCTATGTAAAAACAATTACTCTCTGCAAAACTAATTAAGATAGTAATTGTTTCACTTAAAAAAGGTAACATGATCTGTACATAAAGTTGATCTAATTTTCAATAGGCATGGGAAGTACACTTGGACCGTGTGACCACTTACACCGCAAACGCATAACGTCAGAATTAAATGTTTAAAATAATTAGCTATTTGCTAACAAAATACATGTGTGCAAGGTGTTTAAAAAAGAGTCCAAGTCTTTGGTAGCTATAGTACTTGCGAAGTGGAACAAACAGTGCCTAATCAATATAGGTCCTAAAATGAATTCTTTAAGCGTAATGAACGCTTGAAGTGTTTCGAATATTGTAACAGTCTGTGCGGAAAACGCCTATGGGCGTTCTAGTACTGTACTTGTTCAGCAACCTTAGTAACCATCCGCACGTGACGTACGATTGCCGTAAATCTTATCCTCTATAGAAATTTTGTTGGAAAATTAGAATTAATTTGCGGATCTATGTTAACTGAACATTTTTTATTCGTTCGTGTGAGTACTATATGCTCTCAGATTCTTCGATCTTTTCTTATGAATCACCCTGTATATTCACATACCCCTGCTTTAAGATATTCTGATACGAAACTGTTTAAAAATGTACAATATTCTCGTTTGTTCCAACGAAGTCTGACTAAAACTGTAATTTATGAAATTTTATGTAAACTTGGAATTCGTTTAGGGAAATATTGTTAATATCGAGTTCAGCGTAGCGACGCAAGATTAGACGATAAGAAACCATAGAATACGATCAGAAAATATAAATTTCACGCGCTATGGTTACGCACCTGATCCGGAGAAAGGTGCATTATCTTGTTTCTCACGCATGATTCGAAGTATATAATTTGGCATATCAGCTGAGAACACACCTTTCGAGCACGAAACAAGGTCAGCGATATAGCTTTGCAGTATTGCTGATCGCCTAAAAAACTTACTGTAGGAAGTTTATAGACCACCTTTCAAATAATTTAATGGTACACTATAAACACTGAACATATGCTCGAACTACAAAATGATTTATTACTCACATAGAAACATGTTCATTGGTTTATATTTTTGAAACATTTTGTCCGCTACTTTTTACACACAAATCGCTACATACGTTCATATGGAACCGCAGTAAGTATAAAGCTGTTCCAAAATTGATGCTCCTTACATTGGGTAGGTACGATACTCAACAAAGTAAACAAAATAGTCTTAATAAGCTTGGGACGAGAAGTCCATACTTTCCGAGCTTTTAAGAAAAATTTTATTTCATTATAACAGATATTACAATGATAAAAACTATTGATTGTTCGACCTACACTTGTTCAACTATTTTGCATGTTTTATCGAAATTAAGACCGACAGTTTCAAATCATCTTATAGAAAAATGAAAAATTTATATTTCTAGAGATTTATTTTAAAATTTCATGAAAAGTTTCTACAATCCGTTAGTTGCAGACGATTTATCTTGTCATTTGAAAATGCCTCTATGGCGGAAGAAACGAGCCAACTTGCTTCTACTCGGTTTTAACTATAAAACACGAAGAGTTTCAAGAAAAAAAATGACCCAGACAACAGATTAAAAGTATTTATCATCAAATTTCCTTGTGTGTCAAGTACACCGCTGAACACAATACGGTCATGAACATTGATAGAGCCTCGGTTGAAAAGCGCTATAGGAGAAGGAGCCAATCACCTGACTGCTGCCGCGCGTCAATTTCTCAAGATCGAAGGCGAATGGTAGAGGGGCTTATTGTCCTCTAGGCTATAGTGCTCTTTTCAACCGAGCCTCCGTCAAAGCTCCATGACTATATACACCGTCGATCAGAATAGTTGTCAACCCCACTCCTGCCTCTCAAGAGCCGCTACGAAAAACGGCATTCCCAACTATGATGCGAGGTTCTGTGGCGCGGACTAAAGCGGCACTGACCGCAAGGATGTACCGGATAAATCCTCGCTAACTATGTATCGTGGTCTTGATCCGATCGAAGGAAGGGAACTCCAGGAAATATTTAGTTACACTTTGTATAACACTATAACTTTATTATAATATATATATATATATCTTCGGAACTCTAATTCGATAGACGCTCAGAACAGGAATGAACGCGTCGTGTTTGAATTTCTGTATGGGGTCAGTCTGTGATAACTTATAACTAAGAGTAGGCTTAAAATACATTGGTTATACTTATGTCCATATGGTGGCGCTGAGGTCTACTATTGTCCTATTGGTTGTTTCCAACTATGCACCACATCGATATAAGAAGTGGCGCCATCTCTGATGAAAACCCGACACTGAATGGCGAAATTCCAAGTGGCGCCATCTAACAAAAGGGGCCCGATATTTACAGAAAAATACACCAGGGGCGTCCCGAGCGTCACGCCCCTTGTTTAGTTCCAAATCCTGGTAGAAGATGGCGCGTCCGCGAGTTTGATTAAAGTGAAATATAACCTGTGTTTCTCATTGTTCCAATGTTTTTCTTTTACAAATATTTTAACTTTTCAAATACAAATAATTATTTACGATTTGATTGAAAATAGCAATCTACAAGTTGAACGTTTATTGAACTCGCCACCCGCAGTGTTATTATAACGTGTTATTAAAAAAATATGGTGAACATATAACCTCAACATCATCAACAATGGTACATACTACATAAACTTGTGTTTTTCGTTTTTATAGAAGACTCAATATACTGAATAAGAAGTATAAATATTATTTATAACAAGCAGCCTACTGTAAACATCTTCTTTTCTTTTACACTAAAATTCATTTCAGTTTTTATATAGTGAGAATAATAGCAGAATGGGTTTTGTGTTTGCTACCTTAAAAAACACATTTTATATATTACTCATGCAAAACATATGCTATATCATTTATCAAGTGGCATTTTTAGTATTTAACAATGGATGGTAACCAAGTAATTGGAAGGGAAACGATAAAACTGACTATAAACACATTCTTATAGTGAATATCAAATTGAAAGATTTAATTCTAAATATCCGTCACATGAAATCCGATTACATTATTTTTGAATTTTTATGTAACCAAATGTATTTATTTATTAAGGGTTATATCTGACCCTTATACCTGTCTTCGTATGCAGAAATGTGTAACATTTATCTTAGATTATACACAATACCAATATCTTTTCGTTTTCTGTTATTATCAGGTAACCTTATTTATTAATTTAGTTTGAAGATCATCCTTAGAATTTATGTGTACAATTGATTCTATATATTTATATATTTTGCAATAGACACAGAAGTTAATTTCAGCAATATAATTTCAATAGCATATTTTGTGTAACTTACACTTTTAATTAGATATCTTTTAAATGAAATTAAAGTTTGGCTATGTGCTCTATGTTTTTTATAATTACAGTAAATTGTTGTTAATCTAAGTTGTTCATAGATACATATATAGTAGTTATTTTTTATTTATTTGGGTACTTAAAGGTACGCAACATTAGTTTCCTTGAAACAAAACAAAACAAGAAAATACAATGAAGAATCTGACGACAAAGCAATTGCAAAGATTAGAGAAAAAGAAAAAGAAGATGGCTGCACTTTTGGAGATTACTAAATTAAATGACAAGGACAGAGAAGCCAAAATACTTGCTCTTAAGAAAGCTGTTAGTATAAATGACACTAATATAATATGTACAGTGAGTATTATTAAACACAGATTATTTCAGTCTACAGAAGGAAGTCAACCCATTGATGCAGACTACAGTGAAACTTCCACAGAAGAAAATTCTACACGTAAACGACCTTGTAGTGAAGATTTAAAAGAGACTTACTTGGAAGACTCTGTCAAAAAAGAAGATGTTCAAAGTACTGAAGAATCTGATCCACTTGCTAATAAAAAACCAAGGTTTGTGGATATCGATAAGCTACTCTCAAATATATTTTTTAACAAAGTATGCTTATAAAAACAACTTCTTTTACATTGTAGATTAAGTGGAGATGAGTATTTGAAATTAAAACAAGAATTAAGGGAACGTAAAAAGAGACTTAAAGTCATACCTCGATTTAAATTAAAAGCAATTGGTGAAAGTGCTAGTTTAACAATTAACATTAAAGGTGATGATAGGATTCCTATTTTCCTTAGTGATGTACAACATTTATTACTTTACTCATTACATGGGCATCATTCACCGTATCTGCCAACGAGATGGTGTCAGCTTGAAAAATATAATAAGGTAGATGCAACACGAAAGATACAACTTAAATTAGTTATTTAAATAATATTAAAAATGCTCAATTGTCTTTTTAAAGGTCTCACACAGCGTAGTTCTTGTCGTTGAAGGGCTTTCTCTATACCATTTTATGGCTTATGAAAGCATGTTTCCACACATAACATCCAAACTCGAACATCGTGTGGAAATGGTAACACCTGCTGCATATGGAGGATCAGTAATAGAAGATCTTGCAGCTGTTCCTATGACTGGGACGCAATGTGACAGATTAATTAAAAGTACTTACATTTTAAAATTATAAATATTAATCGTTTCTGTAACAATCATAAAAATGTATTTTGTTTCCGTTTTTTAGAGTATGGAACATTAGAGACTGCGTTACAAAGCACAGGAGATGTGATCAAGTTATTAAGAACCGTTTTTCCAATGCATCAGTCGAAATCAAAAGATACTGAACCCTCTAAAGAGCCTTCTGACTTGCCAGTTACTGACAAGTTTCCTAGGACACATCTACTTTTATCTTTATGTCAAATGGTAGAAGAAAATTATCCTATACCTCTGAAGGGTGAATTAGCAAAGAAGTTAGTATCGCTAATTAAAAGATTCATAATTACATGTTTACTAAATTAATAAGTATTTGGTGTTTAGGTATGGACATTATATAATGACGAAGGATATGTACCTAGAAGCTACTGTAAAATCTCCAATGTTTGGTTTAGACTGTGAAATGTGTAGAACAACCACTGGCGAATTGGAATTGACGAGAATATCTCTCGTCGATGAAACCATGGATGTAAGTGTAAAATAAATAGTATCTCGATGAGAAAGGATATACAAATTCTATGAAATTCCTATCACAGCTTATTTACGATAGTCTGGTAAAACCGGAAAATCCTATTACGGATTATCTCACCCGATACAGCGGTATAACAGAAGAAATGTTGGCAGATGTCACAACTACATTATCTGATGTCCAAGAAACTTTAAGGAAAATACTTCCCGCGGACGCTATTCTCGTTGGACAGAGTTTAAACTCTGATCTGCATACATTGAAAATGATGCATCCATACATTATTGATACATCCGTCATCTTTAATATTACAGGCGACAGGTGATTCAGTCGGTTGCTTATAATTCTGTAATTTTGACAAAGGACAAATTTTTTGAAAACAATAACAATTGTTATCTCTGACACAGATACAGGAAAACAAAGTTACAAACTTTAGTGCGAGAATTTCTTGGTGAGAGAATACAGGAAGGAAGGTCTGGACACTGTCCTACCGAAGATTCGCAGGCCTCTATGAAATTAGTACAACTGAAATTGGCAAATAGCGTAGATTATGGAGACGCTGTCTTACTTGGCCGATGCGATATAGAACTGTTAAAAATGGAAGTGGAGCAACGGAAGAATCATCAAACGACACTGAAAACAGAAATGCGAAAATATGGTACTTCTATTTTCAAGCATGTAACGAGAGATCAGAAGACTGCCGCGATTGTGGGTAACGAAGAAGTTCTGAACGAATATTCGAAGTACTTGACTTCTTCCATTAACATCATGGATGATGAAAATTTTGCTAAGAACGATCACGTACGTATTCCAACACTGAAATAAATTAAATTAATAATTCTCGTTGCTAATTTTATTACGATTTCATTTTAATCGCAGGTGCGACTTGTAGTAGCAGATAGTAACAAGCAAGCCGTCACCAGAGCTTCTCAAATAGCAATGGAACACGCTTTTATTTTATGCCATATCAGACTAGAAGAAGAGAAATTGAAAAACGATCGAATAGAAGAGACCTTTCGAACTGTAAATAAATGGGTGCATAAAATGTGGCAACATATGGCAATAAATGGTTTAGCGTGCGTGATATTCGCGGGAGAAAATAATGCTGCAAACGGTGCCTGTTTTTTAAATTTGAAAAAAGAAGTACCTGAGACTTGTGTAATACGTGCTTAAACGAAGAATCTGTCATTTATATATTGTATTTCATTTGAAAGGAAATCATTAAAGAACTATAATTCTAGTATCAGTATGGATTATATTGCAAAATACAGAAAACTAGAAAATGAATTTCCATTTCGATAATTATTTACTAGAAATGTATAAATGTATAGTAATAAACTTTTTTAGTCCGTTTAATTCAAATTTAGTAACAATTTCTGCAACGCGTGTAAGTACCTTTGCACGAAACATGTAAATTCACAAAATAAAAATCAAATTGAAGAGAATGCTCCATCTAATTAGGCTACTAGTTTTAATTCCTTGTTACAACGAATGCTACAAATTTTATTGTTATCTTTGTAAAGCTGCAGTATCTTCGTTACAAAAGTCAGGACTTGAGAATAAAAACGATTGTCTATAACATTTTATTTTTACAGTACAGCTTAATATAATCTCGCACAGCGAATTTATAATAAAAAAATTAGCTTAATACAAACAGAACGCGTAGTATGCTTCTGGCGCCTGAAAATCCGATTACAGTCGGAATTCATCGTTAATTTAGTAAAATGCGACATCAGTTCATATACAGTAGTTTACACTAGATTACAATAATCATCATTCAGTAACTTTAAAAACTACGAAATGTAAAAACATAAATTACGATTGCGTACAAACGATTATAATAAAGCAAACAATATACCTAAAATTAACGGAACGTACATCATTGGCAATCGTAGAAAGGTAAACAACTGGATGAATCATAAAACTAATACTAAACTTCGTGTTAAAGGCTATTTGGAACATTTACATATATTTCAGGTATATCAACAAATTTTATTCCTCGTTAATAATTGAAATCATACTCTATGATACCCATACATCATACTTTACAAAAGTTACAAATTCAGTAAGGTTTGTTACAAAATTTGTCTTTACCTGACGCCTTTTGCTTTTCTAGATACATTAAATAAGCGGAGACAGGGTGTCGCGAATTCCTAGAAAGCATGTTCTGCCTAAACGAAGCTATTTTTGAATTCTTCTTTTGCTTTTTAATTTTTTGAAGATTTACCACGTTGAATTCTGTTGTACTACCATAGGAGCTTAGCGGAATGAAATCTTCCGAAATATCTTCCACATGTACGTTCTCCACTTCTGTAACTTTTGAATTAAACATCGAACGCGATGGTAATATCCACTCTTCAGTCTTTGATAATTTCCTCTTTTTCAATTGCTTCATTGGAACGTCAGAAAGGTTTTCAAGAACTTCGTCTGGCAGTCGCTTGATACTCTTCTTCTGTGCCTGTTCTTTATTTGCTTTCATCTGACGTTTAGATTCCAGTTTTTTAATTTTGAATTCAGTCTCTTTGTCTATGTCTTCTACGTGCTCTCTCTGTTTCTTCTTTTTCATTTCCTTGTTAGCTTTAACGGCATCGACACTGCGTTTTGTAACTTTTAACGCTTCGTTCAAGGCTTTAGTAAATGCAACTGTTTCTGGCCCTTCATCGGATTCAGATGCAGCATTTTGTTGTAATTTGGCAGCTACTTTATTCTTCGGGCCATTTTCTGATAACTTCTTCTTTTTCTTCGACGATTTTTCTGTTGATGTTTCCTTTTCTGGCAAAGCAACATCTTCCGGTAATAACTTTTTCTTCTTCTTCTTGGACACTTTCTCAATTGAATCTTCATCTTGTGAAACACTTTTTGATAATAACTTCTGCTTTTTCTTCGACAATTTTTCATCTGGAACTTCTGTGTTGTGTGAAATAATTGGCTGTCTGCCCTTTCCCTTTTTCTTTAGAAACACCTGGCTCTCTGTAGTTGTATCTACGAATTCAGGAATCTTCTCAGTACTTTTCTCTTTCTTTTTCTTTCTTCTCTTGTTACGTGCTCCTTCATCGTTACCTTCCGGTCTTGTTTCAATAAAAGCTTCATATGATTCTTCTTTCACTTGCCCCTCAACATCGGTGGTTGTTATCTTCTTTTTCTTCTTCTTTTTATCTGGAAGTATTTTTTCTTCGACAGTTCTATCAGTGCATTTTTGTTTCTTTTCCTTCATTTGTAACTCGCTATTTTCCAGAAGATCGTCTTCGTTAAATAGAGTAGGATCGCTGGTTTCTGCCGCAGGTTGCTTTCGTTTCTTACGTTTCTTTTGAACATTCTCTAATATATTATCAGCTACTTTGAGCAGTTTTTTCTTTAATGAGTCGTTCACCTGTTGGGTGGCTTGTTCATCTTGTTCTTCGAATTCAGGGATTACATTTTTGTCTATACACTGACTCATATTCTTCTGTTTGTCGCTTACACTGTTGTTTATCAATTTTCTAAATTCACTACCCAGTTTTATCACCGGTGCGCTTTCGTTCAGTTTGTCTTTCTTCAAATACTTTGTTGTTGGTGTTTCACTATTTGGTACCAATGTTGTCTTGTTTATATCTGTTTCTTTAAAAGCCACTGCCTTCGAAGCGTTTGTTTTTTCTACCAATTGGACTGATTCAGGTGAAAGACTTCTTACATTTTTCTTGGATTTTATTTTCTTTAAACTACTGTCTTTCTTCAGAGATGTTTCAATTTTTTCTTTATTTAGAGAAGCATCTTCTTTGACTTCACATGTTTCACTAGTCAAAGTTTTGTGCGTAGCATCGAAACTTACGTTTGGCGTTCGTAAGCTGAAATTAAATTTCTCCAATCTACTCACACTCGTTTTAGGAGTACTGCATTCCATTGATTTACTAAGTTTGTGTGTCTTTTTAATCAGCAGTATTTGAGACTCGTTCAATGGCTGCTCATCTTCAACATGTGATTTGTGCAATGCATCTTCGTTCTGTTCCTCCTTCTCATCTTCATTATCTAATTCTTCTTTGTTATGAACTTCTTCATCTTCGTTGTCTAATTCTTCTTTATTTTCAGCTTCATCACTTTCATAATCTGATTCTTCTTTATTTTCAACTTCTTCATCTTCATGGTCTGATTCTTCTTTACCTTCAACATCTACATCTTCGTCTTCGTTTTCTTCTTCTTTCTCCTCCTCATTTTCTCCTTCTTCCTCTTCATTTTCTTCATCTGACTCGTCCTCTTCTACTTCGTCGTCATCGACTACAAAATCTGCAAGATCTGACCCATCGTCATCAGGATCAGACGATTCTGTTTCTGATGCTCTACAGTCATCTCCCGGTACGTCGTCATCCGAAAACTTGGATATACTTTTGCCATCAAGATTGTATTCTCTTTGAATATCAGAATCGATGCTTTTGTCAGATTCCTTATCACTGTCGCTCTCGTTACTGCTTGTTCCGGCAAATAAGAATTTTGGTAACTTCATGCTCACATTTTGTGAATCATCCGACTCGAAATTATTTCCACTGGCTTCGGATTCTGAACCGGCCTGGGCCACTGTCGAATAATTTCTGGTTAATTTTTTCTTTTTAGCGCTGCTTTTCTTTTCAGGGACCTCAGATACTTTACCTTCATTATCAGATTCTTCCGTTGAATTTGCATCTATCTTCTTTGGCGTTATTTTTTTCTTTATAGAGCCACTTGAAGATTGTTTTTTCCCATTCTTTTTTGCAGACTTAAGAGCATTCTCATTATTCGATTCCGTTTCACTTATTTCACTTTCTTTAGATTTTGATTTATTCAACGATTTCCTCTTTTTTGCACTTTCAGTTTCAGTGAAGGTTTCAAGTTTATTGTCGACCCTTTGAATTGACTTGTTTGGTGTTTTCCCTTTCTTTATCGAGCTGCTTTTATTTAATGGCGAGTCAGTCGACGATTTATTTGAATCTTCTGTTACTTCTGTTTTAGATTCTGATAAACTTTTTCGTCCCACTGATTTTCGAACTGAAGCATTTAATTTTGGAGTAGCCTGTTCATTGGTTTCTTTCAAAATAGATTTATTTTTGTTTACATTTTCTTCATTTTGTGTCTCTTCTGCATCTTCTGTTTCATCTTCTACAGTTTTTGAGTCTTCTGCATCTTTCGTTACATTCTTCTCATCTTCAGTCTGAATCTTCTGTACAGATTTCCTCTTGCTGCTTGTGTTCATAATTTTACTTTTACTTACGTTTGCATTATTCTCACCTTCTGATACATCCATTCTGATTTTTTCATCTTTTCCTCCCAATGAATCTTTGCGAGCCTTTAATACAACTGTGTCGTCTGAATCGTAATCAAAAACTTCTTTCTCATTCTCCACTTTCATATTTTCAGCAGCTAACCATGCTTGTCTATCAACTAAAACCAGATCACATTCGGCTTCGCTTTCATTTTCCAATCTTTCTGTCGACATAGAATGAACTGAAGATTTATCGATATCATTATTCTTCTCTTTCCATTCACTGGCTGGAATATCTTGAAACAAGTTCGCAGCATTTGAATCAGATTCATTGTCGTCGACCTCCATGTCCTTTTGACTCCCTTTCTGTGTTTTATCACATACTTTAGCTTCTTGTTCATTGTTCAAGTCTGATTTACTTTCAGACTTCCGTTTCGAAGTCGAAGAAGGTTCCTCTTTCTCAGATATTTCTTCAGTAGGCTCAGCTGGACTGTCTGCAACAGTGGAAGATTCAGTATTTTTAACCTCATCAGTAACATTATCTTTACTTTCATTAATAGATGAAAGATCTTTTAGATTCGTATGAGCATCCGAGGATTTCGACTCAGCACTTTCATTAGTTACAGCATTCGTATTTTCTGTATTTTGTGAAACACTTGTAGTAGTGTTGTTCTCCAATGTAACAGAAGCCTGTGTATTTGCAAGTGAGGACACATCTGATGATTTCGATTCCATTACACTGCTCAAGTTTGTTTCATCCTCCTTTTTTCCCTCAGGTTCCTCTTTTATTTCAAAATTATCATCTGCATTTATAGCCTGACTTGTGCTAGCTTTTTCAGACTTTTCATTTTCAACTGTGGTTTCCTTTACATCTAAATCTGAAATATCCATTTTAGAGTTTTCATCTTCAGCAGATGCTTCATTATTTGAACATGACTCCTCCACTATCTTTTGTGCTTTATCATCTGCTTCCATGTTTTTGTTGTCTATTTCATTGTTTTTGTTTATACATTCCTGTGTTTTACTGTGATCATTAAGTGAGCTTGACTTTGCACATGCTTCTGCAGACAAAGCATTTTTATCTAAGCTTTCATTGCCTGCACTTTCATTTAGCGATTCTGTATCTGTGCTTACAACTAATTTTTGCATATTACTAGGACTGTCTGGCTCTTCTTCAGTCATTGACGTACCTGCGTTTTCAGTTATTGAATCATTCTTTGTATCAGTATTATTACTAGTTTCCTTCATAGAGACAACAGTATCACTTGTTATTTCTGATAATTCTTTTGAATCACAACGCTTTGTGGTTAAGTTTTCATCAACCTTCGGAGATTTGCCCTTTGCTTCCACTAACTTACTTGTATTCAAAACACTCGCGGACAAAGGCTTTGGACTTTGCAATAACGCAGTAGAAACTGTAGCTTCTGTATTTTTTGACTCACTCATAATGTTTGCTGCTTGATTCTCTTTATTACTAAGAATTTCATCTTGTTCTTTCATCGAAATTACGTCCTTTATTTTTATTCCCATTTCCTTAGTACTATCCTCGTTGACACTTTGTGAGAGTACTTGAGACATAGATGATTCTGTGTCTGTTGCATCTGTAGAAATGTCTTCACTTTTCTGTGTAATATCTTTATCACCTTTTAATAGTGTTTCATTATTATCATTGAATGCATCTGTTTCAATGTTTTCAGAATCATTTGATGGAATATTTTCTGTAGTATTGTCGTGTACTTCTTTAGCTGTCATAAATGTAAATACAAGTTAGTTACAGTTTATTTGCCACTATAATATACAGGTGTAATGTTACTTTTATCGAAGTTCATTTAATCAGAATGAAATATTGTAGTATGAACAAAATACGCAATTATTAGAAGATATGAAACTTCATTAAACTTACCAGATATGCTACTTCCTGTAAGTTTTTCATTTATACTTTTGTGACTTTTGTTAAGTTCATCTTTTGATGTTGTTAACGATTTCTTTGTTCGCACTGACTTAGCAGAACTATCTGAACCTAAAAGTTAGTATAATTAATATGAAATTGCAACTATGGGATTGCACGTTACACAATTAAAAGTTTTTCAAAGTGTAAAACATAATTTACCTGTATCTTCTTCTTTGACATTGGGCAATGCACGATCTAAAGCTACTACAGGAATTTTCATGAACTCTTCTTTTCCTTCTATTAGAGTCGCTCCTATGGGTACCATTGACGCTCGCTTTCGTGTTTTAACTGGCGTACTTACTGATTCACTTTGATTCTTCTCCAAAATTACATTTTCTGCAATAGCCTCAGGTCCCATGGAACTTGCTCTTGTTCTACGAGTTGTTCTTGTTGCTGTTGGTGGTGACTTTGCTTCTGAACCTGCTCTTGTGAGCCTCTTGCTGGAAGTAGGAAACAAATATGTAAAATAATTATAATCTTAAGTATTATGTACAAAGACAATTAGTAGTTGTATATATAAATACATACCTTGTTCTAGCCTTATTCAACGTGTCAGTATTTCTAGTCCTTCTGACTGGTGTTCCAGGTGCATCTACTTCTGTATTTTCACTAACATCTGAAGATACAGAATTTCTTCTTGTATGCGAAGATTTACTGTTTTCAGAAGTGTCCATGGTACCAACTCGTTTCCTCGTGGCTCTCGCGGTTTGTGTGCTACTAACGTTACTGCTGTCGCTTAAAGGTGATTCTGGTGACGATTCATTTTGTTTCAAGACTTGATGAAATCTAGAACTACGACGAAGAGGAGAATCAAGTACTGATGGTCCAGTAGTGGCTCGAGTTCTACGACCTGTTGATTTAAACAAATATAAACATGAAACTGTGTCATATATTTCAATATGTTCTGATGTTATCTACAAGTCATCTCATTTTATTGTACGATTATTACAGGGGCAATTAATTTCTCATTTGAAGGCTACATAGTTTTTTTTAAATAAACCTACTGATATAATATTCTCTTTGCTATTTTTCTATTGAAATAAATTATTTGTTTAATAAAATTTTATCAATAAATAAACCTGTATGGACAGAATGGTTTTTTAACATTTTCCTTAATGTAATGAACTGTTCTTTCAACTATTTTGTATTCAAATGCATTGATATATGATCTTTAATATTTGATCTACGACACTGACAAGTTAAACAAATTATTGTGCAGTCTAGGAAGCACAGATCAAGCCCAGAAAAATTAATTTTTCAGCGTAAACTATCAATCCCAAACGTAAATGCCATGAAACCATGTAATGTGTTTAATATGTTCTATGTCTCCTACAATATTATCAAAAACTGTCAAGGTGACACGATTTATTTTTAAGACTATTACAGTGGTACTTAATTTCTCATTCAAAGCCTACAAAGTTTTATTAAATAAATTCACTAACAGCATTCTCTCTACTATTTGTTTATTGAAATCAATTCCCCTTTTTTTTATTATTTAGAGTCTGAATACCTTAAGATATTCTGACAAAGCACCAACAATTAATTTCTTATTTAAAATATACAAAAATTTGTTAATGAACAAATCTCTACCGACATAGCGTTTTTTCTATTAATCTTTCTTACGGAAATCAACTGTTCTCTCGGCTGCTTTGTATTCGAATACACCGTGATACGATCCTTAATATTTGATTTACGGCATTACTGGCAAGTTACAGAAATTGTCGTGCAGCGAACGAAGCACAAATCGAGCCCAGAAAAGTTCATTTGCAGCCTGAACTATCGATCACAGGCTGAAATGCCCAGAAAATGTTGTGTCTCTTTCATCGAGAGGCACGACCGAACGAAAACGCACTCGACTCGCCGGCTGCCAAGTCTGCACGTTCAAGGTTATACTTTCTGGAAACGGTTTGACAAAAATCCCTGATAATCCACGGTTCGCGTGGACTGGTCGACGATGATATTTCGAGCTCGGTTTCGTTCGAAAATCTCTCCTGTATCGTGACCTCTCGCGAGCTGACCGTTACGATCGGCGACCGAACCGAAACCGCATGTGCGAACGAACGAAAAAAAGACTGCAAAATTACGAACCAGGCTTCACGTCTATCTCCTCGTCGGAATCTCTCGCGGAGCGTGGCATCTTCGCTATCGTTTAAACCATGTATCAATGAACGATTTCAGAGAAAAACAAAACGAAACTGAACGGTACGTAAACACGTGTTATCATACGAATTTGAACCCACGACACTCCGTACATCAGCACGTTGCTCATGGAACATCCGTTACAGAACATACACGCAGTGCCACCACGCGACGAAATGTTACGTCACCTCGTGATCCCTTCGATAAATACGTTAAGTTTCCTGCGGTTTGAAATACGGATGTTAACATGTAATGCTACCCTGGAGGTTCGAAAAGAGATTTTTTGGGGGAATAAATAGATTAGAGTCTTGAGAATATGGTTTTCTTTGGCCGACGAAGAAATTCTAAAGTTATAACTAATTAAGACGAGCGTTGCACAGTGCCGCTGTTCAATAATCAAAACTTTAAACGTGTTTTTCTCAAAACAGTCTTTTTGAAAGTGGTGAAATGCATAAATTCAACAATATGCGTCTGATTCACTTGATATTTTGCCAAAATGTTCTCCCGTACATTTACTAGGGAAGTACTTGTGGATTTTGCGATAACGTAGATGGTTTTTCTTTAATCCGTACTTTAATCCTAAATTTTGGGGACAAAAATGAAGTTTTTTCTTCATATTTTCACTATTTCTACATTTGTTAATATTTTTCTTGATCCACAGGTGTTTATGTAACAAATTTAATGTAGGTATTAGAAATTTAAGTATTTGTTTGGTTTTAGATGACAACTGCAATTTTTATGGTTTGCATCGTAAGAGTCGTAAGTTGATTTGCATCAAGTGCAAGTTTCTGTCATACTAGCTCATGCGCCGCCATTTTTTTGTTTTACATTTTAATATTCAGAATCGTAGAAAAAACTTCAGTAAATAAACACCTATAAAAATAACTTTCGTATCTGCTATACTTTTCGAGAAAACCACTCTTAAAGTGATGTATCATTTTTAAGTTTCCAGAGCCCCAGAGTCTTCAACTTTGTTAAAACCGGAACGTTTTAGCAATAAATAATATGTATTATTTTTTATATTTAATCTTACAGGACAGTTACAATCGTTCTGTAGAATTTATAAAAAATACAAGAAATTAAAAGCGATGAATCGATTGGGTTGAAATGCTTAGTAGATTCAATCGAAAAGTAAAATATAAAGCAGAGTAGTAAAGAAAGATCGTTATTTTGAAATTTAGAAGTATGGGAAGTAAAAAGTTGTTTCGAATTAGTCGTGGAATGACAGCAAGGTATAGAGGGCGCTTTATCTGTTTTGTATTTATTTACACTTGTGTTGTTTTTTTTATGAAAATATAATTTTATACGTTGTACAAATGTGTTATATTTAAATATTGTAAGATTATATCCTATTATATAGAAATGTAATAGTTTTGAAACTTACTTCAACAAGCCCGGCTAGCTCAGTCGGTAGAGCATGAGACTCTTAATCTCAGGGTCGTGGGTTCGAGCCCCACGTTGGGCGAATTTCTTTTTTTCTCATTAAACAATTTTCGTTTATAAACTGATATTATGTATCATGTATAAAAATAAATAATACGGTGGAAATTATATAAAACGTATAATTTTTATGTTATAATTATAGCACGAGCCTTATAAAATTGAGCATTGATATTTTTTAAATTATATTTCTTTCTCTTATACAGCAAGTCTCAAAAAGGTTGTACAATCTGGAAACTTTAAATTCTCCATGCCAAAAGAAAATTGAAAAGTCCTTCACTATTTTGCGATTTGCGGATTATACAAATTTTATACACACATGGTACGTACTACGTGCAATTCAAAACGTAAGAAAAATTTTGTATCCACATGAGGGCACATCACGAAGTGAATAATAATAATTGATAGGACCACAAATGAGGTATAGGAAAAGAGGAGGTACAGAATAGACCAGAGCTGCATAACCGCTTGCTCACGAGTAACGGCGGTTCGAACATTTCCTTCCGATGTACCCTCACTATGAGGCTCAGATTGACTCGTTTTGATCGCAACGTGAAGATGAGGGAACAAGCGAGTCAGCTTGAGCTCCATAGTGGGAGTAACTCGGAAGGAAAAGTTCGAGCCGCCGTCCCTCGTGAGCAAGCGGTAATGCAACTCTGCTATACTGGTATCACATCGTGAAATAATTGTCCGATGACATTAAAGTCTTATGCGAGACACGAAATTTCTGTCTCATCGTGGATCTCTGATATAGAATTAAAGGAATTCAAAATTTTATTCGAAGACAAAATGAAAAATCACTGCTTGAAATAACAAATGTCTGTTAGTGTTTTTGATTTTGATTCCTAACATCAATAGCGCTGTAATGTAAAGCCAGTCGCAATCGATACAGTAGGATGTGATACGAAAATGGTAATGGGGTTCTAGAGCTCCAAATCCGTGTGACACAAAAATGCATTGCATGAGTGGTTTATTCTATACCTCCCCTGTGATAGGACTATAGTTCGTTGGACAAAATAAGAGCGCTTCTTGAAACACCATCTTCTGTAGGAACATGAAATTACAATTTGAAAGAAAAAGAATGAAACCAAAACAACCAATACGTAGCATTTTCTTAAACATAATAAAGCATTTACCACGTCGTAAAAATATAAAAAACAAACAAATTAACTCCAAAAAGTCTGAATGCAAGGCGAAAGAGACGAGTCACTATAGTGGCGTTTCGTTCCAAACAATTGCCTAATCGGAAGCCACTAAAAGGCGCATATCGACTAGAGTTAAATTGAAAGTATAAATATTATGACATATAATCATTGGAATATCGTAGTTGTTTAATTATATAGTTAAAGCTGACAGTCTTAAAATACGAAACTGTTACAAATAATGCTGCAAACTGTTGTAAACATTATCGAACGTATTGGTGCGCAGAATCTCAGTTCAGCAGACAACTCCGTGACGCGAGTGTGTCGTACAGGTGAAAGTGTTTCGCTCCGTGATGTTTTCGCGTAAGTTGTTCACAATTAATTTTACAGGCCTTCAGTTGCCGTGATTTAGTTCGAAACTGATATAACGAACAGATGTAACAATGCTTTCATAATTGTAACAGAACCATCGATGATACACGATCGTGGACTGTACATGTTCCGTCGTTAATCTATTTTATGTCTCATTCTGTGTAACTATTTGTATTGCATAAGATCCGGTAAAACGGACGAATTGAATTGATTTTGGTTTTTGTAGAATGCACGATGGATTGCCATGTCGAGTTACGTTGCAGGAGATTTCATAACCTAACAACATAAAATGGATTTTCGAAGATACAGAACGCACTGTTTCTTGTTAATCCTGTAAAGAGATCATTGAGAGTGTGTGGGTTGCTACTGAGTTATAGGTATAGAATGTTTTTGTTTCATTCAGTGAGCCCTACCAGGCTGTAAAGTTTGTACCTATAATTCAGCAACATAGTGTAGACATCATTATAAATATACTTAAACGAATTAAGAAATATTATAAAGCTTGTCATACATCTTTAATCACATGTTACTGAGAAGAATGTGTACTCACTGTGTATTGAAGTTAAGATGAATGAATATTTATCATTTTCAGCTACTATTAATCAGGGCCTGGTGTCCCTGATACGCAACAATATAGCCCTGTCAGGATGTCCTGGATCCTTGGTCAGTCAGGCCAAGCATATGACCACAAATGAAATGATACCAGCTGTACCAACATCAACCAAAGGCAGTATATCGATGCCGGAAAAGGCTAAAAAGAAACCTTACAGCCCCTTCCAAAATACTGTCAGTATGGGAGAATACGCTACGGCACGTTTAGATGATCTTCTAAATTGGGGACGTAAGGGTTCAATCTGGCCAATGACTTTTGGTTTGGCCTGTTGTGCTGTTGAAATGATGCACATTGCTGCACCCAGATATGATATGGACAGATATGGAGTGATATTCAGAGCTTCTCCGAGACAGTCTGATGTTATCATTGTTGCTGGTACATTAACGAATAAAATGGCTCCAGCTTTGAGGAAGATATATGATCAAATGCCTGAACCACGATGGGTTATTTCTATGGGAAGTTGTGCCAATGGCGGTGGTTACTACCATTACAGCTATTCTGTTGTCAGGGGTTGTGATAGAATTATACCTGTGGACATATATGTACCAGGTAACAATGACTTAAATATTTTTTTATATACTTGTTGAAGCCGATCGTTATACATATTTATAAAAATATTTCAGGATGTCCCCCCACGGCTGAAGCTTTGATGTATGGTATACTTCAGTTGCAGAAAAAGGTCAAACGTATGACTTTGGTACAATCTTGGTACAGGAAGTAATGAAAATGTACCTAACAAGTGTAGCAATTTATGTATAAATAAAGTTAATATTGTAATATGAAATGTAGTTTATGTAAATATGAAATTACTATTTTAAGTAAAGATTAAAAATGATGTTGCGAATTACTTCTTTAAAATGACTAGCTTATTATGTAACTATGTGTTTCCTTAAGATTTTTTTATTTCCTCACGAATCATGTTGTTATTTACAATCACTGAAACATACGTAGAAATATTATGAATGAAAAACTCAAAAGTAATAGTATTAGTGTGAATAATATAATTCTTTTTTCGTGAATATATAATTACACAAAAACGGTAAAACATTTTTACAGACATGTAATTCGTAGATATTTTTCTCTGTTTTACTTTTTATTATCTTTACTATTTAAAATATGTACAATATTTTAATTTAAACGAAGCAAAGAGTTTAGGCGGAACATCTTTGCCAATTAGCTTACCACATATTAAGGCCCCTTTATTTTTTCTTTTTTTTTATATATTGCTCTATCTAATACTACTTACGATTGTATTTATTTTAATTATACATTACATACATACATTGTTTAATAAAAACACATCAACTGATACGCACCATGCATACGATAGGTACGGTACTTTGTTCAGAAACGCCCTGCTACCTTATTGTACCTATTATTTCATTTTTTCCATATACAAGAGTACACTTTCATGAACATACTGTATTTCTGTTGTGTCCACAGCCCAAATTTTAAACGCCTACTTTGGTCATTGAAGAGCATAGTACGCTGGAAATATATTACGAATATTCTATTGACAACTTTTTCTAATATTTTTCATTCATCCGTGGTACTCGTTACAAAATCCTATTAATCCCGATTGAATTTGACTTTTGTCTTTCGTATGTACGTTGATATTTTCGAAAATGTTTACAAGCATTACATTTCTGTACCATAAGAATTTGATCAGTCTCGATTCAAAGCCGAATTGAAGACGTACCTGCCAACGTTCTACGTAAACCTAGAAAGACGTACGAATTAAAAATTTAAAAAAGATATGTGAAGAAAGTCAATGTATGACGTAAAATATTAATATTACGTTTTTATCTTCTATGCTTGAGTTGTCGCATCAAGACAGATTTTTTTATAGAGAGCAAATAAGTTGTAAAAAAATTGAATAAGCCGGAAATATTATTTTCTCTTTCATTTAAAAACTGAATCCGTCAAAATTCAACGATTCGGCACAATTTTACGTATGCCCCTTGACACAACCACAAAAACGTCTATTCCTAATGTCTGTTTCATCGAAATTTACTACCTTTACAACATAAATTAAACATAAGGCTGGCTTCAAAATAGTCTTTGTGCGGTGGTGTAACAATTACATCAATGAAATGCACTTAATTCTCGTTCGACGTATAGTTGTTCCGGCACTCTGAGCGATAACGTTACCGTTTTTTCTTTGCTCTATTTTGCACATGTACACTTACGGAAAAAGAAAGAGGTTCGAGATAATTTACAATGTACAAAATAATAAAATATATCAAAGTTCTATACATATGTTCACCTCTTTTGCGTATCTCTGTGACGTAGAAAATGACTACAATAAATTGTTTGTACAAACCTATGTATAACCTTTATGAAACTCTGCAATTGAAAACCTGTTGATTCTCAGATACCTGAAAGGATTCGAATGATACAAACGTGAGTTTGGATATTGATCGATATCCATGCTAAATAATTAAATTCGCTATCATCGAACATAGTCGCAATATGGACTTTTTACGATAGAGCACGCGCTCCTCGTTCTCCTTCTATTTATTACCTCTCATTTTTATTTTTCATTGCGATTCAACAATAGAATTGTACAAACCTAGCACATATCTGCGCTCCGCCAAATATTTTACACAATTCGAGTACGTAAAGTATGGAATTTCGGGTATTATTAAAGAATGGCTTGTGACGTGGAAGGTGGTGGATTACTCGGTAAGGCAGGCACAGGCCCATCAGTCCACTGTATGAGAGAATGCTCGCCCATTTTTGTGCTTTGAAAGTGATCCTTTAAGAGTGTTTGCGAAAAAGTGCAGTGCATTTGATACGCTTCGTTCTCGCGATTCGGATCTCCACAAATTCTGTAAAGATCTGGAACAAAAGCTTCCTGTTCAAACACAATGTCTATCTTATCGCAAAATATACGTTTCTTTACCTACGTACCTTTCAGTATAGCGGTAGCCCATAATTGTACGTGAACGTCGGGTATTTTAGATGCTAACTGCATCGCGGGAGTGACCATGTTCATGGATTCTCTACTATTTCCTAATGAGAGAAATATGTGTCCCAATAGTACAAGACTACACGAGGTAAGTCTGTTTAAATCTTCGGAATTCGCCATTTTTAACGTCTCCCGAAGGTATCTCCTAAAAACATATATTTATATAAAACCAGCGGACCGTTTTATAGAACTTTATAACAATACGCGAGTTCGTACTTTGCTTCGTTGTATTTTGCTCCAAAAAACGCTTGAAGTCCTTGAACGTAATACGCTGCTGCCCTCAGAGAGTGTGAATGAGATGGTAAAGATTCAGGATTTATTCGTTCCAATAAAGCACCCAATTCCGCATCCCTTTTCGTTCTAAGGTATACTATTGCCAAGTTTAAATTCGCAAAAGTCCAAAGTTCCCTTTCTTGTGATGTCTACAGATGAAAACAAGTTATGTATTAATATAAATACAAGCAACATGATGATCTTTCTGGTCTTTAATGATCTTACTCTAAGAGCGGCTGTGAACTGAGCTTCTGCAGCTTCCATGCAATTCATCGACATTGCATACAATCCTAACAAAGCATGCAGTTGCGGTCTGTGACCTTCGAGCAACCTTGGTTGTCGCCTACAAAGTTGGCAAGCTTGCGAAATTTCTGCAAGGGCCACACTTTTGTTTCCCATTACGAGGCGACACATTACTATGTGTTCCAACAACATTAGTTGAAATACAGATAGTATAGGTTTATTGTCAGCAGCTGCAAAATAATGCAAACAATAAATTCTTTGTGGTATTGTCAAAATATAATAAAACAAGTGTATTAACATTTACCTTTGAGTTTTTCAATTTGTGTTAATGCTTTGTCTGTATATTTTTGGGCTTTGTCCATATAACCAGCTTGCATTGAATGCATCACTGTTACTAAGTAAACCAAAACATATAAATGATCCTTTGGCATCCATATAAACATATCCCCAATATTTGAACCGGTAACAATGTCATCCGCTGGCCAACTGGGAGACATTATCGTTTGTATACTTTGCTGCAACTGTTTCAAACAAGGCTTCACGCTTTTTACCTACAAAATAACAGAACATGTGTAAGAAGTTTTCTAGATTACTTCACAGAATAAAAATAAACTATTATTTCCTGCTTACCTGGCCCGCCATCAAGTAATGACAAACTTGAAGTACCAAAAAATATACTTTTAAATATTCTTTTTGGTGTGGACTACCCTGCCAATTTTCAACATGATGGCCTGCCGAATTTAAAAGCGGATGCACTTCGGTAAACTTTTTATCTATCAATAAAAGCATACACCTGCTCAATAAGAACAGAACCCGTGTGTAACTCGCATTGCTGATGTGAGAGTAATCAACACCTACTGCAAGTAGACTACTAGCCGCAACAAAATCCTTTTCTGATGCGTGTATTTGCTAAAACAAAGAAACACATATTAACGCACAACCACCGAAGCATTGAAAACTATTCCAAACAATCCGCAACTTACTGCAAGTTGAAAAATAAGTCTGCAGTGCCAGTACACATTGTGCTGTGAAAGTTCTATAGCCTTCCGCAAGATCGGTTTACTAAGATTCGGTTGCTGTTGTTGTTCATACAGCTCAGCGACAACACTTGCAGCTTCAAATTTCACATCGTCGAAGCTGTTTATATTTTGACTGAGTCGCCACTGTGAAAATCAAAAGCAACAATTACAGACCCATCAGCAAGGCTCACAACTTCCCTAGTCACAGTTCACTGTAATTGAAATGGGGTTCACTAATGTTATGTGCGTTACCGACGGTACCAAAATAAAAAGACAGGTTAGAATCGGGACCGAAAGAGATACGAAAGTTCACGCGACGTACGTATGGACAGGAAGGAACAGATCGAAGGACAACAGAGAACAACGACTGTGAAGCGAATAATAACGGAACTGACCGCTTGTTCCAAGTGAGACCGCGCCAAATCGATGTTTTTGGTATGCGTGAGGAGGATGTTACCCAGCTGAAGATGTGTACGCGCCTCGACCCTTGGGGGCGGCTTGAAATTGAACACCGCTTGCAAACACTGTATACACGATTTGATATTCGGCGGATTCGATGTTCGAAAGTTCTCCGCCAGACCTAATAACGACAGATACCAAGCGTCCTGCGAAGACGCCATTTTGACATTTCACGAGGAAAAATCTCCAGCCGTGATAACACACGGTCGCTGGCTTCGTTCACCGAGAAACGCTGTCCCACTCGCGAGACGAACGCGCGCCGCTCACCCGAAACAGCGGAATCGCGTGTCGCGACACGATTTACAATTTCGCGGTGGCCCGTCCGATACGTTTCCCCTGGAAACCGCTGTATTGCGTAATGTTTACATACATATGTAACACGAGATTTTCTACGTTATTGCTTCACATTTTTTGCCCGCGCACCGGCGATCCTCGAAAGCGAGAATTTCGAAAGCGAGACGAGGTTCAGGCGGATACGAACATCGTTCATTTTTAACGTTTTCTTTTTCCGAGTTGACACGGGAAAACGAAGCGTATCAGCTATCCCCGTTATAATCGTGCACCGACTGAAGGTCTAGGGGAATATTTTTTTCTGATATCTGTGGAGGTGGATTCGAATTGGACGCGACTGTGGATTTATTTAAAGTTTAGCAAAATATGTGCAAACGTACGTTATAAATATTAACACGTGCTAGTTGGATCTAATTAAGTTTTCCGAAAAGTTGCTATTTTCTGTTTTTGTGCGCGTGTTCAGAATTTTGAAAATGCTAGATGACTAGAAGAATTTCGAAATTGTCGATTTTTGTCAAGTTTTTCAGATTGTAATGACAACACGGAGAATATTTGTCATTTTCTTGAAATTGATCCAAGTGAAGGTCTAGGGATATATTTTTCCTGATCCCAGTGGAGGTAGATTCGAATTGGATGCGACCGTGGATTTATTTAAAGTTAATCAAAATATGTAGAAACGTACGTTATAAATGTTAACACATGGTAGTTTCATGTAGTTACTTGAACTTGGTTAAGTTTTTCGGAAAGCTACTATTTCTACAATTGCGGTTATATGTTTTCTGCGCGCGTATTCAGAATTTCGAAAGCGCGATGATGCCGACGAGAATTTCAACATTGTTCCTTTTTTGTCAGGTTTTTCAGATTGCAACAATAAACCGAAAAGTATTTGTGATCCCCTTAAAATTGTGATCCAACTGAAAGCCTAAGAAAACATTTTTCTTAATTTCGGAGCGGTGAATTCAAACTACATTTAAAATGAAACAAAACATATACAAAACTATGTTATGAACATTAACGTGTGATGTTTTTATTTGAATGATTTAGTTTAATTACGCTCTTTAAAAAATCACTACTTTTTATAATTACCCATCGTTGGTTTATTGAAGCTTGTAATTTCCATTTATATTACGTGCAAGAAAATGGAATTATAAATGATCAAGCATGTAAAACAGGTGAAAGTTACGTAAAATATATTTTCGTTGACCTAATAAATTCAATTGTACTGAAATATATTCCCTAGATTTCAAAGAATAGGGATTGTATACCAATGGTAAGCTTGCATCGGGTCACGTGGTCACAATCAACGCCGACCTCTCTTCCTCCATTCAATATATGTTCTCACGCATATCGCAGAAACATGTTTTCAAATGAAACGTGTAATATATAATTCATAGGAATTTCGCATTTGCATATGAATGTTAAAAAGTGAAGCATATATATCTATGTATTACTTTCTACATTCGTTTCACAAAACACGATCGCAGAGTTTATTTTATTTTCGATATATTATGGTACTGCTATTACAGAATCCATACTGAACTACTCGATTACTTGAAATATTATTCAATGTACTGAACTCAACGTTTAGCAGTTTTCTTACCGCTATTATAATTGACAAACTCTTTCGTTTCTCTGTTGAAAACAATACATGATCTGTAGCTTTTCTCGACGCTTCCCGTAGAAAAAAGGTCTGCTCTATCGCGCGGTATATTCAGATTTCCTCCTAGACCTTTCGGTTTTAAAATAAACTGAAAAATATCTGCAAAAATTGGCGCGTTTCAGGTGTCCTTAACACTGCGATTATTGTTTAAACATGTTTAAATCTTCATTATGCAATAATAATTAATAACATTTTATTCGGTAGAGTCTATAGAACCATTTCGTATAAAAAGCAGCTGAATAATTATTACTGTTAAATCACGAAATAACCTTAAAGTTGAAAATTTGCAGTTTTTTCTAAATTGCTTTTTCCAAAAGTGAGGGTGACGGAAACAGAAGGTTTGTAGATTCGTATTCAGCAGATACAAATTTATAAGAAACGACTATTGAATGTTACAATTAAAAAAAAGATATAATGAGGAATTAGACCACCATCAGTATTTACTATTCGTCCGGGTTTCTTCCGCTGAAATCAGTAAACTTCTAACCGCAATACCTCGAAAACCAGTTGACAAAAATTGCATATATTATAGGTTGTTGAGTTTACCTTAAAACATATTATCAAATGGTCTTAAAAAATATTTTACTGTAATGTACCATTTAAAAAAACGAATACGACTTCCAGATCTTTTAAATTATTAATTTAAAAAATATAACTCGTCTTCGCCAATAAACTTTTGCCTGACTCACAATTTTTAATCTCCCTTCCACAAAAAAATATACTCTCGCATAAATTCACAGTCTGACGATTATGAACTGTACCGTTCAAAATGTTGTTTTCGGAAATGCTGGTTACCGGAGGGACAGTAAAGGGGATCTTGCCGAACTCGTTTTAATATTAGCTAAAAGATGGGGTAAAAAAATTATAGGTTTATCTGCAGGGTGTCTCAATTTTTAGTGAAAAAAATTTAACAAGAGATAGAGGACGTCAAGTTGAATAATGTTTGCTCTGGTGCATTTGTTTATTTTGGCCATACTTTTGAGTTATGCTAAAAAAGAAAGTTTTTTTTATTGTATCCAGGATGAAAAGTTGCAACTTTTTTTCCTGATCGCCTTGGTCTATGACCTTCAACATAGTTATTTTTTTTTTATAGGGTTAGTGCTGTGTGGCGCTAATCAAAAAGTGAGGTAAAACGATAAACTATCAGTTAGAATCTACTTACGAAACACAGTCAAATAACAAACAAAAATTTTAAATTTATGCAAATTTGCAAATTTTTGCAAAAATTGTTTAGCCGAAATAAAAAAATGTACCAGAGTAAACCTTGTTCAGCTCAACGTCCTTTATCACCTGTTAAATTTTTATCACTACAAATTGAGACATCCTGTACAAAAACAATACTGAAAGTGACTTTGAAAACTTCGAAAAAGCGACTAATTGTAAGAAAAACTATAATATAATCGTCTTGAAAGCCTCTCTGAACCATGTTATTCGAGGAAACATCACTTAGTCGGTCCAGTGACAACAGCATAATTTAAGATGATCGCATTAGGCGTTTAACCCTGTATATATTTGCAGTAAACGACTTTTTCAGAAAAGAAAGGAGTTCTAGTCGTTATCAAGGAGATGTCATGGTCGAGAAATGTCGCGACTCGTGAAAAAGCTTTCGCGATTGATCGCGACCTCCAATTGCTATCCCACACATGTCCGTGTCGCAATGTGGGATATCCCCTCCAGAAAGTAAAACGTCGGAGAAGTCAAACGCTTCTCCGCCACCTGACCAGCAGTCGCGATTTCAAATTATCCAGGACGAGGCGCGAGCTTTTCCCTCGTGCGTGCTAGCAGACCAGACGGTGATGTGTCCACGAGGTGCTTTCCTGTTGCTCTGCGGCTTCCTGGTGCTCGCGGTGCACCGGTGCGAGGAGAACGTCACCAGCGCGACGGAGGAGGCGACGCAGGCGGAGAACGCGTTGGCGAAGCTGGTCAAAATGTTCTCGAAACCCGGAGCTTTCAAACGAGTGAGCTTTCCTGACATTCCTACCTCACCCTCGGAGGTCTTCGACTCATTTTGCTTAAATCTCTGTGACAAATCAATGATCAAATTTTCGATTTTATTCTCTAGGGATCATTTAACTTGAATTCTGAGTAACCGTTAAAATTATTCGTTGGCACGTCGTTTTGCTTTTTATGAAATTGTTGAAAGGTCAAAGTGATCGTAGAAGCTTATTTTTCAAAGATTAGGTCGGTGCATTGTATGAAGACCTATTTTAAATTAAATTGTCAGTGTTTAGTTTGTTGGAGAGGTATGAGGTGATCTTCCTGTGTGATATATAATTTATCTTGTTGTGATTGTTATATTTGTTTTGTTTTATTTTCAATTTTAATTGACAATTATGACAAAGCTGCGTGAATTTACTGAGTGTTTACGTGTTGTGATATTGCGTCGAAACGCACAGGATCAAATACGCTCCAATCGCAAAGGATTCTGAATCAGTCCACTGCTAAAAATACCGGTATTCATTGCGTAACGAGGACTGTAATAGAGAAACGTCAGTGCGATTACAATACTGAAACAATTACACGCTTCGGATCTTAACGATCCCGAGGATATCGTAATCGTTAATTAATTTAACGAAGCTTGCGAGGAAAACCTGTTTGTGTTTCGCTGTTTCCGGTCGGAGGAGCAGACGGACTTTCTCCGGGATTCAAGATTTTCTTCAAACTCTTTTCTGAATTTTCTGAAATTATTTATAATTGGTCCCATTAAAATTGTTCGATCCGTTGACCCGCGTACGTATTTCTCATTATGCAGAGTGTTTCAAATTTGGTGGTCTCCTCCTTGAGTGCGTATAAGATTCATTAAAATAAGCATAAACAGTTCATTGGACATGGGTATGAATAATTTTCTCAGACATAATTCATACGCTACGTCTAAAAGTTCTAAATTGAAATTGTAAATTCTATTTTAGCTGCATGTGAATTCTATTATAAAATTCACATGCAGCTGGGTCATTTCATGATACTTTTGAGTACTCGAACATTCATAATATTACTCTGAATATTTAAAACGTTGAATGTCACAGTGAAAACGATCATACCAAGTCGGACACATTATTCCTTCTGTTTGCTGTTCGATAGTATGATTTGTATTTCTTTGTATTCTTAGAACGTTAATATTTTTCAAAATTTTATAAAAATTAACACGTTCATAATCCCATGAACCACATGTGAGTCAGGCTAGTTTCGACTTAGATCTTCATTGTGTAAATAAATAATAAATAAGTATCACAGTCTATTATAAATAAAAGCATTATACGTAAGCGTTTAGTAATATCACAATAATCTCATTAAATGTAAATTGTTAATTCTGAGATGCATTTATGGTTCATCTCATGACGTTCCTTCAGTGAACAGTGGACGTGTTAATAATTATTTAATTACCACCATTCACAATATTTATGATTATTGTATACGCATGTTTTTATCTTTCCTTCTATATATCAATCTATTATCATTGTAAACAGTTGGTTCAATAAAGTCGACATTATTATTAAAACGTTCAGTACCCACATATGATTCAGAATATTTTGATGCAAATTCTGGATAACTCTCTTATATTTCTTTTTAGTGTACTAATATGTGTTCACTTCTTAAAATTATTACATACATTTTCATTATTATATAAAGGCTTGTACATAACAACTAGATAGCTCGAATCATCTAGGGTTCCACGCAAACTTCTTCTGACTTGTGTACACGATAGGAGACATTGAACGTGTCAAATTAAATATAAAATTGAAATTCAAATCAAAACGTCGCGTATAATCTGAAAGACCGCGCGCGCATCATACATTTTTTGACGATGAAACTGTCCGATATCGTGTATTTTCAGATCAACGCAATACTCGGTGAAAATTCCATCGAGGATTCTCCCACGACCTGTCCGAAAGGCGAGGAAGGACTAGAGTGCAGGAGAGCCGAAGCTCGGCGATCCGTCGACTGCCCACAAGGTAATCTTCAAGTTCCTCCAAAAATTTCACGAACGAAGGACAGTGTTCGAAAACAGGCATTATTTATACTTAATAATCAATGAAATCATTTAATTTGTACCTGATGTAAGAGACGATGAAACAGTTATCGATTAACCGGTCCATGAGTACAATTTCAATTACTTAGGTCAGGCGGTGTTTAAGCGAAAAGCAATTAACCCTTTCAGGTACTGATCGCTGTACTAAGCCTTCACCGTGCACTGGTAACGCCCATAGGCGTTCAGTGCAATGGCTCATTACGTACTACTGCAGTTGGGCCGCACGCAGCGTTCGCCTCGTTTCCAAACAGCCCGCAGTCAAAGGGTTAAAGGAGTGTGCGAGTGAAATCTAAGTGAATGAGAATGATTCGAACTGGATATAAATAGTTGGACAGTGTGTTGTGAGAAGAGGGACAGCAGAAACATGTTTATTTTATACGTCATAATTAATTATTTCGTTTGAAAGTCTTAAAATAGCATGTTTCTGCAGGTTCCAAAAAATCCGACAACAATATTTACTTGTCTGTAGTTTTATGAGATAATTATTAAAGATGGGTGTAACGTTCAAACTGTTG
Source organism: Macropis europaea (assembly GCA_916610135.2). Taxonomy (NCBI): domain Eukaryota; kingdom Metazoa; phylum Arthropoda; class Insecta; order Hymenoptera; family Melittidae; genus Macropis; species Macropis europaea. Next base: position 16,755,755 of record OU744345.1, on the reverse strand, counting down.
TAGTCAGTTTACCCTTTGACTGTGGGCTACTAAGACGCCTATGGGCGTCGACAGTACACGGTGAGCGACTTTTTCAAGCGCCTATAGGCATCGATAGCAGTCAGAGGGTTAACTCATTTACCTGAAGTGGAATATCAGAGATGTACAGTCACTCTCGAAAGTTATCGTATACACCATAAAAAGGCTATTTTGATTCAAATAAACAATAATTTCGTGTAATAACATATTTATTTATTAACAGATGAGGTAATATTAACTATTTTATAACAAAATGTATTATTCTATAGGGACATTTGAAGAGATAAAAAAACATAAATTACATATCTCACAAAAGTGTCCGTACAGTCATATTTTCAGAGATTACGAGTTACATTAATATTTTCTCGGGCCTCCTTTCGCCTCTAAAACAGCATTTAATCTTTTTGGCGTAGAATGTACTAAGTTTACTTTTCTTAGTGTACGATCACTTTTGTGAGACACACAATTCATTTTCTTCTTATCTGTTCAAATATTTCTGTAGAATAATACATTTTATTATAAAATAGTTATTATTACCTCATACGTTAATAAATACATAAGAAATTACACTAAGTTACTGTTCATTTGAATCAAAATGGCTTTTTTGTGGGGTGTACGAAGACTTTCGTGAGTAACTGTATATTGTTTTGAATTTTTCAATAAATTTCGACTATCACAGCAAAGAGCTGTCGCCAACAATTTTATGTATAATGTAATAATTCATTTAATTACATTTTTAAAAAATTATTCTTAATATCGAAAGTATCGAGATGATAGGATCGTCGATCTAAATCGAATTCCATTGGAGTCGCCGGCGGTGCATCTAAATCATAGATTAACACTCTCACGCGACCGTGTGCATTTAACGTGGGCAAACAACGGTCTGGGTGTGGCTATGTCAAGGTTAGAATGTCCATTGTGCATAGAGCTTGTTTTTCCGTAACACCGGCTGCGATCGGTATGCTGAAACGCAGGAATGCAATTACGAGTGTAGATAAAGGACGATGTTCAAAAACGGCTGATTTTGGTGTTCAACGGAAACATTTAATTCGAAGATCTTTCTGTAGATCCCAAAGAGCATGGCTGACCTGCCTTGACGCGTCGTACCGAACTCTGCGTTTGATGACACAGGGGTGGAGGTTGTTTTGTAGAAAGTGCTTTGTTTTGTGAAAGTGGGAAAACAAGTTGAGTCAGAAGACCGTTGGACATCCTACAGCAGACACCTCAAGGTCACTACTCATTTACTTACAAGCCTGTCATCTTCCCACTGGGATATACTGGTTTGTGAATTTAATTCACATTCTATTAATTAAGTGGACATTGAAAAACTTTAGACGCGAATTTCTCTCTTATTTCGGAGAGCTTCGCGCTATGATTTTGGCAAATTATTACTTTCGGGGTTCCCTGTAATTGGGCAAAGTTTAGACCACATCAGTGTTCCAAAGATCATGCGCTTCCCTTGTTAGTATGTGACGTCCCACTTTCAAAGTCTCATCAGTTTGAAAATAGGAATGGATTTCGTTGAGACCTTGCACACTGGTTGATTTCGTCACCCTGTTTACGAAAATACCCCGTTATAAGGTCAGATACTCAATATTTTTCGAGATATTAATGATTGAAGTTTTCATGCTCCATAGAAGTAGTTTGTCAGAATTGTGTTCTCCAAGTACAAGCTCCTTTCGTTTGAGGCAGCCTGTATAAGGTCACACTGATGAACAGATAATTTCTACGAACATTAGTAGCGAAGAAAACGTCGGAGACTTGAACGCGCGGGATTCACCCTCGGTAGCAATAAATCACTTTTCCCGGAACGATGTAATTTTACTTTTGCCTGGAGGATGCGAATTAGATATTAACCCCTCACGGTCGAAGGCCTGGATAATAATTCTAGCACGCTTTCACTAACATCTACTTCACCGTAGTTTCAGGATTCAGTTCATGACTTTTTCACGAAAATGATTCAAATGTGTTCCTCGTACTGTAATGTTTATCAACAATTTAAGAGTTTCATGCCCGCTGATATTTTACAAATACTATTTTTCGACATTTTTGCAAGAATTCTTAAGTAACTAAACATTTTACATTTTTATCTTTCCATTGAATGTTCTACAATTTCTACTTTGTGAGTGTTTGAAATATTTATTTGTTTCACATGATTGTTATTCGAATAAATAAAATGGTCTACGTGTTAATATATCGAAAGACGTGAAAGATGCACTTTCGATACCGCAAGGAAACGAAAACGCACATTCTGGAAGATTTAAAGGACATAACACAGTTTGGTCAATGTGTAGTTTCCTTAACTACACTAACAGAACAAATATTGGAGTGTAAAAACATATATTTGCATAAACATCCTCAGTCTAGTAATGATTGATTAACACAGAATGACTTCTACACGGAGTCCTTAAGCAGATTCCTAATTAAACGAATCGATTATCATGTTGATTGAAACATTTCTTATGCTCCAGAATGATACTGATATGACGTGAGAGAATTTTTAACTCGCTCCGTGTATATAAATGCATTTCGTCTCTATACCGATTCAATTATGCGGCAACGATAACTGGTTGCTGTCTATCTCGTTTCTTGTATCGGTTTTTGTTGAACAATAATTGACAGTTCTCACCTGTTAGTTATTTTGTAATTGAAGTTAGAAAGAATTCAATGATTATGTTTTTATAGAAAACCTGTTTAATAATGCATGATGGAGTTTCCGATAAAAACAGAATCGCGATACGTATACTTGTGTTGTTAGTTCAGATGAGAGCAACCAATTCCGTTCGCTTTGACTGAAGAGTCACACGATTAATTACGCAACAATGCACCGTTTGATCGAATTCCGTTTAATTAGATGTTGTGATTTGAAAATAATAAGCGACGTCCTATTCGTTCGTTACATCGAACCTTGGAGGTTCAATGTAAACTGAGGAATGTGAAGGAAGAAAGAGGGATTTATTAACATATTTTTAAACCGAACTCAAAAAAATTAAACACGGTGCGAAATGTAACAAGCTTCTTTAATTTCTTCAGGAATATCAATACGATATTTCTGAGTTAAAGCTTAAAACATCTTTGAAGTTGAAAATTTGCATCTCTTTTAAAATTGATTTTTTCAAAACTGGAGGTGATGGGAAAAAACGGTTTGCGGATTTGGATTTAGCGTATAAAAATTTATAAGAATGTACCTATTGAATGCTACAAGTCAAAAAAAAGTTAACCCTTATAGGGCCGTGTACATATGTACCCCACAACATACTTTTTTGACGTAACTTCATGACATTCGCAAAATACAATTACTCGTAATAAGTGTAATGAATAAAATTTGCTTTTCAGTGTTGTAATTATTTAATACTAGTTTAAGTCTAAATCTATTTATTTAAATAAATTTTCATACATACTCTTTAGCCCAGAAATGCACAAAAAAGAAATGGGGCAATTCTGTACCCCGCTCCTATGAGGGTTAAAATTTGTTGAACAGTGTTCTTGAACGAAAAACAGGATCCTCAACATGAGCCTTTAATAATTAACTGTATCATGAGGATATTGGAATTTTAAGAAATACTGATAAAATCAAACATAAGGATACAAGTTTATTGAAATTATATTGAAATATTTCTATCATTAGCACCAGCGATAGATTACTTTCAATTTTACGTTTATTTCTAACAGAAGATTCGAAATTACATTGAAATCATTATTAACGTCCGCGTTCGCGATAATTCGTATCGGCTCAATGTGCCATTGTGTCCCTCCTTTCACCATCCGACGAGAGTCAAGGAAAATTTAGCGAATGGACTATCATTACCCGCACGAGATCTGTGCAATCTCGCAGAACCATGCAATTATCTCGTCGAGAATGTAACCGCGAGGAGCGGGCGTCTGTACTCGACTTCTCGCATTTTTCTCGAATGCGCATCCTTTCAGTTCTAACGCGCGAGAGGATGCACGGGTAGAACGAAGATGACACACATTTTGTTGCTTTCGAATCAGTGCCGAAGAAGAACTGAAATCTAACGACTGTACTCTGCAATTTACATGAGACTTTCCATAGCTAATGAAAATTTTATTAAACAATTTTTATTCCTCATCGAAAATGTCACAGCTTTTTATATATATATCTATTTTCTGCGATCCCTATTCTACCTACAAATTAGCATTTTAATTTCGCCAGCAAAGAACTCGTCTTAAATTTCTTCAATTCGTATTAACGTAACTTGTTTCATTCACCCGAGGAGAACTAATTTTTCTAAAATATTATAGACTATCTGCAACAAAACAAACAGTACATATTTACATACGTACAAACATTATTATTAATGTATACATTGAATAGTATACAACAGTACATACATGTATACTATTCAAGATTTCTCAGAGGACACTGAAGTTAGCTGCTTGTCGTAAATTAGCGGTGCAGTTGCAGTGGTAACTGCTTGTGCAAAGCAACAATGATCTGAACATTAGAAAGTTTACTTATAGTCATAACAAATGTATAAATGTAGGAGAACTCCGTTAAAAGATATAGTCCTAATGGTGGTTTGGAATCCATCCAAAATTGTAGGTCCTCCGGCTAACTAGGGTTTACGCTGCGACTATTGCAGTTGATGCTGGTTGCATAAAAAAAGAAGAAAATATAGTATTATAGATGAACAAAAATTATATAGTAACAATTCTCATTTCTCATTACACACCGCACGTGGCAAGAAGAACACGATTATTATAATGATCCCTAGACTCTAATTACTCTCTGTACCCGCACCAGATCACGTGACGCCACGTGGCAAGTTCATCATTCTAGGGACAACAGTTTCATGGGCACATAGTTGTTCCTACGGAAGGAGTACATTTATAATGAGACCATGTAATTAGGAACGTGTAATATACATGGGAAAACTTTTGTCGCCTCGAAAATACCAGCTGCTGGTGCGCCTTGATTCTAGACCAGTTTTCGAAGATGAAAAAATACGCACGTGCGGCATACGCGATACGCGATACGGTTCGCTTCTGTCTTTTTTCCCTTTTCCCTCGTGTCGCACTCGTTTAACGTGTGGAGTCGAGTGTCTTAGTGATGCAAGCGTGCGCGGGTAACGGAATCGCAAAGGATACTCGACTCATAGATCAAACAACAAATCAATTCTGAATAATCACTGGATACGTGTAAGAACTCGAGAATCTGCATACACGAGAGCCTGAGCAACGTGGGGCACTTGACGGAGACGTTGCTGTAAATTAAGACGCGACCTAGCGTTTTATGGACCAGGTCTCTTTAGCAAGAGGGTTCTTCACAAAGAAAGGTCTTCTTGAGACTAGCGTAGGAAACGTTACAAGAGAATAAATACCGATTTCTTGAATTCAAGTTTAGCGTTGATTATATATTTTGTTTCACGTTTAACCCTTCACCTTACTATAACGAGTCACGCTCGTGACATACACTATAATTGATATGTTGCAAATGCAAGTCCCATTTGATTACCAATTCTTCAAAGTTTTGCGCTACAGCATATTTGACTGTCAGGGGATTGTTAAAAGTGAGTTGTATGTGTTGATAGATGCACTTTATTTGTCTTAGCATTCTAGGACTCGAATAGTGAACTGTTGGATGACCAAGCTCTTGTATCAATTGCTATGTCCAACTCGACGTTAATGTACTGTGTCAGCCTGTTTTCGCGAGATTTTCCAAATAGAATGCTTTCTACAAACAAACATTTTCAGTTATTCTGTTGTTACATATTTTTATTTAATCATTATATTACATATTTATTACATATTTCTTTTAATTACTTTAATTCTAAATCGCTTTCTTCCGAAGTGTGCAAAGTCTCCGTCAGTTTCCTTTTTTATAGATAAACCTATAATTTCTTTGTGCCCATCCGTTAGTTTTATTGAGACGAGTTCGACAAGCATTAAGGCTTTAATGCCTCACGATGAAAATGTTGATTTACTGTTTGACCTGTTGGTACCCATTCACCATGAACGATCCCTTGAGAATCGAAAAATGTGACCATCATGGCTTTCACATTCGACTTCATTCGCTGAATTTGCGTCACACGTGACTCGACTCAAAGAATCTTCTCCAAAGGTCGTTTTCAAATGTAGCGTTTCTGTCGCTGTTTTCCCAAGTTTGATCCAAAAATTCACACAAACGCGCTGCTCTACAATTGGTCCCGTCTTAAAGTCACTAATGTGCGAAATAACAAATTGAAGAAAAACACTATAACTTTCTGAGAATATTACTTTTTGAAGCTACCCCAACGAAAGTCAACTCAGAGATGAAACATTGCAACATTATGTCACTACTTTCATCCTCCGCTTACTAAATATTGAAATACGTGCGAGGTCCGGATATTTTTTGATCGAACCTCGTATAAGAGAGAAAAAATTCGGGAGAACTAGATCAGAAATGAAATCCGGGACTTCCCGCTTGCCAGGTGGGTACTTTTCCACTAACCCAACCTAAATCACTACCGATTTGTTCTCCCTAGTTTTAGGTTGGTGTCGAACCACCGCTGTTATTTTTTTTATTTTCAATTCATTTTTATACGAGGATCACCAACTTTCCAGTTGGATTCTGTACAGTTAAGGCTACGAACAGAACACCGCAGCGATTTGATTCTAAATCGTGTACAATCTCAGATTGAAAGGGTTGAAGCGAAACGAAATTTGCGACATCGAACAAGTTAGAAACTGGCACATGCGGACGGGTATCGGGTTACCGATGCGACATCGCTCACTGATTTTGAGAACCAGTTACTTTGCACGGTCGATTGATAATCGAGGCAGTTCGGACGCGCGTCAAAAGATGTCCTGTCCGAGAATGTTCGGGTTTCATCAACATCGTTTTTTTTTAGTAATATGACGCTGACCACTTGCGTCACATTATGTTTTAATATACTTTGCTGTTCTTATTCAAAATTAGACGGAGACTACGTTCTGGAATAGGTGTTCCTGTACTCCAGTTATTCCTGATTGTTTGTACAGTACGACAACTTAGTCTTGAGATCTGTAGGCGTGACTACAGTGGCAACTTTATAACACATTTTCGACACTAACAATAAGTAGTGTTCCTTTGTTTCATGTCAGCCAAAAATTCGTCAGGAGAACGTATCGAACCAAATTTTAGAAAGATGTAGTACCCACCAAAATGACTAACAAATGTTTTATAAACATGTCTAAAAATCATTTATTTTTTAGTTATAAGACAATTTCACTATGTATCTGCAATCCAATAACTGCTAGTCTATGTGAACGTTATAGTACCAGAATTAGCACACTGGGGGAATTGAAATAAATTCAAAATAGTTGCTAAAAAATAAAATATAAATTTAAGATCTTAGAATGTAGACAATTTCTGTAGAACTATGCAGGTAACATTTAACTAAATTTAAATATAACATCTTATAGTTCGAAAATCAACGATTTGACCTATATACATATGTTTATTAACCCCACTTTACTTATTTAGCTGCGTTTTGCATACCCCTGTATAAAGTTTGTCACTTATTTTTTTAAACATTCTGTACAGTGACAATTTGTCACCGTTTACGGGTCCCGCCTTAAGATATGAAGATTATACAATATGTCCATATACAAGTGTACTCTTCTCAGAGAATGCTTTGCAGTTATTTTTAATTAATTTGTACATAGATGAAATAAGTATCGAACAATGCGTATAATACGTTTAATGTCACGTGCGTATGTACATTTTTTTCAGGTGACTGTTACTGCTACAATTGTGCCGCAGCTGGTCCTGAAATGTGGGTCTCCTGTTGCCGTGAAAGCTTGCGATGTTGTTCTCATCTCGCGGCAGCCTGCAGAACTTGCGACCATCCGACATTGTATCCGTTTTGCTCGAAACACTTCAAGAAATGCCTCACCGATTAGAATGAAAATCAACAAAATTAACGTTGATGATTAAACGATCGTCATCTGTCACGATATTCGAAGTATTTTTCAATTCTGGGCCCGACCAAAGTTCAGACGTTCGAAGTCACGTTTCTCTGAGGATCCAACGGAATCGTCACCCCTTTCTGACGGGAAATGAATGTTGCAATTTAATTTGTAGAAACGACACACATGGTAAATCGCGGGAATAACGTCGCGTACCGCAACTTAATCGGTATCGTATCTTGCATAAGTTGAAAGTTTTGCGTCGGGTTTCTAAATATAGCGTTTATCTTTGGACTCGCTGAACTGGTACCCGTTCCATTTTTTGTTACGGACATTTCACTGTACAGGAACTAGAGATGCTGCGATAAATCATACCTGACCGTTAACAGTGGACAGAACGTAAAATAAAAGTCTTGTACCAAAAAAAGTAAAAAATAAACAGAACAATGCAAAATTTGTAATTATAAATTTTTAAGTGTTCTTAAGGAATTTCATAAAATCAATGGGGACCAAGGATTTACCTCGCCTCGATGAGTCGCATATTTCTGAACCGCGGAGAATTTTCAAGCAGAACTAACACAACAAACAGTTCGAATACAAGCTTCGATTTAATAATTTACAAAGTTTCATCGATGAAAAGTTTCGCGCTGTTAAGAGCTTCCACGAGAAGCATTACACATTATAATGGTTCACAATGTTAGAATACAAATAAACATCACATTGAAATACAATCATTGATAAGCTTTATTCGTGTAGTCTCCAGAGTATTCGGTAATCTGTATTTTTTAACTACTAATCCTATAAATTGTGGGGGCAGAGATTCTTGTCAGGTAGTCAGACTTACGGATACGGTATGAATTTTGGACGTAAAATTTCAACGGTGCGTGTACGATCGTCATGACAAGGTTTCAAACATTCGTAGTTAATGATTGCATCTCTCTCTTTTTCATTTCTGCGTCCCCACGAAATATCGGACCTCGTTTCGTTACAGCTCTTTCCAAAGTACCTTAGATCACTATTTTCGCGACGTTTCGTATTGCTTCAGCTATCGGATTTTTAAAGTTCGATTCGTTATTTTTCTCTCGTTTCGTTCACAGTACCGCCCTGCGCCAACTTGCAGTGAGTTTCTTTTTTTTTCTCCTTGTAGCGAAAGGACTGCTTTAGAATATAAAATTATTCTCGCACTTAGGAGTGCTTAGTTCATAACAGCACCACGCAGAGGTGAAAGATAAGACTAGAAAGGAAGATAGGAAGAAACGTATTCTTTACTTTTTCTCCGTGGAAAAAAATGCAATGCGATCGTACGAGGATCGCGTACGATTGTTTCGCGTTCGAGAACGAAATCGGCTATAGTAAACGAACGGATCGCTCGAATGTCACGCGAATTCGGCAGTTGTAAGAGTGATGCACCGCGCGCATCTTCTTCAATTTCTCGAACAAACGTTTTTCGTCGCACGAAGTAAGGGAGATCGGTGGATAAAAAACGCAAGCATCGAACGATAATACACTGTAACATAAAAACATGAAATACAAATAAGCAGTTTTGTTCTGAAATTCTTTTGAAACCAACAAGTCAAATACATACACATGCGATCATTTTCACGTTCACGGATCACAGTAAGTTTCAAGATGTTGTTACATAACGTTGTTGTTGTTGTTGTTGTTTGTGCGTTAAAATACCAAGTTCTCCCTTGCTTTCGTGCTCTCGTGACAAAATGACAAATAATCCGCTTTCGAATGACAGGAGGGTGACAGCGGTAGCGGCCTGGCAACAGTGACAGTTGACAATGATATTATTTCGATTCTCTTACACAAAAAACACAGATCTTGATCTATTATGCGATCGTAGACTTATTACGGTGTACATGTATATCAAGTATGAGTTCAAAATCTATCACGTAGTACAAAGAGAGATGATTATGCTATTTTTAGTTTATTAACTTGTATCATATACCGAGAAATATCAAGACTACAGTACTATATATTTAGTGATTCGGAAATGTGACCAAGATCGGTTAGCCGGAATCAATGAAATGAGATTATTAGTGGGGGTGGTATAGTATTGCTGGGATGTGTGCCGGAGATTTTAACTCTTTCAGTGCAGATTCTTCTTTTTTTGTCTTTTGTAGAGAGGATTTCGTAAAAATTCGGCATCCGCCAGTTAAAATCTTTTGGAAACTTCGGATACATATGTTCGGTTTAAGTTTTTTAAATACTTTTACATCAATGTGACACATGAAATCAATCGCGCTATTCGTTTAATTTAGTTTATCCTAGTCGACCGTTTTCTTTCTTTTTGTATATATATTTATATATTTAAACGTTCACCGTCAGAAAATCTCGTTTTTTTTTCTCTATTCGTCTTAGTACATCCTGCATCGATGTGAGCCAAAGTCTTATCACGAAAATCCCTACGATTTGTGCGCGAATGACACTCGTGTCACCCTATTAAAAAACATGCTGTATGCTCATTCTCTGTCTTGTATCGACAAAAAAGATTACTATCACTCCCACATTCATTTTTTCTGACTATCACTGACACACGCTTTCTTACAAAGATCATTTTTATCGTAGCTACAACTCTCTCGTGTTATAATCGCCTTAAAAATACTCACAGTTTGAAGAAAATAAAGAGATATACACAGAGTACAGGTACCGCCGATGGTTGCAAATTATTCAAACCAGCGACAAAGGTCGGCTTAACTATAAGGGCCTAAAAAGATCCCACCTCTTTAACTTTGTTGCTTCGCCACGTGTTTTCTTGCGCGCGCGCTCTCTCTCTCTCTCTTTCTCTCTCTCTCTCTCTCTCTCTCTCTCTCTCTCTCTCTCTCTCTCTCTCTCTCTCTCTCTCTCTCTCTCTCTCGCTCTCGCTCTCGCTTCGATTATCACTACTATCGTTAATCAACCAATTTGTAATCACGTAACACTTATTACTGTCCTTAGTGCCTTATTAATGTCCATTTGGTTCTTTATATATAATGTAAGAATTGAAGCAATTATATTCATTTGTGTGCGTCCACGTTATTATGCACTTGTTTGAATTGATTGACATATCCACCTATGTTCCTTTGAAGTATTATTAAATACCAACACAAGGTGATACGAAAAGAAACAGGTATTGCTTTTAAAAACCAATTACAGAAACTTTTCGATGGCCTTCATTAAGTGTAAAACATTGATTTCCCGTTTAAACCACAAAAATTATGGTGAATCGTGTTACAACTGAAAGCTTACGTGTTTGTTTTATCTTCAGAGACAATAAAACCTTGAACCTTCGGGTAATAATAAACTCACACTCACACGTCAATGTATATTCACAAATAATGGTTGAGTTTCCTTTTCACAATAATATAGGAAGTGTCTGTCCATTATTCTGGTTTTGAGCTTCACTTTGTAATAAAGGTACCAATCATAACGATTGGTACGTTATCCTAAGTGTCATGAAGATGAGACTGTCACACACTCCATGAAATCCCCTTAGTACGATGTGGAAAAAGAATACGAGTACTCTCTTCTCAATATTCTCTAACACAGCTCCTCAGTTTCATTTATTAGCATTTATTGTTCGATCTTTAAATGCGTCTGGTTACGTTTTCCAATTGTGTGGATGAGCTCGCGGTGGAGCCTGATTGCCTTGTGCCTGAGATGCTTGTGATGGAATCATGTCAAGCAAATATTGACGTTGTAAATCTGCCGCTTGTCGTTGTAATTCTGCGAGACCCTTTCCGCCAGCCTGCGCCATTGCTAGCTGGTAAGGATATAATATTGAGGTAAACGGCGGCATCATGTGAGCAGGAAGAGGTTGATGAGGTGGTAAACCCGGTACAGGATTTTTTGCCAACTCTAAACAAAAAATTAATCCATTAATGAACGTTTGCAGCAAAGCAAGTAATCTTCGTTATTTATTTTTTCGTTACTTTAATACTTTGACATTACCTCTGAGCAATTGTTGCTGCAAAGCAGCTGCTGCAGCGGCATGATGTGGGCTGAACTTTCCACTTTCAGCCAATTTGACCAGAGGATGTTCTTGTAGTTTAGGTGCTGGTGGAGTTGGTGCCAGCGTAGGTGCTGGCGGTACTTGTGGTGGAGGAGCTGGTGGGGTTGCTACTCTTCTTGTAGGAGTAGCCGCTTTAGGAACTGGTTTTGGAGCTGGTGGATCTGGACTTGGACATGCTGCCTGTGCCAACCTTTGCTCTATTTCTTGCTCCTGTTGCAGTGCCTTCACGAACGCCGTTTTTAACCTATGAATACATTGTATACATTGATTATTTCAATGACGAACAGAACAGTCAGCGCAGAAAGATAAGCGATAATCAGAAATATGTTTAGATAAAACATTCATCATGATACATACCGGTTAGTGTGCTCTGCTTTCAGTGCCTTTTTAACATTAGTTGTCACACAATGTTCACATATGACTCTAGGATCGCGACCTGCCGGAGGTCTCTGGAAAGTTGCGTGTTGTCCTCTTGGACCTTCTTTTTTGCCACCAGTTAACGGCTTCTCCCATTTCCACACAGGCGTGAAGTCCGTTTTGCATTGAGTACACTCAAACGGTTCTGGAGGCGGTGGAATAGCAGGCTCCTTAGTTATGAAGTCAACTACGTGCTCCAAGCCCACCAAATAAATGAACTCCGTGTTGGAAGGATTTGGTACGAAGTGCATCTCTGGCGGTGGAGGCTTTGGAGGTGGTATTTGTAATAACGTCTTCTCAAGTTGCTTTCTCAAAGCCAATTTAGCAGCAGCTTGGCGTTGCGCAGGTGTCTGATTATCATCCCTTGGTCTTTCCTATAGTTTTAGAAACAAATATTAGTTTCATGCATAAGAAGAGTTCATTATTATTTTATTTTTTAATTCTCTAAAAAATAAAGCAATACTGTTATGACAAACACAAAAAACAGGATGGAAAAGATGGAGATATAAGAAGGTTAAACATAGCTCAAGAAGTGATGTGGTTATTAGGAAGGCAAAAAGATGGTATAATGCTTAATAAAAAGTTAGAATGTCAAGATACTAAATAAACTTTGACTAGTGGATATACCTGTTCTGAAATCACAGGTGTGCTTAAGGATGCGGTGGTTTTATTTTCTTGAGATCCAACAAGCAGCTTTGTGTTTACAAAAACACAATTATGGTTATTTACATAGTTCACTCAAATATAACACATAGTGTAAACAAGTATTCTTTTAAAATGTAATGTATAGATAAGGTATAACACTATGTTTAAACTGTATTCATTTAAAGAAACGTAATTAAAAACATGTGATACGTTGTACCTTACTTACTTGATGTGCTGGAGTGGGAGTTGGATCTTTTGTGGACCTCTCAGTTCTATCCGCAGGTGCATGGTAATTTGATACATTTGGCGTTGCACTAGGTGGCCTGCCCCTAGGGTGAGGTGGTTGCGGTATGACCATGTTAGGTGGCATGCCGGTACTAGAAGTAGAACTACGACCAGCTGTAGGTGGCAATAACATTCCAGGTGGAGGAGCATGTAAACTACTGCTCCTACTTGGTGCAGGTTGTCCCCTAAGTAAAGGCGGCGGAGCCTTTCCTATCCTATGACTGAAGAAAGTGACAGCATTTTAGTGATAATTGATACAAATACTCATTTAGAAAAGAGTGTATTATTATAATTTTACCTATGGGCTGCTGGTTGTACTGTAACTGGTGGCGGTAATTTACTGGGTACTTTTGGTACAGCAGCAATATTTTCTTTCAATTGTTGGGACTGTCGCAATTTTTTTAACAATACCAATTTCATTTCTTCAGATCTAAGTTCCTCTCTTAATTTCCTAAGTGTCCTCTCACGTTCAGCTAATTCATCTGAAGACAGTTCCTTTATCGGAGGCAGAGGTGGCATATCACCTAATAAATAGAAATTTCAAATGTTTACAATGGGGTAAGTCTAAATGTTTTAAAGATATACTATGCAGATCTATATATAAGAACATATTAGGTCATAATACTAAAACTATAAATAAATATGCTATTTTTATTGTTAACCTTCATCACTATCTGCATTTCCATTCACGTAGCCATTTATTCTACGTTCATCTGGACTCTCAGCATAACTTATTTCAATTCTAGGTCTCAGATTACGGCGTGTTTTTCTATCGTCTCCAGATTTTGGAGCCAGGATGCCCCTCGCCGCATTCTGAATGTTACGTGCTTCTGGCATGTTGTTATCCAGATTAGGGCTCGAAGAAAAATGGATACCTAAATCTAATGGAACTCCCACATCGCCAGAGTTAACGGCAATCGATGGGGAATTTCTTCTGCCACTGCTACTAAAAAAATAGATCGTACTTAATGATTACAGTTATAGTAAGGAAATCTGAAATCAATAGTGCATAGGAGTATACTACAGTAAATAATATAAACAACTACATAATCTATTTTTTAGTCAACATTTTCAGTTATCAATAGGAGCTCACTTCTGTTAAAAGGAATATTATCATAAACTATTATAACTCATTATATACTTCTATTCTTGATAAGTCTAATGTATAATAATAGCCTCATTTCATAATCACACTGACGTAAATAACCAGCAACTTCCAATTGACATGGTTTTCAACAATGTACACGTACGCAACATTGTGCTGATCCAGTATGAAGCATCCGGACAAACACAAACAAAATCTTTCTGTGAATTTACCTAACACTCAAGTCCACCACTGCATCCCCGTCCAAGTCCATGGCTTCCATTCTTTCAAACGCGACGGATCTACAAAAACACAAAGTGCTCGATTACTAACCAACGATTTATCCGGTCGCGCTTCGATCGCGTCGATCCCAACAACAACCGAACGAGCCGACCAGGTTTCGGTGTAAAGGGACCGCCGAGTGAGAACGAGAAAGAGACGCAACAAAAAAGAAATAACACCGCAAAGAAGCGAACGGACAAAACGAGACAAGCCGTGTCGAGGGACGGCGTTTCGCAATAACGCCGTGCGATTTGAAAGCACCGATCGAAAAGATTCGCCGGGAATAAAAATAACTGGGTTACCAAAAACTCCGTTCGAGCATTCCGTTCATGTGCACCGGGCCATCGTGCTTCCCTGTTCACGGATTTTTTATCCGATCGTCCTCCCAGACGACGCGAGGATTCACGCACAGTAGCCACCGGTAACGTGATTGACCGAATCGCGGCAACGAAACAACGCGGCGCGACAGAAGTGATCGCGTTGGCTCGCGAGGCGGCCGATCGGCCGATATCCACGGAAGCAACGTCCTAACCTAACCTCCGCAACGAATTCAAAGACGTTCGGGATACGCGATCGTGTCCCCGTGGATCGTGCACGAGGCGGATAATTGGCGGGCTTTGCTGTGCAGCAGCAGCAGCCGGCACCACGACACACGCCGCCAGCCGTTTTTCCCTGTTTTCTCTATCTCGCTCGAACGGATTTCCAGCCCAGAAGGAAGGAAAACGCGGCGGCACGGAATCGAAGAATTGAATTTGATGCTTCGGAAGTGGCGTCTCGGCACAATGGCAGCTAAGCGTAGCGGTACAAGACCGTGGAAGGGGGAGAGGGGTGGCCTGTACCGCGAGGGGAGAGGTACGGTCGCACATTAATTATTTCTCCCCTCACCCCGTCGTCGTCGACGGTCTACCCCCTACCACACGAGTCGGCCACTCTCACCCACACGAGCGGTATCGGAACGGGCTAGAAACCAATCTCTTTCTCTTTCTCTCCCTCCTGCCGTCCCTCCAATCGCTCTCGCTCTCTCTCTCTCTCTCTTTCCCTCTCTCACTCACACATTCTCTCTCTCTCGCTTGCTCGTTCGCATGCTGTCTGCGGATTTTCCCGAATTTCGTCTCCGTGTACTTCTCTCCCTTGCCCTCGCGCGCCTCCCGCACCCTTATGCCCTACGGGAAATCGATTTTTCGACTGGAGTCCCCACTGCTGCCGTGGCCCTCCCGACGGACCACAGGGACCAAGGAATCGCAATGTTTTTGCAATGTATTTGATATATATCGTCCACACGCATCTCGTAATTACTATTATATGTATCGTGAAACCGAGCGCGACCTCTAGGTAATACGGCCTCTATTCGCTGCTCTCTTTTTCTCGCGCGTTTACTTGCTAACCGTGCACGCGGCTAGAGGAAGAGAGAGGGAAATGGAGGGAGCGAGATAGAGTGTATCTCGTTGAACGCGCATTTTTCAAATACCGCGAGAGTTCGCGAACGGGCTTTCAGAACGTCCTAACACGAAAGAATTAACTAGTTCACGGAGTTTCTCTCGGATCTCCCGCCTTGCACACTTTCCAGATCACGTGACCCGAGAGCAGGGTCTCTAAACTCACGAATTGATGTCACAGTATTTTTCATTCGCGTCTCTCGTTACTTTGTTCGATCATCTATGGACGAACGATGAACAGAAACTTGTAATACATTGCAAAATTGACGTTTCTTTTCGTCATCGTGTATTATATGGTAATTTTATTCAGCTGCGTGTTTTTTGTGAAAAAATGCAGAAACATGAAATTTATTATCGAAAAATTGTAGAGCTTGTTTCTGGAATTTCCTGTTTTCATGCAAAATTAGCAGAAAATTCGAGAAGCAAATACCGTGAAATCCTCGAACTGGTGAGCGAACCCTAAGCGACCTATGGTAATCGTACACTTTCTTCCTAACCTAATAAACGGATGCCATCGTTACAATAACTCGGTGATCTAATCTTATCGTTCAGTAAATCATTCGAAAGTACACCAAATTATTCGTTTCAAACCAGAAACAACATTTGATCATTCCAGCGACAAACTATTCAACGCAGACACGTATGCAGTAACACACATAGGGATATAAAAAAACAGCAAACGCGACGAAAAAAATCTTGTATCAACGTATAAGATCGATTGGTACGAATTCGATGTGAGAGCATCGCTTTTTACGCGTTAGCCAACGTGTCTGACATAACGATGAATCATATAATAGAGATAGCTGAATTAATGACTCAAGTAAAAAAGAAAAAAGAAAATCGGAAGTATTCGCGGCTGATCGTACACGTTGAAAATACCGTGTCCGTGTGTTGAGCGAGGCTCGTGCACGAAAGATCGTTGGCAACGTGTGACGCCAACTCACACGATGACGACGACACGCGACTCTTTATGTTTCCGCGTGCACAACATACTTGCTACTACATTGATAATCGCACCTTCCCTGGAACGACGTGCACCGAGTGTTTTGACCCCCACACGCCTACAACTGTCCGCGTTCGTTCGTTCGTTCGTTCGTCAAAGGCACACACGTATCTGAGAGAGAGAGACAGAGAGAGAGATAGAAAGAGAGGGAGAAGACGGTCGATCGAGGTTGTCGAATTCGCGTAAAAACGGTTCGACATACGGAAAAAAGGAAGAGAGAAAAAATGCAAAAAATTACACAGAAGCGTAGCTTCGGACGCGAAGCTGGCTTGGCGGTCAGGCAGCAATGATAGGCACGCAGTTTAGGCGGACAGTTAGGCAGGCCGGTCGCTTTCCACTCCACTTCACTTCCACTCCACTACGATATTTCACACTCTATACTATCGCTTACGTACAATGACATGGCGCACACCACGTACCGCGGCAGTCAGTGTACGCGTACACTTCGGTTCCCTCGTGTGTCCCTCCCTATCACGAGCACGCTTCACCGCCTCGCGTTCGTGCACGCACCATTTCCGCATGTTTCCGCGAACCTTTCTCGCGTGGCACAGCCGCGCATCTCGGTGTTCTCGGACCGATCGAAATCCTTCCGATCCGCCGTGGCGAGACACGATAAACACAACACGAACGGGAAACCGTAGGTCCGGGACGCGAGCAGCAGAAGGACCGTGTTGTTCACCCGCGAGAGGAAAAACGTTGCACCGTCTCGCGAGCGCGTATCCCAGACACGCAACCTTGAACGGCTACCTTCCGCGCGCGACGAGAAAAAATTCACACCGCCTCTGCGCAAAAATTAACGAGAGTGATTCAATATGGCGGCCTTGTCCGCCGTTGATGTCTCCCCCTCCTCCATCGCTCGTTTCGCCGGGCATCGTCGCCGTCGTCGCCCCCCTGCCCCTCGCCCTGCTAGCCGTGTCTCTGTCTTCTTCATATCGGAGGTGTGTAACGCCGCGGCGGTGGGGGAACCGGTGGACGCGCGGCGAGGGAGAGGGGATGGGTCGCGCGGGGTGAACGAGTGAGTGTGAGGAGGGGATCGGGTGCTGCTCGCGGCGGAAGGGAGGGGGAGAAGTATAGACAGTGGATCTTGTCGCCCCCGTTGGCCGCCGGTATCGTTTGTCGGGAAAGCGCCGCCAGCTACGGGGCTTACCGGAAGCACCCCACGGACTTTGTAAATGCGCCTACGAAAGGGGCTTGACAGTCGTCTAAACAAATCCACGTGCTTCTGCGCATTCCCTTCCCTTTCGAACCTGCACCGGTAACCGCCAATCGGGCATCGGCTACCGTGTACTGGAGGGTATTTCAAATCGGATCAGTTTTAAGTACACGGCGTTGATCGTTTACCGTACGATGGATAATGAAAATTGGATCAGCTATTTATATTTTGGATAGGAGATTTGGCCATCGAATACACGGCGTTGCAATCTGGCAACGTAGTTATACAGTAGGACTTCGGTTATCTGATTTACAACTAGTTTGGAAATAACTGATATTGTAACTATGTTTCACATGAAAATGATAATTTTATTTTAGAATGTGAAATATATGGTGGTATCAAATTAGATACATTGTGACACTAATGATGATTTTATCTTGCGACTGAGTTAGAATAAGGAATTTTTGATCACCGGTGTTCGGATAATCAAGATTCTACTATACTTCTTAATGTAGCGGAGACATAAACGCGGAAGTACGCTTTCTGCATGGTGTTTTCGAATGTACACGTGCTACCAAAAAATACGGTATCGGGAAAAAATAAAATAAAAATAAATAAATAAATATTTGTTTAAAAAATATAAAGTGAGTTTTTTAATTAAATGTACTAAAAAATTTTGGTAACGTCAAACTTACGAAGTGGCAAACTATGGGTGTTAGTTGGTAGGATTTATTGAAAAAAAAAAAGTCTTACGTTTGTAAACATGTATCTGGAAATGAAATGCTTTCGAAACATTGAATTTTATTTGTAAGAATAACTAAAGTATACACAAAACTTAAATACTTTGTGATGGTCGTGGAGACCACGTACCACAGTCTTCCAGGACACCGAAGTTTAATCCTTTTAACTTTCTTCCACGAAGTTACTTAACGCGTTTAGTATCCACTCGCCACATTCACGAAAAAAACTTATAAAAGTATCTTACGATAAATAATCTACTTTTCTTACGATTATTATAACATTTTGTAATGATTATTGATTACATTTACTACTATACTGTTTTTATTATACTCATTTATTATTTATTTAAACGAACACCTGTGTCAAAACCAGACTTATCTGCATGTGGTTCACTGCATGTGTTAAAATGTTCAGTGTATTCACGTGTAATCGACAATGTTCAGCAATTTAAACAATGTGTCGAAGATGCTTGTCAGAAAATGAAAATTTCCTGGATGCATTCAAATGAATGGCTGTTATTTAGAACCTTTGTTGTAAAAAGTGTCGAGTAATCTACTCTAATGAAATAAGTAAAACAATACTATGCTAAAGATATTGCGACGACTTTTTTCATATAACGCGATTCTCGTACAACGCGCTATACAATAAAATGCAGGAATTCCCCGTTTACTTTAGTCGAGCATAGCATAGTTTGTTATCTCCATGGTTACATGGCGATTTTCTATAACGCGATTTCATACAACGCGTAACGTATTAACCGCGTTATACGGGAGTCTACTGTATTGTGTGAACCTGAACATATATACATTTGTATATTCATTTTCTGAAACGAATTTGAACAACCGCAAGCCTTTCTGAACTGAGACTACGGAATAAATTCCTTATTCATATTTTCATGCTATCAGGTGTCGTTGGTATTAATGTACAAGACAGTATTTGAACAATTACATCATGTCAGTTGCTCATTTCTGAGAGAAAAATATATGATACGTCATTTTTAACACGTTGACTGTCATATCGGCTTACATGAACCGACGACTGACTGTCGCCTTTATAAAATGTCTTTTCTATAAATACTACAATTACCCACACGAAAGAAACTTCTCTGACTAAAGCTAGCAACCTCACCGTGAAATTAGTGAAGAATAATAATAAATTGTAGTAAAATTGATATAGCATTTTGTTCAACAATCATGGTAATGAAAAGTAACCGTTCATGTGTCGGTGAAAGTATCAATGAAAGACATATATTTTACCAAGTCGCTCTGATATGATAATTCATCCAGATACGTACGTTCACATCGTAGAATAAACACCTGCATCGGAACCAAATAGTGACGCGTAGCACGTGTTGGACAATGTTCCTGAACTCATCGGACTGAAAGGGTTAAAAAAATTGAAGATATTACCTATTGATTTGCTTGTTTAGTGTGTCGCGGCGACTTGAAAAATATTAAAAATCACAGCTCTAAATCTTCGAATTTTAGAACGCAGGCTTTAGCTTGGTCAGGCGTTATTAAGGATAATTAGAAATTAATTCAGTAGTCCTTGATCTTACTGTAAACTTATAGAAAAATAATAATAAATTGTAACAAGTTTAAGACACAATGTAGCTCAATAATCGAAGCAACGAAATATAATCGTTCGCGTTGCACTCACGTGTTACACGATTTAAACGTCCTTGAAATGACTACCGCGTTGACCCAGTGATTCTTAACCCTCAAAAAGCTATTTTTTTCTGTTCTACGCAGTTTACGAAATGTATGCGTTTATACATTAAAATGGGAGACGCTGAATGTTTTCCGCTTCATATTTTTAGATCCAGGTTGCAGTTCGTTATCGCGCATATTTTTATCGTGAGTTATACTTTGAACTCGAAGAAAAACCGTTACTGTCGTCCAATTTAAGGCTGGCGTCGAACACACAAACGAATGCGAACTTTTCACTAGCCAGATAAGCGGTAAGAGTCGGATTAACGGTGTCAGAACGGATAAAGATTATACGATAATATTCGAAAGCTACACTTTTAATGCCTTTGTTCATCCGAAACGAATTTCCATTAGCAGTTCGGCGAAAATGGACTTCTTCGAAAAGAAACGCACAACGGATCACCGTAAATGTTATAATATACAGTAATGAGTAACATGAATAATATTTTATTGAATGTTTAAGTATGGAATATAAATGAACAAAATACGTAATACAGTAGAACCTCGATTATCCAAACACGAGTCAACCGAAAATTGGTCACCCTATATCGTTTACACGCTAAAATTATCATAAGTGACATTGTGTACCTAATTTTATATTACTGTGTATTGTACATTCCAAAATAAAATTATTGTTTTCACAATTTCATAGGTACAATGTGAGTGACCCTGTTACTAATTGTAGTTCCGATAATCGAGGTCCTACTGTACTTGTTCTTTAGCTTTTCATGAAAAATATTAAAGTCGTACTATTCTAATTATTTTGTTCCATACAAATTTTCTTCATGGAATCACTTTTGCACCGCAGCCGACTTGCAATAAACTGTCGAGATTTCTGCAGGTTTAATATTTGATTCACAAGCCTGTGACTTTAATAATGTCACGAATATGTTTTGGCATACTTCATACTAAATTTCCGCAGTATTCTGACGTAATACTATATGAATCTTTCTGCGTCTTTTGCAATGACGATGGAGGAACATTATACTTATTTGCCAATTTCATCTTTAAATATGCCCGGACATTTTCTATCGAATTTAAGTCTCGCTTTTGTGAAGATCATTCTAAAATTTTAAATGGTTGAACGTGTAGTCAATTCTTCACACTTCTCACAGTACATTTCCGGTGGTTGTCATGTTGGAATATGTCACATTCCAGTACTGGTATATTCTCAATCGTTTCCTACAAATTTTGTTCTAAAATGTCTATACGCATATTGGTTCATTATACCATCAATTTGATGCAATGGATCTACACTATATTCATCAAATAGGTTGTTCTTTAATAAAACGAAACTGTATACAGGTTTCTCCAGCAAATATTAATTGATGAATAATTTTATAAATGGTAGCATAGCTGTGATACCATGAATAATAAGTATTAAATTTGAAATAAAACGCGTGCATCGTGTTACTCTGTTGGCCAATTTCAGTACCCCATCTTCCCCTAAATCAAATCACGAATTTGTTTTCTCGTCCAATTGGCAAAGTATTGTTTCAGTATTTTTCCTGATGTTTATTATTTGCGAGAGTTGGCGGATATTGTATCCAAAAAAATAAAGTAACCGTTATAAATTTTATATACAGTAGACTCCCGTATAACGCGGTTAATATGTTACGCGTTGTATGAAATCGCGGTATAGGAAATCGCCATGTACCCATGAAGATAACAAGCTTGCTATGCTCGACTAAAGTAAACGAGGAATTCCCGCATTTTATTATATGGCGCGTTGTACGAGAATCGCGTTATATGAAATAAGTTGTCGCAATATCTTTAGCGCGTTGTAGGAACTCGCGTTATACGGGAGCTTACTGTATTGTAATATCCAGGTAAAGTTAAGGTGTACAACTTTGAGATGCCTGCACATCGGGCCGTCAGTTTAAAAGCAACTGTAAAATCGGTTCTTCGTCTTCATTGCGCAAAATGTGTAAATATATAAGAATTGTAATGACCTGACTGCAATAAACAATGAATACGAAATCCCCTAAATAAAATTTCTTCCGAATCCTTACCTGTGCGTGCGATGGTTCGTTTGGGTGGGTAAAAACAGAAAACGTCCGTCTTATGCCATGCACGATTTATTAATCGATCGATACATTTTTAGAAATTGATTGATACTTGCATTTGAAAACATTTGAGTTCTAGAATCGAAGAAGTGGTGTAAAAATCATAGACCGGCGTACAATTCTACGGGATTGTTGGATCGAAGGAATACTGATTACGCGACAGTTTTCAACGGTTTTTGCACGTACAAATGCTCGTCCGAGACTGTGCGCAGTGTGTCCACGGAAAAAAACTGGACAATCGTTAACAATCGTGGACAATATTACGATAACTGCGTTTCCACGATGATCGAGTTCCATCCTTCGTGACGAGAGAAACGGCCCGATCGTCGCCTCTGCCGTGACAACGGCTTGATTTCCCTCCGGTTTTTTCCCGACGAACAAATCGAACGAATAAATCGAGGAGCCGACTCGAACGTTAGCGTTTCTGCGCGAGAACGATAACGAGAAGGGACGCTCTTCTGTCACGAATGATAGGAAAACCCGGCCCGATCGGCCGGACAGACAACAGGCGCAGCACACGACAGAATTTACAAATATACATCGCTGCAAGAAACTGCAAGCAGATCGGAAATCGTACTTTAAAGGAACGTATCTCGTTAAACCACACAAATACACTCGGTTCGCTCTGTGTCGCTTACGAGTCGCACACGGCCAACCGAATCGAGCTGAACGCTATACTTCGATCCAAGGTATCATGATGATTAGGCTGTCAATGTTTGCGCAACTGAATTCGTTCAAACACCAAAATGTTTCTACCATAGACGATAAGTAAGTAAAAGATGCATTTTTAATACTTTTGTGGAATGAAACATATTTTGGCTACTACCCCATTTTCTGAACACGTTGACTTCCACGCGAATGACCACTTTTCTTTGGCTTGATCATCGAGCAAAAGTGTATTGTGCTCCGACAAAAATATAACTTCCGATGTATAACAGATTGTTTATTCATAACAATTTCAATAGTTTATCTATGCAACTGATCCCAGTTTCATATCAGAAAGTTAACAGTCCTGAAACTTGGATATGCTGCAGAAGTAACAGAAATTAGTCTCTAATGGATTGTTTAATAAATTGCAGAAGACAACCTGGAAGTTATTTATGATTCAACATGATATATCAATGATGCCGCAACTTATTATAATTTTTCAACAAGTTCGTATTAAGATTGATACCTTCAGACAGAGCACTCCGTTTCGTGTAGGTGTCTGTAGTATTTATAATGAAAAACGTCATTTTGTGAAGTTGAAAATCAAGCGCCGGGTCACATAACTCTGTGTGGCAGTCAACGTGTTGACGAGATTAACCCTTTAGCTGCGGCTAACCTGAACACAGTACCCTAACTCTGTACACGCATCTCTGTCAGAGAATACAATATAAACTAATTTATTAAAAATAATAAAACTCTTCTCGACCACTTCATCAAAATATTCTAGAAAGTTAAACTGTTGGTTGGCAAGAGTTACTCACACTTTCTTAACGTAACGTGTGAAAGGGATGAGCCACTGTAGTGGCGTTTCGTTTTAAACGATTGCTCAGCGGAAGTCACTACAGCGGTTACAGTAGCTAAAGGGTTAAAAAGTACTGACTCCTGAGTGGATACTTGCATAAACTTCCAGTCTACTGATACTATTAATACAAAAGAAGCAAAACATTTTACCTGCGTACTTGAGTGCAGTTTTGTTGGTATCCGAATAAAGCTCTTTTCGGTTGACCAATGCGTGTGTGCACCTTCGAAATGATTTCACAGGATTCAGGCTGACAGATAATACGTTTCGTAGAGGAAAAAATCGACTGGACCAGTCTAGCATCCAAAACGATCTGATGTATCCAGGTCTAACATAAGGAAGATTTTAGGAGAAGGGTTTAGAAATCTGGAAAAGGTACATACAGAACAAAATACCCCTTTCCGTGGTATCTATCAGGGTTGAGACCATATTCGCTGGAGTCGATTCAGGTCTCCCTGGAAGACATTGGGAGTACCATAAGCTGATTCGCAAATCCGTTTATAACGTCGATGACAAGGAGCTGGAATGTAAATCTTGGTGACAAGTAGGGAACACTATGACGAGGATCTGGACCACCAGCAACATGCGGAGGAGTCATCTGAACAGGTCGAGATCAACCTGGGTGGGGCGTTCAATACGAATGTGACAACCTGAGGCACAGTCAAGATGAAAATGGAATCAGCTGAGTGAAGGAAGCAATGATCCGTCATTTTAACCTCGTCACATGAAAGTGATACCTTAGCTACCAGCACCACGCGGATCTCATGGTTTTGTGTAACAGCGTTGAGCTATGCTTTGGATCTTGGTTGAGGTGTTCCTGAAGAACGTTATAAAACGAGGATAAATCTGGCTATATAAAGTCTGCGAAATTCTGATAGAAACACACAGATTGGGCCATGCAAGGTCATAACTATGCCTACACATAATTTCTTTTTTAACATATTCAGCCGTGATGATGTCAGAAGACCTCATACCGGGTGAACCCGCCGGACGGCTCAAGACATCGTACGTCTCATTAACGACAAAAAAAAGTTTTCAGGTCCTCTGGGATGACTTTGAGAAATGTCCCGGACCGAACATGTCAATGTGATCAGCAAGTTTCTTTACGTTGGACTATGCTTTACTTGTGCTTTTCTTTTATCCATACATTCACAGAGAAAGAAACCTTGAGAGGCCTCATTTGTGTGTTTCCATTGTAGAATTCTGGAGGATGTTAAGGAGTTCAAAGGGTTCTATGAAAACATAAGAGTAGTCAGGATAATGATATGTTGGACCAGACGATTTTTTTTCCCCTTAAACATTTAGTCACTCGTCGTTGCCGATCCTACGGTATATCAGGATAACAGAATACGTTAGGCGTTACACGTGTACTATTCAACGAGCAATCGACCTTTTCGTCGTCCAATAGTTCTCGGCTGCTTTGCCATCGAATCGACTGCACGTGAAAAAGAACGCTAGAAAATCAGGTACCACGTTGAGACCGAGGAACGAGAGTCGGTTGGGCGAACGTTACGCAGCTGATAGACGAAATCTCGGTATTAACCCACTCTGCCATTTATTTTGCACTTGATATTTCGTTATTTAAGGTTTTTCCATAATTATACGTAAAATAAATAAATATGAATAAAAGAAATAAAATTATGTATCGAAAACGAGAACAGACACAAGACCACGACGAAAAAAACAGTTACTATATACATCTCACGAATTCGATTCGCATTTTGGTTCTATCCGTTCCCTACGAGCGTAGCTCATCATTTCGGCCGAATGGGTTAATTACAACGCGTAACGAACATTCGCAGTCGCAGAAACTTTCCCTTTCGTGCGATCGCAAAGTAGCCCTGACGGATTTCTCTTAACCGTTTGACTGCAATCTGCGTCTATAGGCGCTTGACAAATCCGCTCACCGTGTACTGTTGACGCCCATAGGCGTTCAGAGCAACGGTTGACTATATGTTACTGCAGCTCGGCCGCACGCAGTGTACGCCTCGTTTCCAAGTAGCCCGCAGTCAAAGGGTTAAAATCGGAGAAATTGGAACGAGAAAGGTCGATAGTAAACGTTTAATCTCTGCACAATATTAACAGCAACATTACAACGACAGTCTTCGACTTGCGACTTTCGTTAAACACGTACGCCTATCGTCGTTGCCATGAACGATCATGCATCGAACGAGTTCAATTATCCATCAGAATCCTTTCATGGCCGGATTAACATCGATTTCGGGTTGCACACGCTGCTTTCGCGATTCTATGAATCCGACGCTATTTACAGTGTTCCATTAGGTTCGACCTGTTGGTAACTCTTTCGATGCTGCGTTCGTCGCGTGCGGAAAACGCCCATGGGCGTCCGATCGTAGTGTTTAACGAATACGGTCAAGGGTCCGCCGCACGCGACGCACGCCGGTGTACAATATTTTTAGCACCCAGGAAGTTTACTCTCTCGCTGTGGCGTGACTGTGATCGAACTTCCGAAATGATAAGTTTCGACGCGTTTTGCAACCTTGTATCACGTCATTTATCGCGGTTGTTTAATATTATTGAATACCGGCCGTAATTGATTGTTCGTATTAGAAATATAATCGAAGCAGTGAAGTATCTTTGATAGCGATGGGTTTCAATGTACGACGAGAAATTTGAACTTTTTTGAATATTATTTGAATCGTGGAAATCTTGAAACTCTCGACAGGTTTTAGAAAATCTTCAACGAATTAAATTTAAAAGTGCGAGTGTACTTTTTTTTATTTGTCACCTAACAATAAAGTGCATTGTAACAAAACATGTTTCAGTCTAATATCTTGTTAAGCAATGGTGAGATCTACGTATACCTTGCAGTTTCTTTTCGATATTTTATAAATGGAAAATAGATTGCAGAATAACTTTATAGGATATAATAAAAAAAAAAATAAGTTTCATATTGTTTCAGCATCCATTTTGTTTGTTAGTCTTTTCAAGGACGAACTTATTAACGTTGGAAAAAAATTATTTAATCTGCTTAAATTATACAATGTATTCAATGACACAAAAAGAATGAAAAAACTTTAGAAGTATCTATGAAAAATAATGCGTACATATGTGACCATTAGGCAATTTAATGTTCGCTGTGTCCATGGCAATATCTGAATTTTTAAAAAATTAAATGTAGACGTATGCTGCCGTCTGTAAGTCTTATTATCAGGGATGTACTTGTCGGCACCTCTGAAGAGATCAAGAATACTTGCTACCGTAGAAATTTTTCTTTCTGATGAAACTGAGATTGCATCTCATACGTAACACTTTTTATCCAATCTTGATAAATAAAGACATTATTTACTGTTAATCTCTTGCTGTCTAAACGTGGCTTGCAGGCACGAAGATTATTCAGATGTCTTTCAAGACTTTCACGATTCAAATTCATAAAATTCAAAGAGGACACTGAACTGATTGAAAATTTACAATAAAACGTACTGAACGCCCATCGCTGGTCTTCAAAGTAATTCTAATACTGATGTTTCATAGCGAAAGAGTCAAGGTATCAACATCCCGTCTGTTCAACACATTCCTCGTTCCCACAGAATGTTCGTGCGTCAGAGAACGTGATGGAACTCTGTTTCGATGCTTCTTACAATATAATCAGATCGATTACAACGCGTTCTTCGTTTGTTTATTTATTCTTAGTCTTAAACGTCGAAACGTTGTTTAATAACGATCATCGAGTTTTACGGTACCGCTCGGTCTTGGCGTTTTTCGACACGAAGGAAAGACCACGTCCAGCGAATCATGTACACTACCGTCCATAAGTATTGGAACACTTGCAACTTGTGTCGAACATGTGACATTTCACCTAATTTCTATATTTCTGTTGTTTTATATAGATTAATCATACCCTTAGCTTTAATAAATCGTTATATAAATGGGGAGATTATCAAATTAATTAAAAACGTAAACGAAGTTATTTTGTAGGCTTTGAAAGTGTCAGTACGAACACTTTGAAATGGTTGATTTTTTTAATGAACTAAATCTGTAGAGTCTTCGTCTCAATTTCTGTTTGTTAGAATTATAAAAGTATTTTATCTAACTATAGACACACCAAGGGCCAGAATGCCAAAATTGGTGAAAGCAGTAATCACTACACTGCGAATATTTATACAAATATATACGTTTCGGTATCAAAGTTTTTCTTTCGAATGTAGTTGAAAAAATGTAACTCTGAAGAAATTGCATTCTATGCTTTAAATGTTACAAAATGCATTTCTTATTTCAGTTAATTCAGAAAATAGGCATCCATCACGATACGAAGTATGTTATTGGGTTGGCAACTAAAGTCGCGACCCTCAGAAGTTTTTGTATTAAAATTCTTGGAATAACTCTTTATTCAAGTTATTCACATCTTAATTTTGAATATTCTTTCGGCCTAATTTTGGTAATTTTTTGACCGCGTGACAGTAGGATCAAGGTAATTCTGAGGCCAAGAAATTCGAATGATCGTGAATTTAGTTGCAAACCTAATAAATTGCATAAACATCCGCAGTCTAGTAATCATAGACTAAAGGAGGATGTATCAACAAAGATAGGATATGATTTTCAATTAATTTTCATAGTGAATACTGTGTCTAATACTTCTGGACGGTAGTGTAGATGCAACGTGAGTTCTACAAATCGATTCGCCAAAATTCATCCGAGCAACGACCCCAAGGACCCGGAAAAAAGCGCTCTTTCTGAGCGCTGTTCACACACGCATACACACAAATATATTATATATACGCATTCGTCTTACAAGTGTTAGTTCGCCATACTTAAGTAAAACAACTCGGAGAAACAACGCGACACGATACGAAGAAATACGTAGAGATTGGTTCCTTGTAACAGTAAGAGACTTTCTTTTCATTTTGTGTTTTTAACCCTTCACTGATTGTTTATTAGGGATTTTAATAGTTCGCCTCATAAGCACCGAAATTTTACCGAGGGTCGTGTAAGAAGTTAATGAAATTGTACCCTGTGTGCATTTAAACTCTTCAGGGACACACTGTATACTTCAGTTTTGTATAAAGTCAGATATTCTTGACAAACGTATAACGGATATTATCATTCTCCGATATTTCGGAATTCTTTCAATTTTTTGGTTTAGCACGTTAACTGCTACAACGAAAAATTAATCTGTAGTAGGGACAAGTAATATTGGTGATTTAAAGCCATGGAACGGTTTCTGTTATATCATATAATTACTTTTGACTCTAGTATGATTCAATTTCTCACATCAACGAGGACGAAAAATTATAAATATGTGATACAGCAATTTTTATTTCAACCCTTTGCACTCGACTGGCGCTGCTACCACGACATACATCGTTTCTACATCTACCACAAATAAGAAGACATCAGGATTTAGAACTCAAATTTTATTGATCGTGACACAAACCGAATTATCAAAATAAATGAATAAACTTTAAATTGTTAGCATTTATGCATTTCTGTTAAAAACAAACAACACTTTTAATATTCAGAAGGATGCCACAGGTTTTCGAACATATGAAAAATTCTCAGAGTGCAAAGGGTTAAATTGGCTGAACGTAGCTGAAAGTTTCACATCAGAATCCGCCATTCATCATGGAACAACCCGCCAGAATGTTAGAAACTGCGACGAATTTATTTGTCGCTCGACCATGAGGCAAAGAAGTAACCGGCGTTGCTTATGGGACGATCTAACGGTATCGACGAAATGTACAGAAGAAACGGGTGAATATGTACATGGAATCGAACATTGCACTTTCTCGCGACGAACGAAAGTAGTGTGAAAGAAACTGCGCAGTGGCGGGTCAAAATCGATGGCATCGAATCGCGTGGAACGCATCGACGACACACGAGAAAGTAATGAACAGGTGCACGTATACGCTTGACACGCTTTTAACACTTCAACGGTCGCGGATACTTCGCTAAAACTAATTATCAGTGGCTATTTTTACAAGAATCCTGAAGCAAGAGAACATTCCGCGTCATTCTCAGTTATACTGAATATTTCACAGTTTCAACTTTGTCAGTACTTGTATTTTCATTTGTTATCACTGATAAACATGCTCGTTCATTTCTTTCAAATGATTGCTATTCGAACGAAGGAAGTCACGTATACGTGACAGCGGCCATCGAAGCGTTAGCAATCGCTCGACTGGTTTAAAACTCCTTCAGCGTTACCCCCGTTCCTCCTAAAACGCGTTGCAACATCGAATCGTATCTTACACGTACTACCTCCGACGAAATACTAACAGCACTCGCTTGTCACCTAAGTGTGTGCCGTGTGGTAAAGATTTTGCTGAAAGATCGGAACGTTAGCCGAGATGAACGCGAATATCCGCGCGTCAACGAAACATTTAACTATTTTCCCCACCTTTCTTCCTTTAAATACGTTCTAGCCATACCTAGAGGACACTCATAGAAGTTTACAAACGTGTTACGGTGTGTATCGTGTGCCGAATGCTATAGAACGAACTTCTTGGTGCATTAAATGGATCGAAAACACGTTGTACCTAGTTTAGACTATCGTAGAGACGCGGAGACTAGATGCTTCAAGGTCACCCCCACTACTGACTCTGTTAAATGCTGTTCATTACGCGTCCTATTATTTTTCATGTTTATTTCAAGTTTCAGTATGACAGAAACTTTGAGATGGAACTTTTCATTTGCTACATAGGGTGTCCTAAAAGTCACTGTGTATTTCTATAAAATATATAAAACATAAATACTGCTCAAAACTATCAGAGACTCAGGTATTTTAGTAATGTTTAACGGTCTGTCAAATACCAGTAATGAAAGATATATTCTATGTCTTATATTATACCGTTGCCATTCCATGTTTATTATACAGAATATCTGGAGCGTTTATACTGTCTGACACTTTAATAAACAGTAAATCATTTAAGTACATGATCATCTAATTATTCTGAGCAGTGTACACGTAATAGCTTAAAATTGTTTTTGTAATTTTGATTAATTTTTTAATAATTTCTTTTCAGATCCGTAATTCATGGTGAATACACAAGAACGAATTTTTGTTCTAACGTCGGGCATTAGAGGAATGAAATAATACTTTATCACGCCTTTTGCAAACCGTCAGATTGGACGCGGAGCACCATGTTCTCCGAAATTTGACATCCCTGAATTTTTCGTACGAGGTTTCGTAAAATTAAAGGTTCATCATACAGTTAAGAATTTAGAAAATTTAGAAAGCCCCTATAATTATTCAAAATGTATTCCGCAATGTAACCGAACGATTTGAAATTTCTAGGGACACTGATGAAGCACAAATTAAAATTTTTTCTTTTGTATGAAATCTTTTTTTCAAGTACACGTTTAGTATGAAAATGGACTAGTAATCACGTCATTAAGTCGCTTTTTAAAATTCAGCCGATTTTATAGAAATACGCGGCGACTTCTGGGATGTCCTGTATTTTAGTGTGAATAATTAGATGTGGAACGACCTTGGTGTGCCTGTACTATAATAGTGCGTGCATGAACGCGCGACAGAGGCCCACGTTTGTTCATTCGTGATTATGGTAACATCGATTTCATACCTCTTGCCTCTGAGCACGTGCGAGAGCGTTGGATCAACGTTTTGCCTCGCATGTGGTGCACGTCGGAAAAATTTAACCGAACGCGTCCTTTGGGACAGATTCGAATTTAGAGTAGCCACAGACCAACGCGAGACAATGCTACCGAATGTGGAAACAATAACGAAAATTCCAAATCTTGAAAACATCGAGAGAAATACAGTCTATGCTCCAACCATAAGCCTTTTAATACGGATGGTGACCATAGACATCAACCATCCAGCATACGCTGGGTGCTATGGGCCACTGAACTCACCCAGTGAATATTTATCGCACAGCAATAAAACAATCAAATACTGTTTCACATAAAAGAAAGATTCTATACTGTGTACATACGCTTGCTTTGAGGTACACTAAACGTGAGGTTGTAATTAAATGAAAAAAATGCAAGAAATTCATATTACACGGAAAAATGGTGCAGGTATGTGCTACTTTACAGCTGAATCCCGCTATACCAAAAGTGTAAATCAATTTTTACAGCTCTTTGATTTTTAATATTACCCCACTGTATAAATTTATCGGGCTCTGTTTATATTAGGTCACCCCATAAGTAATGTCGTATTCAAAAATAACTTCAACCGTAAGTCACTCGACAATCATAATTATTTTGTATTGTCGAGGCGTTGATTGTTAGTTGTAGCGCTTTCGTCTGCTATTTGAACAATTTTACGATTGTTTTGCAGAAAAGGTTCTGCTGTTTCGAGACGTAAAATGTATTTCAAGGTGATTTTACGCAACCATTTAATTATTTGCGAATTGTAAAACGTTCGAACAGATAGTGTAAATAACAGTTAACAGCCACAAGCAGATTCGAAAAATGTGGTGCGAAAGTTGCACCTTATTGACAAAATTGTTGAAATGAAAGATACCTTTTACATTCCACTATGTGCATAGTAAAGTTTTTGTTAACTGAAATTTGATAATACATTTCTGCTAATTTAACACAAGATGTATTGTATAAGATAAAAAGCGACATTATTTATGGGAAAATCTGATAATTTCTAGAGAATAAATTTATTACAATTTCAAATAACCTGTAGTTACAAATTAGATGTTTTAACCCTTTGACAAGCCATCACCGTGTACTGTCGACGCCCATGGGCGTTCGGTGCAATGACTCACTACGTACTACTGTAGCTCGTCCGCACGCGCCTCGTTTCCAAGTGGCCCATAATGAAAGGGTTAAAACAAACCCTGCAGATGTTATCTTTGTTCTGATGACAGAATTCTACAATAACCAGCTTCGAATTTAAGTTTTTGAAACCGTCTTCGAAAGTATTACGTGTCAAAAAATGAAATTTTTTTTAAAAATTTACTTTTGCTTCGATCTTGTTGTTTGGAAATTTCTGTACTATATTTTGATCGACGTTGGTCTGTGGGCGCTTTAAATCCGCGAAAACAACGAAAGCTGTGATTGTGGGTGGTGGTGTGACGGAGCGTCATCGAAAAGAAGACCCTAATTGAACCGGAAATGCAAATTGTCGACGGGACATCGTTGCGTTACGGTGTTGACAAACGTATCATCGTCGACGGAACTAACAATAAGCGTTATTGGATAGCCACGTGTTCCAAACGTGGAACACCATGCATACGTTTTCCGAGCAAGAACGAAATCACTGATCGGATTTACCGTTGACCATGATGGAAATTTGTTATACAGGGTGGTTCCCTTAAAACAGGCCACCTAATCGTATTCTGTAGTTGTGGCGATACGAATGTATTTCATAATTCATTTGAATATAACCTAAAAATGACTTTGGCCTTTATGATTAGTCCATCGTGATTTTAAGGCCATATTATCGTACATGAATGAATATTTATGTCAGTTGTAATATATAAAAAAAACGACTACATGTCTCCCCGTGTACAAGTCGAAAACGTGGTGACGTTGAGACGTTAAGAAAAAGTATTCTTTACAGCATATTCGCCTTTTAAAACAGTTCGAATTATGTATGCAATATTTTTATTACCATCATAACTACTAAAAACAGATGGCCATAGGTAACCTGTTCCACGGACACCCTGTATATGAACCTTTTATTTTCAAAATGGCGTAAATCACTTTTCCGAGAAAATTAGTTAAACCTGTTTCGGTTTCGAATGAATACGATCGTTAAGAAGTTTAAATTTAAACTGGAATTGCAGATATATTTATTTTAAAAGTGGCATAAGTCGAGACTGCAGAAATGTTTGGTACGACAAAATGTATCATATGACAATGTTAAAAATAGAGAAATCGATTATTCGACAAATTTAAAAGTAACTGAAATACCTGAAAGTTGAATAACACCTATTTCTGATGATGAATAATCTTGAATATTAAATATGTTACATGAATTATTTATACTTAGATTTATTTAAATCGACACAGTCTGTAGTTTTACTAGAATGTTGATTCTGAAAATGGCTTAAATTACGTAACTATAGTAAAAAAAGCTCGATTCGTAATCATGTGTAGAAAAATAATGTAACAGTAAACAATAATGTTTTAGAAACAACAAAATGCAAATCCCCAAATATCTCCATACAGTAAAAAGTGGCTTATACCACTGTCGAAATAAACTGCTCATATATGCATAAAAATGAAAAAATACTTTCATAAAATTTTAATATCTCAAGTTAAATATAATAGTAATTTAATTAAGTAATAGTAAATTAAATTACTACGATAATTAATTATTTAGATTGCACATCTCCGGTTGATCTGTAGTACAAAACAAAAGTGCTGGCACACCTCAGGCATTGTGACAAAATCACGTATAAACATGAAAAAAATTAAACGTCCGCTTATTGAGGAGTTCATTCCCACAAATTTTTCGAATCATTCATAAATTGTTGCAAATCATCCACTAACAAAAAGATACATTTTTATTAGGTCAGTCCGTAAGTAATGTCGTTTTTATAGCTAACCTCAGGCATAAATTCAGAATTACAATTACGTTTAATTATCAAGAAATGGACCAGTGTTTTCAGTAGTTTTATTCTACCGTTATAATAATCCTTTTATCCTCCCCTCAAAATGTTTCCAATTTTCTGAACCGAAAATTCACTTTAATCTGATTTTAAATCATCACTATCATAGGATATTATTAACTAAAAAATTGTTGGACTACCAGAATAAATAATAATTTGGTCAGTACAATATTCGACGCATGTATCGATTATATTACACAAA
The DNA here is from genome assembly GCA_916610135.2 of Macropis europaea. Lineage (NCBI taxonomy): Eukaryota > Metazoa > Arthropoda > Insecta > Hymenoptera > Melittidae > Macropis > Macropis europaea. The sequence goes on along the minus strand of OU744345.1, from coordinate 16,720,770 downwards.
CAGTTTCACGACCTTTCACTAAAGCTTCATCGTGTTGTCAAACTGTTAGCTGTAGATCTTCGCTATTATTACAGTTCGATTTTCATTAAAAATTTGTGATGTACATCGTACACATTCTATCACAAATCAAACGATTCTTCATTTAAATACAGGATATGCGATGAAAAACAACATTACTAACGGAATAACCTAACATTTTAGCGCGAACAAGTAACCGAGAAGTGACCTTGAAGTGCCTACTTACAACGCTCATACCATATCAACGAAAATGTATCTCTAATCTGTCATCAGTGTATCAAAGTCGTTCTCCACCTTCACCTGTGTCACGTCTTCAGTTTTCAAAACTAACTTGTCTAACAGTATCATACAGAACGTCGATTGTAACTCACGTGATGGATCAACGGTCGAATCGTACTCACGGGAAAACGATTCGATGTACGCTCGAAGGAAACAAAGAGAACCCATCGAACGGAAACAATCCGATTTCCCCGGTACGATCGTTATTCTCGGCGTGGACCCGCGATACTAATGCGATCGTTAATGCTAACATGGAATAACATCGAGATATCTCGAATCGAACGAACGAACAGGATCGTGTTTTAAAAACTCTACACTTCATCGTACGCGTCTCCGCTAGAGCTAGGACTTACGTTCCGTTTCGAAACCATGAACGAATACACAACAACAACAAGATAGTCACTTTTTCTTGGGCCCGGTCACTCGTTTACCTTCGCGAATATTCCCCGTTTTGTTTGTTCTCCTCATTCACCCGGTGGAAGAGAAACGTTTCTCGGCACAGCCTGTCCCGTCTTGCCTCGCGATTCAACGATCAAAAAATAGTTTGCTTGCTCGCGCTCGTTATCCCGCTCCTTAAACTTATGTATACCTAACGCTGGTTTTGGTAGTGTTTCTTCTTTATTAATACGTATCGATCGAGGAGTGCGCGGTTTTTTTACGGAATATCGCCCCTCGCCCGTCTGTCCATCGCTGTCGAACAATGCGGTCTTCAAACGAACCTACGAGTTTGGTTAATCACACGGCGGTAATAGAACAGTCGAAAACATATTAACCTGTAATTCGAATTACCCGCGTTTCTTGTTCAGTTCGAGCCTACTTGTCGTCGTTTTTGAACCCTTTGACTGTGATACAGTTGCAGTGAAAATTGGAAGAGAAATGCTTGAGACGGTCGATGTCTCTTATTGATTTGATTTTTTCAACGTTTTGTCTATTATTCAATTTAAAGCTCTGAGAACAATTTTTACACAGGTACAACTAAACCCTTTGACTGGAATAGGTGCTTAACAGAACCTCTCACTGTGTACTATCGACGCCCATGGGCGTTCGACGCAATAGGTGAATATGTTTTACTGTAGCTCGGCCGCATGCAGCGTTCGCTTCGTTTCCAAGTAGCCCGCAGTCAAAAAGTTAATATTAATTCTGATTTTGGTTACGGATTTTTTTTGTATAATATTTGCGAAAGCTACGTGTTTCTGGAGGCCAATGTAGTGTACGTACTGAGTATTCCAGAGTTAAACGAACAAATTTTGTGAATGTATTCTATGAGTAGAAATAAAGGCTGGTGACTCGTCAGTAAACTTAGCTTTTTATCAAAACATTAAAGTATTCATATTTAGTTATCCGTACAAAATAAAATTCAATGTTTTGGAAACGGTTAACTTTCAGACATATGTTTATTACAACTCGTTTTTTTAAATTCTGCTCACGGGTACAGTGTGTGCCAATAATTAGGCAACACCCTGTATAGTACAACTTCATATTAAAATGCAATGTTTCTGATTTTCATTTATGGTTTCTGCAATGTAAATGCTGGAGCTACGATAAATGAACATCAACGAAGATTTCCTAATATAATTTTGCATTTTGGAATAAGAAATTAATATTACAGTCTTCAAAGGGTCTCTAAAAAAGACATTTTTCACTTGTTATAATTTTATAATAAAGTATTTCTGCGCCTATATTCGTATGATATTTTTTTTATTTCTACTTATAGAATTGGCAAGATCGTTCAACTTTGAACATCCTGTATGCGTCTTCTGCAGTCAAAGGGTTGCTATCACTGTCTATGGTGTCTCCGAAACAATTCACTATCACTTTCCCCTCCCGAGATAAAGGTTTATCGTCCTTCTTGAACGCGGAATCATCGTTTTGCAATTTCTTTACCGCCACGTTTTACGCCCGCCCCTTTCGATTGGAATGGATTATACACGTACTCGTAAATAATACATATATATAGATGTAGATATATAGATAGTTAGATATATATATGTATATAAAAAAAGAACGTTGCTGGTGCTGTGTCTGAAAGCGTTTATAATCCCATAAACAGAACGAATCAACGAACGAACTACATTGAACCGAATTACCCTCTGTGTTCGTGTGAGCGATTTATTCGTAATGTCGGCTTCGTTCTATATCACTTAAACCGTGTAAAATATTTCACTTTTCATTTCATTCGGTTAGGAACTTATAATACTACACGTGGCGTACGACGTTCTGACTTATCCTGAGGTCGCGTGGGTTCGATGAAGGCAAACGCCATGCACATTTCGTCAGAGGATATTCCAGCTATCGAATAGAATCGGTGGACGCATACGTATCGATCGAATAAACGATGTCGAATCTTCTTCCCGTAACTGGTACGTCCTTTCGATTGTTACAAGGTCAGAAGATCAACTGTTCTATCCTTGAAATTGATTCAAGGTATTCGGTTCAACCCTTCGGCTACACATAACACTACTATGTTTAATAAACCATTTCATTAAAAACTAATGAAGCGTTTCTCGATCGTGTCATCAAAATATTCTTCGGACGATGTAGAAAAGGTAGACTGCTGGTTAACCATTGCTGTCCACTGTATGAGCCACTGTGGCGGCGCTTCGTCCTATAAACGATCGCTCCGTAGGAAGATACCGCAGTGACGCGCAGCAGCCGAAGAGTCAATCATAAGAATGTTACGACGCGTTCGTAACGTGTGTCTCGCAGTTTCGAGTGGAATGTCAGAAATTAAGTAACGCCCAAGTTCGATACGCATGCACCCCGGCTATTCGTGCGAACGTTCGCGAAAGTTTCGAAATGATTTTCTCTCGATCGAGATCTTTGATCGAAATGATCGTGATTGAAGCCGTGATCGAAGCGTTCATCGAGACCCACGTAAACGAAGCGATCAACTGAACTTAAGGACGTCAAGACGGTACCCACATAGTTAGACCGGGCTATCTCGTCGAAAGACAGTCTCCATCCGTCGTCAATTAGTCACACGCACGACGAACATTTATCATTTTTTTCGCGTAATAGATCTTCTAAAAGCACTTCTAAACGTTTCTTTTTAAATCGTAGGAATTGCATGTCTCGCGTATCGTTTCCCTAATGCGCACAGGGTTCCGTCTTCACCCATTCAGATATCCCCCTTTTTATATCATTCTGTTCGCATTTTTCGCAACGCTCGTATCCTCTATCTCTCTCTCTCTCTCTATCTGTCGCCAGCTTCATTTCTCGAGCACCCTTTCTCTAAGCATTTTTTTATATTTTATCACAGATGTTTTGTTCTCGATTTATCGTCGCCCCGTGTACCTAGCAGCTCACTCGCGGATTTCCATCGGGCAGGAACGTTTATTCGTCGTTCCCTGCCTCCCGTAAATAATCATACACACGTTCACAGTGTTCTCTATAATCCGCGTTGCTTGTACATGTGTGTGTGAGAGTGTGTTTACAAACGGTTCTCCGAGGTTATTACGTTTTCTCCCTCTCTCTCTCTCCCTCTCTCGCTGAAGCCGACGCGATTATGATCACAGCTCTTCTCGTCTTGCCGTTTACAAACAAGAAGACAACGACTCGCACACTAAGGCCTGCCTTAGTACAAAAATATACATTCGCTTCTTAAAAAATAGATCTTAGCATTCTGTGTACTGGCTAGCGTTCGTTTGATATTATACACGGTATTTTGATTTCTTGGCAGGCTGCTTAAAGAGATTAGGTATTGTTCATCGGCCACGAGAACCGTCGTCGAGTGAGCTTTTTCGCGAGGGGGCGTGGTTTTACTTTTTTTTCTCGTTCTAAACGCTAGCTCGGTGGTGCACCATCCCTTTGTTACTTTTTTTTTGTCATTTGACACGACACGCATATTCATAAAAATTGGATGTTCACGCGACTGAATCCGGGGGCGAATCGACGAAGGCCGCGAGCTAAGACGGAAAGCTATAAACATGGAAACGAAAGTTGTTTGTTGGTGTTGTTGTTGTGAACGAGCAACAATCGGGACAAACGTTGTCGATGACAATTAAGCTGCTTTCACACTGCTCACACTTTACGGTGCCACGAACGAAGAAGAAAAACCTGTTCAAGGATGCTGACGCATATGTGTGTTTTTTATAATATAAATATTCTTTACAAAAATACAACGAACACTGTCGTGAATTTGACATGTAATTTCACAGTAAAAAAGGCAAATTCCTGTCGTATCGAATGAATATAACTGAGGAAAGTTAAATCATTTTTGTCAATTTCAGTAAATTTTTTCCTGAAGTGGCTAATATCAATGAGTGCTTTTTGACTACAGCTGTATTTTTTTTACTGTTGTGAGATTTGTTTCGAGGCGTTGAAGAAGCATACAAGCATTAAATTCAGAATTTTAAGATAGAAAAGGCGACGTACAAAGAATCACGAAAGTATTCGAACAAATCTGCATGAAATGCGGAGAATGCTAAAAAACAATTGAAGTTACAATATCATTAACATATTTTTATTGTAACTGTAACGCATAAGTTAAAGAATTATACGTAAATTTGAAGAACATCCAAAATTGTAAAGAATATTTAAAAAAATTTTCTGTAACATATTGACACTCATAAAAAGTATAAAAATATTCAGTGACAGCATGTACAGCATTTTACACCACACATTAATAAACCTTTAAAACTATAAATATATTGTTATTTATTTCCCGGCATTTGTGCAGTTAATGTTTAAAAAAATAATACTTTGCATGCACCGTATCGTTAAATATTCTTCAAACATAATGTAAAAAATCCAGACACTTGTGTGTTTCTAGAGCAACAAAAATACTTCATAATTAATAATTCAACTTCAGTTTTCAAACATTAAAAGTAAAAACGTTCAAATACTTTCGTGAGCCACTGCAGATCAGTTTATTACTGAAATTCAACTCTTTTTTTTTTATATCTACGAATAAAGTCTAAAATTGTCCTCTTTTAATAAACAACAGCTATACAATGTATTTCTTTCTGCCATTATCGAACTTTAAAAAATAATAAAAACTGTTCAAAAGTGAACTCATCGACTGACTTCATCAGAGGATATTTTGTGACTGCGAATTCAATATTCACACAGTAGAATTCCACATGTATCATGAACGCTACGAAATGTACGGCAGTGACTCGCTTATTGCGAAAGATTCAGCCCCACCACTTCTTAGAGCCAAGAAACTATTGTTCGCTTTCAAAGATGCCGGAGTACTACTTAATTTTCTTAGACTTCTCCATCAACTCCATACTTAAACGTTCAAATAAATAATGCGATTGCATGAAAAACAGTGATTTTTTATAGACGATGTTTCAATAATAAATTCAACTATTATTATTTATGAAATTCTTTGCCTTTGTAAAAAAATTTGTATTTCAATTCAGCGTATTCTGCTCATGAACATTACTTTTACGGGTAACAGAAGAATAAACTTGTTCACTTCAGTCTAATTTGTTTGAAATGCAGTTAGGATCCGCTTATTGCAACTGATGCCTAATACTGCTTCTGTAATACGTCTTGTTCATTATGCTGAAGAATCATCAGATCAACATCACAGTCACGGTCTAGTTATTGCGAATCAATGAATCAAATTTTTCGCAATAAACGAGTCACTACTGTAATATGACGCATATGTAGTATTAAAAAAAAACAGTTTGCGGCACCAAAGACGCCAGTGTGAAAGCGATTTCTTTACAAGATCGATCCAAACGATCGGTTTGGCCGATTCGCGAAACGATGCTTTCCGTTTAGTCGGGACCCATCTTTGCTTTATGAATATGAGGTCGGACGCGGCAACGTCCAGCCAGCCCAACCTTGTTTTTATACCATTTCACGGCAGTTCAGTCTTATGCTTGGTTTGTCGTCGCGCTATATTCGATAACTCTATGCGTTAGTTGGGTTGTGCCCTTTCGGTTGGGCGGCTGCGCGACTGCACGCGTTCTCTTCTTCTTCTTCTTTTTATCCTTTCTACAAGTTTGTACAGAAGATTCGCAGAGATGGTACTACGTATCACCTGATTTGTTTTTTGTTTCGCTTGTTTGCTTTGTTTCTCTATTACTCACTGGATATCATCGTTATATATCCGAACGCATTAATCATCTTTCGTTAATTCCGTTCTTTCTCTCTCATACGTTTTATATCTTCTCGCAATGTCATTATGTTCGTTCACACAGTTCTCTCTTACTCTCTCTCGCTCTCTATATAGACTCACACGCCGGGCACCGCGCCCGCGAGTATATCGTTCATGCGGGACTTCGTTCGATAAGAAAAAGTAAGAGAAAAAGGAAAGACAGAAATACACACGAGGAAAAATTAAAAAAAAAAAAAGAAAATAATAAGATTCTTAGTAAATAAAATCTGGCCCGTCCGCACAGCGTCAATGGTCAGCGAACTATATGATGGTCTCGATGACGTCTGTTCAAGAGGTTTAATAATACATAACAAACAACCATCGGTTCTTTTCTTCTATATGAATTTTCCGACCTACGAAAGAAGGAAAAAACAATTCACGCGCACGTAATACGAAATGAAAGGGCACGAGCATACCTTAATCGTCAGCCATTTTTTGGCGAGATACCGGCAGCGGATTTTTCCCAGTGAATCGCCGAAAAAATGTCTATTAAGGTGTCTTAGCTTCTTTTTTTTTCTTATGGTGGCTGTCGCGTGTCAAATTTTTCGGCAAATTTACTCTTACCGCGACTCAGGTACATGTTAAGGCCCGTTCATCTTGTATAGCAGCTTAAATCGTTTAAAAAGAAACAGTTTTCCCCGTATTTTGTGCCTAGCTCTCAATCGAACCTTGTTTTTCTTTTTTTTTCTTTTTTAATAAACGGCTATATATTACTTCGTTCTTCATTTTCCTCTTCCTCTTCATTTCTTTCTTTCATTTTTTTGCTTTAAATTCGGGCGCAACTCCGCGATTTTTGCGCGTGTCCAATATTTTAAACGCATGAATGTATGTACAGAACCACATATAAAAAACAATGGTATACGTGACTACAAGTACGATACACGACGATGTAATAATTATACAAGGGTTCGAAAAAAAGTTAATAAACCTCTCAGAATAATAAACTGTATACGGTTGTTGTTTTGGTATTTTTCTTTGTGTTATGGATCTTTTGTAAACGCTCAAAATCGTCATCATTAATCGCACGACAGAAATAGATGCACGCGGCATCCGAATATTTAACGTTTAAAGTTCGATAGATAATACAGATATACATACATATACACATACACGATTAGCAGCTAATTTCTCTGATTTCTTGTTTGTTTTTATAGATAACTATATTTTGTGTTCGTATTTTTTTTTCCAGCGGTCGCTAAGAGCACGGTGAAGTGGTACTTCCCGGAGGTCGAACAGTTCTTAATGGCATCACGACGATCATCATCCTCCGTTGTCTAATTCGAGACACGAGCTGTGTTTCTGTGTTTTCGAACTGTTTATGTACCACCAAATCTACCGCACTCTTTTCGGCGCATGTTCATTTTTAACATTTGTACAAGAGCGTCCGATTGGTTTTGGTATTAAAAATAACCTCGGATCGCTATTCGACTTCTCTCGCTTGAGTGCATCTTTGTACATCCGCGCAACTCGATCAGAAACTCTTTCGCGAAGTCTTTAAACCACATTCTGTCATTCTTTCCTTACACTGCATGCTCTTGGCGCTCGCTTGTTCTAAATTCCCACGGAATTGAAAAAATATTTGTTAACATGTTTCTACTTACATACGTGTGGAATTTCGTTACGCTTTTTCCAGTGGAAGATCGTGAGATCGGTCCGTTCTCTCATTCGTTTCTAGTCTCATCCTTTTTTCTTTCTTTTTTCTTTGTTTAGTAACGATGATCGCCTCTCATCAGCAGTGTATCGCCTTCAGTTTTCTTTTGTTCTTTCGGATTTCACTTTGCCTGTGATATTAACAGGTATACGTCACACAAAAGGTCTGTCTGTTAAGACCTTGATCGTCTTACAATGCTTGATTCTTAGTATCTACCAAGAATATTGTTGTATCTTTACATAACATAAACGCTTCTTTTTGTTTAAGTAATATTCATTGGTGAGAGGAACGATCGTTAAAGTATATTGTTCTTAACCTGAACGTTTTGAGACTACCACTGTTAGCAATAAAGCGTGACTCCATTACGAAAGGCTTTTCACGAGAAAAACCATAACAAATCGTTTTTGTTCTCCATTTTGATAAACGAGGAGATCATATTTCATTACTCCCATGGGGCGATTCATCGTTTAATTTAGGTACCCCATCATAGACTCAAGAAAGACATAGTTAACTATGGCTTATCAGGTTCCTTCGAGAACTGATAAAATCATTGTAAAACAGGAGAACTTATGTGCGTTTTTACCCTCGCTGTTTACACATTGGAACTGTGTGATCCTTACCTGGTAGGCGACAGTGTACACGTTAGTTACTGATTTTCGACTATGAATTTATACATGTTCGCCGTTTGATGTTTCTTCCTTAGCTCCCATAAAAAACAAATCTTATAGAAAAATAAAGGATATAACTTTATAACATTACTTCAGAGAATGTAGCTCGCCCAGAAATTATTGAAGGTGTCAATAGACGGTACTGGGGAGTAATTTTTCCTTGGCATGCTCTTCGGAATTACTTATGGTCACGGAGGACCAATGGCATTATCACTTCCCTGCTGTCACCTCCAAACGGATCCTTCACAACTGCAGGTAGATCTGCATCATCTAATGGCACCCACCGACGTCCCATTGTTTCTTGTATTTCCTATACAATTAAAATAAAATATAACACATATAAAATAAGTGAAATTTTTATACAATATAAATATTGGTACTTAGTATAAAAGCTCACATGTGTGATGGTTTCAGCCTTGTGCCAAGATTCATTATCAGATATAATGTCTCGTTTTGGAAAAACTAATGATTCAAGGGAGCATCCTCTTAAGCGTGCAATAGCTAACAAATTTTCCTGATAGTATTTGTGGCCTATGAAGACAATTTCCACAAGTTTCGTACACTTCCATGCAACTATTACTAATGGATCAGGGCTGCGATGAAATAATAAATATACTTATAGTTGAAGAAATTAAAAAGTTTGTAATGCAATGTTACAGTAATTTAACTTACCTATCAGGATCATTTGAATCATAAGTTGCTGGCAAGTTACTTAAATCTATTGAGTCAATCCATATTAAAGATTTCAAAGTATTTGAATACCAGCTGGATAGGTCATGCAGTGCCCAGATATTAACATCTTCACAAAATAACACTTTTAAGTGTGTAAGAGGCATGGAAGGATGAAGTATCTCCGAATGTAGTACCTTGACTCCTAAATAGGAGTGTATGAGATTCAATCGTAGCTCGCACTTTGGACTAAAATTAAAGAGATCCAATGAGACAATTTTCCATTTACTTTTTGTAAATAATCACAAGTTATACTTACTTTTTCTGAACAAAACTGTGCCAAGCCCTGTCAGTTGTTCCTGTGTAGTTATCCTTCCAGCCATGTACATGAATTACAAGCCTTTCCATGGTACCATTGTTCAATGCATTCAACAAAGAATCACTTACAAAATCATAATCTATCGTTAAAATACTTAATCTGATGAATGAGCTGAAATTAATCTCGTATTCGAGTTCCAAACAACCATAATCATCAGGATCGTCTCTAACAGATGCCAGACTAAGAGTCTGCAGATGCTTGGCATGATGTAAACGAAGAGATTCTAGAATTACGCCGGCCCTGTCAGTTAAATGTTCAATACATCCCAAGCTCAACGCTTCTAACTGGTTAGACGTTTCGATAAGTTTCAGAAGACACTTTGTCAACGGAGATAAATATTCATGGCTCTCTTCTTTCATCCACAAGGGATGCTCGAAAGAACTACTGGTGGATTCCAAAAACAATTTACGAAGCTGCCTGTTGCAACAAAGTTTCTTCAACAGGCCAAATATCTCATCCGCGTATTGATTTGGTGTATCACATTGAATCGTAGCTTCGTGCACGCTAAGTCCAAAACTGTCTTCTAAGAATCTACAAAATAAGGACACAAACAGATTGGACAATGAATGTAAACAATACATAAAATACTTATGAAATACTTTGAAACATAAAAATTTTACAAACCGAACCCACGAGACGCTTTCTTCGTCTTTCAACGCGAACGTGATCTTTTTCCAAAAGCTAGGATGAAACAGAGCGTACCTCCAATTTCTACACACCTGTGAAAATGAAATTCGAACGACTCATTACTTCGAAATCGCCCGCGCGACTTTACACAAGATATTCCTGTGACAGTTATTAAGAGAGACCGCGAGGACAAAGACAGAGTAACAAAGTAACTTCGGGTTAAACGGCGCAGAATAAACAGAATGAAGGGGGAAAAAAGGGAACGACATGGCAGTTTGATTACCCACTGTGTCAGGTCACAGTTTGAACGGCCTTGGCGAGAGTGAGAAAAAAAAAAATTCAAGAATACCTGGGAGGCTCTCAACCGGCTGTTATGGGGCAGATACGAGAATATTTCCTGCAGGATGACACTCGGCAGGTTATCCCAGCACGGATTATTGTCCTCTTGCGCCATTTCTGTCGTACGATTCGCACCTTTGTAGGACGAACAGCTGTTTGCCTTCGCCGAAGACAGCTGCACCTCGCACTTTCTTGACGTCGCCTTCTCTGTCACGTCACTCTCTACCGAGTTTTTTAACTGTTCCAAATATACGACACCCCCATTCTTAGCGCGTATCATGTTTTTTTCTCAACGGACAAGCTTCTTCGTCAACCAGCCGTGTCCGGAAAATGTACCTCAGAGAATCCCTTCAGGGACTCGGCCAGTCTCGAGGTGAGCCTCCTCCAAGCGAATCAAAATAAGAGCCCGACCGTCTATTGCGCCCAACTCGCAACTTCCAACCACTCCAACTGTCTGTCGTCCGCGTACGTACGCTTGTACGCATGGTACGCGTCAAATTCTTCTCTCCCATTGGCCGAATGCCTACTCGTGTCGACTCACGTGCGCGTGTGTGCGTCGTCACGTTTTCGCGACGCACACCGAGAAATGACTGCTGGGTGGGGGGAACCGTGTGTATTCCGCGACGTATAAATCTTGTATTTTCAATAACACGAATTATCGTCCAACGACGCGAAAGAAATGATAGCCTTGCCATTTGAGTAAATAGTGGGTGGGATGGTAGTCGTTCGACCAAGTAGATAATTCTAAAAGTACATGGAAGCTATAGAAGATATGTAGTTTTTGGATACGATACTTTGTTTGTGAAAAAATCGAGATACATTATACGTGGATTTAATTGACAATTTGGTGTTTTGGGTTATATCGGATTTTTGTGATGTTGACGATTAATTAGAAACGATTTTGATTGTTTTTAGTATGAATTTCAGTTTATTGTGACATTGTAAGAAAACAGTTAAAGGGATGATGGTTAGTAATATGTGTAGGGAAAAGAGATTATAAACGTTGTGTACAACGAGAGTGACATATTCAGCAATTTGTGATTAAATGGGATAAATGACTTATCGAAACTTATTGTGTTTACACGACTCCTTTTATTTTTGAATAACTTCATGCGTTATTTGCCTGTGTATTTCACCCTGTAATACATGAACCAGCTTCAGATCTGGAGATTTCGGTGGTTATTCTGTAGACACCTTTTAATTGATTATATTATCGTGCTCGTTGTAAACAAGTTTTACGTATTTCACTGTATATTTAGAGTCGACGTTTATGAAAATAAAGTTTTCTTACAAACATACAATCTCTTAAAACCTCTGAGCAGTAATTTACATGCACTTAACTATATATCCAGACTTACGTTGAATCATATAAATCTATATTTCATATCTTTAAAATAACTTCAACTAAGCATATATATGTATATATTCATATAACATTTTTTGCTTATTTCTATTCGTAGTGCATACTGGTATAGTTCCACGGAAAAAACTGACACTCTTTATAGTGGATTCGTCACCCGCTTAAAAAATCCCGCCTCTAGATCTCAATACTAAGTCGACGGACAGTACCGACGATACAGCATTGTTTCATAGTATTCGAGTATCTTCGTCGTAAATCTGTGATCGACACGCATTATATGCGCGTAATATACGAAATAATGCGACTCGGTTAGGTCATTCGAATTCTTATTCGAGCTTTCGGAAACACTGAACGGCGCTCATTCGTCACAACTCGCGAACGCTCAAAATATCGAGAAGTATCGTTCAAGTAGAGCACGAAATAAATTTAAACGCGTGTATATACATATGCGCGTTGTTGATGTTCTGCGATCTATATTTAACCATCTCGCGGAAATCGTTTCGACGATTCGTATGTCCGGTGTACGCAAGCATATCGCGATAACAGCTGTCGAAATCAGAAACGGGTTGGGTTGTTGTTGGTGTAGAAGCCGGTTCGGTCAACATGAACCCTGCGGTTAAACATCAACGCATAGTGCTGTGTTGTTTACCTTCTTAGAACTCGTTTCACAAATGACAGAGGACAATGACGCAGTCGAAGATCCAGATGATAAAATTTTGTGTATTTCTGTTGATCTTTCTGCTGGGGCAGAGTGCGGTGTGTGATGGAAGTCCTAGGATAAACAAGGACGTAACTGTCAGTGAAACCGCGAAAAAAGATAGTGCGCACATTCCGTCGGACGGACCGAAAACTGAGCAACAAAATGCAGTATTACCTCTTGGCACAACAACGATTCCTGAGGTTTCGAAAACTCCTGACGACATAACCTCAAAGTCGCCGAAAATTGTTAATAAAACTGTAGATAATACAGAGTTACATAAAGAGGTTAGTTTCAGTTTCAGGTGTTTGATTGTTTTGGAGCGATTTCTTTATACGTATAATGTTTTTGATTAAAGTTTCTGTTATTCAGTTGAAAGTTTTGAAAATTATGTTATACCGGAGAACAATGTTGAAGTTATTGATATTGTGATTTTTTGTAGCATGCGATCGAAGGACATGCAAATCCTTTCAGTGCTGGAGCTCTGAAGCGTGGTTTTCATGTGTTTATGGGACTAAGTGTTCTCGTCATGGCCTATTTCGTGTTCCGTAAATTTAGGTATTGTAACATTCATTTAAGATCAAGTGTAGTTTTGATTATATAGTTTTATATGATATGTAGGTGTATATAATTAATGTTTTATAAATTGTCCAACAGGTTAAGTAAAACACGTGCCCAAATGGTCAGAAAATATGGTGTCCTTGCACATAGACAAGATGTCGAAATGCGACCATTGCCACTAGATGAGGAAGACGATGAGGATACTACTGTCTTTGATGCCAGTAGTGTTTTAGCAAATAATGTACAACACCAAAATTTGTGAAAACAATCAACATAAAGTATGTTGATTATGTTAAAGCATAAACTTTCATTTATGTGACAAATTTCTTCATGAATGTGGTGGTATTTAGAAAATTAAAGTGTATATTATAAGGATCTGGCACACACATAAATATTTTGGCATTTTTTCATATAAAACTGCTTGCTTGCATCAGACAAATTGTAACATGATGTATGCGTTTAAAGATGCAATCATCTCTATTATGCTTTCCAGCAGTAGATGTATTTTGTCAAATGAAAGAGAGATTTTTATGAAACTTCTCTAATTCCTTAACATAAATACGTGATAAATGAAAAAAGTTTAAACACCCATTGCTTATAAATGAATAAATAATGGGTATATATATATATATATCTTATACAAATTATATTTTAATTAGACTATGTTGTTATAATTGAAATTATACAAATACAGATTGTCTCTATTTTATTTAACGCTACACATTTAATAAACATTATGTATAAAATACATAATTTGTTCAATTATTTGTTCCATGAAATTTACATTTAAAGCATTTTAGTCTCTTTCCATACATAAGTTTACCAGCACAGGAACTGAGTCAGGGAATCACATTGACTTATCTGTGTCATTTGAAACAGACAACAAAAGTTTGTAAGAATTGTATTTATCTGTAAAATAAATGAAGAAAATTGTTTATAAAAATCAAATCCTTTTCAAATGAAATTGTTGTAAAACATCACGATTTTCAAGATTCTTATACATTGGTTTCCACCAATATTTTAAACAAACAACCCATTTTTAAGTTATAAACGTGTTTGTCAAGTTTTTATCAATCATTTTGATCATAAGTTTTGTTGTACTTATGCAATAAGCAATTTTACACATTTTTGCAGTCTTTATCTCAAGAAGAATACTTATAATTTCTATTTTTGCCATTCAATTACAGTTTTGTAATGAAAGTGTACTGTAATCTCATGCTGTATGTATCTGTATTTTTGTATAAATAATAAAAGTATGAATATATTTTACCAACATCATTACTATTATCTAGGGAATTTGTAGAAACAGAAAGTAAATTCTAAAATAAATAAGACTATATGAAGATAGTAAAGAAACAGTATAAATCTGCTTTTCAGTAGGTAAACTACAGTAAAAATGCAGTAAGTAAACTGACAATTTATATATCGGTAAAAACTTAACAACTCAACATATAAGTAAGCTATAACTTTTGTGCAAATACTTCTTCATCGCTGTGTCACAATTGGCGAGACTGATGATTACGCGAAATCTTAAAAATCTTCAGTGTACGTGTAAACTATTTTTTGGTATGTCGATACAGCAACATATAGTTCATATGTACACTATAGAATTACATACTCCTTCGTATCTTATTTATAAATTTTCTACACAATTTCTACAAATATTCGTGAATGATATCATTGAATAGCAAGAATATATCTATTTACATTGTGTCGCGACAGATATTCATCGCGATGTTTATTTTACAGCAAAATTTTTACCCAGATCAAAACTTCGAATAACGAGTAAAAGATAAAAACTTTTGTATTCGAAGAGAATTTATTCGACAAATAAATGTACCGTTTTTATTCGAGATAGTTTGATATTTACATTCAACTAAGGGTTTTACTTTTATTGGAACTTTATTGGAAACTTTATATAAGTTCCGTTTCATCCTTTATTTGAAAATACACTGATTTCCATTAATATTCCAATACAAGACGCGTATACTTAGTTATAATTGCGTTAATGAATTAATTGTTCATTTTGTTGTTTTTCTGCCTTCATAAAATTTTTTTACCAAAATGGCAAACAAACTCTTTTTAAAATTTCTTCCTAAACCATTCAGTACAGTGTCGAAAGTTACAGAGAAACACATTAAGAGATAATTAAGTTTTCAGTTAATATTTTCTACCTTGTTATTCGAAGTTTCGATTAAAAATACAGTATAAAGATAAAAACTTTATTGAACAGTAACGATAGAAATTCCTTCGAATAAGAAAAGTATTTTTATCCGTTGAATAAATTCTGTCCGTTTAAATGGGTTTATTTTTACTCGGTGAAAAAAGGTATAAATTATTTGAACTCTACGAATACAAGATGAAGATAACTATCTTTATTTCGCATAATTAAGTAACTTTTTAATTAGATAATATCTAATTATATTTTACTGTAACTAGAACTGTACACCTTTCGCTATTCATGACGTCGAAAGTTTCCTGTAACTCGATTCATTACGTCAGTATCCACATCACAACATCGATAGCGCATCGTTCAGTCAATACAGTATTTCTAAATTTTCTTTACGATATCTATTGTCAAATATTCTTGATTGTTATCACTGAATAACAAGAACATATTTACAATATGACGACAGATACCCATGACAATATATTCTGCTTTAACTAATCTTCATATCTTTCGTTATTCATCACATAGTCATTTTCCTGTAACTCGGCTTATAGCGTCACCATCTGTATCAACATAACATCGACAGTCGGTCATTCTATCAATATATCTCCATACGCTCATACAATAAAATTTTCTTCAAACAGTACGTTAACCCCTTGTTTTACGATTTTTCCAACGATTTCGTGCGATGGAGCTCACTATTCAAGTCCTAGAATGCCCTGATAAATGAAGAGCGTCTATCAACGCATACAATTCGCTTTTATCACTTAACCGACGGGGCACGTAGTTGTACCGTTATAGTTAGGGCGGTGTATAGATAGAGCAAAAGAGGGATGTACACATAGAATAAAACCTGGGATCTCTTTGAAAGAACGTTTCATATTTGATTTAAAATTTTAGAGCCTCAGGTCATTTTAAGGTCATACTATTATTCATGTCTAAATGCACATTCATGTCAAGTATACATACAGTAGCGACAAATATGTACATTCGTGTAAAAAAAAAAAAAATTGACTCTCTTAAGAAAATTTTTCTTCTTTCTTATTCACCCTTTGAAACCATTTAAATATGTATGAAGCGCTTCTCGTACCGTCACAACTAGAAAAGATAATCAGGGGCTCTTTTTATTGAACAATGTTTGAAGACTATCAATTAAAGACAGAAAATTACTTTAGCAAACAATTTTTGCGAAGGAAAAATTCATGCCCCGCCGTTTAAGTATTAACAACCCCCTGAAAGTCAAATATGTTATAGTGTATGCCATGTAGGTTGGAGAAAAACGTTCACCATAGACCATGCTTTGTTCTTTGCACTTCTTCACAATATGCTGCAGATTTTTATTTATGCACGTATAAAATGTAGTAAACAGAAATAATGTGCATGTTTTCCAACGTGTCACAAATTGTGACGCTGGGCTGTGTGAAAAATATTTTCGATATAGACCGCACGTCACCTGTAAGTGACACGTCGATTTAACAAAAAATAAATAGATTATTAATTGGAAATTATTCCAAATTTATTTTTCAAAGTGAAATGGAGTTTATTTACATTGTGTGATACACCTTAATACATTTATCAAGGCGTAATTTTAATTGGTTCGCTACTGTACTTGGAATTAATCAATTCGGCCTTAGACCAAACACGTCAGACATATATTCATTTATTTGCAACCTTATTTGTTAACTTTACAGCAGACTTTATTTTTTCATGCAATCATAAAATAAAAAATGATCGCTGTGACATATATGTGATGATGTCCTCTCAAAACGCAATCAACGCGTGACACATATGTGACGCTGGTATCGAACCCATTAAACAAAACCTCAACATTGAGCACCATCGTTCAAAATTGGCGGTGCGATCGAAAAATCGCGTTGCGTTGGAAATCATTCGTGAAAACATCGTTGCTGTAAAAAAAAATCTCGCGCTCGCGTATCCGTGCGTTACGGAAGGGGAGCTTGTCAGCGCGCATGCGTCGCGAGGTGCTCACGGGACACGGTGAGGACGTAGGCGATCAGTGCGCCGTGGAGCGAGAGAGAGGGAGCTACGGACCAGAGAGCGTGCGAGAGAGGGAGAGAGAGGTCCGCGCGCAGAAAATTAAGCAGAAGACAGTGGCGGCCATTTTTCCTGACATTGCCGTCCCTGCGGCTCGGTGGTGCTAATTGTCGTCGGTTCTGCGAACGATCTCGCACGGCTGGGGAAGTCGGGTGCTCGAGTCACGGGATCGAGCGGCGTTGTCGTGCGCACCGAGAGATAATAGCGCCGCGAGATAACGATAAGAGACGATTCAGACGTCAATGGTACGGCGTGGCTCGAAGTGACGAGTGCGAGTGTGTAAACGATCGCGGACACGGACGGACCGAAGTAGTGGGGCTCGTTCGTAGTCGACCGACGAGTGGACAGCCGAAAAGGAGGAGCTGACGACGACGACGACGACGAGGAAGGAAGGGTGTTGCAGGAGGCGACGGTGACGAACAACGACGACCACGACGGCCACGACCGTGGAAACCCAGCTACGGCAGCCCAGCCTAGGCGCCTTTTCGATTTCCACGTTTCTTCCCTAGAAACACCTCTCCGGAAATCGTTATCGTTAGTATATCGCACGGTGCACACAGTCACGCGCCACCGCGTACATCAGCGCCACGAGATGGAGAGGCGAGCCGCTTTTGTGCTGCTGGGGATGCTATATTTAGCGGGCACCCTCGTCACGGTCCAGGCAGGTGAGACTTATCCTCTCTCTTTCGGATTGACCACCATTCAGCCGTTCGTTTATTCGTATCTCGCCGTCGACCCCCGTCCTTTCTTTTGCCTTCGTTCTTTTTCAACGTTCGCGGTACGTTGGTCCCGTTTGTCAAGTCGTGCGCGATTCATCCTCGCCGTTTTATTTTTGCCCCTCGAAACCACGCTCGGGAGCGAGAGAGCGATTCTACCGCACATTTCTTCTGTAAAGATTCTCGCGGCCATGAAAAAATGCGACCTTCAAGGCAGATCGTTCGATTAGAAAACCAGCAGAACTTCTTATTCTGTCTCTGGAAAAGTACTCGCTACGACCTTGTGGCTCCTTTCATTCTTTCGACGAAATCTGTCGCTTTTGTGCGCGATCGATTTACAAAAATTCGCTATCGATGTGACGTACTCGTCACATGGTATCGCGCGTCTTTATCGTTTCAATCGACGTCTCGTGCGATTCTCGAAGCACGGTCTCGTTTTTGGATTACTCTCTGTTGGAACGAAGGAACAGTTTTAAGCGAACGCGAATTCCACGGAGGACATGTCTTGACAGATTATGAAATTCTATTTTTAGTTTTGATTATACCGCACCGTGTTAAAACGCGCGTCTTCGCGTGGCATTAATTTCCATCGCATCGATATTCCTAGTCACCTTTGTCAAGCTTACGTGAAACGATTTCGATATTTCACCTCGATTCGATTATCATTGTATATATGTATATATAGGACAAGATGTTCGATCCGTCGCGTAGAGCGCTCGAAGGTATCACGTGTGCGCCGCGGCCGACCGTTTCGTTCGCACGTTTGCGATCGTTTCTGGAATGGACTTCGTGCAACGTGTTTCGAATCACGGGTTTTTGATATCGTGGCTCGAAGGAAAAGTCACATCCAGCCGTGTCGAAATTTATTGCCAAAGATTCGTGTTTACGCGCACAGACTGTACTCGCGCAGCTTTTCGAAACGTCGCGTTCAAACGTCCTTTCGGTGACGTCTGTCGTCTGTAGGGTATAAACTATGCATAAGAGCAACGTCTAGACGGTCTTATAGAATTTTCTAAATAGTCGCGACAGCGTACGATGGAATTTTCAGCAACAGAGATCGGTTGAGTTGCGCACCCCTGGTTTATACCGACGCGAGACACCGGGATTCGCTCGCATTCGATGCTGCAGCTACATTCCGAGAGACGTACGCGAAGTTACCCACGCCAAGCAACTTTTGTTGCGTAACAATTGACCCTATTTTCCGTCCACCCAGAAAACTGTACCGACTTTTAGCGATCGTTACGCGGAAGTTCCCGTTCACCTGGCAACTTATGTAAATCCGCGAGATTTTTCCGCGACACCGACCAGTTGGTAATTCGCTAATGCTTTATCGAGCGATCCGATGACCGATATCTGGAATTTCGATACGGAGAATCTGGGAAACGTGTCAGCATGTTCGACGGACGTGTGTTTTTGCGCGTTTAGACACGGAGACGGTAGAACCTCGATTATTCGTGTCCAAGTAATCGAGTAAGGACGCTTTATCGCGAGAACAAATTTTTATTATATAATATTCATATCTGTACAGGATGATCAGACAGATGGAGGTGCAAATGTTTTATCAATAGATTTTAGAACTAATTTTATGGTGATGATGCAACGTCGTCATAGGTTTGATTTTTAATTGTTATTGAGCCGTGAACATTTTAAAGTTTCAGGAGATATTTTGTTACGGTATTTTATGCTCATGACTGTTCTTGAGTAATGAAACACGTTTTGTATCATTGGACTGTGTAATATCCAGTTACCTTAGCGGTATTATTACCTTTGTTAAACCCATGATACTAGATACTGAATGTTTATAGGGAAATTCTATCGTTGTTGTGACATCGAATGTGTTTATTTCTCAATAACAGTTGAAAATGAAACTTATCAGTAGGACACCTGGCACATAGTAAATTGTCTCTAGAATCTGCTGATGAAGTATCAGGTCATCTCATAAGGGCCATAAGGAATGTCGCTTTTTATTTTCAAGCTCATAGTGCCAACAATTTTGATAATTACATGCAATTTTGTGAAAAAATATGACAAGGCTTGAGTGATATAATTATCGAAGTGTGTAAATCTCACTGAATCTATCAACCACCATCTATTCAGATACGGCTATTTTTGCATTTATAAAAAATTCAGTGGTATTCGCATGAAGTGAATTTAAAATGATTTCTTGAGTTCAAAGTAATACAAGTTTTTGAATGTGGGATCAACAAACTATTTAAATGGTAGAACAAAGTTTAAAAGTAATGATGAATAAGTAAAAGTAAAAGTAAAAGTAACTGTTACCTTATTTATATCTGAAGTTATGGGATGACCTAATATTTGCATTTCCCTTCGGATCAGCCTGTGTACCTTATTAACAAATTAATGTACTCCATTTTCTGCCGGGATTTCTCAATCTTGTCGAACGATGAGTTCGCATATTTTTTAAGTATCCTTATTTCAACAGAATTACTTCCCCATTGTGCTATACATTATCTCAAGATGATTTCTAAGGCAGTGAGTGCTTCTGATAAGCTAAGTATAGCTTATGTTTACTGAAAGAGGACAAAAGACGAGCACACGAACCGAATATTTGTTTTTCTTCACTATGTAGCATTGTTCGGATAATGGAGGTTCTGCTGTATTTTTATTTCACACGTAATGGTAGGGTTAACCAAGAGACTCACGGGTTGTACATTTTAACTCTTTGTGCTCGGATGTCGAGCCATAATCGACATAAAAAAGTGAAAGAAAAATTAGTTTGTCGATCTGATCAAATGTGGAAATATACACTGTTCAAAACATTCAGAGACTCGGGATTGTCAATAATTTTAAATAATTTATTAAATATCAGCAATGAAACAAAAATAATTTGTATCTAATATACTAATATTTTTATTTGGTATCTAGTGCTTTTATACTACTAGACACCTTAATCTACTATAAATCATTTAAGTGGGACACCCTCTAATGCTTTTACGCAGTATATTAACCCTTTGACTGTGGGCTATTAGGAAACGAGGCGAACGCTGCGTGCGACCGAGCTGCGGTAGTGCACAGTGAGCCATCATACCGAACGCCTATGGGCGTCGACAGTACACGGGAGTGGCTGTGTCAAACGCCTATAGGCGCAGGTAGCAGTCAATAGGTTTAAATATCATAATCAAATCCACTGTCGTGTGTACATTTTCATAATCGAACACTTTTTATTTTATCCTCGAGTTGCCGGAACGAAACGTTGAATTTCTTACAGAGTGCAAAGGGTTAAATTTGATCCGTGAAATCGAGGGAGGGGCGTGCATCGAACCGTAAGAACGTGTCGCGTGAAAAGATTTCAACCGCTCGTCAGGATACTTATATTTAGCTAACCGGAGTCTATGAATATTTCCATTTTGTCCCCGACGTGTTTATGGTATCCGAGGGAGCCGTTCTAACGACGTCGTTCGTCGATTCGAACGCGAGAGAAATCGTGCTCGGGATCGATTTTTTCGAAACGAGCGCGTCTCGGGACCGATACCGCGCTGTGCTCGCCGTGTTCGTATTCTTAGCAGCCTCGCGTGCGTTGTTTATTGAAATGTAAACTTAACCTCCGCGTTCTCGAACACGGTGAATGTTTTCATCCGGTCTCTGTTTTGCTGCCGCTCGCGAACCAGACCAGAAGAATGCCTGCGTTTAACCCTGGGAGCATGCGTCTATTTTTGAACCTTTATCGCGTACCATAGAGCGAATGCAACGACAAGCAACGCCATACGAATTCTGAACGATATCGGGACGGGCTTCTCACTTCCTAACGACTCTCTCCTCGTCGCTTTCCGCGAAATTCTTAGGACTATTTATACGAGCGCTTCGAAACGTCGCGGAAACCTCGTTTGTCTCCTTCGTGGAACAAAATATTCCGTTATTATAATGCTAACGCGAGTTTTTGGGTTTTAATGAGAACGTTAGGAACACGTTGAGGGGGTATTCTCCTTCCACGGTCTGCTCTGAGGATAGACTTTAGGAATCTTTTTTGAAAAAGTAAGCAATGTATCTTTATGAAACCTTGTAGACTTGTTCATATTCCTTTATATTACATTCATGAATTTTTGTACATTGTTATCATCTAAATTGTAGTAATTATTTCCCGAGGAAATAGAGAAATTTAACAAATTCTTCTCGGACGGCTTGCACGATAACTGCCGTTGAGATTATGTGAAATCAAAAACTGAAAAAAAAAACAATTAGTATGAGCGTGACTAGTGCCTGAACTACGGAAAACGGAAAAAAGTGATTTTTGACAAAATTCAATCTGATGAATGAACACCGTCTGTTTACTGATATTTCGACCTTCAAACCACTCCAAAAATCGTAAATATTGATATATTTAGCTTTCCGTAGTTCAGCCGCTAGCCACGTTAATACTGATCAAAGTTTTTTTCAGTTTTTAATTTCAGATGACTTCGTCGGCAGTTATTATGTGAGCCAATTTTTTTTAACTGTCTATTTCCCTCGTGATTAATTGCCATAGTTTAAATGCTGACAATGTACAAAAATTCATGAATGTAGTTTGGTTTTTTCAAAAAAAAAATTGCCAAAAATCTACCTTCAAAACAGGCCGAGAAAGGTTAAAACCCTCAACTTCTAATTTAGCAGAAGCGTACACAAACATGACCTCAAAGTTCCAAAGAATAACAAATACTTTGCAATGTAAAAATATTATAGGCATACACTGACATATTTCCAAAAAGTGTTAGAATATGTACATCATGAACCTATCGTGTTTTATGAAATAACATAAGAATGTTTATTTTTTATATTATATTACATTCATATTATTGTATGCAGATTTGTGGATAAGTTGAATCATTTAGAATTCCACATCAAAGGTGCTCCGAATCGCATTCATGGCAAGGGACAGTGAACGCGTTAATGTAGCGGGTCTGTTTCGCATGGTTGAAGGATTTATTCATACACGTTTCGCGAGAACAGGGGACCTTTGTCCTAGATAGAGTATTTACGACGATCTTGAGTCAGCGCGTTTTAATATTTAACCCCTTGCCTTACGATTTTTTCAACGTCTATCTGGCGCCGAAGTTTATTATTCCAGCGCTATACAGGTAGATACAGGAAGAGTATTTGTGGACACGTACAATTTGCTTCAGATAATTTTCTGAAATTGAAGGGTGCTGGAATATAACATTTTTAATGCTGCAAGAGTACCAATGTGCAAATGTACCTCTCCAAAACGAAGAGGTTGAATTTCTCTTTTCTAATTTCTGCTCTGATTGCATTATCTTCTTAATTTATCCTTATTTCTTTAAAGCTTATATTTGTATTGTGTCGCATCAACGTATTTTTGTTTTTCAACCCTTTGCATTCGGAAGTCTTTTACGCCTGACATACGTAACCTAGAAACACAAGTGCGACTAATTTTAACAAGAGGATTTCTTTTACTTTCTGTACAGTTCTTTCAGTATCTGACTACTTATACAAAATGTGCATTGTAGAATAATGAAGCTGAACATCATGTTTACCTATTTATAAAACATAAGAAATTCCAAACGTGAATATCATGGCGACTGAAAGACTTTACTCGAGTGCAAAGGGTTAAGAATCAAATTTTCATAAAAATCAATGCGAATTTTCATAGGATGCAGCTGTAATTCATATTCGAGTGAAACTCCTATTCACAACGCACGTACATACATATACATATACCATGATGCGACACGAGTGTGACTCGTTGTTACGAGTCAAGGGGTTGAAAAGCGCGGTATCCGAGAATAGTTCGACTGGAAAATCTTGGCTTCGTAAGACGGGCGGCTTAAAAATGTCACTTCTGCTAGGAGGTTAGAGTAAATATCTCGGTGTCCGTGTATTGTTCGAGATGTGCTGGCCACGACTGCGCCGATCGATTCCGAATACGTTTTTCGCCAAGTCCGCTGTTCTCTCTCCATCCTCTCTCTGCCCCGTGCCACGCGAAGAACACGAACGGTTCCGTGGGCTTCGATCGCCACGTCGTCTTTCTTACGTGTTACCCTGCTCTCTGAACGGCCCCCGTTGAATGAAACTAGGCCAGCGTTTTCGGTTTACCCCCCCGTCGTGCTACGAGAATTACTTTATGCATCACCGAAATAAATTCATTAGGGTATCTTTAGTTGATTACATAACCGTTCGCCGACCGAATCGGCCCGAAACTTTTGTCCGTCTTTCTGTATTCTAGGTCTGGGTTAGGTCTAGGTTGGAACTGGTTTCGAACGCGAGCAACCAGCACGCGCGATAATCGCCGCGAGATCTGTATCGAGACCGGTGAATTTGTCGATACAATTACGCTCGTTTGGAATCTTATGATGTCGCAGCGGTGTCTCGGCTAACAGACTGCAGTATGACCTCGTTAGGAGATCCAGAGTTATACCCAGCGTTTTAAGAGCGAAGTCGAATACATGAAATGAGTCGTCCAGTAATCGGAAATGAAATTTTGATGTCTTTCCTTTGATCTTTGTGGATGTAATTTTAGTTGATTTGTGAGATTGAGTTGATTGCAGTGATACCAAACACGACTTCGTTCGAGTAATTTTTGGTTGTAACTGAGACATCCAAAGTAGGTCGTTCAAGGTCACATTCCTGGTTGTGAAATTGATTATTTATTTTTTCCCTGTTGTTTACAATTTTCGACGTTCGCGCAATACCTTGCGAGGTGTTATTTTTCAATTATGTATTCACTGTTACATTCATAAAAGAAAAGAAGAGAAATTGTGCCGCAATGGAACGCATGACCTTGAGCGGCCTTGTCCGGATATCACTATAATGTATAGATTGTTCTGATACAGATCGTTAAAAATACTAAAATTTATGATACATACATTGAGACGTAAAAGTCTTAAAATCTTCAAAACATCAATTAGAATTTTTCGGAGTTTTAACACCATAAACGCATAAATAATGCGATAGAATTTAAAATTTAAAAAAGAATGTCGAAGAAATATGTCTTAACTTACAGTGTTTTAAATAGTATTGGCTTGTAATTGCCAGTATGTTTTTATGTTGCTCTATATCACTCCTGTTTTTCTGGTCTTCCAAGAACAGTTCCAGGGAGATAAAACACTTGAGCACTAACTTTAGATCAGATCTTGCGAGATCTTAGCGAGGAAATACTGCGAGTTTCGTTCTAATGGAAAAAGGTTCAGATCATTATACTTCCTACCACCCTTTCAGCTCTGAAGCATTCGGGAAAAAGGGTTACCGTGTGCTTAATTTTTTTTTGGTAGCGTTAAAGTGTACGGTTCAACCGTTATTTCAGTGTTGTGAAACAGTAAAATGCTTACAAACATATAAATTATAATCAGGTATCCTGGCATAATGACTTACTCACAAACAGAGGTTCGTAGCGTACAATAAACATTTGCACTCGGACCAGTACCGTGGCCCGTAGCACACGGGCACAACTTTTTCAGAACCCATATATGACTTCATAGAGCTGAAAGAGTTGAACACAGTTACGTATCTTCAAGAACCAACAAAAACAGGAAATTATCGTACGAACCTTTAATGTTTTAAACTTCTGAACTCGAAGTTTTTTACGCGTATTGCGCAGAACCTAGAAACGCAAGTATAAAGACTGCAGTAGGAAGGTTCATTTCATTCTAAATGCATTTGCTTCAGTATTCGAAAACTTATGCAATGTGAATATTGTTGAATTTATGAAAGTGAACACCCTTTTTGCCCATTCATACGAAATAGAAAACTGGAAGCACAAACACGGTTAAACCGTTCGAGTGTTATAAGTAGCATATGGATGTTTATATAAATATACATGTTAAAACTTGAATATTATTTACTTTAATGTAGTTTCTGAAATGAAACTACGATAAAACTATATTTTCAACTTTAAGTGTTACAAAATGTACTTTTTATTTTACTTGCGTAGAATGCACATTCTTCACGTATTTGAATATGTTACATAGCATAAAGATCCGCAGTCTAGTTATAAGCTTTCGGTATACAACCATAGGAGTCCACGGAACATTTTCACCGTCATGTCACCCATCTATGACACTTGAATACAGTTATTGTTTGTCTGACCACGAACAGTAATAGTAAAAACATATAAAAGCATGTAACAGAACCAGTAAAAAAACTATAAAGAATTACTAACATTGTTCATAAAAAAGAACATGATTTGAGCTTACTTTGTTATCGCATCAAAATATAGAAGGTTGTGTCGTTTTCAGTCTCTACAGTGTGCCATCCAACGTGTTAACATAGTTACGAACTCCCGTGCAGTTTCCAACAGGAATAATTCTATCGTTCATTTGCTCGCAGGATGACAACGTAATCGAGGAAAAATTGTGTTGTGGTATCGGGAGACGGAACGAGGATAATACAAACTGTTTCCATGATACTCCGCGAGTCGTTACGGTGAATCATAATCGTAGCTGATGTTCGACCTTTGTTGCCTGCCTTCGCTGGCAAATGCCGACGTGACGTGTGCTGACTTGTATTCGCGCCATTGTGACACGAGGTTGTAATTTTACCGATTCGTCATCGGTGTGCTGGGTCGCACGACGACGTTTCGCGTAAGCGTGACGACCACCAATTTACCGTTCGTCGCAAAACGTGAGGCCACTCATCCGCCGGTTCAAAGCTCGGTTAATCGTTCTCGGTCCTCACGCCTTGCGTTTTTTCATTTTTATTGCAGGCAGCAGCCATTTAGCGTCCTGTGTTTAGAGAGAGAACATTGGTGGTAGGTTGGATAGCTTAGAAGTGAGGTCTACGAACCGGCACCAGAGTTTTAGCGAAAAATGAGGCAGATCTGTTGGTTTACTGTAGAAAAGTTCATGATGTTGACTGTCATACGAATTTTGTACGTTTTACCTTGGGGGCCATAGTATAATTTTTATTATAAGCCGATCATTGGTGACCACTATGAATCCCCTGAGAAAACAGGTGCTGTTCACGTGTGACCACCATAGCAATTAGCATGTCAACCCTTTGACTGCTATCAGTGCCTATAAGTACATGACACAGCTGATCACCGCGTACTGCCGACGCCCTTGTGCGTTCGGTGCAATGGCTCACTGTGTACTACCGCAGCTCGGCCGCACGCAGCGTTCGCCTCGTCTCCAAACAACTTGCAATAAAAGAGTTGAGGTGTCTTTCATTTTTACATGGCCGAAAAATAGCTGTTTTTATAGAATTTTGTACAAGAAACTAACAGAGCTATTGAAATGAAACTTGGGACGTTTATTATTCATGCTTTGAACTATGCTCACAACTTTTTTGTGGCAAATTACAGTTGCTTCTTTTTGTATCAAATGTACGGCATGTGACCCTTGGACGAGAAAAGGTGTTTCTGGTGTGCAGGATTTCCGTCGGTTTAACGCTCATAGCGATGCCAATTTTCTACGCCAAAAATCATATACAGAGAGATGCGTAATAACTAGACTGCGGATGTTCATGCAGATATACATTTTGAGACTTGTATATTTCCTGCGTTAATGTAATTAAATAAATGAAACTTCAACAAGACTGCATTTGCTCTTTGAAATGTTCAAAATATGTAATTTATATTTAAGTTATTGAGTGTGCATCTGGCACTAATGTGGATATATTAAATTATAAACAAAAACATCCGCAGTCTAGTAATAACATGGTCTATCAACATGCAAGACCTCATTAAAGTCTGACAAGGACCAGTAGCAGTATCGGTGTAGCGCGAGTTAATCGATGAGCTTTTGCACACTGGTAGATATTGAAGTACCGAAGCTATTGATATATGGCTTTGCGCATACACGGGTTAGAATTTATGAGATATTTAATGTGAAAGTTCTGATAGGGTTTATCTAGTCTACTGCAGCAGCTGCTTTATGCAGCAGTCGGCCAGGCGCTCGGTTGCTACGAAGCGTTTCTTTTTCCGCGCGGGTTCAAATTCTCGCGGAAAAATTCCAAGCTGCATTTTTTTTCATAGCTGTATAATAATGTACATAAGTTGTGAGACCGTGAGTTACCATTGTTAGTGCAAAAACATCCATTCAGCAACTATAGCCCCGGATTCGAACCCGGTCCAGTCCATCCGATTTTTTTCTCTCTTACATTATCTTTCTTATCCACCAGATAACGTTACGGTTGCTCTTCCGCCTCATACGGAATCATCAATTATAAACTGTTGGTCAATATTCAATATAATGCTTGAACAGTTCATGAATCATGGACTGTTCACATTTTGGCCTCTACCCTCTGACAATACTCTGCAATCCGGCCGAACTCTTTTTGAATGAGGTCCCGTACAAGTTATGGGGGCTGAGTATACACAAACTGTAGAATATATGTTGTATTTAAATCTTAACTCTGACCGCGGGTAACTTGGAAACGGAGCGAACGCTGCATGCGGCCGAGCTGCAGTAGCGCATAGTAAGTCATTGCACCGAACGCCAATAGGCGTCGACCGTACACGTCGAACGGCTGTTTCACGTGCATGTGGCGTCGATAGCAGTCGAAGTTAAAATTTCAATGTCGTCAAATATGATTGTTATGTATGAAACAAAATGTGTTTGTAAGTTATTGTTCTAATTTGAATATTTTCCACATCCTGTGAAGTGTCTAACTTTAAAGAGAAAGTGCCAAGGTTCAAATACCTGCGTCGTCTACTTACTTTTCTTGCCTTTTAAATCCTTTTTTACTTATTGTCCGTTTATATTGACTTTACTATTCTACTTTGGAATATGACAAATGAAAAAAATATTTACATACGTTATAGAGTATTTACTAGCTTTGAACATAGATACGAATCGACAAGCAAGTAAAGAATCAAGTCATCCCAATCTATCATTTCTGTTATTGTATACTTTATTCCTATGCAAAGCCATATTAGGAATAATACGTATTACCTGACACAGTTCAACTCACAAAGTGAAAAAACTAATCTAATAATAATATATGAACGACACAACGAAAATTATATAGAGTAGGATAGAGTGAGAGAAAGAGAGAGACTCGCGGAAAGAGAAAAAATTGATGATTCTACTATCGGTGCCACCGTTTCATTTGTCTTCTTTTCGTGACAGGAGAGCGTTCGTGACGATTTTAAGCAAGTATTTTATATTATATAGTAGATGCACATTACATGTTGCATACTGTTGGTTTATTCACACGTATACACATATGAACATATATTTTTACATATTGGGTTAAATCTCTGATAAATTATCCAAAATCTTTATAACGTATTTAAAGTTTCTATTGTCACAGTATTGAGAAGTAATCTAATTTTTTCCTTGACCTTATGTGCAATTGATAAAACAGAGAAAGCTATAATTTGGAAATAAGTTCGTTTGACCTTCTATGAACTTTTTTTTGTTCTCGGGGTCCTCAGTCATTCCTACAATACTCTTCGCACATGAAGAAACACTGTTAAGAACACTTTTGTAAACTCGTGATTAATGGTCAAGCACGCATTAGCATGAATGTGGAAGGAGTTACGTATTCATACTATACCGGTGATTCAAATTCCCTTTCAGTCGATTTGAATCATCGATGCATGCTGACTTTATGTGTTATTTATGTCACACCTTCACACTCTCGAGACCTCCTCAATGGACAATATTATTCAGGTCTCCACGTTGTGTAGCAGTTATATGTTACTTTTAGATCGCATTAGCCGCCAAAAACATAATGTTCCTCGATGTCCACGCAAACAGCACATGTATCGAATCCGACGTTATTTTCAATCCCGATTACCGTAGAACCACCTAACCTGAAATAACCATCGACTGGAATCTGAAACACGCCAATTTTCGAGGCGAACATCCGTTTATTTAAATGAGTTTAGTAACCGAGACCGGTTCAGCGAGTCTCAACGTGTTGATTTTCTCATAGGTGTACCGTAACCATGTAGTTTCTTCCATCAAGATAATTGTAGTCGGCTACTCTGATGCGGTGAACGAGACAATATTAGAGAAAGAAATACTCGAACACCGCCCCTTTGTATCGTTTCACTATGCTTGTGCGATCAATTCCTCTGATTAAATACTGAGTGACTCATTTCACTGCGTCCAAGGAAACAGGTCGACGCCATTATAGATTTCTCTGAGACTCCAGACAAAATGTCCTTGAATGACCTTGTGAACGCAGATACACTGCAATGTTCTTTTCTAAATCCTACAGTTTGCTCAAAACTTTTTTACGATACTAGCGATTTCAGTGATAGTTATACAGTAAAATACCCTGTCCGCTATCAAGAGATTCCTATTAACCCTCCAAGAAAGCTGTAATTAGTTCCTCTAATGCGGCTAACGAGACAATTTTAGAGAAAGAAATACTCGACTACCTTTCTTTTGTATCGTTTCACTATGCTTGTGCGATCAATTCCTCTGATTAACTACTGAGTGACTCATTTTACCGCATTCAAGGAAACAGGTTGACGCCATTATAGATTTCTCTGAGGCTCCAGGCAAAACGTCCTTGAATGACCTTGGGAACGCAGATAACGTTACACTCAAACGTGTTTGAATCCTACTTTTTGTTCAAAGTTTTTTTTGATGTTACTGGTACAGTAAAACCTCTCCGATCATCTGAAAATTGGTCATCGTATAGTCAGTTACGAGCTGAAGTTATCATCAGTGACACTGTGTACCTAATTCTGTATCATTGTGTATTTTACATTCTAAAATAAAATCATCATTTTCATGCCATACATAGTTACAACTTAACTTATGTTCTTACTAATTATAGTTCAGATAATCGGTGTACTACTGTAATTTCAGTGATAGTTATAAAGTGGATTACCCTGTCCACGATGTGGATTATACAGTGACTCACGAAAGTGATAAAATATTTCCATAATTAGTTTTCGTTTTTCATTCCAGTACTACTGACTAACTAAAAATTCTAAAGGCGTATTTGAAATACAATTTTTCCAGATATAGCAACCTTGCTTCAAATAATAATATCGTGAAAAAATATGAAATAAAAAATGTTCAAATAACACCCCTTTCAGCAATTTCGTGAGTCAGTGAATTTCGACGAAATACTTCATTCTTTCGTGTGCGTGCTGTTACACATCGAACTATACTAGACGACATGAACATGTATGTTCGTAACCGCGTTATCCATTAGCCCACCCTGGAATGACGTAAAAGAAGCAGGGTCTCTTATTGACTGGCTGACGTAAACATGCGTAAACACACGCACGTTTAAAACCCGTTCTCAACGGCGTCGTCTAAACCAGTAAATTACCAACAAAAATTTGCAGAATTTCATCGAGTTTCCAGTTTCCATCAGCGTTATGTAGAGCAGAGCTGTTATACATCGTTTAGATACATTAATATATCATGCTGTACGTAAACTATCGGGGCGTATATTCCCTAGGTCTTGCTTGATGAAATTGGATACTATTTTCGGAACTTCGTTGCGTCAACGAACCGTTTAGTTCGATGTTAAAACTTTCGACTTTACGAGAGAACAGTGGATTTCATTTCTGGAAGCTTTATTTGCATTCTTGCGTAGCAATCGCACGAACAGAATTTTTCCATGTTTGTTAAGGCGCGAGTGAAAGCGACGAGATGATTAAATCAGCGATATCGTCGAGCGCTAGGGAATTTGGACCTTCAGCGTCGACTATTTGTTTCGCTTCGTAGTTTCTAATGCGTTTTAGCCACTGATCAGGAATATCGGTGTTCGAACGTTATACATTGCTTTTGTTACGCTTCTTTTGTACGCCCCTAGATAACAGTACACAAAGGAAGGACAGAAATTATCTAAAAGCTCGTGTATAGCATCATGTGAACAAAGGATCTCCCTAGCCTTTTATTTCACAGTGTAACATGCGGATCTGAAGTAACTAAGTCTTTGCTTAGAGTCAAAACACTGAGAGCAAATATTTTCTAGCATAGTTCTTCACTTTTTCTTCAGTGATTGTAAATCGACCCTGAACTATCTTTTGCTACATATTCAATTCTGGCAGACATGTTACTTAAAACAATTACAGGCTCAGGATTCTCAGTCATTTTGAACAAATAATAAAGTATTAGTAATGAAAAAAAGTAGTATGAAAATATACTATCAGGTTCTCCCACTCGATTTTCAATAAATTTCTATTGTTTTTAAACAACTCAGTTTGAGTCTGTTGCAACCGATTAATATCATTATTTGTTTGTCAACTATAAAGTTGTCGCGTCACTTGAGTAGGTAGTAGCTGATACGTCCAAGTTTTCAGTTACTCAAACGCCAACATGACATTTTTCACAAAAAATTTCGCGTAATTTACAAAATTGTTGGCTATAGGTCTTTGTTATGATGGTCCAAATTTTTATTGAAAAATTCAAAACAAATACTCATTCAACATATGTTTTATAAGATATGAAACATTACTTGTGGGATTACTGATATTTAATCCTTTGCACTGCGAGAATTTTTTAATATAATCCACCAGCTACTCCGTCATTTTTGTGGTGCACCTATGAAAATTAAAAGTATTGTTTTCCAGGAAAAATTCATAAATGCTTACA
Organism: Macropis europaea; assembly: GCA_916610135.2. Lineage (NCBI taxonomy): Eukaryota > Metazoa > Arthropoda > Insecta > Hymenoptera > Melittidae > Macropis > Macropis europaea. The sequence goes on along the minus strand of OU744345.1, from coordinate 16,688,010 downwards.
ATTTACAACTTAATCATTTATTTTGATAATTCACATTGTGTTACAATAAATAAAACTTGAATATTAAATCTGGATGTCCTCAATCTTGTGGTACATGTAGAAACAATGTATGTCGCGGTAGCAGTGCCAGTGGAGTACAAAGGGTTAACGGTTTAACCCTTTGAGAGGCATATTTGGAAATGATGCGAACGCTGCGTGCGGCCTATCTGCACTAGTACATAGTGAGCCATTGCGTCGAACGCCTATGGGCGTCGGTAGTACACGGTGAGCGGCTTTATCAAGCGCCTATAGGCACCAATGGCCATCAAAGGGTGATTGATCAATAAATCATTCAAGTGTGTGATCCTCTATTTTGGGCTGTGTAGATTGTAAACAAACTTGTTAGTTTCGAGTCTCTTTGTATAATGGTACAGTTGTGATCTAATTTACGATATAGTGTTAATGCAAACGACAAGGTGTGGAACCCGTCCATTTCCAGTAATTTCATCTATATTGTCAGTTTATTGGAGCAGAAAAATTGCGACGTATTGGAAAGTCGCATCGTGATTGGCTCCACCCTCTCGTGCATCAAGCTGATGAGTTTATCAGGAGGAGCAGTGACCGGCTCTCAAATGACCTGTATTTGAAATTCGTTTATCTCCTGAGCTCGTTGGCTGGCGAGCAAATTGATAATATGGCTAGATCGCGTGCTGGTTTATCAAATTCAAACATCTGCCTGTTAACCCTTTAAACAAAGAGTAAACTGATGCGCGTGCGATTGTTTCCCGTTTTGAATTTTTCGAATTTCAACAAATCCATTTAAACACGCATTCTTAAAAGATTGCAAATTTGAAAAATGAAACAGAAGAAAAATCGATTTTTTGACACTTCTAGACCAGAACCTCCCCTTGACATTTTTTCGAATTTCAAAAAATTGAAATAAAATGAAAGAAAAATCGAATTTTGAAATTTTTAGATTAGAATGTCCCCGTAACATTTTTACTAATGTGTCACCTATATATAGGTGACGCTATATTATTTGATTATGTGTGGTATTGACAAATATACCTGATAACATTATTGATTTAAAGGAGTTCATTTCGAGGTTACATTTATTTGGTAAACAAATTTTTAGAGTTTCTAATTTTCAGCTAATACGGTGTATCAAAATGTTGATGGAATTAGAAGTTATTTATCGAGATAAATGGGGAAAACTCATAATTTGATAACGGTGATCTTAACAGGCACATGAAGAAGGTATTTTTAAAGCTTAAATTAACTCTTTGTCTATATAGTGCGTACGTCGTATGGACAAAGCGGAATGAAACTGCTAATAGCCATTTTATTAGCTCAGATACGCCGTGCCACCTGTGCTAAAAACCACTTTAGTGATTAAACTTTTTTACGACTTCGCGGTTTATTTCCAGTTTACTGATGCCCAGTAGAATCATTGATACGATACTTGTTAATATAGAATTGAAACTGAATTCATTTCTTTGTTCTAATTATAGTTTTATTCCATTATAATAATTTTAGAATTCGGAATTTAATCGACCACAATTCTGTTATTGCTTAAAGTTTTATTTTATTATCAATAGTTCTGTTCAATGTTTTATTAGAAAAATAAAATCAATTAAGCAACAAGTAAACAGTAACAAAATAAGAGACATACAGCTCAGAACAGTTAGAAGATTATTGTTGTTGAATGATTCCGAACAATATACCAAATAATCAAAAACGAAAGAAATATTCTATGTACGAGATTATAATATTTTTTACTGACTGTCTGTAATCTACCTTTTCAAAATATTTGATTCTTTATTAAATCGTGTGTTATTTAACTATAAACAATAACATTTAAAAAAGATTTTAACCGCAAAATTTGAATCAAATAAAAAACGCATGCCAATCTTGGTTATGATTGTAGAATACCCGAAAAGAATTTTCGGTCAATCGAAAATAAATTCAGCACAAGTATACTGATCAATTATGATTAACTCAGCAGCGAAAGAGTTAAGAGGGCATTTTTTTCGCGCGCATCAGCAAGGTTCGATGGCGCGCAATTTGAATATGGAGATTGTTGCGGCCAGGTGAGAATTTTCGACCTTTGGCATCGTTAGGGTAAAGGAGCGTGTTTACGAGCATTGGCTCTTACCCCGGTGTTCCATCTCGCGTGTTGTACGTACAATTCCAACTTGCCAAATTGCGTCCTAGATCACGGGCGTCCCAATTCCTCCGTCCTCCATCGCGCGTTCGTATTTTCTGCATAGAAATGCTCGAAAATCTCGAACTGCCCTCTAACTTCCACCAGGAGACTTCTCGTCGAACTCTTCGATACTTTCTGATATCGAACGAATTGCGACACGTAATTCCAGTTCGGTCTAGTTCGACATAGTTTCTTCTATAGATAATAAAAAGTCGCATCGGTATTTTAGTATCTTCTTATATCGAATTACGATTAGGTTTAGTAGAATTTACAAATAAGAAGTATTTTTTGGCAATCTCTTTGATTATAGAAAATTCTATTTTTTAATTATCGATAACTTTATGTTTTTAAACTTGTGGCCCGTCTATATCTATACACTTATTTTTACACATAATACACTTTCTAGTTAAGTACTCAAACAAGTGAACAGGAGTTTCTTCAATCCACTTTCACACAATTTGTGTCACTCATCTAACGACCGAAGTTCTTGTACTTGTAGAAGTTGTATCAAGTTAGAAAGTACAATTCTGATAGATTATTTATCTAAGAGCCTGAAACCAAAACAAGTATTTATAAATAGTTTGCCAGAAACTTTTAAGTCCATTGAATCCCTTCATCGTAAATGCTCTGAGAAGTTTCAAAGGAAACTACTTTTGCAACAGGATAACAATAAATTAATGCATACGTTAAAAAGCTTATTTAGAGATAGAATAAGTGTAGACGCACAGGAGGATAATTTTATTTAAAAAATACAACGCTATCGGTGGAGAATAACAATTTTATTGTGAAATTCTCATTGCCCACTGACCTCAAAGTACTTAACGTACTATTTGCTTGGCTATTTTATGCCATGCGGAGAATCACGAGAATGCGATAGTTTTAAATTACGAATGAACTGCAAGCTTTCAACCCCTTTTCCGTGGCTCTATATAGAGCACATGATCCAATATATAGGTAGCCGTGATACTTAGGGTCACACGGCACGTGTTCGCCGTTATCGATCTCTTTTCCATCCTACTTTACGTTCTAGTACAGCGCCAACTTTATAAATCGCATCCTAAACAGCAGAACGGCCCAATTCCACTCTTTATCTTTCTATCGTCTTTAAACTTTTTCACGGTATATCCATCGCCATTAACTGTTTTGCTGGGAAGGCGTACATATCCTCAATGGCAAGTTTTCGTGTGCGAAGAGCCAGTATAGTGACCTCGTGATCTGGTCAGTAGTTGCGAATGATAGAAAAACAATTAAGAATCGAATTAGTACAACACAGGGGAGGTTCTTCTGAGAGTATAAAAATAATAAATAAAGTGATTACTAATGCAACATACCAAAGCATAACAGTATCAATGAATACAGTACAACCTTGATTCCAGCCTATGTCAGGTACAAGCTGAAATTATCATTAGGGACACTATGTACTTAATTTTATATTCCAAAATAAAATTAACATGTCTACACGAAACGTAGTTATCATGAGTGTAATATTGTTACTAATTTCAGTTTAGATAACCGAGGTTGTACTGTAGATGAAATTAAACTTGTAACTGCTATCGATGCCTATAGGCACTTGACAAGGTCGGTCACCGTGTACTGTTGACGCCCATAGGCGTTCGATACAATGGCTCGCTACATACTACCGTAGGTCGGCCGCACGCAGCGTTCGCCTCGTTTCCAATACGCCGCAATCAAACTGTTAATCTTTACTGTTTCAATGATTAAACCGCTGCTGTAGACAGAGAAAGGGTTGAATCATTCATAAAAGGGTATTCTTCAGGTTCGATCGGTGTTCAGAGTTCCCTTTGAAATTTCGACGGTCTATAGCATCGATTTGCTCGGTGGGCCGTATTTAGATGGTCGATTTAAGTCTAAAAACAGATCGGGAATCGTAGCCACTCGGCTTTATCCTACATTTTCCCAACAAAATCGCGTAACGTCAATATTGAAACTCCAAACAAACATCGATCTTCGTATCTACGCCGTGTATTCTTAAATCGCACGCGGTAGGCAGACCCGGCGAAGCCAAGCACTTCTTTTATAGGTCAGCCGACGACGACGACGACGACGACTACGACTACGATGGCGACGGCGACGTTGTTCGTGCGATTATCATCAGATAGAAGTCCCTTTTCCCGGCCTGCATGCACTATAATTTCATCTGGTCGAGTTGGTGTTCACGAGGACGCGGCGGCCACCCGTGTATAAAAGAATAAATCGCTAAAAATAAATACAATCGGGTTGTTCCCGCGGCCGCGGAAAACCGGATTAAACGTATAAACTTAACGGCCACTATGTTCGTGATTGACTTTTTGGCGCCAGCCGGTTTTTCGAAGCCCGATCCATCGCGGGCCCCGCGGTTAGCTTCTATTTTCTACTGAAATCAAGTCCGAGGAACCCGTGAACTTCCTCCGCTACACTGCAAACATTTCTGTTGTCTGTATTTTATTCCTGATCTTGTACGCTTCAGCTCTGTTCAAGAATTTTCAAATGTTCTGTGTTATTAACCTTGCCAGTTCTATGGACCTACATGTGGTTTTTGAAAATTCGTTTTCTTGGTGCTAGGTGTCACTATGTGGGTTCTAACGCAACTGTTTATTGTATCAGGTTATCGCATGAGTAATGTTGTTTTTAAATATGACTTTATCGAACGTAAACAGATTATCAACTACAGGTATTTTTAATTATGAAGATATACTTCAACCGTTCTTTTATTCCACCTTCAACAGATTTCTATTGTTTTAAGACAATCCATTCAGGTTCATTTCAACCACTTAGTATCATTGCATTTTTGTCAGTTAAACAGCTGTCGAGCTACTAAAATATGTATAATAATAATGACAACTTAATAAAAAATAATGAAAATAAGGTAAAATAGTAGTTGGTAAGTAAGACTAATTTCGAGTGTAACAAACGCTATCATATTTTTTCACTGAAATTGCGTCTTATTTACAAAATCGTTAGCAACGGGTCTTTGCTATGGTAATCCAAATTTCCATCGAAAAATTCTAAACAAAGTAGATCCCTCACATTTCACCACATGCACGGTACAATTTTTACAAATCAAAATTGGATAATATATTTATATTTATTTGATATATGTTTTATAAGATATGGAATGACATTACGTACTTCTGAGATGACCTGCTACATGAACGTCTTATTAAAATGTACATGTTTTGTTATATGTTTGAGAGTTTTATACACGAAAACAATTTAATAATTGATTTCACGCACATCACAGTATTAAAGTGTTCAATCTACCACGTGTTCTACCGTAAAAATTTCCAGCACATTATGTACGTATTTTTTTGGAAAATATTCGGGACTGAACGGGTTAAAAGTTTAAACAAGTTTAGAGGTTACCTGCGAACTCTTTCATTCCGAATAGAAAGTGTATGCAAATTGTCCGCGTTATTAGTAGGAATTAGCTGACTTAAATCGATTTTCAGAATTTGCGGTGGGTCACGCGATCCGTAGGTGACCTCAATTTTTTTAATGGAAGGCGCTATTTTTTAGTTACTTCATTTTTTATAGACATTCGGTCAGTTAGGAGAAAACTGATGGATGTCATTTCGAGGAATATTATAAAGCATAAAACTGTCGAAATTAACTGCGTTTGCGTACAAGTTTCTGGACCAACCACGCTCGAGTTTGTTTAATTATAAATGGGGTACAGACTAACTAACTTATCTTGTCCGGAATAAATTTAAAGATGTCTGATTGATTTCTAATAAATAAATAAATGCTCGGAAACACTTGTCTAGAATTTTTAGATATACACAAAATGATGCGAAAAAATATTCCAAGGTATAATCTACCGATGTGGAAGCAAAATATAAACAATATGTTGATTCCTTTAGTTCATGTATAGTTATGAAAGTTTCGGGACGAAATAACTCTTTTTGCCCTACACAGAGACATTTTCAAGTGACGAGTTAACTCGTCCTGTTCATCACAGACGCATTTCGAATTGACGAGTTAACTCGTCCCGCCCATCACAAAGACATTTCCAAGTGATTAGTTAACTCGTCCCGCCCATCACAAAGATATTTCCAATTGACGACTTAACTCGTCCTGCATATCAGAAAGGCGTTCCCAAGTGACGAGTTAACTCGTCCTGCCCATCACAAAGATATTTCCAAGTGACGAGTTAACTCGTCCTGCCCATGAGAAAGGCGTTTCCAAGTGATGAATCAACTCGTCATCTCCTGTTAACACGTTGACTGCCATGTGGGTCACCGGTGACCAACACCTCAAATTTTATTTTATTAAATAACTGATAATTCCTATAAAATGTTAAAGTAATATAAATATTGCAATAAAAATATCAGGTGATATCTATGCATTTAGGGAGTACAATAATCTTTCCCTCCACGGTTTATATTTAGAACAGAACATTTATATTGTATCGGACTAGGTATGGCAGTTTCCACGTGTTAACAGCTCCAATAGTTTCCCAGAAATTCGAGTGTATTGGTTAAATTGGTACACCCTGTATAGACACGTGCTCATGAAAAACCAGACCCCCAAAACACCCTATCTCCAGTAGTATACCTCTTGACGTGTGCTCGTTATGTTCTTCCCAATAAAGTAACCTACACGGGGGCGTCGATTGTACACGAGGGGCAACCTTGGACGATCGAGTGCAGCGGCCTGAAGCCGGACGATCTGATTAGATGGACCAGAAACGGGCAATCGCTCGAACCAGAGCTGGCGAGCGGTCAGCTGGTGGTCCACTCGAAGATGGGCGCCGGAACCAGCAAACTTTCGACGATGCACGCCATGGATACACATGACGGTGACTACAAATGTACCCCAGACAGCAGCGAGGTCTTTCATCTCTGGATATACTTCGGTTCGTACACACTACGGCACTTCTTAACTCTCTTCCCTATTTGTTGCATGCTTGTTCATATCGCTGTGGAAACCATGTGCTAATGATGTTCCTTTCTGTAGGTATGTGATGGTGTTTGCATGGTTACTCGATTGCATGGTCAGTTACTGTGGATCCAAACTGAAGAAGTCTTGAATCGGAAGACATAAGATTCAGATTTGGGATTACAGAATGATGAACGTTGGTTGACTGATTGAGTGGCTAACAGTGCTATAGCAGTTTTGTGGTTCTTACCACAGTATATTCCTTCAAACATTAGGCTGATGCATAGGAAATATCGAATTTTTGTTAATCATGAATATTGGTACCACTATTTCTGCCATGTTGTTTACTATTATGTAATCCTATATTAAAACTATGTCGTGTCCATAAAATTTTTTTAAAACTGATTTTTTAGCTTTATGTTGGACTCTAACTAGAGTGTTTGATTTATATGCTACGCATAATCAAACATTTCATATGCATCAACCCAACAACTTATGAGGATTCAATGAAAAAATTAATATATTGGGTAAACTACTCATCTTAATGATGAAGACAGGTCATGTAAACATCTATCCAAAAACGTTTCCTTTTCGAGTTATAAACTCCTTTTGCAGACGTACACTTTACAAGTATGCCCAGTAAGATTCGAGACGCAAGTACTATTATCATTTTCTACGTTAGTAGTAAACATGATAGAGCTTATAGTACTCAGATAAGTTAACTTCCAGCGATTTCTGTAACACGAACAGCAGAACGGTATTTGCTTTAAGATTACGTTTTTAGACATTCTTGCAAAATTCTACCTCACATAAAGTGTACATAACTTGGAAAAAACCGTTCCATTCTTATGATGAGTAAAGTGCGCTCTTAAACTTTGCTTGTCTATTTCAAAAACAGCCTATATAAATAGTTGTTTTATTTATTTGTTTTGAAGATTAAAATGCAAGCATTGATTTTTTTGTGATGGCTAACAGAATCCTCATGGTTTTCGTGACAAACTGAACGAAATTACATAGAGAATACTACCTTATGTGACACTTTATTCACATGTTTTTCTAAAATCCTTATGCCACTCAAACGGTCAAGAAACAGTTCATATTGATCACTGAAAACTACTTTAACATGTTCAGTGTTCTATGAAGTACTTATTCAGAACGTGACTCAAGATGTGCAGTTACTATATGCGATATTATAACTACATACAATTTGAAGACATTAACATCGGTACTGTTTAAAAACTGAAAAATCATACGGCAGTAGCGTAAAAATTTTCCTTATCCACATGTGGGTCAGGAGACAGAGAACGTGTTAAAGTTGCCCCTGTAAATTGGTCTTCAGTTTGAGACGTGTCAGAAAATTTTAATCACCACTTCAAAGTTGCGAAACGTTCTTCACCTGTTTCATATGTTTTAGGTGCATTCCCTACCCTAGATTCCAGATTCCTTCAACCGCAACGCTTGCGAATCACTCGAATTAATCAAGAAATGTATCAGCGCAGGATATCATTTGCTCATTGATTTTCGCCTCCCCAAAAGTACAGCCTGTTTGTTTGTTCGCTATGGCAAAGTTTAGAGTTCACGTAGGCTGGTGAATGTACCATGCGACCCAAATATATCCAATCGACTTTTTGCTACCAATTGCTCTTGATAATTGGAAAACGTTTAGCGAGGAACAGTGAAAGTTTCTGCGATTGTACATTCAGCATGGAGTTTTTGCTGTTGTCATAAACGAGTTTCGTTTCGCTTACATAAACTACGCATGAGTTTCCCGCTTCGATGGTTCTCTGGTTGCGCTAATTTAAATGGTAATTAATTGCGATTAATATCCACGCTACGCTTGTTACTGCGCGTCGACCGCCTGCAGTAAATGAAACAATGGTTTCTGCGGTGTACGCTGTATGCTTGTAGCTAATCAAGAAGGTTTTCTTTCGATTGTGCTTACTAATTATTTTCTATTCGTTGCAGACAAGTGTTCGTTTTGTAGTTACGAGACGTGTAGAAACGTCTGCTGTATGATAGTCGTTTGTATCAGCGTTACTGTTTGCTTGCGAATCTTATCGGCGTGAAATGTGTGTTTCTTTGCAAATAGTAGAGCATTCAAATTTTGTCAAAGCCTTGAAAATGTTTGCTCATGCCGACCAACTGCAACTGAACATCCTGCATTTAGAGATTCCAATTAATTTCGTGTGTGCTTTAAAAATTGTCTGCCTTTAAAAATCGCTAACAGCGTTAGGTCGTTTAATGAACAAATAGCAGTTAGGTTTATCTTTGCTTCGTATCTCTGAGTGCCAGTAAAGTTGTTGTGAATGATATTTTCACAGATAGTAGTGGTAGAAGAATTTAGAAATCATTTATAAGGTATTAGTATAGTACTTATTATTTTTTCATTAAGATACCGGAATTTTACTTTACTTTTACTTTACATTGTTATACTAATATAACCAGTTTGTGTCATCTAACAGATAACTATAAAGTAACCAAGCTTACACTGTAAATTATAAAGCACACCTAGTTTTATCTAGAACAAGTCCCTGAAATCGAGGTACGACAGTGTTTGCATTTTATCCATGAAGATAATAAATCGATCCCTATATTGCTTTTGTTGCACGTTCGAAAGATAACAGTCACCTGGACTCTTCTGATAAGAACAATGTTCTTGATAAGAGTAAGATGGGATCTCGAATTGATGCTTCACGAATTTCGAAAAATATGTTATATAATTCTACTAGACGATGTATGAGTTAAGAAGGAAATTGAACTGCTTGATCTAGTCTGAAAGCTGTACAAGTTTTTCATATTGAACAAACTTAATTCTTTAAGAAAAAAAGATGTACTTATTGCAACAGCTTGACTTTAAGAGTATAACATCTAAGAAAGTACTGTAAACTTTAAACTTAGAAAAATTTGAGGAACAACTTTCTTTTTTAGGACGTGTATGAGCCTTCTACCTGCTTCAAGGACATGGTACAACCATTTGCATACTAACTGGGTTCATTTTCTCTGATTCAGATATCAAGATTAGAGTACTTACACCCACGGATACGCCTTTGGTATTAGAATGCACAAACAGAAGCGCCGGCGAGAAGATGCAGTGGTTCAAAGATGATGTTCCCGTACTTACCGCTCTAACTGGTAGCGAGGACCTCATCAAGTTGGACAACGAAACGGGCATCCTCGAATTGTTGAAAAGCGAGGAAGTTTTATACGGAAATTACACTTGCAAAGGAAACAGTTCCTCTACAGAGTATAGGATCGTATGTGAGTATCCATTTATCATTCCTGAGATTCTCAAGATTCTCCAGAGACACTGAAGCTTGTCTAACAAATTGGAAGCTACAAAGTTGATTAAAAAACTGTTTTGGCAATTGCAGCAAGACCCACGGTACACCTGCCTGAATCTATAAGCGTGGTGGAAGGAGAGAAGCTGCATTTAGTATGTACCGGTAAGCAGAGTCCCGGTATCAAAGTCTCATGGACGTTTGGGGACCAGAACTACACGCGCAGCAAAGGTCGCGTTAAGATCGGACGGGACCAAGAAAAAGGCATCTACGGCGCCGTCCTAATCGTCGAAAACATTGAGATGAACGACCGTGGCAACGTTTTCTGTAGGGTGTCATACAACTGGTCTGATACCGCTGAGAATCACATAGCAGAGGCCCACACATTCCTCAGGATCAAAGACAAGCTTGCCGCACTCTGGCCCTTCTTAGGCATTTGCGCGGAGGTCGTCGTTCTGTGCGCCATCATTCTAGTTTACGAGAAGAAACGAAACAAGGCTGAACTTGAAGAATCTGATACTGATCAGAGCCCTGACACGTAAGTATATTATTTCTTTTAACTCTTCTTTTACTACGCCCTATCCTTGCCTGTTAAATTCATCAATTAATCACAGTTTTGATGCTTCCGGGTGTAACCCATGGCAGGAGATAAGTATTCCCAACGTTTCGCCAGTATTGCAACTAGTATCATCAGGAGTTTGAGAACACACTACTACTCATATGCGTCAGGATGGTCGATCATGATAGAACCAAGGTCATAGCCAAATGCAAAGGATACTTCCCCCGAAAATATAGGGAATTAACATAAATAAGGGAAAAAAACCCTCATAACATCAAGGGATACAGGTTACTACCTTAAACCCATCTGGAGCAATTCTCGTCCTTGTTTTTAATTGATCGACCAACTAAAAATTGATTGGCTGATCCATAACCCGGAACATGATATGGTACTTTAAAATGAGTGAACATCCTGACGCACATCAGTATCAGAAACGTGCGGAGCGTTTTCCTATTAGACACGGCTTACACTCGGAAACCTCAAACAGTACTAACTTAACCCTTAACGGATGTCAGCGCTTCGAACCTGACTTGTAATGTCACGTGAGAGGTGGCATACGTCCGTTAAGGGTTCATCAATCATAGTTGCTACTTTGGTATTATAATTATTAAAGGCTGAACCCTCTTCAACGTAGGTCTCCAAGTAGAAGCACGAGGGACGACAGGTTGGAATATTATATTCCCTTACGTGGACCTCTTCCACCATCTGACCTTCCAGTCGATCCTCCTGTAACACCCCCAACGCCAGAATTCCCGGCTCACGAAACCATCCAGTCGCACTCCTTCTCCAAAGAATTTCGTCGCTTGTCTGCTCCAGCCCGATTAAACTTCTCCCGCTCTTGCTTTAAATCCTTCTCCTTGAAAACGTGCCGCAGTTTTCAGCTTCACTGGCAATTCCCCGAAAGAGAACGTACACTTACAGAGGGCGAAGAACTAGCGTGAAATCGAATCAAGTATTACATTGTCCTGTTGTATCAACGATAAGAAGCGTACATATTGATACGATTAGTATAGATCAAGTCAAACGTCCTTAGAACACGTTACAATAACGTTCTGTTACGTATTGATTCGTTGATGGTTCGATCGCGTGACTACTCATACCGCTCATCATGATTCGTAACTTGTACCGCTGTTAGAGGCCACTAAATCGTTTTCCCTTTTCGTTCCGCAGAAAGCCAACGCCCAACAAGGATTCCGATGTCAGGCAGAGAAAGTGAAACGACGAACAATAAAGCGGCGGATGAATGAGAGCGATGCAGGACAGCAGAACGGATATGGGGAACGACGAACGTGGCATCTCCCGGAGTGACAGTATAGAGATAGCTGTACAGAAAACAGAGGGATAGATAGAGAGCGGGGTAAAAAGTTCCGAAGCGAGAAAGACATCGTTCGAGAGAAACGTATAAAGAGAAAATAATAGAAAAAAAAAAGAAACGGTACCGTTAAAAAAAAAGTGGACAGGGAAGCGGCTCGCACGAGTCAAACCCGTCGTTCGAGTGCATACCTGCGTGGAAACAGGCTTACTTGTGCACAGAATTCAGCGCGCGGGATATTACAATTTACTAACAAATTAAATTAAGCCTTACTATCGTGTTCACTCCATTTATCAGATGTTCGCCTGTCCGTACTCTCGACTACACTGCTTTGATCGACGGTCGGAGAAAATTGTGCTGCTGATCTTAAACGTGTTGTATGTGTCGAATGATAAGAGTGCGCGAGGAAAGAGGAGATAATAAAGGAGCGGAAAGGAAACGGATAAAAAAAAATGTAAAAGGGCGAGAGAGAAGAGGATGTGTATGCGTGCGTCCATGCATGCTTGCATGTGCTTGAATGAAAGAATGCGATAGTGACGAAAAGAAACGAAAAAATATGGTTGGTATATTAGCATACCCGCCAAAAGTGCGACGTTACACGAGGCGAGTTTGAAAATTCGTTTCCGTTCTGATAACAAGCTTGTACGATTAATAATAATACCATGTTCCAGGCGCATTTATTCGCTACGTACTTTCTTTCTTACGTGTACCTTCTCTCAATCACGAAGGAAGGAATTCTTTCTCTTTTTTTCTTTACCTCTGTCTGCTTTGGCGGGTATGCCACGTGATTCAGAGCGTGTAGGCCCCCTGTTTCTCATACTTCGCACGTGTGACCGAAGAGAAAATTTTACGGTAGGACCGAAAATATGTGCTCGATACTAGTTATATAATAATAGGATCACGAGGCAATGCGTGCTATAATTGGCTTCCGAACACACGGACTTTCGGAGGTATTAAAAGCTTACCTGGTGGCGTCGCCTTATTATAATTATAATAATTATTATTATTACTATTATTATTATTAATTATATTATTATGATCTTAAATATTCCATCGCTCATGGAAAACACGTCGGAAGTCATGTTTTGTGCGCGCGACGCCGTTGTTAACGACGTTAATGTAATATTAATACTGTAATATTATTGCCATCGTTATTACTGCTGCTACTATCGTTATTATGATTATTACAAGTATTATCGTTAATTTTACCACTATTGTAATAATTTATAATCCGTACCAACACGATTGTCTGTTGACAGAGTCGTCATTGTAAGTATTACAACTTTCTATATCCATATTAACGGCTAGTATAAAATTTAGGTACTCAGTGCAATTCTTTCCTCGCGGATGCTGTTTCACTGCGTCTACTTCCACCACTGTTTCTAGTGTTGCTGCCACTATTAGCGTTATCAGCACTATTGTTGATATTAATAGGACGAATTACAGCAATGAATTCGCAGTTTTTCGTTTTTTTTTTTTCTGTTCATCATTTACTGGATACACCAATCGATTTCGACTGAACACAGAATACGATATCTTGCTGTCATGGGAATCCTGAAACCAAGAATACTTGGAAAAGACGCAGTTTCAGCGTTTCACCGACGATACGCCGTTGTTCAGAATACAGTTGCGTCCGGTTAATGTTCGCACGCCGCGGACCTCTTCCCCAACATTATGTGGGCAGTTAGGTTTTCCGGGAATTGCCCCTCTCCGACTCGCTTGATTCTCGGTGTGCCGGAGACGAGAATGAAGCACACTGAGGACGAGTGAAATAGAATGAAGTGCTATTTTTAAATAGGCCGAAAGAAATGCCCTGCTGGGATGACGCCGTGAATAATAACCGAGCAAAGTTTGCGAACATTAATCAGGTACTACTGTACTTAACGCCACTGCTGCCTCCCGATGGATGCTACGGAAGACAGTAGTCCGGTCTATGATACGAGGTTTTGTGGAGCAGGCGACAGCAGCGTCACTGAGCGCAAGGCTATAGCAAGCGGCGCCATCTCTAACAGACACTCCGAATTAACAATCGGCATTCCAAGTGGCGCCACCTCTGACAGAAGCCGGGAAGTAAATAGCGAAATTCCAAGAGGCGCCATCTAGCGAGAAAGATCTGCTTGTTTACAGAAACCGCCGCCAGGTTCTCCCCGAGCGCACATCCATATTTAGTTCCAGATCCTGACAGAAGATGGCGCTGGTGACGTCTGACTGGAACAGACGAGGTATACAATAGACAATAGACCATTCGTCCAATGTATTTTTGTGTTACACGGATTTAGGGTGTCAGGACCATCGACAAACTATAGAATAGCCAATCATCCAATGTATTTTTACATCACCCGTTCGGAGGGCTCGCGGCCCTCTTACCATTTTCGTGTCACATCCTTCCATATCGATTGTGACTGGTTTTAGATCACCGCGCTACTGGTTCTGGTAGGAATCAAAATCAGAAACACTGACAGACATTTGTTACTTCATTTTGCATCGAATAAAATTTTGTATCCTTTAATTCCATTAAAGCGGAGATCCACGATAAGACAGAAATTCGTGCCTCACATGAGACTCTGATGTCGCCAGACAATTATTTCTCGATGTGATTCCACTATAGGACAAATTTTGATGTCATCTCTCATTAACTCGCATCTCATGCGAAAATTTTGTCTCGCTTAAACAGGTCTGAATTTTTTATCGTTTCCACGATGTATCAAAATATCTTGTAGTGATGAATGATTTCTTCTCAAGTTGGTTCTTAACACTGAAGCTACCACGGCCGGTCAAGTGACCGTTTTTAGACTTTTGATTAAAAATTCTGCATTCATTGTTATCGCTTTCAGCGATTTGACCACGCGACTTTTCCTATAATATACATATAATCAATTTTTCGATATCTATCTCTCTCCTTGTTCCGTTTCATATGAGAAACATATGTAGCCTACCCTGACCTACCACGACCGGTTATTCGACCGGTTGAAAAATTTATGTGCTTTTATAACGTTATCTGCTCTGAAGTCTCAATTCCAAAACTATACAGCTATAATTGCTTATTACGCAGGTGCAGAGATCGTGTAAGATGCAACATCGCTGCAATATCGCTGATCGAATGGCAAGAAAATATAGCGTAAAATCTAAATCTCGTGGAAGGCCTGTCCAGATTTTTTTCAACATTCTTGATTTAGCCGGAATAAATAGACAATAGGAGAGAAAATATCACGGCAGGAATTTTTGTTTCGGCTAGCAGAAGAACTTGCCACGAAATATAAAAAACCACAAGAACAAGAAAAAGAAAAAAAGATATACAGGGAACATCGACAGATACAAACAAGTACAATTTCATATGTACGAAAAACGTGTGAACTAAGATATTGGCAACGACAATAAAACAACCAAAATCTGTTCCAGGCGTAAGAAATATGTTTGTGGAAAATGTACAATGGAGAAACCTGTAAGCTGTAAAACATGCGGTGGACAAGAATGAGATATTTATAAGTTATTTCTATGTGAAAGAAGTTGTACGACTATTATTTATGTTTCATTTTCTTTTCCTGTTTATAATTGAAATGGAAAAAATAAATTTTCTTTTATTGTTATCGAAAGGTTCTTTTATTTATTATTGCCCGTACTAAATTGACTATTACCTGCATTCAATTGCAAAAAATATAACTTTCATTTAAAGACCGGTCATTTGATCGGTTCGGCGGAAATAGGTATGTATAAATTGTCGGTAAGTTCAGAGTTAATTCGAATGATTTGTTCTTATTTAAGTTTGAGACATGGCATTTAAATGACAAAGCAGACAAGCAGTAGCTTGTGCTCACTTCAATTTCTTGTCCAATGCTCAGCATTTCTACTTAAATCTTTGTTCTCACATGTTTGTTCCATGTTTGAAAAAAGAAAATAATATGATTGATATGAAAATTCATTTAATTTAATTGTTTACTCAAAATGATTTCAAACAAATAATAGAAATATATTGAGAATTGTAGATTCTGGTCAACCATATAAAAATAATAATAGCGTCTTACATTCGACTCAATATGGTACTTATAATTAAATCAACAATGCACATGTATAAATACTACGAACCAGGAAATAAATCCACACGAGATAAATATATTACGAAACGACAAAAAAACTCACGTACTATTGGTGAGTTAAAAAACGAATCATAAGACAAAGAATGGCAAGGGGTGACAGGTGTAGGCACTGCGTGTACATCTCTTAGGCCTTATTTTCCGTAAAAAGCTGAACCCACCAATGAGCGAGGCCAAATTTCCACTCTGCATTTACTCGTAGAATACAACGCTGATTGGGTTTCAAGTTGCCCTAGTACGCGACAGAACCACCAAGCTCGCATATAAATAGGACACAACGTAATGCTCGGAGTCAGTGTTCCGCCGGCAGCCTCCTGATCCTTCTCCTGATCCTCCTCCTCGTCCTATACTTCCCTCCGATCCCCATCCTGATCCTTACCCGTGTCCTCCAGATCTCGGTCCACATCCTCCCCTCCAGATCTCCATCCTTATCCTTCCGATCCCCTTCTTTACCCATATCCTCCCGATCCCCATCCTTACCCACGTCCTCCTGATCACCTTCCTCATCCTTACCCTCCCGATCCCCATCCTTACCGACGTCCTCCTGATCCCCTTCCTCATCTTTACCCACATCCTCCTGATCCCCTTCCTCATCCTTATTCTCCCGATCCCCATCCTTACCCATATCCTCCCGATCACCATCCTTACACACGTCCTCCCGATCCCGTTCCTCATCCTTATCCCCCCGATCCCCAACCTTACCCGCGCCATCCTGATTCCCTTCCTCATTCTTATCCTCCCAATCCCCATCCTTACCCACGTCCTCCCGATCCCCTTCCTCATCCTTACCCATACACTCCAGCTTCGCATCATCCTCACAATCCGTATCCTTACCCTCCATGTCCTGATCGTCATCCTCAAACTCCCCTCTCCCTCATCCCAGCAACGGTCTCTACCCGCCACACACTGACTCGATCTGTCTGTCGCACACAATCAGATTTCGACCTTTATCGATCTCTATCGGTCTCCAACGTTCTCTATCAATTTCTATTGCTCACATTTTTGTCCCTATTGGTCCATATCCTATTGCATCGCTTATATGTCGATCTCCGTGGGTCTCTACCGCTAATATTTCGTTCCCTATCGGTTTCTATCGTTCCCTATCGTTCCCTATCGACCTCTACAGTTTCATATCGGCATCTATCGTTCCTTATCGGTATCTATCGCTCATATTTCTGTCCTCATTGGTCTCTATCGTTCTGCATCGCTTATATTTCGATCTCTGTCAGTCTCTATCGCTAATATTTCGGTTCTTATATTTCCCTATCATCCCCTATCGTTCGCCATCGTTTCGTATCATTTCCTATCGGACTCTGC
This sequence comes from Macropis europaea, assembly GCA_916610135.2. Classification (NCBI taxonomy): domain Eukaryota; kingdom Metazoa; phylum Arthropoda; class Insecta; order Hymenoptera; family Melittidae; genus Macropis; species Macropis europaea. The sequence continues at coordinate 16,670,390 of OU744345.1, read as the reverse complement.
TGTTTCCTAACCGTATTTATCGTTCTTTATCGATCTCCACTGATACCTATCGGTCCCCATTGTTCATATTTCTGTCCCCATTTGTCTCTATCGTTCTGCTTCGTTTATATTTCGATCTGTATAGGTCTCTATCGCTAATATCTCAGTTTTTTCGTTCCCTATCGTTCCTTATCAGTTTCTATCGTTCCCTATCGGTCTCTACAGTTTCATGTCGGCATCTATCGTTCCTTATCGTTCGCTATCGTTCGCCATCGTTCCCTATTATTCCCTATCGGACTCTACTGTTTCCTAACGGTATTTATCATTCTTTATCGATCTCTATCGTTATCTATTAGTATCCATCGCTCATATTTCTGTCCCAATTGATCTCCATCGTTCTGCTTCGCTTATATATCGATCTCTGTCGGTCTCTGTCGCTAATATTTCGGTTCTTATCGTCCTCTATCGTTGCCTGTCATTCAATATCGTTCCCAATCGTTCCTTATCGATTTCTATCGTTCCCTATCGGCCTATACCGATCTCTGTCGCTCATATTTCGATTTCTATCGGTTCCTGTCGGTGTCTGTCGCACATATTTCGGTCTCTATCGTTCTGTACAGTACTCTGTCGATCTCTAGCGGTATCTATCGCATATATTTTAGTCTCTGTCGCTAATATTTCGAGCTCTATTAGTGAGTATCGTTAATATTTCGGCCTCTATCGACCTTTGTTGGTCTCTAACGCTAATATTTCGGTCTCTATCGTCCAGTACCGTTCTCTGTCGATATCTATCGGTCTCTGTTGCTAATATTTATAACTCTACTGGTCTGTATCGTTACTATTTTGGCCTATATCGACCTTTATCGGACTCTATCGCTAATATTTCAGTCTTTATTGGTCTGTATCGTCAATATTTTGGCCTATATCGACCTGTATCGGTCTCTACCGTTAATATTTCGGTCTCTATCGTCCAGTACCGTTCTCTGTCGATATCTAGCGGTATCTCTCGCACATATTTCGGTCTGTATCGCTAACGTTTCGGTCTCTATCGTTCTGTACAGTACTCTGTCAATCTTTAGCGGTATCTATCGCACATATTTCGGTCTCTATCGTTCTCACACTGTTTCTTCCGCACATATTTCGGTCCCCACCGCTAATATTTCGGTCTCTATCGTCTAGTACCGTTCTCTGTCGATCTTTACCGGTATCTATCGCACATATTTCAGTCTTTATCGTTCTCAAAGTGTTTCTATCGCACATATTTCGGTCTGTATCGCTAATATTTCGGTCTCTATCGTTCTGTACAGTACTCTGTCGATCTTTAGCGGCATCCATCGCACATACTTCAGTCTTTATCGTTCTCAAAGTGTTTCTATCGTACATATTTCGGCCTGTATCGCTAATATTTCGAACTCCATTGGTCTGTATCCTTAATATTTTTGCCTATATCGACCTTTATCGGTTTCTATCGCCCAGTTCCGTTCTTTGTCGATCTCTAGCGGTATTTATTGCACATATTTCGGTCTCTGCCGTATCCAAACAGATTCTGTCGCTCAAATTTCGGTCTCTATTAGTATCTAACGCACATATTTCGGTCTCTGTCGTTCTCAAACTGTTTCTATCGCACATATCTCAGTCTCTATTGCTAATTTTTCGAATTCTGTTGGTTTGTATCGTTAATATTTTGGCCTCTATGGACCTTTATTAATCTCTACCGCTAATATTTCGGTCTCTATCGATCTGTACAGTACTCTGTCGATCTGTAGCGGTATGTATCGCACATATTTCGGTCCCTATCGTTCCTAAACCGTTGTTGTCACTTAAATTGCGGGCTCTACCGCTCTTTATCATTACTATTTTGGCTTTTATCGTTCTATATTGTCCTCTAAGAGTCTTTATCGTACTCTACTGCTAATATTTCGGTCTCTGCCGACTTCTATTGACATCCAGAGGGGTCAGGTACTTCCAAAAATGAACTTTTCATTCAGGTACTTCGAAAGATCGAATATTTCAAAATCAGGTACTTCGAAAAGTGGATTTTTCATTGAGGTACTTCGAAAACTAAAGTATTCTAAAATCAGGTACTTGCAAAAATGAATTTTTTCATTCAGGTACTTCGAAAAATCATTTATTTTAAAATCAGGTACTTCAAAAAATGAGTTCTCCATTCATGTACTCCGAAAACTGAAGCATTCTAAAATCAGGTACCTCTAAAAATGAATTTTTTTCAATCAGGTACTCCGAAAATCAAATATTTTACAATCAGGTACTCCCAAAATTGAACATTTTAAAATCAGGTACTTGAAAAGTCGGTTTTCCATTCAGGTACTCCAAAAAAAAGCATTTAAAAATCAGGTACCTTGAAAAGTGAATTTTTTCATTCAGGAACCCCCAGAATTTACTTTTCGTAGTACCTAATTTTTAAATATTTGATTTTGCTGTGTACCTGAATGAGAAAATACACTTTTGAAGTACCTGATTTTTAAATACTTGATTTTTCGGAGTACCTGAATGGAAAATCCGATTTTTAAGTACCTGATTTTAAAGTCCTTCAATTTCGGAAGTACCTGAATGAAAAGTTCGATTTTAGAGGTACCTGATTTTAAATTATTTTAATTTTGGAGGTACCTGTAGGAAAAAATAATTTTTGAAGTACCTGATTTTAGAATATGGGATTTTTTCGCGGTACCTGAATGAAAAATTCGATTTTAGAAGTACCTGATCCCGATGGATGTTCACAGCTGTCGATAGAGAACGTAATATTAACAATAGGGGACGACAGAGACGATCAGAGAACAATTTAAGTGACAGCAACTGTTTGGAAATGATAGAAACCAAAATGTGTGACACAGATACTGCTACAGATCGACGGAGTATTGTCCAGAACGATAGAGGCCGAAATATTAGCGTTAGAGACCGATAAAGGTCGATATAGGCCAAAATATTTACGATACAGACCAATAGAATTCGCAATATTAGCGATAGAGACCAAAATATGCGCGAAAGGTACCGCTAGAGATCGACAGAGAACGGTACTAGACGATATTGACCCAAATATTAGCGGTAGAGACCGATAAAGGTAGATATAGGCAAAAATATTAACGATACAGGCCAATAGAGGTTGAAATATTAGTGGTAGAGACAGGCGGAGATCGAAATTTAAGTGATAAGAACTGTTTGAGAACGATACAGACGGAAATATATGCGATAAATGCCGACAGGGACAGAGAGAAGTCGAAATATGTGCGATAGAGTTCGGTAGAGACCGATAGGAAACGGTAGATACCGATAGGAAACGATAGATTCCGATAAGGAACGATAGAAATCGATAGGGAACATTAGAGATAGATAGGGAAAGGTAGAGACAGGTAGGGATCGGTGGAGGTCGATAAGGAACGGTAGAGACCGGTAGGGAACGGTAGGGAACGGTAGAGACCGGTAGGGAACGGTAGAGACCGGTAGGGAACGGTAGACACCGATAAGGAACGATAGAAACGGATAAGGAACGATAGAAACGGATAAGGAACGATAGAAACCGATAGGGTACGATTTAGAACCAAAATATTAGCGATAGAGAGCGACAGAGATCAGAGATATAAGCGACGCAGAACGATTCAGACCAATGGGAATAGAAGTATGAGAGATAGAGACCGATGGGAAACGATAGCGATTGATAAAGACCGAGAATTACCGTTAGGAAACAGTAGAGACCAATAGGGAACGGTAGAAAACGGTAGGGTGCAAAATATATGCGATAGATACCGACAGGGACAAATAAAAGTCGAAATATGAGCGACAGAGTTCGATAGAGGTAGACAAGGAACGATAGAAATCGATAGAGAAGAGTAGAGATCGATAGGGAACGGTAAAGTTTGATAGGGAACGATAGAGATAGATAGAGAACGGTAGAGACCGGTAGGGAACGGTAGAGATCAATAGGGAGCGGTAAAGATCGATAGGGAACGGCAGAGATCGATAAGGAACGGTAGAGACCGATAGGGAACGATAGAAACTGATAAGGAACGATAGGGAACGAAAAAACTGAGATATTAGCGATAGAGACCTATACAGATCGAAATATAAACGAAGCAGAACGATAGAGACAAATGGGGACAGAAATATGAACAATGGGGACCGATAGGTATCAGTGGAGATCGATAAAGAACGATAAATACGGTTAGGAAACAGCAGAGTCCGATAGGAAATGATACGAAACGATGGCGAACGATAGGGGATGATAGGGAAATATAAGAACCGAAATATTAGCGATAGAGACTGACAGAGATCGAAATATAAGCGATGCAGAACGATAGAGACCAATGAGGACAGAAATATGAGCGATAGATACCGATAAGGAACGATAGATGCCGATATGAAACTGTAGAGGTCGATAGGGAACGATAGGGAACGATAGAAACCGATAGGGAACGAAATATTAGCGGTAGAGACCCACGGAGATCGACATATAAGCGATGCAATAGGATATGGACCAATAGGGACAAAAATGTGAGCAATAGAAATTGATAGAGAACGTTGGAGACCGATAGAGATCGATAAAGGTCGAAATCTGATTGTGTGCGACAGACAGATCGAGTCAGTGTGTGGCGGGTAGAGACCGTTGCTGGGATGAGGGAGAGGGGAGTTTGAGGATGACGATCAGGACATGGAGGGTAAGGATACGGATTGTGAGGATGATGCGAAGCTGGAGTGTATGGGTAAGGATGAGGAAGGGGATCGGGAGGACGTGGGTAAGGATGGGGATTGGGAGGATAAGAATGAGGAAGGGAATCAGGATGGCGCGGGTAAGGTTGGGGATCGGGGGGATAAGGATGAGGAACGGGATCGGGAGGACGTGTGTAAGGATGGTGATCGGGAGGATATGGGTAAGGATGGGGATCGGGAGAATAAGGATGAGGAAGGGGATCAGGAGGATGTGGGTAAAGATGAGGAAGGGGATCAGGAGGACGTCGGTAAGGATGGGGATCGGGAGGGTAAGGATGAGGAAGGTGATCAGGAGGACGTGGGTAAGGATGGGGATCGGGAGGATATGGGTAAAGAAGGGGATCGGAAGGATAAGGATGGAGATCTGGAGGGGAGGATGTGGACCGAGATCTGGAGGACACGGGTAAGGATCAGGATGGGGATCGGAGGGAAGTATAGGACGAGGAGGAGGATCAGGAGAAGGATCAGGAGGCTGCCGGCGGAACACTGACTCCGAGCATTACGTTGTGTCCTATTTATATGCGAGCTTGGTGGTTCTGTCGCGTACTAGGGCAACTTGAAACCCAATCAGCGTTGTATTCTACGAGTAAATGCAGAGTGGAAATTTGGCCTCGCTCATTGGTGGGTTCAGCTTTTTACGGAAAATAAGGCCTAAGAGATGTACACGCAGTGCCTACACCTGTCACCCCTTGCCATTCTTTGTCTTATGATTCGTTTTTTAACTCACCAATAGTACGTGAGTTTTTTTGTCGTTTCGTAATATATTTATCTCGTGTGGATTTATTTCCTGGTTCGTAGTATTTATACATGTGCATTGTTGATTTAATTATAAGTACCATATTGAGTCGAATGTAAGACGCTATTATTATTTTTATATGGTTGACCAGAATCTACAATTCTCAATATATTTCTATTATTTGTTTGAAATCATTTTGAGTAAACAATTAAATTAAATGAATTTTCATATCAATCATATTATTTTCTTTTTTCAAACATGGAACAAACATGTGAGAACAAAGATTTAAGTAGAAATGCTGAGCATTGGACAAGAAATTGAAGTGAGCACAAGCTACTGCTTGTCTGCTTTGTCATTTAAATGCCATGTCTCAAACTTAAATAAGAACAAATCATTCGAATTAACTCTGAACTTACCGACAATTTATACATACCTATTTCCGCCGAACCGATCAAATGACCGGTCTTTAAATGAAAGTTATATTTTTTGCAATTGAATGCAGGTAATAGTCAATTTAGTACGGGCAATAATAAATAAAAGAACCTTTCGATAACAATAAAAGAAAATTTATTTTTTCCATTTCAATTATAAACAGGAAAAGAAAATGAAACATAAATAATAGTCGTACAACTTCTTTCACATAGAAATAACTTATAAATATCTCATTCTTGTCCACCGCATGTTTTACAGCTTACAGGTTTCTCCATTGTACATTTTCCACAAACATATTTCTTACGCCTGGAACAGATTTTGGTTGTTTTATTGTCGTTGCCAATATCTTAGTTCACACGTTTTTCGTACATATGAAATTGTACTTGTTTGTATCTGTCGATGTTCCCTGTATATCTTTTTTTCTTTTTCTTGTTCTTGTGGTTTTTTATATTTCGTGGCAAGTTCTTCTGCTAGCCGAAACAAAAATTCCTGCCGTGATATTTTCTCTCCTATTGTCTATTTATTCCGGCTAAATCAAGAATGTTGAAAAAAATCTGGACAGGCCTTCCACGAGATTTAGATTTTACGCTATATTTTCTTGCCATTCGATCAGCGATATTGCAGCGATGTTGCATCTTACACGATCTCTGCACCTGCGTAATAAGCAATTATAGCTGTATAGTTTTGGAATTGAGACTTCAGAGCAGATAACGTTATAAAAGCACATAAATTTTTCAACCGGTCGAATAACCGGTCGTGGTAGGTCAGGGTAGGCTACATATGTTTCTCATATGAAACGGAACAAGGAGAGAGATAGATATCGAAAAATTGATTATATGTATATTATAGGAAAAGTCGCGTGGTCAAATCGCTGAAAGCGATAACAATGAATGCAGAATTTTTAATCAAAAGTCTAAAAACGGTCACTTGACCGGCCGTGGTAGCTTCAGTGTTAAGAACCAACTTGAGAAGAAATCATTCATCACTACAAGATATTTTGATACATCGTGGAAACGATAAAAAATTCAGACCTGTTTAAGCGAGACAAAATTTTCGCATGAGATGCGAGTTAATGAGAGATGACATCAAAATTTGTCCTATAGTGGAATCACATCGAGAAATAATTGTCTGGCGACATCAGAGTCTCATGTGAGGCACGAATTTCTGTCTTATCGTGGATCTCCGCTTTAATGGAATTAAAGGATACAAAATTTTATTCGATGCAAAATGAAGTAACAAATGTCTGTCAGTGTTTCTGATTTTGATTCCTACCAGAACCAGTAGCGCGGTGATCTAAAACCAGTCACAATCGATATGGAAGGATGTGACACGAAAATGGTAAGAGGGCCGCGAGCCCTCCGAACGGGTGATGTAAAAATACATTGGATGATTGGCTATTCTATAGTTTGTCGATGGTCCTGACACCCTAAATCCGTGTAACACAAAAATACATTGGACGAATGGTCTATTGTCTATTGTATACCTCGTCTGTTCCAGTCAGACGTCACCAGCGCCATCTTCTGTCAGGATCTGGAACTAAATATGGATGTGCGCTCGGGGAGAACCTGGCGGCGGTTTCTGTAAACAAGCAGATCTTTCTCGCTAGATGGCGCCTCTTGGAATTTCGCTATTTACTTCCCGGCTTCTGTCAGAGGTGGCGCCACTTGGAATGCCGATTGTTAATTCGGAGTGTCTGTTAGAGATGGCGCCGCTTGCTATAGCCTTGCGCTCAGTGACGCTGCTGTCGCCTGCACCACAAAACCTTGCATCTTGTCTCCCGGGAGACAAACGCCGTCCTCACCACCGTTCGCCATTACCAAAGTATAGGGACGCGGCTGAAGCGGTATATAAGCAATATACTCGCTTCCTGCGAGAACAATGATATCGTTTATTCGTCTAGAAAGATTGGAAGAGGAAGCAGGCGCGTGAGAGGCTCCTACGCTGGCCATCACTGCTCTACGTTACCTCGTTTTTATCTGTGAACGTCGTTCCATAGCACTTAAGGGAACACTTTCATAAAATCGGGTCTCGACAACTACACGAAGAAACAAACCGTACTCTTCGGTTCTTCAAGTTTCCCGTGCAACGTCGTCGTTCAGCGGTGGGCGATTGAACGAGGAAAGCGTGTGCGTTCGATTAAAAAAAAAATGTACAAACGTTTTATTGCTCAAACGTCCATGCTTGCTCGTAAGTACATGTGATTGCTGGGCGCACGGGTAGCTGGGCACGCATCGAGAGTCACAACACACAGCGACTGTGCCTGCGTTTTATCTCACGGGCTTTGTACAGAACCGCGCATCGAGCGCGCCTTATCGATAACTCTTTGGTCGTAAGCGCCGCTTCTGCATACTTTCGTCACGAGAACAGAGAAAGAGTAAGAGAACGATCCATCAGAGAGAGAGAGAGAAACAAAGAGAGACAGGGAGAAAAAGAGAGAGAGGGAAGCACCGGAGGGCTCGTTTCAAAGTCTTCTCCAGGTCCGTTGACGCGTCTTTATGTACAGGGTCGCTTCACTGAAGCGACGTTCAATTGTCCGCTTTGGGAGTCGACCGAAGGAAAGCAGAGAAGGGTGCAGCACTGAACAGACGTTATCATTCGCTTCTAGACCCGACGATGACCTCTACTTCGTGGCCTGACTTCCGTAATCCACGTACACACGCACCACCTCGCCGCTGTACTTCCGTTGACTCGGCATGAAATAGAAGTCAGGCTGATTAGGCTGAGACGACACGCCACCGGCAGGATTGTGGACACCCTTGGATCGTTGGTACTGATCCCTGCGATCCTGGGTGTAGTAGCCCGGTTGAATCGGCGCCGTATGCCTGGAACCAGGTGCACGAGGTAGACTGTACGTCGCACGGGGTCCCATCATCCTGTTAGGGCCCTCCACCGTGTCCGTGCCCAGTCCGTTTCCGGTAACCTCCCTGTGACGCGGTAAACTGGACACCGGAGGTGGCGGAGCCTTCTCTTCCGTTTCAAATGCCTCGAAAGCGAAGTTCGTGTTCGCGCCCGAGGCGTAGTCTTTCCAAGCGTTGCTGGCAATCAGACGATCCTGAAATGAAATTATAGAATCAGTCTGAAGAATCGACTGACGGTGTGAGGGTACATCGACGGGTCTGCTGTCTCTTCAGCATTACTCGCAAGGCGCCATGCAATTACTAAAACCTGTTGCTTGATAATTTAGCATTGGACCGTGAAGATGAGGATAAGTCCCATGTGCTAGTCAGAAATTGTTCTCAATCGTTTTTCTTTTTTCAATTAATCTCTACCAAAGTGATCCATTGTCAAATGATTCTATGTCCCTACTATAGTAGAGATCACCTGAATAAGCAGTCAAGGTAATAAAGTCGGCTTGCAGAGTGTCTTCTAGCCTTTAATATGATTCTTTTTTGCTCCTAACGAACTATATACGTAGTTCTGTTTCATTCATACATGAATGGAAAAAGACGCTAGGCTAAACATCAGGAGTATCCCCACTACAAGATCCATCTCTGTTAACGTCACTCCTTCAGCGTCCAATACTAAATTATCAAGTACCAGAACTTTGAAGTCATCAATTTTGCAATATAGACAGAGTTTGTTGCATGGCTCCTCACGCGCTGTAACTGTCACATCTGCAACGAATCCTGAAGAAGCATGCATCAAAGTTACACAAAGTGTTCCAGTCACGTTGACCGACCCTCAGTGTTAGAAAAATGACAGTAAGGGAGTGAAGAGAAGGAAAACAGTGTTCCACTCGCGTCCAAAACGAATGCAAATGATAGGAGGCTGGAAAAAGAGAGGAGACAAGAGAAACAGAAGGCACAGACAGACAGAGAGGAAGAGAGAACCAGTACAGAAATACCTGGATTAGCGAGCAAACGAGCGTACACGATGAATAATGTTAGCGCGCCGATCGTGTACCGAATGCGAACCTCTACCAGCTTGGATTAGGGCGATGCATATCGTACGGAGCGTGTTGGTGATGATGCCGAAGATGATGGTGGTGGTGGTGATGATGGTGATCGCCGTTTTGTCGATGATACCGCGTCGCGTTCGTACGATGAATCGGGTTGGTCGCGTCGGAAGAAGCCAGAGGCAGCGAGTACACCCTCTTTACCCGCGATGAGAGCGAAGAGCGCGGATCATGCAACACAAGCGAAGCAGAAGATCGTTTCCGGTTCACAAAGAGTGAGAATAGTGTGAGGGTCGAACTCATAGGCAGCTGGGTCTCTAGCTCTGCGCGTCTCAACTAACAAGGAAAGGTACCAAAGCGGTCGTCTCAGATTTTAATGAGCTCCCTTTGCATGTTGATAGATCTTGTTATCCAGAATCTTCTTGCACATGGTTTTGGGCGTAGACGGTCAATAGTTGAAAAGATATTTAATGTAAAAAGAAACTCTGCGTAGCAACCTTGAGCATAGACGACTGCTTCATGCTCTGGTACTTGAAAACAGGTGTTACATTAAAAATGCTTTGACATTAAATATCTTTTCAACTGTTGGACGTCTACGACCAAAACCATGTATAGGGGGATTCGCAGTAACATGATCTATCGACATACAAAAACTTATTAACCCTTTGACTGCGATTGGTGCCCACAGGCTCTTGACAAAGCCGCTTGCCGCGTACTGTCGACGCCTATAGGCGTTCGGCGCAATGGCTCATTATGTACTGCTGCAGTTTGGCCGCATGCAGCGTTCGCCTCGCTTCCATGTAGTCCGCAGTCAAAGGGTTAAAATCTGAGAGTCCAGTTCGGTAGCTTTTCTTGTAAGCACCATTTATGATACTCGAGTAGCCGTGAAATACTCAAAAAGGAAATTGTTTACAGAGTGTCCCATTTGAATCATTCTACGAAAGTATCTCTGAAACTAATAGTGACATCGAAAAAGATTTCGGAGAAAAGTTGAATGATTTTAATGGAGACATAATGTGGTGTCGATAGTTTTTTTATGGGTGGAGATGTTTGTTTGTTTGAGTGGAACTATATATTTTTTACCGATTAATCTCTTTTTGAAAAAATGTTAGGGTGTTTGTATCGAAAAACTATTAGTTTAGTAAGTATTTTAATTTTTATTTTGTAAAATACTCGTGGCTGCAGATAGAGCAATATTCAAATCAAAATATCTTCTAAAATAATTGTTTTTTTGACAAGAACACCCGAACATTTGGTTCATTGTAAGTTATTCAGGAACCTGATCCTCTAATTGTTTCGAGCGGTGTATATGGTTCCATTTAAAGAAAAAGGTAACCTTCACATGTCCGTTACGTCTTCGCCCATAAAGAAACTACTGACAGCACATTGTATCCTTCTCAAAATCACTCAACATTTGTCTGAAATCTTTTTCGACATCGTTAATAGTTTCAAAGATATTCGCATTGAAAAGTTCAAATGGATGTATACCGTACTCGGGTAGTTTGACACACCTAAACAGGTACTTAATAGGTCTAGTCTCAACCACGGTTAAAGGGATGATCCAAAAAGAGGTCAAACAAATGACAAAAAAGTTAACACAAACTTGCATCCAAAAACGCTTGATCAATGAGTTATGAGAATGATGACTCATTGGTGAAACTGTTCTTTATTGCACTGATAACATAGATAAGCCGCTGATTCATGGAAACATGTGTTACTTTAAAACACCTGCGTTGACTGAAGTTTACTTTAATTAATTCCAGAACGGTACAGATACACTGGCACATTCCTGTTTCTGAATCAGCAAAACATCTAAAGAATTATCAAACCGATAAGAACAGTTCTCCTAGTGAACCTTCTGTGTTAATCTGCCAAGTCACAATAAAGTATTTTTGGATATCAGTTTACATAAACTTTCTGCACTTGCTGGATCTCTTAACAATCTCTATAAAATTGATCACATTTTTGGGCACAGAAATACTTCATCACTCTCAATAAAAGGAATAGCTTCACTTAAACTACATTCAAAGACTATGCTTCATAGACCACAAGACACGTTTCAAATTGGCAATGCAGAAACAAAGAATACAATGATTCTTGTTGCAAGCTATGATGAAGTCTGAGAAGCTTAAAGATTCTACAGCTAGACACGAGAGAGCTAGAAGAAGAAACGAGTTTGCTTTTTAGATACTGGTACAGGTTGAGAATAAGTTCTAGGTCGTGACAGCGCTATGAGCTCAATACAAAAAGAGTTAGACACACATAATACAAAGAAGGAGGTAAATTAGGACGCGAGCAGAAACAGCGGGAGAAGAAATTACATAAACAGAGAAGGGGAACATTGAATGATAGGGTGTGTACCTTGGTCGCCCTTCTTCTTGAGGATCTGTAGAGCGTGCAGCTTGCTTGCAGCAGAGCGAGGGCTAGCAAAGCCGCGACGCAACCGACGACGATGTACAGCTTCGTTGCATCCAGGAACAGGTCGGACGTGAGCGACGATCCTTCGTCCGCGTCTCCTCCACCCAAGTCATTTACTAGAGACAAAAAAAGTACAATGTCCAAGTTGGATCGATGCCTTAAAACTTATATATAATATAAATACACTGTACGAAGCTAGAGATACTTAAACACATTCTTAGCTTGTCATTAATAAACTTGCTTTGTTAAGTCTGTTATAATAATGAACAGCGTTGTCCTCGAGTGGCGGAATGTCTAAAGATATAATGGAATTAAACATAACATTGCAAATAAGCTAATGAATTGTTATTTAAATTTGGATCACTTGAGACTGCCAATACAAATGCTTTGATAAGAAATGTTTGAAAACTTGATTAAGATGATGAAGGTTTTTTCATCTAAAATTAAATGACCTCACCGAGATTCTGAAGGACTAGTACGTGCAAAAAAAATGTCCTTTACACACCTCGAGGAGCTCTGATGATCAAGTACTGAGGATCGACGCTGAGTGCACCGACTTTTCCGTTAACCAGAGCTTCTTTCAACGCCTTTTCCGCCGCTGCACCAGTATCCAAAGGTTTCAATGATCTTCCTTTGACTTCGTTCTTGTCCAACATCAGATCCATGCGCGCGATAACGCCGTTCTGCTCGTCGTCCCTGAACAAAAGCCACAAACAGTCAGAACATTTAATAACTCGTTCGTCGGTGTTTTACGTTGTGCGAACTCACTTTTGTAGTTCGTTCAGACGAATTTGATAGTAACCCGGCAGCTTATCGAAAACTGGACCAAAGCTGTCTGATATCCTGTTCGAAATGACTTCGAAGTCTGGGCTGTCTGGAGTGGGAACTATGAAACCGTCGCCCAGGTTTATCAGTTTCACTTCAACGTCGTAATGCAGTCTTGGAGGTGCCGGTGTGGTAACCTCTTCGAGTTCTGTACAAATTTCGCAGAAAAACCGTAACAGACTTTGGTAATTCTTCGTTCAATTTCTAATTATAGTGAGTTTTAGAGAAAGAGAAAGAACCTTCAAGGCCGCAAGATTTGATGCATATCCTTTCAGCGGAGACAACAGGAACGCTGTCGTGTTTGCGGATTTTCTTGCTGACAGCGTTGTAGATACCACCCTTGACGGGGTACATCATGTACAGGCAGTGATCGTCCGTGAAGGAAAGATCTCTATTGTCCTTTGTTATCCGTTTTCTCGAGAACTTTAGTGTCGTTATACCGTCCACTTTGCTGCCGCCTGTGTTGAAAATATCTTGAGACGGATCGAGCAAAGGAGCGTTGTACCCGCTGATCCAGGTGTCCATGAGAAAAGCTCGGCCAGATTTGTCGTCCACCCAACCTAGCACTGCGTCCGTTTGTGACTAATCACAGAAAAGCATATTGTAACTTACTATTTGATACATTGTAGGAGAATAAAAGAATTTCTTAATTAGGTGTTGTATCGCAATTAACGCATACCATTTTATCGTCGTTAGAGAATCCAATACCAGTCCATGTGTTCGTGTTTTTCGTGGAAATGACGAATGACAAGTGATCCTACAATTATTATGAAACATTGTATATTTTAGAAACCTTCAAATTGCAGAAGGATATGCGCGTTAATATTAATAAAAATTGAATTACTTTTCGTCCTTTGTATGTCCATTGTACAGAATATTCGCAGGTACCGTTTTCAGGTACACAGTTTCTTGGATAACGCCATTCACCGTGGCAGCTTGATGTCTGCATCGTGGTATCACCGTTCATCATTTCCTGCGTCTTCTTTTCCTCTGAAAATATTCACAGGAACATGAAACATTAACTAATCCTCGGTTAGATTTAAAATACAGAGTTTTCTGATCAAACCTCGTATTCCAAAAAAGGGTTCTCGCACGAAAAAGTGACTTTTGGATTAAACTCACCGAAGAAATTGAACGTCGCTACACCCCTTTGCGATCCGTGACCGTGATACTTGAGCTCGTCGGCCTTGTAGAAGTCCTTCACGCTGACCTTGGCCTTCTCGATCCCGCTCGGCGGGTGGTGAACATAATTTCCGGGTTCCTGCCCTTTCGCCCATATCACCTGCATGTTCCCGTCTACGATTTCGTGGTCTGTCGGCTCGTTGCTGGCCAACTTTCTTCTGAACAGTATAGTCGTCACGCCGTCCCGTTCGAAGCCCATGGCGGCGGTTAAAGTTTCCCTGCCACCCCAATATTCGTCCTTCCTTGGCGTGGACCTATCCCTGGTATAGTAATCGCCGATCCTGTGACTGTTGCCTCGTGCGGTTCCGATTATAATGTCGGTGCAGTCCATGGGATTGAAGTCGTGTTTCGGAGTGTACTTGTGTCCTGGTCCCGGTACAATCGCTTTTGATGAAGAACAACCAGGTCAGATTATTCATTATTGAACGATGAACACGTTGACTGTCGACAATATATCGTTAGTTCAGTACTATAACTAGGTAACTCGAATTGTAGTAGCAAAAGTAGGTATCTCACAATTTAATTGATTATAACTAATTAAGACGTTAAATTCTTATAAAAATTGTTCATAGAGATGCATTATGGTCTCTGTGACTAGACTCATTAAACAAATGAGTTGTACAATACATTGCTACTGACAAATTAATCGATTGACGTGGTTATCTCAGAGTAATAATTTTCAGTGACCTAGTTATAGCACTGGACTGCTTACCCTGTCGTCGGAAAGGGTTCGATCGGAGTACACGTGTAATCATACATCAGAATTTAATTAAATTTCTTAATAAACAATAAAAGAAACGTTCATTTATTTACTATTTAGAGAAAAACAATGAAAGGTATAATAAATGCTCGGCATTGGAAGTAAAAGCCCAATCACACCGATCAGAGTGGTCGGCAGTCAACGTGTGAACCCTTTGACTGTGAACAGCGCCTTTAGGCGTTCAACATTAATTGATCAGTAGACTGCGGATGTTTATGCAAATATATATTTTTATTTTTAAATATTATTGTACTCCAATATACATAAAAAAGCGTGTCCTCGACAAAAATGGTCTTATCTTGTAAAGATTTCAAGATCATGCCTTCTACTTCGGTAACTTCTCAAGATAAGATTTTTTTACATACTCGGATATGCTAAAACGCCTAACCATCCGTAGTCTAGTGATCAGTAGGTGCGAACAGCGTCTTTACATACGTCACGTGTGCCGTACGCGGCGAACGCCTTTGTTTCCAAGTGCTCCACAGTCAAAGGATTAAAAATGAAACTTCTTAGCGTATCATGAAGTTACAATTCAGTATTGAATGGAAAATTGACACAGTTCGTGATATTGCAGTAGAGGCACAAAGTATTTCTCATTTTACGCTCCCCTGATTTCCTATCTTTATTACATTTCTGAGTGCTTCTGCAGCAATTAATTGTCTGTTCTTCTCTTTGAAATACCCTATTAGAGCTTAAGAAGAGTATTCTACGCATTACTGTCAAAATTAGGTTCAAATTTCCAATGTATGATAATGATATAATATTTTGCAGTGTATATAAATATTGAGAGGGGGATTGGAATGCAAATAATCCGCAGTGTTTTAGAAATTGCATGTACAGCTGCACCGCTGTCACTTGCATACACGTTACTGGGACGTTACGCGAAAGCGAGAGGGAAAGCTGATATTAAAACAAAATACAGATAACTTATTAACGCAGTACTCTACACTGATGTTCCATCTGGAAATGTTTTTACGTCGTGTTAGTGCTAACGCTACTGATTACGTGAATGTGTTATTGATTTACTTTGATTACTCCTTACTTTCTACGTGTACTACTCGTCTCGCAAAACTTCTCACTTGTACAAACTTTCTTTCAACGAAGTCGCCGAAGCTCTCACACCTTAAACGGGGTACCTGTATCATTCTACGATGACCACAAACCAGCAAACTTTACTTCAGCATTCTACCAACATTATACTTTTGTTCAGTAACACAAACACTACATTCAACTGGATATATACGTGTCCTTGGTGTTTCAGAGTTGATCGTAGAACGTTTACTAAACACTGAATGGACCCAAATGTTGGGAGTTGTACAGGATGAGACATCTAAGAGGGTACACATAATTACTTCGTGATTTAAATGAGAAATCGAAAAATGTCTCATAAAAAAGTAGAATGGTTGCTTAAGTGACATACTCTGGTAGAGATAATTTTTTTATTAGGTCAGGCGTAGAGGCCAGATGAAGTCTTTTTAATGGAATGCCGTATGTTTTTTATAGAATGTAAAAGATAATTTAAAACTGAGTAAAAATGTATTCAGTCATGTATGGTCTAAAGATAATGTTCAACGAGATATACAGACTTTAAATTTTATTTCAAGGAGATGCAAGAGTCGACTGGCACATTGATAAAAGTCGTAAACAATTGAATGTAACACTGGGGATATCATTAAAATATATCACCCATAAAT
Organism: Macropis europaea; assembly: GCA_916610135.2. Taxonomy (NCBI): domain Eukaryota; kingdom Metazoa; phylum Arthropoda; class Insecta; order Hymenoptera; family Melittidae; genus Macropis; species Macropis europaea. The sequence goes on along the minus strand of OU744345.1, from coordinate 16,653,747 downwards.
AAAATAAAACATGACATTTACTATCATGCACTTACAAACCTTCTTCTTGAACATTACATCAGAGATCAATGGCCAAGCCAATTCAAATTTGCAATATGTCAGTCGTATCAGCACCACCCTGTATACAAATTACCAAAACTCAGACTCTGATCTTGGGATTATAGGACCGCTAAAGGCGACATTTATTCTTTAAAATCTCTTAGACTACTGATAGTCCACGCAAACGGCTGACCATGAGTTTAAGTCTTTTTTCGGTCCTCAATTTATCTATGAACTTTCACCGAAATGGGTGTGTAATACCTTGTGTGGTCCCCTTGTTAGATGTCTCACTCTGTATGGTGTGAAACACGTCGGTCAACATCGACTCCGTATAATATATAAGCGTGCGCAGAACATACGGAGGAGAAGCGTCGAATCGGCTGATTAGCTCGTTACCTTTTGTAGCGCTCGATTTGGGGCCCGATTTTGGCTCCGGTTCCGAGGTCGGTTCAGACTTTGCCTCCGGCTCGGACTTGGGTTCCGGTTCAGACTTTGGCTCTGGTTCGGAACTGGGTTCTGGTTCGGACTTTGGTTCTGGTTCTGATTTAGGTTCTGGCTCAGATTTTGGCTCCGGCTCTGAACTGGGTTCCGGCTCAGATTTTGGCTCCGGCTCTGAACTGGGTTCCGGCTCGGATTTCGGTTCGGGCTCTGAGCTGGGTTCCGGCTCGGATTTCGGCTCCGGTTCAGAGCTGGGCTCCGGTTCAGATTTTGGTTCGGGATGCGAGACAGGTTCCGGATTGGACCTTGGTTCAGCGTTGGAAACCGGTTCTGGATGGGACTTAGGCTCAGGTTCAGAACTGGGTTCTGGTTCTGATTTAGGTTCTGGTTCAGACTTTGGTTCTGGATGAGACCTTGCCTCGAATTTACTGAGAGCTTCTGAATGACCTTTTACTTCTGTTCTGGACTTGGATTTTGGTTCAGCTTTGGAAATCGGTTCTGTCTGGGATTTAGGCTCAGGTTCAGAACTAGGTTCTGGTTCTGATTTAGGCTCTGGTTCTGATTTAGGCTCTGGTTCAGAACTAGGTTCTGGTTCAGAGTCGGGTTCTGGATGAGATCTTGCTTCAGACTTAGTGAGAGATTCTGAACGAAGTTTTAATTCGGTTTTGGATTTGGATTCCGGTTCAGACTTTGGTTCAGGCTCGGCTGGAGGTTCTGGATGTGATTTAGGTTCTGGCTCGGAACTGGGTTCCGGTTCAGACTTCGGTTCGGGTTCAGACGAAGGTTCTGCATGTGATTTCGGCTCTGGCTCGGATTTGGGTTCGGGTTCAGACTTTGGTTCTGGTTCTGAGACGGGTTCCGGTTCGGATTTTGGCTCTGGTATGGGTTCGGGCGTGGTGTTGGTGCTGTTGACAGTGCTCGGCTCGGCGACGGGTTCCCCTGTGCAACAAAGCATCGATCGTCGTGCAACTACCTACTGCTTACATTTTATACGGACCACCACCTCGTGCGTAGTGTCTCGAACGAGAGGAGGGACGCCAAATATTATACTACTTATTGGAAAGCAAACTACATGTTGCTACACTATGTAATTACGGGAAGCGGGAGGGTCCTTCAAATATACGAACTTTAAATATGAGCACGTACCTTTCGCAGAGGACACTTCTGTTTCCGGAGACCTCTTTTTCCGTCCTGTGAATAGAAAACATGTTTTAGGGACATCAGAGGTATTCGAGGCCACTTAAAAAGGTAAGTCACGCTGTGGTTCAACCCTTTCACTACTAACGTCGATTATGGTCCTCCGTGAAACTACCTAGGGATACAAGCGGCGAGTATAGTCGCCTTTGGCAAAACAATCTACTACTAGCGCAAACTATAATCGCTGAGAGAAGAAAAACTGCTTCATCAACTAATTGTCTGTTAGGAGTTATAATTTGTTAAATTAAAGTTGTTATGCAAATTGTATGTTGTTGTTTATATTGCAAATAGATACGACCCATAAGGCTATTCGATATTGCCAATTTTTTATCAGACGCTGATACAGTGAAAAGGTCGTTCTCGAAAAATATTGCGAACATAGAAAATTGACACACGCTATTATGTTCGTTATAAAAAACAGTAAAACTTATTCCTGTTTCATTTTTTCCGTATATTTACGATGTATGAAAAAAATGCTAGTTAGTAACTACGTGAATACCCTGTATTTTCAAGTCCGCTAACGATTTCATAACTTTTTAACAATTTATTTCAAAGGGTCCAGCCGAATAAGAGGGTCAGAAGTGCCCTCAAACCAAATTCGATTTGCAATAAGCCGACGAAAAAATCGGTTTTTAATTTTTTTTAACTACGGCGCACCAAACCGAAAAATCTGAACAAAATTCAGGATAACAGCAATAACAATATCTACTTACAGCAAGAATATAAATCTAGTTTCGAGACTGCTTCAATACAAAACCGGCATTTTTCTGCATTCTTTTTGCGTTTTTTATATTTTACAACTTGGATTTTCAATTTAAAAATCTGAAAAAATTCCATAATATGTGTCAGGATATCTGAAATGTCTTCGAATTTTTTCAAAATTTGTCATGCAATAGTATAGGAGAAATTGGGCAAAAACATGATTTTCAATTTTTGCCTTTTACTACCCTGCAAGTCGAGATACAAAGTTGAAACTTGGCACAAAATAGGTCTCTTTTGATAAGCTACCGAATGGCCTATTGCAAATCGAATTTGGTTTGGGGTCACTTTTGACCCTCTTATTCGGCTGGACCCTTTGATATGTGTCCTAACACTCATGAACGGGAGCGTAAGTCACCGTAGCAGCACCAGTAGAGAGCAAAGGGTTAACACGTTCCATGCCACAGTGAAAAATTCCATAATTAGTCAGACGCGTGAAAATAAGTTTCTATAAATACATATAACGTTAAAAACACAAACATTGAATCGTCTTATGATATACCATTCATTTGGTACTATTATTGTGGGGTTCGTTTTAATTGGAATATAAAGAATATTACCATATATTTAGAACAATCGAATTTGGTGCGTGGGGCGCATACGACCCACGCGGCACGGAACGTGTTAAACGCCTTACGCTGCACAGAAAAAAGAAAAACAAAGGAATTAATTTTTACCTTGTTTGGTGCTGACACGGTAAGTCACACTGGTCTGCACGGTGACGTCGCCATCAGGGCGAGAAGTCGCCGCCACGGCCACATCATGAGCTTTGGCTGATCTCCTCTTGGTACCAGACCTTTCGGTTCCACTCTCAGGCTCGGGCTCAGGTTCGGGTTCGGGTTTCGGTTCCGCTTTTGGCTCGGATTCCGGCTCCGGTTCAGATTTTGGTTCCGGCTGCGGCAACGGCTCGTCCTTCGGTTTTTCTCGAATGTCCGGGAAAGCTCTACAAGCTGGAGACAAATCGCTTGGTCGCCAGCCAACGCCGACCCAACTCGTGCCGTTCACTACTATCACCCCCTCGAGCTCTTTGCTCTCCTTCAGTATTCGCCAATAGAACGTGAAATTATCCGAGAACTTTTTTATCGTGTACGAGTCCAGATCCATATCGATGGTCTTGATCGGGGATTCTGTTTAAAAAATTATTTACGTAAGGAATAAAATATTCATGTCCTAACGCATTGTTGACCGGCTGTTTCATTCAGAAAGTGTCAACAGCCATTTAAATAATTGAATATTAAAATGTAGAAATCTAAATACACACAATCAATAATACTACAATGACAAGCTATAGAATTTTGTACTGTAATAATTGCATAAGTTGCTGCATGTGCAAACACGAGTATAGTCGTGACCGGTCAACAATGTGTTAACGATGCTGTGTTTTAAAGAGTCAAAAAGGCCGACAACGTGGCGCTCGTTCGTCTTAGACTTATTTATGACCAGCTGGAGGACTGCTTTGGGTCTATGTACCGAATGTATGGCTTGATACTATTATTATTACACCATTTCGCCTTAGACTTGTTTATGACTGGCTTTAAAACTGTTTTGAATCTGTACATCGAGAGTATGACTTGATGGGTGGACACCAGGCGTTAGCCAGCGATTCTAAGTCGCACGGCTACGCAGTGTCTATTGATTGAAGAGACATGAGATTCATTTTAAACAGTTGGATTGGAACGATGTACTGTACGCATCTTTTGTTACATTTGCTAAAACTGGAAACGACGTGGCACGAGAAGATAAGCAGGAACTCCAAAGAGAGAACTTCTTTATCACTGACCCAGCATCAGGGGTATTGTTTCACATCTAGTTTCTACGATGACTTGAAACAGGTTGACCGGCCCACCCTGTATAACGGGTATAACAGCGAACGTGTCTGGTTTATGAATATCGTGCAGCATAATAGCGTTGGAATGTATCCATTCAGCGCGTTGTAGAAATGAAGATAGAGACTGTTGCAAGAAAGTAGTTCCCGTTCGAACAGCGCCGTCGGTGCATCCAGACTCTTCGGTGGATGGGTGAAACTTACTTTTCGCGCAACCGGGACCAAACCAGCCAATGTTGCAGTAGCACTGCTTGGTGGGCGCGGTCGTGCCGCCATTGTCGATGCACGTGCCCTGAATACCACAATCCGAGTCGTCCAAGCATTCCTCCTTAAATTCGCACCTTGCACCGTGGTACAGGCGATCGCATCTGCACCGAGCCAGAAGATACCGTCCGTGGCCGCTACAGTCCTCTCTGTATGCCTTCCTCTCGATGATCTAACGAACACAAGTCACAGAGTATTAGATAATGCCTTCAAGAAGATGCATCTTTAAAAAATTACTAGAGTATTCGTAGATTCTGCTACTGGAACTTGATTAACACGTTCACCGTCACGACGGTCACCGGTAACCGACAGTGATTGTGAGCTTTCCGTTCACCGCGACGACGGTCACCAGTGACGTCACTGTTCGCCACTATTAACCCCTTGTCTTTCGATTTTTGATTTCGAGTCACGTATAACTCGTTATTGCAAGGCAAGGAATTAATGTGTAGAACACGCAGTTGCATACATTTGTAACATTATGACTATATTTAGTAATAGTAGAAGGGCATAGAATATTGCATGTAATATTACATATAATATTTGTGAATTTATAATTCAATATTATTATTCAATGCCGTAGTTCATTATTCTTGTTCCAACTAACGTGGTTGGCGTGAACGAGAAGTCAGTTAACAGACACTTGGCGGTGAATGCGTTAAGATAATTATACAAGGTGTCCCAAAAAGGTTGTACAACCTTAAAACTGCAGATTCTCCATACCAAAAAGAATCGAGAAAGCCTTGTCTTTTGCAATCTGTGGCTTTGTTTTCGAAATATAAGCGATTAAAAAATTGAGTATTTGCTGTGTGTGCGTGTGCCTTTCTAACCGACATGGTGTGGCAGCATATTTAACTCTTAGAAGACTGTTAAAAGCGATTTGCACGTGAAGTGATAGACGCTCTTCATTTTGCAGGGTAGTCTAGGACTTGAATAGCGAACTTTTTCGCACGGAATCGTTGGAAAAATCGTAACGGAGAGGGATAAGGTAAAGTCAGTGACCCTAACGACTGGGAACTCCTGGACTTGGAGTTCTCGTCATGCTGCTGCGGTGTAGACTTTTCAAATCATGGTTTTCAGGATGACCAGGAGTTGCAAAATGGAACATAGACGATTTTTGTAAATTCTGAATTGACTCTGTCTACATTGTTTTGGTCACCGATTCGCCTTAGTAGTAACGACCCATATAGACTGTTAAGTGTTTAAGACACTCTGTTAGACACTCCCTTTGAACAAGCACTCTGTCAACCATGTCTCTCACTTGTCAACCATAATTGCAATAAACTTAAGTGAACACAAACTACTGAGGACACCTTGTGTAAATTAACAAACGCCAACCGAACAATGGAGAATAGACTTCGGGTTCGTTATGAAAAGTGTGAACAGGTGGAAACACAAGAATTCCCAATAGTAGAACAGTTCATGCAACTGAATGTTGCTTAACAATTTGTAAGTTTTCGGGAATTATATTTAGCTATTCTGATTCCTTGCTGTAAATTACGAATGATCAACAGACTTCATCATAGCCACTGAGGTACTTTTTATGAGACCACGAAACCCACAGTTCTTCGCAATCCCTCCTTCGTAGACTGTTTCAGAACTCTGCGCATTCTGAACAATTTTACATTTTATTTTGGGTCAGTCTGCGTGATACTTACATCGATGTCGGCGCAAGACCAAAATCTGTAACTGAGTCCCCATTCCTCGGCTTCACGCAGAAGTCGAATCGTGCAGTCGGTGCACGTAAAATTCTGGGGTAACTGCACGGTGTAACTCTGCGCCCTATAAAGTCCACGAATTTCGCTTTTAATAATACGGCGATAAATTTGTCAAGTATGCAAGAGAATTGGCAATTTCAACTCACGTAGCATCATCCTCGACGAACTCGCTGTTCCGGGTCACGGGAGTCAGATCGATCAACGGCCTGTCGAGGGCGTCCAAGATTTGCAGTCGAAATCCACCCTGGAAACACACAAAACGGTCAACTGTATTTTCGTTTTATATTTTTCATCTTCAAACATGATTATCATCCTGTCACGCTCAATTAAAATAGTGTAATTGCAACAATTATAGTATTTAGAGTAGACTTAGGTCCCTACGCGTAGGCAGACATAGCTAAACTTCGAACGCATGTTTCACGAAACTATGTTTTCCAAAATGGTTTTCACAATATCTCAGGCTGTAATCAACGCATTGCCTTGAAATTTAAAACACACGTTCAGGAAAACAGTAGGTTTCTTTTGACGAACGATTTTGTTGACATTTCTGGTTTAAAACATATGTAATAATATAATAGAAATTTTGTAGCGAAAAACTAAAAAACTTTAATAAATTTTTTGATTGTCAATTTTCAAAGAAAAAAAATAAACCTCCGTCAAAAGAGGGGAAGCACAGAAGAGTTTATAAAAAAAATTCGTTTTTCTGTTTTACAAAAGTCAAAATCGTACAATCGTGTACACCATCCATCCGTGTACGAAAAGGACACGTTTTGCGGGAATCAGTGTACTTCGTTCAAAAATTGATATTTTTTAATACAATTTTAAACACAGAGAGCTCAAGATACGTCCCATTAAACTTTAAAATATCAACAGAATCGCATTTTTACTTTCTTCGCATTTCAAGCCCAAAGAACATCCACTTTTGATCACACTAGAGTAACTCCCTTTAACAGGTTGACTGCCGTGAGGGTCACCGGCGCACGACATTTTATTTTACTAAATAATTACTAACTCTATTACAATTTTTAATATAATTAATATTGTGATACGAATAGAAGGTCAAAACTATGCAACAGAATAATTATACATATATATTTTTCTTCGTGATTTGTGTTTGAAACGGGATATTCTGGTATGTCTGACCAGGTACGGGAGTTTTCACTGTCAACGTGTAAAGGTCCATTCACACTTTCAGACACGTAATTTTCGATACTATTTACTTTGTACGAACCGCGTCTTTCGCTGTTTATTTCGTACGACGTACGGGCAAGGCGGATGGAAGTGAGGCGCTAAAAGCCGCTATACTGGCTCAGACATTCTATGCAGACTACTCCATAACAAGAACCGCATTAATAATAGTTTTTCTCAGGTTTTCGCTGTTTGTTTCATTTTATTCACATATGTGAATTTGGAATTTCACCGAATTTACTTTCCTTTGCCTCAAATGTAGTTTATTTAATTACTCTTTTACAAATAACTCCGATCAATGTATCATTAGAAAACTGAAATCAATAAAATAAGCAAAAAAAATAGCACTAAAAGTAGCAAGAAAATATGAAGTATTATAAACAATAACATTTGCAAAGGCAAACTCAATTCAACCTCAAAAGTTAACATTATAATTGTGAACTGCCACACAGAAATAGTCACTGAGAATGTGAAACAAACTCATTGTCAGCACAGGCATACCTTTCGATCATGATAAAAGTAACAGTGAAAGGGTTTACCCATTTGCAGCATACGGAAGGATGGAAAATGTGCCCTTATCACCAACTTTTTTTGTTATTACATCTGAGTACTGCGCGCACATGTGCGTTCTGGTGATAACGACCAGGAAAATCGCGCGCAGATATGCGCTAATGATACGAATGGGTTAAAGAATATCTGTCGTGTCTACAGATGTGAATGCACCTTTAAAAGGATCGGAGTCGATTTCGTTTGTAAACGCAGGCTAGTCACGAGCCGCAGTCGTTTCGGTTCCAATGAGTGAACTTTCGTGCGGTTTCTTTGGGTACGTTCGCGTCGGAAACGGGAAACGGTCCAGAGGATGTTGAGACATCGATCGCGCACCGGATAGCGGTATCGGGTACGCGCTTATCGCGATTCCGTCGCATAGAAACTGGCCTTCCGGCCGTTCGGTCGCGATGAAACGGGACGAAGAATACAAAATCGTGAGCATCCGACGGTCAACGCTTTCTCGCCGAACTCGCAGTTCTTCCGTTACGAAAGCACCGGTTTTATGAAACGTCCACCGAATCGGAAATAGGAAGAGGCCAGACGGCGAAACTGCGGACTCGTCGTGTAACGAGCAGCCACGTAACGAGCAGTAAGTACGTCGGTGTGAATCCAACGCCACCGACTGAACGTTCAAGGAAAAGAACCGTTATTAATTGGTACGTGCACGGGAAAGACATTGTACGCCTCCTGAATCGCTGGCCGAAGTTCGATAACCGAATCACCTCTGGATATCCTGTGACGTTATTTCACCACGTTCACTGCCATGGCACCCATGTACGGAGTGAACCATCGAGCGTGACCACCTTAACGCTAGTGCGGTCTTCGTTTTCTTTTTGACTCACGGTGTCTTCATTTATTTAACCCTCTATAGCCCAAATTTTTTTCGTGGCTATAAAAAAATCAATACAACGTGAAACCGACAAATATCAACCTCTAAATACAAATTAACAATGTACTTATGAATTCTTTGTTATGACTTTTTTTTTATGTCTCATGTTAGAGTTGATAATCGCTACAAAGAATCTTTTTGGTTACCAGAGAGATGTTATAAAACAAGATGTATACGACACATTGCGGCAAAAAATTGAGTTAGATCAACAAGATATCGATATATTGGTATGTGACTTCAAAGTCACACCGGGCTACAGAGGGTTAACCCTTTGATTGCGGGCTACTTGGAAACGAGGCGAACGCTGCGTGCGGCCGAGCTGCGGTAGTACATAGAGAGCCATTGCATCGAACGCCTATGGGCGTCGACAGCACACGGTGAGCGGCTTTGCAAAGGCCTATAAGCGCTGATAGCAGTGAGAGGGTTAAAAGACTTTCACAATGACGGCATTATAATACAGGGTGCATCAGTGAAGTGGGAACTTTTTAAAATGCGATTATTAAATGAATTTTCATTTTAACATAAATTTGCTTATATATATTTGTTAGATATAATATGCCGTTTTATTTTTTTCATAAATAACACTTGATAAGTGAGCACCATATCGATCCATGCAATCATCTAATCTCAATATTGTAACATATTATTATTACGATACTATTGCTGTTCAACATTTTATAAAACTTACTAAAAACTTGAGACTCCGGTCAACGGTGACCGCCACGGCAATCAACGTGTCAATATTGTAATAACAATATTAGATGATATCTACGCGTTCAAAACGTAAAATAATCATTTCCTCCGCGATTTATATTTCAAACATCTCTTTTGCTTCCATTTTAAATCACAGTTGTTTGCCCAGCCTCAATTATTTTCTATTGCATCAGGAAAGGAAGGAGATACGCGAAGTAAAAACTTGACCAATGTAAACGCGGTATTTCTTGCAGATGATGGTCACTGTTTACGAAAGTTCCGTCAGAAATTCTTGTCAGAGGAGCTGAAGTGTTTTCGAACGGCGTACATGATCGCGTCGGCTCTCGAAACGAGGAGAAAGGGAAGAGGTGGTTGTGAAGTGGTACTGCTTCGCACGGCGCACACCTGCAGTTTCTAGCGTTATTGTCGAATTTTTCTCATGCCAGGGATATTTTCGCGTGCAGAATTTGCCAGCAGCTTAGGCTATCCGCTCGAACGTCTCAAAACCGGTCGGCTGGAAGGAAAGATGGCGTCGACAGAAGGTGTAAACATGCGAATTCTTTGATTAAAAGTCACCCTTCACGCTTTACGTTCATTCTCGGCAAGCTAACCCCTTACCGTGCCACAACGAGCCTCCCTCGTGATGCAGATTATCTGTATGTAATAAATACGAGTTCCACTCAAGTATAAATTTTGGAAAATTTTGTATTACGGCAGCTTCGACTGTCAGAGGATTATGCAAATCAAACTGTACATGTTGATAAATATTCTTGAATAATAAACTTCGGTGCAGATGGTTATTGTAAAGATCGTAAGGCGAGGGATTAATAGTGATATCCTTCCACGTTGTAACTTATCTCCTGTGGAATATCTTTCTTATTACAATTTTATAGGCGTGGACAACTAATAAACAATTTTCATAAAAATTGATCAGTATTTGCATAGGATTTGTCTGACCATCAACCAATATCAAAATTCGATACTGTTATACTTTATAGAATGTATCTAAAGGAAATGTTACTGTATTTAGAAGGATACACCACGTCACGAAAATAAGAAGATGGAGCTAATGAACCTGAGTATAGCAGTACAGAGTACGTCAGCACAAATTGTAATCGTACAGTAGTACAGAATATTTGCACTTCAGATTATAATAGTAGAGGGTAGAGCAGTACAAACTACTGAAGCTGAGTGCACAAACCTCTTGTTTTTGAGATACCGTCAATTTTTATTGAACCATTGCCTCATAGCAGATATTTAATATCACTATTGCTAGACAGTGACACACACATTGACATTCCGGATAACTCTCAATGATTCACATGCGATTTCTATACATTCCTACTTCCTGTGTCATTTTAACATCTTTTATGATTCAGCCTATAAGTCAAACGGACTTTGTCTGAAAAAGTTGTGTGTAAATGTCTATTAAGAATTTTATTTTAGTTTTGAAATACAGAAAACTTCTGAAAAATTCTTGATACTCTTTTAGATACACCTTCTTTTTTTCCAGTTCAATCAGGAAAAAACCCTACAGTTGCAGAGATATCCAAATTAGGCCGTTCATGGTCATCTTCTCGACAGGGGTACTTATATTTTCGGTGTATACAGGGTGTGTTGGGATAAGTAGTACAACCGAATGGGTGGTGATCCTGGATGAAAAAAAAAACAAAGAAAAATGTAGAAGAAATTTTTTTGTATGAGGCTCGGTTTACGAAAAAATTAACTTTAGAAGTTCTCCCTATCTTCCGTGTGGGAAAGAAGTGACCGTATTTATTAAGTAAACTGTTCGAACGCCCAAAGGCGTTCGCCGCACAGATGTGAGTAACATTACGAAAGCTTCTGAAAAGATTAACTTTAGTTAAATAGGTTTGAAAGTTCCCTGAGTACCCACATACTTAAATTGATTGTACTCTCTTTTGTTGTTTTATTTAATTAATATTACATTATTGAATATATCAAGGAAATATTTATATCCGACAATAGGGACGATAATTTCAACAGCTTGTATATTAACATAAATGCTAATTACTACATTCATACTGAATTAAATCAGTGCAGTCAAGAATACAATAGTACATAATTAATACAATTAGTCAATTAAACCTACGCATTTAAAAGGTACGGGCCTTCATAAGCGCTGGTAATATCGCTACGGTCCGTGCGGCGAACGCCCATTGGCGTTCAAATAGTGCACTTAATAAGTACATTTATTAATCTTCCGCACGGGAGATAAGAAGAACTTTGAATCTGAGTTTTTTCGAAAACGGAGCATGGTATAAAAAAATTCTATTCTACATTTTCGGTTTGCTTTTTCATCTAGAATCACCTCCCTATTGGCTGTACTACTTGTCCAGACACACCGTGTATGCGAGACAAAACAAACACGGCATGGTGCAACAAAAATTGAAGACCACTTTAAAAATGGGAAATTAATTTACAGACGAGAATCGGACCTTGAACAGTGTAGTATGAATATCTTCAGCATCGCATTGATGCTTGGTCCATCCTGTGGAACGTTTCGATGTCCACAGCTAATTTTTCCCAGCAAACGGATCGGAGGTTCGGTTTCGATCCGAGCCATTGGCGACAGACAGGCGAAGTTACGGTACCCGACATTCCGACGTGTTCCACAAGCGAGTACCAGCTCTCTCGTCCACATGCAAAGCGACCTGTCCCTTACCACCTTTCCGACCTACCTACGTTAGGTACCCGGGGCACCTCGAAACGCATGCCGTGCTTCGGTTGTTGAATTATTCAACGCGCGTCACCTTGAGCGACGACGAGCAAGCGTAGGCCGAGTACCAGCCTCCGTGTCTTTTCTTTCGCTTTCGTAGACCACTCGCGGGACAAATTCGTGATGTCTTTTCACGATGACTCCGTTGCTCGCCGCGAACAATGAGAATCATGAGCCGCCGTCTGTACCGCGCGTTCACGTTACCACCGTGACAAAAGCTTCGAGATCTTTATACCGCGTGACGTCATAGTTGTGACTTTGATCGGAGGATCAGAAAGTGACTCACGGGGTATTGCCATTCTATGGAGTACGGTGGTATAGAAATACGGAGGGTAGTGGAATGGAAATACAGTGTGTAGTATAGGTGTACTGAGTAAAGTAGTATAGAAATACCGAGTATAGTAGTGTAGGATTAACAAGTATGGTAGCACAAGAATATAGAGTGTAGTAGTTCTGGAGTACAGAGTAGAGTGGTATAGGAGCACAGTAGCACAGTAATATAGGAATACAAATGTAGTATGAGGTATGAGCAGTACACGGTATCACAGCATAGTATATAGTACTGAAGGTTATAGCGAAAGAGGCTATAGTAGTATAAGGCTTGAGGTTATAGCACAGTACAGTAGTATAGGAATACGGATTATAGTACATAGTACATGAATGCAGAGTGGAGTAGTACAGGAATGTAGGCTAGAGTAGTATAGAAATACAAAGTATAGTATCATAAAAATCCACAATATAGTAGCGAAGGAATGCAAAGCGTAGTAGTATCAAGTATGAACAGTACACACTATCACAGCATAGAATATAGCACTGCAGACTATATAAAAAAGTGATATAGTAGTATAATATTAGATTATAACATAGTAATATAGAGCACAGTTGCAGAGACTACTATTGTATAGCATCAGAAGGTATAGCGGTGCAGGAAACAGTACTAGAGAGTATAGCAATGCAGAGCGTAGCAGAGCATAGTATGACGGTATTAAAGTATAAAAATACAGAGAGTATAGTATATTACAATGTACCAAAAGAGGCTATAACTGCATAATAGTATAGATAGTAATAGAGAATGTATCAGTGCAACATATAGCAGTATAGAGTATAACAATAAATAGTATATAAATGCAGAGAACAGTAGTATGATAATACTGAGTATAGCAGTATAAAGTATATCAGCGAAAAATATCTTAATACAGCAATATTATACTTCGGAGTACAGTAGTACAGAGTGTGGTAGTATAAACTATAGCAGTGCAGTAGTACAGAATATAGCACGTCAGATTATAAAAGTAGAGGGTATAATAGTACAGACTGTACGAGTAGAGAGCATAGTTGTACGGAGTGTAACATTTTTCTAACACAGTGTGCATCGATATAGCAATACAGAGTATAAAACAACAGCAGTGCAATGTACAGTACACAGTACACACAATGACTATCGAATGCTATCGTTCGATAGAGCACAACACTCGATCACTGCAAACGCTGAAATCCATCGAACAACGGAGTTTCAAATGTAGAAAACATTTATTACAGCTTTCTAATGTAACCGGCGGTGGATTAGGATCCGTTGCTTTTTAATTGATTACGAAACTCAAACATCGTCAGGTGCGGATACCGTTCAGACGGGTGAACGTTGTTTCGAAACATCATACAGGTGATTAAAAAATTCTCGTGTATCGAAACAGAAGTTGCCCGTAGCGTTCGTCGTTTCGTGGCCGACTTGAAACGCGCGCGGTGCCTTGTTACAGCCTTTACGGAAAAACTGTAATGAAACTGCGGTAAAAAAACGTAATGAAGAAAATGGAATGCGTTGTTCAATTACGCGAACGGTTAGCTCGCGCGCGAGCCCGATCGTGTCGAATAAATTGAAAAATGTACGCGTTTCAGTCACAGAAAGAATTGAATGGACTGGACGTTCATCAATGGATTCGCTTCGATTCACTCCGGCGTCCTAATTAATATTTCAAGACTGCGAATTGGTCGGTTCACATCGTAAAATCGTGCACGTCCGGCGTATTTAATGTTTCTCAATATTTTATGATTTCGAAACTCAGCGACTCCGGGAAATTGACATTTAATCCTTTGAGTATCGATTGCCGGGCTCTGCAAGCATTCCGTGAATCACTGGGAGGCGTACGGTGAATGTACGTTCAGGCAAGATGCCATAACAGCGTGCACTACGTGAACTCGATACGTCGTACTCACAGTCCTAAACATCGAGGAAATAAAGCCACAAGTCTCAACACGATAAAAAAAAAGATGCTAACGCCCCTGTGGCATTTATAGATATTCTGTATGTGGCATATAGAGTATGTTACAAATGTGATCAAATGAATACATTATTTAAAAATTTTTTTCCTGAACACTTTTTCAAGGTATGTATTGTTATCTGAAGCAAGAGTGCAATGTCTGTAAAAAACTGTACACATTTCAAATACATACACAAATTTTTAGTCAGTCAGTTGCACTTAAAAGATGGTAGAAAAATAACTATGAGAATATGTGATGAATTTCGTGAGTATAAGTAGAGAAGATATGAGCCTATTTGCAAAATATCTAGAACTCTCTATTGTTCATGTTGTTCTGGTTAAATCATTTGTTTATTGTTATTTTGTAACAGATGGCAAATAAACGAGGTTTATACAAAAAAGTCTGAACATTATTTTCAAACAAACTACGAACTTTCTCATTTAGTGCTGACATGAAAATGTCTTTTGTGAAAAATTTAAGAAGTCTCTGAGTAGAATAAGACGATTAAAGAATTCTTATTGGAACGGCCGTCGGTGGAATGTGTATCCGCCATTTCCGCGTTGAAATAGTAAATTTACATAGTGAGCAGTAAAACTGCATAGCACTGCATTCACTGAGATAACTCAATCGAGATCGGACTTAACCTAATAGAAAGCATGCAAGATTGTATTATGAATCTGATCACACGGGATACAGTGGTGAATTTATAACTTGCAATTCTTCCGGATTAAGAAAGCGAAAGATAATTTCGGAGAATTCTAAGAGATATTAACTAGTTACATTACACATTGAGTGTTTACGAATACTGTGAAAGTAAGTAAACATTGCAGTTCGAACTGTGTATTATAATAAAAAAAAAACTAATTCGTTTAGTTTTTAACGGTCTTGCGTTGACTGGACTATTTATATGAGTGTCATTGTGCACTTAACCTCTTTAAAGCCTCGTGTATATTCATCACTTAACTATTGAGTCATATGCTTAATTTTTATCCATTCAGTGAATTCAATATATCTCTGAATTCTTTCCCAGGCATATCACGTAGTATATCACATTGAATTTAATTAATAAAGAACATCATCCAATTGACATTTGACGATTGACGATTGACAATTGACAATTGACACGCAACGATTTTTATGCAATTTTCATGTGATATAAAACTCGACAAAATATTCAACACATGTGCACACCTAACAGTTTCCCAGATATCCGATAAAATATCTTTTCAGTCCCACCTTTGAGGGCTATTCTCACCCCTTCAACGTAGATATTTGTGGATAAAAAAAACACTTATGGAATGTTTTTTTCGAGTTCTATGTCACATCAAAATTGCACCAAAATCGGCGTGTGTAGATCGGATGGTCCCTTGTAAATAACACCGAAGTTTCAGCAATTAAAAAATTCTATATTAACACGATGAATGATACAGTGAAAACAGCCACATCTGGCCAGACACGATATAATATACTATTTTTAATATAAATCCTAAAGGAAAACAATATTCGGGTATTAAATCATGTTTTCATGTCCCTACATTAATGTTCTAACGTAAAAATTGCTCAGAATTGTGTAATAATAAATACTTATTTAATCAAATTGAATTTGAAGTGCCAGTCGCCGGTGAGCCCTGCGGCATTCAACATGCTAAATGCTTATACTAGAGTAATAATATAAAATAATTATACTGTGTTAATATAGAAAGGTATTCGAATGCACTGCACCATTGTGAATACTGTTTTTTTTTTTCATTGTGACGGTGAATGTTTTGAATGATCGTGCAGACCGTTCGTGAAGAACAAGAACAACGAGATCGTATTACACGCATCGGCTCGTCCGACAGACGGATGCAGAAAGTTCCAGTTCGGAGAAAGTCCGAACGTGAAATAATAAAACGATTTTATCCAGCGCGGTGCACGTAACCGTTCGCAGGATTTTTCGAATCGGCCGCACGCGTTTCCTAGCCAGTTTTCCGCGCGGCCGCGCACGAATCCCAGAAGATGTTAATGCGTTTTCAAGAAAGCACGTGTACACACGGGGAATTGCCGACCACCGGTCTCGCTGGAACGGTTTCGCAGCTTTCTTTTTTCGCCTCTTCAACGCCGTTTAACGAAATTCAACGAATCCAATTATCGGTCACGGTAAAAGTCGTCCCGAAGGGGAAAAATGTAGCGAACGAGAGAGTTCACGCGATACGAGTCTAGCGGCAACGTGAGTTAACACGTTGACTGCCGAGTACGTGATGACTCGTATTGGGCAGTCAATGTGATAATTAAATAATTATTGATTGTCAGAAAATTCTGAGCAAACTTCATATTGAAGCAATAATGGAGGAACGGAAGAACACGATTGAGTATTAAAATCTTTGTTTTCTTTACGATTTATGTAAAAAGTAGTAAATTATGTCGTGTTTGATTGGGTATGGCTGTTTTCACTGTGACACACAACGTGTTAATACCTTGCCGTATAATAACGAGTCATACTCGTGATGCAGACTTTGGTGTATATGTTATACTTATGAGATTCATACAATTATGAATTCTTGATCCTCATAGGATCATGTGGGGTACAGGTGTGCCCTTCAATGTTTTTTTTGACATAACGTTAGGAATAAATTTTTTATCTTCGTTTGCATTTTTGAAAAATATGATTCTAAACATAGTAATAATTAGACTACGGATGTTTATGCAATTTAACATATCAAAACACGTAAAAAATGGACATTTAATAAAACAAAGAAAATGAGAAGCACATTTTTTGAACATGAAAAGAACATAATGAAGTGTGAACAATATTTAATTTCATCAACTACATAAACAGAAGAAATATTGAACTCTAAAAGTGTAAATTTGCATAAACATCCGCAGTATAGGAATAATTGTAACACGTCGAATATCACAGTGGAAACTGCAATACCTAGTCAGACACGATATAATACAAGTTTATAAATATTCTTCTTTTATTCTGCCATTAGGGCACTTGCATAATAAACTTCAATACAAATAGATATTAAAACAATCGTAAGGCAACGGGTTAAGGGGATATATTTTGTCGTGCCTAGCCTGGAAAGTGAATGGTCTTTGAGCTTAAAATACAAAAAAAATTAAAAATGCGATTTCTTTGATATTTGGCAGTTTGTTAGAACGTATCTTCAGTTTTCTATATTTAAAATTGCATTAAAAAATCTCAATGGTCGAAGAAGATACAGTGATCTCGTAAAATGTGTACGGGTGGATGGTGTACACGATTTTGTTAATTTGCTTTTTGTAAAGCGTTACACATTCTCCACATTAATTTTATGATTTCGAAGTATTTTCTAAAGCACTATAAAAATTGTCGATTTTACAGTACGATAACTCTTGAACTGGAAGAGTAAATATATTTGTTTCGTGAATGGCATAAGTCGATTTTGTGAAAATTTAATTTAAGATAGATTATGTTATGTGGTAGAAGTTTGGTATGCTATAATTTTATAACGATTTTATAAAATTGTATAACTAAATAATTATATGACGACAATTTTTTCGGAAGGTTACAGTAGGATAACCCCTTGATACGATTCTACGCAACGAATGATAAACGGAAAGGATCTACTTACTCGATGAGGGTAAGCAAGGTGCCACGTGACGTTGAAGTTACTCCCAGCCAGTAAAGAAGTCTTGATATCGCCTGAAACGTAACAACAAATAACACGTTATGCAACACGTTACGCTGGTTTCTTATTCGCAATTTACTTTTCTATTACGATCGTAGGAACAGAATTAACTTCGGGAGAAACGGAGATTCGTCGTTTCCCAGGCCCATCGATTCGATCGGATAGGTTGGAGACAATGAAAAGTTAATATTCATTAGGATAATTAGACGCGAATTGTTTCCAACAATCGCCGGAAACACGCATAAATGCAAGCTTAGCGGGCTCTTTTATGCGGTTACTCCCGCTTGGGTTCATTCAGGATGCACAGATTAGATAAAAAAAAAAGAAGGAAATCCAATACCTTCTTAGTATTTCCCCATTTGTTTCCACTATTTATACAAGATCACACGAAGGATTGCATAATTTGTACGGAAAAAATGAATATTAATGAATTTCAAATGAATACTGAGGGTGTATTGTGTTTTTTATTTATTAGTACAGGCTGTTTCACGCAATGTGGGCATAAGTTCAAGGGCAAACATTTGTAATGTACTAGCCTCCTGACGAATACTTTATAAAGCCAACTGAATCATACATCATCTTTCCACATCGCAAACCTTCCCCATGCGACAGCCCGTGACCCGTTTGTTTTGGCCCTTTTCTGTATTTTCTCCCTGCTTCAAGAAACTCCGGTTGAATCAGAAATCCCTTTAAAAACCTAGGTAAACACATTCTACGAGTTCAGTGTGTTACGTTAGCTGAGTACTGCAGTAGCTGTGTCAGAACGAACTTGTATGAAGTTTACAATAAAACCTCTTCGTCAAAACTTGGTGGTCTGAATATTATCCTGTTTAATGGCCACTCCATTACACTTTACACACAGAAATAAAGAATGAATTGATGCAAGCCAATATCCTAACTGAGCTTGATCTCCAGCTGGGCTAGGAATTTATATAAACCTATATCTTAGCTGAGCTTGTTCTTCAGTTACATTTTCGTGTTTCAACAATTTTTGTAATCAAGTAACCTAGCGTAACATTTTCACAAGTATGTAAATTTATTGATCGAAGGAATATGTAAAAAGTAATCAAAATGTTTACAAATAGTAGATAAAGCTATTGGAATATTCGCTGCGCTAAACGTCACTTTAAAGACAGACTTGGAATATCCGCTCTGCTAAGAGCCACTTTAAAGACGGACTTGGCATATCCTTTGCGCTGAGAGCCACTTTACAGACGGATGGCATATCCTTTGTGCTGAGAGTTATCTTACAATTAGAGGCAGACTTGATATAACCATTGCGCCGAGAGCCACCTTAGAGATAAATTCGGTATATCTGCAACGCTAGGAGTCACTGTACAAGCATAATTGGTACATGTATTTACTGTACTGATAGCCGCTGTAGAGACAGATTTGATATATCAGATGTTGCTAGAGCTATTCTAGAAATAGATTTGGCACACTGGCTGCGCTAAAAGCAATTCTAAAAATAGATTTGGCACATGCGCTTCGTTGAGAGCCATTTTAGAGATTGCCTTGTTATACACATACTTTGTGCTGAGAGCTACTTTAGAGGCAGACTTGGCGTGTCTGCGCTGAGAGCCATTTTAGAGACAGGCTTGATATATCCGCTGGGCCGAGAGCTATTTTAGAAACAGATCTGGCACATTCGCAGTGTTGACAGACATTTTAGAGGTAGCCTTGATCTATACTTTGTGCTGAGAGCCACTTTATATACACAATTAACATATCCGTTGTGCTGAAAACCACTTTAGTGACAAACCAGTTATATAAAGCTATTCATTTCAATTTTTCGGAAATGTTATTTCTACATTTCTAAAATTTGGTTGTTATATTAAAAAAAATAATTTCTCTATCAATATCAGTACATACAAGAAAATGTTTATAATTCGTGAACGAACTGCGACAGGAGACACGTTTGTTACAAACGTTTGTCATTACCTTCATGTACCAAAATCGGAAATTTTAAAAGCGGTCTCTTCAAATCATACCATTTCCAAAAACGCGGATGTCGTTTGGCCGGTAAGATCGCACGGTTTATAAGCATGTGATTATTTTCTTTGGGGATATCTCAAAAGCAAGGTGTATACCGATCGTTCACACATCATCCTTGAACTTAAATAAAAAATCCAAGAAGTCGTGAGAATTCCACCAGATCCGTTAAGGTGGGTAATGGAAAATTTTCGATTAAAGTCAGATGAATGCGTGGATCGAAATGGTGCTCACCTCTCAAGTGGTATTTTTAAAAAATAAAATAGCATACTATATCTAATAAAAATATATAAACAAATTTATCTTAAAATAAATATTCATTTAACCCGTTGAACTCTTTTATCGAGTGTGACTCTACATCGATTTTATTGACAGCTACTCCTATGTCGAGTCACACTCGACATTTTTAAATTCCGAAATATCAGATCTTAGCAAAGTTCTAATGCTATTTTCAATATAATTAGTAAAAAAAAAAATGGTTTAAATTAGTTTCTATCACCCAACTGTCTTTCGAAGTACATTTCAAATAAAACACTTAAAATAACAGGGAGTTATACTAAAGAAAGGAAATTAAAGGAAAAATTAGGAGTTCAAAGGGTTAATGAGTGCGTTTGGAAAACTTCCCATTTCATTGATGCACCCTGTATTTCAGAAACGGAAAATCAGTGGAGCACGTGCCCCGGCGGCAGCCATTGTGGAAAGCAATTGCACGGAAATGGCGAACGAATTGCAGCCGCGCGAAATCGCGAGGCCGAGAGAGTCCGGCGTGCGCTCCTATCGCGAATTATATCGATCGTTATGAAAACGAATTCCAACATAATCCGACGGAGTTTCACATTCTCGATTTACGGGTTACCGCTGACAGATAAGGATCTACGGCGGTCTTTATCGCGCCGGGACAAGGTTCCGGAAACAATCGAGAGTGGCGCGGGGTACAATTAATTTCCGGAAGCGTTCCACGACCCGATCCTTCCTTTTAAGGATTACCCGTCTTTTTCCCTTCCACTTTCGCCCCTCCGCCGCCCGCCGCGAAAAGAAAGCAAGCGTTCTCTTCCATGGAACGCGGTCGAGACGATTAAGTTATGGGAGTCTGAGATCGAAACGCTATTGCAAGTACGAATAAGACAGCGGCGCTGTTGTGGGATTATGTTGCTTCCATGAATAAAAGGGATAACGAGAGCAGGGGCATCAATTTACATACAACCGTCAATTGTTATAAGAGGTATTATCACCTTGACGGCCGGTGTCATGCATACGTGATTTTATTCATTCAAATAACTCGCATGTAGAACAAATAAATGTTTCAAATAATATAATAAATATTTTAAATACTAATAAATATTTCAAATACTAATAAAGCGGAAATTGTAGAACGTTCAATATAAATGTAATAATGTAAAATACTTCGTTACGTAAGAATTCTTGCAACAATGTCCAAAAATGAAACAAATTGAAGATTAACGTAGCGTCTAAATGTATTAGTTTCACTACTACATTTATTGAAATTACCTTGCACTCCAGTGCGTTTCCAACATCAAATTCTTTTAGATATTCTACAATTGTAACTTCATTTGATCCAGGCCTTGATATAAGTTTCAAATATTCTTTAATTCCATTAAAACATTAAACGAATTATATTATAATGCTATAGTAAAAGGTACTGTATGCTTGAGGAGTCTTAGATCTCGTTTTTATGTAACATCCTGTATTTAACTAACGAGTTAATTCGTTTATTTTCGTTATACCCATGTAAATAACGTATACTTCATAAATTCATAAGTAAGTCATATAATATAAGTAATTCATGTGACATAGCTGGTATTCAAGGTTATTTATCATCATCAGGTATAGTTATTAAATCTGCCGATATTTCAGTTTTTTTAAATTTTTCAAATAAACGCTTGCTCTGCTTTTAACGTTTGTCAACTCGGTTGCACATTTCATGGATCTGATACGTTTTGTCATACCAGAATTGCAATGCATAAAATACTCTAGCTAAAATCACATTTTTGCAAAGTCAACTTCCGCCGCTTTCAAAACAAATATATATTTACAATTCAAGTTAATAACAAAACTTCTACTAACCCAATAGAAAGGATTTTAGAAAAAAATATCATACATATTTGTAACCGAAACAGCTTTAACTTATTTTTTCCAGAAAAGTGATTTATATCACTATCAGAATAAAGGGCTCATGCAGAAGCTTGACACTTTGACGGTCGCTGTCACGCGCACATAATTTTATTCATTCGAATAACTCGCATGTAAAACAAATAAATATTTCAAATAATAATAAAGTGGAAGCTACAGAATATTCAATACAGAAGCGATAATATAAAATGCTCAGTTACTTAAGAATACTTGCAGGAATGTCCAAAAATAATTAGTGTTCTCAAATTATTAGCGATCGTCAAAGTGTTAAAATATTTTGATGTTCAATTCCTGATAGAAGGATGCCGATATGGATACAGTAAGGTTCGATTCGAAGGACTGTAAAAACATTAACATACTCGACACCGTCGATACGCATGCAAGTGTATGAAAGTTGTTAGTATTTCTGAACCCAGAAGACACACACGTTCGAGTCGCTTTTTATAGCTTATGCGAAGAGTTTAACGTTCAGTGTCGCCAAGGATTTAGCAGTAGTTCATAAGTGATATACGGCGAGATTATGGCGAACGAGGAACTGAAGGTGCGTTGACTCGCTAATAGGCCTCGGTGTTTAAAGCGTTTACACGATCCAAGGTATTCGGTGTCTCCGGGACGGGAGTCATTGTCAAGTCACGAGCGAAGCTTTTCTCTTCAGGACGAAGCAATTAATTTTTTCAGCGTTACGTTGGACGATTCATGGTGGAAAGTCGCGACCACCGGAACTTTCATTCGAGCCGGGTAATTAGTTTCCTTCGTACGAGCAACAGACAGCTACGAATGTTATAATACAGTCTATGAGGTATGCTGAATATTCAAAAGAGTATTAAAAGCGCTGAAGCATTCTCTAATAACGGTGGTGAACAGTTTTTGCAGCAGGAGAACCGACAGCGAGATTTCAGAAAAATGGACCATAAAGAATATAGAGAAAGCTTCTGAGGCGATTCAACTTGAATAATTCATAAACTAGTACAATAATTTCAGTTTTATAGCTTAGAAGACGACAGCTCTTCGAGTCGCACAGTTTTTCGTTTTTCCGACATCTTACTTTCATAACAACAACGATGAGATTTAACTCTTTCATCGCTGAATTTATTATAAGTGACAGATGCGCCTGTGCGGAATTTTGTTTCACGTTTTCAACGACAAACTCTCTTTAACAGTTCACAATTGCAATGTTAAGTTTTCCGTGTTAAATAATCTTTTGACTGCGGGATATTTGGGAGCAAGGCGAACATTGCGCGCGGCCGAGTTGCAGTGCTATACAGAAAACCAATGCAGCAAACGCCTATAGGCGTCGACAGTGCACGTTCAACGGCTTTGTCACGGTTTGTTTACTTAATCCAAACTTTAGAAGAGCAGGTTTAAAATAATTTTCCAAATTTTACTGTTTATAGTATTTAATATTGTCATACCGTTTTTAGTAACGTTTATTTATTCATTTTACCGATTTTACTTATCTAATGAGACATTAATCGAAACTATATAGAATAAAGTAAAATTATAAGGTATACAATTAAACTGGAGTATGTTCGAGCATTGCTCTAATGAAATAAATTATATTTAAATCAAAGTAATTAAATTCGGTGAAATTCTAAATTCCCTGCATTAATGGAATGAAAATAAGCAGGAGACACTTGAAATAGCTATATTATTCATGTACTCTTCAAATAGACTACAGAGAACGTTTGAGCCAGTATAGTGGCCATTAGCACTTTAATACCTTCCGATTTTCCCGTATGTCGTTACGGACAAAACAACAAAAGGGTTAATGCACGATATTTTGATAATTACAAGTGACTGCAATTGTTAATTTGTGTACGTGTGATGAAATCATATTTACAAACGATATTACTCACGGAGTGATCTGATATTTCCGTAATTCCAATTTTTGTAAAGTATTATTTTCACTCTCATTTTAATGCCAGAATTTTACGGCATTCAGCTATCAATTTTTGGAAATTGTACGTAGCATCCAGCTAAGGCTCTCGCGTTAGAACCGCCGGCTGTGAAAGTGTTAAGCAGGTGAAAACAAGCGACACATATTCTTTTTTATCTGCTGACGGGGTGTTTTCACCCCTTAAAATGGCAGCTCAGCAGATAAAAAAAGTATGTGTCACTTATTTTCACCTGTTGAATAAGACCACGAAGTTCCATCAAAATCGGAGGCGGACACTTCGGTAACGTTCCCATGTCAGAACAGGGCAGCTTCGAGTCGTAGAGTTTTCCGTTTTTCCAACATCCTCGTTTCATAACAACAACGATGCACGCGTGCATTTAAAGTTCACGTATTCCCGTCGAGTGCAGGCAGGTAGAAAAAAAATGCAGGTACGTGTGGTCGCAGAAGTGGAGGTAAGACGTGGAAGGTAATGGCCGGGCACCGAGGTTCGTGTTCCCTTCGTGCGAGTCGGTGAAAGTCGCTTCGAATCAGACTAGCGGCCTGCCTGCCTGCCTATCCCCACCGGGACATATCTTCGCGTTAATGTCGTTTTCCCATAGAACCCTTCTTCTCATCCCCTCTATACCTTCTGCAACAGCAGTCGACTCTGACGCCAACCTCCAGGCGACCGCGAAAATTCCACGCTAGTTTCCGGTCCACGCTCGCGTTCCATGGGATCGTGTGTCGCATCAGCATCCGGAGAAGCAACCTGTCCAGCTGGTAACACTATCGAACCGGGATTCAATGCTGCCTCGCTACACCGAGCGACACCGGCGATGCGTTGTCTCAGATTTCATAGACTCACTTTTTCTACTTGCAAAGATCGTCTGTTAACGACGTTGCAACGCAGTAAACATCGGCTTTCATTATAGATATTTTTATGCTAAAGGTTATAAGGAAACATTTCTACAAAGCGGCGTCCATAACTGATAACGATTTCATTTTCGGTATTGTAATAATTAAATTAAAAAAAAGCAATATCAAATTTAATTACATAAAAAATAAGTATGGACGAAAAAGGAACAAAACAATAATCGTCTTAACCCTGGATAAATAACCTTTCGTAAAAATGACGATCGGAACATTTGAATCTTGTGATATCGGATGATCCGCTTACTAAATAAACTAATTATGCTTATTCATTTATTCATAAATTTAATACCAAATATAACTTTTTAATTTCACTTATCCTGTTTCTTTATAAGGTAAAATATTTTTGTTGTTAAATAAAAAAAATTCAATTATATTCGTGTTTTTAATTGACGTCATCATTTTGACGAGTGCTCAGTAGTAACGTTACTCACAGATAGCTTATTTATATAGGGTTAACACACTTTCAATTACTTCCGTCGTTTGCCGTCCGTCTTTCGTCTTTCGTCGTGGTCGTGACTCCTCCTCGCGACTCCGTTAGTTTTTCTAAGAGCATCCACACCCTCACACACGGTCATTTGTCCAGACTCTTTGTCGTCTAACGTCTTGCACTCCAACACATACACACACACATGCATCTCAGCGTCCGTCGCTTGATATTTTTAGAATTTTAACTACTACAGTATGTCCTTTGAAAACATTGAATCTTTTCAAACATTCATCTAAAATGGCGTTATTCCATAGGGGGAATTCACGCATCTCGACCACAATGATTATGTACAAAACGACCTTAATATACTTATAATATTTCAGACATCTAGAAGTAGAAATTCTAGACCGTTGCGTTTTGGTCCCAAGTATTATGCTAATAGCGGTGATAATTTAATATTGGATACTGAAATTGCGAATACTGGCAGAGGCGGAAAAGTCAGAGAACAGCGGGAGCAACTTCCACGGTTTAACTAACCAAGTGCCGTTTAAAACTAATTTTATTATGCACACTGTATATATGAAAATGATAGTCTTAAGCAATTAGATTTAAGTTGAGACAAACGAATATTTCTTTCTTTTCGTTTCTTTCATTTCCCTTTTTTTTTTCTTTTTGAAACTCATTTTTCTTTCAGGTTAATTTTTAAAAATGCGTCCGTCAGGTTTTTTTATTCTCTTAAAATTTATTTCTTGGCATTATAAAAGACTGAGATTGTACATGCATAGCTGCCAGCGGAATAAAAAAAAAGATACGAAACTCATATAAAACATTGTACTTACTTAATTATAAAAATACGTTTATAACTTAGAGAAGCTTGTAATCAGGCAAGCCATTGTCTTGTTTCTGGCACAAAATTTACAAAAAATATTCTGTACAGGTTTTCACAATAAACAAATTTGTACTGTACTCGAACTCATCAACAATCATCTGCTGTCTAATACAGATCTATCAAATATTGGTAAAGCAAAAAACATCCGTGATTCAAAAGAACAATTCTCATGGTTCAAGGTAATTGTACACGTCTTGTGTGAATCTCACTATTCACTACAAACATAAGCTGCACGTATCATGTCCCTCAACTGTATACCAATGCTGAAGCACGATGATATTACCGCTACTCTTATGAAGTATTTCAATGAAGGTTGCAGTATCACACAGTGCAATTATAACTCACCTGCGATAGCATGATATATAAACATAATACTCCCGTATTAGTAAAAACTTCAAATATGTAAATGGCAACTAAGGTGTTTTTAGGATAAGCATAATTGAAAATTTTATAAACATGTTTACTAGTATTACATTTCAACCATAAATATATTCTTGTTGCAGATCCTGTGTATTTCAGATTATCGAGAGCAAAATCTACATCTTGTCAGACATTCTCTGTGTATCAAGGTACAAAAGAGCTTGTTTAATAAATTGAAGAGAACACGGTCGTTAGAAAAAGCGTGAGGCAAGGAGTTAATTATAAGTTCAACACGTTCCATGCCACACTGGAAAATCCTGTAATTATAGTAGAGACAGGCACATTAGGCCTCACAAGGCCATTTTCTTCTCCACGGTACAGAATTCATTTTCTCTTATTATAACAATTCTATAATGAATACTCGACTTAGAAGAGAAACAAATAAAGCACAACATAATGTAAGAAAAATTGAAAATCGTGTTAAGAAATTGGAAGTCAATTTTTAAGCGGAGTTATGACCTTGAAGGGCCTAATTTACCTGTCTTTGCTACAATCAGAGTCACGAAAATAGCTTTTTTATCAATATAGAAAATCGTTCAAGATAAGAAGATTAAACCGTTTGGTATTGTCTTTTTCGCACCTGTCTGCTTTTTAGACCTTACAAAAGTGGAATGGGAACAGCTGGATACGTTGGATGAAGGATTCTAGCTTCGACGGTGTTGAAACACTGAATTTGAATTAATTTCTTCAGCCAATGATATTAGGTCATTTGATCAGATTATTAAGTGGCGCAATACTCACTACCGCACCATGCAAATTGATTATTAGTAGCTCAGGCGCTTAATGTATTTCATAAATCAACAGCCTCGCAATTTATACATCATGCATTGTTCTTAACAGCGTGTTAATTCGATTTCGTGACACTAAGAAGGTCAAGGTCCGGGATTATAGCGCTGAAGAGAAATACAGTATACTACAGTGACGAGCAAAGGTGAAAATTTTCAAAAAACCTCGTAATATTTGGAGTGGCTAGCCACTGACTAATTTGTTTAAAGATTAGGGGAGAAGTGTGGGGTTGGTGAGAGGAGGGTAGGAGCTGGTTCTTCTGAGAAGGGGAATTTTGAACATCATGGGGGTTGTTGATCTTTAAGATTTGATTTTCAACGATGATAATGCCTGCTTATTAACTTGTTAACCGAGCTGTTCTTTGATTAGGAGCACCTATTGTTTGTAGTTAAAAACGAATAAATATGAGGTAAATTGTCTAGTTGATCACAGAGACACTTTCAAATGACACGTTAAATCGTCTTCTTCGATCAACTAGTTTAAATGTTTGTTAGCAGACACTGTGAGAACAATTAACGGGCGCCTTGCTTATGGTGAAGCAATTTTCTCAGAACGAGATAACTCGTCTTCTCTTTAACAGGTTAATGAAGAGTAACTGTGAGGAAGTCGGATAGAATATGGAAAATGATTTTTAGAGCCTTGTTTTTCAATCTTTGAGGAGTTATAACGTGGGATTTAGCTGCCGAGGACCATGCCTGGGCTCCATATAAAATTACTTCGTTTCGATGACGTTGATGTGTCGGTCGGCTGCTTATATACAATTTTGCGACTGCAGAGCCATCGATTTTCTAAAATCTTATTGGTTCGGAGCTAGAAGTCAATGTCCTAAATTCTTATTGGTTCGGAGCTAGATGTCAATGTCCTAAATTCTTATTGGTCCGGAGCTACTACCTCTTTTTTTTCCTCGATCGGAGATACTCGCGGTCTCGCGAGCTCCCACGCATCACGGGTCGAGACAAACAAAAGATAAATGTACCGAGCAAACTCAAGCAGCTTCGAAGCGTTCCTCGGCCTACAGTACATTATTAATAAAGTGTTGCATCTTGTATATCTGATTCAGCTTGTAATTATAATTACCTAATCCTCCGCAGACAATTTAGATCATTGACGGCACAAACGAAGTTCCCATTTACCCCGGACTTTCCCCTGAATTATTATTTTAATCGAGGAAAGGTTTTAAACATTCGACCTAACGAACAATTGTATAATGTTGTACAGACTTTGATAAGTACCCCAGAATTTTTTCAGATTTTAGAAGCCCTGGTACAGTAAACAAATTAGGCTTGAATATAAACGGCCCAGATTACCTACCGTAGGCAAAAATTTGTGGGGTATTTGCAGTATTATTGTTTCTTTATAAGACCAGCTTTGTGTGTTTACACTTTTGCTCGTCACTGTGCACCGTGATTTACACAGCTCTTTGAGAAACAGAAACAGCAACATCCGAGTTCAACTGAATAAACACTCACCGCGTGGCATTCCACATGGTCCAGGTGTTCTGGCGTTATCCAGAAAATCCAAGTCGTACTTCCTAGCACGAGGAAAAGTCAAGGCGACGTGTCCTTGCACTTCCCTGAATGATATCACCGCCAACACCAGCAGGATTAGCCCCGACAGTATCGTGGAACACGTTTTCGATGACATTGTCAGACTGAAACGCGTCGGTCACGATCGTCCAAGCTAACAAACTCGATTCTTTCACTGAACCCCTCGTCTTTCTTCCCTCTGAGAATTTTCCTCTCGCGCTCGCCTGAGACCCTCCTGCTGATTTTTCCTGACGCTCGGCATGGGCACCCTTCGTTGATTAACTCCTTCCGCCCCGGTGAGGCCAATCTGGAAAAATTACGAGCACATTTGTAGCTTCTTCGTCGTGACTAAATACAAACTAACTGTCAAAAAAATACTATTTTTTAAAATTAACAAGTTTCAGAATTTTGTTCACGATTCAGGACTCATTCAATACATGCAACTTTGCAAAAGTCAAGGTCACACGTAAACTCGTTCTATGGAAACTCAGTTCAGTAAGATTGCATAAATTATGACACAGATAGATTAGGAATGTACAGAAGTTTTACTCGTTTTTCAAGATGCGAATTGGAAGTAAGAAATTTAAATAGTAAGTGTAATAACAGATGGCTATGTGATGGGTAAAATGCTTTGATGAGCAGACTATGAAAGGACACCAAGTATGTAGGTGTCGTAATTGAAACAATTGGAAAGGTTGAAAGAAAAATTGGAATCCAGCACTGGTTAATCGCAAAGGTGTCATCTTTTATCACGATTCAGATTTTTCCACTCAGAGCAAATTATTGGATATTGGATGGGAGATTGCCTCACCCCCTGTATCCCCCAGCCCTTGAACCTATGCACCACCACCGTTTTCGATCTCTGTAGAATCACTTCCCTGGAAAAACCTTCGATGAAGTTGAAGATGTCGGAACTCCATTACAAGAGACCATCGACTCGAAAACGGAAGAGTTTTCTAGTAGGGGAATTCAATCGCTACCACAAAGATGGCAAGAGGTCAAAGATAATAACGGTAATTATGTAAAAGAATACAGATCTTATTTATTCCATAAATTTGTTTTTCTTCTCTACTAAGAAAACGGACAGACCTTTGCGCACACCTATACTTATTTATAATTTCTTATAAACTCATCATAAATACGATTACAGAATTTTAACATAAATTTTTAATAAATTTTTGAATTCATACAGAATGTATTTACCAGAAGACATCAACAAAAAGAACGTATACGAAAGGTGAAGCTGACAATTTTTAAAAAATTTATGCAAAACCGTTAATTTACACCCACGGATTACACGACTGCACTACCGGCGTTATGCTTCTAAAACTGGAAACATAAATTCCCGTAAACTCATCGCGAAGCATTGATTTCTTTCTGCGTATTTATCACGATGGAAGAATATGTTAACCTTTCGCCTCGAAGTTGACCGAAAAAGCAGCTGTAATAACAAGCCTCAAGAATGTCTGATACTCCAAATTACAGCTTGCCAGAGGAAACGTATAATTACTTCGATTTGGACCGTTCGCTTTTTTTTTAAAAATACCAACGATACCGTGACGAAGTAACAAGGATACCGTAAATATTCTGTCGATCACTCATCGCGGTGAAGGAATAACGGTCGTTCGATCGGAAGGACGTTCTTCTTTCTGATTTCCTTGCCTCGAACCAAGGACTCGAGTCTTAAGAAAACATTTGGAAGTATAAAGCTGGCTACACAGTTCATAGACGTGCCTGTGCAGGCCTATCGGATGCCTGTAGTGCACCTACATAATATAATATGTAGGTCTATAAGTCATGGGACACCTTATCATTTATTCACGCGTCGAATGCCGCGGGGGTCACCGACGACCAGCACTTCAAATTCAATTTACTTAAATAACTACTTATTAGTACACAATTCTGAGTAATTTTCATATTGTAACTAATTTAGGTACGTAAAAACGCGACTGAATATCCGAATATTTTCTTCCTTTACGATTTATATTAAAAACAGTAAATTATGATATGTCTGGCTAGCTATGTCTGTTTTCACTGCAGTATTCAACGTGTTAATAATTCTGGATTACAATGCAGATTTGATTACTTATATCGACATGATCGGTGCTTTTGAAGACAGCTATAAATGTCCCATGGCATATGACAGGGGTGTATAAGAACCGGAAAACCTGTCAGTATTTAAACCAGATCAGTACATCGATTGATCATGGCTTCAACGGATGACGTTTTAGCTACAGATGCTTGTTATTTACTCCTAAATATTCTTCTAAACGTAAAATAGAACGTAGTACACGGTGTAAAGAATGGTTCAAAACAAAAAATTGGTTTACACATAAACTTGTTAAATGAATTGCAGTTTGCACCTGGGGATTGGCATAATTGTTTACGAATGGATGAAGAAACGTATTTGAAGCTTCTTTCTTTACTTCCTCCGTTAATTAAGAAAAGAAATGCTTGTTGCGGCAAGGCAGTGACTGATATGAATCTGTCACATGGCCATTTTGCTCCGGTCGCCTGTGCAGGTATTTTGATCTGCACAGTTTTGTCGTATGCACACACCAGTAGACCTGCACAGGCAGACCTGACGGGCCTACCGGAACGTGTGCAGTCGGCTATAGAATACACCCGAAGGATTCGATGCGCTTAAAAGGCGATGCAAACGCGAATGCTCGCGGTGTAAACGGAAAAGGAGATGGTTTTCCGAGAATCGTTCCGAGGGAACAAAGGAGGAGGCACGAAATCGAAGAACCGCGCGTGAGAAATGTAGAAACAAAGGCGAAGGACGCGTGTACATCAAGATAACCGGCGAGGAATAATTATAGCAGGCTGTCGAGCGCGGCACACGAAATTGGATGACGGAGGGAATATTGTTCGTCGCGTGAAAAACGAATTCTATGGTCGAAAGCGAGAATGAGAGAAAAAAACCCGTTCAGCGGAGAAAACCGGTGAACAAATGTCGCGGGAATGTTCTAAAGATGGTAGAGTGCTAATTACTGATGAGTAGATTGCGAATATGTATACAACTTAGAAGATGCAAGAATGTAAAATGGACTCAGTGTGAGGTGACAGTAGAATAGAAAATATAATCTTCAAATCTTATCAGTGTACAAATAATTGGTCTCAAGATCGAGCTTCTTCATTTGTATTAACGCTTTGCAGTCGAGGACTTCTATATCTGGGATACATGACCTAAAACCGCTAGTCGAACTGTCTTCTATAAGAGGGTTTGTTTTATTCTAAATGCACCTGTTCCCATAATTGAAGCCCCATATGAGCAAACTTTATTTTAAATTTTAGCATTAATTTACCATAAGGAATCAGCTCCCTTTCGATTACACCACGATTACTGGAACACCCCGTATATGTCTGCATAAACGCCTACAGTCTACTATTGAAGGTCTAGTTCCAGTTACCCCGTGATGAGTGAATCATTTTGAAACAGCTGGCATCACGTTTGTACATCATTCCATTTCGATGACCATGTCGATTTTCTCTTTTAAACTCGCATTCTGGTAAACGGAACACGAAGCTCTCGACTACAGGTGTAAAGACTGGAGTATTTCGAAGCGTTCACGACGAGAAACTGGAGAAGGACCGAGATGAGGACACGCGCAGGTGAACCACGTGTAAGCCGATGAAAATTAATGTATTCGTGAACGTTGCGACAACGTTTCAGCTCACGTTGCGACACGGAGCGGATCTCCTTCTGAGGAATCTCGACGTGTGGCCTCAGCGCGGCCTCAGAATGGCCTCAGCCCGGCCTCATCCACGGAGCACGCAGCCCCCACCTCTGCCAGTCGCAATTCACTCGAGCACAAATAGTGGGAGTTACGCTCTGAGGAGCGGGAGGGGTTTATTGGTTATTTTTTTCTCCCCTCGTGGAAACCTGACATTCTGCAGAATCTCGATTCACCAGATCTTCCACTTGTTTTCGAGCGCGGTCGTGTTACGAAATCCTGAAAACACAGCGGGTTGGGACGTTCCATGGGGGCACAGTGGGTCAAAAAAGCAACTGTACATTTATACATTTTGTACAGTAACTTTATAGAATTAAATGATAAATAGATAGGAATTGTGGTTGTGAGTAGGTAATTTCGTATACACATGATACGCTTTGTCAGAATTCTTAATTATACAGGGTGTCCGTGATAAGATGTTACAATCCGTTATTCCCTAACGTACTGGAGATATCAAAAGTATATTCTTATGTCTCCAGTCTTATTTATTTTTCTATGTTCGGCCAGGTTTCTTCCGCTACAAATCAATGAACTTGTGAGAGTAATATCTCGAAAACCAGTTGACGAAACGTGTATACATTAAGGGTTACTGAATTCGCCTTGAAATGCATTATCAAATGCTCGTATCTCTTAAAATAATAATGTAAAAAAAATTCGGTTTCGCTAATAAATTTACTCTCTCGTACCATACAACTTTCACATAGACAATTTTGTTTAATCTCCAATACGTTAGGATATAATGAACTGTAACATCTTGGCGCGGACACCCTATGTATATCACCAAACTAATTGAAGAAAAATGAAAATTTGCAAGCCAAAAAAGTATTTGCACAGCTATAATTGTAATAGCAAATTTGGAATTTAATTCTTGATCACAAATTAAATTTTTAACCTTTTGTATGCTCCCCTTTTGTTTTAATAATTCTTTCAATCTTCATGGCATAGGTTTTATCAGTTTCCTTGTACTTTCTACTGGTATCTTACACTATTTCTCAAGAAGTACCATTTTTAAATAATTTTTGTTAGAGATTTTTCTCTTCCTCATATTTAAATCTAATAGATGCCATAAATTTTTGACTGTGTCAATGCCCAGTGACTGTGAGGGCATAACCGAGTGGACACATGTTGCGCGTTTCGATTCAAGGGATTTCAACGCTCGCAAAAATAGAAATTATCTCACGCGAAAGTCGCTTTCTACGATTTTCGAAGCGAATAGGAATTCCGGGAAACGAACGGTTCTAGTCGTCTTCCAGAATGCTAATTAAGTATTACAGATATGCAAACGTCGATGGCATTCTTTTCAGGAACCTGAAGGCCGTTCGAAGATCACTAAGACAGATAGCGAAGAAGACCAACGGCCTTGCCCTCCTAAACAGGTTCTTTCGGCACTATGTCAATCCCGCTGTAGCATATTTCTGTCTAAACTAACCCCTTGCCTCATTATTTTTTCAATAGGTATCTGCATTGAACTGTATTATTGAAGCGATCCAAGAGCTAAATACAACAAGAATATAGTATTTTGAGTTTATTAAATCGTAAATCTACTATTTTCAGTCAGTGTCATCTGAGTATATTAAATCATCACACTCATTTTGCAAACAGCCTCCGCCATTATACTGTACCGCTCCAATTTGTCACGCAGGTGACGTTAAGGACGGAGACATTAAGGATGAGACACGGAAGATCTTAAGAAACCTTTGAACATTGACGAACTCATGGCCACCTATACAGGAAGAAATTACAGACATACCGGAGACAGCATGCTGCAAAAAGCGATGCAAAACCTGCGTGACATACTGGAGCGGTGTAGGATAAATGGCAGAGGACATTTGACAGATGTGGTTTCAAAATGAGTAACACGATGTAATGTACTCCAATAGTGTTCTATTTGTTATTGTTATCCCTGGACAATTAGATGGCGGAAGGTCAGACAGCGAGACGGGTCATTCTGGCCCGAATTGAATTTGCTTACTCAGAAATCAGACAATAAACTTTAGCAGATTTTTATCTTTATGTAAGAATATATGTATGTATAAAATATAAATTTATTATTTATTCAGAAAATTATAGTATTTCATTATAAAAAATATGCAATATAAATACAACTATACTATCTATTCTATACGTACACGATGTATGCACAAAGTATTTGACAGGCTAACAGTATGGGGTTTACAAATATATTCTGAACATTCGTCACATTTTGTACTGTATCTATCATCAACTACGTGTGCACATACATATAATGCCTAAAATGCTTTTTAGACGGAGTAGGTACTTCATTCCTTCTTATAAATTTTTTTTCCGTTTTCCCACTGCATTCCTGACATGCTTGTGAAGTGCAGCCTCTCTATGTTCAGCTGCTACTATAAGAATGTTACTGTGCTCGATGTTTCAACTAAAAATGACCGCGTTGCAACTCGTCGTAGTTTTCCTGGCCTGTAACGTATTTCTTTGTGTTTATTGCGCGACAAGGAGAGTCAATGTAAACATCGAGTGAGCGAGACGAAGCGATAAACAGCGAGTTCGCGCTCTCAACGCAACGCCAAAACCGTAAACA
Source organism: Macropis europaea (assembly GCA_916610135.2). Lineage (NCBI taxonomy): Eukaryota > Metazoa > Arthropoda > Insecta > Hymenoptera > Melittidae > Macropis > Macropis europaea. The sequence goes on along the minus strand of OU744345.1, from coordinate 16,618,248 downwards.
ATCTATGAGTCGTCTTATGACATATCTCCGCCGTTCGACTATTAACTGGCGACATAGAGTCACTATGTCCTTGTTCATTTTATTTTCGTTTCTTCCAGTCCGTTTAGATTTTGCACTGACTCGTTATTGCAAGTACCCTCACGGTAGTACGTTTTTAACGCTTTGAGGAAGATGAACGCGTGTATCTGTTCGACAAAATCGTTTACCGTGTGCTACGGATCACCGTACTGGCTCTGGCATAATTGTTTATTGCGCGTTGCAAACCTAGGTACATATTCAGGGGAATTATCACCAACACATATTTTGTAATTGTAGACCACTAACACAAGTGAACAATCGACATCATATACATTATTACAATGAAATATTCAGTTTGTCACGTTGTTCCACTGCAAAAAATTTCAGCACATGCTGCACGTCTTTTCCTGAAATTTTCAGGGCTCAAAGGGTTAAACGACCCGAGAGATCGAACGTGCCCATTGTTTTATACGTCACCAATTATTCATAATTCAATTACAGGGTCTGTGACCCAATATCACCAGTCATGTAACGAAAATAGCATGTCACCAGTTAAAGGTTATATAACAAGAGATAAATTACTTCAATTGTATTTCATTTTGAGAATCGTCAGGTTCCCATGGCCCACCCTGTATGAAGAGAAGATCGAAGCCGAGAGGCCGGAAGGAACGTATGTTCTGTGAGGTGTGGGGAGAAAAGAGGGAATTAATTGGCATTCCAACCGATGGCACGGCGATTTCTATCGGTGTCGATGAACGGCTCGCTTGCGCATGAAGTTTCGACTCGGCCAGCGAACACCGTGGTGGAAGAAGGTGAAGTAAGAGCCACGAAGACAGCAAGGTGGGAGAGGAGACCGGGCAGAACTACGTGGTGTATACGCGTAGGGAAAACGATCCGCCTTCGACGGCTCGTGGAAAACGAGTTGACATTCCAGTGAACACCGATGTCGTTGTCCTTAACAACGTTCTTGCTCGTTTACTTATTCGCGCTCTAAATGCCGCTGATCGATCTCTCGTCTACGCGATCTTGAGGCGCGTCCGTTCGCTCGCGACCTTCTTTTTTGGAAAAATTATTTTAACGAGCAGACCTTGAGTGATAGCCAGAACTGGGTAAGCCTTGAAGTAAAAATCTTTTGAATGTTATTTTACATGTTGAATATAAATGTGCATTGTATTGGGTCTACTAGAATGTTTTGTTTTATAATACTGGAGTGTCAAATTTTTGATATCTTAAGAGTGGGTCATGGACAGTTATTAACACGTTGTCTGCCACATTGAAAAATACACTATCTAATATAGTGCATCGTAATGTTCTTTTTCTATATAAATCACATATACACTTATTATTTTATACTGCTACTATAACATACAAGCGTAGAATACTTATTATAGTACAATTCTGGAATGTTATGATCATCAATTTATTAACAGTCCCCATATTCTATGGGGCATATGCTGTAAAAAATTGTTATTCCAGTGTCAGTGATAGTAGACTCCATTTATATCACCGCATTCTTTACGAGTTGCAAAAAGCAACTAACGCAGCAGTTTCAAAATGTTTGTATTGACTATTTAGTGAAGATGCCGTATACGGAAATATAAGAATGGTGTTTCGAAACCCACCTAAAACTGTAGGTCACCCGGCGAAATGACCACGGCTATCGATACTGGGATACACATAAATAGAAGAAAAATGAATACAAAGCTTGAAGATGAGCATCGTACGAGGCCATTGAAAGTTTCGAGCCTCAGTATTAAAAGAATTTAAAAAAAAAGGGCATTATAACTATACCTGGAAGATGACAAAGGGTTATAGAAAACAACAGAAATGATGTGATTTATTATGTGTTCATAATTAACCGTTTATAAACGTTTTATAGTCATTCTCCACGAAACCATCCATGGATACTAGCGCTGATTACAGTCGCTCAAAGAAGAAGTCTTATAATCACCTAATTGCTCGTTAGGCATTATGGCTTTCAGATTAAATTTCTTACGTTAACTTTACTTTATTCGTTGTATTGGAAAAATATACGGCTGCATCGTATTTCCGTTTTTCTGCCGGACGCTGCCGTAGCGAAAATGTTAAATATTTCTTTTGTGATAAAGTCATATATACCTTCTAAATTGAATTGGAATACCTTCTCTCGGAAGATAATTGCGCAATTGACAGGTTGACCAACTAAGCATTCTTGAATTCCTCTGTTTACGTTCCGAGCGTACGTGACTGAGCCAGCCGTGTTGTCTTTTTTTTTCATTCTTTCCACGTATACTGTAGCATGCGAATAAATCGATGACGCGTATGCGAGTAAAAAAATTAGAAACAGAATACGACGAGAGAAGGTGCGAAATGTAGTGAAACGTATTCGCGTTTTCTTGCGAATTAGTCCCTGATACGTTGTGTGTATAGAGAGGTGTGAATTAATGCCGTTTGGTTCCCTATATAATAAAACCACATGCTGAAGTAATTTTTCATTTCTAAGAATAAAAGAATAAGCACGCTGTAGTTGAAATCAACTATAAAAATTTCGTCAGAGGATTAGAGATATTATAAATACAAAGAAGATGATTCAAATGTGAATAACCACAGTATACAATCTATGTTATTTCTGATAATGCGTGGGTGTTTGGTTCATCTAGATCGAAGTAAAAAAAAACGGTATACTAAATAAAGGCATGTATCCTTGCTATCCCATGTATGTGCGTCGAGTGTATCAAAATAGGTCGAGCGAATCCGGCGAAACAATGGCAAAAGTGTAGCAGAATGATGGTAACGTGTGTGGTTTCTCGAGTTGCTCGCAGGAAAAAGGAGATGGCGTTTCTAAATGCGTCGTTTCTATGTGACTGATCGTTCTCACCGATCTGCAAGAACGAAAAAATTTCGCGTCTCAGAGGAAGCGAAACCAGCGACGTTTCTATTATAGTGTGTCACTACGGCACAGCATGTTAGTAAAGAAGAAAATATTATGCAGCCGCACAAGGTCACAGGCTTTATGAGAATTTTAACGCATGTTCATCCGTACATTTATACAATTTTCTCTTTTATTTGTGTAATAATTCTGTAGTTCGTATAAAATGGTAACAGATTGAGTGTCGTGGGAGTCATTGGCACCGGCGATTTAATTAAATAACTACTACTCCTTATAAAATCCTGAAAAATATTAATATATCGATAACAGTATAAAATACCTACAAGTAATAAATGGAGTGGAAGATAAGAGGTTGTAACATGTATGGCTATATATGGCAGTTTCACTGGACAACTTATAAAACGCGTTAAGGTAGTCAAATTTTATGGTGGTAATAACTCTTTATTGGCCTTAAGTTAATTATCATGAATGTTTTGGAGCGGATACCCAAATACCGACAAAGTATAAAAAAAAAATATGTGCAGGACGTTCTAAATCTGATGGTTTTACCTTCTGGTACGTATGGTACTCAATAAAATAAACAGAACAGTATATGTATATGAGTCGAAAAATAGTTTTTTCGAGGTATAAACAAAGTTCTCAGCGAACACCTGTCACTGGTGAAATCAAATTATCTGTAGATACTGAACAGGTTTTGTTATGCAGTGTTGCCAATATCCAGTTATGTCGGGAATGCCAGCATAACGTCACCATTCAATGTAACCAGTTTTTTACTAATACAGTACTTTCAGAAGGAAGTAAATAAATGTTCAATTAACATGAATCCTAAAATCAACTCTTTAAATGTTATGGACATTTATAACTGATATATTATTATCGTCTGTGCGGACAACGCCCATGGGCGTTCGGAAAGTGTATTCATAAAGCAAGCTTACCGACTTTCAGCACGTCACGTATGGTTGTCGCATAAACTTATGGATCATATCACATAACACTAGCCGATATTAATGCAAGTTAACAATTGCTTAAGCTGGTCAATTAGAATAGGAAGTGTCTGTATTTACTAGTAAACATATCAATTATCTTGTTTTTCTAACATGCTAACCTATCTAATCCAACGTAACCAAACATGCAATTTGCAAAGAATTCATATCAATTAGCGTGTCTTTAAGATAGTGTTTACCAGTACTAGTAATTATTATTTTACACACACATATCAAATAAAAATTAATACTACCAGAAAATATACATGTCACAATAAAAGTATGGACATCAATAAACGTACACGCGCGCGCGCGCGCAAAAGTTGTAACTACACTGCGGATGTTTATGCAAATATATATATTTACACTCCAATATTTGTCCTCTTAGTTGAATTAAAGAAACAAAACATTGACCAAACTGTATTATCTCCTTTAAATGTTCAATATTCTTTCCATTTGCCTTGCATTATTGACAGTGCATCTCTCACGTGTTTCGATATGTTAAATCGCATAAACATTCACAGTGTCGTTGCAACTTACTGATGCTAACAATAAGTCATAAGTAAAGTAAAGCGTTTATCGTTCATATGTTTGTAACACTGACGGCGTTCCCGCGAACATTGAAATTTGCGTTTTCCCGCGTGTTTGACCGGTACCGTGTATATACCTTGATATCTCCGGTATATCGATAGCAGCGAGAAAGCATTCTCCTTCGTGGAAGACAAGCGATCGTTCCATTCAGTTTTCGTTTCGTTCTCACCGCGGCTCGCTGCATTTTCGCATGAGAGGATATTACGCGATCCGTGGCACTCCGCGACGCGATGAAGCGGAATAACGAACCCGAAGAAAAGAAAAGAAACGAACGCGAACGGGGAAAACGACGCGCGTCGAGAGGAAAACATCGGGGACGAGTGTAAACAACGTACGCAAGAAACAACGGGAAAACAGGTTGCGCGTACGCGTTCTCCGGCTTGGAGAATTCCAAAAAAAGTAAACAGAGGTTAGAAATCACGACTTACGGGGAGTAAGTGAATAAACTCACGATTCAGAATCACGCAGCCGCGAAAGGTGCAATTTCTTGGAGGTAAATAACCCTTTCTGTATCGCGGTCGTGCATGTACATTTTTCTTATGCGATGTTTTCAGTTTAGAGTAAAATATTGGTCTTTCTTCAGGTACTCGATTCGAGAAAGGTGGATGAATGTATTGGTCAAAAAAGGGCGAGATCAGATCCATACGTCATACTGAACAATCAGCGATGTATTGAAAATGGAGGAAGCACCCAGGATTCAATAAAATTATACAATAGAATTTTAATTACAGTTATCAATAGAATGACTCACATTGTAACTATGTTTCACATGAATATGATAATTTCGATTTAAAATGTAAAATATGTCGCGATATAACTAACATAAAGTAATTGGATGTTCGTATGTTTGTTGCTCAGATTAACGAGGTTCTACTGTACTTTTATTTAGAGTTTGTAACTTGAATAATATATACAGCATGTATTAGAGAATTATATTGTAAAATATTGCATTTTTTACTGAAGAATGTAGCTACTAAAATATACTATTCCCTAATTTGTTAAAAGTTGTCTTTTCAATGTAGAAATCGATTACGTACACAGTATGTATACAACTATTTAAACAAAAATTCATAAATGACCGTTATATTTCCGTTGTTTCATACTTTCAAGAAACTTTACGTAACTTTCATTCATACTTAATTTCTATATGGTTACTTGTTTTCATAACATTTTAAAGAAATCGAAAACTCGTGTATTTATCATTATACGTATTTAATGTAATTAAGTAACACAAGTTCCATGTACTGGTTTAAATCGACTGAAGTTTAGCCAATGTTTTTATAACACAACGTACGTGTAATGAAATTCATGGAAACATTTAACTCCCGAGGCACGTACATGCATCGTACGATTTTATCCAATGCTAAAAGGGTTAAGAAAAAAAAAAATAGAGAAAAACGAGGAGGCGAGGAACGTGGATGACGTTGGTATCATTAAACTTCCTCTCACCGGCATTCTAGGTATAATGAGCTATTACGCCACACGCGGTATTACCTGGGGAAGAATATAAATACGAGACGGTGGATACAGGAAGCGACCGGATCGATAAAAAGAAGAAAAAGAGAACGCCCTTCGAGATCGGCGGAAGGAGCATCGAACGTTTACTGGTCGATTAAATCGCCTTTGAATTATCCGTTTAACGTCGAATCGTTCGCCTCGACCCGTTCAATCTTCACCTCGTACAGTTTCCTCAATGTACACACTTTCGATTTTCTCGAACGATCGCTAGCCCCTAATCGTCCTTGCAATACGTTTCATCGTAACACCGGTGATGCAGCGGTTCACAAACACACCGATCAAATACCTGCCAGCGACTGACTACGTTCAAATCTCCGGATCGAGAGATCTCGAATAAAACTCCTACCTGTTGCGCGTTCCAGACTTCCAGCTGATCCGGTTCACGATCTCACACACAAAAATATCACTGCACCGAAAGAAGGTGGACGTGGTCTCAACCGACGCACCGGTGGCGCGACGTCATCGTTGTCCAGGAGAGCAGAAGTCCACTCGGATCGATCTTTCGTTAGTTCGTACGATGGCAGAGAAAATCGAAGCACACGGTGGATCTCGCCTGGATCGTTAGTCGATCTCAGAACGCGGCCATTTCGAGGTATCGAGGAGGCGAGACGAGGTCGCACGATTTTCGACAGGTGGCGATCGCGCGAGGATCTGCTGCGAAAAGGATGCGACGGACCCACGTAGGAGACTGACGGTAAGGCTCTGCTCGGGTCCGTTCGACTACACTCGACTCGCCTCGACTGGCTGGCATTGCGAAGCAGCCGCCAGCGAAAACTCACTTTACACTCCCGCGGCCCCTTACGTTCGCCCCCTCCTCCCCTCTCGCGCCTTGCCCCCCTCACGGCCCACCAGTTACATTACCGAGCGCCCGCTTGCTTTCTTAAGGCCCTGAATACCTGCCCCTCTTGCCCCCACCATTCTCCTACGGAGTCCGTCCAACGTGTGCCAGGGAACTGAACGTCTTCTTGCGCCCTGGCTCCCTCTGACAGCAATACCGCACGACGTTTGGATCATCGATTCCGTATGCTTTCCAGGCACACGTTTGATCAACGATCAATTAATGTATCAGTCGTTTGTTTTGAAAATGGTTTCATAAGTTTTTCGGGGAAATGGGCTATAGCTGTTTCGCTGATAAATTGATATATGTTTTTTATTTGGAAATGATTTGTTGTTAATACTTTTTACAATTCTTGCTGCTGGGTCAATAGAAGTTTATCCTACTGTGATCAACCTGAACAGCGGATGTTTTTCGGGCTTGAAATACGGAAAAAGTAAAAATGCGATTCTTTTGACATTTGGTAAGAGTACAGATTTCTGTACTCAAAATTGTTTCAAAAAGATCAATTCTTGAAGGAGATAGAACTCATTTTGTAAAACGTGTTTTTCCGTGCACAGATGGATGGTGTACATGATTTCGTCATTTTGGTTATCATGAAACAGAAAATGAATTTTTTTTATGAATTCTTTTACACTCCCTTCCTTTTGTCGAAGGTTTATTTTGTTTCTGTGGAAATTGTCGATAAAAAAAATATTCGAAGTTTTTCACAGTCTTTCACTCCGAAATTTTTATTACATTTTTATATATTTTCTAAACCAAAAATGTTATCAACAAAATCGTCTGTCAAACGAAAATTACACGTTTTCTGAACGTGTGTTTTAAATCTCAAGACAATTCGTCAATCATAGCCTGAGATATCATGTACACCATTTTGGAAAATATAGTTCGGAGAAGTACGCGTTTGAAGTTTAGCAACGTCTACCTACGCGTAGTGACACAAATGCACTGTACCTAAACGCTGCATCTTGAAGAATGTTTTGAATCCACATGGGATCTTTGCACATTAATTTTAAGACTATAAACAATTTTTTAAAACAATAAAAGAATTTCCGATTGTAAACCTGGTGTCGGTTCATATCCTTCACCGAGTACCATGGTATTGGGTTGCAGTAATGCGCCTGGGTCCATTTACGTGTTAGGAGGATTATCGTCACCATGCGCAAAACGATAAGTATTAGTTTTTCATCTCTAGAACTGTGAGATACTATTGAAAATAAGTCCAAACGACTGAAGGTCTCAGAGCGTCACTTCCCTAATTCACAGGGCACTTCAGGTTAGCGTGTTGTGGAGAAAGACTTAACGTAGTACATACATACTACTAAGCTGCACCTCACAGCGTGTGCAATTGCTCTTGAAATCCAGTCGATCTTAATCATCCACATACCTTCCCCCTTACAGCATAATATTTTAAAAGTAATGAGTATCTAATGTACCATCTATATGCTAAATTTCTTTTTAATAATAAATATGAATAACATTCTGTAAATTTATGCCCACCAGGGGTATCAAACAAAATTTTACTTGGGAGAGGTCTCAGTTTCGGTCTTTCAGTTGCACTTTGCCACCATAGTTCCAGTACTTCAAACGCGTGATTGTTTAATGATCTATTACCTTAAAACTTCACTATATCTCTTCCACCGACTGTACCGAGTTTGAGTTGTCAGGTATTATATGCTATTGTGTGTATTATAAGATTGCATTAATTGTATACGATGAATGGTTCGTAGCGAAACGATTAATCTCCGAAATTCTACTTGCTCAACGAGTTCGTGTTTCTAGTCGCGAAAATTTATGCAATTCAGCCTTCGCGTCGAATCGGTATTCCGACATCGTCGACACACTAAGGTATCCTGCGAATGGAAACTAAATTTCATTCAGCTCGTTCCATTCGCGTAGTAAGCGTGCCCGTCAAGCACGAATAATACTTCGTGTTTGTACAGGAGCCTGTACTTTTTAACCCGTAACGGTAGAAGCACGATCTTTGGATCGGAATGGAAAGCCAGCAGGGCACGCGGCCTGCAGCATGATCGAATAATGGTAATTTACGCCCCAGGCTGCGAATAGGTTCGCAAGTATAAGAGGATTATCGAATCAAACGATGTTAGTCTACAAATAAGAATATTAAAAAACGCTTACGTAGATGTCTGATAAAGTCAGGGGACATTCTATATATTATATGAATTTTTGACAGATAGTGCAATGCAAATGTGTAGAAAATTGGGAGAGACTCGAGTGGAAATCCTTCAAGGTTGGTGGATCCAAGTTCAGACCACCCCAGGGTAGAAGGACTCGATTTAGGACTCTTCAGTGTCATGGGATTCGAGTTCGGGTCATACCGAGGTCGTGGATCTGAGTTTGAACTGTACAGATGTAGACGGATTTGAATTCAAACTATCTTGAGGTCAAGTGACCCCAGTCAGAACCCCTTTAGGATGGAGGACCCAAGTTCGGACCACCCCAGGACCGAGAAGACCACTTTAAGATCTTTCAATGTCGAGGAAGTCGAATCATCTTGGTAACGATGGACCCAAATACAGACTACACCAGGGTTCAAGGGACCCAAGTTTTGACAATTTCGGGGTTGAGGGCTCTCAACTTCATTTCCTTGATCCTGATGAGTCTCGTCTCGAATATCTCGACACTCGGGGTAGTTCAAACTCGAGTTCTTCAACTCCTGGATGGGTGTACTCTACATGTAGACCCTTGATTTCAAGGCATCCCATCTTGGATCCCTACTCGGAATAGGCTCGTCCATATTCGCTTCTTTCGACCCTGAGAGGTTCAAACTTGAGTCTCTACGACCCTGAAGATTCTCGACTTGAGTTCCTCGACCCTGAAGAATTTCGACTCGGCCCCTGGACCTCAGAGTTGCCCGTACTCGGTTCCTTCGACCCTGAGGGGTCCAAACTTGAGTCTCTCGAATCTAAACATATCCAACTTATGTGCCTCTACCCTGAAGAGTTTCGATTCGGGTTCCTACACCTTGGAAGTAATATTTTAACGAGCAGAATTTGTTGATATTATATTCATCGTTGTTCCTTATTTGCATTCATAAAATGCTCGTTGCTGTTATTATCTCAGCTTCAATAATTTGTATTATCGGCATTGCTATGTATTTCCAGTTTTCTTATTGTATGTCCAATTCAGAATTCTATACTAATACTTTTAGCAATTAGACGTTTATGAGGACGATCTTGTTCGTATACTATGTATTACCGTTTTATTCAGATTTGCTCTGTGTAAGAATTTATAACTCAAAAGCTTCATTCAGGTGCTGCCATTGTCTTCATGTTTGAATGTATGCATGCATGTTGTAAATACTTAATCTTAGGGCGAGCCAGCTCTACGCTCGGACAATTTTTCGCGAACTATCTCGCGGGAAATGCTTAATTACTGAGTCAGCCAGCATTTAACGTTCTCCAATCTCAGGAGCATTGCACTGGCAGACACACGTGAACCACCAAATGGAAAGGCTTCACAGCTTACCATACATCATCAAACTGTTCAATGTAAACTGTACAAACCCCCATACTCTGACAACATTCCTAACGTCAGAAACAGGAATTTCACACTTTGCTGAATACGGAATTGACGGTCATTTTCTGAGCCTGATATACCAAATTCTTCCATACATTTTCTGTTCAGGCAGTCTCGCTGAAGTCAGTCCAACCGGTACGATCAAGAACTGTATCAGAAACGTCGATTCCACTTTTTCCACCTTAGAAAGGAGGAAAAACGCAAGATTTTCCGGTACGCTGGTGCTGCGGAGGAACTAAAATCAGCAGGGAGAGGACAGGGAGGCCGACGTACCTCCATGATTGTCCTCGAAGCGAGCCGGAGAGCCGGTCAGAGGGAGAGGCCGCATTCCAAGGCACGGAGAAAGCCTTTTGCGCATTTAGCCGCGAGATGACCGTCCAGAGGTCGTGTAAACGAGCTCCGTGGGTCCGTTAGTTCGATTCGTATCCGCACATATCTAACCTGGAATTATCCGGTCTGTGCAGTTATTTCCACGGGCCTTTCCACCTACCATCCCAGACTGCCTACTAGAATAACCGCGAAACATATTCACGATCACCTGTTCAGCTCTTCTTCTTCTTCCGCGATCGTACGGTTCGTTGCATCGTCGAACGGCGCGTAGCTGGAGCATCGTTCGAGATGAATCTCTGAATTCAAATCGGGGAAAGTACGCGAAACCTTTGAGGACGTTCGGTACACCTGCCGTCACAAGGTGACTGCATTCCACGGCGAGGTGAAACGTGAAGCGGTATACGCGGCGGAATGTGTGTCGGATTTGCTGGAATACTTTACGAGCCGCTAGCAATGCCCCGACAATTATATGTATCTCCTCGCCGGCCACGGATCGTTTGTTTTTGCACGACCGGCCTACTTGTGTCGCGTATGATTAACTCGCGATCCAGCCTCTGACACGGCTGGCATCCGTGAAATCGGTGCTCGTTTCGGACGCGTGACGAGCAGGTGAAATTTTCGATGTGTCCTTTTTTAAAGGGACAGAGCACAGTATAAGCTTCAAAAAGTAAAAATTCTTGTTTGGTTATAAATCCTACAAATGTTTCAGAATTTTTGTTACCAAATTAAGAATGTTATGAATATTTTATAGAATGGAGAACTTTTATCGCGTTTTTCCCGAAATCGCATGCTTTTTAGCTGGTTGACAGGCTATAGCTTACATTAGTGAACCACCGACACCGATTGTCCTTTAAATAAATATTTCTTAAGTTAATAGAAAATAAATATTTTCAATTTCATCTAAATCTGTTTTTTAACTTCCATATTTTTTTCTCAATAACTATAAGAAATTTTTAGGTAATCCTACGACAAACGGTAACTATAAACATATAATTTATGAGTTCATATGTGTTTTTTCCGTGTCTGAGTTTCTATTTGGTCCAAATCGTATTTTTCATGTAGAGTCAATTTTCAATTCCATTTATTATATAAAAATGTTAATAAGTTTCTTCAGTTAAGTATGTTTTATATTGCACATATACTATATTTGCGATTATAGGAAGTATTAAGTATAATTTCTTACTTCCTAAAGTAATATATTCTAATTTTTTTTTACTGATAAACTCAATTGTTATAAGAAAAAAGTGTTTGCAGATGAAGGATATGACTTCACTTATCAATTATGGCTATTTATTGTGTATAGCATACAGACTTTTCGAAGTATTTTGTATTGAATTAAGCAGTATATTATTTAAGTATGTCGTGAGTCCAATACTATAAATAGGTAACAGAAAATATTTTATTTTGAGATAACCACGTTAATCGATTAATTTTTCAGCAGTAATATATTGTACAGTTCATTTGTTTAATAAATCCGGTTAAAGAGACCATGATGGATCTCTAAGAACAATTTTTATAAAAATTCAACTTATTAATTAGTTAAAATTAATTACATCGTGAAATACCTAGTTTTACCACTAAAATTTTAATTATCTAGTTATAGTATTGAACCAACGATATGATCCTGCAGTTATACCCAGTAGTATATTTTTGATAATTCTTCCCACTTTTATGTTATTCCCTGTCGTCAACCACCGTTGCATTACAATTCACCATTTTCTATTATTGTTTATCACTGTCTGCTGCACAATACCATTGTTTACGGTTCTCCTATATCCTACGGTGTAGCATTCCTTGCAGTCCCCTACTATTTTCTACTTATGTTAATGACACCTCGTACCCCTAACAAACTACCGGGGCTTCCGTTTAACATACAAATCGACTGTGAAAATCTCAACCATCAATTTACCATTTTACCGATCCCGGTGCAACCGAACCATGAAAATTCCAGTAAAAACGGCTAAGCCGCTTTTGCAAAGGAGCTGTTTCTCCATTGGCTCGTACGCAGTTTCACGTATCTGGTGTTGGGATCGTCGAAAAATGCTCTTACGAAATTATGCTGGTTTTATTTCATACCGTGAAACGAATGGCATATGAATGCTTCGCGGTCGTATCCTGGTGCGATCGCATAAACGAGTTCCTCGAGTCCGTTACACTGGTTCGCTCCTCGCGTACACCTAATCCGACATTATTTGGGCGTTACCTTGCAGGACGTGCAGCATCCGCGGAATGGACGGTGAGTTCTGCTGGATAGCCGGACAACCAGCAAGAATGCGTTCTCTTTCTGCACACGGCTGCGTGACTCGCGAGTGAATCAGACTCTGCATAACGGGAAATGGAAATTTCATTCAGCCCCATGATTTCCAGCGGTAACGAAATCAGATGCATCAGCGTCCACCTCGCCGCCGATTTGCTCTGGATGCTCGAGTTTCGTGGAATCCAACTTCCAGAGTACCCCATTAAGCCCTCGCGATCTAATTTAGTTTCAATCCTCCAACTATCGGCCAAACAGCCGAACCATAATCAGTTTTCTAGGGAACGGAGTATGTAAGAACATAAAAAGTGTAGATGCTACGTGGTTTTAGGATGTAACCTTTCTGTGTGGCTCTGCTTTCTTTTAGGTTCTTCTTTGGCACTGGAAGATGGGGTGGAAGATTAGCAGGTGTTCAGAATAAAATTTCGTGGTATTCAATTTCATAACTACTGTGTTGTCTTCCAAATCTGATTTAAATTCAATCTTCCAGGTATTAGTTACACAACTGAATAATAATCACTTTGCTAGGGAAAGAGGCGTGTAAAAACTTCTCAAGCGTACATGTTATGTGATTTTAAAATCTAATCTTTAGTAATTACTTTTTTCGCGTTCATTTGTCAGAGACCGTTTTCTATATGATTCTATTTTCTTCTAATTGTAAGTTATTGTTGGATACAGAAAGATGAACTCCATTGATAGGACAGTATTGTACACTCCTAAGAGGAGTTCAGAATCAAATGTCATGGCATCCAACTTAAAGAATTCAGTATTGAGCCCTCAAGATCTAATTTCGTTTCGATCCATCAGGTATCAGCTAAACAGGTGAACTATAATCATTTTTCTAAGGCATAAATCATGTAGAGGGATGAAAACATCTCAAGAGTACCTGATACGCGGTTTTAAGATGCAATCATAATTTATAATTATTTTTTCGAAGCTCATTTGATAGAGACCCTTTTCTACGTAATTCCGTTTTCTTCTAGGTTCTTCTTTGGTACAAGAAAATGGCCTGGTGAATCTTAACAGTACGTTCTACTGGCCAATCTTAGGAGGCGTTTTGAATGAGACTCCTCGATCAGATAGAAATTATTGGTTACGTTACATAATTCGATGTTGTAATATACCATAGGGGGCTGAAAAGAATGGCTTGCGGAGGTACCAAGGGGTAAGGGGAGCACCCGATTCCACCTGTGGAATGTTTCCATCACAATGTCGTCATTAAAGGTGCCAAATGTATATGGAATAGTAAGCAGTTACGTGTACGGGTGTCTAAATCGCTATCGATGGGACCTCACATTCCATTCACCTCCACAAAGCACATGGGTGGCTCATATTACTGTACTCTGTGCAATCTTGAATCTCTACAAATTGCTATACACGTAGCAAGAAAACTCTTCTTCATTTACCAACATGTTGTAGGTGTTTGGTCTTGTGAAACAACCTGTTGTAACCGTTTTGCTAATTTGTGCATAAAGATGGAGATGTAATAGATCCTCCAACCTTCTGACTGTATATTCACCCTCTTCACAATATTCGCAAGGAGCACAGCAGAAATAAACACTTAAAGAAAGTCGTGTCGTTATTTATACCTTTTTCCGGAGCTGTGTATAGGGCAGTTCAGGAAACAAAGGGGCAAATTAAAAGTAAGTAGTAATTGAGATGCAAATACGGCTAAGGGTGCATATTTTAAGCAACCGGAGCTCTTTCTTAAATTCCATATTCAGTGTAGATCCGTGCATGAATGAGCTGAAAAAGAACATTCAACTTTCAAGAGACTGGCAAGAACAATACTGTTGCGAACAGTTGTATAATTGGCCTGTGTTACGCGTTCCAGGAGGATTCGTAGGAAACTAGCATCCACGCGAGAGTGCGTTCTCCTTCACGCGTGCACGATGCCAGCGAGTGCCATACTTATGCGTTATAGTTGTGTAATCATGACCTAGTTCACGCACTCGGGAACATTAATTTTCACTAGACAATTTTGCCTCGAATGCGAACGACGATCACGAAGTTTCCTGGAACGCAGGACGAACGTGTCCATTCTCCTGGAAAATTCAAGATGAATATTTAAATATTAGATCCGAGCCAGTATTCTCCGGTCTGAGCTCTTCAGTTTATCAACAAATAATATTAATGGGATATCATAAAAGCTGAATTTATTATTCGATTAAAAATGATAGTATTTGTTGCATTGGATACAATTGAATAATCATCTTTCTTTTATACTAAATTGTACAAATGTTTATAGAAAGTTCGAGAACTCTGAATTTTTAATGTAGCATGGGATCTTGATGGAGCCATAAGAATTTGTAGTTATGTATGTTGGAATCTGTTGAACTTCTTCTGTGAAATTCAAGCATTAGATCTGAGCTAGTATCCTTCACTTCTGTGTTCACCAATTTATCTCAAAAAATATCCAAAGAATATTATAGAAACTGAACCTATTGTTCAATATAAGATGTGGGCCCTCAAGTTGTATACCTACAAATTTGTATTTTGTGGACAAGTTACTGATTTATATTAGATTACTCTAATATCTGTTACAGTCTATTTTCTTGATACTACACATCAGTACCAAAAGAATATTTATTGCAACTTCTTTTGGGAGCTGAAGACATTAATATGTCTGTGAATTAGTATATTTACACCTTACACTGTGTAAACTGAACCTATTATTCAACATCAGGTTTTAGTATTCACAAAATTACATTGCATTTAACTGAATAACAATTTTTATTTTCCAGGAATTTGTATATATATTTGAACAAGATACTGAGCCTCTGTGTTTAATGATGTAGCATAGTATCTTTATAGAGCCATAAAAATTCATAGTTATGTAAATTGGAATTTATGGAATTATTTCTATGAAAGTATTACACCTGAGGTACAACCCTTTACTCGAGTCTTGACCAATTTATCCATGAACAATATCGATAGGATGTTACAGAAACTGAATCCGTTATTCAACACAAGATGTTGGACCTCAGAAAATTGCCTTCACATTCAATTGAATGATTATTTTTATTTCCCATGAATTTATACAAATGTTCATACAAAATATAAGGCCATTCCATTCAATAATATATCACGATTCACCCACAGAACCATGAGAATTCCCAGTTATGTAAGTTGTACCTGTCGGTTGTGCTCTTCGGGTTACCGTGACATAATCGCTTCATTCTCGGTCGGCATTCGAGCATCCTTTGCTTGCCGTGCAACACGTACGATGATTAGTCAATAGGTACGGATCGTAGGTGCGTGCTTATATGCTAATGCCGATCTTTCGCAACGGGCCGAGGATCCTTGATTGGAAAAGTGGACGGTCTAATAGTTGGCGTGGCTCATTCTTCTGATTCCTCTGACAGTCCGTCATAAGACAAGATCTCCGTCCGTGTACGAGCGTGAAATTGTGCTCGCAACAGGCCGGGAGAAAGCTAAGGAGAGACTTTACGAGCCTAAGACAACAACCGCGAGATAGTAGCATAACAAACGTCTCTCTGGCCCCGAGAAGAGAAACCACTTTCGCTCTTTTCGCTGCTCCTCCGGCCGTGCGTTTTCATTTTTCACCCGATCGGTTTAGGCCTTCGAAACGCGATCTTCTCTCCGTTAACTCGTTTTGTCAGCGAGTTTTCTAGTGGCTCGTTGTACCATTTACCGCGATGGAACGCTCGTTAGATTGTTCGCCAACGAGCCGACGAAACCTCATGCTCCCGACATTACGACGTTCTTTTGACTTGGAAAAGTAGAAAGCACATTTTCGCCCGTTTCGAACGCTGAAAAAGCGGAGCAATTGCTCTGCTATGGGATCAGTTAGGCAGACTGTGAAATATTTATGCGAATATACGTTACCGGAGTCTAATATTTCCTTGTATTCATGTAGTCGAGAAAATGGAACTTTGATAAGACTGCACTTTGCTCTTTAAATGTTAAAAGAATATGTTTTCTATTTTATTTAGTTTGTAAATATGCAGCTTTCACCAATTGGAACATGTTGTATCTCATAAATATCCGCAGTTTGACTGTCGGTGACTATAGTGCAGTTCTCTTATGGACAATAGACTCTCACAATAGGACGTAACATTTTCAAAAAATGGCATGATGCGACAGTCGGGTTGACAATATTGTGTCAAGTTTCCTCTGAAACTTCATTTCTAAGAGTTTGCTGGTACAAGGAAACAAGTGCCCGCCGGGCTAAGGAGTTGCATGTTTCTGCTATAGAGTAAATTTTAATATTCCATTATCCGTAGCAGGAAGTATTGTTCAGGAATTCCACAGTGCATACTATGTTCAAATATTTTATTCGAATAAAAATCAATGTCACAGACATATATAACCTTCTTCAGTTCTGTATTCATTTTCAAAATACCCTTGAATGATCTAGAATAGTCTAAATGAATACAGGTCACCTTGTTTCTTTTATGTACCCCCAGGCTATTTTAACCAACTGCACGATTCCATTTGAAGAAAACGATGCCAATCTTTATATTCTGTTCAGAAACCTTGAAACTCTTCCATTAATCATTTGGAACGGTCTAGATGTCAGTAATCATTTCTCTAACATATCCATGGATCAAATCAAATGAATTTCCTATAGTTGTATTTTAAGTACTCCATGCAATGTTATAATAATTACTTTCTTCTGATTTGCTATTGTAGATCAGCAATGCAGGCAGACTCTTGATCTGATGAACCACAGGAGCAGACACCGAATTTGGGAACCTAAAGAAAATCATCGGTCGTGAAGGCTGTGCAGGAGGGTGAAATCATTGGCATAAGTCCAGTAGGTAGATCATAAACATCGACACACATTTTCATTTCAAATCGACTTCGTTTCAATTTATTTCCCGAGTACTTCTCAGATTGTCTACATCGTTGAAACTTGTCATTTGTACTTACAGCGTAACGTCATGGCGATGACGGTCTCAGAACGGATCGCGGGGTTACTTTTTGCGCAGAGGATCGAGCGGCGATCCATCGGAACGGGTTCTATAAAACGCCCATCGAACTCGAGCGGGAATGACAATGGTAATAAAATATAACGTTATCGTTATCGTTATTATTATCAAGTACATCAACGGGGGGGTAGTAAAAATAGAAGGAAAAGCGCGATCGCCGCGATTGTCCAATTGTCCGCTAAACGATCGGTTCGGAAGTACGTTCACTATTTACACGAGTATTCCATTTTTTCGCGAACGTCGAGCCTCGAGCGCGAAGAGACGCGTCGCCTATCGTGGATACATCTAGGTTTGGCCGTTCAAGGTCATATCTAATCGCAACAAAACGACTTTTCTTTTCCTCAATACAGTAAACCTTGTTCGTTTCCCTATTCACTTGTTCATTCATAGGCATACACTTAACTTCCTCAGGAATATTCACATATGTGGACGTATAGATTACATTTTAAATTTAAATATTGTAGACACAGAATCCTAACGCCTGCTGATCACATATGTGTACATTTCTCAAGGATTTACGAACCTTTTACAATTGAATGGCATTTAATCACCTTGTTTCGTCCCTGAAGAGGTTAAAGGGGGACAAAGACTGTACTGTAAACGTAGAAATGACCTCGAGTGTCCCTACAATAGTTTCTCGTCAGGATGCTTAGGAACTCTGTTTTCATTCTCGCGGTTCGTTCGCCGAGTTCTCCCCGCGTTCTCGAGGCTCCGCACGCGTTTCACGTTCGCGTGACTCCAAGATAAAGCGTTTCCTTCAGTGGCACGTACAACGGAATCTGTTCACATCGCCGAGGAAAACATCAGGACACGACGCACTTCTCCGTGTCCCTTTGCGCCTGATTCATCGACGACGTCGACGACGTCGGCGCGCGCTTCCTCGCGCATGCCACGGCGTCGTTCGGCACGTAGGAGATCCTCACGCCACCGTACGCCCTCCTCGGCGGCAGAGCGTACGCGGTAGCCTCGTCGGAGCTGCTCGACGAACTGCAGGTGGAGCAACAACTCTCCGCGTCCTCGTCCTCGCCGTCCAACCTCGTTTTTGAGCTTCCCGGTGTACCTGGAATAAACGTCACGATATTAGAACATGTAATATGTAATTTGTTTAATGTATGGGTGTAGGATGTAAATTTTTGGCTAGCTAAGTATTAGTATGAAAATTATACTGCCCAGAAGAACTAAAGGGTTGCATTCTTAAGTGACATATTGTTCATTATGGTGGTAAATACTGTTACAGATTTCAAATACTGTAAAAAGTAATCACTGTGTGAAGATATTACAATATTAGATACATGATGCTTTTCCATTACTGGTACAAGTATTATATACATTGTTAACAGTTGAGGATCCTGAACATGTAATTGTTTTCTGTTGTATGTAATTGCTCTGACAGATAATATTGGGACTGATGAGATATTATGTGATGCAGTGTGAAACATTAATGTAATGTCTAGGGCATTTCAAGGTTACTAACTTTTTTCTAAATGTAAAATAGCTTAAGAATGAAGTGCATCAGTTGATGTTAGTAACTGAATAACGTTTATAGAAATAACTGAATGTATAAGCAAAAACAAATTGGCATTATTTAAATCCTCAACTGTGAAGTTGCTCCGTGTATCTTAAACCTTATGGAGAAACAGATGGTAAGAAACAGACAGATATTGAATTGAAGAAAGACTAGTAGGCACGTGAATGAATAGCATCAGTTGATGTAATTTGTAATCGAATAACAAGGTTCACAGATATAATAAAATACTGGCCAATATGTAAAGGTAGAAATAACTTATTATTTGAATCCCTAACTATGCAAATGTTCTGTGTGTTTTAAAACTTAAGGAGTAGCAGAAAGTAAAAGACAGACCGATACTGAACTGAAGAAAGCATGGTACATGAATGAACAGCATTAGTTCATGTAATTAATAACCAAATAAGGATTTCTACAGTACAACAGAATGCCTGTCAGTATGTAACAGTAAAAGTAGATTGTTGTTATTTAAATCTTGCATTACATACATGTTCTATATGTGTTAAAACCGAAGAAGAAATAGAGAATAAAAAAGGACACTGAATTTAAAAAATCCTCCAATTTCTTCCTTCCACAAACATCACTTAAGAACCTAACAGATTCAAGAAACGCGATCCACGAAAAAGTACATTCAAACATCAGTTCTCCAGCAACTAAGTCATCCAGTATTCACAAACTTTCCCAACAAAAATTCCCTTTTCACTTTCAAATCGAAGGGACGACTGTCCCGTACATCAAAACTTATTCGACTTCACCAAGTACTAAAACCGTCTCCCTGGAGAAGTCCACCGGACGTAAGGAAGCGCCTATCATATGCAAAGCACAGAAGTTTACGCACCCCAAGTCGACGAGCCGGCGACTTCCTCCGGCTGTAAGCTCCTCGATCGAGACACATTCGTCCTCGACAAGGACGTCGGGGGTGGAGAGGGCGAGGACGACGAATTCCTGTCGTTGGCCGGGGGGAGAGAGCCACGCGACGACGCCACGGCGTGATCGTTCACGTCCAGGTCACCCTGAAACCGCACGCGTCGCGACGTCGGCGTCGGGGGATCCGTTTGGCTCGCGATCAGGTTCGTCGGTGACGTCGCCGCTTCTTGGGCCAAAGCTCCGCCGGAGACGGTGCCAACGACGCCGGTCGATGTCGAGGTTGACGCTGATGCTGACGCCGACGCCCCCGACGACGGCCGAGGAGGAGGCGGCGGCAGTTCTGGCATACTCGACGCGTGAGAAGGAGCGCAATTCTGAACGCACCTTAATGGCTCTCTGTCCCTGGCTTGCATCAGTCTGAAAACAACCGGATTGATTTTAGTCGATTTATCGTTTCACTATGGCAGTGGTCGCTGGGAAATAGCATATCCTATAGTACAGAGCCGAAACCGAAATTCCTATCAGTCTCATTTCGCTTTCTTTTGATTGAGTATTATTCATCAGTGAATTCTGATATGACTTTGGGTTCTGACTGATGTCTTGAATCATGATCTTCGGTTAACAGGTTTAGATATTCAACAGAAAATACTCAATGAGTAATTAAAATTGATTTGATTATCTTAGAGCTACTACAAAGAACGAGTTGACTCATCCTCCCTAGTTAGCAGGTGAACAAAGTATCGCACAATCCTGCCGTCTCTCAAAATTCAGTGTGTAAGCTACCTTTTGATGAAAGTACACTCTGGCGCCAAAAGTATGACAAAAGAATACATCACATGTTTGTCATTTTCCAACACATGAATACAGAATATTCAATATCAGAACAATGAACGATGAATTAACCCCTAATAAGACAGAAAGATGAGACACACAATTGACTTGTTCTTCGAATTTTTGTATATTATAGAATTCCTATAATCCTAAGAAAAGAATTTGAGATTTGTGACTTCATCATGCGTCAAATGTGGTGATAGGCACGAACCTAGTGATAGAATATTATACCAAGAACTATGGTAGCTATATTTTTTTAAATATAATGGTACATTATTGTACTATTATCTCCTAAAATGTTAAAATAGGACACTAATACATTGGCATAATTTGATTCGAAGTTTTGCAGTTATGAAGCAATTAATCACCTTCCCAATTCGCTGCGATTATCCTCAGGGTGAGAACTACGTTCCTGAAGCAGTCTCTCGAGGTTCCTTTCGAGAAGCACTCGATCAAGGCCACCAGACCTGGAACCACTCGAAGGAAATCCTTCGGCCGTGAATTCAGGGCTCAGTGTACTCTGGGTGGGTGTCGTCGCCAGGGAAGCCGACGTTTGATGATGCTTTCTAGTCATCCGGGGTGAACTGCGTGGTGATCCTAGGGTGTGTCTTGATCCTGGCGGTGGAGGAGGGGGTGGAGGGGGTGGCGGACTGGAAGAATCCTCGCTGGGCGGTGGTGGTCTTCGACCAGTTCTACAAATCAAACAATAACCACATGAAATAATAACAATAAGTTTGTCCCAACGTGTGTAATAATTATATTGATCCTTGTACGCATAGTGTAACTCGACACTTTAAGTTACAGTTAATAGTTAGATAGGAATTATCATTAGTGACATTGTGTACTTAATTCTACATATATCACTATGTATTTTATATTCTAAAATAAAATTACTATAGTAGAACCTCGATTATCTGAACCCTTGTCATCTGAAAATTGATCATCCTACGTCTGCTACAAGCTAAAGTAATTATTAGTGACACTGTGTACCTAATCTCACAGTACTGGATAGTTTACATTCTAAAATCAAATTTTCAAAGAGGGCATAATGTGATGTCAATAATTTCTTTATGAGCTGGGGTATAGCGAAGATATGAAGGTCGCTCTTATTTTTCTAAATGTGAACCATACACTTTTTAATACACTAATAGGCGCAGTTCTTCATACCGAATAAAAAAGTATGACGGTATTTGCGCCGAAAAACTGTTAGTTTGATAGATATTTAAATTTAAATGTTGCTCCATCTGACGCATATTTTATGAAATTAAATGTTAACATGAAATAGAAAATAATATTTTACAAAATTAACAATAATATATTTATTAAACTAGTGGTTTTCCGGCACAAATATCCTAATACTTTCCTATAGAGAATGAAGAGTATATACAAAATATATGCTTCCATTTAACCCTTTGGCTACCGGCGTCCAAAAGAGTGGACATGACTTTGGGATTCCTTCACATTTCAAATGTCAAATTTTGTCGCGTAATTCCAACGGAAATGCGTTTAAAATTATATTGTGTCATAATATGCCATGATTCGGCAGAATGTGTAACATTTAAAGCAGTCGGACCCACGTAACCAAAATCCAACACTGAAAAAAATTTTTGAATCGCGGGTTTAGGAGCGGTAGTCAAAGGGTTAAGAAAACGAAAGTAACCTTCATATCCCCACTACGCGTTCAGCTACAAAAAACTACTTCACACCACATTATGTCCCCTTCAAAAACATTCAACTTTTGTCTAGAAATGTTTCTCAACACCAGTAATAATTTTAAAGGTATTCGATGGATCGATTCAAATGCGACACTGTAATTTTGGCAAAAGAAATAGTTTTATAGGACATTGGTTAGACCAAAACTTTGATTGCCCGAAATATGTAATTAAAAGATTGCACAGACTGGTGCATATAACTAGAATCACTTAAATAACCTCATAAACATCGATTTAGTGTTGAGAACAAAATTGATTTCAGGGTTCAATGTACAAAAAATCCATTTCTTCCTTGATGCGTTTGGGGAATTTGCTTACCTGAGGAACGAAGGGGGTGGCGGAGGACCAGCGGAAGAGTCGCTGGGCGTCGTCGGGGGTTCACCCTTGCTACACGCTATGCTGCAATAAATGGCACCTCTTCGTGGCAGAAACGGTCGTCCGAGGAGGGATGTTCGGCAAGTGGCGCAGCAGAAGCAGGCCTCGGTCGCGTGCCAGTGTTGACCTTCGTGCGACATTTGTCCTTGATCGACGCCGATCGGTTCTCCGCAGCTGTCGCAGTACTCGGCGAAGGAGGCGTCGAAGCAACGGAGACAGTAAGGTCGACCTTCCCTCATCACGTACCTCTGACCTCCGAGCTGGAAACGAGGAAGCAAATTTAGGAGGGTTCGCGAAAAAATGCTGAGTCAGGGATTCCATCCGCTATTCTAGGGTGTTTTGGAAATAGAATTTCCTTGAATTCGAGTTTAGAGAATTCTTTGGAAGCTTTGTTGTAATAACGTCAGCGTCTGAGTTTGATTAAATTAGTGTAGCAATGCGGAGACTGGGTGCTTCAGGGTCCCTTTCTCCTCTTAACACTTAATCAGTTAACACTAAACCTGGAAGCCGAGTAGAAGATAAGTACTTGTATATATAGCTGGTTACCGTAGAGTTTTGCCATTAAGATAAGAATACAAATTATAAGATTTGTTTTGAAATATCATGTTTGTACATAACTACATGTTGTTTGAAATACATGGAAATTTATCTGTTCCAAAATGAAGCAGAGAGAATTTTAAATTGTAAAGATGGAGAACATTAAAATGAATAAAAAAGCTTTTAAAATTCATTACAAATTTTCTTGAGATAATTATACACTTTCATATGAAAGAAAAATATTTTGTATGATAAATTTGAAAACATTTGCCTTTATATAAAAGTATTCTGCAAGTCGCACTTCAAATGGTCATAATGGGCCAAATTAATTATCTCTCAAGGTTACATCAAAGTCATATTATGGTACACCTTTTGTCCTGACACCAGGCATGACACTATCGAGTTCAAAATGTATGTTTTCATTTAAGAAAGCATCGATGGCTATAAAGTGACCTTTAGGGAGATATTCTCATACTTCCACCCCTGTACAATACAACTTTTCCTTTAGATATCTCTTTTGATCTTTAAAATCAACAGAAACATTGAGGTGCTTTATTTCTCTGGCCCAACACTGCGCCCAATACGAATATAATAAATAAAAAAATAAAAACACATATGATTACTGTGGTCTTCACAGACACATTGTTTGCACCCTCTATGTTCACCACTGGTCTTACGACCGACTGAAGATCTCTAAAAAAACAAAAAACTGCCGCTGAGGCATGTAGTCACGATCCATACTTGATCGTTCGTCATCTAGATCGTAGAGTCGACAAGAAGCTTTAGTCATGACTGCAATGATCCTACCAGACATACTATTGAACTCTCTACGTTCACTATTGGTCTCATGAATCAACGGTCTCATGAATCAATTACAGATCTATAAACAACCAGAAGACTGTCGCTGATGGATGTACTCGCGATCCATACTCGATCGTTTGTCATCTAGTTCATACAATCGACAAGAAGCTTTAGTCATGCTTGCAGTGAACCTAACAGACGCACTGCAGCCTCTACGTTTACTATCGCTTTAGTCATGATCGCAGTGATCCTAACAGTCATATTATTGAACCCTCTACGTTTCCTATTCGTTTTAGGAATCAATTAGAGATCTCTAAACAATCAAAGGACTGTCGCTGACGCAAGTAGTCGTGATCCATACTCGATCGTTCGTCATCTAGATCGTAGAGTCGACAAGGAGTCATGATTGTAGTGATCCTAACAGACATGTCGTCATTTAACCCTCTACGTTTACTATTGGTGTTACGAATCGATTTCAGATCTGTAACAAACACATTGTTCACAACCTCTGTGATTACTATTGATCTCATGAATCGATTAGAAATCCCCAAACAGCCAAAAGACAGTCGTTGACGCATGTAGTCGCGATCCATACCCGGTCATTCGTCATCGAGTTCGGCGGATCGATAAGGAGCTCTGTCCGGCTGACTCGTATGAAAGAGACGTACGACTCTCGAAGTAGACAGACGACTGCGTGTGACAGTTATCGACACCTAGATTCGATGAATTATTGTGTGCAAACTGTATGCCACGGACGGCCGTCACAAAATACAAAGAGGATAGGTCTGAAGCTGACAGCTAAATCGTTCCGCCGCTCTCGGAGGTAAATGACTCTCAACGGACGTGCTATGCCGGACGTAAATAATTGTCACGTTGCAAAAAGTGCAAATGATTGAAGTTCCTGCGATCTGTCCACTGACGCGACACTAAATCCTCGAGATCCTGACACCGTCACCCGTCGATCGTTTTTTCATCGTCGTTTCGCCCTGTTCTATTGTCTTCGATGACAAACTTGGTAACTAGCACTTCCCAGGGATACAATTATCATGTTTAATGATTTAACCTTCTGCGGTCCAAACCTGTCTCCAGGGAACAAGTAAGCATAAGCACAGACGTACTGTACATGTGTACCTTTCAGGACAATTGAAATTTAAGGTAGATCTACCACCTAACTTTCGCTGCCGGATTGTCTACCTGAACGGGTAGATCTACATCTCTGTTTAAAAAATGTTTAAAATCGATAAACATCCATTAATATTTACTATTTAATATGACTTCAAACACATAACATAAAACAATAATAAAGTCTGCCGTTTGGGAGGGAAAATGGATTTTGAAATTCCGCAATGAACGTGTTAAGGGGATAATATACGGTAGTAGTCCGAAAATGACAGAGGTCTCTTCGATTGAAGTTATCAGAAAGTAGTCTAAAATACTTTGGACCGCAAAAGGATAAATTGAAAAATACACGATTCTGAGAAAGAAGAGAATCAAGGATCCAAGGATGACGACAGATTGTACGATTTGCTGACACGTTCTGAATTATAATTTTCTTTCCGCATAGAGGATTACGGAACAGGGAAAACTGGTTTTAGATTATACACTTCCTTAGGATCTAACACTTACAGAAATGTAATGCATCTACGCAAGACCACGCGCTTGTGTTTATTCTGCGAGTACGGAATACCTCACCGTTAAACACTTCTGCATAATCATACTGCAATTGGACTCCTGAATAAGTTTAAAGACATGTCAACATAAATGAATTGTATTTTCAGTTTACTTTAACCGTAAGTTCTGTTTATTGTAGACCATCGGGTGAATTACAACAAAATACGTTCATTTCTAGTTGAGTTATTGAAAAATTCGAGTTCATATTTCAGTATTATATAAAAATAATTAATATAATAATTAATTATGAATATACCGTTTGACATTTTATTGTTTATTTTGCTTCATACTCTGAACTTATCTATCAACATAAAACGGATAACGAAGACGAAAATATTTGAATAATGGTAAATAAATAATGCGGAAATAATAATCAAAGCCTTTTTAATACATCTGCAAATATCTAAATGAACATCGCAATTAATTTAAAAGACACAACAACTTGAAGAAAATGCCCAACAGTTTCTCTCATTCTCTGAAAATACTCCCTGCAAGAAGTCACTGCTCACAGCACCCAGCCGATGAACTATACAAAGAAACAAACAAAGCTTCCACATCAACTCTCCACGAGCAAGACCTGCCAGTCACGGACCAGAAACGGTCACAAAAATCCCAGCCGTCCGTTCGATCAACCCGCCATCATCAACCCGGACACCCCGTGGTAGCTATTTCGTTACCTGTCGATCGCATTCGAGGCAGGCGAAGTGCCTCATGTGCCATGCCCTGCCCTCGGCTTCGGTGCACTCGTCGGCCAGAATGATCTCGTCGCAGGCGCAGCACCGGGGTTTCAGCGTTTCGGCGTGATGCCGGCCGCAGTAGAGTCTGCCGTCTCTCCAGAAGTATATGAGGTCGACGAGCAGCTGTCTGCAGACGCAGCAGATGAAACAGGCGGGATGCCATAGGGCGGACGGTCCAGCCCGGCTGGCAGCCACCGCCATTTCACCGGCAGCGATGGGCCTGCTGCACTCGCGACATCCGGCCCCGTGAGGCCTCTCGAGCTGGCTCGCGTGTCCTCGTCCCAACGCCTCGCGTTTCCTCTGACCGGCGAACACCCTCAGCTCCCGTTTCTCCTCCTCCGTGAGGCCGCTGCAGTACCTCGCCTCGTTGTCGTGAGGCGGTAGCTGTTGAAGCAGCTGCTTCACCCGCTCCCTCTCGCCGGCGCTACCGGCGTACGGAATCTTGTCTTCCGGTAGCGCGCTGAAATACAGGTGTACCTGCGACAGCGTGTACGCGCACCGATTGTAATTAAAAGCGACCGAGTGGAAGCACGAAGCACCGACCGCTCTTCCCCGTGTTCTTTTTCCCTCGCCTTGTCGGGCACCGTGAGGCCTGCCGCGGCTTTCATGGGCGAGCGGTCAGCGTTCCATGTACAGGGTGAACTGATAAATAGTAGGATCTTGCAAGGGACGTCAACCGATTGATACATGCATCATGTGAAATTTGGAAAAATATTCGACACGTGGTCTTTTATCGGGAAATATCTGTGGTGAAGGGGAGGAGACAGCCCTCAAAGTTGGGGTTGAAAAGTCTGTCTTATCGAATATCTAGGAAACTGTCAGGTGTAGACAAAAATTGGAAATGTAAATTGTGCGTTTTTGAATGACAAATTTCTCTGTGGAAGCAGATTTCTGGAAAATTTGTTTGTTTAAAGAATATATAGTAAAAAGTGACTTATTTTTGTACATTTTCTTACAATATGTGGGATTATTTTCATCGAAATTTGCATAGAATAACTGCAGATCCAGACAAACAACATAGATAAATTAGAGTTTTTAGTTTCACCGTCACGGTAGATATTATTACGCTGTGATTATACTCGCGTGAATTATTTCGTACTTTTCGACCCTCTTTGGATACACCATCGGTATGGATGTAAATTTGTATGGCGTTCTGGTAATTAAATTGCATTAAACATTGATAATGATTCCTCGAACGGTGAAATTTAATTTTTATTTCAGTTTACATCTAATAGTTTCCGAGATATTCGATAAAACAGCCTTTTCAACCTCAATTTCGTAGGCAGTCTTTACCCCATCAACACGCATTTTTGTCAATGAAAAAAAAACACGTATGGAATATTTTTTTAGTTCTATATTATATTAAAATTGCATCAAAATCGACGTGTGTCAATTGGATAATGTCCCTTATTAATAATATTCAACCCTTTGTAGACGACAACTTCTGTAAGTGTATTTATCTGTGAGTCGAGATTATGTACTAAAGATTTAAATATTAGGTGTTAAAGAAGAAATGTTGTGTCTGATGTAAAATCTGCTGATATTATTTGGGAATAATAAAATACATATAACAGTATGATTTAGTTTTCGTACTCCTCTCACTTACGAGTATGATGCTGCTTATTCGGTAGCATTCGTCTCCAAAGGGTTAATTTTAATATCTTGGTAATATAATATTTATTGGTGATGCCACCTTAGTAACATTTAATTCTAATACATTGGCAATATACTATTTATTGATAATATCTATAATTTTTTTAATATTTCAATCTAATATATTGGGAATATAAAAATGGTGCACCCTTCGGAACGAATGGACCCGTCACGAGAATTCGAGGTTTAACGTTGGTGTGGAAGTCACAGGTGACCCGCACCTTGATTTTGGTTAAATTAATATGATCACTATCGAAGTCCAGATGAATAAGCACAGGCCGCACTATTGTTAATAGTTCTGATAAACACGATGTATATTTTCTCAAAAGTATTAAGGGGGCCAACTGAGTGTTTTAGATACACTGTATATAGGGTGAGTTGCTTAAGACTAGAATCTAAAACATCTCTGTTAGTTTTTCATGCTACGAAAACATGTGTAAAGGGAAAAGTGTCTGGTTTAAACGTGCACATGTTGTAGCGAGGACGATTTCTTTTCTCGAGATCATATTTTTCAAAATTTCAAGGTCATCAATTTTTTTTTTTAGTGGAACAACGTACTTTCGTTACTACAGTGTTGCAGCTGTAAAAAAAGTCGAATCTAATCATTGCAAGATATGTTGAGTCAACATTGTTGACCATCAGATAAAGTTCTGAAGAGTTATTCTTAAAAAATCATAATGTGAAACTTTTTTCCTAGAGGTCATATTTAAAAAGATTTCAAGATCATGGGTATTTTTTTAAATAGAATAAGTTAGCTTTGAATTTACAGTTTAGTGGCTATAAATGAACACAAATGAGATATTTCATATATAAAATAGAGTGAGTAAACATCGGAGTATATGGAATCAGAAGTAAATATTTATTAAAATATTCTTCAAATAATGTCTAATGTAAATGTTGCTCGAACCGGCTAACCTAATTATTGACATTCGACTGCATATACCCTAATACTTTTTTATTGAGCATTCAATAGCTTTCTGAAGTTTAGAATAAAATATACTGTAGTCCATTTGAAAAACACAAGGTGACCTTCGTATTTCGTTAAAAAAAGCAAGGTTGCAAAAAACTAATTACTGTAGTATAGTCCTCCATGTTACTTCCATTGCAAAAATATTGTTCCAATTCCTAGATTTTTAAAGTTGTTTACAAGTGATACTTCTTATTGGTTCACCCTGTATATACGAGAATCTTTTTTGTGAACCGACCGATTTCTTCGCGATGGGTAGACATTGGGAGTATGTCAGTGATTTTGACAGGAAATCTGATAAGAGAACGTTTGGAAATCGATGGAATGAGAGAGCTTGGCTGATCTTGCTTCTATCGGGTCAGTTGATGGTACCCCATACTTTTTAATCCTGTAAACCCATACACAGGTTCCAAAAAATCGTTCACCATGTACTACAACCCACTGTATTAGCAGCTGTTCATTAAACCTTAGAAAAGTCATGTACAGTACTGTGCAAAAGTTGAAGACCGTTCACATCGCTGGTCTCATAGTGATAAAGAAATTTTCCTAATTTTAAGAAAAACAAACGTTCGAGCGAAGTTAAGTACCTGTAATGCATTCAATACTTTTGGTCTGCAGTAAACATCGATTACCCCCGCGGCAGTCAACGTCTCGAACTGATTTTTCTCAAAATAAAGCTTCACTCGAAAAAAAATGTACACTATCGTCCATAAGTATTACGACACCTACAAAATTTTAGATAAACCTGAAAATGTTATGAAATCATTGGAGGATTCGAATACACATTGTTCCCTTTTATATTTTGGACTACCAGGGTCATATGCGTACATATATTACTACAAACACAATATTCACTATGATAATGAATTAAAAATTATATCCTAACTTAATGGTACACCCCCTCGGTTTATGATTACTGTTTTCACTAATTTTGGCATTATGGTTGACAGATTCTACAGCTTTGGTGCTCTTGAAAATCGGGCACTGAAAAGTATCCATACCAATACACTCGAAGCCTGCAAAATGACTTCGTTTAAATCTTTAATTAACTCTAGTGCCGTCTTCGAGTCTTTGTCGACTCATCGCGTCTTCATATATTTAAAAAACTTTCGCTATAATGACGGTACAATATATGCGACTGGTTATTTCTAGGTCCTTAGTCTTTTCATAATATTATAAACTTGAAAATATGAGTTCCATACATTCGGGGCATTTTTGACCCAGAGACCTTGAGCGTATAGTCTAACGGAAGAATGCATTAGGGTTAATTTGATTTACTCTTTTGTATCCTTTACATCTTTAATTAATATAAAACAGCAGATGTACAAAAATGAGATAAAACATCAAATACTCGACAAAAGTTGTAAATATCCTAATACTTATGGGCGGCAGCGTGTTTCATCAATTTGACTCATAATCAGTTTAACCCTCGCACTGCCAAGTTATTTTTTGAAACTCGAAATACCAACACGGGGCAATTAGTGCCTACCTTCAAGAAATAATTATATCTGGCAAATTAATGCCGGATTGAATGATAACAAACATTCTACAAAACCGCAACATTTAATTACTCTGCAATAAAGTACAGTGGAACCTCGATCATCCGAACACCGGTCACCCAAAAATTCCTCTTCCAGTTTAATTACAAACTAAAATGATCACCAATCACACTGTGTACTTAATTTTATTCCACCGTGCACTTTTATGTTCTAAACCAAAATTATCATTTTTATGCGAAACATTGTTATAATATGAGTCATTTTGTTACCGATTACAGTTCAGACAATCGAGGTTCCACTGTATACGCCTGAGCTCAATATATTTAACGATAACTATTCTTTCAGGATTTGGACTGGACTGGTTAGCAAAATAAATACACGAGATATGATATGGTGGACACAAAGTATCCCCTTCTTGGTAATGCGAGGATTAAGGTGCAGTATCATCGACTTCACGGTTGTAACACAAATTTCAAGCCGCCTCGTGTAATCCGCCAGCCGGAGGCTTGTCATACAAAAGCATTATCCCTGCACATTGTCTCCTCATTTGTGGGAGAATCGAAGATGGGCAAGTTTTATTCATCGCCGCGGTGATACTCGATATTCATCATTCATGAATTATTCAGAAATGTAATGCTTACAGTTACACGGGACACGTGACGGGCTCCTCCCTCGGACAAAACACTGGAACGGGTCCGGATCGTTTTATTTCGCTTACGGGATCGCTGTTTAACCCAAATCGCGTTCCACGCTTTCGACTTACGCGACCGCTTTCGAAACGGACGAGCGTGTAAAGGTAACTCGACAAGCAGCGATGGGCTCGACACATGTTTCGCGCCGTTTTCCAGATAACACGCGAAAACGCTTGAAAATCCCCCGACCGCCGCCTCGATAAATCTGCCCGAGCGAAAGTGAATTTTCAGGGAAATGTCTGAAGTCGTCGCGCGAATACACCGGGTAGCCCGTTTCTCACGATCACTTAAAGTATTATGTAGAATAATTGATTCGAGATGTTCTAGAAGCGAGATGGAACTACTTTCTTGTGTAGTTACTTGTTTTCATAGGTATACAGGGTGTTCAAAAAGGTCGGGTTCAAACTTATTCTACGTGTTAATGAGGCCAAGTAGATGAAAAAAGTTCATATCAACTTGTGTCCGAAAATGCTTTATTAAAAGTGATAAGCGTTCAAAGATTTAGGGGCAAAATTGTACAGTTTGTTTATGAAAATATGATAGAAACAGAAGACCAGGTTTGGGAATGTATTCAAAATGCATTTACTGCTATTTCTAATACAGTAGGAATATTCGAAAGAGTTCGAAAATCATTCGATGAATGGAAGCTTGCATTCTTGTAAAAGGGAGAAATTTCGAACATTTATTATAACTGCCATAACAATTGATAAAAATCTTGGAACGTTTATAACTTTTCAATAAAGCATTTTCGGTCATAAGTTTATATGAACTTTTTTTTTACCTATTCGAACTCATTAATACGTAGTATAAGATTGGATCCGACCTTTTTGGACATCGTGTATTTAACAGGTTGAATTCCGTGGGAATCACCGGTGACCGGCACCTCAAATTTAATTTAATTAAATAATTATTGATTGTCACAGAATTCTGAGAAAACTTCATACTGTAAGAATAATGTAGGAACAGAAGAACATGATTGAGTAGGTACTCAAACCTTTTTTTTTCTTGACGACTTATATAGAAAATAGTAATTATATCGTGCCTAATTAGATATAACTGTTTTCACTGTGGCAGTCAACGTGTTAAGGTTATTAAGGGTTATTATTTAGTGTCATTAAATTTGTTGGATCTGTTTTTTATACTCCATAAGGATATATAAAAACGGATATATAATTAGCCTGTTAGCTTCTCTATACCAGGGCACTAAAAAAAGAGAAGTTCTATTAGTCCAGCAGTAACGGAAATAATTAAAGTAATCAAGTTACGTCGTCCACCCTGTAAGTACGGTAAGTTCTCGATTATCCGAACTGCAATTAGTAACAGGATAATTCACACTGTTAATAGGCTTCGCATAAAAATGACAATTTTATTTTAGAATGTAAAATACATAATGATATAAAATGAAGTACGCACTATTAGTAAAAATAGTTTTAACTTATAGCAGATATAGGTTGACAAATTTTTGGGTGACTTGTGTTCGAATAATCGAGGGTCTGCTGTGTATGTTGAGGCTTGCTAAGGTGACAAGCAACGACTGTATGAACTTGTCTCTATTTCTATTACAAAATAAAAATCAGTTACAGTAACGGTGTCAGATGTGTTTTTACTAGATTCTCAATAAGAGTGAATGATGACACTAAACTGGTAATACGTTCTTTTACAGTCTCTTGAGAGCTTCATTTAACGTCTGAATATTTCTCTATCCTAAACTTCGGAACCTCCATGAGGGTAGATAATCCGTCAATTAGACGTTTTGAGAAAATCTTCAAGTTCATTGGTCCTTTACATTTTGACACTCCACCCTCTCGAGATGTCCAAGAGAGGGTAGTGGGGGTCAGCCTGGTGGGCCCAAGGACGATCAAGGTTGACAAGTGTATATTAACCCTTAAATACTATAGACGTTGAAACTTCCAATTGTTCTTGCTTTGTACATTAACAATAAAGAGACCCAAGCCTGGCTGAACATTAGACTCTAATTGAAAGGTACATGGCGTGAGAAGATGATAAGTCATGCAGGAAGGGAAATAGGGACGAATGAAAATTTTGAGCGGTCTCACAGACGATCCACAGTAGTTAAAGGTTACGGCTGACGTATGTGAGCTGAAACGCGTACTGAAAATTGAAACGTTCCAAGCATCGAGGCATCGGGAAGTAAATAACTGTACAGGGTGTCCCAAGAAGGTTGTACAATCCAAAAACAGTAGATTCTCAATGGAAAAGCAAACCGAAAAGTCCGCTGTGTGCGCGTGCACGTCCCTGCATGTACTCCCTTGTGTGTGTTTGAACCACCCTAACGTGCTGTCAGCTGATCGCCCAGTCCCACGTGTACTGTCCCTTGAATACTCTGATAAGTGTGGAGGTTGTGAGGTTACGTTGTTCGAGTATACTTTTGCTGAATTAGAATCGTATGTGCACACCTTTGCTAGTAAAAGTATCAACTGAGTTGTCTCCTAACATTTTTACCAGTAAAATTAATAAATTTACTAATAAGTGTATATAATCACTACTTTCATGCTCTAACTGTGACATGTACAATTGTTATATCCACATCTATATACGTGTAGTAATAATAAACTGAAGTTTCCTTGAAGAATCGAACATTGCTTTCCGATCAACCTAATATCTGATGTTTCCTCCGAAAATTATCATTTATGTTTTACTATTATTTCGAGAAATATAAATACATTGCCCGGCAGAAGACAGTCACAGAAAATTGTGAAAAATGTACACACCCAGAAGATTAAACAAAAATTAATTTTAGTCGTAACAAATCGACTTCTTACTAATCCGACAAAGTGTTCCCATCGACCTAATAATTATTTCAACACTCGAATCAGTCACGATAAAAACGACCACCCTGTATAGCCTATCAGGTCGCGCCCACTCGAGTCCTGAAACTCTCCAAAGTGTCGTAACGTTCAAATCCTTCTCCCGCTCGTACTTTACCGGCTATAAACTCTTCAAAACGATTTTAATATGGACGACACTGTTCCATATTTCAATCATTCTCAAGGTCTCCGCGAAGTTCCACCGCTTCTGGATTCCCAGAGTCGTTCGGGCCGTAATCCTTCGTGAACTTTAACCGCTTTCGAATTCAAAAGCAACTGGAGAGATCAAAAGGCTGAAAAATCAGGCCCATCGCTTCGTATCGGTATTCCATGCGCGTGGTCACAGAGGCTGATACCGCGGAGTCGCAGAAATGAGGAGTCACCGGTATGTAAGCTACGGTAGAACCTCGATAGTTGCAGAAAACCAATCATATGCATGAGTCTATCTTATAACATCGCATGTATCTTGAACAGAACAGAGACGGTTGCTTTTTTCCTCCCAGCAGATATCAAGCTCAGCTATGCTCAACCATAGTTGCTAACTAATGCGAAATTTTGATGGGTGACTATGGTCACTTCTAGTGTACAGAGAGCGCTCGACGTTGGGTGACTATAGTCACCTTTAGTAACGAAAGGGTTACCGCCAGAACTACCAAGACAATCAAAATGACTAATTTGCGATCTTACTATGTACGATTTATCTTTGACAACTATTACGTTTACTTTGAATTGACGCTAAATAGAGCTAAAGAAAAATATAAATAAACGTTGTGTCCATGAGCTGTGTATTTTTTCTAAGACGTGTCATTTTGATCGCCTTGATGAAATAGGTGCACGTTGATCGTCGGTAGATCTAATGTTAATGAATGTAAAGAGTGTGTCGCCGTGGCAGAACCTGCCGGTGAGAGTCTGTATTCTTTTTAAAAATACTTCCAGGTTCCCGCGGACGTGACAACGTGAACATGGGTTCGTTTCTTACTTGATCGGGCCTGAGACCAGGCGGCACCCACGTGTACTCCTCCAGCGCGCATCCGCTGTCATCGTCGCTCTGCGAGTGCCTCTGATGATGCATCAGGGCCTCCTGAAGGGCCAAACCAGCCGGAGCCGCTTGCACGGGACTCTTGAAGGGTTCCTGGTGAGAAGAACCGGCGGCTCCGCTCTGAAATGCCATGGCCATGGCCATCGGCGGACCAGGACCGAGGCCGAGTCCCGAGGGACCGCCCGCCTCCGTCGAAGTCCGCTGATGCTCCTCCCTGGGACACCTGCAGCTTCTGCACACTTTCCTGAAACATGAATTACGAGGCTCGTTAGGAATGAAACCAGTCGGTCCGGTTGCGTTTCTACGATTAGAACGGGCAGAGGAAGAGACTGATGAATCGCTCGGGGAACATTCGGGGAAGTGGGTTTTCAGCACTGTCGACTGGTACCACTTCCGGTGCTCGTAACGAACACGCGTCTGGCAATGTTTTGCGAATGGAGAGGATCTTTGGGAAATGGTGAACGAAAATTAGTCTGTAACCCTTAATAGCAGTTTTTTGGTGTTTTTTTGTAGAACGCTCAGCTTTGTCAAATTCGTAGATAGTCGTTTATTTATTTAGAAACGAACAACATCTGGCAACATTTTCTAGACGGAGATGATCTTTGGGAAACTGTGAATGAAAATTAATCTGTAACCTTTAATATCAGCTTCTTGGTGTTTTTTAGAGGACGCTAAGCTTTCTCAAATCTGTAGATAGTTATTTATTAATTTAATAGGCTGGCAACTAAATTCGCGATCTGTTGAATTTCTTCACCTCAAAATTTCCTCAACTCTACTATCGTCGAGTCAAACAATTACGAGAAATATGACGACAAAATATTTAAAATTCGAATGTAAATAACTCGAATAAAAAATTATTCTAAGAATTTTAATAAACGATTTCATATAAAAACTTTCGAGGTTTAGGAATTTAGTTGCCAATCCAATAGTAACGAACATACACCTGGCAATATTTTCTAGACGGAAAGGATTTTTGGAAAATCATGAAGGAAAATTAGCCTGTAACTCTCAATAGCAGTTTTTGGTATGTTTTACAGAACAATTAGCTTTGTCTAATTCGTAGATAGTTATTTATTTATTTATATCATAATTGGGGCAGGTCCTTTTATATACAAATATAATGCATTTGCAGTGTACCTATAGTTAATTATGAGGGAGAATTAAGACTTCTCAATTTATGACGTAATTTAGTTTGGAGTTATGGTAGTCAGTTCAAAAAAAGTCAACCCTATCGCAATATAAATTAGCAAGATTGGACGACGCTTTTTCTATCATATCGCCACATTTAACGTAAAGAGCGACCACGTGGTCGGTTCCTATTCAAGATGAAGAACAACAAGACAGAAACACTGTGTTCGGAGTGTAATAGGATCTTTAAAGTTTCCTGAGAATCTAAACAAAAATTCTACAGCGTTTGATGCATTCTGACACAGGTACTTATGATGAATTAAGTACTAAT
This sequence comes from Macropis europaea, assembly GCA_916610135.2. Taxonomy (NCBI): domain Eukaryota; kingdom Metazoa; phylum Arthropoda; class Insecta; order Hymenoptera; family Melittidae; genus Macropis; species Macropis europaea. The sequence continues at coordinate 16,581,162 of OU744345.1, read as the reverse complement.
GACGAAATAGTACTATAAAGTTCGTAAGGAAAATTCAAAATATAGAGTGTAGTACTTTACTCGTCTTCCTCTTTCATTCATACCTTCATTTTAACACACATGAAACGAAGAAAGAAGAAGATGTGCTATGCATTAGGAAATGATCCTTAGTGGCCTAGTTTGAACGGCTACACTATAGGTAATGTTCCATCAGTGTCAGCTATAAATTTGGCTTAAAGCATATATTCATGTTCTTTATAAAACGCTGAAAGTAGAGAACATAAGAAGGCACATAAAAAACGCTTTGATATTGGTTCAGGTAGTATTTTACTATTTTTATAAAAACGATTGAACACTACGCAAAATATGTACAAGAAAAAGAAGGGAATATTGTCCCTTAGGAACAATGTGGGAATGCATAAAGTGATTAATTACTTTCTTTGTACTTTATTTCTTTTATTTATATTTATGTTTCAGAAAATTTCATAACAAATACAACAATCTGGGGAATAATTGAAAGTAGTTTTAGTATCTTTTTTTGTAGTTTGGCTTTTCAATTCAGTACAATCTCATTTTTCTAGGATAAACATTTCTTCTAAAAATTGAATTAGAATATACAGGATGCTGACATTGTTCGTTGCGACTTTGGGTGCAATAGTACTGAAGAAAATCATTAAAAAAGTGTAAAATAAATACGAATCCAAAAATCAATAGTTTCCAGCGAAATCGATTGATTTTCAGTTACAGCGAAAAATGGAATTTCATTGTATCAAGTGTGTGCACAAATTTTGTTTATATCCATCAAACCATCTCATAAGCAATGCGGTCTCGTTTTTATAAATCAGATGTTAAATAATTATAAATATATTATCCCATTTTGTTTTGTAAAAATTCTACTGTGCATGTGGTGGAATGTGCGAGATCTACTTTTTTTAGAATTTTTTCGATGCAAAATTGGATTGCCATAGCAACGACCTGTTGCTAACAATTTTGCAAGTGAGATGCAATTGTAGTGGAAAAATTACCACAATAGCATTTGTTACACTCGAAATTAGTTGAATCTTAATTTTATTGATGATTTATCAAAATTATGGATGATTCGTACTTGCAAATATGAAACAAGAATCAGTAGTCCAGATAAACTATTTGAATTTGTAAAAAGAAGAACATCTGTTATGTGGCGGAAGTTATTTATGACTCAACCCAATAATTGTTCGATCTATAGTGACTCAAGAAGTTGATCAAATGAATACATTATAAAAACCTTATTTTATTTAATATTTCCGTAGAACATTATAATTTGAAGCAAGGTTACAATATTTGAAAGAGAGTACATTTATAATAAATCTAAAAAATTTGTAATCTTGGAAACATGCGATCGATTTCGTGAGTCTCTGTATGTTTACTAAAATTTGTTTATTTACTGCAGCAAACACTACACATACCCTGAGTTAAAACCATAAATTTTAAGACACTCTAAGTTCTGCCACTCTGAGGTCCATTTTCCGAGCCAAAACAATTGATAGAGCAAATTTAATTAAAAAGAACAATGCCGACTATTCGAGAGGCTGATGAATTGCCGAGGGAAACGAAACATATGGGGAATTCCGTTTCGAGCGTTTTCAATGGCACCGCTTCCAGTCCCAAATATCCAAGTGATTAATTACCATATTGTTGCGCACGAAGTACCTTTTCTAACATAGCACCGTGTAGTGCTGTACCAGAAGAGAAACGAAGGTTTTTCAACCGTAATAAATTCGAGTTGACCAGAACTTCGAATTAAGTACCATGGTAATTCAATTTCGAGTTTCGCGACACGAGGGCGAGTTGAAAATTTTAGAGGCGGGCTAGACACGTTTTACGCAAAAAGGAACTACTGTTCACGCAATATTTCAGCCTTTAATCTCATCGTCAGGGGGACGAGGAGATTCCATTTCTGTCAGAAGTCATAAATTCGAATTTATAGGCATTCCTGAATCTACGAGGAAATAAAAAGTGTCTACAGCAGTCCTCGAAGCAGTAAATAAAAACTGTCCAATACTTCAGGAACGTTATAGAGTTTAGAGACGCCAGTTTATGGAACCGACCTACTGAAACAGAGAACCGAACTGATTGGTAAGCGCAATGCCCGAGAATCGAATAAAAGACCGATTAACATTATCGTTCGATCCAATAAAAGAAAAACAGGGAAACATCCGCCTCTAGCCTGCGGATGTTTATACAAATGTATGTTTTTACACTCCAATACTTTTCTGTTAGTGTAGTTAACCTATTTATTAATTAATCGTTAAGAAAATATTTGTTCACATGGACAATAATTTTTTTTTATATACAGTGAATGGAATACTATTTAAAAATATTTGAACGTGCCAGGCATTTAGCATGTAATATGAATTAGTACTTTTAACATTGAATAAAAATTAGAGAAATCTGTGGGTCATGTACAGTGCCTCATGAAATTGAACAAACGTTTCCATAATTACTTTTCTTCCTCAATTCGAGCGCAGTAAACGAACTACAAGTTTTTGAGGCGTATCTGAAATATAAGTTGTTATAAATGTTGTATCTTTGCTTTAATGAACAATACCATCAAAAAGCATTAAATATATGAAAGTTGAAGTCAGCTATTTATTCGATAAATTTGGAGAGATACTGTAAATAAGACAAGCAGTGAAAACTGAGGAAAATGTACAGAGGTTGCAGAAGTACAAGTGTATTCATGTGTTCTAAATGCAATCTATTTAAATTTTGCGTTGCCTTCTTTAGTATTTCACATGTCTTAAGAATAAATTATTAAAAAATTTATTTAAATACATTGAATATTTAAAAGAAATATTTAAAAACGTAGTACCTATGGAAACGTAATCTTCATTTCGGGTCATGTAGACTCAAGGAGAACAGCAGGGTTAAAGACTACCACGTTTCATATTTTTAGACATTTTTTTGTCCATGTGTTCCTAATGTTGCATTAACGCAACGTCAATAAACTTTATGGAAAGAATGTTTTTTCTTTTAGTTTCGTGAGACATTATACATGCCTAAGTAAATATTTTTCACTGAAAAAAATCTAAGGTTATTTTAACCATTCCTAATACTGGTCCTAAATGTAAAACTGTATTATGTCCTTTAAATGTTCAAAAAATATGCTTCTCATTTCCTTCTCATTATTCAAAGTGCATCTTTCATGTATTTCTATACGTTGAATTGCATGAACATTCGAAATCTACCCATCATTTTCAAACTGAATACAAGTTTTCAAATTTAGTTCTTACATCGCGACACTCGGTTCGTGTTGACACTGTACAGGCTGCATGTTAGTACCGACCCTTGTTCCCCGAAAAATTCAGGAATTCCATTATCGCACCAGGTGATAAATTTCGTTCCATTAGCATTTCCATCTCCAAGGAAACAAACGTGAATAAATTTCAGGAGCTCGTCTCACGTGGACCACTTGAAAACTCGCCGTGTCCTAATTCACGCGAGCCATCCTTGGACCTAGTTCGATTCATTGAGACTCTGAGTCACGCGAGGGGATCGATTCACTTTCACGATCCATAGATCAGAAGCTTGAAAACGCAAGCAGCGTGTTGCGATTCAGAGCAACGGTCTATCATTAGGGGCAGAACACCTTCGGCGCGATTCACAGCTGCGGCAAGAAATTGAATTTCCATGAGAAATCATGGATTCAGTAGCGAATGGAACGGCTGATTACACGGTAACTGGCGACAAAGTATCGGTTTACTTTCAAAAGCCCGCGATCAGTGGCTGAAAAACAGTGTGTTGTAATTTGGAGGGCGAGTCCATCTCAGCTATCCTCCGCGTGAAGTCCAGTTTTCGAAGAAAAAAATTAATTCGATTACGCGACGATCGTGGGGGGGTGTCAATTTAAGTACAGAGGTGTAAGGAGGACGCAGAGAGCGCTGCAGTATTAATCACAATTTTCGTCTCAAGGAAAACGAGAGACGACTGGTCGAAACCCCAACTTATAGAATTAAAGTGGAGCAACACGTACATTTTTCTGCACGTCATATCTGTGCAAGGATTTCTAAAATATCTGTACAGGAGAACCTTGATTATTCGAACACCGGTGATCTAAAAATTGCTCACCCTAAGCCAGTTGAAAGATAAAATTATCAAGAGTGGCACCGTGTATCTACACCCGTCCCTCCATTTACGCGGTACTTTTTTTAGGCGAGTTTCTTTTTACGCGGTAAATTATCCCTCTATTTGCGCGGTACTTTTTATACGCGGTGTTAATTTGCGCGATCTCATTTTACGCGGTCAGAAAATATGTTTTTCCATAATCTTTCATTGAATTTATTACATATCAGAGAGACGCAAATTCTTACTCAAACGTACCAATTACGTAACTCTGACCTTGAGAAGGTTGATTGCTTTGAATTATAGTACAGATTCTGATACGGAATAAAACTTATTTTCGTTTTCTGAAATATCATTATGTTTTTGTTAACCTATACGAAATAAATATTTGTATAACTTATACCGGTTTTTCTTAGCAATGTTTTTTTTTCCTGCCAGCAGACTCTATTTACGCGATTTTCATCCGCGTAGAAAAATCCACGTGGAACGGACAATTCCCGTAAATGGAGGGATGAGTGTAATTTTATACTACTACGTGTTTTATAAAATTGTGAATATAATTACAATTTGAAGTATTTTGTTACTAGCTATAGTTCGGATAATCGAGGTCCTACTGTATTTTATTTTTAAGACTGTCTAGCGTTTAATATGCAACGTATTTTAGCTCTTTTTTTTTACTAAATGAAAGTTTCTGATCACCTGAGTTCTTTCTTTGGTTCTGTATGAAATTAAAAATTTAGAGAAACAAGCCAAAAATCAATTTGAACTATATCACTTAAGTGTGAGTAAAGTCGTTGAAATAAAATATAAACTCAGAAAAATGATTTTGTTGCAGGTAACACGTGTGTGGAATCTTTTTTTAAATAAATTCATACTGAATGGGCTAACAAGATCTGCAGTGCACAGATGTGACCATTTTCTTGTTACTGTATTGTGTTTACACAGGTGTGCTATCATTCTGTTGCACCGATTTTGTTCAGTTCTTGGTTAATGTATAAATTTGTTAATAAATAAATTTTACTTTCCAATGAATATTTATGATTGTATAGAACTTATCCAGCTCGATTAATTTTCACAAAGACATTGAATTTTCTGCATTAAGAAATTGTACAAAAGCCCGAACGCGTGCTATCATTTTGTCGCAGAGAGTATTTCAAGAGACTATGTTTAATACGTGACTCAAGTATCACGAACGAAAGATTTTTCTGCTGGATCAAGTAATAAATGCCATAATTCAGACTAATAATAACTTGATAGGAGGTTCATGCTTGTAGCTTATTGAATTCGTTTTGCAACGGTGTATAAAATAGGCACAGCAACTTTCATATTTCTTAAAATAGTAACGCGAAGAAATATTGATTTTCGCCATCGTATATGTCCCTTCGAACCAAGCAACTTTCATGCAAATAACTCTTTCGTATCTCTCTTTTTAAACAAAAACAACAAGATATATACTCTTAAACCGAACATACTGTGTAATAATAATAATACATACTTATTATCACGATGTTCACTACAGATTAAGGAAAAAAGAGAAAGATTAAAGAAAAGACCTTCGATACAGATTAAAGGAAAAAGAGGAGACAGAGAAGATTAATTGATATAGAAAATGAAAATATTGAAATAAACGAAGTACAGTAGTCTGCTGTTATGAACCTAATTTAAATACACACATTTTGTAAGGCTGATGTTATTAATAGCTGCATATAAGAATTTACATATTGTTACAAGACTGATTGTATTAGAGCAATATTGATTATGGATCAGGAACTTTATTACTTCAATTTTAATTTCAATTAATTTTTAGTTTTAGCTTAAACAAACTTACAGTTTTAGTTTCATTATTCTCTTAGAATTTTCCTTACATAATTTACTGGCTTTAAAATTTTATAAGTTTCCATTCCACAAGACTGCTCTATATCCACAATTTATTCTGTTTCAATTTCTTATAATTTAAATTTTCAATTCTAATTTAAATTTCCATATTCTATTACAAACTTTTCGTATAAAATATTAGAATTGTACCAGGTGTCAAAATGTTTAGTTATTAATGAGAAAAATGATTAGGTTTTGATTTATTTTAATTGCCATTCAGTTAGTTCCCACTGATAAAAGAGGCAGAAATAACGCGTAGGCAATAAAAAATATATCTGAAGCACAAAAACATCAATATACAGTGTCTAACTTAATTTTGTGGGAAACATTTCAAGGGTATCGTCACTATCTACAACCAGTATAACAACTTTATATGAATATGTATCAGGTTGCATCTTGTTTCCAAATTATAACGACTTTCATGTTTATTATCTCACGCCTGAGTCGCCGCTGTTAATCTTCGCAAGAACAGCTAAAAAATGACCACTATTTTTACTGCGAGCTTCTAAATATTCTATGGTTTGTCGCGATGAGGCGATGCTGGAATTTCATCAAAAATTTACTCAGTTCCAAAAGAGGATTCCACAGGTAAGCACGGGGAGAAGCATTTTCTCGCGATCGATCGAAACAAGAACAGCAGCACGATAAACTCACTCGGAGGAGGTGGCGGCGACATCGTAACCCGAATGCAGGGAGCTGCATTCTGCAACGCGGTTGCATTCCGGCTCGCCGAGCCGGCGATCATTTTCGAAGGCCAAAGCTACATCGTGTGCACCGTTCAGATACTCCACGCATTTCTCCGTGGGGCTAGTCCTGGTCGTAGCGAGGGGACACCCAACGACAACACCGACCACATCATCGTCCTCGTTGCCGTCCTCGCGATTCCTTAAGAAAGCATCCAAATAATGCTCTTCCGTAGAGGGTAACTCAAACACAGCACCGGGTGTCCAGTTCGTTCCAAGTTCACGTCGACCGGCAGCCTCGTCCTCGACCTTCCCTTCGGTCTTTCTAGCGTACAGTTTCCTGAGATAAGCCTCCTGGTGGCTCCTGGTAGCCCAGCATCCTCCCTGCCACCATCGCTTGGACCCTAACAGAGAGGTCTTCCTCCTCCTGGCCAGGCTCGACATTTCGTCGCCAGGTTACTTTCGTCTTCCAGCTGCTCGACGGTACTTTCACGAAACGTCAGCAGCCTAGGTGCACGGTCTCTTTATCCCGCGATCGGCTCTCCTCTTTATCCGGCAAGATTGCTGTCGAGCGGCGCTCGTTTCGCGTTCAATCTCGACCGAGCGGCCGGCGCATTAAGCCTCTCCCTCGGCAGATCCCGCGATAGTCCGTCGATCGTCGGATCTGTCCCGATCGGAGAAGCTCGATAAGATCGTGGTCCCTCCTCGGTGCCCGTGCGACCAGGACGCGACGCTCTCGGGACCTTTCCACGCTGGTGACGCCTCGACTTCGCGCCCGATCCCCTGGACCAGGTCGTCATCTCTCGAACCTCTTCGAGCCCGTTCGACGCCCGATTTTCGAGGGTTCACTCGACCGGGTGGAGGTTCGACCGATCGATCGTCATCTCGGCGGCACGCGCGACCAGGAGGATGGCAATCAGGACGAACCTGAAGGCGGAGGAAGAGCTTCGTGCACGGAGAGCACGGGAACGCGGTGAGTTGGCTCGAAGAGGGGAAAAAGGAAGAACGAGGAAGGGTAGCGAGCCAGAGGGAAGGAAGAAAGGAGAGAGGGAGAAAAGGGAAGAGAGATAGAGAAAGGAGAGAAAGGTAGCGAGGGGAAAAAGGAAGAAAGGGAACGCGAAGAGACGGAAGGGGGAGGGAGAGGCAATCTGTACGTATAACCGGTAGTACAGCCGGAGATTAACGTTTTAATACGCGGCACGTATCCGAAGGTACAAAGGGAACCAGGCGGACGATAACGTTCGCCGATCCATCGATTCTTCTCTATCGAGCTCCCTGTAAGCTCGATCGGGAATAATCCATCCTCCGCGCGAATTCTCGATCGAACCGGCGTGGAAGCAGCTCCCTATCTCCTTCCGTTCAGCGGATTCTATTCACGTCGAATCCTTGACACGCGACGTCCGTACGTCACGTCACTCCGGCGTTCCAGGAACTATCCAACCGGCTCGAACGGCGACCACTGTCATCCACCGTGCACCACTCTGAAATCCGGTGTCAATCTCCAGAGATCACTGGCTGAGCACCGTTCAGCAAATCGGAGGACACAACAGGTTGTCTCACGAGCACACGACACTCTTCACTGACTACGAACTCACTGTAACACGGTCTTCATGCAACCCGTCGACGTTCGGTACCGTTTCAGCAGAGAACGTTGAAGGGATCGACCGGATCCAGCCGGTGACACGAAGACGTTAAAAAGCTTCTAGAAGCGGCCTTCCTACTCGGGCGTGCTGAGGCCGAGCGGACACTGAGCGTGCTCTGGGACTCAGGGCCCCGGCGGAGGGGGGAGAGGGGTGGAAGCGGATGGAAAGCCGCTCGAGGGTAGGGAGAACGGGGGTCCGTGAGCTGCTGCGTCGGTGCGTGTAACTTCCACGCCACCAATACGCGCCCGTCTACCCCCACCACCGTCCGCCGTTCTTCGTTCCCCGATATATTTATATTCGTTTCTAATACGTGTGGCGTGTCGGGGCCCGACGCCTTGCCGAAGGGGGCCCCCGTTCGAGCACCGGCGTCGATTCTACATCGCGCGCGCACGAGTTTCGACCGTGTGTGCGTGCGTACGACGAATAGCAGCACCCCGAGGGCACTCGGTCTCAGGATGGGCCTTCTGCGGGGACCGTCGACTCGATTCCACCGCGCGATGGGACAGTTCGCGGGCCCCGTGACACAGAGATGCTTCATGCTTCGGGCACTTTGCAATGGTGATTTGGTTTTTGCGCACGAAGTGGATTCGTTTGTTGAGAAAGAATGGCGGAACGGCATGAAAGCCCCGTGACGCAGAGATGTTGGATGTTTCAGACATTTTGCAGCAGTGATTCATTTATTGCGAAAAAATGGTGGAACTGTTTGCAGACCACGTAGCACAGGGATGTTTCGCATTTCAGTCAGTTTGCAATGGTGGTTCGATTATTGCGGATGAAATGGACTGGTTTATTGAAAAACGACGATGGGGTAGTACAAAGGCTCCGTGATATAGAGACGTTGAATGTTTCCGCCACTTTGCAGTGGTGACTTGGGTATTGCGATAGAATTGAATTCGTTCCTTGAAAAACACCTGAACTCCTTTATTGCGAAAGGTTCAGCCACACCACGTTTTGGAATTAGTAGAAGCAAACGATCCTTCAATGAATGTTCTTAAATTACAAATCGATGAATCAGATTTTTCTCAATGAACGCGTTACTGCTGTACATTTATATGTCAAAGTGTTCATTGATGTCGTCTCTCTTTGCGAAGAAGTGCAAGCTTTTGAGTCGCATCATACTGTGAATAATTAAAGGATTTTATTTTTCAAGCCTATCCAAAGAATTTATTTAAAATATTTCCACTTACAAATTGTTTCAGCACAACTGCTCACCGTAAGCAATTGTTCATATGGTATGCTTAAAGCTTTCACTATAAAATTCTGTCACTTCTTATGTTATAATACAAGTATTTATGTATCTTATACTTCTCTTTTATTTCGCAGGCGATGATGAGTTACCAATAACGTTTCATAAAAATTTTTTAATTTGCATATGTGAAGAAAATACTTAAACAGTGTCGAACGGGTCCATGGCGTTCTCAAAATTGGTCAGAACTGGACGCATGCGCGGTGCTGCTATTTTAAGCGTCCGCTAAAGCGTTAAATGATTATTAATTACACTGATGATCCTGTATGAATTGAGCACGGTTGAAATGTATTATACCGAGCAATTTTAACACTCTATACAGTGAAAATGATTTATATTCCTTGTTGAAAGCCTGCAGCCTCTATTCATGCTACACCTTCGTTCGGTTATCGAACTTTGCCCGAAGAGCAACAAAGTTATCGCTTTGCAGCATCCCTACAGTGACAATCATGCCTTTCACACTCACAAGACTTTTTGCGCGGCACCGTCACGTGCAATCATCGCTTTGTTTTTTGCCAGCAACAAATTGATCTTACTCTACCAGTTACGTAACAAGCATTTAACCCTACCAGTTCCTGCTGCTGCTAAACGGCCGTTGCTTGTTCATTAACCAGATGGTCTGAATGAAATCCGAGCAAAAAGCACTCGCACGGTCGGCGAACGTTTTATAGAGCCGCACTTATTCTTGTATTTAGAGGTATAAACTCTTCAATAGGAAGACCGTTAAGTAACAGGATTGTACGGAATTATAATGCGGGAAGATTGCTCCGAGATCTTTGTACGTTCGAGAGGGAACAATCTGATCGGGCTGCAACTTGGTAACTTTTACCAGATACCACTGAAACGAGCGTTTTTCTGGACGATTCCCGGATCGTCTAATGATAAGGAGGGCTCCACATTGCCAATAACAGTTTGATCGCTTAATCATCGTTACCGTACTCCCGGAGATCCCAGAGTATTCTCGTCCGATCGAAACCCAAGTTTAAGCTTAGGTACACTTCACTCCGCCTTCCGAAGAAGCTCCTCCCTTTCTTCAGCGTCTTTTTCTCGGGTATATTTCACGGCTGCCTCTCGTGATAGCTTGCTCTGAACCACTTGATTGCACTTTCTAATGAACAGAGAGATTCTCTTATTTATTACGAAGCAATTAAATAAATACGCTACCCGTGGCCAGTGTTCCTTATTTATGGCACCCCCGACCCAGTTGCTGTTATTAAATGATACCACCTTTTTCTGGCCCAAAGGACACGCATTAATATGCGGATGTACCTGATGCGCATCGTTAATAACGAAACTGCGTACGCGGTGTCTATTAGGGTGTTTTGTATGTTTTGTTTAGCTTGAAACAATTTTTGTTTAACTCCGTTTCGACGTAACGAATTATTCCGCTGTTGTAGTTGTAGAGTTTGGAAGGAACGGGGCGTTTTGGATGCTTCCACGATGAAATTGTTATCGAATAATTGTACCATTTCTACCGCAAATTGAAATGCATCGGTTCTACTGCAAATATACAGGGTGTCCAGAATCTCTTAACTGAAGAAGAAGGGATTGTGGCGTTTGGAGGACGATTCGTACGATAAGAATATTTTAATTTCTATGCGGGTTATATTTTGGAAAATTTCACTGTGACCTTGATCTCTTCTGATTGCATTATACTAATTGTACTTATTGTATTATATTAACGTCAGGAATGTTGACTTTAGCGGAGATTTGTTCCTTTTTATTTGTTCGAAAGGAATTATACGTATTAGGTCAGCAACTAAATTCAGGACTTCCGAAACATTTTACATAAAAAGTCTAATTAAAATCTTTTGACTAAAAATTTTTTATTAACGTACTTTCCATTCGATCTTCTGTTATAGTTGTGGTAATTTTTCGATTTCTTCGCAATCGTATTGAGCAAATTTTTAAACGAAAAGACTCGAAAAGTCGCGAATTCAGTTGACAACCTAATACTATACCGGTCAATTATTTTCTGTTACTTGTAGATTTCAATATTTCAAGGTCATTGTGTTGCTTTTAATACGACACTCCTTGCAGTACGTACGGCCTTTCCTTTTTTACTTTAGAATTGCTAGAGTAAATATATGATTGAAAAGGAGACACAAATAAAGCACGGATCGACATAATGAAAACTCAAGATCGCGTTAACCCGTTAACTGGAGAAAAAGAGTTAACTCGTCCTGAGAAAATTGCTCCGCTATAAGCAAGGCGCCTGTTAATTGCCCTCACAGTACCTACTGTTGAATATTTAAACCTGTTTATCAGAGAAGACGATTTAACGTCATTCGAAAGTGTCTCCGTGACGAGCAAGATAATTTAGCTAATTTTTATTCGTGTTTAACTGCACGCAACTTGTTTCACTTTTTGCATATAGTTTTCCAAATTCAATTACTGAACAACCCGAATTATTACATAAGTATGCTATTTATGAGGAGAAAGTTCAAATATCGTCGCTGAAATGGTAACTTTGTTTAAGCTTCTGCATATAAATTTTTCAGTATCAGTATAAAGAATTGTATATCATAAGAATAAAAAGTATTTAACAAAAAAATGTTTACCTGAAATCAGGTGTTTGCAGTCTCATTGAAATATTACATAGAATTGCGGTTTATAACTTCATATTTTTAATTAAATTTTCCTGTTATTTTTCTTTGTGAGTATAAACCATCCTGGTTATAAAAGAAGATTTCCGAATTTTTTTCAATTTTTTATTTAACACCTATAAATTTATATTGAGTAAGAATAGTGTCATCCATATGTTTTAGTACACTTGCCATTTCCGATAAACAAATACGATGCTTTACCTGTATTATTGCAAAAACTCATAGAAAATATTTAAAACAATTATAAAAGAGTAATATAATAAACATCATACAAATAATCTCATTCAATTGAGAAAAACCGGATTTTCTGGACTTTTTGGAGAAAGAATGGACTGGATTGAAAAATACGACAAACCAGTTCAAAACAAAAATTTACCTTGTGAAACTTGCAAGTGATATGGGATAATATATAGTATAATATTTCCAAGTAATGAGAAACTCACAATTAGAATGCCGAAGTTGGTGAAAACCTTAATAAAGGAGCAAGGGGGCTATATTACTGTACTTACTTGATTTTTAATTAATTCCTATGATTAGATTTGTGATATAACATTGAATACACATTCACTTTGTGGTATAATGTATGGAGCAGAGCAATGTCTGTTGCAATTCTCCAATGATTTCATTAGCTAATCTAGATTTATTTAAAATTCGATAAGTGTCCTAATACTTATGGACGGGGGTGTATATTCGAGAACAAAAGAATTAATCCATTTCCTTCAATTTTCTCAGAAGAAGTTAAACATCCTCAACAACAAAGAGTGTTTCATCCTCTCACGATCACAATCTGACGAATGCGGTAGATGATGAAGGGCATGAAGTGATGAGATCGCATGTTCCGAGAGAAATTTCGGGGTTAGGCCGGAGCAATTCGCGGCAGGTCAATGATAAACGGTTACAGGGCTGGCATCAATGCCGTCATTGTCTCCATCAGCGAAGGAGATCATTATGCACAAGCCGAGCAGCCGGTAACCGATAATTCCAATCCGGCGCTATCAACTTCAGCCACAACTCGATTCGACGGTGCAAAACCGCAACCGAAGTATGAATTTCGTTCTCCTCTTTCTTCTCGTTACCTCTGCTCGTTCTATACAGGGTGACCCACCTAACTCTGCCACCCTCAATCACTTTTTTATTTGTAAAAATACAAAACGATGCTTCGAGGGGGAGTTAAACAAAAAAAGAGCTGAGTGTATTTAAAAAAATGGTACTATTAGCAAAATCTCGGAAGATATGACCTCGGAATGACCTTTACCCCCATAGTCTAACTTCATTACGTTTAAGTGAAAAACTAATTTCCAATTTTTTTGTGCATAGATTAAGTGAATACGAATGAAAGAAGTCAGATTTAATATTATATTAAAAGATTATACATACAGAATTTATGTTTTTAATAAAATTGATTGGGGTATGTGACACCCCACTACACAGTCGCCGGGTTAATTATTTTGTTATTTATAATAAGATACAAAAATTGTTTCTTGAGGAAGCTATCGTGCTCCAGGGGGGGAGTTAGACTATGGGGGTGAAGCTCATCCCAAGGTCATATCTTCCGAGATTTTGCTAGTAGTAACATTCTTTTTAAACGCAATGACCTCTTTGTTTGTTTAACTCCCTCACAAAGCATCATTTCATATCTTTACAAATAACAAAATGATTGAGGGTGGCAGAGTTAGATGGAAAACACTTTGTAAACGACAACTGGCAGCGATTTACCGATTTTTGTAGCTACGAAATGAATCACCGAGGATGGACCAATTCGCTAAATCGAAATCACCTGAAAAATGCTTCTACAACCGAAATTAGCTGAAAAATGATTCAATAACCGACAAACACCTCGGTGAGAGACCCGCGTTCAATTGACGAATAATTTGGTGGAGGAAACAGGTGCGTAATTCGAATTTACTCCGTTCTTGGATCGATTAAAATGATTGAGGATAGCTTGCCGCGGACGCGGCTCGAAATTTGCGCGTAATTTGATTCGAATGGTAACGATACGTTGCGATCGTGGCACGTGTTTCGTGCAGCGCTTTCGGCCAACGGTTTTTTCGTTCGATCACGGGATTCGAGGCTTCTTCTCGGAACTCTGCCCTCCAGAAATGTCTTCATCGCGGTGTTCCACCACCGACCATCATTCCTACGTGCCGGAACTTTCAATCTTTTTTCGGCAACCGAAAAATTCTTCTAACTGTAACTGCTCGATGCTGAGGAGAGAACTTCGGTAAAGTTCTGATCTCTCTTTTGAAATTTTGTTGGTCTCTGGATGAGTTTGATCTGACAAGGAAAGGCCCTCGAGTTGTAGAACGATGCTTGAACAAGCCTTTGCATACTGATAGAGCTTAATATGATGAGCTTTCATACATGTCGCATATGAATGATTTTTACATTGTAACATTAAATGTCTTTCAGGCTATTGAAATAATAAAAATATTAACCTGTACTAATAAAATTAATACACTGATTATAAACATATACTAATGAAACTAACAATGTCTAGTTTTATCGGTATGCAAAAGCTCAATAAAATATCAGTCCATCACTTAAACATTTTTGTTGTTGTATATATCGCATGATAGAGATATTACACAATTTTCCCAAGGCATATCGCTATAGTGCAAGAAACAAGCAAGTTCTAGAATTGCATGATAACAGTTACTTTTATCAGTGTTCTACAATGTCGAGTAACGTTATATGAATATAATTACGTTATATGTACATACACATGGGTATTAAATATTTATTAATTAATATTTAAATCAATTAATGATTTAATATGATTACATTTATGTAAATTTATTACCTATTGTGTGAGTTAAAAAAAATAATATATTTATAAGATAAGAGTTTATGTAATGGATAACTGTTATCTCCAAATGAATAAACAAATAAGTAATTACCAAATTAATTATAATTTAATAAACAATTGTGAATATGTTCTTTTCTCCCACTTTCTTAATTAATTAGGATAAATTTTTATATCAGTGTCGTATGTTTGGTAACATATAATTACTAGATTTAATAAATATTTATAAATACCTAATAAATTTGGATGTAGACAATTTTTAAAATTTCCATTAACATCTAAAAAAAATATAGTTAACAGAACAAAACTATTCTAATAGAAATTTAATATAGTTAGAAACAATACACATGCTTGTATTTATAATGAAAATCTAGGTATATTGGCCCTGACAGAAAAGAAATATGTATAAAGATTAGGGTGGAGGTGATTTTTGTCATATAAATTTGAAATACGTCCACCATAAGAAACTATTCAATTTTTAAACGGCCAAGTCTATCGTAAAATTGTGAAAATTCATAATTTAACATTCGTTTCGGGGCATAAATTTAGAAAATTGTTTAGCCACTTATTTTTTATCGTGAGAGTGCACTTCTACAAGATGCACTGGGAAAAAGAGCATTAGGAGTGAAAGACCGTGTTCGAGAAAATCGATTCCGAAATGCGGTCACCCAATTGCGAATAATCCAACTTACATGCCACAATTACGATGCTGTTCTACCGTTAACTCATTGTACACGTACTTGTCAACATGTTCCAAGATTTATCAAAACTTTCACTGCCTTTTCGCATTCCCCTATCCCACGAGTGTCTTGTGTTAGATCAAAGGAACTCGCATGAACGAGATTGCGGATAGATTTCAAACGGAATCGCATGACTGAATTACAAGAAACAGACGTTGAATTCTCAACATCTGCAAGCTTCCACAGAATCTCTTCGTATTCTTCTATTCACTGTGTCGCGCTGCTTCTCACGCTGAAAGGCCAGGGTTATTTCACAAAAGTCATTGTCAAACCTGAGGACATGTTACGCTTTTCTCATTTGGTTCATTCATTTTAAAGCGAAACAGATTTATAATTAATATGTTTATATTCAGAGTCTTAAGTGATGATATTGTCTGATCTGAAGTTCTAAACATTAACATTTCTAGACACTGCCATTACAAGGACAGAGAGTATAGTACGAACGCCGAAAGCAAGCACTTAATAAGATGCATGCAAAGTTCTGCTTTAAAGGTCTTATCTGTTCAAAAGTCAGAACGAAAATGAAAAATAATGGACATCGTATGTTAGGGCGAATAGTAAAGAACATTTAAGAAAATTGAGAGGACCCTGAGGTACTTATTATAGATAAAAATCAAAATAGAAAAGGTACATCCAACGGTTCTTGAACCCCAAGCATCTGCACAGAAGTTTGACACTCTTCCAATTCAGGTACAGCTGCAATTGAATAGAACATATCAAGCATACATTTATCTTACAATTAGTCTTCAAACTTCTGAAACCTACTTTCTCGAAAACACTTAAAAAACAGGTCGTACAATTGTAACACAGTGTTCTGTACATAAAGTACTAACACTGTCCAAATTTTCAACGAAGTGGGATATCTGAACGACTCACAGTCTCTTGCCAAACCTATAGGCACCATTGGTACCACACAGTGCATCGCATAATGAACCAATAACGTTAAACTTTCAAATCTACGCCTCGATCTATTTCATCTGCCCATGTACCATTACGAAAGGTCATTCACCCGCATAGAAAACAATAAATAAATAAGTGCACTCCACATTCCCACGGTTCAAAGAAAACGGAAGCATCCTTAATAGAATTCTCCGCTTCTCCTCCATTTTTTCACGATCACAGTCAATCAATGGCGGAATCTTCTTCGCGGAGGCGATGAACCGGGGGGGTTTTTCAGGGGTATCGCATCGACGGGGCGAAATGGAGATTTCCTGAAGTGGCTCGATGCACCGTGACGCGATATTGCACCGGCCGATGCAGTTCTTGCGGCTAGGGTAATACTGCACACCCATTACACGCCGGTGAAACAGGTGGCGCACGATTGTCCGTGATGAACCCGGTTCGTGTGTAACACACACCGGGCGTAACCGGTACCGTGCACCGGAATTATTAACTGTTATGCAGATGAATCTCCGTTTCTCTATACGGTGTACCAAGAGAAACAGGAATACCTTGTCAGTAGACTCTGAAGCCGCGTCTACATTAAAGTCGGGACGGCCGGAGTTGATAAGAGAGCGGTGAGGAACTGGCCCACTCCCACCTCAGTAACTACCAGAAATAAAAACCAATCTAAATTCTGTGGGATTCAAAAGTATGACACAAACTGTGAGTCGTGAGTTGAAATAATAAAACTAATATATATATTAAAATAATAAAAGACAGCACAATATATATCTCCTCACAAACAGACTCCACGCAAAACTCTCCACGCAATACTCTCCACGCAATACTCTCCACGCAATACTCTCCACGCAATGCTCTCCACGCAACAACTCAAACGGTTCTCTTCTGCACTCTGACACGGAGGTCCCAAAAATCTATACACACACACACACACATTCCACACGCATTTCCACGCCAGATTCATACAGAGGAGATGCATTCCCAGAAAGTCACACGATCCGTTCGATACTTGACTTCTGAGAACGCACGCACCTCTCACACCACGCATCCCATCAATCCTTCCACACTTTTCATTCATGCACCTAAACAGTTCGCCTAACTAAACTGTCCTCGAGACTAAACAAGAAACTATCAAGCGCCGAATTTCTCCTCGCCTAAACGCGAGCACAAATACACATAAAAGCATCCACCAACTCCACAATTCTTTTAGTATCGTTCATCTTTTGTTTAATTGAGGAATTGCCACTCCTGCTGTCAATCAATGCGTTTTCGTTTGGTTCTATTAACCCTTTGAGCCATGGAAATTTCGGGGAAAAACGTACACCTTGTGATGACATTTTTCACGGTAGAAAATGTGTTAAACTGAATGTTTCATTATGATAATATGTATGATGTCGGTTGTTCAGTTGTTTTAGACCTCGAAAATTGCAAAACGTGTAACGAAATATATATACTGTATGCGGCTGGTAAGTTGGCAGTCGGAACGGCACAGGGGCAAGAGGAGTACGCCGCTCGCTCCGCCTTTGTCACACGGTGCTGTATGATCTGATTAGTATATGTGACCGTTCGGTCAATAAAGAAAATGCGTATGTTTTGTTTTTACGATTGTGTTCGACTAGGCCTGCTGTAACCCATCAGACCCGCATTCCTCCCGCCTGCCAACTTAGCAGCCGCATACAGTACTTTAATAAAATAAACTGAGGTGACAATTTATACGAAGACACAGGTTTATAGCGTACAATAAACAGCTGTGCCTGGACCAGTCCGGTGACTCGTAGCACATGGAGAGCGATTTTTTGGAACGCATACATGCGGCCATCATCCTCAAAGGGTTAACGCATGGAAGGGGAAGAAGGTGTGTACCAAATCCCACCGTTAGACACCACCGAGCAGAGGGGTGGTAAATTCGCATATCAACTCGACCTTAGCAACCAACTTGCGACATTTATTGGGCAATAATCTTGCATGGGTGTCTACACTACAGCAATTTTTGCACAAATTATTGCCTGCAAGTAGTTGTGAGAGTTCCAGTACGTTTGGAAATAAAGTCAAGTCCTCAGAGAGAGGATTATCGGGCGTTCACACTATGAGAGTTTTAACTTCCTGAGATCAACTGTCGCAAGGAAACTGGACTTGCTGGCTTCGCTCTCGACTGTGTCTACACGGCGCTGACATCAACTTTCGACGAATTTTCTGTTGTGCTTTTCCTTCTACTTGGGGTCTAAATGTTGTACCAAGAGAAAACACGAATACCGTGCGAGTAGATTGTAAAATTAATTTTACTTGGAGCATATCATATTGACGTATGCACAATGTTAATGTTTTCGCTTTGGGTTACAAAGTTCATGTCCCTCAGTTATACATTAAACGCACTACATAAATTATGTTATAATAAACATTGTGAAACATCTTCATGTATCATATTCCACTGTAACCCTAAGTGTTTAAAACAATTAATTTTTATTCATATAGTTTCCTTATATTTCACATTAAAATTAAAATATACTTTAAGGATAATGTTCCTCTGGAATAAACTTTAGACCACCGCAGTTAAGCTACTGGTATTTTAAACAAATTTTTGTCAGTAAACAGATTTAATTGTTTGTACTCATAGCGACTAAACCCATTAAGTATATTTTGGCGATGGTCATACGTGTTAAATACTCCATGGAACATCCGTTCGTGTACAGATACTGATGTATTTATGTTTGAAATAAACTATTATATTATTATTAACCCTTTGCACTCCCAGGAATTAGGCTATACGTTGGTAGTAATCTCCAAGGAGTTTCTTTCTAGATTTCTGAGTTACACAAAATGACCACGAAGAAATCGTAGCAATTTGTTAGATTATTCGACTTCTTTTCAAACGTCAAATTTTTAATTTTTCAACCTTTAAAGTTTATATACTACGAATTAGGATAAGCGTAGAATAAACATAGAAAAGTATAAACACAGGATGACATTGACGAAGGAACGCATATAAACACTTTTATGTATAAATGATAAAATGTGGACAGTAACACTGGCCGTAGGAGTAGAACGCCCCTCTGGCATAGGAGCGACGAATATTTGAAAAATGTGATATCGTCACACACACTGAATTCTTGTATTAACCATAGAATAAAATCGTTTAATCGGATCTCTGAATGCCCTATCCTGGAAGTCCAATATGTGCATTTTATTCGTCGTTTCATGCGCTTTAAGATGCCGTTTGACCGAATACGCTACCTGGCATAGGAGCGACGTAAATTGAAAAAATGTGATAGCGTCACACGCACTGAATTCTATAAGTGCCTGGGCAGTACAGCTGCCCTTAGGAGTGCAAAAGGTTAAATATACTTATTTACATCGACATTCGTCACTCCAAAAAGAACAAAATCACACACAGAATTTTCGACAGGCCTATAACGCAATCAATTTCGTACAAAGCATAATGCAGAGGCTGATCGTCGCTGGATTCGCTGGACCATAAAAGCCCGGATGATTGATGCGCCCCGTTCCGGTAGCGTCAAAAGAGAAACTCTCGAGGAAAAAAGTCGAGGCAGGAGAAACAGGCGGAAAAGTCAGAAGAACCAAACGGTCTGAACGATAATCACAGTGACCCAAATTCTGTTAGCGCGCTCCTTTTTCGTCCCGGCCGGAAAAAGTACGTACATCGCGGAGAGCGTGTCTGCCCGGTAAAAAGCATCCGGAAGAATGTTAGCAGGTTCGCGAGCCACGAAGAATCAATCACTCTCCTTATCTCGCGACACGCACCGACGCATTTGCAGCTCGTTAACAGGAGATGCCCCGCTACCGTACAAAGAGAAGCGAGCGTGGCGATCATCAGAGATCAGTAGCGTCGATGATGGAAGATCCGTACGCCTTCGTATGCCTTCGGGAACAGGCTGAATTTCAGCTCTCTCCGCGAGAGCCAACCACGCGCTCGCCGTCCGCGCGATATACAGGGTGTCCCGGAGGAACGTGCAAACGTTAGGGCGGTGTGAAATGTCGAACTTCTAAAGATGACGTGAAAACTGTCGTTCATCGACTCCAAAAATTCAGATTTATTCAAGACTGAAGGGTTGTTTTTAACATAGTATTTGATATGTGGTGTTTATGTTGTTTTTTGACGTTTTCTTTATATTTGTGGACAAAGATAATTTGTTAATAGTTTCTACACAAAAAAATTGAAAATGCAACTTAACCCTCGCAATACTGACGGCTCAGGCAATTGCACGGATAACGGCGCCTGGGTCCCTTCGGACCCGTAGGCCTTTCTCGTTTACATAAACATTTTTTCAACTGAGTTTCTGTTATTATATCGTACTGTTTTTATTTCTAAGGGAAGTTCTGGTAACAGTACAATTGAATAATATAAAAGTTACGAAAAAATAACGGCGAGGGTTAATTGTTGATTAGTATACAATGTCTATAAAAATTAGTGCGGTATTAACTCGTATAACATTGTGATATTGTATGGATCAGCTAAATGTTGAGCATATGCATTTATTGTTGCTGCATAATTCCATTGCTTTCGTGATAATTATCTATCTATTTACAGCATTCCTATGGAAATATATGTAAAAACTTGATGATGTCACAAGTACCATAACATTTTAGAAATTGTAAATTATAAATTTATTACATTAATTCCCTAGTGTATATACCTCTGTTTATGTGTACAGGGTGTCTTGTTGTAATATTTTTTCGCGTATACATATGCATATTTAAAACTGTTAATGATACTTAAAAAGATTTTACAAAGATATTCAATGATTTCGAGGGTGAAGCAAGCATACTTTTCGATATCTCAGAAACAGTTTCCAAGATATTCGCGTGGATCAATTTAAGTGGGACACCCTGTACAAATTTACTTACTTAATCGTATAATTTCTATTTTATATTATTATTTCAATTTTAATGTTTCTCAGAAGTCTGTAAATGGAATACCGTATCAAAAATAAAAGTACTTAAAAAATAAGCTAAAGAACCACGACACCATGCAATAACTCAAGACATAATGGAATCCATCCAGATTGAAATGCAAACTATCTGAAGCTGAACAAGTAAATAGACCGGTTAAATTATTCAACGAAGCCGACAGACTGATAAAAATATTCAACTGTACAGGCAAATCGACCTTCAGAGATTATTCTTCGGTACAATGAAGCACCGAGAAGAATACCACAATTTTCTTCAATCTTAATCTGTGAGAGTCCGTTGATTCTCGAACGCATTTGCTCTCGGCTAAATCTTTATTAATGACACGGTGCGGCATCGTAAATACATTCCGAACGTCGACTCCATGAAAGGGCATTTTCGACAATCGAGTAATCCCTGCGCGCGACACTCGCTTTCAGACCATTTAATTCCAAGGATTCTTTCATGCCGGCCCGTGTATCATCCAGAAGGAATAGCTTGTTCGGAGAATGGATGATAAAAGAGCTTACGTCTTCATCATATCGTGACTGCGTCCCCGTTCGTGCTTTTTATCGTATTATAATCTACATTACGAATTTTTTCGAACGATACGACTTAAAATTGAACATTAACAGTAAAGCTACCACGGCCCGTCAAGTGACTGTACGACTAAGCTGCTCGACTATTATTTATTTTTCTTTTGCTGGTCTTGTTTATAATTCAAATGGAAAAAAATAAATTTTGTATTATTACCTAACAGTTATCTTGTTTATTATTGCCTATACTAAATTGTCTATTACCTGTACTCCGATTGCAAACAATATAACTTTTATTTAAAGACCTGTCATTTGAAGGGTTTGGTAGAAATAGGTATATGTAAATTGTTGGTGGGTTTAATGTTAAATGGAATATTCAAGTCTTTTTGGTAATTGGAGTGATTGTAAAATTCCTGAGACAGATGGTCTGATCTGAGCATTTTAAAAATTAGTTTTTTGCATTCGACTGGTGCCTTTGAGGTACCACAATATTTATGTTTCAAGTTTCTTATTGAATTTTGGTTTTAACGTTGACTATATCGAATTTAGTTTGTATAAAGAGCTATCCATGTTGTGCAGTTCCTGAATCCTATAATGGATACTTTTTACAAGCGTCCAAATATTGATCTGATTGTAATCAAGATATAAGAAACCCTTTTGTTGTAATCAATTATTCTTGCGCTTTGAATTTATGTATATTAAGGATAAAAGTACTCCCTTTAATAATTTGAAGTTACTCACAGTCTGTAATTGTTCGAAAAAACAGGTTCAATTATTATATACATAGATTAAGAGGGCAGTAAATGGACTAGGTACCTGTTACTTTTCTTGTTTTTCTTTAGAAGGGTACACAGTTATTATTCACGTTAAAGTAAAATTATTACTTTTAAAGTAGTCAGAAAGGTGTAAAAAATACATTAAATGCGTCTGAGCTATATTAGTTTACATCTGAACTAGGTTGTACTAGATTGAGTTACATTTAAATTAAGTTAGATTAGACTGGGTTAGATCAAAATTAAGTTATGTTAGGAATGAGTAAAATTGGGTGGGTTGAGTTAGATCTGCATTAGGCTATGTTTGGTGCAAGTTAATTTAGATTAGGTTGGGTTAGATTTAAATTAAGTTATGTCTGGCGTAAGTTAACTGAGATTAGGTTAGGCTAAATCTGACTTCAGTTATGGTAGGTGTAAGTTAACTGGGATTAGATCTGAATTAAATTATGCCACGTATAAGTTAATTTGGATTTGATTGAGCTGGATCTGAATTAAGGTATGACTTAAGTAGAATTACACTGGATCAAATCTGAATCAAGTCAAATCAGGTTTGAGTTCATTTGGGTTAGCTTGAGTCAGGTCTGGATTGTATAACCTAAAATAGTAAAACTTTCTTTCTTTCCTCAATTAACACAGACTCTGCTTCGTTAACTACCACGCTGACATTAAAATAGCTCTCAATTCCACTGTGTTCATTTAACCTGCTTCTTGTTGACAAGCAAACACAAGCACCGGATTATTGGGGTCAATGTGTGGCCAATTAACTATCATTTAATCGTACTAGCTACAACGGTTTCAGTGATTCACAACAAAAAAAAACTATTCGATGTCAACAGTTTCAATAATTCTATAAATCGTTTTCAACAATTCTATCAATGTATTTCAAAGATCAACAGGAAAGTTCCAGTACAAAGTCGGACAGATTATAAAAATGCTCTTTCAAATTCAAATTCCCAAGAATAAAAATACTGATCACATACTTATCACTAGACTGCGGATATTTGATATTTTTACATTTAAATACACGTAAACGAATGAGACTTCGAAAATAATTGTTTTTGTCTGGAACAGATATCAGACTTACTCGTTTCATTTCTATAATTTGTTTGAGATAATATAGTTTATAGACATGAATATCTTAAATTGAATAAACATCCATAGTTCACTTATCATTTTAACACTGACATTAGTCAAAATTTTATGACAATTAATATTTATTTAATTCGTCAATTTTTTATATATCGGTTCAGACAACCCAACGTAGCAGTAAATATATTAATACTATTTATCTGAACAACATCTATTACTTATTACTAGACTGCGGATGTTTATACAAATACGTATACCTTTCCGGACTTCCGTATTTCCTACATTAATGCAAATACATGAAACTTCAACAAGACTGCATTTGCTCCTCGAAATCTTCAAAATATGTAATTTATATTTTTCTAAACTATTAAATGCCCACCATTCACAATTTTCCATCTATTAAATTGCATAAGCATCCGCAGTCTACTTATTGCATATCACAATTTAATTACATTTTACGCTCCTTCCTAATATTTTAATTCCACATTATACCAAAGAGTATTTTAATCACCCATTAATAAAGAAGTATAATATCTTTCAGATATATATTGTCTCGTGATGCAGCGATCGAGCAATTTAATTCCATAAATTCCATGGTAACAGCTCTCCAAAGGGAGACAACGTACTCGGGTCTTCCGCTCTAAGAAAAAGCGCGTTCTGCTCTTCATTAGATCAGCCGATGATCAGTGGCTGGAGCAATTAAAAGCCTGTTTAGCGTCTTCGATAGTTCTTGCTCGCGTTTCACCGATAGCTTAGACGTTCTTCTGTCCGCGACACCTGTTACCCATCCGGACAGGTGTGACCCTCGAAACGCGCTGGTGAGGCGGTTCGGCTAAATCCGCAGGTGCACCGCAGAAAACGGCTGGCTGCGACGAAACTCCGGATGGCTGCGTTTTCCTGCCTTTTCCTGTGCTTATATTTAGCACGGTGCACGGCTACTTTACGACACACGCGTTATTTTTCGTCCCGGGGAACTGGTTTCTCCCTGGCCGGACGCGAATGCGTTTCATCCGCTTCGCTTGCGGTGATTCCTTAATTTCGCCGTTCGGTCGAAAGATTTCGCTGGTGCAACCGCGCTCCGACGTGCGGGTCCTCCGGATGATCGTCGATCATTAAGCCGCGTCGGAGAAGTACACGGTATCTCGGAAAAAAAGGC
This sequence comes from Macropis europaea, assembly GCA_916610135.2. NCBI lineage: Eukaryota > Metazoa > Arthropoda > Insecta > Hymenoptera > Melittidae > Macropis > Macropis europaea. The sequence continues at coordinate 16,556,124 of OU744345.1, read as the reverse complement.
GAACCATAACACTTTACCATGTCATCCATATATGGGTGACACTTAAAGTCACTTGTTATTTATCTGGACATAAATACTGTTAGTAAAATATTTAAGAAGGTCTGGCAGAGCCAGTAAGAACTGTGAGTAATTATTAGTATAATTAACACGTTGACTACCACGCCCTGAAGGAAAAAAACGACCGCCATAGACCATGCATTGTTTTTTTTTATTTTTGCACGATATACTGCAGATTTTTACGTATACACACATTGATTGTAGTAAACAGGAATAATGAGCATGTTTCTGAACGTGGCTGAAATATGTGACGATGGGCTGTATAATACAACCCCAGACCACGAGCGTGAGTTATGTATTTATATGTTTTCAAGATTGTCCTAAGCTCAGAGCAGACTTCATTTGTTCACATGGCCGTATTATGAAAAATTATTGCTGTCACATATGTGTGACCTTAGGTCCTCCGAAGAGAATCGGTCCGTCACGCATACACCCCTGTTCAAAAGTCTTGGGACAGCTGTAATATTTGCTTTCAAGCTTGGAATAAACGAAGTAAGCGTTGAAGAATGGAGGGAATGTTTTCTTATTAAAAACTTTATGTTAAAGAAAGTATTCTGTGCTGATATATTATAAATCTTATCAAAAAGTAAGGCACTATTTATATTCCTTCTTTCATCGAAATATCCACCACGTTTCTTTGCTTTTGAAACCGCAGCTGTTCAAAAACTTTTGAGCGGAGGTGTACGTGACGCTGTTAGCGTCATAGTTGGCGCTATAGCGAATAATTTCAGATTACTTTCATGTTGTATCGAAGTCTAGATACTCGTGTCGACATGTACAAAATAGAGTACGTGACTTACAATTAAAGAAGCCTAGAAATAGGCCAGTAATTTTAATTAATAATTGTGAGAAATTTATAGTTTTGTTTATATGTGCATTATACACAAATGGTTACGTATTGGCATTTCTGGCAATAAACAATTTTAAAAAAATGGGTTATCGAGGCTATCCCAGAACCGGGCTTATACAAATCCATCCGTGCCAACGATCAGGGTGTCCAGCGTTGTATTGAGGCAGAAGGGACATATTTAGAATAGGTATTTAGATTTGGGGCAAAAGAAGTAGTACAGAGTAGCTCGGCAAGCTGCAGTTTTCGGTCCAGAATGCTACTGCAGCTTGCCGAGCTACTCTGTAATTCCTATCTTTATTCAAAAAGTTCGATTTCTTTTCCGACACACCGTGTAAGTGACGCCCAAGGAAGAAGCGTTGCCCCTCGGCCGCAGGAACTGCGCGATCATCAAAACGATCCAATGTTTACGGAAAAATAGAGTAGCCAGAAGAGCGTTATTACTGCTGAAATCAGGCTTTACACTCGACTAATGCAAGTGCAATTTGATTCATCCTCCTGCTTCCAGCACCTCGATATTTATGATAATATTACTACTCGTCTGCTCCAGTCGATCATGAAAGTATTCGACCACCCAGTACACAGACAGAAATTGAACTATTTTGTGAACTTAAAAATGAAATAAGGAATGTAAAAATATCCATCACAAAGCTTTGTTCATATACTTTTTAGCAGCATAATATGAAGCATGTGTTACCAATAGTTTACTCTTTTGAGTCCTGGAAATTTGAGGAAAAAACGTTTACCGTGTGCTGCAGAATTCCTGCAGTAGATTATGTGTTAAATTGAATACTTCATTATAATAATATGTATGATGTCGATTTCTCAGTTATTTTAGTTCTCTGAAACTGCAAAATATGTAACGAAACATATATAATTTTAATAAAATCAGCTGAGGCGATAATTCATCCGAAGACTTAGATTTATAACGTAAAATAAACAGCTGTGACCCGTAGCACACGGTGAACGATTTTTCGGAACGCATGAATGCGTTTATCGTTTTCAAAGGGGTAAAGGGAACAAACTTTAGCACTTTCAGACGCAACAAAATACTTGTACGAAAGAACAAAATAGAAGTGAATATTTCATTGCATGGGCACGAGATTTAGCAATTGCTTCGAGTCGATCAGGCATCGGTTTAATTAACTTTTTATTAAAATCGAGCTGATAAAATACTACTCGTGGCTCCCAATGCTGAAAATACTGATTGTGAGAGGGTGAATTCTGTTATGATTCACTGCAAGCGCAATTTGATTCACCACCCTTCGATATAAATGATAATATTACTCTTCGCAATAATGATAACAATATTCTTCTCAACACGTTCCCTGCCACGTGTGCCACTTTTAGTACACGCATCAATTTTAATTTGATCACATAACTACCAACCCTTATGAAATTTTGAGTAACATACACGTTAAAACGACAGTAGAAACAGAAAGTGTAATATCAAATAGATAAATATCTGTACAATCAACCACGTGTATTGATAAATAGCCATTTTCGCGTGTCTGTGTAGTTACGGAATTTTCTACTGTAGCAGGGAACGTGTTCAATCGATCTAATTTATTATATCAATGTTTCCAACGTTCCTAGTGAGCAATTTTATTTTTCAAGCCGCCAACCTTCAGCGATGAATCTGAGATAGCGCACTCGCCGTTAATAATCCTGAAAACGCGAATTAACCTTTCTGAGCATCAGAACATTCGCGGTGTGCACTCGTTGAAAATTCTGCAACGTAACAGCGGCAGATGGACTTCTGGCCTCCGTATAAAACGTGTCGCTTGTGCACATTTAAAGAGCACTTAACCATTTTTACGTATTCGAAACAAGAATTTATCTCAAAACGTGGAACATTCCGTGCGCCCGTATGTATCCACGAACGCGAGCGCGTTTCTTGAAATAATAATTGATGAGAAACCGGATTGATCGGCAAAGTGTCAAGGCTCTATCTTATACGTACGTATAAGGTTAATGAAGAAATATCTCCGTCTGATAAAACTAAGGAGAAGCCATTTATCGACACGGAAAAACAGCGTACAGAAGGGCTCGTTAAATGTACTTTTAAACACTCTAATTAGATAGGAGGCATCGATAACGAACGACAGCATAAGTTTCCAATTAGTCTCGATATCTTGGTGCGTCGTTAATCTAACGCGAAAATGGCAGCCATCCATTTTGTGCGTGCACGGGTGAACAGACACGGCGCAAAAATGGATTGTTTTTAGTGTGTAGCATGTGGGACGATGTTGTCGAGACTGAGGAACACTCAGTGACTCCTAAGCTCGTTGATGCTGCGGAGAAAAATTGGAAAAGAAGCTTGTTGGCTGAGAATAACATTTTATATAAATTTTATTATCAAACTTTTCAAATGTAGAATTCACAAATGTGTACAGTTCCTAGAAGAAATATTTTTAAGTTTTCAACAGTTCTATTGTGGCATGATTCTTTCTATGTAACAGTTTTAAAAAATGTAGAACCTAAATTCAGTAACTAGGGATTAGGAGTATCCTGATTATGCTAAATTCTATAATATGTACAGAGTGAGTCTAAAGTAGGCCAAACTTTAAGAGTGAAGTTTACTCATCGTACGGGTGAAAAGGTCACATGAACATGAGTTCAAAAAGTTCCCCTTTTAAGTCTTCGTCATCTATTTATTTAGAAAAACTTATCAGGTGGCATACAGCAAAAGAAGATGATGTTAGTATAGAACTACCAAGTTTTGATGAAGAAGTTTTTTTATAAACTTGACACAAGTTCGATCTGACAGAGCTACTGCAATATTGAGCCAACGCAACACACTGAAATCGTACAATATGGTTAACTAGGTTTTTAAAGGGATTCTGATTCATGCGAAGTTTCTTGAAGTAGGGAGAAAATATAGAAAAGGACCAAAAAAGAAATGAGTGACAGGCTGACGCGCGGAGAAGGTGTGCGATGTGGAAAGATGGTGTATGATTCACCTAGCTTTAGATAAAGTAAGGGGCTAGTATAGTACAAAGTATTAAGCTTAGCAATACAATCTTCAACAGTAAACACTCAAAATTCTTCCTTCGATTATCAGTGGCTACATTCTTTGCTAATTAGTCATTTTTGAACCTCGACTTCATCATCTCATCCCTTACTTTCTCTCTCTGAATCCAAATAACCTCTTCTCTTCAATTTTCCGAACCTATATCACATACGCTGGTTCCCTCGGACATCAGAACAGTTTTGAGCACATTTTTCCGAACTGTCTTCAAATTAGCAGCCAGACATATCTTAGAGTATCTACAGTACGATTTATGCTTCTACAATAATTTATTAAATATAATAAACACAAGCTCAGCGGAATACAACGTACTGTGCAGAGCTGGAAAGTTGGCTAACAGGACGGCATAGGGGCAAGAAGGGTACACCGTTCGCTCCACCATTTATGCTTCCGAAACGCGGTGCTATATGATCCCTACTAGTAGATATGACCGTTTAGGCCAATACAGAAAATCCGTGTGGTCTGTTTTTATGATTGTGTCCGACTAGGTGGGTCTATTTATGCTTTATCCAATCAGACCCGCATTCCTTTCGCATTCCTTCCTCAGTCCAACTTTCCAATTCTGCACAGTACTTACAGTAAAAGTGGGATAACTGCCCGCATCGATCTACTGTATAAGTACTCGCTAATCATCCCCACAACGGGGGGAGGGGTTCCCCTTGACGTACCGCGAAGTTCGACGGACGAGTAGTGTAACCTGATCCTATCTCGAATGTCGGCGAGTCAATGCTAATGCAAACATAAAACTTTTTTAATTTTTACTTTTTTTTAAATTAAATTTTTACTAACGTATTTGTGAGGTTTTTCTGGTTAAAATAAGACCAAACGCGGAATAATTTGAAGCATATTTACGTATTGATATTGATTAAGTGTGCCACGTTGTAGGTTTAATTTATAAACCAAATATGCTTCAAACTATATCGTGTTTGGTCTTATTTTAATTAGGCAAACTTTACAGTTACATTGGTAAAAGTTTCATTCAACAAAAATAAAAAATGAAAAAGTTTTATGTTTGCATTAGTATTGTCTTACCGATACGTAGTTTTCGCATTCTTCTCTGTCTTGGACCTCTTTCTCTTTCACTCGCTGTCCTTCTCTATGTTTGTAAACAAACCGAACCTCGGCTCGAGCCGTGTCTATAATTAGAACCGATTCTCCTACTGCATAACTGCCCGCCTTGGGTCCCGATTTGCGGACAGTTATCCAACTTTTACCGTACTCAATGTTTTCCTCCCGACCATTTTCTTTCCGTCGACACGCGGAAGTCACGGGGGCGTCGTGCAACAAAGTGTTTCATTTTAATCTGAAATCCGCAGTTGCGGTCGTGCGGGTCTCATGATGAGCACCGGGTCGGGACACGCGTGCGCTTTCTTTCTTTCCCGCGCTTATGCGAACGGACCTCCCCCGTTTCCCACGAACGCTCATTACGACTTCCCGCGACCGGAGGCGCACGGAACACGTCAGAACCTCGGAAAGGAACACACGGACACGGGGAACATGCCTCGACTGCTCCGTCAATAGTAGCTCCGTTGGAAGCGAGCTGCTCGGAAGACCCTGTTTCAATATTTGTAAATGCGCCGCTGCTGCTCTTCCTCCCACCACCGCTCCCATCCTCTGTCTTCTGTCTTTTCAGCCGACGAGTAACACGACCTGTTTCCTTCGATGAGGAAATTTTTTTCGCTTCTTTTTAACACATGCCCTGCCGCGGTCGAAAATTCCGCAACTAGACAGACACGCGACAATGGTTATTTATTAACACGTTGAACGCCACAGTGAAACCGGCCATACCTAATCAGACGCGATGTAATATACTATATTTTATATAAATTATAAAGAAAAAAAAACATTCCAGTAGTTGATCGTGTTCTTCTATTTCTACATTATTGTTTCAGTACGAAGCTTGCTCAAAATTTTGCGACAATCAATAATTATTTAATTAACACTTTGGCTGCCACACTCTATTGGTTGAAAATGGCCAACTTTCTAAATTTCTATAGAAAGGAAATATATTCGCAAGTTAAAATTTTTTTAATTAAGAATATTGAGAATACTCATAATTTTTTAATTGGTACCATTAAACTTTAGTTAATAAATTTATGAATACCAGAAATGATCAAATAAATAATGATTGAATCTAAGTGTCACCCATGTATGGGTGACATGGCAGTCAAAGTGTTAAAGTAAATTTGAGGTGTCAGTCATCAGTGACTGACGGAGCGTTCAGCGTGTTGATACACGTGGTTGATTGTACAAATATTTATCTATTTGATACGAGTAAACTCGTAGTGGGCAGCCAATAGTATTAATTATAAATAATTATTCATTTAGACAATATTCTCAGTGAATTTTACATTGCGAGACTAACATAGGAAGGCACATATACGACTGAGTACTTAAATATTTTCTTTCTCTGTGATTTACAATCAGAACAGCAATTTATGCCGTGTCTGATTAGGAATAGCAGTTTCCACTGTGGCAGCCAACGTGTTAATACACGTGGTTGATTGTACAAGCATTTATCGATTTGATATTACACTTTCTGTTTCTACTATCATTTTCACGTGAATGTTACTAAAAATTTTATAAGGGTTGGTAGTTATGTGGTCAAATTAAAATTGATGCGTGTACCGAAAACGGTACACGTGGCAGAGAATGTGTCAACACGTTGATTGACACAGTGGAAACAACCATCGTTGACCAGCCACGATATAAACTGCTGTTTTTATAATGACTCACAGAGGAACCTGTGTGTGCCCCTGTGCATAAGTATTAGGATATTTACGAAAAATTAAGTAAACCTGAAATACTATTAGTTAATTACTAAAATTTTTAATAATTATATATATATTTTGATACCTTAGACTATAAATGTCTAAAATACGTTCACTTTACCAGCAGAGATCTCACCAGTTATGTGTGAGAAAATTAAACTGTCTTCTCTAGTTGTTATTTCGTTTCGCTCCTGTTGTAAATGATTCCAGAAGTGAAATTCAGATTTTGAGCAGACCACTCGGATTTTTCGATCTAATTTATCCTTTTTTTAATAAGTCAAATGCAGTAAATTGGAAAATTAATTATATAAATAGTATCGGGTTGATTTATAAATAACGTCTGGTTTGTCTTGTTAAATTTATTAGTTACTTTATTTAAAGATAATCTTTTGCTGCTTATGCAGTATATCTGAGTTTTTGGGACCTGTAGCTCCTGGTATGAATGTATGTTAATAGTCTACGTGAACTACTTAATTTTCTTGAAAATATAATATCTGTTATGTATCGGAAGTTACTTATGACTCACCTAATAAATATATGTACCTGAATATATGTTTTTGGTAGTATGATTTTATAAAACTAGCGAAAGTTCTATGATCCGGATCAAATACACCTTTCCTTTGAGATCAGCAGGTGTCCTAATTCTTATGAACGCGGGTGTACGTACCCAATCTACTATAAAAAGACAATTTATTGTTAAGTACATGCCCACGTATTTGATAATATTTAAAATCGATTTTCTCGAAGACGAAGCATCGTAACAAAAACTCTATTCTGTAACCTTGATTTATTCTTGTACGAGCAGGAATCATTCCCTTTTCGACTGTACGACGATTGTCTGGGCACCCTGATGATGTCGAGGATATAAACATTTAATTATATCAGCAGACGCCTTTTACTGTATATTATTACTGTAATTTCATCCAAACTGGAACGAGGCAAGAAGGTTATTCGAATGAATTTGTTCCATTAGTGGCCTGGTTATATAAAAATGATCAACGACATTAAATTTTTTATTTATTTCAATATTATGAAGTGGCACTTGTGGATTCAGACGTAGCAACGTTCATATAAAAATATCTACTGAACTAATGGCTTCTCGATAAGTACACCTGAAACTTTTTTACACAGAATGAAAAGTTGTATCGACTAATGGATTCCTTTAAACCAGTCGACGCTCATGCACTACCCACCATAATTACTCGAACGGTACTAAGTCTGTCCAATTCAAGAGCAAATATTTACACGAAATTAGTTTAAAACAATCTTAAAAAATTTCACTATACAAGTAATGTTAAATACGTCATATTATAATTCAGTATTTAAATCAATACGTTATATTATAATTCAACATTGAAGATAACATAATAACAAACCTTTTGAAATGAACAATATATTTCACAGTAACTATAATAACGATTTTTCTTTATGGACCGTAGCGTTCGAATACAGTATGAAACACTTTTTGTATCTTAAATAAATTACGAAATATCGGCCTGTAACAGGTAAGCTGAAATACCTGTATATGCACCACGCTTTCAGTGATAAAAAAAAAACTATTTAAACCAAATTATATCTGCCCCGAAATCATTCAACTTTTGTCTAAATCCACTTTTCAGTATGTCGAAAAGATTTTCGAAGATATCTGCGTGGATCGCTTTAAATGAGGCAGCCTGTATAAATCGTGAGAAGTAGAATATTTACCTGTTTAATTATACAATTTGTATTTTATATCGTTACTAAAATGTTAATGTTTCTCAGAATTCTGTATGAATAAACAGGTTTTTAATTACTGTGACCGGTGAACCCTTGACAGTCGACATGTTAATAAAGAAAGGAATTGCAATAACTTGGGAGATAAGGTCTGAGCTCTATTGGCGCGCAAATATGAGCTTCTCTAGGAACTAACGCTTCTTGTACATTAACACATTCTGTGTCACTGAAAAATTCCATTTCTTCTGTGGCACATGGAAATGGCTTTTTCATGTGCCGTTAACACGTTCCATGCTGCAGTGAAATATTCCGCAATTACGGTAGAGCCTCGATTTTCTGAACACCGATCATTCGAAAATCAGTCACACTGAATCAGTTAGAAGATAAAATTATTGCTAGTGACACTGTGCACTTAATTTTCTACTACAACCCCTGGTGAAAAGTTTTCGATCAAAGGCAAAAATATGGACGTAACTGGAAACATTACAGTCTTTGAGACACAAAATACTATTGTATATGTTTAAAACACATGATAAAGTAAGATTAGTTTGATATGAAGTAAACAATAAAGAGATACAGGAAAATTTGTCTGGAGAAGAACCGATGAAAGATTTCACCTAAATGTTTGAATTTTAAGCAAAATAAGTTGTATGACAGAGAAAGGAGTAGGAAAACTATGTATACTATACCAGAACGTAAATTCAGAGATATATAGGTATATTTTAAAAAACATTTTGATTCCAAGCATAATAAACTGGTTTCAAGATTTTCCAGACTTTATTTTTAGATTTTATTTAGAATCTACGTTCTAAATACTATGAAAATGACATATATTGGACATTTCAAAGAGCGACTGCAGTCCTGCTGAAGTTTCATTTATTTAACTGCATTAACACAGAAAATATGGAAGTCCAAAATTGAATATTTCCATTAACAATCACAATGTACATGTCAGTCACAGGAAATGCTGAAGAATTTTTTAGATTTTCACACATGGAAGAAACTTGATTCAATTTTAATTATTTCGTATCGATTGAAACGAATGGCTTAAAACTTTAATACGTGTTTATAATGGAAAATACTTCCTTGCTATCTATCAAATGGAAAATAAGTTTGAATTTTTAAGAGGAGTTTAGAATTTAATTTAATATCCTCTCTAAGCCGATATACTTCAATCTTTCACAGTAAGCAATCTTTGCGTCCAGTATGCAATTATAACACATTACCTTCCAACGAAAAATTCTAGGCAAGCATTATTCCGATAATCCTAGCGGTATTTCAATTACCGAAGGATTTGAAAAGAAGAACGAACCGAGTATCTATCATGATCACCGTAATTACGTGAAACCTCTTCCATCCGGAAGTATAATCGCCTTGAAACTTCATATTTGATACACGCAATAAATCTTTGCAAACGATGAACCTTTCGCGGGTATATTGCCTGCTCATAGCAGAGCCTTGGAAGAAAATCAAATTTTCCTTTTTAGTTTCTTATGCGGTTATCCTACTGTGATCAGTCTGGAAAGTGGATGTTCTTCGGGTTGAAATTGCGGAAAATGTACAAATGCAATTCTTTTGAAATTTTGCAGTTTTTTGATACGTATCTTAAGATCGCTGAAATTAAAATTGTATTAAAAAATATCAACATTTGAACGAGATACAGCAATTCATGTAAAACGCTACTTTTCGTGCAGGGGTGAATAGTGTACACGATTTCGCCATTCTGTACTTGAAAAGTAATACTTTCTTTACCTAAAGTCACTTCTTTTTTCAACTCACCCTTATTTTTATTTTTCAGTTATTGTATTCTTTTAATTTTATGATACTAAAATTGTTTATGTAATATTTATTTTTCCGAAAAATACGTTCTTTAATTTACCCCCAATTGCATTCACCACTCTTTCGTGTATGCAATAAAATATGCTTGGTATTCCTCAACATTCAACTTTGAAAGATCTGTTCTCGCTAATGCAAACCGAATTCACTTTCAAAAAAATCCAGGAAAATTAAAATGTTTCTGGAGAACACCTGCAGAGTGCCGTGGAAATGTACAGCAGAAAATGCAGTAACTAAAAACAAATTAGATCAAACACATTTACAGAATATTTACACAGTAAAAACATTCTCGATTTCTTCAAAATCTTGCAGTAGAATAATCCCCGACAGACTGAGATCCGATATTTCCTTCAAGTAAACAGAAATAATAATTCTAAAATTAGAAATAATTCTTAGAATATTGAAGTGAGCTCATCTATAGTTAGGGGGAGCGAAACGGACAGGTAGAAAGCGATGGGCAGTTGGCGAGCCCGCGAATGAACTCACGTAGGTTCGAGTATGCCCATCCGAGCCATCAGGAGAGATGGATTCCAACCTACAATCTGCATAATTCCCTGCCTTGGATTTCCTTATCCCTTTTGCGCTGGTACGCCCGATGGAACTCCGCTTCCATTAACGGCTCCTTCTTCTTTTCGTTTCTGCCTCTCGATGGAGAACGCAGGACCTTCGAGAAAGCTCCGTCGAGAGGGAGAGAGAAAAAAGGACAAAGAGACGGAGTAAGAGAGAGAAAGAGCTTCGTTCGCGCGTGAAACGTATTGTTTATGAGGCGTTATTGTTGCTCGGTCGTTGCGGTTCGAGGTCGACTCGACTGTTGTCAGTTTTTATTTCGATCATTCGGAGTGAGCCAAACCTGCTTCGCTCGCGGGTCGAGGGCAATTTCGTGGACTCGCTCGGTGGCCACTGGGAATATGCTTGTTTAATGTATCCTGGAAAGGAAATGAACGCTTCCAGGGCTGCCTAAAATCGCCGTCTGGAACGGTTTCGAAGTTTCTTCCTTTTGGACCAGTCCTTGGAATTATTAAGATTGAACGATTTAGTTTATTGAGGTCCCTTTAGTCTGATCAGTTTGTTTCGTTTGGTTTGGCATTGTTAGGTTCGGTTTCAGTCATTCGATTCTGATTAATTTGATTTGTTTGGATCATTCGATTTGATTCATTTGGATCACTTTGATTTTGATAGGTTCGGTTAGGTTCAGTGTTATTCATTCGATTCTGTTTAATTTAGAGAAATTCAGTTTGGTTTAGTTAGCTTTGGCTGGGTTCAATTTCAGTCATTCGGTTTTGTTTGGTTCGTTTGGATCATTCGATTTGGTTCCGTTTGGTTTATGTTATTTGGTGTGATTCAAGTTATTCGATTTAGTTCGGTTTATAGGGTTCAATTCGATTTATTCGGCATGATTCATTCTGTTTGTTCGGTTTAATTCAATTCGCTGCACTTGCTTAGGATCAATTTAATTTATTCGGTGCAGTTTAGTTTATTAAGATTTGCTTGACACTCTGCAAATTAATCTCCCATTTTATAACGTGATTATCAATTTTCATAATATCGTGCCGTGTATTGTTTATTTTCCTCCTTCAGTCACGTATTCACTATAGCATCCTTGAAATAAGAAAAATAATAAACCGAACCATGTAAAACAAAATGTCCTTGAGAAATCTAATTTGTGCGTTTCTGCCACAATAACATTAAACAATTATATGATCGCACCATCTAGACAAATCTTACTAAATTAAGTCACTTAACCCTTGACTTATAACGAGGAGTCACACTCGTAACGTAGATCATGTTCCATGTCTTGGAAGAACATGACTTCTACTAATTTATAAACAGTAAGATAAAGGAAGCTTTCTTGGCTGTGAAAGGATAGTTAAAGGCAAATTCTACCGTTTGCTGTGCGTTATTTATTCATTAAAGCCCTTGAGCACTTAAACAGTTAACCGTAGCGCACTTGGCGATTAACCCTCATCCGTCCCTCATTTTCCCAACTTAATTTCTTCCCTGACATCAAATTGATGCAGTGGTAAAAAATCAATACAATGAAAAGATAAATAGTAAAAAATTTGCAAATTCTGTTACTGAAAATAAAATGTCTACACATTCCAGTTCACAAATAACAAATCTATGTGCAATGCATACCGCTTCTTCGCATTCACCGCACTTTGTGAGAAAAATGTGTCAAACTGACACAAGTGGCGTATAAGGTGCAATAAAATCATAAGACAAGGGGTTACAAACGTCATATCGTCGCACGCTGTGAGAGAATCAGGAACATAAAAAACGTTTCGCAATGCATAAAACGTTCAACATAATTCCACGTTACTAGTTCTCCGTCGACCCTTCATCCGTGACAAAAAATTCGCCGTGGAGGCCATGTTGGTATCGCGCCGAGATTCCCGAATCACCCGTAACTTTACAACAGGTTCCTTAATTTTACGATCGCGACAGATTATCCATATATTACACCGTACACGGACGACTATCCTCTTTTACGGCGGGATTAATCACGGATTTAAATTACCCAGTGAACGGTTCGGCTCGAGCGTCACCGACCAATTATTCGGATCCGGATTCGAGAGGAGATCGATGGTATCGTGGATTATTCGTTCGACTGACGAAACGAACAGCAGCCAGAAGAAGAAGAAGAACAGCAACAAGAACAAGAGGAGGAGGAAGAAGAAGAAGAAGAAGAAGTAGAGGAGGAGGAGGAGGTTTCCGTAGCGTGGCAGCACCATGGAAATTTGCGCCCAGTGAACCTTGTCCTGGGGCGTTCGATTATTTCTCTATTTTCATTCCACGGAGATAGCTCTGGCCTGGCTCGCGATCCGGTTTACCTATCTCGTCCAATAAACACCGGGACATCTCGTGAAAAGCCCCGTGTGTGTTGGCCTGCGCCGGCACACGCTGGAATCGCGAACTCGACCGATTTCACTTGACCGTGAATGATCGTTCCCGGTGCTCCTTCCTAATGAATAGCTGTCATCGAAGCGTTAAGGGATCCCGTGCCTCGGACGCCATTACTCCCACCGATAAGCGTCGTTGCTCTAACAGCACGTCGTAATTAAATGCTACGGAGACATAGCGTTTGAAGAACTTCAAGCCGCTTCTTCTAATTAGCGCTGCTGGGGGACCGTACGCAGCCAACTGCCTCGCCGATGGGAGAGTCCCCTTTCGAGATTTTTGCCGCGTAAAGAAGTGTCTTACTGAAGATGGAGCCCGCGATATGTATATTATTCTGTGGATGGTATGAGATACCGGGTCACTCCATGAGTAATGTTGCTTCCTACCTTATAAGACATACAGTGGGTGATCAAATTATAAGGGATGTTTACAAAGGTCTGGGAATTCAGAACGAGCGCAGGAATGCAGGCCTGATGACTGATGCTGTTATGCACAGGCAAGTACTGACATATTGTCTTAACGACATCAGTCAATGCCTGTCAGTGTTATTCGACCACTAAACGAGTACAGATGCGTTTCTGAGCGACGACCATGGAAGACGCTGTGAATTCTCAAACAGCCATCATTTTCTTTCTATGGAAAAAGGCCGTAAAGTCATCCCAAGTCGTTCAACGATTACATGGAGTATTTAGCAATTTTGTGGAATCTAAAAGTACTGTTTACTGTGGGGCTGATCGATTTAATGACCAAACCCTGTTGCAGACCAGTGGATGAAAGAGACTCACCAAAAGTTCTACAAAGAAGGTCTAAAAAATTAGTTTCGTGCTAGGACAAGTATATACAATTAAGTGGGGATTATGTTAAAAAATTACAACGTAGCATAAACGAAAATGAATAAAAGAAAGAATTTAGAGCAGAATTTCCAGAACGTTGGAAACATCCCTCGTATTAGAGCCACCTGCATGAATTGACGATTTTATATTAAAACAATTAATTTATAATTGGAGAACTAGTTACACTGAATTTTTGTTATTTGTTTATGACATACTGGTGTTTGATAATTGCAAATATACGCTTGGCAATACTATAGGCAACATTATCTGTCACATGAACGTTATTCTGTACCAGTGCTGTCAGTTGCCACTTAACAACCCCGTGTTATGGCTCTAACAATTTGGTCGCCCACTGTATGTTAAGTAAATATAAATACATTATCTGATTGTCTTTCGTAAAAATTGTACCGTGCATGTGGTATAAACAAACTATTAGAACCAGGTTATGTCCATCTTAAAATCATTCAATTTCTATCCCAAATGTTTTTCCATATTACTAACAGACACGAAAAGATTGGAGTGGGCAGACTAAATGGAACACCCAGTTGAAAAGCATCAGTGTATCTAGCTCTGTCAGTATGCTATAGTTCCTTAAAAGATCGATGCATCTCTATTCTTTTGCAATAAACGAGTCACCACGGTAGTCGCGGAATATACTCCTGTGTTCCTCATCGATCACCACTGTTCTCCCGGATTCGTTTGATCAAAAGTCGAGCAAACTGTCTGAGTGACGAGACACGCTTTGTGTTTCTAAGAGATTGCACGTCAGAGGAGTTGGGAATTCAGGTCGTGAACGAACCAGCTGATCATTTTCACGTCATCTTCGTTAGGGAAACTCGACGTTTCATACGCAGCTACCTATTATTTGCAGCTTCTTCCGGAACACTATGATTGCAGGATCAGATAAGGAATAAAGAACTACATCGATCGATATGTACATTAAAAAATATATGGTTCTGCCTAATTAGATGAATAACACTCATCACCCAGATATGGTTCACCTAGCTTTCATCGTGTTAAAAGAACAATAATTTTGAAGAATCTACATATTTCGCAATAAGTGAGTCACCACGGTAGTCGCAGAATATACTCCTGTGTTCCGCATCGATCACCACTGTTCTCCCGGATTCGTTTGATCAAAAGTCGAGCAAACTGTCTGAGTGACGAGACACCCTTTGTGTTTCTAAGAGATTGCACGTCAGAGGAATCGGGAATTCAGGTAGTGGACGAACAGGCTGAGTGTGGCTCGCTCGCGGGAAAGGCTCGGCAAGGAACGAACGAGTCGAGCGGAGCTGTAATTTAGAGAAAAACGTTCCCCCGGAGCCGCGGGGCCCTACTTTTCGTGCCCGCCGACCCGCCTACCTGGCCTCTATTACCAAGCTGGCTCGGGGATAGTGATGGCCTCAACACGCTTCGAATTACTTCCACCGTATGACGAACAGTTCCAGTCACTCGGGGTATTTCTCGAAATGGACTCTAGCGAACGGCCAGGGCAAAGAACCAACGCGACTCTCTCGACCCTTGCGTGGGCACCCGGGCACAACTGATGGGTAAGGGAAAGAACAAGGAATGTCACAGAACAGCTTCATAGAGAAAATCAATTTTTAATACTTTAGTGTATCAGTAAAGAAACAAGGTCCAATGAATCTAATTGTATTGTTTATGACATGAAGTTATACTCTAATTAGAGACAGAAAAGAAATGAGCGAATATATAACTGTTTTATATTATTTTTATTTTTATTTCAAGTTGAACACTGCAGAATAAAAATGGACATATCCTGTTCATTCCCCTTACCCTTCAAATGAGGGAGTAAAAATCATAGCAGTGTAAGTCAACTGAGCCTCATTTTGAGATACAAAAGGCTTCGTTAGACTGATTGTAATAAATTTCACGGTCACACGCTAACGATCGTAACGCATTGAATATTGCTATCTAGTCTTTTTATAAGTAGTTGAAATCACTTTTTCTTTCAATGAACAGACACGTATAGATTGTATTCATACACGCAAGTCAATATTTTAAAAAGCTTGGCTTATACTACCATGTTTTTCACCCCCTCAAGTGTACCTGGGCATACATCTTTCGATCTGTAGAACGCAATTTTTTCGTATAATGCTCTGTTTTCGAGAAAATAAAGTTTGAAAGTTCGTTGGATATCTCCTTACTTTCGGTGTAGAAGATCGATGAGAGTGTACTAGAATGTATTCATGTTACATTTCACTTTTTACATTTATATTAATGTGTGAGTTGAAAATATGAAATGGCAGTAACAATAAGCGATGTCGAAATTTTAATTACTTGAAGGTTTGTTTGATTCTTTTAGCACAGAATCAGTTCAATGCGATCAGTAGACCGCGGATGTTTATGCAATTTAACATACCCAAATATCTAAAAACGCACATTGGAAACCTTGATCAAACAAAAAGTAACTCCACTCTGGACTTCAGTCCATTAATATCAACATTAATTTCCAAGAACCATCCTATTCCTCGAATCTCTTCTCTTTCCACCCTCAACCTTGGGTCCGCCCTTCAGCCAATTCCAAAAATAACCCACAATTTCTAAACATTCTCTACAATCAACCGCACATCTCACATTTATCAGAATCCTAAAAATTAATCTTTCCTCGGATACCAACGCTAAAATTTCTCCGCTCTAGCCCGAATCTAAAGTCAAATTTAATGGTGCAGAACTTATACTCCAGGGATCTGTTTCAGATTCTAATAAATTACAAAAAATATCAGTCGTGTTCTCTGCGAGCAGACGTGACACACAACAGACCAATCGCATCGATATTTCGTTTCCTTTTTTTTATCTAGAATCACTTCTGATTCTGTCATAACACGTAGTCCTATGATGTATTGTATGTGTGTGTGTGAGCAGCGACTGTCAATCATGTCAAGGAATATTGTAGAAATAGTGTATAATAGTGTGTGCGTGAATTAAGGAACATTTTGAAAACAGTAGTGTATGCATTTCATGTAGTATTGTGTGCATGTATAAATGAGTGTGTGAGTCGAGCGAAGCAGGCATCTGGAATGCTCTAGAATGTTCTAAATCTTGACACATGCCGATTGGAGGGCGATTTAACACTAAACCCACCGACAATTTATATGTACCTATTTCTACCGAAGTCTTTAAATGAAAGTTATATTTTTAACAATTGAGTGCAGATAATAATAAATTTAGTACGGGCAAAAATTGATTATATGTATATCATGCAGAGTATCATATACAATATGGTATTCTTATATCATATGTAGAATTTTTAATCAAAAATTTAAAAACGGTCATTTGAACGGCCGTGGTAGTTTTAGTGTTAATAAAAGAGATATAGTGGAACAGCACAGTTATTATTCGGCATCGTTGTCGTGTGCTGATAACATTGTATGTTAATCACAGCGTTAGCGATAGCATTCAGCGATTGCGATTCTGTATTTAATAGCGTTTACAATAGTATTTGTGATTGTGCTTCAGTATTTCTTGTAAATTTTGCTAGTTATTAAGTATTGAATAAATTTCGTATTTTCTACATAATATTCATCCCGACGTACTCTGTATTGGCGGTATGCGAAGGAGAGAGAGAGAATCTAAAGGCCATCGCTAGATCCTGAGCAACCTGTGCATCGCTCGATGCTGTCCACGTTGTTACCCCCCTCCACCGTCTTCCCCCACCCTGTCGCCGGGCCCCTCTCGGGCCGCTTGTGCGTGATTTCTTCGTGTACGCACTTAAGGCCCGCGCGGATTCCTCGCAGCGGTAGCCTCGAATCGCGCTCGCGGCTGTCCTTGGGACTTTCTTCTTAGAAAGGTCTTTATTCGGGAACACGAAGATCGCGGCCACGGCGTCGGGAATTACAGGCGATCAGCTGCCGTCACTTCGGGGAATTGTTTCTTTCTCCTCGTTTTTTTCGGAAACGGGACGCGCAGGCAGGGACCATTTGTACCTTCGGTAATTTCCAATTTTATGGATCGCGCGATTTGCCGGAGAAATGAACGTAAAAACAGGAAACGAGGATGATACACGAGTGTAATGGCTGGGGTCATTAGCTTCTTGAGGAGCCTGAGAAGACTTCGTGTTGCGGGGTTTTAATGAACTTTTCGGGACTGGACGCTCTTTGTGAACTGATGAGGTGTTATGCGGTTGACACAAGCGGATTTTGGCGATGTTTTGGTATTGCGTGGCAGTTGAAAAATTGTTCGATGTGTAGTTTCTTTGTAGACTGGGTGAAACTGAAGATTCTAATTTATCTGTATTTGCAGAGGTGGTGTATGTATAGTTCACGTAAATAAATTTTCATGAAACTTTGGCAGATGTGTTATCTTTTTTAATTTATTATTTGAACAAATAAACTGTCCTCTTATCAATGTGTGACGTAGGACAATTTGTGTAATAATATATAATAATATAATACTGTACAAAACCTCTTCCTGCACTTTTCTGTTGACAAAAACATGACGTTTTTTTTTAAATGATTTAGTACTCGATAAAACATTCTACACGTACTCTTTTTATAGATAGGATGAAACTGAAGATTCTGATGTATTCATATTTTGAAGTATAGCCTACAGCTCACGTATACAAATTTTCATAAAAATGGATTAACCATTTACAGAATAAAATTATAAAAATGTGTTACTACCTTCGTGATATATCCTCTGACCTACATTTGGCCCAGAACAAGTTTCATAATAATACACACTTCAAAAATACTATGCCTGTGTCTGCTTTTTTTAAATTTAAACACTGTTGACAAAAACATAATGTCTTCTTTTAGTATGATTTAGTACTGCGAAAAATATCCTGCAATGTTTTTATGAGCACGATGAAATTAAAGATTCCGATTTATTCATATGTTTAGGTATAATTTACAGCTTACATGCATAAATTTTCATAAAAATAGATTATCGTCCTATGTATGCAGGTGAAATTTAAATGTGTTATGGTAGCAATTCTGAGGACATCTTTACAATTTCAACTTAATTAAAGTTCCACAAATTCCAAAACATATCTACAGCATGCTATAATCATCTGGCAAATTACATAACCTGGTGATAGAATCAGCCTGACCAAAAGACGATATATGTAACTTATTGTTAGGTTTAAAAACACGAAACTGTCTAATGCATTTTTCTGGCGCATTAAAATTGATTTGTTAGGAAACTAGAGTTTCCTCTAATTTAAAATTAATTAAAAATTAGAGTCATTCTAATTTATCCGTATTACTTATGTGGATCCGTAGTTTGGTATACAATCTCTGATGAAAATAGTTTAGTTCTACAAAAAAAATTTGCAAAAATAAGTTAACTTTTAATACAATTTTTAAACGGATATTGTTTTCGAAAACTTGCTTCCACAGTGAAATTTGCCATTTAAAAAGAGACAATATACATTTTGAATTTTTCGTTTACACCTAATGATTTCCGAGATATTCAATAAAATATGTTTTTCAACTCCAACTTTGAGGGCTGTTTCAATTCCTTAACAAGGATGCATGCCGATAAGAAAAAACACATCGAATATTTTTTCAAGCTTTATGTCATATCCAAAATGCGTGATGTGCCTTGTCAGACAAGATCCTTCCTTTCTGCCGATTTCTTACATAAAATTCACACACAATAGTTCGTAACAGTGCTCGTTAACAATAATAAAATAACTAGACCTGTAAGCGACACATTTTAAAAATTGTCTCTTTACTTTCTGACACAAAATCGTACGCTAATTCAAATCTTCCGCTACAAACAATTCTTAAAACAGCATCCGCGTGTGTTTCGTATTCCAGCGAGAAATTTATCGAACGCAGTCACGTTGAAAAAGATTGATTCGAAAACGCGACCTTGTGAAGGAGACACGTTCGAAGAGCGCGCGCGATTCACCTTCGCGTCGTATGATTTATGAGTAGAATCGAGATTTATTGCGATTACGTTCGTCCATTATGTTCGTTACTAAGTCGAGGGAATCGTCGGAGAAGCGATAACCTCGAGACGTATTTAACGACTGACCTTGGTGGTCCCTTTTTCCGTTTTCTTCTCCCGCGAAAGAAGTCGAAATAAAAAAGGAACTGGCTTATTCACCGTCATCGATCGCGTGTGTATAGCTGAAATTACAGAGGGCGGGCCGATCGACTTCAGAAATTGTCTCTACGAATGGAAAATTAATAAATGATTCTTGATAACACGCAGGAGTTACGGTTATCCTGGTAATCATATCCCCCGGCGCTTCGCGCGGCTGCCACACTAGTGATCTCGCTCGCGCGGTCTAGTGACTTTTCTTCGAACCCTCGAGTTCTCCAACAGTTCTCGAATAAGTCGCTGTAATTATTATTATCGAGTGATCGAACACGTTCGAAACGAATTACAGCGGAACCTCCATTATCCGACCGCGGCTCATTTGAAAATTTTTCTTCTGCGTTAATTATGTACAAGGTGGAATTATCATTAGTGACATTATACACTTTATTTTCTGCCACCGTGTATTTTTATATTCTAAACCAAAAGAATCATTTTTGTGAGAAGCATAGGTACAATATGAGGCATCTTCTTAGTGATTACAGTTCGGATAACCGAGGTTCTACTGTATTTGGAATTTTTTTAGTCAAATTAAAGAGATTTCCTTTGGTGAAGGACAATGGGAGAACCTGGTCAACTTTGAACCCGGCGGGCAACGTTTTATTTGCAGTAGGTTGGTGCAGATTAAATGTTTAATTTATTAATGCACACTACCGTCTATAAGTATTAGATCATTTGCCATTTCTGTCGGAAGCATGATGTTTTATTTAGGTTACTGCAAAATACAAAACTTTAAATATCTTGAAACAAGAAACTTTAAAAAGTAACGACACAATTATTGCATAGTCGTTTTTAATTGCTAAATTAAGTTTTCGAAAAGAATACATGTATATTTTCATTACTGATTTTAATAATAAATTTAATCACAGTTCAACATATTCGAACACATGAAAGATACGTATTTTATGAAACGATAGTACTAAAGTGCTCTAGTAAACTACACTTCTGTCGATGTTTTATCTCTTCAACTACGTTAAAACTAAAGATACTGATCTCTGAGACAGTATATTTGCATGAACAACCGCAGCCTGTCGGTCCCTTTCGAGACGAAGAGGAACAATTATGTCGTTTCGAGTGAATCATCGAGGAGGTAGAAATTTCTCTTCGGGATAAAAAAGGATGCAACGGTACGAGATGACGATGTTAAATCCTGTTCACACAGGCGTAACGCGCTTGTCATACCTATTGTCACCCACGCCTCCTTTCGAGATTAGTATCAGCGTTACGGTCAACACGCCGTGTCCAAGTTCGGGGCGCTACCAGCGATGTTAACAAGGCAAAACTATTTAAATGATTGCTTCCTCGAAGACCAGTGTTGACCAAAAAATAAAAGAAATGAATTTGAAAGCCATCAAATTAATTTTTTCCCTTCCCCTCTTTCTTGACTTAACGTTTAACATTTTGTCAGCCGCAAATATATTGCGAAGACTTGCTGTTTTGGATATTTTCGTAAAGCTATAATTAAGTAATAAAACATTCTGTTATTCGTTTTATATCGATTAGTGTAGAATTTGAATTTTCTGAGAACTTGGCTATTGATTTTTGCTTTCAGTGATTTATTTGTTTTACGTACATATGTATGTAGAAGTCTTTCGTGAAGTCTAAAAATGTATATTTGCATCAAAATCCTCAGTGTAATAATTAAAGATTATTAATCTCCAAGTGTTCTGTAATGACTGAGAAAATAGTCTAAAACAATTTTGCTATTCGTGTGATAAAATTCGATATACTACAGGTATTCTTTAACATATTCGAGACATTTCTCAACTTCGATATCATACGTATATGCATCGTTACAAAAAAACAATATCCAGCAATTTCTTTACTGAAGTATGTTTATAATACTATCGTAAAAAAGAAAGTATTTGTATTCTCGAAAAGTAAGCATTTCTAGACAAATGTTTACATGGTAATTTATTCTTAAGATGGTCAGAATGCATCTCTAAAGTACACACACCACTTTCTGAAACATCCTGTATTAATTAAAGCTTTGTTAAATAAATAACTATGGATAAAGGTAGTATATCCTGTTTCTGATCGAAATAAAATAAAAAGATGTAAATTTAGAGACTTCTGTCAAACATCTGTACAAATGTCGTGAAATTTAGTATTATTCCCTGAATTTTATGTGACACCCTATAATCTCATCTCCTTTCTTTCCCACTCTATCAAAAATTCTGAAAATATATCATCACAATACATCCCAGGCACTCGTTCTTATAGACCCCTCAATATTTCTCCACGACTTCAAAGAACACTGCCTCCTCCACTTCATCCTCCACAGGAATCCAATTTCCACGTACAGCCTCAGAGTACCCGAGATGAACGCTTTTTTTCGGTTCCTACCTGCGGAGTCGTTACGGCGCCCCACGACGGGCAGGCGTCGCAGGTGAAAAATATCAAAGAGCGCCGTGTGTCGTGGGCGTGGAAAGGCTGAATCCGTCACAGGGACTGTGACAGATTCACCTCGGCAGACGGCGACTAGGAAGTTCGAAAAAGATGGCGTCCCGAGGTTAGGCTGGAAGACGCGAATAGGGTGCGAAAATGTCGGGACATCTGCTACCACCGGGCCGACTCTGAAAATTATTAATCCCGTCAAAAGTAGTAAATCATATCCCGGGCCACGGCGGAGAGGAAGAGAGAGAGTGTGAGAAAGAGAGAGGGGTGGAAATGAAGAAGCAGCAGCGTCTACGAAGAGCGTACTCGACGACGGTGACCTTGATTTAGGGTCGCAGAAAACCCTTTCCACGAAGATCGTCCCACGTATTTATGGGCTGCAGCAACTGGTTACCTCTGGAAGCATCTGCGGCCGAAAGGAAGACGCTTCTCCCTCGAGAAGGGTGGAAGAAATCAGAAATATTCATATTTCAGTGGAACGTCCACGGTGGCTTCGCTTCTTTCTTCGGGTACTCGGGGCCTAACCGAGGTCTCAAGCTGAGAGGATAGGTCTCGTGAGTTACGGTTCCGCTTCGTTTAATGAATAGCCGATTTAAATAATTGGTCCAGTAAATTAATGGCTACGCCAGTGGTACCTGGATTTATCAGAGCAGAGTAACCCCTTATACGGCGCGGTGTTACCAACAAATAATTCTGCGACGTGTGTTTCGTGCAACTGATTCTGATGGAATTTCTCAGGTTCGTAGAGTAGTTCAGCAAGAGCAACACGTATACAGGCTTTTCTTGAAATCAGGGTTGGACAGTATTTGTTTGAAATGAAAGTAACAAATAAAAAGGACGAATGGTTCCCAATAGAATAAGAAATAAGTTTATTTGAAAATAAGGATGCATGTAAATAAATTCCAAAATCTTATTTGAGAAATAGATTATTTCCAAACGATTTATTTGCCAAATATTTGGTTATTTCAAATAATAGTACAAAATAAGGAATAATAGTTAATCAGAATATAACACTGTGGTAAAAGTAAATACTGCTGATGATACACATTGTGAATAGTTGTGGTTTTGGAATGAATGTTCCAAGCAGGATAGAAAAACATCTTTGTTTCCCTGGTAAAATCAAAGATCAAATATCTAAATTTCAAATAAAACATCAAATATTAAAATAGTTTATTTGAGAAATACATTATTGCTTAAATAACATCAACTAAGATAAAGGAAAAGAGAAAATAACAAATGAAATAAAAATTTTATTTGAATAAAAGCTTATTTTGATAACGCCCAGACCCGTTTGAAATCCACGAAGTCGAGAATAGCATGGACCACAATCCTCAAAATAGCATGTCATTTACAAGATTTTTTTAATAGATCCAGGAAAGTGACTGTCCAATTTTATATGGATGTGGAGTCTTGAATTGCACGATTTGCAGTAGCACAGAACTCAATCCCCTAAACCGTATGAATCCTAAGCCTCGGATAAGACAGAACCAATTAACCGTGTTATTCGAGGGTTACTTGTATTTTCTGATTGGTCAGGACACAAGTTTAAGGGGTGAAAACCCCCAAAGTTTGACCCCTCTCACGCTATCTTGTAAATTATCAGAGATACAAACTGTGACGTCCGTAATGAACACCCACCTTGCACTATTTTAGACACAGAGACAGAACAGAGCCGATTTCTGGGAAATCGTGAACCAAAACGCGTCTACAACCCACAATTACAGTTTATGGTATTTTTCAAGTAATAATTAACTTTCTCAAGTTTGCAGACAGTAATAAATATCTTTGAATAGAGACACTGGCGATAAAATAGTCGCAACTCTCGACAAATTGCCTCGAATTCAAATTTCTGTGTATAAAATGTGTAACTAATAAAAACAGATATTAGGGTTTTAGAATACAACACGTACTATTAATTCTCATTGGTTCGGAGATAGATGCTAATTTCCTAATTTCTTATTGGTTCGAAGCTACTACTCCCTTCCTTTCCTCGATTTTTGCAATCTGCACGGCCGACGATTTGCTAAAATCTTATTGGTTCGGAGCTGGTGCTATTAATTCTCATTGGTTCGGAGGTAGTGTGAATTTTCTAAATTCTTATTGGTTCGGAGCTACTACCCCTTTTTTGTCCTCGATCGGCCGCTTGTATACAGTTTTTGAGACTGCATGGCAGACGATTTTGTAAAATCTTATTGGTTCGGAGCTGCTACTATTAATTCTCATTGGTTCGGAGGTAGATGTCTTTTTCCTAATTTCTTATTGGTTTGAAGCTACTACCCCCTTCCTTTCCTCGATTTTTGCAATCTGCACGGCTGACAATTTTCTAAAATCTCATTGGTTCGAAGATAGATGTTATTTTCCTAATTTCTTATTGGTTCGGAGCTACTACCCTGTTTTTTCCTCGATCGGCTACTTGTATACGATTTAGCGACTGCACGGCCGACAATTTTCTAAAATCTTATTGGTTGGCAGCTGTTACTATTAATTCTCATTGGTTCGTAGGTAAATGTCATTTTTCTAAATTTTTATTGGTTCGGAGTTGCTACTTCTGGTTTCCCTCGATCGGTCGTTTGTATACAATTTTACGACTGCCAGCCGACGATTATTCTAAAATCTTATTGGTTGGGAGCTGCTACTGTTAATTCTCATTGGTTCGAAGGTAGTGTCAATTTTCTAATTTCTTATTGGTTCGGAGCTACTACTGCCTTCTTTTCCTCGATTTTTGCAACTACACGGCCGACGATTTTCTTAAATCTTACTGGTTCGGAGCTGCTACTACTAATTCGCATTGGTTCGGAGGTAGATGTTAATTTCCCAACTTCTTATTGGTTCGGAGCTACTACCCCTTTTTTGTCCTCGATCGGCCGCTTGTATACAGTTTTTGCGACTGCATGGCAGACGATTTTGTAAAATCTTATTGGTTCGGAGCTGCTACTATTAATTCTCATTGGTTCGGAGGTAGATGTCTTTTTCCTAATTTCTTATTGGTTTGAAGCTACTACCCCCTTCCTTTCCTCGATTTTTGCAATCTGCACGGCTGACAATTTTCTAAAATCTCATTGGTTCGAAGATAGATGTTATTTTCCTAATTTCTTATTGGTTCGGAGCTACTACCCTGTTTTGTCCTTGATCGGCCGCTTGTATACAGTTTTTGCGACTGCATGGCTGACGACTTTGTAAAATCTTATTGGTTCGGAGGTAGTGTCAATTTTCTGAATTCTTATTGGTTCGGAGGTAGTGCCAATTTTCTGAATTCTTATTAGTTGGGAGCTACTACCCCCCTTTTTCCTGGATCAGTCGCTTGTATACAATTTAGCGACTGCAGGCCGACAATTTTCTAAAATCTTATTGGTTCAGAGCTGCTACTACTAATCGCATTGGTTCGGAGGTAGATGTTAATTTCCTAAACTCTTATTGGTTCGGACCTACAACTTCTTTTTTTTCTCGATCGGTCGCTTATATACAATTTTGCTACTGCCGACCCGACAATTTTCCAGAAACTTATTGGTTCAGAGCTAGATGTTTTAATGTCCAAAATTCTTGTTGGCTCGGAGCTACCATTTCGTTTTTTTCCTCGAAGCGCGAGTCAAGACAAATAAAAGAACAGCGCACCAATCTGTCGCAAGTCGCTTCGGAGCATCTCTTGGCCTACCACTAGAACCTCGATTATTCGAACACTGGCCACCCTACGTCACTGACAAACTAAAATCCGCAATAATGGTGTTGCATTCTTAATCCTGCGTGTATACAGAAAATGTATTTTACATTTTAAACTAAAATTATTATTTTTGTGCGACATATACAGTCACAGACGAAATTGATCAAATGAATACGGTATTCCACAATTCCTTTACTCGAAACATTCACAGGGTATTGTTACTTGCAGCAGGGCTGCCGTATCTAATGAAATACATTCAAAGTATGCCTTCATAAGTTTCACTCAGTCAGTTGTACTTGCGTGTACGAAGAAAATTAATTATACAAACATTTGATCAATTTTGGGAGTCACTGTAGTTACATTGTGATCCATCCTGCTACTAATTACATTTCAAATAATCGCGGTCCTGTTGTACTGTCTATACACTCACCCCGCGAAATTTAATCGAAAACAAATTATCAGAATGTGACTAAGGACTAACAGTTACTTAAAAATGTCCGTTGAAATGCCACAGAAATTAGTGGAATTAATACTTTGAAGTATCGCCTAGCCATACAATCAATTTAAATTTTCATCGGCACAAATCGGCCACTTTGCATCCGAAAGAAACGAGAATTACATATTTCACAATCTGTCATGATTCGAAGTTAAATCCATTCGAAAGCAACGCCCACCGTGGCTCGAGGCTAAGCGCACACCATGACTCTCATTATACACGAGGAATCGATAAGAAACAACCGGTGGGCATATTTCATATTTTTTTCCTCTCTTTCAGTTCATAATACTCATCCTTCATCTCGAGTCTTAATCGGCTCTTCTTAATATGATCGCGACACGTCCAACGATACCCGAACCGTTTTTCTAAAATAATGAGATTATTCAAAATATGAAATAGTGCTGTCATAACCAAATCGATATTACTCAGAATTGTACATGGTGACACCGAAATAGGTGGTCGAACTTTGGTACCGTATTCTGCTCTTCCTAAGGATGAAAAAAGGTCATAGAAACATAAATCCAGAAACTCTCCTTTTCTGAGACATAAACAATTTTTGTTTATGATGCAGTATCGTAGGAATGCTTAAAACTTACTTCAAGAAATTTCTGAGAATGATTTCTTTTTGCAACAATACACGCTTCGCATCGATGTTTGAGAGACTGTCGTAGACGTTCAAACATTCCTGGTATATTCCAAATTTTGTCACATGAGGCTTTAATCCTGTTTTTGAACGTTTCCAGACTATCAATAGTATTATTATGATGAAGTAAACTTTCAAGATGTTCCCACAAATAAAAATCGAAAGGAGTTGAGTTAGGGGACCGTGCAAGCCATGCAATTTGTCCTCCCCTGCCAATCCACTGATTCGTCTAATTAATAAACAAGGAAGAGTCGAATACGGTACCAATGTTCGACCACCTATTTCGATGCCACCTTGTATAGAAGTTTGCAGTTTTCAATGAAATGACAATTAATCACCTGTGACCAACGGAACATTTGAACCCTTGCTGTTCTATATTTAAGTCATTCTCTACGATTCAACTGTTAAAAAGATACAATTAACATTGAATTCTAAGATAATTCAAGAGGCATTTTGGAGATTCAAAAGTCGCCTTCGTGTCTTTAAATAGAATGTCATCTTTATTGTGTAAAAATCTGGAAGTGTATCAGATTCTGAGTAAATATCAATTAACTTTTATTGACCTTAAACATAATACTTAATGAGACATTTTACTTAATTTTTCCAAAATTTGCTTCGCTTAATTTGAAGTTGGACATTATTATCTACCATATAAGAATTTTTAATAGCACACAAAATTTATAAAGTTATGCAAAGTGAGCATGTCAGGCGTCTCATTCTCTACACAGTGTTTCACGAGTTTTCCAAAGAACTGCTTTTTCAACTTTCATTCCCATAAGCATAAGAAACAACCGGCGAACATATTTCATCCTGTCCCTCTCCACTTAATAATACTCATTCTTCATCTCGAGGCTTAATCGGCTCCCTTTAATTTGATCGCGACACGTCCAACGGCGCTCGAATTCTTTTTCTAAAATAATAGAGATTAATCAACATTCCTCGTGTCACGTCTTGACCCTTTTCGACGAAGGGAAAATATGGCCCGCGGAGACTAATCCCCCCGTTTCGTTCACGTGGCTAGAAACGCGGAGAAAATATAGCTTTTAATGAATCGCCCCGTGCACTGACCTCATCTCGTTCGGTAATGGAATTTCAAAACACCGACAGACCTTCCCTTTCTTTTGCACCACGTCCCCCTCTGTTCCTCCCCCCTGTCGTCCCGGTGGCTTGTACTCCTGAACGAGCATCTCCGTGCCTTTTTACGCGACCGCAGTCGTATTTTTCGTTAGGCAGAAATTGCATTTTTTAATCTCCCCCTCAGCGGTTCGTGCCTCGAATTACACAGCCGTTCGCGTCGCGTTACGTTTCTCGCGCGGTTGGCAATTGAACGTGGCGCCCTCTACGATCCTGTAACTACGTGTAGTAAATACGCGGACCAACCTATGAATTAATGGAATTTTATAACATGCTAATTAGAGAGAAGGGGGTGACCGACAGCGAGATTTCGTTTACACCGTGTCGGTCACCGTCACTGTTGACTGCCATGGGGGTCACCGATGACCGGCGTCTCAAATTTAATTTAAATAATTAACTCTTAATTCCTACAGAACTTTAAACAGAATTAATATTATAATCATGGTAATAGAAGGCAATTACTTGACTGTGGTTGGGGTCACTGGTGACCGACGCCGCAAATTTTATTTAAATTAATAACTAGTAACTATTATAGAATTTTGAACAGAACTATTATCATAGCAGTAATATATGGCAGCTACTATACATTCAAAGAATAAAATATTTTTTTCCAGCGTGATTTCTATTTGAAACTGAATATTATAATGTGTCTGACTGAGTATGGCAGTTTTCACTGTGGCAGCCTGTTAACGCGTTTCGTGCCAGAGTGGAAAATTCCGTAATTAACCAGACACGCGAAAATAGCTTCTTATTACCCCTTTGTATTCTGAGAATCTGTTAATATCATTAATTGAACTATTCCAAGATATTTTTTATTTAATATAAGAGATTCTACAGGGTGTTTAAAAAAGTTGGGATCAAGCTTCAAGGGTATGCAGTACTTATCAAAATAGCCATGCACAAACGTTATGCGGAAGATCAAACCAATTTGACCGTATAACAACGCCGTATTTCTGTATGGGAGTGCAGAATTTTTTAAAATCCTTTTTTCCACCATCTCTGTTGTCCTAATAACAAAAAAGTATGATGCGGTGCTTGTCGTATTTGACTTTTTGTCAGCTATAAGATAGACGAAAAAACAATATAGGGTTCCGTTTAAAAAACTAAAGGTGACCTTCATAACTTCGAAAGAGAGCACCCACAAAAAATGTACTGCAATTACCTTCAACGACCTTACATGACTTTGAACCATAGATCACTGTACGCGCCTTAAAACGCTCTACTAGAAGGTAAGTAAAAGAACGTATCATTCCATTTAAAAATCAAAGATGACCTTCAAAAGTCCAAAGCGTCTCCACCTTGAGAAAAATTGTTAACACCCTATGGTAGCTCCCTTCTTGCCATTCAACTTTTATTTGACAATTTCTTCTCTAGCTCCTACAGTTCGGAAGATATTTAAAGTGCTAACTTTTACTGGTGCACCCTGTATATATGTACAGTTAGTCGTCACTCAGATTTTTATCTAATGAGCGGAAAGTCTTGTAAAATATCTCATCGTGGATCTCCGCCTTAACAGGTACCAGTGTCGGACATTGATACCGAACAGCTTCATACCTAACCCAGCCCACCCGACTTCATTCTCCCTTCAAATAGATTCTAACGAAACAGTGACCGTAGGAACGTTCCATAAAAATTCATTCCCGCCAATTTTCCGTCTCCTCGATGTCGTCTTCGTAAACCGGTCACGCTCCCGCCTCGTGGAAACCTGGTGGCGTTGAAGCGACGGACGGTCCGTTTTATGATTGGTACGAGTCCCATGGTGGTCGTTTAACGAACGGACCGACGAAACCGGGGATATCCCTACCACCGGCGCCCGTGCCGAACGCCAAACCCGTCTCGCACGTTCGGCTTAATTCCCCCGTACCGGCAGATATATTAATTAACGATGCCTCGACTTGCAACCCAATTTAGAAACAAGCACCTTGTTTGCATACAAAGGAGCGTCATAGAGCGAGTTCGCACCCTCGATTCAACGCCGATATAAATGGCTTTCGCTGGAGAAGACGCGGCCGGACCGGAGATAGAGAGATGAGGAACAGCGTAGGGGTGAGGAGGGGCGGGGAGGAGCGGGACCGGGGAGGGGAGGAGTCGAGCAGTCATCGAGAGCAGGAGAACAGAGGGGTGGGGGTACGAAGGAACGAGAAATAGCGAACGACGTCGACAGGAGGCAGCTGTGTTCGCAAAAAGACGAGTTTAGGGTTAGGAATAGGAATGATACCACAGGTATCGATGGGGTTCGAGAACATTGGTACTTTTGTACTCAATCATTCGTATCGAAAAGTACCAAAAGCGAAGTATAGTACAGTCTCGTGTAACTCCTTCAGCTCTGTCTACTATGCAGAGTTGGAAAGAAGTCCAGAGAAAGGAATGCAGGTTCAATTGGTTATCCTTTTGACTGCCATGTCACCCATACATGGCTGACACTTCAATTCAGTAATTACTTATTTGATCATGTATGGCACTAATACATGTATGTAAGCGAGTCTAATAGCATCAATAGAATACTTACGAAATTTAGTAATATTATTAATTAAAAAGCCGATTATTTTTTAATATATTCATTCTGTATAAGAATGTAGAAAGTCTTCAATTTTCAGCGTCGCAGTCAAAGTGTTGTAGTGGAATAGGCCCACCTAGTCAGACACAATCGAAAAACGCAGCACAGGCATTTTCCTTTTTGTAGTACCCCCTTTGCTCCTGTCTTGTCATGCTGGACTTCTTTCTCCAGCTCTGCACAGTACTCATATCAGGGGTTAGGAAAATCGTGCACCGTGTGCTACGGGACACTGTACTGGCCGGAGCGCAGATGCTTATTGTAATCCATGAAGCTGTATATTTGAACCGATTGTTACATTAGCTTTGAAATAATTTAACAATTGATATCATAAGCGTTACAGTAATGAAATATTTAATCGAGTTCGTACTCTGCCGTAGAAAATTGAGCACAGAGTGACAATTTTTTCGAAACTCTCAGGGTTGAAAGGGTTAACCGAGGTTTCGTATTATCCGAGATGCAAACGCAAAACATCGATTGCTAACAGAATGCTGTCACTGATTTTTTTTGGAAGTTTAACATAAACAGTTCAAAAATGTGGGTAACTGTCATTAATGTAGTTAATTAAACTTTTGGTCAAATCCTAAATCAACCTAAATACATGTACAGAGTTACGACACCAAAATGATTGTTATATTGTATGATTGTTTAATTTTGATCAACCTTTCCGTATTATCCGAGGTAGGTTTGGTCCACATTACCTCGGATAATCGAGACTGTAGTCTATTCGATATGCATCGATACTTCTGAGTGGGTATCGAAGATGAATCGAACCTGCACAGTACTCGTTTATTTGATACTACTCGATACCAGATGTAGTGATAGGAATGATACCGAATCAGTGCCATCGATAACTGTCTGAGAATTATAATTTTGTATCGAATAGTAATCAAGTTTATCAGTATTAACCGTGTGGGGTCGGTGAACCCATATATGCGTTCCGAAAAATCGATCACCCTGTGCTACGGACCACCGTACTGCTCCGGGCGCAACTGTTTATTACACGCCATAAACTTACGTATTTGGTCAAACTAATACCTCAGTGCGTCTTATTAAAATATATACATATATTTCGTTACACATTTCGTAGTTTCATAACACTGAAACGATTAACCCCTTGGCGTACAATTTAATTAAGATTATTTTTGAACATGGATACGATTTCATTCTCTCGCGCCTGTCGGTGTAGATAGTTGTTGAAAGGAAAACAACATGTCTCAGTTTTTAAATTGAGTATTTTAATACAATGAGAAGTATGTTTTTGCACACAAGTCTGCTTTACTACGAAGCATTATAAGAGACTACATTCATGAGGTTACTATAACGAGTCAGACTCGTCATTTGACTCCAATGGGTTAAGCAATTACAGTAAATTGGATCAGTCAACAAATATCTGTACCTTTGGTAGAAAAGGGTCAACGTACAAAATTATTGCATTAAGATCATGAACGTTATCATAGGAAAAAGAGGTCACTATGCTTCTACTATTACAAGCAAGCTCAGACACATTTTTAAAATTCCAATTTGTTATATGAATTACAATAAAAACAGCCAGTGTGGATGTTTTAAAAAAAAATACAAATTGGACAGTGGCCCTTTTTCTACCAAAGTACAGATATAGTATAAGTATCATCGCTAGACTGCGGCTCTTTATGCAATTTAACATATTTAAATACGTGAAAAATGCACATACTACAGTCAGTAACATAAAAAATAAATTGTGTACCATTTAAAGCAGAAAATATAGTTTTATCGCAGTTTCATTTCGGACACTGCATTAAAATAAATAATATTTAAGTCTTAAAGTGTATATTTTGCATAAAGATCCACAGTCTACGCATCACTATCGATGAGTAGTATTGAGACAATATCGACACCATACTCATTTTGTTTGTAATCGATACGCAGCAACACTTCCATTGAAGTATTGATGCACAAACGTGTATCGATTCTCTTTAATACTCATAAACTAGATTACAGTTCGATACAAAATTAAAACTCTCGGTCTGATACCGACGGTATTAACTCGGTATCGTTCCCATCGCTATCTAGGGTTACCAAGAGGTACGAGAAAAGAGAAACAGAGCAAACAAATAACGAAAGGGGGAATACGGGAGGAATTGAAACGGTAGCAAGAATGCAACGGAAACCGGGAAAGGAGGAGAAAAAGGAGGAGAAAAGGAAGGAGCGAAGCAGAGAGGGGAGGGGAGACGCGGTGAATGAAACTCGTTAAAACGTGTACGGAGTGTTTAAGGAAGACCCTGTCTGTTGACTGGCTGCTCGAGATGCACTCGTGTGCAATCCTCGAGAGGTTATGCACCGGTGAGTACCCTTCTTCGATGCTGATTCCGCGTTTTCGTGCCCGCGGATATCGACTTGCCGAATTTAATTAAAAGTTTCGACGAGTCACGCTGCGTTTGCGCTCCCGAGCCGTTGAACCGGCGATCGCCTGGAAACCTAAGTGCACGAGCTGGAGCATGACCCTCGTAGATGGCGTTTCAGTAGAAAATTAAAAATTGGTAAATTGTTCGTCGGATAAACGTGAGATAGGTTCGAATAGAACTGTTTCAGGTGCACTCTATTTATAACTGAATAACAAACCAATTATGCCTATTAGAGCTGTTAATACCTGGATAACTCGACTACCCGAGTACCTACGAAGTATCTATAAAAACGGGAATTATCCGGATATGCCTTGCTGTTTTATTTATGTACAGACGTACATACACTTTGATATGTGCACAGGCAAATACAAGAAATGCAAAACTTGTTCGTGATGCAAACATTAATAGTTTTTTTTTAAGTTTAATTAAAAATATGTTGAGAAACATTCGCATTTGATTTTACTCGGTCTACTCGGATCATATAGGATGTTACGGGTGGGCTGATACCCGGAGCTCTCGGTTCATAACGACAGCCTTAATCCTTGTGGCAAGTGTAACGAAGTTATAAGAAAATATAAAAAGTCCCATGGAATACTCGAGGTGAACGCTGATCTGAAGAGTCCAACAGATTAAACAGAACGTCTTTTTTTACAGCTCTCATTAATTTGTTGCAGTGCTTCAGATGTGTGGTCTCTTCCTAACCCCCACCTAGATGGATTGATGGTTAGTTTAAGTGGTAATTATTGGGATAATAAATGACTTTATCATCTTAAAAAAGTTTATTTCAAAATGCTAGAACGCCTAATAAATAATTTAGTTATTATGCGATTTTTCTTAATGGAATGTTTATATTCGGCGCTGGTACCTCCAGGCAGACCTGGACACTTTTGAAATGACATTGTTTAGAACATTATTTCAGGTTTTCGCTTACCCTCTTGGAGACAAGAACCTCTTACTAATGAACTTCTTGAAGAGAGAGAGAGCGTACTGCTTCTCAAAGCAGATTTCTGAACAAAATTTGTAAATAAAATTTGTAATGTATTATATTGAAGATTATTTCGTTTGCCAAATTTGATATAAAGAAATAAGGAAATCACTCATTATTTGAAATTGCTATTATGTCAAGTAAATCGATATTAAAAAATAACGAATTGAAATATTGTTTCAATTAGCTATTTCTTATTTTAATTTCAAATAAAATTTGTCTAAGCCCGCCTCCTGTAAGTTGTTTCGCATAGGACGACTATAGTCGCTCTTGGCGGCGAAAGGGTTAAGAAGATTCGATCTATCGATCGGTAAGAAGAATCGATATTATACCGGCACTCCGTCGATAACAATATCAAGTACGACTGGCAAGTTCAATAATAAATTCGTCAACAGCACGTCACGTTTAATCATTTTATAAAATTAATAAAAATACCCGACTGCGTTAACAAGGCATTATTAAACCATCCACAGAATGTTATGCATAATTAGTGCAACTCTGCTCATAAACGGGAACGCCATCTGTATGCACGTTGTTACTTTTAAAATACCCCAGTGATCAGAGGAAAAAGAATTAAAGCTTCGAGGAGCTCAATCGCATTTGAAAATCAAATGCAATTACTAGAAATGTTTCCATGCAATGATGTCAAGTATAAAATAATAACAAAACACTTGGAATAATCGATGGACGTTATGGATATGAAAAGTAATTACTCACTTCAGATTTAATTAAAATGTAAGAACGAATTATCATAAAAATAGGGCTAAGATGGTAACGTAGAAGTATTTGTGTTGAGAAGAGACCTGCAGAGTGGTCGGTGTAGTTTCTTGGTCCCCTGAGAGTATGAAGACGCTTAACCGCAACGGTCGAGTGGGTTGCATACACGAAGGAGACCCTCCGCTTCTAGCCTAATTTCAATAACTGTATTTCGATTTTCCTCAATAATATGTTTTCCACAACAACAAACCTTATAAATTTTCATGATTAAAATAATTATTACCTTTGACAGTTATCAAATAATTTTCGTAAATATAAAACTTGTAAATTCTGTATTATCTCTTAATTAATTATCTCTGTATTAATCTCTTGTGTTCACCTAAAAATGAAAAAAAAGATTAGGAACGTTTCCTCTATATGAACGATTTGTATAATCGTCACGCTTCATAAATTCTGACTACAAAAATAACCATTCTCTTTATAATTTATCAAATAGTTCTCGTTAAATTAAAAACTTGAAAATTCTGTATTATTAATCCCTTGCGCTGTCTTAAAAATGACGAAAATGTTAGAAACGACTACTTTGCTGTATGAACCACTAGTACAATGGCCAGACAAAAAATGTACAGTATGGTTAATTATGTAATAATAAAGAGATAATGAAACTATAATAAATAGTTTCAATCTCTGACTTCTGATTTAAAGAAATGGATGTTCTATGTTACTAAAAATTAAACGCCATCGTAATTGGATTAACACGTTGATTGGTCACAGTGGAAGCAGCCACCACTAGTCAGACACAACATAAATTTCTCTTTTCTATATAAATCGTAAAGGAAAGAAAATGTTGAAGTATTCAGTATTGTACAGGCGTGCTTATATTACTGTTAGAACGTTAAATTTTCTCAGAGTGTTGTAAAAATCGATAGTTATTTAATTAACACGTTGAATGCCGCGGGAGCACCGATGCCCGGCACTTCGAATTCAATTTAATTAAATAACTATTTACTATTACACAATTGTGAGCAATTTTCATATTGTAACATTAATTTAGGAACATAAAAATGCAACTGAAAACTCGAATATGTTTTTTCTTTACGATTTATATTAAAAACCGTAATTTATATTATATCGGACTGGATATGGCTGTTTTTATTGCGGCATTCAACGTGTTAAATAAAATTTGAGTCGCCGGTAATAGGCAACCACTATGGTAGTCAACATGTTAACATCATGCTTTATTCAGAGTTTTAACCCTCCAACGTTCGACGTCGAGTCATTTCTGACCTGCCCCTTAAACTGATTTCCAGTTGTACAGCAAAGATTATACGGTTGCCGTCTATTCACTTATTCTGTGTGGCATTCTTTTAACACTTCGTGATTCACCAACAAAGACATGAAAATACGTAATAAAATAAAAATACAATGTATAAGACACTTTTTGGTTATAAATGAATCATCATCCATCGAACGTAAGGTACAACAAGCGAAGGTTAACACGTTTACTATCGTGGTGGTCACCTGTGACCGACGCATGAACTTTTATTTAATTAAATAATTACCGATTGTATTGAAATGTTGAATAGAATTTACATTGTTATAAGAACAGAAGGTCTAGACTGTGCATTTGAATAGTTACATATTTCTTTTCTTCGTGATTTGTGTTTTGAAATGGGATATTATAGCATGCCTGAACAGGTATAGGACTTTTCACTGTGGCAGTCACTGTTCATAACAAAAACGACCCTTGTCAATTTTTATCTTTTGTTAGGAGAGCAAAAAAGTACTCTAGCATATTTACTTCTTGTTCAATAGACTTCAATGTTTCTAAACAAAATATTCATCATATCACACAATTGCTGTGGGTAGAATCTGTAATTATTATAACTAGACAGCGGAAGTTTATGCAAATATAGATTTTTATTCCTTCATATTTTTACATTGAATACAAATAAAAAAATGAGGCATGGAGAATAATGGGGTCTGTTTTGAGTAAACATCAGACATACACATTTTATTTAAATTATTTGCTTTAGGCAATATATTTTATGTACCTGGATATGTTAAAAAGCATAAACATCCGCAGTCTAATCATAACACACAAGAACTGCATCCAATTAAATTATGAAGTTGTCATGATAAATTTTGACAAGGGTTGTTTTTCCTACGAACCCCTCAATTGTCAAATATTTCCGTATGTTATAGCAAGTAGCATACATGTTTTTTAAAGGGCTCTGTGAGTGTAGGAGTTCGGTACAGCTGTAAGTACATCAATATAAAGCTTTCTACGGAACCACACGCTAGATGGCTGCGTAAAGGGGCGTGTTTAACTCAATTTTCGCGTCGAAGGGGCACGCAGTTCGATTCAAACGCAACCTCTTCAATTTATGGCACGTTCTCGTCTCCCACGGGGCGAGGGGAGCTTCCGGCACGGCCTTGGCTCAATTTCCGCCGAAGCTGCACCCTAAATTTCAGATAACGCCGCAACTTGTCCCCCGCGTATCCTGTCTGTGGGAGCTTCGTTTTCGGACCCACCGCGTATGCAAGCTTTTTTTTTTCTACGTCTTTCACCCCATCTAAATTTCGAACATGCAATTGTGTATCATGCGGTTGAATATTTTTAGCATTTCACGGATTCCCAAAGGATAACTTTCGAAATATAGCATGCAGAGTCGGTGGAAGAGATACGGTGAAATCGTTCTACCTCTACTTTTTTTTTAAATTTGTTTATTGCAAGGTCTCGCT
The DNA here is from genome assembly GCA_916610135.2 of Macropis europaea. NCBI lineage: Eukaryota > Metazoa > Arthropoda > Insecta > Hymenoptera > Melittidae > Macropis > Macropis europaea. The sequence continues at coordinate 16,518,356 of OU744345.1, read as the reverse complement.
ATAATATATATCACAAAGAAAATTAATTTCATGCGCAATGAAATAAAAGAAAATGTTATATAAGGAGTACAGAAAAAGGTACTGGCGCCACCGGTGGTCCAGGTATCAATTTTAATTTCATCAAACAACTGAGTTCATCAAATTTTTCATCAAATAACATTTATGTTACAATGATAATATAAAATGAGAAATATATTATCAAACCGCCATTTTCACGTGTCCGACTACTTGCGGGATTTTTCGCTATAGCGCTGAACGTGATAAGGACCCAAATCTCAGACATGGGAAGTCCGATTTCAAAAATCCTTTCGGTGTTAAACACAGCGAACATTATACTACTTAAAACCATTCACCAAACCAGGATATTTCGAAAACTATTTTTCTCATTTTTGTCGCGGAATTTTCATTTCTGGCCCACGGTGCTCTGTCGCGAAATATTCAGACATTCCTTTCTCTGTAACTTCCTCTTTTCCAAATGCTTCCGACCTATCTATTCTTTAACTTTTTCCCCAGAGACTGTTCGCGTCTGTTCACCAAATGTGCAACGTTGACGGTGACCAAGCGCGAAGTTTTCCATTTTCTCTCCATTTTCTGCCTCTACTCTAACTCTGTCTTTCCTTCTCTATCTTTCTACCCTGTAGGAAAATAAACGCTCACGAAAATTTCAGGCGCTGAAGAGTTATCGAGCGAGTTCATTTTCTTTCTTTTATTTGTCTTTGATAAATAAATTGAGCGTGTAACGCGAACGGCGGAATTACTTAATTACGCGCCATCACCTCAGTTCTTCTCCTGACGTTTGCTAGAATAACCGTGACAGATAATCATCCGCTATATGACAGAAGATGAAGCGAACTATTTTTATGCAAAACGTGTTCCCATTTCGAAATATGACTGTAATTTGTTAGAAATGATTGTATGTTAAGGCTAGGAAGTTTTTTTTTTCACGACTGTATAATTTGTCGCTTTATTTTGGTGTGCATAATAATTTACTTTTCTTATGTACCGAAAAACGCGATGAAATCGTGAATTTCATTTCGGTTCATTCTGATGCTGATGAGTTGCTATTATTTTTAATTCTCTGACTGCCATGTCACCTATATACGGGCGACACAGAGATTCAATCTTCATTTGTTCGATCATAAATGGTATCAACAAATATTTTGAATAACGTTTAACAGAATCAGTAAAGAATCTATACAAATTGCTAATACAGTAGGACCTCGATTATCCGCACTTTAATTCATAACAAAATGACTCACGTTCTAACTATATTTTGCATACAAATTTGAATTTTATGTTAGAATCTAAAATACATATTGGTATAAAATTAAATACACACAATTACTAATGATTATTTGAACTTGTAATCAATGTAAGGTGACTAATTTTAGGCTGATCGAAGTTCGGATAATCGAGGTTCTACTGTACTGTTAACTAAAAGCTTTACAATTTCAAGTCGTATTGGTTCTGAATAAAATTTTAAAAAGTGGATCGGTTAATAAACAATTTTTGTACAATTAAACGAAGCAATACGATAATAAAGTACATATAAACTTATATCCTGCCAAACAGACACATCAAAGTTACACAATCATTGTTATTAATTTGTACAATGCTTCACATAATTCTGGTACTGTATTCTATCGTGGATGAACAGTCGTATCAGTTGCAAGAAGTCAAATAAAGAACCTACATAACGAAGCAGGCAAACACCTGACGAACGACAAAATCCGGTATCCCCCACGTGCCAACACTGTCAACAAATTTCCTTCTCTACGACGCACTATGCCCAATAAAAGAGACGGTCCTGCTATAAGATAACCCGATAGTCGCTAACAGATACGAACGCATAAAACAAAACACTCTCCCAGGAATGGTCTCCCTATCGTTGTCTCCTGAAAAACCGCAACCCTGAAGGCGTCTTCGCGGCCGGGCCCGCCGCCGGTAAAAGCCACCTAAAAGCTTGCTCCAGGTATAGACGTTGAAACGGCACCGTTTATCTACCGGCAATCCTCCAGAAGTGGGACGTAAAGCCGTGATCCCGGACGATCTGTCTCACCGGTGGCTGTGTAGCCGGTGTTAGTTCGGTTTATGCTCGAGGCAGCTCTCAGGCCTACCTAAGCCGTAATATAGGGGGAGTCGAGCATTTAGCTTATCACTGTCGACTATCTACCGGTGGCATACGCCTCCGTCGTGGGGGCTTTTCACCCCTCCAGGCGAACGCGCGAGCCGCTGCCGCTGTAACAGGGATGCCGATGTCGGCTGGCTCCCTTAAATCAGCCGGTGGCCTGCCTCCGGCAGGTTAAATTTCAGCTAAAATGTTATCGCGAGGAGGCGGAGGTGAGACTGGACCGGAGATAAGCCTCGAAACTCGACGAATTAGGAGGGCACCTGTGGGGGGACGGACACGCTCGGGGAGCCTCGCCGTTACGTAAAAGCGAAAACGACCGAAACGGGGAAACCTGGGCTTTTTTGGGGAGATTTAGTAGGTTCGTGCATGTGATATGTCCGATTCGAATGGCGTTTAGGAAGATATTTTAAGGCTGAGGTCCACGATGAGATGTTTCGGGAGATCTTTCTCGTATGAGACAAAAATCTTTACATGTAAACTCCTGTTTATAAATATTCGGATACTTAGCACATTTGAAATAGGTCTGAGTGAGGTTATGAAGTTATTGCAGAATTTGAATAGACGTTGCTTTATTCCATACTTTATACCATAACGTCAATACCGTATCACAAATCTCAGCATGGATGTTAATTAAAAATCAAATCATTACTCGAATATAGAACCGTCGCTCCTTCATTACGATTTTTACGAACTTTGGCATTCTAGCTGTCAATTTCTCAATAACTTTTTCAATAAGTGAGTTCCTCATTTCTAATAATACGTATTATATGTTGTGCTATTTCACTTGCAAGTGATACAGTAATACAGCGCCCTTAACACTAACCGTACCGGTACTTCACATATACCTATTCTTACCGTAACCGGTCATAAACAAGCCAGGCGATGAATTTTCCTCAGTAAAAAAAGTAGCAAAAAAACAAAAATTGAGAAATTGATTAATCGGATAATATAAGAATTTACATCAAGTTAGATGAACAAAAGAAATAACAATGAATGTACAGTTTTAAATTAAATTTTGAAACCGGTCATTTCACCGGGCCTGGTACGGTTAGTGTTAATCCTTCATTAAGCTTTCACCACCTTTGGCATTCTAATTGTGAGTTTCTCATTTCATGGAAATATTATATTTTGCCCCATATCACTTGCAAGTTCCACAAGGCAGATTTTGATTTTCGATCTATTTCATTCCAGATTTTCTCAGCTGGGTTCAAATTGAGAGATTGGGTATTCAATACTTTTTGCAAATTTTATATATATGGACGTCAATGTATTGTATATACATCATGTATACATATATATATATATATTTACATTAAGTTGTTGCTGAGATTTTTGTCTCATAAGAGGAAAATCTCATGAAATATCTCAGCGTGGATTAAACAGGCATAAACAGGTTTGAAACGATTTGAAAGGAATAACAATAATATATCAGTAATAATATATTCTGGTTCACCATATAAAAATAATAATTAGTACATAATAATAGCGTTAATTTTGTTTCACAGAGGGATTCTAATTTGGATCAGCATATAAGCGCCAATAGATCAAAATGTATTTCTATCCCTGAGTGCACATATGCACTAAAAGTACTCAAATGGTTAAATAGAAAGCATTAGACGTGCAGTACGGATGAATTACATAAGCAAACTTATAATCACAACGTTTCAGAAGTAATTCATAATAAAATGTTTGTTGTTTAAGCAGTTAAATTATCCTTGTGACATACGACAAAGTGGTCGTAATAAAAATACAGGTTTCTGTTTAAAATGGCCAACAAAACCTCCATATTTCTTAAAATAATAACTGAAAAGAAAATTCATTTCTAGCGTCATGTGCACCCTTTGAATCAAATAAATTTCATACATATAATTTTTTGTATCTCCAATGGTTAAGCAAACAATGAACTAATCACACTTAAATCTGGAATACTGTATAGATACGGGTGCCTGTGTCATCCTATCGAACAATGGCGTTCACACGGTGTGGTTTCGCAAAGGGTTGGACTCAATTTCGTCCTATCGACAAGGAAACCACTGACCAAACCGCGTTCCACTTCCTGCCGCACGTGTCAAAGGGCACATCGTATTAATTGTAGCATCGCATGACGCCGACGCGTTTAGGATACCTCGTCGAACCTATACAGGACGTCTCGTTCTAATCTTTCACGCGAATATCTTCGAATCTATCAGTGATATCGAAAAATATTTCGGATAAATGTTGAACCATTATTAAGGGGGCCTGATGTAGCGCAATTGTGTTAACAAACGTTAATCCAATAAACATGAATGTGATTTTACACGAACGAAACTCAATTCATTAATTTCTCAAGACCCGTTAGCTTCAGGCCATATGGATTCAAATACTTTTTTATTCAGAATTTGATACCCTTTCGAACTGTGAAATAAAAAGTGGGGTATTCCATTTAGAAAATCGAAGGTAACCTTGATGTCTCCATGAAACAGTAAGGCAGCCAAAAAATGGTGGACGTATCATATGTCCCTCTCGATAAAAATTTAACTTTTGTACGAAACACTTTTTGATATAACAGATGATTTAAGAGTTATATCAGTTGGTCACGTTAGGTGACACACCTTGTACAGTGGAACCTCGATTATCCCAGCATAGGTCACCCGAAAATTCCTCTGCTATGTTAATTACAAGCTAAAATAATCAATAGTAACGTTGACGACATAATTTTATTTCATCGTGTATTTTTATATTCAAAGCCGAACGTATGATTTTTATGCGAAACATAGTAACAATGTGAGTCATCTTTGCACTAATTTCAATTCGGATGATCGAAGTTCCACTGTATGTATTATTTTATTAACTGTTATATAAACCACTAGCTACGCCTAAAATCTACAGCGTTATTATTATTTTTCGTTGAATAAACATTATCATTTAACCCTTTCAGACCTGAATTTTCTTTTAAGAGTGAAAAACAATATTTGATCTACACATTTTAACTCAGTAGACTGTTCAGATGATATTTTGTTTAAAAAAAATGTTGATACGTCCCATAGTTTTGTAGATATTAAATATACACACGTGTGTACATTGGGACTCAAGTATCGCATGACACCTAAGAGAACAAAAATGAGGAAAGAAACATACACAGCACTTAATAACATTTAATAATAATGTATTAACGCTTGAAACTGAAGAAGACACGTGGAAAACTGTACTCCATTCAGGTTCCTACTATCAGCTGTCACTGCGCAGTATGTAATCAATGTTAGTCAATTCTGAATTCACTGGACCAACTAAAAACGTTCAGAACATGAAAAAATTCAAATTTATAAGAGAAATATGGATCTGCAACACACTGTGCGCTGTGCACTGTCCGAGACATTCACTCTCACCGAAATATCAGTGCAGAAACTTCTTGTACACAAATGTGACCACCAGGTCTGAAAGGGTTAAATAAAATCCAACAGTGAATAAGTGGACGAAGAGTGACCTTGAAGCGTCCATTTTCAGTGGACGTATTATAGATACAGCAGTTTCCACTGCAGCATTTCCTGCGAATCGTTCGACCTGATCCAGCGTCCAAAATCTCGTAGCTGCCGTATGCTCTCTCCGTAGCTCTGGATTAATTGGCTTTTCTCTGGGAACTCGATCGGCCTCGTGGCACGTAAAATTCACCCTTGTCGCAGGGCACCGAGGCGGGCTCCCCATATTTTTTTCGGGGCATTGAAAAGCAGCTGCTTACGAGAGGATGCCTAAAATACGAGCGAAATATCGGAAGTGCTTCGAGGACGATCGATCGGCCGGGCGGAGGGAAAAGGAGAGAGCCAGCTACTTTTATGGCCGCGTAGCGTGCAGATGGAACCTCGGAATCCGTAAACCATAAAGACGACAGCCCCGTCTGGATTTACGATGAGAAAAGAGGCACAGCCGAGTCGATCGTAAATCACGGATCGTCCAGATCGACGGCGATCCTGCACGAATGCGTAATTCTTCATCCGATTGATACCGGGTAGCTAAATAGAATCGGTCTCGTGATTAACCCTTCGCTCTCGGAAATTCTTTTCTGATTAAATCTTCCAGCAACTGGGACGTTTTTTTCGCCACGTTAAGCATGAAGGATGAACGAGAAATTCGAAAGGGAAAATTATTTTTCTGTTGTTCACTGGCGCTGTTACGGGGTACGTGTTGTTTATAAGGGTACCATACGCTATGGAGGACTTGGCGATTTTAACCCTTAAGTGAATTATTGGGGTCGTAGCGGCCCTGTGTAACTTCGAACTAATAATTGTTTAACATGTGTTGATATAATTATTTGGAGATTTATTTAATCTTCTATTATCTCATTATGTTTCTAATGCTGGAAGGAAAATTGATTTTTATTTTGGCTAAACGGTAAAAATTAAACAATTATTGGTTTGAAGTTGCACAGGGCTGCTACGGCCCCAATAATCCACTTAAGGGTTAAAGTACAAGTTTTATTTACTGCTATGTAGACTGCATTAGCGAAGCAAGCGAATAAAAATATAGTTGCGAACGTTCGATCAATTTCTTTTGGCAAAACAACACTTCTAATTTTCAGAAACGATGCCAGACAAATACAATGGGACCTCGAATATCCGAACGCGGCTCATCCGAAAATTCTTTTGCTATGTTAACACTTTGACGACCGCAACAATTTTCGAAATACTCATTATCTTAAAACATTTTTGCAAGAATCCTTAAGTAACGTTTTCCATGGTTCTCTTTATACTGAGTATTCTGTAATTTCTATTTTATTAGTACTTGAATGTTTATTTGTCATCAGTGATAGGTTTGCTTATTTATTTATTTCACAAGCGTTTCATTCAAATTAATAGAAATCACGTGTACGTGACAGCGGTCATCGAAGTGTCAATTCGGATTCTTTTTCTATGTTAAGGTGGAGTTATTATTAGCGATGTTGTGTATTTTGTTTTGCACCACCATGGATTTTTATATTCTAAACCAAGAGTATCATTTTTGTGAGAAACATAGATACAATGTGAGGCATCTTGTTACTGATTACAGTTCGGATAATCGAGGTTCTACTGTAATTAGAAACTGCTAGTCGTTCTCATTAAAAAATTCTAGTAGTACTAAGAGATATAAATAAGTTTTAAGAAATGGTAGGATTGTCAGTGTTGTTTTATTATTTGTTGTACAGATAGATGGCAGCAATAACAAATTGCTGGCCATTTTCTTGTCAAATCAATTTTGGAGCCTCTTCAATGGCAGTAAATTATGTAAAGAAGGCTGACGATCCTCTTGGAAAACTATAGATACATGTGTACGTATTAAAACAGCACAACGTGTATAGTCAACATCAGTATAGTGTACAGATAGTGTACATACGTACATGTAAAGTCTTCTCAGACGAAAATCTCGTGAAATATCTCACAGTGGATCTCTACCAAAAGTTTCACATGAGATGTGAGTTGATGAGAGATAATCTTAAAATTCATCCTACAGTAGAGCCACATCGTGAAATAATTGTCTCATGAGATTAAAGTCTGATGTGAGACACGAAATTTCTATCTCACAATCAGCGTGCAGATTCGGTCCCGAAAGTTATAAAACAAAAAAGTCTACAGACTAGAACACGTACATATATTCTTTACTGCAACACTAAACTCCGTACAAATAATTGAAGGGTAAGGGGAAAGAACAGGGTATGTCCATTTTTATTCTGCAGTGTTCAACTTGAAAGAAAAATTAAAATAATGTAAACCAATTATATTTTCGCTCATTTTATTTTCTGTCGCCTAATTAGAGTATAACTCCATGTCATGAATAAAATACAGTTACATTCATTGAACTCTGTTTCTTTACTGATGCACTAACGTATTAAAAATTAATTTTCTCAATCAAGCTGTTTTGTGAAATTCCCTGTTTTTTCCCCTTACCATTCTATTACATATCTGAATCCTTTAGAATTATATCGGCTGCTTGGGTCACAAGGGAATAACCTATAGAGATTCTCCAGAGCAGGATGATCGAATCAAGCTCTCCGGTCGATTGTTCAACATTTCGTCGATGATAGTTATTAGAATCCGTCGTAAAGGCTTCAGAAGCAAAGCGGAGGAGGGAAGTTACGAGGGAAGAGGGACCAGAAAGAAAAGGCGACGGTAAATCCGGATTTAATAGAGAGTTCTCGCGCGAATTTCCTTCCATATCGTCCGGTAACCCCGGGACCTGACGTCGGCATATTGCATTATCGCCCGACTTATGGGATCCCATATTCAATATGATGCTGCACAGGCCAGAGGGATCGCGAGAAGAACCCAGGGCGCGAGACCTCGAAGGTGAAGCATATTTCAAAGCGGAGGGTTCTCGGAGGCCCTGCGTACGTGTACTCCCGTGAATCATTTCCAATGACGGGAAACACGGAGGAATAAACGATGTACAGGTGCGTGAGACACGATTTGGAAAATGGTGCAACTTGTGACGTGGAAATTAACCCTGCAGAGGTTCAAGTGGGTTCAACCCCAGTAAAACGAAGAAGTTGAATGTCTCTCTTTCAATTTTTAATTTCTGCTTCGATTATATTAATTGAGTATCTTTTTAATTTGTTGGTAGTTTTTTAGAGTTACAGTAACTCGTGATATTTATCAAATGTAGACGCTATTTCAACTATCTCTTATTTAACACTTCCTTAGGGCATCGTTTTTTGGAAGCAAGGTTACAGTGTCTGTAACAAATTTCATTTTGAATACACCCTCGTCCATGAGTATTAGAATACTTATCAAAAATATTAAGTAAATTTAAAATATTATTAATTAATTAATAAAATCTTTAAGACTTATTATGATACCTTAGAGTATAAAGAATTGGTACATTGAATATTACTAGTCTGCGGATGTTTATGCAAGTTAACATATTGAGACACGCGAAAAATGCACGCTGAATGATGTAAGAAAAATAAATAGCAAATTTTTGGAACATTTAAAGGACATATTACAGTTTGGTTGACGTTTCATGTCATTAGCTGCATTCAAAGAAAAAATATTGAACTCTGAAAGTGTAAATATGCATAAACATCCGCTGTCTAAATATTATAAAAGAAATCTCACCAGTTATGTGTAATAAAATTAAACTTTCTTCTAGTCTATACAGGTATCCGTCGCATCCCTCGATCATTGCTAATTTTGGCATTCATTTTAATAGACTGTTTATTGTATCAGTTGTTGTCTGGTCTCATGCGTGTTGTAAACGAACCCACAAGTTATATTCAGATTTTGAAGAGATCTCCCGGACTTTCCGACCTATGTCAATCCATTTTTGAAAAGTCAAATGCAATAAATGGAAAACTAGTTATATAAATGGTAAATATATGTACTTGTGTAAGTGTTTTTGTTAATATCATTTTATGAAACTACCGAAAGTTCTATAATCTGGATCAAATATCACATTTTATGTGAGATCAGCAGGTGTCCTAATACTTATGGACATGGACGTTAATTAGCCTCAACAGAATTAAGATAGAAAAGTAATTGTGGAAACATTTGATCAATTTCGTGAGTCACTGTATATTGTACTATATCACATTAATGTATGTTTGTTTTTTATTAATAAAATATTGATGAAAATTAATGCGAATTTTTAATGGGGTGCAGCTGTACTCCAAGATATCTTTCACGCTCAGGAAAGGAACCCTTCCAGGGTTAAGAGAGCCGTGTACTTTGAGAAAGGGTTAGACGATGCTTAGCCCTTTAAACCATTTAAGCTTGTGCACTGTACCGACGAGACTACGTTTGGTAAGAGGTTGCAATTGATATAGTAGATTTGTATTATGTTGGACTGAACCGTAAATAACCGATTAGTCTCCTTAACGCGTTGCCACGTTCTATTAGCTGAAAACGATACACTTCTAAACTTTAATTGTAAAATTAATATACTTTTACGTTTCACTGTTTTCAGTCAAGAGTGGTAGCAATTTTCGTAGTTCTTTGCTGCTTCTATTGAACGCCGTCATAAATTTTGTTTTAGTGTCATTCGTGATCAAATAAATAAGCAAATCAAATAATTGATCAAAAAAATAATCATTGGACGAGTCCTTCGTAAATGAAAGGCACGATGATCGAAGTGTCCAATTATTGAATAAATTATTAGAAATAAACCATCTTAGTTTTCAGAAAGAAAGTAGCTAATATATATCAGTAGTTATTTATAACTAGACTGCGGATTTTTATGCAATTATACGTTTTTATAGTTAAATATTTCTTATGTCATTGGTGTTATACAAAGGAAACTTTGATGAGACTGTACTTTGTTCTGTGAATGTTTAAAAAATGTTGAAAAAACATTTCACTTTTTTCATGGTTTTAAATGTGCTGTTTTCAGATATTTGAATATGTTAAATTGCATAAAAACCCGCAGTCTATTTATAACTCAGTATCATACTTTTCTATTAGTGATGTATGTAGTAAATAATTATTATTCAGAGTAAAATTACTAAACGTACGTTACAACGTGTTAATATTCTAGGTTTATATTTATCAGCCACTACATTTACAGCTCGATCCCATAAACCTTCTCCCATCATCTACAAGATTCATTGTAGAAGTAATCTGTGCTCTTCGAGGCTCAAATACTGATATCCTTGGTCCCATCTCCACCGTCATCCTCGAACCATAGTCTCGCCTACCGATGAAACCGACAGACGGCTGTGTACGGCTGGTTGCATAACTACAGGTGCAACTAGGCTATCCAGACCAAAGATGCACTTCCCTTTAGTCCGAAGTAGACAGTTTCGAGCATTCAAGCTCGATTCCGACGTCCGAATCACGATGATGCAGCTGAGAAAAGGAATCGACGTACTTCAGCGAAGCTTTGATCGGAAGAATTTTTCAGTTGTTAACACGTTTCATGCCACAGTGAAAAATTCCATAACTAGTCAGACGCGTGAACATAAGTTTCTATAAATACATAACGTTAAAAACACAAACATTGAATTGTCTTATGATATACCATTCATTTCGTACTGTTATCGTGGCGTTCGCTTTAATTGGAATATACACAATGTTACCATTTATTTAGAATAATCAATTTTGGTGCGTGGGGCGCATACGACCCACGCGGCACGGAACGTGTTAAATATCGTCATGTGTGAGTATGAATTCTACTTTACAGAGACGTGCAATCTTAAACTAGGGTCACAAAAAATTATTATACCAGTTTTAACAAATGATTAGAAAAGGAGAATGCCTATAGTGCGCTTCTTGTTACCAGAAACGCAGGCGTTCCTTCGAACGGTTACAGGCAAGGAAAAGTGTAAAATAAAACGTGACGTAGTAACCCTTTGAACTCCAAATTTTTTTTTTAATTTTCTTTACAATAACTCATTATTTTAAGTGTTTTATTTGAAATGTGCTTCAAGAGGCAGTTGGTTGATTGGAATCAATTAGGTACAAATAATCATGTACCTGAACACTTCAAAGACTTTTTCTTTTTACAAAAAAGGGTCAGATATATGTAATACATACTGTTTATCTAGGTAAAAAAAATATTGCGAAATATAATACATATATAAACTGGCAATTTAAAAGTTTCGAGTCACACTCGACATAGGAGTACCTGTGAATAAAATCGATATCGAGTCACACTCGACAAAGGAGTTCAAAGGGTTAACAACACAATTATGCTTAGACTGCATCTCAGAATATCAGTCAAAAGTAACGTAATTTTTGTGTAATTTTAAATATACAGGGTACAACACGACGTAAAACCAGTTCCAAGCTTGTTCAAAGAGTGTATAAAATATTTATAAACACGTTTACTGTATCAGTAAATGTTCACTGTGATGTCCCTCAACGATGATTCATTTTCTGAGAGAAACAATGACAGAGTGCGTAACTCTTTCAATGGATTCGGGTTTAATGTCAGCACAAGCTCTAACTATTCGTTCCGTCATATTTTCTGCCGTTCCATCATACTTTCACCGTAACGAACGTGTTAACACGTTGCTTACCGGCAACGAGTATACTCACCCTTGCACGTACAACAACACATGCAATTATTAAAGTACAAAATTGTGTAAATTGTCATACAGTATTATTGATCGTGTTTCTTTGCGTATCTGCACCTTAACACGTTGAACGCCACTGTGAAAACGGCTATACCTAATCAGACATGAAATAATTTACAATCTTTTATACAAAACGTAAAGAAAAAAAAGATTTAAGCACTCTTCCGTTCCTATATTATTGTTCCAGTATGAACTTCACTCAGAATTTTGCGACAATCAATAATTATTTAATTAAATTAAATTTGAGGTGTCGGTCACCGGTGACCGCCACGGCGTTCAACGTGTTAACAAGCAATTATATTATTTGCTGGTGACACGCGTTACTTTTTGCATAAATCATCCAGTAAACAACGTGTTGAAATAGGTCACCCTGTACAGAGTCCACAGAGAGCGAGAGTATCTCCATCCATCTAGGGTAGAGCCCGTAACGAAAATCCCTCGTCGAAAGATCAAAGGAGGAACCGAAGGACGTAAATAAAAGTGGCCAGGTAGAATCGTCGAAAACGGCGTAAGATCGTCGAAAGGGAAGCTGGAAAGCTCCACGAAATCATTAATCCTTAAAAGGGGTCGTAACTTAATTTTACGTGGTGAATAAAAGCGACCCGACCACGGCTCTCCCATATCGCTCTTTACGGCCCGCGTTATCGTTCCTCGCAGCCTGTTGACATCAGCCTCGTAGACGACAACGAGAACACTCACGGGGTTGGTCCAGCAGCGGACCGTGTTGTGGAAAGGTGAATTCCCTAACCAGAGATTCCCGTCACGATCAAAGACGCCGGGACGTTCTCTAATACCGAAAGGTCTGCTTGGTATTCGTGGCGCGAGCCCCGTCGGTATAGGAAGGGTCGTGATTGAATCTACGAGGCCGGACACGGTCCAAAGAAACACCCTACCGGCATTTATATCCCACAGGATTCGGCTCCTCGCCTCGTCTCGCCTAACTACCCCCGTCCCGTAAGCCGCGACAGGAATAGTTTTATTATGGCGAACGCGCTGACCATAACACGCACCCACCTACCATCGATCGTCCACCCCCAACACTTTGTTATCAGGTTGTGGGTGTTTGTGCAAATGCATATTTTTTAGCGGCAATGGGTGAAGAAATGGGATTTAGAGAGAAATTTATTTTGTCATTGGACGATTCTAAAAAAGTGTTTTTTAGTTTACATAGTGTAGACTTTGTATCTGCACTCCTCTGGTTCAAAATGAATTAATTGACGAATAATTTATTGATAGCTTTCTCGTGGTCCTTTTTGGTTTTCCAAGTTACACACGCTCGTGCGTTTTTCGTGTATGCCTTTCTCGATTTCAAACAAATGTTTCATCGGTAAAGATTGCATGTACAGTGGAAGCTCGATTATTCGAACTATAATTGGCAAAATGATGTCTTAGATTGTAACTATGTTTTGCATGAAAATTATAATTTTATTTTAGAATATAAAATACATAGTGATATAAAATTAGATACACAGTGTCACTAATGATAATGTTAGCTTCTAACTCACACATGGTGGCTAAGTTTTATTAGTTATTTAACTAATATTTGTTATAATTTCGTAAACATCCGCAGTTTATTTATTATACAGGCTAATGTTTAAAAAAGGATTGAGACATTTAGGGAAATAGAGTGTTGGGTAGCAGCAGATAAAATGATCGATGTTCCGTTTCATATATTCTGTAATAGACAGTGTGTATAAGTATTCAGCTACTGAAACAGCTGTACTGAAATAAAGGAAATCCTCTTGTTAAGAATCTTTGCACTTGTATTTGTAGGTTACGCGCATTGGGTGTAAAAGACTTCAAATGCAAAGGATTAATTGAATGTAAGTGTCACTTATACAGGGTGTACCACGTAAGTGTCGCCACGATTTCAGGCACTTCCTATAATCTGACAGAAAAATGTTTGGAATAAAAGTTAATCAGCTTTCAATCGACTACAAATTGCAAGATAAGAAATTTCCAAAAAATTGTGCTTTTCGATAAAAAGTCAAGGTTACCTTAGTGGTACGTAGTGTCGTTTAAAAAAGTCAAGGTGAACTTGACTTGTTATCGAAGAGACAATTTCTTGGAAATTTCTTATACATATTGCAATTTGTAGCCGATTGAAAGCTGATTAACTGTTATTCCAAACATTTTTCTGTCAGATTATCGGAAGTGCCTGAAAATCGTGGCGACAGTTACGTGGTACACAGTGTATATGAATAGCATGGCACTCATAGCGTTCTAAAAAGTGCTTTCATATTACTTTTATAGTCAGACATTTACTGGCTAAAGAAGCGTTCTAGATACTCAAAAATGTCGCAATCAGTTGGTGAAAAAGTCTGTAGAAAGAACTAGGCATACGAGGGTCTCACATTAAAAATAATAAATTTTCTGGAGTGTTTTTTCGAGAGACCCGATGCCCGCGTTGTTTGGCCACGGCACAAAGAAACACCCTAACGGCTTTTATATTTCATGGGATACGACTCCTTGTCTCACCTAGCCACCCCCGTCCGGTAAGCCGCGACAGGAATAGTTTTATTATAGCGAACGCGTTCACCATAACACACAACGACCACCCGTGGAACAACCACCCCCAACCGAACTTCTCTCTTCGTCTTGTCTGCAACGGAACAAACGCTTCACGCTTCCTTCCCCCTACGGTAATGATCGTCGTCCACGGAACCCCGTCGTTTCTCCCTTTTAACCACAGCTTCTTACCCCTAACCCCCGTTCGGTTGTACGGTCATGGAGATATTGTTTAGATCCTCTTTTGTTCTCGAACTGCAGGGAGATAGGCTGCTGATATAAATTTAGGTACTAAACAAGTGAATCGGACAGTCGAGGAACAGTGCAAGTCCAGTGGTTTCATTTTAATTACTGAAAATTTATAAAAAAAGTTCGACCATAGTTTGGCACACATGAACGTTCATCTGTGTTAGCATAACCATGTTTAACCCTAAAGCGTTCTTCCATTCGACTATATACTTAAGTTTTAAGGTCTTTGGGTAAAAAATAACCCGAACGCATGGAACTCATATTTTTGGCTTTATAATACAATGGGAGGAGTAAACAAGCATAGGATCATTCAGACGCAACTATTATAATAGCTTTAATTATAGAAAAAGAACATATTTTGCCCGAAATTGTTTATTTATAACTAGAATGTCCCCCCACATTCGAATCCCACCATACAATAATTAATTTTTGTTTTGGCATTAATAAAATTATTCTGGTCATTTTATGTTATTTATGTATTTTCTTTCGATTATACTATCGGCGATTTGTTTGTAAAACTGGACCATGGTTGACTTTTGTTATTTGAGTGTGGCTCATTTATGTTGGGTCAAAAAAGAACCAAAGACCTTATGTGTAACAATCTTTGTTATCAGCACGCCATATGAACCCAGACAATAATCTTTGAATATAATGCCAAGGGAACAGAAGCAAGCATATTGATACTAATTTCATTGCAGTTCTTCGACAATAATAAAAGTTTAAGAGTAAATAAGAACGAGGTGGGTCGAAAAAGACCCCAAGACCGCAGTAGGGTTAAATTAGAACAGCACTATAAAATCAATGGCGTTGATGATACACGAAAACTAAAGATTAAGTGTTTTTACAGTGAAATAATAATTTGAACGCATTTACTTTGTCCTACTTTATATTTTATATCAAATTTACGGGCAATGCTCAATTTGTTGACGTGATTTCAGTTGTCCACGTAATGAATTTTGTCACTGTATCTGAGGCATTGTAGTTCTAATATGATGCCATACGTCATGAATTTTTTTTATTGGTTCTTCATGTGTTTGTGGCTTTTAGTCAATAAATTCGGTTTTTACATGCTCAAAGTATTACACAAAAAAAAATAATAATTCCCAATCTTTCCATCACGAATGACGTTCATGCACCAAAGCATCCCGACCGCAAATGGTTCGAACGAAGTCGCAATCATTTCAATCGAACGATCAACAATTTTAATTCTACAGTGACCAAAAAGAAAATCGCAAATCAGGGTGCACGAAAATTGATTTTCGTACAGAAAGATTCGCGGCACGTTCCTTTGAGGGTGGGCCGCCTCAAACATCAGGATTCCATGGTCCGTCGATAAAAACACGATACCTCCCCAGGCCCCGAAAAAGTCACCAGATCCGCAAGAAACTCGTCCCCAAAGAATCGTTTTATTACACAAACAAAAGCCGTGCGCGTCTCCGCTTCGAAACGTCTCCGGCGATCATTTTTCTCAAGTAGACATCCCCGGGGAAACAACGTTCCGCGATGATCCCCCTTTGTCCCGTCCCCGTCGGCCAAGTACCAGGGTACTTGGTATTCAACGGATCGCGTTCCATCGAAACTCGAGCGGCTCTGCGAGAGAAACTTCGATACCGCCGCGGGAAAACTCCTCTGTTCGTCTTGTTCGATCCGGCTTTCTCTCCGTCTTCCCTTTTTTTCCTCCACTTTTGTTATCCGCAGAAGGAAGCGGGGAGGAACGAAAAAAAGGGAGAAATGGCGCGGTGAGAGGAAAATCGATTCCTTTGTGTTCCACCACGCCGCCGATTTTCTTCTTCTCGCAGAGTAGTTCTCGTCTCAGACTGCTTGGCAGCGGTAATGATTCTGCATCGATCATGAGCTCTTGGTACTGTGTCCGCGACAGCTATTGCTGCTGACGTAGTGTTTTTTTTGGAAAGTTTTCTGGTTAGAATGGTAGACGACTGTCAACGTTAAGGTACTCTTCCGGTACCATTGGATGGCTGATACAGATGCAGACCGTTTGAAGGTCATCCAAGATCACTCTAGAGCAGCGATTTTCAACCGGTGTGCCGCGAGAGGTCCACAGGTGTGTCCAAGATTTTTTAATACATGTTAATTTGGTGTGGCAGCAATGATTAACACTAGGTTTATGGACATTTCTTATATACCTATCTCTACGGACACGCGACAAATTGACGCGCAAACGAAACCGCGCAATTCCTTTAAAAACAACTTATTTTATTTAAAAACAATATATTATACACTATTAACTTATAAATGAAACTATGTGATATTATATATTTATATAAAATTTATAATATTTAACATTGTACAACATTACATTTATTCCGCGCATTTGTGAAATTCGAAATGCGTCAAAATGACGCGTCCAGTAAACCTAGTGTTAAAAATAACCATCGTATACCAGGGACGAAACAACTTTTTGTAAATCAGTGAAAAATGTATACTTTTTCATCAGATCGGCGAAAAAATACAATATACCTTTCGGTGTACGTTTTAATTTTAGTAATTAGTTTATGTGTGCCGTGAGATAAAAAAGATTAAAAATCGCTGTTCTAGAATGATGCTTGCCACTCGATAATGAAAATAAATTTGATGCGTTTTGAAACGTGACATCGGGTCAGTGTCAACATAGGATCGCAATGGGTTAAGGGTGGCAGCCTAATTTTATATCGCAGTGCTAGTTCGTGAAGGAAAGGAACAACTAATTTTAAAAAAAAATGAGGCACTGTTCTAGAAGTGTCAAGCCACATAGTGCGGAAACGAGGATGCATTCTGGTAAGAGACCTGTGGAGCAGCGTGGCACTCACCCCAGAACCGTCAAGGTTCAAATTTACTTACTAGTCACTGATACACTTTTCCTACCAATGCGAACACCTACTTGCCTCGAGGTTGCGGCCTGGCTAGCTACTTGTACCGGTTACTGGTACAAGTAACGTACCAACGTTAATGCACTAAAGCCTAACAGAGTATCCCTTTGACATCTATCGGCAGAGGAGGCTTTCTGAGTCCTCAAAATCCTGATATTCATTCTACAAAATAATAAATTGTTATTCTGCTGTGTTCGGTAAATATGTCCTGTGGCGGGACACCCTGGCGCAACAACACCGTGCGCGCGTAACATGAAATTTGAGCGTGAAGCTGTCCTAAGCACAGCAGATTATCCCGCCGGAGGTTCTCCGATTCGTCTCCAAATGGGTCGTTAACCGCGTCTAAGACGAAATTAATATTAAGTATCCGTGTAACAGGCGGGAGGATGACTAAACGGACTCGTAGGACACAGGACGAAGCAAGGGACTCCGGTAAACTGGCTGAAACGCATTATTCCCGGGTTAGCGTAGGAGGCAAAACATCCGACGTGCGCGAACGAGACATTAGTTTGCCGTGCAAAGGATTACAGCTTGCTATATCTCGTCGTTAATCCTGATTTAGGGATTCCGACGTGCACGCCAGCCGCAGCCTATTCGTTGCGAATTAAGACAGGAGAGAGAGAGAGAGTGAGAGTGAGAGTGGAAGCTCGCGTCGCGCGGCATTCTAACGGCGCTTAAGTCAAACCGGGATTAACTTTGACCCCCTTTATATCCGTTTTAGCAGATGATCATTGATCGCGAAAAAGTATCGACCCGAAGGGAGACGAGGGATGATACCAATGGAACTCATTGTCAGCGGACAGTGTTGCTCACCGTGATCCTTTCGTGGTCGAACTGAATATCAACGGCATCTGACAGGACGACTTAACACTTTGTATGCAGGCGACGTAACAGTACGTGTTTACTTTTACAACGCTGATCCGCGGCCCACGGAAAATTCCGTTTTTACTTCGTTTGTGCGTTTTCTGGGAGTCAGGACACTTTCATGCGCTTTAGTTGAATTAAAACTGTTTTTTATGTGATGTTGCCAATAAATTGAAATTGCTGACAATAGTGAGTATAAGTAAAAAAATGTCATTAAATCCCAACAATAACTTCGAATGTTATGTAATTTTTAGTCGTGTCTACTGTAAAGTCTTCACGAAAGCGCCAAAAAGAACCCGTGGTACGTAGGTTAAAATGTGCAAAATACCCCGCATAGAAGGTGTTAACTTTGAGTGAGTAGTTCGAGTGTAGAAATACAGAGAATTGTTCCCTTTAAAGTGAAGTTTATTTAACACTTTAAATATGTATTATATCTCGCAATACTTTTTGTTTACAACAAATATCAGATCTTAGCAAAGTTCTAGTGCTATTTTCAATTTAATTAGTATAAAAAAATTGTTTAAGTTGGTTCCTATCAACCAACTGTCGTTTGAAGTACGTTTCAAATAAAGCACTTAAAATAATAGAGAATTAGTCAAAAGAAAATTAAAATCAAATTCGGAGTTCGAAGGGTTAAATTACAGAAACTGTTAAACTGCTTTTGTCGGAATGTATGTCGACGTTTGACGAGATAAAATAATGATTGCATATGCCAATTTATTTTCCATTAAACACTCTAATTTTGAAGTTCTGTACATAGTAGGTTTTTATATACACAAATTTGTGAAGCTAAAATTCTTTGTTCAGAAAAATAGGTTTCTCTGAAACTATAATTACAAAATTGTCAAATAAATGACAAAAGATAATTGAGAGGAAAGTAATAAAGCACATAATTTATACAATAATTTTCATTACAAACTTTCCGAATAACCTAATAATAAGAGCACGTGTACGCGACAGCGGCCATCAAGGTATTAATAGAACCGCATTGTAAATTAAATTATAATAAACGTCTCCCGTAGCTTTAATTTTAATTAAATAAACAATATTAATATTATAGCGTCTACGTTTATTTACAACAGGCTGTAAAAACAGGTAAAACGATAAAAGTATTTGCGATAAAAACGGGGAACTGACCGTGCAGGACGGATACCATGAACTTTCTGGGCCACCTAATAATTGATACGAGCGGGCTGGAACCAAGGAGCGAATGCAAGCGGAATATCCGACGGAATTATGGGATTATATTAATATGGGGCCGTTTTACGGGGTCCGCCGGCGTTCACGGGTTTCCGCAGTTGCACGAACACCACCCTGAAAGCCGGAATGAATTTTCTTATTGCATACCGCATGGTCCTAACAAGTGTGCTTACAAGCATCAGGCTGGCCGATAAATTGCCCGTACGCGTTTAAGCTTCGGTAATCTCCGAACCGTCGGGTGAATATTATTTTCGAATTACCAGACCACCGTCGTATTGTTCCGTTTAATCATCCGCGAATAATATTCCGTTCCTCTTTTTTCTTTCTCCTCTGGTTTCGTTAATTCCTGCCGGGACGTGCAGCTCATTCACAAGAGTATTAAATAGGCGATCGGGAGTAATTTTCTTCCAATTACCGTAATGAGACGTTCGTTCCGGCTGTGCCCGGCGAAGGCCAAATGTAATTCGTCGGTGAGATTCGAAGGAAAATGGGATTATCGGAATCGAGGATTCTTCGGAACGGGTCATTAAAATCCAGATCGAGGTAAACAGATAAAATGAACGAGATCGAGGTAAAAATGTGGAAAGTTGCTGCAAAAAGTAATTGTAAATTATGATCACGAAAAAGGTGGAAGAATCGTAAAAATCGAGGATTCAATTACAGAGAATTTCTTGTTATTTTAAGGAATGAGGGTATGATCTTTTAGAAACTTGTCTGGCTTGAATATAAACCACAATGACATGGTGATAATGTCTTCGAGTTGGTTGGAACGCTGACGCAGGTTTATCCTTATTAAAATTTCATAGAAATTTATGAAGCTCTTCAGAAGTTGTTAAAGCTTCAAGGATTCATTAACCTGAATAGTTGCTCTCCGCACAGCTCAAATTTAAGCATGACTTGTTGTTCTCGCGCATCCGTTTACTGTTGAGTAACTTAATAATCGCCCATTGTCACTGACATTTATGCTTCGTTTCCAAAACTGTCACTCTGTTACTTAATATTTTACTACGTTTAAGCATTCAAGCCCTTGGAGAATAATAAATAAGTAAATATAGAAGAAGGAGAACTTTTTATGATAGATCGTAAGAGATCGAGTTCTCTCGAAAAATATTTAAAGGGGCAACAATTCTTTTCTAAACATTTAAAAATACATGGAAGTACGTGTATTAAATTTTTGTCTGTTCTGTCGAAATTTTTCTCTTTCGACCACAACATAAACAAATTTCCTAATATTCGCGTGAAAGCTTTTTTCTAATCGTTTAAAAATATATAGAAGTACTCTGCACTTCGTACAATTTTCAGGTACTTCGGAAATCTTTTTTTCTTCAACCTTCAATATAAAAAAATTACTTGTTATTGACGAATTCTATTAGATGATATTCCAACGATGTGGGATTGTTTCGACAAATATAAAAAGGACGTAAAAGAGATTTTTTTTAGCATTAAAAATACGAAAGTACTCTATACTATGTACAATTCTTATGTAATTAAAACATTTTGTCTTTTTCCCACAACATAGAAAAAGAAATTACCTGATATTCGCGAGTTCTATTGGAAAATATTGCACCTACATCGAATTGTTTAAAAAAACATAAGAGGAATGAAAAAGAGCTTTCTTCTGAACATTTAAAAATACTCGCAAGTACTCTACACTATATACAATTTTCACATAAATATAACATTGTTTCTTTTCCCCATAGTTTAAAAAATATTCGCGAGTCGTATCGGATGATGTTGTATCTATAATACATTGCATTATTTTAAAAAATATAAAGAAGTCGGAAAGAAGCTTTTTTCTCAAAATTTAAAAATACACGTAAGTATTGTATACTACATAAAATTGTTGAGCACTGCAAAAACTTTCTTTTCTTCCCACAATGTAAACAAAATAAAATTACCTGACATTCGCAAATCCTATTCGATGATGTTTCACGTTGATCATCTGCCACCTGACCCGTTCCGCGGTGTAAAACCGCGTGTGAGACAAACGATTCATTGTTTCTGGGTTCACCGTGCCGTCGAATCTCCAGAAAAACGAATTTCCGTCTAAGCAACGCGAACGAAGAAAACACTCTGCCAGTGACGACCTCCATGATCGCCGCCGCTGAGCGGCGAATTATTGTCCACATCCACCCCTCGGCACATAAATCCCAATATCGAACCCAACCAGACTGTTGGCCATCTCTCTGTTTACTTCGATGCTTTCCAGTGTTCTTTGCCACTTGAGTGAAACGATAAAGCTGTAGATCCCAAAATAATTAATAACAACGTCTTCTCTGATGATTGGTAAAATCAATCGTCCTTCAGAAGCATTCTTTCGGTGTGAGACGTGGTTCAATCCTTCAGAAATGGATTTTTTTGCGATTCAGACCGTTATTATTATTTCAGTAGATTAGTACTACTACACTGGCAGAAATTGATGGAATATCGATTTATATAATTCAATGTGAGTATTGAATCATGTTCATTTAATTCGTTGCTGTGTAATGTTTATTACATGAACTTCGTTATTCTTCTATTTTGTTGTTTGAATATTCTGTAACTTTTTATTTCATTGCACGTGTAATGGTTTATATTACGATATATAAACTGATTGTTTTCATAAACTGTCAACCACATCTCGCTGGTGTAAACAATGACCCGATATCGTTCGAAGATTCGTAACTATAAATCTGATAAACGTGAGCCAAATTCATTGGAGTTTATACCACATACAGAAATCTTCATTGTGTGATTACAAAAAAATATCTTTGGTGATTTCAACGCTGGAATTGCAAGAGAGTTCATCATTCACAATATATGTCCTAAAAATCATAAACGCTCGATATAAAAATCGAATGCTCCAAAAATTGAATATTATTTAAGAATCCTTCAACCTTCATCGAAGGGACACTTCTGTCGACTTATTCTCTCCACGAGCTGGTAATTATTTTTCTAACCACCCTCCAACGAGTACCACGGTGAAAATAGGTTCAGAAGCTTCTCAAAATCAACCACAAATTAGCGACACTATAGAGACGATACCGGTTGCATTATTCTATTAACACCCCATACAAAAGTCAGGTATTCCACAACTTGAATATCATCCAAGCATCTTCCAATCTTCATCGAAGAAACACCATCGGCTTATTCTCACACAGAGATGGTAAATATTTTTCTAATCACCATCTGACAACATTTATAGAACTTCCATACAGCCTAGGCTCAGAAGCTCCTCAGGAACACTTGCATCGACTCGTTCTCACCACGCGGTGGTAAATGTTTTTCTAACCACCCTCTGAGATCATCTTAACGACCACCACGCAGAGACTGGGTTCAGAAGCTTGTCAAGATCAACCACAATCTACTTTCACCCTCGTTCAGCGTCGTCCGAAAACCGCGAAACGAAGACACGGCGGCACGATAAGCGGTCTGGTCACCTTCGGAGGTTATTCGTTGCGTTATTTTGTTAGCACTGGCACGAGGATGAGGCGAACGGGTAAGCGGCAAGCGAAACACTAGCTAGGATATATCGGGGTGCCTGGTTAGGGGCGCGCCCCTTCGCAAGGCCCCCCTTACACGAGGCTCCTGCGCGTGTATGCATCAGCGTACATTCGATACGTTGTCCACGAGGGGTTCCCTCGACCCATCGTGGCCTATGACTAATAAGAAGCCGAAGACTCTGTCACACGAGTCCGACCGACCCTGGTTAAACGATGCGAGTCTCCGTAGGTTTCGATCAGCGTCTCGACGCTGGACACTTGGGGGGTGTCCGTGCATATCGCGTGATCGAACGGCTGGGAATCATCGTTTCGATGGCGCTGTAATCTGGATTTTGGTGTTCCATGCGTTCGTGTTAGGTACAGGTACTGTGGCGACCTGCTACTGATGCGATGGTAGCACATGTCACTTGGTACATTTTGTGACACGATCGGCAGCTTTGCCACGTTTGAGGAAACCTTTTAACCCTTGCACTACTAAGGGGTTTTTTGAAACTCGAATTACCAACGGGGGCATTTAGTGCCCACCTTCAAGAAATAATTAAATAATTAAATCTCACGAATTGATGCAGGATTGAATGGTGGGAAACATTCTGCGAAATCGTAATATTCAAATTACTCCTCAATAAAGTATATGCTCAAGCTCAATACAATTAACAAGTATTTTTTTTTTAAATTTTGACCGGACTGATTAGCAACATAAGTACACAAAGTATGACATGGTGGAGACAAAGTATACCTCCGCTTGGTAGGGCGGGGGTTAAGGGATATAATCCTTTTTTGGTCAGTCTTGAAGGTATATTTTGGGGAATTATTTGGGGAGAAACTGAACAATATATCTTTATGAAACTTTGGAGATTTATTGTTGTACATTTGTATTATATTCATGAATTTTTGTACTTTGCTAGAGTAGAGTTCCGATTATGCGGAATGCCCGATTTACCGGCACAAACTGCCTTCTGTTCTATTGCTTCGTCAACCACTAGCGATAATGCTTAGACGATGGAAATACTTAATGGAATACATATTTTATTTGTTCTACATTTATACATTTTATTTTTAGTAATAAATTGCATTACTATATTATCCATGGTCGTTTTTTAAATTATTTTCTTGTACGTGTAGTCCAATTAACCGGCAGTGCCTCGGTCTCAAGTATGCTGGATAATCGGAATTCTACTGTATCATGTAAACTATGGTGGTTACTCACAGGGAAAGTAGACAAGTTGGGTTAGGTTGGGTTGTACAGTGTTTATAGAAGTACTATTAGTCTACAATATTTATTGAAGTATTATTATTCAAATTAGAAAGTACCTGAAGGTCATTAGAACGATCGTCACTTCAAGCTATGATAGTGGACGAAGATTCATGAATTAAATATTATAGGAAGCCTGTGCAAGTATCAGGAACCGCTGATTCAGCGTTACGATCTTTTTTCATCCTGATCGCAAGTGTTATCTGGGTAGCAGCAGTAAACGCTTGTTTGTTCTCCACGATACGATCGCTGGTAGTTCGACATTAGGGAAGGGTTGTTGTAGGGGCGATTTTTGTGGGTTCTCCGGCTCCTCAGGAAAAAAACCGTTATTGATTTATATAAACCCACGCTTAGTCAACCGAATTTCCCGCATCCTTTGGCTAGTTATCCCAATTTTCTCTTCTGCTATTCCTGAAAAGAAAAGATTGATCTATTCCGCCGCTAATTGAAAGCAAAATACAAATTCCGTATGAAGATCTCGTAAAAACAATACAAGCTACCGCAAGAGAAGAATGGGCCACATTATGGACTACGAGCAAAAGAACGGTACAAGACTTTTTCCAACCTATACCGATCTACAACATAAGCAGGAAAAAAATAATAATTATGACCAGACTTAGAAGTGGCGACTCCAAATCACACATGAATATTTAATTAAAAAAACGGAACCACCTTTCGATAACCGTTTTGCAACCAGGAAATTTCGATAAACCATGTACTGTGCGAGTGCGCAAGATTCCAATCTCAAAGACAGAAGTATAAGTTAAGGCCAGACTCAGCCCTGACATCACAGGATCACATAAAAAATACCCTACATTGTCTGAAACGTACCAAACTGTGCTACAAAGTCTAATTACCTCAATGTAATAGATAATCAAGGTAAGTACGTCGCTGATGACCTAGGAGCACATGCGATGTAAAGCCCAAAGATAAAAAGAAAATGAGGTATAATTCAGGAGACCGCTACCATTTGGAGAACTCACCCCCACAACAAACTCTGTTTACAAAATTGTATTTCAGTTAATATTCCAATGTTTTCGAGGACCGCGCAACAACTGTCATCGAGAAACCACCAAGGACTTTCCTCGAGGAGGGTCTCCATCGATTCCTCGATCGTCTCTATGGGATTCCCGTGATATAGTGCACTTGACGGTGTACCCTCGTGCACGCGCGCGCACGAGCCTCTGTACCAGCGCGTTTTTATCACACGCGAAACGTGCACCAGATGCGGGAGACCGTGTCACCCCACCGCGTGTGTCCTCATAACCCCTCGAAAACGGTTAGTACATCAAATTTTCTCCTCGAGGAGAGCCCCATGTGCTGCAATCACCGCCGCCTCTATGTAAAAACGCGAATGTCGATTCGCGTTGCGAAACGACACTCCGGAGAGAAAAAGGAACATCGAGAAAAGGCGGGCTCGCGGTTCGATTTCGCGGAGATTGTCTCCGGCTGCCATAACATCACGACAGGAAGAAATTCGGGGGACGTAAGTTACGAGCCAAGATCTCTTCGATGAAGAAAGGAGCGAGCTTATTCAGACCGGGGCGTACAATTTAATTCAGATTATTTTTGCATGTGGATTCGATTTAACTTTCTGGCGCCTGTTAGCGTAGATAGCGATTGAAAGGAAAAGAACATGTTTTAGTTTTTTAAATTCACCCTTTGCACACCTAAGGCTAGCCGTATTGCTCAGGTACTTAGAGGCGTTCTACTTCTAGGGCCAGTGTTACTATCTACATTTTATCATTTATAAATAAAAGAGACTATATACGTTTGTTCATCAATGTCAGTGGGTGTTTATACTTTTCTATGTTTATTCTGCTCTTTTGCTAATTCGTAGTATATGAACTTTAAAGTTTGAAAAAGAGTCGTACGATCTAACAAATTGCCAAGATTTTTTCGTGGTCATTTTGTGTAATTCAGAAATCTGAGGAAAAACTTCTTGGAGTTGACTGCCAACGTATAGCCCAATTGCTTGGAGTGGATACATTTTATACCACGAGACATAAAAGATGATTGCAACGGATTTAATTTTCCACTGGCAGTTTGGGGGATGTATTGTGAATTGTTGTAAGATATTGAATAAAACACATTAATACGTTGATCGCCACGGTGGTCACTGGTGACCGACACCTCAAATTTAATTGAATTGAATAATCTTTGTTTATCGCAAAACGCTGAGCAAACTTCATACTGAAACAATAATATACGATCAGAAGAACACGACTGAGTACTCAAATCTGTTTTTACTTTACGATCTATATGAAAAAAAATCAATTATATAGTGTCTGATGGGGTATGGCCGTTTTCACTGTGGCGTTCAACGAGTTAAAAAGTAAAAAAATGAAATTATTTCTGTACTCCTTTTGAGAAATATTAAAAGCATCAAACGTCTTTAACGTTTAAAGTCTTTAACAATTAAAGCGTCTTTACCCAGAGATGGTGTTATATTTTTGGCCGGTAGTGTACATCAACACCTGAACATCCATTTTACTATGTTAGCCGCACAGTGTTCCACCAGATTCTTCAAGAATGGCAGACTACCCGAACTTCCTCAGAAGATCAGTTTTTATAATTTACTTATTAAGCCGTACACTTTAACACGTTCGCTACCAGCGTCACATACATGTGACGCGTCGATTCTATTTTGAGAGTTCGACGTCACACATGTGTGACAAAGATAATTGATAAAAATAAAGCATGGTCTGTGGTGGACGTTTTTCCCGAATCGACCATCGTAGCGAACTTGTTAATCACAGTTTTACTGAAATATTATAATGTGTCTGGCCAGGTATGGGAGCTTCCACTGTGGTAGTCAACTTGTTAACCGCGTCACAGTGCATGCAATAAACCATTTTCATCAACCGTATTGTATTAAATTTCTCGCATACTGACCAAGGAAGACCGTCTTGGACTTCCCCTATTTTAACAGCTGAACAATAGCCGCGTAATGCGTTCGCTTCGCTTCGGGCACGTGAATCGTAAAGTTTTTTCCAGGAACGTTATCCGTGTGCAGTGGACGCGCGAATCGCTATTCTTATCGTGCCATTTTATTCTGTACGACACCGGAGGGTAGATAGACACAGAAGAACCTCGCCTGTTTCCACACCGCAATGATACATGTACCATATGCGCACGCGACACCCCCAACGCACACTTCCGCAACCCCTGAAACGGTTAAGACGTCATATTTTCCGTCGGAAAAGCGGCGCACGTGCGACGCGATTTTCCCGGCGTTCTCCAGGAAGTCCTCCAGGAACAACTGAGGAACGATCTCGCGGAAAATACAGGGTGGCCCAAAATTTATTGCGTATTTTAATCCTTTGAATTCCTTTGTCGAGTGTGACCCTACATCGATTTTATTCACAGGTACTCCTAAGTCGAGTCACGTTCGATATTTTTAAATTGCCTACTATTTGTAGGGACACGTTTTATAAATTTTCTATCACTTTCTATTTTTGTGCGTTACTCTTAACGGGTGTCAATAAAGTAACCGTAAATCGAAATCTGGAACACAATTCTCCCTTTCACATTTTGACTGAAAGAAAATGGTTAATTACATACTGATTTATTTTTACACAAAAAGAAATATATTAAAAAAAGTCAGTGAAAACTTTGGCACAAAACTGGAAATTTAACACTTTCACCATGCATGGTTCATTCGTGTCCAGATTGCAAATCGATCACCTGCGTCGCGAAGCACATTTTGAAGAACTTCAAGAATTGGTTTAGAATTCCAAATCATTTCTTAAAATTCTCCCGATATCATTAAAATACGCAGTTAATTCTGTAACACCCTATAAACAAACACACACGGAGAAACCGGAAAAGATCCGACAGGGTTCGCGTGAAACTTTAACAAGCCAAATAGGAGAAACAAGGGACGAGGGAGGAAAGAACAAGGTGGAGGAAAGGGGAGAAAAAAAAATGGAAGAGAGGGATTGTCATTGAAAATGTGCTAAATCGAAGGAAAGAAAAAAAGTAAGACGGTAACGAGGGTGCGAATCTGAAGGCTGCCGGATGAACGTCACGGGACGGAGGGCTGGAAAAGAAAAATCACATCAAATATTTACCCTGGTGCGCGAAGGTGTCGTGGAGGAAAATCGAGAAATCAAGAAAAACCTGGCCACTGACAACAGAATCCAAGGGGAATCAAATCCTTCGAATGCGCCCACCCCTTAGTTTTATGCTCAGCGCACATCCATCTGACACGATGGCAGGAATCCATTTTTTCCACGATGCTCATAACTCTCTGACCAACGGGAGAAAGCCGAGTTCCGTTACTAAGGAATACTCAAACGTGATTTTCTCGAAAACGGAGTCTAAATGAAAAAATTGTGTTCTATATGTTCGATTTACTTTGCACGGCGAATTACTTCATTCCAGTTGTATTACGATTTTGGAAATGCTCAGTATAGTACGTATAGTGAGTCACAAAATTATTGGCACAGGTATATATTTAACAAAGAAAGCGTCAATTGAATGGTTTGTATAAGTACTTTTAATACTTTTTCTCTTACAACATATGCTTCACACTCTAAGCGAACCAAACAATATTTATTGTAAACAAATGAAAATAACGATCCGCAACGAAATTGTGTTTCTTTGAGGTGCGTGCCAAACGAATGGCTCGTCAGGAATGTTCAGTTTTGTTTACTCTGTGTTGTGGCGCAATAATAGCCACACAAAGCCAAAGGTTCTAAATAGTTAGAATTTCAGGAGAACTTCGAGTGATTAATTATTATTCTGGATCCTGTAATGTTGGATTGTTGTACCGCACCTAGCTTCAGGATGTATCATACGAACGAAAATGTTTAATCTTTTTATTTATTATTATAACATGTAAGAATCTTATACTGTGTTGACAGTATGTGTATATAAGTTTTCAGAATTAAACTACTGTTTTTGACCTAATATTCCTACTTTGTTGTTCCTAAAACTGAAGTTATTACGTGTAATTATGTTCAGTCATTAACACGTACCCTGCCACGTGTACCACCGGTGAACTACGTACCAATTTTAATTCCGTCAAATAACTGATTACCCCAACGAAATTTTGAGTTACATCTATGTTACAATGACAGTCCAAAATAAGAAGAATATCATCAAACAAATAAATGTTTATATATTCAACGACACATGTTAATAAAATGGTATTTTCGAGTGTCTGACTAGTTACGGGATTTTCCACTACGGCGCTGAACGTGTTAATAAACAGCCATTTTCACCTGTCTGTCTAGTTACGGAATTTTCCACTACGGCGCTGAACGCGTTAATAAACAGCCATTTTCACCTGTCTGTCTAGTTACGGAGTTTTCTACTGTAACAGGAAACGTGTAAATTTCCATGGATGAAAGAAATTAATATCTTTGACCATTTTGTTGCAGAAAAAAAGCATGTCATACGAAGTTAACGAATGGAGGAAGTTTGTCAAGGTTATTGGAGAAGGTGGAAACGATAAAACCGGAGAAAAGTCGAATTAAGAAGGGCCTTGATATTGGGACGAAAGTGGGGACGTCCACGGGGACGAGATTAGACGTGTCTGAGTGGAGGAGCAGAAGAAAAAGAAATATTGCGTCAAATATTTAACTTAGAAAGCGGTGTCGTCTAGGGGTGGGGGTTGAAATACCGAGGGTCGCCAGAATCGTACGAAAGGGATTCGCTCTTCAAGCTCGTTCTGTCCGTGATCAACAAATACGAGATCCAATTACTAATGACAGAGTGTTTAAACGATACTGAACGTTGCAATATATTTACAGCAATGACTCACGTGTATCATGCTGTGGCCCTGTTTACGGAAGATTAGAACCGAATGGGAACACTTAATTTCTTCAATAAGCAGACTGTAGGTGGTTATTTACAGCAATTATATATCCCCTTCTCTCGAGTATAACATATGAAGTTTATTAGAGCGACTGGATACAAATTATTGGAGAATTTATTAATATTTATTAAAAACTGTATAACTTAGACCGTGATCCTTCTACTTGTAAAGTTAAAGGAGTCTTATATTGCTACCTTTTCTGTCTGCTTATAACATCTCTACCTTGACATTGCTTTTTATAATACAGTAGAGCCTCCTGTATCCGAACTAATAGGGAGACAAATGTGGCCGGATAACATAATTTTCGGATAATAGAACAGTCACTCTTCTTTATATTAAACTTCATTTATTCAAACAGAAATCAATAAAATTTACAATTTGTTTCAATATTTAAGGATCCCCTATTTTTTTGGCTGCTATATTACATAAGTTTTTACGAAATTGCTGTTTGGAGAACAGAACGTTCGGATATTAGGATATTCGGATACGGGAGACTCTACTGTATGTACCAAAACTTGCATATCACATTGGTATTTTTATATTTAAGTTAGATTCATAGCAGCATATTTCTGTATCCTAGCTATTGCAATTGTATCATCGTTGGGGGTCCAATAGACCTCCACTCCTAGAAAATCTTATGACTGATGATTCGTTTATAAATTGTTTGCATATTAATATTTTCTGTTATATAGTATCGAGTAATGTTAACATTTTCTTTAGGTCTATACTCTTTCAGTTTTAATAAAAGGACATAAAACACAGATTTTTATATATCATAATTAACCCTCATTCGTCCCACGTATGAATTTGACACATGGTTCTCGCAAAACTGCGATAAATGTAAAAAAACAGTATGTCTTGCTCATCCCATAATTATTTCTAAACGATATGAACAATTTTATGCTTGAATGTTACTGAATATTACAGAAATTTTATTTTTTTATTTTTAATACAAGAATTGGAAAATTTAACTATTTTCTTTTCATTAACGTGATTTTTTAGCGTTGTGTCAATTTGACATCAAGGGACAAATTAAGTTGGAAAAATGAGGGACGGATGAGGGTTAATAAATGTTACGTTTTATCGGGGATCCATGAGCACTCCACGTGGATGCTCCTGTTTCAGAAGTTCACGTGTGCACCGCCGGGTTAACTTCCCAAGGGATGCCTGCACTGGAAAATAGAAAAAGTACCAGGTGGAAAGAGGGAGGGGTTTTCTCGCTGAAAGTCGTAGAAAACGTCGAGTGTGTAAATCGGGCGGTTTATTGTTTTATGGTCCTTGCCGCACTGGTCGCCACCGCTCCGCACGGACGTTTCCATCGCACGTCGCATGGAAAATCGCAGCACGTGGTGCATGCTTTTCCCCGAAATTCTCAGGTCTCAAAGGGTTGGACCGGCGCGGACGGCCGGTTTTATTAAACCGGCGACAGGGAGGAAAGCGCGGTGTCAAGCCTTCCATCAAGAGCAAACGTTCCAAAACAACCATCAGCGGAAACTCGCGACGTTCTCTCCGGCTGTGGCAGGTCCAAAAATACACGCGGTGTGCCGTGACGGCGGGCAGGTTCGGTTTAGAAAAGGAAGGGCGAACGGAATACGTCCTTCGTCCTAGCAGGACGGCGAAGGGGAATATATCGGTGGAAGATCGCGCGTTGAACTTCTATTTCGGTCGCGACGCGCTGCCATTCCTTTCGACGGATATTTTTAAGGTTTCCGTCGCGCCCTTCCCCCTTCGCCCCGTGGAATCTCCTTGTGCGGTATACGTACCGGCAACCATAATATTTTCAACCTGCCGTCGCCTCTCCAGACTTTCTCTTATCCTCGTAACTCATGCCGCGAAACCGGCGAGCCGCTCGGCTTGCCGGAAAACCTTGAAGAGATTCGGACAAAGAACTGCTGCTCTACTGAGAGAGAGATTGTTTTCTGGAGGACGTGTACGGTTAGTCGAGATTTTTACTGTGATTTTTAATCTGGAACTGTAATTTTGTCAAGGTTAATATGAGCGTGAAGTTTGTGTAAGGCGCACACTGCCCTCCGTAAGTGTTAGGATTCTTGTGAGGTTTGAGGTAAAGCTGAAAATGTTATGGAATTATTTGAGGATTTGAATGCATACCGTTCTCTTCCGTGTGCAATATGTTTTAGACCACCAAGGCAGTATACGTACATTACTATACAATATTCAGTAAGGAAATTAATGAAGAATAATATCCTATCTTTTGTTGATGCACCCCCTATGATTACTGCTTTCACCAATTCTAGCATTCTGGTTGTAAGTGTTTCTACAGTTAGACAAAATACTTATATGTGTAAGTCTAAGAAACAGAAATTGAGACAAAGATTCTACAAGCTTAATGCATTAAAAAAATCAAGCACAAAATAGTATTTATACCGACACAGTGGAAGGGAACAAAATGTCTTCGTTTACTTCTTTAATTGGTTTGATCTATTACAGTGTTAATCTACCCATTTATACAACGAATTAGTCAAGCTAAGGCTGTGATTAGTCTAATATAATATAGCAGGAGTATAAAAATGAGGTAAAATACCATATATTCGACAAAAGTTGCGAGTGTACCAACACTTTTGGACAGCACTGTACATCTTTACATCTTGAAGCTATAGTGAAGATTGAGGAAAATACTGAGAAATCGTTGTGTTCTACGAAGGACTATACAGTTACTCATGATTTTCTCTTTCGAGAACTGCAATTTCATCAGGATCAATAAAACTCTGAAGTTTCTATAACACGTATATCTTCACTTCTTGAAGCCACAGCTAAGACTGACGAAAATTCTGAGAAATCGTTATTTTTTACAAAGAAGTATATAGCTACTGGCGATTTTCACTTTGTAAAACTGCAATTTCATCAGGATCAATAAACCTCTGAAGTTTTTCTATGGCGTACATCTTTACATATCCTGGAGCCATGGCAAAGAATTATATTCACGAATTATCGATGCCTATATCTAGCGGTACAAAAACCTCCCAATAAGGTTAGGATTCTTAATATCGATATTTTAGGCTTAGTTAGGCGATTCATTCCGCGCTGCACAGGTCATTTTCTTACAAGAGTCTCGTCCAGCGAAAGCCTTTGCTGAAACACCTTCAACTAGGTAAGCTAAAGGTCGTTATAGGTCGCAGAAGGTTATAATCTATACCTGTGCAGGTGTCTGCACATTAAGTACCCAAATTACTGCTTCAAACAACTACACAGAGAATATTAAATTAAAAATTAAATGCAACAAGAAGATAAATAGTTTATAATAAAAAAGCGTGATATAAAAACAGGAACATTTCATCGAATCGATTATAATAACTTCAACAATCATCAGAACAAAGAAAATAAATTTTTCTTTCCCATAAATTTTCTTCAAAATTCTATTCATACATTTCTGTGTCTGTAGCTTCAGTAATAAAGTAGCCGAGGCGGTTCTGATGAACTTTCGCGTTTGAAACGTTCAAAAAAATTCCATAGACGACGCAAAAGTCGACGTTGAAAATTCTTTTGACTCTGGCAGGAAACGAAGCCACTCGAAGCCGGATGAAGAACGATTATTACCGGAGTGTCAGTGCAAGGCGCAGTCCTCGCTAGACATTAAAAGTCACGATTAAAACACACGACAAAGCTGGCAAAGAAGCCTTTTACGTTTATGATAAATCAACGTGCATCGTCGAACGCTATAACTGCGTCGCGTTCAGAATATTCCGCGCTATGAACCCTCGGGGTGAACTTTAAACGCATGAAGGTTAACCCTTCGACTGCACCACAATTCTAATGAACTTTCGCGTTTGACGACATGCAGAAGATCTGTAAACTATGGAGTTTATAGAACTCCTCTCTCTTCTTTATAACTCCGACAATACTTCACGAGTAATATCTTCCCTTAAAATCCTGAACCCCTTTTTTAACATACAGTATACTTCTACAGTAATTTTGTTCCAAACGTAATGAGACTGCTTGCTGCATAACTCAGATTGGTAGCCTTGACAACAAACAACTGCACTGCTGCGATCTATGAACCTTATTAAGGTATTCAGGTGATATACTTCTTAATCAGTTTAGCTGTCATAGAGTAATTATCGGATAAATAACATTATCTCGAGTGACTGCGTTACTGCATCAGGACAACGCATTCGCTAGCTCTGCAGTATCTGTCAATTCATTTTTTAGCCGCAAAGAAAATTCTAGTAACACCTCACTGTCAGCCCCCTTGTTCCCCAGATCTCAATCTCTGCAACTTCTTTTTATTCTCCAGATTAAAAATTATATAAAGCTTGTCACTTTCATAGAATTGAAAACATTCACAAGGCTGTGCCCGACCAAGTGAACGCTCTAAAGCAGTGATGGCCACGCGAGCTCCGGCCTTCCCCCACTTTAGGTCCATTCCCCTCATATTGGCTGTGATCTGTGACGACAATGGGCCGAGGGGAACGAGGAGGGAATTGAAACGGGGAGAATGGACCTAGAGTGGGGGAAGGCCGCAGCTCTGGTGGCCATCACTGCTCTAAAGCCTCGTGAACATTAGCAAACATAACTTGCGACATTTTTTGCTAGAGTTGATGTCAGCGTCCGTGTACCAGACACGCCTCAGATTAACTGTCTCAAACTGAACTTGCTGGCTTTTCTCTCAGACGTTTTTATATACAAGGCTGCTCACATCAACTCCCACAAAAAATATCGCAAGTTGTTTGCGTGTCCACGAAGCATAAAGGATGAACACTGCCAACACTGCTTCAACGGTTCCAAGATCGATGTATCGCCTCCCAAGGGAGCTACTTTGAAGGCGATCACTTTGATTCTTAAGCTCCATCTACACTAGCAAGTGAACTTGCGACATTTATTGCGGAATAAACTTGCATGGGCGTCTACGCTACGGCAATGTTTTACCCAAATTATTGTCTGCAAGTAGTTGTGAGAGTTCCAGTACATTTGGAAACAAAGCCAAACTCTCAGAGAGAGGATTACCGGGCGTTTACACTACCACAGTTTTAACTTGCTGACAGTCAGACCAACTGATTCAAGCAAACTGAACTCTCCCAATAAATATCGCAAGGTGCTCGCTATTGTAGACAGGGCTTCAAAAATATAACACATAGTTTCACTACTATTGGCACAGACCACGACCTGAATTACCAGTACAAGAATCAGCGACCTTGAGCACACCTTAATTGCATGAGAACTATCTTCGCCATATCCTCCCGCGGAACCATCCGGTCAATTATTTACGAGAGGCCAACACGTAATCCGAGCTATAGATAAGAGGAAACTTTTATTCTGCACGATCGGCGTACCATTAATATCCCATATTAATGTTCCACGGCGATTCAGCTTCCTCGAATACGTTAAGTGGCGAGACTCGGTCAGCGCGTGGAAGAAACGTAAAATGTAAATCGAAAGGCAAGTATAAAGCGATTTACTCGAGTCGATAAGCTTGCGTACCCCGTCCCGCATAAATCTTCCGCTACGAGAATCGTCGAAGCGTGATACTCTTTCGACTGCAGCTTTAATCGAGCAGGCTTCCCTTATCTTCGTATAATACATTGTAAGCACCGGCCGCCATGAAAGACGGTCGAAAATGCAGCAGCACCCCACACCATCGCCGTGGGTGCTTCAAGCCGAGTTTACGATTTTGCGTGGAAACGGACTCACGATGCGTGTTTAACGTTTCCACCGTTGCACGCCGCGGCGTTAAATTAACCTTTATCTCGGCGACCGACGCAACGCCAACGAACCCGCTGCTTTTGCTCCCTGTTCTCTCCGCGAGCCGAAAAGCAACGAGAAGGTCGAGAGTCGAAACTGAAAATTCCCATCGGTTGGATATTTCGATTTCTTCTCAGAGGCTGGTAATTTGCAATGTGAATTTCAGAATGAATTTGCGGTAAAACCGGAATGCATCTGTAATGCACTGGCTATTACACAGGATTGTGGCAGTTTGCCATGTCATCATATCTTTACCGAAAACAGGAATTATATTTGTCTCTTTCGAAGCCTTCGCTGTTCCCAACTTTTGATTTTTCAAGCTTTTTAACACGTTCGCTACCAGCGTCACATATGTGTGACGCGTCGAGCCTGTTTAGTGAGCTCGACGTCACACATGTGTGATAGGGGTAATTGATAAGAAAAATAGCGTCGTCTGTGGTGGACGTTTTTCTCGAATTGACCATGGTAGAGAACATGTTAATGAGAGTTTTGATATTTTATTGACATATTATAGTGTGTCTGGCCAGGCATGGGAGTTTCCACTGTGGCAGTCAACGTGTTAACTACTTCCTGTCCGTCCTTATTTCTGTGTTTTTTTTCAAGGTTTCGCACAGGCCTGCCCAACATCACCTCGCACATTTGGCAACCAGACCTCTACGAATCCGCGCACTTCTGACCATTTTCACTGTCATCTTTCGGTCTTTGACTGTCCATGCTATACTTTCCTTTCTCTCTCTAGCTCTATCTGTTTCTCCCAGTCTGGAAAAATGATACAAAACCCGAAAAGAATAACCGTTTTCTCTCAGTGTGTTAGACACTCTGTACCGTCGTTCATCTCGTGTAATCTACGAAGATTTCTAAGTGTATACGTAGACCAACTTGAAATTTATACATGGTCGCGAGTTTTGTTATTGTTATACTATTAGAGACATTATAGTTTTTGTTATTTAATAATAAATTGAGTGCGTGTGAAATAATAGTATTCGAACTCATCTCACCACTGAGTGTAATACTCAAATTACCAGATTTCTAAAAGGATGGTTTTATTGTAATTTTTTACATAAGTTAGGTATACCAGAGCTAATGCAATACTGACTCTATACAATATGGTTACCTAAATTTTTAAAATGATCTATTTTTCTTTTTCTATGAAACCCAGCATCGACTGCTATGGTCATTTAGCCGGGGGACCTACAGTTTTAGGTGGGTCGTGAATCACCATGTGTCAATAAGGACGATCACTAATCCTATCGCTGATCCGTGGCTACGGTAGCTTAACTTCTGTACTTGGAGCAGAACCGGTGTTTCCTGTATGTTTGTTTTAAGGTTACTTATTTCAGGATTTACTAGATACTAAAGAAATGGTATAAACTTTAAATAAGCAAATAGTATACATAGCTTAAGCCATAAACATAGACGCGCAGTTTCTGAGACGTTTCAGAGATATCACGTTACTTGTTTTACCCCACCCATATATAGTATAAACATAATTAGCTCTAATTTAAAGTGACTCGGTATGAGAATATAATTATAATACTTTTATATCACGGAACATTCTGTACTGAAGTGACGATACTTCCATGTTTGTAATTACTGGTTAATTATTCTATAGACTTATATGGATAAGGCACCTGAATCCAGTCTTTGAGCTTTCAAGATAATATCACGAAGGATAAAACATGTTTATGGTTAATATAAATTTTTTCTTACAATTAAATACATAGATTTTGAACGATACGTAGGAAGTAACTGTGATATAATAAAATACTCCCTAAAAAAGTCCACAAAAAGTGAACTAGGTGCTTCCAACATGGTAACTGCTATTGACTTTAAATGAATTTATGCTTCATCCGGACTTTTTTAAAGCAGGCAGAAGATATACACAGCAAAAGCGTCAGAACAAGTCACAGACTGGTGTGCAGAGAAATTGTGCTTATTGTTAGTTTATGATTCGGTCAGTCCTGAATAAAATATTAATCAGAAGGGCTAATGCAGCTACACGCCTGCGTATGAATTTCGGTTTGAATTGCGTCGTTCGTGTAATTATACAGAAAGTTGTTTGATTCTGGCGGAAAATTTCGAAGCCACTTCAAGTCGGATGAGGAACGATTATTACCAGAACGTCAGTCCAAGGAGCAGCCGTCGGTAGACATTAAAAGTCACGATTAAAACGCACGACAAAGCTGGCAAAGAACCGTTTTACATTTATGATAAATCATCGTGCGTCGTCAAACGCTATAACTGCATCGCGTTAAGAATATTCTGCAGTGAACTTTAATGCAGCTTCACCCCTCACAGGGGGAACACAATTTTAATGAACTTTCGCGTCTGAAACGTTCAAACGAGGTCAGCGTAGCTTCACTCTAAAACTTTTTTTATGATTTTAAAAAATTATGTGACGTTTTAAAATTAATATGCAGAAGATTCCATGAGGATATTCAAAACATTTTTCGAGATATATGTAGTTTCACGTGTTGTACGTTTTACAAGAATTGCTGTCTTTCGTTCACATATTCATATTTGTCAATACAATTTTAAATACAGTCATGCGTCTCGTAACGACAGGGATGCGTTCTGACAAATGCGCTTGTAAGCGACTTCGTCGTTATGCGAACATCATAGAGTGTGCTTACACAAAATTGGATGGAACAGCCTAGTACACACCTAAGCTACACGGTAAGCCTATTGCTCCTAGGCGACAAACCTGTACATCATGTTACAGTACTGAATATTGTAGGCAATTGTAACACAGTGGTATGTATTTGTGTATCTAAACATAGAAAAGATATATTAAAAATATATTATAATTTTCTGGGACCAATGTAATATGTAACTGTGATTCTGTGTCGCTTAACTGTATAGAAAGCTTAAGATACACACCAATAAACTGGCAAATATCAAAAGAATCGTACTTTTATTTATCCACATCTTCAGCACAAAAAATATCCATTTTTCAGGCTGGTCACACCAGACTAACCCTTTAATTTCGCTGATCAGACGAGAGCTAGTGTCTTTTTTCAACTAATTTATTGTAATTTTTCTTACAAAAGTACGTAGAAACTTTTTGCGTTAATAAACAAAGCAATAGATTATACAGAGTGTACATTAACTTAATGGTCTAATAGCCAAAGCATCTCTAAGTTATGGAGTTATTTTACAATTTGTGTAAGGGAGAAAAAATTGGATGGACTAGCCCTGGACCTTCCGCTTTCCGGGCGGGTGCAACCCCACTGAGCTATCCAACCCCCTACGAATTCCATCTTCCTAAACGCAACACAGTAAAGGGCTGCCGCCTACATTCTTACTATTTTTTACATAATTTTCTGCACTTCGTTACGGGTCACAGTGATTGCACAATTTAATTAGTTTCGAGGCGACACACGGTGGGACATATGCCACATTTAGCAGGATATATTTATTTCTCAAAAACTATCATAGGTAAAGACAAAATTCTTTTTCCGCATGTTATGGTTCGACGAGGCCTTCTTTATGACACATTGTGTACTCCTGCAGGCACTCAGGGGTTGCAGGGGGTGCGCATCCCCTATCTTTTTAACGAAACAATGTAGAAAGTTTTGTGACATTAAATAGCTTTACTAAAAAGAAATAAAATTCGTCTTAAACACTTTTTCACATTTTGTATAATTAAGAAAACATTCAAGACGTACGTTTCGAAATACTTTTAATTGCAACGGACATAAAAGAATTACCTCTGCGAAGCTTGTTTTCCTGGTTAATTTTCCTGGATCTAGATTCTAATAGAAACATAATACGTTTCCGCTTTTTGTCTTTGATTAATATACACATAAAGGAAGATTACGCGCGAAATGGATCAAACTAACACGCGTCTGACTAATAAAATTTCGAAGACCAATATCTTTGGTTACATTTATGAAATTAAATATTTGTATACCTTTTCTCTATCTATTGCTACTTTACATCTTTAATCCCCAAAAATGATGACATTCTGAGTTCATTCATTTAAAGCATTTTGTCCACCTGGATAGGCATTTGTCCCACTGTGCGACAGGAAAAAGTACATACAGTAAAGAAGAAAAATCTGGCGAACGTTCGAGGGGCAGTGGTTCCTCCGAGGCGGCGCTGGCGGTAACGCGAAAACTATCGCAGAGGATTGCCGTTTTCCGGGTTCTCCGCTCTTCAGGATCGTGTGTGCGATCGTAATGACACACGCGTTGCGTAGCTCGCACCGACAAAGTGTATGTTCACCGTAAGAGGGAATTAGCGAGTCTCCCGGTAGACGAAGGGCTGCTGCTAATGGGGTCTGACGTTGACGAATCTCCAAGTTACGAAGTCGTCAACTACAGAGAGGCCTCCGCACCGCCGGGAGGTTGGTATTACATCCAGAGGCACGGTTCACGCTTTACCAGCTTATCGTAGTAATCTGAAGCATTCATTTCCGACTGATGAGACGACTATTATTCCCGACCAGTTGCCGGAAAGGGGGCCGAGACAGAGATACGATTTGAACTCGAGGGACATCGGAGGACTGAAAAAAATCGGCGATTGTCACAGCGACGGCTGGATGAGAAATATGAGTTGATGAAGAAGAACGAGGCGACACCTCTGGCGTGGATAAATGGCGTATCTTAGTGTACTTTTGCTCCTCTGTCGCTTGCTACAGTTGATTTAAGGTTCTATTGCATACTGGGTGTTTCGAAGATGTTGACCAATGCTTACAAGGGAAACTAACGAGCTTTTGCTTGTTGATAACTCATGTTATTGCGAATGTCTCTATGTATGGTTTTGGACATAAACGGTCAATAGTTGAAAAGATATTTAATGCAAAAAGAAACTCTGCATAGCAACCTAGCCTCTAGTCAACTGGTTCTTTTACTTGAAAGCATCTCTTACAGCGGAGAAGATAAAACCTCTTGAAGTGCTTTAAGACGCGAAGAAGGACCTATAGTTGAAGGTCATTCAATGTTGTTGAAACTCGATTACAAATTTGAATAATTTAGTTCGAAGTAATCGAACCGGTCGAACACTTCGGTAATTTACAAATTTATTAGCTATTTTGCAAGCGTTCCAAACGGTGACCTCGAACACCGATGCATGCACTTATCGTTCCATTTAAAAAAATAAACCTGTTTTTCGTATGTCCTTTGAGCCTATCTAACATCGGATTATATTCTCCGTGAAATCAAAGAACATTCGTCTGAAGCAGTTTGTTCTATCACTAAAAGTAGATGAGTTATTCAGGTGACCAGTTTTAAATGCCGCACCCTGTATTACACTTGTGCTATATTAATTTCTAACTTTCTTTGAATTTCGTTCATCTTATACGACCACAATAATTCTGACATCCTTCCTTTAAAATCCCACCTTACACTATTCTCAACAGCAAAAAGAAGAGGTCAATCTATGGCGAAAACTAGCTCTGACTCAATTTTTAAAAAACTGAACTTCCACGGCTTTCAAAAATACCATCTGAATTACGTCTCCTTATTAACTCGAACAATGGACGTTCTACTGTACGTTAATTCAAACCGTTCGATTATTCGAGAAAAAGGAAGCGAGATAAAGAAAGCTTTGTCCCTTATAACGCGTGGGAAGAGACAAGTATCACCGAATGTTCGGTTCACCGACGATAAAGTAAAAATCGTAGGAAGAAAGAGGTGGTCCCTCTGTCAGGAGGCTGATAAGACGATCCACCGCGGGGGAAAAAATCACCGTAGCGGGATGGACAGTAGCGTCGGCTCGAGTTTCGACTATTTGTCCTCGAAAGACAAGATCCTAATGGGAAAGTAATCCCTTTCGGGTAAAACGGCGGTAGAGATAAAGAGGCTGGCGTAAGAGATCCGGAGGAGATTCGTATTGCACGCTCGCGGCGACCTGGATGAGGTTCCTTCGAGATGAGGTCCCTGATAAGGATCCCTCTTTTCGGAAAGCTCGCCCGGAATTTGTCTTCGGACCCGTGGAACATCTTCCGAGCCTTCCAGAACAGATCAACCGAGCTTGAGATGTACGATTCATTGAAAATCGAACAAAAATACTTTTTGTGCGCTAACCTTTTGCGGTTCAACTGTGCCTCCTGGGTATAAGTACTCACTTACCTAAGCGTAATCATTGAAATGTACACTACTGGTCTAAAATATTCGGACACTTACATGTTTGCGGATATCACTGAAATATTTCACAATTATACTCTTTTCATCGGTAAAAAAATTAAAAAATTGGTTGAATATCATGCTATTATTGAACAGAATACGCAATATTTATTACAAATAATGTTGACAAAATTTCTATAACGAAAGTTCAGCAAGAACGTAGATACAGAGGTGACATGAAGGGATCCAGTTTCAGATGACTTTATCTCCTGTTTGTTCTTATTCTACATCACAGTGTACTTAATACATATTATTACATATTACATATATTTATTTCTGACCAGAGTTGAATATTTGTGTAGATTAGAAGGAGTTTCAACCACTTAAGGCATTGATGGCCAGCGGAGCTGGGGCCTTCCCCCATTCTAGGTCCGTCCCTCTTATGTGGGCTGTGATCTAGGACGGCGATGAACTGACGGGGAAGGAGGAGGGAACTGGAAGCAACTGAAACGAGGGGAATGGATCTAGAGTGGGAGAAGGTAGCAGCTCCGGCGGCCATCACCGACTTAAGGGACCCTGAGATGATCAATATATATTATCAATATTATTGAACGTGTGAGGGAACAGATTGACGTATTGTTAATATATAAAATATTGATGAGGTGGTTTGATGAAAACTAAAATATTTTTAGTATTGATAAAACATTGGCAAGAAGTATTGATCGTCCGAGAGCTATTATTGGCAATACCTCCTTTAGGATGTAGCAAGGAGTCGGGTATAAATTTACGATGCGGTCGTTGAAAGCTATCTTTGACTAGCTATATTCAAAAGTTCTTTGAAACGCATGCTGATCAT
Source organism: Macropis europaea (assembly GCA_916610135.2). Taxonomy (NCBI): domain Eukaryota; kingdom Metazoa; phylum Arthropoda; class Insecta; order Hymenoptera; family Melittidae; genus Macropis; species Macropis europaea. Next base: position 16,475,343 of record OU744345.1, on the reverse strand, counting down.
TCGAAAATAATTTTGAAAATCGTTTAGGGTGGATATACGAACTTCATTTAACAATTTTACGTGAGAAAACGTTTTTCTTCTTAGAAACCACTCCCTAGCTCATACTCTTTTCTTCTTCCATGTTTTCATCAATAATGCCAAAATAATAGCTGCATAAGCTACCTTTTGATTAGACATTGTTCAATGCCAACTCGAAACTGAATGCATTGCTAATAAATATCAGCATTGACGATGTTGTATTAACAATCTATAAGCCGCTCAGAAGCCAAACTGAATAACTCCACTTTTAGTAAATTTTTCAATTCTATTACCCGAGTACATAAATGTTTGTAACATCGTCAGTTTTCTCTACTTTTCATTTTATGGCGTCGATCAATTTGGCTTCTGAGCGGCTCATACATTGATCGCCTGAGGGCTCCTTAAAATTGATAAACATGAGACCAGGACGGTACACCACAATATTCTACACACACGAAACTTTAAAAGAATGCAAGCAAAATTTGTTCGATTTTTTATAACGAACAAGGTGGTCTACCCCTCTAAAGGCAGCGAGTACGTATGTCGATGTTGTCTCACGGCTGAACATAGCGAAGGGGTTAAAGAACCGTGAACGCCAGTACGTCGCGGAGCTTTAATCTCGTGCAGCGTGTGCAAGCTAATTAAAAATCGCAACGCGGGATGCGCCCGAAAGGGCCCCACACCGAGCGACCGTCTTTGGTCCCCGCGAAGAGACTTGAAAACTTGCCCGCTAATTGGCTCATCTTCAAAGACTGTCGACCCACCGGTGCTCTGCTTTCCCCCTTCGTTTCGATTTTCTTCCCGCGCTTACTGCGTTTCGTGGCGATTCATCAAACGCGCCTCCAACGCTCTGATCGCCGCGAAAATGTTTCAGTCAACGATAAATCGATTAGAGTATGAATTCAACACTTGGACAGTCGCCATCACGTGTAAGTGATTGTATTCATTCGACGGAAAAATTATTATGTACTGCTCACAACAATTAGAGACTCAGGAGTATTAACACGTTGACTGCACACACTATGCAGGCTGAAAACGTCACACCTTTTCAGTCTTTGATACGAGATGAGTGTAGTCATAAGATACCATTTTTAATCAGTGATGTTAAAAATTCTTCATACTTTTTTGATGGCTCTGTTAGCTCTTTTTAGATGATTTTACTAATACTATTCGTAGTCAGATAAATAACAACTAAATTTAAGTGTCAGTCATACATGGGTGACATGGCAGTCATAGTGTTAATAGGTTTGAAAATTGAAAAGTACCAAATGAATGAATATTGCCAGTCGTTTCTAAACAAAAAACGATGAAGACGAACTTCTGGTGTGCATTAGATGTCGCTACATGTAAGATCAGCTCGAAAACGTTAAATAAATATAATTTTTATCTCATCGAACTTAATTCGTCCCTGAAGATGCTACAACCATGCTGATCTCTGAACAAGTGTGATTTCTTGCTTCCTAGAATTTTGTATTAATCCCACAATGTAATACCGCTGCGTTTATGTTTACATTATGTACATATAAATCAAAACTTATAAATCATAGAAGTTTCTGACAGTTCACGAAAATTGAAACTTCTAATAACGAACAGAAATACTGAAAATGTCACGATTATTAAAATAAACAGAAATTGAGTTCGAATTCCACAATTCTTTCTCCGGCTAATTATACGGAAGACTCCTCTGACACAACTGTCTGATCTCCACACTGTTTCGTATAACGGATGATCCATTCTATTGGGATTTATGTTGAACGGCTGTACCCTCTAGCGACGATACACCTGACAGATAAAACGCACTCCGACGATACAACTTTTCCTTTACCTTTTATCTAACGTACTGCGGCCAACTATCACGATCAGTTCTCGAGCGGTTCCTCATCTTCGGGCTGTCACTCTCGATCATAGAATTCACGCGTCACTGAATGAAACTCCGTTTCGAAATTCGATACTACGTCCGCACCATTTCAGTCACTGTTTTAAGAACGTTCACTCAGGAGTGTATTCACTGACAGTTAAAAATCGTGAGAACCCCGGGCTCGTTCGAACGTTTCGAAGAGTTTCCAAAAAAATTAATTCAAAATTTCTCAGAATGATCAACCGTTCGATCATTCGTGGAGTCGATTAGCTTGCGGACACTCGTGACGAGAAAAACGTGAAAAACGAGGAAAACGAGGATACAGCCGCGCGAGTGACACGACGGTACGTGGCACGCGCCTACGACTGCGGGCAAAGCATTCCGACACCGGGTTCCGACACGAAATCTTCCGTTCGGCCGTGTCCGCCGGTGTTCGTCGATGTTCGACTCCGAGCACGTGGCCGCGACCACGCTGTCGCTTTCCGGTTTTCCGTCATCCCCCCACCCCGGCGACCGGTGTTTCGACCTTTCTCTCCGCACGAATTTGTCGCTACAATGTCCGGGGCCCTCTTATTTTGTTCGTTTCATCGTGTGCCACCGGATCAATGCTGTGACACACTTGCAGGGCCTGTCGAGCATGACAAAATATTGATGACGTCCGGTTCTGAAGATTTTTTTCAGTTTTTTATTTGGTGCACCTGACTTGTGATTGCGAACGGGTATTTTAGTGTGATTTTACCCTTTGACTACGAAAGGCGTATATATACGCCCTCACAGATTTATCAATATATACGCCCTCGCATGTCTATCAATATATACGGAAGGCGTATATATATACGCCCTCTAAATTTTTCTTACTATGACACATTTACTGTTTTACTAAACTGATCTACTGTTCGCATGTTTTTATAAGTTCTGTATGTTTTTTTAACGATGTGCGACAGCCAATCGCAGCGGCTGACATGCGAATATCGCGCCGTATATATTGATGGTTCCGTGCGAGAGTGCGCCACAGTCAAAGGGTTAACACATTCCGTGCCGCGTGGGTCGTATACGCCCCACGCACCAAATTCGATTATTCTAAATAAATGGTAATATTCTTTATATTCCAATTGAAACGAACGCCACGATAATAGTACCAAATGAATGGTATATCATAAGACAATTCAATGCTTGTGTTTTTACCGTTATGTATTTATAGAAACTTATTTTCGCGTGTGTGATTAGTTATGGAATTTTTCACTGTGGCATGGAACGTGTTATTGCGAGGGTTGAGACTATTTGGGGAGTATTTAACACGTTGGAGCGCCACAGTGGAAAATCCCGTAGTCAAACACTCGAGAATACCTTTTTATTATCACGTTGATCGCCACAGTGAAAACTGCCATACTTAATCAGACACGACATCATTTACTATTCTTTATATAAATCGTAAAGAAAAAAAAGATTTGAATATTCAATCGTGTTCTTCTGTTCCTACATTATTGTTACGTTATGAAGATTGCTCAAAATTTTGTGGCACTCAATTATTACTTAATTAAATTAAATTTGAGGTGTCGGTCATCGTGGTCACCACGACGTTCAACGTGTTATCATGTATCGTTTAATATATAAATATTTATTTATTTAATAATATACTTCTTATTTTGCAACATCATTGTAGCGTAGATGGGTCTCAAAATTTCAGAACGGTCTCATGGGTAGTCTGTTTGAATAAACAGTAACAAATTCATGCAATGTCACTGGTTTACAAAGTATCACTGCCATACACTTGCAGTCTTAACACTCTTAACGCGTGATTTTCGAGGATTAATTCAGCCCCTTATCAGGAGAATGACATCAGTCACTTTCTTGCTACCTAGGAGAAATATACACCTAATTTCGAGATATTTGAGGCTTTGCGTTTTAATGTTTATAAAAAATATTATTGTTTTCGATGCAGAAATTTATTTTATATTTGTTGTCTCGAGTACTCACCATTATCCTCATTATAATGATTTTTTTTACAGATGTTAACGTATCATTCTTTTTCGTATTAGACTGAACTTTGTATTAATAATCCTTTGTTACATAATTAACATACTAACATACTTCCAGAGCCTGTGTTAAGCATGACAAAATATCGATTACATCTCCCTCAAAGGATCTTCATTTTCAATGCAATTGACTTCTAATTATGAATAATCATTTGAATGTGATCCATCGTGAGTCAGATAAAAGCAGATCTCCAATCACATCGTACAAGAATAGAATCTCATTTAATAGCCAGTGCCTTATCCCTGGTAACCCAACGCGGCCCTATCAAATCATGCAAACTCCTCGACGGAATCTCAGCCGGTCATTATTCGACTGTTCCATTTTCAGATAACGATCATAAAGACTGTTTGGACATTGGAATACGACGCGAAGCAAAAGGAAGGCGATCGAGGAAAGGAGAAAGAATTGTCCCGGAGACGGTGGGCTTACAGGGTAACGGTGGACGGTCACGAGATTACTCGGGGGCGGTTTTCCACTATATACACCGTCTGCAACCCCCGCGACCATGTGCATTAGTATTCACGATGGATACTCGTTCGGTTGATGAGCTCAGGCTGACGTATCATCCCCCTTGCATGGAAGATAACCGCGCGACTTCCATGCTTCTCCCAATTTCTACGGGGGGTGACTTTAAAATTCAAAGTACCGTATCAAAAATTCTTAAGCGTTCTCGATAACGAGATCGTACCGATCGACGGTTCATCTTAAGGACGACGGAGGTTGGCGTTCCGTGATCGATGGCGACTTGTCTCGAGAACTTGGGAACGTTCCTGGAAGAGATCTTGTCTGATCTCGAAATTCGCGGAAAGGACGGTCGAAAAATTTGATATTTCTGTCTGTGATCGTGTGTACAACTTGAATTCGAATTCTAAATTGTGACAGGATTTTTACAGTGTGGTGTTTTATGCTGAGTAAAAAAATTAGACACTCTGTCGGGCGTATAACTGTTTATTCCGGGTTTTGTTTTTTACATACACGCGGATGACAATTGAATCGTTTATTATTGAAAAGGCGTATGTCTATATTTTGAGGAAAATTAAGTTATGCGGTTTGCTAACTGTAGATGCCTAGCCCAAAAAAGTGTCTTTTGGTGTCTCTTATCGATTCCGATTGAAAAAACTGAATAAACATTATTCCGAAAGATATTATGGTTTTTATTACCTAGTGTAAAATTTAAAAAAATGGACATATGCTGTTTCAATAATAAACGACTCAATTGTCGAGGATGTATGGTACTATGTTGCACTCGATTGACTGACCAGTAAATATGTCTGAAGACGTAGTTACACAAAATGAGATTTCAAGTCAAAACGCTCTTATCGCAGATTTTTGGTCTCCTTAACACTTTAACTGCCGCTGTCACGCACACTTGATATTTATCATTTCGATAACATCCGTCTAAAATAAACAAATGAGTATAACTGTGATTGATGGCAAATAAATATTCAAATATTAATAAGATAGAAACTGTATAATATTCAATGTAAAGAAAGTATTGTAATGTTTCGTTATTTAAGAATTTTTGCACAAATTGGCCAAAAACAGTTAATGTCTACAAAATATTCTGCAGCCGTCAAAGTGTTAACCCTTATAGAATCGTGCTCTAAAACTTACATTAGAGACCTTGTGGGGTACAGAATTACCCCATTTCATTTTGATGCATTTCTAGGCTACAGAATATGTATATAAATTTATTTAAATAAACAGACTTATACTTACACTGGTATTAAATAATTCCAACACTGAAAAGCAAACTTTATTCATTACACCTATTAGAAATAATTTTATTTTGCGAATGTTATGAAGTTATGCCAAAAAAAAATATGTTGTGTGGTACACCTATACCCCACACCGTCCTGTAAGCGTTAAATACAACTGTGGAGAACGGGAAAGGGCATGGATGACGAGTCTTGAACTGTACCCTTGATGACCATACAAGGCTACAGGTTCTAACCTTGATGACTGAAGGCAGAGTTCGTTTGCAGAGAGTGTGGTGTTTAGAAGGTCTCAGGAAAAACATCCTGCCCCAGTGTAAATGCTGAGTTGGCAAAGACTTCAATAAAAGGCTGGTTATCCAGAAGTTTCTTACGTGGCAACACCGTTGATTAACACTAAAGCTACCACGACCGGTCAAATGATCATTTTTAATCTTTTGATTAAAAATTCATTGTTATCGTTTTCGTCACTTGACTTTACAACTTTTCTTATAACATACATTTAAACAATTTTTGCCCGAATTGAATTGACTATTACCTGCACTCAATTGCAAAAATATTACTTTTATTTAACACTTTGAGTACCACGTCATCCATATTTGAGTGATACAAAAATTCAATCATTATTTATTTCATTACATGTAGTATTAATAAATATATGTAGGGTTTGATTGATTGTTTAATTAATTTCTATTTGTTGTATATGTTCATTGATTTTGTTGTATGTGTGTCGTATGTTACGTGAATGTGTACGTGTGACGTGTATGACGAGACTGAAGTGAGAAGTTTCTGAAAAAATCAAAAGGACAATCGTTAACGAATGTGGGAATGTGTGTGTGTGTGTAGAGAGCGGAAGCGTGTGTCAAAGGATCGAGAAATTTCGGGATCCTTCTCGAAGCGTGTGCCGTGTGTGACTAACGTCAGGTCGAATGTACCTTTTTCGAATAAGCAAATTGTTGAATTGTGTTGAATTGCGTTATAATAAATAATTATTCTTTGAAGCTTATTCTCTTTGTCGAAAACCGCTCATTTTGAAAAGCCAGATCCTACATATATTTAATAAGGTTCAATAGTAGCAGTAGAAAAATTATGAAAGTTATTGATATTATTGATTAAAACGGTACAATTTATAGTTATATTAATTCTGTATACAAATTTAAAAAGTTTGTAATGTTCAGCTAGTACACCGTTGGCAGTCAAAGTGTTAAAGACTGGTCATTTCACCGGTTCGGTAGAAATACGTATACATAAATTGTCGATAGGCTTAGTGTTAAACCCATCCTCTCCAATCTTCATCAGAAACGAAATCTAAACAATATTCGTGTCAATCGTTCCATCCAAACCAACAGTGCAAATCTCGTAGTGCCCATGAAGCGAGAAGGAAGGGGAAGGGACGGGAGGAAAATCCAATCGGTGCTGGAGTCGTTGCTCGTCATCGGCGTTCAACGAACCGCATCGGCGAGCGACGTCGAATCGGTAAGTTAGCATAAATGCGAGGACCGCTGGAAATCCAGAGTTTATCTGCGCGGGAGTTTCTCCCCGATGAGCGATTCGCATGTAAACGACATCCGGTATACTGCCCTTTGGCGACCGCTCGTAAAACCGAGGGCGAGGCACCTGCTGCCGCACGTTCACTCCTTCCTCTCTTCGTGGAAGAGGAGATTTCCAGGAGAGGACGACGACGACTCCGCGGGACGGAATACGCCACCGCAAATTCTATTTGCCCGATGGAAAACGCGCACCGTATGCCGCGAGGGGTTCTTGCAACTGTGTCCCACCCTGCAACGCGATCCATTCTGTATTTCGTTCCCTGCATACTGGGTGTCCCCTCAGTAAAAGTCACCGGCTTAACCAGGTATTCTTCTGTCACGGTACATTTTGGGAATTTTTTTGAAAAAACTTAAGAATATATTGCAGGCTGTGGCAGTTCTCCCTGCGCTCGCCATCAGAGGGACATTGGAGCAAGACGTTCTAACGAGTTCTCGTTTTATTTTTAATTCCTGTATTATACATCTTTCAAGCTTTCTGTAATTATTATACCCAGTATATGTATTGGATAGTCTTACGGATGAGTCCAACTAGCAGATCCAGGGTAGAAACGCTATCTAACCTCTTTCCTTCCCAAAGTACTGTGCAGCTTCATGACTGTGTCGGAATAGGTGGGCTTATTCCACTGTTAATCAATTAGATCCGCATTCCTTAGACTAGCCAACTTGTCATGTCTGCACAGTACCTTCTTCTCTCTATTGAGTCTCCTAACAAACCACCACAAGGCAAATATGAGTGACCGTTGGCCTTCCATGCCCTGAGTCGTAAGAACGGTAACGAACATTTTATCGATGTCGCCTAAATGCATTTTGGGAGTACCTCTTCCCGTTATTTCCGGTTATTCGATTTCGTGAAAGGTACCGTTGCCAAGACGTACGACAGACGTAAGTTTTTTAGTCAGTCGAAGTTGAGCGTCCATACGTTAAACAAGTTTTATTAAAATCTTGAAATCAATCTGTTTGTTTGTTTCTTTCATTGCCATTCTGTATCACCTCTTTCCACCACCGCAATATCTTTATGAAACTCTGGAGATTTATTTTTGTACATTGATACTACATTTACGAGTTTATGTACAAACTATAGTAATTATTATACTGCGGCTGTTTACTCAATTTGGTACATCTAACTTAGTGAATGATGGACATTTAAGAACACAGCGAAATAAAAATTCTATGTTTTAAACATTTCAAGGACCAAATGCTGTTTTAGTGGAGCTTTATTTATTTAACTGCATTAACGCAGGAAATGCAGAAGACTAAACACGTATATTTGCATAAACATCCGCAGTCTAGTAATTATTCACCGGGGAAGTAGACGGGTTGAAAAAATTGGCTCGCTGGGTAACTGGCGCTGAAGTCATCTGAAATGAAAAACTCAAAGTCTGTCTGTAACGAATTCAAATGCTCGTCATTCGAAAACGGTTCACCCGAGGACACACATTCGTCAGACCTTTTTCCCTGAAAATCATCTATAGAGCACGTGGTTAGGCTAACATCTCATAACCGGACACCCTGTGTAGAAATACACGTGTCCATGTGCGCGTTCGTCTCAGCCCGTACGTGTGCACGCGGATTCTAATGGATCCCCTGCTACGGAGCGTCGTAAATCCTGCGGGGAACTTACACCCCAGCATCGATTACGTCGAAGATATTTCCGAAATAATGGCTATTGCCGAGTTGACGGTAAACAGAGGCGCGAGGAATCGTGAAAACGAAGCTGTGCCGAATTTTTGGGAGGGGTTCCGTGGCCGTCCAGAGGTTAATTGTTTGGCCCTAGCCCGTTAAGTGGATTAGTTCTGAATTGGGGTGATAAGGAGAGTTTATGAAGGAGATGAGGAAAATAAAGGGATGTCTTGTTGTTCTTGCTTTTTGGGACGCAGGTGACTAACGTTTGAAATGCTGTGGCGTCTTACTGGCATTTTAACACTTTCATTCTCAGACAGTGGGTTGGTGACTCAAGTGGTCATACCTGCTATTTACGTGCAAGGTCCATTTAATCCCTCTAATTAATAACGAGATATTATTTTTAGTTTGATCACTAAAAATTAACTTAGGCCCATATGTCAATAACTTTTGTCATTTAAATATATTTTATAATATACATATATTATATTTAACAATGTATAATAGAGGCATTTGATCAATTAAACATTCTCTAGTTTAGGTTCTTTAAAAGAAGTCTGCTATTTTCGGTCTACTATTAATTTTTGTTCCTTCGACACGTTTAATGTGAACTACATGTTGTTAAAAACAATTTTGACGTAGAACACCGACTAATTTAATATAATGCCAACCAGATGATTCATGTTTGCAGTGAGGAGTATATCTGACAATGAGTCAAAAGCTGATAAGAAAGCTCATAAGAAAAATAAGTGTAACAAGGATATTAATGGTTGTATTATTCTCAAATAATTTTTTAACCTTTTTAATGCTCGTTTGTGTGCTTATAAGCATAATAACCAAAAGTCTTAATTTTACAACCCATTTTGAACCATACATTTTCAAAAATATAAGATTATGTAGGGTGTGACTACAATGATGATGCAACCGGACATGGGAAGATTCCTTGTGAAACCGACACCCTGTATGTCGTCTCACCCCTCATTCTAAATTCATTACTTCTCATTGCTAATTATGAATCCACAGTTATCGATTTAGTTTAACAAACGAGTAATCAGCCTCCAAAAAAAATTCTAACGAACCCCATCAGCCAAAAGTTCGCAGATAAAGCAAATGAAACGATCGAGACAACGGTTCAAGTTAAATAGCAAATTCCGTGAGAGACCACCTTTAAACTTTTACCTTGACGAAGCAAGTACACCGAGGAGGGTTTCTAACGAGAATCACCGTTTATCCGGTAAATATCGAACGGCTGGCAGGATCAAGATACTTCGCGAGCGTTTGTTGCCCTGATAAACGGCTGAACGAGGAGACTTAAACCCTGAAGACCGCGTTTCCGCGTACGGACGTTAAACCGGAGGGAAAAAGAAGCGTTTCATTTCCTCCGCCGTTTATCGGCCGCCCTGTAACGAGTGCTCGTTATTTTTTATTCCTTTGGCACAGTTCCGACCGACTTCCCCTGTCTCCAAAAAAAAAAAACATCACCCTGCAACCCCGTTCAGTTTCACCGTCGATGGTATATGAAAATCGAATGTCACGCTGGAATTTGAATAAACGCGCCCCGAACCGATGATCCCCTTAACGATCGTTCTCGACGAAAATATCGAGATTGTGCGTCAGGCTAAATCGATTCGCCGAAAAGGATAGAATCGTGCGACGAACGTATCTCAATAAAATCTGAGAAGTGCGCTGTATATCGGGCAAGAGGATCAGAAACCGAGTCATGAATATACAGGATGGTCCACGCGACTGGAACAAGGCATAACTCCTTTTTGATTGCAATTAGAACAAAATTTTAGGACTGAACCTTGAATATCTCACAAAGTAATCATTTTTCGATCACTTTATCCTAATACTTTTTTACGTGGAATGTCGAGAGGATTCGATCTATGCAACAAGAAATATACATTTCTATTTAAAATAATAATTCAATTGTTAAATGCACACGCATCGGTGCACTTGCAAACAATATATAGTCCTACGAATACAGTACTCTTCGAATCATTCGTCTTTTTCCTCTAATATTTTTTTGTAATTGCTCTGAGAAAAGAGCTATGACTTGTAACAGTTGCGCGGACCACCCTGTATAGGGAGATTCGCAATAACATGATCCATCAACATGCAGGAGCTCATTAAAATCTGAGACGATCGCTTCGGGAGCTCTCCTCAGCAAATTCCACAGTACGGGTAACTCCTTAATAGTGCCTCTATGATTTTTGTCTGAGTTACTCCTTTTCAACTATAACGGGTTGTCATCAAATAAATTATTTATTTATTGCTTGTAAATAATGAGTTCGTTCGACAATTAAATTGATTTTTAGTAAACGAACGTCCGGATGGACGATAGTTCTTCATTGACAATTCACCAAATGGTAACACGATGAACGCCGGTGATCGACACCTCAAATTTAATTTAATTAAATAATTATTGATTGTCGCAATATTCTGTGCAAACTTCATACTGAAACAATAATGTAGTAACAGAAGAACACGAGTGAGTACTCAAATCTTTCTTTTTTTCTTTACGATTTATATAAAAAATAGTAAATTATATCCTGTCTGATTAGGTATGGTCGTTTTCACTGTAGCGCTCAACGTGTTAAAGAAATTGCGGTACAACTCACAATATGTCAGTTTTGCAACCTATGGACCATAATCTTTTCTATGAGTACAATACTGCGTTATAAAACGACAGGTTATAATTTTAAACTCTAGCTTGAACGTTAAAAAATTATTCGCGTTTCAGGAGTTTACTAAACGAAAACATAAGACACGTAGCAAACAAATAACAGAAATAGGAATAATAATTTCAACCCAAGAATTGTTTAATTAAATGAATTTTCTGGCCCCTGACATAAGTGACTGTCACATCGGTGAACGTGCAAATTCAAAATTAGAAATGACTTCAATGTTCATCGCGTCCAGTAGTATCCTGAAGATCGCTGTGCATGGAGTGAACAGTTTATCGTATGAACAAAAGTTGGTGACAAATGGACACCATAAATGACCAACGGACGTACATCGACCACTGCATTCCTGCTGCAGGCAGCCAGGAATGCACATGAAATACTGCCGTCCGAAATAGTATCGCGGCATTCTAAATGAACAATTCATACTGTCCGCGACGAACTATAGATCGTAACTGTTCATTATGCCATCGTTATTGCTGCGTTTTACGTCTTTTCAAACTCTTCGGAGCCTCTCCGTCGTCACATAAATCAAAACCACGAAACATTTCTCACTCTCTATCAAGATTAAATACTAAATTTTTTTGCAATTAATTAGCCTAATACTAGCCATTGCAGAGACATCAGGAAGATTTCTATGATACTTTACCATGACGAAAGGACAAGCCGCGACAATATGAACGAATTTATGAATAAACTATTGAGACTTGGTTGGGTCATGAATAACTTTAGACATATAATAAATTTGTTGTTTCTAAAAATTCGAGTAATTTACCTGAGCTACTGATTTTTGCTTCATACTTAAAGGTAAGAATCCCTAAAACGTAGACGTGCTGCAAAAGCAGCAATAATCATCCTGTAATAAATCGTCAATAAATTTAACCCTTTATAACACCATGTGACTTGAAAATTACTTACCTACATATCTACATTTTTTAAATCTTACTTCATTTGTTTATCACTGTGTACAATTATATTTTCTCACTGTTCTGTCACCAAGCAGTCGGTTCGTTTATTATTATGTTTATAAATGTTAAAAATTACTTTTCCTTGTAAGTTATCTGTTATTCTTATAAGAAGATACTTTGACAGGCCTAATTTGTGCGGCAGTACAATAAAAAATGGCGCCGTGGAGGCGATCCCACCGAAGATCGATAATACGCGCCGCAAAGTATCATAAAAGCTATTTTATTGGTTAGATTCGACTGCAGTCTGCTATTTCGTCGGCGATATTTCTCACATAGGTGATACGACGTCGTTCAAAGCGAAAGCATTCGCTTTTCCACCCCAGCTACAAGGAGTTAGCTCGCGACAGCAAGAGAGAGAGAGAGAGAGTGAGAGGGTGAAAGCAGGAATAAAGAAACAACCCTCCTCGATATTCGGTGTGACGCATCAGTATTCCGAAATCGCGTCGGCCGTTCGTCTTTCGAGACAAGAATTCAAACCATTTTGAACGAATTTTCCGGCAGGCACACGGACGGAAAGTTTACGATGACTCGCCCTTTTCCTCCCCGAGAGGAAGACGCCCGTCGTCCCTCCTACCCCCGCGCGTGTGCTCTCCTCCTAATTGTCGTCGAAACAATAAGGAGTCGTGAAAAGTTTTTTGCTCCATCTCCAATTTTCCGCTGATGGCGGTGCTCCTCTCGGAATGCCGTGATATTTTCGCTGTTAATTCGACCCTTCCACTTTTACGGGTCCTTTTCACGATTCCTTAACCTCATCCTGAGAAACGTTCGGCGCACTCGAAGAAACGGAATAACCGCTGCGCCAGGAGCAACTTGAGAGACTGGAAAAGCTCGGAGAAAGTCTGAAAACCGGTTGCATTTATTTTTAGATTGTTAACAATTTAAAGGAACGCTTCACGGATTATATGAGATCGGTGAAACAGCGCGAGGATTAAACCTCTTATGAAGAGTTTAATAGCGATGTCAGTATGCGCACGCTTTGCGAGAGAACGTACGACAGAATGAGTAAAGAAACAAAAGAAAGGGGATAGTATAATTATGGTGTCAATCGGGAGATTGCGCACACCAACCGCGGTGGATATGAATCTCATTAATACACTGATTAACACGTTGAATTTGCGGTGGTCATCGGTGACTGAAGCTGCTGATATTAGCGAAAGCACTCGAATCAAATAAATGGTATCTTTTGTAAAATGTTTTATATTATTTATGTTACGACTAGACTGAGGATGTTCATGCAAATATCTGTTTTTATGCTTCAATATTTTTTCTGTGAGTGTAGTTACAGAAACGGAAGTTTGACCAAACTGTGTTATGTCCTTTAAATGTCACAAAATATGCTTTCACTTTCCTGGCATTATTGAAAGTGCATTTTCCACATGTTTCAATATATTACATTGCATAACCATCCACAGTTTAGTTATGACATTGGTGTAAAGTAACTAATACATCACAGAACGTTTAAACAATTTTATTTTTTAAAATACATACGAATTACATACGTATGTCGCGATGTATCGTATTGAAACAAGACAAGCAATTACAATCTTCACATAATGTTACTAATTTTTGGTAGATTGTTTGCAATCATTCTAACGGAAATTTTAATATTTATTTTGTAACATATCTTACAAAATTGTGTTACTGTGTTCACTGCTCTTGGAATCTTTTTACTTTCGTGGCGTGCTTCCCTGTGTAAACTTGTACTCGAAGAAAATGAGTAATTCGCTTCTTTATCTCGGCATGGAGTTAAGTGCAGAGCTAATTTCATCCGGAAATTACGTACGCGATATCGATCAAACGTACTCCTACGATAGCAAGATAAATGCACAAGACATGATAATGGAGTTCCATTTAATCGTTTTATATATTTTACCAGAATATGCATCGCATAACAAAAATATTGAATGTCGTGAGGTCACCAGTCACCAGCGCTAGTAATTTAATTTTACCGTACATCTATTATTTCTTATAAAATTTCAAAAAGCATTAACATAGATGCAATAGTATTAAATATAAATTGTACTTATGAATGGTAAAAACACTTTTGCTCCAGGATTTATATTCGAAAAAACAAATTCTAAGGGGTCTGACTAGGTATGGCAGTTTTCACTGCGGCACTCGACGTGTTAAAAGCCGTGAACTCTAAGCTTCTGACGTCCACATGCACCTTTGATGTCTTATTCCTTCATTCTCGATAGTTATAGACGTATCGTAAAGCTACAGCAAGGCACGCGATCTCAGTGATCCTAATAGCCATCCTTGGGCGCAGGACACCCTTCGCATACCTGAAATATACGCAGCAAGATGGCCGGGAGTTGCAAATAAGGTAAATGCAGATTGCAACATAACAAATACTTAATATACAACATTGTGATAACCGATGAACATACATGTCAAGTCTTTTTTATGATTTTAATGCAGTTTTGATATACAGTAGGGCCTCGATTATTCGAATTGTAATTAATAATAGATGACTCACACTGTGACCGTGTTTCGCATAAAATTGATAATTGTATTTTAAAATATAAAATACACGGTGCTGTAAAATTAAATACACAGTGTCGATAATGATAATTTTAGCTTGAAACTGACATAAGATGTGGAATTTTCGGATGATCGGTGTTGGGATACTCGAGGTTATACTGTAATATACATATAGAACTCGAAAACATTTTATAACTATATAAATTTTTTAAAAATCTACTCATACAGTGAAATTCGTCATTTAAGAAGACACAATTTATATTTCGAATTTTTAGTCTGAACATAATTGTATCCGAGATGTTCGATAAAATAACTTCTTCGGTTCTAACTTTGAGGGCTATTCTCGAATATTTTTCGAAAGATTTTCAATATTTTTTCGAATTCTGTTTATATCAAAATTGTATCAAAGCCAACGTGTGTTACTTGGGTGATGTCTCTTCCTAAACAGAGTTCACGCTTAATAAGCTGAATACCGCAGTGAAAACAGCCATAACTAGTCAGACGCGCGACAATTATATCAATACTTACGACTTTTGGTGAAGTTTGAAGGCCAAAATATTAGTAAAAAATTCATGTTCATTTTCCAGATTGATGCAATTTTGTCCAAAATCCCTTCTTTTATAACACGTACTACTAAAGTCTTCTTCAGCTTTTGATTTCAGATAATTTCAACGGCACTTACCTTGCGAGTCATCCGAGAAAAATTTGTTGAACCTGTCTACTTCTCCCACGAATAATTACTATAGTTCCAATGATAACACTGTACAAAAATTCATGAATGTAACATAATCGTAGATGAATAAATCCGTAAAGTTTCACAAAGATACGTCGCTTACTTTTTTCAAAAAAAAAATCCCCAAGTACACCCTCAAGAACGTGAGTTTAAATAGTTCCATATGTCCTTACATATTCATACGTATCAATAATTATAGAATAAATCCAAGCTTTATTGAACAGATGCACGCCTTATCTTCACTGAATTCATAGTCTCGCCGCGCATAATGATTCTACGAACACAAGCCGACTCGTTCATTGGATGTCTCTTAATGTCCACGTAGAATCGTCTGGAACGAGACACGCTCGGCTGAATTCGGTACGATAATCGTTGCGCGTCAGACTTTATACCTGAAATGAATACCTTTGCCGATTACGCGAGTCGCGCTCGTTCGAACACGCCATAATTCGAACATTTACAACTTCTTCAACGGCACGACGATATAAAGATTTCAAAGTGAACGCCGTGTGTCGTTGAAGAACTTTCAAAATCACATTTCATGTTTATGCAGTCGATTATGGCCGAGGAAAACCTCCCCCAGTGGAGGAAATCGCATCTGTTCACTTTATAGCCCCACTCAAACGCTTGCTCCGCGGCTAAACCGATCTAAAATCTGTTGATGATTATCGAATTTCTCTGCAATGCTCGTTGCACTTCTTCTTCATCGATCCAACGACCGGTCGACATGCATTTTCATGCAACACGTGGCATGCAACTCGGTGCATCGAGTTGCATGCAATGTCGCGTGTCTCCAAATGAAGCGTAAAACGAGTGACAAGCAGTTGCACCTGTTTTCTAGGGAAACGAGAATCTCCGTGCAACAGGAGTTCTGTCAGATCCATTTGCATCGGGAACAAAAAATTATTCACCCCCTATGACATTTCCTTTTGTTCAACATTTACATTGTGTCTGCAGGCGCAGAGTCTGGAAGCTGGCTGGAACAATGCAGCGCTTTAGAAGACATTTCCCTTCTGATTGAGAATGAAGATCAAAATTGTTGCATTTACGGTGCAATCGTTGCAGCGCGAAGCGCGTAATGTCGCGAAAAAACGGGCTACCGTCTGAACGACTTCGGTTTTACGGTTCGTCGACAGCTTCATTTCGCGGCTTAAGGTCCGTTCATATCTTCGGACACTGAACGTGTCAGACACATATTCTTTAACACTCCATAACCGGAATTTACTTGCGCATGACGAGAATGATACATTAGGTAAATGATAAATATAGATCATAAAGTTTGTATCGCGGGATATAAATATAGTAATAAACGAACGGACTCCCCGGTGGCTGTATAGTCGTAGAATATAATTATGCACTGTGATAAAAAAACGAAATAACACTTAAAACATATGGACATATAAATATATAGGTAGGTAACTTCCAAGTCACATAGCGCTATAGAGGGTTGATACACTATCTATGAGAGCTTTCGTATCTAACATTATATAGCGGTAGAGGCAGCTTCAGAAAAGATCCGCACCAGAAGGACATTCCTTTGGAGAATATTTTATTTGAGCCTGTACGTGTCTGTGCCTATTTGTCCTGTTGGATAACCAACCAATGCTATCAATTGCTATGTCCAACTCATCGTATACACTGAGTCAGCTTTTCTTCAAGATTTTCCAAATAGAAGGCTTTCTATAAACGAACTGTGCCCTTAGTCATCAAGGGCAGGGTTCATTAAAGCTTCCCTTTCACTAGTATAGCACATGGGGCCAATTTTAATCTTTGAATGCTAATATTTCGGAAACTACATTGAATTGAAGCACCTGCTTTTGGATTAAATGGAACCTAGAGGGACACTAGTACGTGCAGGTGTAAATTCGTTAAGTGCAAGTGTTAAAGTCCTTTGAAGGTCAGTTCGATTTTTTTAAATGACACAGTATATCTTCTTTTTTCTACAAAATGGTAAAACTTAACGAGACAAATTCAACGACCTCATATGTTGCACGTTTTTATTAGAAAATACGGCGACAAAGCGTAAATGAACATTCCATTTGAAGAAGTAACGTGGGCATCTTGCATTCATTGCTACCACCCCAACACTAACAAGTGGTCTCTTACTATTGTGCCTGTACCATTTGTAACAAGATGGATAACTATTCACCAACAGAAATTGTGGACATTCGAACAATGGATGATAAAAAATTCATAGAATTAGTTAGAGAACATACATTCTCTTTCTATTTGTCCCCTTTTGAGCAAAGGCTATACAGCAAACCGTTTTTTTATACTTTTCTGGTCTTCCTCTTCCAGTAATAATGCAATCATGGATAAGCCTTCAGAAGATAAATGTTCAAACATTTTTGAACCTGTTAACCAGATCGTTCTTTGTTTAGGAGCGCCCACTGTTTGTAGTCAAAAACGGACAAATATGAGGTAAATTGTCTCGTCCATCACAGAGACACTTTCAAATTACACATTAAATCATCTTCTTCGATGAACTGCTTTAAATATTTGTCAGCAAATACTGTGAGAACAATTAACAGGCGTCTTGTTTATGGCGGGGCAATTTCCACAGGACGAGTTACCTCGTCTTCTCCGGTTAAAAGGTTAACAATAAATGTCCTGACGTCGTGTTGCGGTCCTCTGTGCAAGCAGCAGCTTTTCCGTTCTTATACAGTAGAACCTCGATTATCCGAACTGTAATTAGTAGCAAGACGACTCACGTTCTAACTGCATTCTGCATACAAATTTTAATTTTAAATGAGAATGTAAAATACCTAATGGTACGAAATTAAGTACACGGTATCACTAATGGTGAGTTTAACTTGTAATCAACACAACGCGATCAATTCTAGGATGATCAGTGTTTAGATAATCAAGGTTCTACTATATTATCGAAAAAGTCGTGTCTGCCGCGACAAGTGTCCGACGCCTTCGACGTCCACAGATATGAATGGACCTTTAACGGAGACGTTAAACGGTATGATAAATCGGTCAATCTATTCACGTATTTATTTATCTATCCATCAGCGCGCGACTGCTTTTTCCCGAGGAATACGACCCCTTCGGTGTATTACTTTTAATTGAATTCCCGCGATGAAATTTCATCCGGCCGGAGCGGCTCGTCTCGCTTGTATTAAGTCGAGAGACCATTTCGCGGCCATCCTTTCTATCCTCCGCTCTCGTTCCACCCCCTCGACACCCTTTCCATCCCCGCGATCTTAGCCCTCCTTTCTCCTTTGTGCACTTGATTTCACCGGGCGTTTTGCGTGTACTCGAACGGGCGTTTTCAGCGGCGAAGTGGCGCGAGTCGTTTATGAAGTGGAACGATCTCGACGGAGAACCCGAACCGACACTGTCTCGTCTGGGAACACGATACTCTGATAATCGCTTTTCCATCGATTAGCGATGAAAACGTTGCTCGATCGATCGTGAGGCAGAATTTAAATGGAATGAAGATAGCGGTGGTACAAGGTGGTCCAAATTGAGAGGAAGGCAGAAATTTATATAGCATGGATACTATAGAGAGTGTTAAAAAAGGGTTAAGAATTTTAAGGGCAGGCAGTACACACAAATGGAAGAAAGAAGTCCTAGTAAACGTGGGTCAAAATTATAAATAATTCTCTGTTTCGGTTAAGGGAGTAAAGGGGTATTAGACGGCTAAAATCGACGGTTTCTTTTGCGCTGTATTGAAGAGTGACTAATACATCAAATCAACTGAATTATTTATAGTTCTTTACTGTGGATATAACGTGTATTTTATAATAAAAAAAACTCTAAAATATTAAAGATTAAGTAAACTACAAAGCGCCAAACTGGGCGCTACACAATGCGCAGGTGAACATGATTCCAGTTGAATGATTCATCAGAGAGCAAAATCGTTGTAAACAAGTATTCTCTGACTCAAAATCTACAAGGTGAAACTTCCTTGGAAAATTGTAATAAAAATTAGCGAAGTTGTACAACCGATATCGAATTTGTACATTTTCTCTGTAATAATCATCTGAAGAAATGTTTAATAAAATTCTTCAGAGGTCTGAGATGTTGTTGAACGACTTCCACCTTGTAGAGAAACGTGTTATGCAGGTTCAATTAAAATTTCAACTAAAAATATCGATCCTTTCTCGATTTATGATTATACGGACATTCACCTTTCATCGATTTCTCGATTAGGTACAATGTTTGAGGAAGTTCACTGCCATGAGAAAAATAGAAGCACGATAGCAGTCGTTGGCATTCCTTGTATATAAAATAGAAGATCAAGGTCGAGCTTCTTGCCACTCAAAGGGTTAATGAAACCTACCTGATCGTCCCTCCTGCGCTATCTTGGTAGAACGACATGGTTATTGCCTTCTGTACTAAGAGCCACTTTCGTGGGACACGTCGGATCACGCCTACTGTGCTGAAAGCCACTTCGGTGACAAACAAATTTATGAGTTCCTAGCCCTCAGTTTATGTATAGAGCACGGCAGATAGAATTAATAAAAATCCGTTCACTTCTGAAACAAGCGTTGGATGAAGCATGCCCAGTGAAAGTAACAGGGAAGATTTAGCATAGAAAAATGGATGATGCTTAAGTTATGCGAGCGAAGTCTCTTGTACGAATAGGCTAAACGTCGATAATATTTAAATCATGCCCGCCGTTTCCTTATGAAAACGGGATTCGTTTTGAAACTGGTTACGGGACAAGGAGTCAACGCGAAGGCGGACGCTGGATCACGGCGACGACAGGTGCGATTAACGAGCGTTTCACTGAAGTTTGGGTCTGACGCCGACCGCTAATTAAATTAATTTCGAGATAACGCCCAGCCTGCCGCCGTCGCCCATATCTAAGCTGCCAGTCACGAATCCAGCGACGATTAGAGTGGGGGAAGTGTGGTTGAGCAATGACTAGGGGAATTCGAACGGTGGTATTAACGCAATTATTTAATTAATTTCGCCGCGCGACCCGAAAAATCTTGTTACGCGACCCGTGAAGCGTAGGGCGGTGCAGAGGGCGAAACTGGCAGCTTGATGTATTAGCTCTTTATTCTGAAAGTGGCATGAGTCAATTTTTCAGGAAACATGAGTTAATGCTCTTTCGAATACAAGTAGAGGTGAATTTACAGTGACTCACCAGTTTGTTCACATCATTATGTTATTTCAATATTCTTCTAATTGACAATTTTTTAAGGCAATGTTATTCGAAGCGAGGATATGGCATCTCTAATAAATAACATTTTAAATACGCTTGAAAAATTTGTAGTTGGTTGGTTGCACTAGAATTAAGACAGAAAAGTAATTACGAAAATATTTGAATAATTTCGTGACTCACTGTATCTCTCGGGAACATGTAAATTAGGAAAGAAAAGGAAAACAAAAAGGGAAATATAAAAACAACTTATTATACTATACTTAAAAGGACTAGTTTAACTTTCATCCGCCCCACGTGTCAATTTAACACATTTTTCTGACAAAATGCGACGAATGTGAAAAAGCAGTATGCCTTGCATATCGTTTTAGTATTTGTGATCAATGCTAACAAGCTGAACAATCTTATGGCTGAATGCACAAAAATTTCATTTCTTTTCTTTCAGTAAAAGAATTTGCAGATTTAAGTATTTATTCTTTACCACTTTGTCAATTTGAGACTAAGGGACGTATTAAGTTTGGAAAATGAGAGGCGGATGAGGGTTAAAAACGAAAATCAAATGTATAAAGCAAAAACAAGATAAAAAACGGTATGAAATTATTAAACTATTTCAAAAATGCTACAGATAGGAACTAGTAAGTTCATCAGATTGTCTGCTGAGCATTTAGAAGTGTTCATACACTGAGTTGTCCTATATTAGATCTTAAAGTTACTGCATAACGTATGTTATAATACTAGTCTGCTGCCTGATGACACCTCAAGTACACTGTTCATACTTTAATTACCGTAATTCTTCTGTCTTGTATAATTATTTTTAATTGGTGACAGGCACGGTACCGCAGTAACCATTCCCTATACTCTACTGACCTCGCAGTTAGATCTTTAATAGAAAGGTCAGTATTAAATACTACCAATGGACATCACCTAATTGACACACACCGATTTTTACGCAATTTTGATAGAATTTAGATCTCGAAAAAATATTGAATATGTGCTTTATTCATCGACAAACATTTATGTTGGAGGAGTGAGAGCAGCCCTCAAATTTGGGGTTGAAAAAGCTATTTTACCGAATATCTCGAAAACTATTCGGTGTAGGCGTATAGCAGTGCGTACAGCCTTTGTTTCTCTTCCAACTAGTGTGATGGATGATTGGGATATGGCTATTCACATCTTGAACATATCCATGCTTATCAAGATGCATGAATTGTATAATAAG
Organism: Macropis europaea; assembly: GCA_916610135.2. Classification (NCBI taxonomy): domain Eukaryota; kingdom Metazoa; phylum Arthropoda; class Insecta; order Hymenoptera; family Melittidae; genus Macropis; species Macropis europaea. The sequence continues at coordinate 16,453,338 of OU744345.1, read as the reverse complement.
CGTTTGTATTGATACAAACGCTTCGAGCGGTACTGGACCTGATAATTTGGTTTCTTCGAGCTACGGATCCACCTGAAGCGATACACTTTTATTAAGCTGTTGTTGGCTCTGCTACTCAAGGTTCCATAGAAATAGATTTTAATTATTTTTACTTCTCCCATTACTCAGCGCTATGATCCCATCGTCAGGCTGCCGAAAAGCAGAGTCTTATTTTTCTAACGGAACGACAAATTCCAGCCGTAGAAAGGAAGAAAATTCAGCGCACGTGTAATCAGGTCGAATTTCTTCGGGGAGTGTACCCGAAGGGTCAGCATCGTGCAGAGACTTAAGGAGCCATCTTCCACGGGCGCGAAGATCGAGGAAATTGCCGCTGGACGGCTCTCCTCGCTTAGAAACGGCGAAATCTTATTGGACCGTGCCTTGGCTCCTTTCAATTAACGCCTTTCCCGTCTTCGAGATACGCCTCTCCCTTTCCCTTTGTTCCTGCGGAGGTTCTCGACAAAGAACCGCTCCGGTAATAGCGTCTCGAGCGAGACGAAAATAATCGTGATGCATCGGACGAGGACGAAGAACGAAAGTACGGAGGAACTCGAAGGGAGAGCGCCGTTGAAGGGACAGAGACGGGAAGAGAAAAGTCTTTATCACGGCGGAACGTCTTGGCTTGGAGAACGGCAATGTTGAAGGAGTGGTAAAGAGGGAGCAGGTGGATAGAGGGGCGCAGGGTTGGCGGAGAGGAGAATCAGCGAGAGAGGATGGCGTGTTATGGGGTTTTCACGGGTGCTCGGGAATTTGCATACAGAGCATCTGTCACCAGCCCCTTAGCTGGCTTCGGCCATTCTCCACTTGGAATATCTCCTGCCGCGGATCTACGGGATAATGGGGACCATTCTTATGGTAAACCAGGGGGTGCCTGTGATTCGGTCGCGACTACTTCGTTCCCGTAAAGCTACACCGATTTTCTGAACGCCGTAAGGTGCACGCGGTTCAACTACGACGGTGACTCGTCTATTGCGAAGAATCTGGTGCAGTTTCAGCGTCGGGGTAGAGAATGTACGTGCTCTGGCGTATAGACGTTTTATTCTGTAACTTTTGGGATAGACTCTCTTACTCTCTGTGACCAACACTTTTTCTGGCGGTCGCAGGCACTCCTTAGGCTGGTTTGCATTGGTGAGTTACTTGTACCAATTACTTTTACAAGTAGCTGGCCCAGCTAGACTACTTGCCCAGCGTCTGACTACTGAAAACGTGGAATTGCAAATGATCCAAAAGAGGTCTTACCCAATTTTTAGTTATCTTTGTACTATCTTAAATAAAATGATTTGTCGTGTCATACTGAACCTACTCTTGATGACTCAGGGGTGCAGGTTGTTTCGTAGAAAACGTTTTGTTCACTGAAAGTGGGCAAACAAGTTGAGTCAGAAAATGGTGAACCATCCAACACCAGCTACAAAAGCAATAATTGCCCAAGTCACTCACAATCAGTAGATTTCATAAGGCAGTCACTAGTCTTGATATTTTTGAGGAAACCTTTCAAGACCTTTTTAATTAAAAATGATAAAACATGGTAATATATTGTGGACCAGTGGTCAACGACCTCAATAGCGTAGAGGATGTTCGAAAAGTGATGTAGACCTGTTACAAATAAACAATCTGGGTAAAATATGTCGTGTTTCTATAATTAAAGCTCTTATAACAGATGCGACTGGATGATCCTATGCTTGCTTAATTCTCAAATTGTATTATAAACCAGAAAATATGAGCTCCATACATTCGGGTCACATTTGACCCAAACACCTCAACACTGAGTTCCGCGTCACCCATACCTGGGTGACAGATAGATTCAATCTTTATTTATTTCATCCTGTAAAATATTAAAAATATACCTAACTAGCTGTAATAGAAGCAGTAAAAGAAGGATGAAGCTTACGGATATTATTGATTAAAACAGGTAGAATTCCGGGTTACATTCATTTTACATAAAAATTGAGGAAGTCTGCCATTTCCAGTTAATGGAGCGTGGCACTCAAAGTGTGAAGCGTAAAGTCGAACGGAAGAACGCTTTAGGCTTGAAAATGGAAGCTCTATTCATAAGTGGGAGTATAATCTTGAACAGCAAATAGTACAGACACCGAAAATAGGCGCTCCAAGGTACCTTGTCGTTTACACAGGCATATTAAAACAATATATACAAAAAATTTCGTTTCGAACGTTTTATCATTTTGAAAATTAGAATCGAAGTGACAAATAATGTGCATTAGGCTTGAGAATGGTAAGTCTATTCATAAGTGGGAGTATAATCTTGAACAGCAAATAGTACAGACACCGAAAATAGGCGCTCCAAGGTACGTTGTCGTTTACACAGGCACATGAAAACAATATACAAAAACAATTTTGTTTCGAACGTTTCATCATTTTGAAAATTAGAATCGAAGTGACAAATAATGTACACAGTATGCTGGGGTGCATAGTAAAGGACACTTAACAAAATTAAAAGGATGCGACCTTGGGGTACGCAGTCTCCGTCTGCCTGCAACAGCGCTATCGATTACCCATAAATTCTTTCGCCGTCTGAATAACTTTTTCGTCTTCAGAACGCGCACGGCCTCCATATTGGTATCGCGTGACGAAAGATCTCGCGTGATCGATCTCGATCGCCGAAGAACTTCACCTTAGACTCTCGATCGACCATCCGGTCGGCCGCGGCTGAGCTTGCGAACCGAAGAGGAAGGTTTGGCTAATGAGCGAAGATAAAACCCTCTCGAAACTGATTACCGTACGTACCACGGTTATTGTCTAACCTGATCGGGGCAAATTACTAGCCTACGAAACCATGAACGCACCCGTGAAGTGTGAAGTCGGTAACATTATCATACTGATCGTGCTCGGACCGTTTCGAAGTACACCATGCATCCCCGCTTTATGGATCAATCTACGATGGTATCGTGTGAGCTGTTGCGGGGACACAGAGATTAGGCACCTCAAGGTCACTTCTCCCTTCATTTCGTCAAATATTATTCAAGTTATGTCGTAACGTGGGATATCCATTACACAGGATATTCCAAAAGTAACTTAAAATCCGAAAGTAGCATATTTCTCATGGCTAGACTGCGAATGGTTATGCAATTATACATTTTTAGGGTTAAATATTTTTCATGTTAATGCTGGTATAGGAATGAAATTTTGACAAAGCTGCACCTTGTTCTGTGAATGTTTAGAAAGTATACTTTTCCTTTTTTCGCGATGTGAAATGTCCGTTTTTCAGATACTTGGGCATGATAAATTGCATAAACATTCGCAGTCTATCCGTGAGAAAAGAATTTGGAATAGTGCTGATACATTCTGTGTCAAAAGTATAAAACACTTATGATATTCACTAATAATACTCTTAACACTTTCACTGCCATGTCACCCATGTTTGGATGACACATAGATTCGATTAAAAAGGGTATACTTTGTGTTATAGTCATATTGTATAAATATTTAGAAAGTTTGTTACTTTCAGCTAATTTAATGTAGCAGTTAACGTGTTAAATACTTCTATTTTAATTGCGGTGATTTTCAAAGCGACAACAAGAAAATCAGCATTTTCGAAAATTTTACCAGCAAGCATATTCTTTGAGAAAGTGCACCTTCGTCATTGTATATTGCACGAGTTCCAAATGGAGAAATCTTCAAGTTGTACATGAAAATGATATTTTCAAATTACCTAAGGAATACAACAAAATGCTAGAAGAAAATGTGGCTACATCTCTATGTACATTTCAAAGAAACAAATTTATTTAATTATTAATAGAAAATGCTTGATTGAATTCTTATCCTCAAAAACGGCACTAGCTTTCCGGACGACCGAATAATTGTCGTAAGGAACGGTAACAGAAATGCAAAGAGACCCTTTCCATTATTAGCATAAGCCTCGATTTCCTCATCAGCATGCAGAGCCACGAGCACATTTTCTACGTGCACCTGGCATCCAGCGGCTATGACTCGGCCGATTATGGGCTCTGGACCGGCGAGCAACGGATCGATTGTCATTCCTCGTGTCAGTTCGATTCCATCCGTGTCCGTAATTTTCCTGATCCATGACTCTCTGCCCATCCCGGTCCCTTCTCTCCGTTTCTTCCGACCCTCCCAGTGTGTATTACCTGTGTTCCTTTTCGCTCAGCCGAAAATGGTTTTCCAGGCACGAATCGCGGAACACATTGAAATTCACCGCGATCCTCGCTTTCCATCTCTATTCCCGTCAGCCAACACCAGAGCCACGCGCTTTGATCCGAAGGCGAAGAGCCAAACCTGCAGACACCCCCGGAGCACACCTATACACCCGCTGTTTTGCTCTCGAGGCACATCCGCCTTTGTTCGCGACGCCCTTTAATTTAGCTCAGTCTTTCTTGCTATATTTTCGCCAGTCTCTCTCGTTCTTCTACCCCCCGACATCATGCTGTCTCATCTTCTCCCCCTCTGCTCTCTATACTCGACGTTTTTGTCTTCTACTCATCTTCTGCTGTTATATTCTACTTTTTTGATTGGCACAGGGATTGGGGTTTTCGTTTTCTGTGATTGTTGCTTTTCTTGTCTCTTCTTTATGGTCTGGTTTCCTCTACTTTTGGATTTTGTTTTAAATATTCTGATTCTTCTGGAACTGCCTTGGTAGTTTTTGTATCGATTTCGGTTTTATGTTGGGTATCAGTGTTTTTGTCTGTTGCTTGTGTGCTTTCGTTTTTTCCTCTTTTTGTCTTCTATTTCATCAGGTTGGTAAGTATGAAATGTCCAATATGGTAGATATACAGGTTCATCATAATTTGATAATACTGAAGTGTTATAGAATAGCACTTGTGGTGCATCGACAGAAAGTTGGAAGCCTGCTGAAAATAATTTATTTCAGTCTTAAATGGCAGATTGTTTGGCAAAGCAAATAGTGGATCATAATCTAATTCGAATACTTCTTTGCGAATATAAGTTAGAAGAATGCGCCGCAGAGACCAATCCAAATATCAATAAAGCAATCATGCAAGGAATGAACGTGATCGAAAAATACGATAAAGAAGCTGAAAATAAAAGTCTACCTTATGGAACCATTTGCAAGTGAAATGAGGCAAAATGTAGTAATACCAGAAATGAGGAACTTAACGAGAAACTCACAACTAGAGTGCCCATGTTGGTGGAAACAGTAATGAAGGAGTGAGAAAGCTGTATCAGTGTAATGCTTTGATTTTTCATTAAATTCTATGATGAGATTTATAACAGAGCAATAAATATACATTTCCTTTGTGGTATGAAAGTCTGTTCTAATTCTTCAATGATTTCATGATCTTATTCAGGTTTATTTCAAATTTGATAAGTGTCCTAATACTTATTGACGGGGGTGTACATCTCTTTCATGCGGTCAAAGGATATTGAAATCGTCAAAGTGTATTTGAATTTACAAATACAAGTTTTTATAAAACTGCAGCTATTGATAGCTTCATTAATAAATCGGTCGTTTCATGCGCACCGATCTAATGTATATTTCCTTTCTTCCACTCCCCATCTGGTTTTTTTACAGTCAATTTCCGTCTTATTCTGGCTACCGGCGTTTCCATTCCTTCCAATTCTTCCTGTTCAACTCTATTTCCGTCTCTGGTTTTCAGGTTTATCCGATGCATCGATTTGCCGAGAGCGATTGCCTTCCCGTACAGCGAGAATTCGCGCGGAACTTCGATTACGAACAAGACAGACTCTCATCAACGGATACTCAGATATGCATGGACTCTCCCATAGCTATACCTAGACTTACTAATCAAACGGACTGAAACGGCTCTAATGAATCGGACGATGGGTTGGGCTGGAACCTAGAATCCAATGAAACGTTCGGGTAACACTGTTCTATCGCCAGAAGCGATGTAAGTGATGAATTTAAGCTATTTTATACGTTTTAATTGGTTGAATCATGTTACCTTTTATTTTCATGTAAATTATATAGATACGTGCTATCAATAGAATTTATGATTACTTTTTTAATTTAGAGGACGTTTTAGATCTATCTTTGACCTTAGACTTTATAGTATCCGGACACCCAGCAAATTAGAACATTGTTTGTTAACAAATATTGTTTATGTTGTTCAATAATGGTAAACATGTAAATGCCCGGATACTCTTGGACGGTAGCGTTTGTCAGTCAACGTGTTAGTTAAATGATTATTGATTTTCAGAATATTCTCAGCGAATTTTAGATTGCAAGATTAACATAGAAAGTTTTGTATACGATTGAGTACTTAGCATTTTCTTTCTCTGTGATTTCCAATCATAATACTAATTTCTATCTTGTCTGATTAGGAATGGCTGTTTCCACTGTGACAGCCGACGTGTTAACTCATTCTTTGCCACAGTGAAAATTGCCATACCTAGATAGACAAATTCTGAAATGCTTTTTGAATACAGATTATTGAGATTAAAAATACTGAATCATACGATCGTACAATTAACATTTTCAGGTGTTATATTGGCATCAGTATCAGCCAAAATTTTATGGGAATTAATGATTACTTAATCGGGCAATATTTGTCAATATATATTAATAACAAAATGTAAAGACATATGTCTATAAATGTTACAAATTCTTATTATATGACGTGCTTTAATATTATCATCAGTTTATACAGAGCCTTGAAAGTAACTGGTAAGCCAAACTTCAAGGTGACGTATTAGTAATTGCAACAAGGAAGAAAGTCTCGATGAACATATTGGTCCAAAAACAATTTTTATTAGATGTATGAAATGTTAGATGTATCTACAGTAACGTTCTAAAATATAAAGAAACAGTGGAGTGTACACAGTTTTCTTATACTTCTGATAAAACCCATTTGCATAACACTTACATAAAAGAAATAAATGAGAAAACCTATCTCTGATCAAAAATAAGTAGCCAAGTATTTACTAAATAAAAATAGTAAAATATTCTGTATAAAAAGAATAATGTAAGATATTTGTCATTTAACACGTTGACTGACGTGAGAAATTTCATTCCTTTAAATGACTAGTAATTCTTCTATGATTTTCAACATCATTATTATTATAACAATAATATAAATTAAGTACTATACGTTCAAATAATAAAATATTTTTTCCTGTCACGATTCATACTTAAAACAGTAGATTATAAGGGGTCTCTCTAAGTATGGCAGTTTCTACCGTGATATTTAACCTGCTAAAGAATCTTGCCAAAAATACCCAATGGCGACTAGTTTACTCAAAATATTCACGACCCTCAAAGGTATTTCTGAATGTATGGGAATCCAAAATTACGTGGGACCACCGATGCATCGAAAATTATCATCAAATATAATTCCACGTCCTGTCTGTTCGTTCTCAATAAATAATCAGTCGGTAATAACAGTGCAAAACCTACACGTTTCTGCCGGTTCTGTCGATACGGGCACGGTTCTAATCGAGCCTAATATGGGAGTACTTGTCGAGCAATTTGATATCGTTATTACGATATAAATCCGGATAGGCTTCGCGTAAAGCAAACCCACGCGAATTCATGATTATATCCGTAAACCTGAACTTCCCTCGGTTTCTGGAGTAGCTTGAGTCATACCTCGACAACAGTTCGATAGCAACAACGTACTCTCTATTTCAGCCTTTGACACTCCCACACCAACGAGACAACCTGAATTCCCTTTTCCCTTTACGGTGTGGTAGCTGACGGTTCGATTTATTTCAAAGGTACTTCGGATTTCCGTTCCAGCACTAACGCTCACTTGTACGGTATAAATGCAATGCACTGTTCGAAATAATTATTAATATCAAAGCGTTCTTATGTTCCTACACTATTGTTTCAGTATGAAGTGTGCTCAGAATTCTGTGACAATCGATAATTATTTAATTAAATGAAATTTGAGGTGCTAGTCACCAGTGACTCCCACAGCATTCAACCTGTTAAAAAACTTGTTGTAGTAAATTATATAGTGTCTGACTAGGTGTGGCAGTTTTCACTGCGACATTCAGCGTGACTTAAAGGGTCATTCCAGAGTGACACTTTCAAACATTTCATTTTTTTTCATTGCTTTCGAAAGAGTATTCGAGAATCTACTGTTAAATATTGGTAAAGAAATTTCAGGTATTTTGGTTTCTACAGCTGCTTCCAGTGCGAGACGAGAATTTTCTTCTCTCCCTGAAGTTTTCATGAATAGGTGAACGTAGTAATAAAATTTTGGACATCATAGTGAAGTCTAGCACCTGCAAAGAGTGCGAAAAATGGAAAGGTGAAGAAAATACAATTGAATATGAGACTGGGTTCTCCGATTAGTTGTAAGTCTGTGTTTTCTATGATAATTATATACTGAAACTTTTAAACGCGTTTTTCTCAGAACGTTATTTTTTCACCTGGCACAGGTGAAATCTAAAAAAGTAGTGAACCGATTGATCTGAAATTTTAACAGATTATTCTATATACCAGTAGCTCTGGCCGGTACCAGAATTACGATTTTACGTTGAGTTTATCATACTTTTTACATTGCATAATTGTCGAAAAAAAGGGTAAAATTCTGATATTAACACTTTCAACGCGCGCCATTTTGTTAATTTTAAATATAAATTATTTCTTTTGGTACCTGCGGTAGCGGCACTTACACTAATTAAGAATCTTTTCGAATTTTTCGTTTCAGATAAGGCTACGAGCTCAAATCACCTGCGCCGCCGAGACAACTTTTTTGAAACGTGCTACTTTTACGACCCAAACAAAATATTAAAAAACAGTAATTTTAATACTTTTAATATTGTTTTATATTCTTTACAGATATCTTTATAAATCAGAAAAATATTTACGCTATTACATTTTGTATTGGCGGATCAAAAAATAATTGAAAAATGCTCAATGCTTCGGCCATCACACTGGAATTACCCCCTAATTTTCCTTTACAAAACAACACTATTAATTTCCAAAGGGGCACCACAAAAATATCTTCAAGCAGCCAAACAATAATATTAACCTCTTCAGGGACACTGGCACATACGTGTACGTTTAGTTTTTTTTTATATTAAAATTCTTCTCTGTGAAGAAAGATTAAAATCTGGTGGAGAACTATTCACCACAGAATCTCTCAACAATGAAAACAAAAAACTTGTCGTATGGCAGCATTTATAATATTTTATTCTACTTGACAATCACTAATTTGAAAATATTGGAAAAAATTCGTCCCTGAAGAGGTTAACAAATTCTCCGAGTGCAAAGGGTTAACTTCCGCGTCAAGTTCAAATTTCCAAAACGGTTTCCCAATCACGTCTACAAAGACGTCCAAATTTCCTATCATCGGTCCAAGTCGGCAGATAAGACAGGGGTAGCTTTTAACGCGGGTTTGAAAGCGAAAGTCGTTTCGACCCTCCAAAAAATCCGGGGTTAAACCGGTCTCTCTTTCTCTCTCCCTCCGAAGCCGACTTTCTCTCTCAGAGAGCACGTCGAGAACGCCCGGGGCACTCGGAAGGGTGAAAAATTGTAGCGACTTATTAAACGGAAAAGTTCGCCACGGAGACGGGACAAGAACTCGTGTGATATATGTGTACCCATCGGGTAAGAAAGTTTTGACGAGCGGAGGACTGCCGGCTGCGTTATTATTGGCGATAAATTATCGAAGTCTGCACTTACCGAGGGACCGAGATACAAACACGAATCGGGGTTGCAAAGTTACCACGTAGCTGCGTCGAATTACGCGATCTGACTCGATTTACGAGTTACGTGCTCCGTTTCGAATGCCCCGTCGAGATAAAGAACGTCGAAAATAATCAGAAAATTGACCCCTTCACGTACAATTTCAGTCGGATTATTTTTGCACGTGGATACGATGCTGCACGTTCCCTGCCGCAGTAGAAAATTCCATAACTGGACAGACACGTAAAAATGGCCATTTATTAACACGTTGACTGCCCAACAGGAGTTAACTCGTATTGAGTATTACGCTGCCAATGTACTAATTAAATAATTATTGATTTTGAGAATATTCTCCGCGAATTTTAGATTGCCAGATTAACATAGAAAAGTATATATACGATTGAGTGCTTAAACATTTTCTTTCTCTGCGATCTACAATCAAAATTGCAATTTATTTCGTGTCTGATTAGGAATGGCTGTTTCCACTGTGACGTCCAACGTGTTAACATGTCCCTACACATATAAAAGTAAAAATTTGTATGTTTGTTAGGTGAAGGGTTCTATACCGTTCAATGTATCCGCACCAAATTTGGCATGAATATTCTTCGACACACTAGAGAAAAAATACTATGGGGGTCCCCACACCGCAACCACCCCTGTTGATTCTTCACATATTCCCTCTTAAAAATAAAATAAAAAATAAATAACTATGACCTTTTAAAGGAATAAAAATGTCTGGATGGTTTTAAAATTTATTGTGGAAGTATTAGTTAAACAAAACGGAAAGTGAGGATCTGAAGAATCTTTTATAAAACTGGAAACAATATTTCTGATGAAATGAACTGATATCGAACACACAGGCACGAGTCTCCCGCGAATATCGTCCATCAGCCGTCACAGATCGTTACCCGGATTAAGTCTCAATAAACCAACCCGGGCATCGTTTTGCAGATCGACCGGCGACAGCTCAAATGAACCATGTTATCCGTCGGAATCTCGAAAGTGGAGTGCGCTCGATTTCGCGGAGGATCGTGGGACAAACGACGCGGCAGGTTCGCGGAGGATCGCCCCTTTTATATCCTGGCGGGGCAGGTACATTCCGTTCGTTTCTTCCCTTCGTTCTTCGGCGAGGCTTTCCGGATAATTCGAGGCGATAAGCCCGTCGCCGATGAGAGGGTTTATCGTCAGGGTGTTCCCTCCGAGTCGACACAGGGCGAGACTCTAGCAGAGATTCAAAGTAGACGAGAACGGGAAAGGGGGAGAAGGAGGAGGAGAAATGAAGACAGAAGAGGTGGAGTGGCTGCGTAAGTAAGGAGCAACCTGAAAGAGGAGGATCTCGAGGACGAGGTTTAAGCCGACTGCTCGTAAATCGCACTGGTCCGTGTCCTCGTCCTTACGTTGGCGCCCGATTGCCTTCGATCGATCCGAAAACGTGGAGCTTCAGGGTGAAATCGGATAGATACACCCTGAAGAAGAAGGGGGTGGACGGAGAGCCGGCGACGGATGGGACGGGACGATTAACCCTCAACACTTTGAAAACTGCCAATATTTTGGGAACTGTAGTGTACGTAGTATGCGTGTGCGGTAGTTATTTGTTTATATCAACAGCGTTCTGGACGTAGCGACAAAGGCGCAGTTGATGATCGAGACTCGAGCGACATAGAGCGAAGCGTGTGGCTACAAGCTGGACCACTTCATTGGTATTATAGTATTAAATAAACATATTTTAGTAAATATTACAGAAACGTTAATTCTGCACCTTGGTAGAGAAAGGGCCAATGTCCAATTTGCAGTTCTTTGGAAAAAGGTGCACCATAGCCCTTTTTACCGTAATACACAAAACAGATTGGCCTCTTCAGAATGTATCTAACCTTGCTTGTAATAGAGGAAGGATAATGGCCCTTTTTTCTATGATGGCGTTCATGATATCGCTGCGAATGGCGCATAAAACTTGTGGCGGCTGCGGTGCGGAGCAAATAGCAAAAAGAAAGAAAGGAGGAAAGAGGAAAGTGCGTTTCGTCCAGGGCCTCATAGTGGAGTCGTCAGTAAGGCTACCTAGCAGGCCCGTGCCGTATTGTTAGACGTGGGATACTGATTGGGAGGGTCAGGTTGAAGGATGTGTATTGTGCAGAGATGACGAGTTGGCTAGCCTAAGGAATACGGGTCTAATTGGTTAATAATGGAACAGGCCCACCTTCTCTTACGCAATCATAAAAACAGAGCACACGCATTTCCCTTATTGGCCGAAACGGTCACATGTACTAATTGGATCATATAGCACCGTGTTTCAGAAGCATTAAAGGCGGAGCTGGCAGAGTACCCTCCTTGTCCCTGTACCGTCCTGCCAGCCAACTTGTCATCTCTGCACAGTACATGTATCTAGTGATGGGATTGATACTTTGAAATCGTCTAAACATCCGCTACACTACCAGGAATAAAAAAGTACGGTAAGCAATTGAAAAAAAATGTTATTGACCTTGAAATTTCCGAAAACCCTCCACTTGCAAAAAAAATTATTACTGTCATATTTATGGCCCTCTTCACACCGTACGACTTTGGTAAACAAAGCTTCTCCATATCTCTAAAAATAACGAAGATATTCAAGGTGATCAAAGTTATTGCCGCACCCTATATATCCGGAACGTAGTCAGGACAACAAGCACTTGCGAAAAAGCCGTGCTTTGCTGGTCTCTCTGCTAGCGAGTACAGAAAGTGCCGCCACAGACTCAAATGCGAGAATTGTCGACATTAGCCTTTTTTCTACCAAGCTACAGAATTATTTATGGACATTCTTGTAAGAATTATTAATCAATTAGATTCTTCGGTCGAGATATATGGCGAACCGATTTATACGCAGCTGATTCATCCAGTTTTCATTGAAAAAGGGACTGTCTCAAGGGATGCTGACGTTGCATGCGTCGTTTATGAAGTTATAGTACGCTGATTGCTATTAAGTTAATGCAATAAGGTGTTACACTGTAACCCATTCGATTCATTAAACTGATTTTTTCTGATCCGATTCTTTGGATTATTTAACCCTTCAATTGTGGGCTACTTGGAAACGAGGCGAACGTTGCGTGCGGCCGAGCTGCAGTAGTACATAGCGAGCCATTGCATCGAACGCCTATGGGCGTCAACAGTACACGGTGTGCGGCTTCGTGAAACTCCTATAGGCCAATCATTTTTCGAGCACTTTACCTTAATACTTTTTTACGCAGAGTAACGAGAGGATTCGATATATGCACAACAAAATATACATTACTATTTAAAATAATAATTTAATTGTTAAATGCAGACGCATCGTTGCGCTTGCAAAAAATATACAGTCCTACAGATATAGTACTCCTTGAATCATTCATCTTTTTCCTCTAACATTCTTTTCTATTTGCACTGAGAAAAGAGCTATGACTTGTAATAGTTGCGCGGACCACCCTGTATAGGGAGATTCGTAATAACATGATCCATCAGCATGCAAGAACTCATTAAAATCTGAGAGGATCGCTTCGGGAGATCTCCTTCTCAGCAAATTCCACACTACGGGTAATTCCTTAATAGTGCCTATATGAGTTTTGTCTGACTTGTTCCTTTTCAACTATAACGGGTTGTCATCAAATAATTTATTAATTTATTAATTGTAAATAATGGGTTCTTGTGCCAATTAAATTGAACTTTAATAACCGAATGTCTTAATGGACGATAGTCTCTCATTCACAATTCACCAAACATTTAAAAAATTGCAGTAAAACTCAGTTTTGTAACACACGGACCATAATCTTTTCTGCGGGTATAGTACTGCGTTACAAAACAATAGGTTACATTTTTTAAACACTAAATTGAAGGTTAAAAAATTACTTGCGTTTCGTGATTTTACTAAGGAAAAACATAAGACATACAGCAAGAAAATAACGAGAGTAGAAGAAATAATTCCCAGCGAAACCACAGCACACACCAGTATATCATTCTCAGAGTTCAACAAAACCGTCATCCTGATTTTCTAAAAGTAAAAACGTCGGCTCCTCTTTGACAGGTTATAACGAAGACATAACATAAATTTCAAAATAATTTATCTCGAATACTTTACGGCGATAAATAACTATTATCGTTACGTTCCGAGACCTACTCAAATATTTCCAAGTGTGTTTCTTTCAAGAAATTGATAATACTTGTCTCCTTTATGTTAATTCTTAATGACTTCATATTCTGCTTCCGAGTATCAATATCTGCGACCGTAAAACATCTTGCTCGCTGGACCAGAGTCACTCTAAGCTCGAGTTATTTGCATTCTCGGTGCTATGTGGATCGGATTTGCATAAACTCGCCTTTACTGTTCTCTAACGAATCGCTCGCTCGAAACTATATTATCGAACAGAGATAACACCTCGATTAACATGTTAAAATATTCAACACGTTATTAGAGAGGCTCCTGGTTAATTAAATGCAGAGCCACGAAGATGAGACGAACGAGAAGGTGCACGACCTTGGTCACGGATTATATGTAATTTTATAGAATTAAAATCGTTGATTACGTCTGCGAACCGGAAGAAAGAAAATAATAAACGAAAGTAATGATAAAAAATAAATAAAAATAGTATATACAGGGCGTCCGATTTTAGTCTATTATTGCAAATACTTGGATAAGTCTTCTGGGTAGAAGAAAATGCTTTTAGGGGCATAAAGGAGATCGAGGGGGAAACCGTGAGATGCAGTTAGCATAATGCTGGGTAGAAGTGTGAAGTCGAAGGTCACACACGTTTTTTTAAATGGTATCACATAATTTTTAATGCATTAATCGATGCAGCTCGTTATTCCTAGAGATGGGATCCAAGTACAGCTCCTGGCCATCGAATTAGGACCACGTGCAAAAATTTCACTTTTCTAACTATAACGGTATGTCATCAATGGCAGATTGTTCTTGGCTGCCCAAATTATAACTAAATACGTAGACGACGAATGTATATGTTGCAACTGATTTATTACTACTGTGAAAGTGATGGACGGTGCACCATGTCACAGAGCCAAATCCGTCACAGAGTTTCTTTTATTGAAAAACATCTCCGTGCTGACGTGGCCAGACAATTACACTCAACTTAAATGCTATTGAAAATGTCTGGATCCTACTCAAATCACTCGTCCACTCATCACCGTTCACCACATTACTGAATTTAAAACCAAAAATTGCAGATATTTGGCAAAATAATGAAGACATAAAGGATATGATGAGGCAGTGTATTCGGAGCATGCCAGAAAGAATATGAGCTGTAATTAAGGCAAGGGAGGGAAACATAAAATATTAACATGTATGTGTGTAACACCGTAATAGTTAATAAACTTTGTTGTTAAAGTTCGATCAGGTCTTTCAATTTTACTAAAAACAGAAAAAATGTTGAAATTTATAAGTGCTCCTAATTCAATGGCCAGGGGCTGTATATTACAAGTAGGTTCGAATCTAACTGCATTTACTCCAAGAAAACGACTCTGATTATATTTCACGTTCCCCCACTACACGATAGAACTGCCAAGCTCTCATATAAATAAGACACAACGTAATGACCAGAGTCAGTCTTCCGCCGGCAGCCTCGTGATCCTTCTCCTAATCCTCCTCCAATACTTCCTTCCGATCACCATCCTCACCCTCAACCTTACCCGTATCCTTCCGATCACCATCCTGACCCTTGCCCGTATCCTCTCAATCCTCATCCTCACCCATATCCTCCCGATCCCCATCACCATCCTCACCCATATCCTCCCGATCCCCATCTCCATCCTCACGCATATCCTCCCCATCCCCATCCTCACCCATATCCTTCCGATCCCCATCCCCATCCTTACCCTTACCCCCCCCCCCCCTATCCCTATCCCCATCCTTACCCTTATCCTCCCGATCCCTGTCCTCATCCTTACCCGTATCCTCCCGATCCCCATCCTCATCCTTACCCTTATCCTCCCGATCCCCACCCTCATCCTTACCCGTATCCTCCCTATCCTCATCCTTACCCTTATCCCCTCGATCCCCATCCTCATCCTTACCCGTATCCTCTCGATCCCTACCCTTATCCTCCCGATCCCCACCCTCATCCTTACCCGTATTCTCCCGATCCCTATCCTCATGCTTACCCGTATCCTCCTGATCCCGATCCTCATCCTTACCCGTATCCTCCCGATCCCTATCCTCATCCTTACCCGTATCCTCCCGATCCTCATCCTTACCCTTATCCTCTCGATCCCCATCCTCATCCAATAATTCATTTTCTAACTAAACTTTGAGAAGATTGTAATGAATTCAATTTATAAATATCTCGAAAAATGAGAGGGAGGACGATAGTTTCTGGTTATATCCTGTTTTTGAGTTCTATTAGACTCGTATATCGAACTAAATTCGTTTTCATTATACTTCTCCAAAGATAACTAAAAAATGTACTGTCCATATAGGTTGAAATATTGGTCAATTTCAATAATCTTCAGATTGAAAGAGAAACGTGAATTGAAAATAGAACTAGACTGCATTTTTTCACTTAAACAAATTACATTTAATTCAACTAATTTCAGAATGTAGAAATTGACTGCACTTAATTTTGTTTTATAACTTACAGTTCAATTTCACCGCACATGCTTTCATTTAATATTTCATTGTGAAAATAAAATTTACTCTCTTAAAGTATACATGAAGAAAACGCATTCGAATCGTAAAATACTATAATTGCAGAATATCTATGAAATAAATATACACAGTTATTACAACTTAGTTATTAACTTCGTCATAAACAGACTTGCGTAATATTTTATTATAAAAATAAAAGTTAACTCGAAACGAAACTTAAAATATTATAATTGTAAAATATCCATAAAATAGTTATATATAGTTATTACAGTTTCATTTCATCCCAATTAATTTCGTTTAATATTTCACTATGAGAATAAAAGTTACACTTTTGCAGTTCAAAGAAAAGAAGCATATAAAACTTGCAAAATCATAATTGCAGAATATCTGAGCGACTCCACCGACAAAAGCTTAAAATGAATTCAGCACACGCGTACCGGTCGACTGGAACGAGTTCACCAGTGAAAGCTTTGAACGGACAAAGGAATGAACAAACCACGACGAACCCATTCTATGGAATCATAATAATACAATTTTAATTAATGTTACTCGCTAAAATTGCTTTTGGATGCCTGGCAGACGTTTGACGCGACGGTTTCGAGGGAAACAATTTCCCAGGGGGAGAGTTTTCCCAGGAATCGGGATTCTCGAGGTCGTTCCGCGAGCAGAGGAGCGAGTTTCTGTGGCTGCGTCGAGTCCGGTCGTCGGGGAGCGTGTTTTTTGCCTGGAACTAGTCGTCGTCCCTGTGCAAAGGCTGCACCGAGAGGAGAGCTCGCAGCCTCGGCTGAAATGCGAGTAATTTGAGCGCAGATCCTGCGCGGCGCATCGATCATCATCATCATCACGCTCGAATAATGCCCTAGCCTTCCGTCGAAAAACGTGCAATACCAATTTGTCGTTAAGTTAATTTAGTTAGGCAGCCGTTTCTTGCGCGGGCCGATTGAAAAATTTCGCGGAATCTGTTATCTTGTCGGAGAGAAAAACCATCCCGACCGGCTATTATTTTAATTAGCCCGGCAATTTAGATGCGAGCGCTGCGCGTCGCTCAAACTTGTGATGCTGATTATGGTCTATATGTTATAAATATGGATTGCAGTCGAAGATGAATGTTTAATAATTTTGTATCAGATCATTCTTCACTTTTGGAGGATTATCAAAAATACATTGTACATATTGATGATTGTTCTTCATGTATTTCGACATTGGAGGACTTGAATAATAAACTTCAGTCCAGGTAGGTACTGATAAATTATAAAGCAGGTGGTTCACCGCGAAAATATATGAGAGTAGAGAAGAGGGAAGGAGAAATTTAATAAGCAACTACGGTAAGACGTAAAAAATGGTAGGAGTTAATATTAACCCGTTACAGTCCTATGTCCAGTCTGACCCGACATTGCATTTTATGCCTGGCTAAACCGATCATTTTTTATACATTAATTCTCGACTTCAGGAAAATATATTATTACAAATATGTTGTATCGTTTAGATTATGATTAAATATTAAAACACGCGCAGACTGTACGATATTATCCTAGAACAGAATTTATGCTGTGGTGTTTTGGACTGCCCCGGAGCCAGGAAACCTCAGTTGAAATCGTTCAGAGGCGATGGAACTGACTTTGTATCACCTCAGGGCTGATGGATTCGAAATGAGACTCTTCACAAATCTGACTTTTCGCTTGTCAGAGTTAGAGGATTGGAATCGCAACTCCTAAAAGTCGGAGGATCCGTCCTTTGGACCACTTCAGGATCGAGAAACCCGAATCAGAACCCACAGAATTGAAGGACTTGACTTGGGACACTTTAGAGTCGAGGAACCCGAGTTCAAACTACCATGAGGTCGATGAGCCCAAGGCAGAACCTCCCAGAGTGAAGGGATCTGACTTTAGGTTACCTCATGGCCAAAGGACTCGAATCTGGACTCCTCACAGTCAGAGGTTTAGAATCGAAATCTCTCAGAATCAAAGGACTTCGAATCGGCAACCCTTCGAGTTGGAAATCCCGACTTTAGACCACCTTGGTTCGAGGACCTTATAGAATTTCTGAACTCCTGTCTCAAGTATCCCAACTCTGCAGTGGATCGAAGTCCGTATCTTCGACTTTGAGGAGTTCTAACTTGAGATTTTCGACTCTGGAGAAATTCGACTCGGGACTTTCGACTTTGAAGAGTTCCGTCAAGAGACTTTCGACTCTAATGAGTTCTAATTCGGGGATTTCGACTCTGGAGAGTTCCAACTTGAGATTTTCAACTCTGGAAAATTCCGACTTGGGACTTTGAACTCTGAAGAGTCCAGGCTCAAAACTTTGGACGCTGGAAAATTCCAATTTGGGACTTTTAACTTTGGAGAGTTCCCCCTCGGGACTTTTGACTCTTGAAAATTTCGACTTGAGACTTTGAACTCTAGAGAGGTCAGGCTCGAAATTTTTGACTCTGGAAAATTCCAACTTGGGACTTTTAACTTTGGAGAGTTCCGACTCGGGACTTTTGACTCTTGAAAATTTCGACTTGAGATCTTGAACTCTGGAGAGGTCAGGCTCGAAATTTCTGACTCTGGAAAATTCCGACTTAGGACTTTCGACTTTAGAGAGTTCCGACTCGGGACTTTTGACTCTTGAAAATTTCGGCTTGAGACTTTGAACTCTAGAGAGGTCAGGCTCGAAATTTTTGACTCTGGAAAATTCCAACTTGGGACTTTTAACTTTGGAGAGTTCCGACTCGGGACTTTTGACTCTTGAAAATTTCGACTTGAGATCTTGAACTCTGGAGAGGTCAGGCTCGAAATTTCTGACTCTGGAAAATTCCGACTTAGGACTTTCGACTTTAGAGAGTTCCGACTCGGGACTTTTGACTCTTGAAAATTTCGGCTTGAGACTTTGAACTCTAGAGAGGTCAGGCTCGAAATTTTTGACTCTGGAAAATTCCAACTTAGAACTTTCGACTTTAGAGAGTTCTGACTCGAGATAACCCGTGCTGGACTGAACACGAATCCTTTCAACCTGAACAGTGGTAGATCGACTATAACAGCATTATTTACAAGACCTTACAAGATAATTTGTCAGTGTACTCCAAACCTTACAATCAATTACTGCGCATCAATCATTCAATTAATTAGTTGTCCTATCATTTATACAATTCAAAAAGCTTCCATATTCAATGCTAAACCTTGTCCTGTTCATTACATCATATCTCCAATGGGTGTGAAATCGTAAATGCAGACATTTCTCAAGAAATCCCTTTAAAACATCAGAGTATTCATTAGGTGAACAGTAAATCATTGTTCCCTGAAGAAAAAGGCGAAGGGCTAAAGCGGGCTCGTAAATTCCGAAAATTGAACGGTTGTCGAAACACTGGAAATTAGAAGACAGGCGCCAACGGTGGGCAGGAAGTCTGGAGACCCGGCGAAGGGCAATACCTTGCGAACTTCCGAAGGACCCTTCGTCCTTCGGGAGTGTCTTCGAGCAGAAGACAGCACGGGTTCCCTAACGAACTTATCCCGAAGGCTGAGTGCTGCCTACGTCAACCGAAGATATACGAGAATTTCTCTCGTCTCGGTGTCTATACTGGGTGGGGAAATAATTACTGACACTTTAAATATTCGGCTGTTATAGCATAAAAAAAAATTGCAAAACGATGAAGGATGTACACTTTCCAGATGAACACTTTTTTCGTTGGTCGTTCGCATATTCATGAATTTCGAAACCTGCTTTTAGGGTTTCTTCTTTCAGTTGGTATGTAGTCGTACTACTATTCTTCAGAATAACTAGAAAATTTAATTCATAACAATTGATTGAAAAATAATAAGTAGAAAATTGATGTTCCTGAAAATTGATTGAAACAGAAAAAGTAAGAAAGTTTATTTGTAAAAATTGATCGAAACTTAAGAAATAAAAAATTTTACCTATCAAAATTGATTGAAAAATAATAAATGGAAAATTTTATTCACAAACATTGATCGAAAAATCGTAACTAAAAAATTTTACCTATAAAATTTGATCGAAAAATAATAAATAGAAAATTTTACTCTTGAAAACTGATCGAAATGTTATAGATAGAAAATTTTATTCATCAAAATTGAACTCAATTCGTTTTTCAAAATACTCTGAAGAACACTAAATTCTTTCTGGACCAGGCGAGTCTCTCTGGAATAAGTAATCTACAGAGGTGGGCCACATATGGTCCACGTGTACCACCCAGACCCATTGAAATTTAGATTAACATTATCTATAGATTATGTTAGCTTTTTTAAGTGAAACAAGTACTCCCTTAAAGACAAGTACCTGTTCTGAGGTAGCTAAGGTTATTATAAATGAATCTACAAAAAGAAGAAGTCAAAGATTATTCAGCCGCCAGGGCGCTAAAAATATTCTCCTATACTTTTTGGTTAAACGGGATTCTGAAGTCGTGGTGAACTTACAACAAGTATATTGAAGCCTTTTTTGCCTTATCAGCTTTACAGAATGAGGTAATAATTACTGCTACATGAAGTAACTCGTTTCCTTATTGCTATGTTAAACAGAAACAACGTTAATGTGTACAAGCTTAAAGGCTCGTTTAATTTTTCTTCTTTCAACACTTTCACAGTTAAGTTTATCATAATCGACCGGTACGCATACATTGAATTAATTTCGTATTTCCACCGACGAGTTCTCCTAATCTTTCTGGAATGATAACTTTTAGTTTTGCGCACTATTTCTTCACCTAAACTTTGGAATAATTTAAAATTTGCTTAGAAATTTTCGGCATAAATATTTCTTATTTTCTTACGTTTTTCATTATTGACTATTCACTTTTTATTATGATGGAACATTCAACGAAACTATTTTTATTGAAATTCAGTTTTAAGTGATAATCAAATTGAGTGCACTTAAATTAAAAGTTCCAAAATGATTCTACTAAAGTGGCAGAAAATCGACAGGAAAATAATTTTATCATTAAAATAGTTCTCAGCACTGACGATGAGCCACTAAAGTGGTTGTTGACCGTACAATACATTTCCCTTTAAAGGCACCACAAATTTCATTTAATTAAACAATTACTGATTGTCACAAAATTATGAGAAAACTCCATACTGAGACAATCATGGAAAAACAGAAGAACACGATTGAGTACTCAAATCGTTTTTACTTTACGATTCATATAAAAAGTAGTAAATTATATCGTGTCTGATTAGGTATGGCAGTTTTCACTGCGGTAGCCAACGTGTTGAGCACTCTCTTAGCTTTGCGGACCTGTTTACGCTTCCACGTACCTTTCAAGTTATAAAAGGTGTTCAAAAGGAGTTGAACAAAAATGCATAAACGTAATGCAGAAATCTAGAACATAAAACTCCATTAACTTTGTCCTCTGCTATTTTCTTCTAACTCTAACCTTTTTAAAGATACAGATTCCCCCAGTTTCCTGAAATATCCTGTACAGATACACAGTATAAATAAATCTTTACTGAAATATTCGGTAAGATTTCTATCAAAATCGATCATCTTCTGATCGAACGATTTTTCTCCAGTCGACAGGGGGAAAGAGTTTCCTTTCAAGATTAGCTTTTAACGGAACGACTGCTTTTTCCTGCAACAAAAGGAGGGAGATATTCGAGCCGATAGCAGTTATTGTCCCACCCTGTATACTTAGGTAGGCATTCACACACGTGTACACGCATACGCGCAAGCGCCGTGCGAGAAAAACGAAGAAAATGCGGAAGGGTGGCGCAGACCTGGCAGAAAACTCACTTTCCGCTTCGAATCAGCCTCCACCCTGTCGACCACGCACGGCTTCGTCTTCCCTTTGGTCGAAGGCGGCCGAAAAGCTCGAACAAGGACAAAAACCAGGTCCCCAGAGTAAAAACATGAATATATGAAGATGGAAGGAATTCCTGAATGTGAAATATCGCTTCTTTTCTGTCGATTCGGTTTGAACTCGTTACAACGAGCTTCTTTGTCGAGTTGTGCTGATATAGTGAGGTCTTACAGTAGCCTAGACCTGATTTGCAGGAAACAAATTAAGAAAACCTTTTTTATTGTTCAATGTAGTCTCTGTGTGTTTCAATAGATTTGTTACAGCGAATTACTAACATTTTTACTCCTGTCACAAATTTAGTGTGAATTGTTTCCTTCAATCCAGTAACACTTGGACCTTTGGAAGTATAGTACTCTTTATAAGTATTAGAACGATCCTGTCGTTATCGTGAAAACGTGTAAGCACTACATTTTTGATGACAGAAATGTTCATTCATAGGTAGTGTGTAATCTTAAAAATGTATGTAGTAAATTATATATAGAATAAAGATAATAAATAAAAATTAAAAATTGAGTTGAAAGTATTTGTTTAGAGCAGTGTTCCCCAAAGTGTATTTCGTGAAAAAATTCTACGGTTGCATAAAAGAAGGTGCTTTTTAATAAAATTTATTGGTGTCCAAGAAGCAGTAACACTCTTAGCATTAATCTTCTTTTTATTAATTTTTTTCACAACAATTTCAAATTTATAACAATTGAAAACAGAAATGTCTTTTATTTGAACGTTTCATTTATTATGTTTTCTTCATATGAATAAATTCTCCCTGTAAAACAATTTTTGCTTCCATTAATGTCTCATTAAAATTAGGGTGGAGGAGATTGTACGTAAAATATGAATACGGGTTCCGCGATTTTTGGAAAATCGTATAAAGATTGCGCGACAAAATAAATTTAGGAACCACTGGTTTAGAAAAACAAAATCAATCATAGTTATCACGTTGATTTGATAACTGACTCGATGTTGAGTTTGTACGTTCCTGTATCTTACTTTTAAACATTCCGTAAATTCCATTCAGTGAATAGCTGAGTTTTGTTTTAATTTTATTATACTATATAATAACAATATATAAAATAAAAACGAAAGTCCACATTAATAGGAATCAATACGTGTAAACTAGTGAATAATCTTGAAATAAATAAATCCCACTTTATTTCGCATTGTTACAATACCGAAATATTACAAGCTGCGTACATTAAAATATAACGCTGTTAATTCAGAATATAACACTAAATATCATAGTACATACTACAATAAACTGAAAATTTGGTATGGTTGTGTAATTCTGAACGGCAGGGCATGTCGACGTCAAAGATCGACGTCTTAATTAATAATATCGATGAAAAATCACTTCAATAATTGAAATTCATGCAGAAGCTCCGAGTATCCCTGAGAAAATCCTAGAAACGTTCAACAGACCGCAATAAATCGCAATAGGTCGAGCGTTGCGATACTCTAACCTGAAACGACGCTGAAGACATATCTGATCTTTACTTCATCACAGAAAAAAGAGCATAGAAAACCAGTCTCCTAGTGAACAGACCTACAAGACCTAAAGAAACGACGGCAAGCTTTCAGGACGGATTTACCGTTTCTTCTTCGGATATAAATCGTTTTCAGCCTAAAAAAACTCGTGTCTATCACGCAACTGGAAATTAATACCTTAAGATGTATGGCATAATTGCGGTCGGCGCTATGTCTTCCTCTCAAACGACTTTCCATTTCTTTCGTATCTCTACTCACCGTCTGTCCCGTTTATCTATTTCGAGGAATCGTGACGGTGCGATTAACTTTCCTGGAGACTGAATTTAACGTTCAACGAAGATCCAGAGACGAAGACTGAAGCTGAACCTCTTCAGGGTCGCTGACACGTAGAGGGCTGAAGGAAAGTTTTTTTTTTATTAAACATTTGGAACTACCGATGAAATTCATTTCTGCTGTACATAGACGTATTGATTATACAAGATGGGTCACCTGATATCGTATTGATTTACGTCAGTATTATTATCTGTAGAGAAAAATAGATTAAGTCTGCTGTTCTCCTCGGGTCTATATGATCCGAAATGAAAACTATGAAATATTTAAAAACATAGTATGTATGTAAACGTAATCTTCATTTCGAGTCGTGTAGACCCGAGGAGAACAGCAGGTCTAATTTATTTTTATTTACAGATAGTAATGTTAAGATAATAATATCAGGTGACCCATCCTGTATACATTAAATTCTTAATGTTACAATTTTGTAAAAAGTGTAAATACCTGAACAAGCAGTAACAGTTGATAGAACGATTAACACTTCTATAATTAACCCATTTAGACCTAAATAAAAATATACTGTCATACTTTGACTTTCCAATATGCATGAGCCTACTGTACTGTGTATGAGATGGGTGATCGCCAGCACCCCTACATTAAATTTTCTTTTATATTGTTCAACTGATGTACGACCCTTCTTAATCCCATTAAAATATAGGCATGCATAAAATTTTGACAAAATTAGTTTCAGGTCTGAATGTGTTAATCGTAACTGAATTTTATATTTTGGCAGTTGGCTAATTTTGATCTGTATAAATTATAAAAACGACATTGCCAAACAGTATGACTGATATTTTGAATTTCATTTTTGAACATCAACAACTCTTACAGGAACAAGTGATGCAGTTAGATTGTAGTGATCTGCTCTGCACCGATTAATAGTAACAATGGACCTGCGAAAGACCTTTACGAGTAGACTGCGAATGTGTATGCGATTTAACAAGTTGAACGCCACACTGAAAACGGCCATACCTAATCAGGCACGGCATAATTTACTATTTTTTATATAAATCGTAAAGAAAAAAAAATCTGACTACTTAGTCGTGTTCTTCTGTTCCTATATTATTGTTTCAGTATGAAACAATCAATAATTATTTAATTAGATTAAATTTGAGATGTCGGTCACCGGTTCAACGTCTTAACACATCGAAACATGTGAAAGATACACATTCCATAAAATAAGACAAATGAAAAGCATATTTCTTAAATATTTAAAGAACGTAATAGGCAATAATTTCTCGATGACAATGCGGTTAAATCAACTCCCTTATTAACGACTCCTCGAGCAAACATTGGGCGAAGTTTTCGCCTCGGTTCGCTCGGCCGCCGCAATCTTCGAACTTAAAAGGCTATTCGTTAGAAAGGCCATTGAAAAAGTTCGAGGATCATTATCTCCAAAAATCGTGCACCGTTCCTAATAGGGTATTCCGATGGAGTTTCTCCCGTTCGAGGGTTGGAGGGAAGATGAAAAAAAAAAGAAGAAGGAGGCTGATCATCGAGGAGGCAGGGGCGAGGGAGGCGCGAAAAATAGGCACGAGATTCGAGTGTTTCGATCTTTCTTCGAGAAAAGCCCTTTCGTTTTTCCCCTACACCCGTTCCCGCGATGGTCACAGTTCGGTCGGCACCCCTAAAAATTACTTCATGTAAAAAACGAGCTCCGAACGGGACGCGGGCAGCTGGCGACGAGGGTTCCACGTTCAACGAACTATCGAAACGTATTCGCTTCGAGGCTCGTGTCGATTGAAGGGCCGGCAATACGGTTCCTTGAAAGACTTCAAACGAACCCCGTGATCGTAAAATTTTTCTATTGTTACGCTACGTCCGCCGTAACTGCCGTATTTCGCATCCCCTTTGAGGACACTTTTCTTTCGCGCGGGAGGTACAGCCTCAATTAAATGGCGCCGTGTGTAGCTAACAAGGGACAATGCCCGAGTGACACATATTGATTTTGATGACAAGAATTTCGATGATTGCTCTAGTTGTCAGAGGCAAATCTCATACCTGACGTATAATATTTATTAACACTTTGATCGCCATGTCACCCCTATATGGGTGACACTTAAATTCAGTTATCACTTATTTCATCATTTCTAGCATTCATAAATGTATTTACTAATGTTTAATAGTACCAATAAAAACATTCATGAATATTCCTGATATTCACCATTAAAAAGATTTTAACTTGAGATTATATTTTCTTTGTATAGAAATTTAGAAAGATGCACATTTTCAGCTAATACAGTGTGGCAGTAAACGTGGTAATAGACTGCGGTTGTTTATGCAATACAACATATTCATATACACATTAGATTCACAGTCTCTAAAGTAAACCGTCTATAGGTTTACTATAGTTATATATCAAAAACTGTCTATAGGTAGAAATGAACATTTTTTTAATAAAAATTGAAACCTGATTGGAATTTTATTTCAATCTAAATTGATAACTGATTGAAATTATTACTGGAAATTGTAATAGGAGATATTTTAAGTTAAATATAAACTATTTGAGTGGAAATTAAAAAAGTGTTGAACCTTGCAATTTGTACAGAGGAAAACCATAATAGATTAGTGAAATTAAAATTGAAAACTAGTTGGAATTATAACTAAAAATTGAAATAGGAGACATTTTAAGTTAAATATAAACTACTTCAGTGATAATTAAAAAAAGTGTTGAACCGAGCGATTGTACAGAGGAAAAACATAATAAATTAGTGAAATTAAAATTGAAAACTGATTGAAGTTAGAATTGCAAACTAATTAAATTTAAAACTTACAACTGATTGAAATTAGAACCCATAATTGAAACAGAATAAATTTTATGTTGAATGCAAGCTAAATAAACGTACAAAATCCTAAGTGTAGCAACTTGTACAGAGAGAATAGTATTATAATAACGATGTTAAAATTAAAATTGTAAATTAACTGAAATCAAAATTGATAGCTGATTGAAAATGAAATTGTAAATTAATACAAAATGAACTTTTTCTTTGATACTGAGGTAAACACACACATTGAAAGCGTGCAGGATGTTACAAGAGTTCTAACATTACAGTCCACGTTGCACCTCCGATCGCTAATGCAGCACACGTACACCTGAGCTTCATAAAATCATAAAACTTGTAACACTAGTAGTTTTCTACAGCGTATGGCTGTAGTTCCGTGGATTCTTGTTCGCCAACGCCGTCTGATAATTTTATTAGTCCGCCATTCGAGCAAGGTACACGGCTCGAGTATCCTAATAAACATAGTAGCACAGGTAATCCTGCATCAATACCTTCTCCATAGTCTAGAATCTTCGGCAGTAAAGTGCAATAACTTGGAAATTTATTTTTTACTCTGTGTTAACGCATCGATTGATCGCTATTGCTATCGTTGTTCAATTATCAGTTCACTGTTTCTTTAGATTATTCTTAAAAAATAAAATGCATATTTTATGAGCACAAAATGTAAACATAAAGTTCAGACCCCGACAAGATACTTGTGTGCTCTGTACAGGGTGTCCCAGACAACTGGGAGAAGCTGCATGTTTAAAACGATTAGAAATAGAAAAAGAAATGCCATAAGTTTAGATCCTGTATATTCCTCTGTTACATTTATGCACGTTCATGCACCTATTTATTGAAAAATAAAATTGCACTTTGTTTAATGGAAATGCATGCTCTTGGATGCGCCAGTCGATGCAGTTTTTTATCGTCTAACAAAAGGTATTAACAATGTTATACAAAATTATTAATTTAAAAGTTATTTTAATTTTAAGTTTGTTCAATTATTTCGATGCATCTATACAGACGTACTGTCTTACATGTAATAATCTACCTTCTTCTTATCTTTAAATTAAATACACTTTTAAACTAACAATTTTCCGGCATAACATTGATAATACCTTTTTCGTAGAGGCTGAAAAACTGCTTCGATTATCACACACTAAAGCAGATAATTCAATTTAAAAAGAAACTACAATTTCATTTTTCAACTGCACCGATGAGAAAATGTGCATAAAAATATTACAGAAATATACAGCGTCCAACACCATTTCATTCTGTCTCATACGATTTTCTTCCATGTATAACAGTTTTAAAGATGCAGCACGTCCCAGATGCATGGATCACCCTATATACTCTTCAAGATTAACCCCCTGGACTCAAATTACGAGTTTATCTCGTCATAGTAACCTAATGAATTTCAATTTCCTATAATGCTTTATATAGTAAAAACCTAGGGCTATATGCAAAAGCATACTTTCCATTCTATCAAAGTATTTAATTTAGAAACTAATACATGTTGTTATCCTTTCAACCACTACCATTACCAATAGGCGCAAGAAAAATAAATCGTGTCCATATACAAAAATAAACTGAATTGAATGGTAGACCCCCGTCCATAAGTATTAGGATACTTGTTACTTCTATTAAAGAAATACGATATGTTGTCTGTATTATTGTAAAAATTAGAAAAAAATATTTAAAACAGTTACAAAAGAGAAAGAAAATAATAATCATGCACTGGCCTTCCCAGTTCCCCGATTTGAACTCAATTGAGAAACTCTGGAATGAACTGGATCGAAAAATGCGAGAAACCAGCTCAAAATCAAAATCTGCCTTGTGAAACCACTTGCAAGTGAAACAGGACAAAATATAATACTATCAGAAATGAGAAACTTATTTGTTGAGAAACTTACTGACAGACTCATAACTACAATGCGAAGGTTGGTGAAAACCGTAATGAAGGTTGGAGGGGGTTGTATCAGTGTAATGGTTTAATTTTTAATTAATTTCCATGGTGAAATTTGTGATACAGAATTGAATATACATTTCCTTTGCGATATAAAGTGTACAATAAAGAATGTCTGTTCGAATTCTGAAGTGATTTCATAACCTTGTTCAGAGTTATTACAAATTTCACAAGTGTCTGAATACTTATGGACGGGGGTGTACCTCAAAGGGTTAAATTCCGCTGTTCGGTAGTTTCGACAATGCAGCCAGAACAGCTGGCAGACTGACAGCTAATATACTCATCGAAATTTCCTCATTCTTCACGGTGTAATTTTCTGATCAACCACACCGAAGTCTCCGCTGTCCGGCTGCAGAAAGACGTACGGAGAATATCGGCGGAAAAAGGAGCGGACGAAGCGAGGAACTCTCGAGAGGAATATAAAAAGGTAGAATGCAAAACGGAGAAACAAAATTAGCGGAGAAAAACGGATAGAAGAAAGGGAATGCAGCGGAGTCGATGGAAGAAAGGCTTAGAGCGGAGGGCAACGGAAAAAAACGAGGAAAAGGAGAGCGGACATTAGAGTGGCATTAAAGTCGAGCGCAAATCCTCTCTGGGGAGCGTCGTTTTCAGGTACGCTGAACAATTCCATTGGCTACGCGGGAAAAGAGAAATCGACATTAAGCCGGAAACGGGATTTGCGTTTTGCAGAGACGCGCGGCTCCACGGGATCGCGAATTTCTTGCACGAGCACCGAGCGGCGTCGCGATGCAACCGATTAGCCTGAACGATTCTCACAGTGAGCACGACTGGAATAAAACGTGATTCGATCAGCAAGGCCGCTCCCTTGTCTCGCGCGAGTCCCCTTTAACGCTTGGAAAAGCTCTGCGTTTATCCTACGTGACTCCATCTTCCATATTAATTTCGAACGGTTCTCCAAAATCTAGACTAATGTAGAAAGGTCAACGGCAGTTGCCGGGTACAAAGCACCGGCTCTCGTCCGATCATCGAAGTTGACACGTTCGCTACCAGCATAACATCGAATAATTGGAAGTAATTTTCTATTCATGCACGATAATGACTCGAAAGACACTGCGAAAATATGTTGAGATTATTTACAGCAACTGCAAGAGAATTCTATTATAATTTGAAAATAATGGAATGGCCACCCCAATCTCTCGATCTGAATCTCATAGAAAAGCTATGGGATCACTTGGACGGACAAGTCCGAAAACGGTGTCCAAAGTCAGAAAAACATTTGTGGGGAATTTTAGAATCAGAATGGAACCGTATTGATAACGAAATAATGAAAAAATTGATAGCCAGGATGCCACGACTTGTAAACGCGATCATAACAGCACACGGTGGATATATAGATAAGAAGAATATATAATTATTTTTTATTATTATTGGTAAGATATTTAATGAATTACTATTAAAATATGTCCTCTAATACTGTACAAACTAGAATACACGAAATTTAATGAAATTTATCGAAGATTTCATCACTCTTTTCAGGTAGTTATAAAAATTAAGAAAGTGTCCACATACTTTTGAGCGCCAGTGTATATGTGACGCATCGGTTCTGTTTTGAGAGCTCGACGTCACATATGTGTGACAGAGATAATAGATAAAAATAAAGCGTGATCTGTGGTGGACGTTTTTCTCGAATCGACCATGGTAACGAATGTTTTAATGAGAGCTTTTACATTTTATTGAAATATTATAGTGCGTCTGACCAGGTATGGGAGTTTCCACTGCGGTAGTCAACGTGTTAAGCTACAATGGCCATTGATCAGCTCTAGGGTGGATGACCGTCTTTAGTGCTTCTGTGATGCTGTTGACAATATTGCTGGTTCGTAACCCACCTAAAACTGTGGGTCCCCCGGCTAAATGATCATAGCAATCGATGGTGGGTTATGTACAAGAGAAGATGAAGAAGAATGTAGAGAGTGTACAGTTTGGACGTCGAGCGTAGGCTGTTCAAGGTTACTCCTCCTGTACAGGTAAACTTTTACGTCTTGCATCTGTTCACACAGATTGGTTCTCACTGAACACGATTTCGTTGAATAATAAAATTACAAAAGCCTAGATGGACTCTCGGAGCACACGATGGGTAATTTACGAACAGCTGATTCTAATGAACTTGATATTCCAGGTGTACCATGATATGTGGGCATAACTTCAGTAGTGGATTCAGCACACATAAATAATAAAAAAAGTTTATACAACCGTTTGTCCTGACTGACCTTGTTTCCGAGTCAGTTGTTTTTCTGTTGTACCAGTTGTTCACCTGTCTTTGACAAATGTATTCAATACATTTATAAGAACAACTTAAGTGTCGAGAGCAACTACTTTTGCGTACACCTATTTATAATATCGAACGTATGTACAAGGGTTGAACAAAATAATGGAAACACCTCGTACATTAACCCTTAACTACTACAGAACGTCTGCGAGACCGCTCCAAATTTGCATTCATCCCTATTTCCCTACCTGCATGACTTATCATCTACTCACGCCATGTACCTTTCAATTAGAGTCTAATGTTCAGTCAGGCTTGGGTCTCTTTATTATTAATGTACAAAGCAAGAACAATTGGATTTGAACTTTATTCGGCACTTGTATGTACGTAATAACGCAATAAACATTAGCGGTCTGAGACCTCCTATAGTAGTTGCATAAGTTTCAACGTCTATAATACTTAAGGGTTAAGAAAATTGTTTATTAATATCGCGTAGGACCACCATTGGCGTCTAATACAACCTGAATTCTCCTAGGAATGGAATCATACAAATCCTGAATAATGTTTAATGGAATATTATACCATTTTTCAAATACGATCGTAATGCGTACAGTTTCACGGCTACTAATCTCAACTACACAATACACGAGTTGTAAACAATGTTTCCGTTATTTTGTTCAACTCCCCTAATTCTTCAATCTTAACACGTTCCCTGCCACAGTAGAAAATTCCGTAACTGGACAGACACGTGAGAATAGCTATTTATTAATACACGTGATTGATTGTACAAATATTTCTCTATTTAATACTACTTCTTCGATTTCTACTATCATTCTAACGTGAATGTTATTCAACATTTCATAAGGGTTGGTAGTTATTTGATCAAAATTAAAATTGATTCGTGTACCGAAAACGGTACACGTGGCAGGGAACGTGTTAAAGGACCATGTCGAATACCAAATCTCTGTCCAACAAAATTCCATCTTTCAAACAATCCTGATAGTCAAAAACTTGCTTGTCCAAAACGTTACTTACGTAAACGTCGGTCCGTTACGACCTTGAACAGTAAAATCTGGATGCCTCTACTATACACTATGACCTCACGCAGGCTCAAGAGAATGGCGAGCCATAAAGACGATCCACGCAACACACACAGGCTGGTACACTCGACAGTAACAAAGGAAATGCTTGACCTCTTTTTCTCCGGGAATCTGAAACTATGACAGCTATTCGGAATTTCCAATGGAATCGTGGCAACTCTCAACAGTTCTACTTCTTCATCGCGGGAATTTTTCCGCCGGGAGCACGCGAAGGGGATCAGGATCGCCTTTTACCGAGCCCCTTGGCGTCTGCACGAGAATGGGACACCCATGATCGCCGTGAAGCTTTGGAAATCCTTCCTCGATCGGTCTGGCTGACGCGTATACATAATGCCGAACATATACGTCGCCGCCGCGAATCCTCCGTGCGTGACCGACGTATAGAGTTACGCGGCCTGCATTCCTAGGAAGGCATATTACATGAAATTCGATAGCTTTTGCACGCAGGAGACGGCGTATAAGGGCGAGGAGTACGAGAGAAACGCCGTGCGAGTCGATCGATCGTTATCCCGTCCGTCTGAGCTCTTCTTCTTCGAGTGGAACCCAGCATCGATTACTAAGATCGTTTAAAAGGGAGCATACAGGTTTAAATCGGTTTTGAAATACTAATACGCCAAAAGGAGGACAGGGGAATTGGAAAAGATCACTCGGCTTACCAGCGTTGACCGTGACAAAGCTTAACTTCGAGTCATCCTTTTATCCAGACAGTGGGACAAACTAACAATAAGAGTATAGGCAAGTTTTAGAGAAGAGCTCTGGAAGAGGAAGATACTGAGATTAGTAGCCTCTATGTTTGTGGAACGTTGATTATTGTTGAGATGCGCAGACTAGGTTCTTTGAAATCTCTTCTCTTTCTTCTTTTTGTTGTTTGTAACTCAGTATCGATTGTTATGATCATTTAGGTGGGAGCCTACGGTTTTAGATGGGTTTTGGAATACTGGTGTGCCAAAAGGAATGCAGCAGCACTGAAAAGGGTCACCATCTTAACGCTGACTGTGACCAACGTAGGTGGCCTTCAAATCATCCTTTTATCCAGACAATGTGCCAAACTAAAAGTATAGGCAAGTTTTAGAGAGGGACTCTAGAAGAGGAAGATTCTGAAATTAGTAGATTATGTTTTCGTGGAGTTTTGATTATTACTGAGATGTGTAGACTAGGTTTTTTAAAGTCGCATCTCTTTCTTCTTTTTATTGTTTGTAACTCAATATTGACTGTTATGATCATTTAGGTGGGAGCCTACAGTTTTAGGTGGGTTTCGGAACACTAGTGTACCAAACGGAATACAGGAGCATTTAAAAGGGCCATCCACCTTAGCAGTGATTGTGACCAACGCAGCTTAGCTTCAAGTGATCCTTTCATCCAGACAATTTGACAATCTAAGAATATAGGCATGTTTTAGACACAGACTCTAGAACAGGAATGTAAGAATAACATAATACCTAAAAACAGTTCCAATGCTGGTAAAATAGATCATTCGGCCACATAGTATTCTCTCTAATATTGAAAGGAGAAATGTTAACTGCATGGGCGATAATGGCAAAGAGACGAAAAAGTTCACGTTCACATGGGCAGTACCTATCTAGCAGACAACAGACGCATTCCTCAGACTTGGGAATTCTTTTAGGTGAATACATATATTTTGGTCAAAAATTGTGTGTCGTGTCTCACAGGAAGATTCTGATATGCAATACTTTATTTACAAAGTGACACAAACTTGGAATGTCGTGCTCAAAATGCCAGAGGTTCCACCGCAATAGACCCTCTGCCTCGTTTAGAGTTCCCTTCAATAGATCTTCATATTCTAGACTACTAACCCTGAAGTTAGTCCATCAGGGTACAACTTTTGACTCAAGGTCTCCGGATATCGATAACTGCATGTCAGGAACAGTGTGTCATAATTTGGCTAGCGCCTGTCTAGATAACAACGTGCAACGTGTGCTGAATTCACCCTAACGAAGCACCTTGCTTCTCGGTGGAACGACCGAGTATTTAGTTAGGCCACACCGTCGAAGCATGCTGGGCGAATCTTCGCTTTTCGTAATCGTTATTCAGTATTTATAGCGGTGGCTGCATCCCGATGGGCCGGCGTGTCGCAGATGGAAAGGCAACAGCCGTTTCAATCGATTATGCGATTACGATTCTCGTGGACTTTTTGCTGTTCTCGCGGTCGCGTTTCGGAATCCTTAATCGGGAAACGATGTCGTGGGTATGTAAAATCGGGACGTACATCGAGGGAACAGGTCGTACGAGTAATCGCTCGCAGAATGCATCGCTGTGTACCGGCGGCGGCCGGCTTTCACCTTAGGCTCGGTTCACATTAAACCTGAATCGCGTGAGAGCGTCGTCTCGATCGCAATAAAAACGTCTACGAGCTATGATTCGACTGTCTGATATTGCTGGATGATCCATTCCATGGAATATACCGCTGTGCCCCAGCGAACGTTGTTTAACGCTTTGACTACCGTCGCAACCATGTGTGGGGGACACTTAATACATTGACTGCTGGAAATATCTTGCGAAAACTTGTTGGCTTGGCCATTTTTGCACGGCTTCAGTTAAATAACAAGACATTCTATGTTATTCTGTTTATATCGATTAATTTACAATTTCAAGTGTGTAAATACTGTTAGATATCTTCAGAGTTCATCCAACTAACATAAGCTTGTAAAGTGAAGACGTACGTGGCTGGTCTTAAGGAAGAAATTAGTCACGGTCCTCAAGGACCTAACTGGCCCACGCCCGAAGCTTTCTCCGTTCTTTAAGGGACTCACTGTTTTCCTATGTTTTTTTAGAACAGATTATCCTCAGACCTCGAGTTCTACATATCTTATAGAACGTACATCTTATTTATTAAACGACGATTACAAAATAACGTAGGAATTATACAAATGAGGAATCAGCAATACGTGGGTCATAAAACGAAGGTTAAGAACTTGCGCTAGATAGACCAGAGATTGGAGTATTATACTGTTGTGTTTACTGATTAACGATAGTTTAGTAAATTTTTTTCTTGGGGTAAATTAATGAACTGTATATTAAAATTCAATAATAAAATTTGATTAATAAACTTTATTAAAGTATAAGGAGTGTGTCACTGCGTTAGAACATCCCAATCTGTATTTTTTTTTAAAAACTTTTCAAGAACTTGCGGACGTGACATAGTGTATATTCTGACAGTCAGTATGAATTCGTTTTATGTCCACTAAATTTTTTAGAATTTTGTTCATTGTTATACGAGATTAATGCTTGGTGCAATGGCGTTTGTTAGCACTGAAAGGGTTAAACTATTGAAAATACAAAAAGTAGCTACGTTCAAAGGGTTACATGCCTAGATGTATAATGATGTAAACAAATGTTTTGTTTAAACTATTACTTTCTTTCACTTTTTTAAATAAAGCCATACTAATTTATTATAGCCGTTTTATTGTCTAATATATCATGTAAACAGATACACCATCTTGTGCAGGTTTTAAGACAAACTGTAAAGGAAGAAAATATTTCAATATTTTTCAATCGTTGCACGGATAATCTAAGTACATAATTCATAAGGGTGAAGCACATGTTGGATATCGGACTCTCTGCTAGACCTGAGTCACAGACTCGGTTTTAAGATGATGTATCTGTCTTCTGTCTTCTAAAAATATTACTCATCTGCAATCATTTCCTGTTTCGAGGTTTCAGTTTTGTGCAGGATATACAGTGTGTCCAAATTAAATGTACACGAGGGGATGTCCAAAAGTCTATTCAATTTTCTCTGAATTCGTTTCAAATACGAAATTGTTATTTCAGTAGTGAGAAATTAAAGAAAAAAATTAAACGAACTTCTGGATTTCCTCTTATATATTTTGATGTTCCTTTAACTTTCGAAGCTTCAAAAAAGTGACTTATACGACACTTGATTCGAAAAAGCACATATGGCGCTTTAAACACGTTACTCTTTAAATTATTATTTTAAGAGGTAACAAGATCACGTTCACTTTTTTAAATGGAGCCACTCCGATTTATTATACCAATCTTATTGTCTCATACATCATGCGGACGGGCACGCTATAATTTGCTGTTTTTACCGTAAATTGAAAGGGAAAAAGGTATTAAAATATTTTTCAATCGTTGCATCGATAATCGATGTAAGAAACTTGAATTCGAAGGCACGAAAGAGAGAGTACGGGGTACCCTAACTTATAATCACCGAAGCGCGTCGATATAATTGGATAAGCTTCCTGGGCCGAGCGTTTCGTGTTTCATCTTTTCCATTCTGTGCAGCGATGGCTTAAGCTCGTGGGATTTCATCGGCGAGGCTGCCATAAACAGACCGTGGATGGGAGCCACGTATCGAAAATCGCTCGGCCAGCGTTAATCCTCGATTACGTTCGCCTTAATCACCCCACTCGAAACCAGTACCGCCACCCATTTCTCTGCCCTTGGCTTTTCGATATCTACAATTGCCGATATTTTACAATAACCGACCCTAACGAACATCGGGGCACCGGGGACAGGGACACCGAGCGGGGTTAGTGACGAACGAAAACGCTTCGAATCACTTCCAGTGTTCGCTGAAATTTTTGTTCGACTCGAATGATACTCAAAAGTAATACAGGGTGCTCAAAAGAAGGGTCTAAGACTTTAGGCGCTTTCAGCACTCACCGAGTGGAGTGAAAAATGTCTAATTAACAGAGGTCCTAAAATCAATCCTTTCGATGTAAAATCAACTTGAATATTTGCGAGCGTTCGATACCGAAAGTGTGTCTAAAAGAAATGAAATAGAATAAAAGAAATAAGTAGGGTCAATGTACCAGTAGTTGATACTGTAAGACTCATTTCCTATTGTAATTATTATCGCAGTTTTATTTTTAGTAAGCAATTTTGTAGGTGCATAACTTGATTCGTCAGCTGTTTTTTAAAGAATTTAATTCATTAGTACTGCAAATAATACTATAATAAAGTTTTATTTAAAAAAATTGAACCCTCCAAACTGCACGAGTAGGTGACACATCAAATTTCTAAAGGCACCTAATGTGGTGGATTTAGGACAACGAATAGAAAATGCATGTCGTGTATACAATAGGAGACATGTGGCTTTTGCATTGAAATGGAAAGATATATCAAACATCTGTAACGAATGTGAAGATAAACTACTGTATTTTATGAAACAACAAAATCATGTTTACTTTTTTAAAAGGAATATACATTTCTACGTGTAAAAGTATTTATATCAGCGTGCCGTATAAAAGTGTATATATTTCAAACAAATACGACGATTAAACAATTGAAACTGTGCATAATAAAAGACGAAATTTACACTGTTGGCGCTGAAAGTGTTTTAACACCATAGGTGTCCCGTGAGCCATACATGGGTCTGACTAGACTTTCTCTCATTTTGTATTATTTATACTTTGTATGTACTGCTGAGTATTCGATACACTTCATCAGGTGCATCCTCAGATAGTATATACAGTGACTCACAAAATTGAACAAACATTTCCATAATTACTTTTCATTTTTAATGCTGAAACACCTGAGGATTTACCAATTTTAGATGATACTTAAAGTGCAATTTGTTACAGATATAGTACCTTTCCTTCAAATAACAATGCCCCGAAAATATATTAAATACAAGAAAGTTGAAATAACGCATTTCGTGAGTCTCTATATTTTTTCCATGAATAGCGCCTCGGGATATTTTTATTTAAAAGTGATTAAAGCAGTTCAGTAGCCGAGATTTCTCCAACTTTATATGCTTGTCAGGGTTTCATTGTATAAGGGCATTTGTTATGTCGAATAATGCGATCAACGTTGAGATACACGAAAGCAGATACGTGGAGCACTACTTTTCCAGGATTTACCACGCTTTTTCCCCACCGAACGCGCCATTGCCAACTGTGTCTCGTCGTATAACCACGGATTACCTATCTTTATCTCTTTCCTCCCCCTCGT
Source organism: Macropis europaea (assembly GCA_916610135.2). Classification (NCBI taxonomy): domain Eukaryota; kingdom Metazoa; phylum Arthropoda; class Insecta; order Hymenoptera; family Melittidae; genus Macropis; species Macropis europaea. Next base: position 16,415,526 of record OU744345.1, on the reverse strand, counting down.
ACATCCCATGAAGTACCCCCATGCGTAGTGATGGACATTCAATTCCCTCTTCAACGTTTTCAAGCGATTTCGCATTGTCAAGTTTCGAATTGCATCGAGTATAGTATCGCTCGAACTTCGTAATTCATAAAAATGTCCAAATGTTGTCTGCAGGGTACTATGATGGAAATAAATTTCACAGATACCAGTTATTCACTTTTTATTAACACGTTAAACGCTACGTCGGCCCCATGGAACTGATACTACACTTTCCGTTTAGGCGGCGTCAGTCCCATGGGACCGACAGTGTCAAATTTAAGGTAATAATAATTTATAAGTCATATAATATTACAAAATATGTTTACACTTTTTTAATGTATTTTCTTGAAATACTTTAAATAAAAATGAGGTTTCCTTTATAGTATCAGTTACTAATATAACTAATACTATTATTTATAACTAATAGTATTAGTTATAAAGTTTCTTTATAGTATTACAAAGTGTTACAAGAAATTACGACTTTCTTGTACAATTTCTAGCTATTGATCGTCCAAATTTTTTTAAACGCATTTTCTATATTTACGGCCTAAATGGAAAGTAAAATAAAATTAGCTCCGCGTTTAACGTGTTAACTCCCCTAACTTACTCACTATGCGATTATAAGGTAAACTACGTTCTGTACCAGAGATGGTCATCCTGAGCGAAGTCTGGCTCCGGACTACCCCCACTCTGCGTCCATTCCCCTCACGTGCTTACAAGGAAAGTTACCGTAATGATCGTCCCAGATTTTAATGAGCTTTTGTATGTTGATAGATCATGTTATTGCGAATTTCCCTATATACTCTACGGTTTCAGACGTAGATGGTCAATAGTTTAAAAAATATTGAATTCAAATGAACCACCTTCTCACAAAAGATGTCCACCGAAATTACAAATGGCCATATCTGATAGGTGTTCACTGTGTACGTAGTGCCACTGGTTAAAAGTTATTGCAAAGAAACAAATTTAATTTACTATAGTGTAGCAACTTTATGGTGTAGCACTATACTTATACGTCGTCTGTCCCATACGGTGATAATGTTACTTGGCAAGGTGTATCGTAGCGACATTGTTACACACCCCTCCGTCAATGCATGGTCCAACCGTAATTATGGTACAACCGTAAGGGGGTGATTGTATACTGTACGAGTTTAAAAAGGCAATACAGCTATGTATACTGTTAAAAATATTCAAGGTTCATATATTCACCCTCCGTACGCTCCTGACCTTGCGCCAACCGGTTACCATTTATTCCAATCACTATACAATTCTTTAACCGGTAAAAACGTCAATGATTGAGACCATTTAACCCTTAAGTAGATTATTGAGGCCTTAGCGGCCCTGTGCAGCTCCAAACTAATAATTGTTTAATTTTTACCGATTAGACAAAATAGAAATCAATTTTCCTTAGAGCATTAGTAGCACAATGAGATAATAGAGGATTACATAAAGGTTCAAACAATTATATCGACACATGTTAAACAATTATTAGCTTGAAATTGCACAGAGATGCTGCGGCCCCAATAATCCACTTAGGGGTTAAAATCAACTATGAATTAATTATTTAGTTCAAACAGAATAGAATTTTTGGAGAAGGAATAAAGAAGTTACCCCTAAAATTGAACATAGTTATGGAAATAAATAGTCAATATGTCAATGATAAAAAGTAATGGTACATATTTATTTGTTTGCATCGAAGATCACAGAAACGACGTCACTTATGAGATGACCTGACAAAGTTTCACCACCTCGATGTCCACGAAAATGTTCCCTGACAGCTTACAAGCAGACGGTGAGGCGAGAACGAGGAAAAACAGGATTCCTCCCCTTTCAGGGCCACTTTGGGGGTCTCCGCAGCGTCAAAGCGACGCACTGCGTCCAGACGAAAAATAATTCGGTCGGGAACCGAACCGAACACTATAGACGGGAGCTTCGCAGCAACGAGTATGATGTACTGCGCTAATAACCGAACCCACGCCGGCTGTGGCAGATCCTAACGATGTTTTAAGCCATAATTAATTTACTGCCCGACCCCTTACCTACGGAACCAGCCGGTGTACCCTTAAATTCCGTTTCGGGATGGTCAGCGGTGGACGTATCCTCGATCGTATCGGGTTGCACACGTATGTACATAGTAAGGTCCAAAAGTTTCTGCCCTGACTGCCTTTAAACAACGGATGATGTGTTGTTCTGTTGCTGAAGTTCGAGGAAAAACTTGTGACTTGAATATTTTGAGTTTTAGTCGAATTGTTGGATTCTGAGTCGTGGAATCGGGTACAACACTTTTAAAATCGAAAAAGAGGTTTATTTATGCTATACGTTATGGCGTTGCACAAGAATCTGACTAAATTCGCAAATTCCTAGGCAGATGTACAGTATCTTAAGGAAAGGGAAGGGGTATGGATGACCAGCCTTGACGAACTCGACCTTTGATGATTAAGGGTAGCGTTCGTTTGGACACTATGGCAGTGTTTGGTTTGAAAAATTTCACGTAAACAAGCCGACTCAGTGTAGACGATGAGTTGGACATAGTCATGGATAAAAGTGGTTGGTCATCCAACAGAATTACGCAGAATCGTAAAGAACTTGGTGTTCAGGAGAGTGGTCAAGAGTTATAGGAAGGACTTTTGGACAAAATGGGGTAAAACTGTAAGGATAATGAGTAGACTGTGGATGTTTATACAAATATACATTTTTAGACACATATTTTCTACGCCAATGAAGTTGTTGGTTTGTGTCATAAACAACTTCCAATTCGTCTGCTTAAATTTATTGATTATTTATTAAGGGATAGTCATTGTTGCTTCTCCAGCATCTCTACATTTTAGGGAAGAAGCGTTTTCAGGAGTCGAAGATTAAATAGAACATTCGCAGTGACACCGAAAATTGGACAGAAAACGTTGTTAATACGACCTTTATTGACCTTGAAAGACTTAGTGTTATACGTAGTTGAATTGGTCTTTAAAATGGCTATCATGTACAGGCAAATAAAATACAGTATTCCATTTAAAAAAAAACAAAGTTGACCTTCTTATCTCATTAACCCTTCCCCACCAAATAAAATTATTGTTATTATACGCTGCCTCCACAAAACTGTGCAAAGTTTGTAGGAAACATTGTTATGAAATTTTAATTATAGCAAAATTATTTCAGGTGAAAGAGTTAAGTGAAACATCCTGTCTGCTGATTCTTACAGAGGTTACCACAATTTTCTCCTGTAAATCAGAGTTGGGCCAGAAACTTTTGGGCCCTACGTGCGAGCTGAATGAGGCACGAAACACACCGGGGTCCGATCATCTTCGACTGCCTGGGAATATCTAAATAACGATCAGTTTCGGCAGGTATATCCGCTGTAAGTCAGCATGTGGGCGTGAAGCTTCACTGTGACTTCTTTTTTCCCCTCCTCTTCTTTTTTGGCAGATCGCGGCACGGCTTTTCTCACGGGGCCGCTTTGTATCGCGTGCAAAAGCCAGGTACAGGCATTAATATGTTATCATTTGCGAGTCAAATGGCCGAAAGTAAGTGGCGCGTCAGGTATCACCGGCAGACACTCTGAAGATGTGATAAGTAAATCTGTGAATGAGAGCTGTGTGATGTCGTTTTGTTTGCGTTGCAGTTCAGACAGCTAGAAAAGGGTGCCCAAGGTGATTACTGGTGCTTTAATGCGTTGTTGGAGAGATATCCAGAGCAGGCTGTTCAAGGTCGTTTCTCGATGTGAGAAGACGACCTTCCACTATTAACACGTTCCATGCCGCAGTGAAAAATTCCATAACTAGTCAGACGCGTGAACATAAGTTTCTATAAATACATATAACGTTAAAAACACAAACATTGAATTGTCTTATGATATACCATTCATTTGGTACTATTATTGTGGCGTTCGTTTTAATTGGAACGTAAAGAATATTACCATTTATTTAGAATAATCGAATTTGGTGCATGGGGCGCGTATGACCCACGCGGCACGGAACGTGTTAACCCCCTTTGGGACGGCAGACTCCAGCCGAAACGAATTTTGCTTTTCTTATACTCGTTTGCATGCAATTATAAAATTGTGTCTGATGGTCTCACAGCAACCATTTGTACACAGTATACAGTGATTCACGAAGTTGATCAAATGATTCTGTAATTACGTTTCTTCCTTCTGTAATGGACACAAGAAGAAAACGAAATACCGTTTTAACAAACTGTTTTATTTAACTAAGCTCTACTTGAACTAGTATATCGAATACTCTAGATTATAACAACGTTTACTGCTGGTCTGGATTCTAACTGACAAGACTGTTGGCTTTTAGAATAGTAAATGTTAGTTCAAGCGGTCATACCCCCACGAGGCGGATACATTGATGAGAAGAAAATACTATAAGATTAATTACTTATTTCTGGTAAGATCTTTAAGATATGATTTAAATTACAAATTCTCTACATTATAAGCAATTAATAACTGCTAACTTTATTTCATTATGTAGGTCATTCCATACTGTAAAATCATCCACCCCCTAATGTTATTATACTAACAACTGTAAATGTTCGGTGACTTATGGACAGGAGTGTATATACAACCGAAAGGTAACATTACATCCGCTGATGTTAACAATGGCGGACGAAATTATTCGTACAGTGAGGATATTATAAAAGAGATAATTGTAACTTGTTAATGAATAACTTTATTTCAACGAATTTTGTACAACATTTAAAGTAATATTCAACATAAACATACATAAAAAATAAAGTTTATATTCCGTAATTAACTAACTAATTTTAACAAGTTACAATTATCTCATTTATAATTTCCTCACTGTACGAATAGTCTCGCCCGCCACTATAAATAAAAGCCTTTTAATCAACGTTGTTGCCACCTGCTCTCATCCCATCAGCAAAGTTAAGCTGACCTTCAACGTTAAAGGTCAGCATGCTTGCGTCATTGAATTTATTTTAACATTCCATGACACTATGGCAACAGAAGCTCAAGCCATCAAAGAACACATCGGCGACCGTATCTCTAAAAAGCGTCCTTGAAAAAAATGAGTTTTCTATCGACGTGTTTGGTCCATCAAACGATTCAACTTTCTACCCAAACACACTTCCATAACTTTCCAAAGAAATATTTCTGATGGACCACCCTGTGCAGAACGACACAAAATTCCCACGACGCGTGACGGGCTCCGGAATTACCCGCGAACACAGTGCACGGTTAACAATCAACCGGAAAATTAGTTTGTGCAAAACGTGCAGAATCGAAGATCCAGATCCGGTGACCGTTAAACCGAACCGTTTTTAACCGGCGAACCTCTGGAAGCTGAACCCGGCCGCCGGAGCGTCCGATCCGCTCGTTAGGTTATCTCGCGAGCCTTCCTTATGGAGAACGTGCAAGAACGGCGCCGAGTGCCGCGGGTAATCGAGAACACCGGAATATACCGGATATCTCGGTTCGCTTTTATTACTCTTGCGTTTCGATAGGTTTTAATGCGGCTCCGTGCTCGCCGTCTGCCCCCCCTGCGCGTACATATATAAAATAAAGACCTTTTTGCGGGCATAAAAGTTCGAAGCGTGAATTTTATCTCGCGGACGGAATTTCTCAAATGTAATTAACGTCCCTTCAACGAAAATACGACCGCTCCCCGGCTGCATCCCACTTTCGGTCCCGAAGAATCCAGAAGCCAGAAAGTCCGTATTTAATGCGGCCGGCTCGCCCGTTAAACGGTGCCACGGTAACGCAACGGATCCCTGAATCGTCCGCCGGTGCCACGATTCAATAAAGGCCCCCGATACAATAATATCCGACCGTTTCGACATCTCGTGCCGAAGCTTTTTTCTCTCATGCCGATTCCCTGACTTATTAAGTTCATTAGTTCGCTATAAAGGCCCGTGAACGATCGTAAATGAGTGAGTCACTTCCACAGAAAGACACTCCTCGCCGGTTTTCCATTCGACTTCTTCTGCACGGAGAGTCGTCCAATTTAAATAAAGGCTGGGTATTAATCTCGCTTATGGCAGGCCGGTTCTTTCCGTGCACGTTCACTCTCATTCTCCTTCACCGCGCATTTACTTGCAGCTCTTCCCGTTCCTTTTTTCTTTTTTTCGTTTTTGTTGTCTCGTTCGTTATTACCGCGCACTTTTCTCCGAACATCTCTTTTCGCCGGAACGTAAGAGCCCCGGCCTCGGCCTCCTCTTCGAACAGTTTCGTCGGGATTGCTCTCTGTCGCGTTCCTTTTTCTGCCATTTCGCTCGACAAACATCCCGGTCGTTGTCCCGTCGAGTCTAGGACACCCGGCGCCCGGCGCCCGGCGTTCGCCGGCGTCTGGCGTCTCGGCGCCCGTTTTCCCGGTTACCATCTCCTACCACCGCTTTCTCTGACCGGCCTCCGTACACCGACATCGCTCTTTCTCTCTCTCTCTTTCTATGTGTGTGTGCCTGGCCAATGAATGGGCTAGACAAATTGGCAGCATCTGTGCTCCTCTGTCACGGAATACGCTCGACACTCTCGCGCCAATCCTCTGGGACACTGCTTTCGTACACAGGGTGATCTGTCAGGTGCATCGGAATGTTCGTACGGTTTTAGAAGATTAGAATGGTTAGATATATTTTTTTGCATATTGCATTGTGTTTTTAATCAGATAAGTAAATTACTGTTGGACTCAATGACTCTTTTATAATCGGATGGAAGCTTGTAAATTCTACTTTTATCAAAATTCGTATTGTAATGGACGGGTTACACGAAATTAACGACACGGACAGACGGTTTGAGAACTTCTAAATTATTATAATGCTGGTTGACACAATTGGCACAGTGGTAGACACCGTTTAGGTAATGGAATCTCTGGAAGAGCCGTCTTGCAGGGGTTTTAACCCCTTGGCATACAAAAACGTCTGGGTGACGTCAATTGTTTCGTACGTCATTTTAGACGCTGACGTCTCCGAGACGCCAAGAATTATACGCTGATTGTTTTGAAAAGTTCCATACTCTACAGGATTATTAAGTTATTTATTAATTTGTTACTTAATTATTGTTCACTAATATTGTCTATTAACATTGTTTTATGATATTTAGCAATGTAAATATTCTGTTTCTTGTACAGCTTGCATAACTTTAAGTTGAGGTATATTAAGTGGTACTTTTAGCACACGTCGAGTCCTATTTTATTTCTATGTTAACGGGTTAATAGAATTTGAAGGAAGGAATAGGGATGATACGGAACTTCGTTGCTTAGGGTAATTTGGCGGAGGACACGTTGACTAGGGTGACGCATAGTTCGTAGGGCAAGATAACGGTGTTTAGGCAACGAGTGATTCAATGTTTTGGTGCAGGAAGACGAAAAATATTGACTGTGTACAGTCGTTCGGGGGTGACACATTGCAGTATCTTTTGAATGAAAAAACTGTGCGATGGTGTTATCAGTCTAATAATTTTGCAAAGATAAAAATAGATGATCTGTTGGAGATAAGTCAAACGAATATGGTGGATGAATTAAAGTTTCCCAACCCAGTTCAGTCTTTTTTGCAGTATGCGGTCTTGTGTTATCTTGAAGGTGTGTTATCAGCACACCCTTGCGATTTGCTAACCCTGATGGTTTCAGCAAATAGCTTCTCCTGCACCCTTTCGAATTGGGTTGAACATAAGTCTGCTGTAATGATTTTGTCCCTTTGCAATAGTTCAAAATGAACAATTCCAGCAGGTGTCAACCAAACGTACAGCAAAATATTTTTCTGATGAAGTTTGGGTTTAGATACGGATGGACCTGAATCCCCAGGTGATAACCAATAATGTGATCGCTTTTTATTTTCATAAGTGATCTATTTCTCATCGCAGGTCAGCAAACGGTTTAATATCTTCCCACTGTGCACACCTTCCTGAGACTGTGTAGTTGTGGACGTGTTGCTTCCTCACAGACATTAATAGATTACGTTAAGATACAGTAAGCCAATTACGGGTGGAGTTAAGACCGTGAACGGCCTGATCTGGACGTTTCCAATGCACTATCTTACGTATCAAGGGTATTTTAAATGTTGTAACGGAACGAGACCGCCAACTATTACGGCTAACTTCATCAGGATCTGAGTACTCACTGACATTGACTTATATCCAATGGTCGAACACAGACGATACATTGAACCAAGTCGTGAAAGCGTAAAAACTTACAGCTCTTCGAGGGCTCTGTTATAGAAATTGAATGCAGAGATTAATTCAGAAAATATTAACCGCCTGTTCTTACAATGACGAGTCACGCTCGTGACACGGAATATCATCCATATATTACAAACACGAGTCCCACATACACTCCAATTTTTTGAACCTCTGCTCCGTAGCACCTCTGACTTTCAGAAGAGGCTAAAAGTAAATTCTGTGTGCCGATGGACGCTCTTCATTCATCAGAGCACTCAAGGACTTCAATAAAAAAACTTGATCGCAGGAAATCATTGAAACAATCCTAAAAGTCAAGGGGTTAAGTAAACGATATCGTCGACGATAAATCAGCCGCTAACCTATCGATCCAAGAAACAGAAAGCCGTCCTCTGCGAACGAAACAGACGCACGCCGGAGTGACCGTAAATTTCACCAGGCACGCAGGCGGTCCCAATTTTCGCGTCATCCATCAGGATAACCGTCCAGCCCTAAGTCGTTAACGATGACTCCTAGAAATCAGAAGGTCCGCGAGGGGGACGTTCGATGAAAGAAACCGAGAGAGGGACGGAAAAGAATAACGCGTCGACGAGGGAAAAGGAAGAAGATGAGAGCGGAGTGGCCAGAGGAGGAGAGAAGCGTCCAGCGAGGGAACGTTTATGACGAGGCCGACGCTGAATTACGATCTCAATACTGCAATAAGTGCTCTTAGCGGGGCCATGTTTTTTTTCGTCGACGCGACTTCTCTCCCCACGGCTCTCTTATCGTAGCTTTACGCCGCTGCTCCCGTGGGCTTCTCGAGAAATATTATTTAATTAACGGGAGGAGACCGCCGCGGTCGGGACCTGGATCTTCCTTGGGTCGTAAATAAAAACGGTACATTCCTGTATCCTCCGTCTTCCTCCGGCAAACGCCGCGCACCTCCTCTCCGTCTCTCCTGTATCGTACGGCCACGATATTTTCGGTAATCATGGCACCGTTTCTGGAAACGGCGGAGAGACCCGACGCGGAGGTCTTTAAGTGCGACATTACTTCCGCTAGGAACGCGTCTTTTGGTCGATTAGCCCTGCGGTGAATTTAAGCTCGAATCGGCCGACACGGTGGACCCGTCACCCCTTCTCACCCCCCCGACCGAGCCAAAGAATTTCTTCCTTTAATTGTTCTCCGCCCCTGGCGGACGAGATACACACTGCACGGGAGGAGTAAGAAACCGGGACTCGAACGACTCCGGAAAGTAATCTGCCTAATTACCCAGCAAGAGATTCATTCCGCCGACCCCGAGAAGGGGAGACAGGGGTGGAAAACGCGCACGCGTAAAATGCCGCTTCTTCGCTGGATTTCTGCGTCCGTGCGCGCGGGCGCGATTTTCTCGAATGCTCGACCCGCCGTCGGTGTTTAAAACGATTTCAAAGGGACGTCGATCTTCCCGCGGATCTACGGACTCCCTCGAGCGAGGAACGACCGGATTTTCCCTCCTTTAACGGAGCCGCGTCGTGACTTAAGGACTCACAGGACGCGCAAACTTATTTAACGCTCACGACCTCCGTGCTCTGCCGACTGGAAATTCTGTACGATGTACTCTTTCGCTGGAGAGAATTTATGGCCGGCCTTTTCGGGACTGGTTTTTAAAACTGTGGGAAAACGGGGAGATTGCTGGAATTCGGAATAGGGGAGTTCGGGTTAGGCGGTTGAATAGAAACGGGTTGGATAGATTTAATGAATTCCGTAATTTCAGTGTGAATGTTTAACACTGATTGCCGTGTCATCGATATCGCACGTGTATTTCAAAAGTGACACAACTGAAAAAATGTAATTATTTATTTACGACCATGAAGGAGTTGGATATACACACCCTTTCGTCGTAAAAATTTTACTAACGAAAATAATAATAATTTTTTTTTTATTATTTTTCTGTGTAACTTAGAAGAACATCAAAATCGTCATAACTCAAAAAGGGGGGATTTTCAAGGACTAACGATCGAAGATTACGGAAATAACATTTGGTCATAGTTTCCTAAAGTCTACTCTTTTTGCTAATATTATGTGTTCAATAAATAAATAATAAGAACACATTGGGTATATCTGAATTCAGCCAAACTGAACTAAATGAACCGAAGTTGTCTCATTTTAGGAAATCGAATTTGTATGGACCTGCCTCAAAAGACTGAATTAAACGAACCGAATTTGTCTGAAACGGACCAACCGAAACGCATTGAGTATATCTGAATCGAACCAAACTGAACTAACTGAACCAAAGTTGTTTGAATCGGTCTGAGCGAATCACACTCAATCTGTCCGAACCAAACTAAACCGAATTATGCAAAGTAAACTTATCTGAACCGAACCAAACGAAACGCAGGAAATCCATTCAAACCGAACTAAACCAAATTAAACTAATTGAATATATCTGTGCCGAATTGAAGAAAATCAAACTATACTAAATGAAGCTGTCTGAAGCACTGGAATTTGTCTGAACCGAAATGAATGAAAACCGAACTAATGTGAAACGAACCGAACGAAACCTAATTTATGTGAGCCGAAATAAACGAAGTGAATGTATCCGAACAAGGCCACAGTAAACGAACTAAATCTATTCGAATTGATCGAAATAAAAAGAAGTGAATTATCCTAACCGAATCTTTCCGAATCAAACCGAACTGATCTGAACGAGTCGAATTCACCCGGACCGAACTGAACAGAGCTAAAAGAATTGAATCAGCCGAACTTGTCTGAACTGGACCGAACGAAACTGAATTTGTATGAAGCGAACCGACTGAAACCGAATTTATGTGAACCGAAATAAACGAAGTGAATGTATCCGAACAAGGCCACAGTAAACGAACTAAATCTACACGAATCGATCCAAATTAAATGAAGTAAATTATCCTAACTGAACCTAATCGAACCGACCTGACGAGTCGAATCCACCCGGACCGAACTGAACAGAGCTAAAAGAATTGAATCAGCCGAACTTGTCTGATCCGGACCGAACGAAACCGAATTTGTATGAAGCGAACCGACCAAAACCGAATTTATGTGAACCGAAATAAACGCAGTGAATGTATCCGAACAAGGCCACAGTAAACGAACTAAATCTACACGAATCGATCCAAATTAAATGAAGTAAATTATCCTAACTGAACCTAATCGAACCGATCTGAACGAGTCGAATACATCCGAACCGAACTGAATAGAGCTAAACGAATTGAATCAACCGACTGAAACTTTTTCCTTTCATGTACCGGTGGAACTCGTTCAGCCGTAATTTCCTGGATATATGTCGCCAAGATTACACTCAAGACTATAAATCACCGCGAGCAAGAAAGAACCCTGGCAGATGATTAAACGTCCTTCCATAAGTTTCAGACATCATCATTCCCCGACTACTAACAGCTCACTGGACTAATACCTTGAAGGAATTATCCTACTGTAAAATTATGAAGACATCGACAATTCTTTTTATTGTTTTAAAAAATACTACAATAGTATATTCAATAGGATGTTCTAAACATTCCTCGAGATATAGCGTTCAGAAAGAACTTATTACCTACGCGTAGATAGACGTTGCTAAATTTCTATCTCGTATTTCTCGAAACTATGTTTCCAAACTGGTATACATGATATTTGAGGCTGCGATTGACGAGTTGCCTTGAAATTTGAAACATACATTCAGAAAACCAATAGTTTTCTCTTGACGGACGATTTTGTTCATAACATTTTTGATTTGGAAAATATATAAAAATGTAGGATAATTAGAAAATTTGAAGTGAAAAATTTCACAAATTTTTTTATTGTCAAGTTTGAAAGAAACAAAATAAACCTCTGTCAAAAGTGAGAAAGAGTTCATGAAAAAAAAAATTATCTCTCTGTTTTACGAAAACCAAAATGGCGAAATCGTGTACAGCATCCACCGGTGCATGGAAATAAACATTTTACAAGAAGCGCTGTATCTCTTTCAAACATTGATGTTTCTTAATACAATTTTAAATACAGAAAGCTTAAAACACGTTCCAATACACTGTCAAGTATCAAAAGAATCGCACTGACACTTTCTCCACATTTAAACCCAAAGAATATCCACTGTCCAGACTCGTCACAGTAGAACAACCCCTAAATTTCGCGATTCCATCGTATTACGAAATCATCTCCACGCACGTGTGTCTCAGTATTAAACGAACGAAGAAAACACAGGGAATGCCACAATGAAAGCTTCCTAAGATTTGATACAAGGGAACCACAGTCTGTCCACTGCTGGCTCCGCTAAAAATGGGAGTTTCTTGTCGTCCGATGGGTCCAGAAACGGGACGAGGAGAAAATATTCATAATGCTGGATTAAGCGTGGGAGTGGCTTGGGGGTGTTCGGAGCAGGGTGGACGACCAAACTAATCAAGAGTCCGCCCCATTTAATTCCCACCCTCGCCGTCTCGATGTTCACCGAAACCGTAACTGCTCCGTGGCCAAGAGTCGGCTCTCCTGTGCCTCGATTCTCCTTATTACGTTCTTTCCCCACCACTTTCCTCGCTTTCTTCCCCTACCTACCCCTCCGCAGTTGTCTTTCCTTTTATAGCTTTCACGACGATATTTACGTTACGCGCAATTAACAAAAGACACTGAACTCTGACAATGAGTATAATATTGCCAAATTTACTGGCCTACGCACAGGCATCTCTAAGTTCTATATCTTGACCCTCTATAGCCCGGTGTGACTTGGAAGTCACATACCAATATATCGATATCTTGTTGATCTAACTCAATTTTTTGCCGCAATGACGTGTATACATCTTGTTTTGTAACGTCTCCTTGGTAACCAAAAAGATTCTTTGTAGCGATTATCAACTCTAACCTGAGATATCAAAAAAAAAAGTTCATAAATTCATTGTCAATTTGTATTTAGAGGTTGATATTTGTTAGGTTTACGTTATATAAATTTTTTTATAGCCACGAAAAAGATTTGAGCTATAGAGGCTTAACCCTCATCCGTCTCTCATTTTCCCAAACTAATTTGCCCCTTGGTGTCAAATTGACACAGTAGTTAAAAATTAATATAATGAAGAGATAAGTAATTACATTTGCAAATTCTTTCATTGAAAATAAAAGAAATTAAATTTCTGTGCATTCAATACATTCAGGCACAAGATTGCTCGCAGCGTTCACAAATAATAAAGTCACGTGCAGGGTATATTGCTTTTTCATATTTATCGTATTTTTGTGAGAAAAATGTGTCAAACTGACACGAGGGACGGATGAGGGTTAATTTGTATTATTATAGTAATGTTTTACATTAACTTTCTCTTATTTTACATCAATATCGCAGTAGTATGTGCAAACTCACTCAAATTTGGTATTATCAGGAAAGGAACATTAATAGGTACAAGGAACCTGATGTACAATCTTCAAGTAATAATAATACATGCAATATAACAAAATATAATGTAATATGGCACAAAATGCAAGAAAAGTTCAACTATAATAACTTTTTTACATTGCAAACATAAAATTCCATTTTATCCATATTTTGCACTTGGGTGTAATTTCACACACAAATATACAGGAAAATAGATTAACGTTTGACCATAAGAATTAACAAAAAAATGCTAGTTTTTAATACATTATTTCAACAAATGGAGTTTTCTAATCTGTTCGCACAGCTGCAATCCTTTTTAAATAATACACAATTTTGCAATTTACACCGTCCTTCTAGCTCTACTATTTCCAAGATGTTTCTCACCTTCATCCTTATATTATTTTAATTTATTAAATCTTTGTTAAACCATACGTAAAGTATTCTTTACAAAGATCCCGTCCCTTACATGTATATTCAGTGTCTATCATACGCATAACACGATACACGTAGGGTGAGTGCCCCTAATATCGCCTGGCACGTAATATCGCCTACCCGTAATACTTTGAAAAAGAATGCATTCACAGAAATCTGCGACGGACTGAAGTTGTAGCCAAACATGTATAAAGAGACATATTTTATTGACAGCGTTACAAATAATGTCTCTTTTGTTTGAGACTAACTTGATACAAAAATGTCTCTTACTCATTACTTGAGAACGATTTGAAATTTGGTAGGCGATATTAGGTGCCCTTACCCTAACTCCGTCTGAAAGAGCTCTTAGAATAGACCCCCTGTACATGCTCTAACGATGCAAATGGGTTAACAGCGTAGATCTCTAGCTTCTTTCTTTCGATTTGCTCTTGGCCCCTCCACAGTTGTTCCTTCGACCGTGTGCACGCATCCAACGCGAGAATTCGACTTTTTTCCCCTGAGAACGCTTCGACTTCTTTTCTTCTGCCGGCAATCATCGCGTTCTGGTATCGTGTATCGAACAGCCGTGTGTGTGTATCTGTGTGTGTGTGCGAGCAGAACATTCGCTCGTAAAGAGAGAGTTCGCGGTTCGAGAGCATAGCGTGCTCCGTAAGGGAGGTTATTAGATGGCCGACTATTATCATGGGATCATTTTTAACCGGTGGCCTCCGGAAACACGGCGCCCCGTAATGAACAGGTTACCGTGAAATTTTAAATACCGCCGAGACCGACCAGGTCTCATCCATTCCCGCGTTGCGGAAAATTGGAGGTTCCTCTGCTACGGCACGCGATTCTTATCGCGTATGACGTCATCGATCTTATTATTGCCGTCCAGAAAGAGTTGATTTTTTTAGAGACGTCACCGGTGTACCGTACAGACCTACCAATCTTCGACAGTGGCTGTTGTCGAAGAATTATTCACCCTTAAGTGGACTATCGAGGCACTAGCGGCCTTGTGCAACTTCAAACTAATAATTGTTTAACATATGTTAATAAAATTATTTGAAGATTTATGTAATCCTCTATCATCGTATGCTTCCAATTCTGTACGGAAAATTGATTTCTATTTATCTATTCGGTAGAAATTAAACAATTATTAGTTTGAAGTTGCTCAGGGCCGCTACAGTTCCAATAATCCACTTAAGGGTTAAGGTAAACCAATAAGCATCTTATTTTATTGTCTATATAAAACGCAGCGGTGAAAATTAAGTGTTGGGATTGTAATTCGTTCAAAAGTTACAACAATTTATACAGAAGGTTCCTAAGGTATCGTCTGATTGATCGAAAGCCCGACGATCACGCAGAAAGGATAGCGGAGGGGTTAACTATGAAGCTAAACTGAACCAAAGTGATCTGATTGTATTTCAATCAAACTGAACTGCATGAATCGTACAGAAATCTAAAGAATCGAGTTATTGCGATCTGCACGAGTGAAATAACTTTGAACGATTCAGCAAATTATTCTAGAAAGCCTGTGACATTAATGAAATTATACTATATATTACAGTATCAATTATACTTGGTACCGATTATGAGAAACTCGAGCGTCGTTAAACCGCTTGAGTGAAAATCAAATGCAACAATTTCATTCAACAATTTCTTACTGATGTCAACGAATCTGAATTTAACATTGGAACTACCGAAGATTAGCCTGTATCTATTTCTACCATACTTCTACCTCTTTTGACTTGTTTTCAAAAAACATGGTATTCAAGACGAAATTGTATATTTATACAGGGTGGCGCCTAGTCGACGACATCTTTTTTGGAATTGATTTGGAGGCCATCTCTCTAATGTAATGTTCAAAAAATAAGTTTGTGAGTATTTTATAATTAATATCACATTTTATTCTATTTATAGATGGTTCCAACGATTTCTCTTGCTTTGAATTCAATTGTTTATAACCTTTCTAAATCTTTCAGTCAGCTCGGTGTCATCCTGTATAAATATACACTATCGGCCAAAAGCTTCGGACCACCTATCAAGGTGGTCATCCACCCAGGATCATCAGTTATATTTTATGGCGTAAGCCATAAAAGATTTTACCAACGGATTTAATTTTCACTGACAGTTCGGAATTATTCACATTAAAAAATACAAAATGACATTATTTCTGTACTAAATTATAAGAAATATTAAACAAATCAAACCTCACGTCTTTATCAAGAACTGGTCCCATACTCTTGGCCGGTATCGTATATATATACAGGATGACACTGAGCCGACTGATATAAATTAGGAAGGTCATAAACAACTGAATTTATTAAAACCATGAATCGCTCGAAATATGCCATTTATTATCAAATACTCACAAAGTGATTTCCTGAAAATTACATACAGAGAGGAGCTCCGATCCAATTCAAATTTAAATCATGTCAGTCGGCTAGGCGCCACCCTGTATTAATATACATTTTTTCTTGAATACCGTGTTTTTTCGAAATGAACTCGTATTGACCCCTTCGGTAGAAACAGGTACAGTTTAAACGTCGGTAGTTCTACCGTTAAACAGCGACCGGACCAAATGAAGCTCTCATAACGACGTTGACACGTTGACGAGGTTGCTCGACAGGCGCTAGTATGTAAAACAACGATCGTTCCCATCATTTTAAATTGCTACGAAGCCGACAAAACGCTGGTGTGCAGGTTCGCGTGAGCGGCGATAAAACGCGGACGCACACGCGGGACAGAAAGCTGACAGATATCGAAATTTCGAAGCTCTCTCGGCGGGACGGGGGCGAGCATTTAGTGCGCTTATCGCGTATCGATTCGATCAGCAATCGATGGTTAACTCTGCATTAAAACGATGAGTCTGCGGGGACGCGGAGGCTCCCAGGACACGCGTGCACCCACGATCCAAGTTAAAGCCAAACCAGACGCATTACTCAAAGGGTCGCGAAAGGTCAGCAAAGTAAAGCCACCGTTCACAATGGAACAGCATACTTTTCTTTCGAGTTCGTTGTACGCTTGCAGATTATTCTATGATGCGATCAATTATTATAACAATTATTGTCGGAATACCTTAACCCTTTGAACCCTGAAAATTTTGGGAAAAAGCGTGCACCATGTGCTGAAAATTTCCTTGGTGGAACAGGTGTTAAATTGAATGTTTCACTGAAATAATACGTATTATGTCGATTGTTCGGTTGTTTCAGGGCTCTAAAACGGTAAAATATGTAACAAAGCACGTACAATTTAAGAAAATATGCTGAGATGATAATTCATTCGAATATACATAAATTTACAACGTATGATAAACATCGGGGCGTAGACCAGATGGTGATCGGTAGCACACGGTGAACTATTCTTTTCGAACGTATGTATGCGTTCATCGTCCTCAAAGGGTTAAAGAAATATATGTCAGTGTTAAGCGTAAATGGCGAGCGGAACTATGAAAGCCCCTGGAACATCTATCATATAATATTATTGTAAATCTGTGTATTTATCCCGTTAAGGTTCAATAAACAATCATTAATATTATTATTATTATTCGATTTGATCACGTAATTATTTTTATTCCTTTTTCTAATCGCTTTTGTTACACGTACAACTCATTAGATTTTTATATACCTTCCAGAAGTTTTGTGATCTCTTTATTGTTTGTTTTTTATGTATTTATTTATAAAGGTTGCATTCGACTGCAAGGTTATTAACGACCGCTTTATAAACATACAGGGTTTTTGTTATAAGCGTATGGACCCTACAAGTTGTTCTAGGGGATATTTGGTAAATTGTTGTAACATTTAGGAATTTACAACACTCGGATGATAATCCCTATTAGGATATTATCCTATTGTTAGAATGGTTAATTCCTAATTGTTCGTGTTTTTACACTGTAATTAGGTCCGATGGATGCTTCCTTCTGAGGCTTCTTTTTGTGAGAGCTTCATAAACGTAAAATAAAAAAAAAATGAATTATTGTATGGTGGGATCTGACTGGCGGGAAAAATTCATAAGCAAACAGCACCGTTACCAAGTATGTAAAACCTGTTATAAATAAACAATTTGGACAAACTATGTTCTTTTTCTATAATTACAGCTACTATAATAGATGCAACTGGATGATTCTATGCTTCCTTAACCCTCTCAGTACCCCAGAGCCGATATATCGGCTCCGCGGTTTCCCCGAGAAATACCTTCGCCGATATTTCGGCTTTTCATTTTTCTTCAACTTTTTTTTTCACCATTGATTACATACTTCAATTTATGGAAAATAATTTTTTCTCTTTTCCTTATGTAAAACTACATACATCTAACAATAAAATACAAAAAAAGCATGAAGTTATCTTTACTGTGGAGAAAAATATGTTAATTTTAATAAATGTCTATTTCTGGGCGGTACATGAAAATTTGTAAGGTACTAAAAGGGTTAATCCACAAATTGTATCATAAAGCTCTAAAAATTAGATCCATTCCTTCGGGTCATTTTCGACCCAAATACTTCGATTGTGTAGTCGAACAGAAGAACGCTTTAGGGTTAAATAATTATATCCAACTTCAGAATCGTCCCTGAAGAGGTTCATGGCTCTCGACTGTCCCTATCGGTAGAATAAAAGTACCTTCGGAGAAGATCAACCCTCGTGCGGTGCAAGAAGAGAAACAACAAATGATCCTCTCTCGTCGTGTTCGCGACCCGTTTTTCAAGCGAACGCTAATATAGCTGTATCGCCGAGGAAGAACACGAAAGCCCGAAGAAGAAAGTCGACCGCCGACGTTCCACTTATTTTCAAGTAATTTCAGGTATTCCGCGTAAACATCATCGCCGCACAAATGACAGTAAACGAGGACGCCGGTGATCTCGAGTAATTTGTCAGCTGCAGAAACACGACAATGTAACAAACAGACGCATTAAGGGAAAAACGAGCGGGAAGCGCGGCAGAGAAAACACGGCATACCTTTTTCCTCGTTTCCTCTATTTTTCTTGTTTTTTTTTAAACCGAGGAAACCGCGAACGACCCGTCGGATTTGTACAAATGAATATGGTTTTCCAGTGCAACGGCGCCGAGGGAAATTTAGTTGGAGCACGCTGCTATTCTCGGCGACATGAAACAATATTCTTCGAGTCCTCCAGTGTTCAACGGATTGTTAGTTGGGCAAATTATGTGAAAATTAACATCTGTCGTCGGCTATTTTTCATGCGAATCGATACCGTAGGACTTCGATTATCCTAATTGTGATTAGTGCACTGCGGATATTTATGCAAATACATATTTTTCATATTGCATGTGTTTTACATATTTTACACGAAAGAAAAATAACTGAATATGTTACATATTTTCTATATGTTTTACATACTTTTCCTCTGTTATCAGTTCTCTTTGCAACAATTTATGAATCATGAATTACGATTCATGGTACTTCCATGTTATGTATCGTATCATCAGTTTATAGTAAGCCTGTTCAATATAATTTGAATTCACGATCAGTAATACTTTAAGAAATGTGAACTGTAACATTAATTGTAGAGCAACACAAATGCATTGAGATATTAGTTTAATACCATCGTTTCCAGAGTGCTGATCGATAGAAGTGCGTATTAATTTTCGTACAATTATTAATTAGTAGACTGCGGATTCTTATGCAATTTAACATATCCAAATATCTGGAAACAGCACACTTAAAATAATGGAAAAAATAAAAAGTACATTTTTTAAACATTCACACAACAAAATACAGTTCTATCAAAATTTCACTTCTGTAACAGCAATAACATAAAAAATAGTGAACTTTAAAAGTGTATATTTGCATAAAAATCGGCAGTCCATTAATTAGTAACAGGATGATTCACATTGTCACTATATTTCGCATAAAAATAATAATTTTATTTTAAAACTGAAATGAGGATGTGGAAAATGCAAAGCAGGCAGATGTTGAACGGAACAAAATTAACCCTTTCACTGCGAAGGGCGTATACAGGATGTACACGCTATTACTAGCCAGCGTTTTTCTTGTAAGTGATAAGTATTAGAATAAAATGAAAAAAGAAAAAGATTTGCAGCTTTCTATGACCAACATAACAGCGTATATCAACCTTTTATATTTGCAATATTCTTCAAGATACGAAGGTGTCCTTTAATTTTTTAAATAGAATGCTGCAAAACGTCTTCATCTTTCGTCTTTTTCCTAATACTTACCATTTACGAGAAAATCGCTGGCTAGTAATAGCGTGTACTTACGTATACACTCCTGACAAAGTCGCTCACCGTGTGCTGCCGACGCCCATAGGCGTTCAATGCAATGTTCACTATGTACTACCGTAGCTGGGCCGCACGCAGCGTTCGCCTTGTTCCCAAGCAGCCCGCAGTTAAGGAGTTAATAAAGTTTAACGTATGATAAAAACAACAAATAACTAAGTCGAAATTGAAATTACTTGGAATTTAGCGACGTAAATAGGTAACTGTACGTAAATATGACCATCTGACTGCCACTGTATGTTTAACAGGGTTCAAAATTTGTTATTTTCTGCCATTGTTCTTTTCAAGGAAAAGAGGCTGACAATTTGTAGTTACTTGAAGGGACGGTCGACGTATGAGGCTACAAATATTACGTGTGTAAATATTCGAATACATTGATCGATTTTTTGTGTCACCGTGCACGTAAACGTGTTACAAAAGAAATTGTAAATGAAGATCTCATCGTATAAGATTGCAAATGAACGCGGACATGAATCGTATTGTCGGCGCTTGGGCTGAGGCATCTTCCGCGCGAGTAATAAATAAGAAAAGAAGTGGTATGAACGCACAGGTGCAAGGATTACGGCAGTTTACGATCAGGGTGTTGATACCTGTTCCGTGGATCTCGAAAACCCTTTTCTACGCGGTGGATATAATTTATGATAAGTAGAACGTGCCCGTACAACCGATCGCTTCGAACGGAGATAATCTCGAACGAGTTACGAGCGATCCACTCGACTCGGTTATTTTCTAATTCCTTGGGAAAACATCCTCTAACATTCTGTTACGATTACACTATAGAACGAAAAAGAGCGTGTGGTACATTGACCTGTTCACTGTTTAATTCGTTGCAATCGATCGATGTACTATGTGCTCTGAACTCGTTTCACATTTGTCACGTGTGCGTTTCAACATTGACCTGACGAACAATAGCCGATCATGGGAATTAATTTCAGCATAAAACGGCCAGTCAACAATGTCTTAACATTAGCGCTGCTTAAAATTATGTAAGGATTTAGAGTTATTTAATTAAATTAAATTTGAGGCGCCTGTTATCGGTGACTTTCATGGAAATCAGTGTGTTAACTATGGGACTGTCGATTTACAGCAGAAGTTGAGAATTTTTTTAGAACATTCAAGTCTTTCAAGACTGTTAGAACATTCAGAACTTTCAAGACTTTTATACTCTTTCAAAACTGTTAAGAATTACAAGACATTCAGAGTTCGAATAAAATTCGAAATGATTCAAAACTTTCGCCATATACACATATTTCAAGTGATTTGAAATGATTGCTAACCCATCACTACTCACGAGATTAACGTCTCATGTGAAACACGAAAGGACAATGGTAAAAATTGGCCAATTTCAGACACCGAGACCAACGAAAAATGCTTACAGGGTACGTTGCAACAGGTTTTATGGAGAATGAAATGCAGAATTATTTATCGAGAATCTGATGGGAAAGTTATAAAAAAATACACGTAAACTTCGGAATGTCGCCGAGAATGTCAGTAAAGCTCATCTACTGAATGGATTCTGTCGTTATCTTCTTCGGATAATGATACAACGGTGAAAGAATCATTGAGGAAAGCGGCAGGTAAGTTCGTCGTATATTGGTGTCAAGTATATCCGAAAAACCGTAAAATTGTTATTACGTGGAAGCAACAACCGACAAACCGTTCACCAACTGTACATCCGTGCGTACATGTGTCCAATAATAGCTTCTTGTCCACTTGTATTTTTGTACAGCAACAGGTACATAAAATATTTTTCAATATTTAAAAACTTTTAATAAATATTAACACGTTGAATGCAGCGGTGGGCACCTCAAATTCAATTGAATTCAATAATTATTCATTGTCACAAAATTCTGAGCAAATTTCATACTGAAACAATAACGTAGGAACAGAAGCACACGACTGAGTACTCAAATCATCTTTTTCTTTACGATTTTGACTATTGTAAACAGACTATTGTTTTGGACAAACTTTCAAATATACCAAACTGAAAATATGGAATTTTTACTTTTCTTATAGAATAGTTTTAAAACGTTTTTACTTTTATTTTAAACAGTTAATTCGAAAAGAACATTATTTTTGTTCAGCTTATTTTAATTCCATGTCACAGAGCAAACATATTTTAGATATACACTACTCCACAAAATTAAAGGACCACTAAGTTTGGACCGAAGACTTGTTGATTTTTGAACTGTTATAACTTCGTAAAAGAAAAATCGTTCAACAGTCTGGGCTCATTTTTAAGGGTGAAGCCTCTACTTTCACATTCCTGAACTGAATTTTTTCAAAGACTCTTTTATATTACAAAACGGAGCGGAAAATTGAAGTTGCTTTTTTTTCAGGAATGTGAAAGTACAGGCTTCACCCCTTAAAACGAGCTCAGATAGACTGTTGTATGATTTTTTTTTTTCGAAGTAAAAACAGTTTAAAGATCGACAATTTTTCGGTCAAAATTTAGTAATCCTTTAATTTTGTGGAGTAGTGGAGTAAGATTAAAGTATTTCATCCTAAAAATCTTCAACAGGTCCATCAGTACGCCCTAAAATAAAAGTGCTAGCCCATGATTAAACCTCCTCTACCACTGTCCTTTGTTCTCCAGTGACAACACATCGTGACAAAATTGCCTCACAAAATTAACACTTTGACCGCCACGTCAACCATATATGGATGACACTTAAATTCAGGTATTATTTATTTTATCATTTCTAGTATTCATAAACGTATTTACTAATGTTTAATAGTACCAATAAGAAAATTATGAATATTCCTAATATTCTTGATTAAAAAATTTTAACTTGAGATTATAATTTCTTCGTATAGAAATTTAGAAAGGTGGCCATTTTTAACCAATACAGTGTGGCAGTGAACGTGTTAAGGTCTCATATGAGCCACAACATTTCTGTCTCATCGTGGACCTCCACCTTGTTGGATAACCAACCACCTTTATCTATTACGATGTCCACCTCATCGCCCACAGATGCGTCAATTTGTTTACGCATCACTTTCCAAGTCGAACTCTGTCTCCCAACGAACGGTACCCTTAGTCATCAAGGGCTACGTTCGCCAAGGCTGGTCATCCATACCCCTTCCATTTCCCTAAAACACGATATGTACGCCTAGAAATTAGGGAAGAACAATCAGACGGTAACATTCTTGTAATTGTCACGGTCACACTTTCGTAAGCGCCTCAGTCAGATTCTTGCAACGTCAAACTCCGATTCTTGCATAACGCCACGTATACTCGAATAAACCTCCTCTTCGATTTAAAAAGTGTTATATTCGATTTCAAGGCACGGAATCCAACACCCTTACAATCCGGCGCCTGGTTCGTAGAACATTTCAAGGTGCAGCCAGTCTGAACTTGAAAACGTCAGAGCCGCGGGAACGACCGGAGCATCCGCGCAATATGCAGTAAAGCACGAGTGCAACAATGCGATCCCCCATCACGGAGGGGGCCGTATATATGGTGTGTCTCGTTAATCAAGAGAGGCTCGCTATCGCCTGCGGCCTATAGGGTGGAAAATGGGAGAGGAGCCGAGGGTGACCAGTGTTTAACGCTTGACAAACGACCGTCGAGGTACGCGGTCGCGTAAACAACGTGTCGAGTGCGAAACGTTGCGCGCGAAACTTCGCGCAAAAACCCGTAAATCTGCCTATTAAACGCGATGAACGATTCCGGGAAGGCAGAGAGAGAGGAGCCAGCTCGCACCGGTGAGGATCGCATCTCGATAATTGCGGTCAAGCGTGTGCACGGGCTTGCGAACTTTTTGCAATCCCGCCGATCGAACCGCGAGCAAATGTTTGGCGAGGAGGCCGGCGAAGGCAGGGAACGATGAGAGCAGGATTTTTGTAAAAATGAAGCTTCCGTTGAATGATCGGCTTTTGTTTGAACGTTTCGATGTTTGCTGCGTGGGCGCTTTATATTGGATGCGGTGTGAGTCGGTTTTCTGGGAAAAATGAGTTATGGCTGTTTGGGCTGGAAATAGATATGTTCGTTTATCTGCAAACGATTCGTTGGAAGTAATTGAATCGGTGGGCTGAAGATCAGTACAGGTTCGAAATTAGCCATTTTCAAACAATCTCAAAAGTAAATGTAAAATGTATAGAATTATATTTTGGAACCAAAACCAGTGCAAAAAAGTACCCTGTACTCGTGCTTCAGCAGTCCCTTCAGTTTAATGCGTGTAAAAACAGAATCTGTCGTGGATTTGTACTGTTTCAACAGTCTCTTTAACAATCAGTTTTCATGGAATAATTTGTACTTCAATTATGTTTAAACCAAGTTAATAAATGTTTTTTTTAGTACTGAGTTATTTTGTCAATTTCGTGACTAGAAAGTGGGTTGAGTTGAAGAACAATACAAGTCCAATGGTTTTATTTTAATTATTAAAAATTCATAAACAAAGTTTAACCATAATTAGGCATGTATGAACGTTCATCTGGGTTAGCATAACCCTGTTTAAATTGGAACAGCACTATAAAATTAGTGGCTTCGATGATACACGAAAAGTGACACTATTTTTTCGAATACCTCAGAATGTGGTTTTTCGACTTGTACTGTTCTTCAACTCACCGGTTCAATTCTGAAAATCCTTGCTGTTGGGTCAATGGAGGTTTAGATAGTAATTGAAACTGCAAATATACAGGGTGTCCCTGAAGATCGTGTGGTACGTTCCAATAGCAAAGCACCCGATGAAGGAAGAGAGATTTGTTATACTGTGTGTCTGGTATTCAATAAACTTCATCCGAGTGTTCAGCAAGACATCCTGAACAAGAAATGTCATGTACACTGCAGGTCTGTTTATAGGTCTGTTAATACTAAAGAAGTCTTAATGCGAGGGTCATTCGATATACATAAACGTATAAAGAAACAAATGACTGTAATTAAAAAAATATGTAAATCAGAAGTAAGATACTTTCAAAACCATAAGTTGGCATCCGGTTATCAATCTTATTTAAAACAGCTATATTAATGGTTCTGCCACAATTAATGCGTCAAGCAATTAATGCCACATCCGCCTTGTAGTTCAGACCCAGCTTCATCAGACTTCTTTTGGCTTAGCCTCCTCAAGGAGTCACTGCGTGGAGTTAAGTTCCACAGCAACGAACAAGTGAGAAGAAATGTTGAAAACAGGCTCAGATTTCAAGATGAAGAATTATTATCACTATTCTTTCACGAACAAGTGTCTAATAAGATACAACGATGATTATAAAAATTTGTTAGAATGGTTTCTGTTTTAGTTACGCATGGAGTTACAGAGATTATTTTTAAATGAAGCTTTATGCCTGAAGAAAAAATCAACATTATCTATACGTAAATTGACTAATATTGCAATTCTGTTCAATGGATCTCACGAAGCATAGCGTGAATGGATTGATGATAATAATAATGTCGGTCTCTTTCCTGTGTATCTAGATGGTGCATAAAGGTTAATTTGTTTTAAAAGAGCTGTGCAGTGAATTTTACTATTAATATTTGTATATCTACAAAACGAGCTGTAACTCGAAAACAAGGTCATATGGGGCATATGTTTATACGACCTTATTTCTTATTTTAGTATTCGAAATCCACCCCTGCTGTACTTTCCACATGCAACAGGACACCCTGTATATAAAATAAAGTGTCCTGACTCACTAAAAATCAACGCATAGCCCAAACATCTCAACCTGGGAAACTGAAATTTGGCAGACACTTTCCTTTTATAGTTTAGGTAACCACTAAAAAAGAATTTTTTTCCCCTGTCGCCCTTCCACTGATAGCAACACTGATGAAAGCGAGTACATCAGCTAGTTTTTAATAAAAACGAAAAATCTGATACAGTCTTCTTTATCTGATGGTCTGATCTACAGAATTCCTCGCTACTGGTATAATAAAACTAGTAGACCGATGGGACAAGTGTACAATCACAACAGGTGATTATGTCGAAAAATAAGTAAATTGTCAGATTCATTAAATAAACTGTATTAACCCTTTCAGACCTGAATTTTCTTTAAGAGTAAAAATAATATTTGATCACACATTTTAACTCAGTAAACTGTTTAGATGATATTTTGTTTAAAAAAATGTTTATATGTCCCATAGTTTTGTAGATATTAAATGTACACACATTTGTACATTAGGACTCAACAAGTATCGTATGACACTTAAGAGAGCACAAATGAGGAAAGGAACATACACAACACTTTATAACATTTTATAATAATGTATTAACACTTGAAACTGAAGAAGACACGTGGAAAATTGTACTGCTTTCAGGTTCCTACTATCAGCTATCACTGCACAGAATATAATCAATGTTAGTCAATTCTGAATTCACTGGACCCACTAAAAACATTCAGAACATGAAAAAATTCAAATTTACAAGAAAAATGTGTTCACGAATCTGTACAAACGGTTTGAATTTCTTCCGAAACATTCATCCTCACCGAAATATCAGCGTAGAAACATCATGTCCACGAATGTGACCACCGGGTCTGAAAGGGTTAAGACAGTTGTTCTGCTCTTGACTTATTGAATGTCGCCGCGATACGGAAAAAATCTCGAAGCGATTAAAATGATTGTTCATAGCGTCGCGGATGTTGTCGCCGGGGACAATAGCTGTTATCCGAGTCGTCCCGAAAAAGTATGCCCCTAAAAGTTCAGTCTCCGGACGCCGATTTCTTCACGTTCATCGAACCGCGAACGGAAAGGGTTAGAAGAAGGGAGGAGAAAGAAGAATGTCGTTCCACGTTGCAGCTTTCGTACGGAGACCCGCAAAAACTTGAAGACCTTTGGTTCCTCTTGTCCCGGCTCCAGTTCGCAACCCGTTTTCTCTCCCGTCCTTCTGCTCGTCTTTTCAAACGCATCCCCGAACCGCAGGCCGAAAGAGTTTCACTTGTCGTCGCGTTGCTCTTCTCGCGACTTCTTTCATCCGCTTTGATGCATATGCAACGCTCCGGAGCTTCTCCCCAGCTTTCTTTCTTGATCTCGTAAGCCACTCTGAACGAGATCCTCCATTACCCTTGCTTTAATTTGCCTGTCGAAGCAAGTGGCGTCTTCAAACTTCTTCGAGGACGACTAAACAGAATTTGAAATTACAGTAGAACCTCGACTATCCGAACTGTAATCAGCAACAAGATGCCTCACATTGTAGCTATATTTTTTATAAAAATTATACTTTTGCTTTGGATTATAAAAATACACGGTGGTACAAAATAAAGTACATAATGTCACTAATGATAATTCCAGCTTATAATTAATATGGAAGAGGAATTTTCGGATGGGCCGCGTTCGGATAATCAAGGTTCCACTGTATTTAAAAAATATGACACTTGGATTGAAAAGTTATTTAACACATTGACAGCCGTCGACGTAATTCTACGTTATTTTACACTCTGTAGCTGGTTGTCACCAACATAGTTCTACGTCATTTTTAAGCCTATAGTTGGTTACAGCTGGCGCAGTACTACGTCATTTTATATTTACAGCGAGTTATGTGCATTTTATTATTTGTTTCGATTTTAAACAAGTGGTTGCAAGCATGATACCATAAAGCATTTTTTATTTTCAGTCTCATTTTAATGCCAGAATCTTACAGCATTCAGCTATTAATTTTTGGAAATTGTACGCGCCATTCAGGTAACTGTAAGGCTCTCGTGTCAGAACCTCCAGCTGCGAAAGTGTTAATAGTATTTATTTGTTTATTCCTCGCGACATTTTTTCATGGACTTTGATGCATATGGAACACTCCGAAGCTTCTCCCCATCTTTCTTTCTTGAACTCATAAAACACTCTGAACGAGGTCTTCGTATTCTCTTACTTTAATTAGCCTATTGAAGCACCTAACATATCTTCAAACTTCTTTGAGAACAACTAAACAGAATTTGAAATTATTCGAGAAATTAGACTTGGGTCGAAAAGTTTGTTAACTCTTTATAGGACAGTGGTACAATAGTGTACTACTTTACTTAAAAAAACATATAGCTGCCATAGTTGTTGGTGTTATATTCTGCCACTAATTTCGTGTGTATCACCACATTTTCACACGCGATGAGGTCACAGATTTTAAATTGTTTATTTTGCAAGAATTATAGAGATTCTATAGTGCATAGACATTTGAAGAAAAAACCAATTGTTTGCCTTTGCTCTCTGCCCTACAATTATTGTATGTGTTACATACAATTAGTGTTGTTAACTAACATCCCATTAGCTGGGGTAATAGTACTCATTTGTTTATTTCTTGCGATTTCTTTCATGCAGTTTAATGCATATGCATGCGAAGCTTCTCCCAGCTCACTCTCTTATTACCCTTTCTTATATTTTACTCAATAATCACCTGAGAAAACAAATTTTAAATTTACCTATTTTTTAGGCCTACAAGGTGGTGTACCCGCTTAGTCTCCTGCCTTATAGGGATGTTCTGTATTCAGCTGCCCCGTTCTCTTACTGAGCGTCCTTGACATATTGTCAATGCCTCTTTGTCCACAACCTCCTTACAACAAAATTGTTATCTCCTACTAGAGTGTACGTGTCACTTCTTACTCCTCAGAAATTCATAACGCAATTCCAGATCCGCATAATTCAATTGCAAACTTACGATTTTTCCAAACTGTCACCGTATTCTGCTCCCTCGAGACGTTTCTCATCTCTTCTGTGTCCAGTTAGGTTTAGGTGTGTTATTTTCCTTCGAAAAAGTACATAACGTGTTCATGATCAGCTTGTTATTAAACTCCAAAGGATTACATCATAATCTAGAACTAACGTCTCTTACATCGCTCAACGAACTATAGCCAATCCACCGCGACCACTTGCATCCGGCGTCTCTGGAAATGATCGAGGAGGAAGATAATGTTCGCAGAATTCGAAGGAGCAGAGATATTCGACGTGGAGAGCTATGTCGCAGGCACGACGAGGCCGTTGCTCAGAATGATTTTTATGGCGAAGAATCCGGCCACTTTTTCTGATTCCTTGGTCCCACCTTTCTATACCTCGTCCAAGAGGCCGCGTTCGTGTCCTGCCTTTTACGGGTGCACGGTGACCGCCTCGGAAGCCGCTAATTAGCTTTGCTCACGTTCATCTCCGAACGTTTAATCGCTCTGGTCACCGACTATATTCAGAATTGGCCGCGACTTGCTCTGGTTTACTTTCAATCAGGTTCTACTCCCTTTCGAGCGGTTCAACGAAATCCTTACAACGTCAACATCCAGATCTTGTCATCCAATGTTTCTCAGCTTCGATATCGATGTATAGAATACAATGGTTGGACAAAATAATGGAAACATTGTTGACAAATCGTGTATTGTGTAGTTAAGATGTGTGTGTAGTCTAGCACGGTATGGGATTTGTTATGATATGGGCAGCCGTATCGGGATTTTCTGCAGGCCCTATTATCACCCTGGAAGGTCGTCTGACTGCCAAGAAATATGAAGACATTTTGGGCAATCAAGTTCACCCAATGGTGCAAACATTATTTCCTGAAGGTAATGGAATGTTTCAGGATGACAATGCTCCTGTCCATACAACAAGAACTGTCCGATCTTGGTTTGAGGAGCATGAAAAAGAAGTTAAACACCTACCTTAACCAGCGCAGTCACCAGACCTTAATATTATCGAGCCACTATGGTCTGTTTCGAAAAAAACAAGTTAGGGCCAGATATCTCTCTCCAGCTTCTATAAAAGAACTTACAGAGTTTCTGCAAGAAGAATGGTATAAGATCCCATTGAACATTATTCAGGATTTGTACGATTCCATTCCCAGGAGAATTCAGGTTGTATTACACGCCAATAGTGGTCCTACACGACATTAATAAAGAATTTCCTTAATGTACGAGGTGTTTCCATTATTTTATCCAACCACTGTGCATAAACGCAACTCTGTTGATATTCAAGATCGTTCGAGATAAAAAAACTCGAAACATTTCGTGGAAGTCTCAGAGAAGCAGTTGTATTAAGTTGTCAACGTTTCCTTGCTGACGGCCCCCCTTTCAACAAAGAGAGGATTTACTTGAAAAAATTCTTTGATCTCACCGATCGACGACCGACTATGTAACCTTCTTTTTTACGGGCAGCGTATTTAAGAGACAATAAAATTTGGCATTTTCAAATGCCAGGCATCGTAAGAGCGCAGTAAACGCGCTCGTAAAATCGAGAAGCGCAAGAGACCCGTGGTCTCGGTTATGAAATAATCTCGATCCGTCGGAGTGATACACCTCGGGTACACGTATTCCCGAACGTTTCGTCATCGCTGCGTAGAACTTTCTCGATCGGCCGACTTTCGGTGTGGGATCGACGAAAAAGGAGAAAGAGATTCGTGTAAACATCGTGCATCAGACATCTAGAAATGTCAGAGGAAAGTTAGAGACGGTGAGGCTTGTACTGGATCATCCCATGGGTAATACAGCCTTTCTGAAGACGTGTATAAAACAAGAGTGCTTCAAGCAGTGATCAAGTACGCTTTGGCATAAATGTCAGTGCAACGACAGGTTAGAGGTGCTGCTACCGATTATAGGTAGATTATCAATAACTTATGGATACTTAAGGATAATATCGTTAAAATATCGTTAACACGTTGAACGCTGTGGCGGTCACCGGTGACCGACACCTCAAATTTAATTTAATTAAATAATTGTTGACTGTTGCATAATTCTGAGCAAATTTCATACTGATACAATAATGTAGGAACAGAAGAATATGACTGAGTACTCAAGTCTTTTTTTTCTTTACGATTTATATACAAAATAGTAAATTATATCGTGTCTGATTGGGTATGGCTGTTTTCACTGTGGCGGTCAACGTGTTAAGACGTTCCCTGCCACAGTAGAAAATTCAGTAACTAAACAGACACGCAGAAATGGCTCTTTATTAATACGTGTGGTTGATTGTACAAATATTTATCTATTTAATATTACACTTTCTATTTCTACTATCATTTTAACGTGAATGTTACTCAAAATTTCAGAAAGGTTGGTAGTTCTGGGATCCAATTAAAATTGATGCGTGTACCGAAAATGGCACACGTGGCAGGAAACGTGTTAAGGCGAATGAGAGTGAGTAAAGTATAATGTAACACGTAATTACAGCATTCAAGTCTATTTATTCTTGTTTTAATTTTAACTGCAAGCTCGATCTTCTGTCAGAAAGAATCTGTAGAAATTTACATGGTGTGGGAATGATAGAATTTCTTCGAATGAGTCAAGGGTGTTTGGACCAGAGCGATAGACATGCAAACGAACAGTATTAGAAATCTAGACAGATAGATGTGTGAAAGAACAGCACTTCTACGACAGGTCTTCCTTCGATATTATACCAAAATTTGAAATCCTAACATTTCACCACCTGCACAGTCAAATCTTTATTAGATTAAATCGAATAATATATTGATACTTATTTAAAGTGTGTTTTATAAGATAGGAAACGATATCACTTATAGGATGACCTGATATTCCAACGAGTAGTACTGTGTTAAGATTATTAACACTAGAACTACCAAGGCGGTCAAAATGACTGGTTTGCAATTTTACTATGTACGATTTACTGTTGATGACTATTATGTTTACTTTGAATCGACCCTGCATAAAGCTAAAGCAATATTTAAATAAATATTATTTCGTTGAATTACGTATTTTTCCTACAGCGTGCCATTTTGATCGCTTTGGCGAAATAGATGCACGATAATCGTTGATATATCTAGTATTAATAACCCTGATGATTTAGGTATTACATCAACATAACTTAAAAATTAACATAGCTAATCATTGTGCTTAATACAGCTTAGCAAAGCTTTTTTGTGATGAAGTTGTATGTATAATACTAAAAACGATTACAGTGTCTGCAAAATAAACAATTGCAGAGGTACTGAATGTGATAAATGAAAAAAATCTCGAAGCGATTAAAATAATTGTTCATACTTTGTCTGGTACTGCCAGAACACTTCAGTAACTTCTAAACATTCTGAATTTGTCTTAAACCCTGAAGAATGCTTATCCCCTAATGCCAATACATACCAGTTTGAACAATTCATGTTCCATACCTAATACCATACACCAAGGCAACATTCCACTACCTGCGACAAGCAATTTCACATGCACCAACCCTATAGATTAACAGCATAACATCCTCTTAGTCTTCATGGAATCCTGATGGACATGCGCTATGTGCCAACAGAATTAACCCTTTGCACTTGCGTGCCTAGTCAGCCATCAACTTGCGTATCCGGTCTACAGGCGTGTCTACTCGCAGTCGTCGAGCTGGATGTATCTATTCCTCTTCCACTTCCGTTTCAAGTCATTCGGACAGGTATCTATTACACTCACACGGTTTACTTGCGCCCAGCAAGGTAAACTGTCGCTCAGAAATTAGAAATCACCTGCCTTATTTATAATTTATCTTACGATTTTTCATCTGGAGTCTTCATAAAACTCCCACAATACGGCACGATGGAAGCAGTGAAAGGAATTTGGATTAAAAAGTTCGAAAAATCGACGAAAACACGCTTACCTTGCACAGAGACCGCGATTATGATGTACCCGATCGACAAACACGCGCACTCAAATAAGCCGAACGTTTATTGCCCAGTTAAACGGGTAATAAAGTCACGGTATTCAAAGCGGCACGGACTTTCCGGACGACCTAATATCGATCCTATACTCCAACCCCGAAGCATTGACAAGCAATTAAGAATCATCTCACAGATGGTCGGCGAAAATGAATTCCAGGAACCCCGGAGTGTCCGGATTAAAGTCGACAGCAGACCAAATATTTAATAAGGCGCTGTAATCAAGGGGAATGAGGAGTTGGGCAAACATCGTGGAATCGCCTGCACGTGACCGACCGCCAACGAGCACTCGCGATTCCTACGAAATCGTCCTGGTCTGATTTTCCTGATAGCCCTGCGTAACGGCCGCGAAAAACCTCACGAAATCGGGTTTTGTTGCATTCCGCGCGCGCCCCGGCGCGGTCGGACAGCGACGGAGGCAATTTTTCTTCTGGTCCGGCGTTTTCTTCGCATTTCTACCGTGCCTGACGTCGCGCTAATGAACAAGCGAAAAAGCGTTTTGCTTAACTTCGTCGCCGTATTGTCTCGTCTAATGAACCGTCGACGGTGACCGCGAACATTCCGCGAACCGCGCGTTTTCTTCTCCCACCTTCTTGCCAACGCTGGATGATTTCCTACGAACCGTGCGTTTCTCCTTTCTGCCGTTCTAATTGTCGGCCGCTAATAAGTTCCCCAGAGAGAGATTCAGATCTTATCGATTTCAAGTCGCCGATCGAATGGTACTCACGCCTATCTGAGTGGCCTTGAAGCCGTGTAAACATTCAGCAAAAATTCTGAAGACAGGGAGGCCTGGTGTTGCTGTAGTTCACGATAGCAAAACTAAGATTCTTTACTGATTATGTGCATGCACGAAGGTAGTTTGAACAGATATTCGTTCACAGATTAATCCTTAACTACTATAGAACGTCTGTGAGACCACTCCAAATTTTAATTTATCCCTATTTCCCCTCCTGCATGACTTATCATCTTCTCACGCTATGTACCTTTCAATTAGAGTCTAATGTTCGCTCAGGCTTGGGTCTCTTTATTATTAATGTACAAAGCAAGAACAATTGGATTTGATTTTTATTCGGCACTTGTACGTACGTAATCGCAATAAACATTAGCGATCCGTGAGACCTCCTATAGTAGTTGCGGATGTTTCAACGTCTATAGTAGCTAAGAGTTAAGTAGATCCGTTGTTTCCTATCTTGTGAAAGACTAGCATGCCCTGGATACGACTTCGCCCGCGACTTTTCTGCGTATCGAATTCGATGTATTGTTTTGTTTTCCTTATATCTTGTAGCCCGAATTCTCTTTCGAGCGCCGGGCCGCCGAGGTTTGCCACCTAGCGGCTGTACGAGAACTATGCCGCCATGGACGGCTCTCCAGCACGCCAACGAAAATAGTCCCATGTTTTTTCTCGATGTATTATTTATTTTGCGATAAAATATAGCGCATGACACTCTGGTAAATGTAAAGAAGCTATTGTAAAAATTGCATAACAATCGGTTTAGCAGTTTTCGAGATTTTTGCGAGCATATAAACAAACTCTGTTTCATTATTATAATAGTAAGATATGTTATAGAGGATGAGTCACGCAATTGGAACGGTTTATAACTCGAGGTTGGTTCGAGATAGAAAAAAGCTATAAAGGAAAAGGTTCACTGGTATAAGAATATCTATTTTTCTATAAGCTTAGTTTGTTTATAAGTGGATCGGTACGCCTGGAAAATGCAAATGCAGTGGCGGATCCAGCACCCTTTACTGCTTTCTTGTACAAGATTTAAAATTGGCTTGTAATTTGTATTTTAATATCTCTATCTGATACTATAGCCTACATTAACAACACATTAAGTATATACCTAACAAGTTTTTCATAATGTGACATAATATTTTTATATTTTATTACTCTTGGGGGGGGCGATAGGAGCGATCGCCTACTGTGCAAATGCATTGTTTTTTATGTGGAAATGTATACTTTCTCGTGCGTGTCACTTTAAATACGTCATTTTAAAATTTGTATATGATTGCCATCGACGTACTTCTACCTATACAGTTATCATTTTATATTTACAGCGCGTTATGTGCGTCTTATAATTACTAGGATTTTATTACTTGTTTCAATTTTAATCAAGTGGTTACAAGCATGACATTATAAAGCAATATTTTTAATTTTCACTCTCATTTCAGTGCCAGTACCCTGCGGCATTCAACCAATCAATTCTTAAAAATTGTTCACGGCATCCAGCTAAGGCTCTCGCATCAGAACCGCCGGCTGCGAAAGAGTTAACAACGCACGTTTTAATCTTAACAATCCTACGGAGACTAAAATACAAAATTCATTTAAAGAAAGACGATTAACTTTCGACCAAATTCTTCTTTAATATCTTCCAGTATATTCTCCTTTATAAACTTTTTTCTGACTGGCACGCTATCTCCTCCATTAAAGAACGTTCGCCATTCTTATTTCATTCTCCCTCTCTCTCTCTCTCTCTCTCTCGCGTTCTAATAAACAGGGTCCCCGCATAAACGCGCAGGACTCGGCGAGACCAAATTTTTCTGTCCTTCCCGTAATCTTCCCTCCAATAAACGCGCGACGAGGACCAACACGGGAAGACTATAATCTCGCGAGTGTAAAACGTACAAAAACCCCGATAAAAACGGCGAGGCAGATTTGCCGTAGATAAGCCGGAAATTTCAAGGGAGCGTCTTGCTGACAGGAGGCGAAAAAACGTGAGCGGCGAAACAAAAGAAGCGCGAGATAGAAAGCGTTAATTTTGACGAACGCGGGACGATCGGCGCCGGGGCGCTTCTCCTTTTAGAATAAATCCACGTAACGACTCCTGGGGCGGGGTAGGGCGATAATTTGCCGCTCCGAGGAACTGCCACGATAACGGGGAAACGAAAGCTGAAATCGGGAGACACGAGGACGGCGTAGGGTCGGGTGCGACGGAGGAACCCGGAGGAACCTGCTGAGACGATGCAGCTGCAGGCACTGTTCGTGAGTTTATCGGTTATCCTTTTTCTTTCTCTCTTTCCGTCGTTCGTCACGAAAGGATCGTATTTTATCGGATTTCAGTATGACACGCAACCTGTCTCCGAGTGCTACATAAATACGCAGGAATCGCGTTGACGAGGAGGGCCCCGTTAACGTCGTCGCGTACCGCTTGATTACACGTTCTGTCAAACGCGTTGACGCGACAGCTCGTGTAACGAGCGTAAGGGCCTTAATGATCCTAACGAGTTCCCTCGGAGAACCGCTGCGAATCGTGTTAATCACGGCATGCCCGCGTATGAATCGCTGGAACGTCTTAGATTAAACAATTGGGACGCGGTTTCTGTGATTCTGTTGGTATAACCGTGACGCCCTGCTACATGTGCTGTCCCTAGTACAATTTAACCCTTCCGCTCCGAAGAGCGCGTGTACAGGCCCCGAAAAATGGACGATCATGTACGAACAGCGTATATAGGCCCTTTCACCTGTAATATACCAGCCTCCTGGTCGATATTTTATTTAAGACCGACTGAATCATACAGCAACGTTTTTCCACATCGCAAACTTTCTCCGTGCGTCAGCCTGTGACTCGTTTGTTTTGACCCTTTTCTCTATTTTCTCCCTGCTCCAGGCAACGTTGGATCTAATAAATAATCCAGGTATCTAATAAATGATATAGTTGAGCAAGCGACGTTATTCATGTGGCGGTAATTTTACAAACATTCGAAATTATGTGCAAGAATATAAATACCTGGTATCCACCAGTTCATACAAATTATATTTAACCACTTCTTTTCAGAGACCCTTTGCTTTTATACTAAGGAGCTCTATGTAAGTACTTTGAAGCGTTCAGTAACTCTTTAACAGCTCTATAATCTCACTCTCGAAAAAAAATCAACATTGCGTCTTCTTCCCCTGTACCCTACAATTAAGACTGAAATAAACGTCCCGCACTTTTCGTCCATATAAACACGTCCATAGTAACAAACCTGATCAAATTAAGAAAAAACAGTCCTAGAACCTTTTTAACTCCCGTTATTTGTACATCGATACATGAATAATAATTATACCTTAGGTAATAATGCTGTTAATAGGAATAACAAGCTTACAAAACAACTTCGAATCGCTTCCTTCTGACAACATCTGGAGTAACGAGAAACCGTATTATTCGGGCTGCAAGCAGAACAGTCCCTCCATTAGCTAGACCAATAGACTCCAAACGAATCATTTACGACCGCCATGAAAATAACCGTAATCGACGTGACGACACTTAATAAGGAACCTTCGACTCTCTCATGATTTACAATCATGTATCGAGCGTTAATTAAAGTCGTGTTCTAATAAAGTCGAATACGTAGAGCGCGGTACGTAGGATGTATTGATTAGATAATGAAATAGGTATAGAAAGTCTGCTGGTATCGCGTTTCAGGATCTTCATTGTGTATCGTATGTGCTCTGCGTTTAAACGCTTGCATCTTAAGGGTCGGTGGAGAGAACAGCTTCACCGCTAAATTGGCTGTATGAATTTTTACCGCAACGAGATCTCTGGCGGCTTCAACGAGGAACACGTGTTCCCGCCGCAACCGGGGAACAAACTCATCTCGCTGTTCTTCGATTTTCATACGAACGAGTAATCAAATACACACAACAGGAAATTTTCCACATCCCGCGTTTCAGCGGACTTCTTTTTCGCCGCACAGCTAGCGGTGGGGCTGAGGCGCTTGCGAACTTTCAAGCAAGTGCAGAGGAGTTTGAGGAATTCTTGAGACTGAAAGACGCTTGAAAACCTTGTATTTCATGGACTTTTTAACAGCACCGAATCTTTTGGGAGTACTGAATACAGAGAACGTTAAAATGGCGCTACTCGGGGTTATCGTTATGATATCGGTGAATTTTTGTGTGTTTGTTTCGGTATAATAAAAAGGCATCAGGACATCAATTTTTAGGCATATAAGATGGTCAGAATATTCAAGATTCCTAGGACTTCACAAAAAACTTGGAGATTTTCAGGCCCGATGTTACTGCAAGACGTTTTGAGACTTTTTGAGTTTCCGTACCTGATTCAGGATGTCTTAAGGTGACTTGAATCCCAGTACTACGTACAACCGTTCTCATTGTCAGATAAGAAGCTAGCAATTAGCTAGCTTTCCAAGTTTCCAATTTTTTCAATTTTATATAACAAAACACGAATTCTCAATTGTCATATTTTTAAAAAATACTATGACTTTTTTTACTGAAAGTCGCGTAAAGGTGAACGTAAAGGTGATTGACAGTTACAATAATATTGACTCAAAAAAATGATCTCAAGGGAACAGATCGTTAATTCTAAAATAAAATAATGAATTTCACAAAAGAGGCATTGAAACTTTACCCAAAAAATGGCAAAATGTCATAGACAATGAGGGAAATTATATTAAAACCTTCTGGCAAACCCAATATTATATTTATTTAATTATTTCTATTGTAATTTTCTTCCAACATTCTTCTAAGTATCTCAAAAGATCTATACTGATTTTTAATATTTTCTTTCTATCTCACTCTATGATTTTGCTATGTGGATGAGATTTGGACATTAGGAAACCAACAGCATAAGTTTTAATACGTTTTCGTTTCAGAGTTGTCCCAAATAGTTTTTACACAACTTGAGCGTCTGCTTAGGGTCATTGTCATGTATAAATTATACCCTAAGCAGACGCTCAAGTTGTGTAAAAACTATTTGGAACGACTCTGTAACGAAAACGTATACAGGTTTAATGGGAATGTGGTGGACGATTTAGGAGAAATATTAGGTATTTTACGTAAAGAACGATGTGATCAAATTGATACATGACATTTCAAAATGTTCCCACATCGTTCTTTACGTAAAATACCTATTATTTCTCCTAAATCG
Source organism: Macropis europaea (assembly GCA_916610135.2). Taxonomy (NCBI): domain Eukaryota; kingdom Metazoa; phylum Arthropoda; class Insecta; order Hymenoptera; family Melittidae; genus Macropis; species Macropis europaea. Next base: position 16,376,983 of record OU744345.1, on the reverse strand, counting down.
CCCACCACATTCCCATTAAGCATGTACACTAATGAGAGAAGTGTACCGTTAATACGGGCAATTACATTTCCGACTAATCCGAAGTAAATGTTTCCTATACGGCAATTTGTGTTTCAAGCATACGAACAGGCAGGATTTTCCGTGAGACCCAATAGACTCCGCATCAAACTGTTGTCCTACAAAAGACACTGCAAATCCTCCCCATTCGCCCACGAAAGCTGGTCGTTTAAACCGGTCTCCACACAGAACCTGCTGTATCAGTCTGTTCGTTTATTAGCAGTATCTCTGGTCTCATTGATCCAGCTGTATCGGTAAAGGTCGACAGAAACCGTTCCGTTCTCGTACTGGTTCCCCCGTGTCCACTGTGTTTTGCTCGGATCGAGAGCATCAATAGGAAGAGGTTTCCTCGTTTGCCCCGGGAACGCCATAAAACGTCGCACCATGATTTACCGCTGTACACTTCGAGTTAGTAGATAAATTTGATAGGGGATTAATGATCCAGAGCTAATGATTAACCGCGAGCTCGGGCTGAAACTCGCGAGACGAGTAACGAGAGGCGGAGGAAGAACCAGCATCCTCTTCAGCTGTTCAGCACGCGGAATGTTAGCCTGACAGTCCTCCATTAGGTCCTTTTTGTCTCGCTGTAGATTGTTCTTTTCCCGACGTTGCTGAAATAACCGTGACTGATAATCAGCTGTGATTCAGAAAAAGATGAAGCGATATGTTTTATGTAAAGCATGTTCCTACCTTTCAAATAAGACTGTACAATTACAAGGAGAGGTCGATCGGTGTGGTAAGAGCTAACTGATGCTTTTGCACGCTAATAGGTATTGAGATAGCGAAGAGATTGATATATGACTTTAAGCGCAGACGATTTACAATTTACGAGATACCTAATGTTACTCCATTATTGGAAATTACACTTAAGTGTGGAAAAACGTTCGACAACCCTTTCCTTGAGACCGTAGGAAATCAGTCGATACAGTAACTGAGGGGACCAAGTCCCTTCGTTGAAAGACAAAGTGCAGACTGTCCGGTTGCTCCAAGAATCCTAACCATGGTGATCATTTTCGAACACCCTATGTGTTTGTTGCGCCGTAACATTCAGTTAAAGACTCATCATCCATGCCCCTTTCTTATCCTACATTAATATTTAAGTCAAGTAAAAACCTCCGACAAGGGCTTTTTGACTCAAAACCGCATTAAGTGGAGTTTCATCTCCCGACACGTTTATCAGTAGTCAGTCACCCGAGTGCTACATAGTACGAATTACCCTAGATAGCTATAATCCGCGTGAACGTCAGAATCGAAACAGGGTATAAACGTTTATACTGTTGGACAACCAACCATCTTTATCATTTACTGTGTCCAACTCTGCGTTTAAACCGAGTCAGCTTCTTTTCGCGAGGTTTTCCAACTCGAACGCTTTCTACGAATAATGACTGCTACCCCTGGTAGCTAATTAGTCATCCAAGCGAGGCTACGCTACAACACGTCACAGGAGTCGTCCATACCACCTCCCTATTTGACCCTTTCCTTTCGAAATTGTTTTCAGCTAATATACATAACCCAGAAACTCAAGCATAATTAATTTCAATAAGGGGGTTCGTTTTATTCCAAACGCACTTGTTTAGTGGTAGAATGTTTGTAGAATGCGTAGATTGTAGGGTGTATAAAACTGAGCAGAATTTTGAACCATTTATAGAGATTAGAAAATACGAAACATAAATATTATGGTGCTGCAAAGGCACCGTTCGAGTGGAAGGGGTTAATAGCTAATATATAAGTTTCAAAAAACGCCAGAATCGGTAATTGTAATTCTAATCCTAACCCGTACATTTGTTAGCCACTGTCTCTAATTTTCTGGAATAGACGCGTAACGCAGTGTGGAAGGTTGTACCGAAAACCTCAACGTTGCAATCGAAGTAAACGTGGAGCACTGAATTAACCCTAGTGCGGTCTCCGGGTCTTTTTGGACCCATCGCATCTTCATTTATATAAAAGCTTTCACAATAATGACATTATAATAAATGCGACTGGTTATTTCTCTGTCCCTTAGTCGTTTCATTATTTTATAAAGTTGAAAATATGAACTCCATACATTCGGGATATTTTTGACTCAAAGGTTTTGAATGTATAGTCAAAAGGAGGAACGTACCAGGGTTAAATAAACTTATTCGGTTAGAAGAGTCTGTTTATTCCAAACTCTTGTCCAATTTCTAATCCAGCATGCAACAATGATACTTATTGTTACATGGTCTGTTTCTCATGAACTATCCTATGTATAACAAAATATCGGCGATTTCTCTGATCTTTCGACAGAAAAGACGAAAGAAAAGTCCGGTGTGACAGGATGGAAAAACATGGTGAGAAGAGAGAAGGAGAGGATTCGGGGGAAAGCCGCTTTGATCGAGCGTGCGACAGCGAGCGCGATCGTGAAAAGCTCCAGAGCGCTTTTAATCCTTTGATTCGGCCGGACTTTGATCGATGTTCGACTATTCGGATCCCGTCGGCCTCGATCGACTCTTTCACGCCGCCGATACGTATTTTTCAGCCTCCTATAATTCACTGCACCGCCCTGCTGAAAAATACGTCACTTTTTGTTCAGACCTTATTGCGCATCACGTGCGAACAGCGCAACGCAGCACGGAGAGGATGATCCCAAAGCATAATGCGACCCGTCTTCGCATTATGGACAACGATTATTCCACTTCAAAGCGACTTATGTCTATCTTTAGAATTCTATTTAAAGATTACCTCGCGGCCTTTGATGGTGGAAGATTAAAATTAGTACCTGCGTTCAACGGAATCTGAAGAGCTGCTTGAACTCGCAGCTGGAGAGGCTTTACAGAAGTTCTTGCTATCTGCGCCCGTGAGAACTATTGTAGAGTCGCAAATTGGGTTGCTCAAGGTCATTCACTTGTCTGCGACGTAACATCCAAGGTACAGTGCATCGGAGCAAACACGAAATGAGATGGTGGGTTGAGTGTGGATGCTCAAACTTGAGCTGCATGATACCCTTGTGAGACCATTGCTATGGTACGAAGTAGGTGTATGTTCTCCAATATCGGAATGAATCGTCTAATTGTACGCTCCTTGGAATGGAGAATATTTAAAATAACAAAACAGAGGGGCCTGTAAAGCAGGAGACAGAAAATAAAGACAACAAAAAAATGAAAATACAGGGTATTAAAGGGAAATATTTAAGACTGACAGGGTAGATAGCACTGAACATACTGAGGAAAAATGTCTAGGAGATATAAATCCAGAATTCAATACTGTTCGAGTAAACAATCTCCTGAACAATTTTTACAACGCAAAATTATTCACAGTTCGGATAATAATTATTTTTCCAGTGTTTATTGGACTTCCTTTATTTAATTTTATAAGCAACGTCTACCCTGTAAGTGCTAAATAGTTTTTCAACACCTTGTATTGTATAATAAGATTTACAGAAGTAGAATGAGGTAGCTGGGTCATACTGAGAGAATGCCAGAACTAACAATAAGCCCACGGATCTTAGCCAAGACCAACGGGTTAACCCTTCGCGGTTCAAACGTTACTCCCAGGCACAAGTAATATACAGAGGTTGGCCACATATGAAATAAATTTAAATTAATGTTATCCACAGTTCATGTTAGGTGTTTTAAGTGAAACAATTACTACCTTATAGACAAATGGAAGTTTTTATCTAGCTGTACATTTTTTCAAGTGAATCCATCGAAAATAATAGAAGTATACAAAAGAAGTGGCTTGCCATTTAAATTGTTATTGGAAGTGTATTTAATGATATCAAATTACATGCAGTTCAATTAATACCATTTGTTAATAAGATACACGGTACCTAATCCACCCCATACTTTTGTTCCTCTATTTCAATTAAATAAAAAGGTATCAAATTGAAATAAAAATAGTGTATTGGAAAGTGCTGCAAATTCACTCTAGTGGCATATTTTCAAAATTTCTATAAACCACAGAAATAAAAATAACATTGTTTTAATTTATAATACACGATCATTCATTTGATGCATTGTTGAATAATTTAACAGTATTCAATTTCCATCGATAAGGTATTAATAAATATGCTATAGTTTATTCACTTGGCAGCACGGGGATTAAAATTTTATAGATTGTAGCAACACAAATAGATAGGCAAATGATAGTGGTTCTGCTGGGAGGTACACGGCCTTGATCAGACCAGTTTGAATGCCCCGACAGTAATTTAACCTAACCACCAGTCGATCCGGTACCTCATCACGTGTAGAAGATCCACTCGCGTAAACCTACTGATCGAACTGAAATTTTGGTAACAACTGAAGTCAAACATGCATGGATGGCGATATTTCCTCACAATATTCATTTAACGCATTATTGAGTCATCCGGAACAGACAACGGTATTCAATGTCCGTCGATAAAGCGTTAACAAACGTGCTATCCTTTATTAACTCCCCAACATGGGGGTTAAAAATTTTAAATGTTCTAGCAACACAAATAGGTAGACAGATAATAGTGATTCTGCAGGGAGGGATATGAATATTGATCAGCCCAAACTGTTATTTCGTGGTAACTAGGGTGAATCACAAAAAACAGAACACCTAAATACCAGGTATCTCTGTTAAGACTGAACGTTGTTGCAATGAAACCTCATGGCTTAACACTAGCGCTACCAAGGCAGTCAAAATGACTGGTTTGCAATTTTACTATGCACGATTTATTTTTGACGACTATTATGTTTACTCTTAATTGACACTGAATAAAGCTAAAGAAAAATATGAATAAACACTATTTCCTTCGATTACATTTTTTTTTTAAAACCCGTCATTTCGATCGCTTCGATGAAACAGGTGCACGTCGATCTTCGATATATCTACTGTTAATACTTTGTCTGCCACACTTTATTAGCTGAAAATAACAAACTTCCTAAACTTTTACACAAATTAAGTATAACTTCAAATCCTATCTGCTTTCATAGATAATATAAGCAATTTCCAATATCTTTCATTGATTCTGTTAGATTTTATTCGATATATTTATTATGCTATACATGATCAACTAAATAATGATTCAATCTAAGTGTCACCCACATGCGGGTGACAGTCATGGCAGTGCATGGCAGTCAAAGCGTTATGAAACCAAATTGCAATCGTTACTGTCCCCTGTTCCGCAGGGAGGGGTACGACCTTGATCAGCCCAGTCTGGACGCGCTGTCAGTAATCAAACTACCATTCGGCCGGTGTCCGATCACGCGTAGAAGATCGAACCACCCTGAACGCGTGAACAAAGCCTGGATCGTTTCCAAGGGAATAACGAACTCCCAGCGAACTGCATCGAGAGCTTGGTGAACCTGCGAACCGGCGGACGAACGGACGGACGGACCAACTTTACACAGGGGGGTTCGGTATGTTAATTACAGGCCAACATACGTCTCTCCCCTTCTCACCGTCTCATCTTTGGAGCTGGTACACTCGCCTCTCGTTCTTTCTCATCGGTTAGCTCGGTTGCCAGCCGATTCGTCTTGGAACGGCCCATCGCCGGTCTCGTTGCACGCAGGGCTCGCGTGAGACCGACGAGTCGACCCTACGACCCGAAGTCGAGAGACGTTCCTTTTGCCCTCTTTCGATCTCGCTCTGCCTTCGACCATGGACACGCTGCTCCCCGTTTCCTCGCGTCGCTTCCACCGTCTCCCTTTTACCCTTGGCCGCTGATTTCTCGCGCCGAAGGCTGCCCACGGGAAATCGATCGATTATTTGCAGACCTTCGGCCGAATCGAACGCGTTTCCATCAGGCCTCTCCTCTGCCATCGGGAGCCTTGGCCCTCTTATTCGATCTAACTGGAACTTCCACCGTGTCTCTGCAGGGTCTCACATTTCATCGACATGCCAGCGGAGGAATGTTTTGGAGACTTCGAAAGCAGATAATTTGATAATTGTAGCTTCAATGTAATTTGTTAGGGTGATTATTCAGCGTTAATGCTGAGAGAAGTGATGAAGAGCAATTGTACTGTCTCTAACGCAACTCAATGGGTTAGAATCGCGTTTGAGATGAGTTAGTTAAACAAGGATTTGAGGTTGTGATAAACTGGTGGATCTGTGTTTGAGATTGGTACATAGATGTGAAGCTTGTGTGGAAATGGTAGGACATGCAGAAAACCTTCTGTACTCGCTAAAAGAAGAAGTGGTCAGATAATACCCGGATCGAGCTTTAACCACTCGCTTTAACTGAAACGAAGAATTGTTTATAATTTTGAAAATACTGATTCTTCAACCATGTACTTATATTGGATTTACACCTTTGAATTGTTTATTACAATTAAGTCATCACAATTCTTACATTTTTACATCCTTTTCGCATTAAATGTTCCAATTTTACTGTTGTTTTTAAACTTATCACCTGGCATGCAGGCATCTCAAAGGTGTACACCTTAACTTCACCTGGATATTACAATATTTAAAATTTCTAACGGTTACTTTATTTTTTGGGCATAATATTCGCCAACAGTCATAATTAATAAACACGAGGGATTGGATTGCTTTCCTCCATTTGGCGAGTAGTATCTACCCTTAAGGTTCTAAACCCTTTTCTTTACCATCCTGTTTATAGTTACGTCGTTCTACCGAATTCCAGGCTTCCTTTTCCTGTGGTCCAGGTATTATTATAATTTCCTTTGCTATTCATACTAATATTCATTCCTCCCTTAACCGACGTCAACATGGAACACAACGCAACCCTTTGTGCCCTTAAACATATAGTTGGGCAGTCATCGCTAATTTCTACCATTTAAACCATTTACCATCTGTATTATTCCTATTAAATCATCCGGGAACTTCGCAGCGCTTTCGTGGCCTCGCTGCGAACTGTTCGAATGATCTAATATATTGTACCTAGACTATGTAGATCGTGTAATAAAGCCGTCCATAGCAAATGATCGCGACGATTCGATGCCCAACTTCGAAATTCCAAAGATGTCTACGACTTCTAGGAAGAGGTTGATCGAAGATTCTCGGTACGGCGGTCGGGCGATTATCTGTACGATTCGAATGCGTTTCACGCAAGTCAATTATGGCCCTTTCGTTGAAGCGTGAGATGATCGGAACTTGAAGAGGGTTGTTACAAAATTCCGAAGCATCCACTGAATCTATCGGTTTGAGGAATGCTTTAAATAACGTTGGTAGTCTTGTCTCTTCAGAGGTAACAATAGTAGATGCACGGAGTATTGGCCGTTCCAAGTCATTTTTTTTATTATAAATTATAATGCTCTCAAGTATCATATTTACAACTAGCATTTGTGGATACTTCAAAATCAAACAATAACTATGAAATTAATTCAAAGTAGTAAGCACTCGTGACTTTTACTCATGGAACCGTATTAAGGCGACAATTTATGCTAGAAATAATTAAAATTATTTCTACCTAAAGGTCAATATCGTACACGAACTTAATAAAATAGAAAAAATATACACGTACTCCACAATATTCAAAGACGATTTTCTCAGAAACGGAGCATCATATCGAAAAACTTTACTGTAAGTTAGTGTAATTTCGATTTATTTTTATACAGAGAATCACCTCCTTCTCGGTTGTACCACGATCACCGGGACACTCTGCATTTGCATCCACATACTTGCAAAACGTTTCACATCTACCTCCTTATAATCCTCTTTTGAATACTGTTGCAGACTCGCTTCAATCCCTCCGGACAAACTGTTCAACCAATTTTGAAGCGGAACGAGCGATAAATCGTTCTGCAATCTGTATCGAATTCCAGAAGTCTCTGAGAGTGTCGTTCGAGAGGTAGACACGTTATCGAAGCGTGTTATCAGTACCCGGAATGAACTGTTGCGATGTTAGCAGGACACGATGACAGTTCACGCGGATCGTAATGCGCACTGGTTACGCGAAGGTTAGTCACCCTACGGGTTGAGGTGGCTCCATCGTTTTATCGATCGCTCGATCGTGACCAACCCGACGGATCTCGTATCTCCGGTCTTCTCTCCTCGCTCGAGATAATTTTCCGTTTCTAGTCGTTTTTTGCGACGAAGCTCGCTAGGTTTCGCTCGGCCAGTTCGTGCCAGTTACTCTTGCTTTCCGACCGGCCGGTCGGTGCGAGTCAAAGAGGGATCGCGTGCATTCAGATCGGCCTCCTTTACCCGCCATTACAGAAGTATTTACGTAGCCATTGATCATCCGATCAGTAATTTCTCTTGTAATCGTTTCACTCGGTGTACAGCCGCGTAATCATAACTCTGCGAGGTAAAACGCTGGGATAACGCCAGCAGACGTACCATCATTGATCTCACTTTCATTTCGAACGCGGTGGGAGTTATTCCTACTTGTACATAATATGTGGGTCATTCTATGAAAAAGCAGACAAACGGCTGTTGTCTCAATCATCCAACCATCATTCTCTCAGCTTAACTTGTCCCTTTATGTCAAATTGACACAATGGTAAAAAATTAATGTAATGCAAAGATAAATAGAGTATTGCTTGGTTAGTGGCTGCAGATTTTGCCTGGTTAGGGGTCGCTGTGTCATCACCACCAGTTCCTGGAACTGATCACTCGGAGCTCCGAACTCGTATTTCGGGTATTTTTTTCGGGCTACTTAAGGGTACGTATACACGACGATACTTTCGTGTCTAAATGAAGTGTATGCACTAACAATAAGTGTTGATGTGAGCACAGTGCCCTAGACTGGTGTAGCTAGAACTAGTTGCAGTGTCCTCAATCCAGTTGCAACTTCTAAGTCAGGACAAGTCCAATTCAGCGTCGCAGATTGCTCTACGTAGTTTTCAGTCTTCCGGAAATCTGTTGGAGCGTCTACAGCTGACAATATCAAAGTACAAGTAGACAACAGAAAAAACGTCTAACATCCCTTTTGGGAGGAATTCCATAGTGATACGTGTGGACGACATACGCATAAAATTGTTCGCATCGTTCACAAATAATAAAGTAATGTGCAAGTCTGCCTTTTCACATTTATCGCAGTTTTGTGAGGAAAATGTGTCAAATCGACACAAAGGACGCATGAGGGTTAATACGGTTTATTCAATGAATCTAACATTGTGCCTATTTGTCGACACAATCCTCTGTTACAATTATAAATTTGTCCCATCGCTCTATTATTTATTGATGCCAGCAGCAAAGAGTTGTTTCTCGTGAAGTCTGAACCAGTTTTGAAGATTTCTCTTCACTTCTTCGTTGCTCTGAAACTTGACTCCATGTAATGATTCCTTAAGGGGACCAAACAAAAAGAAATCTTATGGAGCGAGGTCTGGATGCGGTGGAACCTCTCAACCTAATTTTTTTTATTAGTTGTCACGCAGCTGTTTTGAATTGATGGCGATCTATGGTTTTGGAAGTACCGCACTTCCTGTTAGGTCATTCCATAAGTAATGCGAATTTCCTTCCATACTTTTTGAAAGTGAAATACGAAACCAAAATCAAAACCACTAGTCTTATACATATTTTTCCTCATTTTCTACAACCTTTCGACACCTTTCTACTAATTTTCCAATGCCCATTTCATAAAAGTTCCTCTGCTTTGTGGCAAAGAAGTTTTCTATAACACGACGTTGCTGACGTTGACCATTTATTTTCCACGTAAATAATGTTACAGACTCCTAGACAGTTGATAGACTGTTGGTGCAATATCCGGATTATATGCTGGATGAATCATTCTTACTCAACCAAATTCCTCTGATTTCTGTAGTGTCCGTCTTGCCAGATGGGGTCGTTGGTTGTCCTGGTGAAAGAGGACTCTTCTTCTGTTGAGCAATCTTAAAATTACAGGGATATGATTGGGAAAGAATGATTCATGCAGCGTATAGTCCAGACATTACACAAACACACTACCACCTGATTAGGAGTCTGCAAAAATATTCAACTGAAAAAAGAATGGTCAAAATATGCAAGGAAATTCACAGTACTTATGAGACGACCTGATATTTAGATATGATTTTAACTACAGCCATTTGCCTTTTCACTTGTTGAATGACCATCGTATATTCCTTCCTTCAAGGTATCTCATCGTTCATATTCACTTACGCTGCCGTTGAAAGTGAGTTGGATATTACCCTCGTGTTTTAATCCGTACGTTGAAGAGCGGTTTGAATGGAGAGAAGCGATTTTAAACGCTCCGCGTATGCAAAATACGTCTGATTACTCACCGCCAAAAGTGGGGCACGTATCCAGCTGGACATAAATCCCGACACTGACCGCAGGGTGCACCTTGAAGGACGACATTGCCGTGCGAGTAACTGTTAGACTGGCCGTCTTGACCGGGTGACAGCATCCTGCAACAAAGAACAGTTTCAGTCTATGTCCTGTGGAGTGTTTACTTTTGTTAGAGTCAACTGCGTTGCCACGTAGTAACACCGGCTCTCGTCTTCGACAGGTTTTTTTCTTCTTTGCATATTCCACCTGTTCTGGCAGTTTAATGTTAGAAGAGGCGCTCAATGAAGGTGACTTGTCAGCAAAGCAAAGCGAACTAATCAGGTAAAACTCTGTACCTAATTTGAAATATATTGATAACTTAGAGATGCCTCTGAGTAGGCCAGTCGGTTTCAGTATTTTTGTAATAGCTTATTGTTGTGTTTGTTGTGCAACATTTACAATTGTAATGTACTGATATATCACAATACATAAATTTAAAAAAAAACCGACTCTCGTTATAATATTGTAACATGGTAACATTAAGGTGAATTAGATTTCTTTTTTTATATGATATAGTTCAAAGCATTTATCTATCACGTTGAACGCCGCGTCAGTCACCGGTGACTGACAACTCAGATTTAATTTAACTAAATAATGATTGATTATCGCAAAATTCTGAGCAAACTTCATACTGAAATAATAATGTGGGAACAGAAGAACACGACTGAGCAGTCAAATCTTTTTCTTCTTTACGATTTATATAAAAAATAGTCAATTATATCGTGTCTGATTAGATATGGCTGCTTTCTCTAAAAAAATGTCTACATAGCAATTTTACACTAGTATCGTGATTCCGATCTGTTTTTTAGCTTTACGTACGGGCCACATTTTCATCTATCGGTCTTTGACTTTACTGCCCTGACAACGTACACAAAAGAAAAATGTCTTTCAGTTAATCTAAATGCAGCGTTCTCAAAATTGTTGATATATGCGCCTACTCCACAGAATAAACCGAACTTCTTACTCTGTGCACATACATGCGCCAACAATACTGAAAGAGTTATGCTACGCTGGACACGGTTAGCGTTAAAGTTGGTGACCGCTTTCAGTGCTTCCTGTATTACTATCGGCACATAGTGATTGATAGCCTAAAACTGTAGGATCCACGGTTAAATGACAAGCAAATAAAATAATCCTGAAGGATGCAGCAAATTATTGTACAAAGCTTATGTTAAGGGATATGAATATGATGTAGTGCTCGACAAAATATTCGACACAAACTATGTCATCGACAGTCATCCATGCTCAAGATGTGGAAACAGCCCTTAAATTTGGGACTGGAAAATGTATTTGCTCGAATGTCTCAAAAAATATTAGGCATAGAAAATAATTCAAATTGCGTATCTTTGAATCATAAATTCAGCTATGCAAGCAGATCCTCCCAAAATCTATTTGTTTAAACGATATAATAAAAATTAAAATATTTTTGCAAATTTTATATGCAAACCTCCGTTCGAATAAATCGATTCTTCTCGTCGTCCTGCGTATAAGATAAAAAATCCTGCGTAATAAGCTGTTCGAAACGAAAACATTTTGCAAGATCTTTTTATATGTTTTTCCTATCATTTGCAGGCCGACTTAAATTATACACTTGGTAATCGCTAGTCATTTTTAATCGCTAGTTACCAGGAAGACTCTATGCATGATCCACGAATAAGCTGAAGAGATTTTTAGATTATCTCAAGGCACTCCGTATAATAATTCCGGTGGCCCTGAATTCTTTCGGGAGTGCCTCCCCTTTTTGCCAGGAATAATTTCTGACGAGCACTTGTCGCTTTAGTTTTGCTCGTCTTTATGCAAATGGCATCGCTCTCGCGATCTTTAATTTAAAGGCCCACAGGCCCACCGGAAGAAGTTAATATCGTCCATTACCATAAATTACAATAATTATCGTAAATCGACAGTCCCTGCGTGGTCAAATGGAGCGCTGCGGTTATTAAATCAGACAAATGATCCGTTTGATACGGCACAGGTGAAATAACCGTGTTCCCTGCATCCAGTAACGCAAGGACGTGTACGCCATGTCCAGAAAAAAAACAATCTAATATTCAAAATTCTGTCGTAGTTCTGAACTATATTTGTAATATTGTTACACTCTTAACAGTCTGATGGCGGAAGGTCGCTCAGCGAGACGGGTGCCGGAGCCGGGTCATTTTTGGCCTACATTGAATTTTCTTATTCAGACGTTAAACAATGAACTTTTGCAGATTTTTGTCTATATATAGGAATACACGTATTTTTTAAGTATAAGTTTACGGTTTATTAAAAAAATTATAGCATTCCCTTATAAAAAATGTGCAACGTGAATACAACAAGACTATTTATTATATATGTGCAGAATTTACGCAGAAATTATCTGACAGGCTGACAGTATGGGGTTTACAAATTTATTCCGATCATTCGTCACATTTTGTACTGTATTTATCGTCACTACGTGTGCACGTATAACACCTGGCACGCTTTTTCGACGGAGTAGGTTCTTTATTCCTTCTTATAAATTTTTTTCCGGTTTTTCCATTGCATTCCCCACGTGCTTGTGGAGTGGAACCCTCTATTTTCAAATGCTACTATAAGATTGTTATTATGCTCAATGCTGCAACTAAAAATGACCGTGTTACAGCTCATCGTAGTCTTCCTAGCCTGCACCGTATTTTTTTGTGTTTATTGTGCAACAAAGAGAGTCAATGTAAACATCGAGTGAGCGAGACGGGACGATAAACAGCGAGTTCGAAACGAGGCGACCGCTGCGTGCGGCCGAGCTGCGGTAGTATGCAGTGAGCCATTGCACCGAACGCCTATGGGCGTCGACAGTACACCGTGAGCAACTTTGTCAAGCTCCTATAGACGCCGATAGCAGTCATAGGATTAATAATGAATCAAATCTCCTCCGTTGACGATTATAGCTTTGCAACGTCTTGACATGCTTTCCACCAAATTTTCTGCACATGAAGAGGTAATGATCGCCATGTCTTTCGAATATGTTGTTGTATAATTACAGTAGAATTCCGATTATCCGGCATACTCGGGACCGAGGCAGTGCCGAATAATCAAATATGCCGGATAATTGGACTACACCTGCAAGAAAATAATTTAAAAAACGACCATGGATAATACACCTGGGAGTCTTTTTACACGGTTCTTTTATTATACGATTCACTTTTACACGGTTTTTTCACTTTTACACGGTATATTTCGAACGACGAAAGTGATTTTTTGTCAGTAATAAGAAAACGTTTTCGTTGTAATATAATAGAGAGTAGCGATGATAAATAAACGTTTTCAATAATATTTTGATTATTGAAACAAATATTTTTTTTATTTTCCTTAACACATTACCTTTTCTTTCATGTGTTCATTGAATAAAATGTTGTTACCGAATGCAGTTCTATGTTTTAAACTGCTTTTTCTATTGTTTGCTTTAGTTTAACACGAGTTTTATACTTTGTTGCAAATCAATTGTTTCACTACTTTTTTTACACGGTACGCATCCACCGTGTAAAAAGAGTCCCAGGTGTATATTAATGCAATTTATTACTAAAAATAAAATGTGTGAATGTAGAACATATAAAATATGTATTCCATTAAGTATTTCCATCGTCTAAGCATTATCGCTAGTGGATGACGACGAAATAGAACAGAGGGCAGTTTGTGCCGGATAATCGGAACTCTACTGTAAATTGTTTTTAGTGACAAGTGTTCTTTTTTATTTCCGCTTCCCATACGAAAAGCCTGGTCTATGCGCGGAAATCCACTCGTCCAACGCAACGTTAAACACCCTATAAAGATTCATATTTGTGGTTGCTTTAATCTGCGCGGGTTTGGCACCTTGTGCGTATTCACAGAAAGTTTGAATACACAGAAAATGCTTAAATTATACCAAAGGGGTCTCCTGACATCTGCTAATAAATGGTTTAACAGAAATAGTGATGAATGGATGCTTCAGAAGGTTGATGATCCAAAACACCCAAGTCGACTGTGCACAAATTGGAAGATCGAAAAGGGCGTCGTTACGATGGATCGGCCATCTCAATCACTTGATCCCAATCCAATAGAAAATGTTTGGGCAATTATGAAGCAGAGACATCGAGGAAAACGTATTAATAGTTTAAAGAGTTTATTACAACATATTCGAAAGATGTGGCGATCATTGCTTGCTTCATATTCAGACAGTTTGGCGAAAAACATGCCTAAGACGGTAATAGTATTTTAAATATAGTTTCAAACAACATTTTTAACACGTGTATGTCAATTAATCGAAATCAGGAATTGAATTTTAATACTCTTTAATTTTCAACGATGAATAAATGTATTTTAGAAAGAAAAATGATTAAAAACGTTTTCTCACGTTGTTACTGATTATCATAACATCATAATGCAAGTAGTCTGAATTCTCGCCAGGAAAAGAGCTGCTAACTTCTTTCACCTTTTTTTCCACACGAGATATCCTTCAAATTAAATTCTGCATTGCACTTGGATAAATATTCTTGAACTTCCTTCTAAAACACCCCCAGTGCGTAGCTTTTCATTCTGTACGGGGTTGTATAGCATTTCTCTGTGGATAATCTCACAATATATCAATGAAACTATACGTCCAGTGACTGAAGTAGTCACAGCATATTAAATAATACTTCTTCTTCTTTCTGTTATACGAAAGCATGATAAAGTGTCGATGAATCTTTTATATCGCTGATTTACTGCAGTATAAAACCTTGACCGATTAAGCGTGTTCGAACAGCGAGCAGAGGTGATCGGACACTTTCCGTCTGGAGTGTGTATCAAAGTTTTGTATTTCAGACCGCTTTTTTTGGAAATATACCGTACACACTCCTGCGTTACAGACAGTAACTGAACGGATGCAGAATATCCTGTTATCTTATTTTCAGTCACCATGGCGATCTATCCATAGGAAATATTTCACGGATATCGCTGGTGGGTCATCAATCTTGGTCGAATTCGAGCGCAGCCTCCTCCATCTTGCCTGTCATACTCATTTTCCGTAACTCGTCCGCGACGTCAGGTCGGTAAACATTTTTTTCGTTTCAACCAGCAAGCTGGACGTTCGCTGCGATCCTCGGAGCAAGCCGTGCCGCGAAAATAATTAATTAAAGGCGCCATCTAATATGGAGGAACACGGCCGATTACGCCCTGTGCTCGAATTAATAATGGAGGCCGGTAATTAACGTGTAACCGATGTCCCGCGTGCCTCGATCGGCGTCGATTAACCGACACCAGGTAATTACACCTTCTAGAAATTGTATTACGAACGACGAAATGCGTCCGAGGGAACTCCCTCTCCCGGGCCGCCCGATATTTCGACGGCACCGCTCTTTCGCATGTTCTTAAACGTCGGTTCCTTCCTTGTTTCTCGTTTTACCGTGGGTATTATAAATATTCCCGAGCGAGATTCGATCAGAAATAATGGCGCAGCTGTGCGCCGGAGTGCAGGGCGAAAAAAAAGGCGGGAACGAGGTCGATAAGTTATCCCGCCGTTTAGCGAAATCGTTGGTTCCCCGTTCGGCGCGCGCGGTCACAGCCGATAAAACGAAATTGAAAATTGCAGGGGAAACGCCACGGGATGATGAAATTAACTGAAAACGAAATTTCGCAATGCGAAATGAGCTGGACGGGTTTGATAATATTCGTGGACTGGTGGAAGAACGGTGTTGAACGAAACAAGTTGACCGAAGTTACGCTACAGTGGCCACGGATCAGCGCTCAGATGGATGACCGTCTTTTTGGTACTTCTGTGACGCTGTTGACGATATTGATGCTTCGCAATCCACGTAAAACTGTAAGTCCACCGGCTGAAAATAATCATAGCAGTCGATGCAGGATTATGGACAAAGAAGAAGGAGAAATAAGTTGAATAATCTGCAACTACAGTAGTGTCGCGTTAGTTGACCTCAGCTACCCCCGCCAGTTCTTGAAACTAGCTTCGTGGACTGAGCCTTCGGCGTTACATATTTAACCCCTTGCCGTACGATTTTTCCAACGATCTCGTGCGACAGTTTGCTATTCCAGTCCTAGACTGCCATGATAATTGAGGAGCGTCTATCAGCACATGCAGTTTGCTTTTAACAGTCCTTTCAAGGTCAATTTGTGCTGCGGTGAAAAAACTTTAAAGAATTGGTACAGAAGTTGGACTCGTATTTGTAACGTATCAGTCATATGCTGTGTCACGAGTGTGACTCGTTATTCTATGGCAAGGGGTTAAAATAAAGAAACGTAACCGAGACTGACTTTAATTCTCACACAGGTCGATGTCCTTGTCTCCCAATATTCTATTATTTCGCTTATCCCGACATCCAAGCATGTTTATTTCAACGCTCCACCGACTTCAGGACCTCGATATTTCGTATCAGGTATCTGCATCTGACTTGCGCTCAATAAAAAATGACGGTTAGCGAACGCGACAGTACAGTAAGATGAATAATCTCAAACTATTTCATTTTAGGCGGACAAACGCTGCGCATGCACGGTAGACTGAGGACGAGGTTGACCGTTGTCCTTTTGTTTTTAATCTTTTTTGCCGTTAGAGATTGTTATGCGGTTACAGATGATCAAACGAAATTGAAATGCAACTATTAAAGAAAACGTACAAAACTGTTTAACACATTCCCTGCCACGTGTGCTGTTTTCGGTGTCAACACGTTTCATGCCACAGTGAAAAATTCCGTAACTAGTCAGACGCGTGAAAATAAGTTTCTATAAATACGTAACGTTAAAAACACAAACATTGAATTGTCTTATGATATACCAGTCATTCGGTACTGTTATTGTGGCGTTCGTTTTAATTATAATATAAAGAGTATTACCATTTATTTACAATAATCGAATTTGGTGCGTGGGGCGCATACGACCCACGCGGCACGGAACGTGTTAATAGAAAAGGAGTCGTACTCTTACAAGATAAAGTAACAACACCTTTTATCGATAAAGCTGACAGAAGCGGTTGGAGCTTGAGTTGAGTGTCCTATCCTATTTGCCGTATTCATCGGTATAACACTCTTTCATTACCGTTTGTTTCTGTCTGTACAAGACTTTTTTTAAGATCCAATATTCGGTAATCCAAAGGCGTGAAAAACCATTTGGAGGAATCCTTCGTTCAAAGAAAACAGATTTTTTCACGAAGTTACGAAATGGCAAAACGACACTCAAAGCGAGTGTGCGTGTATTATTTAATAAATTACAAATCTGCTACACAAATTTTACTTTCAAGTTTCCATGAAATTTCGCTTACGAACTTTTCGACCAAGCCAATTAATTAGTTGCAGCAACGACCGCCGGCTGATTGAAATAATACTCTCTGAAAAAAATCAGTCTTAAAACTTTGTAGGCGCACTGTGTGGGATCACGAAAAATTGTTATTTTTCTCAAGAAAAAGGTGTCTTTATTTAATTAAAAAATCAATAACGTCGAAGGTTGATCGCAGCAGCGCACGGTAGGCGCACAGAAATTGGCACGAAGCGAACGTAGGAAAAAAGAATGGAGAAATTGAAGCACAGCGTCGTTACGGGTATAGTAACGAGGCAATAAGAGCACGCGAACCGCGTGGACTTTTATGAAAGACCGTGACAGGAACTACAAGGTCGCTCATGGTCTTGCGACTGTCACGTGCCACGGTCTGTAAAACTGCGAAGGACGATAAAAACGATTAATCCGTGCACTGTACGCGAACAACTTTACCGGTTGTATTTCGAATGTATGTTGCACTGTAGTGACGGCTGTTCAGTATGTTCTGGTGTACATTTTTGAATTGATTTAGTTGTTCTACATCGAATTTCTTTGAACGTTATTCAAATGGGAATAATTTCTGGATGAATAGAATGCGAACTTTGTCATTATCAACACATTACGCACAGATACCTGTATGTTAAGGCTAAGGATTTTAAATAATTTTGCACAATCTATTAAATATCACCAATGAAATAAATTTTGAATGTATGATATGGTATAGCATTTTCATTCAATGTTAACTGCGTATAATATTTACACCTCCCATGGTATTAGGAACCTTACTGAACAATAAATAATTTAGGTGCGTGATCCTCTGATTATTTTAAGCAGTGTATTAATTTCTCGAGTATGATATACATTTTCAACGCCGTCGATTCTGAGAGCCATAATGTTGGCTCTGATGCAACATATCCGATGTGCTAAGAGCCACTTTATTGATTCGCAGCTGGAAGCTTTAATTGTGCTAAGAGGCATATTACTGACTCCTGTTCGGATACCTTGGCTGTGCTAAGAGCCACTTTAATAGTTCACACCCGGATGCATTAATTGTGCTAAGAACCACATTACTGCCTCCTACTCAAATTTTCACTGTGCTAAGAGCCACCTTACTGACAAGGCTGCTCTATAAATTCTCTGCTTATCTTCAATTTATAAATAGCTTAAAATTTGCAATGACATATATTTAATTTCAGTTTGAGTGCCAGTGGAACTCTAAGAAAACATGCCAAACTGCCAAGACAGAATTTTCAGTGTAAATTTGCTTAATTTTCATTAAATCACACGCTTGTCGTAATATTTATAAAAAGTGGACGGTAAAACCGTATACACGGTTTCGAAGTGCCTGGAAACCCATCGTTAACTCAAGAGTTTATCGAACGATTAAATGCATCGATCTCCGGATTTCGTTTCAAATCATTCTGCGCGCGTTTATCGTCGCGCGAAATCCTGCGAAGTCATTTTCTTTACGACTCTCACGTCCACGCGTTTCATCGCATACGTTGGCAGCGTGTGTACACACCGAGGATTTCTACTTCATTGTGGTTGTACCAGTGCACGATAACCTTATTCGTTGACCGACATTCCATTGTGCATCGACATTCCCATCTTTGTAATTTCCTCATGGATCTTATCGCGTAACCCGGACTACCGTATAACACGGATTCCTTCTTGAGCGACAGTAGTTCTCGCGACTTACCGTCTCGAAATGGCGAACAAATCGAGTCCCGCAGTTGCAAACAGAACATCGATGTTCCGATCGTCGCGAGAGATTATCCACGCCGGTCATTTAAGGGCAAATTCCAATCTAGAACCCCCGAAGATAGGTCATTTTTAGAAATTAAGAGAAAAAAATGACGACACATAATTTCATGACAGTTTTGCTGTTTTATTAAAGATTTCTTAAACTATCCAAATTTATATATATTTTTTTTTATTCAGCATTGTAGATGATACCGAATAGTCGTTCAATTCGAGGCCTCAAAAAATCCTCCAAAATGGTGGAATGTCTAACCTTTGAAAATTACAAAAGAAACAATTTTTTACAAAATGAAAACACTACACGTTTACAATCATTTTTACCCTGCTTTTTCTTTGTTTTGAACAGCTTTAACACGTTGAACGGCGTGGCGATCACCGGTGACTGACACCTCAAATTTAATTTAATTAAATAATTATTGATCGTCGCAAAATTCTGAGCAAACTTCATACTGAAATAACAATGTAGGAACAGAAGAACACGATCGAGTAGTCAAATATTTCTTTTCTTTACGATTTATATATAAAATAGTAAATTATATCGTGTCTGATTAGGTATGGCCGTTTTCATTGTGGCGTCGAACGCGTTAACACGTGGCTGTCACAGTGAAAACAGCCATTACTAATCAGACGCGGCAAATTGCTGTTTTGATTCTAAATCACAGAGAAAGAAAATGTTTAAATACTCAATCGTATACACGCCTTTCTGTGTTAATCTCGCAAAGTAAAATTCGCTGAGAATATTGTCAAAAACAATAATAATTTAGTTACATCTTGAGAAATGTAACTTCTCGAACATTTCAAAATGTTAGAAGTTAGTCCTCTAGTAAAAATACATTCTGCTGGAAATTTTAATCTTTAATATTGCTGACGAAAGTTTAAAGGCTGTGGTTGAAGCTGAGCCGCATGAGACGTGCGAAGAAATTGCCCAGAAATGAAATCCGTCAGGTGCAAGCGTATTTCGTCATTTAAAAGTCATTGGAAGGGCACCCAAGCTGGGAAACAGAGTACCGTACGATTTAACTGAAAGGAATCATGCTGACCGTGTAAACGTCAGACCTCTCAAAAACTGAGACAATCCTTATGAGAAGTTTCACCTTATCCTCCATATTCCCCTGCTATTACCCCTTCCGACTATCATTTATTTCGGAGCCCCGGTAATTTCCTTCGTGGAAAAAGATTCGATAATTCAGAATCCCTCGAAATTGCTCTTAATACGTTTTTTAATTCAAAATCGTTTGAATTCTTTGAACGAGGTATTGAGCAGTGGGAAGAACGATGAGAAGAGGTCGTTAAAAAAGAGGCAAATTACGTTGGTGATTAAATTCATTTCTTTGTATGTTTATTTATGTAATAAAATTCATAGAAAATACATCAAGACTTTTGAAACGACCTGACACAGATATACAAGTCGTCCACGGTGTGTAATTTTCTTCGATTCCACGTATCAAGTTTTATCCCAAACTTCCCGCCCAATAAAATTAAACGATCCATTTAAGAAACGTATATACGTACAGTGTGTACACTTCTACGTTCAGGGTGCGCATCGTAGCAACCTAATCCCGCCAGTCTCGAAATCCAATTTACCCCGAGCTCGCTCATTTCGTCCGTACGATTATAATCGTGTCCTCTGTGTATTACGAACGATCGTTTCAGGGAACGTTTTTCGAGGCATCGGGGGGGGAGGGACGCCGGCAAACGAACATAAACGCAATTTCCATCAACGGAATCGCGAAAGCAAATAAACGACGATAATTAGTCTAAGTTGCCGTAATTGCTACCCGTAGCCGAGCGAAACGAAACACGGAAAATAAGGAAAGTGGGCTACGGTCAGACCAGGCCGTCGCAGAAGTGGCTGCAGGTCGCTGTAATTAGTATCTTTTTGCGTCGTTAGAGACGAGCCTCGCTAGCGACGATAGGGCGAACCCCAAAGTATGTTAATGGCGCGATAGCAACTGGCACACGGCCCTCTCCCCCCTTGCGGCTTTATAATTCGTGAAACGACCAATTAACATTCTCCGAAAAGAGTAGGTGGTCCACCGAAAATGGTCGATCCTGTACTTTCGTGTCCGCGCTCCACGGCATAACGATAATCCTGCTAACCATAATTTCGTGTCTGTATTACCCCCTCGGAGGGCTTGGGACACATAAATTTCAGGTAAATCGAAAAAAAATAATAAAATCATTAAGAGATGTAAAATATATTATTTCATGCGGTGATTTTCATAGTAAGGAATAGACGCACTCTATAATACATTAGAGATGTCATTAAAGCAATAATAAAGATTACACAGGAGATCATTAAAGGAATAATTAAGTAGCCCTTCTAGCTTCAGAGCTCTTAGGGCTTATCTAGCATTTCCTTTCGTCAACATTCTGTACTAATTTCAGTGTTACTTTTTTCAATCGTATTATTATTGCCCTTGTCGAGCAAAAATGTCTCTAGACATGTTTGTAATCTTGGACGTCAGTTTATTTGCGCGTCTACTGCATACCATAATTTTTCTGGAAGGTTAAGGCTGTGAGATGAGGCTGGACAGTCTACTTTTCAGTTCACTATTTTAGCAATTATTCTTAATGACTTAGATATTTTGCGTATTTTTGTTGTGAGAAATCACAAATGTCTTAGAAATAACAAGTGCCCTAATACTTTTGAGTACATGAGGCACTGTACCTATTGTCCGACAACTTACTTAGTCTTACGATCTGAAAACGAAACACAGAGATATTTTACTACAGCAACAAATAAATTACTGACGCATTCTTGTTGCTAATATACTTTCGTATCACATTAGTCAAAAAATCGTCAGCGGAATGCTAATAAAAATTTAATCGCTTAATGAGTCTCCCCATCAGATCTCAAGACTAAGTCGTCGAGCAGTAAAACCATTTCCGCGTGTTCAAAAGCGGTTCCATCGAGACACTTTACGGTGCAACAAGTAGTTAACTACGCATACGAAAGTCAAACCAAATTCGGTTGGCTCCCGATTCACAGAGACGCAGTCAGACAGCAAAACAACGACGTAAATTTTTGTTAATGATCGCTGAATAAAAGTCGCGGAACGATCAAAGTGTCTTTGTCGTTTCATAAAATTCATTCGACGACGACGACGCGCTGTTCGATTAACTCGAAGTTTACTGCCAGCGACTCGAACTCGTATCCCGAACGACTATCGTTCCCAGAAGTAACTTTAAGTGAAACACTAAAGCTAATTATCGCTGCCGAGATAATAATTGGGGAAGATCATTATTTTCGTCCGAAAATTATTCCACGGTTCTGTTGAATATCCAGAGAATACTTAAAATAGTTTAGAGAACTCTCTGTCTCACGTTAATTTGTCAAGAGGACACACCTTTAACCCTTTCGCTGCTAATACCCATTATACTGGCTCAGATATACCGTAACACCTATGCTAAGATCTATATTGGTGATAGAGATGTTTCAAAATTTGGATATCTATTTCCAGTTTACTAAATGAACATGGAGCGTATCTATCGATTATGTGTGAATGGAGAATTTAATCGAATTTAATTTTTTTGTAGAATGTTCAAAAAAATTCGTTACTGTAAACGTAATATAAATTCAGCACAGTCCTACCGATAGACTGTAGCGGATTCAACAGTGAATGGGATAACGCCATGTTTTAAAGATTTATTTCTAATTTCATGTGGCACCGTAACCTGTTAACACAGACCCAAACTTTACATAAGCTAGACTATTTTCCTTCCAATAAAATTACTCAAAATTTTCCTAAGAATTCGAATGCTGAGATCTTACATAAAAATGCAGTAATCTTAATTTTGTAACGAATACAAAGAAATAAAACGAGCTTTCTTTGCTTAAACTCCAACATTCCATTGTAAATATTAGATTGATCAGAAAGTTCTGTCGTCAGTTTCTACCTCAATATTTCAGAATTTCCACAAATCACAGGTACTTCATGTGTATACTCATTTTAAATACCAAATCGTTGGTAACATAAAAGCGGTGCAGTATTATCGAAATAATCATTTCTTCCAGCGAACATGTCCCGTGAGAAACTGTACTTTCGTCATTGAATTTTGCACGAGTTCCAGATGAGGAAATTTGCAATGGAGGCTGCTGGAAACCTGAGTCACTTTTTCAGTGCAAATGCAGTGCGTACGCGTGTGGTGCAAAGATGGTTCCCAAGATTCCAAGCACAGAATGTCAGCCTTGAAGATGATCCACGCAGCGGGAGACCGACTACCATAGATGATAATGTTGTTCGGTTGAAATTGGAGGAAAATCCTTGCATAAACAATGCGAGATCTCACAGAAGAACTTGGCGCAGCACAGTCAATGACAGTGGAGCTATATTCATCAGCTTGGATTCACCATGAAGCTCTCTAGATGGATATCGTATGATCTTGCAGATCAAAACTCGGTAGATCGGGTTTGAATTTCATCGTCACTGCTTTCTCGTCATCGTTCACAGCCTTTCTTGGACAGATTTGACGAGAAGCGGATAACATATAATAATATCAAGAGGTAAAGAGCTACTGTCAACCCTGACAATCAGCTTCTTCTGTCTCCAAACTACCCCTTCATCAGCAGAAGAGAATGCTCTGTACTTGGCGGGATATTGAAAAAACCAATACATTACGAGCTGCTACAACCTGACGACATAATCATAGCTGAGAAGTACTGCGATCAACTGAACAGACTCAATGAAAAAAATGAAAGAAACAGATCCAGCACTGACGAATAGGGAGGAAGTTGTATTCTAGCATATCGCCCGACCCCGTGCATCATTAAGGACTCGGTAGAAGTTGAGTGAACTAGGATAGGAAGTAATAAGTCATCCACCATATAGTCCTGACCTTGCACCACTCGATTACCACCTGTATAGAGCGTTACAAAACTTTTTGTCAGGACAAAAATCCAACAATGAACAAGAAGTCGAGGGGACACTGGAAGAATATTTTAACATCAACAAGCGAGACATTTGATGCGGGGGGGATAAACAAATTGTCAGGTAGATGGGGGAAGGTCGTCAGTAATAATGGACATTACATTCAAGATTTGATAACAGAAACATAATTTTAAAAAATTTACTCGTTTCCTTCGAAAAGAATCTCAAAACTTTCCGATCAAACTAACATTTATAATGGAATGTTAGAGTCCAAGTAAAGAAAATTCTTTTCATTTCTATGTATTCGATAGAAAATTGAGATTACAGGATTTTTATGCAGGATCTCAGGATCCGAATTGCTAGAACAATTTTTAGAAATTTTATATAGCCTAAGCAAAGTTTGAAACTGTGTCAAGAGGTTACAGTACCACATGAAATAATAATTTTCTGAGCTAAACATTCAAACCCAACGTGCTTTGTCTCACAATTCTGCATAAGTAAAAATGTAACACATCGTTGACCGGTCACGAGTATACTCGTGTTTGCACATGCATCAACTTAAGCAATTATTAAAGAACAAAATTATGTAAGTGGACATTGTAGTATTATCGTTTGTATTAGGTCGTGTTTGTTTAATTTCAATATTAACTACTTTACTGGCTTTTTGGCATTTTAATTACGATTTTAGTACCGCTAAATTTGCTAAAGCGACGCGTCGCGAATCTTTTGATGACAAAAACCTTTTTCAATTATATGCAAATATTTTGATTGCCCGAGTGACGCATACATATGTGTATAGTGACGAGTCAGAACATGACAGTTTCTCAGAAGATAGTTCCGATTCTGATATAAAGCCAACAGAAAGGCAGAAAATATTTATGATCGAATCCGATAGTAAAAGTGATTGCACCACTGCGTATCATACTTGAAATACGTATTAACATACATATACAAACACGCGCCAAGTTTCATGTAAATAAATTCTGCACAAACCAAGTTATTGAAATCTATTCAGATTTTTGCGTCTTAACATTCAATTATGAAAATAGCCGGTGGCACGCGTTAGTTTTTCCATAGAACAGCCGGTCACCAATGTGTCAACGTTCTCTTATTTCTATTCACAAAACATGGTAACAGAAATTAATCGTTTCCACTGCTATGCTCTCTCCCTCTTTCCTCTCTCGTAACAAGATGAATAGTTCGAGTAGAAAACGTTGAAGATTGATTGAAAGTAGGTTTCAACGGGCCGAACGTATCGTACAGCGCTCTTATCCAATGGTGAGCAGCGTAAGAGTAGCGAAACACGTATGCACAGATGCAAGAGGACGACCTCGACTCGCCTCGGCTCTGAACTGGAGTTCTTCCGCGATGAAAGACACGCGCGCACACAGAGACGAAATTCGTGCTGTGTGTGCCCATGTGTGTGCATCGCCTTGTGCACGGCGAAGATCTTCGATCAAGAGCATGCGCGCACGTTCGTGCGCGAACAGTCGACGCGACCATGCAACGTGCAACCACCGAGGAAACGCGTACACACGGCAACGTACCTGTTGCTTTCTCTCCGCGCTCGGGATGCTGAAACTACGATGCTCGAGATAACGTTGGAAGACGTTGGAGCCTGCCGGGACGTCGTGGAACGGATTCTCCGTACCGTGTGTTCTCGTTCGTTCGAAACAAAGGACGATACTCATGCTCCCGCGAACAACACGCGAAACCCGACCGGTGATCTGCCCTCGGGAGCGTCACTCGCGAGTCAACGGACACAATTATTATTCCCGATCCGACGGCGCATCGTCGAACGCGAATCGCGCGTGCTTCCTTGACGTCGAACTGGCAACACTTCACAGCTGCACCTGCACTTGCACTTGCACCGCACCGCAACGACGCAACGTCGTGGCACAGAATCGTAGGGCCCCGGCGAAAGATCACGGGGTACCGTCGCGCCGTCCTGTATCGTGTCGAGAGGACCGACGACGGTGGCATCCTCGCGGCATCACCGTGCACTGCACTCAAGCCGAACGCTCGGCTCGCTCTTTTTCTCTGAACCTCACTCACTGCGTTCCGTCCCCTTTTTCTTTTCTTTTCTATTTCGATCGGTTCGCCTCGTATCGCGTGCTCCGCGACGGTCGAGCACGTATTCGGTAACTATTCGCGGTTCAACGATCGAGAAACTTGCCGCGAGAGGCGCGCGTATTCAACGGTAGCGCTAACACCACCGTACGATCTGTCATCTCGATGTTACGGAGATACGCAACGATTTATAACGATCAGGAGAATTTTCGAATTTTTAACATCGACCGTTCGCTGGTCCCCATATCCCTTCCCGATCCCGACGCTACGTTTTCAACGGCAATGTATGTCGCGAGGTCACTCAGCGATCGATTCACGAATGGTACACGATCTCTTCGGTATCCTCTTCGCGGTTGTAAACTGGAAGGGTGCCTCGCATGTACGATGCCACGGCAACACGCAGTCGAGAGACTCGAATCGGACTGGCTGCTCAGATCGGGCCCTTTTCCCCCACCCTGCGCACCTTCGACTGGTTGCTTCTCTCCTCGCATCAGGCCCCCCTCCACCTGCCCACATGCCACCGGACATTCTCCTCTCGTCCCTCTCCCGCGGTCTACGACTTTGCTCGCATCATTGTATCTTTTCCCTTCTTTTTCACCTCCTTTTCGTTGCTCCCGTGCTTCGCCCTTTCTTTCGCGCGCGCGCGCACACATGAACGCAACCGATCGTTAGTGATAGAACTGATACCGTAGGTATCGATTGTGTTCAAGAATATCGATGCTTTTGTACTCGAGCATTGGTATCGTAATGGTATCAAGAGTGAAGTATTCGATACTTCTGAACGGGTATCGAAGATTAATCAAATTAATCATTAATCATTAATCTCAAGCCCGATACTTGTTTATTTCATAATACCCGATACCAGATCATATATTGTGGACCAGTACCGATAGTATTGTTACGCAGCATACTTAATCGGAAAGAGAACGCTGTACAATTAGTGATGAGACCGATACTACATCTGTCGATGACATTCAAGTGATTTTAACGAGCATAAAAACTTAGGTACTTGGTACCAATGTCCCATATTGATTCCTCTTCAGGTGATACCAAACTCTTCGATTTGTGCTGCCATGAAGAATCTATAGTCTTCAAATTATACAAACTATTTACGACACCCTGAATATATTTGAATAAAACACGCTGAGGTGATAGTTCGACCAAATACATAAGTTTGTTTTACAATAAACAGTTGCATCCGGATCAGTGCGATGGTCCGTAGCACACGGTAAACGATTTTTCGGAACGCATTGGGTTAATAGTCACAAACTTGATAGTGTTCGATATAAAATCATAATTCTCAGACTGGTACCAATAATATTAAATCAGTATCATTCCCATCACTATCTACACATATAGTATCAGTCTCATCTTTGTGAATGAGTAGTATTTCGATAGTATCGATTTTATACACATTTTATTTGCAATTGATACGTATCGATACTTTCGTGGAGCTACCAAATGGGTATCGATACTTTTTGATACTCATCAACTTGGTACTATTCGATACAAAATCATAATACTCGAACTGGTATAGGTAGTATTGATTCGGTATCATTCCCATCGCTACCGATCGTTCTGCAACGCGTTTCTCCCCTTCATAACCCTGCCGCGTTCCTTCGCGGGAGCTCCTCTGATAGGTGTTCGGCTGACATCGCAAGTGCAGAGTCACCGCCGGAGGCACAACTTCGCAGACATCTGTGTCTTATTGCACAGCCGTTCGTCTCGTGAATGGTTATCTCCGATCTCCCGGGTATTTTACTATTACACACGGCTACAAGCGTGCCATGATTATTATAATGTATCCCTCGCAATTTTCGAGTCGCGCTAACGAGACCGCGTTACCACCGTTTAGGATAATGCGATCGTAAATTCATCGCGGTGGGAGGAGTGGGTTGAGTAGGGAATGTAATGGTGGTTGTTTGCGGTACAACTAATAAGTTGTAAGTGTAAAACGAAGTTTCTGTATGATGGTCATTTTTGAGGAGAGTGATTTTCAGTACACGTGTAGTTGGCTACAACTTAATTCGGAACTACCCTAATAACGGACCTCCTTGTGTAGGCAGTTCAATCTTTGTATCGCACGGTTAAATCGTACGGTTAAGTGACATTCTAAAATCGTACGTAAGTTGTGATTCCGTCCCAGAAAAGCGGAAAATTAGTTCTGCTTCAAGGAATTTTGATGATTAAAAATTGATCATGGTTGCCCAAGTTTTTTAATTCGAGTTACACCGAAACCGTGTCATGAGAACATTCCCACAATATTTATACTGAGTTCTTAAAACGCCGTGTTTAATTGTATTTTATAACTTAACTTCTCGCGCATCATTTTCTCCATTAATTTCTTGAATTTCTTTTGAATTTGCATGGAGAGTTTCTAAGGACCTTAAGCTGCTTTTTCATTTCTCACAGTCTGTATAGTTTTAGGGTTACAGTTATTTGTATGAATAGCAGACCTTTTCGTGAATTAAGATTCAAATTTCACACCGTTCAGCTAAATGACGGACAGGTGCTTAATAGATGATGCTTGTGTATTTCATCACGTAACCGACAAATAACATATCATGTCTTTCCACACGGTCGGCAGAGACCCAATCGAGAATCTCCTAAATGTGACATTGATCGACGATCGTTTTCATAGACTCACCGTTGACTACGTACAATCATTCAAAGGAAGAGAATGTTTTCATTGCTTGTATTCAGGAGCGCATTAAAACACTTCATTCATCGTATACTGTTATGTTCCTCGATAAGGACCATATTTTCTAAATTAATAGATCTGCCATCAAAGAAGCAAATCCCATTTTATTCAAATCCATCACTTTCCGAAGTCTGACTATAATATACACGGTACTCCTAAAATTTTTTACCAAACTTCACCTGTATAGTCCACTACTAATGTTGATGATAAATGTTTACATTCTGCTGCCATGATAGAGCAACATCAAATTTACATATCCGACAGTATTTGCGAATGTTGACATTTTTCCACTAATCATTATTATTATACAAACTTTATTGCACTGTTTGCTTTGCAGTAACAGATGATATACTAATGAGGAAATTAAGTTTAATGTACAACTTCAAAACACTGTATCTCAGAAATAAAGTATTTTTAGATAAGTATTTTTATTATAGTTTCCGATCAGTACGAGTAGTAGAATATGTTTGTAAAGTTTGAATAGAGATTTTAGGAACACCCTGTATGCAGAGTGTAGTTTTACGCTTTAACTTCATCCGACGAGATTTACAGGAAATATTGATAAGAAATGCCGCTATATTTGAAATAATAAGCATGTTAAACAGTGAACTGTTCCGTTATTTCTTATTTCAATTATTGAAGAAGAAATAACTGCGGAAAATATAAATAATAATAATGTGGCCGCATTGGAGTTACACATAAAATAAAACAGAAGGCGAATAAATCAATCATTAAAAAAGATAATTTTGATGCAAATGGCGAGATACAGCTAGTTTGCTGTTATAAAACCTAACTCAGTGCATGCCAAACGTACTTATACAGGTATATGTAGCACTTGGAGCCAAGAGCCTTTCTCCCACTCCGCCCCCATTCACATTACGCGTTTATCGTTTCTGTACGAGATCTTCCTTACCGACATCGTTACCCAGAGTGGGGGGAGTCGCATCGCGTTTCTGGCTTTGAATGGCGCGCACTGTCCGAACTTGAAATAAAAATAATGTAATATAGTAGGAATACATAAATTAGATCTTTCAAGGTCATTACCATGTCTATGGTACAGTTTTCCTTCTTTATTACTGTAGAAATGCTACAATGAATATATAACTGAATAAGAAAAATAAATGACGACCTGAAAAATAGTAAGTCAATTTGTAGGCGGACTGATGACCTTGAACAGTTTAACCTGGACATCTCTGGTGTAGTGAAGTAGTAGACAGGATGTGCAGACTACCATTTGAAAAATAATTATTGGTGACAAAATGTCATGTTGGCGTTTGAATGAGGTTATCACACTGAAAACTTGGCCGTATCATGTATTATTTATTTAGGTGATTCAACATTTTTTTACTTGACAAACAGTTCCGTGATACTAATGGGTTGCAATACACTTAAAATGAATCGTTTTAACCCTTTGCACTCGAATGGCTCCTTTGAGGAACCACAATATCCATATTTCGAATTTCCTATTTTGTATAAATCGTGCAAAACTGTGTTCAGTTGCATAAATTGTACAACCTACACGTTTTACAAGCATTCAAGAAGTCAATTATACTTGCGTTTCTAAATTATGTGTATCAGATGTAAAAGATTTCGAGTGCAAAGGGATAAAGCTATAAGCATCTGTTGAAAATCTAGCTGAAAAACCATTAATATCATGGAACAAGGATACCAAAATTAATATGCAATGTATCGATAATTAAAACTGAGTACAATCATCAAATTATTTACGCATGAAGTCTCATTAAAAAACGACGTTACTTATGAGATGACCGGATATTTACATGTTGTTAGGCTAGGCGAAAACCCGTTTTACCTCTTTTTTGTAGGCCTGAGCCTAGGGATAACTAGGGATGAGCAGCAGAGCAGTGAGTGACATTCGGAAGCGACAGCTTCTGAACAACTAACAAAGTGATGCGTATCAATGACACGGGGTTAAAGGTACGTTGAATAAACAGGTAACTGTAGCAAGAAAATTTATATAAAACGCGGTGACGAGGCGAAAATGCGTTCAGCCCGCGTTTCATTTCGAATTTAAACGACCCGTGAAACATTCGGGCGCGCTCGGCGGCGCTCGGCCGGCCACGTGACCGCCGCCGAGCAATATGGCGTGAAGTTGGCACGAAGATGGTTGTCGCGAGTTACGAAAGAGTAGACGATTTCTCGCGGGCAAGTCGGTTCCCGTCCGTCCGGAAAAAGCGTTGCACCGCTGCTCTTCCCCGGGGATCTGTTCAGCGGACGGCAGTGCAATGTTACACGACATCAAATGGATCATACCGAAGCTACGGAACTCGGCCAGCCTGTGGAACATAGCGAGCAGCATAACCTTCGCCGCCGTAGGGATTTTTTCTAAAATTATTATAGGTAAGTGGCTGCACGAGCCGGTTCCTCGGGAAAAATCGGCGCTGTTTACTGCGCGACTGTTGACGCGCGCGTCCGAAGACGATCTTTTCAATTTGCATTCAGGAATCGTTCATCACGTGTCCCCGCGTATCCGATAATCTAGAGTCACGATGCATCGGCACAGTTGCACGTTCTATAGTGAATTTTCTATACCCTGACAACAGTTGGGAAAAACGAAAACGAAGCGCACGGAACGTTGTAAAAATTCATTGTAAAAATTCTTTGCCCGCTTTGTCGGTCGTGCACGCATAGTAATTACGACCGGACGTGAAAAACAAATTATTCATTTATGTAACCACGGAATGCTCGAAATCATTCTGCTTAATCGCTTTTGATAATCGTAAAACCCGTTATCG
Organism: Macropis europaea; assembly: GCA_916610135.2. Taxonomy (NCBI): domain Eukaryota; kingdom Metazoa; phylum Arthropoda; class Insecta; order Hymenoptera; family Melittidae; genus Macropis; species Macropis europaea. The sequence continues at coordinate 16,345,379 of OU744345.1, read as the reverse complement.
ACAAGCGCATACGGTCACGAAAAAATTGCTTTACGCGGTATATAGTTCATTCTATCGCATTCCAGTTCATTTAATAGATCACAGTATTCGAATTTGGCGATGAAAATTGTTTTCGTGACGAATCAAAAACGTTCAATTGTTGGGTAAAGTCCATTAATCCGATCATAATAGAAGATTGTATAATTGAGTTTCTTTAAGTGGAAATCCAAGTACCCGTTAACGAACACTTGTTATGCAGTATATTAATAACATGCGATTCAAAATGTATTTGCTGCGCACATCATTTACAAATTAACAATTAACGTTGAAAATACAGTGTACTGTCGCAAAGCCTCATTATTGTCGCAGCATAAGTGATGCATTTGAGAATTGCACGTCATGATTTGTACCAGAATTCACCCTTACCCGTATTTACAACAAATTCACAATTCATTTATAATTCATTTTACATAATATTATTAATCGCACAGAAAACACATAACAACAATTATATATGCGCTCAGTATTACATATCACCTCGTGTGTGATAATTTATATCTAATCAAAATCGAATGAAACCTGAGAAAAATAACATTACGCAGGAATTCGGTGAATCAAACGAAAAAATTCGAAGCCATCAAGCTAATAGCCTAAAATTAACACTTGCTATTAGTACACGTGCTCTTAACATCGGCATGGTCGCGCTAATAGGATTGAACCGGTGCTTAACCCCGGAAATAGATTCCATTCAACGATCGTGGTACGTCAATTTTCTTTATTTTTTACCGGGGATTTAGTATTTTTCAATTTCAAGCGAGCCATGAACGTATTAGCACCCAACGAAGGGCACAGGAAATCAGCGATCGTCTCCCACGAAAATTGGTCATTCGATGTCAGTTGCAGGTTAAAATGATCAAATTACAGATACTGTATACTGAATTTCCTATCACTGTATATTTTACATTCTAAAATAAAATAAACATTTTCATACGAAACATATTAGCTGGCTCATAAATTACTTCCGCCCCGTAACAGACGTTTCTTTCTAAAAACTCAAATAGTTGATCTGAGCTACTGACTTTTACTTCATGTTTGAAGGTGACAATCCTGTAATAAATCATCAATCAATTTAAGAAGACAGATTGGACAAGTTACTCATGACTCGATCCAGTAGGTAAAATCTGAGGCATCCTGTTAGCAAGTACAGTTCGGGTAATCGAGGTCCTACTGTATCACCGAACCACGAGGTACGGCTCGCCGTTGACTTAGCCACACGATACAATAAACTTCGGGAATTAGGCGTATTACTCAATTGGTTGGGCGCGTAGACGTGACGATCCCGTTCCCCTCTTCCCTTCTTTATTCGTTTTATCAATTTCTCCGCTTGCAGTGGCCGTCTCGTCGCCTCTCCCGCCTTTAATTTCTACCTATTCAATATCGTCAGTCTGAATTTTATTCACCGACCAGCACTTTTTTCCTTCCACCGTGACCGTGCCGCTTTCGTATCGTCATCGTACGTCATGCAACGATATATTAGACTTTCATAATACTCACGAACATTATGCAACTCTCAAGTTCGATGGAAAATGTGTTTAGCGAAATAACGTGCTTCCAGCTAATTGCAGTATGTGTTTTTCTTTAACAAGAGTCTATTAAAACCGTGGGATCCATCAATGATCGAAAATTCATGAAACATTACGTGCGGAGGTATTTTATGCTTAATTTTGTTATATCAATAATGATCCTTTAATTTTTTTTTTTCGAGAAAATTGAAAAACGGATGAGAATTATGTATACCGAACGAGAATCGAAACCAAGTCATTTGCATGGAATACTATAGTAGAGACGAGTAATGTCGGTCGTTCAAGGTCACTGGACAGCTTCTGCCGAAACTACTTAAATGTCACATTACTAGACTTCAGAGATTTATGCAGATATACAGTGCTGCGCTTTAACATTTTCATAGTATAATATAGCCAAAGAAATGGAATTTTGATAAAAATTTGTTTTGGCCTTTGAAAATTTTAAAAATTCCTGACTTCGTATGTGTAATATAGTATTCGTATGTTATGCATGCTTAAACGTATTAAATTACATAAATATCCATGGTCAACTTGTGATATTAACGTGTTAGCTGGGTAAGACGAGTTAACTCGTCATGAGATTTTAATGTTTACACTCGTATGAAATAGTCGATGTGTATCGTGTTTTCTTTAATCACTACAATACGGGGCTATGTTTTCAGATTGTTTATACAATGAGGCAGTTAACAGGCTCACGAAAGTATGGCGATTGAATGACCTTGAACGGCCAATATTTCGTGCCTCCGCTATAACAGTCTCGACGCATATTGTAGGATTTTGACTTTTCAGACGTATTTTTTCGAGAATGCTTGAAAAATGGGACCCAATATTTTAATATTTTACAGAATCCGTATATGAAGTATTATCACTGTGCGAAGTTGGCGTCAAGGACTTCTAGACTCCTTGCAAGACTACGTTCGTCATGGTTCGTTGACCGTTCGACGAAAGAACCCATTTTACGCGAAGCGAACGTTTTGTCGAGCGGTGAATGCGCTTAAACGCATTCCAAGCTGAACGACGATGCTCCTCCGCGAGCTGTGAATTAATTTTCTGTTTCTGTTGTTCAAGAATGGCTGAACAAAACGTCGGTGTACAACAAACGCATTATGTTGCGGGCGTTGGACAGCCGGCCGAAAAATGTCCCTCTCATCACCGTGTCGAATCATCACAGTTGCTTCGACGATCCAGGTATATGGGGTAAGTCTCTGTAATCGCTTCTTATCAGTCTTATCGATCGTTCTGCGGTTCAGATTCACTCCACGCAGCTCCAGCGATCGGTCCTCTATTGTTTTTCTTCTCATAAACATTTATAATCGTGCGAGTCGATTAAAGGCGCGCATATCAAACAACGAACAAACCTTGAATGTGACGACTGTAATTTTTTTCAGGTTCTGAGAACGGCACGTGTTTCTTGTAAACCGAGATTCATCGTTCGACAAATGGAAGCATACTCTACTGATAAGAACAGGACCGTGAATCCTTTCTTTTCGAGCATATCTGCTTGCGCGTCGAAAAAATATTTGCAGTGACCTTGTCTTGTGTTCCGCAGAGAATATAATAGTCTGGATAATTGCTTTAATCAAAGATATCTTAACTCCATTGTAGTTGGTCACAATTTATTTTGATAGTCTAGGAGATATTTGTTACTGACTGTCACGGCACGTTTTCTCACGTGCGATATGCAAAGACTGAAATTTGGAAACAAAGAAAATTGTATTCGAACCGTAGTGTATGCTTCCACTTCAACCGATGTGATCAGTGTCTGTGTGCAGTGTCTCCAATCTAACGACACTAGCTTGGTATCTGATAGAAGACAAATTTCAGAGTACAAAAGTTTCAATACGCATACATTTTCAAATCTGTTCTAAAGTTATTGTTAAGAAACTGTCATATGGCTTAACTATCACATTTTCGTTATACAGCACAATCTAGCTAATATTACATTTATATTTGGAAAATATTGAAAAGGGGTTCTCCTATCAGATACCAAGCCAGTGACCTCGTGCTTGGAGGCATCCTGTATACAGAATTCTTGTTTCTCAAAAACTGAAAAAAGTACGGTGCAGACTCAAGGCTTGAATATGACGCCGTTAAACTGGAAAACAAACGAGGCTTTAGCCTCTTTTGTCGTAATTATTTTGACACGCTCTCCGCTTCCCCATTCCTGAGATATATATGATCTTTTCTTCCTCAGAATGACGTCGATATGCGATCGAATGAAAGAATTAAAGACAGAAAATCTCTGAACTCATTTAGCGACCCTGGACATGAAGCATCTCCTGAATCGACGTAAGATGAGATGGTCGCTCGCCGCGCACGACATATGTTTCACGAAAGTCTGGCATTCCTACTTCTTTATGCTGGGCAAGTGTATTCCCGTAATCAGAGGTGGCGGAGTGTATCAGGATGCCATCGATTTCTGCATCGAAAGGCTGGCCTCCGGGGACTGGGTGCACGTTTTTCCCGAAGGAAAAGTGAACATGCTCAAGGAAAACATGAGGTTCGTACGAGTAGATTTTGCTATGTCATAGCATGACCAATCGCGTAAGGAAAATCGGATGTCTTGATTAGAACCGTTGCCTAACTCTTTACAGATTCAAGTGGGGAGTGGGAAGGTTAATAATGGAGTCACCTGTTACACCCCTGGTAATCCCGATATGTCATCTTGGCATGGACCAAGTTCTTCCGAACGAACCACCGTACGCACTGAAATTTAGGAAAAAGGTCACTATGAATTACGGTGACCCTATAGACTTTAGCCAATTATTGCAAGAGTTGCGTACGTCGAAAGCGAGCGAAGTGGATGCAAGGAAGGCGATTACTGATCGAATTCAGGAAGAACTATTAAGGTGAACGACTTTTTTGTCTGGAATTAAGGAAAAACAACGATTATGTTAGAATATAAATATTCAATATGGTTCTTACAGATTAAAAACTGTCACAGAAGAACTTCATCAGAAATTATGATGTTCGTTTAGCCCGCACCGCCACCCCGGCTAGCTTTAATTTGCCAAAAACATAAAAATGCAATTGTATGTAATACAACAATAAGTGGTACTCGTGTCAGGGTTTTAATCAAAGGTAATCACCTAAGCGCGACAATTTTAGCAATACTTGTGTAATTGTACATTGTAATACACATACACCGGACATTAGTGGTTTAGTGCCTTCAGAAAAGCTGCACCCATGACACATTTCTCCAATTTTAATTTAAATACGTGTCCCCCCGATTTAATTGTGAATGCCATATAAGTTTCATAGTTACACCATCGCGTGCATAACAATGTATATACACATTCGTGTACATAGAACGTATCATAACGCATTATCTAACACACAAACAGCGATTGATAGAATTAATAGAATAAATTTTAACAAAATCACAAACTAGTAAAGCTCTTAATTACGTGGTATTGAAGATATACCATTATATTGTATGACTTTATTCCTGCAGTTCTCATGCAGTAATATTGGTTTCATATCACAGAGCTCCATAATTTGTGATCCCACGGTTAGCGTAATACAATCTTGTATGTTTACTGAATTTATTCTTCATATACTAAAAAGAAATTTTTGTATCGCTGCGCATAAATTGAATATAATTATACTAAAAGAAATCTATGATTTATAATGGAAGAAGGAGTAAGTGAAATTCAATGACAACCCAACTTATCTGCTAGATTTTAAAAGAATGTAACTATCGAACATAAGAAGACAAAATGACATTGCAATGCTTATGATTACCATTACACATTTAGACAGCGATATTCAGACATATATTTTTGATATATGAATTTACAATATAGTACTAAAGATATGTCGAATGATAAAAATGCTGTAAAAATATGCATACCGTGTATATATTAAATTTTCATAATAAGTAGTAAAATATTTCCTATAAGGGAACCAACTTTTTTTCTTGCAACTTGTATCTAGTAAGATTATTCAGAGTGCAATGTAATATTTTTTTACACAACTGTTTTATTTTAATAAATTATTTTTCTCTTTAGCATATCGTTTGAGATGACACGCACAAAAGGTAAATTAATATCCCTGGTGAATAGAAAGTAGAATTCCTAAAACCCCAAACGGATATACTATTGACATATTGACTGTTACTGCATGTTCGGAGATTTTCAAAATATATGACTGGCATATTTTTCTTTGATAAATATAGAATTCTTTTATTCTGATTTCACAATCGTTGACAAAACAATTATTTATATTACTCTATGATGAATAGCGTTTATACGGATAATTTAACAAATTACATTTGATACCACTTTTATATATGAAAATCGAGACTATATTACATGATTTCAGTACGATATTCACAGACGAATCTTATACACATATACGGTTTCTGACATATAGAAATAGATTACACCATCATTTAACTTTACTGCTCATCAACGGAAAAATCGCATATCTCTTGGCACATTTTTTTCCTTCCGTAGAAACGAACAATTCCGATTCTACGAACGATACAAAGAAAGCAGCACACGATACTCACGTTTACGAACCGAACGGGACCTGTACATTAATACGTTACACATATCATAAACTTTGAATAGACAGAACGATATATAACATTAACGGACGAAATTTACGCGACTCATATAGGTACTATCACTCACGTTTTATCACTTATTCATTAAATTTTCTAGGTTCACGCGATCAGATCGCAAAAGAAGATAAAACGAATTTCTTGCACACCACGATCGCAAGATTTGGATTGAAGCAAATAAATTGCACATATTCAGAATGACAGGTGTTCTAGAAACATTTCTGTCTACATACATTGTCGAAGATTGAACATAATTCCAGAAACAAAACTGAAGAATAATTTCGAATAATGTTTCTTTCAAATGCTAAATACAATAGCGACCACTGGAAGAGTATCTTCTATTTAGATATACTAGTATGACTTGTTTTACATTTTCGGTGACACATATACAATTATGATATATAAAAGAACATCTTTCCAAAAATCTTTCCGTCATTTAATGAATATTTTGTAGCTTCGAATCCAACTCTGGACGGTATTCGAAGAATGGAACTAACAGTTAGTACATAAATACTGTCTGATTCTAACAATGACACGTGCGACTAACACATACAAATTGCATGATTTTGTACAAGACGGTAACTATTTGTCTGTGCAACACACATATTAAAATCCTACAAAATTGGAATCTATAGTTCTTTCGAGTATCGCAATTGAAATAAATCTACAAACACCGTTAGATTTGTTCGATGAAAAAAATACCATCTTTTTGATATAGATCGCGCCAAGTATTCGATAGATTGTTCAGTAATAATAGTTCATTAGGTATTCTTCGACTCAACGATATCCATTAGCAACTTTGCGAAGACTAGTTTTGTTGAAGTTACAAATACTCCCCAGTAACGCGGTACGTTCGTTGATCGGCTTCGGGGCGTTGTCGGCCACAGCTTCAAATGACGGCATCTGCGCTGGAGGTGGTGGGATTGCAGCCTTACCAGGAGCTCCATTACCTTGTGGCATATCTGCAGAACCTTAAGTTAAATAAACTGTAATTTTTCTCGGTACTGTTACATCATTGCTTGGACACATATAGTACCGATAAGTTTTTATCAATGACTCACACTACCATTAACAATACACAAACCATAGTTCCTACTAACCCACTATCAGCATCAGATACATATACTCAAAACGATGCAGTAACAACGTTACGAAACCAGGAAGTCTAATAGAACATCTACAAGTTATAAGTTCTACTACGTTGTTGTTTAAGATGTATCCAAGCGATGCTCGAATGACAAAATGCAAGAGAGTGTGAATAAACAATGTTTGAATGATCATATGACCTACGTGAGAGAAAAAAGCGTAGTAAGCGCCATCAACTTCTGTGCCCAGCTAATGTAAAAATCGGGAAGATCGATTAATGTTAATTGTTAGTGAAATCGATTTATTAAATATTGCGACACTTACGTATCGACGGTGGCGTCAAGGTACCAACGCTGGTAGCCGTCGAGGTACTTGTTGGACTATCTGAACGTTCTGGACTCTTGCCATTTACTTGCTTCATTCCATTTGTACCTAACTGATTCGCTGAACGCTCCTGTGCCAGTTTTTGCTCTTTCTTCTAGACAAACAGAAATATCATGTTAGTTTTGAATTTAATGAGTAATTGTTCGTTTCTCTGATACGCTAAGATATTTACTAGTTTTTGTTTTCGCTTCTTCATTTCTTCTTCTGAGCTCATCATTTCTTGAACCTTGACAAGTCTCTTTTGATGCCTGGCTATCTTTTGTTCGTCCTTCAGTCTCTCTTCTGCCTTCTTCACCGCGGCCTGCAGAGCGTCATTTAGGTGACCACTTAATTTGAAGTATGGTTTTTCCACTGATCCAAGAGCCAATGCAGCACGTCTTGCAGATTCAAAGAATGGGTGTTCTAATAAATGTGGTATCGTTGGTAGATCTTGTTTTAAAGCCTCAGGTGATAAGATCACCTCAAGCAGGCTTTTTAGAGTTGCCTCACAGTATGGCAGTTCAGAACAGGTTGCTTCCAAAAGAGGTCTTCCAAATGCCATTTCATACAATACATGTCCAAACGAGTAAACATCCACTTGGGTCTATACAGAAAAAAAAATATATATTCAATTATTTGATTAATAAAGTAAAGATAAATTTTTAATTACCGTGGCATGAAGTTTGCGCCTTTGTACAACATAAGGCCGGTAAAATGCGGGCAACCCTAAAAGACCATTCTCAATGTCTAACAATTTTGCACATCTCTGAGTTAAAAGAATATTGCCCGTATGTAAATGACCGTAAGGTAGACCTTTCTCGTGAAGAAATCCTAGAGCTTCCAAAATCTAAAATAAAAATTATTTAAGTGTGATTAATGTTAAACTATTATTTTAATATAAAGTATTCATTTTCTAACCTGATAACAATACATGGCGATCTCAGGCATTGCTAAAGATTTAGTTTGTTTTGGGTTTCCATACTTCTTTATAAATGGTTGTTTTGGTTTAGTTACGCACAGAGTGTCATGCAATGTACCCATAGGATAAAAATTTCTTATCATTAAAGCTCCATTCTCCGTTACATGTTGATAAACAATTGGTTCTATATAATTGTGCTTTAATGTTCCCAAACTTTTGAAAACACCTTGTAAATCTTTATCTTGTAGATGTTTATCTGGGCCAAATTCTACCCATGCAAGCAATAATTCTTGCTTGGGATTCTGACGATTTTTAGCAGTGTAGTAATGCTTCCTCACCCGCCATCCCATGTCAGGTATGGCCTTACAAACTTCATAATTTGCATCACTGCGTAAAGCCAGTGACACCTGTTGCAGAGCTATTTCTAAAAATATAAATCATTTATAAGAACTTATGCAAAATATTTTAAATAAAAAAGAACTTATAAACTTAATAAATGTATATATTATGTACAATACATTTATTACTTATTTACATGTATGTACAACTTACTTTTAATTATATTACTATATTCATTAAACTGTTTTGATTATTATAATTAGATCATACCATGTAACGGTGCCGTGTAATTGTCCGGATCTAAGAATTTTTTCATAGGAAGAGACGATGCCAATATAGGATTCATTAGTATTGTATTTAGATAATTCTGAAAAACACAGAAACAACCAAAATTATCATGTATCAATGCCTAATACTTAACATAATTCTTGTTCATTCAGTAACAAACCTGCAGAGCTATTTGTCGTTGAGCTATGAAGTCTGGTTCCATATTACCAATAATTTTCTTTGGAGGAAGTGCCAGGTCAATGCCTGAGATTGATAAAGCTGCATTGAGCTGAACGAAGTCATTGTAGCGTCTACTGATTCTCCAAGATTTCTCTGGAAGTGGACCTCTTTGTGTTCTGATCACGTATTCCTAAATTTACACAAAACGATATAAAAACAAATATCAGAGGATCATCACTGCAGTTATAACACTAAATACAAACGCACATGTCATCTATCGAAATACAACTGCATGGTTTAAAGTCAAAATTTACATTATCATGCAAGGTCATTCTATTGTATCAAGGTAGTGGGAACTTTTGGCAAACTGTAATAAAAGAATAAGGAAAGAAATGCATGTTGATTTTCAGAAATATAAGTGAAAAATGAGAATTTCCATAACTAATGATTTATTCCCATATCTATTCAAAATGCAATGCTGATAGCCTGTAATATAATACTGCTTCTTTTCTCATCATGTAATATTTTTGCTTTTATACATTTTCATGTGATTCTGTAAAGATAATTTATAAATAGTTCCAACATCAATTTTTCAACATTTACATGAAAAGAAAAAATGCTTAACTATTAATTAACCCATTCAAAGTCGATGACTCATGAGGTATGTCATTCAAAACCTATCCAAACCTTGAAAACAAATTTATATTATCGGTCAATGCTCAAAAAGCTGCCAGGGAGATAACATTGTATCAAAATAAAGTAACAGAAAAAAGTGAGTAAAAATTAAAGTTGATATTACATTCAAGTTAAATCACAAAATGAGCAGTCCACAACCAGGAAGGTCATTATTTTATTTCTCAATGTAAACAGGAAAAAACTCCAGCTCTTGGGCATCATCTTATGATTAAACTCTGGCTTCGAATGGTTTAAAACAAGCTGTATAATAATGAGTGTGGCAACCAGCCTGTGTAATATCATCATACTACACACCCAGCAAACTGTTAATATCATCATTACATATGAATTGATCTTTCAAATACTGTAAATACATGAAAGCAATGGAGCGCGCCAAAGCGATGGATTTCCGTGGAAAACACCACGAAAAGGTCGGAAAACCATTCTGCTCTCGCGATCGAGCCGACAGATCGAAAATGTCCACGTAAGAAACAACGGTGCTTGTCACTCGATCCGATCGCACGAGTGTCAGGGACGAATTGACATGTAGGAAGTTCGACTATATTTTTGCAAACGTCAAAATATGTACGCATCAGAAGCGTGCGGTGAAATAGTGGCGTACCGTGTGTCCGTCGATCGTTCTTGCATTTTCAATGACGCTCGTCAGCTTCTCTGTATCATCTAGCAGCACTTTATTCGTGTATCGCTTCTCGAATAAAGCCATGGATCGTTAATCCGATGTGATGCAGAGCCCGTGCGGGGCGAACTGCGTGTATCTATCGCATAGTTTCCGCGAGTCGCCATACATGACGCGCTTATGCTTCATCTCAACATTGGTGAACGTATTGTTTCGCCAGTTCTCGTGTATAAACGTTTTTCAATGTCACCCAGTAACACTCATCGGCACGAAGCAAGATTTAACGATCGCCGCGATCAAATTTTACAGGAGACGTCGGTGTCACGGGACTTAACACCCATCTTTCACTGGGCACTTTGTGGCGGATGTCGGAGATATCGAGCTTCAATAGCGACAACTTCAGACCGCAAAGTGAAGTCTCTACATCAGTGTTTCTCAAAGTGAGTTCCACGTAAACATTCGGGGATCCCGCCAGATGAAGTGTCTTCGAATAGAATTTACTGGAATCCAAGAAGCAACGAAATTCTTCAAATACTGTAATAAATTACAAATTTATAATAATTAAAAACAGAGTTGTAATTTAGTTTAATGTTTCATTTATTATATGTTTTTCTTTATATGAATATATTCTCCCTCTAATCAAATTTTTGTTTCATTTAATGTCTTATTACAATTAGCACAGACGTGGTGTAGAATAGACTAATCGTCTTATGGGACTTCGTGTCACACGATCTGAAATACCGACGGCGCTAAAAACCATTCGTTTCTTAGCGCACTCTACGATATAGAACGGTGACTTTAGGAACTACATCGGACAAAAGGACAGAGGTTGGTTTAGGTTAGGTAGTAAATGCGGGAAAAGAAGCGAACACCCAATTTTCAAGCGCAACGTATACTTAGAAGAATATGTTACATATTATTGTTTCTAACACATATATTGTTTAAAGCATTACTGATCTGGTACAGTTTTAAACGAAAAGATCAAAATTATGAAAAACACTGTTATTAAGTACAAAAATATCTGTATAACTTAGAGATGTCCACATGTCAGTCCAGCATGTTTACATATCATCTACTCAGAGTGTATTATTTTGTTTATTGTGCAAATAAAATATTTAAATAAGTTGTATATATATCCCTTTTATTCTATTTCTTTTATCAAATCAATTCTTTTGATAAACAGTTAGTTGATTACAAAATATGAAAAAGTTAATATGTATCAATACAGTTTAATTGTAGAAATTAATTTGATTGTAAAAGGTGCTGTATAAGTTTGTTAACACAGTTCAATTTTTATAGTAAATTCTATTATTTGAAGGAAGCATTAAAATTATACTTTATTTATTATGAATACCCCATATTATTTTTTGGTGGTGCCGTAACCCGGGGCGGGAGTATTGCAACGAATATCGAAAATATCGAAGTTCAATAGCACCAACTTCAGATAAAGAAATAAGACACCGACTCATCAACTTCATACTTACAATTCATCAACACCTTGTATATCAGAATCATGATTCTTCCACTTGTTAACGAGTGGGAGTGCTGAGACAAACAAATATGTAAATCACACTCAATCCTGTATCTATTATACATTTGCATGATGTAACCGATAACGGTTATTTCGTCATAAGATTTTTCTAAAAAATCCAGATTCTTCAATTTTTTGTAACGAAAAGACGCATACAACACTTTTTTCCACCATTTACGTAATTCAAGATCGACCTCTTCAAAGATACCGACACACGTAGAGTGTTGTTCATAATTATTTCAACGGCAGGAAGTTGTTATTACACTTCAATCTTATAATTACCTGCTCTATTAACGACATTGTTTTTAAGTGAATCCGGTTTTCAATGTTTCTCTTCAAAGAGATTAATTACAGCACATACAATAGTGACTTTTCTTAAAAAAATTACACTTGCGAGAGTTGTTACTCTAATTAGATATTAACCCAACAGCTTTGACAGCCAAAAACTCATGAATTGTACTGTATATACGTTTACGTCTCTACGTACATGCAAACATTGTTAACAAATGCAGAACGAATTCTATAACAAACGTTCACCATGAAATTTCATTATACAATAGTCTGCTACCATAATTCTATCACATAGAGTAAATATAAGTGAAGAGAAGGATAAATAAGTCTCATCAATTTCGATGAATAAATCCCTGAAAAGGTTGGTCCCGTCCCGCTAGTCCCCGTTCGAACAACCGAATTCAAATATTCGCGGGACGGAAGCGCAGCAGTTAACACGGCGCAGTACCTCGTCGCGTCGCGGCGACATCCGGCCACAATTTTCCATCCTGTTTTCTGAACGTCGTCTGCCGTTGTAATCATTGCACCGTGGTGATAGTACGTCGAACGCGAAGTGGTGTCGAAAAGTCGCGGGTGTTTCCACGCTGTTCCCTGAGACACGCGAATCACACTCCTCGGAACGGCGTCTACGTCGCGTATCGTCATCGAGACGCATCGAAGGCGATCAACGTGTAATCCGACGAGAAAGTAGCAGCAGCCGAAAACGTCTGCGAGCGGAGAGAAGCGGTGCGACCCGTCAACGATGGCTCAGTTCGGATTCCTTCTGTCGAGTGGCCGCGAGAGGCTCGAGAAGTTCCCGGTCGCCTCCGGTTGACCGAACCGCCGAAGAAAATCCGAGACCCGGTGCGCGACATCGGTATCATCGGTGGCCGAGTTTTTTCCACGGTTTTGGAATCGCCGCAAGCGCGTTAATTGGCAGAGCAAACTGTCGCGCGAACGGTGCTAATCGGCCACGCTGCCAGAGAAAATCTGGAAAGGACGCGCGACGGATGGGTCGATGAGAGGAAGGAGGCGGCGGAGGAGAAAGAGGCAGGTATACAGAAACAACGAGACATGGAGAACAACGACGAGGCGGTCGAGCGCGCGTCCACGTCCAAGCAGGAGCCCGACGATGACGACTACGGCTGCGAGCACTACAAGCGAAAGTCCAAGTTCGTGGTGAGTCCCGAGAAGCAGTCTTTATCTGGAGACGCGAAAATTATTGTTGGTTCTTCTGTTTTGGACTGGTTCAGACCACGCGAATCACCCACTTCGTCTTTGCTAAATCGTTTATTGCTCTGGTGCGAACAGTTTTTTTCCGATTTCGTTAACTCTACAGCCAGAGTTGTCCAAACCTGGCTCCGGCCTGCCGAATGGTCCCCCCACTCCGCGGACGTATTCCCCTCACGCGGGTTATGGTTGCGTACGATGTCGAAAACTTCGGTAAATATGTACGGTTTCGAGTAAGTCATGTAATAAGAGTAATTACTTTTTACTACTTTTACTACTGTGATGTACATCATTCGTCATACACAAACTCAGTGGACGTTATAGGTGCTAACTTATTCGGATCGGTTAGATAATTAAAAAATCAATTACACTGTTATTTATTTTGAAGTAGCTCTGCGATATCTATTTGAAATTCAATTATAGCAATGCGCAGTGCACTTGATACGTTGATATTTTTTAATCCAGTGCAGTTGTTTTTATAACATTCATAATCGAAAACCTACGTCGCACGTCCGTGTACGTAAAAACAAACGTAGAATTTTTCCGGGTGTAGCAACTGGAAAATGGTGTAAATTGTTCAGTATTACAGTGTATAATGCATCAAGAAGCATTGTGTATTAAATGTTTGAAGTTATCACGGCTAATGAAAACAGTAACAGATGTTATTATCGTTTGCAAGTGGGCGATTGTTTGCTTAATCACCGTAAATTAAACGCGTTTTTAAAATACAGTAATGCTTCGTATAATAGTTTGCTAATGAGTAATACGTGCACAGAATCACATTGGCTGAGTGGTGGAAAAAGTTTACAACCCTTTTTCACACTCACAAAGTTACTCGTGGAATTTTTAGACTTACAATTGACGAATAAAGCGATTGTTCTCCGGAAAGAATTACGTGTTTCTGTGTGAATTCGCATTTCTAACGAATGTGTAATATCTCACCTTAATATATTAAAGTTACAGAGTAAAATGCAAAATATCGCTTATTTATTCGGATGTATAAATGGACTTCAAGATCAGTTAGATTTATGCACCAGACAATTCGGACAAGACTAAATTGCAAAATTTACATTATTTCAGGAATATACGTTAGAGCAATTAATAGAATTTAAAATTCGATTTGATGCAAAATGATACAATGTTATTCCGATCATCTTTGCAAATTGAAATACAGAATGGAGATGTACGCAGATCCGTATTTTCTATTAAACGCAGAGATAGGGGAAAACTTTTTCAAATTATTATCCGCGAAAAAATATCCAAAATTACGTAAATGCGGTTTGAAAACGTATTCTACGTTTGCTTCGACGTAAATCTGTAAACGTAGTTTTTCAATTACGAATGTTATGGAAACAAATGGTTAAAAAATGTCAACTCATCAAGTGCATTGCGTATTCCTATAACTGAATTCGAATCATGTATCCCGAAGCTTCTCAAAAATACATAAAAATATAATTAATTGTTTAGATATCAAACAGATCCGAACAAGTGAATGAATATAATGTCTATTGAATTTGTATGTGACAAATATTGCGTATAAAAGTAATGATCATAGTGACAAATAATTCCTATTACGTGATTGCGTCTTGAGACAACGTTTTTACCTACGTTCTCGACGTTGTACGCACGTTACAACCTGCGTGATGGGATTGGACACGGAGTGGGGGAACCACTCGGAGCCAGGTTTGAACATCTCTGCGCAAAAGATATGCTCTGGTGTCATTCACAAGAGACTACGGTTGTGGATCACGAAACTATACGAACATAGCCGTATAAAATGAATGATACTCAAAAAAAAATCAGTCACATCATTTTTCATATACACTGCTCAAAATAATTAGAGAATTAAGATTTTCAATAATTTTAAATAATTTATCACACATATCTATCGATAAGAGTATTCTGTGTCTAATATTATAAAATTCTCATTCGATATTTACTCTGTCTATAGCGTTTTGAGCTTTCATAGGACTTAACAATTTTACAACGAATAAATCATTTAAAGATTTGGTCCTGTAATTATTGTGAGCGGTTTATTTTTATTATAACTGGTCTCAGAGAATTTATACTAAAAACGTCTAACTACGAAGCGAATTATAGTTCTCATTTACTTATCTGTATGGAAACGTGAAAATAATCGACCACAAGAGTATGTTTACTTGTAAACATTTGAAGGAGACCCAACAGTCTGATGAGTTTTTACATAACAGTCCTTCTTTAAATATTGGTAATATATAAATTACGAAATTATTCAGTGCGTCGTTGCAAAACAGCACAGTTTCTATTGTTACGTGTTCTTGAAACAGCATAAGCAATTCGGATACTTGCATGTTTCCAAAGTAATGCAAATATTTCGTAACCAATGCTTCACATTTCTAAGCATGGAAGAGTTAGTTGAAAAGCGTACGGTTACTTTAGCGAGCGACTGTGTGTAAACGGGAAATCGAAAGTAAATGACAATGCAGTTCTAGAGCTAAACTGTTCGGTGACTTTGATCCCGTTAACCCTCTCTTCTTCACTTCTCTTCGGTATCGTCATCCGATTCATGCGCGTTCGTTGAAATCTCGTGATAATTTTACTAATAACGAACGACGTCACGTGCGTCGATGAAAGTTATTTGCGTGAATGTTTAATTTGACGTTTAAATCGCCATTAAGTGACGCATGCCACCAATTGGGCGCTAATTATATTATTAATCCGCGTAACGGTGCCGCCGCGAACATGTGTTTCGAATTAGTAAGACTACACGCTCTCGTAAATAACGTGCATTATCAATCGAACCGTTAGTCATTTATTTACTGTATGATACACGATAAACAAATCCACTAAGTAATTGTTCGCGGTTGCCAGCGTTCGATACGGTAATCCGTAGATCTAATCTTGTTTCAAGCTACCAAAATCGAGTATTTACACTTATGAATCGGATAATCTTCGAAACTGATTTCTGTAGCGTGTGCGTCATCGATAATACTACATTTTTAACTATATTAGCTTAATCAACCTATAGAGTGGAACCTCGATTATTCGAATACCGGTCATCCGAAAGTTTCTCTTCTATGTCAATTACTAACTAAAATTATCATTAGTGGCGCTGTGTACTTAATTTTATTTTACCATGTATTTTTATATTCTAAACCAAAGGATCATTTTTATGCGAAATACAGTTAGGATAATCGCGGTTTTACTATTCATACGCAATGAATTTATTATTCGGACAAATTATTCCATCAACGTGACATACTAAAATACATATGTTTTGTTAAATATTTTGCAGTTGCACAACGTTCAAAATACCTTAATAATTTATATCATACATATTACAATACTGAAGTAGTCAATGTAACGGGTGTTCTATGGTGCAAAATTTTAGTACGCCGTGCATATTTTTTCGAAAATTTTAGTGCTCAAAGAGTTAATACAGTGCACGTCAGAGACAATAAACCGCGTAAGGAGAATAAAGACGGAGTAGGGAAAGGCTCTTGCCCTATAGAGCTGCATTTGGCACACTCTGGGTTGACGTATGGTTCCTTTATTTATAAAAAATATATCGCTTGATTTTTATTTATTTTACGATATAAAATTAATTTCTGCTCGTTTTGTCACGAAATTTATTACGTGCCATCCCTATATTACGTGAATCATTACATTTACGAACATATTTGCACCCCTTATTTCAAGAATGGTGTAAGCCACTTTTTTAGTATTTTGAGATATTTTAGCTTTTGCATTTTAATGTTTTTGAAAGTATTATTGCTCGCTGTGGACAAATTTATTTTATATTTATTGTCTTAGAATTATTCTTCTACAGATGTTAACGGATCAACCATTTTTTCAAACTAGTAAAGTGACCAATGCCACTTCTAAAATGGACATTTTATGGAAACTTCATATTTATACCGATTGAAATAATGTATATTTTACAAATTCATAAGTAAGTCATGTAACTGTTTCATGTAACATATTTAACATTAAAGATTATTCATATTTATGTTTCTTTACTCTTCACATTGGCAACTTGGATCTACATTTCATAAATCCCACCTCGATAAGTCTTGAAAACAATGGAAATTTCTAAATGAATCGAAACACACAGGTTAGATGCAGGTTGTTTTTAAGCAGTCAGGTAATAAATTTCACTGTCAGATAAATATAATTTTTAATTCCTTGCGTAACAATGATATCAGTCGTAAATAAACATGCTTTGTTCATATTTTTCATAGCCTTTCCACGTTTTACAAGCAGGGATTTGAATTTGAAATATCTTGATGTGGAATTACACGAAAAAATATGTAGTCCATAATGTTTGTACAAAAATTAATTTTATTTTCAGTTTCATTTTCGAATCTATTTTTTTTTGTTACACGACAGTTTATGTCATAGAAAACACTCTTTACGATCCACTTTCGCAGACACACCGTTTCAGCAAATACAGAAGAACATTACGTGATATTACGTGATATTAGCTTGCAACTATGCATGCGTAATATTCTAATGCCGTAACTCAGATCTCATTCAAGCCATTCAAAACTTTTCAAGGCTGTCAAGACTTTCAAGGTTCGGGTGACATTCGTCTGGAAACGGAAGACCGGTGAAAACGATTAAAAATTCATAAGACAAAGTACTGAACGGTCATCACTATTTTCGGCGGTATCCTTGAACTTGCCAGCCGATCGATACAATAAATGCCTGTAAAGCAAAAAACGATACGTGTGTGCCGTAATTAACGACCGATTCCGGAATTGTTCGTACACGAGCTTTTCCTAACCGCCGCGTGTAAACATGAGCGCGTCGTATGTACGCGCGCGCGCGCGCGCTTGCGTGTTACGTACAGCTGTGTGCGAGCAACAAATCGATGAAGTTTCAACCGTCTGTTGTGTAACGAGACGCCCTCTTTCGAAGTGTTGCTTAGCAATCGCCGCGATAAGTTAAATATCGTGTGCTGCTACCAGCAGCATAAAGGTAAAGGTACCTTTTCACGTGACATTAACCCTTTGGCACCCGAATGACGTCTTTGAGCCAGCATAATATTTATATTATGCATTCTCTAGTTTGTATAAACATCTAAAAAATAGTGTGCAATTCTGTTGGGTTGTAACATATATTCCCGTCTTTGTTATGTTTTTAACCCTTTGATTGCTATTAGCGTCTATAGCCGCTCACTGTTTACTACCGACGCCCATAGGCGTTCAGCGTAATGACTCATTACGTGCTGCTGTGGCTCGGCCGCACGCAGCGTTCGTCTCATTTCTAAGTGGCCGCAGTCAAAGGGTTAAAATTATTGATTTATAAATTTAGGAATAAATTTACTGAATTATGTACGTGCCATTTTGATCGATGACCTTCTACCATCTTTCTGGTGGCTGAAGGTTTCCCCTCTTGTAGAATTCCTGGGATTTATTAGCGAAAAACGAAAAAAAACGGGACGAATATGTGTTGCAACCCAATATAAATTTTGTATATATTTTGTATGAGTATTTGACTACTGAAACAACTGTTAACGATAAAACAAATCATTCTGTTAGGATTAGTTGCACTTGCACTTCTAGGTTATGTTTATTATATTTAAAAGACGAGTAAAATGGGTTAAAAGTCGTGGCTTTTGCTGTCATGACAACGTGACATTTTTTTGCAAATGTTTTCACGCAGTTCGATGTCAAGAAATTTCGTTCCTCTCAAACGTAGCATCAAATGAAGTAATTCGGACAGCTGTCCGCGTTATTAGCATAATTATGAATTTTGAAACCAACGGAGTCAGTGGAAACTGGACGGAAAAGTTTGGGTACGAAAATGGATTTAATAAAGGAGCAAATTAGGACCATTTAATAATCTCATGAGGGAACTGGCTTTGAAAGATCCGAAACCTTTTTAAAATTTTTGCGTATAAACGAAACAATTTTCTGCGAGCTCTTGGAAAATAGTAAAAAATCGCATAGAGAAAAAGGGCACTGTGACGCGAAATGCTCTGCTAAATTGAAACTGGAGATTACTCGATGTTTGGCAACAGCAGGCACTATCATTTTTGCAATATCTGAACAGACTACAAAATATTCACACAGCCGTGACAATTAGACAATGTCTAATTACAGGGTGTCCCACGCAACTGGGCCAAGTTATAGCATTAAAACGGAAGAAGTCAAGAAAACATTTCATTTTCAACGTGGAAGCGTACACAAGTCCAAATACAACATTGAAGTTAATATATCTTCTGAACTAATCAATTCTGGACACAGATACCTTAATACTTTTTTATAGAGAATACAAAATCGCATCAATTGGCCTAGAAAAAAATATGTAGTTCCTTTAAAAAAAAATAAAGGTGACCTTGAAATCTTTGAAACGCCTCCCCTTTTGGAGCAGACGCATGCACCAAACAATGCACCATTCGAAACCATTTAATTTTGCCTAATAAAATTCTTTTCTATCTTCCTCCGTTTTGACGCTATAGCTTATCCCAATTTCGTGGGACACCCTGTACATACGCTACATGACACTGTCTTACAAACCTCACCTAAAAATCGAAATGACTTAATTTCCTGACATTCAAGTCAAGATGCGAAATGTCATGACACCGTGACTTCTAGTTTTGACGACGACGAAAGTTATGACAGTAAAAGTCGCGGTTCACTGTTACGTAAAAACGTACCTCTGTAGTACAGTTCTTTTGCGCCGACTGGCAAAAGTGGTCTGTAATTACGATTTTTCCTTTCTTGCTTTTCTTTCCGACCCATTTTGCATGCAAAATGATTTTTGTCCCTTTGCAGAGCATGCGTCGACCAACAGACTCGATTTCCTATTTGCTCGGTTCGTACGGTATACCTAAATGCATAAAGATAACACGCTGAAGTCTCTCTTGCTCAAATATTGTCCAACTGACGACCGCGTTGAGTAATCTAGATATTCTTACGGTTTTGGATGGTCTGAGGGTACAAGTTAAAAATTACGAGGAAGCTACTTGTTATTTCTATCAACAATTTTCGAATGTAATTTAACCCTTTGCGTTCGGATGTCGAGCTGCAGTCGACGTAACATTTCATTCCAGCTGCTGAAGAAGTTACAAAAATTTGTCGAGAGGAAAGAAACAATTCATTTGTCAATCTGATTAAATGTGGAAATATATTGACGCATCATAATCGAATCTAATGTCATCTGCACTTTTCATAATGGAACACTTTTTGAATTTATCGAATTTACTACCGAGTGCACAAGGGGTTAATAAATTATGAAACTGAAGGTAGTTCACGTGTCATGAAGGAATTATGTGTTATTCTACGCAACCGGTCTAATGTAACAGAAAAAGTAGTAAGCCATAATAAAGCAGAATTCTTTCTTTTTATTTTGATAATGTTGGTTTTGAAGATTCAAATACGTGTGAATCGAGCAGAATGTTTAACTCTACTGATAATCTCTGTGGACTAAAATACACACGTCCGTTCGTGTTTGTGTCTGTGAACACTAAAAAGAGCATAAGTAGCTTCTCTATGTTATTAGTTTATTATCGATATTACGTAAAAGAGTATACGTAATGATTTTTCTACGTAATCGTTTTCTTTCATTTTCTCACATGGATACTGTGTATGCAGAATAGAACTCGCACGTGTGATGCGTTCACACTTGAATCAGTGTTATGAATTATTGCTTACAGTACGCATTAACTGTACAGAAAATTGAATTTCAGTCGGTAACCGGGTCGTACAGTCATTTGAGTGTGAAGGATATTAAGAATTTATCATTGAATTATGGATTGAGTAACATTTAGTATTTCTTCTCACTGGATCCGAGTTTATTAATCCTGTGAGGTTTTCTAGCCGCCATATTCGTATGACGCGTTCCTAAAATTAGCCAAATTGTACCAACATATTTTACTACTGAAAGAAAAAAAACGTTGTATTAATTGTTATTATTTTCATAATTATTTTCAACATTATTAACCCTTTGACTGCGGACTATTTGAAAACGAAGCGAACGTTGCGTGCGGCCGAACTACAGTACTATACAGCGAACGATTCTACTGGCCGCCTATAGGCGTCGACAGTACACGGCGAGCGACTGTGTCAAGTGCCTGTAGGCGCAGATAGCAATCAAAGGGTTAAGTAAAAAATTAACTTATTTATTATTGCATATTTATATAAAATTATTTTATTTCAGTATAAATTTTCCATTACTATAAATAAACTTAAACTTGATATAAAATAGATAATCTATTTATTATTATGCATAAAAATAATAGTACTACATAAACAACAATTTATTTACACTTGTAAAAAATATATAATAGAAATAATGGAAAAATAACATGCGCCAATACTTACTTGTATGAATTTTTTCCATTCCTTGAAGAAATTATTTTTATAGCAATCATCGAATGCTGTATATTTCTTGTAACTTATTAATCCAGCTGCGATTCCGCCGATTTGATAATCGAATGCGATAAGCGTTACAGAAACAGGGGGCATTTGTCGGTGACCATGACGATCGAAACATGGAAAAATCCGTGATCCGTAGATAATCGTTAGAATTCGAAATATAGGACTCGCCGTGATCCATACACGGTGTACTAATTCAGTTAGTTTAATAACCTAATAACTTGACTGCGGATGTTTATGCAATTTCATATAGCCAAATATTTTAAACGCGGTGATAAAATAAAAAGTACATTTTTTTAATGTTTACAGAACAAAATACAATTTTCACTTAAAACTTTATTTAAACTTTCATTTCGATAGCAGCATTAATATACAAAAACATTGATCTCTAAAATTGTATATTTGCATAAACGTTCGCAGCCTACCGATAACGCATCAATAAAAATTTGCCGCTCTTTATCATTATGCGCCGATAAAGTCCGTTCAAATTGCGCCTACGTATTAGGACGTTACGTAGCAGTACGTATCCTCGCTTGTAGGACTTCGACAGTTATTTCGTTACGTCACCTAATAATCATTCAACAATCGTAATCACGATTGATCGTGTACCTTATTTCATTCGATCGCTGCGGCAACAAAACTGAAAACTTCGATGACACAGACAGTTTCAGCATCAAACGAATGAACTCCTCCGCTGTCGCATGGAAAATCCTTAATCGAATCGATATACAGTGTGACCCGCATTAAGCGATGATTCTGCATACAAGAATGTATCGAGAATGTAAACAACTGTTCTGAACATTCACGAGATGTACGCTCGATTATTTAACCCTTTGACTGCTATCGGCGTATATAGGCGCTTGACAAAACCGTTCGTCGTGTGCTGTCGACGCCCATAGGCGTTCGGAGCAATGGCTTGCTTTATACTACTACAGCTTGGCCGCACGCGGTGTTCGTCTTGTTTCCGAGTAGCCCGCAGGCAGACTCAAAAATTAAATATCTCGTTTTACATTGCATATGTTAGTTTGTTTCTCATTCGTCGTCATGAATTCTTATCCAGTGAATCCGTGGTCAATTTTGGAAATCAGTTTCCTTGAAAACCACATCTTACGCGACCACTTTCTTCTCGGCTATTCTTAGTAACGATAGGGTTAAAAGGAGACAGATAACACGAAGTGCTTTCACTTTCCAATCGTACCGTGACAGTCAAGTTTTCAGTGTTACGACACGTCGTGCGGAATTTTCACGGTCGCCACACGTTGCTGTGCTTCTGCACGCCCATGAGCGTCCACCGCACGCGTCCAACGGATTCACCGAACGCTTGTAAGCGCCTTACTGAATCGAAAGGGTTAAGGATCAAGGACGGATTCATACGGGGCCTAATTGGATTATTATCTAAAGTCTTTGTTGTCTAAAGCGCACGGTGATCGTTAAAGGCGCGTTTTCATAGCGTTCGAATACAAATTTAAAATATCTCTATGTGCTTTTCTCGAACAATCCATCGCGAGAATAAATAAATGGTGTTCGATTGTGAAAATTTACTTAAGAGATTGTTCCCATTTTTCGGTCTGTTTTGAAGGTATACTTTGGGAATTTTTTGTAGAAACTAAAGATGTTTATGAAACATCGCAGATTTGTTCATACACATTTATATTCATGAATTTTTGTATGCTGTTATGTAGCAGAAACTCAGAAAAACAAATAATTAATACGAGTATGGTTAGCGGTTGAAGTACGGGAACTAAATATATTAAAATTTACAATTTTTAGACTGCCACATGTATATGACACATGGTAGCAAACGTGTAAAATCAGCTTATGTCCTGTTTCAATCGCTTCAGATGTTCTTGAAAGTCTCAGTAGCCTCAGAAGCGAGTTTTGTCCCAGTATCAATTGATTGCACGTGCATAGCTGTAAATTAACGACACAAAATATCCCTATGTATCAATGTTGACTAAAAATATTATTTTCCACGACAAGAAATAGTTTCCTGTCTGCCTAGAAACACCAAAAAAGTAGGAAGTTTACAAAAAGAAAGTCTGAATAAAATTGTACGTCATATGCTCGAAACGATGCGAAGCGTCTTGGAATACAGCGGTAAATATAACCTCACTTTTTCTTTTCCTTTTTTCAGACACCCTGTTGTAACAAGGTATACACGTGTCGGTTCTGCCACGACAAACAGGAGACTCACACGGTAAACAGAAAAGAAGTGACGGAACTAATATGCGTGCTGTGCGACACACGTCAACCGGTGCAAGCCACTTGCCAGAACTGTCACTGTCGATTCGGCAAGTACACGTGCCTCGAATGCAATCTCTTCGACGACGAAGACAAAAATCAGTATCACTGCGACGGATGCGGGATATGCAGGGTCGGCGGTCGCGACCGCTTTTTTCACTGTGCCAAGTGCAACATGTGCTTGCCGGTCCAGTTGCAGAACGGACACACGGTAGACATTCTACAAATATTTAAATAATTTTTCACGTAATACGCTCCTGAACAATTGGAGGATCACTGTGTGTGAATGATTTTTGAAAATTCCACCAAATATAAAAAATGAAAGGAATATTGCATATACAGAGTAGGTAGAGTATTAAAAAGGATTCAGGATTTACAAGGTAGATAGCGTTCAACAAATTTAATAAAAAATGTTTAGGAAATATAGATTGAAAGGTCAATATTGTCTGAGTTATAAACTTCTTCTTAACACAAAATTATTTACAGTTGGATAATATTAATTTTCTGAGTCGTGTTTAATAATGCACATAGTATTGTAATATGGACATTGAATGTTTATTGTATATATTATATAGATTTTCAGTTGTATGTCATTTAACTACATGATCCTCTAATTATTTTAAATAGTGTATAATAAGTTTTCATGTGCATTTTCTGTCTTTTCAAATTTTCTATTAATTCTTTGCACATGAAACTATTTACTAATACCATTTCAAAGATTTTAGTCTCCTTATTGATATCTGTGTAAATTTTTCAGTGTGTGGAGAATGTTTCGCATGCGAATTGTCCTGTCTGTCTGGAGGACATTCACACAAGTCGCATACCTTGTCACATTCCAAATTGCGGTCATTTGCTTCACCGCACATGTTTTGAGGAATTATTACACTCAGGACATTACGCGTGTCCCATTTGCCAAGTATCTCTCCTAGACATGACTGATTTATGGAGATTTTTGGACATAGAAGTATCGTTGACGCCTATGCCAGAAGAGTACAGAGATTACAAGGTCGATATTCTCTGTAAAGACTGCCATGAGGTAAGCTATACATCCTTTTGTAAATATTTGTATTTGCTGTTAGCCCATAAAACATTGATAAGCCTCATTCAATATGTTTTCTAATATTGTAGGAGTCGACGGTAAAATTCCATGTTGTAGGTTTGAAATGTTTAAATTGTGGAAGTTATAATACTTGCAGAGTTAAAGGATCTCCTTCTCCAGGTAAATATTGAATTTTAGACTGTATACTTCTACTCTTCTTCTTGTCTTCCTTCTTTACCATGTTGTAAAATTTCCAGCAGATCCCGACACTATGGACGAAGCGCCTGGTGGCAGCAACGCCGGCGAAGAAGAGAAATCGCAACGCCAGAGTTCCGAGTATTAAACGAGGAATAGCAGCTAATCGTTCCCGATTTAGTGTCGCTTTTAAGCGTTCAGAAAAAAAGACAGTACCAGAATGCCTCTGTGGCATGATACATTTACTTGTTTCTAGCGAATTTACACGTCTTTGTTGATTGTTTTCAGACTTTTTTTTATAGACGTTATTTTGTTACGAGGCTGAATGCAGCGACTGATTCTGATCAGTGCTTCATTTGATGGCCGTGAAACACAGAGAATCATTGAACGAGTCCCGTTGCAATGAAAATTGTAACGTGAACGGATGTTAGTTTAAATACAAAAAGTGAAAATCAAATCGTATGAAATGCGAAAGGTTCTTGATCGTGAAGATTTAATTGTATAACTGTAGTTCGAAGTGAACAGTACGACACGTTCTCGGTATTTTCCGTCTTTCTTGTCTGCTTATTTGTTATTGTCCGGTGACACGTTGCACGTTGTCACCCGTCTCCCAAAATTCTTCTCGCGCTGTTTTGCATAGATCCTTCCACTTCTCGTGGCGCGTGACATTTTTTCGATGCAATCTTTTCGTAAATGCTAATCACCCAACATGTACCGGTAGTACTAGTCAAAAAAAAAAGAATCCCCTTTTAGCTATTGTTGTAATCGACAGCTAAGAGTTCCTCTATAATATCTATTACACATAGTTCCCCCGATTTTATATTACGCAGCTACACGTAGAGATAGAAGACAATGAGATTATTAATAATAAGAACGCAATTCTATTCGTTAACGAATTACCGAGCGCGCAATTTTCGAAAAGATCGCCATCTAGTCAAGGATCACTCGAGTCTTCTTGATGTGAACATTTTTGCATAAAAGTGCGCGGGGGAATCTCAGATAGTTGGGTGGCGTAGGCTTGATACCCGATGCCGACAAACCTTTCAGAATGTACGAATTAGTTCGTATCAGAAACCCTCGGCACGATGTTGCGTAATCAGGCTTCGGCATTCATCTATCGAATCTCATCGGGCATTACCATTGTGTGATTATGAATTAAGACGTATTCGTAATTGTACACTTCGTAATATTGTGCGTATATTTAGGCCTTTTTAGTGCACGCGTTTGCGAATTCGCGGCATCTCTGGAGGAGGAGAAATCTACGGTAAAAGTGATCTTCTTCGGGTCGCCGAAATTTTTCACATGCTCAGTTGATTGAATTCCAGTTGACGTAATAAAGTGGATAACGAGAAATATATAACAAATATTTAACAAATAAATATACTTAACTCTATCGCACTGAAATTCAAGATTATAGCTCCTCCTCTTCCAAAAAAGAGCGCGCATAAATTTGATCATGCATTTTAAACGTGCTTCAACGCATTTCGCATCGTGTGAGTAACAACTAATTTACTAAAACTTTGTTCTTTTAACTATACAAGACGAATGTTGAAGTTTTATATGAGAAACGTTTATGGAACGAAGTTACATTCTAAGTTGTGAAATTAAAAAAACGAGTATTCAATACATCTCAACGAACTGGAAAACAGAATTATTCAACGAAGGAAAACAATATATTCGATATATCGTACATTCGTACAAAATAATTACACGGTTGATGATTCAGAGAGTAGTTATATTGTACTGTTTGATGGTTAAGGTAAATTAAGCGAAGAAGGAGGTCAGACCATAAAGAATGTAGTACAATTGGTGACGAAGGTCAGGCCGTAAAGAATGCGTCATGATTGATAGTCTTGTGTCAAATATTGTAATGTAACGTTATAATTTTCATGGTTCCGCGAAGAACCCTAAATTCCGTGCAGCGCGTTGAATGTGTCACGAAAGAAAAAAAAGAAACGCGTGTATAGAAAGAGCCTTAGAATTACGTGTGATTGTCATTGGATCGCTCGTAAACGTAATTGTCGTATGAATTGTGACCAGTTTGTATCGCTGGGTGATCATGTACCATTTCTATTTAGATACTCCGTGCATTCGACTCACCCGAGATGAGATCGACGGGCGTGTTCGAGCGATAGAAAGTTTAAAAACAAGACACGTTTAGAGTAAGATGTTTGAAGCTCAATGGAGTTAAGTTGGTCAGGCACTTCTGATATACCTCACCACGATCGTGAAACGGTTGATCACACTTCGACCGTTATTCGTCTTTCGTCGAGCAACACGTATCAGCTGATACCACACAGCACTTACCTTTTGTCCATTCCATGTCATTCCAAGTCTCGTGAAAGTACCACGCTGATGTACGCTGAAATCGAACTGTCATCACCATACGCAAAATGTATTATGTAGCAAGTTTTACCGCGCATTGTTCTCGATCAGTGACGTGAAAAACAGATACGTAAACGAAAGTCACAGGGTGTACCTCAATGAGGGTTTCGTCGTGGAGGTTCATAGAAATGTGGAACACCGATTTCAACGCGCATCATGGTGTTTCTGTTGTTTTTTTTAGTGTGATTATCATCACTTCTTTATTATTCAGTTGTAAATTAAATACCAGTTACAAAGGCTCTTTGTACAAAACGGCCGCAATAATGCTTTTGTTTTATATTATATATAATATATATATATATATGTATATATATATATACATATATACTATTGTATCAAATAAACCGGCTATCATTTCATTCTTTCATCATAAACTCCGTACAAACGTGACAAGAGGTCGCTACACCGTGCTACACGGTAATCTAAAGAAGCATCGAATACAAAATATATATAAACGTTAACTTTAGCGATCGACGCGAAAAATATACGGACGTAAACGTTGACTCTCGTGTTCCAATGCTGAACAGTGAATTAAACATTCTCAATTTGTACGTAACGCCGGGAACACGCAACGCTTACGATTCACGCGAAAGTGAATTCCATTCACGAGGGATATTCGCTCTTCTTTTCTTCGTCAGCTGTCTGACGGGTACGCAACGTTGTAGCAACTTCTGATCACCCACAAAAGAAGGCTGAAGTGTCTGTTGCTTTGCTTTCGTTTCTGCGGTTCGTTCGTGTCTCGCGTATCCCGCTGCGAACAAACGGAAGTGTCGGTAAAGCGTGACCTTCCCTCTCCTTTTAGATGCAATTTCGGTTGCACCGGTGATTGTCTTTGATGATTCGACTGCTTCCACGCGCATGTGCATCCTGGATGCCCCGGAAAGGACATCCGTACGCACAACTGTTCAGCCCGCGAAATTTCCTAATAGTTTCCACTTTTCCCGTTATCCGGTTCGGGTCGACGGAGAGACCGTATCTGATAGAAAGTAAAGGCCGTATTCCTTAAACGGAAGAGCCGCATAGTTTTTAACTACGACTAGTTCAACGTCGCGTTTTTTTTTGTACCACGAAGTGCGACCGGGCCCCCGCATTGCGGCTGCAGAAAGGCTATCAGAAATTCAGAGAACGAGGACGCAGAGGCAGGTATCCATGGCTGCTGAGAAATCGTCGGGCTGCTCGAGTCATATCGAGTTGATCGCGCGTGCGTCCGCAGGCCACCGTTGTCCATTGAGCCTCCAAATGTAACTGAAACAAAAGAACGGAGACCGTGAACACCTTCGTTCATCTGGAATTGGAAGAGATTCAGCGATCTCGTGCGATCTAGCTGTTCGATTTGTAATTTTTATGCACTGAAACTTGGGACTTCGGTTTGTTGCATGCTACATAATACAGCTTGACAACTTAGTCTTGGGCTCGAAAGGCGTGGCGTAACAAAGGTGGGATACTGGTGGGGATAGGGTACGATCTTACACACTGACAACGGATACATGTGTTCAGAATATTATTGACAAAGGAATAGCGAACATTAGCTAATGGCCATATATGTTTAAAGTTATAGTCTTCTTCTAATTCTCGTTTTTTATTGTTTAACACGTTGAGTGCTGCGCGAACGGTCACCTATCGTTGCTTTGATTATCCAGCGAAGTTGTGTATCAATCGTGTCACAATGTATTATTATTTTTCAATAAGTTCTCAATCAGGTCGATGCGTGCAGATAGAGCAGTTTGTTTCACAAATGTAATTATAGTATTTAATTATAACCCGGTGTGGCAGTCAACGTGTTAATAAGTATGAATTCGTGTCGAAGAAATATAATCGAAAGAACAAATTATATCATTTTTCTAGAAATTTACAAAACTTATCCCTGTAGAAGTGAATAAGTTCCAGGCCTGACAAATCTCGCCTTCAGGGTTCAAGACTAAACTGTCAAGCGGTACACTTTCGTACACCCAACATTTATACCACCGAAACATTGTCCTCTCAGGGTTACCGAATACTTAATCCTGAAATAACTCCGAACGACTAATAAAAAAAATTGTTTCGAATCATAATATTCTCCACGTCGAAGCAAACTATGGAAGTACAGCTCACCAACTTAATCATGATACCTGCCGTCGTTTATCGCGTATGACTTACAGGGCCCGACGTTCAAGTTATCGAGCCGTACATCCAACAAACTTCGTCGCTGCATCCGCTATTCGATACGACAGATCCCCAGGTTGATCTAGAGTTCCATGAAACCCGACACATCGCGACAGATGTCGTCCGGGTATCGAGAAACTTCGGGAACGGACGCGGACGGAAATTCTATACTCGCGTGTCGTGTCGTGTCTCTGCGCGAGGGAATCTCGGAAGCTGAGCGGTTGACAAACGAGAAAGACAAGAAAAAAAAAAGTAAACAGGAACTCACCTTGGCGCGTTTGACTGGCCTGAGCGGCAGAGGGCTGAGGATACAACAGGGACTGTCGAACGCGTCGAACGTGATCGCCCTCTTGGCGTTAGGCTTCCGTTGAACGGACACAAAGTCGTGGGAAGTCTGGAAAGGATAGACACACTAGCTACAGCCGGCAATCAAGAGAACTGCATTCAGAAATACACCTGAACTCAAGAACGACTATGTTCTTGCGGAAAAAAAAAATGCCTGATAAAGAATCAAACTTCGCGTTGTGTTCTTCGAGAATCTCGCACGACAGATTCCTCATAGAAATAGAGGGGGAGGATAGAAGAAGAGGGGGAAGAGATACAGGACACATCGAGAAAGAAACAGAAAGGATGTTTGGGGCAGCTTACTCGACAACAATAGGACTGCATCGACTCGTCCCTTGTTTCCTCGTTTCTCACTGGGGTGCGTTTCGCTAGCGAACTACCACGTGCTAGCGTGGAATGACTAGGCCTTTTCTATATTTTGTTTTTTCTTTGTTCATTTTGCACGGTTGCGAAATCCGGTTTGGATAAGGGAAACGTTTCGCGACCACTGGAGCCGCCGCACAATTGTCTTTGGACTTGTCGTATCGGGACAGGATTGGGGGGGTACTTTGGTACGCTAGGCCAGGCCTGTACAAGGGCGTTTTTACGTTTGAGTTAGTTTGTGAACATGCGGCAACTCAACGTTATTACGAAAAAGAATAAAAATATATATATGTATGTGTATATATATATATTAATATAATAAATATTTAGTCACTATATATTTTCATGTATGTATTTATATATATCTATATGTGTATATATATAAGTCATCGTGCGGGATATGATTTGGGAATCGCTCGAAGGACGAAGGAGTTACGAGGATTATGCTTTCGAACGCGAGTGAACGCGTTCCGTACCGCGTGGGTCACCGGTGACCCGTTCATCAAAAGCAAAACACTTTTTACATCCTTCCGTTTGGTATCGAAACAAACATGGGCGACGAACGTGAGACTGCAAAGAATTCAGTATAATCGATTACAGTTTTTTCAATTGTTTCGTAAAGTACTGAACACGCTGATCGCATTATTTATTCACCACTGTACGTAAATACACTGTGCAAAATAATTAGAGATGATTTATAATTCATTCGCGATGTTGATTCTGACAGTCAATCATGTCAAAATTATTGAAAACTTTCAGGCCTCTGATTATTTCCAGCAGTATATCAAGCACATAGTTGGGAAGGACTTTACATTATCGACTTATATTTCCCAGAATTTTTGTTCGCATAGCACCTTTGGTTTTTATTAATCAATAACGCGTTAAATTAATTGGTTCACGGGATGAATGCTTCCAGTTCACTTCGTCCCCCAAAAAAATTGATAATGTACACGATTAATTTACACGAATAAATATCAACAAAAAAAAAAAGAAACAGAGAAACTAATGCAAATAGTTTGCTACTCGAGAACACATAATTTGATTTTTCAGCGAATCGAATCGATAGAAAAAAGTATAGATAGCGAAGCAAACAAAAACGAAACAAGACCGACCGTATGTGCGCTCATTAGAACGCATCGTGAGTTCTCGTCTCAAGCGAAGAGTACGGATGCTTCCAATGTAGAGCGATGACGTATACACGCGAATAAATTAAGTACACGATCGTGGCCTTTAACGAGGCCGTAGCTTACACAGCTAATAATTAAATAACTTCAAACATATTTACTCTCGTGAGCGTAAGTTACACTTAACGGCTTCAGACGTTAACGCTACGTATAAATAATTTAACAGAGAACGCGTACGCGACGTTGAAATAAGTTAATATAAATAGATCAAACGATATTTACGATGTTAATGTTAGTCATGTTACTTTCTATACTTAGGTCTTAATGAAAAAAAAAAAAAGAACGCTAATAATCTTTGGATTGGACAATACAAGGCGACGAAAGGGATTTGATGGTAGACCACGGAGGAGAAGTACAAGGTTACACCGTTTTTCGCGCGCCTTGGTGTTTAACATTTAGTTACAATGTTAAAAAAAAAACATGGGGAAAGAGCAGAGAGAAGCGACGAGGCATAACGTTACTCAGGAGGCAGGCAATATTAAAGTACTAAACAAAGAAGAGGAAGAAACAAATTGTTAAAATAAAACAAGAAAGTTAAAGGCCGGCTAGCGTGTCTAAAGGCGATTGGTACGGGAATAAAACCAGGATAGGGCTGGTTGTGTATGAATATGATTCTGATTATGGACGTGGTTGTTCTCTACCTTCACGGGACTAGTTCCTGCTGTTAAGAAACTATCCTCCAACGCCATGGATGCCGGTGAAAACAATACCGATGTATCCAAACTTTTACTCTGTAACGAAAAGGAAACAAATTAATAAACGAACTCATAAAAACGGGTCATATGTGTAGAAAAGATTCCGTCAATGATGTTGAACTTACGGGTGTTTCTACAACGAAACTCATTTCGGAATTATCCTGAGACGCGTTTGCCCAGGCTTGACAAAGAGCTTTTCGCGCCCTCTTTCCACCAGGAGCACTGTTCTCTTTACCCCGTCGTCGTATCGTGCTGTAACCAGAGTCCTGTAGGATGGTGCTGGTCCCTGCTAAGCTTTCACGATCTGTTTCCTGTTTGATGATCTCGGTTAAAGCATCCAAACGACTGGGTGTAGCAGGTAACTGAGTAGTCGCGCCGCTACGCCGTTCAAGTTCCGCAAGAGCGTTTTTGAATGGCGTTGGCGTCCTCGGCGTATTGCCGTCTGAAATAAAAAGACTCTTATTTTCCACCCTTCCACATGTCTTTAGCTTCTCGTACGTTATTAATTGAAATTATTGAAATAACTGAGAGTAATTGAAGTTATAGGTAGTTTACCATTTTGACTTCGTCGAAGACCGGTGGGTTGCGGAGTGGTGAGTGGACCGGGGCTGCTTCCTTTTGGGGTACTCGCCCTTGGCCAGGAGGACGTTTCAGGGCTCAGACTGTTCAAAAATTGTGACGGGCTAAATGGCAGTTGTTTGATTGGAGTGGATGGCGTGGTATCGCCGGTCTGTTGCTGTTGTTGCTGCTGGCTTATTATCAAATAATCCGACTGGTTTCCACTGTCGGGGGTTTCCGTTCTTTGAAGAAGGGTCTGCGTGTTCCTACGTCGACGCAGAATCGGAGGTGGACTGCTTCTTTCTTTCTCCGTTATGCTACCCGATATTTCGTCCAAGTCTGGCATCGGCATTAGTTTTATCTCCGAACTTCTTGAACCGGTTGCCTCACCTTGTATCTGTATATCGAAATACCTACGAAAAATAATACCATTGAGTGAACATCTTCTTTCGAAATTGTATCTTATCTCAACTCTTTGTCTGGTGTATGACGTACTTGGTGAACGGTGAAATTTGTTCAGTCTTGACTCTGGCAGTAGAATTCCCCCTCTTTGAAGGAGAGTTTAGACGAGACTCATTGGTGTGCGTGCGTTCGTTCGTCTGAACAAAAAGAGTCTCTTCAGTCTTGAGGAGACCATGGTACGTCTGATTGTTCTGCTGATTGTCCCAAGCCCTGGTCCAGTCCAGCTGGTCGATGTCCAGAGTATGCGTTTGCACGGACGTCAAAGCGGAAGCGTTGTCGTTGCTCGTTGACGCTGATTTCAAGCTGCCTTGACCACAGATGTCCTCCTCTGTACAGAGAGTGTCTTTCGACGTGACCGAAGATTCTGTGGCTTTTCTTCTGCCTCTCCCTAAATAACACGAAAACATTTTTTTAGTACAAGTCTTGAAAGAAATAATTTGCAATGATTACAGGATTAATCGTTGGGATTCATAAACACCTCTTGTGCCAGTGGTGGACCTCCCCTCTTCTGCCTCGTACTTTCTCCTCATAGTACTGTTCCAATGATTCTTGATCGCGTTGTCCGTCCTACCAGGCAGTAATTTGGCTATTTTGGCCCACTGGTTGCCCACCCTGCGGTGGGCCTCCACGATAATCCTATCCTCCGCCTCTGTCCACGCAGTTTTCTTGATCCCGGGGTTCAAGTGATTGTGCCATCGCTCCCGGCACTGTTTACCGATACGACCCTTCAAATGCCGTGCAATTAACGTCCACTTCTTCGGCCCGTATCGTTCCACCAATTCTACCACTTTTTCGTCCTCCTGTAAACATCAGCAATTATCAGTCTGGAAAATAAAACTCCAAGATTTACGAGTTTCAGGCTTTCACGACCGGTGTGTTCCTTGAGAACCGAGCTTCCTGAAGCTTTGCTTGCTATTAAAAGGCATTCCTAATTTTCTGAACAATAGTCTGAGTATTCTCAGCGACGGAGACACGAATCTTTTCGGGAGAAACATCTATGAAAAAAACCGTAGACAATCGGCGTGTCTCTGTTTGACAACCGCGCAGAATATTTCTCTCCGCGAGACAAGAAGTCGAAGGGATCGAGAAACGTTCAGTGATCACGAGACATTCAAGCTGAACGGCGTGAACGCATCGAGGAGAAAAAGTCGAGGGGAACCACCGGAAGGCTGTTCGAATTCTCCCATGGCCAAAGAGGCTCAGAAGTAATTTCTCGAAGCTGAAGAGTCACGAGAGGCGGAGAACGAGGCGGTGGGTCCACACGGTGAGGCAGAAAGGGAGGAGAGAAACGACACACGGAGATGATCGTCTCTGCGGGCCTGGAAGTGGAGAGAGCCTGCAACGAGGACGCGGTTGGGTTTGCACTCCAACACCACGAATCAGGTGCACACCGACGCGAATCCATGACCGCGTGTACGCATTCGGTACACACGGCTTAACTTGCCCTTGGCTGTTGCCAAGTGCATTGGCACGACGACGACGCAGCATCTCCTCCGTGGGCTCCTTTTTCTTATTGCATACCCCACCGTGGCGACCGTGGGGCCTTCGTTTCGTGCCCTGGCTACGTGTAGGCGTACGTGCAGGGCCGTGCCGTTATGAATTCGAGCCTTCCACGGTGAAACTCCGCCGGTCCGACAGGTTGTCCTGGCCCTGCGCCGAAAACCTGGCCGGATCTGCTCGCTCGTTTGCGCCGAAGGAACCTGGAAAGGGGGTGTAACGGTTCTTCTCGAACTTTCTGTCACTGGGAAGTCGTTTCTTGCTATCTCGTTCGAATATCTTCGTGGAAAGTGCGCAGCCTCGACGGTGCTGATTGAAATTCGTTACCCGTTGGAATCGTTTCTCTGAACCTGGTACTCGAGGTGATCGGAAGGCTGCTCTATCTCGAGGGTATTGTCTTCAACTTAGAATACTTCCTTCTTTGATATTCTGATAACGGAGTATCCTTTGATGATCATACTCCTGATATCGTCAATCCTGAACATGACACAGTTAGGCGTGTCGCGAGAATGAGGAAATATTTTAGAAACTAACGTAGGACACAACTGGAATTTAGTTCAGTACTCTGGTCCGTGTATCAGAGAAAGTACTTCTTACTTGAAAATGTACAATATAAACTTAGTTGTAGCGACAGTATGGCTGATTATCAACATTATCAATCTTTACTGGTACATTGTCCAGTCTTGAATAACAATTGTATTTCCAGCTCCACACTTCATCCGATCCAAGAACATTAGGACAATCCTGTTTGTTAGTAACTACTAAAATTGGTACTTTATATGAATCTTTACTGATATGTCCAGATACACCAGAGCCCTTTAAACTTCATGTGTCTCCCAAACAATCTTAAACAATCTTCTTCTCTTTCACCAAAGTGTTTCCTCCCTCTAAATATTGTGTTGAGTCATAAACAACTTCCAACATATACTAAATCTTTTATTTCTAAAAATTCAAATAGTTTATCTATGTCACAGACTGTCGAGTTACATCAGAAGGTAAGCATCTCTGCGCCTTGTGCATGCTGCAAAAGCAACAACAATCATCCTCGAATAAATACTCCAATAAATATAAGAAGACAAATCGGACGTTATTTATAACTCGACCCACTAACTGCATAAAAAACATATTTTTGCATTCGACCAAGAATGAAGCGCTCTGTCTCAAGAAAATTACAACCGCAAAGGGTCTTAATGGTGACTCGAAGCTTGTACCTTAATAAAGCGCGGCGCCATTTATCTGCCGCGGTGAGTACGAGGGAAACGTGTTATTATCTTGTTCAACAGGGTGTGATATGTAACGGCTTGCACCCTCTTCAAGATTACGCAACCTAAGTGCATTTCTACCATCGCATCCGTAAACGCAAGCTATTCTATATACAGAACGAATACTCGGTGATTTCAGAGCGCCATTCCTGAAACGCAATGCTGCAGAGCGATCCGTTTATCGTCTCTTCGGGGCAACAGGCCCTTTGGGGGGTCCTCCTAGCCGAGGCTCTAAAGGAACAAAGCCGTGAAAGCCTGCACGGAGAGGAGAGGAACGAAATTCAGGTACCTCCTTCGTCCAGGGTCCCTTGACCAACTCCGGATTCACGACCTTTGCCCATCTCTGCTGGCACTGGACGTCGCTCCGGTCTGGAAAGTGACCAGCTATGCCGTCCCATCGCAGCCCGGTGCCCAGTTGCTCCGCGTTGCTCACTAATTGCTTCAATAGAGCGTCCTAGAATAAATGAGCATGGAAACATAAATTTCGGTTTCGGTGCGCCGCTCAAAACAATTCGGGGATCGGGTTTCTTAATTCTGATCAAGACAAACTAACAGTTGCGTGAAATGAGAGGAAGATTATGCAGGCTGTCCCATTTTAATCTTTCCGCGACAGTATCATTGGACTGATTGAAGATATCGAAAAACATTTTGGACAAAATTTGAATGATTCAGAGGAGGACATAATATGAAGTCGATACTTTGTTTATAGATGGAGACGTAAAGGAGATATGCAGATTATTTTTGAAAGACTATCTTAGAATATTGTCATTGAATATTTGTTGTCTATATTGTGCAGAGATGTCATAAGTAGTACTATGATACTTGTACAGGTAGTACTTTAATTACAGTCAACAGTGTAAATTGTACGCACTTAACACATTGCGAACGGATCACAAGAATTCTCGTGTTTGTTGTTGTTATCGTTAAAGAACAACTATTTAAGTAGCTGGTCCTTCTGTACAGCTAGCTATAAAACGACTGGTCCGCAGTGTGTTTAGACGTTCCCGCATAATTTAACGGAAGAACTCTAGCAATTTTGAAGCCATTTGCGGGCAGGTGCGCTGAAAGGAAACCGAGACATCGACGAAGTGATCAATTATTTGCAATGAGACTGGTACCACTTGTCGCTCGAAATCCGGATCACCAAGTTTCGAGTTTTTTTTGTATACAGTACCGCTTTCTATTTGTCGTCTTATAAAAAGTGTAACATGCACTACTTAAAATTCTTAATTAAAGGTGTTTCTCTTTCTGTTTGAAGGTAAGTAGTTCATGCTGACCAGTATACCGAGTGGGTTGAAGTTTGTGGCACAATCGAAGAGGCGATGATTCTACATGACAAAATAAATCAAATTGATAGAATACATTTTCTATTTCAGCAAGTTTATAAATTTTTATATTTCTTTTCAAGTACATTCTTATATTTTCTTACAGTTCTGAAATTCACCGGAATGAATTCGTATCAGCCCCAGTTATTCTATGTTTCTATACGTAATACAATATCGTGTTGTGTTATTATGTAAATTAACTATTACTTTACTTATAAGAAAACAATTTTTGTTATCCGTCTTAGTGCACGTGTAATTAATTGACTTTTGAAGTATTGTTTTTTTTTTCAGAAATAAAGCTCGATGTGAAAAACATGTCTCACGAAATTCTACCCTATATTATGTGAATCATTACACTTACGAATATATCTGAGCCTTTTATTTTGAAAGTGACATAAATCACTTTTTTGCTATTTTGAGATATTAAAAGTTTGTATTTTTGTGTATTTAAAAATATTGTTGCTTACTATGGCGAAGTTTGTTTCGTATTTGTTGCCACTGGTTCTTATAATTATTTTTTTTACAGATGTTAACGAATCAACCTCTTTTTATAGTGGTAAAATAATTTAAACAATTTTCGAATTTAACATTTTATTGCAACTAAAAACTTATACCGATTCAGACAACACATACTTTTTAAATTCATAAGTAAATCATTTCAGCTTTTCACAATCGTCAGAAACAGGAGTTGTTGTCTCTACTTTGTTTTCTCTACTTTCAGATCTGTTACATTTTGACGTACCATAACTCTATAACATAACATAACATATCGTGCATTCAATACTAATATTAAATAATTCGAATTGTAGTAGTAAAATTAGGTATTTCACAATTTAATTAATTATAATTAACTACAAAGTTAAATTTTTATAAAAAAATGTTCTTAGAGATCCATTATGGTCTCTTTAACTAGATTTATTAAACAAATGAACCGTATAATACATTGCTACTGAAAAATTATCCAATTAACGAGGATATCTCAAAACAATAGAGTTTCAGTTACCTAGTTATACTATTAGACCCACGATATATAAAATCAAATTTGTGCAACGTCGACTCACACCGCTTTCAAAATAAATATATTTATAAACCCCCTCAAGACCTAACTTTTATTGGCTCGACAGCAAATATTTTTAGAACTACTGACAATAAACTTTTTCTGAACAAAAGAATCATCCCGATTTATAACCGAACTAGACTCATTTTTTCCAAAAAAGTGACTTGCACCTCTTTCAAAATAAAGGGCTCGTTTATGTATTCTTGGCGACCTTCCACCGATGCCTTGATCACGGATCGGGAAAATTTATGGGTAACGCGTTTCATCCCGCAATTGCATCAGAATATAATGGAAAAGGTGACGTAACAAATGCGCGGGATCGATAGGTCCCTGTGATGTTTCCCACGGGAAACCATACGGCGTACCCTATACTCTGCGTTCGCATATGACTATGGGGTGGTCGAGGGCATCTGCCTGCGGACGTAACTCGTTGTAGAAGGTACGAAGGGTGGACCTTTTTTTCGAGGTCTATGCTCATTGTATCGTCCTATACCCCCCTTCTGTTACATCCGATCAAAGTCACGGTATGATGATGATGATGCGAACGTGCATGCTGGAACTCTTTGAACTCAGCGACACAGAGGGAAAAGCACAATTGAACGCAATATTATCGGTGTCAGTGGTCCGAAGTTCAAGCCTCTGCATATTGACCGGATTATATATCACGAAGCTTGTAGAAAGTCTTCTAGATTTTTCTATTGATATTATGGTTATGAAATTTGCAAATTATCTACAGGATGGTTCACAAACTATGATAAACTATGCAAAAGCGTTTTAAGGAGTTGTCCAAAAAATTAGAAACTTATGTATTATTTCATTTTAAAAAATTGAGGGGGTGGTTCACCCTCTGAAGGTTGAGACAAGATTTCTTAAATCACATAAAATGCCCCCCTGAGCCCTAGAAAGTAGAAAAAGGATTGTTTCTATCTTCATTCATTCTTGAGAAAATAGCTTTGAACAGTTTATGTGAACTACCCTGCATATCCAAAGAGAAGTGTGTTCATTACCAAGGTTAAATCAGGTGATTATATTAGATGAACTAAATTCTGATGGAGAGTTCTGCATTTTATTACCTCCCCTTTGGTCCACCTTCTTTAGTTTAATAATATTATCATTTCAACATTTAATTATCTACAGGATGGTTCAGAAACTATGCAAAGCTATGCAGAAATGTTTTAAAAAACTGCTCGAAAATGTAAAAATTTTTGAACTAATCCACATTAAAAAATTGAGGGGGTGGCCACCCTTAACCTCTGCAGATTGCGACAGCAATACTTCTTAAACCATATGAAAGGCCCTCTCGAACCCTAAAAAGTGAAAAGAAGATTTTGTCTCTATCTTCACCAGTTCTAGAGAAAACAGCTTAGAACAGTTTGTGCGGACCACCCTGTACATTCAAAGGGAATTGTATTCACTAGCAAGGTTAAATCAGGTGGGTCTGTTGAATGAACAAAATTCTGACGGTGACTTCTGCATTTTATTACCTCCTCTTTGGTCCACCTTCCTTTGTTTATGTGCTTCCCCTGCCCATGATTGCTCGCATTTGTCGTGGCCGGATTCTGAGACTGATTAGTGGCTCCTCGACAAACGGTGGCACTGTACTCGGTGTCGGAGTCTCCTCCGCTACTAGAATCGTACCCAGACCGCGATCTACAAAACAAAGAAAACATTGTCTTTGAATAACTCGACGGAAACCATAAAACAGGAATTTGCAGTCATACGATGCGAGTCGTTCACTCGAAACATGGCGATTGCTATCCCTAAAGCGATTTTAATCTGTACAGACTGTACACAGGGTGTACAAGCAGAATTTCTACCAAGATTCAGAGGAATGCATAATTCATCTTATTAATGTATATTTAAATATCAATCATTTGCGAGTAAAAAAAATTTCATTTTACATTAAGTTTAGTATGCACCCTGTGTACAGGGTGTGTTCACAAAATGCTATAACAATCTTCAG
Source organism: Macropis europaea (assembly GCA_916610135.2). Lineage (NCBI taxonomy): Eukaryota > Metazoa > Arthropoda > Insecta > Hymenoptera > Melittidae > Macropis > Macropis europaea. Next base: position 16,304,677 of record OU744345.1, on the reverse strand, counting down.
GGACACGTAGTATTCTCAGAAATAAATAGAAAGTGTTTAATCAACATTAGTCCTAAAATTAACTCTTTTAGTGTCGTGGATAATCTTCCGCTCGATACATTACATTAGTCTGTGCGGAGAACGCCTATGGGCGTTTCAGTAACATGTTTAATAAGCATGCTCACTCAGCTTCCGCACGTCCCGTAGGGTTGTCGTATAAACTTGTGAATTGTGTTGGAATTTGTGAAAAACTGAACCATTATTCAATGCTGTAAAGACAAATTTGGGTACAAAATCATTTGTACATGATCTTCGTAATATTGAGTGTCAGTATTATCGACAAGTATATGCGACAACTTTATGTCACGTGCGGAAGATCGTCAAGCTTACTTACTAAGCACGGTACTTGAACGCCTATGGGCGTTTTCAGCACAGAGTGGAGTAATATATAAAGCGGTTATGAACACTTTTATAATTTTAGGTCTCACATTGATTGAAGATTTTTTATTTGATTTAAGAGTACTATATGCCTCTAAAATTTGTTACAACTTTTTGTGAACATCCTATATTTTTGTAACGTTGAGACCAGTGTACTTCTCATCCTTCACGTTTTCGTCTGATTCAATTTGAATTAAAAATGTACATGGTCTTCCGTACTATTTGTAACAGTACTTTGTGACACTGTACTATAATAACATCACAACTTAATATAACTTTCACTAACGAACATTTCTAATAACATATTTTTAAAACCGGTCCATTGCTTCACAAAACATTCGCGAAACGAACCTCATAAGTGGTAATAATTATAACTCCAAACTTGCTTTCCGAACTAGGGATATTTCCTAGGGAAAACGATTCGAAAGGACGATGCTATCAGAATGAAGGGACGCTCAAAACCATTACCGAGACCATTCTCCGACGCTCTTCAGAAATAAGTTAATGTCACGGGGGATGAGCCCCGAAATTTGCAATTGTCTTCGCGCGATTCCAGACACGGTATCAAATAATCCGTGTAACGGATATAGGACTTTTTTTGCACAAAGGCCAAGACGGGAAATCACGGATGGCTGACCATCCATCCTGGCGCGTTTCTTCCTCTTCTTTGTCGGGGAACGATCCTGCTCGCCACCCTTTTGTTCTTCACCCTTTTGCCATAACCACCGTCGAAGAGGCAATCCTGACCACAGTCTGGCCAGTGTCAGTTTTTGCGGTTACAAGTGGTTTGTTCCTTCTCCGTTTCAAGGATTTCCTGTCCACTTCCTCTCCGCGAATGATCGTTGTTCATTCTCACCCCTGCCCGCCTTCTTATCGCTCCTTTCTCCTCATTGACAATGCAATCCGAAAGAAATTAGAGTAAAAAGTTCTACACTTGTCGAATTTAGAGAAAAAAATTGCTATTATTCATGTTAAGTTTGCTTTTTTCGTCTCGAATTACTCACTGCCTAGTTGCACCACCATAACCACGGTACATTATTCCAGATAGGATTCTAGGGACTTCTTTTCTTCCTATATCCCCTCGTTTCTAGCCTTACCAGATTGTATTCACTGACTGTAGACTCTCAGGAGTCGACGACAGTGGTCATTAGCCTTCATTTACATAAGAAAAGTTATTTTAAATGACAGTTTGGTCTGATCGTACCAAATTTTCAGGAACACAAGAAGAAATTGTACGAATAAAGACAAAATAAGCTGTAATCCAATAAAATATCGCAGAACTCACGCAATGAAGGTTAAAAAGTTATTACAGTGCGCTGCATTATTTCCGTGTATCAACAGTCATTGGTTATTTATGCTGTAACAAATGATCGAATGGTTCTCCGTTGAAACTTAAAATTGAAATAACTTTTTAACTAATAGTTTTAAGGGATATGCACTCTTTCTGTAAATAGTGAAAAATTGCAGTATAGTGCTCCATTTAAAACAAATTGTGCAATTGCATTTGTCACATATAAAAAAACCAGAACATGCTTCCTTCGATACCATTTAATTTTGTCTTATCACATTTTTTACATCCCTGACGGTTTTAAAGATTTCACCAGTTGCGTGGGTCACCCTGTATACTATCCCCTTTACTCCATCACTGTAAACTAGGCATAAGGCGGGGAACCGAGTATGCTCTGGAGTTTATATCAATTGCGTCTTTAAAAAACAATCATTCGAGGTAATTGCGTGAGTAATCGCACCGTTGCGGTCGGAAGTAACAATTAAGAACTCTCGCTGCTCGCGTTGAACATTTCTCGCCTCGTTACACGATCGTCCACGTTGGAAATGCAATTAATGAACGGTCGGCTGCGCGACGCTGTAACGTATTTACATTCCAACAACTGCGGAGTCTAACCAACTTCGCAGGATGACGTAACTCGCCGCGATAACCGCCGGTTAACTCGAGATGAAACACGCACATACGCACGCTTCACTTACTCTGCACACGCTTCGCTTGCCCTACACACATGCGAATCTAAGGCAACGGTCCTCGGCTTGTTATGTTTACTGTTTCAGCCAACTTACGGCCGCGTTTCCGTTGCGCGACGCTGTACCGCGCAAGTATCCGCCAAACGCCACCCAATTACATGCTTTCGTTAAGGTATATGCACAGGGTGAGTCAGGCTGAAATATTTTCGAAAGTGTTACTTTTATTGAAAAATGTTTCGGACAAAAGTTGAATGGTTTCGAGGGGGGCATTATACGATATAATTAGCATTTTTGTAAGTGAGTGCGTAGAGAACATTTGAAGGTCAATTTTGTTTTTTACATGGAATTATATATATTTTAATGCATCAGTAGATTCAGCTTGTCATTCTCTATGAAAAGGTAATAAACCATTTATACCGAAAAACTATTAGTTTAGGAAATATTTGATTAAGATATGTTGCTCCCTTACTTCGAAAGGCAGTCACTAACTACAGGACATCGATGTATATGTTCATTAGAGCGAACAGGCGGTTTATATCAACACTTTGTTTTGTTCCTGGCGATAATGAGGAACATCGAGGAACATATTAGAACTTTTAGAAAAATAAGCAACAGCAAAATGTACTTTGAAGGTGGAACTCCTTCCAGAAAACTCCATTACGCGAAACGGGGTGAATTTGAAAGAATGACTACATGATACGATTACTGGTCCATTTTAATACAAAACGTACATTGAAAAAGAAAAGCAGCCAGAATTCGTCGAAATTTTAACAGGAACTGTGCAAATTTTTCTCCCAAAGACGTAAGTGAATTTGTAGCCGGCTACCCACATAAGGGTTAAACGATTATTCCAACAGCTACGAATTCCTTTTCTGATGTAACTCCAACCAGAAACGATGCTTCGCTGCTGCAATGCCACTGCAGCATGCCGATTCACTAATTATGCACATACCCTGAAGAAATAATCGGTGCCTGGTAACGGCAGCGAAGCGGAATCTTAACTGCATCCGCGATGACCAGTGAAACAGGATTTTAACACCGGAAACTATCATTTACCCTTGAATCTGTAATTAAGCATTCCTAATTGACTCATCAGGATGATAATAGCTTTATCGTTAATGAATAGCAGCCGGCTGTAGGTCAAGCGGGGAACAATCGTGGCGAAGGTATCTCGTAACCTCGGGGTAGAAAATAATGGAAACGATAAGGTTCACCGACCATCTGTGTTTCGCATATGTTTATACACGTCGTATGTACGTGTACACTCCTGGTATCCTATATAAGCGCTATCGTTTCATAACCTCCCATTGTACTTCGGACCCGCGACACACCATACAAGCCACCTTCCTCCGCTCGGCACACGCAGCTGTTTCAGGGTGAAACAGAGAGAAAAGGGCGAGGGTGAAAAAGCTTCCGAGAGAGCACGAAAGCCATCGGATACTGGCTCGTGCTTTGTGAGTCACCATCCCGTTGAAAAAAATCTGATTACACGGTTACAATATTTTATTTGTCGGCTACCTTAAAAAAAGAAGACTTTGTTTACTATTTCTTGTTTCAGTGTTTTGCACGGAATTGATTATCATGGCCACGGTTATTTATTTATTTATGGGATTTCAGCCTTTATGCGTAGAGCTGTGGAAATATGACATGATAAGAGTAGGTTTTAGAAATAGAAATGATGTATGTATAACAAGTAATATGAAGACATGAGTAATAAAGTAAAAATTCTTGAAAAATCAATGGACTCATATGCAGAATTTGTAAATTACCTAATGTAGTAGCAGGATCCAAAAGAGGAAGGTTTCTAAAGCTGCAAGTCCGGAAACGTAGTTTTACAAAGTGCATTAAAATCAACATTCAAATTAAGCACTATAAATTCAGGTAGACTGTTAACATGGCCATTGATAATATGAACAAGAAGACGTTCAAAATTTACATACACTTTGAATACTTAAATTTCTGTAGCTATTTTTCAGAGTTAGTGTGTTCCCACATACTATATCTTTATTTCTTGATTCTGTAACAGGTTTCTACCAGGATTCCAATCATATATTCAATCAAATAAAATAAATAAATTACAAATACAGACAAAAAATTTCCATTTCTGTTTTCGTTATTTACAGTGCATCCTGGGGGATGTTCACGAACAATATCATGGTACACGTATGTACTCGTGAACAGTAGCACGCACGTGGCAACTGATGGCACAGGAAACACACGTTACCATCTTCTCAGCAGCTGTTTTACCATCGAAGAGAAACTTGTACGAACCACCGAGCTGATACGCACCTTGTAATTGAGCTTTTTAATTGGCAGAGAGGCTAACAATGCAATCTTCGGCGCAAACGCGTTAGCTTTCCGCAGGTGCACGTGTGTTTACGTTCCCGGCTCCGGACAAGTCGGGAATACGTTATGAACTGCGTTCGCAGAGGAATGCTAGGAACCGAAAGGGGTGTGCCGTTCAGCTGGAATGTTTCCTGCACACAAACCGCGGTGCGGAAAAAAAAAGATTTTCCAACCTGACCGTCGAAATTCGCGAAACTATGCAAACCATCTCCATGTAGTCTCTAATCTACACACATAAAATGAAGTATCCTGACCAGTGAGTCAGTGGACGATCAACGCACAGCCCAAACCGCTAAACCTGGGAAGCTGAAATTTGGCAGACACTTTAATAAGAAAACTGCCCGCGCGAGAGCGAGGGTACATCGGCCAGTCATCCTATTTAATGTACGATTCTCAAAAAATTCGTATCACATACAGTGTACATTTAGAAGTTGATTTTGAATCTTACCCTCTCAACCCTGATACTTTCGAAAACAAACGTTCGCCGTGTGCTGAAATTTTTTACGCCAGAACTCACGTTGTAAATGTTTTCTCATGGTAACATGTATGACATCAGTTGTTCAATTATTTCAGGATTGTGAAACTGCAAAGTACTTAATAAAATATCTAGATTTTAATAAATAGACTGCGGATATTCATGCAGTGTAGCATATTCATGTACTCGAAATATGTACATCCAATAACATAAAAGACTTAGAAGTGTATTTTTTAAATATATGAGGCATAAAATATAGTTTTGTTAAAAATTAATTTCTTCTTCTATTTTTCAAATAATTGTTGGACTTTAAAATTGTATATTTATATATGCATCCGCGATCTATTAATAAGATACCCTGGTGGAATAACTCGTTCTAGTACACAGGTTCACAGTGTACAATGAACTCCGCGCTAAAACCAATACTTTTACAAATAAGTCATGCTACAACGCTTGTTACTTTTAAATACGCATCGGCCGTATAGAGTGCTCAGCTGCAAGGGTTGAAAACAGCTTACTGACAGTATGTTCACCATGAAACAATTACCGTCAATTACGGGAACTTTGCTACATTGTGAAAAAGGAAACTTATGTACCTTGTCACCGAACCCTTTTTACTGCTTTTCACGAACACTGTACTCGTGTTATGTTAGTGCTCTACTCTACTGAACATGAATTTTTAACATTATGTATAAGATATTTTAGAAGAATTTGTTAATTTTAAATATTTACAATGACGATAATGCTTTACCTGAATCCAAGTGAAATATTCCCTATCGGTCCCTGTTTCGAGTAAAAATGAGTACTTGTTTCAATGTTTTAGACCATTTTTAGAAACAACAGGTCATGTATTTATAACTAGAATCAGAGACGACTAGAATTCTTTTCATTTACATCGAAAAAAATATCGCCATTTCACCAAGAAAATGATTTTAAACATATTTATGTTTATTATAATATATATAGAGCGCATTTTTTAACAGTTTCTCGTTTGTAACTGCATATGAAATAGGAGCTGAAGTAGAATTTATTAAAAAATTGAATTTCTAAAACACTGCGCTCACTGTGTAATAAAACTTTTTTTTAGACACTATTCTTTATACTCTGAAAATTAAACCAAATTAATTTGGAGAAAATGCTAAATAAAGGAATGTTTATTTTTTTAATACAGGTTGTGTAGGTATAAATAGGGATTATTATATCTTTTTTTTAAATAGAGCCGATTTTCTTAGCTTAATGATACCCCACCTTTCTAACAATAAGTACATTTGCACGAGAGTGTCATAGGAATAATTGAAGATGCAGATTGTGAACAATCCCGGCGATCCAGAAAATAAATGCAATAAGTACACTATGGATGTTTATGCAATTTCATATATCCAAATTGGTGAAGGAAGGGCATTCAATAACTTAACAAAACAGAAAAATAGACATTTTAAACATTTCAAGCAACAAATGCAGTCTTGTTAGCTTCATTTATAATATTTAACTGAATTAACGTAAGAAATACAGAAGTTTAAACATGAATATTTGCATAAACATCCGCATTATAGTAATAAGTGAAAATATTCAGTGGCAGAGAGCAGTGAATTTAAATTTCAAAGATGCTGTCGAGCGCCGGGAGAAGTCGAGCTGGTGTCCAATCGCGGTATATCTATTTCTAAGGTGTAACTCTCCCACGAGAAGGGTCGCCAGATACTGAAGCGAGCTGAGATATCAGTATTGAAATCGCAAATCGCGGGGGTCGTCGAGCGGAAATATTAGATCAGCCCATAAATAATGCTGTTTATTTTGGTATATACGTATATCAGGTGAAAATAACATTTGCGAACATTTTCACACGACTGCCGCGCTGCATGGCTTAAAAATAACACAACTTTTTAGAAACTAATTTCAAATTACGCCCTTTTTAATTGATTGTGTCAGTAAGTCTTTATAGTTCTTACGGGGTTTGTTAAACTTTTTTAAAGATTTTTACTAATACTGTTGGTTGTCAGATAAATAAAAACTGAATTTAAGTGTCACCCGTATATCGGCGACATGGCAGTGAAAGTGTTAATACGTTTTAGGTGATTGTGAATCCTAAAATGAGTTGAATTCAACGTTTGGGCTAATTCTTAAACAGTTACTATTGGATTTTGCTCAACAGTAATCCGTAAAACGTCTTCATCTTTAAGACTGTACTTTCTAGCACGAAACTCTTAAACCTTCTTTGACACTGATTTACACTGATAATTTGTCCATACACCTCAGATATATTCTTCACCGCTACAATTGCATTATTTCCTTTATTAAACTCATACAAGATAACATGCCGAATATGTGTTTTCTTCCATCCAGTTTAAACGTTTGTAGGAACTTCAATAATCGCTCTACACTTGCAAACTTTCGATACAACATCGTCTGATGGTTCTTATTTACAGTAGTATACAGGTTGTCAGTAACATTTGAATGGTTATTTTTGTTATAACTCTTTTATAAAGCTTCAAACAACCTATCTTTATATAATGTTTTTTTTATTTATACCCTCAGAATATACTGACAAAGTTTGATCGAAAAAAACTGGGACACCCTGTATATACTATGAGTTCCATTGTTCTAAACTCAGCTCAGAAAACTCGCTTTACATATGCGATAATCAAATACTTCTGCACGGTAAAACATTCGTACTTAAAGCTTGTAAAAAAAGTGAATTGAACTCACTTTTTAAAAATCAGCGTCGGAAGTATGAATGTTTCTACCACTCGAATGAATCTCTGAAACCTTTTCTGCGACAATTCGCACGGTGTACGCGGATGGAAAGCACAAGTCGCATTTTTCACTTTCTGATTTGTATGGCCGGCAATCGAAAGTCCAAAGCGAAGGCACGACGTGCGTGGAATTCTTTAACGTCCGTCTGGTGTCTCCGGAGCCCCATTCAAATTTGAAAGTGAGAATGGAGCTGCCGCGGACCACGTGCACGCGGGTCTCGTCGTCACGTGTGAACTGACACATCATAAACGGACAGAATACACAAACTATTTCTGTAAGATTCGAATAATTATAAGCTGTGCGCCAGACGCGGTGTCTACAGGCATTAAAGCAGGTCTACAGTCAATATTGTCCGAGTTATAAATAATTCTTTCAGCAGAAAATTATTTACATTTTTTTATTCAGCCCCTTCGGGGACTATCTGCTCTACAAATTCTGAAGATTATTTTAAACACTGTTTATGATGTTCCTGAGTGTTGCAAACTTGTAGATAGAAATAACACGTAACATTAAATTAGTTTGCTGAATATAGTTATTTAATGGATTTTCGCCTAAATTAAAGAATGAATTACTATAACTTCTATGATAAAGTGTGGAAACTTTAATGCGTATATCTCTTTACTTTCACACCCTTTACAGGAATAAAATTATTGCTTCAAATTAATTTGTAGTTTTCAATTATTCAGGTGAGTAGACTTGAATAATTATTATGGAAAAACGAAAAGATTCTGGGTTGCAAGAAGAAATAAATTTCACTCTACAATTTTCCAATTTTTCATCGTTTGTAAATTATGCGTATCTAGCAAAAGGATGCTCAAAAACGAACGTTGATTTTTGCTATGTTTTCATCTCTTTCGCGAATAGGTTCTCCTATTTGCACGTTGTCAAGCGCTATAGCAACGAAAAATAACTTTTACTGTATAATTTTTCAATTTTCTATCGTTTGTAAATCATTAGAACAACCCATAAGTAACGTCGCCTTCAAACCTAACCTCAAGAATAAATTATCAGTTATAACTAATTTTCATTCTGAAGATATTGATCTTTATACTTCAAGGTCTTATTCCACCCATCAAATAGTTCTACGATTCCTTCGCCAAAGTTGTCGCTTCCTTTAAATCTAAAAGTAACAAAAAATAAATTTCACTCTTAAATTGTCTATATTTCTACCGTTTATAAATTATACATATCTAGCAACCGGAGACTCAAAAACGAACGCTGCTTTTTACTATATTTTCATCTTTTTTCACGAACGAGTTCTCCTCTTATTTGCACGTTGTCAAGCGCTGGAGCAACAAAAACTAAATTTCACTCTTCAATTTTCCAATTTTCCATCGTTTATAAATTATACGTATCTATCAAAGGGAAGTTAAAAAATGAACGCTGCTTTTTGCCATATTTTCATCTTTTTCACGGGCGAGTTCTCCTCTTATTTGCACGTAGCCGGTCGCCGAGAGGCGAAAGATGGCAGAAACGGTGCTTGGGAATCATAAATATGTCTTTGAGCACGATCGGTAACCGCTTTTTGCGTTATGTAAAGGCTTTCGCCTTCGTGGAAGTCTAACGGTCGCGGGCATCCTTGAGTTTAAATCCCGAGGCACGTGGCTGGGCTGACTTCCACGCAGGACTTCCACGGCATTCTCACGATCCGCGAAAATATGTGCACACTCGGGAGATAGCCGGCGTTGTAGATAGAAAGGATCAACCGCACCGAGTACACACATCGCCGATTGTTAACCCTGAGACCAAGCGAGGTGTATATCTCGCATCCTCCATTCCAATTTCGAATTAATTATAAAATTTCCGCTGTACGGATTCGATGAATATTTATACGGAACCGGGCGGTACTGGCCAACGACGTTTCATAGGCGACGATTGCGAAAAATGATATGAGATGAGATCACTGGCGGCACGTCGAAATTGATTTAGATTGCAACACGAGACAGACGAACTGATAAGGGCTAGCGAGAGTAAACGATGCCGATTTTAGAATCCTCATAATTGCCGTTATTAATTGATGTTTCGTAAGAGTGTCCTTTCACTCTCCTGGGTGTTCTGAGATAACTGCCGTTTGAAATAGGACCAAATTTTTATGTGACATATCGTAGTCACAGTGTGCCATTTAAAGAAAAGTTCTACGTTGAATATAGAAAACATTTCTCGGCTAGTATTCTTTCATACGGTTCGTGATTGAACTGCTTCTTCAAACTGCACTTAATATAAGTGACACTTCAAGCAAAAGGTAACTTCAATTCGATTGTTGACCCTTCAGTTGTCTCCAGGTCAAATCATAAGTCGTTACTGAATTAACCTTTGTTTAACTCAGGAGAATAATAATAGAAAATATGCCTGTCAATTTAAAGCAAAATAGTTGATACTTAAATAACCTTTAAAAAATAATAGAATGTTATTTTTATATAATTTGATTCTATAGTAGGGTCTTGAATGTAAAATGCATAGTAGTGTGATATTAAATACACAGTATCACTAAAGATAATATTAATTTTTTAGGATGATCGATGTTTGAATAATCGAGATTCTACTGTACATGAAGAACAGAACAAAATGTCTCCGCTACCATTGGTAAAGTGCCATAAAGTTCGTCATTTATGTAAGTGTTACTTCAAACCGTACTTCAGAAGTGACAATTCAACCAAAGCTAACTTCAGTTCAACTGTTTAACCTTCAGTTACCCCAAGGTTAAATTACAATTGGTCACTGAGTTTATCTCTATTTTATCCAGCAGAATATTACTACGAAAATATACAATTCCATTTAAAGAAAACACCTAGATCTGCAACTAACCTTTAATAAAACATTCAAATGTACATTCCATACTGTTCGATATTACATAAAGAATAGTACTAAATGTCTCCTCCTCCATAAAGTCGTTATTTCAAACAGCACCTATCTTGTGACACCCCCTAAAACCTATAACAAGCTTCATATTTCAGGAAGACATTATTGTCGTCGAAACTTCTGATTACTCAGGAAATTAGTAAAAAAGAAACAGAAAAGGAAGTGAAGCAGCAGGAAAGGAGATGCGAACGGTCGATAAAGCAAAGGAAAGGCACGTGGACGAGTACAGAACGGTCGATAAAATCGTCACGATTGTTCCGTAAACAACACGTGACACCGAGGACAGAAGGGACAAGGCAAAACGGGTCGACAGCGACACTCATTAATCAATTTAGGGCGGTAAGTCTGTTCATAAGCGCAGGGGAAGAGAAAGGAGAGAGTAAAACGGATGACGGTAAAGGACAGAGGAAATTGAGACGAGACACGCGAGACAGAGAGAGAAAGAGAGGCGACAGGGAGACAGGAAAAGGAAGGATGGTAATACGCGATCGGATCTCGTTGGATTTTATATCTTCCTATCCTCTTACCTCGGTACTTCTCACTTCCTGCCGGGCCATAGGGATAATTGAAATTTCCTGACTGAACCACCAAGACAGCACTGTCTCCAGGCGCGAAGGAACGAGGAAGAAATAAACGGGAGAATTATACTTCTGGTTAGTTGGAGAAATATATGAAGTGTAATCCAATGCTTTATCTTGATACGGCAAGATTTACAGGGATTCCCGTAGAGTCGACATTGGGAATACGTAGCTCCGTTTTAATTGAAATTTATTCTCGTTCGCCAGTAGCCGAATCGTTTCTTAACACGTCGACTGTCACGGTGAAAATTGCCATACCTGGTCAGGCACACTGTAAAATAGTTTCTTCTACATAGACTGTTAAGTATAGAAATATTGGACTGTACGTCCGTATACTTGTTATTTTCTAGAATTATTTTGGCACTGTATCGGTCAGAATTTTAAGAGAATTAATGATTACTTAATTCTGTAATATTTGACATAAGGAACCACGTAACCATGCGAGGCAGTCGACGTGTTGAACGACCCCTGCAGATTGATTACCTGCCATACGAAGATGCTAGAGTTCCTTCGAACTCATTCGTAGAACTCGTTGAAAGAAATAGGATGAGGTTATTGAATGTATGCTCATGAGTGAAGGTAGAGATATTCAACTGTTTAATTCGTGAAACAATTTTTGTACAATTACTCATACTGTACGTAACATGATACAGTTTTTTATACGGGTCACTCGGCTACATACTCGCGTATTCCGTCATCCAAGAGTTAACATAACCTATACAATCAGCCGAAAGGACACCGAATTCCTTTGTTACCGACTGAAAATCGACGAGTTTGCAAATATAAAAAGGAAGATACAATATTTAATCTAACCTCTTTCCTACAGAAATCGTGAAATGGTTACCTAAATCTTTCAGTACTCGCAAGGGACCACCGCGAACCCTAACTCGCGGATTGGAATGAAACTTTGTGGTTGGGTTAGGTTGAAACAATTAACACGTTGATTGTCAACCTTTATTAGCTGAAAATGACAAACTTTCTCAATTTGTATACAAAATGAGTATAATTTCTAATTCTACTCGCTTTCATCAATAATATTAGTAATTTCCATTATTTTTCACTGATCCTCTTAAATTTTATTAGATGTATTTATTATTTTATGCATAATTGAATAAACAGTGATCCCATCTGGGTGCAATCGGCAGTCAAAGTGTCAAGAGCAATAGTACTGAACTCTAAAACTGTACATTTGCATAAACATCCGGAGTCTAATTATAACCGTCTAGGACATAGTCGTCCGAAGCGTTGTTATGCGGCGCATGACTATATGCAAAAGTTTTCGTATATTTCAGAGCCGATGAGAAACGTGTTAACGGGCACTAAGTGTTCAGCGAGGAGTCAAAGCTCTTAGCTCGCTCCCCAGGTTTCGTTCGCGATTAGCATTCAACGTATCGGTTGGCGAGTTCCCTAGCCTTTTCGAATCTGCATGTGAAACTACTGTCGGAGGTCGAGGACGTCCGGTCGAAATTTCCAATCGACTGGTTCAACCTCCACGAGCTTCGAAAGCGCGGCTTCTTGTCGCGAGGCGAAATGAATGAACCAAGCTCTCGCCGCTCGGCTTTTACTTGAAAGGTGGCGACACAAGCAGGTGCTGCGCAACAGCTGCCCCCTTTGTCTAGGACCGTGAACGTTGGATCACATCGATGACAATTAAGGAGTTATCCTACTGTAAAATTTTTTAAAAATCGAAAATCTTTTTTACGAGGCACTTCAGCCTCTCACAGCCCGGGTTCCTATGATGATAGCTGCGAGGGGTTTTCGGGTGTCAGCCGTGTCCTTGTGGCGTTGTGTTCCTAAGTTTGGTCAGTATTTCAGCTAGCTTCATCAGGGCTTAAAGACGCACCTGTTTTTATTGTTTTCGAAAATAGTCTGAAGTCCTGAAATTAATTTGCAACAGGTCCCATGTGGATATTCGAAATGTTCTTGAAGGTATAGCGTTCAGAGTGGACTGATGTACCTAGGTGTAGGTAGATGTAGATAAAATTCAAACGCGTGTTTCTCTAAACTATGTTGTCCAAAACGGTGTACTGAATTTACTTTGTTTCCTGAAAAAGTGACTTATGCTACTTTGAAAATTTGAGACTCAATTATGAGCGGACCTCTCCCTTATGAGATCGTGCAGCTGGATCCAAAAAAGAGCTACCCATATGAGCTCTTTGCTTTGTAAAACATCACAAGTCACTTTTTTGGAACAAATGGGCTAAGACTGTTTTGAATACAAATAGATGTGATCTTTTTATCTAGACACACTCTATTGTCAATGTCTCTCAGAATACTTGCTTTCCGGTCAACAGAAGTTTAATTTATCTACAATGAAATTTTTTCGCAGTCGACTTATGCCACTTTTAGAATAAACATATTTACAATTCCGGTTAATATTTAAATTTCAAATGGCCGAATAGCAAGGATTCTCAGAGAAGCTGACAATAAATTGTTTCCAGATATAAAGAATATTTCTATTTGTAGCCGAACTGAACACATTCGCTACTAACATCACAAGTATGTGACAGCGATAGTTTTTCATTTTATAGTCACATGAACAAATAAAGCCACGTACAGACTTGTAAACAGATGAACATATAATTGATGCGCTTGGTCTGAGGTTAGATTGCTATACTTCAAAGTACAGTAGCGAACCAATATGGTTGTGCCCTGATAAATATTTTAAGATGTATCACAAAATGCAAAGAAACTGCATGTCACCTCGAAAAATAAGTTTGCATTAATTACTACTTAATTATTATTTTCCACCAAATAATCTGTTCATTTTTCCTAAAAACCGACGTGTCATATATGTGTGACGTGTCATCTACATTGAAAATATTTTTCAGACAGCCCAGCGTCACATATTTGTTGAGAAACATGCTATTCCTATTTACTACATTCTACGTGTGTATATAAGTGATAATCTGCAGTATATTCATATAACACGGTACAGAAGTTTACACATTTACAGTGTAGCAAAGCTCCCGTAATTGACAGTAATTGTCTTAACTATAAAATATTAGTGCATATAATTGTCAATTATTGTGCAAACGTACAAAAAACAAAGCATGATCTATGGTGAACGTTTTCTCCACCCCACCCTGCGAAGTCCGTTTCCAAAATTGACTAGTACCAAATTCAAGATAAAGGGCTCGCACCTAGTACCAAGTACGGTACAGGATGCGATGAACATCTACTCTCCCTAGGTATGTTACAAACCTCTTCCCTAAAACGATGAGTTACCTAAAAGTAGATCCACGTAAAACTCTGCTCTTCCGATTTTACGTAACAAATATCGTCCCCTTCTGCCTCGCGGAGGGTTAGTGAACCTAACGACGAGCTACCAAAAAGTACATCTACGTAAAACTGCTCTTCCGATTTCACGTAACAAATATCGTCCCCATCTCCCTCGAGGACGGTTAACGAATCTAACGATGAGCTACCAAAAAGTGGATCCACGGAAAACTCTGCTCTTCCGGTTTCACGTAACAAATATCGTCCCCATCTCCCTCGAGGACGGTTAACAAACCTAACGATGAGTTACCAAAAAGTAGATCCACGTAAAACTCTGCTCTTCCGATTTCACGTAACAAATACATATCGTCCCCATGTGCCTCGCGGAGGGTTAACGAACCTATTCATCGAAACCGATTTCCGTCGATGCACCATCGCACGTTCGTTCCCCTCGTAGAGTTTGCCGCGTTTCACGACGAAAAATCGAACGTCTCGTGAGAAAGGGAGAAAGGACGAAGGCAGCGAGTGCGGCGACGACGGTGTGCGTGTTGCGTATGGACATCTGCCGAAGTTCCGAGGCTTTCTCCCCTACTTTCCGGCCGCTTCCTCGCCTTCTTGTTCCCCCGTTTTGCAACGAGCAGCCCTTCGCAGGCTACCGGCTCTTCCTTTTTCCTTCTTTCCTTCCTTCCGTCCGCCTGTCGTCCGTCACGCAACAATAAGGTCATTGCGCGTGTCCCGGCCGATGTGTCCCTCCTTGAGCAGCGTCCATCGTGTCCCGGGACCCATGGTCATGGTTTGTCGGGAAAACCAGACGGCACCCAGGCTGCTGCCATTACTTTCGTATCCTTTCAAGATCGTATCGCACGGACACAGCCTGTCTCGAACAAACGCATCGACGCTCGAGGAAATAAAGAAAACGGACGCTATGGGACGATCCTCAAGGCCGACAGAGGCAACCGAATCTTCTATGAGAAATTCGGTGATAACCGGACACCGTCATGATAACGGACCACAGAGGTGAACGCACGGATTATATTATTCCCACACGCTTTCATCTGGCGAGCTTCGAATTTTTTATGCCGGACAGTCGAAACCGAAATCGATAGACCCGGGCGTTCTGATATCGCCTCGAGAGGCGCCAAGGTAATAAATTAGGGTAGTTTAGGCATTCCCTTGGTAGGGTAACTGGAGTTCTTCGGTTAGGAGTTGGGTAAGATGGTTGGTGTTTCTTTCGGAGGTGTTCTTCGAAAGTGTTACTTGATATGTTGCGCAAGCGAGTTCTTCGGTTTGTATTAATAATATAGGAATTATACTGTTTTTGTAGTTATGATGATGGTAATACTTGTTTATTGGACAGTGATTAAATTCAATAATTTTTAAAAAAAGGAAACTGTATGTAACGATTTGAGTCGTTTATACAGGATGAGCAACATATTTGGTACAACCAAGAAGAAAGTGATTCCTTAAATAAAAATCGAATGTCGAAATTATACAATAAATTTGTCTCGCATGAAGCATCGTTTTCGAGCAAAGCCACTTTAAAATTTCATCAGAATTCACTTCTACTTGCATTTATTATTATAAACATCTAGTATGAAGTTACCTGTTTTTAAAATCTCGGGTTTATGCTATAAACAGTTTAAATTTTGTTCAGTTTAAGGGAATAGAATATTGTGATTCATTTGATCAACTGAGAACTGACTCTACGTTAATAAAAATTGATAAATCATTAATTCGAAAAGCACGATTGTGTATATAAAAATAAGCTCAACGTGTCTTCTTGTCCTGTCGAATATCATTATTTTTCATTATTTTTTAAACGTTATAAAAAAGTAATGGACACATGGAACAAATTAATAATTTTCTAAAAAAATGCGAGTGAATTTCCTGATCAACCCAATACCATACAATTTAAACCGAACAATCCTCTCCAAATTGTTTAATTGTGTAAGCTGAAAGCGACACGACTTTCTACGCTTTCTACAATTCAATTCAACATGAGCCTAATTTTTATTTAACCCTCAAAGACCGAAATTTTTGGGGGAAAAAACGTGCTTCGTGTGCAGGAATTTGACCCAGTAGAACACGCATTAAACTGAACATTTCATTATAATAATATGTATGAACGCAATTGTTCAGTTGTTTCAGTGTTCTAAAACTGTAAAATACGTAAAGGTATTGTAAAAAGACAAAACGAGGTAATAATTGATCCGAACACATACTTTCATAGCGTACAATAAACAGCTGTGCCTGGACTGGTACACAGTGGTCCGTAGCACACGATGATCGATTTTTCGAAACACATATATGAATTGATCATCCTAAAAAGGTTAATAATAGTTGTAGTTATTTATATTTCTTACAAGCTCTGTTCGACCTTCTGAAATATTTTACAAATAGTATTTATATTCACATAAATAACTGAATTTAAGTGTCACATGCATATGGATGACACGACTATCAAAGTGTTAATAGAGTCAAATCAATGTTTCGCAACACGTCGACAGAAAAAGCGACGACACCAAATAAATCTGTACGCGATCGATATCTCTCCAGGAAGCTATTTTTCACCGACGGAGATTGGAGAAAACGTTATCTAGGGTGCGAGTCAATGTTTCTCCTCGGATATAACGGGTCAAGAAGAGCGAGGGTCAATGCAACTGTTATCGTCCGGCCCCTTCGGTCGCGTGCGACGCCGGCACAATTGATTCTGTCGTCGATTTTCCAAAGTTAGAGACCAGGTGCAAAGGATCCATTCGTCCCTTTGCCCGTCAGCTGCTACCCCCACGACCCACCCCCTCGACACACGCCATCGCGATGAGCCCCGCGTTCCTCATGATTCCTGCCTTTAAAACCTCGTGCCGCGGAGCTGGAGACCCAGAAGAGGGAACGCCCTGGTAAAATATGCGGAATTTAAGCGTAGACCGGTGCACGGGATCCTACGAGCACGTTGCTCTATCACCGGGAGGACAGGTGACCGTGACAAATCACCTAAGCAGAATGCACCATCCTCCTTGTTCCAATTTCTAATGGCGCCACTATTTTTAGATTATCTCCCGGAATCTATTTTTACCACCCGAATGTTAGCCCTCATTCGTCCCTCGCGTCAATTTGACACGTTTTTCTCAGAAAAATGCGGTATGACTTGCATTACGCTTTATTATTTATGAACGATGCGCCCGAATGTACAGAATTTTCATTTTTTTTTATTTTAGATAAAAGAATTTGCAAATTTAACTATTTATCTGTTCATTGCATTAATTTTTCACCATTGTGTCAATTTGACACCGAGGGACAAATTCAGTTGGGAAAATAAGGGATGAATGAGGGTTAGCTTCTTGATATAAACCAAAATTAATGTTGCTTGAATTTTCGATCATGCCTGAATTGTAGAAATAATGTATGATGATTCGTTAACAGTGATGACGTTCAGAAAATGTAATACCTTCTTTCCATTTTCGGCACCAGTAGAAAAATTATTTTTATATGTTTGTTTCACCGAATAACATTTAATTTAGCCACTATGTTGAATGTGATTTCAATTATGAAGTATATACATCTTTTCAGTTTATTTTGAAAATTCCATTACAAGTACCGAAACAGCTTCAAACTTTTTGAGTTCTGCTGCTGTGAGATCTCTCGACACCTAATCTGTTGCTGAGTGAAATGAACGAAATCATGCGAAATCATTAAAAATTTACTTTTAAATAATAACTAATGGCAGAAATATAAATGAGTTCTGAACTACTAAACGCACCCAACAAGTTAAGGCTTCACGCGCACACGCATAGTGATTCATGCACAACGGTACGCCGTCGTCAGCACTTTTCGCAAGTGCAGCCAACGACGACATACCGTTGTTCGACGGTAAAAGGGTTAATCTGCAATCGAAAATCGTATCAAGACTTCTGCAATCATCCAATAGAAAGCGAAACGTCGAGTAGTTCTGTGGCCGATCAACCGTTCGATGACATCACGGTTGTGTCATGTTAGCGGTACAAGTGCAGGGTAATCGCACCGAGGTATTACTCAATGAACCGTGTACTCCTGGCCGACGAGTCTAGCGATCTTGCGGCCGCGGTGATTCATTCATGACGGTAAGGAATCCACGGCTGGCGACTCGTTCAAGGTGATAAGACGAAAAAGGCTGAATGAAGGAGACGAGTCAAGATCAAGGCCAACGCGTTCCGGAATCTTCCTTCACGGTCGCGGTGAAACTCCGACAAAACAGGCGCGCGAAAAAGGAAAGCAGAAAATCGTCGAATAAATTTCAACGGCGCGATAAAGCGGCGGCGATGGAATATTTATAAGATGGCGAATTCGATACTCGCAGGCAAAGTCGGTACGTTCGAAAGAAAAGAGTACCTATCGGACGACCATTGGAATTAGAAAGTGTCCGAGAGAAGTCGGTCGGAAATGTACCTGTAGTCTTCTAGCTGTCCGAGCAATGGTTGTTTCTACTACTTGGAAACACGTTTCGAAAGTACAGATTAATCATGGCCCCATCGGTGATGTCTAAACTGCGAATGTTTATATAATTTTAAATATTCGAATAGGTGAGAAATGTACACTCGATAAAATAGGTGAAATACAAAATACAGTTTATAAAAATTGAAAAACTAAATACATTTTCGACGGAGTTCCAATTCTGTAACTAGGACGAGACGTTTTTAACCTTGGTAGTTAGCCAAGACAAGAACACTTTTGTAAAAAAAAAAAGCTTCACTTTAATTACACAATATTTTAATTCATTTTTAAAGAATAGATTGGCCGTAAACGTCTGGAAAAGAGAGAGATAAATCTCAACTAATTTTCTATTATACTAAAAATATGACCTAGCAGGACATTGAAATAAATACCGTTATTTACGGACTGTGCAGGAAAAAAAGATGCAAAATGGAAATAGTAGAATATTTATGACGAGCAGTGCCCGACATCCGTCCGGAAAGGGTTAAAATAAATATTAACATTTAGAAACCTATATTTGTTTAAACATTCTAAGTCTAGTGATGTTTGTTACAGAGAACGAATGATGAGAGAGAATCGATCGACAGAGCTGTTGAAGATTTCCTTGTGTTATTTCCTTGATTTCTAATTGCATCATAAAAATTCCACGATAAAGAGATAAAACTGTCGTCCTAATTAGGAGAGCGACCTTCCGTCAAATTCTCCGCTTTGTGTCTAAGTCTACCGACCATTAACTTCCACGGATCGGAAATATGGTTGGTCATGCTGCGAAAGGGATACGAGATATCCAAAGATCAGTTCGTATGGTTGGAACATGGAGCGTAGAGTGTATGGATAGGTGCACAGGGTGTTCTATTTTCCTCTTTCCAGGAGAATATTTTCGAAATTATCAGTAATATTGAAAACTTCAGAAGTTGAATGATTCCGAGAGTGACATAATGGGTGTTAACAATTTTTTTTTGTAAGCGGTTAAACCTTATATTTGAAATAGTATTAGGGTGCTTCTGTTGAAAAACTCATAGTTAAGGAAATATTTTGATTTTAATTTTAATTTTGTGAATTGCTATTCGTGGCTTGTAACACAGAGAATATACTTTTTAATAAAACCATTAATTATTGTAATAAGCTAATCAATGCAATTTTTTCATCTCTGTAGAAAAGGGTTAGGGTGCTTCCGAAAAGTTGATAGTTCAGTTCTTCGATGAACTGAAGCCATATTGATGACTTTATAAATATGAATTTTAAAAAATACATGTCCGGTTCATTATTAAATAGTTTTCAATATTAATGTTTGATCTTCGATGTTGGATAATGAGTAAACTATTGTGTTCGTCAACACTATTTGGCAATAAACAGGTCAGTGTATGTGTCAACACTAGTTGATAGTGAGTAGACAACTGTGTCAATTAGTACTATTTGATAATGAGTAGATCACTGTGTTAGTCAACACTATTTAATAGTGAATAGATCGTTGTGTTAATTGTAATAGTAATATATGTAACGATGAGTAGACCATTGTGTTTGTCAACAATATTTAATAGCAACTAGATTATTGCATCTTGTAAATACTATTTGATACTGACAATGAGTGTATCAGTACATTTATATAATTTATTTGACAATGAGTAGAACATTGTATTAATCAACACTAGTTGATACTAAGTATACCATTCTGTTAATCAAGACCATTTCATACTGAATACACCATTATATTTATCAACTTTATTCGATAGAGATCACATCATTGTACTTTCCATTGCTAATATCTCACCAACACATTCAACACATACGACGATGTACTTCTTTGTCCAGCATCCACCGCTCTATCGATTTTCGTGAAACTACATAAAGCGTCCCATTAAAAAAAGACAAGCCTCAAATCTTGAAAACTGCAAGCGATACAAAAAAATCCAACAGTACATCATACGAATAACCTTTAGAACTACGTAATATCCATATATTATAAGTGAACTTGTACTAAAATCATTATTCATGAAGCTATCGACGCAGCTCTAGTTACGTGCCCCACCCTGTACTTATGGGACACCCTGTATAAGAACGAACGGCCAGCCAACGACATCAGGGTAGAAGTCCTTACGAGAGACATCTGGCTACCACCTGCCTCGATGCCCTCGCGCTGCCAAACTTCCCCCCAATAGAACTCTCCCCGAGCATGCTCGCACCCGCTCCTATGACGCATGCATGTGGATGCACGTGTATGCATGTGGATGCACGTGTCGGCCGCCTCACGAGTCTGCGTTCTGCGCAGCAAATCGCCAATTCCTATCGCCGATTTCTCTAATCACAACCGATGCAATTTTAATCACAATACAGTAGAACCTCGATTTTCCCAACTCGGGTTGGGAATGGTCCTTGTTACTATTTAAAACTAAATTTTTAATGGTTTCGCGTTATCACTTTGAATAAGGGTCATCCTATGTCAGTAACAAGCTAAAATGATCACTAATAACAATATGTAGTCGATTTTATGCCATTGCATATTTTGCATTCTAAAGTAAAATTATCGTTTTTATGCGAAGTCTAGTCACAGTGTGAGTTATTCTGTTATTAATGACAGTACGGATAATCCAGGTCCTACTGTATTGTTTGAGGTTTTCGGGTGTTTGACGTGTCCAGAAGGAAAATATTCTCGACGTTTTGCCAGTCTCTCGTTAATCTCGCTTATGTCAGAACCGTTCATCTGAGCCAAAGAGGGGAAAGGGAGACAGGGTGGTGATAAAATCGTGGTATATACCCCCACTGTATGGTCGATTCCTTGTACATAAAGAAATGATAGCTACATGAATTTTCTCAAAGACAAAGCTTCGAGCGAAAAAAATGTATTCTGCGCATTTGATTTATTTTTTTTCTCGATTCCACCACGATTTCCTCCTCACTTTGTGTAGTGAACATTTGAAGGGTATCCTCAAGTGGTGTGCCATGTGATGTTCGTTCGTGGTATCGCGACACCTGGAAACAACCAAGTGCACAGCAACGCGATGCCGAATTCTCTCTGATAGCAATCTAACAATTAGACTGCGGATACATATGCAATTTAATAAATCCAAATTGGTGAACGATGAATATTTAATAACTTAGGAAAATAAAAATTGCATATTTGAACTATTTCTACGAGCAAATGCAGTAATTTGCAAATTCTTTGCAAATTAACTATTTATCTCTTCAGTATATTAAATATTTACCATTGTGTCAACTTGACGGATGAGAGTTAAGTGATCATGATTAGACAGAGAATTCAATTTCGCACAACCATGTAGTAGATAAGACAGATCGCTACTCTATGCGCTGTCAGCCAGTCGAGTCTCGACGTACAATTTTATAACACTCTGCGCAAGTTCCCATAAAACAATTACAACATGCATGAATCACTCTCTTCATGGAGCTCTAAAAATAGAGAATTTCGGGAATGAATAGAGAAATAGTAGAATGGATTAAGAATCTACCCCTAACATCCTCTGCCGAATTCGTGCAACCCCGACGCGCACATATGTCACTCGGTTTCCTATCGGTGAACAAGGTGAGCAAGGGAAATTCCCGTGCCCCTCCGGGTGTCGTGGCAAAGAGAAAGAGAAAGAGAGAGGGAGAGAAAAAAAATAGAAGGCCAGCCCCTCTGGGTAGCGAGCTTCATCCCCCTCGTCTCTTGAGGTGCGCGTCGGTACCACCCCGCACCCCGCGAGGGGTAAATGCACGACGAACCAATTGTAAATCGAGCGAGGAGCCACCCGGTGCTCGTTCCCATGACAAGTGCGCGATGGGTATTTTCTCCTCGTGAATCTTTAATTCCACCGTGGGAATCGAGGCAGCATCGAAAATCGACCGGTCGATCCCGCTGCTGGGTGATCCCGTCGCACCTTGCTAATGCCGACTGATTAGAGAGGGCCCGTGAAGATTCCATCTACCCTCTGTCCATGCGACTGTCCTATCCTAGAACAGGACCCTAGGAATAGAAGTGACCATGCGTTTTTCTCATAGGAATTTTTCAGTATTCTATAAATTACAGTAGATTTTGGCTGTTTCTAATAATATTGGGATTAGAATGTTTGGACCTGAACCTCTTCAAAGATAAGGATACGCGTGTGTAGTGACAGATTTCAGAATTTTGGTAATTTTATGTGGTAATTGCTACGAATTTATGCTGAATGGATATAGCTTGAGTCATAAATATCTTCTGACATGTAATAGATTTTTTATTTTTAAACATGCAGGTAGTGTATCTATGCCGTTGATGTTAATTTCATATCAGAAAGTAAACAATCCTGAAACTGAGACATGCCGCAGAAGTACACAAATTATTCTTTAATGAATTATTTAATAAATTGAAGAAGAACAGCTGGAAGTTATTTATGACTGAAGCTAATTGGAGGGCTCATGAAGATTCCATCCACCCGTCCAGCCCTGCCACTGTCCCATCCTAGAACAGGACCCTAGGAATATAAATGATCACGCATCTTCCTCATAGGAGTTTTCTAGTATTCTATTATATGGACTGCAGCGTATTCTGGTTATTTATAATTATATCGGGACCAGAACGTTTAGACTCATGATAGTGGAAACAATTAACTAATATAGACGCAAAGATTATGCACAATTTTGAGACATTATTTATTCCTACACGTATTTTACAAAATATTTCGATCGACAAGTAAAGGATTTATTTGTTAATGCATAAAATAAATTATTCGTTATTTTTTATTTCCTTCTACATAGAAATAACTGCTTACATGGTACAAAGTCTACTGTTTTAGCACCTACTTTGGATTTTTAATAAATTACATATAAATTTACATTGATTCCAAATTGAATATTTTGGGAAACAAATAATACATGAACATCTCGGAAGTCATTCCGCAATTTGAACATAATTCATAACTGTTCGGTAATGACGAAAGTATTTGTGTAATATAATACTCATCTTCCGATTAGGGAGATCATTTTTATAATTCACTTTGATAACATGATATTTTAGTATTTCGAACGTTATATCAAAACTTAGAATGTCAGTGACATAATAATCATTATTTTCTTTAAATAAATAATTTCTTAATTCGATATTGCTCCAACTACTTATTTTATTTCAAATTACTTTAATCGCTCAACTCAAGAAAACAGAGTCAATTGAAATACATTAATTACGAAATATTGATTGAACTTATTGAATTCACTTTTAAATTATTATTTGGGCAGGGTATTCTTTTGGCAAAGTTTTGTTCTTCAGTATTTATCCCAAATAAACAACTGGCCCGATTAACCAAAATCCACTGTATTCTATTATTGACCTTCGATGCCATTATTGGAACAGAAAATAAAAGATTCGTCGATTTATTTCTTAACTCAATTAGTGTCTTCAACTATCACGAGATAGCACGTGCTTGGCCGACTCTGGAACGTCAAAGCCAATGAACCTCACGTTGACAATCGCTCGAACATCCAATACATAATGCATAGAGATGGACGATAAGTATACCGCTCCAAATAATTGACAGGTCTAATTTCTACATAATTTTGAAGAATTTTCCATTTCTGAGGAATGACGAGAACTACACGCATTCTAATGTAATTGCTTAAAATAATTAAAAGCTCAGAATTTTCTATAAATTGAACAATCTAGAAAATATCAATAACGAAGAAAATACTGTATGTATAATATCTGACAACTCAGTAAATAATAATTCACAGTACACGGCTTGTAAATCTTTCAAAATATTTAACACCTTCTTAACCGAGGAATCATTTAGCGCCTTCAAGGACACAGACCCGTGCACATTGACCTTTTGCCAATTCAAGCACTGTTCACAGAAACACAAAAAAAGAAATGATTAAGAATAAATATTCCCCAAATAAGACATCGTCGTGAATGAAAAGAAACCGGATCTTTTTACGAAAAAAAAATGAACTGCTTTAAAATAAAGTATTTTTTTATCAATACCCGGTATATCAACGATGGGTCAGTACAAAATTCATCAGGACATTCGATTTTGGTAAAAATCAACCGATTCGAAAGTTTTAGCTGGTAGTGTACATCTTCTACCAAAGAAATATAACTAAATCATTTTCTAAATTTAATAGATTCATCCCTGAAGAGGTATATTCTCCTGCAGTCAGCCTGGGCATCATGGTTGGAACGCTCAGCCACACAGGGTCCAAGAAAACCCATTGGAATGCTCCAAGCGAGGGATCATTAGAATTCATAATGCGACCGAAAGCGGCGTCGGTCTATCATCTGACCGGCCCCCGTCTAAGGGAGAACAATTCGAAAACATATGCTCGGTTGCTTTTCGAAGACTCAATAGAATATAAGAAGGAGTCGCAGCAGACGAGAAGTCGCATGCAAAGGCTTTTGCTAGGGCCAAAGTCGTTCCAGACCGCGGCGGGCTCTTTCTTGGCCGGAGCAGATGCTGGAAATCAGGCTCGCCCTTCTGCAGCACCCCGACACGATCGGCGTCGTCGACCCTCGAGAGTCTAGCGAACCCAGCATCGAGCATAATGATATCGACGAAGAAGAGAGGAACGGGCTGGCTAGCCGAAAGGTCGTTCGATCTTCTGTGGGGACTTCCTCAAGGGGCCCGCACGCGAATCTCGTCGGACCAACTGGAATCCCTCCGAAATTTGTTACTTGACATCTTGGGGTCGTCTCTCTCGTGTGTCGTTGCCTCACGACATTGTCCGTCAAAGGCTTCAAAGAAGAGCAGCTGCTTAAACGGTTATTTAATTGTCGGCCAGAGAGAGGACACTATCCTCTCCGTTACGAATTTAAAAGACCCACCAGACGATTCGAAGAATGTACACGCTTCGAGATGTTAATGCTCCAAACAATCGTCCCTGGGAACCCTCCTCGAAGGGCTTTTTGAATTTTCTCTATAATTAGAGGCATAAAGAGACTGCGGGAGCATGCTAAGTATACGAAGAACTCGTGCAACGAGGCTGCAACAGTCGCACGCTGGGAGATTCCCTTTTATAGGCTGGACAGACCTCACACGACGGTTGTGTACGAATGTGTATCTATTTCCATCGGATCGGACAACATTTCAGACGTATTCATCCTGCACGTTGACCCGTGAGATGGGATGGACAAGTCATCCATCGAGTATTCAGTATGTTCGAATAGAATTTATAAGTGATGCAAAGAATGTCGTGCAAATATATTCCTTGGGTAGAGTTTCATGTGTCAGGTCATTTCATAAGTCTTTGCATACGTGGTAGCAGCGATCTCTGCTTCCTAGCTGAGAAGTTTAGTATAGTTGACTTCTTAATAAAATTTGCAAAAAAATACGCCTGGACTTATGAAATGATCTGGTATTACGTGGAGGAATTTCGTACATTAGCACGTTCGCAACCACTGACGTAGTAGTTGGGTCTTTTTATAGACTGCAGCTGGTTACCGCTAACGTAGTCTCTTTTTATTTTATGGTAAAAATAATCAGAATATGTTTGAACGAATTTTTTAATGTATTTTCTGCGTGGAATGCGAAAAAATTCGCAAACAAAATCCAAATGATTCTGAACAGTATATGAGATGTCCAATTAAAATATATTATAATTGCACTCAATGAAAAAATCTACTATATAGAAAAATAAACCTCATTACACTATTTCATTTTTATTTACCACTTTTTTCTATCTGCAATGAAACAGGAGCTACATTCTATTTCAACATTTGCGGTCGCAAATATTTTGCAATTACTAATTATCTTTGGTCATTTTTACAAAAATTCTTAAGTAACAAAGCGTTTTACACTATTCTCTTTATATCGACTGTTGTATAATTTCTGCTTCATTGGTATTTGAGTACTTATTTTTCATCAGTGATAGGTATTATTTATTTGCTGTGCAAGTGCATTCTTGAAATGAATAAAATCACGTATACGTGACAGTGGCTGTCAAAATGTTAATACCGTGACTTTATTTCCTTAAGCATAACAGACGAAAACGCAGGGGGGTTATACCTGGCTACAATAAAATTTTATGACTCAGAACGTACCCTGCGTGCCATCCTATCTATTTTCGACAACAATTTTTACAACACTTTGTAGCATAAACTGGATGTTTTGTATGACCCCACAAAGACAGCTAATACCATACTCCAGGCTTAAAAACATAAAAACAACTACAAATCTCCTTGCCCATAATCAGAGAATCAAAGTAAGTGCATACATAATCATTCAAATTTCTAAATCGTTATTTCCATATGACAAAATATATTCCATTTAATTTCGATTTATTTCTACACAAGGAGTCACTTCTCTATACTATCACGAATTTTTTCTCCGATTTTATACAACAAATAGAAATCAAGAAAAGAAAGCAGAAAATCCCACCGTCTCTAAGAATTTAAACACTAGTTAATAAAAAAAATGCTGTGTATAGCGTTCGGAGCGGAGCTGCGTCGCGATAGACCTTCAACTCTAGACCAACCGTATCTAAAGGGTTAACAGTTTGATCAGAATTCTCCTACGCGAAATCTCCCTCTGAACAATGGAGTTCCTGTTGGCAACACGTAGGTATCGCTAAGAAATCCAATCACGCGTTTCCTGTCCTATTCTACCTGTGCAAGTAGCGTCCTGCGTCAGAAAGCGCATGAAAGGCGGAGAAGATATCTCAGAGATCGAGACGGATTTCCACGAAACGGTCGAGACAGTTTACGGGATGAAAGTCGCCGCTGGATCTGGATGGAAACACGTGCCGGCGATCTCTAATCCCGTGTCACGTGGACTCGACTTAGGTAGACCGGCCCGAACCTTCCCGCGACTTCCATCCAACTCTCTTTTCCCGTTCTCTCGTGAAATGTTTGCGGAGCTACCACGTGGTCCGCGTTAACATTCCGCTGCAACTTCGGGTTTCCACGCGTTTCACGCCTCTAACGATCCTCCTGTTCCCAGGATCTCGCCTAAGTGCGAAGTCTTTCAAAATTCGACGAGCCTTTGTTGCCACTGTCTCTCTCTGTCTCCGAGCGGTCTCTCCTTGAGTCCATTTTTTTGCTCGTCTGATGATTTCGCGTATCTCCAGCCGGTTGGAATCTTGATTTACCAGATCTACTTCTTCCGTTTTATTTTCTATTTGATTGTCGTCAGAAGCTCGCGTTAAGCATTCCGATATCAGATTCGGTCGCTGAGAATATTTAATTAATTTTTTCAATGGAACACGCTGTATTTTTGGAAGAGGGTGATAGAGTATAATGAGACAAGTCTTAATTTAGTGCTGTGCCGAGTGTGACCTTCATGAGACATTTGCGAATTGAATAATAAAGTTGATGTAATTGTTCAGATTCAGTGTACTGAACATCAGTACGTTCCTGTGTTGTTTTACTGTTTTTTTGAGTGCTGTTATTAATAAGTCAAGCTGTCACAGCATCAAGTGTTGTTAACTTAAAACTTTATTGACTTTTATAATAGACTACCTGTTAAAATTTCAGACAGCTTTGTTGCTTATTTCACAAGTGGTTCCCGACAATTTTAATTGGTTACATTATAGACGGAATATTTCTAAATTCTAAATTCCTCAGACAATGACGAGAAAAACTTTGTATAAGCTCTATCAAAGAAACGTCACCGGAACGTCGAAGTTTTTATAAAATTTAGCTGAGAGGGTAAAAAAAGGCATTGCTCTTACGAAAATCCTACCCTCAAATTAACCATCCTGAACTTGTCTACGCACTTCTGCAGGTAAAGGGACACTCAAAGTAAAAAGGTGACCCGAAATAGCCAATACATACGATGGTTGTTATTCCGAACCAAGCGGTTAATATTATACACAAATCATATTACCTGACAAAGCGAAACAATTAAAGGGTCACGACAAAAACGACCCGTCAAAATTCGTTTTTTAGAAGACTAAAAAAGTACTCCAGAATCTTTAATTCTTCTTCAATAAATTCCTCATATTACACAATTGCCGTGTAGCAACAAAAGTAGTGTTGTCATCATAAGCATTGACAAGGATTGTTTTTCTTACAAACCCCTCGATTACTATCTCACAGAAGAATGAATATTTTACATACCCAAAATTTTTTTAGTCGAATGCTCCAAAATAAAAAATATTAAAAACAATTCAAACCGCGGAAAGTTAACGTTGAAAGGACCAACAATTCGACAGATAGATGTCAGTCTAGAGGGCGTTAGCGATTGAGTCGTTACGGGAAATAGTTCGAGTGGCCGGGGAGTTAAAGGACACGCGCAAACTCGTCCGCCAGCAAACGAAAAAAACGGCAAGGGAATTCTCAACGGGTTCGATCTGAAACCGGGTTTAAATCTCCTTTAGCCAAGAACGAGTCTTCCCGGCTGTAGACCTGCGAGAGGATCCCGGGATGTAGGGGCCCGCACAGTCTTTCCCTCTGGCGTCGGGCGATAAACGAGCCCGAAGTGGGATATCTGCCAGGCAACAACACGAGGGATAGGCCAAGTTCCTTTCGAGGTGCCTGCTGCTTTTCTTTTCTGCCCGGCCTGCGTGTTTGTCTCTCTTTTTCCAGTCTCCCGGCCCCGCAGCATCGAACCTACTGGGTGACTTTTTAAAAATATTGTCCGTCTATCCCGGCGCATTGTAATGACGGGTGCCCGGGCCTTCGATCGAACCTTGTTCTCAGAAAAATCCATTTCACGCGGGAATCCTCGGTTCGTTAGAGGAATAACGATTTCCAAGTCCGATAAGATCGAACGATGCTGCTCTCTGATGGTCTTCAGATTTGAGGATGGAACGTCTTAAACGGTGATGTTTATAAATGAACTCTTTATTTTGAAAGTGGGGTGAGTCAGTTACCCAGGAAAAATGAGATCCTGCTGTTTCGGTTACAAATGGATGTGATGTCTTAATCTGACAGGAATTATTATCAATATCTTGCAGAATTCTTGCTGTTGGATATGAACAGGAATTGAAAATGCGTTTACTTTGAAAGTGTCATAAGTCAACTTTGCAAAAATGTAGTTTTACATAGACGATGTTATGTAGAAGAAAAATTTCCTGTTGTCCTTAGTTTGAATAAAATGTTAATTTTGAAATGGCTTAAGTCACTTTATTGTTATGAAGAGAGGTTGGATCGTTAAGATTTGTAGAAACATAATTATAAATGTGTTACATATTGATGTAGAGTTTTCGAAATATTTGAAACTTCAGTGAACCATATTGTCACGTAACTATGTGATACATTGCTGTTATGGTGAGATGTCCCCACGTCATATAAGTCTCAAGATTAACAAAGGGAGTCGTTGACGTCATCGATTCCGATACAATTTTTCGAAACTATCGTATTAGAATTATAAAACGCAAATTTCAACAATTTTCATGAAAATACATTTAAAATGTTAAAATGCTACGATGAAACAATTTCTACATCCTATTCGTAACCACATTATATTAATTTTTCGAAGGTATAACTAGTGTTCAATTCTCATTCGATATACATAATTATTTTCAATTTTCTTATCAAATATAATTCAATTTAATTTAATATTACTGATGTGAAGAAATAAACATAACTTTTATTTTCTAAGAAATGTCTACAATTTGGCTTCCATAATTTGATCATATATAATGATCTATCACTATAAAATTGTATAAAAATTAGCGACTGCAAAGTCTCGTACTCATTGTCAGTAAGTCAATGGACGACAAGTTTATTGGTCCCGCGATCGCCAAGACTTATTTTTGTCGGTAGCAGGTATATTACATTTCCGATTGCAATAGAGTGTCTCGATTTCAAAGTAAATATAAATATCGTTTGTAGAACGACCAGAGCGAAACATGTGCCAAGGCTGCCACTACAATCTACCCTCAGATAAGGCCGCATCCTTTGATATCGACGCTGTAACGGAGATTTCCGTTGTTCGCGGCAAGACGCTTGGAATGCTTGCTGTAGGTCCAAACTTGAATTCTGTTTCGACAAAATACGCGAATAATGGCTGGTTGCACTGACAGTTCGCGTCAGATAGTAACAATAAGACAATTTGAACACGTCATAACGTGAAACAAAGTATAACCTACAATGCCTGTTCAAACTCCGTAGAATTGGAATCTCTGATGACATTACAAAAATGTACGATTTATAAACCAAACAATGTTTCAAAAATGTCAAGTGCAATTTCAAGTATTGCCAAAACATCTGGCCGAACCACCGCTATACTCTGCTGTTGGTGCTGCTGGAAAATTTTATATAGGGTCTTTCAGGATATGTTGGCATAACTTCGCATAAAAGTTGTTAAAATACATTTATTCCAACGTTGTCATCTCTTCACTGATTATTATTATAATATCGGCTTTATTTACATTTTGTTGTTCAAAAGAACCTAACCTTAACACGGTTCGTGCCGCGTGTGGGTCGCATGCGCCTCACGCATCGACTTGTGCCAATATTTTTTCACATTTAAATTAAAATGAATACCACAAAGTATGTCATAAGGTAATTCAATGTTTGTATTTTTAACGCTTTGAATTAGATCATTCCATGAGTAATGTCATTTTCAAATCTAATTTCAAATAAATCCACTGACTTTTAGTTATCATGACTTCTATTGCATTCCATTGCACGTACAATCTCAACATTATCTAACCTATATTTTGAAAACAAGAAACGACATCAGTGCGCCAGTCTACAAGGAACTTTTCCCTGAATCAGGGAACGAGTTAATGCACAAGTTCAAAGGACAATAAGTCTGAAACAAAACATTTACGGAGCCATGTTTGTTTAACATTTTTCAGCGGTACGAGTGGCAGAGCATGTTGGTTTAGGTAAAGTACTTTAAAAGCACCCTGTAAATTCGGCGAACAGTGGAATGTCAAAGGAATGATCGTCGAAAGAAACGTCAGTAGGCACAAGTAATGAGTGGTGTATCTTTGCGCATGCGCTACTTACGCCTCAGTGGGTGGCGGTGAATAAAAGGACGAGTGATAGGCGGCAATATCCACGAGCTTCGCTGGCACGAGGAGTCCACTCGACACTACATCCATTCTCACGGGTATTCTTCCAGGAAAACTCGCGGTCAGGGTGCCCCGAATGGTTCGACGAGTCCCAAAAACTCGCTCCACGGTCGTTCACTCTGTCGGTACCTTTTCTCCGTCCTTTACATCGTAACGCCACGAACGGTCCTCGAAATTCTCTGTACCACTGTTTTCAGCAGTACCTCGATCAATTCTTCCTCATTCGCCGTTAGATCATATTCACGTTTCCACCGTTCGATAAAAACGGCTCTCGGTTCGTCACTTAGCGACGGTTACAATGTAAGTCTTTTACGTTCCCACGAGAACACGCGAAAACATAAGAACCTCGTGTCTCTCCGTCCTCGTCGGTCTTTCGCAACAGTGCACCCTCGTGGTCGAATATTCTCCTCGTGGATCGCCGTTAAATCGATTATCCTTATTACCGATCGACACGAGAGATCGTGGAGGGGACGGGGGCGTACGCGTCGCGACAGTGCGGGTTCACTTAAACGGGGAAATTAGAAAAAAAAAAACTAATGGAATCTGCGCGAAAATTCAATTTTCCCCGTGGTGAGCAATGTCGATGATTGAAACGCGAATCCTTGTAATCAGCAGTTAGTACGTTCCTTTGCGTCGGTTCTTGAGCCTCCACCACGAGTGTCCATAACGCGGAAAAGAATAACGATGGTGGTGTGTCGCGACGCGCGCCCAAAATCGAGCAGAGTCGCGCGGACGTGTCGTCGGCTCGGCGTTTGGATTTGAACTGAGGGTACCGGCCGGTCGGTTTGCCGATCCCTCGAATCTCGTGTGCTGGGCTGTTGGCAACGTGATGGGGAGGGGTACGGCTGGTCGGTATGGGAGGGAGAGGGGCGCGGGAGACGGGGGCGCGATGAAACGCCGACCGTCCCTACAAACACGCACGTGTGTGTGTGTGGGTAAATCATCCCTACACGCGTGCGTGTATGTGTAAATCGTCCCTATACACGTGCGCATATGAGTAAATGGTCCTTGCATACGTGCACGTATGTGTAAATCATCCCCACGCACGCGAGTGTGTGTGTCAATCGTCCCTACGCAGGCGAGTGTGTGTGTAAATCGTCCACACACGCGAGTGTGTGCGTGCTCGTATACCTATCGCGTTCTCGACCGCCCATAGTCATTCAGCTCCGTGGAAAAAACACACGATGCTGCGATGAAAGCTCTTTCGTTTAACCCTTCCTCGTTTTCGAATTAATAGAGTCAAGGTGTAGTCGATCTGGGAGGTTTCAATCAATAGCGTCGATATGGCAGATTCAAAGGGGTGGTAATGCAAGGACTCGATTATTGCGAATGTTTCAGTCAGTAGTTATCTTGAAATCGTTTGAAACGGACGATATCTCTGTGTTCTTGTTTTTATGTATGAGGTCAGTGCAAGTGGTTACCGCTATGACCCCATGGATAAGATGTTACGTGCATACTGGAATCATTGATACTTCAATGCTGGGAAGTTGAAGATAAAAGCAAGGAATTTTATGTATCACGAAGTGCATTATAACAGAGGTCCAACGCATCGAGCGTCCAAGGTCACTTTTTCGATCGTAAATTATAAAAGAGATAACCATCGCGTTTTATTAATTTTTTACATGCTTGCTAACCTGACGAGTCATCTATAATGCAAATGGATTAGTTTAAAAAGCGGGACACTTTCAAAATACGTAAATAATACGTTTTAATACTCGAGGGGATGAAATCAACCCTGAACGTTCGATCATCTTCAGTTTTTATGCTCGACCCTCAGAAGTAGTTTTTTTTATTGAAAAGCAAGTTCTATTATGGGAAGGTTGAAGTTTCGTATAATTGGAGTTGCAGTATGCTCGAGCAGTTCAACTGCGAACTTCACGATAAGAAACGTTCCTGTTACGTAAAGGCAGCTGTCGCGCAAAAAATGTGAAGAATCGTTTGGAAAGAATCTTGAGGTCACGTTCGAAGGAAATAGGGATACCCTTGTTTTGGTTAGCCTCTGATCGCTTTTAAGAGGCCGAAAGAGAATTACGAGGACCGCTGTCTAGACTTTAGACGTTTTACTTATGTAACTAATTTACGGAAGGATATCCCTTGTTTATACCGGGTATGCAGTTCGGAAAAGAATCTGCGCAATTTACTGCAGGTGTACGAACACAGCGACACGAACATCAGAGCCAAACTAATTATCATTTTATAATTCTCACGATGTTACCATCTTTGAACACATGCCATGATGGGCCAGATGGTTCATTAGCATTCTGCGTTTATTCAATTCATGTTTCTACCAACAAAATTCATCGATTACACAACGATAAAACGTACAGTGTGCAATGTAAATACAAAACGGAATTTGGATGTCTTCGAGCATGTTCAGACTTGCTCCTGGATTATGGCCTGGCTCAATGTGGCGCCCTCAGATACTCCTTATAATACTAGGCAAACAGGTATTCAAACCTAATAAAGGCTACAATTTCGAAACAGTGTGATTTAGTGGAAATATTGTTGTATTCAGACCTACAGTTCATTATTGCAGTTCAAATACAGGTGTCATAAGAAAGGGCCTATGTATCCTCCAATAAAGTATGGCATGCTCGAACCGTGAAACACTCAGCATGGGACCACAAAATGGATGAAATAAAAATTCTCAAAAAGGATATTATCATCGAAAAGGACTGAGGTTGTTTAATACGTTCATTGTCCCCGATCCACAGATGGTTCAGTATGATTTGGACGCAAATCTCGAGTGATTCCAGATGTCCGATTGCTATGTGCAAATTTACATATGAGTTCAAACTTACATAAAATAAACAAAAATTAACCTCTACCAGGGTGCTGACACATGTACATGTGCACCTTTTCCTTATTTTTAAATTCAAATATCGTCGACAAAAATATAACGTCTGATAGTCACACACGTACACATTTCTTATCGACTTCAAAATTTCTTTTCATTTTTAGTGGCATTCAATTGGCATCGAATAAATATATTTTTTTTTAATTTAATAAATCCGCCCCTGCAGAAGTTAAGCAAGGTTTAATATAAAAATTGTTCTGAACCACACATGGGTCAGGGAATGGTAAAATAGTAAAAATGTAATATTTGGTCAAGCAATGGAACGTGAAAAGCTTCGTGGTCATGAATGGACAATCACGATATTTTCTCTGGCAGTCCTGTTAGGGGTGGCAGCTATGGTTGCTCAATAAATGAGCGAAATCCGGGCCAATGTTTTGAAAACAAAAGACAGACGTGATCCTGTGAGAACGTACTTTAAATAATAGTGAATACCTCATGCTCGGTGCACGCCTCAGGGTGCGTCTGCAAACGTTGTTCACGATTACTTTCCCATGGAGTCTGTAGCTGGAGCAGACTACGTTCATAAACCGACACACGATTTAAAAAATAACACTTTCTTCCTAACCATCTGCTGTCATGTCGTTCTAAAACTATACTTCATATTATTAAACTACGGTTAATTAATTTGCTTGCAGTTAAGAATGTGTAAGAATGATTTTACTCGTTTGGAGCAGAAGTTTTTTCAAATGACGAGATACATCGTCATTCTCGGTCAACAGTCTTTAGGCATTTAACAACAAACGAGTCCTTCATTTTGAAAACGTCACAAGTTTCCAGAAGGAATGAGTGAAAATTGTTTCGTTTGCAAATAGACCATCTTTTTATCTAGAAATAATTTATTGTTAATAACTCTGAAAACCCTTGCTCTGGGTCAATAGAAGCGTAGATATTAACTAGAATTGCAAATATATTTATTTTGACGGTGGCATAAGTCGATTTTGTAAAAATTTGATTTTAGAGAGATCATGTTACGTAATCAAATAAGCAGTAGTAATTTTAGAAACACTAAAGTGCAAAACCTTAAATATTTCAAAATATCAAAAAAGTAACTTGTACCACTCTCTAAATGAAGAGCTCA
The DNA here is from genome assembly GCA_916610135.2 of Macropis europaea. Taxonomy (NCBI): domain Eukaryota; kingdom Metazoa; phylum Arthropoda; class Insecta; order Hymenoptera; family Melittidae; genus Macropis; species Macropis europaea. The sequence continues at coordinate 16,268,729 of OU744345.1, read as the reverse complement.
AATATTCTGCCAACAATGAAACTTTTTCTTGCCGATTTTGAAGTCATCTTCAAATGTCCAATTAACAAGTGAAACATCTTAGATAAGCTGCACAGTAGGCAGCAATTCCAAAAATGATTCACAATATAAACATAATTGCTTATTGTCAGATATTTGCACATGAAATTGTAATTGGCTACGCAATAAATTTCTTTCTGATTGAGGGACAAAACCGCGGGATTCCTGAACGATACGCGTTTCTGGTCCAAACTGAGTTCCAGCCCACGTACTTCCTGCTAGCCTCTTCGTGTATGCATGAAGAATTACGTTTTAATTATAGCAGTGTATAGTCGTCTAAACATCCTGATATGCGAAACTCCAAGAATTTTAGTGTAAATCGTGTGTCGAATTTTTTTCCCGAACAAGTTCATTAATCACTCGCACTTGTAATAATAATTCTTAATTCTTGTAGATGGCAATCAGACTGCGAATGTTTATGAAATTGCATATATTCAAATTGGTAAATGATGGATATTTAATAACTTAGCAAAATAAATATGATATATTTGGAACATTTCAGGGAGCAAATGCAATGTTGAGGTTTCAATTATTTAACTGTATTAACGTAGGAAGTATGGTAGTCTAAGAATGTATTATTTGCATAAACGTTCGCAATCTAGTAATCATTCCATTGAGCTTCATGAGCGCGTAATAAATAGGTGCGAACATCATGGGTGTCCAGCATATTATGCAAGACACGGGTGGATGCTTCGGTATATTTTTCAGGCTGTTGAACAGGGGTCACAGCTGACCGTAGTATACTTTTACACGATCTCAGATTCGAGTGTATTCAATTTCTCTTTTCGGTCGAAGTGCGTCGGCCTAAAATTAAATTGAAATTAAATACAGATATTTAATATTGTAGGTGTATATATACATCTTATTTGGAGCCTCAGGATTTGCAATAATTTTGAATAATCGAGTATCATTAATGAAAAAAATATCGTAACATTTTCATTCCGTATTTGCTGCGTGTAGTATTTGGAACTTTTGTACTGTTTAACACCTGACAGAGCAATCATTTAAGTGCGTGTTCTCTGTCACTGTACGTGACAATACTTGTTCGATTTTTTTGCATAATTATAATTTGACACTATCAAATTTTTAAAAATGCTTAATAAAAAGCTATCGAGACACCCTATACATCACGTTTGGTCGTTAGGATGAATCAATGTCAGTTGGCCCACCCTTAGATGTCCTTCAGACGTTAAAAGATGCAACGGTTCCGCTCAAGGAAAATATTTACAAAATGGCCCACCCACTCCCGGAGGACACGCTGAATCCTGATTGGTGGACGGATCTAAACGGTGTTGCAATTCTCGCCATAGAGCTACTACGCAGTTCTGTTTTCACATTTTGCAGAATAACACCAGGGATGGTTTCATTTAATTTCAGATGAAGCCAACAGCAGGTTCTCTTTTGTTACATTTCTTCTGACACCTGTTTAAGTCTAATAACCACACGCATTACGCAAAAATGCATACATAATTCATAACAATCGGTGAGAAATAAGTATGCGTTCCAAATAAACGCTTATCAAACGGAGACATTTTTTTTTAAACATTATTCAATATTATATTATATTATTTTCGTTTTTAAAGCACATTATAGGCTTGAAAATGTTATCACAGATATGACGTATCTAATAATAATTTTATTATTTTACATTAATGTACTGCTTAAAACTATTAGGTGATCAAATTTCTGCATAATTTTACATAATTGTCCAAACATTAGAAATGAAAGGAGCTGCATATCCAAGACTGTGGCATTTTCATTCAATGTCTGTGGTCTGTGAAATGTATAACCGTTTTACAGTATCTGACATTGCACTGAACAACATATCGCATGGCACAAGGCAAAAATTTCATACTGACACTGAAACACTTTGTGTGAGTGCAATATTCGAGTAGTTGCAAAATGTTACCCACGTTTGAAGTTACATTACTATAAAATTAAAAAACAATGTAAACAGGTATTCTCCAAGAAGCTTCACGACTATAAAAAAATTATTCTACCTTAGATTGCAATAATAGAATAGTTATTATCGAATATATTATAATTCTTTCACAATTGTTTGAATTTCAAATAAAATCGAACCGATGCCTAATGTACGCATGACAATTACCCGAGCTACTCGAATCCCCATGCGAAATTATGAATCCAGTGTGAATTGGGCTTAAAGAGTGGTCCTCGCTTTTGCAGAGGAACGGCAAGAAAAATAAATGAGCATAAAAGGCACGGATGGAGAGGAACCGAGGTGGAGAAGGCCGGGGACACGGAAGAGAAGAGAAGACGTGGAAAAGACGAAGAAACGAGAGGAAGAGATCGGGAACGTAACTCTTTGCAAGGCCTCGCGGTTTCGCCGTTGTGTTCTGAGAACCGATCACCTCTCGAAACACGAACGAGCAACAAGAACGTCGAAATCGACATACACTGCGGTCCATAAGTCCCAGGACACATGCCACTTCCGTCGAAAACGCGATATTTTACCTGAATTTCCGCCAGAGTATACAACAATTTTTTATAAAAGAGGTACAAGAGCATTGGCCTCTTCAGCCACCTGACTTCAACACAATTGATAAAACATGAGAAGAACTGGGCTGAGAAATATGATAAACCTGCTGAAGACCAACAGATATGATTTTTTAGACTATTTGCAACAGGAATAGGGCATAATATCAGCAGAAAAAGAAAATTTGATAACTCATAAATTAGCCGCTCAGACGCCAAATTGATCAACTCCACTTCTAGTCAATTCTTCAATTTCATTACCTGATTGTATGAATGTTTGTAACATCATCATTTTTCTCTATTTTTCATTGTATGGAGTTGTTCAATTTAACTTCTGAGCGACACAAATTTCGATGGCGCGATTTCTGATGCAATACTGAATGTACATTGACTCTGTTTTATATGGTATAAAAAATATGGTAATGTGCCTTCGAACTCTCTTGTAATTCCTCAACCCTTTTTAGATTTATTTAAAAGTTGTGAAGTATCTTAGCCACACATGGAGGCGTAGATCTCTTCTGCAAGCTGAGGTTCGGAGCAACAGCACAGGCAACAGTGCCCAGAGATAAGACAGCTCATTAAACTGTCATCAACGCTTCATTAGTTAACCGATGATTGCTGGTCAAAGCTGGGCGTTACCGAGTCCAACCTTATTCTCGTGCAAATTGTTCGAATAAACTTGACGTAGTTGAAAGAGTTGCATAGCTAAGGTTCTCATAGATACATGAAAGATGTTCTCTCTTGTGGATGTATTCTTTCGTTTACCGGTGGCTCAGTGCGTCTGAAGGAGCCAGTGACACGAATCTACAAAATGAGGGTAGAAACTGTCATTCATAGTTCCTTTTTCTTATACAGTGTTTTCAGTTTTTCTCCCAAAAATCAGTTCTAGTACTTTTCTGACAGACCTCGTGGAAACATACGTAGCGGAAAGTGTTGCACGTCTAAAGTTCTCATACATATATGAAAGACGTTCTCTCTTGTTGATGTATTCTTTCATTGACCGGTAGCGCAGTACCTCAGAAGGAGCCACTGACTTGAATCTAGAAAATGAGGGTAAAAACGTGATTAGAACCCGGTTTAATAGAAGCATTGTCCATGCAACGAGTCCAGTCACTCTCATAGTTCCTTTCTGAAAGCGTTTGGCTGGCCTCAGCGAGGAAAATTATTCCGTTCGATCATCTGTTCCTCGCTGGCCGGGCAATGAGCACAAAAAGAGTTAACGGCGAGCAATATCAACGTCTAGTTCATTTACCAGTTTGCCCGCCTTTGTCAGCCATTCAAACGACCGGATACGAAGTAGACGTAAACACTAAATACATAGAATATGGAAATGAATGCAATGCCCGTGGAACAGGTCACGAAATTCTTTGGGCTGCTCCTGAAATCCAGACCCGAATATAAAGATAGACGAAGAAAAAGGAGATTACCATTCATACCTGTAGCTTGGGAAGCGCGAAAAATTATGCTCGAAACTCTCCTTTTTTCTCTCTCTCTCTCTCTCTCTCGCTTTTTCTCCTCGTCGTGAATCAAGGATGATATTGTCGGAACAGATTGTCGAACAGATGGCGTAACATCCTTTGATTTCGGATGATAATAAGCGGAGAACAACGGGTTCTTCCTATACAGAAAATTCTTGCGTGATACGTTCGGTCGCGAGTCTTCCTACCCTTTTTTCCAAGGCGTAACGACACGTAATGCATCGATTATGATGCATTTACGTCGAACAATACGTTAAAACCACGGCAAGACACTTCCAAGAAAGAAGTATCAGAAATATGTTGTAAATATGGAGGATCATCGAACGATTTGCTTACTTTTCCTAATAACGAGTACGCTTCTTGGAGTTCTAGCCGTCCCGAGGTATTATTCCGCTGACACGAAAACAGATGCGAAAAAATCGATCGAACGGAGGATTCTTTCTCGTCTGAATCGGTCAGGGGCGAACCAAACCAGAATATATGCGCGGTGTTCAACAAATAATGATAATTTTAAATAAAATAATGATTCTCGCTGCACCTTTGAGGACTTCAATCGCGTTGGTAAATAGTTATTGAATTATTTATCTAATTAAAAATACGAAACAGTGCAAAAAACGTATCCGTTTCTAACTTTGGAAGACTACACGAACATCCTTCATATATTTGTTACTATTGGGTTGTTCTGAAAATTCGTAGCGAAATTTAATGAAAGCTTCATGGAAAAATTTGTCCACAGGGTTTGTATTTTATTAAATAATGAATAGGTCATTTCTTTCAGTGACTTTTTACCATTTATTTGGAAGCTTCGTGATTTTGAAACAAATGGTAATTAGGGGATGCTACATGAGTACAGTGGATGGGTTGGGGCATCTAAAACAAACCCCAATAACTTTTGGCGGATTTTCACCAAAACGTGTGATCTACGAGTAAACATAATTCTAAACGTTTTAATTTAATAGCAACATTTAACTGACACGGTTATAAACAGTAACTGTATTTCACAGAATTCATAATAAATAATTTCTTTCCAGTTTCAACAAATACAGAAGCATATCTACCGCAAACGCCACGTACCTTCAGAACAACCCAATACTTACAACCTAATTAACATAATTCTGTGATTTATTCTTACCCTGACCCATGCACTTTACTGTACACATCATATTTTTAATATAACATGTACTGTTACATATGTAAAATTTGGTTCGTCTCCCCAGTCGCAGTCTACTGACGCTGTCCGGTCAAGAGATCCCGACACACCCTATAGAAATTTCACCTTGGTCCTGAATGAAAAAATGGCGGGAAAGCAGGCAACAGGATTAAGCAGCGAGCCGTACGGATCACACGGTTCAAGAATATCCCGAAGATAAATGATAAGCTGTCGTCAAATGATATTTACGCGGTAGAGGCAGTGGTAAGACAAATTAGGCGTCTACGTGGCATGAAATTCCTCGGACGGGACGGAGGTTGCCGTGAGTACCTCGGCAGAATGGATGCAGGTCGTTCCACGATGCAGACAGGTTTTTCCCTTTGAAGTTGCGCGAACAGTCCGCCTTCCGGGTTCTCATTCGTCCCGGGACAATGCGACGTGCACGCGGCCATAGAAAATCGATACGAAGGGGCTGAGAACCATCGATCGTCGAGTTGTTGGTATTCGTACGGGGAACAACACGGGAACCCAGCAATTTCGGTGGTACTAACAGCAGCGCACTTCGAAAACAGTGAGTTACCGACCGCATTGCGGTACCCGCGTAAAATTCGTGTCGGTAACCGGCCGAAAAACCATCACGAATTACGCTCTTCCTGTGGCGGATTTGACCGCGACTCCGGGTTCATTGTTCGGTCGAGTAATGAAACGATTGAAAGATTCGAGGCTTTCGTGGCCTGGTTTCTTATTGTTACACTCTTGACACAGGATTTTTTGAACGATTCTATGCGATTAAGTTTAGAGTCGAAGTCCTCTGTGTCCTGATGAATGAAGAGCGCCCATCAGCAGACACGACTCGCTGTTAAGAATCTTCTGATAGTCGAAGGTGCGATAAAGTTTGCTATTGAGGTCCTTGAGTGCACTGATGAATGAAGAGCGCCCATCAGCAGACAAAATTTGCTTTTAAGAATCTCCTGATAGTCGAAGGTGCGATAAAGTTTGCTATTGAAGTCCTCGGTGTCCTGATGAATGAAGAGCGTTCATCAGCACACCGAAACCTCGTTTAACAATCTTCTGAAAGTCGAAGATGTTGTAATGCAAAGGTTTATAGAAGCGGCACGCAACTGGAACTCGTGTTTGTAACGTCTGGATCATATTCTGAGTAACGAATGTGGCTCGCCGTTGTAAGACAAGGGTTTAGTACTGTTTGAGGCTTCCGGGTGTAAGCCGTATTCAGAAGGAAAATGTTCTCAACGGTTCGCCTGCATTGCAGCTAGCTTCTTCAGAGATATCAGAACGCTCTGATACTGATGCGCATCAGGATGTTTACTCCTTTTAACCCTTTCGCTGCTACAGGCGCCTATAGTCGCCCGCCGCGTAACAATCTGTCGATAGGAAGGGTGACTACAGTCGCCCTCCACGAAGTGACCTGTAAGTACGACAGTCGCTCAAAGAAGAAGAACTGCACGCATACCCGATTTATCATTAAGCGTCATGGTTTTTTAAATTAATTTGTGCATTTCAACTGCACCTTCTTCTTTGTACTGAAAAAATATATGAACCATATGGCTGTACCGTTCTGTCGGTTTTTGGCCGGATGCTGCGATAGCGAAAAGGTTGAAGTACCGATATTCACGTTCTAGATTATTGATCAGCCAATTAGTTTTTAATTACCCAGCTGATCAATTATAAAACGGAAGCAGGGTGCTTCAGTTAGGGTTAAGTAACAACCCTTAACCTTGTTGATGTTGTTAGGGTTTTCCATTATTTCTATCGTTCCCTGAATTTTCAAGAATAGTAACCCTTGCATTTGGCTAACATTTCGGTTCTGTCTGACAGTATCTCACGCCCCGTAGTCAAGATCAGCGGACCAATTATAAACTGGTTGAAATGAACATTTTGACGCATATCAGTGTCAGTGCGTCCTTAGACTCCTGATGAAGCTATCTGCAATATTGGCGAAACGTTGAGAATATTTTCCTTCTGAACACGCCTTGCACGCGGAAGCTTCAAACTGAAACGATTGAAAATTACAGGTTTTCACAGATGGTTAGAGATACGAGATAACGTCTCGCGAGCATCAACCCATTTATCGCTGGTTGTTTGAAGCGCACCTAACGACCGAGTAATTAAGTCTGCTGGCTCGTTGCAGGTTCCCCCAGGCGCCCTCTTCGATTCTCGTTCTGCGTGTTAATTATCGAATAAGGAAACACGTGTCCATGTTAACCAGCCGCTTCGTTGAAGCAGTAAGCAGAGAAAACATTTACGAATGGATTACCAGGAAGGGTGGTTTGCTTGGTAACTGGAGCCACACGCTCACCTCCATAAACATGGACGTTATCGAAAACTGGCGGGGACAAAAAATGTAGGCCGAAATGAACTGTGCAATGTCACAAAGTCTAACGAGCCATTTCAAAAGTCTTTGCGTATTTTTCTGTCAACTTTATCACATGAATAAGCGTACAACCATATAATTTCTCTCTTTTTCAACGACTTCTTCCCATCGTTTTATCAATTAGTCGATACCTCGTTGAAGAAATGGAACCGATTTTGAATTAAAAAACGAATTAAGTGCGATTTCGTCGAAGTGTTAAGTAATTAATATCAGTTCCATGATAGTTATAAGTAGTATTAACTGACATAAAAATTAGATTAGCAATACAGCCCTCAATCTGGTTATTCTATATCATGTCTATACTTTTTTTTAGTTTATTGTACTCTTTCGTAAATACTATCATATTTTTTGTCACGCTTTTGGATCCCAAACTTCAGTACCCACTCAATATTTATCTTTACTTTCACCTTCAAGATGATTAAATATTTTGCATAGCGTACACTCCATTCGATGAGCAGTTGCACGCGTCCCTGTCTCCGAAAAGGTTAACCGCGTGTCTGAACGTTTCGGAACGAACGTATTGTCGACGTAAATTCAAACACGAAGTCGATCGGGCGGCGAATACGGCGACATAACGCAACCTAACGATGACATCTGCGAATCGGTCGAAGGGGCAGACATTTTTATCAATCCCGTGGGCAAGATTAAAGAGCATCCTGTCGCGGCCACAGCGCCGCCGGTTCGCAGCGACAGAAATTGTCTGCCGCGATGATCCACGCACCAGTGTGCGAGAGAAGACAAACAGAAGACAGCTGCCGCGTTCATAGAAACGAAACGAGACGAACGAACCCTCCTCGTCCTCTTTCACCCGGCGATGATGCGTGCTGTTCAACACCGTACCCTCCAGCGTGGCCTGTGCCGGAAAAAGAGAGGAAGGATACTCCGACAACACCGGAATGACAGAGATGAAAAATGAAAAAGGAAGAGAAGCATTGGTAGGAGAGAATGTAGCAAAATATCACTTTGACCAAGGTCAGGGGAAGCGGAGGCACCAAGAATATCGTAAAAAAAGGAAAACAGATGTCGATTGGAGTTTATCAGACGGAGGAGGGAGAATTTATTGATAGAGAAGCGGGCAATTTGTTTTAGAATATACAGTTTGTAATTATTTATGGTTTGAGATCGGAGTCAATTTACCTGTTAGAAAATGATACAACAATGGAAAGAAACTGTTAAATACATTGTTCTAAATAAATAACAATGATGCACGCTGTTCAACGCCGTACCCTTCAGTGTGACTTCCGCCAGAGAGAGAGGATACTCGTCCATACAAGAGAACCGTAACCGAATGACAGAGACGAAAGATGAAAGAAGAAGAAACATATTGATAGGAGAGAATGTAGGAAAATATCATTGTGAGCAAGGTCAAGGGAAGCGTGGGCACCAAGAAACTCGTAGAAAAGAAAAACAAATATCGATGGGAGTTTACCAGACGGGGAAAATAGGAGTGGACTAAGAATTTATTGTGCTCTGGCATCCGCGCAGTTTCGTCGTCGAAACAAACTCGAAAAGTGGACAACTTGTTTTAGAATACAATTTGTAACTGCTTATTATTTCACATTGCAATCCATTTATCCGTTAAAAAGTGATACAGCAATGAAAAGACATTTGTAAGGCAGTCTTTAAAAGAAGGGTTGTCAGGACGGTGGCGATCATTTAAAGAAGAATAAATTTCCAATAGAGTTAAAATAGTGAGTAATATATTGTGAGGTGTTTTCGTAACAGATTTCAGGAACTAACTGGCCATTCTGTACATCAGTTTTATCATAATCGAAAAGGGTACGGTGTACATTTAATCTGTGCCGCCTACATACTGTTTTAAATAAATAACAATGATGCATGCTGTTCAACGGCGGCGGACCCTCCAGCGTGGTCTCTGCGAGAGAAAGAGAGAACAGTTACCGCACAGCAGAGACGAAAGATGAACAAGGAAGAAACACATTGGTAGGAATGGATGTAGGAAAATATCACTGTGAGCAAGGTCAAGGGAAGCGGAGGCATCAAGAAAATCGTAAAAAAGGAAAACAGATGTCGATGGGAGTTTGTCAGACAGACAGAAAGGGAAGGGTGGTGGAAGAATTTATTGTCTTTTCGAGCATCCGCAGAGCTGACTGGCGCAGGGTTTTGTCTCTGAAAGAAGGTCGAGAAGTGGACAACTTGTTTTAGAATATAGACTCATTATGCGGTGACGGAAGATGAAAGTAAGACAAGCATTGATAGGAGAGAATGTAGGAAAATATCGCTGTGACCAACAATTTCGCATAATGGTACTATACGCTAGAGAATTATAACAAAAGCTCTGCATACGAAAATGAGCTCGTTTCAAAACTACCGCATTCTCACAGACGTAGAAAGGACTAAAAGTTAAAACAAGTCTGCTAAAGACGAGCAACGAGCCTTCTTCAATTGTATTTGTAATTACTGTCCCGTTGCGAAAGGTACGCTGCTTATGCTGCCGCGCCCCTTTATGACGGGAATTACCGCAGCGGGATTGTACCTGTTATACTAATTTTTATCGGTCCAAAGGCAATTAATAACACGTAGCGTACTGTAATTACCTAGGACATCATAAAGGTTTATATTTCTTTAACCCTGTGAGCCCAAAGACGGCCATCGAGTGCATTTTGCAGGTGATAATCTTTATTATGAAGGCGAAATTAAAAATTCCATTTTATCCATATTTTTGGCTCTGGCCTATAGATAACGTACACCTATTTTCATGAAAATCGATTAACATTTTGCAAGGGAAATTTGCAAAACTGTGGTGAATTTTAACATATTGTTTAAACAAACTGACTTTCGCAGAAATCATTTTCATACAAGTTACAGTTTTGCTCTACAACGAGTAACTTTGATATATTTCGCCCAAATACGTTTTTCACGTGTAACTTTAACCCTTTGAGCTCTGAAAATTTCGGTGAAAAGCATGCACCATGTGCTGAAATCTTCCGTGGTGGAACAATGTGTTGAACGAATATTTCATTATAGTAATGTGTATGATGTCGATTGTTCAGTTGTTTTGATGCTCTAAAATTGCAAAATGCGTAACGAAACATGTATATTTTCATAAAATGAGCTGCAGTAATAATTCATGCGGATACATAGGTTTATAGCGTATGATAAACAGCTGTGTCTGGGCCAGTACGATGACCCGTAGCACACGGTGAACGATTTTTTAGAACGCATATATACGTTCATCGTCCTCAAAGGGTTAAGGGCTGCCTTCACCTCCTGGTAAAAGTAGTGAATGGTGGGAGGGTCCCTTCTCCTACACCGCTTTTGAACCCATTAGTAAGTATGAAAGATATGCCTTTATCACCATTTTTTTTACCATGACTAACAATAAGTACAAATATTTCAAAAAGTATAGAAAATTTAATATATCAATGATTTATGAATGATACAAGTGAAGAAACAAGTATGTAAACCATGTGTCGATTAAATCATGATAGAAGTCCATACTGATTGTCTCCCACGTGGTTACAGGTATTATTCTGTCCACATAAAACTTCATTCGTCTTTAAATAGTAATTCATTTGTTTTTATTCTGGACATAATTCAGCAATCATTTAAAAAGTTATAGCAGTTATTAATAAACATCATATTTTTATTTAAAAGTAGTAGCAACCCATCAGCACGACAACGAACCGATAGGTAATGTGTGAAAAGTACGTGACACTTCGCATGTAACGCACAAGTCCGTAAAAATTCACAGTCAATAAACAACTACACCCCAATTAGACTTCACAGGAAATCGTTCATCGGCAAGATACAAAAAAACACAGAACGAATCAAGCAACCATGAAGATTCAACAATGAATGAACTAAGCTCATCCGAAAACTGAAGTTCAACGACGCAGATAAAAAAAGATTGCAAACGGAGAAAATAAGGATGAAGAAGAACAAGAAAAAAAATAGCAAATGCACGGAACGGAAATGAGACTGAAAGAAAACGCGTTCGAAAAAGGAGGAAGAGTTTACAAAAGGTGTAAAGAAAAGAAAAGAGCGAGAGACCACCGAGAGATAGGTGGGGAGTGGGTAGCCAGGGTGGAGCAAGAAACACGGAGCACGAGGGCTGTGCATGAGGAAGGGAAGCACGTGTGTTCGTATGCATATCAACGCATTTGTTGCGTGTGTGTTTGCGCATTTATTGTATATGTGTCTGTTCATGTACATGTGTGTCAACGCGTTTATTGAGTGTGTGTGTGTTCGCGTGTCGTGTATGTATGTATTAGCACGTTTGTTTATGTGCGGCTGTGTGGTGTTCCTGAACGCACCGCGTGTGTGCGCTATGCCCGACGTCTGTTTGTCCTTGCGTCCTGGCCGAACGCCATGGCAGTTGCCATGCGGGGCACCGGGTCCGTGGGTTGACGTCACTCTATCTCCCAACAGGCAAGTTAATATTGATAAGTAGGCGCTTTACAAGCTCTGGAAGCCGGGATGAAGAGAGAAGGAGATGAGTTCGCAGCGAGCCGAACAATCGGACCTCGCACGCTCGTCGAATCACGAGACCCGACACAATACGACTCCCTTTTTCCCGGCTAAAGTATACATGGTGACGCCAAATATGAGCAGAGCAGAGGCAAGAGATAGTGGATGTTCAAGGTCAAGACTGTGAAGCGCTGTCGAAGCTTTCTGTTGGAAATTATTATGTTTTATTATTCGAGAGATTGAAATAGGCTGGCTGATAAAGGTAAAGGATTGTGAATAATACAGTGTGCTCCAAAAAAGTTGTACAAGTCAAAAACAGCAGATTTCCCAGGCCAAAATAAATTGAAAAGTTGTTTACCGTTTTGCAATCTGCGGTTTTGTTTTTGAGAATTGGGTATCCGCTGTGTGACCTATAGGGAATTATGAAATGAATTAATTTTAGTAATAACGACTTGACTTTTCATTTAAGAATTTGAGAAAATTTGTTTATTTAAATTGAAATTTCTTGCTTTTAAGTTGACTTGCTTCCTTTAGAAAGTATTAAAAATTCAGACTGCGTGATTAAGAAAGTGGTCCAAAACGTTTTTAGCCATCTTGCATGCATTTATGCAACTTTGTTATTATCCAATTAGCAACATGCTGCAGGTCCTCCTGTCGTTTTTTCGCATGATGGCGTGCTCGCACCCGTTTCACGGTTAATTATTCTTCCGTACCAATTGGTGCGTACTGAATAAAGGACAAGTAACATAACATTCAAGATATACACCCCACAATAATTTTTAAGCATTTATAAATATGTATTTACCAGTACTTTTTACTCAGAACTGCACTTCCTAGTAGACCCCAAGCTACTGCCTTTGTAGTTGAAAAGATCTTGTATACAGAACGTGAAAAAATGCCGAGATAGCATGTCGAAGGATTGACAAATGATACGAGTTCAAGAAGATGGATCAAACATCCGTTTTGACGGTTTCGATTTAATCGAAAAGCTCAGACTATCAGAGAGAGAGAGAAATTGACGAGAGCTATACAGATTTTCGAATGTTTAGAAAGTGAACGTGAATAATATGTTTCAAGTCATTGCAGTATACCTAAAAGATATTTAGAATATTGGAAATATTTATTGGTAGGGTACCACAAATATTTGCGAACGGGTCACTACGGTGGCTAGTAGCACATGGAGCACGGATTTTTCGGGACCCATACACATATTCATAGAACTGAAACGGTTAAAGAGGCAATGTATGATTGCTATGACTCCTTGTCATCGTCTATTTCGGAATTACGTACAAAAAGTTTCTTCTTTGTGCGTAACCCAGCATCGGCTGTTACAGTCATTTAGCCGGAGAAGTTACAGGTTTAGATGGCTGTCGAACTGTCATGTGTCAACACAGAAGTTCTACAGACGGTCACCCATCTTCGAGTTGGACGTGCTCAGAATTGCTTAAGTTCGCCGATCGGTTACCTTTTTTTATTGCATGTAATCCAGCGTCAACTGTTTTAGTCGTATAGTCAGGAAAGTTACACTTTTAGGTGTGTTTTGAAGCACTGATGTGTCAACACCGACGCAGAAGCACTGCAGATCGTCACTCAGCGCTGACCGTGACCAGAGTAGCTTAACTATGCCAATCGGACGAGAGACAGTATTACAACGGAGCAACGTGGTTGACTTTGAGCAGTGATGGCCACTGGAGCTGCGGTTTTCCCCCACTCTGAGTCCATTCTCCTCATATAGGCTGTGATCTGGGACGACGATAGGCTGATGGGGAACGAGGGGAGAACTGGAGGGGAATGGACCTAGAGTAGGGGAAGGCCGCAGCTCCGGTGGTCATCACTGACGTTGAGCAATAGAAATATGATATTGATGCAGTCCAAAATTGAAAAAAATTTCCATACGTCCATGACTTCGATAGACTCGCATACAATTTTTTTTCTAAAACCCATTGCATCGATTGCGTGATGTATGAGTTTTAAATGTAGCTGTAACTCCTTGACTTAATGGTTAAATTAAAGAAGTTGTATTTGGTGGTAGGAATATTGTTTCAATGATTTAAATCTTGCGAATGGCTTGGTGCATTATCCAACAGCAGTAAAAATTTAAAATCTAGGTTTTTCAAGTATAAATAGCTTCCTACAATCGGCACGAAACAGTTTTGAAAGCATTGTTTAACCCTCCGTAGGCAAACATACATGTATATATTGTTTATAGGTAGTACTGCGTAGCACATGTGCAGTTAGTTATAATCGGTTTATAGAAATTTTTCTTTTCGAAAGGGTGGCTTTTTGGCCTTTGAATCATGGTCCCACTCGCGAATCGCGGTTTATGGATGGGAATTACTGAGGGCGATCGCTGAATATTAGCATTAAGACCTAATTACGGATTAAGCTGCATGTTATAAAACATCTGGTGGGAAAAATTTGACCAGTAAAGGACAATAACCATCTTGTAATTACCTTCGAGTATCTGCTAGTTGATACAGGAAACGAATCGGTTGTAAAACACCTAGCACTGCAAATTACTTAATTATCATCCACAATATTATTGTGTTTCTAATTTCTAATGCCAGACTGACCTACTGTTTGCATATTTTTATTTATAACAGATTATGTCACTGGATAATATGCATAAAATAAAGTTTATATTCCGTATTTCACTATAAATAAAGCGCCATTTTTCATTTTTTAAACATTTTTCGCATTCTTTTTGAAGTTGCACGTGTTTGTACGCAGATTTTTTTTACCCATAGTATGTATTTTTTCGCACTCCGGAGGCAAACTGGGTCGTTTATGTCCAAACCTAATTTTTGTACTGTTCCTGGATTTTAAAAAATCTGAAAAAATTCTGGAATACTTACCAAAGTCTCCGCCACAACATACAATCGTTCATTACATCAAATATTTAAAACCTTTACGTATAAAAATAAAAATCCGGAGGATAGTTCGGGGGAAAAGGAAATTTCGCTTGTGCCTAAAGAGGGTTAAATAAATCAGTCGTTACCCCACCTTTTTTATTTGCAACGCATTATTATTTATATTTTTCATTGCATGTGGGATAAGGGATCTATAAACTAGTATAAGCTTTATCACGCAATCGCCTAATGCGTTACTACATCATGTTATATGCGGGTTGCTTGTACATTTGTCCAAAAAGTTGCAAACTGCAGAATAAAAATAAACTGAAGCGCCATAACACATGGAACGCAAATGTGACATTATAACAGTTCAAGCAGAATGTTTTGTGTAAACGGTGTGGCTGGGGACAAGGACATTAGGTTTTATGACACGCGCGTGACTTGTATGCTTTTTTGGAGATTACGTATTTCTATGCATGTCCCCTATGACACTGACCGCTCATTTATGACCAGGAAAATAAATTCTAATTATGACTAGGAGGACCTAAGAGTTTCCTCTTGCTTCTGAAGAGTTATTGACGCATTGTAAATCCACGTGCACGCCAGATCCGCAGGTTAAAAACTTTTTGAAAAGGAACAGACTGTGCTTTTCACGTGAGACTGGTATTGGATTAAGGTGTCAACCTCAAAACATTTAGAGCTTTATCACAAAATTCGGTAGAATAGCAGCTTGTCACGATTTCTTATGCAAAACAAAATTTGTTGATGC
Organism: Macropis europaea; assembly: GCA_916610135.2. Classification (NCBI taxonomy): domain Eukaryota; kingdom Metazoa; phylum Arthropoda; class Insecta; order Hymenoptera; family Melittidae; genus Macropis; species Macropis europaea. The sequence goes on along the minus strand of OU744345.1, from coordinate 16,253,104 downwards.
GTGCAAACGTCTACCGTATTCTGCCCTTTCAACACTTTAACAACCGCAAATGTTTTGGGAAAATCAGTGGCCTCTGTTCATTTTTAGAAAGCTTTAATGAAGTGACACAATTTCTATGTTATACCTTATGCATCGATTACTTTACAATTTGTATTTCATCTGTACGTGGCTATTTATTTTGATCAGCGACAAGTACCTACGCTTGTTTATTTGTTTTACATACGCATCATTCGAATGAATGAAGTCACAATGTGTGACAGCGGCCATCAGGGTGGTAAGAATGCTGCTGGTAAAAATGTTCAGGTCGACGGTACTAACAGGTTCAGGTGGCAACGTGGAAGTTCCATTCGAGACGAGCTTTCCAGGAACGGCTCGTTAGAGACGGAATTTCACAGCTCTCCCTGGCTGACCCGAACGAGATTTGCTTTTACTGCAAGGCACATATAGAGAAATGATACGCGAGCTGATGATACGTCGGAAGGGAGGATTTCGTTTGCAAATGGATGCGTCTGTGAGTGCCATGCAAAGCTTTCCAGGTCAGATACACGACGCCTCGTTAAATATTAAATGGACGATACGATTCCATTCTCTGTCATTTAGGTGCCTCCGCGATAAGACGAACACCACTGACACCACACGAATTCCAAATGTTTGGCAAGCTTCATCCTTGCAGTTTTTAAGCAAACAATCGTTCTACATTGTAGTCCTCTAATCGATATTTACATTTCACCTACAACGACGTGTGTATAAGGCAGAGTTCGACATTAATCTCTTTAGGCCCTAAACTCTGCCTTATACACGCGTCGTTGTAGGTATCCCTAAAGTTTACGGATACTGTCCTGTGCAGTTACTCGTGGAAGAATTTGGACAAACTTTTACATTATTGGATTGGTGGGAAAGTAATTTCGTTTTTTGCATATGTAAAATTGACGGCGTTCTTCAGTAACCCCTTTACCTGAATTTGGAAGTAAAGCAATTGTAGAAGATGCATGGGATCACGTCTTTATCATTATTGATTAAATAAATTGATAGTATGGACGAATTATCGTTTTCTTTTTAACGTCAAAAAGCGAAAAAAGTTTCCTATCATCCTAACAGCACTTTGAGAGCTGAAGACACAAATTACCAAATTGTAAACGACGTAAATTTTAGTCGAAAATATGATTTTCTGTCAGCCTACACAGGGTGCCCCACGCAACCGAGACAAACTATAACTTTAAAACGGAAGAAGAAAGAAAAAATGTCAGTAGGGTAAATTAAATGGTTCCGATTGGTGCATCATGCGGTGCAGCGCCTGCTCCGAAAGTGAAGGCGTTTCAAAGATTTAAAAGTCAACTTTATTGTTTGAAATGGAACTATATATTACTTTATACACCAATTGATACGTTTTTTTATTCTCTATAAAAAAGTATTAGAGCACTTGCGTCGAAAATTTATTAGTTTAGAACGTATTGTAACTTCAACATTGTATTTGGACCTGTGTACGCTTTAAACGTTTCTTTTATACTAGCATTTAATTAATTAAGAACTTAAACCAAAGAGAAGGAACAAAAATGATTTTTCAAATGATGGCATTAATCGTAAGAATGAACATCGATTTTTATTAATATCTTAACCATCGAACCTCTCTAAAAATCGAATATATTGATACACATATTTACATAGTTTATCCTCGAAACAGGTCGATAAAATCCGATACCCTTTAACATTTCTTGAAGAGTGTTTGCCTAATTAAACAAATTCTTACTTTTTATGCATGAATATGTCTGCGCGCTGTATCGTTAGCTGCACGCACTGTGTATTTTTAGGGTTAGAGGTTATGGATACACTTCCAGTGAAACAAAAGTGCCCCCATAGCACAACACGACGCAATGTGTATTCTGTTACGCTTTTCTCGTGCGATGGGTGGCGCCTGCATGGGCACGGTACGCGCTCTCGATTGTTTCACTCGAATATTTTCTTTCGAAAAGAGAAAGCTGACCCTTTGGAGAAGGAGCTTGCTACGCGTTACCTTATACTTTTCTGGGTTACCGGATCCGCGAATGAGAAAGACGATATCGATGCAAAAACTTCGACAGCGCGGATACGCGGCTAACCTCGAAATATCGTGGTCCCTCGGGATCGACGCTCATTCACCGATTCTAACACTTCCACGTGGACGGCAGATCACGTGACGCTCCAAGTTCCACGGATATAAGAATCATTGCGGTTTCTGAAATTTCCTGTATGATTCCATAGGACAGAAAAGCGACGATATCTCATATCTCGTTCGAGTGTTAATTATGACACCTACGCTTGCAAGGCGGTTGTCTGATTAATTGCAATAAGCAACTGTATTCAGTATTAACAGTGAACCGGACGTTGAAGGTATTCGCAAAAATGTTATAATGATGTCTAATAGAACTAGATAAAAAGACGTACTTTTATGTGACCGGCGGTTGAATGATAATATGGAAAACACGTGTTTTTACGTGACCGGCGCGAAATGTGTTAACAGGTACTAAAAGAATACAGCAGAACTGTTACTGAATGCGACCCTATTTTCTAACCTTCTAACCTATTTTCCGTATAATACTGACGACCATGTCACTCATATATGGGTGACACTTATCAAAGCCATCTAAGAACGTCTAGCAAAACCAGTTAAAAACTACAAAGATATTTTAAAATTATTAATTTAGAATGTCCTAATTTGAGATTACTTTCATGTTGCATCAAAATCTAAAATGCGTCAGTGTGTACAGCGTGGCAACGAACGTTTTAAACAAACGAATTTTTGTTAACGTCCGAATTGTTGAACAACACTCCAGATGACTTTTTTGTCCTACAATATAAGTTTGCACATAGCAGTTACGTATCTTCAACTCGGATAGTATTCTGCTCAAACTTATGAGGACAGTGACCGTGTTAATACTATGACAGCCACTGTCACGCACATTTGATGTGAAATAAATGATCGAGCATGTCTGTGACTGATGACACATACTTAAGTACTAATAACGTGGAAATTGTATAATATTCAGTGTAAAGAAAGTATTGCCATCTGCTCTTAATTTGCTTTTGCAAGTGAAATATATGTTTGCATATAGTTATACCTTACGTCTCAAAAAATTATAAAAAAAGATCTCAAGGAGAAACATTTTAAATGACACCAATTCGAATACGATACGATGCCGTATGAAATCTTCAGGCCGACAGTATGAGTTATAAACGCTAAGTAAGTTAATGATTTCAAATGGAATCATACGAACAGAAACAGTTAATAATGTTTATATAAATGGCCAAAGACAATGTCTGCAAAATATTATCGACCGTCGAGGCGTTAACTTTTCGCGTAAAAATTTCGTCGAGCTGAGAACAGTTCCGCTCATGGAATATTCATTGTTAATTCACTAATTCGAACAATAAGCGTGTATCGGAAAACATGTGAAAGAATGTGTCTATTCTTTGTGTCTGGACGTATCTTGTGACCTAGGGTGAGAACCTTGGGTACGTCGCGCTTTCTTCTTATACCGGCGTGTCGTGAAACACGAGGACAGACGGCGGAACGCGTGCGCGCGAGAGAGACGGATATATGGGAGAAACGGAAGCTGAAAAGAGACGGGCATACCGGTGACCGAGAGACGACAAGGAAAGAAAAACACGAGACCGGTGCATGGTCTCTACGCATGCCACGTGTTTTACCACCTGCCTTCGCTAGGCGCTCGATAATGTAAAAAATATACGTACAGAACATTTAAATACACGGCTACCGCGAGAACGTTTCCGGAGAACAACGAAGCCTCAGAATTTTATGAGCTCCACAGTTCGTACGTGATCGTGAAACGGATACAAGATATGTACATTGTTAACGCGCTGTTAAGCATTGAGCGAATTTCACATTCGCTACTGTGTTGCATTAAGGTTTAATTGAAACTAGATTGAAATATACTCATTTTGAATAATTGGCAAATAAGATATAGCGTCTTAAGATCTTTATGGGATAAAAGTTGTTTCAAAATTCTATTTCATTACTTATACTAGAACTGTAAAATATCAGACAATAAATGTGTACATCGTATCAACATCAGTGGTCTAATTGTAACACGATCCATGTAACAGTGAACGTTTATAATTCTTTTCGCATGGAAATCAGTTCCCTTACAGAAACTTTCTTCTCCAATTTATTACTGTAAGCTTGATTAGTTCGTGGCCTAGGTGGAATACCTTCGAGAGAAACGTGAAATCTGATCGAAACATAACGTCGATCGAATGTAATTTCGGCCTCGAGACGATTTAATCTGCTTATCGTCCAACGGTGAGAGCGAGAAGGACAGAGTTTTCGTCCGATAGAAAGAGACAGGACGACTTACCTCTTTCTGGCAAACCGCATATCGTTCAGTCCTGCATCATCTGACGGAGATCAGCCACACGAGGAAGAATGTCGTCAACACGAGGCACCGAATTACCACGATGAATTCCCTTGGGTCGGCGAACTCAGCAACATGGCCGAATTCACCCTCGGCCGAATAACAACGATTCGCAACCTCTAAGGGAAAGGACGTGTCGAGAACTGTGCGTCGACGAGCTCTTCGTGAACTGTATGCGTGATCGAAGGTCACGACCCGTCGATCGTCCTCGTTTAATGTGCTGCTTTTGTTTACACGCAAAGTTTGACAGGAGAGACTTAGAGATCTCGTGACGATAGATTATGGGTCATTCGACGTTCGTAGCACGGGGTTATTTCTCGCGCGGAATTCGATGATTCCGAGTATGCGTCCGACATCTGCTGGCAGACCAATGAACTACGGCTGCTTTTTCGGCTGATACAGACACGTGCCGCCTTTTTGTTTAAAATTTGTTTATTTCCAAAATTCATACAATAACAATTCCTTACGATTTTTGCGCAATAAAACAAAACAATACGTTCTGTGTAGGTGTTATTTAAACTTACTGGCCTGGCAAGCAGGCATCTCTAAATTATAAAGGTATTCTTGCACGTAATAGCAGTGTTTTATCACAGATGAGGTACACGCATCGACAAACCACAGAAAAGACCTATCATCCAATGTATTTTTGTGTCACATGTTTGGAAGGTTCGCGAGCCCTCTTACCATTTTCGAGTCACATCCTACCGTACCGATTGTGACCGGCTTTACATCACAGCGCTATTGGTGGTAGGAAACAAAATTAAAAACACTGATAGACATTTGTTATTTCGTGTTGTCTCGAATAAAATTTTGAATCCCTTTAATTCTAATAAAACAGAGATCCACGATAAGACAGAAATTTCGTGTCTCGCATGAGACATTAATGTCATCAGAAAAATATTTCACGGTGTGATACCACTATAGGACAACTTTTGATGTCATCTCTCATTATTTCACAACTCATGTGAAAAGTTTGTGTCGCGTAAACAGATCTGAATTTTTTATCGTTTCCACGATGCATAAAAATATCTTGTAGTAATGAATGATTTCTTCTCAAGTTGGTTTTTAATACTGAAGCCGGTCAAGTGACCGTTTTTAGACTTTTGATTCAAAATGCTGCAATCATTGTTATCGCACTCAGTCACTTGACTTCACGACTTTTCCAATAATATACATATAATCAATTTTTCGATATCTATCTGTCTTTTTGTTCCGTTCCTTCTGAGAAACATATGTAGCCTACCATGACCTACTGCGACCGGCCATCTGACCGGTTGAAAAATTTATGTCCTTTTATAACGTTTATCCGTTTTGAAGTCTCAATTCCAAAACTATACAGCTATAATTGTTTATTACGCAGATACACAGATCGTGTAAGATGCAACATCGCTGATCGAATGGCAAGAAAATATAGCGTAAAATCTAAATCTCGCAGATGGCCTCTCCAGATTGTTTTCAACATTCTTGATTTAGCCGGAATAAATGATGAGTTTTATATAAGTAGACAACAGGAGAGAAAATATCACATCAGGAATTTTTGTTTCGGCTAGCAGAAGAACTTGCCACGAAATATCAAGAACCACATGAACAAGAAAAAGAAAAAAAGATATAAAGGGAACATCGACAGATACAAGTACAATTTCATATGTACGAAAAACGTGTGAACTAAAGTACTGTAACGAACCATAAAACAAATCCACATGAGATAAATATATTACGAAACGACAAACAAACTCACGTGCTATTGGTGAGTTAAAAAACGAATCATAAGACAAAGAATGATAAGGGGTGACAGGTGTAGGAACAGCGTGTACATCGTTTACGCCTTATTTTCTGTACAAAGCTGAACCCACCAATGAGCGAGGCCGAATTTCCACTCTGCATTTACTCCAAGAAAGCAACGCTGATTGGGTTTCAAGTTCCCCCCTTCGCGATAGAACCGCCAAGCTCCCGTATGAATAAGACACAACGTAATGACCAGAGTCAGTCTTCCTCCGGCAGCCTCCTGATCCTCTTCTCATCCTCCTCTAACAATACTACCTTCCGATCCCCGTCACCAACCCAATCCTTACCCGCATCCTCCCGGTCACCATCCCCATGCTTACCCGAATCCTCCCGGCCCCCATCCCCATGCTTACCCGTATCCTCCCGGCCCCCAACCCCATCCTCATCCTTACCCGCATCCTCCCGGTCCTCATCCCCATCCTTACCCGTACCCTCCCGGTCCCCATCGCCATCCTTATACTTACCCGTATCCTCCTGGTCCCCATCCTCATCCTAACCCGTATCCTCCCGATCCCCATCCTCATCCTCATCTTTACCCGTATCCCCCCGATCCCCATCCTCATCCTAACCCGTATCCTCCCGATCCCCATCCCCATCCTCATCCTTACCCGCATCCTCCCGGTCCCTATCCCCGTCCTTACCCGTACCCTCCCGGTCCCCATCCCCATCCTTACCCGTATCCTCCCGGTCCCCATCCTCACCCTTACCCGTATCCTCCCGGTCACCATCCCCATGCTTACCCGTATCCTCCCGGCCCCCATCCCCATCCTCATCCTTACCCGCATCCTCCCGGTCCCCATCGCCGTCCTTACCCGTACCCTCCCGGTCCCCATCCCCATCCTTACCCGTTTCCTCCCGGTCCCCATCCTCACCCTTACCCGTATCCTCCCGGTCACCATCCCCATGCTTACCCGAATCCTCCCGGCCCCCATCCCCATCCTCATCCTTACCCGCATCCTCCCGGTCCCCATCCTCATCCTTACCCGTATCTCCCCATCACTATCAGCATTCTTACCCGTATTCTCCCGATCCTTACCCTTTATCTTTATCTATTATCTTTATAGATCCAACCCAACCTTACCCTTCAGATCTTATCAGTATCTATCGTTTCCTATCGGTCTGTATCGCTCTTGTTTCTGTCCCCATTGGTCTCTATCGTTCTGCTTGGATTATATTTCGATCTCTGTAGTTCTCCATCGACAATATTTCGGTTCTTATCGTTCCCTATCGTTCCCTATCGTTCCTTATCCTTCACCATCATTTCCTATTCTTCCTTATCGGTTTTCACTGTTTCCTAAGGGTATTTATCGTTCTTTATCGATCTCCATTGATACCTATCGGTCCCGATCACTCATATTTCTATCCCCATTTGTCTCTATCGTTCTGCTTGGTTTATATTTCGGTCTCGGTCGGTGTCTATCGCCAATATTTCGGTTCTTATCGTTCCCTATCGTTCCCAATCGTTCCCCAAGGTTCCCAGTTATTCCTTATCGATTTCTATCGTTCCCTATCAGTCTTCACCGATCTCTATCGCCCATATTTCGATTTCTATCGGTTCCTGTCGGTGTTTATCGCACATATTTCCGTATCTATCGTTCCCAAACAGTTTTTATCGCTCAAATTTCAGTCTCTATCGGTATCTATCGCACATATTTCGATATCAATCGCACATATTTCGGTCTCTATCGTTATCAAACAGTTTCTATCGCATATATTTCGGTCTCTATCGCTATTATTTCAATTTTCATTGGTCCGTATCTTTAATTTTTGGCTTATATCGACCTTTATCGGTCTCTACCGCTAATATTTCGGTTTCTATCGTCCTGTACGGTACTCTGTCGATCTCTAGCGGTATCTATAACACATGTTTCGGTTTCTATCGTCCTCAAACTACTTCTGTCGCACAAATTTCGATCTCTACCGGTACCTATCGTACATATATCGGTCTCTATCGTTCATAAACAGCTTCTGAAGCACAAATTTCGGCCCCTATCGGTATCTATCGCATATATTTCGGTCTCTATCGTTCTCAAATTGGTTCTATCGCACATATTTCAGCTTCTATCGTTAATATTTCGAACTCTATTGATCTGTATCGTTAATATTTTGGCCAATATCGACCTTTATCGATCTCTGCCGCTAATAATAAGGTCTCCATTGTTCTCAAACTGCTTCTGTCATTCATATTTAGGTCTATATCGTTCAGTACCGTTCTCTGACAATCTCTAGCGGTATCTATCGCACATATTTCGGTCTCTATCGTTCTCGAACCGTTTCTATCGCATATTCTCGGTCTCTATCGCTAATATTTCGAACTCTGTTAGTCTGTATCATTTATATTTTGGCCCATGTCGACATTTATCGGTCTCTACCGCTAATATTTCGTTCTATATCGCTCCCAATTGGCCGAATTTTTATTCTGGTACTTCCAAAAACGAATTTTTCATTCAGGTACTCTAAAAGATCAAATATAACAAAATCAGGTACTCCCAAAAATGATTTTTTTCATTTAGGTACTCCGAAAACTGGATATTCTAAAATCAGGCACTTTCCCAAATGACTTTTTTCAATCAGGTACTCCAAAAATCGTATGTTTTAAAATCAGGTACACCGAAAAGTGAATCTTTTCGTTCAGGTACTCCGAAAAATGAAACATTTGAAAATCAGGTACTTCGAAAAGTGATTTTTTCATTCAGGTACTCCGAAAACTGAAGCATTCGAAAATCAGGTACTTCGAAAACTCAAGCATTCGAAAATCAGGTACTTCGAAAACTGAAGCGTTCGAAGATCAGGTACTTAGAAAAGTGAATTTTTTATCAGATACTCCGAAAAAGGAAAAACTTTAAAATCAGGTACTTCGAAAAGTGTTTTTTTTTCATTCGGGTACTCCGAACAACAAATTGTTTCTGAATCAAAAATATTTCGAAGAGTAAATTCTCGCGGTGCTTGAATCAAGAAATATACTTTTCGAAGTACCTGATTTTAAAATGTCTCAGTTTTCGGAGTACCTGAATGAAAAAAATTACTTTTCGAAGTACCTGATTTTTCAATATTTGATTTTTCGGAGTACCTGATTCAAAAGGTCACTTTTGGAAGTACCTGATTTTAATTTTCGGGGTACCTGATTGAAAAAGGCGCTTTTGTAAGTACCTGATTTTAATTTTCGAAGTACCTCTTTCAAAAAGTCACTTTTGGAAGTACCTGATCCCGATTGATATCAATAGAGGTGCGTAAAGACCGAAAAATTAGCAATAGGGGTCGATACAGATCGCTAGAGGACAATATGGAACGATGCAGGCCAAAATAGTACTGATAAGGACAAATAGAAACTGGAATTTAAGCGACAGAAACTGTCTGTGAACGTTAGGTACCGAAATACGTGCCATAGATGTCACTACAGACCGACAGTGTACTGTACAGAACGATTGAGACCGAAATATATGAGATAGAAACAGTTTAAGAACGACAGAGGCCAAAACATGTGCCATAGATACCCCTAGAGATCGACAGAGTACCGTACAGGACGATAGAGACCGAAATATTAGCGGTAGAGACCGATAAAGGTCGATATAGGCCAAAAAATTAAAGATACAGACCAATAAAAATTGAAATATTAGCGAAAGAGACCAAAATATGTGCGTTAGAAACAGTTTGAGAACGATACAGACTGAAATATGTGCGATTGATACCGAAATACGCGCGATAGACACCGACACACACCGTCAGAAATCGAAATATGAGCGATAGAGATCGGTGGAGACCGGTAGGGAAAAATAGAAATCGATAAGGAATTATTGGGAACGTTGGGGAACGATTGGGAGCGATGGGGAACGATAGAGAACAATAGAGAACCGAAATATTGGCGATAGAGACATACAGAGATCGAAATATAAGCGATGCAGAACGGCAGAGACCAATGGGGACAGAAACAAGAGCGATAGAGACCGATAGGAAACGATAGATACTGATAAGATCTGAAGGGTAAGGTTGGGATGGATCTATAAAGATAATAGATAAAGATAAAGGGTAAGGATCGGGAGAATACGGGTAAGAATGCTGATAGTGATGGGGAGATACGGGTAAGCATGGGGATGGTGACCGGGAGGATACGGGTAAGGGTGAGGATGGGGACCGGGAGGATACGGGTAAGGATGGGGATGGGGACCGGGAGGGTACGGGTAAGGACGGGGATAGGGACCGGGAGGATGCGGGTAAGGATGAGGATGGGGATGGGGATCGGGAGGATACGGGTTAGGATGAGGATGGGGATCGGGAGGATACGGGTAAGAATGAGGATGGGGATCGGGAGAATACTGGTAAGGATGGTGATGGGTACCGGGAGGGTACGGGTAAGGATGGGGATGAGGACCGGGAGAATACGGGTTAGGATGAGGATGGGGATCGGGGGGATACGGGTAAGGATGAGGATGGGGGTGGGGATCGGGAGGATACGGGTTAGGATGAGGATGGGGATCGGGAGGATACGGGTTAGGATGAGGATGGGGACCAGGAGGATACGGGTAAGTGTAAGGATGGCGATGGGGACCGGGAGGGTACGGGTAAGGATGGGGATGAGGACCGGGAGGATGCGGGTAAGGATGAGGATGAGGTTGGGGGCCGGGAGGATACGGGTAAGCATGGGGATGGGGATAGGGATCGGGAGGATGCGGGTAAGGATGAGGATGGGCACCGGGAGGATACGGGTAAGGTTCAGGATGGGGACCGGGAGGATACGGGTAAGGGTAATGATGGGGATGGGGACCGGAAGGGTACGGGTAAGGATGGTGACGGGGATAGGGATCGGGGGGATACGGGTAATGATGAGGGCCGTGCGGATGGGGGCCGGGAGGATACGGGTAAGGATCAGGATGGGGATCGGGAGGATAAGGGTAAGGTAGAGGATGGGGATCGGTGTAGGGATGGTGATCCGGAAGGGGAAGATGGGTGTACGAATCTGGAGTATATGGGTAAGGATGGGGTTGGAGACGGGGATCGGAGGGGAGTATTGTTAGAGGAGGATGAGAAGAGGATCAGGAGGCTGCCGGAGGAAGACTGACTCTGGTCATTACGTTGTGTCTTATTCATACGGGAGCTTGGCGGTTCTATCGCGAAGGGGGGAACTTGAAACCCAATCAGCGTTGCTTTCTTGGAGTAAATGCAGAGTGGAAATTCGGCCTCGCTCATTGGTGGGTTCAGCTTTGTACAGAAAATAAGGCGTAAACGATGTACACGCTGTTCCTACACCTGTCACCCCTTATCATTCTTTGTCTTATGATTCGTTTTTTAACTCACCAATAGCACGTGAGTTTGTTTGTCGTTTCGTAATATATTTATCTCATGTGGATTTGTTTTATGGTTCGTTACAGTACTTTAGTTCACACGTTTTTCGTACATATGAAATTGTACTTGTATCTGTTGATGTTCCCTTTATATCTTTTTTTCTTTTTCTTGTTCATGTGGTTCTTGATATTTCGTGGCAAGTTCTTCTGCTAGCCGAAACAAAAATTCCTGATGTGATATTTTCTCTCCTGTTGTCTACTTATATAAAACTCATCATTTATTCCGGCTAAATCAAGAATGTTGAAAACAATCTGGAGAGGCCATCTGCGAGATTTAGATTTTACGCTATATTTTCTTGCCATTCGATCAGCGATGTTGCATCTTACACGATCTGTGTATCTGCGTAATAAACAATTATAGCTGTATAGTTTTGGAATTGAGACTTCAAAACGGATAAACGTTATAAAAGGACATAAATTTTTCAACCGGTCAAATGACAAACTCTCATTTCTAACTGAACACCTCATATATTTGTACGTATTTCTTCAGAGCGTTCATATAGCGCGGCATTAACCTGCGTCCAGTCGCCATGGGAACGATGAAGCAGAGTGGGGGAAGTTAAAAGGACTTTCGTTCAGTCCTTCATAAATACAAAAATGAATATTGCGGTCTGGTATGCTTTTCGAGAAGAGATAATAAACAGTGTTAGCTCTTGTACTGCTTAAAACCACCTCTCAAAACTAGAATTCCATTCCATTCCATTCCTGTGTTTATTTTACCGGTTCGAAATATTTGTATCGTTTGTTTGGTGTAAACCGCCTGGCATATTTACTTCCTTTCCATATTATAACAACATTTGTGAAGGAAAAGTTTATTTGGAATGAGCGGAAATCTCAACAGTACTTCTTCCTGAAAGTCATTCCATTCAAGATTTGAAATGACAAAATATTATCACGTGCATTACAATGTGTCATCCGTCAAACGTCGGTAAAAGGAGCTTCACGAGTTCCCGCGCAAAGTTTGTTTATGTCGAAACAGATTCATTGTTGCTGTAAAAAAGTGTTTTTACATGGTCGAGCATGAAATTCAGATGCAGGATGGTGGATGTAATCGCGATGAGGGACTTAACGAGTAAGCTTACGATATAAAAACAGTTCCTAACCTTTCCACGTGTTCATGACACTAGTACATATTTATCTATTTACATTTACCGGAACGATGTGTGTTTCATGCATATGAAAAAAATTGGACAACAAAAGATTAGATAACGATACTGATGATATTAGCAGTACAAGTCATATTTATCAACTGTCGCGTCACGTAAATCATGACACTTCAGTATTAGTATATCAGTTCCTGCATAACCCTTTGATTGCGGACTACCTGGAACCGAGGTGAACGCTGCGTGCGGCCAAGCTGCAGTAGTATGTAGTGAGCCATTGCACCGAACGCACATGGGCGTCGGCCGTACGCAGTGAACGACTTTGCCAAGGGCCTATAGCAGTCGAAGGGTTAATATTATTGCTAAGGTGGCACATGAAATTGTGATAACATAAAAACAGAAATTTGTTTGTTGTAGATGTCGTGAATATTATTTGTCGAATGTCGAAACAATGTACTCTGCGAATAACACCGGACGACCTGTGCTTCAGCGTCGGTGACGATAGAGTACCGATGGTATGGGCAGAATTGAGTCAATCCCATTTCTTCACCGAATATTCCATGGCTGGAGTCACCGAAGAACAAAACGAAATTTATTTGGAATTAGACGCGAACATGCTCGCCAGAAGTCTGGGCGCTTTACGATCGACTGCAAAGAGCGTGAAAATTAAGTTAACGAATAAGCGACAACCATGTCTCACAATGGAGATCGAATTGCCGTCCTTGAGTATAGAGTCGCGACAATGTTTGCATGACGTACCGGTTAGAGTTATACCTAGACGCGAATGGCCCGAACATCAAGCGCCAAATATTCCGGAGTTTGATGTACGAATAATGTTCATATCTTCTGTATCTAATTACATGTTTAAATTAAATGTGTAATGTTGGAATTAACATGATGCCTTCCAGATATCGGTGGACATGCCTCAACTGAAACACGTCAGAAGTATCGTAGAAAGAATGAAGAACATGAGTCCACGATTGACGTTGAATGCTGACAAATCTGGAATGTTTGTACTGAAAGTCGACACAGACAGCGCGACGGTTTCCACGCACTTTCAAGACTTGCAAGTTTGGGGTTGCAGTCAAAAAGATAACGACGACAAAATATCAGCAACCGTGGATATAAAAAAATTCTTTATGTTTCTCGCATGGGACATTTTACATCCCGATGGCGTGAAATGCAACATACTTGATGACAGAATGGTGAACTTATATCTACACTTAGCGGATTATCTTAAAATACAGTATTTCATTCCTTCAATAGCTACCTGAACCATTCATTGCAATGTTGTTGTTCTAATTTAATATACGTATTTTACTTTTTATACAACTTATCTTCTCATGGTTTATTCTCTTAACGCATAAAAACAACTTGTACAAACGATTCCCTTCGCATAAGAATACTTTTACAAATTTCATATGGAACAATTACAAAATTTCGCTGATAAATTAATTGTATGCTAAACTGAAACTCCGTTCGTGTTCTTGTCTGAAGTTTTGATGCATCTGATCAATCTGTTGTATTTTCTGATTAAGCAAGCTCGTTTGCTGATCTAACCATTGCAAACTGTTCATATGCGCGTTCAGTATTTTACCAATCTGAACAATAGGGTCGCTGGAATCCTGAGTACGATTAGCTTGATTCAAATGTTCAATAATTTCCTTTAAATCTTCCGACATTCGCTTAAGTTGTGTATCGAGATCTTCTGCTAAACGATATGTGTACTCTCTTTCAGGGTCAGAAACAGAAACGGAGGCTAATTCTTTCTCTAGTGGTATTAAACAATCCTGTAACTCCTTTTGTTGACCAACCTAAATTGTAACCATATATTATTAGAAAAATTTCACAATTTATACTACATCAATGTATTAGTAATCAACTTACAACATAGTCTAATTCATGTTCCAATTGTTGCTGTTCAATTTTCACTCTTTCAACTTCCTGATTAAGCGCCACTATTTTTTCTCCATTTTGTATAAGCAATTTATCCCAAGCATTAACTTGCGCAGCCTGGTTTACAAACACTTTCTCCTGCTCCTCTAATTCTAAAGTCCACTTGTTGATTGATTCCTCAAATGAATTAATAGAGGCTGGTTGGCTCGCACTCGCGGACGAAGTAACACTACAATATTTAATTTCTTAATAACAGACCAAAACAGATTCATTGAATATAAAGAAATATATACTAACGTAGTAGTTGTGCCCAATGTTGCTTGAGTACTGGGAGTTGTTAAACTCGGAGCAGTAGGCGTTTTATTTAAAGAAAATCCAGTTGTACCGGCTGCAGTTGTACTTGTACTAAAACTAAATCCTGTGGGGGCAGAAGTTGTACCGCTTGTGCCTAAAGAGAAACCTGTGAAAGCGATCAAACTAGTTATAGCAATTTAAAAAATAGAATTGCTTTAATATAACATTAAATCTTAATTGTTACACAACGTTGTATAATACCTGTTGCTGTTGTTGTGGTTATCGGTGCTGTTGTTGCAGTAGACGTTGCACCAAGTGTAAACCCAGTTCCTGCTGATGCCATTGTAGTTTGTGTGCCAAACGTTAAATTCGCTGTCCCAGCAGATGAAGTACCATCTCCACCTCCCAATGAGAATCCGCTAGTAGCTGGCTTAGCTCCACTTAATATAGGCGCAAAACTTAAGGAAGATGTTGTTGCTGTAGCAGGAGTAGTACCTCCTAAATTAAAGCTTAGAGTATTTCCAGCTGGTGCTGGCGTAGGAAAACCTGTAGCTGCTACTGCAGTGGTTGCACCCGGAGTTACGCTTGCAGTTGCAGCTGTAGCTGTACCAAATGTCAAATTCGGTGCTTGTACGGTAGTAGAACTTATAGGAGTGACCATAGGCGTTCCGAAATTAAATGCGCCAGGTTGTGTAGGCGTGCTGCTTATGCCACCACCGAATACACCTCCAGGTTTATTCTGCGCAGGCGTAGATGTCAATGAAAATTTTGCTTGCTTATGTACATCATCAGCGGCGCTGGATCCAAACGCAAAATCTATGGAAAACCTTAATATCACCAAAATACTTTCATATTACCAGTCCCTAACATAGAACTTTTAAACATACTTGCAGGTGGAGCAGTACTTGCTGGAGTAGTGGCTTGCACTTTAGAGGCGTCAAATGTAAAACTCATGTTGCTTTCTGTATATTCTAACCTTGCAACAATATGTATTTAAAACTTGGATGGGCGACTTTTAAATACGTAAGATGTTTGTTTACAGATTTCAGCTGATATTCATCCTTTCTTTATCTTGATGCTCTGTACACAAATGTTTATAATTAACCTTGTTAATTGAAAAAGTCACTGAATGTAAAGTACACGTCCGAAACAATATACCCTGAACGTTTACGAGAAAAATAATAAACTATTTTAAGACATTTGGCACTTATTACTTATATCTAACCTATACACGAATTACCTTTGCAATTGAAATCAAATCATTTCACCAAACGTAACTGCGAAGCACGCTATGTTGTTTCCGACCAATCACCGGTCGAATTGAGCGAAGTTGTGGGGGTATCTAAGTTCTGGAGTAATTGAATTGTAAGAAGAAACACGTCTGGTTTGTACAAAGGCAAAATGTAATCTGATAAAAGAATATACAATCTTATAACCGTAGCAACAAATCAATATTTACAATAAAAGAATATTCGTTCATAACATCATAAATAGACCAAATTCACAAATTCCATAAATTCAATCCACGCGCGCAAAACAATCGCTCATGCGCCCAACATACATGCATGAAACCCTACAAAGTCAACCGAACGTGGTGCACTCTATCAGATTTTATCTCAACTATACAAATTTAAACATGGCATCACAGTGATGAATCGTTCGTTAAAAACTGCTCCACTGCACTCTAAACCCCAAACAACCAGAACTCAATCAAAATTCACACTTATTCATCTCAAATGAAACTTATAAACTGAATCAACCACCTTTGTCAACCTCAAACTACACAATTAACGACACATACAAAATCGTTAACCTTCAAAATGTATATCATCGATCAGATGAAATTACAAGGTTACATATCTCTCGCGCGCAACAAGAACATTTCACAGTGTGCGTGAATGAGTCAAAGTGCTTAAGTATGCATTATTTGAGGCACGATTATAACCTAACCTCTTTTCGGTGCATCAGTGTGACGCTTGAATTGTAACAACGTACGTTGCGTTCGTAAGTCGAACGCGTCGGATGCTAATCAACGCCTCAGATCACCATCGTGCAATGAGAACACGCAATACATGAAAACAGAGTACACGCACACGCGTGTGTGTGCTTCTGGAACTTCGAACCGGCTCGCGTGTCTCAGCTTCGTGGACCAAGGCATAGTTTGCTTATGAAACTCGAATGTTACGACCCACGCGATAGTTTATACTTCGTGGCGACTCTGAGTCAGAGTCTAATCACTCGTATGACTGATATTCGTCTATAGAATCGTAAGACTAGTCGAACGTATAGTGAGTGATCTACTTTTACCCATTTCAAGTGCAAAGTTTACCTGTACGATTCGTGAACACATCCACGAGGCGGCAAACTTGTATTTCGCGCATGTATTTTTAACACATTGACGACCGCTGAGTTTTCCTATAATACGCATTGTGACCAGCGATTTGAATGATACACGATCATTGTGTTGGATTGTTGCATACGGAATGTCCGACTTTTAATGATAACTTTAAATCAGCATAACTCTTTTTAAATTAAACTTCATTAGTCGAAGTAAGCGCTATTACAATTTGTACATTTTTCTCAACAAGTTACAAGCTTTTTAACGCGTTCTCCATCATGTCACTCATATATGAGCGATAGTGTAGTTTTGCGATATAACGCGTCATTCATAAAAGTGTTTATTTCTTGAAAGTAACTGCAGTTTTTATTCCGTATCTCGAGAGGGTTATTGACCTGGCCTCTCGAATTCTCAAAAGGTAATGTAACAAAAAAGTGGTTTAAAGACAACAAAAAAACGGAAAATGTCTGTTTCAAATAGTCTAGTAGAGAACGTGTTAATCCTATTTTGATAGAAATTTGTGTTTTTGGAGCCGATGAATTTTTCGAAAGCGTTTTTTTGCTAAACTCTTAATTAGAGAAAGTTTTCTCCCGAAGAAAGAGTTCGTGGTGTTTGAAAAAGTGGAAATCTGTCGGTAATAAGTTCGGTGAGGCAAAGTTTCGTGCTTCAAAGTGTTGAGCTTCTGTATCACTAATCACGACACGTGCAGCCGTATTGTCCTGAAGCAGTATAGGCCTTTTCACACATTGGAAAATCGAACATTTCGTATCGCGGGTCCGGTACTATAACTAGGTAACTGAAAATCTATTGTTTTGAGATAACCACGATGAATGTTTAATAACAAAGAACAATTTTGATAAAAGTATAATTTATGAATTAGAAATAATTAATTAAATTGTGAGGTACCTAGTTTTTCCACGAAAATTTGACTTATCTAGTTATGATACTGAATTCAGGATATGTAACAACCTAATAGAACGCGTGCAATAAAAATATGATTATTTATAAGTATAAGTAACGTTAATATCTTTTCATTGTGTCATATTTGGTAAAGCAGCTCCGTTTGTATAATGGTAAATTCCTGAAGTTACAAATACAGCAGGTTTAACTCCTTTTTCCGTGTGACTTGCAAACTGCATATTCTCGTGGAATTCTTTTCTCGAATGTTACTTTTAAATGTTGAAGAATATGCTTTCTCATCAGCGGATATTCTACCGGGTGGGTCTATAGTGGAAGCAATAGCGAAACTGTAGTGTATTCTGAGCCGTGTTTCATTGATTTTTATTTTATTTTTTTTAAGTACTCAATTGTCCTTGTGAACTCACAAACCAATCTGAAAATATCTGCTGTAACAAGGTCGATGATCTTCGAAAGCAAAAATATACCATTATCCGGAAAATAATCAAAAGAAATAATACACATGCTCGCAAACGAGATTTCTCGTTTCCGGTCGTCAATGTGTTAACACTGAATTGTAAAGATTCGTGTATCACGGAGAATAAACCGTTCGAAACAGAAATTGAGTCTTCTATTACATCAGTCTTCCGGAACAGTGTTACCAGGGGACCACGTCCAGTCAGTCGTACCTTACAGATTCACGGAATAAAAAATAATTTGTGTTCACTCTGAAGAAGCTTCCACGAAGCAAGTAATAATATTCTGTCTATGAATATCGTTGTTTCCCCGTTAGGAAGTGCTGACTTATCTCTACGTAGTTTTTGGACGTTCATTTTTTTTCTTTTCAGTGAACGACCCGTTACGAAATCACGGTGATAACTGACAGAAGATCGCTCGGCGTTAGAATGAACTCGCGTTCATGCGATAGAATCGTTTCTCCAGAATTTCTGCGCGTACTCTGATCGTCGAACTGTACGAGAACTCGTGGGATTCGTTCTTATCGATCGTTACCATCGCTCGATCACAATGTTGCCGGTACTCGTGAAATTCTGCGCGTGTTTGTATTTCGTTAACGCTGTCGGCAGCTCGACTTTGTCTGCGCCCCCGCAATCGGCGGTGGTGGTCGCTTTCGAAGACGTCTACGATCTGTCTTTGGTGGCCAACACCTTGTCGGATCAGGGGATCGACAGCACGTTGATCATACCGGCGTCCAACGAGGCTGACCTCTACGAAACTTTGATCGATGTCGAGGTGCTGAAAGTGAACTTCGAAGACGAAGATTTTGCTCATCCCGAGAGCAGAGCGCTCAAAGCCTGCGAAAGTCTGCTGAAGGACGAACAGATCGCGAAGAAGATACAGGAAATTCAGCCGACCTTCACCATATTTCCTGCACTGAGGTATATTTTATGAACTTTGCAAGCCTGCAATCGAAATCATTTCTAATTTGTTAGTAGAAAAATTACTCCGAGATGTTTTAGTCGTATGAAGCAGCGATGATATTGAAATTCGACATAATTTTATCTCCGACGTTTTTGTTTGGAAGTTTGAATATCAAAGGATGAACATATCTGTTCTGTGTAGAAACATTCACTTCCTGTTCGGGTAATGGCCAACGATCCATGCGGTGCGGCAGACTATTTTTAATTTTCGGTCTGCGTTTTCTGCTATAACATTACCGTTTTATTAAACACAGTAATACTTTTTTTGTCAGTCGTTATGTCGAATAAACAGTACTGGTTATCTTACCCACTGTATCTTTAAAATTGTTGAAAATAAAAATACGTTATATAGAAGAATTAAATTGGAGTTCTTGTACTTGAAAGTATCTCTTATATTACATAGAGCAGATAAAGCCTATCGGAACTTTGATATTAAATATTTTTTAAACTATTAATCTATAGGCGCTTGACAAAGTTCCTCACTCGTGTACTGCCGACGCCCATAGGCGTTCGCTGCAATGGCTCACTACGTACCACTGCAGCTCGGCCGCACGGAGCGTTCGACTCGTTTCCAAGTAGCCCGCAGTGAAAGGGTTGAAAGGGGTATAATTAGTGGTCATATTCATTTAGTATAAAAATTTAGAAAATTTGTCACTTTCAGCTGATGCAACGCAGCAGTCAAAGTGTTAAAGAATTCAATTTATATTTTAAATAAATTGTCTTATTTATAAATATTTTCAGACATGACGGCTGCTTGATACCATGGGCAAAATCCATCCAGTCGATTCCAGTGGTGTGGACCCGCAATCGGGACGAGGAGCTGTACGTGTTCGAGTACACGGGGATGGCTTTGCCGGTTCAGAATGGAGGATTTTGGACAAGGCTGCGGTCAAGTTTCACACGGAGGTCCATATTCTCGGTGGCCCGGGACGAATACGGGGCATATGCTCTCCAAATAGCCGAAAAATACTTGCCGGAATTTGGTCTGAATTTAGACAATCTTTATGCGGATGTACGGCTGGTTCTGTGGGGTGCAGATATCGTCCTGCGCTCGGATTTCGCCCCACTCACGCAACTGATAGTCGAAGTGAGTGGAACGCAAAAGTGCTGACGATTCAAGTTTGCATTGCTTCTTGCAGCGACGCACAGATTAGACGCTTCAAGGTCGCGTTGAAAAGTGTGTAGATTGAATAATTATATTCCTCCAAGTGTCAAGGAATTTATTCGGGAAACAGCACGGCTATCGCCTGAATTTTTCAATTTATTGTTTACAATAGTTGTCAGCAATTTGCAGTCGAAGGGCAGACTGTTACAAGTTAGAGGTTGGTGGACGGAAGCTTGACAAGGTTGGAGGGAGAAGTTTGACGAAGACACGCAGTCGAAAAGACTGCCATAGTAATATGTTAGGCATTCACGATTGGTGGGAGGTAACCAGAGGATCAGATCAAAGATGTTAGTAGGCTAGAATATAGGCCTGCGACCTAGATAGAAGAAAAGTAGAATAAAGAAGTATGTAGGGAGAGGACGTAGGAGTTAAATGGCTCTACGTCTGTGTACTTGACTTTTAACAGACGTACGACTGTTTGAGATACTGATGAGGTTGTTGTGTGTAGGAGGGAGTACACATGATAGGTGATAATAGAAAAAACAGTAACGAGTACTCAATAAGGAGGATGATATGGCTAGAAGAAGGATGGAAACTTAGAATTTAAAACTTTATAAATTAACGAAACACATTCTCAACTCCTTGCCTTACAATAACGAGTCGCACTCGTGACAGAGAATATGATACATATGTTTCAAATACGAAACCCACTTGAGTACCAATTCTTTAAAAGTTTGCTTTGTGGGATCTCTAACTTTCAAAGTGTTGTTAAAATCGAATTGTCATTTTGATGAGAATTCGACCTTGAACGGCCTAGTCTGGATGTCCCTATTATTTCATGAAAACCAGAGAATATTATTCTAATTGTTTCTGATATTGCAGGTAGGCTGTCATCACTGCAGAGGACCATTGCCACTGCAAGGAGAGCTTCACAAACCCTTGATCGAATTCAGACTGGGAACTGTTGTGGTTCTTTTGGACGAAAATTATGAGACTTTAATAAAAGACCTGGCACAGAAATTGCCGCAGGGAAGGGATGGCCAAGTGGTTGTGTGGAAGAACAAAAAGAAGCAAAGCTCGGACGTCACTTTGCCAGAGAATCTGTTTATTCAGCCGGGAATTGATAGGCAGGATCTGATAGGTAAAGGAAGAGTATATAGAAACCTTATGATCACTGCGTAGAAGCCCAATAGATTCCTAACGAAACTACCGATAATTATACTACCCTATTGATTGGTAAAACGATAGCCTTCGTGCGTTCACTTTTTCCTATCTGATTTGGTGTTCGATTGCTTCAATCATAAGAAATAGCAAACATTAACACATGAGGTGAAAATAATGAATAATCATACGGAGATTGTTTGTCAGGAAACTGTTTTACCAATAGAGCTACGTAAGCCATCGGCTTTAGACTTACCATTTGAAAGCTCCTACAGCCTGGAAAATACGTTCTTCCAATAAATCATACTTTCGTTACAGGCTACAGTCGCACACGCGTAGTACTAAGTCACTGCACCGACACGGAGCTCCTGGAAGCTGCTTTTCACGGGACACCGGTTATATGCTTCCCTAGAAACGTCCACGAGTCAAAAAACGCTGCCCGAGCGGTGCAATTGGGTTTCGCGCTATCCACGGAAGAGATTCGAGCCCAGACCGGCGAAGAGGTGGGGAACACCGTGAACCAGATTCACGAGACGTTGAGTTATCGTGAAAATGCTCGAAAAGTTTCTCTGGCCATCCGCGACAGGATAAATCCTGCGGTGGACAGACTGATTCACTGGCTTCGTTACATGGCGCGGACGAAGAACGGAAATTTGGAGTTTCTCAGGGCACCCAGCTCAGCGAGGACGTTCAACGAGGACCTACAGTTCTTCCTTGGCCTGTTCGTGGGCGGCATCATCGGGATATTCGCGACAGTCGGTTGCATAGTGGCGCGATATCTGATTGTGTCGAAAAGGGAGCAAAGGTCGAAGGGCAGGTACTCGCGGTGAAGAAGATGTGGCGACAATGAAACACGGGTCGACTGTACGGACACTTTTTCGCATATGTATTTATATAAATGCACGTAGAGTACAGGTACATACAAATACAAATGTTTACGAGCTAGGGTTTATCTCAATCGCTAATGACGAGACGTAACTATTACGAGAATACTTGATCATAAGTTGATTGGAAAAGCTAGAAGTACAATGTAATACGTTATCGTGAGGAAAATAAATTACAATTTGTCAATACTGCGCTCTGTATGTCGTGATTGCACGAGTGCTCGCTCGTGTGCGTTTATCGCTAGATCCTTAAAACGTACGGACGAATCGGTACCTAGTTCGTTTAACGCTTTTTTAAGGCCATATTCTAATTAGATCAGCCGCCTTTCGTTTACGTCGTTAATCAAGCAAATGATCGTTCGCGCGGTACACCCGCGGGGTGGTCTATCGTATAAATTCATCGATTCGCGTCGTCGAATTCGTACATACAAATTGTTACTCGTCGAACGATTGATACTTGTAGAAATCACGATCGGTTCGATCGAAGCGTATAAAATGAATCGATTCCTCGTAAAAAATTCGTTTCCGCTAAAATCTTCGTAGAAGACACGTGAAAAATGTATCCATGTATAAAAAGGACAGTCGACAATGTAACAAAGATTTCTGTTCTAAATCGAATGATGCAACGCAATTAATCGTATGAAACGTCGTTTTCCGTTGAAACTCGATGCTATTATTAATGAGCACGTTCGCGACATGAATTCGGACTTCGTAATTGACTAGACTGTGGCTTTAATCGGCTTGGCATGCGACAAAAACGGTGGTCTCCTCCTCGTGTACAAAATATTCACGTTCATGACACATCGGCGCGAATGTGCATGTGTTAACACGTTCACAGTCCCTTGAGCCACACGTGGGTCAGGCTAGTTTTCACTCAAGCAGTTTCTGAGTAAATAAATAATAAATAGACATAATATGACAGCAAGTCTATTAGAAACAAAAACATAATGAAAAGGTGTTGTATAATATTATGATAATCCTAATGGATCTAGACTGTCTATTATGAGGTGTTTTCCAATGGGCAGTGAACGTGTTAACGTAGAGTTGTTGGAAGAGATATAGTGTGATCGTAAATCGGAATGTCCACATACTACATACAGTAGACGTTGAATACAAATAGTACAATAGTATATATAAACTCCTTTCATTTCGTATATTTGGGGGTGTATGTAAAATTACACAGAAACTTGATCCCCTAATCGTTTTGATATTTAGGTTTTTACTGTCTAAAGATGCTGACAATCGCATCACGTTAATACTCGACATTTTGCCTAATTTACAACCGCACTACGTCTTTTTCAGAAACTGCACAGGGTTTAGCCGCAATAATGCTACAACTAGACACGGAAAGATTCTTCGTAGAAAAATGAATCGAACATGTAGAATGAAGTATTTTTATACGAGGCTTCGTTTTCGAGAAAGTCAATTTTGAAAATTCGTTAAATATATGTGTACTTAACTAATTATTTTTTATATGGATCGGTACTCCCACATAATTAAAATAATATAAATGTTCAGATACGTTATTTGTTTATTAATTATTTTAAGAGAGGAGTTCAATGGAAATGTTGCTGTTATTGTACAATATAAATTTCTGCCCTTAAAATGATGGACAACTAAGAATTGTTAATATTCGACAGCATCCAATGATTTTTCCTTTCAATTTATCAACATTTCCAATATCTACAAGGTCGAGTAAAAATAGTTATCCATAGAGAACCCCAATTGCTGCATAGGAAACTGTACTCGTACTTACTCAATTTTCAAAATTGATTTTCTCGAAAACGAAGCATGTTATAAAAAAACTTCATTCTATATTTTCGATTCATTTTAGCAAGAGAAGTCATTCCATGCCCGACTGTACCATCTTCGCAGGCACACCCTGTATATACGTTCGCTAAAACGAAACGGAAAAGGGCACACAGAAGAGAACTCGCAGGGAAAGCTCCCCAAGTAATACACCGATATTTTAGTGAGCTTTTGCGTACTGATACAGCTCGATGTACTAATGTCTCCTATACATGGGTTTGCTCAAAGTCGCTTAATAGTTTAAAAGATATTTAATGTTGAAGTTTTCATAAAATTTTCACCACAACAAAATAAATAGCGAAGTGTTTATAAAATAAAAGTCGTAAAATAATCGATATAAATTGAATAATGTAAAATACTTTGTTGCATAACTAAAGCCTCGCGAAAATGTCGGAGGCAACTATTGAGTTGAGTCATAAATAACTTCAGATACATAATAAATACTATTGTTTCCAAAAAATCAAATTGTTCACTTAGACCAGTGTTTCCCAAAGTGGGTTCCGCGAGATAAGGAGTCTTTTAACATAATTTACTGCAGTTCAAAAAGCAGCAACATTCTTAGCATCGATCTTCTTCTTACTAACTAATTTCCAAAACAATTACAAATTTATAACAAGTAAAAGCAGAGTTGTTTTTTATTCAAATGTTTCATTTACTATGCTTTTTTGTATGTGAACGAATACTCTGTCTAAAAGAATTTTTATTTCATTTAATGTCTCATTAATATTAGAGTGGTAGAAGTTGCCCGTAAAATATAGACATGGGTTCAGCAATTTTTGAAAAATCGTATAAGGCTTCTGCGACAAGATAAGTTTGGGAACCACAGACCTCGACTATTAATTTGTATTCTTATTAGAATCATCCCTGAAACTCAGTAGCAGCAAAAACTTATTTTTTTACTAAATTAACTAATAAATTTAACAACTCAAATCGGAAGTTATTTATGACTCAACTCAATAGTTTTCACAAAATATTTCCGCTCGCCAAGGGGGGCTAAAACATCTCTGTATCACTTAGGGATCTTTTCTTCACCGGTTTTGCTCGGTTTCGCTGAAAAATCGAGACGCGTTGGGCTGCGGGAAACACAGGAGCGATCACTCTTCGAAGCTCCTCTTGATTTCATCTCTCTCGACGCAGCAGTCGAAACGTAAATCGATCGATCGTGTAAATGCATATCTATATACAGCGCGACAGTCGTGGACGTAAAATCTACAAAACAGTAAGAAGACAGTATGTACATTCATTGGCAGAATTGTTCCCGATCCGAGCGATTCGCGGCGAACTGACAAGAGAACGGATGTACGTTGTATCGCAACGTGGCCCACTTTCCTTCCATCTTTTCTTCTCCTCGCTTTTATTCTGTCCCCTGTCATACTGACGGCAGATGCCATCTGAAAGGGCCGATCAAGGTCATACGTTTACACGCAAATTGACTTCTCATGTTTTAATGCAATCTTGAGTTTCCAAGTGACTTATAAATAGACCGGGCATGTTTATGCAATTTAATACACTCAAATCGGTGAATGATGGACATGTAATAACTTAGCAGAATACGAATTATGTAGTTTAAATATTTCAAGAAGTAAATGCAGTCTCGTAGGAAGTATGGAAGTTTACAAATGCATATTCGCATAAACGTCCGCAGTCTACTTATTAGTCCTTCTCATACAATGAGAATAACTGAACCAATAACTGGATGGTTTATAAAAATCCTTATCTATAGCCATGAACAATATGCGACGAGGAAAGTGAATGGAAATAATATTGCTGGTCGTTACAGCATACTTAAAAGATGCTTATAATATTGGAAATACTTATTTGGTAGTAGTGTATAATAAATATCTGCGAAACGTAGTTAGAATGTGAGTCACATGGTTACTAATTACAGTTCGGATAATGGAAGTGCTACTGTTCCTTCCTTATCGTCTATTAGTACATGATAATAAATTAATAGTTTATACACCACATGTGGTTATTGGTTCAGTTATGTTTCATACTGTATACAGAGTGAGTCACTTAAGCTGTTACAAGTTAATATTTTCTAAATAAAATGAGATATTGAAAGCAACTTTCTGGCAAACCACCATATGTCAACAGCAAGATGAAACCACTGAAGAGGGTCACCCATCTTAGCGATTGCCGTGGCCAGACTAGCTTAGGGGAGTATTCTCCTTTCTTTGTCTGAACTACGGAAAACGAAAAAAAAAGATTTTTAACAAAACGCCATCAATCCGAATAATTGATATCAATTTTCTACTACTTTTTTTGTCTTCAAACCACTCTAAAAATCATATATATTTTTAGCTAGCCACACTCATACTAATCAAGAGTTTCTGTGGGTTTTTGATTTCAAATGACTTCAGTGGCAGTTATCATGCGAGCCAAGTTTCTCAACCTGTCTACATCTCTGATGAACAATTACTACAGTTTAGACTACAACAATGTATAAAAAATCATGGATGTAATATAAATATATACAAATAAATCTGCAGTTTCATAAAGACATGATCAGTTTTTTAAAAAAAAGTTCCCGAAATATATCCTTAAAACAGGCCAAGAAGGGTGAATACCTCCTTAACCCCTTGCCTTATAATATCATGTGAGTACGTAACCCTTTGCCCTCGAAACCTTTTACATCCAACATAACTTACAAACACAAGCATATTTGACTTCTACAACAAAATTTACTTTCTTCCAAATGCAAAGTGTGCACATTATACAATTCATGCAACTGAATACAATTTTCAGTCATTTATACAAAACAGAAAATTCGAAACACAAATATTATGATGCCTCAGAGGCGTCACTCGAGTGGAAAGGGTTAAATCATAAGACAATGGGTTAATTTCTACGATCTGACACGAGTCGGTGCTTCCTACGTGGCAACGCCATTGACACAAGACACACCAACTTGCAACAGTTCACGTAACCCGCTCTGTGTCCATTTCTCCACTCTCCAGTTAAACAGAGGAGGGAGCTCTATTGTACGCGAGAAAATGACCTTGAGTGTACCAATTTCAGCGGCTCTACAATAGCCTTCTTGTTCTTCCGTTCACACCGGTGGACTGTCGCTTCCGTAGTCCGCCCCGTTCCTCGTAACTCGCATTGTTCGCCGGTAACAGCCGATACAGCGAGTGTCCATGTAGTTGCTCCATATTTAGGTGAAAGAGAGAAGGTTCTACGCGCTAGAGAGCATTGGTATACAATGAGATATACCTACACACCGTGGAGGTTCTTTTACTTCGATATAAATAAGACTCTCGCGTCATACGGGAATGCGCGAGCACGTAAAGAACAGAAATGAGTTCGTCGAGTGGCCTAATCTCGCCTATTTTACTTCTATATACTCGCAACACTCGCTCCATTTTATACGGACACTCGATCCCGTGCACACGTTCCAACCACACGCACGCTTTTTCCTCTATCCTTTCTCTCGCGTCAGCGAAAACCGCGAATCGTTAACATATTGAGTTTCGCGGACGTGCGAACATGCTCCGACGCAACAGGGAGCATAATGCGATTCCTTTCGAGAAGCTGTGACGTTCGAAGGATTTCCGACCGTCCGATTTTCAGACGCTTTCGGTTGTCCGACGCTTGGGAATTGGCACGGTCCGTCGTGGATACTCAATCTGTTAACATTCGCGTAAATAATGTTGCACCTGAGAGCCAGACTAGCATAATAAGCCACGTGACTGCAACTTCGCGGACGCATCGTATTCGCTATGAATGTTATGATACTGAAGATGATTCTTGACTGTGTTTTTGGGGTTTCGACTTCCAGAGTTCACTGTATGGGGTGTCTGTGCTATTTGTATCCAGTGTTCTTTTTTCTGATAGATAGGTCTATGGAAAAAGGCATGTATAATGTCCATATGCTCTATCAAAATACTAAACAATTGTAATTCGTATTTAAAATTTATAGAAAAAAAGACCCTCATCCTTATATTTACACATTTTCATTTTTTGTAAGCCCAAAAATATGTATAGAATTTTATTATAAACACATACACTATATGTATTAATGTTACTCGATATTGTAGGATGCTGATAAGAGTACAATGATGTATTGCTACAGTGTAACAAACAAGCAAGTTGTATCATTATAAATTAGTATATCCAATAACATTGGTATATATATTTGTATTTATAATGAAATTCTGTGCATTTTTTCCCTTACAAAAACTAAAAATGTGTAATGATCAGGATGGAGAGATTCTTTCATTTAAATTACTAACAAAAAAGAAATTTTGTAAGATCTTAGTACAGCATAAGAAACCATTAAATTTTTATTCAAATAATTCTGTTCTATTTCTCATTGATTTTTAAACGTTAATGGAAATGAGAAAACAGTCGTCGTTCTTTAAGAGGTGGTTTCATCCTCAAGAATTGAATACGATATCTACATCAAACTCTTTCACAAAGCAGCAGAATTTCCTAATTTAGGATCTTCAAATTACTAAAATTACCTGGCAAATAATATTCTTAATTCATTTTTTCATACATCTGTCTCTCATAAGAAGAACACTGAATCCTTTTATAGGGACACAGAGATTAGCCAACTCAAGGTCACTTCCCCCACCTAAGTTTCTCAAATGCTCCTTACTATTTGTCTTAGCGTACAATGCCAATTATTTTCCACGTTTATTCAACTTCTCAAACGCACGTTGCATTTTAGTGCAACTAACAAGGAGAGCCACCGAAGTGGTCGTCCCATTGTCAGATTTTACTGAGATCTTATATGCTGATAGATCATGTTATTATGAATCTTCTTATAAATGGTCTTGGGTGTAGATGGATAATCGTTTACAAGATGTTTAATATTAAAGTTCCAATAGGGTATATCTACTCTACTGCAACATCTGCTTTCAAGTACAAGTGCGTGGATCAGCCAGGGCGTTAAGTTGCTCCGCAGAGTTCCTTTTTGCATTAAACATCTTTTAAACTATTCACTGTCTATGCTCAAAACCATGTATTGGGGAGATCTATAATAGCATGGTCTATCAACATGCAAGGCCTCATTAAAATCTGAGACGACCGCTGCGGAAGCTCTCCTCACAAGCAAACGAGAAGTGACCTCGAAGCGCCAGCTTTCGGTGTCCGCGCCACAATGAACACCCTGGATGTCCTGCGGACCACGGATATGTACTCGAACCTTCCGAAGCCACGTTTACAGGAGTGAACGTTGCCGAACAGTGGACTTACGACACTCTGACTGTCAGGTACAGAATGTTCTAACGTAACGTGTCACACTTTTTTAATTAGCCTCTCGCGGCAGTTTTACGGCTCGCTACTGACCTCGTGACGAGAGCCAGGACCAACCTCTTCTATATCGTTAGATTAACTTAAAAGAACGGTGTGGCGGAAGCACGGTCTACCCTGACTCCGCGACCGTGACAAACGGGCCGACGAAGAATCGTTTGTCGTGGGGAAACTGCCTCGACGCAGAGGGCCGTTGAGCACCTTTCGGTAGGCCGACCGGAATGCGATTTACCGCCTCTAATTGCAGACGTGTTCCTCCCGCGTGTGCCGGCAGAGCTCGCACTTCACGTGACAACACCAGACGAACCGGCAGTTGCATTTCTCGGTCACGTCGCGGACCCTCGTCTGATAGCCCCGGCCGCAGCACAGCAATCGACAGCCGTCCAAACCGAGGGACGTTCGGTTACATATCCTTCCTCTTGTGCCAGGTATGCCGAGCCTGCAAAAGTACACTCCATGTAATGCGATGCTGATCATAAAGCACTGGATAGTAATTCTGAGGCTACTGCAGTTCTGTGTCTTAAAGTTATTACTGATAGAGGTTTCTGGGGGGGAAAGTATTGTAGCTAGCTTGATCAGGGTTTTGAGACGTGGTGATAATGGATCTAATCCTCATCGAGGTAGGTTCAAAGTCGTTAAACGTTGGGATGCACCCGAAAAACCTCATCAGTAATAACATTATTTTATAATATGTACAGGGTGTTCCTTTATGTCATTAGCTTAACTATGTACTTTTTATCTGATTCTAAGCAAAATAGTTCTAATAAACACATGCCCTCAGCTGAATCATATCGTTTTCAAATTATGCGCATCATTCTTAGAAGAGTCAATGTCTTTGTAACAATTTTTATATGTGCATAATTTGAAAACGGTTTACCTGAAGGTATACGGTTATTAGAACTTCTGTGCTTAGAATCACCTATACAACACGTGAATAAGCTAATGACGTTTCATAACGGTACACTCTGTACATAAGATGCTTAATTTACTCTTATAAACCTTCAACGACGACTGACGTTCAGCAGTGACTCGTTTATTGCGAAACGAGCGGATACTTGCTTACTGAGGAAACTTCACCCTCTACGTGTTTTAGAATCCCGCAAAGCGAACGTTTGACGTCTTCAAAAGTAAGAATGAACCCAGGACACCGTATATAACAGCTGGATAACTTCATATACATAGACTTCTACATCAAAATGTTTTTGGACCATGTGTGAACCAAGTGAACATGTTAATCCTTTGCACTCAGAGCGAGCGTTAGATGTTTTCAAAGTAAAAAAGAATCCAGGAAACCCTATATAACAACTGGATAACTTCCGTTACATAGACACTTCTGCATTAAAAGTTTCTGAACCATGTGTGGACCAAGTGAACACGTTAACCCTTTGCACTCCAAAGGCACCGCTACGGTACCATACTATATTCATCCGTTATAAAAATAAAAATGAAATTAAGACATTCTTTCAACGACACTGTTGTAATGATACTCTCCTTAATATGAAACCATTACTATTTAAAATTTTTTATTGTGTAATCACCTATCGTCATAGAATTGATTATTTCATTATAAACAGGTACTGTAATTACTGACAATAATGTATAATTGTTGGTACCAACTAACATATTATTGTCGACTGAAAAATGGTCCCGAGTACAAAGAGTTAAATATTCTTTATCCACACATTGTGGTTCCACTTGAACGTTCACCGTCGTTGAAGGGTTGATGGCAAGTACAAGACGTTCTCACGTGATATTTTTCTCGCAGTAATCCGGACTATCTTCAAGGTACACTAGATCTGTCTTATTTGGTCGCTTGAGATCCGGACGAGCAGGCCTCAGTCTCGCTGGTCTTCTTCCACCACGTTGGGCCAGTCGTACCAGAGCAGCTCCTTCGTGTAATGCCGCCAAAGCAGCTCCTGCCACCCTGAAGGATGGCAGTCTTCTCCAACACACGCGCACGCTGCACGAACCAGACATACCTACAAAAATGCAACACTGTCAGTCGCTTGAAGACAATTTGGCAGACTGTAACATCTGAATCTCTGGACGTGCGACTTCGCACAGACTAAGTGCACACAAGGGGTGCAACCCTTGCCAAAATGTTCCTTCAAATAATTACAACACTTTATGTGTACCAAGATGTATTTCATTAGACGTAAATATAAGACTAACAAGTAGACATAAACACTATGACTTAGCCCGAACGACAAGATTGCATAATTAAGTATGTACTTGTGTAATATTCACGACTTCAGGTCCATGTGAAATAGGACATTTGGTTTCGAGAATTTGTTAAGAAACAAACCTTGTAAATAACATCATATTTCAAGGATTGCATTCCATGATATTGAAAATCGTGCAATTCAAGATTGCAGATTCATGTAAAGTTGAACATGTGCTTCCAGAGATTTATTAAATAAAAACCTTGTAAATAATAATATATTTTGGGGATTGATAATTTTTATTACGTATTCTTAGTTGTATTAACAATAAGAATACTCTAATCAATAAAACCACATAAATTAAAATTCATCTAATGTGGGAAACTAAAACATAAAAATGGACAAAATTGAGGTAAGAATTTATAAATGTACCAATTTCTTGACTACATATGTTCAATCACTGCAGTCCCGTGTCTTTTTCAGGGCAACTTGTGTTTTTCTGAAGAGATTTTAGAAACCAAGAATTGAGAAATAATTTTCATTAACAAACAACCTAACACACTAAGATTAACCACTTTACAAAAAGTTTGAGTGAGATCAATAATTTGTAATGTAGCAATGCATGATCAAAAACATAATCACATAGTACGTATCGTTTTTCGAATAGCCCCCGACTCACCATGTGGGTCATGACATCTTAAAACAAAGATTGAAACATGCTCCTCTCACTCTTACATTTTTCCATTTCTTTCTTTCTTCTTATTTTTCCTTATAACCGCAAAAACGTCGGTGGTTTCTGTGTACAGTCTTGCTACAATACGTCGGTCTCAAATGCGTCAAAGTCTTAACTCCTCGCTTCTGAGTGACTCTAAAGACAATTACTTTACCATTGAATATAAAAAAGCTGAATGAAATCAGACTCTCGCTTAAACGTGCCATAAACCAAATGGAAAATGTACTTCCGCGCGTGGAAGACGGTTCGCCGACGCCACAATAAATTGACCGACGACGTCGGGGAACGGAACGATTCCGTAAAACCACTTGTGGAATCAAGAGCACTTTCTACGAAGGCGATAAGTAGAAGAATCTTCAGAAAAGGGTAAGAGAGCGGTATCGTGAAGATTCTTCTCATGAAGTAGACCAAGCACGAAGAAGACCGAGACGGGTTCCCCGAGTGTGCGCGCGTCTCTGTAGATCCCGTTCACACGTACATACGCGCTCGGTGAACGAGGGAAGACAAGGGATAGGTGAAGTCCTACGTCGTTAAAACGAGCAGAATGAAAAATAAGAGCGTAGATAGTGAAGCGGTGCTTATCTGTAAGATGCATTAATGGCTCACCGTGACACTTGCATACACGTTGCATTCTCGAGCGGACGGCACGCCTGCCAGCTTCGCTATCGTGCTTCCTCATCAGCTGGCCAGCCAGCCCTTTCGGTCCTTGGAGGACACCCTCCTTCACGGGTTCCTCGCCACCATCCGACCACTCTCTCGAGAACTTCTCCCCGAAGTGTATGTCCTGGACACAAAGAAAATTGTTATTAACGAAGGACAGTGATGGGCGACCCGCGGAAGCTGTTTGCGCGACCCACTTCGATCTCCTAAAGTGGAAAACCGTCCGCATTTTTCACCTGTATGCTCATTTATATTATTACTTATCACTAGACTGCGGATCTTTACGCAATTTAGCATATTTGGATATGCACAAAATGTACATGTCACAAAATAAGTGAAATAAAAAATACATTTTGTATCATTTGTAGGATAAAATAGAATTTTCTCGAAGTCCTATTCCTTCAACTACATTAAAACAAAAAGTATTGATATCTAAAGCTGTATATTTGCATAACATCCACAGTCTATTTGTCACCTTATCTATCTATTCTATACATTAACAATTTTTAAAGTAAGAAATTAGCTTTTTTATTGATCTGATTGCGGCTCATCAGTGGTGTAAGCGGTAGCCGTTCAGTACCCTGCGTTGATAGCTGCGTGATAGCTACTTCGGGCTGAAAGTGAATTGCACATGTCCCACTCGTGGTTGACCTTTTCACTCCGATAACGATTTTACGTATTGAATAGACGCTTGTGGCCCACGTAGACGTCGATTAAATTTCAACCCGAGCGGTTGATACCAAACTTTGCAATAGTTTAAACATTTTTACTGTTATTTGCATTATTGCACTGTTATCGTTACTTTTTTTCCTTGCTAATGATCATGTCTTATAAGTCAGGTAAGAAAGTGCTACGATCCATACTTTCTCCAATTCCTATGGTGAACCAACGCAGAAAAACCGACGCTCGTGTGTTCACTACAAAGCCGTCGCGACGGACGTCAGCAAAACGCTCGTGTGGACCCAGCCTAAGAAGGCGAGGATCGTTAAGGTCGTTCTCCCGTGATCCGTCTTACGAGCCAGCTCCTATCCATCCAGAGGGTAAGAAATTTCCTGTTCCGACAAAGTGCTGCACGGTACGTCGACTTATCGACGAGAGAGGTATATGCACGGGGCTTTCGTTCGTTAAAGCCTGTCGGACGTTTAGGTTCGCCGCGAGAGACACAGAGAGAGAGAGAGAGAGAGAGAGTCGGCAAACATCATTATCTCGAAAATCTGTCAGCGGTCGGGACCGGGACGCATTTGTCCCACGGGATTTCCCTCGTTAAAGGAATCCGTGAGCGGAACTCGCCGTGCAAGTGGTTGACCCGCTCACTTCAACGTAATCCCGAAAGTAACACGCCACTTTCCCGACACTTTCCTCTCTTCCTGCCACGTGAGTTTCTCGAGCACGTGTCCCTCCTCCCGTCCCTTTTTCTCTCCTCCTTCTCCGTCATTTCTTTCTCGTTTTTTCTTACCTCGTCGCGTAACCCGTCACCGTGTTGTCTTTTCTCACGGTCTCCTCTTTTTCTCCTGAACTTCAACATTTCTTTTTCCTTTTTCCATTTTTTTCTTTTTCGACCGAGGTTTCAGCGTGTTTTATCACCATTCATTTTGACCCTGAGATGGTAGCCGGGTATCACTCGATCTGCTGCAAAGAGTGGAGATTCACGATGAGATATTTCGTGAGATTTCCCTCTCGTGAGACGAATATCTCAGCAACAACCAAATGGGAATATGTATGTTTATATGTAAAGTCTCATGCGAGACACGAACTTTCTGTCTCATCGTGGATCTTCATCTTTTGGGTGCAGAATTCTGAGATCGTGTCGCTCAAACAGCATCATGACACTTTTTCACTAGAATCATAACCGATTACCAGGTGTTCGACTATGGTTACTCGGTACTATGGTCGGATTTCTAGTTTAGAAATCCAAAACGAAGATTATCTATTGTATTGTATGTAGAGATCAATTTGAATAACAAACTCGAGATTATTTAACCTATTCTTTTTAAAATAAGAAGAGGGACTTATGCGCTAACGTCGTACTTATAAATCACCTGAAACTTATGTTCATGCGCCAGACTATACACGGAATTTTTCACTGTGCCAGGCAGCGGTAGTGCACAACTTTGAAAGACAATAACTCGGAAACACTGCGTCTACAGACTTACGTTTGCCTAACATTTTCCATCGGTACGAGTAACAGAGTATGTTGCTTCACATCAACGTTACTTTAGTCAATAAAAACAGAGTAATTTAAGATGGTCACGTTAGACGGTTCAGTCTCTACAAAAAAATATACAGTTCCATTTAAAAAATCGAACTCAATTTTCATATCTTTCAAAAAACTTCATTCTCCTCAAAAAATGTACCCCTCGTACCATGCAATTTTAATATAAACAATCTTTTGCATTTCCAATACAGTAGGCAGTAAATGGATCGTCCTGACACTGAACGTATCCGACTTCGAAGTTGCACGGTGTTACAGAGAGTCAATTCGATGTGCGAGACACACCTAGGTACTCCTACGATTTACTTCGAAGAGTACGTGTACGCAACAGCAACCCTTATGCCCTTTCGCCCTTCTTTCCGTCCTCCGCAGTTTCGCCGCGTCCCTGTTCCCAGTGACGAGTATTTACGTTCGTGTGCATCACTCACGTGCGAGTTACGTGGCCGATATGCCCTCCGGGGCGGGCAGGGGTGGGTAGTTCGGGCGGGAGGGGGCGGGCAGAAGGTGCGCGGGTTGTTGCAACTTAACAAGCTTAGCCCCCTTAATCCCCTTGTAAGCTAGCAATGTCTACAAGGGGTCAGCCGTACGCATGAAATGCATCCGTTTACAGGACGAGCTTTGTCTTCGTCCAGGGTTAAGGTTTACGTCGACCGACCGTGGAGAGATCGAGACGACAAATTGGGGATGCCCGTACGGGGCAGTGCTTCCGTACGCTTAAGGGGCTACACACACCTAGGCGACACGATGCATGCTCTATCTCTGCGAATTTTCTTCTGGAAAAATCAGAAATATTGTTGCCGCGCGACTTTCTTCATTCGACCGTTCGTGTTAATCTCTCGCGAGGACGAATTATGGATTATTTTCGTCGTCTCGTTTCAGCCTGATTGTAAAAGTTTGGTCACTATCGTAGAGTGTCGTGCAGTTTGCGTTCGTCACACTGTTTCAGTATTTAATGGGTACGAGATGTTTATATTCAGTAAATTATATTAATCCTGAGTGTGTTAAGGTGGGTCTTTCGTGTTGGGGCTAGTTCGAGAAGTATTCTCGCAAACCGAAAATAAGAAATAAAATAAAATTATTTGTTAAAATGTTTGTTATAATCTTAATTTAGAATGTTTGAAGATCCTACATGAATTTTTTCAGATTTTTTTAACAACTACTACCCACTGAAAATGCCATTGGATGTGAAAGACACACGATTACACATTAAGGGTTGAGTATATTAACACGTTGAACGCAGTAGCGGTCATCGGTGACCGACACCTCAGATTTAATTTAATTAAATAATTTTTTATTGTCACATAATTCTGAGCAAACTTCATACTGACACAATAATGTAGAAACAGAAGAACACGGCTGAGTACTCGAATCTTTTGTTTCTTTACGATTTATATTAAAAATAGTAAATTATACCGTGTCTGATGAGGTATGACCGTTTTCACTGTGGCGTTCAACGTGTCAAGTCAATTATATTAAGAAAACTCCAGGAGTACAGTAAACATTCATAATTTAAATTAACGAATAATTTATATCTATAATTCATAATTTATAATGCATAATTTATACTTAATCGAAAATTGTGTGCAGTTGTGAGCAACGCGATGCAACCTCGTGCTGTCCGGAACATTCACACATTTTTTATTATTATAATTGTTCTATTTTATTATTAGTTATTGTTGCTAATGTCGTACTGTGTCTAATTCATAAATTAAACTTTACGTTAGGTTTCTCCTAACTTAACCCCGGTACGGGAGTCCTGCTGTACAGTAAAATAGAACTTAATGATTTTCAGCCTTCCAGTCATGGAAAAGGACTTGGTTTACAAAAAAGCTCTTATCTCTCATCCTCACATACTCTCGCTCTGCTTATTATCCGTCCTTTATCTTTTCTATTTGTCTCTAATTCCATTAAACACGCTGCTACTCCTTCACTTCTCCTGCCACTGACTATGTCTTCAACCCTTACTTTCCCAGTATCAAGTCTATACTTGATGTCTCCTCATGAAGTGTCATTACCTCAGTAATGACACCCAATAATACTATTATTAGTGTGTAAACGTGGTGGAGATAATGACATTTCATGAGGACACATCCTGTGCATAATGCAGTAGTTTGTTATTGCTGATGAAGCCTTCCGGCTGCATCCCAACATTTTACTAGCTTGGACTTAGCTTGATCAAAGGACGCAGTGATGATGGATCAAGTCTTTTGTTTGTTTTCTATTTATGCTAATACAGTTTAGCATTCATCAGTGTCTCCTATTGGTTCGTTCATGATAGACGATGGCAGAGTGTTCCAGACGAAGTTTGTGGTAAAATCTGTTTGTGTTCAGATTATTTGGCTGCTTTATGGTCTCAATCAATTCTCTAAATTTCCAGGGGAAATGTGCTTTCGTTCTGACTAGCACGTTGGTTTCTTCGAACAGGATCTTGTGTCTTATGGTCATTTTGGAAGATTTAATGCGTGCAAAGGGTACGATTTCACATGCAGTTCGTCCGACTTCTGGAATCTCAAATGTGTTGATACAAGCTGCTTAACCACGCAAACTCGATGCAACCGAATATGAAATTCATAGTGGAAGTGAAACGACAATGAATGTCTGTTCTTCTGGGTTGTTCCAGTCATGGATCATTGGGACATCAGGTCTACAGGAAGCCCATTGACATCGACCGTTATTTACACGCTTCATCTCATCAGCATCCAGCACAGAAAGGCATAGTACCAACCAGGCTGCGAACTTTTACGCAAATATACATTGTCAGATTTCAATATTTTTCTGCAACGACAGCAGAACTGTATTTTGCGGTTTAAATGTCTAAAATTACACTTTTTGTTTCACTTACTCTATAAAATGCGCATTCTTCAAGCACTTAGGTATGTTACATTGCATAAAGAGTCGCAGTCTAGTAACAAGGTGCCTCGTCCGTAGGGTAATGAACATTTATGAAGCGGAGCACTTAAACGGGAACAACATCTTACACAATTGCTCGTAAGCGATGGACAGAGAAAAAGGAAAATAGAGAAAACTGTTATGAAGATGACGCAAGCAAAATAGATTAACACGGAGGAAATAGAAGATGCAAAGGAACCTATAGCTGTTTCTGTGATATACAGAAGGCACAACGGACCCCATCATTCGAAATCTCAGAAAAGTCAATATTAACCCTCAACTGGTACGGTGGATTTGTGTCGCATAAGTGGTATAGTGCAGGTCAAACTGACCCGAATCTTCATCTTTTTTGTCTGTCATGGCGAAGTAGAAATAAATACTCATAATATTTTTACCATATACTTGCAGTCTACTGAGTATAATAAAAATATTTTTACACCAAAAAATTCACTTCATCATTATATTAAAAAATGTAGCAACCATCCGATCCACATCGTACCAGTCGAGTTGCTATCTAACAAAATGGGGCAGCTGTAAAATGCACGTGCGTCGTTACATTTGGGAAAAAAATATGTCCCTGAAAACGCAGTCCTCCTCGAACCGTTCACCTTTTTCCTCTAACATTTTTCTCTAATTGCAATCAGAAAAGAGGTGTGACTTGTTCCAGTTGCGTGGACCACCCTGTATAGTCCGCACGACGAGCGTTATTCTTGATTAAAACGCAGAAGATTAGAAAGCTTCTGGTAATCTTACACGTTGAAGGAAAACCTGCAGAAGATGTTATTAAACTGATCGGATTCTCGTATCGGTAGCAATCCGTTCAGGGAAGCAAATTTCTATAGGATTACTAAAAAAAAAAAACAGGATAATCAGGCGATCCTACTCATTCCGTATGTCATTTACGCGCGTCATAACCTGTAACTTGATCATCAGTAATAGCGTCTTAATGGACTGTAATACTTCGAAGTTACCCGGGAAGTTATTAACCGCAAGAAATCATCCATTTATATAAAATTATTCTAATGACTCTGCTGGTTTTATTAGACAGTTCATTTTCCGGAGGATGCACATCAACGATCAAAATCTGACGTTATACAGGATATAATAGAAAGTACAGGATATTTCATTTATATTGTTCACCTTAATTAATTTGAGGACGATCAGTTCACGTATGTACTTTGAAAAATCGGTGACCGTGTGCTACGGGCCACCGTACTGGTCCGGGCACAGTTGTCTATTGTATGTCGTAAACATATGTGTTCAGATGCATTACAGGGTGGCTCCAAGAAGACTGATACATTTAAAAAAGTCATAAACAATTGAATTCGAAGCAGGAGGAATAACTAAAGTATCTATGAATTTTATTTTGATGAAACATACTATTTATTATCAAATACTCACAAAACTATTTCTTGAAAATTACATCAGAGGGATGCTCTCCAAACGAATTCAAATTTAAAACATTGCACTCGGCTTGAAGCCTCCCTGTATTACCTCAGCGTGCTTTATTAACCCTTTGCATTCATAGTCTTTTTTATCTGATGTACATAAGCTACAAACCAAATGTAAGGAATCTTAACAGGAAGATTTCTTTTGTTTTCAGTACAGTTGTTCCTGTGGTTGAATACTTACATATAACGTGCATTGTAGAATACGTGAAATTGAACATAATTTTTAGGTGTTTATTAAAAAATAGGAAATTTGAAACGTGAATATTATGGCGACTGAGACTCGCCACTCGAGTGCAAAGGGTTAAAATATACAGGGTATCCCGCAATGAGCAGTGCAACCGAGGAGTAGATAATTCTACACCGAAAAACAAATCGAAAATGTAGAATATAATCTTTTTAATGAAATGAAGACGTTTGTATATATATAAGTAGTGTGAGCTGAACAGCAAAACGAGGGAAAACGAGCTCTATAAAAATCAAAATAACCCCAATTTATGACATCAGTTGGGTTATGAGTTATTTTCTAAAGAACAAGGGCATATAGAAAGGAAAGAGGAAGTTACCCCGCTACATAACATTTTTTAATTTAAGACTCCGGGTTCATGAAAATTTATTTTGAATATTTCTAAAGTACAGAAAAGTTTCTGTGTTTCAGGCATTCAAATGATAAAACTCTATTTTTCTTTGATCAGTACACACTCGGTACAGGCCTAGACCTAACTGTCTATTTAACACTAGAAACCTGCATGATTAGAGGAAATAATCGCAAAACGTGTCCATTGATACCACGTTTGCGTATCTTGCATAAAACTCGACTGAAAATCGACGTGAACGCGGCTTGGAAACAAGTGAAAGCTGTTGTGTAGCGTAGCATGAGCAGTTTTTCTGAGAAAAAGGTACTGGTTCTGTGTATCGGCGAGGGGTTGGTTCGTCCCCTTAACCATGAGTACGTGGAACGCAAAGAAAGGATACTGTTACCCGTTCGGTTTGTAACGCAAGGGTTACTAAAAAGGAGACTGACAATGAGTGCTGAAGTATATAATGTTTATTAACTCAAACGAGAGATTGACAGAGTGCCGTGTCCCCGAGGGTTGTCAGCTGATTTGTGTTTCTTGCTATTTTTAATCATTTTGCCTTGAATAAAGTCCGCCGTTCGGGGGGAAAAATCCTCTCGTCTTTAGAAGTGTGAAAAACAGGTTTGAGATAATTAACTTGAAACATTGGATTTTTGTGAGAACCGAATAATTTGGTTCTCTAAATCACTTGGGAAAATTTTCAAAAAACCATCATATGCAGAAGTGTGAAAAACAAGTTTGGGATAATTAACCTGAGAGGTTGGATTATATGTGAAAGCAGAGTGATTTGGTTCTCCAAATCTCTTGGGAAAAAGTTGAAAGAACCCTGATCTGCAGAAGTGTAAAAAACAAGTTTGAGATAATTAACTTGAGAGGTTGGACTATTTTATAACAAAGTGATTTGATTCTCCAGGGAAAATGTTCAAAAAAACACCAACAGGAATTTTCTATTCCTTGCTGTATGATTCGAGGGTATTTATACTAATTTTTCTTGCCAGCCTCGAGACACCGAGCTGGAGTTTTCATTTTACTTGAACCCTGTTGGTTCGGAGGAACTCCATCTCGATATCCTTGTTTAGCAAAAAGGTGCAATTGTTTCAAGGTGCAGCATGGCATGGTTTAAGTTGGATGATTGCAGGACCTGTGTATTCGTCTTGAACTCGTTGTAAGTTATTTGAAATTTTTTAGTAATTTGTAGCGATCGAGGAAAATATTTTCAAATAATTTTCTTTCTAGTGACCTGTGTATTTCTGCTGAACGCGTCATAAGTTATTTGAAATTTTTCTGTAATTTGTAGCAATCGAGGAAACTATTTTCAAATAATTTTTTTTCTAGTGACCTGTGTATTCCTGTGGAACGCGTTACAAGTTATTTGAAATTTTTCAGTAATTTGTAGCGATCGAGGGAAATATTTTCGAACAATTTTCTGTCTAGTTCTGTGTATTCGTCCTGAACGCGTTACAAGTTATTTGAAATTTTTCAGTAATTTGTAGCGATCGAGGGAAATATTTTCGAATAACTTCTATTTACACTCCGCTGCGGGTCTTCCAGCCCCGAAAGGGTGAAACTGATCGTCGTTTGTCGGTGGAACGGAGTTTCATTAACTCGCCAGAGAGAAAGCTCGGAGTTTCCAGCTCCGAGACCGCGCGGAACAACGCGGATTGATTTACGATTGACGCAACAAAGAAATTGATTAAGAATTCGTGCTTCTGCTTACGCAACCACGCTCCTCGAACGGTTTTGCGAAATTGGAATCGTTGGCTTAAGTTCCTCCGGTAATTGACCCGTCTGCGACTTGGCATTTAATTAACCGTCCGTCCATGAGAATGCGAAGAATTTCCACGAAGAGACGTGTATATTGTGAAACTGTTCGGTTTCATGGAAATTGTTATTGCGATTTTCGTTTTGCGTTAACATTTCGTTATCGCACAGATACCTGACGTTTTCAGAAGCAGATTTATTGAAGCTGCAGAACATTATTTCATATTCAATATTATTGTAATTTCTGACAATGAAAAGAAAAGATAGACGATTGAAAATATCTGAAATCATTGAGAAATAAATATACCCGGGTATGCGAAAGTATTCGAACAGCAGTATGATCACAGATAAAATAGAGATAAATCACATACACTATAGTGAGTAACCTTATAAAGCACGATGCATTGTGCAGAAGATACATTGAAAGGTAAAATATGTAAATGTGATTGAAATTGAACCATACACGTATAAGTTATGTTTCTTACTATAATGAAAGATAGTGCAAACCATAAAAGTATTTGAATTCTGTTTAATATCATCATAAATTATTTGTGGCACCGTTACAATATCAATAACAAATTATATATCAAACGCGCCTCTATAATTTATAGCTACTCACTTGCGTCAGAATTAAGGAGCATAAGTAGTTATGAAAATACTTAATCAATTTTGCGATTAATATAAATCGATGAGCACTCAAGCTAATAGAATATATGGTTACGTTATGAGGCTTTATTTGTCAGTTACAATGATTAAATAAAATCACTCGACTATGCAAATAGTTTCAGCTGAACAGCCAAACAAGGGAAAACAGAACGAGCTCTATAAAACTCCAAGTGATCCTAATTTATGCTATCATTTGGGTTACGCATTATTTTCCGAAGAACAGGGGAACGTGGCAATAAAAAAGTAAATTTCCTCGCTGCAGCCACCCATTATACATCGATAGCCAATCACACTAACGTAGTATATGGTTACTCAATGAAGATTTATTTATCAGTTACTCTAGTTAATAAAGAAAATACTCAAATTTAATTTATTAGATTTGCCAGCTTTCGAGTTCCTCCGTTTTAAAATCTCTTCAATTTTTCTGTTACGAGATCGAAAAATTACCATAACTATTACAAAACACCATTGATTCGAATGGAAATTACATTAACAAAAAATTGTTGTTTTAAGAATTTTAATAAACGTTTTTATTTATAAAGATTCGAAGGCCGCGTGTTTAGTTGTCACTTTAATCATTTGATCGATTTCGTGAGTCATTGTATACTAAACACAGTAAATTATATCATGTCTGACCATGTATGGCTGTTTCCACTGTGTCGCTCAACGTGTTAAATAAAAACTCTTAACCATGTAAGTGGATTGAGTTGAACAGCCAAACGAGAGGAAACAGAACATGTCCTGTAAAAGTCACAGTAATCCTAATTTATGCTATCATTTGGCTTACGCATTATTTTTCGAAGAACATAGGAACATAAAAATAAAAGAGGAAATTACCCCGCTGCAGCCACCCCACTATACATCGATAGGCAATCACACTAATGTGATACATGGTTAGTCAATGAAACTTCATTTACCAATTACACTAGCTAACAATGTGAATACTATGTGGTGACCGAAGACAGACTCCTTCAATTTAATTTAATTAAATAATTATTGACTATCACACAATTCTGTGCAAGCTTCACATTGCTACAACAATGTAGGAACACAAGAACATGACTGAGTATTCGACTCTTTTTTCCTGTTCGATTTATGCCAAACACAGTCAATTACATCGTGTCTGATTATGTGTGGCTGTTTTCACTGTGACACTCAACGTGTTAAATAAAACCACTTGACCATGTAAGTAAACAGTCTGAGCTGCACAGGCGAACGAGAGAAAACAGAACGTGTCCCATAAAAGTCCGAGTAATCCTAATTTATGCTGTCATTTGGCTTACGCATTACGTTCCGAAGAACCGGGTAACACAGAAATAAAAGGGGAAATTACCTCGCTGCAGCCACCCCATTGCCAATTATTCGGCCGGCGTGTTCTGACCCGGTTGTCGCACGAGCAATCGGTGAGTTCGCCTCTGGAACAGGCCCTCGTCACGCTGTAAGCAACTCCAGCCGCTGATATTGCATACACAAAAGCTGCCTCCCGACTGTCTGCAAAGATGCAAATTTTTGTTCCTTTTCCACACGGGTTTTTTTCAGTTTTCATTGCCCGCCGCCTCGACCGCGGCGTCGTGACTGCGCGGTGCAGCCGCGTGTCCGGAATTTAATTCTGCGCGTTGGTAGAAAAAGAGCCACTGTCCAAAAATTAATGCATTGGAGTTTTATGCACCATTCACGTAAAAATCATGAACGTTATTAGAGAAAACAAGGGCCACTGTCTTTCCACTGTTACAAGCAAAGTTAGATACATTTTTATCCCTGGATAACCAACCTTTTGTAAATGTGACGATCGAAACAGTTGAATCTCGTGATATCGAATGATCCGCTTACTA
Organism: Macropis europaea; assembly: GCA_916610135.2. Lineage (NCBI taxonomy): Eukaryota > Metazoa > Arthropoda > Insecta > Hymenoptera > Melittidae > Macropis > Macropis europaea. Next base: position 16,208,445 of record OU744345.1, on the reverse strand, counting down.
AATAAATTAACTATGCTTATTATTTGCTTATTTCTTTATTAATAAATTCAATAGCAAACATAACTTTTTAGTTTTATTTATTCTGTTTCTTTATAAGATAAAATATTTTTCTTGTTAAATAAAAAAAGTTTGATTATATTCGTCTTTTTAATTGACGTCGTTATTTTCACGAATGCTTGGTAATAACGTTACTCACGTAATAGCTTTGTTATCTACGGTTAAGAGGCCAGTGCGCTATGTGTGTTACAATAAAAAGGGGTAATGCGTACGTTTTCCCAAAAAATTGCAAACTGGACAGTGGCCCATTTTCTACCAAGCTACAGATATGCGGTTTATTCGTATGCTACTTGTAAAAAATGTCATAAACTTTGAAGCAGAAAAGGTTCGAGTTGCTGTTTCCCTATAGCGAAGAAACCTTTGACTGCGAACGATTACGAGGCAGACTGTGTATAACAGCTCCTCTGCTTCAAAACTGTTTTGGACAACCGGAAGTTTAAATAAACAGTCTTCGAATGATTGCTGTTCGACCAATCAATGTTCCACCGTAACGTTCTATCTCGTATCGAGTGATTTACATCGATTGCCGTCCAGCGCATGTGTTTTCGCTTGTCTTCACGGAGCTTTCGCGTTATCAAGGGGTTTCCCGGTGGCTCGCGAAAGATTTATTCCCTTCACGGCCGTTGCTTCTACTTACTGACTAGCATCACGCCGCCGAAAACGTTCTCCGGATTTTCCGGGCTGATGGAACAATTCCATCTTGCTGATCTAAACTGGTGCTGACACTCCTCTATGGCCAATCTGGCCCCCGCGGTGACTGCCTGAAAACAGAAAAAGAAGAAGACCCGTGAAAGGAGCTGCGAATGGGCATGGAAAACCGAATGGCAGGTAGTGACGGGACTGATCCGACATACAGGGTGTCCCAAAAATGTTGTGCAATCCGAAAAGTAGATTATAATAATATTTTTAATTCGAACTTAAATACAACAGTATCTATGCAGGTTTAAAAACGTTGGGGTCAAACTTCAGAGGTATGCAGTGCTCTTCGAAACGAACAAAGAAATCTTAATGCATTAACAATCGCACGATCAACATATGATCAGATGCTGGTCACCTACTGTTTTAACTGAATTTACCACAGCTTCTGTAATATAATGTACACGATATAAAATATTGAAATTCATATCAGCTAGATACGTGGAAATGAAAAATGATGAAGTCCAGAAATATTATTATTGTGGTAAATACTATTAATTGTTACTATTATATTAAATATTATTATTTGCATAAATATCCGCAGTCTATTTATAAGCAAGATTTCCTTCTATTTCTTGATTCTACGTTCCTATCGATGCGTTAACGAACGGATGAGAAACGTATCGTACAAATAAACACGTGAGTTTCTCTGCAACCAGACGCAGCAGCGTTCGTGCCAGTTTGTCTAATATCGGATTATGATTAATTGGATTGTTACTCATGAATGATCGCAACGTGCAATCAGTTCCACTAGCAAAACTATTAGAGTAATAGGTATCTGAAATCAACGTTATCTCCGGTGGTATCGATGCTGGCTGCAATTAATATGATCTGTACGCTTGACAGGTGTTCGTGCATGAGGGAAATATTTCAAGCGTTCGAGTCGACTGATTCGTTTCTCTATCCTGAAAAGTTTAGATAAAAAAAATACTAGATTTTGAAATATTGTGTAAAGTGTTAAATTGCAGGAGTTCATGGCGCTATTAGAAGGAAATGAAAAGCGTCTAATCAACTTGGACCTTAAAATTAATCGTTTAAGTACTATTGTGACGGTTTAAGAAATTGCGATTTTTTTTGTTCGAAAACTTGTTTGAATTTCCATGTATGTCATTTTGATGTCCTACAATACTACTCAATTTTCATTAAAAATTTTGTTCTCTATTTTTATTTGTGGTTTCAGAGTTTTATGCGAAAATATAGATTTGTCTCTTACACAATAAGGGTTGATTTCATCCCTATCAAGGACGATTAGACACAAATCAAATACACCATTATTTGTCTTTCGAATAAGTCTGCATTCTTATAAAATTTCATGCAAATCGGTGATTTTGGGTTGTTTGTTACTGATACAATAAGAGTATACAAAGTTTCAAAAGATGTAATTCAATTTTGTAAGTATCAAAATATAAATGAAGAAATTTCGATGGATAAAATTGTTTTAGTAAATGTAAATGTAAATATCAAGCAGGTAAAAAAATATTGTACATAAAACTGTTCATTAACAGCAATGATATGCCATCGGTCAATTACTGTCACATTACATGTTCAATAACTGTCAAACTGTCATTTAATTACTGTAATTAATCAATTTCAACATTATATTTATGTGAGAGACAGTTAGAGCATACTTGTATCGCATTTTGTGGGTCGAACATATTCTTTTAACCTCTCTTTGGTCGAAAATCAATATTAAACTATCTGTAAATAATTTAACGTTAAAAAAAATATTTAGAAAATTGTTTATAACTCGGGTAATATTGATTTATTGACACAGTTTTATTAGACATTTTTTATGGAGTTTATCGTATATAATCTACCTTGAAAATACTGAATTCTTTTTTTTAACAACCTGTATATTTGTAATGATTGTTATTAACATTTTACATGGTATTAAAAAAGGTATTCAAGACTTACAGGATGAAAAATGTATAATAATTAATATTAACCGAGCCGTAAATAATTTCATGTGGACACAATTATTTAGAAAATTGTTTATAACTCGAACAATATTAATTCTTCAACTAACGTGTATTATCCATTCTTTATTTCAGTTTGTCAAGTACTATCTATCCTGTACTTCATACTACAAGTACAAACTGCACTCTGAAAACTACAGTCACTTAAAGTCTTCCAAAATATGACTCAGATAAGAAATAAAATTTTTGTAACATACAAACCCCTCCAAACAAACCTATTTCACTCAACAATTCTTTCCAACATCAACAAGTCAGAAGTTATTTTACACACCAGCTTCCAGAGACCCACCCTGTATACACGTCTACCGATTGTTGCATGCGATATTCAACATCCGATAAGGTGTTGATCGATTGCTTATTTGAGAGCTCAACAGCTGCGGTCATCGGCCAGATACGATGAGGTGTTAAGTGTTCGCTAACCGTACACGTGACCCTAATTGAATTCAAATTGACATGTCTCTGACTGTTATAACACACGTGTTCAAACTGTCCGATGGAAAAACCGCACGGATCGAACGTTCGATTTGACAAACACCGTGAAGCACGGCGTTCTCACGTTCTCGTCGATCGAACGGGGTCAATAAGATACCCATGGCCGATCGAAGGAAAATGGAAGTGTGTTCGGTCGGGTCAACATGAAATTTCAATGTAACGCGACATGAATCGGCGTAGCGGTTTTAACGCGAGGATGATGACTCTCCGTGTCGTTCGTATCCGGTTAATCGTTCAGAATTAAAGTCTGAAGCGAGGCGGATCGGTGTTATGAATATTCATGGTGGTTCTCTTTTGTCGGTAAGCCGGACTCGGAAAAGCGAGACGGTCGGCGACGTTCAAAGAGATATCGGAGTCTCGAGGCCCGGAGTTTACCTAGGCACCGGTTTCTAGACCGTACAGCCCGGACCCGACAAGATTTGTGCATTAGGGAAAGGTAAACGCGATTTTCGGGAACGTGGGCCGCGTTTTCACGCTCGTTTCGTAGGCCGTTCCGTTCCACTGCACGATCAATTGCGAAAGAATCAGTTTTCGATGGAATGTTGAAGCTTCTTCAGAGCCAACGAATGATTCTGCAGCGTGTCAGAGAATGGACGGTAAATTGTTTGAGGATATCGGTGTCTATGGTCGGTTGCAAGAGTGTATGGCCACTTAATTCAATTGCAAGATTTAATTTTTCTTTATGTTGAATCCATGATGAATTGCGAAAGAATCAGTTTTCGATGGAATGTTGAAGCTTCTTCAGAGCCAACGAATGATTCTGCAGCGTGTCAGAGAATGGACGGTAAATTGTTTGAGGATATCGGTGTCTATGGTCGGTTGCAAGAGTGTATGGCCACTTAATTCAATTGCAAGATTTAATTTATTTTATGTTGAATCCATGATGAATTGCGAAAGAATCAGTTTTCGATGGAATGTTGAAGCTTCTTCAGAGCCAACGAATGATTCTGCAGCGTGTCAGAGAATGGACGGTAAATTGTTTGAGGATATCGGTGTCTATGGTCGGTTGCAAGAGTGTATGGCCACTTAATTCAATTGCAAGATTTAATTTATTTTATGTTGAATCCATGATGAATTGCGAAAGAATCAGTTTTCGATGGAATGTTGAAGCTTCTTCAGAGCCAACGAATGATTCTGCAGCGTGTCAGAGAATGGACGGTAAATTGTTTGAGGATATCGGTGTCTATGGTCGGTTGCAAGAGTGTATGGCCACTTAATTCAATTGCAAGATTTAATTTTTCTTTATGTTGAATCCATGATGAATTGCGAAAGAATCAGTTTTCGATGGAATGTTGAAGCTTCTTCAGAGCCAACGAATGATTCTGCAGCGTGTCAGAGAATGGACGGTAAATTGTTTGAGGATATCGGTGTCTATGGTCGGTTGCAAGAGTGTATGGCCACTTAATTCAATTGCAAGATTTAATTTATTTTATGTTGAATCCATGATGAATTGCGAAAGAATCAGTTTTCGATGGAATGTTGAAGCTTCTTCAGAGCCAACGAATGATTCTGCAGCGTGTCAGAGAATGGACGGTAAATTGTTTGAGGATATCGGTGTCTATGGTCGGTTGCAAGAGTGTATGGCCACTTAATTCAATTGCAAGATTTAATTTATTTTATGTTGAATCCATGATGAATTGCGAAAGAATCAGTTTTCGATGGAATGTTGAAGCTTCTTCAGAGCCAACGAATGATTCTGCAGCGTGTCAGAGAATGGACGGTAAATTGTTTGAGGATATCGGTGTCTATGGTTGGTTGCAAGAGTGTATGGCCACTTAATTCAATTGCAAGATTTAATTTATTTTATGTTGAATCTATGATGAATTGTGGAAGAATCTGCTTTTAATGGAATGCTACTTCTTTTTTCAATCGAACAGACGATTCTAAAGTGTATCAGCCTACAGACGTTCACCTTTTCAGGGATACAAGGAAATTTTCCTTATCACAATATTTGTTCCTTCAAATCAAATACTTTCTACCTTACACATTTTTTCGTAGAATCAAAGACAGCAGAGATATTTTAGGTTCCAATCTTAGGTGACTCGCCCTGTATAAACCAATGAATTGAAAACTGGAAAATGCTGTCTACTTCTTTTAGACTGAAATTAAAATGTTTATACATAAACGAAACAAGTGTATAGATGTAGAAAGATCATACGTTAAAAAACGTAGCATTTTTGATGAGGTCTACAAATATTGTAATAAAATTCTCATTATTTATTAAATACCTCACGTTGTAGTCTGTCGTTTCAAAAGAACCAAAAATGTAGCAGAAGACTGTAGTACCTGCAGCTACGATTTGTCATTTCCTAATGAGACAGCAGTGGATAGAAACTTGTGTTAAGTATCGATTTTGAATGACGTAGCATAAAATGAAGAAGTATGAAGAAGACTGAAAAGATCAGATTTAATACCGTCGGTGAGATTACTGGTGGAACTGGCTTATGTTACTGTGTACCTGTTACACAGCTCTTTAAAGGGATTGTGTTTCTGAGCATCTCGAGAACTTGTGATCCTTCTGTAGGCAATTAATACTGTGCGTGACGTAAAAATATTTATTTTCAGCAAGACAATAATTGCTTCCCTTAAAGAAGCTAGCATGATAAATTACAAGGTCTCTGGAAAGTATGTATGAACCATATCTTTGTTACAGCTGGAACTATTTAAATAATTTAAGATTTGAATATGTTACAGACATTAGAATACTACGAATAAACTTCGGAATTTTCAGTACTTAAATATTATTATCTGAATAAGAAAGTATTCGTTATTTAAGTGTTCAATATTTCATAGGTATTCGAATGCTACGAATGAACTGCAGAATTTCGGGTATTCGAATAAGATTGTGTTCGTTAGGGCTGGGACTATTTAAATGATTTAATTTTTGAATATGTTATAAATATTTGAAAGCTACAAATACATTTCGAATATTATTATTCGAATAAGAAAATGTTCGTTAAGACTGGGTTTATTTGACTGATATAATATATTTATACGAATAAACTGCTACTACTGCGTATAAACTTCAGTTTGGAGTTTCGCGTTGTAAAGAGAACTTATTTCGATTGTCATAAAAGCAAGTAAACACGATATTAATAAGCAAATGGATAAAAAGGAAAATATTTTAGAAGGAAACATATTATTCGGATATTAAAATGCTCAAACAGTAAACCACTCAAATATTACAATTTCTACAGTATGTAAAAATTCTCCATTCCCTGGCAAAAGATACGAACGAGTCAGACTCATCCTTTTCATACTTACTGTTTCATTCGTACTATGCTAACAGTCATTGACACCGGTTCAATGACCTGCAACTGAAGATCATGCGATCCAAGAAGAGTCGAAAGTTAACAAAACTCTTGAACGCTCGCTAGCCCGTTATTAACATGAAATTACAAAAAGGCGACAGCGGTCTGTCTCTCGGTTAACAGCTTCCAATGCTTCACGGAGAAATTACGCGTTTTCACTCGAATCGGACGTTCTCCGTGGAAAATGAAAAAGAAATACGGAGCACGCGTGTGAAAGGAGTCGTTGTATTTTCATGGGTGTTTTAGCAATTTTTCAGCGATTTGGCCGGGTGCTTTTACGCGGATCCATTCTCGATCCGAGATCACGGAATTCGCGACTGCGTTCCCCGACACTGGAAGTGTCTCGAAAAGGAGGTCGCGTAGGGTTGACTGAGAAGGCCCTGACTGTTGCAGAGCTCGAGTATTAAATATTGCAGGCGCGGCAAACGAAAGCTACAACTCGAGCTCGACATTCCGGGAGTTCTTTAGAATCGTGCGAATTCACCGGCGAACACGCAGCCGAGCCACCACCTTAAAGAGACATTCAATTTTCCGTCTCGATCTCGGATCACTTTAACAGTTCTTCAATTTTTTTCTCTTGACTCTGTACATGTTGATCTCAACTACGATGAGAGTGGAGGGTCCGGCCGTAATCATAGTACAACCATGACAATTTTATATTAACCCTTTGAGGATGATAAACGCATATGCGCGTTCCAAAAAATCGTTCACCGTGTGCTACGGGTCACCGTACTGGTCCACGCACAGCAGTTTATTGTATGCTATAAATCTATGTACTCGAATGAATTATCACTTCAACTTGTTTTATTAAAATATATATGTTTCATTATGTCTTTGCAATTTGAGAGCGCTAAAACAACTGAACAATCGATATCGTACACATTATTATAATGAACCATTCAGTTTGACACGTTGTTCAACAGCGGAAAATATCAGCACACGGTGCACGCTTTTTCTTGAAATTCTCAGGGCTCAAAGGGTTAATAGTGTACATTATTTAGAATGCTAAAGAATTTTCAAAATCAACTGGCGAACACGCAGACGAGCAATCACCTTAAAGTGACATTCAATTTTCTTCCTCGATCTTGGATCGCTTTAACTGTTTTGAAATTTTTTCTTTTGACTCTGTACATGTTGATCTCGGGCTACGGTGAGAGTATACGGTTCAGCCATACTCGTGGTACAGCCATGAGATCTTTGTGTTAATAGTATACATTAAGTTTGTGATCTGATGGCAAAATCTGATATGTTATATGTGAGACATCACATTTTGTTATTTGACCATAGATTTAAAGTATTACAAAATTTTTAAGAATCATTAATTTGAAGTAAAAGATTTTCCTTGTGTACAAAAGATGTTGGCACGATATTTTCTGAATGAGTTTTTCATTGAAATGGTCGCTAAAGTCAATTTTTGAAATACAGAAAACCGAAAAGTTTAGAAATTTAATTTAAATAATATATGATTATGAAAACGGTATTAAATTCTCTATTATTTAATTAAATGCTGCTAATTTATATAAATGTAAATCCTGAATTTTAAATAACAAACTTCTTCGCACATTTTCATTTGTTCAATTTATTGAAATCAAGAATCATTCAAACTGGAATTTATCAGATGCAGAATCGTTGTGAAAAATGTACAGAATCATGTAGAACCTACTTTATCATATCATACGCATCAATTTAATAGAACAAAATTTTTTCATAGGAAGTATACTTGTATCCAGTGAATATTCAGGAATGATTTTATAGAAAACAGAAGCTCGTAAGAAAAAATTGTTCTTTTATGGTTGTATCACGGTTACGGCTGGATATTGAAGAACAATGTTTTGTCAGTTACCACGAAGAAAAGAAAAACGTGAAAAGTCCAGTAAAAATATGCAGACGGTGATTATAATTGATAAAAAATCAATATCGGCCAGGATAGGCTGTATTACACATGATAAATAAGAAAATGAGTGTGCGAATAGAATTGGAAGACGCAGTGCTCTTTAAAAACGAGTAAAACATTATGAATGAAAGCTGACTTTTTGATAAATAATTTTCTTCGTCCAGAAGTCTGTGGAATATTGAACATATATATCCAGAAACGTTTTGAAGTTGCGTAAACACGATATTTTGATTCTGACAGTATCGTTCGCTGATGAAAAGCGTATTTTGAACGAAAATAAGCATTCCCGATCTTCAATGTGTATTTTTATTTTCGAAAAAAAAACCGACCGACGTTGCCGTAGCTTTTATTTATTCTTCGAGATTGAAGATTTTCCAATCTTCCTCTATTTTCCGTCTCGATCTCTGACAAGTTCCGAGCGTTTTCTTCGTGGTCGAATAAGGGAGATTTTTTGATCTTCTGCGAGTGCGAAGGGTTTCTTCGAAGCTGAAAATGTTTGTTGCTCCTCGCCGAGGGAACGTATCAGAAGTCAAAGTGTCGCGTTTACACAACTTCGGGAGGAAATGCGTTAATTCGAGTGTATCTGAAAATAGAATACACCGTCCGTCATAAAAGTATCGTAAAACCGTGGAATCTAAACAGAAACTACACCACCTGCTACGAAAAAAGGAAACTAGCAACTTACACAAATAACACGTTGCTCGAAGAAAAAAAAAAATGAAATCTTCGTTTTGGGTCGCACGAAATTTTACTAAGAGTTTACTACAATCTTGATAGGTTACTGATGCACAACATTTTTTTCTGTATCTACTGAACCTACGGTACTATAGCAGAGGAGTACAGATGCGAGACTTGAAAGTACCATCTCGAGTTACTCGTTATTCTAGAGAATGTTACTTTATGATTCCAAGCAAGACACACGCGTAGTAATTATACTGTTCTAATTCAGTGATGGCCACTGGAGCTGCGGCCTTCCCCCACTCTAAGTCCATTCCTCTCATATAGGCTGTGATCTGTGATGACGATGGACCGAGGGGGAATGAGGAGCGAATTGGAAGGAACTGAAATGAGGGGAATGGACCTAGAGTGGGGGAAGGCTGGAACTTCGGTGGTCATCACTGTTCTAATTTCTTTACATATTGAGCTATTACGAGCTTTTTTACGAAAATCGAAAGAGCATCAAATGTTTAATGAAAGAGGTATTTCACGTATTAGGTGTAAAATGAGGAATCAGCTCCTTCTTGTTAGTTGTATCATGATTACTGGGACACCTTGTATAATTCATAGTATATTGAACTAGAGTGTACACTCAAAACGATTGGGGAATCACATTTGTAAAGTAACATATATTAGTAATATATGTTTTAAATAAAAAACACGTAATATCTATGCAGAAACGTCAGCACTCAATTATAGACGACACGGACCGGAAACATGGGAAGAAAAATGAAAACGATTCGTCCAGCTGCAGACGTCTATAGTAAACTATAAACCTATACATATATTTAGAACATCACATCTGCAAACTAACTAAACCGTACTTATAAAATATTAAAAATATATACATCACTAATTGTGACGCTTCGATCGAACGTTTCGAAAACAATAAATAAAAACAGAAACAAAATATCTACGTAGAAACGTCGAAACTGAACTGCAAACGGTACCAGAAAAATTATCGTCGCCGATCGGAAACGTGGGAAGAAAAATGAAAATGATTCGGCCAGTCGCAGACGATAGTAAACTGTAAACCTACATATTTAGGGCATCACACCTGTAAACTAATTAGACCGTACTTATAAAATATCCAAAATGTCTAAATCACTAATTGTGACTCTTCGATCGAACGTTTCGAAAACAATAAATTAAAAAAACACAAAATATCTACGTAGAAACGTCAAAACTGAACTGCAAACGGTACCAGAAAAATTCACGTCGCCGATCGGAAACGTGGGAAGAAAAATGAAAACGATTCGTCCAGTCGCAGACGATAGTAAACTGTAAACCTACATACTTAGGGCATCACACCTGTAAACTAATTAAACCGTACTTATAAAATATCCAAAATGTCTAAATCACTAATTGTGACTCTTCGATCGAACGTTCCGAAAACAATAAATTAAAAAAAAACAAAATATCTACGTAGAAACGACAAAACTGAACTGCAAACGGTACCAGAAAAATTCACGTCGCCGATCGGTAACGTGGGAAGAAAAATGAAAACGATTCGTCGCGGATAAAGGAGCGGCCCGTGAGTAGACGTTCGAAAAATTACACCGACAAAGTTGTACGCGGTCGTCCCGTCGGCGTCGGCCGTAGGTCCGGTGAATCGAATTAGCCGCGTGCTTCCCCGGGCATTAATCCCCAGGTTGCCCCTGCCGGGAGGTAAATACCTGCAGGACGGGTGGCGAGCGGGAGCATATAGCCTGCTGCTTGCCGGTCAGGTGCACGCTCTTGCAGTTCTTTTCGGCGCTCGCTGGACCGATCACACCCGCACCGACCACGATCTGACCCTGTCCGTCGGCACCGCTTCCTTGCCCCGATCCGCTATTCAACCGAGGCTCCACACCCAGGTACCTGAAACAATCCCGGAAGCATCGAACCTTATTATCCCTACGTTTTCTTCGTCGACGCTCGTGATCACCGACATCATCGTCCAGGGGACTTTCTAACGCTTTTTCTACCCTTGTTCCTTTATTTTTATATTCCTTTCGGTTCTTTTATTCCTCCGTTTTATTACCGTAATATTCTGCAACTGATTTATTGCTTCGTTTTCGATGCACTCTGGTAGTATCAGATATCAGAAAAAGTTCGTGCGGTTTTTCTGTTAATGTTGAACTCTAACCGAATTTCTTGTAGGAATTCGAAAATCTGATGCACAGGGTCGGTATCAGCGGAAGGATTTATCCTTATTTATATAAGGCTTTGATTACAGATGGACGCTCTGAATGTGGCTCGTCCTCCAGCGATTCAGTGCCTTCCTTAAATCGTCTGAACTATTTTTGTGCTACCCTTCCACTAACAGAACCCTCCTCGCAAACACTACAAATGCACCTTGTTGCATTTGCTGCTGTGTTCCAAAATTTAAATTCATAAAGTGAGAAGTCACGAATTTTTAACTCTTCGCACACCATCTTTAGCTTTATACAAACGATGGAATATGGAAATAAATGAGAGATTGAAAGAGTATATACGAACTAAATGGATAAAATCTTCCATCGATACGAACCCTGTGCATTAGATTTTGGAATTACTCCGAGAAATTCAGGTTGAGTTCATCGCTGACAGTGATACCGCACGAATTTTTTCCAGTACCTAATAGAAAGTTTGTAAACAAGATACGTTGGAGTTTTGACAGTTAGAATACTATGGAAATACACTCCTGTTCATAAATGTTAGGACACTCATCGAATTTGAAATACTGTAACTGTTTATAAAACTGTGTATGTATACCATTAGGGTTCAACAAACAATTATTATTATTATTATTATTATTAATTTCGTTACCCGAGTGTATAAATGTTTGTAACATCACCACTTTACTTTACATTGTATGGAGTTGATCAGATTTTCTTCTGAACGACTCACATATAGACATTACAGTTTACATCCTGTGTTTATACAATTTATATGTACTGTTTTTCAAGTTCTTTTCCTTTCACAGTGCAATATATGTATATCAGTTGATCAACTGCTTTATTAGCAACTGGCTACGCGAAAAATTTACAGCATTATTTCTTTTTTTTTAACATACATTATTATTTAAATACAATCTAACATTAAATATGTGCTCTTATGATCCTATAATTCATACTGTAAATACAATAATCAAGATTCCAGGTATCTGAAACAATCCCGGAAGTATGGAGCCTTATTATCCCTACGTTTTCTTCTTCAACGCTCGCAATCACCGACATCATCGGCAAGGGAATTTCTAACGTTTTTTCTACCCTCGTTCCCTTATTTTTATATTCGTTTAGGTTCTCCTTCTTTCGTTTTATTACCGAGGTACCGACGAACAGTCTGGAGTCTTCGTTTTCGATCTACACTACTGGTGGTAGTTTGTGAATAATCGATATTTTGGAGTGTTAATACTCGGTGGACTGTGGACGTATATAGGGTGTATTGGGGCGAGTAGTATAACCGAGTACATATTAGGTAATTGTAGATAAAAAAAGAAGAGGAAAATGTAGAAGTAATTTTTTTTGTGCTACGCTCCGTTCTTGAAGGAATTAAATTTAAAAGTTCGCTAGGTACTTCCTCCCTTCTCGTGCAAATTAAATCCTTGATACTCATTATTTTATTGCACATATTAAAAAAATAATACATACTTCAAATATGAATCTCACGAGATCGTGATTACATATTGTTCAATTTTAAAAAGTATCAAATTTTATGGAAGTAATTATAAACTCATTTCTCGCCGCATCGGCCGCCTACGAAATTTATGGTTAACCACCAGCAGAAGTATCATAACGGTATATATTAAACATATACAAACAGATGTATTTTTACGTGACTGGCGCGAAATGTGTTAAAATGTTCAGCTCTGGAGTTTTCCGTATTCAACCGGTCAATTAATATTCGATTAATATTATCGGAAGAAAACTTGTTTATCCGTTATGTTTATGTTTGTACAGGTTGAAGCACGTATGATTGGAATCTTAAATGTCTCTGCCGTGTCCGATTCCATGAAAGAATGTACAATATAAGGAGGACAGTGTTTAATTTGAAGAAATAAACGCTGTATTAAAAGAAATTTCTTTTTTCACAGTCACATTTTTGGAAATTTCAAGGTTATCAATATGTTTTTAAACGAGACTACGTATTCTCGCTGCCATAATGTTTTAGCTGGAAAAACTCAATTAAGAGATGCATACAGGGTGAGGCATATAAACGGGCCACTTAAGTAACTTCTTTAATTTCTATGATAAGAAAAAATGTTTCAGATAAAGGTTGCTCAGCATTTCTTTAACAGGAGTGATATTTGTTTGTTTGTATATTATAATTGATTGTCTGAAGACGAAGAACAGTCATTTCAGGGCAATCAGCACTTTTTCAAACGTAATGGTATACATTTGTTTCTGTATTATTATAAAGTGTCTGAAGACAGAAATAATGACTTACTACACAAGATGATTCGATGTACTGCAAGGTCAGTTGCAAAGAAAATCACACGACATGATTGCATGTGTATACACGTCTGTTCACTGCTATACAAGCAACAGATTGCCCATTTCCCGTGCATGCATACACTTCCCTCCCATAGCAATAATAACTCATGGTAACGTCACGAAAGAATTCAGAATTTTTTACTAAACCTGATCACCCATTGCACGAGCTCTGAAAATTGCGATCCGAATGGTCGTCGATCGAAGCTCCAATTACAATCCACGTCGATGCATGTTCTAAAAACAAGACACCGCGAAATAACACGTTCGGTTCATTAAGTCTCTCGAAATACCTCTCATGCGGAGCAGTTATAAATGAGAGACATTGTAGCAATAAACTCCGCAGTCTCCCCCTATATTTTAGACGGTATCAAAAAGCGACACCGGCGATCTCACGTCGCGAAATAAACAACCCCGTTGTTCGGTGCAACGAGTACGAAACGTTCGACGGAGATCGCACCGCGAGCAGCGTGTACGGGTAGATGTGCGAACTGGTTCGAGCTGAATCGCATTTTACAATGAAATATCTTCGAAACGATAGGCGAGATCAGGGCGCGCGAGGCTACCGAGAACAGAACTTTCGCCGTGACGAACCACCTATAATTAGAGCAGGTATTCGAGTGAAAATTATAGAGGGGGAAAAAGGACGAAGGGCAAGCTAGGGTAAACGATGGAGGATGGTGGAGAGAGAGAAAAGATGGATCATAGCTGCGAACTGGCCTATAAACTATGTTTATTAGACACTTTCGATTCGGATTATAAAGCACTATCTATCCCACAATTCATAACACGTTATACGGCGTGGCTATAAAAGATTGCACCTTTTACAAAAGTTTATTTTCGGCCCCATGGTGTGACGCGAGGGTGCCTTCTATCGCAAAAGTAAAGATAATCTTTTCAAGATTTTAAGCACACCTTACAAAGACTCCATGTGTGCACCCTTTGTACCCCTTTCGCAGTTGAGTTGCAATCAGTGCTTGGTATATATTTCTTCAAATACTAGTCACTTCGGGAGAAGGGAAAGAAACGGGTACATTCGTTTATCGACACGCTGTATAATTTGGAACCTGGAATCTTCCATAAATTGGCCAGCATAACAAATTTTTCAAATGATTGCTTAATCTACTTTTAACGTGGCCAATTTTGCTGCATTTTGATAGATCTCATACGTTTTCACGTAACTAAACTGATATTTTTTTAAATAATTTTCAATGCACAAAGCTGAACCCATTTCTTCCTAACGTTCTTTCTCAACGTAAATTCGGTCCACGGAAAATGGCAGATTTGAGTAATATTCAAAAAATGACGAAACAAATAGCAAGAATGGAAATATAGCGAAAAAAATATTTATGTATAGTACAATATATTCTCTAATCAGGCTGTGAGAATAATTTCTAATGATGAAGACATTTTGTGGGAAAAAAATATTTCCTTAGATGTTGCATATAGGCAATGTTGAGAATTAAGATACGTTTCAATAACTGGTCAAATATGAAAAGAATCAAGATGGATCGTAGCCGTGAACTGGCCTAAGAACCATGTTTATTAGACATTTTTTGATTCAGCTTGTAAAGTACCATCTGTCCAGCAATTCAAAACGCGTTGAGCAATTTGAAAATTGGAATCTTCCACAAAATGACCCCCATAATAAATTTTTTAAATAATTGCTTCCTCTGATTCTAACGTTGCCAATTCAGCTGCACGTTCGATGGACCTGATGCGTTTTCGCGAACCTAAATTGATATTTTTTCAAACAATTTTAAATACAGAAACCTTAACCCTTTGGCTACTACGCGCCACTATAGTGTCTTCTCGCTAAGCGATCATCTAGAATGAAACGCCAGTCTAGTGGCTCATTTGCTTCATGGATTGCGTTGGGACTTTGTGGACAGTTCGTGGTAACCAACGGTTTGTTTAACTTTTCTATGATATGGAGGAGAACTCTATTATCCATGATACGAAGGAGAACTCTATTATCTGTGATATGGATGGGGAACTCTATTATCCATGATACGAAGGAGAACTCTATTATCTGTGATATGGAGGAGAACTCTATTATCTATGATATGGAAGAGAACTACCATTACTTTTAACAAAACAGTTTACATTATTATTTGTTTATTAGATTCTACGGCAGGGGTGTCTCTATAGCGGTAGTCAAAGGGTTAAGATACGCTCCAACAAACTGCCAAATATCAAAAGAATCGCATTTTTACTTTTTCTGAATTTTATGCTTGGAGAACATCCACTTTTCAGGCTGATCACAGTAGGGTAACCCCTTGAATGGTGTCGAGAGAGGCCCAATATTTTCGCGGAGCGTGTCGATAGCTCAAAGAAGAGTATAGGTTGCTCCCGAGGGTACTCATTAACCGACTGGCATTAAATAAATCCGATAATTGAACCTCCGTTGCCTTTCTATCCGCGCCGACCACCCGTGAATTAGCCGAGCTTTACTGGAATTCAATTTGACACGCTTTCTCTGGGTGCACCAGACTCTGGGGACTTTCACTTTGCAACGCAAACTTTTGGTAACGAGTTGACGTTTTTTCAAATATACCACCTGCGTTGCTTCGATATTTTTGCACACCTGGTGTGTCCGAAGGGGTGTTACGAAGTTTGAAGATCTATTGGGTCGTCACAAAAGTTCTTTTCGTATTTTGTATATTCAGCAGATCACCTCGGTCAGTATTTTGCCAGAAAGTCAAAGGAATCTTGGAAAAATGGCATCATGAGGCTTCAGGGGAGATGCAGGAAGGTGATAGAACAGGGTGGATCGTATATACTTAAATGATACTGTACCGTTTGTACGGTTAATATCTAATAAGAAAACGAGAGAAACTTTCGGGAAAACCTGGTACTTTATATCTGACAATGAGAATTATAGTACAGACACGGAGTGCTGGCTTTGAGGATACAGTTGTTTCAGTGGAAATGATAATAGACGCAAGTAGTATATTTATAATTTTGGCTACGGCTGAGCTAAACGCAAAGCTGCACTGACAAGGAGAGCTCCCAGAAGTGGTCGTTTCAGACTTTAATGAGCTTTTGCACGTTGGTAGATCATGTTATTACGAATCTCCTTGTAGATGGCTTTGGGTGTAGACGGTTAATAGTGGAAAAGATATTTAATGTTAAAATTCTGATAGAGTTGATCTACTATACTGTAACAACTGCTTTCAAGTACAGTTGAATGTGTAATAGAGGTTACGTATAGTGAAATAGTTGTCAAACAGTTGTTTTAAATTGATGGTAGAGGGGTGCCATCTTATGGTTTCGAAATGTTTAACCCTCATAGAACCAGGTAGGTGCAGGTGTACTATACAACATGTTGTTTTTACATGACTTCGTAACTCCTTTTCTTTTTCTTCAAACATTCGCAAAATAAAATTACATATTTATAATAAGTGTAATGATTCATTACACTAATTACTAATGAATAAAATTTGCATTTCAGTGTTGTAATTTATCTATTCGTTTAAATAAATTTACATACATATTCTTAGAACACTTAGCCCAGAAATGCAAATAAAATGGAGTATTTCTGCACCCCGCACCGTTTTAAACGTAAGTTTTAAAGTACGATTCTATGAGGGTTAAATGTCTTTTTAACTATAGCCTTTGTCTCTTTACTTATTGAATGACCCTCGTATTATTATTTACACAATTTTTTAATGAATCCTTGGAACCAAATGTCCAATTTCCTATGGACCTAGAATCTTGCATTACACTATTTTCAATAGCACGGATCGCATCCAAATAATTGTATGAACTCCGAGTCTTCGATAACACAGAACCAATCAATCGGTTATTCGCTGGTTACGTCTGTGTGTGTGATGTAAAATTTGAATTAGTGTTATATAAATTTGATGGTAGCGAAGGGTGAACCGTAAAAGGAGAAGCAAAGGGGCCTCGAAGAGGTGTACGGTCTTCCTCCGCCTCTTACTAATCGGCGTCGTCGCTTCTAAAAAGCAGCCGCATCATTTTATATTATTTTCGAAGAGGGGTCCTGATGGCGACCGGACATAGGTAGCGCTCGTTTAGGCGGTAAATCTTAATGAGAATCGAGGGTGTGGCCTTGGCTGCCCCGAAAACGATGATTGCAACCCCGTCGGCTGCGCTTAGAACGACCGTCGCGTCAACCTACACGGCACCGCGTGATTCTGTAAAAAAAAGGGCGACTAATTTTCTCATAGATGGCCCTTGAACATTCCTCGTGTCACACGCGTTCTGGTTTAAACGCTTCTCGAGTTTGTTTAACCGGTACGACGGAGGTCAGCCGAAAGTATCGGGGCATTCCGTAAGTAATGTCGTTTTTAAATATGACTTCGTCGACTGCAAATAAATTAACAACTGCAGTCATTCGTAGTTATGAAAGATAGTGTATATTAATTTTAGTGCCCTTGTTCAACTTGTTCAACGGCTCCTTCACTGCATCTTGAATTTTTATTGTTTTAAGACAATTCATTTGAAGTTTTGTCAGATAGAAAAGCTGTCGAGCTACCATAATAGGTAGCACTATGTTCGATTAATTTGGTGCGTGACAAACGCCATCATGATATTTTCACATTAAAATTGCATCTTATTTAGAAACTTAGAAAAGGAACAGGCCTTTGCTATAGCAATCCAAATTTTCTAATAAATTAGTTTTCTTTCTATCATACGATGCCCTCCAACTACATAATATTTCATTTAGTACTTTCTTTTCTAACAAAGACTACTTAGAATTTGTTTTAGATGACAATTTCTAATGACTCACCCTCGATCAACAATTTGATCGTTTTTTTTGTTACTTGATAAATAATCGCTGGGTGATATCAGTGGCTTTTCACACAAATCTGCGACATTACCGTGCTGTAGCAAAGATATCAAGGTTGGGCGGCTCAAGGTCATCACTCCACCTACAAAATGATTTCTCATATTTTAACGCGATTTACAATTTTAGTTTCATCGTTTGGTATCTTATTTGTTTATCTTCCAATCATATACACACTATAGCGCCTATAAAATACAAAAAACCTACTCCGCAGTCAAGGAAAAAACCTTGAGAGCCTTTGCGTTCCTATACTAAAGCAAGGATTATGCATCGTGAGTCTAAAGCTCTGTTAAAAATTTCACAGACGCATTGTACACCCCAAAAATAGCAAGCATTTCTACCTGACACGGAGCTACAAATTATTTAACCCTCTATAGCCCGGTGTGACTTTGAAGTCACATAACAATATATCGATATCTTGTTGATCTAACTCAATTTTTTGCCGCAATGAAGCGTATACATCTTGTTTTATAACGTCTTCTTGGCAACCAAAAAGATTCTTTGTAGCGATTATCAACTCTAACCTGAGATATCAAAAAGAAAGATTGATAAAAAAAAATTCATAAATTCATTGTTAATTTGTACTTAGAGGTTGATATTTGTTGGTTTCACGTTATACAAATTTTGTTATAGACACAAGAAAAATTTGGGCTATAGAGGGTTAATCAACTTAACGAATCTGCAACACTTGCATACTTGAATGCAGCAGATTAGGTGTCCAATAATACCACAGGTTTGTCGCACCGCGCTTCATCACCTTTAATGAACCGCCAGGGGGTCAATTCTCCTGGTCACGTTGTGACCTTGACCGCGTTAGCTGTTCGACCGTGGTTACCTTCTCCCTCTAAAAAAAAAAGTTCACCGTCCCTCGTTCCGCTCGTATGAGTAAACCGCGTATTGATTGCAATATCGCGACTATGCCCTGTTTAGGGTTGTCCAGACACGGCTGTTTGACCACAGGCTGAGCCTCATCGTAAACATCGATTCTCGGGATGATCCGGTGCGAGTACCGAACAGATCGAGTCGCCAAACGCTCTCGACGGCGGCTAATCCTCCGGATCGGTAGATTTTCGAGGGCAGGGACGTTCTCCTGGAGCACAGGAGATAACAGGCAGGACCGTCGCCGGGGGTACGACGCTAGTAAAACGCGGCGCTCTCGGAACAGCCGTAAACCGTGGCCAAACAGACCCGAAATAGCCAAGTCGGAGCCGACCGAGTGATGCTGAAGAGCCGGCCCGTGTATTCCGTGCGGTCGCAAACAAATAATAAACGGTCCTACGCCGTTGGTTACGAGCCTCGTACCTGATAGCCGGTCGGCCTCGTTAGATGACTCATGTGATTTCCTCGCGGGACACGACCGATCCCAGGAAACCGTTCATTCAAGCTACAGCACCGGCAGAATAGGTCGTTCAAGGACATATCCTGATACACTGCCCCACCACCAACCCCTTGACGGAGAGTTTAATTCAGATTGCGTTTTGTACATGGATATGATTTTATTTTGATGCGTCTGCCGGTGGAGATGGCGGTTGACAGGAATAGAACAGGTTTCAGTTTTTGAATTAAATATTTGGGTAAAATGAACAGTATGCTTTTGTATGTAGCTCTAGTTTATGAGACAGCATTATGGGAGATTAAAATTCAGGAGAAAAAGCAAAGAAGTATTTATACCAGAGATTTTATAAATGGTTTCATATACGGGACATTTTCTTTATCCCCCTAAATCCATTCTTCTGATAACTCGTTTGTGCTAGAGGTCGCTAGTTAAACGTCTTCCGTGTTTTCTAGTGGTTGGTGTTATGTCACTTTCGTTACTGCCTGAACCGCACGTTTTACTGTGTTTCTAATATCTTGTGCTGAAACCTTTGGCTTTTATGACGGCCCTTACTCTTTATGCCATACTCTCCACCAATTTTTGATAGATGTCCTATGAAGTGTTCCTCCATGCAGCCTTTAACAGAGCCACAAGTTCAGCTTTGCCCCTTGGACTGTCTGAATGAGCACGTAACCAACCCTCTAGTTCATCCATAAGATGACCAATCCAACTTTTTGACATCCGTGTTCTCAAACCACTCCGTCACAATCCGAACAGTATGGTACACGTAACGATCTAGCAATGTCCGGATATTAATGGCGGGACAGTGTATGTAGTAAAGCTTCTCCTCCTTCATTTCATGTGGGTGAAAATGAACGTATGAATGAAAGTCAGGCGTGTGGTGCGTTAGAAGGAAAAGCGACAATCGCTGGTTCTCTCCTATCGTCGAAGTTGAGCTACCGCCAGCTAAGGAGAAGAGCTCCCCAAGTGATCCTCTCAGATTTTACTGAGCTGTTGCATGTTGATAGATCATGTCATTACGAATCCCTCAGTACGTATGGTTTTAGGCGTAGACGGTCAATAATTTAAAAGATATTTAGCTATCTGCTCCGCGTTCTTGTACTTGAAAGCACGTCTCACAGTAGAGTAGATGTACCCTATCATACCCAAAACCATACATAGGGAAATTCGTAATAACATGATCTATCAACATGCAAGAGCTCATTCAAATCTGAAACGACCACCTCGGGATTCTCCTTATAAGATAGGTTACTGCCCTCTGTCATCTAAAACTCCAGCTCCTTCCCAAATGACCACTTGATTCTAATTTACATATCAAGAAGAAACAGCGTTAGAATCAAGCAGAAGTCCAAGCTTCCAAAATCGAATCTTAGACGAACCCAGCAGACCTCCTCGAGGAGGAATTCGACGTCGCGATAGATAAGGGGATGCAGAAAAGGACGCGACACTCGAGTGCACTCGTGGAGGGTAAGACCGCGAGGTAAGGGTAAGTCGAGACGGTTAGGGAATAAGGCGAACCGTGTCGGTGGGCGAGGATGGAACAAACACGGGAAGACCAGAGGAAGATGGAACGAGGGAAAAAGAGAAAGAGAGAGGAGCGGGGGATGCGAAATGGGGGAGAATAATAATTCGACAAAGCAGCGGCGGTAGGAAAGAAAGAAATCCATATTCAGATCCGATGATGTATCCGGGGCTGTGGGAGGGCTCTCGCCATTGAAAAGGGTGGAAAGGGAGCGGGAAAGGAGTAGGAAAGGAAAGAAGCCGCGCGAACGGTGCCCGGTTCTGCTCTTGCCTTTATCAGAGGCGGCTCGAGACCGGCGACGATGATTATTATTATTATTATTATTATTATTTGAGGAGGTATCGCGTTGCCGTCATAACCACGTCGGCCCGCGCTTTTGTCCACGTGACAGCGATAGGGCCCATTTACGTCGAGAACACTCGCCGCCGACATCATAATGGGGGATAAATCCACCGAAAGCCCACAATACGTCGTACATCGTAGTATTAATCCGTAAGTAGGCAGATATACCGGTTTAAGGTACGTACACGTACACATACTGGGTGTTCGTCGCGACACGGTGCATGATTCTTTTTGTAGACGTCCGTCGTGAGTGTTTCGGGGAAATCGTCGTGAACGTCCGAGGAAACGCGTGGAATTCAAACATTGTGCGTGTTACAGCCAATGTATAGATTGGCTTATGAATTTTTATTTATTCTTTTTATTCTAAGTAATTTTTTTACTGTTTTGTTAGGGGCAATGTTTACGAAAGGTTTTGAGAAGAGTGCAGATTAAAATTGAGTATGTTTAATTTTATTGGTAAATGTATACTTACATTTATTTATAATTTTAGGAAATGTGTAGAATAAAAGAGAATATGTTTAGTTTTATTAGTAAATGTTACTGGCAAGTGTATGCACTGGCTAAAAGGCTTTAGTACAAGCATACAGATGATTTAATTTCTCTTTAATCATGTATATGGTTAATAAAAAGATTATCAATTGAAGTGCATGCAATTTGACTTTTTGTAACTGAAAGAAATAAACGAAAGTATAGGTGAGGTTAGGTATTGCATATTTGGTTAACAAATGGCTCATTAATGGAAGTACATGCAATTTCATACTTTTTGTTTAATTGAAAGAAGTGAACAAAAGCATAGGTTGATTTAGGTTATGTATTGCATGTTTGGCTAATAAATGATTTATTAATGAATCTGCATGCACGTTGAAACTTTTCTTAATTGAAACAAGGAGGCAGAGGGAGATAGGTTGCATTAGAGTGGGTTGGATTAATAAATAGTTTCTTAATGAAACTGCATGCAATTTAATACTTTTTCATTTAATAAACTCTTGAACTCTATCTTAAATTGAATCGACCACATTACACAATGCTTGGTATTCTACGAAACTTTAAAGTTTGGTATAATACTTTCTTACGTAGCATTTGATACTTTATCGAAATTCGGGAAAAAATATTGGGCATCCCATTTAAAAAACTGATGGTGATCTTCATATCTCAATAAAAGTGTAAGGTAGTAGGAAACGAACTATTGCCTTATACACAACCGTTCAAAAGTATTTGCCCAGCCACTGTACAGCGAATACAGTGTAAGCAACATTTATTGGCTATATCAATTAAATACTACAAAAGACGTTGAAAATATGACAAGCATTTGCCGTAATAATGCAACAAAGTACATATACATAGGACAGCAAATACTTTTGAGCAACAGTGTAATGTAAATGCACCTAATATCGCCTACCAAATTTCAAATCGTTCTCAAGGAATGGGTGAGAGACATTTTTATATCAAATTAGTCTCAAACAAAAGAGACATTATTTGTTACGCTGTCAATAAAATATGTCTCTTTATACATGTTTGGCTACAACTTCAGTCCGTTGGCGATTTCTGTCAACGCTTTTTTTTTTCCAAAATATTACGGGTAGGCGATATTACGTGCAAGGCGATATTAGGGGCACTTACCCTATGCCCCCCTTGATACCATGCAACTTTTGTTTAAAACATTTTCTCGTACGAGTAATTCACGAGTAATTTGAAGTCGTCAAGGTGTCTCACTCTGTACTTTTATCGCAAATGCCTAAAAAAATCATGGGTTGCGTTACAATTAGCACCCTGTATGCACGAGCCGGCATTCTATTGTTTACACCCACACGCGTGCACGTGTGTGCGCGCGTGGTTTGCTCGCGAGTTCAGCACAACCGAAACTTTGCCTCGTCCTAATTAGTATCGATTACCAAACATCCCTCTTGTACTCGTTCGTCCATTCCTCGATACCTCGTTCTATCCACCCCTTGTTCGGTGACTTCGACGTAGGGTGCTTCAGTGGGTAGCATAGATTGCGCGGAACGTACCCTGAAACTTTCATGCCACGGATACGTCGTGTTCCACTGGATGGAACGAGCCTCGAAGGAACTTTATCCGTTGTCGTTCCTTCCGGTTAATTAAGTACGATCAGCGGCGAGAGAGGATGTGGAAAAGTTGATCGGGGGATGATTAGGCGAGTCAACGGACACGTTCTCGAACTGCGGCAGACACTTCCAATCAATTTGTGTCAATTGTGTTCGAGGCAATTTCATTCAAGTACCTTTCCTCCGTTTTTTATCTCTTTAACTAATTGACTGTTTGTTGGTTTTGCAATGGACCGAGGCTTGCACACGTAGGTTTGGGCGACCATAATATTAGTTAAATGTTAGTTAAAATTTCGAAATGTCGCGCGACGAGTTCGATGACGTTAACATTCGACGCGACTTAAAATTCAGTAGGTTTAACTTTAGAGTTAATAATAATAAAAATGTAAAATTTTAAAGTTAATAATATTAACGATAAAGCTTGCCAATTGGTGCGGATTCGACAGACCTTCGTTCGAAATTGACGATGAACCATGTACTTACAGAACGTAAAGAAATTAATAATATCGTTCAGTACTCAAAAAGCACTCGAAGAAATAATATCCAACAAAACTGAAGCAACAGAAAAATGTGTATAAAAATTCAAACTGACGTTGGTTCGAAGGTTAACCCTGTGAGGATCCCCTATGCACAAGTGGACACCACCAAAACGAAGAAGTTGAATTTCTCTCTTCTAATTTCTGCTCTACTTGTATCAATTGATTATCTTTTTAATTTTCTCTTATCTTCTAAATCTTATATTTGTATTATACTGCATCAATATATTTTTATTTTTAATGATAAAGTAATAATAAGGGCACAGGTGTACTGTAAAAGTATTAATGTGAAAAATGATGTGACAAACATGGACGTGCTACAGAAAATTCCGAGTGGAACAGAGGCGAACGACCTCGGCACATTAGACTGGGTTTACATTGGTAAGTTACTTGTACCAGTAACTCGTAAGTGGACGAGCCAGACTAGCTATTTGTACCAGTTACTGGTACAAGTTACTCACCAGTGTACATCCAGCGTGATTCCCACACCTCGAGCGATCGGGTACACGTGCAATAAAACAACCAAATTTTTAGCTCGAGAGGCGACGTTTCCTCCCATTCGAACGAAAGAACTCCTCCACCTGTCCACTCGATATTATCCCACCTGCACAGGTTTTTAAAAAAATCAGTCTTTACTGAGTCCTCGATACAAGCGACACGAGAGAGTCCTCCCCTTGCAAGACCAGCCGCGCAACACTGGTCCCCACAATTCCTATTTACTTCTCAATTATTCGTTGCTGTTGAATAAATATTTCGTGAATAAATGTCTCAAAAAAGTTCATTCCCGACGTTTTATTTCATCGCTACATTCCCACGCCCCTCGCATCAACGATCAGCCTTCACCTGGGACCGTCAAGATTTGAAAACGTACGTACAGAGCGATGATGAAAGTGACGATTTACGTTCAAATTCTGTTCACGGAGATCGTCTCGTAACAAGACTCCCGGTTCGAATGGGCTAACAGGCGCTAAGAGGAGCAGTTTCGACTTCTGAGATAATGCAGATCGGAATTGTCGTTACCGGGAAACAGCAGACGTAAACAGGGCTGTAAGGTCGCTCGTAAAACGCGCTGCTATTTATCCAGCCCGTTCCTCTCGCAGCTCGGTATTCGTAAACTAACTCGGCAGACGGGACGAATCTTTGCCAGACAACCTGACGAACGGTCGGTCTTTCGTCTCGTATCGTTGGTTTACGGGCAACCGACGAAAGACGTCGCCCGATCCTTCGTCGAACGCAACACAGCGTTCCTCTTCATCGCGCCTCTTCAGCGCTGGAACAACCGACACACGATGTTCTTTGACACGGTCCTTCCCTCCCAGCTGATATCCAATTACTTCAGTTTTTCCCGCTCCGCTGATCGAAGAACGGGGCTGTTGTTTCTGGATGTTCCGCGCGGTTGTTACACGAGCAACCGGCAAGAACTTGAAGAGGCCCGAGTGCACCGAAGGAGACGCTACGCTTCTTCCACGCTGACTCGTAATGACTTCTGAGGTACGTTTTCACGTGGCATTGAATGTACTGGGTTTTGCTGTCATTACACCGTGACATTTTTTTTTGAGGGTGCTTAAGTTGCTCTTAAGGTGCAGATCCACGATGAGATATTTCATATGATAAAAATTGCAGCAAGAATTAAATGTAAATATACAGGAGGAGTCACATAATTTGTCCACCTCGAATAAGTTCTGAAGTGTGCGTTCTACAGAGAAGTGTTTTATATGGAAATTGCACGGTATCGAAGGGAATATATGATGTTCAGAAAATGTAATCACCAAAAGGAGAAATAAATTCTTATAAACGAACAACTCTTGGATCGCCTGCTGCTCCGATCGCCTATATTTTTAAAGCAACAGAATCAGTAGGAAATTGAAGAAAAAAATTCCTGTTCCATGTAGAAGAATCTCTTCAGCTTTATTTCTTGCTGATCTATCTTTAAAGCACGCATGGACTTTATCCCAAAAAGATGGATGTTTCTCAAGCTATAAATAATCGTTCAGACTCTCTCTATAGTAATATTTCTTCTTAACGAGCAGGTTTACATGTAAGTATCTTTTATTCCCTTTTCGAACAAAAGTAATAACCGCAGACCGTATTTGAATTTTTATTAGCAGCAGATTTCAGATTTCTTCGATGGAATATTAACAATTTTCCATCGAAATTTGTAATTACATTCAATCCTTTCCTAATATCACAAACTGTTGATTTTGCAATTCTATCAAAAATTTCTATACATTTATTTCATATACAAAATTTGGACAATCGAACATTTTAATAATTGATAGGCTGAGGATGTTTATGCAAGTACACATTTTTAGACTTCCATATTTCCTATGTTAATACCAAGAGGGAAGTGAAACTGTTAACTTTTATAAATAAAAGTTATTTACTGAACTTTTAACTTTTAAATCATTTCTTTTCTGTTTTAAGTTAATTTTGTACATTAATACTTTAACTCTGTTGTAAAAGTTCAGTTTTAACAGTTATTTTGTATTCGATTAATAAAAGTTCTGAAGGATCATATATTCTTTAACAGATATTTTAAGGTAAAAGATAAAAGTTAGAATTATTTTTTCAATTTGCATTATTTAAATTCAAACCTATGTACCCTATAACGGGAAATCTACTTGCCACAATTTTAACTTTTTCAAAGCAGAATAAATGTTCCTGCCTAACTGGAACGTTTATCTACTTCTAAGAAAATAAAAGATCCCTCTTTATACAGAAATGTATGCAATAAAAGTTTCAGTAAATATACTTCATTTCATAACTGTTTTCTTGGAATAGAAAAGACAGTAGTCAAAAAATTACTGTTATTTCATAACTAATTCAAAATTATAACAGTTTCATTCGATCCCTGGTTAATACAGTTAAATAACTGAAATTTCAACAAGACTGAATTTGCTCCTCGAAATCTGCAAAATGCGTAATTTTTATTTTGCTAATTGTAAGTTCTTAAATATCCATCATGCACTAACTTGAATATATTAAATTACACGAAATTCCGTAGTCTAATAATGAATGTTGGATAATCCAGATTCTACTAACTGTGAGGTCCTCCAGGAGCAAAAGTCGACGAGGAATTTCTTCAGTCAACGTTCCATTCGAGCTAATGGGATACACATAAATCATTCGAAGACAATAAATATTATCGCCGAGTAGGTGTCTCGAAGGGTCCGCGTCGTTGTTTCAAGTTCGTGGGAAAGGGTTCTAGAAATAATGGGGATGTCATAAAACTTATCTAGCCTTAGGACGGATATGAGAGGTATTATCTTTCACGTTTGCTTTTCGTCTTGGCCTTTTTCGAGTCGTTCTTCGAAAATGTTTCACCGTTTCCGAAACGTGGACGGCCTTGGGATGGGCGAGGAAGACGTTTGGCAGAATAGTATGGCGTAGAATGCGGCAGTGATTTCAACGTGCTTCAGCCGGAAGCTTTGGATCTGTCATGGCGAACGTATGAAACGCGTGTCAATGGTGTCATTTCCAACTGTTTATATGAAATTGTTTCATTGTTTTTAAACGTTGAATACGTTTCTGAAGTGGAACCCACAGACAATGGCGTGAACAAATTTCTGAGCACTTCATTCTTCAAGTCTAGATACTTTATAGAGTTTCTAATCAGTACAGGTGTATAAACAAAATTAAAATTCTGACGAAGGATCATTCTCTCCGGCTTAATCTTTTCTGTGACGTATTTTTCAACTTGGTATCGACGTAATTTATTTTAATTTCCCTTAATCAACGTAAAGGGATTCAGCGTCTCGAAACTTTTACACGCCACTGTATTTTTGTTTCATCAACCCTGCCATATGATACAGAAATATATATTTATAACAAATATAAATAGTGGAAGCATGATTTATATAGGTTGTTTGTGATCCGAGTTTCAAAATGAATGTATCACAATACAAATATTTTAAGCTGCATACCAATTACAGTTGCAAAGAAACAACTTGGATATAAACCATATTGGCACAACTGCGAAATTAGCCGAGTTTCCCCTAAACGAAACGTGACCTTGATACTCCTACTATCGACGCCTGTATTATAGCGGAGCTGCACGTAGTATAAATAATGCGACATCGCATTGAACGTCATTCTATCTACTTCGTAGAATTCTCCTGGTCGGTCGTTATAATACAATATTAAAAAAAAAGACATAGCACTCGATTTAAAAACTTGACGATCACCTTCATATCTTGCTGAGTCTATTGCAAATTTAAAAAATTGGTTCACGTGTCCATATTCCTAACAAAAAGCAGCGAAACATTTTACTCTTGCATTCTCCTTCGCGCGCTTGCGGTTCACGACGAAAACGCCTGGTACCAATATCTTGGACACCCGGTATAAGCAAATTCTTTAACTTTTCACACAGAGGATCGAAAAGATTCGTCGCCGTCGTCGGTTCGATCGATGCGGTCGCCGGTCGCGCGTTTCGCCGATTTCCTTGCTCGCAAGCTTGATGGCCTGGCCAGAGGATCTAACAAGATAGGCCTCGGAATTAACGCTAACGAGATTAAAGATTTTAGACTGAGCATGCACAGCAGCCTCGCAAAAGATTAAGCATAAAAGCCCGTCGTTCAGTGAAACGGCAGTTGATGCACTTCTAAAACTCTCTCCTAGGAAGCAGCGGCGGAAAAAAAACCTCGACGATTCTCTACTTTCTTCGATCCCCTTCTGTCTTCTCTTTCTTTTTCTTTTTTTTTTATTCTTCGACGACGAGCCTAACGAATCGTAAGTTTGCACGATAATCGATAGCTCGCCGTCGGACTCGTCATTTCCTCGTACAGAGACATTATTCGTTTCCTCCCGCCCTCCCTCCGCGGCCATTGAAACCCTTTCCCTTTTGCCCCGTACGACACGCGCGGCTCAATGTCGGACTCCGTTGCGAACGATAAAACATTTCCACGATTGCGTAACCCGCAGGAAGTCTGCCCTTTCAGCCGGTTTCAGGAATTTAACGTTCCAGAAAGATTACGTAACAAAAGGGAACTGCTGCTCGAAGGGTACGGAGGGAAGGAAAAAAAAGAAAAGGAGGCAGAGGCGGGGGTGGATTGCATCACGGGCTGGTTGGTCGATCGTGAACGAACGTGCAACCGATATATCGAGGACTCCTCGAGGGATCGACGGAATCATTCAGCGGTCTGCTCGAAACAAGGCCAATCTTAATTAGGGGATGCATCGAGCCTCCTCCGGGGCCATCATTGTTTCCCTTTTCTGTTTCCTCGTACGAGTACGCGTCTCTCTTTCTCTGACTCCCTCTCTCCCTCTCTCTCGCTCTCTCTCTCTCTCTCTCTCGTGCTCTACGTAGGTGTATGCACGGCGAATCTGAAAGTGCAGGACCCCCGGAACCCATGGGATATCAAATAGAGTACTGGTTCTCCTGGTGGTTTTTTATAACGGAATACCATGCGTCGTATGGCGTTGTTAGCGTGGTTCGACGCACATCCACGGAACACGCCACTTGCGACTCGACCTTTCACCTTTCCCTGCGCTCTCTTGTTTCGCGGCCGTGCCGTGTCCCGCCTCTTTGCCGCGGATCTTCGATCCGGCGTTGCGGTTGTGCTTCAATCATGTCATTCAAAGCGAAGCTCGCGATGCTATCGGCGACGCACCGTGCAAGAGAGCCGATGGAAATCTATTGCGGCCATTGTGTTGTCGAACCGACCAATTAGGACGATAATGTCGTTTGTAACTATTGGGTTTAGGCTGGGAACAGGACTGGTGCTTTCGAGCTTTTCGGAGTACCTGATATTATTTTTCGTACTGATAGAATGTTTTATCTATTTTTATTTGTGTATTTTTAATACTTATAATATTTGTAATGAAACTGTTATAAATTATTGTTAATCGAATGGTATCCTATTTCGATTTGACCTGTTTTTTGGGAAATTATTGTGGAAAATTTATTGCGAGTATTATGTTGTGGAACCCACGTACAATATCGTCTGAAATTATTAGGTATGGTATTTAAGAGGACTGGTGCACCTGAGCTTTTTGATGGAATAGGATTTTTTCCTGTCTTTATCTTTATATTTTTAGTAGGGGTCTGGTTGATGCAATAAACACGTACTATTAGTAGAATGGTATCCTTTTTTGGTTCGTCCTACTGTTTGGAAAATTGTAGTAGAAAATCTTTGCTGGGTATTACGTTGAGGAACGGAGCAATTAGTATGATAATATTGTTCATAATTATTCGGTTAAATTCACAAGAAGACGGGTGCACCCAAAACTTCTTGCTATAATATTATTTACCATACTGATTGTATTTGTTTTGGTTGTTACTGTTATATTTTTAATACAGATCTGCTTGATGGAATAAAGGCGTATTATTATTATTAAAATGGTACTTTTTCTTAGTTTTACTGGTTAGCCTAATCTTTATATCAGGATATAGTTGCATCTTTAGGTTACAATATTTGTCTCTGTATTATTATTTTTCAGCTCAGTACAAACGCGAAACACTCAATAATTATGATAAGATAATTATAGTGAGTTCTGCGAAATAAAAGATTGAATTTAATTAAATAAGTACGGAGCCTGCTGAAATTTTGGATACCCTCAACATTGCAGTAGCAACATAAGATAAAAAATATATCGTGAGACCAGTACTATAACTAGGTAACTGAGAATCTGTTATTTTGACATAACCACATTAATTTTCTTTTCTACTTCCACTCTACTGCTTCCCTCAGCAGCAATGTATTATACAGCTCATTTGTTTAATCGTCTTTTATTTATCCACTTCTAGTGTTCAAAAGCTTGTTACTTGAAAAGTTTACTGTTGTAGATAACTCAAAACCACAAAAATTCTAGTTATTTAGTTATACTTCTGAGCTCACGATATGATAATATGTAAACAATTTAATATATTGTATTGCACCAAGTGTATCCGTTTTTATTGTGATAGTCAGGGCGTTAATGACGGATCAATGCGTGAAACACTCGATAATAAACTTCGAACGTTCTATAAGCCATTAATTAATCAATATTAACGAGCACGTGTTACTGTAAATGAAGCGATCGGGGTTTCCTTTCCTCTAGACTAGCTTCAATAATTTATTATGAAGAGTATTCTGAAAAGAAAAATATTTTTATTCCATTATACCATTATCACCCCTCAGTGCCGCTCGGAAAATTATTCTATTCAATAATTAAACTTCCTCTTTTATTCCATCTAACAAAAGAGACACGGTACAATGGTACTCATTAAATTACTTTGATTTTGCAAATGAACGAGCCGCAGAATATCGTGAAGAGTAAAAATCGTTCTAATTGGAATATCTGTACAACTCTGTATCACGAAGCAATTTTCATTGTTTCTACGAGCTTATGGTTCATACCCCGTCCGGAATATCGCGTTACGGGGGATGTTTGTATATCACGTTCGGATATATTTAATTTAGCCGGTTCTACGTCTCGTGTTTGTGCTCCCTTGTCGACGATCAGCCACACCGTAATTAAATTATCCTATTGTTTATTTCCACCGTTTGGTCGGCAAATCGATTCGTTCCTTTTCGCAATAACAAAGTCATGAAACGGTACTCAGGAAAATAAACATATTTTTTGAATGTGTTATGTTATTAACCGATCGACCGTCACCTGGGGCATGCGAGCCATTGTGCCTATCGATATTGAAAATCAAATTATTAACGTTATTTACTAGCAGAGACGGATCAAATTGCAAAACATAAAAGTTAGTGTTAAGAAGAAGAAAAACCTGACGAACGCATAGCAGTAACTAATTAACATTGTTTACATTCTAAAGACTAATAAAAGAAAAGAAAATGTTAATTTACAAGAACAAAGAAAACAAGCGGAGAATTTTTTTCATTTTTCCTGCTTAATTCTAAGAACAACCGGTGTGCTTTTTTTAAATTTGTTTATTGCCATTTTTCTTTATAAAAACATGTATAAAATTTTTGCGCAAATAAATAAAGCAATAGTAATTCTAAAATACAAAACACTATATGTATACAAATATATATACCCCCGTCCATAAGTATTAGGACACTTACGAAAAATGAAGTAAACTTGAAACATTATTAGTTAAATAGTAAAATCTTCTGTCACTCGTTTTAATAGTTATTCTACTGTATCTGTTGTTATCTGGACTCGTGTGTGTTGTAAATAATTCCACAAGTCAGATTCAGATTTTGAGCAGACTTCTCGGATTTTCCGATCTAACCCAACCCATTTTTATAAGTCATATGCAATCAATGGAGAAATTAATTATACATGTATATAGTAAATATATGTGCCTAAATATGTGCTTTTGCTGATATGATTTCATAAAACTAGCGGAAGTTCTATAATCTGAATCAAGTATCACCTTTTGTATGAGATCAGGTGTCCTAATAAGTTTAATATCGTTCCTGTTAACTGTACCAGGGTAAGTTGTCTCTTTATTCCCTGTCTCACTTTCCTTCGTCCAATTTAAACATTCCTATATCGAAAATACAGTTATTAATATTATTTACATATTCCTTCGTGTCATACCGCAAAGTATCAGAGTTTCTGGCTACAAGAACCGATGTTTCCTACGCAACAACGCCGTTGAACACCTTCGATCTTCTTTTGCACGAGGAATCAATTCGTTTCCCTTTGCATTGCTGTTACAGTGCCACCCTGTATAGTTCGACTCGGATATAGTAATAACGCGAAACACATCTCGGTATTGTTGGTTCAGGCTTTCGCTCGTGGCGGTTTAAGCACCGTTCACCCGTGAAACAAGAAGTCACCGAATCAACAAGGGATTGCTTGTTCATTTTTGTTTAGCCTGACAATACGCTTAGCGGCTTCGACGGTCAACAATGAAGTCTGCTCGTCTAAATGGAGCAGAAAAGATTTTTTATAGTATCCGCAGTGTCTATTTTTTGCTTCATAAAATCCAATATTATATATCGAGATCAACGTAACAATTTTGTATTATTTCCACTTTAACTTGATGGTCATAAATATTATTTGAACAATACTTGCTGTTGGCGATTTTTAAGAAACTCTTTAAATAATAAAACTTCGTACATTTTTCTTTGTTTCGGATAAATATTAGGTTGGCAACTAAATTCGCGATCTTTCGAATTTCTTTGCGTTGAAAACTGATTAGAACTAATACAAAAGAAGATTGAAAATTAAAATGTGAATAACTAATGTAGTTAGCAATAAAACGATTGCTTTACAATGTGTAAAAGTTGTTAAATGATTAATAAAAGAGATAATACTTAACACATTTATTGTCACAGTGGAAACTGCCGTAACTGGTCAGACGCATTATAGTATCCTGTCACCATTACAACTCACGCAAGAAAAACGTTTAATTATTTAACTATACAGTCTCTAGCTTGTGTAATTGTATCAACATTAATTCTACTCTAAATTTTATAAGAATTAATACGATTTTAACTGTTTGAGTGATACAAACATTCATACTCACAAACTCTGGTTTATATTTCTGGCACTGAAATATGTACTCTTATGATCCTATAATTTCTATTGTAACTTCAACAATCGAAATTCATAATATTGTGTATCAGAATTTCCCAGTAATATTTTTATTTTATAACTGGATCTTCTCTATCAGTATTAATCTTCTTTTTAATATTTTCTCAAGCCAAACTATTTTTACGTTACACGCAACCAGAATGAGGACAAAAAGTATATAAAAAACTATTTCACACGGCATTTATTCAAATACAAAAACAAGACAAAATGTTTGTGATTAATAATCGAATAACGAAGTAATTAAGAGAAAAATGATTTATTTGCTAAGTTAGTTATGAACTAACGTATTATTATCTGAAAGTAACATAAAATCAAATAAGATAACTTGATATTGAATAATTATTTCTAAATAATTTCATTCAAACAATGTCCAAGTCTTTCGAAAGATTTCTGGTACGTCGAGAAACGTTGGGTTGAGTTCATTTTATGAAGCATTTTGTAAGTCAATTTATGAAGTCCTTAATAACATTTCAAGATTGAGGTTATACGACAGCAGGTTGCAATAAATTTCGAAAAATCACTCTGCTGGCTCGTGGACGTCACTTCACGCCAAGGGTCTAATTATACGTCCCAAAAAAAGTGACTCTGAATTGCTTCTCCTTGGTTTCTCTAGCTAACGGATTCGAGGTCCTTCGAATCAAAGGAAAAGTATACTTTCAAATACACGTTACTCAAAACAATTAGAGGATCACATATTGAAATTATTTATTCTTTATTATAGTTCTAGATTTTACGCATACTGTTGTCGAATAAAAATATTTAATATTCCTTTTATCACTTCTAGACTGCAAATTTTGATGTAATTTAACATATCCAAGTTCGTGAAGAATATACATTTTATAGAGTAAGCGAAGCAAAAAATGTACTTTTCAACATTTCAACCCTAAAACGCAGTTCTGCCATAATTGCGTTTCATCAGCTCCATGGAAATAAACAATACTGAAGCCTAAAAATGTATATTTGCATAAAAATTCACAGTCTAATCATTACTGATTTTTCGCTCGTCAAAAATTATCGAAACATTCAACACCTAATTATATAGAACAAAAAATTGGGTTAATTCATAAATAACTTCCGATTTGTCTTCTCATATTTATTGATGATTTATTGAAGCATGATTATTGTTGCTTCTGCAGCATGTCTACGTCTTAGGAATTCTTATCTACAAATATGAAACAAAAATCAGTAGTCCAGATTATTTCAATTTTTAGAAGAAACAATTTTGTTATAGGTTGAAAGTTATTTATTAATAATTTACCAATTAATTTAGAGTTCTAGACACGTAAAAATATTATTATTTCCCATCGAATTTACAAGCACATTGTAATTGACATTGTACTCGTTGTATGGTAATCTTGAGACCCCCACACATCCACTTGCTCAAGAAAAAAGCCTATTTACGAGCATAATATCTTCACCAGCGTTTCAATGGCGCGTGGTTGTCACTAACCAGCCTTAACATTGTATGATGATCAGGGACGTCTGTATCTCAATGGTTTCCGGGTTAATTTACGTCCCTTGTCTTTAGAGCCACTGATCTTCGATACACGGTAGAACGTCGATTACCCGAACGTGGGTCATCCGAAAATTGCTTATCCTATGTCAGTTAGAGAGTGAAATTATCATTGGTGACACCGTGCATAATTTTACACCATTATACATTTTACATTCAAAAAGGAAATTGCTAGTTTTTATGCGAAACGTAGTAATAATGTGAGTCATCCTATTATTAATTGCAGTTCGGATAATCGAGGTCCTACTCTACTGATTTAACAAACAATCTTGTTTAAAAGTAGTAATTAACAGTCTACTTTATAAATAAAAATTTCAAAGTATTTTGATTTATAGAAAAAACAGTGCAGCTTCCAGGTATAGTAATGTCCTTGATTTCATTAGGAAGCGTATTTTGACGTTATGTCAGTATTGGACTCAGCTTTGTCATGGTCTGAAGACTCACCGATGTCACTTTCTTCCACTCAGCTTCATCGTTTATTTGTTTATTCAATTGACATGTACAAACCCATTTAATGCTCCAGTAGGATTTATGTACTATACTGTAACACCTACTTTCAACTAGAAAAGCTTGGAGCACTTAGCTAGGCGCTAGGTCGTTACGCAGAACTTCTCTTTGCATTAAATATATTTTAAACTGTTGACTCAGATGCTGAATTTACTTTAATAATCACTTGTCATTAATCTATTCAGACCTCAAACTAATTTCGTCAAAATGTTATAAATTTTTATTTTTTAATAGGATTAAGAAGGGTAGAAACTCATCTGAAAAATACGAAAACAAATTTCATGTAAGGGTTGCTGGGGATCACCCGTCCCATATATGGCGCAGCAGGCTCATGCATATTGAAAAGTCGAAGTATGACAGCTTATTTTTATTTAATTTTACCGTACCGTACGTGGGACGGTAGGTCTAAATGGGTTAAATAATTTCTGCTTCAACTATGTTTAAAGCAAGTTAATAAATATTTTTTTACTACTGCGTTATTTTTTAAATTACCTGGCTAAAAATTGACTTCAGTTGAAAAGCAGTACCAGTCCAATTTATTTTAATTATTGAAAGTTTATGAAAAAAGTTTAATCATAGTTAAACATATATAAACGTTCATCTAGGTTAGCATAACCGTGTTTAACACTAGGTTTACGGACATTTCTTATATACCTATCTCTACGGACACGCGTCAAATTGACGCGTAAACGACACCGCACATTTTCTTTAAAAACAACTTATTTTATTTAAAAACAATATATTATACACTATTAACTGATACATGAACCTATGTGATATTATAAATTTATATAAAATTTATATAAAATTTATAATATTTAACATTATACAACATTACATTTAACCCGCACATTTGTGAATTTCGAAATGCGTAAAAATGACGCGTCCCGTAAACCTAGTGTTAAATTGGAGCAGCACTATGGAATCGATGGTGTTGATGATACACGAAAACTGAAGTTACTTTTTCAAATATCTCAATATGTCGTTTTTGTATTTGCACTGTTCTTCAACTCACCGTTCCAATTGTAAATGAGACTTCAAACTCAAATAAAGAAACCCGAAATTTTCTACACTGGAGTGCATTTTATTACAAAAAACATCTTAAAGTTTTTATTGCAAAACTTATTATTTTAAAAAATTACTTATACATTCATTGTTCATACGCACGAACCTAATAATTAAAACAGCGATCCTGAAAGACCAACAGCTTAGAGGTCGGACGAACCCTGAACAGAAGATGATCTTACCATATCGCTTCGTATAAATTAGGCATAAACCGGAATCTAATCATATTACGGGTAAGTGAATCCTGTATTCGATTCGATCGATCGGCGGTATCGTTTCGTCGCGTGCCGCATCCTATTCGCTTTGGGCGATACACGGTACACTCTGAAAACACCGACCTCCCTCTCCTCATCTTTCTCTTCCCCTTACCGTCCCTCCTGCAACCCCCACCTGCGCTTCGTCTCTCTCAATTTCTCCGCCGGCTGATAATATACCGAAATGCAAATCGCAATATGCTAATGCACGCGATATCCGACAACGTTTGTCTAACCGAGCGTTAAGATCCCAGCCAGGCCGCTCACCGACTCCTTGTTTCACGCGTGAACGAGCCTTAAACCCGGGGCCTGAACCAACACCGGCTGTTTTCGCTATACACACCGCGGAGGAACGGCGCAGACCCCTCGAATCGATGTAGAACACCGACGGCCTGCCGAGGGTAAGGTAAACTCTCGAATTTACGGTGCACGGTGTGTACGGGCCCGTATCCCGGTGTTTCGAGTTCATTTCTCGCGGAACTATTAACCCTTTGCCCTCCGCCGACGCCGACGCCGACGCCGACGCCGCCACGGCGACGTATATTGTTTCTGCGGATGTTCCACCGAACCAGGACTTCGAGATTTCGAATTCGAGTTTTGTTCGCTGCGGCGCTAAACGAATTGACGAAGGAAATTAATAATATTGAAATTAGAAGAATTAATAACAGTTTTGTAGCAAGCACGCGTAAACGCCCATTGAGAAATTAGAGTGATACTGATCTCTTGACGTACAATGTAATTCAGATTACGGTGTTATATTTAGCAATCATGAACGAGGAAATGATTTACGTTGCAAAATGGGTGCAAGGAGCAGGGCAATCTACAATTAAAGTCTAATAATTAAAACACTGATAATTCTAAATTGCTAACTTAAAAGATATACTTTATAGGGTGTTCAGTTAATTCTGCAAACATTTCAGACATTTAAGGCTTAATTTAATGTTTTTTTTATGTTACGTAATGTTTCATTTATGTATAATTCATATTTGTATTTGTTATTTACTTTTATATATTTATATTTTGTATTTTTATACTTATTGTAGAAGTAGTTAGCTTATGTATTCCACGTATATAATTTCAACTATCTGTAATGTAAGTAGATTTAAAGGTGTACAAAACCAAAGTCCCTCAAAGTCCGAAAAGACAAATGAGGTGTTAATAAATAATAATAATAATAATAATAAAATATTTTGCAATAAAATAAAACTTAAACTAACCCTGTTTATAATAACTACACAATTTTTGCAAGTGAAACTTCGTACCTCCGTGCTACGTTCACTAATACAATCAACTTCACCAAATTTCAAAAATCACTTTTTTCGTTTTCCATAACTCACGCGCTCTCTACCTCCCCGGCGAATAATTACTATAGTTCAGATGATAAGAATGCACAAAAATTTATGACTGTAATATAAGTGTATGCGAATGAATCTGAAGAGTTTCATAAAGTTATGATGTTTAGTTTTTCCAACAAAAATTCCCAAAGTATATCCTCATAACAGGCTGAGAAAGGAGAATAACCTTTTAATGTTCCACTAGGAGGGGTTGCGGTATATATGTATTATTTATCTTTCGGTTAGTATACTACGGCTCGCGTCGGTGCTCTTAGCCAGCGATAAGGGAAAGCACTTTGCGATTTAGTCGGGTATCGTTTAATTGGCGGTTTTATTTCAATGAGAGTTCTATCTTACCGTTTGGTTAATTCTGCTGAACACACTGACTGCCATGGGGGCGATCGGCCCTTCAGAAGTTCAAACTGATCAAGAATCTCGAGATTTAACATCTTCAGGGATGAATTTACTCAAATTCTTGAATTATAAACGTTTAATTTTCTTGTTAATTCTCTAATATTTTGAGTGGGACTTGAAGTCACAACAATGCTGAAAGTGTCATTCTTAATTTCAAAACCGGCTGTAGGGCGTGCATTCGCCCCAGAGCAAAATTTGGAAAATCAAAATTTAGCTGTACGTTTAGGTATAGTATTGTTCCCTCATTCCTGAGAGAAATGATGCGTGACATGAACAAAAAGTAAAGTTAAACCCAGCAAGGTTCATCGTGGCCAGAAGACACTCAGACGATAAAAAGTATAAACAGCCTGACCGGTACGCCGTTGGTCCTGTCTAATCGAAAAATTACGAACTATCAACTGATTAGACATTCAGGTGGTCAAGCGAGCGAAATCATTGTATACTGACGCAGAGAGTCCCTCGATTGCACATGTGTGAAGACAGGGCCGTAACATACTTGTGGGATTCCGCATCTTGGAATCGAGTGCAACACTTTTTAAATCGAAGAAGAGGTTTCAAGTATGCATGGCGTGGTACAAGAATCTGAGTTTGACGTTGCAAGAATCTGACTGTGGCGTTTACAAGAATGTCGCTGTGACGCTTACAAGAATGTGACTCTGTCTGCCTCTTCCCTAATTTCTAGACGTATATATCATGTTTTAGGGAAAGGGAATTGATGATTAAGGGCAGCGTTCATCTGGAGACAGAGCTCGACTTGGAAAGTTACGCGTAAACAAGTCAACGCATCTGTTAACGAGTTGAACGTAATAACAGATAAAGGTGGTTGGTCATCCAACATACTGTTACGAACACCGTGAAGTGACGATGAGATCGAACTGAGCCGAGCGTTCGATCTGGCGGTAGTTAAGGGACGATCGTGGATACTGATCAATCGGAGCCTGATTGGCAGTCAAGAGAACAAGACGCGACTTCATAGACTCTGCCATTCTTTGTACAGTAAGTTGCTGGAAAGATGACTAGCGGGACGGCACAGGAGCAACAGGGGTACTCCGCACACGGTGCTATATGATCCGATTAGGGGATGTGACCGTTCAGCCAATAAAGAAAATGCGTGTGTCTTGTTTTTATGATTGTGTTCGACTAGGCTTCCTGCAACCAATCAGACCCGCATTCCTTTCACTCGTCATCTTTCCAGCAACTCACTGTACATTCCCCTAATAAACAGTGACTAGTGTGAGCATGTCGTGCGATGGCAACCCTCGGCGCAGCAATACTATTAGGATGCGAAACTAGGAGTAAACATCGTGTACAAAAATCCGAGGGATCGATGCAGCAACCCAATAGCAACCCTATCGTTACAACCCTGTAGAGGTCCAGGCGGGTTCGCGAGCTATAGCGTCGAGAAAACGCTGGAGAGAGATCGACGTTGGTCTAGAAACGAGTTGTCCGTGTGGGCGGCATAGCGGGTGTCGACGAGGCATCGGAAGCGCGATTTATCGCGCGCCCTCTCACCGAGGAAAGAGTCGTCCCGGTTGGTGGTCGTTAATTCTTGTCGCACGTGTCCCACCGCTTTGATCATGCGAGTATGCTAATTGCCGTTCGCCGCCCACTCGCCGCCGCGAAACATCGGCGCACGTTGGTGGGAGCGAGAAGAACCGCGGAAAGAGGACCGAGGCTAACCGCGTGGTGGAAGAAGAAGAGGAGGAAGAAGAAGCAGAAGAAGAAGAAGAAGACGAACAGGAGGTTGAAGAGAAGCTTTGACTCTCTCGAGTGGATGGCTTTGCCGCTCTCGACCGCCTGGTACACTGTTGGCACATATGCGAATACCGACCAGGACACGACCGGTACACGCTGTGAAACGCATCAACCGGGCGAATATCTTTCGCTTCTGCTTAACCTTCTCCGGAATCTCCGTTTCCTCGTGCTCGTTTCATGGGTTCGTTGGTTATAAAGGGAAGTTACGATTCGGGCGAGGGCTTTTCGGATGAAACCTGGCTTGAAATATTGGCACCGATGAGTATGAGGAACTTCTGGAATATTAGCCTCTGACGCTCGGTCACTGTTATTGAAAGCGGCTTTGAATATTCGGATTTCGATGTCTGGTAACTGGGCAGTTAGCGTGTAAGCCAAGTTCTTCGACCAGACTACTTCCCTGGTGAATAACTACTATGATTTAGATGATAACAAATAGACTCCGTAGTTGGAATTTTGTATGGATGGTACCGATCCCGGAGATGCAAATTTGAGTTAATATTTTTTCTCTCGCGAAAAGGTGCTTTCCACTGGATTTAATAATCTTAAATAGGCGGATCCCCAAATGGGACTCATGGCAGTGAATGGATTCAGCGCGTGATTTATGTTTAGGATATGTACAAATGCATAATACATGAACGCATAAGTATAGGTATAGTGGAGAGTAATTATAATAAATGTACGATTTACAGTTTCTACAACGTTGTAATATCTATATCCTTCGTCAAGCCTTTACATGTGTTTCCATTATAACTGTCATAGACACAATAAAAAAAGAATGGAATCCTCTACCATCTGCACGCTATAAAAGCTTGCGCTTGACGCGTGCATTTTTAGTGCTCGTATCAGCAGGGAAGAAAGTTAAATTAATATTACGGAATGTTTCTTTTTAATTAAATTCTAAGCTTGGAAACTTCGATCGATTCTGGGATAATTCAACAGGTCCATATTCTG
Source organism: Macropis europaea (assembly GCA_916610135.2). NCBI lineage: Eukaryota > Metazoa > Arthropoda > Insecta > Hymenoptera > Melittidae > Macropis > Macropis europaea. The sequence goes on along the minus strand of OU744345.1, from coordinate 16,166,945 downwards.
TCACAAAAAAGTTAGTTTTTCTATTAAAATATTGATATTACAGCAATATCGTGTGAAAGTCGTATTCGATGGTGAAAGTCGGAAATCGGCTGGTCCATGGTGTTTGCTCCCATGAAACCAGTACATAAAGCTTCAGCCACTACTAAAAACATTATAAACTGTCGCTTAAAAAAAGAACAAACCTTAATCTATCAGTAGCAGGTATTTCCAAGAATTCGAAGCTCACGATACACAAGAATTTAAGATTAATCGTCAAAAACGTTATTCTATGGTCGAAATTCAGAAACCGGCTGGTCCTGGTGTCCATTTTCATGAGATCAGTACATAAAGCCTGAGCTTATTTTTGTTACAAAAAGTCATGCTCATAAACTATCCCTTTAAAGGCGAATAAACCTTTTCAAGAATTTCAAACTCACGCCACACAAAAATTCGCGATTAATCATCAAAAACATCATTCGATAGCTGAAATCGGAAACTGGCTGGCCCACGGTGTTTATTCGGTCTCGTGAGACTGGTACGTCAAGCCTCAGCTTATGTTTTATTACAAAACCTCATGAATATGTATAAACTATCTTTCTGAAGAAGAATAAACCTTCATCTGGATCGATCTGCTATTTCTGCACATTTTCATTAATTCCAAGTTCCCACCACGCAAGAATTCGTGATTAATCATCAAAAACATCATTCGATGGTCAAAGTCGGAAAGTGGCTGGTCCACGGTGTTTATTCTGTCCCGTGGGATCAACGCATGAAGCCTCAGCGTATTTGCTCGCGGAATACGTGCGTTCCCGTGGTTAAGAAGACAATTACCTCTGCGGGGCAAACGGCCCGACACGGCGGCTCGCTTTGTGCCCCGACCACTTCTTTCAGCTGTTCCTCGAATTCACGAAACGCTTCTGCGCTCGCGCGCGCCCAACCGAGCGGATCGGAGCGGAGCCACGCGCCCCGAAGCATCATACGAGCGGAAACGCGGAAAAATTACAAGAAAATCGTGTACTTGTGATTTCCGTTCAGAAACGTCCTGTCAAACGGGAATTTCAAGGGTAATGACTCGGTATGATAAAGTGGGAACCAACTAGGTTTTTTTCCCTTGATTTTATACCGGGTGTTAAGGAAACGTATTCAGGACTAGTGCACGATAAGAAGAAGTGTTCGATTTGGTTAAAAAGTCAGTATTGGCGTTACAAATAGATTTTTGAAGAATTTCTTCAGTATTGAATTGTTTGTAGGTAGGATATAATATTGGTTTTTCAATCCATGTTTATTAGACATATTTAAACGATTTGACTGCCATGTCACCTATAAATGGGTGACACTTATGATTAGGTTCAATCATTATTTGTTTGATCATGTATGGTATTCATAAATACAGGGTGTTGAATAAAGTTGGGGCCAGACTACAGGAACACATTGTACTCATCAAAACAATTAAAAGGTCTTAATGAACATATGTACAAACATCATTAGTTTCGGAGTTATAAGTTGTTTACTAGTTTTTTTTATTATTTACTGTTGCTGCATGCCATCATATGTTTATCTACGTTCACGTAGTGCCAGTATTGCGTTTACTTTGTTCGACTTTGTAATTATTGGTAAGTTATAACGAGTCACTCAGTAGGTTTTGGATGGAGACACAATAGATTTTGTTATTCTGTTACAGGACCATAGATAGTTGAAAACGTTCTATAATTCATGTTTATTAAAACCTTTTTGTTTGTTTTGATGAGTACTACATGCTCCTAAAGTTAGGTCTCAACTTTTTTTAACACCCTGTATATCTAATAAAGTGTAATAGAACCAGTAAGAAGGTATGAAATTTACTAATGTTATTGATTAAAAAGGGGATTGTCTGCGGGTACAGCGGTTGCGTAAAAAAAAATTTGTTATTTTGAGATTAATACACCGTGGCAATCAAGTTATTAAACAATTTCATAAGTATTATCTACTGCGCAAGTTCTACAACCTTTTTTAACATTCTCTATACAGAACGCAGCTAATTGTATATTACTGAACGAATTATTTTTGCAAATTATAAAATACAGGATATTAAAAACATGAGTGAAATTCCCTCGATTCTACCATCACGGAGTCAAAAAATGTCCAGAACTAAAACGAGAGAACATTCAAAATTCAAATGTAAATAGCTTCAATAAAAATAATTTCACCTACATATTCGAGTAAACGTTTCCATACCAAAAGGTTCCAGGGCCGCAATTTAGTTGCCAACCCAATATAATACATTTCAATAAATCTGAACAAGTAGAACGAAGCGCTGTGTATGTAGCAACAGACACCCTGTAGATCAGAAGAGGCTGAACGTGATATAGTAGAATCGGTCCTTCCTGTTTTGAAATTACAAGTGTCGTTAGGACGGGCTGCTCAGAAGCGGCGCGTTTTCTCGTTCGAATTCATAAATATTCCGCGGACCATTCACAGAGGCGTGTAGTTTTTTCGATTTATACGTGAGGAAGGATCAAAGCGAAGTGGTGCGTATGCTGAGAATAATCGTCGCACGAAAAGACGTTCCTTCTACACCCGTGACCGATAAATTTCGAAGGGAAAAATAGATATATGCGTCTGCATAGAACAAAGTTCTTGCTCAGAAAAATATTTCCAACACTTATATATAAAAAAAAAAACAGTTAACACATTTGGACGCTGTGCCAGTCACCGGTGGTCGAGACCTCAAATTTAATTTAACTAAATAATTATTGATTCTCGCAAAATTCTAAGCAAACTTCATATTGAAACAATAATGTAGGAACAGAAGAACACGACTGGGCACTCAAATCTTTTTTTTCTTTACGATTTATATAAAAAATAGTAAGTTATGTCGTGTCTGATTAGGTATGGCCGTTTTCACTGTGGCGTCCAACGTGTTAACACTTCCCGTGCCGCGTGGGTCGTGTGCGCCCCACGCATCAAAGTCAATTATTCTAAATAAATGCTAATATTCTTCACATTTCAATTAAAATGAACGGCGCAACGATAGTATAAAATGAAAATTATGTCACATGATGATTCAATGATTGTATTTTCAACATTATGTATTTATAAGAACTTATTTTCATGTGTCAGACTATGTATGGAATTTTTCACTCTGTCAGTGAACGTGTTAACCCTCAACCGTCCATTTTTCTACCTGAATTTGTCTCTTGGTGTCAAATTAACACAACAATACAAAATTAATATAATGAAAAGATAAACAGGTAAATTTGCATATTCCTTTACTGAAAATAAAAAAATTAAATTTCTGAACATTCAAGCATAAGATCGTTCACAAATAATAAAGCGATGTACAAAGCATACTGCTTTTTTACATTTATCGCGTTTTTAGGAGAAAAATGTGTCAAATTGACACAAGGGATGGATGAGGGTGAAACCTGTTAAAATAAAACGGTTCATAAAAGTGAATAAAAAATGTCTACTAACCATGGGTCGAAAAACCAATATTATCCGAATACAAATTTGCAAAAGTACTTTTACGGAATTACAATATCTAAATTTGAATTTAACAGCTTCTGAAAATTGTCTACAACTCGGACAATATTGACTTCTTGACCTATAAAGTTTGTATCGAGAAGGATATTTTCCACGTTCATATAAACGAAATTAACTGTTTCTAATTTACTAAATTAACCACTTGTGCAGTAGATAGTACCCGTGCACTGAATAAAAAATGTTTAATAAACGTATCTCGGGCAATATTCACTGTTCGACCCATAAAATTTCTGTCGAAAAAATACTTTCTCACAGTAATTGACTTAACATAAAACAATCGTATTATTTATATCTTATATTATTACATCAGTTAACATTGATGTAATTTTTCAGGATTTATAAAAAGTAATTATTACTTAATTCAATGAACACAACGGTATCAGAGAACGTAGACGCGGGTAATTAAAAGAAGTGTTAAAATAAATTTTCTAAGACATAAGGTTAAAACGTAGCACCACGATCTACAGAGTGAACCGAACCATACTTTCGAACATGGTTAAAAATGCGAAAGCATGAAAGGAGAAGCTGAACGCGTTGCAAAATAAAGATTCCAGATCAAATATCATTTTTCAGTATTGAATGGGCTAGGGAGACAAGGGATCGAAGCCCCAACAATCGCTCGGAGTTAATTCGTGTTTGTGTGCAGCGACGATGCATCATGCTGCCGCACTACATAATAGTGGCCTGCATCAACAACGATATTTACCTTGGCATAATATACTAACAGATGTATCTCGATGCCGAGCTTCATTCGCCGGATCATTTTACGCGTACCAGATTTCCACAAATTACATTCCCCTCCCTCCTCGTGCCATTCACATCAATCTGCATTTCATGAGAGCAATTTGCGTGCTGTCCATTAAACACGTCTAATCCGGAATAATTTGCACGGCCACTTCTGCAGCCTGTATCTTAACCCTCTGTAATCGGAATTTTCTTACGTATGACGAAAATGACACATCAGCTAAATGATAAAGACAAATGATAAAACTTGTATCGCGGTATATAAACATAAATAAATATAATAATAAACCAACAGATTCGTTGGTGGCAGTATAGTCGTTGAATATAATTGTACACGATGATAAATACAGGAAACAAAACTTAATATATATAGATATATTGGTATGTAACTTCCAAGTCACATGGCGTTATAGAGGGTTAACCTGTTCTACTTTCGTTTATTTACGTTGACCGGTAAATTTTGTCGCGTTTTTAAAAATAGAAGTCGATTTGTTATCGTTAAATCTGCGTCGATTTCTTATTATTAAACTCTGAAATAAACACATCGTATCGTCTGTATTATACATAAGCCCACTCTAAACGCTACATCTCCAAAAATCTATTAAACATCTACATCGAACCTTCTGCACATTAATTTCAACCCTTTAAACTATTTCTTAAAACGATACAAAAATTTCACGGTACAATAACCCCTTAACACAAGAGGTCTCAATTTCCACGGTTTCTCAGACTGCTGAAACTCGAAATCCCTAGGGAACGGGGTCGCATCACAATTTACCCTTCTTTATGAAAATCCAGTTGGAGGAGAACAAGTCGAAAGTGGAAAGTGCAAGTCCAGCAAAGTCGGTAGGCGTCGTGTCGTCGCGCGGCAAATTATCTGTGCTACTTACTAGAGCGAGAGAGAGGGAGAGAAAACGAGAAAAAGAGAGAAAGATAGTGAGAGAGAATTCGGTAAACGAACTCGGTGACGGTAACCGAAACGAAGGACGAAAACGACAAGGGAGGCGTAGACGTAGGTGCACGGGCCATTGAGTCCCGCCTCGGAATCCGGGAAACTCTGATTAGCTCTTTCGTTTCTTATTGGAAAACTTTCGTTGCGGCCACGGAAAGGGAGAAATTCCATCTGGTCCAGAGTCGGCTCAATTTACCAGAAAATTCTTGATACTGTCTCTCTCAATTACAGACATGTTTACCCTCCGCAGTCGCTTTGTCCTCCGACAGAGTCAGCGCTTGTACCATTCGGGACAAATATTCCTGCGGAGGCATCGTTTCGGAAATTCGAACGTCACCGATTTTTCCAACACGTTTTTTGGAACCGTCGAACGTAGCGGAGATATTCACGTGTTTCAGATAAACGAAATACCCTGTTGGATAGCGAAAGAAACATCGCTTTGTTTGTCGTGACGCTGATGATTAGATTGCGGATTTTTATGGAAACATACATTTTTTTTTTAAATTCAATATTTTTTATTACCATGTAGCTGATGAAGCACAACTATGTCAGAATTGCATTTTGCGGTTTAAATGTTTAAAAGAATATTTTTTGGTTTACGTACTCTGTGAAATGTGTATTCTTCGAGGACTTGGACATCCATTGTTCCATTACATAAAGATCCGTAGTCTATTGATGATACGTATCAAGTTACACCGCTTATAAAATCAATGTTTGTTAACTAAGGAACTTCTGTGGATCTATAAAAATAGGACAGTATTATCTTGCATGTCTTATTACCATCAAGAAAGTATATAGCAGATCGAGTATCGGGAATGTTGATGGTTCAACTAAACCAATAAAAAGCTACGAATACTACAAACAAGATTGATAACAGACAATATAATCTGAAATGATACTTATTTCGTGGAAAAACTTTAGCAAGCGTGATGTTTCTGACACTACAGCCTGATAAACAACGCTATGAAACAGATAAACCACTCCAGTGGTGCGTCGCATTCAAACGGTAAAATCTTAGAACAAGTAAACACCAAACGAATCGAATGTTTTATACAAAATTTTCATACGTGCGATGTCCTTGACAATTACTGCGTGATAAATAACGCAATAAAGCATGTAAGCCACTACAGTGGCGAGTACCAGTCAAACCCTAAAATCTTACGTCACATAAACACCAAGTTACTCGATTAAGATCTCTTACATAAACCTCTAATAAGTATATTAAAATACAGACAACTGCAACCTAACAGTGCTCGTGACGAAACAGACAAGCCACTATAGTAGCGCGCAGCAGACAAGCCTTAAAACCTTACCTCACATAAACATCAAGCAATTGGAGTCCATCGCACGAAACTGTAACAAGTGTTACGTGCCTGACAATTGCATCCAGACACGCGACAAAACAGGCGAGCCACCGCAGTGGCCCGCAGCAGTGAAACGGGAAAACCTTACGTCACGCACATATGAAACGACCGTGGTCTTCGATCAAAGAGACTCGTCTGTCAAAGAAGCCTCCAACACGGTGGCTCCGTGTGCCGACACCGTTCAACGGAAGATCAAAGGAGCGAGTTTTCGGGAATTCGCGTCGCTTCGACGGACTCCCGTTAAAAATCGCGGGGCTAACGGGTGCAGCCGGATGTGCAGGGTTGTCCCTTCCCGCAGAATATCCCTAGCCACGTGAATCTCACACGCGTCGGGCGCAAGGACGCTGGAGATCGTAGAACGTTAGAGACCGAGCGTTTTATGGTGAACGCGTTTTATTACTCCGACGACCGCACAGTCGGCGCGGCTCAAAGGCCGGCCCGGAACAGTAAAGGCTAGTTTAACGGTGCTAACAGCGACCGCAACACACCGAATGTATTACTATACCTTCGATCCCTACTTTTCTGTCTTCCATTCTTCTCCACCCGCCCCTCTCGCTCACTCGGACCTCCTCTTTTTCTCGCACGATTTCTTTTCTTCTCCTCGGCCGCTGCTACACCCAGCCGACGCACCTCTGTCGATAACATGATAATTTACGGCCACGCGTGGCTTTAATTAAATTTTCTAGGGAACGGACGGCAGGTGAGTGACGGTGACCAACGGTCCCGACCCGCTCCGGACCAGAGAAGGACGTTCGGCGCGGGAACGAAGACGTATGCGATTTCCAGGGAAAGCCAGGCGAACGGGGAAACAGCGGGAGTTCGGCGTTTCCACGAGAGTATCGCGAACGCGGCCATTAATCAGAGAGGAAGAACTTGCTTCCTGGTAAAGTGTGGAAAGTGGCGATGAATGTTAGGTCGTCCCACGAGCGATGTCGTTTTTACATGTTGCTTCTGATTCAGATAAGCTGGTAATTGCAGCTATTTTATGATTATACAGATATTGTGAAGTAATTTTACTGATCTTTGCCTGCTATTTAAATAGTTCTCTGATTCCAACTTCAGGATAATTCTTTCAGGCAGCATCATTGAATTTTTTGTCGATGAAGAAATTGTCAAGACAGATAAATAGATCGTTGGTAAGTGTGATAATATTCCAGAATGCGATAATTATTTTACTCGAAGGATGGCATGATACTGTTCTGGTAATATTCTATCTGTCAGTAAAATTGTTGAGTACTGGCATTTGCGACAATAGCTTGATTTTTAGCGAGAAATTCAACACGACAAAATCTTTATTAAAAAAAATTTAATACAGTAGGGAATCGTTCATCCTATGTCAGTTGAAAGCTAAAGGTACCATTAGCGTAGTAAATAGTAAAGTAATACGTGGTTACCACTAAATTTTGCCCACTGAATTCTGTTCCCCACAGTATAACTTCCCAAGAAGTAGCCTCTCAATAGCCAACAGTCACTATAATGACCTCAGAAACTGATCGTTAATTGTGAACAGTACAGGCAAATACAGAGACGAATTATCATGTTAATCAGAAAATCCTGTCAGATTTTCTGGAAAAGGACCATTCGTTATTATACAAACTAATTTTTTCCTTAACCTTCCATATACTTTCTGCGGTTTTCTATGACTATCTGTCACATATCAGACTGCTTCCACATATCCTTCAAAAAAATAATAAAAGACAATGGATAATTTTCGACAGAATAGCCCGACAATATTCAGTAATACTAAATAACGCATTTACAAAGCAAAAAAACAGAACAAAATAGAGTAATAGAAACGAACAAAGTTAATCAACAGTCGCTGATAACCCTGTTGTTGATGCGACACTAAACTGGCAAAGTTAATCAGCCGTCGTTTTCTCAGTGATTATCTCACGCGCACCGAACGGATTTCATTTGCAGTGTCCCGTAACGAAAGGGTTATGTTTATTAGGAGTGCTCCGTGTGGTTGCAAAACGACGCAGGGATGCAACAACGTGCAGGAAGTGGCCGCGGTGATGCTTATAAATAAGCACACCATTTGCCCAGGGGGGCAGAGCCCAGTCGACGGGGATTAAAATTGATTTCGTGTTTATGAAATGTCGCGGATACCTTGGCACGATCTGTCTCTCGAACGGTCGCAGAAAAGAGGACCTCCACCTTCCGAGAATAGACGAGATTTAGCGGTGGCTTTAATGCGTCCAGGAACGCGAGATAGGTGGCGAATGCTCGAGAACTATACTTGGGCCGAAGAAAGAATCGAGTTCGGTGGTGGGGCAGCCCCCCACTCCGTCGCCCTTATACCTATGACTCTAAACATCCCTACGTCGAATTAAAAAACCCATTTTGCTAGATTTTATTTGAATAATAACATTTATTTGCGTATGTACACCTGACACTTTTCAAAGAAATGGCTGCGTTTACATTATTTTTTAATACCTTTTAACGAAGTCTATGCAATCGTTACATTTTAGTACACACGTTTTAATATAAAGAAGTTTGTTTCCAAACCATTTTTAATTTCATCAAAAAAAAGACTCTCAAAGATAAGTGTAATTTTTGTTCTTCTATGCGTATGTTTTCTCTTAAAACAATTATAAACGTTTTACAATTTTCTTACTGTTACTATACTGAGATATTAATTACATGAACATGAGCATTATCAAAGTATTATGAAATATATGTCGTTTTAGAAACGTGTGTGCAATATTATACGCTTCTAATATAAGTTTTGTATTTGTTAATGAATTCTCATAATCTGTAGAACATTTTGCATCTCCTATAAATTTCGACTTGATTAAGAATAATAAGAATATGTTTGTTACACTGCTGGCAGTTGACCGACATATTTTTATATTACTAACCAGATGCATTTTTCTTTTGTTCAATTATACTTTGACAGCTCTGCATCATTTCTAGAGTTCCCCTTAGCAGGACGTATGGTGGGAGGTCCGCGAGTCGATTCTTTCGTCGGTCCAAGTATAAACGGACTTAGAGGTGGATGAAATCATTCTGTCCTAGATACGGTTATACCGTACGCGAAACTGTTCACTAAAAATAAACGGAACGTAATTGAACGTGAAAATTACAGCGAAATTTTTTTACTTGTGGTCAGCATACTGTTCTCGTGTTTCATGGTCACGTACGACGGGCCGCCGCAATTTTCCGAATGCAAACCTCATCAGGAACTTGCGTTGCATTTCTCTAGGTCGCAGCCTTCTTCGAAGGAGTATTTAAAAGAATTATTCAGTAAATTTGTTTCATTCATAGAGGGATTCATGTGTTTTTAAAAAATACATATGTGGAAATGCTTCAGTAATAATTGTACACACAGAGAGGACGATACAACATAATCACGTTGGATAACTTCTACGTTATGTATGAGAAATTATTCCACTCAGAAGTCGCGTGGTTTCAAGAAGAGAATTGACGGTTAATAATAACTGGACTGCGGATCTTTATGCAATTTAACTTATCCAAATTCGTGAAGAATGCACATCTTATGGAGTAAGTGAAACAAAAAATATACTTTTAAAGATTCCAACTCCAGAATACGGTTCTGTCATAGCTGCGTTTGATCAGCTACATGGAAAACAATAGTACTGAAGTAATCCTGCCAACAACAGTTAACCAAGAAACACATTCTATTGGAATGCAAGGACACAGAAGACACCATAAACCAGCCCCAAATACCTAACACTATGAAAGAAATATTTGAAACAGAAGAAAACCTCAAGAAAGCGATCGAACCTATTCGTAGAATAAGCTTTTAATAGGAAGTATAGAATGACCACCAAATATGGTCGATAATAACCAAAACGTTGATGCGACTTTAAATTATATACGAAAAAAAATACTGAAGTCTAAAACTATATATTTGTTTAAAAGTCTTTTGCTTATCAAAGTGTTAAAGAAATCAACCAAAAAAAGTCAACGAACGTAACGTAAAAATTGATCCAAGGTACACCTTCCCCTATTCGATGAATGTGCAAGCGGACGTATATAGATTAGTCACTTTTTCTTATCCCGAGTCTCGGTGGTCTCGTTCGACCAAGGAAAATCGATTACCAGGAGAACAGCCACGTCCCCGTGCAATTGTTTCAGCGACTACAACTCGAACAAAGTGTCCAACTCCATCCGCCTTCATATTTCCTTCTTCTTCCGCGAATTACAGGCATTGTCACCGCGCAGGGTATGCGGGGCACGAAAAACGAGGCAAATATACCGTTGCTCTCCTTTCTCTAGGTCTATTATGTCTCCAGATAAAAAATGTATCAGGCTAGAACAAAGGCTGCAGCCTGCTCTCCTCTTTCCCGCGCGTTTCCTCGGGTTCGCCGTTCGCGCGAACGAAGTAGGTATTCTCCGCTCCGGAATCTCGACTAACGCTCTTTTCCAGAGGTAAATCGCCGAGAATGGTGTCGCGACCTCTCCCGCCCCCCTCGCGCTAATGTTTCGCCGTTTAGAGCAAACAGGCTGAGTGAAAAGTCGCGCGAAAACAAAGGCAGCTCGGTTATCCGAGGATCTGGCGCGTTTACGCTTTTGTGAAGTCGAGCGAACGTCGTGTCCCGCTGCCCGTTCCTCTCTTCCCCGTCTCTTCATCTTCAGGCTGTGTCATCGGGAGTGCCGGGTTCCGCGGGCCGACGCGACGGGAGAAGGTAAGACCGCGTCCTTGCCCGGCCACGCGATTCCTCAGCCTTATCAGGACATCTGAATGGATGAATCGCGAGCTGGAACACGCGCGATACACGTGTTCCTCTTGTCCTTTCATCCTCGTGGGCGTTCACTGTCCGACCAGTGTTTTCTATTTGATTTTGCTCCGTGGAGAACGCTTCAGCGAGTTCAGATGCTTCAGATACTTGAAGAACGCTCAAGGGTACTTAGTCTCGCGATGCACTCTTGGAAATGTTCGTTAAATACGTGTACATTAATTTTCGTTTGGTGGTAATCAGGCGTCATGGTTTTATCATACCCGAATTGTAGGAGTCGTCTGTCAGGCATTTTCGAGAGATTATTGGGTCAAGCACAGATTGCGTGATGACTCAGTTTTTTTCCGGCTAAACGTTGTCAGTATATTCTATGAGTGTCAATAAGTAATGTTATGTAAGCACAAGTCGTTTGGCTTTGTTAAAAAGTTATAACAGAAATACGAAACATAGAGGAACGGTAATGGGCTACCGGAGGAATGGAGTATTAGTTTTCTCGAGGAGTGCTAGGAGTATTATGATACCTTTAACAACCGCAGACAGCAAATATAGCTCGCATAAACAGTCTGGATGTTACAGCATCGCAGTCTTAACACTTTGACGGCCGCAACATATCTTGCAGGTATCGATTGTCTTTGGTCGATTTATTACAAAATCCTTAAATAATGAAATATTTTACAATACTTTCCTTGCATTGAATATTTATACAGTTTCAACTTTATTAGTAGGTGAATATTCATTTGTCATCAGTCACAGTTATGCTCTTTTATATATTTTACATGGATCTTATTTAACCTTAGTGCGGTCTTCGGGTCTTCTTTGACCCATCGCATCTTCATTTATTTAAGAAAGTTTCACAATGATGACATTATAATACGCACGACTGGCTATTTCTAGGTTTCCTTAGACCTCTCATTATACTAAAAAGTTGAAAATATGAGTTCCGTACATTCGGGGCATTTTTAATTCGATAACCTTGAGTGTGTAGTCCAATGGAAGAACGCAGTAGGGTTAAGTGAATAAAAGCGGTCGTCAAAGTGTTCAAATCAAACACAAGTACATCACAATATTAAACTCGAAATATCTTTTAAATCAAAGACACTATTCTAAAGTCTTCCTGAGTTAATAGGTTAATACTTGAGTAGTTGTCACGGTTCTAGAGGCTTCACCGTTGAATCGGGCGTAAACACAGATCTTAATCTACCATTCTTTGCCAGAGCCATGTGTCCCCAACTCCTAGGTCCATTTTTCAAACGCCCTGTCCGGTTGGCGGCAGGGAAAGTTAACCCCTTGCCGTACAATAACGAGTCACGCTCGTGATACCTAATAGGATTGATACGTTACAAATACGAGTCCAACCTTCGTGTCAATTTTTTAAAGTTTTGCATTACAGCACAAATTGACTTTCAAAGGATTGTTAAAAGCGAACTGCATGTGCTGAGAGACGCTCCTCATCTGTCACGGCACTCTAGGACTGATATAGCAAACTTTGTCGCACGAGATCGTTGGAAAAATCGTACGGCAAGGGGTTCATATCCCTGAAGTCCAACTGTCCAGCCTTCGATTCGGCCAGGTTCGCGGCAACAACGTGGACCGGTTGGGAAAAATCCTTGCGGACAGGTCACGGGGGTCTGACTCGTACGTAGACGCGCAGGCTCTGGCGAACGACACGCTCGACAACGATGTGCGTGCATATAAATGAGACCGGAAATAGGCGCGCAAACAAACAGACAAACAAGCCGCATTCAGCGACCCGCGGATTGTTCCGTGAATTTTGCAGGAGTCATATTCATTTCTGAGATTGGCTTCTTCCAACTTCTAGCTCCGCGCTCTTTCTCCCTCGCCCTTCTCCCTCTGTTTCCTCCTCTGTGTCCTGGCCAGAGAAACAATTCCATCGCATATCGGAGATACGAAAGGTAGCAGAAGCTCGGGTATAAAGCGAGCAAGATAAAAGAGGAGACCGTTCTCGCTGTAAAGAAAGTGGAAGGTCCGATGAAGAGAGCGGAAGAGGAGGAAAGAAAACGGAGCGACCGGACGGAGCCGATCGATCGATTGTTCTTTTGCCAGGAAAGTTGCTAGCCCGCCTTTGCTTGCTCTACAATTTTTCGCGAAGCCCTTTTTCCCTGGCGGGGACGGGGGCGGGGACAAGGTGAGCCGGGTGTCCACGAAATTTTATCTATCCCCGGGAAATTACTTCCGCTGTTTTATCGTAACGTACGCGGGAAGTTGACAAGCATGAAAGTGGTACCAACCGGGTTCTCCTTTAGGACGAAGATATTGCATACGATGAGCACTCCTTTTCGAAGATCCCGTCTTGGCTAGAATCTGTGTAGGGGATAAAGTCAGAAAGTTACCTGAATTCTTTTTATCAGGTCATCTCGTAAGTAATGTCGTTTCCATATGACTTCATCAAACGTAAACAAATTGACAATCGCGGTTACTTTGAATCATAAAGGTACTATATATTAACTTTCGTGTCCATGTTCGACTGCTTCAACAGTTCTCTGATTGCATCTTCAACGAATCTCTATTGTTTTAAGACGATTCAAGTCAGGTTGATTTCAAGCAATCAGTATCATTGAATTTTTTGGCAGATACAAAGCTGTCGGGATACCAAAATGACAGGCATGAAAGTGGTACCAACCGGGTTCTCCTTTAGGTTGAAGATATTGCTTACGATGAGCTCCCCTTCGAAGATCCTGTCTTGGCTGGAATCTGTGTAGGGGATAAAATGAAAAGAATTACCTGAATCCTTCTTATCAGGTGATCCCATAAGTAACGTTGCTTCGTCTCCTACGTGAAATAAATGTAGATATCTTGTTTATGCGATGAACGTATATAAACTTCACGATATGCCTTCGAAAGTTCATTTTTTTTGTAGACTTGTATATTGAACATTCAAAGCATTCAGATCTGTGTATATTTCGCATTAATTGTGAAAGATAAAACGCATCATTACTTATGTGACAACCTGATAAATAAATCCGACAATTCTTCTGTCCTTGGATATCGCTAGCTCCGTGACGCGAATGATGCGTGATGGCAGCTGGTATCACCTGATAAAAAGAATTCAGGCAATTTTTTTCATTTTATTCCCTACACTGATTTCAACCAAGGCGGAATCTTCGAAAAGAAGTGCTCTACGTAAGCAATACCTTCACTCTAAAGGAGAACCCCGTTGGTACCACTTTCGTGCTTGCCATTTTGGTAGCTGGACAGCTTTTTATCTGACAAAAAATGGAAGAATACTAATCGGTTGAAATCAATCTAAAATGAATAGACTTAAAGCAGTATAAATTTGTTGGAGATGCAATGAGAGAACTGTAGAAATAGTTGAACAAGGACACTAAAATTAATATCTTGATAATTAAAAATAACCGCAGCTGTTAATAATTTGTTCACATTTGATGAAGTCATATTTAGAAACGACATTACTTATGGAATGATCTGATATTTTCGAAGATGTCTCTATTAAAAAATAAAACTGTTCTTGAAATAGCGTACTCCTACATATGCAGAAGTAGAGATTCAAACCTTGAGAGACCTGTTTAAATTTCCTCTATAGTAACCCTGCATTGTCCAGTGTTTCTCCATTGTAAAAATGGAGGCACAGTAACACTGTACCTTTTCCAAACACTTTCGAAAAACACTGTCTACCCAAAACTCAAGGTATTTTTAAAAGGACCTCAACGGCAACATCCTCATACAAAATTACCCTCATCCGATGATACCAACTCTCGCATCGAATAATCGCTGAAACCCCAAAATCTCGCATCCCGTTAACTTTTACGAACATTAGCCCACACCTTCAATTTCCCACCAGGCATTTATCCGGGCGTTTGGGTGGCCGGGAGAGTACTTCGGTGTCCGTGTTCGATTCGTACGAAAACATCGGGACCGAAAACACCGATACGAGCGCTATTAGGGTCCGAGCATCGTCACGGGCTGTTACCAACATTCTTCGCCTCTCGTCCTCGGGTGAAACGAACGGAGAAAGAGGAGGCGAGGTGGTGCGCGTATAAGGGAGCGGGAAAGGCTTTCGTGTCACCTTTGGCGATCGGGATTCCACGAAGGCTCGTAAAATCGTTTATCTGCGCCGGTTGCTCGATGACCAGCTCTCCTCGAGGGCATCGCTTTTCGTCGCTTTTCGAACAATTCACCGCGAGATATCCCGCGCCTTCGAAAACATTTTTCTGCATTCCATCCCGTGAGACCGGTGAACTCGAAAGGCAATCTCCTCGGATCGAGTCTCCGGCTCCCTCTAGCCGTGGAGCATATTTAGTGCATATGCACGGTCGTTCGCGTGCAGGCACACACACGCGCACACGGCGAAGGAGGGAAGAATTTGCGAGTACTATGATCTGCCCTCGATCGTTGCGATCCGATGAGAAAAGTCAAGGAGACGCCGACGCGCGCGTCCGTTCCAAGGAAGACCACTAGCGGCAATCTGAGGAGAAACTCCTCTCCTGGGAAGAAACAGAACCGACCCGTGGTTTTCTTTTATCTTATTGCGCCAGCTCGCCGATCGCCTGCTTTCCGCGTCGCTTTCAGGGAATCCGTGTTATCGGGATGCTTACCGGACCTCTCGCGTACCGAATTCGACGTCCTTGGGGAATTCCTCGCCGAGAGACTCCGGTATCGGGCTGGTGCATATGAAATTGCTGTTTTCATTGGGGAAGTTCGAGCAAGCAGTTTTTCTGTCTATTGCTGTTCTATCTGATCGAAACAGTCGCCATCGGCTTGTGTACATCTTTTCCAACGGTTGACTAAAGCATTTACAGTACTCTGTCAGTTACAAGCTGGAAATATCGTTAATAGTATTGCGTAATTAATTTTCCATTTCTCTGTATTTTAAAACTTATCATTTCCATGCGAAGTTTAGTTGCAGTGTGAGTCAAGCTGTTACGAATTATAGTTCGAATAATCGAGGTCCTACTGTATGTCTTTATGGTAGAAATTAATATCCTCTGATGATATGGATGTTTCGAAAGCACGTTTTACAGTACCCTCACTCGTGAATCGTTCATTTTTTTAACAGTTATCAAAGCCTCTGAATAAATGACAATCGGTCAGGAGAAGGTCCGACGAGTATGATGGATGGGATAGAACTTGCACCGAGGTCCAGCGTTGTCGTGCCGAAGGATCACACATTTCGGATTCACTAAACCGGCAGCATTTTTGTTCATTTCTCATGCGAAACTTATGGACGCTGGGGAGCATGACTCAGCCTGCACGTCAGAGTTCTATAAAACGAGGCGAACGATGGTGAAACCGGCGAGAAAGATTGAAAAAACAGGAGGATAGAAGGAGAAACGGCGGAGGAGAGGCTGGGGAACCGCTTTTCTGCTTTGGAGGCATTCACGCGGTACTTATTAACGAGTGCGATCCAACCGCACGTCACTCAAGTACGTCGTTTTGCCGGATGAACTTTATAAACCGGCTGTCCGATATCGGAAATAGGCTGAAAACCGGCCGGGGTGGCATTAGCGTAGTGAATTTGGCGATCGCTCGGCTCCTCTCCATTAACGATTCTCGATTGTGTGCCCGGTATCGTTAGAGGTTGTCCAGCAACCACCCTCGAGTGACGAGGATTATAGGAACGTCGAGTTTAAAAAGAAATATTTAAATTCATTCTGGATATTATTCTGTCATATTTTTTCATTTTCATTCTGTGGATTTATGGATAAATTTAATTGCATCGAGTATTTCGAGGTCACATTAGTGCTCGAGAAGTATCTAATCAACATTACTACTAAATTCTTTCGAATTCTCGATTGTGTGCCTGATATCGTTAGATGTTATCCAGCAACCACCCTCGAGTGATGAGAATTATAGGAATGTCGAGTTTAAAAAGAAATATTTAAATTCATTCTGGATATTATTCTGTCATATTTTTTCATTTTCATTCTGTGGATTTATGGATAAATTTAATTGCATCGAGTATTTCGAGGACACATTGGTACTCGAGAAGTATCTAATCAACATTACTACTAAATTCTTTCGAATTCTCGATTGTGTGCCTGGTATCGTTAGACGTTGTCCGACAACGGCCCTCACTTTTTCATTTTCATTTAGCGGATTTATAAAAAAATTTAATTGCATTAAATATTTAAAAGTGTCTAACTGGTATTACTAGATTTTTTAAAATTCTTGATTATATGGTCAGTATTGTTAAAGATTGTCCAACAACCACTCTCAGATGATGAGGATTTTAGGAACGGGGGGCTGAAAGAGAAATATTTGTATCTATTCTGTATACTTCAATGTCACCCTTTTCATTTTCGTTCTGTGGATTTATGGAGAAGTTTAATTGCATCGAATATGTTGAGGTCACATTAGTGGAGCCTCGAGGTCGAGAAGTGTCTGATCGATAGTCCACTAGATTTTTTCAAATTCTCGCTGTGGGTCCGATATCGTTAGAGATTGTCCAGCAATCACCCTCAAATGATGAGGATTATGGAAACGTCGAGTTGGAAGAGAAATATTTAAATCTATTCGGTATATTTCGGTGTCACTTTTTTCATTTTTACTCTGTGGATTTATGGAAAAACTTGCTTCGAGTATTTTGAGGTCACATTAGCGGAGTCCCGTCTTCGAGAAGTCTCTGATTGACATTACTCCTGGGTTTTTTAAGATTTTCGATCGTGTGCTGGATATTTTTAGAAGTTCTCCAGAAACCACCCCCGAGTGACGAGGATTATAGGAACGTCGAGTGGAAAGATAAATATTTAAATCCATTCTGAATATTTCTGTGTCACGTTTTCACTTTCATTCTGCTGATTTATGGAGAAATTCAATTGCATGGAATATTTAGAAGTCTCTGACTAAGATTACCACTAGATCTTTTAAGCTCCCCGATTGTGTGCTCGATATTTTTCGAAGTTGTCCAGCAACCACCCTCGTGGTGATGAGGATTATAGGAACGTCGAGCTGATAGAGAAATATTTAAATCCACTTAATCCAGAAACGAACATTTGCAAATCGAATGACTTCAAACTTAAACATTTCTACAGCAAAGCAACAAATCTGTTTCATTTTTTAGCTACAATTTTTGTATCTGCCCGTGGACCTCCCTGGTTAGTACTTTCCATCGTGGAAAAAGAAGCCCATGAAATTGCATTTTACACGTTTTCTAATGCAAAATCGGTTGAATTTTTCGAACGTGGTGTCAACCAACCGATGAGTCGATGGGGAGAAGTCATTGAAAAAGAGGGAAATTACACTGATGATTAAATTCATTTCTTTATATATTTATCCACGTAATAAAATTCATAAAAATATATGCAAGTCTTTTAAAATCACCTGATGATTGCGAATTATCAACACGTTGAATGCCACAGTGAAAACTGGCGTATCTAGTCCGACATATTATTATCTACTGCTTTAAATACAAGTCGCGAAGGATAAAATGTTTTATTATTTGAACGTATAGTATTTACTGTAAATATTGTTACAATAATAGTTCTGTTTAAAACTGCATAAGAGTTACTAGTTATTTAATTGAATAAAATTTGTGACGTCGGTGACGGGTAACCCCCACGGCAGTCAACTAAACATCGTATAAAACATTCTGCAACGAAGTTAACATTACCGCACTATTTTCTACGTTCGCATGCTTACAACACGTAAACCTATTTCACTATCTTGTACTCCATCCTCACCGTTTACACCCGAAGGCCACACAGAACCCCGAAACTCTGAAAGCATCAAAAACTCCAGTGATCCAGTCGTACAAAACAAAATTCATCCCCCGCTTCAACTTCTCTCTGATCCCTACTTTTGCAATGACCTAATAAGAACCTTTTGAAACGTTCACCCTGTTCAAGCTGTTCCGAGCCCGGAAGAAGCACCCTGCCCCCAACGAGAGCGGTACGAGCAACAATTAACCAATTTACAGAAAAGCAGAAACAATGGGGGTACCAGTAGGATCCTCCTGGTGAAACAGGGGAACTCGGTGGCACGAGTGGAGGCGAGCAATCG
Organism: Macropis europaea; assembly: GCA_916610135.2. Classification (NCBI taxonomy): domain Eukaryota; kingdom Metazoa; phylum Arthropoda; class Insecta; order Hymenoptera; family Melittidae; genus Macropis; species Macropis europaea. The sequence continues at coordinate 16,147,704 of OU744345.1, read as the reverse complement.
GTGCAGAGCAGGGGACAGGAAAGCCTCTCCTCTTGTTCTCCGCGGTAGAGGACACAACGAAGAAGCCTCTCTTCTTCAGGGTTGAGCACTTGAACGAGAAAATAGAATTTCGAGGCTGGAACACGGCGGTCTGCGGATACTTTTCGGCGTAAGAAGGGCGAGAGAGGCGACATAGGAAAAGGTGGACGTAGTAGGACAGAAGAACTAGGTAGCTGCCGGCGATTGGTCGACCGACCCAAAAAGGGTTGGATTTTCGAGAGAGCAGTGCGGCGTAAAGGGTGGAGCGCTCGAGGATGCTCGACAACGCTCGAGCCTCGCTGGTGTAGCAGCGTGTGTGCTAGCTGATCTACAAGTGGAGGGGAGAAAGGAGAGTAATAAAGGGAGTGAGAGAGACGGAGAGGGAGAGATTATACGCGAGAGAGAAAGAGAGAGAGAGAGGGACACACGCGGCCGCACGCTCGGCTTTTCTCCGCTCGAGTGTACTTCTCTCGACGACCGAGACCGGCAGCCTCGAGCTTGTTTCCCACAAGCTCGCTCGAAAGCTTGTTAGTGAGATTCGCCATTTTTTCCAACCCCTCTCCCTCTTACTTACCCTCCTCTCCTTCCCCTACTTCGTACCTCTTATACACCGCCTCCTCCATCTGCGTGGCCCCCTTTTTTTTCTCCACCGAGAGAGGATCAAGCTCCTCGACAAAAGGTCGACCACGAAAAATCCGAGCCACCGGCAAATCAAGAGTACTCTCCATCTTTTTTTTCTTCTTTCTCTGCTTCTTCGTCTTCTTCTTCTTCTTCTGCATCCACGCTTCTTCCTCCTGCTCCTTTCCGTGCGCGTTACGCCCCAGTTACCGCGATTCGTCGTCCTTTCTCGTTAATTTCGTGCCCCAGCTCGACCACAATGCCGGGAAATGAACAGCGATATCGAGAAGAAAACCGTGGGGGATGAAGGAAAAACGAGGAGACGGAGGAGAGCTAGGGTTGGAGACGATTATTTTCTCTCTCTTTTTTTTTCCTCTCTTTCTCTTTCCCTCCTTCTTCCTTTCCTTTTTTCTCTTTCTCTATTTTTTAGTGATAGGACTGGTACCATAGGTATCGATGATGTTTAAGAATATCGATGCTTTTGTTCTTAATTGGTATCGAAAAGGCATCAAACTAAAGCACTCGATACGTATCGATACTTCTGAGCGTGCATTGAAGGTGAATCTAATCGTCTAATACTCGTTTATTTGATACTATTCAATACCAGATCACATATCGTTGACTAGTATCGATTGTATTGTTACTGATAGGACTGATGCCATAGATATCGATGTGGTTTAAGAGTATCGATACTTTTGTGCTCAGTCACTGGTATCGTAAAGGTATCAAAAGTGAAGTATTCGATACTTCTGAGCGGGCATCGAAGATGAATTTACCCGATATTCGTTCATTCGATAGTACTCGATACCAGATCACGGTTGGAGTATCCACAGTTTTCGAGTGGTACAACCTTTTTAGGACATCCTATATATATTTTAATAAGACACGCTGGGCCGATTGCTCGACCAAATACGTAAGTTTATGGCGTGGAATAAACATTTGCACCGGGATCAGTACGGTGGTCCGTAGCACACGGTCAACTATTTTTCGGAACGCATATATGGGTTCATCGACCGCACAGGGTTAATACTCATGAATTTCATACTGTTCAATACAAAACCATAACTCTCTGACTGGTATCGATAGTATCGATTCGGTATCATTTTTATCGCTATCGATACATGTCTCATCACTACGAATGTGTAGTATGTGCGATAGTTCGATACCATACTCATTTTACTTGTAATCAAAACGAAACGATACTGTTGTGGAAGTATCAAATGAGTATCGATTTTTGTTGATACTCATAAACCTGTTCGATGCAAAATCATCATTCCCCGATCATTCCAATCACTATCGATACATACCGTGTCAGTCTCATCACTACGAATGAATAATATTGCAATAGTATCGATAATGTATTCAATTTATTTGCAACTGAATATCGATAGTATTGATTTGGAATCATTCTTATCACTAACGACGCACACAGTATCAGTCTCATCACTACGAATGAGTAGTATTGCAACAGTATCAATATTATACTCATTTTACTTGTAATCGAATGTCCATAGTATTGGTTCGTTATCGTTCCTATCACTAACGATACATACAGTATCAGTCCCATAATTACGAATTGTGACGGTATCGATACTATAGTCATTTCACTTGTAATCGATACCTATCGATACTTTCGTGGAACGTTCATAATTCTACGACCGGTATCGTCAGTACCGATTCGGTATCGTCCCCATCACTACTCTCTTCCTCTCGTTCTCTTCTGCGCTTCTTGGATCGTGCACGAGACGGTGTGCGTGCGATCGTTGCACGAGGCAGTAAAGAGGACATGCATTCGATCGAAGTCTCCTTTTCTTCCTCCGTTCCCTCGACCGTGAGTCACGGGAATGAAACCGAACGGAAATCACCTTGCCGTGAAAAAAAAGGCCACCCCATATACGCGCCGCGTCATGGACCCCTCCAGTGGCCTACCTATATACCTACATGCATGCTCGACTGGCCGCCTATAGGGTCAGTCCGACACGGAAATGGTCAATTTGTCTGACGAATGTGCCCCCGTTTGTTCTGCCATATTTTTCACCGATCTTCCCGGAATCTCGCGATAAATCGCTCGATCATCGAGTCCCATATGCTTTCAACAATACCAACGCGAACTCTGCGGTTTACAAGGTGGCCACGATTTTTGTATACGAATTTAAAATTTCAATGGTAATTTTATTAACTCTTTTATTTGTTTATTTATTTATTTATTTATTTGTAAATTGTACGGGTATAAACCCAATGTGTACACATAAGTAAGAACTATAACAAAAATAAAAGAAATGAAGACAGTCACACAATGTAGTATTAAACAAAAAGGCAATTGTAAAGAAATTATAATAAAACATTATCTAAGCAGTGCGCACTCTTACTCCGTAAACGTAATTTTGGTACCTTTAAACCGTAAACGCGGGCCATTTATGTCCAATGCGTCCTTCAATGGGTAAAAGGCTTAAAACAAAATCTGAAAGAATTCGTATAGCTTCTTTAAACTTTCTAAATAGGATTATAATAATAGATTTGGAAAATAATTTGGTTAAATGTATAATTATGGAAAATATATAAAGCCGCCTTTAAAATTGACCCACGTTTACGGAGCAAGGGTTAATATTATCATTCTATTCTTCAAGGACTACGAAACTGTATATTCTGTTAAATTTTGTTTAAATTCAATCATCTCTTGTTACACATCTCACATCTATTTGTCACAAATCCTACGCGAACCAGTTGTATAATAGCTCATTAATTTGGTTGTTGCGTGACGAACACGCAAGAATGAATTTTTGTTGAAAATCCTGATTTTTCGATCTTTTTCGTGCAAAAGTGAAAGGCCCCTCAAGTGAATATTTGCGTCCTTACCACTCAGTGACAAAATTTCTAAACATTGTATTATCATTCGTTACTAAGATAGAAAAAATTCAAAGACATGAAAAATAATAATAGACATAGAGTAAAACGTCCCACTATAATTGACTTAAAATAATCTTCATGAGAGAAGAGATTGTTAGTCAAAAGAAAATATTGTAACAGTGAGATTATGATTAGAAGGGAATTCATATTTACTTATCGCGCAAGGAAAGCAGTATTCTGAAAGGGTAGGTGGACCGTGGCAGGAAAGAGGTCCTAACTTTTACCTGGCCCCCTGCCATAATGCTCCGGGGGAAAAAAAGGTCCGGAGGGCCCGTTTTCGACTATCGAAATCGAGTCAGGTCAGACGGGGCTGGAAAAAACTCGAGTAGGCCCGAGATGATTCAAACCGAATACCTTCTATTCATTCACCTATGAAAATCGAATTCATTGCGCCCCCGAATGAAAGCGGATAGTTTGTCCACGAGAGATTGGAGGATCGATAATCATGAACTTGTCCAAAAATACTGGGCGAACCAAAAAATCATGAAAGCAGCAGGAAGGGAATGATTTAATAATAATCATGATAATCAATATATTAATAATAATCGCTAAACCTAATCTCTAGATAGTAGTCACAGAATGAACAATCACTCTCAGCAATAATAATAACAATTCTCACTAAACACTAAACTCTAAATAATAGTGACAAAATCAACAGCTACCTATAACAATAATAATAATTATTATTAGAACCTACTCTCTAAATAGTAGACCAGAAACAACAACTGCTCGCAGCAATAATAATAGTAATAATGGCTAAAACATAATCTCTAAACAGTGGGGATGATTTATCAAAATATTGGAGTACATTTTTTTTATTTGAATCTTCGCAAACACTTTACTGTCTTCTTTGTATTTACAGCAGATCGTTGATTAATTAAAATGTTACTTGTAACGAAGTTTATTATAATACGGATTTGGTATTTAAATTCTTTAACAAAAAATCGCATAATTATTACTACTGTTAATATTGAAAATTGTTTATATACATGAAAAATATATTTTTTCCGGTAATAAATTACTCCTTCTCGAACTTATGGAGTTCTTTTATTCTTTCATAACAAATTTTTCATTTAAGGTACCATGGACTGATCCTACTATTTGTGTTAGGTCACCCCACAACTAATGTCGCTCTCTATCTTACAAAATGTACTTTAAACAAACATGAATATATTATTCGATTTTATCTGTGCGCGTGGTGGAGTGTCGATGAATAATATTTTGAATTTTTCATCACATTTAAAAACGAAGACATCACAATTTTTCACATTTAAGAACGACATTACACAGGTGATGACCCGATATTTATTTACCGCATGCTGTAGGGTGGAGGACGATATTACTTACGAAGTAACCTGATTGTCCAATAGAACAGTACCGATAAAACATCCACTGAGGCTAAATTACGACGGATCTCGATCAGAAACATAATGCCATTAAGACTAGAACGCATAGGGAGCGTAATTTATAAACCGAAGGTGCCAATTTGTATTTCACTTGGTGTCCGGCAATGGATTGCTAATACTCGGTTATATGATTGCGTAATACATCAAGGCAAAAGGGAATTACGTTAAAGGCTCGCACGTCGGCCACGAAATAGCCTGCATTAATTATTATCGTGCGATACAGCTCTGGTGCGGCAGAGAAAAAAAAACCGATGGAGGAAGCAAATAAGTAAATAGGGCCGAGCGAAATAATTGTATGTCGTTCGTGAAAGATTATCTTTCATCCCTTATAGCGCGGGGAAAATAAATCTGCCGGTGAATATTTATGGACGCGGTGCAAGTCCGACACCACCGCTTTTGGACGTCCGATCCTCACGAATTTCTTTTTTTTTTCTTTTCTTCTTTTTTTCTTTCATTCCGTCAGTTAAAGGGCCACTAATATTCGCCGCATTTACAAAAGAGACTGTGATATACCCGGGAGCATCATATAAGATGATTCCATACGTGATAATAGTAATAATAATGATAATTGTTTATTAACCTTAACGGTATGCATTTAACAGTTTTACGGTAGTATGATTATAGACGTTCCAGGAACATTCATAGCTCCGCTCACCATTCACGCTTAACACCAACGAGTACGTCCTTATAAATTTTAACAGTAATTGTTATAACAAATCTAAAATTGAAATAGTGGAAAAAATATATATAACACAAGAAAACAGTAACAATAAATAAGTAATGTTTTTTAAACTAACACTGAGCATACAATTCACAATTACGTATTGATTATTATTATCTGTTATCTTGTTTAACTGTTAAAAAGAACTGTTTAATATTTTTTTCAAAAGGTTTCCTATATATGGAAGGCTGAAATTCACTTTCAGGAATTATCCTACTGCAAAATTTGGGAAATATTGAAAATTGTTTTATTGTTTTAAAAAATCGTTTGAAGAGTTAAAATTAATGTGCGGTCCCATGTGAAAATTCGAAACATTCTTTGAGATATAGCGTTTAGAGTGGACTTATACACTTATACGTAGGTAGACGTTCCTAAACTTCAAAGGCGTATTTCTCGAAACTGTGTTTCCCAAAATGGTGTCATAGTACATGATATCTCATACTACAATTGACGGACTGTTTTGAAATTTACAACACATGGTCAGAATAACAGTAGTTTTCTTTTGACGGACGATATTGTAGATAACATGTTTGGTTTGGAAAATATATAAAAATGTAATAGAAATTTTGGAGTGCAAAACTGTAATATACTTCAAAAAATTGTTGTATCACCAATTTTCAAAGAAACAAAATAAGTAACAGTTTTTCGGTAAAAATGCTCTCATGCTTTTTTATTCAGAATGAAGAGATGTAACACTAGTGCATTAGAAACACTTAGTGTATTACATAGAAAATTGTTCTTTATGCACGAGTACTGTGCATCACTGAAATCAAGCTTTTCGACAATACCCTAATACTTTTTTATAACGAAGAAAGAACTGCACCTATTATAATAACTTAAGTCTACCAACCAACACTTTAAGAAAAAACAGTTGTGTTCGTTTATCTTATTCAATTCTCCATTAATCTCTTTGATTTCTCTTGTAAATATAGTTTATAAATACATTTTTGTGTTGTTTCGAATGTCATCAGATAGATCTGACAATGTGTGAGCTGGAAATAGTCGCACCAATAACTCATATAGTGTCAAAAAGTGGACTTGTGCTGTTTTGAAATTCATACCTTCAACTGATGACTCTATTAAAATGAATATTCTCTACGTTACAATTTAAATGAAAATAATTCCTAAACTAATAGGTTTTCGACACAAACGCTCTAATACTTTATTGTAGAGAATGATTAGCTACATCGATGAATGTATTAAAAATATAACATTCCTTTTAAAAAAACGAAGATGATCTTTATCTAAAAGTAATCTATTGACACCATAGTATATCCTCCTAAAACTTATTCCATTTTTCTCTGAAATATTTTCAATGTCACTGATACTTCCAAAGACATTCCCGTCGAAGTATAAAAATGAAACATCCTACATACAAATCAACAACAAACGAACATGTTCACACCTGATAATCTCACTTAAATTTCAATTAAAATTCCAAACCATCGCGTGGTCTGGACCTTCTAACTGTGCTAGTATAAATTCAAAAGCATGAAAAATATTTCGTTGACGACTTGCAAACGCGGCACCCCGTACATAAAATTCTTCGAACCACCCTACACGGTTCAAATGCATAAAATTCGAATTACACACCACCGTAGAGATGTAATAACATCAATTATTACACCCCGCGCGACCCCATCGTTTCCGGGCGGCGATAAATTCTTCCGTCGAAGGTTCGAACGCGCCCCGTCAACCCGCGTAAATAATTCAAATCGTGCGGTTTTTTTTCACGAGACGAGGCTTCGGAAGTCAAGATCCCTCGAGTGTTTGACGGCAAGACAGAGGGAGAGGGAGAAAGAGGAACGAAGAGAGGAGAAAACGGGGAAGAGAAGGAACGAACAAGGGTCGGTCGCGCACGTTTAGAGAGGCGCAGGCAAATAAACGCGTGTACGCGGAATCGTACGGGCGTCACATTCGCAAACCACCCTGTGGTTGCGTGTAATGTAGCATTACACACAGGAAGGAGGGTGTCTACTAACTTGTCCATTAATATTAAAGATCCGAGGTGCAGCCACGGGAGGGTGAGTGAGCAGGACACGGGCAGAATGCGGAGCGTTGCGAGCCAAGCAGGCGAAATAATCCTCCAAGATTTAGTCAATTATTTTCTACCGAGCTTGCGATACGCATGAAATTCTTTCATTGATACGGAGAAACCTGATCTTGCATTGGAAGGATACTAACATGAAGCAACATCAAAACGGTACTTAAAGCACAGATCAGACTGAAGGTAAAGGTAGATTTGAATCGTCGAGTTGAAGAACAGTACGAGGCCAAAAACCACATTTTGAGATACTTGAAAAAGTAGTTTTAGTTTTTGTGCATCATCAACGACACTGATTTTATGATGCTGTTCCAATTTACACACGGTTATGCTAACCCAGATGAACCTTTATACATGCCTAACTATGGTTAAACTTTTTACATTAATTACAATAAAAACATTGGACTTGTACTATTTTTCAACTCGAACCACTTTTTGCAGTAGCAAAAGTGCAGGAATATAGTGAAGGTCGGCTGAATGTCCTGAATTTATCTCCTTCGCGATCTGTTCATCCTTCAAATTCTGAAATCTGAACATCTGTTTGGTAGGAAAACTGTCCACCACAAATCATGCTACATTCTTTTTAATTCTACTGACCCTGACTGCGAGCTACTTAGGAACGAGGCGAACGCTGCGTGCGGTCGAGCCGCGGTAGTACGGAGTGAGCCATTGCACCGAACGCCTATGGGCGTCGACAGTACGCGACGATCGACTTTGTCGAGCGCCTATAGTCGACGATAGCAGTGAAAGGGTTAAATACTGCGATAAATGCATTTGTACATTACACACACGAAAAATGTACAGTAGGACCTCGATTATCCGAACCATAACTGGTGACAAGATGACTCGCATTGTAATTATATTTCGCATAAAAATTATAACTTTATTTTAGAATGGAAAATATCCACTACTGTGAAATTAGATACACAACGTCACTAATGATTACTTCAGCTTATAGCAGATATAGGATGATCAATTTTCAGATGTCGGGTGCTCGGATAATCGAGGTTTTACTGTATTTCAGGGTCCAACTGAAGGTTCTAAGGTACGTATCAGGCTCATTTCATATTTCCGTAAGTGTAACAGATTAATTTGTACCAATCGTTACATTTGTAGCTGTCACATATACGTGACGTTGGCCTCGCTTGAGAATCGGTGCAACACGCACTCGTGACACGTGGTAGCGAAGGTGTTGATCTACGTGGTAGACAAACAACTCTTAGGTCAGTGATGACCATCGAAGCTGCGGCTTACTCCTACTCTAAGTCCATTCCCCTCGTTTCAGCTCTCTCCTCTTCCCCCTCGGTGCATTGTCGTCGCAGATCACAGCCTGCATGAGGGGAATGGACCTAGAGTGGGGGTAAGCCGCAGCTCCGGTGGCCATGACTGTCTCACAAGGAGAGTGCAGGACCTTCGTCTCACCGATTTAGTTGAGACTGTGCACACTGGCAGATTTCGTCACTCTGTTTACGACTACTTACAACTACCCTATTATAGAGACAGATACCCAATATTTTTCGAAATATACATGATTGAAGTTTTTATACTGTCTTCAAGCACACTTGAATTGAAGTAAGGAACAAATTGTGGTCAAGACAGGATAAAAACTTCAAGGCAGTAAAAAAACATTAATCGTGAATATCTCAAAAAATATGAAGTATCCGCCCTATAATGGGGTTGTTTTGTAAATAGAGTGACGAAATCTACCAGTGTGCAAAGTCTCAACTGAATCGGTGGGACGAAGGTCCTGCACTCTCCTTGTTAGGCCCAGCGGCATCGATTTTCCAAAGTCATCATACACTGGACAAGGAATTAATTACACAGGGTCATTCCAAGTAACCTAAGATGCGATTAGTTACAATATATCACTGTATCGGTACCATATCAGTATCAGTACCTACTCAGACCCTGATCGGTCCAAAAATCATCTGCGCTGCTGCATGCTCGGAACAGCATAACGCCGTATTCGCGTTTGGTGAATCGTAAATAAAGGAGTTTCGGGGACGTTACTGTTCGTGTTCCTTCGGGATTTCTCGGTGAATATCCCGGCTGTATAGGAGCGTCCTCCGCGTTAATAATAACGATGACGATGTGGTTTATCGTGAACGGGACGAGCGATGATATCGGTGAAGTTTACACGGCATTCAATACGCCAGATACAACCACTATGCCGTTGGTAATATCCGTCGAATAACTGCGCGCTAAAGGACGCGGTGGATTAAACGAACGGAGAAATTAAACGTCCGTTGACGGATTTTAACCGTCGAATAAGTATTACGAGACTGACTGGAGGAGGAAAGGGGAAATGCAATCAGCTCGGGATTTTGTACGACTTATTGGTCCGGGGAGAACTCTGAGAGGGCATCGGTAATGTAATGGATTTCCGTGTATAAAGTTAACCCTTCAACGGCACGGTATATTGCAGGAAAACTGCAATATTATAGCGAAGAAGCTTTGTTCTAATTGAATGCGGTTTTTTCAGTGTGCCCAGAAAGCTGCAGGGCGTTCCAGGATTTTTGTGAAATTTTGACGGGTTGTTTCAGGGATTGAAGTAAAAGACAAATGTGGTACGGATTTGTAGCTATATAGGGAGTTTCCGAACTGGTGGTGCAAAAAGAAAAGGGGTAAATCTGCATGGAAAAATAAGTCGAAAATGGAGAGTGACATTTTTTGTACGAAACTTCATTTCTAAATAAATCGATGTTGATGATTCCGTGGATAAAATAGCATCTAAACTGCTGATTTTTTCGAATCATCACAAATGATATGTATTTTTCTATTTTCAATGTAGAATCGGAAGGTATACAAATTACATTTTTTACGCCCATTTTAAAGGTTCTTTCAAGGTCAACTTGTTTCTTCTTAATGGAATACTACTTTCTCGTTAATCTCTTGCCTTATAATAATTAATAACACTCGTGATGCAAATTCTGGTTCACATATTACAAATACGAGTTCCACTTAAATATGAATTGCCAAAAATGTCGTATTACAGCACTGTTGACATTCCGAGAATTATCTGAAGCAACTTGTAAAATGAAACTTCACGTGTCATATTTTTGTTATAATTTTATGGACTTTTTGTTATAGGACATTTTAGTTGTATTTACATCTGTAGAACAGATTGGCAAAGTTTGTACGGAAACCTGTGGGGCACCGTGTATACGGATCAGGTTACCCTTTCCAATTGAAGCAGTGACTGTGTTAAAAAAAAATCTACGCGTACGAGCAACCCTTAAAAATATAATACGAAAGGAACAGGGCGGACGAGAAAGGGGCAGCGTAACAATCGATTTGAAAAATTTACGGGCAGCAGGAAGGGAATTTTTCAGCATATCTCTCGACGTCAAGTGTTTAAGTAGGAAGAGACAGACAAATTGTCAATGGGGATTAAAGAATCCTCGTACATTTGGCAGGTGGTTAAGCACTCGACGAGGCATACGAGCGAGCATTACACGGACACACGTACACTCAGTGGACGCATACACGCACAAACATATACACACACACACACGTGCTCGTGATGCAGCACGTGGGCCGCGATCTTTTCGAAATAATTTAGGGGACGGAATATCCCCGTACGCGAGCATATACACGCATCTGCACGGAGTTATTTATGATGGATTAGGCCGGGATTTAACCCACGACTAATTTATGTCAGGCCACGGGATTGTCGAGTCTCAACGATTTTCTCTGCTGCCCTCCACCACCCGTTTCGAGTAAACTCACCACCGTGGAATATCTAAGCCCAGACTGTCCTCTCATTGGCTTTTCTAATCTTCGGGAACGCAAAACCTTGGAAAATACTGACAGGGAGACTGAAGGACCTTCGGATCACCGATTTTGATTTTGTATACAATGACAGTACACCGCATATGGATTACTGCGTGCATATAACAGGCATACCTGTCAAGCTTTTTTGAAAAAATTTGACTAGAGTTCGTTACTCGTTTAATGTATTTTCAATTTCATATCTTCTTTCAATTTTTGTGTAAATATAAAGTTAAATAGTTATGATTAATGTATTGAGTATGAAATAAAATATTATTAACAATATAAAACCGACGATGGCTCGAAACATGTGTTTATCACTGTTAATAATACTTTACAGTCTAATTGTACAAAAATGTTTGAGAGTTCCCATAATTGTGATAGTATTACTTCTGTATGGAGTGCTATTATTGCATAATGAGATTGAATGTTACAATTTCTTGTTATAGCACCGAAAAAGCAATGTTTAAAAAATACTAAAGATAATCTTGAAATCTTGAAAAATATTAGACACGTAAAACAGGAACATGTCAGTTATTTAATGTGTCGAACTGAATGCAACATATTTTGCCTGAAATCTGTTTCTGAATCCCACATAGGATTTTCCATTCAGGCCATTTGATATTTCCCTTATCAATTAAAGCATTACTGTAAAAATATATCTAATTCATTAAAATAAAAATATTGACTGTTTTGTGATAGTACTGATTTTTGTAGTCGAATAAATATTACAAGATACTCTCCTCCCAATTCTAAAGTAAACTCGCAGTCAAAAAACTAATTCAATTCGACTGACAGTCTCTTTATTTTGTAATCAACACGAAAGCGAAAATATTGTGAAAAATCTCCACAAAATGTCTATGATCTCTCCGATATTAAAGTTGCAGCTAATCCTATCAGATTAAGAATCGACAGAGTAAACATACTATCTCTTTCATTTTCTGATCTTCATAAAATCTAGGAAACTATTTCAATTACCGACCTACGATCTATCTATAGTTACTCAAGTCTCCAGAGTGTACAATTACTGAGGATGTGCCTATAACATTTAATTAAAGTCATACTCAGTTTTATCGGTTAAGACGATACACTGTCGTAAGATGTCTACGACCTCTCCACAATTACCCACGATTTCAGGGTGCAAATTGACTCGGGCTAATTCCGTGACATTCTGCAAAAGTTACAGCTTGCTTTATCAGGTTATGATCACGCACTGATACGCAGCTTCAGGTTGTTACTCCGGTGAACAGATCATTTAAAAGTTTCTTTGCTGGCCAGCAGAGCGTGCACGAGGTACATGCGGCAGAGCAGCCTGGAAACGCGCATCAATGTCAGCCTTTAAACCGTGACGATGTTAACTCTAACACCATCGAGCCGATAGAATGATATTTTAAATAGACAGGACTCGACTTCAGGGTTGCAAGAAAACAGTGACCATAAAAACTGCCGCTACCGTTCCCAACTCTAAGTACAATGCCGAGAAAAATGGACACGGTCCACACTCTGGTACAATGCTACCCTGAACAGGGGAGACCTTGAAGAATCGGATTCGTTCTTCTCTGGGTTCCTCTTTCGCTCGTTCGTAACACCATTGAACCGCTGCAATGATATTTTAACGCGCGCCATGGTGGCCACCGGTGATCGTCGCATCTATTCTAATTTAACTGATGAACCTTGAATTTCGTGCAATTCCAAAATTAGAGAATGAAGGGATACAACTAGAGAATGAATATTACTAGAAGACGTAGAGCTGCATTGATTAAAGTATAACAAAATATATGGTTACATTTTCTCGTGGATTATTGAAGCGATTTGAATTAAATTCTGGCTGAGTACTCTACGAATAGTGCTAAATAAATTGAATGCACGATTTTTTTGTAAACCTTTTAAAAAGAAAGTAACGTGACGCTTAATAAGCCGTTGAGTAAGTAATGAATGATCATTTTTGTTTCTAAATGTAGGAATTATTTTCCAAATTCCTTCATTCAGTGTATCCAGTTACTTCTGAGGATTCATCACAAAAAATTTAATTAAACTTGCCTTTTTAGATCCTGAGAAAAAGGGACAAAAATACAATTTTACAGGAGAGTCATTTTTTCAAAATGCAGCGATAATTCACTTGTAAATTGATTTGTCCAATTAATTTGCATGTACAGGTTTGCTGACCCTGTTAACATGCAACTAACTTAGAAGATATGTCCCAAGAAAAGGAGGAGATGACTCTGCTTATGAAGCAAGTTTGTCAAAGATTCGGCAAGTGGATTCTGAGTTATCATCAGCCGAAGACACTTCATTTTTCCAGTTAGAAATCTTCCTCAACACTCCGGATTATTTAACTAAATAAAAATACGAATCAACGTGCAAGAAACGTATCCATTTCTAATTTTAAAAACCGCAGGGACTTCCTGTGTCACCTAGTACGATCCCGACGAAACCAGTGGACAGGGTCCACACCGTGGAATAATGCTACCCAGAACACGGGAAACCTTGAAGAATCAGATTCGCTCCTCTCGCCGTTCCTCTTTCTCTCCCGTATTCTTTCCCCTAAGTTCTATCTTCTGGTCGCGTCGTTCTCCCCCGGAACAGTCGGAATCGGGCATGAAATTTAACATGAATAGAGAGAAGGAACATGGCGGCGACAACGACTTGACTCTGCACCCTTCCCCTGCCCCTCCGCCACGGGCCGACGTGTCCCTTGTATTATTCAGGTCGCCATTATTGGACCCCTTGGTCCGGCTGTGCGACACGCCGGCTCGCCCCCGCGGGACAACGCAATTGCATCTGCTCTCTCGGAATGAGAGTAGGAATGAGAGAGGAAGGGTGGGTGGGTCACTCCCCCTCTCTCCCTCCGGCCGCCGTATAAGGAACGAGGAACACGGCCGTTTAACCCCTCGAAACCCTGAGTTCGGATCTAGTTACTTAAGTTCGGCGCTACTGCAAATAAAAGGAGAGCGTAATTTATGGCCGCAGAGATACACCGGCCACGCTGAAGGGGTGAGACTCGACCGGGCGAAAGCGGGAGGATTGAATAAAAATGAAACGGTGGAGGAGACAGGATGAGGAGACTGCGTCTGTTCGAATCCGGCTAGACCGGAGAAAGTCGAGTGATTAGGATAGAGACACGCGAATTGGGCCTGCCAGAGTTACTGGTACTCATTAACACTGGATCTACAAACGATTATTGTTCACCTGTTTCATCGAAGCGATCCGAATGACACGTTTTAGAAAAAATACGTGATTCAAGGAAACAATGTGTATTTGTATTTTTCTGTAGCTCTATTCAGTGTCAAATTAAAGAAAATATAATAGTCGTTAAAAATAAATCATTCATAGTTAAATTGCAAACCAGTCATTTTGACTGCCTTGGATTTGGTATTGGATCATCTTACAGGAAAAGGGAAAATCAAAGAAGTTTGATTACTACTCCAGGCACAGTCGGCGCTAATTGTAAGATGGGTGATCGTTTCCACTGCTCACGTGCTGCTGTTAATTAGCGACAGGACTGATCTGATACGTGCTTGTGATTTTCAAACAGTTCGATAATAAAGAACGCATTGTCGACCGGCTGTTTTATGCAAAAAGCGTGTCATCAGCTATTTTAATAACTCAATATTAAAATGCACAAATTGAAGTAATCACAATCAACAATACCACAGTGAGAACTTACACAACTCTGTACTTTAATAATTGCATAAGACGCTGCATGAGCAAACACGCGCATACTCGTTGTCGGTCAACAATGTGTTAAGTGCCATGTGTTGGACACTGCCTCTTCAAGCAGATACGAGGGTTCTGCGCCAGGAATGATAGACTCAAAATGTGGAGAATGTGCTGAATAAGAAGTCTGGATAATTTTTATCTGTCACAGATGCTACATTTGCAGTGTAGAGAATGGTATCAGTGAAATTTTAACCCGTTCCGATCGAGCGGCGAGCTAAACTCGCCAAAATACCTTCATCGATTTTAGATAAAAAATTCGAACTATAATATTGTCGATGGCGATATAAATATATATTTTAATTTAAAAGAAAATAAAAGAACAGTGCATATACAAAAAGAAAACGGGAGCGGATCTTTGAGTCAACCTCTGAATATCCTAGCTCGAGATCGACTGCCGCCAAAACTGTTCCTCGAGCCCTGCAACGGTTTTTCGTTAAACACGTGATGTCAAAAACAAAAGACTCGCAGGGGATCGAGAGTCGTCGACATCTTCGACGAACAGCTTCAACGGCTACATACATTGTCATCTCTCGTCGCGCAATCGGCAACCGTTGGCTGTCGCCGGCCTACGACGCCACTGTGTCCGTATAAATGCCTACAATATCTCGTCATGTGTACGACAATTCTCTTCAATGTCATATGTTTTATTAACACTTTGACGGCCAGAAGTAAGTTGTGCAACTTAAGGAATTCATAAATAAAAAATCTTTCTACATTATTCTTTTTATAAATATTATTTTACAACTTCTATTTTATAAGCGCTCGGGCGTTTATTTTGTGTCAGCGATAAGTACGTTTTTTTATTTGTTTTGCATGCACCTTATTAAAATAAATGGAATTGCATATACGCGACAGCTGCTGTCAAAGTGTTAATGTTATTTTCTTACAGAAATATATAAAAATTTTATTTACTCCAATACATCAACAAGAAATAGGTGTTATTGTATCATACCTAGCTTTAACCGAGGAGGGTTAAAAAATCATAAAATCCACTCAGAATTTTTACACGAGTACACAAAAAGAAAAGAAAGTAAACGGAAAACAGAAATTCGAATCACGTGGATCTTTCGTGCATGTGGTGTCGCGTTTGAGGTACACCACCTTTCGTAAGTATCAGGACACCTGCTGATCTCATGCAAACGGTGTATTTGATCCAGATCACAGAAGTTTCGTTAGTTTTATAAGATCATACTAACAAAAACACATATTTACTATTTATATAATTAGTTTTCCCAGGTGTTGCATTCGACTTATTAAAAATGGGATGCATTAGACCGGAAAATCCGAGAGGTTAACTCAAAATCTGAATTTGACTTGTGGAATCATTTACAATACGCATGAGACTAGATGACGACTGATACGATAGAAAGACTATTAAAACGAATGTCAAAATTGGTTAAGGCAGTGATAGAAAAACGCGGCGGATATATATATGTATTGGTGAGAAGAAAGTTTTATTTTATTACACACAACTAGTGAGATCTCTGTTCTAATATTAAATATACGTACTCTTCATAGTAAGGTATCAAACTATATGATGATCCTTAAAGATTTGAATTTTATATAGTCTAAGGCAGCGATTCTTAAACTCTGGTCCACAGACCCCTAGTGATCCGAAAAATTAATAGACAGCGGTCCGCAAGTAATTTTCCAAACTAAAATTTGATTTGTTATTTAATTTCACTATGAAATATATAATAAAAATACCATGCAATCCAGTAAACAGTTGTATACATGAATATATTTTCTTACCTTGCATTAAGCAAAAGTATCAAGTTAATGGTTAGGGGTCCGGAAAAATGCACATCATATGAAAGGGGTGCTTTAAGAACCGCTGGTCTAAAGTATCAAACTATATAATAATTCTTAAACATTTTAGTAATTAACTAATAATATTTCAGGTTTCCTTAATATTTCATATGTGTCCTGATACTTACGGTCGAGGGTGTATATCACCAAGTTTACCATGAATCGAGGATATTGGCAGGGGTTGAAAAACGTGTC
The DNA here is from genome assembly GCA_916610135.2 of Macropis europaea. Lineage (NCBI taxonomy): Eukaryota > Metazoa > Arthropoda > Insecta > Hymenoptera > Melittidae > Macropis > Macropis europaea. Next base: position 16,130,495 of record OU744345.1, on the reverse strand, counting down.
CTCGCGAACCGTGCGACAGGTTAACGGAACACGAGGGTGGCGAAGGAACAAGGTGGGCAAGAAAAAGAGAGCGTAACAGAGGACACGTTGGACCCTGAGTGATCTATGGCCAAAGATAAACCACACGTTCAACAAGTGTGCGGTCGCTGATAGTCCCTCCCGCCTCGGTGCACACCGTCCACATGAATTTTTTTTCGGCTACGTGTGAAATCGTGCTATCGAACATCGTGTCCGGACAAAGTGTCGCGTGGAATTATGAACGCGTCGCTATGAGCGTGACGATAACAAGATTTCGGAGCGATTACGCTGAATTTCACGGTGAAATGAAATTTCAGACGGCGAATGTTGAAATAAGCGTGATATAGCAACCCCGTAGGAGGATGGCGCATCGATTATCCTACGTATCGCTCTATATGGTGCGAGTTGGTTATGAAGGTTTCAGTTATTGATATTTGAGAAGGAAAGTAATTATGTTAAGGATGTTGAACTGTTAAGACGTATCAAATAAAGGATACGTTCTTTATTAACCCTTAAGTGGATTATTGGGGACGTAGCGGCCCTGTGCAACTTCAAACTAATAATTGTTTAATTTTGACTGAACAGACGAACTAGAAATCAATTTTTCTTACAGCATTAGAAGCATAATGAGATAATAGAGGATTATATACATCTTCAAATAATTATATCAACACATGTTATACAATTATTAGTTCAAAGTTGCACAGGGCCGCTACGGCCCCAATAATCCACTTAAGGGTTAAGAAATTGTGATTTTTGTTGTGGTTTATAACCGATAAAAACTAATTATAGTCTTTATATTATAGAACTTTGTAATTTATCAATTTATGCCATCAGTAGACCAGGGTAATTATAAAACATCTTGATAATAAAAAGTGACTGTAACTATTGGTTTACCTTGATTTAGCTTGATGCAAAGCATGTTTGAAGTAAGTGAGTTTCAAAACAAAGTCACTTACGAGATAACGTAATATGCAGGTGTCCACCGCCTGTACGAATTTTTTTTGGAGGCACGTGCAACTGTGTTCGGGCAGTGTTGCCAAACATTTTGAATTCGTCGCTATGAGCGTAGGAATAAGATTTCTGAGCGACTGCACTGAATATCACGGTGAAATGAAATTTGAAGCAGAGAACGATAAAATAGGTGTAATATGCCAACCCCTAATAACTAATTGTATTGTTTAGGTTACAAGATTTTATAATCTGCGTATATAAGGTATCCGAGTAATCGTTGCACAACTGAGAAGCAGGTGATCCCTTATGGAAAAATAAGTCGAACATATAAAATAAAATTAGTTAATACAAGGCTCCGGTTTTTTGAAAATCAAGCTGAAATATTCTTCTAACCGTGCGCTTAATTAAAAATAAAACAGGATGATTTGGATTGTAAAATGCGAAAAACAATAATAAAGCTAAAAGAAAAAGTGGAAAAACATTTTCCAGAAGGACAGGAGCGTATTGATGCTGATTACTTAAAAAAAAATTTTCCTTACCTACTATAACGTTCGTAACATATTATTCAACGCATGCGGTAATCTATCAAATATTAAATTTTAATTAAAACCTTGTTATATTAATTTAATAATTTTAATTATTATATTTAATAATTAAAAAGTTCTTTCATGTCTGTTAACGAGTAACTGTAACAAATCATTAAACCTGTTTTATATTCGTCGTATATTTAATTACAATACAGAGCATAAAAGTCAAAAGTATATTCGTGTCCACGTATTTTTCTGAACAACCGTAGATATGTTATTTTTATTCTCTTGTGTACAGGGTGTCCGCAATCACAAGCACGTCGAATGTCCTTTCACTTTTACACTGTCGAAAAATAGCTGCTTTTGGTAATTTTCTGCAAGAGAACTACCAGAGCTATCGAAATGAAACTTGGAACGTGCATTACTTGTACTTTGAACTATGCGTACAATTTTTTTTATGACAAAATACAGTATTCTTTTTGTGTCAAGTGTACCGTGTGTAACCCTTGCATGAGCAAAAGAGTTTTCCATGTGCAGTGTTTCGTTCGGTTAAATGCCCATAATGACATCAAATTTAAAAAAAAATTCATCAATTCTAGATGAAAAGCACCTTAACACCTCACCGACCGGTTAATTAGAGTGCAGACTTGTTGCTACAATTTTAAAAAAAAATACAACGTTTACCACTTAACCCTCTGTGGCCAACGCACACTTGAGATCTGAGCAGAGACATCTGAATAAAAAAAGGGTTGTTTCATCCAGAAAATCGAGACTGGCAACGAGTATCTTAAACGTCTGCGCCCCTGCGGACGGTTGATCGAATTTCCAAGCAAATTATTCGCCGGGAATTCGAAATTCGCAAAAGGCCGGCGAACCGAACCGGGCAGCGTACACAACACACCGGCCGCAAACAACATAATTAAAAGTTTCGTGTGCCACTACCCTCGATAAACTCATTGTTCCTAAGTCAATATACGCGTTTTCGGGCCGGGGGTGGTTTTAATACGCGAACGAATGGGTTAATTACGCGCTGAAAAGTGTGTTCTTACAGAAATAATTAGAGCGGCGCGCACGCGTGCAAACAAACGAGACCGGGGAGAAAAAACACGTCGGCTGCTAAACGAACGGCCATTGTGCTAATAACGATGGAAAACTCTGGCAAATAATTAGCCGACCGCGGGTTCCTTCTCTGCGAGTTCTCTGTAGGAAGCGTGTGTGCGGCAGGGGCTCGTTTATTGCGAAAAAAGTGGCCTCTGCTGCGGAAGAATTGTTGTGTCTTCTTGGACTGAACCACCATTGTGAAATTTCTTTGAAATAAGAGTACTGACATGTATGTGCATGTTTAATTTTGGAAAATTATTTACTTTGGAATCTTCCGTACGACCTCTATGTTATCGGTTCGCCTGCAATGTCATTCCTGAAGGCTCTACAATTTTTCTTGGCAGCTTCCAAACCTTTGGCTCCAAGATTAAACTCATAGAGTATATAAGCCATCAACGAATTATAATATTAGACACAGACATTTTGAAGTATTTTTGAACAAAAAGAAATATTTTAAATATTCTAATACTTGCTTGCTGTTCCAAACACAGAAGCATGTACACACCAAACGGTACAGTGATTGTGCCTTAAAAACCGACGAACTTTATCGAGTATCTAGTATTCCCTAATGCCAAGACAGTAGCATAAAGTTTATAACAAATGTTTGAAATACAATATTTCTTATGTCAATGTCTCATTGCTTTGCTTTCAGTTGCGTGAAACGACAACACGTTGTCTTTTGACAAGATTAATATTGACACGCAATTACTAAAATCTAATATTCACTAATGACAAAACAGTGCTATGAAGTTAACAAAAAACATTCGAAATACAATATTTCTTACGTCAACATCTCGCCGCTTTGCTTTTACTTGCATCAAACGACAGCACGACGTCTTCTCGCCAATCCTCAACATCGATATTAATACGCATTTACGGGACACCCGGTACAAAAGACGGCCTATGAAAAGTCTCAGGTAGACCGGGAGGCAATCGACTTAGGTAGCGCAATTTTCGCCGATTTTTTCGCAACGCGGGGAACGAGTCTCGTCGTTAAAGGGAACGCGGCTCTGGCTTCGGTCACGCCGGCTGAAAGGAAATTACAAATCGGAGAAACACGACGTGTGGCGTCGCGTGACGCGACGCCGCGCGGCGCCCGGCTATGCCTAATGGATTCCCAGCTGAGGCTGCGTACGCGAAACGGGTTTGACACGGAGCAAGTTTATAGTCTTCAATGAAATCCGACAGTTAACATCGCCGCGACGACGGCGGAGGTTCGTGGAAGCCTCGAGGACGGGCCTGTCGATGGAAGCCGGGATAGAGAGCACGGCGGAACGCGGACAAAAGGGAGGAAGACGGGGATAAACACAGGAAAAGACTACGAGAGATCGCCATTGTAAACATAACCGAAGTACAAAACTTCGAGGCCTGCCGCCGCGTCCCGAAGAGGAGAGGAGAAGTAGAAAGAAAAAAAAAAAGAGAAAGGAATAATGGTTCGCACATAATGAGAGGAGCGAGTTTCAAAACGGGAGAGTGGGCGATGCCGGGGCAGAAAGGGAGGACACGGGACGAAAGGAAACGGAGAGAAAGTGAAAAAGACGGAAGAGATGGGACAGAGAAAGAGAGGGGGAGGGGGGAGGGGGAGAGAGAGAGAGAGAGAGGAAAAAAGAAAATTGAGAGTATGTCGTAGCCTCTCTGAGCCAGCCTCTTCCTTATGACAATATATCTGGGCCCCGAAGGAAACATTGCTCGAGAAGTCCTGAAGGCATGCTCTGAAAGCTCGCGGCGGTCTCCTTTGTCGGAGATTCTTCGAGCGAGAGGAAGAAGCCGCGCGTACAAGAGGGCAACCTCTTCAAGTAAAACGAGAAGCACTAAACAAAACAGGATGCTATTAGGTTTTTGCCGCGTTCGAGGACCTGCCGCACGACGCCACGCTCTCGATGATCCTCGTCCGAGGATCGATCCTATCGACGGGTATCACAATGTTAGGATAGACCTTCTTACGGAATGTCTTATCAGATTGTGAGTGCTGGAATCTATGACGCGATCTTAATTGCTTTCCGGCTAAACGTTCTTCATGGTGTGGATCGGTTCACCTGGGAGTAGAAAAACGATCCCATACGATCGCTGACTACCATTGAGAATGAAGACACGGAATTCTATGCACGATTTTTGTCGAACGATGTTAAAGGTCTCACATATATTTCCGCCAGGCATTGCCTTAACTAGTATGCAATTTTTGTACTGATTTACGGTCGTGAGGAGAAAGCTGCGAGGAGTTCTTCTGGTTGGCAAGAGAATAGGCAGAGTGCATATGGTGTGATTGGACTGATCCTCTGAGAAAGATGGGTCTTGAGGTGCTATTTCTATGTACAGGGTGAACCGCCTAACCTGACCATCTGAAATTACTCTGCTGTAACTGGATGGATTTAAATTCTCTTTACTTGAATAATATGGTTCAGAGAAGCCTTCAAGATGATTATATTACATTTTTTTTTAAGTTTTTCGTGTTACAGCCTTAGTTCAACCAATTGAGGGGTTCGTAACGAAAACAAGGCAATCAATGTTTACAACTTTGTAGATAACAGCGCATTCTTGTACTCAGAAACGAGACACAATCTGCTAAGACCAATACCATTAAAAACAATCTGTGTCCTGACTCGCTGTGGAATAAAAATTGACTCTTTCTACAAAAAAAAAGCCTTTATCAAAGCTGTTTCTCCCAAGAATAGCCGTTGTCAAGTGGTTTATCAGAGAATCACAATCATTCTGTCTTTCCAAACATACGAGACTTCTCCTTAATTCAGAAAAAGAAGAGTAAAGTAATAGTTGAGACAAATGAAGAACGGGATGAGATCATAAGAACATGTTGCAGTTCTCTTAAACCCTTCAGACTTATCAACGTTGAATAGAAAGATATATTTGGTATTAAACGGGTGTTCAACCATGCTGTAAAAAATCTGCCAGCTCTTCCATCAAACCGAAGACAGTTCGAGTGTACGAAACAGAGATATTCAGACCAATAGATACCTCCAGACCCAAATTAACAGGAATAGTGGAAATAGGGATGTTAGTGGCCTGATGGTGGCATAGTGAACGAGGTAGCCGGCTACTAACGCAGGGACTCAGATTCGATTTCTGGTGTTGGCAGTCACTACTTTTCACGATTTCCTACACACATACTCAGGTCCTTGGAGAACTGTGAATCTTCATAATAAAATTAGAAAGGGAAGCGCACGATCTTCGGAACACCGATTTGCTCTAAACTTTGCACGAGGAGATCTGAAAGGTAACAATTCTGCAAGGTCATAGCGCGCACCTTTCCGAAATAAGGGAGAATTCATGTTTAAAGTCTTTTAACTTTACTAAATTGTGCACTTAACTACTCGAATGCAAGCTAAAAAATGCAGTAAAGCCCCGTAGAAATGTAACAGGTCTCCAAAACCAAGGGTGCAGACCGAATCGGTGATCCAAAGGTCGTGCGCTCCCCTTGTAAAGAACCCACGGAATTTACATTCCAACCGCGTTACACGGAAGGTATTAATATCAATCTTTCAAAAATGAAGGATTTAAGGAAGCTATTCCCTTCTTTGAAACCAGAAATCCAGTCATTCTACACTAACCTGTCCGCCAGTGAAGACGATGACTCACATGTGAAGATGATTCAGTCTGATAACAGCATTGAAGAGGAAGAATACTGATATTTTTAAGTATTCCATTGTATTTTATGTTAACCTAATTTGAAACTGTTTTACCCCGTAAACAACTTTTGTCATGAAGCTCACAACTTCATCATTTAATAACTGGATACAGTTCTTCTGCGACATATTCCAGACAATACCCGCAATGGTGCGACCCTCGCAATACTGACGGTTCGAGTAATCGCACGGACGACGACGCCTGGGTCTAATCGGACCCATAGTCCGTTCTCGCTTCTATAAGCATTTTGAACTGAGTTTCTATTATAATATCGTACGTTTCTTTATTTTTACGGGAAGTTTTGGTAACAGTACAATTGAATAATACGAAAGTTATGAAAAAATAATATCTATTCCGCCTGAATATTGTCAATAGCCGTGACATTTTCGAGGCGGGCGAGTGTCGTTATCGCTGTAACATAAACAAACAACGGCTAGTGTTGACGGTCAAGTGTCGAACAATGAAAGGGAGTTTTCTGCGTCTGGGTCCGACTAGACCCAGGTGCGGTACGGCGAGGGTTAATACGATGAATATTCTGTTTAAAAAAAGTTGAAATCTATTGAACAGACGCTAAACATACCAGAGTACTTTGTTGTTCTCCTGAAAAATGACAAACATCGACAGGGGTCGTTTTCGTTACGAACCCTTCGATTCTTCGCGGTCTCTCCACTTAAAAACAGCAAAGAATAAATCTCCGCTCTTATCACGGCGAAGCGAACATGCTCGCGAGCGGTGACTCGGGGTGCACCCGTTAGACGACCGTCAGCTCCAGCCTTATTACATTCCCAAGGGTGGAAACGTTTGCAAGGGAACCCCGTTATCGGCAATACTCTTTATTTTTACGAGTGAAGGAAGCTCATATATCGCGGCGCTTTTTATACGGGCCTGGCGGAAAAAAATATTGCGTTATGGGGACCCGGTGGCGGGCGGGTTCCATGCTCGCAGACCGTACAAAGCGAGAGGCTGCGTCGCGGAAAACACGCGTCTTGGGGGGGTCGTCCGACTTTTATCCTGGCCATTGAATCTCGCGTAGTTTTGGGGTTCGTTGCGAGGCAATTCGTCGACGTAAGAGCTGGTCGTTCGTAAACCTTCCCTCTGGTTGCTAACCGACGCGACGTCGATCGGATCTATAGAAAGGTGGACCGTTTTCTCGAGTTACGACCGCGCGTTAAAGCCAACAGGATGCGAGGCTCTGGTCCATGGGCGAGCTTACGACGGTCAGGGCACCCTGGATGAAAGCTCGCGGGATACGGTCGTCGTGGACGATACGCTGACACGCCACGAAAGTATTCGGGATGAATAATGAAGTACCGTCTGGCGATCGGAAGCGTGACCGTCATCATTTTTACCAGAATACATCTGTTTTTTTTCTAGCAATCATATCGCTCACTTGCTGCTACAACGACACAATTCAAATTTGCCATGTTTCAGTTATTGGAGTAGAAATGATTGTTTTTGCATGTAGTTTCTTTCTACTGGTAGAATGGTAGAACTGGGCTTCTGAAACTAGGTACAAGAGGACGGTTGTTGAGGACAGATGACTTATAAAATTGCAGTGTCTCGAAGCATTCACATTCGTTGTCCCTAAAATCGTTCTTTTTCAGTTGTGTCGTTGTTACAGCAAGTGAGCAATATAAAGGGTGGAAGCCACAGTGGTGGAAGTCTAGTTTTTAAGATATTAACAGATTACATGTCTGTTCATTGAAAGAAAAAGTGGTTTCAACTACGTGTAATAAGACCTGATAGCAATCTTCAATGCGTTACGATCATTAATGTGTGAACGTAGAATTTATTGCAATCAGTCTAATGAAACCTTTTGTTTCTCAAAATGAGGATAAGATGATACACCACTATGATTTTTACCCCCTCATATATACTTTATAAGTTGTCCTGAGGGACATTTGGTTAATTGTTGTAAAAGTTAGGAATATGTAACACGCGGATGACAATCCCTATCGGAATGCTATTTTACTGTTAAAATGATTCCTGTTTGTGCTTTCACACTGTAATGAATAGTTTTAGTCGGCTAAATGATGAGAGCAGTTGATGCTGTGTTATGTAGAAAGAAGAAGAAAGGTACAATACATTTTTTCAAACGGACTGGTACGCAATTTTTTGCAATTTCAGATAGCTTATTGTAGATAACTAATATTTACACGAAATATTTTTTTTTGCGGCACACAGTTTAGGGGATATAAGACTTTCACTTATTTTTGAATGAAGGCTCAATGGGTTTAAAAACTAAATATTTCTTATCTCCTAAACTATGCGTATAGGATATGGATAACGCATTTGGCATGGAGTGTATCGACACCACCCTTCCTTGTTCTTATCATCAGGATCGCTGTATGTGTGTTTACGGGGGTATTCTCCTTTTTCGGCCTGCTTTGAGGGTATATTTTGGGAGTTTACTTTGTAGAAACTAGAAAACATACCCTTACGAAACTTTGCAGATTCATTCATACACATTTATACTACGTTCGCGAATTTTTGTACATTGTTGTCGTCCAAAGCATACATTCACCGGTTAAAGTATACAAGAAACACCCTAAGGCACGAGTGAAGTCACGAAAACATGCACGAGATATCTTGTAACAACGAATATCAAATAAAAAAAATATTCAACACACATCGAGCAATATTCAAAGCATCAACGCAGCATTACTGCTCTCAGGAAGAATCGCAGGAAGTACGCTATCGCGGTCGAAGGAAGACAAATGAATGCTATGTAAAGAAGGTTGTATTTATGGCAGCTCAAGTTAGAGACTCACAATCAGAGTGACAAACGAATGATATACACAGGACACAAGGAGAAACACGGCGACAAACCAGAGACGTACACACAGAGCACACACAACAGATACTCTAGAAGGTAAGTACGTATAAATCGAGCAACAATTGCCATAACACGTATCCACCGATTTGGTGTAGCTCTGTGGACATGCCGAATTGTATCCGGCAAATTGTGTCCAAGTTGGATCCATTCATGCCTTAACCTTCTTACAAGGGGGTTAAATATTTTATAAACTATTGAGTGTCCATATCGACGGCAAAATACGTGTCTAAAATTTTTGCATTGAAAATTGGTGCATAACACTCCGTAGGTTCCCCTTGTGAGTACCCAGAAGCCGAGATACAATTTCAACACATGAAATGACGCCTTATTTTTATAAAATGAGTTTCTATAGCAGAAAATAATACCACTGAAAGGGAATATGTATGTTTTACCGAGTTTCGTCACATTTTTAATGTTCTTTGTATTGATAAACCTATACGGGCGAAGTCGATTCTTTCATGTTGACTTGTCGTTCATTGGACTGGAGAACTGTGAGAGCTTATCACGCGTGTGCTGTTTTTAGGTGATTTTTATTATTTCTGCGTTCTGTTTTGAAAAATAAAGAATAGTTTCACCGTTTTTTCTTACATAATATCTTGAGGCATACATTCAAAAATTTGTGACACCCGATTAAAATACGGCTGAACGCTCGTATCAAAATATACAGAATGACCTGTGTGACTTTGAAAATTCTGATAAAGAAAGTGACGAAAGTATAATACTTCCAACATCTAAGAAACAAAATACACTTTACAATAAAATACAGAAAAAAAGTGTAAAGTTGTCTTTGTTTTTAGAAAAGATATGCTAATTTTTATAAATGTCTTAAAAAATGCATATTTACGAGGTATTTCTAGATGGTGCAAAGAAAAATTGTAAGGTACTAACAATAAGAGGGTGACAGGTACGCTGGTCTCGCGTACTCTCTCTCAAACTCGCTCTCACTCATTTGCATCCTCATACGCGCAAATAATACGGGCGATCTGATACGCTCAGGAGAGTATTCTTCAAACAAATTCGAAACCAGCAAAATGGTGACTTAAACCCCCCCTAATTTCGCGGGCATTACATCATGTTTCATTTTGAACAAACTCCCTGACATCGACGTCAAAAAGTGATCGATTTAGCGTGGAATGACCCTCCTATTAATTTCGCCCGCGCAATTAGTTTTCAGCCCCGTCTACACTATATAGCAAGCAACTGGCGACATTTATTGCAAGAGTTGATGTCAGCGTCGTCTAGACACGCCTGAGAGTGAAGCCAGCAAATTCAATCTGCTTGCGTCAGTTGATCTGAGCAAGTGAAAACTCTCAAAGCGTAAACGCCCGGGAATCCTCTACCTGAGACTTTGGCTTTATTTCCAAACGTACTGGAAATCAGATTCCTCACACAACTACTTCCAGGCAATAATTATCGCAAATAATTGCCGTAGTGTAGACACCTATACAAGTTTATTACCCAATAGTTGTCGCAAGGTGTTTGCTAGTGTAGACGGGGCTTTACGGTTGCATGGAACATTCTTGGTCATATGTTGCCGGATACAAGTCGGTGTGTCCATAGAGCTGTTGACAATGCTCTAAATACAAGTTTCCAGCAATTGTTGCCCGGTTTATACGAGGTTTAAACCACAAGCGCAGTCACATAGGTATACGCACGAAACAACTTGTAGCAACGAGTATCGAATAAGTCATATTCAACACACATCGAGGAATATTCAAAGCATCGAGCCGGCATTGCTGCTTCGAGGAAGAATCATGAGAACGCTAATAATGCAAATCGCATCCTCCAGCATCCGAAAAGCTCGCGCTTGCAGAATTCAATCGACACGCGCGTCAGTGCGTAGGAATGTAGTCGTGTTTCGAACAAGCGCCGCCTTTTCAGACGCGTTTTACAATGCGGTTTACTGTTACAGTTCATCGGGTGCGCGGCATATAACGGTATGGCAAAAAGAAGCGCATGGTCATTAAACAAACCAGTTTGATACGAAAGCATCTCTTTTTTAGCCGCGTCTAAAACCGTCGGAGTTTCGTGTCGCCTCGGTGAACGATAGCAGCTTGGACACGCGTTCCAGCTGATGTTCCACGACCGTCACATTTACAGGCGGATTCTGCTTCTCGAGTCGAAGAAAAAAGTTCGAATGAACATGGGTCCGCAAACTTCTTGTTTCCGAGATAATTAGTATAAAAGAGATAAATTTTAAAACACTGACTCGATGGCGTTCTCGTGTCGACACAGATTGTAAATAAGAAAAATAGTCTATGCATTTTAATTAGAAGGAAGAGTCTCCTCGGTTCATTTTATGTGAAAAAGTCGCAAATGTATTCATCTTTCTCTGCTTCTGAACATTTTATTTATTTATATATATTTTATTCGTTCGCACTGCTGCTATCGCTATTGCCATCGATTCATGAGACCATGATCTTTTCTTTTTGCTGCCGCCATCGTCTGGCATCATTTGTGATTTAAAAATTAAGGAAAATAATTAGTCTATGCCAAAGTATTTGGTGGAAAGTGAGGGGTACGACTTAGGAACACCTAGAGGTCCGACTCATGACAAGAGAATTGTTTTGAAAATATATTGTCTATTATTACCTGTAAGAAACATTTAAAAAACCGCATAAATTGTTACTTGTACTCTATTTCTAAAAATCAGTAGTGAGATACGAACTCTTACCAATTTAAACGTCAAGCTATGCCGAAAAGAAGAAACATTAAAAGAATGTCACAGATCAGAAAAAAGAGAGACATGGTGTATCTCCAGATCGAGTAAGACACCACTTTGTCCAATGCCAACTGAACAATAGCAGTTCCACTAGTTCATGACGTCATTCCGAAATAGTTATACCACTCATCACAAGTCGATGGCACTTATTTTACAAAATAAGTCGAGGATCCGACTTTGGTGCCTTTCCTCTACCATTTATCCGATTCGAGTGCTTTTGCTAATACTGTCATTGTCTATCGCCGATGATCCCCACGGCATTCAACGCGTTAAAATCGCTTCATCCCCAAAAGAAGAACCTCGCGGAGAGCCACGTTTACCAGGACCGTTCTCTCGGATTCGAGGCGTAAAATCCGCCGACATATTTCGCGGCACTTGTTCAGAATCAGCCTGTATATCGGCCCTGTCCTTTCAGTCGTCACGATCACCATAAAAGGGGCAGGGCGAACGGTGTGTCGTAAAGCATCGAGTTTTTAGTGCGCGGCGTAGGAACAAAAGCGGGGGAGGAAGATAAGACGCGCGACAGACACCGCGAGGGCAGCAATGGATTTAATAAAAGCACCTTTATTGCGAATCGCGCGTTATAGGTGCACGCGCGAACTCTTTACGACGAGCGATTAAAATTCGTATTAACGGAGATGGGACCTTCGTTTCCGTCGTCGTTAAAACGCCGAACTCCGAGCGAACCCGCCGAGAGGAGGCAGACGCTTTACAGTCTGCCGCGGAAAGTACAGTGCCCAACAAAACCAAGTAAATAAGAAAATCTGCGATATTTGGACTCGTTTTATGCAACCCTCTGCACTCGAATGGCGCCTGTCACGCGTTATAATATTTATAGGAATTTAATATTTATATCTTTTTGTAAGTATTTAAGTACTGTAACAACTGTGTGCAGAATGAAATAAATCCTGTGGTTTAATCAGGTATACTGGCATTCCTGAGTTATGTATGTTAGGTGTAATAGGGTTTGCGTGCAAAGGGTTAAACACACATCTGGCGATCTTGATGATAAAAACAAGGAAATGTGTCGACACTCCCCTCGTGTTAAATGTGGTGTCCACACCCTGTATGTCGCTGTAGGGAGATGGAAGTGAGGACCGGATTCTATTGTTACATGAAAATTATTCAGTAATGTCGTTTTTAATGATAACTTCAACAGTAGAACAATTGACACTTATAGTTACGTTTAATTATCAAGGCTGGGCTTTCTTTCATCATTCGAACAATGATTCGATTCATTTTTAAACAAAATTTTAATATTATTTCTAGAAAAAAAATAATATGTTTGAAATAAGATTTCAATTAATTTCATTTCAAAAGTGCCCTGCAGGTCTGACTATCTTCAATACAAAATGGATACTTTCAAGATCATCCCTAGAAACAAAACACTACAACTACATTTCAATTACAAAATAATTTAGAAACAAAACAATATACGGTAGAACTCCTACAACCGCGGTTGACTACGGTTCGTAAAAATTAAATAGAAAAACCCAGAAACGTAGTAAAACATTTACATTTAAGAATATGTAATGTCGTCAGCAGGTCAATAATATCTTAACGCCACATCACAGAGCTTACATCATTCACCACGCTTCATCTCATCACGTAGGCATCGTGTCATCACATCATAACAAGAAGTTTGAGTAGAATGCCATAAGTATTTTAAAGAGACCAGATTCTCATAAGTTTTATTATGATAACTGTTATATTTTATTATTAGGTATTGATGTTAATGTCTTATTATTCTCAATTTATAAAGTACCTTTTACCATACTTATGTACAGCATGTACAATGTATAATGTTTGCTGTTAAGAGCGATTTCAGGTACCTGCTGGGGACCTTGGAACTTATCCACCTACATTGGTACTACTGTATTATTCAAAACAGTAGGATGTTCGGATCAATATGACCCGATAGGATGAAATTACTATTCTAGTAATGTCAATTATAACTTCATTATGTTTTATGATAAAAAAAAGAACATTATTAGATTCAATTAGAGTTATTGTATATTACAGAGTAATTTTAGCAACGGATTCTGTTATCGTTGTACCTAATTTTACTATGTTTTTTACAGTTGACACCGCGAAGCCCTGCTTGCGTTAGGGGTTCGACTAGTTGCGTCGGAAGACATGCAGATTGGTGGAGAATTCAGTATATCTTTACACAAGCGAGTGACAGTGACTGATTTCTATTCGATTTGAAGCCTACAACGATGAACACTTACAATTCACCCTCAGGTACCTGATAGATCCTCCGGATGACGTTCACCGGCTAATACTAAACGCGCTCGTTGTAACTTTTGCTCATCCAACAATGACAACGAAACAAATATTCTCTGTAGCAATTGTAAGAAACACATTTGTAAGTCACATTAGAGTCATTTTTGCTCAAATTGTACCAAAACATAGAACACGTTTTCTTTTACTTAACCCTCATCCGTTCCTCACTTTCCCACTTAATTTGTCCCTTGTGGCCATATTGACACAATGGCAAAACTGAATATAATAAAAAGATAAATATCTAAATTTGCAAATTCTTTGACTGAAAATAAGACAATAAGTAGGTAAAAGCAGGCAAAAATAAAATTTCTATACATTCAGGCATAAGATTGTCCCCACTGTTCGGATCGTTCACAAATAATAAAGCGATATACAAGGCATACTGCTTTTTTAAATTTGTCACATTTTCGCGAGAAAACTGTATCAAATCGACACAAGGCACGGAAGAGGGTTAACATTTTACTTATATATTATTTGTAGGCGAATCTGCATGACCGCTGGCGTTCACTGGCCTCTAACAAACGTAAACAATAGCGGCCACTGCTTCGATGTCGCCTAGACGCGTTCGGCGGTACCCCGTCCTTCCAGTTATTTTTAGATATTTCCAATTTGCTGGAGGGGCACCGTTGCTCCGAAGTCCGCGAAGCGTCTGTACCCCAGTAGTACAATTGGACGTTATTTTTATTTTATTATTATGTGAGCGTGTCTGTCTACCTCATTTGATTTATCCTGACCTATAACACACCTCGTCACACCTATAGTTTCAAACAAGTGGGATTTCCTCCTACAGTTTCAAAAAGTGGGATTTCCTCCTACATATTCATTTTCTTTTCATATCTTCACAAATGTATGAAGTAACAAGTCGGATCATATTGACCCCAGCAGTTCAAATCGTGTAGTAAATTCGAGCAGAACGGTAGGGTTAAGCTATCCTACGTCGAAGATGAAATCCCTGGGAATGAAGTTCTTCAGCGATGCATCGCATGCGTTGCTTGACGGCAGACGCGTCTTGTTCCACGGCGCACGGTAATGGAAACGTAGCTGAACGTAAAATTGGCCGGTTTAAAGTGCCTTATAGACGAAGAATCCCCTTCGATCGGACACGCGAGTGGCATGCACGATCGGGGAAGCCCCGATGATAGCGATGATACGGCGGATGCGCGGTCGGTGTCGACGCGCCCCTGCAGGGCACACTTTTAAAACGAGAAGGCCGGCACGTTGACGTTCTATACTTTCTCGAGGCACACTCGATTCCACCGGCAGATTTTATTTCCGACAAACTGGTTCCCCGGCCGATTAATCGGCCCCGCTGAAGCGGACCAGCCTTCCGGTATACAGGGTGTTGCTGAATTACACCTACGAACCGGGCAGATCGATGGAACCGAACGAAAGAAAGACAAAATGCGATGACCCTCATCCGTCCCTTGTGTCAAATTGACACAATTTTCTCAGAAAAATGCGATAAATGTGAAACAGCGGTATGTCTTGCTCATCGCTTTATTCTTTGTGCTTTATCTTATGCCTCAATATACTGTAATTTCATTTTCTTATTTTCAATAAAAGAATTTGCAATTTCAACTATTTATCTTTTTATTATATTGATTTTTTACTATTGTATCAATTTGACGTCAAGGGACAAATTAAGTTATGAAAATGAGGGACGGATGAGGGTTAACAGATTGACAAGAGAGCGAAATGAACACTTCGTTTTGTGTGGTTGAAGGTTGTTTTCTGACAGAAATGTATGGGTGGAAGAATTCTCAATAACTTAGGTTTTCACCCTTTCATTACTGCAACGTCTGGTCAAAAATCGATAATACCGTACGGGACGTATATTTTTCCAGTATAAAGAATAAAATAAAATTTACGTAACGAACTTAATGCAACAAATTATGAGTCTCAAGAAGCAATTAGGTGATTCAGCGATTTTCGTTCTCTCAGTGGTTCCAGTAGCCGGAGATGATTTTGCCAAAGACGAATATGGTAGATGATAATACTTTTAGGTAAGTAGCTTCGCGGAGGACGACTTTAGTCGATGTTACAAGTGAAAGGGTTGATAGCTGATGTAACCCTGGAAGGGTACCCACCCTTTCTCAAAAGTGAAAGATATCTTGGGGTACAACTATACTTCATGAAATTTCGCATTGATTTTCATGAATATTTTATTATTCAAAAATAAATATACTGTTGGTTTTGTTATATAGACGTGGGAGGGTATAGCACTCTGGAAATAGGAGTGATCGTCGATGCATTCATACACACACACATAGACGTGTGTGGTACACATAGAAGTGCGCCAAACACAGTTGTTCAACAAACACATTAAATCAATGTAATACAAATGTAAGCTCTAAAAGAAGATACGAATAAATTGAAATGATAATCGATTAATACAATTAGAGCAGAAATTAGGAGAGAAATTCAACTCCTTTGTTTTGGTGGGGACACTTGTACTCCAGATACCCTAGCAGAGATATAATATTACTATAGAGGTGGATTTATTTTCCATTAATTTTCGTTTTACCATTTTGAAGTATTATTTGTTGAATATTTTAACGATCGAAAGGAACTAATTATCTATTTTACGCTTAAAACTCAAAAAGCCTTGTAAAGTATCTGTTGTATCTCCGTAACGTGTTGACTCAGACCAACACACGTTCAGAATGATATCGTGATGCGGTGGCTGAGAGTAGACACACGACCGCAAAGGGTTAAAAGTTACTTCAAGAGTACAACTGACAGTTATAGTCACTTTTAATTATCAAGGTATTCATCACTATTTCTAGTGGCTTTCTTCTTTCTTCGCTCCAACCATCTTACAGATTGAAGTTAGGAAACTTGGTTTTGACACAAAGTGCATAAATTTATAAAAAATGTTATGCCCAAACTTCTGCTACAAGCAAATTAAAACAAAACACCGATTTTGGACCGATTATCAAAGTTAAGCTACCGATGGCCACGGATCAACGCTGGGATGAGACATTGGCGCTTCTAGGAAGCTGATGACAACATGGTGGTTCGTCACCCACCTAAAACTGTAGGTCACCCGGCTAAATAATAGCAGTTGATACTGGATTACGTACAAAAAGAAAAACAATAATATAAAATACTCAGTTACTTAAGAATTCTTATGAAAATGTCGCAAAATAATTGAATCGGTGAGTTGAATGACAGTACAAGTCGAAAAACCACATTTTGAGATATTTGAAAAAATAGTGTCACTTCTCGTGTACCATCAACGCTATTGATTTTATAGTGCTGCTCCAATGTAAACACGGTTATGCTAACGCAGATGAATGTTCATACATGTCTAACTATACTTAAACTTTGTTCATTAATGTTCAATAATTAAAATAAAACCATTGGACTTCTACTTTCTTTTAGCTCAACCCCCTTTTTAGTCGCGAATTGCACTATTGCACTATGAAGAAATTTAAAAAATAACACAGTAGTAAAAAAAAATTAACTTGTTTTAAACATAACTGAAGTAGAAATTATTCCATGAAAAGTGACTGTTAAACAGATTGTTGAAACAGTACAAATCCATGACAGATACTGTATCTACACTCATTAAACTGAAGGGACTACTGAAACACAAGTATAGGGTACTTTTTTGCACTCTATTTAATCCCAATATATAATTCTATACATTATACATTTACTTTTGAGACCGTTTGAAAATGATTAATTTTGGACTTGTACTGTTCTTCAACTGATCGATTCAATTAATCTTCACAAAATACAATATCAGCGGCCGTGTGAGTGTTAACTCGGCAACACCCTGTATGCAGTCGCCTGTTCGCTCGCATGTCGCTTTATCTTGCTCTCGGTGAAGAACACGCGACGTGCGAACCGCGAACGCTTAATAATTCACCTTAAGTCGCGCCCGTTAGCCTTCCTTCCCTGACGGACAAATCGTCGTTGGATTTCTCGCTCGAACTGGCCGCCACTTCGCTGTTCCGCCTTCCACCGATTTCTCAACGCGGATCCTCTTCACGCGTTATAGGGCTCGCGTCCCTGCCGAATAGTTTCGCTCGTTTTTGTCCGACGTTTCCTGTGCTCGCGGCACGACAACTTTGGTCCTTTTAGCGGAGAACTTACGCCACGTTTCACCTATGGAGTCACTTCAGACGTCTCCAGAACCAGGACCAGGCATTATCGAAATATTCTTTCATTCTGAAGACGGCAGGCGTCTATATCTATTGTTATAGTAAGCCCTCCTATAACGCGGTACTCTTATCGCACTGTTTCTATATAATACAACTTCATTAGCATAAGCAGTCTCCCTATAGCATGAATTTTTCTATTATACTTTTACGGTTGAAATTAATGAGGAATTCCCCTGTTTTTCTCATGCACGCACATGACCATTTTTCAATTTCAGTTGTCAGGGAATTAATCTGATTCGTACTAATTCTGAGTTTCTTATAACGCGGTTTCCATGTAACGCGGTACGAATTAATCACGTTATAGGAGGGTTGACTGTAGTCTTTTTCTGTTTAATGATAAAAAGACTGATATGGCAATTCCACTTGCAAGGAAAGCTCCCCTAAGTGGCCGTCTCAGATTTTAATAAGTTTTTCGTGTTGATAGGTTATGCTATTACGAATCTCCCTGTACATGGTTTTGGGTGTAGACGGTCCATAATTTAAAAGCACTATCAGTTTTTTAATAGGCTAATTTATACTGTAAAGTGAATTGGGAGGAGTAGTATAATTGAATAGAAGCTGATTCCAAATGAAAAAAGAAGCAAACCAAAATTGAGGAATTGAAATGAATTGATTTGAAATTGACGAGTAGTGATTTTTTAACGTCTGACACATCAGAAAAAATACATACAACTTGCATAACACGAACAGAAAATACATTAAAGTACACAAAAAAGAAAACCTATTTTTCAGACTCGTGGCACAACTCGCATTCTGCCATATCTTTACAATTCAAAGTTACAGTCCCCGATATGTTCCGCAAAATGTGCTCTCCGACCTCGTCCTCCCCTGACCCCTGACGACCACCAAAGAAGCTGACACCTGGAATCGACTAGCCCCGCACGGACCCACAAATAAGGAGAAATCGTAGAGAATCAACTGAAGAGAATTTCGATCGATATCGAACAATGTCCTTTTTAGTTTACACGGTAGTAAATGCGAAGCTGCATAAAAGAAAAAAAGATTCACGGCGACAACGCGCGAGTCGACGGATGAATGGTTCCGCAGGAGTGAATAAATCGCGGCGGGAGAGTGAATAAATATCTCGCGCAATATCTAGGAACAATAGGTGAAACGATCGGTAGAAAATTGTCCTTCGAACGTTTCGTCATCGTCCTCCCGTCTCTACACGTGCCTTTCTACGTACGGAAACGTGATCGGGCTTTAACGCTCGCGAATATCCCGTGCGCTTCGCAATGGTACATTTCGAACGCTGAAATAAACGCTTACGCTGCGAGAACCTATGTACTCGGTCTCGTGAAAACGCCGCATAATCGCATAACACGGCCGTATCAAACCACGCAGCCGAGTCGAAAGTTTCTCCGTTGCGCACAGCTTTTTCCTGAACGAGCGCCGCGCCGCGCCGCGCCGTGTGTCCGGCGAACGCGATCGATTTCGCGAACCCGATCGTCGATCGGTCGAAACAGGACTGTCTTATCGGAAACAGTCTTTCGTCAGAGCAATATTGCGTTTCGCGGTCGGCTGCGATAGTCATGGTACAGCGACGATAATTAATTGCCGATCGCGGGAAATCAAATTACCCGTAACAGCGACAGTTTCGGCGGAGAAGTGAAAACAGAGACGGAGAATGCTTCTCCGGTGGAACTCCAAAATTGTCGAACTTATTTTGTGAGATACTTAGAAATTCAATATGATTTGAAATTTACAAATTCAATATGATTTATTAAGTCGTCAGTTTGCAGTGACGAGTGACACTCGTGACACAGAACATGATTGATGTGTTACCAAGTACGAGTGGAACTCGTGTATCAGTTCTTTAACGCTTTGCGCTACAGCATATTTGACTTTTAGATGATTCTTAACTTTTTCATTGCTGTTGGAATAAAAAATGTTTGTACTGAGTTTTATTGGTGAAATGAATTTGATGATATCAAGTGAACTAGAAGTGGTTATAGTAGATATAGTTTCTCTGCGGTAACGGTCACAGTCCATTATTTCCTAGCGTATTGCAGATATAAAAAATTGTTTATATGAAAATTGCATGGTACAAGGGGGCAAATTCTTTGGGAAATACGAAATTTTTTTTCCATTCTTATTTTCAGACATATGATGATCAATTTCGCTTTTATAAATGGAGTTGTATATTTTTCATATACGTATATTATACATTATATGCTTGGCAAAAGATGAGTTCCCAGAGTCTGATACTAAACGTTCAGGTATAGTGCAATTCGCATACATAACAATAATAAACTTGCAACACTGTACTCAAGAAGCACTATTATCACTGGTATAGTAATAGTTTCATACATTTCAGGTTTAATAATGTTGTGCCAGTATCATAAGACTAGTAATAGGGTTATATCAGGTCATCCTACAAGCAATATCGTTTCTTCTGCGTCAAATAAACATAGATATCTTGTTTATGCGACGAACGTATACAACCTTCGCAATATGCCTTTGAAAGTGCCTTCATTCTGCAGTCTAAACCGAATGCTCGAAGCACTCAAACTATACGTATACACTCTGTATTAAAAAACGTTAAAAACCTGAACGCAAGTATTTCGCATTGCATCGATTTATTCAAATTAATTTCGCATTAATTATGTAAAATAAAAAGCGATGTTACTTATGGGACAACCCGATCAATAAATCCAAAAATTCTTCAATCCTTGGATGTCGGTAACTCCGGAACGCGAATTACGTGTGACGCAATATGGCCGCTGGGATTATCATACATAACACCCTCGAAAGTATATTGTTTGTACAATTATCGCAGACCTGTCCACGCGGAGCTAATGAAGCTAATTGTAAGAAAAAACTCCTGCTTTGTCTCCGTTTTTACGACAGAGGAATACTACTATAAGGATGTCGTAAAGTAACCTCTCAAGGTCAGACTCTCTCCTCCAGTTACACTGAGGCACGCAATTTTAAGGACACCTTGATTTTTTAATAAATTACACCCTTAGAAGTGTTTCGACAAACTGTAGCATTACAATAATAAATTCTATTGTTTGTACAATTATAAGAGACTCATCTATGCAACTTCCACTCTACCTCCATTTTATTTCATACAATCTACAGTAGACCTCTGTATAACGGGGCGGGGGTACATTCCGTGTTATATGGTGTTGATTATGTATGCATATGGAAACGCATATTTGTAAGTGATGTAAGAGTTTAATATAACAAATGTAAAATGAATACTAAAGAGGTACACCCCCGATTAAAAGTCTTAGGGCAATGAAGTCTGGAAAAAATGAAGTAATCGTTGAAAGATGCGAATGAACGTTATCTCGTTTGAAACTTTACACATCAAAGAAAGTATTCCGTGCTGATATATTAAAAATCTTACCAGAAAGTAAGAAACTATTTATGTTTTTAATTTTTTTCATCCAAGTATCCGTCACATTTTTTTATTACATTCTCCACTATCTTTAGCATCCGTGCGATCAATCTTTAAAAACTTTCTTTTGTTATATTCTTCCATTTTCGTTCCAGAATATTCCATAATTATAATTATCAAAAGAATGAGTTCTTTGTGAGTTGAGGGAAGAGGGTACGAGAAAATACTATGAAGAATTACGAATACAATTTGAACTAATATAGATAATCAAATTATCAATTTAATCATTCCTGTATCACACAACTAACACAGAAAATCTGCAGATACTTGTATCACGTACTAAACGTAGTTCAAAGTTCATAAAACCGCAAGAGTTGTAAGACTTTCGAGCGGGGGTGAACGTATGCACACCATAAAACAATTATCATAAATTACAACGACTTTCCTACACTGTGAAAATCTAAACGAATGTACCATGCTATACGGACACTGCGACAATTTTTCCGCCGTGTCACACGAATCCATGTTATACGAACCCGTCTACTGTATTTATTTAACATGCGTTTCACAAGATAGGGAACGACATTGCTTATGTGATAACCTGCTAGTTTTTCCTTAAACTCGCGGTGATTACGTCGGCGCATGGATGGGGGGTAATTGACTTTTCAGAAGCACGGCGCCGCGATTGGAATTTTCGAGGGAAAAGGACGAGGTACGGGATGAGGAGAGCCGTCCGACAACTTCGCCACGCGTCTCCCGGAGGAAATTATACCGTGGCCAACGGAAAGTCGAGTTACGCGCGAACGGTCACTCCGGATCGGACAAATGTAGATCGTCGAGATTAGAGTACTCGCGAGCTGTGTTCTCGATCACCGGCTGCTACGAATTAATGTCTTACTCTTTTCACCTATCAGGATAAGCGGCTATCTTTGCGCTACCGACTTTACGAACTCGTTCCCCTGCCCTTCGTTTTTCCCGACCGTCCGCTTCCAGGATACAAACGAGCAATAATCGAGAGCGTACCGATAATATCGACGTCGATTTCGTTGCACGAGAATACGATTCTCGGGTCTCTCTAAAGCCAGACGATTTGTTCGGCATTTCTTGATCTCTTTTTATAACATGGTAAGTTTGTTTATTTTTCTGATGTGGTAATTAACGTCGCATCGGCTGCTGAGACCTCAGCGTTGAAGCTTGGTCGGAATTTTAATTGCGTTGATATGGTTAGTGTCTTTTAGGAATTTAATTGTACTTATGTGGCCCTGTGATCTGAGAGCAGTGTATCACAGATCTTCTGGACTCATATAACAGATTCAGGTAATTCATTCTTACTTGGTACATGTAATTTTGGAGTGACCAGTTCTTATTGTTAGTCCAGACAATATAGTTTTTTCTTTTTTGTTCGTATTGCAGTCTGATACTGGTTGATAAAAATTCTGTACTATGCTATGAATTTTGTTTTTTTTTTAATTATAGTCTATGGTAAGTTTGTGTCAATGGTTTTTTTTCTGATAGCGTTTCACGGTGCATACTTTACTCTATTGTGATCTTAGGTTGATTGGAAGCTTGCCTGAAGTCATGGTTTCATTATCTGTGGTGAAGTCTCAGATGCAGAAATACGATTTTCGAGCAAGTAAGCCTTTCATGAATTTAGATCTGGACAAAGTGCTGTTGAAATATCGAGAAGAAGTGATGTCGCAGTCGATCAAGGGTTTATGTAATCGTTTTTTATGGGAGAGAAATTCCTGAGATTGAGGGGCTGCTGGAAACAGGCTCAAGGAATTCCTCGCTTCTAGAAATGCGTATTTATACGTGATTGGCATAAATAAGCTTGTTTCTCAGTATTCTGTTATGATTACTAGAAATTACTTCGCAAAAATACTATTACGCTATAATTGAATAAATTCTCAATTTTTTTGCAAATATAAGTACTACTCTTACTCATATAACACGAATTAAAAAATATCAACAACCCTGATCAATTATTAAAGCTACTAAAGATCCTTGAAGCAAAAGTAATTTTCCCTTTTTTTAACGAAATCTCAATACTTGCATAACTTCAGAGTGGTACGAATTAACAGTGTTACATAAGAGTTATCCGTACTCAAAATAAATATCAACAGATCTTCAATAATAAGTTTAGATAAACCACATATTTTTGTAAAGATACGAAGATATTCTCTTATAACGGATTAAAGTAATAAAGCAATAAAATAATTCCGTGTAATCTCTAATGATCCTCTTTTTTTACATCAAATACAATGAATAGACACAAATAAGCAACTTGTTTTGCAAAAAGAGAAAATTACTGTTTAATAAGTACTGAATAATTCGAATGTTGCGAAACTATTTTTCTATAATTAATATTATTTACTATTCTATAATTAATTAACTCGTTGACGGATTGAATGAGCTCCTAAGACCCCAAAAAGTAAATATTTCGTAGAGGAAAATAATACTGAAGTTTCGTTAAAAGTCGATTTGATTTTGTCGAATAGTTCGAGATATTGTTCTATAATACAACATAGTCATCAAAGCTGGGTAATGAATCTCCTTAAGCACTATAGATAACATAATTCCCTAATGAATTCTCGACTGACACGAAACACAAAAAACACTATTTGACAAGAAGTACATGTCAGTAGCTCCTCGTCAATTCATAGTCAGATCTCTGTGTCACGCTTCAGGCCTCCAGATCAACTTGTCGGACAATACTTGTGCTCAATAGACACGCAAAAGAGATGTTACAGGTTACGGCTACAGTATGCATGACAAAAGATGTCGCGTGTACTGAAAGCATTCTCGTTCGCTAAAAAGATGTTCAGCGTAACGTGACTATTTCATCCACAGACAACAAGACTGTTTTCAACGGTGTCGTAGCAATCGTGCTGCTGGTTTCTTCGAATTATATACATGGTCTGCTCCAAAAGTAATGAGACTGCTTGCTTTATAACATGACGAAGAACAAGTGAACTGCTACGATCTATGAACCTTATTAAAGTACTCAGGCTATATACATCTCAATCAGTTTAGTTAATATAAAGTAATTATCAGATAAATAACATTATCTTGGGTGAGTGCGTTGCTCCATCATGACAATGCACCCGCTCCGACTGCAGTGTCTGTCCACGAATTTTTAGCTGCAACGAAAATTGTATTGGATTGCTGCACAGATTCTTACGGATTTCTTGTTATAAAAGCAAAGTACCATATTGAACGCATAAATCATTTTTATTATTCGAACCATGCTCCGTTAGCTTTTATACGTTTTTGCCAAAGAATGATAAGCTTCTCAATCTTTGGTTCAAAAAACTTCCTCTTTATAAATTTAATGGATTTAATAAATTCTTTAAATATATTTTTCGATACTCTCTTGATTAATGAGTCGCATCTCTTTGATAAACCTGTCTAGACTTCTAAATAAATGGAAATCCGTTGGAGAGTAAAATTGGCCCTTTACGATTCACTAAAGCCGGTTGTTTCATAGACCGCTTTTGATGTACAGTATCAAGTTCATTGCAATATGGTTCTGCCGTGATGCTTTTTCCTGTTTTTGACGGATATTTTGAAACGCCATTTTGATTCGAAGATATTTCGCGGTGTTAATTGGACAGAGGACAAGCACTACGCTCGTCCATTTCGCAGACTGCAGTCAGCACTGAAGCTTTCTATACATCTACAATGTAAATATTTACTTTCAGGAGATGAAACTAGTAAAGAAACATTCTATACAAAAATCCGCAAGAATCAACGCAGCAACGCAATAGTAGTGCCCAAGACCCCTTCCTCCTCAAACCGCAGTCTCTAACTTTTTTTTATTCCTTAACCTCTTCAGGGATAATGACACATATATGTACGTTTAGTTTGTTTCTTTGATTCAATGGTTATAGACAAAAATATGACATCTAACGGTCATGTGTGTGTATATTATTTCTCTTACAGATCTTCAAATTTAGTTAATTCGTTACTCCTTATTTTGTAAAAATGAATTTATATTGAGCAACTATTACTTTTCCTAGCTTCAACAACTTTGTCCTGGAAGAGGCTACGATTAAAAATCATCTGAAAGATCGCCACTTTCATGCAATTGAAAACGTTCGAAAGTTCAGCATCGGCTGACTGAACGTTCTAACGGATAAAGACTTCAAACATCGCGGCATGGAATGAGAAAAACATCTGCACCGGTGTACAGCTTCCCAAGGGAACTACTTCGAAGGCTCACTTTGATTCGAAAAAATGTAACATAGGAAAGCTTTTCGAAACATAATCTCATTACTTCTGGAACAGACCACGTATTCGCGACGAGAGGCCGAAAGAAACAACAAGTACAGGGAAAATCCGAAGAGACACGGGTCGAAAGATCTTATCCGAGACAGCGGTAGACATAAACAATGGTGTTGTACAGACTCACCACCAGTTGGCCTGCGCGCCGTTTTGCCACGCGACGAGGAGCAACGGTACGAGCAGGAAGGTCGTGAAAACGGGCCGCATGTTCGTCAAAGTCTGGCTGGCTTTCGTGGATCGTGTCTGTCGTTCGATGAAAAAAAGAAAAAAGAAGACACAGGAGATGTCCGCCGCCGGTTCAGCCACGCATTCTTACGAGCGTCGATACCGATCGAGGATTCGCATCGACGGTCGTTCCCGAGGCTGACAGATCGAGATCGAACGTTGTCCGTGATCCGATTCGATCGCTGGATCCAGTCACAGCGGACGATGGCTTTCTCTTTCTTACTTTCAACCGTTTCTTCCTGCGATCTACATATCACTGACCCGTCCGCGTGAAAATCGCGACTTCCGTTCTTTTTCTCACTTGTTCTCGGGACCGCGCGAAACCGCGCGTTTTCAAACTCTGCAAAGCGTCAGGCCGCGGAACGGTGACGAACAACGAGAGAACTGTACGAGAGGATTGTGACGCGAGTTCTGCGGAAAGATGCTCGGTTTGTCGTACGATTTCTGTACGGAAAACTCGTATTGACGAAGAAGCGAAACCGACACGAAACGAGATGACACTCCGTGAACGTTCGCGTACGTACTGTGGCCGGTAGTCACGAGGAAAAGGGCAACGGGGTTCTGTCGGTGGGCGGGGCCTCCGGTCACTCGGCCGCACGCGATTGGCTGGCCCGCGGTACAGCCACCGAGGCTCCACTCGCGTTAATTAAGCATTTCGGCACACCGTTCGCGCGTACGCTCGCCTCGCTCGCGATTCGTTCGCGGACCCCGTTCCTTTCTCGCGAAATCGAAAAACCGTCGAGTACAATCGCCGATTTCACAATATAAACTACATCGATGCTTAACTTTCGGCCTCATATCGTCTGGAAAATTCTTCTTCCGGTTGCAGGTTTTTGACAATCTTCTCCGGCACGAGCGTGGCTTCCTGTGACGTCTAATATTGACTATCTTCATGTTGCATGCACTTCAGTTTATTCGTTTCATAGTATGAGGCGTTTGCTTCGGGGGACTCTACAAGCTTTCAGGTTAAACTCAGGCTTTACCTGTCCAAAAAAAAAAATGTTGAGTGTCATATTGTCTAATTTAACCCTTTCGATACGAACAATCGTTCCAGTGGACACCCACGAACTGTATCTGTGTACGAATAGATATTAGGTTGAATTTTTATAGTTGTGGGCACAGACGGCTGAGAATTCGTGTAAGTATCGAAGTTTAGAAATAAGACGAGATTATTTTTTCGACTTCGCGAAAATACGATGCACGAGGTTGGCAAGTATGGAGGTTTCATTAGGTTATCTAATAAATAATGTAGTTCTATAATAAATACGAAAGTATTATTCAATTTTATTTAATGCAGATTTTATCGCAAACTTGATGGAATGTAAATCATGAACTTCGTTTTTCATTTTTCAATCAAAATGAAATTATAACCGAGACCTGTAGATAATATTTTTATGAATTACGTGCATTTCTAGTGGAAAAAATATAATAATGCATTTTCGAGTCTTGTTGCACTTACCAGTTACAATTACTTTGCATGATTCGAAAAATTTTTCGATACATTTAATGATATCGATCGGTTAAGATCTGCCTGAAATGAATTCTTGAGCTTAGAATGGAAATCTTTTTGAAAGTTGAATTAACGGACTATTTAAAAAGCAGAACAAAGACATTAAAAGTAATTGTTGATATTTAGATAATTAAAAGTAACTAATTATTAATTTGATTGTTTAAAAACGACATGAGTTATGGGATGACCTAATACTTTATAATGAGTGTCCGTGCAATTATTACTGCGTACGATCGGCCACTATAGTGGGTTTTCGCCAAAATCACCGCTGGATACAAATTGCCACATCTGATAAATATTTACTGCTTACGAAGGGTAGTTGGAGAAAAGTTATTATGAAAAATAAATTATAATTTACACGGTTGCAGCAAAGTATACGATCTGTCCCGTACAATGGTAATGTTGTTGAAACAGCTTTGTCATAGCGAAGGGGTTATGTATTATTAGTCCTGATACCTTAAGGCGTGAGAAAGAGACGCTTTACGATAATAAAAATGGTTTATTGACACATTTTTACTGTGAATTAGTATACTTTTGTTATTACTTATTGTTAAAAAGTATTCTTTTGTTATATATTGTTTACCACACGTAAGCCAAAAATCCATCGGGTGAACGTATTATCTACGGTAAATATTTCCCGTGTTCAGGTTTCAAGACTAAGTTGGCGGACTATAGCAAAATTATATATATATTTTAATATCTGTTAGCTTTAAGTATAATAACATTCGAACCGAAATATAGTGCATAGTTAAAAGAAATCATGTAATAAAATCTATGCCAGAGATGGCCCTTCGGTGCGAGGCCTGGCTCTGGCCTACCCCCACTCTGCGTGCATTCCCCATACGTAAGTGTGGTGTGGGTAAGACGTCGAGAACGTTGGTAAGTACGATTTTTCAAGAAACAGTCACGTAATAAGAATAATTACTTTTTATATATTCCATATAATTATTTTAATCGTGAAACTGATTCGAATAAGTAAGTATATATGATATCAGTTAAGTTTCTACATGACAAATGATGTATATTAAAGCAGAAATGTAATCTCTGAATAAAATGGATATTATATATAAAAAATAATTATTTTTATTACGTGACTGTTTCTTGAGAATCGTACTTATGGACGTTGTACCCAGACCACAATCTACGTGAGTGGAATGGACGCAATGCGGGGTTAGGCTGGATCCAGACCTCGGTTCGGATGGCTATCTCTGCTCTATGCAATATTAAACTAAATATAATTCTGAACTTATGGTAAAGTTTTGAACGATTAACCTTTTCGTTGTTTTGTTCTTACGGCGTATGGGTAAAGCAGAAAATATCTAACTGTTAACACTCAGTGTATTGGTTCATTGACAGATACGCCAAGTCTCACTAGGGATAAAGATATTCTAAAATTTTATTGTTTATTTTCACTCTAATAATTAACAGGTCACGTATTTATTGGAGGCGTATAAATTTAGAATTTAACCGAATTCAATTTTGTTTTCTTAACAATAGTTTCGTTTCATTAAAACGATTTTAGAACTTGAAATTCAGTTGAACTTAATTGTTTGAGCATAAATGAGTTTATTTTAATGTACATAAATTTGTTGAACGTTATCTCATAAAAATAAAGTTAATGAAAGAAATAAACGGAAAATAATACAGAAGTACAGAGTAGGAAGTACATGAATGATGAAATTTACAAAATGTCAGTTGTAATTGCAGTGTATCTCAAAGAATTCTTCGTTGGAGACGCGAAATAAATTCAGCACAGGTGTACTCGGCGACTGCGTCGAATTCAACAGTGAAAGGGCTAACACGTTCAGATGTGGTTCAGAGCAATTTTAACGTAGACCTCCAAGTAATTCAAGGTGTACATTGGCTACATATAAACCTATATACATATAATAGTTTAAAGACATTAACATCAGTTGAAGACTAAAAAAGGATCGTATAAAATTGGTGTAAAAATTGTATACTTGGGTCATAGGTCAGTGAGTATACTTAGGTAATCGATCTTTACTGTTTCGATTATCGAAATACGTTTGTGGTACATGCGATGATCGAACTCAACGATGAAAGAGAACGATTAACCACCTTGTAGTTTTGTAATACGATCGCTTTCTCCGCGGGAGAGAGAGAGGGAGAGAAAAAGGGAGATGCAAACGATTCATCAAGAGCGAAAATACTGTTTACATTACGAACATCATGTTTTTATTCTCGGTAACAGGAATCCACTCTAAAAGCAAATATTTTAGTCGCTGAATAGCTGTCGTAATGTGCTGTCTTGTTACATTACCATTCATAACGCTTCGTAACTTGTGTTATCACTAAACTGCGGACGTTTATGTAAGTACACATTTCTAGTTTTTAATATTCGTCGTTTTAATGTTACTGGAAAAGTGGCACTTTTCACACAATTGTATTTTATTCTTTAAATATTTAAAATTACGTTATTAAATGTTCATGCTTCAGATATTTGAATATATCAAATTGAATAAACATCCGCAGTCTACGTATCACAGATAACACCAACGAGCGTCAGTTTTTGTTTAATAAGTTCGTATATTATTCAATTTCATTGCTATATGATTTTTCTGATTATATCCTCTTATATGTTTTGTGGAGATGTAAATAAAATTTTGTTCTTGTGTTAGTTGCAGATACAATTGACTAGCAGTTATTCTAGTAATGGAGGGGATGCTAGAGTTTTTCGGGTTGCAGAGTCGTTACCTCGTTTAAATGGTTTTCGCCAACGGTCAGTTCCGTTCGAGGATCGTGTTCATTATCAAGACGTTCTCGTAATAATTTAGACAAATGATCTTGATAATAAATATATTACAGTTTGTCCGTACTTTGGTGTGTTTTGTAAACAAGTATCTCGTAATACGTGAGTGAAATGAAAAGTGAAGTTATGGAAACATTTTACCGTGTCTCTTTCTTACAACGTACTCGATCAAGTGGCAATCAGCTTTAGAATGCAGAGGTAAAATTTTATATTCTTTATTTATTTATATATAATTAACAGCTCATACTAACCTGTGTAATTCGTGGAAAATATTTGAAGAAATACATATATTGCTGATAATTGTAGACTGACAAAATTAAGAGTAAAGAGTTATTTATAGGAATTTATATTCATTAATCGCTATAAATTGTTCGCATGAATTTAATCAACAATTAACATTCTAATTTCAGTTGTAAGATATTCAAATTTGATAACAAGTATTTGTAATATCAAGTCACAAAGTAGAACTGTGAAGTATTTATTTTATATATCAGTCTTGTAAAATGGATTCATTCTGTAACTGAAATGTATCAAAAGCTACATAAATATTTTTGTTCGGATATGTTTAAACCGTTTTTGTCATGTTCGATCCTCTGTCGGTCACTTGTGACCGACCGCAGCAACATAACATCAGTTGGTAGCACTGCATGTATTTCTCATATCATCCATTGATATTGTTGACTTTAAAATTCATGGGACATATCAAAAATATAAAGCTTCACTGATCAATCATTTCTGTAGATCAGATTGCAAAAATATACAATATAAGAATATAATATTGCATCAGAAATTTACAAACATAAAACGGCAGAAATTTGAGGCCGAAACAGTACGATTTATTTCGTAACGAATTAGAGATATAACCAGTAAAAACATTGAGACAGAAATGTGCAGTACAAGGTGTTAGAAAGCCGTGCAGTTGTTTACATCTGTAAACGTGTCCGAACGGCAGTTCCAAGAATCTTGAAAGTTCAAAACAATACGCAAAAAATACGTCGGCTGAACTAGCGGTCAATGCCTCCGTTCGAATACAGTACGTGATCAAATATTTCATCCTAATATTAGAAAATATTTCATCCTATTATTAAATCCATTTCAATTAGGAAAAAGATATAAAAATCTACTCCTTGAATTTTCTTCGAAATTTTAAACTAACTCGAATAGTTGATCGGACCTCTGAATTGTACAACCGTAGAAAAAATTAGGAATAAATATGTAGGCTTCAGTATAAACTACTGATAATTACACGAGAATATTTTGTCCTTTGAACATCGTAAACATTTATAATATATGCAGATAATGTTATAAAATATTAAAATTTAGTCGAAAAGAACGAAATGAAATTATATGTGTACTGGCAAGAAGCACGAAAACATTTGGACCAGATTCGATATATCGAACTACTGACCAAGAAATAAAATTGTACTGTTATTAAAATCAATAATAGTTCATCGTATTATATTGTAAAAGGTGATAATTAACAATCCTCGAAAATACGATCGATAAACGCATTGAAATGCACGTACGTAATAGAAGACGTTAAATTACTGTCGCATTTTCAGAATTTCCAGTCGAGCATGCCCGAAATTGTCCAAAGGACCGCGAAAGTCGAAGACGGTACGGCGAATCACATGGACGAAAGTGGAGGGGGTTGAGTGCGAACCAATCAGATGCAAGTCCTTACTCCACGTGCGACGAAGTTCGTTGGTGCTGGCTCGCCGCGGGGGGTCATTTGCCACCTGAACGTCGAATTAATTGTATCCGTTGACAACTCGCTCGCATAAACGTATGTGTTCATATTTAACTATTATCTAATCGAATACTAATCATATTACCGCGTTGCCGGTCTACTGCTACCTTTGTTTAACATCCCTAACGAGTAAGTAATTGTTAATTTACATTTATTAATTATTAATTAATTCGATATTCCGAGACGTTAACCAAAGGTTTTCGCGACATAACCCTGTACACTTATTACGTTGATTGAATAATTTGTTTACGATATCTTGGATTAAATTTAAACAAATTTTAATTTATTTTAATAATTTTCAATAATTTCACGCATTTGTCCGTGGTTCATTAATTCGATATCTCGCATTGAGCATCGGTTCTGATAGCTTAACCCAGCACACTCATTGATTCATTTTGTTTTTTAATTTATTCATTCGTTTTAATTACATTCAAACAATTTCGAAGTATATTTTAACTTGTTTTAATAATTTTCCGTTTCTGTTCGCGGATCATTAATTCGATATATCGAATGTGATTTAACTGTTTCCGCGTATACTCCCGGTACACGTATAATTTAAATTTCATTCTCTTGGAGTGAACTATAAAGGTTTATCGGATATTCTAATCAAACATTATCACATTTATAATAGTAATCGATCATCCTAATCAAACATTATAACATTTATAATAATATTTCATTCGTATTTATCGTTAACTAAAGATTGACTACCACGGTAATCGGTTAATCGATACTTTTGACATTAACATAACTTCAATCTTTCTATTAATCTATACTAAATTACAATTATTTTGAATATATGAATTCTCCGTTCAATTATTCTTTGATTGGTACTTGTGATTCATATAATTGTTTAATTATAACATTATTCTGTTCTTGTATTATGTTTGCTCTAAATTTGAATTTTTCTTCCGTCAGAGACTTCAAGTGAGACTTTCAACGAAGATGGCGCTGCATTTTCCATGAAACGCGAAGCAGGACATTCGAAACAGAGTCGCTTCAACGAAGCTTATCATCAGATTGGAAACGTTTAATTGTTCGCAATAATCAGGTGACAATATCTATCTATTTTCTATTTATTATTCTCTAATCTTTATTAGTTGCAAGCATGATATGTCATACTTATCCAGTAGTAAAGTTAAACAAGAAAAAACGTACTCGAATTTTGTATTCAATATTTCTAATAATTCAAAGTAGTATTTATCCGTCATGAAATTTGTCAATTGGAACGAAATTTTTCTTCATCAATTTCAATTTTCATGAAAATCCAATTGAAGTTTCTTGAGAATATTTAAAATGGTGTTTATATTTTATGAAAAATTGGAATCAATTGCAACTTGTTGCAACGCGTTCGCGTTCGTGTTCAATTTCAATTGTTTTTGAGTAACTTGTATATCTTGACGACTTGTATGAGACGGGCTGTATCTTTACCACATATCCCTCTTTGTTCCTCCGGAGCTGGGCCGACCACGCCGATACTCTATCTCTCTCCCTCCTAATGTGATGACAACTGGTCCTAGCTCTCCAGGCTGAAGTTTTCGGTCCCGAATGCTACTGCAGCCTGCCGAGCTACTCTGTACTTATTTTTCAAGGCAAACTTTAATTAATATATCAACTTCGCGTTCAAGAATACTCAAATTATAATTAGTTGGTAAACTTTGACTTTTGCAAGCAGATTTGAAAATTTATGAGTCGGATTCGAGTTTCGATAGATAGAATATTACGAGACTTGTAACTCTGAAAACGAAAATCTTCACTATGATATTCTTAAATATCATTTGCCAGAAATTGAAGAAAACTGAGGGGATACCTTAATCGGGTACATTTCTAAAATTGACACTTGTCCGACAATTCTGTTTCTTGTCTCTGGAAGGGGAGAGAGACGGGTACCAGTGTACCTATCTGACGCAGAATTTCACGAGATTTCAGATGGTATACCTCAAATCTTTGTATCTGCAACAGGAACGACAGAAATTGAAGGAAACTAAGGGGGTACGTTAACCGGGCACATTTCCGAAATCGCCATTTGTCCAGCTACTCTTTGTTTCTAATCTCCGGATAAAACTAATGTCATGTACAAAAAATAATTTTTCTTTCTACGTGACGCAACATCAACTGCTATGGTGATTTATTTGTATAAGTATAAATAATTATTCTTCTTTCGTCCCTGTTTCTGCAGAAATCGTACTTACCCATGATTGCCAACAGTTACCGACGCTTACCAACGTAGCCGACGTTGTCCCAGATCACAACCTGTATGAGTGGAATGGACCTAGAGTGGGGGAAGGCCGGACTGAATTATAGGTAGGATAATGAGCACATACTGTTATATTCAACAAAATGAAGTTTATTTCATATTAGAACAAAAGAATGATTCTTTTTATGTGTATTTAATGAATGGACAGGTACAGAAGTAGTACAACATCCATGGTAGTATGCTCTTGATATACAGTATGCCGTATTAAAAATTATATAAATATACAAGGCACGTGTACCTGTAATTTGCGATTATATCACATGTATGCAATCAATTTGGCATGTATCCCATGAGTAAAAGTTGGTCAGCGGGCTTTGAGTTGTATGACAATTAGGAGAACCGATGAGTAAATGCTAATTTATGTACAAAACTAGAGATATAGTATTCTTAGCATTAAAACTCAGTCTGTCTGGTCAAACAGATGTAAATTCTCTTTGACATTGTGAAGGATTGTGATATAAACCAGCCATAGATTCTTGTAAGGCCCTTAAACATGCAACGTGTGCTTTAAAACCTCCTGCCCTTTCTGGCAAAGATTCACCACGTACATGAGAAACATAACCACGAGCTTGTAATTCTCGCCAACCTGGCGGTATTGGACCCTCCATTGTCTGTCGAATGGGGATGTAAGAGTATAAAGGTCCGTCTTCAAGTTTTGATACGGGCAAATAAGTATGAGTGCCTTGATTGCCAAATTTAATTCCAGTACTAAATTGCGTAACCTTAGGAGGTGCTACAGTTGCTTCCTTTTTAGATGCTTGTATAGCAGAGGCGAACGATTCAACAATATTTTTTGCATTTCCTTCTGAAAATGTAAGCTCATCTATCAACGCTTCCTTCTCACGAATCTTTTTCTTTTTAGCTTCCAATTCTTCTTTAACTAATTCCATTCTCCTCTCTTCCTCTTTCTGTTTCTCCAACTCTATCATTTCTTCCAGTTCATACTCGCTTCTACCAATTTTCGATTTACTTTTATTTATTTGATCTTTGTTGTCCTTCTTATATTGTTCTATCTTCTTATTCGTTTCTATCACATCGATATTGTTAGCTAAATTAAATATTATTGTTTCAATCTCTTCTAAGTAATCGTTGTATTCACGTAGGGTGGCAAAGTCCTCCTCCTTTTTATTGAAGTCTCGGAGTATCCTTTTCCTTATGTTTACCTCTTTCTCTACCATCGGATCTTCGAACAGCTGTACACGATAATTTCCTCTTCTGAGAGGAATCTTGCAGTCTGGACATGATCCAGAACCTCGAAAATTTCACAAATAAGTATTAGGGTCCTTTTACAGAATAACGTTCGAAAAACGATGAGATACTAACCTTTGAGGAACAACAAATCCACACAACTTTCGCACAGCGTGTGCCCGCAAACATTTACCATCATTTTCAATGATGGATTTCGGTATTTGGTGGTTTTGCATCTTGGACAAGCTTGGTCATCCATGTTTCCAATATATTCGATAAAAAAATATGCAAAATTTACAATCACTCGTTTCTATCGTTGATCGGCCGGCTAGACGGTGAACAATTTCACATCAGAACGCGTGACATAATTCTCATGATAATTCGAATCAACAGAATCGCTTCGTACAGTTAAACAACGAACGAACGATTTTATTGTCACATTTCTGTGTCGTATCAAACGACTCGTAAAATCAACGTCCCGTGACACAACCTACAATTAAACGTTCACGCCGTCATCGTGCTGCTTTAAAGTGTACAGAACTCGAACGAAATCGATATTGCGGTATCGAGTACAACGTGTATCGATAACGTCGAAGATGTTTATAGCCGCAATATAAACCGCAGTATCTGTAAAGCATGAACTATGATAATATCCATACAGATTACACTTCTCACCTTTAGTTGCTGACAATTCTGCTGCGCTTGCATTTTATCGTGTCAATTGATCGAGCAGTAGGATCGTTGAATATACAATGAATGTAAAATAAAGAAAAGTGTACATTTACAATTCCACAGCATTTATTAGGTCTGCCTTTATTTTATATTTTAACATAAAGACACTTTTATTACGTAGAATAAGCGGGATGGGAGTAAATGACCTTTTTTTTGCCACCTTTAATTTTATGTAGTTATTTAACCGACAAGTGATGAGAAAATAAGAAGGCCCTTTTATAACATAGAATAAGGAGAATGATACTGGTAATTTTCTACCATCTTTATTACTGTATTTAGTTATTTAACCGACAAGTGATGAGAAAATAAAAAGGCTTTTTTATTACATAGAATAAGGATAATGATACTGGTAATTTTCTACTATCTTTAATATTTTATTTAGTTATTTAGCCGACAAGTATTGGGAATATAAACAAGACACTTTTATTACACATAATGAAGAGTACGGTACGAAATGGTAATTCTCTACCATCTTA
The DNA here is from genome assembly GCA_916610135.2 of Macropis europaea. Classification (NCBI taxonomy): domain Eukaryota; kingdom Metazoa; phylum Arthropoda; class Insecta; order Hymenoptera; family Melittidae; genus Macropis; species Macropis europaea. Next base: position 16,093,705 of record OU744345.1, on the reverse strand, counting down.
ATTATATTATTTACTTACTCGAAATGTGAAAATTTACAATGTAACTACTTACAAAAGATATTCGATTAACAATTTTAGGCTTTAATCTATTTTAGTTTTTAATAACGATTCTTTTTTTATCCTTCTCTACAAGAAACACTACCTTTAGAATTAATTACAGACATCCCATATATAATTTAATTATAAGCCAACAATATAACATTGTTAGAATTCTTAAGATTTATCGAAATATTATTATTATATCCCGAGAAATATTATTATCGTTTTCAGTTTCGTTAGAAACGTTATGTATTTTCAGAAGCTTAATTAAGTTTGAAATAGATTTGTCATATTTTAATTTTTTAATACATATACTACACGCCCCATTGTAGCTTTTCGATTTAGAAGAATGTTCCCAGCTCCACGAACATTTCAACATATTTGTTGTCAAATCGATCACCACTACGATACGTTCTGACTGACAATTATCGTACAACTGTAAACGATCTATCTATGCACTATAGTGTTCTGATTTTGCTGTAGTAACTCCAGTGAATGGTAATGCTCTTATGACTCGCGGGAGTCTAATACCACTTCCTAGAGATTCAATTATTTCGAATATTAAAGAGGATTATAAACACATGTTTGAATCGTGCAAGTACTCATAGGATTCGAGAATAACTTTGTTGCTCAAGTATTCCGCAAATACGACAAAGCGAAGGGTTTTCTGTGTAATTCTATTAGGTCGGTGCACATGAAATGGCCGATTTGGCGGACACAGGAAGATCGTTGCAATTCGATAACAGAAGAGTGCTACTGAACAGCACTCGTGATACATCAATTGAAAGCTCGAATACTGCTGAAAACGACTGTCTGAACGTATTGTCAATTAATTTTAATGTAGAACGGCGGGTTGTTAGGCGAAGCAAATAATGGATCAAAGTCGAATTGCTTCTCTTTTGTGAATTTAAATTAGAAGACTGCACAGAGAAAACCACTCGTAATATTGATACAGCGATTGTATGAGGTACAGCTAATTAGTGAGAACGTTGCTTTACAATATTTCGGTTAAACGATTTAAACTTCCGAAGGTAGAGATCAACGACGTCATGTTTTATCAGATTTTCTTCTCATGAGATAAAAATAGCAGTAATAATTAATCGTAAATACATGTATACAGTGGGGTATGCTAGAACGAACGTAATTGGTTCTAGAACCTCGTTCGTTATAGTATCTGTTCGTTCTAGCATACATTGAAATATGTGTGTTTAGGGGTAATCTGTTCCAGGCCCACAGTTTAGAGCAAAGTTATCACCCAGTACAGCAATTTAAACACGACAAATTTAATGCAATATGAAACACATGAGTGTACAAATAATATAAAGTTGATTTATTCAATTTTTATGCAGTATGTAAATTTAAAAAACATAAACAATGTTTCCATAATGGGATTGATGAAATCATGAAAAATCACGTAGAAGTGGTACCATACTAACGACGGCGTTCGTAGTTGCATTTTCATTTTATTGATAAAAACTGTTCATTGTAGCATTCGTTCGTTCTAGCATACTCCACTGTACATGTATATGTAAAGATTTTTGTCTCATGAGAGGATAATCTCATGAAATATCTCATCGTGGATCTGCACCTTAAAGCAAGTCGAGTGGCCAACTCACGGACGCAACAGATAATCATCAGTTAGACCTAGTTTACATTTATAGAGTAAATGAGACAGTATACTAGCGCAAGTAACTTGTCTACACAGTTTGCTATCTCATTTTTGATTGAAGGGAGTTCACACGCAAATTGAAAGCATAAGGGTGGTAAAGAAGAGGGTTCAGAACTTTAAGGGTAGACAGTACTCGCTAAATGGGGGAAAGAAGTCTTAATAAACGTGGGTCGAGAAATGAATATTTTCAAAGCTATAAACAATTTTTCGTTTCGATTAAAGCATACGATTCCGCGGTACGAAGATTTGAAGCGTGTGACGTATGGGATGAGGACGTAAGATAACCTTCTGTAAACTTTGGAGTCTACAGAATACTTCCTATTCGTTATTTTGGAAGAAGAAATGATAGTATAATCGTTGTTTTCTTGCCGTATGAGAGCACCAGAAACCATCAAGTCGCTTGCTTTAACTGAATCGAAGAATTGTTTATAACATTGAAAATTAATATATGTACTAATTAATTTAAAATATTAAATTATCGACCCATGTTTATCAGCATTTTTTTCTTCCACTTGACGAGTACTATCTATCCTTGAACTATTAAACCCTTTTTGCAGACTGTTTGTTAATGAGAAAAAAGTGTGACTATAAAACAGGAGTGAAAAATACAGTTCGAGGATTAGTCGATTCTAAGGTTCAAAAACCTTTTTCAGAAATGCGTGAACACATCTATTTCACTTGATGAAAGTGTATTGAACCCGTTAGAGTATGTTTTGCTTTACAAATACGACTTTTAATCAAATTGCAGCTTCTGAAAGTTTCATTAATAAATCAGCCATTTCGTGTGCACCAACCAACTTAATAGAAATCTACTGGTCTGTTGGAGCCGACTCAGATTTATGTGTGCAGAGGGTGTTTAAAGGGATATCGAAAAATTTACAGCTGTTTTCTGCATCTCAAAAGTAAGAAAAACGTCCAAATGCACGCATTCTTCAGATGCAGTTGGTCGAATGAGACTGGTTTTAAGGATTTTTTTTGCATTTCCGGAAAATCTGAATTCTCAAAAATCGATGACTGATAGTATGCTGATCACATCTTGTGTTACATGTACAATTCATAAGAAATCTACAGAAACCTTTAAAAGTTTTTTCCCGAAATTCTGTCCTCGAAATCGGGTGTCAAGATTTTTCGAAAATTACTTAATCGATTTACTTCAGATTTTGAGAAGTTATTCTATGTAATCATATGCACATGGCTACGAGACGAATTTTTTAAGTTTGTCATTTGTTGTTTTCTTTTTATTTACAGAAAGAACCGAGCGTTTTGTTCGTGGAAAATTACAATTTCTACTTCAAACGGATGTCATTTCCTTTGAATGCAGAATTAAAAAAAATTCAGCTCGTAGCTATCTGCGTTGTATATGTATGTACATAGAAAATTACAGTCTCGTATTATTTAGGGCATTTCACTTTACTTTGACAAAGATATATACAGTTTATGTATCAATCAACATTATTAATACGTTCTGTACATAAATTTCCTGAAACTGCGTCGAAACATCCTCCTTTGGACTTTAATGAGCTAATTAATTTAACAAATTTAATAAAAGAAAGAAATGTTTACGCTGATACTTATTAACAAAACAAGGCACAGTTATAAAGTAATTCCTGTCACACATTTCTAGACCACAGTAAAAACACACTGTTGTTAGAGTTACCTTTCAGTGATTACGCCTTAAAATGTAATGAAGAGTACGGTGGTCCCAAAGTTTTGGCCGACAGTGTATGTGTATATAACATTTGTTTGATCGATTAACTTTGGAACTGTACACTACACGTATTGAACAAATTGACACAATCCAACACTTTCGACAGAGAAATTACTCCAGGCCTAGCGTTAAACAAAACTGTAATATCCTCCAAAATTGTTACGATTTTAATTTTCGTGATGTCTGTAATAAATAAACTCTAGTGAGAAGGGGAACGGTAGATGCGCGGATTATGGAATCTGTGCTTTTTTTTGAGAAAGTTTCGATCATCGCGGACCGTTACGCGATTACCAAGGCAAAAGGGGAACAAGGAATTCTCGTTGAAAGGAACTCGAGCCAAATCCCTTGAGATTCAAGCCCTGCGTCTCCCGTGCGTTTTACATCTAACGATTTGGGGCATCGATTTCTCTTTCAATTCCATCGCGTAAATTGTACATTAAAAAGAGGCGAAAAAAAGGGACGCGATGCATGTCCATTATACTCCAAAGAACAAAAGGAACGGCGTGCTTTGGTGCCTCGCAAGAATCCCTGCTTTTTTTTCTGTCATTTTTTTTTTCGTTGCACGGCGACGCCACGGGCACCAATTATTCAACCCTTTCCTCGCTCGCAGGACCGCCGCCTCCGCCGCCGGTGTTCCGTGAAAAATGCGCAACGACGTTTCCTTAAGTAAACGGAGGTGTCCTAAACTCGACTGTACAGCGGAGCGCACGAAATTTCCCGGATTAACCGAAATCTTGTTTCAAGGAGATCTCGTGAAGCGAGCCACCCTATTCCAGTCTTTTCTTGTTCCACGGGAACTCGCCAAACGATACCGTATGCTTTCAACGTCAAATCTCACGGAAACTTGAACGTATCGCTTTAAACGCGCATTGTGTCACTCACGCAGTTTTAGCTAAGCCAGTAAACACCGGGCCGGTGTTAAATCCCCACGTCCGTTAATGCAGGTCAGGCTAATTATCTCCTGAAATTTCACCAACTTCCTTTTTTCATCAAATAATTTTCCTCGTATTTGAAATTCTGCTTTGGCGGTTCGGAAGAAGTGAATTATTGAGCACACCTTGCGTGAGTTAGTTTAACTAGACTATTTTACAGGGTATCTGCCGGGAATTAATACGTTCAGCGGTGCAGTGAAAATTGACGTACCCTGCCGGAGATCTTATTATTTGTTATTTTTAATATAAACTCGGAAAGGAAGAAGTTTTTAAATATTTGATCGTATAATTTGTATTTTATACTATTATTTCGATATTAATCATGCTCAAAATTTTATGAGGAATAATAGTTGTTTCATTAACGCGTTGACTGTCACACTGAAAAATACCATACTTGACCATACACCTTATAATTTATTATTTTTAATATAAATCCTGAAAGAAAAAAGTTTTCAACTATTTGATTGCATAATTTGTATTTTATACTGTTATTTCGATATTAATCATGCTCAAAATTTTATGAGGGATAATAGTTGTTTCATTAACACGTTGACTGTCACACTGAAAAATACCATACTTGACCATACACCTTATAATTTATTATTTTTAATATAAATCCTGAAAGAAAAAAGTTTTCAACTATTTGATTGCATAATTTGTATTTTATACTGTTATTTCGATATTAATCTTGTTAAGAATGTTATGGGAAATAATAGCTGTTTTATTAATACCTTGACTGCCGCAGTGAAAATCACCGTACCTGATCAGACACACTATGAAATACATTATGGTACACTGATGGTTAAGTACAGAAATATTTAACTACATGACCGTATATCTGTCATTTTCTGCGATTATTCTGACACTGACATCAATAATAATTTTATGAGAATTGTTACTTTCTTAATTCTGTAATGTTTTACAATTTACATTTAAATTAAATCAGAGGCGCTGGTCGCGGATGAATCCCACGGTATCCAGCGAGATAATACATCTCAGCTAACAATAAATCATTAAAATTTGCTTTAGATCGTTGAGAAATTATTTAAACAACCGTATTTCTCTTTTAATTTCGGCGCAGGAGTTATAGGAAAACTTTGGAAATATTTGTATGGTCTATGATTAACGATAGAAATATCGATAATTATCGACGTCGTAAATTATTGATAACGGCGGTAAAATATCGGTGTTCGACGGTGGGTAGACAGAAATGAACTTCGTTTGCGATAATCAGCGAAGCTTGAACGTATAAACGCAATTATTGATCTTTTTTGCTCGGCCGATGCACGTGCTTTCTCTGTGTACAAACCAAACTTCATACGCCAAGAGAACGGAACTTTCAGTCAACGTAAACTCTAAGTCGTTAGTACATTTCATGCGATTGCTTCAAACAGGTTGAGTTGGTTGGTTTCCGTAGTTTTATTGTGTTCCAAGCTAAACGGAGTTTCAGCGCCATACCAGCGCCATGTAAATTCACGTTTTATTTGATTTCCACAATTATACAAACGCGCGATTTACATACGTTTAAGCGATTTTAGAAAATTATTAGTGCGCCGTTACAGACCTCATACTCTATTCCAGTCCTTTTAAGTTTATGCACGGTGCTCCGGAGTCGAGTAATCGAATTGTGCTGATACGCCGTACGAGTGGGAATAAGAAAAATATGTCATTTACGATGTTTTTTTCTGTCCACTTTATTATCTTTATTACTTCAAATAGTAAAACGATTTTCAACAGTGCTGAAATAGCGTGATTAACGATTTTTATCTTGTAAATAATTTTTTTTATGTTTACACTGTAATTAATATGTTTCTACACTACTGACTTAATTTTATTATTATATTGTTGTAGCTGGTAGAAACTCGAATTTAGGCATGCATGATCTATTGACCTGGAAATGACTATGAAAGAAAAAATTATTGGTATTTCGACAAAAATTGGAAAGTTGAAAATATTTAGTCTTTCTGTGGTGAATGTTTATTTTAAAAAATGTTGGAAATGATTTTTAGCAAAAATTCTTCGTTTGTGTTCAGCTTGGCCTCTGCTATTCAGAAGTAACAGATTGTGAGATTTCAAAAAACCAACATTACTTTTCAAAAAGTATGTATAATAAATGATGTCCCATTTTTTACGATTAAACGATTATTTAGGAACTATTACGATATCTGGCATTGTTATTGACTTGTAATTAATTACATGATTCATTCTGTGACATTATTTGTGAAACTGAGTTATTACAGGACTGGGTTTCAATGAATATTTCATACGTTACAACGTAATAATCTAATATTACGACGATAATAATAATGACATAGCAAAACCTGAAAAAAATATACGATTCTATAACAAACAGTTTTTATATTATGTTCATAAACTTTTACACATTTCTGCGCACAGACTGCTAATGTAGTCATATTTCGATTCATGTCAGAGCCATATGTATAATAAACAATTCATCAAAAAATGTAATCTGTACCATCAAGAATCCCTATTCATAGTTTATAATCTCATCACATTTGTCCCTTACCCTCCAAAGAGTTCGGTGGAATGTCCGAAATATTTCTGTAGTATACTGATCATATTATAGTTAAAACGTTTCTGTCAAACTTCAAGATTGATAGGAATCGCACAATTCATATCCACCGACCTAATCCTTTTTTTCATGTCTGCTTGCAGGTTATGTACTCAAATCGTGATCCACGTCAGGGTCGTCTGTATAATAAACAATCCACCCCAAACCTATAGTTGTTTATATCAGGAATCCATAATCATAAGTCGTAATCTCGTGATGAATTTCTATCGACCTCGAAAGGGTTTATTTCATCTTGTTGGTGCACATGAAATGTTTGAAATGTTCGTATAGTATATTAATATTCAATCGACAATACCATAGTTAAAACACTTCTTTCTTGAAAATTAATAGTAATCGAACATTTCATGTCCAACAGTCAAATTTTTTGTTTTTATGTCTGTTTATAGACCATATACTCAAATTATGATCCACACCAGGACTCCGTACAATAAACAACCCACCAGAATTTATAATCTTTTATATCAGGAATTTCCCTGCATAGCTCACGGTCTCATGATATATTTCTATCGACCCCGAAAGACTTCGGTGCATGTGAAATGTCCGAAATATTCCTCTGGTATGCCAGTATTCCAATAATATAATTAAAAAGTTCCTATCAAACTTAAAAATTGAAGGGTTCATAACAAAAAACAACCCTTTCAAAGTATACGATGTAAGCACAACTTGATGATTTAATTGAATACCGTTCTTCCGCGACATAATTACGAATAACACCCACAGCAATTATGTAATATGTTGAATATTTTGTTAAAACAAGACATACTGAAGTAATTTGTCGCTGTCCAGAAAAATGACAAAAATTGACAAGGGTCGTTCTTGTTGCGAACCCTTGAATTAGTAGGAATCGATCAATCATGTCCACCAACCTAATCCTTCCGTTTCTACCCTCGCATAAACCGTGTATTCCACCAAAAAATACAATCTCCATCGTCGACAACCCCTTCGTACCTCACGATCCCTTAACATTTTCCTTACAACCTCAGAGAAACTTGGTCCAACAAACAGAGGCAACGAGCAAAATCAATAAGCTCAGTTGTATACATAATTATCGATAATTGATAAGGGATGGTACAGGGGTGGTCGTAGCGGAGAGTCTCGACGATCGTTCGGCGTGGAAGGTCGATTCTTGACTAGGGGATGCTGCACGCTCGCGACACGCTCGTTCTCTGGTTTCGCCTGTGCGTGTAGGTGCGCGTGTGTACGCGCCCGCGTGCACGCGCCCGTGTGCCTGTAATAGAGGCAAAAGGGATACGCTTGCGCCGGACGATGTCTACCCCATCTTCCCGTTGACTTCGGGTGAGGGAAAGCGGGGCGTGTGCAAGGACAGATGGCAGGGCGTCTCTCCCGGGCCGTGTCGCATGCACGCTATCAGTTTCGCTCGGATGTTCGTACACGAGTTTTATCGCGCTCCATCCGCTACCTGTATAAAACGCGTTCGTCGAACACACCGCCTCGACAAAGCTCTCCCGTCGCCGTCGTCGTCCTCCTCCTCTCCGCCGTTCGCACGTCCCTCGAATCAAGGAAATCGGATCGTCCTCGTAACGTCTGCGTGTGCTCCCTCGAATCGAATCGATTCGCTCGGGAAGAGATCGGTTTCGCCCTCGGTGAACCGACGGATTCCGTTCGATTTCGCCCGATAGAATATTCCGGCCTGCAATCGTCCGGATAGTCCTGTCACGCGGCGAAAGAGGATACGGTTCCACCGCACGAGCACACCGACCGTGCTCGATTAGCAGAGAAAGGAAGACCAAGAGGGAGAGAGAGAGAGAGAGAGAGAGAGTGAGTGAGAAAGAGAGAGCGGGAACGATGAGAGGAGGGTATCGAGGGAGCGACGACGATGGGAAAGACGTGTCGAGGACTATTTCTATGCACGGCATCGTGTAAATCCCGAGACGTAATGGCGACATCGAGCGAAACAACCAGCGAAAATCGGATGTCATCGATTCGACCGACACGTTCAGCACGATTTCGATCACGCCGCGCTGCCACGTCCCGGTATGCAGCATAGAACGCTCGTCACTGGATTATATCGGTGCACCGACCTGCCAGAGGATCGACGCAACGCGGAAGGGATAATTCGGGAATAATCGAGCAGTGAAAGTACGTGGACCGTTTTGAGGATATCAGAGGGACTGTGGTGCGTTTCGCGAGGGACCACGAAACGGCGTATCGAACGACCTCGTGGATCGACTATGAGAGAGAGAGAAACAAAAAATGAAGGGTTTGTTTCTTGTCCTGAGTCTATTGTTTTCGGGTAAGTGGTCCGCCGTCACTCCACGTGCGTTTCAACGTTTCAGCTAGATTGTTCTTTGGTCCGAAAGAAATCTTACAGAAAATTCGTTTGCTTTTCATTCTTCGAGTGTATTTGAAACCGCTCTTACGGAAGGATAGCTGTTGCAGTGATGCTGGTTTATGAGGGTAGGGCGGCTTTAAGTGTCACGGCAGGGCGATAAAAACAAAGGAACGTTTATTATAATAACGCTGGCGAGGCATGCTTCATTTTTTCGCGATACACAGCGGAGAACAAAACGACAATGGGCGATACCTCAGTGCCACGTACTACGAGATAAAGTAGTTTCTGAAACTACCACGAGAAACATTAGCACCTACTTTAATACTTTATGACGAAGTGCAAGGCGTGAACGTTTGTACGAGAAAGGGGGATATACTGGGTGTCGGTGAGTTACGTGCTTGCCAAACTTCACGAGCGTATTCCACTCTTAAGGATAAAAAAAAATCGTATAAACATTTGCCCAGAAATATTTCATTTTCGAGTGGTAAATACGTTTCCCACTTTTTAAATTACAGTTCTGCAAAAATAATTGGAATATTTCAGATACGTGTATTAGTGGGTTGAGTCACAAATAACTTCCAACATATTACAGATTTTTTTCTTTCTAAAAATTCAATGTTTATTGGGGTATTGATTTTTGTTTCATGTTTGAAGGTAAAAATCCCTAAAACTTGGGCATGCTACAGAAGCAACAATAATCATCCTTTAATAAATTATCAATAAATTTAAAAGACAAATCGGAAGTTATTTATGACTCAACCCAGTATTATCAGTTTCTGTGTTAGTAGTAAACATAACAGAGCTTGTGGTAATCGACTAATTGTAAGTCGACTTTTAATATTTTTTTTTTTAAACAAAAGGGGAATAATACTCGGTCTAAGATTAAGCTGTACGAATTTTGCAATCCTTGAAACATTTTTCGACGCATAAAAAGTGTTTATGACTTGGAAAGAAAGCGTTTGTGGACAAATGGTTGTCGTATCCTTTTTCATTCTTCAGGTGAGCAGAATATGCTCGTAAAGTTTGGTCGTCCATTTCGGAAAGATATTGTGTATTTGGGAGTGTCCCGTTATGAAATGTCAGTAGCTTAAGTACATACTCTATAATTCTGAGCAAAATAGTCCTAATAAACTGAGCGTGCCCCCGGGTGAATCGTTTTCGGATTATGGTCATTCGAAAGTTGCAGAACTGCCGCTCCGAGTTGAAGGCAACGAACATAATATTTGAAATCTTTCACCCCATCTGGGTCGAACTTATTGAACTTAGGGAAAAGTAATTCAATTCTTTTTTCCGTGTATATTAAATAAAAAATGAAAAATTGAGAAAATGTCAGAAATCTCTAAGAAAAATCGCGCACACTAGAATAGCTGTAGTAAAATTACGGTAAAACTATAACAAAACGTTGTACATTTGTTAAGATTATTTGAATTGTACACTGGACTGTAGATACAGTCATTCTTGTGTACAAGCAAATTCTGAAATATTAACACATTAGCGGTCGAAAAAATATTTTGTGAAAATTCGTCGCGTTTGCCAGTTTTGCAGGATTTTAGTAAAATAACAAAATACTTTACGTTATTCATTCTTATCGCTCATTTTACATCTTTTTGTAAGTACTTGGCTGTTGATACTTTTTCAGTGAAAAATACGCTCATTTATTTGTTTTACATGCGTATTGTTTTCATGGATTAATTCATGTGTATGCGACAGTAGACATCAAAGTGATCAGCGCATCGCACTAGCCACTTTCACGCAAGAATTATTTTATTTGTTCAAATGTAAAAATTTCAAATTCCTTACATAGATTTCGTAGTTTTTATAATATACATCTCGATGAAAGGTGTAAATAAACTTTATAAATCTTTCTCGATGAATTAAATAAAAAATCTCATAAATCAAGTTTCCTATTATAGTACACGGTTGAATAACATTTTACAATTTCCTGCCTGAAAGATGTACTTTCAAATCGCGATTCAGATTCACTGTTTCTATAACGATACACTGAAGTAACGTAGGTGTATGAAGTAAAAGGGCTGCCTATGGTAGTCGGAAAAGTTTCCGGACACTCGAGTTTTCAAAAAACCGCTCGTCCAGATCGTGAGCTCGCCTCGTCAGTAGCACGGACCAACTGCTTCATGTATCCGTGGTAGAAATAGTCCATCGGTGTAAGATCGGGTAGCCTAGCAGACTTGAAAACTGCTTCCCTACGGAACTGGTATCCCTATAGCAATTTTCGAATGTCTGTAATTAAAAAACGCTTCACCCGAGAGCATGTGTTTATTAAAATTTCTTTGCTCTGCGTTATTTCAAGAATACGTGGTTAAGCTACTGATAAAAGAAGATGGTCTCCTTAACACTTTGACTACAGTATCTTCCATCAATAACGTATAGATTCAATCATTACTTATTTAGCCACGAACAGATTGGTAAATTTTTCTGACAAGGTTCGAAAAAGTCAGCCTGCAATTATAAGTCATATTGAATTTATATTAAAGTCTGTGAAGTATGTCGTTTTTGGTTAACACAGTGAGGTAATGTCGAGGAGCATCGCATAGGGGAGGCACAATGAAGTGAAAAATATTTTACCAATGTAGTACTGCAAAATCATATTTAATGAGATAAATGTTGTTACACAGAGTGCCAAATAAACCAACGTCTGGCATTAGAAACATGCTAAAGTATAGCAGGAAGAATTTAAGACGTTAATAACTAAACTGCGGATGTTCATGCAAATATACATTTTTGAAGTTCAATATTTTTTATGTTAACCTCTTAACGCACTCGCCCGAGTTAAGTCGGGCTTAAGAAAACGATTTTTTTTCCGCGCGCCCGAGTTAACTCGTGAGACCTGCAATTTTGGTTTTCTGTATAAATATAACCAAATATACTCGTTAGGCAGTGTTGTGCTTATTTCCTCTCACCCGAAAAAACACTAAAAGCTTATTTTTTAATATTTTTTTTTATCCTTTTCAAATTTTTTTTTGGTGCCTGAGTTAACTCGGTTAAGCGAAGTAGCTGCAATTACCACAGTCTTTTTTGCATAAAACAACATTTTTGTGTTTTTTTTTTTCAAAATTTGTTAATGTTCTTTTGTATTTTAAGAAAATAGAGAATATAAAAATTGGTGAAAAAACGACCGCTTTTTAATTTTTAATTGGTGCGTTAAGAGGTTAATGCGGCCATAGAATCGAAAAAACTGTATCTTGTTCGGTAAATGTTTAAAACATGTCTTTTCTATCTTTTTCCAGTTTTAAATGTGCCTTTTTTCAAATATTTGGGTGCGTTAAATTGCATAAACATCCGCAGTCTATTAATAACGTTTCCTGCATGACTAAGAGAAAAGTTTTCTCATAATGGAAACACAAATACCAAGTCGTATCTCTGACATCCGCGAAGTTTACGTGAGATTAATCTCGCCAGGGATACTGACACGTATGCGTACGTTTAATTTTTTAAAAACTTACATATTATCATCATTGAAATAATCAGCATTGTCTCACATAATAGTTACATATGTGCTCATTGTCTTTCTCCTTGTTAACCAATTTTATTGGCAATAGCTGTCAGCTTATAGTGCATGAATATAATTTTAGGGAATTTAATAATATTTCTTCAATTTATTGGAAATTAATTGGAATGGAATTTTCACATTAATTATGCGTTTTCAATGTTAAATTTGTAGAACGATTTTTCGCTCATTTTACCTCTTTTAACATTCTGTGAGCCGGAAACACAACTTAATGTCCGTATATGTCTAACCCCTGCAGACCGGAAACAAAAAAAAAATATGAATAAAATTATATCCTTAACAACATTAAGTCAATTAGGTTTAATATTAAAATTTTAATGCTACGGTATATTGAATTATCGTAGTTTCAATTACGTATTCATACTTGGTTCAAATTTATAATATTGATGCGCACTTAAACATATATTCATTTAATGAATAATAATTAAAGTATTCGAAAATTTGAGGGGATATTAGTAATAGAATTTTTGGTTATGTGAGTTTTCATTTTTATCTGCTTTTTATTCAAACGATTGAATTACAGAATTATTGTTTTACAAATAAATGTAGATTTATAAAAAAAAGTTGTGTTTTGGCGAAACATCGTACCATGCTGCCGTTACTTTTTATTTGAAAACATTTTTCCACGGTTTTTACATGCGGAGATTATCTATAGAAGTAACTGTGTTCCAATTTTCGTTTGTTTCGTATTTTTCGTGGCTGTTACAGTTTAAACATACCTATAAATTAGTTTATTCTTTCTTGCAGCAGCAAACGGAAACAGGTTTTACAGATAATTCGCCTTATATTACAAAATAAACAAATTGTTTATTTGAGCCCACGTATAATAGGCTCATATCTTCACTGACCCGTATGTTTTACTCATATTATAGAACATGTCGGGAACAATTCAAGTTTTAATTCCTCAAAATACACCACTCGTCAAAGTGTTCAAACGTAATACAATTAAAGATTAAAAATATGATTTACCAACCTTCCCATTATTTTTACAAATACACTAATTACCAATAGTTCGGAATCACTGTGAGAATTAAGAGAAACAGGATCTTCTTAAGAAAAAATGAACAGCTTTAATACTTTGACTGCCACGCTGTGTTAGCTGAAAACTGCAAACTTCCTACATTTTTATGCAGAGTGAATATACCCCAAAATAATATGTTTTTTTAATCAATGATATTAGCAAATTTCATAATTCTTCTATTGGTTCTATTGGACCTGCTTAGATACGTTTATTTACGTGACGGGTGATTAAATAAGTAATGATTGAATCGAAGTGTCATCCATATCAGGGTACCACTTGAGTGTCAAATTGTTAAAATAAACGCTCTTAAACTAAAATATACTCTTGTTAACATCTGATATATTAACGATGGGTTAGTACAAAATTGATCGGGATATTCGATTTTGTTAAAAAATCAGCAAGTGGTCCCATACTTTCGTCCGACAATGTACATCGAAATTAAAATTCGTCGGAAATTTCGAAAGATACGACTCCAACAATATGTCACCTATCCTTATCGCGCTGAGCGTATCATCTTCTTCACACACCGTGTACGTCTCGTGCGTTTTACCGGGTCGCACTTCGGCACACGTTAAAATGATTTCTTAGCCTCTTCCGGCCGGGGCGAAGGTAAACACGGGGGGTTAACGAAATTCCGATAACGAACGGGGAAACGTGGCGAACACTCTTTCCACAGTGCGGCCCCGTGAGCTTTCAGATTTCACGGTGAGACGGTGCCCGGGAAATAAGCTCTCGGGTCAAAGAACAATCTACCACAGCAATCCGGAGATTGAAACGATCCCGACGAGCCTCCTCCGCCGACTGAAAAGCGGCTTTTCGTATTTTTTTCTTATAGCGCAGGGACTCGCCCGCGGTACGTCCGACGATCACGAAATGCACGAGAATCACGCGCTGGAGCCACTAGACCGAGGACCTTACTTCGAGGTTTCAGCGTCACGAAATGTCACCGCGTTGGTTGGCAAAACGGCCACCCTCAACTGTCGAGTGCGAAATCTGGGCGATCGTACGGTAGGTAATATATGTGGGTGTATGTGCATGTGTGTGTGTGTGTGTGTGTGTTTGTGTGTTGGGATGCAAAATATCGGTGCATAACAATAAGACCCTTCGACTGCCTCGCTCGATTTTCCCGCAAGGACATGTTTGCGACCGTCACAAGGGCTTTCTCGATGGCACCGAATTTAAAGGGGTATTTTAGAGGGAACAGTTTGGGGATTTTTTTTTGGAAAAGCTAGAACGCACATCTTTGTGAAACTTTGCAAATCTATTCATGTACATTCGCAGTATTTTCATGAATTTTTGTAGATTGTTATTACATAAATTATAGTAATTATTTACCGGGAAAGTGCATAGACATGTTGAAGGAATTGGCTTGTGAGATAACTGATGCTGAAGTCATCTGACGTTAAAAACTCAAGAAGCTCTTAATTAGTATGGTGTGGCTATCGCTTCAACTATGGAAAACGAACATAAGGGCTTTCTGACAAAATAGCATCAATCTTAAGAATGAACACTGATTTTTTATTAGTGTTTTGACCTTTAAACCAATCTAAAAATTGTTAATATTGGTATACTTTGTTTTTGGTACGTATTTATAATGGCGTCACAAATTTTATTTAATTAAATACTGTTGATTCTTACGAAACTCTGAATAAATTTAGTACTACAGCAACAATGTAGAGACTCAAGTTTCCGCTTGCACAGTTGAATACTTTCTTCCTTTACCATTAATACTAAAAACCGCGAATTAAGCGCGTCTGGCTAGGTATGGCTGTTTTCACTCTCACATTCAACGGGTTAAGTGTGAATAATGCGGGGAAAAATTTTAATTATTTCGTGGAATAACTTTCACCTGATACCATTATTACAATATTATTTTTGCTCGATACTTTACAAGAATTAGTACAGTAATAAATATAAATAATCATCTTATTTTAGAATATAAAATAGACGGTGAAATGAAATGAAGCAGACAGTGTCCATAATCATAATCTTAGCTTTTTAACTGACATAGCACGATCAATTTTCAGATGTCCGGTTTTCGCGTGATCGATGTTCTACTATAGTGAATTTATTTTCAAGCCAGTCATGAATAACTGAAAGGCAAAGTGCGCTGCTCAAAATAATTAGAGGATCATATACTTAAACGACTTATTATTTATTAACACGTTGAAGACCACAGTGGAAAATCCCGCAACTAGCCAGACACACGATATTACACGCAATTTATTAACATGTATCGTTGAACATATTAATATTTCCTTATTCGACAATATAATTTTTATTTTGTACATACTATCATTGTAACACAGATGTAACTCAAAATTTCGTTGGGGTAATCAGTTATTTAACGAAATTAAAATTGGTACGTGGGTCACCGGTGGTACACGTGGCCATCAACGTGTTAAAGTGTCAGATACTACAAACGCTGTAAATATTATACACAATAAACATGAGACGGCTGTGGTAAAATATAAGATGCAGAATATATTTTTCATTACTGATACTTGATAGATCATTTAGAACTACTAAAATCCCTGAGTCTCTAACAGTTTCGAACAGTATAGAATTAGACGATCGACAAATGTCTGTTGATGAAAATTCAATAACTTTTTACATCGATTAGAGTGTAATATTCCAGCGTACATCGGAGGGACCCAAACGCTGCTGCGAAATTATGTTTACTGACTGACAGACTCGTAACTAACTAATGAACAGAGGTAACTGATGCACGGACGTGTACTGATCGACTCGCGTAACTATCTGGAAATGCCTAACTTCGAATATACGGGCGTGTGCATAGTGTCTCGGAGCTGCGCGATCAAACTTTGCCAATATTTTCTATGTGTAGAAATAACATGAAAATGTTATATGAATATAGGTACAAAGACGCTTTATTACAGAATCATTCTATTCTATTAGGTCATCCTGAAAGTCTACAGAACGAGTCACCCAAGACTAGAATACGAAATGTTACGATAACAAGAATTATTAATAGTGCGTTCTTGTTCATAACTCAACAGTTGACGATATTAAAAATTGATAAAGAAGTAAAAATTATATCATTATCACTAATGTCAACTTTTTAAGGACGCACGGAAATAATAAAAATGGGAAATAATCCAGAGTATACTTTATTCCAATTTTAATTAAAATCTAATTTGCATAAATCGTTTACTTACTTTTCCTCTTTTTATACGTCCTGTCGGATAGGGCTCATTTAAATCACTCGACTTTAAAGAGTTAATAACCACTCTATAAGAGTGGCAGCAGCAGATTAATGAACATAAAAGTTAGCTAAGCAGTCCTCAGTTATTTAAATAAATTTCCGTGAAACGAAGCTTCGGAGGTAAAATGCTGTCGCATATTTTTTATTTATGTCTGTATGTGGAATAACCATTTCTACCATGAATTACGACTCACCTTGTATTTCCGTTGCAATATGCTCTGAAGCGTGTCTGCCTATACACTATACCATTTCACTCGCGCTCTATCTCTCCTTCTCTCTCTCTCTCTCCATCTCTCCTTTACTGTTTTCCTCTCCGTTGCACGCATCGTCGATACGATGTTACATCCCGTTGAAACTTCCTACATGTATATAGTTTTGAGAATACATTCGAAGCAACATTGCTTACACTAATTAAAGTTCTGAAAAGGCGCTCGAGTTAATTAGTACCATCGTGTAAGGGTTTGTAGTCATGTTAACGTTTACCTATTCAGCAACGGATTAAAACGCCTTTTCTATAGCAATACAACGAAAATTTCTATCTCTCTCCCTTTCTCTCTCGGCGAATATATTCGTGGAGATGAATGATCAACTCTTTAACAATTTACCTTACGAGTTTTCTAACGATTTCGTGCGAGAATGTTCGCTATACGAGCCCTAGACTGCTCTGATAAATGAAGAGCGTCTGTCAACACGTGCAATTCGAGTTTAACAGTCCTCTGAAAGGAAAATACGCTGTAGTGCGAAACCTTAAAAAATTGGTACACAAGTGGGTCTCTGTTTGTGACGTTATCAATCATGCTCTGTGTCGCGAGCGTTATCGTTATTGTAAGGCGAGAGGTTAAGTACGAAAGGATTTTCATGAAGAAGAAGGGATAATATATTGCTGGATACGCTTAGACCTTTTTTTACAATTTTGAATAATTCTTCATAGTCGATCGAATACGTGTAATGAAAAAAGTATTGTGTGTTTAATATTATCAAATTTTTGATCGATGTTCTTCATGTATATAATTCTTTTTATTTGTAATGTCTCATCTAGAGAAATTATGACAAGCGTTGAATTATTTATTATCGCTGCTACTATTATTGAATGTTGTTAATATTTATGATCTTTGAGCGCTATGTCGGCATATAACTACTGGCCAAAAGTATGGGACCACACCACAAAAAAGACAAACAGTTTGATTTTTTAAATATCTTTTAAAAGGAGTATAGAAGCAAATTCATTTTCTTACTTTTTAATGCGTTTGATTCAGTATTTTACAAAAATTCACAAAACATCCTTCAAATTGCCAGTGGAACATTAAATCCGTCGCAATCATCTTTTATGACATACGTCATAAAATGTAACTTCGGACCAGGTGTTCCCATACTTTTGGCCGCAGTGTATGCTCGCGTCCCCCAAGAGTCATCAGCATAGACTATCGACGTATATATACGTCTCATAAATTTCTTTGGCTCATATTTTCGACACTGGCGAAATTATTAGATTTTCTGCCAAATACATTCACTTGCGATCGTATAATCGGGATTCTGTTTACTTTATTCTGTGTTTCGTTCCAAATTTATTCACAAATTCCAAACCACGGCACGGTATGCAGTATATCAACGAGATCTCGTCCACAGGAAGTGTTTAGCTTCGAATTATTCCGCACTCAAAGGGCTAATCTGTCTACGGTATTTGAAGCTTTCACAGTTCAGTAAAACCTCTCATACGCAAACACCCATTATCCGACTGTTTTACTTCCCGAACACTCCACTATCCGGATTTTCTATTATACAAATAGTACATCCCTCTTATTAGCAAGTAGTAATACGCTGTACGCGCACATTTCCTCTCCTATCCAAATACGTTAAGATTATTCTAACCTTTTCCTTTTATAATAATTAAAATGAATTCTCTTTACACAGTTTTAGCTTTACAGCTAATAAAAGTGATAGTACCAGTGTATCATGCATTCTAGAATAACATCGCGTTAGTCTTCTTTCTTTGCTTCATTCGGTTTAACTTGCAAAAGACACTACTCATGTTCCTGTTATAATTTACTATCGTTGTTCAGACACTATGTTTATTGCAGAATGAAATCTGTTACAATGATGATGCCGTATCTGTGTTTTTTAGTGACTGAATAAAGTGACGAAATTCTCAAAAATTCCACAAAACTTCTAACAGAAAGTCTCTCGGTGGCTTCATTTAAAGGCTCGATATTTTCCTCTCCTAGGGTTCGGAAACTTCGTGAGGGTGGAGAATTGGTTAACTACCCGAAACTCATTGCTTTTCACATTCGACTCTCCACCCTCTCGAGGTGTCCAGGAAAGGGTAGTGGGAGACGTTCTGAAGTGTTTGAGGACCACCAGGGGTTTCAAGCGTGTGCCGGAGCTGAGATGGAACGCGCACTGAAATTTGAGATATTGTCGGCATCGAGAAATATGAAATAAATAACTATGTACGACTGTAGAGGTACCCGATGCTCAAGATGCATAGCGACGCCCCATATCGCCGAGGCAGATGGCCCTCAGACCCTTCACGAGTGCCCTTATTATTTGTGACGTCCAACAATCTTACTCGGTTTTAAAATCTGTTTTCATCTCGAACCACTCTGTTGCGAATATATAAACACCAGTTATTTTGTTTGTACACAAAAAGATCTTGAGATCACCGTGTATTTCGGTCAACCGGAGTGTCACTGTTCACACGTTGACTTCCATGTCGTATTAGCTGAAAATAATACGCTTTTTATATATTAATTACAAAATGAATATAACTTCATATAGTACCATTTTTAACCCGTTGAACGCCGTGTCGGTCACTTAATTTAATTAAATAATTATTGATTGTCGCAAAATTCTGTGCAAACATCATACTGAAACAATAATGTAGAAGCAGAAGAATTTGCCTGAGTACACAAATCTTTTTTTTCTTTACGATTTATGTAAAAAATCGTAAATTATATCATGTCTGAGTAGGTATGGCCGTTTTCACTGTGGCGTTCAACGTGTTAATCAACAATACTAGCGATTTTCGTAAGGTTTATTAATTGCTTTGGACATCATCAAAAATTTTTCCTGATATTTTTCGTTAACAACTAAATAATGACTGATTTTTCTATATGCATCGAAGCTTTCCAATATTTACAAACGGTGCTGTACGTGTCATTCATACATGGCTGACATGGCAGCCAAAGTGTTAAATCGTGACGGCACATTCCTGTGACTTTATGTTGTTTTAATTTTTCTGAAATTGCAACTCGTGCGTAGAAGACGAAAGCTTTCCCAAAGTATATACAGTCTTGATACTACGAGGAATATTTTTAACACGTTCCCTGCCACGTGTACCATTTTTGGTACGCGCACCAATTTTAATTTGATCACATAACTACCAACCCTGATGCAATTTTGAGTAATATTCACGTTAAAATGATAGTAGAAATAGAAAGTGTAATATCAAATAGATGAACATTTGTACAATCAACTACGTGTATTAATAAATAGCCCTTCTTACGCGTCTGACCAATAACGGGATTTTCTACTGTGACAGGGAACGTGTTAAAATGGCAAGCATCGCTTACAAACTGACATAAATTCCTTGCCGTTCCACCCTCGACATAGTACTGGCTGTAACGAAATCAGATCTCGAGTCAGACTCGACGTAGCGCCGTAAAGGGTCAAGAAGCCATATTCGTGTGTCCGACCAGTCACAGAATTTTTCCACTGTGTTAAAAAATTCCAGTTCAGCGAAACATAGCCTCGTTATAATCCACACAGTCACACGATATCGATAATTGCTCTAGAAGATACATAGAATATCCTTCTTTGTGTGAACCGAAGCACTAATTAAACCTTAAGATAACGCAACGACAAAGATTCGGACGATGGACAGAATTGAAGTTGATCCATCCGGGGGTAACTACGTAACAAGCTGAAGCTCTCTCGTGGTACGGCTGGGGAAAAGAAACGAAGCTTTCGCGTCGGTCGTTCGCTATAAGCTCGGGCTCGTATCTGCCGGATAAATTTAAATAAAACAGCAGCTTCTGCCTTTTTTGTTTTCCGCATAATACGCACGACTGAGCGGTTTTTATTGTACGCCCGGCTCCTTCTCATCCGGTTCTTCTCCCGTTTGTTTTTGTTCCTGTACGGCATCGATAATACCGGGTGCGCGTTGTTTTCAGAAATACCTTTTTCTTCCAACGGGGCAGAAATTTCTCGCTGAAAGAGAATCGCGTTTCCCGTGAAGGGCGGCGAAAGCCGCTCGTGCAACTGCACTGAATACGCCGCCGGTGAATGATCCATGACGGACACGGTAAATACGACCCATTGAGTTCCAACGAAGCCGGGTTAACGTAACGCAGTTACGGAACACTTAAGGGCAAATCATTTCTGTTAACCCTTTGCGGTCCCGTATCGAGTCTGCCATGACGTCGGTTTTCGTCACGCTCGGTTCCCTGTGTCGAGGCTACCTCGACGTAGAAATTTGTGCCAACTTCTGGGAACGCACAGAGAGGGCTGTTTCCATCGAACAGCTGGTCAAAAGACTTTTTCCAAAATTTTGCAATGATTCCAAGAATGATTGTGTTCAAGAAGTTGAAGGCCAAATTCATATAGTGCGTTAACAATTATTTTGAGAAAACTAGTTACCATTGACCATTTCCTGCAAGACTTTTTAAATAGTAATCCACGTTATTCTTTTTATACAGAATATCACACCACTTTCATTTTGCAAATGCTTATGTGTTTATTTTTGATGAAGGATAGGTTTGCCCATTTATTCGTTTCATGTGAACGTTCTACAAATGAGTGAAGTCACGTGTACGTGACAGCGGCCGTCCAAGTGTTAACAGGGTTGAGTAAGTGAAACAAATGTTCATATGGATCTATGCATGAAAATGCATTATTGAAGAGTTACAGGCTTTTAAATATTCACTAGTAAAAGTGTTCGTTTCCATTTTATTTCATAGAAACCGAGGACGAGCTATGGAAATATACAGGGTGAGTCACGCAGTTGGAACGGTTTATAACTCGAGTTTGGTTCGAGATAAAAAAAAGTTGTACAGGAAAAAGTTGAATGGTGTATGAAAGTATATTTTTCTGTAAGCTCAGTTCTTTTATAAGTGCAACGATGCGACTAAAAAATGCACATGCCTGGTATTTTTAAATGGAAATGCATATTTTTTTCATGTGGATCCATTCTTCAGTGGCATTCTGCATAAAAAAGTATTAAGGTATAATCTTAGAAACGTCAATACTTCGAGAGAGATTTCAAGGTTTTCAATGTAATTCTCTGATAATTGTAAAAATTCATGCTTTACTTTAAATGTGTGTCGAGTGTTCTTTCGTGTGCCATTAAACGGAGATAAGCCTTAGGTTTTAAAAAAAAAGTGGATATTACTGCCTGCTACTCTGGGAATTTCAGGATTCAATTTCGCAGATGATGCATCGTGAATAATTATTTATATAATCGTTTTTATGTAAAAGTATGCACATACTAATGACTATTATTACATTTTCTATAAGAATTTAATCCAAACTAATTTGTTTCGTCCCAGTCTATAGCATAATGCATAAATTACATGATTATCATACAAATATGTGATTTAAGTGATAAAATAATTTTGGCTAACATTTCGATGCAAATTCCACAGCGTGCGACACAGGAATTTATGCTATTCCGAGGACCGATGCTAGCTATTCCAAGAATATTTCTGGTAGCATTAAGAATGTATTGTAGGCGATGCGTGTGACAGCCGAGCGTTAAAAACCTGAAACATGCTACGAGTCTCTTCACGTGTTTGCGTTTCTGCTTCGGTTTTCGTAGCAACGCAGTGAAAACCGTTTTTCGATGACTCAATCGTTTGTTTGATTCTTTCGAGAGTGGACGCACTGTTTTAAGAACAGTTGACCCTTTTACGTTGTCGCCTCTCTTCAGTTTCTCTTTATTTCTCGTCTCTACTCTACAAATTTTTATGGTATTCTCTACAACACTGGCTGCCAAACTCAGTTTGTCGCAGAACCCTTATACGATTTTCCAAAAATCGCGGAACCCATATTTTTCCTTTACGTACAATCTCCGCCACTCTAATTTTAATAAGACATTAATGGAAACAAAAATTGTTTTAGACGGAGAATTTATTCATATATAAAAAAAAACATAATAAATGAAAGATTAAAATAAAGGACAACTCTGTCGTAAATTGTTATAAATTTATAATCGTTGTGTAAAAATTATTAATAAGAAGAAGATTAATGTGAAGAATGTTGCTGCTTCTTGGACCCAGTAAATTTGATTAAAAGGCACCTTATCTCGTGGAACCTCAGAATTTTTTTGCGGATCGTTTGATGTACAGATAGAAATGTCAGTACTTCTACAGGGTAGATCACGTGATATTATCATCTTGATTTACGTCAGTATTATTATCTGTAGAAAGACATGGATTAAAGTAATGTTGCATTGTTTCAAGGGGGGCATCAGATGGGTGAAACAAAATTTGTTTAGGTGGAGATGCTTAGGAAATTTGAAGGAGACCTTTGATCTTTTAAATGGGAACATATGTTTTTTATAGCAGAATTATAGTACATTTTTTTTCTAAATATTACCATCTCAGGTCTTAAAAGTCAAGCTCTGGTAAGTGTTTCTAGGAAGGGCAAAAACTATGCAACATTAATTGAATCCATTTTTCTCTACAGATAATAATATTGACGTAAACCAAGATGATAATATCTGGTAACCCACACTGTATGTACGCAATAGAGTGGTACAAGATAATAACAAACAGGCTTTACAGCAGAGTTTAAATTTTTACGCAGGAATTTCCTAATTTTTATCCTGACCATGCGATTCATTTCTAGCAAGTGTACAGAGTTAAAAGAAGCGTTCCGGATTTTAAAAGCAGATAGCACTCGCGGAATGGAGGAAAAAAGTCCTACTAAACATGCGTCGAAAAATTAATATCGTCCGTGGTCTAAATAGTCCTCACATCATTTTTCCTTAAAGCAAGAGGGTCGCTCGTTCTGGTGCTCTCGCGCCGCATGAAAACGCCGGATTATCTGATTATTTCTTCTTCCAAACGAAGAAAAAACAATTCTGCGAACTCCAAAGTCTCTGCAAGCGTTTCTATGTGTCCTCCTTCCATTTTCACACACGCTTCGCGTCTCCGTACCGCAGAATTGCGAACTCTTTCAAATATTCTCGACTTTGCTCTAGCTATTCGACAGGTATTTTATGTTCTATGATATAATTCATCTGTGTCATTTGTCGGTGAACAGTTCACGGTGCTCTTAAGATACCTCCGTGAAAAAATGTCCAGGGGATTTAAATCAGGAGATCGAGGTGCCATGGCACTGGTCCACTCCGTCCGATCCATTTTTCACCGAAGATCCTATTTAAATGGTATCGAATGCTGAGTGCAAAATGAGCTGGAGCTCCATCGTGCATAAACCACAGTTCCACTCTTTCGCCAAGAGCCATACACTACCTCTCAAAAGCATTTGCCCACCTATATACGTACATTTTGTTGTACAGGGTGTCCCTGAAGTAACCATCCGTTTTGGTGAAACAGGGAAGGATCTAAATAATTGTTATATTGGCATAATTGTATGCACATTTCTCTACAATACCCACATATTCATAATTTTCCAAGTGTTTCCCACATTTTTTTATTAATATTCTATATTTTCTTTTCAGACTCGTATCATTGAGAATGAATATGCAAGAACGGATGTATGTATTAGATTGTCCCAAAAGTTCTTCTTGTAATTTGTATGCTCGGCTTTGTCACCACGATCAGTATTTTGCCAGGAAGTCAAAGGAATTTTGGAAAAATGACATCATGAGAATTCCGGAGAGATGTAGGAAGGTGATAAAACAGAATGGGTCGTACATACTTCAATAATATTGTAACGTTCATACACTTTTTGTACAGTTCATATTTAGTGAGACAACGAAACGAGCTCTTGGGACAACCTAATAGTAACTTGCAGGGTAAAAAGGTATGAAGTGTAATGAAATTAGAGAACAGTTTGAAAGAAAATTCCACAAAAGAGGACCTACGGACCAGGCTACTCGTGAATTATTGAACAAATTTAAGAGAACTGGATCTCTGCATGATGCGAGTGGATCTGGACAGCCAAGAAGATCTGATGACAGATCTAATGTAATTTCAACACACTTCATGACTCTTGTCTTGTATGCTACTACATAAAGCCGTCCTTGCACATTCATCGTCAATGATTCGGCTTGAAAAGAAAATATAAAAATTAATACGTCTAATGCCGTGGGTATTACCAGCAACCGGCACATCAAATTTAATTTAATTAACTAATTATTGATTGTCACAAAATTCTAAACAACTTCATACTGAAGCAATAATGTAGGAACAGAAGATCACGATTGAGTACAGAAATACTTTTTTCCTTTACAATTTATGCATTAAAAAAAGGAGTAAATGATATCGTGTCTGATTAGGTATGGCTGATTTCACTGTGGCTCTCAACGTGCAAACAAAAAAATATGGGAAGCAATTGGAAAATTACAAATATGCGAATACTTTATAGAAATGTGCATAAAATTATCCCAATATACCAATTATTTAGATTCGTCCCTTCTTTACCAAAATGGATGGTTACTTCAGGGACCCCCTGTATTATTAAGGCAATTGTTTTTTTTTCAAAAAACAGGTCTGTTTTCAACTGCTTTTGGAATATTTAATTGATGCAACTAATAAATGTTTCTTAAATACGTGTTGCTTTTACTGTATTCGCAGTAACGGCGAGTGAAGCAAATACTTTGGAGGGGTATAGTAATTTTACAAAAAACTACTAAAAAAAATATGTTGGATAATAGAATTTATTTCCATTGACGCACAGTTCGTCCTGGAGTGATGTCGGTTGGTCTGCTTCTCAACGAATTCGCGCAACCGCCTCGAAGTATCGACGCCCCTTTTCGTTTATGCACCGATGCCTATACTTTGCTCCATATCTTAAGAAGGTCGTTGGCCCAGCCTATCGAATTCTTGCTACTGCGGGCCTAACGTTTAGATCTCTTAGACATATCGTCTAAAAATTATGATAAGATGCGCCTGATAGACTGTTTGATAAAACAACAGGTTGTAAAATTTGATCGTCTACTTGCTTCAAGCGCAACGGAGAATTGTTTATAACATCCACGATATTAACTTCTCGACTCTTTTTATTAGCACTTTTTCCCTCCATTTCGCGTGTACTGTCTGCTCTTAAAGTCCTGAATTCTTCTTTTTACATCCTGTGTAATTGGTCTGTAGAAAACTTCGCCGGTTATAGCCTGGCCACTGCTTATTTTTAGTAAGCATCACGGATTATACAGGGTGTCCCAGAGTTTGCCGTACAAACTTCGCTGGTGTGTCCTATAAGTAAAGATAAGCCTAAAATTTCGTGTAAAAAAAATTCACAAATGTTTTGTTACAAAGTTATATCACAAATGTGAAACGTGAAGGATAGGATAATATTACTTCTCTTGCAATTAGTTCAATACAGGACAAGACGAGATACATCATTTTTATATTACCTATTGACACAAGGTATGTTTACTGATTTAATGTTTTTAACAAACGATTTCCAACATTAGTGGAAGATATACTTTTATCGATTCGTCAAAATGGCTGGCTACATTTAGGTGGGTGTCACTAATACCCGTATTTCCTGAATAAACACTATTTCCAACTGCGGATTGGTCGAAGGAGACCTGTCCCTTGGCGACAATGAACTCAATAGTACGTCGATAGCAGACTTGTGTCGATAAAGGCGGACGATCCTTCGAGATGCAAACATAGGCACAGCATTTACATGACCTTTCCTTTTTTTTGTTACAGCTTTGTAATAATAATGGAAACATTAGGACGCTCCGTATTATGCCTTCGCCTCATTAATTTCAGTCTCTCTCGGAACTCGGGCCATCTTGTACACCCTTCCTGGCATGCTTCCGTTTAAATTCTACCGTGCAAGCAATGCATAATAAAGACGGGACAATTTTCTAAAATAACGTAACGGTATCCAGAATAACAAGATCGAATAAATGTCTCGTTTCCGAGCTAAACAGATTAGAAGTTTCAGCGTGCGTGCAGCGGCGACAGAATTTTCCGCGGGACTTCATACTTACCAGGTCCGTGCATAATTTATCGAGCGGCGCCCTTTGAACAACGACGCGTCCTCTTAGCGTTGCAAGCGGGACGAGTAAATTTTCATCCGGCTCAACGAGCTTCCCGATCCGGATTCCGCTGTAATTGCAACAAACGCTTTAATGCTTCTGCTCGAATTTTAAACGGTGGCGTCGTAAGGCGGTCGTGCTTTAAGTAAGCGCAATTTAAAGCAGACCGGCGACTGCGGCGCAGGCTTTTCACCGTGCAGCGGTTTATCCGTCGCCCGCCGCGTCTCTCATTAATATTCCTTTGTGCGGCGGACGTAACCGATTATCGGTACGTCCTAAATACTAATTCATAGTCCATTTAGAAATACGCGCGGAAACGCGGTCTAACGAGCCGGTACAACAAACAGCATTAAGCCATCCACGGACAATCGATGACGGGCAGCGTTGATGGCGGCTGAAGAACGACCGGCCGTTTCTCTGGATTCTGCCATTGCAGCCGCCTTATCAATACGAGCCTGAATATACGGCGAAATAAATCGCTTACTTTCCTGAGACAAATGAATGTTTATTATAAATTGTTGTATAACGAAACGATGGGAAAGGTTTGGTTCAAAAATCCAAATTTTCTGATCCTTCGCGCCTTCATTTATTTAACTCTTTCGTTACTAAAGGTGACTACAGTCAGCCAACGTCGAACGCTCGCTGTTTCCTAAAGGTGACTATAATTACCCAACGTCGAATGCTCGCTGTATCCTAAAGGTGACTATAGTCGCCCGTGAAAATTTCACAGCATACCTTCATATCCCCAGGCTAACCGACATTCTTTTGTTCAATTGTATTTAATATGCATTTATTTCTAGTTCGGTATACAGGGTGGTCCATGCAATTGTTTCAGGTTATAACGCCGTTACCTGTGCAGTTACAGAAAAGTGTCAAAAGTATCGTAATTGTCGGCATTGATGTGTGTTGTCATAACATAAACAGATACGTATTCGTAAGGATTTCATTATTTAGCAGCAATTTATCGTAACACGAGTGCGAGACCCAAGAGTTTGAACAGTTATAATTGTATAAAATGTATTTCATGCAGAGTGAAAGAATAGTGCTACTAAATAATGAAATCCTTACGAATACGTATCTGTTTTTGTTATGACAACACACATCAATGTCGACAATTACGACATTGCCATGAATGAAATATTTTTTTAAAATATCTCGATAACTAATAATTTTACCTATGTACTCCAATACTTTTTTTACGCAGAATGACGAGAGGAATCTATCTACGTAAAAAACAGTATGCATTTCCACTTAAAAAAATAAAGCAATTGTTGATTGCACATGGACGATTGCACTTCTAAAAAAAACATGGTCCTACGAACGTAGTATTCTTTGAACCATTCATCTTTCTTCTTTGATATTTTTCTGTAACTGCACTGGTAACGGAGTTATTGCCTTAAACAATTGCGTGGACCATCCTGTATATTAATTTGAAATAACTTATACAAAAAGCAATAGTTTCCATAATATGACGAATTAGCAAATCTTACACTCTGCAGCAAAGTATACTCTCGCAGCTCAACTGTTTTGTACAGCGGCGGTATATTGACGGCCATCTTCGCCATAGCGAAAGGGTTAAAGAAACTTTCACAATGATGACATCATAATGCATGCGACTGGTTATTTCTACACATGTTCCTTGGTCGTCTCACTATATTATAAAGTTGAAAATATGAGTTCCATACATTCAAGGCATTTTTGATCAAAAGACCTTGAGTGCATAGTTAAACGCAAGAAGGCAGTGTTAATTCAAATGTCTAGATACTTCTACCAGTTCACAATGTCCGGTCAATTCGAATTCCACAGAAGTTTAATCAGTTCAACGGTCCAGGTAATTCACAGTTCAAAGTCCAAAGAAATTTACAATTCAAAATTCAAGAAAATTCACAATTCAAAGAAAATTTACAATTCAAAATTCAAGAAAATTCACAGTTGAAAGAAAATTTACAATTCAAAATTCAAGAAAATTCACAGTACAAAATTCAAGAAAATTCTCCCCCTTCTGTCCTACTGCATAAGAATATATAACCATATGTATGTACTATGCGGGTGGAGACTGCATTAACGAATCAGTGGCCACATCAGGCTCTTTCCGGGGAGGCTGTCCAAAGTGGAAATTCTGTCCATCCTTCGAATGGGGCGAGTGAATTTGAAAAAGTCCAAATGCTAAAGTCTTCCCCGAAGAGCATGATGCAGCCACTTGTACGACCGTGCGACGCTGGGAAATTTACGACACGTCAAGTGCTATTGAGGTACGAAGAACGAGCCCTCAGACGACTGGACAGGGTACATGATCCTAAAGTCCCGGCGTCTAGGGATGCTTCCAAGCATCTGGCAAATGTTCTGAATCGTTCTCTTTTGAAACTGTACAAATTATTTGAAGCCGACTCTGCCCTAACAGTCACTGTGTACTGTTACGTCGCAGTAAGGAGGACAGATTAGCAAGTAATTACTCGTAGTTTTCAGAGTACTAATAACTTTAGAAGTAACTATCTATTCAAGTTTCAGGGTTTGAGTGAAATACACGATGCTCAATGATAAAAAAGATTTAACATGTCGACTGCCCTGGGGTTATCCGTAACCGGCACCTAAAATTTTATTTAATTAAATGACCATTGATTTTTACTATATTCTGAGTAAATTTAACATCGCAATACTAGTATGGGCACGTATGTACAATATTGAATAGTTAAACATTTTTTTTTTCACGAATTATCCAGAAAAAAGGAATTTATGTCGCGTCTGACTAGCGATGGCTGTTTTCACTGGGTGGATGTCACCAGTAACCTGCACCTCAAATTTTGCTTCATTAAATAACTAATAATTCTTGTAAAATTTTAGGATAACATTAATATTGTAATAATAATATAAGATGATACCTATGCCTTGAAAGAATAAAATATTCTTTTTTTCTAGGATTTACACTTATTGTTAATATAAGACATATTGTGTCTTACTAGGTATGGCAGTTTTCACTGTGGTATTCAACATATTAATAAATAATAATATATAATATTAATAAAGTAATAAAAACAGGAGAATAAATGTACCATGGATTACCAAGATATGATAATACTGACATATTATAAGTATTCATAATTAAATACAGCACTGCTTGATAAATGATAAGGTTATTATATCCAGAGGTCCTGGATCACGTACAGGGTGGTAAAGCTTTTCATCTACAGGAATTCCACCTTTTGGACACCAAAAACTCCGGGAAGTCTGCTCAGTCTGTTGGCTGATCACACTTTATATTAGTCAAGGACAAAGAAAAGACGGTGGAGGGTGCAACGGTTAGTCGGCGAGTACTGTGCAAATATTTGGAAGGAGAAATTGTCGTATCACAGCGGAAGCGATAACACGTTTATAGTCAGGTTAAGACCGGCTGGTTGATCTTGCCTGGGTGTGTCATCCCATAACAGTACGATAGTATAGTCTGTAAATGCCCGGGGCATAATCCTCGCAGGGAACAGTTTGGCGAAAGATATTATCGTATCGCTCGTATGAATATATAATATTTCAAATATTGTATTTCCACAGATATTTCGAGACGTAAATTCGTTACAAATTTTCTAAGTCGAAAATGGAAGCTCTATCACCAGGAAACTTTTTCACACCACTGTACATTAATTAACACGTTAAATGCCGCAGTGAAAACAGCAATATCTAGTCAGACACAATATAATTTACTGTTTTTAATATAAATCGTAAAGGAGAAAAATATTCGGGTATTCAGTCGCGTTTTTATTTTCCTAAATTAATGTTACAATATGAACATTGGTCAGAATTGTGTACTAATAAATAATTATTTAATTGGTTTGAATTTGATGTATCAGTCACCGGTGACCACCGCGGCATTAAACATGTTAAATTCAGTAACATAATGACGCGTTAACGCATTGTCTGCCACAGTGAAAACTGCTGTAGCGGGTCGGACACGTGATTCCGTTTCAAATACAAATCACGAAGAAAAAAAACATTTAACCCCTTGTACTCGATGCCTCGTTACTTCCAACACGCCTAACTTAGAAACTCGTGTGGACTGATTCTATCAAGACTCTTTGTCTTAATTTTAATACAGTTACTACAGTAATGAATCTTCTATATGAATATGAAATGTAAATTATACAATATATAGGGTTGATCATTTAGTCATACATTCTTCACCTTACACTAACATTCCAACATCATTTCTCCTCGAACTCGAACCCGAACGAGTAACAATTGAATGAAATAAAATTACAGACACCAGTCATCAGGTGACTTCCATGCCACTCAACGTCTTAATAAAAATTTGCCGCTGTTCACCGTCATCCATGACGTATAACTCCAGTGTTGTTTCGGTGTGATGCCATGCGGCATGATCCATCTATACACCCTTAATTTTACGACGCATTGTTTTTTACAAACGTCCATCCACCTTGACGTGAAGGATCATTGCCGAAAGCCGTGATATTTTTTTACACGGCGCGCAGCGTGCGCGGGCGATCGAACAAAATGTTTGTCATCATGTAGGGGATAACGTTAATAATTATTTATTTGACAGTGGATCGGCGGTGCGAGCCGGGGGAATCGATGTTTGCGAGGACATCAGGCTGCGTAACCGGAAAACGTTAATTGCAGTTATCTATAGAATCGCCGTCGTTGGCCCGGTAACAGAGGACATTTCTTGCGGCCTGCACGCGGTATATGCGCGATCACCGATGCGAATCCACATCGAGATTGTTTTTCATGGAACGGATAACGCGAGGACACGTTACGGTTTTTAGCCGTGCCACCGCTCCCCTCCGAACACGCTGCATCGAGTTCATATCGTCGCTTCGTTTTCTTTCCCGCATCCGAAATAAACCCGGAATATATTGCTGGGTTGCGCTGCCATACCTGGCTATATACCAGTTTTTAACCGCCTTTTCAAAACATCGTGCGTGTTAATAGAAAGCTTTTTTCGAATATCTGAGTGGTTCCGGGATATTCTACTGTGACGTGGGTATTGTCATATCTACTGGGACATTCTATGATATTTCGTTTCGTACGTAAAGCATGAAGGAATAAGACATGTCGGGTAAGACACTAGGAACTGCCGTATAAATAATTTCTGATTCATGGTACGAGTTTCTGAATTCTTATCCTGACCATTCGATTAATTTCTAACAAGTATACTAATAAACATGTAATACCGCATCACCCTTTGAATATACGGTGTATGTGTGTGTGTTAATGGAAAGCTTCTTTCGGATGTCTGGCTAGTCATGGAGTATTCTACTGTGATGTGCGAATTGTCATATTTAGTCGGATATCGTACAATATTGCATTTTTATTTTTGTTATTATATGTTGAAGTCGCATCAACGGCTTTGGTTATCAGCGAGTATAGGGACTATTATACTATTCCTGTCAAATGATTGGCTTTCTTCATATGTCTGACTAGTTCAGGGATATTCCACTGTGATATTACCGGAACTGTCATATCTAGTCGGATACATAATATTTTGTTTTGTATATAAATTATGAAGCAACAAAATGTACAAGGTGAGCCACTTAGAAATTACCATATAAATAACTTTTGACTTGTTGATGTTAGCAAAAGGTTGTTGAATAAAATACGTTGTATTTGGAGAGCCTCATATGATAAAAAGATATAATTTTTTATGCGAGTTTTATTTTGCAAGATTTCAAGGTGATCTTCAAGTTTTCAAATTGTACTATGCAATGTGAATTATACGATTGAGAGTACTCGATAAACCGAAGAAAAAGAGTCTAATAAACATATGTTGAAAAATCCATATTAATCGTGTTATAAACAATTATGAAACTAATTTTTCTATCATTAAATTATTTACAGCTTGCTTAATATTGATTTTTCGTTTCATGTTTATTATACATCTTTTGTTCAGTTTGTGGAATACTATCTATCCTCTAATTAATAGCATACTTTCTAAAAATTATATTTTTTATTAAATGAGGCTCTCCAAATACAACATATGTTATTGAACAATTTTTTTTAACATCAATGAGTCAGATATTATTTTAGATGGCAGTTCCTACAATTAGCAACACACCCTGTATAACTATTTGTTTGAGTAATTGTTACGTTATATTATCAGAAGAACATCAGTGCTGTTCGGAATTGTGGGCTATCAGCTTTAAGTTATGAAAACCGTATTTTAGGAATTACGAAATAAACGAGATTGAACACTGAAATAAAAAATCCCTGTTTGCTTCAAACCGGTTAATTTATGGACCTATATTGACAAGGCATTTTTTGTTCAGCTTAATGAGCGCTATAACTCAACAAAGATTTGAACAAACTTCTGAAAACACCCCGTATATCAATGAAAAGCCAGTTTCAGATGTTCGGATAATTATGGAATATTCCACTGTGATTTAGCGGGAGCTGCCATAACAGTCGGATACAGAATGATTTGTTCTGAATATAAATTATGAAGGAAAGCAATGTATAACTGTTTGAACCGTACAATTGTGACACTAAACTATAATTAGAATATGAATGGTGTTTAGAATTGTAGGCTATCAGCTGCATAATATAAACAGAGCAATTTGTTATTGGCTGCGAGAGTATTAATCATACAGCTGACCAGTCCGTGTCTACACATCACTTGATTTTATAAAATACCGTGTAACTCCACTGTTCTAACACCTAACATCTAAAAATTGGCCAACCTATGCCAATGATGAGTCAAAAGTATCATTAGTGACATTGTATACTTAATTTTATTTTAGAATGCAAAATACCTACATACTGGGACAGCATTGTCCTTTTTTAGAGATATATAGGATGAGTCAGGACGGGTGGTACAATCGGCCAAGTAAAATTGAAAATGTAGAATAAAATTTGTTCGTATATTGCTTCGTTTCCGAGATAATCGATTTTGATAATTTGTCGGGTGCGCGTGCACTTGGTGAATTCCGGACGACCGATTTCGCTGTACATGATCAATCCTGGTTGTTCTTGTGTAATAGATTAATAGATGTCATATTACAATTGTTAAAATGTGTTAGAAATTAGTATAATTCATGACACTGTTTACTATGAACATTGTCGCGTCCAATGAAATCCGTTAAGTCGGAATCACGTAGTCAAGTGCACGCGTGCCCGACAAATTTTCAAATTCGATTATGTCGGAAACGAAGCAATATGCAACCAAATTTTATTCTACATTTTCAACTTATCTTTACATATAGAATCATCTCTTGCCCGGTTGTACCATCCGTTCTAGCTCACCCTGTATAATACTCAGAATGCGAGCGATCCTGTTACTAATTAATGCTCGAATAATCGAGATACTGCTGCGACTATTAACCTCTATGAACCTGTGAGCAATATTTACGCTATCAGCTACAAATTTGGAATCGCTACGTGAATCAAGAGATACTGGATCTTTTTTAGAAACAAATGAACGCCTTTGAAATATACACTCTCAAAATAAAATATATTTTTATTAACACTTGCGACATTCGATTTTGACAGAAATCAGAAAGTGATTCCAAAGTTTTTGCCGGTAGTATGTTAAAGTGATAGTATAGAATAAGAATTGCATTATCAAATAGTTCAATATTTATCCATTCGATCGTGTACCAGGTGTTTCCAGAAAGTGCTTCAAAACTTTGTTGACTTGCAGTACTTATTAAATTAAATAAAAAATACTTAGTTAACACAGATCTACAAATTAGTCCTTTCAGAGTAAAAATTTGATTGAATCACTTGCCGATTTGTCCTGTTAAATCTATTAATTAATTTACAAGAATACAATTTTTTATTGCTTCCGTAGCATACCTGAGATTCAGGGATGATTACCTTCTAATAAGAATACACATTAATAGTCTAAGTGCTCCATTTCACTGTTCAGGAAGAATAATATTTATTACGTATCGGGAGTTATTTATGATTCAGCCCAATATTATTTTCCGCTTGAATAATTTATTGACCGTGGAGAACGACAGCGCTGCGCATGCGATAGGGACTAAATATTTTGTCATCTAAATAAGAACAATTTTTCGACAACACTTTATTTGAGGAACATGCTGTAGCATACGTCTATATGTATATAGTAGAGGATTCGCCGTGATTACGTAAATTCTAAATGTAGAACGGAGTTCGCGTTTATATTTGTCTCGCAAATTATTTAGATGGTCCTCCTTCCTTCCCCCGTTCAATTATTTACAAGGAGAAGTCGTAGCAATGGCGTCACCGATTTCAATAAAATTTCCTTCTGATCCATTTAGAACAGCACGTACAACTCGTTCGTGTAATAAAAATATTGGAATGTTACGTATACGACGTTTCTATCGTTTTTTATATTAATAGCTTCTATTGGCGCCGTCACGTGAGTTTATTCATTTCAACAACACTCGCGTAAAATAAATAAATGGACCGTGACAGATAATAAATAAATATTCAAATACCAATAAAGCAAAAACTGTATAATATTCAATGTAAAGAAAATATTGTAAAATGTTTCGTTATTTAAACACTTTTGCGTAACTGGATAAACACAATAATGTGTAAAATATAATATAATGTCGTTTTTAAACATACCTTCAAGTATGTTAAAACGTTTTTTTTAAATAAATTAACGATTATAGTTTGTGTTAATTATTCAGATTATTTACGATTAATTTTTGTCGGCCTTCTCTATTATTTAGAACAGCTTATTCATACCATCATCAAAAATTTGTTATTATTTTGGGCCAGGAAATTTATTTTATATTTCAAGCGACCGGTACCACTGAATTTTTTGTCAGCTAGAAAGTCGAACTACCTAAATAGACAACAGTTATTAGAAACAACAAAATTCACAGAATTTGATGATTGTGTTATTTAAACGCCATCGTGTTTTGTCACTAAAATTGTATTCGACTATCAAAATGGTTGAATATAGGCCTATGCTGCTACTATGTGTTTTTCATTAATAAATCCAACATGAACGTTATCTGTTACATTGATATACACGCACTGCATGCAGAATAAAATATTTGTTGAATAAATTTGATTAACAGATTCGTGTTTATTGATCGTATATTTTTTAGATAAAAACGACAATATTTATGGGATTACCAGATGTTTGATAGATACTCAAAAGTTATTCAGAATAATGAATTATTTATGGGACAACTGATATTTGATAGATGGTTAAAAATTATTCAGAATTCTGATCTATAATTCTTTTTGTGCTCTGAATTTGTCAATGAGAATCTATTAAACAACAATCAAGGTGTAGAAACCTTAAAGCTGCCAGGTAATAATATTTTTGCAAACAAAACAAAGGAAACCCAATGGAAGATACAAAATATTAGATTTCATACGCAGCTTCGTTGTCGAGAAAATCGAACATGCGTATTGTATCAAAGAAATACGTACCTTTCACCACCAATGGCACGGTATTCATATACAACTATGCTTTGATACGTTTCGGAACATCATAGCTAGTCTTCATAACGCATTATATTACATTATAAATTCTTGAAAGTATCGCGGGCAAATATTCAGTCATCAAAATAACAAAAGTTCTCTGACGTATTTTTCACGTTCATTTCATTATTCACAAAATCGCGATGAATGGCCGATTTATACGAAACAGTAATTAAAATCCCTCCTAACGAAGAGGTTACGTCACACGCGAGTTTATTCGATTTTTTCCGAAACGAAATTTTCTATGAAAAATGTCACTTTATATTTTCGATTCATTTTTTCACGAGCAATTGCTCTCTTTACATTGTTTCGCAATTCCCCATTCATTTTGTATGTTTACTTGATTAACTTTTAAAATCGATTATCTCGAAAGGGAAGCCTCGCATACAACAGTTCCGTTCGTGAAATATGACCCGCTATCTGTTTCCACCGCATTCGAACATGTTATAACAACGGAGCACGGGTCTCCTCTGTTTCGCGGTGAAAACATGCATAATAAAAAAACAATCGTTGAAACTGCTTCCCGACAACATGCACGGGACATTGTGTAACGTCGCTACTCTTGAATATCACAGATGGAACGTATTTCGATCATTACACGTTCGAACGGGGACTGTTTGAAATGCAGGTTCGATTAAAAGTTTGATCGGATTCCCGCGCGAAATTACGCGACGATCGACGTTTCATCGTTCGGAAATACTGCGAGCAACTTTCAACGAGGGCGTACAGAGAAGGCGGTTGAAAAATGTAGGTCGATTTCAAGAACGTTTCATTCAGGACGGTGGAAACGATACTGAAATTCGTCACAAATTTTCTGAGATGATTTTGGAACGTCCGAAAATTATTTTGAACCCGTGTGTATTAATGTGGGAATTATTTTAATTAAATCCCCCTTGTTGCAGGTTAGAATTGATGAACAGTTTATGTATGAAAAGTTCAAGTACAAAAGTCACAGAAAAAAAGGAAACACACGATACTGGCTTTATTTTCTAAGAAAACTCATTTTATCTTCTCGCATACTTTCACTCTCTCTTTCTTTCTCCCTTCCTCTCTTTGATCATCTCTTAGCAATAAATCGTTGAGCTGCTCTCCTTATGTTGACCTTTCGATATCTAGCACTCTGATCTTGACCCACATATGTTAACTTTTTTTTTATGTTTTGTTGCTGATCTTGCTAATGCTGTAGTTTTCTCATTCTTCATTCGTCCGTTTTTTGTCTATTCTTAATGTATCAGATTTATTGTATTCTTATTTTTCTATTATCTTCCCGCTTCTTTGCTTTATTTTTGCTGTTTATTTCGTTTTATTTTATACATGTTGTGCACAACTAACTGCTATTAGTCTCAATCTATGTAATAATTGCTGTATGTACTCTGAGCCCTGCGCCTGAGGGACCTTATCCCCGGACGCTCAATAAATCTTTGTCTCTCTCTCTGCTTCACACGAAGAGACACATGCATTCTCAGAAGCACACACGCAATCATTCTATACAATTAGTCACCCGATCCCTTCCGTTCTGTATCAAACACTTGTCTCACACGCCTACACCTTTCAGACTTTCAAACATTCACATACTTTAACAGTCATCACTGAACTGCGGATGTTTATGCAATTTAATATACCAAAATTGCTGTGTGATGGATATTCAATAATATTACATGTTTTGAACATTTCAAGGGACAAAGACAGTATTGTTGAAGTTTCCTTTATTGAACTGCATAAATGTAGGAAATATACGTCCCTCATTTTCCCAACTGAATTTGTCCCTTGGTGTTAAGTCGACACAATGGTAGAAAATCAATATAATGGAATAATAAATAGTTAAATAAGAAATAAAAAATTAAATTTCTGTACATTCAGGCATTAGATTTTTTGCAACGGTTAACAAATAATAAAGCGATGTGCAAAGCATACTGTTTTTTACATTTATCGCATTTTTGTGAGAAAAATCTGTCAAATTGACACGAGGGACAGA
Source organism: Macropis europaea (assembly GCA_916610135.2). Taxonomy (NCBI): domain Eukaryota; kingdom Metazoa; phylum Arthropoda; class Insecta; order Hymenoptera; family Melittidae; genus Macropis; species Macropis europaea. The sequence goes on along the minus strand of OU744345.1, from coordinate 16,055,114 downwards.
TGAGGTTTAAATTCAATAACATAATGACGCATTAAGGGGATTTTCTAAAAAGCAATCTCTGTAAGAATTTAAATGCATTTTTATTGACGTTCTAACAAGTATTTGCAATAGTTAAAAGAAGATATACAATAAATGTGTCTTTAAAATCGGGCTCATATACATAGACTGTTTTGTGATGCATGAAAAAATGAAAAGAATTGCTAAATTCTTATTCTAAAAAGTATTTGTGGGAGTCTGAACCTCTACTCGTCAAACACATTGCCTGCTACAGTAGAAACTGCCGTAGCTGGTCGGACACGTTATAGTACTATAGCAAATGACTTGCTTTTTATTTGGAAGCATGCACAGTAGATTTTCGATTATTCGAAAATTGGACATTTTATGTCAGTCACGAGCTAAGATAATCATTGGTGACAGTGTGTACCTAATTTTCACAGAAATCTCCACAACTCCACACAAAGCTGTACTAATTGTTTAAATATTTCCGCTTAAATTTTCGGCATTTATCGACTTTTCCTCGCCTAAATTCGAAATATCCCCACCTCTTCTATTGCTATTGTTTCGTTCATTCGTTTCTCGGGCGTTCCTCCCTTTTTTAATATTTATGGCGAAAGCTGCCGCCACCGTCCCAAACTCGACCGAAATTACAACAGTTCTACTAATTGCTTTTTTAATTTTCTGAATGTGAGCAGTTTGTAAAATATTCAAAAGGTTTGAATTTTTATTCTCCAGTTAGTTGACATTCGTTTCAGTATGCTAAAAGACAAATTATTGTATGTTGGACAAGGGCGAAAATCATCGGTTTGAAAGACGCAGAAAAATAAATTGCTCGCACCACGCTATAAATAATTTTATGAATTGGGTAATCTGTAGAGCTGGTATGCAGGCAATATTATTAGTAACTTTCATAATTTCTATACTGTCTATATTAGACCATGTTAGACACATTTATTAACACTGCACACGATTTAATAAATATTAGGTTGGTGCATATAAAATTGCCGGTCACAGATAATGCAATGTTTCTTTAGCTTATAGTAGGTATAGAATATAAACTGCTGAAACTGGTATACATAGTCCTCAAAGAGCAACCATTCTTCAGTCTTTAAGACAAACTCAGAAAATATAGACGCGACTAAAATATTCTGGTGGTGCCTTTTTGGAAAATACGGATCTGCGGCAGACCAATGAAATTATCTGTTACGAGTACAAAGGTGGACCTGCTACACCTGAAACGGCAAGGCGAATAAATGATTGATTGGTGAAAAGAACCTTCTCCGAAATGGCAGTCAGAAATTGGTGCTAAAAATTTCGTTCTCGCGTGGAAAATTTTGAAAACGAGACAGCGGGGCGACTGGATCATGTGTTGGATCGTGAAGTTTTCCGACGATCGGTGGAATCTGACGTTCAGCAAACCATTCGGGAACTCGTTCAGAAACTCGAAGTCTGTCATAGAGCGGTCGTACGAGGTTTGCGGGATATCGGTAAAGTTGAAAAACTCGACCAGTGGGCACCGCGCGAATTGTCGGAGGCAAATAGGCAAAATAGCTTCTCTGTGGCGTCTCCTCTTCTGCATCGGCGACAGACATTTCTGGATCGTGTGGCAGCATGCGATGCAAAGTGTACACTATACGATAGCACGCGAAGATTTGCATCATGGCTGAACGCAGGTGCACCTCTACAATCGGTTCCAAAATCAGCTCTTCGTTCGAGGAAATTTATGCTTACCGTTTGATGGATACAAAAAGGAATTATACATTATAGCTTCTTAAGAACCGGAGAAACAATAGCAGCTGAAAAATACTGTGCTGAATTGCAAACAGAGCATGAGATATTAAAAAAAATGCAGCCGGTATTAACACCTTAATGACGGGGCCATAGCACTGATTGCATCCACCTAGTACGGGAAGTAAAAATGCATGGAAATGTGCAAATGTAAAAATTATTTACATTTGTAAAAAAACATATAATAGACATAATACAAAAATGACACATATAATTAAATTTAACAACAAAATAACGCATTTATAAAAAATAATACATATAGTAATACATATTTTATATTGAAAAGTTAATAATTCCGTTTCGAATGATACACGTGAAAACAATGTTTTACATGTAATGGGACTTTGCAAAAGCTGCACATGTGTTTAGTGTCCCTCCTGTGCTTATTAGCGTAACGTACACATCGTTTTCTCAGAACTATGGATAGTAGAAATCATCCCTATATTTCTCTTTTTATAATTATTCCACGTTTGTACTAAAATTTCGCCCTTGCGGCAGTACATCAATTCCCCTGGTTTAATTTTCGGATTTTTTAAATTTTCTGGTAATTCTCGATTACATCGTATTGTTCCACACGTACGAGTTTTGTGATGGAGCGAGGCTTCCGCAATTTTTACGCCGTTATAAAAATTGTTCATATAAACGCGATATTCTTTTGACGCACTGTTGCGTCATCCGTAACAGATGAAAGTTTTCCATCTGACGCGGTATTGAGTCATCCGTCGTTAAGGTGTTCACCAGTTAACTGCGTCTGACGAGTATACACGTCAGACCAAAACTTTATTTCGGTGCGTTTGACGTGTATACTCGTCGTGTAAAATAAAAAATTACCATTTACTATAAAAACTCCAAATTTTAGTAAGAAGTAATAAAAATGTCATTTAGTGGTATGTTTACTTTACATTGCCAGTAGAACTGCTATGTATTTTATGAAGAAAAATTTGATTATTTTTTTTGGTATATCGGTTAAAAATGTAAGCCTTCATCGTTTTGCTTTAATTTTGTTGTAAAATTTACAATAGGAGCATTTGCCCTGCGTTCGACGTGTATACTCGTCATCGTTTGACTTTATTTACGCACCCCATGAGAGATTTTTAAAGCTAAATTCCGCAGTTAACTGGTTGATTGCAACGCTAGACCTCGCGTTGCACGAATGACATCGCGAAAACTGCATAAATTACAACAGACGTGGCCATCCGGAGCGAGACAACTTAGCCTAGAAGGGGCTGTAAACAGTGCTATCGAAACATTAATGTCTCCAGGGGACACTAATTTCTGCCTTAAAGACGTAAATGCTCCAATTAACTGTTGTTAGATGTGTATAAAAGCCTGTGGTAACTATTTGGATTAGATAAGATAGCAAAAAATAACGGAATTATTTATTTGAACATCTCCATTCAGAACGGTAATTTCATATGCACCAACCCTGTTGAGCGTCAATCCTAAGGTTCGTGTTTGCCTCTGCGCTAGTTGTTATGTGTAATTGTCGTAACACAATTACATCCGAGTCGTGGCAGATGGTGAATTACGCGGTTAACTGGAGCTTCGTGTACCGGAGCGTTCTAACAATCTCACGTTCTCAGATATTTTCTAGACGGTGGGTGTAACGTAACTAACTTTTCGCAGTGAAGGAAATAGCGCCTTCGTTCTACGTCAAATTCTCCGAGACTTGCCGATTGGTTGAACGTGCCCGCTCGGTGAGGTTTCCCCGTCATGCTGTAAACAGTGTGACATTCCTCGAATTTTCCGTAGCGAAGATTCCGGGAATTGACCCAGCGACACCGTGTCTAAGAAGCTGTTGTTTATAACATGGCCTTGCGTTCAGCACGATTTTGATCGTTCTATCAAGTTAAAATTTCAGTGTAAACACTCAGCCTTGACAGTAAACTGAGTGCGCTTAAAACAATTTTGTACGTATTCATCTCATCTCCTCAAAACAAAGACACTGTTACCCTCTCGATCGCATAAATTTGTAACATTTATTTGATACTAGCAGAGTAATGATGCAAGAGCTGCATCGAATAGTGGATTAAAAATTACACGATTCCATTTAACCTCTTAGCTGTGAATGACGAGTATACTCGTCATGAAGAAATGGCAATTTTTTGTGTAATGACGAGTATACTCGTCATGCGAGAAAAGTAAGTACCATTTATTATTTAAATATAAATAAATTTAAACAATAAAGTTATTGATTTTTCTAAACAAAAAAAGATAAGTGCTTCTTCCTTATAATTTAATTCAATTTAACAGCAGCTGCACACACTCTGTGTTTGACGAGTATACTCGTCATGGCGTCGTTCTAGCGACACAACGTAGATACACGCTTTTAAAAAGCGACACCACAGCTAGGAGGTTAAAAAAACGTATGTCCCCTGCGTGTCCACCTACAGAAAAACTAATTACACCAGATTATGACCTCCTCGAAACCATTCACTTTCTATCTGAAGCATTCTTTACATAACAGGAGGTTTACCAGTAATTCGCATTTATAGATTAAAATCGGTCACCCTGTATGTGCATGTCATTATCACCAGAGCGCATATTTGCGCGCAGTACCTGCATGTAATAAAAAAAAAACAGTTGGTGATAATGGCATATTTTTCATTCTTCCGTATGATGCAAATGGGTTAAATGTAATATTTCAGATTTCCGTGTCAGACCTCTCGTTTCACTGAAACGGTCCGCCGTTTCGAACGGGGGGTCCTGATCGATCCTGAGAAATATTGACCTCGTTCGATTCAATGTACACACAGGTATCCTGGGTGAGGCACAGGGACATCCATCTGCTGACGGTCGGCGTTGAAACCTACACCTCGGATCAAAGATTCGTGGCATCGCATTTTCCACGGACAGAAGACTGGACGCTTCAAGTGAAATATCCGCAGCGTCGCGACTCCGGGATCTACGAGTGTCAAGTGTCGACGACGCCGCCGATCGGTCATTCCATGCATCTCTCGGTGGTTGGTTAGTTGAGAAAATACCGTCCTCCCTCAACTATCATCCGTTTCTTTCGTTCCCATTTCGCAATCCTTCCACGGAACCGAGCCGCGCGTCCTTTCGCCCTCTTCCTCTTCGCCGCCGTCACACGCGTTAACTTTATTTTCTCCTGAACGTCCGTCAGGAGTCCCTGACCGACGGCTCTCCCGCGATTTCCCGAGAAAATCGAGTTCCGACACGGAGTCGTTCCTCGATTCTAAATCTACTTTGAATTTCAATTAAACTCCTTTTTGTCCTGCCTGCAGCCAATTTCTGTTTGACCCGGCCCGCTCGAGCCTGAGAATAATAAGATACGTTCCAGCCTAGATGTTCCGTGTTCCCTCTTATCCGTTTAACCCATTCGATTCTTTGGACGAGATATCTCGGGAACCGATCTTTACCCGTTCGATTCTTTGGACGAGATGTCTCGAGACGCGATGTCGTTTATGTGGCGCTTTGGACGAGATCTCCCGCGTGTCTCTTCATTGCAGTATTCAACGATGCTGCGCGTAGGATATTTTATAATTGTGCATTGTCAATAAGAGAAGAAGCATTTTAACTTTTATGTGAAGCACTCCAAAACATGGCGGGGTATAGGGTGCCCCAGGAGTTAACCGAACAACTTTTCCAGCAAGTTTGGTAGCTCATTCTGAATCATGAAGATGGTATACATCATGTGTCTTGGTTCATTCGTTCTCGAGATAAACGTTGTTTACTCTGTATGTCAGGTGTCGCACAAGGTGCTAGTTATTGACGAAGCTCCAGACTGTTTGTGACCATCAGTCTGTTTCTGGATTTCAAACAGTCGATTTCTGGGCTATATGAAATTAAAGGTTTACAGAAATGGCGACCCAGAGTCTTGCGAAGAATTGGTGCGAGCTATATGCAATGCAAGTGTCAGAAATGAAATGTTTCATATGCAGTGGCAACGTTCGCTAAAACGTTGGACGAATTTATGTTCACGGGAGAAGGGTCGACAATTTGAACACCTCCTTTAGAATGTAAGTGAATAAAGTCAAGAAATACGTGAAAAATATGAAACGATTGTTCCATTGCAGTTACGTGCATGTAGAATCTTTTTTTTTAAATAAAGCAATACGAGTAACAAATGAACCAAGAGCCATAGCGCCTTTTTGGTTTGGAATGACCTACGAATCCTGCTGGAAAAGTTGTTCGGTTGACTCCTTGGACACCCTGTATATAGCGCTACACTACAATGCCTACAAAACTACCTGATTTTTTTACGTTGCTCGTTTTCTTTACATAGTACACAACGTTTCATTGGACGTGGTTTGTTTTGTAGTGGGAAATACTTTCACAGAAAAGCATGGAAAACACTACCGTTATTAATTATAATTTTTTATGAGACTTTCTTCCTCGATGGCAACAACTTTCATCCCATGTGAAATATTTTTCCAACAAACCTGAAATGATATTTTTCTCATTTCCAGAAAACCTTTTCTCTTATAATGTAAACAGGTCCATATTACACGAGAATTAGATATGGCAATGTCAATGAAATGCATCAAATCTTTTTCATACTTTTACGTATTTTGTTCGTTTATTGATAAAAAGTAGCTATAAAATATCCTACGCACAGTATTGTTAAATATTGCAATGAAATAACACGCGAGTTGTCTCGTTCAAAGCGTCGAATAAACGATATTCAGTCGCGAGATATCTCGTCCAAAGAAATGGATGGGCAAAAATCAGTTCGTGAGATATCTCGTCCCCCAATGCGAAGGGGTTGAGATTCGTTGGAAATAATTGCGCGAAATTTTGTCCCGCGTGTCGATTTTTATTGTTTGTCAGTTGAAGAGGGTGAATCGAGAATGTGTTTGATATGTGAGAGTGCTTTCTGTTTGTTTTGATGTTTAGAACCTGTCACGTCGATAGAGGGTGAGCCAGAGATGTTTATAAACAAAGGGAGCACCATGAACCTCACCTGCGTGGTACGTCACAGTCCTGAACCACCGTCGGCCATTTATTGGACCCACGATGACGAGGTACGTATCTCTTACGTCTGTGAAACTGTATACTCTGTGACAAACAAAATTATTCTTCTTTCACCTTGCTGAACGTAGCGAAACTATGAAAGAACTACAAGAAAATCATAGTTTGACTAAAGTATACTCACATGTTTATGCATATAATGAATATTCGTGATTGTATTTTGAAGTTGTATTATGAAATTGAAGTCATATAATGAGAGCGTGCTATCATTTTATGAGGGATTGTAATTGTACCATATTTATTCATTTTACGGATACGTTCAATGCAATACAGTAAAAATGTAAGTGGAAGTTAGAATCAGATTCAAACAGGACAGAAACATAAAAAAGACAAGGAAAAATTACATAAAAATCTTGTGATTAAAGGCAATATTAACGCTAGTGTCTTAGACCAGAGATGCACAACACATGGCTCGCGAGCTGCATGTGGCCCGCCAAAAAATTTAATATAAACCGCGGCATTATTTTAATAAAAGAGAGGATACTGTCTATAAAACAAATAAATTTGATTATTTGTTTTATGGTAGATACACATATATAATTTAAGTGTGCTGTTGATATATATATAAACGGAGGCTCAAAAGTAATGCACAATGTGAAAACAATAAATTCTCCAAGCCAAAGCAAATCGAAAAGTCTTTTAAGATTTTGCAATATGAAACCTCGGTTTCGAGATGAAAGTTATTAAAAATCAGCTGTCCGACTTTCGGGCGCCATATTTAAGTCCCACGGGCCTGGCGAACATCCGATCACGTGACCACGCACTCACACAGAAGAACACTCATAAGACAAACGTTTGCACACGTTGCACTATCGATACGAAACGTTCTAACAACATCACCGAGCGAGACCAGCGCTTTTTTAATCGTTTTAATAATACGCCGCATGTTTTCTCTCGTTTTAATAATACAGCGCACTTTTTTGCTTGTTTTAATAATACTAGATATTTGTTAACTCGTTTTAAGAATACAGCGCACATTTCACTCGTTTTCGTAGTACGTCACACACTTAAATCACAAACTTTTCCCTCTAATCCTAATATACAGGGTGTTCCATGCTATTGAGACAAGCTGTACTTTCAAAACGATTAGAAATAGAAAAAAATGTAAGGCAGAAATAAATGTTATTGAACGTTAAATATTTCTGCTGCTTTCATGCACTGTTGTTCGTTGAAGCAGTTGAAAATAATTCAACAATTGCACTGATTTTGAATTATCGATACATTGAATATTAATTTTGACACGTTTACTGCCACAGTGAAAACAGCCACCGCTAGTCAGACATCATATAGGTTTCTCTTTTCTATATAAATCGTGAACGAAAAAAACTGTTTTCTGCTTTTAGGTCGCTAAAATGGCACATCCTGAAACTGACTTCTAGTATCACTAAAACCTGGGATCTCCATGAAATAAACTTTCACATTTCATTTAAAATTTTAGAGCCCAACGTCATTTAAAGTCACACTATCATACATGTTTAAATGCATATTCCTGTCAGCTACAACGTGCAGTAGAAGAAAAATATGTACTCTCGTGTAGCATTCATGTAAAAAAACATTGGTTACCTTGAAAAAAAGAAAACAAGAAAAACGGCATTTATAAAAAAATTTTTCTTCTATCTCATTCGCCTTTTGAAACCATTTGAATTACGTATGGAAATTTTCTCGTACCGTCACATCTAGAGTTGACAAACAGGTGGTCTGTTTTGCGTGGCCCGCTCTGTATGGGTGTTTGCTTTTAAATGCTCCACCTTCCATGATTAGTCTCAAAATCCTAAGCCTGCATGCTCTTTTACCGCTCTAACTATGCATTAGTCATTTGAGGTTGGCGCATTATAGGATTTATACGATGCTGACGCACGTGAGTTATCGCCAGAAAAGAAAGAACACGAAGTAGGACGGGCAGGAACGTTATTGATCATCGTGTGACACGGATGAACGTACCTTTAATTCCTTTCCGAAAAACCGAATTACACGACGCTTAGCGGAATTCCACTTTGAACTCGATATTATTTCACGCCGCGGACTCCCAATTTGGGAGCGATCGATTGGCGAATGACTGAAACAACGGTTAACGGGCGATTTTGATGAATTTCATTTAACGGGAAAAGTTGTGAAAACGTGCCGGAATGACGAAGCGATAACGAGGACCGGGAGTGGAATTTTCCACACGGGTATATATAGGGTGTCCCCGGATTAACCTCGTATTTTAATGAAATCGGGGGAATTTTAAAAGAATCACTGAAGTATATTATTATTGGTTTACTTTCGTGGGAAGAGAAATATATTTAACAAAAATCGGTGAAAACTTTGTGTCATGAAATTATTTAACAATTTCAACATGTGCTCCGGTCATGCTTATACTTTATTACTATTCAGAATACATTATAAATTAATATTACCGTAATAACAAACTATTTTAAACAATAAATATATTTTACAGTAACTGTGATGATGATTTTTCTTGATGAATCGAAGCGTTCTAATACTTGCGAACGATACTGTATATGGTTTAACACGTTCAGCGCCACAGGAGAAACTGCCGCGTTTGGTCAGACAGATTACAATGTCCTGTTTTAAACATAAATCGAGAAGGGAAACACACAATTACTATTGAAACGTATAGCTGTTACTTTATATTATTATTACAATATCAGTATTGTTCAAAATTGCATAAGAATTGCTAATTATTTAATTAAACAATTCCAAGTGCCAGTCACTGGTGACTTCCACGGCAGTCAACGTGTAAAAAGAAAAAGATGACCTTCGCCTTCAACCGTAAATGAATGATTGCAATCACATTATTTTCCTCTCAAAATCACTGAACTTTCGTCTGAAATCTTTTTCGATATCACTATTAACTTCGAAAATATTTACGTGGACAGATTTAAATAGGACACCATGTATGTGTACGCGTTAGTTATAAACATGGTTCACGATGCGAGGCAGCTCAAGTAGTTGTATCAGGCACTTGATAATATAATTTCACCTAACTAGGTTAAAGGAATATTCCAGGGAAGCTCGGGCAAGGTTAATTTTCCTTTCTTTTTCCTCGCGCCACGATTTTAACAAGTATCTTTTCATGCGTGTGTGTATAGTATCGGTGAAACGCACGAATCCATTGAATAGAAGCGAAGTTATTCACACCGCGGGTTGATAAAATGAGTTATTCAATTATTTGTTGCTGTTGATTCATTGTTTTACGTCGCATGTACTGCTATAATTGGTTATTACTGACGCCTGCTGCTATTCATACTAATGCATTCAGTAATTTCGTTTCTTTGGGAAACAGCAATGATTGGTAAATTTTTTTGCTATCGATAATGAGGGTGTGGTTATCCCTTTGACGTACGATTTAATTAACAGTGAATTTTTAGACACATATTAAATTTGAAATAAGTAAAACCTCGATTATCTGAACATTCGTCATTCAGAAATTGGTCATCCTATCCGAATGACAGGCCAATGTTATCGTTAATGACACCGTGCACTTGAATTTATTTTACGATGCAAAATACATAATGGCATATTTGATTAAGCATTTTTTGTTCAGTTCAATGAGTACTATAATGTAGCAAAGTTTTTAACTACCTTTTGAAAATACTTTGTAGTATTTATCAAAAGCTGCTTTCACGTGTCTGATTAGTTACGGGATATTCTACTCTGATACGGTAAACACCACAGTGGAAACTCCCACGTCTAGTCAGACGTGTAATATTTTCTTCTAACTATAAATCACGAACGAAACAAATGAATAACTGTTTGATTGCGCAATTATTATACTACATTCTTCTTACCACATTAATATTACTCGAAATTGTATAAAAATTAGTAATTACTTAATTAAAAAAAATATGAATACGGCAGACCTGTTAGAGCATTCATTGAATATTTTTAAAGAGTTAAAACGGGCTATATTTTTCCATTCCATGTCCGAAATCTTATCATTTCCATCTACAGGGTGTTCCGTAATATGTGAGAACTGCTTCAGGAATGGATTCACTAATTAAGAATAATAAAAAAGGTTCATATAATAACTACTCTCCAGGTTACAGTAACATTTGAGTTGACATGATTCTTTCGACAAACAAAGTTAATCTAATGTCTTTGGAGATTTTAAAAACTTAATTCTGCAAACGCAATTAGAGTGTAAACGCTCCCATAGTATTCCATGAGTCTTTCCAGTTCATACTTTTGATAACAGCGTAACGTGTCAGGTCTTTGTAATGCATGGGGCTTGAAGTGACAATGATAAGTTACTTTAACCGAGAAATGGCTGACACGGATCTAATTCACGGGTTTGTGGATGAAATTCAGCGAAAACCAGAAACAAGTATATCCACAGGCCTGCATTGAAATACAACCAGGCCGTTTTGATCAAATCTTATGAAGGTTACTAGATGCGGTTTACCAGAACCATAAACTTGCTGTGTGTAACAAGGTGAAATGGGAGTTATGTTTATATGAACTTTTTTAGTATCTTTTATTTCTGAAGCAATTCCCACATATTGCGGGACACCCTGTATATTTGACATTTTTCTGAAGGTCTGTTAAAGATGATACATCAAATGGTCGTATGTTTAGAGAGATGTACAATTTCTTTCGCTGCTGCTCCTGTTATTTTATTTATATCAGATCATCCGATAAGTAATGTCGTTTATAAATATGACTTCATCAAATATATACAAATTACCAACTCCAATTATTTTTAATCATCAAGATATTGAATATTAATTTTATTGTCCTTGTTGAACTACTTCAGCAGTTCTTTCATTCCATCTTCAAGAAATTTCTACTGTTTTAAGATAATTCATTTCAGATCGATTTCAATCGATTAGTGTCATTGAATATTTTGTCAGCTATAAAGTTGTCTAATTATGAAAACAAGTGGTAATCGGTAAGTATAATTAATTCCGAAGCACCATGATATTTTCCCACTAAAATCGCAACTTATTTAGAAAATTGTCAGCAACAGATCTTTGCTGTGGCAATCCAAATTTTCATTTGAAAAACTCCAAACAAACTAGAACTCTCACAGTTCACCACATGTACGGTACAATTTTTATCAAATAAAATCGGATAATATATTTATATTTATGCAACATAATTACAGTTACACGAGACATAAAATATAATTTTTCCCTTTGTTACATGCAACTAACAATAAGTACGTTTCTAAAATGTCAAGAATTTTCTCATCAGCGGGTGTTCCGTTATTATTTTTCTTGTTTTACATTAAAGGTGTCAGAGGAAATTACGTATCCGTGTTGAGATTCAATAATTAAAAATTTCACCGAACTAGGCCAGCGGAGTATTCGAGGGAAGCTCGGGCAAAGTTACTTTGCCTTTTCTTTTTCTCTCGCCACGTTTTAACGAGTATCTTGTCGCGCGAGTGTGTGTTGTCGGTGAAACGCACAAATTCACTGAATAGAAATGAAATTATTCAAACCGCTGGTTTATGGAATGAATTATTCAATTATTTCCCGAAGATGCGGTTAGCGTGTTCTCAGCATACGAAACGAACCAACGTGCATCCTCGTCTTTGTGAATTTACGCCGTCGCGGAATTTCGATTGTATTTGGAATTTCGTGGAAACACACCGAAGTCTGTTCGTAGTCTTCGAGAATACAGCAGGGCCTCGATTATTTAAATAACGATTCTTCGAACGCTCGTTTGTTCGAACAGTTACAGACCAAAGGAGTATAAACAGTGTATAAAAGAATTGTCCTCTGAACTCTTAAAATCATTATGTGCGCGCGCGGTTGTGCACCATGATCTTCGTCGTAATTGTCAAGATATCACCGGTACTTCGCACGCCCAATTAAATCTGTAGGAGTGGTTGAATTGTTTGACACGAGGGTTGTGAAACCAAGAAGTCGAGGTTTTCGCACGTAGTGTTGTGCTTGATCTCAATTATTATTGTGTCGAATTGTTCCTGTACAAACAGTTCATTACCTATTGTTCTCTGTGGATGGTTTTTGAAAGATTTAACCGCAGCTTCCCAGAGACCATGAAACTAAGGAGATCGCGGTGGAGAGAAGCGGCAGGTGATGTTCTCGTTGCTTAAAGCATGCTGTAGTTTAAGAATTCACGATACGTCATCTGTCTGTGGTCTGTTTAGGCTAACGTAGTGCCTAAAAATTGTTAATCTGAAAGTTATTTTAATTTTAAGTTTGTTCAATTATTTCGACGTATCAGCACACTTGGACATACTATTTTCCGTGTCCTTTACCATGTTTGAAAACATGAATTAGATGTTTATGATAGGAGATACATTCGAATGATCCTCCACTGCATTCTAAACATGTCCCTTTCTGTTACGCTTTCCACCTATTATTAGAGCGTCTCTCAGTAATGTCCGATATTTCCAATAAAACACGTTCTCCGATGACCTGGACATGATTGATTGGGTGCGAATGCTGTTTGTTACTTCCATAGAAAGTGAAAAAAAGAAATTTACCTGACGGTTCGATTATTTCGATTGTAATATACTTATACACCGTGTCTCGTTTAAAAACCTGAACGTGCTCTTGAAGTTGAGGATATATTTATACTGTCCATACGTAAATCTATTCTCTAACAGAAGAATACTATTGCACAGTATCAAAAATTTTGCATGGGATACGTAAAAATTTAGTGTTTCAATAAAAATTCATAGCTAAATCGATGGAAAGTGCTATATCAGGCTATTTCTATCGAAGTATTAACGATTTCGCGTGAAATACGCCATAACTCACGTATTTTATCATGAATCAATGACTAAATCAATAAAGACCAATTCTTCGGGTTATTTCTATTGAAATATCAACGATTTCGCATGAAACACGTCGTAATTCACGTGTTTCCGTATGAATTAATAAATAAATCGATAAAACAGCTGTGTTGGGCTATATCTACTACAATATATACGATTTCACATGGAATACGATATAATTCACGTATTTTAGCATGAGTCAATGACAAAATCCAAAAAGGCTGCTCATTTCCGGCTATTTCAATTAAAATATCAACGATTTCGTATAAAATACCTCATAATTCAAAACATATCTGTTTCGAGCTATTTCTACTTGGTTAACGTCACTTTTCACCGGAAAGCGTAGTCGTTCTACTACTCGAAGTATCCGATTATCCGAGCACTCAGTCCCCCAATTAGTTCAGACAGTCGAGGTTCTACCGTACTCTTACCATGCTATTCGATTACCTCCATTTTCTACCCACCCCGAGCTCTTTGTGCCATCGCGACGTTCGCTCACCACGCTGTTTTACTATTCATTTCATTACAAAATCTCCCGAATTCCCTGCGCCAGCCACCTTTCATACGGGCGCCCCCTTATACCGAGCCACGTACGTATAACAAGTTGGTGTCTTCAGGGATTCCGCTCGAGGCGATGAATAAAACTATCTATGCAGCCTTATTCGCCCTTTCCCTTCCCCTATTGTGTACCATCCCCTATCCCAATTTCCCCTGCTACTTTTTCCCTTCATTTTTTGCGCACACGCCCCCTTTGTTTCCCGTCTTCTCTACATTCTCTTCTGCATTCCGTGCCTCCTCCATCTCCGACGCTCTGCGCCCACCTCTCTGTCGTTTTAACTTCCTTCTCGATTTTCCCTGGCTCTCTGTCCCTCTAGTCGCGCATTGTCTTTCCGTCCATCCTTCTTAAGGGTGTCAGTTCTCTCTGGCAGCGAGCTCTTTGTGTACCACCGCGTCTGTCTTTACAATTCGCAGCCTTCCACTGTCTTTCACATTTTTACTCTCGTTCTCTCCCTTCATGCACATCATCTCTGTCACCTTCCTTACAACACCCACCCCACCACCGCCTCATCACGATCCTCCCCCCCCACCGCTTCTCTACTTTCACGCTGTCCCAGCCAAGCTTCGTACACACAATTTTCCAGCACCGTGTCCGTTCCTCGCCGCTCATCCACCCTCGCCATCTCGTTTTCATCTTTTCTATCCACCCTCGAGCCCTCCACCCGCTGTGCTCCCCTAGCCTATCAGCTTCAGAGTCTCTATCCGTTCTTTGTCACTCCATCACCTCGCTCCTCTTCCACCCCGTTATTTATCTCGCCTATTCCCCTTCAAACCCCACGTTCCACTGTATCAGCTTGTCGTCTCTTTTCTACGCCCTCATCCTGTCCCCGCAGACAGTCAACACCTGCACTACACCCTCCAGTCTTTCTATCCCTTCCGTCACCCCTTCATCCGACGCTATTCTACCTGCACCGTTTTATTTCTCTGGCCGTTCTTTTTCCATGGGGTGCAGGCTTGTATGCTATCGCTGGAAAGTTTGGATACTCTCTTTGGGAGACGGTTCTGATCAGGTTTTTAGCAATACGACGTTGATTCTCAACCACGTGCGCAGGATTGACTTATCGTGCCCACCATGGGACTGATTTTACTGTTTGAAATAAAAGTACGTGATGCAGTCAGCTAGCATATTCGACCGTGTCATATGCCGACGGGTGTAACGATAGTCTTATCTGTGTTTATCTAAATAGTGTAATTTTATGCATGTATTACACGCAGTCTGTTTATAATTTTTACAGAAATGATTTAACATAATAGCTCGCTTGTAATTGCTTTGGACAGGTTGGTCACGCGCACCTGGCAATCAGTTTCCAACGCAAGTAGTTATTTCCTTGCTTTGCAGTAACGAGTAACACTCGTGATGCAGAGTATGATTTGTTACAAATATAAATTTCACTTGCGTACGAATGATTTAAAATTTTGCACTACAGTGCCTTTGACATTTAAAAGGTTGTTGAAAGTGAACTGTATGTGCTGACAAATGTTCTTTATTCATTATTCTTTATTCGGACACTCGAGGACTTGAATAGTAAAGTTCATCGTATGAAATAATTAGAAAAATCGTAACGGAAAGGGTTAATAATCATTTATTATTGTAATCTATCTTGTTGTGTGTCGCGTTTGCTTGCAATATCATCATCTTCTTCCGCCTTGTAACACGTTTTATGTCACAGTAAAAACTGCCATAATCAGACACATTATAATTTACTGTTTTTAATATAAATCATGAGACAAATTTTTAACCATCGTGTAGTTTGTATTTTATGTCACTACTGCAATGTTATTTTTCAAAATTGTGTGAAAGTTAGTAATTATTTAATTACATAAAATCAATTACGTCGGACATCGGTGATGAAAGAATTAATAATGTTTCAAAGGTTTGATGTACGTTTGAGGGTGTTGTCGCAATATTAAATCGTTGCCAATCAGAAAATTGAACGGTATCGTATATTCCTCCAGCATTCCTCTACGTCCATCTGGCTAAAAAATTCCATCTACTTTTACAAAATCTTTGATCCTGCACAAAAAAAACATTTTCAAACAACGGTCATCGCTCCTCCAAAATTAACACTTTGCAGTATACGCTGTGTGACCGTTCCATAGGCTAATCTGTGCACGAAAATCTGATTGGTGTACCGAAACTTTTGACCGATAGGGCATCTCCAATCTACCACGTCCATCTCTCCACTATTTTTTTTACAGTACCTCATCTTCGGACTCTTCCTTTTTTCCAGACTGATGAGGGAACTATTTTTTTCGTCTGGCAGAGCAGGGATTCGTGAAAGCTCTCATTTTTTTTCCGTCCCTACGAAAAATCATTTCCCACGCCTTCCTTCCATTTCGTCACGTACGTAATTGCTCTCGATTGAAAAATAAATGTTCCCTTCACGTAGCTCTCCACTTTTCCTTCCGTTCCGTGATCCACATATATATTTACGGGGTTAGCTCGCAGTCTCCGTTTCCGTTTCTCGGCCGACGGCCGACTCCTTTTCTCCTGTTTGCTCTCTCCGGCGGCCGGCCGATATCGTTTCGCTCTATTCAATCAGGCAATGAATCAATTAGTCAATAAAAAAGTTTCTCTCTCGCACTTTTTCTCGTTTCGCCGTTCTTCTGCTCGTTTTGCCTCCCAGAACTTCTCCGTTCATTTTTACTTCCCACTCCGAAGCTCGTCCTTTTGTTATTTCCCTTCTTCTCCGTCGAACCCCGGCAAACTCCCTCCTTGCGCCGCTGGCTCGCTCGTACAGTTTCTCTTTTTTCGATTCAGTCCGTGCGCGTCGTACGAAATGATCGAATACTCCCCCTTCACAAATCGATGGAACTTAAGAATCAATCCTTTAATCACTCGATTACTTCATCGCGGTACCTCTATCCATCTCCTCGCTTCCGGCACCGGCTACGTCTCTCCCTCTATTATGTCCGCCGGCCACTTCGTTAAAGTTCCCGCAGAACTCCGCCCGGCTGGCTGTTTTTCTTATTTCCGCTACTCGTTTGTACTTTCTGCGACATTCTTCCGTTAAATATAACTTTCGAACCGGCGTCTGGTCTTCCTGACCCATTGTCTGCTTCTTCTTCTTCTTCCCCATGATGGGAGCTGCAATCGGCTTTCCTTTTTATGTACTGTGATATGGCCGGTGAGAGAGATACGGTACGGTCGTAAAGTGGACGAAGAGTCGAGTGCTTGACATGATACGGTTGTCGGGATCTGTGGAGGGAGGAAACGCGGGATTGTTTGGGGTTAATTATTTTGGACCGAGAGAGTTATCGAGCGACGAGAAGCATTTTTGATACGGCTTCGCGTTGCCGACTAAACCGGATCGTTTGTAGAGGAATTTAATATTAGGAGTCCGGTCTAATGTATTTGAAGCGTTTTTAAGTGTGTTTCATATTACCGGACCAACCGATATCAACCTAATCCTATCGGTGCTAGAACAGTTTCAAGTAGCAAACCCAAACATTTCTGAAACGGTTTCACGTAGCTAACCCAACCTAATCCCACCGAAGCATCACTACAACAGTTTCGTTTTACCCAACCAACCTAATTCGATCTATTTCAACTTATCTCAACCCAAGAGCATCTAAAACGGTTTCGTATCACTAAACCAACTCTACTATTTCTAAAATTCTAACACTACGTAAGTATTAGTGAAATAGTTTTGTCAGTCTACTCCAATTTAACCGAAACAAACTTTGTCTAGAGTGGTTTTAAATCCAGTCCAAACTAACTCAGCCCAACTTAATCAAACCATTTCTAAAACAGTTCCACATTACTTTTAGTTTCACATTAATTATCCACGTAATAACTTGTGCACTTTCTTCAAAATTTTATCTAATAAAATACTTTATAAACATACGCTCTTCAAAATAAATAGAGAATCAAACACCCAAACAATTTATTTATTTTGTTTATCAAATACTATGAAAACTTTATATAATACACGAAATAAACATTCAATGAAAATGTTGCAATATTAAATATATAATATTTTTTTTATTTCTCGTGTTGGATGGATTGTTTCGAATTATTTCATATTTTCACCTTTTATTTCAACGGTGAAAGCATGCGTCAGTGTGCCATTTCATTTGTTTCATGACGAAACAATTTATTTCCACTGTTAATATCTCCCTGAAAGACCGCAGTTTTTCGTCAAAAAAATTTCGGAACGATCGAGTCGGAAACTTCATCATCCGCTGCACGAAAGTAGCTTCTCATGTACAAAAAGAGTCATCCAAAAAGTAAAATTTTTATATTTTCCATTTCATATTTTCAAATGTAATTTTAATGGATTTGCGGGATTCCGCCGATGAAATTCGTATGAAACGCGACCTCGTACGAGTAATTTTCAGTCACACATAGAGGATGCTCGAATCGATAGCCCAGTTCACAATTCTGTTACATTATTACAGAAAAATTTTTGCGGTTACCAGGTTTCAGACTCTTAATTACACGCTTGATTGTAGGGTCATAGAATACAGTAATTTGTTATTGAATATTTCTAATGATATTAAATATTTATGCAAACTGCAGGGCACGAGTGTAATACATTTATTGTTTATGAAATAATAATATAATGACCTACGTCAAACAGAGCAATAATGAATAAACGATATGCAGTATTGTAATAATTGCGAGAGAAGTAAATTGCTTTTGTCAGCCGAGTGGACAATCAACATATTTAAGTGGAGATTAACGCATTATTTTATTTGTTATGCTTCAGTAAAATAACTAATACAGAAGCCAACGTGCTAGGCGCATTATACTATATTAGGTGAAAATCTTATAATGTTAAATACACAACAGTGTTTCAGTCTTTTATATTTTTTACTGTTTCCTCGATTGTGTAAAAACGCAATTTACTAATCATTACTATTATTCTTAGTTAAGGTGGTCGAGCTATTAGATCATCAGACCAGTAATTCTCTAATTCCTTAAAATCCTATATTTTTTTATTCTAGAACTAACTGTGGAGTTTCATCCAACTTAGTTCATAACACAAAATATGACTGTTAAATAATTGCCAACGTTCAGTAATGCTGTACCTCCCTTCCTTTTTCTCCAATTAATCCTCATTCGTCACTCATTTTCCCAGCTTAATTTGTCCCCTGGTGTCAAATTAACACAATGGTAAATACTCAATAAAACGAAACGATAGATAGTTAAATTTGCAAATTTTTTATATGCAATAAAAAATTAAATTTTTGTACATTTAGGCATAAACGGCATACTGCTTTTTTACATTTACCTCGTATTTGTGACAAAAATGTGACAAATTGACACAAGGGGCGGCTGAGGGTCAAACATCCCCGTTAAAAGATCGTGGTCAGGTCCGAGCAGTGATCTACAAGAAAGTAGTATTTTAAATACCTGTGTATTGATCCGTGAATTGCCGTTTCGTCTATCAGACTCCAGAATGTTAGAGCAGCGCGTTATCCGTACGAACTTTCCAGTTAAACGAATTCATTGAAATTGTTCACGCGGTTCGATTGAATAGTTCGGCAGCGTTCGGCGTTTGTAAACATTCGGAGAATCTGTTTAGCACGTAGCATAAACGCGGGTAGGCTTCCGGGGAATGTGACGAATGAGATGGGATCTCGAGAGTGGCCCGCGCGCGAGCTACCTCCGACACCCGAAATTTCGCTGCCACGCGGATTAACGTGTTCGATCCGGAACGAGCCACTGACGATAGTCACTATACTCCCACAAAGTACCGGAATAATGCATTGCACGTAAATCCGTGTGGGCTGGGACATGTGACCGCTGGGGGACACGGTGGACCATCGAGGATCACCAGCGGATGTTATAAAGTGAATTGCATCATCATAAAATGAAATACTGGACCTACGTCGAGTAAGGCGTTCGTGATCGGAGTACTCGAAAAAAGGGAGATCGGAATCGTCCGTCTTGAAATTATGCAACACGACATTGGGTTGTTGGAAAATAATATACGGGGTGTCCCAGGTTCTAATGCTTGTAGTGACGCGCTATGTTCTACGAGTAGGAATGAAAAGAATATTTTCTGTAGCGGAGTAAATTTTAATGAATTTAATGAAAGTAGAATTTTAATGAACTCTTTCGGACTACCATGTTTATATTGTGTTATGCATTGAATATTGAATTCTGCAATATAATGCAATTAAAATAAACTTATTGGTTATATTAAAACTGAATTGACAATTGATTTTACAGTGCCATTCACACGTACACTCACACTCTCTCTCGATATTATTCTCTGAACTTCTGATTGATTTAAATTTATTATATCATTGCACATTCAGCATTCCACATTTCTACATTGATCATTACAATTTCCTACGTTGATCGTTCTAATTTTTTACATTGAACATTCCAATTTTCTACATTGATCATTTTACATTTCTACATTCCTCATTCCACGTTACGCATTATCACACTGTACATTTCCACATTACATTTTCCACGTACTCCATATTCCACATTGCAATACAATATAACTAAACTAAACTTGTTCTTGAAGTTTCTCTCTCCCACTTCATTTGATTGAACTTAACCCTTTTATATTATTCTAATCTGTTCCTTAAAATTAAACGTATGATTACAGTACTTGGCTAACACCAGGTTATTACTACACAACAGTACAGGAAAATGTTCTGTAAACATAGAACCCTTGAAGCTTTAGTAAAAATTATAATAACAATATAAAATTGCTCGTGTCGTTAACACGATATAGTGAGATTCTATTAATATTCCATTGCAAAATCTGGGCCACACCTTCTAATACAAAATTCACATCGTTTTAAATTCAAATTTATTTAAATATTCAAAAGTGAATTTGTTTCAAAGGTTCATAAATCTCTGTGTTGTCCTCTTCAGCTCTTTGCTAATCTCTATAAAATACTTCAGTTGTTTTAGCATTCGAAATACTTCTCTATAGAGTGTCGATGAATATTATCGTAAAGGCGCGACGATCCAACGCTAACAATGACTTTACTTATTGTTGAAATAATTTCCTAAGGATTTAAACAAATTCTCATTTTAGCTACGATCATTTCCTACGTATGATTAATACAATTGATGCCATGAATTTCAAAACGGCACGAATCCACCAACCAAAACTTTATGGAAAACAATTCTTCTTGATTCTCTTCTTTAACTCTCCATCAAAAATCTTCTTAATTTTCCTTGCGAATATTGTTTATACATACATTTTTATATTGTTTCGAATGGCATTGGATAGATCTGAGTGAGCTGGAAACAGTCTTACCAAGAAGTGGATTAGTGCTGTTTTTCATGGCTTCAATCATCCTCTGTTTGTTGGATTGGCGAGCCTAACAAATAATGTAGAAAAATGTGACTCCATTATAACAGGTGTTGAAACAAATTCTTTTGAAGTTTCTGAAACCGTTGATTTCTCGACTCATGTGTACTAATACTTTTTTCCTAGTTTCAGTAAATACTATGCGCAACCAATAATTACGACCATAATTTTTAAAACATTATATAATAAGCGCAAAAGTGACAAATTAACGCATACAACTGATTTGAAACCCTATGGACTGCTATACGGAAACAAGGTGAAAGTTATAAAGCAGCATATAAGTTATGGAACTAGACGATCACAGTGATATCAGAATTCAGTACCATGAGTCGACGTAACAGCATCGGAATGTCGCGAAGTTTCTCTCACAAATCAAAACAGCAAAGCGTCATAAAGTGGTGATGCATGTTCAGAATGAGGATCACGCGGTGCATTAACATAGAACTACTTGCACCGCCGTGAGTCACAATACGAGAGTATTGCCAGCATTATACAGGAATAGCTCTGCACGGTCTGATCATTAACAGCCCATACCACTTTGCGCTGGTGTTCGGTAACGTTGCCATTTATCGTTCATTTAAAACGGGTCGGCAGTGATTTATGCGATAATGAGACATCTCGATTCTTTGCACGACTTCATTTCTGACTAGATTCAGCGACAGTTGCTTCATCGTAAATCACATCGATGCTTTACCACAGAATTAATAAAATAAGCACCGAAGTTTAACACGTTGAATGCCGTGCGGGTTACCGGTGACCGGCATCTTAAATTACAATCAGTCAAATAAATATTGATTGTCAGAAGGTTCTAAGCAAACTTCATACTGAAACAATAATGTAGAAACAGAAGAACGCGATTACATACTCAAATCTTTTTTTTCTGTACGCTTTTCATAAGAAATAGTAAATTATATCGTGTCTGGTCAGGTATGGCTGTTTTCACTGTGACGCTCAGCTTGTTAGTATCACACAAACTGCAATTATTTTTGCATCAACCGAATAGAATAAAGTTTTAATTCGTTATGTTTCGAAGTATCTTCTCTCAAATTGCAGTTAGTCCCAAAATTAGCCCAAAAATAGGTGCAACCAACCCGCGACAAAGTATCATCTCCTAAAATTCAAGCGAATCAAAATCTCCCAAGTTGGTAGTCGCGGCTAGTAAAAAGAATAATAAACCCCTCTAACAAACACAGTAATCCCTGCTTTTCATAAGAGGCGGCTAAAAGGAAAACTGTTTCAAAAACTGACATAAAAGCGAAAAATAATAATAACCCGACCGAAAGTCCTTTGCAGGGAGAACCTACAAACACTAAAGCCGGAGCGTAGAGGCAGCGCATGACATGGACAGACGACATGAATCGCGCAGTCATGAGTTGTTACTACACAGTAACCAAACTAGAAAGAATAAAAACTGGCCATAAAAACGAACTACACAAAGCGGTCGTATTAACACATTGGCTGCCACAGTGAAAATAGCTGTACCTAGCCGGACGCGTCATAGAATGCTATGTTTAACACGTTGAGCGCAACGTGTACCACCGGTGACCCACGTACCAATTTTAATTTCGTCAAATAACTGATTACCCCAACGAAATTTTGAGTTACATCTATGTTACAACGTTAATACAAAGTAAGAAATATATTATCAAATAAATAAATATTTATGTATTCAACGATACATATTAATAAAAAAGTATTTTCGCGTGTCTGACTATTGTGGAATTTTCCACTGCGGCTCTCAACGTGTTAATATAAATTGTCAAGGCAGAAATATGCAGGGTGTTGAAAAACGTTGTGACCCAACTTCAGGATCATGTAGTACTTATCGAAACAAACAAAACAGTCTTAATAAACTTGAGTGCAAACGTCATTAATTTCGGAGTTACAAGACATTTTCAAGTATAGACTTGTGACGGAGTAACAGAATGTACTCATATTTGTAATATTGTTATTATTAGTCTATTGTTTATTTCTGAAACTACTGTCGAGAGTTCAGAGAAAAGTCAGGTATCTCTCAACGTGTGCCTCCTTCTGAAGGACTGATTAACTTCTAAATCGGACAAGGACACTAGAATTAATGCTGGACATCGGGATAATGAAAAATCGCTGCAATTGTCAATTTATTTACGGTTTAAGTCAGATTTCAAAGGGACATTACTTATGCGATGACCTAGTGCTTTATAAAATATGGAATAATCCCTCTGTCTTTTGTCGAACGGTACAACAAAAGGCAGGCAGCTGCTTGCGCCGGTATTTGAGCGAGCCCCGCTGAAATGTCAGCAAATAAAAATTTCCCTTCGTTCCCTGTGAATATTCCGCGTAAAGTTAACTCGACGCCGATTCGAAAGCAGCCCTGTTGCATCAGCAAATTTAACTTTCGCTATTTGTTTCTTTATTCTTGGTAATTGAAACTGTCAACACCCGCCGGTATTTACCCGAATTTCCCCGTGCGGACAAGAAACGGGAAATGAGCATGGATGGGAACGCGTAAATACGTCTTCACTCGGATTGAACGTGCCGCTTTTCAGCGTACATAAAATTATTAAACGCCACGATGAACAAAGATCGTTGGCGACGAACGGTCGAAAAACAACAAGCAAGCAAACGTGCCTTCGCGATAATTTGCTTGTTCAGAGGTGAAGTGGAAACAGTCACGCCTGGTCAGACGCTTTATAATTTTCCGACTTTGACACGTTCTGCTTTGCAATGGAAACACGAGAAAATACCTTGTTATTGATCCTTTGAGCGCTGACAATTTTGAAGAAGAACGTGCACTGCTTGCTGAAGTCTTTTCCGGTAGAACGTGTGTTAAATCAAATACTTTATTACAATAATTTGTGTGGTGTCAACTGCTCAGTTGTTCCAGTATTTTAAAATTATAAAATGTAAGACAAAACGTATATATTCTTATAAAATACGCTAACCTGAAAATTTGAGCAAATACATGTTCATAGTGTACAATAAATGGCTAACAAAGTTCAGACCAGTACGGTGGCTTGTAGCATACGGTGAGCGATTTTTCATAACCTATATATGGGTTCATCGTTCTCAAAGGGTTAATACGTGTCATTAAATATACAAATATTTATCTATTTGTTAATACACTTATTGTAGTTACTCGATGAAATTACAATTAATACATGGGCCACCGATGGCGCACAGAACGTCTTAATTCAAACGCAAATAATTTTAAGACTTACAATTATCTTAGAAGTATTTTATTCATTTTGATGCCTGCAAATTTTTTGACAGAACTCAAGAGTCATCTTGCATTGTACGCAGCCCGTGCGGAGAACGCACATAGGCGGTCAGTTGATGTACTTAATAAGTACGCTCATCAATCTTCCGCACGGTGTGCACGGTTGCATAAGCAGTATCGTTTCCAACGCAATTTATACAGTAATCCCGCCCCACGTGCAAGGGACTTAATAAATGCAGGTCTAATAAACTAAAGTAAAGGTTAATAACAACGCTCACCGCTGAACATTTTATACAATATTTTCTACAGAATTAAAAATTTAATAAGAGCGGAGAGAAAATAACCGTAACAATATACCGAGTGCTTATGAATAGACCGCGAATGTTTATGTAAATGTACATGTCTAGACTTCAATATTTTTTGTTTTAATGTAGCTGAAGCAGTGGCACTCTCCACAGAATTGTACTTTATCCTTTAAATGTTTAAAAAGCAGAATTTGTATTCGTTTACATTGTTAAATATTCATTCTTCAGATATTTTAATATATTAAATTGCATAAACACCCGCAACCTACAACTGCGGCTATTTATGCAATTTAGCATATCGAAACACACGAAAGATACATTTTCAATAATGCAAGGAAAATAAGAAGTACATTTTTCGAAAATTTGAAGGACATAATACGGTTTCGTTAATGTTTCGTTTCTTTAACTACACTAACAGAATAAATATTACAGTGTAAAAACATATATTTGCTTAAGCATCCTCAGTCTACTCATGAAAGTCCACAAGTCACACAAGAGGGTAATCGCAGCATCTGCATTGTTTAAACAATTTTTCGTTCATCTTGCTGAGTATCCTGTGTACCCAAAAATTTTGCACCCCTTTTTCAACATTCTCTGTCACAAAAATTCGTCTTTTCGACGGAACTCAGCGTGTATACTTTCCAGAAACGTAGCATCCGTATTGTTTAAATATTTTCCCTTCCTCTTGCTGAGTATCCTGTGTACCGAAAAGTTTTGCACCCTTTTCTCAACATTCACTGTCACGAAAATTCGTCTCTTCAACGGAACTCGGCGTGTAGATTTTCCAGGAACGTAACTACGAATTGGCCGGCCGCCTCATAGAATCGCGGAGCGCAAAGGGTTTGCACAATTCTTTTTTGTTTTTTTTTTATCATAATTATACCACGCGACTGTCGCGTATTTTCATAGCCGGTGGATCCGTGTGTCTTTCAACGGCGACGGCCCCGTTCCGTGCGCATTTTTCTACCTCTCGTCTCCACTTCGTCGCCCTGGCCACCCCGTTATTTACTACGACTTCCCCTGCTTCACTCTTTTGATTTATCTACTCACTTCCGCGCCGCGTTCTCGTCCGCCTGTCTCTCACGCGAATGTTTAAGCTAACGACTACGACACCCGGCTCTGTCGCACTTGCCCCTTTGTGTCGAGGGCTCGAAACGTTTCTCAAATCCGGCGAATTTCACTCCT
The DNA here is from genome assembly GCA_916610135.2 of Macropis europaea. Lineage (NCBI taxonomy): Eukaryota > Metazoa > Arthropoda > Insecta > Hymenoptera > Melittidae > Macropis > Macropis europaea. Next base: position 16,029,050 of record OU744345.1, on the reverse strand, counting down.
CGACGTTGAGAAAAATTCGTGACACCTTCAGCCGTCGCATCCTTAACACCTGGACACCCTACAACTTCGCGGTGTCGAAGAAAAAGTTTGTCTTCAGCCCTTTCACTGCGGGCTACTTGGAAACGAGGCGAACGCTGAGTGCGGCCGAGTTACAGCAGCACGCAGTGACCCGTTGCATCGAACGCCTATAGGCGTCGGCAGTAGTGAAAGACACAGTTGTCCAGAATATACATATCTGTGGCTGTAAGGCAAAACAGCATTACTCACATTTTGAAAAAATTTGAGCTTATGCCTTTACCTCTTCAGGGACACTGGCACATATGTGTACGTTTAGTTTTTTTAAATTAAAATTATTCTCAGTGAAAAAAAAATGAAAATCTGGTAGAGAACTGTTCACTACAGAATCTTTCAACAATAAAAACAAAAAACTTGTCCTATGGCAGCACTGATAATATTTTATTCTGCTTGACAATCACTGATTTGAAAATATTGTAAAAAATTCGTCCCTGAAGAGGTTAATTAAGGTCTAGAAGACAGTATTTGTATTTTCAGAAGAAAGAAAGTGTATTGAAAGAATTTTTTCGTTTCAAAACAAGAATGCAATAAAACAGAAGTCCAAGATTTGTTCCATGCGAATCGGGGAAGTAAACATAAGTCCAGAAAATTTTGGTTTGACTTATTTATTATGTGAAAAAAATAACAAACATGTGATTATGTCTCATTTTTATTGTAACAGAAATAATATTATATACTTTACTCAACATACATATTATGTACTGAGCAATGAAATTCATTTTGGACTGAACTTGCCTTTATAATATCACAACACTGACTGATTAGTATTTCGTTCGTGTATAACAGCCAAATGGTTACATTCCGATTGGGAAAAACACCGCAGATTCAGTGCGGTCAGGTAAAATAGCACAAGTTTACTGGACTTATAGTGTTTTGCCTGAAGTAATCTTGCATTCCCATTATTATGTTTAATATTTTTATTTACTGCTTATGGCAATTGAAACCATAGAAAAAATTATGTAAATCCAGATAAGACATATACTTGTATTGTAATTTGCCCGGTAGCAATAACAAATTCATGTTTAAAACTTTAAGCCGGAATATCTCCAAAGTGACAACATGTGACTTATGTTGTTTTGCTTTACAACCACAGATATAGTGAAAGGCTTAACCCCTTGTCTGGGGATTTCTTTTCAAGCGACTGTGACTGTTCAGACTGGTTTATTTATTTTAAATAAAACTACATATGGAGTGACCTGATGTTAGGAATGTTAAACCTTACTGTGTAAACGTGGATCTTTGATGTTCGACGGGTTTTCCAGTGGATAATACTTTTTATAAAATTCTGAACAAATTCATATAGCATCTTCAAACATTCTAAATTGAGTTTACCACCAAAATTTTGACAAATAATTTGCTTAGATATATTATATCGTAAATAGTGTAAAGTAAAACACGTGAAGTGTAGTGAACTAGCCTCGACACGATAGACCCACGTTTACACATTAAGGGTTAATTCCTTGACGTACAATTTAATTTTCTTGCGCCTGTCGGTGTAGATAGTGATCATAAGAAAAAGAACATCTTTCAGTTTTTAAATTAAATGATTTAATCAAATGAAAGTTATGTTTTTGCACGTACCTCCAGTTCATTACAAGGGATTATAGGAGATTGAAATTTAAGAGAAAGAGAAAAAAAGCATTTATACCGGAGATTTCCGTAGATGGTTTTACTTATAGGATATTTTTTTCATTCTTCTGATAACTCATTTGTGCTAGAACGTTCATCATCGCCGCTAATTAGACGTTCTACGCGTTTTCTAGTAGTTGGTATTATGTCACTTTTGTCACTATTTATTTCATTGTCCTCTTCACTCGAATCCGTATCATTTATGTCCTCCTGACCAGATTTTTTCACAATAACTCCAATCAATGCTTTCTCCATCCCTTTCATAAAAGAAATTCTTGAAAGTACCAGTCATTACCATACTATATTTCACATTGAAATACACTAAAAATACTGATTTCACTCGCGTATCGTACCAGAAATGAACCTGTTCATAATTATTATAAAACTTTTGCGCGGAAAATCGAGTACCTGAAACGTTATAACGAGTGCAGCTCCTCATTGTATACTTTGCCATTAGGTTACTATGACGAGCCAGACTCGTCGTTTCAGTCGACGGGGTTAAAAGGAGACTTATCCACAGTGCATTTAAATCGTACGAATCAGAACCTCGGCGGTATACAGCTTGAAATTTCAATTTTTTTACCGCAGTTTGAGAAATGCAAGAGGTCTAAAAAATCGTGGTCGCCCATTACTTTAACAATCGAATCTATAGGATGTGCGAGTATTTGAATTGGATGTGACTGCGAGGCAAGGCGGCGCTGAGTATATTTGAATGACTTTTACGAACGGATGCAAGGTTTAGGGCGAGAAAGAGAATGTGTAATTGGGGTTGCAAAGATATACTGTGAAAGCAAACGGAACAAGAGTTAGTTGGTTAAGAGTTGGTAACAAGTCAGAGTGCAGTCAAAGTAGTTCAGAGTTCAGAGTCAGAATAATTCAGAGTTCAAAGTCAGAGCAATCCAGAGTTCAGAGTCAGAGTAGTTCAGAGTTTAGAGTCAGAATAATTCAGACTTCAGAGTCAATGTAATTCAGAGTTCAAAGTTCAGACTACAGAGTCAAAGTAATTCAGAGTTCAGAGTCAGAGCAATCCAAAGTTCAGAGTCAGAGCAATCCAACGTTCAGAGTCAGAGCAATTCAGAGTTCAGTGTCTGCGTAATTCAGAGTTCAAAGTTCAGACTACAGAGTCAGAGTAATTCAGAGTTCAGAGTCAGAGCAATCCAGAGTCCAGAGTTCAGAGTCAGAGTAGTTCAGAGTACAGAGTCAGAGTAATCCAAAGTTCAGAGTAGTTCAGACCACACAGTCAGAGTAAAAGTCGAATACAAACACCAACTATTCAGTGCAACCATTATCACAGTTAAACATATGTACATTCGAAATTGAATGTTCTCAAATTAATCACTCTGTACTCTATACCCCTAATCAGCTTTCCGCGCAATAACACAAACCCCGCTACTTTAGGGTTTCCGTCAAATGAATCCTACAAATCCTATCAGAATTCCATCGCATCAGCCACGCTTGTGCGCGAGAACCCTCGACGGTTTCGACGAATTTTCGAAACGCTTCGAATTCTCGCTTTGCCAAAGGGTTCGCTGAAAAGCTCGCGCGTGAAGAAATTCAATTTTAGCCGCGCCCTTTCCGTTTCCTTTGCCACGGCATTTCTGTTGCCGTTCCTTTTGTGCCGTGGTTGTCCTTTGTGCCGTGTCTAGTGTCATTCTTCCTTCATCCTCGCACGCATTCCTCTCGTCTCCCGTCCTCTTCTTCTTTCGTTGATTGTGCTCACCTCGTAATTGCTCCGGCTTATCGTACGGAACTTCCATGGAAGAAGCTGCGAACCTGGCTAAAAGAGAGCGTCACGGGGTGCTTTGTTTCTCGAGTGGTCGGTGAATTAACATACGAACGAGAAAAGGCCAAAGGACACACACACAGCGTTCACGCGGCCCGCACGCGGAAATCTGAATAATCATGAACGTCTGCTCGGCATCCACCCGATCCGCCACACTCTTTCGCCTCCTATAAACGACCGGAAGTGAACCCTTTTGTTCGACGAGCACCGAACTAGTTACCTTTAACTCGTTACACGCCCCGCTGAATGATTCAAGCTGACAGAAGTGCCGTTCCGCGTCAAAGAGAACGCACGTCGTTCATTCGACCATTATCGATGCCTGTGTAGAAAATGACGGGGTGAAACTCGAGATATACCGGGTGAGTCCCTGAGGGCAGACAGTGGAAGGGGTACAGCGGAGTTTGTTCGGAATGTTTAATATCGCTTAATATACCCACTGAATAAAGAAAATATAAAAATTCAAAGTAAAAGGTACTTTTTCGTGCGAAATACCTGGAAGAAATTGGTTTTTAATATTTTTTAACTAGAGCGCACCTAACCGAAAAATCTGAAAAAATTTGAGGATATTAGGTATGATAAGATGTCATTACCATAAAAATATAAATGTGGTGTCTTCAACACTTCAATAAGTAATCCGCATTTTTTGCATTTTTTGAACGTTCTCAATTTTTTACAACTAATTGTAAGATCTGCAACGAAAAAATCGGAAAAAATTCCCTAATATGCGTCACCGTATCCAGAATATGCTACATTTTTTTCAGAATTTTCGCATGCGATTAAATAGGGAAAATAGTGGAATAACCGGATAATCAGAATTTTCCCTGTTGCTGCCCCTCCGGTCGAGATAGAGGGTTGAAAATTTGTGTAAAATGTTTTCTTTTGGCGAGCTATCGAATGGTCCATCGCAAGTTAAATTTGGTCTTTGAACCCCTTATCCGGCTATACCCTTTGTTGTAAACGTTCACGTCAATGATCTGATGAAACATGATATTCTAGATTTTACGTCTCATTTTCGATAATTATATTATCGAATATAATATATTCGAATTTTAAAGTTACTCATTGTATGCACGTTCAAAGTTCTGTACAAAATTCCTTTTCCACAATTGCAGCTAATGAAATCTTCGTTATGAGCCAAAATGACCCTGTCTTCTCCCCCCGCGACCCTCCCAAGTCATCCACCTTCCGAGAATTACAACAGGTATAATCTAAAATTGGGGAAGACTCGGCTAATTTTGCAGCACTGAGAAAAAAACGTGTCAGATTTATGCCAAGATTTTTATAGATTTTTTCAAACCTTTATTAAGCAAATCGAATAAAGAAATATATTACAATACAAATATTTTAAGTTATACATCCATTGCAGTTAAATTACCCTTACTACGGGATTAGTCGAGTTTCCTCTGTATTGATTTTGTAATTAATGTCCGAAAAGTATGCTGTTTTCAGCTAATACAGCGAGGCAGGCAGTCTGTTAATGTTTCGAGTTGCAGCGTTCCACCCTGTATACAGGGTGAGTCACCTAACTCGACCACCTTAAATTACTCGTAAACTGTTTATTGTATGAGAAAATGTTTCAAACAAAAGTTATACGGTATCAATGGTGGTGTACAGTATAATAGTTAGTTTTTTGTTATTTTGCTTTTTTATTGAACTATGAAGGTCACTGTGAGTATCTTTCACTAAAGAATATCACAGTAATGACTGTTTTTAAAATCCATATACCCCAATAGTCTTTCACTCAGCGTTCAATACTCATTCGAATTGCAATGTTAAATTTTACACATTCGTTTTAGAAACTCAAGGTGACCTTCATATCTCGATAAAAAAACAAAATAACAAAAAACTAATTATTATTACGTTGCCCTTGATGTCATACAACTTTTGTTTGAAACATTTTTTCATATAACAAACCGTTTACAAAGGGTAAGGGGAAAGAAGGGTGTGCCCATTTTTATTCTGCACTGTTCAACACGAAAGAAAAATTAAAATAATATAAGACATTTATATTTTCGCATATTATTTCTGCCGTCTAATTAGAGTATAACTTCATGTCATGAACAATACAATTACATTCATTGCACCTTGTTTCTTCACTGATGCACTAAAGTATTAAAAACTGATTTTCTGAACGAAGCTGTTTTGTGACATTCCTTGTTTTTCCCCTTAGCCTTAAAATATTTTTAGGTGGTCGAATTGGATGACTCACCCTGTACAGAGTCTTTCAAACGTCCGTTGATCTCGTAGACAAAGAATGGACGTGAAAGGTATAAGGGAAACCGCGGTTGTAAAATTTGTATTGGAAATATTAACCGAGTTAGCTGGAAGTTGTTAGACATTTTGCTGCATGTTGTTACACAATGGAAATGCCTTTTCACGTCAGAGGGGATGCACGCCTTTCAGGCTTTATCGATGCTTCTGTGGGAGGTCGATTCGAACGATGCGAGCTATAGCAATCTCTGGGGAGATGCGTCAACAAATGGAAATTTTAGATACAGTGTTCCGATCGTTCGAAGCTAAATTCTGATTGTGACCGACGCAAAGTGAAGGAATGGAAGAGAACTCTTCTCCGCGGTGAAAGAAAACTCTTTGCGTTGGAGTAACGTTAACTTCTACCCAACAAGTTTCTTCTGAACAAACATTGCTCGCACTGCAAATGATCTTAATTGTCAAGAGGCGTTGATCGAGAATTAGAAGATAATTTATTGTACACGCAGAGAGTATTAAGAGCACTTTTTGATTTTCTAAAAAAGAGATTCAAGCAACAAGTTTATTCTGTACAAATATTACTGACACTGCAAATGTTCTTACTTATCAAGAGGCGAATTTTTATATTTAAATGTTTAGAAATACATGTTTGTTTCACTTACCCCAAAAATACGCATTCTTCACGAACCTGAATATGTTGAATTGCATAAAGATCCACAGTCTGTTTGTTACACACGTACAGAGTATTAAGAACAATTTTTTATTTTCTAATATATCAGGTATAAACTTTTTCTATTAGAACGCTGTATATGAAAGGCCAATTTGGAAGGTCTAAAAATTTCATTAGAATTTGATAACATAAAAGTGTTTAAGTACCGTGATTCTGGCCGTGATCATGAAGGTATCACTGGTACCTGACGCGCTTAATTAAATTTATGTGAGTGGCTGATTTATTGATTCGAGAGTTGGTGGACCAAGCAGTCGAGTCGTTCAGGGGTAGTTTCGTGCTTGATCTGATTTTAAAGAGATTGTCTGCGGATACTCATACTAAATTTCCGGTGAGCAGCCAGTCAGCCTTCAGAAGGTTGGAAAAACTCTGAGCGTTAGGTTTCATTAATGTTGAACGTGCGGTTACCTGGATGGCGGTTATTAAAATTTCGGAGTCTGTGTATCCCTGCCTAGATATCTCCAATTCGTGCTGGTTGCGTAGTTTCAGGAGTTTGCGATGCGTCATTTGCTATGGAGTTCATATGACTGAAAGTAATTACGTTAAAGTATGTTGAAAGTTCTCAAACATAGCAGAAAGTCTTAGCTCGTATCACAAAGTTAGCATGATCGTAGAATTTATTTCGTATGCCTTAGCATAAGGTGCTACTAAACAGCACATCTGCTACATCAAGTGAAAAGTTGAAGTTGGCTGAAAACAGCTGTACGAACACGTTTTATTCATCATTTTAGCACGTTCCCTGCCGCGTGTACCATTTTCGGTGTACGCATGAATTTTAATTTGATCACCTAACTACCAACCCTTATGAAAGATTAATTAATATTCGCGTTAAAGTGATAGTAGAAATGGAAAGTGTAATATCAAATGAATGAATATTTGTACAATGAACCACGTGTATTAATAAATAGCCATTTTCGTGTGTCTGACTACGCACGAAAGTTTCTACTGTGTCAGGGAACGTGTTAATATAAAATAGGGGATTATTAGGTGAACCAAACAATGGATCCAAGTCGAAATCGCGTGTTTCTCCTTTGCAAATTTAAATTAGAAGACAGTGCATTAAAGACCACTCGTAACATTGATACACCACTCGGGTGGAGCGCATCTGATGAGTGCGCAACACGGCGTTGCTATAACTTTCAATCAGAAGGTACGAAACTCTAAAGTAAGTCACCCAGCTAATCTAGAGAAGCAGTAGATAATGATCAGTTAACACATTCAGCCCGGATGACGTCAGATCTCGCACCGGGTGATCCCACCAGATGGCTGATGTGTTAAGACATCATGTAGCTCATTAACGACGCTGCACCATTTCTCGGCTTGGGTGAATTAGGTTCGAGTTCGGTTGTTGTGTATGCGCGAATCTTGCTCACAATATCAGTATTGTTTTAATATTTTTGTCGTTATTGTCCTTATTGAGGACGAATAAATAATTTAAACACGATGAAGAGAATTATCAGGTCCTCAGGGGTAACTTTGAGGAGTGACCCGGGCTGAACGTGTTGAAGAGTCTAATCGAGTCTGATAGACGGCAAACTGCACGAGTATCAGATAAACATGTAACATAGAATATAGGAGCAACGCCTACTTCAATTCAGGAAATCGATATCTGTTCTGTTGCAACGCTGGCTATGCTAGCCTCAAGAAGACTGCCTCTTCTTCGTGAAGAATCGTCGTATCAAAGAGTCATGTACCATAAACTGTTGAATATCCAATCGCATTCTTCCTACGCGACTTCGATGACGCGATCCAGCAAAAGTTTGGCTTCTAATTGCTACATAGATCAAACAATAAGATACCTCATAACGCCGTCAAGCGGCCAACGTCGCACAGTGTGACGAGCAATGGACAAAAGTAAACAAAACTGGAGTCTAAAATTCATAGCTTATTATATCTTAAAGTACTAATAAAGGAACGTAGATTTTAATAGTACCCACAATTTTTACTGAATCTTCCAATTTGTTGTCAAAAATGATGTTTGAAATTTATTCCAATTTTCGGTGCATTTTTTTAAACAAGTGCCATTTGCCGAATGTTTATCTGATTAATTTGATTTTTATAAGCTATGTTTGGTATTATAAGACCTTCCAAGCTGCAGAATAACTTTTTTACAATATTAACAATTTGTCCCAATTTTTTATGCTGAATGTTTATCAACTTTGACTCGAGTTTTAAAAAAAGTACCAAAGAGTACCTCCGTGATTTTTCGTACATTAATTGGGGGCATATTAAACTTCACATTCACGACAGATTTAACTGCACAAAATTTCACTAAATGGAGAAACATGATTTAAGAGACATAAAACAATGTTTAATAAAGGATGAATCACGTCCTGAATCATCAGATACGAACACCGATTCGAGTTCTGATTCAGACGTAGGCGTCATATAGCATATAATTGATTTAGAAAATATATTGAAAAAAATTTCAAACAAGTGTTAACTTCTCCTCCTTGTCCCGAAAATCCACATGCTCTAAACGATCATTTCGATTTTTCACGCATTCCCGATTAACTGATAAAAAAGTTTTTCAAACAAAAGTGAGTCAGTAATCATGTGACAACAAAATTGCAATCGAAAAAATCGGCAAAAACCGTTTTATTTAATAAAAAATTAAGATCACCTTAATTTTTGTAATGAAATTGTATTTTCTTTTTTTCATCAATCGATGCATCTTTGTATCCTCTGTAAAAAAGTATTAGGGGTCCTAGGTCGAAATTGGATTAGTTTAGAAGTTATGAATTTTGTCCCGAACGGCCACATACTCGTCACATTGTGCGTCGCTCTGGCCCTGCATCCGCGTATGCTGATTCTCAAAATCTCTTACACGAGATATTGCACATAAAACAGATGCACACTGTTCAATAGTTTCCAGCATCCATTAACCATCACGGGCAAGAAGAAGATCGTTAAATGAATTCGTAGGAGTTGTCGAACGGTCAGGCAACTGCGATCGACGTTGGACGGCGAGGATAAATGTTGATTTGACCGTACAGGTCGGTGAAGGGAAAAATGGAGACAACGCAGGCAACGTGCAACACGTTGAAGAAGGAGGCTCGAGGAAGTGTCGACCGTCGGAAATGTAACTGTCAATATACGGAACACTCAGCCACTTGCGAAATCTGAGAGCTCTCGACGTTGTCGGGTCGGTCGTCCTTTTAGAGATCAGGGATCCTGCCGTACCTCGTAACTACATCAGTTTCTTCGAAACTTGCCTGTTCCCTGTCCTCCCTCCCTGTCTCGGCCTGGTATAAAAGCGGGACTTTATTTGGTACTTTAAGATGTTCGTTTTTATTATCACTTTTTCTGCTGTTTCCGCGCTCGAAGGCACGGGGAACGTTCCGAGAAAACTTCCATCCAGCCTCCCCCGTTACTCGAGTTGCTTCTCCGTCGGAGCACCCCTCGAAGAAGAACACGGCGGTCGTATTAAGTTTCAAGACCAATTTCTTCAAAGTCTGCACAGTAATGATTCAAATGCAAGCTCAGTGGCTGCGATACTTCAGCGAGTTTCGAGGGTGTACGATTATGCTTATTCGATGCGGCGGCTCGAGAGCACGATTCTCAACGTGCCTCGAACGATTGGGAAACGCCCGGTATTCGCGAGAGGGGAAAAAATGAAGAAGGAATTGAATATTCACGATGACACTTGCACGTTGTGGAATTCCGTTTTGATTCGATCAGGGGACGCAGCGGTCAGGAATTTCGGAATCTAATTGGAACGGTAGAACTGTCCGGCTATGTATCCGGAGAATCTCTCTGTTTCAGGATTAAACGAATTTATTAGGTGCTGCGGAAAGTTCGTGTGGTTCCTCCCGCATCGTCGGTTCGACGTTTTACCTACAAATGCTTTTACTGCCTCACCCGCTTTTAATAAGTATTCGTTCTGTGCATTCCATTCTCTCCTTCAAAAGTATTGTAACGTGTCTGTACCCGATACCGTAGTTCGTTTGTGCTTGCTTTGCGAGTATAAACTAGGAGCCAAAGCTGCAGAAGCTGTCGAAAATATTCGTCGAGCTTTTGGCATTGATACTGTGAGCGAACGAACGGCGCAAAAGGGGTTTAAAAAGTTTAAGAATGGGGAAGAAAGTCTTGAAGACGAGCCACGGGACGGACGGCTAAGCCTCGTGAATGACGATGAGTTAAAAGATGTTGTTGAAGAGGATCCAGCAACATCATGTAAAACTCTTAGCAGAAGATTGAACGTGTGTGAAGAAACAATACAGGCATAACTACACGGTGTTAGCAACGTGTACAAACTGAGAAGATGAGTATAAGACGAGTTCATCGACGACCAGAAATGCCATAGGTGTTCTGTATGCATTTCGCTTCTTCTTTGCCATAGAAATGAATCGCTATTAAACCGTTTGCTGACCTGTGATGAAAAATGGGTGACTTATAAAACTAAAAGACGACCACATTGTTGGTTATCGCCTAGAGATCCAGGCCTATCCGTATCTAAACCCAAACTTCATCAGAAGCGAATTTAACTTTGCGTTTAGAGGACATACTGCTGGAATTATTCACTTTGAACTGTTACAGAGAAGGCAAACCATTACAGCATTCTTATATTCAACCCAACTCGAAAGGGTGCAGGGAAAAGTTTTGATGAAGCTACCAGGATCAGTAAATCGCCAGAGTGTTCTACTTCTTCAAGATAACGATTGGTTAATTTTCGGTATCGACGTGAGCCAATCAGATAATTAGTAGGACTGCGACGTCTCTTCCATTTCGCCTTCTTACAAAAAGGCACCCCTGCCTTTTCCACTTCTTGGCCAGCTCCTTTGGAAGCAATGTTCCATTTCATTAAACACTAACAGTCTGTCGTCTTTAACACGTTGATTGATATATTGTGTAGGCTGAAAACAGCAGGATTTTCTAGACTCAGTTACAATATGACAGTAATCTGGAGTTATGCTCTTTTTATTGGGTTCAGTCGTAAATAACTTTCGATTTATCTTCTTAAATTTATTGATGATCTATTTAAAGAGCGATTGTTATTGCTTCTACAGCATGTACACGTTTTAGGATTCCTTACAATTTGAAGCAACAATTAGCAGTCTATATAAACAATTTGAGTTTTCGAAATACAAAAACTATTATCTGTCGAAATTTATTTAAGACTGTAATATACTAGCCTCGTGACTAATACTTTATGCAGCATCACTTGAACCATACGTCAACATTTTTCCACATCGCAAATTTTCTTCGCACGTCAGCCTGTGACTCATTTGTTTTAGCCCTTTTCTGTATTTTCTCCCTGCTTCAGGAAACTTCGAATAAATCGGAAGTCCCTTTAAAAACCACAAGCTCAGTGTGTTGCGCTAGCTCAGTATCATGGTAGCTCTGTTAGAACGAACTTCTGTCGAGTTTACAATAAAACCTCTCTGTTAAAGCTTGGGAGCCCGAATATTATCCTGTGTAATCACCAGCCCATCGCAAGACTCAACCAAATAATTAATAATGTCAGCAATTATTTATCGTTTCGCTGGTTCTGTTAAATCTTCTTAAATATTTTACTAACACTATTCGTGCTCAGATAAATAACAACTGAATTGAAGTGTCACGCATGGGTGACATAGCAATCGAAGTTTTAAACTCTCGTTCGTACATCTCCTAAATAATCAGTTTTACAACATCCGATACCCATACGACATCGAGTCGCTGGCTAACGTATGGTGTCCACTCATTAACTCGTTAATTGTATCATTCTTTGCCTACGGGCACTTGTTGTTTATACTTAAAAATGAATAAAAATTAGGTAAATCATCTTGTCCACTTCAGAGACACTTTTAAATAACATGTTAAATCGTCTCAATTCGTCTCCGAATCCGCCAATAATTCTATAACCTTTTCAAACTGATTTAAAATTTGATAAGTGTCCTAACACTTACCCACTCAGGTACAATTTGTTAGGAAACACATACAAAAAATTGCGGCAAAATTTAAAACTTTATGTACATTTCCTTTTCGTATTCTACAGTAGAGAACAAACAAAACAATTTATTACAAGGTGACCAGTACAGCGGGTTGAAATTATTAGGAGTGCAAACGGTTAACCCATGAGAATCTGCGAACCGTTTCGAGAATTTAACGTCCAGCTATTACCGGTCCACGGTCTTTGGGACACCTCTAATGAACCGGATTGGAGATCTACAACCAGCCGTAAACTAGTCGGTAAGATTTGTTCTCCCACGTAAAAAGAATTCCCTCTGACACAGTAATTACAGCAGCTCGGACTTCATTCCTCGTTTCCCCTTTCTTCTACATACGAATTCCTGTAGTTTGTTCGTAGAAAAGAAACGGTCGCTCGGCAGGATTCATTAACAAAAGAACTGTACAGGGTGTCCAGCGTGACTGAACAACCTTTCTTATCGAAATACGAAACAAAAGTTTAATGCGAAAGGAAATTGCAGGAATTTTCATCAAATTAACCCTTTGCACTCCATCGACGCGACATACATTGTTTCTACGCATACTTTTTGGTTGGCAGCTACTAAATTCACGACCCTCGAAAGTTTTTGCATGAAAATGTTTAGTAAAATTCTTGGAATAATTATGCATTCGAGTCATTCATATTTGAATTCTGAATATTTTTTCGCCGTAGTTCTGGTAATTTTTTTAAAAAATTCGACATATCGCGAATTTGGCTGCCAACCTAATGTAAAATGGAGAACATCGAGATTCGATATTTAAGTCACATTTGTTCTTACGTAATCTGAGTTGACAAAGTAAAAGATAATCGTTTATAAATTTTTGTTGAATAAATAACACTCTCAGTTTTTAGAAGGGCACCACAAAAATGTCCTGGATTAGCTAGTTGGGTATATTAAAAAATTCGCGGAGTGCAAAAAGTTAAATATTAATTGTATGTAACACGGTCTTAGTGATGAAAGAAAATGTAGTCTTTATTCTTATTTCATTCAAATTGTTAAAAAGCTTGAATCACAATTTCTATTATTATTTGTCTTTTGGACAGAGCTGTATTTTTTAAACTGTTTGAAATACAGAAAAATATAATATTAATATTATAGTTTATAAATTAAATGGTTTTAGATACTGTGTACTTCTGTATTAGTTTTATACATTTTTCTGCATTCGCACAACTGAACACTGCAGTTGTACTTTTTTTACACTAATCGATGCAGTGTTTCACCGTCTAGAAAAAAGTATTGTCAAAGTTATACCGTGATTATGTAAAATGTTTTGTTGCTTAAGGATTCATGCAAAAATGGTCAAAGATAATTAACATTTGCAACATCTACGGCTGTCATTCTTTGGGCAAAAATAGATGGAGAGCACAAAATAAAATTGTTTCGTTCGAATTTGATTATAAATATCTGGCGAGTAAAGATCGAGTTGTTATCTGTGCAATATTTTTAAAGCAGTATAGCTATTTTTAAATTAAAATGACACATTGTACCTGATTAAAATTTTGCTGCAAAATTATGAGAAACACCGGGCTTGCAACAATTAAAATATCGGAGGTCGAGATTCAGCGTATGTAGACGGAGCACTGAAGTTCACAGAGCCATACATCCGACATTTTGAAAAAATGCGATGTTCGTTTTTTCACATTGTAAAGGTATACATGATGTAGAACGTGTATTTAAAATTCCTCTTTGAAATTATGCGAAATAACGAAGCTTTTGTAGCTACGCCACAGGAAAAACACTGAAATTTACACGCGTTTTTCTCGAAAGATTATTTTTAAAGTCGGTGGACACGGTGTTTCGAGAACATTTCGCTCGATTGCAATGAAATTTAAACATAATTTTCCTTAATATCTTCTTTACTTCCCCTCGACCCATTATTTTTTTTAAAGTTAAACGTTTTACTTATTAAATACAACTGATTGAATGCAAAGAAGAAATCTTGGTCGTGGAAAACTCCTTTCATTATTATATTTTAAAAATCCGTTTCATTTTTCGTTTTCACATCACAAAATGAGATTTTTAAACGAAGGGTTTGAGAGTGATCAAAATAGTTGCTCCGTTTGTTTCACTCCATGCAAAAACAACGAACCGATCCTTAATCGAGTGCAATCGGAGTTAATGAATCATTTCAAAATCCATTTTCTCGAAAACGGTGTCTCGTGTAAAAAAACTTCATTCCTCGTTTTCGATGCATTTTTGCCATCATTCCGGCCGCATCCTGTACGTCACCGCAGATGCTGGGGAGTGACGATAAAATGCAGACGTTAGATGAAAAATATTAGGTCACTCCATAAGTAATGTCGTTTTTAATGATAACTTCAAGGGTAGGACAATTGACAGCTATAGTTACTCCTAATTATCGAGATGTTGAAAACGATTTTCAATGATCTTTCCTCGCCGTACGAACAATGTTTTGATTAATTTTTAAAAAAGTTTCTGCAGTCTCGAGACGTAAAATATCTTTCAAATCGATTTCAACCAATAGAAAGCAATTTCTGGAAAGACATGACTTACTATAAACTTCTGTTAAATAATTATACGCATTATTCGAACAAGTATTGTTTACAAGGTGGTCAAATAAATGTAGCATTTAAAAAAAGTCCAGAATTGTTAAATAGGGAAGAAGTCGTATTGTTGTTCATTTAATGAAAATGCCAAAAATGATTGAATTTTTAAGGCTTCTAACTTGACTTTTGGTTTCGAAATCTTGTCACCTTTTCAATTTGCTATACTAGATTTAATTCACTATTCAATTTAATTCACATTCGATTAGTTGAGTAGACATTGAAAAAGTTTCGACGTGAACTTCTCCCTAATTTCGGAGAGGTGCCCGCTATGAGTTTGCAAAATTATTACTTCTGGAGTTCCCTATAATTATGCAAAGTTTAACGCTTATATGGTCACCGGGTACAAGCGCACCCGGGCAAACACATTCGGAGAAACAATTTGAACAGCTTCTATTAAAATCTCGACAAATTCTCTTACATCCCTACTATTGGGATCTTCCTACGTCGACTTATCTTTGCTATATGGAAATCAATTGAAAAAGTTTTAAATATAAAGAGAAGAGAAAAAGTTAGGTGTCCACATAAGTGGTGAACCAAATCGGTGCGTTCCTCTTATTATATATCCAGCCTCGATCTTAGTATTCATCGGTTATGGCACCCCCTATTTTACCATTCTGTTTCAATCTCTGAATTACGTCTTTAAAAACAATAAAATCAATAATTTAAACGTCTGCGAAAGTCATTTGAAAATATAATCAGGAAATTACCAAATAAATGGCAAAAGTTGCGTACATTATTTAATAATGCACAAATTTTACGATGAAGCTTCCAATGAATTTCGCTATTAACTTTTCCACTAACCCAATATTGTCACTTTTATAAATTCTCACGGTAATAATGCTGCGTCAAGGATTATTTTACTCAAACGGGTCACACGCACACGTTGCACAAAGTTAAACATTTCACAGTTTAAAATTTCACAATTTCAGTTTGAAATTAAAATGAAATTATAAAATATAGTTTTACTCATAACGTTCACCGTTTATTTAAATATTTTCGGTACATGTTGTACCTCTTACATTCTGCCAGCCACGCTGCAACATATCTGTTATCCCATCTGCTAAACAAAGCAACGTTTGTTACAGGATAACCTGATACTTCAACCGGGAGGCATTTTTCCGTGGTTTCCATCTTGACCAGTGCTTTCATATTGTACCATTCTCCCCTGTGTCACAACAATTTCCTGTATTTTCGGAGTTTCGTGCTCGTCAACATTCGGTCGATGTTGTTGCACGCTTTAAACAAATATTTTGTATTTCTTTCAGTCCTACAATTAATTGTTTATCCCCTTCCAGAGCTGCCACTCTGTTTCCGCTCGTCCCTTTTTGTTTCACCGTCGCGTCCGCTCGTCGTCGCAATTGGACATTAAACGTTTTCGTTGTTGTTCGTCATTAACATCTGCCATCGCGGTAATTTATGCCGTGTACGCTGACCAATGTATTTTTCATTTGAAAACGCCCACCGGTCGGTAATTTCAATGACAGACAGCAGGAACCGGCCGGTCCCGCGGAAATATTCATGAGTTCATGAATTGCCTTATAATTCGTCGAGTTGCCGATAATTAGCCCCGTTATATTGACTGCTCCAGAAAGTACACGCGATTTTCGAAGATTAGAGAAGAATGCCCCGTTTGCACACAGCTTTGTATTTTTAATTCAATAAATAATTACCGTCAGATTCAGCAGCGTTTTACCAACACGAGGGAAGCTTGAGGGTTCCACTTTTATTCAAATTCTAATCCTTTCATTCGATAAACCGTGTGACGGTTTTTACGTCATGATCGTTTTGAAAGTATTTATCAGTCAAACAATTTTGCAGTAGTAAAAATAAATAGTGATCTGTTGGAGAAAAGTCAGGCGAATATGGTGGACGAATTAAAGTTTCTTCTCCAAGTACAGTAATTTTTTGCAGCGTCTGTTTTGCACTATGCAGCCTCGCGTTATCTTAGAGGAACGGAACACCCATGCGATTTGCTAATCCTGGTTGATTCATCAAGTTTTTCCTGCACCCTTTCCAGGTGGGATGAACATAAGTCTGCTGTAATGGTTTGGCCGCTTCGAAACAGTTCAACGTGAACAGTTCCAGCAGTTGCCCACCAAACACACAGTACAATTCGTTTCTGATGAAGTTTGGGTTTGGACGTGGATGAACCTGAATCTCCAGGCGATAACCAATAATTTGACCGCTTTTTATTTTGATAAGTGTCCCAGTTTTCATCACAAGTCAGCAAACGGTCTGACAGTGGTTCACTTTTCTGTCGAAGAAGAAACAACACGTTTCACAATCCTCTGTCGTTTATGATCGTCGGTGAACTCGTGTGGTACCCGTCTTCCCTATCTGTACACTGTTATGTAGTTGGATACGCACCGCGAGGGAATACACGAGATTCCAACTTTTAACAACTTAAAACGTACAATACTTTCTTTACAGAATGACACAAACTTAGAATGTCGTAGTTGTAACATCGAAGGTTCCAACTTAAAAGTCGCGCTGCCTGGAGTACCTTTTTCTAGATTTTTGTATCCTAGATGACAAACCCTCAGGTTAGCCCGTCAAAGTACAATTTTTGACCCAGGGACTCCTGACATCGATGACACAAAATTGTTTGTTAAAAACAGTGTGTCACAGTTTGGCTAGCACCCGTCTACGTAACAACACCTTCCTGAGACTCATTATTGATCGTCTATACCCAAAACCATACCTAGGGAGATTCTTAATAACGCGGTCTATCAACATGCAAAAGCTCATTAAAACCTGAGATGACGACTTGTGGAACTTTCCTTGCAAGTATTTACGCCCATGTTGTTTCTTCATACACGTTCAATCTTCTGTTAAGAGTTTTACACGATGCTGTTGGATCCTCTTCAACAGTATCTTTTGACTCTTCGTCTAAGGCTTTGTAAACCATCTTTCCGCCCTTCTTTCGTCCGCAGTATCAATGTCAGAAGCTCGACAGATATTTTTGTCAGTTCCTGTTGCTTCAGCCCCAAGTTTATACGGTGTTGGATTCAGACATTCTGCAATCCTTTTAAAGCAGAAAATGAAGTGCACAGACCGGATACTTACTATAAACGGACTCATTTTTACTTCCACCTGCCCCCACAAACATAAAAACGGCTGAAACAATAGAAGCATTTGCGGGTAGAACAATGGGAGCACTTGCAGGTAAAGCGGTAAACTAATTGTTCGGGCATTCTTCTGGGCCATCTAATACGTTTGCTACGAACCGGGAATTACTCTCAATACTTACTCAATCATCCTTTCAAGTATCCCTCTCGTGGTGTTTCTGAAAACGTTCTCTGTTATTCTGTTTTCTTTTTTTTTTTTTCGTTTTTCAGTGCTTCATTTCGAATCGTTTACCTGATACTGACATTGTTTCCGATAAGATTTATTCAGGGATGGCGGTTCCAGTCGTTTACCGGGGGCAATCTCGTCTAATCTCGTCGTTTCGCAAAAATTACGCGGCTGTTCTCGTAAAACGTTGGCCACGGTGCGGCGTTCGCGGGCGAACGTAACGAAGAATTTAAGCGGGAAGCACACAGCGTGGAAAATGATATAGCGAACCGAACCGGGGGATTGTATCGATTCCGGCTGGAATTTATAGTTGCCTTGATAACATTTACTTATGGCTTTCAAATACAGAATTTCTCGCGGGATCGGTTCAGCCGGTTTAAACGGCGACGGTATATATCACGGACAAACTTCTTATCCGCTGGAAATATCATTCCTCTGGTTTTACGGGTCCAATCGAATGATGAATGTTCAGGATTCAATGCACAGGGTGCTCCGTTTATCCTAATTTAACCCTTGAATGCACAGCGTTGTCATTTGAGAATATACCTACCTGTACTTCTTAAGCGGTTAGACTACTGTGACGGCCCGAAATAGTGCTACCCCTGGCAAAAAGTTTTCGATCAAACGCAATAATACGGAAGTAAGCGAAAACATTGAGGTCTTTAAGATACAAAATACTATTGCATTCATTTAAAGCGCACGGTAAAGTAAGATTAGCCTGATATGAAGTAAATAATACCAAAAATGAAAGTTTTCGTTTATTACCAAAGAGAAAAGGACGGAATAACAAACTATTACATGGAAAAAATTGTTTAGTCGGCAAGAGTCCTGGAAAAAAGTAATCGATCAAATTTGTTAACATAAATTTACAAAGAGATAAACAATATTTTACCTGATATTTTGTAATGTTCTCACGTCCGCGAATAACTGCTTTTCTGTGATAGTAAACGAAAACTTTTATTATTTTTTTATTATTTACTCCATATGAAACAAATCTTACTTTAGCATGTGTCTTAAATATATACAACAGTATTTTGTATCTCAAAGACTATAACGGATCCAGTTAGGTCCGTATTATTGCCTTTGATCGAAAACTTTTTGCCAGGGGTTGTAGGTGATCTTCCGATGCAAATTATAAGAAAACGAAACATTCTATTAAGTTGCGGTTTGGCATTTTATTTTGGCATATTATGAAGTGTTAAAAACAATTATGCAAATTCAAAAAAGATGTATATGTACGTCATAAGACGGCTCCAAGCCGAAAGTCCTTTTTTGCGAAGGGTAAGATGGTGTACCTCCTAACTCAGTTTTGGATTATTTGGAACAAAAAAACGAAATTTTTCCATTAATTATATTGTAATGCCTAAGCATTATCGGAGCTGTTTTATAATTGTTTGAAAATCCACTGAATACCAGAGTGTTGAGGAGAAAATGCCGATTTTCGCGAAAAATTTGTCACTATTTTCTGCATAAATCCCACAAATTTTCCAGAAACCGTCCGATAATGCTTAAAGAATGCAATAACAGCGTTGTCTGCTAAATTTTGTCGTAATCTCATCAATACAGATTGAGAAATCGTGTACACCGTTTTGAAAAGTGTCGTTCTGAAAATCGCGTTCAAAGTTAAAGAAACGTATTATTTCTACGTCATACGAGTGTGCGTTCGGCTCTGTAGCTCCGAAACTGAGCTACATTTACATTTTAAACCTTTTGCAATTCATTCTAGAGACTTCAGACTATCATTTGAGCGAAAAAGAAATTGTCAGAGAATCGAGAATTTTACAGTAGTCTAATCCCTTAACACGTTCCCTGGCACAGTAGAAAAATCCGTAACTAGCCAGACGCGCGAAAATGGCTATGTATGAATACACGTGATCGATTGTACAAATATCTATCTATTTGGTATTACACTTTCTATTTCTACTATCATTCTAACGTGAATGTTACTCAAGTTTTCATAAGGATTGGTAGTTGTGTGATCAAATTAAAAGTGATTCGTGTGGCAAGAAACGTGTTAATGCAACGGACGGTTAACCGTAGGACTCTTAAGGGGAGTTCCTCGAATCTACAAGTCGAACAATTTTTAATTAAAACTATTTCCTTTGTGTAAAAAATTCTCAAAAAATTATTTATTGTTGTATAGACCTTTATGTTCGATATTCTAAAAGCACCGTTGCTATATGCGAAATGCATTGTGCGTATGAAAAAGAAAACGAACTACACGAAGGAAATCCTTACGCTCTTCTTATATGCAAAGAGTAACGACCACAAAACGAAGAATCGTTCAACGCAAAAGCCATGTATGTAGAAAGTATTCGGCGAACATACAGCTTCGCTATTCATGTTTGACATCAAAAGAATCAGGCTCAAACTAGTTTTATGTTAATACACCTTTTTACGGTACAATTTTGTTCTGTAAATACATACAAATAGACATACATTCAATGCACAAGCGTATGGTACCTTTTGGACAAAATGTATCATACTCAAATGTTAAAAAGCTTTCTTGAAAAAGAAATTTATTTTTAACCTCCGCATAACGGTCTCCTGCTGGGTATTTACCGTATGCGCTATTCTTGTACCCCTCTGACGAGTCCGTAATTTTCTTTGTAATTTATAAATAAATTACATTCTTGCCTCTACAACATCCTGTGCGTATATTTCTGAAGGACAAGGCGCATAAACGTATTTGGCTTTATACGAGGATGACGGTGTGCTATCTTTTGCTAGTAAACCACTTGAAGGACTTGAAACTGTTACTACAGGCCTAAGGCGAATTGTTATTATACATTAAAACAATGTGCGAGCACACGGGTTGTACGACATCGTAAACCTCGACAAATTGCTATTAACCAAAAATTGTATACTGCAGAAATTGTTAAAAGGTTTAATTTAGGAGATAGTATGCCAAGCGTTGCTCGAAGCGATGCTCATGTAAAATTCACGAAAACGATAGATGAGGTGGATCAAGAAGAACAGTATGAAATGTATCCTAAAGCTCTCGGTTGTCTTATATTTGTTGCAACTGTACGTCCACCAGATATTGCTCCCGGTGTTTCGAAAGCATCACAGTTTATGGAAAATCCAAGATCAGGTTATTGGTATGCTGTGAAGGAAATTCTTCGATATTTGAAAAGAACAAAGGTCTGATCTAGGAATCGCTTATACAGGATCAGCAGAGGAAACCTTAGTATTGACTGAATTTTGTGATGCAGATTTTGCAAAAGATTCAGATAGTCGACGTACAACATCCGAGTTTATACAGGGTGGAGCAAAAGGAACCGAACACTTTACATTGAAGTACCTCTGTAACAAGATAGTTTTCAGTGCTGTCAATTTTAAAAATTATTTGTCACTGATAAGGAAATTTTCGGTGCCATTTAAAAGGAAGAAAAAAATGGTACTGCGTGGCATTACAAGCATTGGCCAAAGTTATCGAAAATTTCGAGCTGATTTTGCGACTTCAAATCATTTGGAAAATTTCATCAATTAATTTACCTTTTGATAGTTAAATACAATTCCGTTTATACTTTCTTAATATTGAAAATAGAAAATAGTTATTAGATTTTAAAGTGTTCGGTCCATTACTCTCCAGTTATAACCAAAATTCAATACGTTTTCTCAAAAAGAGCTGAATTTCATAAAAGAGCTAAACATGCCGATGTCAATAAGATTTGATTATATTCGAGATCCGGAAGAACGGAAAATAATGAAAGTTAAACATGCGTCTACGGAAGATAAAATAACAGATGAGTTAACGAAACATTTATTTAAATCTGTACGTAACCAGGACGAATCTGGTGGAAAATTAAACTGATTCTCTGTTTGTACTTTATCTGTTATTTTATATTTATCGCAGGAGGTAATATCAAGGGAGTGTGTTGGAAATCGTGTTATTGGATGACAGTGCGTTCATCATGATATATTAAAATGACGCCATTTATGTAAATATTTGTGCATCGAGAAATATCTTTTGTTTGCTCCCCGATAATTACTGTACTCGCTCGTTCTGTATTTCCCTGGCGCATTCGTTCTAATTTATAAATACATTTTTCCTCTGTAACCAGAATTGTAAGAATTTTCCAGTAAAATCAATACAGTATATATTATTATTACAGCATTTTAACTCTTTCACGGTCGCTATCGCGTACACGCGATTTTTTTCATTTAAATAATATGCAAGCAAAACAAATAAATAAGCACGCCTGTCGGAAAACAAATAAACCGTCGAGGACTTATACAATTAAAATAATAAAATAATCGATTTAAAACGAATAACGCAGAATACTTTGTTACATAATTAAAACCTTGCAAAAGTGACGAAGGCAACCAGTTTCTACAAAACATTTGCGGCCGTCGAGGTGTTAACGAAACGCTTACAGCCTCATGTTTATGCGACACTTTTATGTCGGCCCGTAAAAACTACTGACACAATCTGACGGAAAGGAGCACAGAGCACCCTGATGCATAAAACTGTTGCAAACCCGCGATTGCGCCTTCTAGAGTCTCTTCAGCGTCCCGTCGGGCCTCATAAATAATTCTTTTATTCCATGTAATCCGCTTTTTGAATTGTACTCGGTGTAAGCCGTCGAGCGTCTTAAAAATAATTAATGAATCAGCGGTATTACGGAGCGTGCTCCTTGCACAGAATATTTCATGAAGAGCGTCGGGAAAAGGCTCGAGCTCGTTACCTCGAACTCATTTGCATAAAACGCACCTAATTGTGGAATAACATGAGTTCGTTCCTCTAGCGCAGACCACGCGCCCGCACACACACACACACACACACAGTCACACGTACAGGACTGACTGGATGCTTCGTGTTTTAATATTCCCTGAAAAGGAACTTTTGAAAGTTGTTACGGAATCGCGTAAGGAGCGTCGTTGCTCGATTTTCTTGCGAATTAGCAAAGAGCTCCGGGAGGCAGCGTGAACGGGCAAACTGGAACCGTGGAACATCGTCGAGTATAATGGCATTCTCGTAATGCAACCGACGAACATGCTCGACGGAAGCACACAAGTACATTGGAAAATTGACAAATAGAGAGAGGAGATGGGGGGGGGGGGGGGGGGGGGGGGGGTAGAGAGAATAGAGGGAACGGATAATGTCTGGAACATGAACGCAGCCATATGAAACCACGAAGCCTGAACCAACTTCTAACGATAAGTTACAGTAATGGCAATGGATACCCTATCTCCTTGAGCTCCGCCAAATGCAAAATCTCCATTGCCCAACGGATGATTCCTTTTTCATCGTCAGGCTACCGCCAAGAATTATGTTGTTTTCTATGGTATATTTATTATTTTATTTTTAAGGTTGCATCAACCGTTATTAGCAGCCGTAGTATAATTCTGTTCGTTTGCTGTTCTTCTTCATTGTACGTGCTCCAGCATTAACTGCTATGGTCATTTAGCCGGGAGACCTACAGTTGTAGGTGGCTTTTGAAACACTAATGTGTCCACAGCAACATGGAACCACTGAAGACGGTCACCCACCTTAGCGCTAACTGTGCCCAAAGTTGTGTAATTTCAGCGATCAAACGAGAACAGGTGTTTTATTTAGAACTTCTTCATTGCAGAATCGATACAGAACATTTATAAACGTTATTTGTGATAGAACAAAACAGTGACTTCTTAATAGTTGCCTTCATGCTGGCCTCTTCGCGGGCTACTTATAGTCACATACCTTATGTTCCAACATTTTGTATCATATTTTATGTTATCCTGTTTGCTATATTACACAAGGTAATGACCACAAGGCAGACGTGAAGATAATTTCTTAGTCTTTGTTCTTCAGGAAAGCGTTTTTGAAATGCGATAGTAAAAACCTGATGTACTACGAGAACCGACGTTTCCTACGTGGTTTACGTTGCCGACGATCCTTGGTCTTGTTCTTCCATAGCAATGAGACTGATGTATGTATTGACGTACTTCTGAAGTGAGCACTGAAGTACTCAGTGGAAAGCGCCGATATACATCAAAAGATTTTGTACGTCGTATCGTCGTTTTAAATCGATACCTGCTGGAGTGATTACTATTTGATAGCAGCATCATAGCAGTAGTGAATGTGTCGGAACAACCATAAACCAACTACAAATCAAACTTGTTAGCGACGGTGTGTTTTCAAGAGGAGAAAAGTCGAAGACAAGTAGTGCAACGCTATTTCACCTTAGACCGATTTATGACTGACTCGAAGACTGTTTTAGGTCTGTGTATTGAGTGTTAACCTAACAGGTTCTTGCATTATTTCTGTCGTATTTTTCAATAAATTTAAAGTCTATAGAGCGTTGAAGAAAGAATTTATTTAATAGGCAACATATTGCTCATTAGTATCTGCAATTTGTCTCCATTTAATGGCCGGCTTGACAATTCCCAATGCAAAAAAAAAATTTCATCCTATTAGCGGAAGAATTCTGACGGTGCACTTTGTGCAACTATGCCCTTCATCTAAACCCTTCAACCATCAATTATAGTTTGATCACATAACTACCCACCCTTATGAAATTGTGAGTAACATTCACGTTAACATGATGGTAGAAATAGAAAGTGCAACATCAAGTAGATAAGTATTCGTACAATCAACCACGTTATTAACCCCTTGTCCTATGATTTTTCTAACAGCTATCTGCACTGAAGTTTATTGTTCGAGTGGTCTAAGAGTGAAATCTAGGAAGAATATTGATCAACATGTGCAGGTTGCTTTGAATGATCCTATAAAAATTAGGGGTGTTGTAATATACAATTTTCAAAAATTCATATTTGAGTGAAACTGATATTTACAATCTGTACTTCATAATCTGCATCACGAGTGAGACTCGTTATTATAAGGCAAAGGGTTAATAAATAGCCATTTTCACGTGTCTGTCCAGTTACGGAATTTTCTACTGTGGCAGGGAATGTGTTAAGTATAAATAGTGAAGAAAAAAAAAATATTTTATTATTTGAACGTTCACTACATACTTTATATTATTATTATTATAATACTCACGTTGAAAATTGTATAAAAATTACTAGTTACTTAATTGAATTAAATTTGAAGCGCCGATCACCGATGACCCCCACGGAAGTCACCATGTCAACACGTTGAACGCCACAGTGAAAACAACCATACCTAATCAGACACGCTATAATTTACTATTTCTTATATAAATCGTAAGGAAAAGAAAGATTTAAGTACTCAGTCGTGTTCTCCTGTTCTGATACTATTGCTTTAGTATGAAGTTTGCTCAGCATTTTGCAACAATCAATAATTATTTAATGAAATTAACTTTGAGGTGTCGGATACCGGTGACCACGATGGCGTTCAACGTGTTAAGTATCGGCCCCTTTTTCTTTAATACTCTGTGCAGTTTCCGCGAAAAGGACTTGCAACACTTCATCCGGACCACCCTGTGCGTCGGTATTTTCGTCTCCCGGGTTTCCGAAAAATTACCCGAACGTAACTGAAAAATTCCGTCAGTGTCGTTCCAGGGGAAACCGGCGATACCTGCGCGTCCCGCGTTTCGATCGAGCTCGCTGCTAATTACAGACTGTCAGTTCAGTTATTTATGAACGTATCGATGCACCGTGGACGAGCATCGACACGGTTATTCGCGCATTCATACTGATTAACCATACAGCGGGGCACGGCGCGTTTGAAAACTTCAACGGCGGGGTATTTGTTCGGCGAATTTTCATGGAATATTGCCGGCCGTCCCGGTCATTTCGAAAAACGATTTACAGCGATGGCCCCGGCCGATATAGTCCCGCGGCCGCTCGAATATTACGAGTTAAGCAAATCGGCGAGAGCTCGTTTCATTGGATCGCGTTTGTTGTTTTCAAAAGCTCCGCCGCCGCCGCCGCCGACGTTTCTATCGTTCATTATCGTGCACTGTTCGTAAATTCTCGCTCCACCGATGGTTGTTTACGGTTTCGAGGATCCAACGGTGCGCAAACGAATCTCCACCGATTCGCAGCCCTGTTATTCCGACTTCCTTTTGTAACCGGTTACTCGTTCCAGCGAAATTGATAATAAGTTTTCATTTCACCTCATCCCGCCGCCCTTCCACTGCACGTTTATGCAAATCCACCGTCATTGTTCGCTTATTGTTCCCCTTTGAAGGGTTTATCGAATGGTTCAGTAAAAACATGGACACGCGCTGATACACCGGCACGCATCGTAATGGAATAATACGGTCGGAGGAGCGTGTCAACAAAATTTTCGTTGATTTTAGGCGACTGACGAAAACATTTTGTTGGGTCATGTACGGGCTGAGGTGATTAACCCTAGTGCGGTCTTCGGGTCTTTTTCGACACACTTCTTTCTAATTTATTTTTAAAGTTTTGTTGTTATCAAAGACATGCAATGAAATTAGCAGCAACATGCTTGTTTCTCTTCCCTTGACATTGTATTAAAAGTTTGTTGTCTGGATTCGCACGGCGTGTCGATAACAAAAATTGTTATATACAAGGTCTTTGGGTCTTTTTTGACTTAACGTAAAGGAGGCACAATCAAATAACAAAAATGAACCATGATCAAATCTTACAAAGAAGTGGGTGACAGTATAATAGGAAGAGAAGATACAAATAGCATAAAATGACCAGGATAGTTTTATTAATGCCAAAAAAAAAAAAATTAATAAATATTGTATGATGGGATCTAAATGAGGGGAAATTCATATGCAACACTGTTACAAAGTATGTAAAACCTGTTATAAATAAACAATTTGGGCAAAATATGTTATTTTTCTGTAATTAACGCTATTATAATAGCTGCGAGTGGATGATCCAATGCTTCTTTAATCCTCAAATTGTATTGTAAAGCGGAAAATATGAGTTCCATACATTCGGGTCATTTTTGACCTAATGACCTTAAGTGTATATTCGAACGGAAAAACACTCTAGGGTTAAAATAGGTAACTCGAATAACTTTTTCTAATTTTCGTGATAGGAAGAAACGCCTTGTGATGAGAAATTATGCGGTGTTATTTTTTGTTGTCTCTAATGTTCGGAGTATTGCCATGTTCTAGCATTTTTGGGGTTGAGTCATACATCTTCCGATTTGTCTTCTTAAATGTATTGATGACTTATTGACACTTTGAGTGCCGCGTCACCCATATTTGGGTGACAGATAGATTCAATCATTCTTTGCTTGATCTTGTAAAATATTAAAAATATATCTAATCAGCTCTAATAGAAGCAGGAAAAAATGGTGAATGTTACTGATATTATTGATTAAAAAAGGTAGAATTCATGGTTACATTCATTTTGTATAAAAACTGAGGCAGTTTGCCATTTTCAGCTAATGGAGTGTGGCACTCAAAGTGTCAAGGGATGATTACTGTTGCTTCTGCAGCATGTCTATGTTTCAGAGGTTCTTACCTTCAAATATTTAAGCAACGATCAGCAGACCAGATAAGCTGTTTGATTTTTCAAAAAGGAAATAAGTTATTTATGACTCAACCTAATGATTAAAAGGACTTAAAAAGTTTCCTGAAAAGTAGACAAAGCTGACCATCGTGGTGTAAAATTAGGACGACTGACTTGGACGACCATTGATTTTGTAGCTGGCCGATACAACCATAAAAAGTTCATGGTCGTTTCTTTCTTCTCGTTGAGAAACTATCGAAGGGTTCCTGGCATTAATCGACTGCACTCGTATGTCTGCTCTTAGTTGCTGGACCTGAAATTCCATTTCGTTCGTGTGTCCATTCTCAGGTGCCATGAGTTCACATTAATCTCGATCAAATATAAGACAGCGTCTTGTTTCATTCGAAAAAGAAAAGATTGTATGGTATACAGGGTGTCCCACGCAACCGAGACAAGCTGTATCTTCCAAACGGTTGAAAATGGATAAAAATGCTTAAGTCAAAATTAGATGGTATCAAACGATGCATAATCTGGAAATAATTTTATGCATTTTTATACATTGGTGCACCTGGAAAATGAAATTGCATACATTTTTTTAAACAGAATCCTATAGTTTTGACTGGTCTGTTCGATGCAGCTTTTTAACCTCTACAAAAAAGTACTAAGATACTTATGCCCTAAACCTGTCAGTTCAAAAGTTATTACAGCTAAAAGTTTGCTAAATTACATTTCTGCTTATCAGCACATTTTCTCTGAGATATTCTCGTGTACTATTACGCATTATAAACTACGCATTACACTGTTTTTAAACATGAATCCACTGCTCATATGAACTAGTAGATAATCGAATTGTCGTTTATCGACATATCGAAATTCGATTATCGATATATCAAAATTTGACTTCTGGAATCACTTGCAACAGGAATCGAACAAACTATTACCAAACACTATGTAGAAATTCAGAGTTAGAATACTATCCTTAGTATCTTTGTCTCACTAATTTAACACGTTGACTGCCATAGGGGTATCTATAAAATAATTATAGATTTTGGCAATATTCTGAGCGAATTTTACATTGCAATACTAACATACAGATGCACGCATACGATTGATTACTCAAACATTTTTTTCCTCTGTGATTTATAATAAAAACGGCAATTTACATCGTGTATGATTAGAGGTGGCTGTTTCCACTGTGGCAGCCAACGCGTTAACACGTTGAGTGCCACAGTGAAAACAGTCATACCTAATCAGACACTATATAAATAACCATTTTTATTATAAATCGTAAAAACAAAAAAAATTTCAGTACTCAATCGTGTTCTTCGGTTTCTACTTTATTGTTTCAGTATGAAGTTTGCTCAGAAGTTTGTGACAATCAATAATTATTTAAGTAAATTAAATTTGCGGTACCGAGCACAGGTGACCCCCACGGTATTCAGCGTGTTAGCAATTCTTCAACTCGGTTTTCAACATATTTCTATAATTTTAAAACAATTCACATTAAGTCTACTGCAACCAATTAGTACCATTGAATTACGTGTCAACTAAACAACTGTAGACCCACCGAAATAGGTAGTAGCTGAAACGCACAAGTTTTCAATTACTCAAACGCCAGCATGACATTGTTTTACCAAAAATTCTGCCCAAATTTCTATTGACAATTCAAGTACAATACATATACATCTCTGGCATTCCACCATGTGCACGATCAAATCTATACTAGATAAAACCGAGTAATATATTTATACTTAATTAAAGTATGTTTCACAAGATAGGAGTCAATATTACGACCTGAGAATAAATCTCACTTGAACAATCCGTTGCCCTCGATATTCCTTACGACAACGTTTCGTTTGCTGCAGATAATTGAAAAATAGGGTAATATTATAAATAGACTGCGGATGTTTATGCAATTTAATATATTTAAATTGGCGCATGATGGACGTTTAATAACTCAGCAAAAAAAAATTACATATCTTGAACGTTTCAAGCAGCAAATGCAATCTTGCAGGTTTTATTTATTTAACTGCATTACCATCGGAAATATGGAAGCCTGAAAACGATTATTCGCACAAACGTCCGCGATCTAATTATAAATCAGAAAATGATGTATTAATGCAATCCGAAAACAGGCGTATTGATACGACCGAACGTACAGATTAATACAATTGCGATTCAAGGGGCGAGCAACGGGCTTGTAAAGTTTATGCTAATGAATTTTCTACCTTGTTAACAATTTCATTTAAATTCCACAGACACCGAGCACGGTTTCATTAAACGCTTCAATTTCAATGAAAACCTTTAATTTTGTTTTGCACGCGAGCACGATGCTCCGCGGGAATAACATTCCGAAACGAACCGGACGGAGGAGAAGGAATATAATCGTTGTCGTCGAAATGCAATTCTGCAAGAACTTAATACGAAACTCGGTGTCCTTTCTTCTTTTTTTTTTTCTTCGGCGAATATTTACCGCGTTGGTTCTTCAACAAATTTCACCGTCCACTCGGTGGCGAGGGGCTCGCCGGAGGAGAAATTCCATTAACCACGGATAAGTGAATTTCTGGACAATTCGGTCGTCGGACTCGGTCGAATAAATTCGTTCGCCGAGGAAAATGAGTTCCAGCTCTGTTTTTCGTCTAACGATCCACCGGGACGATAACTCTGTCCCGACGTTATACGCGTTACTCTCTTTTTTCTATCTCTGTCTGATGTAGGAGATCAGCTACGACAGTCCTAGGGGCGGTGTATCGGTGATCACGGAGAAGGGAGAAGTGACGACCTCGTATCTCCTGGTGCAGCGTGCTCAGCCTGCAGATAGCGGACAGTATACCTGCCATCCGAGCAATGCTAATACAAAGACTGTCTTAGTGCACGTACTTAATGGTATGTACATAACTTACCGAAAAGTTTTCCATCTGTCGACGAAACACAATTTCTTGCCTCCGCGCTGCGACTGCAGAAACGTCGGAAACCCGGCGATTCGTTGCTCGACGCGACCTTGTTCCTTCAGGGGACAGGACGCGGTAGAAGTTTGACAAAACGTTGAAGAATATCAACTAAAAATCTTGTCGAGTTCCAGTATATTTTCTGAATGTAACTTATACATTGAATAAAGCCAACAGACGTGAGATATTTTTCAAATAAAATTCACTCTGATTTAAGGGGCTACATACACCTTGGACTAGAAAATCTGGGCCGAATTTTGATAATTTTTTTTTTTATTGAAAGAGTGTTTCAATTAAAAAATCTTTATATACATCTTAAAATTCATAATTGAATGTAACAATTGTGCAAATTTCATTTGAAAACTAAGAGAATTGAATTTGTTGTAGCGACTTCCTTTAGGCAGTTTTTTGAGTTCAGCTTCCGCGGTAACCAAAATATCTCCGATGATTTTTATCTGAAACGAAAACTACAAATTTGATCTTAAAATAGATAAGAAAAACTTCTTTTTGTCGTACCCGATTTTAAAAATATCAATTTTTCGCAAAGTGGCGGCCACTTGAGTACAAATGTGTGATTTTTCACTAAAAATTCGTCCTTTTGTAATTTATAAAAAATTAACTACGACGTTTAAAAAAATCATACGACAAAAACTGGACAATTCTATCAAGAACGCCTTTGCCACACCTCAGCTGAATGGGTCCATTAGTTCTCCAGAAATGTTGGTTACCGGTTTTGACAATACCATTTTGAGAAAAACGCTTTTAAGGTTTCAACACAGATATCATTGATTTAATTTTTTTTTTGTCATAATTACATCGAATCATAGATTCCTGGGCCATGTAGTTCTTCTTCTGTAGATGTTGAGGCTTCGAAAAGGTGTTATTCTTATTTATTTATTTATTTGTATATAAATTACTCAAAGTGTAACAGCAATCGTATTATACCTACGCGCGAGGGACCGCTCGACTAGGTGTCTATTGCAGGCTGTAACTTCGTTAATTGTATAAATTTTTTAATTAAATTTTCAGGGAACATGGTTTAAAGATACTATGTACTATCAACTTACAATATTTTTTGTATATCGATTTTCTTTACCTACCTAGATCTACGTAGCCCCTTAAGACACATTGTGCAAACATTTGCAGCGATAAGTTCAATTTCTCCTTAACTGTGGATTTAAGACATTCTAAATAATAAGCTCTTCAATTATCAAAAGATACCACCATGCGCTTCATATTACTTCCTCCTTCCAATTGAAACGTTGAAACGCTTTCAACAGAACACGAAAGAGCTAATAAATTGCCGGAGGAGGTAACGAATGAAACGGGTAAATTCTTTGCAGACTGATACAGCGACTAATGAGTGCGCTTAATTTTTAAAATGTTTCTCTGGCTTCCTCGTCGCGCGGAGAGTTCGCTTAAATAATCGTGACGTCAGAGAAAAAAACACCGTCCGTAGCTTCAAAGTGTCTACAGATTTGCAGCGTACGATTTCGCTGAGAACACAGTTTCATTTTGTCAGATTGCGCTCGGGCCCGTTCAATGTTCGTTCGCCGTTGAAGCTCAAAGCGTACCCCGTCGGCGTTATCCACGTGAACACCGACAAATCAGTCTAATGTGTTTCCAATCTTTTTTCCAATTAGAGAAAAACGCCGCGCCTCGGGGTAATTCGGTTAGGGCTTATCAATGAGCGCTTCCTTAACGGAAGCGGGCCGGCGAAGGAGCAGGAAGTCCGATCGCGGCCGAACGTAGTCCAATTAACCGTGGACCGTTAATGAATTCTCGTTAAAAACTGCTTCGTTATCGTAATCGTGTTTCCGTGCGATACCGAGCCCCTTCTTCTTCGTTTCGACGGTAAAAAGCGCGGGACAGTATTTTATAACACCGTCGGAGGGGTTTGTCGTTTCAGCAGCTCAGCTTTCCGCTTCTCCCGTTTCGCGACGCGAATTCCTCGATCGTTCTTCCGCTCGAGAGATAACGGTGTTCGTTAACCCTTGCCTTGCTGAAGATCACTATAGTCACGCCAGTCGAGCGCCAACCGCGCACAGGATGAGCGAAAAGTCGCTTTACCGCAAATAAATGCAATAATAATGCTGCATATCAAATTGAACGAGAAAGTTTAAATAACGAATTTTGTTGTTTTCTTGCTACTTTATCTAATAAAATTAGTCACTGATACGGCTTGTACACATCTACCCGAACGGTTAACCAAAGCATTTACACCTTTATGGCAGAAATTGGCCTTTGACGACATGAATGTTTCGATAGCGCTTTCTACAGCCCTTCGCTTGTGCATCGTTTATTTTTCAAAACGTTATCAAAACTTCTGAATAAATGAAAGTCGGTTGGAGTAAAGTTCGGTGAGCATAGTGGATGAAATAGTATTTGATATTGTAACTCATACAACTTTTAGAACGTCATCCGTGCAGCATGAGGTTCAGCGTTTTCACACAGAAGAATCAGACTTTTCCGATTCACCAATATCGGCTGCATTTTTTTTTTATTTCTCATGCATTGTTTGCGATTCAAAGCAGTATTTTCCAGCTGTTATCGTTTCTCCAATTCTTAAACAGATACAACGCAGAATTCCTTTTTGTGTTCTCCATACGGTAAGCGTAAGTTTCCTCGAACGGAGAGCTTGTCTTGGAACCGATCGTGGAAGTTCATCCGCATTCAATCACGACGAAGATCTTCCTCCGTTGTCGTATAGCATCCACTTTTCATCGAATGTTACCGCACGATCCAGAAAACGCTCGGTTTGTTGCCAACGAAGAAGAGAAGACGCTGTAGAAAAGCTATTCTGCCTATTTGCCTCCGACAATTCATGCGCTACCCACTGGTCAAGTTTTTCAACTTTACCAATTTCCCGCGAACCTCGTACGACTGCTGCATGACAGACTTCGAGTTTCTGAGCGAGTTCTCGAGTGTGCTTGGCGAACATCAGATTCCGCCAATTGCCGCAAAACTCCACGATCCAACAAACGATCCGGCCACCCGTGCGTCTCGTTTTCAAAATGTTGCACGTCAGAACGAAATTTTTCGAAGCATCTTCTGACTGTCCTTTCAGAGGCAGGACCATTTAATGACAGGATCATTTATTCGCCTTGCCGTTTCAGCTGCACCCAGTCCACCTTTGTACTCATCGAATATAATTGTCCTAAATTGCCACGGATTCATATTTTCAAATATGCACCGCCAGAACACTTTAGTCGCTTCTAAATTTTCTGAGTTTGTTTTAAGGACTCTAGAATATTCATATTCTATACCTACCATAAACCAAGGAAACATTGTACTAGCTGCGACCGGCAGTTTCATATGCACCAACCCTGTAAACAGGACTATAATCACCCAACGTCGAGCATTGGCGGTGTGCTAAATGTGGGTATAGTCACCCGTGAAAATTTCGCATTACTGAACTACTCTGACTGAACATGGCATAGCTTGACATCCGAAGGCTAAGCGACATTGTTTTGTTCAATTGTTTTGACAATAACGTAGTGTATTATTTATTCAAAAGACGATATGCAACGACAATTCCATTACTGTTGTAGCAGTTACGGCACTGCTACCACATCCCTGTCGTGAAAGATCGAAATATTACCCTCTCTAACTTTCTCTTCTCTAAATGCTTCCGGCCTATCCTTTCTTCAACTTTTTTCTCAAGACCCGCTCGCGCCTGGTCAGCGTCAACGTTGCACATTTGGCGACCAGACCCGGGCGGACCCGCGCGCGAACATTCCCATTTTCTTTCCATTTTCTATCTCTCTTCTCTTTCCGTTTTTCCTTTTCTATCTTCTTTCTCTCGAACACCATAAAAAGACCAGCAACCCTTCGGCACGGGCAGAACCTCTTGCGACACACTTGCGACGACTTCTTATTTCGTTATAATAATTGTAAATAAATTGAGCGTGTAACGCAAAAACGGAGTTGAACTTTACGCACCCATCACCTCACTGTTATCATGTCTACAATGAAATCCTGTGTGTATATCCTTGTTTCGAAATTTTCCACATAAAATGGTATTAACCCTAGTGCGGTCTTTGGGTCTTTTTTGTCACATTGCATCTTCATTTATTTAGCACTTTGCCAGCCGCAGACACTTTGGAAAAGTCAGTTGCCGCTGTTCATTTTTCCAAACTTTCAGTTAAGTGACAGGACTTCCTATATTATTCCATTCGCATCGATTACTTTACAATCCGTATTTTATGAGCACTTGGAAATTGATTTTCGATCAGTAACAGGTTCACTTATTTATTTGTATTACATGCGTGTTATTCGAACGAATGAAATCACGTGTATGTAACAGTGGCCATCAAAGTGTTAAAAAACTTTCGCAATGATGACATTATAGTACATGCGACTGGCAATTTTCATATTTCCTTCTCATTATATTATAAAGTTGAAAATATAGATTCCATACATTCGGGACATTTTTATCGGAAAAACCTTGAGTGTATAGTCGAATGGAAGAACGCGCTAGGGTTAAACAACCTATAAAATATCACCATTCTGACATGTCTTTGTTTCTAATTCCACACATATCAATTTGAAATAACTTGAATAAAATCCAACAATTTGTATTCTACGACAAAGTAGCAAATGCTTCACCCTGTTTGCGGCAAGATGTAGACTTTAATGTGTCAACTGTCCCGTACAGCGTCAGCATACCGGCGGCCAACTCCGCCGTGGCGATAGGGTCAAGAGGAGGAAAAAGGAATGGAATCGTTGAATGAGGATCGGGGGAAGAGTAATTAAAGAGATTTCTCAGGGAGTTCGCAGGCTGGCGGGCTCCATTGTCGCGGAACGACCCGTTGCAAAACCATACTCGGCTGATAGCTTAGAAACCGGGGGAAATTCGGGATTAGGAGGAGCGTGGATATGTCTGACGGTGAAAGATAAACGTCCGTCGCCGTCTGGTGCCGCGGGTTTATCATAAAATCGATATTGTACCTACCCGGGAGCCAGAGAAACAATTCCAATAAGACGTAGACGGCGGACGCCGGCGGAATTCAATTTGAATTTTAATCATTGATCCGCAGGGGAACATCCAGCGGCGATGCAACACGGCGGTCAACTGAGGCTGGCGAATCTGCCCTTCGTAATGATCTCCACCACCCTGCTGGCTTTCCTGAATCACCGTTATTGAACGGATCGTCGCGGGATCACAGACGCCCGTTTCAGGCCATCGGTAATTCCGTTCTTAACACGTTCATTGCGAACCAGGTAGATCTACCCCCTAATTTTCATTGACGGTTTGCCTGACTCGTCCTACCTGAACGGGCAAACCTACTCCCCTCTTTAACCCCTTGCCTTATACTAACGAGTCACACTCGTGATGCAGATTATGTTCTATATGTTATAAACGTGAGGTTCACTCGAATAGGAATTCTTAAAAATTTTGTTTTACACCACCCTCGATTTATAGAGGATTATCTGAAGCAAATTGTACATGTTGACAAATATTCTTCCCGTGTTTCGCTTTTAGAACAATTGAGTAATAAATTTCAGTGCAGACAGCAATTAAAAAAAATCATAAGGCAAGGGGTTAACACGTTGACCGCCACACTGTATTTGGTTGAAAATGGCCATCTTTCGAAATTTCTGTACAAAGAATATATAATCTCAAATTAAAATATCTTTTTAATCAAGAATATTACGAATATTCATAATTTTTTTATTGGTACTATTAAACATTAGTAAATAAATTTATAAATATTAGAAATAATGAAATAAATAATAACTTAATTTAAGTGTCACCCACATATGGGTGACATGGCGATCAAAGTGTTAAAAATGTTTAAAATCAATAAACATCCATTAATATTTACCATATGCGCCGCCCAGAAGTCAAACTGATCAACTTCGTAAAATGAAGAGCAGCCAAAACTGATGATCAGACTACGGATGATTCTGCAAATACACTACTTTAGATATCAATACTTTTTGGTCCAACGTAGTTGAAGAAATAGAACTTGGACAAAATTGTATTTCACGCTGTAAATGTTACAAAATATATTTTTTATTGCACTTATTTTATAAGATGTACACCTTGCACACATTTCAGCATGTTAAGTTGCATAAAACTCCGCAGTCTGGTGATGATGTTACAAAGATTCATGTACTCGGATAATGGAATTGAGAAATTGACTAAAAGTGAAGTTGATCAGTTTGGCTTCTGAGCAGCTCATATAGGACTCAGAAACATACGAAAGAAAGTATATAAAAATAAAGCATTAAAGAAAATCTGCCGTTTGGAAAGGAAAATGTGCTTTGACGTTCCGCAGTGAACGTGTTAAGGGGACAGAACACAGTGGTCAACCTAAAGTGACTGGTTTCTTTTCGAGTACAGTAAAACCCTTGTATCCGCTGCTTCAGTAACCGCGGATTACTAATCGTATAATTGACTTCGGTTCGACAAAATTAAATACAAAATTCCAGACATACACGGTAATCCGCGCAACTGGAACCGGTCATACCTTTTTTCCGATTTCAATTAGAAAAAAACGTTGAAGGCAAAAGGTGAGTGGTTCAAAGAGGATTACATTTTCAGGATCATATTTTTTTCACCGAGTATAACGATGCATGTGTATTTTACAGTTTCACCATTTTTTCTAAATGGAAACGTATATTTTTTCTGCAGAAACGAAATCCTCTCGCCATTCTGCGTAAAAAAGTATTAGGGTAACGTGGTCGAGAAAGGAGTAGTTCGCGAGATAACAAATGTGGTATCCTAAACGTCCAATTCCTAATATAGCGTAAATTATTCCTGAAGTTCCAAAAGTTTCTTTTTTTCCTCTTGCATTTATAATAATATGAGAGATTAATCCAAGTCTGTAATAAGGTGTACTCACGTCCTTTAAATTCTGTAGAAGACCTAAAATAACGAACAATAGTAAATTGCATAACAATAACCAGAGGTCACCTCGATTCGGTTATGAAAGTACTGAGAAAACGATGTACGAAGTCTTTAGAATCCAATGGGGAAGCGTTTGACCGTCTTTTTTAATAAAGACATTTATTTAACCTTTCGACTGCTATCAACGCCTGTAGGCGTTTGACAGAGTCACTCATCGCGTACTGTCAACGCCCATAGGCGTTCGGTGCAATGGCTCATTATGTACTGCTGCAGCGTGGCCGCACTCAACGTTCGCCTCGGTTTTAATTAGCTCGCAGTCGAAGGCTTAACCCTCATTCCTCCCTTATTTTCACAACTTAATTTGTCGTTTGGCGACAAATTTACGCAATGATAAAAAATCAATACAATGAAAAGCTAAATAGTTACATTTGCAAATGCTGTCATTGAAAATAAAAATATGTTGTACATTCGGGCATGAGATTCTTCGCATCGTTCACAAATAATAAAGCGATGTGCTAGGCATACTGCTTTTTACATTTATCGCATTTTTGTGACAAAAATGTATCAAATTGATTCGATGTACGGATGGGGTTAAAATATTACACGAACATTTTTAAACCCTTTAACCTAATACTGTTTTACGCAGAATGATGAAAGGATTTGGTTTATCAAAAAAAAATAACCGCTTTCATTTAAAAAAAAAGAATGGTGTAACTGTAAAATACGCACGCATTGTTACGCTTGCGGAAAAAACATGATCCTGAAAATGTAATCCCCTTTGAACCATTTACCTTTTTCCCCAAACATTCTCATGTAATTGCAATCCGAATGAGGTATGACTTGTTCCAGTTGCGTGGACCACCATGTACAGTAATTAGCTGGTCTCTTGAAAATTGTTAAAGATAAGGGTAAAATCTTGTCTTTACTTTTCATGGTTTACAAGAATCTTTTGCTAAGACCTCCATTTT
This sequence comes from Macropis europaea, assembly GCA_916610135.2. Classification (NCBI taxonomy): domain Eukaryota; kingdom Metazoa; phylum Arthropoda; class Insecta; order Hymenoptera; family Melittidae; genus Macropis; species Macropis europaea. The sequence goes on along the minus strand of OU744345.1, from coordinate 15,990,714 downwards.
TTTCACTGGAGTGATATATTACTTTTTACATTTTTAAATATTGTCCTGTGAATTCATTTCACGGCCATCACCATCGAACGTAATTATTCTTCGTCTTTTTTTCGATTATTTTCTAACATAAAGTGTTCACTTTCTTCATCACTATTTATGTTTCGATGTGTTGACAATCTTGGTTTTGGATTATCCATTTTTAACTTGACCTTAAAACCAACAATTTTATTTTTTCTACACCTTATCCTGCAATTCTCCTTCCTCACAATGTGACTTTTCTGATTGTTCTTTGAGAACTGATGATAATAATCTCTGTATGTAGATGACCCACATACTGAGTCATCAGCTAAACGGGTGAGACGTAGCACGACTCACACGCTGAGTCATCGGACCCCAATATCTTAACACTTTGACGGCCGCTGTCCGGCACACATGATTTTATTCATTCAAACAACACCCATGTGAAACAGATATACGAGCTTAACTGTGACTGATAACAAATAAATATTCAAATACCAGTGCAAAGAAAGTATCGTAAAATATTTAATTACTTACGGATTTTCGCAGCAATGACCAAAGACGATTAACGACTATAAAACATTTGCGACTGTCAAAGTATTAACGAATCGGGCGCAGGAACATTTAGCGAACTCGTGCCATGAACACGTGAAATTTTTCTTTTTTTTTTTTCAACAAACGCAAATGGAACGTGTGATCCCCGAATCGCACTGACACCGCGCGCGAACGGTAAATCCGCCAGCGACGGGTGCAAGATTTCAAAGGGAATAACGTTCGCGATTTTTATTCGATACCGTTAGACAGCTGTGTGCATTTGTTTTTAACAGTTTCAGATGCAGCCGATTTGAACGAGCCGACGGGAACAACCCGTGTCCGCGGCCGACGAAGGACAGTTCTCGCGTGAAAGTTACGCGAATCTCAGCGCGACGATGACATCGATGAGAACAAAGGACGACAGTAACGTGATCTCGTTTCCGCTGTACTTGAAGACAAAGAGGAAAAAGAGAAGGAAGAATGAAACGTGTGATGTATGAACTGAGGAGAGACGAAGTTGGACCATGCTGCGGCACGATCGAGTGCTAATGTATTTATAAGAAAAGTAGTCTGTTGTAAACGAATACAAATAACAATATATTAAAATAAAAAAAAAGAAGAAGACGAGTTGTCGATGGTTGAAACGGTTCGACGAGGCGAACCGTTCGGTATTGATGGTGGAAGTACGATTTTATTTGCTGTGTTATGGTTACGAGACAATACATTGTACTTGCCAAAGGAAATGTACGAATTATTGTTGAGAGTCGAATGAGATTTTTAATCGTTCTGTTACTACGATATTAACTATATGGTATATAGGCTACGTTGTATACTTGAGGATGAGGAATAGCGAGAATTTTTTGGCGACGGAGGAACACAGAGAGCGACAAGAGCGTGAAAATCGTCTTCGACCGCGTAAATTGAGTGTCCGGATTAGGGGGATCCGAAATAAATCTGGATTATCTCCGTATTCGATCTAGATGTGTCCGGGGAAACAGTTTTTCGATGAAAATAAAAAAAATTGTATATATCTCGAGCGGGGAAACAACAGCGATAAATACAGGGCACAGCGTTGACATCGATCATACGAGGAAAACATGGCAACATTTTTTTTTTATTATTCACCTGATTCGTCTCGCGGCGCTACGCAACGGAGTGAAAAAATCAATAAGCTGTTTTTCGATGGAAATTTCGAACGAATGCCAGACTATGTTCGTATTAGAATCGTATTATATGAAGGTACACGGATCGCTGTGACATGGGAAACTACCGATAATACTTATCGACCTCTAAAATTTCACCGATCGTTCAAAAAGATTGTTAAAAATTAATGTACCGAATCAGTAGATCGCTTGTACTTGTCAGATTGTTTTTTTTTTAACAACGATGTCGATTGTACAGTGTTTCCGAACGCAGCCGAATAATTTCTAACAAGAACATAGTCCTGATTTAGATGATCGAAGCGCAACAATATTAGCGACAACCAACCTGTTATCGCAGTATAGAAAACGTTAAACTCAAAATGTAAAAAGGACTACATCGATTGCACACGACAAATACTATGTTTATGTACAGGATGATTCACTGGTCACGTACACTACCGTTTGTAATGATTATACACAACGTCAGTATTATACCCTGAATTAACAGTATTATGGTTCAACCAGCACAGTTTTTGATACTCCTCTACCGTAACAGTTCAAGGACATCGAGAGTCATTACAGAATGTATCCCCCTGTCATTGAGAAATTTCATGCTTTATCATTCTTTTCTATGTCTTACCCGGTTTCTAGTAAAGGGTACATCACCGGCGAATCATCCTTATAATCCGTACACTATGCTGTTCAAGGTTTCGCGTTCTCTGTTCTGCAATACACTCTTTGGAACGGCTGATACGATCCACAGTTTTTGGGCATCTGAGTTCAGGGTATACTTGCGCACCGTTTCGGTGATATAGAATTGCAATTTATAAAGTGTTCATCGTGTATTACACATTTCGTCGTTGGTGTACGTATGTACGCTCGCGACGTTCTAATGGTAACGTGAGAATCAGTTGTTAGACACGTAACTTACGCTTACGTTGAACTGTAAGTCGGGTAATATACTTGAAGGGCGGCTACGGATGAAACATTTTCGTCTATCGTTTCGAGGGAAACAAGACGAAGTCCGAGACGCGTTCAGAAACTCCACTGGACACGCGGACCTAAATTATAATCGTTCTAATTGGACCACACTAACGACTGTTATTTCATTTAGATAAGTTTTCAATGAGTAAGCGTCGATTGCGTACTTACACACATTGTTAAAAGCAAATTTCCTTTCGTAACTAACATGCGTGAATTTTGAGTGAATGCGGGAACGCAGGAGCAATGAGAAGCGGGCGAATGACAAACCAAAGGAAAAGTATTTCAATAATCAAAATAAGGGAAATCAATTCTAACAGTTAACAGACGTTCGAAGATGAATTGCGAAGTAGCTTAAGCGCGTTCTACGGAAATTTAAAAGCGGTTTCGTTGTAGCTGAAACTTGTTTATGTTAAACACGCAATATCCCGTGATTCTTTTATGTATTTACTTCTTAATACATCTCTGATCAACTTTACCAGATTGAAATAAAAAATTGTCAATCCGTAAAAGGGAAAGGATGATTTATAATATTAATAATAAAATTTTATCACGTATACCATATATTTTCATCCCACGTTCGTACAAAACATATCCCTTTCAGTTCTGACACGATTAAACGGTTGTCAGTGGATCTGCATCAGTTTCAGATACACTTACTTTTACAGTTTTATTTAACATATCGTGTAATGTAGTCGCAAATATTTTTAGAAAACCGCGTTCAGAGTCCGAATGGTTTGTTAGTATTACGCTGGTTCCATTATGGACAGCATCAAGAACGTCATGATGCAACATCTCTCCTGTAACGTACAGATCAGCCGGTACATTTTTTAAAAGAGATGCCCCTGATCCAGCGCAAAGTGCAATAGTGCTGATAACTCCGTCTGGAATGTAAAATAAAATTTTAACACACCAAATTTACTTACAGAAAATAACTAATAATTAAATTATTCATTGGCATTTAAATGAAATACAATACCTGCTTTACGAGAACGAGCTAATTTAACGTGTTTTAACTGAGTGCGTTCCTTCACCAGTTTCACAGCTTCCTCAACAGAAATTTTCGTTTTCAAAGTACACAATCTTCCAAAACCATAATCCTTATTGTTAGCATCCTCTTGTAGCGGTTTGCTACTGTCGAGTACTTGCGTATGGACATAGTACCATTAATTGTAATGTAAACACGAAAATCTTCAACATTTTTTTATTTTAAATTTACCATTTTCAAATGCTGAAGCCAGCCAGTCGTTTACGCCACCCTTCACTGAATCAAATGTAGTATGCGGAGAATACACAGCTATTTTGTTTTCTAAACATTTGGCAACAATTCTCTCCTGTTAAGGAAATGATTGATACTCTACAAAGTTCTTTAATGGAAAAATAATTTAAGAACAAATAGTAACAAATTGATTGTTACCTTCCATGATCGAGTTGTTACAGATTTCATAGGTGCAAATATCAGAGGATGGTAAGTAATGATCATGTCAGTTTTTACATCTATGGCCTCCTGCATAACATCTTCAGTTAGATCATTTGTTAGAAGAATATGTGAGACCAGTTTGGTTTCTGTGGGTTCAATCAGCAATCCCACATTATCCCAAGATGCTGCAAGCGATAGATCAGCATACTTTTGCAATGCATTTACAACTTGCGTTAAAGGGATCCCCTTAGTATTAGAGTTTGTATTGCTCATTGTACAAAATGCACTAGGTTTGAATACTGTATGAAAACAGAAAGTTTTGTAGCACCCTTGCAATCCAGTAAGATGCCTGAACATTTATATGAACCTATAAACACATAATAAAAGCCAATGTAGTACCTAGTTGTAAAAATATTATATTAGAGAGTGTGAGGATCGACTAAAATAAATTTCCATTCCTTAAATATATTTATTATTAAAAAATATAATTAAACACAACAATAGTTATATTATTCATTATAAAACCAAATTTTCACTAAGCCATCATCACTAGCTGATGCTAGTTGTCCAGGAACAACAGGATTCCATTGCACACAATTTACATCTTGCGTATGGGCAGTATCCATAGAACAAACCATTGTAAAAGTAGGTTGATGCGGATCGGAATCACTATCCTCTTTAAATATTCTAACAATGTCATCACCACATGCGGTCACTAACAAGCCAGTCGTTTTGCACCAATCAATATCATAAATTGTCCTTGTATGATAACCAGATATTGTGCACACACACTTCCAAACTGATTCATTATTTATTGTGACAATTCCTGTTTCATTGCCAGGTTTGTATTCTTGCCATATCTTCACTGTCTGATCATCGCTGCAAGTTGCTATCCGATTACCAGTTTTATCCCATGCAAGACTCCACACCGTTGAGGTATGAGATGATAATGTAGCTATGCATGACCAATCATTATCCGCTGCATCTTCTTTGAATATCTTCACCGTGTTGTCATAACTGGCAGATGCTAAAATTTCTTCATTCGGATGCCACCTTACCTACAATGATATAAATGAATACAAATGAAATTAATATGAAAAATCTATTTGTGTATACATTTAATACTCTACAGAGTTATATGAAAGCTTATTATACTATGACTAGTGTATAATTTCTACTTACCTTTTTTACGTCTTGAGTGTGTGCATTAATAACAGCAGCGCATTCATATTCATCGTCATTCACTTCCCATACCCAAACAGATTTATCTCGACTACATGTTGCTAACAACTGCCCGCTACAAGACCAACTAACACTTTTTACTTCATTCTCATGTCCTTCTAATGTAGCGTTACATTCAAACTGTCCTGATTTCTTATCCCATATCGCAGTAGTAGCATCAAAACTCGCAGATGCTATATAATTCCCACAGAGAGACCACGCTATTTCTCGAATAGTTCTGGTGTGTCCTTCAGTAAGAATTGTTTTTATAACCCACTTTGGTTCTTGAGGTCCCCATATTATGATCGTTTTGTCTTCACCGCAAGATGCAATGCAAGTACCTTTAGGATGCCAACAAACATTCCACACCCTTCCCCTATGTCCACTCAAAGTCTGTTTTAATTCCAACGTACCCATCTCTACCTGCAACAAGACAATGATGCTTTAAACTTATAAAACTTGGCCCTTTTCCCATAATTTAGAATATTAAACAATTTGTTTAGACATTTCTATAAAACACTAGGAGAACATTACAGACTTTATCTAGGAAATATAGGTGGGAAATGTCTGTGCATCGCATTTGGTATTACGAAACAAGCAATCCTTTAAAAAAGATCCGCATCTATTACATGGACTTTATAAATGCTGAATTTCAAATTAATACAATTTAATGCAAATTATTATTGTTCTATATTCTATGTTATTAGCGTCTGCTTCTTATTCCTATTAGTATGAAAGACTTGGGTCTTTAAAATTTAATACGAGCAAGTCTAAATTCTATTTATATGACACTTTTAATATTATGTACAAAGTACTCTGTAAAGCCACAGATATAAAAGTCGTTTTTTCTAACAAAATTTGACATGTTATATGTGTATATATATGAAAAATGGTGCAACATAACCCAATATTATATTCAAGGTGTTACTTACGATGTACGTTTTGAAGACTTTTTAGTTTCAACTTGTAAAAAAAATAGTTATCAATAAGTTCGATCGTCTGCATGTGCTTTGCATACAATTATCGATGTAAAATATGTACACACATACGATAAGAAATGGAAATGAACTCTCTGCGAACTATCACGTGCGCTATACAACTACGAGCCGACCACCGATCAAGGTGATTGATTATTCAGAATACAATTGACATATTTGTTTCCTTAAAACTCTCAATGCCGTCTAATGAACAAATAGAGTTCTATTATTCTCTGTATCAAAATTGGCCAGTGTTTACAGTTGCTGTAAAACTACATTCTTTGGCGGGAAAATATGAATTAAACGGAAAATGTGTAACTCGCCTGTTTTGAATTTCAGAATTATATAATATACGTAAAGTTAAAAGAATTTATCATTTAATCCAATAACAATACTTGTAATTCAAATTTATTATACTTCGTATTTTACATTAAATTATATTTCCTTATATCTAAAATGTTTAAATTATAACTTATTTATACCTATTTATAGATAGGTGCAATAGTTATCAGTCTGATACTGTGCTATACGATGTAGATACTGTTAATGCATCTGTATCTGATAAAGGCAACATTCGATTGCACGAATCTGGTGTGCTGAAAATTTCAAAGAAATTATAATTTTAATAATTCTTTACTGTTATAGTAGATATTTAAATGGGACACTTACACATCTTTTAAAAGGTGTAACACATGCTTGTGTTCGATTCCTTCTATCCACAAATTCTGCAGTTCCTCTCGTTTACACCTTAGTAATTGTTTACATGCATTCAAATTCTCTTTAACTGCATGAATTTTTTCTCGAGAAGCTGTTACTTTTTCTGACAACGCACTGAATATCTGTAATCAAAAATAACGAGAATGATATGAATAATATGTATGAATATAATATCAATGCTTTATGTTATATTTTAGTGCATTTATACGCACTTCCATAACTTTTGTAAGATCTTGATCATGTAATGAAACCAATTCATCGAGCCTCTGATCACTTTTCTTATATTCTTTCTCAAGCTTTGCTTTCTCTATTTCTCGTTGCTCATTAGTTTCACTAGCTGACAGAGCCCGAATCACAGAAATCAATAAACCACTCTGGAAAAAAAAATGCAGATTATAAAAGATGTTTATACTGTTATATGAATATATTCAAACAATATGATTATAATAAACAGATTTAACATACTGTTTCTTTTGTTGGCTTAATACCCCGTGGAGGTTTAGTCGGTGGTATAGAATTCATTCTATACAATTTTTATTCTGTACAATTATATATGAAAAATTAAACAGGAAAACGTTGAATATTCGCACTAGATATTCTTTCTTCACACAACCAGTGTTTTTGTTTGCTGTCAAATGCTTGTTTATAGGTTATATCGTACTAAATGTATTGTCTTCAGAAAATTGATGTTTCAAAAGCCATTCTTTTTAAGCTCTCACAAATAATGGTTATGAATTTGTTAAATCTTCAATAGAATCTGTTACAAATAATGTTTCTATTATTACGACACGTACAATGAAGTTTTGAGGGACACATTAGGCGACATAACAGCTGATAAGCACGTATATGTGTACCTATTTTTAAATCATGCAATTCAATAATATCAAGTTTATTAATAAGTAGAAAAACGATTTATTTAAATAAAGTAATAATTCTTTTTATTGCTGCATTAACGTGATACACAAATTAAAATATGTATATGTCAATATTTTTTAATACAATACACAATTTAACATAAAGTATTCTGCGGATTTGTATTACTTATAATATTTTCATGCTTGTCACACTTAAAAGTAATAGATATTTTAATTGAATTATTAATTATAAATGTAAAAGCAAAATAGTATTCTTCATTGATATTATTTTTCTGATAAGATTTAATGTACATTGATTTCTTTGATACACAATGTTATACATTTAAACAACTTTACTATCTGCAAATAATTTTAGTTTATGAAATTCAAATTAACATCAAGTTATGTAAAACTCAAGTGAAAAGTAATAAAATTATTTCTCTGAACTTCCCTGTTTAAAATCTTATGTAAGTTTTCCAGAAAAGAAAGAAGTATGCACATGTTTACCACAAGCAAGCAAGTCTATTGTTTTCCATTTTGTACTCAAATTTAATAATCGTAAATATTTGACTTACGTCATTTAGTAAAAGTATCACAGAATTTATCTTACAATTGTATTATGTGGTACTTTCAAGGCAGTGCCTATCATATTTTACAATTAGTCTTTATCATACTTTGTTGAAAACCAAATAAAAAGAGATTACATTGCAACATTCGAAGCAGAATTGTTGATCAAAAACATTTTTAATATAAACACAATGTGTAAAAGTTTGTACAAAACGAAATTTCTTACACTTTTTGGTACTAATGATATCTTAAACCAGAAATTTTCCAACTATTCTGCTAATCTTTCCAATTTTAACATGTTGAAACGTGCCAATTCTTATTTATACGTATTTATACAATGTAAGAAATATAATTATACACAAGTACGAATATTATCAGCATTTTCACCATTACATAATGAAAATTATAGTACAAGTCTTCTTATAGTCTTCTAATCTGCTTAACAATGCCTTTCTATTTATTCCGTTTTTCTTTAATAACGATATACTACCTAAATGATACATTTGAAATAAACTTAAAGTAATTATTATCCACACCAGATAAATTATCAAATTATTCTCTGCAAATACCAATATCGCAGGAACAAAGTACAACAAAAAAAAAAAAGAGAGAAACTGCTCTCGATGAGTAATAAATAAGATAATACCAATATCTCGTAAATTACTTAGGAATGTATACTGCAAATAAAGATTAGATAATTTATGGATGATTATTACTGACATGTAACTATTGTTTCAATATGATAAAATATACATCCAAATATAAGGCTCTGCGTTAACTTTACATTTGTGGTAACTGATCAATAGGCGTTGCAAATCTAAAATCTTCTGGAAACAACTTTCCTGCATGAGGATACATCAGTTTATAGGACTGTCTGATTGTAACGTCTGCCACACCAGCAATATCACCAATTTCTTTCTGTGATCTTTTGTCTTCCGAAGCCTGAGAATCAATGACACAATATTTAAGAATTATGAAAGCAAAATGTGTAAATAAGTTTGTTAACTAAATTAAATACCTGCGATGCCATGTATATTGCAGCAGCCGCAACTGAAATAGGTGATCTTCCAGGTACAATATCAATTTCCACTGCCTTCCTTGCGATATGTGTGGCAGCCCTCTGTACCATGTTAGGAAGGCCAAGATTAGAACAAAACCTCGACATAAAGTCTCCTGTTGTAATGAGGTCCACACTCGTTTCAAGTGCTTTCAAGATTAATTTGAAACATCTTCCAATTTCTTTTTTACTAATCTTGCTGACCGCACAAATTTCTTTGAAAGTACGAGGTACACCTTCTTGTCTGCAGGCTATGTACAAACATGCTGAAGCAATGGCATCATTTGCACGACCTTTCAAGTTTTTACCATCATGCACTTGTTTGAACAGATTATTGGCTCTATCAACAATGGTCTTAGGCAAATTGATACGATCAGCCATTCCATTAATTTCACGGAATGCATTGATCAATGCTCTATCAGAACTGCTCATCTAAAAACAATGTAATATGTTATGTAGAGAAAAACATTGCAGACAATCTAATAGGTGCTGTACTTACTGCACGTCTGTTTTGATATTTAGAAGCACCAAATGCATCAAACGAAGCTGCACCAGTTCCAGGACCGATCATGGTGGATAAATCTGAACCATTAAGAAGTGGATTTTCTGGTCCACCAACACGCGATGGATCAACGCCTGCTTTTTCATTACTAAATGTTCTCCACTCTGAACCAACATCTATTACTCTATTAGAAAAAGAGCCAAAAATAAGAATTATCTAAACTTATATACAGGGTGAATAATGTAACTTGATCATCTTGAATATCTCACTTGTTTTTGATGGTAAGAAAAAAATGTCAAGGTCATGAATGTTTTTTTAAATGGTAGTGCTTATTTTTATCATCATAGTGTGATAGCTGAGGTCAAGACCAATCCAGAGACCTATAATACTATGACCTTCATGTAACCTTGAGTACAAACAATTCAGAAACTTTTGAGAATAGATGCGAATAATGAAATAACTATGACACACATAACTCCTGCTTAACATGTGATGTGCTGGATGACGTTTATTTGGAAATCGTTCAGTGTATAACTGCTGTGCCACTGCACCATTATGTTTACTCCCACCGTTAATTAGCAGCATTTTAAGTCTTTCTTCATTACTATAACAATTCATGATTACAAGTACCCTTCCACAAAATCACAGAAGTACTGAATTATGTCTTCTACAACTATCAGTAGTGGATACAAAACATTTCAATGTTTATAAACATTATGTGAAAGGTTATACCAATGTAATCATATAGTAACGCTATGTTTATCTGTACCTATGCACTGGTCTTGACCTCAGCTATCACGTCATGATGATAAAAATATGCAGTCCCATTTAAAAAAACCACTGATGACCTCGAAATCTTGAAAAACATGACCTTCAGAACAATTTTTTAATTACCATAATATATGCCCCTTCAAATATATCACGTTTACCTTTAACATTTTTTTCTTGTCATCAAAAAGAAGTGCAATATTCAAGGTGACCAACTTATGTTGTTCACTCTATACATATTTTCTCAATAACTTATGTTTACCTATCTCCCACAACCAATCCACATTCAGAGCAAATTTGATCTCCAGCTCTATAGTCTTCAATAAGTGGTGCATCTGGATGTGCGTAACAACAAACCTTGTTCGTTTCATGCCTATAAGAAAAAGAGTAAGAAAATGCATGCCACACACTAATGAAAACATAAACATACAAACAAATAAGTGTCCATATTGCCATCCGTTTAATGCATACATTAACAGAACTTATTAATTAATCATACTTGCACGATCTTCCAATTCATTACATTTACACGATTCTCAAAAAAAAGTTTAATTCAGATCTAACATGCATTTATGTACAAGCATTGGAAGGACGCAACAACGCAACTTGGATAAAAAAAAGGTAATAAAATATCTCTAATCTGAAATGTAGTAAAATAATATATTCAACCTGACAAATAATTAATAAACGGTAAGTTATGAATAAACAAAGAAAATATTGCTGTCAAATTTCATAACCAAAAATTCACTTTCGTAACTTCTTTTCACATTAACTCGTCGTGATATCAGTTAATAACACTTCATAGAATAAAACATAATGAATGAATGTTATTAATATCGATTGAAAGATACATGAAAGTTTCACAAAATTTACCTTGACGAACTTGCCATATTTTGGATTCGTGTTTTTCTACTCTGCGCGTATGTCAATGCAGCTACTTCACACAATGCGTGTGTGCATACATGTGTATTGGGCTATAGAAAACAAACTGAATATTAAAGTCCAGTACTCATGGCGCATTTATGAGGCACTTAAAAATGATTTTCTTTACAAAATCCATTACATTAAAAGATTATAATTGATTGCAGTGATGTTCAGCTCTACAATCATAATATTTATGAACATACTGTAACGGAAAATATTTAGTTCGTCGGGACTGTTCACAGGTATGATTTTTAACGCTACATTTAATCAGAACACGTGACTACGATGAGGTTATTGCGTGATATTCAAATTTCATTAAATATTTTTTAACTACATATTTTATTAGTTGGCACGTTTGAATGTAATGTTAAATGACTGTGGGTAATTAAAATATACTCCCTGTCGAATGTATGTGACACATTCGTTTTCAACAAATTAGTGAAATATTCACAAATGCAAATTAGATTTCAAACAAGTAATGAGAATATATGAATAATAGTAGATTCTGGTCCACCATGTAAAAATAATAATAATAGCGTTTTATATTCGACTGAATATGGTACTTATAATTAAATTAACAATACATATATATAAATACCACAATCCATAAAATAAATCCACGCGAGATAAATATATCATGAAACAACAAGAACACACGCGAGCTATTGGTGAGTTGAAAAACGAATCATAATATAAAAAATGGCAACGGGTGACAGGTGTAGGTACTGCGCGTACATCGCTTAGGCCTTACTTTTCGAATAAAGCTGAACCCACCAATGAGCGAGGCCGAATTTCCACTCTGCATTTACTCCAAGAAAACAACGCTGATTGGGTTTCAAGTTGCCCTAGTACGCGACAGAACCACCAAGCTCGCATATAAATAGGACACAACGTAATGCTCGGAGTCAGTCTTCCGCCGGCAGCCTCCTGATGCTTCTCCTGATCCTCCTCCTCGTCCTATACTTCCTTCCGATCCTCATCCTTACCCGTATCCTCCAGATCGCGGTCCACATCCTCCCCCTTAAGATCACCATCCTCATCCTTCCGATCCGCTTCCTTACCCATACCATCCCGATCCCTATCCATACCCACGTCCACCTGATCCCCTTCCTCATCCTTACCCTCCCGATCGCCATCATTACCGACGTCCTCCTGATCCCCTTCCTCATCCTTATCCTCCCAATCCCCATCCTTACCCACGTCCTACCGATTCCCTTCCTCATCCTTATCCTCCCGATCCCCATCCTTACCCACGTCCTCCTGATCCGCATCCTCATCCTTACCCATACCCTCCTGCTCCGCATCATCCACACAATCTGTGTCCTTACCCTCCATGTCCTGATCGTCATCCTCATACTCCCCTCTCCCTCATCCCAGCAACGGTCTCTACCCGCCACACACTGACTCGATCTGTCTGTCGCTCACAATCAGATTTCGACCTTTATCGATTTCTATCGGTCTCCAACGTTCTCTATCAGTTTCTATTGCTCACATTTTTGTCCCTATTGGTCCATATCCTATTGCGTCGATTATGTGTCGATCTCCGTGGGTCTCTACCGCTAATATTTCGTTCCCTATCGGTTTCTATCGTTCCCTATCGTTCCCTATCGATCTCTACAGTTTCATATCGGCATCTATCGTTCCTTATCGGTATCCATCGCTCATATTTCTGTCTCAATTGATCTCCATCGTTCTGCTTCGCTTATATATCGATCTCTGTCGGTCTCTATCGCTAATATTTCGGTTCTTATCGTCCTCTATCGTTGCCTGTCATTCAATATCGTTCCCAATCGTTCCTTATCGATTTCTATCGTTCCCTATCAGTCTCTGCCGATCTCTATCGCTCATATTTCGATTTCTATCGGTTCCTGTGGGTGCCTATCGCACAAATCTCGGACTCTATTGCTAATATTTCGAATTCTGTTGGTCTGTATCGTGAATATTTTTCCAACGTCGATCTTTATCGGTCTCTACCGCTAATATTTCGGTCTCTATCGTTCTGTACAGTAGTATGTCGATCTCTAGCGGTATCTATCGCATATATTTTAGTCTCTGTCGCTAATATTTCGAGCTCTATTAGTGAGTATCGTTAATATTTCGGCCTCTATCGACCTTTGTTGGTCTCTAACGCTAATATTTCGGTCTCTATCGTCCAGTACCGTTCTCTGTCGATATCTATCGGTCTCTGTTGCTAATATTTATAACTCTACTGGTCTGTATCGTCACTATTTTGGCCTATATCGACCTTTATCGGACTCTATCGCTAATATTTCAGTCTTTATTGGTCTGTATCGTCAATATTTTGGCCTATATCGACCTGTATCGGTCTCTACCGTTAATATTTCGGTCTCTATCGTCCAGTACCGTTCTCTGTCGATATCTAGCGGTATCTATCGCACATATTTCGGTCTGTATCGCTAACGTTTCGGTCTCTATCGTCCTGTACAGTACTCTGTCGATCTTTAGCGGCATCCATCGCACATACTTCGGTCTTTATCGTTCTCAAAGTGTTTCTATCGTACATATTTCGGCCTGTATCGCTAATATTTCGAACTCCATTGGTCTGTATCCTTAATATTTTGGCCTATATCGACCTTTATCTGTTTCTATCGCCCAGTTCCGTTCTTTGTCGATCTCTAGCGGTATTTATTGGGCATATTTCGGTCTCTGCCGTATCCAAACAGATTCTGTCGCTCAAATTTCGGTCTCTACCGGTATCTAACGCACATATTTCGGTCTCTGTCGTTCTCAAACTGTTTCTATCGCACATATCTCGGTCTCTATTGTTAATATTTCGAATTCTGTTGGTTTGTATCGTTAATATTTTGGCCTCTATCGACCTTTATTAGTCTCTACCGCTAATATTTCGGTCTCTATCGATCTGTACAGTATTTTGTCGATCTCTAGCGGTATCTATGGCACATATTTCAGTCTTTATCGTTCGCAAACTATTTCTTTCGTACATATTTCGGACTCTACCGCTAATATTTCGGTCTCTATCGTCCAGTACTGTTCTCTGTCGATCTCTAGCGATATCTTTCACACATATTTCGGACTTTATCGTTCTCAAAGTGTTTCTATCACGCATATTTCGTCTGTATCGCTAATATTTCGAACTCTGTCGTTCTCAAACTGTTTCTGTCGCACATATTTCGGTCCCCACCGCTAATATTTCGGTTTCTATCATCCAGTACCGTTCTCTGTCGATATATATTAGTATCAGTCCCACATATTTCGGTCTCTATCGTTCGCAAACTATTTCTTTCGCACATATTTCGGTCTCTACCGCTAATATTTCGGTTTCTGTTGACCAGTACCGTTCTCTATCCATCTCTAGCGGTATTTATTGCACATATTTCGGTCTCTGCCGTATCCAAACAGATTCTGTCGCTCAAATTTCGGTCTCTATCGGTATCTATCGCACATATTTCGGTCTCTGTCGTTCTCAAACTGTTTCTGTCGCGCATATTTCGGTCTCTATCGTTCTCAAACTGTTCCTATCACATATATTTCGATCTCTATCTCTAATATTTTAAACTCTATTGGTCTGTATCGTTAATATTTTGGCCTGTGTCGACCTCTATCGGTCTCTACCGCTAATATTTCAGTGTCTATCCATCTGTACAGTATTTTGTCGATCTCTCGCGGTATCTATGGCACATATTTCAGTTTTTAACGTTCACAAACAGATTCTGTAGCTTAAATTTTGATCTCTATCGATCTCTATCGTTAATATTTCAATCTTTATTGGTCGATACCGTCAATATTTTGGCCTGTATCGACCTTTATCGGTCTCTACCGCTAATATTTCGGTCTCTATCGTCCAGTACCGTTCTCTGTCGGTCTCTAGCGGTATCTATGGCACATATTTCAGTTTTTAAATTTCACAGACAGTTTCTATAGCTTAAATTGCGGTCTCTATCGGTCTCTATCGTTAATATTTCAATATTTATTGGTCTGTATCGTCAATATTTTGGCCTATATCGATCTTTGTCGGTCTCTACCGCTAATATTAAGGTCTCTATCGTCCAGTACCGTTCTCTGTCGCTCTCTAGCGATATCTTTCACACATATTTCGGACTTTATCGTCCTCAAAGTGTTTCTATCGCGCATATTTCGTCTGTATCGCTAATATTTCGAACTCTGTCGTTCTCAAACTGTTTCTATCGCACATATCTCGGTCTCTATTGCTAATATTTCGAATTCTGTTGGTTTGAATCGTTAATATTTCGGCCTCTATCGACCTCTATTAGTCTCTACCGCTAATATTTCGGTCTCTATCGATCTGTACAGTACTCTGTCGATCTGTAGCGGTATCTGTCGCACATATTTCGGTCTCTATCGTTCCTAAACCGTTGTTGTCACAAATTGCGGGCTCTACCGCTCTTTATCATTGCTATTTTGGCTTCTATCGCTCTATATTGTCCTCTAAGGGTCTCCCTCGTACCCTATTGCTAATATTTCGGTCTCTGCAGATATCGATATCCAGCGCAGTCAGGTACTTCCAAAAACGAATTTTTTCATTCAGGTACCCCGAAATATCAAATATTTTAAAACCAGGTACTTCAAAAATGAATTTTTTCCATTCAGGTACCCCGAAATATCAAATATTTTAAAGTCAGGTACTTCAAAAAATGAACTTTATCACTCAGGTACTCCCAAAACTGAAGTATTCTAGAATCAGGTACTTCCAAAAATGAACTTTTTTCATTCAGGTACTTCAAAAAATCAAATATTATAAAATCAGGTACTTCCAAAAGCGGATTTTTCACTCAGGTACTTCAAGAAATCAAATATTTTAAAATCAGGTACTTCCAAAAGTGAACATTTTCATTCAGGTACTCCCAAGAGAGAAGCATTCTAAAATCAGGTACCTTCAAAAATGAATTTTTTCATTCAGGTACCCCGGGATTTCACTTTTCGGAATACCTGATTTTTAAATATTTGATTTTTCGGAGTACCTGAATAAAACATTTTCATTGTTGGAGGTACCTGATTTTAGAATATATGATTTTTTTAAGTACCTGAGTGAAAAATCCGCTTTTGGAAGTACCTGATTTTAAAATATTTGATTATTCGAAGTACCTGAAAGAAAAAAGTTCATTTTTGGAAGTACCTGATTTTAGAATACCTCACTTTTGGGAGTACCTGAATGAAAAAGTTCACTTTTGGAAGTACCTGATTTTTAAATATTTGATTTTTCGAAGTACCTGAGTGAAAAAAATCGTTTCTGGTTGTACCTGATTTTTAATTGTTTCGTTTTTCGAGGTATCTGATTGAAAAAGTCGTTTTTGTGGGTACCAGACTGGAAATTCGACCGATAGCGAACGATAGGGAACGATCGGGACCGATAGAGATCGGATAAAAACTGTTTGGGAACGGTACATTCCGAAATACGTGCGATAGACTCCGACAGAGACTGATACAAGTCGAAATATGAGCAATAGGGATCAGTAGAGACCGATTTGGAGCGACAGAAATCGATAGAGAACGATTGGGAACGATCGAAAGTGATGGGGTATGAAATATCAGCGATAGAGACTGCCGGGGATAAAAATATAAGCGACACGGAACGATAAGGTCCAATGGGGGCTGACATATGAACGACAGACCCCGCTAGAGATCGACATAGAACGGTATTGGACGATGGAGACCGAAATATTAGCGACAGAGACCAAAATATAAGTGACAGAAACTGTTTTAGGACGATAGTAACCGAAACATGTGCGATAGATATCGCTAGAGATCGACAGAGTACTGTACAGAACGATAGAGACCTTAATATTAGCGGTAGAGACCGACAAATATCGATATAGGCCAAAATATTGACGATACAGACCAATAAATATTGAAATATTAACGATAGAGACCGAAATATGTGCGATAGATATCGCTAGATATCGACAGAGAATGGTACTGGACGATAGAGACCGAGATATTAACGGTAGAGGCCGATACAGGTCGATATAGGCCAAAATATTGACGATACAGACGAATAAAGATTGAAATATTAGCGATAGAGACCGATAGAGACCGTAATTTAAGCGACAGAAACTGTTTGTGAATGTTAAAAACTGAAATATATGCCATAGATACCGCGAGAGATCGACAAAATACTGTACAGATGGATAGACACTGAAATATTAGCGATAGAGTCCGATAAAGGTCGATATAGGCCAAAATAGTAACGATACAGACCAGTAGAGTTATAAATATTAGCAACAGAGACCGATAGATATCGACAGAGAACGGTACTGGACGATAGAGACCGAAATATTAGCGTTAGAGACCGACAGAGATCGATATATAAGCGAAGCAGAACGATGGAGATCAATTGAGACAGAAATATGAGCGATGGATACTAATAGGTAATGATAGAGATCGATAAAGAATGATAAATACCGTTAGGAAACAGTAGAGTCCGATAGGAAATGATACGGAACGATGGCGAACAATAGGGGATGATAGGGAAATATAAGAACCGAAATATTAGCGATAGATACCGATAAGGAACGATAGATGCCGATATGAAACTGTAGAGATCGATAGGGAACGATAGGGAACGATAGAAACCGATAGGGAACGAAATATTAGCGGTAGAGACCCACGGAGATCGACACATAATCGACGCAATAGGATATGGACCAATAGGGACAAAAATGTGAGCAATAGAAACTGATAGAGAACGTTGGAGACCGATAGAGATCGATAAAGGTCGAAATCTGATTGTGAGCGACAGAGAGGTCGAGTCAGTGTGTGGCTGGTACAGAACGTTGCTGGGATGAGGGAGAGGAGAGTATGAGGATGATGATCAGGATATGGATCGTCAGGATGATGACAAAGATATGGATAGGGAGGATAAGGATGAGGATGGGAAGCGGGAGGATATGGGTAATGATTGGGATCAGGAGGGTAAGGATGAGCGTGGCAAGGATAAGGATGCGGGTGGGGAGGATATGGGTGAGGATGGGGATCGGAAGGATAAGGATGGTGATCTGGAGGACACTGGTAAGGATGAGGGTGGGGATCGGAAGGAAGTATAGGACAAGGAGGAGGATCAGGAGAAGGATCAGGTGGCTGCCGGCGGAAGACTGACTCTGAGCATTACGTTGTGTCCTATTTATGTGAGAGCTTGATGGTTCTGTCGCGTAATGAAGAATTTGAAATCCAATCAGAGTTGTTTTCCTGGAGTAAATGCAGAGTGGAAATTCGGCTTCGCGCATTGGTGGGTTCAGCTGTGTACGAAAAATAAGGCGGAAGCGGTATTCGCGCAGTGTCTGCATCTGTCATCCCTTGCCAATCTTTGGCCTATGATTCGTTTTTCAACTCGCCAATAGCACGTGAGTTTTCTTGTTTCGTGATATATTTATCTCGTATGTGTATTGTTAATTTAATTATAAGTTTCATATTAATTCGAATATAAGACCTTATTATTTCTATTTTTATATGGTGGACCAGAATCTACTACTATTATTTGTTTGGTCGTTTTGAGTAAATAATTAAATTAAATGAATTTTCATATCAAACATATTATTTTCTTTTTAGAAACATAAAAGAAACATGTGAGAACAAAGATTTAAATATTCAATACTCAAACTTGAATAAGAACAAATCTTTCAAATTAAGAACCAACTTGAGAAGAAATCATTCATTATTACAAGATATTTTGATGCATCGTGGAAACAATAAAATGTTCAAGTCTGATTAAGGGAAACAAACTTTTCACGTGAGTTAATGAGTGATGACATCAAAGTTTGTCCTGTATTGGAATCACATCGTGAAATAATTTGTCTGATGACATTAAAGTGCCATGCGAGACACGAAATTGCTATCATATCGTGGATCTCCGCCATAATGGAATTAAAGGAATTCAAAATTTTATTCAAAGACAAAACGAAAAATCACTGTTTGAAATAATAAATGTCAATTAATGTTTTTGATTTTGATTCCTACCACCAGTACCGCTGTGATGTAAAGCCAGTCACAATCGATACAGTAGGATGTGACACGAAAATGGTAAGAGGGCTCGCAAACCCTCCGAACATGTGACCATCGACAAACTACAGAAAACTTCTGTAGTTTGTCGATGATGTGACACAGAAATACACTGGATAAATGTCTATTCTATACCTCGTCTGTGGTGTTTACTTTCATGTAATAAATATAGGAGGCCTAACACATTACTTTTTCCTAATATATTAAAATTGCGGCCCCTTATACATATTTCAGCCGAACGAAAAAAACCGTAGGGTTCATTACAAAAACGACTCTTGTCAATTTTCGTTTCCTTTCAGGATAGAAAAAGAAATACTCTAGTGTCTTTAACTTCTGTTGAATAGATTTTAATATTTTAACACGTTGGATGCTGTGGTGGTCACCGGTGACCAACACCTCAAATGTAATTTAATTAAATAATTATTGATTGTCACGAAATTCTAAGCAAACTTCGTACTGAAACAATAATGTAGGGACAGAAGAACACGCTTAAGTACTTAAATCTGTTTTTTCTTTACGATTTACATAAAAAATAGTAAATTATAGCGCGTCTGATTAGGTATGGCTGTTCTCATTGTGGCACTCAACATGTTAACCAGTCCTGTGGGTGTTATCTGTAATTATATCGCATAAGAACTGTGTCTAATTAAATCATGAACTTGTAAAGTTGTGTTGTTATGGTAAGCTTTAACAAGATTTGTTTTCGTTATGAATCCTTCAAATCTTCTCCACATCGATATTGCAGTTTTCAAACATGACTCCTCCTAGTTGATAACTTCATGTCTGCATAGTAAGAGGTAGCTGCGGATGATTGTTGGCTGTGCGTCTTTTCACAAAGATGTTCTCTACTATCAGATTGACAGTTTGTACGTTCGAATCTTTGTGTTTCCTGTAAAATAGAGGTACGTATACATATTTATACATAGTTTTAATTCGCGTTGACAGCACACGTTATAGATCAATTAAAATATGAATTTCAAGAGTCCGTCATAACCAAAATCATATTTACTCGGTCGAATTGTCATTCGATTTTGAAAGTTTACGCGGCGACAATTATGTTTGTTGGCCGGCACTGCGGTTTGGAGGATGTAATCGGAGTTTTTCTCGAGTAAAATAGGTATAATTTCTTTCATTATTATATCTGTCACGTGCAATTTATTAGTCATCGCTCGGTTATAACGTGACTGACTGGAACTGAAAAACTACTGTTCTTATCACTCAGTTGCCGTGTGATTATAAGAAGATATATCTTGTGTACTAAACATATTGTTAGTTTTTTGAAATTTGTTGGATCAACATAAATATCTCGTGTAATAATAGGTGCATATTGTTTTACAGGTGAATCCAAACGGTCTTTTGGTAAAGCATTAAAATGCCGAGTTCATATTTGTATGCTATAAATCATGAGGGGCGTGTGTTTGCACTGTCAACATCTGGGAATATGTGGCGAGAATTTATGTACCTCGGTCTTGAGTTTAAGCAATTGTCGGCAGTACCGCATTTCATGTGGGCCATAGGCGGCGATCGTCAAGTTTATGTACATGTACATGGTTTGGATGTGCCCATAAGAATTAAGGAAGAAATATATGAAAATGAAGTACGTTATTTTGTTATTGTTGACTCTTATTTTTCAGCTTGTAAAGAATTAAATATGGATTTTAATTATTAAGAAAATTAATCTGCAAATGTAAGATGTATCTGATGCAACTGGTCAGAGCTGTTTTTTAACCATTTGAGGGTGAAACATGAAAGTAACATATGAATGCAGAGTGTTTGAAACCATTTAATTTTGCATTATAATATTTCTTTTTATCTTCAACTATTTTAAAAACAATGTTCCATCCAGTTGCATGGAATACTGTATGTATACACATATAATAATGATAAATTATGTTTAAAGCGCTGGCTTCCTTTAGAAGGATTTAGTGGAAGATTATTGCCTACGGATAGATACAACTTTTCTAATCAGGATGGTACAGTCGATCGCAGTAGAGATAAAGTAAAATTACCATCAATGGCTTGGCAATGGGAGGGTGACTGGCAAATAGAAACTACCTTAGATGGTCAACCACTGGATCACGATGTAAATACAATTCATTTTTTAATTTTGTAAGAACCAAATCATTTATTTTTATTTATCCATATAATGAACGTTTTTAAATGTTTCCTATATTATTACTTCTACTTGATTTAAGTTACAGACAATGATATATTTGTTTATTTATTTTTACATTTATAGTATTTTTACGTTCATTTTATACATGAAAATATATATGTAAACATAACAATTTAACTTCTGTTAATAGTACAGACATAGTTATCCATGATCGTGAAGTAGTAATTGGTTTAATTCATCTATATGTTATATTATTCTATATGTTATGTTTCTTATAACTTTTTGTTTATATGTAGATTTGTTGTCAGTTGTCAACATCGAAACAAAGTGTAATGATCACAGAGAATCTGATATTTTGGTAGGGATGGACATACGCAGTTGATTTTCCAGCTACATATACCACGAAAAAGCAATGGAAGTCCTGTGTCAGAAGGCGGAAGTGGGTTCGGTATAGAAGATACAGTGCCATGAATTCGTGGTGTGCTATTGCACCTCTTCATAAAGATCCAACTAAGGTAACATATTATATGTAAACTACTAAACTAATTTTATTGAATTATTGTACATTTTTATATCATCGTATTATATGAATACTTTAATATTTTTAACATACTTTTAGGAACCCTTTACTGATATATCTGTGGGTGGAAGTCAAATACCTGGAGGTAATCTTGGGAGCCTAGTAGTCTGGGCAGTAACCGCTCATGGGAGGGTATAACTTTTAAAAAAATTCTTCTGATATTCTTTTGGTTACTGCAATAACTACAATGTTATCGTGTTATACCATAAAAGTTACTTTAAAAAAAATTAATATGTATATTTAACGATACTTATATCACTAGGTAATGTTTCGCATGGGAACCAGTACAACTTGCCCTGAAGGACAAAGATGGAATGCCATAAAATTGGCGACTGGTTATGAAGTATGTCAAATTAGTGTTGGAATGACTGGTCTTGTATGGGCTGTATTAATGATTGGTAAAGCATTAGTACGCACAGGTGTTACTAGAGAAAATCCAATGGGTATGTAACTTTTTACAAAATTATCATTTTTTAAATTCTGCATCTATGAGCTACATTCTGTTGTACAGGAGATGACTGGGCAGAGGTTGAACCACCTCAGAAAGATTTAAAGTTAGTACAAGTTAGCTTAGGAACAGATGCTGTGTGGGCAGTAACACAGGATGGTGGAGTGTGGTTTCGAAAAGGTATTAAAGGTGAAATGAGCGGGCTTTGTGAACAAATGGCTACTGGCAATGGATGGGTGGAAATGTTAAGTAAAATGTCCATAGTGTCCGTTGCTCCAAATGATCAGGTAATTCACTTTGTTACAAAATTATAGATACGTACTTTACGTTCACTTATTTATATATTTAATGGTTTAATAGGTTTGGGCCATTGGTCACGAAGATCGATCCTTATACTTTCGTAGTGGCATTACACGATCCGAATTAACGGGAAAAAAGTGGAGATTAATAAATGCACCTCTTCAGCTTAGTAGGGCCAGCAGCAATGCTAGTTTGTCATCAAATAATAGACATAGTATGTGTGGCACACCCCAACAACAGAGACATCAAAGTTGGGGATCGTCATTGGTACACATTCTGCAAAAATTTTTAACACTATAACTGGTTGTATATTCTTTAGTAATATAATAAAATCCGTCAAATATCAATTATAGAATCGGCCACATAGTACTAGCGAGGGTACAACATTGATCAGAGAATGGGAAGAACAATCTCGTTCAGCCCCAACACCGACATCTTTAAAGTTATGGCAACGTACAACCGATGGAACGACAACAAAAAATCCACAGCAAACATCGTTCCAAAATATATACCTAAATGAGGGTAAAAAAAGGTAAAAATATATCATATCGTATAAGTTGTCATCAGAAAATGTAAATAGTGTAATAGTGTAAAATATAAATATTCTGTCTCTCTTTATAAAACACTGTACGTTTGTGTAATTGTAGATCTACAAATTCGTTAGATATGGGTGATCTGACAGAAGCTAGTGTTGCAAACATCACGATATCAAATGAATCATTAACCAAGACTGGAGAATCTATAGTAGTCTCTGGAAAAGGAATGGGAAGTACTGTGAAGGTTAATAGAAACTTTGGTCATACGTTTCTTTTATATATTTACAATTATTTTTTACTAAAATTGATGTTAAAAATGAAAATATTGTAGATCAATCCAGCTGCATGGAGTCCTGTACATTCAGTAGGCTCTATGGTAGGTGTGGAGGCTCATCCAGAAACAGACGGAAGTATATTTGATCCCGATTTAACTAGTGATTCTGGTGTCTATGGAGAAGACGAAAGCTCCGCTGCAATGTATTGGGCTGAATGTGATGCTTCTTGGTATAAAGTAGAAGCTGGAGCATGTTTTGTCGATCCATCGAATCCTCCAAAATGGTACACATAATGCAGCTTATAATTAAAATTATTTTCTACGATGTAACGTAAAATTATGTCGTGTAATCTTATAGGATTGCAGATACTAATGGAACTACTCATGGAGATATAGCAGAACCATGGAGATTATATATTTTAGAAGAATTGAAGAAACGATTGCAAAAAGTACAATTTGATTTGTCAATATATGAGAAAGTTGTTGAAAAGTAAGATCTTGAAAATTTTATAAACTTGAACTTAATATGTGCTTGTGTACATGTTTTTGTTTCTAATAATCTTTTGCAGATCGTCCTGGGTTAAAAATGGTGATGCAAAATGTAGGATCAAGGGTCATACTTCATACGAAGATTGTGTCATTGAATTAGAATGGATAAGTAGTGACAGTGGGTCCTTAGATTCTGGAACCGTAACAATTTTAAATTCAGACGGCGCAACGACAATTGTAAGTTAATTAGAAAACGAACGTGACAGAATGTTTGTGAAACGTTTATTAATTTCTGATAAATATCATTTTAGATGCAATTTCCCATGTCTGAAATCATGTGTGTAGTATGCTGCAGCGAACCAGGCAATCCAAGGATAGCAATTCATACTCCTCGATTATCTCGTTCAAAAGTTCTTAGATTACAGTTTTCTAGTGATACCGAAATGGAAGATTGGCTTGCACATTTAACTTCTGGTAAGTGTATATATTTACAATGTATAAAATATGTGTCAATATTTCTAAGTATTATCTTGTGTTTCTAGTTTCTTGCAAAATGAATAACGTTTACGGAAAACCAGGACCCAACTCAATTTGGGCTACTACTACGTTAGGAGATGTATACGTATATGATCCTGCTATCGTAGAAGTAAGTTAATGTATGGCATGAGCGAGATATAAAGTTTCATAATATATTTACGCACGATTGAATTATTTATAGGAAAGTCAACTTACTAACGGTGCTTATGTACAAGAATTAGATGTTGCAGGAAAAGACTTGCCGTTTGAATGTATATTACAAAATGGCTTTGGAAATGGTAGTTCCTTAAAAATTACAGCTTGCATTCATGACGATGCTAACAGGTAGACAAAATTTCAATTAAAATACATATGAAACAGCAGGTCCCTTTTATAAGTTTCTTATTCGATGCTTTTTTCATTCTTTGTCAGGCTATCATTCAATCTTGTTTGCTATACAACAACATCCCTGAAACAAAAGGCTGTGATGGAAAGTCACGATGTAGCGTTACATTTTAATCCGAGGCTCAAAGAAAATATAATAGTACGAAACACATATCAAAACGGACAGTGGGGAGACGAAGAGAGAAACGGAGGTAGTCCGTTAAAAGCTGGCTCCGATTTCATGTTACAGATCGTTTGCGAACAACGTGGATATAGAATTTTGATCGATGACAAGGAATTTACTTTTTATAGCCATAGAATATTACCACAAAGCATTACTCACTTACGTATCAAGGGATTGATGACGTTATGTAGTGTTCTTTATACATCTATGTCTGTATGTAAAGATCTTAATATCAGTTCAGTGATAGTTACGTCGGTCCTGAGTAGTAAAATGATATTTTATGTCATTTATCATAGGTGATCGTTGAACCAATCTCAATTTTTTGGAGACAAATGGGAGGACATTTGAAAAAAGTGGAAACTTGTTCTGTTGGTGTAACGTGGGGAATAGGATACGATAGTACCGCATGGGTGTACACTGGTGGTTGGGGTGGCTTATTCCTGAAAGGTAGTAATTGTAAAACTAATTTTATATTTAAGAAAGAAAAATGTGGTGATGGATGTAAATGAAGGAATTAATGTTAGGTGTTAATATTCCTAGGATTAGATAGCAATACAGGAATAAATACCATGGTGGATACTCATAATTATTACGTATATGAAAATCAACGTTGGAATCCTGTAACCGGATATACTTCTCATGGTCTTCCAACTGATCGTTATATGTGGAGTGATGCAACTGGACGTCATAAACGTACTCGAGAGCATACCAAACTATTATCAATGCATTGGCATTGGGTAAGAGCACAATATACTGATACAGCAGTGACAAATATTTTTTATTAATTTCGTTGCGTATATAAGTAATGTATTACAAAATGTTAAGTGTTCTAGTTTTTGCGATGCTGATAAAAAATATACATTTTTTACAGGTCTCAGATTGGATAGTAGATTTTCATACACCTGGCGGTGTTGACAGGGATGGCTGGCAATATGCTACCGATTTCCCGTCTCAGTATCATGGTAAAAAACAATTTACCGATTACGTTAGGAGAAGAAGGTGGTTCAGAAGGTGTCAGTTAACAAGTAGCGGTCCTTGGCAAGAATTAGGAAACACGAAACTGCTTGACGTGTCTTTATATGTATGAAAAATTGAAACTAAAATACTACACTTTCAATAATGTAAACACACAAATGATTGATGTTGTATCTTTACGTTTATTAGGCAACAGGAAAACCTGGCACAGATGCTCCCGTGTACATATGGGCAGTGGCTGCTAATGGTGAAGCCTTATTTAGGAGAGGAGTTTGTGAATCTTGTCCAATGGTAAACAAAACACTTTACTGGTAGTATAGATTTAAGTTATGCAATTAAACTATTCAACCATAATTTTTAGGGAGTATCATGGGAACATATACCAAGTGATCAAGCTTTAATAGGTATATCGTGCGGTCCATGTGGTCAGGTTTGGGCTGTAGGGAAGAATGGTTCCTCTTACTGGAGGTTAGGTATTACTACTGCAAAACCTACAGGTATTGAGAAAATAACAGTAACGTTAAAGGAGGATCAAGGTCAAGGTGACCTTGACTTTGGCCATTTCTTACCATCCTCCTTTTAATTGTCATTAAATTATTAAATCCTAACTTGCTAATGTTGTTGGATTGTTCAGGCTTACAATGGCAGAACGTTGAGCCTCCGGCAGGTGCACATTTAAAACAAATATCTGTTGGGAAAGATGTAGTGTGGGCATTGGATACAACAGGTAGATTGTCTGTACGCCGCGATGTACAAATGAACGTTTTCCCGGAGGGAACACGTTGGCAAACATTGCCTGTAATGCCAAACGATCCCATTCACATAGGTATTTTTTCAACTTGTATATTCAGGGTGTGCGTCAGCGTTTCCCAATCCTATAGATTCCAGGAATCACCTTAGTGATCACCTTAAATTTAATAGGCCACCCTACTGATTCTTGTTAAGTATTTTACTAACCGTATTAACAATCTGCGTGTAGTTAGATGATTACTGGAATTAGCAACTACTATACAGGGTGAGACACGTAACCAGTTACAAGTCAGTATATCTTAGTAACCAGGGAAGGTATCTAAAAAATTCTTGATGATCGTTTCCCTCACCCTGTATATTATCAGTCAGTGCTCTTCAAGTTTATAAAAATCCCATTTAATATATTTCTAAAAAAATTCCAGAAATGTATGTGACGCACCCGCCAAAGGCTGCATTTTTTGGAAAACTCTGCAGAATGCCCCACAAAACAAATGCTACGTTGGGAAACGCTGAAGTAGACAGCACATCTGTTAATTTAGATACACTCTTTGACCCGTCTTACATAGGTATCACTTAGGAATCGGTAACTGTGACTTAGACAGTATATATGTACTTTATACGAGTTTTCCAGTAGATGAAACTTTAGACCAAATTTACTTGTCAATCTGAAAAACTTTTCGAACATATTTTCTGCATGCTTCGCTTCCCCATTTGGCTTGTTATAGAATAATCGACTCGAAATAAGCATACAATCTTTTTTTATTTATTTTAGATATGTCCGTTATAACTGCGAAACAAGGTTTCCGACACGTGGCTGTTGCAAGGGAACAGGGCCAAGTCTGGGCAATCTCGGGAGCTGGCATATTGTGTAAAAGAATTGGCATTACCGATGAGAATCCTGCTGGAACTGGTTGGTCGACCGGTATAGGGGTGAGTTGATCATTTCAATAACAGCTTAATAAAATTTCAAATGACATCTAAAGTTATGATTACCCTTAACAGGCAAATTGGCAGTACATTACTGTGGGAGGACTTGTAAATAAAGTGAACTAAACGATTCATTTTTAAACCAATGAAGAGTTTCGTGATAAAATACATGAAGTATTATAATACTGCTATTTGGCAGCGTAAAGCCCTAGCTTTTGATTTTCACAAGAAAATTTTTCACAAATACAAAGTCAATGCATGTATGTATAAGGTATAAATGTTTTACATAACGTATATGGCTTAGCTTTGCAGATGACGTAATCGTGACGCGTCGAATACTCGATATATGAGAGTTTTCTTTTATTATATACAAAACGTACAAATCTTAGCAACAATAAAACGTGTAGTTTCGCTAGTCTTTGAGACTTATCGTTTTATTTGACTCGTGTGATTCGTCTGACAAGAAACGCATGTAGAAGTGGGATACATGTGAAAAGTAAAATGTTAGATCATTGAAAATCATTAGTCAGATCATTGAAAAAGCGTTTAAACAGTGTGCAGTTGTATAATTTTTGAACGATTTAGTACGGTACGGTACTAGTAAATAACTCAAACTGTTACTTTCATTTTATAAAAATTACATTATACTGTTAACGTCAGACGTTAAGTGTACGTGATGCCTTGATTAGATTGTGCAGTGGTTTATAAAACAATAATACGATAGAGAAGATATATAATTTTTGTTATCATGACAGTGCGATGGGAAATTTACAATTGTGTATGCTGAAATTAAAGTTGCTATCGCATACATTCAAGTACTTGAAATTGTGACAAAATAAATAGTCGTATATAAATCTTTACTTTAGATTCTTTTGAATGCTTGAAGAAGAAACGGGATCGTAGAACTAATCACAAATGTAAAATCATGAAAATGAATGTTTATATATGATCCGAGAAATTAATCATTGACTCATATTTTCTTGGAATGATGTTAAACTTTAATGAATTTTTCCACAAACGTACTGATCGTTGTTCCTATTCCAAAAAAAATTCCAGGTAGTGTTTCTAATACAGTACTGTTACGTTTGCGTTTACTGTTTACTGGATTGTATTTAAGGAACTAAAAAAGACCCAATAATATTACTGCATTTAAGTAACATTACCCAATTACTGTTTTTTCTGAATATCGTTGTATCTCTTTTTTATTTTTTTATGTTAAGCTTTACCATGTTGTTACGTCTTAATCTGTTAATATTATATTTGTACCATGCGATTATTTGTGCTACTGTATACACTTAATTGATAAATATGTATTATAATAGTTTTCAATGAATAATTATATTATGCAATCAATAAATTTGGTTCTCTTAAAACAACAGTCCATTATAATATTGTTTGGAGCGGAATATAATTTTTATTATAAAGATTTCTATAATACCTTAATTAAAAGGCACTTTAAAATAAAAATGTCTAAACATCTTAATATAAAACAATATATTTCATCAATGCAAACAGCGCTTAAACAATCAGTAAACATTGTAAAATTCTTTGAGGAATATGTACAGTATATCAACACGTTACAATATATAAATATAAAAAGGAACAAACAAATGTTACATAATCTTACTCACTATACAGTAGGTCAAATTTCTTTACAAAATAATATTGTGAATATACGTACATAACATTTAATGCACTTGTGACGAGCATTTATGCGTTTGCTTATTCGTTGTTTAAAACGTTCGATATCTGTCGATGTTTCAAAACTTCTATGATAAAAGAATTGTTTCTCTTTGTTATAACAGTAATTCATAAAAAGTATTTTATACAGTCCGAAATTTAAATGTTCTTTTTTTGTAATGTTTCATGCCTATTAAAGTATACAGATGTGCCGACAGGGATACTGTCGTATTCGTACTTAAAAATTGTGCTGGTAATCACATCTTGCTATACTTAGGGCATTTTTTTGAGATTTTTATACATTAATATCAAAAATATCACATGTTGCAGCTTCTCAATTAGAATCTAGTTACAATTCTAACTTGATCTGCGTACTTTCGTTTTAACATTTCAGCTTCTACTCGATCCCTTTTCCCCTGTTCACTGTGAGATATTCCGTAAAACAAATAAATGCAAAGACCTGTACAAAAGCGAAAATTAAAGGAAAGTTATTCAATGTTCTTCTACTCTTGTTGCAATTGCTATTAATGTTTTACAAGCGCATACCAATAAGCAGCCAAATGCCGAATCTGATCCATGTAAAACCATCTAGTTGCAGCATCAGGTATAGGTTTATGAAAATACTGCAACATGGAAGAAGTGGCACTAATGGTACCTGTATGTGACAAACATAATTATCTTGTAGTCTCTTATTTATTTACTTTCTGAAAGTATGTCTGCGAAACACATACCTTAAATGCTAATTCAGTATCTTGGACAGGTTGCCTTGCAACAGCTAATAAATTTAATAATAATATTATCACAAGTACGACTAGTATCACATATTGTATTACATCGTTACCAAAGGCGCCAGCGCCTATATAACTAACAAATATCGAAGTAGCAAGTATAATAATACCTGTAAGGACAATTAAGACATTTATAAAACTGTATTTTGGGTTCACTAAAAATGTATGAATATATTGAGCGAAACTTACACAGCATCATAATACCGTAATTTGCAACTTTAACAGAAATTTCGGATGCTTCTTTTTGATTTTGCAAATTGAATATTTGTTTTAAGACATTGACCAGCGTTAACTCGTAACCGTTCATAGTTGGTACAGAATGAACATTAGAAGTACATTCTTTTCCTTGATACCTGCAATGTAATAAACATGTTACATTTAATATTTACTTTACTTTATTTCGTGTAATGAACATTGGTGTATTTACCTCAATATTAAAACAGATATTGCCACTATCGTGTATGCTAACAGCGTTCCTATAGACATCATGTCTATCAACTGCTGAAGATTGAAAATAAGAGTCATGACACCTGTAAGTAAACCTGAAATCACTGTACCGAAAATAGGTGTCATTGTTTTCGGATTTACATCAGCAAGCTTCTTAAATATTACTCCATCGCTGCCCATGGCATACAGTATACGAGGTAATGGAAACATTGCGCCAAGTAAACTCGTGCAAAGTGCGAATGCTGCTCCGATGTTAACTATCCATTTAATGGTGGGCCATCCAATGTGTTCAAATACATATGGAAATGGTGCATCAACGTCCTAAGCATACAAAGTATCTATATGTAGAGAAACAATTAACCACAGAGAGGTTCATCATATCAAAACTTAATCAAGTGTATTGAACTTGATATTTTTTTTTAAAATCAATTTTTATGACTTCATTATTTGTGTAGGTGTAGAATCTTCTCTTACTCGGATTTACTACACACTGTCGGACATTCTGTTAAATTTCTGTAAATAAATTTTTTCGAAAATTGACCAATTGTGTGAGCTACTGTAATTCAAATTCTACGAAATGACTGCTAGAAAATGATGTCTTTAACTGAACAGTTTGCAAGTAGAGATGTACCTGGTCGTAGTAAGGCCACATCATAGTCAGTACCGTGGAGATACTGAAATAGGCAATTAAGATTATGATTAAGGATGTGACGATAGCGATGGGTATGTTGCGTTGAGGATTTTTCGCTTCTTCGCCAGTTGTCGCCACAGAATCGAACCCCACGAAACCGTAGAAACATTTCGCCGCGCCGGCCATAACTCCGCTGATACCGAAAGGCATGAATCCTCCTGTGCCTGGGTGTTCCACCGTTGCAGGTATGTCCTCGGGTCGTATTCTCCAATTCGCAGGATCCGCTGTGAAACATCAGCAAAGATCGAATCAGTCTGCTCGAAAGTTTTGAGACTTTCAGGGCCCGGTTTGTTACAGTTAATACTGATTGAGGCTTTCGAGTGTAAGCCGTGTCCATAAGGAGAATGTTCCTTTTCGAAGTATGCGGAAACATTCAGGCCTTTGAGGTACAAAATACTATTGTATTCATTTAAAACATACGGTAAAGTATGATTAGCCTGATATGGTGTAAATAATAAAAAAAAAATGAGAATTTTCGTTTATTACCAAAGAGAAAAGAAAAACAAATTTGTTAACATAAATTTAGAAAGAGATAAACAATATTTTACCTAATCTTTTGTAATGTTTCCACATCCGCGAATAACTGCTGTTATTCGTTGTGGCATTGATGCTGTAAGACTGTTTTCTCACACTCTTTCTTTTGATAGTAAACGAAAATTTGTATTATTCTTTTATTATTTACTTCACATCAAACAAATCTTACTTTACCATGTGTCTTAAATATATACAACAGTATTTTGTATCTCAAAGACTATAACGTTTCCAGTTAGGTCCGTATTATTGCCTTTGATCAAAAACTTTTTGCCAGGGGTTGTAGCTTCGTCAGGTGTCCGAGGGCACTGATACTGATGTGCGTCAGAATGTTCACTCTTCTAAAGCATATTGAAGATGCCACTGACCTCATTGGAAGAATACTAAAGCCGAACAAAATTAAAACAGTATTCAAAGCACAAATTGAGATTAGTCAAATCCTCGTCTCTCCCGAGGATCTATATCCGCGGTTCTCAACATCGGGAGTTTACAAAATATCATGTTCATGCGGGAAAGTCTACATCGGAGAAACTGGGAGCAGCGTGAACAAACGACTCCAGAAACATGAGAGGTACAACAGATTAGGGCATACACCTAATGTCGATCATAGCAGAACATCAATTCTACTGCGGGGCATAAGATACTGTTCGACAGAATCAAGAGCTTAGCCAAATGCAAGAGTTACTTTCCTCGAAAATACAGGAAAACAATAGAAATAACGAAGAACCGCAACAATCTCAACAGAGATATAGGTTTCATACATTAACTCTATCTGGAGCACCCTCCTGCTGTTTTTTTAAATTGATCAACTGACCAATTAAAAACTGATTGGCTGATCAATGATCTAGAACACTATCTAGTCCTCAGACCCCTGACGAAGCTAGCTGCAATGTTGGCGAAACATTGGGAACATTTTCCTTATGGATACCTCTTCTACACTTGGAAGCCTTAAACAGTATTAATACTAGACCTACCAAGGCAGTCAAAATGACTGGTTTGCAATTTTACTATGTACGATTTATTTTTGACGACTCTTATGTTCATTGTGAATTGGCGCTGAATAAAGCTACCAAAAAATATAAATATTCATTATTTCCTTGAATTCTGTATTTTTTCTCAAACGTGCCATTTTGATCGCTTCAATGAAATAAGTGTACATTAATCGTCGGTAGATCTAGCGTTAATACGTTCGCTATCAGCGTCACATATGTGTGACGCGTCGATTCTGTTTTGAGAGCCCGACGTCACACATATGTGACAAAGATAATTAATAAAAACAAAGCACAGTCTGTACGTGTTAACAGTCTACTCGAGCTTAAAACTTCTCGCATGATCAGAGAATAGTGCAATCGCGCAAAGTGTCGGCACCTTTGATTGATCCTGCCACCACGATGATTATGATGGTAGCCAGGTTGATCACGGTGAATATGTTGTTTAATATCGAGGATTCTCTCACTCCTATGCTCAGCAGGACGATGAGCAGCATGACCACGGCAAACGCGAAGAAATCCGGATATTCGGACAGAAACGGGACGCGAATTGGCATGGCTGATTGCAACGATTTACTTATTACATTTCCTACCAGTGCGTCCAGATAGTTGCTCAGTCCTCGGGCGACGCTCGCCGTACCTGAAGAACAGAAAGAAAATATTGTCAACGTCGGTTCTACATAGAAAACACCGAGTCTTGTAATATTATTTACTTTGAATGCAGATTTAGAAGAATAGATACTCATGTAATAAATCTGATCAGATAGCATTTCTTTAAAGCAATGTCCAATTACAGACATGACCTAATAGTCCGAGGTGCCTTCGCAAACTCAGAATATTGCAACGATTTTATTTAGATGAAAATGGTTACATTTAAAATGAATTAACACGTTGACTGCAACGCGAATTGTATACGTTATATTCTTGGGGGCCACAGTAGAATTTTCATTATTATAAGTCGGTCATCGGTGACCACTACAGCCCCACTGTGAAAGCGTGTGACCACCTTGGCAGTCAACGTGTTAAACATTCCAATAATATATCATTCCAAAAGGACGCAAATTTAGGAGCCTTGTTCTATGACCGATGTTTATACACAAACTCCAACAACCATCTAGCATTTAATGTGGAGCTTTTGGTAAAGAAAAAAGATTTGTATTTCAAAGGAACAATTCTCATGATGCGAATAAAATAGAATTTCAGTAGTACGGTAGTAGAATTCATTGCTTACCTATTATATATTCTAAAATTAAATTCCATCCAATGATAAAAGCGACGAATTCTCCCACTGTCACGTAACTGTAAACATACGCCGATCCTGCCTTGGGTACCCTAGAAGCGAATTCTGCGTAACACATCCCTGAAAACATTGTTTACGCTTATTATATTATTCATACACTCGTAAACACGTATTCAGATCTAGGACACTCACTGTGACGAACACAGGGGTTTTCGGTTATCATTAGACTGTGTTTACTTACTTTGTTAACTGTGTTAAGTACTTTTGATTTGAACGTAGTTCAAGAAGCAAAACATCGACAAAATTATATTTTATGTTTCTAACACGATCCCTGCCACAGTAGAAAATTTCGTATGTAGCCAGACACGCGAAAATGGATATTTATTAATACACGTGGTTCATAGTGCAAATATTCATTTATTTGATATTACACCTTCTATTTCTACTATCACTTTAATGTGAATGTTAATTAATATTTCGGAATGGTTGGTAGTTATGTGATCAAATTAAAATTCATGCGTGTACCAAAAATGGTACACGTGGCAGGGAACGTGTTAACTGCAAATGTATTTGTTTAATATATTGAATATATTAAATTGCATGAAGATCCGCAGTCTAGTTGATAGGTGCCCCAGAAAGTTCATACGTTTTGATTTTTTATTTGGGCTAATGGTAAGCAATTTTTAGGACCAAGGCCATGTTACCAAGTTGAAACATCGAACATTTCCGATATCTGGTTCTTTACGAGTTTAATCAATGACTCAGAGCTGCAGAATACACCCGAAAAATGTATACGCGTCAAACACGGCAATTCTTTAATCAGGTGTCACTCCACGTTCAGATCGCTATTCGACTTCGAAGAAAAATAATGAAAAATAATAGAATAAAGGGTTATCATTGCGAATTGATTGTTTGATTATCGTGCGCAAAATCAATTATTTTAAACCGTTAGAAAAACGGTACAAATTTACGCGCGAACACAAACATTAAAAATAACAGCAGCTGTTACTTTATTTACGTTCGATGAAGTCCTGTTTAAAAATGGTGTCATTTATGAAATGCCCCGACAGTTCGCTCGTGTTTGCTACGGGGGCATAGGCTTGGAGCTGAAGCCATGGAAGGTGGCAGAAAAATTTTTCAGTTAATGTTCAAGGTTAATTGTTCGACGGCGGATCGGGTGGCTGCCTCCTGAAATGTCTTTTGACAAGAACAAACTGCTAATTTCCGGGCGGCGTTAACGCGAAAGTAATTTACCAGCAAATGCGGAAGCGATGGCAGCGATGAGGAAGGAGATACAGACTGCTGGTCCGGCATTCTCTTTGGCGATGCTGCCGGCGAGAACGTAGACGCCGAGGCCGAGGGTCGCACCCACACCGAGCGCTGTGAGGTCGAACAGGCCCAGGACCCTTGCCAGCTCGCCTGTGCTCTCCTGGTTATCATCGATGCGCTTTCGGGACAACGTCTTCCACACACGGCTCGCCATAGCAAGGCCTCTTTCACTTCTTCAGGCGTGACCTTCCTCTGGAACAGATTAAACGAGCGTGCAGTGTCGTCGTCAACGGCGCTGCCACGTAGGACACACCAGTTCTCGTAAAACGTCACTTACAAGGGAACATATCCAACCAGCACACGCCGATTTTGATGAAACTTATATAGGAGATAGCTCGCAAAAAAATATTAGACACGTATTTTTTTTTATCGGCCATCGTCCATGTTGAACGGGTGATAACGGCCCTCAAAGTTGAGGGTTGAAAATATATTTTTTGGAATATCTCGGGAACTTAGGGGTGTGGGGAAAAGTTCTTTATTTTTAAATTGTGTTTTTGAATGGGGAAGATGTTCGCATAAACAAATTTAAGATGAAATCATTTGTTTAAATAATAAATAATGTAGTTTTCGTTTGTCGTCAGACTGCCGATGTTTCTGCAAATATGCACCTTTAGCTGTCGATATTTTTTTTTATTAAATGTGTAACAGTTAAAGAGATGAAATTGAAAATGAAATCTTCATCGACGCTATCAGGCAGATGACACAGCTCTATACATTTATTATACAAATAGAGGCGGATCCAAGGTAGGTATGAAATTTTAAAAAAATTAAGTTATTCGTTTTATATTACTTTTTAAAAAACTTTTGATCTTGCGCCGTAAGTAAAAAATATACTCCTACCTATGCAAACAAGGCTTTTGGATCCGCCTCTGTAGACAAATATCATTGAACTGTTCTTACCCTACTCCATGTAAGAACAATTCGTTACTGCACATTTCATATGTATATTATAACTTTTTGACAAAGCATTCGTGAGTTTTTTTCACATTTTTCACGTATTCCTTCTTGTAAAATACACTGGCACAGTTTGGCGGAAAAAAACCTGGAACCTCCTGTATACACGATTTTATTCATTCAAACAACACCAACGTAAAACAAATAAATATGTCCAATAGTATAATAAATATTTCAAGTGCTAGTGAAGTGGAAATTGTAGAATATCGAACCCGAAGACACTAATGCAAAATGTTCATTTATTCAAGAATTCGCGCAAATATGTCCAAAAATAATTAGCGTTCGCAAAATATTAGTGGCCGTCAAATTGTTAACGCGGCGTAATGATCGACGTGTTAACAGTTCATCCGCCTCGTATCTTCTTTGTCACTCTTAAGAAAGGAATTCGACAAGCGTTCGTTTATCGTAAATCGTCGTATGAAGTGCCGTATGATTATAGACAATGTAACTCGAAGCTTCGCGCATTGATAAGCACCGTGCAGAACGATAACAATATTGTTTTACCAACAGAAAATTCAATAATAACAGTTAATGATTGCTTAAGGATAGCTCTTCAGCTTAGCTCAGATACGCAGACTCTGCTCTCATTTGTCCGACGTATCTTCCTAATCAAAGAATCTTGTCTGGTCTCCTTTTTTGGAACAGTCGGCGACTGTAAGATTTTTATGTAACAGATACACGGAGGATCAGCGAGGTTTGCATAGTAATTTCGATTCGTTATCGAAAGGAAAGTAGATCGATCGTCCGTCACGTAACACTTGTTTTCAACAAGTGTCCGAGATTTATCGATTTTCACGATTACACATGTTTCTCCGCACGGATATCTGCACTTCAGGACTAAATACATAATGATGAAGATTATCATCCTTATCGGGAATTCGAGAGAAAAATAACATGAACCTGTTTACACTTGTTTCGACCAGTGGCGGATCGCCGGACAGGTGAAAAAAGTCTCGAGTGTCTCAGTACAGGGTGTCCAAAAAGGTCACAGCCAAATTTATACTACGTGTTAATGAGATCGAGTAGGTAAAAAAAGTTCATATAAACTTATGTCCGAAAATGCTGTATTGAAAAGTTATAAGCGTTCAAAGATTTTTATCAGCTGTTATGGCAGTTATAATAAATGTTCGAAATTTCTCCCTTCTGCAAGAATTCTGCAGGCTTCCATTCGTCGAACCAATGATTGTCGAATTCTTTCGAGTATTCCTACTGTATTAGAAATAGTAGTAAATGCATTTTGAATTATTTGTGTCTGTCTGCGATTCTGTATAACAAATTGCAAGAACAATTTTGCCCGTAAATCTTTGAACGCTTATAACTTTTCAGTAAAACATTTTCGGGCATAAGTTTATATGAACTTTTTTAATCTACTTGGCCTTATTAATACGCAGTACAAGTTCGGCCCCGACCTTTTTGGACATCCTGTATTTCAGAGCCCTCGAAAAATCGAGAATACTAATTTTTATTCCTAAAGTTTTGTTCAGTAATAAAAAATACAAAATGATAATAATAATTTAAAATGAATCAGAATTTCTAAGGCAATGATATCTCAAGACCATTGAGAAATTACACTTCTGTATTTACGCGTTAATGAGGAACCTTATAGTATTTAAGAATAATTTTCTAAGCAAGTTATTGAAGAAGAGCAACGTTATCTAATATTGCGGAATTTGTATCGATGTCACTTACAGTATCGGATAGAAAAAATTATACGGTGCCACTTGAAAAAGTGAAAGGGAGTCTGAGTTTCTATCGAAGAAAAAGTGCTTTGGCAATTTTTAATATTGCAATTTGTTCATAACGTTCTTTTATCAGATTGTCGGAAACGTTTAAAAAATCCTGGCAACTATTACGATGAACACCCTCTACAGGTGATTTAATTCACCTGAATAATATACCTGCAATGCAAAGAAATGAGCGTAGCTATCACTGACAAAAACTAAATAATCGAATACTTATCAAATAAAAATTGTTAACTAATCGATACAAAACGAATAGCGCAGAATGTTTTTTTACTTAACTAAAGCCTTGCAAAATTTTTTCTAAAATATGTTCGTCCATCGAAGCGTTAACAGTCGCCTCGCTTATGGCGGAGCAATTTTTACAGGACAAATTAACTTGTCTTCTTCGGTTAACGAGTGAAATATTTACCTACAGTCTTAATACACCTCGCATAGTATTTTTTAAGGGTAATGACAGGGTCGTCCGTATAGTTACGAACGGTGGATTCCTTCCAATCACTTCTTCGATGCGAAAGAGTGAAGGCGTTCAATGTCCTTAGACGTCTTACTGTAAGAAAGTCTCGAAGTCATGCACGTGTGGAGGAATTGCCTTATGATTGATTTACAACACGTTCCCGGACGGTAGGTTGCATAA
Source organism: Macropis europaea (assembly GCA_916610135.2). Classification (NCBI taxonomy): domain Eukaryota; kingdom Metazoa; phylum Arthropoda; class Insecta; order Hymenoptera; family Melittidae; genus Macropis; species Macropis europaea. The sequence goes on along the minus strand of OU744345.1, from coordinate 15,951,542 downwards.
GTATGTGCCAACCGGTCGTATCTTTCTTCGAATGTTAACGCAACAAAATTGCATTCCCGATCTATCTGCGTAAAAAGATCGAAAGGGACGATTTCTTTGCACGTGGCTCGTTGCTTTCATGTTCATATGAAACGACGTGAGCACTTTATTTCCATACTTTATTTTATTATCATGTTGAGTGTCACAGTAATAACAGCCATACCTAACGATATAATTTACTATTTACTATATAAATCGTAAAGAAAAAAAAGATTTGTGTACTCAATCGTGTTCTTCTGTACCTACATTATTGTTTCAGTGTGAAGCTTGCTCAGAATTTTGCTTCGCCTCCTTTCGAAGTATGTACACGTTCCGTGCCGCGTGGGTCGTATGCGCCCCACGCACCAAATTCGATTATTATAAATAAATGGTAATATTCTTTATATTCCGATAAAACGAACGCCACAATAATAGTACCGAATGAATGGTATATCATAAGACAATTCAATGTTTGCGTTTTTAACGTTATGTATTTATAGAAACTTATTTTCACGCGTCTGACTAGTTATGGAATTTTTCACTGTGGCATGGAACGTGTTAATGTACCATACTTAATATTCAAGGTTGGAACTCGAAATATCATGGAACAAAATTACATTTTTGTCTATCAATCTTATGATCTTCATAATTTCTACTTTTATTTATTATTACTGCGTTAAGACACAGAATTAATCTCTGTTCGATTGTATCATGAAATTCGTCCCACACTATATTGCGTGCAATGTCTTCAACAACATGAAAATACTTATTTGCATCGTCTGTTGGGTAACGTCAACATAGCAAGAGCACTCGACTCACAAGTTTGGTAGTCATATGAATAGACTGCGGATTTTTATGCAAACATACACTTTTAGACTTCAAAATTTGTCATCTTCATGTGACTGATGAAGTAAAACGATGGCAGGCCAGCATTTAGCGGTTTAAATGTTTCAAAGTACATTTTTTGTATCGTTTACTCTATGAAAAGTGTATTCTTCATGAACTTGGATGTGTTAAATTGCACAAAGACCCGCAGTCTAGATATGAACGAATAAAACTAACCATAAGAATATTATTCATAAATTACACTGGATTGCACACCAACAAAAGTGAATTAAATATAATAGAATAGTTATTAGATGAGTTCAACTCATTGTCACTTGTAATAATCATTTAAAAAAGTAAGAATAAAAATTATTTCGAACTGAGTAACAGGACTTTCGATGTTTATTTGAAAAAAGAAGAACAACAAACAGAACAATAGAAAAAATATTGCAGAAGGTTCAGTCACTTAAAAACTCTCTCGAACAAGAGTAGCAAGTATTCGCAAGATATCTGCAGCTGTCGAGGCGTTGAAATGCAAATTAATCGGTTAGCATAATTTCGAACATCTCGTTCTCCGTCAGTTGGTAACATTTCCGGACACCGAGAATTTCTTATAAGACACAATGGTACATCAAGGACATCCACGTTAATTACGCAGCCATTAAGTCGTTTAAGATCCATTCGTAGGAATAACGTACATTATTCATCGGCGGAGCGGATTGAAAGAATCTGTCCATATCGCATGTATTTTTCCCTCGATTATTTACACAAGTATTCCCAAGGTTCCTCGATCGTTCGCGTCTTCGTGAACTACCTTGATCTCTTTAAGCGACGATCGTGATCGGTGAATTGAAAAAGGAACGTGCTCGAGAACGCACGCAGAACGCATCCCGATAGGAAAAATTCGTTTTTACTCGCTGAGAGTTCGAGTCATCGAGATTCCGTGATGGTTGCTATAATTAGTCGACTCTAATATCCGCGATATGCGCACTTTAATACGCGAACGTACCAGCGGATTATTTTCTCGTTTTCAAATAACGAGAAACATGACTATGAAAACGGGAAGAACCGTGCGATTCATTTTTCCTCGTTGGAGTTTGTCAGAATAAGATCTATCGTTGATATCGTAGCGACGTTCGAGGCGTGAAGACGTTCAAGAAAAGTGAAGAAAGTCGAACGTTCCTGATCGAGAAATACTTCAGTCGATTTTTATCATTTTTTTTTTCAGTCGTTTCAGTTCATTTTTCGTTTCTAATTATTATTTGCTTTACTACTGAACTCACGTGTTGAGATTTATGAAACTTTCTGGAATATTGTTTATCAAGAACTAATTGGATCATATTATACTTTAGTGCTATACTAGAAATAATTATGAAACTATGTAAACTACAAAATTTCATTTTATTGAATATTGTATGTTTTATTTTTTAAAAAATTGTTCAGACATGTCCTGTTGGATAATCCTGTGAATTTATTTATTTAATTTATTTATTTTCCAATAACAACATTTGAACATAAGAATGGGCGAGATAGTAAAGTAACCGATAATTTGTAGAGGAAAATAGATGAAACGAAAAAAATATTCGATGCTTATAATATCTGCAATATGTGCATTCTAATACACGAATATTTCAGCAGATTATTTTTTTATTATTGACGTTTCCCAAGTAATGACTTTTTTAACTTCATTCCAGTTTTCCTTTTAAATAATAGTTTGCTTTACTGCTGTACGTACCGCTTTAACACTAATGAAACTTTCTAAAATTACTCTGTAATTTAGTAGATATTTTTATGGAGAGCAATTATCAAGAATGAATGAAATCATATGCTTTAATGCTTACACTAGAAAAAATTATGAAACTGTGTGAACTAGAAATCTTAATTTTTTATAAATCATTGTATAATTAAACAGACATATTGACGGATAATCCAGTGAATTTATATTATGTCTGATATATATGTTACTTCTACATTTTCCAATAATAATGGTTCAGCATAAGAACACACAAAACAAGTTTTTGAAGCAACAAATAGAATAAAATTAAAAATGCTCACAATATTTGTAAAATATAAACTCTAATGTATAAATGTAAGAGCAGACTGTTGAAAATGGGTACAATAGTATAGCAAACAATAATTTGAAAAGGAAAATAGAATGAATTTGAAAAAAATACTCAATGCTAGCAATATTTATAAAATGTATATTCTAATATATGAACTTAAGAGCAGATTATTGAAAGCAAATACAACAGTAAAGCTGATAATAATTTGCAAAGAAAAATAGAATGAAAGTAAAAAAGAACATTAGATGCTCACAATGTTCGCAAAATGTACATTCTAGCATACGAACGTAAGAGCAGATTGTTCTCTCGTTAGCTGAAACAGTTCAACAACTAGAATGATAAATATAGCATGACTATGAAAACGGAAACGTCCGATTTCTGTTTCCTCGTCGATCTTTCTCACAAGAATTCTATCATCAAAATCGAAGAAAGTGAAATCATTCTTCCTGACGCTCGTTCGTCTGCTAATTTCTCGCACGCCGATCAGGTTTTCGATTTGATGTCAAGTAAGTAGCGACGTTATCTGTTTATAGTGTATAATTTCCGGTCATTCAATAATCGTCAGATAACGCTGTATAAAATACATGCATAAGTTAATTGAAAGAGACAGCATACGTTTCATGGACTTTAGAATTCCTATGAACTTTGTCAGGCATAAGATGGACACTTCAGGTACTTCCTTTAGCATTTGATATAACTTGGAAATTATGGCACGTAGGATCTACATTTATACAGAGTGGATCATCTGATGTTATAATCTCGATTTACATCAATATTATTACTTGTAAAGAAAAATGAATTAAAGTAAAGTTGCGTGGTTTCAAGGGGGACATGAAATGGATGAAATTAAATTTTTCTAGCTGGAGACACTTTGGAGATTCAAAGGTAACGTTTGATTTTTGGTTGTTTGTAGGAAGAATAAAATTGTGACAATAAGAATTACGTAAATCAGTGATGCTCACGGGAGCTCCGGCCTTCCCCCACTCTAGATCATTCCCCTCACATAGGCTGTGATCTGGGACGACTCTGGACCGAGGAGGAACGAAGAGCAAACTGTGGGGAACTGAAATGGTCGTTAAATTAAACCCTTTCTGTAAATAAAACTAACATTAATAAGAGAACGATGGTTCCTTCTTCTTACAACTTTGTTCTTCCTGCAAACAATTACCAGAGCTTGACTATTAAGACCTGAGATGGGAGTATTCAGAAAAATATATACTACAATCCTACTATCAAAAAATGTATGTCCTCATTTAAAAATCAAAGGTCACCTCAAATTTTCGAAACGTCTCCACCTTGAAAAATTGAGATTATAACATCAGGTGATCCACTCTGTATAAACGTAGATCCTACGTGCCATGATTTCCAAGTTATATCAAATGTTAAAGGAAGTCCTTGAAGTAACCATTTCGTGCTTAACAAAGTTCATAGATATCCTAAAGTCCGTAAAACGTATATCGTTTTTATCAATTAACTTATGCATGTATTTTTTACAACGTTATCTGACGATTACTGAATGATCGGAAATGATATAGTAATATAATTTAATTCATTTTTCTCAACAGATAAGAAAATCAATGCAATCTCGATGTATATGATAATATCAGTGGTCCAGTCTGTATAACAGCTTCGACATAATTTAGTATACAGAATTAGACCCTAAAATGTTCACACATGTTTACTAAACACCTTGTGCATTTTCTATTGATTGAATAATCCTCAGACGACGTAGCAAAACATATAGAATTTCTATGAACTTCGTCAAGCACAAAATGGACGCTTCAGGTACTTCCTTCAACATTTTCTATAACTTCGGAATTATAGCATGTACGATCTATGTTGACATAATATTTTCGATTTAATTCACTGTACAGATTTTGCGTCTAAACTGTTAATCAGAATTTTTATGAACGGTGTTAAGCACGAAATGTACACCTCCGGAACTTTCTTCCATTCTTTGAGTAATTCAAAATTCGCGATACGTGCGCTCGATGTTCATATAACACTTTCGACCTAATTCAGTAGAAAGAGCAAGCCCTCAAAATATTAACACATGCCTGCTAAAATCCCTGCGCGATATCATAGCGTTCAGATTCGATTATAATTATCTATCGAGCGATAACGCTGCAAAAAAGACATACAACAGGTGATTAGAAGAAACGGCGGCACACGCTCCGCGGGATTAAAGATTTCTACGAACTTTGTCAACCACTCGAAATCACTACCTTTCAATGTAATTCCCTGGCGATATCCAAGACGGTCTTCGGTACACGTTGCACTAATTGCTCGAAACCCGTGCACGTACACACGCGCACGTACCCGGTGCCACGGCAATCTACTTTTCACCTAGTCCCCTGTACGCGATTTATCTGGCTTCTGAATTCCGTCGTCGTACGGATTGATTAGCCGTGCATGATCTTCAGGCCTTTCGGTGACATTGGGAAGCAAACAAAACGCGTGTTACCGGCGGTATGGTGAACGCGGCAAGGTTACAGGCCAATTAAGGCGAGGCATCGTGGGACCGTGTCCTCGTTCAGCGTTTCCCCTCGAACGGTCCTTAACGTAATACCTTTATTTACAATCCGTACGTGGGCCAATTTCACGGATCGAAATCTCTGCTCGACGCTTTCCTCGACAAGTTTCGACGGACCACTTTTGCGCGATATCGAACGAGAGGGAGTTTTCGATCCTCGAAACGCGGCGGTCCGACCTTCTGGTACCGGGAGATCGATGCTCGGTGTGTTCTGCGAAATTAGAGAATCAGAGAGATCAGGATTTGTATTTTTTCACCGCTTCGCTTGGAATTTACTCGACTACTACTGCGCCAGCCGTGCGAGTCTATTTAATTTCGCAACATTTCTCCGGGAAAAATCTGTGACAAAGTTGCAAAATAAAATGTGTGTTGTGTGTGTGGTCGTAGGAGCGTGAAGACGCGCGTTTTATTGTATGAATTTAATTGTATATGATAATCCTGTGTGAGTTGCAGGAGTACACAGTAAGATATTGCAGAGAACGCCCATGGGCGTCGGAAGTACACGGTGATCGGTATTATCAAGCGCCTATAGGAGCCCATAGCGGTGAAAGGGTTAATCGTTTGCATGGTATAGAATACACATGTCCACTGTGAAAAAAGTATTAAAATAAAGCCGAAGGAAGCAGGATAGTGTACTATTACATTGACAAAAATATTTATTTGAAATAAAATAAAATAGATTGCTATTGAGGTGTCAACAATGTTCAGGCTGTCTTCAAAATCATGTCACAAAATTTGTAAGTGTATTCTACAGATGACGATGAACAAACAAATTGTGATAAATTTGGATCTTAACCGTCATTCACCCCTTATTTACCCAACTTAATTTGTTGCTTGCTGTCAAATTGACGCAATGGTAAAAAATCAATATAATGAAAAGATGAATAGTTAAATTTTCCAATTCTTTTACTGGAAATATAAAAATGAAATTTCTGTACATTCAGGCATAACAAGAACAATTGTTCCTATCCTTCATAAATAATACAGCGATGTGCAAATTGACATAAGGGACGGAACACGGTTACAATTATTTATGCAAAATATTTAGGATTATACTCAAATTCGAAACTTAGGTGAGAAATGTATATAAAAAGGAAGTGTCGCGAACTATCTAGATGCAAACTACAACAAAATATTCTGACTATTGAGTAAACAGTCACAATTATCTCTACCATATACCAGTGTTCTCCAACCGGTGATCCGCGGACCGATGCCGGTCCGCGAAAAAATTCCATCTCTGAGTTATAAAGTTACCAAATTATTGGTCGTTTTTTCGACTTCCTATTTGTGTGAAAAACCTTTTTCAGCCATGTCAGTAATAAAAACCAAACAGAAAAATCGAACGGATGTTAATGCAACGCTTTGTCTCTCAGAATCAACGCTGCAACCACGTATATCCAATTTTCTAACAAAGAAGCAGCAGCAGATGTCGCATTAACTAAAAACTGTAATTTTATAACATTAAATTTAATAAATAAAATACTCTCTACATTGGTTTTTATTTCTGTCTTAGCCGTTAGTCGGTCCGCGAAATATTTCTCTTATTTTCGCCGGTCCGCAGGTGTAAAAAGGTTGAAGAACGCTGCTCTATACAATAAGTTACTTCTATAGAAAGCAGCGATAAAACTTATACGAACTTACGGTGTACAACTATGGTCCTGTACATACAAGTCGAATCTTAGAATACTATAGTCTTGAAACCAAAACACTGCGAGCAATAGCGGGTGTACATGAAAGTACAATTATATCCATTGAGACCTAAGAATAAAGGAAACTAGAGATTAAGTCAGTAAATACGCCATAAAGCGTATGGCACGCTTGCAACAACATCCTGACACTGAAATATCACAACTATTACAAAATACGGGCTATCTCCGTAAATTGAAAAGGAAAAAACCCTCAAGACATCATCGCAAACGATACGCAGGAATTTCCTAAGAGGAACTTCCAATGGGAAGCAGGCTTGCTCACGTCAATCACACGTGTAACGAATCTGCTGATTAATCTCGAAAGAAGATTAGATTGTAGTTCAGAGATGGCCATCCGGAGCAAGGCCTGGCTCCATTCCGCCACGTAAGTTCTGGCCTAGGTATGACGTCGAAAACATCGGTAACTGTTAATAAATACGACTTCTCAAGAAACAGTGCCGCAATAAGAATAACTATTTTTTTATACATGACACTGGTTTGATCTAGAGATTACACCTTTACTTTTTTATTACGTCAGGAGAACTGACGCAGGGAGGGGGTAGGGCGGATGCAGGCGTCGCAGCCGGATGGCCGTCTCTGTTATAATTGTTTATTTACATAAAACGGTTATTTGTTTTTTAGATGTACACGGATGAAGTTTCTAATGAGATTTCTTCATATTCGCTTCCATGCAAGGTGTTCTTTAATTGGTAATATAACTGAGGAGGGAGTGATTTCATATGAAAAAAATGTTTGGAAAATATACAATAAGATTTATTCACATAATTCCTCTCCAAGTCTTGAACCCTTTCTTTAATACCCCGCATAACATTGTTTGTTTATTTCTACGTATAGTAGATTTTTAAAATTTATAAAACTCTACTGGAACAATTTGCCTGGAGAAACATTTGCATGTATTAAAGTTTCATTGATTTAATGTACTTTAAAACAAAATTCAAAGTATCAAGACTGGTGTCTTTAGTTTACCGTAACAAAGCCTGGTTTGTATTCTTCCCGCTGCATAACCTTTTTTTCCTACACGAAATAACATGATAAAACAGCAATATTTAAATAACAATAGAAGCGACTGACAAAGCATGTTAGAATAGGCCGTGTCGTGTCACTAAACAATTGTTGGGATTTTAAGTGAACAGAGATACTTTTGCTGTTTAAAACAATAATAGTTAATAATAAATGTAAAATATACTCTCTCACGCGCCTGATTTCCCTTCCAACCCTTCTTTCGCGCATGCGCCTTCGTCGTCAAGGGAACCGCGCGACGCTAAGGAGGCGACCATGACAGGCTAGCGCTTCCTAGTTAAATAATTTTTTAACTGTGAATCGATCTATGAATTTCGCTGCATCTACAGAAGGTAGCCACAGCGAGTGGTATGACATTCTTTCCCGTTGTTTTTAGTGTGCGAGTCAAAAAACGATAGACGATGTCATTGCTTTCGCGAGTAGCGAGCATATCGGTACCGTTTCAACCGCGTCCCTGTACCATGGTAACGACGAACGGTGGTGGGGACGGCGTTTGTCACACAAGAGACAATACATAGGACAGCACTGGTTTAGGACGAAAACCTAGACATTATTTAAAAAAAAATTTTTAGTATGTAGTAGATTTGAGAAATTTGGTCCGGGGCCCTTCGGTACCTGTTGCCGGGCGTGAAAAATAAAAGAAAGAATGAACTGCGCGTGCATGCGTGTTGCGTGGCGTGGTTACAGTCACGACGGAGATAATGTACAGTTAAGAAGATTGTCGCTAAAATAAATTAATTGGTTTTGGTTTTTGGTTCAACTTGTGTGCACTTTCATGCCTCGATCCTGACATACCACTATATGTAAAACTATTTCTCCCATTAATACAATTTTACTAAAAATGACAAAATTTCCCCAAATTTTTTTCCTATATCATTAACGAAAAAGATATTAGACCTAAATTTTTGAATTTTTAATTTCGCCAGCCGCTTCGTTGATACATTGAAACCTAACAGTTTGTGAACGGACACCAACAGTATGTACACATACTACGTATCGTTACTCACTGATCCTTGACACCCGGCTAATTTGTTAAAGCAGGAACAGGAGTATTTTCGCTTCCGTGGTCATTTTGCAGAGATAATTTGCCGTGAACAAAACAAAGCGTGTAAAAAAATGAAACGAATCTGCGTGGAGTGTCAAATAAACAATGAAAATTCTTAATATGAAATTTGCTTTCTTCATCGACGTTGCTATATTTTTAGAAACACAATATTCTAATTGATAACAGGTACAAATTTTGATTCTTAACCCTTTGACTGCGAACGGTGCCCACAGGTGTTTGACGAAGCCGCTCACCGTGTACTGTTGACGCCTATAGGCGGTCGGTGCAATGGCTCGCCATGTACTACTGCAGCTCGGCCGCACGCAACGTTCGCCTCATTTCGAAGACGCCCGCGGTCAAGGGGTAATAATGATATTTTAACCCTTTGCACTCCAAGCATCTTTTGATACGATAGACCCGAAACTTCAACATAACTAATGTGATGATGCAGCCAATATGACTGCGAACTACAGCAAGCAAATGTTAATTTTCAATGATTCATGTTTCAAGGAAACTTCATCGAGATAAGATATTTACGCTTTACTTAGTTTTACGTATTAAGAAATATTCCATTTTTGACATGGTATACAAAAGTTAGTACACAAAATTGACAAACCGACCGAGTGCCTGAGACGCATACTTGGAGGGCAAAGGGTTAAAATTCTTTCCGACTTAAATACTCGAAGACTCTGTGGTTTATAAATACTTCCAAGCTTACTTTTTATCAGTGAAAAATGTATTTGTTTATTTATTTGTTTTATATCCGTAGTCGACCGCCAAAATGTTTATATATGATTCTTCAATATTTATGTACATTGCTCGAAACAATCAGAGGCTCAGGTTTTTCAGCAATTTTAAACAAGTTTGTAAAATATCAGTAATGAAACAAAAATAATTTGTATCTAATATAATAAATTTTTATTGGGTGTTGACTGTGTACAGTAGTTGAAGCTTTTATACCACTAGACACCTTAATGAACAATAAATCATTTAACTGTGTGATCCTCCAATTCTTTTGAGCAGTACATTTATTTTGTCTGCAGATAAACTTTTTAATGTCCTGTGCGACTCATTGTTGTTTTGTTACAAAAATAGTGTCTACTGTAACTTCTCTGGCCAATTGTGACAATAATATAATAGAAATTTCGGAGTGTAAAAATGTGAAAAACTTCAAAAATTTTTTCTATCGTAAATTTTTAAATAAATACAATTAATCTCCGTTAATAGAGAAGGAGTATAAAAAGGTTAATGAAAAAAATTTGTTTTCCTGTTTTACGAAAAGCAAAATGGCTAAACCGCGTACAGCATCCACCCATACCCGAAAACACACGTTTTATGAGAATTGCTACATCTTCTTCAAACACTGATATTTTTTAATACAATTTTTAATATAGAACGCTTAAGGTACGCTTCAATAAATTACCAAATATAAGAAAAATCGCAGTTCTACTTTTTCAGCATTTTAAGCCCAAAAATATCCACTCTTCAGGCTGGTCACAGTAGGATGCGCTACCTTGATCCGCGACGGATAATATAATGGAACATGTGTACTCAATAAAAATAAAAATGATGAAATATTGCCTAATATATGCACGCTTAAACCCCCGGTCGATAACATTTCAACGAAGTATAATATACGTGTCTCAAAAATAATTCATAAAAAACGCTTTTTGGGGCTTCAAAGTATTGTAACGCCCTAACAGGCGATCTACGGAGGCTTGAGTTCGTCCGGTTGTTCTTGGAAGAGCAAATTACAGCGTTAATGGAGAAAAATCGCGAAGTTGCAGGGGTATGTCGCAATACTAATTCTCTGCTCCCTTTTCGAGGTATTTATCCTTGCCAGGCTATCGAATGTTACGCATGCAACCAGTTTTATTGCTACGCGGCCTGAAAGCGATATAATGAAAGAGAAAGGAATTCTTTCGGTGTTCGCGCTGTACAATTATAATGAAGAAGGAAATCATGATCAACGTCCTGGCCGCGTGTGTACAGGTAAAAAGAAATTACAAATTGTCCTCCATCGAAAACAATTCTTCGAACCGGCCGGCGCGGTTCAGTTGTCTTCCTTACTGTAGTTTACACGATAACAATGTACAAAAATTCATAAATGTAGTATAAATGTGTGTGAATAAATCTAAAAAAATTTCATCAGAATATGTTGTTTAGTTTATTTAAAAAAAATTCCCCAAATAAGCCGAGAAGGTAGAATACCCATTAAATGCGTAAGAACACAGTGGACGTTCTAAAAAAATTTTAATTCATTTTGATCATACAAAAATCATGCTAGCTTTCAACAATACCGTCTGAAAATTGTACGGTGATATTCGTAGAATTAAAGAAGTTATGAAAATTTTAAGCGAACGTGTTCAGACACTTTTTAGTATCGCGTGTGGAACTATGATAGAGTTTTTTTCGATCTTGTGTTTATTTACGATTTAATCCGATCTGTCAAAGGGTTTACTCTGATTTTTCTATAAACGATAGTACAAGGTACTCTTTGTCGCACGGCATAGCAGTTTTTTTTATTAAAGAAATATTTTTTTCAACTTACTAAGGAATAAATACATACATTCAGTTCATTCAAAACCACGTTTTTTTCCTTCAATATTCAAAGGATTAATGTTTATATTTATTTCAAAGCTATAAATAATGTTTTCACAATTGGACGTTTAAAATGCGTAAGCAAGTAAAAAAATGAAATAATTTTATATAAAGAACTGATTGATTATATTTGGACATATTGTTTTCATTTTTCAAAACACTTGCAGAGGATTCGAAACTCGCTGGTCAGATTTGAATCTATTCATAAGTAAATCAATCCTGTTCCTAGCTGACATTTCACGAATACAATATATCTTCTGACTTTTCGCGTGATCTGTACATAATTTTTAATTACACCGCGCGACTATTCTGATTACTTATCCAACCTGTCCATGGAGAAGATATGATAAAGACAGACAAAACAAAAATGTTTGCCCGTCGATCTTAATCGTATGAATTTAATTCTGCAACCGACGAATCAGGCGATAGTCGATTAATTTGTTTGTCAATTTGAAGTTACTATTTCCTTTGTCTTCTCTCCTTTTGTTGTTGATCTTCGGTGTTACAGTTTGAAAACAATTTGTCTCCTATGCTATCTTCTAAAAACGTTATCTGCTTCTAATCTATTTTAAAATTTCAATTTTGAACACGGTGCGTGTGTGTGGACTAAATGGAATAATGTACAAGGTGAGTTTGAAGTCGTGTCACAACATTTTCTCGATTTATTTACGGGTCAAAATGAACGAAAAAGGTCCAATGAACTTTTCAATTTTCAAATTACTCAATAGCTGCAAAAAGACATTTGTTTGTATTTTCGTACGTATTACATGACAAATAAACGATTCATGAAAACACTTTGATATTCTGAAAGTGTTTAAAGAGTATTAAATGGAACTAATATGCATTCAGAGATATGAAAATATAGATAATAGTAATCTTCTTTATCGTAATTTTAAATACGTAGCCATATGGCGAAATTATGTACTTCTGAAATACAATCGCCGTCAGTTACAGCATGAATTATACAAAACACTTTTTTCTTGTAAAAAAAGGCATCACCAAAAAATAACTGTATTTTAGAAACAAATTACTTATTATTGAATTCAATTTCATCCCTAATTGTCTACAGATCGCGGCTAAGTTGAACAAACAGGACTTTGAGTTCGATATCGCGATCATTATGATATTTTTAATTAGCAGATGCAAATTATCGGGAACCGCAAATCCGTCAAATTTTCAGAGATAAATAAGGATCAGTCACTGTCCAATCTCGACGATAAACGACGAATCGATATTCAATCGAACGTGTTCCCTGATTGTTTCTTTTTTTACAAAAAAACCTTCGAACGTGAGATTCAATGTGCAACGATCGATCAACGAGTCCAGCTGATTAACGATGTACCGCGTTATCTAAATTTATTCGATCATTCGACAGTATCAATTTTTCCGCGAAGACGTCCACGAAATGCAGAAAATAAATCCTTAAAAATTTGTGCGCTTCATTAGCGCGACAAAAAGCAAATCTGATGATACGATAAATTACGGATGATCGATGGGATTGTTCGAAACACCTATACGCTTCATTATTCGCGAGAACAAAAAACGAATCGATTGAATAACACTCATTTCAGTATTTCTCGAAACTATCCTTTTTCTCTGATGAATAACACCACCTATTCCCGCAGACGTCATTTGCAATGCAAATGCTTGTCAAAGCGACATTACTCGAAAAGTATTTTGGCCTTCCGTTTCCCGTTACTCCGACAAAGTCATAGTTTTTGCGAATTTTCAAACTTGCCGTTGCCACGATCACTGGCCGTCTAAAGACATTCTCTTGAAAAAATCGAATGGACAATTATTAATACCTGATCAACCGCTCGTGAAACATTATTCTTCTTGGCCTATTGTCGTTTGATCTTGAATAAACTGTGTTCCATACATTGAAAATGATTAATGTTCATAATTATTCATCGTTAAAGATCAATTACGTTTGCTGTTGATTATAAACAACGAAATTATAAATATTCAAGGGAATACAGTGTCGAATGTCACACGCAGTTATTTAATGAATGAACTAGTTTCACTGTACTATTATAATACACGTGTAAAAGTAGTTGCACGGCCGTGCACGAGCGCACACGTACATGTGTATACGCAACAATCACCGTCGCGTTACATTTAAGCGTTAAAAGGGAAACTAGCGATAGATACAGGAGTGACCTTGATTTTTAACTACAACTCACTTTTAAGTTGTAAGAAAAACACGCGATAACCGAGCGGAACAAATTGTTTCAAAATTACAGACTGTCTCGGAGCGATACTTTTCACGTATATCTATTTAATGTTTCTGTATATATAAAGTATATACATTTAACACGTTCACAGTCCAACAAATCACATGTGGGTCAAGCCAATTTTTACTCAATCTGTCGCAGATTAAATAAATATAAATAAATAGTACACCATTTAGGAAGAAGAACGTGATGAATAAATTGTATATAATAATTCAATGACCTAAAAAGAAAAATAGTATGTTCTCTGTAAGAAATTTTTATGTATCCTTTTGTGCATGTGCTGAGTTGGGCAGTGAACGTGTTATTATCCTTGGACGTGCTTGTGTCGGTGTTTTCAAAGACGGTCTAACAAAAAAAAGAAAAGAAACAATGTCGTATCAGATACTTATTGGTCGGTGTTCAAAACGATGTGGAACGGGTGTTAAATATTCTTACCTGTGCACGAAGGTGGGTGAGTGGGTGTTAGTCGAAAATTCGGGTGCGCGTGAAACGTCTTTTTACACTTTGTCTAGGCAGGATAGACATACGTAATTGAATCGGATGTAGGTCGACACGGTTGAACCGGTCGCACCGGAGGACGATCGTAAACTAATAATGTGCTCTAATATCACGATGCTCGCTTCCACCTGTCCGCTAGCTAATAAACTTCAATCGCCTCCCACCATGATTTTAAAGCGGCCGCGTTAACGCTCGAAATGCTTCCTGCTTCTTGCCTGGAGGGGAAAAAAAGCCGAGATGTATACAAACAACTGTTATTCTTCTTTGTTTCCTTTTTCGACCAAACGAATTTCTCTTCGCCGCGACATAACTGTAAAACGCGAAATCTGTTAACAAAGGATACCTTGATCATTCGAGAACATTCAAAAATTTTCACCGCATTTTCAATAATTCCACATTAAGTACGACAGTAAACTTAGAATTGTGCGAATCTCTCAAGTTGCTTTTTTTATTTTTGTTAAATGTTATATTTCTGTTCACTCAGTAATACGCGAATGCATTTTCTGTATTTATTCTGGTAACAAGTCGTTTAATAGGTGATACAAAGAAAAAAAATGATCAAATGTTTGTTGTTATTGTTATTATTATTGTCGTATTCATTTATTCCTCTTTAATAAGAGGAGTGGCCTTTTGTGACTGCATCATGAACCAGTTCTACAGCGTAAAAAGTCTGCATATAAAACGGGTCCCAGTTTACAGCGTTCTTTTTCAAGGTACTTGGTACAAAATAATTAAAATTATTGATTTTATTCTACATACACTGACTATATTAAGTTCTATCCGAAGTTCTTTGATATGTATCTGGGTTTGTTGCACAGCCTGGACATGTATGCAAGGATTCATGGATAAATATCTCACAGTCTAGACAAAATGTTTGACTACATTTGTTGCAAATGTATATCTGGAAATAAGTATAACTTTGTATTAAACTTTGTAAATTACGTATATACACGTTTTGTACTAAATTATATTTACCTTCTTATCTTTCTGCGTAAGGCCTTTTTGACAACCATAACAATTTAAAGGTGTTCCATCATATGTTTCTTCTCTAAACTGCTCAACAGGGAATAAGTAATGATAGGACCGAGCTAAGTGAGGAGCAGAGACTAGAGTGAGTCCACATGCTTTGCACTCTACAGGAAGTTCACAATGCTTGCTGAGACATTGCGGACAGAGGTACCCTGCGTTCATAGGTTTAGCACACTCGTCTGCACCGTCTGCATGACTGTAATGGTTCTTGATTTTATTATACAATAAGAAAGTCATTACTTTCATAAGCTGATAATATACAAAATATTTACCACATGCATATCGTCATAGATGTGTCTGATGCTGCTGAATGTAGAGCATGGTGAGGGAAACCCATTTTCACAAGGGCAGCATCCAATCTGGTTGCTGCAGGTGGTGGATCTATGTGCGCGTTCAGTTGCTCTTTGTAATGCTTATCATCCAATGCCACGCCATGCTCTCCACCGCTTGCTGTTGCCATTCTTTTGCAAATATATAATTCAGCTGCCAATCCTATCACGCTGCATCTTACACAGTCTGCTTTCATACTCTGAAATCACAACCTCCTATTGCATTATTATGAATATTATAAATGATACAAGCCATTGTGGCGGCACTTCCCGAGGTCGGAAAGTGCCGCCACACCATAATACATACTTGTATAGTTTCATTGATGTCTCCTGGATCGCATGTTGTAAGAGCTCCTATTATTACAAGTATCTCCTTACTAGCATGGGATGGTAAAAGACGTAAAGACTTTAAGGCTAATTCTAGAGAATTTTGTAACGACGGTTCACCCGCTGGTGCAATCTGCTGCATAGCTCGTATTTCCTAAGAAAATTGTAATTATTTTACTTGTAGGAAATTAAAAGTTCAAAACGAGCGAGCTATAGCTTACCTTAACGTGTTTCTTCAAATTTCCAGCCAATTCGCTTACTTTTTCTGCTCTTTTATTTCTTGTAATAATCACTCCCAACTGGCTTATAGGATTTTGATAAAAGAATTCTTCAATAAAATCTTCTAAAAGCTAAAACAAATAAGATAAATAATGTATGATAACACGGTTACATTTAAACTGGAAATATAATCACTAAGTTTATTACAGTGATGTTAACCATTTGACATACAAATAAAATGAAACTTGATGCATGCAAAACATATTATTTAATATACATCAAGTTAACAGTTATGTGAGCTTTACAATGATAATAATAAACAAATGACATATCCCAGTCATCTTTGTATGTCAAGAAGTTAATAAAGATGTACCTTTAAAGAACACAAGAAACGAGTTGGCTTTAAATCTTGATTAGACATCGCTTCAGAGGCATCAAGAATTATGTAAAGATGCCTCATCATGCCTAATCTGGCGCCAACCTTCTTGTCCAACTGACGCTTTCTCTTAGCATTGTGAATGATATCTGCAACAGATGCTTCTAATAATCCATCATCATCTTCCTTGATCGCTTCCCTAAATAAAAAATTATTTATATTATTATCATAATCAAACAAACACGTAAGAGATGATAAAATCGTTATCGATTAAAGTATAGTTTTAATTACTTAGAACAGATGGCATTTCAGACAAGAACAATTAAAGGAGTGTGCGATTAGAATTGTGAATGAGAATAATTGAATCTTGATCTGAATAGTTGAACAATGTGTAATAAGAAATGAAAAAATGAAAACATATAATTCATTTTAAATGTCGTAATTAATTACTTCATTTGAAAGTCTTAAAAATAGTAGCAATAATATAACTGTAATCACTATAACAGATTAAGCTTCATGATATATTATTTATCATAAAGTTATATTTAACCCTTTGACAGTCTAATAGAATAATTTCATTTATGATAAAAAGTGTAAAAAAGCATGTTTTACAAGTACCTTTTTAATAATAAATTATTATTAGCATATCTATTTGTTTCCGTTACCATCAAATTTACTAATTCAGAGTTTATGAAATATTCAAAATAGGTGAGTATATCACAACCATCACTGCTCACATGAACAATTAGAGAACTTGCAAATGGCAATCTAGATGGTGAAGGCAAATTACTTATATCAATTTTAGAAAAATTATAATGCAAATCACTATCAGTTACAGGTTCTCGATCAGATTCTTCACTATATGATGAAAGTAAACAGATATCGCTATTCTCTGAGTTGTTCAATCATTGTTAGAATTGGCACTAATGATTGATAATTCATCACTATCCATGTTGACAAATAGAAATACAATTGTGTATAAAGGATAAAATACAACCTCCAAAACTGATAGACTTGCAAACTTCGATACTAAGCTACTGTGCTCAGTTTGAAAATTGATGGCATATTGAATTCAAAACCAAACAACTTCTTTTCCTTTAGATGTTACACTGAATAGAACAGAGACTGAATAAAGAGTTTGGACGCAGCGCCCTGCCCGTGTTTTGCACAGGATAAACTGTCAAAGGATTAAACCAAAATTTATGAGGGGGTTATCATTTGCATTAAATAATCTAAAAACAAATTGTCAGCGAAACAAAACACTTATAAAATAGAATTTAAACAATACAATACCATGTTTTCTCATAACCGGTCTCCCACCGATATTCCTTTTCTTCTTCCTCGTCAGCCATTTTTTAATTTATAACACGAACCTGCAACAAAAACAATACAATTCATTTGACGTGAAAATTTTACTTCAAATTTCTTCACAAATATACTCGGAAATATTCTTACCTTACGCAATTGTATGCAAATGATCGACGTCCCGCGTGAATTATAGGTTAATGTTGTTTATATTACCATCAACATCGAACCGAGCGTGCCAATGTCAAGTTGAAGCAAACCAACTTCAAAACTGATCTCTGTTTTAAATCGATCACAGTACGAAGTCCTGATAGAAGAAACAATTTCTAATGAAATACATTTCGATCATTATTTAAAACACACAACATTCTTCACACGTCCGGTCGATGAAACAATTAATCTCAAATTTCTTTTCACAAATGAAAATCGTTGCATCGTAAACCGAATCAAACGTCACACACGCCATCTTCTGCCAGGATCTGGAACTAAAGAACGACGAGACGCTTGAAACGTCCTTTGCTAGATGGCGTTACTTGGAATTTCGCTATTTAGTTCAGGGTTTCTGTCAGAGATGACGCCGCTAGGAAGCCGGTAGTTAATTCTGGGGTCCTGACAGAGATGGCGTTACTTCCGCTCAGCGGCGCCGTTGGGCGCGTCACAGAACCTCGCCTCGCAGATGGGAATGCCGTCTTTTGTAGCGTCATTGGGGAGGCAGGAGTGGGGTTAAAAAGTATTCTGAACAACGGTGTATTGTGTTCGGCGGTATATATATTGTATTTGCTCCAAAAGATGGCGTTTCAAGAGTTTTACTTTGCCCAACGAACTATAGTTATTAAATTCAAACTCTTATTTACTTAGGTTCCGTCTCCCTTTTGGTTTACACAGAGTATTTCATTTTATAAAAATATAAACATATATATTTATAATACATAACATTATATACCATATACTATAATTATAATTTATTTGTTTAAATTTCCTTATATTATGTTTAACTGTCAGTAGTTACATTAGTTTAACTTTTTATAAATTCTATGACCTTATACATACTGTTATACTATAATATTAATACATTATAGTAGTGAACATTAGCCTGTAACATTGCGAAACTTTCAAAGTTTATACTAAACATAAAATTAATAAGAATAAACATAAGAATGAATCAGTCCTCTTACTTATTTCAACCTTTGTGGTCTCCTGGTTTGTCTTATGTTCTTACTTCTGTTTTCTATTTTCTTATTACGAGATCGTAGTGACAATTAACATAAACTTGCCTTTTCTATACTCTAATCGCCGCCGGAACACAGCTGAGTTCACCGAGGTATGGCGGGAGATTCAAAATCAATAACGTACCTCTTCCGATTCTCCCTTCATTTTCAACGCAATTAAGATAGAAATCCACGATGAGGCAGTTATTTCGCGTCTCACATGAGACTTTAATCTCACAAGACAATTATGAACTATAATTAGTAATTAATTATTATAAATTATTAATTATTTGTTATTTTTTTTGTTTTTATGACTGTTTCTACTATTATGAGAGGAAAATCTCATGAAATATCTCATCGTGAATCTCCACCTTTGCAGTAGAACCTCGATTATCCGAACTGAAATTAATAACAATATTACTCACATTTTAACTGTTTCATGCAAATAAAAATAATAATTTTCTTTTAGAATGTCAAATATGCGGTGATATAAAATTAAGTACTCAGCGCCATTAATGATACTTTTAGCTTGTAGCTGACGTAGGATGAAAAATTTTCGGATAATCAAGGTTCTACTGTACAAAAAGAAGCATTGATACAAGAAACCCCCACGGGCTTCCGCATGACGGTTCAGGTGTGCAAAGGTGAGCTCCCAAAGTGCTTGTCTCAGATTTTAATGAACTCTTGCATGTTAATATATCATATTATTACGAATCGCCCTACATACGGTTTCGACCGTAGATAGTCGATAGTTTAAAAGATATACAGGTGTTACAGTAGAGCAGATAAGCTCTATCGGAACTTCAACATTAAATATCTTTTAAACAATTGTCCGTCTACGCCACGACCATACACACGGAGATTCGTAATAACATGACCTACCAACATGCAGGATCTCGTTAAAATCTGAGACGACCACTTCGGGAGTCCCAGGGTTAAGGGGTAACGCCATCCTGGAGGTCTCAAAATGATAGGTAACTTTAAGAGTGGTTTTCTTGATAACTATAAAACATACGACAGATATTCTTTTATGTATCGTTCCAATTTTAGAACATGTGCTGCTTCGGCAAGTATATGAAAGATACTTTTGCAAGTATTTATTAAATGAAGTTTTGTCTACAATTTCAAATATACAAATGTAAAAAAAATAAAACGGTGGCGCGGGAGCTAAAATGGCAGAGTCCTGCACTTGATGCAAGCCTTTGCTGTGCAAGCCATAAAAATTCCAATTGACGTCTAAAGCAAAAAATATTTAAATTTTCAATATCTACATTAAATTTGCCAAGGAAGTACCTGTGAACTAAGAAAAATATTAATAAATATGGAAATAGTGAACATGTTAAGAAAAAACTTCATTTTTCGTCCTAACACTCTAATTGTAAGATTCAGGATAAAAGTATGGATTAAAGAAAAACTGTCTACGTAATCGCAAAATCGACAAGTATATACTTCTGTAGTAAACGTATCGGAGAATACTTTGGCAAAATATCAAGTGAATCGGATGCATACTGTGGAAGTTGTACCTTTCACCGCTTTCGAAAAAACTGTTTTGCGAAAAACTGATTTGAAGTTTTAGATTACTGCTCAGTGGCAGTGTGAAGTAATGATCGTCTTAATTACCTATAACTTCAGTAATTTTGGGGATTTCTCCTTGAGCCAAAGAAAACCATATTCTCGACTCTGATCCATCGATTTTCGTATTAAAAAAAAATCGATCCTTTCGAAACTACAGGACGGCATTACCCCTCAATCCATTCGATTCTTTGGACGAGATATCTCGCGAACTAATTTTTTCCCATTCGATTCTTTGAACGAGATATCTCGCGTACTCATTTTTTTCCGTTTGATTTTTTGGACGAGATATCTCGTTTTGGCCAAGATATCCTGCGTCTGTATCGAGTGCATAACTATAGTTTTCATTTGGTATTCCGTGCTGCAGCAATGAAGGCTCGAGGAATGAAATAAAAAATTTTTCTAAAAAATGTATATGTACTGTTTCTTTTTTCTCATATCGATAATACACAATTATAAAATATCCTATGTACAACATCGTTAAATATTAGTAATATTAGCAATTTTCACAACGCTGTATTTTTTGGAAATGAAAAACAATCTCTACAGGGTCCTATCTGCATGTTTAGTGGCGCTTTAACAAACATTTACAATAGTTAAAGTAAGATTTGCGATAAATTTGTTATAGAAATCGGAGCTCCTATTCATAGTCTGTTTCCAGGCGCATAAGTAGAACGCGTGTCGTACAGCATTTTTTGTAATTATCTGAAATAAAAAAAATTGCTAAATTTTTATTCTAGAAGGTATTTGTTGGACGCCTGAATTTCAATTCGTTAATGAATATTGATAATGAAGGAAAATACTTCACTTTGAAAGAAGCCCTGTGTATGTCGCTGAAATCTTCTAACTCCCTTAATTCAGGCACTAGTCACACTCATACTAATTGAGTGTTTCTTCGAGTTCTTCATTTCACATGATTTCAGCGCCAGTCATCGCGCGAGACACTTTTTCAACCTGTTCACTTACACCGTGAATAATTACTGTAGTTCAATTCATAACAATGTACAAAAATTCATGCGGGTAGTATAAACGTACATGAATAAATCTGCAATGTTTCATAAAGATATGTTGTTCAGCTTTTCCAACAAAAAAATCCTGAAATAAATTCTCAAAACAATTCACGAAAGTAGAATACCTCCTTAAGGGGAGGTTCCGATCTAGAGCTCTCAAAAATAAGTCACTTTTAGGAATTAATAACAAAAAAACTACGACGGATAATTTAATGAAAGGTTTAGCATTCTATTAAGCATATCTCAAACTATAGAAATTCATTTATTTTTTTAATTCAACATTGTAGATAGTACCGAAGAATTTAACTCGAGACCTCAAAAACAATCCTCCAACACGGTGAGACGTCTAGCTCCTAAACCGTTGATCTGACATAAAAAACAATGCCGGATTATTAAAGAGCACAAAATTTCCGAGTAGGCTAACCTTTAAAGAGTACAAAGAAAAACAATTTGTGACTAATTGGCGACACTTTAAGTTTAAAATCATTTTTACTTTATCTTCTTTCTTTCGACGCCTTTAAAAAACACAAATTCTCAAAAACGTGAAAATATTAGAGATCAGTCCCCTAGTAAAAAGTATATACTTTAAAATAAAAAAAGTCGCAATAGAATCAATTAATATCCCACCAGTTTGGAAAACACCTTGTCGAGAAAAACACGTTTAACGTTTTACGTGCCCGGTTTTACCTGTGCATCCGCAGCTACTCGAATGCCTATAACCCCGGGAATTATTCTAATTTCAAAACAACTTTTTAAACGCGTATTCTTGAAAGGCTGAGAATTCGACGGGTAAAATAGGAAAACAATCAATTTTTTTAAATTTGTGGAGCAGAATCTGCCGGTAATTCCCTGAAAGAGATATCATCTAGAAAAACGGGGCAAGGTCGAACGAGGTAGCAACGTTTTCCCGCCAAAAAGGCGCGTAGTGTTGCCGTGGCGGGCGGGCGGGATGGCGCCACCGTCGTCGGACGCGATCACTGTTTTCATCCCGATATAACTCGTGTGGCGGCGACGGGAATTTTCTCCGGAACAAGGGGATCCGATATTTCCACGGTGTATCGGGCGTAAGTGGTCTATCATTGGTATCCGTGTCGATCGTGCGCGAGATCGTTCACGGGTGGCAGGTGTGTTCGAAAACTATTCATGGTCGGACAGGAAGTGAATAGGTCGGGGAGAGTTTAACGCGACGAGAGCCATCTTGTTGACGAGCATCGGCTTTGCTCGCGATAGACACACAGAGGAGGACGAGTCTGTGGCCGTAGCGGCGATGGCATCGTTTCGAAATGTTCCCGTGATTTCTGAACGACCGTGTTCACCGCAGCTCGTGTAATCGTCTAAGGTCTCGTTGAACGTTCTATCACGTCGAGCCGGCTCCACGAAACCAGCTCCAATTAATCTGTGAGTTTTGTTGGTAACTTGCGCCACTGGCCGCGTTTACAATCACTCCATGCTGCGTGCCTGGACGTCGTTCGTGTATACGTTTTATGCGGGAACCCGTGCGGTTTGAACGATCGGATTATCCGGCTGGCCCGCGACGCGAGATCGTTGCTGGCAGCGTGGTTCGTTTTATGATACGACAAAATTCGTGGCGGTGTGTGCGTGCGGCCGTGGACATCGGTGTCGCCGTGCACGGCCGCAGTGGTGTCTTGTTAAAAAATGTTCGCAGTTCGATCTACAGCCGGCATGTTGCGTGTAAATTTTTCTCGGGCCCGCGAAACTTCGAATCGTCGAGGGTCGTACACCTCACTCGCGTCCAGTCTGCGGCACAGAGCGTAGAAATGTGATGAGTCTGTTTATATACTGGTCCGTCGAATCGAATAATTGCTTGTCGAGCGAGCGAGCTCGATGTGATATGGGAATATCGAATAGATGGAATTTATCGATGCTCGACCGATGTAAATTCTTAACCCCTCGACGCGTACGATTTTCTGTTTTCGACATTACCGACGAAAGATGATGATTTTTTTTTTCCTTGAATTGTATAATGATTAGTTTTGAATTGAAATGGGATATAGAGAGTGAAGGGAAAATTACTCGTTTTTATGGAGTACTGATAATTTGTAAGATTGATTTTTCCTAACCCATTCGAAGCCGGGGTTTTATCATAATTTTTCTTTCTGTTTATATTGGAAAATAAAATAAGTGACGGTCCTAGTTGTGGATTACGAATTTTTTACTTCAACCTGAAACTAATATCAATTTTAATTTTCACACACTTTTCTGTTATTTTACTTTGGTACAATGTTATCTCGCTGACAGGTTTTTGAGTATTGACTGGTAATATAAATTTCTCTCCAAAATCGGCTGTTTGGAGTAGGTATTGAACAACGTACCTGGTGTGCCATCGACTTTCAATGGGTCAAATGATGAACCTTCGCACTCTAACAACAATGCAATAATTTGTTCTGTGTACCCTGTTGTTATAGGTTAAATGTATTTCAGAAGGTTCTTTTATCATGTACAATAATAATAAAAGTAAAAATCATACTTTCTTAAAATGGCTAGAAGAATCAGTATGAATAGTCTTTGAAAATATTGTTTATTCATTGATATGTACAATAGGATAGAAAAATGCTTATTTTAAAGGTTAGGTGAAACAAATTGCTGGTCGAATGCGTATCAATGTTGCATATATCTGACAATGATGTACGATAAGCGTATTTCATTCCTAGAATACTTTTGCCATTTTTAGATCAAAGTTAAAGTCAAAATTACTATATTTGCTTGGGTTTATTGAAGTTTTCTCCAATTTCATATATATTATTTTAATTACATTATAATTTATTTTATCCTACAGTGTCGGAAAGAAATAAATAAGAAATTATATTCAGAAAATTATATTACTCTTTGCTCCGACCAAGCAGCGTTAAATGTATTATATGCATTAGTATATTAACAGTGAACATTATATAAATTCTATGTTATTTATCTATATAACTATTGCTTATACAACTGTATTATTAAACTATGGATTATAACTTGATACTGCAATACTTGAGAGATATTTTAATAATAGAATGGCATAGTTTACTTATTTTGTTACATACTGTATGTAAAAGTTGTTGCTTTATACAGAAAACCATAATTTTATTGTTTCAGAAAGAAATATCGTGGACAGAGACTCGAATACGCTAGTGGTCAAAATGGAGGGAGGTGATGGCCCTTCAGCCATCAATAGTAACCCTAATGCTATTAAAGGTAATATTTATAATCTATTGTCTTTAGCGTGAGTTTGCTATGTACACAACAAGCTTATATTTATTTTATCCTTCCAACAAGCAATTTCTACGTAGTAACAGAAATAATGTAAGTCAAATGTTTCCAAAAGAAATTTTTATAATCAATATAAATGTGTGTATAAAATTTAAATCTATGAGATAAAATATTTCAAGAAAGTAAGCTTAGTTACACAAAACACTTTTATTAAAATTTGAAACTTGTACACATACATTTTATTGAACAGTTTCAAAATTGGTAATTACTAAACTTATATTATTAAAGAGTCGGTAGTTCATTGGTACATGGAAGTGAGGAACCTGATATACCGACATGTTTTTAAATTTGTATTGTTATGCAGAAAAATTATTTTTATAAACTTATTGTGTATATATTACACATAGTGTATATGTTAAACACATTATTTTTTTTCAGTTTATGATATCATCTGTAATGTAATTCTTTTATGTTATTAGCTGCACAAGAAGAAATGGGAAGGTTAGACGTGCTTGTGTGTGGACAGTGCCATTCAGTTTTTCATTTTATTGAAGAATTTCAAGAGCATCGTACAAAAGAAGGCGCTTGTACTCAAGTCTCACATTTTCGTGAAAATAGTAATGTTAGTAATAATTACAAAACATTATAAGCATACGTAAGAAATACTGATGGTACAGTAGAATTATACTTTTGTTTTAAATTTTTATAGAATGAACAGAAAGCACAAGTATGGGCTTTCCTTTTATGGAAAGATTCACAAATCCAGCAGGAAAGCTCAGATAAAGATTCAACAAACTCATGGAAACTTTATCAAAAATGGTGCAAAATGGATACGCACATCAGAGATTCCTGGATCGCAGCTGGGAAAACCATTCAAACTTTTACAAAAATTAGCAATGCAAAAATGCAGGATGTACCTAGGCAGAATCAAACACATACTAATGCAGAAGGTGAATTTTGTGAAACAAGATATTTTTATTATAGTTTCAGTAGAAAGTATATTGGAGTTTATTCTTCTGTACTTTTGTAGGAAAACCTGTAGTAGTTCGTAAAGTAATTAGAAATGGACAACCAGAAGAAGCTGATAAGAAAGACGTTAAAACTTCTGAAGCAAAGAATCAAAAAAGTAATGAATCCTTTGACAATGAAGCAGAAAAGAAAGAAAAACCAAAGTTGAAACCATCTATAAAACCCAAGGTTAGCTTAATTATACTTTAGCAATTATATAAGGTTAATTTTATGTAAAACTTAATAATCGATTTAATATTACAGGGTAAATCCAGTAAAGCCGGCGAAGAAGATAGGGAAACTAGTGATGAAGAGTATACTGTAGAAAAAATATTAGCAAAACGTTTCAATCCAAAAAAGAGATGTTCGGAATACTTATTAAAATGGGAGGGATATGGACAGTAAGTTTAATTTATCAAAGGTTATATAGATGTAAAAAGTAAAAGTGCAAGTTAAATGGAAAGAATTGTCATTAGAAAATTATTAAGATAAAGCGCATCAATATTTACAGTGAACATAATACATGGGAACCTGCTGAGCATGTAGCTACATGTAAACATTTGTTGGAAGAATTTGAAAGAAACCTAGCTAAACAAAAAGAGCTCAAAGCAGCACAACAACAGGCTAATGCAAAAGCAGCGGGACGTGGAGGTCATCCTGCTCAGAAAACAGTTATAAAAGCTGAAGCAAAACCTGGACCAAGTACTGCAGCTCATGTAGGGTAAGGCAACATTTTGTTCTGTTCTATAGATTGTATATACATTCTTTATATTTTATAACGGTCACATTTTAAGTGGTATATTTTATATGTAGGCGACCGATGCGCTCAAGTAAATCAAAAGCAATGGATCAAGTGAAACAATGGTGTGGTTCAATGAAGGACGAAGATAATGACTGTACGTGTACATTTATGAAACGAAACATCTTAATAATTTTTGTTTAAGACAGTTTATGTATATTACAAAAGTACTAGTAATAATGCCTTGATAGCAATTCAGATTCGTAAACTCTTTTTTAGTATTGGGCAAGAGGAGGATGGATTATTCTGAGAGTGATTCCGAGGATGGAGGCAGCAGTGCTGCGAAACGAGCGAAAGGTGACACAGGCAGTGATGAAGATTGGACTGGGGAGTCCGAGGAGGAGAGATTGTTGGGTCGAAGTGACGTGATCCAACGTGCATTTAATCGTGCTAATGCTCAATCGAATGGCTCTAACAGAGCGAGTGGTTCGTCTACAGATCTTGCGACTTCATTGGGACTTCAATCTCCCGAAGGAGCAAAATCTAATCAACCACCGGTCTTGGTCGCGAACGCCAAAGGAGTTGTTAAAGTTGATCCGAAGCAAATGCCGAACTTAACGTCTGGCGTTTACGTAATGTCACGGAAAGATGGCATCATCAAGTTGGACTCGTCCCCCAGCGGGAAATTGGCCGTAAAAGGTTCGTCGACCACACAAGGTGTTTTGATGGTTCAAAATCGAGATAATACTAACGTTGTGAGGAAGCAAGTAATATCTGCGTCACAGTCGAATTCTATTACGCC
Source organism: Macropis europaea (assembly GCA_916610135.2). Taxonomy (NCBI): domain Eukaryota; kingdom Metazoa; phylum Arthropoda; class Insecta; order Hymenoptera; family Melittidae; genus Macropis; species Macropis europaea. The sequence continues at coordinate 15,923,859 of OU744345.1, read as the reverse complement.
GGTAAAAATGGTTTCTAAAATGGATGGAAGCCAAGTGGTAACGCAGATGAAAGTAGTTTCTAAGCCAGTTACGAGTAAAACAGGAGGTACACAGAAAACAGAGCCTATAAAGATCCAGCCGAAACCAGATCCGACACAGCTACCGCAGATACATGTCGTGACCGCGGTGCCGGCTCCTATAACTTTGCAGCCGAGAATAAGTACAGGAATACGTCCTGGACCTGTTACAGGCCAACGCAGTGCGGACGGTCGTCCTTTGTTACCCAGACCTCCACTGCGTGCGACGACACCCACTAGCGTACTCGGAATCGGATCTACGATTCGCACGCCCGTTAGGGCACCGGCACCGAGACAAGTTCAGTCCCAGCAAACGCGACAGGTGCTACAAAAACGTACGACAGCTGTAACCACACAAAATAACTCGGTGAGTCCTGGAAATGTTACTCAGATCAGACCGAAGTTTACGGTGCTTAGTCCACAGCCGAAGCAAGTGGTAAAGTCTGGAACTAGTCCAGTCCAACAGGCTAAACAGTCACCGAAAGCACCAATCGGTAAGCCACAGTCATTATTATCTCCGCAGCAAAAATTATTAATGGCAAAAAGGAAAGCTCAAGAAGCTGCCGGTATCATTAAACCAGGTGGCCGTGGCCTCCTAGCAGCTGCTAGAGCTAGCGCTGGCCGAGGCAGAGGGAAAGTGGCTGAATCGGCGGCAGCGGCGGCGGCTGGGCCGGGAAACAAGCCGAAAGAAAGTAAATTGGCGGAGGGTGACGGACTTCACATGGAATTCCACGAGGTAGGCTCTGAAGAGAGTAGCAGCGAGGGTGAACCGGATCTTCCACCTCCCGAAACGGACACCATAGCCGCTGCAGAGCCCGATAGTCCACCCCGACCGTTTACTTTGTGTCCGCTCACCGGACGCATCATCGGACCGGATGGCGAACCTGTTGAGCAACCAGCCGAACCAGAACCCGAGCCAGAACCTACGACACCACTGTCCACCGTCAAAACAACCACGAAACCATCTGAGAGTATAGACGTCACCGCTACAACCACCACCACAGAATTAGTTTTACCTTCCCTCGATTCTCTTACAGAGGGTGGCGGAATAATGAGAGTCGAGATGAGTCCCGGTGGCACGACAGGTACCATCGTTCAGACGAGTGAACCAGCACAAATCAACTTGTCGAACGTGACCGTTCCAGCTCCGGATCTTCCTTGCTTGGACGATACCGCCCCCGCCGTTGCTGCACCGGCCACAACAGCAACGACACAGCTGACAGAGGCGACGCCGTCTAGTGAATCCACGATCGCGGCAGGATTAACCACAGCCACGGTTACTTCCACCAGCACAATAGCGATCGCGTCAGCTGATGTCACAAAGGCCGAAGAGAAAATACCCGAAGAGAGGAAGGTGACCGAGGACACATCAAACTTAGTAACAATAACTGGAGAGGACGGTGTCGTTTACCAAGTGACCGGGCAAGCCGAGGATGGTCAAACGCTCTTGGTGACGCGAGACGCTGATGGCGAACAGCAATGTGTGTACGTCACAACGGAACAGCAAGGGGACGAAGGATCAGTCTTAACGTTGGACCACGCTGTGGCGGAAGCTGTTGCCCAGTTAATACCCGATCAAGTCAATTTGGCCTCGCAGTTTTACGTGAAAGAGGGCGGGGCGGAACCTACTGAGAATCCTATGGTGATGTCCATCATGGACAATACGAGCACGTCCGATGTGACAGAAGGCCAGGAGGACGGCGACGGTCACGGACAAGTTGTAGCTCAAGTTGTGCAAGCTGAAGAACCTACTCCAGGTAATGTGATCAATTTATCATACAAATGTCTTTCTAATATAGAGATTGATTCAGGAAAAAATACAAAATGTATAAACATAGATCTAATTCTTAATTGTTAGCAAGATACATACGAAGGTTATAATGTTTGTTTTTGCTGTGACATTGAATAATTTGTCAAGATACACTCGTTGACTGTTTCAGTATTAGCAACTGGAATCATTATACCACCAGTTTGTTCCATAGAATAATACAAAATACCTTTCACACAGAATGGGTCACTAGAAACTGCCATCTGAGATAATTTCTGCTTCTCTGATATTAGAAATGTTTAAATTCCTATGTAACTGGTACTTTCTTGATAGCTATTGAGAATGAGGCACATGTTGATAACATAATCTACAGACTAGATGTAGAATCTGTTGCTGAAGTACTTGTATTTCCTTCTGGATCAGCAGAATAGCAGTTTCTGAAGCATTGGCAATGCATCGAGCACATAAAGTAGATTGATTCGGTGATATTGATATTATACTTTTATTGTGTTATCACCAGGCGGCACCAGGAGAGTAGTCTTACTCTTACCCGATGGAAATCTCATGATGACCGAGGTGACTGAAGAACAATACGCCGCGCTCGGGCTCGGCAAGTGAAGAGACACTTGACATCAACGCACGCGGATAGAATAAACGATCATCGAATTATACATTTACACGGAAGTTGTACGCTTAAGGGTGACCGCGGGTTGTATATATGTAAGAACGTTCACTTCGTACAATTGCAATGGATGAAATTATTGATATTCTCCAGCTAGACGGATACAATGTGAAAAGGGGAATGATCATAGCTGGGTGTATTGTAAAAAAAAAGAATGAAAGAAAGAAAGAAATCACAAATACAGAAATCTAGAGTTTAGATTACGGTAAAAATGACTATGTTTTAGGAATTCATGTCTCTCAGTGTAAAACGGATCCGCTGGAATTTTAATTTTTATGTTTAATTTATAATAACGAGGAACGCAAACGCATAGAGTTTAACAGGAGGAACTTATCGCATCTTCGATAACAACACCATTATACAACGTTTGAAATAAGCATTGTATTTGTAGGATAGTGAAGTATAATCTGGGGTTTTATATTTTCCAAACGATAAATAGGCTTTTAATAAAGACCTTTATTCCCTGCATACGAAGTCCATGCTTGTGACGCGTTTAGCAAAGTATAGCATAGAGGAGTCGCGTGGAACCGATGACCGGTCGGACTAAATCGGCGCTTCGTGATGTAAATATAAAATTAATACCTTCTGTCGGGACAAATTTTTACGTGAAAGCTTGAACCTAGTTTGACTCCGTGCTCTCTCGTGCTCGCCGTACGATCAAAGCGAATGAATTATCTTTCATTGGGTTATTCGGACGGACGCTGGTCTACGTATGGATTTCATAAATTCGTACTGTAAATTTTTTACGCAAACAAAAAAAAAAGAAGGGAACACACGTTTTGCGTTTCATGGATTGTGTATGCTTATCTATAGATTAAATAAGTGCACTCCTATGAAGAATCACATGATTTCTGAATCTATAAGGCTATAAAAAAAAAATACAGTGTTGTTTAATGGAACATTACGCGCGTCTCATTATTAAGCCCATTCCTTTTCAGGTTCACATGATATCGATCAAAGATCACTCTCAGCTTTCATGATATTTATCGTTGCACTTGAAGACATTTCCGCGCTGTATGCTTCTATCAAACAAAGTGTATTACTTTTCTGTATGTTAGACGAGCTTGCGAACGACGAGGTGTCGTTGCATAATGCGAGAATCGATGTTGACAAACGTTTTCGCCACGACTCTTTCTCGCTTCTTTGCATTGTTAGATTGTACAAAGCGTAATCTCTGTAATGTCGTATACGTGGATATACATATATACATGCGATGTCTGCACGTGTCGAAATCAACGATGTCAATGAGAAAGAAACGAAAGAACTGTTTGTGTATTGACGGATTGCGAAACAGGCTGATACAAGTGTCCCTTATGTGATTGTATCGCAACGCCGAGCGAAAGCAGCGTTTTTTTCTCGGCGTTGTTAGGGTTAAACTAGATTCAAGCGTTAAATATAGGCAGTCTGAGACTCGCGACAAAGAAAGAGGGGAAAGAACTGCACGAAACGGAAACAATTCTATATCTCAGTGTAAGAGAAAACTATTTTGCACGGTGTACGGCAAGGAGTATAAAATCCTAGTATTTTACTAACGTAACCCTTTTGTACATAGAACTTCATTCTCTAAACCTTTATATAAAAATTGTTTCCAAATAAATCATAATCTTAAAACTGATGTACCTGTGTCCTTTATTCTATTGTATTTTCATTTTTCAGGTAAAACGTTGTTAAACACTCTATCTATTTGCCATGGTTTTGTGGACCATAGAAAATGATATAATTAAACACGTATTGTCTGGTAGTCTTGAGACCAGAAGGCAGGGCTAATTAAACAGTAATAAATATTCACTTAGATTAGTTCTTGAATAGAACATACGAATTATATAAAATGTGTCATGCAAAAAAATATGCATTTAAAATCTTCGATAGATTAGTACTTTTAAAATCTATAGTAGACTAGAAATGTGTCTAATTTGTTGTCACTGGTCCCTAAGGTCCCTCTACTTATGCCACGCCTTCAGGTCTCAAGACTGAGTTGTCGAACAGTGCCTACTGCGAATTCGTTTGTCAGCTGTAATCAAACGAATGTTTATTAAAATATGGACGTCTGTTCGCACCTTATAATTACAAAATGAACTCTATACGCTTCACTTATAACGAAAATGAAGAGAAAATGAATGCGAAGCATGTTCCAGAGGAACTGCAAAGTATGCTGCAACCTGAGACCCATAGTTGGAGGATGTCGTATATCCTTGTTAAATCTGGTCAACAGAATGTAATTTTGCAACATAAATCTTCGTATTTGTTATGCGTCAGTGTCACATGAATTTTGAGCGAAAGAATCATAATCAAGTGGTGACCGTAACGGTAATAGCTATTATTATTCATAGAGCTATAAAGGAAAGTTACAGAGTGGCTGCCCGGCCGATATAAAGACGTTGAAACGTTGCACGCGTGTTGTTGAAGAGGATGCAGTTCTAAAACAGACGGATGATGAAGTGGAGGAAGAAGATAGACATTTTAGAGAATACGAAACTGAATTAGGTGCAATTAAATTGATCTTGATAGAAATCTGTATGATTGTTATAATATTCTTCGTTGACGATTTTCTATTATGCAATAAAAGGTCCAAAAATGAAAATCTGGGATGAATACCGGAAGCTGATGGAACTGGCGCGATCGATGCCCAGAACGGGCCGTCCAAAATCATTGACACACGTTACGTCTTTGCAAAAGATTCGTATCGGCAGGTATCTTCTGTTTATCATCGATAATTGAGTCCCTTAATCGATAAATGAACACGGTCTCCTTTTTTAATTTCGTGAAAAATAGACTTTCGTAACGAACTGATAAAACAACGTACGTTTTATTGAAAGAGGTGTAATTATAGAGTAAATGTTATATTAGCTGTAAAAGAAAAAAATTAAGAATTAATTAATATTGTTTTTGTAGAAAATTAAACATATTAAGAGAAGTCCGACGTATTTTGTACGGAATTAAAAAGTATTCATTGGCTTTCAAATTTATTTGTATTTTTAATCAGTATCAAAAATCACGCGCACAAAGTAAAATTGATATAAATAATATTAATACTTCTACTTTTATGTAGAATTGTTCGTAAAATTGTATAAGCATAAAAAAGACATCATTCTGGTTTAATATGATTAGGAGTGATTGTTATATTAGTAATTATACTATTGCTATAGAAAATAAACGGGTGCTGTTGGTATCTACGATTTTTATAACTAATTTCTGGAAATGTTAAATTTGCTTCCCATTTCAATAAAATAGTTCAATTAATATAATAATGATCATTAATTATGCAAGTATCGGTTTCAAGAAAAACTTCTATGTACTCCTATTCCACGAAACATATTATTCTATTTATAACATTTATATTTAAAAGTATTTATTAGACCTTCGACATCACTTTTTGTAAATTCACTTATGTATAACGCATCGTTGGGACCAAGTAAATTTAGCACGTCCCTTTGATAATCGAATTTACATTAGAAATCTAAGTAATCGCAATCATTTCGGTTCAGATGAAAAATAAATACGAATCTCTTTTTGGTGAAAAAAAAAACAATATTTTCACGTACCCCATTAGAACACAACACAAATCTTAATATACTGTCTCAGTGTATAGTATACAATAAACTCATTTTTCTTTTAATTCTGGACTTGCGCCACTTGCCGACCAAGGAGCTCAATTGTTATTTACAAATTTCATTGTCTAAACCAGGGAACACTTGAAGTCACGACCGTGCCTGGTCGCCCAGGCGACAAGGAGCATAATAAGAGCGGAGGAACATAAAGAGATATTGGTTGCGGACTCCAATTACGTGCAATTTCGTAACTTCCAATTGAAAAAGCTGTACAAGGTAGATCTCGAATTTGATTAGCACTATACAGAATGAAAGCGAATTTTGAGTGATATACGATTGTAAAATAAGTCATTAGTAGAATAAAGCTTGGAACTATCATCCTTCCTCTCATTTTCGGGGAAACTAATAAACCTGAATTCATTGCAATCTATTCACAGCACAATTTAAAAATGAACTATCCGGAAATTTTTGCACATCACTATACATAATATATAATAGAGATATATTTTAATTAATTATATAATTGAAAAAGAAAAAGAAACAGGACATGGACCGGAATGATGAAAATTGGAGACCGTATTAAGAAATAGAAAATCCATTTGCAGACAACAATATGACCTTGAACCGTCTAATCTGGATATCCCCATCATAATATAGTTGTACTCTTCTTTTTACTATTTATCATTACAGTACAAAAAAAATTCTAATGACTGATAACTCTGCAGAGTAAAATACTTTGCTGTATCATGTTTCTCCCGAGAAATCAACTACCTTTTGTTAATACACTTTTTTTGAAAGCAATTCACGGAACAGAGCCATTATAATGGCGTTTCAAACTGAACGATCATTTATAAGTAAACTGCTAAAATGTTTATGCAAATATACATCTGTACAGTTCAATAAGTTTTACGTGAATACAGTCGAAGAAATTAAATTTTTACACAACTGTATTTTGTGCTTCATATGCTAACAAAATTGATTCATGTTATTGAATGTACATACTTTAACACGTGGACTGCCATGGGGGTCCCCAGTGACCGGCACCACAAATTTTCTTTCATTAAATAACTAACAATTCTTATCAAATTTTGGGGTAATATTAATATTGTAATAATAGTACAATGTGATACCTATGCGTTCAAAAAGTAAATTGTTCTTTTCCTTCACAACTTATGTTTGAAATAGTACATTGTATCGTGTCTGGCTAGGTGTGGCAGTTTCCACTGCGACATTGAACGTGTTTACACGTTCGCTACCAGCGTCACATATGTGTGACGCGTCGATTCCGTTTAGAGAGCTCGATGTCACACATGTGTGACAGAGATGATTGATAAAAATAAAGCGTGGTCTGTGGTGGACGTTTTTCTCGAACCGACCATGCTAACGAACGTGTTAATGAGAGGTTTGACACATTATAGTGTGTCTGGCCAGGTATGGGAGTTTCCACTGTGGTAGTCAACGTGTTAAGTAATTGCATAAACATCCACAGTGTATTTATAAGCGAGAATCCACTATAGGGGCGCGTGGTAGCCAACTGGTGAACAACCGTTTCGACTAATATGTAAAATTCGTCGATAGAAAACCGTCACGTTGCAAAATGTGACTACGTCACCGGCGAAATTTCGAATGGAGGCGAGGCCGTATCGCTCGAAGTTTACGGTGATAATAAAATCCACGAAGGGTAACAGGAACATCGTGCCGGCGGGAATGCAGCTGCAGTTAATCATTCTGTTTCGTTGCGACGTCACAGACGAACCGGAAGAGGTGCTGGTGTTGAACGTGGAACACGGAAGACCGTTGATAATTAGACTGCACGGGTATAAAGACCCTCCGATTTTGTTGGGTGAGGGAGCATCAAATGAAATAAAAACAATTTCAACCCTTTCAGTCCGAAATTGTTTCGAAAAAGAAAAACGGTCACCGAGTGACGAATTTTTGTATGGCACAATACACGTTCGATTAAACATTTCATTACTGTAGTACATATGATGTCTATTACTCAGTTATTTCGATGCTGTTATACTGCAAAATATTTAACAAAGCAAAGAGGTTTCAATTAGGCACTCTATTGCAGAGATGGCCATCCTTTTTCTGCAGGTGCTCTCATTATGTTGAATTAATTTTGTAAAAATAGCTTCGCTCTGATCAGAATAAATGCCGATTTGTAGGTGGGTCTTAAATATGAAACAGAGTGTACATATATAAATGTATGTATAAGTATATTTGGGCTCGGATTAGTACGGTGGCTCGTAGCACACGGCGCACGATATTTCGGAATCTATACATAGATTCACAGAGCTGAAAGCGTTAAAATTGTCCATGTAAATTAGAGCTGGGACTACGCACTGCCACAAAACTATAAGACACGTAGGATATTCGCGAACACTTCTGATGAATACTTATATTTTATAATACATATAAGTTATTAGTGTTAGAGGGCTTGTAGTCACTCGGGCCTTGAATAGCTAAATTTGTCTTATCATGTGGAACATGTAGTTTTCGGCTTTTAAATTATTTTTGGGACACCCTGCAATGCTGAAGCTTGTTCAAATCATTTCTTCGGTGACTGTATATTTAATAGGAACCGATGTACCGATGCCAGAATCCTCCCATCCTTTGCGAAGCACAATAGGATCCTCCGTTCAAGCTTGGAGATCGGAAATAGTATCGACCCACGATAGTACAAATGTACTTTTACATTTTCTCTTTTTAACCTTTCTGTAGTCTAGATCATTTTACTTAAAAAACATAGTACGGTGAAAGGTATAGCCGGTGGAAAAGATATAGAAAAATCGTAAATTTCAATGTCATTCGACTCTCTGCAAACAATGCTCGATGTCTTACGTATACTCTATTAACTATTCTGTAAACACTGTTAAGTTTAGTTATTTTTCAGTTATACTAATCAAGAAATGGTCAACGTACGCTTAACGTATACGCTTGTCGGATGCAATTCATCAAAGACAAGACAAGAAAATATATGTGCTGGATTATACTGAAATGCAAGACGGTTGTTTTGATCACCTGTTGTGAAGGTTATTAGATAGGGGTTGCCAAAACCATAAACCTTATAAACAAGTTCAAATGTTCAAGTATTTACACGAATTTTTAATTGTTAACTTCATCCCTGAGGTATTTTTCACATATTACGGGACACCCTGTATTAAAAAAAATTCAAACATACAAACACGGATATATATAATTAACATGAACAGTAGAACCTCGATTATTCGAACACTGTTCATCCCAGAATTGGTCATCCTATATCACTTACAACTAAAATTCAAATTAATGGTACTCTGTTCTGAATTCTGTACCATTATGTACTTTACACTTTCAAATCAAATTATTAGAATAGAACTTTATTATTTTCAGCCTCATAGCCATGAAAATGGACTTGGTTTACAAAATTTTCCTTATTTCAGCTCTCACTCTCGCACTCTCTCACCCTTCCATACTCTCGCAGTCCCTATTTTCGCCCTTTGTCCTTTCTTTTTTCCTCTGTCACTCTTAACCATCCAGCTATCTCTTTACTGTTCCTGCCGCTAACTATGCCCTCCACCCTTATTTTCCCTCTTTCCAACTCTTAGCAGTCTGTTATCACATGGTCCAACGTTCCTTATCTATCCTCACATAACTCGCATCTCCTTGTCTCATCCTCCTCCCAATACCTATTCAAATCAAATTATTATTTTCGTGTGAAACATACTCACAATGCGATCCATTCTGTTACTAACTACTGTTCGGATAATCTAGATTCTACCGCAAATGGAATATTTCTGAGTGTTTCTCTCCATCGAGGTATATCTAAAATCGTATCATATTTCAGTTTGACAACTCCTCTAACTTACAACTTCGCTATATTTCTTCCACCGATTACACCATCGTTGCGACCATACTCTGTATTTCTACCATCATCGTTGTGACACCGTTTTGTAGTCCACTATGGAAAGCAGCTCAGAGAGCGTGGATAGCTGGGATTCGACCTGCAACAAATTCGTCAGCATTACTTTCGATTGCAAAAAAGGCTTCGTGGGGGAAAGAGTGTACGTGCCAATGAGGTTCAGGAACGTCGGGGGAGACGGAAGATTTTTCATAATGAGTGAAGTCGACTGGAGTTCGATGTACATCGAAGTAAAATACACATTTTATAACAGGGGCTTCTTCCAATACGCCAAATACCGGTGCCATACTGATTCCTTTCGGTTACGATCAGATTATCTGTACAGAAATGGAAATCTGAGAAAACCAACATGATATCTTACATTATTTCGAAGAAAATTAGGCAGTTTTTTTTCCTGGTGTCAAATTTTAAAAAATGGACATACGCCCCTTTATTAATAAATAGGCTGCAGATGTTCATGCAAATATACAATTTTAGATATCAATATTTTTTGTTTGAATGCAGTTAACGAAATGGAATTTCGACGAAGTTGTATTTGACGCTTCAAATATTACAGAATGTACTTTTTATTTCACCTACTTTGTAACGTATACATCTTGCACATATTTGAATCTGTTAAATTGCATAGAGATCCGCAGTCTACTAATAAACGATTCAATTATACCGGTTACGTCCGGGCTTTGTAACGTTACAGTTTTTCTGTGGTTCCTGTTCTTGTTGTAATAACTCCTGTTTTACCAGGACGTCACGGACACGAACATGCTGAAATTGGCCTCCTTCACTATATCGCCCGCGTACTTTTTGCTGGAAACGGGGCAACAGATAACGCTTCACATGTACTTCTTGCCGAACAGTTACGGGATCCATGTAAATAGAAACTCATTTGTACCTTCATGCCTTGTTCTATTTTCTACATTCGAATTCGTTCTTCGTGTCTGGTCTTATCAGGTGGACAAGCTGTACATACTTTGCGACAACCTGAAGCTTCTGCCCACGGAAGTAATCGGAGACGGAATAATTTATGAACCAAATTTCATCCAGATTAGTAAAGTATCTATTGCGAACGATATATTTTGTAATATAATTTAACCGTTTCCGAAAGTCTGTCGTGAGATACGCTATTTATTAAGTGGATTTTTTCGAAGGGGAACGAGTGAATATTTTTAAACGATACTTCTATTATTTAATCTTGAACGTAATGTCCATTATTACTGATCACTAGACTGAGGATGTTTGTGCAGATATACATTTTTAGACTTCTCTATTTTCTATGTTTATGCAGTTAAATAGATTTTAATTTACGCAGCGCCTCTTTGGCTTTGTTCGTTTCCTGTGTTAAAGATCTCCCGCTTTCTTCTTACTCGCTCTTGCATATTAAAAAAAAGGAAGAAATTGTATTCGCGTATTACTAGTTAATCTAATTAATAAAACATTCTGATAAGAAATATACCACTGCAAGTAGTCTATATCCAACATAAATGAAACTATAACAAGACTGCATTTGCTCCTGGAAACATTCAAAATACCTCATTTTTATTTTGCTAAGTTATTAAATGTCCATCATGCACCAATTTGGATATATCAAATTGCATGAACATCCGCAGCCTACTGACCTTCCCCTATCTATGTGGCAATTTGTTTATCCCCTCCATATAAAATGTCTCGATTTTACTGTTAAAATACTCTTCCAGTGCCACCGCAGCTTGTTCATCGTTGACTTTTTTTCCTAACGAGAAGTTCTGAAAATATTAATCAATATTGCAGCAATTAGAAAAGATATGGCCTTTCGAATGGGATATCGATAAACGAGCAAAATATTACATGAACTTGAACATCAGTATTCTAGAAGAAATCACGCAATGTACAATTTGCGTGAGTAACATTAGGTAATAAATGTTTTACACAAATCTGTCTATGTATACTGGCTGTTTTAAAAAGGTAGTCCAAAACTTTGCAGGTCTAATTTAGTACTCATTCAACTGAATACAAAATTTTATATCTACATGGGTGTAACAAAGAGTCCTTTCAAAGTAACCGGCGATTTTTTATTTAAATAGGGTTGCATTAGGTTATCGAAATGGAATGTTGTCACGTAAAGTATCTCTATAAAAAACGAATAATTTAGTGTAATTATAAGTTACCTAATTGAAACAGAAAATCACTATTTACTCCAAAGGGCATTATCATTCAATTTAATAAGTACTACAAGCCTGCAAAATTTGTGACTATCTTTTCAAAGCATCCATTATTAGACTGCGGATCTTATGCAATTTAACGAATTCAAATATGTGCAAGATGCACATGTTATAAAGTAAGTAAAATAAAAAATACATTTTCCAACATTTAAAGCATAACATACAGTTTTGTCGAAGTTCTATTTCTGCAACTACATATATTGAAACAGAAAATATAGATCCCTTAAATTGTATATTTGCAAAAACATCCACAGTCTACCCATTATAAATGTAAATTTCTCTATTGAAAGAAACGGACGAACTGAAACGATACTGAACAATTTCAACTGAAATTCGTAGCGAAATAGGCATGCAATTTCGTTGGGAGAAGCGGAACGCGGAGACCGACGTGAACGAAATAAACGAGAAAAACCATTTTCCTTTGAGCCTCCTTCAAATCCATCCGGACCACGGGATTTTCGCCCCAACCGCTGTACATTATTTCACCGTCACCGCCGAATCGAAGGATTTACTACCGAATTGTTATTTCGCAGTCCTACAGTGAGTACACGACAAGTTTTCGCGAATGGCGCCGCCGTTTGCTCATGGGAGGCGCTTGGAAGTCTTACTATTTTAGACTGTACGTGGAAGACATACCGGTAGCAGCTATTTCAAAGGAGCTAGAATTATGTACCGAAGAGTGCACCGCGAGACGACGTAGTACATCGAACGTAAATCACTTGAGTAATTTATTAAGCGATACGCAAACAGATTTTCGTGTTAGATCACTAAAACGTTGCTCGCCATCAGTCCGTAGACGTTTGGATCGCCGACGTGGAAGTCTGGTTGCGATATATCATCGACGACGAAAGTAAAACGTGAGTTACACTCAGGCAGGCGAAAGAAGGGACTTGAAAGGGGGCGTCACGTCAGATGAGAGAACCCCCCACTTCATGAACCACCCCTACCCTCCCAGATGCTTGAAGCGAAGTATTAGAGATGTCCTCGTGCAGATGAGTCGAAAGATCGTTTCGATTTCAATATTTATTCACTAATTTAAATTGTTAACACTTTTATAGCGAGATATACAGGGTGCCCCGTTGTAATATTTCCACGCTGTTATCTACTGAACTATTCGTTGCTCGAAAAAAATGTTTCAAAGAGAACTTACTCTGTTTTGAGGAAGGCAACTTATTATGGACACATGTCTTGTCTAGGTGGAGGTGCTTCTGAGATTTCAGGGTGATATTTATTTCTTAAATGGAACTATATACTTTCGTTCAGCTAGGCGTGTAGCCCATTCCCTGACGAATTCATTGGCCTAGATGTGTTGGTCTTTCAAGGTCATCACTGGAACCAACTTTCAAGATTATGAGATTAAAATGCATTGCAACGAGAGGATAAAAATATGACCTATACCTTTCTTTTATTTGTATAAATATCCGTGAATGTAAATTTGGTATATGTTTTTTTAAATCAGAGTTGAAGAGTTGAGTGTCCGAAAATTATGTTTACGAATACTCCCTAAATTCCGAATACTTTTCTAACACCTTCTAAATGTACTTGTATCCAGTTATTACTTTCTGCTTTTTCCATTTGTGTACTTTCGTAATTATTCTTACAATTAGTGTACCTTCTTTTTATAATTCTTTATACACTGAGGGGACTTTTTTGTATTTCTTCAATAAACAATAATAATTGTAATATAATCATTCAGTATCTCGAATAAGTACTAACAATTCCCTTTCTGATCAGCGATCGGCCATCCGAGGAGGCACTCGAAAGTATCAGCGATTCATTTTCATGTACCGAATACGAACTACAGGAACAAGATGAAACAGATACAATGGATCTCGATGAATGTAAATCTACTCATCAATTGGTAAGATACTTCTTTCATGTCTATGTATACACATGAGCAGCTCAGAAGCCAAACTGATCAGCTCCACTTTTAATAAATTTCTCAATTTTATTACCTGAGTACATGAATATTTGTAACGTCGTCACTTTACCCTACATTTCATTTTATGGAATTGATCAGTTTGGCTTCTGAGCGGCTCCATGTATTGTATTCCGACAAATTACATGGCGTACGGTTTTGCAGGTAGCAGATGAATTATTTTCTCACTACGATTTCGTAAACCTGAAGCAATTCGAACCTATTCTCCACGAAAAGATAATAAGCATGGGTATCATTAGACCTACAAGGCTTGTAATTTTAAAACACTTCGAACTACCTGCTCGTGTCTCCTGAAAATACCTCGACGATGTTAAAAACAATTTTAAAACGACAGGACTCTGTTCGTCGGTATCGAAGAGACTTTCGTCTTGACGGTGAGAAATCTGTCGACGAATTCTTTAAATTTCACCTGGGGAGAGGCGAGAGGCCTCGACGCGGCGAAGATGAGATTCTGCGTCTGCCCTGAAAAAGGAGAAGTGGCTTTTGGTGACACGGAACAAATGAGAATAACACTCACTCCAGTGAAAGAGGTGGAACGCTTCCCTTATCACTAGACTGCGGATCTTTATACGATTTAACCCTTTATGCCCTGACGGTACTTTGTAGTGCCACTTATATTAAAATGCTGCAATGAACCAAATATCCTTAAAACCTGCCTAAGAGTTCTAAGTAAGATGCCATGAAATGATGCCAACACGCAGAGACACCATATTTTTCTAGGCTGTTACATATTGTTGTGTTTTTGAAGACATTTACTATGATACTTAATTTTTACAGAATAGCAATTTTTTGTATACGTTCTATACAGAATGTTTCACAAGGGGTGGTATACATTTCAGAGGGTGATTCTACAAGCCAGAATAAGAAAAAAAATACTGTAAAAAATATTTATACTTAGAATATATGTTATTTGAACAGTTTTCAAATATCTAGAATAAAAATTACAGTAAAAAAATAACGATAACATAATTCACGACTTAAAGGGTTAATGCGTTTAGTTGCCTAAGGGATACACATTTAACATCCGCAGTCTATTTATCACCGACGAAATCGTCTCATCTCAGAGAACATAAATGAAAGACGCTTCTTAAATTTTTAGGGGATCGTGCAATTCTTGCATGTACCTTGTTTCGTCGGGGACTCACAGAAAATCATCATGCTAGGAATTGAATGCTTCATCGAGCCACCCTATGTCACATTTTATCTTCCATTGAACGACAAGGATTCTTTACAATTGTGGAATAATTTTACTCGAGTCGAATGGCGTGCAGACAGCTTGCAAGTTGCTTTCGATCTGGCTGGAAAATCCAGGAAAAACATGGTAAGTTCGATTACGAATTGAAATGATTGATTGCATGGTGATATTTAAATTAGATCGCGGATTTTTATGTAATTATTCTCAAAGTACAATTCCTTTATGTGAATTAAAATATACGAATATAAAAGAATAAAAATGTATATTTGTATAAACACCTGCAGTCTACTTGTAAACTATTAATGTGCAACTTTGCAGAAAATATTGGACAAGTACAAAATGCGCGAGGAACGAGAATTAATGACCACGAATCTGGATCAAGGGGATGTTCTTAAAGATGCTTCTGCTGGTCCTTCGGTGCATGAAGTGAACATGGGAGTATCAAGAGAACAATCTTCTTCGAGTGCTCATACTTCAGAAATTGTTCAAGTAAGTCTTTAGACACCATAGTCTTGCAAGTTTCCATGAGATAGAATATTAACGTTGCAATTATGTGATCTGTAAATACAGGATGTATTAGGACAAATGGTACATCTGGGCAGAAGGTGACTGTAGATGAAACAAAAATAGAAAGAAAATGAAGAATACAATTTCTTTGTTTGAAACTTCGTTCTGGAGAAAATTAAGTTTGCACATTTATTGGGTTCACGTGTACTTAAACTGATTGCATTAATTTTCTTATTATCGAAGTACAGCAATATTGTAAGATTTTAATGGGAAATTGTTTATTAAGAGAAAATAATAATGAGATACGAATTAGAATAGTACACGCCTCATGTCTCAACACACGTCTACTTTTGTGGCTGATCTCCACTGATCACTCTTAAGTTCATTAAATAACTACTAATTCTTATAAAATTTTGAGTAGCATTAATATTGCTATACTAACAGATGATAACAACTGTACAATCAAATAGTTAAATATTTCTTCCCTTTGTAATTTGTGTATGAGACAGTACATTATTAGATTGATGAGAAAATTCTGTACGATTTTTTATAAAACGGTCCATTTGTTATTACCAAATAACTTAAATAATCGCTTCTTTATGCCCTTCCAAAATATAATAAAAAATAATTTATAATTTTGTACAGAACAGCGCGACAGCATTTTCCGATCAACCTAATGATATGTCTGACCAGGTATGGCAGTTTTCACTGTGACAGTCTCCGCGTTAGTATCATTCGACAGGTCTTGCCGTAACTAACAGTACACGTGTGTTGAACGAATATTCCAAATTGATTTTCTCGAAAACAAAGTCTCATAAGAAAAATTTATATTTTTTCTACTCCAGAAATCAGTATTCTACATTTTCAATTTATTTTTGTATGAGAAATCATCTGTTTTACGGTTGCACCATAATTACGGCTGAGCACTCTGTAATTTGTTAAATTCTACTACATGACGGTATCAGATCAACAGCTCGACGAAGGCTGAAGAACATCTTCAGAGCAGCATCGTTTCAACGGGAAGAATCGTTCCCTTCTTGGAGGCAGTTTTACCACCCTTGACGCAACCCGTTGTAATTGAATTCTCAAACTTGTCGTTGAAATCAGGTATCTTGATCGCAGCTCTCCAAGTTACTTCTCGTGGAAGCAGCGAGGGGGTATAATCGATTATACGTGAAAACGATTTCCAGTCGAGAAGAAGACTTTTGTAATAAAAAACGAGACACCGATTCCATTGAATTTTTCGCTTCGTATGAAAAACTTCTACCCCGTCTCGTGTTCCTGCGACCTGAAATCGAGGGAGGATCGTATTAAGTTCCTTTACAGACAAGTCTTTGGTCGCAACAAGGATTTAATCGGTAACAATATTAAATTTCACACGTTCGATGTCTCCTGACCCATATTGATTCAGATCAATTTTTAGGATAATTCTGTTTGATTTATTTTTATTCATTCTTTTTTATATTACTAGACATAGGTTTGCAATACAGTAACTGCATTTCAGGGTCTGAATCTATACACTTAAATAAATCAAAAATATTGTGTGAACATGGGTCGTGGATACTATAGTTTCTGAGTTAGCTCTTTAAGGATGATGAACTCATGTATTAATCCAATCACAACTGTTTATTGTATGCTATGAACGTATACAGGGTGATAAAAGGAGGGTCTAAGAGTTTAGGGGTTTATAGTACTCACCGAGAGGAGTGAAAAATTTCTGATCAACATAGGTCCTAAAATCAATACCTTCAATGAAAACTACAAAAGGATTTTTATTTGGATGAACCCGATTGTATTTACTTATCTAGAAGAATCTACGTGTCTCATCGGTTAAGTATTAACTAATTTCATCGTTTGTACTCGATATTCCTGTTTAGAAGAGTCACTATGTCGAGTGAAGCAACCCACTGCGGGTGTTGTAATTTACGTCGATCCCCTAAGTGCTGACATTGGTCCTTTCGAAGCAGTGCCCGTGGACATTTATGCATTCGCTGATACATGGGGTGTTTACGTGGACGAACTGGAAATAAATATCACCGGGTTGCCTCTGTACACGTTAGCAATATGCGTTCAGGTCATCGGATCACCGATTTCGCTGCCGTTTTGCGAAGGAACTTCGTCGAGAATACCTACGATCAAGTACGTTGGAAAACTGAGTACATAAGCTTTTTATTTTGAAAATGGTATGAGTCAGTTTTCCGGGAAAACCGAATTAAAGTTATTTCGGATACAAGTAGACATCATCTCTTTATTTAGAAACAATTTCTTGTCAATATCATTTTTACTTTCCAACGATTTTTAGTTAAATTTTAATGATTAAATGATCGTGAATACTCCGTGATAACTAGGAGTTTCTTTAACATTTTTTGTATTATCAAAATAGTATTCTAACGATACGGATGAGATTGCTTTGGTATTTTTAGTAACATGTTTTATAGCACTGTTTTATCGTATGCTCTGTAATAGAGATACGTGTACAGCGATAAAACATTACATACAGGTCATTCATAGTCAAATAGTTAATGATAACATCTGACAGCTGTGACATTCACGATAGCACAGAAACGAGGTGATCTACACGTGAAGTTACGAAGTATTCGCGCTTACAGTTCAACAGCTTCAACATGAGCCCAGAAAGTGAAGTTTAGTTAGCGAGGATCGGGCGCGCACTTAACTCGTTGAGCTATATTTGTCTCTAAAAAATAAAATTCTATATTTCAGAAGCGGTTCATTTACAAATGTACACTCACTAACGCTCTTTTGTTTCTTTCAATGTGTTCAGCACGTACAATTTGTAGCTGTAATTCAGCAACACCCTGTACGTCTTCAGAACGTATCTAACAGTTTCGACTGCGAGTTAAAAATAAAAAAATATTTACAGATACGGAGTGGTAGCATTAGGCACTCGTCTGCAGCCTAGAAGAATATCATTGAAGAATACCAGCGTGGTACCTATAGCCATCGATTGGCATTCGTTCGTGGTCAAGCCAGCCACGAAAATGCCATTCAATGTCGTCGTTGATGTCTGTACACCGTTCACCGACGACCTGGCATCAAAACTGAGAGCCAGCAAGCGGAAAACCGATAGCGAAGCACACTTAGAAAAACATATCGCGAGTTGGATAAACCCCAAACTCTCTGATAAATTCGATTTTGATAGCATCAGCGGCAGCGATGTAGATGTAAATGCATCAAGTACTTCCGATGACACGACAGCGTCTACTTACTCGTAAAATATTTTTTTTCGCAGCTTGGTACAGCCCGACAACTCAGTCTTGAGACCTGAAGGCGTGAGATACACAGATTTTGCTGTAGCAATCTAGTAGAGCAGGCGGGCACAACTCGATAACCCGACGAGCACTTGTCCAGCGGGCTATCGAATTGTATGTATATACCTCACAATAGAAAAGCAATTTTGTGTGGGGAAGATCGTCTAGAAAATGTGTTTGTAACTTGGACAATATTTTATTCAGTTTGTGAAGACTATTTACCCTGTAAGTCCTGAATGCTGTTTTCCTAACACTGTGTGTAGTAGACATTTGTCACTGCTTAGTAAGTCCCACCTTCAAATCTCAAGACTAATTGTAAGTTGTCAGACAGTAACATAAATAATGCTTTAATAGAAATAAAATTCAATTTGAAACGGTTTATGTAGGTCGTCACTTGTCGCAAATATACACAGTACTAAAAGTTCGTTGGAACATATGAGCAAAATTTCTGTCAGATCTTTGAGAAATCATCAGGAATATATAAGAGAGAAGAAAAGTGTATGTTCGACTAATCCCAGTAAAATTCAAGAAAAAGAAGACAGTGACATTAAAGTTTCAATAATTCCCTACTATGGCTTAACTGATACAAAAACATGCACAGTAAGAAAAAAAACATCTGAACATTATATCATACATGATAAGCAAACATTTTAACATTTCAAGATCACTCCCAGAGAGATGTTTATTCCACCAAAAAGTGAAACTTCTATGGTAATTACTGTACATCTTGAAAAGAATGATACTGATAAAAGAGAAGAAAATTTTTTAGGGCAGTTTGCTTGCAAGGTACTGGGATTTCTACGAATCGCTCCAAGGGATAAGTTTGTACATGTTTCTATTTAGTATTATGATTCATTATAAGTTTACACCATAAACTTATCATAAACCTTTTTTTAAATATATAGATATCTGGATAATTGCTATGCCAGACAAGATGGGTATTATTATCCTCCTATAGAAATTGATGTCAGTGCAAATATAATTAAACCACATTTAGTTTTTGATATCCCTAAGTTTGATAGAACATTTATATGCTGTGCTAATGATGTAATGCAGCACAGAAGAAAAAGCATAGAGTGTGTATAAATATAAATTGAAATAATTTTGTCCAACAGAAACTATTTCATTGCAATTCAATGTTCTTAACTTTAGACTGAAGAAAACATTCTTCTTGTACAATCATGAGAATGACGTTGTTAATATAGTTCTGGAATCATATGATCCATTTCATGTTAAGTCTGTTTCAATTTATGCAGATACAAATCCATGCAAGCCTATAGAAATGATGTGCATAAATGGACACGGATGTGCTGAGGTAATTCATTGTCTTATTTGTTGAGGATACACACAAATTTTACATAATGCTATTGCCATAGGTAGAAATAATATGCATTGTAGATACAGAATTAATTCAGACTGTACTGCACACAACTAAAAGCGAAGAATTGCATGATTCAATAATTACATTGAGAGAACCATTGGTCATTATACATTCTGACAAAAGCACTCAGGTTTTAATCTTTTCTTCATTTTGTAATTCTGTGTTAACATAAACATTTGCAAATTCATTATATAATTTTAGGAAATTGAGTTGATTTTGCAAATTTGGCTACCCTTATTAAGACTATCACTGTATACCTTGGATTTTGGTCCTGTTTACATAGGTGACATTAAAAAGTTAACATTAGTCATAGAAAACTTATCAAGTACGTTTATGCTTAACAATTTACTTAGAAGATAGACAAATTTGTATAGTGACATGATAGTCTGATTAAATTTTAAAACAGTATGCAGTCAGAAATTCGCAGTGAACAGAAAATTCAGGAACAGTGACTTCACTCTTAATTATGAACAAGGAAAATTATTAAGTCATTACATCAGAGGAAGTTGTGATTTCAAGATTGTTGTTTCATTTCAACCAAAGTAAATACCTTATGGATGAATGTTAAATTACTGACCAAACTGCTTCCCGTGTTTAATTCTTGTTTTATCTATAGAATACCTGGACAGTCGGTGGAAACATTGGAAATAATAACTGATATTCCATACAACACTGAAGAATGTGAGCTTTCTGGAGAAGGAGTGTTAGATGAAAAATATCACACTCCAGGAGTATAAACAATTTGCTAAATACGGTCAGCAAGAATATTTATTTTACAGATGCTCGAGACAATAAACATTATTCCAAACGTAGTGTTCAATTTATGTTATATAACTAAAGCCATAAATTAATGTATTTTAATTTCGTTTAATCTGCATTGGAGAACTGTTTACACCGACCCGATTTACGAAGTTTTATTTACGCTTTCATCATGGAAAGAAATTTGCACGTTCATACCGATTACACGGTAACTCACATACATGGAGTACAACAACATTCTGAAAGAATTTTCAATTACATTTTTCTTTCACACTTAGTCTCGATTCTCTCGGTGAAAGTTTATGATTCGTGTTTATATTCATACTAACGGCTGAATTAGCACGATATACTTCAACCGTAACTATTTACATCTGCTATATATTTATTCGGAAGGAATTTCCAATTTTACAACCTAAAAAATGTAACTTAACAGTATATCGACGCCGTACGACATCGAACCGGACAATGACATTCATTGCGGATGACGTCAATGTGCGTTAAAATTGTATTAATACTTTCTTAAATTTCATGAACGCATTCTTTCATTACTTTCTTAGAAACCTACATAACTTGTTCTTATGTCAGTCACAAATTCAAACTCAGTTTTTCTAACAGGAATTCTATATATTTCTTAAAGCGATTGCAAAAGTTTAATCACCGAATTAAAATGTGTTGCTTCATTTGAATAATGTACAAACAATTATACAAATATAATTAGTGAACGGCAAGATTATTCAATCAAAGAATTAAGCCTGTAATTGCTTTAAAAACAAAATAACCGTAAAGTAAAATCGTATTTCAAATACCGTTATTTCGAAAGAGCCTAGATTTGGATGTAAGTTCTCAACGCTACACGCCAATCCATATATAATTATCATATTTGTACTCGTGTTCTGTCATCGATAAAGTACCGATATTTCCATGTTCGATCGTAATCGAGTCTTAAAACGAAGAGAAAATGATTCACTTTCATGAGTGTAGGCCTTTCCACGAATATCTATAGGGTGTACCTAAACGAAAAAATAGTATAGTACAGCTACAGAGTATTGGCCGTTCAAGGTCACACAGTCGATTGTAAGCATAGAAAACACAGTCAATAAATTTACAATTGATATATCGTGTAAACAGTTTCAAGAAATACAGTACTAGTAAAATTCAATTTAAATAATTATCCTACTATAAAATTTTAAAAGAATCGAACATTTTTTTATTGCTTTACAAATAGTTTGAAGTCTTAAAATTAATCTGTGAAAGGTCTCATGCGAATATTCAAAACATTCTTCGTAGATAGACTCTTTCGTAATAGAGGTTGCTAAACTTCAAACGCGTATTTCTCGAAACTATGTTTCTTAAAATTTAAAACATAAAGTATCATAGACATTTTGCAGTGAAAAACTGAGTAAACTTCAAAATTTTTTTTTACCGTCAATTTTCAAAGAAAGTAATAAATCCCCGCCAAAAAAGGGTTATAAAAGAGTTTATAAAAAAGAAATCGTTTTTCTATTTTACGAGAACCAAAATGGCGAAGGCGTGTACACCATCCACCCATGCACGGAAATACACGTTGTATGAGAAGAACTGTATCTCGTTCAAATATTGATATTTTTTAATACAATTGTAAATACAGATAGCACAGGATACGTTCCAATAAACTGCCAAATATAAAGAAAAAGCATGTTTACTTTTCTCGCATTTCAAAGCCGAAGTATATCCACTTTTCAGGTTGGTCACAGTAGTCACAGACGACAATAAAACTATTCAGTAATCCAGGATGTCCAATATTACTTGTTTTTACTATAGTTTGAACAGTTACAAGTATTTCCAGCGTAACTTTACGAAGTACATTTATAATTTGTTGTTTTATATCATGAAATATCATTGATTAACGTGTAAAGACTTGATTGACATACGATAATAAAATTTAATTATTACATTTTATAATAATTTTTAAATTGAATTTAAAATTTAACCCTTTGCACTCTTTTGCTGGCGTGAACATTCATGTCGACAACGCGGAATGTCAGTTGTGCTGGACATGAATAAATCTAATATTTCGACAAAATCTAACGTTTCGTTTCTTCAGTAATACAGTAATCGTCAATTTTTCATAAAAAGTTATGTCAATAATTACCGACTTGGCAAAAAGTGATGTTGAAGTATCGCCCAATTGCGCAGGCTGAAATTGAATAAAAATCTCTATTTCAATAATTTAATTTAAGTCCATTAAAATTTCCAGAAGTTTTTTTGCTATAATCGTCCAATACATTCCAATCTCTCTTACACTATCCTTTCCTGTCGGGACACCTTATGTATTTACATTCGGCAACTTTTTCGCGTCGGAGCCGCGTATGGCGTCAGTCCCGCCACCTGGCGGCTCGAGCGTCAATCACCGTTGATTCCACGTATCACGTGACCGGCTGGACCAATCAGAGCCGCCCGAGGGCCCTATACGTGGCACAAGGCATGAATCCTTTCCACGTCCGCCATTTTGACATACGGTACTTTTCGAGAGTGTTGGTTTTATGTTTTATCGTTTCTCGTGAAAATAATCTTTTTTACTGAAACGTAAGTAACGCAAGTGGCTGGGACGGTCGACGGGACGTTACGGGACGGTCCGTTTAATCGAGCAACGGTACGAAATAATGGAAGTTTGAGCGTGGAACCATTGACGAACACACACGGTCGGGGAGTAGTAGGTCGAGAAGGTGACAGACAACCGGGAGTACGCAGTGGCTTCGCAAACCGCACGATAATCTTCCGCCTTGCTCTCTTAAAGCGAATATTACGCTCGTTGGCGTTTTAGCTAGACGAACGAGTTTTCAAAAGTGCATAGATCCACGGCGAAACGCTGTTAGAGCGATCCCTGACGGTATGCCAGTCCGATAATCATAGCGATGTATTAAAATGAGAATCAATAGCGGGCAGCGTGAGCATCTCGTGCGTGTCTATCCACGTCGGTTTCCTTTTCTTTTCTTTTTTTTCTGTTCTCGTCCACGCGTTAGAGGATCCATGATTTCACACGTACAGCATCTCTGTGAGAATTTCGCGTGCTCCTCGTTAAACAAGCAGGTTAGCTTTTATCGCCTTTGTGTCAGCGATCGGTCACTTCACGCATGTTTCCCTGCGTTCGCTCATCTCTCTCTGCTCTCTGCGTAATTTCGCTTTTCCTCGCGTCCACGAAACGTGTGCCTTTTGTCCGCTCGCGCGTGTCCACGTATTTTGGAGTTGCTCCGTTGCCGATCGTCCGTTCCACGGTGATTATCGCTTTTTTTTCGGAGCAGTGGAACCTCACGCTCGCGATGTATTATTGTACGTCGAGCGGATCTCGCTATTATGCTCTCGCATATGTCGGGCATAGTTATTCCTCTCTGGACTAATTTTAAATAGCGATTTTTTCGCGATAGATGGTTAGAAGGTTGTAATTGCGCGTCTCGTGTCGTTGTGTTCGAACGATGCTCTCGCCCGTGTATTAATCGGTACTCTGTACTTTGGCAATGTTTATACACATTTTTCGAGATTTTGGTTAGTTCTGATGGACGATTAGATGTTGTTTCGAAATATACACGAGATCGAGTCTATTTTTGTGATACCGTTTGAATAGAGGAACAAAGAGTCGTATGTGTCATTGTCTTACATTGTATTGTAATATACATTGAGTTAAGATTGGTGTGATGTAAATGACAGTGGAATAAACAATTTGAATATTTAACATAAAATTTGTTAAATTTCATGTTTTATTCGCTTTGTTATGGTTGTTGGTGTTGAAAGTTTGATCTATTGTTCGTTATTGCAGGTATTTACATAACCAGCGCCAACCATGGGGAATATGTTTGCGACATTATTCAAAGGCCTCTTCGGCAAAAAAGAAATGAGGATTTTGATGGTGGGCCTCGATGCAGCGGGTAAAACCACAATTCTGTACAAATTAAAATTAGGGGAAATTGTTACTACGATTCCCACTATAGGTAAATATATAACTTTCTTTGTTATATCATTTGCTGTCACACTATTCTGTTTTATTTTGTATATTAATAAAAAGGAGAATAGTGTGTCATGTTTATTGGTGCAGTTTATTGACTTTACATTGCCAATTTCAGGTTTCAATGTAGAGACAGTCGAGTACAAGAATATAAGTTTCACTGTGTGGGACGTGGGTGGTCAAGACAAAATCAGACCTCTGTGGCGACATTACTTTCAGAATACACAAGTACGTAGTTTACTGTATTTTGTATTTGGTATTTATACTGCATGGTCTCAATTTTTTTCCATGCGATGTTTTTCTGATGAGTCCTTCTTGTAAAAAAATGTGAAGAAAATTTATCTAGTCATTCATTGTTTATACAATTACAATGTTATATGGTTAATGAATTTATTTTGTTGTTTGAATTCTATGTAATGTGTAATGGTTTGTTTTTCACATATTCAATATTATTTCAGGGACTGATATTTGTCGTTGACAGTAACGATAGGGAACGTATTGGTGAGGCGCGTGAAGAATTAATGAGAATGTTGGCAGAAGATGAACTTAGGGATGCGGTACTCCTTATATTTGCTAACAAACAAGTAAGTATAGTTTAAAATACGTTAATGTACTTAGAGTTGCAGTCTTTTAATTGGATATATTCGAATCTCATACATATAAATGTTCGTTATATAATCTACACATATCAAATGTATTGAATGATTATTTGCCAAAAGAAGTTGAAGTTATAATTTGAAAAGTTGAACTACTGATAATGATGACTTTTCGAACATTTGCATTAAATGTGTAATATTTCAGGATCTCCCAAATGCAATGAATGCAGCGGAGATTACTGATAAGTTGGGCCTGCACTCTCTGCGTAATCGTTGTTGGTACATTCAAGCAACGTGTGCCACAAGTGGAGATGGACTTTACGAGGGCCTCGATTGGCTTTCCAATCAGCTCAAAAATTCCAATCGCTAATTGGAACGTTATTCTGTCAACATTCAGTTGCTATATTAACATCATAAAAATCAGCTGCACACCTGTCCCCCCTATGAATGAGTAATAATATAAAAGAGGTAATACTAAGTGCAAACTGCGAGATCTTTTGGATCTTGAGTGGAGGGTGGAGAAATTATCGAAAGTTGTCACTGTGCCAGGAAGTTTTTGGGGGGGAGGGGAGTGGGGAAACGGCCGGAAGCACACATTCGAACGGCCACACAGGACTATTGCCTTGTGCAACTTATTATTATAATTATTATTATATTAGCATTATAGTTACACTTTTTACACAGAGATACCACGAGAAAAGTGGAAAACTTGGAAGTAATTGTATTAAAGTACCTAACTCTGAAACATACAATACACATTGATTAATTAATAATTTGAATATCTTTAAAAAAAACTTTTAAGAACAAAAAAAAGTGAAGTACCCACGGTGTTGTCAGTTTGAATGCGTTGGACATACTAATTATCATAATGTAGCTGCATATTGTACATTACATTATATAAATACGATGATAAAAATGTGATCAATAGATGAGAGAATGTTGCTCTGTCCACTACATTACAAAATGTCACATCGGCCCATCAGTTGACATGCGAAAAAAATGCAGTGAGTGGTAACTGACGGTGCAATGACTTACTGTTTCTAGTTACAAAAGTTTGTTTCTATTTTTTTAAGTTTTCAGTGGTATACGTCGAAAAGTAAAGCGAAACTATACAAATGGTTGTCTAAACTGCTTGGCTGTCGGCAGGTGCAGTAAGTTGCACCCTCCTTCACCTGCTCGCGATACAACTGACAGTTAGCCGACCATGTATATCTCAGTGTAAAAGAGATATCATTTATTTATTGCACCTTGATAAGGTAAAATTAGAATATTGTCAACATTCCGAAATTATGCATCGATCGTGGCGGGAAATGCAGATGAATCATGGAAAAACAAAGATACTTGAGAAACGGAAAAAAAAATCGTGGAGCAAAAGAAAAAAAAACTAGGAAAGAACCTCTCGCAGCAATGAGAGATAGGCCTCGCAATTTCTAAGCCAGCAATCCAAACTGGCGTGGCAATCTGCCAGATGAAGCCATTTTCGCAAAGCCCTTCAAACTCCTAATGTTTTCCTGTCCTTAAGAAATACATTGTTTTTACGAAGTAATCTTCCCCTAATTGATCAAATCGCCTTTCCGTCATATGCGAAGATTCGTATAATTATATATGAATGTTTAAACAATTTGTGAAATATACTGTAATTGTGCTTTATGTAGTCTATGTGTTATTTGCCGTTGAAATAGTTTGTTTTTGTTCTGGCTGGTTATAAATAGAGTTTAGAGGATCCTCCTTTGGGGTGCATGCATATTGTGCAGGAAATGACCAGGATAAAGGGATTCCTAACTAACGCGAAACCGATGATATAGAAATATATACATATACATATATATAGATAGATAGATAGATAGATACAAATCTGATGGTAAATACACCTCTATCCTCGTGGCTTCACGCTCAGCCTGCACGCATCCCTCATTCAAACGACGGTACTTCAGTTAACAAGCACGATTACTTTTTCATTTTTTTACTGTTAAAGACTGCGCACCGCCCATACCGCATGTTTCATTTAGCGACTTAAGTTTCTTCTTTTTTCTTTTAACGATTAACGATAGATTAGTTACGGATGAATCACGGAGAATTCCGATTACTTCTGGAAAATGGAAAAAAAAAATTGGCGTAAAACTTTAGTAGTAGATTTGTGTGTGACGGATTTCTTTCGATTTCTAATAACGTGTGTATGTTTAACAATTAGAGATAATATGGATTTTAACGAGGATAAGTATTCCCCCAGCTCTGTCAGAACAAAAATAAAGAACATGATATTTAAGGTGTAATGATAAAATTTTATTACCAACACGCGATCGGCCGTTGTCTCGTTGGGGAACAGCACCGAGACAGTCCTTTTCGTGGATCGGATGTTGTTCACCGGAGTATTGTACGATTATTAATCTAACGCTGCGACTACATTTTTCAATCCGTAGATGATCGTATACAATTGTACATAAATACCATTGCGTATCTTACGTTCAATCGATTCATTATAGACATGCATATACGTATATAAAACTTCATAGAGTTGTATACATTAGTTTTGTGTGTTTTCTTTTTCACTTCTTTTCAGCGTGCACCCGTACGGTTGGTGCTCTGTTTCTCCAGTACTATAATATGTTATTTTATGCCGTTACTTTGCCGATTACAGTCAATTAGGAGCCGATAATTCGAATTTACATATTGTACGTTGCGTTATCGTCGCGGAGACGATAAATGGGTTAAATGCTTATAAGTTGCATTCGTGACATCGCTCTTATGTGCATGACCTCAGTGTCGTGACATTTTCTCGCGTGTAACCTTCGCTATATGAGTAAGTACTCAATACCGTGCATTGTCATTTGTCTTCGACGAGAAATTATGCGAATGCAAGTGAATCCGGTTCCAATGAATTTTTATCATTTCATTCGGTAAATGAACTAGGTGAAATCGTAGTCGTTTGAATTTTTACTAATGAACGAACACGTACGTTCGAGTTTCATTTTTAATTCATTCGATCGGTAAAGCTTTTGATTCTGAACCCTCGGTTTTGGATGTTGAACCTCGATTTAAATATCCCGCGTTTGATTCGTGTCACGTCGTCGATTGAGTAATAGAAATTTATTATCATAAGGCAAAGTTCTCTAATTATATAACGCGCGTGCAATTTTCAAACGATCCAACTGTACAAATTGTACGATAAACGAGTCTGACTGAACGAAACCTTGGGAATAGACGGGTTATTAAAATGAGGGTCTAAGGCTTCTGGAGCACACGGAATTCATAAAGAGAAATAAAAAATATGTTAGCTTTAGGGGTCATAAAATGAACCTGTGTTGTCCGTGCGTAGAACGCCTATAGGCGTCCAAAGAATGTACTCGGTAAGTAAGCTACTGAGTCTCCCGCACGTGACGTAGGATCATCGTATAAAGTGGTGGGGGTCACTGAAGCCTCAAATTTGATTTAGTTAAATAACTATTGATTATTAATTTTAACATTGTAACAATAATATAGAAACATAATTGTACAATTGTTTATGGGTGCTGTGCAATCTTGCTGTCACGTAGCAATAATTTTACACTTTTTTTTAAATTCTGAAAAACATTAATATTAGAATAACAACGTAAAATACAAATTATATGATTAAATAGCTAAAGTATCGTTTATTTATGATTCATATTACAAATGGGAAATTATAGTTGTGACTGACTAGGTATGGCTGTTTCTATTATGCCACGCATTGTATTAAAATTACGTCCTGTGCGGAAGATAGATGAGCCCGTTCATTAAGTACATTCGTCAAACGCCCATAGGCGTTTTCCGCACAGACGATAGCGATATACTTAGAGTTCATTTTAAACCCAACGTTAACTACACATTTTTTGTTACTCTTTGTGAGTACTACATGCTGTTGAAATTGACATTTTCAAATATCACGTACAACGACATTATTAATGAAACAGGAGATTGTAGTTCTGTTAAATTATTCAAACTGTTTGTTTAATTTTCTTTAACGATTTATTGTTATTCAAGCTGAATCAAGGTGCGAAGAAAGCAGAGAACACGTGACATTAAATATTCAATATTTATTAGTGATCGTTGGTAATCTACGAAGGCTATCGAACGATTCTATCGAAGATTTGTATTTGCAACGTGTAAAGTGAAAGCAAATGGAAATTAACTTTTTCAGCAGAATTTTACTGGGAATCCGGAACTGCGCACTGGAAAAAATGCGAAAGTTTTATAAATGGTTCTTGCTTAAGCAAGAAACTCATTCGCATCGAGTCTATCATGGTTTCACCTTGTGTTACGTCCCTGATCCTTAATAATCTGGAAAAATATCGGCTGCACAAAAACTGGAATGTATGAAGTGTTCTAAACATATATAATCTTTTTTAACATCGACAGAGTCATAATTTATTTAACATGACAGTTTCTAATGACTCACATTATATGCATTGTCCAAAATTTAAAATCTAGTATAGATAGATCTAAAATATGGCGAACACTTAAGGAGTTGGTTCTGTGAAATCGGTTTGTAGAAAAGAATTTTTGTTCTTTATGAACTTTCATTCATTTCTATGCACATAATACCTTTCATCAAATTCAGATGCTTGCCATGTTGCGTCATGTAGGTTCGGAATGCTCGGGAATTTAGATGTTCGGTTTTAATAACTGCACTGCGGATGTTTATGCAGTTTAACATAGTCTAGCATGTTAAACGTATGCTATATATAAAATAAGCGAAATAAAGAGTAAATTGTATAATATCTACAGATTAACATTTTTGTAAACGTTCTATTTCCTTGTCTATATTAAAACATAAAAATATTGAAGCTTGTAAATGGATATTTGCATAAACATCCGCAGTCTGATGGAAACACGTTGACTGCCATACTGGAAAATACAGTGTTCAGCACAGTGCACTGTAATATTCTTTTTCCTACAGGATGTCCCATTTTAATGTTTCCACTTCAGTCCCATTATCTATGCACTGAGTGTTTCGAAAAGATGGTTGAAAATATTGCAGGCTTATAGCACTCACTCAACTGAATGAAAAATGTTTTATCAACTCAGGTCTAATAATTAGTCCTTTTAGAGGGTGGTGTGTGGTGGACGGTTCTCTAACCGAACGATGCTAACGAATGTGTTAAAAAGTGAAGATATTTATAGGACAAAGGTGTCTCAAGGAATGTAATCGGGTCAAGGATGACCTGAACTTCTTCGTTTTTTCACATGTCTGTCCGTAGAAGAATATTTGGACGTAACGTGGACGATCCGAGTGGTGTGAATCGAACTTTAAATGTAGTTCTTTGTATACAGTATGCCCCAATAAGGTTGTACAATCTCAAGACTGTAGATTCTCTATGAAAAAACAAATTGAAAAGTCCTGTACCATTTTGCATTCTGCAGCTTCGTTTTCGAGATATAAGTAATTGAAAATTGGGTAGTCGCTGTGCGCGCGAGCGTCTCTACACGCGCTCCGCTGTGTGTGTGTGGGCCACACCAACGTGCTGTCAGCTGATCGCACAGCCGTACGTGTAGAAACGCGCACGCACGCACAGCGAATACTCAATTTTCAATTGCTTATATCTCGAAAACGAAACAGCAGATTGCAAAATGGCGAAGGACTTTTCGATTTGTTTTGGCATGCTGAATCTACAGATTTCAGATTGTACATACAACCTTTTTGAGACACCTTATATAACCCAGAATCAACTCAAACTCACAAAATTTTCGAAACTATAAAAGATTAAAGAACGGCGCCCATACCAACGCGTTTTTCTCGAAACGATATTTCTCAAACGGCGCACATTTTTCTCAGAAACTGCTGTGGAGGGATCGATTTGAAATTTTGTAGACATATAGAGTACATTTCAAGGTATCGTTCGACCTAAAAACTTTTAGATACTTTCAGAATTAGTATTTTTCCGGAATACGAGAAATACACATTTTTTAGTAAAAGTCACCGTTTCATTTTCAAAGCTCTATTATTTTGTTAATTTTTTTTACATTATTTATTTTAGTTCGAAAGATACCTGCATTCATGAAGAATAAAACGGAATTTTGTATGCCTCTTACCGACGACCAGGACGGACGCTATCAATGCGCCCGATTGGACAGGTGTTTCGCGACGTGACCTGCGCGCCTTTTTATAACTCCTACAATTTTTAATCAAATGTCTTATAAAAATTTGTGTTATCACTTTAAACATATACAAATATACATGCAAATCATCAATTTACTAGGTTTGATAATTTTCTTTAATTTAATTCCCAAAAATCACATTAAAAACGAGTGTTTACACTAGAATACCCCTTAAGGGGTTAGACTACTGTGACGGCCCGAAATAGTACGTGATCTTCCGATGCAAATTACAAAAAAAAACGAAACATCCTATTAAGTTGCGGTTTGGCACTTTATTTTGGCATATTATGAAGTGTTAAAAAGAATTATGCAAATTCAGAAAAGATGTATATATACGTCATAAAATGGCTCCGAGCTGAAGGTCCTTTTTTGCGGAGGGTAAAACGGTGTACCTCCTAACTGAATTTTGGATTATTTGAAACAAAAAAACGAAATTTTCCCATTAATTATATTCTAATGCCTAAGCATTATCGTAGTAGTTTTTTAATTGTTTGAAAATCCACTGAATACCAGAGTGTTGAAGAGAAAATGCCGATTTTCGCGAAAAATTTGTCACTAATTTGTGTATAAATTCCACAAAAAAAAATTTCCAAAAACCGTCCGATAATGCTTAAAGAATGTAATAACAAAGATGTCTGTTGAATTTTGTCGTAATCGCATCAATACAGATTGAGAAAGCGTGTACACCGTTTTGAAAAGTGTCATTCTGAGAAAATCGCGTTCAAAGTTAAAGAAACGTATTATTTCTACGTCATACGAGTGTGCGTTCGGCTCTGTAGCTTCGAAACTAAGCTACATTTATATTTTAAACCTATTGCAATTCATTCTAGATACCACAGACTATCATTTGAGTGAAAAGAAAAAATTGGCAGAAAATCGAAAATTTTACAGTAGTCTAACCCCTTGAGGCGTCAGGATGAAGAAAAAAGGCAAAAGAAGAAGAAAACCTGTCGAACGACGAGAGTCGGTGCTTCCTGCGGCGCAACTTCGCTGACTCGAACGCAGTTCGAATCCATCACGCTTATGGCCGCCGCTTGTCCGGCCGCGGCGCGGATACGCTAGCTAGCGAAACGGCGCGAAGCCGGTACCCCCTTCGTATTTTTAGAATTATTAACAACCTGCAGAGTAACGATCGCGTATTGAATGTCAGACGAAGCTGTTTGTGATAGATACGCCTCGCAGACGGCGCCAGGCTTCTTCTCGCCGGCAATAAGCGAACCGTTCCGCTCGTCATCACGGCCTTTCGGATCCCGCCGCTTTTTCACAACCTCCACGTAAACCGTCGATCATCGAATAACAAATAGGAACGCGTGCACTATCGAACCGAGGTAAGTGAAAATCCTTCGCGAAATGGTAATTGCTCGGACGAGATACGTGCGCGTACATATGCAACGTACGCTCGTGTTTCTGACATGATCGCGAGGTCACCGCACGCGTCAGCTATTTCATGGGATACGAATTTTTTCGTGCCACTTTGTTTTTCTGCGACAACTACCTTCCCTAGAGCAATGCGCGGAGTTGTTGGACAGTATACTAGGTGTACAGCGTAAGCCTGGTCTTCACCTTTACCAGTGTCTGTTGCAACTCAGCGTTTACAGTGCCCTGCCTAGTCGATTATGGGCACCCTCAAGTCTAAACGTTTGCTGCATTCTCAGCAAACTATTCCGGTTATGCCAAGTTTGGTAAGTATAAGTTTTGCAGCGTTAGGTTGTTTGGAATGTTGCTATTGGCATGAAGAGGGTTTCGTGTGGGTGAAATCATTTCATTGTTGAATTCTGCGTCCAATCCTGAAGTATCTCTGTTTTATCCTGGCTCGGCAATTTTCCTGATTTCAACACGATTGAAAACATACGGTGCATCCTGAAACGCATAGTTTACCAAAGATCCAATCCCACTAAAGATGTCCTTATGCAAAGTATTCAGAAAATCTGACATGGTGCACCGGAAATAGATTGCTGCATTCCAAGTATGCTCTCAAGAACTGAGGCCACTAACAATTGATGCGGAGGTCACACAAAATATGAAAAATTGTTGTGCTGCTTTAATAAAATTGGAGAACAGAGACTTCAGGCTTCATATTGATAACCACATCGTTACATTTTATACAAGCAAAAACTATATGTAAATAAGCTCCTAACGTTGCAATTTGTAGAAAATATTGTGTGCCTATAATGGAGTGGCAGCATGCTGTACTCTGAGTCAGGGGGTGCATAGATGTGGAAGAAGAGTATACTGAAGGCTGAGGAGAAATAAAGTTGCATTCTTGAGAATTTTATTTCTTATTAAGCTAGTTCTAAAACTTCATAGACGTACTGTGCGAATGGCATAGCTTCTATGAACAAACTGAACCTTTTGTCATCAAGGGTACAGTTCAAGATTCGTCATTTATGCCCCTTCTCTTTCCTTATAGTAGTAAGGGGGTAAAAGGGTATTACTTAATATATATTAGTGTTTATTTAATATTTCTGATGTTTTTTGGTTTTAAAAAACGTGTCATATCCACAGTAAAGAACTATAAGAAATTCAATTGGTTTGAGATATTAGTCACTCTTCAATCCAACCCAAAAGAGAGCGACGATTTTAGTTGTCTAACACCCTTTTACCCCCGTAAGGCAACCAAGAATCTACGACAGGGGTTTTGTATCTTGAAACCATATTGTATGCAATTTCGTGTCCCGACACGTTTACAAGTAGTCAGTCATTCGAGTGGAAGATAGTACGAATCACCCTCGATAATTGTAATCCGTGTGTACGTAAGAATCTAAACCTGGAAAAACGTTTATACCCTGAACCAAGTGTCCAATTTCTAACCCAGCATAGAACATTTATTTAGAATTTTTCTATGAAAATTTGGATTGCCACGGCAAAGACCTGTTGCCAACAATTTTGTAAGTAAGGTGCAATTTTAGTGGAAAAATATCATGATGGCGTTTGTCATGTTCGAAATTGGTTGCACTTACCACCTACTACCTATTTTGGTAGCTCAACAGCTTTTAGCTCAGAAAAAATTCAATGACACTAACTGTTGTCTTAAAACAACAAAAAATTCATCGAAGATGGAATGAAAGGACTGCCGAAATAGTTGAACATAGACACTAATATTAATATTCAGTATCGTGATAATTAAAAATAACCGCAATGGTTAATTTCTTTACGTTTCAGGGAGACATATTTAAAAACGATATCACTTATGGGAAGACCTGATATTTTTCACATATGCACGTCATAAAAAAATTGCACGTTCGCAGCAACCTGCGAAATTGGCTATCTTCCATCATCCTCTACTGTTCGCCTGTTTTTTCCTCCGGGGGGTCTCAAAAGGTCGACTTTCCACCGCGTCGAAAAACACGATCGAAACGGATCCAGCGACGGGTATAAATAATTCTCGAGTATAATAAAATTATTATTGGATGGAGACCCTATATTTGGATCGTGTCGAAGCCTCAAACAGTCTTCGCGCGGAGATTTTAACGAGCACAATGCCTCGAATAACAAGATGTTCCGTTTTTTTAACCCGTTGAGTGCTGTAGTGAAAACTGCCATACCTAGTCAGACACAACGTAATTCTCTGTTTTTAACATAAATTCTGGAATAGAATATTTCCTGATCCAACAGCTTTCCGACACAAGCAGTCTAACACTTTTTCATATCAATTAGTGCATTAAAATATATACACTGCCGTCCATAAGTTGTGGGCCACTTGCCATTTCCGTTACCACGTTGAGCGCTTCAGTGAAAACAGCCATACCTAATCAGACACAGCATAATTTACTATTCTTTACATCAATTGGAAAGGAAACAAAAATTTGAGTACTCAGTCGTGTTCTTCTGTTCCTACATTATTGCTTCAGCATGAAATTGAGTCGGCACATCAAATATTTTGTAATTAAATAATTACAAATTCTTATAAAATTTTAATCGATGACAGTGTTCAAATAATAGTAGAAAATAAGAAATATACGATCGTGTAATTCAATGTCTGTATTCTTAACCATCAGCATTCAAAAAAGCATTTTATAATATGCCTGGCTAGGCACGGCAATTTTCACTGTGGCAGCCAACGAACTTTAGAATTATGGGATTGATCGAAAAATTGATAACGAAATTTAATGAAAACTTCAAGGTAAAATTTTTGTATCAAATTTGTACATTATTAAATAATACATTCAAATTGGTTTTGAATAACCTTCTGCCATTTGGTAACTACATGATTAAGTTTTCAATAATTTTTCATCTCTCAGAATAAAGAATTGCTGAGCTAGATTACCGTATGCTGAGTGTTGAGGAATGTCTTGTAAAGGGCCGAAATAAATGCAAGTTCTTCGATAATCGAAAATTTGCATATCGAAACACGTCTAGCCTTGTCTTGTAAAAATATGACTCCTTTCCTGTTGAACATTCCGTACATTTTTGTTTAACTGCTGCCTTTCACTGGTCTAATTGCAAAGAATACTTGTCCGAATTAAGCGTCTGATTATGTAAGGGTGGACTCCCGTGTAACAAGATCAAAAAATCAATTTTTTCTTGCATAAATCAAAAGTACATTTCAAAAATATGCTTCGAAAAGTCAGAGGTCGAATTAACAGAAATAACGAAGTTACCACCCATTTAGTGAGGTGCGTCAGAGTTCGAAACGGCAGACGGTATTAGTATAACTTAGTAATTATAATAAACATATAAACCGACGAAGTTCTTACGGCTCGTAAAATGGAAACAATCACCCCTTTTCGAGGAAGTGGACAGGTTACTTTGTGGAGCATACTAGCATGTCATAACTACGGCTTCGCGCGCGATTTTCCTGCGCATAGAAGTCAAAATATGATGTTTTTTTTCCTTATATCTTGTAGCCGGACGGATTCTCTTTTGAGCGCGCGGGCGCCGAAGTTTGCCACCTAGCGGCTGTGCGTGAACCATGCCTCCCTGGGCGCCTCGCCGGCACGTTGACAAAAAATAGTACTATGTTTTTTTCTCAATATATTACTTATTCCACGATAAAATATAGCCTATGACACTCCGGAAAATGCAAAGACGCTGTTGTGAAAATTTCATAACAATCGGTTTAGCAGTGTTTGAGATTTTTGCAAACATACAAACAAACTCTGCCTCTTTATTATAATAGTAAGATATTATAAAAGCACACACTAAACGATTTCCTTTCAGTCGCTCCAAATACAAAGGAGAACCTACCATTAACAAATCCAACGAACTTTCCGCACAACCTAATATTATTTCAATTGACCGACGTTCAACGGCGTTCTGCGTGTTAATTTTGTTTTATTTTTTCGTTTGCCGTTTCGCCGTTCTGTCCTCGCGAAATGACGCTGCCAAAAATGTACTCTTGAGGATTCTCAGCCGACCCCCGGGCCTATATGCACCGTACGATAAACTGTTTGAGTTTACACGGCCGTCTGTGTTTTCCCTTCGTGCCGTGGCGCGGGTTATCAATTTCCCTCGGACATTGGAAAAATATTATTCCAAGTCGTGGCCAGATTGTTGCTGTGCCGCGATTCGAAATTCCGAGCCGGCTGGATCCTCGAGAGGATCGTCTGAATCTTTCGAGTGGCTCGTTTGCGTTTCGTCGAATAAAATGTTCGGAAATGCGCCGTGCTCGAGGCGACGCATTTCCGCACACCTCGAAAATTTAACTCGTCGTGGCTTTATTAGCCAGCGTATGAATTCATTGTTTTAGAAAGTAAGAGAGCCTGTTGCCTATGAGTGGAACCGGAGACAATGGCGGTGTACAGCAAGCCAGGCGTTCGACGTCGCGAAATTTCAATCGAGGTTACGTACCGGTCGAATCACGAACGAGATTTTACTTGCTTCATCATTCCCGGTTGCGCTGTGCATAGATGAACGTGCATGAGCATAATGCTATGAGAATGGCGCCAACATTCCCATCTATCGACGTGTATGCGCTGTAAAATGTTCGAGCCCGACGCACTTACACAGCGTAGCGGAACGAACGTGTGTGGGTGGCGTGCTACATAAGGAATATAAGCTGAATTGGATGTATACAGGGTGACGGTGTATATACACCACCGACCATAATTCCTGGAACGATACTTCAGTTTCTGGCCAATTCAAGAGAAATTATATGTACCAAATTCGTTTAAAATTATTTCTAAAAATGTTACTTGACTAACAATGTCAATACATTGACTGCCATAGTGAAGACAGCCATACCTAGTCAGACGTATTATAATTTGCTGTTTTTAATATAAATCGTAAAGTAAAAAAAAACATTGTAATTATTTAATCTTATAGTTTGTAGTTTATATTATTATTTCGGCATTAATATTTTTCAGAATTTTATAAAGATCAGTAGTTATTTAATTAAGTTACATCTACGGTGTCGGTCACCGGTAACCTCCACGGCACTCAACGTGTTAAATATATTATTATACTACAATTTAATGTTTAACATCATAAAAGCAAATCATTTGAAATAATAAATATAGTGGCTGTAATGACGATTTTTTTCGGTGGACCGAAGTGTTGGAATACTTGATTGATTTTAGGATCTTTGTTGATTAGACATTTTTTACTCCATTCGGTGGGTCCTATAAGCACCCAGAGCAGTGATGGCCACAGGAGCACCGGCTTTCCCCACTTTAGGTCCATTCCCCTCGTTTCATTTTCCTCCAATTCGATCCTCGTTCCCCCTCAGTCCATCATCATCCTAGATCACAGCCTACACAAGGGGACTGACTGGACCTACGGTAGGAGAAGGCCGGAGCTTCTGTGGCCACCACTGTCTTAGACCGTCTTTTTTAACACGAAATCGATAGCAATCGAAGATCTTTGACAATCGAAGACTTCCTCTTGCAGGACTTCGTTCTTTCAATCGGTTCTGCCAGCTCGCGCACTTTCTACCCGCCGATTCCGCAACACCCTGTATACCTGCAACGCGATTCCAGAATTACTGCTAGCTCGTCGCAAATGTGGGTAAATCCGGACACACGTACGGCGTGTACGTGAACGCAACGCGTTTCCAGGTTACGCAGGAATGTCGCATAATTCAGCAATTAATTAACGGCTGATTGCCACTCATGCAAATCCGATTAATAAAAGTAGTCGTCGCCGATGGATAACAAGAAATATGTTTTCGCGTCGCGTTCAAACGTACGTACAGGCGCCGTTTGACATTTCGCGTTTTCCAACGTGATAATCTCGGTAGCCGCGGAGCCCATTTTTCCACGTCTTTCTCTCTGATTAACGGTTCTCCGTGATTAACCCTTTGCGAAAAACTTGCGAGCAGTGTCGAACGACCTGGCGGGTGGAGCTACACAAGATTGTCTTGTGTAATACGTGTTAATGTTATCATTCTGAACATTTGGTTACTTGTAAAGGGAGATACACAGGTTGTTAGTGAACTGATTTAATTATTTTATTTATTCTTATAGTAATTAAACCCATTGAACATATTTTGAACTTTATTGAGGGTGATAAGAGGTGTCAGATGTCCAACTTTTCTCGAGTATGTGATATTTTACATAATTTTTATAGTTCTGTTGTTTTATATTAGATTGAGCACACCCTTTGCTTTAATAATTTATTACACAAATGGGTTGATTAACAGTGTAATAGATGAAATTAATTAAAGATGTAAACGAAGTGATTTTGTGGGCTTTTGTGGCTTCCGAGAAAATTGATTTTTAATATCCATCGGGTATATGCGTATAACTGTGGACAATCAAAATCGTGTGAAACTAAGGAACAATAATATTTCTGGAATGGTACCCATCTTTTTCTAAACGTGGAAGGTAATACCCTGGGGTACAGACGTACCCCATTAATTAAGTAAACATTATGCCTTGAAGCTAGGCTACAATATTTGAAATCAATCACGTATCAAATACGCCAACAACATTTGTAATTAGTCAGTTACATCAAACTTGAGGTTGGCAAATAATTGTGGGTATATTCGATTAATTTCATGAGTCACTGTATATGCGAACGACCACTATAATGACGTTCAGAAGTGGTCAGTGGCAAATAATACATGGAAATCTATGGTCGAATTATTATCAAGCTGCGACTCAAGGTAAATTTTTTTTAAAAACATAAAAATAAGCAACATGTACGGTACCCTGTCACTCCATTATGGACACCTAATATTTTCTACAAATTTCAAATTTAGGAGTTCATTTATAGTTTCTGCTTGTATAAAATGTAACGATATGGTTATCAGTAAAAAGCCCAGAATCTCTGTTTTCCAATTATATTAAAAGAACACCATAATTTTTAATATTTTGTGTGACGCTCCGTATCTATTGTTAGTGGCCTCAATTCTTGAGGGCATACTTGAAATTCAGCGATCTATGCAGTCTATTTCCGGTGCACCATGCCACACATCCTGAATATTTTGCATAAGGACATGTTTAGTGGGGTTGGATCTTCGGCAAAGTAGGTGTTTTAAGATGAACCATATATTTTAATCGGATTTAAATCAGGAGAATCACCGGGCCAGGATAAAACAGAGGTACTTTAGGATTGCACACAGAATTCAACAATAAAATGATTTCACTTACACGCAACTCACTTCATGTCATTAGCAACATTCCAAACAGCCTAACGGCGCAAGACTTATACCTACAAACTTGACATAACCGGAATATTTTGCTGAGAATGCAGCAAACGTTTAAAATTGCAGGTGCGCATAATGGAGTGGCAGGGTACTGCGCATTGTTCCTTCAATGAAAGGAGGAAAACGTGGCGGTATAAAATGGATACAAGGAATTAGTTGTTGATCTTTCAACGATTATCGTCTCGCACAAACTGGAGGGTATCCGCTGGACATGTGCCACAGCTAAAAGGTTAACGATCAAAGTTTATACATAGTAACTCAGAATGGCGGAAACGGTTTCGTAGACAGCGGAAGCAAGTTTATGCGTCCTGGATCATTATCGTTTGAGTGATACACCTCTCTCTAGCCATTCGTGATTTACTCCTACTGGTCGGGAGCTACATGTAATTTGTTTCACAGCCGTGTAATTCACGTCGTGTGCTCGAATTTAGTGATATTGCCTCCTAGCTCGGACGTACGAGCGTCGCTGATGAAGTAGATTCGATGCTGGTCGATGGAAATGCTATTTTTAACTGGAAACCTACGAGTTGACTGCTCACGATCACTCTAATCTTTCACACGTGAACGCGATGATTACTGAACTCTGTAATTTAATTAAATCAAGTACCTACTAATTTTTCGGCGATTTTAAGCGATGTTAACTCCTTCGTGACGAACGGCCATTATAATGGACTTTCATGAAACTATTCCTATCTACGAACGACCACTATAGTGGACGTGTACAGAATTGTCTTCATCTGTTAACGGTTACTGTAATAGATGTCCATAAAATTATCCTTGTACATAAGCGGTCACTATAGTGTATGTTCACCAAATTAAGCCTATCCGTGAACGACCAGTATAGCGGAGGACCACAGAACTGAAGCAAAAATCAGAAGCCCAAATAAACCATTTGAATTTTTAAAAAAGAATGAAGTCTGCTACAGGTCGAAAATTATTTATGATTCAACCCAGTATAATAAAGTTTCAGTTTCATACATGAAATTTCTGTTTGAATTTCCTTTGAAAAAGACGAGACTTTCTGGTCAACCCAACACAGTATGTTCAATCCTATTACTAATTGTACTTCATACAACAAATGTTCCACCGTATAATTTAAACTGCCGGAAGTAAGCAAAGGCTTTCCTCTCAGACGGAGCTGGAGGCTAGATAAACATCCAGTAAAATTACCCGAGACCCGTTCACGACCGGCTGAAGTATCGGGATTCAATTTTGGACGTGTATTTTACGATGGATCTCGGCGGTCTTCCAAGATTCCTTTTCGTGCACGTCCGAGAATTACGAGCCATCGATCTTGCACGTGTTCGAGTGCACACGCCGGTCCTCGAGGATCGTCAGCGGCGTCTTCGTCGTTCTTGAAGAAGGCTGGGGCCGCACGGGCGTTTTGGTATCGTCCGTTGCGACGGACGTTGTAACGTCCTTTGTAACATGATATTGTTGTACACAGTGCATTCAAGAAGTTCTGGGACTGATGACACTGTGTACGTACAAGTGGCGTTTTCTCTATTCCAACGCTGGTACTTACAAGGGAGGGACCCCAATTGTCCGACTTCAATTTTAACGGGTTTTTGTATTAGGTGCAGAAATTAATTCGGTGCCTTTGAATTGAATCGATCGTAGATCCATTTTAAATTGAAACAGTCGACCGCCACTTTGGTATTTTGAAGTACAATCTTTAACATGCATAGAACACTGCATAACTTGGCAAAGTAGATGCCGCAACCTAAAACAACATTAGTAAACACGGTGGTGTCCAACAAGCATCATATTAGACCGTTTACTGGCCACGAAACGAGGCAAGTCATTTCACAGCACAGCGCTAGGCCGCATATCAAAAAGGGACAAAGGATGTCATTTCTTCTTTGGGCTGGGAAGCTCTCCCTCATGCGGACTCTTCACCGGACCTAGCCCCATCTGATTATCACCTATTCCGGTCGCTCCAACATTATTTGACTGACACGCAGTTTAAAACATTAGAAGAGGTGCAAGAAAGCATCGATGACTTCATTGCATCGAAA
Organism: Macropis europaea; assembly: GCA_916610135.2. Taxonomy (NCBI): domain Eukaryota; kingdom Metazoa; phylum Arthropoda; class Insecta; order Hymenoptera; family Melittidae; genus Macropis; species Macropis europaea. The sequence goes on along the minus strand of OU744345.1, from coordinate 15,881,361 downwards.
CCACCATCTTTCTTTCGAGAGGGAATACCCCGGTTGCCTGAAAGATGGAACAAAGTCATCGGAAGTAGTGGCGGATATTTTGAGAATCGAAAGGTGTATGATTTTTTTTTATAAATAAACGGCAAATTTATTTCAAAAGGCACCGAATTAATTTCTACACCTCATAAGATGATGGCAGACAGGTTCCTAATGATATATGTTAATCAAAAATTCGATTAGACAAAGGTTGATATTAGCAGTGGATTTATATTTATAAACATTGTAATGCGTAGTTTATAATGCGTAATGGTACGCGAGAATATCTCAGCGAAGATGTACTGATAAGCAGAAAAGTAATTTAGCAAACTTTCAACTGTAATAACTTTTGAACTAACAGGTTTAGGGCATAAGTACCTTAGTACTTTTTTGTAGAGATTAAAAAATGCGTCGAATAATCCAGTCGAAACTATAGAATTCTATTTAAAAAAAATACGCAATTTCATTTTCCAGGTGCATAAATTCATAAAAATGCATAAAAGTATTTCCAGATTATGCATCATTGGATACCATCTAATTTTGACTCATGGCATTTTTATTCGTCTCTAACCGTTTGGAAAATACAGTTTGTCGCACTTGCGTGGGGCACCCTGTATACGCCCTGGATAAGTACCCTTTCACGTGCGAATTACCACTGTAGTGGTTCCGAAATCTAGCCGTTAGTTCCGAATAATGTATAAAAACCGAAAGTCGCGTTATAACATAAAAATTGATCATGAATAATAATTATGAGTATACAAATGAATATTAAACTGAGCATTTACTAGGTCAAAAAGACAAAGCATAATGAAAGAAGGAATAAAAGGTATCGACCGTTGTTGCTCAGTTATTATTATCCCGTGCACACTGAATGGTTTTAATTGAAAGTGTGTCGCAGTCAAGGCGTAATATCAAACTCTGTAATAGTCTATTACATCATCATTTTAACATTTTTACTATTATTTACTATGTATTACTTGCATTATTTCATTATAGTCTCATCATGTCCTGTAAGTCAGGCAAGGAAATGCTACGGTCTCATTCACATCCATACGTTCTCCAGTTCCTTTGGGTAACCAACGCAGAAAAATCGACGCTCGCGTGTTCGCTATAAAAACGTCCGTTCGCATAAACGTCCGTCGCGACGTTACCAAAACTCTCGTGTGGCCCCAGCCGCGGAGAGGCACGGCGCGGCCATACTTTTCGTCGGGCGCACACAAGTGCCGGGCGACGTTCTTAATGTTCACACCATGAATAACGTTTCGAGGTGCACGCGCGTATAAGTCACTCGATGCATACGCAGGAAAATTTACATAAACACGTGCACGCGGGCCAAAACGTATGCCGATGGGAAGAGGGCACGAAGAAAGAAGGATCAATGGCGGTACAATAACGCCGCGGAACGTGTGGGACGAATAATGCCCTCGGTGCAGTTCCACCGCGTACACTAACGCTCAAAAGTGTTAGGGCAATTGCTATTAACCCTTTGCCCTCCGCTGGCGCTGCCACGGCGACATACACTCCGCGACAAAATCATGGCACATTTTCATGGTTTTATACGATTTCTTGATTCAGCGACTTCGAGTTAACACTTTGACGGTCGCCAATATTTTGCAAACTTTAATTATCTTCGGCTATTTGCGCAAACATCCTTAGGTAACGAAACATTTTACAAATAGGTTCTGTACATTGAACATTGTACAGTTTCTGCTGTATTAGAATTTGAATATATAGTTGTCATTAGTCACAGTTATGCTCGGTTATTTATTTAACATGGATGTCACGGTTCAAACGAATAAAATCACATGTGCGAGACAGCGGCCGTCGAAGGGTTAACCGAAGCAAATTTTCGAGAAACTAACAAGGGACGTCACTCAATGGACACACGTTGATTTTTATTGAATTTTGGTATCATATACGGGGATTCACGAAATCGATCGCACGAACGTGTTATTTATACTTTCTACATTCTATTTAAAGAGACAAAGTCGACTTTCAAATCTCTAAAACGCCTGTACCTACAAAAAATGCATACGCTATGTAATTTCCCCTTGATTCTAAATAGAAACATTTCTCTAACTAACTGTTTTCTCATGACTATGAAATTTCACCCCACACCAAGGGTTGAAAATATAGGTACAATTAACAATAATTTTTTTCTTCACTTTCTAAAATTAGTTTTTGACGCTCTAAACAGTGGTACCACTTTTTTCTTTCAATATTTTTATTAGTTACGAAGATACACTTATTGCAACTTTTAGCGAGTGAGAGACATGGACTGCTGACTTCTCTTCGCGAAGCGTAGAAGTATTAAGCATCTGTCAAAATAACGTTATTGGTCAAGAATTTCTACACCGAAGACAATCGTCTGTTGTAAATAATAAAATTGAATTTTCCACCGTACAATTAGTACAGTTACAGTAACTAGTATTCCTTTATTTCGAACCTGTAAAAATGCATGAAGTAATCCTTTGCACTCAAAGGATTTTCGTTACAGGGAAGTAGCAACTGGAAGCTTTTTTGCTAAAAGTCGATGAAATCTTTCACAACTCACATAAAAATAAATCATACATAAATTAAGGGATAGAACTGTTTTATTTCAATATTTCATGTATTTTTACATTATAGAAGACCTAATATTTAATGAGTCTCGCGTGCAAAGGATTATTTCCCATAAAACACACAACGTCGCTTCTCATTATTTCATCAAATCGAGTGGCGACGGAGGGTCGCATCTCGAATACAAAGGCTTGAAATAAAATAATTCCATCCCTCAATTTATGCACGATTTATTTCTATATCAGTTGTAAAAACTTTCATCAGGTTTCAGCAAGAAAGCTTCGATTTTCTACTGCCCTATACCGAAAAAGACCTTCGAATGCAAAAGGTTAAACGTGGAACTGCCGTTTCGGGTCGATTTCGCTCGAACGATACTCGAGGGTGGATTAAAAATGGTTGAAGCATACTCACGGACTGATGAACTGACCTAGTATTTTGGAGTTACTGTACACGCACGATAGTCACATCGGAGAGACGTGAATATGCGAATTCATGTATGCCAGGGGCGTGGACTAATAGATCCACGCGAACATATATTTGCGGATGCAGAAGGGCGAATGTTTCTGCTCCGAACACGTAGGCCTGGATCAATGCGCAAGGTGTGTACTTACTTAGACCGATTATGCGCATACATTAGCGGCAGTTTATTTACATACGGGTATTTCATATTTATATAGTGGCGAAGAAGTCGCTGTAAGTAACGAGGAGAATATAGAAGTGAATTTTAATAGATCCTCTAACAGCGAACGCATCAAGGTACAGACCTTTCGACTTCGATTCTTCTATTGTGTTCAGGACGTTAAGATGACATAACTATTGTATCTGTAATTGTATCGAGAACATATTTTCTGACTTTGCATATTATGTTGCAATTTCAGTTCCAGAGTTACATGAAGCGTTTCATGATATGAGGATATATATTCAGAAGTGTCAACGGCGTTGCCACGTGGAAAACACTGGGTGTCATAGCAGCGGACTACGATTCAAGTTATCTGGTTAATACCGCGAATGGTTCAATTTTTGTTAGTTAAATGGCTACAATTGATAAAAGGACAAAGGCAAGAGTGTAGCGGGAAAACCTTAGCTCCTTTAATTAATTGAAAATCAGATAATAATAGTTAACAAAATAATCTTTGCCCTAATATTTCCATCGCGAACTGGCAGTTCCATATTAAAAATCAGGTAAGATTGTTAGTATCAACACAAGAATCGAGTTCGTGTAGTAAATTTCTTCCTCTTGTTAATGTGTTCGTTTGAAATCCCAGCTCGCATGCAGCGAGAAAATCTTCCTAGGTTCAGTTAATAAGAATCTTCTGTTAAAATATTTGTTGTATAATGATCTACGAAAGAAAGAAAATTGCAATTTTACAGTCAATTCTCCTTTTTGTACATAATATTTAGTATATAGTGGTGCAATGTGTTAAATGCAATCGTCGGGTTCTCCCTTCTTTTGCGTACTCCTCCATTCCTGACACTTTAATATTATACGGGATACTCAATCAACTGTAATTTGCAACAAACGCAAGACGAAACAATCATGTAAAACTCTGTACCTAATTTGAAATATTGTTATAACTTGGCAATGCTTTTAAGTAGACCAGCAAGTTTCAGTCTTATAAAATTTACAATTTTTATATACAGATATACCGTACTAAACAAATTTAAAAACACACTGGCTCTCATCTAATCGTCTATTCTGGGCACTGTCAGCGTTAATAATAAGACAGGTGACCGTCTTCGGTGGTTCTATGCTGCGGTTGGCATACGGTGGTTTAAATTCACCTAAAGTTGTAGGTCCCCTGGCTAAATGACCATAGAAATTGATGCTGGGTTACATAGAAAGAAGAAAAAGAATTTGTTGGTCGGTGTATTGCCTCTCAAGTCATTCCATATCAAAGAGCATTTAGAAATAGAAGATTCACTGTCCTCAACAACATCAGTTGCTATTAACACGTTGAATGTCACAGTAGAAACTCCCATACCTAGTCAGACACCGCACAATGTCGCGCTTCAAATATAAATCGCGAAGCAGGCAAGTATTTTCTAATTTGAACGTACAGCAATTACCTTACATTAATATTACAATATTCATGGTGTACAACATTTTACAAAACTTACTAATTGTACAACTGAATAAAATTTGAGACGCAGGTAATCCAGGACCCCTACGGTCCATCATCGTATTAATTTCAATAAATTCATGATGTTCAGTTTCTATTTAGGTGTCAATAAAACAATCTCATTCGCGCCATAACCGCTGTATAATAATTTCATGAATTTTCAAGAAATATTTCGCCCACTTGGATCGCAACAGCCATTGCGTCCAACTCCGGACCCGAACACAGTTACCGCAAACTTTCATGAACGCTGCGGAATGGTTAACACCGTCAATATCAATTCTTACCCCGTCCGTGGAACGAACGATTTGCATTTCATCGAATCAACGACCCTTGCAACGATCTTTCACGTGGACTCGCTGGCAAATTGATTAACAATGATCCCGATACGTTAGAACAGAACGCGGTAAATATGTGGAGAACGACAGCGCAACAATGCGGCTAAGAGTTTATTGGCAATTACACGCTGCTGACAGCGTAGAAACGCGTTCGCGAGCACCGAGGGGGCATGATTAATTAATTGTTCGAGTGGAACGCCGGTGAAAGTTGGGATCATAACAAGCTGACGTTCGTAACAGACTGTCAGGATTCTTTTTGTTCACCGATAATGTTACAGAGCATGGGTTGCGTGCGCGATACCTACGGCCACGTACACTGCCGTTCATAAGTGTCAGGACGCTTATCAAACTCGAGATAAACCTGAAAACGTTGTGACATCATTGGAGAATTCGAATACACGCTGTTCTCTTCTGTATGTTAGATCACCAGGATCGTGTACACCCTCGTCCATAAGTCATGGGACACCTTGCCGTTTCTGAATAAACCTGAATTACGATACAGTAGAATTGGTTACTTATTTAGATATGGACGGTTCTTTTAGAAACATTTATATTTATACACCATATTTGTAATGATACGGTTAGCATTCTGTTATAATTAATATAAATAAAAACCTGAGATAATTATAGTACGGTTCAAGACCAGTTTTTTAATGCGTTAAATTTGGGCGACGTTTCTTTCGATTTTGTGATCTGTAGGCACATTTGCAGCGATTCTGGACGTAAATTCAAGAAGAAACATAAAAAACATGATCGCAAGACTGCTAAGGCTATTTCGAGTTATCATCTCGAAACGGGGAGCATGCGTTAGTGAGCAAATTTTAAGCTTGACATATATATCATTTTCAATATATTTTAACATTTAGAAATTGTATTCAGTGCAAATAATCTGTAACTAATCGTCTGATCCAATATAGTGGGTGTTTAATAATTCTAATTTAAACATAAAGCTGAAATTAGTAAGCGTCCCATGAATTATGGACGGGTGTGTACGTACAGTGACTCTCGAAGTTGATCAAATATTTCCATTATTAATTCTTTTTCTTAATTCTGGTATAGCTGAGTATTTGCAAATTCTCGAGGCATACTTAACACGCTGAAAAGAACACTATTCAATTGATGATAAAATTGCATAGATTTTTTATATAGATCGAAAGTATATGTCACAAAGGTCACGAAAAAATGTAAATTAAAAATGCTCCCAAATGCTGGTCTGACCTTGAGAGATCAACAAAGCCGAAAGGAAGGAAAGAAGAAAAGTGAAGGAAAGGGAATGACAAAACCGTCTGTTCAAAATTAATTATCTTTATAATATAAAAATAAACTATAATAAATGAATGATAAGAAATTAATGATAGATAATAATCAGGAAAAATTAAGGATAATAAATGATAATACTAATGAAATCATAACAGTGTGTAATTATTCATTATTATTTCTAATTATTATCTATCAGCAATATCTGCCATATCAGACAACATGATGCAAAAAACGATGCGAAACCTGCGTGACAGACTGGAGTAGTGTAGGATAAATTGTGGACGATATTTGAACCGCTCAGGAGCCAAATTGATCAACTCCATAAAATGAAACTAGAGAATAGGGATGATGTTACAAACGTTCATGTACTCCGGTAATGAAATTGAGAAATTGACTAAAAATGGAGTTAATCATGTACTGTTTACAAAATGAGCGAGATGATGTACAACTTAAATGGCATTCTATTGTTATATAATAACAAGAAATAAACATTCAAGTTATATTCCAATTTGAAAATCGTCAGGTTCCCATAACGCACCTTGTATAAGCCTAAAAACAGGACCTGAGACAGAGACTCTAACAAAGCTTTAGTGTATTCAAAAAATCAAGCACTGAAAAGTATTCCTACTAACACATTCGAAGCCTGCAAAATGACTTCGTTTACATCTATACATAATTAATTTCATTTATTAACAATGAATTATTAAAACAAGGGTGTTTAATCTACTCTGAAACAGCAGAAGTATAAAAATTAGGTAAAATAACACACAATTGGACAAAAGTTGCAAGTGTCCTAATACTTATGGACGGCAGTGTAGGTGTATCGATTGGTTGGACAGAATCGTTGGGGTTCATCGAGGATATCGTTCGACTGTATCGCGTTCGACATCGAAACAAGATCTCGAAGAGCATTCGCGTGCATGAAATAGGAACTGGACGTTCGGCCAGCTCGAAATTTATACATCACCGAAGCGACTCCGTGGTGGAAAGATTAGAAACGTTTCGCAACCAAGGCGATTTCATTTTCAGTCTCGTTAACACTCTCATGACTGAAAATATTTTGCGAAAACTAGTCGTCTTGACGAATTTTCCAGAGCTTCTGTCAAGCAGCTACGATGACTCAAAATATTTTGCGAAAATTGGTCGCTTTGACGAATTTTCCAGAGCTTCTGTTAAGCAGCTACGATGACTGAAAATATTTTGCGAAAATTGGTCACCCTGACGAATTTTCCAGAGCTTCTGTTAAGCAGCTACGATGACTGAAAATATTTTGCGAAAATTGGTCACCCTGACGAATTTTCCAGAGCTTCTGTTAAGCAGCTACGATGACTGAAAATATTTTGCGAAAATTGGTCACCCTGACGAATTTTCCAGAGCTTCTGTTAAGCAGCTACGATGACTGAAAATATTTTGCGAAAATTGGTCGCTTTGACGAATTTTCCAGAGCTTCTGTTAAGCAGCTATGATGACAGAAAATATTTTGCGAAAACTGGTCACCCTGACGAATTTTCCAGAGCTTCTGTTAAGCAGCTACGATGACAGAAAATATTTTGCGAAAACTGGTCACCCTGACGAATTTTCCAGAGCTTCTGTTAAGCAGCTACGATGACTGAAACTATTTTGCGAAAACTGGTCGCCTTGGCGAATTTTCTGGAGCTTCTGTTAAGCAACTACGATGACTGAAAATATTTTGCGAGAACTGGTCGCTTTGACGAATTTTCTGGAGCTTCTATTAAACAGATACGATGACAGAAAATATTTTGCGAGAAGTGGCCTTGACGAATTTTCCAGAGCTTCTGTCAAGCAGCGAAACGTTCAGCGTTCTGTGATTTACATCGATTGTTGTGCAGTTTTCTGAGGGGTTTACTGGTTTACGGCCACTGCGTTCTTTGTGCCGATTGTTTTAATATTTTCAAGGGACCGGTTGAAAATTTATAGCACTCACAAGGTGGGGGTTGTAAAGACGTTTATAAAAGCCGATGGCGAACGACCACCGGCTGTACGCCATAAAAGTCTTTAACCAAGAATGGCGCCAGAATCAAGTTTAACTGCCGTGTTACGAGCTCGTACAGGTTGCACGGAATTAGCAGTAAAAGCGACTGCGTACAAGTTGTCTTTTGATAACAGAGTAGTATTATCGTTTCGATAAATCAACGAACCGTCGGAAATGTCATGTGTGCAGGAAAATAATATAACACCGAAACTATTTACATTATACGGATTAATAGAAAATAGAACAGGACGCTAGAGATCTCTTATGTAGATAACGCAGTAGAACTTCGATTATCCGAAAGTTGGTCATCCTACAAAGTAAAATTATCATTAGTGGCAATGTGTACCTAATTTTATATCACTGTGTAATTTCTTCAATTACTTCGTCCTTACCAAAAAATTAATATTTAAACAAGCATTCACCTCGTCACTGATTACAAAAATTAATTTTTTAAACAAGCATTCATCTTGTCACTGTTTACAAAAATCAATTTTGTTATAATCAAGTATCCCCTCGTACCTACTATGAAAAATTTTAATTCTTTTTTAACATGGAATCGCCCCCTATCTTCTTGTACTTCGTCTTTTGCTTCCTCTTTAGGCTAATGCACAAGTTTAAAATACTGTGTAAACTTTGTTAATACAACACTGCTCCAATTCGCTTTGGCTTCTTATCGTTTTATCAACTAACAATAAGTCGTTTCTCGATGATTAGAAACTCTCGGTATGCAGCTGGATGATCCTCAATAAAATAATGACCCCTCGCGAGCTAAGAATAGAAACCGATATTAAAATTAACTGCCACGACCGCGTCGCCGTTTAATCATTCGAGAATCGTGATTGCTCTAAGACTTCAAGAATATACTATTCATCTACTATCCAAAAAGGCATAGACACGATTTTCATAGAATAGCAAAAATTCGTCTTTCTCTGAAACATCGCTGGACCAGATCGCCCACGCAATGAACATGATCGATTTCAAAATAAAAAAATATTCAGAGAGTCGTAGGAAACCGTTGGAGAACTAGTTTATGAAAACAAAGTTGAACAGAGGAACACCATTTTGTCTTTTCACATGGTTGATTTATGCGTAAAGCGATACGTTTTCTTCGTACAAGAGGGATGAAGGAAGAGAAGGCTTCGAAAAGAAACTGAAAAGACAGTGTTGTCATAAATATCGCGTCTGCTTTCTAAACCCGTCCCCTTGAAACCAGCCTCTGCTGACCAACCGAACCTCTAAAGTTCGATTTACACTACAGTGTGGTTCACGGCAAAAACTCAACACTTTGGGGACTTGCAGTGTGGTTCGTTCTAAGAGAAAAGATTCATACGGGCGTCTATCTGATTTTCAATTATTATGGTGGTCTTATTCGCGCATTAAGCCTCTATAACGCCATGTGACTTGGAAATGACTTACCCAGCCCTTGTGTGAGCAACCAAAATGTTTACGATTTTTGGGCATCCGGGATACCCGGGTACCCCAAGCGTCCTGTTCCAATATATCAGATATACAGCGATAATTTGATGTACATTCTTTCCCGGAACTCTTAGTTTTCCCTTCCTGCAATATACCAAGTACTGTTTTAAAGAAAATATAGAAACGGGTGCCCGATTGTCTACCCAAGCGCTAGATACCTATATTTTCTTACTCTCATTTCGTTTGTTTCTCACCGTGTACAATCACGTTCTACGATTGTACCGCCACCAAGCAGAGTGTTTATTACTACGTTTATTATTTCGTTCATATTGTGCCGCCAATCTCTGCTGAGTATTAAAGGGTTAGACCAAATGCGTAAATGTGGTATTTGTTGGACACATCAAGGTGATCTATCTCCTGAACTCAGTGTCTGTCAGGTGGGAAGTCACATACCCCAATGAAATTAAATTGCATGCTGTTTGCTATATCTCAGATACCTTTACATTTACTTTTAAACCAAATAGATTTTTCACACACACTATATATTTAGCTTTCTACATACCTAAATGCTGTTTGTGTTCATAGAATACACAAAATATATTCATACATTTCACGAGATTTTCCTCTCATGAAACAGAAATCTTTACGTATGTGTAAAGGTGAAGGTGTTCAAAAAATTGAAGTCAAACTTCAGGAATATGTAGTACTTATAAAAACGTACAAGAAAGTTTGAATCAAGCACTGAAAAGTTGCACCACGATGCTGCAGAATATATATACATTACCCTCCCCATATCGAATGTTTGACGACGAATATCTTTGGTCAAGTACACATGAAGGCTAAAATAGTACTATAGGATGTGGGATTCGCCTTTGCATACAGAACAACAATATTGACATCAAAATATAAAGTGCTATTTAAAAGAACACCGACGACTTTAACGTGATCTTCGTGGTGGCCTTGAAGACGAATTTCTCTATACAACTATATCTGCCCCCTCGAACGCTACAACTTTTCCAGACATCTTTTTCTGTTGTCAATAATAACAAAAATATTCGGCTGTCCTGTTCTTATTGTTTCACCCTGTACATTTACGTTTAGAACTATCTCATCAATCCAAAGGCGGATCTCCACCTTTATGTTATTATTTATACAATTAAAACGGATGGTGTACGTCACACCCTTCTGACGCTTCTCGGTAGAAAGTTCCACCCGAGAGACGCCGGGTTAGCAGCTCTGCTCTAAGCACGTGGGAGCCACCGGGCGACGGTGTGAGTCTAACTTAAATCGATCCCGTCGAACGAGTGACAAGGTGGACACCTCGAGCGATACGGGTCTCCGGCGTTCGGACACCCTGAAGAAATTAAGATCGATTTCACGTCTAACGAGCGTCGCCCTAGCCGGGGGACAAACAAGAAGGGCGTGGAAACGGGGAGATGAGATCGGCAGAGCCGGTTGGTCGTTCAACCGAGCCAGTTGCAACGAACGGCGCCCGTGATCCGGTCACTTTCGTGAGGAATGTGAGAGCAAACTGGCCCTTCCGACGGAGAAACGATCGGGACGGGGTTGAATATCGTAACAGGGACGAGGATGGAGGAGCCTGGAAACGGGAAGAGGAGAAGAAAAACGCGATCAGGGACCGGATGGAGAAAGACGGAGGAGAGATGGGAAGAAACGGAGGGAAGAATCGAACCGGGGAAGAGAGAGGGAGAGAGAGAGAGAGAGAGAGATTGGTAAACGATGAAGAAGAGAGACAGAATGATCGTGGCGAAACGAGAGGGAGAGAGAGAGGGAGAAAACGAGTACGTGGGATGGATAATACTTCCTTGGCGCGTGTAATGCAGCCGTACGATGGCGCCGGCGCCTGCATAGTATATCTCTCTCTTTCTCGCTCTCGGTCTATCTGTCTCTCTTCCATTGCGCTCGTCTCTCTCACTGCACGGTATATTTATAGTGTATTATTATTATAGTATGTTTACGCGACATGACACAGATTCTTCGTTGACGCCTCCTCGGAAATCTATAGCTAGCGATGGCACTGATATAGATGACGTTCAAGCAGTTCGATTCCTCGCTGTTTCATTCATGAGCTTCGAAAGCGTGCTGCGTATTCGTATCAGGGCAGGGACTATTATAATAATTTAATCATCGAATACTAAATAGGCGTTGGAACGCAACGAATAAACTTCGAATGCTCGAGAATTATAATAATTGAATATTCGAATAATTATAGGTACCCGGATGCTACGAATGAGCTTTGAATATTCGAATATTCGAATACTATGAATATTCTGAGAGTACTCTGGTATTCGAATAATACGAATATTCTGAGAGTGCTCTAGTATTCGAATACTACGAATATTCTGAGAGTGCTCCAGTATTCGAATACTACGAATATTCTGAGAGTACTCTAATATTCGAATAATACGAATATTCTGAGAGTGTTCTAGTATTCGAATACTACAAATATTCTGAGAATACTTTAATGTTCGAATATTCTAAGAGTACTCTAGTATTCGAATACTACGAATATTCTGAGAGTATTTTAGTATTTGAATACTACGAAGATTCTGAGAATTACACAAGTCTTTTACACATAATATACGTACATAATCTAGAAACGCTAGTGTAAATAATTCTAGCAAAAGAGTTTGCGATATTCTGAATGAAGTTCTTTTAATAGTCGAATGCTTGTAATTTGTGGCCATTGCAGAATTCATGAAATTGGTCATCATTCCTAGTCATTTATATAAAGTACGAAATTTGGAAGATAAATATTATGTTGCCTGTGAAGCGCCAATCGAATACAATGGAGTTAATATACACGGTATTCCATTGTAATCTTTCCATGCAAATATCTTCGAAAATATTAGTGCTATCGAAAATTCACTTCAGACAAAAGTTGAATGGTTTCAATATATATATAAATGCCGCCTTTGCTTATTTCTCGATCTACTACAAATTCAAACCAGCCACATCTTCTCAAAATACCTGAAACATAAAGACCAGATCGAGTATATACTGTTTAAAATAATTACAGGATCACACACTGAAATAATTTATTGGTCATTAAAGTGTTAAATACTAGCTTCTAAATACAGTACAGAGTATACATTAAATAAAATTGTGATAAAGTTAGACATAATATTGGACAGATTATCAAAAACGATTGAAGACAATGAACATCTAATTAATTTATCTAATAATTAATCTACATGTTTCGTGCGGTACATTTTGTCTAATTTATCGATAATACTTTTTAGTGATCGAAGACTTCCAAGCCGTATCGTTCCCGTCGCTACCTGTAAGATGGTCATGTTCGGTGTGCGCCAAAATTTCGATCGTGCCGAGAACGAAATTATGGTCGCGGTGCGTGCCTTAGGCACCGTGTCGGCCTCGGTTATTCTCGTCGAGGCGTAAACCGACTTTATTAGCGTCGATTTTTACAGAAACGTTATCGTTGCTGAACCCGAGTGCATTCGTTACGAGTATTGAAATCTGTAATTGAATGGCATACTTGGCGCGAACCGAGTGAATAATGCCTACGCTCCTTATTTCCCTTTCAAAGTGACCAGTAATGCCATAAACACCGTGCAGGGGTTCAATTTAGTAATAAAACCCTACGTGTTTTTCATCGAGACGACTAGACTGCGAATATTTATGCAAATATGGTATGATATATTTAAAGTTCAGTACTTTTGGTTCTAACGTGTAATTATAATAATTCATACATTCTCCACTTCTATATCAGCACCACTCTATTGCCACGGAATCGAATAATTTCCAGAACCACGACAGAAATCATGGATTCGATTAGAAATTACTTTGATTAAAAATTGTAATTATTTAATACTAGTTTAAGTCTAAGTCTATTTATTTAAATAAATTTACATACGTACTCTTTAGTCCAGAAATGCAGAAAAAAAGAACTGGAATAACTCTGTACTCCACACGATCTCTAACGTAAGTTTTAGAGTACGGACCTATGTTGAAAACAATTATTACTTTTATCCTCAATGTACACGTTTCTCTTTAATTAACACATTTATATTACACACGAAATGAAAAAAGAGAGGCTATACTCTGCATCAGGAAATGACCTTCAGCGGACTGATTTGAGGGTCTCCACTATAAAACGTAAATACACGCGATCACTGAATTTCAGACTTTTACAGTAAGACAGAGACGAAATACAGCAGTGGAGGGTGTTAGATTCGCAGTATCTTTCCCATTGATAATAATTCAAGATACGTTCCCGTGGCCGTGCCGGTCATTATTCAACACGGCGATGACAGAACTGGTGTTTAATGGGCAAGAAAAAATGAGCGTCCGTATTCATTTGAATTTGTTCTCTTTGGCGCCGTAATTAATTGACCTCGTTCCCGGCCACGGCTGGCTGACTGTTTTTATTCCCCGCTGCTTATCGTAATGAATTTGTCTCGACGTTCTGAATAAAACAACGCCATTGACCGGCGAATTTTTCACCGTCACGAGATCTGCATACGCCGGCTCCATTAGCCGCGCCAATCTTAACGTCCGGAAAACGTATCTCGCTTAAACACCATTTAACCATTTTACGCGTTCGATATTCCACGATACGTGGTTGACTCGATGCTTGAACGATTTTATTTGATACTCGTCGACTGGTTACTTCTTTTTTTTTTCTTTCTATGTGACTCGACGGTGTAACAGCGATTGCCACGGTTATTTAGCCGAGGAATCTACCGTTTTAGGTGGATTCCAAACCACCGTGTGACAACAGCAACCCAGAAGCACTGACCGCTGACGTGGTCAGATGTTTATCTTACTATATTCTAACACGTTGAACGCCACAGTGAAAACGGCTACACCTGATCAGGCGCGATATAATTTACTATTTTTCATATAAATTGTAAAGAAAAAACAGATTTGAGTACTCAGTCGTGTTCTCCTGTTTCTACATTACAGTTTCAGTATGGAGTTTGCTCAGAATTTTGCGACAACCAAAACGTATTTAATTAAATTGGATTTGAGGTGATAACAAAGAGACAGAGCTTGTTTGTACGTTCTCAAAAATCTGAAAAACTACTACACCGATTGTTATAAAATTATCACAACGGCTTCTTCACATTGTGATATTGTAAAGTAGCATGCTTAGACGTAGCTTCGCCAGCGATCTTTCCGCGTACAGAATTCGAAGTATTGTCTTTTTCTTCGCGTAACTTGTAGCCGGGCGAATTCTCTTTCGAGCGCGCAGACGCCGAGGTTTGCCACCTAGCGGCTGTGCGTGAACTATGCCCTGTTTGACGGCTCGCCGGCACGCCGACAAAAAATGGTCCCATCTCCTTTTATCTCGATATATTATTTATTTTGAGATAAAATATAGCCTATGACACATCGCACAATGTAAAGAAGTTTCTGTGAAAATTTTATAAAAATGGGTTTAGTAGTTTTTGAGATTTTGTGAACATGCAAAGGAACTCTGTCTCTTTATTATAATAGTAAGATAATACTTCATATTTTCTCGTTGCGTTTGGTACTACTTTTACGTGTTCATTTTACCGATTTCAGTTTCCTAATAAGGCATTCATCGAAATTATTTATAAAAGAGTAACAAAATGAACGAGGCACATTTTAGGCGAATGATATCAACCCTTAAATGCTATCATGTGTGAAATTTCACCCCTGATACCGTTGAAGGTTAACGTGACTTTTTTATGATAGCTTTTAAGGGTTAAATCCGGAGAAATTCTAAATACGCATGTATCAATAAAATGAAACAAACAGCGAAATCCTGCGATAGACTATCATTAATGCGGTTCTTATTATAGATAGGCTACATGTGGTATCTAAGCCAGCATAGCGGCCATTAGCACCTCCCTACCTTCCGCCTTGTCCGTGCGTCGTACGCATTAAACAGCGAAGGGGGTAATTAGTGACGATGGCAGTGATGGCGCTGAACATCGAATTTTTATAATCGATGGTTGGACTGTTTCAGTGTGGGATGTTCGTGTAGGGCAAACGATAACATATCGAACGAATCGTGCAGAAATCCGTGAAACGCCGCGTATACGGCGCCGCCCTCGATCCGGTTTAATTAATAGCTCGTGTTGCCTCGAATAGATCGATGACGAGCAATAATAATCGTTATCTCGTGGCCGGAACGACGATAGTGGCGGCCCGACGAATACATAATACGCGAGCGGTCGAACGTAAACGACCAGCCTACTCCCAGTTCGACGCGTTTATTGTTCAATCCGTCGCTTCGATAAAGCTCGTGACAGCGCGTGAAATGAGATCGACAGGGTTAATGGTCGGTCGGCTTTCCGCGGGAAACACATTTGATCGGATGCAATTAATAGGATGGCAGATACGTTGAAATAATTTGTACATTTTGATATCGCCTTAGAAGAGTTGTAAAGTATTAGAATTATAAACTGCTCTTGGGTCTGAGACCATTGACAGTGGATAGGTCCGAGTGTGTGGAACGTAGGGATGTATAATCTTAAGTCGGACCAGGTCAGAGTTGAGAGGCTTGCTTCAGGGCCACTTAGAATCGAGGGATCTGTGTCTGGAACACCCCGTGATTAAGGGACCTGAGTTTGGACCACCTCGAGGACGAGGGACCTCTAGGGCCGAAAGACCTAAGATTGGACCGCATCGGGGTGGAAGAGCCTAAGTTAAAACCACCTTGGTGTAGGAGGATTTAAGATTGGTCCATCACAGAGTCCAGGAATGTTCAGATAACTCCAAGAGATCGAGCGATCTGTCTATGGTCTATCTTTTGGTCGAGGGACCCGACTTGTAGTTCCCTATTGTACTGGAATTTAAAATTGGATCACGTCTGGATCGAGGGACTTAAGTTTGGACCACTCTGAGATGAAAGAACCCCTCTCGGGGCCCCACAGAGTCAAAGGAAGTAAGTTTGGACCACACCAGAGTCGAGGGACCTATATTCGGACCACCCTCGAGGGACTCGACTCGGGAGATGTGAGGGTCAACGGACCTAACTTTAGCTATCCCAGGATCGTCAGATCCTTTAGGGACAAGAAGAGACTGGAGTGATTCGAACTCTGTCTGTGGACCAGGATCGCTGTCGTAGCATCAAGGCAAGAGTCAGTGAGAAGAGACTGAGAGAGTATTAGGTGCGACAGGGAAAGATGGTAGAACAAAATGATCAGCTATTAAGCGACAGTCCAAAACTGACCCTCAGTGGAGAACATAATTAGACTGGGACATAAAGTTTATTACCAACACATACAGAAGTTCTAGCGAGCAACTGCACCTGGCTAGCATTTTCAGGTGGTCTCTGCCATAGAGTCCTTTGACTTTGCGAAATCTTGGAGTTTGGCTCCTTCCGCCCAAGGAAGGCGCACCTCAGATCCCTCCGGTCCAGGGGTATACGGGATTTCGGTTCTTTTCACTTTAAACGGGTCCAACTCACAGATCTCTTCAGTTCGGTGTCATATTGAATTTCGAGTCATACTATTCCAAAAAGGTCCAAGTCAAGTCTATCCAGTTCAGGCAGATACTAGATTTCGAATCCCTCCACCCCGAGAGGATCCAAATAAGGTCTCTCCAATGTAGGGATATACTGATCTCTCAGATCCCTCCAAGAGAGTCTTTCACTCCAGTTCAAGAAAAAAGGTCAACAGCGTTGTCACATAAAAAACACCGGCTCTTGTTTACATTTCGAAGTTAAGCTACCTCGGTCAGCGCTACGATTTAGCGTATTCGTGGTGCTGCTCACACGATGATTCAATCTCGCATGAAACTGTCGGTCCTCCGGCTAGATAACCGTAGCAGTCGACGTTATGTTACATGTGAAGAAGATCAGAAGTTCAGAAAAATCCTAACTTTCTACTTATGCGATCCGCATGGTTGTTCCTCGCAACCACCTTGCACAATAAGTGTTGTGTACCACAATTTAGACTCACTAAAATCTTCATATGATTATTATAAGCGTTTCTTCTCCTCCTCCTTTTTTTTTTAATGCCACCCAGTATCGACTGCGCATGGTCATTTAACCAGCCGGTCTACAGTTTTAGATGGATTCTGAACCACCATGCGTCAACAGCCACACAGTGCCACTGAAGACGGCCACCAATCTTACAATTAGTACTGCCCGTACCGAAGTAACTTAACTTCAACCGGTGTTTCCTACGTGGCAACGCCGTTGACTGTAGACGTTCCTTGCATTCGTATGCAAGCGATCACCGTGTCGAATTAGCATTCGCAGCAACAAGACCTCTCAGTTGTCGGACGTCTATCATGTTCGAATTACATCGTGTTGTACAAACAATCATTATTGCTCCGGTCGGTTCCTGTTTGTTTGAAACGGGGCCGTTCCAGCCCTTTTTGCTTCTGGCCGCTCTGTCTGATTTCAGAAATTTGCGCAACTGGCGCCTGTCCAAGGCGATGGAACGACTTATTGCGAAGAAACGGACACAGCCGCTCGATCGAAACAGAAACACGTACCGTACCGTTTGACCGCCGTCTCTCGATCGTTGCACGATTCCTATTTCTTCTTGTACGCGCCGCTTCCATCGATAAATCATTCGAACGGCTCAGCCGGCGGAATACCAATCCTGACGCGCCCCGTGTTTACTATGCATCTTTGCGGACGGCTTTTTTCTTCCGTCGACGCTATTAAACGAGTCGGATGTGCTAAAAGTATCACGCGTCAACATCATTAGATTCCGCTGGTGGAAGAAGTTACGCGGCGAGACCGTTCGAACGTATTCTCTGGAGATTCATTTATATTAAAACGTTCAAGGTATACAACTTTTTCAATGCGCCGAGTAGAACGTTCTGCAACAAAGAGGAGTCGACCCGTTTCGTTGAAGTCATGTTTCTAGCGTTTGTCGTAGAGGAACGTGTACATGAATGTGTTCTAAAATTTTGAATGCGACGGACTGACAAGGGACATCACCTAAGTGTAAATCACCGATTTTAATGAAATTTACACACGAGATATTGTGTAGAAACATATTTAACACGTATTGTAAATTGTATTCGTAAGTTGCAGTCAATTTTTAGTATGGTTGTTGTTTTCTTTTGATGCGAGTCTTGATGCACATCCATAACGCCATGATTATTTGTAGTTTTCATACAATTTTTTTATCCTTATCGATTGTTTACTGTGCTCTCTTAAAGTGATTGCTACAGTGCATGACAAAATTAATAATTCAATTGTGAAATATTATAACGAATTGTACGCGTATAGCTATATCTAGAATACTATGACTATTTGTAGTTTTTATAGAATTCCTCGACTTTCTTGAATGTCCAATATGATTTTGTATATTATTAAAAAGTTGTAAATGCTAGGTAAGGATTTTAAAATTCTATAACAAAATATTTGGAAAATTGTTTGTAACTCGAGTGATATGGATTTTTCGACGTATATTTATCAGACATTTTTTATTGAGTTTATCGGGTACTATCTATCATGTAATTAATAATGCAACATGCGATTTGAAAACAAAAAATTAGTTTTTGTGACGTATAAAGCCTTCCTAACACGATACATTCCATTTAACAATTTTTCTAATATCAACGAATCAGAAATTATCCTACTGTTAGATGGTTGTTTCTAATGATTAAAAAATTTCTTGCATTTATTGCCGTTGGCAGAAATAAGTACACTAATAGAACATACATGTCATGAACATAAATGTCAGAATATATTCTCCTGTAAATAACACGTGGACAGAAATGATAATTTTAGAAATCCATATTCTCAATTATTGTGAAGCTATTGCAACACAAAAACAAAACATGTAAAAAGTTTAAAATATTACATTAAAACCGTTTGTATACAATTTTTATGTATATATACTTTATAACCGCTTTATAAACTTTCACCTATAAATATAAGTTCCAATCAACTTATAGCTGCTGGAAGTTTTATTAACACGTTCACCGTTACGACACGGCGCAAACGGAAAGCTCAGTGTCGGTCACCGGTGACCGTCACTGTTGACCACTATTAATATACAGGGTGTACAACGTAACCTGATCATCTTAATTATTTCCGTTACTACTGGACCAATGCAAATTTTAATTCTCTATTTAAATTCCTTGGTTTAGAGTGGCCTATAGTCTAATTGCAGTATATTTTTTGTAGGTCATTTATTTTTAAAGTTATCCACGTCACCTTTAGGTTTTTAAATGAAACCCCATATTTCTTTCTATCACCGCGTGGAGCATAAAAAACAAATTCAACGACCTTAACAATCCTGCCGTTTCGATCATTCAGTCTCGAGATATTTCCATCTGACAGTAATTATAATTATAATAATAATACTTGTTTATTGAACTTTGACGGTATACATTTAACAGTTTTACAATAGCATGATTATAGGTGGTCCAGGAGAATTCATGTAATTCCTTAGTTATAGTAGTTTCACAGTAATTGTTAAAACAATCCTCAAATTAAAATACTGAAAAAAATACATAGAACACAAGAAACAGTAACAATCGTAAATAAAATTAGTACATAAGGCTATGTTCACGTTCGGATACGAACGTATGTATCGATGTGCCGCGTGTATCTTTAAGAAATTTTAATTACGGAGAAACTTAAGGTGATCCTGTTACGTTGTCCACTCTGTATGCAACGCTCAATTATTTACATTTGTAAAATTATGACTAAATTTAGTCGTAGTAAGAAGGCATACAATATTGCATGTAATATTTCTGTATAATTCGATGTTATCATCCAATGCCATACTTCATTATTCTCATTTCAAAAACTGTAGCTGGCGTGAATGGGATGTCAGCTAAAATACGCTTGGCAGCGAATGTGTTATCACGTAAAACTACGTCATTTTGTATAGTTTTGTTAGACACCGCTATAATATTTTTGTAAATATCTTCAGTCTCCAGTTGAGTAGCAAAATATCAGTACTGAATACAGTTGCTCATTACAACTGATACTTAGACTGCGGATGTTTGTACAAACATACATTTTTAGAGTTCAATATTTCAGCTTTAACGTCGTTAAACACATGAAACATCGTCAAAACTGAATTTTGTGCTTCTAACGTCTCCGAGTACATTTTTTGTTTCACACACTTCAGGAACTATGCATCCACCATGTATTTGAACATATTAACCCTCTGTAACCGGAATTTTCTTACGTATGACGAAAACGATACATCAGATAAACGATAAAGATAAATGATAAAACTTGTATCGCGGTATATAAACATAAACAAAATAATAATAAACGGACAGACTCGATGGTGACAGTATAGTCGTGGGATATAATAGTTCACAGCGACAAACAAAGGAAATAAAAGTTAAAAACTATAGATACATTGGTATGCAACTTCCAAGTCACATGGCCTTATAGAGGGTTAAATTGCATAAAAATCCGCAGTCTAGTAAATCACATAACTGCCTTGCAAAGCGTGAAACGTTTATACAGTGAACTGCGCGGCGCTAAATGTGTCAGCAAATCAACAATTACATCCAAAAAAAAGAAACGAAACAAATCATCGCAGCTCGCGTTACGAACGTAGTTACGAGGACCAAGAACCCCGTACATACACCGAGAGGCGCGTTTACCTGAATGAACGAAAGGAAAGTATTCCGAAGAATCCCGGCGAGGAGAGTGGCGCGGGCAGGTGTCTCGTGGAAGGCGCCGGAAGGTCGTAAACCGATTCGAGGTTTCCCCTGCTGACTGTATAGCCGGCGGGCCATTATTTGCACCTCGTGGAGCACTGTAAAATCGTATACAACCGCTCGACGAGGTCCACTCAGGGCCTGCATGCATTTAAATGACAGAGGACGACCGGTGTACCTTGCGCGATCAAACGTGCTTCCGCACTCGTCCGCTGGATCATCCGAAGGCGTCCGGCGGCCAGGTGAGGCTATCGTCGTGCTGCTAACTTTATTCATCGTTTCACCGAGCGGCACAGTTTTTCGTGGAACGGGCCATTGTCTTGGAGATTAATGGTGCC
Organism: Macropis europaea; assembly: GCA_916610135.2. NCBI lineage: Eukaryota > Metazoa > Arthropoda > Insecta > Hymenoptera > Melittidae > Macropis > Macropis europaea. Next base: position 15,859,715 of record OU744345.1, on the reverse strand, counting down.
GCGGAAACCGTTCGTCCTGCCAGAAGAGAGCCGAGAGATTTCGCTCCTTTGTTGCCACGGAGCTTGTGTCTGTTGCCTGCTCCGATCCGACGGTGTGAAAAAGATAGGGTGGTCGGCCTCGTTCCCGTGGCCTCCCATTCAACCCGCACGAAATGAAGTTTCGAGGGTGAATTTCGTTCACGGTGTCCCGGTTTCTCCGGCCAGGCCTCCTCAGAAGAGTACGCGTGCCCGGGCCCAGGGATTTCTTAATTGGCGGATGAAATTAATCACTGACCCCTCGGCCGGTTGCTCTTTTGTGTACAACGCGTTCGCAATTAAGGCGATTTAACGCGTTCCAGGCCGCCCGGCTGGAGAGGGACTTCATAGGGATTTATGTCTGTAGGTGTAAAAACATCGGACTGCTGTGAAATATATAGGGTGTCCGGTGAGGCATTCGACGGACTACATCCATGTGTTTAGCAGGTCATTCTGAACAGGGAATGTCATGTAAACTGCAGGTCTGTCTCGTTTCATATTTGCAAAAATATTTGCACAGGTGTATGGAAGTTAAGGGGCGTCACTTTCAGCACTTGTTATAACTAATTATAAGGTAAGTAATGAGTCCGTGAACATCGTTTTTGCAAATATTCCGCTCATTATTAGGTTTAGGATAAACAAAGCTTAATTCTTTCTTGTGGAAAATTCATTGCTCTTTTAAATTTTAATACAAAAAGGAACGCATTCTATTTAAAAAATTCAGGATCACCTTACTATCTCGTAAACAAATTGGCTGTTTAAAAAGAACCGTTTCAGCACCATATGTTCGCTTCGATACTATGCAATTTCTACATAAAACACTTTTTTGTAGAACACATACTTTAGAAGTTATTCTGGGTGGTCCAGTTATTTGGCTCATCCTGTATATTGACCGTCTAAGGGCTCCTATATTTTGCCTACTCTACACAGTTGAGTACACCCACATTTTCGCCTGCCAGCTCTATCTATTGGTCTGTACAAAATTTTCTTGAATGTGTCATTACGTTGAATGCTTATTGAATGTTTCCACGAGAGATGACATCAGAATCTGCATTGGTATTATAGTGGTACTTTGTTTTGTATGTGCAGTTTTTCAATAATAAATGCTGCTAACGCAACAGGGCCAGTTGCTTGGGCAAAAACGGGTTAAGGTATTCAATTTATTGTTAGAGAAGCCTGTACACATGTCTTATTTTCTCAGTGTTCGCTGTTTTGTTCATTGAGTGTACTGTAAATTTTGTTATGCTACAGATTTTTGCAACCCGATACCCGTTGCAACCCTAGCACAATTACAGCAAACTGTCAGAAACTCTATAAGAAGGTGATATCGACTCTCACCCCGTTCGTACAGCGAACGATTTGCATTTCATCGAATCAACGACCCTCGCAACGATCTTCGCGCGAACTGCACGGAAGAAACACTGAAACGTTGCCATTTTTTCGCCGTGAAAGTGAAAGTCCGGTGGTCCGTGCCTCCCTCGTTTTTCACTGTGCGTGTGTGAGGTCGGCTTTATGCGCGGCGGGCATGTAAGTTGCGTTTCTTTGACTCCGGCATCGGGACCGCTGACGTTTCGAGATTAACGCAGCAATCTGTCACGCAGAACGATCGGACAGCGTAAAATAATGCGCGAGAGTGTACACTGTCGTCCATAAGTATTAGGATACCTGCAACTTTTGTCGAATACCTGATATTTCACCTGATTTTTATGCTTCTCCTGTTTTATACTAGATCAGCCGCACCCGTAGCTTTAACACGTTGAACGCCACAGTGAAAACGGCGATACATAATCAGACACGATAGAATTTACTCTTTTTTATACAATTCGTAAAGAAGTATAAGATTTGAGTACTCAGTCCTTCTGTTCCTGCATTATTGTTTTAGCATGAAGTTTGCTCAGAATTTTGCGACAATCAATAATTATTTACTTAACACGTTGAATGCCACAGCGGAAACTGCCATACCTAGTCAGACACGCTATAATCCACTGTTTTAAGTACAAATCGCGAAGGAAAAAATTATTTTATAATTTGAACGTATACTAGGTACCTTATATTATTGTTATTCATAATAATACTGTTCAAAATTGTATATGAATTATTAGTTATTTAATTTAATAATATTAGAGGCGCCGGTCACCGGTGACCCCCACGGCAGTCAACGTGTTAATTATTCACTGGTGACCGCCTCGGCGCTCAACACGTCAACCTTTTCACTGTTGAAATTATCATGATCGACCGGTGATATCGGGTCACGTTTCCAACACCAAATTCTTTTCGATATTCTACAATTATAATTTTAAGTCTGTCATGCATTTACTTGATTCAGAATTTAAAGTAGCAGGTAGAAAAGCGTTCATCGAATTATGTTGTTTATAATATTTAATGGTTTGTTACTGCATTAACATTGTATATTTGCTTGTTTTATTGATTATAGTTTCTCAATGGAACGTTAAACGAAGCAATTTTATAAAAGAAACGCTAATTCACATGTATTATCGCTTTGAGTGCCACGCTGCATTAGCTGAAAATAACAAACTTTCTAAATTATTATACGAAACGAATGTAACCATGAATTCTACCTTGTTGAACAATAATATCAGTAACTTTCATCATTTTTCTTACTGCTTCTATTAGAGCTTACTAGATATATTTTTAATATTTTACATGGTCAAACAAATAACGATTGAATCTATGTGTCATCCAGATATGGGTGACGTGGCACTCAAAATGTTAATAAAATGCAAATAAACAGGAGAAACCGGAAACCATTCAAGCCATATTTATCACATGCGACGTGGCACGTCTAAGCCAGTACAGTGGCTGTTAGCACTTCAGTGTTTTCTGTTTTGCGCGTTCGTCATACAGACTGAACAGCGAAAAGGTTAATAGTTCGTTAAATAAATGAGCAAACAATGTAATAGATCAAATGAATTGAAGATGTAAGCGAAGTCAGTACAAATACTTTTCAGTGCTTAATTGTTTTAATACGCTAAAGTTGTAGAGTCTTTCTCTCAATTTTTATTTGTTAGGCTTGTATAAGTATTTTATTTAACTATAGAAACACGAATAACCAGAATGGCAAACTTAGTGAAAGCAGTGATCATAGACCGACGGGGAGTGTATCAACAAAAAGATGATATAATTTTTAATTAATTCCCACAGTGAATATTGTGATACAGTGATATACTAAAATGCAGAAAAGAACAGTGCGTATTCGAAACCTGCAATGATGTCACAACATTTTCAGGTTTATCCGAAATTTGACAGGTGTCCTAATACTTATGGACGGCAGTGTATGTTTTCGAACGCGAACGTCGGGAGACGGAACCGGGTGGCGTCGCGTTAATTTAAACCAAAGGTCACCCCGACGGATCGGCCAAGGATATATCGATCTCGTTCTACACGTTGCTAGACTCATATTTTAAGGCCGCAATTAAACCGACAATCAAGATTTCCGCATGACTGTTCTCGAGTTCTCGCGTGCCGCCGCGCTTCTCTACGCTCCGCGTAAAAATCACCGCGCAGCTTCCAATTTATCCAATCATTTTAATTTTGCAGCACAGTGGAGCCTCGATCATCGGAACAGCGGTCATTCTATGTCAGCTGCAAGCTAAGATTATCATTTGCGACAGTGTGCACTTAAATTTATACCACCGCGTATTTTACATTCTAAAAGCTTCACAGGGTGCGATAAAGGTTTGGCAATTTTTTGGGCAACTGTCTTCTAACGAAATTTTTATTAACAAAAACTAAAAAACAATGACAAGTTGAAACATTCAATAGCTTTGGAATCACAGATTTTTCGACATTGAGCAAACGAATTATGTCAACCGGACATTTTCCTCCCATGCGCAAGAAAATTATAGAGACACGAATTTCTTCACGTTTGTTCGACATCTTGAAATAAAACAAATGCACATCCATACGCCATTAAATAGACAACTCAATATGGAATCCTATGATAACGAATACTTTTAGGAAACGTTCATTTGTATGAGAAATATTTTATTACACAAAAGTTGCCAAACTTTCATCGTACACTGTAGATGAAACATAACTAAAGTGTGAGTAATCTTGTTATTAATATCAGTTCGTATAATTGAGGCTTTACTGTATAACGTGGCATCACATTTGGCTGTGTTAGGCGCGCGTTTCGCGCAGATGTTTGCTTTGAAGAAGTAGGTTGAATACTCTTCTTTGCAGTTGTAGTAAATACATCCTACGCCGGTTACAAACTATGAGCGCCATTGGTGGCACTGTGTACCTGAATTTATACTACTGACTTCTTTTTAAATTCTAAAATAAAGTCGTCACTTTTACGTGAAATATGGTTACAACATAAGTCATCTTGCTGCTAATTATAGTTATCTGAAATATTTTTCGATATTAATAGAAATTTCGAAGATATTCATGTGAAAATATTAAAGTGGAACACATTCTATATTTACATATCACAGCGTTTATCCTATAAACGATTAAATAAACAATCCTGTTGCTTCTTTCGAAAGAGGTCGATGCTAAGAGCGTCCCAAAAAATTCCCGCAAAAACACATGGCACGCACGAATGAAAAATCGCGTCGACGGGCGCAATGTTGCTAAACTGTTTGTTTATTGCAGTTGGTAGCAACAGGCACAATGAATTTGCCATATCTCGGTCAGCTGATCTTTGATCTGCGACAGCGTTGCAGAAACTTGTCGCCGTTGGCTCGAATTCAGACGAATGTTTACGGCCGCTGAAATAATTTTACCCACGAGCATACATCCTTGCGTTTTTTTTTCCTTCGAGAAAGATCGATTTCGGAGATACTCGGACTTCGACTCCGTTCGCTATTAATGAGATGCGGGAGTACCTCAGAGACGATCGGATCTCTACAGGACACGAGTGTCTAATTCTACGAAAATTTCCATCGAAAGCACGCGATTCGACGAAAAGGTCCGAGAGGATACAGTTCGAAACGAGACTTCGTCTAGCGACATTTCGACTGCGATCGAGGATAGTTCAACTGCTCTATTTGTTCAGTAGTACAGCTGTACCCTTGGTCTGACTCGCTGCTTCCATTTTGCAGCGACTCAACCCTTTCAGGCCCATGAATGGAAGATTGAAAATTGAGAATTCGGTTTCTTTGAAAATGTGTCTTTAATATCGGTAGAACCATTAACATTGCCTGCAAACAGTAAACTATTTTTGTCATTGTCAGATATTCTCGGTGGTTTCATAGAGAAATATGTATTTACAGTGACTCACGAAATTGATCAAATATTTCCATAATTACTTTTCTTCCTTAACACATTGATGCACGCTGTCACGTACACGTCACTTCATTTATTTGAATGGCACTTACGTAGAACAAATAATCTGGCGTACCTATTATTGGTAAAAAGTAAATAACCAAGTACTCATAAAATTGAAATGACAAAACAATTGACATAAAAAGGAATAACGTAGAATATGATAGTACTCAATTAAAGTCTTGCAAAAATAGCCAACGACAACTAATTTTCGCTAGATATTTGCGGCCATCAAAGTATTAACACTTTGACATTTTAATTACTAATTATTTTTGGACTCTTTTTCAAGACATCTTAGGTAACTACGCATTTTACATTATTGTCTATGTATTGAATATTTTGTCGATTCCACTTTATTAGTACTTACAACATTTATTATATTATTTAAAGTATTTATTTTTCTACGTGCGCATTATATTACAATGAATAAAATCATGTATTAATTCTGGTATAGCTGAGTATGTACAAATTTGATATGCTTATTTAAAGTGTACTTTTCATTTTAAATAATAATAACTAGATTGTGGATTTTTAAGCAATTTAACATATCCGAGTTCCTGAAGAATGTACCTTTTATAGAGTAAATAAAACAGAAAATGTACTTTTACATGCATATTTTAATAAAATGACCTGAAGTGATGATTCATCCGAATACATACATAATGTAGGTTTATAGCGTACAATAAACAGCTGTGTTTGTGTCAATTTTTTTGAACGCATACATGCGTTAATCGTCCTCGAAGGGTTAAAGATTCCAATCCTATTTTTAGGCCGTTATGAAATTTTATTAGATGTCCCATGACTTATGAGCGAGAGCGTATATCGCAGATTCTGCTATATTTGATCGAAAGTTCATTTCGATAAAGCCCAACCCTGAGTGAACGGTAGAAATTGCCTAGTTTCGTCACTTTTGTTGGTCAATCTCGAAGAAACGTTTTATTGGGCTTAAGCATTGCGCCACAGTACATTGACTCTGAATGGCAATTCTTAAATGTTGGTAATACTGCAATAAAATTAATACGAAATTTATTTCTTTGCAATCATGCACGTCTATATATGTATATTCTTGTACTATAAATATTTAATGGGACTTTTCTGTAGTTAATTTCTGCTTCGAGGCTTTATATATGACAAGATATCTGCGAATTTCTATCTAATTTTGCGGAATTATGTGAGCATGTGTGTCCTAACACCGCGATTTAACGATAGAAAATAACTGATTAGGTTGCTGTATATGAAATGGTCGATTTGTTAGCGAAGCTATCAATAGCTACAATTTTATAAAAAGTATTGAAGTTTGGAAATGTATATTCGCGTAAAAATTCGCAGTCTATTTAGTACATATTATATCTACATTTTATATGTGAATAATAAACATTATGTACGTATTTTATTTGGAGGCCATAAATGACACTTGGCACATATTTTCGGATTAACCAGCCATGACATATCTGGCATATCTGGCCAGAGATCTGGTTCCATAGGGACTGGTTAAGGCATACTCAACTGTATGACCTGTTCCAGTTCCATGGACCACCCTGTACACCATAATCTGCATCAAGAGCGTGACTCGTTATTATAAAACAAGGCGTTAAGGTGCATTGCACCGACTGGCTCTGTATTTATACACCCCGTGCGATTCGGACGTCGTCGCGACGATCTCGATGGATACCACTGATATAGTAATACCACGAACGCCAGGCAAAGAAGGTAGGACACTTTTGGCGTGCGCCAACAATACCAACCTCCCGCATTCCTACACGACGACAATGAGCATTGTGCGATCGTTCTAGGTGAGCAACGGCGGGCGGAGGTTGACTTTATTTCTCTGTCTGCTTCGCCGCGGCGTCTAGAAGGGATATCATTGTTAAGAAGGGACCGAGGGAAGGGTCTACGAAGCGTTACATCCGCTCATCGAAGGCTGAATAGAAATCCCATCTCCCTTCGTCGCATCGTTCTTTTTTTTCCGGGCCCTCTTATGGGCACCCTAAGTCGCCAGGAATCTATTAGATTTGTCATACCCGTACGCTGTGAATAGTCGTCGCTGGTTTCAGATGATCCTTTTATCGTCCCTCTCCCTCTCCCTCTCCCGCTCCCTCTCTCTTTCTCTCACACCGCTCTTTTCTGTCTTTCTTTCTTCTTCTCGGCCGACCTCCTTTTCCCGTGGCGGAGGTGTCGGGCGTACCTGCGAAAACGCAAGATGCAACGTCAGAATTCGATCGTAAAAGCGGTACAAAAGGGGCTTAGATGATTCCCCGAAGTAATTGTGTTTCGTCTTGTTTCATTTTGCGTGTGGTCCGGCGCAAATGATCCTCGCGCCGCTGTCCCGGGCGTCACCTAGTTCGACAAGGGATTTCAAACGAATGCTTTCTGCTCTTTTGCCTCGTTTTTTGGATCGCTATCCATTGAAATCTCGGACTGTGGGATTTTTATTTTAGGAGGCGCTGATCCTTGCGAAATGGATTCCGTGGTGGTCCGAAGTGGATAGAGAAATGGAGGATTAAGACGTTCACCGTCGTCCGATCCGTACGAGGCTCAGAATAATTGTTACGAACATCTGTGTTACTCTTTTCTTTTTTCGTGTATGTTAAATCCGGTTTTTTATCAGTCTAACGCGTAAGTAGTATTCTTTTTCTGCCTAGGGAAACTTCTATTGTTTATTGCAGAGTATATATTAAAACTGTAATTATAAGACATATATCAATAAACACTGTCAAATCTAATAATGATTGTAACGAAACTCATGAATGTTTCTAGACATAGAATTATTGTGTATGAACGTACATATGTTCCAGTGATTATGAAAATGATGTAATTGTAAGTAAAAAATCTAAAAGAATTGAATGTATCACTTATTTTATTATTTTAAATTATCCACAGTCAGGTATATAAAGTCTGGACACAATCAAGTACACGTGTACTTAGGCTGCGTTTACATTGGTAAGTTACTTGTACGAGTAACTATTACAGGTAGCTAGGTAGGCCCCGACCTCAGGGCACGTAGGTGTTTTCATTGGTAAGTAACTTGTACCAGTAACTTGTAAGTGGGCTACCCAGGCTACCTACCAGTTACTGGTACAATTAACTTACCAATGTAAACGGAGCCTTGCTGAATCATAAAAATCGTTCCTCTCGAAAACAATGCACAACATTTTATTTGACATATTCGATGTATCTTTTCATGCAGACTCACCTTCTGTTCGGTTGTACCGCCAGCTAAACAATATCCTGTGTACGATATTAACGAGAAAAAAGAATCTCAGTTTTATTGCACGAGTCCTATAATAATCGTGTATCACTAAAACCGTTAGTGACGATAATAAATTTTAGCAAAGCTTCAACGGTCGCGAATGTGTTAAATTTACCAAGAATGGAACGCGGATTCCGCCTGGACGCCGACAGTGTGTCCTGAATGGAGTGATAGCGAATCGTAAACGAGCACATAAAGATTTTGATAGTTGCCGGATGTTGCACAACGGACGACTACCGGTGCTGTCAAACATTTTCGTGGCTCGCGCGGGTTTCACGAGGCCCGCGAATGTACAGGTTTATAGCATCGATTGCACTTTTACTGCTTTATTTTCGGAACCGTATCGGGGTCGCGCTAAGCAAACGGGGACTACCGAAAACCATTAAGACTATGATGGGAAGTTGCGAAATCGCATTCGCGTGCGCGTGACGCAACGGACTGACGTCGGGCCCCGTTGACAATGACACGATTCCCAGCGAATCGACTTCCATAATTATTTGCAAAATCGACCGTTTCTTCTGGGAACGCACCGGGAGCGAATTTTAATTCTCCGTCCGTTCGAGACGATCGTGAAACTCTCTTAGGAGGGGAGGTCACCAGTCATACGACCGTTTTTTTTTTTTTAGACGAACCTCACTGTCAGCTTAACACATTGTTGACCTGCTATTTTATGGAAAAACTAACGCGTGTCGTCGACTGTTTTCGTAATTGAATACTAAATTTGAAATGTGAAGTGTACAGGTCTAAATATATTTCAATAATTTTATTGTATTTGCACGCCATTTGTTTACATGAAACTTGGTACGTGTCTTATATGTGTTTGTTAACTCTCTATAACTGAAATTTTTTTACATATGACGAAAATTATATATTAGGTAAATGATAAAGTTAGTATTGCGGAATATAAACATAATAATAAGCAAACGGACTCCTTGGTGGCAGTATAGTCGTAGAATATAATTGCACGCAGTGATAAATAACTGAAATAAGACTTAAAAAATGTACTTATGTAAATAAATAGGTATGAAACTCCCAGGTCACATTGCGTTATAGAAGGTTAATACTTATTCCGAGTATGATAGGCTGCATAGCAGTTACTTATACGCAGTGGTACAATCACTTTCAATATTCGATCTAATCACAAGTATTTTCTACGTTTTTGTTGCTCTTACATCAGAATCGTACACCGAATATAAAATATAACAAGGTAATGACGTAATTTCCACAATTTTAGGATCTGCTTTTCTGAGTGAGCGTTTAATTGTTCTTCAAATAGTCGTTTCACTGGAACATTCATTTATTTATAGGTCTAATTATATTATTATTAATTCCCATTTAACAGATGCAATTCGAAAGTCTCCCTTAATATATTTTCCCTTAAAATCTATGATATATTTGTAATGTCTCAATGACTTTTCGATTGCACGCTTTCCGACATTATGCAGACTGTAACTTATCATATCGCAAACGCTTCAAGGATGAATTCAGCACTTAATAACAATGAAATTGTTGGACATACTTTGATCTAAAATATATGGAGCGATGGATATAAACAAATCCTAAACGTTTAAAGGTTTCTAGTTCGAATTGTTTATGAAAAATGATTCAAACATTAAAATTTCGAAGTCGTCGGATCGTGTTCATAATTTTTAAATTGTACGTCCTATCAAAAGAAATGAAATATATTAATAACTTTTTATACTAGGATCAATGGTTTATTCGTTAGAAGTCTCTCGGCCAACACCCGATATATAGGATCAACAAATCTTTATAATTGTATTTGGTTTTCAGAGTAACAACGATACTATTGTACCATTCTGCTTCACTGAAAATTGCTCTAATGGTCTGTGATACGTTGTTCCTGGAAGATATTTCATAAATCGTTTTCGGAAATTCGCATCGTGACATTGCAATCTCAAGCGACAAGAGGTGACATAAACTTTTACGATGTTGTATTACCACTTCATAATATTGAAATTAAAATATCTCCTAAACCACTGGATTTTCAACATAAACAAGTCAGTAGTTTTTTATAAGGAATAACGCGATGCACCGATTAATGGATTAAAAATTATATGATACGATTTAAAAGAACGTATGTAACTTTAATCTGAGCTTAACAGTTCCACCTAGCAACACCCTGCCTGCATCTCACGATGTCTCCCTCAGTCTCCAGCAACCCCCTGAAAGCATTTTCTTCCACTCACCGTAATTTTCGAAATGTTTGCAGTAGTAAATTAAAATCGGACACCCTGTACATTTCACAGTAACTGTAACGTTGATTTTCTTTGATGGATCGAAGCGTTCGAATACTTACGAACGGTACCGTACCTATTACAATGACGAAGCGTTCAATCAAGCACGCGCAAAATTTCCGCACGCGGCGTGCGCTGGTGTCGAAAGTCTCAGGGCTGAAATCGTCGATCCCTGAGGACGCGTCAGAGAGCAGAGGACGAAAAGACTCGCGAAAGCGACGGAAATCGATTATCGTTCGCGCCGTCCGAAGCGTCGCAGACGCGTAAACGTCACGAGGAAGAATCACGCGCGGTTCATCGTCGGATTAGAAGTTTTATTGCCTCGGGTTCCGAGGCGTTCTCGTTGTCCACGGGACGAAGAATAGCAACAAGAAAAAAAAAAGAAGAACAGAAAGAAAGAAGGAAGGAAGAAGAAGATCGCAGAGAAACAGAAAAAAGAAAAGGAAAGGAGTGTCCCTGTCTGGAGCCTGCGGCCGCGAACAAAATCTGCCGTAAAATTCGTTTCGAGGCGGAAGATATTTTTCTTGGAAATGAATTCAGCGAGCGTCGCTCCACGACGAATGTGCATCCGGCTTAATGCCCGGTGCAGAACGAAGAATGCCGCAGGTATCTCACGTGGAATCTGCGAAACCGTCGTCCCCTTTCTCGCCTTCGAACGCGGACCACGCAGCCTCGGCCTCTCTTCGCCATTTTTCTTTTCTCACCTTAAGGCCTCACACGCACACGATCCTTCTTCTTCTTCTTCTTCTTCTACTTCTTCAGGGTTCTCTGTAGACACCGTATAGTCCTCTTCGCCTCTGCTCCTCCCGCATCAACCGGCTCGTTCTTCTCTAGCGGACCGTGCATGGGCAAAAAGTATAACGGCGCGACGAACGATCAGACGACCGCGCCACGATGTCGACAGACTGTCCTGCGAATTTTTACAAGCCGCTTAGCAATTAGTCACCCCGTCTTAGGGACGATTTCGTAACGAGCCGCTGCCAGTCCCGGCGCAGGAACAACCGGGGATACCGTGATTTTCTAATTTCTTTTTTTTGCTCGAGCCACGATTCGATATGTGGCTGCGGTTGATACCTCAAGGATGCGTGAGTGTGAATGTTTGTTACGGGGGAATGCGTTTAACCCTGTGCAGTGTTTAATTATTTTTATAGTGCATGACAGGATGGTTAAGATTACATTGAAACAGATCCATGAAAAATTGCCTCAGAATTGTAGAAAAACTAGTGAGTCATTACAAATATAAGTATGAGTTCGAAGATAATTATAAGTTTGAGTGTGAATATGAGTAAATTGTCGACGATACGCGGAAACCTGAAATTTACAATACTGATTGTGTTAGTAATTCTGGTACAACTGAAAAGTACGTGATTCCTCGATAAAAAATTTTGAAACATGATTCGATATCTGATTAAGGTTGATTTGTTCCGTTTGGAACGTGTGAATATTTGTTTCTAGAGAATGTGTTGCACCCTTTGCAGTCTTTAACCCCTTCACGTACGATTTAATTCTGAATATTTTTGCATATGGATACGATTTAATTTTCACACGCCTGTAGGTACAGTTCGTGGTTGAAGGGAAACAACATGTTTTAGTTATTAATTAAATATTTTAGTAACATGAAGAGTATGTTTTTGAACATATATCTAGTTTATTACAAAGCATTATAGGAGACTGAAATTCATTAGGTTACTGTGACGAGCCAGACTCGTCATTTGAGTCGAAGGGGTTAATTATTTTGAAAGTGTATTATAGGAAGTTAGAACTACATCGAAGTAGATCCATGAAAAATTTCATGAAAATGTTGAAAACCTTGTATGAGTTATGAAAAACACGAGTATGAGTATAAATCTGAATGTGAGTGGTGCGTGAGCATGAGCGTAAGCATGAGTATCTGAATATAAGTATGAGTGGCTGAGTTTAAGTGTTTCAGTGTGAGTAACTGAGTATGAGTATCTATGTATGAGTATCTGAGTACATGAGTATATGAGTATCTGAATATCAGTATTAGAGTGCATGCATACATGAGTGTCTAATCATAGAAGCAATGATTATGAATATAACTGCACAACAAGCATTAAATACGAGTACAGCAGTCTTCATAAAACCGCTCATGAATCAACTCTGCAGCTCACAGAAAAAATTGTGACCGTTATGCAGAAATGTGCGAAGTGCAAGGCGGTAACATGCATTCACGAAACACCCTGTCCGAATCGCACGGCCTTTACACGCCTCCACGGCGAATCGAAAGGTGAGGAATAATCGAATCGATCTACAAATATAGATTATGTGCGGTACGATGTTCACGTATGCGACGAGCATACGGCGGATTTGCATTGTACGCGGTTCGAACGCATTTAACGTCCACGTCATTTCGACGCGTGTCGTGAATCAACGAGCCGAATGAAAACCACCACGGTCGCGCCTCCATTCACCGTATCGCCCCGGCTCATTGATGTATTCCCATGGATACTTATCTCCGTGTGTTCGTATCCGGGAATTCTTCTTCGTTGCTCGTGCTTTCGTAAACAGCCGCGACGCTCTACGCTTTTCCATCTCAATTATGTTACATCACGCGGCTAAAAAGCCGCTCGTGGAACTCTCCGCGCCGTGAGTAATTTCTTCCTCTTTTTGCTGGAACTGCATGTTAAGCCGTCGACGCGTCGGAGAAGCGCGAACGTGAAACGACGCAAGAATACGCGAATTGTCCGTCGGTACGGGTGACGCGTGCATTCATTCGTGGATGCCATTAGTTCAGAATTAATATTAACAAGCACTTTTGGTAAGGTCTGAAGACGCCGGTAAAGACGTACGAAGACTATACCGCGTGTTTCATCAAAGATCGAACACCTATTTATCACGTTTATTCTTGAAGGTACAAATAAATGTTTCAGATGTAAATTCATGTCGTTAGTTCAGAAATCATACTAGTACATACTTTTGGTAAGGTTTGAGGACATCAATAAAAACGTATAAATATTATACCGCGTGTTTCACCAAAGATCGAACACCTATTTATCACGTTTATTCTTGAAGGTACAAATAAATGTTTCAGATGTAATTTCATGCCGTTAGTTCAGAAATCATACTAGTACATACTTTTGGTAAGGTTTGAGGACACCAGTAAAGACGTATGAAGATTATACCGCGTGTTCCATCAAAGATCGAACACCTAATCGCCACGTTTACGCCAAATGTTTTAGATGTAATTTCGGTGGTGCAAAAGAAAAATAATATTATTACACACAGTGTCCCTGGTATCTCTGGTCAAACTGTGATAGTAAGCTCCACGAATGAAAATAAATATTTGTTCAAAAGTTATAACAAAAACATGAAATATTAATTAGTATGGTACAACGTAAGAGTAGTTGGATAATATTTATCTAATATATTTAAGAAGCCATGACTAATAATTGAACTTGTTGTGGATGCTCAACGTATTGTAGGTTTCATATAGTCGCCTATCGTTAATCTTCTACTATAAAACGTCGGCTGTGTTTGTTAGTACAAGGCTGACGTCTTTGAGAAAGGGAGGATATTAACGTACGAACTTCGTATTAATGTTAGTTCATTTTAATCGATGCATTGTTTAGACCTTCAACGATGTCGCTTGTTAATATAGCTCTGTAAATGTAATACAATAATCGTGTATCACTAAAATCGCCGGACACACAATCAATTTTAGCAAATCTTCAGCGATGGACAATTGTTACAATTCGGTTCAGGGGGATTATTTTGTAACAGCGCTCTAGCTTTGAATGGGATAACATGAAACGATACTTCGTATTACAGAATAGTTTTGCTCGACAAGGTACAGGATGCACTGAACAAAACTGTTTCCTTGTCTCTCGAGAGGAATTCCTGTAAATCGTCACCGTAAGTTACGAAGGCGTTCGATACGATTATTTTTCGCCAGGATACCTGCGCTGTCCTGTAAATCGCGTTCGAACGACCCGAGACAATGCAAGCACGTGTATTCGCATTCTGAGACACGAAGCGCCACCTTTCGCTTTTTACCGATCTCCAAAGCGCGGCCGTAGTCCTTCCAAAGGATTCCTTTTGTCCTGTGGCTGCAGGGTGGAGTCAGGTTCCTCGGTCTCTTTGAGGATACATATTGGCAATTTTTTTTGGAAAATCTAAACAACATATCTTTATGAAACTTTGTAGATTCATTCATACACATTCATACTATGTTCATGAATTTTTGTACATTGTTGTTATGTAAACTATAGTAATTATTCAGCGGGGAAGTAGACAGGTTGAAAAGATTCTTATCGGATTGCTCGCGCGATAACTGCCGGTGAACTCATCTGAAATTTAAAACTAGAAAAATTTTTTAACTATTACCAGTGTAGCTAGCAGCTGAAATACGGAAAACGAAAAAAACGATTTTTGACTAAATGACATCAATCTGGAGAATGAACATTGCTCTTTACTAATATTTTAACCTTCAAATCACTCTAAAAATCATAAATATTAATGTATTTAGTTTGCCGTAGTTCAATACTTCTGTTGATGTTATGACAAGCTCTTGCACTTGTTAAAATAATATTTACAATTTGTTTCGTCTTCATTATGTGCAGTGCTTCTTTTGTATTTATTTGAAATGGGAATATGTAATTGGTTAATTCTTATTCCACAAAATATTTGTGGGAATATTAACCTAATTTTGTTCGAAATTAATAAAAATGAATAAAAGAACTTTGCTTTAAAAGAAGACTCACATTTTGCTACAATTTTTCAACTTTATGAAGCTCTGAATGATATTAATTTACACATTTAGTAATTTCTTGTAATTTCAGTGTTGTAAGAAAAGTGTGTCCTGTCTTTAAATTATAATTTATTGTTTGTTGATTGGTCAGTTTACAAGATATTTTGTAAACCGTCTGAAGAGTTATAAATCTGAGAAAAACACATTTAAAATGAGGCACACCGATTTATACGGCCATGCGCCGTTCAATTTGACACTTATAATTCAGTTACTTTTATTAGTTTCAAAACAAAATTTTAATACAATATCTTTTAAGCTTTATACTTTTAAAAAATGCAAAGAAATCGATTGTTTGGACTGTCTAAACGAGAAAAACCTTTGAAAACAGATTGTTCATGTAGATATAACGTACCTACTTTAACTATTCTCTTGTCTACAGGGTGCTCCCGAAGGAAATACTTTGTCAGTCAATTCTACATGTATTTTGTAGTACAAAATGTCACATCATCGTATGTTTGAATCTCTATGTTTATCGAGATATAAGCATCTTAACACTTGGACTCTGCTTTTGGCAAATAATCCCTGGATATTTATATTTACATTTTCATATATGAAATTAAAAATTTCATTTTCATCGTTCGTATCTGCCATTAAATAACAAACCTGTATTCTTAACATAGATATTGAGTGTACACTGAAAAATTATTCTACGTCACAACAATAGAAAACATAATAACTTTTATCTAAAAATTGTTACACAGTTCAGATTTGTTGCGATATTGATACCGAGCCATTCATATCATGATAACAGCTCAAAATCAGCTATATTAATTAGATATTTAAAATTAGCTATAGAATCTGCTGATAAAGTATTTATATTTTTCCCCGGATCACTTTGTATAATGATTTTACATACACTTGTTTACAGGTTGATATCGCACAACGAATTCTACTAGCGATAATAGCCTGTGCCTATGTATCAAAACAACGAGTTTGATCCGACATATTTCACCAAGTGACAGAGAGTTTTTAGAAATATGTAATTTTGAATATTATACAAAGTGTGCACAAGTAGTACAACCATGTGGTAACTTGGTAACAATCTCTATGTAGGAGCGTTCGAAAAATATATAATATACTATTATGGTCTCAATCGGTTCACTTGTTCCAGTTTGCGTGGGTCGCATGCGCCCCACTCTGGATTTCCCGTTCAAGCCATTTGATATTTTCTATTAAACGAAGTATCTCTGTAATATATCTCTAATTCGTTAAAATAAAAATATTTGAATGTTTCATAATGTATATATTATAAATAATTCATTCAACTATTAGACTGGGCAGTGTGGGGCGTACGTGACGCATGATCACAGAACGCGTCAAGAATTTTTCATTTTTATAAATATATCATATTAGCTCGTCATTGGTATTCGTGATTCTTTTGGAGACAAACGAATATAATTTCTTAAAGTATCAAACATATTGTTCTCCCAAGAAGGTTCAATAACAATCGACACCCTCCTTATGACGCACTTATAATTAGAGGAAAATTCCGGTACACTTGGAATTTCCCATTATAAACGCATCTAAGGTTCGAACGGTCTCGGTCTTTTCCCTAACAATAAGTACAGCTTTGAAAAGAATACAAGCGTACCCACTGGTAATGCATTGATCTCACATGCTGGTCATTTCTGTACGACCCTTTTCTCCTTTCTTTTCTTGTATGGTTCCCCGTGCAATATATCTTACTGAAAAATAATTAAAATGTAATAGTAGACACCAAAACTGTTTCAAATTCTCAAATGTATTCCACGAGATTTTTAGGGTTTGTAATATTTATGTAACCGAAGAAGGAAGATTAAGTGTTGGTGAGTCGACCAGCAAACAAAAACGTACCAAACATTTCCATCTTCCTAACACAATTACCTAAAATTTTCAGATTGATTGTGAGATAATTTTAGGATCAAAAAGCATGTCTAACGATCAAAAGGTGAAGATGTGTGGGTGTAGAGACGAAGAGACGAAGAGGTCGCGTTTTATGCTCGCCACTCTCTGACATCAGTGTATCCGCTGAGTGGTGCATGAATAACGTGGTAGTGACCACATGAAAATTTATCAGGGAAATGTATCATCAATATTGAACACATGTTAATTAATCGTTCCATTAATCTCGTCGATAGGTTCCAAGCTTGAGGTGTCAGGCAATATTTCTTTTTCTTATAGCCACTCCAATTCGATCAGAGTAAGTCAGCATCTACGCCTCTTAGTCAAATTTTTCTGAAATATGAATGTAATGTTATGCTATATATCAGAATTTTTTCAAATTTCTAAATGAATTACACGATAGCTCCATGATTTGAAACCTTTCTAACAATCACCACATTCGCTGCCAAGAGTATTCTAGCTGACTTCCTGTTCATGGCAATCACATTATGCGGAACAAGAATAATAAAATATGACACTGGATCATAACAACGAATTGTGCGTACATATTACAAGGAATATTATATCCGTTTTTAATACTACTAAATTTAATCATAATCTAACAAATGCAAGCATTTGCACGGTTCTAATATCAACACGTTTGGTCTTCTGCCGCGAAAACTAACACATTGTGTATACTATTTCGCCATGAAGAATAGCACATATGGGATTACATATGTGGCAAAAACTGTCACGTTTCAGCGCGTGGTCAGTTGAAATTGTTGAAATGCATTTTGCATCAAAAAATGTAATCTTTGAAAATAATGTTTAATAAATAAGAACTTCATCTAATCGCCAAAAAGAAAAAAATATGAAAATTTTAATGTACATAATTGAAGTACGGTAGTTTAATGTTTAATAAATTACCGGTCCAGTACTAAATAAAAATTTTTCTATCCACTCCATTAGAACTTGTCCCTTTGTTTCATTGAACCGAAAAAGAGTTTCAGTAATAGCGTAAGTTTGCCAATGAAACAAGGACGAAAAAACGAAACATGATATTTTTCGTGACAACAAAGACAAGCTTGCTGTTTTTCATAAAACAAATGAAACATGCTGCTTTTCGTAACGCACGTCGAACAGTGGCTGACAGCGACGGTCACCTATGACTATCATAGTGTTATTGGTGACACGATTGAACATACAATAAACTCCGAAAAATTGACATCTCCCAATGAAAGTCACCTAAAATTTTCATTCAACTTGTATGGTAATTTGAAGATGAAAAAGCATTTCTACCAATCGAAAGGTGAAGAAGTGTGGGTGTAGACGACGAAGAGACGAAGAAGTTGCGTCTCATGCTCGCCACTCTCTGATACCGGTGTATCCGCTGAGTGGTGCACGGGCAACGTGGTGGTGGCGGCGGTGCCGGCAGCCGATGGTGGTGGGAATCGCGATAGTGGTGGTGGTGCGTGGTGGGGGGAGCACCCACACGCGCGGCGCGCTCTCGCACACCTCTTGGACAGCACAGTCATTCGCGACACCCACCGCGATCGAGGTATCGTACACTCGACGACGCGAGTTCTCTCTCGGTTAACCCCTGTTTCTTTCGCGTGTACACACACACACATCCGCACATGCATGCATCTCGTAACCACACAGCCATACACGGTTGAACGCTCTGGTACGTGTACGTGCACAGGGTTCAAGAATTCGTGTGCGAGCGAGCGCTCGCGCCAGTGCGCACTTGTACGATAACGCGGTACATCGAACACACACGCACGCACACATGCGCACACGCGTGCACACACACGGTCAGATAGGAGCACGGGTCCCGCTGCGGCAGCGTGGTCGGCTATCCCCCATAAAAGCGACGGACTCGACCGGCCTGCGGACAGTTGTCATTGTTGACTACGTCGGCGCAACGTGTCTCTTCGAAAAGTCGATCGGCAAATCTCTGATCCTGACCGACGTTCTCGTCCATCGACACCCACCCTCGATCTGAATTCCGTCGTGCATGCAGAGACAAGAGACATGTTACGCGATCGCGAGCCACGGCACGACAGCCAGCCGGGAGAGCAGTGAACAGGCATGGTGCGAACGAGATCGAATCGACGGTTCTGAGAACCGTGCGTTCGTAATCGGAACGACCGATTTCGAAGAGGAGAGAGAGAGAGAAAAGGGGAGGCGATAAGATCGACGATCGGCCGTCGGCAGATAACGCGGTGCGATTATCTCGAGCAATTGTCGCCGAAATCGTCGTCGCTGCTCGTACGCACGACCGCACGACACGTTACGCGGATCGAAGGAGAGGCTTGTGAACGAACGATCCCCCGTTCGATCGACTCCGATTCGAGCATAGAAGGAACTCGGTTACGGCACGTGGTTGAAAACTATTCTAAGAGAAGAGGAGACGGGCCGGTGATACCGCGTGCGAGCGCCAGACAGAGCGACGCTTCCGCGAGACGAAGACGCGTCCTGTCTCGTCTTTCGTCTGTATAGAAGATCGCGCGCACACCGTACACCGTGCGGCCGGTAGGAACGCGAAAAAGCGTATCGCGGTGGCGCAAGCGCCAGAGCAAGGAGCTTTTTCGAGCGAGCCAGCCGGAGGAGAGACGGTGCCGATGATCAGATACATCGGATTCAGTGGCGGCACGGGCGTAGAGAGTCGAGCAACAGCTTTCCACCAGTCAGTCACTCGCGATCGGCTAGTCAGTCACGCGGCGACCGTGTCAGACGCACGCTGCTGCTGGTCCGTTGGTTCGCGTGCTGCTCGGGCATCCGAAACGGTGAACGAAGTATCGGAACGGCTGAGAAATTCATAGATCGCCGAGTCTCGAAGGCGGGCACACACGGTGTACGTACATCGTATGCACGCCGCGGAAAATTCGCCGCCGCGCACGCGCGATGCAACAACGTTCGACGAGGATCACCGATATTCGGCGTCGATGATTTACACGAGCCGGCACGAGAGACGATACCTCGGCGACGGACGATATATCGATCGATCCACCGATACCCGTGCAACTCGTTCGATCGCGTAAGGTCGCGGTGGACCGTTCCTCTCGGTCGTGTCAAATGCACACCGGCTTCGCGGAGAAGCGGACGACGAGGATCGTAGGTAAAGAGAGCGAGAGGTGCGTGGAACACGGGACGGTTGAAACGAAGGCAGAGGGAAGAAGAGAGCGAGTAAGAGAGAGAGAAAGAGAGAGAGAGAAGTGCCAACCGCGTCGCGACTCGGCTCGCTCTTTCGTGTCCCTCTCGTCTCTCGAAACTCGTCGCGCTCGTTGTGTACCGCCTTATAAAACGCGCGCGCAGTAACACGGAACGCGCGACGACGTGAACGGTGAAGGAAGAGCGGCGGGGGACGAGCAGGAGGCAAGTCTAACGCACTGTGCACTCGGTAAAAGCGAGAGAGACCGACCGCGAAACAGAGACGAACGACGGAGAGAGAGAGATAAATAGACGAAACGAGCGGCCGGGTGAGACGGAGACGGAACGAATAACGAACCTGCGTGTACCTTAGCCTATTAAGCCGTTGGATGCGCTCGTTCAACGTGTCTCGAAACGTTGCACGATACCTCGTGTTATCTGCGGTAAATATTGCAGCCAGCTCGGCCTCCGCGGGGCCACCGATTCTTTCTAAACGTTATCGTACGCGATCCGCGTACTTATCATCGTGATCCTCATCGCGCCCGCCGTGTCTCATCCCGAAAGATCTCTCGTTGATCTCGGTGTGTCGCGAATGCTGGGTACCGTAGAGGAATCAAGGTGGTGTGAGAAGACAGTGGCGTACGAAGTGCAGAAAGTTTTGTGCAGTGAGAACGGTCGTTAATAGACCAGTGCCGCGGCTCCGACGAACGGAGACAGCGGACGCGTATAAAAGAATAGAGAGAGACGGCGGTGGATCGGGAGCGACGGAGAGAAAGAGATAGAAATAGAAAACAAGAGAGATAGACGCGGAAGGTGGAAGTGAGACGGGAGAAAACGCTATATGCGTTGAGAGGTACGGTCCGCGAGTGCCAGGGACGAGAAAGCGAATAGGAGAGATACGTGTGCGCGCGAGAAAGATAGAGATAGGCGGAGCGGGTGAGAAGGAGAGAGACACAGCGAGAGGCTGAAAGCTGCCGAGATGCGTTTCCACGGTGGTCTCCTGTTGTCGATCTTGCTTATCGTCGTTTCTCGCCCTTCCAGCG
Source organism: Macropis europaea (assembly GCA_916610135.2). Taxonomy (NCBI): domain Eukaryota; kingdom Metazoa; phylum Arthropoda; class Insecta; order Hymenoptera; family Melittidae; genus Macropis; species Macropis europaea. The sequence goes on along the minus strand of OU744345.1, from coordinate 15,838,082 downwards.
TGCGTGCACGCAGGGTCGCGCCTTTGATCGAAGACGATTCGGCGAGGAGGCCTCATCGGGCTGCCGGTAAGTCGCCATTGTTCGCCACTATTGTGTTCGATCTTTTCTTTTCTTTTCTTTCCTTCTCTTTTCTTTTCTTTTCTTTCTTCCGTTTCGCATGGTCTCGCGCGCGGTCGTGTCGTCGTCGTCGACGCGGCCGGCGCGTCCCGTGTCGCCGCAACGGCGAGCCGATTTCGTCAGAACGCGAGCAGTTTCTTTTCCTTTAAAGGTTAGAGAACGCTCGAAAATACCGGGCTTCACCGGGAGCCGCTTTTACGTAACGAGTGTGTCGCGCGAAAAAGGCGGGAATCGAACTCTCGATCGGACGCTTTGAATCGCGACGCCGCGTGCCAGCGTTCGCCGGCGGGCGCCGGAAACGGCCGGTGTAACCGGAAGCTGGGAACGTTCAACGAGTTTCTGTTTGCTCGAATAAGGATGGTGAATTTCGCTGAATTTCTCGGCTGAGATCGTTGAAGTGAGATTGTTGCGTTCAATGTGTCCGTGCGAGTAGTGTGTTAGGTCTTTCCGGGAGTAATGTCGTTTTGAAGCTAATCTCATGCGTAAACTAATAATTAGAATGCTCTTCTTTACATATAAAATTCATTTTACGTTGATTTCCAGCGAACAGTATCATAGGAGTATATTATCAGCTACAACATTTCTGAAGTACATAAATAGGTAATAATTTGATAACTGTAACAAGATTCTAAGAATGTGCTGATCATGTTACTTACATCATCATGATATTCTTTAATAGAAGGAGAATTGATGATATTGTTGCTTGTAGACTTCTGTTCTCGTAGTTTAATTTTCATTGAGAAATTCGTAATGTATATCTTGTAAATCTCACCGTAAGCACGGTCAAATCTTTATCGAATGAAATTGAATAATATTTACTTGTAATATAATATATAATAATATACTCGTTTAACGTATATTTATTTTGTGCTTTGTCAATTTGAGTAATATAGTGTTTGTAATAAATACTTCTAACATACGAACAACTTAAGTAACTGCTTAAAACAAATCTGTGAAATATCTAATTCGTACTCTAATGTTATTTACTTTTTTAATACCCCATTATCCAAGTTCAAATACTGTCTATTATCAGCCTTGCGTAACTGACGTTATCCACATGTGAATCGTTACTTTATTCTCTATATCTTTGTTGCATTTATATTTTATAGTCCCCACTAGTCTTTTAATTGTGTTTGTTCCTCATTTCTATATTCTTTTATATTAAATAGATTATCCCGTAGATGATTAAATAAATAGAGTAGAACCTCCCGTATCAGAAAATTGACTGTCGTTTATCTACACTACTGTCTTCAAAATAGTAGTTTAGTACAATTTTGCAAAATGAACAACTTGTGACATGAAAAACGAAAAGAATAAATTTCTAAATTTCGATGAAAATTCATTAATGTCCGAAAACTCTGAATTGTGCCGAGAATAAAAATTCAAAACTGGCTATGTACGAGTTGTATAAGGACAACAAAACAAAATTACACGATACACATGTATTGTTACATGAAAACAGCGACTCCTTCAATTAGTTCCCACAATCAATATTTTACTGCATTTGTATATTCTTTATGCAACAGATAAAACATTTCTGAAGAACGAATGTTTCGATAATCAATCCAAGTGACCCAAAGTAGGAAAGTCGTTAATTCAAAAAACAGCAATTTATTATCTGAGAAAATTCCTACCGACGATTAACACTCTTGGATATTAACAACAGTGAAGATACAATAGTCTGTACAAATCTGACTGAATTTTTTACGATCGACATTTCGGTTAATCGACGTTATAAGTGAATTTCAACACTCGGTACGAACCGTGAGCAAAATATTGTATCGAATTTCTATCATGTCCTGTACGGTAACCGTGTACGCGTACCGAACAGTTTTATGTATTCCGTTTGCTTCAGTTCAACCTTTCACACTTCAACCGTAAATCTCTTGCTACCGACTTTTTGCTGTATACAAATCGGTCTTAAAGTAACATGCGCGCGGAATTCCGTCGAAAAACGCGACGTTCGTTTTACGAGAAATTCAATAGCAAAGAAGTGAAAGAGGCCTGTTCATGGATGTCACAAGCAAGCAGGAAGTGATGTACCGGTTCTTAAACACCTCGTACTGACCCAGATGTTAGAACAAGTTAATAGATGTGCATTGTACTCGCGTTTCTGAGCGAGTGTACTGTACGACAATTTTGAGCGGCTCTGTTGACTCTTCCAGTTTGTTTGACAGGTCATTTTGAATGAACAAGTTCGTACATGTTGCAGCTATTACTCCACTCACTATTAATTTATTTTAAAGAAAGGTTCAGGATGCAGTAGACAGTTTTGTTATTTTATTTTCTTGTTACATAGTTTCTAAAGATATTCGAATTGACGGCCTTTCAGCTGAAAAACAAGATTGTGCGTCGTTCTAGTGAAGCTGACTATTTCTGTAGACCTTTGATTTCATACAGACCCAGAAAACGAGGTTTAATAAATTCAATCTTCTTCAGAGAATAGTTATTTAACGCGTTCAACTCGGCGTGACTTACTGAGAAATCAGTCTGCCTAGTGTTTTATATTAGAATTTATAAAAAATGATTGTGTGCTAATAAAACTGGAGGTCGGACAAACATCAGACCATCCAACAATTAATGTTCTCTATTTTATAAAACACACGTTAAACAAATGTAAATAAATTATTTCATTTCATTTTGTTTTGTAAAGACTGTACAGTGCATGTGATCTACTTTGTTTAGAATTTTTCGATGAGTACTTACTTTGGTTACCATAGCAAAGACCTGTAGCTGACAATTTTGTATATAACAAGCAGTTTTAATAGAAAAATATGATAGCGTTCGTCACACTTGAAATTATGTTTCAGCATCCGATATAAAGACAAATTTTTTGTCATAATAAATGTAATAAAAACGGTAGGAGAAGTAGCGAACGCTATGTGTTTACAGTACATGCTGTACAGACTAATGATAAAGTTAAATTTTTGAATTAGACCCAATAAGACATTAGCAACAATAACTAATAATAAAACAGGACAATTATAATAACGAAAAGACATGCGAACGTGGTCTCTCTCGCTAAAATATTTATTGTACTGTATTCACTCTACTGTCTCTATAATATTCCCTCAAAAGTAGCATTCCAGCGACTGCATTATAAACCCAGCACAGAGTTGCATAAAGAGGTAGCATACACCGCGTGAATACGTTGCACAAAAGGATAATTAACATCCCGGGTGGGACAGCGCGAGATTAAATCGCGTTACTCAGAACTGCCCACAATTTTTAAGCATAAATTACGCGTTGATTCAAATTGTGAACGTTTACTGTATTTCTGGAATTTTCTATGTAATTTTTTGGGGCCGCGGTCAACCGCAGATAACTGAAACCGTGAGTACAGGGGTTTCACTGTACTACCCATTTTGGTACTCCGACAACTTTTTAGCTGATAAAAAATTCAGTGATACTAATTCGTTGAAATCAACCTCAAATGAGTTGGCTCAGAACAATAAATATTCGTTGAAGGTGGAATCAAAGAACCGTTGAAGTAGTTGAAAAGGAACTACAATTAATATTCAGTATCTTGATAATTAAAAGTAACTGCATTTGTTAATTTGTTTACGTCTGATGTAGATATGTTTAAAAACATTACCTATGGGATGGCCTGACAGAAGCTTCATAATGTGATTTTTAAAACATACAAGCTTATACGATTCATGTAGAAACATAAGATTTAATCATTACAGACATGAAAATATGGATCGAACGTGTTAAAAAAATCTTAATGTGTTCGGTAGATTTTATATTTTGTACAAGAAAGTGAAAGTTGATCTATTGTAATATTGTTAATATTATTCTTCATGCCAGCATGAAAATTCGTCATGAAAATGTATCAGTTGTACTGAAAATCTATCGTTTCAATATTTCGTTTCTTTCTAATCACATGAATTCGATCACAGCAAATCTGACGGTTGAAAATTCTGAATTCGTCGAGTTGGTCTATTGCAATATTATTAATATTATTTTCCTTCGCGCCAACATGAAAATTCACCAAGAAAATATGTCATCTGCACTGAAAATTTGTTATCGTCTGAATATTTCCCTTTCTTCTGATAACCCCACTCCGATTGCAAGTGAGTCGGTTGAAAATTCTGAATTCGTCGAACTCCCGATAATTCGCAGTTAACAGCAGGCTGGTACGAGGCTGAACAATTTGAGGAAAAATGTTTCGAGAGGAAATGCGGTTCTACAGCCGGTGGGATTAATTACAGTTGCTTCTAGATTACGTAGCGTAATACTTACCTTTAATAACGATCGGGTTACCAGGCGAATGAGGTATCGAATTCAGAGTCTAGTAATCAATTTAATAGAGGAACGCCGAAAAAAATCGGAATAAGTCGCGCCGGTTCCGTAAATTAGCCGGCTAATTGAACGGTTAATTTAATTTATGAATATCGAGGGCGGCGGGGGGAGTGAACAGGTTTTCCCCGATCGGGGTAAAAAAGAGTTTCGGTCTGTTTAAGAAAATTTATCGCGCCTCGAGCTCGATTCGCATTGCTGCGCATTACGATGAATTCTAATCTGTTTCTTGATTTGTCTGATTCGTCTTGTTTTGCCTTTCGTTCGATGCGATTTACTCTTTTTGCGTGTTCCTTTTTATGTAAAATGTCAGTTAACAATAAAAACTGTGAGTTAGGTTCGATATCTGTATGTTAGTTGAACCACGCACTTTGCATAATTATTTATGAGTGACTCACGGAATTGATCAAATGTTTTCATTAGTGTTTTTCTGCTTTAATCCCAGCGCGATTGATTACAAATATTCGACGCGTATTTCATGTACTGCTTGTTACAGATATCATAACATTGCTTTAGACGATTATGGCTTGAGAATGTGTTAAATAAATGAATGTTGAAATAACATACTGTATAGATTGTATAAATGGCTTCAGAGGATATTTTAACAACATATTACGACGTATGTTTAAATGTATATTTATTTTCAATGCGTTACAATAAAAAAGTACATAACTTTTTATTTAAAAAAAGGTCGTTGACCTGGAGAATTTAAAGAACAGAAATGTCATTGAGAAGATGTATTTTAAAATATTTATTCGGATTATGAAAAATATTAGAAACACTATGTGTATTATCCATGAATTTCTATGTTTGGAGATACAAGATATACAATACAAGATAAGTAAGAAGAGATAATTGATAATTTTTGAAAGAGAATGCCGACAGTACTTTTCGATGAGCCTAATGGATATCAATTAGATGCTTGCCTGATATTTCTATTTTAATTCTGTTTTATATTTACAATACATTTAAAATTTTTAAAAATTCTGGTATCTAGTTTCAACTCTACTATTTATTACAAATTATTACAGTTGGAGGATATGAGTACATGCAAGTAGTAATGAATTTTAATAACATTATTTTGAAAATTATTATTAGCATTATATGACAAAGGTTCTCTTATTGTTAGTACATAGACATTTTATGGCTGAATACTATCAAAGAATGAACAATGATATATAACGGAGAACAACGAACGAACAATAAAGTGTTAATAATAGATTAACTACCAATTACATACAATGCAATTATTTCTGTTTAAATCCTTTTCCTTTCATTTACAATACTTCTAAAATTAAACAAAAATTCTGATAACTACTTTCAAGTGTTCACTATTTATTATAAATATTTTCAATCACTGAATACGAGTATATTCGAGCAGTAATGAATTTTAGTAACGATAGATACTGTTGAGCACGTAACTCAGGAGGCCGTAACAAAAATAAACCAAAGAACACTCAAGAAGAGAAACTTATGCATTCGGTGTGATGGAACAAATTTGTGCATTTCAATGTTCTTCGGCTGTGCATACATTGTATGGTGTACACATGTCTCCTGAAGCTTTTAAAGGTTAACGGAACCCGCGGGTCATCGCGACGTTATTTGTCAACGCGAGTGCAAAGTATCGTGCATAAATTACGCATTCATTATAGTATGAATATGCAAACACACTTAACGTTAACGATACGGTACACGTAGTTGGAACGCGGCGAAATTTATTTATTTCACTTTGCAGGCTTCAAATTTTCAGCCTTTAAATAGCTGCTGCATATATTTTCAACGTAATTAAACGACTTCTATTTTAAAGTAGCAGTGCACTGACGAGGCATGTGACTATGGCTTCAGCAAACAGTCAAACTCGCAGATTTATAATTTGTCTCTCAAATCGTTAAGAAAATGTAGAAATTTTGTAACAGAGAATTTATGAGAAACTTCTACCCTCATTTCTGTATACTTAAAATGGATTAGTCCCATAGTTGGCGGTCTTCGAGCAATATTAGAAATAGTTTGGTTGTTCAACGTGCCGGAGGGTCTTCGAAAATCATTATTGTAAGATAAGTGTTTCCAGAGGTATTATAAATGCCAGTGGGTTTCACAGTTTATTTGCCCTGGAATCTATAATACGTTAACATAATATTATCTTTTTAAAACTATTATGTGTTAACATTGTATCAGATCATCCCATCAATAATGTCATTCGTCATCTTACAAAACATATTTTAAATAAGTATGAACATATTATTCGATTTTATCTGAGAAAGATTTGACTGTGCACCTGGTGGAATGTCAGAGGTGCATAATTGCTTTGAATTGAAATTCAGTGCATACTTTTTATCTGTGAAATCGAATCATACGTGAATTGTTATGATAAAGATGGCACAAACGTTCAAGCTAATTAACTGGAAGCCTTGAGGAGTTTAGTAGAGTTTTTGCGTGAATTACAACAGCCACTGTGATTGTTTTACATTTCATAATGTACGATATTTAAGGAGAGCACTTTTTCTCTTTTACTTTATGAGTTTAAGAAAACGTGATCGCGGAATTCTGTTTACTGTTACGTGATGTTTGTCACGTAATTGCGCAATGTTTTTGTAGTTTCAATTGTGAAGCATATCTCGAGCCTTTGTCGAGAGTACGTAGAACAAGGTCGCCGTAATGAGACGTGGCGTTAATTTCTAATAAACCGATGAGCAACAACGATCGATCTCCAACTTGCGTATTTTATAGACAAACAGAACGACCGCGTCATTTATTTCTCGAAGAAAAGAAATATATGTATTGCCAATAAATGACTTTGAACGATCTAATTTGAGCGTCTCTGCTATCGTTCCAATAATCGAGGTTCTACTGTACTATTTTACCATTTGCCAAAAAGAAGGTGTCTGTCGGTGCATGAAAGTATTTGTCGGAAGGTGATAGAATAAAGGTTGTATTGTGTGTTGGAGAATTTTGCGTCAGTTTTCCGATAGATATTTAGCATTTACAATACTCATTGAATTGAATAAAATTTGAAGCAGAGTATTCAAATTGAAAATTTGATAAGAAAATAAAAAAAAGAATAAGAGGTATGTATGTTACACAGAAAAGACAGATTGACACATCTTGAATCAGTTTGGGTTTTGCCTCCGACTTACTATAAATCACTTATAAATCAAGCGATACACAACATGCATTCAGGATACAGTTCTTCCTATAATACTATTCCTATAACACTTCCTATAATAGGAAGAACTGTATCCTGAATACATGTTCAGTATCGCTTGACTTATAAGTGATTTATTGTAAGTTGGAGGCAAAACCCCACCTGATTCAAGATGTGTTAATTTGTCTTTTCTGTATAATACACACCATTCTTATTTTTAAATCTTCTTTTTATTTCTCTAATTGTTTATATACCTACCTATAGAACCACAATTCTGATGTTCATCTCACATAAATAAGAAGCAATCTTCCGAAATGTTCTTCCTTCCAAACTTGTACTTCTCATCAGATTCAAACTAGACCTTTCAGGATCACAATGCCTCCTGAAAATTGACTTCCAATTTTTTCTCAGAAAATAGTAGAACAAAGATTCCATTCTACACCATAGGATTTTGCATGGGTACTCCGACAGAAAGCTTTGTGTACACGGTCGCGTTGGTCCGTGGATCGTTGCAGAAGAGAGATCTAAGTGGTCCGTTCTTCTTTATAAGGATCTAGCAGTGTCCAGTGTCGTCCGCTGCCGCTCTTTTCTGCTCCTCTTTCTCCTTCCGCCGATTCCGCGGCCTCGCTTACTCTCGTTTCGTACCTGTTCCGCGTGACTATTGCCTTATCTAGCGTCTCCTCCGCGGTTCGCTCAATAGAATCCGCCACCTCGAAAACCGTATTTCATGGCGATCCGAATGGAACGCGAAACCGTCCCCGGATCATTTTATTTTGCAGGAGCGAGAGAAACCGGCGCGCGTCGCGTCGCGCCGCGTCGAGTGCTCAGATACCGCTTTATCGCCCGGTGACATCACATTGCACCACTTTATTCGGTTATCGTGTGACAATAAGAAAAAAAGATGAAACGAGAGCAACGATATCGCGGTGAACCAAATTAACCGATCGTCAACGATACTATCTGGCGACTGGCTCGATTTTGCACGTCGAACCGATGTTTCCTGTCACGCTGCACATTCTGTGGATTTTCCGAAATGATCGATAAAGAATTAATTCTTTACACGGAATTAAGTGTAGAAGTATGCAGAATATTTGTTGTTTGTACGAAGCTTCCTTTCTGGGGATAGTCGATTTCAATCCTTACTGTATAAATGCATTTTTGGTATATTTAAGGCTTTGAGTGCCGTATCACCCGTATCTGGGTCACAGATAGACTCAGTCATTATTTATTTGATCATGTAAAATATTAAAAATATACCTAATCACCTTTAATAGAAGCAGTAAAAAAAATGGTGAATGTTACTGATATTATGGATTAAAAAATGTAAAATTCATGGTTACGTTCATTTTGTATAAAAATTGAGGATGTTTGCCATTTTCAGTTAATGGAGCGTGCCACTCAAAGTGTTAAATCGTAACCCTGAGTCATTTATGTCCGACGCGTCTTTCAATGGCTAAAAATGTTACAAAAATCTGTGATAGTTCATATAGCTCCTTTGAACATTTTAGGTAAAGATTCTAATAATAGAGTTAAAAAATAATTTGTTTAAGTATATTATTATTGCAAATATATAAAGTAAAACATGAATATCTTTGCAACTAGTCCGGACAAAACTGTCCCACGTTTACGGAGTAAAGGTTAAATGTTCATAGAGTATAATTTATTATAACAGAGCACTAGAACAGGCTGTTCAAGGCGATTGAGTGGGATTGCAAAATGAGTTCTTTTTTTTTAAATGTTTCTTAATATTACTTCTAATTGATACTGTAATTTTCGAACACATGAAGTGGAAAAAGAAGAAGTTGAAGTATGTACCAAGAAATAATTTTAAACGGCCCAATTTGAGTTTCTAATAATATTTCAAATTAATATAAGCAGCATCAAGATTATTTACATTGTCCCAATCACAGAGCATCGAAGTATCTCTTTTATTTTCAACCGTACGGAAAAATGTTTTACCCGTAATTTGGATATTCGAAATTTTTTCCAAAAGACATTTTTGTTCACAGTAGTCGACATCACCGATACTTGTTGCCTTAAATGCTCATACTGTTTTCTCTTACAACTTGCAGTTGACATGAATATTCAGCTGCGAATAATATAATCGCAAACAGACCTTAAACTCCAAAAACTGGAAAACTTCGAAACGGAGTCAGTACAGTATGCAAATTTATTATTCAGGTTAACAAATGTTCATACAATTCTATAGCCTCGTTGTATAATTTTCCAACGATTAAAAATATGTTTAACACATTTCTTTGTATCTTCAGAAGTAAGAAAGATAATTACACATACCGTTTTTAATAGAACCAAATCCTGTTAAAAAATGGTAAATCAGTTTGTAGGTAAAGTTGTACTATATTATAGTAAATACACATGTAGGTAGGGGAAACACGATTATCTTCAAACGATCGCTTCTATCTGAAAATTAATTTGCCTAAGTTGCTGTGTAAAAGAAGACACACAACTGGATTAGCCTTGAACACTGTTGTAAGTAGCTTAATCCCTATTGAAGGGACACAAGGGAAAATTCCCGAACAAACAAACCCAGCCGGCACGCAACACCTGTACGTACCTGCCTGACCTACCTTGATTGATTTCTGGTGGCCGTCTGGTTAAGTACACGACTACCTGTCGACCCTGATAATTTCCGTATGGATTACCAGCCGTTTTTGGCCCGCGTCGCCCTTGTACATGTCGTTCTTTAATTCGACGTAAATGGTCGTTGAATGCAACCGTTTAACCCTGTACAGGCTTTACAGACAATGACAACAGATGTTCGACAATGCTTAATCCCATTCGGTGCTTAAACGGTAGGTGCGTTTGGGAACATAAACTTGGGATCCTAAGCAAATGGGACCAGCTGTATCTTTTGAATAATTGTAGATAGGTATTTGACAACACTTAATCTGATTGCGAATGTAACACTTGGGATCCTGAAGTATACAGGATATTCCACGCAATCGGGACCAGTTACTTCTTTTGAATAATTATAGATAGATGTTTGACAATGCTTAATTTCATTGAGAGCATAAAACTTGCGACCGTGAGTTATACAGAATATTCTGCGCAATTGGGACCAGCTGTATTCTTTTAAATAATTATAGACAGATATTTGACAATGCTTAATCCCATTCAGTGCTTAAGCGGTAGGTCAATTTTAGAATATAAAACTTGAGATCCTATGTTGCACAGGATATTTCACGCAACTGGGACCAGTTATGTTTTTTGAATAATTATAGATAGATATTTGGCAATGCTCAATCCTATTCTATGCTTAAATGGTATGTGAATCGAGCATATAGAACTTGGCATCCTGAGCTTTACAGGACAATCTATGCAAGTGGAGCCAGCTCTATTCTTTTGAATAATTATACACAGATGTTTGACGTTGCTCCCACGCAGTCAAGACCAGTTGTATTTTTTAAATAAGTATAAATAAAAAAAGTGTCATAAGGAAGAATTGAATGACGTGGACGTTCGTTACGACAGAAGTTTTGTCACTTATTTTGGGTACACTGTGTAAGGTTATACTCTTATGAGTGGGGTTTGTATATAACAATGGCGCGTTATTAGTAACGTTTTGATTACACAACCCGTACAGTTGATTAGCTACGGTACAAACATAAATACAAATAAGACAGCAAAATCACAATGACAAGGTAGTTCAACATTTTAAGGGATTATTATAGTACTTACTGAATTGGACGCAAATTATACATTTTGAGGCAGGGGGTAAGAACTTGGTAGGAAGTATAGTAAAAATCGCAAGCTTCATATATGTTTCTCGTCAAGGGCATTGCCACCTAGGAACCACTAATTCTCACGCGGTAGATTTTTTAGCATTAACCATTTCTACACATAATATTACAACAGAGCTGTAACAACACCGTATGTGAAAAATTTGACTACATTTAATATGTACACACCCTAGAAACGATATTATAACGACTCACTGAAGAGTAGGCGAACTTCTAGAAGCTAGGCACTATATAAAACTGTGGAAGTATTAATTTACAAAAAATAGTACAATGTTATTATTATATATTTAGATCATTGCAATTTTTATATTATATAAATAACTCCTTTCCAATGCTTCTCGATCGATCGGCAAATTAAACCTACACAAAGTACCAACACTGTGCAAGATTTCAATTCAATCGGTGATCCGAAGGACTTGCAGTCTCCTTGTCGACAAACATACCATAAAATCAACAATAAAACACACGCAAATTGAAACTGAATTATTAATTTATATCCTGCGATTAACGTTAGCAATATGTCTCTGCAGAAGAAAAAGTCCGTTTCCACGGTCCGCAACGTGAATTCCCGCGGTGACCACGCAACCAAGGATTAATTACCGTGCTAACGACCCGTCGAACGCGAGGTAAAACTTTGTGCGGGCGAACGCGTCACGGCTTCCGTAAATTACAAACGGCGAACGTGCAATTAACGTTTTAATATCGTCCCGAGGAGGACCAGGAGAAAGAGAGGAAAAAAAAGAAAATCGACCAATTTGCGTCGCCGCGTTCGAGTACCCGTACACTCCGCTCTCCCTCGTTTATTCAGCAACCTTAATTATCCATTTCTTCGGTTTATTTATTCTCGATAAATTCTTGATCAACGACCCACCCTCCGGCGGTGGCGGCCCCCGGGCGGTATATTCAGGTAGGTCTTACCTCGGCGAGGTTGCTCGTTCGTCGCGTATCTGGAATGCTCGTGTGAGGTCGCCGCAACCGCATTAAGTCGCGTCGCGCATGAAACTCGTCGTCGTTCAGCGTCGCCGACCCGGCAATAAAGACTAATTGAGATTAGCGCCGGGCGTGCTACGTTAAGCAGGTGGCCCGAGGGCAGCTAGAAAGCGGAAAGAGGCGAAGACAGCGGGTGGAAGGAGGAAGAAGATGCGGCAGGACGACGATGACACGTCCCGTGGTTCGATACGCGAGTATCGTTCCAACGGAGACCGGACACGGAACAGCGGTTACGACTTAATGCATGCAAACGTGTGGCGATTTGAATGGATTGAAGCGTGGATTTTTCGTCTTTTTTTGGATGTAAGCTAGCATTGACTGCTACGGTCATTTGGCCAGGAAGTAGAGTTTTAGGTGGGTATTGAATTACTGTGTGTGGACGGTCACGTAACAGCCACGGGTCTAGAGTAGGTTTACCTTGGTGGTCGGACCAGAGCCGTTGGAAAAGATTTATTTACATAATGTCGATATTATTAAAATATAAATATACAATCATGATATTGTGCTGTATTTTGGGAATTATAGCTTCCAGTGTTATCCTTTCACCTAGAGAATTTGATAAACTGAGAGTATGGTCAAGGTTTAGAAAGAGACTCTAAAAGAAGGTTCTGAGATTAGTAGTTTCTTTTTTCGTGGTGCAGAAACGTTGATTATTGCTTAGATACCTAGATTAGGCTCTTTAAGGTGGCTTCTCTTTCTTCCTCTTTTTGTTTATAACCCAGAATCGACTGTTATGATCATTTGAGGGTAGCCTACAGTTTTCTCCTTTTTCTTTGTATGTCACAGAAAATCGACTGCTATGTTATTTCAGTCAACAGCAACACGTAATCACTGAAGACGGTCACTCATCTGACAAGATGCCGTGACCGTACCCAGAGTAGCTTCCATAATCTGACGAGAGCCATTCGTAAGGAATTATTTACATAATATCGACATTACCAAAATATAAATATAAAATAATAATATTGTACTGTATTTTTCAAATTATAGCTTCCAGTCTTATGTAGTGCCTAGCTTCTCGATTCACCTACTCTTCAGATATTTTAATGCATCCAGTAATATTGTGAGTCGTTACAGTATCATTTCCATTATTGTTGCAGATCCCAACCGATTTGTATATTGTCAATTTCCTCTGCACCCTCCTTTCTTCTGTCTTCGCGATTCAATCCCTACTTACTCGAACTCTACTCAGTTTGGCTTCTGTCATCCATAGTAAATTCTGACTGTGTCCAACGTAGCTTAACCCTTGCCGTGCTACGCCAGGGTCTATTCGGACCCAGACGCAGAAATTTCGCTTTGTCTGTTGACTCCAGTCGTCCTTTGTTTATGTTACAGCGATAACGAGACTCGCTCGCCTCGAAAAGCTCACCTCCTGACAGTATTTAGGCGGAATAAATATTATTTTTTCATAACTTTCACATTATTCAATTGTACTGTTACCAAAATTTCCTGTAGAAATAAAGAGAAGTACGACATAATAATAAAAATTCAGTTCAAAATGCTTATATAAGCGAAAATGGACTACGGGTCCGAACGGACCCAGGCGTCGTCGTCCGTGCGGTTACCCGAACCGTATCCGTTCGAAGCTGACGACGCACCAGGTGCGTCATTCAGTAACAATCTGAAACAGCCAACGACGCACCCAGTGCGTTTTGAAAAATATTCGATACAAATAGAAAACTTATTCTGTCTTCTGGAGATCGTTTTGTGATAAAACTCCAGCTTGAAATGCGTTAAGTTCGACGCTCGAACGGTGGCCGGTGTTTTTTACGTGGCAACGCCGTTGATCGTCGGTGTGAACGTTCCGCGTCGCGTCTGGACAACGCCTCGTGATTTACCTACTTAAAACGCGCGCATTGGCTTACTAAACTTCTTTAACGCACAACGGCCCCGTTGTCTTCGTGGCTGCGGCCAATTAGCCGCGAACCGTGTTGCGAGAATCACGGTGAACGTGCACCGGGAATAAGGGGATCGGAGGAGAACCGAGAGAGAGGGCGAGAGGGAGAGAGAGAGACCGCGACGCACGTGAATAAGATCCATTTACGCGAGATCCTTAGGCAACCTTTGCGCATACTCTACGCGATCTTCTCAAGTTCGACGGAAATGCAAACATATTGCTGAACACAATCAGAGGCTTAGGGTTTTTAATCATTTTGAACAGCCTGTCGAGCATCTGCGTTGAAAAACAATGTTATGTATGCATTTTTTTATTCGACGTTTACAGTGTAGAGTGTTTGAAGCTTTCATAATATTTGAAACGATAGTTTGATCCTCTAATTATTTTCAGCAGTGTATATGAGTTCTTTGTTCTGAGATCGGCGTGTCACTTTTTTGCTACTTTGAGGCATTTAAGGTTTACATTTTAATGTGTCTAAAAATATTGTTGCTTACTATGAAGAGATTTATTTGATATTTGTTGTCTCGAGTACTTATAATTGCTTTTCTACAAAAGTTAACGAACCATCGGATTTTTATAAATTATATTATAACATTTTATACAAATTATAGACTTATATTGATTCAAATAATGTATATTTCATAAGTTCGTACGTAAATCATATAATAGGAGAATAAGTAATTCATGTAACATATTTAATATTCAAGGTTATACATCATCAGAAATAGGAGTTACATTCAAACGTTTCTAAATAATTGCATTTGTACATGCACATTTCATTTTATAGATCGGATACGGTTTGACGTATTGAGATTCTATTACATCGATCGGGAAGTTAAAGAACCCTTTAACCGAGTGCCTGTCGACGCCCATGGGCGTTCGATGCAATGCCTCAATACATGCTATCGCGGCTCGGCCGCACGTGGCATTCACCTCGTTTCCAAATAGCCCACACTAAAGGGTTAATAATATTTATATCGATAACTCCTCTCAGAGTGGGTGTCCAGTGAGCATCGAACGGACGACAGGGCGAGCGCATAATGTGATTTTTGATTAGCTGCATCGATGTGCGTTTTTCCTCGGTTCGCCGCACATCGAGCGGATAATCTTTGTACCCGCGGCGGTATGACGTTCCTCGAGGCGCGTTACATCGATGTAAATTCTATTAGGTCCGTTTCGATCCTATTGTACGATCGGCTGTTTGTATCCAATAATAGCCCGGTCGAATAAACAGGACGCGAACGGCTTGTCCTTGATATATCGACCTCCTTACGAAAGCTCCGGCGTATTTTTAATTCACGAAATCACTTGACCGGCAAATGACTGTTTTACTCGGGGTTACAACACACGGACGACGTCGTGTGTCCGTCGACCGGAATAAAACGATACGTAAATCGTGAATCGCGCGAAATGCACGGCCGGTCATTTGATTCGTCTAGCGACGCGTCTGGGATATTTTTTGCCCCGCGATATTTCTCGCCGACCGTATATATTTCATTTTTCTCGATGCCACGTATAGAACCGCTTCTAGAGCAGCGCGTCAACAACCACTCAAAACCGCCGGCTTTATTTACGAGCTACTTCTCCTTTGTTATTTATCACGCGGATTCAATCGTCCGGATAAACTACTTCAACAGTTCTTTTTCTTTTTATTTACGATTTGTATTCTCGCGCTTTCCTCGAACGATCGTATCGCGTTGATACGCGCGTTCCGGTTGGATCGATTAATACGCAGGTGTTCGTACGCGATGATGGTTTTATTCGATTCTTTATTTGTTTATTGTAGCGTTACAGCTTTTAATATATGATTTTTTTTTTGAGTGTCTGTAAATTTCATTTAATGCGTGAATTGTATTGTATAAATGTAATTGTGTAAACTTGATTTAACCACTTTACCGTTTTCATTTTTTTTATAAAATTCGGTCCAAAAATTGTAACTTTTTTTTATTAAAATTTCATATTATTCATTTCGCTTTTATAAAAGCAAAACTCCAATTAAAATTGTTATAACTATGGAGTTTATGTATTAAAATCAATTTTTATTTAGGATGAAGTAATATTTTCACTTAAAATTAGCTTCTTTCAAATAGATACGTCGCACAAGAAATCACGCTTTAGAATGATGGATACGGAAAGAAAGAATGTTCAAAATTTTTTAGCTATATTGTAAACTAGACAAATTGAAAAAAATACGGGCAAAACAGAAAATGGAACGAAGAAACTGAACTGTACGTACGGTGTACGAGCAAAATTTGTAAGTGGTTAATCTAATCACTACCGACAGGTACAACTGAAAACTGTGTGATTCCTTATACAAAAATTAATGGAAATTATGCAACAGATATTTTGATGTCAGGCTTCAGTTTAGAGAAAAACGGCTCTGAAATTTTATTGAGTATGCGTGTACATAATTCGTGTTTACCCTTCGTGCGCTTCTTTGTTCGACTATACATTCAAGATCTTTGGGTAAAAAATACCCCGGGTCTATGGAGCTCATATTTTCGACTTCATAATATAATGAGAGGACTAAGAAACATAGAAATAACCAGTCGTATGTATTATACTGTCATCATTGCGAGAATTTTTTAAATAAATGAAGATACGATGGATCAAAAAAAGACCCGTAGACTGCATTACAGGTAAGGGGTTATCCTACTGCGGCCTGCCTGAAAAATTTATATCTTTTGGACTTAAAATACAGTTTATTGGCAATTTATTCGAACGTATCTTAAGCTTTATGCATTTTGGCTTTCACAAAATGTTTGCTGCGGTCAAAGGGTTGACATGTATTTTATAGAACAGGGAACAACATTGCTTATAGAATGATCCGATAACTAGACTGCGGATGTTTATGCAATTAGAGCCGCTAAGAAGCCAATCTGATCAACTCCACTTTTAGTCAATTTCATAATTGCATAAGGGAACGTTTATGTTGGAGCTGCGATAAACGACCAGAGCGGCGATGAGAGCGAATTCGAAATACATTCTATTGTTTTATAATGGAAGTGTTTACATTGAAGCAGCGAGCAGAGCTACGCTTACCAGACGAGCTGCACAATGTTTACGTTTACTACGTAGAGTTTTTCCGATGTACCATTTAAATGGTTCGTCTTTGCGAAATCTTAAACGACTGAAACTGTACTATTATCACAGCTCCACTATAAACACACCACAGAAAAATATTTTTGAGCAGCTTTTATCACCACTCTGATCGACGATCTTATAACTTCTATCGCAGCTCCAACATAAACGTACCCTTACTCTAGTACATGAATGTAACATCATCTTTCTCTACTTTCCATTTTATGGCATTTTGATGCAATTATAACATATTGAAATATGCAAAATATATGCAAGCTTCACTGATGAACTATGTTTTTCGCAGCGAGATGGATATATAAGAAAAGCACACAAGTATGCGCGGCTTGGAAAACCAAAAAGAAGCCCATTAATTAAATTAGGCAAAAGCTATTAACACTTTGACTGTCATGTCGCCCATATGTGGGTGACACTCAAATTCAGTTGTAATTTATCTGACTACGAATGGTACTAATAAAGATATTCAAGAAGGTGCAACAGAACCAGTAGAGAACTATACAGAATTACTAACATCATTGGTTAACACGTTGAACGCCGCGTCGGTCACCGGTGACCGACACCTCAGATTTAATTAAATTAAATAATTATTTATTCTCACAAAATTCTTGGCCAACATCATATTGAAACAATAATATGGGAACAGAAGAACACTATTGAGTACTCAAATCTTTTTGTTCTTCACGACTTATATAGAAAATAGTAAATTATATCGTGTCTGACCAGGCATGGCTGTTTTCACTGTGGCGTTCAACGTGTTAAAAAGAGTATAATTAGAGATTATTCTCATATTGTACCGGAGTCTAGAAAGGTGTGTCTATCAGCTTGTCTAGTGTGGCAGTCAACGTGTTAACAGAAATGGCAAGTGTCGTAAGACTTATGGACGGTAATGTACATATTCGAAGCGATTGCTAACCCATCGCTGCGTCCGGGTGCAGAGAGTCCGTCTTCGTCGTTCAGTGGATTCGTTTGCCGTTCTACGTGCAACGTATCAGCTCACGTGGTGGTAGATGTTAATCACGCTACTCCGCATCGCGTGGTACAGTTTAATCGCATGACAAATATATAGACATCTATATTCGCTTGGCTCGAGTCGTTGAATTTATATAGGGAGGAATGTGAGACTCAGCAGCAGCAGCACACCTCAAAGGATCATACGTCGAGTCACGTGCGTTTCGCCGGGACGTGCCTCTCGATTTATGAATAGGTCTCTCGATCCTCTCTCTCTCTCTCTTCCTCTCTCACTCTCTCTCTCTCGTTCTAACGCGCTCTTTGCGTTCGAACGCTTTGAACAGTCGTGAAAAAAAAATACAGGCAACGCTTTGGTCAGCAGTCGCTCCACAGACAATCCAAAACAACTCGATCAGCTTTGAACCACCGCTGAAACACAGGTAATCCTCGTGTAATCTGCTATTCTGAAGCCTCAGAGCCGTGCAGCGGTTTCCGGATAGTAAATTTGTTGGTCTTACTAGTTTTACCAGTTTGTATAGCTTGTATCTATAATTCAGAGACACCCTGTATCACGATTAGCGTACAGGACCCTGTGCGTTGAATAGGTGTGTGAATTTTTTAGTACTGGTTCAAGGAGAATTATATAAAATTGTATAAAATTCGAATGGTTCATGGTGAGTTCTTATTGACCAAAGAGGAGCAAATGAATGTACTGTTTGTTTAAAAACAGTTAATGGAATTGAGTGTTGAGTCACAAAGTGCAATACAGACTTTTTCTTATGAAGGAAGATTTTAGCAGAATGTATAGTTACTCACAAAATTGATCACAAGAATGCGTTATTTCTACATTTTTTTGTTTAATATGTTTTAAAGACATTATTATTTGAAGCAAAGGTCTATATCTGCAACAAATTACACTTTAAGTGTTAAATAATAATTTCGTAATAATTTTTAAATTAAATTTGTAATAAAATCGTAATAATTTCATGAGTTACTGTAGCTGTAGAATTAAAACTACCGAAATCGACTGCTCTTGATACCGTTGAACGGTTCAGAATTTCTAGATCATTATTGAGCTGCTTTGGAGTCATTCAGACAGCTAGACATCGCTACTACAAATCAAAAGAATACTTCTGGAATATGGTTGAAGCTTCTTGGAAGTACATATATTAAAAATAGATTTTCAGTTTTTTATAAATTATTCAGGGTGATCTGAAGGTCGCATTGTCATAAGTCATTGAACTTGACATCATGTACAATATCATCTAGACAAAAGCATATGGTTCAGTGTAAAAAAACATCCATAACCATTAAACATCCTAAAAAAATGATACAGAAGAGAAATTTTCAATCATAAAAAATAAGAAACATACAGTGGCGCTTACGTTAACGAGGGTTAACCCTCGTCCCTCACTTTCCCAGCTGAATATGTCCCTTGATGTGAAATTGATACAATGATAAAAAATCAATATAACGAAAAGATAAATAGTTAAATTTGCAAAACTCTTTTATTTTGACAATAAAAATGCAATTTCTCTACATTCAATACATCCAGGCACAAGATTGTTTGCAACGTTCACAAATAATAAAGTGATGTGCAAGGCATACTGCCCCTTCTACATTCATCGCATTCTTGTGAGAAAAATGTGTCAAATTGACACGAGGGACGGACGAGGGTTACAAAAAAATTCGCTCCACCGTCTTCCGCCGAGGCTTCACGCGAATCGTCGACGAACTGTTTGCCACATAGTGAAAGTTATTCGCGGTAGCGGCGATATGATAAACAAGTAACTCATGGAGCACGATGTTTTGACTTGCTCGAATACTTCGGAAACACGATATCGCGGTTGTTTATTTTAAGAAATCCGTTGCCGTCGTGCGTGCGCGTTTCTGAATCTCCCGACGATCGAACTTCTCTCGTCTCGATCGATGGATCGATCGGGTGAGGTCGACGGAGGGTTTCGCGTATGCACAGGATTTTCGCGTTTAGGTGGGACACGGAGATTCCTCCAAGGCGAAGATAGCCGCGGTTCCTCTTCTTCTCCGTCGCGAGAAAGGCTGTGCATCGTCGAGGAGGAGATGACCGCGTATATTTAGACGGGCTGCAGACACAAAACGACTCACCACCACCTCCACGACGGCTTCTCCTCGTTCTTCTCTCCTTTCTGCGCGCGATCCTCCTCGCGGCTTCTTCTTCCGTTTTTTATCCTCCTTTTCTCTTCATCGCCGTTTCGGTGATCGCGGTGAATCGCAAGGACCCGTCACCTTCGTTTCTCTTCCGCTCCTGATGATACCTGATGATGGAGCGTTGCTGGAAAACAACGGTGGGTTTCGAACGGTGTTCTCATACCTTGTTTACTCTTCGCGGTACAACTCTTCCATAGGATAGAGCATGCCTTGATGTTCAAGGGCCTCATTTCGAACACTCGTGAAACGGCTGATATGTTTGTAAATTACCTGTAAGCAAATGCAATGCCCAGGCCGTCTGTTGAGTCTGTCATCGTCAAGGGTGCAGTTGGTGGGCCCTCAACTGACACGTCGCAGGCCAGGAATTTTGGGCAGCGACGGACCTGAAGACTCTGGCGTCGTACCTGTCATAAGTTAACAGACCCCCAAGTAGTTTTTCCAAATGCAACGGTTAGAAAACGTTTTCTTTGACGAAGAAAGTCTTGGAGTACCTTCGATCAGCGGCAGAACGTTTTTCCGTTTACGGTGTGTGAATTTTGTAGAACCCGGATGATTTAACTCTTTGCACTTCGTTGGCTCCACTATGGGGACACTCATAATATATTCCATAACTCCATTGGCTCCGGTATGGGGACATTCGTAATTTGCATCACAGCCCAGCATGTCACTAATGTACATTAAAAATGATTTCTAAAGGTACTTTACAATTCTATCAAAATCAAAGTAAATAAATTCATAAACTTTGATAATTTTTTCTTATCAAATCAAAACGTATAGTTTTAAAAAATTTACACTATACAAATATGTTGGAGTTGCTGGTCGATCGTATCAACAAATGCTTGGAGTGCAAAGGGTTAATTTATAAAATATACTTCTTTGTATATTAAATCTTACATACCGAAGTGATCGACCCGTTTGGTAAATTAAATTATTGTTGGAAATAGTCTTTAAATTTTGCTAACACTGCTTTCATCTATCTATACCAGAGATGACCACCCGGAGCAAGGCTTGGCTCCCGCCTATCCCCGCTCCGCGAATATTCCCCTCCACGTAGGTTGTCGTCTGGGCATAACCGCCACAAAGAACCGGTGATTGTCAGCAAACACTGCTTATGTCACTAAGCATTGACATGTCATAAATTACGTTTGTGTTTAGAGTCGGTTCGAACACCTCAGTGCATTTTCTTACATTATTTTTCATTGTAACTGACTTTCAACGATCTTGAATCATAGATCACTGTACGCATCTTTTAACTACCAACGTCACACATATGTAAAAACAATAATTTTTCATATTACAGCCACATGAACAAATGAGGTCTGCTCTTAAAGTTTGCAGTGCAGCATGCAAAAATACAAAAAACAAAGCATGGTCTGTGGTGGACGTTTTTCCCGACGTTAATAATCTAAAAAAAAATTGGTCTTCGCCAATAAAGTTGTCCCCTCGTAACATACAGCTTTCATATAAACAATTTTGTTGTATCTTCGAACTTTAACAGATAACGGGGCTGTATCCATTTAGCACAGGAACCCTGTATAGTATTTTTACTGTACCTTTTCTATGTTTAGATAGGTCGGGATACATAAATACCACCATTGTGTTACAATTGTCTGCAGTGTTCCGAACAGTAACATGCTGTACATGTTTGTAGCCTAGGAGCAATAGGGTATTCCATACAGGCTAGGTGTGTAGTAGGCTGTACACCATCCAGCTCTGTGTAAGTACATTCTATGATGTTCGCACAGCGACGACGACGCTTAACGACGCATTTCTCAGAACGTATCCCCATCGTTAAGCGACGCATGACTGTATTAAGAAATGGTCGATTTAGCTTTTCTGGGTTGAAATACGATGTCGTGTCGGACTCGACATAGCATAGCAAAGGGTTAACATGTAAACCGGTACATGACAGAACGGTCGAAATAATTTAAGCACTGATGAAGAAACGAGCCACCGCAGTGACGCTTCGTCCCAAACGTTTCGCAGCAGGCCACCGTAGTGGCGCGTAGCAGTCAACCGGTTGACGAACGTCGCGGTTATAAAATTGATTAATGCGTTGAATGTCGCAGTGAAAACAGTCATATCTAGGCATACACGACATTATCTACTGTTTTTAATATAATTTACAGAGGAGAAGAGTAATGAACCCTTTGACTATGGTGTACTTGGAAGCAAGGGGTTGTCTCTGTGCGGCGCAGTGGTGACAGCAACCGTAAGGATTGCAACGATTGTGACATTTGTTTTTAGCAGATGAATAGCGTTTAAAGGAGCTGTTCGCATGATCACTTAACACGTTCAACCCGGCGTGACACACCGGTGGGTCACAGTCTCCGCTTCTATCTGGCAGCGCGACCCACCGGTGTGTCACACCTAATTTACACCATCAGGCGTCGTGATCCACCGGTGGGTCCCACCTACTTTACATTCACTGCTTATAATAAGCTAAACTAACAGCCGATCGCTGTTAATGAAAACAAGCAGTGATGTAAACAAGTGCCGCCAGAAGAACAACTCACATAATTACACGCTGCCCCATCATGCGGGGTATGAAAAAACGCGCCGGGTTGAACGTGTTAAAGTTGGGCAGCTAAAAAAGGCTGTTCCCAGCCAGTGAGCAGTTAGTGTTGGGTGCATCCTGATCACTTACAATTAGAAGGGAAACTACGGAAGTGGTCGTCTCAGTTTTTAATGAGCTCTTGCGTATTGATAGATCATGTTATTACAAATCTCCCTCCGTGCATGGAGTTGTGTGTAGACGGTCGATAGTTTAAAAGATATTTAATGTAAAAGTTCTGGAAGGGTTCATCTACTCTACTGTAACACCTAATTTCAGGCTCAGGAGCGTGAAGCAATCGACTAGGCGGTAGCTTCGCAGAGTTCCTTTTTGCATGAAATATCTTCTAAATTATTAACCATCTATGCCCAAAATCGTGTATAGGAAGATTCGTAATAACGTGTTCTATCAACATGCAAGAGCTTATTAAAATCTGAGATAACCACTTCGAGAGCTTTCCTTCTTTGCATTGGGCGCCTAGAGACGCTGCTGCAGTCAAAGGGTTAGGTATCCATTTGTACAGACGTGCTTCTACGCTATTCGTGTAATATTAAATTTCTTTAGAATTATGTAAGAATCCATAGCTACTTAATTAAATTGTATCTGAGGGTCACCAGTGACCCCCACGATAGTCAACGTGTCGAGATAGGTCGATACACTCTGTTACAGAAGAAATATTCCCCTGTAATGAAACACACAGACTGGCAGTAGACCAAGAATGAGTACAGCCTTGACGATCGATGCTCTAAAAATAATAACCGTTTCTGGATTAAAAGATTTAGATTCCCGATACCGGCACCGACGTAAACATTCGAGAACACTTTGAAAAGATCGGTGCGATAGAGGCGCGTACGTTTTGCAGATTATCTAGAGTAAATAAAATTATGTAACGGGGAACGATGAAAGTGAGATCCGCTGGTAGATGTGTAACCATTCATTAAGATACGAATATAATGCTATCTGATTGATGATTGAATCATACTAACCGGACAGGGCACGGCAGGATATACGAAATAGGCTGTCCGATCGCATTACTTCTCGTGCTGCGTTTTAGGTGTGGTTTGCACTTCGTACATTCCACGACACGGCGACCCGTTTTGACATTGACACTTTTGCTAATGCCGTTCAACGGCCTCTGACGCACTGACACCGAGTCGATCCGAACAGTTTCGCAGCTGATCATTTTTTCACCTTTTTGAAACTGTAAACCTAATGCAACAAGCTGTTGGACGGCCAGCCACCTTTATCTATGACTATGTCCAACTCATCGACTACACCGAGTCAAATTGTTTACGCGAAACATTCCAAACCGAACACTGTCTGCAAATGAACGCTACCCTCAGTCATCAGGGGCCGAGTTCGTCAAGGCTGGTCATCCATACCCCTTCCCTTTCCCTAAAATATTATATGTACGCCTAGCAATTAGCGAATTCACTCAGATTCTTGTACAACGCCACAACGTATACCAGAATAAACCTCTTCTTCGATTTTAAAAAGCGTTGTACTCGATTCCACGACACGGAATCCAATAAACCTTAACTCTTTCGCTGATAACAAGGCACGTTATCCGATTGACACACGCCGATTTTTATGAAATTTTGGTATACAGCAGCGTCGCGTTAGCTGACCGTGGCTCTGACCATGTCTGGCCAGCTATCAAGGAAGGTAGGGTTCTGGGGAATTCTCAGTATGTTTCGTTTCCAGTGAGACCGAGTGAGATCGGATACCTGGTACGTAATATAGAGGTTCTAAATAAACATGTTTGGATGTAGAGACTAGTAAAATGATAGAAATATTGGGAGGTATGGAGTTCGACCTCTTTGAGAATTAATGCCAGTCTCGGTTACGTTTGTATATTTTAGATACGTAACGTTGGAGACTCACCCCTCGAAGCCAGTTTCAAGAATTGGTAGGGTAGCGATGGTCAGCTAACAAGGCAAAATCACGATCAGCTGACGTGACACTATTGTAATATTGTAAGGGGGAAGAAATTGTTTGGACCAGACTGAAAATCGAACCCAGAACCTTCCGCTTTCTGGGCACGTGCTATCTCACTAATTAAAAGCTATCCAACCCACCACAAATTTTATCTCCCTAAGCTATCACAACTACTGACTACCCGGGTACGCCGGTTATCCGGGTACCCGGGTCTATCTCAAGATAAAGGAAATTACCCGAGTCCTACCCGACCAGTCGGGTACCCGGGTACCCGGGTACTCGCAATCAGAAAAATATCCGGTATGATTCACCCGAATACTCTACTTGTGTTACCCGGTTGTTCATAATATTTCGGGTAATTTATATTTTTGTGTCAAATAATAAAGTAATGAAACCATTCATAATAATTCATATTTATTAGTAATTAATAATTAATTACTTCAGTGTTTTCTTGTTTGTCGCAAAAACATAAATTACATTGGAGACATCCGAGTAATATGAGTAGAGTACTCGACGAGTAATAGGTATTTAGTCTCAACTGTCTCATATACCCGGGTGTCTCATAAGTAACAGCTCTACCCTAAACGCAATACACTAAATTGCTACCGCTTATAGTGTAGACCACGACTGATATTTGACACGTATTTTTTTAATGGCAATTATCCATAATGTATTTCATTCAGTTGGTCTTGGATAAAGTATTAGTCAGTAGACTAGTACATTCTACAAATAACAATACCCTGTGAAGATGTCAAGTAAAAGAACGTTCAAATACCGTATTCATTTGAACAATTTTATGAGTGACTATGTATACGTCTCATCAATTTGACTGCTTACAATTAAGCCGTTTAATGCAAAACTGGTGTAAGTCCATTTTTGCCTATTTGGTTTCAGCATGTATCTTTTATGTATCTTGATTTTCGGGGAAAACGGCATTATTATCTGAAGGTATAACTTTACAGTGGCTTACATAAAAGAGACGTAACATTTCTTGATATTATTGCATTTTACAGAACTTTGACTTCATTCCTCATTATCCAGTACTCAGCTTCTTTGACTTGCACCACTTTTGCGTCAAACGGTTCAATTAGACACAACCGTCATCGAACTCCGTACGATCGATGTCTAAGTATTTCCATGACTGCTGAAGTGCAACAAACGTTCCAGTTCATTGATCGAAATGATACGGTGGTACGTGCAGATTATACGCGCGTGCCACGCAATTTCTTCCGCGAAGAAATCGTCGCCTCCATAATCAATGGACATCAATAACCGGGATGTAATTAAGGCCCACGGTGCGCGTTGTTTCATTTGGTTACAATGTACCTTGCACTTACGCTCGTCCCTGAATATCGGTTCACAGTCATTGCGTTCTCGTTCCTTCGCGTTGAATACCAGACGCGACATTGTCCGCAATTTCTCTGGACGGCCAGACGTTGCGCAGCCAATTTCTCCTCGACACTTAGGCGATATTAACGCATTCTTTCCGGACGCGAGCTGTCCGCGTATCTGCATACAATGTCGCCCGTCGGCGTCATTGTCTTCTCTTCTCGTCTCGCGATTATACGTGGTGTCCTATTGCGTATATACAGGGTGTCCCGTAGCCTTGGGGAACCGCTTCGGCGGAGGTTTCTGCACATGAAAACAATAGAAAAAGTTCATACGAACATTTGCCCTATTAGACCTTGTTTTCGAGTTATAGCGAGCTTCTTTAACCTTCGGGTACCGGATGCTCGAGCAGGGACACGGGCTCCGAATGTCGGGTCATTTTGACCCATAAGAAAAGTTTCGTTATATTTATCCATTTTGAAGGGAGGTTTTGTGATAAATTTTGGTGTTATTATTTTTCCTGTGAATACATTATGTTTTTTTCAATATTTTATCAACCCTTTGCACTGGGGTAGCGACTTTGAGACACCATAATATTTATGTTTCAAATTACTCTTAAAATAAATGTCTTAAAATTATGTTTTATTCCATACATACTACATTGTACACTTTTCATAAGCATCCAACTATTAAACCAATGGTATTCAGATTAAAACAAACCTTCGAGTCAAACTTAATTACACTCGCATTCCTCAGTTATGTACATACATTGCGTGTAGGGGACTTCAAGTGGAACGGGTCAAGTAATAATGATAAGATACATACATATACGTACGCCCTTGCGGCAGGCGGACCATGGGCCGGGTCAAAATGACCCGGCGTTCGGTGTGCGAGGGTTAACACCTTGTATCTGCTTACCTTCACGGGAGGTGTTCAAAATGACCTCCTTGCATCCGAACGCAAGCCTGCAGACGTCTTACCATTGACTTCCCATTTTCACAGACGACGTATTTCAATATTCCGACACCTAGTGCTCTAACGACGCATACGTGAGATACTAAGAGGAAGTGTTTACAGAATTAGAATACAAGGTTCAACGTCAGATATTGAGTTCTGTTTGTAAATACCACTCGGACTGTTCGAACGCGTTCGACAATCGATGGTAAGACGTATTCACGCCTGTATCGAAGCTGCAGGTGGTCACTTCGAGCAATTTCTCTCAAGGTAGATAAACAGCTATTAGAACACAGAACAAGCTAAAACTCGAAAATAAGGTCAAACAGAGCATATGTTTATATGCATTTTTTTTATTGTTTTCGTGTGCAGAATCCTCCGCCGAAGCGGTTCAAAATAAACACGAAAAAGATTTAACCAAATGCAATGAACTTTTTTTTTTAACATTTTGCAAGCGGGAGACTGTGACCACAGTCCTGAACAGAACAAACGTAGAAAGCGGGGGACTGTAATTTCAGTTTGCACGTTACCATTCAATAATTAAATACTAATTATCTGTAAAACGGGTTTTTTGATTTATATAAAAATGACAAATAAATGAACATGCAATTAATCAATCTTTTATATACAAAATTAAGTTCCTTCAAATCAATAACATTCATAAAATATTAAGTTGATTCGCATGCCACTGGCGCAATGACAGGACTTGCCCGCTGCATGTGCAAAAATAGTGAAAATGACGCCCGCCTACAAAGTGTTAAATTACACGATAAAGTCTCAGCTTCTAGACTATACATGCGTTTTATAGGCTACGAACAGGGTTTTGTTTTAAAAACAGTAGAAACGATCTCTTACGGAATAATCCGACATTACTCATTGGCCAACCCAATACAACGCTCGACAGAAACGCTCCATCATCGTCAGCACGGCGTTCACCGAGGAAGTCCATGATGACTCCTTTCTCCCGGTTGACTTATCTGAGAAAATTTCTCTGCGGCACGTCCGGCGCCACGGACGGACGAAAGCTCCTCTCAGCCGACGAGGAAGGCGCCGCCACGTAGGAGAATCGCTTTTTCTCTCCGCGGAATTATTCACGTCGCGCACAGCCTCAGCCGAATTACGAAACGAACGTTCGCTCGTCCCGGTGAAAACAACGCGGCCACGTGAAGCGCCGTTGATTTTTGTAAACGCTCCCGTATATTTTTGTTTCGTTTGGCGCGGAGGAATCCGGTTCGCGGTTGCAAACTTTCCCGTCCCTCTTCGTCGTGACGACATTTCTCCAGGAGAAATCGTACGTACGATTGACAAAAACGACCGCGGCGAAATCTAGGTTTGCTCCGATTTTCAATGAGAAACTAGCGGGCACCGCAAAATCTCTCCGCCGGGGCTCCTGTTACGATCCTGCGGACACAGGAACTAAATCGTTCTGTTGTACAGACAATGTCGGAAGGGATACAGTGAAATCGCGAATTCTGCGGTCTGACCAGCAGACGCCTGTCTGAAGCGTCGCAGCGCGCGACGACGCAGGGAAATCCAAGACGGGGCTTCATCCAGGGCCATACGAAGTGTAATTTTTGGGTTTCTATTATGATGCAGCGAAGTAGGATGAAATGAATACACTCGAGTATGATCGGTTTATTTTAGTCACTTATAACTAGAGTAGACAGGTGGTTATTGTTAGTATTGCGTACTCCTCGAATTAATCTGCTGGTCTGGTACGTACAAAGAAAAAAGAGGAACGTATAGTCGGTGGAAGAGATACAGTGGAATTGTAAATTATGTGAGTTGTTAAGTTTACCTGACAATGAGTTGATTTGTTAAATAAAAAAAGGAATTCAACAGTTTTCTGTTATTTGATCTTGACGTAACTGCAGGTCTGACGATTGATCTTGAAATTTGGTACGTGTGAGGATATTCTAAAATAAGCGCTGTTTAAAATAGCGTGTAAATTATTTACATTACATAAATGTTCTCTATAATAAAAATATGTGATCTAAAAATTTGCACCGTGCACTTACTTTTGTTATATAATGTACGTTTGAATTATTTTACACACTATAAAATAATTTTTATTGCACTTTATATCTTTCTTGTTTAAAACCACGCAAGCGGTTGACGCGACGTTAAATAATAGAAATAAAACAAAATTTCTGTTTAACTCGTAGCGTTAAATGAATATAAATACAAGTCAAACCGGTTAAAATTGTTACACGTTTTCCTTAATATTTTCAGTGCTATGGATGCATACACGCGCCATACAAATTTCTTCGGGTACAGATTCGACACTAGAAAAATTCTTAGTCTTTCTGCCATATACATGTATTTACAATCCCAAAATTCCTATTTTGACTTCAACAATCGCGATTCCATTTAGCTTACATTCTTCTTCTTCGAAAATTTCTTCAAACAGTCCAAAGCGACATGATATACAGTAAGATATCAAATATTCCGTTTACACAACGTCTATCTCTTCCAAGTATTCCGTCGACGAAGGACTAATAAAAAAAACTAACCCGAAAAAACAATCCTTCGAAGCTTCTTCACGGTGCTCTCGCAGCACTTTCGAGAAAGCCTGTCGCGTGCGTAGCCATCTGTCGGTGAGTCCCGACGCTAACCGACCGAATGTAACGTAAAGTCAACCGTACATTGTTAGATTCATTCAGTGCGGTACTTGACACAAATTGGGCGTTGCAGAAATTGCAGATGCACTTAGTTACCTGAGAGATCGTATGTACACGGTTCGACGGTTAAAAGCGCGGCGTGAAATATGGCGGCACCGAATACCTAACCCTTGGTCCCGCAACGTTTGTAATCCGGTTTAATGCACCATCACTTCGCTTTATTACGCGGGCATCGCGCGTGACAGCCAAAACATTGTTGGCACAAAGTAACATGACTGGCGATTAATCACGCTTCGTGTCGTACGATCCTCGATCGAGTTTCCGTCCCTCCTGAAACGCGAACGCCTTCGAGTCCGGAGCCAGAATCATGGGAAACACCGGCCCCGATGGCAATTCATTTCGTTCATGGACGAAACAGAGGAGTTTATCCTCTGTCCGCGGAGGATTAAATCTTTTTTTGAAGTTCTTGGAAGGGCTGCGACGCCGCAAGATCGATAGCTCGAGATTTGTTTGCGTTGGTTTACCAGACCGCAGGATTAGTCTTTGAGCGGTTTCCATGTGATCTCAATATGCTCAAGCAAATTTTATCGCAGACAGTTTCGTAAGATTTATTACAGAGAGCCCTCTGACGTACAATTTAATTCAGATTATTCTTTTATATTGATTCGACGTAATTTGCTCGCACCGGTTGGTATAGATGGTGGTTGAAAGCCTATTATTGCCTTCCAATAACGAGTCACCCTCGTGATACAAAATATGATTCATATGTTACAAATTCGAGCATCTGACTGCCACTTCACTAAAAGTTTGCACTATGAGATCTTCAACTTTCAGGGGGCTGATTCCATTGGTTTCTATTTTTATGAGTTTTCATCAGTCAAAATGTTGAAACATCCTCAGAACAGAGTCTGCATTTAAACATGAGTGTAGCGCAGGAAGTATATTTGCCAAGATTTCGTTTTTGTGTTAAACCTTCAGGCTGAACGTCTTGAAAAATGAGATGAGGTACCGCACCATTAGCTGTAGTTTCGAGGATAGTTCGCACAAACGTTTTTCATTTATCAGAAAGAGTCCAATCGTAAACTTTATCAAGAGGTTGAGGATTCTCCTCGACGAATCCAACTCCACTGAGACGCAAAACAAAGCAACGTATTCTCTGTCACCTACTCGTCGCGTCACCGAGGAGAACCCTTCGCTGTCCGCTTCGCGGTGGAATTCTCATCCAGCTCGTTTACACGGCAATCGAACGTAAGTTTTTTCACCGCAGCATCGGTAGTTTACCGACGGGATGGTGAAAAAAGGCGACGGCCTTCCGTCTCTCCCGAACCCGATTCCTCCCGTCGTGTTTCTGTAACGAGTCCCGGAAAAAAAGGGAGTAGCGCCGCGCGGGCCGAAGAAGGCAGGGAGTCATCGAAAGCGAGACGAGAAATCTCGATCGGATCGTGTGAACCGACCGCATCGACCGGCTAGCGAATTCTCTCTTTCTACTCCCCCTTTCTCCTCGATCTTTCGTGTTTTTTCACCTTTTTCCATTCTTTTTACGGGCGATCTCATCGATATGCTCCGCCACACTTTCTGCCACTTGCACACCTCGAGCGCGTTCGACGGATCCGACGCGATTCGTTGACTTTATTCCTACCGTTCGTCCACATAGCGTGCGTACACCGTCGTCCATAAGTATTACGACACTCATCAAATTCGAGATAAATCTGAAAATGTTCTGAAATCATTGGAAGATTCGAATATATCGTACACTGCTCTGTTCTGTGTTTTAGACCGCCAGAGACACGCACGTACACCCCCGTCC
Source organism: Macropis europaea (assembly GCA_916610135.2). NCBI lineage: Eukaryota > Metazoa > Arthropoda > Insecta > Hymenoptera > Melittidae > Macropis > Macropis europaea. The sequence continues at coordinate 15,806,436 of OU744345.1, read as the reverse complement.
ATAAGAATTAGGACACCTGCTGATCTCACATTAAAGGTGTATTTGATCCAGATTATAGAATTTCCGCTAGTTTTATATGATACTAGCAAAAACATGTAGTCAGGTACATACGGGGTGCATGAGGCGCTGCCGAAAGGCAAATTCCTTGCATCCGGGCTGAGAAACTCCAACTCGGCGGTAGTTTCGGTTAGAAAAAAAGAAGGTACATACGGGGTGTCCAAAAATGCCGGGGCGATTTATACTACGTGTTAATGAGACCAAGTAGATGAAAAAAGTTCATATAAACTTATGTCCGAAAATGCTTTATTCAAATGTTATAAGCGTTCAAAGAGTTATGGGCAAAATTGTACAGTTGGTTTATGAAAATATGATAGAAACAGAAGACCAACTTTGGGAATGTATTCCAAATGCATTTAATAGGATTTCTAATACAGCAGGAATATTCGAAAGAGTTCGACAATATTTTGAAAATTTATTATAACTGCCATAACAATTGATGAAAATCTTTGAACGCTTGTAACTTTTCAATAAAACATTTTCTGTACATTTACTATTTATATATTTAGTTTTCCCATTTATTGCGTTTGACTTATTAAAAATGGGATGAATTAGATCGGATAATCCGAGAGGTCTGCTCAAAATTTGAACTTGATTTGTGGAATCATTTACAACACGCATGAGACCAGATAGCAAATGATAGAATAGAAAGAAATGATCGAGTGTCGTTAACCCTTAACTGGTGACGTGCTATTTTTGTTATATAACAGGTGATGTTGGGCCAATCAGACCCAGTAATCGGCGTAGAGACAGCATGACCCTATAAAAACTTTGAACACAGATAAATTGAAAATCACGTAACAATAAACACGTGCAATCTCTCAGTTTGTTTAAAACGGACCAATATGAGGGTATTTGTAATGACAAGTCAGTGCTAAGTATAAGTGGAGTGTCAGTAACTAACACAATGAACAGAGTCAGATTGAGGCACACGTATGATATCTTAACACTTAACCTGCTGTTCTTACGCCGACGTAAGTTCACAAGTGCAATCATTATTAAATTTACAATTTCTACTGTTTCTTATCGATTTTAATTCACCCTGAGTCCATGAGTGCAATCGTTGTTTGTCAATTTCAAATCGAGCTCAATTGTATCCTGTGCTTTAACTTACGAGTCAGATTGGTTAGTCTCATAGTAGTGTACATACATGGATGAAAATTACAATTTATCTATTTAAAGTAACAATTAAACGTAAGTATTTCATCATTCCAACACTCAGCTTATAGCCAAAACTGCCGATGGCAGGCATTAGTTTATGTGTGAAATGTACGGCGGATTGAGTGTTAAGACATCAGCCGTCCGGTGGGTTCACCCGGTATGTGGTCCTTTGACATCACCTGGACTAAACGTGTTAACCTCCACACCTCGCGTTTCAAAGATTCTCAAACACAATTTTGAGGGCATTCGGTCGAACTTCTGTAGACAGTCTTTTCTCGAACGAAACGAAGATTCTCCCTCTCACGGTCATCGTATTGAGTTAATAGAATTGGCCTGCTGCCAGGCTTTGGTGGCAGCTCAAATCAAAACTGTCTAACATTGTGATCCGTTGTCGGCGGACGGTTCATTCGTACCAACTGTCAAGCTCTCCCGCAGTGGCACGCGTCAATTCTCGAGCCAACAGACCAATCGAGTCGTTCTGTTCGTTGGATAGATGCAGTCTTTGTTTCTACAGTTTAACTCTTTTGATTGTTATGGGCGTCTATAGACGCTCAACAAAGGCGCTTACCGTGTACCATCGACGCCCATAGGCGTTTGGTGCGATTGTTCACTGGGTACCAGTGCAGCTTAACCGCACGCAGCGTTTGCCTCGTTTCCAAGTAGCCCGCAAAATGTTAATAATACAGGGTGATTCTTATAAACTGACCGATTGAGTTTTTTCCAAAACTGAAAGAGATACGAAAAAATCTATAAAGAGCTCTATCAGGATACAGAGAAAAAAATGTAGGGTTCCATTTAAAAAAGTCGAGTTGACCATGAAATATTCTTAGCACCTCCACCTACAACGCGATCGTGTACGCCAAAAGATTTCTCCCTTTCAACAGAACAGCTTTCCTCCAATCGACTTTTTAACATACATTTTTAATCGACCAAAGTATATGTTGAAATAAAGAAACTTAGAATTTTCTACATAAAGACGTTGACTGCCGTGGGGGTCACCGGTGACCGTCACCTTACATTTAATGTAATTAATTAATTATGGATTCTGATATAATTCTACGGAAACTTAACAATACACGCATAACAAAGAAGCATATGCGTACGATTAGGCAGTTAAATACTCATTTCTTCTGTAATTTATATTAGAAATAATAAATTATATCATGTCTGACTATGCATGGCTGTTTTCACTGCGACATTCAACGTGTTAAATTGCGTTTTATTACAAAGAGCGTCCTAAAGCTCTTATTGGAAAACTCTGTACAATCTTTTTGGGGCATCCTGTAGAAGATGGTGGCGAGATGCGCTAAAAACGGTGGCTGAGTCAACTGAGCGAGCGTTCCGGATGTTTAGCCTGATCCTCGAGACCTTGAACGGTGTTTTTACGCGAATCGTCGAGAACAATACGTACAGGGTGAGTCACCCACCGAACCTGACCGTTTGTCAATTGTTTACCTGAGTATACATCTGTTTATTAATTTTGGAAGAACTTTTTACTGTTTTTAAGCATTGTGTTTGAGTATGTTTCTTGCGATTCTCTGAAGCTTGGATGATACAGGGTTCACGCTTGATTATCGCATGTTGTTGCCGGTAATTGATAGGAGATGAAGGACACAGGGCATGAGAAAGATTCATGAAACGGTAAACAAATTTTGGTGAAAAAATGAGACGAATTGTTTGGTTTACTATAGAGAAATTTAAGCTTGCAGTATTTCGATATATTTCGATTTAAAAAATTTCGATTTAAAGATGATTGCTTCTGGAGAAAGGGGGCGTAAAAATCCTGAAACCTTGATGCTTGCTAAAAATTGAAGTAGGTGTATCTCAGTAACTAAGGAATTCTGAACGAAAAAATTGTACCATTGTTTAGAGTGCCAAAAATTAATTCTCGAAATTTAAGAAGAAATTAATGTTAAGAGACTTCAATTTTCAACCCCTAATATGGGATGAAACGTGAAGGTCACAAGAAAGAAAATTAAATGCAAAGGTATCTATAATATAGCAAACGGGATGCAATTTAACTTCACTGAGGTATGTGACATCCCACCTGACAGACGCAGGGTTAACTCAAACGATCTAGTCATTTTTATATCGAAACATGTTACCATAATTCAAAGTGCCGCATCAAAACCTAACACGAAGAGTAATGACAAAAAACAGGGAACGTCCATTTTTATTCTACAGTGTTCAACTTGAAAAAAAAATTAAAATAATATAAAACAATTACTTCTATACTTATTTTTCTCCTCTGCTTAATTAGAGTATGACTCACGTTATAAACAATACAGTTCAATTACTTGAACCTTGTCTCTTTACTGGTGGACTGTGGTATTAAAAATTAATTTTCTCAATAAATCTATTTTGTAACATTCCCTGTTTGCTCCCCTTACCCCTTCACACTATTTTTCAATTCATCCATACTGCACAATGACTCAGAATTGACAAGCATTACAAAAACAATGGAATCCCGGGAAAAATCGACAAATGAATGCAACATTGTATAACGCGATTAGTTGAACGTTGAAAATGATGCATAGCCTGTGCAGCCATACATCATCATTCCAGTTAGAGATTGACCGCGCATGGCGTGTGCTGCGTGTCAGAATGATTGTAGGTTAACGCGAGAAGATTCATCGGACAGTTTTTCCTAGGAAAGAGAACGTGGCCGGAGGCGTCAGGGAAAATTACTCTGGATACTTACGTTTTAATAGCGACGGCCACCACGCCTACGGAATCGCGGAAAATCATTGGCGGATCGGCGTGAACGGCGACGTAGTTTTCCTCGTTTCGGTTCAACGGCGTGAACACGAAGGCAGGCTCGATGGAAACGCGTGAGGATGAATAATGCATTCCTGTCTGACAGTCTGAAGAACGTTCTTCGGATGGAACTGGTCCGATCGATCGCTACCGAGAATCCGAGCCCGCGGAAAATCTCATCGAACGATTTATCTGTTTCTTTTTTCACTTTCTCTACATGAATTGTCCTTTTTTTGAAGCGGTATAAGTGGAGATTTTGTTTATTTCGTGATACTTCACGCTTTGACGTCAGCTCTGCAAGGTTGTAGTTCAATGTTGAGATATTCCATGTTGATTATTTTGCAATTTGAATTTTATTAGTGACTGGATATTTATTGAATTCAGTGACCGATACGTTAATTTTTTCAGTTTACATATTTATTGTTTTTCTAACATTTTAAAGTTATTTATTTTGCACACAAAAATCAGACGATCAGTTGTGTATTCTTCTTCATTCTTCGCAGTGATAATTCATTATTCCATTATTTTTTATTATTCTAAATATTTTCTTAATAAAGAAGTAAAAATCGTGTCTGGTGTTAGGTTATTAGCGATGGCTTAATATTGAATTAAAATGTGCTTTAAATGCTATTTCAAATTTGAGAATTCCAAGTCGGTGCTTACTGCTACTGAAAATGTTTATATTCTAATACGAATGCGTCTTTATTTTCATACTACGTATCCCAGAAATCATTACTGGATATTTTTTACTATTACTTGTGTGAGTACGAAGAAATATGTGTTGATTAAAATATATTTAATTATTTAAACGAATACGATACACGTAACTTTAAATATACAAGCGACAACACACACAAGTGCAAAATGAAAGACAATTTTTATGAACACAAAATGACTACGCTTTGGAAATTCGATTGCATAAATTTCTGTACCTTTTAATATTGCGAACAGGGATTATGTCCTACTATCATACGTTGCAACTAGACTACGGATTTTTATGGAAATATACATTTTAGACTTCGATATTTCCAATTTAAATGTAGTCGATGCAGCACAACTATGGCAGAACTGCATTTCGCGTTTTAAATATTTAAAAGTACATTTCTTGTTCTCTTTACTCTATAAAATGTACACCCTTCACGAACTCGGATATGTTAAATCACAAAAATCTGCAGTCTAGTTATAACGTATTTGTAACAATTTGAAATAATAAAATACTTAGCAAACTAGTAATTTGAAAATAAAGTATCTCTAAAATAATATACCCGAATCCCTTTGAAAATGAATTATCTACCAAATAAGATTCTCTAATTTAATTTCACTGGCCTTTATTTACGATAAATTTACTTGTTAACTTTTATTTAAGCGATTATTCATCAACTTCAGCCGTTATTATTATTTCAAATAAAAAATTCTCGATCCTCATCCGGTCAGTTTCCCCGGTAGCTTCGTGTCAGGCAACACTTTCTCGCGTTTTAGCGACGGAGAATCACGGAACAAATTCCAAACGAGCCACGAACGGTTCTCGGTCACGGATTAACGAGGTTACGCAGAATTCCTCGGGAAAGCGCAGCTCCTCAAGGTTCTAAGGAAGCCTGTTTGCAATCCGCGCACTTCTGGCAATCTCGTTGCAGATGAAAGATACACCGTACGGCCAATCGGAGGGCTCCGCTCATTTCACGAACATTCAGAAGCTTCGATAACGCGGCTTTGATCGTTAAACGGCTACCGAGAAATCACGCGATTTCGAACGCGATTCGAGAATCACAACTGAACCGCGGATGTTTATGCGAATGCACATTCTTATTCCGTAGTTTTAGGTACTGGTACCTGTATAAAGGCTGGGCAAAAAGGACCGAACGCTTTAAATTCATATATTTATCTCTTTAACCCTTTGAACTCCCAATTTTTTTTATTAAGTTTCTTTTCTGTAACTCTATTATTTTAAGTGTTTTATTTGAAATGTACTCCAAAAGGCAGTTGGCTGATAGGAACCAATTAGGTACAATTATGTACCTGAACACTTTAAGGACTTTTCTTGTTACAAAAAGTGGTCATATGCATGTAATATTGCTTATTCTAGGTAAAAAAAATATTGCGAAATATGATACATATTTAAACTGGCAATTTAAAAATGTCGAGTGTGACTCGACAGAGGAGTACCTGTGAATAAAATCGATGTCGCGTCACATTCGACAGAGGAGTTCAAAGGGTTAACAAGGTAGTTTTCAGTGCTGTCAATATTAAAATTGATTTGTTACTAAAAAGGAAATTTTTGGTGCCATTTTAAAAAAAATAAAAGAAGTCGCCCTTCAAATGACGATGAGTTAAAAGATGCAATTTCCAGCGCGTTGGATAAGAATTACTTTACGACTGTGCCTGGTTATCGTACCCCTTGTTTTGTTAATAAATATTAGTGTCAACAGTTGATCCTTCCAAACCGTCTACTCGTCGACTGAGAATGTCCAATATAAAAGCTATTTATTTTTAGTATCTGTAAGCTATTTTCTTTCTTGCATTAATTATTTTGTTAAATTTATTAAATTACTTAATTCATTAAAGTCTATAGGAGGATACTTTAACGAAGAGGCTGTTTAAGGAAATTTATGTATTTGTGAAAGTAAAGTAAAATGCTCTAAATAATAAGAAAATATAATGTTCTATATACAGCTTTCATCGAGTAATCACATAATCTCGCGTAACATCTTTACTGAGCGGTGGTCTCAAACTTTTGGCTCGTAGTGTGTATCTACAGTGGCTCACGAAACTGTTTCAGCTATATTAACCCTTTGCACTCCGAACATTTTTTAATACTACCCAACTGCGTAACACTTTTGCAGTGAAGCACATTGGAAAGAAATTTTTGTTTTGAAAGGAAAAAAATTACAAGTTCTTATGAATTTATTTATTTTTATTTCTTTGGTAAATCTCCTATATTGAACTGCAAATAAAACCTGAATTTTACACCGAAGAAAAAATAAATAACAATTTACACTCGAGATTAAGAAAGTAATAGGTTAACACGTTGGATGCCACAGTGGAAGCAGCCATGCCTAGCCAGACATGCTATAACGACCTATTTTAAATACAAATCGAGAAGGAAAAAAAGCATTTAATATTGAAACGTATAAATGTTACCTTATATTATGATCACAATATCAGTATTGCCCAAAATTACACAACTATTGCTAGATGTGTAATTAAGTACAGATACACACTGCGCATGTCTTCCTCGCGGAGCCAACGTAGTTATGAAATATATTATGAATGTCCCCGTAGCGGAGCCAACGGAGTGCAAAGGGTTAATAGAAAAACATATTGAACTTTAGGAGCGTAAATTTGCATAAACATTCGCGGTCTATTGTAGACGCCAGTTCCTAGCGGCTCACCGTGTACATAAAAACGGAGGACATCCTTTTGTAGCGGGTTCAGAGGGTCCGATGCGAGGGATTAACGATCGTGGAACATCGGTAAATCGTAATCGCGAGAATCGCAAGTGACAGATCCTCCAGATTCCAGCGGCGCGGCGGCGGCCTCCGTGAGAACCGGACTTTAAGGAGCACGTGGGAACTAGGAAGGCTAGGCCGCGGCGGAGTTGGCAGGCGCCAACAGGAACGCGATCGGACGCCGTTCTGCCTTGGTGTCTTCCATCAAACGGGATTCATCTCTGTAAATCATCCGTGACGCTCGCATTCGAGTCACGTAACACACCCACTTAACGTTCACGATATCAACTTTCGACCGGCTTCGTATTGCCGTTGCATTTTCACCTTGGCTCGTGGCCGTCCCCGTAACAGCCCACCAGGCACGTATTCGGCCGTGCACCCAACGAATAAAATCTCAGAAACGGAGGATCGTCGCCGTGTCACCACCGAGAGCCAGAGTATTCTCTCTGATTCGACAGAAAAATAGGTCGATGTCGAAAATAATTATTATACGGTGGAACCTCGATTATCCGAATGTAAGCTCATACGAAAATTCTTCTTCTATGTTGATTAGAAGGTGGTATTACCATTGGTGACATTGTGTACTTCATTTTGTATCATCGTATGTTTTTATATTTTAAACCAAAGGTACAGGGTGGTCCATAAATAAGTTCAGTTCATAGAGATATCTGGACCGTCCTGTGTGTTCGTTTCTGCTCTCTCGAAGAAATGACCGTGAACTGTCTAATCCGAGTAGAACGGTATACAGTAAGAGTAGTCCCGTAAACATGTATTATGCACTGCTGTACAAAGTATGATAAATTTCCGTTGAACCGTTTAACGTGTTAAACAGGTCGATAATATCAATGATCATGCTTCATTATGAAATCAGTCATCCAGTTTTCCAGCGACGTATAATCAATCACCTCGAGACGATTTCTCGAGAAAAACCGACGCCTCGAGTTACGTCAAGGATGAACGACTGGAGAAAAAGTTTCGAAGCCGACACGTACACCGCTGTGCAGAATTCTTATACCACTTAAAATAAGAGATTTTGTTAATTTGAAACAGCGTTTTAATGAAATTCTGAAATTTCTTTCTATTTTTTCATGGAGTGCCTCTAACTGATCAGTATTTTTGATTTCTTCTCCTAGCTTCGCTGTCTGTAAATAATTACAAATGGGTTTGACATTATTGAGATCCATGCCTTGTGGTGGTTAGGCTGTAAGTGACAAGACATCTTCTGTCAAATCGTTTAAATAACACTGTTCAACAAATTTTGACTCTTTCTCAGACTTTTAATATTGACCATGTCTTTCTGATAGATTTTTGTGCGTTAAATACGAATTTGCAAACCGTTTGCTACTATCACCTTCAGTTTTCAAAAACTTCAATTTTAAAAAAAAAACATGCAAATTTTCAACATCAAAGATATTTTGTGTTTTAACGGTAATAGCAATGATTCCTTCGATCTTCAATACGGTGACCCTCGTAGGGGTCATCGGTGATCGACGCACTAAATTTTATTTAATTAAATAAGTACAAATATTGCAATTTTAAATAGAATTAATATTGTAATAAGAAAGAAGGCCAAGGATGTGTAACTGAGTAGTTAAATAATTTTTTCTTGGTCATTTGTGTTTGAAACGGGATATTATAGCATGTCCGACCAGGTATGGGAGTTTTCACTGCGGCAGCCAACGTGTTAATTAGTCGTGTCAGGTCAATGTGACATGAATAAGTGAAAACTGTCATACCTCGTCAGACACTAGCCTTCGTGTGTTTCTTCCCTAGATAAAGACGTAAATCAGGTAATTCTAACTGCGAAATTTCCAGAGGTAAACTGTTGCAATCTGTGAAATTAATTAGCAAAAGCAGAATGTAAACTGCGATATTATAAAACAATAATAATTAAAGCATACGATGCAGCGTTAATTGTAAAAAATTCTCACGTTTGGTTAGTCCTTTCATTGTTGAATTTCTTATGATCTAACGGTACAATTGTGGTGAATTTATTCCTAATGACAATTTCTTTAATACATTCTGCAATTGTGTTTCATTGAAATTTTCAAGAAGCAAGTTCGAAACCGTTTCGAAATTTTATTGTTCACAATATTTTATATTTTCTTCCTGCATTTCTAATAATTACTTTGTTTGCTTCGTTGATTTTAATTTTCTAACGGACAACCAAATGTAACTATTTTAATTACAGTTTAGGTAAATTTTAGATGGTTCTAGTGAAATAAAGCTATCATAAAGGTGCTAACAATTAAAGTCGGTTAAGTTCTAAATACACACGTATTCTTGAAGTGGAAGTAAACAGGAGAAACCTGAAACAGCTTTATCATTATCGTTGTTCTCAGCACAGGCGACATGGTACGTCTGAGCCACTACAGTGGCTGTTAGCACTTTCATAAATTTCGCTTTACTTAAAAGGTTAATGCGAATTATGATTTTAAATAATGTAATCCATGAAAGCATATTTGAAGTACGTAATTGACTGTTGTTATGTCGTAATCTGTCAAATTTGTTATTGTTTTCCACATGTTTAATGCTTTTTTTTTCTAAAACAACGTATTTTTGCACCAGCATTTATATAACATTTTGTTCTTATTTTTACACATAGAACGTGTAGGCACTATTTGTTCATTTCACTTTGGAACATTCTGTGCATACGACAGCAATGAAAGAACCTCATAAATGCATTGAATGGTTACCATACGGGCATGTTGCAACAAAAATGTGTCAAGTAGATACTACAGCGTGATTGTACGTCACCACTTATCTTTTTTACTGCAAATAATGAAAGAGTGAATGTAAATAATTATAAGAGTGAATGTGGTTCAACGATAAGAACTCGAAGATAGTCAAATCTGGAAGCAGTTTTTCTTTATGTCCATTGGAGTTTTGACAGTCATTAGAAAAGTGTCGGAGTGCAGGGTCGTTCACATGAACTGTATTATCTGTCTTTTAAGATATACGTATCTTTTAATTAACTCCATCAGTTCTTTTTAATTCGTTTACAGTAATAATAATAATATTCTTTTATTACACATGGTCCACGTAGGGTGTTGAAAAAGAAGCATATGATACTTACAAAATGAAATAAGAAATGTTTCATCAACATAGATCCTAAAATTAATTTTTCAAATTTGATAGACAATTAAAAACATTTATTTCTGTAGCCCGTGCGGAGGACGCCCATTGGCGTCCAGATAGTATGCTTATTCAAATAAACAGTAAATAAACATGAATGTATTATTGATTTGATGAAGATTTTATTATTCTTATGACATGAATTTGACGAATTTTTAGACAATCGAATTATTTATAACAATTTTGTCATTACGAGGAGTCTTCGGTGTAATCGACGTATACCTTAAATCTTGTCGCACCTGTCAAATTATTATTTATCCAGGCGGTTCAGCAATGTTGTTCTTGACAATAATATGCCTTTTAAAATCAGGTCAAACGAAATTTTAGGCTCAAGAAACCGGAAACATTGATCAGAAATGATCAGAGAATTATTTTCACGTTGTAACGTAATTGTAATTATAAATTGAGCCACTCAGAAGCCAAATTGATCAACTTAATGAATTTAAGAAATTGACTAAAAGTGGAGATAATCAATTTGCTTTCTAATCAGCTCAATTTGTGCAGTATGTTAGTTCCGAGAACAACAGTACTTATGGAATGATCTAATAAATTATAGAAGTGATAAAGAATTACCACAATACAAAATCAGGGTGCGAACCCACCTAACCCAGATTCCATGCGCCAGGTATAGTAATGAATTTTTCTGCAATATGTTTGTCTTGTCGAATGTTATGATAACATGCGTCAGCGAGAATCTTCGTGGCGCCGGAAACGCGAAGGATGTAAGTCGACCTACTCTGTTATCTGCGACACTGACAGACTGGCGACAGGAAAGACGATCGGTAGCTATGTTCTACCATGATAGAATTCAAGACATCCTCAGAAAGGTCAGTCCCTGGTGTCAGGGTTACTAAAAATAACCCTCGTATCTTCTTACCTTCTGCAAAGGATTAAAATGGCTCTCAGACGATCACTATACATATATATGTATCAAAATCTTAGAATATACAGGGTGTTAAGGAAATAAGACTGAGCCATTTTATATATATTCTCAATACAATATCATCAATATTTATTGATAAACTGCACTTACCTCACACGTTCAATATTTATTGATAAACTACATTTACCTGTCACGTTCAATATTTATTAATAAACTGCATTTACCTGCCACGTTCAATATTTATTGAAAATACATGCAGTTTCGAGTTAGCGTTCAACGATGTCTAATCAAACGGAAGCTTATGCAGCTATTATTTTAGCATTATCGATGAAAAAAGCAAACAAGAAAAATGTATAGGTCAAAGAGTAGCTTTTATTGACAATATATAGGATGATTCAGCTAACTCGATCACCTCAGATTACTCGTAAACTATTTGTTACATGAAACAAGTTTGCAAACAAAACTTGTATGATATCAAAGGGGACATACAGTGTAGTAATTAGTTTTTTGTAATTTTGCATTTTTATCGAGACATGGTCACTTTGTGTTTTTTAAGTGTAATGTGTACCATTCGACACTGCAGTTCGAAAGAGTATTGAATACTGAGTAAAGAACTATTAAGGTATATGGGTTCAAAAACCAGTAATTACTGAGATATAATATGTACGCCTTGGAAAAGCAGTCTCTTCCATGCGAACGGCCACTACAGTGGCATCGAGAAGCAGCCACCACTTCAGAATAAAGTATAAAACTCAAAGCCTCGTAAGAAAATACAAATAAATAAGAAATAATAATTGAGAGTATACAATAAATATTAGACGACGCGTCTATCAGGACTAAAACACAAAGCATAATAACAAAAATTAATAGAAGGTATCAATCGTTTTGTTCAGCTGTTATTATTGCGCACGCAGCAAGTGACTTTCATTGAAAGTCTGCCGCAGTCAAAGGGTTAATGCGAGGAATGTTGCTGCTTCTTGGACTCCAGTAAATTTGATTAAAAACACACCTTATCTCGTGGAGCCCATCCTGGGAAACACTGTTCTAAACTATTAGCCTGCTACGTGTAAAAGAAAATAAAGAAGGCGTCGGTGTATCGTGTTCTGTCAGCGTGTAAAAGCTCATCAAGCACTTCAGGATCCTTTCGTGTATCTCTGCAAGGGTCTCGACTCAATCTTCTCCGTGTCCGATGGTGGTTTCACCAGGACAATCATCGTTCTAGGGTTACATCGTGTCGGCGAATCTGCGCATAGAGTACAGTATATTCATCCGTGCATATGGATTGCGAAGCGTAGGTATGCTTATCAGCACGATGCAATGGTGGGATCGGCCAAAAGGCTTGGCCAATACAAATGCATCGCATTACGCGTGCACTGACTTGAAGCCGCAAGGTCGGCATTTCTGACGCGCGCATGACATCACGTAGGCGTACACGATTCGATATATCGTCTATACGTGTAATATACCTTCGACGTGCATCTGCTGCGGCTAACGAAACCGTTCGAACACGCTGCGATTCGACGAATTTTATCGAATACAACCCGGTGCGCTGCACTGAAATTGTTGGAACACTGTTAGAACTATGAGAATTCCTTTGGTAAGATTTGAAATAAATTGGAGAAGATATGCAGACGGTACAAAGTGTTTGATGTGAATCTTGAGGATCACAAAATCAAACACGATGCAATCCGACGAATTTTATGGAATATAATTTGTGCGTTGTACTGAAATTGTTGAAACACTGTTAGAACTATGAGAATTCCTTTGGTAAAATTTGAAATAAATTGGAGAAGATATGCAGACGGTACAAAGTGTTTGATGTGAACCTTCAGGATCACAAAATCAAACACGATGCAATCCGACGAATTTTATGGAATATAATTTGTGCGTTGTACTGAAATTGTTGAAACACTGTTAGAACTATGAGAATTCCTTTGGTAAAATTTGAAATAAATTGGAGAAGATATGCAGACGGTACAAAGTGTTTGATGTGAATCTTGAGGATCACAAAAAACAAAGACGTTGCAATGCAATAAATTTTGTCCAATATAACTTGTGAGTTGTTCTGAAATTATTGAAATACCATTAGAACTATAAGAATTGCTTTGATAAAATTTGAAATAAATTGGAGAAGATATGCAGATGGTACAAAGTGTTTGATGTGAACCTTCAGGATCACAATAATCAAACACGATGCAATCCGACGAGTTTTATCGAATATAACTTATGCGCTGTACTGAAATTATTGGAACACTGTTATAACTATGAGAATTGCTTTGGTAAAATTTGAAATGAATTTAAATAATTGGAGAAGATGTACAAACGGTATGGAGTGTTTAATGTAAACTTTGAACACCACAAAAATATTCGAACATTTATATATTTGGAGATGAAAATAATAAATAGAGGATTGTTAGAGTGGTATATAAGTCTGAGCATAGCTGTAGTTGGATCAACGAAAGAATCGATTTGAAAGACCTCCAACCATTCATTCTGCTATATTTTAGTTATAGCTAGCTTACACAAGCTGTATTTTCCAAATAGTTAGAGATGGACAGGAATGCTATAAGTCAACATTAGATAGTATCCAATGATGCATAATCTGGAAATAATTTTATGCATTTTTATGAATTGGTTCCATTGCATATAATTTTCAACATATTTCAACATTTAGAAATTGTATTCACTGTAACTAATCAGTTTATAATCATTTCCTTTAATACTGCAGGCGTTTAATAGTTTTAATTCAAACGTAAAGCTGAAAGTATAATGGTACGTGTCTGATGACTTATAGACGGGGGTGTACGTTCGCGTCTTCGAGATTTTTATCCGATTAGGTTTCGTCTGCATGTCCTATTCCTTGCGTGTCGCCCGATGTTTCGTCCATCCGTTAGCAAGCGGACATCGTGCGTTCTTTCGTTGGTTTAAAAAAGAGATACAGATGCAAATCGGACATCGGAGGCCTCGATTTATCCCAAGGATGCAGATTATGTTGCTAAAGCTTCGTTTACACTGGACGTCCATAAAGTATGATTGACGCTGCCAGTCCATTCAAGATCTGAATTTGATCGAATATTAATCGAAGCCTTTCCATTCGATTAAATTCTCGATTCGCTACGATGGCCCTGCAATACTGTTACGATCCGATCGAACGAGCTAAAGCCTGATATACAACGATGGTCTAGCCCTGATACAGATACAATTCATTCGAGCACGGTTCGCTGCTCCCCTAAAGCTTGATTTACATGTACGATCGGTCGTTGCTCGGACATCGAACGTTTAGATGTTATTTACTATATCGAGTGTGCGCATATATCTTGTTTTTTATTATTCATTATACAAGACGTCCAGTGAGATATTCGACAAATGTTTCTTGAATGTTTAACAGGCCATTCTGAATAAAAAATATCCTATACACTGTGGATCCATTCTGTGTCCTGGTCATTTGAAATATGATTTTAATACTTTTTGTGAAGATGGAAGTCTGAGGACATCAATTGTATCAGCTGACCCGAGAGGAAAATATTTTGTCGAAATAATATATCAACATACATCTCTTTCTTTTATTCTTCATTACACAGGGTGCCCTGTGAGATATTCAACAAATTTTTCTTAAATGTATTAACAGGCCATATCTCAACGCTGTAATTGAACTTAAGGTACTTGAATAACTTTCAAAAATTACAAACGTTGATTTTGCGATCGACAACTTTGGACACGCATGAGCGCTTCCTCAGTCAATGACTAGGAAAGAAAATTACTCTACCAGGTGGTCCATACATTCAGCCACATGATTCAGCATAATTTGATGAATTATCGCAACATTATAAAAAAAGACTTGTGCCCAACTTTTCGATGCAAATGCACCGCCGTGCGTCGCGCACGCAGTACGCGACAGTTTGCGTAACGAGCGCGATGATAATCATCAGAAACGAACGTCTGCTCGCACGTGTCCGAAAATACGACGCTGAGATAACGTCAGACGAGTAATCACGCCGGTAACCCGGCCCTCGTTTGTTTCCATCAATTTCCATGGCGGCGGGGGTCATCTCGTTGCAACTCGGTTCACATGCCGCTTATTCACTTCTTATTCAGATAATACCAGCTGGTATTTTTACCGACCGACCTCACACGGCAATTCCCTCCGGCTGCAGATCGTTGATGATGCCGTCGATGAGACAACGGAGTGGGAGAGCGAGAGAGAAAGAGAGAATGAGACGATCGTCCTGACTTTTTGCACCCGTGCACATTCTGCCAGCACGCGCTCGCTCGCTCTGAGAGACGAGGAACGCGTGACGGCTAAATCCTTCGCGATCGTTCGAGTTATTTAACCGCGCGAGAACGTGACAGATGCGAGCGGAGAAGAGAGAAAGAGGATCAGGAGCGAGTTTAAAGCGCGATGAGTGACGAGGCGGATCGCGGTGGTACCCAACGGGGAAGAAATTATGAGGAATCCCGATGTCGCCGCCCCGCTTTTACGCATCTGGGAGGCCCCGAAGCCTTTGACTCCTCCATTTCCCGCTGCGAGCCGTTCCTTTGAGTCCTGGACCGGTCGCGTGAATGACCTAACGCAGCCCAGCCAGCGAATTTTTCTCTCATAATCGGCGGACGCGATTCAATGGAGTAATTGGATCGACAGACGGACGCTTTCTCTGTTAGCCTGAACCGTTTCACGCTTCCTGCATCTTGCGGTTTCGCGTTGGGTATTTTAGGATCCGACGGACAGGAAGACGCGATCTTCTGAGATGCTGTGCATTGGTTTCTTTGTATATTTAGAGCAGATGATATGTATATAGAGGATCTGTTATTATTTATCAGGTGCTTCGAATTCTTGTTTGAATTATTATTTTAGCATATTCGGGGTACGCTAGGACGATCGTAATTGGTTCTAGAATCTCCTTCGTTGTAGCGTATTTTGAAGTGTACACTTCTGTCCATAAGTCACCGGACGCTTGCTCATTCTGAGCAAAATGATAATTAGAACGTGGATACAATTTTTTGGTTCGATTTTATTATTTTATGTTGTTATACTTATCTGTTTTAGATTAATATAATACCTGAATGTGATATTAATAATATGCACGTGTAATTTGAATAAATATTTTAAAAACAAGACTATGGGCGTCATTCTGTTTCTAATATATCTCCAAATCTGTCAGACGATAGTTTATGCACACTTCTCATTTGCCTTGGAAGTTTTGCCCAAAGTTAAAGAAAGACTTACGCGCGTTCGTTGTAGCGTATCCCACTGTATTATTATATTATGGAAACGTTCACTGTTTCAACACATTGAACACCACAGTGAAAATGGCCACACCTGATCAGACACTATATAATTTACTATTTTTAACATAAATCGTGAAGAAAAAAAAGATTTGAGTACTCAGCCGTGTTCTTCTGTTCCTATATTATTGTGTAAGTATGAAGTTTGTTCAGAATTATGCGACAATCAATAGTTATTTAATTAACTTAAATTTGATGTGTCGGTTACCGGTGACCACCACGGCGTTTAACATGTTAACACTTCGACTGCCATGTTATCCATACATGAGCGACACTTACACTACCGCTCAAAAGTATTTGCCTACCCACCGTTACAGCGAATATGTTAAAAAGAACATGTATGTAAGCAACATTTACTGGCTATATCGATTAAATATTCCGAAAGCAGTTGAAAATAGATCTGTTTTTCGTATGCCTTGATCAGATATAAAATAACGGAGAATCTGTTGACGCTCACGCGGTCAACGGGGAAGCTAAGCTTCTATTGTTTAGTGTTTCCAGAACCGAGGAGCAGATGCTACCTGTAACGAAGCCAATCATTTTCACGAATTAGTGGCACGTTTCCGTTCGATTCTAATCGCGTTTCGGAACACGATCTCCCCGCTGCGAGTTTTAGATCGTTTTCAGCACGGGAGCAATTTACGAGTCACGAAACAGGGGCGCGTTCTACAGGATGCTCCAAAAAACGTGTAATTCCTCCTGTTGTATCAACTTAAAAGATTTTATAGATATGTTTATTTTATTTTCTTAATCCTTTGAACTACTTTGTCGAGCATGAGTCGACACCGATTTTATTCACAGGTACACCTATGTCGAGTCACACTCGACATTTTTAAATTGCCAGGTTAAATAGGTATCATATTTCGTAATATTTTTTTACCACAAATATCAGATCTTAGCAAAGTTCCATAATTAGTAAAAAAATTTTTTAAATTGGTTTCTATCAACCAACTGTATTTTGAAGTACATTTCAAATAAAACACTTAAAGTAATAGGGAGTTATTGAAAAGAAAGTTAAAAAAAATTAGGAGTTCAAAGGGTTAACAATAATCTGTTCAATTAAGAGCTAATTGGCTAAGAGCATCACATTACTGACAGTGAAAGCTTGTTTCAGCATAGTGTATGTAAGGAATGGAGTCGCGTGATAATGGCTGACACCGTTCTAAGCTTTCCTAAACAAATGGTCTAAATACGGGCTGCAAAGGTGGTTCTACAGTCAGGAGAGTCATAAGATTATGTTGCACCTTAGATCCTCCTCTAGTTGAAGATTACAGCGACCTTGAAGTTCCTTAGGGAGTCTACCCTGTCTACAAGGATCCGAGTTGCATGTTTTCTGAAGGATTGTCCTCTGAAGACTCAGAGGAAGAACTCTGAAGTGTTTTCAATGTCATGTACGGGCACACAGTGTCTGTGGGTTAACATTTTGTGTGCCACGCTCCATTATCTGAAAATGGCAAACTTCCTCACTTTTTATACAAAATGAATGTAACCATGAATTCTACCTTTTTTAATCAATAACGTCACCAACATTCACCATTTTTTTACTGCTTCTATTCGAGCTGATTGCAGGTACATTTTTAATATTTTACATGATCAAATAAAGAATGATTGAATCTATCCGTCACCCAGATATGGGTGAGGCGGCACTCAAAGCGTCAACAATGTTCTGAAGCAGCCTGTAGAAGAAATTGCGAAGAATCCCGATCGCACGGTTCGATTTGTACATCTGGCAGGCTCTCGCCGGTTCGTTTTGCTCTCGGCCGAGCTATTTATTCCTTCCGCCGTCCGGCCGCTTTTTCCGAGTAGTCCTTGCATTCTGATTCCATCTCGTTAATTGAATCGCTCAATTTCGACGGCGACCGGCCGAGCCGATTTTACGATCGTGATCTCGAAAAATTATAACGCGACCGTTTCGCACCGCCGTTCCGAGGGTTTCGCGAATAATTTTGACGATCGAGCAGTCGTCCTCTACCCGCCATGCCTCCGGGCGGTCGTTCGGCTCCTTTTTACTCCTGCGGGAATCGTCGAAAGCGAAATCCCGCGCGTGTTCTCGCCCGTTTCTTTCTTTCGTCCAGTTCCACGGGATTATCTCGGCCGCCGCGCCGGTTCCATTAATTAAATCGCTCGATTCCAGCCGCAATTGCAGTGAATCGCGTTCGCGCGTCCCCCGCCCGAGTTCATTAAAACGCGTATATTTGAAACATAATCGACCGCTCGACAAACGCCCGGCGGTATTTATACGCGCGCGGAGTTAAGTGGCTCATTAGCGGCTAACACGCTGGAAACGGCACAGTGGAAATTGTTATGTCTAGTCGGACATATTGAGATATCCTGCTTTAAATATGTATCGCGAAGGAAGGGCATGTTTACGCCTTATCGACTACGTGTAGTCGCTGTGTTATTATTGCTATTGTAAGAGATGGCGAGGCAGTTATCGATTAACCGGTTGATAAAGATAATTTTAATTGCTTGGAACGGCCGGCATCTGATTGTGAGAGGAATATGATTGAAGGAGTGTGAGAGTGGAATCGTAGTGAATGGGAATGATTGGATGTGGATGCGCATGGTCGAATAGGGTGTTATGAGAAAGGAGAAAGTAAAGCGTTGTTTATTTTAAACTTTGTAATTCATTGTTTTGTTTGGAAGCTTTAGAGTGTGTTCATGTTGTTTAGAATTTTAGAAGAATTAGTTGCTTAGTTAACCCTCATAGGTCCTTGCGGTGTACGAGTGTGTCCCTTAACACTTTGAGTGCTACGTCACCTATATTTGGGTGGCACAAAAATTCAATCATTTACCTGATCATGTATAGTACTAATGAATATACTTAATAAGGTTTAATGGTAGCAGTCAACAAATTATGAAAGTTATTGATATTATCGATTAAAAAAAAGTACAATTTATAGTTATACTAATTTTGTATACAAATTTAGAAACTTTGTCATTTCCAGCTAGTGCAGCGTGGCATTCAAAGTGTTAACATATTTCTTTGACATAATTTCAAAACTTCTTTTCTTTTTCGAACATACGCAAAATAAAATTATTTATAATGAGTGTAAGAAGGACATGATGCAATTAATCAATATTTCGATTCAAATCTAACATTAAGAGAACAAACATTAAATTTTAAAAATGAAAATTTGCATAAACATTCACAGTTTAGTGATCATTGTCCATTTCGTTGTAATACGCCATAATAAGTAGTGGATTCTCAATAAACAATCGCTGGGAACGAAATGTCAGTATAGTGATTTCCTAATAGGAAATCGTTTGGAACGAAACGCCGCTATGGCGGCTTCACGATAATAAATCATTTAGAACGTAACGCGACTATGGCGGATTCTTAATAGGAAATCGCTTGGAACGAAGCACCACTGGAATGGATTCTTGTAAACAATCGTTTAGGATGAACGCCATTGAAATGGCTATTTAGTAAGTAATCGTCTGGAACAAAATGTCAGTATAGTGGGTTCACAATAACAAATCATTTAGAACGAAACGCCATTATAGTGACCCCACAATAACAAATTATTTAGAAGGAAACGCCATTACAGTGACTTTACAATAGCAAATCATTTAGAAGGAAATGCAACTATAGTGACTTCACAATACAAATCATTTGATCGAAACGTCGCTATAGCTACTTCACAACTTAGAAGAATTATTAAAGAAGCGCCAGTACGGTGGGTTTACAATAACAAATCATTTAGAAAAAATCACCACTACAGTGACTTCACAATAAAAAATTGTTCCAAACGAAACATGACCATAGTGGATTCTCAATAAGAAATTACTTCAAACGAAACCGCAGTATAGTAGGTTCTCAATAAAAAATCATTTGGAACGAAACGCCATTATAGTGACTTCACCATAACAAATTGTTTAAAACGAAACACCACTATAATGTTTTTTCATCAAGACATCCTTTAAAACGAAACATCGTTATTATTATAACTAGTTATTATAATTATTATAGCTATTGCTTCGCAACAAAAAATCATTTGTAATGCAATGCTAGTATAATGTTTTCTCAGTAAAAAGTCCTTTTCGACAATACGCCAGTATAATTGTTTCTCTATGATGTATAGTTAACGACGCAGCACCACCGGATCGGCTGATCATTTATCCAACTGTCAGACACCCTAACCAATAGTGCGTTTAATATCTTCTGCATCATTCAGCAATATTTCGTTGAAATTGTAGACAAATATTACGATAAATTTATTATTCATCACCGCAGAGGTATGCGTAACTAAAATGCGTGTACACGGACACAAGCAACGGAAGCCAAGTAGTCGGTTAACATGTATGAAAGAACGCGGTGAACCATCCGATTGCCACTTCTTGAAAACATTTCAGGAAAACTAAAAAGAAGAAGACGGTGAACTTCGTTTCCTCGCCGCGCATTCCCCAAACCTTATCAGTTATCATCGGCGAGCTGGAAATAGTTTCACGGCACAGCGCGGCATTCATTCCCTCGTTTCCCTTTTTTCTTTCTTTCCCTTCCAACCTCGAAAGCGGATTCCGAGGACGTACGTTCAGGGGGTATTCCCCTTTCTCGGCTCAGAAATATCGATTTTTTTATACATAATCTATGATGTATGGAGAATCAGACCCAAAATGTTTGAACTCGGTTTGAAGAATCATGAAGAACGTTTGTCCGTTACTATGTTTTAGATAACGGAGCGTCCGATTGACACCTACGCGGTATCTCGAGAATAATTATTCATTAATTCTAGGACGCTTAAGGTTTTAGAAGATTTAAGGTCAGCTTAGGGAAGGGTCACTTTGTATCCACGTAAGTGAAAGTCCTAAAAATTTTGTTTTTTCTGTTCGAAGTATGTTTATTTATGTAGTAAAATAATATAGAACATCTAGCTAATTTCAGAAAGAATGGAGCCGATATCTAATTTGTTTTTTTACAATCGTCAAATACGATATCTTTTTGACACAAAACTAGACTATTGGCCTTCTACACAAATTACTCTTTAAAAAAACTATCGTTTCAAATTTTGTGGACATTTCTTGATCCTCCCTTAAGCGACCTAGGGTTAAGAGAGATTTCTGACACAGTACTCGACTACACCTTTTTCTGTATTACCTACTGATGCAGAACAGAAAATTGGAATCATAAATATTATCTTAAAGCTGCCATTCGAGTGCAAAGGGCTAGTATTCTTCAATACAATTTTAAATACAGAAAGCTACAGATAAGTTTCAATAAACTTTTAAGTATGAAAAGAACCGCACTTTAAGGAACAAGGGCATTTGTGACGGTTTGCTAGAAAAATTTAATAGAGAGAAGGTTGATAGGGATGAAAGAGGTTGGCGGAGCCATCAGTAACGCTATTATAGCAGACCCGGGGCTTGGACAAGGGATAATTATGGACAGCTTGAAAAATGTATGTATAGGAATTGAAAGTATGGCGAGAAATTGTGAGAACGTCTTGCGCCGATGTCCTTCTGATGGCGAGTGTAGGGAGCACCGCCACGCATTCCCTTTTCAGGCTGGTCACAGTAGGATAACCCCTCGCTAGAATATGATTCTACGTTGCAAATACTAGTCTCGTTCGAGTACCAATTCTTCGAAACATTATACCATGTGATTTATAAGTTTCAGAGACTTGTTAAAAGCGAATCGTATCTGCCAATAGGTGTTCTCCACTTATCAGGGCATTCGAGGACCTGAATAGAGTCTATCGCACGGAATCATTAGAAAAATCGTGAGACAAGGTGTTAGTCGTCCGACGAGTATTCTAAAAACAGAGTGTCAGGGCCTAGAACCGGGACCATTTATCCATCGGTCCCACAAAACGTGTCTCCTTCGGGTGCATTATATGAAAGGTACGATATACATAGCACGCGCGACAAGAGGTAGTAGAATTGCGTTTGTTGATAGACGATCTTCATTTGTTAAGCCACTCGAGGACTTGAATAGTAAGGTAAGTGCCCCTAATATCACCTAGCACGTAATATCGCTTACCCGTAATATTTTGAAAAAGAAAAGCATTAACAGAAATCGGCAACGGATTGAAGTTGTAGCCGAACATGTATAAAGACATATTTTATTGACAGCGTTACAAATAATGTCTCTTTTGTTTGAGACTAAGTTGTTATAAAAATGTCTGTTACCCATTACTTGAGAACGATTTGAAATTTGGTAGCCGATATTAGGTGCACTTACCCTATCATTTCAAAAATCGGAAAAATTGTCCTAGAAAAAGTACAGGTCAGGAGACCCAACACTACCCCCTTGTTAGGTGTCTGTGTATGAATATCGTTGTATTCCATCAAATTGTACACTTTCTCGCAAGAATTCATTAGAAAAATCGTAAAGCAGGGAGTTAGGTGTCCAGCGAGCATTCCAGAAACAGAGTGTCGGCGCCTAGAACCCGGACCATTTATCCATCCGTCCCACAAAACGTGTCTCCTCCGGGTGCATTATATGAAAGGTACGATATACATAGCACGCGCGACAAGAGGTAGTAGAATTGCGTTTGTTGATAGACGCTCTTCATTTGTTAAGTCACTCGAGGACTTGAATACTATCGTTCCAAAAATCGGAAAAATTGTCCTAGAAAAAGTACAGCTCAAGAGACCCAACACTACCCCCTTGTTAGGTGTCTGTGTATGAATATCGTTGTATTCCATCAAATTGTACACTTTCTCGCAAGAATTCATTAGGAAAATCGTAAAGCAGGGAGTTAGGTGTCCAGCGAGCATTCCAGAAACAGAGTGTCGGCGCCTAGAACCCGGACCATTTATCCATCGGTCCCACAAAACGTGTCTCCTCCGGGTGCATTATATGAAAGGTACGATATACATAGCACGCACGACAAGTAGTAGGGGTAGTGCAGTGGCCCGTGCCGCCTGAAATACACGGACAACCGACTCTCTGGCACTCGACTCCATTCTGAGTGTGGCAGCATAACTCTACCCCCTCGTTGCACCACCGCCCCCCCTCCGATTTCGCTCTTCAAACGCGTGTTCCTTCTCCTCTCTCTTCTGCTGCTTCTTCTGGTATCTTCGAAAGCTTCTTCAGCGACGTCTGCGGTTCTCTCCACGTCGTGGGACCCTCTTCGATCTCATCGCGTCTTCGATCGTCTCGACGAACTCGGTATACACGCGCGTTTTTGCTGCCATCCCTCGAGACCGTTTCCTTGACTGGTTTTTCGCCCTCTCGCATATTTTTGCTCCCACCTCGGGCCGGGCAAAAATTTCGCGAAACGAGAGACCCGTAACGAATGGTTTCAACACTTTTACTTTTTGCTCGCGGCCGTGAAACGATCTTGTTGGGATACAACGATATTTCTGCACGGACATACGGGGTGGACAACGTACTTCCGTCACTGCTGGACCAATAGAAATGTTCTTTTTTTAAATGCCTCGGTTTAGTGGGTCCTACAGGCTAATTGCAGTATATTTGTTATAGGTCAAAGTTTTCAAGGTCACCTTTAGTTTTTTAAACGGAACCCTATATATTCTTTTATGTCCTTACAGGGCATAAATAATGAAATTCAACGATCTCAATAACCCTACCGCTCCGATCATTTAATCTCGAGATGTTTGCATCCTAGTATCACAGTAAGTAAAGTTAGTACATAAAGGTATGTTTACGTTCGGATACGAATGTATGCATCGATGTATCATGTGTATCTTTAGGATATTTTAATTACTGCCAGATGCAAATATCTCGAGATTAAGTATTCGGAACGGTAGAGTTATTAAGGTCGTTGAATTTGTGTTTTTTTGCTTTATAAGAATACAGAAAGAAAATTATAGGGTTCCATTTAAAAAACTAAAGGTGACCCTGATAACTTTGAGAAAAAATGATCTACAAAAAATATACTGCAGTTAGCCTGTAGGACCCTTTAACACATTTGCTACCACAGTGGAAACAGTCATTCCTAATCAGACACTACATAAATTGCTGTCTTTATTGTGAATCACAGAGAAACAAAATGTTCAAGTACTCACTCGTATACATGCCTTTCTATGTTAATCCTGCAATGTAAAATTCGCTGAGAATATTGCCAAAATAACAAATTATTTAATTAACGAGTTAACTCGTATTGGGCAGTCAACGTGTTAAACACAAGGCGAACAAAAAATTGAATCTGCATTGGTCCAGTAGTAACAGAAAAAATTAAGGTGGTCACGATACGTTGTCCACCCTGTATATACAGCACACATAGACAAGCTGCAGCAGCAAAACGTTGAGTCTCCTGACCTGCAATTTTCCAAGACACTTTTCCGGGACGAAGAAGGAGCTGTATCAGTCCGAGCAGAGCCTCCGTAGCAGGATGTATATACATGAAGACATTTACGGTTCGCTTATAGTTTGTACAGTTTCTGTTCTTTCATAGTGCAGTAGAAAAAGTTTTAAAACGCACTATCCAGTGATGTAAATAAATATATAGTTCCATTTAAAAAGGCGAACTTTTGCTCTTAATGTCTCTGATACAGTAATGCAAAAAAAATTCGTCTTTGCCAAAAAGTTTGGTCGTTCGTAACCATGCAATTTCCATATAAACAATTGTTTGTATCTCCAGTGAGCTAATGACCACTGAAATCGAATCTGTCAATCCAATAATAGTAATAATAATATTCTCCAATGCGTTAGGAAGTGGAATGGACTGTCCACAGTTACTGCAGATATGCTGTATATACAGGGTGTTCCGGTGAGGTATTCAACAAACTTTGCCCATCTGTTCCATGGGTCATCGTGAATAAAAAATATCATGTACTTGACTATGACAAAACTAGGGACAGAATGCGGCCATCTTACAGCGCCAGACAATTGAACGCCATATTTTTATTCCAATACAATCAAAGAGCAAAAAAATACGAATTCAAAACGCTACTTTCGAGTGACCTTGAATCAATACAAGGTCGTAAGAGAGAAGGTATTGTCGAAACGGACACGGATGAAATTCTCTGTCCTTTACTCACTTTGTTTACAAGCTTCAAAATTGCACCTGCAGCTGTTGACTACTACCCTGCCCTCCTTAGTTAAAATGTCCTGTTTACCAGTTTGTAACTTTGCAAGATATTTTGAAATATTCGCAGTTCGATATGTTTGTTACCTTTTAAGCAAAGTTAAAATATCCTACATGCTTTGTTAGTTAGCAGAATTGAGCTAATAGGAGCAGTACTGTATTCTCTCTGGAAACGATTGTTTCACCACAAGGGCAACCATTTCTTTTGGTACCACTACTGCGACATCCTGCCTTATTATTATAATATCAGCATTACATCCAAAATTGCATAAGAATCGCTAGTTATTAAAAGAAACAAAATTTCAGATGTTGGTCACCGGCGACCCCCGCGCCAGTCACGGCGTTCAAATTAAAAAAGAAAAAGGAAAATAGAGAAGAAACGAACGGGGTTTGAAAAACAGTAAATATTTTGACTCGCGTCCGGCGGGAACGCGAAATCGTATTTCATTCGGGGATCTATTTTTAAATTCGTTACGCGCCGGATCGAAAACACTCCGTGTCGAAGAATTTCGCCGGGTCGAACGCGCGTCAACCGATACGTGCACGCGTTAAAGAATATATTTTATACGATGCAGACTCGGAACAGTTTTTCGCCGGCTTAAAAATACATGCACGGGTGGCGTCGGGCCGGAGTCTTTCGGCCGAAAGAACGCGTTTGTCAGGTTTTTAAAAGGGCCCGGAGAGACCGCCCGTTATTAACAATCCAATGTTTTCGCACCTTGATACCAATAAACTTGCCCACCCCTGACTTTACAGCGTCCGCTTTTGCCAGCTCGTGACGTACTCTCGGACTCCCCGCCGTGCCTCTCCCCTCCATCGCCCCGACGCCCCCCACCCGGGGCGCCTTCCGCCCCTACGCTGCCTCCCCACTCCGCGCGCCCTCCCCTCCGCCGGTCCCTTTGTATCTTTTTCCGTCCCGCGGCGGGTTCTCTCTTTTGAATTCCAGCTTCGCGCGTCTACGCGAAAAGAAACAAGTAATTTTGCGGTGAAAATCGTAGAACGGAAACGGGAGAGGGTCAACCTCTTCCGGTGGCAGACAGAGAGAGAGAGAGAGAGAGAGAGAGCAAGAAAAGGGGTGGTATTGAATTGAATCGATTGGAAACAGTCTAAAGATTTCGGCTCCTTTGAGGCCTGTTGGACTGTTGCTTGGAAGATGAAACTTGACCCCTCGAGGTCGCTGCTTTTCAACGTGTTGCTTGCCATGGGAATCGCTGGTGACCGGCGCTTCAGAATCTATTTCATTTTGTAGCTATTGATTTTTGTAATACTGTAAAGAAATTTAAGATTATAAACAATAATGTGGGAATGCGCGTACACGATTGAGTGCCTAAATATTGTTTTTCTTTGTGACGTATGTTAATAATGGCTGTTTGTGTTGCGTCTGGCTAGGAACGACTGTTTTCACTGTGGATGGCAGCGTGTTCATATTTAATAATCTCTGCTGTGTCCCGAGTGGGAGAAATAATTCTTAAAAGTTTGATACATTTTATACGGAGCTCATGATACGGAGATTTTGACGCCTGGCTAAGAGATGTCAGTTCTAGTCATTGATTTCATGACCGCCAAATTAATTTGTGAGGGAATATTTCGCAGCAAAAAATTAAATTCTTTATTAACTCTTTGACTGTCACCCATATATGGATGACACTTAAATACAATAATTATTTATGAGATCATGTAGAGCATTAATAAATATATTGAATAAAGTGTAATAGAACCAGTAAACAATTATGAAAATTATATAAAAATAGTACTGATTGAAATGGGTACAATTTCAGGTTATATTCACTCCGTTCAAAAACATAGAAAGTTTGTTATTTTCAGTTAATAATGCATGGCAGTCGAAGTGTTAATCAAGTAATTGAAAATTGCAGAAATTATAAAAGTACTACGAGTTTTTAAAGCCTCCAATTTCGATCAAATTCTGCATCTGGGTTGTCACAAATCGGGTGCTGGGTCCAAAGGTTCTAACTACTACCATAGGTACCATTTTACGAGCTTATGATACATCATTTGCTATCGGTTTGGAGAAATTCGCAATGTTCAACTTTCTCAATATCAGTAAAACAATTTCATCACTGTCATGAGCTTTATCTAACAATTTGCTATTTCACCGGTGTCATCAGCTGAGTCTCATGATTTGCTATTTCATCAGTGTCATGAGCACTGTCCAACAATTTGCTATTCCATCCCCGTCATCAGCTCTGTCTAACCCCTTGCCTTATGATATTTTTAATAGCTATTTGCACTGAAGTCTATTGTTCCAGTGTTCTAAGGGTGAAATCTAGGAAGAATATTTACCAACGTGTACAGGTTGCCTTAGATGATCCTCCATAAGTTAGGGGTGTTGAGAAATACAATTTTCAGGAATTTATATTTGAGTGAGACTGACATTTCTAATCTATAGATCATAATCTGCATCACGAGTGTGACTCGTTATTATAAGGCAAGGGGTTAACAATTAGCTAAATCCTCGAGGACTGTTTCGTCTGTTCGCGTCGCAGTAGTGAAAACAAAATGAAAAATGACCGTCGCCTGCGTCGTCCGTTATCCCGGGAATCTTCTTTCCGTTCCTGGTCTCCCCCTCGAAGAGGAGGTCGACGAATTATTCCTCGAGGAATATTTTCAGTGTAAGCATTTCGCGGAATCCGGGCGAATGAAAATTTCACTGGCCGGCCGGTGTGTCATTCTTCGAACGTTGAAAACGAGCTTGGTGTCGATGTGCGGAACGAGCACCGGATATCGTACTTTACGCTGCACTTATGGTAAGCTGGGTTTAGCCTGGTGTTAACAAGCTGCGGCGCTCGTTTGGAAAAAGCGTTCAAACTGCTGCAACTTATTTCTCCGCTCTTCGGACACACCTCCTTGCGAATCCATATAAATAAACATCCTCTCAAAAAATTGAAACAATCTATCATCGCGCGTCTTGCATCTTGACTGAACTGTGTATTCGATGTCAGTTTGTAACACGGTTGTGTTTGTTGTCACAATTGATTAGTTTAACACGTTCGTCGGGGATCACGCGCCAACGCGTGATGCGGTGTCATCAGTCAGGTAATAATAACTATTTATTATTACACAATTCTGAGCAATTTTCATATTGGAATATTAATTTAAGAACATAAAAACGCGACTGAATACCCGAATATTTTTTTCCTTCACGATTTATATTAAAAATAGTAAATTATGTAATGTCTGGCTAGATGCGACTGTTTTCACTGCGGCATTCAATGTGTTAATACAGGGTGTGGAGCATTTATGTGGGAACACCTAAATATCTCCGTTGCTTCCCAATATTGTTAACAGCATCACAGAAGCACTATAGACACGGTCACCTCTTATGTGGACACCCATTTTTTCTCCTCTTTGTATATTTAACACTAGATCTACCAACGATAAACGTGCATCTGCTTCATCGACGCGATCAAATTGACACGTTTTAGAAAAACTACGTAATTCAAGGAAACAATGTTTATTTATATTTTTCTTTACCTGTATTCAGCGACGATTCAAAGTAAACATAATAGTTGTCAAAAATAAAGTGAGGCAGGAAACGAGTGGTGGAAGGCCTAGAGTGGGGCGATTGGTTACTTCTCCTATACCCTTTCTCTGCAGATGGTTCCCTAGGAATACTCCACAGTGTACATAGTACAATTGCAAACGAGTAAGTTTAACTGTCTTGGGTGGATCTAACGTTAAAAATTGCCTCTATATTTACGAATTTTTCAATCGATTTCCATACAGTAAATATAAATCGACGTCGGAAGATCCCAATAATGGAATCTAGAAGGACTCGTTCACCGAGGGGAGGGTTTAAATGATGGTAAATGTTTTTGAATGACGCTGATCAATGAATTCGTCTCGGAATAGGCTGCATGCCTAGCTGAACGCAAATGTATAGTTCCATTTAAAAAAGCATCGATGAAATCAAATGTTATAAAAGCAGACGTTGAGAAAAGTTTTTTCTACCGTTGGCTGTGCCCCTTAAAATAGTGTACCTTTGTCCTAGGAGGATTTTTCATGCGGTCATAAGTAACGGAGATATTCAGGTGCTTCCACATAAATGTAGCAGCCTGTATATTGTCATCCAAACTTGGACATTTCGCTCTCCTCGCCAATTTGCTTTCATTAAGTCGGAACGAATAGCATCGTCTTGACGTTGTCGCGATTGCGTAAGCGAGATTTACGACCTCGCAAAAATTCGAGTTAGAATTCCAACGGGTAGACGGTTGTTACGACCTTGCCACCGCATTAAGGGTAAAGACCAGAAGACCACCCGAAATTAGGCCCAAGGTCTAGTTCGGAGGAGTCTAAGCAGACCACGGACAATTTTCGACGGACCAAATGTATCCGGTGCAACTGCTTCAGGTCCTTATCCATCTCATTTTCCGCTTTTCTTCACATGACAAACTTTTACTCTTTCCTGCGACTCTGCTTCGAATTACTCTTACTGTTCAAATTTTCAAATTGTATCTGCCTTCAAAAAAATGTCCGCCAATCGGTTCATGCATTCCGGTGAAACGACTCGGCCAATCAGATTTAATGAAAAGGGAGTAACAAATGTATATCAAACAATTAGAGATGAAACATTCAGAGAGTTCACATCACACATTCAGAGAGTTCACATCAAACAGTCAAACAGTACTCATTCTACAGTCACAGACTTCAGATCATTCATTCAGTATATAGCACATCATACGGACACAATATCCTTTATACAGTCCACTTAAACATTAACAATAAACATATCCTAGCAAGGATAAAAAGTCATTCAGCATTCAGTCATCCATTTGCGTCTGAACAGTCTGCATCGATTACGAATGCGGAGTAAGGTACTGCAACGGTACAGTAAGACTTTTTGTATGGACGGGTTCTTACCTAATTAAAAAGTAACAAGTCTCTTATTTATTAATCTGTATATTTTAACTGAATATCTGTAGCCCTTAAGTGGATTATTGGGGCTGTATCGGCCCTGTGCAACTTCAAACTAATATTATTATTATTTGAAGATTTATGTAATCTTCTATTATCTCATTATGCCTTTAATGCTGTAAGAAAAATTGATTTCTATTTTGTCTATTCGATATAAATTAAACAATTATTAGTCTGAAGTTGCACAGGACCCCAACAATCCCCTTAAGGGTTAAAAAAGCGTTATAAATGTTTATGTAAAGGAGGTGAAAATCAGATTGCAGTTGCTGTCGCCGGATGCTTCGATCCAGCGCAGAGCGTGCAGGTCTCTTTTATGTCGCTGGAGGCGTTCACGGGCAGCACGATTCGAAACGCGTTTCGCATTACCCTCGAAAACCGCGTCAACGTACCAGACACATTTCCATATCTCCTAAAATGCATCTGGAGAACAACAAGCGTATTGCAGGTTGACAGACCAGCGATGTTTTACTGCGCCGCGCGTAACAATGCCGCTTTGTTTCTGGCGCGGCGGTGCCGATTTAGAGCCGGCCTTTTCTACTCGACTCGGAAATATAAATTTATCCGTTCGCTTCGAAACGGCCGGCTACCAACAATGCCCCCTTGGAACCTCGAGCCCATGGAACGCGCGAAATTCTTAATAATGCGCATGTTTCAACGTGCTGAATTGAAAGAACTGAGCTACTCGTGTGTAAATAGCAGCGCTACTCGGGCCCGCGAAATTCTGAAAAAACCACGTACAGTAAAACGTCGATTATCCGAACTGATAGGGAGACAAATCCGTTCTAATAAACGGTATTTCGGTTAACCGGACTAGAAGAATTAAATTTGCAAATATGTCATAAGACGATTGAAGATAAAAGAATCTTAAAAGAGGATGTTTATTACGTGAAAAAATACATGTTAGACGAAATATAGAAAGTAAGTTAACACTTGAGTGCCACGCTGCATTAGCTGAAAATGACAAAATTTCTAAATTTTTATACAAAATGAATGTAACCATAAATTATACTTTTTTTTTAATCAATAATATCAGTAACTCGTCATTTTTCTATTGCTTCTATTAGACTTTATTACTTACGTTTATTAATATTATATACAGTCAAATAAATAATGATTGAATCTATGTGTCACCCTGATATGGGTGGTGTGGCACTCAAAGTGTTAATCGTTTTTAGATACAGCCAAATGACAGATTCCTTCTAAAATAAATATTTATAGGGCTTCTATTTCTTCTACTTTTGCCCATATTAATACAATATCCAATGCGTTTTCAGTTTCACAATGTAGTGGGACAGTACTATGATCCCGTCGTGTCTCCACCTGTGCCATCATTTTTTTCAGCAAGAATAGATAAGACAATATCATCATTTATAATTCTGTATCCTGGATTATTCTAATCTATTTTCAAACATTCCTGCGTACCATTATAATGACAGTTTTCAAATCCAGGGATATTGCGTGCCAAGTTGAAAACCTTGGAAATTTTAACACGTTGAACGCCACAGTGAAACCGGCCATACCTAATCAGACACGATATAAGTTACTATTTTTTATATAAATCGTAAAGAAAAAAAAGATTTGAGTATTCACTCGTGTTCTTCTGTTCCTATATTATTGTTTCAGTATTCTGCGACAATCAGTAATTATTTAATTCAATTAAATTTGGGGTGTTGGTCACTGAACCGGCACTACGTTCAACATGTTAATAATGTGCATTGTCGATTTAATAATATACACTGGTGGATCGCGCAGGATGTTCGACAGTATACACATTTGAAAAATCACAAACTGAGAAGAGAAAGTTTCTGATTCGTAAATAATAGCGATACACAAGCATAAGGAACGCGCTAAATTCCGAATAGTTTGTATACTAGCAAAATCGCGGAAAATTTCGTGTTGAACGAAGCTAGAGTTTCTAAAACGGTGCGTCGACTAATTGAAATGACGCTCGTGAGCGTAAATGATTCCCGGTTATCGCGAGATCGATGGGAATACCCTGATCCGATTTTATCGGACTGTATCTTTCCTCGAACCGTTTAGATCACAACGATATAAGCTTCTTACGCGGAAATATTTAGAAAAAAGTCTGCTACGAAGTGTCTTCTCTGGCCGAAGTTACTGTTGATCCGATAATAATGGGTGTTCCGTATAAGTGATCGTTGATCGTTTTTCTTGATTACGGAATTGTTTCAGCGGTAGTTTCTGACGTGTCACATTTCTAAGGCATCGAAGAGGAAATCTAGCGATCGAATTGTCACGTGGTTCAGTGGAAACAGCCGCAATATTCGATGGCCTGAATTCGATGCAACATGAAAGCAATATGAAATTATGCTCTTTTCAATTGATAATGTTAGCAATTATTTATAGCTCTTGCTGGTTCTGTCAGATTTTCTTAACACGCTGACTGCCGTGGAGGTCATCGGTGTCGCCTCAAATTTGATTCAATTAAGTGACTAGTAATTCTTACACAGTTTTCACCACCATTATTATAATAATAGTAATCTAAAGTAAGTGAAGGGTTAGGGGGAAAAATAAGGAATGTCACATAACAGCTTTATTGAGAAAATCAATTTTTAATACTTTAGCGAATCAGTAAAGAAACAAGGTCCAATGAATGTAACCGTATTGTTCATGACATGAAGTTATAATTTAATTAGGCGACAGAAAAAAAACGAGCGAAAATGTAACTTTCACATTTTTTTAATTTTTCTTTCAAGTTGAACACTGCAGAATAAAAATGGACATACCCTATTTTGTTCTCTTGCCCTTCAAGTACTATATGTTCAAATAATAAAATATTTTTTTCCTTCACGATTTATACTGAAACCAGTAGATTATAGCGTGTCTGGCTAGGTATGGCAGATTCCACTGTGGAATTCGTGTTCAGGTAAATGACAACTGAATTTAAGTGTCATCCGTACATGTCAGGCAAAGTGTTAAAAAAGCAAAGGTGAATACGTTCCCCACAAAATCATTCGATTTCAGTATGAAATGTTTCTCGGTATCACTGGAAGTTTCAAAGATATTTGATTGGAAATATTGAAACTGGACAACCTGTACACGTGGTCCGCAGCAAAACGATTAAAATGATAAAAGTGAATTAGAGCTGGCCTTGAAGGACGCTCGATACCCCCGCAGAAGTTTGGAGGTCGTCGACAGCTGGGGAAGTAAATGTATTCGAGGATGTTGGACAGAATGTTTCCACTAATAACGCAACCCTGATCTAATGGCGAAGGCAACACATAGACAGTGCCAATAGTAACAGTTCTAGTCGCGAGGAACTCTACTACTCTACTATGTAACAGAAAAGCTGTAGAGTCAATGATCTCCGTTCCTCTGTTACACGTAAACAAACGATTCAATGTAGGCTGTTCAATGTTCGGAAGTGCAAAACTTAATTTCAC
Source organism: Macropis europaea (assembly GCA_916610135.2). Lineage (NCBI taxonomy): Eukaryota > Metazoa > Arthropoda > Insecta > Hymenoptera > Melittidae > Macropis > Macropis europaea. The sequence goes on along the minus strand of OU744345.1, from coordinate 15,772,382 downwards.
GTTCAACTCTCTGCAATAGATGGGAGCCCCTCGGGTGCTATAAAATTTATATTAAAATTCTGTACGAATAGAGTAAACAAACGTCCAATTCCATACATTCTGAAGTGTATTATTTTTATAAGCATTCGTCTACTAAATAACAGTGTTCAAAATAAAATGAAAAATAAGTGTTCTTAAGGACTGCAGGGTGATGAAGAGAAACGTCTAAGACTTTAGGGGCTTGTAGTACTCACTGAAAGGAGTAAAATATGTATGTCTAATCAACGTAGATCCTAATAACAATCCTATCGATGCAGAACCAACTTTTATATTTACACACCGTTCGATATCCTAACTGAGTCTCTTCGCAACGTATTGAACGTAAACAGAAGAATTGGTTAGAAATACATTAGTTCAAAATCATATGACAACGCCAGATTATTACTAATATCAACAAAGATTGCGATTTGAAAATGTACGTCGATCTATGATCTACAGATGTGAGTTTGTATTGAAATGGAAGGAAGACTCATCGAACATCTGTGACACGAGTGAAAACCAGCTTTTGTGTTTTTCATCGAAAGGATTGATTTTAGTATTCCTGTTGATTAGACATTTTTTACTCCTCTCGGTGAGAAGTATAAACCCCTAAGCTCTTACTGAGCTAAAAGCTTTAAAACTGTGTACAGAAATGAGGGCTGGATCTACAGACTGTGGCAAAACTATAAGACACTTATCATATTCGCGAATATTTTTGATGAATACACCTGGGACTCTTTTTACACAGTGGATACGTACGGTGTAAAAAAAGTCGTGAAACAATTGATTTGCAACAAAGTATAAAACTTGTGATAAACTGAAGCAAACAATAGAGAAGGCAATTTAAAATATAGAACTGCATTCGATAACAACATTTTATTCAATAAACACCTGAAAGAAAAGGTGTTGGAAAATCAGAAAAATATTTTTCTCAAAAATCGACATTTTATTTATCATCACTCTATTATATTACAACGAATACGTTTTATTATTACTGGAAAAAAATCACTTTCGTCGCTCGAAATATACCGTGTAAAAAAGACCGTGCAAAAGTGAATCGTGTAAAAAAAGTACCGCATAAAAAGAGTCCCAGGCGTACTTATATTTTATAATACTACTATAACTTATTACTGATTCAGGCTTCTAGTCACCAGGGTCTTAAACAGCTCGACAAATCCATTCTTGTTCAAACTTCAAATAAGCGATATTTCCCAAATGATCGCAACGATTCGATCACTCACTCTACTTCGAAAATAAAGCAACGTCGAGACCAACTTCTATAAATCCTCCAGAAAATCCTACCCGACCCAACCTTGTGTGCTGCAATCAATTTGTATTCGCGAGTACACATCGAACCGAGACTCCCTCCCTAGAAAAGAGGCCAGCAAGCGTGCAGAGGGAAGGCGAAGATCGAACGAGAGCTAATGCACAAAGAAAAGGATGATCGGGCGGAGGAGAAGTGAAAAAGCGGAATAGAAGAGGACGCGTGGGGTGGTGGGGGGCAGGGGGGAAGGGCGAAGGGAAGACGAAGAAGTCGAAGGGAAGGCATAATGCGGAGGCTGGCGGTTTTCTGTTGGCCGTACGCTGTCGTCGAGGCGGCAACCGGCGATGCAATGCCGAGTGCCGAGTGTCGAGTGCTATATATAGGTGGCCCTGAGTGTGCAAAAATCACCCTGCAAAAATCTGGATCAAGGGGCCATTCACCAACTACGCCAGGCATCACACGGCGTGTCTGATGCTGAACCCTGTGCACCGAAGCGTGTTGCCCAGGCGTCGTCTTCGTACGCGTTGCCGTTATCGTCATCGTCCTCGTCATCGTCGTCTTGGTCTTCGTTGCTCCACCCAGACACCCAGTCGCGTGCTCGCGCATATTCTTCTTCTTCGCGTGTAACCACAGCATATTGGCTGCTATGGTCAGTTAGTCGGTGGGTGTTGAAACGCAACGATAACTTTTAGCCTGTAAACTAAGGCTTTTGGATCGTCGAATACCGCGATGGCTCGAGCCGTGCAATTCTTACATTCCAACGTGTATGTCTAGAAATTTCAGCTCAATCGGTCGCGAGCAGTCACTGCATAGTGACCCCGTGGGGTTTGCCAACCAAGATACACCAGAACTTTTATTATCCGAATTAATATTGCTGCCTAAGGTATGCCAGTGCGACCTAAACAATGGGAGATCCGCTATGCGCTGATTGGTCGTACACAGATACCACAACACGCATGTAAACTTGCGTTTTCTGGAAATAAGCAGAGATTCAAAAACCAAATGCATAACGAAGCAGACGTTCATGCTGTTGGATGCGAATCTATAACTCTGGTACAATTTAATAAAGCAGCTTGAAAACGAGAAGAACTCTTAACCATCGTTCAAACCTACTCACAGGAAGTTAATTCCGACTGTGAGTGGACTCGTGATCATCTTCCAACGATGAACATACAGTTTCAAGTGGATTTCGGATCACCGTGTGTCAACAGCAAAGACAGATACTAAAGACAATCACCCATCTTAGGGTGATCATCACCGTCCATACCCAGAGTAGCAACATCCCTTCCTAGGGATCGTGCCGCTAGACACTCGGGCACGAGAATATCTCAGCGAAAATGCGCTGATAAGCAGAAATGTAATTTAGTAAACTTTTAGCTGTAATAACTTTTAGCTGTAATAACTTTTGAACTAACAGGTTTAGGGCATGAGTACCTTAGAACTTGTTTTGTAGAGATTAAAAAGCTGCTTCGAATAGTCCAGTCAAAACCATAGGATTCTATTTAAAAAAAATATGCAATTGCATTTTCCGGGTGCACCAATGCAAAAAAATGTATAAAATTATTTCCAGATTATGCATCATTGGATACCATCTAATTTTGACCAATAGCATTTTTATCCATCTCTAACCGTTTGGAAGATACAGCTTGTCCCAGTTACGTGGGACCCCCTGTGTAACCGTCGACGCTACGACGCAGAACACTAGGAGTCTCAATGAGTGTTTCAAGCTTTAAAGGGATTGTTGAAGGCAAATGTGATCACTTACCCGACGTTGCTTTGTATATTGTAGAATTTTTACTAAGCAAAGGGGCAAGTGTTGATACCAAAGAAAACAATTGTTGTACTCTTCTTGCATCGCAGCATGTTCCACCGTGTGCAGGCCGCTTTACACACTCCCCAACGGAAAGTTATATCGGTGGTGGTGCGTGGTCGAATAAAATCTGACACGAGGTGTATCGGGTGCCGTGGCGCGATAATTGAAATTCACTGGACTCCGTTGGCGCCAGAAACCCGCTAGATCAGACGCCACGATAAGTCCGACGGGGCCGTGTGCACCGCTGGGAGGAAAAAATGCTCGTGCAACGTCCTTACGAGCATGTCGTCCGAAAATGGCCAAACCTCGCCAACAGCGAACGAGCAGGTTCGCTGTTACACTTCCTTACACGCGTAATTATGACCGTATTTGTCTCTGGTCCAGATCATTCCCGGCCATAGCCGCTCCGCCGCTTTCTGCCTCGCCCCCTTCTTCGATGTTCGCTGCTTTTTTACGCCTGCCGCATGTACTCGTACCACTCCAGAGCTCGAACGGTAGACTTCGTCCCTCGAAATCGTTAGAAAAATCGTATGGCAACGGGGAAATGGCATGATAAGCACTGACGCGAACTTCCGGCTCGATCTATGCCACGCGTTTGGTGGGATTTGTCATCTGTTGTCGCGTGTTTTCAAAGGAGCGACGCGTCACCATGGCTGCGATGCCAGTTTGGTTTCAAGGGCACAGACCTTGGAAGGATCCTATTCGATGGTACAGTGGAACCTTGATTACCTGAACTGTACTTGCTGAAAGAACAACTCACCTTGTGACCATGTTTTGCATAAAAGTTGTAATTTTATGACTCGTATCAGTTGCGCGGACCACCCTCTGTATACTGTACTGTAATATGGTATAATTCATTTTTGTAGCTTGTTGTATATTTATTCAAAACATAGAGCTCAAGCGTCAAAAGTATACTAGTGTCCAAGTACTTTTGTGATGGATTGTAAGTAGATGATCCAAGTTTTCACATGGAGTACCTGATTTTTCAAGTAACAGAATATAGTAAAAAGTGAATTTCTGAAAAAGTTGTAGATGATCACTTTTTCCAATAACGTATTTAATTACATCCGTATCATTTTTATCTGTCATGGTTGCTGCAAGCATGCTTGAGCTAACACGGTAAATCTACACGAAGATTACACTTCGAAATCTATCACTTCGAATTAATATTATAAAAACAGATTTCTAGAGTCGTAACAAGCTCTGTCTAATAACTTGCTGTATCCTTGACGATTTTTCGCCTACTTCGGACGCAACAATATTCATCCGTTACAAAAGTATCGTTTATGCGAGGGCCGCGAAATCGCGTGCAGCTTGAGCTCGTGTACCCGACTTTAAATCCTCTGCATATTAATGCCGATCGGGGCTTCAAGAAATACATATTCGGTACGCGGGTACGCGTGGGTGTACACCTACGTGAAACCTGTAGCCCGAGAGAGCAGGTACGGTCTCTTGTAACGTTTATACAGGGTGTCCCTGCTATTGGTACCAGTTCCTCTTTCAACACATTCGTGCGTCGGTTTATTGTTTTATGGCCTTTGCCGTAATGTTCGTTTCGTTTCGCTCGGACATTTCCATTGCACGCCACACTGTAAAGGAATTATCTTTTAGGGTATTTTTTCATAGGTATATTAACTCTTAACTACTATAGACGCTGAAACTTACGCAACTACTATAGGAGGTCTCACGGACCGCTAATGTTTATTGCGGCATTACGTACATACAAGTGCCGAATAAAGATCCAATCCAATTGTTCTTGCTTTGTACATTAATGATAGACCCAAGCCTGAGTGAGCATTAGACTCTAATTGAAAGGTACATGGCGTGAGAAGATGATGAGTCATGCAGGAAGAGAAATAGAGATGAATGAAAATTTGGAGCGGTGTCACGTTCTATAGTAGTTAAATGTTAACACCTTGAATGTCGTCGGGGTCACCGGTGACCTGCACATCAACTTTCACTTAATTAAATAGTTATTGATTGTCACAAAATTCTGAGTAAACTTCATATTGAAACAATAATGTCGGAACACAAGAAGACGATTGAGTGCTCAAATCTTTCTTTACTTTACAATTTATATAAAATATAGTACATTATATCGTGTCTGGTTAGGTATGGCTGTTTTCACTGTGGCACGTGTTCAATTTATCATGTTAAAAAACATCTAATAAATTCATGTGTTTCGTCTGACTTGGTATTCCGAGTGAATGTGTTAACTGATAAGTTTATGAGAAAAATGTTAAGAAAAGGTATTTCATTGTTCTTTGTAACAAAATTCATTTCATTATTTTTTGTGAGAGGTCAAAAATAAAATAAATAATTTGAACGAGCTATGATATTTGTGTCTCTGAGAGACCTGCACAGTTTCAAAAGGATCATATTTGATATAGTATTTCGAGCAGCGCATTCTTTTATTTCACGGTGAACACGTTGAGTCCTGCAGTGAAAAATGTCATATCTAGTCAGACGCCATAATTTGCTGTTCCTTTATATGTAACGTGAAGAAAGAAAGTAGTTTGATAGAACATAGCCCATTTTTGCATATCAATAGCAACTGACGTGCCAGAAGCTCGTAAAACGGTGCGTTGGCAGATGAGAAACCCTTAGGGCCAGCACCTCCGATTTTCGCCAACTATTGGGTCCTAGCTGAGTCACACGTTGACTCAGGTCGATTTGGGAGTTTCTAAAATTCGTAAAATTAATCACTAATCTTGGATACGAATAGTATTAAAAATTGTCGATTTGCTGCACATCTGGTGAGAAGGCCGCTCATATTCGTGAATATTTTAGACTTGGAAAGTCCTCCGACGAACAAGAGACACCCTCTTATAACTTGAGAACGTCCATCAGGCATCGTAGGTATAGCATCATTATACGCATAAACTCGCTTAAAACATAGACTATTTAGTACGTGTTTACATCTACACCTCGATTATTTAATTAAATAATTACCAATTTTATTAGAATTTTGAATAGAACTAATATTGTAATAAGTATAGAAGGTCAAGACTGTGCAACTGAATAGTTACATATTTTTTTCTTCGTGATTTGTAATTGAGATAGATATCATAGTACGTCTGACTAGGTGTGGAAGTTTTCACTGTGACAGTCTACAGGCTAAACCATATGAAATAAGATAAGAAGGTTTCCAATAAAATTTCAACGATATTCATAATAGTACTATATTTTTTATACCATTAGATCCATTTGTTATCTCTCTTTTTATATATTCGAGAAGAGTCCATTCAAACCTCAAATTTGAAGGTTCCAGTAAGAAAAATTGAAACTTAAAAATGCACATGTCGATTGATGTTGAATTCTGAAGCGTTTTACTTTTCAATATCTTAAAAACCATTCCATCTAAAAGTCCAAAACTTTACAAAAACTAGTACACAAAACTCTCAGCAAATGCTGTAAATCTGAATTAATAATCCTTCATTGATGGGTACAAAACTGGTAAATTTTAACGTGGAATGACTCTCACTGAACGTATCGCGAATTGCACGCAGAGAACCGGCGAGAAACATTATCCTCGAGAAGAACCTCTTTCCCCGAGACTATGTTATCGATTCCTGATACGATGCGTCTATTCTACGTGTCTCTACGACGTGAAAACTTTTAACATTTCATAAAGAGACCGTGTCTGAAATGGACAAAGGCAAACATGAAAAAAAAGTTGTATCTTATCGTTGAGAGGAGACGGACCGACTATCTCGAAGAATATACACGATGGGACATATCTGCGCTTCTCAAATTGATTACGGAGGATGATTGATAGTAATCGAAGCCACGGACGCAGAGATGGTACCTAACTGAAGTACCTGAGAGAGTGGACGAGGATGTTCCGCCCACACCTTTAATGTGGGTTCAAGATCGAGAAGAGTTTGCTGCGGAGCTCGAAGTGATTGTGAGCTTCGATCATGAGAGTAACATGCTCAGAAGAATGAGGAGAATTTTCATGACACCAAAAATTTGATTAACAAATTCACTCGTAGTAAAATGGCACACTTACAGATAAAAATTGCTCACCATTATGAATGTTGAGAAAATGTTCACAGGAAATAAGCTTTTCAACCATTATTATTAGACTGTGATTTGTATGCAAATACAGTGGGACCCCCATATCCGTGGGAGTTAGGTTTCAAGCCCTACCACGGATAGTAGCGAACACAGGGTGAGGCACGTACAGCGTGACAATTGAATATTATCGAAAATATTGATGATACGAAAGAACGTTGTTAGGAAAAATTGAAGTATTTTAGGGGGCACTTTTTTCGGTGTAGTTTCATTCTTTTTACGTGAAGATGTCAGGGATATTTCGAGGTCATCGCAGGACTGCATTTTGCGGTTTAACACGTTGAGCGCCGCATGTGCCTCCGATGGTCCACGTATAAATTTTAATTTTATCAAATAATCGATTACTGTGATCACCTCTACGAAATTTCCAGTAACATTTATGTTACGAGAATAATTTAAAATAAGAAGTATATTATGAAATAGATAAATATTTATATATTCAACGATATATGTTAAGAAAATGCTATTTCCACGCGTCTGACTAGTTGCGGGATTTTCCACTGCGGCATTCAACGTGTTAACACGTTCCGTGCCGCGTGGGTCGTGTGCGCCCCACGCACCAAGTTCAATTATTCTTAATAAATGGTAATATTCTTGATATTCCGATTAAAACGAACACCACAATAATAGTACCAAATGAAGGGTATATCATAAGACAATTCGATGCTTGTGTTTTTAACATTATGTATTTATAGAAACTTATTTTCACACGTCTGACTAGTTATGGAATTTTTCACTGCGTTTTGGAACGTTTTAATATTTAAAAGTACATTTTGTGTTTCACTCACTCCATAAAATGTGTATTCTTCACGAACTCGGATCTTTTAAATTGCATAAGATCTGCAGTCTAGTCATTACATTATCGTCTGGAAACGATTTCGATGTTGCTCTTATTTTTTCGGATCGTACGATTTATTCGATTCTGCAGTCTCGTTTCAGCCGAACGGCTGCCTTTTAACGTGGGCTGCGTTTAAGGCGCGTCACATGCGATCGCATGTAGGTATGAGCGTTTCGAAAATATTCTCGGAAATGAAACGCCGTTCGATCGAATTACATGGTATTAAATTTGTAAGGCCAGAAGAGAAATAACGTCTCGCTATTTAATAGGTAATGATTAGACTGTGGGTGTTTATGCGTTTTAGCACATTCGAGTACGTAAAACAGACTCATTTTGAGAAGCTAGCGAAATAAAGGACATAATCTTGAAATCGTTGTAGGATAAGACCCTTTTTTCGAGGCCCAGCTGTTTTATGTATATTGGAATACAACGTTATTTAAGAATATAAATATATATTTGCATAAATATCCGCAGTTTGGTAATCAGCATCTTGTTTCTTAATTTACACATTTTAGTTCAGCATTTCTACAAAAGCACTGAATTTCTGTGATTATGGGGCTTTAAAATTAGGTTGCGCTTAAATTAATCGACTGCTCCAATCCGTCATTGCTAAAGAGTTTTACGACCGATAACAAATAATTAAACAAATAATCGTGTGGAGATCCTGCAGGCGAGCCGAGAGACACAGGAGGCGAGACGATGTTCAATGTCAAAAAATTGCAAAGGCAGGAGATCTTGCCTATCATTTAATTATTATATTCTGAATAACATGCATTTCGTAATGTTTCTCTGCTATACTGGGAAGACTTTTCCTATGCACGGGTTCTTATTTAATAAAAAAGTAATTCGTATCTTGTTTTTTAACACTTCCAGTGCTCACTCGATGTAGTTTAACACTCCATTACCTGAAAATGGCAAACTTCCTCAATTTTTATACAAAATGAATGTAACCATGAATTCTACCTTTTTTAATCAATAATGTCAGTAACATTCATCATTTATTTACTGCTTCTATTAGAGCCGAATGCAGGTACATTTTTAATATTTTACATGATCAAATAAATAATGATTGAATCTATCTGTCACTCAGATACGGGTGACGCGGCACTGAAAGTGTTAATTTCTACGTTTTACTTCAACGTCTTTAGAAAAGCAATAAATTTGTACAAACAGCTTGAAATTCTGGTTGCGCTTACATTCACCGAAAGCTTCAATCCATCATTGCTTAGGAGTTTCATTAACGGCAAGAAATAACGAAACAAGTAATAGCGTGGACACCCTGTAGATGGGCCGAGGGACGCAGGAGGCGAGACGACGACGTTCGATGTCGAAGAAGTCGCGAAGAGAGGAGACGTCGCCTACGTGTCTGCCCACTTACAGACGCCCTATGAGAAAGTGGCCTGAGGATCAGACCGGAAGATGAAGATAGCGGTCTCATCTTCGTCGAGACGCCGCTTCTTCACGGCCAGACCGCGTTGCGTAAGGATCTCGACGCACCTGGTTCCACGCTATTCTTCGTCTGACTTATTTCGTTTCTCCTTCTTTCTTTCCCCCTTTTTTTTCGTCCACGTGTTTTTCCTCCTCCGTTTCGCGAGTATTTTTTCTTCTCGTCGCGACGACACCGCTGAGAAGTCGCGAGGACGTTTTATTTTCGTCCGAGCTCGCGACATCGTCCACGAAACACTTCCCGTCCGCTTCTCACACTTTTTTTTTTGCCCAACGTTATTTTTTTCACGATGTTATTTTTTCCGTGTCTGCCCCCAAATTTCGGCGCCGTTCCATCTGCTAGGTTCGTGTAATTCACGGTAAGTCCGGTTAGTGTCGTTCAATGTTGAAACGTGTATACTGGTCTTGCCTCTCAAATTCCCAGCTGTTGCTGGAAGTCTTCTGGAATTGGTCTGTGTGAAATTGGAGCCTTCTAAGTGGAACAGTTTTTGAGGTGTTGACTGTTAAAATGTTTTAGAATTTTTCAAAGACAGTCGACGTGTGCATTTCGAAGTTTCCATTTCTGACTGGAACTATTGTAATTCGCGGTATGTCCAGTTAGAGTCATTCCAAGTACAGGTTTTGCTTCCATAGCCGCGGAGTTTTATTTCTTACTGGAACTACCAAATTTGAAGATTGAATGGGTTTTTCTTGAATGGATGAGAATAGGGAAGTAATAAATACATCTAATGTTATAGAACTTATTTAACTTTTATTAAAACCTCTTTTTCGTTTAATATGGTTTAAGAGGTGTATGTAGAAGTATAGATTCGTCTCTTACATATTAAGGGTTGATTTCACCCTTATCGAGGGCAATTGTAAGATAGAATTTAATTTTCTATTATGTTGAAGTTTCAAGTGATACAATTATTTTGTTAAGTGAAAATTAAGATATTGAGAAGCTAATAAAGATATTATACTTCCATAGCCATACAGTCACAGCAATTTATTACTTTCGATATTAGATCCAAATAAAAAATAACGATAGCCTATTTTTGTCGCTGTTTTTGGCTTATGTATATTCTCCTACCCTCTTTTAATACTACTATGTAAATTGCATTAAACAGAAAATGTCATAAGCTACCATGACAGTCGACTTCTCCCTTTTTTCTCACATTACTGTTTTCACGATGTAACTTTTCATATAAAAGAAACATAGTATCGTCTGTAAAATCGTATATTTGCTGCAATATTATAAAAAAGAGAAAGCTATATCGTAGACAAGGAAATGGCCTTGAGATGCCTAAGTCTTGTATCTCTGCTATACTACTCGAGGCGGGATGCGGTTGACAAAACCGATCGCGTGTGATCGTCCTCCCAGTTATCAGACACTGAATATTCCTCGAATAATTGTTCGATCATGTTCTCCGTTTGATGGATGTCTCGGTGACCAGCTGATTCCTGAAGAAACTGCGTCACACGCCGTTTGCGGATTGACCTTACGAATCTTCCACGAGCATCTGCCGAGGAAGCAAAAAGAGGAAACGTTGAAAAAGCAAGGTCTATATTTAATCTTATCCGAGACTTTACATTGCGGACGGTCAGTGGGACGGTGGACTTTATGTTTGCACATGAATACGCATCTTACAAATTGGCTGCGTTTTAAAATCGCTCATGCCTTAGAAGCACCAAAAGGCAAACACCATTCCTCATTCAGCTTATCATCCAGACTTGGCTGTTCGCTATTTGTAATACATTAGACATTGCAAGTTTTAATTACAATATAAGACATTAAGGTATTAATAAAATAAACTGTGGTAATAATTCATTCGAAGATATAGCTTTACAGCGTACAATAAACGGCTGTGCCTGGACCAGTACGGTGACCCATAGAACACGGTGAACGATTGTTCGGAACACATATATGCGTTCGTAGTCCTCAAAGGGTTAATTATTCTCTCTATATTCAGGCTCGTTGTCTTGCTGAAACAAATCCGAGAGCTGTTCTATTGTGTCGGTGCATATGAGAAATTTACGATAGTTATAAAGGTGACTGTGTAGGGAGATTCGCAATAACATGATCTATCAGCATGCAAAAGGTCATTAAAATCCGAGACGACCACGTCGGTGGTTCTCCTTATAAGCAGCCAGCTTCAGCACGCATTCCTTGCCAATCTACTCCCTTCTGGTCGGCGCACGCACCGCGAGAACACAACCCTTGACAATGAATACATTATGTCTCTTTCGAAAATACGGAGTATCCAACAACCGTGTGTTCGTTATCGTAAACTCAATGAGGTGGATCGTGTTCGGTTTTCCGTGGCCTCTGAGCACGGCGGTGCTCTCGTTTCGTCGCGACGTCGTTATCCGCCGCGGCGCGGCGATGAAACCGTAGAAATCGTCTGCAAAATAACTGCATCGGGAACTCGGTGCATCGCAATGTCACGCGACGTGAGACCGTATACGATGCTAAAGGTGATGTGAAACTCGAGACGTAGACGAGAAGAGCGAGCGAGAGAGAAAGAGGGACGAGCAGAGGCACGTAGAAAGGGGAACGGAGAGAGAAGGATGGACGACGCGGGTGTGCGCGCGTGCGAGGGAGACGGAAGTTTGTGGACCGACGGAGGCCGGAAGGGGACAGGAAGGAAGAGCGCGCGAGATTCATGGAAAAAGGAACGAAACGGAGGAAAGTGGAAAAGGCGAGAAAAGTATGCGGCATGTGTTTGTCGTTCGCTCAACCCGACCAGCTATCGCGCCGTTTCTTCTTTTTATTCAACGCCGTCGAGAAGAACGTTATTTATTTTAGCGAGCGAAGACGTGCTCATGGCGCCGTCGTGAGACTACGAAACGCAATTTCAGGTTTTGATCGCGGGTTTTTTTCGAGCGAGGTGAACGCCGCGTGCGGCCGAGCTGCAGCGTTGGGTTGTCAGGTATTGCGCTGAACGCCCATGGGCGTTGGCAGTACGCGGTGGAGGGTTTTGTCATGCGCCCGTAGGTGACGGTAGGTGTTAACACTTTGAGTGCCGCGTCACCCATATCTGGGTGATATATAAATTCAATCATTATTTACTTGATCATGTAAAGTATTAAAAATATACCTAATCGGCTCTAATAGAAGCAGTAAAAAAAATGATGGATATGACTAATATTATTGATTAATAAAGGTAGAATTTATGGTTACATTCAGTTTGTATAAAAATTGAGGAAGTCTGCCATTTTCAAGTAATGAAGCATGCAATTCAAAGTATTATCACGTTGAACGCCACAGTGAAAACGGCCATACCTGATCAGACACGATATAATTTACTATTTTTTGTATAAATCGTAAAGGAAACCTGATTGGAGTACTCAGTCGTGTTCTTCTGTCCCTACATTATTGTTTCGGTATTAAGTATTAAGTTCGCTCAGAATTTTGCGACAAGTAATAATTATTTGATTAAATTAAATTTGAGGTGTCGGTCACCGGTGACCAACATGGCGTTCAAAGTGTTAAAGGGTTGAGGGGTAGTGTTACACCTAGACGGATCAATGTGTGCTTGGGGTCTATGAATTTCTGTTGTAAGAGTTATAATGTCATCGTCATATCATCGTCACGTCACGTTATACATATTCTGATAAAGTTAGAAACAATGTTTTAATAGGACGCGTCTGCAATGAATGCACAGTGTGAACGAATATAGGAAGCCAAAGTCTTCTGGATTTTTTTTATCGTACATTTTTCCTGATCATGTAATTTCGTCGTGAAAATGAGATCTTTAAACCCTGAAGTGATGGTGTCATGACTATGCCACAATATTGCTAACAGCCACTACATTGGCTCAGAGCCATGTTCGTTATGCTACCAAGTATTACTTTACTGGTAAAGTTCTTTTTAGTATTTTATATAATAACCACAAGATGTAGCTATTGATTCCATGTAACTGTAGTCTTGTTTCATTGCAATTATTTTAGAGTTTAGAATTTAACCGAACTCAGTCTTGTTATCACTTGCAACTTTATTTGTTTAATGTGCTGTTACAAAATTAAAATGAGTTTAACGTTATATTTGCGTTTTCTGTGGACAAGACGAGTTAACTCGTCTTTGGTCACTGTTATGTAACCGCCACGCTGTACCAGTTGAAAATTTGAAACTTTCTAAGTTTGTATACTAAATGAATACAGTCTCAAATTACACGCCTTTTAATCAATAATATTAGTTACTTTCATAATTTCTTTACTGGTCCTGTTATATCTTATTAGTTATATTTATTAATATTGTATTGTGTAAATGTCACCCACGTATGGCTGACATGGCCAGTTAAAATGTCAAATATGCCACCACTAAGAAACTCATAATAGAGAACATTCATCTTTGTTATTGTGACATTACCAGTTACATTATTCGCGAACATACACGTGAACTCATGTAACCTATAGTACAGGTATTGCAAGGTAACTCCTCATCTACTTATTCACACTAAACTGTATCAAATACAAGCTGCCACGTTGAAGTGACCATCACTTTGAAGCATGAAACAAAATTGAAAAATAATGGTACGCCAGGACGCAAATTGAACAGCATTTAACTTATTACTAGTTTTTATATAAATCGTAAAGAAAAAAAAAAAATTTGTGCACCCAGTCGTGTTCTTCTGTTCCTACATTATTGTTTTAGTATGAAGTTTGCTGAGAATTTTGCGACAATCAATAATTATTTAATTAAATTAAATTTGATGCGTCGGTCACCGGTGACTGCCATAGCGTTCATCGTATTAACACGTTCCGCGCCGTGTGGGTCATATACGCCTCACGCACCAAATTCGATTATTCTAAATAAATGGTAATATTCTTTATATTTCAATTAAAACGAACGCCACAATAATAGTACCAAATCAATGGTACATCATAAGACGATTCAATGTTTGTGTTTTCAACGTCATGTATTTATAGAAACTTATTTTCACGTGTCTGACTAGTTATGGCATTTTTCACTGTGGCATGGAACGTGTTAACGAAGTCAAGAGAAGGAAGTGACTTTGAGGCGCCTAGACTCCGTGCCCCTGCAATAGTCACGGATGAAATTCAAATCTGCAAACGTATCACGGTTTCTCGGAATTCTTATTCGAACGTTGAATGTTCCCGATCGATCCGAGTAAAAAACAATGACATGGGAAAGAAATTATTGCGCTACCGTTTGCCAAGTTTCTGCAACTTTCTTGACGTCCGCCTCGCGTATATTCATCCGGTTGATCGGTCGACAGTAGAAACAACAGCGTACCCGGTGCCAAGATTTTAGAGCACTCTTTTTTTCATTACATGTATGAAATAAATATTAATATGTTGAATACTCTGGTGGTCACCGGTGATCGGCACCACCGGCTTCATTTAATTAATAAGTATTATAGAAAATTAAATCTTTTTATAAAAAGTTTTATACAGATCGAAAGTAGGTCTAAAAAACTAAAGCGCTCTTACTTAATAGAGGGTCCAATCTCCTCGGTTAGCGATTGTAGCTCGGCAACTTTTCGTCATGTTTTCGACCAACTTTTCGGCGTATGACACAGCTAACGACCGCCATATTTTTCGAATACGATGTACTAGAGCTTTTAACGTCAAAACACGCTTTTCTCGAAGTTATAAGTATTTCATCGAAATAGATGGTCCTTATTCAGATTTATTTCAAATTTAATCTTTTGAGCCCTGACAACTTGAGGAAAAAACGTTCACCGTGTGCTGAAAATTTCCGCGGAAAATCACGTATTAAACTAAATATTTCATTATAATAATATGTATAATGTCGATTGTTCAATTGTTTTAGTTCTCTGAAACTGCAAAATATGTTACGAAACATATATAACTTTAAGCGAATAAGCTGATGTGATAATTCATCCGAAGACAGATTTATAGCGTACAATAAACAGCTACGCCTGAGCCAGTACGGTGACCCGTAGCACACGGTGAACGATTTTTTGGAACGCATTATGCATTCATCGTCCTCAAAGGGTTAATAAATGTCCCAATACTAATGGACGGGGGTGTATGTATAGATGTTGAACGCGCGAACGCGGTGAGTAACGTCCAATCCTGCATCGGACGAGTCAACGGTCGACGGCTCGGATATTTTAGGATTAACAGTGGTCTATCCTGTTGTATTTTTCCTAAACGCACTCGGTGGAGGATTCATCGCGGTTCATCGAACTCCCGACTTAGAAGCGCTCGTTTCAACGTTATCCTAGACCGTCTATCTGAGAATAGTGGCAGAAACCGTGTTCCCGGAATTCTCTGTACGATTCGAGGGAAGCTGACCCAGCCTAGGCGTTCGTCATCGCTTATGCTCGAACGAAAATTCCGCCTCCATCCGAGATCTTCTTTATTTGCATAATTACGCGGTCGTTCCTGGATTCTCTTTGATATTCGCACGTGCAACGCTGTAAATATTAGTTTGTCCAGGGACGGCAGTAGTTTTTTTTTAATTTCGTTAAAAGAAGTCAATACTCGTTAGAATTGTCACATCTATAGCTTTCATGGGGATTATTGAATATTTTGTACATATCTGTAGTGCGCTATTGTTCATTCGATTATAACGGTACTGATTGGTTAGTCTAACGTAGTCAGCATCGTTGAGTAGCATTTTTAAATGAGGCTATAGTAGCCTACCCCAAAAATTTTGTGTTGAGGTTGCAACCATTGGAATTATCGATGTTTTAAAATATCAACAAAATGCTTGGTGCAAAAACACGTTTCTGTGTAGCCATCTTGTGAATGTTAGTAGAAGGTTGCTGGACACTATGAAATTAAACTGCAGTAGACCCCCGTATAACACGGAGGATACGTTCCGTGTTATATGAATCCAGGTTATACTGTTTTTTACACACAATGACACGAGGAACTAATTTATGCGAAAAATATCGTTGTGATCCATTTAAAAAGAAGTGCAATTACATTTTGCATGCGCATCGATGCACTTGTGAAAAAAATCAGACAGTCGGACTATAGAGCTTGTTAAACAGTGTAAAATTTTCCTCTACGGTTTTTTTCTAACTTTACTTAGAACAGAGCTATAACCTGGTCCAGTTGCCAGAGTCATCCTGTATACCGTGTTATACGAACACTGACGTTATTTTTGCGCCGTGTTGTACGAATCCGCGTTACACTGTATTGCTATATAAGAGGTGGTTTAAGCTAAAATATCAATTCATCGTAGAGAAAAAAAATATTTGATTACTCAGTCGTGTTCTTCTGTTTCTACGTTATTGCTACAGTATGAAGTTTTCTCAGAATTTTGCGACAGTCACTAATTATTGAATTAAATTACATTTGAGGTGTCGGCCACCGGTGACGGCCACGGCGTTCAGCGTGTTAATTATAATAATTATGAGGACTAGAAACGTTGAACCTATTCTTAGGTCCTTCGATCAATCCTCCTAGATGTCTAGTCTAAAGCAATACTTACACAATGAAACAACATGGCGAATGTCCCCGCAATGGACGTGAATTATTCGAGAATGGATCCAACATGGCATTGGCGCTATCATCTCCTGTTTTTGCGCTCCTCGAGACGCCTCATACTCGAGTTGGACATCTGTTTTCATCGGATCTCGTCGCCTTGACGTTGTTACCTTGTTCGTATCTGGATGCTCTCGTTGCACTAGCTCTAGAGCATCCTCCATTCTTTTTAACGACAGCGTCGACATTCATCATTTTCTAAGATTTTTCTGCGAACCGAAGGAACGCAGACGAGACACCGCCTCCGTTTATGCAAATCCCGGACAATTCCTCCACGCTTTTCCATTGTGCTTGATTTATGCTAATCCATTTATGCAAATGACTGGTAGCTCGCGCAAAGCGTTCTCGGGCATAGACGAGATACACGATGGACGTGACGTCCAATGTAGGTTTTGGTCACACGATTTGGAGGCTGTGGGGCATCCTTACCATTTTCTTGTCCGCCAAGGCTGTCAGATCAGTTCAGAATTAGATTAGAACGTTTTATCGGTGGTAAGATTTGAAAACAGAAATGTTAACAATTCATCGTCTTGGCAGGCAGGGTGTAAAGATGGCATTTAGTTGGAAGGTTAGAAATTATAGGTACGGTGCACATTTATTACCTGTTTTACTTTTCTGTTTATATGTTTAATGATTAATTACATTTTTATTAACCATCATAGGACCGTGCATTAAAAGTTATGTTAAAGTGCGTGTGGAGTACAGAATTACCCCATTTTTTTATGCATTTCTCGGGTAATAAATATGTATGTATGTAAATTTGTAAACTTGAATTAATAGCGGCATTCTTCCGATTAAAGGTTTTAATATTTCGAAACTCATTTCTTTCCAACGTTCTTCTAATTTCTTCCATGAGTCTTTCTTTGACTCTGGGCAAAACTTCCAAAGCAAACGAAAAGTGTATACAATCTATCGTCTGACCGCGTTCGAGATGCATTAGAAACATATTTATGCGTACAGTCTTGTTTTTTAAATATTTATTTAAATTATACGTGCATATTATTAATATCATGTCCATGTTGTATATTAACGTAAAATAGATAAATATAACAACATAATATAGTAAAATCAAGCTAAAAAATTGTATACACGTTCTAATGATCATTTAGAGCAAGTGTCCGGTGACTTATGGGCCGAGGTGTAAGTCCTATGATTTTAGAGCGGGTGTGTATATCCAGATTGCGTCTATCGGGTTTCTACTGTACCGTTTCACGTCTGATCCTCTGGAAGGACCCACTCAGTATTCCAGAATTTCGTCTGAACAGGAAGCTGGCTAGATAGGTGAGAACGCTTCGAGATAAAGCACAGAAGATTTCACAGTTCATAAGTTACAGCACCGGAGTCAACGGTCTATGAAACGTTGGTATATGGGCCAAATTAGCACCGGCCATTCTATACTCCACGCCGACTCCACTACACCGTCCTATTCTCATCCTTCCAATAATAGATTAAACGTTTAGCGGATTCGACGCCTATGCTCTATCGCCGTCGCAATTCTCTTCGTGATGCTCAGACCGCTGTAAATTATAAATTACACCCGCGTCGGCTAATAATTCTTCCCCATCCACCTTCTGTTGTTTCTCTCAAACTAGTGTATCTTCGTCTTGGAACAGAAGAAAGAATTGTTACAGAGGAAATTATGGAATAGAATTTATACTGCCGAGCGGCGATCTTGAAAAGAAGAGGGTGCTTCGTATACTAACGTTCGAATACGACTTGTAACAGCCATATAAAATGTATTAATTAATAACAAGTTTTCAGACCAAGATTCAAAGACCCTTGATGCAATACTTGACACGTTGACTGTCACATGAATTTTTTACGTTTCACCCTAGGGGCCACAGTGAAATTTTTATTATTATAAACTGGTAGACGGTGACCACCATGCTCCCACTGATTGTGAGAAAAGAGGGGATGGTTACGAGTGATCACCATGGCAATCAATGTGTTAATCTGTTCTGACTGGTATTTTTAATAATTCTGGTTGGTATTCTTAGTAGCTCCCAATAGCTCTAAAAAACTTTCCAACTCTACTGTCCTTAACATGTTTTTTGCAGACCAGGTAGATCTACCCCTTCTGGTTTCATTGCCGGATTGCCTGACTGGTCTACTCATCCTACCTGAACGGGTAGATCTACCTCCCTCTTTAAAAATATTTAAAATCAATAAATGTCTATTAATATTTACCATACACATCTTAAAAACACATAAAAATAAAAAAGTAAAAAAATCTACCGTTTGGGGAGCGGGTGTGTAGGTTTTGAAATTCTGCAATGAACGTGTTAAGTGTTATATGTATTTAATATATTCAAATTGTTTTTTGAAAGGCAGCATACCACGGTGGAAATGTAAAATATTAATAAGGAATTGGGGTGGTTTTTTTAGAGGCCTGTGTACGATCTGCACAGCCCACCTAACAGGGGATGCAAGCTTACTTCTTCGTATAATTTCAATTTGAAAAAAATCCACCCAATTGATAAGCCAAGATCTGGCACACACGTAGGTGCATGATGCATCAATCGCTGTTGAGAGCGTAGGACAATCTCCAAGTATCCGTGTCTTGGCGGAGGGGAACTTTCCTGGTGATAAATAACCAAGATTTGCAAGCTATAATCTCATTGCAATTTATAATCTCAAAAATAGCAGAAGTCATGTACGCATCTTAAACCCGGCCCCTGTCGCTGTCTTTAATACACGCAATAATACAATAACTATCAAACGATTGTAATATCTCTAACACAAATTAATGCGCTAGAGCCTGTAATTCAAACAGACAGTATACTCTCATAACCTCTACGGATACAGGCGGAAGCCAGGCCATGGCAGAGTTGGCGTTGGAGCAATACCCATAACCTGTCAGAGCCACGTTAAAATTATGAGTTACATGGACAAAAAGATCACCCGAAATCTGATACGCTGGTTTTATTTAACTACTGCAATTATAGAAAATGTACATAGAAGTGTAATGGTGTTTAGATGTCCACTTATTGGTGGCCCAAACGTAACTGAAATTTCATAATACATGAAAGACAATCATCACCTCCGTAGATAGCATTTTCATATAATATTCAAAATTAGTACACCATTTGAGGGAAGGATTATACAGGCCACCAAGTAAATGTCCTCAAAGTGTCCAAGTTCATCGAAGAACCTTCTTGAACTGCAAGGTGGCCTTTCTTCATCGCAGGACTATCCAAACTATTATCAAAACCAAATTCTCGAATATTAGTCGCTTTCCAGTTGTGCAGCAAATCAAAAATGTCAAAAATCAATTGGTGTTTCTTGCGGTTCCAGAAAGTTCTCGGTTGACCCGCGCGTCGACGTGCAGATTGAAAAGAAAAATTGCAGCTATGTGACGATGTTGAAAGGTGAGACTTATGTTCTTCAGAATGGCTCCTTATTGGCACGTTTCGCGGTAGATCGTGCACAGAATTCTCGTGAAACAGTCGACTGGTCTCGGACGGAGGAGAAAGAGGTCCATTAGGCGAACGTCAGATCGAACCGACAAAGCATGCATACCAAAGGTTCCCTAGAGCTTTTCCCTGATTTCGATTCTTCACTGTCGGAACTAATTCATTCGGTGGCTTTCCTCCTGATATTCGAGTGATTTACATCGTCGAACCTTGGGCCGACGAAGATGGGGAATCGAGGAAGAAATAGATGGAATTCGTCGAGTTTCTTGGCAACCTATTGTCCAACGTCTCTTCGTGACAGTCACAATTCCTCGGTTACAAATCGAATCATCGTGGAACCATGCTGTTCACGTTACACCACTATTTGTCTTATGAGTAACGCAGTAAAGCTCACGCCTATTACTCTTGCATTCATACGGAATCAGTGTTAAGTACAAAGTTATGTGGATCACCGCTGACTTTAATATGGCACGAGGTGTGCCACCTGATTAGAGGGACCACCCACTGATGAGGGAAAAAATTAGGTTCTATGCTGCTAACCGCTTTATTCACAGCTGTTACTAATTGATCGACTTAAGCACCTCATCGTCACCGAAGTGGTGGTCTCATATTTTAGTGAACTCTTACATGGTGATAGATCATCTTATCACAGATCTCTCTGTATATCATTTTGAGTGTGTATAGATAGTCAATTGTTTAAAAGATATTCAATGCAAAAGGAAACTCTGCGTAGCAACCTAGCGCCTAGCCACCTGCTCCACAATCTTCTACTTGAAAGCAGGTGTCACAGTAGAGTATCTAGATACACTCTATCGGAACTTTAACATTAAATATCTTGTAAACTATCGTCTGTCTGTCCCCAAAACCATGAATAGGGAAATTCTTAATAACATGTTCTATTAATATGTAAGAGTTCATTAAAATTTGAGACGACCACTACGATAACTCTCTGTGTTAGAAATAGGACTTACCTCATTAGAAACCTTTTTCCATAGCGTCAATCCGGCATCTCTGAAATTTTCATCGACTCTGAATTTCTGTAAACCAAGTATTAAAACAAATTCGTGCGCCTATCAGTTCGTGGGGCTACACCAACGTTATTTAAATAAATCCTTTCGAATGGCTGCTCTCCAAACACATTTGTCGTATTTTTTAATTCAGTTCATTCCATATTATCTCAATTAGGTTCAAGTCAGATAAGTGAGAGAGCTAGCGTACGATTGTTGTTTCATTATTCTCTTGAAACTCTTCGCAATCATTTTTCCAGAATTTTCCAATAATCCAAATGAAACATGCTTCCGACAGAAATGGCAAGTGTCCTAATACAGGGTGGTCCATAAATAAGTTCAGTTTAGAAATTTGAATAATAAAAAAAATTATTGTATGAAAAAGATATTTATTGTGCAACATTGTATAGAGCATGGAAAATTAGTTCTTAAAAATAACATCGTCTAAATATAAACCATTGCGTGTACGGCGCTCTTCTAACCGATACCTGAAATTATTCATCACGCTGCGACAAGGTGTCTCCGAGATTGCCTCAGAGTCTTGCCAGATATTTTCTTTTAACTCCAGTATGGATCAAGGATTATTAATGTAGACTCTGCGTTTGAGGTATCCCTATAAAAAAAAAATCCATCAAAAAATTCGACAAAATTATAATTTTGTTGAAATCTACTCCGTGAAATAGCCGCCGAATTATTGGTTTGATAAAACACGCGTACACAAAATTCGCGCTCTGGTCCGGTGACACGATTCATATCGACTAAATTTCCAAGGACCAAACTAACGTTTAACCCTTAAACTGTAAACGTGTGTATTTCATGTCCGGGCTAGTTCGAACGGTTTGGGTTTCTCGCAAGCTAGTAGGTAGGAAACCTTTTTTCTCCGCCTAAAAAAAGTTAACTTCTATGATAACCTTAATTTCGAATGTTTAAAGATGCTATATGAATTTTTGTAGATTTTTTTAAAAACTATTACCCATTGAAAACTGCATCAGACATGAAAGTCCCGCGTTTACAGTTTGAGAGTAGCATAAAAACGTTTACGGTTTAAGTGTTAAGACCCCCGCCACGCCTCCCGCACCTCTAACATGCAGACTATAACCGAATCAAGAGTGAACTTATTTATGGACCATCCTGTACATTGGGCGGCAGTGTACATCAAATAAAACACCACTTCTTATTAGCAGTACTCGAATCTCATGCAGTAACACTTTTGTATTGAAATTGACTCGGATTCGTGAGTGCATATCGAATTTGATTCCATCCCTAGCCACAATTGTTTCGTCGCGTCGTGAAAACGCGTTACACGGGGCCCCGCCCGCTGTACTTACGTTTGGCCCGCAACGTACTCCATAGTATTCACTTCATAACATCGTATTTGCGTGACGGTGTTCTCGGTTCTCTCTCGAACCGTGTTGGTCGCTTAGGACCGACTCTGCGCTTAGAAACGACTTAGCACACACGGTGCAACGACCTCGAGCAACGAGGAGACTCCGCCGTGCGTCTTCCCTCCTCTGTTCCTCTCTGTTGCGTGCACAACCAAAGCAAACTGACGAGCCCAAAGAGACCGACAACCCACCGATCTCTCGTTTCCCCTGTATCACGGGCGTCGCGGCGCTCCTCCGCACGCGTTCAGAAACGATTCAGCCTGTCGTTGTCGTCCAATAAACCGGCCAGAAATACTATCGGCCCTCGTACCGTCGATCAACAGCCTTTCCGCCGTTCACGACCCGGTCTATTCACATTTTTACAAGGCCTGCCCGTGAAACGACGGATACACTCATAAATGTTTTAGCCCGGATGGACTCGTGTCACCGTACACGTCGTATAAAACGACTTGTTGTCGGCGGAGGGCTTCTCGGCATTGTGACGATCATCAGCCGCCTTCGTGCGGCGGAACGTTTGCAATTAGAACGGTGGAACGGTTTTATGCAAAAGACTTCGTAGAATATTGCAGCGAGGCTGAAGTTTATGAAAGTGTGCTGGAAAGAGTTGTCATTGAAGGTTTCGAGGAAATTTGGTTGATCTGAATCTATTGGGGCGGGCAAACTCGATTTGGACCCACCGATGTAATCACGAGATTGTCAAACTTGGCGAACCAATTTTCTAATTATATTAATTTCTTCGATGACTCCATCGCATCTTTTAAAGTCAATGTTTCGAATACTCTCTAAATCGGAACAGATTATTAATATATAATTATTATTTAGCTTGCGACCACTCATTTATGTATAATGAAGGCGCCATCCCGCTTATAACAATAAATAAGTAAATTTGTCCAGACCAAGTGATGCGTCTGAGGTTTTCCAATAAATCTTTTACTATAATTTCACACAAGTATAATGTTTATTCCGTTCAAATTTTAGCAAAATTTAGCAATTAATAACGAAAATATTTCGTTTATGGAATTATAAATTTCTTTTATACGCAGTAAGGGTGCGAATACTTATGGGACTGACTGTATGTTCATAAGACGTTTGTTACTTATTTTAGTGTGTAGATTCACCCCCTGGAGTATCGACATGTATTTATGAATAACCCTGTATGAAGAATATGTGTACTATTTTCCAGAAGGTATTTTACTGTCTTTTATTCGTTGCACAGCAGAAGTTCGATAGCTCGAATTGATGCGATTAACAAACGATCAGCATCGTCCTGACATTCCTTCGTTTAAAGACTGCCTTACGCAATGTCACTATAGACGGCGTAAAGCAGAAGAGAGCAAAGCGAAACCAAGATCAACGTTCAGCAACGAGCCCGCGGTTCGCGAAGAAATCCGCCTCGACCCGCTCGCACGTGTTAAAGAGCGTGCATTCCGTTCGGCGCGTTGGAACGCGGTAAAAGTGAAATTGCGGAATGAATGAGAGGCCGCGGTGGCTAATCGCCGGCTTCTGGATATCAGCCTTGCGGCGAACAAACGAGGGAGCCTCGTAAAAATCGGCCGAGACGACGACGAGACGGACGGTGGCGAAAGAAGAAAGCGTCGGGAGGGTGGTGGGAAGCGAAAGAAGCCGGGAACAAGGAAAAAAGAGCCTCGAGCCGTTCCGGCAAGGCCGTTGCGTCGTTTAAAAGTGACGCCGTCTCACCTTCTTCCGCTTAAAAAAGGAACGAAAACGGGAGGAAAAAGGGCGAGCGGGCCCGTGTATGACTGTGTTACGACGTCCTTTCCTTTTCCGCGTAAAAATAAATACGCCGCCGCGGCCGAAAATAACGAGCCCGACACTCTTTTCGACGTATTATGCGTACCTTCCGCTTTATCTTTAGGCCGAGGAGACCGCTCTGCTCCTCCGCCTCGAAACCCTCGGTTATTACACAGGGAAGGGCTGGTGCGCGCGTAATCGCGAAATTTCTCGATAGAAACGATCATTGTCGGGTCGTTGCATAAGTGGACTGTGCATTTTTATGGAAATATTGTAAGATTAAACATTTTTGGAATAACGTATCTCACACGTGACAGCTACTTCGGGCTAAAAATGAATTGCACGTGTCCCGCTGGTGGTCTGACCTTTTCACTTTGATAACGGTTTTATGTATTAAATAGTCATTTATGGCCCATATAATCGTCGATGAAATTCCAATCGAAGTAGTTAACCCGTTGAACGCCGCAGTGAAAACGGCCATACCCGATCAGACCATTGTCAGGTCCTCGCATAAGTAGATTGCGGATTTTTACGCAAATATTGTAAGATTAACCACTTGGGTTGGAATAACGTCTCTCACACGTGGCAGCTACTTCGGGCTAAAAGTGAATTGCACGTTTCCCGCTGGTGGTCTGACCTTTTCACTTTGATAACGGTTTTAAGTATTAAACAGTCACTTATGGCCCATGTAGTCGTCGATTAAATTCCAACCGAAGCAGTTAACACGTTGAACGCCGCAGTGAAAACGGTCATACCTAACCAGACACGATATAATTTACTATGTTTTATATAAATCGTAAGGGAAGAAAAAGATTTGAGTACTGAGTCGCGTCCTTCTGTTCCTACATTATTGTGTCCGTATGAAGTTTGCTCAGAATTTTGCGACAATCAGTAATTATTTAGTTAAATTAAATTTGAGGAATCGGTCAACGGTGGCCGCCATAGCGTCCAACGTGTTAAATATTAAATGATACACCAACATTTTTCCATATATAAACTTTCTCCGCACGTCAGCCTGTGACTCGTTTGTTTTGGCCCTTCTCTGTATTTTCTTCCTGCTTCAAGAAAGTTCAGATAAATCAGAAAACCCTTTAAAAATCTAGATAGCCACGTTGTGCGAGCTCAGGGTGTTGCGTTAGCTCGCAAAGAAAACTATCGAAGTGGTCGTTTTAGATTTTAATGAGCTCTTGCATGTTGTTGGATCATGTTAGTAATAATATCCCTATATATAGTTTTGAGTACATACGGTTAATAGTTTAAAAGACATTTAATGCAAGAGGAGACTGCGTAGCAACCCAGTGCCTACTGCTCCAAGTTCTGTAAAGCTACTGTAAAGCACCTCTTACAGTAGAACAGATGAGACCCATCAGAAATTTAACATTAAATATCTTCTAACCCTTTGCACTCCAAGTATGCCTCTCAAGCACTCCGTTAATTTGTCAATTTTAATTGAATTTTATCAAAAATGAAATATTTCTTAATATGTAAAACTAAGTAAATAAATTCATAAACATATATAACTTTTTCTTTTCAAATCAAAACTTACGGTTTTCAAAAGTTTACACTACAAAACTATGTTGGAGTTGCTGGTCGATGGTATCAATAAATGCTTGGAGTGTAATGAGTTAAACTATTGATGGTCTACGCCAAAAACCATGTACAGAGATTCTTTATAATATAATATATCAACATGCAAAAGCTTTTTGAAATCTGAGACGACCACTTTCGATAGCTTTCCTTGTCAGTTTTGCAGCAGCTCTGTTAGAACGAGCTTGTTACGCATCTACTTCCCCGGTAAATAATTACTATAGTTTAGCTGATAACAATATATAAAAATTCAAAAATGTAATATAAATGCATCCGAATGCATCTACAAAGTTTCATAAAGATATATTGTTTACTTTTTCAAAAAGAAATTCCGAAAATATACCCTCGAAACAGGCCGAGAAATGAGAATACATATTCCCTTAACCCTTAAACGCTATCTTTAACCCTTAAACGCTGATAGCCTTTAAAGTTAACGTGATTTTTTGTATGGTAGCGTTTAAGGGTTAATTGGAGCAACTGTTTGTCGAAGTCTCGCATAAGGAAAAGCGCAATGAACTGTTTCAAATGACAGAATATTAATCGGAGGAATTACAGAGTGCCCGTATTAATTCGAGGAACCGTTTGTTACAGAATGTACGTTCGGCAAGCAGATACGGGAACTGGGCTCCACCTGGTTCGCGGATTTGGGCCCGCCCTTCGGAGTCATGTACTGCATCAAATGCGAATGCATTCCGGTACGTATTAAAGTGGGTGTGTCCACACGCATTTTCCGCGTGCGAGCGTGTAGGTAGCCTGGTCCCCCGTGTGTTCGTTTCTGTCTGACCTTTAACCCCGGCTCGAGTGCGGCCGAACCGCACGTACAACATTACGTTTCTATGTAACCGGTCGACCCGACGCGACTTTTACGGAATTGATACCGACTATTCGTGTAGGTACACCGGTCGGAACACCCGCCACGTTGCTACGGGTCGTTACAAAATTTTCGTCTCGCCCTACGAGGAACCATCATCCGATCGACACACCCCGATTTTTATACAGTTTTCATATACACTACCGGCCATGCATATGGGGATGACTACAAATTCTTGAATTCTGATTTTACAGTTCAGAATTTCTGTATGACCTTCATAGGGGTAAAAGCAGGCACGTTACCTGCCTAGGAAATGTAACTGTTTTGACCGAAAGTCATAGAATAATAAAAATTTGTAATTTACTGGATATAATGAAAATGTGTAATTTACTGGAAACGAACAGTCGTCCTCATGTACACGGCCGGTAGCGTACAGGGGTCGATGAGAGTTTGGCAACTTTTTAGGCAACTGTCTTCTAACACAATTTGTATTAAGGAAAACTATAAAACAGAGACAACATTGGGAGAAGTATAAGATTTTATTTAGACAAGGTCGTTTTCGAAAAAACCGCCGTTTGCTTTTATACAGACTCTGAGACGCTTTTGGAATTGATTAACCGATGTGCACAATGTATTTTCATCTATTTCGTTCCACGTTTTCACCAAATCTTGCTTTCACGACTCCATAGACTGGTGAGGTTTACCACAGGCCTTGTTCCTTGCAACGTTTCATAAATTTTTAAACCACAGATTTTTCAATATTGAACAAACGAACTATGTGCAAGGAAATTATAGAAGCACGAATTTCTTCGCGTTTGTTCGACATCTTGAAATAAAACGAATGCACAACATCTGTACACCATTCAATTGACAATTTAATAGTGAATCCAGCGATGACGAATAATTTTAGAAAACATTCATTTATATGAGAAATATTTTATTACAAAAAGTTGCCAAACTTTCATCACACCCTATATTTGTGGATACCTTACAGTTTTCGAGATATTCGGTGAAATAGCTTTTACAACACGAATTTTAAGGGCTGCATTCACCCCTTCAACTTGGACGACTGCCGATTAAACATGGAGGTGTCACATATTTTTTCGAGTTTTATAACGTTTTAAAATTGCACAAAAATTGAAGTGTGTCAATTGAACGTTGTCCCTTGTTATCGGTACCCTTGGTCTCTAGGGATTTTTTATTTTTTATCAGTTCCGATGTTTCGTTAGAATTATACAGAGTGGTCTTAAAGTGTGTTATATTATAGTCGAGACACTCACGATCAGATTAGGCCGTTTGGTGTCATTATTTGTTTACAGTGTACAAAATGATTGGCACCCTAGATCTCTCGCGATCATTAATTTTCATTCGCTCTGATGTTACGTTAGAATCATATATAGTGTTTTTAAAGCGTCTATTATAGTAGAGAGACTCAGATTAGACCGTTCAAGGTCATTATTTGGCATATAGTGTACAAATTTATTATCGATGCTCGCGTATGTAATATACATAGGGTGAACCAGGAAGGACGGTACAACCAGATAAGAGATGATTCTACGCGCAAAGATACGTTGAAAATGTAGAATAAAATTTTTTTCTACATACCTTCGTTTCCGAAATAATCGAATTTGAAAATTCGTCGGGCACGTGTGCTCAAAACTTATGTTGTACTTTTTCTATCATATCGCTACACTTAACGTAAAGAAGGAAACACATGGAATGGGTAAAAAAGGCATATTTTTCAAGAATTTTTTTCCCTATAATCTTGTTTCTGAATGAAAAAGTGTGAACTATGCCTGGAAATCTATAATTTGAGAAATATTTCCACATAAAATTTTACGAGAATTCGTCGCTACTGCAAAGTTACAGTTGGTTGAATGAGACACGACGAAGTAGAACAAGAAATAAATATAATATACGGAATGTAATAGGATTTTGAAAATCTCACAAAAATCCTAAAGCGTTTAATAAATCCTGACATACATATTTAAGACGGTCTATGAAATCTAGAGAGGAATCAAACAATACAGATCGTTAATCTTATTTACTAATGACAATACAGTACTATAGATTTAATTAAAAAGAGTTCGAAACGTATTTGTTATGACAGTCTGTCATTGTTTCACATTTAGTTATATCAAACGATAATATATCGCGTTTTACCCTTTTCGAACGAATCCAATAACGAACACAAAATTAAGTAAGAAAATAACTGTAATTTAGAGTTACTTTTGTACGAGCTATCACTTCGGTCTCAGCTGTATCACAATTACTAGGACACTCTGCGGTTTCCTTGGATTATGGTCTTCCGAGAAGGTCGCGTAAGTGGCATTGCCCTTTGAAAGGTGCTGTAGATCGTCGTAATACGCAAATCACGGACTAAATCTCGATCTGGGTGACGTGACCTACGGAGACTTGACGTGCTTTCTAATCCCATTCCTGGTCGGAGACAGACTGGCGTCTGTTTCTGCTACCACTGCTCGGAAATGTACACCACCGTCCATAAGTCTTAGGACACTTGCTACTTCTATCGAGCATACAAATATTCTTCCTGAATTACTGAAAATGTGTGCACAGATGATTTAGATCTACCGTACGAAAAGAATCAAATAAAAATCAGGGATTGGGCTTCCCAGTCACCCGATCTAAACCCATCTAAGAAAATATGGGACAAGATTGACCAAGAAATATGATTAACCTACTCAAAATCTGACTTCTGGAAGCATTTACCATAGGAATGGGATCTAATATTACCAGAAACTATTCAGAAACTCGCAGCTAGAATATCGGAATTGGTGGAAGTTGTAATTAAGAAGCGAGTGGGGTATATCCTGTACCAACGAAAAGGAATTTTGATTTAATTAACATTCATGATAATATTTGGGTTGTAATATTGAATTTAGCTATATTTTCTTCAGGGTATGGAGTATGTATTGGTGCACTATGCCTCTGAATCCAGCAACTAATTCATAAATTTTCACAGATGTTTTTCAAATTCGATAAGTCTCCTAAGACTTATGGTCGGGGGTGTACTTACATGCAGTGGGTGATAAAATCATTGGAGCCACTTGCATAAATTGACGATTTAACATTAAAACAGTTGATCGTGAAATGAAAGTCTACTTACACTGGATTCTTATTCTTTCTTTATGAAGTATTGATGTTTATAAATTGCAAATATATATTTCCGAGTACATCACCAAACGCCCAATAAAGTCATTACAGCTAGCTACAATAAAACAGTATAAACCGATTTATAATAAAAAAGGTGAATAGTTCAATGAAATCACACAAAGGAATAATTAACACATTGAACGCCGTAGTAGTCACCAGTGACGGGCACATAAAACTTAATTTAATTAAATAATTATTGATTGTCACAAAATTCTGAGCAATCTTCATACTGAAACAATTATGTAGGAACAGAAGACTGCTATTGAGTACTCAAATCTTTCTTTCTTTACGAATTATATGAAAAATAGTACAGTATGTCGTGTCTGATTAGGTATGACTGTTATCACTGTGGCGCTGAACGTGTTAACACAAGAATTTCTTCGTATCACGTGTACCGCGTCGAACTATGTCACTGTTACGTACACTATTTTATTACGTCTTGAATAGTGTTGTACAGAGGGATGTACATGGAATACAGAAACAGAAAAGGAAAATGTAAGCGAGCGAATGCAAAAACATCTTCTCCGGTGAACACCTTTAAATATTAATGAACAAATGCTGTGAGCGCAATTAATAGACGCCTTGCTCATTTTATTTTAATTTCCTCGTTTATTTGCAATCTATTACAAACAACAATAAACAAATGTTATGACACAGAATAACTAATCGTATGTAACTAATAGATAATGTGCCCATTGGCACATATCTTCTGTAGCTTGCTTATACCATAACTATATTGCAGAACATTAGAATCTATTTTTTATATCTGATGGTTCGAGCATTGCTTATACTGGAACAATTTTCACAGGACGAGTTGACCTCTTAGCTGTGAATGACGAGAATACTCGTCATGGGAGAAAAGTAATTACCATTCGTTATTTAAATATAAATAAATTTAAACAATAAAATTATTGATTTTTCAACAGAAAACAAGCGCTATTTCCTTATAATTTTATTCAATTTTACAGCAGCTGCACATACTCTTGTGTTTGGCAACGTAAATACACACTTTTAAGAAGCGGCACCACAGCTAAGAGGTTAAATAGTCTTACCCGGTTCACAGGTTACAGTGTATGAATTAATAAGAAACACTGAATTTCATTCTTACATTTACAATTTTATTAGATACAGTTTGTGGAGGGTAAATTTATTCGACTGTGTCCGAATATTTGCGTCGGAGCTATCGCAACGATCGGTATTGTACTTGTTTTTGTCGGTGCCAACGTGTACACGATGGCACTCTTGTATTTCCGACTCAGACGATCACGGGCCGCACCTACGTTCGGTTATACATTTATCGTGTGTACGCGCCCTCCATTTTTAATGAGCCTCTGTGTACCAGTTACGAGCAACGTCGAATTAAATCAGTTCCGGACACCATAGACGAGAAACGAACTGTTGTCGCTGTCAGACGTGTAGACGAAATGATTCATCATCAAACACATTGGAATATTAGGTCATCCCGTATGTAACGTATGTGTCGTGTAATTCATTTAAATGCGAGTTCAAGGATAAATAAATTAACAATTGCTGGTATTTATATTTATGGAGACATTGGTCGCTAATTTTAATATCTTTCTTTTATTATTTTTAAAAAACGTTTACAATTCTGAGGCACTTGATTTTAAGTAGTCGTTGAATTTATTTTGATTAAAAATTGTGGGTCTACCTGAACAGGTAATGTTTGACATTTGTGATAAGGGTAGAAAATTAACTTGCACTCGAGCTGGTAATTCGAAGCTAATGTATGATTTCTTAATTACAAAGATGAGACCATCCGATTGCGAAATTTACAATACTGCAAATTTTACAACAATATTAAATTTTCAATGGGAAAAATCGCAACTCGTTTAACACGTTTCGTGCCACAGTGGAAAATCCCGTGACTGGTCAGACACGTAGAAACGTCTTTTTATTGATATACTTTGCATTAAAAAACTTGAAATAACTCACGAAATATTCATTTTTGTAAGATCGTACCCTAATATTTTTTCATAGAGGATGTTCCGAGGAATCGATTCACGTAAAAAAGATATACATTTCCATTTAAAAAAACCATGCATTTGCAATTTTTAGGCGCATCGTTGCACTTGTAAGAAACTGAGCTTATAGAAAAATAGACATTCTTATACCGTTCAAGTTTTTCCTCTAAAACTTCTTTTTATCTCGAACCAAACTCGAGTTACAAACCGTTCTAATTGCGTGACTCACCCTGTATAACGTGTTATTAAAGCTAGGGGTATGCTTGATCTACCATAAAACAGAGAAAGTATAAACATTATGTAAAATATCGCATATTCGGTAACAGTTGCAAGTGTCCTGACACTTATGAACGACAGTGTACATACATATGTACAGGATCAGTCCCATGATTACGTAGTTCAGCCTGTTTTGCGTCCCGAAGGTCCGGAATCACTCGAATTCCAGCCTGATCGCGCAATAATCGTCATTTGCATTCCAGGCGTACGTGCACGGGGGAGACGCCGCTTTGTTTTGTGTCCCATATGCGATGATAACGTCATCGTGAACCGACACGTCCCTTCGGCACAGTCATCGATATTCCTTTTACGTTTCCGTCTTGTAACGATCGCAGCTTTTTCTTTCCTCCTTCCAAAGTAGCCGCAAAAACTTGCAGTCTGTTTAAGGGGTTATCCTGCTGTGGCCACTGCCTGAAAAGCGGATGTTTTTTTGGGCTTGAAATGCGGAAAAAGTACAGATGCGATTCTTTTGATATTTAAGAGTCTGTTGGAACGTATCTTATGCTTTCTGCGTTTAAAATTGTATTGAGAAATATTAATATTTGAACGAGATATAGGAATTCTCGTAACACGTGTCTTTCGTGCACACGTGGATAAACTCTTTTATACTATTACTTTTTCGACGGAGATTTATTTTGTTTCTGTGAGAATTGACGATAAAACATTACGATTATATTTTTAAATATTTTCTAAACCGAAAATGTTATCAACAACATCGTCCAAAGAAGGAAACTACCGTTTTTTACCGCTTTCAGTTATTGATTCTTAGTTTAACAACGTAGTTGCACTGTAAGGTTTTTCGAATCGGAGAACTGATGTAAGAATCCAGAAATCTGTGAAAAAGATCATAAGTAGATCAATTGATTTTTCACACAAAAACTGTGTTGTGTGTTTACGGGGCTATGTTATTTCCGAATAAATTTCATGCATTTGTAATTATCGAGGTTTAATGTCCAAGAGTAATCGCTACACTTTAAGGTTTCTTAAACTAGAAAATAATTTTAGATCTTTGCTTTCCATCCCGAAAGTCCAGAAAACTGTGAAGGGGTTAGTAAACAGATGATCTGATTTTTCACACAACAATTATGTTTTATACCTACGAGACTACATTATTCTCGAATAAATTTTATGCACTTTCAATTACCTGTTGTTACTATAAAAAGGTAATCGTTGTACTTCAACATTTATTGAACCAATCGACCACGTATGCTTTTTCTTTTCATTAAGAAAGTCCAGAAAACTATGGAACAGTTAAAATAAATAGATGAATTTATGTTTCTACAAAATTATATTTTATTTATGAAGCTATGTAAATTTCAAATCAGTTTTATGCACTCTCAATTATCGATTGTCGGAATAAAAAAGTAATCGTTAACGCGTAAGGTTTCTTAAACCAGAAAAAAACCGTAACCTCTTTGCTTTTCATCGAGAAAGTCCGGAAGACAGACACTAAACGGAGCTAATCGACTCGAACCGTGTATTTATCTGTTCAAAATCGTGTTCATTAGTGCCGAACCTATTATTACGAGTCCGCAAGAAATGCAGATAAGAAAAACGTTACGTTCGTTCGATCGTAACGATCGACGATACACAAGGTGTTCAGTAAATTGCATTACAGGTAGTTCCACTAGAAACAAAAAGCATGCAATAATGCAGTCATACTTTTTCCTTCTTCGTGCGGGTAATATTGAAGTATTGAATTTATTAAACGGAGTGGGTATTTCAAAACATGGAAATATTTCGCTTAAGTCTTAACAGAAGAATGTGCACCATTTTTTAGACGGCTATAATCTCTTTAGCAGACTGCGAATGTTTATGTAACTAAATATATTAACATTACTTACTAATAACTTAGCAAAATAAAAATTACATATTTTGAACATTTCAAGGAGCAACTGCAGTCTTGCTGAAGTTTCCTTTATTTCACCGCATCAATATAGGAAATGTGGAATTCTAGAAATGTATATTTGCATAAAAATCTGCAGTCTACTGATTAGTGAAAGCGTGACCGATATAATTTGTAAATTATTTATTATAAAAATATAAGAAAGAGTAGGGATACACACTTCGAGAATTTTCGCCTGGCTTTCGTGTGAATCGTTTTACAGTTCAATTTGTACGATATTCTAGCAAACTGCAATGTACTATCCTGCTAACAGCCACTATATTGGTTCAGACGTGTCGTCTGTAATAACAAAAACTGTTTTAATTCTCTGGGTGCCACGTTGCATTGGCTGAACGTAACAAAGTTTCCAAATTGTTATAGAAAACTAATGCAACCTCAGATTATACAATTTGAAATTTTCGTGGCGAGCTAACTCGTCTATCCCAGTCGAGCAGACGGAAATGAAATCGCAACGCGGGCAACGAACAATTAACACCACTGGCAACAGGTTTCGCTCCCGATAGCTGGGTATCATTTCCTGATCCGCTAACTCGACTCAGCACTGACCAATCCTCCCCTGTATCGACTCTTCTTCTCGAATACAGATTCGACATTTTCATGGAGAGTTAACTCGTCTTTCCCGGGCAAGGGCGGACGAAAATAAAATCGCAAAGCGGGCCACGAACAATTAACACCAGTGGCAACAGGTTTCGCTCCCGACAAAGGTTCGCTCCCCTCGAGGCAGCAAGAGCACGAAGCGTAATTAACAGAACGACAGAACCAGATTTTTATCAGACGGAACACCTTTTATCCGCAGCAGGAACAAAAGGGCTCTTAAATGAAGATCCCGCGGAGATTTCGTTCACACCCACTCGGGCTCGAGCATGAAGCAGAAAGAGAGACGGACCGATGGGAGGTGGATAGGAGAGGGTTCGATTGTCGACCGGCTTGTATCGTCCGACTATTAAAGATACTCATCTCATTATACAAGACCCACCGACACCTCCTACGCGATATCTCCGTTCATTCTTCATTCCATTCACCGTCCCTCTCCACGCCCTTTTCACGCGAACACACTCCGGAGCCTGTGTGTAAAATAATCGTTCTCTGATCGAATCTTTGAAACGCCGTCTGCAATTTCCGATAACGAGCACCAGGCCATTGATTTTCTTTATACCGTGTAGATCCGACCAGCTTTGAAACGGTGTTATTTAAAATGTTATTTCAAATGCTGTTGGGTGTCTGCAAAAGTTCTACCCCTTTTTTTTCGTAGAGAAGGAAATTAAATTTATGCGATAAATAACATCTTTACTGTTTTATATAATCAGCATTATTATGTGGGACCTCTTACCATATTTCCGGTAGTAATGGAATTCTCCTGCTGTAGAACTCTTTCGATTTCGAGTCGAAAAACTCTTAACGAATTTTCAGTGTATACGGAATTTTTTATTAACCATTTCACTGCGAAAGGTGTATTATATATTCGCTCTTATATACTTATAGATATCCATTAAAGGCGTATACAGGATGTTAAAGAAAAGAGTTAAGAACTGTAAGAGCAAATAAAACTCAAGAATTGGAGGAAAAAGATCCCAATAAATATTGACAAATTATAAACCATTCTCTGTTTTGGTTAAAACAAGTGACTTGCTCGTTTCTCTGAAAATATTTATTTTTTGAGCCATGTTTATTAGGAATTTTTTGGTCCATTTCGCGAGTACTATCTATCTTTAACTCCTGCACACCTTTTTTATACAACATCCTGTATACTTCCAGTATAAAAATTATTTGAGGCTTCCGGGTGTAAGCCGTGTCCAGTAAGAAAATAATCCCAACGTTTCGCCAACATAAGAACTGATACAGTATCACTGTGTCCTCAGACTCTTGATGAAGCTAGCTGCAATGCTGACGAAACGGAATTTTTACACTCAGAAACCTCAAACAGTATTCCCTGTAACAAACTGGGCCATAAAGGCCTTAAAACTCTCTCTAAATTGCTATGCAACCGAATATATTATTACATACCTCATAACAGCCAGTGAAACACCTAAATATCCATAAACTGCCAGAAATGCTCAGCAAAGTCTGAGAACACTCCACACAAAACACGAATTTTTCTATTTTTCTTTCCTCTTCAGTAACAATTTGTTCATGAACATAGTGTGCTATCCTTTTGTCTCAGGCTGTGGTAATACGTTATTCATAGAACGGACCACGTTATCCAATTGGCACGCAGAATTATATCATCCGTCGATGGGGTGTTAACGAAGGGGGCAATAAAAAAAAATGCCTCGTGGGATCCAGAGGTCGGTGGCGACCGAGGTGCACAGGGGTTAATGACATTGGGTTAATAAGGCGACCCGGTGGAACGTTGAATCGTTCGGCTTGAGAAACGTGGAAATAAATTCGAGGTCAATCGTACGGCGATTCGGAGCCTAACGATCCGCGGTTCAATTAATATTCTCTATCATAGTAACGGGTCTCGTCGTGCATGCGTTTATTGTCCGGCCGAGAACGGTCGCGACTGTTCTAATGGAGTTTAATTTAGCCAATCTTTATAAACTTCGTCCTTGAGCGACTACCGTTCTTACGTGTTTGCCTATAATAATCGCGGCTCGGTTTTTTTCTCTCGTCGTTTCAAACGTTTCCCTGGTGGAAGTTAGTATTTTACGCTACGCGGTTATCGTGATAACGTAATTTAGATTAACCCTTGAGTGGATTATTGGGACCGAAGCGGCCCTGTGCAACTCAAACTAATGATTGTTTAACTCTTTGAAGCATGGCAGAGTTAAAAGTGTCCCACCTTTTTAATACGTAAATATGCATAGTGGGATACTTTTTATACCACCTCGAAAAATTAAAATTATGTGCTTTAACAAGTACCATTCATAAACGCGAACAGCATGGAGGGACTGTTTATATCCCGCCCTATAATTAAATAAATAAATAACTTTTTATTTGTTTTCATTCATTTTATGTAATATAAATTCCCTAATAATTAAAATAAATCTGCTTTGTTAAATTTTATAAGAATAAAATTTCTGTGCGACATGGGCCTTTGTATTTTTTAAAATTCCGTGCTTCAAAGAGTAAACGTGTGTTGATATAATTATTTGAAGATTTATGTAACCTCTATTATCTCATTATACTTCCAATGCTGCAAAGAAAATTGATTTCTATTTTGTCCATTCGGTAAAAATTAAACAATTATTAGCTTCAAGTTGCACAGGGTCCTACGGCCCCAGTAATCCACTTAAGGGTTAAAATCACGTGAGGGGAGTGGCTGCAGAGTGGGGGTAGGCTGGAGCCAGTCCTCGCTCCGGATGGCCACTTCTGATCCATAGAATATTAGAGAATCGTTTTGGTGTTAGTACAGCGGCTTAGAACCAAGCGAATTTTTCGTCCTACGCGCCACTATAATAGCTTTGCTTGCTAAATTAAAAATTGCATAGAGAATAATTCCCACCGTCACAGAAGCAACGACATCTGTCTGAAGCGTATAAAAACTTTCGCGATCACTCACAGTCAGTATATCGAGGATGAAATTTATTTCTTTGTACATTTATGCATGTAATAAAGTTCATAGAAAAATACGCAAAGACTTTCGAAACGAGCCGATACTCTCGCACGAGGAATCATCTCATTCTTTATTGCAGCACGAGTACACCCTGTATAAACACGGTTCCGTGACGCCGTGGCCGAAAATACCGCGCAACCACGTTGAACACCACCACAAAGCCGTACGGTTGAACGTGTGCGTATCCGTTCGATGTTACGGCAACATTTTCACGAGCTTTCGTATCGAGTCAGACGATCGCCGGTTTAAAAGCATCCCGCCGTTTGCGTGGCGTGACTCATCCACCCACGATTTTCTGCACGGTGTAACCATTCATTATTTTCGCGCTATTGTAGAAATAATGATAGAAGAGAGGAACGATCCGGCCGATAGGACCGGAAATCGGTGTCAATTCGCGCGTGGGGTCCACCGTGTGGGCCGCCTCTCAAACGTTTACACTGGAAAAGAATCTTCTGACGATCGACGCTGAAAATTGACTGATCTGTTCGCCTTTGTGAGCGGACGCCACTTTCTAGACAGGTTTCACCTTCGAAAAATGATAGTTCCTCTTACTGACATCCTCTTATGCAACGCTACCGTTTCATTTCTGTGATTTAAAAACAAAAAAAGTGTATTATACCCGGTCTATCCAGGGTCTGGTGCGACTGATTTTTCTTTGTATTTTCCTGCAACGCTGTCTCTTAAGCTTTGTTTACAGTGGTAAGTTACTTGTACCAGCCACGGGTAGAAGTAGCTAGCCTGGCTAGTCCACTTACGAGTTACTGGTACAAGTTACTTGCCCCGAAGTTGGGGCCTTACCAATGTAAATGCACCCTTAATGAATCATAGCGTTATGAAGCTTAACATTTCATCTGTGCTCACCCAAAATTTCAAGACGCCAGCGTATCTGCATCGTTAGTTTTGGGGTGAAATATAACAGTACCTTATTGACGCTCGTCGGAAAAACAGCTTCTGAAAGTGACTGTCAAGTTCAACCGTGTGATACACAGTGACCTTCAAAGTCATACAAGGGCTCCGACAGTCAGTAGCAACGCAGTAGCAGTTGTATTGAACAGGATATGTAACCTTATCAATAAAACATGCTAGTAAATACAATGGCACGAAATATTCGAGCTATTTCTTTCATCCCTGGCCTCGTGTGACCTTGAAGGCCGTTGTATCGCACATGTGGCATTCGATTAAAAAGAAAATTAAAGATCGCCTTAGTTTCTCGAGAAATATTCAATTTATGCAACACACACAAGGAGAAGATAGGCAGAGACGGGATAGAGAAGCTATAGCAGAAGTGTCTGGACCAGCGGCTTATAGACACTATATTTTTAGTCTTCGAAGGAATGACAGTCTTTCTTCAGCGTATATGAGGAGCTATTGATAGGTCGGGGTCTTCGTCGCGAGGAACAGACAGACACGTCGCGTGAATCACGCCAGACGTTTCTTTGCCCAAAAGTCTATCGTTGGATAGACACCCATTAGTTTTCCACCGTTACATCTTACGAGATTTCGTCGTCTTCTCCTCGAAACGAAGCACGTTGCGACGGACCACGGAAGAATATGTCAAACGCCCTATAAGTACAGTCCCTGGCCGTCGAATTAGGACCACATGCAACAATTTCGCTTTTCTAATCATAACGCTATGTCATCAATGGCAGATTTTTCTTGGCTGCCCAAATTATAACTGAATACGTAGACCACCAATGTATATGTTGCAATTGATTTATTACTACTGTGAAAGTGGTGAACGGAGAACCATGTCACAGAGCCAAATCCTTCACAGAGTTTCTTCTATCGAAAAACATCCCTGTACTCCCATGTCCAGGCAGTTCACCCGACTCGAATGCCATCGAAAATGTCTGGAGTCTGTCCAAATCACTCATCTACTCATTACCGGTCACATTGTCATATTCTACATAAGGAACTATAAAAAAATGTTCTTACAGTTTTCTCGTATCATCTACCGTGCAGCAAATATTTCAAACGACAGAAATATGTAGACACCCTGTATATTGATCATCCGAGGGCCCCTTTCGGGGTTTAGACGTGAATAGACCACAGATCTTTATGCAATTCAACTTGACCAAGTTCGTGAAGAATGCACGTTTTATGGAACAAGTGAAATAAAAAATATGCTGTTAAATATTTAACACTTTGACTGCCACACTCTCTCGGTTGAAAATGTCAAACTTTCAAAATTTCTGTACAAAGGAAATGTAATCTCAAGTTAAAATTTTCTTAATCAAAAATATCAGGAATATTCACAATCTTTTTATTGGTACTATTAAACTTTAGTAAATAAATTTATGAATGCTACAAATGATTAAATAAATAATGATTGAATCAAAGTGTTACCTATATTCTATTCCGTAATAGTTGCGTTTTGTCAGTTACATGAAAGTAAAAAATACTGTAGTCCAAAAATGTATGTTTGCATAAAAATCAACGGTCTAGACTGGCCTGGAAAACATCACGAGGAACAGATTAACGAAAGGGTAAACGTACAATCATCGAACAAAACGTTTCCAATGAAAAGAATTCTCACCACGTTCTTTACGATCCTCCTTATCGTTATCTCGCCACGGGTAACCAGACCGTTTAAAAGTCCCTGGTGCACGATATCTCGCTAGTCTCGCGGAAACTTATCAGAAGCTCTCGAGGCATGCGTCGGCCGACACCTAAATGTATCTGGTCGCGATAAAAATTGCAGCTACTCGCTTATCGGGACCCGATTAACCTCTCTCGGCCCTCTTCGATCCGAAAATTTATTCCTGGCGCCACGAGTCTCCTGCAATTCGAATTTCAACGTTGTTATGTACAGGGTGGACCAAAAAAGACCAGACACTTTAACACACGTCCGTTACCGTGCCGTTCGTACAGGGTTGTTAGATTTTATTTAACTCGTTCCATGCCACAGTGAAAAATTCCATAACTAGTCAGACGCGTGAAAATAAGTTTCTATAAACACAAACATTGAATTGTCTTATGATATACCATTCATTTGGTACTATTATTGTGGCGTTCGTTTCAATTGGAATATCAAGAATATTGCCATTTATTTAGAATAATCGAATTTGGTGCGTGGGGCGCATACGACCCACGCAGCACGGAACGTGTTAAACAAATTGTTAGATTTTATTTAATCAAGAAGGTAATGCGTAGTAGAAATTATACGTGTCCAGTGGTTAATAAAGATGTAATAAAATATACAGGATGATACAGAAATAGAAGGCCAAACTTTGGTACCGTATTCTAGTGTTCCTATGGATGAAAAAAAATCACATAAACATATGTCCGAAAACTCCTCCTTTCCGAGATATAGACATTTTCCGATTATGATGGAGTATTCTGGGAATGTTAAAAACTTACTTAAAGAAATTACTGAAAATGATTTCCTTCTGCAACAATACATGCTTCGCACTGAATTCTTCTATTAACCAGAGAATAGAATCATTTAATCAGGTCTGTATATGCACCATCCTGGAAGACCAATAGTGCATTTACTCGCCGTTTCATGCGCTTTAAGATGGAAATTCTCAGTTACTTTATGACGGACTGTAAACCCTGTAAACCGTTTTAAAATTCCTTCGAACTGGCCGACAAAGGATGATGAACAATGGAAGGGTTCCAAAGAAATAGTTCCCGCAGTAAGTCGCAATAATAAAGGTGGCTGCTACTTTTGGCCAGGTCTGTACAATCTTTTTCTGCCGGCGGGTTCGACATTGAACATAGCGAATCGTTTCGCGTTTCAGGAATCCCGTGCGGCTCTATAAAACCCCGAATTTAATTCCGGTCGTTTCGCCGTGGCAACTGGAACCCCCGTGATCGGTGCGATCGCTGATCTCTTATCCGGCCGGTCGTGAAAGGACCCCGAAGAGATTTTCACACCCAGACGATATCTAGGCGCCGCGGATCTGCTCTAAACTCGAATATTTATCGACCGGCCAACGCAAGAAATTCCGCGCCCGCCGTTTCGACTCCCGTGTTGACTGGTCCTTGTTATTCGGCTTCATTCGGGTTTCTTCTTTTCTTCAGTTCAGTGCACGCGGGTTGTTCCGCGCGGAGGATGTTCACTTTGACTGCTTTGCGACTGTTGTAAATCTTTTGGGAATATCGAAACTATTTTTAGCCACCGTGCGTAGGAATGATTGTTAACACGTTCCCTGCCACGTTGTACCGTTTTCGGTACACGCGTCAATTTGGATTTGATCATATAACTACTACCTCTTATGTAATTTTGAGTAACATTCATG
Organism: Macropis europaea; assembly: GCA_916610135.2. Taxonomy (NCBI): domain Eukaryota; kingdom Metazoa; phylum Arthropoda; class Insecta; order Hymenoptera; family Melittidae; genus Macropis; species Macropis europaea. Next base: position 15,730,369 of record OU744345.1, on the reverse strand, counting down.
TTAATATGATAGTAGAAGTGGAAAGTGTAATATCAAACAGATAAATATATGTACGATCAACCGCGTGTATTAACACGTTGAACGCCGTGGCGATCACCGGTGACTGACACCTCAAATTTAATTTGATTAAATAATTATTGATTATCGCAAAATTCTGAGCAAACTTCATACTGAAATAATACTTTAGGGACAGGAGAACATGATTGAGCACTCAAATCTTTTTCTCCTTTACGATGTATGTGAGAAATAGTGAATTATAGCATGTCTGATTAGGTATGGCTGATTTCACTGTGGCGTTCAACGTGTTAATAAATAGCAATTTTCGCGTGTCTATCGAGTTACGGAATTTTCTACTGTAGCAGGGAACGTGTTAAAAATAATAGAAACTACTGAAAAGGTGGAAGAAGAAAACCGACATGAAATTGTACAGTTCGCTTACTATGACTCGAAAGGAAGGTGAATCAGGGCATACTGTTGGATGACAAACCACCTCTATCAATTGCTATGTCTAACTCAGCGTTTAGACTGAGCCTGACTGCTTTCGCGAGGTTTTACAAATATGAACGTTTTCTACAAACAACCCTCCTCATTGTCAGTCATCAGGGGTAGAGTTCGTCAAGGCTGGTCATCGATGACCCTTACCTTTCCCTACGACACTATACATCTACCTAAGAATTTGCAAAATCAGACAGACGACCCTTCTTTTGTTTTGTCGCGACTCCGACTTCCAATTTCAATATGTCAGTTTGTTACGTTGCATTTTCGAAAGTTGTAATCCGTATATACAGGATATCCCGGAATAAGTGGGAAATATTTTAAGGGTGGCTTTAGCACATCAAAACAATAAATAGACTTAAAAATGACTCCAAATGTTTGTGTTAAGGTCAACTCACGAGGATGTTCAAGATGATAATATGATTCCATTTAAGGAAACAGCGATTACCCTAATATCTAATAAACTGTGGCCTTGGCCAAAAAATGTTATTATTTGATTTTTAGACCTTAATACTGTTTATTCAAAATTCATTACGATTTAAATGTTTAAAAGTACATTTCCCCATAAAGGCCCCTAGTCTAGTTATCACCCAGAATATTTACCCCTATGTTAAAGTTTTTTCGAATTATTAAAAACAATGGAGATATTTCGGGTGGTGACGTTAGCAGAAAGTTCTTTGTAAAATACAGTGTATATTATACGATCGCATAATTTTTTCGTGGTTTATGCGAAGTTTAGAAAGTACCGTAAGGTCACCGTATATTTCATTTTTTTTACACCGCTCGAGTTTTAGAACACGAACGAACCGTTATGTATATTAGAAACAGTTTGATGAAAGTGCCTTTATCTGGGTTGCATCGTACATGTTCACGAACGTGTCGTAAACAATGACACAGGGAACCGTAAGTAAGACGTGTAAAAAGAGAAATACCATAGAACCGACAGATCTATGGTGGAAAGTGGCGAACGACGAAGTCACGGAATATGAATTTCAAACGAAGAACGGTATTGTGCACCGGTGACGTCACAGTTACCATTTTTTGACCGTACCATTAAAATGAACGCCAATTGTTCAAATATCTGTTATCTGAAAGACTCGAATAGATTCCATAATAAACATTTTCAATATTATCAATATTCAAACTTGTTAATTTTCGTTAACCCTTAATTAGATAAATATCTCGAAAAGTTATTAATCGATTCAGTTACGACTTTGTTTCATACGAAAGAATGTACATTTTACTAAGGAACTATCCTCTGACATTCTGAAATTGTTGAAAATTTGTATTTTTTATAGGCGTCGAAAATAAAGACGAAATAGGGTAAAAATAATTTTAAACTTGGAGCGTCGCAATTTTGTCAAAAAAGTCTTTTTTTTTTGTAATTTTCAATAACTCAGCATTGTTTCTCAGTTCAGGCCAACGATTGAGGAGCTAGACATCCCACCGTTTTGAAAAGATGTTTTTGGGGCCTTGAATTCATTCTTTAGTGCCATTTACAATGTTGAATTAAAAAAAAGTTTATAAATTTCTATAGTCTGACCTTTTAAAAAAATGGCAGAACTCTCATTGAATGATCTGCCTTGCAATTAGTTTCTTTCATTAATTCCAAAAAATGGCCTGTCTCTGAGGACTCTAAACCGGAAACTCCCCATAAAAATTTACTTACGGGGTGACCTGATATTTCGGATGATGCACGCTCTGCTCTCCTGGGCGCTTCTTTGTCCGGGGACTCCTAGAAAGTGGCCAGCAACAGAGACATTAAACAATAATTTATACGGCGAGGAGCATTGTAAATCGTGGCCCGGATAATGGCACCATTGACCGTGATAAACGAGTCCTTTGTAATCAATAACACCTACCAATTACTTGCCGATAGATTTATGCGTGCCGCATATGTAAACGTTATAACTGTCGCCAGCGGTGCGTAAAGCTGTAATAAACATGTGTGCGGGTTTACACAGGCTGCAAAAACATTGCGGTCGCACTTTCAAACGTCACCCGCGGACATGTACATACAACGCGTGCAGAGAAAGTTCGATGGAATTCGCTCGATTTCAATAGAAAAGCAACCGGTTGGCATTTCAATGGCGTCAGCTTCGAATGGTCCACTGTTCGCAATCGTACGAACCGATATTAAAATCGGTTTCACGGTTAGAAAGGGCAGCGCCGGAGAATGGCCAATTTTGGCACACGTTGCCAGCTCACTGTTTTTACTAGGCTGTTGCGGATAAAATGTTCGAATTATTAACACGTTGAATGCGCGTCGATCACCTGTGATCGACACCTCAAATTTCATTTAATTTAATAACTATTGATTGTGACGGAATTCTGCACAGACTTCACACTGTAACGGTAATGCAGGGACACTAGAACATGATTGAATAATTAATCCTCTATAACAGGAATTTTTTTGCGTATGACGAAAATGATATATCAGGTAAATAGTGCAGATAAATGATAAAGTTAGTATTGCGGGATACAAACAAAAATAAATATAATAATGAACGAACGGATTACTTGGTGACAGTACAATAGTAGATTATAATTGTACACAGTGATAAATAAACGAAATAAAACTTAAAATGTATATATTTATAGCTATGTAACTTCCAAGTTACATGGCGTTATAGAGGGTTAAATATATTTGTCCTTCGTTATTTAAATTAAAAACAGTAAATCGTGCCACGTCTGACTGGATATGGCTGTTTTCACTGTGGCACTCAACGTGTTAATGAAACTTTTAACAGGTATAATTTGATTAGTAGCCAATCAAAACGTATTCTAACAGTTCCAATATACCTTAACCTAAAGAAATTAGTACGTAACAGGTACCTGAGCCCTTTATTTTGAAAATGGCACTAGTCACCTTTTTTGTTACTTTTAGATATTTAAAGTTTTGCGTGTAGTGTTTCTAAATACACATGCTTGTATATATAATTGCTTACTATGGGATGATAGATAAATAATTACGCTCTTCTGATTCCTTAGAACCTATAGATATGTTTTACGTAAACATTGTACGCCCGTAGGACCAAATTGGCCATTTTTTACCGTTTTCCTTTTCGTCACTTCTACGGAAAAATGACAGTACTAAATTTTTATCTCTTACCTTGTGAACGATTTTTGTTAAATTGTTTTACTGAGGCGATTTCTGTATTGTTTGCAGGTGCAAAAGAAACGACGAATCGTGGCGAGGGTTCACTGTCGGAACATCAAAAACGAGTGTCCAAAGCTCACTTGCGACGAGCCTGTTCTTCTGCCTGGACGTTGCTGCAAGTCCTGTCCAGGAGACTTCAGTGAGTCACTTTTTATCACTACTATAGCTTCCCCTGAAACAGAAAAACAAAGACGTGGTACGGTGTAAGAAATATTGAAAAATGCGTTGAAAAGTGAAAAGTCAGTGAGTAGTTAGAATTACGACCTTGGAGGTCTAATTCAGGTATCTCCACTATAAACAAAATTAGACATACAATGTTTTTCATGTTGCACGGATTAAAAACAATTTAATGTATTATAAACGACATTTGAACGTAAATGGAAAAGTTCTGTCGTTGGCAGGATAAGACCTTCTTCAGGTTATACTATAAACATTAAAATGCAAAAGCTTGAATATCTCGATGTAGCAGAAAACTGATTTATGCCATTCTCGAAACAAGGGGCTCATATACACCTCCGTCGATAAGTCACTGGACACTTGTTCAATTTGGAAAAAATGATTATTAGAACGTGGATACAATTCTTTGGCTTAATTTTATTTTATGTTGTCGTATTTATCTATTTGACGTTGATATAGTATCTGAATATGATAGTATTAATATGCACGTATACTTTAAATAAATATTTAAAAAACAAGACTGTATATTTCTAATACATCTCCAACTCGGTCAGACGATTCGTTTGCTCCGGAAGTTTTGCACAGAGTCAAAGAAAGATTTATGGAAGAAATTAGAAAAGAATGTTGAAAAGAAATTGGTTCCGAAATATTAAAACCTTTGATCGGAAGAATGCCGCTATTGGTTCAGGCGGTCATATCCGCACCAGGTGGATACATCGATGAGAAGAAAATATAAGATTAATTACTTACTTTTTGTAAAATGTTTAATCACATATTCTTTACATTATAAACGATTAATAAGTGCTGACTTTATTTTATAATATAAATCATTTCATACTGTAAAATCATCCACCTCCTAATGTTACTAATATCCGGTGACTAACAGACGGTAGTGTATTGTAAGTACGTAACCTGAACAAGGTCCTTTGAACAATCGATGGCTGGCAAATATCCCGAAAGGAGTACAGACACGATCGTGTATCGAGAATGGATGCATTAATGAGAGTCAAGTGGCTTGCATAAATCATTTACCAACGATCACCGCCTCTTTGTCCGTATCTTTCTCTTTATCAGCGTCCACGAGGAAGCCCTCTCTCTTTCTCGACTTCCCCCCACGGAGAGCTTCTTCGACCGTTTCTATCAGTCGATCGACCCGATAATCGTGTTTGCAATGCCATGCAATCATGGTCGAGCCATATCGTCGGTACCTTTATTTTTATTATCGCCTTAATGCTCGAGTGCCCTTATTAACGGATTAACAGATCAACGTGTCTTATTTCTTTTTCTCTTCGAACTTGTTGACGAAGGACAAACTATCTTCTAACTGAGAAGCAAACGTTTCTTTTGCAATGGACTAGCGATTACACAGGATAATATTCGGCCTACCAAGTTTTGATGAAGAGCTTTTATTGTAAACTTGATTCAAGTTCGTTCTGACAGAGTTATTGCGATACCGAGGTAACGCAACACTCTGAGATCGTGCAGTGTGGTTGCCGAAGTCTTTAAAGGGATTTCTGATTCATGCGGAGTTTTCTTGAAGCAGGGAGAAAATATAGAAAAGAAGCAAAACAAATGAGCTACAGAAAAATGTTTAGTGCTCTTTTTTGGGAGAGCGGCACATTTTGATGAAGAAAATTTGTCAACCGCAAAGGCAATTATCAATAAATACTGACAAATTGCAATGGCCTCTCACATTCAACGTTTATTAACAATACATTCAGTTTCGAATCGGCATTCAACGATGTCTAACCAAAAGAAAGCTTATGCACTTATTATTTTAGCATTATCGATAAAAAAAAACAAAGAAAGAAAGAGTATGGGCTAGGAAGTTGCTTTTAAGAAGAAAAACATTTTCCCACGTACATTTGTTAAATAAAATTTGTATATCCACTCCAAAAGATTTTCAAAATTATTTTCGTATGATCAGCACGTGTTTCAAACGACTGCCGAATCTAGCCCCTCAAAAGTAGCCTTCAACGACCGCACGGTAAATTTAAAACCGATTCTTTACTATGTCTTAAGAGAGGTGTTGTGAATAATAGCCTCAGATCAGTACTTATTGTCAGTATTTCGTCAATATTAAAAATATTTTGGTTTTCATCAAACCACTTCATCAGTGTTTTATATATTGACAATACGTCAATCTATCCCTTCACGCACTCAATGATATTAAAAATATATATTAATCGTCTGAGGATCAGTTTATGGATGACCGTATTCGGTGCTTCTGTGTTGCCTTGACACGCGGTGGTTCGAAATCCACCTAAAACTGTTGGTCTCCGACTAAATAGCCGCAACAGACGATGCTGGGTTACATATAAAGAAGTTGAAGAAGGAGATGGCCTCTCAGTTCGATCGTTTCAGCGGCACGAACGGCCGTTCTCCCGCACGGTATAAAACCTTACATCAACGCTGCTTAAGGAACGAACTTTTAACGAGATTCTTCCCATCGGAGGGACTTTTAACGGCAGCCCCGAGAGAAACAGCGTTTCCAGCTTATTTATGGCCAATAAAGCGATTTTTCCGACTGTTGCGCGTCACGCTGCCTCGGGGAAATGAAAATTCCCGCGCGAACTTCGGATTATGTTAACGCTGAAATCTTTGGATAGATTTTGTAGCGGAGAGAACTTTCCTAAAAGTTTCCAGTTTTAAGACTGTTGTAATTGTGTTAGGTTGTTCAGAAAATTCGTAGCGTTTACTTATTTATAATGAGCTTCTGTCAGATAATGAGATACCTGGCCGAATCAAGTATTGTTTATGAATGACATGCTAAGGGTGAAATGATTAGAGTATCGCGGACACTTTCGTGTTGATTTGTTCGTGATCCAGTGGTAGCCACTGGAGCTATGGTCTTCTCCCACTCTAGGTCCATTCCCCTCATATAAGCTGTGATCTGTCACGAGGATGGACCGAGGGGGAACGAGGAGGGAACTGAAACGAAGGGGATGGACCTAGAGTGGGGGTAGCCCGCAGCTCCGGTGGCCATCACTGCCGTAATCGCTTGCCATGATCACTTCGCCCAGTTTTCTCGTTGAAATCACGCAAGCACTCATCTAGTATCTCAGGCTTGAATATACAGCAGAGCATATAACTTGAGCATTTAGTTTCCCCGTGTAAAGGGGTGGTCCTTTCAGTGGTCCATCGAGTGGTAATCAGCACACAGGTAGAAACCAAACCCAAAGTCTGAACAACGATCACTCAACCACGGACAAAACATACCTTATTTTCTAATTTTTTTACATATTGTTTTACATAGTCCCATTTGGTGTCTTATAAATCACAGACTAGGTGTGAAGACAATTTCTCAGTCTTTGTTCATAGTTGGTGATCCTTTCACCTGGACGATTTGACAAACTGAGAGTACAGGCAAGTTTTAGGGGAGGATCCTAGAAGATGATTCTGAGATTAGTAGCCTCTCGTTTCATGGTAACTGAGACTATAATGTTCAGTATAATTCTTCTATTAAAGCTGGTAATTTTGCAATATCATTCCCCTATAACAAATTAATTTCTCAGCCGTGATTATGCTTATTTTAACATCAGACGGTCCAATATCGCCAGTAATTCATATTTAGCGCAAATTGTTCTCGCCCATCAATAAACCGTACGTCTTTTTATGTTATCACGTTCTCAAATGGGCAGCAATGGGGTCATTTACCTTATATCGCCATCAATCGTCATAGAATGCGGATGGAACGAAATGTTCAGAACGCCTGTGCCCATTCCTGTCGATTTTTAAACGATCATACATGGCACGGTGAAAAATGAAGCCCGAGAATTTAGCACTCTCTCTCTTGCAAATAGGATTTTCTGGCTGAGTAACGAGACTCCAGCAAACATTTATGTATTCTCAAACACGACGGTAAATCTACCATGAGCCACACCTGGCCACTTTTCGAGTGACGTTATTTGAAATATTATCTTATTATTATTAGGTCGCAGCGTATGAAATGTTCGATCCCGAAGATCCTGACCTGTACAGGATGTGTCAAAATAAGTGCTGTTTAAAGTAGCGCCTAATTTGATATAGATTTTCATTATTTTGTTCGATAGAATAATTCGAAAATTATTTACTGTGTTAAATCGTGCAAGATACAAATGTCATGCATCACATTTTCATTTTTTTTCAATATAACCTTCCAAAACGCCGTCTGAATTTTGAAATGTTCCATTTAAAAAAATATCGACAACCTTATCATTTTCACAGACACAATATTAACGCAACAATCTTCGACCCTCCGAGTCGAATATTTTCATCCTCAGACATTTTCTCGTGTCGTCAAAAACAGTGACGATATTTCAGTATACAGTTTCACGCTACTCATCCTGTATATTTCAAATAAAATTCCCCCGGGTCCACAGTGAACTTTATTCGTGCCAGAAGTATCTGATGGGTTGCAGAATGTTCCCATTAATCGTACGATATTTTTCTTAATCGAACGCAATGTGCGTACCGATAAACGTATATTTGCATGCGAATCAGAGTTTCGATTGGACGTAGCCTGCGTTTAAGTAAGCGATGTTTAAGCAATTTCGCGAAATAACAAGCCATTCGATAAATATCACAATTAGCTTGAAACTGTAACGAGTGGATTCGCGAGAGTATTGGAGCAAAAAAAACTGTTTCTCCGGTACGGAAATTACGGTACGATTAGATGGATATTAACTGCAATAATGGTACGTTATCGCAAAGCCTGGTTCACACCTACATACAATGTTCACGTAGAAATGTTTACCAACTGTGGTCGCGAAAAACCAAGATGTAGATGCGACCTTAAATTAAAAAAAAGATAATAAAAACGAAATTAATGTATATAGAAAGTTTTAAAGCGCATCCACGCTTGTTTGTTTGTATTAAAATATATGTTTGACGTCCTCAAAGGTAAATAAAGAACACGGAGGCATTTATTTAAACTTTTTTAATCGAACCTTTGCAAACGGTTCTTATACTGTTTTTTCACAGTTTTTATACGTTTGATTGAGTGTTTGCGGGCAAGAGTACTTATGTAGGTGTGAACTAGGCTTAAGACTCGTGATCGGTCGATCTCGGAGGCAATCGACGTCGACGCACAGAAATTGAAAACAGACTGCTCCAGGAATCGAATAACAATCTTGCCGGATAAATACGCGTCGATCTTACGTTTCATTTGCAACGAATGACGTTAACACTTTGACGGTCGCAAATATTATAAAAAAACTAATTACAGTTGGCCAGTTCTTGCAAGACTCTAAATAACAAATATACTCTACGTTACACTTTTTATACATAATATTTTACCATTTTTATTTTGTAGATACTTGGATATTTCTTTTTGATCCGGGATAGGTATGGTCATTTATTTTGTTTTCTGTCAAATGAGTCGAGTCGCATATACGTGACAGCGATCGCCAAAGTATTAATAAAGGGTGCTTCGATAGAAAGCAGCCGATTTGAATTTGCCACGATTTTTCTCATGGTGGTTCTCTGCAGGTGAAACTTCACAGCTGATGAGTAGACAGTACAAAAAAATATAAAATATACACGGTATCAGATAAAAATGATACAACACAAAACTCGCTATATTTCGTGAACGAGGTCAAATAGAATATATGTTTGTATGAACTTTTTTTTCATTGCTTTCGAGTGTTGAATCGATTCCTGAAATGGGTCCCATATATTATGCGACATCCTGTATAATAATAAATATATAGGTTTATTATTATTATTCCGAGTCATAGCTCTTTCCTCAGTGCAATTAGGAACAAATGTTAGATGAAAGATTCAAAGAGTACCTGTATTCATCGGACCATATATTTTTTGTAAATGCGACAATACATGTGCCTTTAACAATTGAATTATTTTTTTAACCCGTAACTATTACTGTCCAAAATTTGTACTGGTACTGATACTACCAGCGGGGTCCCTGGGATCCACTCTTGAAATTTGCAATAAAAATCACATTTTACATAAACAGAAATTTATTTCTTCTTAATAACATTAAATGAACTATATTAACAAAGAGAGTAAACGAAATATCGTTAAAGGCATTTTGGACAAATTGTATTTTTTAAGCGCTGGCTTCGTGGGACCAGAGTAGTAGTTACGGGTTAAGTAAAAATGTATATTTTTTTGCATAGATCAAATTCTCCCTTCATTTTGCGTAAATAAGCATTGAAGTAAAGTGGTCCAAAAAGGATTATTTCACGAGATATTTTAAAAAACTAAAAAGAAATTCTTTAAACTTTTTTAGATCTAAAAGAACAGATAAGTCTATGTGCGACAATAACCAGAAGTCGCCTTAATTCAGTTAAGAAAACAATTGAAAAACGTTGTATGAAATGTGCAGATTGCAATGAAGAAGCGTTGGAACATCAGTTTTAATAGAAACATTTATTTAAAATATCTCGTGAACTGATCATTTTTCGACCACATTACCTCAATACTGTTTAACGCAGAGGGAGAGGATTCGACCTACGCAAAAAAGACGTACATTTCCAGTTAAGAAAATAATTCAATCGTCGAATGCACACGCACTGTTGCAGTTGCAAAAAATATATGGTCCTACAAACGTAGTACTCTTTGAATCATTCACCTTTTTCCTGCAACATTCTTTTCTAATTTCCCCGAGAAAAGAGCTATGATGCGTAACAGTTGCGCGGACCACCCTGTAGCGTGACAAAGTGGACTCGTGCCGTTTTAGAATTCGTAGCTTCGATTTCCTCCGCATCATAAGCTCCGTACAATAATGATAATAATGATTATTTATTGATCCTTAACGGTGTATATACACAGATTTACAATAATATGATTCTAGACGTTCCAGGCGTTTTCATAGCTCCGCTCGCCATTCACCCTTAACACTAACATAAATTCCTTAAAGTATTTTGACAATAATAATAAACTTAACGTTTAGAGTACTGGAGAAAGTACAATAATAAAAAAAAACAGTAACATTGGTAAGCTCCGTATAATGATTTTCTGAACCCCTGAGCATCGTATCGGCCGCGCTCGGCTCGCAACAGATACAACGACCGCCACCGCTCTGCACGCACACTTTTGCAATAATGCAAGCAGCGCAATTTATTGGTTACTTAGAATCAATTAGCGAACTCGCATTTATTAGCCGCGGACAAGTCCGCTGTCATTGTCCGCGCGCTTTCTACTTCCATTCGAGGCGCGCGAGATTTCTTTATCGCCGCCAATACAGCCTGCACTCTCAGCCTTTCATTTTATTGCTCGGATTTTTTCCACTACGATTCCCACCGTTCTGTGAACGAGCATTCTCAATCAGCCAAGAAACGTTCGATTTCTTTGCCCAATTGTTCGGGTGAAGCGTGAACCTTCAGTGTCTCCTAACTTGGCACCGCCGCATTACTAGCATTTTCGATCCTTATACTACTTTGTGGAACTGCGAGCTTTTTCGATCTTCATAGTACTTTATAGAACTGTAAGGCTGCGTTTACATTGGTAAGTTAATTGTAGCAGTAACTGGTACAAGTAGCTAGCCGAGCCCCAATCTCGGGCAAGTACATAGGTGTTTACATCGGTAAGTAACTTGTACCAGTATCTCGTAAGTGGATTAGCCAGGCTAGCTACTTGTACCAATTACTGCAATCTAAGAAATGTGATCAACGATTGAATGATTGCGAGAAAGATTAAACTGCAATCTTAGAGTATTTTCAAAATGAAGAAAATTTTTGTGAAGTAGAAATGAAGGAGTTATTAGAAAAATGGCAAACGGTTCTATGGAACAGTGACCACTGTGTGAGCCCTGTATTTTGGAAGAGGCATAATTGTTTCATAAAGCTAATATTTTAGTCGATATTGTAAATGGTATTTAGTTGAGGCGATTTTCGAACACATCGTTGAACTGATTGTCAATCGTTGTCCTCACAATACAATTTTATAATTTATTCAGTTTTGCTTAATACATCCGTTTGAGACACGCGGGAATATTTTATCAACGTCAATACAGCCTGCTCTCTCAGCCTTTCATTTTGTTGCTCAGCTTTTTTCCACTACGATTCTCACCATTCTGTGAATGAAAAGTCCCATACGATAAACAACTGTAGGATCCCGAACAGTAAAATGACAAATTTATTTGTTTAAAATACCATATTGGTTGACATACACCCACTACTACTCCTAAACCTCCACAAGTTTATTAGAGGGAGTTGAGAATCATAGTTGACATACTTCGCACGACTCTGACTGAGATCTGGGAATCAAACCTCCTAAAGAAAGTGTAAAGTGTGATCTGTAAACTGTGAGGCTTCCGCATTTTAGTGTGTTTGTGACCTCTTTATGTTAGATTTTATTTAAATAATAGAGTTTATACAAACAAAAAATAAGCGATACCCAGTAGATTTTACGCGTCTCTAATTGTCAATGAGGAAGTAAATAAAATCATTTATATATACTTCATTAAGAATGAAAAGAAACTGTATAAATTGTAAGTGAACTGTATAAATGTCTTTACGTACTTCTGTGCCTTGTGGTTGTGGCTTTGTGCTGCGAAAGCACTGCCTAGACTGACACAGCTTCTTTTTCTCCGTGAAAAATATCCTGGAAAATGCTACGCATCAAAATTTTCAATTATTAAATTATTTATTAAAATTTTTCTTTAGAAAATACATATAAAATTTTGCGCAAATAAACAAAGCAATATATTATAAAGGGTGGATATTAAACTTAATGGCCTGATAGCCAGGCATCTCTACATTATACACTCAATTTAAGGTTTGTACTATATTTTACATAATTTTTGCACTTTCGTTACGAGTCACAGTGATTACACCGTTTGGTCAATTTCGAAATGTCAGGAAACAATACATACATTTAGCAAGAAAAGAAAACCTGATCCATTACTATGCCTGTCTGTGTCTACGTGTGAATATCATTGTACCCCAACACGCCATATCTCTTCCAGGTACAATGCCTCCTTAAATGTGTCACTCAAGTCTGCGCCACCCTGTAGATAGCCTAAGTCATATTCTCCAGGAAATAGCATGAAAAAATAACAAGGCTCATACGCTTAAACCGGACACGCTGTGGAGACACCCCGTGTTGTCAGCGTGGGACAACAACGAGACAGATAATCACAGCGGAATAACGACCCGTGAGAGAGAGAGGGAGAGGGAGATCGAATTAGCCGTGGGGCATCAGCTTAAAAAAAATCGTGGAAAAAAAGGTCGATGATAAAGAAACGACAGAGGGAAAAAAAGGGGTGGAGAGGAAGAGTGAACGGATGGTGGTCGTGAGACAGAGAGACAGAGAGAGAGGGAGTGAGAGAGAGAGAGGTCGGGCGCCACGGTTTAGCGCCATGGCGCCGGCTATATTACCGCATGGCGTCACTTCGATTAAGCCGTGCAATCTAAATGTAAATATTAGCATACGTAATGATCGGGCATAACGCGCGCGGGAATGAGAATAGACGAGCGACTCTCTGTTTTATGGAGAGGGGGTGGAAGGTCGCGAGGGGAAGCGTGGGAGGGAGATCTTCAATTAAGTTGACCATCGGCGTTGCTGTGTCTTCACCTCTTATCGTTCTCCATGTTTTATCGCTGTATGGAGAAGTTTATCGTCGCCCATTTCAGCTCCTCGGTTTCTTTTTTCACCTATGATCAGCGACGGGGCTGGCAACACTGCAGGAGTGTCTACGATATTTGATTTTAGATAGAATTTTTCAAATGGACCTTCGAAAAGTTTCTGATGAGGTTTGAGTTGTGAATATTGTTAAAATTGAGATGAAAAATTATTAGCTCTAATTTTCCTTCAGTAGATTGGGAACTCAAGAGTGGGTGTCTGAATGATTTTGCATGTCATCACTTGAGCAGCCTCAGTATATGTTATAGATATCTCTCTCAAATTGCAGGTAATATAACGAACAAAAGTTTCTTATTTTCTGGAAAATATATGTTTATTATAAATTTAATAAAAAATTTGATTGACATTCGACGTTGTTGTGTCTTCGCCTCTTATCGTCCTACTGTATGTAGAAGTTTCTTGTCGCTCACTTCAGTTCTTCAGCTTCTGCTTCTTTATCTAGGATCAGCGATGGGGTTGATAATACAGCAGGAATATTTAGGAATATTTAAAAAAGTTCTGGTATATCTTAGAGAAAATATAGAGAAAAGAAGAAAACAAATGTACAAAATTAAACACCTGCATGCTTCAATCAAAATCAACGACAATTTCAGAAATTAATTTGTTTTAAAAATATCTAATAATTATAAAAAAGATCTCAAATAAGATATTTTGACACCCTTGGAAGTTCTGGTGTCAACAAAGAAATCTAGTGAGGCCATTCCTGTGACAAACTCCGTGTGCAGGTTACTTGCGTGTATACAGAGTGATTCAATAAAAACAGGACACCCGAATATTTTTCTTATTATTGAAAACAGAAAGAAGTGCCTGAGGAAAATGTTGCAGTGTCCAAGGGGGCACACAGTCGTATAGAGAAATTCACATCAGTCATCGACGTTTTTTTAAATGCACCCTATATTTCTATGTATATATTGTTGTTCCTTATGTAAACACAAATTCAATGACCTATAATACTATGTCCTTCGTGTCACTTTGGCCGGAGATATTCGCAGTCAAACATTCGATACATGGAGGGTAATGTATATGTTCTACCGATTCAGAGGTCGCTGAAAATAATTTTAATGATTCCGATACGTCAACTTATCAATAGAGTTCTTGCATAACTGAGAAGGAAGTAGCAGCATACCAGAAGTAATATTAACGTAGATATGAAATTTAAACAAATCATTAAGTCATCTACGATAGCGAAGGTTTAAATTAGCATTGATACCAAAAAGCTGTATATTCTGCAGCATCCTGAATTGACTCATAATAACGCAACTACGGAAGATTTGTTATAAAATGGCCTGCAATATATTATAGTTTTATTATTAACCCGGTAAAGCCTAGTAAAACGTAAATAAAATAATTGTATGATCCAAACTTTCCAATGTTCGACTGTGCGACTGTGTGTGCCCCTCGAACACTGCAACCTCTCCCTCAGACGTTTCTTTTTATTTCAAATAATAACAATACTATTCGGGTGTCTTCTTTTCATTGACTCACACTGTATACATAATCCGTTCAGCCTTCGACGAATAACTTTCTCATCGCATCAACGGCCAGAATGGTCACGATTTATTTGATATCAAAATGCTCAACTGCATTCTACCGTGCAGTCGCGGTGTGGTAGCTGTAACGGAACAATACTTTTGGGCTGGTCCTCACGGTGTGTTGGTGACTCATGTGTGAAAGATAACAGGCAGCCGCTCTGCATACGCGTTGAAATGATCAATGCTAAATACATACACCCAACAGCAAATTCGTCTAAAGAATTTCGCTCGTAAAAGCGTGACGTGTATTTAGTGGCGAAACGTTTATCGCGTTGAACAATTCAGGCGCATGTCGCGTTACGAGCGGCGATTATGTTCACGAGTTCCTTGCCCCGGGTATCTACTGTGTTTCCACCCATCCGACATCGCCGACACCCTCGCCATAACCAGATTCGAAAAGGTCATCTCGATACGGTTTCCTAATACTAAACACGGTTCTGTACCGCAGGAAATTTGTACCAGGTGCCACAGAAAGGTCATGTGATTTTTGAAGATTAGAAACGGGTACGTTGTTTGCACGGTATTTCGTATTTTTAATTAGATAAATATTGGATTGAGTCGGTTACCTCCTGCTCGCTGCTGTTATTTACCACGGATCACTCTGTATGTGGAATAAATGAATATGCAAACTTAATTTTCTCGAAAATTAATTCAACCAAATGAATCGATTTAATTAAAAAATTAACGTTTAACCCGAAGGAACGAAATTCGTCGTCCGACTGGAAGAATAACCGCAGCCTAAGTTGAATCCTGGGGTACAGAGAGCCGTCCACGTTTTGAACGTTGCATCAATAAGCCTTGCAATCTTTGTCTCATATCTGTTTCCTCTCATTCCTCTCTGATTGCCATATCGCCGTGATCATCGTGTCCACAGAAGAAACAAATCGAAAATGTACAATTAAATTTGTATTCGGGACTCCATTTTTAAAAAGATTGACTTCGAAATTATTCACCCTTTCAAGATCAGTCATCTCGAAAACAACATTTGATTCTATATATCCTGTTTGTGTTTTTATATAAAATTATCACCTGCTCGTTTCGATTACTTATCACAGATCACTATGTGTGTGCGATAAATGAATATTCGAACCTGATTTGGGAGGGATAAGATGAGTTCGAACACTATTGTTTTGCACACATTCAATTTATTATTATATATCAAAAACCATAATCCTTATAATAGTTGTAACAATAACAAAACAGATAACAAAATTTGAAGTCCAAGTAAGCGTGTGCCCCCAGAGATCTCCACGGAATACACCGGATGAATACCGGTACACAGTGTTTGACAGATTGAGAGAAAACGATTATTATTTCTCAGTTTTGAGTCAGAAAAGGACCGAAGATCGTGCCAGGGTTAACTCGAAGAAACGAAATTCGTCGTCCGACTGGAAGAGCAACCGCAGCCTAAGCTGAACCCTTGGGTACGGAGAGCCGTCGACGCTATTAACGTTGCTCCCTCCTCGCATCAATAAGCCTCGCAATTTTTCCCTCATATCTATTTCCTCTCGTTCCTCTCCCGTTGTCATATCGTCGTGGTCGTCGTGCTCGTGGCCGTCTGGCAGGCTCGTTGCCCCCTGCTGATGGAAGGTGAAGCCGCCATACGATCACCAATGCTCGTCTCTCCCTTTTACATCCCGCGAAAAGAAACTGCGACCCGTGAGCCCGTCGATTGGACTGTCACATCGATCCTCATCGGCTCGAGCGACGGAGACGACGTCCCGGATGCGGCAGAAGACGCGGAACGAGCCTCGATCGCCGGATAATGATGAAACTCGTTTGAATCACCCGCCCTCTTCGTCCCTGCCGAACGGCACCAGGGGGTTCGACATTCGAGAACCGCGGTTCGGTCGATTCGCGTTGCATTAATATACGACCGTGTCCCGGGAATTATGGTGTATCGCCTTCTACAGAGTTTTCAAGCATCTTTTTCTTTTCTGCTCGTCGACAGATTTGATTGCGATCGTTCGTGGTCACGAGTGGCGTTGAAATGTCTCTTGAATCGCTGCTAATTTTGTATCCTCTCGGACGGTCACACACAGTGTTATCGATTATTATGTTCAATGTGTACACCGAGTCAGTCCTCTTTCGCGAGATTTTCTAGGTACAGCAGTGTCGCGTTAGCTGGCCGTGCCTCGGGCCATGTTTGGCCAGCTATCAAGGGAGGTAGAGTTTTAGGAAATTCTGAGTATGTTTCTGGTCGTCTAGTTTGTTTTAGTTCTATGAACGGGGGATAGCGATGGTCAGCTAACAAGGCAATATTCCGGTCAGCAACAAGGCAATATTCCGGTCAGCAACAAGTCAATATTCCGGTCAGCTAACAAGGCAATATTCCGGTCAGCAACAAGGCAATATTCCGGTCAGCTAACAAGGCAATACTCCGGTCAGCTAACAAGGCAATATTCCGGTCAGCAACAAGGCAATATTCCGGTCAGCTAACAAGGCAATACTCCGGTCAGCTAACGCGACACTACTGTGTTAGGTTCATCGGAAGATAATGTTTGATTCTTCAAAGACACTTCAGTTTATTATTACTACACGTTATTTATTTATCGCCTACATATTGTCCACTCTTTTCTATGACTAGTTTCCATCTGTCTATTCCTTTTGCAGAAAATTCTTGAGATTTTGTTGGAAAATACTCTTTTAATGCCCAGGATATCTCTTTTTCTTCCAGAATTTTCCTACTATTCAGAAAATTTTGAAGTGGTTAGAATAAACTGGCATCAATAGAGAACTTTCTACAAATCTGTACCTCGGTAGAAAAAGGGCCAATGTCCAGTGTGCCATTTTTGGGGAAAAGGTGCACATTGTCCCTTTTCATTGTAATACATATTACACATGGGCCTCTTGAGAACATATCTAACCTTGCTTGTAAAAGTAGATAAACGGTGGCCCTTTTTGGCTATGATAACATTTATGATTTTGGTGTGAAAAGTGCATAAAACTTAAATTCAATAATTTTGGACGTTAGCCCTTTTTCTATCAAGGTACAGAAATAACCTCTACTCTTAATCATTAAGGACTGAGTTCGTCAGTATATTTTTAGTTTGTTTTTTCGCCTACAGTCAAACCACGCATTGGTGTACCACCACCGCTGTAAATTTGTTTTTTTTACGCCTTCTATGTAGTAGGTTGATCGTAAAAGCACGTTGTCTCTTTATTAACACGTTGAGCGCCACAGTGAAAGCAGCCATACCTAGTCAGACGCGGCGCCTTCGCTATCTTCGATACATTAGGTGTATTCGCTGGTAATGGCCGTTTTCATCTCACGAATCTTTATTAATATTGAAGAACTGGAACAGTCTCAAGTAGATAAAATAGTATCGCTCATTTTTATGACTTTTGCAATTTTTTTTAACAAAATGTAGGTTCCGAGAGAGTGAAATGACAGGTCCTTGTAGGCGACCCGTTGAATTTTTGTTAATCTAGATTCAATAACAATTGTTGCAGTAGCATTTAGAGATTTTTTAATCGACGTTTACAATGTTTTCTGGATTATAGATAAAAAACATGCTTTTGCTTGTGTCGAATTTATCATGATCCACTTTCTGTGCATAAATTTTATTTTTTACCCATCAATAATAATAAATTTTTATTTTCATTTGTCAAAAATAGTGAATTTTAATTTGTATTCATCAATTTTAATGAACTTCATATAATGGATAGAAATTAATATTCCTTGTTATTGATAGATGAAAATTAAAGGCGTTTTTAAACTGATGGATAAAAATTAATATTCGTAATTGTTGACAGATGAAAATTAGCTTAACTAACCACTAAGTAAATCACAAAGCAAGGAATATATTCAATCGCACACTTAAGTTGCTGAAATTGTTGAAATTTACACAGAATTTTGTTAGAATCAATAATTCATTAAATCAAATTAAATTTGAAGTGTCAGTTAACAATCCCTACAGTTCACATATTAAGAGATTCATTCAAATACTCCATGATTTTCTCCGCGAAAAAAGGGAAAGAAAGTCATCAGTAGACTATGAATACTAATGCAATGTAACATATCGAATCACATGTAAAATACACTTTCAATAACGCCAGAAAAATAAAAACCATATTCGGTGAACATTTAAAGGATACAATACAGTTCGGACAGTATCTCGTTTCTTTAACTACGCTAACAGAAAAAATATTCGAGCGTAAAAATAAATCTGTGCATAAACATCTGCGCCGTCTAGTCAATAGTTGTAGTCGAGAGTTGTAAAATTTGAGCAGGCGGCAAAAAATAGCGGCGTTTGAGAGGATTCCTGTTTCGCAGAAGAATGCGTGAAAGGCAGGCTCGTTAGGCGAGCTCTCGCAGATTTTGGCGCCGTTTTCACGAGCACGTTTAATCCTGAATAACGACCGTCCTTCGGTCAAACGTACCGCGTAAAGTGTCGATTCCCGTGTGAATGCCATTAAATGGCCAACGCCACTCTTTCTAGTCACGTCCGTTTCTCGTAAAATCACGAATCTACGCCCTTCGCTCGCCGAAAGAAAAAAACACCGTGCCTCGACAACGAAATTCGCATCGATTGTTCTCCGGCGAACGAGCGGAAACTGTGCGATCATTGTCGTAAAAAGTGAATTAAGCGAATAAATATAAAAATCTCAGGGTCGCTTTTTAAACTTCGTTCAATACGTTTCTCAGTTATATTGTAATCAAGCAGATACTTTAAGCAGGTGGTTCGGAATAACTTATACCCCTGATCGACACTGGAAGCAACATTTCTCGATTATAATTATTTATTGGATCGCTTATGAGTCGACTGCGGATGTTTATGCAATTTGATATATTTAAATTTGTGTAAGATGGACACTTAATAACTTAGCAAAATAAAAATTACATGTCTTGAACATTTAAAGGAACGATCGCAGTCTTGCTAAAGGTTCAGTTGTTTAACTACATTAACACAAGGAATATGGACGTCCAAAATTGTATATTTGCATAAACGTCCGCAGTCTAGTGAGAAGTAACAGAATCACGTTGTAAACATATTTCGCATAAAGTGATCATTTTATTTTAGAATGTAAGATACATAGTGGCATAAAATTGAGTGCACAGTGCCATTAATAATAATTTTGGTTAGCAACTGACGTAGGATGAACTATTGTCGGATAATCGAGGTTCTACCGTACATACTTTTTTGAAGATTTTATTGAAGGGAAGATATTTTTGTTAAACTTCTATTCCCTTATCTGTATTAAAATATAAAAGTCTCGAACCCGGTAAGTAGATACTTCTATGAAAATGCACAGACTATGTACGAATTTTTATAGTATTCATAACAATGCAAAAATTATTATTATCGAGGAAAACACGTAATGCCACACAGCGTGCTTCTACAAATATTCGAAAACGTATCTCACAGTCGGAAAGATACTTCATTTAACACTTTGAGTGCCACGTCACTCATGTCCAGATGACAATGATTCAATCATTTATTTGATCCTGTATAGTATGTATTAACACTTTGACTGCCACAGTGAAAACTCCCATACCTGATCAGACATGCTCTAATAGCTCATTTCAAATACAAATCACGTAGAAAAAGAATATGTAACTATTCAAATACATAATCCTGACCTTCTATTCTTATTCCAATATTAATTCTATTCATTATTTTAGTAAAATTAGTAATTACCGCCATGGCAGTCAACGTGTTAATAAATACACCTAATAAGCTCTAATAGAGGCAGTAAAAAGGTCGTGAAAATGATATTATTAAAATAAAAAATGTAGAATTTATATTCATACTCATTCTGCATAAAAATTTGGAAAGTTTGTCATTTTCAGCCAATGCAGTATGACACTCACAAACTATTATAATAATAGTAAGAGCGTGGGACGCACGCGATCCACGTGACACGAAACCTGACAACTTTAAAATTTCGCAACGATCGCATTACAAAAAGGGTTGTGTCCTTAACACAGACGCAGGAAACGACGAGGATTAAAAAACTTTTATGACGCTGTTTATCGTGCGTTTTTCATGGAGTGATATTTCAGTGACGGCGGTCATCGATGACTACACGATGAGAGTACGCATAGTGGCTGACGTAATTCGTCGAAGAGTGCAGCTTTTTCGGCATTTAGTTTCGGCTCCTAACGCACAAGAGATAAAGAACCGAGGCGCCGTGCACCACATGGCTTTTCGTTGGTACAGTGCGCGAAATCTATGGTTACATTAAGTTCGGAACTCGTCTCGACGCCTAAAAAGCAACATCGATGATTTACGTGAGCATCTTGAAGTACGGTAGAACCTCGATCATTCGGACACCGGTCCTCCTATGTCAGTTAGAAGCTAAAATTATCATTGATGACACTTTGTAGAACCGTTATTCCAATAACAGTTATAACATTATTTCGGTTCTCGTAACTGTTTCAGTCAGAACCGATATATAACAGTTTGAAACAGTTATTTTCGGAACCTTTTCAATCCCTACTTTGTACTTAATTCTGTAACAGTGTACAGGCTGCTTCAAAAAGGTTGAGCAGAATTTTGAGTATAAGTTTTATGTATCAAAACAAGAAAAACAACCCCGAGTAGGTTGTTTTCGAGGGATTCTTCAAATAGAACGCTTTCTACAAACGAACTCCGTCCTTGATGACCAAAGTTGGGATGGATTGGTTCGGTTTATTAAAACTACCTACTGGTCCCCGACAACATACACCCCCGTCCATAAGTATTAGGACACTTATCAAATTTGAAAGAAATCTAAAGAAGGTCATGAAATCATGGGAGCATTCAAACAGGCAATGCTCTACTCTACACTTTATACGAAAGAGGAAATATACTAATTCAATATTATATAAAAATTCATAAGAAAATTAATCTTCTTTTGCCTAATACAGCTCTCTCGCTTCTTCGTGGCAGTTTTCGGCGACTTTGGTGTTCCACCTATCAATTTCACAATAGTTTCTAGTAATATTTTGTCCCATTGCAATTACAAATGATCCCACAGGTCAGATTTTGATTCTGAATCGGTTTGCCGTATTTTTCACTCCAGTTCATTCTATATTTACTTAATCGACTTCACATCTAGTGACTGAGACAGCTGATGCATCAATTTTACTTGACTACTCTCTCGTAAATATGCTGCATAATGTTTGCAGACTTCCACAGTAACAAAATATTGCATTTCCTTAAGAGAAAAGGTGAGTGTCCTAAGACTTGCAGACGGCGGTGTATATCTGATTCGGTCTCTCGCTCTCTTACCCGGCGCACAGCAATTTTGATTCAGATTATATCTGAAGGGGTTAAAAGGTGAAGCGGACAGGGCCGGAGGATGCAAAAGAAGCTAAAACAGCGTTATTCTGAGACTGTCACTGGCCTGCACTGTACGTATACCAATTAACGTGTCCGTGCGGCTGGACCGGCGCGGTATGCGCCATAAAAGCAACATTCAGAGTAGCGGTGGTTGGCGCCAGCCGCCTCTTTTCCTACCCCACGGTCATTCTTTATGGTCCGTACACGCATCGCTGTTGAATGAGGATCCATCCTCGCTCTCTCTTTCTCTTTCTCTTTCCTCCACTCCTTGCCTGCGCACGTTCGGTTATTTTTGTTTTACGTTCGACCGGAGGCACCCGGTGCCGCCTTATAATCGATGCGCCACCACGTACACGATCGTGAGCGAAGAATCGACGGGAATACGCTGGAGTATCGGTTGTGGCATCCATTATCCCAGTCATCAGGAGATGGCGTCAACGACTTGTCGAACAACGTACCCCGCGGTACCCCGATAGAAAATTGTAAGGTAGACCGCGCACCAATGATACGCGCAGGACACACGCAGCATACACACCGCGAATGTATCGAGAATCGTTTAATTCGACCATGCATTTAGGTGTGGATACGCACAGCCTACAGGCATTTGCGGCGAGACAACACACGTTCCACGTATCTGCAGAATTGAACGTTTTCTGTCTTTGTGGCGCATAGCTCGACGCATGTACTGTTGGGAGCTGGAAAGTTGGCACTCGAGACGGCCCAGGGGCAAGAAGGATACGCTGCTCGCTCCGCCTTTTGATGCTTCTGAAATACGGTGCTCTATGATCTCTATTAGTAGATGTGGCCGTTTGGCCAATTAGAGAAATTCGTGTGTGTCGTCTTTATGTGTGCTGCACTAAAGCCAATCAGAGCCGACTGCCATCTTCCCAGCTCCCAACAGTACGCTGTTGAAGGCCTCCATGGATCTGGTGAGCATCACGGTGACACGTCCTCGGGTACTTAGTTTAAATAAATTCAACAGTAACTTGAAAATGGTTTGAGACATTCGATAATATAAATAATACTTTTTGTTCCTCGTGCTTCAATCCTTGCACCACCAAAGGGGGGATACTATGTGCCCACCATAGCATACTTTGTGTATTTATTTTGCTAAACAGGCCAGTCAAAATTGAATATGTCGAGCTTAAGCATATACTTTATTGCGGAGTAATTTGAATGTTGTGGTTTCGCAAAATGTTTCTTATCATTCAATCCGGCATTAATTTGCCAGATATGACTATTTCTTGAATGTGGGCACTACGTGTCCCTCCGTTGATAGTTCGAGTTTCAAAAAATACCTTGGTAGTGCGAGGGTTAACTCTTCAGGAACTTTAAAATTGCAAACGCTTGCGCAACCATCATTGTAAGGATGGACCCAGTAGCGACGTCTCTTTTTGTGTCTTATTAATTGCCGTATTAAAAAATCTTTTTTCTCTGACGACGACATGGCTATGTATTAACGTTCTATGTAGCGAAAGAAATACGACGATACAGATGTGTCTTCCATGTTGCATGTATCCTCGGTGTGTAGCCGGCCTAAGAGGTCTCAAAGTTAGGGTAACCAGTCTGTGATTTCGAGAGAAGGGGGCCAACAGTCCTCTTGAGATTTACGTTGTTACGTGTCAATAGCGTTGATAAAACACATTAACCCTTTGACAGTCTAACACAATTACAAGTTCCAGTTAAATAAATGTATATTTTTTACATACTAGACTGGATAGAACAGAGACAGAAGAAGTGAAGAAGATAATCATGTATACAGTATCAAACTTAGATATCTATAGTAGACTAAAAAGTTAGGACGCGTCGCCCTGCCCATGTCTCGCACGAGAAAACTGTCGAAGGGTTAAGAATCATCGCATGACTTATACTTCACATAGGATGCATAATCACAGCGCGAAAACATTTGAGGAGATTCAGTCCAAAAGTCTAAACTGATGAATCATCTACAGGCATAAAGACCCTTCGAAGAGGGCCCCCGGGAGTAAAAACACTACCAGCTTTACAGTCACTAAGATTCACCGCGGTTCTTTGTCAGATTGTCGAGACAGTCAGTGTATCCAGAATTTGTAGTACCCAGTAAACATAGTGTATCGAAAATAGTGTGTGTTTTGTTTACTGTGCATCGATCCACGGTGGTGCAACCTCCATGTAACACTTGTTGCAAGTATTCGTGTTGTATCACTGTGGACGGACAAATGTGTTGCACCTTCGTATATCGAAAATTGATACAAAGATACGTAACTGTTTCTTCTTAAAATACTGACTACAGAGGTTTAACATTCGCCCAAGAGCGTTGACCTGTCGCATAATAAACTAATTATCGATCAGCGAATGATCGTAGGCACTAAGCTACAAAAATTGATTACCACAGCAAAAGACATAGAGATCCATTTTTGACACTTGAACTAGCATAATCAACTGTCCCCTATAATTCAGTTCACAACTAATCGATGACAATCACAATTGACTGTTGATTTTATTGTGTTTTAGGTACGGACATAGTGCAGGATTTACCAGCCCTGTTGACCTCCGAGGAAGAAGAACGGAGCTTGAAACGTAAATGTCTAAATTATACTCACCCTGATATTAAATTTTCCCTATAATAACGCAGACGTCTTGCAGTACCGCTCTACAATCATCAACATCGTTTCAGATTTCGGCACTCTTCTAACGGGCAGAACGTCCCAAGCATTGCGCCGGGATGAACCCACCCCCACGTTGATGTACAACAGCGCCTACAACTACCTAGCAACCGGTCGTTTCACCTTCCATCGGAAGAACCTCTACTATTCCTTCTATCTGTCGACGTCCACGCCACGACCCAGGAGCATACAGTTCGTCGATGGCTCGGGTAGCATTTTGGAGGAGCAGACGATCGACCCGATCGGCGGTGTCTACCAGAACGCTACGGGAAAGCTTTGCGGTGTTTGGAGAAGAGTTCCTCGAGATTACAGGAAGCTCCTCCGCGAGGAGAGGCTCCACGTGTCCTTCATATGGGAACCATCCGCGACTCTGACCGGGCAGTTGTCTCGGTACCGTGCCCTGTCCACGGAGCAATTTTCCTCCCTGCTGGAGCCCACGATGGGCGTAGATCGTTCCCTGATGTCCGGGGCAGGAGCAACGGCGATCGTCTCCGCTTCATCGGCGTCAGCGCCGTCCATTCACGTGTCCTTGGTGTTCAACGGTGTCTTCCTGCCGAACGATGTGGCGGAGGTGCCTCTGATCGTCCAACTGGAGCACATGGAGAAGGACTACGTGGTCCTGCGCGAGGAGATCATAGTGAAGAAACCGTCGAACGAGTTGAACTTCGGAGAGGTTCGAAGCGCGCTGTCCGGAGCTGATCTACGTCTTCTGACGCGAGGAAAACTGTCCATCAGCATAATGTCCAGGAAGGACCCGCAAGCTTTGAGACTGGCCGGTGTGGTCGGACCACGGGCTACTTGCGACATGTATCAGACTCTGCTGCTGTCGGAGACACCATCCGCGGCGTCCGGTTTGGCTTGGGCGTTTTTGGACCGAGCTGGTTCGCTGCGTTACGGCGTTCAGCTGATTGGCCTCGAGGAAGAGAGTCCTCTGGTGACTCTGGTCGACGAAGGAGGCAAACGTCGCACCGAGCTCGAGGACTTGACGCCTTCTCTGGTCGACAGCCTGGCGAACGGGTCTCTGGATCGACCAGGACCGCGTCTGCTGGAACCTCTCTTCAACGGTGAGCTCTCCGTGGTCGCAGCCTCTCATGTCGGGTCGATGCTTCGAGGTAGACTGCTTCAGAGACCAGTTGCTGACGCCAGGGACACCGCTGCTCCGGTTCTGCTCAGGAGGCTGTCTGAGGAACCTGTGCACCCTGGCCCGGTGGGTCTGGTCTGGACCGCGGTGGACTTGGACTGTTCCCTTCACTACGAGCTCGAAATCGCCGGTTTACCGCAGATCTCCTCGTCCAACAATCACGAACCTCGTACCTTCCGTCTGTATTTAGAGACCATGCCGCTTTTGGCTCAAGGGGCGCCGGTCACCAGGAGACGCTTGGAGGAGTTCACTGGTTACATTGTGGAGGGCTCGGTGACTGGACTGCCACCTGTGGAGCTGTACAGAATTGAGTCTGGCATCGGGTTCCTCGAGGTAACCGACAAACAGGCTAAACGAATCTTGAAGGCTCCCTTTAAGGCCAGAGCACCTCTCAACTGTCTTCCTCATTACGCTGACAACGACGTTGCCTCGGTGGTTGCGTACAATCTTCAACCACCCACGTCCGATTTAGAAACGGGTGCCTGTTTCCATGAAACCAGGTTCTACGAAGAAGGCACCCAGTGGACCTCCAGCACCGATCCGTGCTCCATGTGCCATTGCTATCGAGGACTGGCCCAGTGCGATCCTGTGCCCTGTCCAGCGCTAACCTGCTCGCAGGGCAAACAGCTGAAACCTGCTGCTGGTCACTGTTGTCCTATATGCTCAGGTATGCTCTTTTGAAATACACTTTGCCACAGCTGGCTTAAATCTGTGCGTACGTGAAACTCTGCTATCTAAGATGGTGTGTAATGAAATCAGGTATCCTGTTTCTGTGTTTTAATAATTCCCATTATAAACTGAAATAGCACAGCTGGATTTAGGCGCCATTTTAAAGGAGAGTTATCACAGAAAAACCGCGTGTAAAATTTAAAGGTCAGTTGTTTGATTTTCAGTTTTATTACGGTGAATAAGGTATTAACGAAAAAATATGCCAATAAGTTGACTTTGAAATAACTTTTAAAAAACAATTCAATAAACTTAATTTCTGTACCATTTAATGGTACAACAAAAGCAGAAACAACATGTATTTTACCATTATTCGAAAAAAATAGTTCAGGTGCTATTTCAAGCGACACCTGTCTCTGGAATTTATATAGCTGATTCCTAAACATACCAAGAACTTGTTAAACGTGTGACAAACTTGATTTTAGACAGATTTGTACGGAAGATTGTTCTGTCCGTTACGTTACAATTAATTAATTACGATCAATCAGTTGCAATTGTTAACCCGTTGACTGCCATGGGGGTCACCGGTGACCAGCGCCTAAAATCTGATTTAATCAAATAACCATTGATTTTGCTGGCATTCTGAAATTGCAGTAGTATAACCCCTTGGGTCTCGTGGATTTACGTCCATTAGGGATGCAACGATGATGTCCGGCGTCGAATTCTCGTAAGTTCGGATAACGCCGGATTAATTATCCTTCCCTTTCGACGCTGTCGCGATAAACCGAACTAGGGAATTAAGGCAACGGCTGCTGCGTGTCCGGCTGCGGTTGATATTAAATCCGATTACCCGTGACATGCTCCTTGAAAGTAATCGCATGGAATTAGTTACGCCTATCTACGCTCCGTTTAAATTACACGTGTGTGTTTATCAGTCTGGATACTGGGAATTATTTTACAGCGTGCCCGTTTCCACCTGTCACTCGGCTGCACGCGCGCCGCGGTTTTCGTACGGGCGAAAAGTTGCGTGCAAGCACGGATTCTTCAAAATTGTAGAGACACGTGCAAAGATCAGGATCGTATACAACTTGACTGTACTGGAAATCGGAGTTCGTCATCTGTGAGAGTATTCTTTTAAGGTAGCCAGATTCAAATCATAGGAACCTATGAGTGTACACAAACTATAGACTATTAGCAATGCATAGTCAACTATTTTCATGCAATAAGACTTTCATAAAATTTGTAACTTGTACGAGGATTTCTTGAAGGTACTCAGATTCAAATCATAGGAACCTATAAGTGTACACAAACTATAGACTATTAGCAATGCATAGCCAACTATTCTCATGTAATATGACTTCCATAAAATTTGTAACTTGTAGGAGGACTTTTTGAAGGTACCCAGGTTCAAATCGTAGGAATCTATTAATGTAAACAAACTGTAGAATATTAGCAGCACGTAGCCAACTATTTAACACTTTAACCCTTTGCGGTCGTATTTAGCTCAGACATGGGTGCTGAGCTGGTCGGAATTCATGTTCATTGAACGAACGCTAATAATATAATACAAGATTATAAATACAAAATTTATTATTTTTGTTTTCAACATATGTCTTATATGTGTTTGACAGAATAATATCGGGTTGTATTTTATATAAAAATTGCAAGAACGTAGAGAGAAAGAAAGGAAGTACGCAAAATCAGAATGGTTTTTTGCTTTGGTGGCTGAAAACAGACATACGACCGCAAAGGGTTGATAATCGACGGTCTACTTCAGTGTGCGATCCTAATTATTTTGAGCAGAGAATTTGATCAGGTATAGTACCAGTAAATACACCTAACAAGGTCAAATGAAAGCAGTAAAAGATTATGAAAGTTATTGATATTTTTAATTAAAAACGGTAGAATCTTTGGTTATATTAGTTTTATCTAAAAATTTAGAAAGTTTCCCATTTTCAGCCGATGCAGCGTGGCATTCAAAGTATTACACAGAAACTAAATCGTCTCGAATTGAAGTTGTATATTTTAAAGGAATTTTCTATCAAATGCTAGTCAGACCGGTCAAATATTTTACAGTTAATTCCTGCCAAATCAGCATCTGTAATTGAAATCCAGTCCCGTTCAGATATCGTTCGTTCAGGTCGCGACCTCTGCACGCGAACGCGGACAGGCAAAGAAGTTCGCACTAACTCGAATCGAGTTAAACCAGAATCACCTAAGAATCCTGTCGGTTTGCTCGTTTCGTCAACTAGTTCCAGCGTGCAACAGCCTGAACGTGGAATCGTAAATCGATCGATCCGGATGTTCCTTGTAGGTCTCGGTTACCAAGCCGACTAATCGACCAGACATATCAGTAGCCGCCTCTATTTGACGTGTTCTGAACGATAGAGACGCATTATCCGGTCCGATCGAGCTCGTGTGTCCGAGGGAAAAAGCGTCTGCAACGGAATCAAATTAAGACGAGCGATCGCGTCGATCCGTCATTTTCTTCAGATCCCAGCCACCGATACGTTAACATTTGCCTGTGTTAACACGTGGGCAGGTCTTGGTTAATGGACGCATATAGGGACAAGGATGTACCGAACGTCCTAAAAGGAAAGAGCGCCTGTTTTATTGATCATCAGCTTCTGGTCGCCGAACTGGACCAAAAGGAGTCTATTACAAAATTTTAATTCCCCGTTTTACCCACCGTGTTATAAACGTCGGAGTTCCTCAAGGTAACCTAGGACCTGAATGGAGGGTTCACAGGAACCGTGGAAGCGACACAGAGTATGAGGAAATTCCTAGTCGTTGCCAAGGTCTGTCTAACGTTGGACCCAGAAACTTACCCTCTTCTAATGAACTGCGTTCAGGGCCAATGGAGAGATTAAGCCTCGAGGGAGGGTTTTCGCAATTTGTTGGAAACAGACAGAAGTTCAAATTCCACGGGAGAGGAAAGACTGGAAGCACTTCTTGCTTCACTGAAACAGTTCCATGTGCATTATCCGGGAAATCAACCAGTGCATCCACCGTTTTAGGTTCTTTTGATGCCGTTTGATGGAATACCTTATCTGCTATAGGAGTTCGGTCGAGGAACACCTCTTGCTTCAATAATTAATTAATACACTTTATATTCAAATATACATTAGTTCCAAATTATTTGGGTGGTCCTCAAACCTCACTGGGTGCACATTTACGTGTTATGAGCAAGTCCGTGGACGTGACCAAGGAATCATTGGAGTCGTTGCGAACTCTGAACAAACTCTATCCGATTATATCGACTCTAATCTCTGTGTATTCAATCCTCCATGTTCTTTCGATATTTTCTTTAATTTGTGAGAAGTATCGTCGAGCTCGCGATGAACTTGCTACGATATCCTGGCTGAGGCAGCCTGGTGCAATAGTTAGGCGAATTCTCCTATCCCTATAATATATAAAACATTCATAGAAAGGGATCAAACGTCTTGTATAAACTGTATGAAATTTGTCTGTTCAGCGCCAGGAATCAACATGAACGCGACGGGGAAGAATGTCAGCTCCATCACGAGGGGTTGCACGTTGGCTGGCCAGTTTCACCTGGCAGGTGCGTCCTGGCACCCCTATCTACCGCCGGTGGGATTCGACACCTGCGCAGTGTGCACTTGCGACGTAAGTTCGAATCAGAAATGTCGAAAATCATTCGGTGGTTGTTACAACCCTGCTTCCACGCCAACGACGGAAGACCACTCGCAATCAGGCTGTACGTTAGCCTTCCTACATGACATCTTTCACTTGTACAAATTCAACGTGTCCAATTAAATATTCTTTCCTCCTCTCTGAACCGACTGAATTTGAAGTTCATTCAATCCGCGTGTCCACCCTCAGCAGCATACTCATCTCCCAGGCGCTGTGAGCCCTCGTGCAAATATTCTTGACGATAGCTCGACACTTGCGCAAATATTCCAGTCCTGGAAAGAGCGAATTAAGACCAGGCCAATCCTTATAAGAGCTGAAAGGCGATCTTAACTTGGAGAAGCTAGCATTCGTCTTATCTTTCCGAATCATGCGGATGACAATGATCAGGCGTTCCGAGCAGACACGGCCTCGGTTTGAATCGTCTGCAAAAGCGAATTCCATGCGTGTCCTGGCTCTTTCCAGATTCTTTGTTTACCTGCGTCAGCGGTGTCAGAGTGAACGTACGCAGTTTCGTAACGATTTCAACGTCCGCGCGATCCTGCGACATATATTATAATGCTCGCAAGCCACATTATAAGCCGTCGTTGGAAAAATTCAACCAGACACCGTGGCCGTTCGTTGCGCCAGAAGAATGCGGTTTTGCACTCTGCCGAGTCACGAAGCGGCTCAGTTCAGCGATCAGCAATCAGTGACAGGCCTTTCTAAATAGATATCAGCATCAGGACAGTCAATAAGTTCGTGGGCATTTTTTTTTTATTTCTCTCACATTTTGTTGCACCCCCCAGTGGACGACATGATTATCCAGGATCTAATGAATTGAAGAGCTCATAATAAAAATGACCCCTGTCAATTTTTCGCTCTTTTCAGGATAGCAAAAAGCTACTCTACCATCTTTCATTTTTGTTCAATAGATTTCAATTCTTTTAAAACAAAATATTCATCGTATCGCACAACCGCTCTGAGACGTTAGTCGCCGATTAACTGCACGTGCAATTTGTTTAAACGGTGAAACTAGGATAATAAATTTAATAGTCAATAACGTAATAAGTAACAATAATTACGATTCTTAATTTATTTACGCTTGTAGCTGCATGTAAAAACGATATTACTTATAAGATGGTCCAATAGTGTTACAGTAGAACCTCTAGGTTCTACAAGGGTTGTAAAGGTTAATCAAGCTTCAAACTTGCAACTTGTTTTAAATTAAAAGTTCCTGAAATAATATTCTTGGTCTCGAACCCTTTATTTCACTGTTATATCAATTATAGACACAAGACGTTCTGATTGAACCTTTAATGAAATCAGTGACTTTGAAGTGTCTGTTTCAAGCAGGGTTGGAGGGCACACTTTACATTAAAGAACCTGAAATATCTCTGGAAATATTGATTTTCTTAACATTGTACCCTAATACTTTTTCATGCAGAGTGTCTCCAAGAATCGATTCACATAAAAAAATATGCATTTCCATATAAAAAAAAACAATGAATTTGCATTTTTCAGGCGCATCGTTGCACTGATAAAAAGACTGAGCTTATAGAAAAATAGGCACTCTCATACCATTGAACTTTTTCCTCTACAACTTTTTTCTGTCTTGAATCAAACTCGAGTTATAAACCGTTCCCATATTCCTTCCGCGCGCTAACTTTTTAGCTCTGCGCAGTACCGAAGATTTTATTTATCTTGCAGCCTGTCACGCTGGAGGTGAAGTGTCCTCGGGTCCAGTGTCCCCCGTTGGACTGCGACGAGAAGATCGCCTTCAGGCCTAGCAAGAAGGCCTGCTGCAGACAGTGTCCAGCGACGACGCCCAGCAGCTTGAACGCAGGCGTCGCGAGCGACACGACGCGGCTGCCACGGGACCAGGCCGCACCCTCGACGAAACGCACCGCCGAGGAGATACTCGCTTCCGGCGGATGCAAGTATCCCCTCGGTGGACCGTACGAGAATGGAATGGAGTGGCATCCCCGTGTTCACTCACACGGAGAAATGAAGTGCGTCAAGTGCCGCTGCAAGGTGAGAGTCACTGACAATTCTTATCTGTCGTTGTGTCTGAGAATTTTTCAGAAATCTGACCGAGGAAAAATTCTCGAGTTTAGAAAATTACTATTGTAGGTATGTCTTGATCGTAACCATTGATCCTTCAGGGGCGAAATAATGTTTTCATACACCCCATAAATAGGCCATTTTGATTCAAATAAACAGTAACTTCGTGTAATGTCTTATTTATTTATTAACATATGAAGTAATAATAACTATTTTATAATCAAATGTATTGTTCTATAGAAATATTTGAACAGATAAGAAAATGAATTATGCGTCTCACAAAAGTGATCGTACACTAAGAAGTGTAATGTCAGTACATTCTATGCCAAGAAGATTAAAAGCTGTTTTAGAGGCAAAAGGAGGCTGAACAAAATATTAATGTAATCCGTAATCCCAAAAAATAAGACTGTACGAACACTTTTATTAGATAAATAATTCGCTTTTTTTTATTATCTGTTCAAATATTCCCATAAAATAATACATTTTGTTATAAAATAATTAATATCACTTCATCTGTTAATAAGTAAATATGTTATTACACGAAATTATTGTTTATTTTAATTAAAATAGACTTTCTATGGGGTGTACGAAGACTTTCGTGAGTGACTGTAATTTTCAGCTATCCTTTGCGTATGGCTGACAGGTTTCTGAACGAACAGTCGATACCATGAAGTCTGTTATAGAAATTGTTGTATTGGGTTGTTGCAAACGTTTATCCAGTTCTTGCCGCTTGACAGCGTTGTGTTGCAAATTCATGTTATTGCCAGTTTCAAATATGTGACATTTGGATGTCACTTGAAAGGTGAGATTTTACATAAGTTTGCAACATCGCTGAGAGGTTCGTTTTGAATTGATAATCGCAGAAGAGAAGGAATATGCTCTGTATATCATATCAAACAGTTTTCAGCCACAATATCGTTAGTCCTTACATAATATCTTTTATACGCAAACTAACTTCAGAAATCGATTTATATTAAAAAGGATCATGTGACTCAGCTTAAAAAGTTAATGTAATCGCATTATGCAGATCGAGAGCTGGTTAACACGTTGAACGCCACAGTGAAAACGGCCATATCTAATCAGACACAATATAATGTACTATTTTTTATTTAAATCGTGAAGAAAAAAGAGATTTGAGTACTCAGCCGAATTCTTCTATTCTTACATTACTGTTTCAGTCTGAAATTTGCTCAGAATTTTGCAACAATCAATAATTATTTAATTAAATTAAATTGTCTTCTTCTATTTCATCCTATCCTCATTCAGACCAGTGCTATAACCTGGCTCAGTTACCAGTCTCAGCCTGTATAGTTGATCATTAATCATTACGCTGACATCGTAAGAGTAGACACGGTTGTCTGTCGGTGAAACTGACTGAAATCATATTGAAAAACAATCGAATGACGATAACTAAATATTTGATCAGCTTTTGAAACTATTTGATAGTTGCGTCCTACGTTCCTGAAGATTCTAAGCTTCTTGATCGAACGACCACCGGCAATCGACGTCTCTAAAACGATCGAATGTTCAAGAAGATTCTTCGTGCTCGGTTTGTGCCATTTTTTCTCACTCACACACGGTTACGTGCGGTGAACACGAGATTGCGTCGGCACTTTCAGCTCATCGAACGTATCGGTATGGAAACAGTTTTGCGGCGGAGATCGGCTGCCATTTGGCTCGTGGAATGCGAATAGCTTTGATTGGAGGTGGATCGAGCGAATTGTACGCGATTTTCGGGCGATTGCGGTTATGCCGGCTACTACACTGCCGTTCAAAAGTTTAGGGACACCCTGTAGAAATTAATGTTTTGACAAGATTCGTAGGAATAAAATCGTTGTGACTTTACTTTGAATATATATTTTATTCATACGTACAGCTACTTACGCAATTATAATCGTCTTTAAAATTAAAATAATTATGATTAATTGTGTACAGGAGATCTTTGCATTAAGAAATATACAGTTCCATTTAAAAAACGAAGGAGGCCTTCAGTTTTCTGTTACGCCTCCACCTATAAAAAGACTATTGACACCGCATTATGCACCACATAAAATTATTCAGCTTTTGTTTGAAATGTTATTCGATATCGCTAACTCGGTTTCGAAGACATTCGCGTGGGAAGATTAAAATTAGACACCCTATACAAGGTGGATCCAGTAACCGGGCCGGTCTATAACTCTCTTCGCGTTGCAGATAGAAAAAAATTGTAGAGGAAAATTTTGCCTTGTTTAATAAGCTCTATCATCGAGTGGTGCGCGTTTTTGCAGGAGTGCCTCGGTGCAGTTGCAAAGTGCAATTGCACTTGTTTCTTAAATGGAACTCTACGAATTTTTTTGCATTAACTGATTCTTTGTGCCATTCTAAACAAAAAAGTATTAGCATACAATGTCAAAAAAATGAATATTTCGTTAGATATTTCAAATTTTCCTCAAGATTAACCTTTTAAACCAATTAAAATCCACTAATTTTTTAACTCAACTTTGCTATAACATTCGAGACACCAAATTATAGCTTCCTCAAAATCATTCAGTTTTTATCTGAAATGTTATTCGACATCACTGCCAGTCTCGAAAATGTTCGTGTGGAAAAATTAAAATTGGACGTCCTGTATAAATAAAAAGAACAGAGTGGCCAGGATTTTCACCATGGTCAACTAGGGCCACGATTCACAATTTGCAAAAGAAACAAAGTCCATCATAACACTTCAAAATTATATTATATTTAATGCCATTTTTCATAGCAATGATCAAGAATCGGAGGCTAATATTCTAGAATGTATTTATACACATTGGTACCAATATTCTAAACCAATAACCCCCTTGTTTTCTTTGGAAATAGAACTTTAAAATTAATATTGCGTGATATAAAATTAACAAAAAAATACAGAGGGAGGATGAACCCTTCGTTCATAATTCTTCTGCCTGCTTATACATATTCATCAATCTGAAAAATTAAAATTGGACACCCAGTACAATAGAAACCTCTGCGGGCGGAGAAAATTTTTGGAGCACGCTGAAAGGTTGCCGTAACGTTGAAGGTATGATAATGGATTTCTTTCGACGTTCCACAGATATAAAGTGGCTTTTATTTGACGCGTACCGTTCAGAACTAGTAGCGCGAGATCGTCACGGTACTTTACTCGGCGAGTGCGACAATTTCCGGTTTACACGATCGCTCTTAACCCCTCATCAGCCGCATTCCACTCGTGCTCGAAGTTACTGGCCGACACGATCCAGAAGACACATCTTTGCTACCTTTCCAAGTTATCATTCGCATGTACGAATCCCTGCGAACAATTAGTGGGTTGCCGATGAAATAAGATTCACAGATCAGGATATTATAAGCTAGATAAGTTGCCACAGCATGTAAGAAAAAAGAAGGAAAACAAGGCAGTCGGCACACGTCACTGGCACACTCATACCTTCCAGACAAACGTGGCCCACCCATGTGCTAGCAATGCAAAATCCCAGTTCTTATTAGAATGTACAAATTATGATCGTGCTAGAGTGGACACAGACCTCCCTAAAAACTGAAACAGCATTCTAAATTACGAAAAACACTTAACAAGACGCATACAATATTTATTCCCCACAAAATGTACCAACAACCGTAACCGCTAAACATAAGAAAATATTCACGTAGTAACTAAGGAGTATGTAAGGATAATGATCAGTATTAATATTATCTATACTATATGAATGTACATATTACAAAGACCCCTTAGTATATAAACAAACAAATGTACCGCGTTGCTAATGGCCGTAGATGTACAATAACATTAGAAATATATATATACGTATAAAAAGGAAGTCAGAAATTAATTGCGAGGACTAGAGGTAATAGTATCGAAGAATCCAACAGATACTGGATGGAAGAACAGCAGAGGAAGTGTATTTTACGTAGAGAAGGATTAGAAAGTGTAAAGCATCGGATAGAAGAATGTAGAGTAATTGGGGATAAAGGGATAAGGTTGGAGGAAATAGTGGAGGGACTAGGTAATGAAAAAATAATAGAATGTTTAAGGAATTTAGAGAGGAAGAAGGAGGAGTGAATGAGACAGACAGAAAGAGTGAACAGAGTACTAGACTACAAAGGAATACCAAAGAGAAAGGTGTATGCAAAAGTACGGGGTGTTCAAAAAAGTTGGGGAGTGAATTGCCGGAGGAAAATAGACAGAATAGCTTCTTCTCTTCTTCGTCAGCAACAAAGGTAATCTGTTCTGGATCATGTGGTAGCAAATGATGAAAAGTGGATACTATGCGACCACAGACGAAGATCATCATCATGGTTGAATGGGGGTGAATCTCCTCAATCGGCTCTAAAACAAGCTCTTCATTCGAGGAGACTTACAGCATTGGTCAAAAGTATTAGGCACCTTTGTTATTATAATTTACTGCAAAAACTATTCCTTTGAAACCTTTCTATAGTTCGTCATCCTTTTTCGATCAGTTTAAAGGAATTTTAAAAGAGTTGACAAGATTTATAGTGGACGAAAAATCAACTGAGCGATCCATAGTCTACATTTTGTGTTTCTTCCTAAATGTCAGAGTCTGCTGCTGGTACTCACTGCTAACACACGTCAGCTTGTCTTTAGTTTCGCTGTCAATATTTTGAAAGCTAGAAAGTCTTCCTTGAAATGTGCCAAAAAAGAGTGAACTGAGTGACCATCGACGCAAGCCATATTTTTCTTTTTAATCAAACAGGGTAAAAGTCAGAAAGAAATGACTGTGATCGTCAAATGTTCGCAACGAGTGGCCCAACAAAATGTTGACAAAATTAACACGTTGAATGCCACAGT
Organism: Macropis europaea; assembly: GCA_916610135.2. Classification (NCBI taxonomy): domain Eukaryota; kingdom Metazoa; phylum Arthropoda; class Insecta; order Hymenoptera; family Melittidae; genus Macropis; species Macropis europaea. The sequence goes on along the minus strand of OU744345.1, from coordinate 15,693,208 downwards.
AAAAACAGCCATACCCGATCAGACAAGGTATAATGTACTATTTCTAATGTAAATCCTAAAGGAAAAAGATATTGGGGTATTCAGTCGTGTTTCTATGTTCCTACATTAATCTTACAACGTGAAAATTGCTCATGATTGTGTAATAATAAATAGTTATTCAACACTAGATCTACCGACGATTAAGGTGCAGCTATTTCATCGAAGCAATCAGGATGACACGTTTTAGGAAAAATACGTGATTCAAGGAAACAATGTTTATTAATATTTATCTGTAGCTTTATTCAGCGTCGATTCAAAGCAGCCATAATAGTGGTAAAAAATAAATCGTGCATAGTACAATTGCAAATCAGTCATTTTGACTGTCTCGGTACTTCTAACGTTAATTAAATTAAATTTGAAGTGCCGGTTACAGATGACTGCCACGCCATTCAACGTGTTAATAAAAAATGATTGTTTCCACATTCTAGTACAGTAGAACCTCGATTATCCGAACTGTAATTGGAAACAAGATGACCACATTACAACTACGTTTTGCATAAAAATGCTAGTTTTGGTTTAGAACATAAAAATACACGGTGAAATAAAATTAAATAAACAGTGTCGTTGGTGATAATTTTATTTTGTAATTAACCTGGAAGAAGAATTTTTAGATGACCGGTGTTCGGATGATCGAGATTCCACTGTAGTCCGATTTCTTCCTAATACAAACATATTTTTAAACGATTCATATTTTATAGGGTGCCTAATACTTTTGGACAAGCCTGGGTGCTTACCGTATAGTAGACCCAAAGAGGAATTATTCACTATAGCTGTACAATAGGATTTGCAGGTACCGCAGGATCAGCGATGCTAGCGATCCAAGATTTCTGCACGGCGCTGCGTATGATGGAATAGATGGTGCTTGAAACATTCGTCTTTCTGTACACAATATGAAAAACCGGTTCTTGCAAAAATTGCTTGACGTCAATGGTGCGTCTTGTACGGTGGAAACAACTTTATCGCGAATGGAAGCGTGCAAGAAGTTTCAGGGGCAGCTTGATTTTTTAAACGGGATCTTTTTTCAACCTCGATGCGACGACACTTGTTCAGACGTGTTCCACAGGCTGGAACAAAGGTCGTTCAAGGTCACCGGAGACCTCGAGCCGACGACGCTCGCTGTACGAAAGATGTACGATAATTTTACCGACGAGTGCACAAATACAGGACCTTCATACAGGCTTCTGTTTTAAAACAAAAGGGCCGAGTGATCTGCTTGACTGATGCTGTTTCAACGAAATGGAGATTCAACGATACTACTGTGTTTGACAGTGTCTCGAAGTTAGTCGAAATATCAGGTCATCCCATAAGCAACGTCGCTTTTAAACGTAATTTCCAAACGTAAATGATTGAACGATAGGAGTTTTTAATTATCGATACATTGAATATCAATTTTAGTGTCCTTGTTCTATTTCTTTGGCGGTTCTTCAACTCGATTCTCAACAAATTCCTATGATTTCAGAACAATTCATTTTTCAGTGAATTTTTTGAGAACTAAAAAATTGTCGAGACACCTGAATAGGTACTACCTGATACGTGCAACAAGCTTTGACTGTGGCAATGTTACTCAAACGCCAACATAATACTTTTTTCACCAAAAATTGCGTCTAATTTACAAAATTCTTGGCTACAGATCTTTGCTGTGATAGTCCAAATTTTTATTGAGAAAATCAAAACAATATACACAACCGCTCATGGAACATTAGACACTTAAAAAATTATAGAAAAAATAAACACATAAATTGCTTAACACAGAATAATTTTATTTCCAGTAAGGTTTACATTTTACAAACATAAAGTTAACGAATTATACACAAAATAATTAAGTAATGTTCAAACAAAAACAAATTAGGGAGTTTTAAATCTAAATTCTAAAACTGTTTAATAGTGTACATCTCTGGCATTTTACTGCATGCAGAGTAAAATTTTTATTGGATTAAATCGAATAATGTATTCATGCTTATTTAAAGTATGTCTTATGAGGTAGGGAAGAACATCAGTTATGGGATGAACTGATAGGTATGGGTTAATCTCCGGTAGTTCTGGTTCTAAGGTGGGCAGAGCAAACGAAACACCCTGCAGTTCTGATCCGAGACGTTTCTTTCGCGATCGGGATTATATCGATCGGTTTAAAGAGCAAGAAAGTCAGCGTGTTTTCATACGCGTTTCATTATTATGCGAAGGTCTCGTCGAAAAAACGAGCCGTGGCTCGCTTTACTTTTGCTCCGTTGCACTGGTTAGAAACTGACCGTGTGCTGGCTGGTCGCAATGCCCAGACACGGCCAGAACCAGAGACCGTTAAGGAGAAAACCTTTAACCGGACTCGTTCGCCTGGACCGACCATTAAAAGGGTCCATCCATTACGATGAAAATGGAACGCGGCCACCGAACGCACGAACAGACCAGTCGTTGCATCGAGAAAAAGTATCGATCCACCCGAGCTCTTCCCTGTCCTTCCGCCAAAATTTTCTGGAATTATCGTTTTTAACTCTCGTCCGTCCCTCGTGTCAATTTGACACGTTTTTCTCGGAAAACTGAGAAAGCAGTATGCCTCTTCATTGCACATTGCTTTATTATTTGTGAACGATGCGAAGAAAGTACGGGAATTTCCATTTTTTATTTTCAATAAAGAAGTTTGTAAATTGAATTATTTAGCTTTTTGTTATATTGGTTGTTACCATTGTGTCAATTTGACCACAAACGACAAATTAAGTTGAGAAAATGTGGGTGAACATGTTGGCTGGCACAGTGAAAACAGCCGTGACTGGTCAGACACGGCGTAAGTGGAAATTTTTCGTTTCTAGGTAAATTGTAAAGGAAGAAACTGTTTAAGCGTTCGGTATTGTACATGCATTTCTATGTTAAGGGTGCAATGTTAAATTTGCTGAGAATATAGTAAAAATCAATAGTTATTTAATTAAATCAAATTTAGTAGTCAACATGTTCACCGTAAAATGGTTTCGACGATCCTCGACTTCTGGGAGCATTTCACAGTAAATTGTAAAATCCCTTCAGTTACATATAAAATATGTGTAAATATACAAGAAACTTGACTAATTCTGCAGTAGTGGGAGCACAATATTTTATATGTATGCCACAATTTTTGTGAAAAACGAATATCGACATGCGTAGAGAAACCAAAGCTTTGTTTAGTAAATCAAATAAAAAACGTATTACAATACAAATATTTAAAGTTGTACACCCATTAGAGTTGAACAGGAACAACTTGGATAAAAATCATATAGACACTACTGCGGAATTAACATAAGTTAATACATAAGTTATATATTTGACATAAATAGTATGTTGTGGGTCAAACAGACCCGAACCTTTATCCTCTTTATCTGTCACAGCAAAGTACAAATGAAGACTCAGATTTTACCATATATTCGCAATATACTGCCTATAATAAAAATATGTTTACACCAAAAAATTAACTCCATCATAACATAAACAAGTGTTTACAAATGTCTCTGGCAGGAAACACGCAGAACGCATGGAGGCAAATATACAGGGTGTCCCACCAACTTTGTCCACCTGGAACATCATCGTTATTTCAAATGATACATGAAAATGTTACTTATAAAAGTTGTAGGATATGAAGCAGTACATAATATAGCATGAATAGTTTCTTTACAGGTGGAAGCGTAGAGGAGATTTAGAGGTCAGTTTTGTTTTTTAAATGGAATGTCCAATTTTTTAGGCTGGATTTCGATAGCACAGCGAATTCTGAGTATAAAAGTACTGAGGTACATTTATCCTAAAACTTACCATTCGTGAGATATTTGGCTTCGTACATCCTATTACTCTCATTGTGAAGCTATGCTCACAGGTGTCAGTACTTCGGTATCACGTGACAGTATCAGCACAGGTGTAGGATGAACAAAGCCAAATATCTCAGGAGTGGTAAGTTTTAGGATAAATGTACCTTAGTACTTTTATACTCAGAATTCGATGCTCTATCGAAATCCGACCTAAAAAATTGGACACTCCATTTAAAAAAACAAAATTGACCCCTACATCTCCTCTACGCCTCCACCTGTAAAGAAACTATTCATGCTATATTATGTACTTCTTCATATCCTACAACTTTTATACGTAACATTTTCACCTATCATTTGAAATAACGATGATATTCCAGGTGGACAAAGTTGGTGGGACACCCTGTATGTGCAGCAGCAATCTGACCCGCACTATACTGGTTGAGTGTTAATATTGTCGTACTATAGAAGCTATAGTAGTTTGATTCAAGACACTGGGTGTCCAATATCTAATCGAATGTGAATCGTGCGGCTGACAGTGTGTTAACCCATTTTTGCTCACTGTACTCAGTTGAGTACACCCACATTTTCGCCTGCTAGCTCTATTTATTGATCGGTAGAAAATTGTCTCGTATGTAGTCGTTACGTTGAATGCTTATTGAACGTTCCCTTGAGAGATGACTTCGGAATCTGCATTGGTATTATAGTAGTACATTATTTGACATGTGCAGCTTTTCAATAATAAGTGCTTCTAAAGCAGCAGGGCCAGTTTGCCGGGCAAAAATGAGTTAAGGCTCTCATGTAGCCTGATCTTAAAACTCTCGTACATCCTTGTATTAAAACTCGATTTGCCATGATTTTTTGCAGAACGGCGAGGTGAGGTGCGACAGGAAACGGTGTCCACGATCGCTGTGCAACTCCATCGCTCATCAGATGAAACGTGGCGAGTACGTTGCGGACACCGACGACTGTTGCACGGTGCAGTGTCGACGGGCGAGGCGTCATCATCGCAACAATCATCATCCGGGCCGGCATTCCGTGACGCCACGGGAGCTCAGCTGAGTTCCGCCGTGCTGACAGACCCTCCGAACTGTCCTGGTTCACGGAAACGCTTCTGGGCCTTGTTTTCGTAGTCGTCGGATTCGCGAACAGCCTACGCTCGTCGTCGTCGCCGTTGTCCTGATTCCATCCACCTCGAAACGACCAAGCGACGAAGAATCCCAGGATCACGAAGCTGCTAATTGGGAAACGAGGATTCTGGAGGCATGAGAATATGCCAGAGTTGAACGAGGCCATCTGAACGAGAAGTACGCACCTCGTTCGGTATGATAAAGCTGTTCGATCCGAGCATGACGTCCGGAGATCATTCAGGACCGACTGTGCTGCAGTGTTCTTTCATGGTTAGTCTGTCAACGCATTCTGAGTCCGTGTGCAGCTCAGGATATGTCAAACTGAAGCTCGTGCTGACCTGTATCCGGCTCAGGACCATTTTGATCCACAAGAAGGTCTATGTTTAAAAGAACGGCTATGAGAACTCGGCGTATAGCTGGAATCGAAGAAGGTAGCTACAGGAAAGAAATAAAATAAGCCTGGTAGCTCGCATAGGGAACCCCGAACGTTTCGAAAGCGGATCTCCATCCTGTACAGAAATCGTAGAAAGATCCAGAGGATGCACGTGCGTCGGGAGCATTAAATCGCAGCCGGGTCATTAAGAATCGGTGGCGGAAGATGGTAATCAGCGAAACAGAAAGATTCACTGCCGGATGATCGGTGCTTGTGCAGGAAGTCGTAAAGATAATAACAATAATGCAAGCGTACAGCAAAGAGGAAGGAACGTGGACCGTTCAGACGCTATTCTTATTCTCGTCGCTTGGTCAGCCATTCGCTGGCACAGAGAGTTTGCAGCACCTACAGGCAGACGTTTATTAATCAATTGGCTCTCATCAACGGATAAACGGACCGGAAGGGAACCGTTGTCTATCACGAATGACCTCACGGTTACGACGGCTATTCGATGGTGAAATCAAGGGGGAGAGAGAGAGAGAGAGAAAGAGAGAAGAATGGAACGCAGAAAGAGACGAAACCCTGGGGAAGAAATTTAGTCGTAACGGTAAATGCAGAGCCCTACCGTACCCACCAACCTCACCGAGTTACCCAGCAACCAAAGAAGACTGAAGAACCTCCGATGGTGGCATCAGTTATCATTGCGCGAACGCTAACGTTTACTGTTAACTCCAATAATTATTACGGATTATTATTATTATTATTATTACGATGAATATTTTAACGTCATCAACATCGTCGACCATTGCTCGCGTCAGCGTCGTTCTCATTCTACTCATCGTTCATCCGCCCGTCTTCGTCACGCTCATATCCGATCATCCTCATAGACTTTCATCCTGTCATCGTCACTATTATAGACATCATTATTATTAACGTTTCTATTGCTATTTTAAATATTATGGAAATCCATCGCCACGGTTGCCGTAGCGATTTGTTCATCACTGTTGTCGGCTTGTCGTCGATCAGCGACACCGTGAAATGGCATGTAATCTCATTGACAGCTTTGCTACGCGGTCATCGCCCTTCTGTCAGGATAGCGACAGGGAAAGATAGAGCGCTCTTTTGTAACTTATAAGTGTATTTATTGTTTAGGCTCTTTGAGTATAGTTCGATAGGGAGCTGGCGGTGTCTGTGCGGCGAATCGTAGCTACTTTCCAAGGAAGTTTGCGAGTACGTCGATCCAACGATCGTATCGTTGCATCGAGTTAACACTTTGGTGGACGCTGTCACATATACGTGTTTTATGTCAGTGACAAAAAATAAATTACCAAGTAGTAATGAAAGTACAGCTGTAAAAAGAACAATGTAGAATGTATTATTACCGTATCAGGGTCTTGCAATAATGGTCAATAGTAATTAACTTTCACAAGATATTCGCGGCCATCAAAGTGTTAAGAGAGTTGCTATCAGTTTGCAGGCATCCATGATGCAGCCTGTACGCCTGTGTGTGTGTGTGTGTGTGTGTGTGTGTGTGTGTCTGTCTGTGAAAAAGCATGCGTGCGTTAAAAATGCATTAGTTTTATAAGCATGCGTGAGAACAGTCGAAAGCGAGTCGAGTATAAAAAACGGTAGAATTGTTTTCTTTTTTAAACACCAGAGAAGAAGTCTAGTTTACGTAGGGATATTAGAGAGAGACAGATGAAGCGTATTTGTAAAAATTCGTGTAACGTTTCTACACAAGCGTAACTATTCTAATCGCAAGGGAATTTTGCCAGGCTTGACGGCTCAAACGAACCCATCTTTCGTTCCGACGAGACATCATCCGGGAGAACGATCAGAAACAAAAGCTTGATAGCGAGGTGAAAGAAGAAACGTGCCTTATAAAATTTCAGTCCTACGTAGGCAATAAATTATATCTTGTAACACATATCGAAATCGTTGAGGACCGTTCAAAGAACGCGATGATAGGGGCAGTATTGGACCGATAACCGATAAGTTCAGGTGCCGAGTGACAAAAAATCCACTGTTAATCGAATTGCTCGGTGGAAACGTAATTTATGCAGGCCGTTTCATAAGTATACGACAATTCAGAGACTGTGTCTACAGATTAACATGAGTAAGAAATGTTATAGAGATTTTGGTTATGTGCAGAGCTCCTGAGTTGCAGAAGTTATCAAAGGAAATGCTTGAAGCAGACATTTAAACTCTGTTGTGTATAAAAAGTAGCTTTGGGTATCTCCTTTAATATTCTACAGTGACTCAGGAAGTTGATCAAAACTACGAAACGTGTAATTAGTCAGTTGGGTCAGGTTTGGTAAAGAAAAGCAATTATGTAAACATTTGATCAGTTTTATACGTCACTGTATGTAACTCAGAAACTATGGCACGCACGACCTACGGTTATACAATATTTTTTGTTTGCTTTAGTATGTAGAATCAGCTGAAACGTTCACACGGATTTATGAAACAGCCTGTGGTTACTCGGTGCCTGAATCGGTTACGCTGGTTTTCCAGCTCGCACCGCGACAATCGTTGTCACGGCTCTTATCTCTCTGTGCATTTCTTTATTATCTAGTCTAAGGCTCTGAAGCGTCCTTTCGGGCAAGCTTGCGGAAAACGAGCGGTGATCTGATCGGTGATGAAAGACGAGAAGAAGACGGGGGTAGCGGTTTATGCGTGGCCGCGGCAGCTGGCAGGCCTGGTTGCTTTCAACACTTCTGATACGGTACTTCTTCTGCAACAGAGTGTACCACGAAACTGTGACTATCCTGACTGAAACAGCTTCCTATACCGTACTCTGTATCCGATAAAAACTTCAAGCAATCTCTGTTGATCATTCTAAACTTGTAAATAATTCCAAACACTTTTCACGAGCGTTTCTCTGCTTCAACCGAGTACATTGAACGGTGTACACTGATTGGAAGGATCAAGATTGCTCGAAAAACAGTAGTCTGCGATCGAAAGGATAGATCGTTTGAGTGGACACGTGCGTTGGAACTGTACCGTGAGTCTCGATATCGGTTTGGATTCTATTTAATCGGTTGTAAAACTGCGAAAAGGGAGCGACGTTCACCGAGGACAGTTTAGAATTCGCCACGTGCCGCGTGAGGCCGACTTTCGTGGGACTTTCGCGTCCTGAACGTCCACGCTGTGGTCTGGACAGATCCTGGACAGGTCCGGAGCTCGTCCTCGGTTCGTCTGGCGCACGAAATTTCGTGAATCGTTTTACGGGAAGGCGTTGATTCGCTGTTTGCCGTTGTTTCGTGCCTTGAACAGTCGTGCGCGTACGCTTAGTCAACGCTGTTTAGCGCTCTAGTTGTTCACGTAGAGGCCTTAAGGATGTTTTTGTACATAGGCGCATGTAATACGCAACGAGAATCACCTTATACTATCAATGAACAATCAATATTGCGATTATCGTTACGTTTAATAATAATGTTATTATCGATAGTATTTATATACGATTTATAGTCTTCGCGCGTCGTCGAGCACGGGAAACGGTGTCGACATCGGCGTCCATTGATTATTGATTATTAATATTATTCTATTTTATTATTATCGTCACTGTATAAATATTATTGTCACGGTTATTTAAAGTCATCAACCCCGTTATTATGTGCATGTTATCGTTCTTGATTAGGGAGCCATTTAACATCGTCGTAAGAGATACTGTATCGTCCTGAAATGCATTACGCTCACGTATTTTTATTTACTTTACTACCGCTACTACTACTACTACTACCACCACTACTACTACTACTACCACCACTATTACTATTACTACCACTACTACTACTACTACTACTACTACTATTACTACTACTACTAATCGCCTAACATCGTTGCTGATTTTATATTAGAGAACGTCAACGGTGCAAGTATTGAAATAACGATTGTCGCGGCTAAGATTCAGCTGTTCAGACGCGAACTGTCAGCTGATCGACAGCCAACGCAAAGCATTACCGTACTGATTGAATGTGCGTTTGTTAATCGCGGTCTGTCGATTAATGTCAAGCGAACGACACGATAAATATACAGTGGCTCGCAAAAGTGTCACGCGTTTTTCAACCAGACGCTTAATGCTTGCAACACGAAGTTGCATTATTAATTAAAACATATTGTTAGTCCAGAGATACGTCTGGATCGCCCGTATGAAGAGTATGCAACAGTATAAACAGTGTTCGCAAATAATAATATATTTACAATGTTGATAGTTTATTAGTATATTTTTTAAAGGAATTTTATAAACAGTCTCCGCAATGTTGGATGCTCTTCAAATCTGCCACATGAAAATGCGTTGAAATGATATTGTAATTCTAATACTTCTGTGATTCACTGTACGCGGTCTGGCAAGGAAGAGCGTGACCAGCATGACGTAAATTATTTTATTAGAAAAGTATGAAAGAGTACGGGTACACCATTCGACGAGCTTTGTCTCGTTTTAATATTAATGAATGGTCCAGTCGATATTATTATATATTATTAAACTGCAGATATCTGTGCAATTGTGACAAACTAAGAAGTATATTTTTTAAATATTCACAAAACAAAATGCAGTTTTATCGAAGTTTCGTTTCTATAACTGCATTAACATTAAAAATATTGAACTCTAAAAATGTATGTTTGCATAAACATCCGCAGTCTGTTTATCACTCATTTACATCTGTAAAGGTCATGCAAAGCTTCAATTTTTAAAAAGGAAATCTGTCACATTTTTCTTTGACAATTTTCTTCTGTCTGTCACACACAGAACGTTCTGTCACAGGTGTATCCGAATGAAAATTTCGATGGCCATGCTCTTCCCTGACAACACTGTAATTGAATTTACGCGTTCGATATCGATTGTAATTGTATATACATAAATCGCGTGAGAGCCGCGGACGACGCGGTAGTGCCTTAAGAAATTTAATTAACAATCGAAGCGATCAGTACGAGGGTGTCGAGGGGGCAGTATTTAAACGTTACACTGTATTTAAACGTCACGTTAAGCGTAAAACGTTGCCGAGGAAACCAAAAATTATTTTTTCACGCGTTTACACAGACACGGTGCGCGGTCGTCGCTCGAAATTTGTGAATTCTTCTCGTTTTATACAGCGCTAGATAGATTGTAAATTTTTGTATCAGCGAGGAGAGGGGTTCAGAGATAAATGCTATTCTGTACTGTGCCAAAACGATTGTCAATTAAATCCTAATTAATCGTTAATTCGCTGGTACCGTCGTTACTTCAATTAGCTTGTTGTGACTGCATTACACTTACGATTGAATGCGAATGTGTATTCTTATTCGATGAATATAGAGCTAAAAAGAGAGAAAGCGAGAGAGAGAGAGAGAGAGAGAGAGAGAGAGAGAGAGAGAGAGAGAATAAACGAATGAGAGTGAGTAAGAGAGAGAGAGGATAATCAATTGTTGATATTGCTAATTAATGTAATAAATCGTATAATTGAACGTAAGCAGATAATTATATTAGAAGTAATTGTATGCCGATTTCAGTATTTCCATTAATAAACAAATACACTCGACTGAGTCTCGCGTGTGTGACCAGTATATTGATTGAAATACGTGATATCATAAATTAAAAACGGAGCTTGAGAAAATAGGTGGAGGCGGGCGCCTGAAGCACGGCAACCCGTAATACACTGGTGAAAGCGGCGAGCATCATAAATGCATGAGGGATATGGAGAAACACTTCATTGTTTATTAATTTCGCTTACATCGTGGAATAGAAACGATTCCTGGCGTACTAAATATGTCTGTATAAATTTATTTGTTAAATTTTATCGAAGTGAAATTTTTTAATGAGTAAACGCTGTCTCTGCACGTATATTTAAAATATTAGACGTCATTTTTCAGTAGTGAAGAATATTAGTGAAACGTTTAAAATAATTTTTATTACAAAACAATCATTTGTGTACTATTTTTTAATATACAGAACGTTAGTAATTTATTACTAAGCGCGTGTTTCGCTCCAGTGTCGTAATCGTTAACCCTGTGCTTCAATGTGAAGTTTGATCATGGGCATAGGAATATAGGGACTACGAAAAATTTTAATTCGCGGAAGTTCCTGGAATCCTGACATCATTTCCCAGAATCTGCGAAACTTTCTGCCACCTCTTCTGGTATCATATTCTCCTGTTACGACACAATTTTAGAAACTCCCGCGAATTAAGGTCGCGATACTTTCGTGGTTTTCCTTGTCTTTCGAACTTAAATCTTTTCGTGATTTCTGTGGTTTGTTTCGCTGCAGTCTTTTCGTGGAAGGATTTTTAATGGAAAATGGAGGCGTTTTAAACTAGCAACTACTAAATAAACAGACGCTGAATTCGTTTAATTTGCATTTATTTAAAGAGTTTCTTGTAAAGTACAATATATGTAAGTATACAATGCACTTATTACATATCGAACGAACGCGAGCAAGCGGCCGGAAATGGACGCTGAGTGGAGCTGCGCTTCGGATGGCCAACACGGATGAATCTGATATCGCTTATTCAGTTGTTTAGTGTTCTAAAACTGCAAATTGTAACGAAACATATATGCAAATATCTTTCTTCTTACTGGCGCAATCTGGCGATGCATTTATGAACTGAATCAAGCGTCACCCGCGCCATCTTCTACCAGTACCTGGAACTACACAGCGACGTGACTCGGGACGCTCCTGGCGGATTTTTCTGTAAACAACCCGGCTCCGTCGCTAAGTGGCACCATTCAGATTTTCACTACTCAGTTCCAAGTTTCCGTCAAAGGTGGCGCCACCGCGAATGTCAGCAGTTAATTCCGGGTTTCTGTCAGAGGTGGCGCCACTTGTAATGCCGGCAATTAATTCCGGGATCCTATCAGAGATAGCACCACTTACGCTCAGTGACGCTGTAGTCCGCGCCATAGAACCTCGCATTATATAGATATAGATCACAGACGAGTATGGAATAATCCTGTGAATAACTCATCCAATGCCAAAGCAAAGAGTAGATAAAGCAAGAGGCGACACTACGAGCGGCACCTTTGAAGTTGACAGATTTGCTTGTACTTTAAATTGGTTGTATAGGCAGGCGGGAAATTTAAATCATCTGAATTTAATATCTTTCTTTCACGTCAATCTCTGATAATTGGAAATCTATTTGTGTCATAAATTTTCTGCATGTTGCTAATATTGGCTTTCGGAGTATTACATCAAGCTTACTAGAATTAAAAGTTTAAACTGAAGAAATGTAATAGAATGATAACTAAAAAATATATTATAAATGTATAATTACAAATAAATGACAAAAATATTTGTAACAGATAATTTATAAACAAATATATAACAAATGAATTACCATAATACACATTGAAAACATATTACAAACATACTTGTATATTTATAAATACAAATATATTACAACATATGTCACAAAATATTTACAAATTCATAGTTATATCTCCTCCTTGCCAATGTTTTTGTGTGTCACACGGATTTGGGGCTCTAGAGCCCCATTACCATTTTTGTGTCACATCCTACCGAATCAATTGTGATTGGCTTTATATCATAGCAACTCTGACTGGATTTCAAGTTCTTCACTACGCGACAGAACCGCCAAGCTCTCATATAAATAAGACACAACGTAATATCCCGAGTCAGTCTTTCGCCGGATGCCTTCCGATCCTGATCATCCTATTCCTCCTCCTAATCCTCCTCTTCCTACACCAATACCTCCTCCTCCAATACCTCCTTCCGATCATCATCCTTATCCTGATGCACATCCGCATCATCCTTGTCTTCCCGATCCCCATCCTTACCGATATCCTCACGATCCTTCTTCTCATCCTTCGCCTCCTGATGGCCATCCTGGGCATCATTCACCCAATCCCCATGCTTATCCTTGTCGTCATACTGACGATCCTCATCCTTACCCTCCAGATCCTGATCGCGGACTCTCTAGGCCTCCTCTCTCATCAGGGTTTTCCCGGTCTCTCTGTCACTCACAATCAGACTTCGATCTTTATCGATTTCTGTTGGACTCTAACATTCTCTATCCGTATCTATCGTTTCCTATAGGTCTCTACCGTTCCGTTTTGGAATCCATCGCTCATATTTCTAACCACATTGGTCTCTATCGTTCTGCATCGCTTATATTTCGATTTCTGTCGGTCTCCATCGCCAATATTTTGGTCTGTTCTGTTTCCTAACGGTATTTATCGTTCTTTATCAATTTCTATCGGTCTCTGTCGGTAATATTTCGACTTGTATCGATCCCTCTCGGTATTTATCACACATAATTCGGTCCCTATCGTTCTCAATCTGTTACTATCGCAAATATTTCCATCTCTGTTGCTAATATTTCTAACTATACTGGTCTGTATCGTTATTATTTTGGTCTGTATCGACCTTTCTCGGTCTCTACCGCTAATATTAAGGTCTCTATCGTTCTGTAGAGTACTCTGTCGATCTCTAGCGGTATCTATCGCACATGTTTCGGTTTCTATCGTCCTCAAACATATTTTGGTCTCCATTGTCCAATACCGTTCTCTGTCGATCTCTAGCGGGATCTGTCGTTCATATTTCAGCCCCCATTGGTCCCTATCGTTCTTCGTCGCTTATATTTCTATCCCCGGCAGTCTCTATCGCTGATACTTTCAGTCGTTCCCAATCGTTCCCTATCGATTTCTGTTGCTCCAAATCGGTCTCTTCTGAACCGTATCGATGATATTTCGACTTCTATCGTAGGGGTCTATTGCACGTATTTCGGAATGAACCGTTCCCAAACAGTTTTTATCCGATCTCTATCGGTTCGGATTGTACTCTATCGTTCGCTATCAGTCAAATTTCCAGTCTGACACACACAAAAAGGATTTTTTCAATCCGATACTTCGAAAAATCAAACAATTAAAAATCAGGTACTCCCAGAAACGATTTTTCCACTCAAGTACTTCGAAAAATCAAATATTTAAAAATCAGGTACCTCCAAAATGAATTTCCCCATTCAGGTACTTCGAAAACTAAGGTATTCCAAAATCAGGTACTCCGAAAAGTGCACTTTTTCATTCAGGTACTCCGAAACCCGAGGTATTCCAAAATCAGGTACTTCGAAAAGTGTACTTTTTTATTCAGGTACTCCGAAAACTGAGGTATTCCAAAAACAGGTACTTCGAAAAGTCAATTCTTTTATTCAGGTACTTCGAAAAAAACAAATATTTTAAAATCAAGTACTTCCAAAAATTAATTTTATCATTCAGGTACCCCGAGAATTCACTTTTCGAAGTACCTGATTTTTAAACATTATATTTTTCCAAGTACCTGAATGAAACATTGGATTCTGGAAGTACCTGATTTTTAAATATTCGATTTTTCGGAGTACCTGAATGGAAAAACTCATTTTTGAAGTACCTGATTTTAAAATATTTAATTTTCGAAGTACCTGAATGAAAAAAATCATTTTCCGAAGTACCTGATTTTAAAATTTTTATTTTTAGGGGGTACCTGAATGAAAAATACACTTTTTAGAGTACCTGATGTTAAAATGTTTGGTTTTTTTGGAGTACCTGAATGCAAAAATTCATTTTTGGAAGTACCTGATATTTAAATATTCGATATTTCTGAGTACCTGAATAAAAAGTTCATTTTTGGAAGTATCTGACCCCTCTGGATGGCAATAGAAGTCGGCAGAGACCGAAATATTAGCAGTAGGGTACGATAAAGACTCTTAGAGGACTATATAGAACGATAAAATCCAAAATAGCAATGATAAAGAGCGGTGGAGCCCGCAATTTAAGTGACAACAACGGTTTAGGAACGATAGAGGCCGAAATATGTGCGTTTGATACCGATAGAGACCGAAATTTGAGCGACAGAATCTGTTTGGATACGGCAGAGACCGAAATATGTGCAATAAATACCGCTAGAGATCTACAGAGAACGGTACTGAGCGACAGAAACCGAAATACTAGCGGTGGAGACCGATAAAGAACAATATAAGCCAAAATATCAACGATTCGAACCAACAGAATACGAAATATTAGCAATAGTGACCGAGATATGTGCGATAGATACCGCTAGAGATCGACAGAGTACTGTACAGAACGATGGAGACCGAAATATTAGCGATACGGACCGAAATATGTGCCACAGAAACACTTTGAGAACGATAATGACCGAAATATGTGCGATAGATACCGCTAGAGATCGACAGAGAACGGTACTAGACGATGGAAACCGAAATATTAGCGATGGGGACCGAAATATGTGCGGAAGAAACAGTTTGAGAACGATAGAGACCGAAATATGTGCGATAGATACCGCTAGATATCGACAGAGAATGGTACTGGACGATAGAGACCGAAATATTAACGGTAGAGGCCGATACAGGTCGATATAGGCCAAAATATTGACGATACAGACCAATAAAGACTGAAATATTAGCGATAGAGACCGATAGAGACCGTAATTTAAGCGACAGAAACTGTTTGTGATGGTTAAAAACTGAAATATATGACATAGATACCGCTAGAGATCGACAAAATACTGTGCAGATGGATAGACACTGAAATATTAGCGGTAGAGACCGGTAAAGGTCGACACAGGCCAAAATATTAACGATACAGACCAATAGAGTTTAAAATATTAGAGATAGAGATCGAAATATGTGTGATAGAAACAGTTTGAGAACGATAGAGACCGAAATATGCGCGACAGAAACGGTTTGAGAACGACAGAGACCGAAATATGTGCGATAGATACCGATAGAGACCGAAATTTGAGCGACAGAATCTGTTTGGATACGGCAGAGACCGAAATATGTGCAATAAATACCGCTAGAGATCGATAGAGAACGGTACTGGGCAATAGAAACCGAAATATTAGCGGTAGAGACCGAAATATGTGCGAAAGAAATAGTTTGCGAACGATAGAGACTGAAATATGTGCGATAGATACTGATAGATATCGACAGAGAACGGTACTGGACGATAGTGACCGAAATATTAGCGGTGGGCACCGAAATATGTACGACAGAAACAGTTTGAGAACGACAGAGTTCGAAATATTAGCGATCCAGACCGAAATATGTGCGATAGAAACACTTTGAGAACGATAAAGTCCGAAATATGTGTGATAGATATCGCTAGAGATCAACAGAGAACGGTACTGAATGATAGAGACCGAAATATTAGCGGTAGAGACCGATAAAGGTCGATACAGGCCAAAATATTAACGATTCAGACCAATAGAGTTCGAAATATTAGCAGCAGTGACCGAAATATGTGCGATAGAAGCACTTTGAGAACGACAGAGACCGAAATATGTGCGATAGATACCGATAGAAACCGAAATTTGAGCGACAGGATCTGTTTGGATACGACAGAAACCGAAATATGTGCAATAAACACCAGTAGAGATCGACAGAGAACGGTACTGGGCGATAGAAACCGAAATATCAGCAGTAGAGACTGATAAAGGTCGATATAGAACAAAATATTAATGATACTGACGAATACAGATTGAAATATTAGCGATAGAGACCGACAGAAGTCGAAATATAAGCGATACAGAACGGTAAACACCAATGAGGGGTGAAATATGAGCGATAGATACCATTTGGGAACGGTAGAGACAGGGATTATGGAGCGGGAGATTGAGGCTAAAGAGGGTGTTCAGGAGGGAGAGGATGAGAATCGGGATCCGGAGGGTAAAGACTATGATAAGGATCGGGAGGATACGGGTAAGGATGAGGATAGGGATCGCGAAGATACGGGTAATGATAGGGATCGTGAGGATACGGGTAAGGATGGGAATCGGGAGGATAAGGATGAGGATGGGGATCGCGAGGATACGGGTAAGGATGGGAATCGGGAAGATGAGGATGGGAATCGGGAGGATGAGGATGAGGATGAGGATGGGGATCGCGAGGATACGGATAAGGATAACGATGGGGATGTGGTTCCGAAGGATTAGGATGAGGATGGGGATCGGAAGGAAGTATTGGAGGATCAGGAGAAGGATCAGGAGAAGGGTCACGAGAAGGATCAGGAGGGGGTTTAGAAGGCTGCCGGCGGAAGACTGACACTGCGCACTACGCTGTGTCCTATTTATAAGAGACCTTGGTGGTTCTGTCGCGTAGTGGGGCAACCTGAAATCCAATCCGAGTTGCTTTCCTGGAGTGAATGCAGAGTGGAAATTCGGCATCGCGTATTGGTGGGTTCAGCTGTATACGGAAAATATGGCGGAAGCGGTATACGCGCAGTGCCTACTATCTGTCACCTCTTGCCATTCTTTGTCTTATGATTCGTTTTTCAACTCACCAATACCACGTGAGTTTTCTTAATGTTTCATGATACATATATTTATCTCGTATGGATTTTTTTATGGTCCGTAGTATTTATATATGTGTATAGTTAATTTAATTGGAAGTACCATATTAAGTCGAATATAAGACGCTATTGTTATTAGTATTTTTATATGGTAGACCAGAATATACTATTATTAATATATTACTATTATTTGTCTGAAATAATTGTGAATAAACAATTAAATTAAGTGAATTTTTATATCAATCATATTATTTTCTGTTTAGAAACATAGGACAAACATGTGAGAACAAAGATTTAAATAGAAAAGCTGAGCATTGGACAAGAAATTTAAGTAAGCACAATCTACTGCATGTCTGCTTTGCTTTTTGAATGCCATCTCACAAAATTAAATAAGAACAAATCTTTCAAATTAAGAATCAACTTGAGAAGAAATCATTCATTACTACAAGATATTTTGGTGCATCGTGGAAAGAATAAAAAATTCAAACCTGTTTAAGCGATACAAAGTTTTCGCATGATATGTGAGTTAATGAGAGATGACATCAAAGTTTGTCCTATAGTGGAATCACATTGTGAAATAATTGTGTGATGACATTAAAGTTTTCTGTGAGAAACGAAATTTCTGACGTATTGTGGAACTCCGCTTTAATGGAATTAGAGGGTTTCAAAATTTTATTCGAATACAAAATGAAAAATCTCTGCCTGAAATAACTATTATCTGTCAGTGTTTTTGCCAGTCACAATCGATACAGTATGATGTGACACGAAAATGGTAGGAGGGCTCGCGAGCCCTCCGAACGTGTGACACAAAAATACGTTAGCTGATAGGTCTATTTTGTAGTTTGTCGATGGTAGGGTTAATCAATAAGTAAATTAAACTTTTTTCTGCTTATTATTGAGTAAAATATCGGACTTATTACAGGGAATGTTAGACAACATGTGAACTTTCTTTTCATGCACATTTATTATTTAAAATTACAAAATGTCGGCGTTATGCAACATTGTTATGCTGTTCATAATCAGCGGTACACAGCATACGCAGAAATGCGTCAATCACCGCCAAGGCTCATATTTTACTTCGCCCCTCCTGCATTTCAGCGTCATACCCCTCGTACATGGACCTTACGCTCCGTCCCTATATTCCTATGTCCATTAGTTTGATATACTTTTTACAGTTTCGATTGTGTTGCATACTTGAGTCCTTCGTCCAGAGCACGAAGAACGAGATCGACTTTTTCGAAGGTAGCGTTTGATCCCAGCAAACCAATCCGTAAAATCTTCCCTACAGTTGGTCCTAAACCTCTGCCAATTTCCAGGTTGTACCTAAACCAATCATAAGTATGTTAAACGGCTTTGTTGAAAATTTTATATTCTGCACGTTCATGCTATAATTAATGTTTCATAGTCTGACAGTTTAGTTTTCAGACTTGAAGGTGCGACTCATTTAAGCAGGATGACCAAACTTCATTATAATAAATTCCTCCGTAATTAATGTTTCCTGAGGTTAAAGAAATTTTGTATACAATGTCATATGCAGATTTCAGTTGAAATCATATTAGTCGTACCATAAAAAGATTCACAGGTTGTGTATATCGTAGGTAAAAGTAACACGAAAAGTGCAAAATTTTTGATTTTGAAAAAGAACTCGCTACAAATATTTAACCTATTAACTGGAGATGACGAGTTAACTCGTCCTGTCAAAATTTGTTTCCCATAAACAAGGCGCCTGTTGATTGCTGTCACAGTAATTGTTAAATATTTAAACCTGTTAATCGAAAAAGATGGTTTGAAAATGTCTCTGGAATAGCAAGACAGCTCATCGCATTTGTATTCATTTTGAACTACAAACAATAAGTGCTTCTAGACAAAGAATAACTCTGGTAACAGGTTAATACAATAGACTCCCTCATAACACGAGAGGTACTTTCGGTGTTAAACAGATTTTAATGAAAAAATAAAATAAACATTTTTAAATACAATGTTCTTGGTACTTTCACTTCCGAGAAAATGAAATTTAAAAATCCACGGGTATGCGTGTACTTAAACTGTATCCATTTTTTATAGTACTAACCAATTAAAGTTACAGACAGCATTGAATTCATTTTGTATGATTCTATTACAAGGTAAGAACTACCCGAAGGAGTATTAAACAAAATTCGTGAGCAATTAAGATACTTTTTAAAGCAAATCGTATTAAGAGCTAACATTCAGAAGTGTATCGACGGTATAACAAAAGTTGCAAAACACTGGCCGAAAAACCACTTACTTCAGCATGGCCCGTTGCACGACGATCCTGTCGTCGATGCCAGATGGCAACTCTATGGAGATGACGGTGGATAATTGATACCGTGGAATTTTCACGTAACTTCGGAGCCCCCGTAATTCAAGACCCTTCCTTAATCTGTCAGCTGCGGCTGCGTGTCTGGCCCAAGATGCTGGCAGACCCTCTTCGGCGATTTCTGCCAAACTTTCACGCAAACCATAAAGAAGAGTAGCGCTTATCGTGTGATGATAGACCCTATCCTCGTTACCGAAACATTTCCAATAGACTCCTAGGATGTTCAGATCCCAATAGAAAGAGACTGGTTTGCTTTTCCGACGAGACAGCTTCTGCCTGTCGTGAAAGAAATCAAGCGTGAGCGGTTCGCGTGGAAATCACCGGAAGCACCTGTTACTGATGATGGGTGTAGACTGTTGGCAACAAGAAATTAACACTTTCGCATCCGCCGAAGTAATGCTATGTCTTTTGATAAGCTATATCAAGGAGATGATGACGTGGCATTGTAACTTTTATGATTGCAGGGAGGCAATGAGATAAAATGCCATTATAACTAGGCTGGCCTGACCGTTTGATTCAATATTCTAATTTGTAATAGGCAGAGTTACTGCAATTTCAAATAACAAGTAGTTGCACACTGGATATTTTAAAATTAACTGACTTGTTTTTGTCCTTGATTTAATGGCAAGATCTAGCAAGAACCAACTTTGAATTTAAATTAATGATACTGGCTGCGAATGTGTTAATAAGGTAATAGTTGCAATAATATAACTTTGGCAGTAACGGCGCATAATATTGTTTGACGACTTGGTCTTCAGACTTGAAGGTATGAGTCGTTGATAGACTGCAGGTGTTTGTTTAATTTCAGCATATCCGGGAAAGCAGACTCATTTTGGGAAACCGCCAATATGAAAAGTGTAATATTGATATCTTTACGGTGTATGAAATAGCAGCTTTTATCGATTCAATCACCCATTCAGGCTGAAATGCTTGAATTTTAGCGCATCTCACACAAAATTGCTGACACTTCGATAGAAATACAAGATAACAAATACTGTTCACAAAATCTCATTTGTTATTTATATTCAACATACACATTCGCATAAACATCCGCAGTAACAAATTTTCACCTGCATTCCCAACACCAGCAATCCGTTACCACTGCACTAATTGTAAGCTCTCCCTATGCCACGCCTTCGGGTCTCAAGACTAAATCGTCGCGCTGTACCAAGTGACCACGCTATCCGATAGCGTGTGCGAATATAAAAAAGAACAATAATCGACAAATGTGTGTAGTTTTTGGCTTCTTCTTCAAGTACCACCGCGAAAGAGCATCGAGAACAGGTGGTAAATTGGAAAGCCGGCGCAGTGTCATCGAATAAGAATTCACCGGCCATTCGCGTGATTCACGACGCAACGAATGGGCCGCGAGTCACCGCAATGACCTCACGAATTCGATTGATATTCCGAGTAGATCACCGCGGAGGCCCGATTCCCAGCCCATTTTCTCGACGTACGGTCGAAGAAAAAGAAAACCGCGAGCCAAACGATTACGTACTCTGCCCGTGGACTGAACGAAATAGGAGAGAGTCCTGGAGGTGCGCCGAGGACCTTCTGACTGCCGGTGTAAGCCACATCGACGCCCCAAGAATCCATAAAGAATGGTTCACCGCCCAGTGACGCAACCACGTCCACGATCAACAGAGCATCGTACCTAAAAAAAACATTTTTTTTCCTGTCCTCGATCAATTTATTTATTCGTCTTCTTCTCTTTCAGTCTTCGACGAATGACAGTCCATCTTTGTAGAACCCTCATCCGTTCCTCATTTTCACCCATTAACACGTTCCATGCCATAGTGAAAAATTCCATAACTATTCAGACGCGTGAAAATAAATTTCTATAAATACATAACGTTAAAAAGACAAACATTGAGTTGTCTTATGATATACCATTCATTTGCTACTATTATTGTGGCGTTCGTTTTAAGTGGAACATAAAGAATATTACCATTTATTTAAAATAATAGAATTTGGCGCGTGGGGCGCATACGACCCACGCGGCATGGAACGGATTAATGGCAGTTAACACTTTGAGTGCCAAGTCACCCATATTTGGGAAACACAAAAATTCAATCATTATTTATTTGGTCATGCATAGTATTAGTGAATATATTTAATAAGGTTTAATAGTAGGAATAAACAAATTATGAAAGCTATTGATATTATTGATTCAAAAAAATTCAATTTGTAGTTATATCAATTTTGTATAAGAATTTAGGAAGTTTGTAATTTTCTGCTAGTGCAGCGAGGCACTCAAAATGTTAAAGCGTTAAATTTTCAACGATCTAAATTAGTGAAAATAAAGAAAGTCTGACGAGAGGAGGTCACGAACCGAAGAAGTCCTTTTTTGGATGACTCTTGTTGAACCCCTTGGCTAGAACGCACCACTATAGAGGCTTTCTGACGAATGATCGTTTAAAACGACAAGCCACTATAGTGACTCGTGTTTCGTAACTTGCGATAGGGGTTGCTGAATAACTTGTGCTAAGCAGCGGTTATTTTAATATCTTTTTATATCGCCCAAGGACGTTTTGACGACATACCCGAGAAATGCTTGATTGTTTTTAAACAAATTCTTCATGTTATTTTATAGTACAGCGGTAGAGTTCAGTGTCTAGGTCCGTCATAGTCAATGGGTGAAAATGTAGGTACCGATGAGTATAAATAAATTGTAAAATATTACCCGCCAAATTTCGCTGTTGCTATAAAAAGTAGTTCTAAAACATCCCATAAGACTATTTTATTTACTTAATCAAGCTGTACAGTTCGTAAAAGAAATTTTTCTGTTTCAATCTTCTTTTATATACTCGTACTAAACTCATTTATGCTCACGTGTGTATGTATTTTGAGTAAGTTTCATCCAAATAACGCTCACTCATGTTCTGATCTTCCTTTGTACAAATAAAGGAACCTGGATTTACCCCTTGCCTTTATAATAACGAGTCACACTCGTGATACAGACTATGAGTTACAGTTATATGACATTCACTTCAATATAAATTCTTTTAAATTTTGTATCAGAGCACCCCTGACTTGCAGACTATCTAAAGCAAATTGTACATGTTGATGACGCCCTTACAGTGCTTGAATAATTGACTTCAGTGCAGATAGCTATTAAAAAAATCATGAAGCAAGCGGTTAAAGATTCATACTTGTGAACGAGATCTCCAAAACCTTCCAGCGGTTGCTTCAAACCCGTGGAGGATTCTCCCTGCACCATAAAAACCGCCACCGGTCTGTGCCTCTTCAAGGCGGTTTCCAATTGATCTAATGTGACGCCCTTGTTGTGTTCCGACTCGACCAACTCGGCCTACATTTGAAAACGCGCAAACCGGTCAATATGAGGATGAAAGAATTTCAAATGTCTGATTTTTGCAAAATCGTGGCACATACGCGCGCGCCAAGTCGACTGGTCATGTCGGCTGCTCGTTGACCCCAGATCCCACATTTCACGACGAGTATAGTGTCATCGGGTTCCAGCAAGTTGACCAAACACGTCTCCATGCCACCATGACCCGACGCACTCAACGCCAGAGTGAGTCTGTTGTTCGTTTGGAACGCGTACTGTAAACCTGCCTTAACTTCGTCCATCAACTAAAAAAAAACAAAAAGAAGCCAATTTTTTAGATTAATGTTGACTTAATTGACGAATTATTGATTAACCCTTTGAGGACGATGAACGCATATATGCGTTCCAAGAAGTCGTACACCCTGTGCTATGAGTCACCGTATTGGCTCATGCATAGCTGTTTATTGTACGATATAAATCTATGTCTTCTGATCAATTATCATCTCAGGTTAATCATTAAAATTGTAATGTTTCGTTGCATATTTTGCAGTTTTAGAGAATTAAAGCAACTGAACAATCGACATCATACATATTATTATAATAAAATATTCAGTTTAATACGTGATCTACCGCGAAAATTTTCAGCACACGGTGAACGTTTTTTCCTCAAATTATCAGGGCTCAAACAGTTAATAACATCGAAACATGATACGCAGCCGGTGGTGACGGATGCAACATTGTTTTCTTTAAACCTTATTTTCATGTCACGTATAAAAATGAACGACGTTGAAGAACAAGCCTACTTTTGCTGCTCGTAAGCGCTCTTACATCTTGAATGCAAATTATACAGTATTAACTGTGATGATGCGTTTGTGTATATTTTTTAAAGAGCACCACCTATCGGACGGGAGATACTATAAATCGGCCTTAATTTCCACTCATGGAAATGAAAGCTTACTTTGTCAGTAATGATAATGGTACCGGCTTTTATTCCGAAACGTGACTTTTTGGGAACGATTAAAACGAAACGATTACCTGACAGATTTCCGGATGAAGATGACCGAGGACCTGATGCTGAAGGGCCCGAAGAACTCGCTTCGAGCAATTAGTTGGCCCAGGACCCATTAAAGTTTTTACCGGTAACTGTAGTTCAGTCAGAAGTTCCGTAGGTGGTTCACGGTGAACTGCCAACTGATTCCACTCGCGATTCATCGTTGATCCCTTTTTTTTCCTATAAACGATTTCAATAAAACGATATTTGATTGTTACATATAAAATTGCCGACTTGGTAGATACAAAATTTATACTTTCATGACATAAAGGCCCTACTCAATAAATCTTACAACAGATCAGTTGGCTATATGAATCCCTGGACGTTGCGTTAACAAATGGAGATTCTGTTAAGTGTCCCAGAAGGACGATTTTAATAACACGATATTAGATTGTTAAATATAAAATCTCCGACTTGGTAGGTACAAAATTTATAATTTCATAACATAAAGGCTCTACTCAATAGATCATACAGTAGATCAATTAGCTATAGTAATCTCTGAAGAGTTGTGTTAACAAATGGAAATTCTATTAGGTGTCCCAAAAAGTACATGCAGTAATCAAAGATTAGAAACGTATACGTTTTTGCACATGATTCCGTATGTTTTATTAAATAATTTTCTCTCAATCTGATAAAAGTTTTTTCCAGTATTATCAGCAACACTTTAATCAAATTTCACACATTTATAGAACTAACATTTCTCTTTTGACTGGCATTTTTAGCTACAAAATATTCATAAATAAAATTTCAAGTATTTTTAAAAATAATTGTAATCTCTTTTACACTTTTTCGATTAAATAACAATTTGTAGTCAGTCATAATTAAAACATAGATGAATGGAAAAATGTTATTCAATAAGGAAACATGGTCATAATCACTCTGATAAAAATGTCTTGCTTTATGAATGTTTACTTTCTGATAAAACTGTACCTATGTTTAAAAAAGAAATAAAATTATGAAAATGAAGAAAGAAGATAAAATGTTGCTTCGTTAGAATCTTTTTCTTCTTTAAAAAAATAACTATATATCCTGCGATAGTAAACTTAAAAGTAACAAAGAAGGCCAAAAATCAAGAATGGATATTTTTCACCAAATTAACCGTTTAATTAATAAAATTAACCGGCTTCCGCCGTCTATAGGCATTTGACAGTGCCGCTTACTGTGTACTGTCGACGCCGATGGGCGTTCGGCGCAATGGCTCACTACATACCACTATAACTCAGCCGCACGCGGCGTTCGCCTCGTTTTCAAATAGCCCGCAGTCAAAGAGTTAATATTTAATCCCCCCTCAAAATTGTCACGATACACATTTTCTCGACGTTCAATGTATTCTAATTTCTAATAAAAGAATGGAATAACAAGTCAGTCTTATCAATAGCACGAGCGTATTGATTTTTGCTGGAATAAAGTGAGATTAAACGGTAACGTATTTACCAAACGTACCAGGGTAACATTGATTTAACCTGTTCGGCCATACAAGGTTCAGTTGACAAATGACACACACATGCGGTATTTTCCCGTATATTTTTAACTTCCTGCATTCATTTAAATTTCATTATAAAATTATTTATGATATATCTCAAAACAAGTGCGTATAATATGTAGGACCTTACTTTTCCAGGATAGAACATTTGAGTGTTTTATTTGTTGGCTGACTAATGTACAAAGCGACACAACTTTTTAGACTGTGATACAACATAAACATAATTTCAAATTTTTAATCAATGCTGCAAATAATTCTTTACAGGACTTAACTAGTTCTGATAAACCTGTTTAGATATTTTTACTAATACTCTCATAAATCAGATAATTAAGAATAAAGGGGTTATCCTACTGTAAAATTTTGAAACAAATCGAAAATTTTTATAATTGTTTTAAAAAATAGTTAAAAGTCTTAAAAGTAGTGTGCAAAGGGTTCAATGTTAAGAGGGAAAATAAAAGAGTTTATAAAAAAATTCGTTTTTCTGTTTTATGAAAACCAAAATGGCGAAATCGTGTAATACCGTGCTCCCGTACACAGAGACACGTCTCACGAAAATTATTGTATCCCAGTCAATTATTAATATTTTTTAATACAATTTTAAATGTAGACAGCTTAAGATATGTTCCAATAAATGATCAAATATCAAAGGAATCGCATTTTTATTTTTCCGTATTTTAAGCCCGAAGAACATCCACTTTTCAATAGGATAATCCTACTGGACTAGCTGGTCGACGGTAACCCCTTGAATGAACCAAAATGACGCAGGGAGTTCCACGTTTGGCTGGAAAAGCATGGAAGGCCGAGAATTTCCAGCCAAACGTGTTGGAGCAAGTTGTCATCGCCTTCTCGAGTACAATATACAAATACTTTGGGAGGGAGAGAGATAGAGCCTCGGCACGGTTTCAGTAGGCCGCCGCTAAACAGTTCTTTTGTGGATGCAAATGTGTTATCGTATAATGAAAAATAAAATTTTGTATTTACGTATCGATTGCAAAATGTCACACAAAATTTCACTTAAGATTTCCTGTTCTACCTCTGAATTATATCAGTTTATCCACCGAAAAATCAACTGACTTGTTCGCGCTGGTACAGTGCGTAGCAGACTGATGGATCTCCTACGTTTAGTTGTTTTGGATGTACAGATTACACGATATTCAAACCACATGATGCTATAAAACCGTGATGGCCATCGGGAGTGCAGCCCCACTCCGGCCTACCACCACTCTGCATCCATTTCTCCTCATGTAGTCGGAAACTGTAGGTAAGTACGATTTCTGAAGAAACAGTCACGTAATAAAAATAATTATATACAATATTTGTCCTTATTTGCACGTATACACACATATATGTAAGTGTGAAAACAGTTTTTCGGTTATGAATATTACGAAAATTAATAAGCGCTCTGGATTAACAGATATCAACCTATCAAGTGCTTTGCGCGTTGCTATAGCTGAGTATAAAATAGATATTCCGGATCTTCTTAAAAATAAATAATATTGTAATTAATCTTTTAATTATCAAACAGACCCGAATGAGTCAGTGTTCATGATGTACACTGAATTTCTATATAACAAATGATGTGTATCAAAGTAGGAATGTAATATTTAGATATAGCTGATGTCATATATAAAAAATAATTATTCTTATTACGTGACTGTTTCTTCAAAAATCGCACTATACCAACGGTTTTCGACTACGTGAGGAGAAATGGACGCAGAGTGAGGGTAGGACGGAGTGGGGTTGCGCTCCCGATGGAGATCACGGCTGTAAAATTTCATTGATAACCGAAATAATTCCGATTACGTAACATATCCGGGTGAATCACTTATTTACTCGATACCCGGCAGATTACGACGGTTACTTAAAAATTCGAAATATTAGTTGTCTATTAATTACAGTTTAAATGCGTGTCTTTCCTCGAGACAAAAACGAAGCATTAATTTATGAGAACCGTTGGAGACGAAGAGGCAGATAACCCGTTTGAACATTATCAATTTACCGAGAGAATGGGAGCACAAAGAAATCTCTTCACTGAAAGACGAAAATAAGTTGATATTCTGCTGCACACTGATAACCTTATGAGTCCCAGCGTGATTTACGTAAGTCAGATGAAAGTGAATACCCACGCAAGTAAACAGAGAAAATATTTTTCTTTTTTGGTTAACCGTTTGCCGTACGAATTATTTTCTGCCTCTTTTTCGTGGATTTACCTGAAGAAACCTCAGCTAATTAAATAATGTATTTTTTATGAGACTGTAATTGTATCACTCTGATAATTAGACTGCGGATTTTTTTATACAAATATACATTTTCAGACTTCAGTATTGTTTATTTCCATGTAGCTGATGAAACGCAACTATGGCAGAACTGTATTTTGGGGTTCAAATGTTTGAAAGTACATTTTCGTTTCACTTACTCTATAAAGTGTGCATTCTTCATGAACTTGGATATGATAAATTGCATAAAGATCTGCAGTCTAATTATAAGCGAAAGGGCTTAAAAATGCTTTAAATATTCTGACGTGTCAAACTTGTACAAATTTAATTTGATCCAAAAAATTCATGCGCACCGGACTCATCATTTGCACTCAAAGAATTAAGATTATTTCTGAGAGAATAATCAAAGTTAAATTGTCTTTTATTAACTGAACATTTGTTATAATGTAATATTAGGTGAGCAACTGCCAATTTTAATTTACAAACATCACAAACTGGCAGATCATTGTTATGTAAAAGGTAGCTGTATTACTGCTTTTGTATTGGAGTACAAAAACACGTGTAGGACATAAAATGGTAAAACGATGTGTTAATGGAGTGAAATATATGGTCGAGTAGTCTCTATTTTCAGTTTTGGGTCCAGTATCAACCTTCTGGGAGCGATGAATCCTTATCAGCTGCGTTTCGAGTTACGTTTATCAGGACTGTTTCCAACGAGACTCCGCTCTCGCACGTGTTTTTAAAAACGTGACTGAAACACGAAACGGTAAACGTATCGTAAAAGTTGCAGCGTATGCAAACTTGCATTCAGATAATAAATGACGATTAACTGTATGAGGGTATAAATAAGGTTAATTAATTAGTTACTTATTATCAGACTACGGATGTTAATCAAATTTAGTGTATCGAAGTTCGTCAGAAGTGTGCAATACATGTATAAAATAAATAATATAGAAAAATGTATTCTTTAAATCTTTGTGGAATAAAACATTGTTTTTGTTGAAAAATCTCTATACCCACATATATTAAAATACAAGATTGATCGGAATATCGATAATCCTCTATTATTTTTTCAAGAGGTATAATAAACTGCCTGCCAGTTTTCAACTTAAAAAAAAATGCTACGTCGAGTAACTCGGCAATGAAAATTGTTACTGTAATAGAAACATGCAAATTAGGCTTCTCAAGGTCATTTATTTAGTACAGTTTTTTCTTTTCTTTTAAGACTGTTATTGTGAATATGTGACTGAACGAGAAAACCACATAAAACATGGTTTGTTTAACATTTTTAATATCGTTCAAGGAGTACCTCTATGATATGTACGAGAACCGTTTCATTACTTTTAATAAAATAGTTTATACTATTATTTTTTTTTATTGGATTCCGCGGTAGAGCTGTGTGTACAACAGTAGAGCTCTGCGTCTGAATCAGGCGTACTCAAAGGGTTAAACAGTCACGATTCATTTTTGTCACATCTCCCCTGGTTATTGACTTGCAACAGGTTGCGTGACTCATTCAGGATATAAACGACGCATCCTTATTGATGAAACGGAAACATTACACGACCAGGCCGAAACTGACGTTTCGTATCTTACAACTTGATACAGTAGAACCTCGATTATCCAAACACCCGCCGTCCAAAAGTATCCTGACACTGACATGTTTGCAGATATCATTGAAATATCTTACAAATATGCTTTCTTTATTGATTTATTATGTTATGTTACAAATATTATGCTATTGTTGAACAACATATGCAATATTTATTAACAAGTAATGATCAAGTAAGATTAATTTTCTGAAAAATAGTTATATTATTATAGCGTTAACAGGCTGTTTATCTGAATTTTAGGACAGTAGTGTATGTTACTTACAAGCCGGAAATATCATAATGACACAATTTTACACTACTCCGTATTTTATATTCTAAAATAAAATTATCATATTTATGCGAAATATAGTTGCGATGTGAATCAGCCTGCTACTAATTATAGTTTCAATAATCGAGGTCTTCCTGCGAATGTAACAGTTCGAAAAGATAATTGAACATACAATTTTATTACAGTAAAATGCACGCGCAAAGAGGCAGGATATGATACGTCCAGATACAGACGTGAGTAAAAAGTGCTTAGTTCATAGTTCTGGCAAGAACAAATTCCTTGTCGTGTATTCAACGCAACCAGAAGCTTGTAACGGAGCACTCGCATTCCTTTCGCTCGATAGAAAGAAAGTTCATCGGTGTTAAAGTTTAGAATAGGAATTTCAAACGTTTTCTTCATCTAGCAGATTTCATTCGAGAAGTTCCAGTCTCTGCATGGACGTTCCATCTTATTTCCGTAGGGTATTTCGGACAATATAATTTCTTACTTTTAAAAGATACGCTCGTCAAAGTATGTCAGGAAGTTTTCTTTTAATTCGTTTGTTTCGAGAACGCTGGTACATAACGAAAATTATTATGTGCAATAAAACAAAGCAAGAAATTATACAGTAATATAATAAAAACTTACAGTCTGGACACACGGCCATCTCTAAGTTATAGTCTTATTGTAAAATAGGCACATGGTGCACGTAGAAATACTTGGCTTCATCAATTTTCATATCAGAGATGCTTATCAGTCACGGTTACATTATCAATGTCAGGAAAAGAACAGCGAACATAGAGATAAAAAACCTGACGGATGCACTTTAACGGAGAAATATCCAAGGAAGTGCAAATAAACGTATATTCTAAAACGAATACTTATTGAAATGTGGACAGTCTAAAGCATATCTGATTCTGATTACTGATATCCGATTTATGCAACTTAATGTACTGAAATACGTGAAAGGTGCATATTTTCTGAAGTGTATGACAAAAAATATACTCGGCGGCATTAAAGACACGAAATACAGTTCTATCGATATTTCGTTCTTTCAACTAAATTAAAATCAAAAGTATTGAACTCTAAGAATGTATATTTGCATAAGCATGCTGAGTCTACTGATCAGAGATTCTTGAATAGATAAAATCGCGCACACGTGACGTCCCTGAAAAATTCACTAATTATAAGCCTCATGTCAATAGGGCTTGTACCGTTCCCACAAAATTCTCTCAAAAATAAACCATTCATGGAATTGTTCAACGTTCGCAGATCTTATAAGCGGTCGAAGACAAAATCATGGTCCAGCGATCAGAAAACAGCCGGCAGATTTTCAGTCGGCTAAGCAAACCGACGAAAATGCAGATCCGGCGAGGGTCAAGTTCGGTTGCTCGACATCTTCTTCCCCTACCATGCTCTTCCACCTAGCTCCCAGCTCTGCCCCCTCACCGCCCACTTCGGTTCCCTTTCCATCCCCACTCATTCTATCTCTCTCTCTTCCCCTCAAACGAACACGACTCACCGTCTCCGTCACCACTTTCTACCTCCCTTGTTCGTGGGTCACCGGTGTTGAACTGCTAATAGTAAACACCGTCCCAACGACGTGAAATTGCCCGAAATGACTACAAGGTCGAGGAGAAAAGACGAAGCGTGACGTGAGTACAATAAATTTCCACCGGTACCTCCGGAGCCCTGGATAGAGGTTTTCGTCGGTGTGTGTGTGTCGACCTGTCTGTGTGGTAGTGTAACCGGACTACGACATTCACACACTCGAATCGTGCGTGACTGGTCGGTTTACAGCGGAGAGTCGTTTCGTGGCCCTAACCTGCTCGTACGTGTTGCGAACGTTCGAGTGTGTTGGTCCGGCGTGCACGTGCGCCAGAGCGTTTTTTTTTATAGAATCTGCTTATCGCCTTTACATTGTTCGCAATAAACAAAGCAGCAGTTTCTTGAGAATTTGTGAGAAAAATTTATGGCCTGCCTTCAGGCGTACTCAGTTATTACAATTTTATATTAGAATTATGTTTATCGTATTCTAAATTATATGATAGTTTTGTGTGTTTCGAAACACAAGAATCGGCGAGGGTAAGTTTATTTGACTCAGGTAAAAACCTTCAAATAACTGTGCAGGACATTCTATTGAATTGCCCTAAGTATATCGAGTGCCGTTCTACAATTCCAAATTAAAGAAACCCCGAGTGAGAATCTCAGTGATCAACAGCAAATGTCAAGAGTATTCTCGATCTTAATCCCTTAAGGTCCATCTCCGTAATACTATGTTTGTCGCGTATGAACTTAAAATTCCACCTACGTAATATTGCGTAGTTTTTTCCGAAAAATAGTTTGTGATACAATCTTGGAAACATTTATGTAATAACGTAATGAAATAAACTAAGGTGTTTTATTTTGACAGAATTTCCTACAATTACTTAGCTCTTAAGGGGGTTAAGAGACATAATGATCTATAACAAAATCTAATTCCCCATACTATATTCCCCCACAGTGTCATCATTGATATACAGTTGATTGAACGTTAAACTCTTTAACCCTTCGACTGCGGCACACTTTACATGAAAAGCTGTCGCTGTGTGCGGGATATTAATATCTGAGTAACAACGACCGATTTCATTTATTACTTACGCCTTGTCCACACCTATATACTTTTGCCCGCAAACACTGAATCAAATATTCAAAAACTGTTTAAAAACAGTATAAAAACTGCTTGCAAACACCCCTGTGTTTGTGTTTTATACTTTTAGTACAAACAAGTGTGGACGCGTTTTCGGGATTCCTATACACTTTTGTTTTTGTATGCGGGGAAATGTTCATAGACAGTTGTACGCAGGTGTGGTCTATTAAAATTATAAAAAAAATTCAAAATTATTTGACATTTTGTTAAATTTAAAAAATTAAATCTTTCATACTTTTACGTTTCATTTATTCATATACTTCTTACTTTTCTCTTGAAACTCAGCTTTGGATCCTTGTATATTATTCGGAACTAGCAACCTGTTCTCAAAGCCATTATAGTGGCCGTTCACACACGAGAAGCTAGTTTTCCAGGGCGTACATGTACGCCTTTTACAGCCAAAGGGTTAATAAAAAAAAAAACCCTAACAGCGCTTTTGGTACGTGCGCCGGAGCGGTCGCCTCTCTATCCCTCTCTGTGTGTGTGTGCGTGTGTGTGTGTGTTTGTGTGAGCGCGCCACGCTCCCGGAGCAACGAAACAATGGAACGTCGTCGTCTCGGGTCTGAGGCGAATCGTGCTCGTTCGTTCGTCTCTCATCCACGAAAGCGTGCATGAACGGGGATTTCTGAGGACGGTTTTCAGGCTCCCGGCTTCGAGAACCGCTTGCTCGTGACTGCCCCCTGGCGTACTCGTTCCTCAGTAGAGGCCGGGCCGCGACCAAGGAGCAACGCTTCGCGTGTGTTGGCCTGGAAAAAGGGATTACTGAAAATCACCGTGCGTTCTTCGACCATCTCTGCATATATCAATCTGTGTCTGTGTGGCCGTTTCTAATTATACATTCCGCGGAACGATAGTTCCTCAATCGGCGGTGCTACAGGATTCCCGAGGGTGTTTTTAAATCGCGCGTGAGAATCGATCGATAGCCTGGATCACGGTAGCCAAGGAGACCCTGGCGTAGGGAGAGCCAGTGTGTTTACCGACCGGGATTTTCGTGCGAAATCGGTATCGTTCGTCGATCTTCGTTCCTCGAAGACGTCTCTGAATCCTCGAATACTTGTCACCGGTGATTATCGATCCGCGTGAATCAGTGGACGTCGAAGAGAATCGAGTGCGACCGCGAAAGAGTGGATTCTTCAATAGATCCTTCTGGACGTGTTCCTCTGTGTATCGTCGTCGCTCCTTTCATCTTGCATTCCCTTCGATCGTCCTGTCCCTTTCTTCGCTTCGCGATCCTCTCATCTCTCCTCTCTGTCTCGCTCTCTCTCTTTCTCTCTCGCTCCTTTCTCCGTTCCATTCCTCGGTCGACCGGTCTCTGAAGGGGGCGTGCTTGGCCAGATTCAACAATGAGCGAACGCGAAACTATCTAAGCCACGAGGCGCGAACCGATGGTTCCTCTGTTTTCGGACTGTGTGTGGCACGATCTTTGCGAGTGTTTACGTTCCAGGGGAACGACGGAACGACCTTTTTGTCGGATTTCGAATGGATTCGCGACGGACCGCGAGCTAACCAGAGAGAGATAGAGGATCGTGTTCGAGTAGCCCGATCTCTGAGGTAAGTGCACGGACCGTGCTGTTATTACCGCGTTCTTTATTTCGTGCGCCCTAGGAATTTACCGGTCCGATCATCCGAACCGCCTGATCTCGACGTCTGGACGTGTACTTAGAAATCGATCGTTTCGATCCATTCCCTATTTTCAGCGCCGTAATTCGAATCATATCACGTGACGCGTTTTTCGTTCTTCCTTAATCCGCAGACCTGCGGCTTCTTGTAATGAAAAGTGTCCAGTCAATTATGATAAACGGTTAGTTTTTTTGGCCTCGGTTAGTTACCTCAATTTATCCGGTATGTTAAAACGACCAGTTCTCGAGACCATTATAGTGGCTGTTCGAGTACGGGAGGATACTCTTTGAGGATGTGTATAGAGGGTGTTCAAACAAGTTTGCGTGCAACCTTAGTGGCATGTAATATGTAATATACGTCAATATCAGCGAGTAGATTGCGGACGTTTGCGCAATTTTACGTATGCGAATATATGAAATATACATATTTGAAGTGATTAAAATAATGAAAAGTATATTTTCTGAATATTTGGAGGACAAAATATAGTTCTGTTAGGGATTCTTCGACTATATTAATGGAGAAAGTATTGAGGCGTAAAAGAGGATACTTGCTTAAATATCCTTAGTCTATCAATGCGTATGAGTAGAGCGTGAATATTTATATAAATACACATTCTTAATTTTCAATATTCTCATGGTTTTTTATTTTGATAATTTCTTAAAAGACGTATGTTTGACGTATGTTGGTATGTTAAAGTGCATAAACAACCGCAGTTTTATAGTAAGTTTTCATCGTAGTAGATCATACAAAGTATTTCTTTATTAGGAAGGAATAAACTTTTATTCACCACAAATGGACAATTTCTATTTGCATAATTATTTATTCGTTATTCTTATTTCTGTTATTTGCGTAATGCCACGCTTAGCAATTAGCGTGTATTACTTACGAAAATATACTAGATGTTAAATAAATATCAAATACGATTTTTACATTTTATTATATAACTTCTTACTTAAAATAAATTATTCAAATAAATAATTGTGTATTATTTAAACAGTTGGATAGGAATAATATTTTACGAATAACGAACGATTATGGTTCTGAGAAAATATTCGACTAAAAAGAATTCATTCGGATAATTATCTTAGATAAATATTTATTCGGGGCAATTCAAATAAAGCCCAACTCTGTTCCAATTGTCTCGTTAATAAGTGATCCCGGAATACTATAACAGAGCCACGAAGTATCAGGCGTTCAAGGTCACTTCTTCGATTGTAAATTAAAGTAAACACAACAGCAGATTTACAGTCTTCCAAGTGTTTGTTAACGCGATGCCATGTAAATAGTTTCAAGAAACGAAATTACAGTTAATTTGACGCAATCAACTGATACGACAGAGAAACTGTTCAGTGACCTTGAACGCCGAATATCATCTCAAGCCAATATGATTTGGAAGTTACATACCCACGGATTCCTCCTTTTTTTTTATCACTGTATACCATTGTATCTTACTAATGTAATACCACCGAGTACTCGTTTATTATTTGCCTCTTACTGATTGTACAATTTTTTGTCCTCAAACAATAGGAAATCCGGTTGTAACAGGTTGCGCTTTTTGCTCGTTTTTATGAATATTTCACGCCCGTAAAGTTTCCCATAAACTTATTTATACACTCTGTATGTGACTTCCGCGGTCAAAGGATTAATTCTATTTACTAATTTATTGAATTAAGCAGCGTGTATTATTGAAATACATATGATGCATTAAATATTTTGCAGTTTCACAACACTGAATTAATTGAACAATTGACATCATACATGTATAGTAATGAAATCTAACACGTGCACTGCTGTGAACAATTTTAACACACCGTGTATGCACGTTTTTTTTCTTCTAATCTCTCAGGCCTGAAAACGGTATACGATTGATAGCTAACGTTCTAGAGAAATAGAACAATATACTGTAATTTATATTATTCTACTCAGTATGTCACCCATAAATTTAATTATATTCCCTGTAGACAACTTCCACGGTCAAAGGATTAATTCTCCTTACTAATTTATTAAATTTAGAAACGAATATTAATTGAAATGTACATGTTACACTATATATTTTGGCAGTTTCACAACACCAAAATAATTTAATAATTAACATCATAGATGTTACTGAAAACGTTATATAATGGGTATCGAACATTCCAGAGGAACAGAGGGCAGTACCCTGTAATTTATATCAGTCTTAAACTTAATTGTACACCCTGTATATGTCTTCCGCGGTCATAGGATTAATTGTAATAATTAATTTGCTAAACAGGGGGCTCGCGTTACAGACGGAGTCGCTTCTCGACAAATTTCCCAACCAGTGCCCGGCTCGACTCATAATCGTCGTGTCTCGATAGGTATCGCGTTCCCATTTCGAAATACCATTAGCTTCGGATAGATCGTGAGAAAAGTTACGGTACGAGCATGCTTATCCTTCTTCGAGAAATCGATACGCGAGGAGAAGGAGCGACGCATCGACGGACCTGTTATCGGTTTTTCTTCGTCTCGAAATAATTGGCTGAATGGAGGCGAATAATCGAGACGCCGACGCGTGCTCTCGATATTCGGAACCATCGAATTCGACGCGGTTCGACTTCAAGGGGGAACCCCGTGATGTTAATTCGTCACGAACCGGAGAATATTCCCCTCCTGAAAAGCGTAAAGGAGCTTTCCGGCCGAGGGATTAGAAGCTCTTCTGTATTATCGATGAAGGAAACGCGGAGAAGTTCTTAAGTGGCGTGTCACGTGACGCCGGCGCGGTAAAAAGCTGATTCTCTCTATTTATGGTACAGCTCTTAAATGCTTAACCTCCGCCAGTTTATCTCGAGAATTTCCATATTTCTTGATGGTACTTTTTATTTTTGTCCCTCTTTTTATAGGTATATCTGCATCGTATGATTGATATGAATTACTGTATCTGTACCTTGGTAGAAAAGGGGCCAATGTACAATTTGCAATTGTTAGGAAAATGGTGCACTTTAGGCCCTCTGTGGTAAAATGAAAATTTTAGTATTTTTAATTGATCGGATAAAACTGTACATAACGGATACAATTTTTAATACACAAGAATTTAGAAATTTAAAATACGCTTTTAAAGTTTGAATACCTATTTCTGAAACATCCTGTACATTGTATAACGTGGCACACTTCCATTAGAGAATTTTTATTGACATTCTTTAACAGCAACTCGAGTATTTCCATTAGAAATGCCATAAACGGAATGCATACCATTCTAATTATCATGCAAAAACTATAATTATAGTGGAATTTTTATTCAGTGCTGGACAATTTACTGTCAGTTACCGATAATCGTTTTCGAAGATTTTAAAATAGTAAACACAACTCGAAGAAAAATGAATCTTCATTTCCTTTATCTTTTTTTATTATAATCTAATCAGAAGTTGGTTTTTGATTTGCAAAATTTTGGTATAAACTTTCAAATGAAGATTTCATTGGGTTGAGCCATAAATAACTTTCGAAACAAACCAGTTTTTTTCTTTGTAAAAATTGAAACAATTTATGTGGGCTACTGATTTTTACTTCCTATTTGAAGATAAGAATCCCTAAAACGTAAACATGCTGCAGAAGCAGCGATAATCATCTTTTAATAAATCATCAATAAATTGAAGAAGACAAATCGGAAGTTATTTATGACTCAACCGAATAATTTTGTTTTTATTCATAGGGCACACTGGCACAGTTTGATTGTCACCGTGTGTATCTATACCACTGTGTCTGCCATGTCACCCATATGTAGCTGACACTTAAATTCAGTTATTTACCTGATCACGAATAGTATTAGTAAAAATATCTAAAAAGGTCTACCAGAACCAGTAAAAGGCTATAAAGAATTACTAATGTCATTGATTAAAAATAGTATAATTAGAGGATACTCTCATGTTGTGTCAAAGTGTCAGAAAGGTGTTTCGTTTTCAGTATACAATAGTGTTGGTAGTCAACGTGTTAAAATTGATAACAGCCGTGGAAGTCGTTAGGTCGTCGCAAAGTATTTTCGGTTGTCGTTCGAGAAGGGAATCAACACGATAGGCCCTTGCTATCGTTTCGGCAGCACTTGGATAGTTTCCAAAAATACCGACGCCCGCCGAAAATATGTGCGTGCGTATTCGTGGGCGACGCAGGACATACCGGAAATAATATTTCAGTTCGAGGAACCTTGTGTTTTCGATCGCGACAAATAACGCAAACGTTCAAATCAATATTGATACAGTTGCAAATTGTGCGATAATTAGTACGAAACGATCCAAACTTCGCGAAGAATGATGATTTTGATGATTTGTTTATTTAATAGTTTGACAGCCGCTGTCAAGCACAGGTGCTTTTGTTTATTCGAATAACATCCATGTAATTGAACAAAAAAATGAATTGTCACGACGGACTAAAATCAACTTTATAACATGAGAAAATGATTTTCAAAGTTCCATACAATTATCCGTACTAAAATATAAAAATAAAAGTGTAAAGGTTAACATCAATGTTTAGTTGATTTGGAGCCACAGTGGAGAAGAAAAATTTTTATTTAATCGAAATGTGAATGTGACAATTCTAATAAACCAATGTAGATACAAGAATGAAATTGTGATTACGACTCCGGTATTGATTGCGTTCCATCCTCATTTTCCTCAGATATCGATCTGTCTGCGATCATTAAGGAAATTCGTAGATAAATGTATGGAAGGTTGATGCCGGGAGAGTCCACAAAACAAAATTAAGATCTACTTCCGCAGTAAATAATTACTACAGTTTAGATGGTAACAATGTAGAAAAATTCATGAATGTAGTGTGGATGTATATGAACAAGTCTACAAAGTTTCGTGAACATACACTGCTCCGTTTTTTTTAAATTCCAAAATATACCCTCAAAATAGGCCGAGAAAGTAGAATACCTCCTTGACCCTTTATAGGATACTGGTACAACAATGTACCCCTTTTTTTAAAAAAAATATAGTTGCCATAGTTCTTGGTATAATATTCTACCACTAGGTTCGTGCCTACCACCACATTTGACGCATGATGAGGTCACAGATTTTAAATTTTTTACTTTTCGAGGATTATTCTTATAGTGGACACAAATTCGAGGAACAAATCAATTCTTTGTCTTTACATTCCACCTTATAATAGGTTAAAGAGTGGAATTGCTCTTTCCATAATCATGTGCAGTCTAGTAATAATTTATCAAGATCTTCAAACAGCGATTCAGTATTTGATAATTAATTACCTACGGAAACGCGAGTCTTCGTGTTATCGAAATCGATAAACGAATGCACGTGGAGGCTCGATTTAAATAGCTCTATTCTTCGGTTTTCTCTCACGACGCCAGAGTAAACAGAACGCGTAAACGAACGAAGGCCCTCGAGGCCGGAATAGTGAATGAAAGTGTTGATACTCGAACTTTGATATCGATTCTCGACGAATACAATTGCGTAGACGTTATCGCAAATATTGACGGTTTCGGATTCGATCGTTGAAGAACGTTCAGGGAAATTTGGTCGAGCGAACCAAATTTTTTCTGTGCTCACTGTCGTTATCAAAACAGACAATATCGACCCTTCGTTTCTCGACTGTTAGTTTCGTAGACCACAGTGATTGTTACGTGCGCGTGTGCTCGCGTTATACACTGTATGTATAAAAATTGCAAAAGCGTAGATGGACTCTCAGAGCACAAGTTTGGTCGATTGACAAAACTATTTAACGATAGAGGTAGGTACTCAGTAGACTGCGGATGTTTATGCAGATATGAATTTTTAGAGTTCAGTATTCTTTATGCTACTGCGATTATAGAAATGCAACTTTTACAGAACTGTATTTTGTTCTGTAACTGTTCAAAAAATTTACTTTTTATTTTTTTACGATTTTAAATGTACGTTTCTCCGATATTTGGGTACTGTGGAACCTCGACTATCTAAACGCGGCTCGTCCGAACATTTTTCTTCTATGTTAATTATAAAGTGGAATTATCATTAGTGACATTGTGTACTTTATTTTGTACCACCTGTATTTTTATATTCTAAACCAAAAGTATCATTTTTGTGAGAAACATAAGTACAATGTGAGGCATCTTGTTACTGATTACAGTTCGGATAATCGACGTTCTACTGTATAATAAATTGCATAAACATCCGCAGTCTAGTAATCAGATAGTAGTTAAGCTGTTGCTCCGAATTGTAACTGACTGGAGAAGCTCTAACGAATTTCCTAGTCGCATCTGATGCGAGCAGGCTGGTCGGTGTTTGGTGAAACGCTGATGGGTTGGAAAATTCTTTCTTCTTCAATCGGAGCTTC
Source organism: Macropis europaea (assembly GCA_916610135.2). Lineage (NCBI taxonomy): Eukaryota > Metazoa > Arthropoda > Insecta > Hymenoptera > Melittidae > Macropis > Macropis europaea. The sequence continues at coordinate 15,652,804 of OU744345.1, read as the reverse complement.
ACCATTGTGAGCCGCCCATTCGAGGATTCCCAGAACTGCAGAAGAATAAATTCAAAGAACGTCCTCGAGTGTTTTCGGGCTACCCGTCCAAAGGCGGCGGTTTATGGCGTTGCCTGACGAAGTCCAGCTGAGGGATCCTCGACCGTACGAGGTCCGTGTCCAAAGCTGTGTCTACACTACATAACAAAATACTGCTTTAAAACAAATTGTTTTATTATTATCTATTTTATAACGCCCTACCTTGTCGCACAGCATGTAAGATTAAATATAACATGTATTATTGATTGGTAAATCGTTCCGGTTTTAACAAAATTGAAGAAGGTTAGCCGAGAAACGTTCTGTCGCTTTTGGGAAGGCAGATAAAGGTTGCCTGTTTTTGTCAAAGAGAATCGCTTCTGAGGGTTGCATTCGGTAAAACTACTACAGGGTCTGCTGTAAATTTATGACGGGTACGGCGTCAGAATCTTCGGGTCTGTCGCTGCCTAAAATCCTTGGTTTGCGACGTACACTCCTGTCCATAAGTATTAGGACACTTAAGAGACCACCGCTTAGGACATTAACAAATCTGAAAGAAATTTAAAGAAGGTTATAAAATTATTGTCAAGGTCATCAACTCATTACACTAATACAGCCTCCCAGTCCTGTATTACGGTTTTCACCAACTTTGGCATTCCAGTTGTGAGTCTCATAATAAGTTTCTCATTCCTGGTAACATTATATTTTGTCCCATTTTATTTGCAAGTGGTCTCACAAGGCAGATTTTGATTTTGAGTTGGTTTGACACATATTTCGATCCATTTCATTGAAGATCTTCTCAAGTGGGCTCAACTCGGTGAATTGGGAAGGCCAGTGCATGATTTTTCTTTTATTTCTTTCTTGTAACTGTTTTAAATATTTCCTTTATTTCTAATGCGCTTTCGCATCTGTAATGAGAAAGAAGATAATTAAGTGTCCCGTTTCCGCTGGGCCGTCGTTTTATGCTGCACGGAAGTTATTCAAGAGATTTGTTCGAGTGATTCGAGCGACCCAATTTCATCGAGGTCTGATTAGCATAACAATGAGCACATTAAAGGACATTTAAACTGCACGAGAGAATATTTCAGAATCGCACAATTAGATTCCACGATAACGTATAATGAGAAAGTTTGGATCCAATTAAATTTCATTTTAAACTAGCAGTTCCTGCATAATTTTAATTCCCTGCATAAATTTCATTATAACTTACCAATTCCTGCATTAGTATCAGGTATACTTATGAGGCAGAAGACTTTTTAAAATGTGCACTGACCCAGGCAATTCATCTGCTATCTTATCTTGATTCTTTTATCTGATTGGCTGATTGGCCAATTGTCATGTCAATGACTGACAAACTAACTTTGAATATTTGAATGGAACGTTTCGTTAAGAGTTTGCATTTTGGTACGGTTAGACTGGTACGAAAAGCTTCAAGTGGGACACCCTGTATAGCCTTACGTTAAAACTTTTATATACTAAAACGCAACTTTTATTTTCAATTAAAACCATACAATATTGGTATCATTAAACTCTTCTAATCATGCTCTATCAATTTCTGATAAAAAAAACTTCCATTTAAGAAAATTCAAATAACCTTGACATGGATACCTAATAATATTTTGTCTCACAGATTCTAATGTCTTTTCGAAACCCTCGAACACGCAAAAAAACAGTTTTAAGAAGAATTCTCTGATCATGAAAGTAACAATATTTTTGAAAATAGAATCACTAAAATACTAAAGAAATAACATATTTAATGAAGTTCAAATCTTATACAACAATTTTATATTGAAGCTTTGATTGAATTTGAACTAACAGTGTGTATAAAAAATGACCCAACTTCACCGACGAACAGTTAAAATTCATTGCAATTCGTTCGCGCTCGTTTTTACCCAGGAACAGTAGATATTTGCAGACAAAAAATGACCCACTTAACAGGAAAAACGTTCAAGGTCGCGTGAGAATGTGAAATTCCTTGCAGAGGCCGCGTACCGCCTGCGCGGAGTTTCTTTATTCAGTTTGCTCGCGTAATCAACATCCAGTGCCGGCAATTTCGATCGGTCTGGTCGATCGGAAAAGACTTATGGCTCTGCCCGAATCACTTTACCGGATAATTGACTGCATTAACGTTACGTGGGCAGGTGAAGATAGACACCGGCCGTTTATCATGCGAGGCCAACATGCTTGTGTCTCTCTGACCGTGGCGTCTGCATTATGCCTCCTACACACGATGAATTTCAAGTTTATTCCACGAATACAGCATTGTTATGATTTTCCATATTTTTTACATTATTGAGGGTCAACATCACCGTTCATGACCCTGATTTTTTGCGTCAGATCGAAAGAATCTGTCGAGTGTCGATTTTTATGAGAACTGGGTGTATTTCGGACATAGTACAATCGAAGGGTAAGGGAAGAAACGGGGAATATCCATTTTTAATTATTTTACGGTGGATAATGCATTTTGTTGATGGCATCTGGGACTACAGAATTGTCGAATCACGAGGGGTAACAAAGTAGAATGTCCACGTAAGATACTGTTACAGATTTCGTGTACTGGTTAACCCTTTGACTGCGGATCACTTGGAAACGAAGCGAACGTCGCGTGCGGTCGAGCTGCAATAGTACGCAGCGAGCCGTTGCACCGAACGCCCATGGGCGTCGACAGTACATGGTGAGCGGCTGTGTCAAGTGCCCATAGGCACCGATCGTGGTCAAAGGGTTAAAACCAGGGAACAAAGCGAGAAATTTCCCCACTACTTTCACTATTTTTAATCAGTGTAAGTTTGCATTATGAGGCTTTGCCTCATTCATAACAAGTGAGTGAGGAACAAAGTTTCTGAGTATTGATAAAATGCGTGAGCATTCCTCGTATTGATAATGATAGCAGTGGACATTCCTTACTTCCTTCCAGTGTCTGCAGTATTCAACTTGACGAAAAATTAAAATAATGTAAAACAGGTACTTTTTTGCTCTTTCTTTTGTTTGATGCCTAATTAGAGTATAAACTTCATGTTATAAACCTTGTTTGTTTGCTGGGGAACTGAAGTATTGAAAATTGATTTTCTCAATAAAGCTGTTTCCTGACATTCCTTGTTTTTCCCCTCACCCTTCAATTGAAGCCATGAATTCGAAAAAGGCACAAGTCCCCCAATCTGTACCTATAAAACATTTTGAGAAGAATATTTTTTTGACTATCTTCTTTAATTCTTCATTAATCTTTTTGATTTTTCTTCTGAATATTGATTGTACACTTGTTCCTTTGAAAGTCATTGAATAGATCTGAGTGAGCTAAAAATAGTCCCACGAATCATTATTTGTATGTGCTGTGATACATATCTTAACCCTTTGAAGACGATGAACGCACATATGCATTCCAAAAAATCATCCACCGTGTGCGACGGGTCACCTTACTGTCCAAGCACCGCTATTGGTCGTATGCAATAAACCTACGTCTACGGGTAAATTATCACCTAAACTTATTTTATTAAAATATGTACGTTTATTACATACTTCGCAATTTTACAGCGCTAAAACAACTGAATAATCAACATTATACATATTATTATAACGAAATGTTTAATACAACACGTGCTCTACCGCGAACAATTTCAGCACACGGTGCACGCTTTTCCCAGAATTGTCAGGCCTCCAAGGGTTAATTTGATCTGATGAAGAAAGGTTTATTCTATCTCTACGTACCTTGATAATACTCCCTTATAAAAATGTTGGTATAAACATAACCTGTATTCCTTTTACAGTTAGTATTGCAGAATCAACCGAGTTTCCCCTACAATTTGCTTTAGATAATCTTCTAAAAAGCAGGGGCGCTGTGATGCAAAATTTTAAACAATTCATATTTATAATATATAGACCATGATGTGCATCACGAGTGCGACTCGTTATTACAAGACACACGGGTCAACGAGTAATGTTTACGGTCCTAGATTCTTCCCTGTTATCGTGGGCTGGCGTCAACACACTCGGTGCATCAGTTCAGGTGATACGGCTAATTTCTGTGCTTATCGAGGGAACACGCGAGGGAACTTACGAGAACGTCGCGAATAACAACACGTTTATCTTGTTAGCTGGATCACACACCCGCTCGAGGTTATTACACGTGCTGGAACGTGTACGGGCGTTAGCGAATTATACGCTGCGTTTTGAATCTCAATCACCTCGTCCCACACCTGTATTCTTTCTCCGCGAGATAACCGCAGCCGATCTTATCTCCCGTTTGCGCGGACTCTCGCTTCCTTCTTTGATTTCGTCGTTTTTTCACTAGCCGATAGGACGGGGAACACTTCCGCTCTCCGACAGCGAAAATCAACTATCCTCTGGTCTCTCAGATAAGATTCAGAAATTTTCATCTGCATGCGATCCTTTATGTTGAACTGCATCGCACGAAAGTGAATCCTATTTTGTTTTGCTTATGGTTCTGCGAATAGAATTTTTGTTTATTTTTTTTAGTATTCTATTCGGGATAACAAATCCCATGGAGATGTAATTTTCTAATCTTTGTCTGAGAAACTAATTTTCGAAATATTTTATAATAGGTGAAGGTGAGATGTAATCTGTCCTCGATTAAAAGGTGTAGAAATTTATGTATACGAGTTTTTAAAAGTGCAATTGTTTTGAAATCTTGTTCGATCGTTTTCCCTTTTGCTATTTCAAGTTACATTCATCATTTTCGTTTAATTGATTGAATGTAGTTTATGTAAACGTATTCCTTTGTATTCACCCATAGATCACTGATAGGTGGTTTATTTTCATGTGAATATCTCCCTTATCATTTTGACGGTCTCTGTCACATATACGTGACATAATTCGTTGGGATGATACACTTGTAAAATAAAGAAATGAGCGAACTAGCAGAAATAGTCAGACTGCAGATGTTTATGCAATTTAACATATCGAAATACGTAAAAAAATGCACGTTTCATAATAGAAGGAAAATTTTGTTTGAAAATTTAATGGACACAATGCAGTTTGGTCAATGTTTCCTTACATCAACTACGTTAACAGAAAGAATCTTGAACCGACCATAGATCATCGATGCAAAACATTCGGCGCTCTTTAACCCTTTGACTGCTATCGGCACACATAGGTGCTTGACAGAGTCGCTCATCGTGTACTGTCGACGCCCATAGGCGTTCCGTTCAATTGCTGACAACGTACTACTGCAGCTCGACCGCACGTCGCGTTCGTCACATGACCAAGTAGCCCGCAATCAAAGAGATAAAAAGAAAAATTTAAATTGAAATTAATGCGCGTTTCAAGTTCCGATGATCGAGTGGAGTACGATCCACCAGGGACTCGATACGCCGTAATTGTAATAAAAAAAAACGTTCGATCGAGACGGGTCGATCCTTTCAGAAAAATTCAGCAACGCGTGCAGCCGGTTGTTCTTTGATCTCCCCAAACGATCTACATGATTTTCATCGGGAAAGGTATCATTAAGGCTTTCGCGACTGAATAATGTGCATCTCCGCGAAATGATTTATAACGAATGCAAATTTATTGCAGACTGTTAATTCTTTCCGCCCTGCAACTTTCGGATAAATACGTGCACGCTGTGCGGAATTTTTCCACGATAGAGCATGCGTTAGGGGCTGTTTTCCTTTCTTGGCCTATTTTGAAAGTATATTTTAGAATTGTTTTTTTTTTTAGAAAACTAAACATCACGTCTTTATGAAACTTTGGGATTGTTTGTAAAATACATGGCGTCCCCGCCATTATGGTACAACCGGGCAGGGGGTGAATTTACGTGAGAAAATATGTAAAAAATATAGAATACAATTTTTTCATATGAGACTGTTTTGTTCCACACGAACTATGTCTCGCAGGCACTCCGTTGGTTTGACAATTTTATTTATTAATTTCTGTATACCTTGTCAAAAATGAAATATTTCTTGATACGTAAAACTAAGTTAAGCGTAAATATCTTATCTCGATGAGATAATCGTATGAAAAGATGCTTGGAGTGCAAAGGGTTTAAACGGTTATTGAGTACTTCCTTACGTCTCGTGCTGGAAATCGTCAAGCTCATTTATTAAGTACGATGTTGGAACGCCCATGGGCGTTCTCCGCACGAACTGCAGTAATATTACGGGAGTGTACTAGATAGCATTCACGTAACATTTCACTTTATCATTGCCGGAGGCAGTTAGAGCTCAGCTAGACACAAACACTGATAAGGGATCAGCATTACATTTGATATTAATGCCATTTGTAAACGAGATATTGTTTGTATCGAGATCCGTTGAACCACGACATAGTTAAGTCCACGCGTACCTGGCGAATATTCTAAGACGATTTTCTCGAAAGCAAATTTTACTCTATATATTCGACTTACTTTTTCACATAGAATCACCCCCCGGTACAGGCATGGTTTTCGTGATTTTTGGAAAATCGTACAAGGGTCCGCGACAAAATAAGTCTGGGAAGCACTGGTCTAAAATGATTGAAAATCTGGAGGCTCTAATTGTTTTGAGTCATTTCGTCGAGCGCGTGATCTGTCGTAGAAAAATTCAGCAGACGGTGAACCCTTTTCGAAGCTTTCAGAATCGAAGTGGTCATGAAAAACAGAATTGTTGATTGATGCGGTGGCAGTGATTGATATTGATCGCCTGCGATACATTTTTTTTGCAGAAAACTGGAAGAACGATGAGAAAGAAGCGGATTAATTAGCCGAACGATGCGTGATGGCTTCGTCTCTAGGGGGACCGGGAATGGCGTCGGGTGTTCCGACACCACGAAGAGTCAACCTGGAGTTTCCACCACCTCCGCCTTATCCACCTCCTCACAATCAGGTATAATTTGCGGCATGCAACGCTAAATCGTCCGCAATTCACGTCAGGCCACGTACACATAACTCTGAAACGGTTCTCTGCCATCAGACTCGTCCATTGTCTCGCAGAAGAATTTCTTCTTATTCACAATCGTATTTCTATCATTTCCCAGCTTATTACAGCTCATATAACTATCGAAGCGTGTGTTCCTTGCTCCATTACCGATAATTCGTCGCAATTTATCTCTGTTATTAACACGACGCGAATCTGAGGCTCGAAACGTATGGAAATTTTGTAATTGTACATCGTTGGAAATTATAAATAATGTAGACGCTCCCATTAGCAACCAATTATTGCTATTTCTGAACGCGAAGCGTAAATACAGGGCGGAGCGGATAGTACAATCAGGCTGAAGATAATTCCTTATGTAAAAATAAATTGAAAATGTTGAATAACAGTTTTTCGTCTGAGGCCTCGTTTTCCACAAAATTGAATTTGAAGATTTTTCGGGTACGCGTGTACTTGTCGCACTCTCGACTTCACTGATCGCATTATACATCAGTATTTTGATAGTGTCATGAAGGATAATACAGTAGGGCCACGATTAACCGGATCGCGATTATCCGTGGGCTGGATCAACCGAGGTCTCGGTTATCCAGAGTCTCTTGTTTACTAACAACAAACGCGTGTACATATCTTACGATTCTCTTCCGTTCATACCTAAACTAACAGAAAGTTTAGTGATTGTGAAATGCTGATGTAATAAAGCACTTAGTAAGTGCAAAATTAAAAAGAATAGATAAAATTTAAGCAGATATATACTTGGTTATTATTATATTATAAAAGGAAATACATTTTCTAAGAATAAAGAGCTTATTTTGGTATTGCAAATATGTTTTTAATTACGATTTATCCGGGTTGTCTGTCTCTCGGTTAATCCAGATCCTACTCTACATTCAGTTTTACCAGTGTAAAAATTTGTTTATGTACATATTTATGTGTCACGTGGTCCATTCCATAAATAAGTAGATGTTTATTCTTTATAATATTCCGTCAAAGTCCAATCCGCATGGCAGTGAAGTATAAAACCAGTTTTTACCAGTGTCCAAATTTGTTAACATCCATATTTATGTAGCATGGTATCCGTTGCATAAGCAAGTAGTGAAATAAACAGGTAAATAAATGATTAATTATGTCTCACAGATGGCTTGCGCGGGATTGGTGGACCCTGCGTCGGTGGCATCTCCCATGACGAGCTCCTCTCACCAGCATCCCCTTCAGGATTACTCGTACGCTTACTACGAACCTGGTCCAAGTCGTTTGCACACTACATATCCGGCGGAAGTCGGTTTGAATCGTGTGCAGCAGCAACAGCAACAACAACTGCGCCCAGAACCGTTCAAGAGGCACACGTACATGACTCGATACGGGACAGAGGAGAACATTTACGAGGAAATATCGGAAATCAAGTGAGAAACCAAAGAAACAATAATTTATTCTGAGACGAGTCCTGTGCACTTCTTTCCTGCATGCGCTGAATTATAGAAAAGTTCATCAGCAGAAGATTAACCCCTTGTCTGACGATTTTATTACCCTCCAAGTGCGCTACAGTTCACTTTGACTGCCAGGAGGCTGTATTACCTGAAAATTATAAACTTTCTACATTTTTTACAAAATTTGTATAACCCAAAATAATACGCAATTAACCCTCTGACCGCGAAAAGCTTCTAGATACGCCCTGGAAGAGCATCGTCCAATGTGCGAACGGCCACTACAGTGGCTTAGAGAACTAATTATCAGTCTCAAATAACATACTAGGATCCAAGGCTGAGTTAGAACTTAAAAATAAGTAGTAAATGAATAAATGAGGGGATAAATATAAATAATGAATGCAACGTTTAATGATGCGAAAGAGTTAATTTGTTGTTATCGAATCTTCCTAATTCGAAATCCACCTGAAACTGTAGATACTCTGGCTAAATGATCATAGCGGTCAATGCCGGGATTACATACAAACAAGAATTATGTGTTTGCTTGTAAGAGAATTCCAGAATTGGCATACACGAGATGCAGGGTCTGAACGACGTGGGTCACTTGACGGAGACCTTACCATAAATTAGAAAGGGGCCTAGCGTTTATGGTCCGGCACTCTTTGACAAGACGACTCCTCATGAAGAAGAGACCAGCCTAGCTAACGTTACAACAGAATAGATACCGATTTCTTCAATTTAAACTTGGCGTTGATCCTATATTTTATGTTTCACGTTCGTTTTATATGCATTCTAAAGATTTTTTATTCTTTCTGAAAATTCAGCCTATGGGGGAAGACCCTGACAGGAATAGCAATGTTAATTCGTCGCTGTAGACACTTGGTGGTTCGGAACCCAAGCTAGAACTGTAGGTCCCGTTTAAATGATCATAGCAATCGATGCTGGGGCCACATAGAAAGAAGAATTGTGTTTGCATTTTACGAATTTTTTTATTCTTTTTAAAAACTTATCCTATGAGGGAAGACCCTGTTTCGAAAAACGGTGGTAATTTGTTGCTTAGTGGTTCGGAACCCAAGCTAGAACTGTAGGTCCCGTCTGAATGATCATAGCAATCGATGTGGGGGTCACGTACAAAGAAGAATTGTAGTTCGAGAATTTATATGTTTGCTTTTTACGAACTTTTGTATTCTTTGTGAAAATTCATCCTATGTGGGAAGACCTTGGCAGGAAGAACGGTGTTTATTTCCAAGGGAAACGGCCGGGCTTCTTATGGTCGATAGGAGCCCGTACGGTGCATGTAGCATACGGAATTACGTTTCATTCAGCCTAAATGGTTGATGAATACGCACGTTCATTCGGCCGACGCGAAGTGAACTTCACTGACGCGAGTGAATGCGGTTTAAGTGGACAACAAGCATCCAACCACTTGCCCCGATTCGACGTATCCCGGGACCGGATGCCATGAGACAGTGATTAAGTTGCGAACAATAAGAAAACAAGTCGTAGATTGTTCGCAGAGCATCCACGGCCGGCACATAAGTCATGCATCGGGACAGGATAAATGCCCATTCAAATTGAATCCGATTCTCGAGTAAATTACTGTGCAACGTGTTTCACAAACGGTACCGCGGTCTCGCGATTCCCTGCAAACGTTTTACTCCTGGACCGTTGAAGTACCATTTAATTATAAATAGACTGCGGATTTCTATGCAAACATACATTTTTAAACTTCGATACTTTCGATTTCCGTATAGCTGATGAAACGTAACTATGACAGAACTGCATCTGGGGGTTGAAATGTTCGAAAGTGCATGCTTTGTTCCATTTATTGTATAAAATATGCATTCTTCACGAACTTGGATATATTCAGTTGCATGAAGATCCGCAGTCTAACTATAAATAATTTTATGAAGCAGTTTAAGTACTCCAATATGTAATAACTATGTTTCGATAAGCGATACATATATTTGCAAGCGTTATGCACATTTCAATAAATGATTCCTATATTTTAATAATTAAGTCATGTAATACGATAAGCAGTTCACATATTTTAATAAGTAATTCATATGATTCAATACGTGATTCATACACTTTAGTAAATAATTTAATGTTTAAGTAAGTAGTTCATATATTTTCGAATATTACATGTATTTCAATAAATAATTCAGCTATTCTAGCAAATAATTCGGACATTCCAATAAATAATTTGTACACTTTCAATATCATAAAAAGTATGTATTTGCACACAGTTCTGATTCGTATATAGCACGCCATTGAATAGAATGAATGGGGCGAGTGGTGCAACTAATCAAAGGACACATGGAGTACTTGTAAAGAGAAACAAAAAGTGTCTAATGAACATAGATCCTAATATTAACCCGTTAAATATTATAGTCACTTAAAAGTGTCGAGTATACAGGGTGTCTTATTTTATTCCTTTTTTAATCGAAGATGACCTTCACATCTCCGCACCATCTCCACCTATAAATAAACTATTGATACCATGTTACGTTTCTCTCAAAATCCTTCAACTTTTTGTCTGAAATGTTTAACATTTTTATACTGTTATATTGAAATTGTATAAACATGAAAATGAGACATTCTGCAGGTTTTCGTAAGACACCCTGATATAATAATTTATCCGAATACACAGATTCATAGCATACAATAAACATCTACTCTCCAACCAATATGATGGATCGTAGCACACGGTAGACGATTTTTCGAAGCCCATATAAGAATTCTGCTAATGTTCGACAACTCAAACTTGGAACCTAATAGTGAGATTAAATAAGCGATAACAAATTTTTATCGTAGATGATACATTCCTGTAATGAATATTTAAATAGCGCGAAAGAAAATAATATGATTCAGCAACAGTAACGTATCAATAATTCTTTGTGACTATAGTAAACTCTTTCTATGTCGATCCTTTAGGTCCAAGTTGAGTTCACAAACAATATTCCTCTTTACTTTTGTTTTCTGAGTAGCTGTAGATGTTGCAAGGAGTCACGTACTAATTATCGTAACTCATTTGCAGACGTGTCATCTTCAGGTTCTCAAACAATATTCTTCTTTACTGTAATTTTTTAAACGATTACAATTTTACACAGTGTACACTCCATTTTCTTAGTAGCTATAACTGTAGCGAGGATTCATGTACTAATTATAATAATTCATCAGCAGACAATGTCATCGAGCGTTGCACGGGTCAAGAAGGTCCCTGGTGGCGGAGGAGGTGCGACGAGTGCAGTCACGGCATCGTCGAGTACTCGGAGAACTGAACCTGAGCGTGGAGGCGATGCTGATGCCGACCGTGGTCGATAACAATGACGAGGATGAGCCTCAGGATCAACGTGGAGCATCCACGGAGGAACTGCTGTCTTCGGTCAGCCCCACCGACGACCTTCTCTCGCCTGCCGGCTGTGACCTGGACAGCGGCTTCAGTGGAAGCTCCAGTGCTAGTTACAGGTCCATAGAAATTTTCTTCCATGATAGAGGCCAACTGAAACGACAAGTCAAGGTTTCTGGCTGTCGTTTTTTCCCCCCGTTGCTCGACAACTGAAGCTTGAGACATGAAGACATAGTGAGAATAACTGTGGAGATGTAGACAGATTTCATTAGAGACAAAGGATTATTAACAGTGACAAAGTTCAGTAGAATGTACGATCAGTCAGAAAAGTCTACATACAGTATGTACATTTGTTTAACCCTTTGACTGCGGGCTGCTTGGAAACGAGGCGAACGCTGCGTGCGGCCGAGTTGCAGTAGTACATAGTGAGACATTCCACTGAACGCCGATGGGCGTCGTCAGTACACGATAGCTGTTTTGTTAAACGTCTGTAAGCGCTGATACCAGTCAAAGGGTTAATTGCAGAGAATACGGGTGCTGCGACTGCTCTCAATTGCTTGATTCTCATTTAAGTGTGTTCGTCTGGGGTATGTGGAATACAAAATATAAAGAAATGTAACAGGGAATTAAGATTTCTGGAAAATGAACTATAAATTCTGTGTGTTGTGAATGCTGAAAGGACTACAGAATTTGATATTACAGTAGGAACGTACAGATTAGGCTGTTCAAGGTCATAACTCTATCTGGAAATTTACTTCCTATTTTTTAATCTGAACTTCAACTTTCGTTACATTATAGTAACTGTAGCATTGGTAGAGTAAGACAAAGGAAAAGCTGAATTATACATTAGGAACTGACATTGCGAAGTTTGATTAGTGTATTTCTATTGTAACATAATTGTGGTGTTTTGACAATTTTAATGTAACTACAGTTTTGTGTACATGTAAATTACAGTAGGAATACTATTAATGTTGTATTTTAAACAAATTTGTTAACACTACTTGATTTATAATAGAATATTTACAAACAGGGCATTCATGTTATCTATGATAAATAGGGAATTCTTGAGGTGTTTATAGATTATTGTGACTGACTGTTTCACTTATAGCTAGGAGGACATGAAACACAAACAAGGGATTTGTCTCTACCTTCAGGTCTGAAGCTACAGTTGTCAAACAATAGTAATTACTATTATATTTTATTAATGCGTTACAGTTCTTTAATATTCACAGTTAATTACAATTATGTATAAATATTAAAACATGTCACAGGAGAAACTTGGAGAACTTACTCCTAGGACTCAAGAAAATGTCAGTGTTATTCAACTATAAATTGTTATTAATTAGGACTGAAAAGAAAACTTCCAATCTCTAAGGTGCATTGAATTTGATTGAATATAATAGTTTAGGAATCTCAATTTTCCCATTTATAATATTATATAGAAGTTAGTTCATGCACAACTCCATAAACAGTTAGCATGTTAATACACAGTGGTTCTGACAGAAATTTGTAATTATGATCATTGAATGGCAATGGACAGCCAAGAATAAATACTATTGAAAGAGAAATTTTGTTTAAAAGCTCTTATACTCTTCTCTTTTGACGGAGATTTACTTTATTCCTTTAAAAATTGACGATAACAAGAATTTTTGAAGTTTTTCACTATACAATTACTATTAAATTTTTATATATTTTTTAAGTCAAAGCTGTTATGAACAAAATCGTCCGTCGAAAGAGAACTACTATTTTTCTGAACGTGAATTTCGAATATCAAGGTAGTACGGTAAGTATAGTCTGAGACATCATGTTTGGCAACGTCTGCCAACGCATAGCTACGTAAGTCCACTGCAAGCGCTATAACTCCAAGAATATTTTAAAAATCCACATGGGACTTCTGCACACTAATTTAACACTTCAAAGTATTATTTAAAACAATAAAAAAAAATGTGCAGTACGATAACCACTTAAGATGCTAACGCAGTAAAACGATTCCAAGGGACAGAGGAATAACGTTTCCCGCTGTTGTTTGCTTAGGTCCGGATTAGGCTCGTTGAGGAGAGGAATGGGAAAGACCAGCACTCCAGAATTAGCCGGCGGTCAGCGTAAAACGAAGGCCGCTATGATCTGGAAAAAGGGTTGGAAAGGCTGGAAGAAACTGCATTCTTTCGGTAACAACAGCAACAAGACTGGTGAGTCATTCTTACCACTGATTACGTGTATGTACGTGTGCTGTGGTGTCTCTGAAACAGCTTTATGACCGTTCCGTGATATCAGCGCGTGTCTTTCACACGGTTTGTCCGCGGGGACACGGCGCAATCGCCGGAGATCGAATATTTCTGGACGATAACTCATTGAGCTCCCTTTTAGTGCTCGGTGGAGGAGGGTAATAAATGCCAGGAAGGAAAGTGCAATGGATGGTGGTCAAGAAACGGTCACGAACTACTCATGACCACGAATTAATTGCGCTCGTGGCTGTGAGTTTGTTAAAGATTCCGGTTGAGCGACACGCGTGTCACGAATGCAAAGAGTCAGATAGAGAAAGAGATGTTTGAAAGTGCTGCTCCTTTTCTACTGGTGTTTAGAGAAGCATACCACGTTCGATGACACACCACAGTGGCGTGTTTCGACCTAAACGGTCGCTTAGCGGATAGCCACTATAGCAACGCGTGGTAGCTCAACAGTTAATTGTTACATCAGGAAAACAGTAACAATCGATTCGAACCGAAAACTATGACAATTCCAATTTATTCGATGCTTTCAGATGGTATAAATGGAATGCAGGACATTGTGCATTTATGTCCGTGCGGAAGACGCCCATAGGCGGTCAGCGCGTATACGTTTAAAGTAAGCATGTGTTGCTTCCGCACGGTGTTTAACGGTATTCTATAAATTTTGTTGTTGGCATTTAAAAATTCTGTACAGCAGTTTTAAGATTTATTAAACAGGGAATGATGTAAATCCGCTTCATTTTCTCGGTTTAAATACATAATAATTCTTTTAAAGGTGTGTAGACACAGTTTATACACACAGGGCGTTGAAAAATGTCTAACAAGGTGACTACTTGTTTTTCGCATCACTGATTTCGTTGAAATTGTACACACTGGTAGAATTTTGTGTGCAAATTATAGGATCCACCTTTAAAGCATTTTTGAGAAATTATGTTTCATGAATTTCAGCTAATTCTTCTTATTTTACTTTTTCAATTCTATATACATCTAAAGACACCTGTTTATTTCACCGTGCCTATGTCTGTTTATGTTCTCAAGAGTCCAAGACCAAACAGAACATTCGCAGTGGCACCGAAAATAAAACATAACATTTTGTTTATACACCCTTTGGTGACCTTGAAGAATTTGGTATTGTAGGTCGTTAAATTTGTCTTTAAAATAGCTATCACGTGCAGACAAGTAAAACACAGCATTCCATTTAAGAGAAACAAAGTCGACCTTGTCTCATTAACTCTTCCAACAGAATAAAACTATTGTTCCCATACGCTGGTCCCCACAAAACTATGCAACTTTTATAGGAAACATTTTTATAAAACTTGAACTACATCAGAAATAATTCAGGTGATATAATTAAGTGAAACATCCTATACATTAATGCATACACCTGATTGTAACTGGTTTTCGAGATATTGCGCTCAGAAATTTCCCGCCGGTGATCTCTGAAAGCAATGATGTAAAATCTCATGCAATTTTCATATAAACAATTTTTTGTGCGTTCATCGTCCTCAAAGGGTTAAGATAAGAAACTCTGAGGCGTCTCCGCGGATTGTTTAACCCTTTGCGGATTGTTTAACCCTTTGCGGACGACTGACGCATATATGCGTTCATCGTGCTCAAAGGGTTAAGATAAGAAACTCTGAGGCGTCTCTGCGGATTGTTTAACCCTTTGCGGACGACAGACGCATATATGCGTTCAAAAAGATCGTTCACTGTGTGCTACACGCGTTTACTGTACGCTTTCAACCTATATATTTAGACGAATCATCATCTTTCCTTATTTCATTAAAATATATATGTCTCGTTACATATTTTACAATATTAAAAGACTAAAACAACCAAGCAATCGACATCAAATATATAATTATAATTAATTATTGAATTAAACACGTGTTCTACCACGGAAAATTTCAGCACATGGTGCACGATTTTTCCCCAAGCTTTCCGGCCTCAAAGGGTTAAACAATCTCTTTCGGATTTCGACCGTTCCGTCGGCCAGGTTTCGAATTTCGTAACGCGTCCCCGCTGGAAGGCAGAAAACGCAACGTTTTCCGCAGCCGGTAATCAATCGTCGGGAATAACCGCGTGCACGCAGCGCTCGAATCATCGAGCACCTTTTGTGCGTCTGTTTCATGGCCCTTTGTCGCGCATAACTGCACAAGTATGCGCAGGCCTTTCTTTCATGAGAACACTGGCCGGGGTATGACGCAAGCGTTTCGCCCCGTGTGCATTTGGCGCACGAACAGAGTTAATTATTGGTACTTGGATGGGGTCAGCCGCGGGGTCACTCGGTGGAGAAGCAGATGCGAGACCACGTGCACGCCCTTCTCTTGCCGTTATGATCTCTTCTTTCTCTTTTCTCTCCTTCTCCCCATCGTCGTCGCTCCTGCTTCTCCCTCCAACACCGACTGCTTCGTGGATACGCGAATTTCGTACTTTATTCAATTTAAACATTTTCATTTTCCAAAGTGATTTAATGGGTATTCTACCTCCTCCGCCTGTTTCGAGGATATCTTTTGATATTTTCTTTCTTGAAACGTTAAACGACGTATTTTGATGAATCATTGTAGATTTGTGTACGTTCATAATGTATTCACGAATTTTTGTACTTTGACGTGATTTAAACTAAGTGTTTCTAACTTGTGAGTTTGTGAAATCATAGGGTTCCACCGATAAAATTGGGAGTCCCACGATGGAATTAGTTTTTGAGATCTAGTTAACAGTTTCAAATGTGTATTAATCTGCTTTCTTGTATTGTCGATCAACTAGTTTAGATTTTTTATGTCAACGTGGGAGAAACGCTGTTATAGTCATGAAACTTCCCAATTTCATTGAAAGTATACGATACGCCTGTAATAAACGTTTGAATATTTGTAAACAATATCTTTGTTTGTTATAAATATTAGAAAATCCGTCAGGAAATCTTGCATCGCGTTGACATTTATTCTGCAAGTATCTTGTAGCTCACATTGTAATTATTTATTCGTCCCTACGTTGCTCATTTATTTATTTACAATACTCATAAATTTTCTTAAGTAGGCGAGCCTTTGTATAAGTCTCCGTACGGACGATTCACAATCTTCTCCAAAAGACTTCGAAGGAATTCATAATATATTCTTCTTAATCTCGTTAAACGCACTCTACAAGGTGAAACAAGATTCAGATGCAAATCAAGGGGCACAAGTTCAAGCAGGTTACAAGTATTCTTGTGTTACTAACCTTGGAAGGCAATTTATCAGCGAGGAAAAGAAGTGGAACGTATTCTTTCTGATTATGCTGTTGGTGCATCAAATGACTAAATCAGAGGGCGTGTTTAGGATCCAAGTGTGGGACGATGAATGGACAGATTGTTCAGAGTGTGAAAGGAGGCGAAGAAAGGAGTTAGGGTGAAAAAAACGTAACGACGTCTGTAAGAAAGTCATTCTTTTGGCCTATTAGTAACATCTAAAAAAGAAATTCGAAGATCTGTATTCATTGTTAACAGTTTGACTGCCACGCTGTATTAGTTAAAAATGACAATGTCCAAAATTTTTATACAAAAGTATACTCTTTATAACATGTTCATTGTTACGCAGTGCTATGTGAGACGAAGCTTCAAATATTGCTGAATTAAATAAACCTGAATTTTCCAAAAAATGTCGAGTGTTGTCAATATCAGAATAATAGTAGAAAAAGATCAAGTATACAATCGTATAGTTCAATATTTTTATTCTGAACAATGTGTATTCAAAAAATAATTTTATAATGTGTTTATCTAGCAACAGCAATTTCCACTATAGCAGTCAATGTGTTAATCAATAATATTGGTTACTTTCATATTTCTTTTTTTGGTGCTGACAGACTTTATTATATATACTTATGTATTAATACTATACATGATCAAATAAATAATGATTAAAACTACGTAAACATACAAGATGTGTTGGAACAAGTGGTACACTCGAGCACAACGTGATTCTACATAAACAAAATGGAAATATAGAATAAAATATGAAAATTCTCATAGATAATGGTTTGTGGAATGTTTGCCGTGTCTGGCACGTTCAGTGTCTGAAGATATGAATGGACCTTTATTCAGAAATAATTTCGTCCGGTAGAGTGAACTCCATGCAGCAACCATGTTCAGCGCACAGCTCTGATCTTTCACGATCGATCGCGTTTAGCAGAACGTCAGATGTGGTACAGCGTTTTTTTACGATGGCAAATCCTAACGATAGCATGCTGAGATTGTGAACGAAGGGTCGTGGTGTGGGATAGGGGCAGATGTTCAGAAAAGAGCAGTCTCTTGGAGAACCATATGGTTTCCGGGATCCCATCGAGATCGTCGAACGATTCAGGCCTACCCTAATCTCCAGACCGAACTTGGAGGACACTCGTACCGCTTTAAACAATACCAGCCTTGTGATGACCAACGGATGTTACTACTTTTCTCGGAATTTCAAGGTGAAGTCGACGAACTCTGTAATCACGGTAAAAGCACCATTCCGTTCGGGACAGAGGACAGCTATACCGGGTGTCTCCAGACGAAAGGATCAATTTTGGATCTGACAGGACATTTTGAGTCAGGTCTGTTGACACATTGCTGACCGGTTACGGGTATACTCGTGTTTGCGCATACAGCAACTTCTGCAATTATTAAAGTACAAAATTGCGTCTGTTTCCATTACGGTATCGATGATTGTGTTTATTTGGATTTGTGCATTTTAATCCTTAACTACGGACGCGGAGTCTGACAGACTCAGATACAAAAAGAAACGCGTTTTCATTTCTTTGTAGTTTTTACGGTCATCTGTACGTAACAGTGAGACATTTTCTAATAAAAATGTTTAATACATGTTATGTCTCATTTCTATCTAACAGTCATTGTCTTCATAATTTATTAATATACAAACTCCATGATCGTATTAATGTCCAACGACTGGGTGTCAGTAGTTGAGGGTTAAGAGTTAATTATGAAAATATCCGAGGACACGCGCTAGTTTTTGCATAAAACAGTCTGTCGACAATGTGTTAAAATTTTCACAAGCTCTAACTGAAATCTGAAAATGGTTGTCGTAGAATTTTGTCATTGAAACAAGGTTAAAATCTACATTTAATTTGTCACTATCTGTTACTTGAAATTATAGTAAATCGGGCCACCAGGAATTATACAGAGAAACAACTCTATACACTGAGAAATTGCTGAAATTCATTAACTGTAGGTATATCTGACAGCAGAAATCAGTGAGAACAGACAGCGTGTAGCCTGGATCTGACAGCCAAAATGACAGTTTACGTAATCGGTCTCTTTTAATTATGGAGAAACGCAATACTACGTCATCAGCTGACAGCTGTGTCTCATGAAAAGACGTAGTATTTATTACATCAACGGCTGCGAAGGTGATAATAGTATTTTGACTCTTGATCTTTATACATTTACATGTATATTTATTTGTACATCTAGTCGTATCTACATTGCACGTAACATGTGTAAGAAAGTTAACAACTTTCATAATGAATTAGCGTCGTTTAAACGAAAAATACTCATGAATTTGATTTATTACGATTTTACATGACACACAGAAGATTTTAATAATAACTTTTCAAAGAAATATCCACAGATATAAGTACGTTTATTGGAACTTCTTACTATCTGATCTCAAACTAGAAACCTTAAATTAAGGACACCCTATACTTTCTTCTTAAAAACATTATACTTCTCTCCACTTTCTACGCGCGTCATAAAAAAGTCATAAATTATTTTAACAGATTAAAAACGAAGTCCAAAAGGTTCATATTTCAAAAACTGATCAAATCTTACTGTGTTCAGAATTCTAGGAAAGGTACAGTAGGACCTCGATTAACCGTACTGCAATTAATAAAAATCGAGTCTTATTGTTACCACGAAAATATACAGGGTGGTCCACGCAACTGTTACAAGTCATGGCTCTTATCTCACAAAGTATAATATAAAAAAAAAAATGTTAAAGAAAAAAGATGAATGATTCAAAGAGTACTGTATCTGTAGGAGCACATATTTTTTGCAAGTGCAACGATGTGTGTGCATTTAACAATTGAATTATTTTTTCAATTGCAAATGTATATCTTTTTTGCATGGATCGACTCCTCTCGTCATTTTCGAAAAAAAAGTATTTATTATAGTTCTCGTAAGTGAATTATGGTGATCACTGGTTATTGTTGCAGAGTGTAGTCTTATCTGTTCTGTTAGACCTACTAAGGAATTTTTTTAATGGTATAAATTTGAGTACACACCGTCACTAATGATAATCGCAGGTTGCAACTGACACGGGATGACCAATTTTCGGATGATCGGTTTGGATGATCGGGGCTCTACTGTATTTCGCTTCAATCACGATTACGTTAGCGAGATACGTGGAATCGCCGGCCAGGGAGGCAAACTTCCTTAAACAGAATAATGTATGGCTTGTCCTCGATAGTGTTTGATATTGAAAGGAATAAGAGAAGCCGAAGGTATGCGAAAAGCATCGACAGAAGGTGAAACGCATTAGGAACCGAGAGAAAGGCGCCAGACGAGACTCACTGCTATTATCGAGATACTTTATTGGTACTCGTTTCGACAGCGTGTAATATTCGTATCGTAATCGATCTACTCGATACCGTGATTCCCTTGCCTCGAAACGAGTCTATGATCAGTCGATTCCGTCGTTTCTTTCCGTCAGGTCTGCCGATTTTTTTCATTAGTATCGTAATACACCGACGTTAAACCGCGATTGCAAGAAACATAATCCAGTTTCGTAGCGCTGATTGCATCTTTCGATGATCAACACGTTTCACTGCACCGATTTCGAAATATCTTTTCAATGTGTGTCGATAGATTGCCCTTGACGTTAATTGAAAGACTGTAATTAAACATTTAAATATTAGCCAGTTATTTTTTTAAAAAAAAATAAATACATTTGACACGTTGAACGCCGCGTCAGTCATCGGTGACTGACACCTCAAATTTAATTTAATTAAATAATTATTGATTGTCGCAGAATTTTGAGCAAACTTCGTACGGAAACAATACTGTAGGAATGGAAGAACACGATCAAGTACTCAAATGTTTTTTTTTTCTTTATGATTTATATAAAATATAGTAAATTATATCGTGTCTGATTAGGTATGGCCGTTTTCACTGTGATGTTCGACGTGGTAATGGAAAGTATCAGGTTGGCTATTAAATTCGTGACCTTTCGAATCCCTTCGCCTCAAAATTCACTCAGTTCGATTGCCACGGAATCGAAACATTAGGAGAACCATAGTAAAACATCATCGACTCCAATGGAAATTACTTTGGTCAAGAATTATTAGTTGAAAGATTTTAATAAACGTTCTTACGTAAATGTTTCGAAGGTCGTGAATTTAGTTGCCAACCTAATATGTTAGATTGTTCTAATATGGGAGTTTGTAAAGCAAATATGTGAAGAATTAATTTTTTCTTTGACACAACTCAGTAAAATGTTGCATAATTTATCATGGATATAATCTTGGAAGTATTTTATTTGAATTTTTAAAAATGTGTCTGTGTACATTAAAAATCGTCATTTTTTACATGCCTGTTTTGAGAATGAAATAACTGGAGCCATTTACTTCATTTAGAAAGCTGTGATATGCAGTAGTCGCTAGAGAATATCTTAATTGTTTGTTTAGAAATACAGTATACGTAAAGAAGGTTTGCTGATAACCATCAGTTGGAAATATTTCCAGCTTTATACTCGTTTTCTGAAAATCGACAAATTTCAACGATTACACCGCTTTATTTCCGTTACAGTAAAAGCTAAGCTGCTGACAATTTTACAGGTGTTTAATAAGCATCTAATAAACCTATCGAAGCATAACCACAGCACAGCATATTTTAAAATCTGGCCACTTGTGTACTGAAATATTTTCTCCAAAAATTTACATATAATTTCAAAATTCATAAATCACATTCAGATTATCCGAACTCCTTATTAATGCTCTGGTATGTACAAAAGATACCAAAAACAGCTATAAAATTTTCAGACCTCCACACGTACCAATTTACGAGATAAAAGAACATGAACGTTGCCAATTAAACATGTGCAACACTTACAATAAAAGAGACAACCCGCAGATTGCAGATCCTTACGCAACGTAGCACATTCAAGCGCACGAAAGATATTTTCTAAGCTAATTGAAATCAGAAATAAATTTTGTAACAACTGAAGCGGAAAATATAGTTCCGTTGAGATTCCATTTCTTCAGATACATTTAAATAAAAAATACCGAAGCCTGGAAAATATACATTCATGTAAACATCCACGGTTTCTTTACAGTTGTAGATTACTTTACAATTCCTGGAAAGCAGTTAACTTTTATTAGGTTGCGTGTACGGTAACATCACAACTGAAGCATCCTACACACGATGAGACTTGCCTCACCGCGTGCCTCGGGGCCAGGTCTCATGTGAGGCGGCGTCAGGCATCATGCTGCCTACTCTGACACTCGATACCGTATCAGTAGCAGGCCCCAATTGCAATTTTGTCTCGCAAAGGAAGATATTGAAACGTCATTTCACTGCTTCAAAAGTGTGCGTGGCACTGATACAGTATCAAGTGTGAGAGTAGGCAGCATGATGCCTGAAACCGCATCGCATGAGTCCTGGCCTCGAGGCAAGTATCATCGTGTGTAGGGCGTTTGAGACCTGGCCTCAAGGCATGCGGCGAGGCAAGTCTCGTCGTATGTAGGGCGTTTTATTGGCGATGGCTTCGACGGCGTGCATGACTCGTATCATGATGGATCTATTCTCTTCGTCCCGTTGTTTGATGTACTCGAAGATCTGCTCGATACGACGATCGATCCGTGACTCGTAATCCTCTCGATACGATGGGTTCGATACCCGGGTTCTCCTCGACTTTCTCGGCCTTTCTTCATCCTCGTCACGCGCCGTTTGCTCTTTGTCCCTGGTGGAGTCGACCACGTTGCTTCCTCGTACCCTCGATAAATCCTTCGAGCAATCCGCTTCTGACGTCACCTTTTTGATCGTGAGCTCCGTGGCACGTGGTAGCCGCGACACCAATGTATTCCTCGACTCGCGTTTCTTTCTGGCGTAGTTTCTTCTCACTTGCCTGGAAACGGAGGAGTGTTAGCTGTGTATTGGATCACCTGATCAAATATAATAACGACTTCGATTAGATTCATTATTACATTGGAGGGATATGTTGGTTATATACTACGATGGAAGAGGGTATCCTCTATTTAGAAACTGTAAATTATGCAGTGGATCAGTGATGGCCACCGGAGCTGCGGCCTTCCCCCACTCTAGGTCCATTCCTCCCGTCACAGCCTATATGAGGAGAATGGACCTAGAGTAAGGTGAGACCCCCATGAAGCTACCTGCAGTGCTGACGAAACATCAGAACATAACTCCGCAAGAATACGACAACCAGAAGCCTCTGACAACTATCAATACAGAATTCTGTCTGTCCAAAGTGATACACAAAATGGCCATTTTATAATCCTCCCTCCCGTCTACCAAGATCATCGTTCTTTCACGGTTACTTCCGTACTTGGTGGTGTCCTGCGACGCAAGCCTCTCAATTTGAATCGCCCTGTTGTCGTGGAACGCCCGCAGCCTTTGGTCATCGAGCAAATCGTTCCTCCGACATTCGATTTCCGGGTTGGATCCAGCCGGAAGCGCGTCCACCGACGAGGTGGACTCTTCCGGTGTCACGGAGACACAAAGGAACTCGTGTGGATCGATGTAGTCGTCGTGGTTCGGGATATCGTATCCAAGGACCTCGTCGATCGCGCTGTAAAACGGCCAGGAGACGTCGTCCGCCTTGTTTCTGTCTCCGTGCACCGGGTTCTTCAGTTCCTTCAACAGATCGCTGTGGCAGATGCATACTAACAGGACGGGTGTCTCGAAAAATGGGCACTCTTGTGACCCTCGTGTTTATTCGAACGTTTCTGTTCATATTCAACCGTATGGTACGATGACAAATTTTATGATCGGACCTTGAAGACATCGTGTAGGTGTGTTTTCGGTTATTACTATGGGTACTAAGCTCAAGGTCGTTTGGAAGTTACGATATTGCGGGACATCGAACTTATCATTGCACTGCGGATGTTTATGCAAATATACATGTTTAGACTACAATATTTTCTGTTTTAATGTAGAACAGTTAAAGAAATAGAACTTTTTGGAAATTAATGGGTTGTTCGGGAAGTTCGAATCATTATGCGATAGGTGGACTTTATTTATTGAAACTGAAAAACGCTTCAAACAATATAGACGCTTAATTCGGACAAGTACTGTTTCCAGATGTGACCATCAGATACAGCAATTAAGTAAAAATATCCAGAATTTTTCAATAGGAAGCGAATCGCATTCTTACTAGCAGACAACGCTACACCACATGTTTTGACAAATAATTGTCCAAAAATTGTTAGAGCTTGCTTTAAATATCTAACTCCATCCAGCATACTTATTAGACACGGTAGCTTCTGATTACCATTTGTACAGGTATTTAAATGCATTTTTTAAATACATAAAAGTCAATAATCTAGAGGAGTGGAGAAGTCATTTGGCAAAATTCTTTGTTTAGATAAATGAAAGCTTTTTTGAAAATAGAATTACAAAATTATCAAGTAAATGGCACAAAATAATTGAATGAAAAAAGATAAAGTACATATTTTATACAAAAATTTTCCATTAAACTTTTCATTACATTTCGCTACGAACTTTCCGAACAACCTAATATATTTTGCGCTTAAATATTATGAAATGTACGTTTTATTTCGTTTACTTTAGAAATTTGCATCCTTCAGGCATGTGAACATGTAAAATTGCATGAAGTTCCGCAGTCTGTTTGTCGTCAACGTCGGTTATTGCGGCGTAAGTAAAAGATATGTGGTATCATTGAGAAAAATGTTGGTTGAAATTTAGAAAAGAATGACCTTCAGAGAATGTTTGTTTTCGATCATCGTATTTGCTATTGAAGTAGTGTAACTGTTTCCTGAAGAGTAATTTTTTTATGTGTTTCAAAGCAAAAGAGATGTTTGGACGTTTCTATATTCATGTCCCAAATTGTAGCACAGCCAGAGAAATGACCTTGAGCAGCCTAATCTAGCCATCTGCACAATACTAAACAACTCTAACCTGGTTCGATTAACCACTTGGACTCAAATGACGAGTCTGTCTCGTCATAGAAACCTAATAGCAAACATACAACGACGAGCTACACTTGCCATAACGTTTTCGCAAATGTACAAATTTTGTATTGATGTGAATATTGTACTCAACTTATCACTTGTATTCCGTCTTCATATTTTTATTACCTTCTTTTCTTTGAAGAAAACACGAACAATAATTTGTTTATTAAGTAAATAGTTTTGTAATATGTAATTTGGTGTTTACTGGGTTCTGTTTTATGTATATGACGCATACGGTGCGTCATCGATTCCGCGTATAAAAAATTCGCTGAGGAACCAACAATACACATGTTGCGTCATCTGACTGGAACAAAAATTATCTAAAAATATTCTACATTTTTCACCTTTCGAACCTTGTCACTTATCTTATTTGTCAATATAAACAGGCAACAAATTCCTATTCCTCTGGATCTTATGTCAAGATCCCGGCTTCGTTACGTTATACGTCAAGGGGTTAATAGTGACTTCGCATCAAAATACCTGAAGCGTTTTACAAGACATCAAGGTGAAAGGCGGATCGTATTAAAAAAAAACATAAATTCGGTGAGGTTCACGCGGCGCTTTGGTAACGTTCGTTTTCTTTGATATCTTTTCATTCGGGACTTATCTAACCGAAGGGGAGAAGGAGTGCGTTTATTATCCTTGTTCACGTGGCGAAGGAACACAAACGGAAGACGGCGAAGCGGTGTAACGCGAGATAAACGAGGTAATCGCGGTTTAATCGCGGCGTAATAAAAGGCATCTGCCTCTCGTCTCACTTTATACTGCTGCAACAGGTTCGACCATTTCTTCTTCAGCACCCTGTAGTGCACGTTAGCCATTATGGTCGGAAACTCTTCTCGCATCTGTTGCAGTATGTATCTGGAACAGGGAGAAAAATCCTGTCAATTCGATATCGGGGATGTCATATTCTTGACAATGGGAAAGAAAACTCGCTTTGTTGCGCGACTCGCGCGTACTTTCGCGTCACAGCGTTCCAAGAAACGAGCACTGAGCGCACTATTCATGCAGGCGAATAAAATCGAACTATTGTTTTGCTCTTATCTGCGATGTGCGTGTCGCGTGATAAGGGAACGATGAATAATGCGCTGGATGCTCGTGAAACGGAGTAAAATCTTTCTGAACGTTTCTCGTTTTCTTCAGCTTCTGATTTAAGGGGTTATCCTACTATGACCAGCCTGGAAAGTGGGCATAAAACGCGGAAGTAGTAGAAATACGATTCTTCTGATGTTTTGCAGTTTATTGGAACGTGTTTCAAGCTTTCCGTATTTAAAATTGTGTTAACCACTTGCGCTGTAACGACATGCTATGCACGTCGATTGTTATCTCCTCCTAATGTGAAAATTACCTGCACAGCACGTGGAGTAATTTTAGTGTTTGAAATAAGTACGTAGGGTAGTCAGCAAGCGATGCTTTACTGTGTCATGTGCAGACAAGAGCGAATATTGCAAAATTTTATCAGTTTTATATAAACTGAATTATGAGCAAGTCAGTACAAATAATACAATAAATTTAACAGTTTTTTTAGTAAGTATTATTTTTATGCAGATTCCAGAATGGAGAGCGACAGTGTAGCTAGTGATATTATTAGACTATGGTCAAAAAGAAAAGATGTAGTGATATTGTTTTGCCGTTTTGCAGGAAGTGTAAAGTGCTATATGATGAGAAAGCACAAGATGATAGTGAAGATAGCGATATAGTGATATTATTACATTGCTGTAAAGTTTATCTTTCTGTACAAAATTATTTTCTGACTGCTATCGGCGTTCAAGTCGCTCACCGTGTACTGCCGACGCACATAGGCGTTCGGTGCAATGGCTCACTGTGTACTAACTGCACCCGAACGCACGCAGCTTTCGCCTCATTTCAAAATATCCAATATTTTTAATATAACGTTAATCGTATCTATACTTATCTAAACAGTGTGATTATATGCATTTATTATATATAGTCTGTTTAAAATTTTTATAGAAATGATTTCAACTAATAGTTCTAATTGCTTTGGATTTGGTTTGCAAGTGGTTAAAAAATATGAGTATTTGAATGAGATACATCTATTTTCATAAAAAGTATCTTGTCATTCACGGAAGGATGATGTACACGATGTCGCCATGTTCGTCTCCATAAAACAGATCAGCGTCACGTGTAAATAATTTAATGAGCATGAAGATTATTCTGAACCTCATTTGGACCAAGAGACAATGAACTTCTTAATCCTAAAAAGAAAACGTATGTTTTTCTTCAAAATGTAGGTCATTGATCGTTGACTGCTGTCCGTATAATTTTTCTTCCAATTTCCGTGGCAACCGTTAATAATAGTAATCCGGTGCTCGCATCCAATATTTCGTTATTCCGTGCTATTTTAGTACCTACGGATCCAATTGGTATCGTCTATTTTTCGGTTTCACATGTTGCAGCGACGTTTCTGTCGCTATTAAATCTTCGTAACGAATGAAAACGTGTCAAAACATAAAACGATGCTCAATGTGGCTAAAAATTAAGGATACAATCTTCGAACGGTGCGAATGAAAAATTCTCTACCTGGTCACGGACGAACCTGTAAACGTTCCTTCGCTTTGTGGGATACCTCGTGAGACCCAAGCGTTCCGTGCACCTGGCGAAAAGTTTGGATATTCTGGGTAAAGTGCTTCCAGATGGCTACAAAGACCAAATTCTTTGTTTCGTTTTTCTTTCTCGCTTCAATGAGACAGATTTATCGCTCCATCGGTTTAAAATGTTTGTGTAAGACATAAATTTCAGACTCTCTTGTTTTCTGTTCAATCGCGAAAAATTCCAGGACAAAGTGTACATTTTTTCACAGTCTGCAGGGCTCAAAGGGTTAGGTACCAGATCATCCGGAAGTAATATCGTTTTTAAATGTGACCGTGCGTAAATAATTCAAGAATTGCACTCATTTTTAATTATCGATTTGTCTTCGTATCCTTGTTTGACTACTTTAACAATTCTTCAATTCAATTTTCAAGAAACTTCTATGGTTTTAAAACAATTCATTTTAAATCTGCTGCAACCGATTAGTACGGTTGCATTGTTTGTTAACAAAAAGATTGTCGAGCCACCTGAATAGGTAGTAGCTGATACGTACAAGTTTTCAGCTACTCAAACACCAACATCTAATTTACCAAATTTACAGGTCTTTGCTGTGATAGTCTAAATTTTTATTAAAAAATTCAAAACGACGAAGATAAGAAGAAATTGTTTACATAAAAATTGCATAATACACGTGGGCAGTTCTATTGACGGTGACGAACTTTTTTTGTAAATTATTAATTTAAGAAATATGGAGGCTGAGATCGTTTTTCTAAAATAGTGTAAACTAAGTATATCTAGAGTAGTTTAGTCTAAGTAAAATGTATAGTTCCATTTAAAAATAGAACGACATAACTTATGGGATGATCTCACAGGTGCTCCAATTGTATAAACAGTCATAAGAGTGTCTGGACATTTTCTTGATTGGGTTATGATTTTCATTAGTTCTTCCATTTACCCGGAGTCCACTATAGTAAAGAAAATGTATCGTCATCAATCAGGAATACAAATTTTATATAAAACATTATTTATCCGTTATTTATTGTATTAATCTTCGTATCAATTAAAAATATGTATTATATTAACGTAGGTATTAATAACGTTCTTTATTGGACACTCCACGGTATATCAGCAGCAAACGAGCAAAACGTAAACGATGCTCAGCTATAAAAAAATTTCATCATTTCCCATCGAAAATTACCTTGAAACGCTGTCGTTCGACGGGACAAAACTGAAAACGAGTGACATTTAAGTCGTGGCCTGGGTACTTACTCCCATCCTGCTTGAGCGGAATATTTGCGGCCGGTGAAGAGCTTTCCATTTTCCTTTCTGAGCTGAATGAACCGGCAGGTGAGATTCTCGGTCCCTGTGGACATCCGTAAAAGGAGAAGGGTGGGGTAGATACACGTGACTATTGTAGGGCCGGCAAAAGAAGGGACTGGAAGACCTCCCACCAGACGACTTGTTCGGGGGAATCCTTCCCTCAGTCGGCTTTTCAGCTAATGCCTTGGACGCTCGGACAGTAGTGACGGATTTGAGTTAATCGCAAGTTTTCATTAGTACCGTTCAACTCTATTGAAATGAACTTTTTTTGACAAACATGTACCCGGTGTGACAGCTACGATGATACAACCGAGTAAGGCAAACTTTCTCGAGCAAGAATCCTAATATTTTGCCCGACAACTGCACTGTATAAAAACAAACCTGTTCACATAAGACTAGTAGACGGTGGAGCGCATAGTAAAGTAAGAAATGCAGTGGTGAGAGAAGGCTAGTGGTAGAGTTACTATACCACACTGCTATCCTGCTATACCATACCAGTTACTAGCTTTACTACTCTACCAAGCACTTGCCCCATCGTTTATATGAATACAGTAACCGGATTTATGCTACTAACCTTACTGTACCAATGTAAATTATATATTGGTTAAGTCAAAAATGGAATAATAGAACACGTAAGCAAGTTACTTTCGCCAGTTTACTTTTCCCTTTACTCTATCAATGTAAACTAGACCTGAGAGCTCTCGCTGCCGGTGTGGCGCCCCCTTCAAGTCACTTCTTTCGCCGTCCGGCGTATACCTGTGTGACGTGCGATTAATGTCGCGCGGCCGTCGCAACAATTCCTATCAGACACTTATTATACCGAGGGAGGAATGTTGTCGAGTGAACCAGCCGCGACGATGAAAAGACAGTGGGAGGAATAACGATTTGAACGTGCGTAATTGAATGCCGCCGCTGGTGGAACAACACGTGGACGCGGCAGGCAGCATTCCATTTTACGCGTTTCTTCGAATCGCTCGTGTGCATCGAAACGGTCTAATTGCAAGAGAGCACGGGGATTGCGATTTTAGTCACAGCACGCGAACGGTACACGCTGTGGCGTGGCCTAAACGCCTCGTTATGCTAATTGGATGAAACGGGAAACGATCTGGGCGGGGCACCGTGAGGGCATCGAGAATACGCTTCGAACGCGTTACGAGTATAAACAAATTTGGGGGTTGCGATCAGTTTTCTTTTTCTTTCACGTAACGTAGCATTGTTTACTGTGACCGTTTGGCCGGGGGACATACAGTTTAGGTGGGTTTTGAAGCGCTAGTTTGTCAACAGCAACACGGAAAGACTGAAGGTCACGCATCTTACAATTGGTGCTGACCGTGGCCGGTGTAGCTTAACCCCTTGCCGTATGATTTTTGCAAAGATTTTGTGCGATAAAGTTTGCTATTCCCGTCCTAGAGTGCCGTGATAAATGAGGAGCGTCTATCGGCACGTGCAGTTCGCTTTTAACAATCCTTTGAAGGACAATTTGTGTTGTAGTGCAAAAATTTAAAGAATTGACACAAAAGCTGGACTCGTATTTGTAACGTAACAATTATATTCTGTGTCACGAGTGTGACTCGTTATTGTATGGCAAAGGGTTAACTACGGCGATCGAACGAGAGCCGGTGTTTTTCTGTGGCAACGCCACCGACTTATACGGAACGTCCCAAAAAGGTTGTACAATCCAAAAACTAGGCTCTTGATGGCAAAATAAATCGAAATGTCCTGTATCATTTTGCAATCCGCGGCTTCGATTTCGAGATATAAGCGACTGAAAATTGAGTATTCGCTATGTGTGCGTGCGCGTTTCTACGCGCGCGGCCGAGCGATCAGCTGACAGTACGTTGGTGTGGCCGGCACTCACACAGGGGGGAGCGTGTAGAGATGCGCACGCACACACAGCGAATACTCAATGTTCAATCGCTTATAACTCGAAGACGAAGCCGCAAATTGCGAAGTGGTAAAGCGGTTTTCGGTTTGTTTCGCCATGCAAAATCTACAGTTTTCGGATTGTACAATCTTTTTGGGATATCCCGTATATTTCTACTGAATTGAAACATAGGTCCCCTCATATGAGGCGTACAAAAAAAGGCGACCAAACTTTAGAAATATGTTCTGAGGATGAAAGGTCATATATACACGAATTTGAAAATTCTTTCTGTCCGAGATATAAATACTTCGCAGCAGCGTTATAAGTATGTTTCATTTACTCTGTAGCTACGAAAGATGTATCTGTACATCTTATGTGCAGACGACCATTATAATGACTTGGAGTTCGTTAATTTCGAATATTTATATTCTGTTATGGTAGAAGCAGAAAGTATTGATCGTTAACATGTATAAAATTACAGAGAAGACGATTGCAATAATCAGTACAGAAAATAATATTGATGCAAAAGGTGAAGAGCAATAATTTGCTGTTATTAATGTAACTTGACTGGTGTTATCACATTCTTAAAAATGATTTATAGAAGAATGTTTTATAATAATTTAGTTTCCGAAAAAGATGTATTTTACTGGGGACTTATCAACTGGTTACTAAATACAGCCTGGATGAAGTATCACAAAACGGTTTCTTCACAAATAATCAGACATGGCTAGTAAATTCATGTGTACTGTTTTATGGTTCGCTAGGTCCTTGTACAACGTATACACTGTTCGTGCAATTGATTTTGCTTGTATAATAAAACATTAAACAAGAGTAGTGTATTATAAAATAAGAGATAAAAGTTCGGTTCAATTCTAAATTCTAGAATTACTATAAGAAAATAAAACTATAATTCAGAACAAAAATGAAATACTTTTGTCACTACAGTGGTTCACAGCACAGGCGATGCGACACCAATGAACCAATATAGTGGCTGTTAGCAGTTTGTGCCTTTCTGCCATATGCATACGCTGTACGCGACTAAATATCTAAATGCATAATCCGTAATAAAATGACTCTTTTCTGATCACCAAATTGTAAAACATTCTGTTGTAAATCTCTTTTCTGTTCAGGAACGTAGTTTAAAAATTATCGTTAGCTGAAATCAACAGATGGCGGTTACATGAACACTTTTTTCTGTGACTGTAAATGTGATGTATGTCACGGACTTAAGTACTCCGCACGCGATGCAATGGATCGTAACACAAAAAAATTCTGAAATGCATTATTAAAATCGAGTACAAATACATTTGTACATTCTAATAATTTGGTGAAGATATAGTTGAAAAGACGGTTGATTTCTTTTATTCATTCGTTTCTTACTCCAAACTCGCGGCTCAATAATCGAACATTAAGTCATGTTTTTCTATCGAAAACATCTCACTACTTGTCTTATGTATGAATGCTCCGGCAAATGGAAAATATCCATAGAAAACCATATACAACACAAACAAAATTAATAAATTATTTGTAAGAATAACAAATTTTTGCTAAAACAAAATTGAACAAAATTTTCCGGTCAGCCTAATAAAATTCAGTTCTCGAGGCCATTATAGTGGCTGCTCGCATGTAAGAAACTATTATTCCAGGCCATATACAGTATGCTTAAATAAAATATTCACGTACATAGAGACACTTTGTACATGTATATATTTTGAAATATGCCTCAGGGGTCGAAAACCACCTGGAGAAGACTCCAAGAATGTGTTGATATTGATAGTGAACAAGTGGAGACTTTTTGAAGACAAAATACATCTCTCACTATACCTTGTCTTATCGCGCTTGTTTCTCTAAAAAAAGTTACTTCCACATAAGCGTTAACATTCTCTTGGAGCATCCTGTATATACACCTTTCATAATCAAAGGGTCAATAACCACGATCCCCAAAAACTCGTTAAAAAACAATTGAAAAACGACCGCGAGAATAAGAAAACGACGAATCGTTCGGACCGACGCAGATCGAGCGAGCGTTACGATGACGCAAGAGACACTCGACTGCGACTCGCACTTGCGTATCGCGATGGATCTACGTAGCAAAATGGATTACGGTGGCTGACGTACGCGGGACGATTAAAACGACAAACGAGTGATCAACGCCTCGACGAAAAAGCCGGCTCGGCCGTGAAAATTCGACCGCCCACCGTCACGACGACGACACGAAAAACGAAAAAGTAAATTGCACCGCGGCGATACGTTCTCCGCGTTTATCCGTCTGCAAGAACTCACATCGAAACTTCGTTTGCTGAGAAGCCTGCGTCATGAGGACAGTTCGATACCCGTTCACCGTGGATGAGATCGACCGCGTGAAAACTTCTCATAGTCGAGATTCTGATGCGTACTAAAATCTAGACCTGTTCTCAGTCCTCGCCGGGGACTAGGGGGAGTAGTACGCGGCGGAGCACGCCGTGGTGGAAGCTGCAAACATAGATCTGGTGGGGACGCTCCTCGCGATACTTGGATGGTATATACGCGAGAGCTCGTCCGTGGAGACGACAAACGCATATAACCGGCCGCCGCTGTTTGGGCGTGCGCCAACCGAGAAAGGAAAACAAACCGCGTCGCCATCTCCCATTAGAGACACACAACACACCACTTTTTCCTCGTTGCCCCGGCAACCGTTTCTCCGATTCGCTGCGTTATCGACTACTGGAAGTTTTCTTAACGGTATCGATCCTCAAAGATCTACGAGAATGTAAAATTCCGACTACGTGAATCGTTTATTCTGGAGATGGTGCAAGATAGAGCTTAATGCCCGAGTAACCAGGAAATGCGGTAGGACCTCGATTATCCGGACTACGATTAAAGGGTAAGGGGAAAAACAGGGAATGTCACAAAACAGATTTATCGAGAAACAAGGTTTAATGAATTTAACTGCATTCTTTATAACGTGAGGTTATACTCCAATTAGGCATAAGAAAGAAATGAGGGTAAGAATAATTTTTATATTATTTTAATTTTTTTTTTAAGTTACATAAAAATGAACATTCCCTATTTTTTCTATTATCTTTCAGTTGGTAACGAGAGACTTACATCGTAACTATATTTCGCATGAAAATGATAATTCTATTTCAGAATGAAAAATATTCTGTGCTGTGAAATTAGGTACACACTGTCACTAATGATAATTTTAGCTTGTAACAGATACGTATAGGATGATCAATTTTCAGATAACCGGTGTTCGAATAATCGATTAATTGAATTGACTTCCGCACAGTCATTTGTGAGACACGTGGTTGAGCATTATCGTACAATTTTGGCTCGTTTTTTCTCATTGTCAGTTTCGCATGCACTTTTAGCGGTTGAAAACATACAATGAACATTGTCCACTATTTAGAAACTATGACCTTCCGCGGATGTAACAATGGCTACGACGGTATGTGTGTTGCGGCGTCTTTACGATTTAACCACTGCGAAAATCTTTTTCAATCGTCACATAGAAATCACTTTAATCGCAAGTTACAAGACGATTCTAAAAATTATCATATTTGTACCTAATAATTAGAGATGAAAAAATTTCCATGTGTTGTTGCTACTGCTTTTCGTTTAACCCTTTGACCGCTAACAGCGCCTGACAGCCGCACATCGTGTACTATCGACGCCCATGGGCGTTCAGTTAAATGGTTCACTGTGTACTACCGTAGCTCTGCCGCACATAACGTCCACTTCGTTTCCAAGTAGCCGCAGTGAAAGGGTTAAATCATGCGGCATCCATCTATCCAATTTCTTTACTTTCCCCGTGGCCTTCAAGCGGTCAAGAATACGTGTATGATGTACCTCAAGTTCTAGTGCGCACTCACGAGATGATTTTCTTCATTTATTGTTTTTAAAACATTCTACAACGTTTACAACAATTTTAAAATATTTCTAAACAATACAGGAAAGGAATACGACGCTACCAACATTGAATTCAAAGACGGTTTCCATAAATACGATTAACTTGTAGCCTTGGCCATCTGCTCCCTTGGCAACACCAATCGGGTGACATATTTCGATCTTGGCAGAATCTTTTAATCCCACCGGAGATTGGCTTACCGCGATCGTTTCGTAACGCAACTGCGAACGATCTTGTGGTGACATTTGTCATCGTTACCATCTAGAAGCACTTTTTAACCATTTTCTGCCTTTCTTGAGCAATACGAGTCCATTTTCTGACAAACGTGTCCCGTTCGGGCTGCGAATGCATACACTTCCGAAACGCATCGCATTTCGTCTGTGTAAGCACCTTGCGTGTCAATATACTGCTTACGCTGAACTCCTTTGCGTTACGAGATACGAATACTGCGTGCTTTTGCATCATTTGTTCTCCAACGCGAATGTTGCTCTTATTTAGGGGAGCCGAGTTGTTGTAATGTTAACCCCTTGCGTTTTTCGATTCTTCTCTTTGATTTCATTTTGTTTTTTTGGTAGTATCGGATAGATTGCGTGTGTTTCAATATTTGAGTATAATTTAAACGAAAGAGCAACATATGTATTTATGGTAAAATATTTCTGTGAAGTATAGATTTGGTATAGAAGAATTGTCGATTTAGACTTTCTGGGCGAAATGCGACGTCGAGTCCGACTCGACATAGAACCGCAAAGGGTTAATCAAGTTGAAACCTAACTCTAGCTCATTTCATTTAACCGTTAAACAGCTTTGACAAAAACGTCAAATCAGTAACAATTGTACATTCTTTTAGAATGAGGTAGTCAGACTGGAGACACAAGTTTAATTTTCAAATTGTATGTCATTAATTACTAGGGGAGAGTTGTTTAAATACATTTAAGATATTTTAATACATATTAAATACATACAGTAGATGATAATTAAGAAATAGTAGTAACATATTTGTATTAGTGGTTCATTGAACTGAAATTGATTTGAATATTTTTTTAAATTATTTAATTTTCTTAATTTTGTCAATCTTCGTTAAATGTTTTTCTTTTGAAGCTCCTGTTGTGTCTCTGTAAGGGCTACTCTAGTAAGCACTGCAGCTTATATTTTTCAAAATTGTTCTTATGTTATCTAATAGACATTTTTGTCAGCGTAAAGTTACATTTAAATATTATAAAAAAAATAATCGCGGGATTATTGCACGCGTTCTATAATATTCATGTATCAGTAAAATCGCCGGTGGCAAAATAAATTTTAACAAAGCTTCAACGGTCGCCAATGTATTAACACGTCCATTGCCACGTTGTATTACTTCAAAACTAAACACTTGTTAATCTTTAATATAAAATCGATATAACTTGAAATTCATAGTTTTGTTTACTGATTCTGTTAGACCTTACTAGAAATATTTATTAATACTATTCGTGGTCGAAAAATCACCCATACATGGATAACAACAGTCAAATTAAAATCTATCCAATATATAAATATATAACACGACTTTCGTTTTTCCCATGGTTCAGTTTTCCCGGAACCGCCCCCGCTACGTGCAGCCGGCCGGGTATACCATTTCCAGCTAATGTCCTCGAAGTCCAGCTGCCGTGATTTTACCATTTAACAATACCCCAGGTCAGAGGATCGTGCTGTACCAGGTCCATCCGGGAGCGTAAGTTCCCCGCGAGCTGGTGGCGCCTCGTAGCGGTCACTCCGAGCAACCGGTACAAAACAATATCTCCGCCTCTATCTTCCTTTCCCCAGTCCAATCATCTTTCTCTCTCCCTTCTCATTCTCGCTTCTTCCGTTTCAACACACGGCCCAACTCCTTCTCTCTTCGTCTTACGGTGACCGGCTGATCCCTCCCTCTCTCTCTATCGCTCCTCCATCCACATGGCGTCTACTCTCTTTCTCTAACTTTCTCTCTCGTTCGCAGCTTGCAGCACCCTCTGTTCCATTCTCCGCGCCTCCGTCTCCCTTCGACCCGGCGAGCCTCCGCTCTGTCTGTCCTTCTCGCTCTCGGTCTCTCCTCTGTGCCCTTCGTTTCCATGCAACCTCCCTCAGTGCGTGACGGGTCCGCGGAGAGTGGCACAGACAGAGAGAGAGCCGCGCGCGCGGCCATGTTTACTCGGTTTCGGTGGCGTTTGTTCGTCGAACGAACGGCGACGCGTCGTTATCGGTGCACGCGATATTAATTGTGCCCGCGGCCGGCCCCGCGAGCACGTGCTCCTCGTGTCTTCTTCGACCCCATCGTCGCGAGTGCGTCGTGCGCGTCGGCGGGCACCCGCGTGCACGTAGCCGGTGATCAGCGAAGAGGACAGCCGGGTGCAGGAAAAAAAAAGTCCCTAACCTGGAGGACGAAACGCGAGGAGGATCGCTCGCCTCCGCGAGATGGAGGAGCTGCACAATGGTGTCATACTGATCAAGTGTAAGTGCACGCTTGTCAATCTTCCCGTGTGGTCTCGCCAGAGTGCGTGTACCACGTTCAACCGGAAACCCTGACGAACGTGGTTACACTCGAACAGTTTTGCCGTTGAAACGTGAAATTTGAACGCCTTATGGAGAGAGTTGTTTAGCGACACACGGTATATTGTCGTCTGTTATGGAATGCCATATACACCGTGAAACTGTAACGCAGGCATGTTGGAGGTTCATCTCAGTGTAGGATGTATGGTGGATTTTTGGAGTACAGGTTCAAATCAGTTTTTTAACTTTTTGTAGTATGTTGGAAGTTTTTTACTATGACACCAAGGGGAAGAGTTTGTAGATAATTTCTAGGAATTTTATTTGGTGTCATAGGTGTAAATACTCGGCGCTGTGACCCCGTCGATGAGGTGTTACGGCGAATAGGTTGAAAAGTTAGGTTGAAAGTTTGTCACAAAATTTGCAAATGCATGCTATACGTTACAATAATTAATTAAAGATATTTGTTGTTAGTTGTAACGTATAAAATATGCTTATAAATATTGTGATAGGACTACACACTCACACTGTATATTGAATAGCGTTGTTACATCATTGTTTCCTCAGCCACAAGGATGTTAGCGCCAGATCGAGTGCATGTGGCAGAGAATTCATTGCGGTAATAATTACTGTTTAGAAAATCGTAAACAGAAGGTGTTTACAATATAAATCGGAATTTGTAACATTTATGGTGAACTTCATCGCCCATATTCCAAGCTTCTAAAAAGATTTATTATCCCACAATGTAGGTCTCATTTACAGTTATACTACCGATTCTTTATTTAATCATGTTTATAGAAGCAAACGTTCATGCAATGCATAGTAAAAGTCGTTTCGAATAAAATTCTTCTGTAGCTGGATCGCTGATCATCTTTTTGCATGGAAGCCTTTAGGTTCGAGTACAAATGCTGCATCGTCGATCGTTTTCACGATCGATCTGTTGTCGTTGGAAGTGTTTTGTAGGTTTTCGAGACTCGTGTGTAGGGTAATTGGGACGAGGTTTGGAAAAAGAAACGAGATTGGTTAGGTGGAATGGAATCGATTGCGACACTGTCGATCATTGTTCCGGTAATTGCCGTCAGCACGGTTGCGTGGAAACGATGAAACGGCCGTATCGTGCAGCGTCAGCTTCAGGACAGTGCCCGTTCCGCGTTCTTGGTGCATCGCACATAAGCGTCCCTCCCGCATAGCGATAGATCCTCCTGGGAATAGTAAAAAAAAGTCCCTAGGGCATTCAGAATGTTCTCTGTTGTTCTCTGTAGCTCCATGCATTATTAATTGAGCACTTTATTTTGAAAGTGACATAAGTCACTTTGTTGCTATTTTAAAATATTTAAGGTATTTTAAATATTTTAATCCTTTTAAAAATATGATTGCTTACTATGGAGAAAGTGTATTTAAACATTTTTCTAAATTAACATTTTATTGAAACGAAAGACTTGTAACGATTTAAATAAGGTATACTTCATAAATTTATAAGTAAATCGTATAAGTATATAATTTAAGTATATTTAATATTCAAGGTTATTCATCACCATCAGAAATAGTAGTTACTAAATTTTCGGACGTTTCAGTTTCTTTCAAGTCTTTTAAATAATTGCTTTCTCTACTTTTAGCATTGCCGTCTTGGCTACGTGTTTCATAGATCTGATACATTTTGACGTGCCAAAATTCGACGTCATAACATAGTGTATGTGTAATAAAATTTGTGAAAAATTGCAAAAAAATATCGATCGATCCTGATCGATAGGTTTCAATATTTACGAATACTTCCACTGCAGATTTAAAAACATCGATTTGGTCTACTTTCCTGAACGATTTATACTTTGCAAGTAAAATACGCGTTGCGTATTTTGTAATTTTATTTCCCTTTGGCAACCTCACGTCGTAAATCCCCAAATCAACCACAGTTAAGCCATCGCCACGCACATTAGTGTATCGCTATATTAAACAAACCGACTTCATACTTTAAAAAGCCTCAACCGACAGACACGTGCAAATTGCACTTGATTCCCAGTAATTTAACTAGACTTCAGGAGGATAGGGGTTAAATAGAGGGTTTTTACAAGAAGTTGTACCAAAGTTTAGGGACGTGTAGGAGTCGAAAGAAGAAGTGAAAAATGTCTAATCAACGTGGCTTTTAAGATACATCCTTTAAATGTTATAGACGCTCATAAACCACTCAGTATATTACTATGGTCTGTGCGGAGAACGCCTAAGGGCGTTCTGTCAATGTACTGGATAAGTTGGTTTACTAATCCTCCGCACGTGACGTAGGGTTGTTGCGTAAATTTGTCCGTTACATCGAAATGACTGCAAGACCAAGTCATTACTTAATGACGTAAAGGAAAATTTGAAATTATCTAACAAGCACACGATCTTCATAACATTCACTGATACTATTACCGATGAGTTTACATCATACTCTTACGTCACGTGCGGATGGTCGGTAAGCCTGCTTGCTAAGCACGTTATTCGAACGCCCTAGGGCGATTTCCGCACGAAGTAGAATAACACATAGAACAATTGTAAACATTCATAACACTTAAAGGGCTCATTTTGAGACTAATGTTGTTTACACACTTTTTATTACACTTTTCGAGAGTACCTTATGCCTCTAAAGTTTGCTACCACCTTTTTTAAGCACCCTATGTATCGAAATGATTTTCATTGGACCACAGGACGATGAGGGTTAAACATATCGATGCCTACAACTTTTAACAACAATTCAAAATTATTCTATAAGCAAAGTACTATTTTATTTCGATCATAATGATTCATGCAAAAAGACGAAATAACCTGTTTACTGTTATTCATTCGGATAGTATGTTTTACCCAACTCCCGTGTTCAACGAAACGCAACGTGACACCTGCCAGCCATCGATTAGACCTATGATTCATCTTCGATTCGAGATCGGGACGTTTAAACTGACCCATTTGGGACACCGTAACCAGTTCGTTAACATGGTAATTTATGCCGATCGATCTATGTCCTCGTCGACCACGATCGAAACGTCCACTGGATCATAGGACCTGTTGTGTTCGCGCGTGGGCGTGCTTTCTCTAGTAAAAGTGTATATTGAAATGTCATATCGGCGTCGGTATTTCGCTCGTTAGAAAAAAATGTACCGTTGTGTTTCGTTCGGTTATTGTGCACGTAGATGAACCGGTCGAGACAGTGAAAGGGAACAAATAGCCACTAATTCGTATCTTTCGAAACGACACGGACAATTGCATGCTGAATGCTACCATTTGAGTATCAAACGAGAATTAAAAGTTCGGTTTCCGCGTTGTTACGGAGACGAGATATTTAGGCACCCCAAGGTCACCGTTCCCGCCAATATTAACACTTTAGAGAATGTTGTCATTTCTTACGAATTGCATCAAAGTGTGTCAAATATTTATTAATGTGTTGCTGTGTTAGATTAAATGTAATTCCTTTAATTAATTAATTGAGTTGGCATTTAATGGTCAGCTACACTAGGCGTGTACGTTTTACTTAACCCTTTCATAGAGGCATACTTTCAATAAAAATTCTCCGCCGTATGCGGAATAATAATAGTTACGCAGCAACGGTTTGGCATGCATTTCACAGTTCAGAATATTCTTTAAAACGGTTTTCGACCTAGCCAGACGAGATTTATTACGTAAACAACGTTTCGGTTTTCACACGAGCAGATAATGGTATCTAGACTGCTCCGTTCCTCGTCATCGTTCGCTGGAAATATCAGGTCATCCCATGAGTAACATCGTTTTTAAATGTGACCTCAAGCGTGAATGGTTCAGCAATTGTACTCACTTTTAGTTATCAATATATTGAACATTAATTCTGGTATCCTTTTTCCACTACCAACCGCTCTTCAACTCGATTTTCAACGAATGTCTGTAGTTTTAAAACAATTCGTTCTAAGTCTATTGCAATTAGTATCATTGAATTGTTCGTCAGCTAAAAAATTGTCAAGCTACCTGGATAAATGGTAACTGGTACATGTAAGTTTTCAGTTACTCAAACTCCAACATGACATTCTTTCACCAAAAGTAGCGCCAAATTCATAAAACTGTATTGGTTACGAGTCTTTATCGTTGTAGTTCAAATTTTTATTAAAGAATACAATTCTGACATTTCACCATGGGCACGGTCAAATCTTTATTAGATATAATCGAATAATATATTCATACTTATTCAGTGTCTTATAAGATACGAAACGGCATTACTTATGGGATGATCTGATACAATTCGTACGAAGTGTACACGCAAGATTGTCGGGAGAAACAGCGAAAAAAAAAGCGTGTAGAGAGAAAAATGGGACACTGACCGTGGCAAGTGTCGCGTGTCTGCGACCGCAAAAGGCAATTCAAACAGAGAGCACATACACTTAATTGCGTAATAATTATGGCATCGTATTATTTATTTTTCATGTCTACTAGGTGTCCCAGTTAACTGAAACATTCTCCCGATTTTGTCTGTTTATTTGAATCAATGTTTTAAATAGTTGTGAAAATATTTTCTGGAAAAATTGTATGACCTCATTGAGACAGCGTGGGGAAATTATTTTTCTATTTTACATTTTCGTATAAAATTAGAATTTGTACGCAGAATACAATTAATTACAGTTCGGATAATCAAGCTTCTATTGTACTCTTCGCATACGTTACATGCACATACGTCCACAGTCTACTAATAATATTAGAAGCATTTCTACGGTAACATTAGTCGGAACACCGTGCATATTTATTCTCACATTCCCGTGAAACGCGGATATCGAAAACAGTGTGGTGGGGGTAGATCATTGACCTTGAGCGTAACGCGTTCGCCGCCAAACGTATTTTAGCTCACTTTCCGTTCACGCTGACTCTCTTATTTGGCTTAGGCTTCCGCATGAGGGCAAGGGGTCCTAGGGTCAATTGTTTCCTTCTCAAACCCCGCCCGTTCTAAATAATTGAAATTATACCTATCAACTGGTGAATCAATAACTCTTTTACTATCTTTCACCGTATGAACCCAATTCGAGATCGCGTATCGAGGGGAGTTCCCGAATGCTTTTCGATCGATTGTTTATAACGCTCGAGGTCGTCGGACGATTACGTAACGTCCGGTGAACAAGCTCCTCGCTGGCTGCAGCCGTGAAAGGAAGAAGGAGCAGCGCGAAAATAACGCGAGCGTTCATTGAAAATCGTTGTCGGTAGCGTGTAAAGTAAAGTGCTCGTCGCCGGCGAACACTTGCCGCCTAATCTCGGTTATGCGCGTTTAAATGCGAACGAGCCGAAAGGGGATAACCGGGTGTGCGCGTAAGTCGCAGTAAATTCGGCGCTCCCCGGTGGCGAAAAAGGAAGTATTCTCGTGCCGATGACTCCTCGAATCGTGGACTCTGTCGTCAGAAATAAAGTTAGTGGGGAGCACGTGTGTCACCGTAAAAAGCTGTCCGCTCTCCGTTGAGCGGTTTTCACACACGGGAGAGACACAGTGCGCGCAACAACGCGCGCGGGTCTCACAATGAGCGTTCAAGTGGCGCGCTGTTGCCAGACTTACGCGCGGGCCCACACTACGGTATCAGGTTATCCCATAAACGATCTCTACCTTATTACATACACTGCGGATGTTTATGTAATTATAACGTATCAAAATATGGAGAATTATATGCAGTCTTCACCGAAGAATCACTTCTTTCGCGGGGAGATTTACTACGGGGCGAACGTTAGGAATCACTTGCTGAGTTGTAACAGAATTGTATACTGACCTATAGTTAATATACCAGATAAGATGAATATATTTTATTTTGAGAGATTTTAGTATGTTCTTATGTCCGAAGTACTCTTATGTAAGTCGTAAACACTATTTTAAGTCGACGCTTGTTATGAAGTTCCCTACTGCCTGAAAAGAGATTCTGTTTTCCGAGAACTCGTTGTCAGGATATACAGAATATGTCTGGCAGTTGTTAAAAGTAGGGGCGGCTTTTTCGACGAAAAGGCAATTTAAAAAAGTACCTATCTCTTTGGAAAGAATGGTATAAAATTTAAAATATGTTGATTATTAGTTTTTTGACAAGTAAAATTTCGTCGGTTACTTGAAGGCGTTTGTTTTTCTCAAAAAGATCCTGTTTCTCTTAATTCACGTGGTGATTCCAAACTTTTGGTCGGTATCGTAGATATACACAAAAGATGCATGTGCATGTGTGACTTGGAAAATGTAAAAGAAACGCGAGAAAGTTATCAATAACTTATTTATCGATTGTTTTGCGAAAAACATGCACAAAATATGTAAAAAATAAAGAATATGCACTATACAAAATAAAAAATATATTTTTAGAATCGTGTATTGTCAAAACAAATTTCTTTGCCTATTTTCTATATAAATATGCATTTGTATAAACATCCGCAGTCTACTCATCTACTACCATGCCGCTTTACGAACTTATGATACGTCAGTTGCTGTTGATTTAAATAATTTGCTGAATACTCCGGGATTATTTACTTAATTGGGTACATGTACACTAACCTAGCCATTCATCGTGTCGCATTTCGGCTATAAAACATTTCCGTTATCATTCTGATGATCAACATCTGACAATTATTTTTCGAAAACATTGCACATTAACGTGCTCGCCTCCTGCGGAGTATAACTTATTTATCTAGTAAGTAAGCGTTAAAATGATCCTCCCCCTCGGTACGGTACTATAAATATTACTCCGAAAATTCTACTGTGTCAGTTAGAGTTCGGTCTCTCGGTTCAAGTGCAGTACAGTTCGAGTTAAGTTTAGCACGAGTTCACTTCTGGTCTTCTCTTTTCCGTGGATATATTATAACTCGATCTACGGTCTTGTCGCCCGAATTCCAACAATGTAGCTGACAGAAAAGGAGGACCTATGAGAAACGATGTTTGTTGAGAATAAATGAACAGCCCAAAGACGCAATATTCGTT
The DNA here is from genome assembly GCA_916610135.2 of Macropis europaea. Lineage (NCBI taxonomy): Eukaryota > Metazoa > Arthropoda > Insecta > Hymenoptera > Melittidae > Macropis > Macropis europaea. The sequence goes on along the minus strand of OU744345.1, from coordinate 15,608,712 downwards.
TCAGCATATACAGGGTGGTAAGAAAGGGGTTCTGAACTTTAGAGGTGGACAGTACTCTCCAAACGGAGGGAAAAAGTGTTAATAAACGTGGGTTGACAAATTAATATTTTTAAAATTATTTCGATTCGAAATTCTATGGCACGAAGATGTGAAACTTGCATGAAAATGGGAGGGGGGCGTATAGAAAACCTTCTGTAATTACCGAAAAGAGAAATGGATGATCCATTGTGTTTATGCAGCAGGAGAGCTCGAAACGAAAAACTGTTTACAACTTTGAAAATATTAATTTTTCGATGCATGTGTATTAGAACTTTTTTCCTCCGTTTGGCGAGTACTATCTACACTTAACCCGGGAGAGGTGACCTTGGAGAATTTCTCTCACGCTTGTCGAGAATGCTTCATACCTTTGTTACTTTTAATGAATCAATTCCCTACAAAGTGTTTCTCTAGGTTCTCAATAACATGTACGCATACAACTTTGTCAATAAAACAGCAGATAGGGTGAAAAATAAACAAAAGTCGCAATGTGAGAGAAATTCTCACGGGATACCTCTAGCGCGACATAAATAAACGACGCTTCAGTCGGGTTAAAGTTCTGGACTCTTTTTTTACCATCCTATAGAGGCGGGAGAGAAATACAGTAGCATCTTGTCTATGTGAACACCGCTTATTCGAATTTTTTTAAGTAAAAATTCTGAACAAAAAAGGTTGCTTCTATGGGTGGTGATATGAAATGAAAAATATCCTACGAACGTAGTATTGAAAACGCGTTTAATTAAATTAAAGAAACTGTATGAAACGTACATGTTTATGTTGCGTTGGAAATGCCATAAACGGCAGCAATTATTGAATATGGTAATCATTTTCTTTTTTACAAAACAAAATTGCATAATATATTTAAATAAAACGCGTCACAGTTAACCCTTTGAGCCCTGAGAGTTTCGAAAGCAAACGTCCATACGTTTGAAATTTCTGCCGTAGAGCATGCGACATAACATTGCAAAATATTTAATGATACATACATATTTTAACACTTTGACAGCCGCTGTCACGCACGCGTGATTTTATTCATTTGAGTAGCACACATGTGAAATAATTAAATGAACATAACTGTGACTGATAACAAATAAATGTCCAAGTATTAATAAGACCGGATTTTTGCATAAATGGCCAAAGACAAGTAATGTTTGCAAATATTTGCGATTGTCAGAGTAATAAGTCACTCTGACGTAATAATTCTGATAATTCATTTGAATTGTATGCAGCTACGCCCGGGCTCATATAATGGTCCGTAGCACACGGTGAATCATTTTTCGGATCTCATATATGGGTTCATCGAGCTGAAAGAGTTAATTGTTCGTGTAGGTATAATGCGATTCGACGCATGCATGCACCTGTGACGCAATAGGTTTTACAAGTCTCTTCCGGAAGACAAGGACGGTATTCTATATCCGTCGTTTAATTGAATTGTCCTCGTAATTAATTACGATTCTCGCGTTTGTCCAATTGTTTATCAATCTAACATACAAGCGTCATCGTTTCTAAATATTTTCATAAACAAGCGTTGACCTTTTGACTGCGGATAGTTTGCATACAGTGTTTTCTATTTAAACGATCAAACTGCATCAACGCGTTCTGTGAGTAGAGATGAGCGAAAAATGTTATATAAACATGTAAGTAGTTTACTATTTTATAGTAGACAATAGACTTCTGTGATACTAATCATTAGACTGCGGATTTTTATACAATTTAACATATTCACGTATGTGTAAGATGTACGTGTTATAAAATAAGTGAAATAAACAATAATTATTTATAACATTTAAAGGGCAACATACAATTTTGTCGAAGTTCTATTTCTTCAACTACATTCAAATTAAAAATATTGATATCTAAAATTGTATATTTGCATAAACATCCGCAACCTACTGATTATTTAAAATCAATTTGAAACGAATTTTAGGCTGAAAAAACTGGCAACCTTTTGAAGAAATGATCGGAGAACTATTCTAACCCTTTTCCTTATAATATCGTGTGAAAGCGTTATGTTCGGTTTACGGACCACACATAAAAAACACGAGTGAGACACGTGCTAAGTATTACGGACTAAAACCCTACTTTCCTATTATGTTATAAAATTTATGTAAAAACATATATTCATAAAAAACTAATCACATTTTATGTTTTATAAAAGAATTAATGTACAGTAGATCCTCGATTATCCGAAAATTGGTCATCCTCTGCCAGTTACAAGCTAAAATTCTCATTAATGATACGACGTTCTAAATTCTTTACCACGGTGTAATTTGCTTTCTAAAATAGTATTATTATTTTTGTGCGAAACATGGTTACAATATGATCCATCCTGTTACTAATTACAGTTCGGATAATCGAGACCTTACTGTAATTTCTTATTACGGTATCGTCGGCTTACACGCGATCGGTAAAGGGGCATCGAGCGTATGATTAACCTGATTATGCCACGCGCAGTCACAAATTAAATCGTAAGGCAAGGGGTTAATGGGAGAATAACACCGATAAATTAATGTTCAACATTTCTATAACAGAAAGTAATTTTACTTATTAATCCATGCTTGAAGCAAGCTCCAAAGACGACATTACTTATGAGATGAATAATAGTAAAAGTGATTAGTAGACTGCGGATGTTTATGCAATTTTACGTACGCGAGTGCGTGAAAGATGCATATTTAAACTGATAAGAATAGTGAAAAGTATATTTTTTAGTATTCGGAGTACAAAATATATTGGGTCACAACTATATTTGAGACCTTCAAAACTTTTTACAAAAAAACATCGTCCTTAAAATAACAGTGTTCAATTAAACTAATTTTCGTTCGAATCAATAATCCGCTGCCATAGTTCCGATAATAGTTCGATTCAAATATGCAAATGTATACTTTTATTCTTTAATACTTTTGCACTTTAATACGCATAAACAAATGAAACTTCTAAAATAATTGTTTTTGATTTGAACAGATATCAGACTTACACACTTTACTTCCATGATTCGTTTGAGACAGTATATTTTATATACCTGAATGTGTTAATTGCATAAACATTCGCAGTATAGTGATCAGTTATAATGATTCCAAAATCCTCGAACCAACAATTCACACGTCCTCCTGCGAACACATGAATGAAACGAACAACATTACCCAATAAGCCTGCAAACGAGAAAGTTCACTTCGACGGCGTGTGGGACGCATCATAGAAATTGCGGCTACCGTAACTATCCACGTGTGTGCACGCCTGTGTGCGTGTGTGTCGGGTCGTGTACCTGCAGAGTTTGTTGTGCATTGCCGCATTGCACCTGCATGGGTATTCCTTATACGTCCGATGCGGCTCATTCCTGCTTAACACACCACAAAGACACACACAAGAGAGTGCAGCCTAGTGCATCGTTTCCACCGATGCATCGAGTGCACAAGAGGATGCGTTGCTGCTTCTATTTTCGAAGAAAGGAAACAATGTGCTCCACGTGGGCGCAGCGCATTTACGTAGGTGTTCAATACAGGAGGCAAGCTTTAACTGGTTCGACCGGCTTCAATTGTCTTGCAGGTTTCTCGAGCATGCAGCCGGTATTCACCGCACGGTACATGCATCCTTTCGGTGTAACACACCGTGCACTGCTACGCACAGAATGCACCGCATGCATTTCATTGATAATTTTATAGTGCCTCGTGAAAAAAACAAGGCTGTTAACCGTTTGGCTGCGAAAACCGTGTACAGAGTGGACCAGTAAAGGTCCATTCATATCTTCAAACACGTAGCCTGTTAGACACGACATTCTTTATAATATTATAGAAACCTCGCATAGATAATGCACCGAACCCTTCCGCTACGGCGAAGATGGCCGTCAGTATACCCCCATTGTACAGAACAGTTGAGCCGCGAGTCTATACTTTGCCGCGGTGTTAAAATTTGCTGTTTTGTCGTATTATGCACACTATTACTGTTTGTTTAAGTTATTTCAAATTAATATTTAAAGAGTTGAAAACAAATACACATTAAATACAATTGAACAAAAGAATGTCGGTTAGCCTGTGGATATCTAGCTATTGTGTGATGTTTTCACGGGTGACTATAGTCACCTTTAGGATATCCACTTTTATTAACGAAAGGGTTATGAAATATTTGTCATATCTGCCACGGTGCGTGTCTGACACATTCAGTGTTTGAAGGCATGAATGGACCCTAATACGTACCCAGTATATTATTTTCAGAGTAAAATCGTCTATCGAAGTAGTATCAAAATATTATTGAAATTCTATAGGAGCAATTATATGTGTATAACCAAAAAATAGAATGCATAATAATATAATTCCTTCTAAAATACATCGTTCACAAATATTCATAGATACGTAATAAGCATTTGTATAAATAACAACGTTTTACCACTTAGCTTGCACCCATAATCATCCCCTGCAACTTACCCAAAAGTATTCACAGATACATAATATCTTAAACCCTTTGACTGCTATAGGCACTTGAGAATGTTGCTCATCGTGTACTGTAGATGCCCATAGGCGTTCGGTACAGTGACTTATTACATACTACTGCAACTCGGCCGCACGCAGCGTTCGTTTCGTTTCCAAGTGACCCACACAAAAAATGTTAAATACGTATAAACTGTATAATATATATTCTCTAATCACTTTCAAGTAAGGCAGTAATGAAAATAAACCTCAAAAATATCATGCACGATAGGAAATAAAAACAGTGTTACACGTTCAAATGGATTACGAGAACGCAATACTACGCAATGTTTAGCTAGCCTGGTAACCGTAGAATTTCTATCACGTGAGAAGATTGAAATAACGCAACAGCACCGGTCTTGTACTTATAAAAATAGTATCCTCAAGTGGAAGCAAATTGAAACGCTTTTCACGCGGTACAGCATGATGGCGGATGAAACTTATCGGTGCACCTGCGTGCGATCCTTCCTGTTTGTTTAAAAGTCTCCATTTGCCGAGGACTAAATATTAGGAGACGGACAACCCATCGCACCTGCTGTACACCCCCGACGTTATCGCAGACGACGAAGAACAACGGGGCAAACAAACATTTTCGAACATTTTGAGGCGCGGTAATTTTTGCTTTTATTGGAACGTGTGAAAAATATGATGAGGCATGATTCTGCAACGCGCAATAACGTTTTAAATAGTTCCACTCAGTCCACTGTGGCTGTTCTAGGAATTCTTCGTGGTTCGAACACTGAGTAATGCGTATCCGAGATTCGTTTTACATGATCTTTAATATGCCGGCGATCGAAGCGGTGTAATGGAAATATTTTCAATTGAAGCGGAAACATGTTCCTTTTTTTTATTAGTTGTTTGATGTCCCGTCAACTGCATGTAAGAGTTATTAATGACAGTAGTGAACTATTTACTGAATATTAAGGAATGTCATAAAGTTTGAAATATTTTAATAAATTTGAGAAATATTAGATAAATAGGTGCAAGGAATTTTTTATTGAAATATTCTATGAAATTCATCTTTTAGGTATAGTAATTTTTTTCTAACAATTTTAATTTAATTAGTTAACTTTGAATGAATTCCCCAATTTTAATTGAATTACTATTAGATTTAAATTTGTATATTATAATTCTATAAAAAGTGTAGTATTTCTTTATATTTTTGTTTTTATATATAAACAAATTCGGCAACAACCAGTTACAATGCGTTTTAAACGTTAAATTTGATAAATATTCTTCTTATCATCGAGATTATTTTAGAGTGGAGAGTCAAGGTTAAATTGATTTCTGTAGACTGAGAATTTTGAACAAGATTAGATGATTAACTGTTACATTTCATTCACAACTATCAAAAATAAAAAAGAACCTCTTTAAGTCGGTCGTCCATGTTTGTTACGTATCTCATGTATACATACAGGGTGTTTAGAGAGTAAATATAGATACAGTTTTAATTGAAACATAAAGAATATTAGCATTTATTTAGAATAATCGAGTTTGATGTGTGGGGCGCATACGACCCATGCGCTGAATTTTATTATTCAACTGCTCTAGTACAATCATTTGAAAGTCAAAAAAGTAATATGTAGACAATTTTTAAGAATTTATATTTGAGTGAAACTCGTATTTATAACATATAGACCATGACCCACATCACGAGTGTGACTTGTTATTATAAGACCAGGGATTAATAAACCCTTGGAACCAAATGTTGGAAAACAATCCCCGAATCGTATGAATTCTAACAATCCAAAGTGGATTATGCGTTGACTGCGGATGTTTATGCAATTTAACATACTGAAACAAGTAAAAAATGCACACTTAATAGCGCAAAGAAAATAGAAAACATATTTTGTGAACAATTAAAGGACATAATACAGTTTGGTTAATGTTTAGTATCGTCAGCTACATTAACAGAAAAAATATTGAAACCTAAAAGTGTAAATTTGCATAAACATCCGCAGTCTGATTACGAGTAATACGGAACTAATTAATCATGTTGTCCCACGGTCACTTGTATGACAAATATTTTGAAATGTTATAATGCTCGTAACTCGATGACCATCGAAAATCATACCTAAGTTCATATTACATTTTGTACATAAAATTAGGTCTAGAATCAACTGGTAGATTAATCTTGAGGATTTTCTCCCGGAACACCCTGTATAACGGCGGCGCGTAGGATTATCAAATAGGCTGGGAATAAAACGTGTCTGGGGACCATATTGTCACGGTGCGCCGTTAACAAGTAACTTGTGTAAATTACGCACACAATTACGTGTACATTACGAACACGCATTCGTCGTACACACACGCAACGCGTGTACGAGACAGGATATTGATAGCCACGATTTCGTAACTTTGATACTGAAAATCACTCCTAGCCGTGTGACACACTTCTTGTTGTACCACCTCTTACCAAATGCATAGGTGCTTCAATTATAATCGCTATTGAACATAAGATTCTAGAAATGCACATGGTCGACAGAAAGTAGACGAATTTCTTGATAACATGCCGACTTCTAGGGCCTTAATTTCGTATTTGTCTATTAAATTAACATTTCGCGTCGGTCACAGATAAGTATGTCTTCTTGTATACTTTTATTAACACGTTCGATGCTGTAGTGGTCACCGATGACCGGCGCCACTGTTGTAGTATTAAATATCTATTATGTCTTATAATATTCTGGATAGTATTCACATCGAGACTGTGATGTAAAATATAAATAATGCAATTGAATAGTTAAAAACTTTTTATTCCAGGATTTATATTAAAAACAATAAGTTATATGGTGTATGATTAGGTATGGCAGTTTTCACTGCGGTATTAACGTGTTAAATACCGTTATAAATAGACTGCGGATAATTATACCATTTAACATACTCAAATATTTGAAATAGACACTTTTAAACCGAGAAGCACAAAAATTTGAAGAACAAGTCAATTTTTTGTCTTTACTTTCTGCCCTATACGGGGTTAATACTACGAAAAATGTTTTTGCAATCGTTTATAAATTCACATGTTGAGCCAGCCTTGACTGTAACAATCAGTGTCAACCCCCTATAACTACAATTTTTTTGCGTCTGACGAAAATAATGCATCAAGTAAATAACAAAAATTGATCGTCGGATATAAACGTAATAATAATCGAACAAACTGCTTAGTCTCAGTAATAATGGTAGAATGCAGTACAACCTCGATTATCCGAACACCGATCATATCCTATGTCACTTACAAACTGAAAATATGATTAGTGACACTGTGTACTTAATTGTACTCTGTCTTGTATTCTAAAATATATGTAGTTACCACTTTTATATAAAATACAGTTGCAATGCGAATCATCCTATTACTAATTATCGTTTGAATAATCGAGGTTCTACTGTATAATGGTATACAGTGGTTAACAAACTAAATAACACTTAAAATTCAATCGTCTATTATCGAAAGGGCGTATGTCCATATTTTGGCAAAAATTAAGTTATGCGCTTAAATTGTTGTAAATAACTCAAACTTCGGGTTACGGGGCACAAAAACGCATCAAAAGTGTCGTTTGATATCTCCTATCGATTTCGATTGAAAAACAACAACGAATAAACTTTATTTCGCAAAAAATGAGGTAGTTTTTATTACCTGGTATCAAGTGTTAAAAAATGGACATACGCCCTTTCTGTAATAAAAGATTCAATTATACAGTCTGTTTGAAGTAAACGTAGACATGAAATCTTCTCGTTGAAACTTGATTATCTGGACTTTTTTCAAACAGAAGAGAGGATAGCTTTAGACCGGAGCCACGCGAATGTTTTAGTAACGTCCGTCGTAGAAACGTATTGTTGTTTATTACAGTGTACACACGAGCAACGTGCGTCGCTGTGAATACACGTGAGAACGGACGTTAATTTCTTCCCGACGTTTTTATGCTATGGCGCACGTCAGCATACGTCGACGCACGTTTTGCATTGTATCGAGGCGAGCATGGCAGTTCTAACGCTCCGTCAGACGTCCGCTATGTAACCACCTATCTCTTTTTCCCGATGAAAATGCTACGATTTCGTTCGCATCCATGCTTTCTCTACTTCCTTTTGCTAAACTAACGCAAATGATCTAACGCTCATGTGTTCGCTGCAAGTGTGTACGTCCGTCCCAACGGACGTTGCTAGAACTCATGTGTGGCTCCAGCCTTATTCATATGGACAGTAAACAGAGAAGTCCTTCAATCATCAGCGGTAGTTAGAACGAAGAAATTAACAAGTGAAGATGTCGGCAGACAGAGTGCGTTTACATTACCGTATACTTTACGTATTTCGAAAAGCTAACAACGAGATTGTTGCAGCTAAAAATTTGTGCGAAGTTTTCGGTCCTGATGCTGTGCCCGAACGTACAGTTCAAAGGTGGTTCAAGAAGTTTCGAGCGGGCGATATTAACCTGGAAGATGTACCAGGTAAGGGGGAGAAATCTGTTGTTAACGACAGCGTTTTGCATACAGAATTAAAGACAGTCCCTTCTGCAACGATACGTGAATTGTCAAAGGAGCTAGATGTAGCTCAGTCAATCATTGGTGCACACATACGCCGAATGAGATATGTAGTAGAATATTCAAGACGGGTGTCGCACGAATTTACCGAGAAAAATTTAGAGGATCGTATCAGAATCGCTAGTTCGCTTCTTTCTTGTTACCGTTTGGAGTCGTTTATGGACGGATTTGTGGCAGGAGATGAAAAATGCATAACGTGCATCCATGTTATCAGACAAAAAGCGTCAGCTAGGTGAACCTGCAACCAACAACGTCCAAACCACAAATTCATCAAAAGAAAAAATTCATAAAAGAAAAAGAGCTACCCGGGGCTTTAGAAGAGTATTTTTCATCAAAATCTCGAGAATTTTTTTCCAAAAGTATTAAATAAGCTGCATGAGGGATGAAAAATATTCACAGAAAAGAGTTCGTAATATACAGAGTGTTCCATTGTAATCTTTCCATGCAATTATCGTCCGAATTATTCGTTATTCGAAAAAAATGTTTCAAACAGAACTTACTCTGTTTCAAGGAGGACATATTCTTATGTGCACAAGTCTTGTGTACATGGAGGTGCCTCCGAGATTTCAAGGTGACGTTTGTTTTTCTAAATGAAATTATATATTTTCGTTCAGCCAGACATATAGCCTATTTCAAAACGAATTCACTGACCCATGATATGTTGGTCTTTCAACGTCATTTACCGTTGACTAAATTCTCCCTTCGCTGAACGATTTATGACCGTGCTGACAAATTTCTAAGGTGAGGAAAATCTCGTAGTCCTTCCGCGAAGGGAGAATTTGACGGATGGTAAATGAGCTTGACAGACTAACATATCATAGGTGAATGAATTCACCTTGGAATAGGTTGTATGTCTAGTTGAACGAAAACATATAGATCCATTTGAAAAATCAAATGTCACCTTGAAATCTCGGAAGCACCACCACCTAGACAAGACTCGTGTCCATAAAAAGATATCCTCTTCGAAATACTTTTTCGAGCAACGAATAGTTCGGGAGATAATTGCGTGGGAAGATTATAATGGAACACTCAGTATAGGCGATCAATAAATATCCTACGTGTAGTAATAATGAACTGAAGTTTCCTTAAAGAATCCGATATTATTTTTCGATCAGTTGGAGTAGTATTAGAAAAATAGTATGTATGTTTATTTTAAACAAACTGTTAATATACAGGGTATTCGACTTTAATATATTATTGCAAATATTTCGAAAAGCAGGCTGGATAGAAGAAAACACTGTTAGGAGGTTGTAGGAAATCGAGGGGTCGTTGTCAGGCGAAGGTCACATACGTTTTTTTTACCCCGTAACTACTACTATCTAAAACATATTAACCTATTTATGCCAAAAAACCAGTAGTTCAAGAGTTTTTGGAAGACACTTCACTTTATTTACATCGCCCAGACAAACTCGTCAATGTTTACATCACCTCGTGTCGTTTCAGAATGCAATATTGTACTTAAAATATCTCCTAAACCAGTAATTCTTAACACCTCCACCCAGCAACATCCCGCCTGCATCTTACTATCTTCCCCTCGATCTCCTGTAACTGCCAAAAAGCATTCTCTTCCAGTAATAGATTAAAATCGAACACCCTGTCTAGGTAACTAACTTCTAAGCCACATGGCGTTACAGAGGGTTAGCTTGAAAGAGACAAAACAAGACAACCGCGGACCAGTTGAACACCCTTCCCGCCGAAGGGGTTAAAGGTGTACCGCTCTGGCACGGAGGAGATTGAGACACGACTGCGCATGCGCTTGCGCTATCGCTAGATACAAAGCTGCTCGTCCCTCTATCTCCGTTCGTTCGTTGAGGAGAACGCGTGGGTCGGCTGCGACAGAGCACGAAGAGCGAACCTCGCGAACGAATAGTGTCGATCGTGTGCTCCGTCTCGACGGTCGTGCGTTTCTCCTACCTCCGAAATCCCTTGTGTTTACATTTCACCGGCTCCCTCTGTCACCGTGACCGAAAAGAGCGGACCGTTCGCCCGGTGGTCACCGTACTCCGCGTCGAAGTTGTATCGCCGAACCATAGTGCGTCGCTTCGTGTCTCGGGTCCTTTGATCGTTCTCCGTTTCTCGGACAACGTGATGTTGCGTCGGTGTTATCACGTGGCGTCCCGACATGGACAAGAGAAGGACGTAGCGGCGGTCTAGCAACGAGGGAGTCTCCGTTGTGATCGCTATTGTGCTTCCATGTCCTTCGGGTGATTTTCCGAGCTACGATGAACCGGTCAGTATAGTCACGGGTCACGACTGTCGTACCGAACGTTTTGCAGCGCGAGGTAAACACGAGATCGCGTGGGTACCATTCTTGCGTGTGCTACTTAAATTAGTTGGATTTATCACCCCCTCGGTGCTGTTACGAATCGTGCCGGTTGTATTCTGTACGGTCGAACGTTCCGGGAACAACGTGTACGTTTGTGCGGTTATAAATTGAGCGTCACCGCGTTGTTTACTACGGAGCTGGTTTTCAGGCTGTACGATAGAAAAAGCGTAGGTAAGAAAGAGTGTCATACGCGGCCGTGATGACGCAGAAGCGAATGCGAGACGAAGTCTCGTTTCGTCCGCGGAAACGCATCGAATGGACGCGTTTGATACGGTAGAACCTCGATTATACGAACAATTACACGTGAAATGGAAGAACGATTGTTATAGATCATTCTGTGTGAGTTACGAGCTGGAATTGTCATTGGTAGCCTGAGGACGTTTATGCAAGTATGTGTGTTTATTTTTACATATTCGTATGTTTTAATATGGATACAAAGAGAGGGATCTTGTGAACAATTTTATTGTTTTAAAAGGATTTCAAGATTTGTTTATTTCACTAATTTACGAAACGTGTCAGTTTTACGTCTTTCAATAGACTACATTGCATGAACATGTGCAATTTACTCGTCAGTTTGTCGTTCTGAATATATCATTACACTGTCTATTGACATGATTATGAATAATAAATTAACTTCAACGATAGTTACAATAAAAAATAATACCATAGGACTGTTAATTTTGGAGAGAATATGCAGTTTAACAGCTCAGAAATAAATCATAATAATCCGTGGGTCCAGTACTATAATTAAATAACTCGAATGTTAGTGGTAAATTTGTGTATCTCACAATTTAACTATAACGAATTAATAAGTTAAATTTTTATAAAAATTGCTTTTGAAGATCCATCGTGGTCTCTTTAACTAGATTTATTAAACGCATGAGCTGCGCAATACATTGCTGCTAACAAATTAACCAATTCACATGATTATCTTAAAACAATAGATTTTCATTTACCTACTTATAGTACTAGAGCCACGAAATGATTTTTCTATCAAAACGTAATTATGGTCTGAGTCGTTCGATTACCCAGTAGGATCACATTCCTTACGTGATTAATTTGAACAATCGAGCTTCTACTGTATTCAGGAGCAAACCTGGCGCATACAGTCGCAAAGAATGCACGTTTCAACGCGATAACCTAGTTCGTTGCGTTCTACGAAGTTTGCTCTCCTACGACGTGGAATTGTGAACACAATTGGACGTTCGTTTCCCCGTGTATTTGCTTCTGAAAAGGGAACGAGTGGGTAGCTCGACGGAGAAAAGAGAGAGAAAGCAGGGAAATAGTATTTCTCGTGTCACGTTCAATCGAAACCGCTATATTTAGAAATATAAAAAAGAAACGGCTACATCTATTTACCAAAACGCTCTGGTTACCTGGAAACGAGATCGATGAGTCGAATAAACACGGAATTGAATGCTACATTTCACTATTTTAAAACAGTAAAGAATTGTTTCTGATTGATTCCACGCTGGGTGGTTGCAGTCTGTAGACAATCTCCGATATCAATGAAATGTTGTGCACATGTAGTTCTGTGACGAGTAGATTAAATAAATGCTTTTATTTTTTTGTTATCAATGTCGTATATTTAGGTTCAAGTTTTTCTTAAATTATAAATCGAATATTATTTTACATATTAATATGCGGGTAACAAACTTACCTTCATATAAATATAACGATAGTCAACAGATACTTGTTGTTCAGCATGGAAATTTTTTCTGTAAATACTTTGGACCAACCTTTAATTACTGTGAAAAAATTAGGATCGAACGTGAAGTAAATTTTGAGTTACAAAATTTTTCACCAGCCGCACGCTTCTACCTACCCTTAGGAAAGCAGACGGTAGTTCTATTAAAATGAATTGCAGATTATGTCTCATTGAAGATAGAAAGAAACGGTAGAGGGGAAAGTTGAATAGTGTAATCAGCAGTATTTTTCTGCGTAATCGATTTTTTTTGTAAATGCAGCGGTGCGCCGCGAAAATGCAATGTCCTTTCATTTTAAATGGAATCGTATATTTTCGTTCGCAGAAATCAATTCTTCAGTGCATTTTACACACAAGTACTGAAGTAAGATACTTGAAAAATGAACAGTTTTTGAGATATTTGCAATTTTTTAACACGAACCCCTTACGTGCCATTAAAAAATTGCGAATATCTTGTAAACCGATAATTTTTCAATACAATCTATTACATAGAAAAATAAAGTACACTGCATTATTTAAATTTATTCTGTACCACTTTCTTGTATCTGCAATAAAACAGGAGCTATAGTCCATCTGTTACTATATGTCTTGAGCGCGGTGGAGGCGTGCGACAATAAAATTTAATTTGAACAAAGTACTGCATGTTCCATTGTAATTTTTTCACAATAACTAAAGGGCAGTTTGGGCTATTCATAAACAAATTTCAACGTAAAACAACATAGACTTGTAGATTTTCACATTTATAAACAGTCAAGAAGATTGTCGAATTTAATTTATCCCACGTACACGATATCTTTAAATGAAACTTGAAATCTTTACACGTAGATCCACCCTTTTCGACCTATGATTTGAAAAAAAAACAAAGAACTTGCTGTCATCAAGTTTTAGCATCGATAACTCGAAAAAGTTTAAACAATTTCGAGAAACAGCAGATCTCACAGTATTCTACTCATTTAAGTGTATGTGCTTACAAAATTTCCTTGAAATCGGAGATTCTGTGTATGGACTGTGATCACTTAGCATGAAATCGCCTATATCCTCCTTGAATATTTCTATCGCGTTGAAAATACTCGCGCTTAAATATTTCTACCTGTGTGATTGCGGGTCGCGATAGCGCAGAAATTCTTTGTCCATTTATGGCGATTCTGGACCTTCAAACGCCGGTCTTGAGAGCACTTCGCTCCAGTGTACTCGATGAATAAGCGGTTGGTGTACGTGTGTACAGCCGCGGTGTTTCTTTCGTATCTCGTGTGTTGGAGGGAACACAGACTGCCCGGTAAACCGAGATACAAGCAGGTGAATTTTCATGGAAAAATAAATCAAGTACATGCAATACAATTTTCTTATTTGACACCCTCTGACAGCAGTCAAAGGGTCAAACGGGTGACGCTATTCGCGTGGCGGTTGTATTGTTTCCACAGAGCTAAATTCTACAAATATTTGAAATTATGTACAAGAATATAAATAATAGTCGTCTATCAGTTTGTATAAAAAAATTTTACCACCTTTTTTCACTGACCCTGCATGTTCATGCTGAGCATTTCATTACTTTTTACTTTTTAAGGAGCAGTTTACCCTTAATTTGTAAAACGCATACGTGCATCCATAGTCCTTAGCACTGAAAAGGTTGAACGAATGTTTCGTCCAGCAGAAAGACAGAGAAGCAAGTTAGGAGCTTTTAAGTTGAACGAGAACTCAGTTTAATCACATTTGTATGTTCTGATAATGAATAAATGCATGAAACAATTTTTTAAACACTTTCTCTTGCGATAATACATTTAGTCATCGCGGGAACTTAAATATCGGGCAGATTCAACATTCGATTTTGATTGATTCACGTATACGTGTCAGAAGGACACGAATTGGTCGGAAACGTTTCACCGGGAGTGTACATGCTCGTTTCCGAAAGCACAGAAATTCATTTTTTTCTGGTCAGTATGCCACGTGCTTCTTTGTCCTGCAAGGTTAGGTTAGATACGTTTGTATGTTGTTCATTCGCTGATGCGTGACGTGGGTGGACCACGATACACGTTTTCAAACGTTTTCTTTCGTGAAAGTTCGTGCGTTGCGACACGACACAGAAAAAATAATTTCGGAGTTCGGTGAATCGAGGAAACGAGTCATCCTTCACCTCCGCTGTCTGTCGAACCGTCACGATGGTGGTGTTCATTCCGAATCGAAATTTACGGAGTTATCCTACTGTAAAACTTTGAGAACGATCGGCAATTTTTTTATTCTATCAAGAAATAGTTTGAAGTGTTTAAATTAATGTCGGGAAGGTCTCGTGTGAATATTCAAAACATTGATTCAAACATTCAAAGGCCAAAGTGATCAACTCCATAAAATTGAAAATAGAGAAAAGTGATGATTACACTGCGGATGTTTATGCAATTTAATATATCCAAATTGGTGTATGATGGACGAATTAGCCAAATAAAAATGACATATTCTAAACATTTCAAGAAGCAAATATAGTCTTGTTGAAACCTCATTTATTTAACTACATCAGCATAGGAAATATGGGTCTTTAAAGATGTATTTGCATAAACATCCGCAGTCTAGTGACGATATCATAAACATTCATGTACTCGCGAAATGAAATCGAGAAGTTTAGTAACAGCGGAGTTGATCAGTTTAACTTTTGAGCGGCTTATACAGGCGTTTAGAGTGGACTTATGTGTGTCTACGCGTAGGTAGACGTTGCTAAAGTTCAAACGCGTTTTTTTCGAAACTATGATTTCCAAAACGGCAATGTACATGACATCTCAAGCTACAGTTAACGGATTACCTTGAAATTTAAAACACACGTTCAGAAGCAGAGCAGTTTTCTTTGAACGGACGATTCTGTTGATAACACTTTTGGTTTAGAAGATATATAAAAATATAATAGAAAGTTTGGAATGAAAAACTGTGAAAAACTTCAAACATTTCTTTATCGTCAATTTACAAGGTTTTTTAAATAAATCGTAATACAATTCTCAAGATTGTATGAATCCTTAGTCTCGAATAACACGAACCTGAACAACCGTGTTATTCGAGGATTATCTGTATTGTGGTATTTAAGAATTACTGAAGGATTTATCAGCACAGTGAACAGCAGATATTAACCCTCTGCACAAGGATTTTTTCGGCATGTTACGTATGAATAATGAATGAAAAATTATATAGGTGACTTACTACAGTAGAACCTCGATTATCCGAACAGCGGCCACCGGACGATTGGTCATCCTATGTCATTTACAAACTACAGTTATCATTCGTGGCACTGTGCACTTAATTTTATACCACACAGCATATTTTTTATTCTAAAAGAAAATTATCATATTTACATGAAACGTACATAAAATTGAGTAATCTTGTTACTAACTTCAGTTCGCATAATCGAGGTTCTACTCTATTAGTCTTTCTTATACAGTCATACATGAGAATGATTAATGCTTATTAGGATTTCTTTCTTCCATTTCATGAGTACTGACTATAAGCACTTGACAAAGCCGCTCACCGCGTACTGTCGACGCCTATAGGCGTTCAGTGCAGTGGCTCACTATGCGCTACTACAGCTCGGCCGCATGCAGCGTTCGTTTCATTTCCAAGTAGCCCGCAGTCAAAGGGTTAAATTTCATTTGTCCCAAAATCTCAAGAAGAAACAATGAAATTTCATTCAAAGAAATTCTATGATTCCACGTTCCGAATAAAAAAGGTTAAACATAATATTATACCCAGACTGCGGAAGTGCACACAAATACCCACCTTTATTCTTTAATATTTTTACATTTTAATACAAACAAACGAGTGAGACTTCAAAGATAAATATTTTGGTCTCGAACAGATACCAGACTTACACATTTTATTTCTATAATTCGTTCGAAATCATAGTTTGTACATCTGGATATGTTAAGTTGCATAAACATTCGCAGTTTAATTACAACTACTTATTTCAGAATCGTCCATTCGAACGCGTCAGTGATCCACGGCGTGTAAATAAATATTAAGCGCGTTTTCGACGCGCTTCAAATGAACGGTCGTTCTTCGCGTTATTGAACATAATTTTCTTGATCAACGCATACATGGTGGTGCGATAATCGACTTCCTGCGAGCGAGTAAACCGAACGAAGGGGTGTCTCGACCGGTCGCGCGTTTATCTCCGAAGACATTAATGACTCGAGTCCATCAATGGCGTATGGTGGTCCGATGATTTAAGGTCTCGGATCTGCGACTCGTCGTTTTTCATTCTTCGAAGCCTCCGTTCAAAGAGCATCGATGCATTGTTCCTATGCCGGTGCACCGCGACGCTTGATAAATGTTACGAGAAAACGTGCGAGCTGATAAACCGAGAACTTTATGATCCTATAGCGATCGTATCGCCTTGACGACCGAAAATGTGTTACGAAAACTATGGAAGTTCTTTTTAGACATTTTTACAGGAATTCTTAACACTTCGACGGCTTCTTAAGTAACAACACATTCCACATTATCGTTTTTATATAGAATATTTTATGACTGGTCGAGTACTTATTTTTTTTTTTTTGCAATAATAAGTATGTTCATTTATTTGTGTTACGAAAACTAGTTGTTCTTGGCCAATTTTACAAGAACTCTTAACACTGGCATTTGCAAAACCTTATATTCAACTCCTATTAGGGACACTTGATTGAAAGCGAGCCCCTACCCTACGGTGAACGATTCAGAACGTTATTTATATGTATACTCTGAGAATAATAGAAATTTTCATTTCAAAAAAATGATATGAGCATAAAATTGAAGGTTCACAGAAGTATAAACATGTATTTATTGCTCTATTAACTATCATGTTCAACTCATTCCACAGACATCGAAACAAAAGCCAGCTCTTCAGTACATAATGGCTCCTAGCACACGGTGTACGATTTTTCGGATCGCACAATATAAATTCATAGGACTGAAACGATTCGGAAGCTTATTTAAATTTATGTTCTGAGTATTATTGACATTCGATTTTCGAGAAAATGATATGCGCGTAAAATTAAGGGTTCTCAGAAGTACAGAAGACCCTGTACACAGTTCTGTCGACTTTTATTTTCAACTCGTACCGGAGACACTCGAGCAGAAGCGAGCTCGTCAGTCCCGAGGCCATTCTGACGTGTCGAATGAACATTCTGAATGCGTTATGTGTCGTTCACGACGGTTTCCGGTTCGCGAGAAGAAAGGACACGGTAAGCAAAGATCTCGTCCTTTTCGCCAATGATGCCTTCATCCTTGAACGCTCAGCCTTCTTCCGAAACTCCCTGATATAATCTTTTTGAATCATTCTTCCTCTGCCGAGATCTTGGCAAACTTGTGAAATTATGACCTCGTATAGATTTTATCTGCACGGAGTGTTAAAAAAGGGTTGTATACTGTTCAGATACATAGTACTCGTCCAAATCAGCAGGAAAGACTTATGGATTATAGTAACTCACGATAGTGTTGGGTCGATGCATAAGTTCGTATCGTTTTTCGAATATTTTAGAATAATTTGTTTTGCACACGAAAATCGAACAATCAATTGTGTATTCTCCTTCATTATTAAATTATTTTTTATTACTTTCTGTAGAAGTCGCATGGCGCTCAGAGAGCGGAGTGACACTTGTCAAAATTTCCATGTTTCACGCGTGCAAAACATTTTAGAGCTATTTCTTGAACAATAGAATCTTTCCCGTGAGCGGTACAAATTATTCGGGTGACACCTGCAGCTTTGGAACCATGATTAACACGTCGACTACCACACAATATAGATTGAGAACGTCACACCTTTCTGGACTTCGATACAACATGATCTGCGTAATCTCAAGTTATGCCCCTTTTTAATCAACGATTTTAATAATTTTTTATAGTTTTTTACTGGTTGTATTACATAATTTTTGGTATTTTTACTAATACTATTCGTAGTCAGATAAATAACTGAATTTAACCCTTTGACTGCTTTCGGCGCCTATAGGCGCTTGACAAAGTCGCTCATTTTGTACTGTTGACGCCCATGGGCGTTCGGTGCAATGGCTCGTAATGTACTGATGCAGCGTGGCCGCACGCAACGTTCGTCTCGTTTGAAAGGGTTAAGAAACGATATTATAGCGGTATTCAAAGAAGTAAAATTTCAGAACGCATATTACCATTAATTCGTAAATCTTTCAGTTGTAAGGCAAAACAAAAATCACAATTTCTTAATAAAAAAAAAACTTTTACTTTACACGTTTTAACAGTTTGACTTCTTTAATAACGTAACACTACAATACTTTTGTTTACAAAATCAATATCATATGTCATCGCTTATAGGATTAAATAAATGTTTAATACAGCACCGTACTTTCACAATAAGAAATTCTACGTAATTTGTGCAGCAACTCAACAGTTGGAGCAGTTATGTTTCTTCAGAAATATTTCGGAGCGTGCATTTCTTTATTGCCTGAAACGAGTGAAAAAGTAGTCGAGGATGCAGCTGCGCATGCAGAAGCACTGATAAATCGCTCCTCGTAGGGCTAGTATCAGTGTTTACGCTGATACAAGATTTTTTTACACTTTTTAACCTCTACGAGGTAACCAAGTTTCAACACAAGGGTTAACAATATTTTAAAACATCCTCACAGAAAGATTGCAAGTGCATACTGTTGAGGCTGAATAATGTGAAGTGCTCTTCGCGTTATTTCTCTTGCATCTTAACACTCTGACAACTTAATGCTCTGCAGAATAAATAAATACACATATTTATTACTGATGACGAGAAATATTTAGGTACTAATAAAGTGGAAATTGTAGAATGTTCATTATAAAGAGAGTCATGTTTTGTTATTTAAGGGTTCTAGCAAAAATGATCAAAGATAATTAGTAGACTGCGGATGTTTATGCAATTTAACAGACCCACATATCTGGCGCATATTGAAACATATGAAAGAACCAAAAGGACATTTTTTAAACATTTACAGAGCAACATACATAGTTTTGTCAGACTCTATCATTAACAAAAATCATTTATAATAATGTTTCAGTTTTGTAATTACATTAACATAAAAGATATTGAACTCTAAAAAATGTATATTTACATAAACATCCGCAGTCTAGTAATTATTATTTGCAAAATTTTTTAGCAGTTAAACTGTTAATTACACCATTTTAATTAGACCGCCTTGCAATTCTTTTGTTGTAGATATGTTTTTGTTTTCTTCTACACGCGCTCGTATTGTCTCGACTCTCCGGCTTGCTTCTGTTTTGCTTCCATTTATTTTCAAAATAAACCATTGATATTCAAAGCGTACATTGTTGGAAAATTGTTTTGTCTATTCTTGTGTTTACCATTTATACAAAACTGACGCCGCCCTGTGCTTGACAATTGTAAAGCTGGTTTTCATGTTTTACGAAAATGGTTCACAATAGTTTTCCGTTTTAAAGTATCAGTGATACCCTTCTCGATATTGCGAATGCGGTATCTGTGGCGGAAAACAATTGTCCACAGTTTGGACATGCCGTTTCTGTCGCAGATCCTTTGTATCTGTTTCAAGAAACAATATCTAACACGTGGCAGTGCAGACGCGAAAAAGACCGCTACTGGTATTTTCTATTCGGCCGGATTTCTTCCGTTGAAAATCAGAAAATTTGTTAGCGCAATATTTCCAGAACCACTAAAAGTCGGGTGTATACAATTAAAGGTTAGTGAATTCGTCTTAAAAAGCACTATTAAATGGACTGAAGAAAAATATGTAGTTCCATTTAAGAAAACGAACTTGACCTTCATATCTCGGAAAATAATAATATAAAAAAAGTTCGGCTTCGTTAAAAAATCTGCCCCCTTATACCATGTAATTTTCATATAAACAATTTTTTTTGTATCTCCAATGCGTTAGGAAATAATGGAGTGTCCACACTTACGGCGGACACGCTGTGTGTACTTCGATTTAATCATTACTTATTTTATTATGTGTAGTATTAATAAACATATCTAAATGGAACTGGTAGAAAAATGATGAAACCTACTAATATTATTAATTAAAAAGGATATTATTTTGGGGTATATTTATTTTGTATAAAAATGTAGAGAGTTTGTAATTTTCATCTAATACAATGTGGCAGTCAAAGTATTAATTCAATGCCTCGAAGATATAATATAACTGTCAGATCAAAAGGAAATTTCACTAAACAGAAAAAGATTAAATAAATTCATTTTTATCATGTTTCGCATTATTAAAACTCAATCGTGTTTTCGAAAATTTCGAACTATACGAATCTAATTTCAAGGATATTTATTAATATTTCCACAAGAGATGGTAATATTTCAGTTTCCTTTATATGAAGTTTATTCATGATGTAATAAAGTCGTCTAGGCTAACCTTGAACGTGACACACCACATTTTTCCCTTGGAATTTTCATCAATGTCCGTGTAATAAAGAACAAGCTTTCGTGCATTGGAGATTCAAGTGATTTAATAAATTCGATGCCACGAAGACTAAATGCAGTTGCAAGGCGAAAAGAAAACGTTTGTAAACATAAAAACATTTAATAAATAAATTTGTATCATGCTTCACATTATTAAAACTCCACCGTATTCTCGAGAAACTGGAACCGTAAGAATGTTTATTAATATTTTCACAAGAAATAACACGAATATTTTTTTAGTTTTGTTTAAATGAGAGTTTATTCATGCTATAACAAAAGCAACTAGATTATCCTCAAACGTGGCGCATCGCATTGTTCCACTTGGAATTTTCATCGATCGCGGTGCAATTAAAAAAAAAGGAACGAGCAGTCGTGCATCAGAGAATCGAGATCTCGATCTATTGTAATATTCATGTCGTGCTGAACGTTTCGAACGTCTGACGAAGCGGTGCACACGCTCGTGCGGATTATGCGCGCGGAATTATGTAATGCGTGCAACGCAACGAACATCCACTGGCTAATTCCATTAAGATACTGATCCAAGGCTCCAGAAGCACCGGTGAAAAAAACACATGGACATCGTTCCGTATTATTGACCGTCGTGCAACCCCAAACCAGTTCGTACCAGCGCAAACAATGGTATTTAACCTAACACGTTATCGGAGATGCAACGAAACAATAGTTAATGCAATTCGTCTAGGCGAACAGATGATCAGCTTTATTTAATAACACTCCGACGGTTGTAAATATTGTTCGAAAACTGCCTTGACAGTTTTTACAAGGCTTTAACCATTTGATTGCTATCAGAGCCGATAGGCGCTTGACAAAGGCACTCACCGTGTTCTGTTGACGCCCATAGGCGTTCGGAGCAGTGACTCACTGTACAGGGTGTCCCAGTTTCTTCCACTAGGTTGGAAAAATACATTCTGCGAGATGAAAGAAGCAAAAAATGTTATACAAATATATGCCCATAAATGCCCTGTATAGGAATTATAATAAAAATATGAAATGTACAGTGAAGGTCTAATAAAAAAATAAAAAATGTATTTATTAAAATGAAGCAGAATCAAGACGAAATTCGTATGATAGTAAATGTATTGTATTGATGAGAATAGTCGATATTTTAAAATAAAGCAATAATAGCGGGTTATTGCTATTGTGGCAAATGTGTATTTTGTAAAACAGGTGGAAGAAGAAATAAGTTTTTGAAACATTTAAAGTGCATCTACAATCTATGGATTAACAGAAATGATACTGGTTATCTACATCAACTTCAATCATTAAACATAGTTTTATAAATTTTTACAAATATCGATCTACCCTCACATTGTAACATACTATTATAACGTTTCACATTTTTCTTATACGTTATTAACAACGCATTTATCAGCATACGTTTGGATAACATTTTTTGCTTATTTCTATTCGTAGAACACTGGTACAGTTTGTCGGTAACATTCTGGGACAACCTGTATATTACTGTAGCTTGGCCGCACGCTGCCTTCGTCCCGTTCCCAAGTAGCCCCCAATCAAAGAGTTAATTAACCCTTTGCCTTAAAACAAGACACACTCGTGACACAAAATATTGCATTAGCGTATTAATTCTTTAAAACTTCCTGTTACAATATTTTTCCTCAAGATGGATCTATAACAGCAAATTCTGTGTGCTGATAGACATTTTCAGAGTTGAACAATTTTTATATGAATACAGTCGAAGAAATTAAATTTTTACATACTATATTTTGTGCTTCGTATGCTTAAAAATGTAGTCTTCAGTTCTCTTCTATCATTGGAAGTACACGTTTCAAGTTTGTAACTGAAAAATTTAAACAATTTTGAAAAACTGTAGCTCATCGAGGCATGCGCCCTCAAAAAATTTGATTGCACGTATCTGGACTCTGATCACTTCGCGTGGAATTGTTCTCAGACATTGTTCTTCGTGCGAGAGACCTTAACTTTCTTTCTTGTGGATTTCGCTTGAAAACACACATGAAATCTTTGCGAGGTTAATGGGTTAAGCGACTATCAGTGCACACAGTTGAGTTGCTTATGCTGCTTTCCAGACCGATAAACAATCGTGCCGTATGTGCATAATATAGACGGCCGGTAGAGAAGAATTTGCAGAAGTTCCACGGTGCTATCGCACAATGCTCATTCACGAGTTTCTTCGTCTCGAAGTCAGGATTTACTTCAAACTAAACATTTTTACAATTTCTGTTCCTCTTCGAACGTCCAGAACTATTTGCTTTATCAAATGTATTGGTAAACAAAATTAGATCACTTACTTGAGCAGGGTTCTATTATTCAATAAATTAGTTTACATTTTGTAGTACCCTTGGATTGATGTACGATATGTTTACAGATGCGATTGAAATTGCCAATTTATGCGTCCAAAAACTGTAGAAAAATGAATTACAAAATCCATCTCACTTTTTAGATTTTTTAAAGCAATATTTATGAATAGTTATTTTTTCCCGCGTTTATGTCTCCGTTACATTAGGAAATAGAGGTGTGTTACCAAATGGCAACACTATGCATGTAGGGGTTAAATGAACCTGTTAACAAGGGAAGACGAGTTAAACCGTCTTTTGAGAATGGCCCTGCAATGCACAAAATGAGTTTTAATTATACGTAGAATATCTCAAACTGTCAACGGAAGGAGATGAATTATCTTGTCATTTGAATATCGTCTGTATAAGAGATAGGGAGATAGAATAATGCTCGAAGTCCGAGGACGAACATGTGTCACGATAGGCCGAAAATTCTTCAAGACTTTTGAATGAAATAATTAATTATGACGTGTAAAATAACTAATACGTCTTTACTTTCTCGCTTCTTCTTATAACGCACTTTTCAGCTCAATCATTCGTCAACAATTCCACTCGCACGTTCCTTTGATTGCTTTTCTGTTTAACGCTCCCTGTCCTAGTAATTAGCCCTTGGACTATTATCGGCGCCTATAGACGTTTGATGAGCTGCTCATCGCGTTTTGCCAACGCCCATAGGCGTTCGGTGCAACGGCTCACTACGTACTACAGCAGCTCAACCGCACGCAGCGTTCACCCCGTTTCCAAGTAGTCAAAGGATTAATGTTATACTTCAGTCAATAACTGTTTTATCTTCTCCTATATCAGTGATAGGAAACACGTGTTATCTTGATTGTATTCATATTCAATTAAGACGAGTCCTGCCAAGAAATTTTTACTGAAGAGGTTATCAGGTGAAACACATCCCTGTTCCACTTTTACGCTTTTCCACGACGGCAAATAATGTTCAGGTAACAGGACAAACACGAAGGCCACGTTCGATGCCACTTTCACGAATTTGCAAATCTGCTTGCAAGAGAATAGGGATTCACGAGGCATTGCGAACGAAAATTGACAAATACAGGGGGCACGTGTTGCGTCACGTGTGTGTCGCGCCGTTGCGCAACGTAAGAATTTGTTCGGGTTATTTATGTTGCAAGTAGGCTGGTACGGTCCTCTGTGGTCTGACACACCAACCAATTGCAATTTGCAACAATTTTACCGTAGAATCTCGATTTAATCGTACGTTCGATTATCCAGGCACCGGTTATAAACTGTGGTCGCATAGTAAAGAAAAATCAAAACGTTGCAAGTGATAAGGTGTACATTATTATTAGTTGTATATTTGTCGTTGCCTTGTTTACCAACGTGTCAATGAACCTGGCAGTATTTTTGCGAATAATGTTCGCTTCACTTTGCAATCAGTTTGTTTTTTTAAATAGAACTGTATAATTGTTTATATATTAATCGATGCAGCTCTTCGTTCTCTGTGCAAAGGTATTAGGGTGTTATGCAGTAATTTATTAACCCTTTGACTGCGAGCGACAGCAGTTAAAGGATCAAATATTTTAATCTTAATATCGTAAAATATTATTCGTGAAATTTAAATTAAAGTATGTTCTAAACTAATATATTTTCGGCAGAAACACCGTAATACTTTTTTTATAGAGGAAAAAGAACTGCATCGATTAGCGTATTAAAGATATTGATAGTTCTGTTTAATAGAACATTCTGCTATTTTACGTTAGAAACCACATGTGGTATTTTACTAAATCAAAATATTTTATATACTAACAATTTTTCAATACAAGCACCCTAATACTCGTTTTGGGAACAATGAAGAACTGCATTGATTTTTGCATTCAAAAGTATATGTTTCTATTTAAAAGAACAAAGATGACCTTCGCGTCTCCGTTGAACCTCCACCCAACTCTGAGGGTAGATTTTATGGCAGCCATAAAGTCTCCCATGAAGAAATTTTTTTTTAAGCGCGCTGGCAGAACCGCTACAACTTTTAACAGAATCATTATTTTTGCATTAAATAATTACCACGCGTTCTTCAAACATTGACTGATAACGCTTCAAAATTATAAAATCATACGTTTCATACTTTTCTTTAAAAAAATTCAGGAACGTCGCCCCATTTTTCTACCGTCACACTAGCAAAACCCTTTAAGGGATTATTCTCCTTTCTCGACCTGTTTTGTGGGTGTACGTTGGTAATATTTTTTATCTTCTGTCGTTTATACTTCTATCGTTCGAGTATACCTTATTCTTTCAAAAGAACCATTGATGTAAACGTTCACGTACTTCACGACCAAACGCTGCGAGCGCCGATAAATTGCAAAATTACGGAAAAGAACATGCGTGTCGCGTTCGAGGGTCTCCTAAACGGCGTTCAGGCTGGAACACGTGTTCACGTGTCGTTTATAAATGTGGGAAAGCGCGTACGAAACGCAGAACGAGTCGCGTTAACCAGATAGTCACCCCGATGTTAACACCGAAGTAACTTGAGCGCGGCACGCACACCGGAAGCTCCAATAAAACCGACAACGCGTGGAACCTTCGACTTCCGCACGAGGGACCGTCACGAGATGGCTCGTTGCTAGGAAAATGCAGCAAAGTTCAAGTTCAGAAGACGTCGAAGCTGCGTATCGAAAGGTACGAGACGATCTTTGCCACGCCCTTCGATGAAGAAGCTAAAATTAAGTGATTTACCCTTTACGGTCAGAAGTTGGGATATTTCGGACACGTTAGCAGACACTGTTTCAGAGAACCCACAATTCAAAGAATATCAACGAAATCATATTTTTTTATTGTCAATTCTGATAATGTACATCTTTCCACATAGTCTGGTAAAATTTTGTTTCATTCTGAACACCAGTAGTGCATGAATTTTTATTTCGAATATTAAATGCCACCACCGAAGTAATTATCAGTGAACTCCTGCCCCAGAAGAACGGTTATCTCTAAACTGCGGATGTTTATGCAATTTAATATATCCAAACTGTTAAAAAATGCACATTTAGTAATGCAAGGAAAATGAAAAGCATATTTTTTGAACATTTAAAGAACAGAAAAAATATTCAACTGCAGAAGTATAAGTTTGCATAAACATCCGCAGTCTTATCATCTCCTTCTTGTTCTTGGTACATATCTTCCAATTTTATCTTGTGAGTTACTTGCATGTTAACAATGTTAACAAACACGAACATGCAAATTAATACGATAAATTGATTAACAAATGAATTATCACTGCTATTCGAAAATGTGGCACTTCTGTAAAATTGTATTTACCATCCGTTTTAACCCATTTTCTCAGGATCTAAAAAAGCAAATTTAATGAAATTTTTTGCGGTGAATTTGGAAAATAATACCTACATTTGGAGAAAGAAAATGATCACGCATCACTTTTTGAACGGTTTATTAAGCGTTGCGTAACTTTCTTTCTAAAAAGTTTGTAAAAAATTCGTGTACTCAATTTATTTGGCACTATTAGTAGAGCACTCAGACGAAATTTGGTTGAAATCGGTTCACTGGTCTGAGAGAAAATGGGTGATGAAGTTCGGCAATTTTCCATATGGATTGAGCTGTGTTATGGGTTCCTTTAATTGCTTTAGAATTCTTTTAACCCGAAACTACTACTATCGAGTCCCACGGGACGACCCAATGCTTTAAACATTCTGGAAAATTAAAATTTAAATAATTTTATCCCCACCACATAAATTTTGGTGGTGGGGAAAAATCGTGTTTCGGAGTATTCTTTGGTCGGTTGGTTTCACTAACAAAAAATAAAATTTTGTTTATGCAGAATGTGATTTTTATTGCAAATTTCAGGAGTGGCGCCCAGGGACATATTAGTAGTACTTAAGTTACAAATTTTAGATAGTAGTAGTAACGGGATAAGTAAATGTACCATAAGAAAGTACAAGGTGCAACTTTTAGCTAAAATTGATAAAGGATATCTTTATTTATAAGTAGTCAAAAGTTAACAAAGATAAAGCAAAATTTATGACCTTACCGACAAAGTTCAGCAGGTGCACGTGCCAGGTCGTTGGGCATGAAATTATTCGACCGCAAAGGGTTGATTTTTATACGACTGAAAAATAGCTATTTTGGGAAAAACTACCAGAGATATTGAAATGAAATTTGGAACGTTTATTATTTGTACTTTGGTTTCAAAAAATTGTACGCATAGGTCGTAGTTTTTTTATTGACTTTGAACTGTGCATACAATTTTGTTGGAACCAATGATTTTCAAATCCATGTTTATTGAACTTCTCTTGTTCATTTCGAATTATAGTAGATATACCTAAAGTCTGGTACAAATCTGTTTGAACTTCCTGTACAGTATAAATACCTGAACAATTTCAGGAAATTAAATGAATGTTGAGAATGATAATTGTTTTGAATACGAAACAATTCACTCTAATAAGTGTAACGGGCCTTATATTGTATTATGCAGATTCAATGGTACTCAATGAGGATGTTACAATTCTAACATTCATCTCGCTGCCGGATATGAAAGTTTAAATTTCTGTAGCTATCTGCGACAAGAAATTCGCTCTACCGTTATTGCTGCTAACAATAGACTCCGGATGTTTATGCAAATGAAAATTTTTACACTTCAGTATTTGTTCTGTTAGTGTAGTTAAAGAAACGAAACATTGACCGGACTGTATTATGCCCTTTAAATGTTAAAAGATGTGCTTTTTGTTTTCCTTGCGTTATTGAAAGTGCATCTTTCACGTGTTTCGATGCGGTAAACTTAATAAACATCCGCAGTCTACTTATCAATTAGAACCTCTAATATATGAACCAATTAGTCACAGAATGAACATATAATCGAACAACTTATAAATTTTAAACATTCAGTTAATTGAAATTAATTCATAATTTAAAATTATAATTAAAACATGGTTCTTCATTACATGATATTACATATATTTAATTTAACCTCTTCAAATATACTGGCACGTCTTATGTGCGTTTATTTTTTATTTTACTTCAAATGGATTTTAATTCAATTAATCAAAAGATTGACCAGACTTGCATTGAGATGCACTGTGATCATTTTGACCACCTCTTGTTAATGCAATCAGATGCATGTTACCTGGACATACATTTAACATAATTCAGAAGCAATGTCAAATTAAATATACATTCACAGGAATTTTTATTATTAGTTTTCAGTACTGACTCAATTCCTGAAGTGGTTCCCACGTATTTAAAAATAACCCTGTACATACATAACAATATTTGACAAAGAATGAACACAAAATTAAATTCATCTTGCAATAGGGCAATGATCCTCCAAGCATAAACGTGAAAATATTCCGTTAGAACAATATTTTAACTCCTTCTCGTAGAAAAAAAAACCGTTCTCCATGATACGCCTTCCTCCAAAGCAAATATTTTTCATACCGAAGTTTAAAGTCTGTCGTATCGGGCAGCTTGTCAGGATCGTCCTGTACAAAGGACCACCATCGAGACGCTTGAGTGTGAGAACCCAGAAAACTATGTTAACGGATTATCCTGCTGTAACTAGCCTGAAGAGTGGATGTTTCTTTAGGCTTAAAATGCAGAAAAAAAATGTTCGATTCATTTGATATTTGACAGTTTGTTGGAACGTATCTCAAGCTTTCTGTATTTAAAAATATACTAAAAAATATGAATATTTGAACGAGATACAGCGATTCTCGTAAAATATGTCTTTCCATGGACAGGTGGATGGTGTACACGATTTCGCCAATCTGATTTTCGAAGAACAGAAAAACGAATGTCTTTATAAACTCTTTTATACTCTCTCCCCTTTTGGTGGAAATTTTATTTCTTTGAAAACTGACGATACACCAAATTTTGAAGATTTTCACAGTTTGTCACTTCAAAGTTTCTATAATATTTTTATATATTTTCTAAACTAAAGATATATGGCTATATGTTAAAAACCACTGACGTCGCTCAGATGATATCACATACTAAGAAAACTGTCAAATATTGCTCCCTTTAAAAGCAAGATCGAAGGTTACAACCATTCTGACGCCGATACCTTCATTCAAAAATATTTATTCCGGTCTATGGGTTTGAAAAAGCAAACTATTCTGATCAAAGAAATTAGGGGATCACACACTTAAATGATCTATTTTCCATTAAGGCATTTAGTGCTAAAAAAGCTCCAAGTATTGTTCACAGTAAACATACATATAAAACTATTATATTACATACAAATAATTTTTGTTTCATCGTTGATATTTGATAAATTGTCTAAAATTACTGAAAATCCAGACCCTTCAATTCTTTTGCGCCTTGTGTTTTGTGAAAATACCTAGAACTGTTTCTGAGAATTTTAGGCTGGTTCTCGCTCGTGATTTCTCAGACATCGTCTTTGTTTCGTCTCCGTCTCGAAAATATTGCGAAGTGAGCGTACGCCACGGAAGTGACAAGATAAACATTGACCATTGTCTGCGAAACGTCTGTGAAAGGTCTGAACGAGTCGAAGCGTCTAACTCGTACGATGGTCAACGCAGACCTCATGAACAATATTAAAAATGAACGAATACGCGTCACGCTTTATGGCACTCCGTTTGTTTACGGAGCGTTCATTCATTTGCAGAGAAGCTTTCATTTATTCGCGTTTGCAGTGAACTGCAAGCTGCCGGACACGTGTAAACGCGAATAGAGGACCTTGCAGCAAGAAGGCTGCAGCTCCATTTTTTACAGTTTCTTAGTTATGACGTGTAATATACGTAAAACAAAAGTTCTACATCGTTTGGTGTTCGTTTGATGTAAATTCGACAACAAATGAGCGATTTATTGCAAATTTTGAACCTGCACCCGTTACTGTTCTGTGCAATACGAAATAAAAGAAAACATTTTTATATTTTTTGTCAACTAATTCTTTCCATATTTGATTAACAAAGCAACAATAAATCAATAAATTGTGTTCTTTATTGTGCATAGTTAACAAAAAGCAACCGTTTTTTGTACACTTTGGTGCACGTCGGGGGCAGCTACAGATTTGAAAAATTCGCCAAATATAGAAATAAAAACTTGTCAACTCAATAACTACCACGTATTGTGTGAAAATATATACAGGGTGTACCACGTAACTGTCGCCACGATTTTTCAGGCATTTCCGATAATCTGACAAAAAAATGTTTCTAACAAAAGTTAATCAGTTTTCAGTCAGCTACAAAATGCAATATAAAAAATTTCCAAATAATTTTTTTTTCCGCTAAAAAGTCGAGGTCACTGACTTTTTAGCTTAACTTTAGATTAACTTTTGTTCGAAACATTTTTTTGTCAGATAATTGGAAGTGCCTGGCAAATCGTGGCGACACTTACGTGGTACACCCTGTATTTTTCAATTAGTGTTCTCTTTTTAATGTTAAGTCCAAGCGATAATTTTATAAACACTTTTTTCTAATTAATCTAACACCAATGGTGACCCATCAGTTGATAATCGTGCTGCCTGTGAACTCATTGATGGTGGTATTAAATGCTATAAGATGTTCCTTTTAACACTGTCCGTGACGAGGGAATTTTTCTGATTTTATTTTCAGGCCTCGTGGATCACTAATGCTGACCCATCACTTGATAATTATACAGACCATGCATTAATTCATGGTGTTATTATTTTACCATATTCTCTTTAACACGGTTTATGATGCGGTCGTTTAACATGCAACTTTATGCATTCAGGCTTCATGGGTCAGTAACGTCCCACCCTTTGATAATTGGTATCATTAAATACTTTATAGTATTTCTTCTAATAGCGGAAACGGCTTGAACGAAAGTTTGCCGTGGGTCACTGATGACCCACGGCATGATAATTATGATAACTGTATAATAATCTATAACATGATTAAATATTTCACGTTAATATTGCCCTTAACATAGTGTGTGTCACGTAGGTCGTTAATGACCCAGGCTGGACTTCTCCTTCAGACACTTGGTACATTGAATGTAAAACGAAGCTCTATTATGACATACACTGCACGACAAAAGTATAAGACATGCACGAAAACTGAGGGAATTCTATTTAACTCAGGAATTTGTTCCTCCTTCATTCGGAATGTTATTGTTTACTTCGTACGGAAGCACACTGTGCAGTTCTACGAAATACCGAAGGCTGCAATTCCAGGAATTTAGACAACGAATGTAAACATGTGGTTTTCTCCGCGACAAAACTACAAGATAGTTATTTGTTACCGAAATCAGAATGTAGTAAGAAGTTGTTATTCGTGTGATTTTCACTGCAGTAATTAGTTTTGTGTTAATGGGTCTGTTATCCTATGAAAATTGTTAGTTATAATATTAAATATACAGTAAAATGCCTCGTGAAAACAAATTAAGTGAAGCAGAAATAAAACTGATCAATAACTTGCAAGGAAAAAATGTTCACATGGTAGAAGTATCATGTATATTAAAAAGAAGTCGCTGTGCTAAACGTAACTATCTCAAAAATAAGGAAAAGTTCTTGAAAAAACATCTTGGTGGGCGTCCAAAAGCCTACAACTGCTCCAGAAAGACGTACCATTTTAAGGATGACATCGAATTCAGCTCTCACAGCAAGACAAATTGCGTCAGAAGTTAGTGTCAATACAAATATAAGAAATGTACAACGAATTATTAAAGGAGCAAGTTACCTGAAACGACTAAAACTTCTGAAGAAACCACCACTAACTGAGTGGCACAGAAAAGCACGATTAGATTTGGCGGAGAAAAAACCGCAATGGAACAAAAAATGGAAGAAACTAATATTTTCTGATGAAAAACGCTTTAATGTAGATGGTCCCGATAGCTTTTATTATTATTCTCATGACCTGAGAAAAGGAAAACTTGTTAAACAGAAAAGACAAATGGTTGGTGGAGGTGTTATGGCGTGGGCGGCTGTAAGTTACGCTGGTAGAAGCAATATCAAGTTTATTTTCAATAAAATGAATAGTGACGTATATGTTCAAACAATCCAAAAACAGTTAACTAAACATGCGTGTCAAACGCCTTCATGTCAAGTTTTTCATGTCACCTTAAACGAATATAAAAACCAGAATAATTATACTGGATTCATAATGAATGAAAAATTTGTCTCTGGTGACCCACTGTCAATACATGCGAAGTTCCTCTAATAAAATTAAAAAACAAATTCCAATATTCAACGTTACATATTTTTTTTTTTGTTGCGTTGCATTTGAAATCACTAGCTGTATATACACATTACGGGTCAGAAGTACAGGACCATCTGGTCCGAAGTTACATGTCATAGCATAAGTCATAATAGATGATTGCAACGAATTTACTTTTCCAGTGGCAGTTTGAAGCATGTATTCTGAATTGTTACAAGATATTGGATAAAACACATTGAAAAGTAAAAAGAATGAAATCATTTCTATATTTATTTTAACTCAGAAGTGCACACGTGGAGGTCTAGTAAACTTCCACTCCTAGAAGAGATAAATGACTGATTTGATGACCAGTTCATAAGTTGTTTGCTTCTTAATATTTTTTGTTGTATAGTATCGTGTAATGTTAATGTGTTTTTAGATCTATACTGTTTCAGTTTTAATTAAGAATCATCGTACACACAGATCTTTACATATCATAGTCAATAAATATTCATTTTTATCGAGGGTCCATGAGCATCCCACGTGGATACGTATGTTTCAGAAGTTCACGTTTGCACGGTTTAAGAAATATTTAAAAAAGCAAACTACGTTTTTATCGAGAGGTGATCCTATGCTTTTGACCGGTACTGTATAATGCAGTTCTGCATCTTTCCAAGAAGATATTCTTGAGTGTTCAAAATTTCCCGTTTTATTAACCTCTTGTGGTTCTGCATGGATATCGACTCGACCGTGTCGCGTTATTTGCGGTCTGAAAAGGAGAATGAGCGAGAAAGGGATTCCTTTTGCGGCTTCTGAAAAATCAATTTCATTAGTGGTTTAGCAATGAAACAAATCGAATTGCGAATCTCCGCTCGCGGATGATTTATAAGATAAACAAATCACATTTTTTGAATATGCGAAACCATTGAAAATTTTTCTTATAAATTCTTTAGTTGTTTTTGCATGTTTTTCTGCACGCAGTGATTCATGCGACGAGAGAATAAAATGTTATCGACTATTAATATTCTACTAAAATATTCCATTACTGTCACTGTCAGATAAAAAGTGTTGCACGTCACGAAAAATCGAGGCATAATGTATTTTTAACCCCTTCAGGCCTGAGATTTTCGGAAAAAAAACTACTTGCCGAGCGCAGAAAATGTTTACGTTAGAACACGCATTAGATTGAATATTTGATTATTGTACGGTGTATAAGGTCAGTCGTTATTTCTGTGTTGTAAATCTGCAAAATACTTAACCGAATATATACATTTGAATGAAATACCCTATGTAATAATTTGTAAAAATACTCAGGTTCATACCATAGAAAGAACGTCTGAGCACGGACCACTATGGTGGTCTATAGCGCACGGTACCAAAGTTTTTGGAACCCATACAAGTTCATAGAGCTGAAGGAGTTAATTAAAATACACAGTGTTCTATTGTACAAATTTACAGTAATTATCAATCGAAGTTTAGTACGAAAAATATTTGTCAAAGAAATAAATTTACAGAATATACATAAAAGATTCAACGTTATGTTCACTAAAGATCTGACTCATCGTGCGTTCTTATCTCTGTTCACATTGTTTCTAAACATGAACGTTGTCAGTTTAATGATTTTCACAACAAAATTTCTGCCAGCGCAATATAAAGTGTTTGGTAATTTTCCGTTTATTATTCACGTTCAGAGAAAAGTCTCTGACAAAAACGAGAAACAAGTATATGAAATTTTCTGTAACCTTTGCAAGCCTAAATTTCGATAAACAATGTACTGTACGAGTGCACAAGATTGCAAACTCGAAGACAGAAGTATAAATTAAGGCGAGACACAGCCCTGACATCACAGGATCACATAAAAAAATATCCTACATTATCCAAGACATACCAACCACTATTACACAGTCTAACTACTTCAATGTAAAAGAAAATCACGCTGAGTCGTCGCTAATGAGCTAGCAGTAAATGCGATGTAAAGACCGTAGATAAAAAAAAAGAATATGAAATGAAGTACGAGTTCAATAAAACGATAAAAAATACTGACATCTAATTAATGAAAAAAAGGAACGCTTGTCAACATGAATCATAGAATCGAGGGACTCGAATGAAAACATCGATGTCTCGAGGAAGCAGGAAATTTAATTGCGAAATCGATTACACGATGACGTCGGTGCACCACGAAAGACGCCAACATTGCGAAACGATCTCGAAGACGCATCTTTTTTCAGCAGTTTCGCGGACGTCGTCCTTTTCTTTTTTTCATTTTTATTCAAGATATTACCATGGCATCACCGTCGTGCGACCATTTTTGTCGAAACAAAAATGCTGATAAAGGTCCTATCGACTTTCTAAAAAACGTGATCGCATCTCGAACACAAGGCTTGACACACGTTGTATTAATAGAGACTGTCGTCAGCCGTTTAACAAAAATATAGTTAGTCTTAAGGCGTATGGTAATGAGTTGTTCTGATCTCCCGGTGTGGTTGTTCAGCAAACGCTGTCTTACGAAACCTGTACCAGTTTACACTAGATTCGTCATACGATTGGCTGCTGTGATCGTGAACCTATCAGATCATCCCATAAATATCGTCGTTCCCTATTTCATAAAACATATGTATGATAAATCAACTGCGGATATTTATACAATTTAACCGATCCGAGTTCGCGAAGAGTGCATATTTTATGGAGTAAGTGACACAAAAAATGTGCTTTTGAATATTTGAACCCTCAAGTGCAGTTCCTGCCGTAGTTGCATTTCATCAGCTACGTAGAAATTAAAAATATTGAAATCTAAAGCTGTATATTTGCGTAAAAATCCGCAATCTAATAAATATAAATATCGAGGTTCCAGTACTATAACTAGGAAATTGGGAATCTAATGTTTTTATTGTTTTGTTTTCTTGTTTAGTTTTGAAAATGATTAATAGGGGTCTCTAGAATTGTCTTTTATTTATCCACTTCTAGCATTCGAAAGCTTGTCGAACAATCGAGTTATCTAGTTGGAGTACTGAACCCACGATCTGTTGTCCAGTTTTGTT
The DNA here is from genome assembly GCA_916610135.2 of Macropis europaea. Taxonomy (NCBI): domain Eukaryota; kingdom Metazoa; phylum Arthropoda; class Insecta; order Hymenoptera; family Melittidae; genus Macropis; species Macropis europaea. Next base: position 15,572,822 of record OU744345.1, on the reverse strand, counting down.
TTGTAAACATTGTGCTGTGCACATGGTCTAATGTGAGGGTTCTGCTTTGTTTCAAATTGTTTGATGGTTCAGTTCGATAAGATGGAATGTTACTATACTAATAATCCATTTAAAATCCAATTTTTACAAAGGCGACCTATGCAAATTTCAAAATAAATACTTTGCAATTCCAATTAATATACAAACTTCTGTTGAGCCAATAGCAAGGTTTTCAAAAGGTATTGGCAATTAATTGTTTCCGGATAAAAAGAAGATATCTATTTGTAATGTATTAAAAATTTATTACTTTATAGTAATGTGTTTAACAAAGTTTTAACTCTTTTTGTAGAAAAGAGACTTATGCCAATTTCAAAATGAAGTGCTCAATTAATTTTGAAACTTTTAATAATTCATTATCAATTCATATCGTTATTACAATTTGTTGGTAAGTCAGTAAGAAAAATGACTATAACTCGAAAAAAAAAAACAAGGTCAAACGGGTCGCAGTTCACGTGTGAACGTTTTTCTATTGTTTAGAAGTTGTTGAATCAGTCTGTTGTTAGGGTGGATGCCAATAAAGGCACATCCTGTGTAAACCGTTTAAAACAATTGTGGGATCATGTTTCTGGACAGTCGAGAAGAATAAACCAAATGCCAAGGATAACGGAAATGCTGTTTATTTATTACATACATCGACTACTTTATTGAGTAATAAACCGTTCTCAGACTGTCCTACGCAGTTATTGTTTTGAAAATGCACATTTTCATTTCATCCTCAGTCAGTGGCATTTAATTTTAATTTTTAAATTATATCGTTAAAAAAAATTAGAGGATTACTCACATAAGTGATTTAAACATTGGTCGAAATGCGAATTTTACTAAGGTCGTAAACAATTTCATGCTGACAAAACTCTTCAGAAAATTGTTTATAACTCAGGAAATATTGACTTCTGACGCATGTTTACCATACCGTTTTTATTCAGTGTATTGATTACTATGCACCCCATACATCCTGAATACTTTTTTTAACAACGTGCGTAATATTAATAATGATAATATAATGATAATAAATGTATACAGGGTCGTTGAAAAAAATAGTCAGAACATACAGGGTAGATAGTAATCTTCAAACTGAATAAATAATATCTACCAAACGTGGGTCGACATACAAATATTATCCAAGCTGTAAAAAATTTCTTGTGAACAAATTTCAACAGAAAATTGTTTATAACTCGGACAGTATTGACTTTTCAGCCTACATTTACTAGAGATTTTTACTTCTGTTTGTACGATACCACCCACCCGATAAGTTCTGAACACACTTTTTACCACCCTCTGTATTAAATCTTCAATGAGCATCTCACTATATCAGATTCACGGTTCGTCTCTCAGAAACAAACTATTCGTACTTATTTAAAGATCAGATCTCCTAATTATTTCGAGCGGTGTATTAGCCTCGTATGACCTGCGGTTGTCCTTCAGAGCACGGAGTGCAATTTTTTATTCGCGACATTTCCGCTGACGCCGTCGTCGGCTACGTTCCGTCGGTGTATTGCACTCGAAAATATCCTGTCTCTCGGTTTCAGATGAACCACGTTCAAGGTGCAGATCATGGGATGACGTAGGACCGACGAAAATGGAAACTGTCGGGCAAACGCACAGACAGCACCACCCTTCCTTGGAAGCCACCAGGTCCAACACCTCGACGCAGTCGGCCAGAAGCGAGGATTCCTGGTGCTCGGCGTCGGACCATGACCTCTCCTCGGACGACGAGAGCGAGAAGAGTAATATCAGTATTAAGTAAGCATCGTTGAATATGGATTCGACGCTTAACATATTGCCAAGGAGACGCAGACCGTTGGAAAAAAAAAGAAAAAAGAGTTCAGGACTTATATGACACAATGGCGTGCAGAAGTTTCCGGACACTTCCGAATCCAGTAGAGTTTTAAACAATTCGTAATGAAGTCTGATTTGTGAATATTTTTAAAAATGAGTAGGGGGATCGTAGATTCTAACTATGTCTTCTCTCGGAGATATTTTTCAGTCTGATGACATTTAACGTTCGTTTCAATTGTACTCTTTTAAGGTACGACTGTGCAATTTACTGTACGGAAACTCCGCGCCACTGTACGCTACTGACCAAATGTCTCAAGAACCTTGCTAAGCTTCAGATTAATATCAAAGTCCTGATTGGGGCCATCACCATGCACAGATTCCAGGGGCGTTTTAAAAAATTCTTAGTAAATTCAAAAAAGAATTTGTCATACTACAACAGTCCCAGGACACTTGGAGAGCTTCATACAGATTCCAGTGACATAGTAAAGAATTTGTAATAGAGCCAGATTTATAAATATTCATAAAAGTGAGAAGAGGGGTCGCAGTTATTAACTTCATCTTCTCTCTCAGATATTTTTTAACCTGATGACATTTAAAATTCGTTTTAATTATACTTTTTTAAAGTACGATTGTAATTTTACTTCCTGGAAATTTCACGCCTCTGTACGATGCCAATCAAAAGTCTTAGAACCCTTGCCAAGCTTCAGATCAATTTCAAAGTCCTGTTTGGGTTAATCAACATATTCATGTTTCAGTGACGTTATAAACAGTTCATAATAAATTCAGATTTATAAATATTCTCCAAGTTGAGAAGAGGCATCGTAGATTTTAACTTCACCTTCTCTCTGAGTTATTTTTGACGCATATATGCATTCAAAAAGTTCGTTCACCGTGTGCTACGGGCCACCCCACTGGCCTAGGCACCCGCGTTTACTGTACGCTTTCAACCTATATATATATAGACGAATTATCATCTTTGCTTATTTCATTAAAATATATATGTCTCGTTACATATTTGGCAATTTTAAAGGACTAAAACAACTGAGCAATCGACATCAAATATATAATTATAATTAATTATTAAATTAAACACGTGTTTGACCACGGAAAATTTCAGCACATGGTGCACGATTTTTCCCAAACCTTTCCGGCCTCGAAGGGTTAAAGTTTGTTTCAATAATACTTCTTTAAAATACAACTGCAAAATTTATGTAAATTTTGTCCGGACTAGGACAATCAACAGCGTCTTAGGTTGCACCGCGCCAATTGAATGGACTTGTAAATAGTAAACATTTATACAGGGTGTACTACTTTAATCTTTCCACGCAAATATCTTTGGAACCATTAGTGATATCAGAAAACATTTCAAATAAAAGTTGTGTAATCTAACGTATGTTCATTTATACATCGTATTAATTATTCTATCCATGTAGCAAAGACGATAAAAAAAAAATTGTAGAATCCTTGAAAAATGCTGCATTGTCCTGCGTCAGAGAAATGAATTATAATAATCAGTGCCATTCTTTATACAAGTATATAGAAATGTATCTTTCGAGACATTTTTACAGATTACAGACTGATACAGTAGCAAGAAATATTGAGCAATATAGTTTCTGTCTTATCCACTGCAGCAGCATTTGAAAATGACGAGTTAACTCGTCTTCCCCCCATAATAGGTTAATGAGTTCCACCTTTGGGGCTGAAGACTAGGTTGTCGAGCAATAGTAACTGTGTCCAATAATTCTTTTCATATACCAGTCAGTTAAAAGAAGAACGCTACGACTAATAATAGCGAGCGCGCACAGCCCGTATAATCGATCGGACTAATTGTTCTTTCTATTGCAGAAGTAATTGCCAATTGAGGAACACGCTGCATAAAGCGCGCACGCTTTGCGACAAGTGGAGGTCGCAGAATATGCGAATGAACAATGCAGACCCATTGGACTCCCCTGGAAACCATGGAAGACTGTCGAGATGGTTCAGCATTCGAAGAGGATCCACGCAACAGTACGACGTGGACTCCTCGGACACGGTGTCCCTTACGAGCCCAATCAAAATGCCGCAAATGCCACAGCTTTGCGAAGTAAATACTCTGAAAATCTCTTAGACCTTTATTCCTCAGTGTCAAAGGATAACAGACGATTATTGTTGGGTCTAGTACAATATTCTGTATGTTTTATAACTGTGAGGATTAGGCATAATTCCCTATTTTCTATAAGATATTTGTTATTAAAATGGTAATTTCAAGTTACTTACTATGAATTACTATGAGCTTTAACAAGGAAATGAAGTGACAGTTGTAGAACAAAATTTGTTTCAACGATCTGAAAACTTTAAGATGGAAGGTACTATAAGATTTGTTGATGAGCACTATTGAGGATAATCACTGGAATCCGAAGTTTTATAAAAACATTGTAACTCTGTCTGAAAGATGGTAAAATGTCATAGAAAATAAAGGGGAATTATGTTATTGTATAACTACAATGGAATATTCGTGTCATAACAACTTTCTGGTAGACCCAATAATTATTAGACTGCGAATGTTTATGCAATGTAACACATCCAGGTATATAAAATATATATTGTCGGAAGCAAATTGTAGAAATAAAATGTGCGGGTCTGGTATCTGCTCAAGACAGATCCAATTATTCTCTGTGTTCCATTCGTTTATCTATATTAAATGTAGACATATTAAAAAATAAAAATCTGTATTTGCATAAACTTCCGCAATCTAGTAATTATAGATAATAAAAGTCGGTATAGAGTACTTCTTAATAAATAAGAAATGTTGTAAACGTACAGTCAGGATTTGAAAAGAGCAAAAGATATTTCATGTAAACATATGTTGAATATGGCCTTGTTCCCAAGTCTTTTGTGTTGTATCACCAACTACTTGCTCACCGTTAAAGGAAATGCTTAAAATATCCACCTTAAGCTTGGACATGCTTGGTCATAAATCACTTGATGTGTTTGTGAAGTCAGGTACTATTTGCGTTCACTGGTAACTTTGTTTTATACGTTGCTGATGTATTTCCGTATAATCGTATGATTATATAAAGGTTTTGGAGCTTTGAAAATTTCCCAACTTAAGTTAACAGCTCTTTTTAACACGTTCAATAATATCCTGTTTCAAATCATGAAGAAAAACATCATATCTAACTATTTGATTATGTACCGGTTACTTTATATTATTATTACAATTTTATAAGAATTAATAGATATTTAATTCAATGAAATTTATGGCGCCTCTGACCAGTGGCCACCAGAACACTAAACATCTTAATGGATTGATATTTGAAAGCCAATTTGATAAACTGCATGTATACGTTTCAGGTCGAAGAGGAGAATAGTGCAATGATGCAATTCCAGTGCATGCAGCAACGAAGGCAAACTCCGCCTGCTCTTCCACCGACACCTCCGAATTTAACTCCTCAACAACTAAAACGTCGACACATAGTGGCGGCTATAGTTCACTCTGAGAACAGTTACGTGTCCACGTTACAAAGGCTAGTGAACGTACGTATCAGTTCAAACCATAAAATTTTTACTTTACACGTTTCATGGAAAGCAGTTTTTCATTACAAAACTACCCTCTTCCGTTTCAGGACTATAAGAAACCATTGGAGGAGTCCTCGCCACCCATATTGAGTCAGGCGAAGATAGCGACGTTGTTTCACAGATTGCCCGAGATTCTACAATGTCATACGTTGTTCAGAATCGCGTTAGCGGAATGCGTGCGTTCCTGGGACAAAGATGAAAAGTTAGGGGACGTCTTTGTAGCAAGCTTCAGCAAAGCTATCGTTCTTGACATTTATAGCGGGTTTATAAATAATTTTTCAGTAGCCATGGATTTGGCTAAGCAGGAATCAAAAAGAAAGACTGCGCTTGCTGACTTCTTCAAGGTAACGATTGCTTCTTTCAGACGGGAATAAGTCGGTTCTTGCGTGGATTACAATTGTTCTCTCGTTTCAGGTGAAACAAATAAGCGCACACGATCGGTTATCCTTCTTTGGACTAATGGTTAAGCCTGTACAGAGGTTTCCACAGTTTATATTATTTCTACAAGTGAGTACGTCGACAGATCTGTACATTTAATTACATGTTCGTTCCCGATCGGTTACGTTAACGATGACACCGACTTTTACTAGGACTTACTGAAGCACACTCCGCAAGGACATCATGATAGAATGTCGTTACAATTAGCGTTGACCCAATTGGAGAGTTTGGCGGAAATGCTGAACGAGAGAAAACGCGAAGCGGAACAGTTTCAGGCATTCAAGGAAATGTTACGACACGTTTCTGGAAAATTGTCTCATCGTCCACTCTCGTCCTCGTCCAGGTATCTCATTAGGGAAGATAACGTGACGCAATTGGTAAGCATAAACTTTTGATAAAACTCAGAGTACTGTACCGAGCATACACAGTACAATACATATGTTTTACAGGAGTTCAATCAGAACGGTATGATAACAAAATCCAAGAGGCGGAGATTACTACTGTTGAACGATCTCGTAGTGTGCGTTTCGGTGACTCCAAAGTCCGCAGAAGATTTCAGCGGAAGCGAAAGGCTAACTTTAAAATGGACATATCCTGTGTCGGACATTGAGGTATACAAATATTGAATTATTCTACTGCAAGGAAAATATTGTCGGTGCTAGCAGAGGTATAGTATATATCATACAAATACCTGTTGCTTCAGATTCAGGACACAAGTACTTCACCTACGTTGAGCCGTTTATTGACTGCTGGACTGAACAAAGGCGGCAGCCTAAAATCCGATAAAAGCGGAGAAGGCGGACAAGCGGGTGCAGATAATCTGTGTGTTGAAATGAACGATCTTATGCATGACTATGAGGTCATGTCTAGGATAAGCGATTTAGTTGCACAGTTAAAGGGTAAATACGAGGTAAGGAAACATTTATATAGTTAATAAGAAACTGTATTTAATTTCACATGAACACAAATAAATGAATTCTTTCATTTATAGGGAATGACACTCGATAAAACTAAACAAATTCTACAATCCATACAACTTTCGATACAACAGAAAGATGAAGATATGGTTTGGGCGGATAGCTGTTGCTTACAACTGGTAACGAAACAAGGTCAAATGTACACGTTCCAAACGGAAAGCCCTCTAGTGAAGAAAGACTGGATAACTGAACTGAGGCTAGCACAACTGGCTTTAGATCCGAATAATTCTCCTTCCTGGGAAGTACCTGAACAAGAACAAAGACCATCCACTAAGATGCCGCTTTTCGTTAGCTCGCAACAGGTGTATCATTCGCAACATCAGACAGAGGTAAGCCCTTCGATGTTGAAAATATGCGTTAACTGACATGTGGAGTCAATCGTTCTTTATTTGATCAAGAACAGTATTAGCAGATGTTTCTGATACATATTTCAAAATTGTAATGTTCCTTCCAGGTGCGTTGCGGTTGCTACTACACAACGCAAAATCCACGTCCCACAAGGCGTCGGGGCAGAAGTCAAAGCTACTTATGGATATGTACAGGAGACGGTATATCCAGTCACGTAACAGTATTTGGTCAGTCGACAACAGCTTCCGCGACTTCCTTAAAACAGATCACAGCTTTCGACTTGGTAGAAACCAGGGTATGTGCTATAGAATTCGTAAAAGGTGTCTCTTCAGAACCGCTCTCGTTGGCGAGCGATCTCGTGTGGATGGGTACTGACTCGCGCAAGATCATCATCTACGCTGCTTCAGAACCGGAGAAACAGGAAGAACTGGGAAACTATTCCGTTTCAGGCCCAGTGATACAAATCAAATATCACTGCGACAACGTATTCGTGGCATTAGGCATCGGTTTGCTTCTCCTGTTCAGAAGACAAATGGACGGCACTTGGAATCTCAGAGATCCATACGTGATATCATTGGGCAGCGAACCGGTACCTTGTTTGATGCCGATCAACTCATCCGTTTACGCTGCCTGTGGGAAGAAAGTTTGGGTTCTTAACGGAGTAACCGGTGAAATCACGAAAAGCTTCAGCGCGCAACACGAACATGTCGGCAGCGTTAAACTGATGGCTCATTCCGGAGTCGGTCTCTGGGTCGCCCTGAAGAATTCGAGCACCGTTTGTCTGTATCATACAGAAACGTTTAAGCATCTGCAGGACATCAACATCGCGTCGAATGTGCTGAGAGTAACCAGATCAAACAATGCTCCGAATTCGTGCGGAGACAGTTTGAATAACAATCAGACCAGCGTGACAGTGACAGCGTTACTCGCGTGCAAGGGTCTTCTCTGGGTTGGCACCAACGTGGGCATTAGCTTGACCATTCCCCTTCCACGGTTGGAAGGAGTGCCCATTATCAGCGGTCGCGTGAACATCTCGTATCACGCGCATTTTGGACCCATCACCTTCTTGCTGGCTATCCAAAATCCAAAGACCATGATAAACTGCTCGATGGACGAAATCAACGACGAAGAAACTGTGCAGTTGAGATCGAAGGAGACAGAGAATAGAAACAGCAGGGATCGAGCAAGCTTAGATTCATCCATGCCCAATAGTATCGTGAAGCTGAAGCAACAATTGGCGGGCAGCCCGGTAATGTTGAGACGGAAACGAAGCAAGGAGTATGAGTATCGAGGCTCGAAGACGCTTCCAAGGGGACTGGGTTCTGGTGGTGGATTCCTGTCCAGTTCGATGTCCGGATCGCAGAGCTCCGGAGAGAATTGCGACGTTTACGGGTTGTACGGGGAACTGATGTACGTTAAAGACTATGAAAACGAGAATAGCTCTGGCATCGATCCGATTTATGAATCGTTGAGAAGAAGCGATCCAGAACTGGCAGCCATACCAAATAAAGTGAGTACCTTAGACCGTAGACTGAAGATGAAGATCACTAGGCCCAGGTCACTGGATCTGTCGAATTGGTCCGTCGATTCCCACGCCAGCTCTCTGTACACGTCCTCCGGCTCTGAAGAAAATCTCTCGCTGAAAACTGGAAAGTTATCACGTAACAGCAGCACAGCTAGTCGAAACGGCCCGTACGACAACACGACCAGTACACCCAATAGCAGTCTGGTGCAGTCGGTACCGGAAACGATGCCACCGTCTAACAATCTAAAACCTAATGGAAAAAAGATTAACAAGACGCTGCAACAGATAGAACAACCCAAGCGAACTGTTCTAACGTTGATGGGTGGTCGGGGTTACATTAATTGGAGACAATTGAACGTGCAGTCAGTCGGTGACAAGGGCTCGAAAACGGGGTACACGTTTAAAGATCCCAACAGCAACGACGCTCATATCGTGCTGTGGGAGATGAAATTATGATACTCAGTTATGTTAGGCCTAGCATTGCTCCTATGTCAGTATGGGTAGACACGTTAATACCAGGGATTGAAAACTGTTATGATAACAATTCTGGTTCTCAAAACAATATAAAAGCAGTCTTTATGTTGAATAACAGTTATAGAGAACCGACAATATCTAATTAATACATGGTACATTTTCGTTTTACACTATCACTGTGGCATTCGTTTTATTCAATATATTATCGAGCATCAGAAATTATTCTTAAAGTATTTAAAAACTAAACAGTATGATCCACAGTTGTTAAGACTTTTTCGTTGTTTTTGAACGTAGACTACGCATGCAAGTGCGTACAGGAACACCATTTTTGCCAAGAACAGTTATGATATTATTTCGGTTCATTATAACCGTTTCTGGGAGAACCTTCACATAACAGTTTTTAACAGTTAATAGTAGAACCGTTTCAGTCGCTGGTTAATACTTTCAGGCCGGTACGATAGCGTTCTCGTACTACCGGCGAATAGGACCAAAAAGTACTGTCGAACTGATATATTCTGTTTAAGTAATAAGGATACTCGATAAGGATTCGTTAATTAATCGCGCGGTTCCTTTTGTTTAAGCCGATCGTTGGTGTTCGATGAGAACGTTCGAAGCTATGTTGTAACGAGATTCATCGACACGAATGTCCTTACAGATCAGTGCAAAGATCTAATTTATGCGTAGTTTTTTGAAAGCAAAGGTTTTTGTATTTTATAACACGCTTTCATCTTGTATCGCCGTGAAGATCTTATTTTTCTTGTAGACTGCGTTCACCGTGTACGCTCGTATAAGTGATCTCGCTTTACAATAAACGTAGATAAATGGAAGTATATTCTAAATTTCGTTCCTACAAACTTTACGGTACAAGGTTGATGTTGAAAAGGGAATTTAATAAGTGTTATCTTAGTTTGGATGAATTGAAAGATGAAAGATTGATATACGAGTGTACGCGTTATTGGAAAAGAGGGAATCAATCTTCAAATGTGTATTTTAATAAATATTGTTACTCCTGAAGTTACACACTGAAACAATTTAAAATAGTGGTACTCTATAAAAATACATCTAAATATGGTGACGTTTCAAAACAGACTTTCAATGATGCATTGATATAATTGTAAAGTTTCAAATCGTTTGAAAATTCATTTGAAATGGAATTTACAAGGAGAGGTGGATGCCACTGATTTAAAAACTCTGATGTTTCGAATGTTCGCTGTTCGGTGCACATCGTGTGATAGACACACAAGTTTCTAAGATTTGGAAATGAAAAAAATTATCTTACGCTTGATACGCAGGACGTTTCGCGTCGAGGGTGGGGGACGATTGAATTTTTAAGCGTTTCCTGTTTTTTTTTTCATTTTGAATTTTGTTATGTGAAAGTTTAAAAAAAGGTTCCACGCGTGGACCAATAAACGAGACAGAGCAGCGCCTGTGATTTATTCTTTCAATGTGTTAACTTCGACTAGCGTTACGTACAGAGTGTTCATCTTATAGCATCGCAGGATTTTTTAGGCATTTTCTGTAAACGGATGAAACAATATTTTGTACAAAACTATGTCTGTCATTACGTTTAAAAAGATGCCGATAGTTTTTCATTTTCTTGGAAAGATCAAGGTTTCCTTAAAACTTTTCAATAGAACCGCACGTTTCTTGTTGTATAATATTGCATTACTTATTAAGTATTGCTTCGATTATGTTTTGTACGATTTTATTTTGTTATACAAACTCTGAGTAAGAATGTAAACAGTAAACACTTGCTGCAAAGAACTTCTGTATTCTCAACATATTATAATAATTGACATGAGTTCTCAGTACTTTCAGTGCAGTGTTCAAGTTTACATTTTCAGTCAGAATTTTAATAACAAAATAGAATCGTCTCAACAAAACATAGTTTAAGTACCTGTATTTCAAATAATCCTGCAAATTTAATATGAAATATACTGTGCAAAACAGAAACTCATGTTTCTAAATAATTCTACACAGTCTTGTACACCTAAAATTGTAATATTTTTATTCAACGCTTCCAGTCTGCATAGTGATGTTTCAAAGTGTCTACCATCGTGCTAGACGTCAAATCATTTATGTCGAAATCATCAAACTGAATAAAAAATGTTTATTAAACTCAGAGAATATGGACTTTTCGACCTACGTATATCAGACATTTTTTTATTCGTTTTCTTGATTACTATCTACCCTATAAGTTCAGAATACTATTTCTCAACACTCTACATAGTTTTGTATTCAATACATTTTCTGTTTATTGTAAACGCTTCAGAAACCGTGAAACGCGTTACGATGAATACCCTGTACATAGGATATTGAATATTTTTTAATTTCGATGCAGTGATGAAAAATAATGCTAGCTAGTTCAACGACACGTTTGATTTTGAGGAAACGAGAAGAAAAATTGAAATAAAGCTACATTGAAATTCGAGTTGTTTAGTTTCGATGCTTCGTAAAAAATCTCGTATTGCTGTTGGTACTTTATCGGACGATATGGAGGATCGTCGAAGTATTTGATAGCACTTTTCGAGGGTGCGTAAGATATTTTATATCTTTTATAAACGTTATCACACGTTGAACATTTTTGATATATATAGATATATATATATACATATATATATGTATGTGTGTATATTTTACTGCCAAACGCGATGAATTGAGAGGATCGACGAGTTGTGTGATAGGATCGACCGTGGCAAAAGAAAATTAAAAAAAGAAAGAAACGAAGGAAATTTATGATCAGTTACCCAGTGAAAGAAGTCTATTGTAGTTTTCTGTCGCGATTCTGCTGTTAAGTTTTTCCGCAACCGGCACGGACGAGCGAAAAGTCTGCGTGTACATACATATGTATTTTCCGAGGAAATTAATTTTTATATCGATACGGATCCTGGATAGATTTATATTTTGTACACTATCTTTTTTTTCTGTTTAGATACTATATAAATATTATACATAATCTTATTTTGTATTTATACCGAGAATTGATACACGCGTGAAACGATTTATTCAGCAATACTTTGTTACGCGCGTACACGCACACAGTCACACGAATACACACACATTCACACACGTATGTATACACGTATTTATTACTTAAAAATAGCGTTGTGTCGTTGTTAAATAGTACGAGAAATTTTGTTACGTTAGCGTTCGAGAAGGCTCTTCAAGTACGATAATTTTCACTCTTTGTATCGCTATATTGCTGAATATTATAATTATTTAAAAGCGAACATGAGATTCTTTATCCCCCCCTCCACCTCTTGTTTTCGTTCTTTTTTTGTTTGTTCAAGTACACTTTCTTAGGGGTTCGTGTAAAATAGAGAACGGTACAGTTTATTGTTTCCAGGTATGTAGTTTATTTCTTTGTACAATATTACGATATGTTTATATTATAATATGGCGCATAAATAATTCTTCTGATATACTTCTACGGATACCGCTTCGTAAACATTCTCTGACAGGAAAACGAATTTACAGTTTCTTTGTTCCGACAATTAGTATCTTCCGTGATAACGACTACGATATGCATGGATAAGTACGATATGTGTACTATACAATTAAGAGATGTCGATAAGTATACCGAGTAAATTTATGCTCCGCTACTTTGTCGGTGTCGCGTGTAATGAACTCGCTGCGATGCGAACTCCGTCTCTTGTAAACGATCGCTGAAAGGCTCCGTCAAACATTTCTTTCATTTTTTTTCTTCTGGCTATATCTTATTACTAGATTGCGGATGTTTATGCAAATATACATTTCAAGACTTAAATATTATTTATTTTAATGCGGTTGGCGAAATGAAGCTATGACAAAACTATATGTTCCGCTTTGAATGTTACAAAATTTATATCTTATTTTACTTACTTGCGCAGAATATGCATCTTCCACGTATTTAAATGCGTCCAATTGCATAAATATCCGCAGTCTACTTATTCAATGTACAAATTAGGAAGTAGTCGCTGTAAAAACAGTTTGCCAAAAAGAAAAGTTTCTCTGTCGTGTTCTGTGAATTTGCTCGTTACAGTAATTTCCTTTACAAAAAAGTACATGATAGAAAAAGTAGAAATAAATTGTATTCGCAGTAACAGTCGACTCTTGCATCTTTCGTTTCTCTGTTCTGATACAAATTATTTTTTCGCACGCACGACGGAGAATCTCTGTTTTTCTGTTCTGTTTAAGACTGTGTACGTACAACAAATAACTGTAATATTGTTTTTTACTCTGGTATGGTGCTCTATTAATTCTACATTATCTCTAAACTCCGTTTAATTACACAATTCACCTCACCCTATCTGCTTACTAATATTATATGTATATTCAGTGATAACAGAGTATAAAATGATGGATTGTTATCTACATTGCAATTCTAATACAGAAATACAAGCCTGTAACAAGTACTTAAATAGATATCAATAAAGTGGTATTATCATTTAGATTGAAAATTATATATACCCTCTTTGATGCAACTCTGAATGTTCTCATTCACATTGATCCAAAATGAATTTCTTGAACGAACAACATATGTAACTTGCAAGCAGAGCTCCCAAACTGGTCGTGTCAGATTTTAATGAGCTCTTGCACGTTAATAGATCATGTTATTACAAAAAAAACCCTGTATATGGGTTTAGGTATAAATGCTCAATAGTTTCAAAGATATTTGGTGCAAAAAGAAACTCTGCATAGCAACCTAATACTTAAATGACTGCCCCTCGCTCTTGTATTTGAAAGCAGCTGTTACAGTAGAGTAGATAAACCCTATCAAAACTTTCACATTAAATATCTTTTCTCAGAGAGATTCGTAAAAACATGACCTACCATCATGAAAGAGTTCATTAAAATCTGAGGTGACCACTTTGGGACCTCTGCTTGTTAGCATTCCGTGACTTTAATAATTTCAGCCTTATCATGTTCTCAGTGAGTGTCACTGACAATCTAACATTTAATTACATTCCAATACGTGTATTACCTTTTTTTTCTTTCTTCTAAAATGCTAAGATGTAAAGTACAGCGAAGAAGGTGTACACAATTAGAATGCAAATTACATCATATTCAGTTCACAATCCTTTAAAATCCGTGCATGGATGCACACGGTTTTTCTATACGCTATATGACTCTCTTAATTACCGTGTCAACGATTTGCTTGTATTTCTCTTGAACGTGTTACAGTACTCGGTTACGATTAAGTCTTACGCTTAGTCGTGCTCCGTTTCGTCAAAAGCATATCAAAATCGAAAGGCGCAAATCGACAGTGTTCGGCAAAGAATGTAAACGCCCTGTTAATTCTCGGTTTCGTGCCACCTTTTAAAATACGAATTCTTCCTCCCCATAGAAAGCATTGATTGCCGCGTTATGCGAAACGCACGTTATGGGTCTCGTTCGGTTTTCATTAGTTTTCTCGTTAGATTACCGCGATAACTGCAAGTGTATCGTTCTATTACATGTATTTATAAAATACCTATATATATACATATACGTACACGTATGTAATGCAGATAACATAATGGATAATACCTGCCCGAGCTGCCTCTATTCCATCGCACACATAAACGTTTGGTGCTGTGTTGAAACTTAACAATGTACTCGATTTACGGGAAAGTTAAATTTCTCCTACGGACAATGAATAAAAATGATCGAAGTTCGTACGATTGAAACGAATGGAAAAGGAAGAAAATCGTTACCAATCGGATGTCGCTATGAAATACATAATACTGCTAGAAACTTGTATCTTTGTCCAGCTATACCCGATGGATTTTCAATATCACCTCTCACGCATTGTCATGATATTGAAAATCACCAGAAACATCATAATGCGTACATATGTCAGCTCTCACATTGCATACATGTCTTTTTAAGTATGAAGAATTTTTTTCGTATGATTCATTCTCGATATGACGATGACACATACTAATTTCTTTTCCTTTCGTGAACTAAAAAGCATGGAAGGTACAAAAAGAAATGGTGTTTATAAACTATCGGTAAAAAATCATACCAGCCTTTCGCATATGTTAATTTGTACACTTGTTTTTGAACGGTTCATTAAGTTACGTATCAACAAAGGACAGACAATCGTAATAATTTCAGTCGTTTCAACTGTCTCAAAGAAAGTTATTGCTATTATTATTGTAACGCATAAAATATATCTGTGAAATCATAATGAACACTTGCACATCTTAATCTTATGACGTGAGACATATAAAGGAAACAACTAAAATTAATCCCTTGTAAAACTAAACCGAATCACGTATCATTAGCTTGGAAGAATTACAGAACAACCATTTTTCCTTTACTTTTTACAATTAAGAGATTTATAACTGAACACCGATCGCATTTGGAAAATCAAAATTTACTGGAGGTAGCATTTGCATGTTTCCTAGTACAATAAAAAAGATATATATACTTCTATGAAATGTAAAGGAAGACATTAGAATGATGTACATAAATATCAAACTAATAAGTTTGGTATAATGTAAAAATTAATGAACTGACGTAGTAATTAATAATTTAGCCATTAATTTATACTTACACCACGATAAATGCACACACACAAAATCAATGGTTTTTCACAAGTTTTTAATATCGTTAACGAAAAATATGTTTTTCGCGGAAAATATACCAAAAATATCAAAAAATTTTATATCAAGAAATATGTACAAAAGCATACGATTTTTTCAATATTAATACTTCTGTTTTTCGACGCTCAAGATTAGTTTTGCTCGAATTTTTATAGTTTCGTCCATATAGTCTTTGTGCGTGTATGTAATCACAAGATAGATCACTTATAACAATTTTTGGCCAAGATGTTTTTGCAGAATATGTGAACGTATAATCATTATTTTCTTGTAATGTTATACCAAAAACATTGGTAGAGACTACAGTAATATAAATCATTTGATTAAAGCAATTATCACTTTCAGTAATAGTAAAAAAAAAATGAAAGCGAACAATAAATTACTAACAACTAATATACATATATATACATACCATATATATATATATAGAAAACATATTAAAATGTAATAAATAACTAAATCAAAGCTGCAGTTTTTACACAAAAATAAGGATCGTAATCAACGATTCATTACTTGACTTGAGAGAGGCAATGTACTTGTTCTATAATCATGTAATATTCATACAAACCTGAATTGCATATCAATTAAATTTTTGTTCAAATCATTCAGAATTAAGATATTCAACTGCGTTAAGTATTTAAGTCGATTCAGAACATCAAAGACCGTTTTTAAAGCTATCCAAACACGACAGTATGCCGTTGATGCAGGCACTGTAAAAGTTAGATTCATGTGAAGTCATAAACATCAGCAAAGCGAAAAGTTTACGTTAAAAATGTTACTTGTCATCTTGTCTTGAACTAGTCAGTGTTATTAACTGCCGCTTCGTTACCAATTGATTTTTTTTCACAGATAAGAAACGCAGCGTCAATGCTACCATAGTAATGGCATGGAAAGTTCGTTAGTAAATTTAAAAGTAATGTAAATTTACTATATAAAAAAATATTTGTAGCTGTATAATACACATAAACACAATACTATAGTAAATTAAAAGCATCAATGGTCCCGAAATTGTTACTATGAGAGATTGAAAATTGATAACCAATGAATGAACTAATCAAATCTCAGTCAACTCACGATACCGTTTCTCGTCAAATGTCCAATGACGAACTGATGAGATGTTTCGTACATCCTATACCAAAGTGATAGTTAAGTCCGATATATGCTGGTGTAATGAGTAGATTACATATAAAAACCATTCGCTCTTATACGTGTGTACGTTTTTTTGATGAATGTATCAAACTGTGAGGACAGAAAAAGAAGAAATTAATCACCTAGAGAACAACGTCGGGCAGGGAGCAATGCCACTAGGCTAATTGCGTCCCACTTCGTCCACCATGATGTCCCATACCAATCATAGAACCACCACCGATATCGTCGCGTACAATTTTTCTTTCTTTGTAATAGATTTCTTCACTTTCTTTGTCGCATAATAACAACACTGCTCCACCGAACAGGAATATAGCTGCACCCCATCCGACACCATACGCCCAACCAAACTCCCACATTGCTCTATTTCCTGTGAATTGTATCATACATTGTTTACACGTAATTTATACAAAACTGAAAGTACTGCAAGTGATCTCGAAATTTTATATAATTACAGAAACTTACCGAGATACAATTCTGCAGCAAAACACACTGGGTATATCACTAAAGCTATCAATAGTGATACCACTAAAATATGAAAAAATGAATATGTAGAGTATATTCAGTTAAGAGTAACAACTTTAATGCACACAGTACATTAATTTCTAACTATTGTACTTACATGCAAAACCCATGCAGAATACTGCAAATCTATAGTATTTATGCTTATCACGATTATCTTGTGATCTCAATCCAAGACCTGTGAGAATCGTTGCCGCAATGTCTGCTAACAAACACACTACACACAAAGCAGCAGCTGCTTTTATGTAGGCTGTAAAAAGGATTAAAGTAAGTAATGAACTATAATTACAAAAGTTTAAAAGAAGAAAAACAAAAATTTGTCGTACCAACATCTCTGGCTTGATAACATCCTGCAGGATCTGGCATGTTGAATGGCAAAGGTGTAGATGCACCTTCTTCGATACAATGTGCAAATAAACCTTGTCTCCATCCCAATGCCATTAACCAATCAGTTGATGCTAAGCCCATTATCATCAGCAGTATTACTATTACACCGCATATGAATGCTATCACCTGTAACCAATAATAAAATGTATATAGTTTTTACAAGTGAATATTGTTCTATTTTAGAAGTATGTTTACATATCAAAGCATGATTAATCTTATTAATTGTGTAGTTATATTTCATATCCAGCGAGCAAGTGTTCTATGTAATCCTATTCTAAAGGTCCAACTTTTTGTGTTTGAATAACTCTCAATATAAACTGAGCTAACATAATTAATTCCACTCAGCAGTGTATCTACTATTCTCTTCTTTTATAAACAATTCCATATTCTATAAATTAAAATGAACATGTTTAGCATAAACTTCTATGAAGATGTTACGTTATTTCAGCTTGCAATAAAAATTATAAAAACATAAAGTATCTGCAATTCAGAAACAAAGGCAGATAGGACACATGTTTATATGAACTGTTTTCACAAATCCATGCTCACATATCAGAAAAAGATCTTGTACGTCTCTTTACACAATTTGTATTTGTATTTGTAACTAAACAACCATGTAACTTCTATAGTGAAGACACTAACAATTAACTATGAACATAAAACTTTAACAATTGGTAACAGTCACAAACCAAAAAGAATCAAACAAAAATCACATTGGATTAACTAAAATTCTGCTAAACCACATATTGATCAAGGTTCAAACTTGTTACACATTATTTCCACTGTCTTCAATTTTATCATGGATATGACTATAGTATCAGGTTCCCAAATCACATCATAATCTGAACATGACTAATTAATGTATAGCAACAATCTTGTTTGGCAGTCAGTATTTACAAAAATTCAATCATTCTGTCATGCAGTCTCAATGTATCCAAATAAATCAAATAAACTCATTCTAATCCCACTGAACTGAAAGAATTACAAATATCCTCCACAATGATTGATCATCGCCGCGACATGTTTGCAAACTGCAATGTACCTGTGCGATTTCGGTATCGCCCATGTGATCGTCCGCGACTGTATACATGATCATCGTAGATCCACAGTGTCAAGATCTGTTCCAAAGTCACAGAACCGGGAACCAGAGGTACTCGATCACCAAAAAACCGTGCTGGACTGTTCACTTTGTTTTCAGTCCCCTCGACGCGTGTACCATTTACGGGACATCGTAAACTTTTCCGCGGATCACCGTCGGCGGGCGACAAGGAAGCATTTAGAGATCGTTCGAGGACATCAGAGAGCTTCACGAACAACGTACGTCTCCTGGATGAACCCGATTACTCGCGTGTACCCCGTAGAAACCCGTGACGGAACTTCGTTGCCTCGCGAAGAGTTACATCGTCGTTCGTGGAGCGTTTTCGACGGTTGGCGAAGCTCTCGAAAGATTCGTCGTTCGTTGAGGTCGACCGGGGACAGAGTCTGTGGCCGAGGTTGGGGGAGTAATTGGGTTCCAGGGAGGCTGCGCCCATTAAAGGTCGTGGCGCAGTGCGCGGACACGGCCAGAGGGTGCTTTTCAGTACAGACAAAACTCGAGAAGTACACACGTTCCAATTAGACATATTCTTCTTTTAAATGACGTAACCAACGAAGTAATTCAACTCGCCTAACTGAAAAAGTATTCCAAATTCGTTTGAACGCTTAGCGTATCGATCGGGTTGCTACATAAACTCCAGACAGCTCCCTGGTAGGACTATGAATCGTTCACACCGATTTCGATAAAATTTTACGCAACGATAGTTTGCAACGTATTCTATAGATGATTCTGAGCAGACAACCTCCGATAAACGTATGTCGTAGGGTGAATCATTTTCGAATTATGGAGATTTGTAAGTTGCTATGGAGCAGTCGATATTCTTCGACCGCCTCACGTGCATTACCTTTACGAAACGGTACGCGTGAGGCGTATCAGTGTATTCTTCGTTATAGTAAATAAAGTCACTGTGAATTAACTATGAATAATTCACAGTGAACTCTGTAAGAAGTTTTAAAGCTCCATGATTCGAAAACGATTCTCTCGAGGACTAGAATTGTCTATAGAGTTTGTAATTAAACAACTGACAGTTCATAACAGACCATACTATACAGATTATTGTATTAAAGTATAGGATCCACCTCTAAATCATTTTCAAAAAAATATGTCCCAAAAAAGTTAAAATGCTACAATCTCGATTTAACTGTTTTTAATCTTTTTGTCAACGTTTTTATTAAATAAAAATAAACAAGCATTACTAATGTACTGAAATAAAAATGATAAAATCAAATAAATTATATAACTATTCTGATGTAATTTCTCAAAAATACTTGAATGTTGGCCCGTATAATTTTAATATAATAAATTGTATAGGTAACACTACTATTGTGTATAATTTTTGCAAAATTGGCATCCTCAAGAGCTCACAGTCATCTTGTCATATATCCAAAATTGTACTCGTCAATGTGAATTTCTGTATAAATAACTAAAATTCTGTTGCTTTAGAAACTTCAAAATAAGACGAAGAGACATTCTTTAATGATATTAATATATTTCAAATTGAAAACTGATATTTTAAATATTTAAAACAGACTGTGGTTCAAGATATTATTAAATTTAGGAGAGAAGTAACAGCAAGTTCTCATTTAGTCATTTTTACTTAATTTTTCATTGAATTTATTTCTCATGTTAAGTTTCTTATGTTCTTTATAAAAGTTGAATATAAATTAGTATCATTGGAATAAATAATCAACAATTAATCAGTACAAAATGTTTAAGTTAAATGTTACAGCTTACCTTCAGTGGCCTAGTAATAGTGATTACTTCAATGGTAGTTGCTTGTGCCATTGTTATTTAACTGAAATAAAAACATGACAAATTCATGACAATAACGTAAGAAAAAATAATAGTTCGATAAAAATAAATTGTTAATGTGATTATAGAAGATTAAGGTTGCTTTATGCATTTTAAATAAAAACATATAACTTATGACATAAGGTGGCCGTAGATGTTTTGAATATTAATTTTTAATAAATGCAATTAATTTTATTGAAATCAATAAACAGTGAAGACATATCATAAATAAGAAATAAGGTTTCAATTTCTTTTTAACAAATAATTTATTTATTAAAACACCCTACACAACCAAGCAAGAACTGAGTACATGAAAAAAAAATAAAGAAATAAATAGAGTATATAAATAATCATATTAAGTTGGTTGTTTCAATAAATGATTATCAAGATGCTTCATAAATCCTATTAACAATGTTTATTTTATCTTTTACATAAGTTGAAGAAGTTCTTCTTGATACTAAATTATATATCATGTTGTATAAATTTCCATCATAACAATAGTAGTCAAGAACTACAGAGTAGTTTTAAATAAGCATCTACAATATTCTTTTCTCAGTATTGCACGTATTCATAATTCGTGAATTACTTTCACTTCTCACAATATTACGAATCATTAAAAAAGAACAAAAAGAGATGCACAGTCAGCATCAAATACAAACTGACGAATAACAACAACACGTCAGTGACTACTTATGGTTACCAGAAATTACACAGCAAGGGAAACACCCTGTCGTATCACGTAAACTTTGTTGCACGTGTGAACAAACGATGATCATTCACCACCGAATTACGTGTAGAAATTAAAGAATACGATCGTGTCTCTATTACCGAACAAAGAAACCCTGTTTGGAAAAGCGTTTTCCAACATTACGATTACATTGAACGAAACAATGCACTTACAATAAAGCGTGATTATTCGCTGTAGAGACCTATTAATCTCTATGTCGCATCAAGTTCGAAATGGAAGAGTGCAACCTCAGAATGGCAAAGTTTACGAAATATCTCGCGAAACACGAGATGTACGCGAAAATCAGCACGGTGCAATCCTGAGGGTTATGTCACTGGAAATGTCAACAACAGGTTTCAATAATACGATCGCTAATGTGCTCGCGTACGGCTACACATACACGAGAGAATGCAGATCGCCTGAATGAATAATCGCCGAGAATGCTCGTAAAGGAGAAACGCACTGATTGGGTCGCGTTACACCGAGATTTCTAACGTCCACCGTGATTGGCGCTTTGTGCATTCTCCCGTTCGACGAATCAAATTCGAGACTCGCCACGCTTTCGATCGCGTCTCGTCCAATGGAAAGGCCGCTTGCAAAGTCTGCGAACCCTAAATAGCCAATTAAGAAATTGTGCTCGATTTTATACAATGCATAATTTTTTTTAGCGAGAACTGAGTTGATCGAGCGATCCATTAAATTTAATTGAAATTATAATCTTGATCTTCTACTGCAATTTACAATTGTTAATCGTCAATTTTAATTGTATGATATAATTTTACGTTTGATTCTTGAGTAATTGTCTTCTGCGGTAGCGACTCGTTTATTGCAAAAGATTCAACCCCTAGTTCTCGGATTACAAAAGAAGTAATCAAAGCACTATAAATGAATATTCTAATACTTCTATATTGGCTCAACATTTAAACAGTTAAACACATAGTCAAATTATCTGATAAATAGCAAGCTAGTATCTTTTTATAGGTAATATTTGAATACTAAATTTCTTAAGGTGAAATTCAGCATTACATTCGATGAAGTTTTATAAAAGAAATTCGTCGCTAACTTTAGTTTGACCACGAAATTCAGGGTAAATTTTGTTTGTATTTCGTCATTTTAATAATTAATCTTAACACTAATTTATCAAGTGGGTGACGCTTAATTGAGTTCGTAAGTGCATCGCCAGATTGCGCCAGTAAGAAGCCACTATTGCCATCTTCTGCCAGGATCTGGAACTAAAGGACGACGTGCGCTCGAAGCGCCCCTGGGGGATTTTTTCGTAAATAATCAGCTCTCTTTCGCTAGATGGCGCCACTTGGAATTTCGCCATTTAGTTCTGAGCTTCTGTTAGAGATGGTGCGACTTGGAATGTCGGTAACTAATTCCGAGATCCTGTCAGAGATGTCGCCACTTGCGATGGGGCGCTGCAGTCGCAGCACAGAACCTCGTGTCATAGATGGGGATGCCGTTTTCTGAAGCGTTCTCGGGAGGCAGGAGTGGGGTTGACAAGTACACTGTGTTCGGCGGTGTACTTGAAAACCGTTCTGCTCAAATATGCTCGTTTCACTTAACGATAAGCAACACTTTAAACAGTATTATAAATATATGATAACGTTAATTTGTAGCTCTAATTTTGAGCGCTACATGCCTTTGAATATTATCGGCTCGCGAATATCGGTTCTCGCGAAGGACACTTATGTTGGCTCTGAGAATGTGTCAATACGTTACGTGCGGGAATCGCATACGAGTATTTATTAAACGTATTCGCGGAACGCCCGTAGGCGTTCTCCGCACAGATGATACTGATACGTGATACATCCAGCATTTATAAGTAATGATATTCTGAAAAGGATTCATTTTTCGACCTATGCTAATTAAACTGTGTTTACTTCTCTTTGTGAGTGCTGTACGACCTCAAAGTTTTAGACTTCTTTTTAACAACCTGTAGTTACACGCATGTAAATATAATGATGACGTCAGTAAATGACGTCAGCGTCAGCGAGAATGCTTCTTTGAGCTGCCGCACAAGAACGCACGTGCATGAATACTGTTATAGACCGACATTCAAATTTTATGCATTATCCGGCAGTTTGTATGTTCATTCATATGCATATCATTTTTACAGATATATGCATACCAGATGAAAAAGAAAAATTCATTTCCGGTCACATTCTATTTACATCAATATGTACCCGTTAGTTTCTCCTTTGCAGTTCGATGTATTTAACGATAGATAAATCTTGTTAATATATAGCGATATATTGATCGCTACTTTTATTATGCAAGTACGTAAACGCGTTAATGCACAGTGAAGCTGAATAATATGCTTACACACCCACAAACACACACGCAGAGTATTAAAAAGAAGGTGTATAATTGTAAGACTCTGGAAACGTATAGTACTTATAAAATGAAATAAAAATGCTTCAGCAGCTTAGATCTTAAAATGAATCCTTTGATGTCATTGGCACTTTCAAGTGCTCAGTATTTTACTATACATAACATTTGAAGGGTTAATTTTAGTTCCCTTCTTTTTATTTCCCTTTGAAAAAACCATGCATTTACACTCGAAGTCTTACCACTTGTTAGACACTTTTTTTTTAAAACACTGTATTTTGAGTTTCTTAAAATTGTTGAACGTCGATGTGTATGAAGTGAATAAATTTGATTATTTGCAGCCTCTATGAATATTAAACGGAATACGAAGGAATAGAAAGTTCAGAAATAAATGTTGTACGCGATGAAGAAATAGTTTTATTGACGTTTATTGCAAAGATTACTTGAATTTTGAACAATACTAATTACTAGAGAATGAAGTTTCTTCGGGAATGAAGTGATATATGGTTCCATGGTAGCGCAGATTGGATATCGGAGGAGTGAAGAGGAAAAATGAGATTTAAAGTAGCAAATAATTGAAGCAGACTCAAAAAGTTAGCGATAGTGAGGGAACCGATCCAGTGCTCATAACTTACGGATGTTAACGCACAAAAGTATAAAAGTTATGAAATCACACGGATTTCGAAAGATTGAATATTTCTACAATTCGTAATGATAAGGTACTATGTGATGTTTCGTGATTTATAACAGTTGTGATTCGTGCTACATCGTAACAGAACACGGCAATTAAACGAAAAAAGTAATAATTGTAAATGTTAAATAATGAATATTATAAAAATAAATGTTTATTAGTATTATCATTTCATTGTTAATTATATCAGTGTTCTTGAAATCTTATGTAAGTTATTGCATATGTTCCACTTTTTCTCCTATGTTATAAAATTAACTATAACTATTAAATATACACATGTCACAGTGAAACAGCAATTAAAATTAAATGAACAGGTTAAAATTCATCAATTACAAATCACACATACAGTGAAAAACACTTCGAAGAATTAACTCTTTGCATTCCAAGCAATTTTTAATATGACCTATCAGTAACTCTGAGTCATTTTTACTATGAACTACCAGCTTCTCCAGACAATTTACAATGGCGCGAGCGCGCCTCTGTGGAAAATTGAGAATCGTGCTTTGTCATTAAAAAAAAAAGGGGAAAAACATTTTTAAAAATATGTTTTATTAATACAATATAATTAAGAAATATAACAATACAATAAATAAAAATTACTTTTTGAATTTCTTCATTTTATGGTATCTTGAAAAACAATCTCCAAGGTGCATTCTTGGCTTATCAGGACAAGTATTGCAGTATTCACTCGTTTCACGTCTTTCACCTTTCTTCTGTCTGTTGGAGCAAACAACACAATCTCTTTTTTTACCTTTACGCATTTCATGAAGTTTCCCATTTAACCTGATCTCAGAAGATGACGTAGAAGCTCTAGATCTTTCTTGTCGAAAATTATTAATCAGTTGGTCGACTAGTAGTTTAACATATTTCAAGTGTGTTAATGGTTTTTCTTTTTGTTTTTTTTTCACAATTTTATATATGATATATGAATTAATTACAGACACCTCCATGCCCCAAAAAAACATTTTTCTCCACCACTTAAGAGACTTTCTCAAAAAACAATATGTAGATGCATATTGATCAGCTTGATGTACACCGCCCATGGAATTTGTGTAGCTGGCAACTGCATTAGGCTTTCTAATGTTTACTTCTGTACCTCCTTGAAGAATTCTTTTCGATTCTATCATTCCAGCATCATTCCAAGTGCTCAAAAGTGACACAATCCTATTGTCTTTCCAGGCTAAGAACATGATTTTTCCTTTTTTATAAACAAAAGTTTCCTTATCTGAAAACTTAGGTTTTTTCATAAAGGTCGGAATACCTTTCCTGTTAGCTTTTATAGTACCAGTCAAGTGGCATTTCAATTTCATTAGTTCTTCTGCCAAAGGTATACTGGTATAATATCTATTAGTAAACATATGGTAACCCTGTGCCTCGGGAATTTTATCTAACAACTTTTGATATAAATGCAGCGGAATTCTAGTGCTTACTGGTAAATCTGGACGAATAAAATTTTCTGATGTAATACTTCCATAATAAGGTAAGATAGAATAGATATATCCTGTTTCAGAATCCGCCATCGCATAGATTCTTATACCCCACTTCGTTGGCTTAATAGGGTTATAAGTAATGAAACAAATTTTCCCTTTAAATTTTACTATGGATTCGTGTACACAAATATTTTTATCAGGAATAAAGTGTTCAGAAAATTTTGAATCTACATAGTCTAAAAAACTGCTGGCTCGTTGTATACGTGTTTTAAGATTTTTGTTCCCCGAGTCAGGTGTTTTTAAATGGAGCATCCAAAATATTTGATTGAATCGAGCTCTTGTAAATATATCCGAAAAGAAAGGGATTCGACTGTTATGTTTAGTCGACCAATATTCTTGCATGTTAGAAACAGGCATTGTACCCATATTTAGGATGAGTCCAATGAAAGCCCAGAATTCATCTTTATTTACATCATGCCATGTTTGCCATATAGAGTTTTTAGTTAAGTTCTTTGATATCAACACAGATTTTGCATAGTTATTTGTTTCCTTTATTATTTCATCAACAAGCTGGTCTGTGAAAAATAGTTTGAAAAACTGAATCGGTTCAAAAATATTAGAGGAAATTTGTGGACCTGTTACTTTTGGTCCTATTGAAAAATTTACTCTTAGAGGCATGTACCCATTCTCTGTAATACTGACCCAATCATCTTCTTCCGAGGAGATACTTGCATTATCATCGGTGTCAGATTCAATAGGCCGAGCTTTTCGACTTCGATGAACTATTATATTGCTGTCGTCACTATCGCTCTCAATATCACTATATCCATTTTCATTTATATTAATTTCAGCCAAATTGTCGCTGTATAAGTTAAATTCGAATTCATCTTCACTTTCCGAAAATTCATTTTTTGCATAGCTCTTATTTTCTTCCATTTTTAGGGTAAATATAAAAAATGATAATAATTTTAACACACAATTATTTATGCAATGTAACAGTAGAGGTCACTATGAAAAACTAAAGAATATTTTATTTAAATGTTTAAAAATACAATGTAGTTTCTAGATGTCGCCGCTGCGGCGACAACGGAGTTATATGTAGCTTATCTTATAATGTCGTCGCAGCAGCGACAACGGAGCTATTAGCTTATCTTACAATGTCGCCGCAGCAGCGACAACGGAGTGCAAAGGGTTAAACATAACATTATCGCTATGCATTTGTAGAAAATATTTGTAAATAAACCACGAGGAAAACACGCAATAATATTTGTCTCTACTGCGAACTATATGAACCTTGTATCATTAATTCCAAAAATGAGATAATTAACATTACATTGTGTAAACGATTAAGACCACCACAGTCAGTTAAGTTAATTAAAAGTTGATTCAAGGTTCCAGTTGTGGTCGAGCTGTTTATAACACAAGTATCGACGTACGACCAATAACAACCTTGCATCGTCGAATGCGATGAATGCGATCTATTGCTATTTAAAGGGTTATTAAGGCAATTGTAATCTATGTAACTTTTGTACTTGCTTCTGCAATATTTGCAAATTACGCAGTAAATGGTAAATACAATACTTGCAATACACTCAGACTTTAATTCGATTTTCGAATTTCGAGGAAAGCACAATCTGTGAACACGACACGAGGACATCGATGCAATCACTAATAACCTTATACTATAGTATACAATGAAACGATCAATTACTACGTAATAACCTATTGTCTCAAGAAATTAAAATAAATTTAATAGAAAGTCTGTGAAATTTCGAAAAAATGCGAAGTCGATGACAACATATGCTTATCGTTGCAATTACTAACTCTAGACTGCTAAATGCAACAAACCGAACGATTGCAAATAAACATTTTTATACTTCAATGCTGTCTCTATTAATACAGTTGAAGAACTAAATTTCTAACAAAACTGCATTTTGGCCTCCAAGCATTCAAGAGACATACTTTTCATTATTTTTATCACTTTGAATATGCATCTTTCACGTATTTGCATGCATAGAATTGCATAAACATCCGCAGTCTTCTGATAACTTATTCGACTTCGGTAGGACGTCGGTCGAACTTCGATGGAAAACTTCGATAAACACGACACGAAAATACCGATGCAATCACTAACAACCTGACACTATAGGATACGATGAAACGACCGACTACTAATAACCTACTATTTCAAGAAACTGAAATAAATTTAGTAACAAATCAGTGAAATTTCGAAGGAATACGATGTCTACGGCAATATGAGGGTATCGAAGCAATCACTAACTTTGTACAACCGACTACGATGAACCAAACAATTACTGATAACTTATTAAACTTCAGTAACACATCGGTCGAAGTCCGAAAGAAAACACCTTCAGTGAACACTATACGTGTCCATCGATGCAATCACTAACCACCTTACACTACAGCATACGATGAATCGACCGATTACTAGTAACCTGTTATCTTAAGAAATTAAGATAAATTTAGGAAGAAGTCAGTGAAATTTCGAAGGACTATAACGTCAATGGCAACACGAGGGTATCGGTCCCATCGCTATCCGACGGACGATCTGTTGTCGAGGGGGTGGAGGGAGACGGTCGGCCATTTTGATGGTGACGCGCAGCGCGGAGGTCGTGGGCTCCACCAGTGACGAAGCCACTGGAGTTTTGACGTGGCTGCTACGTACCTGCCCGTTTGCCCACTCCGATTGCAGCAAAGTTGGTGACGAGAAATACGTAACTGGTAAGTACCCAGCTGGAGAATAATAACAACCGGGCATGGACCACTACGCTCACAGTACATCCGAAATGCTGGCGAAACTAACAGCATCCCGTTTCGTGTTCCTTGCACGGTCAGTTTTGCGTTTGCTACGGAATATGCCGTGAAATATGGCGCCTTAAGAAACATGCACGAATTTCTCGAAAAGGGCAATGGGGGTTACGTGACGATTCTCTGACATCTTTTTCGCCCGTTGCCGACTGACACCGTGCCATACAGATCGGTACGATACTGGTCACGCTCGATCGTCCGTTTATCATTTTTTTTGCATCGTTTCCAACGTTTCTGGGCCCTTCGAAAACGGATATGAGAGCATCTTGAGTGTTTATTGTTCTCGTATTATTTTTAGATCCGCTTATGTAAATGACGCAGTAGCACCGCCGATTGCCGACTGGCGGGAAATTTAAAAATTTTGCAATTTACGGGATAGACCCGATGTTGTGTCGATACACTTTCAAATTCCCGGTCCCACTTGCGCCGACGATGTTTATCTTTAGTTCGTTGTCGATTTTTGACATTCCAAGTATGCTTACATTATTTGATTTTTTAAATAAGAATCGTTACGCACTTTTGTTTACTCCTCTGCCCTGTTGTGTATTGTTCAGAATTTTTCTCATTGCATGAATCTCATATGGGAAAATTGTTCATTTTCCTGGTATTTCATACTGTAAGGGTAATTATAAACAAACGTGCAAAACAAAATCTGAGAAAGAGTGTAGCATTAGAATTGAGGACAATATTCATTTGAGAATTTATATAGCGATTTTAAAAAAATTATCTTTTTTAGGGTTTGAGGTTCCCAGGCTATGGAAAGTATGGTCGAAGAAAATGGATCAGCCGTCGACCCATTGTCTGCGGGTTCTCAGGGTGGTGATGCAGCGCCAGCAATAGCTACATCGGTACAATCACTCAATAGAACACATCAGCAGGAAACTCATCATCTGTTAGCCTCTACCAGCATTGTGCAACTGACGCTACCTTCGTCAGGGACAACACAGGTATACAGGAGAATCTCCTGTGTATCTATGTCTGATAATTTATTTATCTCTTTTATTTCATAGCATGCGTACATAATTTATTTATGCCTTAATTGTAATTATCAGTTAATCAGAGAAGCACTGTGTATGTATTGAATCTTGCATAATGCTGGTTCGATTCTGAAAAGTAAAATTTAGTTTCCTTTATTAAATGAAATTAATTATTTGTTAGTTTATTGATACTATGAATTTAATATATTTCACACATCACATCTTTATTATAAAACTTACTTGTACATTGTTTGGATAATAACTTGCATATGCATGATAATATTAATGAACCATAGAGATCATTACATTTTACTTTCATTTAGTAATGTCAAGAAGATTTTAAACTAATCAATATTCATGTGTTCATCTAGGTACAGTCTGTTATACAACCTAATCAACAGTCAGTAATTCAGACTGCAACAAATATTCAACCCGTTGCTATTTCAAAAGGAAACGTCATTTTTGTTAGTAAAC
Source organism: Macropis europaea (assembly GCA_916610135.2). NCBI lineage: Eukaryota > Metazoa > Arthropoda > Insecta > Hymenoptera > Melittidae > Macropis > Macropis europaea. The sequence goes on along the minus strand of OU744345.1, from coordinate 15,542,717 downwards.
CCAATTCCGTTATCCAAACAGCTCAGGCTAGCTTGCAGACATTTCAGGTAATTTTTTTTACTGTATATTTATATTCTTCAAGAAATAAAAGACAAATATATCTTTAAAAAAATGTTATTTTATTATTTATAATTTTACATTGACATAAATAATATTCAACACGGAATTTATTATTGAACATGTTGTTAAGCACACTATGTTCATGTAATAGGTGGTTAAAACAGGTAGCGATGATAGTGTTTCGGACTCTGAAGAATCTCCAGAACAGAGAGGAGGTATTCTTACCAGACGACCATCTTATAAGAAAATTCTCAATGACTTAGGTGGTGGTGAAATTACAGGTATGATAAATTTTATTCTGTTTATGCATCATAAAGGTAGATATACATTACCGAATTTTTCATCGACATTTGGAAGGATTCAAATTTTTAACTCTTTTATCCTCCCTTTTTGAAAATCATGATTCATGGTTACATAGACAATTAATATATCAAAGTATGTTAATTTTCGTATGTCTCCAGTAGACACATGCAATTGTAGAAAATGCTAAGTGCATGTCAGTTCATACACTACTGTTACAAATCTATTTTAAGTATATTTCTTATACATATGTTTATTAAAAATCAAACGTTGTCCTTTATTAGTTCTAATTAATTTCTATTGAATAATTGAGTCCAAAATATTGTGTTTTATGATCATTTTTTTATGGGGTGAGTTTTTAAATATATTTAATTTCCTTAGGATCATAAGGAGGAGTATGAGTGTGTTATTTTATGTTTTTTGATATTTTATTTTATACATGTAAAAAGAGGAATGCCATACCAAGCTTAGAGTGTAAGTTATTGTGATAAAATTTAATTTATTAATAATAAAAAAACCTGAAAAAATCAATGAATTCTCCTCTAGCCATTTACTGTGTGTGTATAACATTGCATTAAACATATTCTTTTATTCACATTAATGAAATCCCATCTATATTTATTTTGATCAAATATTTACCTATTGATATTCTAATTTTAAAGTAGATAGTAGTCAATTAAGTTTATGAAGTATTAGATAACTCATTGCAATTAATTGAATAAGTAATATTGAGTAAAATATGTTCAAAGATATCATTAAAAATAATTTAAAGTTATATTTTCCTGTTTTTTTTTTTATTCAAAGTTAAAGACAATCTTATAGATTTTGTATACAGTTATGGAGCAGTCAAGATAAAAGAAATTAACTGAAGGCTTAGGAACAAATAAATGACAATACTTTATTACGTTTGTTGATTTTGGTTAACTTTTGTTCCTATTCGAATTACATGTTTCTTTGTTATAATACATAATTATTCCAAATTTATTTTCTGTTTTCTTACGTTTGTGGTTGTGTATGTCTGTCATTTGTCTTTAACTTCTGTATTAGCTTGATATGTTTCCTTTTTGTATGAGCTGACTGCACAGCATTGTGATAAATACGTATCAACAGCAGCCAGAAAGGAAATAGCATATAATGGTATAATTTTGTTTTTTAATGGTTATCTTTTCTAATTACATACATAGATATTGTTATACTTTCTGGATGCAGGTTTTTTTTTAAATAACATTTATTATTAATAGTTACGCAATCAGGAAAGCTATTTCAGAAGAAATATTAGTTGTATTATTTTGATATTATTACCTGTATATGTTAATACTGTGAAATATTCATTTTTGTAAATGTTTTATAATATCTTTTATTTTCTGATGATTATTCAAGTTACACCTTAAAAAAGTTAATTAAACACCGATAGCAACTCTATTATAATGGGGGTTGTACTAATTCGGTGTTACAGACGGTCGATTGCCCCCCCTAGAATCATCTTCTGAGTGTGATTCTAACGTGGACAGTGAAGTGTCTTCCCACTCGCTCCATTATCAGACAGGTTGGTTATTTTTTCTTCTATGTATCTTTCCTGGCTGTCCTTTGTATCGTTCAAGTCTGTGCACATCCCAAACTCTATTCCTTTATCAGAAAGGAAATCATATTAGAGGAGTAAACTAAAACTATTAATTAAAGCACTTTAAATTTTATGCTTCCTATCCTTGTGTGTACTGCCTACTGTCACATATTGTATCATATCTGCTTGGTGTGGCATCCTTGCTTATGGGGTTCATAATTCTGTTGTAAAAATGTATGTGTACATATGTTACATGATGTACTCATTACAATGTAATTATTGAAAAAGTCATTAGAAATATATTCATTTCTTCGATGTATTGTGCAATTGTGTCATATGCAAATATACTATCAATATTGTGTATAATTAAAAATTGTACAATTAAGCATGATTATTAAAATATTCTCATTAGTGCTTTACAATCTGTTTTGCAGTTATTCCTGCTGGTACCATTCAAATTGCTACCCAAGGGGAAGGTGTTCCAGGACTTCATACACTAACAATGAGTAATGCAGCAACCGCAGGCGGAGCTATAGTGCAGTATGCCCAGGGACAGGACACGCAATTCTTTGTGCCAGGTGAACATTTTTTTCATGTTCATTTATGTGAATTTATACACAATGAAACTAGTTTCTCGACAGGATATAAACTCTTTGAATAGTTAATGTGTTTTACATTTATTAAAAATAGTGTAACAATTTATAATTTAAGGACAACAAGAGAAGATCATTGAATATTTGTGCTTTACTAATTAACATTGAACAGGAGAAAAAGGTAGACAATTTAGAAAGTACAGTCCCTGACAATGTTTCAGTTTCTTCAGGGCATGGCGTTGTCGTAGAAGATGCAGCTAGGAAAAGAGAACTGAGGTTGTACAAGAATAGGTAAGAGTAAAATAAGTTTAAAATATTGCAGTGCACCAATTAGATTCTTCTAAAATTTCATATTCTGTTTTTTTTTTCATGTTTACTAAGCTATTAAAAGGCACGCAAATTTCTTTTTCCTTCCAGGCAAGCAGCACGAGAGTGTAGAAGAAAAAAGAAAGAATATATAAAGTGTTTAGAAAACCGTGTTGCGATACTGGAAAATAGAAATCAGACGTTAATAGAAGAATTAAAGTCGTTAAAACAACTATGCGAACCGAAAACTGACTGAGGTTGATGTTTAATGTTGAAACACTGTATCAAAACTATTAATCAGCTAAACAACTTGTACATGTCTTCTTTGTGTACATTATCCTAAACGTTGTTAGATAAGCAATGGTGATGTACATGCATTCTTATAAATAAGTGTTTCTGTAACATACTGTATTTAAGTGCGAATATGAAGGCTTGTGAAACTTGCTATTACTAAAGCGAGAAGCCAAAGGTATATGAAATACGAAAGCAGCAAACATATAGGCAATATTCGGGAAGTCAATCTATATTTTGGATAAACTTAAAAGTCATAAGAACTCAGATTAACATTTACATGTAATAAGGAGGCAGTAACATCAATGTCTGAAGCATATTTACTTAGATCAGTGATGTCCAAAGTTGTCTCCTGTGAGACAAACGCCGTTCCCGCCACCGTTCGCAGTTACATGGTACAGGGACACGGCTGAAACGGTAACCAATACGCCCGCTTCCCGCGAAAGCAATGGTATCGTCTATTTGTCTAGAACGGATGGAAGGGGAAGCAGGCGTGTCAGGGGCCTCTACGCTGGACATCACTGACTTAGATTACAATGACTATGTGACGTCAAACAGTACATTGGCACTGTTTTACCTATACATAAACGTTGTATTCATATAGTTTCACTCTAACTTTAGGAAACTGTACATTAGTGAATGCTCGAGAGAATTATAAAAAACAAAAGAATATGTTTACTAGTAGTCAATTTATAACAAATAATTGGTCGCTATTACAAATACTTCAGAGAGACGCCTTATACACAAATGTTTGCTAACGTAATTTAGAAATCATTAGATACCGTTATGATCTAAAGTCACATGATTTCTTTATAAGAAAAAAAAGTATGTCCGTTAGACAGCAATGTCTATAACTTCTTTTTTTGGATGTCTTTATTCTTTTGTACTTGAAAGAGGCAAAACAATTGTTAATACGAATCTATTTCGTGTCAGAAGTGTAACACATGGTCAAAGAAATTGAAGGCAATTGTAAATAGACGGAGAAATTTTCCTTATTTGATCATTGCTGCTGTAACATGTACATGTATAAAGTATCGCCTCAGTATAATTTTTTACTTTAAATACGAATTTCGAATCGTATTACAAGGAGAATATAATTTATACTCTAGAAAGATACGCGATAGAGAAGCAGTAGTTGATATTTTCATTTGCTTTTACTTTCTATCTTAAGATGCCTCAAGTGCGAGAAGCTAAGGAACAGAATTTGTAAAATATGAATGTAATATATATCTGGAGTGCCTTGAAGATTACTGTATACTTACGGTATACAAATATACACGCGCGCGTACACACATACACACCTCTATACACAACACACATGTATGTATGAAATTACGTTTTAGGTAAATATGGGTACATACAATATTTTTAAACTATGTATTACGTTATAGTTTTATGTCCTGCGTAACAGCGTTGTGTTAATATGTGAATTTTTATTCTCATAAATTTTCAAATTTTCTAAACTAAAATAAAATCTTGAAACTGTCGTTGTTAACTTACGCAGTGTACTGTAAATTACACGCAGATATGATTGAATGGATTTTATGTCAAAGTAAGAAAAACGAACTTATTCAAAATGTAAAAATTCATTTATTAGAATTTTCAAATTCAAAAAAAAGAAAATCTTGTTTCGAATCTTACACATATTTACTGATATAAAAAAGTTTATCAATGCATTTTTTCGTATAGAATTGATATTCTGTGACCTACATATAAAGACTATTCGATGTATAATTTTGATTGTTATATGTTTATAAAAAATATACTTTCGTATATTAAAATCCAGTTTGATCATTCAATGGTTTTGATATAAATTTTGTTAATATTTTTAATATTAAATTCCTAGTAATTCCAAAAAAAGTATAGTCTTCTTTGCTTTTTATACCATGAAGAGTATGATAAAGAAGTTTATTGTTTATGTAGTAATATTTATATATATCTATATATATTTTCTATATCTATATATAAATATAGAAAAAAAATGTAGTAATGATGTTGAGTTACATATTATTTCTATATGTATTGTTTTTTATATAAATAATCTATATTCTTTAATAAAGTATGAAGCAAGTTCCAAGATGACTGATCAGACTGGAAATTCTTCAGGTAGATTTACGTGACCTGTCAGCTAATTTTTCTTTCAAACTTTCAATTTGTATCAATGAAAGAAAAAAACTATGATGCGTTTTGATTGTACATTCTTATGACATACATGATGTGTAATTTACAATTACACAAATTTTTTATTGGATCACAAACTAAACCATTCTAAATTATTCTTTATGAACTGGAAGTACAATATACTTATAGTGACATATTATGAAATAAAGACAGTTCACTGTAAGTTCCATTCTTCTTAAAAATTAAAAGTTTATTTAGGAGAACTCCATACATCTTTATCTGTGTTCTAATATTTATCATATGTATGATATATGTATATCTTGATTGCTGCACCGGTAATATTATGAAATATTGTATATAGATAATATATGTATTTTTACATATCATCTGCCTTTAAAAAATATAGTTCATGAACCTCCTTAAAGGATGTTGTTTATTTTTATAGATAATGAAGAATGAAATGAAAGAAATTAACACACGTATTACATTTACAGTAACTTTATTATTAGTAATAATTTAAGTATTTAAAACCATATATAGTAGATACAATAGCTTATTTACAAAGTTTTATGTAATGTATATGTGATCATTTTCTCAGTCAAAGTACAAATCTCGTGTTACAGCCATGTTGAATTATCTTGTCACCTAAAATGTATAAATATAATGAAATACATGTTCTAAAAACACTTACTTTTCATGTGTGTATTCAAAGATTCAGTTGGTAGTGCATGTGAAAATAATCAGTAATTCATAATTATCGGTTAAAATATCATCATACTGTACTAAAGTAATATATGATACACAAAAAAATCATATTAACCATAAACAAACAATCTTCTTGTCATGATTTCTTGTGCTTTCAGTATCCTTGTATGCAATGACCCCTGGAATAAGTAGAACTATGTTAAATGTAAATTAACAGTTATAACAACTAATCATTTTGAATAAAAGGATTCAGTTGGTAGTGCATGTATTAATCAATCACAATATCATGTAAATGATGAAAACTATCATCACATATTTTTGTAAGTTAATACTTAATCGTAACTAAAAAAAACGTGTTAGACATATACATACTAATCCATTTTTTCCAGCCTTTTATTAACTATTGTATTTTTCAATCTGCAGCACATCATCTCCCTGTGAACAAATAAAATTGTATTAAATACTAATCAGTATTATTTAAACATATGAAAGTGTTAAATAAAATGGAAGCAACTAGTGATCTTCAAAAAATATTTACCTCAACATTTAATAAATAAACTACATGAAATAATTATGGCATTAGCATGCAACTTTTCTAATCGATTACTAAAGATATCTTTGGATGAGAAAATGTACAAAGGGATATGAGGCCACATTGTGAAACTAATATTCGACAACTTACTTCACACTTACGTATGATGGACTACTTCTTCATGGTACTTTCGAAGAATTAATGAAACGGGTTACATTGTAGGATTATCTGCCGTAATATTTTCACATTTTCAGAATTGAAAAGTGAACAAACTTTTTCGTTCATTCAACCCATTTTTCATTACACACTTCTGACGCGAGCACCAAGTAACCTCCAGCAGAGCAACGTGTGAAGTGATTAAAAGCGGCGAGCATAATTTTCGAAGTACAATCTTCATTCATTTAGGCGAATTTTCATGTACGCGACAACCATCTATTACAATATATTAAAACTTAAAAGATGTATTTATACAATCAAAAAATTATAGAATTATCATCAGAAAGGAGAAAATATAAGTAACTATAAAATCAGTTCTATATATTATTTGAAAATTACTATTCTGTTCTCATTAGTTCCATCTAATCTCGAAAAAAACAAGAGTTCCTAGACCTTCGTATTTTGAGTGGCTATGTCGACCGCACAGTAACTTTTACTTTTCGTCTATTTATGCCATTAGACTTGGGAATATACACAAGAAATAAACTCTGTTAATTAAGAATAAGAAAATACACGTTTATTGCACCACGATATTTTTCCTAGAACGTTTTTACAAGAAGTAAGTTTATTCTCATATTTTCATTCTTTGTTAAGCTTTGTAATTAGGTGGTCTGTTTTACGTGGCCGCCCTGCAGAGGTCAACAACCTGAAGTTGGCGCTTTTGATAACTGCCAGATCCGCCACACATGGGGAATATCCCTGCAGTTCTACACGAACGTATCTGTGGCATGCGAACACTTATCTGTGTCCTACGTATTCAATTCGAGTAGTTATAAGTGTCAGATTCGCAAGTGAGAATCGAGTGCCATTCGGGAAAGAGATGGAGGTAATTGAGAAACGTTCTAACGTGACTCCGAATAGGTTTCAGCCCTTTTGACTGTCATCGGTTAATAAGAAAGTGATCACTGTCAAGAACGAGAGATTGAAATTTCAGACACCGAGATCGCGCGTGACAGTGATGTTAAGCGATATTAACGATATTTCACGTTATCACAGTTGACCACGATAAAACTGCTTGACACCACACAATGTGTATCCGTTTGCAATAAATTCGATAATAAAGTTCGATCGAATGCAATGAATGGTATACGCTCGGTGCACCGATATTCCATGAATCGTTTGTGAACAGATCATAATCTTGGAAATCGGTGTAATGATTGTCAAACTGTTGAGTACTTCACTTTGGATGCCGAAATTCCTGATCGACAAGATACTGATTTATTGACACAGGCGAGAGGAAAGTAAAAATGACGGAGAGTTTAATAAACGAATGGCTGGCAGACTGTGAAGATGTCTCACCATTGGAGCTCCATACTTTCGCTAATACTCTGCTGCGGGATAATGAAATAGTTAGAGCGCTTTATGTACTGTTAGAGGAACGTAGTAAATACAATCAGGTAGTGAACCATTTCTGAATGTCATTTTCATTTTAATATATGTACAAACATGAATTCATTTGTGTAATGAATAACATTTAAATCGTACATACATTATCTTTCAGTCTTGTTAATTCAGTTTTCTGTAATTTAATGTCTATAAGAGAATCTAAGTTGAGTACAGCGATATCTCTTATTCTTAAGATTATGTGTTTTTAAATCATATTTCATTTGTTTGAATTCATAATTTTCTATTGATTGTAGTTGGTGGATACAGTATGCGATCAGTTGTACAACTTCTATCGTTCCCGGGAAACAGAATTGCAAAGGTTTACTTTGCAGTTCTTGCCAACGTTGGTGTACATTTATTTGAATTCTGCAGCTCATGGTGACATTAAGGTAAGAATGTATGATTAAAGAGAAGAGATGATTAAACAGAAGTCACATCAGTGTCTTATGTTTTATTGAATGGTAATGTATGAAGTATGTGCAAACTAATGTTATGTAATATAGATTGACTATAATTTAAGGTAGAATTGCATGGAACAGCAATCATATCATTTACTTAATTACAGAGCAATTATATTAACTTGAAACATACATAGTATATAATTTTGTTACAATTTTTACCTGCAGTAACTACTACCTTTGTCATAGTAATTAATTGTGATAGTAACTACTAAACAGATTTTCATGTTAACCATATGCTATATATTACATAATTATAAGAAATCATATTTACAGTAAAATCATTCACTTTTAACGATTTAGTAATAGTTTTATACATTGGTTTAATTGTTTAGATATTTAACATCAGAGTAATAATAATGAGTTTGTCTCTTCTGTGTAAAAAAACAAATTATGCACATACATTATTTCAGACCTTTGATTCCATATCTAATTTGTAATTTAATCTTTTTGCAGAATTGTCGGTCTGTAGAGACACTATTGATTGGATTGTATAATCTGGAAATAGTTGATAAATCTGGACAACAAAAAGCAATTTCTTTTAGACTACCATCACTTGCCATGCTTTCTATATTTCACGAGGTATGTATATTTGAATTTGAAATAAGTACTACTATAACATTTTCCTAACATCTTTTGTTTGCATAGCCTGCAAGTTTAGCACCTGCCTCTTTGACAGAGAGTGCAGTACGCAGGTTTGAAGAATGCAATACAAAACTTGTTAGCTGGGGTCCATTGCAACAAGTAGAAACATTGAATGCGCAGAACAGATTGAAAGTTATGACTGCTCTTCTCTTCATCTATAATCAACAGCTCGGTTATATAAGTAAATTTGCTTTGGAGCAGTTATGTAAAGTTGCTACCAAGTAAGATGAAGTTAACTACTTTTTTACAATTAATGAGAGCATAATAATTTTATCAATAATTCATTACAGACTTGTCACACAAGGATTCATGAAACCAGGACACCATCAGCGATCATCTTATGGAAGTGAATCTAGTTTTGTTCCAAGGCTTCTACCTCGTATACCAGTGTCCAGTCAATTTCTTCTTGAGTTCTTGCATGCCATATATTTTGCTATGTAAGTAACATATTACTCTCTGAATAATAACTTACTATTTGAATAATACGTAACCGTGTAAAGAGTTAGGAGCAAAATATGTATAGATAATAATGACTAATACATGCTGGTAGGTACAATGACTGCTGGTACTTAGGAACTCAAGCAGTAGAAGACATTCATAATCGAGCATGTTATGAAGCATATCCAGATGTTATGCTAGTCACAAATGCTATACGCAATTCGGCCAGTTCTGGACCATCAGGTATGTAAAACATTGTTTCTTAGTCAGGTACATTCAAATGAGTTTGTATAAACTTAAAACGTGAAAAATAGAAATGTTTAGTTAATATATGACACATAAATTTAATCAAAATATACTGAGGATTAGGAATTATTTGATTCAATTGAATTTATTGTGTAGGTCATAATAGATCAACTAAAAGTAACTGTATGTCGAAAGTAAACAGTTTGTGGATCTATGTTTATTAGCACTTTTTTCTTTATTTTGAAATGTGGAATTTTGTGATACTTCTTCAAATACATCCTGTATAGGAACAGTTTATGCGCGTAACAGTTGTAGTATTATTTCGGTTCTTCATAACTGTTTCAAGGAGAACCTTTATGTAACAACTTCTAGCAGTTAATTTCGGAACCATTTTAATACTAGGTTTGAGCAATACAGTGATCAGTTATAAAAAGGATGAAATATAAAACTAATTATTTCAGGTCAACCTAGTGATGGACCGATTGGTATTAGCGTTGCATTATCGCCAGCAACCGCAACCGCGACGATATCTAAATCTATGATTACAAACGCTTCCTTCCGGACTAAAAAATTACCAGGTACGCTTGAACAAATGAAAAATATTTTCTTACTAATACAGATTATCGAAGAATAATTCAAAGAATTAACCCGCACAATTGTTTTATTAATGTGTTCTTAGTGTTACATGTACTGTTTAAAAATGATTTTTTTTTTTTTTGTTAGATTGTTTATGATTATCCAGCATGTTATCTAGTGTTGTGTATTAGTATGCCCTAAAACATAACGTAAACAGTAGTAGACATTTCATGATAGGAAATATCATTGAAGTAGAATCAGAAAATTAGGTGTTTTTTTTTAATTTGAGATAGGCATACAGGATGGCTCTATTACAAACGTTTGGAGTATTCTACATGGTGTATAAATAATACTATGTGTACAGAATCAAAAATGCATGAATAATAATATAAATACTTATGATACATATTAGTTTGCATGCAATGAAAGAGTTTTGTAAATATATTTTAAGTTATGTGCTAAGTTTAGTGTAGACTACAGTCGTTAGTTATTAAAATGAATCGAGTTTTTCTGAATTAGTACAGATAAAAACAATTCTTTTTATGTAAAGCTATTTTTGTTAAATACACCTTAATTGTACAAACAAAATCACATGCAAATACTTGAATAAGTAAGAACACATTCAATATGTTACTGAATTCAGCAAATATGCATTGGTTACGAACATGTGTCATTAGACGATCTGGACGAGAAGTTATTTACGGCTGAACAGACCGCTACGGAACTCGAAAAACAGCAACTGGCAGTGTCCGGCAGTGTGAAGAAGTTCCATTGGTATTGTAAGCGTTCACTTCCGATCTCAATGGAGGAAGACACTGAAATAAGAAAAGCTAATTCTTCTTCCTCATTGGAGAATTCTAGACGAAAAAGTGTCTGCAGTGTTCATAGTTCACCTGTCAAATCGTCTCCAAAAAAGAAGAAAGATCATTCGAAAAGAAATGTATCGGAAAGTAACGAAGATTCGAAAATGAAACAAAAACCAAGGAAAGAGAACATGGATTTAACTTCCGGAGGAAGTAAAAACAGCTCTGCTTCATGTTTGTATAGCGTGTTGGAAGATCAAGTTCTAGGGGAAGTGATCCATGAATCAGTGGAAAATTTATATTTGGACGGAAATAAATCGATCAATTTTCGTACAACTGCTGCTTTGTCAACGAATACATGGTATCACCGGTTTAGTATCAGCACATTAGGATCACTAAACCTTCTTTTATCAAAATTTCTTCTGCGAACACACACGACAGATTAGTTGTTACACTGTGTAACATCAAGCAGTTCAATCGCATTTTATACAATTATTCATGAATTCGTTTCAGAAATACCATTGTTCTTAGAAGAGAAAACTCACAAGCCAATATGTCATGCATACTCAAGTGTATACAATGGATGCTTTTTTAGCATGTATGTTTGCATTGAAGATATCGAATTTGTTATGATCCAGTTTTATCTGAGTCCTCTCGCACTTCTTGTTCTACTATTCTTGGCATAAACTGCTTCATTATTATGTAACAAATCACGAGTTAATCTTATTAGTGCTTGATTTGAATACTTTAATTTTTGTCTATTACTTCTGTAAAAACTTCTCGCTCTTAAGGTGTAATTTATGTAGTGTGTCCTGGAGTTGAACAATGAAGCTTTGCCAACATGTTCCATGAGCAGAACTACAAAAAAAATGTTGCACAAACAGAAGTCCAAAATAGTTTATTACAGAGTTATTTATTGGCACAGTTTGATCATTAAATTCCAGGAAACTCTGTTTACTTCTACAGTCGTATAAGTAGAGCGTACTATAGATTTTTTTTTTCAGAAAGCTTGATATAAAGTTTAGTATCTTCTGCTTTACACAAAATGCCCAATTTTTTGTTGACTTCGGTCACATTCGTCAGTGCGCAATAATAACGCATTTCTTTGTTCTTATTTTCTTCTTCAGACGATATACCGATTCAAGTGACAAAGAAAGATTCCGGAGGAGAAGGTAAAGCTAACCTCGTGTCCATCACGGAAGAACAAGATTCTGCGAGAGTTGTCCAGGAGACGGCCCAGTGAGACAATCGAAAGATCAAAAGACTGCCTTGAAGATAATGAATTTCCCATATTTGGAAAAAAGCAACGGCAGAAGAATGGCAAGGTAATTAAGAATGCTCACGCAAATGCATCCGAAAAAGTAAAGAAACTTGGATCTCATGCGACGTCGAAAGAGAGCATTAAAGATAGCTTTTCGATACCGAATAGCGAATTAACTGAAATTGATGAAAACATTAAAGGGTGTTCAATCAGAAGAAAGAATAGTGTAGAGAATAATTTGGTTACGATAAACACTAATGTTGTTTTAATTAATGCGAAACATCTTGCGTTGAGTGGTGATACATAATATGGAAGCTCCTATTAATTTAAGAGCGCATAACGAGCTAGAACTGTTAACATCATCTACTCAAATTAGCTCTGTTTAAGTTATTAGATGAAAATTGTAAAATGAAAACGAAAATGGTAGTGGGCTATACTGAACAGTTAGAACGTCTTTTTTATTTGAATCTGTTTTTACATAGCTTTTACTTCTTTCATCATTAAGGACCCATGTAATACAATTCATGAGAAATTGTATTCAATCATAACTGTGATGGGTCTTAAAGAAATACTAAAATAACATTTATATATATTAATATTGTTGTTTCAAATTGTACTCATCAGTTGTTTCAGAAGTAGCCCATTACTCTGTCGATCTCCGTAATTAGTTTAAAATGTTAATAATGAATAGTGGGGAAGGGAACAATAAGCTAATATATGTTTTCTTTCAAAGAGAAGTATATAAATGTGTATTAACGATTTCTGTTGTCTGTCCTAATATATCTTTTGATGTAACGAATAATTAATCATTGGAAATGTTTTTACTTGTGCTCGTTTACTGACTTTGATAATTAAGAAACATGTTGGACTTCTTTTTTAAAGAAAAAAGAATAAGGATTGACCCAAAAAATTTTTGATTAAAATAGTGTACTTATCTGTATCCTTTCTTAATTATGTGTGTCGTAAAATTGATTGGTATTACATTTTATATTTGAAATATTCAATTGTATTATGCTTATATTAAATTTGTAAAATGTAAAGTATTGTACAGCAGATGAGGAACGGCTAATAACTGTACGAGGGCCAATAATTTAATTCCTTATTCTATGAGAGAAAATAATCAGAGGAACTTCATATTTTTCATGAAAAATATGATTTAGCATTTTGAGGTTTCAGGCACTCTGCAGACAGAATGCAACATGACTGACTTGTCTGTTAGGACATTATTAACCCTTTCGCTACGGGCGGGTTCTCCGCCGCGGCACTCCCGCTGAACGGGCCGCCGCGCCAAAAATGTGCACGGTGCTCGAGTAAGATCGTCAGCGGCCGCGTTTACGCTTCACTGCAACCCGAGTTGGTTTGCGGTGTTTATTGAAAAAAAACTTTGAAACAAATGATAAAAACAAAATACTGATGATACATTCCAGGAAAAGATACTCGATGTGAAATAACTCCAATTGCTGGTCATATATCCAATACGCGGCATCTTATGCAGAGCGGCTAAAGTCGCCCGTAGTACGTCAGTGGCATTTTATGCAGAGCGACTATAGTCGCCCGTAGTAGCGAAAGGGTTAAAAAAAAACTTAGAAACATCTTGTAATTATCCCAACAATCATATTTTCTACAATGTATCTTTATGGCTGTCTATATGTATAGAGCTGACTGTCACTTATGTTCAGGTGAAAATGTGTTTGTGTATAAATTTCTAAGTGAAAGAACGTTATTAACAAATGCCATGTGTATCTTGCAACAGTCTGAAATAATTTATATCTTGGATCACTTCACACATAGATTTGTCAATTTTTTTTATTTATTGTAAATTACATTTATTTATCGCATTTTGATACAACCATATGGACTATGTTCAATTATAGACAAAGGGGAATTTAGAAAAAACAACTCTTGACATGGTATTGCACATTCATTATCAAAAATATGCAGAGCAAAATATCTGAAATTAAATTCTTGTAATTCATAGAATACTTGCACTTTTGTGCTGTGATAGTAAATATTTAAAAAAAAAATACTTCTGTTCAAAGATATGTTCATCGCTTATTTATTATTTTACCTAAAACAATAAAAAAGTGTCCAGAAAAATGTATAAACATTAAATAACACTAAAAGGATTATAACAAGTATTAAAAAAAAATTGGAATTGGTCTGTACTTGAAAAGACTGCATTGTATCACATCATTACTTATTCTAATGAAAGGGTGTACTACTATGTTTTTTTAAACAATCAGAGTGTTCAATGATGCATTATATGCATTTAATATCAAAACAAAATGAAATATACAATGTATTCACTTGAGCATGTGTTTGAAGCAATTGTTTCATTTTTCTTGAAACACGTTTAAAACCTTAGAAAAATCATATAATTCAGTCTATTAAATAATGAAACAAGGCTGACTTGTACCATATATTTTAAGGAAGATATAACTTTACCATTAATAAAAAAAAGGTTATTTTTTTGGAAAAAGATTTATACTCTAATGTTAAATACATCGAAAAAATATGCATATTATATGGTATCAAGCCATTAATTAAATTCTTTAAGAATGTGTTAATGTTAAAAGTTTAAGTTTATCACATTTTATTGAAAACTTAAAATTGTTCCCTATTCCTATGTATCACTATAATTATAGTTGTTTATTATACAATTTGTATAAAAATATTAAAAAATGTTTAGTTTTATTTCTTTTTTATTAGTGAAGAATTCTATGCAGAATGTCTTTAATGCATTATTATACTTATATTTATTTTTACATTGAAACATTTGATGTATTCATCTAGAAAGTCCTTTATAACCAGTAAGACTTTGAAAAGAATGAACAAACTCTTCTTAATACTTACATTTGGTATACTATATAGAACAATGTCAGATAAAAACGGACAGATTTTTATGTCATTTTAAAATTCTATATTATTGATTCACTATTAGTAATCTTCAAGAATATGAGAGTAGAAACCAAGTTTATAGATTAATTTATTTGATAAAAAGCCAGATTTTAAGTTTTCTGTATCACTGCCATGTAGCGTAATTTAATCAAATTAACAGTATTTCTGACTTAAGTTTATAAATTTAATTGAGTGTACACTATATTATATTCAACATGTGTATAAACATAAAACTTCTATGAAACAAAGCTATGTGTTTAAACAAACAAGCATATTGCATATTGTAAGATGTATTAAAGAATTGCACAGGGAGAAAATTGAATAGTATTATAAAAGTAATATATTAAATGTTTGTTAAATTAGTTGAAGTACTTGTACAAAAGGGAGGTGAAAAGGGAATTGGTATATATGTAAGAAATATGACATTTGATGTATATTTTCAAGCCATTCACTATTTATCAAAGAATGGTTCGTCAGTGTATATTTGACAAACTATTTCGTGCACTTAGCTCAGTCATGTATAAACACTTCCCTTACATTGAGACGATATTATGTATATAGTGTACACCATGGTTCTACAGGAAATATGAATGTACTCATAGTATGAGAAATAATAAATACAACATCATGTATGTGTAGATTATACAAAATCATGATAATAATTCATGTATATGCTGATATAAATATTGTACATTATTTTAATTGTAATCATACTGTTAGAGCTTGTTACATTGTTAAAACTATCAATATGTACATAATACAGAAATTATTGGACAGAATATTCAATTGAGTTTATTGACACATTTAATTGCATTGCACGATTACAAAAAAAGTCAAGGTTTCAAAAAACTGACCAATTCTGTTACACTGCAGTAAAATTGTTATATTTTAATCCATTGCACAAAGTATATCAGTTTGTCGAGCAGGCATGTAATCATGATTAACACATTAACAATTAAAAACGCAAAATGCAGTGCCCTTTCATAATTGTCTTTTCTAATTATTTACCAATGTAGATGCTAAATGGTTTACATGTTAATTAAACTTTCCTTTGTCACTGTGCTAAAACTTTTATCTTTTGTTACTATGTATTTAAGAAAAGAAGTACATTCCAAGTTTGTACATCAATTTCGAACTTCTTTTTAATTACAGATTCACGTAAATCGTTAATGTGCTAAAAAGCAAATAGCAAAAGTTAATATTGATGCATACATATTTTCAATTTATTAAAACACAAATTTCCGAAGTGTTTAAAAATAAAGCCCCTAAATTCCAAATGAAAATTCGAACATGTCTTGATTACAAAAGGATGTTAATTTATCCTGTGAAAATGGATCAAGTACTGACTCTGGCAATGCATACAATAAAAACAATGAAAGAAGCCAATAATAAAATCAAAGTACTTACATTGTTTCCTGTATACAAGATATACATATGTTATTACTATTTTATGTATTTATTATCATTCCAAACATTAATGTTTCAAAGTTACTGGAGAATGAAATACAAAGAATATTTAGGTAAATAGATCTAATAAAATACATGAATTACTAATTATGTAAAAATACTGTTATGACATGTAATTAAATATGATATGGAAAACTAATTGTTCATATTTCATTATACATGTACAAAAGTATTATAATGCCAAATTTGACTACTTACATAACTTAAATATATAATTGTTTTACTAACTCTTCCATGTTTCCCACAAAGCTTTTTCCTATTGATACACAGAGAATTAAAAAAATATATTAACGTGCTGGGTCTTTTCTACTTAAAAAAAAAGTAAATTTATAGTATGATTCTTGTTAAACTTACAGTCATAATTTCATTATCATAAATCTCCTGATAATTTCTGATAAGCGCAATAGTCTCTTCTTCTAATTTCTTTGTGAAACTTTGCATTTTCTTCAATTTTAAACAATCTTCATTGTATTGGACTTGTACTTCTTCTAATTTTTCTTTAGATACCTTTTTATTACTGTAATTACACATTTTTGTAATTGTAAATAAAAGTAAGAATATTTCATTAACTTGTAATACCTTAATAACTGGGTGCTTAGATTATGTAAAGGAGACAAACGTTCTTTGTATTGTGCATGAAGTTCATTTACTTCACTTTCTTTACGCAGGTCTTTTTGAGTTTCTAGCCTTTTTTCAAATTCTCCAATGTCTTCCTTAAGGGTTTCTACTTCCTTCTTCAAGCTGTCTTCTGTTATATACATTTTTCTGCAAAGAAAATGTAAAAAATTCAATGGCATAGTACTATAAAAGTTCAAGTACCTGTATATTTAAAAATAGAAAAAAGTAATCATTCAGATACTTCAATTTCTCATGTATATCTCGAACTTCAGTAAACTTCTCCAATTGCTTTTGAATAAAAGTTAAAATATTCTTTTGTTGTTCCATTAGACGCTTTTTATCTTGGAATGCATCTTGTAGCATTTCACGTTCCTTGACCTTAGAACTTTGCTGTTCTTCCAATTCCTTCAAACGCATCTCATATTCCTCAGGAGATTTTACAATCTCTGATTGTAACTCTTTTATTATTTTATCTAGCTAGAATTATTTGTATCTTTGCAGTAGATTTACTACATATTGTAATATATAAATCATTTATAAAACCCATATGATTTCAGTCACTTCTTTTATATCGCAATTTACCTTTACAATTTGCTTTTGGTGAGATAGACGAAGCTCTACTGCTTCGCGTTTTTTCTCCTCAACCTCAGATTCTTTTGTCTTTAACTCATCATACCTTTTGTTATTTTTTTCAAGTCTAGATTGTACTTCTTGAATTTCAGCAGCATACTGAAAAAAAAATAACACTTGAGAGATTATGGAGTAGCTGAAAATCAAGGTTGTTATGGACATTACTTTCTCCTTTAACATTAACTGATTTGCTGTATGCAACGCCTTTTCATTTATAGCTTCTAATGCTTCATTCTTTTTGTGTAACGTATGTTGTAACATTTTTGCTCTGCTTTCAATCTCATCAATTTTGCCATTTAAGTAGGATTCCTTGTTACTTGCATACAATATAAAATTTGCTAAAAATTGTGCTTGTTTACGTACTCTTTTCGAACCTGAACAATGAGATCATGTTGAATTCAATTAGATTATTACATTATTATGATGTTAGTCCTTAGTCTTAAATCTATATTTTAAGGTATATAAAGCATTCCTCAAATATGTAGTCGTACTTCAAGAACATATTCTAATCACTTTACGGGTAAAGACAGATCATGTGAACATGAATCCAAAATGTATTATTTGTTAGAAATATAAAGTTTACAGGGCCATGTTCATATGACTTATTTTCGTCTTTAAATTTTGTCAGTCAGTTTACCTTCTGACAGACTTCAGCAAGTGCTAAAGCAATATAGTGGCGGCCTATCCGCCTTTGATTCTACTTAAGAATATGCAATCGTTAACATATATATGTATACATTAGAATATATATATATATATCTGAAAATTGTCAGATTTTTTTACGAAACAATCAGTTTGTTATTATTAAAACTAATTTATTGGTTAGTCTACTGCATGTTTCCATGGTTTTTAATGATTATCCATCTTATGTCAGATCGCTTCAATATACTTTTCAAAAGAATAATAAAGAATAATTGATAATGTTCGACAGAACATGATAATATTTTCCGTTCAACCTGACATATATACAGGGTGGTCATGCTATTACTACTAGCCAGCATTTTTCTCGTAAATGGTAAATATTAGAAACAAAATGAGGAAAAAGCTTTGCAGCTTCCTATGACCAACATAATAGCACATATCAACCTTTTATAGTTGCAATATATTTTGAGAAACGAAGGTGACCTTTTATTTTTTAAATGGAATGCTAGATATTTTTGTACATAGTATGAAAGCGACTGTTAAGACGAGTTCAACTATGTGGTATACAATGACCTTCAAAGTCATACAAGGGTTCCAACAGTCAGTAGCAACATGTTGGTCATAGAAAGCTACAAAACTTTTTCCTCTTGCGTTTTTTTCTAACACAATACCATTTATGAGAAAAATGTTGGCTAGTAATAGCATGAACATCCTGTATATGTACATGTATATACATACATACCTGGACTAGTAATATCTGTAATACATAAATCTTTCACATAAATTCGATCACAGATCTGTACCATAACAATGTGTAAATTTATCAGTCCAATTATGTCAGAATCTTCATGGTACATCATTATGTCTTGTTGTTCCAGTGTGGGCTATAAAATTTAGAATACAAATGTATGAAATAAAAACGTGTCTATATTTAAACAAGAAGCGTAAGATTGAGGCCTTATAGTAGTTTTCTTGATAAACCTTACTCTGGTCAGTGTATTAAAATCAATACAAAATCTTTTTAGAAATGTGTTCATCAGGTTGACAACAAACTCTTCTGTTGGATTTTTCAGATCGTTTATGCTCGACGGAAGATTGGCCGCGAGTAGAATGTTATGGACTTTTTCCAAATCCAAATCCATCTTCTTATAAATTTTCTTAATTCCTTTTCTTTCAAAATGACAATGACATCACTGAACACAAACCGTTTGATTTCATTTGGAGGCAATTTCGAACGCGTTCAAATCTACGGCGCATGCGCAGTTGATGTACCAAACACTTAGGGTTTGTTTCCAATTCTTATTGCAAATTTGGGTAACATTGGAAATATTTAAATACACTGGCGATCAGAATACATACTGTATATTTAAACTAACAAAATAAGAAATATTAAATTGAAATTGCTACTTTTAGTAAATATTAGTCAAGTATATTATATACATTCAGAAGAATGTAATTTTCTATATATTTAAAATTTTATACTTTTGAGTAATAAAAGTAAAAACATATAGGCAGGAAGGATTAATTCATTCATTTTTTTTTTCAAAATTTCTCTATAAAATTCATGTCTTAACGTGACTGAAAAAAATAAAAGACAGTTTCATTATAATCATGTATTTTAAAAGCTTGAAACCTAGTTTGGTAGCGTTATCGCCTAATTTCCTAATAAACTTATTCTTATTGGACAACGCTTAATTACTTTACAAATTGATTGCAGATATTTTATTTTTCTTAATTGAGAGAAGGAGGTCATTTACATTGGTAACACTGAGCGAATCGTAAGCACATCCGAACTTCTACATATGATGGGCTACGTCACCAACGAGTTTATGTGAAACTTTTGCGCTACATATTTTTCTATTTCGATTGTCGTAACGATTTTTCGACAACGATTGCTTTGATGTTTTTTACTCTATCAGACCAAGTGACCTAAGAATTTTCAGCAGAAATGGGATCTTCCCACAGCATCGAAATACCTGGAGGTGGCACTGAAGGTTACCATGTATTAAAAGTGAGAGAACTTGTCAGAATACATTAATCCACTTTATAAATTCGTATTCAGTTATTCCTTCACAAGATAATCTGTGACACAACTTCTGTTAACAAACTTGTTTGCTACAGGGTGTCTGCGCTATCAGTAAGAAAAAATGAGAGAAGCAAATGTTTTACCCTTTTTCTGTAAAGAATAAGGAAACATACATCACATTTTGAAATTTGCAATAGTTTCTGCAATATGAAGGTGACTATCATTTTTTACAATGGAATACTATATTCTTTTTAACCCTTTATGTTTGAAATCTTTTACAGTTAATTTATATAATTTAGAAACATAAGCATAAATGACTTCAATAAGAGGGTTTTTTTATTGTAAATGCACTTGCCTCTATAGTAGAATGCTTATAAAATGTGTATATTATAGAATTTATGCAACTGAATATAATTTTTAATCATTTATACAAAATCAGAAATTCGAAACATAAATATTATGGTGCCTTAAAGACACCATTCGAGTGCAAAAGATTAGTATTGTATGAAAGTGGCTGATAAGAGGATTTAAGCAATATACAATACCAATATTGAATATTCTAAGAGATGAAAGAATTATGGTACGTAATAGTACATTGATAAGGGTCCTAATACGTGTGTTGAACAGAGGGAAGCATGGTTAAGCAATGTTACTTTGTGTTTTACCTATTATAAACCTATTACCTATTGGAACAGTATAGTTATATTTTTGATCTTATATAACTTTGAACAGCCACTTTTATGTGATACTATAAAGAATATAGCATTCCATAATTAAAAAAAGTGTTTATTTTCACATTGCAAAATCTGTTGTTTCCTTATTCCTTACAAAAAATATTAAAACATTATCCTTTTTTATTTTTGTCATACATCTGTCAGTTATGAGAAATATACTGTACATTGATAAAGCAAACACTCTATATATTTCAATAAAAAAAAGAATGATTCAATAAAAATATTGCATAGTATGTCAGCTAAAACGTTTCCAATTTAAATTTTCATAAAGTACCACATTGTCATAAATATTTTTACATTTTGTGTTTAATTATAATTTATAATTTATTTATTGCATAATGGTTTCGCACACAATAAATTACATTTGGTATTTGTAATGAATGCAGGTGCAAGATGGTTCTCCTGGCCAAAAAGCTGGTCTGGAAGCATTTTTTGACTTTATTGTAGCTATTGGAAATACTCGTTTAGTATGTATTGTTGTAGTTTCTTTTTTATTAGAAATTTTGCTCTTGTAAGTTATTCATTAAATAAATTTCTTGTTTAATAGGATCAGGATAATGATACACTAAAGGAACTTCTTAAAACAGGTGTAGACAAAGTATTAACGCTTACTGTATACAGTAGTAAAACACAGTCTGTAAGGCAGACTGTCATAGTACCTAGTCTCACGTGGGGTGGACAGGGTCTTCTTGGAGTCAGTGTAAGGTTCTGTTCTTTTGAAGGCTCCAATGAAAATGTTTGGCATGTTTTAGTAAGTATCACTAAAGTATGAAATTATGACTACATTGACCAATATCTAATGAGTCAAAAAAACTATAACACCTGTATTTGCCAGGTTTGAAAATAGAAAAGTGTTATAGGAAAAAGTTGAATTTGTCTCTTTACCAGCTACAGTACTGTAAGAGTAAAAGTATACTATTTCATTAAAAAAAAACTGATGAATTTAAAATCTCAAAAAAGAATAACCTTAAGGAAAAATTTATTCCTGTTACTGCACTTACAGCCATGAACTATGCAACTTCTTTCCTAAACATTTTATTTTCTTTCTTCAAACATAACACAGATATTCTGGTTTTTGTAACTCATCTTGTACATTTCAGAAAATTATTAAAGATATGTAATAATTTTATCCATTGTGTTATATAGGAAGTGCATCCATTATCTCCTGCTGAATTAGCAGGGTTAAAACCATTTACAGATTATATTATTGGTGCTGATTCAGTTTTACATGAATCTGAAGATTTATTTACTTTAATAGAAGCTCATGAATCTCGACCTTTAAAACTGTATGTGTATAATACTGAGGATGATTCATGTAGAGAAGTAACAATAACACCTAATCACACCTGGGGTGGTGAAGGAAGGTAACTGAAATCATTTTTTCCGTTTACTTGTTATTACGACATATATTCTCTGTAAATACTTATTTAAACATTGTTTTTTATTCTTTTATAGCTTGGGTTGTGGGATTGGTTATGGATATCTTCATAGAATACCTATTAGGAATATACACGAACCTAAGTCTAGTAATTCATACATGGTATGTGGTAGTAGTAACTTTATAAAGTATACAAAGTACAGAGTAGCTCGGTAGGCTGCAGTTCTCAGTCCCAAATGCTACTGCAGCCTGCCGAGCTGCTCTGTATATTCATCAAATGTAAAAAATGCTATATTTAATATTTTCTATTTCTTTAGAGTAATATCAAATCTACTACTACTTCAAGTCAGGTGACAACAAGTACTCCCTATACAGGGGGCAGCAACATGGTTACAAGTATACCTCCAGGTTTTTCTATTCCACCCAGTTATATTTCTTCACAAGAAACCACCACAAAAGCTGAAATTGAATCTACTATAACAATGCAAGGAACGTATGCACCAAGTGTACAAATGGGCCCCATATCACAACTGAATCCTGCTACTGTTGGAGGATCTACTACCACTAATTCTGTACCTCCTGTTGTATCTAATCAAGGTACTACGAATCTTGTACATGGTAAGTACCTACAAATAATGAAAACTTCTAACACATGCATAATCAATATTATATGATAATTACATGCAAATGAATTCTAATCCTTTATTTTCATTTAGGTAACGAAGCTTTGTCTCATCAAAACACAATGCCAAATATACCCGGCATGCCAACCACTCCACCTTTGCCAACTTACATTACAAACACAATGGTTTTAAATGAAGCAACCGGCCCTGTTGGACCACCGAAAGATTTTACAACTGTACAGGCTGGAACACCGTCCGGAGTGCAGTTTAATTCACCCCAGTCTCACGTAGTAACAACTCCGATTTCATTACCAGGCATGCCACCTATCACTGTTAGTGCAAGTCTACCACAGAATACGCCTTTCTATCCGTCTGTTCTTCAACAAAGTCAACTGACTAGCGTTAGTACAGTCTCCGCGTCTACGGTAACATCGACACAGTAACAGCAACTTGACTTTTAAATGAGAACATCATTTTGGTTCTTTAAATAAAGTACATATTGAAGAATGAAGGTAAAACAAAAGCGCAATGCATATGCTATTAATATATTGTATCATTCTACTTTGCGCGTTTATACTTTATTACTTGTCGAAACGCAGTATACACAAAGTTGTTGGGTATGCAAAAAAATTCTGTAATTCTGTACATAAGTAAGATAATGAAATAATCATTTAAATTAATACTGAATTAAAGCATTTAAGAAAAAAAAAAGTATTAAATATTTATATACTGACTATTCTGCTTATTATACCTTTCGTTATGTATATCTGCAGCTGTATAATTTTTCTTTTCTTTGCTATAATATAAATAATTTAAAGAGTATACATACCATTGTGTACATGTTAAAGTTATGTTATTTGATTGACCTTTATTATATAATATTATAAATTCTGCTTTGTTATCAAATGATAAAATAAAAAATGTGTATAATGAGTCAACAGATTTCAATAAATTTTAGAATCAATATGGAAACAAATTGCTAAGAATAATTATTTGTGTACAACTTGAACAGCCAATGAATTTGACAATCCCACAGAAATAAAATGTTATCCTTTTTACTGGAAATCATTTATTACATACCATTACAAGTAGACTATCTGATTAATATCTATGGAACAGTATCTTCTTATCAGAACAGTATCTGAGAACGCTAAAAGTTTAATTCATTTATATACATATTGTCTCAGCAACATTTAAATAATTATGTTAGTAAGGCCAAGTTCTTCATCGGATGGAAGTTTAACGTTTGCTGGATCTATAAGGTTCGGATCGATCAATGGTAAACCATTCTCTTCTCTGTGACGAAGTAGCAAATATGCTTCTCGCTGTGCCCAATCCTTTAACCTTGGGTCTGGCATGTAAGCTATCACAAATGCCCCAAATACCAAGCATATGCTAATGGTAACGAATAGCGTTTGGTGCATCATATGACGATCTGCTTTTATATTGTCATCATCAAATCCATAACTGACCCAGGTCTTTTTTACCGCATATGGTTCTTCCGTCGCAGTGTCGTTTTTTTTAGGTGTTGAGGAAACACTCCGACACGCTATATTGTACGTTTTGGCATCTTTTGATGCCAAGAAGGTGAGCCCTCTCTTAATTCCCTCAGAACGAACCAGTCGAAGGAGCGTTGACATGTTCTTGAATGAATATTTTGCAGTATCCTTTCGAATATACGTACAGGGTTTGGAGATATTAATTTGATCTGACTGGTTGTTACAAGTCGTCAATATACCGTAACAATTTCAGCGACCAAAATTAGATATTTTCATACATGTACTCACGCACAGTATACGAGTAACCTATAGGTTAGGAACTCTTCGACGGCAGTGTCAAGTAACATTTACAAAGAAAATGCACTAGGACGTAACGATTTGAAATTTGATACTGTCGAATTGGAAAAGTTTTAGAATATTTCAAACATTTATGTTTGTACACTTTGATACTGGTTTTGTAATATCATTTTAAGATTACATTTTCAAAAATTATTATAGTTTTTGTATAGTTCGACAACTTAGTCCTGACACATGAAGGCGGGACTGATTAACCAGCGAAAAATCATCGTCTTTGATGATGCGTTCTTCCAAAGATTTTTTATTTAACGTAAAACACAAGTATACCTTTTATTATGCAAAAATATGTTTATGTTACATTTTTAGTTCTCAAGACTTAGTTGCTGTACATTAGAAAAATTAAAAATTGATTATGAAGAAAGACTGCAACAAAATATAATAAATGTTAAAGTACAAATAAAAATTTATAAAAACTTGATTGTTCAAACTCGTTACTATTTCTATTTTAGTACAATAAAACTTTTAAAGAAAAACAATCCCAATTTTTCTGATTTTTAAACCTACTAACTTTTCAAAACTTAACATTGATGATAATTGTTAATTTTGTAATAGATTATTTAAAATAATTAGAAGACCATGTAATTAAATGATATATGCCTCAATAAAACATTAAATACTTTGAAAGCTCCTCACATAAGATACAAAGTGAATGTTCAACAATATTCAGTGAAGATATTGTAATACAACATGTACAATATTCTCCTAATTTTTTATATTTAGTGGATTTTTACAATTATCCAGAAACCTGGTCCTTTAATTATTTTGCATAATATATTACAAATTACATACAGCATAATATTGTTAAAATATACTTAATAAACAGTGGTTAATTTTTTATCGTATAAATTTATTTGTGCCTCTGTCAAAAAGTAAAATATCTACACCAGTAATACAAAAATTTCACATAAAGTAAAATGTATTATTTCTTATAACTATGTGTTTTAAATACTATTTTCTTTGTTCTGTGGGTCTAGATTTTCTGTACAACCTGTAGACTGCTGTACTTCTTTCCACAGAAAATTATTCACATCTTTAATACTTTTATTTTCGTAACAAAAGTAATGAATGTAATCTCTTTTATTTGATACATCTAATATTGGAGTTAAGGATGCAGTTATATAATGCTAAAATATTATACACAGTGGATTGTAAATAATGGTATAACATAAAAGCATTACATTTTTCATATTAAAATGAATCAAGTATGGAATAAACATACATTTCAAGAAAATAAATTTTGAAAATTTGTTGACTGCTAGGATGTCAAAGTATGTTTCAACCAACTTTTCTGTTCATTATACACTATTTGTGCATATATTAATGTTTATAAATACTGACTATGATATAGTTTAAATAATATGATATATGTAATGCATTATTTGTTTTTCTATATGTTAAAAATTGCAGCAAATGATTCCCCTATTGTGGAATACAAAAATCTATTACATACAAATCCCAATACATTAAACAATAAATTATATCGATTAAAAGGATACAACCTTTAACATTTTCTTTAAGACTTTCGTAATCCCATCTTATCCGTGTTAAATCTTTGTATAATGAATATTTTTTCCTACAATATACAAATAAAAACAATTATAAACTTACAGGATACATGAAAACATTAGTTAAATGTGATATCATTAACAAGTATATGATATGAACCTTCCTATATCCAACAATTCCTGGTCTTTCAAATTTGATTTACATGCCCTAAACTTATTTCTTTGTTGTTCCAACAATTGGTTTTCTTCAAAAAATTTATTCTTTTCAGCTTCTAACTCTGTCTGTAAAAATATTGATTCACATTTTTCTGTATTGATACTGAAAAGAAATTCTATTAAATATAATAACTGTATTCAGTGGTAATAATTACAATGTAATCTAAATGTTTGGACAAGTCATTATTTTTGTACTCTAACGTTTGTTTTGCTGATTGAAGGTTCTCTGTCATAGAGGTTACTTTTGCCGTTAATTCTTTGATTTTCATTTCATCGTCTACAAAAAGAAGAATATTGTTTACGTACAAATTACATATATACGACAATGTAGTACAATTACCGGTCCCATGTTGATTCCGTTTGTTTTTAACGTGATCGATTAACTTGATCTGCTTTTGCAATAACTCCTTCATTTGCGAATCCGTGATTTTCATACGCTTGTTTTTGAACGCTATTATCTCGTCCATTGTGTTCGCAAGAATATTATCGTTATTGCCTATATAATAATTTAAACTGCAGGCTTGGATACGGTATTTGAAACGCTCCTTCAAATTTTTAACTGTTTAGTAATCCCTCGTCAATGGATAGTGACGTTCTCACCAATGCTCCAACTATTCAGCTGCGCCACCAGGATCTGAAACACGTTCATTGGTAATGCGTTGTTTTACTCATTGAAAACAGTCAAAATTTCCACTAGACCGCTGCAACTATGGCACCCGAAATAACAAATTCATTATCGCTTAATTAATTTCGTCTCAGGTCCCAAACTTTGAATTGTTGGGCAATACTATTCTTTCTTTCTACACCAGTCAAAAATTTATTAGGATAACGTATGTGAAGATATGTTATTGTTTAATGAGCCCCCGTCTTCGAGTCTCAAGCCTAAACTGTCGAACAGTACACCGGCGATTAGAACAGTTGTCAACCCCACTCCTGCCGCCCAAGAACCGCTACGAAAAACGGCATCCCCATCTATGATGCGAGGTTCTGTGACGTGGACCACAGCGCCACTGAGCGCCTCGCGCACGTCGCCGTTCTGTCAGTCACTGACTCGGTTGAACTTCTGACATCGGCAAACTACAAAATAGACCTATCATCCAATGTATTTTTGTGTCACACATTCGGAGGGCTCGCAAGCCCTCTTACTATTTTCGTATCACATGCTACCGTATTGATTGTGACTGGCTTTACATAAAATCGCTATTGGTGATAGGAATCAAACTCAAAAACACTGATAGACATTTCTTATTTCATTTTGTCTTCGAATAAAATTTTGAATCCCTTTAATTCCATTAAGGCGGAGATCCACGATAAGATAGAAATTTCGTGTTTCGCATGAGACTTTCATATCATCAGACAATTATTTAACTCTGTGACTCCACCACAGGACAAATTTTTATGTCATCTCTCATTAACTCACATCTCACTTAATAAGGTTTGAATTTTTTATTGTTTCTACGATGCATACAAATATCTTGTAGTAATGAATGATTTCTTTTCAAGTTGATTCTTAATTTGAAAGATTTGTTCTTATTTAATTTTGTGACATGGCATTCAAAAAGCAAAGCAGACATGCAGTAGATTGTGCTTACTTAAATTTCTTGTCCAATGCTCAGCTTTTCTATTTAAATCTTTGTTCTCACATGTTTGTCCTATGTTTCTAAACAGAAAATAATATGATTGACATAAAAATTCACTTAATTTAATTGTTTACTCACAATTATTTTAGACAAATAATAGTAGTATATTAATAATAGTATATTCTGGTCTACCATATAAAAATACTAATAATAATAGCATCTTATATTCGACTTAATATGGTACTTATAATTAAATTAACAATATATAAATACTACAAACCACAAAATAAATCGACACGAGATAAATATATCACGAAACAACAAGAAAACTCACGTGCTATCGATGAGTTGAAAAACGAATCATAATACAAAGAATGACAAGGGGTGGCAGATGTAGGCAGTGCGCGTATACCGCTTACACCGATATTTTCCGTGTACAGCTGAACCCACCAATGCGCCAGGCCGAATTCCCACTCAGTGTTTATTTACACCAGGAAAACAACTCTGATTGGATTTCAAGTTCTTCACTACGCGACAGAACCGCCAAACTCTCCTATAAATAGGACGCAACGTAATGCCCCGAATCAGTCTTCCGCCGGCTGCCTTCCGATCCTGATCCTTCTCTTCCTCCTCTTCCTCTTCCTTCTCGTGATCCTGATCCTCCTCTTCCTCCTCTTTCTCCACT
This sequence comes from Macropis europaea, assembly GCA_916610135.2. Lineage (NCBI taxonomy): Eukaryota > Metazoa > Arthropoda > Insecta > Hymenoptera > Melittidae > Macropis > Macropis europaea. Next base: position 15,513,361 of record OU744345.1, on the reverse strand, counting down.
TCTTGATCCTGATCCTCCTCTTCCTACACCAATACCTCCAACTCCGACACCTCCTTCCGATCATCATCCTTATCCTCCCGATCCCCATCCTTAGCCTCATTCTCCCAATTCCGATCCTTATCCTAATCCTCCCGATCCCTACCATCATCCTTGGCCACCCGATCCCTATCCTCTTACTCCACCTTCCGATCGCCATCCTTATCCTGATCCTCCCGATCCCTGTCATCCTTACCCTTCCAATCCCCATCCTTATCCTGATCCTCTCCCGACCCCTATCATCATCCTTGCCCCCCCCCACCCCCCCACATTTCCCTATTGTTATGCTTACCCTCCCGATCCTTCTCCTCATTCTTCGCCACCAGATGACCATCCTGAGCATCATTCATCCGATCCCCATCGTTATCCTTGTCGTCATACTCACGATCCTTATCCTTACCCTTCAGATCCTGATCGCCGACTCTCTAAGCCTCCTCTGTCAGCAGAGACTTCGCGGTCTTTGGGAATCCTCGGTCTTTCTGTCCCTCCCAATCAGATTTCGATCTTTATCGATCTTTGTTGGACTCTAATATTCTTTATCCGTTTCCTATCGGTCTCTACCGTTCCCTACCGGTATCCATCGCTCATATTTCTATTCCCATTGGTCTCTATCGTTCTGCATCGCTTATATTTAGATTTCTATCGGTCTCTATCGCCAATATTTCGGTCTCTACTGTTTCCTAACGGTAATTATCGTTCTTTATCAATCTCTATCGTTCCTTATCGGTCTCTATCACTCATATCTCGGCCCTTATCGTTCCCTATCGTTCCCTATCGTGCCGTATCGTTCGCAATCGTTCTCAATTGTTCTCTATTGACTTCTATCGTTCCCTATCGGTCTCTACCGATCTCTGTCGCTAATATTTCGACTTGTATCAGTCCCTGTCGGTATTTATCGCACATAATTAAGTCTCTATCGTTCTCAAACTGTTTCTCTGTTGCTAATATTTCGAACTCTACTAGTCTGTATCGTTACTATTTTGGCCTGTATCGACATTTTTCGGTCTCTACCGCTAATATTTCGGTCTCCATCGTTTTCAACCTGTTTCTGTCGCACATATTTCCATCTGTGTCGTTCTCAAACTGTTTCTGTCGCAAATATTTCGGTCCGTATCGCTAATATTTCGGTCTCTATCGTTCTGAACAGTACTCTGTCGATCTCTAGCGGTATCTATCGCACATATCTCGGTCTCTATTGCTAATATTTCAAACTGTATTGGTCTGTATCGTTAATATTTTGGCCTGTATCAACCTTTATCGGTCTCTACTGCTAATATTTCGGTTTCTATCGCTCAGTACCGTTCTCTGTAGATCTCTAGCGGTATTTACTGCACATATTTCGGTCTCTGCCGTATCCAAACAGATTCTGTCGCTCAAATTTCGGTCTCTATCGGTATCTAACGCATATATTTCGGCCTCTATCGATCCTAAACCGTTGTTGTCACTTAAATTGCGGGCTCCACCGCTCTTTGTCATTGCTATTTTGGCTTTTATCGTTCTATATAGTCCTCTAAAAGTCTTTATCGTACCCTACTGCTAATATTTCGGTCTCTGCCGACTTCTATTGACATCCAGAGGCGTCAGGTACGTCCAAAAATGAACTTTTTATTCAGGTACTCAGAAATAACGAATATTTAAATATCAGGTACTTCCAAAAATGAATTCTTGCATTCAGGTACCCCGAAAAATCAAACATTTTAAAATCAGGTACTCTAAAAAGTGTATTTTTCATTCAGGTACCCCATAGAAATAAAAAATTTTAAAATCAGGTACTTCCGAAATGATTTTTTCATTCAGGTACTTCGAAAAATGAAATATGTTAAAATCAGGTACTTCCAGAATCGTATTTTTCATTCAGGTAGTTCGAAAAATCAAATATTTAAAATCAGTTACTTCAAAAATGAGTTTTATCGCTCAGGTACTTCGAAAAATCGAATATTTTCAAATCAGTAAGGACAATAAATGAGTTTTAACACTCAGGTACTTCGAAAAATTGAATATTAAAAAATCAGGTACTTCCAGAATCCAATTTTCCATTCAGGTACTTCGGAAACTAAAGTATTCTAAAATCAGGTATCTCCAAAAAGAATGTTTTCATCCGGGTACTTCGAAAAACCAATTATTTTAAAATCAGGTACTCCGAAAAGTGAATTCTCAGGGTACCTGAATGATCAAATTAATTTTTGGAAGTACCTGATTTTTAAATATATGATTTTTCGGAGTACCTGAATGAAAATTTTCACTTTTTGAAGTACCTGATTTTTGAGTCCCTCAGTTTTGGGAGTACCTGAGTGAAAAATATCACTTTTGGAAGTACCTGATTTTTTAGTGTCTCAGTTTTCGGAGTACCTGAATGAAAAAGTGCATGTTTCGAAGTACCTGATTTTGGAATACTTCAATTTTCGGAGTACCTGAATGAAAAGGTTCACTTTTGGAAGTACCTGATTTTGGAATACTTCAATTTTCGGAGTACCTGAATAAAAAAGTTCACTTTTGGAAGTACCTGATTTTTAAATATTTGATTTTTCGAAATACCTGAGTGAAAAGGTTCACTTTTCGAAGTACCTGATTTTGGAATACCTCAGTTTTCGAAGTAAAATGACAAAATTCATTTTTGGAGGTACCTGCTTTTTAAATATTGGATTTTTCGAAGTACCTGAGTGAAAAAAATCGTTTCTGGAAGTACCTGATTTTTAATTGTTTCGTTTTTCGAAGTACCTGATTGAAAAAATCGTTTTTGTGGGTACCAGACTGGAAATTCGACCGATAGCGAACGATAGGGCACGATCGGGACCGATAGAGACCGGATAAAAACTGTTTGGGAACGGTACATTCTGAAATACATACGATAGACTCCGACAGAGACCGATAGAAGTCGAAATATGAGCAATAGGGATCGGTAGAGACCGATTTGGAGCGACAGAAATCGATAGAGAACGATTGGGAACGACCGAAAGTGATAGGGAATGAAATATCAGCGATAGAGACTGCCGGGGATAGAAATATAAGCGACGAGGAACGATAAGGTCCAATGGGGGCTGACATATGAACGACAGACCCCGATAGAGATCGACATAGAACGGTATTGGACGATGGAGACCGAAATATTAGCGACAGAGACCAAAATATGAGTGACAGAAACTGTTTTAGGACGATAGTAACCGAAACATGTGCGATAGATATCGCTAGAGATCGACAGAGTACTGTACAGAACGATAGAGACCTTAATATTAGCGGTAGAGACCGACAAAGATCGATATAGGCCAAAATATTGACGATACAGACCAATAAATATTGAAATATTAACGATACAGACCAATAGAGTTTAAAATATTAGAGATAGAGATCGAAATATATGCGATAGGAACAGTTTGAGAACGATAGAGGTCGAAATATGCACAACAGAAACAGTTTGAGAACGACAGAGACCGAAATATGTGCGATCGAATACCGACAGAGACCGAAATTTGAGCGACAGAATCTGTTTGGATACGGCAGAGACCGAAATATGTGCAGTAAATACCGCTAGAGATCTACAGAGAACGGTACTGAGCGATAGAAACCGAAATATTAGCGGTGGAGACCGATAAAGAACAATATAAGCCAAAATATCAACGATACAGACCAATAGAGTTCGAAATATTAGCAGTAGAGACCGAAATATGTGCGATAGATACCGCTAGAGATCGACAAAATACTGTACAGATGGATAGACACTGAAATATTAGCGGTAGAGACCGATAAAGGTTGATACAGGCCAAAATATTAACGATACAGACCAATACAGTTTGAAATATTAGCAATAGAGACCGAGATATGTGCGATAGATACCGCTAGAGATCGACAGAGTACTGTTCAGAACGATAGAGACCGAAATATTAGCGATACGGACCGAAATATTTGCGACAGAAACAGTTTGAGAACGACACAGATGGAAATATGTGCGACAGAAACAGGTTGAAAACGATGGAGACCGAAATATTAGCGGTAGAGACCGAAAAATGTCGATACAGGCCAAAATAGTAACGATACAGACTAGTAGAGTTCGAAATATTAGCAACAGAGAAACAGTTTGAGAACGATAGAGACTTAATTATGTGCGATAAATACCGACAGGGACTGATACAAGTCGAAATATTAGCGACAGAGATCGGTAGAGACCGATAGGGAACGATAGAAGTCAATAGAGAACAATTGAGAACGATTGCGAACGATACGGCACGATAGGGAACGATAGGGAACGATAAGGGCCGAGATATGAGTGATAGAGACCGATAAGGAACGATAGAGATTGATAAAGAACGATAATTACCGTTAGGAAACAGTAGAGACCGAAATATTGGCGATAGAGACCGATAGAAATCTAAATATAAGCGATGCAGAACGATAGAGACCAATGGGAATAGAAATATGAGCGATGGATACCGGTAGGGAACGGTAGAGACCGATAGGAAACGGATAAAGAATATTAGAGTCCAACAGAGATCGATAAAGATCGAAATCTGATTGGGAGGGACAGAAAGACCGAGGATTCCCAAAGACCGCGAAGTCTCTGCTGACAGAGGAGGCTTAGAGAGTCGGCGATCAGGATCTGAAGGGTAAGGATAAGGATCGTGAGTATGACGACAAGGATAACGATGGGGATCGGATGAATGATGCTCAGGATGGTCATCTGGTGGCGAAGAATGAGGAGAAGGATCGGGAGGGTAAGCATAACAATAGGGAAATGTGGGGGGGTGGGGGGGGGCAAGGATGATGATAGGGGTCGGGAGAGGATCAGGATAAGGATGGGGATTGGAAGGGTAAGGATGACAGGGATCGGGAGGATCAGGATAAGGATGGCGATCGGAAGGTGGAGTAAGAGGATAGGGATCGGGTGGCCAAGGATGATGGTAGGGATCGGGAGGATTAGGATAAGGATCGGAATTGGGAGAATGAGGCTAAGGATGGGGATCGGGAGGATAAGGATGATGATCGGAAGGAGGTGTCGGAGTTGGAGGTATTGGTGTAGGAAGAGGAGGATCAGGATCAAGAAGTGGAGAAAGAGGAGGAAGAGGAGGATCAGGATCACGAGAAGGAAGAGGAAGAGGAGGAAGAGAAGGATCAGGATCGGAAGGCAGCCGGCGGAAGACTGATTCGGGGCATTACGTTGCGTCCTATTTATAGGAGAGTTTGGCGGTTCTGTCGCGTAGTGAAGAACTTGAAATCCAATCAGAGTTGTTTTCCTGGTGTAAATAAACACTGAGTGGGAATTCGGCCTGGCGCATTGGTGGGTTCAGCTGTACACGGAAAATATCGGTGTAAGCGGTATACGCGCACTGCCTACATCTGCCACCCCTTGTCATTCTTTGTATTATGATTCGTTTTTCAACTCATCGATAGCACGTGAGTTTTCTTGTTGTTTCGTGATATATTTATCTCGTGTCGATTTATTTTGTGGTTTGTAGTATTTATATATTGTTAATTTAATTATAAGTACCATATTAAGTCGAATATAAGATGCTATTATTATTAGTATTTTTATATGGTAGACCAGAATATACTATTATTAATATACTACTATTATTTGTCTAAAATAATTGTGAGTAAACAATTAAATTAAGTGAATTTTTATGTCAATCATATTATTTTCTGTTTAGAAACATAGGACAAACATGTGAGAACAAAGATTTAAATAGAAAAGCTGAGCATTGGACAAGAAATTTAAGTAAGCACAATCTACTGCATGTCTGCTTTGCTTTTTGAATGCCATGTCACAAAATTAAATAAGAACAAATCTTTCAAATTAAGAATCAACTTGAAAAGAAATCATTCATTACTACAAGATATTTGTATGCATCGTAGAAACAATAAAAAATTCAAACCTTATTAAGTGAGATGTGAGTTAATGAGAGATGACATAAAAATTTGTCCTGTGGTGGAGTCACAGAGTTAAATAATTGTCTGATGATATGAAAGTCTCATGCGAAACACGAAATTTCTATCTTATCGTGGATCTCCGCCTTAATGGAATTAAAGGGATTCAAAATTTTATTCGAAGACAAAATGAAATAAGAAATGTCTATCAGTGTTTTTGAGTTTGATTCCTATCACCAATAGCGATTTTATGTAAAGCCAGTCACAATCAATACGGTAGCATGTGATACGAAAATAGTAAGAGGGCTTGCGAGCCCTCCGAATGTGTGACACAAAAATACATTGGATGATAGGTCTATTTTGTAGTTTGCCGATGTCAGAAGTTCAACCGAGTCAGTGACTGACAGAACGGCGACGTGCGCGAGGCGCTCAGTGGCGCTGTGGTCCACGTCACAGAACCTCGCATCATAGATGGGGATGCCGTTTTTCGTAGCGGTTCTTGGGCGGCAGGAGTGGGGTTGACAACTGTTCTAATCGCCGGTGTACATCGCTCTAATTGAAATGAGTCCAAATTTACACTAGACCGCTGCAACTATTGAAACAATAGATTTAATTTACTGCAGATTGACTATATCTTTCACATTTTTAATTATTTTTCGATAAAAAAAATTCTTACTACCTTTAAAAAATGCATTTTTTCAAATAAAGAAACATTCATTAAATTAAGTTTTCATTTCTTTCTCCAAAAAAATCCCGAAGGACATGTGTTGCTCACTCTCTCAGGTAGGCGTGGCCCCTTAATGAGTCCCGCCTCCGAATCCCAATACTAAGTTATCAAAGAGTACCTCGATCTATTCACTGAAAGCGGTCCAAGTTCGCACTGCAACTGTTGCATATGAAATGCAATCTAAAGGTAACACGCGCACGGTCTCTGCATTATGAAACGGAGCAACCATCGTGATATCTTAATTTCACTTGGTCTATGGTTAAAATTAATACACGCATACATGCGTGTAATACAATACACTGTATTTTTCTATCAGGGCGTCAAACAAATTCATTGCAAATAAATCGCCGATCCTCACATCCTAACGCGGTGGAGAAGAATCATTCTACGGGGACAGTGATAGGGTCTGCGGTCCACGTGCGAGTATCCCCGCAACGATCGTCCCGATTTTGCGGAACAAACATCGAATCGTAATTCGTTGTCATCGTTGCCGTTCGCATGCCGATTTGTCAGAGTATTACCTTATATGTTGCGTGCGTCGAGCAAGCGAAAGAAGCGGTCAGTTTTGTGCGATTGAAAAACATATTTCACCGCGAACTACGTTAAAACGATCCGAACGATCGACGCCGCGCGATCTCGGTGGTACTGCAACCTGTCTCAATCGGGTCGGTGTTTTGAAAACGTTCAACTTGCTAATATGTCGATCTAAAGAATAATGAAAAAGGCATTGAAAAGGAAAAAATTCCGACACGACCAGGGAGAATCGTTTTCCTTGATGCGTCGATAGTGGACCGATTCACGAGACCGTCGACGGGCCTACAACCGGGTTTTTCAGGCTGTCAAGTGTGAACGAACACCTGTGAAAGCCGTATCGGAAGATTTGCGACGGATCATGAATGTAAGTAGCTATTTTATTGTAACGTTTAATGCTAATCGACGATCGCCTTGACGCGTATGAATAATTATTCAAAAACGTGTACGCACCGATCGGACCCGGACGAATATTGTTTAACTCCTTGCACTTGAAGGTTTTTTCGCTATAGGAAAGCAGCGCTCGAAGCTTTTTTGCTAAAAAGTTGATGAAATTTTTTATAATTAACATAAAAATATATCATACATAAATTAACAGATAGAACTACTTTATTTCAATATTTTATCTATTTTTGCATTGTACAAGACCTATTGTTGAATGAGAGTTGTCTCTCAAGTGAAAAAAAGATCTTTGTTTGCAAAGTAGTCATTAATGTCTTTCAGTCATTTGAGTTGCTGCATCAGAGTGGCGACTAAGGGTCGCTTCTCCAGTGCAAAGGGATAAATTTTATCTACTGAATAATGGTATTTCATACTTTGGAGTTAATGTGTTTTTCAATTCGTTTTGATTCATTTAGAGATGAGTAATTAAATGAATTTCAAAGGAAGCGAGTAAGTGAAAACATGAAGAAATTATTTATTTTAATTTCATTACTTCACTCGTCAACCCCTTGCCTTATGATTTTATTAATCGTCAAGTTTGTTAAAGTTAACTATTTAAAGTGTTTGAGTGCTTTAATAAAAAAAGGACACCAAAACTAACCTTTCTTTGATAGGCAAAAAAGTTTTCTCAATCTAAGTTTTTATAAATTAGAACAAGTGTGCGTCATGATTTCTAGTGCATGAAGCTTGATCTAGTTCGTCAATGTCACTCATTGTTATAAGTCAAGGGGTTAATTTTCAAAATAATTGCTTATTTAAGTATCGATTATTATTTTTGATTATGTGTTAACTGAAGATTGAGTTAGTCAGTAAAAGAACTTGTTGCTCAAACATGAAATCTGTTGTGATGATGTTCAAACATTGGGAATGTTGTTCAAAGTGACAAATGAAAATGATAACATATTTTATGTTAAAAAGTTTCTAAAATTTTGAGATCAGAAAATTCAAATATTGTTTTGATAAAAACAGTTTTTTGCAGTTTGTTTTAGGCAGTAAACGATTTTAATTTCTTTTGCAAAGTTTGAAAGATGTAGTGCAAATAATGAATGTTTCTGAGAACAAGTGTCCATTCAGTTTTTATGATTAAATCTTACAACCGAATAATAATAAATTAAATGAGTACAATACATATTTTAATGTGACATAAACAATATTATGTGGGTTTCATTCATTTAGTTCTCTGTTGTGAAATCTTACCAGCAGAAGGTGTTCACACGTATTGGCATTCAATGTGCTCCTTTTGCTTCTTTTATGTAAACTATTTTCAGAATGTCCCGTTCTACATTCTTCTGGCACGCAGTAGACATGAACTTGCTTATGTAACTAATGTTAGATTACTGACCTAATGAATTTATTTTCAATGACATCCTCCGAATGTAATTAAGCTTTTTTTATAGTGATTTATATTTACTCAGCCTGTGCAGTTCTATGGGACTGATTCATCCAATAAGATCATTCCTCAAGATTGACAATATGAATCTTGACATAACCTTTCAGCTATAATAACCAAATTAGTGTTCCTCCAACTTTGTTTGTTATGAAATATTCTTGTGTTTCAAACAAGTGAACAAACTTTGCAAAAATAAAAATATATTAATTATTAGATTTCAAATTGAAATTGGATTTATTAATGTATAACTGCAACCTGTGCATTCAGTTTTCATAAATTTTACATATTCTTCATCTTAAATAATGTTTGTATATTTTATAACAATTTTTTAATTAGGTCGTCAGCATAGCAGAGAGGTGGTGTCGGGAAGGTGGTTGACACGCCTTCAATTTTTTGAGATGATCGAAAGTGTATCACGTAGAGCGTTGAGTGGCTCCAGTGGGAGCTACCACGTTCGTGGTGCTGAATTAGCAAGGAATCATAGGCTGAAATCTTTATCTGCTACTGTACTTTTTCTTGATGACACACAGCATACGTTTCAGCTAGATGTAAGTTCACTAAAAGTATTATAGAAAAAAATAGGGAATTTCCTTTCGTTGCCAAAAGTATGTACTTTCACAAATATTTCAGAAGAGAGCGAAAGGTCAAACACTGCTGGATTTGGTATTTCAACATTTAGAATTGGTTGAGAAAGATTACTTTGGTTTGCAATATGCTGAAAATGGAGCCACAGCATGTACATATTCACCTGATATAATGGTAAAATCTTCTGAACTTAATATTAATGCTCTGCTAATAAAATACATTATTTAATTATATTATAACAATTTAAATGTGTTAATATTTTAGAGATGGTTGGATCCTACTAAACCAGTAAAGAAGCAGATAAGAAGTAAGGGTAAAGATCATGTTTAAACAGTCTCTTTGCATTAATATATGTAAATTATGTCATTAGAAAGTTCAACAAAATTCATTGTTTCAGGTGGGCAGTTCTACTTTAGAGTGAAATTTTATGTATCTGACCCTAGTAAATTGCAAGAAGAATATACTAGATATCAATTTTACTTACAAATACGAAGAGACATTCTTCAAGGAAGACTTCAGTTACCACCTAGTACAGCATGTCTTATTGCTAGCTATACAGTTCAATGTAAGCATTATTTATACATTGTTACTTAATTGTAGAATCTACTTATATCTTATTTTGATTTTATTACAGCTGAATTGGGAGATTATCATCCTGAAGAACATGGTCCAGGATATCTTTCTAGGTTGCAATTAATACCAGGACAGACTGAGGAAATGGAAAAAAAAATAGCTGAATTACATAAACTTCATAAGTATGTTAAAGTGTAGTACATAACATTAATAATGCACATTTCATGAAAAACATTACAAAATGTTTGTATTTTTTTAGGGGTCAATTACCAGCTGATGCAGAATTCAATTTTTTAGACCATGCAAAGAGATTGGATATGTATGGAGTAGAATTGCATAAGGCTAGGGTACGTAATTGTATTTTTTTTGCTTGTAATAAATACTGTGTATTCTTTTATTTCACATTCATTTTTTTTATTTACTTTACAGGATTCAACGAATAAAGAAATACAATTAGGTGTAACATCTATAGGTTTAGTAGTCTTTCAAAATGGAATAAAAATCAATGTATTCTCATGGTCCAAAATAGTTAAAATCTCATTCAAACGGAAACAATTTTTCATACAACTCAGAAGGGAACAGGTATTCAAAGCATTTTCTTTCTAGAATTAGAAAGCACTAACAAAATATTGTTATGACATATGAAAAATTATATTGCAGTCAGAAAACTACGATACATTGTTGGGTTTCAACATGCAAACATATCGTAGTTCTAAAAACTTATGGAAAGCTTGTGTGGAATATCATACATTTTTTAGACTTCACAGTCCAAAACTGCGGCCAAGACGTTTTCCACTTACCTTAAGTAGTAGATTTACTTACTCAGGACGTACAGAATTTCAAACAGTTGAAGATGGAAAACATAGGGCGAGAGTGGAGAGAACATTTATACGGTAATATTTATTCCCTCAATTCTTATTCGATCATACTTTGCATTATTTATAGAATAATTCCAATAGATTCTTTAAATTCTTTAGATCACCCAGTAAGAGACTGGTACATGGAGTTACATCAGCTCCAATTATGGAAGAGAAAGGAAAGTTATCCATACCTCCTGGAAGACCTCCTAGGCCATATGATAACAAAGTTCAATCTCTTGGTGCTCGTGAACCTCGTCAAGCATGGGGTGAAGGCAACCCTAGCGATGAGTTAGTTGAAAATGATTTTAAACAAACATTTTTTTGTTACTGTGTTCGTAATATTTTTTTCCACTCTCTTGCAGCGAAGGTGGTTTCTTGTCCCTTCGAGAAGAAATAACAAGCTCACATACACAAGGCAATGCATTTTCCCCTGTACTAGGATCTAGAGTTTTAAGTTATGCAGATGATGATACAACTGGCGAAAGAAATATTTATGATCTTCCTGATTATAGTGAACCTACAAGTTCACCTGCCCCTCAGGTATTTATGTTGATTAACTTATTATTATATTTAAAATGTATGAAAGTTAAAAATCTAGAATAATATGGAAATGGACCATCGTTTTTTGTAGATAGTGGAAGATGGATTAGTAACAATATCTCTAACACCAGATGAACAAGGTCGATTTGGGTTTAACGTAAAAGGTGGTTTAGATCTTGATATGCCTATTTTAGTGTCAAGGGTGGCTCCAAACACTCCTGCCGATCGTTGTTATCCGAAGTTAAATGAAGGTGATCAGGTCCGTATTTCATTGCTATATAATTACGTCAGTAATATTGAAGTATCTTTGTTTCGAAATATTGATTATAAACTTGTTGATCAAATAGGTAGTATACATAAATGGGATTGATGTGAGTGGATTGTTACACGAACATGTAGTAAATCTGATTCGTCAGTCTCGTGATTCGGGTTCCGGAGAACTGACATTAACTGTCAGGCCAAATGCTTTATATAATGCATTAGCTGGTACTGATGAGACGTCCGAAGAAGAACCTCCATACAGGTATTATATATTTAACCATGAATGTTATTAGAAGTAATGTTTATAGTAGCAGCAACGTTAAAAGTTACGAAGGACATAATATTAACGTTTATTTTTTCAAATTATGAGATATGTGCCAGATGCGCCACATGCAGCTATTGGATCAGACGCATTGGCGCAGTCGATGTTGCTTCTTGCTGACGGTCTAGCCAGTGGTGCTTTAATTGCTCAGTACGAACAATTATATAGAAAGAATCCTGAACTTACATCTCTGGAATCCAAAAAGCCTGAAAATCAGAATAAAAATCGTTATAGAGATATCTCACCATGTGAGCATGATAAAAAGAATCTACAAATTTTCTTGTATAATACGTATAAATACATACACGTAACATAATTTTTAGATGATGTAACTCGTGTAATACTTATGGGCTCTTCGAATGGAGATTATATTAATGCTAATTACGTGAACATGGAAATACCAGGATCCGGTATCATCAACAGATACATTGCTACACAAGGACCTTTGTCTTCTACCGTTGCTGATTTTTGGCAGATGGTTTTAGAGGCAGGCAGTACTCTTGTAGTAATGCTCACGACCTTGGTTGAACGCGGTCGAGCGAAGTGCCATCAATACTGGCCTGCACTTAACGAAACCCTTACATTACGAAATCTTACACTTACGTCTACGGCTGAAAATGTTGAGGATACTTTTATATTTCGAGAATTTATACTTCGTGATATTAATGTAAGCAAAATCGATGTTTGTATTTTATTTAATTAGTTTCTGGCACGCTGTTAGTTTCATATTTTTTAATTATTTCTGTACTTTTAGACAGGGGAAGAAAGAGACATTACGCACATGCAATACTGTAGTTGGCCAGATCACGGAGTTCCAAGTGACTGGCGACAATTTACAACGTTTACCGAGAGAGTGCGAGCAGCGAGAACGGGAATAGTAGAACCTGCTGTTGTTCATTGTTCTGCTGGAATAGGTAGAACAGGTGTTTTAGTGTTAATGGAAACAGCACTGTGTCTTATCGAAGCGAATCAACCAGTGTACCCCTTAGACATTGTGCGCTCTATGAGAGATCAAAGGGCAATGATGATACAAAATGCTGTAAGTTAAACATTTAATATGTGCAAACAATTATCATTTGAAAGATACTTCTTATCATTAATCAGATAAATGAATTCAATTTTAGAGTCAGTATAGATTTGTATGTGAAGCAGTCCACAAAGCCTACAGCGAAGGAATAGCTAAACCACTCCCGGAATTCAGCAGATGAAATCGACATAAGCTGGAAAGTATTGTAATTGCCATTTTTCTTACATTTTACGGAAAACATCACATCACTAGAGAATAATTTTGTACCCTGACAATAATATACACACATATTATTGATTAGTGGAAGAGATATATACTATTTAAGGTAGCTATTTTCTATCCTTCAGCGAATCTATTTTTTATCTAGAAAAGAATTTAACAAGAATGTAACATTTCGCGTGTTTGATTTGATCAAGGCTCTTCAATCTTATTCATTTAATTTATATGAATGCTTGTAAATAAGAAAATCTTGATAAAATAAGTTTACTAATTTATATTTAAGTTAAAAGTATGAATTTCAAAGTATTATTTAAAATAATTTTTTATTATGATATAATAACTATTATCCGTACTAATTTCTAGTTCAGTATATCAGATAAGAAGCAGAGATACGAGAATGTGAATTCTGTAAAATATTGCAAAGGTTTTATATTTGATGTACCGTACATTGTAGAATTTTTTCATAAAATTCTGATCTCTCTATAAAACGTAATTGGAATGTTAGTATAAAATTAAAAACTGAATAAAATATCAAAACTATAATAAGACGTCATAAAATAATAAGTTAGCACAGAGCTAAACAAGATTGAATTTGCACTCAATGTACCTAAATAAGGTAGAAAACGTATAATTTTGTAAAGCAAAGTACTAAACAATTTTCATTAATCTGCTCGTAAACTCTGCTTGCTTGACCTTACAAAATTGAAAAGGATCGTTTTTACGTAAAAGATTTTGAATTAACTGCGAATATTTAATTATTTGATAAAATTGAAAGTATTAATTCGTACTCACGTAACGTATAAAGCAGAATTTAACTTGTAATGAATCGTCCGTACTTTTTACTTATAATTAAATATAATATTGTATTTGTAGCAATCATATTACACAATTTCAATTTCTAACATCATATAGACAGTGTACAGTTTAGTTTTTATTTAAAAGGATAGCGCATACTAGCAAAATGTCAAAATCTATGCTCGTCTTACGGAGAAAGAGTAAGACTAAAATACATGGTAGAGAAAACTATTTAAGAAGACTATTCAATGGTGTTCTCGTGTTAGATGAGGTTCAAAATATTTTGAAGTAAGAGTAATATAAATGAGAAATTATAACGAATTTTTGACTATTCTCGTTTCAACACCAATATAATACAGTTCAACGTAGGACAAAGGAAAATCAAAAGAAGTGATATGGAAAATACCGCAAAGTATTTTGTCTTAAAAAGATGCCTCTCTTGAAATCTTTAACGTCCTTTAAACCTTCTAATAATGTTAACAAAGTTCGCTATTTTGGAATAACTGTACCATGTGTCTACTTTCCGCCCATTTTTGCAATGCTAAAATGTTTTTGTGTTTCGCATAATTCTTACAAATATAAAGCAATTGTATAATTTTGTAACGTTTAAAGTTTGCTGAAAAATAATTTTTAACGCACAAAATTATAAACTTTAAACGATCCAAACAAATCTACATGTTAGCACAATTGTATACACAGTTATAAGTCAGTGTATGCACAAAAAAATAAGACTATCAAAATTAAAGAACATTTTACTTGTAACATTTTAGATCTGGTATAAAATATTTATACAAATACAGCATGATTTATGCTAATAATGATACAATAGATAAATTGAATTAGCATATGATGTGACACTGTATTGTGAACAAATACAATGACATGTACACACATTGTAAACCCTTGCGGTTCTTTAAAGTACTGATTATGGATAAATAGTTATTATTTTCAAATCGTCAACGTAAGTTTAATATATGAATTATTGACAAACTATCTGTGATTAGAAGTGATTACTGACAACAGTTAAAAAGAACATTTTTCATACATATTCACACTTTTCTAATTCACATGATAGTCTGATTTTATAAAGCTGGAAATATTAAAATATGATGCAATAACATGACAATTTTTTTATGCATACAACTGGACTGCAAAGGCTAATCACTTTGTTATTAAGTATTTTCAATGATAATTAAGAATTGGGTGAATCTGTTAGGCATATCATAACAGTAAACGACACAGTAAAAGCATAATGCCATTTTGATATTTTCGATGTTATTAATATTAATATTTATCTAAATTCTTGACAATAGTGCCTTCTATGTGTGCATCCAATTCACATTTACAAAGCAAGGATGAATATTGTTAACAGCTGTTATATTTTAACAGTTTCACTCGATGCAATTTTCTTTACATTTCATTTAGAATTTATATTGAGTTTCTTTAACATGTATATTTTTTGTATAATTGTCCATATTTTTTTATAATTTATCTGTCAGCAACTGTGTAAATATATTTACGTTTCATTCAATTGCTCTTTCAAAAATCATGATTTCATATCAGTTATTTTATTATTTATTTATAATTACCATTATGTTAATAAAACAATAATGCTACAATTAATAGCAATCATAAGCGTAGTTATTAGATTCTAATTCATTTCAAGTTATCCTTAACAAGGTCACGCAGAATTATATTATAATATTAATTTATATTAGGAATTATAAAAAAAGTGAAGTATTTAAAAGTTGCAATACGTATGTTAAATACGTGCTGATCAAGAAGTTTATTAATATGTCATAGTGTATTTGCAATGTAAAATACTGCATACATTTTAAACAAATATGAAAGAGTAATCAGTAGAAATATAACTAAACAAAACAGAAAAAAAAAGTTTAAAATACGTTAGAATACAGTTTCTTCTAAATGGATGCAAAACGCAATACTCCTCACGGATTATACAAAAAATTTAATTAAATTTTCACAAAAATTTAATCCCATTGCATGCCTTACATTCTTTTATAATACTTATGTATTTACATTGCATTTTTAAAGTCCATTTATGTGTATGCTATTTGCTATTCACTTGATATAATTGGTTAAAAAAGATTCGTACTACAGATATGTAAATAAAAACAGTACAAAAATTATTAAATAGGTGAATAAAATATTGCGAATTTCATCGCCGTTCAACTGCGTATGTGCCAAACAATAGCACCAGAAGCAAATGCTATTAAAGTGCCACAAATCTTCATAGTAGAGTCAGTAGATATCTAGTCTCATTAACAATTTGTACTTTTAAAATATGAAATAAAAACATTTTATAATAATTCAATATTCAATTCTTTTCCTGTGCGTTTATCAATATGTGTATTTTTTTGTAAGTTTTAAATTGTTTATAATATTGGTATACACATCAATATATTAATTACTTTAATAATTATGAATGTAGACATTAGACAATCTTAAATTGATAACAATTTCTAACAATTGATAACAGTTAGTATAAATATTTTATATTATTTCCTTATATATCACAATTGGTGCGTATAAAATAATGTCCACATATCGTGCTCTTCACAATAGGACAATGTAGTATTTAAATTTTTTTTCTATGCAAAACTATATTAAGAACATTTTCATTATTGAAGCCGTTGAAGCTGCAGTTTGCAAGATGATTTACAAATTAAAAAGAAAGGCCCCTCTTGGCCAGGGATGTACGTCGATGGGATAATATGGTACGTTCCAGCTGGCACATCCTCTAATTCGAGATACACGAATCCCGACCTGCATTAAATAATTAAGTATATACAATTAGTTAAATTTTCTATACATTTAAATACACTGTATTCTATACACTACCTGAATGGCCCAGAGCTTTTCATTTTAAATGCACCAGGTGCCTCGGAGTCGTTCAACGTGACTGACAGAATATCAAAGCCTATTTGGTATTGTTTAGGACCTTTCAATATGATCAATAAATAATTATTATTATTTGAGTTTTCTAACGTTAATTGATAACGAGGATTATTTTGATACGTTGAATGATTGCAACATCCGCCAGCTGTAATACCTTTCCACTGGCCATCGGTAATCTGAAAAAATGATTAATAATTGTAGTATAAAATATGAAATTTTTAATATATTCATAAAAATATCTTTCATATTTATATAATACCTCCTTTTCAAATTTATATAAATTCGGTATTTTCCGTAGCGTAAATGGACATGTCCCATATGCACGTAAAGTATAATATATTGTATTCGTTTTTTCATATTGCGATATGACTAGAGTATATCGGCTATCACTTTGGCCATCAAGCTTTATTTTACAGAGGTAATGTGGACTATTTATTTTTACACCATCAATATACGGTGGTGGATCATCTACATAATACAACATACTCATTTGAATTTGAAACTAACATAAGAAGCATTGTAAGTATATTGTCACACTTACGAGGGTAATATACTTTTTTTCCATCGTTACGATAAACTAATACTGTTATATATTCTTGGTTTTGTCGAAAATCTGCTATGTCTGTAATATGTCTCGTAAGAAGGATCCATACCGCCCCTGAAACATTGTTTTGCACTTCTAGCAAAAACTGGGGATTATCCCCGAGATTGTATGCATCCTTTACTGGTCCTATTCCTGCTTTCCACATTCTATAACAAAAGAACTTTGATTAGACATTAATGAATGAAAATTAGTAATTCTAAGACAAATTATATATTTGACTTACTGGTGAATACAATACGTATAATTAAATAAACCCGGATTCCAGTTCAAATAAAATACATCGAAAAAGTGACATATACTATCGTAATCAATCCAAAATACACCATTATCGAATTGAGCTGCAGAATCTGGATCATAATTTAACATTTCTTTCAATTCATTCGTCCAATGTACTGTATCAAGTTCGGAGTAATTTCCCTTCCATCGTAAATGGGACCACGGATTTTTAAGTTGTAGTAACTTTTCTCCCTACAAAAATATTTAAAAAAATTTACATAGTATAAACTTCTTACTTATATGTACATTTACGTTGAAAAGGTAAATGCTCACATTTATTCTTCTGACATCAAGAACAGCATATGCGTGAGTAGGTACAAGACCTGTTCTATCTGCATCTGAATCAGATAATTCTCCAGTAGCTACTGTCACTAACACATCACCTTTGTGTAATCGTGTTAACAGAATGTCAAATAAATTGTCTTTATTAAAATCTGGTTCACCGGGTCTTATCGTCCATCTCTCTGGTATCCATCCAGTTAGAGCGTGCAAGTCAATATTCTAAAAACGATTATTTTATTATTATACAATAATTTCATATTTAATACCTTGTATTAGTTATACATCAAAATAATCAGAAATAATCTTACGCTATTTGAGCCAGGAAAGTCATAACCACCCATTACTTTCATATATGCCTTCTCAAGCAATGAGATCCACAGCTCTCCATGATTGCTAGAGTAGGAACAGAGCAATTGGTTGTATCGGTTTACAGGCAATAAGTCATCTATTATAACTTTTCGTGGAACACCATTAATGTGTAGTTTCACCATGTACTTTCCTAACATAAAATACTCGCGATTTAAAATAAAATATTACAAATAATCACCAATCTCTGTCTTTCACAAAAATTTAAATAATGTATAATAGTAATACGTAAGCCCTTACCAAATGGATTATAAACTGGTTCTTTACTTCTATTTTTTGGGTAAATAATAGATGTAATGAGTCTACGTCCAAATTTTTTTTCATACTGAGCACTAACAGCAAGGGAAGCAACAAAGGAACAATCAGAAACAACCTGAAAACAATCAACAATTTTCATACTACTACATCGACTGTACTGTACTATATTGATGACTGTACTATACTAACAGTTTGTTTTATACTGTAGTAATCAACATGGTGATTCATCAGCATTTTTGGTTCAGGAAATAATTCTTCTGGTCGGCACCATCTAGCAAAATCAGGCTTTTGTTTTGGTGCTAATTCTAGTAAACCATCTTTATCAGTAAATGGAATAGCATACTGAAACTTTTCAGTAAGATCAATACTCATAAAGGGTACGAAATCATGATCATTAATGTGAGAGCTATGAAGCAGAACCCTTTTCTCTTCTTCAGTATAATTACTACTACCACCGCTTACTTTCAGATGGGCACTATTTCCACGATG
This sequence comes from Macropis europaea, assembly GCA_916610135.2. NCBI lineage: Eukaryota > Metazoa > Arthropoda > Insecta > Hymenoptera > Melittidae > Macropis > Macropis europaea. The sequence goes on along the minus strand of OU744345.1, from coordinate 15,494,004 downwards.
AAGTGATGGTCTAGTTTGTTGTTCTAGAAAATATTTAAAACCTGAATCGATCAAAAAGAAAATAATTGTTATATCTCTTAAAAAGAGAAATCTTGTTACCTATGTTGGCAGAACTTGCAGGAGTGGTCGTTACAGATGGTACATCTACATCTATATCAAAATTTGTTTCTGGTACAGAGGGCAACTTGGAAAGTGTTTTAAGAATGTCATTACTCTCCTTTGTTTTTATACCTTTCAAGGATTCTGCTCTGTCAAGGGCAAGTTTAATAATAGCTGTTAATTTTTCTTTCATTTCAGGGTCAGAAGTTTTCTGCAATTATAATGTTAAAGTTTATTCTGAACTTTTCGTCATGCAAATTTGTATTTAATATTTTTATATGTTAGACTCTGGCACTGTTAAATCTGAAAAGATGTGTTACGTACAACGCTCAGTCCAAGTTCAGCGGCATCTGTGTACAACTTTACTGCTATGTCTTTTAAACCAGCCTCATCTGCATCAAGCCCTTGATGTACAAGAAATTTACATCTTTGCAACTTCGAATGATGGTCAGGTTGCCATTTGTGATGCTTCTGTTCCTCTTCATTAACTATGGAATTAATGATAATTTATATGCTATCGTAATTCCATTATTTCTTAATTTGAAATAATAAACTTACTAAGATGTTGTATTGCTGATATCCTGTCTTTGTATTCTGACAGCTTCTGACTGTGTGCAGAATCTAATTGCAACTTGGCAAGACATTTTACAGCAACATTATAATAATACAAAGCCTGTTTGTATTGGCTGTTACTGTCAAATCGCACAGCTTTTTTAGCTGCATTTTGTGCTTCTCCCAACGTCATTTTTCTAAATACTTAACGTCAAATTTTATTTTGCAGTTTCTTTACTTACAATAACCTACAAACAGCCGTCATTATATTTATACACATATATATATATAGTAACAAACTTTAGAGGTTAGATGTCACTTCGTTATTTTGAACACTATTGATAAGACTACGGACTTCTTTTACATATACAAAATAATAATTTCTTATCAAAGACTGCGATCATCATTAGATTAACGATGTGGCACTTTCAAGAGATGCAGCGATAAAGTAAACTGGCTTTCAATCAACATGTATTCTTAGCCAGCAATCAAATCGTCGTATATGAGTTCAACTTCATCATAGAAATACTCCCAAGCTCCTCCTACTTTAGTACTTCGTTATCATGGTAACTGGACGCTAATTTTGTAACCAACGAAGAAGAGTCTATCGACGGGAAATCAACGATTAACTTAAACAAAGAGAAAACTCCGCTAGCTTTTAAGTTCAAAATATTGTAATCTACTGCATTATAAGTTGTTTTTGTAATAAATTTATTGTTATCAAACACATTAAAGTGGTTTGACGACATAATAAATGGAGTGCTACATGAACGCTTTAAAAACAACTCTATATATAAAACATTGAAATTAATTGTTTACAGTTACTGCAAATTTATTTTAACAATTAATGTATCATGATTATGTTAAGAAAGCATATAAAGTTCTGAATTTCCCTGTGCATCAGCATCAAATTTAAAATTACACGGGAAAATGCAAGATATCACATACTCCGCCAAACCATCGACAAACTACAGAAGTTTGTGAGGAACTTCTGTAGTTTGTCAATGTTAATAAGGCCCTTTCATTCCAAAATTAGCAAAGTCCTGCTAGTAGAGAGGGCGCTAGAATTGTTTGTTGAACTGGGCTTCATCCCTAATGCAGGTTATGTATAGAATTAATCACATGTCGGGTAACGCGGCGACGCTGTGTTTAGGTTAGGTTACTTACACGTTGCATAGGTTATTCGAATATATTTGTTTATTGCATTTATTTCTGCTGGTAATAAAAAGATACATTACTTCAGAAGATGGTTGTGTTTACGTGTAATAATTGTGGTGACACTTTACAAAAGCCAAAAGTTGCAAAGCATTACCAGTTTCGTTGCCGCACCGCACCTTTTCTAACGTGCGCCGACTGTTTCAAAGATTTTCGGTAAATATTAAGGAGTGTAGAATAATTGTGATTTATTAATACGTTCAACTATATTACTACCTGTTTTAAGAGGAGAAGAATACGTGGCACATACGAAGTGCATAACCGAAGCTGAACGATATGGAGGAAAGGACTATGTTCCAAAACCTGGAGTGAATAAGGGTGAACGAAAGCAGCAGCAATGGGTTAACATAGTAAATAGCATATTGGACAGTACAACAAACTTGTCACACGCAGAGCGAGGTTTTTTAAATGGTCTATCAAAGTACCAAAATATCCCAAGGAAGAAAGCCAAATTTTTAAACTTTGTGTACAATGCCATGGGTTCTAGAACGAATCCAGTGCTGATCGAAAGTGTATGGAATATAATGGAGACAACGTATAAGAACAATACACAAAGTACAACAGAGAAGCAACAGCAAAATGGTGAGTAAAATTCTATTGTTTATCTTGTCATAAAAAGGAATTATTTTTCAAATGCTTTACATTCATTTTGTGTAAATAGGTAAAGCAGAGGAGAAGGTAGATGATAAAAAAGATGTAAATAGACATCAAGAGAACAATGTTATTGAAAATCAGAATAATGAGAATATATGTAGAGAGAGTCAGAGTGAAAATCAACAGAATAAAAGTAATGAAACACACAGTGCTAAGAATGGTACTGTTAATAATCATGGTAAAAAGAAGAAATCAAAGAAAAGGGCAATATCTGAAACAGTGGAGGAACAAACAGAAGAAGCAGTTTCAAAGGAAAAAGATGAAAGTATTGTTGAAGAAGAACCAATTCCTAAGAAGAAAAGTAAAAATATTGTAGCTGAAGAATCATTAATTAACCAGTGTGATGATACTTTAGAAAAATTGAACTTTGATTGGAAAGGTACTATTTTGGATACAGTACGAAGTAAAGGAGAAATTTCCTTGAAAAAATTACAAAAAAAGGTCATATCACAGTATATGAGTGTTTGTTCAAATTCAGTGACAGATGAAAAAGCAACTGCTAAATTTAATAAAAAGTTAAAGAAAGTCTCAGAAATAATCATTTCTGATGAAAAAGTAAAACTAGCATAATTTCAAAGGACAAATCATTTAAGTGTTACTACTTTGTTTTACATAGAAAGTACAATAAAATCATTGACTATTATTTATAATATCACTATTGTACTTCATTGTTATAATCTAATGTAAGGAATGTCTTTCATCCTGCATAAAACTAAAACTTTACATATTCTGTATAAAATATTTTTGGTAAATTTATTATTTTTCTTTTTTAATAAAACGAATTGAATAAAATATAGAAACAATATAGAATTTATATCTGATTATAAATTCTGTAATTAATACTTTTTTTATATTAATTGTTTGAAACATGAGTTTGTTGTATAGAACATATTTGCTTAGGAACATTCAATTAAAAAATATATCATTGGTAAAAGACACAAAAATAAAAAAAAGTTTAAATATGTTTACTTCAATTTACTGTATTTTGGTATCAAATTTTTACAGTTTGGAAGAGTTTTGTTCTCAAAAAGAACAACTTTAAGCTTATAGTTTAGAAATTGATAATTAAATTTAAGACATAGTTTATATTAAATATTTGAAAACTTATCTAAATACCAAGCATGATTACTCATGGTAGCTAACAGACCCCATGTAAGTACTTTGGAATCGTTGGGACCAAAGGTTATAATCTGTTGATCAAACAGTTGTGTGACTGTACCACCAAGAGCTGTGAGAATGGCAGTGCCTGCACAAATATCCCATTTCTTGATAGCTGTTATATGAACATATGCACTTACGTTTCCATTTACAACTTCTAAGAATTTATAGCCTAAATGTTTATTGCATAAAGAACATATTAATAATGATAAAAGTACATCAACAATAATGGAAAGTTTGAAACATCAAATTACTATTACCTGCACCAGCTGCAGAAACAATCTCGATACCTTTACCAAATGCAATTTTGGTAACATTATGAACTTGGCCAGCATGTGATTGCGATACAATTAAAATCGGTGTTCTGCCAATTTCCAGCTATTGTCAAAAACATTATTTAATATATCTATCTGAATGATTTTTTGTTCTTGTTACCTTAGGTAGCATTTGTAAATTTCGTGACACTGAATGATTAGCCCATGTCCAAAACAGACTAGAATTTTGTTTTGTTTCAAATGGTTTGTATATAACACCTATTACAGGCTTTCCTTTGATAGCAACACAGACCATGGTTGTAACATATTGTAACAAGTTCTCTAAATTAAGAAAGAAATAAATACTAACATTGTTTTTGAAATAATTAAAAATAATAAGCGTAAGATCATCACAATGACTAATCCACTTATAAAATAGTTATGTTGACACACCTGTGAATTCTTTTGTGGCATCAAGGGGATCGATCCAAATTGTAATGTCATTTGCATCCACAATTTCATCTTTAATATTATAATCATTTAAAGCATTGATAGATTCTTTCATATCTGATATCATAACTTTATCACAGTCTTTTGATGTCTCTTCAGATATTACTGTTATACCTGGGAATGCTTCTATCAGTGAATGATACATTGCACAGTGCGATCTGTAATCTGCTTCTGTCACTGGATCATTCACACCTTTCAAATTTAAAATCAACAATAAAGTATGCATACTATGTACATGGGTATGTTTTGTTAACAAGTAAAAAAACTCGTTACCTTCTTTTGTTTTTCCTTTGCTCTCTATTGCAAATTTAGCTTGTTCATGAACTGCTATCACTTCAGTACCTCCGATTTCAGCTGCTTTTATAGCGGCAGCGAGAAGTAATTTTAATGAAACATTTCTATCGCGTTCAGTCGTATATAAGACTCGATGGGTATACAAATATAATACACTTAATAATAGAATGATACCGCATAGAACCGTTCTTCTTATGCGTACGCTCATCCTGATATGCATCGTAATACGCTATACTAGAAGATTTTTATTTATACTTATCGCTTAGCTTCATTTTACGCACGAAGGCATTTTAGTCGTTCAATAACGCGGCCATTTTTCATATATTTGAATTTTTCAATGACACTAGGCTTTGTGTACTGTTGTGGGTACACCGAAGTGATGTGGAATCTGAATGAAGAATGAGTTGCTTTTACTTTGGTGAATTTTAATATTTTACAGTTTGTACGTACTAACAGAGATTTTATAAAAACCTGTTTCTAATACATTACTTTGAGTGAAATGTTATCGAAATAATTTTTCACACGCATATTTTGTGAACATTTTTGAACGGGTTAGGTAAGTTTACGTTACGTTAGGTTAGTTAATACAACCTATATTGCGATGTAAACATAACCTAACCGGCTTGCATATCAAAATCGTAATATGGTAGAAATTAAATCAAATTACAGTTATTTAATTCAGATTTATTCTGAACTAATTTAATTTGTAATTTATTGTGTTAATTGCGAATTAACTGCCTTGATTGTATGGTAAATTTATAAAGAACGTGTAATGTGAATCAAACAGTTTATTTTGAAATACATTTATGTACATTCACTCGCCAAATATAAATTTTCATTTTTATAAGATGTTGTTAGGTAACTCAATCTGGAGCCATAGGTGTGATATGGAGAGACGTTACTACAATGACAAAGCACTACTGACAGATTCTCATTGCTAAATGACATTCCTTTGTTTCATGCCAGCCAAAAATTCATTAGGAGAATGTATTATCTATAGTGATGATTTTTCAGTGCTTATAAGCCCATCTTCAGTCTCTAGACTAAGTTATCAAACAATACCATGTTTCTGTAAACATCAATTTATTACCATATTGTATTAAATACTAATAATGTTATAATAACTTTGTGTTTCCTTATAACTCAGATTGTATGCTTAATGTCACTAGTAACAAGAAGTCAGAAATATTTTGTTACGGTTCTATGAAAGGATAAATTATATTTGTAAATAATATTAGACATTAGCGAATTTAATGGCACTATTACTGCCATTAAAACAATGATTGAATACAATAAAAACGAAATACATATGCATGTTTGTATTCATACTAATTTGAATTGCATTTTCATTTAAAAGAGAACAATAAAGATGAATATTAAATAAGTGGGACAGTAAGTGAGATAACATTGTGTATTTTTGGTGTTATGCTATTAATAGTGATTACTGCAATATATTAATCTGATATAATTATATAGCGCACTTCCTACTTAGATAATGAAACACTTTCAATGCATATTAGTATCTTATGTGCACCATTTTCTTCAGCACTCATGTTTTGTAATCTAATATTTTTCATAATTTAACTATAAAATAATGTGTATGTTCTTAATAACATCATAATAATTTATAACTGAATAACTCACGCATTTTACATTGCCTCTTTATTGTAATAATAAGTACTATGCAGCCTTTGCATTTTCTCTAACTTATGCATCTAATCTTTTTAATATGTGATGAAGTTGTTACTTCAGCAATTTTAGCTACGAAATTTTAAGAATTATTTTAAGACACAAAAAATGTCATTCCACTTGGTCTAGCAATAACTGCATATTGACAAGTTGTTAATAATATAAGCAGTTGCTGTTACACACTGTCATCTGTTTAAACACAAAAAAAATGCCACGTAATTCCTTCTTTTAAAACAAGTGTTTATTAGATAATTTAAGAATTGTATATTATGCATTATAAAAGAAATATATTTAAAGAAAATTATAAATTACTTTAATTACATGTACAACATAACACTTACCATGATACCACCATTTTGTCTTCTTCGGATTTTTGTTACATGTTTTCACATAAAATGAATTATCAGGTGGTCTCTTCTATGGCAGAACAATAATTTTTTTCATTCTTAACAGTATCTTACACTTCAACAGATATATCCAAAAGATTTCTTACCTTTTCTTTACAACTGCTTAACATTGATACAATACTTAAACAAACGCTTTGCACGCTGAGAGCTGGAGACCAATCATCAGTCAGAATAGATAGGCAGATGTGACCATTACTATAAACATGCGGATGTATCGGTATGTTTCCACCTATGAAAGTTACTTCTGGTGAGTCAAATGGATATTTAGCACTGAATTTAAACTGTAGCTGAAATCTCTCCCCTTCGTATAAGGTGCCTTTTGCACCCTCCATATGAACAATCCATTGAGTTAAATTCTGCCCGGCAAGATCTTCATCCACACGCACGCAAGGTGGAGGTTCACGTATGAAAGACATTAATTCTTTTTGCAATCTCCGCTGAAATGTTTACATCCACAAAGTGTTATCATACGTTATACAACGCATATCAAAATGTTAAACATTATGTAAACATAAGAATCAAAACAATAAACATAAACTGAATGTATCTATCAAAACAAAAGTATACATTTATTATATCCATTTAAACAATCTCTGCCACTGTAATATTTTACATTCAAACATTTTCACCTTTACACCATTTAAATGAAATTACAACTTTCAATAACATATAAATTATGTCCATATACCATAACATCAGTCAATTATTTTCAATGAAATCACAAGTATAATAAAAAAAACTTTACATCCTAACGATTTATACATACAGTACGCTTATATAAATAGATTATCATGATAAGAAAATGATCGATCAACAATAGGAATAAACAGCGACACGGCAATATGATGCGTTCCAAACAGAATGACCGCTTGAAAAACTTCAAGCAAAAATTTCAGAAATTTCCCTTGAAACGTAACAAGCGATCAAAGCCGAATGGCAACGTCGAAACAGGAGTAATATTTTCCACACAAGCAAGGATGAACGCGTCTTTATTCGACGCGTAAAGTTATCCGAATTTTTTTTTGGATTCACGGTTCAAAATGCGACGCTTGTCTGGCACCGTCAACCAAGAGAGATCTTTGACAGCAGGCGTCGGTCGTGTCGGATAACGAATACACAGAGAAATCGCGTGGACAATGAAAAAAAGGATCTTAATGTTTCAGCTTACCTTCGACGGGGACATTGCCGCCATTGTCGTTATATCGTTCTCCATTGAAAAACATAACCGCGGTACATTACAGTTTTACATGGACCACTCGTCTGGTTCGTTCCGCGGCTTCAGGAACGTAAAACCGCGGTGACGATGCCGTTTTGCATTGTTTTTTTTTCGCCAAATTTCGTACGGTGCCGAGTTCCGGGAGTCAAAGCGGTCGCACAACAGTCACACAGCGTCGTAGTGGGGAGTCTACGCAAATCAGTCAAACTTGACAGCCGTGCCCACGTATTGGGGCGAGTATACAATTTAAGCCTAGTTTACATTGGTAACATGAACAGGATAGTTCACTGTCGATCAGAATAGTTGTCAACCCCACTCCTGCCTCAATACAGAGTCGCAACGAAAAACGGCATCCCATCTATGATGCGAGGTTCTGTGACGTGGCCCACAGCGCCACTGAGCGCGACGCGCATGTGGCCGTTCTGTCAGTCATCGACTCGTTTGAATTTCTGACTTTTGATCTCACAAAATTTCTTCAACTTTTACACCGATAATAATGCTAATGCAAAAATGATATTAACCCGAATATAATATTATGAACAATATTCATAAATTCCAAATAATATTGTTACAGAATGTCTTTTTTAGCACACATTCGTTTCTTTATCGCAATAATAAAATTAGTTTGGTACTATTAATCCTTCTTGTATTACTAAACATTCTGTAGCACTATTCATTTGGAGTTTATAAATATTGTTCATAATATTATATTCGCATTAGAATTATTATAAGCGTAACAGTTGAAGAAATTTGGTGAGATCAGAAGTCAGAAATTCAAACATGTTAATGTCTGACAGAACGGCCACGTGCGCGTCGCACTCAGTGGCGCTGTGCTTAGCGCTGCAGAACCTCGCATCATGGATGGGAATGCCGTCTTTCGTATCGTCTTCCAGTATTGAAATTTGACATTGTCCAGTTTATGAATGTATTTCATAAATGGTAAGTCCAGTTGTTACTCGAATACTATTTGAAGTTTGCTTATTTTTTACAGTTCATTTGACTTGGATGCGTTCGAATACTTTCACGCGCTGTATTTTTTAAATCGAATGCTTGCCGTGTAAGTTTGTCTAGTTCCCTACTTTGCTGACAATGCGTGGAGGGGCCTCATCATCGACAAACTACAGGATAGACCTATCATCCAATGTATTTTGTGTCACATGTTCGGAGGGCTCGGAAGCCTCATTTATGAACTGTATTAATATACCAGGTGTTATAAAACAAAATTTATTAGAATCACACTTGAGATATGTTTGTCATGACCTCGTCATGGCCATCCGCAGCGCAGCCCCCACTCCGCGTCCTTTCTCATACAGGTTGTGATCTGTGATGACGATGGCTTGAGGGGGAACTGGAGGGAACAGAGTTAGAGTGGGGGAAGGCCGGAGCAGGGTTGCGCTCCGGATGGCCATGATGACGGTCATAACCTAAATGAAATCGTTAAAATTCAGCACGTTCACCCGGCACATAGACAAAAAGAGCAATACAAGCATTTCATAACGAACACTTTCCTTCGTTTTTTTTTTAAATTTTATCTTAATTTTACATAATATTATAACATGAGACTGTATACATTTTATGCAACCACGGATTCAAAAACCACTAGTTTCGCATTCATGGAACATTTCTAACAGCGAAATTTTGCTTTTGCTTCATCGGACGGTCTATACGTTCTTTAATTTATTCCGATCTTTTATTTTCCGATAATAAATTTGAGTAAAAATCGATGACTGGCACCCACACAGCGATTTTAAAGATTAATAACGAATTTAGAACGATAATCTTATGATGTCAATTGTAGTACGGAACTAAGCAAAGAAGAAACACTTTACCGATTGAATTCGATAACCTTATACAAATAAACGAATACATTAAGTACTAATATATTTTTAAGTAATTTGGATAATATTAATGACGGTATCCTGTAATCGTATTTTTTTTCTATTAATCAACTTGAACGTCGAAATTATGTAAGAAATTAAGTAATGAATTAAAGACCGTAAAGAATAAGTGAAAACATAATTACTTCGAGCTTTTTTTATATGTACAGTGTAAGTTTAAAATATCGCGGTTGTTAGTACGAAAATTAATGTTAATGACTATTTAAACGACCAATCGAAAAATCGATTGTATTGCAGATGCCACTCTGTGTTTGCGTGCATAACATGCTATAGAAATGACCGGGAACTCTGGAATTACGAACTGTGCTTAATGTTCGTACGTACCAAACGCGTCCATTCTTTGTCACTTTAATATTTCCAACAAATTTTATAATCAAGGGTTGCACTCGGCAATATAGTAACAGTATTCATGCATTAATTACATTTTTGTTCACAATGTAACATTTCGTATACCTCCTCTGAGGATTGCATGAATGTTTAGGTGATTATGCATAAAAGTGTATGGAAGTAAATATAAACGTACAAAGTGAGTAATTGTGGCTGTTATGCTTTATTTTTGTTTTTATTGTACATTGTATTACATTTATGAGTAGACTATCTATTACCACTAAATACATTTGTCTGTTAAAAGATAAATTTCTTGTTCCAGTGTCAATGTGAGTGGAAAAGAAACTATTCATGACTTCAGCGGAACAGTTTATCAGTTTAATCACAGTGCGAAGTGCTAAAAAATTAGCTACTGCACTTGTCCTTTGTTTTATATTATACCATGGATTAATGCATCTAATTTATGGTAAGGATATATATTTTTTAATCTTCTTGTGCTTGATTATTATTATTATTTACGTTTGTACTGTGTCTTGTAAATAATTGAATTTATAATACATGTCATGAAATTTTGCAGGCAGCGATTCTTGTAAATGGTTATTAACAGAAGGAAGGTACAAGGGCGATAAAGAATGGCAACCATACGGTTGTATGATGCATTATTACACACAAACGTAAGAATTAATGTCGAATACTATCCATTCTGTTATACAAAATGTAGTATTTAAAAACAGACATTGTTTTGTACAGAGACAGTCGCAGATGCTTGAGATATCTAGCTTTCATGGGCCACCATAACCATTTTGTATTTGTCGGGGATGCCAGAATCAGACAACTATACAAGTCTTTTATATCACAATTTATAGTGGATGGGAAAGCTTCAGAATTGACAGACTTACCACAAAATTCTGATTTAAGTTTTAATGATGCACAACTTAGGTTAAATGTACAATTTCTATGGAGACCACGATTGGACAATTCTGTGATAGAAGATCTCAGAGGCTGGATGGTAACTCATACATAAGTCTGGATACTCACAGTTATAGAAGTTCAAACAGAAGCCCAATGTGGGTATTAATGACTATGTTGTTTTTTAGAAAAGTGATGCACCTAGCTTGATTATTGCAGGCTGTGGAGCAATGACTATTCTTGCAAACAACAACAGTGATACTCAACTGTATTCTGAATACAGTATGGGATTAGTGAGGCTTGTACAGCCGGTAGAGTTCTTGAGCAAGAAAAACACACAATTTTTGTGGGTACTACAAGACCCTGTGTTAAAAGAAAGACTACCAACACAATTATCGAGCATTGACAACAGGCAGATTAACTTGTGTAATAAAGCAGCAATAAAGGTAAATGTCATGTAATGTATACTTTGACTTTTTTTTAAAGAACTTGACTATTTATATAACTACGGTATGCAGATACTGTCTCATAGTGAAGCTCATATATGGGAAAGTAGCAAACTTGTTGGTACAGGTGTCTTAGAACAAAGTCCAGATGGATATTTAGCTAGTCCTCTATCCTTGAGACACAAAGTTCAAATATTGTTGAATACTTACTGCAATGATCATATGAACTTTGATGATGGCAGCTGTTGTAGCTACCCAGAACCAGCAACAACATTACAATTGCTAAGTTTATCCGGTCTAGCCTTATGGTAACTCTTTATGCACTGCTTTTAATTGTTTACGTACTAGCAAAAAGTAAGAAAAAGTTCATTACAGTATAGTAATTGGTGGTGGATTATGGCTATACAGAAAATTCTGTCAGTACCGCACTGAAATATCTTATTCAAGAGTTACTACTTCTGAAGAAGAGAAATCAGAAGAAGCTAACACTTCTGAAGTTACTCAGGTTGAACAACCTGAAATTACACAGATTGAACAACCTGAAGTTCAAGATTTTTACACTTTGATGACATCATTGGCACTTCTATCTATTATTTTAGCTTATTTCTACTTATGTGATAGGTACATGCTTATTATTTTCTTACATCAAGCATTGTTGACAATTGTAATACAATTTTGTATGTTACATGCAGAACAAATTTCTTCATGAAAGAGAACAAGTACTACAGTGAATTTAGTTTCTGGCTGCCACTTGGGTACATATTGGCCCTTGGATTATTTTTCACTGAAGATAGAGAAAGGGGACCAAGGGCTTTGAACCGAGAACAAACAGATGAATGGAGAGGACTGATGCAGGCTGTTGTATTAATATACCATGTTACTGGAGCTAAGAATGTCTTACCCATTTATATGTACTTAAGATTAATTAACTCTGCCTATTTATTCCTATCTGGATATGGACATTTTTGTTACTTCTGGCAAACTGGTGATGTGTCTTTAGTGAGATTTGCTAGAGTATGTATTCAAAATCACAGAGTAGTGTTATATATATATATATATATATATTTGTATGGAATATTCATTTGTCATGTTTCAGGTAATGTTTAGATTGAACTTCCTAACAGTTTCTCTATGTCTTTGTATGAATAGGCCATACCAGTTCTACCACTTTGTTCCATTGGTCTCATTCTGGTTTTTGGTCATCTATTTTTTAGCGTGGTTACCACCAAGAATATATTCTGGCAGTTTAACAGAATACGGTCCAAGAGCTTTGCTTTATCTTGCTCTAAAACTTTTAGGTCTTGTATCAATGATTACTATATTATATATGTCTGAGGTACGGACTTACACTTTATCTGAGGTATAGAATTGACATTGTAACAACAGCGTTAAAAGAAGTGATGATGTAATAGGTCTTCTTTGAAAAAGTTTTTGTAACAAGACCGTGGAAAGCATTATTTGTTACAACCGATGATGATATACGTGAATGGTGGGCGCGATGGAGGGTGGACAGATACAGTATGGTCTGGGGTGTATCGTTTGGTGCTGGCCTGGTAGCCTTACAGAGGATAGATCATATTCCGGGTACCGCATTATCATCTATGCTGGCATTAATTTCGCTGACAGCTTATACTACTTTCACTATACTGTGTCATTCAGTGTCTGAATGTGAAGAAATTCATTCATACGTAGCTTTCATACCGGTAATAATTTAAATCTTCCACTTATTTTTTTGTACAACTATTTAATTAACATATTATTACAGATTATAGGGTACATAGCACTTCGAAATGCATCACTAGCATTACGTGGAAAACATTCTGCTCTCTTGGCTGGTCTAGGACGAATCAGTTTAGAAACTCTAGTCGCACAAGGTCATATATGGTTAGCTGCCGATTCACATGGTGTGTTAGTGTTACTGCCCAGATTTCCAGTATTAAATCTTTTAGTTACATCATTCATCTTTATATGTGCAAGCCATGAAGTAAGCATTCGATTATTTCATTTAAATTTAAAAGAATTTTTACATGTACCTTTATCCAACATTTACTTTTGTAGATACACAGATTAACTCAGGTTTTGGCACCATATGCTGTACCAAATGATTGGAGACTGGTGGCTCGTAATTTACTACTATTTATTGCTGTTCTTGTACCAATAGGTATTCACGATGGAATGTTTTGAAAGAAGCATTTGCACGAGTGTCATATTTTGCACAAGTATGTAAATATTACATATAATACACACATAAATTTGTAATATTCTTTCACAATCTGTTTTATGAAACAAAAATACGACAAAGAAAACATATATTTTGAAATACATATTTCTCTTCCCTTAATTATTAAGTTTTCTAATAGGAAAACAAAAAACAATTTGATTATTTTTGTATATGCTTATATATATATTTTTTATGCTGTTTTACATATGAACAGGAAGAATACAATGTACAATTATGATACATAATAATTATCTATAATTTTTTATTTTTTTGTTAGGACAACATAATTTTAACTAACCAGTAGGAACAGTTGTCCTATGGGTACTGTCACTTTAATAGCACTACTCCAGTCGCACTAAATTTAGACATACACTTTATATGTCTATGAGTGTTATACATTGAATTAAAAAAATAATGATTCTGTATTCCAGCAGAATTTGTCAAGATCAGCAATTTCTTAAATTGCAGTTTGTATTATCATGTTTGACATGACTAGTATAAACATCATATCCAAGTGATATGGTATTATCATAAAGAACTCTATATCTATTCGGCAGGAAATAAAAATTAAATATTTGTGCTGGCGGCCAAACAACCCATTCTGCTATGTATAACTTATGAGCTTTTCTAAAAATTTCATCTTTCAATTCAGACCAACTATTTTTTTCTAAGAGACCCAATGTTAAGAAAAACATTGCTATGCAGAGCGGTGAACAAACTAATTGATCTATGACAACCTTTTTCAAGACAATATTAATCGTACGACCTGAAAGCCTTGCATCCAAATATTTATACCAATAGTGACATACTATACCAATAGACATACCGGATATGGCCATGTTCCTTGTCCTATTTAAACTCCATTTATCCCACTCACCCTGTAATTGTACAAATTGTAATAAGAGTTTTTCATTTTCACTTTCATATCGAAACAAATATAATTACCTCAACTGTTATCATTTACCTTTAATATTTCATAATGTTGTTCTAATACATCACCCGTAGCAGACAGAGAAATGGATATTGCTACATTTGTGTAAAGTAAATATTTAGGGGAAAATAACTGTTCTTTAATGGTATGTATTCTATTTACAACTGAACCCAGACTTCTGGCAATATTCATTTTCTGAAAAAGAAACACAACATAAATTTAAGGTTAAGTATATAAAGTCTGAAAGGGAACATGTTGGATGTATAACCTACAAACCTTTTATCGCCAGAAATTTAATATCAGCAACTATAACAAGTTGTAATTGAGTATCTAGTGATAAATAAACTTACGAATACCAGTAAGCGTGACATTAATATTAAATGTATTTATTAATAATTATTTTAACTAAAGACGGTGCCTTTGACTGATCATGATTTTCGTCAAATTTGCGAGTTAAGCACGACATAAGCACTTGACACCGGTGTTTGCTGTTCTTCGCTCAGAACAATGATTTTAATTGCGAAACGCATTTTGCACTTGTTTTTATAACACCAAACATGTTGAAATCCAAAATACAGCTATGTTACGATTACGTTTTAAAAGACATTTTGCAATAATTATAGCACACGACTATGTCCAATATCCAGATTTCTTCATCGCTATGTATATAAATTATACAGAGACAATTTCATCCGAAAATGCCAATTTCTCTATACATATAATTATATTACTATAATCTTCGGACATCAAATTTGTACCAAAAGGAATTAGGAATTGCAATGACATCACGTTTGCGAAGTGTTACATTTTCGATTAAAATCATTTTTAAAGTTCCAATTTCTTTAATGAGTCACATTATTTTATATTTTTGAATTTTTTATACTAATAATTTCTAAATGTGCATTATAAAATCTGACTTTAAGTCCGCGAGTTTCATTTTGTTGGTAATGCAGTTTCCTTCCGATACATTTAATATACTTTCGTAATAACAAATATTAGAAACTGTTACGTGTTATTATTTATTGAGTAATGTATATTTTACGGCTGCATGTTTTTTAAAAAATTCATATTCATTATTCCTTACTTTACTTAATACAATGAAGTTCATTAGTAAAGAATTATGATTTGTTCACTCGAATACGTAAAAATATAAAAATTCATTACAAGGAGATACTAAAAAATAAGACAGGAAACATTGTTATCAAAACTTATAATTATCTCAGGACATCGGTTTCGATGATAGCTTCTGATAACTAGATACGATTCTGTTTCAGTGCATTTTCGAAATGATCGTGATTGGGTATTGAATATTCTCAGCTCTGTATACTATATAAATACATTTATATATTTCCAAATTAAATGTATTAAAGTAATTTCTTTACTATTACATATATTGAAATATTCCCTCTATAATCAAATATATCGTAAATCTCGATTTGCATAGTTGCCAGAACTCCTATTTACAATAAAACTTAAATGATTAGAGTATTATTCCTATTAAAAAATACAAAGTTTATACATAGATATTAATAAGTTAATGAGAAAATTCTATTAGAAATAAGATAAAGAAAACTTAAACAACCAGTTTATAGCGTACAGTTCGTACTGGTACATATTATATACGTATGTAACTTTATAACAAAACAAACTCGGTCCATTTTTTGGAGTAAATATAAATGTAAACCTCCAAAAAAGAAAAACAAAATCATACCATAACATCTCATTCATGTCACACCGAAGACACAACCACACAACGCTTATACGACCCGCACGTACTCGATGTGACATTTGAATTTCGCGCGCTGTGTAACGCGCTGAATGGTACGTCTGATCTTGTTTCTTTGGCGCCTAAACTGATAAAAAAGGCGGGCTTTTACGCAGTACCATCGACGATACTGATCACCACGGCGGTCGAGGGGTCCGTAAACAGAACCTGGAGATTTTGAAAATTTTAACGGACTTCTACGACACACACGTATATATATATCCATATATAAAAAATGTCTCAGCCGTCGGTAACGGCATATTTTAATGCGCGCAAACGACAAGCGACTGACGATTTACGGAGCAAGGCAAAGGTTTTGTTACTCGATCGGAATCAATCGAAGGTGGTGAGTAACCAGAATCGAAATCCCATCAAGGATACTCCCGACAATTTGTCTGGGGCGTTGACTCCGATTCAGGAAGAAACAACGATGGGAATGAGTCCAAAAGTTGTTCTCGTCCCAGGGAAAGAGCTGGGTGGCCGCATGTTAAAGCCGAACCCAGCTGTTCGAAACATTCAATTCGATTCACCAAAGTCAAATGTCCAGAAAATGCCTAAGAGTAATTCACGAGTTCGAGCCACTCGTGCCAGAAAATTGTCTGGTCAAGAAGGACAGGCAGACATCCGTGAAAGCTTCCAAAAGATTGCAGATGATCTGGACATCAAGAAGGTGCTCTTTGAAAAGAAGGGTGCCCTAAGCCCAAAAAAGAAACAGCCAACAACTCCTAAAAAGGAAGATGCCTCTGGCGATGATCCGTTGACTAATGTTTCAAACGAACAGTCCGTGATCAATTGTACTACGCCAAAGAAAAGTACAAACATGGACAGAGTAATAAAGCAAGAACTGAATTTAAATGAGATAAAGAACAGAATTAATAAGTCGTCCAGGCTTATGGAGCTTAAAGCCTCTATCGCAAGGTTCAAGAACTGTGAGCAAAGATTAGAGAAATTACAGAAACAGGATGATGTTAAAAAACCACAAATACAGAAGTTTGAGAAGATTCAGTTAGAGATACCAGTTAGGTGAGATGTCTGAATGATGATTTGTAGTCTGATATGTTTGAATTGATTGTGTTATTTGTAATGTATTTATCTTCTTTTGCAGTCCACAAAAGACATATAAGTCTCCAAGTAAGACAGTATTAAGTCCAATCAAAAATAAAGATTTATTATTAGCCAGTCCTCAACGACGAATTTTGTTTGAACCTAAGGAAACAACTCCCAGTCCAGTGAAGAGTAGTCCGACCAAGACACCAGCTTATCAGCAATATTTGTCACTGGCTGAAAGTGGCACTCCTGCTTTGCCATTGCCATATAGTTATAGATTTTTGGCAGAAGCATTTAGATGTGTGGACACGGTATTACATATATTCATCAAAAATTATTTTTCACATATTTAGTTTAGGTTGTTCTCTGTAACATGCTGTTGGCTTTCCAGGTTTCTGCAATGCTTTTTAATCGCAAGGAAATCATAACTTTCAAGAAATTGAAACCTGCAGTTCAGGAATTATTGCGTAAAAATTTCACGTTAGAACATTTGGCACAAATTAAAGCGATTTTCCCAGAAGCATATGCATATAATCAGGAAAAGTATCGAAATTTTGGTTCTACATCTAAACAGGATAAGTATGAATTAGTTCTCACACCTGTTGTTGAAGAAAAGAGTGGAAGAAACACACCAGATGCAGATGATGTTTTGAAAACTGCATCTGGAGTTAGTATGGGACCACGTGTATTGCTAGATAGAAGAAGGAAGTTTTATAATATTTTGCTTGGTAATATATTTTTTAAATACATATTTCAAAAGTATTTTTGGTATATCCTGTAGTTACTATTTTTTGTTGTTGCAGATATGGTAAAGGATGAACACGAGAAGTTCTTACTCAATCTAGAAACACCAATGCGTGTACCGAAAGAAAAAATTCTACGGTGGCATCCCGAATTTGATGTAGAAAGTTGTAAATCAATTGAGCAATCAGAGTTGCCACAGCCGCCTAATGTAGAAAAAATAACAACCGCAAAAGATGTTCTTGGTAAAAATTCCGCTCAGTGTCTTTGATTATGACAGAAATTCAGGGTAAATTTCTATTAATGATAATTCAATTTTTTTTCAGACAAAGCAAAATCACTGTTTAGTTGTGGTACACGTATGGAAAAAGCTTTGCAGCGTTTGGCCGAAGCAAAAATGACTTCAAAGTCGCAGTCTCCAGAAGCAGATAATAGGGAAAAGTCAGTACAAACAACTGAAGACGGTATTCGCAAAGTTGATATTACTGTTGTAGACACTCCACCTGCTACACCCACTACGCAAAATAGTTATCTTAGCACAGCATTTAAAGGCATACCGAAGGCCCTTCTCGAGAAGGTAAATGTTGTAATGCGAAAATTATAGTATTTGATTGTTCTTTGTGGACGAGTTTTTAATAATACGTTTTACATTAGGTTCGAGCTAAACAAGCTGCTAAAGCTTTGGAAACGATGACACGCACACCGAATGCTGATAAGGAAGCTGCAATGTATTCAAGACTTCCAGAATTAGTTAAGATTCTACGCAATATTTTTGTAGCCGAAAAGAAAGGGATCCTCACGCTAGAATTTGTGATCATAAAGTTGGAGAACTCATATAGAGCAAAATTAACTCCTGCTGAATTAGAGGAGCATGTACGTTTGCTGTGTAAATTACTGCCCGTGTGGACTAGTATATATAACGTGCGAAAAGTGGATTACTTAAAGCTACAAAAAGAAGTTGATCTTGGAAAAGTCGTCAAGAGACTGGAAATTTTGGCCAATAGCAAAGTGACATCGTCATGACGTCTGTTTCAATATGACTGATCCCTTATTTTCAATTTATCATTTATGTATCAGTTTCTGTATACGCAATTTGATCATGAGGACAATCTTTTCAATACTAATATTGCACTTACTATAATTAACTATTATCATTCTATATTCTCAATGAATTCTATTTGATGAGGCAAGTTGGTTCTCATCGAACAATGAGTAAGAGGTCAAACATAATTTTTTTTCTTCTTACGTAGGCAATATTTAGTTCAGTACACATCGTAATTGTAAGTGAAAATAAACACACGACAATCAAAATTTCAAACTACAAATTAATTCATAGTATTTCTGTGAGCAATTCGTATTATATAACGATAATACAATTTTCCATGAATACGAAAAAATGAATAGATCTAATTCTGTTTTATTTTAAGGCTATTATATTACATTATAATACTATTATATGAATTGCGTTAAATGCACTGTCTCTAATATTTCACAAAAATTATACTATCAACGTTACACATTATATTCATTATAATTAAATATTAAATATACTTGTGTTCCAATGTTTTGTTTTTAAATGCGTCCATTTATGTGTTTACTTTATAATGAATAGTATACACTGCTGAACACAGTATGTAAATCTAATCAATCAATGAACAATCTTATAAATACATTTAATACATATTATAAATTTTAAATATATTGACAGTTATGAAAAGAATGGTGACTGATCTATTCAGTCCATTTGAAAGTTACGTAAATGTTGTTTTTCTCGCATCTAATTGATGGTAAGGTAGGTCGTTGAATGTACCGATTAATACTTCTATGCAACATGTTCTAACCTCTGTGGTTTAATGAACTGTCGTGTATACAATAAGGATATTACACTTTTAAAAGTTGAATTTGATATAAACAACAGTTAAACATCATGTTCCTAACAAACGTATTACTTAAAAAACCTAAGAGCAAGTGAGTATATTTGACTTTTCATATAATTTGATTTTGAATACAAATATTAGGTTAGCTTGTATCGAGTGCAATGTTCGGATTAATTTTTTTTTTCATTAACTTCATTCAATTAATAATACTTTGCGGACAACATAAATTTATAGAAAGTTTTTCTCAAGAAAAAAGAAGAAAAATATATATATATATATGTATATATATATATGTATGTTCTTATTCACTAAATGTGTATATACTTTTATATACATTGATAAACATTGAAGTGTAATAACAGAATGTTTATTTTCTTACAGAAATATTTTGGTGTTAATAGAAAGTATAGCGAGTGGGCACAAGTTCGTGGTAGCCCGGGAGAGGTTAGCTGATAAGGTGGAGGTAGCACGATTTGATCCTTATGGTAAGTTGTAATTTACTAAAACAAACCATAATAGTTAAAAAAATCTTGGATTAATTAAATGTACTAATCAGTAAGAATAAAATTTGGTATGTAGCTTATATGACTCAAAAGTAATCCTACTTCTGGTTTCATAATCTTGTTATTAATGTTATACAAATATTAACATAGCTGAAATTATTTAGAATCACATAAATATAAAAGAATAATATATAATTCAAATATTTATAGTACACATAGGCATATGGTACATGTGATTTATCAGATGAATAATGTATTTGCAGTTAATGCCATTGCGCTATACCGGGAAGTGAAGAAAATTAAAAGCATACGTTAAGTATAATTCCATTGTAGTAACTAAATATATGATTGTTTATACATAAGATTGTAAAAATATAATAATTAAAACATTAATTGTAAGCAACACATTAAAACCTTATTTTCTCAATACCATCAGTAGAAACAACACTAAATTTGTTGCAGCATATAGCACATAGAAGAGATACTACAAGGTCGTAACTTGCACCCCCCAGGTAGTGGAAGTAATTGATACTGCAGGTTCCAGATCCTTATACAGTACACAACAGTATGATTCTAAACAGTAAAACGACAGATTCATTTGTTTAAAATACCATATTGGTTATCATACATCCCACTTCTACTTGTAACCCTCCAAAAACTTGTTGGAGGGAGAAAATGTAACTTCTAGTATAACAATCAGTGAAAAACTCAGTTGAGATAATTCATACAGCCATGAGTGAGGTTTGGAAACCTTATGTCCCCAAAGAAGTGCCAAATCTCTTGTTCTAACGCCTCAAAGCTGTACACTGTGGGACTTCAGTAGTTTTTACGACCTCGCTACATCTCTTCTAGGTACTGTACCAGTAAAAGTATTGAATAAAATGAGAATTTACAGCGAAACGAACGGATCGATTGTCACGCGATGAACAATGAGATGTAATCGTGAATGATTCTGAATAGAGTGTACGGATATCAGTCGTCTTGCACGGCCGGCAGAGATTGCGTGTATCGAAAGGAACGTGGAGGGACGGAGAAAGAGAAATGGAGGAGCCGGAATCAAGATTGGGGTAGGTTCCCTTTGATCCTTAACAAGGAACGCAAAGTTGTATTATTTCCACCTGGATTTCAAACGGTTTGAAATCCACGAGGCGTGAAACGCGGCTCTGTTCTCGTTTCTCTTTCTCTGTTCCGCCCTTCCACGTGCCGCCGTTCTCCTTCACCCCTGTTCTTTCTCGTTCTTTGCTCCTTTTCGGTGGCGCGGCAGCAACTCCGGTGTCGTTTACTGATGTTGCCAATTCAATTTCTCCTGGCGGACCATTGTCGTGGGCAGAAAGAGGGTTGCAGTCGCGGAAGGGGTTCTCTCCCCGACCGAATCGCCTCTATCTTTCGTGGCCGTGCGTGTGACAGCTCCTGACATCTGGATTTCTCGCGTTTCTTTTATTGCGAAGAAAAAGTTTTTCTTGTTCCTCTGAACGAGAAATGACTCCGATGTTCTTTGCGTACTGAATGCCTGAATCGTTGGGTAAATATCATTTAAGTACAATTCTCTTGTAAAAGATGTTTGTCGGTACTTAAATAGGAAATTTTTATTGACTCTCGAATGGAATAATTTGAATTGAAATATTCATTATTTTATTCCGTTTCTGTATTCTTAGATCCATTTTTTCTTCATTCGATATCATTGCGTCTTGATATCTCCAATTGAAAACTATCAATTATTAAATTATATGCACGGGTAATAAAGAAAAAATTATAGACAAGGGTTAATAAAGAGCTTCACGATGAATATCGTATGGTTTAGACTAGGGCTGTTTATGTGAACCGAGAGTCGCGGTGTATTCGGGTACTCTGGGTCTACCTGTAACGTCCGATTTATCCTGATGACCAGGTAAAGTCAAATACGCGTATTATCCGAGGTATATCAGGTAATACCACATAAATTAATATTAACAATTTACGTGCACAGTAATGCCATGTTAGCTGACTGGGATTTTGCCTTGTTATCTGGCCATTGCTAGCCCCAGCAGTTCTTGAAACTGGCTTCGTAATTCTCCAAAGAGGTCGAAGTTCTTAATTCCCAATATTTCTGTTATATCACTTGTCCTAGCATCCAAACACGTTTATTTTAACCCTATACCGACCATAAGACTTCGACATTTCGTATCAGGTATCCGCATTTCACTCACAGTCAATGGAGAAGAAACATATCGAGATTTATAGAACTCTACCTTCCTTGATAGCTGGTCAGATATGGTCCTGAGCCACGGTCAGCTAACGCGATACTATTTAACGAGTCGAGTCAGTAGCTGTTAATGAACCATTCGCGTGATAATCACGGGAGAGATGCAGCGAGTCTAGTTACTGGCTGGCGAACGGTAGTCAAGTAAGTATTGATGTTCAGGAACGGACTTGTATCATTTCGTAAAACGCGTCAAGTCATTGCAGTCTGTATTTCTGTTCGCTCCTGAATCAAATTCAGAATAAGATTTAGGAGACTTCGACCTCTTTCAGAATTAAAGTCAGTCTCGGTTATGTTTGTTTATTTTTGATATGTTACACCGGACGTTCACTCCATGCAGCCGTTTCCAAGAACTGGCGGAGACAGCGATGGTCAGCAACGCGGCAGTGCTGTAGTTTGGACTGTATTACAGAGCTGTGAACGTGATCGGCGAACGAACGCGTAAAAATCGACAGCCTGATCACCTAAAATGAGTTCTATTAAATTCCATTAACATCGTCGAACGTGTTCTCGAGTCTACGAGCAGCGTGAACGGTTAACCGCCGATTAAAGCATTTTACGTCGGCCATCGCGACGAGAAACGCCGGAGATTGAATTTTCTCTCCGCGCGAACAACTCCGGGAGAACGGAAAATTACGAAACAAATGAAGCTTCGACGGGGCGTGTTCTCTCGTGGTACAATGAGTTCCGAAGCGGTGCGCAACAGCGAAATTGTTAAAACGTTCGTTGTTTATGGTCGACTCGGCATAGCAGCCGGGAAAGGAGGAAACAGTACGCAACGAGGAGTGAGAGGAAGAAAGACCGGGAAAAGCAAAAC
Source organism: Macropis europaea (assembly GCA_916610135.2). Lineage (NCBI taxonomy): Eukaryota > Metazoa > Arthropoda > Insecta > Hymenoptera > Melittidae > Macropis > Macropis europaea. The sequence continues at coordinate 15,470,235 of OU744345.1, read as the reverse complement.
AGAAACCAAAGGAGCCAGAAAGAGAGAGCGAGAGAGGGATGGGAGAGAGAAAGAGAGAAAAGGAGAGAAAGAGGCTCGTCTGGGCCTTGGCGCGTTTCAGTTGCCTCGCGTTCGAGGGCGTTTTTCGCCCGTGAGTTGTTCTTTGCTTATTACAGTGTGTGCACTGGGCTCGAGCTCGCTAAAGTGGTTTGCTGCTAATTAACTGCGTTATTTTTACAACTCTCTCTCGCTCTCCCATCTACTTCCCACGTCTCCTCCCTACAACCCCTTCCCCTCCCGCCTTCATTTCCCCTCTTTCCTTCCGCCGACTGTTCTCTCTCATTTGCAATGGGGTTCAATAATTCTGCGACCGCATATTTCTCTCGTTCTCTCGCTCTCCTGTTTTCTTCTTTCCTTATATTTCTTGTATTTTATGCGTGTCTTTGCATGAAACTACTATTTTCAGTGTTAACCTTCATGCGGGTACCCTGATACAGATGTACTCATTTATATCTTTCGACAAAAAATTTGCACAGTTCGTGGTAAAATCTCGTAATAACAAATCCTTTTGGATCCCCGTTATTGGGATCTTTCTACGCCGATTTACCTTTGCAGTATGGAAATCAATTGAAAAATTTATAAATATAGAGGTTCAAAACTTGTGTATACTGTTATTCGTAGAGGTGAACAGGTCTATGTTTCTGGATAATAAAGGAGTTAAGAGAATGGTTTTTGAAGGAATTTCAAGAGCATGATGTTTCTACGTATCACATTAATTTAAGCTAATAAACAATGCCTTATGCGGTATACTGATTGAAAGAAAGTTTAATCGTGATTTTATTGTTGTTTACTTGTTTAAGCATCTGGGGTACAAATGTACTCCAGGTGCCACATGTAAAAAAGTGGGGTACCCACATAAGGAATAAACAATGACAAATCTTCACCTGCAACCCTTCGATGAATTTTTGGCTGGAAATAAAAAAAGTATTAACAACAAACCCGTGTTAATAATTTGTTACCATTGTAATAAGGTTTACTTTCTACCTTTAACTATGCCAAGCCTCCAGATTTCGAGTCTAACAAAGTAAGTTGCCAGATGCTACATATAGGATTTGAAAACAACTTGCAGGTATTTTATATTTGTTTGTTATTATCATCGTCGAAACAACAGAATATGTCATCGGCTTTTCTTAAGAATTATTAAAAAACCGTTTCTTTTTCTTATACTGTCAGAGGAGTTGCTTGGAGAACCATACAGTCATGTGACAGAGTTCAAGCGCTTGTATGAATCCTGAGATTAGGTGTAGGATTAAGTATCTTCCTTGAAGTCACTCCAAAGGGTGGCGTTTCAGCAAGTGTTTTTCCGTATTGCCCAACCAATTAGAGTCCCTTTTTCTCTTTCTTCCATGTAACCTAGCATCAACTGCTATGGTTATATATCCGGAGAACCTACAGTTTTAGGATTTCTAAACCATCAGTGTATGAATCTGAAAGTAAAGATTGTCAGATTCTAGGATAGTGTTTCGTCAGACACAAGCTGATTTTTGTTCAATCTAATTTAATTTAATGTTTCTATTTCGAATAAAATCTACTTATAATATACATAATCTGTACATTCATTTATGTAATTGAATGTTCTCGATATTATTTATTGACACCTCTTTCGGCCTATGAGACCTTGAGGGGCTTTGATTTTGTACATCCTTAAATCTACTTACATTGCCGGTAGTTGATATTATGTACATTGAAGACATAAGGTAATTACTTCTACAACCGATATAAAAGTAAATAACAAATATAAATATATAAAAGTAAATAACAAATACAATTATATAAAAGTAAATAACAAATACAAATATATAAAGGTAAATAACAAATATAAATATTATTTACATTTAAATTAAACACTACGTAATATAAAATAAACAATTCTTTCTTTTAACCTAGCAATTTAGAATTATCGGTGTTTTAATTATTAGACTTCAACTTTTGATTGCACTGCTCCTTGTACCCATTGTGCGACGATGTTCTCGATATTCATAATTATGTTTGTCTCGCTTTTCTGCTGTTTCGCGAGTACACATAAATATAAAGTGAACCTTGTACGAGGACATCAGTAAAAAAAGAACTGTTCTTTCCACGGACGTTTTTTTTGTTCGCACTTAATGCCTTTATACCGGTAGGGGTTTAATTTCACCAGCAATATCCCGTGTGTATTTTTTGAGAGCGTGTTTGCGGGGAAATTAACGAGGCGAATATCGGTAGGTTATTAAGCACGCTGTTTGAAATGGTTTTCAAGCGTGCGGCTACTTAACCGTCATTTCGTAATATCATTGAAAAATGAGTATGATTCACTGTTCAAAATAAAATCGGTGGAAACATGGAGGAACGAAATGCTGCTGGCGCTCTCGTACGAACAATTCTACATTAAACAACTTTTTTGCGGTTTGAGTTTCCGCCGCTTTTTCGTAAAAAAAGGAAAATTCTAAAAAAATTGTGCCACTCTTTGAGCCACTAATGGTTAAAAAAAAGGCTTCAACGAAACAACAATGATTTTCACGTTGAAATTCTGCCCGCGTAAGAATGAATTACCAACAGCGTTAATATGAAAACTCGGCTGAAAAATACGTGCCCATTAATCGGGAACAAAACATATTACTTCCTCCGAAATAAAGGAATTCTTTTTTTCCATCAAAATTAGTAATGGACACACCAGAGGGAGTATGCATTGTCTTTACAGAGTAGGTAAAACAAATTGTACGAGATACTGAAATATGATACACAGGGTGTCTGGAAAATCTTTGGTCAAACTCTGCTACTATATTCTAATACTTGTACTGACAGTAAATGTTATACAATAATAGCTCTGCAAATGAAGTGTCTCCAAAATATAGTTCTTTGTAGTTGCGTATTGAGGGTAAGTTTGCTAAACAACAAAATATAAATCTGAAATCTTTAATTCAATGCCTGAACCAAGGGAAACTAAATACATATATCAATATTTGCGATTTTTAGAGAGGTTTGAAGATCAAAATATTAGTAAAAAATCGATGTTCATTCTTCTGATTGTGGCCACTTTGTCAAAAATCCCTTTTTTTCGTTTTCTGTGGTTTGGTCGCTAGCCACATTCATACTAATTAAGAGTCAGTTTAAAGTTTTTGATTTCAGATGATTTCAGTGAGGGTTATCACGCGAGTCAATTTTTTCAACCTGTCTACTTCCTCGGTGAATAATTCCTATAATTTAGATGATAACATGTACAAAAATTCATGAATGTAGTATAAATGTACATGAATAAATCTGCAAAGTTTCAAAAAGATGTTATTTCGTTTTTAAAAAAAAATTCCCAAAATATAACTTCAAAACAGGTGGTGATACATTTTTATTCTAAATAATACATTCTCCGGTGAAGTTGCGGATGCATCGAGACAAAATGATTCTATTCAACGGTGAGAACATATCAATAATTCGTTGTCACTGTAGTTAAGTCTCTTTATGTCACACCTTGAAGTCTCAAGGCTATCCTGTCGACCAGTACAATGGACTGGTGAAGTTTGCGAAAACATTTTAAAAACACCCAGTACAAATTGTAACCTGTTCGCGTTATCGAATTTTCGATAATTCAAGACGAGATTATCGATCGAGTTCGTGGAGAGAGCTTGCTAAACGTTACCCGATGGCATTCGAGTCGAAATAACTTTAATACCTTAATATCAGGTTCGCGAAACGGCTATTGGTTTCGACTGGCAATGGAAGCGGTCGGGTGCAGAGAAGCCGAAGGTCGTTTGTATAGGTATCTCTCTGGCCGTAGTCGTGGCACCCTTCTTTTCTCCGCCACGAAAAGGCTCTTGAAATAAATTGAAAATGGCTGGTATCGCCCCGCTCTCGGATAAGTGATACCTACATCACCTACACGCATACCGACCGCCACAGAATTCCACGGTATTCTTTCACGTATTCGAAACGCGCATTCACAGGCGCACCCCAAATCCACGTGAATGGCTGATCAATTAAAAAAAAAAAAAGCGATGTTAAAACGTTATATGAATCGTCGTCGGCACAACCGACCAACGGAAAGGAGGAAAATTAAAATCGAAATAAAAAAAAAGGGCACCGTCCTTAACGGTAATCGAAATCGGCTGGAGGAGAATCGACGAATTAAATGGAACGGGTTCGGTTGACGATATTCCCGGCTGAAACGAATAAACTGAGCTATTTTTGTATGACACACTGTTTCTCAAGGAGTATACGACAAAATGATTGTACGCTGCTCAAAATGATTAGCGGATCACACACTGAAATAGTTCATTGGTCATTAATGGGCTGCGGATCTTTATGCAATTTAACGTACCCAACTATCTGAAAAACACATGTTTACAACCGTGAAAAAAATAAAAAGTACATTTTTTAAACATTTGCAGAATAAAATACGCTTTTATTAAAATTTCATTTCTATAACAGCAATAACATAAAAAATATTGAACTTTAAAAATGTATATTTGCATAAACCTCCGCAGTTTAGGCATTAAAGTGTTAAGTATTACGAATCTTGTAAATACTGTGCAGAGTAAATATTGAATGAAAATGTTGTAAAGTTAGATATTCAATGATATTTGACAGATAAAAAATGATTCAAAATAATGAATCTCTAATTGTTTTGTGCAGTACATTTCTTGACTGTCGATTGGTTAGGTTGGAGTCACGGTGACCCAATCGTTTGCTACCTAAGTAGGTTAGGCTGGGTTGGATTAACACTTTGATGCTTGTTGTCACATATACTCTCCGGTCCATGAGCATTGCGGCATTTGCTATAGTTGCTTAAAATAGTACACAGTGAACGATTTTTAACGATTCATATATGAGGTTAGAAGGCAAAGAGGGTTACATGCCTGAAGTAGGGTAATATTTCAGCTGACAAAGTTGATAAGGCACACCGTATACAGGGTGTCCGGTGAGGTATTCAACAAACTTCGCCCACGTGTTCAGCAGATCGTTCTGGACAAAAATATCACACACCCTGTAGGTCTATTTCATTTTATTAGTCAACCATATTGAAAATAATGTATTAAACATACATACAGTGAAACAATAATTCGAACGCATTTACTTTATTCTAATTTTCATTTTATATCAAATTTACAGGTAAAGTACAAATTGTCGATCTTTCATTTGTTGACATAACGTCAGTCATCGACATAATGAATTTTGCCATTGTATTTAAAGCATTATAGTTCTAATATGAATACAGACGCGTGCCGAATCATTACAAATAATTCATGACGTATACCATCACACTACTATAAAGTATTTACAAAAACTTTCATATTTATAATAACGATTGTAACTACTCTTAAACAGAATTCAGCTGCAGAATGTGTCACCGTGGCACGGTACGCGTTAAAAAAAATGAAACACCCGTTAGTCACGAACAAAGTTGACTCGCGGTTAAAATTAATCCGCATTCAAAACGTGTCCTTTCACGTTCGGAACGACTAATCAGGAATTCGGCAATCGCTCGTGCTTCTGTCACGACAGATGTTCCCGTTCATTATTTGATGAAATTGAGCTCGTCGAAAATTTACGTACTCCGCGGCCGCAGAATCATTTCGAAAATTCACAGATTGCCCGCCCCGGCTAATTTTCGGCGTGCACGCGCGTGTAATGCATACGTAAATGCATTCGCGCGACCGAACACACGCTCGTGCACTATACAGGGTGTTTCTGAAGCCGGCAACCTATTAGACGCCCCAGAAAATTCGTGAGGTTGTCGAACATTATAAAGAGAAGTAATATCGTTCTCTACCTTTTACAACATACGTTCATACGTTGAATGCCGCGGCGGTCACCGATGACCGACGCTTCAAATTCAATTTTATTAAACAACTATGTATTATTACAGAATTCCGAGCAATTTTCATATTATAACATTAATCTAGGAACATACAAACGCGGCTGAATACGCGAATACTTTTTTCCTTTACGATTTATATTAAAAACAGTAAATTACGTTACGTCTGACTGGGTATGGCTGTTTTCACTGCGGCATTCAACGTCTTAACACATTGTACGCCGGTAGATTTCAGCTGTTCAAAGCGTGAGTGCCGGCCAGGAATGAATATCTCAAAGAGAATACATTAAATACTTTTTATATTTTCACAAAATAGTATATAATATATATTCCAAGAAAATATACTATATTTTTACTGAATGTTCCCCATCTGCGCTTTAAAGAAGAACCGAACATGCATGCATACAGTAATAGCGGAATCCCGCATTATCGCCGGACTGGCGTATAATGTGTTAACACGTTCTCTGAGTTATATACCTCCATTCTGGGACTGATTATGTGAGACAGTGAGGGAGAAAGAGAAAGAATACTGTGCTATGGTGTAAGTATCCGATACTTGAGCCGCATAGTGTGGGTAACTCGGGAGGAAAAGTGCGAGCCGCCGTTGCTTGTGAGCAATCAGTTATGCAGCTCTGCCATAGTGGGTTAGAGAAAAACTTTCACCACAGACCATGCTTTATTTTTGTACTTTTGCACAATATACAGGATGGACCATCGGAATTTTACGATTTTCAAAATGAAATGAATAATATGAAATATAACTTAAATATTTATTTGTTGTTATATAATAATAGAAAACAGAACGCCATTTGAGTATATCACATCATATCACTCATTTTGTAAACAGAACATCCGTCAAATGTTCTCCATTTGTCCTACACTGCTCCAGTCTGTCACGTAGGTTCCGTATCGTGACTACGGCTCGGTACACAGAGATGTTCAGAATGGGACATGGGAGATGTTAAGAAACCCAGGAACATTAACGAATTCAAGACATGAAGAAATTGTAACCATATCATACAACATGGTGCAAAAAGCGGTACAGGCTTAGGATCATTGTCATGCTGAAATATCCAAAGTGGAGGCATTTTTCTTCGAGCATATGGTAAGAAGCGATTTTCACAGATGTCTCTGTACATGACATTGTTCATAGTACTCACGACTTGTACAAGTGACCAACTCCTTCAATGGAGAAAGCTTCCCACACCATAATGTTACCTCCATCGTGGTTCATAGTTGGTGTTTAACACCTAACGCCATTTCTGGTACCGATCGGACGTCGAATATAGTGTTTCCATTGTTTCCAAATAGATTAAATTCTGATTCATCAAAAATCTTGATCAGTCCAGTGTCGACATTTTTCGGCAAACTTTAATCTGGCTATCTTCTTCTTTTTGTTGGTTAAAGACTTTTTAATACTTACTCGACCATAAAGTCCAGTGTCGGTATTTTTAGCATTGGGTTATCCTATTCTTCTTGTTGACTGAATGTTTTTTAATACTTACTCGACCACAAAATGCAACATCGTGTAATATTCTTGACACCGTAGAGCAAATAATATTCTTGTAAAGCTGTTGCAATATCCGCAGTAGTCTTTTTTGGGTCTGCAACTGATTTACGCTTAATGATTCGATCAATGCTTTACTTTGTCTTTCGGTACCGTTCACTTCGTGGGCGAGCTTATATACCATATCCTACAAGGTACTTTATAATTATACCGTTTACTGTAGATTTATTACAATTTTGCATATTTCAACCGATTACTTTATTATTAATCGAACTACATGTCTTTCGTTTGCAGTATGCTTGAATAATCAGGCCTGAGGATCCTTAAACCCAGAAAAATTACATAAATGTTAAATATTACTTTAACAAATATAGTACAGTCCAACAACTTAGTGTTGAGGCCTGTAGACATTGAAAGACCTGTCTATAGTAACAACAAATGCATTCATATTAATCATTCTTCTCAATAATCGTACCTGAGGATACATTGTAACCTCAGTAAAAAAATCAGGTAACTATTGAATATCACTTTACGAATTACAGTACTATCTGACAACTTAGTCTCGAGACGCGAAGGCGTGACATGCAGAGATCTCACTGCAAAAGCGTTCATAACTCGTAAACGAAACGTTTCTGGGCAAACGTTAAACAGACCTTTTTTCATCCTTAAGGGGAATAGAATACACTTTGAATGTTTGATCTCCCATTTTGGACATATCCTGTACAACACGTGGACGTGCGATCAAGCGCGCGCGCGCACAGTATCACACGCACAGGAAAGCATGTGCGGGGGCACACGAACGGGAAGGTGTATTGAATCGACGAGTATCATGCAGTTGACAGCTAGAGCTAATTGAATCTTGACTCTATCTATCTGTCGACTCGAGCTGAGACTCGACTACCGGCGCCGCCGCGAATTGCATTTCCGTTCGACAGAATCGTTCGCGCTCGAGAATTCTATCTTCCCCCCTTAATCCTTTTCGTTTCCGTGGAAAACGCGCTCGGAATACGTGGAACCCTCCCGTGACCCCCAAAAACTGTTGAACCCCGATTTTCTGTAATTTCCTCGAGAAACGTTGAAAAATTTCTTCCGTCAAAATTTGTCGTCGTGTCGATGAATCGTCCGCGCCTATCACCTGACAGCGAAAAGTAATAAAATTTTATTGATCGTGGGATGTTTTTGTATTATTTTGGCGCGTAGAACAGATATTGGAGAAGTGTTCTCGACGTTTGTCGCTATGATATGTATTATCGACATTTATTAGTTTAAATGCAGTAGTACGTCAGCTTCGAAAGCTGTACAGCGTGGGTATTTATTTAATATTTCTATGTAGTAAGAGAAGTTTGTTTTAGCGAAAACGATGTTTATTTTCAAAAGTATGAACTATTGAGTCAAAAGGATTGAATGTTCGAAGAGGAGGGAATGTAGAGTGTGAAGTTCCTATTTTTTTTATATTTGTTAAAGGTTTTGCTGCTTCGTCTGTTTGAATTGACGCAAAAGCCGTGAGACGTATCTTTTTTCTTCTTCGATTCATCTGTTCAGAGGGCAAATACATGCGCACAGTATCTTCGATTTTCATAAAATTTTTTCAAGCTGGTAGTGTTTCGCGAGTAAAACAGAATGAGCTTTCCCAAATTGTTTAAATCTTTCGAGTTATTGATGATGAAAGTTGAGGATCAGGTTTTGTTTACAAAATCATAAGTCGAAACTGTTACAGATCTCAATGTGCAACGGACGTGGTTTTAGTCGTCAAGCTCTCATCATTTTTTTAAAAATGTGACGTACGTGGAAGACTCTCAAATTCATTAAAAAATTGCAAATATCTTATGAACTGTTAACTTTTCGAACATCTTACGTTTACACTTGTATACGCAGAATGTATAGTTGAATCGATTGATATAAACGAAAGTTCATGATTCCATTTAAAAATGAAGTGCAATTGTACTTTTCCAGTGCACTGGGGTAATTACAAAAAGATCAATTACGTAGGAAAATAGAGCTCATTACACTATTCAATTTTTCCCTCCGCCACTTTCTTCTATTTTAAATAAAACAGGGTCTACAACATATTCCAATAACTCGACTGATTCTGTATTCCCTATATCTGGCGCAAATAAAATTTTATAACTCAGTATCTACTGCGTGTTCCATCCTAATTTTTTCAGAGTACATAACTGAGGAAGAGTTGAAGGTATTTACAGAAAAAATTTCAACGCGAAAGAATATGCACTTCTGCAGGTGTTATGTTTATATTAACAGAACCATTCTTTATTTGAATTTAAAAAATTATTCCACGCGCGTTATATTTTTTTTAGTGAAAAATGAATGCGTTACAAGCAAAACCGTGTTTCTTGCATATGGATATCTACATATAATAGTTTTCGATTCACGATTATTTAAAGAGATGTCGACTCTAAACTTTCGTCATCGATAACTCGAAATTTCATTAAAGTCGAAGATGGTGTGTGGACCGTGATCACTTACAGGGTTCGCGCAGATATGATACAAAATGTTTTAAAAGAACCGTGAAAGCACGGCTGTGTACAGCTCCTTTATTGAGAACGGAAAATTCTTTTCAACGTAAATTGAATGGAAGATTTCTGTGCGCCACGGTATTCAATTACGTGGCGGATCAATGGGGAGACTCTCGATGAAGATTTCATTAAAAGAAAGCAAAATGTACACGACTAGAAATGCAACAGAGTACTTGCACATCAAAGTTCCACGATGCTTTTAAATTTTACTTTTATAGAGTCCTTTTGCAAATGCGAAATATAGTTTAAAATAATTACAAGTCAAATATTAAGTAACCCAGAACTTCCGTGCACTTCATTTTCTCCTTCAAAAATATTACAAAACTGTATCCAATACCGCGATTCGTTCATGCTTGCTTCGCGAGTATAAACTTGGAGCTAAATCTAGAGAAGCTGGCAAAAATATTTGTTGAGCTTTCGATATTGATATTGTAAGTGACGGAACAGTAAAAATGTGGTTTAAACAGTTTAAAAATGGAGTCGAAATTCTTGAAGACGCACCACGGGATGGACGACTCATCCTTGTGAATAACGATGAATTAAACCATATTGTTGAAGAGGATCCAACGGCATCGTGTAAAATTATCAGCAGGAGATTGAACGTCTGTGAAGAAATCATCTGGACACGACAACAGAGTCTTAGGAAGATGTACAAAGTAGGAAGATGGTACCAGAAACGCCATAGGGTTGCTGCATGCGTTTTGCTTTTTCTTCGTCACACAAATGAATCACTATTAGACCGTTTACTGACCTGATTGTGAGAGGAAAAATGGGTCAGTCATGAAAATAAAGAGCGACCCCTTTATTGGTTATCACCTGGGGATCCAGGCCCATCCACATCTAAAACCAAACTTTATGAGAATAAAATTTTACTGTACGTTTGGTAGACAAACGTTGGAATTCTTAATTTTTAACTATTGCAAAGAAGGCGAACCATTACAGCAAACTTATGTTTAACTCAACTCGAAAGGGTATAGGAAAACTTTTGATGAAACAACCAGGATTAGCAAATTGCTAGGGTGTTCTGTTTCTTTAAGATGATGTGAGACTGCATACTGCAAAACAGACGCTGCAAACAATTACTGAACTTGATTGGGAAAGTTTAATTCATCCACTATCTTCGTCAGACTTATCTCCAACAGATTATCATTTATTTTTATTATTGCAGAATTATTTGACTGACAAAAACATTGAAAACGATCATGGTGTAAAAACTGCCATCACATAAGTTTTCAATTCAAAAGATACGTTTTTCTGTAGGATGAAATATGCAAGCTTTCGTCAGATTGTGAAAAAATTATTGTTTATAATGAACATTCTGGCGCACCTAATACGATGGCCATGCAATAAGTAAAGACACGAACGGCTGTAGTTAAAGAAACATCTAAATAAGTAGTACGGTACTTTTAAAACCATAAGTTGGCATTCCTGTCATCAACTTATAACAGTTGTCTGACAACTATTAAAAAACAAATTATTAAAATATTAAAATAATCCAGACCTCGCTGCATCAGACTTCTTGTTTGGCCTCCTCAAGGAGTCATTACGTAGAGTCAAATTTCACAGCAACAAAGAAATGAACACGAATGTCCAAAACTAGCTTATTGTTAGACTCGAAAACAAAGAATTCTTTGCTGCTGGCACAAAACAATTAGTAGAACGATGGAATAAGTGTCTAATTGTAGGAACGGATTGTGTCGAAAAGCAGGTACATTGCCAGATTCATTGAACCAACCGTATTGAAACAACAGCTGTTTATCTCTTCACTCATTGAATGACCCTCGAATAAGAAGAAGATAGGGTGGCGACGCCTGAGGGTGATTCATTTACAGTGTAACCACGATCAAACGTAATATCAAAACGATGCCACGACCTCTCGTCTAACATCATTCAACGGTACGTGTCCCGATGGGGTTCTCTCGTAAACATCTAGGGGTGTAGAATCGAGGACGATAAAGGTACCACAGCGAAGAGAGAGAAAGACAGACAGAGGGGGTGTAAGAGAGAAAGAGAGTTCTCAGTCGGATTCTATAATCCGTACGATCTTTATCGTTAAATTCTGTACCCGTGGACCGATGCCTCGATTGCGCAATCAAGATGGCATCGAGAAAGGCATCTCTCGCCTTCGACTCAAACTACCAACAAGTATTTCAATATCCGCTCCAATATATTCCCATCGACCCTATAAACGTGTGTGCAGTTATATTGGATTCCCTTCCACCGCCGTTTCGCCTTCTCTCTCCCGCAGACGGTTTTTCCATTCTCCCGTCCTCCGTTTCCTTCCCTTCAAGGTGTACGTGTACCGTTCCCGACCAATCGGTCCTCGACACTTCGACGTACACACTCGTACCGATCTCCCTGTTCGCGTGGGAAATGTGCGTGCATGATCCAACCCCCCACGCGATCCTCCGTCGACGGATGGAGAAGGAAACCGCATTTAAACGTGTTTGGTAACCCTGTAAAAGATTCTCCATCCACCCGCGTTCTTTCGCCTCGAAGAATGGTGGCCCGAGGGATTCTTCGGGGAGGGACGTGACACGCGAGCTATAAGCGTTCCGACGGTGAAGCCGATGATTATTACGAGCCTTTTAATTTCCTCGTTATTGGCGGTGGTACCGCTGTTCCCGATCACGCCGATCATGGGCTTATATCTCTGGGAGAGATCTCGCGAAATAAAGTCGCGGGTGATGGGAATGATACCGAGTTAACGCTGTTGATACCAGTGCGAGAACTGTAATTTTGTATCGAATAATATTAACGGGAGACATCAGCCGATTGACACGAGTCGATTTTGAAGCAATTCTGATATGATATTTCACAGGTATTTTTTTTATTGGTAAACAGCCATGCGGAAGAGGTTGAAAACCACCCTCAATGTTGGGGTTGAAAATGTTATTTTATCGAACACCTCGGAAACTATTGGGTGCAGATAAAAGATTCAAATGTGAATTGTGTCTTTTTAAATGACGAACATTGTTCTGTAAGGAGATTTTCAAAAGATTTATTTATTTAAAAAATATATTAAAAATTAACTTACGTGTGCTACGTTTTTTTTCATAAAACGTTGAAAATATTATTTCTTAGTAGTATTTTATAATGTATATATTACAGCAGAATAAATAATTAATGTAGCTTTGTTTATCAATAAATGAGATCCAAAACTTGCGAAATTGAATGTTTACGAATTACTTGATCCATGTTCCGTATTCATAAGATGTTTAAAGTGTAGAGAGTAATATTGACCGTTCAAGGCCGTTGAATAGTTTCCCTTTCGTATCATTTAACACGTTGACTGCCATGACGGTCACCGCCACCACAAATTCTATTTAATTAAATAACTATTGACTTTTACTATATTCTGAGTAAATGTAACGTTGCAACACTAATATAAGTACGCATGTACAATACTGAATACTTAAACGTTTTTTCCTTTACGAGTTATACAGGACATTCAAAAAAGTTGGGGTCAAGCTTCAGGGGTATGCAGTACTCATCAAAATAACAAAAAAGGTCTTAATGAAAATGGGTTCGAGTGTCATTAGTTTTGGAGTTACAGGGTGTTATTCTTCACTTTACTTCTGTATTATTTATTAATACTTTGAGTGCCACGTCACCCATATTTGGGAGACACAAAAATTCAATCAATATTTATTTGATTATGTATAGTATTAATGTATATCTTTAATAAAGTTTAATAGTAGCAATGCAAAAATTATGAAAGCTATTGATATTATTAAGTACAATTTATAGTTATATTACTTTTATATAAAAATTTAGAAAGTATGTCATTTTCAACTAGTGCAGCGTGGCACTTAAAGTGTTAATTATGGTGTATTCGTACACAAATTCCGAAATGGCGGCTATGCATTTGATGTATGGTAAAGCAAATGGCAATGTCAGACAAGCTGCACGCCTGTATCAAGAAGTTTTTCCGAACCGTAGGCACCCTAACTAGTCAAGTATTCAGCACCATATATCAACATATTTTATAACTAATGGAAACATCTTGTAACTCTGAAACTAATGATATTTGGACCCATGTTCATTACGGCTTTTTTGTTTGTTTTGATAAGTACTACATACTTTTAAAGTTTGCTCATAACTTTTTTGAACGCCCTGTATAGAAAAGAGAAATTTATGTTGTGTCTGACGAGCGATGACTGTTTTCACAGCGCCAGTCAGCGCATTAATTACTTAAATTTAACTTTACCGTGATTCCATGTCTCAGAATCGTTAACTTGGCCTACCACATCAATAGACACATGAGAAATTATAAATAAGTTGATTGCACTTTAATTTACAATCGAACAATTGACCTTGAACCGTCAGTACTTCGTACCTCCGCTACGGTCAACTATAAGTCACACGGTCAATGATGCGTTAACGTGAGTCCATATTACGTATCATTTCATTGAATTCTCGAATCACATACACGCTTCCACGTTACGTGTCCAACAATAAAACGCTGCGGTACCGTATAATGCAAAAAAAAAACGCTGAATGCGGTCTGATGGCCGCGGATAATGATCTGATAAATATTTCACGGATTAATTAACCTTCTGAGGCTGGAGATCGGCAAAGATACGCGGCGGGCTAACAGATATGAAATAATTCGTCTTATTGTCCACAACCACCTGGGCACACATTAAAATCGAGCAACCCCCGCTCGTCCTCCTTTTCTACCTTTCCCTTTCTCTTTCCTTCTCACGCACTCCGTTCTTTGTCTCGATTCTCTCTGTCTGCACGGCCTCGTGCAATCTATAGACACGGGTCGCTGCTTATTATACTAATATGTCCGTCGTGTGTGCATCGTGGTGCATCATCGTAAAAAGGGTTTTCTCGTTCGAAACTAATTGTTCGGCCCCGGTTCCCCGGGCAAAGAAACCGAGTGATACGGTCGGGGCTGGTTTTTCACCTCATTTCAACCGCTGCGCGCGAGCAAGCGATCAAACGGGCCACCCCTTCTTATCCGTGAATCTTTTTGCACGGTTCGGTGACTTTTCGGGTACGAACTCGCCGACCGGATACCTACGAAAGGCACGGCCGAACGTGAAAGTGGTTCGCGTAAGTGACGAGGCGATCCTTCGATCAGAACAGGAATCGAAATTCTGAATGGGATAATCGAACAGTTAGGTTCTGTTGGAGGAATTTCGTGCCGGATGCCTTCCGGAGGAATCTGAAAATCGAGTATCTTCCGGAGTTGTCGAGGTAGCTGGTTCCGTCGCTGAAATCATAAGAACTGACACATCACGACTGATGTTCGAGGATCGAAGGGTCAAAAGTGAAGCAATTGACTGGAAGTAGTTAGGATTGATGGAATTGAGGTTGAATGGGTGTGGGATTCATAGAAGTGTGATTAACGAGTTACGCAGGTTTGCGTTGCAGGATTTTTGACCGATACGGGACAATCAGAATTAAGAGCGTGAGTTTCAGTATACATGTATAATCATGAGCATGAGGGTAAACATCTAAAAGAGAGTGTAAGAACATAAATATGAGCACGAAAAAGAGCATGATCATGAGCACAAGCTGAAGCGCAAGAATGAGGATGAAGATGAGCATATGCATTATCATGAGTATGAGCAGGGACATGAGTATGTGTACAGGCACAAGTATGGGAATTAGTATGAGTACACGTTTAAGAGCATGAACCTAAGCAGGAGGGTAAGTATGAACATCATGAGTGCAATCGTGAGTATTAGTGTGTGCATAGGTATGAGTTCATATGTGTGACAATAAGCATCAGACTGAGCACGAGCACGAGCATGAGTTTGAGTTTGAGTTTGAGTATCTGTGCCTCAGCATAAGCGTAAATATGAATAAGTAAATACGATATAAACACAATTATGAGTGTAACATGAATATGTAAATATGAGGTGTATTTACAATGAGCTTTGGTGTGAAACAATTTGTCAAGGTCGCATACAAATCATCAGAGTAGAAAATGTCAATGAAATTAATATAATTAACACTTTGTTGCTAAGTGACACAGCGCTACTATGCATGCGCATAGTAGTGACAACTGGTACTTGTCATGTACATTGGTCACGATATCTTTATATTTTATTGTACAAATATCGATACATTTGTACGAAACTTTATATGTTGCCCCAAAAACGCATAAATGGCACAAGGAGAAGCTTAATATTGAAAAGAGCAGACTACGTCAGTGGATACCAGGTGTACCTTAGCAAAAGTGTAGAAATGTGTCTAACATAAAATAGAATCAGAAGAAGAAAACAATACAACAGATTAAAGAGAAAAACAGTAAACTGCCTCGGTGACGTCTCATCACGTCAAATCCAACTGGAGAACAAGTCGATACTTGGCGGCTGAAAAAGAACACCGCTGGGAACAACTCGGAAAGAACACTTTTACGAGTATTCAAACCTCCGGGATGAAAGAAAACTAAAGACTTTCCCACAGGATTTCAGCGTTTAGTCTATAACGAAAGAAAGGGAAAAAAAATGGTAACGGATAATCGGAAATGGAAGAAGTGCCCGGAGCGTGGCTTTGCACGATCCGTGGTTATCGACGAGAATGGACGCGTTCTACTGGATCAACCGCACAATGAATCCAATCGGTGAAAGGGTTTTGCAATCGTACCCACGTCCACGGGGTATATCTGCAGGGGATACAGGTACCTTTAGGCATGGTTCCTTTTATAAGTGCCATTATAAGTGCCATTTGAGCATGCCTACACCCGCTTTGTCCGTGATTTTCAAACTAGTCATTGTCCTCTCGTTATTGTTTGAAAGGACACGGGATGACAACCCCACGGTTAAAAAGCATCCCCCGCCCTCCCCTTCCTCAGCGATCGACGCGATTTTTACGATGCAGTAACGGTTTTCATAAACGTACCATTTTTTTTTTATTAATTTTCTGTGCAAGACGGTGCCGTCCATGCTTGTTTAAAAGATTATAATTATTGCAATGTGTACAATAGAACTTCGATTATCTTACCACGGGTCAACCGAAAATTAGTCACCCTATATCGTTTGCAGGCGAAAATTATCGTTAAGGATACTGTGTGCCCGAGTTTAGACTATTCTGCTTTTTTTCTATTTTAAAATAAAATTATCTCTTCTCGTTAAAATTGTTGTATCGCTTCGTGAATCTCCCTTGCTAGTATCTTAACATAAAGTACCATAGCTTCTATAATACAGCGATTAATGATATAAAATATGAACATTAAGTTCGTTGCATCTATCTGAACGTACTAACGGATTTAATTTATTGAAATTTATTGTTATATGCACATGCAAATTGCCCGAACTCGCAGCTGACAATGTGTAAACATATTTCACACCGCATACTTCACTGCATTAACATTTCGCACTTACAAGCACTTACACCCCCGTCCATAAGTCACCAGACACTTGCTCATTTTAAAAAAAATGACTTCTGGTCCGTGGATACAATTCCTTGGTTTGATTTTATTATTTTATGTTGTTATATTTATCTATTTTACATTAATACAGTATTTGAATGTGATACTAATAATATGCACCAATAATTAAAATAAATGTTTAAAAAAAATGACTACGCGTAAGGATGCTGCTAATACATTTCGAACAAGGTCAGACGATAGTGTGCACACACTTTTCGTTCGCTCTGGAAGTTTTGCACAAAGTCAAAGAAAGACTTATGGAAGAAATTAGAAGAAGATTGAAAAGAAATTACTTCCGAAGTATTAAAACCTTTGCTCGAAAGTATGACGCTATTGGTTCAAGTGATCATATCTGCGTGAAGTGTGTACATCAGTGAGAAGAAAATATAAGATTAATTACTCATTTTTGGTAAGAACTTTAGCATATGATTTGAATTACATATTCTCTACATTATAAACAATTAATAAGTGCTAACTTTGTTTCATAATGTAGGTCATTTCACGCTGTAAAATCGTCCACCTCCTAATCGTACTGATTGTGACTATCCGGTGACTCAAGGACGGCAGTGTACATAATCAATTACACTGAGCAATTCTATTCGGTATTGACATTTTGCTACTGAACAGGAGACTGGGGATATTCGCAAAAATATTATAACGGTATCTAATAAAACTGCGTAAAAAGACTTATGGACTTTTACGTGACCGGCGGTTAAGCGATGACATGGAAAAGTCGTATTTTTACGCGCCCGGCGCAGTATGTGTTAATATTGAGCCTGGTACCCTTTAAAAATCATTCGATCGGTGTAAATACCTTTTAAACAACCCCCTCGGGGCATGAAGCGCGTCTGGTCCGAAAAGAACCGATTGAACGTGTCCGTAAGGAGGATCCTCCGAAGACGTCTTCCAGCGAGGATTCTATTCCTGACGGGGATCATTCGATTCTCCGTATTCTTTCTCTGTCAATCAGCTGTGACTCACAATGGCGACAGCGACACATTGTGTAATTCGAAATGAATGCAACGAACGCGGAGGCCCCCCGGAGGATAATGGTTTCACGACAGGTCTCCGCGTGTACGTTCAGGCATTACCGTAAGAAAAACAGGACCTGGTGTTTTCCAAATCGAACAATGGACCGGCACGGACACATGGTGCGTGTGTTACGGCCGGATATCTCGTTACACCGTAATCGAGGAATAATCGATCGCAAAGTTGTAGCACAAGGCAAATTGCTGGGCGTGGTGAGAACGATCCAGGAAACTCGAGAGGGCAAAAGACAAGGGCCGAGCGAACGCAGCGAAACGACCAGAGGAAATCCGAGATTTTTCTTCCTTTCCACTCCCGCGTACCCCACCACCGCCCCGACCTTTTATTTTTCTGTGGCCACGGCCATGGTAAAAAGGTTTTTATTCAAACCCCCGTGTGTTCACCCTCGATCGAGCGCCGCGCGTGTGCTTCCACTGGAACGGACGTAACAAAGATTCACTTCACGGACACGGAGCTTTTAACTGGGTTAATTAGGGGATGAACCAGAAGAAGGTCTGCTCGATTGTTCGTGGAAGCTGTAGCAGTTTCACGGTGTGGGCGGAGTGAAATTCGAAGCGATCGAATCTCTTGAAGGTATTGATGAAGATATACAAAATTAGGTGTGTCTTGTACACCAATGTATTATTGTTTTATGAATATTTTGTGAATGTGAACGTTTTAAGGAACTCAAGTAATATGTTCATGTTCATTAGTTACGTGGCTAAGTTTAAAATCAGTTTTAGCTAAACTCAGTACAGTCGACCGCCGTATAATACTGTAATGTACTCGTCCCTTATCCATTCATAACACCACGCATATGGAAATATTTTCCAGTTTCCATTTTCTCTACAATCACAAATATACAAACACTACGTCATCCATAACCGCAAATACTGCGTCATCTATACCCATCCAAAGTCATCCTAGCCTCTGTGTCATACCGAAGTCCTGCCCTATCCTGTCATCCACTCTCTTACTTCTGAAACCCTTTAAAAACCCATTGCATTTCCTTCGTCGAAGCTATTGCTATTCTAAAAGGTAACAGTCTTGTCAGTGAGAATCCAAACTAGCAGTAAACGTTGTTATACTCTAGATCAGCGGTTCTTAACCCTAGTGCGTTCTTCCGTTCGACTATACACTTAAGGTTTTTGGATAAAGAATGCCCCGAATGTATGGAACTCATATTTTCAATTCTATAGTATAATGAGAAGACTAAGGAACCTAGAAATAGCCAGTCGCATGTATTATAACGTCATCATTGCGAAAGTTTTTTAAATAAGTGAAGACGCGATGGGTCCAAAAAGACCCGAAGGCCGCCCTAGGATTAAACTATGGTCGCGGACCCTCGGGGGGCACACACGCAAGTGAATGACTGAGAGAAAGCACGTGATATTTGTTGCTATGGATACGCGTTTAACGCTACGGCTGGACGCAGTGTCAAATGCACACATCATAAGAACAAAGAAAAAACGAACGCCAGCAGATCACATGCATATTTAATAGGAGTGTGTGTATTTATTTATTTATAATAAATCTCTTCTCTCCGAATTTGAAGGTTCTTGATGAGCAGTTGATGCGTGTTTTAAACATACATATTTGAGGCACTTTACGGATTTAAATTTTGAGTTAAATCTTAGGGGTCCGTGACAACAAAAAATTATTTAAAGGGAGTCCGTGGTATACAAAAGGTTAAAAATCGCTGCTCCAGATCTTAGTTTAATAAAACAGTTTGTTAAAACGATAGTTCGTTTTCTTCTTGTGCCCATTACAATATGGGTTCGTTTCGCACGGATTCATACCGCAAAAATAGCGGCAGAGTTCGTACGACACTGTATATACACGGTGTTTACGGCTGTATGTTTACATCTTCACAGTGTAACGAAACGAGATGCGTTCACAAGAGATCGATAGAGCAGGTATAGTAGAAAAAAGTAAACAAAGCTGGTATCAGAGGAATCGGCCGCAACGAAGCCACAAAATCCATGTTTGTACAACCTATGTGATCTGTATAACACAGATTCATATAATACGAAACGTATCCCCCGTGTTACACAGGGGTCTACTGTATATTGTATTCATACATAACAGCACAGACAAGGAACTAAACAAAATGTGTTATTCGACTTATTGTACTATATAAAAATGTTTTTGCTCGTTACTCTTCTTGCGACATTTTCTATGCCTTTATTTATTTTGAATGTTTTAGAAACTGTATTTTATGTCATAAGATTAGAAAATAGGAAGTTTGTGATATATTCACTTCAAGGACACGGAAATTTTAACTGGGTTAATTAAGGGATGAACCAGAAGAAGGTCTGCTCGATCGTTCGTGGAAGCTGTAGCAGTTTTACGGTGAGGGCGGAGTGAAACTCGAAGCGATCGAATCTCTTGGAGGTATCGGTAAAAATAGAAAAAATTAAGAGTGTCTTTCATCTGACGTGCGTAACTTATGAATGTGAAAATAAAGTTTTGTTTTTAAATGTATTTTCATTTATCATACATATAAGAAATCGCATACAGAGATTTGCAATCTTCATAATGAATTATTTTGTCGAAATTTTGAAGTCACTTCTCTTCCAAATTAAGCAACACAATTAATATGTTGATATTCAAAAGTTACGTGGCTATTATTCTGAAGAATAGATGTAATCTGTTTCAGTCAAATACTTGTTAGTCTGCTATACAAAATAATCTATCTAAAATAAAATGTTTGCGAGGTCGACTTATGCCACTTTCAAAATAAATGTATGTATAATTCCACTTAATGTTTAAACTTCTGTTGACTCAATCGCAAGGATTTCCAGAGGCACTGATAATCAATTTTTCTAGACAAAAAGGCCATATCCATTTGAAATCGAAATAACTTTGATTCTTGGCTATTTTCAAAAGGAAAGATTCTTATATGGATCATCAGATAACGTTTTAAGTTTCTCTTAAAAAATCAAAATATGACGTAGAGAGTGAAGCACGCGATTACCTTAAATCAGTAGACATATAGTGAACACCAGCACATAGTTATTATCGTCTTTCATTTAAGATCTTCTATCATCAATATTCATCGATATATTTCAAAAATATTTAACCCATTGCTGTTTGGCAATTTTTTGACTAGCTACTCAAACACTTTCTTATGACTCCAATCTGAAAACTAAAAGTTTGGTGCGGCACTTCGTGTTAGAGACGAATAAAAAAGTATCTTGGAGTAACCAGTATGGCGAACTAAGCAATGTTTACCCTAACAATAAGATGCGGCAGTCAGTAGAGTGCAAATAGTTGAAATGAGAACGGTGATCACGTTGAACACGCAACATCAACTACGATGAGAACAATTTTATGATCAAATTTTTCTTATCTATCGGACAGCCCACGATCCCTGTCGGCTGATTAGGGGCAGAAAACGAGAAATACGAGTAACCAGTATCCTTGTCGATCACGGATATCCGTCTCTCTCGTATCTCTTTCCTTCTCGCAACAAGAGCGGTCCTCGATCATCCTCTGTCTCTCGTCAATGCATCCGCGGGGACTTCCGCGATTCCTGAATAGAAATCTCCATGGCGGTTGACAATGCAATACGTGGACAATTGCATAGTCTAATGGATCCTGCCTCACATCATCGTAACTTATACGTACGTGTCGTTCGTGAAAACGATATCGACAACGTCCATTCCGCGTGTCTTCCTACCGTTTCGCAAAAACGAGATCGACATTCTCTCTGTCCCTATAGCAGACGTGTCTTTCCGCTGTCATCATACTCCACCGCGTCTCTCCCCTTCTTCTTCCTTGCGCCACCGTTTTCGCGTGAATATCAAACGAAAAAAAAAAAAAGAAAAATATGTACGAGAGAAGAAAATAAAATGAAAAAGAACCACGGAACCCTGTCTGCGTCTGAGTACCTTCCGCCTCGCGGAAGTGAAAATTTATTCCACCGTTTGGACTGGCCGTTGCGTGCATCAATCAATACGAAATCCGCATGCCGGCAGGATGAATTAATTAGGTCGGTTCGGTCTGGCATCTCTAATTCGTCGCACGGTTTCGATTCGGGCTGGTTTAGCCAAATTTCGATTCATTCCCTGCCGTCAAATATTTCTTCGTCTCTGTATGTACACTCCCGCTCATAAGTCATAGGACACCTACTCAAATTTCATAAAGGCTTCAGAATGTGATTGGAATTTTTAAAACGTCTAAAAGTAAACAGTCTTTTTTCATATCTTACATAAGTAACTATGTGGTATGGTAACAAATGCTGGCAATAATTTACTCAAAACCTTACCAAAATCATCAATAATAATTGAAGCTTCTTTTCGTCTACATGCCCTCCGTGTGCCTTAAGGTCCGCTTCCACTACTTTTGGCATCCTAGCAGTTAGTTTTTTATAATTTCTGCATTAATGTTTTTCTATTCTTTTTGTAGAATGTTCTACAGCTCTGCTCGTGACTTCGGACAGTTGTCGTGGTTTCAAAGAACGAAGAGAAAATTCCGTCCGCATTGATCATAGCAGAACGTGTTTCCAATACTTCAGATATGTTGTTCATTGTTTAAAACATTTGAACGACTAAACTTTTTATTTTCATATACTCAACTAATATTGAACATGTACCCGTAAATACACACAGCGATAGAGTTATAATTTAGATAATTTACATTGTATAATTATAGTTTGTCAAAACGTGTAAGTGTTTCATGAATTTTGAGCGAGAGTGTATTTTAACTTTGGCCGGACGCTTCAAAAGTGCAATGCACTGGGTGCACGAGGCCAAACCTAATACGGAAGTATTAGGTCATCTCATGTGTAGACTGCGGATGTTTGTGCAGATATACATTTCTAGACTTCCATGTTTCCTAACTTAACGCAGCTAAATAAATGAAACTTCAATAACGCTGTATCTGCTCCTTGAAATGTTCAAAATATGTAATTTTTGTTTTGCCAAGATAAATATCCATCATGCACCAATTTCGATATATTAAATTGCACAAACATCCGCGGTCTACTCATAAGCAATGTCGGTTTTAAATGTAACCTCAAGCGTAAGTAATTCAGCGGATGCAGTTATTTTGAATTATCTATCCATTGAATATTAATTTTGATATCCTTGTTCCACTACTTTAACAGTTCTTTAACTCCATTTTGAACAAATTTCTGTATAGTTTCAAAACAATTAATTCAAAGTCTAACAATTTTAGCGCTGACCGTGTCCAGAGTAGCCTAACTTTAGCAATTGGACAAGAGCTGCTTTTTTTGGAACGAACGTTTATTGTGCGAAAAACATAACAATATTTACAAGAGAATGCAATAAACTAAAATCGAGTAAAAGTGTAATCTTGACACTATCTGATTTTTATGGTACTTAATGCTACTTGTAACTATCTGGTGCTAAGATTACTTACTTGAACTGTGACAGCATTTATATTTGTACACGTAATTATACGTATAGTCTTTGACACTGTATTATCAATATTAACTGCATATTTGTCTCTCGTGTCGGGATTAGATGGACTGAATAATTATAAAAATTAGTAGACAAATCGCATGTTTTGGTTTTCTTTGCTGATGCTGCTATCATATTCTATTAATTTTTTGCAATGTTTTCTAATGTAAGGACATAATAAGAGAGACGTGTTCGCTTTTTGTAATAGTTATTTGCTGTCTAGTAAATGATTTAGGTGAAGTATAGCCCATTAGGGTCTGTTTTGTTTTTCCAAAATACAACAAGAGCTGGTGTTTCCTACATAGCAATGCCGTTGACCTGACAAATATTTAATTACGTTTGATCGTGTCCTCGATTTCAGGCGATGCTCCAATATTGCGGTCTGTCGGAATGCTTTGTTTCATTATACACCGGGTGTCTCAGAGTTGAACGATAAAACTGTGTCTATTAGTTCTAGAAATCGAAATAAGACAAAAATTTTGTAGGGGTATAAGCTTGAAAATATTTTATTGTAGAATTATAAGACGAAGGCAAAACAGGTTTAGTGTTGATGCATGCTCGACGTAACAGCAATATCTTAACATGTTTCTTGAGCCTATATTTATTCCTCGAAATCAACACATTGCCAATTATTCAGGTAGGTCTTCTACTTTGTGCTCTTGAGATAAGCATATGATAATGTGTTTCAGTAAATTAAATCCGTTAATACACCCAAATAAACGTAATGAGTTTAATTGAACGAGTTCGACGTATTTCAATTTAAAACTGTGTCCATCAGGATTCGACTCTATTTAACTATAGTCGCATCCTGCAAAACGATCTCTACATGCTAAGAACGATTATAGTCGTCCTCTAAGAAATGACCTATAGAAATGACCAATTTTTTATTTAAATTTCACTTTTTTGTCAATTTTTGGTCGTAATGAAAGGATTAAAAACCTCGCATGCAATTATTCTAGGTTTGATATCAAGCACTTTTGTTGTACACCAAACAAAATAAATACTTTCACGAGCATCCTTAGACCCCAACGAAATGATTTATATTAGCAAGTACATACTGAGCTCGATCCCATCACTGCATGGTACCTTCAATCGAAAGTGCATCAGTGAAAAGATCGAACGTTCAACGAAATACATAATGAAGATCATTGGCTGAGAGTTTAAAAGAGAAAGAAGAAGAAGAAGAAGAAGAATCGGAATGGACTTGTTCACCGGGCTCTCTTGTGTACGCGTGGGCGGTGCTCCGTTCCCCTATCCTTCTTTCGCCAACAAAAACGCCGCGAGACCCTCGACATTTTGCGTGCTCCGCGTACTTTACAGCTTCTCCTTGCGTTCAAACGCAACCGAGAGGATCATGAAGAGAAACGGGGACAGGGAGAGACTTCGAACCTTTCGTTTCGTGGTTGGACGCGAAGGAGGTACGCGGAGATGGTTCGGGCAGTTACGGCATTATATACCTAACAGGAAGAGAGACAAAGCGAACAAAACACTGTCGGGGCGTCGCTCCGCAAACACAGCGCCCCAACGTCCAGAGAGACTGAGAGAAACAGAGAACGAGGGAGAGTGAGAGAGAGAGAGACGGTGGAACTAAAACTTGGAACAAAAGTCCTCACTTTTGTTCCCTGGAAAGTTTTTCGAATTATGGCCGGTGGCGGAGAGAAAGACGAAGGAAAAGGAGGACGACGCCGAGAGAGGATTCTCTCCTGTGATTTATATCTCCGCAAGGTTTCGGAATTATTAAACTTTCCGGGGCCACCGGAAGAAAGGAGGTGAAGGAAAGATGGTCACGATGGCGGAGCTTCCCTCGGCGAGAGCTTGTACTGTAATTAAGCCGTTTTCTAATGAAGATTGATCGGTCAATTAGCACCGTTGCCCTCCCACCCTGTGTCGCTTCTCTTATTTAGGCTGGGGACACGCGAGCGTTTTGGTAACGTCCGTCGCGACGGACGTTTTTGAAGTAAACGCACGAGCGTCGGTACTCTGCCTTGGCCTGCCAAAAGAAATTTGAGAAAGCATCGATGCGAATGAGGTCGTTGCATTTTCTTGCCTAACTTACAAAATATGATGCTAAGTTAGGAAAAAAGGTAACAATAATAACGAAATAATGCAAATAACAGTAAATAATAGTAAAAATGTTTCGATTAGTAAAACGTTTGATATCAAAAGCCTTGGGAAAGTTCTGCAGTTGTTAGATGTTACTTCTTGCTGCGAAAATTCAAAAAAGTATGAAGCGGGTGATGACGTGGGTCGTGGGTCTCTATCAGAAAAAGCATTATTTTGAGTGGGTGCACGTATTGTATGTGGAATCCACAGAGTTTGAAAAAGCTGCACAGTTTGTACACGGAATATAACTTTTTGATCTGTATTTAAACTTCTAACTGTAGGAAGCAGTGAATAAAGGATGACCAAATGACCCTTGATCCTCAGATGTCGAGTCCAAGGAAGAACCCTTGAGAGGTGTCTTCTGCCGTGCCCTGAAGCGGACATCGACGAAACTTTCGCGTGAACAGCCACACTTATCTCAATATAGTGCTAAACATGGGTTGTAATATAAGTATAACAATATATTTCTATAACGGACGTTATTTAAAAGCTCGTGTGTCCCAGTCTTAAAGCGCTCTAGTCGTCCCGACGGAGGATTTGTAGCTTTACACGTTAGATTGACGAATAAGGATCTCCATCTTGGAATTTGAAGAATTTTTCTGTTTCCTTGGCGAGGCTAATTTGTTCCAACTGGTTGAAACCGACCTGCAGTGATAATGCTTGCTTTTATTCGATTGTTTATGAAGAACTAGGAAATGTCGGACAAGTGTATGCAGCAGGACTACCTTTAGGTAAACTTGTAAAGAGAGATCATAACAGTGGGATCACCAACATTAGTGAAGTTTTTTGAATGAATAAATGTTCGAATATTTAATCGAATTTGCGATATTTGCAATTATATTCAATTCTTTGCGGTTAAAACATTTAGTATCGAACGATGTGTCACGTGCACCTACACAATATTATTTTATCTTATAAAATTTTTACGTTTTGCTTTATTTTCATGAACATTTTACTGATTTGAAAGGAAGATACCCTTTACTGATTTTAGTAAAAAATTATACCTTACAGTTTTTCTTGGTACCATATTTGTTTGAGACAATTTGAAGTAATTAAGCAGTGTCAGCCTGAGTGCCGGAAATATTCCAGGTTCCGACCGCAAAGGGTTACTGTCTACCTGTACGATAGTGTTCTGTTTCGATTACAGTAACTCCAGGGAGATCTTACTGCCCTTTTGACTCTGGGGATTGCTGCCACTTCTAAGAAATTTAACCCTTTGACTGCTTGGCACATATATACGCTCAGAGAAAGTTCATTTTAGCCTGCGGGAGTATATATAGGGTGGTAAAAAAAGGGTTCAGAACTTTGAGGGTAGAGTTACTACTTAAGGGTAGAATAGAACTTCAGGGTTAGAACTAAAATGTACCCGTCAAAAGTAAGAAAAGAGTCCTAATAAACATAGTTCGCAAAATTAATATTTTCAAAGTTATAAACAATTTTGCCTTTCTATGATTAAAAAACCACTCGTTCGAATGCTTCGCAGATACAACAAATGGAATAACAATTCTCGCAAGTAGCACTCGAGACTCTTGAAGTGAAACTCGCCTATTAGCATTGATTGCTGAGTAAACGTTGAATTTCATTCAATCCTCAATTGTATCATCGATGGTTTCTGATTTCAACGAAAAGCTTACGGACCGTTCCTTCCGGTTAATTACCCGGTCCGCGAGCTTTTCATCGTCCCGGTGTCGAAGTTGTAATACTGGCAAGGTGGAATGGAATGGTCAGTATAACCGAGCGAGCCGTAAAACACTTCGATTGTCCATTAACAAGCAATTAAATCGCTGGTAACGAGGTACGATTCAGGGCTCGAGTTGAGTTATCCCTGAAAGAGATTAAAAGCTGCCACTTGTGAGTCTGGACGAAACCACCCTTTTGCGTTTCCCTCGTTCTCTCTCCCTTTCTCTCGTTCACTCTCTGCCCCTCTCTGTCTCTCTCTCTCTCTCTTTCTGCCTTCCATGCTCCCATTCACCGCATCCTCGTCTCTGTTTCGCATCTCACCCCTCGACCGTCGGCTGGCCACAATGGAAGGTGGGAAGCCTCTCTCTATGGATCACACAATGGATATAGTATATCAAACAAATTCGACCCCGCGAAATTATTGGCCACGGTAATCCCACGTTGCCGGCCATGGACGATAGTTCTGCTAGCATCAGGGTCGGCACGTGACCCGCACCCACAGGACAAGGGGCTGCGAAACCAAGCTGAAAACTCAGCCGTGAAATGCGAAGACGCAACGTCAAGCCCTCCCACTTATTAATATCCTTTCGACTCTACCCGTATTTCTTTCGTTTCTCGCAACGCACCGCTGAAACGGACACTTGTGTCGAGCTTCTTCTTCGTTGGGTGATACGATAGAAGCCTGGTAGTTGCATGAAAAAGGGGCTGAAGATACAAGGAACGAGATTCATGCAATCAACGAAGTAACCAATCGGTTGCGATAAGACTAAAATCCACGCTTCTCCTTCTACTATCGCTTTTCATTTTGTTTATTCGTAACTAAGCGAACGTCTCCACCATGTGTTGGCGGAGTGCTATATACGAGATTCACTTGCAAGTATCGAGAGTGCAACTATCGAGCTTCTACTGTAGCTCACAGGGAAGGCTACCCAAGTGGTTGTTGCAGATTTTAATGAGCTTTTGCATGTTGACAAACCTCCCTGACTACGGTTTTGGGCGTAAACAGTAACCGGTTTAAGAGATATTTAATGCAAAAAGAAACTCTGCGTAGCAACCAGCGACTAGTCGACTGCTCTAAGCTCTTCTACTTGAAAACACCTCTTATAGCAGAGTAACCCTATCAGAATTTTAACATTAAATATCTTTTAAATTACTGATCATCTACGTGATTAATCATCATGCAAAAGCTCATTAAAATCTGAGATGACCACTTCGGTAGCTTTCTGTGTCAGTATGTGAGCTAGCCTCGACATAATACCGTCAGCAACGAAATGCGACGTGAAGCAGATTCGACGTAGGGCCGCAAAACTGTAATTATAACACTGTAGTAATTAGACTACGGAAGTTTATGAAATTTAATATATCCAAATTGGTGCATGATGGACATTTACTAACTTAGCAAAATAAAAATGACATATTTTTTAACATTTCGAGAAACAAATACAGTCTTGTTGAAGTTTAATTTCTTTAACTGCATTAATATAGAAAATATGGAAGTCCAAAAATGTATATTTGCACAAACAACCGCAGTCTACTAATAATGTTAACCCTTTGCTCACGAGAACTTTTGTAAGTGTACCTACCTGTAGGTCGAAGATATTTCCTGTATGAAATGAGATTACCTACTGAAGGATTAAATATTAGGTGTTAAGAAAAGAAAGTATTTTATATAAATTTTGTTGGCATTATTTGAGAATCATAATATATAACAATATGGTTCAATTATTTTAACTAATAGGAAGTAGGAAAATATACACAACGACGGTGAAGATAATGAAAATATTTTTTGCCTCAATTTAGTTTACGATAATCGTTAATTTTTTAAACTGTCCTACAAGAAAAAGTTAGCTCACACTTTGCAAAAGCTTCAACCCTGAGGTTAGCGTGTCAGGTTGAAATGTCCACGTTGACTGGACTCCCCAATCGAATGTAAGAACACTTGCCGAAATTGCAATAAGTTTATCTGTTACAAATTATGATGTTAAAATAAGTTCTAATGAGGATGGATGCCGCGTAACCCGGGGCCATTTGGTCTAAATGACGTGTTTATGTCATTGGCTTCCTGTAATTATAGAAAGACTTAATATTGCGTCATCAGCAACCCGCTATGACATACTAAAAGGCGTAGTATTACCTCAGTGGTTGCGAAAGTGTTGGCAATCTGAAAATTGTAAATTGGGTAAACATTCACTGGCATAGAATTAACTATTTCAGTGCCGGCTACCAATATATTATAATATTATTTACTGAATATGTTTCTCGAGCGCAAATGGTTACACGCGTTTAATGTCACAGTGAAAACTGCCATACCTAGTCTGGCACGTTATAAAATGTTGTTACATGAACATAATATTAGATTTAATATGAATATATTGAATTATACGATAGTATACTTATTATTTTTTATTCCATTCCCACTATTTTAATATAAACAAAGTAAAAATTGTTTTATGGCTCAGATAATGACCTTGAACAACCTGATTTGGCTGCCTCTACTATGATCACCGTAAATTTAGTCGTTCCCCCTAGTTTCAAGCTTCGAAGTTTCTTAAATTACTCCATAGTCGACTTAACTCTTTTAAAACCTGCGGAAGTGTTTCGAGAATTCAGTATCATTAAGTCACGCGCAATTATGTGGGTACACCCTTGTCCATAAGTATTAGGCCACTTATTAAATATGAAAAAGTCTATGAAAGGTTCAAAAATCATTGAAAGATTATGACAGATATTCTTATATTCCGTATTGTATGTTTATATACCTCAAAGGTAATGTATATTCAAAATTATACCATAAATCTGTCCATGGAAATTAATTAAAAATCAAATCTTCTTTTTACTACATAATATAGAGCCTTCGCTTTTTCGTTACTCTTTTCACCAACTTTCACGATCTAGCTGTGTACTTCTCAACAGTTTCTGATAATATTTTGACTCAGTGTAGTTGTAAGTGGTTCCACAGGTCAGAATTTGATTTTGAACCGGTCTGTCCTACTATTCGACCCAATTCATACCAAATTATCCCAAGTGGTAACTAAATTTACAAACTTTCGAATTTCTTCGCTTCAAAATTACCTAAACTCTACTATCACGCAGTCGAAAAACGACCAGAACTATGACAAAAGGACATTCAAAATTTAAATGTGAATAACTTGAACAAAATACTATTCCAAGAATTTTAATAAACGTTTTCATACAAAACCTTCGAGGCTCGAAAATTGAGTTGCCAACCCAATATCTATCACTCTCTACAATTGCTCCAAATAACTTTTGCATACTTTTGCAATCATATAATCTTTAACAGAAATGGCAAGTGTCCTAAGACTTATGGTCGGCGGTATACATAAGTACGTAAGAAAGGGTAAAAAAAAAAGAATGATCAGGGGGGAATATCGGTATCGTTGATTTCATATTCCGCGATTTGATCCGATCATAACGTATGGATTGAAGCGCATCCTGATTTATGGCAAAGTACATAACAAAGATTTCGATGGCAAATCCAGAGGCGACACGTCCTTCATTCTGACAGGATTGAAAGCCGTAAAAATCCTTGTCGGACGAAAGGGTAGTCTGATCTAGGTACGCATGCGTTTGACAGAGTAGATATATTTCGATCATGGATTTTCGATAGGCCGCAAGGATTAGGGGCTACCCTCGCGCGTTTGTTCGAAACAATACTCGACTTAACTGATTGGCCGACGGCTAGGCTTTGCGTGCCGTTCGATGAATACAAGAGTGACGATGCGAAGTGTACCGACGATATTACCATAATAATCTCGGCTAACGAGTACTCTCTGGCTAATTGAAAAATCATCGTTCTCGACCGCACGATCCTTCAAACTCATTTTCAGATTAGTAACTCAACGCACTGTTCGCTGTTGAGACGCATTAACTCTTCTTCTACTGGCCGAACTTTGTTGATCGACGACGAGTTCATTCGTCTTCAGGCAACCGTATAGTTTAAGGGGGTGTTCTCCTCTCTCGGCTTGTTTTTTAGGCATATTTTGGGATTTTTTTTTTAAAAAACTAAATAATGTATCATTATGTAACTTTGCATATTTATTCTTGTGCATTGATACTGTATTTATGAACTTTTGCACACTGTTATTATCTGAAATATAGTAATTATTTACTGGGAAGTAGACAAGTTGGATAAATTGAGTTCACAAGAAAAAGAACCCCTGTTAAAGATTACGATAACAACATAATTTCATGATTTAATTACATACAGTTCTTCTGCGATATAATTACAGATAACACCCAAAGCAGTTGTGTATGTAACGAATGTTTTGCTAAATAAATTGAAATCTATTACACAAAAATTACAGATGCTGGAGTATTTTTTTGCTCTCGTACCGGACAAATTTTTGAAACCGATTTTCTCAAAAACTAAGCCTTGGGCAAACAAATTTTATTCTACATTTTCAATTTATTACTGCATGTAGGATCATCCCCTAGCCGATAGTACTACGTCATGCGGGACACCCTGTACAAAAGCAAGCAAGCTCATTACTTTTGAAACAAGCCGCCTCA
Organism: Macropis europaea; assembly: GCA_916610135.2. Lineage (NCBI taxonomy): Eukaryota > Metazoa > Arthropoda > Insecta > Hymenoptera > Melittidae > Macropis > Macropis europaea. The sequence continues at coordinate 15,438,212 of OU744345.1, read as the reverse complement.
CAGTTCTTCTACCAAAATCCTGTGACCAGACAAAATGAATAACACATCTGATGGGGTTCCACCTATTTTGTTACCCCCCAGTATCACGTGTCGGGGTTCCTCGCGTACCAAACTGGCTACCTCGATTTGTCTGCAACAAATCCAGGTTCAGCCGTAGATGGTAAGACACTGGTGCAGGATGGAAGGGAGAAGATAAAAAAAGAAAAAAAGAGGGTAACCGTGGGCGTAACTCGCGATAATTTGCATGGAAATTTTTATCGGCGCGGCGGAGAAGAGGCAATATCCGGCAGACGCATTTAAGATCTGAGTCCGGATAATAATAGCCACAGAAATGGCATCGTAATGCCGGAATGGGTGACACGAGTAGGTACCTAAGGTTGCCTATATATGCGGTTATATTTTCTACGTAGCTATCGCGAGCTGGGGCTAATGCACAGGACGGGGTTGGTGCACGGTGGTGAAACGAACCCACCCATATCGTGCTCCGGCCACGCTGGAAAAGAAAAAAAATGACACCAGGACCCCTTGCTTCTCTCCATTAAATTATATATAGTCTTTCTTTCGCCCTTGCTCCGCTTGTTCTTTATTGTCGTCTTATGTTAATATTACTATTCTTTGCAGCGCCGGTCGCCTGGCGTACACGGTCCTCCTTGGCTTTTTTTGGCAGACTCCCATAACGCATTAACGGATTAACGCTACAGTGTAGTAGAAGACAACGTACTTTTTGCAGTTTAAACCTTGCGCGCTGTTCGAGTGATTGGTACATTTGGAGCCTTTAAGAGAATTGGGGAGATGTTAAAATTAAGTGATATGTCTGTATTAACCCTTTGACGCACAATTTGACTCAGGTACTAGGGTACAGTAGGAGCTAGACTGTCCGAAGCGCAATTAATAATAAGATGAGTACTGTAATAAGATGACTATCGTAAGATGAAAATGGTGTCTACGTTCTGTATAAAAATGATAATTTTATTTGAGAATGTAAAATTCACAGTGGTATTAAATTAGGTACATAATGTCACTAACGATAATTTTAGCTTGCAACGGACATAGGTGTCCCATTTTCGGGTGACTGATGTTTGCGTGATCAAGGCTCTACTGTACTATATTTCACAATAAAATACATTAAAAATATTGCATCTACATATATTTCTGACATTCCATCATGGGTAAAGTGAAGTCTTTATTAGATAAAATCGAATAATACATTGATACTTATTTCAAATATGTTGTACAAGATAGAGAAGACATTACATATGGGAAGCTAAGTACTTAAGCAATGATTAATTCTCATAAAATTCCCACCGGTGTCGGTGGCAAAATGTAGATACAAAATGATAAGTAGACTGCGGGTCTTTATGCAATTTAAGATACCCAAATATCTGGAAAACGCACATTTAAAACCATGAAAAAAATAAAGAGTACATTTTTTTAACACTAACAGAACAAAGTATAGTTTTCACACAGTGTCACTTCTACAACTGCAATAACTTAAAAACTATTGAACTCTAAAAATGTATATTTGCATAAACATCCGCTGTCTAATAAGTATACAGTCATATAACTCAATATACGAGCTATCCTCGGCATAGAACTGCAACAGAATACCACTGTACCGACATGAAGCAATTTATTTAATAATAAACGTCGGTTTTGAAACTGTCCTACCAGAAAAAAGGTTACTTCGCACTTTGCCAAAACCTGAATCCTGATGTTAGCGTGTCAGGTTCAAACGTCCACGTTGACTGTACTCCATGATCGACTATAAGAATACCTCCCTGTACAATGGAGGATAGAAATTTACAAAGTCGCTCGAGCGTTCTCTATCTCCATCGATTGATATACCCGGATCGAAATGTGAGGCCGATGATCGACGGTGAAACACTCGAAGGAGCATTTCTATGATCCATGGCCGAGTGTAGACCGTGGAATCGGTTGCTTGATGGACCGGAAAGCACACGGAACGCTTGTAAACGCCGTCTTAACCGACCCGGGAAAAGGCTGCAAGTACCTACTCGTGCACGGACGGTGAACACGTACACGTCGTATTACTGTGACCGAGTATCCAGCTTCGTTCGCTGCCTTCTGGAATCCTGCTGAGTTTTTTTTCTCCATCCGTCTCTATAAAAGAGTATTTAAGAGACTTTCGCGGAGAGAAAGAAAGGGAAGAAAGAGAGAAGAAAACGAAAATTGAACACGCGGCGCAGAGGAGTGAGTTGTAAAAAACGGTGGAGGGGAGAACTAGGGACATATACCAAGAGAGAGAGAGAGGGATGGGAGGGAGAAGAGAAGAACGAGTACGAAAATGTTGATTAATTTCGGTCATGATACAACATCCGCAATAAACATCGGCGGTTTACATAATAAGAAAGCACAAATGGTCCGTCACGGACAAATCAAGGCTACTTTATGCGATACATTATTTGATCAAGTAGCGTCGAGGACGCGTCGCACGATTTTGCTTACAGAAAAACTGGACCATAGGACAGTATGTTTGTCAACCAATACCAGACTGTAATATGAAGAGAAAAGGAAAAACTATATTGTCTCAGCTAAGTTAACTGCCTACTCCGAAGTTACAATTGAATACCTAATAAAGAAAACAGCTGGACCTTACTGCAATTGTTGTCGCGGCCAAATAACGATCAACCATCTACTGTATGAGTGCAGAAGATTTGTACAGAAAAGGCAAAAACACGGAATAAGACCAGACACAGCTCTCACATCGCAGGACCACACAAGAAACACAATTAAATTCCTAAAAACACGCAAACCTGTACTTCAAAATCAAACCATACCAACACAACTGCGATTCGGACGAAACTTCGTAGCTAAGGAACCAACAGTCGAAAACAGTTGTGACCTCAATTTCGGTTTTTGAAACAATTATGAAGAACCTGTGTTCTGAATAACTACTACAAGCAACCGTCTGTCCGTGCCTGTTTCGGTTTGCCAAGGAACCAGCAGTCGATGCGACGTTAAAAACTACACGAAGAAGAAAAAAATAAAAAAAGAACTGAACGCTCGATGTGTGGAGATGAGAAGAGGAAACACGGCAGAGGTGGAAGAAATAGAAATGAAAATGGAGCGTGTGTGTGTTTGTGCGTGTGCCCCGTGGCGTGCACCCCGCCGACATGCCTCGTCGTTTTCGACGAGGCCATCGAAAACAATCGGGACAATGGGTCCTCGAACGTTCTTATTTATTATACTTACATGGCACTGTACACTACATAACGCGAATGAATGGGAGAGATCGCGGTTAGACGAGACGTGCAAGCGCGTGTGCATTTTACTCGTCAACCACCCCTCTACGACTCCCCTCTCCTTCGCCGTCTCCACCCCCCCCCCCCCCCCCCGACGGCGGTCGGTCGAAAAGCGTGCGTATAAGAACGCACACGATTTTCGAAGGGGTGGGGGCGACGAGAGGAGGCCCTCGGCGAAAGGGAGAAGGTTAAAAGAGAGTTGTTTTGTGAACGGTCAATTGATAGCGCGATGTTAATGGCCCGTCCGCCTTTTAACGGTACGGTTTCTTGTTTCTTAATGCGCCACCGGGGGATGTTCATCGTTGTAATTCGAACGCGATTAACATTGAAGGACTCCCTGGGTGGTTTATACGGTGGTTCAGACTGTGCAGATCGTTTTCATTATGCTTCCCGTAGCAATTCTGGAGCTTCTGATGCTTCATGCCGTAGAAAATCGTTCTGTCACTGTTTATTTACTTTTTATTTAAATTTAGTATGGTTATTACTTGTGTTTTGCAAAACAGTTTTTGCAGGTTTAAGCATATCTTCGACTTTTTTTTATTAACGACTGCTGGCTCGCTTCGGTTTCGTTTTTCGAATAATACTAGTAGGATATTTTTGTCGAAGAGTGGAATCGTCATATGAGTTTGATTTTAATAATTTGTTAACGTCGGGGTCATTATCAGTATTGCTTTTTCTGGTTGTGAAAAGGAATTCTTTTGCTGTATAGATACACGCTTTTCTACTATCATTTCAGTTCGTTTAGTGTCTGTGATTCTGATATCGGTTTTTTTCAAGGGTATCGTGTGTCAATTCATTATTATTGTTGTAGTCACTTACTTGGCTCGTGATGTTTCATATTATTACTTCTCTATTGCCGTTACGCTGTCCTGCTACATGACCTTTGCGCGTCGCGATTTCCAGCTACCGTCTTTCAACGATAATGACAACACCAGCATCTGTTTACTTTATAGCTTTATTTTCTTTCGGGTTTGATACATTCGAAACGTTCCGTCTGACACTTGGAGCAATGTTTCTTGCAGATTGGGCTTCGATACCGCCTGTTCTCCTATGGTCCCATAGAATTGCAGGCCTATGATACACGTTAGTACATTGTTATTTACAATGAGTACCGCCGGATTTTTGTAAAAACTCTGACGTACCACGTAACCTTGCAGCTGTTTCTACCTATGTATATCCACTGTTTTTCGTCACTAAATTTTCTCGATTTCTAACAATATCAGTGAGAAATGATAGCCCAATGTGCTATCTTTTTCTACGGGAGTGTAGACCTTTGTGAGTTCTAACAACGTTTAATGACACCAGTAACTATCTACCTTGTAGACTTCTCTTCTTTCACGTTTGATACCTTTGTAACATCGCCTTTATCACAGTCAGGACAGAGTTTCTTGCTCAATCGAATTTCTTATGGCCTTATAGTCCTCCACACCAAGTATATTATTTTTCATTTGTAAACTTTTCGCTTTCTAATAATCCAGTTCAAAACAGAATAGTTGAAATTCAGAAATTGTATGGTGGTTCTATGATTATGATACGTACTGTACAGTTCTTTTTCTAGAAAAACGGTGCATTTTCTGCGGTCCGTTGGAATGGTAGCAGAAACGAGACGGACGAAGGAGTCAATTCGGAATTCACGTGGTTCACAGTGAAAACTACTAGCTTTATTCAGAAGTGCGTGCGTATACACGTCTTCTAATGCCACTTATGCGGGTCTCATTGTGCAACGATCTCTCTTGTTGTCTGTAGAATCGCCACGAACAAAGATGCTTGGAAGAATATCGCCATCGCTTTGCTGTATCGGACAATGACGGATGAGTAAATAAGAAAAAGAAACTTAATGGAGCAAGTGGATCCTCGGGAACGCATTTCTTTACCTACCCTAGAACATCACGTTCATAACTGTTGGATGTTTCCGGGTGTGAGTCGAGTCTTTTATTATTATATGTATAATGTCTATTCTTATTTGTTGGGAAAATTTAAACTGCCTTTTGAAGGTCAGTATTTCGCCAGCCGCACAAACTGAAGCCACATGGACAGTTCGTATTTATATAGTACGGTTCTCATTATTTAATATTAGTAAACGTTAATTTGCTTACGCCTAACAATAAGGAAGAAAATTAAATAGCAAGGCTGTGTTGGCGAATTCACGTAGAATTGAACGATTCAAATTATGAATTCTGAAATGTTCGAATGCGTTTTATACAATATTAATCGTTAATGATTTATAGATATGATGATATAAAGAAGGTGTAGTAGAGTGGACAGACAAGGATAAAAAAGTCCCGTCTTTGTTCCTGCTATGTATTTCTAGAAACTAATTGAATCATGTTAAGACAGTCAAAATTGTTAAACGTTAACACGTTGATTGCCATAATGAGAACTCCCTTATCACATAACATATTTTATAACATATTTTTTATTTTGTACTCTTATTGTAGCATTCGTTTTAATTAAAGTATAAAGAATATTAGCATTTACAGTGTTACCCGATTAGTGGGCGCAGGCCTGCGACCTAATCGCGACAACTATCGAGGTAGGTACATAAGTATTCCGGGAATTGGCCGGTCGTGTCTTCTTCCGGCTCGCTCGCCTCTGGGTGAGACGGGAACGACAGTGCGTCACACTGAGAGCGAGTGAGACAGAATGTGATGCTATTTGTTAAATAGCCAGAAGGAAATGGTCAAAATATGAGCTCGGAGCTCCGAGCGACCAGTTCCAGGAACTGAAGGGGATGGCACTGCACCCATTAACCGGGCATTACTGTATTTAGAATAATCGAATTCGATATGTATGGCGCATACGATCCACACAGCGCAGAATGCATAAAATACAAACCATGAAGCAAGAAAAATGTAACTACCTACCCTTACATCATCATTACAATATCAATCATACTAAAATTGTACAAGGAAGAGACTCCATTTAACCAAATAAAACTTGAGCAGCAAGTCACCGGAGACCTCCGCTGCAGTCAGCGTGTTAACAAAACATTAACAATGACCATTGTCGAAAAGGCAATAATCGTTTTTCTGTTTAACGAGCGTCAGTGAATGACGTCGACGCGTGTCCTTCGAAAACGAAACAATGATAACAATGATCGTGAAGAGGATCGTTGGTGGGGAAAATATGGCGAGTCCGTGTCCACTCGAGCGGTACTCGGGTTGCTTTTATTGCGCCGATTGGAACGTCATTTTTCGCGGTTTCGAAAAAGAATCGGCGGACGCGGCGCGCAAAATGGAAACCTTTGGCCCGTGCGGGTGGCGGCTGGCTTTCCGAAATGAACGGTATAAAATAATTCCGGGTTCGTGGCCGGGTAGCCATGAGTGGCGCGGCCGCGCTAGCCTGTTGTAATGGATGAGTCCGGCGAGATGTATATTGCCAAAGTACTTATGGCAGCACGTTTATGGCATACGGCCATACAGGCCTGGCAGCGGCCGACATGAAATCCAGTCGAGCACCCTCCATCCACGTCACGTCCGCCACTGATTAACATTAACTTCGTGGTAAAAATTGTACCAAATGGCAGCAGCGGCAGCGGCGGCGCCGGCTGCAACGGCCGCCACAGTTTTTGGCGTTCACCTCGGCGAGGACTCGGTTTTTCTCTTTTCCTCTTGATGCGCGGACGTTCTGGATGTCGAGCATACGAATGGAATATTTTAACAACAGTGAAGCAGGAATTATAGAGTTATTGGTTGACTGTGTGACGCTTTTAAATCGGTTAGATTGCTTGGACAGATTGGGAGTACGGATGTGCTCTGGATTTTGAACATACCGTTGTGTCGGGGTGTGCCGCCATAGGACGTATGATTTTATTAGCTGTTTGTTTACAAGTAGGTATAATAATTAACGTGATTTCAACGACTCAGTGAGAATGCGTCTACACTCAACAGCTGTCGATCGAAGACTCTGTTAACACGTTCGCGACCATGCGTCACATATGTGTGACACAGCGATTCGTTCAGGGGCCCAGCGTCACATATGTGTGACGTGGTTGGTTACCGTTGCTATGATGATATAAACAGATGAAGTTTACTCTGAACATCGTCTGTCACTTTTTAAAACAATGAATAAGCAGAGCATGTGCACATTTATGTAAAATACTTTGTTTGGCTTATTTACTATGTTTTATATGTGTACAAGTTATATGAGTAACGTATGACGTAAAAATATTGCAAAAAAGGCACAGCCCACGGCGAGGGTATTTCGAATTCGACCGTGGTCGCGAACGTGTTAAAGCAATAACTGCGGTCGTCCTCTAACGACCTCCAGATCGAACGCTCGCTTCAGCTCAATGTTACGACCTCTTGACGTTGTAAGTACACGGTGCTCACAACAATACGATAGGATACTATGAATAAACAATTGGGAATTACATAATTCTGTGTTGACCGTGTAAATGCCTTAGGTTAGATCTCTTGGATACTGTGGATGCCGAGCATAGGAACAGAAAACTTTAAGAAAAATCAAGTGTGAATAATAAAATTATTTTTTAGCCGTACAATGCTCTTTATCTTGGCGTAAGTGGTTTGAAGAGATTAAGAGTAGATTTACAAGCACTGACGTCGGCACAGGAATAGAAAACTTTAAGAAAAATCGTGTAGGAATTATAAAATTACTTTTTGAATGTATGAAGCTCTTAAATTAGGTTAGATTGCTTGGATAGAATGGGAATCCTCAAAAAAATTATAATTGTTGAAGAAACTCGATCAATGTCTTGAAACGGTTAATTCTGTAATGACTTAAATCATAATTTTAAACACCCGTTTTTCTGTTTTACGAAGACTAAAATGACGAAATTGTGTAGTACATTATCCACCCATTTAGAGAAAGATACGTTTTACGAGAGTTACTGTTTCTGATTCCAATATTGATATTTTTTAATACAATTTTAAATACAGAAAGCTTAAGATACATTTCAATAAACTACCAAATATCATAAAAATCACATTTCCCCTTTTTCCGTATTTTAATCCCAAAAAACATCCACTTTTGAGGCTGGTCACAGTACGATAACCCCACGTGGATGTCACTGTTGAAGGGTGAAGACCACAGCGAATAAAAAGTTGATCGTGGAATTGCATCATTTACAATTTAGAATTGTAAACGAGTTTCGAACGGGGAGTGTTACGTGACATTCGGTACATTCGAATGTCAAATTAAAAAAGAAACTGCGAACCAGTCCCGTTCGTAGACCCAAAGCCTCGCTCATCCCCGATATCGAAGGTCCCCACAAAAGCTCGCAGGGGTGCAGTTAATTCTAAAGCGATTAGGCGCACGCGACGGGGCAAAGGTGTCGACCTGCAATTGACAACGGGTCGAGGGTCACGAAGGAGATCGCGAGAAGGGGAGTCGAAAAATTAAATTAGTCGCACGTTCGAAAGTAATCCCGGATTAATATACCATGCTGCGTGCGCGAGAATGCGTTTGATCACTATACGACAAGCTCATAACACTCCCGCGGACTCGTTTGATACATGCGAACACGCTTACATATCGTTCTGATCGCCGTTATGAAATGACCGGTGATAAAGGATTGTTAATTTTTATACTCCTGCGAAAAGAGAAATTTTTTATAGTATGATTGTAGAGGGTGAGTCATTAGTAGACTGCAGATGTTTATGCAAATATACATTTCCTGACTTCCATATTTCCTATGTTAATGCAATTTCAAATTAGTGAAATGGTATTTCCTTTCAGTGTGCAAATGTAAATGACAAGCAACCTTGAACAGCCTACTTTCGGTGCTCCTGCTATAGTGTATCCGTGTTTTTTTCAGAACCACCCGGTAGATCAGCTAAACAATTTCAAAAGACGAATTTAAATATTTGAATAAGGAGAATTTCGTTGGTAAACTCTCGTTTCCGTAATCAAGAACGAAACGAAAAACAACCGAAGAATAAAAGAACCGGGACGACGTTCCTGGATTCACGACGATCGGACGATAAAGGACACGGTGGATTTTCCGATTAAAATATTAAGTCATCCGAAATGTTCGTATCGTTTTTAAGGATAAGGATTCAATAAAATATTTTCTAATAACAGTAAAACTAATTTCTTTGTTTTAAATATAGAGACGTAGTCGCTTTCTCTTCTAGCACTTACAAATACTTTTTTTACAGTGTCGTTCGCAAATTATATAAAAATAGAACAAAGTACCAGAAACAAAAGACGAGTATGTCAATTTTTAAAATGAGAGGATTAACAGAAAATATTGAACTTCAGCTTGAAGGTGATACGAACTTCTGGACGACCTGATAGTAGGTCGAAAGAAGGCGTCGAAGACGCGTCGGTACTTTCAAACAGGCTAGCCCGGAAATTATTCGAGCCGCGGCTCGATTATAGAAGACAATTTTAATATCGTCGAATAATGGAGGGTCGCCGATGAGAGACGGACGAAGGGGCGAGGGATGTCTTGAAAAAGTACGCCGGGCGTTAAGGTCACCGTGATGCTCGACGATAAAGGAGCTTCCACGAAGGAGGTGGCTCACTTTTACGAAGGCGTTTCGCGGTGTGGTTGGCTACGTGGAGGGCATGTGAAACGGTATTCAATATCTTTGCCCCTTGGGAAGAAAGCTTGCCCCAGTTCGACTATACTGGGTATTCTCGAGAATACTAGGTATTCTCATTGTCGTCGCGAATCTACTCCTCGCGAATTCGAGATTACGTGGACTCCAAAGAGGACAATGGATCTGCGTCAGCTACGTGTCTTTAGGTTGATACGGTATCATCAGATTGTAGCATATCGGATGATTGATTTGGTGGATAGAGGAGGTTTATGGTAATTTGATGGATAGAGTGTGGTTGTGTTTGCAAATGCATGTTTTGTGTATGAATGATTCCATGCTGAGTGAACACTACACTGTCGATGTTTTAGCAAATTCATATTTTGTATATTTATGATTCCATGTTAAGTTATCACTCAACTGCAGGTGTTTTTGCAAACATATATTTATAAACTGCACTATTCTTTATTTGGATGTAGTTGGAGAAATAGAATTTCGACATAACTGTATTTTGTGTTTTGAATATAATAAAATGTCTTCTTTATTTCATTTACTGTTTGTAATATGCATTTTTCGTGTATGTGAATGTGTTAAATTATGTTTCTGTAAAAATTCACTTCTTCGTAACAATACAAGAATTTTATCCATATCATAAGCTCTGTATAGTAATTTACTAAATCCTTGAGGATTACTTCATTTCCTAGCGTCGCGAGAGATTGAATACACCTGTGGTATAAACTGTGCAGTAGAGCAGATATGCATTCTCAAATAATTTCAAAAACTTTTTCGGATTTATTTTAACATCGATAGGTGTCTAAAATTTCTATTTACTTACAGAAATTAACAATACCCAAGTGCCTCTGTACCAATAAAACAATATCGTTCGCATCGTAAACTCTGTACAACAATTTGCCAGATCTTCAAAGATTACTTCACCCGCTAGTGTCTCGACATATTGAATACACATCTTCTGTGTAGTATAAATTGTGCAGTATAGCAGTACATGAATTCTCCGCTGATTTCATAACGTTTTCCAGAATTTATTTCAACTTCGATAAGTGTCCCAACACGTACAGACGGGATCGTACTTCTTGTATACGCGTACAGGATCGTTCAACGTCCACTTTGTACAGCGAGTCCTCGAGATTCTCCGGTGAACGAGGACGAGAATGAGAAGAGGTTCGATGTTTAAAGGAGAATAGGGTCAACACGGTGTATACCGATCGCCGTCGACTGTTACGAGTGCCAAGAGATGAAAGAGACGTGGGAGGCTGGAGAAAAAAGAAGCTGATGGAGCGGACGCTCCTTGTTATTGTAGCCATAATGGATGGGCAAACAGGAGGACACGATTGAAACCGTGACAGGTAAAACGTGGCCCCGACCAACGATCCACACGACCCCCGGTACCTGCGTAAAAGCCGTGTCACGAGTCAACAGACGTTACATAAGAATCCATTCCGACGTGTTATTCGGCTCGAGGTAAGTGACGATTTACGTTGGTCCAATAGGATTTTCACGTAAATTGGATGTGTCAGCCGCGACACGAATTCGCATCTCCGTGAAACGCGATAATCTTCTTATACAATCGGATAAGACAGATAAGTCTATTAATGGACTAACTACGGGAGTACATTTCTACTATTTATAGAATAATCATCGCTATATAGGCTGTTGAAAAAAGTTGGGGCTGAACTTCAGGAAACAAACAAAAAGTCTTTATAAACATAGTATAAAAATCATTAGTTTCGGTGTTACATCAAATGCTTCAAATGCTCGCGTCGTTAAGCGGTGGGGAGGACAACGCTTGAAGTCTTAAAATATCTCTGGAAATATTGATTTTTTTAACATTGTACCCTAATACTTTTTTATGCAGAGTGTTCCAAAGAATCGATCCGCGTAAAAAACAATGCAGTTGCATCTTTTAGACGCATCGTTGCACTTTTAAAAAAACTGAACATATACAAAAGTAGACATTTTTATACCATTCAACTTTTTCCTCTACAACTTTTTTTTTTATCTCGAACAAAACTCGAGTTATAAACCGTTTCAATGCGTAAGTCACTCTGTATATTGCTGTTACAAGATCTAACGCTAGAATGTAACTTTGAACATCCTAGTCTGAACGTCTCTACGATAGAATGTTACTGCACTTCTCACAAATCATCAGTGCACGATTTAACATTCCTCGATCGATTCTTTATCATCAGACCGGTCTTTGACAGCGTTAGTTCCGCTGAAAAGGAGAAACTATTTCGGACGCGAAGAAACCAAAGGCGATTCAGCTCGTTCGTCGAAGCGTCGACGAACGCAGGATAGCTGAGCGGCCGTTGTATTTCACTTACAATACGAAACGTATTTGAATGGGAACAGGAAGCGGAGAATTCCATCGGAAAAGGGGGATGTTCGCGGGGGAGGTCGGCTGGGCGATGTTCGCGGTGAAAACGGCGCCGGCGTAAGCGAACGGAGGGCAGAGGGCGGGGGGAAGGGCGACGACGATCATTGAAATGGAAATGCCATTGACGCAAAGTGAAAGTAATTAATGGAATATGCCCGAGCAATAGAATGAATGCGATGGTGGCGCGGCCTTGTCGCCCAAACCACCGCTGGAACACCGAAATAGGAAGGGAGAAGAAGCTAATTGCAAGTAATATAGAATGGGGATGGTAAAGCAGGGGTAGAAGAAGAGAGTAACGATGAAAATTCTAATTCTTCTAAATTTTCTCTTTATTATTATTCAAAGTGAATAAGAGAAAATGAATTTTACTACAATACGATCACCGACATCGAGCACTTCAAGGTGACTCCAAGTTTACACAGACGCATTCAACAAGACACGTTCAAAGTTCTGCTCTGAAGGCTTTATCTTACTGAAAATTACAATGAAAGTGAAGAATAATGCACGTCGTGTGTCAAGGCACACGGTAAGGGACATTTAACAAAATCTAACAGTCGGATGGCGGATGGTCGGACACCGAGACGGGTGGCCGAGTCGGGTCATTCCTGACCCACATTGAATTTCCTTATCCAGGCGTAAGAGAATAAATTTCAGCTGGTCGCTACGAAGCACGACGAAGTACATACGTTGAATCAAACACGCGTTCACACGACAAGCGACTTTGATGCAGACCAGACGTAAAAGCTTTTTTTTCCTTGCGCTACTGTCAAAAATATCGAGTCGTCGAGTTTGGTCGCCTGATTTTTGGTCTCCCGTCGACTGGTCGACAGCGCGCAACGGGCCTTAAGGTGGAATTTCCTATATGCGACTGGTGGCACGCGACAAAAATTGTTATCGTCTAACCAATCGATATCGGTCGGTCGTACAACAATGCGACAATGTCCATGTACGGCCGGCTGTCAAATACTATATGCGACCGAGTAACGGTCAGTTTTTAACCCTTTGCACTCCGTTGGCTCCGCTACGGGGACATTTATAATACATTCCATAACTCGATGCACATTGGAAATTGCTTCTAAAGGTACTTTAGAATTCTGTAAAAATCAGAGTAAATAAATTCATAAACTTTTATGATTTTTTCTTTTCAAATCAAAACTTATGATTTTCAGACATTTATACTACAAAAGTGTGTTGGAGTAGCTGGTCGATCATATAAAAAAATGCTTGGAGTGCAAAGGGTTAAGATGTGTTTGTCAAATTCTTAAAATGTCAGATAAATAAATAAATTCAAATAACTTACTGTCTTTTTTTAATGCTACTGCCACTCTCCCCCATTTCTTGTCCACTAATACATCGTTTTTATAATTTTCGATCCATTTATTCCATAAAATAGACCTTTTTTGCATTTCAGAAATCAATAACTCCGCGAAGTTACGAATTTTTATTACAGACGCCGTGCGTGCGATGCGACAAAAAACAAACTGGTTTCAATTTCAAACAGTGCAACAGACAAATACGACGTTGCCACATCGCACGCGTTGTCAATTTGGACGCAACCATGGAATGTGCTTGGTTTGTTTATTTTCGTGTTGGTCGGCCTCAGATGCAAATGTCCGATATAATGGAGAAGCATACTTCTGTTTTCCTGTACGCGATTTGAAACTGTTGCAATCTACATATATAGACGCAGTACACTGCGATCCATTTCGAAAACGCGTGAAGAAATGTCGACAAAATTGCAATTTTCTCCACAGGAGGACGAAAAACTGTTAGAATATATTGCAAATTCCCTTGTCTTTTGTGATACTAGTAATAAAGATTACAAAAATTATGTAGCTACAAAAAATGCGCGGAGAGAAATCACAATTAATTTAAAAAGAACAAGTAAAGTATTTTTTACTTATATTTATGTTCATAAATATAATACGAAAATGTACTAAATGAATGCTTCACATGCATACGTATTAAAAATGACCTGTGTGCGAGCGTTGCTTCAAGTCGAAAATGCGACTAAATAGACGCAACGACCAAACGCATATATGTATAAGAAATTCCACCTTTAGGACAGTTATCATATTAGCATTCAAGTCTGGAGAAAACGAAGTGATCGTTGAAATATTCTGTGCTGATATATTAAACATCGTATCAAGAAGTAAAACTCCACAGTAGTGCCCGATTACTATTCGCAAATGTTGGCCGGTTATCGTACGCGACGTCAACCCCACCAGTTCCACGAAAGCATTTCTTTCGGTCTATTTAAAAATAGCATTTCATTCTATCTCACTCGCTCTCAGTGTGCCGCACTCTCATCTCCGTCGCACCCTGAGTCGAGCGAGCCGAAGAGAGACAATTCTCGGAATATTAACCGGGCACTACTGTGTTTACATTTTTGTTATCGACGTATCCGCTATGTTTACTTTATCCTAAGACTTCTGAGCGTAGATGTACTTACATATGTCGTACGCCTACATATTCGTAAAATATTATTTGCAATATATTTTTAGCAGTCGTCAAAGCGTTAAGAAACAGAAATTGTATAAAACCAAAAGTACGTGCTATTGTTTGCTCGCGGAGCGTAGAACAGAGAACGGCAACAGACGAAAAAGGGGTGGTCCGAGGAAAGAGACGGGAAATTTTAATAGATTTAATTAATATTTCATTTGCATGCTATTTCTCACCCTCCTCGGCCTTCGTCCCATTCTCTGTAACTGCGTGATTCTGCGCGCGGGCGCACGCGTCCGCGCTCACCGAATGAGAGATCGCAGTTCAACCAACACGTAGATGAAAAAGGTATATACGTAGCATCTGGTAGCCGAAAGACTGGCAATCTGCTGCACGTGTGTGCGCGTTCTCGCGTACATAGCAGTTACTGGCACACACACAGGCAGACACAACGGAGAAAGCGGGGTGACGCGATCCTCTCTGTATTTCAATTTAGCACGCCCATTGTTAGATACTAATATTATTCAGTTGGGAATTGTTTCGTGACACCCACCCGCAGGGGCACGAATGGCACGAACGCCAGTGTCCGCGGCCTGGTCTATTACTCTGTTTCTCACTTCTCCTTTCCAAAATCCCCTTTCTCTGCTATCGTTCCATCCCTCTCGACCGGCCACCCCACTTCATATACCCCGACCAAGATAATAAAGTATTGTCCAATGAAATACCTCGATATACCGGCTCACAAAGAAACGCCCGCCTTTCATGACTACATCCTCGCGAGAATTCCGTGAACGTAACGGTGCTTTCCATTTTGTCGCTTCAATTTTAACGTCGGACCGCCTCTGTCTCGCACAGTGTGTCGACCTGAGTTCAAAAATTTAAAAATTTATCTTTGAAATTTCATATCTCGTTTCGTGGAATTGAAAGTAAACGGTTCACCGACACAGAAACCGCATAACCAAAGAACATAAACAACGGATTCGAGTTAGTTATTGTCACAGTTTTATTATAGGGTACATACCACGCGCAGGGAATAAAACCGGGTGAATGAGCAATACGTTTTATTCAGTCGGAAGTTTTTCAAAACGGGGTCCGCAGATAATACGCACGTACGAAGTACAACGGTCAAGCATTCACCGAGAACAGAACGAAGAACAAAAGAAACTAACTTCGCGACAAACACACAGCGCCAAATCGCATCACTCTACTCATTACATAACATTGCACGCGTTTCGTGTCGGTAAATAAGAGTGTATTGCAATTATCAGAAGAGCGATGATCATATTTCTAACAGTTATAAAATACAAATGTAGAATAAAAACATGTAAATGAAAGCACGGAATGTTACAAATATTTGCTTGTTGAATATTTGTTGTTGTTTCTTTTCAGACCCTTTCGTTCTCTTGTGCAAGTGCACGGAGAATATTCTATTTTAATATTAATAAGTAAAAAGCCTTGCATTTAAAGACATAGGCAACCTTCAGTGATTTCAACGTGATTAC
The DNA here is from genome assembly GCA_916610135.2 of Macropis europaea. NCBI lineage: Eukaryota > Metazoa > Arthropoda > Insecta > Hymenoptera > Melittidae > Macropis > Macropis europaea. The sequence continues at coordinate 15,422,107 of OU744345.1, read as the reverse complement.
TTTTTTATTGGATCTTTGAATTTTCGCCAAAGGATAACTGTCAGAAGAAGCATTGGGTAGGCACAAAGATATCAGATACTTTAGAGAACACGAAAGCAGGAAGACCTCTTGTTATGATACTAATCAGAATCTGATGAAAATGCTTCTTCTTTCATCAGATCCTTATTTATCTACGTAAAGGAAAAATACATCTAATAAGACAAAGAAATTAGACAAACCTGTGCTAGAATACTCAATTTAAAAACAGATATAAGTTGATATATGGTGATTTGAAATGTACCTAAAATTATAAGTCTCCCGGCTAAATGACCATAGTAGTCAATGCTGGGTTGCATTCAAAGAAGAAGAAGAAAAATAAAAGGAGAACGGTACTGGTTCCCGTTACGACTGTCCTGCTGGTTTTTGGAATACACACGCGGTTCAGTGCCGTGAACCCGTATCGGTCTTTCGGGAAAAACAAACAACGTTCTGTTTGCGGACGTTCGGCAACACTGTACACTCTTCTCTGATCTACTGGTCCGAAGGATCTTCACCCGATTGACTTCCATGTGCACTTGTGCTAGCTGGCCATCCTATACAAGCAAGTATGTAGTACATGTATAAGATGTTTCAGAAAAAGGATTTGCCTCCATAGTCCATGATGACGACTTTTGGAGGACGCATATACCCATTAATAGTACTCAAATAGTTAACAAAGTTTTTTATTCACTGGAGCATTGAAAAGAGAATTTATTTAGATTGTTATAGAAACAAATAAACACGATGTTAATACGTATGCGGTTCTAGAAGGAAATATAAAAGGAAACATCCTATTCGGCTAATAGAACGTTCGGATAATTACTCTTTGGATATTAGACGGCATACTGTACTTATCTTTTGATTGTAGGACTTTCAAACTGAAAAATAAAAAACTTTTTCTTTTAGATTTTAGAATTACAGGCTAACACATACTCTTTATAGAATTCTACTATTTTAGAAAAACTGTTTATAACGTTTCAGTGGAAAACTGCTATAATTACAATATAATATGTATCTATGAGGAACATTCTCGGATATCATAAGTGCCTTACAGTTCTGTCGCAGAGTGTATGCGCCTACAGTACTCAAAGAATAAAAGAACGATGCAATCTTAGATTACATTCACATTGCTTAAAAATTTAGAGAGTTTGCATCTTTTAGCTGGCATAGCGCGACAGTCAAAGTGTCGATCAGTGTACGCGTTAAAAGTTCGTAATGTTCTTTCTGAAACACCCTGTATACGTACGTGTGTGCACACGTGTACACGGTCGATACAGGTAGAGGGTGAAACTCGGCGTTCCCAGCCGCAGAAGGAGTGCGGCAGAGCAAATATTGATGGAAGTTGAAAAAATTTTAAAAGCCATCCTACCGGCCACGGTTCGTTGTATTTCGGGTAGCTAGCTTTTCCGCGGATCGAAATTTTAAGTATTCGACAAATATCGATGTTCCCGTTGATTTTCGATACGCTCGAAAACCACGCGCTCGCGCACGCCAACCCCTTCGTGCGCGTTTTGTGGAAGTTTGATTACAAGACAGCGTGCTTTCTGTGGTTTACGTACGTTTTTGTTTGTACAATAGAACGGCAGAAAATGTTTGGCATTTTGACTGCCATGTCACTGATTAACAGGTGACATGCGAATTCAATTATTTATTCAATCATCAAAGGAGTTAGTAAATGTTTCTAATATTATGGGTTCATTGCTATAACTACATAACTTGAATTTTAGTGGTAAATCTAGGTATCTCACACTTTAATTAATTATCACTAATTAATAAGTGAAATTTTTAGAAAAATTGTTCTTAGAGATCCGTTACAGTCTCTTTAATTAGATTTATTAAACAAGTGTGCTGTATGATACATTGCCACTAACAAATGAATCAATTAACGTGATTATCTCAAAACAGTAGATTTTTAGTTACCTACTTACAGTACTGAATCTACGATATGATCTTGCAAAACTAGCTAAAAATTATGAAACTTACTAATACTGTTACTTGAACACGGTGTAATTTGAAGTTGCATTGATTTTATGTTATGTTTAATTAAAGTGTGCTATTTTTGGCTAATGTAGCAGTAGTTGTTAACGTGTACTAAGTTCATCGGATAATTTTGTTATTTTTTAAATTTTTCACTATCAACAAATCGAATCTTTATTTTTGGACAGTAACACGTTTTCAGTGCGTAAAGCTCTTCGCACATCAACGTCGAGTTGTCAGTGTCGTTACATTTTTTCACAAGCACACCACAGCGAAAGATTAAATTTTCATGATCAACAGTTTATCACGTTTCGATATAAAAATAAGTGCATAATAATATAAACAATAATAAACAAATAACTGGTGGTCATGTCAGGGACTAACAGGAAATATCACGAAGAAACCAGAGTGTTTCGTGCAAATTCAATTTTGTATTTTTGTAATAAAATATACTTGGTAAAATTCTGCTAACCTATTATTTGTTTGTATTATGCCTGATCTATCATTACATCTTTGACTGACTTTCAGAACATATGAATATTAGCAGTGAATAGAAAAATTGTAAAACTATCACAGACTTACTAGAATTTACCCTGCACAGTAGAAGATCTATCCAGCGTCTCTGCATCCTTTTATCAAATCACGTAAGAACGTGCTCGAGCGGAATCCCGTTTCCCCTTTCGTTACAACGGGATCGGTTTCCAAGTCTACGGTAAACCGTACCTCGACTTCTGTTGGCTTAAAATTCCAGGCCGTCGAGGAGAAACCGACAGAGAGCGAGAGAGAATGAAAGGGGGTTGATAGAACGAGATGGCTTGTACACAGCAATGGGGGGTTGTTGCACTCTGACTGCGGATTAAACCACCGGCTGGTTGGGGGCAAGGAAGGACGGAGTGGAGCCATTATGCTCCATTATGAATGGTAACCAGTAGCCAAAGGAGGAAACTCCGCAGGGTGTCGATATATTGCCACCCCTGGCAGCCACGGCTCGTAAATAATAAGCGGCATTATAATGCACCGGCGTGCACCGCCGACGGTACAAATTACCGGGTATATAACGGTGGGCGCGTGTTCAGGCATCGACCTATCGGATATATGCCTTGTAGAGGCCAATCGATTGTCGGTATTTCATCGATACGCGTGGTACACGGAGGTTGGTGCACCGCTTCCTCGTAATTATATTCGAGTATCGCTGCCACGCGAAAGTGAGATTTCTTTTTTTCTTGTTTTTTTTTTCTTTCCGTTTTTGTTGCACGAAGTTGGTACCCCGAGAAACCTAGCTCGACACACCATCGGAGGAATCTCCTAGAAAGGTGTTCACTATATACAGAAAAACGTCGTACGCTCGGCGACAGTAGTGCAAGATGTTTAATACAACTATAGGAAATTTTCTTATAAGAAAGATTGTCCTTTTTCTTCACGCGAAGTTTTGCCGTTTACTTCAAGTAACTATATCAGATAGTAATACAGTGGAACCGTGATAGTTGCTGGAAAGCGGGACTGAGAATTTGCGCAAGTAACGAGGGACATGAAACTGTCGAGGTAACCAAACATATGTATAAATCCATCACAAAATATATCTCCAACAGGACTGAGACGACTGCTTCTCCTTCCAACTGTTTGATTTTTATTTGTGTGTATCATTTCTACCAGTTGTTTACAAAATGCAACGAACGAGGCTCGCGAACAAGTACATATTGAGGTTTTATTTGACGAGGATCTACAGTAATTGAAGAAGTAGGAAATAAACTTCTAAAGTTGAGAAGAATATACAGGGTATATGTACTTACATATGCGCATGTATATACATGCATACATATGTGCATGTACATACAGCAATAACTAGTACAACCAAATCGGAGGTAATTCTATACAGAGGAGAACATCGAAAATGTAGAATATTTATTCTTTAATAGTCGGACGGCGAATGTGTGTCTATTTCGATGCAAATTCTATCTGTCTCATAGTTTGTTTACATTATCGGCGTTGCGTAGAGAGCCCAAACTCGCTGTTTATCGTTTCGTCTCGCTCACTCGATGTTTACATCGTCTCTCCTTGTCGCACAATATATCCAAAGAAATACGTCACAGGCTCGGAAGACTACGTGAGCTGCAACGCGGTCATGTTTAGATGGAACATCGAACGTCGTAACATTCTCATAGTAGCATTTGAAAATAGAGAGGTTGCACTCCACAAGCACATCAGAAATGCAATTTTATTGTAAAAATAGGAAGAAAATTTACAAGTATTCGTTAATCTTCAATGTTGACACATTCGAGTCTAGATAAATTTCATTTTTGAATGAACCTCGTCGTCAAAATCTGCCTTGTTCAAAATTTGACCCGTGTCAGCTTCAGTACATGACAAACAAATTAAAAAAAAAACATTTGTTCGCACTATCGAACATTAGTAGCAGTTTTTTTATGAATAACAGGAATTTCTGGTCCTTCTGTCTTCCACATCAAGAACGCTTAAAACTCATGTTTCATTAATTAAGAAACTCATTGTCAGTTTCATACAATAAATCAAGAAGATCAATCTATTCTTATATTGAATGTAATCCTATAATCCAGTCTACTTCTATGTCGAATATACCAACAAGTATTAAAAACTGTGTTTCATTCATTCAGACGCTAACAAAAATTTGGATTAGTAAATTACGATGCTCAGTTCCATTCCGAGATCAAATTTAATCCCATTTCCAATTCGTTAATCTTCAATCTTGAAACATTTAATTCCAGCTATATTTCATTTTCGAATGAACCTCACTATCATAACTTGGTTGTCCAAAACTTGACCGTTATCCGCTACACTTCATTACAAACAAATTAAAGAAAAGACTTTCTCACTGTCAAACCCTCCTAACACTCTGTTAAGAACCACAGGAGCACCTTATTCAGTATGATGACGTATCAGAACGATTCTTCAACCCTCAACAAATAAAATATTATTCACAGAAGAGGAAGATACCCTGCGTGAAGGAACGAACAAAGCTCTGTATGGACCAGCTCTGAACCAACGATTTTCCTCGAACGATTCTCGATCGCAAATCGAGTGGCAAAATCGATTAGCTGCGTCGTCGGGAATCCATTGGCAGGAAATCGACTGCTCGATATCCCGAGGGATTTCATCGAGCATGAAACCGATCCGATTTCAAAGATTTCTCGATGGGAGGGAGGCGCGCTCGTCTCGCGTATCCTTCTGCACCTGCGAACTGTAGCCGACACTCGATACCTTTTTCCTTCTGAAGTTTTTCAGCCGAGTGGAAAGCTTGTCCTCTGCCTCTCCTTCGCCTCCTTTTCGCGATCGTTCGTCCCTTTCGCCTGCCATCACGAATCATCCTCGACCAGCGACAGCAACATTGTCCCGGAAATCGTGATCGAGGGAAAATCGTGCACCGTTTCCACGGACATTAAACGTTGTCCTTGACGCAGGAAGATCCTTCGAGATGTCTGCTTTCCGGGACAATGGATGACGAAAGGGGTCGAACAAGTGTACGGACTTCAAAATTATCCTCAAAGGGACCTTTCGAATTAAATTTTAGGAAAGGATATTTTTGTGTGCAAAGTGTATCGAAAATCGGGATAGGCTCGAAAAGCAGCCGATTTCTCAAACTGCAGTCGAAAAATGGGGGACGGTACATATATTTTGAACGTTCGTCGACTGCGAGCAGGTTTAACTATAGTAAAGATGCCCAAATTAGGCGGTTCAAGGTTGTATCTCAGAGTGAAAGTTGACTTTGATTTTGTATAAAAATCGATAAAGTGACTTTGAGAGGAACATCTACGTGCCTCCACGATAACAATAAGTTCGTATTTATATTATATTAAGTTTGTGTATAATGTTCTTTTAAATGGAAATAATTTTAATTATTTTTAATATAAAGTACACTAATAAGAATATGTTATTTCGAAGTTAAATACAACATTGCAATACATATATTGCAAGGTTGTATGATGGAACAGTTTCACGTTCCGCTTACTTCTAATATCTCTTCACAAAATCGCGTATATACAGTCCCCTTTACGTATTTACTCAGCTCGCTCTTACGTCGATCTCCACTCGATACTTTTCGCGATCCTACTCGCGCTTCTCGCGCTTCTCGCGCATGCGCAATTCAGCCAGTCGGCTTCGTTCCTCCATTCTAATACGCTTACAAAATGGACTTTCATACATGTCATTACACGAATGGATATTTCACGGAGTATTTACTACATTATATCATTCTCAATAAAGTTCAAAATGTGCTGAATGGGTTTGATTGCTATGAGTATAAATAGTGAAATAGTTAAATCCGATTACTGGAACACGATTTGTTAAAAAAACCAGTAGGTTTCGTGGCGACACGTTCACCCGTCAAAACACATCATCAACTCAACCTTCGTATGTACGCGTGTCGAAGACGACCGATTATCTTCCATCGACACTTCCTCGCCTTACCCATTATTTTTACGTGCGTCGAAAACCGTTCTTCCACGCACTCCGCAAAGCGACAAAAGTTGGATACACTGCGAGCGGGGGGGGGGGATTGTTTTGACTGAAAGCGTGGCGCGATCCTACGACATTCAGAGCACGGCATAAGATCGGGACGTTTGGTGTCATCAAAACATTTTCTGAATACAGCCAAGTAAGTATATATCTTTTACGCTGTCTCAATATACATCCTCGACAACAACAAACTTTTACATAAAGCATTTATTTCTCAGCCCATAAGAGAAAATTCTGGTTTTTAAATGTTTTGGTACACTTTTCCAGTTCAGTGGCATTATTTTTCATTGGAAAACAGCTCGTTCAAGTTGAGTGCACTCGAATTTAGAGAATTTTCAAAATTGATGCAATGTCCTATTAAGTGAAACAATTACACATTACTGTTGTTATTAAATATTCTAATTTGTAAACGATCAATTTGTCGAACATGTCATGTGTACCATCTGAAAGGACATCACATTGATTGATACTACTTCCCGTTATAATTAAAAATATGCATTCCTTGCCTTTGAAAAATTAGAAGAAATGGCCATAAATCGCCTGAAAGAGTAACGCACTATAACAATCCCGTATCATATGAAGTCTCCCATTTTTCACTATCTTTCAACATGAATTCATATATATGTATACGTCGTGTTAAAGTATCTTTTTATATGCAAACGGCGACAATAATGGCTTCGAGTACTGGCAGCCAATTCTGAATAGTACACAAAAGTGCAAAACAAAGTTAGAAGATGCAAGTAAATATTAAGTGAATAAATGAGTGGATACAAATAAACAATAAATATATCTATGATGAGGAGTGAACAAAACATAATAAAATAAATGTATAAAAGAAATCAACCGTTGTTGCTCAACTATTATTATCCAGCACACAGCAAGCGATTTTCATAGGAAGTGTGCCATAGTCAAAGGGTTAATCGTTTAAAACAAAGCTGCATAACCGATTGCTCACGTGTAACGGCGGCTCGAATGTCTCCTTTCGAGGTACCCCCACCATGGAGCTCAGGTGACTCGTGCGGACCGCAGCGGGAAGATGCCATAGTGGGGGTAACTCGGAAGGAGAAGTTCGAGCCGCCGTTACTTGTGAGCAAAATCGCTTATGCAGCTCTGGTTTAAAAGTTATAAATTTATTTTAATTATTTCCACAAACACGTAAAATATTAAAAAGAAAATTATGTAAGATGAAATTTCGTCGCTTTTGAGTTAATTTCGTATCCAAAGATAAATGGGTGGAAGTTTTGAAGAAGATACGCAACGTATGGAGTATCAATATCTTATTTATTGTTCTTATATTCCGTCTATACATTTCTTCGAATAACATATGGTAACTACAAAGAACGACACGCCCGTTCGCCGGCAAATCTAAACATCTTAGAGCTGTTATACTTACAGGCAAAGAAACACTTACAATATGTATAGTGATCGTTATATGCACACGTTTCTGGATCGTTCGCGTTTTTCAACTGCTCGCATCCAAAAACACGTTTCCTTCTCCGTCAATCCACCTTGATACGACGTAACATTCTACAATGCTTCGCGTGACAGCTTCGTTTTCTCGATTAATGCGGAATGATTAGGCTAAAGCGATTCACGCGCATATTTACAGATCCGTTGTTTGTTTCGTTAATTCTGACGATATAATTTTTTTGTTCTCGAACGTTACCTACACACATACGTTTCTTTATTAATTATCGGTCGCTTTTATCTACACATGTATAAAGATATATCGTTACAACGAGGCCGCCGGTTCGTCGTTTTTTTTCGAAGAAGCAGCTTAGTGTTTTTTATTTAATTCACGCTTTCCGTTTGCTTTCGAATGTTCGTCAGTCGCCATGTCGGAAGAAACGGAGCGCGTTTCCTTCTGTTCCAACTGTCGTTGGTACTGGCCACATCATCGGGGAAATACTCTGTCGGAGCGTGAATTTTTGAATAATTTTGGAGCACCAAAATAATCACGCTGCGTCGTCTGCCGGGAAAATCTAAGGAGATGCTAGAAAATAGTTTCATTTCCTTCTGTTCGCTTACACTTTTCGGAGAATTTCTTCTCTTTCGTGAACATTTCACGACTCTATGAAAGTCCCTCAGCAGGAGGACCGTTTCAAAATAGTACGTTCACAGAGTGAAAGTCGAATCATAGTAAATCTGCGAAAATTCATCGCGAATTTATTTATTCGACTTTTGGACCATTTTTGTTGCAGTCCAAACACTGTTCTTTGTTTTACACTAGCTTTTACACCCTCTTCATGATTCAGTCGCACTGTCCTAGTGAGGAATAGTATCGTTTTTTAACATTAGGTCACCGCTTCTCCCCTTGAATCGAGGGAACATCGAAACTCACCGAAGAAAAAGAAATTTCGTAATCCTTATCTTCAGGGCTTCTTCAACACTGCAACTGTATCTTTAAAATCACGTTATAACAGTTGCGAAACCATCTTTCAGAGGTTTGATCAGTGAAACTCCTAAAAGGTCATCGGTTCAGCTTTTTAAAACCGTTTTTCCTGGAACATTCAGTACCACCTTGAATTACTATCTCACAGTGTGTCATGGTTTCCTAAAAATACTTCTGATCGCGAAACCTCTCTTATTAGAATTTCAAGACTGAAACTCCTAAAAGATCATTGGTTCAAATTTTCAACATCGTTTCTTCTGGAACTTCCATGACGATCTTGAACCTCTCTATAAAATTGTCTGATCGAAGGTCCCTCTCTGGTCCATAGACAACTGCAGGTGACCTCTGCTTCTAGGATTTCGAGATTGAAAGCCCTGAAAAGTTATCAATTCAGATTTTGAAAACCATTTCACTCGAAACTTCCACGATGACCTAGAGAGTCTCCGTTTCTTGCCAAAAATATGTTCTAATCACGAGTGGTGTCTCGTCGCCGTTATCATCATCAATGTCCCTCCTCCGGTTCCAGACTATTGCAGGCAGCCTCTTTTTCTAGGATTTCAAGATTGAAATTCCCAAAAGGTCGTTAATCCATCTTCTGAAAACCATTTCGCTCGGAATCCCTGTTCGAGGGTGTCTCATGGCTTGCCAAAAATGCTTTTTAGTCGCGAAGAGCGTTTCGTCGCCATTGTCCTGATCGAAGTCCCTCCTCCGGTTCCTCAGGCTATTGCAGGTAAGACCAGGTGGCGGCCTGCCCGTCGTCAGGTCACTCGGAGTAGCTGGTTTTGTCGCTGGCGTCGTCGGGACTGGTTTCTCGATAGGCGTCGCCTGTCCCGTTCGCGTGCAGGTTCTGATTGGGCGGCTTGATCACCGTGGGCAGGTAGCCGGTGCCCGCGTACGGAGCGGCCAGGAACCTGTGTCTGGTCGATGGGATCGGAGTGGTGCAGTACGCGGCGCGGGTTGCGTACGCGGCCGAAACGGACGCGGATGCGGCCGCGGCGGACGCCAACGCACCGGCCAACGGCGAAAACGCTGACTTCGGCTGCAGACTGTCCTCGCAGACCAATACCTCCATGGCGGACACCACGTCGCCTACACATACACATACACGACTTGTTTTGTTATTAAATAATGATTACAGTATAGGCCAATTGAAGAGGCCTGTAAAGATTATACGGAGACTGCGGATCTTTATGCAATTTAACATATTCAAATATGTACATGTTATAAAGTAAGTGACATAAAAAATACATTATGTAACATTTAAAGCGTGAAATGCAATTTTGTTGAAGTTCTATTTCTTCAACCACATTAAAAAATATTGAATATAAATACATAACAACTATATTAAAACGAAAAATATTGAATATAAATACGTAACAACTATATCAAAACAAAAATGATTAAAATTGTATGTTTGCGTAAATATCCGCAGTCTATGTGTACGGTTGTACACGGAGCACACGATACGAGTCGTTGATTTTGAGAGTGGCGTAAGTTACTTGTTAGTGCTGTCTGGGGTATTTAAGGTCTTGTATTCTAATGTTTTGAAAATATTATTGTGCAGTGTGGAGAAATTTGTTTTGAATTTGTTGGCTCGAGTACTTCCAAGTATTCTCATTGGAATTATTTCCTTATAGGTGTTAAGAATCAATCCTTTTTGATAAGGTAAAGTGTCTTAAGCAGTTTTCAAAATTCACATTTTAATTTAACTAACGGCTTATACCAATTTAAATAACATATATTTCAAAAAATCATAAATATATTTAATATTCAAGGTTATTTGTCGCCATCAGAAATAGGAATTATTAAATCTTGGTATATTTCACTTTGGTAGACATTTTTCAAATAATTGCTTTCTCTGCTTTTAACGTTGCCAACTTGGCTGTACATTTCATAGACGCTTTTTATATACTAAAATTCGACTGCGTAACATAATCTACCAAAAATCAAATTTTTGCAAAGTCGTCTTACTGCACTCTCAAAATAAATATATTTTCAGTTGCAGTTATTATTCCAAAAATGTATTGATCCAATAGCAATGATTTTCAGAGGTATTGAGAAGAAATTCTTTCCAGATACTTTACAAATGTATCTTGAAGAAAACCTTGGAATCAATTGAACGCATACTTTTGCTCAAGATCATGCGATCACTTTGTTATAGGTCACTGAATTCATCATAATGGTAGCTACAACAACTGATCGATAAAATATACATTGTCATTAAAAACATACATCGATGACTACGAAATCTTGAAAAATATGATCCTGACAGTAATTTTTTACCGATCATAATATTTGCCGCTGCGAATCGGACCCTAACTTAGACATTTTTTATGTCTGCAAGAACAACGAAGATATTCAAGATGATAAAATTAATTGGGACACCCTCTACAGGGTGACACACCTAACATGACGACTCCAAATTAGCACATTACATTACATTTGAAAGCGTACTTTTGCTCAAGACTATGCAAAGGTCACCTACTTATAGGTCATCGAATTCATCTTGACGTTAGCTATGACATCTGATCAAGAAAAATATACAATGCCATTTAAGAAAACATCGATGACCTCGAGATGTTGAAAATTAAGTGAATCGAAACGAACTGTTGCCTTACATGTCCACCTTGATATGACGCATCTTTTGTTTGTAAATAATTTACGATCAATTCGCAATCGTCAAGTTAGCCGTCTCATCCAGTATCTCTTCCATCCACTTGCACAGTGTTTGCCAGACAAGATTCCAACGCAGTGTTAAAAAATTAAGTATAATTTCCAGGAAAATTGGAGTTCGTTTGAGGTCTCAGGGGTATGCGGTTCCTTTCGCTCGAATCGAAACCGTTTCGTAGAACTTCGCCGGCAGAGGGGTAAAAATTCGTCTGCTGATTAAAATAGAAACTCGAGAACCGTTTGGGGAATACTTCGGAAGCGGATCTCCGTTTGTCGAATTAGCATGGGCTCATGGTATGATCTGAAAGGGTACTGGCCGTAGGGTATATCAAGTTTTGTCTGCTTCTAAAGGGCTTGTGTATCGGATTGCAGGGCCTACCTTTGCACCGATGCAACAGGGCCTCCACGTCCGCGCGACGTCTTCCCGGAAAGACTCGCAGCAGAACGTCCACCGGGGACCGTTGTTGCTGTTGTTGCTGCTGCTGCTGTTGTAACTGCAACCCACAGGTCTGTTGAATGTTCTGCATCTGCATCTGCATCTGGATGTCCCGCGGTTCTGGCATGTGATGATGGTGCTGATGCTGGTACAACGCTGGCGAACAGTACAAGGAACTCGCTGCGGGACCGTACAGAGGCGCGTACGGAGGAAAGTGCACCGCCGTCGCTGCAGCCTGCAACAAGAAAGACAACTTTTGTTTTTAGGTTGAAGAATGATTGTAAGGGAGGAGAGAATCGGGTGGACTAGACTGGAAATTGAACCCAGGATCCACTGAATACGGAGCGGGTGTTTCTCCAATAACAAAGAGAGCTCCCGAAGTGATCGTCTCAGATTTTAATGAGCTCTTGCGTATTGATAGATCTTTTTATTACGAATCTTTCTATTCATGGGTTTGGGCGTAGATGGACAATAGTTTAAAAAATATTTAATGTTAAAATTCCGATAGAGTTTATCTACTCTACTGTCAGAGGTAGAACGTGGAGTCGGCTAGGCGCTAGTTTGCTACGCAGAGTTTCTTTTTGCATTATATATCTTTTAAACTGTTTACCGTCTACGTCCAAAGTTTTGTATAAGTAGATTCATAATAACGTGATCATGCCTGAGCTCATTAAAATCCGAGACGACCACTTCAGGAGCTCTCCTGTAAGCTATCCAACACACTACCGATTTTCTCTCCCTGAACGCAGGAGTCTAAACGTCTGGCGTCTACAGTTCGGTCAGATTGGCAAATATGGCCGTCCTCTGTCATTCAAATTAAAAATTCACAAAAGATGAAGAGCAAACGTAAGGCAGGAGATTGAATGTAATTTCTGAACTCTAAAGGAGAAAAATAGTGGGAAAACTAAGTTGGAAATCCAACCAGAGATCATCCGCTTGCCAGGCGAATACTTTTTTTGCTAATAAAGAGGCCACATAAGGTGTTATGTAGCAATTTCAATGAATTTTTGCAGGTAGCTTTTATTCTACTCAAACTCCCTAATATGTTATTATAGAAAATTAAGAGCTAAACACTACATCATGTTTCCCTCAAAACCATTCAGCTTTTCTCTGAAACGATTTTCGATGTTACTAATAGTTTCTAAGATATTCACGTTGGAAGATTAAAGTGGGACACCCTCTATAAACCACTTGCTTGTATCTCCAATAGTTTAAAAAATAATAGTACACTCTGTAGATCTTTGGAACAATAAAATGTCCAAGATGAATAAGAACAGTAGAGGAAACCAGTGTAAACAGTAAGTAGCAAGAAACCAAAGTTTTCAGAAGATAAAGGCTTACCGCTAAAGAAGGTAACGGTGGACTGGGTCTAGGTTGCACCAGGTCCACGGGTTGAAGGATCTGTTGGGTTTGCTGAGGGCTTCCACTTTTACGGAGACTAAGATTCTCTGGTGCCGGTGTGTCCTCTCTTTGTGGTGTCAGAGCCGGTGTTAACGGAGGTGTATGCGGTGGACTCTGGGAACCTGGTTCCGGGCTTCCTTCCTCGGAATCGTTCAAACTACTGGACCGCTTCCTGGTTGTCTCGGTCTCCGTCAGTCCAACCGACGTTGGCACTGTAATCAGAAGAACGGAACAATACTTACTTTACTTTCGCTTGTATAATCAAATTCGTACAATATTTATGTCAGGTTATCTCATAAGTAATGTCGTTCCCTGTCTTACAAAACATATTATTATGTTAAATAAATATAAATATATTATCCGATGTTGGTCTGTAAAAATTGTACCGTGCTTGTGGCGAAATATGAGGGATCTAACGTTGTTTCGAAATTCTGATGAAAAGTTGGATTACCACAGTGAAAACTTGTTGCTAACAGTTTCGTAAATAAGATGCAATTTTAGTGTTAGTTATAGAAATATCATGATGACGTTTGTTACACTCGAAATTAGTTGTGTATAATTGTATCTCATTTCAATCCTTAACGAACTGCCCACCTTACCTAACTAAAGATAGAGGCAAGACGGAACAAATGATATAATTCTAGTTTACATTAATTTGAATATTGCAAAACTGTAAGTCTAATTTTTGCTATTTCTCATATCAATATTGAAAAACAAAAGATTATTCCAAATCTTTTGACAAAATTGTCCTCATTTCAATCCCTAATGAACTTCACACCTTGTCTAACAGCAAGTAAAGTAGCAAATTTATAATTTATAATTTTAATTTATATTAAGTTGAATACTAAAAAATTATGTCTTTCATTTCTGTCACATCTCATAGCAATATTGAAAATCTAAAGGTTATTCCGTCAAAATTTTACCTCTTTACAACAAATAAATGTTGTTTTACTGTAAGCAACGACCCCATTATGCTCCACCTTTCTATACTGTTAACTTTATACAATATTTTCCTTGAATAATTCCCTAGGGATGGAAATCGCGGGAAATGTATAGTTTCGGAGGTGAATTCTTACCCAATTGTCGGTCAGCAAGAAGTTCTCCACCGGAGTCAGAGTCATGGTCGTCTTCGTTACCGGTGTCGCTCGTGGAAAGCATTGTTCCCGTAGTGCTCTCAGAGATTCTCGACCTCTTTGTGCCTGGAACAAAACAGGGCGTATCGTTCGCATTGTAAAATGGAAAAAAAAGAAGGAGCACGTATTAATACGCACAATACCTATGGAATTCTTCAGTGAACAAACACTTTGTATTGTTCTGCGACGCACGCCGAATTGACTCTTACGGATCCTCGACACCCATGAAAAAACGTTGTGCATCTTTTATTATACTGCGTATTTGCCGGCACACAAAACACACGAGTACGATACTCTCTTTAAAAAACGTTTACGAAGTCGATAACTAGTAATAAACGGTTTGCCAGTAGATGCTTAAATAGCAATGAATACGTTAACAACCGGTTGTTTATAAACAGAAAATAGTTTTTTGTATATTAAATGCATAGACTGAACCGTCTCACAATTTAATTTATTGTAATAAAAAATCGAACGCTATAGATGTTTCAGAGACCTTTGAGTTTAATACTTTGACTATGGCTGACCTGGACGCAATGATGCGATGTAAACACTGCTCTGTCGCAGAACACAATATAAAGTAGTAATTTAAAGTATGAATTTAATTTCTGATAAAAGTAATAAGGCATTGCTCGACTATATCGTTGGAAGATAACAATATGTAATGTAACAAGTTAAAGAAACTGCTGGTTATGATTAGCTACCCACAATCTTTCAACGCAAGCTGCGTAACAGTCGAGCCATTATAGTGGCGTATCGTCCTAGATTACTTAGCGGGAAGCCGTTATAGTGGCACGTAGTAGCCAAAGGGTTAATAGATTGTAAACATCCGTGTAAATTCACGATCAGTACGCTTGTCTGAAATTAATTTCACATTTCCACCGATGCATTTTTTTAGACACTGTGCAATTATAACTTTATGTTTCGTATGGCATTTCTTCGTCCAAACTATTTAAGAGTACCCTCAAAATTTGTTGGAAAGTTTACTGTTTGAATTTATCGTATTTTCTTACTTTCTTTTTTACCTACAGTTAGCTCAAACGAGATCACGCAATATGAGCTCATTGAATTCACCTTCTTCATCTAACAAAATATTACAAAAGAAACATACCATTCCATAAAAAAAACAAATTCACCTAGAAATAAAATTTAAAAAACAACTAAAAGTGAATATCTACGATCCCATTTCACGTTAAAAGCAGAAGCAACAAGTCTTCCACTATTAATAAAAAAAATCAGTAGTTCAGACGGTATTGTAAACGGCACTTATCTTGGAACATGCTGTAGAACCCAATTAACCACCCAAACCTCCGTCCAAAAGAAAACCCGTAAACGGTGGCCGGAGGCGGAGCGAAGAAAAGAGCAACGGTGGCAACAGCTAACGGCAATTAACTTAAACAGTGAAACACTTATTATAGTCGCTGACGGCGAACGAACCCTCGCGGAGAGCCACTCGAAAGAACCTTGTTATCGGAAGCGTGCGCGTCAAGAATTAAGCCGCAAACAAGAAGGGAGAAAGGAACACGGGGGATGGTCTCGACGAAAAGCTGTTAGGGTGAAAGCTACATTTCCTCGCCGAACACCGCCTCTCTCTTTCTCCTTCACTCTCTCCCTCTCTCTTTCTCTGTCTCTCTCTTTCTCTCCACGTTCCGCTAATAAACGGCCGGTTAAACTTTTTAACGAGCGGTCAGCCGGAGAGTAGACTTTTCTTCAACGGCCAACCCCCTCGGGATTCTTTCACGCATTGACGAGGACTCAATGGCCGTGCACGTGCATACGCCTCCGCAGGTTATAACGGCACTCTTCTCGAACCCGGTATTACTTTCAGGAACGAGCATCGGAGCCGGTGGTATGCGCGTGGCCTCTCTCGCAATTATTTCTAACAACCTCGAGAACCCAGACCAGCCACAGTGGTTCTTCCTCGGTCGATCGAACTTACCCGCGCCTAGGTGGTAAGAGCGGTGGCGAACCGTTTTCAAGATCCTCCCGTGGAAGTTGCAACGGAACTGCTAACTCGAGGTGAACGGGAGCGGAATTGGCCTCGAATTACGCGGAAATATCGATGAAACGGGTTACGTGGTCTGTTCGAAAAGTAATGAGACTGTAGTTCGGGAAGTTTTTCCGTGTTACACTTTTAACCCCTTCGCATCCAAGGACGAGATATGTCGCGACTCGATGTCGTTTATTTGACGCTTTGGACGAGATATCTCGCGTATCTTTTCGTTGTACTATTTAACGATGCTATACATAGAATATTTTATAATTGTGTGTTATCAATAAGAGGAGAAAAAGACTGTGTATCTCGTTTCTTGGTATAAATGTACGAATCCAGGCAACAAATACGGGTAAATTAGGATTTCTAGTTTTACCGTCGCAGTAGATGTTATTAGGTTGTGAATTATATTCATTGTTCCTACTTCCCGGTCTTCTTTGGGTATAGGATTGGTTTCGATATCGTAATGCTCTCTTCAATGATGAAAATTAATTTTTATTTGTTGTCTACAGCTAATATTTTCCACGAGATTCGATAAAATAGGTTTTTCACTCCCAACTTTGAGGGCTGTTTTCACCCCTTCAACAGAAATATTTACCGATAAAATACCAGGTTTTGAATATTTTCACAAGTTCTATATCATATCCAAAACTGCATAAAATGGGCGTGAGTCAATTCGGTGATATCCCTTGCAACTCTAGCACGAATCCGGCATCCAGGAACCGCCATATCGTGAAACGTAACACGATCAAGAATTTATGAAATTAAATTCTTCTCGCTGTTCGAGTCATTAGTGTTCTGTTGTAGATCGATTTTGGTCAGGGGTGGAGGAACGTATAAGGGCAGTTTGTGGTACACTCGAAGGACTTCAATGCGGTCAGTCTCAATGCTCCTTAAATATTTTTCCAACGTCGTTACCAACTCGCTCGAAACTTGTATTTCTACCGGCGCGATTGGTCTCAGGTGAAACGGAAAAACGCGATTCGAGTCGTTTATTTCTTGCACGACGGTCGTTACCGGCCTCGTTACCGAAAACGTTAGCAAAGTATTGGAACGCGGAAACTAATATCGACGCATTTAACTCCTCCATTCTGACCGTTCTGTTTTGTTTTTCTTTTTTTTTTTTTGATGAAAAATAAATATTTATAAGAACTTTTGACACCGTAGAGCGTTAAATGAAAATAACAGTAACGTGCATAGAACGTTTCAGAGAAATGATTATAAAATTTATAATATTTGTTGAAGGACCCAACGTATCTGAATCGACGGATGCCATCGCATATCGATTTCCGCCTACAATAGTGTCGATAGGCAATTTATCTGAATTTGTTAGGCGTCCGGGTGCTTATGAAGGCGGTGTAGATTCTAGAAGAACGAGCCCAATAACGAGGACCTAAAAGGATCTGTCGAGGATTTGTCAAGTGGACACATTTGTATTTAATCCTTCTAAAACATGGACTGACGATCATTTAAAACTAAATTAAAAACAGCAATGTTCTACGATCGTGTCATAAAGATTCCCCGTTGCACTCCTTCACACCCTGTACATCGATTATCGATCCACCGTGCGCGCAATTTCCATCAGAAACTTTCCGACAAGGAATTCCAGCAGTCTCGGGAGTATAATATTAATGACAATCGCGAGTCCTGGAGCGTCAGGAGAATGGAATGCAATATCGGATGCCGGTGTTAATGTAGCCGCTGGATGCGACGTATAGAAAATTCCCGTCGCGCTTTTCCGACACAAAAGGAAAATCCTCTCTGTGTGCCGTATCACGGACAGTCTGGCTGCTTCTCTTTCACCGCTGGTCGCCCGGATTATGAGACAGTTATTAAAATATCATTCCTCAGGGTGACCCCTCGGTATCAACCCCGAAATCACCCTACGGCTAGACACCAGCACCAGGGGTGGCTGCACGACGTGTATCCTTTGGCCTCGTATAACGAAGTGCATGTTTACCGTGTCCTTGAAGCAGAGGGATCCTTCCCGCGCACTTTTCAGGCCGATGGGGCGAGGGTGTATTTAGAAGTCGTTTCACAAAGGGAAGGTCACGACTTGAACGAACTTTTTGAACGGTACCGCCCTAAGTTCCTAAAGGTCGACGGGCATGAACAAATAACGGGTGGTTACTTGTTGAATCGATAGGTTTCATAAGGAATGTCGACCGTCTTCTTTGAATTCATTAACGCGTGGACTGGTACAGTGAAAACTCCCATAATTGGTCAGACATAGTACAATACCATCTAGACTGCAGATCTTTATGCAATTGAACATATTCAAGATCATAAAGAATGTATATTTTGTAGAGTAAGTGTAACGATAAATGTACTTTTGAACATTTCAATCCCAAAATGCAGTTCTGCAATAGTTGCGTTTCATCAGCTACGTGGAAGTAAAAAATATTAAAGTCTAAAAATGTGTATCTGAATAAAAATTCTCCGTCTAATAATATCTCATTTCAAACACAAAACACGAAGAAAAAGAATGTGTAACTATTCAAGTCTCCTCTAAATTTGCAGAATGATAAATAAAAAATAGTTGAAACTTACAGGATAAGTAGTGCTCATCAGACTGAATAAAAAACGTTTAAAAATGAATATTATCTCAACTGTAAACGATTCCGCGTTGAACGCAGTCGTTCAGAAAATTATTTATAATTCGAAAAATATTAACACTTTGACCTACGTATACAAGAAATTTTTTATTCAGTTGGCTACGTACTATCTATCCCTAAACTCTAAATACTATTTTTATACGCCCTACATATTGCTCGCGAACAATTTGCCACCGGAACGGATAATCCGTGCGAGCTTTTGTATCGAAAAAGAAACCGTACCTCCCTAATCAATAGGTGGAGAAAGGTGTGAAAACGGAGACCTTTGTGATAGGTCACGCCCTGTAACGCGCCGGCACACAAAAGGGAACACAGTATCGCGAGCGAGGAATCTTTTTCGTTCCTTTGCTGCCCCGTATCGGATCGGTGCTTGTCTTGTATTTCGAGAAGGGTGCGTGCAATTTATTGTAATCTCTTCTGTCAGGCACACACGAACGGAATCTAACTTCTCTCTTCCGACGAGGTGTAACGTATCCCTTACCCGGTGTACTCTTCGAGACGACGCGTCGCGACGGTGGAAGTTAATAAAACTCGTTCCGATGCCGAGGAACCGGCAACCCGCTCACCCTCCTGCTGACGAATTTATCACGAATTCAAACGTGCATGGAATCTACTCTTTAAAATTATAACGTAACATCCAGTGCCAGTGAACAAGTGAACGCGAAATTTTATACCAAATTCCTTCTGATGAAGAATATAGCTTTGATAGTTCAAATATAACTAAAAAATCCACAAATGCAAACTGTATATGATGTTTCAGAAATAAATAGTATTCTATGTTCTTTAGCTTCAACATGACTATAAATACAATACAGCACTTTCAGCTGGGACATAAATAATTCTTTTTTTATATCTTTATGCTTTACATCGCATCTACTGTTAGGTCATTAGCGACGAATTTAGTTCGATTATCTTTTACATTGAGGGAATTAGATTTTGTAGTGGAGGTTGGTATGTTTTAGATAATGTGCGGTATTTTTTATGTGATCTTGTGACGTCAGGGGCGTGTCTGGCCTTAGCTTATACATCGGGATAATTATTGTGAACGTAATGGCGGCGAATTGATCCGTACCAGTCAAATTCACAGAAATATTATATTTATTATTTTAAAAATTGATTTTATACGATTTATTTTCTGGACAAGTAAGCTTTTTTTAGCATTAATTCGAACTGATTCAAATTCGGAGTGAAAAGTTGGTTCACTGCATTTTCTACCGCAACATGTGGTGCAGTGCTGTCACGTTTCAGAATTACACTTTTCTGGTTGACCACAAACGGTTGTTTTCTTTTTAATGGAGCATTCAAACAGTCTCGTTGACCTGAATAAAGATCCTTTGTGACAGTTTGATTAGATAGAAACAATACTCCATGGATCATTATTTTCTTACCCCCCAATATGCACATTGCAATCTTGATCTGGTGCAATTTCCCTTTTGCAATGATCGTGTTAATTTATCCTATATACTATATTAATTGTCTTTTCAAAAAGTCTCGTCCTTTTGCATCGATAATAAGTAAGTAGCAATGATTACCTCTGATTCGTCTACATTAATCGTAGGACACTGAGACTCGACTATTTCTTTGGGATACAAATAGAAGACTAAGGAAATAAAAGACAGAAGATCCGTATTTAAGTATAGACCAGATTATGGACGTTCGGATTAACAGAGAATACAATTAATGCGATAAAAGTTCGTTTGAAAGTGTCTTAAGAGATAGACAAACGTTTATAAATTGATCTGATAGAAAGAAGAAAAAAAAGAAGCCATGCACAGTGACGAATCTTGTTCGAGTTCACGTGAAATGACTCAACATTGTTAAACGAAGATCCTATGCACGTTTTGCCTGTCAGTGATCAGGCTAACGCATTGAAAGCCCGTTCGACGATCATCGACGATCCTGTGCACGCGTTCTTACCGGAAATACGGCGCAATTAATTACGTACAAGTCTATAGGCACTCTTGACCGATGACAAGACGGACTCGACGCAGATAAACAAAGCGTGGGCACACAGCTAAATAACCACAGCAGTCAATACTAAATCACATAAGAAGAAAAAGGAAAAGAAACCACGGCACAGTGACAAATCTTTTGCAAATTTACGTGGAATGGCTCAGCAGGGTTAAATGAAGTTCCCAAGCACAATGTGCGTGCCAGTGATCAAGCTAACGCATTGAAAGCCCGTTCCACGATCATCGACGATCCTGTACTCGCGTTCTTACCGTGGGAATACGGTGCAATTAATTAGACGCCGGTGACGTACAAGTCTGCAGGCACTCTTGACCGATGACAAGACGCACTCGAAGCAGATACACACGAGCTTGGCGAAGCGTGTGCACACGGTTGTTGTAGGTCTACGCCCTAACTCGCGCCGCGGCGTATCAGCGTACGGTGGAGACAGACGCGGACAATGGAATCATGCGAGGACAATGCCGAATAATTTAGAATGGCATATAGATATCGGGAGCTTCCGGCCTACGCCGCCGCTGCATAATAGAGAATAGGAGTAATAGGACACAGGCTGCAGGGCAACTGTGGAGGACACGAAACATCCCTATAAATTAGACTTAGGCCCAGCCACCGACGACGACAAGCGACAACGTTCTCCCTCGATACAACCTATTCTTCGTCGCGATTTTAACCCCCTGCCTCACGGCATTTCTTCATCCTGAAACGGCCAACGGACGATAGGTCGATCTCAGAATTTATGAAACGCAGATCATTCATTATAATCCAATAAATTTATTGTGAGTTATATGAAATTGATATACAGTTAGGAACTTCAGTTTATATGAAAAGTTCATGAATGGCGTTAGAGGAGTGATGGATGTCAGAAACACGTGAAAGGGGTGAACATGGAAAAATGCAATGCAGTGGTTTATCGAAATGAAAAGAGTCATGCATTAAATATTATAATCGCGTGTGTACGTTAATAGAGGTACACAGAGGTATACACAAGACACGTAGAGACGGACAAGGCATCTAGAGACACGCGTACTCATACACAAGACACGTACAAACACAGAGGCATACACAACGCATGTAGAGACAGACACATACGCGAGAGACACTGTAAAACATAAGTAGAGACAAACGGGAGCCATACAAAGAGACATTCTAAGACACAAGTAGAGACATACAGATATACACACGAGACATCTTGTAATCGCTCAAGGACTATCAATAAATTTGTATAAAAAACTCATCGAGTCTGTACATGTCCTGCAATAGACAAAGCGTTAACCCCAAGAATCGTGGGAGATATGTTAACATTACTGCCGTTTTATGAGGTGACGATAATAATATAATCAACTGCTATGGACACAGGGAAATTAACGCTCATTCTTCTTGTTTCTATGCAACCCAGCATCAACTGTTATGGTCGTTTATTTGGATGACCTACAGTTTTAAATTGATTCTAGACTACCATGTGTCAACAACAATAGAGAAACATTCAATACGGTACCCATCTGAACACTGACCGTGGGCAGCATGGTTTAACTTTGGAGATTCCAACGTTCCTCTTTGTTTTAAAGTCGTTTATCTCAGACTCAACGAAATGTTACAAAAATATTATAAGCTTTAAATAAACAAAAAGTAGACACAGCTTAATCGTTCTTTAGACTTATATGGATAAGGCGCCTAAATTCGGTCTTCTGAATTCTCTGGGTGATATCACGAGAGACAAAACAAGCTTATCGTACGGTTAAAGTTTTTCTTAAAACTGTTATTTTCTTAAAACCTCCTACCTCTTAGTGTAGGAAGGAACTGATATGCGATGGTATATCAATTATCAAGTATATCTTCGTATATGATGTCAGTTCGCCATGAACGCTGTAAATGAAATTGTCAAAACGTGTAAATGAAGAACACGATTTTAATTAAAAAATTACTTTCCTTGCACCCCACAATAGAAACAATAATTTCCTAAATCCTTGACGATCATTTCGCCTGCTCGTGTAGCAGCATCCACGACTCCCATAATCGACAGTGTACCCCAAAAAAAAGAGGAAAAAAGAACGAACCAGTCGGCGGTGGTAACGCATAAATTCGCACAGCAGGGAAAATAAGAAATTCCCGAGGGTGCAGGAGGTGTAAGAAGCACGATGAGGCGTCGTCTCGGTTTTCCAGGAGGTCGTGGCGTGGAAACGGAGTGTGACAAGGAGAGCGCGGGAGGGTAGAAGAAGGGGGTCGTGGGGGGTGGCGCGATGAGGAGAAGTGAAAAGAGTCAGAGGTCGAAGGGTACCCTCCTCGTGGCTCTGTTGGCGTTCAGCAACCGTTTACGAGGCATAAACGCCGAAACAAAAGGCGGCTGGGCGCGAAACAATTAAAAACGTTACGCCCGATCGCTCTCCACCGTTCTCTCCCTTTCCCCTCTTTTTTTTGTTCTTCCACCACCGCCGCCCCCGCCGCCCGTTCCCTCGATCATTCGTTCTCTGTTTCGCCGGGTTGTGGCTCTTTAACCACCCTATACCCATCGAGTCCTGGGAGTTATATACATCTCCCTTACGGTCGTTTTGCATCCCCTTCACCCGGTGCAACACGAAAACACACACCAACGGATAAACCGGCGCCCACACATCCGAATCGCGGGAAACAAAAGGGAATCGCGACGATTTAATGACTGATCGGGCTGTTGCTCGCCGGTGTTGCTGGTGTTGCTTCGAGGACCGTACGTTCTCCGCCTCCTTCGCCGATTCGTCCCTTTCATCGTCTCTCCTTGTTCCATTCTGAGACTTCATCCAGTGTTTTTCTTCGGCTTCCGATCTGGTTAGAACTTGTATGTCATTCTGACATTCTGCAGGATACTCGGTTATCCGAACTGCAATTAGTAACCCGATGATTCGCATCGTAATTATGAGATTGTGGATGTTTGAGCAATTTAACATATCCAAATTGGTGAATGATGGACATTTAATAATTTAGCAAAATGAAAATGACATGTTTAAACATTTCGAGGAGCAACTGCAAGCTTATTGAAGTTTCATTTATGAAATATGGAAGTGTAAAAATGTATATTTTCATCAACATCTATAGTCCGGTAATTGCGTTTCGCGTAAGAGTGATACGTTTATTTTAGAATATAAAATGTGCTGTTCAAAATAATTATCGGTCCATAATTCTGGCGGAATTGACCAATTACAATTTGTATGAAATGTAATTTCTTGAAAATATTACAACCTTGCCTCAAATGTTATTACTCTGCACAAATATTAAACAAAAGAAAATTGAAATAACGTACTCATTTCATCATTTTTGTGAGTCACTGTATACAGTTTTGTAAGGCGTTACATACTTTAAATCTCTGCGTGTTGCCTACAATAGATAAACAGTGACAATATTTTAATATTATATTTACAATATATTTCTTCTATTTTTAATATTTGATAGATCGTAAGATATTGTTCAGGAGACTGATCTCTTAATTCTTCTCAGCAGTGTATACAGTGGCAAAAAATTAAATGCACAGTGCCGATAATGATAATTTTAGCTTCTAATTGACACAGGATGATTAATATTTGGATGATCAGTGTCCGAATAATCGAAATTTTACTGTACTTCGTTTTGCCAAGCTCTCACTTTTTTGTAGTGTCTGCGTTCTCCATCTTGTTGTCAGTACTTTTGGGTCCTTTTCTTCTGTTGTTCTTTTCTTGTTTAGATCACTGGTTCCCTTTTTGTCTGTTTGTCTGACCGCCTTGCTTCGTGAAAATTCTCTTCTTGAAGTTTTCGTATTCGAATATTGTTTTTAGTATTCTTTTTCTTGATTTCTTTTTTTATTCAGATGCTCTCCTCTCGGTATTCTGACAGCATTTTTTCTTTTTTCTTTTCTACTTTTAATCATAGCTTCTTTTTTCGTCTATTTATTGAAACGTCTTGTTCTTTTTAAGTTTTTGCGTTTTGGTCTTTTCTTGTCGCTCGACTTTTTTTAATTCTTCGCATTTCACCTCGTTCCTTCCGCTTTGACACCATTTTGCATCGGCCTTGTTTCTTCTCTTGTGGTTTTGTATTCGATCTCTTTTTTCACGCTCTCAATATTTGCTTCTCCTCGCCAAATCAGCAATCCCTGTTTGTTAAACTCTCTGGTTGTTCCAAGATCTTCCTTTTTTTCTTCTTTACTTCCGTCCATTTTCCGGACACCCAAGAAATCAATTCTCTTGAATTCTTTGCCATTCATCTCATCCGCCACCTTTTCTCTCCAACAACTTTTTTTCTTGCTTTCAATCATTAACACCTGTGTCCTCTGTCTATTATATTCTCCTGTTGTTCCAAAATCTTCCTCACTTTGCTCTTTCCTTTCCCTCTATTTTCCTAACACCCAGTCTCTTGAATTCTTTGTACTAGTTTTGCATTAAATACTTTTCCTTGCACCTTTAACACTTGCTCCTCCTCAACAAATCACTAACACCTGCCTCTTTTTATTCATTTAACTCCCTTGAATTCTTTGTACCAGTTTTGTATTAAATACTTTTCCTTGCGCCCTCAACACTCGCTTCTCCTCACCAAATCACTAACTCCAGTCACCTTCTATTCGTTAAACTCTCTTATTGCTCCAAAATCTTCTTCATTTTGCTCTGGCACCCATTCTCTTCGACTCTATACCATTCATCCGGCGCCGCCACCGTTTTCCCACACCTCCGCTTCTTCCCTTGCTTTATTGTCTTCGATTCCTTTCCTCACGCTCTCAATATGTACTTGCTTTTCTTCGCGCCCTCCGATTTTTGCCGCGTGATTTTTCGCGTCGCAGCGGACCGACGGCCGCTGCTATTTTCCGGGCGTATCGATACGTGATAATGAGAGTCCTTTCTCGTTGCTCGGCTCCCGTTCCGGCGACGGTGTGCGCGTTTGCACGCTGGAGCGCACCGATTGCCGCCGCACCGCCGCGGCCGCTCTGCCTCGTAACTCGAATATTTTCGCCACGGGTTCGGCGCGCTTTTCACGCCGTCGACCCATCGGATTAATTAATCTCGCGGCGATCGGAATGTTTTTCGCAGAATCGAACCGGTTAGAAAGGAATGAAAGCTCTGCATTTCACCGCGCTCTGCCCTCCGCGATTTATTCGACGCCCCGATGAAGATAGGATCGTTTCTTGCGGCACGCTCTCGCGAATGAAGTCTATTTTTGCCTATTCACGGATTGTTCTACTGTGATCAGCCTAATAGGGTAAGTGCCCCTAATATCGCCTACCACGTAATATCGCTCACCCGTAATATTTTGAACAAGGAAGCGTTGACAGAAATCGGCAACGGACTAAAGTTGTAGCCAAACAACTATAAAGAGATATATATATAATTGACAGCATTACAAATAATGTCTCTTTTGTTTGAGACTAATTTGATATAAAAATGACTCTTACCCATTCCTTGAGAACAATTTGAAATTTGGTAGGCGACATTAGGTGCACTTACCCTATACAATTTTTAACAATTCATATGCAACTGGAACTCATATTTATAACGCACAGACCATAGTCAGCAGCGCGTGTGTAATTCCGTATTATAAGGCAAAGTTTTATTCTACTGCGATGATCCTGAAAAGTGGATATTTTTTTAACTTAACACGTTGATTGCTACGTTGTATGTATAGGCTGAAAACGATACACCTTTCTACACTTTGGTACAACGTGAGAGTAATCTCTAATTATGCCATTTTTAATCAATGATGTTCGTAAATCTTTACTGGTATTTACTGGTTCTGTTAGATCTTTTCAGATATTTTTAATAACACTATCTGTAGTCAGATAAAGAACAACTGAATTTATACGTCATTCATGTATGTGTGACATGGCAGTCAAAGTGGTAAAGCGTGGAAAAAGTAAAAATGCGATTCTTTTGATATTTTGGAGTTTATTGGGACGTATTTTAAGCTTTCTGTATTTAAAATTGTATTACAAAATATCGATATTTGAACGAGATACAGTGATTCGTGTCTTTCCGTGCACGGACGGATAAAATTTTACAGTAGGGATTCCCCTTCAAAAATACCACGTCTCTTTTTGATCAGTTAATACATATCTTCGACTATGATACTTTTTGTAGTATCTTGACAATATTGTTTCGTTTTAATTCAGAGTTTTAATACATTGAAACCCGCTACAGTGGAAATTCCATACCTATAAGGGCACTTTGTTAATTCGAAAAGTTTTATTTTTCAAAACTTTACAGGTTTGTAGAGGAGTTTGATCTGACCGTCGAGTAATTTTGTTCAGTTCCTACTCAGTTTTTGTGGCAGAAACCACTCTTTAGAGAACAAATGCGCTTTTCGGTTTCCATTATTATCTAACGAATTATAAGAAATAGGACAAAATTATGTTAAAAAATTTAATGATCTTATCAAGTGTATCATGTATCGCCACCATTGTGTAAATTTCGATTTATCCAAATTCAAACGATCGAAATTCCACTTTACTCAAAAATCGAATGCCAGAGATTATTCGCAGAATTAACTGAACTAAGATCGTTCCTCTGCGTTTAACCGTTTTGTACAATAATATATCACTTTATTTTAAACGGTGTTGCTGCCGTAATCCTTGGCACAAAATTCTACCATTACGTTCGTATCTACTACCACATTTGACACATGTTGAGGTCACGGATTTCAAATTTTTTATTTTTCAAGGATGACCGAGATCCTATAGTGCACAAAAATTCAAAGAACATGTCAATCGTTTGTCCCTACTTTGTTTAATTATATCACAAATCCCTGCTTACTTCATTTTCGTTGCACGAGTTCGAACTGTGCGCAAAGGTCGCCGATTTTGCGATACTTTGTGCTGCAACTTCGCGAAACGAAGGGAGAGGAACACGCTCTGTTCTCTGGAAGTCGCAAACAGCCGGTTATTTTACGATCTTCCGAACAATGGGAAATGATAATTCATAGCGGGTGCTTCGTACGACCCTCGTATTGCCGCGGGGGTCGAAACGCCAAAAGCTCCAAGTACGGTAGAATTATTATGGTACCGACGCTGCTGCTGATAACTGTTACGCCTCGAAGGGTTATTTATTGCCAGAAGTCACCGTTGCAACCCCTTTTTTCGCACTCGATGGACTACGCAAACATGCTGTGTCATCGTTTCCCTTTTTTCACCCCTTTTTTGTCCTACGTAACACGAACTGTGAGAAAAATCGTGTCTGGCGTGGGGACTACGACACCAGGGTCTTCAAGGTCTATTATCATTTATCAGATCATCTCATGAGTAACGTCGGTTATAAGTGTGACTTCAAAAGTAAAGAATTCATATATTTCACGAGTTTTTAATTATCGATACGTTGAATATTAATTTTGCTAACTCTTTCACTATTTTGGGGGGGTTTTCTGGTCCAGAGTGACAATGTTAGGGCCATCTTTTGGAATTTATTTTGAAGAAACTAATAATGCTACAATATTGGTGTCTTGTACACATGTTTTCCAATATTATAGCTATCTACATAAATTTTTTTAATAGGCTGCTGATAATATTTTAAAAGTTATTAATATTTACGTATTTCATCATTCAGAAATTCGATCTCAACGGTAATACTGATTCCGCCTCGCCTGGTCGTCTGAAAATTAAAATTCGTAGCTCATTTTAATTGCAATGAATGTGGTTATCATCTTGTATACTCTTGTAACAAGTTATAAAAGCATGTTCCACAACAAGGTTATAAAACAATTTGTTTTACAACACTGTTTTGTTATACAGTGCAGACGCAGCTTAAAGGGAGAACTCGAGGGTGTAGACGTGAAGGGAAACAGACAAATCGCCGTTTCGTTCATCGCGAAGTGTTTTATATTCATCCTCGGTGGTTTTCTCTTCCGACGATCGCGTTCCGCTTTCAAATTTAAAAGGAAGGAAAAAGAACACGCTCCGCGGAAGCCGGACCAGTCTCGAGGGAAAAGAAGCGACGGTTAATGAAATATGTACTTCACTGCGAAAAGGCTTCTTCTTTCTTCTGTTACATCTCTGCTCTCCTGAAGGAATAGTTACGCGAGCCACACTCTTTTAATTAACTCGGTAGGTATCGTTTATCGCGATCCTCTGTTAATCACGACTTACTCGCTCCGCTTTGCCTCGGAAATACCAGTCGTTTTATTTTTAATACACAATTTCCTCCACATTTTCTATTTCTCTGTTATTTTTTAGTTTCTTTGCGGTTTTATTGAGAAGCTTTTTCTTTTGAACACGTTGATTACCACTCTCGATTGATTTCCACCTCTGTGAAATAATATTTTGTATGAAGACTACGGTTGCGATTACACGTAGTTATACCGAAAGTTAGTAACGTTGAAATATGTGATACAATTCTGAATTGCATAGTTAGTTACCTTTGCGATCGAACATAAATTGTTGGGATCAATGATACTTCGTTTAACACTTTGACTACTATGTCAGCAATATATGGGCGACACTTAAATTCAGTTGTTTATCTGACCACGAATAATATCAGTAACATGTAAAAACGTCTAAGAGAACCAGTGAGAGACTATAAAGAATTACTGACATTGTTAATTAAAAATATCATAACCTGAGCTTACTTTGGTGTTCCATAAAAATCGAAAAAATTGTGTCGTTCTCAGTCTGCACAGTGTGACACTTACCGTGTTAACCAAGGCACCACTTCTGTGTCAGTTGTATGTACCACAACTTCGCACAGTCCCTGTGTGCAACGCGATCCACGATTAGGCTAAATTACCCATCCACTCTGTGTGCAAATCGACGATTAACGCGCAAGGTTGAAAGTGTCGAAGTGGCGTGCGGCTCGAAGGATTTCCAGGAAAGCTCGCTCGATCGAGAGCAGGATACTTTGCGATCAGGGCCGAGCAAACGTTCGTGAAGGATCGAAGGGGGACGCTGGCAGAAGTTTTGTTCAAACACATTCGGAAACGTGCTTCCATGGCGGCGTTGCACGTGTACGTGCATTCGTAGGAGCGGGTACACCTATGCAAATAGGTATAGCCAGGGGTCTAAGTTGGCCCCGGCTGTCTCTGTGTTCCCCGAAGCTGTGCTGACTCTTTGCAAACAATGTTGCCAGGCACGTCGCGAGGACATAAGTAGCCGAGCGTGCGGATTTCATCTCCTCGGGACGATGAATCTCAATAGTCGAGCCGCGTTTACGAATCTTTTTCGCCTGGCGAGCCAACACAACCGCGTACCCACCGCAAACATCAAGTTACTTCGAGTCACGAGAGCCTGTATTTAGCCTTAACCCTTCGAGTACCGGTGTATTTTCGCCTGACGAGTTCTCGAAAGCCCGGTTCAGCGAGGAATTTTTAAGTAACTGTGGTCGTTTCGCCATTGGAGGGATTCTGAAAAACACATCTTTCGCGTCAGGGAGATCCGGGAGGAAATAGAAATATTTGGGAATTCCAGGAAATATGTTATTTTTAGTTCTGTTTTGTTGTTTTTAAGTCGTGCATTGGGATAACAATTTTGTATACTGAATACACTGACGTATTCGTCGTTTTCCCAAGTCTTCATCTTTTAATTTTTGTCACTTTTAAATTGACTGAGGCGAAAATCGAAATTTGCATTATTTGACTGTTTGAACTTGCGTATGAAGTTGGACAGCTCCCTCGTTTTCGAATTCGCATACTTTTTGTTTGGTTTCAGCAGCTTTATAGCCCTGTTTTTCAAGTTCCGATTGAGTAAAGGCTGGACCCAAGAGTCATCATCTACTACCGTATCGTATCACGAGCCTATGGCACGTCAATTGCTATTGATTTCGAGAAATCCACGACGTTCAAGTTTCTCAGTATTTTAAGACTTTCAAATGAAATAATTAATTCCGACTTAAAAGCTGGAATTGTACTAATTAAAAAAAACACTAATAAAAAAGAATTATTTAATATGCCCGTAATATCAAGTTAAACGCGGACACCATTTTTCAACACACCTATTACAGTAGACCTCCGTATAACACGGGGGATACGCTGCGTGTTACATAAATTTGTATTGTACGAGTCACGTAGATTACACAAGTATGAATTTTGTGACTTCGTCATGGCAGGAACCTCTGATAGCTGCTTTGTTTACTTCTTTTCCACTGTACATACTCTGATGATCTTCTATGAACGCATCTTGTTCCGCTACACTGTGAAAATGTAAACATACAGCCGTAAACACCGTGTACCCTTTTTTTGCCGTGTTATACAAATGCTGCCGCTATTTTTACGTCGTGGGATCTACTGTATTTCCACCTTCGATTTCTATTGGGTTGAGTCACGAATAACTACCAATCTGTCTTTTTAAATTTATCGATGATTTATTAAAGGATGATTACTGTTGCTTCCGCAGCACGTCTACGTTTCAGGGATTTTTACCCTCAAATATGCAGCATAAATCAGTAATCCGGAGAAACCGTTTGAATTTTTCGATAGAAAAAAATCTGTTACGTGTCGGAAGTTATATATGACACGACCCAATACTACCACGCTGCACCGCGTCATTTTCATCGCGCAGAGGAAAGGGGGCTGGGGAGGAGAAGAACGTACACAGCCGAGTGAAATAATTTCCTGGTGTCCTCCGCAGCCACGAAAGAGGAAGAACGGAAGCGAACTGGTCTTTCACAAAGTTTCTTGGACACTCGAAGAAGCTTCTACTGTGAGAAACTGCCGGATAATGGTCCCCGTAGACGGAGACCTTGCCGATCCTTCGGGATAAAGGGTGTACCGCACACGTACACACAAAGGGACGTTCTTCCGCTCGCGTGTGTACGAACTCTACAAAGCGTATCCTCCCTACTTCAGGGAATCCACTGGAAAGACCAAATCTTCAACGTCCTCCTTTTCGACGTAATGACTGAGCTTCACGTTCGTGCCCTTTGATATGCGAGACTGACGTGCGTGCTATCCAAATTGGCCCGGGACCTCGATAAAACGACGTTCAACAGTCAAACCGAGGCAAACTTTTCGGCTACCTTTTAACCTTTAGCTAACTTTCGATTATTAAACTCTGACAGGCTATTGTTAACTATTTAACGAGATTTTCTTCTTTCGGGGAAAGAGCAAACGGATGGTCTTTGAGATTTTCTTTTGGAACTGTTAGTTAGTAGTTTTTAAATGTATCGTCAAACGTAAAGAAATTAACAACCACATCAAGATACTGAATATTAATTTTGTTTCAGTTCTACAGTTGCAATCTGCCCTTCTTCAACTACTTTGACATTTCTTTGATTCCACCTTCAACCAATATATATTGCTTCAAGACAATTTATTTCAGGCTGAGTTCAACCAATTAATATCACTGAATTTTTTGACAGATAAAAACTTGCGGCAACG
Organism: Macropis europaea; assembly: GCA_916610135.2. Classification (NCBI taxonomy): domain Eukaryota; kingdom Metazoa; phylum Arthropoda; class Insecta; order Hymenoptera; family Melittidae; genus Macropis; species Macropis europaea. The sequence goes on along the minus strand of OU744345.1, from coordinate 15,389,733 downwards.
GGCGCCACTAATTTTATTTGACTAAATAACTAATAACTGAAGCCATAAACTCCAAAATAGAACAAGTGCAATTTTTGACATTATATGAGTTGTTGGTATGACTGTTTCCAGCTCACTTAAATTTATCCAGTGACATTCAAATGACATTCAAAACAACACAAACATGTATGCATAAACAATATTCACATAAAAAATAAAAAAGATTAATGGAGAATTTAAAAAGATAAACAAAAGAACTGTCTTTCTCAAAATGCTGGATGGTGAGAGTATGCCGTTTTGGAATCCATGACTCTAATTTGTATACAATATTTAACACCATTACTATTATAACAACATTATAAGGAAACTACTATACGTTCAAACAATAAAATATTTGATTCCTTCGCGATTTGTATTTAAAACAGTAGTTTATACTGCATTTGAGTATGCTAGTTTTCACCGTGGTATTCAATGTGTTAACCCCTTCTAGGGTTTAGTGGTAAAGACCAACAATTGGCTTGTTCTTCGAATTTTTGTGCACTACAGGATTCCCATAATCCTTGAAAAATAAAAAAATTTAAATCTGTGATCTCATCATGTGTAAAATGTGGAGGTAAACACGAACCGAATAATAGAATATTATACCAAGAACTATGGCAGCTATATTTCCTTAAATAAAATGGTATATTATTGTACCACTATCCTATAAAGGGGTTTTACCCTCATCCGTCTCTCGTGCCAATTTGACACATTTCTCTCACAAAAGTGCGATAAATGTAAGAAAACAGCATGTTTTGCACTATCTTATGCTTGACTGTATCTATTAGATGTACAGAAATGTCGTTTTCTTTATTTTCGATAAAAGAATTTTCAGATTTAACTATTTATCTTTTCATTACATTGATGTCTACCATTCCGTCAACCTGACACCCAGGGACAAGTTAAATTGGGAAAACGAGGGACGGGTGAGGGTAGAGTAGTAGAAGGTAGAGTAGCAGAATCGACCGGAGCTGACGCAGAGCACAAGTGGAGGATGAAATCTGGAAGATGTGCTCTCACACAATACGGTATCATCGTCTCTTGGTAACCTCAGGATCTTCGACCTAGCACGAATACAGAGCAACCAACTAACAAACCAGTCGGGAATCCCCCCCCGGGGGTGGCAGGCACTGGTCCGAGAAATTCAATTACGGCTAAACTTCTCGAACGAAGACGCTCCCAGCCCGTCTACACCACCGTAAGCACTCTGTTTCGAAGATCGAACCGAGAGACATCTTGTGTACTTACGACCCTCCACTCTTCAGGCCGGGAGCTCCGCGAAGAAAACGTAGGTGTAATTGAAACCGAGTGAAATCGAACCCCCTATCCGTCGACTGAAAGAAAAATCGTGAAAACTGATTTCTGTCGAACGCATGCTCGTGTTACGAACCTACACTATGATTCAGAGTGTTCGAATGCATCGCGGTTCAGAGACAGAGGCAAAATTCGTGAAATGGTAGGGTGAATTCGAGAAGTGATGATCGATTGTTCCTGTTTTTTCAGTCAGATCGTCTAACACGTTGACGGTCACACTGAAAACTCTGCCATGATTAAATTATCGCATTTAAAACCGTGAAAAAGTACAAAGTATATTTTTAAACATTCACAGAACAAAATACAGTATTGTCAATGTTTCATTTTTATAACTGCATTAACACGTTGAGTGCCGTGGGGGTCACCGGTAACAGGCACTTAAAATTGTCTTTTATTAAATAACTAATAATTTTCGGGATAATATCAATATTTTAATAATAGTAGAATGTGATACCTATGCGTTCAAAAAGTAAAATATTCTTTTCCTTCATGATTTCTGTTTAAAATAGAATATTATATCGCGTCTGACTAGGTACGACAGTTTCCACTGTGGTATTCAACGTGCTAACGTAAATAATATGGGATTCGAAAAATGTACATTTGTATAAACAAACGTAGTTTAGCTATGACTAATTAGACACAATATAATATCTTCTGTTTTAAATATACAGGATGTGTCGGGGACGAATGGTAGAACCGAATAGGAGGTGATTCTAGGGGGAAAAACAAAACGAAAATGTGTAATAAAATTTTTCTGTATGAGACTCCGTTTACGGAAAAATTGAAGTTTAGAAGTTCTCCGAAACTTCCGTGCAGAATATTAGTGAGCGAACTTATTAAATGCACTGCTCGAATGCCTACAGGCGTTCAGTGACTCACAAAATTGATCAAACATTTCCATAATTACTTTTCTTTCTTAGTTCTCATGTAGCAGAGTATCTAAAAATTGTAACACCTAAAGTGTAACTTGTTACAGATATAGTATTTTTGCTTCAAGTAACAATGCGCCAAAAATATATGAAATAAAAGAAAGTTGAAATAACGCATTCGTGTGATCAATTTCGTGAGTCACTGTATATACATAACATACTAAGGTACAGCAAATTTTCAACATGGCTATCACTTTCTCTTATGTAAAGTTTATTTCGTCGTATGTCTTGCAGAAAAGCTACAGTATGCTGATCTTTCATCTACTGTGGAATTCTACAATTCTAAACTTCCTATAGTGAAACAATAAACTTTAACTGAAACAACTGAATAATGTATACATAAGTATTAATTAATGTTAAACACTGATTCCTTTGATAGTTTCTTTAATAACATCCTCCTCATTAAACAGGAGTTTTTGCTATACTATATGATAGGACATTGTTTGTGCTACTTTTTCAGACTTTCAGATTTTGAGCCTTGAAACTTTTGGAAAAAACGTGCATCATGTGCTGGAATTTTCTGTCGTATCACCTACTGATTTACATTTATTCCAGTTGCTATAACAAGCCAATATTCTCAATCAAAATCGAACAAATTATTCAAGAAACGAATTAAAAATCACCAAAATGGTTGAGTACCGTCATTGAGAAGGATAGCCAATATATTCTTGATTAATAAGCAAGGTATGATCATTTTTTAAATGTATGAAAAGTACGTGTCGAATGAGCTAATAATAACTGTCACGAAATCGCAATCAGAATCCTGCCAGGCCAGAACAACTATACAATTATTTGGGTTCCTAATAACTGGACTGCGGATGTTTATATAATTTAACATATCGAAATGCGAAGAAAATGAACAGCATATTTGTGGAACATTTAATTGACAGATACAGTTTAGTCGATATTGCGTTTCTTCAACTACACTAATAGAAAGAATATTGGAGTGTGAAGATATATATTTGCATAAATATCCACAATCTACTGATAACTGTTTCCGACAGAACCGTTACATAAAAATTCACACCAGTTATTTCTAAGACAGTCTCAGCCCCCTGCTGGAGTCCGACCTTGCCATAGGTAAAACAATAAACAGAGTAACAGAACTCTTGTGCGAGACAACACGAAAGTCCTCCGAATTCTTCGGACTGCCTAATACAAACAGTGGAATCGCGTAGGTTTTGCTGTAACCAGCAATTTTTCTGATAACATTCCGCGGAACTGCGATACGAGCAGTAGAAATGTGGCACGCGACCAGGAGAGGAGAAGAGAGAAAGAGAGAGAAAGAGACAGAGCGCATGCGTTTTTAGCACGCATGAGTTGCGTACGAGTGGCCATTAGGAACGTGCGTGAACATACACGGCTAAATAGGGCAAGTGGCCAGAGACCATAATGTTAAGTAAATAATGGCCAAACTCCTGGCCCCTTATTATACCACTCAAAGCAGAAGTCGTACTCGTTAGTGGCGGCTTTTAATTCTCTCCTCTCGGTGAACCCTTCGCTCCTTTCTGGGCTTCTTTTCCTTACTCTGGGCTCATTCTCGCCCTACGTGAAGTGCACACGCGTGCCGTTCCCATAACAGCGACTCTGTGTTTTCTTTCTCTCACCTTGCGACACCTACGTGAGATTCGAAACCCACCTGTTTCGTCGATCAGGTCAGACCGCGTCTCGACGTCCACGCGATAGTCTTTCAGCAGAGTGCGCGGCGAAATTCTTGGTGCGAACGAAAAGGGGGTGACTTCTCATACGACCTTGAGTCGAAATTATGGGATAAATTGTTTGACGCTTTGACTACCACGTTGAAAATGAGGAAGTTTCTATGTTTCTGTAGGAGTGGGTCTAATCTCGAACTTTAGAGCCCTTTTTAATTAATAATATTGGTAACGTCAGTATGGGAAGGAAGTGGAACATATTCTTCCTAAGTACAATGCTGTTGGTGGATCAAACGATCTGTTATCTCGAGTAATACTCTTTTTAAGTAATTGATAATAACGTGGAGTTATGTGAACCGGCGCATCAAACATTGCTGAATTAAGTGGTCAATAAAGAGAACACCAGATAAACTGTAATTTTCAGTATAATTCAAATGTGTTCCTTTTAATATCAAGCGATCCAATGTCGTTAATAATCCATATTTCGTCAAAATTAGTCATTCATATAAAAAACATTCCTCCTTATGTTATTTGTGCTCTTATATATCCGCTAAATGGGGTAATTTATCTTCCAGTTATCCAATATTAACTAGCTGAATGCTACAGTGAAAAGTACCATACCTAGCCAGACACGCTAGAAACTGCTGTTTTCAATACTAATCATAAAGAAACAAAATATTCAACTGTTCCATATTGTACTAGTATTAGTATATTATTACTAGTGCTAATACTCGAGAATCATTTAATTTAACTCTCTGGCTACTATGCGCCAATATAGTAGAATCCCACTGAATGAACACCTAAGACGACACACCACTATAATGGCTCTACAGTTTCACAGTTTGCGCTGAAAAATTCCGAATAATTCAGGCTCATTAGCAGTTTCTCTAACTGTTCTGTACAATGCAAAAAACATTACCATGATGTTAATGAAAAATGCTTTACGTTACTATTTTACATTATGTTATACGACAGACTTCTACGTCCAATTCAGCCGTATTCAAACTTTCAAATAGATTTACGGTGACGATCACCGGTCCAACACCGCACGTGTCAATTCGACGCGTGACCGCACAACTGCATGCTGTGCAATTAGAAAATTTTTGACTGCACTCTCCACTCACCTGTAATTCCACCGACGATTGGATCCTGTTTCTCGATCTTGGGCTGCCGGTACTCGTCCTGCGGCAGTCTTTTCCGCTGCAGGAGGCCGCAGTCCGGTTGCTGGTGCTGGAGTTGCGTCTGAATGTGTGCTGCCGCGGCTGCGGCTGCGGCCGCCGCAGCCGCCGGAATTGCCAGGCCTGCTGGACTTGCGACATGGGCCGGGTGCGGGGGCGGGCTACCAGCTGGTGTGGTTGCACTCGCTGCACCAGGTAAAACGGGGGCGGTTGTGCAGCTGCCTGTATTGTATTGCAATTGCAGACCCAACTCGCGGGCCTCGCTCTCCTCCTGGGCCTGCTGCCTCCGCAACGCGACCTGCGAAACATCACCTCCTTGTTAACCGCTTGTCTAACGATTTTTCACGTAGGTGATCAATTAATTTCTACGCTGGGACAATGTGCTCTAGCGACCGCTGGATAAGCGTCTTCTGTTCTGTCTATGCCATTTGATCGAATTCAATGCATACAGTTATAAAAAAGGAAATTAAGAGAATTTTATCTCTGCAACGTTCGTAGGAGCCATGCCTCATCTACTTGCTTTCTTTGATTGTCATCCGCTATGACTTGGTCGGCATAAAGGTTTCTTTCCGTAACCAGTAAGTTTTGATCAAATACACTCCAAAAAAGAATGGAGATGTTCCTTTTTCTTTCCCCGAGGTGACTAGCGTGTGGAGAAACGTGTAAGATGCACTAGCTGCAACTCAACTGCAAAACGGTCACGAAGGTTGCAGATATGAGTCTTTGTAAGGTATGCTTAAGAACTTGGAGAAATTATCTTTACGTTTGTGATAAAAAGCATCCTCCTGTCACATCATGGGACTGAGAATAAACTTTTGTAAAAGGTACAATCTTTTATGGACACGCTGTATTATGTTGATGCTCGTATCAGCAACGTCAAACGCTGTCATAAAGTTTATAGCCAATCTAACACCCAAAAACTCATTTGCGAGTCTCACTTGGAGTTAACTGAAATTGTGGGGACGAAATGCAGAAGAACATATTTGAAATTTTCACCACCTCGATTGGAGTGGTTTCCCGACGTTTCACACGGATTGCAGCTGTGGGAGGAACTTCACTTGGCTGATCAAGGACAGAACTTTTCTTGCATACAGACTGGGATAGAGGACAGCACATTCTATAATTTTCTTAATTCGTGTAAACAGTTACAGTTATGAAAGTTTTTCTGTATAGATGTCTTCAAATAAACCTTATGAGTTAACTCCAATATCTTATGGATGTACATATGTTTCTGTGCGTTCTTATTTGTCGTACCATGAATATTAACCTGTTAACTGGGTCATTCTTTGTCTAGGAGCACCTGTTGTATGTAGTTAAAATTCAATAAAGAAATAAAAATTAAATCGCCTTTTTCGGTTAACAGGTTTAAATGTTCGTTAACAAATACTGTGAGAGCAATTTTCACAGGACGAGTTAACTCCCCTTCTCCAATGAACAGGGTAAGGGTCACCGGGCAGAAATGATTGATAACTTTCTAACAAAGCCTTTGTAGCCAATCTTTATATAGCAATTTTTTCTTATTCCCAATCGTAGAATATGCTCCCACAGTTTATCGGGAAAAACCCGGGACACGTAATGTCTTCAACGATATACATTAATATTATAAAAAGCTGTTTTTGCATGTCTGACTAGTTGCGGGATTTTCCACTGCGGCACTCAACGCGATGAGAGTTCTAAACATTTTATTGTTAAATGTTGCACCTGTTGTTATATGCTGTTACTATAATATACAAGTTTACGTACAGTTTAAGAATTACATAAAATTTAAGAATTGTTTAATTAAATGTTATTCGCTATGCTGATGTTGACCGCCATGACAGTCAACGAGTCCATGTTCTTGTTTTTCAATGTTTTTATTATTCACCCCATTTAAAAAGCAGAAAGCAAAATACATATGAAGAAGTGTTATATACGCGCAACTCTATAAAGAACGTGATCCTCAGTGACGAACGCTGTGATTAAACTGAATTTTTAGGAAATAATCTTCAAGTTGTAGAAGAGTTCGTTTTCTACGAAAGGAAAAGAAATGAAGGAGAACAGGAGAAGAACGAAAGGGGAATGAGTAAACAATAAGTATTGGTATAGTTATTGAGAGTCATGATTAAGAAGAAGTAGGAGGTTTAGAGGTGTGCTAGGTGGAAGACATTTGCAATCTATGAATACACAGAAAATGGAGGCTTGGATTATAAAAGACAGTTAGTACCGTGCGAGATGAGCATCGACTGCGTGATTAGACGGATTAGTGTTACATTTTTTTAATTATTTATTTACAAAGCTGACGAACTGACAAATAAAGGAAGTCTTCAGCAAGAGCGGTTCTAATATACCAAACTTTGACAGTTTCAAAATCTAACAAGAATTGAAATCGTTCAGGTACTCTCTTTTGTGGTGATCTAGGTACTCCATCTGTTTCAATGGGTTACTACATGTTTTACTACGATTCTGTAATTAATCATTAATCACTTCAAATATCTCAAGATGTCCTGCATAATCAACAGTAGCATGATAAAAGAATCTGGACATTTTCCACTTACAATTGTTCTTCAAAAAATGTATAATTAATACATACTTATAAATATCCTTAACACGCTGAGTGCCACAGTGAAAACAGCCATGCCTAACCAGACACGATGGAATTGACTATTTTTTATGTAAATCGAAAAGAAAAAAAAGATTTGAGTACTCAATCGTGTTCTTCTGTTCCTACATTATTGTTTCAGTATGAAGTGAGTTCAGAATTTTGTGACAATGAATGATTGTTTAATTAAATTAAATTTGAAGTGCCAGTCATCGGTGACTTCCACGGCATTCAACGTGTTAAAAATAAGGAAAGGAATCGTACATTATAATTTAATTTTGTCTTTAACGTATTTTCTAATTTGGTATAGGTTAAAATTCGTTTTCATTATACTTCTCTTCGAAGTAAGGCTACAAAATTTACTGTCTGGACATTTTTGTACGCTACTGTATCTAACTGTCGCTTGTATCTTTTTTATCGGAGAGAGAAATACAGTTATCAGGCAATTCCAAGGTGTGATAAATTTCTTGAGCAGCGATATTGGTGAAGATCATTTTATGAAAGGGTCGTGAAAGCATGATACAAACCCTAAGTGTGTATTGAGTTACGCTCGAACGGGGATCATGTACAGGGTGTCCCATGTTAATCTTTTCAAATATGTGAAGGTTATTTCCGTTTTTTTAAATGGAACAATAAATTTCTGCATTGATCGACGAGACTCTTCATTTTCTATAAAAAAAAGTATTACTTGTGCCAAGAACTTTTAGTTTAGGAAATATTCTGATTTTAATTTTGTAAAATACTACTCGTGGCTATTAATGCAGAGAATATTCTTTTTAATAGAACCATCAGTTTTTGTAATAGACTAATCGATGCAAGTTTATCTTCTCTATAAAAAGTATTAGGGTGTTACTGCCGAAAAGCTGTTACTTTAGCAGATATTTTTATTTAAATGTTGCTAAATCTGAAGATACAAGTAGTATATACCTAAGATATAAGGCCCTATTATGGCCCACCTAAACTTTGACTGTTTTTTTTACCAACTACAAAATGTTCCTCTAAGAAATGATTACGCTTTCGATTAGAGGGGTTACTTGATCAGCCATGAAAAAATACCTGGTTCTTGTGACTGTCATGTAAATAATGCAATAAACTCAAATTTGAAAAGTGATATACGTCGATAGCAAAATGATACCTTACTTTAAAAAATGATACCTAAAATATTTACTAAACTAATGGTTTTTGACACAAACACACTAATATTATTTTATAGGGAATGTATGTTCCATTTAAAAAAAAACAGAATACCCTCATATCTCCACTACCTCCCTACCCATAAAGAAACTATCGATACCAAATTATGTCCCTTTGAAATCACTCAACTTGTATCTGAAATCTTTTCCATATCACTAATGATTTCGAAGATGTTCGCGTACACTGTGTAGAATACGATGTTAAATATCCCTGTTTCATCGTTCAACCCTTTTTTGTTGTTAGAAGGAAAGTTAGAAACGATTTCTTCATTCTATATGCAACAGAAAACAGGAATTTAGAACATTATTTACGGCTAGAACAGAAATTTCATACATGATGATTTGCAAGACCGTTTGTGTTAGTTTAAGTGATCCGGTTATGGATAAAGACTGATCTACCAACGGATTAACAACAATTAATAACAAATTAACTTGATTTACGTGAACACTAAGAAAATGTAACTTTTTGTACATACATAATACAATAGAAACAAGTGTACATCGTCAATTTTTATTAATTCACGCACAATATCAGATCGATAAAAAGATCTTTATACAGGGCAAATTTACATGTAATCTATACACACATATTGCACGTGTTGCAAAATTGACATAATTCAACAGTTTGTGGAGCGTGTAAACTTTTTCATTCCTGTTGAAAAGCATGTGAAACAATGGGAAAAGAGTGTCGCACGTTTAAAGAGACCTTTTCAGTGATTCTAATTGAATTAGTTCACACTTCCTTGATTCATTTCATGAAGGAAACGCCGCCCTTAACACACACACACACACACACACATAAGTCAAAGGGAAAGGCTTTTATCGCATTTGCTACAGGTATTCTTTCTGTTTCCACCTATGTCTGACTAAATGCCGACCAACTCTACTTCACCCTCTTAATTCTTGTACAATTTACATTACGCTACCTTGAACGCGTTATTAGTTATAAATGTACTGCTTATTATGGTAGCAGAAACGAAAATTAAATTTTCTACTGTCAGACATTGAAATTCAAATTATTTAAGAAGTTTTTTTATTGTTATTACTTCTTTTTTCTTCTTCTGTTAAGATGTAAACCAAAGTAATTAGTAATGGTGAAATAACTAACTTTAAGCACAGAGCAGACTACTGGTATACGGTACTTTCATTCTAATTTTGCAATACTATTAACCCTTTCAAATGTATTCTGTGTAATACCACAAACCAAGGTGAATTAATAACTACATACAAACAAACAAAAATCGTTTATTCAAATTTCAAAAGTTGATGAAAGTACTCATTGATAGGCATGACAGAAAAGTGTGCAACTGAATTCAATAAAAATCCTTAAAAAAGATGCAATTTTAAATTATTCTCCTAAATTATGTACATTTCAAAATGACAACACTTTTGGAGACATGATTATAAAAATTGAAACTCAGCTAGCTTATTACAGAACTTTTGCTATAATTAAGAAACGATTCGGTCATCACTGATCGCGACACAGACCATCCGTCGATCGACAACTGAGTACCAGCATCGAGCAGTACTCGTAAGATTTTGAATAAAATAATGTTCAACTAACATTTACTCAGCATTAAAATGCACTACCAGTCGTTCGATAAACGAACTAACAAACTATTTACAACAAATTACACAAGAAAAGGGAGAACCTTCAGTCAGCCCATTATTAAACACTGGACAGAAGAGTGATGACTATTCCAAGTTCGATAATCGATTTCAACCCTTTAACTTAACATTTATTAAATCGCCAGTGACCCACACGCATATCGATATTCTACCGTAATTGGCTTTTCCATGACACGAAACGTTACCTGCGCAACAATAACGCGTTGTTTGAACGATTAGGAGAAAGGGTTAAAATTGTTTGGATCGACAATGACCCACACGCGGATCGCCGTTCTACTGTAATTCGTGTTTCCATGAAGCGACGCGTTGTCTCTCGACGATTAGGATAAAGCATTAAAATTGACTGTCGAACAATTCAACCCTCTGACTTGAACCTAGCTGGATCGTCGGTGACCCGCACGCGGATCGACCTTCTATACTATAATTCGCGTTTCCATGAAGCGACACGTTACCTGTGCGGCCATGACGCGCTGCCTCTCGGCGATCAGGGTACATTTCGCACACACGCAGTCCCTCCAACGGCAGTACCGTTTGTGTCCCTTCAACGCGGAAACGACACCGTGGTTCCGGCATCTCGCGCACTTCGGTGTCCTTTGGTATCTCTCGGCACTGGCACGTAGGAAGAACGCAGCGGGCAGCACGTGATGCTGTTGCTGTTGCTGTTGGTGTTGCATCAGTTGGCCCACGTCGACACCGAGGCCAACACCCCGCGGCAACGACATGGTGTCCCGACAAACGAGCGAAAACCTCGACGTGGAACTCGAGAAACGACGGAAACCAGGATCCACTAAACGACGAACGTGTGACGGGGGATCACGGAACCGTTGGACATCGTCCAGGAACGCACAGACGGCATCAGGATTGACGATCACCGTGTACGATCGCGTTCGATCGAGCTTAAAGCCTGGTACGCACTGACACGCGGCGGTCTCATTCTAACAACCGGTCACTACCGATCATGCTACCGATCATCAGCGTTCCTTGTCGCATGCACTGTGCACAGAGGTCCTTCAGTCCTCGGAACCGATCGTTACTCGTTACAGTGGGCCACCGGATCGGATCGACCGCGGTCACAACGGCCTCTTCTTACTTCAACCGAAGAAATCACATTTAACGCTGCTGTTCAGAAACTCTCGAAGCGGCGCGGCAGTGCGTGCGAGCGAGAGAGAGATAGTCCGACGATGGGGTGGTCCGCGTTAGAGAGAGACAGGCCGAGCGGATTAGAAACGCGCACGCGCGAACACTTCCGTGTGTTCGCCGGCAGAGAACGTCGGCACCACCGCTCGTACGGATGTCGGGGTACGAAATGCGGAATCGCCCCGACTCCGCTCCTCGCGCCGCTCTCTCTCTCTCGCTCTCCGGCATTGTCAACAATTGCAGCATCCCGGGAGAGTCGATTCAGGTAGCGCGGAGAGACAGAGAAACCGTGGAGGTGGTGCAGAACAGGGTGAGCGGAGAGGGGAACCCGCGGCCGTAGGGGAAGGGGACGAGGAACCGAGGGGGGGGAGTGTCGCGAGGAAAGAAAGAGAAGAACGGAAAGCGCGGAGGAAAAACGTGTGGAAGAACGTGGAACAAGAGCACGAGGAGAAAGAATGTCGAAAGAAACGTGAGGGAGAGACGGAGACGGATGAGCTGTGGAACGAGACGCGCGACGGAGACGGCGCGAGAAAAAGAGAGGGATGAGAGAGGGAGAGGGAGAGAGAGAGAGAGGAGAGAGTGTGAGAGAGGGAAAAGGAATTCGTTGGGGAGGGATAGGGCAGAAACTAACAGCCCCTCCACAGTTGCGCGAAATAAAACACTGTGCCACAGTGTTCCACCCCAGGGCTTCAGCCAAACGCAAAGCCGCGCTCCGATCCGGCCACGCCCGCGCACCCAGCCGATTGGCCGAACACGCTGTTCCACCAAGATGTTAAGAGTTTATATCTGGTTAGGGTGAAAGGGGGACATACCTAACCGCGTACCCACCTACCTACTCACCCTCGATAAACTATTGCGTACGGACGTGTGTATTTTCTATCGCGCCGCGCTGCTGGCAGAGGCAAAACGGACAAACACATTACTCTTTTATTTGAAAAACCCGTTCCAACGTGAAACACAATGCGAGCGATGCTCAGACGTTTCTCTCTATGCTCCGCCTTTTGTTTCGCCGGGACTGTGTTTTATTTCTCTTTTTTTTTTCTTTTTTTTTTACCATGCACGCCTTCTTCGTCCCCTTCGGAGAAGAACGTGTCCTTTCTTTCTTTCGTTCGTTCTGTTCTTTTCTTTCATTTTCTCGTTTATTCTTGTTTTTTTTTTATTGTACCTTCGCTCGGTCACGGTTGTTGCTCGCGGTCCGTTCCTCTCTCTCTCTCGTTCGTTCGTTCGGTCGTTCTCTTTTTTCATATCCATCAAGTTTGCTCTCTGTGTAAAACCGCACACAGTCGCACACCGTCCTAGCGACGAGCCTTTCTTGAATCATATTCTACAATGAGGTTTCAACGGGGGGGAAAGCCCTATTGTCGTTCACCAATGGCGACCGATTTTATAGTGATCTAATGTACAGATGTTATTTACCCCGCAATGAGAATGGTATAAAAGCATTCTATGTATTAAGCGTTCTGTGATTTCGATCCTGTATATCTCTGCCTGCCTGCCTACTCTTGCCTGTCTACGCGCCCCGCACAATATAATGGCGTGCACACGGCACAATGGTATTATTACTTTTGACTTAGCCATGCGAACGAATGGTAACTATATCGGTGCGTTTCGGAGGAAACCATATTTGCATTTAAATACGGTTATTCGTACTTGCACACCGACCGGATTGCGTTACGCGAAATTCGATAGGGAAAGGTGAACAGGATGGGGTCTTTAAGGGTTTACTCGGAGTAGAACCATAATTATTGGTATTAAGACAGTGAAATTTGTATAAAGAGATATCGGCCCCCTCGTTGTTGGAATGAGAAATAACAAATATTTAAAATACAGTTTTTTAATATTCATTTTATGTGAACTAAAACTAGATAAGTGATTGTATCAGGCTTGCGTTTCGATAGGATAAGGTCCGATATAGTTTTGATAATCTGGACATTATAATCATGTACATTATTTCGTGCTTATTGAAAGTCATTTCACCTATAGTTCTATTTTTAAGCAGTTTCATCATATCAGTTAAAAAACAATTACCGACACTCCAGCTTTTTTCGAATTTTCCTTATTCTCACCACATTATCAAGTGTGATAAAACATGCAAATATTTTATTAATGATGTGTCTCTATCTGTAATAGTTTAGAGGGTGATATCACCCCTTGCACTTACCCCTCCGCTAATAAAAAAATTGCATATCCCTTATTTTTCCGCAAAATTGTATCAAATTCAGAAAGTAACATAATGCGAATATCCCCTTGTACTTTCTATATTGTCGCAATTTTTTATTAGTACACTATTTAAAAACGTCGTCTTGCATTAAGTCAGTCAAAGAAATTCAGAACTTCTTAGAAAAAATGTATTTAGTAACATGTGATATGAGAATTGTTTATTGTTTAATACATAGTGCTAAATGATAGATGATTAAAATATTGTCAAATGATTGATTTATGACGGAATAAAAAGGGGCAGAAAAATATAACATATTTTGGCTGCGCTCTCCATTGAATTGCATATTTCGCTCCGTATCGAAACGACTGATCTCGTGCATCGATTTTTAGTAAAACGCAATGACGATTTGAACAACATTAAAAGTACACGCGAAATGGGTATTCGTCCATAACAGTGTACACCGACACGGACCATTTTTTACTCTGCTATATCAGCCACTCAAAGCGAACGTACGCGCCGCTGGATAAATCAATAAACCAATAGCTCTGCCAATGCACACCTGTTTTTAAAGTATCAGCCAACCCCTCTGCACTTTCGTTTACTCGATTCGAGAGATTATAAACCAAACATGATTTCGCGTTCGTTCAAAAATATTTAAAATACCATCAAGTAACTATAAAAGAAAAATTCTTTTCTTCCGCGGCCGCAATATTTTCTTTCTTCATGTCCACTTTTACCATCACGAACCTGCAAATGTACGTTTGAATTACAAAATTTTAAATATAATTTATGATAATTTATCCGGTGGGGTATATAAAAGCTCCGTATAAGTAGCTCTGCCGATTGACACCTGTTTTTGAAGTATCGTCCTCTCTGTACTCTTGTTTACTCAATTCTAGACATTGTAATCCAAACACGATTTCAAAACATGTAACACGTTCCCTGCCACGTGTGCCGTTTTCGGTACAAGCATCCATTTAAATTTGATCACACATTTAACTACTAAGTCTTATGAAATTTTGAGTAACATTCACGTTAAAATGATAGTAGAAGTAGAAAATGTAACATCAAATGGATAAATATTTGTACAATCAACCACATGTATTAATGAATAGCCATTTTCGAGTGTCTGTCTAGTTGCGGAATTTTCTACTGTGCCAGGGAACGCGTTAAGATATCATCAGATAGCTGTTAAAAAATTTACGTTTGTTCCAGATGTAACTAGTGCTGTAACAAAAACGATTCACGAAATTCTGGACCACCTTGAAAAATCAAAGAAAACGGTTCTTTGAAGAACGAAAACTCCCACGATTCTTACCTCCTGACACATTCACGTGTTTCGAAAAGTATCTGATCTACCGATGTGCAGCAGGTACAACATGTAACAACGTGTACGCGGGCCCTCCCTTACGGCTGTTTACATTGGGGAGCCGAGATCCAGATCAAGATCGCAGCTATATCGAATTACAATGTTTGCCAACATCTCGCCGATCGGCAACACCACGGAAACAGCTGATCAAATCGGTTCTGATCGGATAAGAGAGATTATGCGGCAGGTCGCTACGTCAAAGAGCAACGAAGCCGCACGTACAAAAAGGTTGCACGGTATATATCTGCGTGGCTGAACTCTGTGCGACCTGTTTGTCAGTCGTCCGGTAAACACCGGGACAAACAGAGCAACCAGAGAAAATAGTGATGTTCGAATTGCAAAGTGGATCATCGGTAACATTATTTATTCGAACGTATTTATTACACGGTGATTCACTAGATTGCTTTGTCAGAAAGAGGATACACTGTAAACGGAGAGCCTAATCTACCAAGGGTTCATTTTCTGCAGAAAAACAACGATGTGGAAGGATTATTGAAATTTCTTCAAGTTTCTGTATAATAAAGGAAGAAGAAGAAGTATTGTTCGATACGACCTGGCCAACTCAGTCACTGAATTTACAGTCTTATTGATTTGCTTTAGGAGTGTTTAGACCAGGGATGGTTAACCCGCAGAAGCTGTTTGTGTGACCCACTTCAATCAGCTAAAGTGAAAAATCGTCTGCATTTTCCGCTGTATGTTCATTTATTTTATTTAACATGTTGACCGCCACACCACGTGTACCACCGGTGACCCACTTACCAATTTCAATTTCTTCAAATAACTGATTACCCCAACGAAATTTTGAGTTACATCTATGTTACGATAATAGCACAAAATAAGAAGTATATTATCAAATAAATAAATATTTATATATTCAACGATACATGTTAATAAAAAGGTATTTTCGCATGTCTGACCAATTACGGAAATTTTCCACTGCGACACTAAATGTATTATATATATATGTATGTACGTACATTATTTATTATCTTATTTATCCACGGTATACATTAACAATTTTTTAAGTAATAAATTAACATACTCTTTTCGGTTGCGTCCCGCGCAGATTATTGGGTTTTCTATTTTGGCCCGCTGCAAGAAAAGGTTGCTAGTCACCGGTGTAGACAGAAATGTTGGAAGACGCTGTCTAACATGACTGATTCTTGATTATCGTAAGATCCTGAGTGTCTTGAAAAATAATTTGTACAGGAATGTTAAATATAAAAAAATAAGTTAACTGTACAAATTATTGCACGTGAGACATAACTACAATTCGGTTTAGTATCATTATCGAGAGCGGGTTAACCTGCTCTATGTAACCCATTTGCTACGGGTTTCCGTACCATAACCTGGGTTAACCAGGTTAGAGAGCGGTTAGAATCCCCGGTTTGCCTCATCCCATTCGACAATCTCTTCTCCAGCAATAAAGAGTCAGAAGCTAGTTCTGACGTTCAGAAACTTGAAGACTGTCATAGAACAGTCGTGCGATTTTTGCGGGAAATCGGTAAAGTTAAAAAACTTGACCAGTGGGTGCCGCAAGAATTGTCAGAGGCAAATAGGCAGAATAACTTCTTTACAGAGTTTTTTCTCCATCATCCGCAACGAACCGAACCTTTTCTGGATCCTGTGGTAACATATGATGAAAAGTGGATACTATACGACAACGGATGAAGATCTTTATCATGGTTGGATGCAGGCGAACCTTCACAATCGGCTCCAAAACAAGCTTTTCATTCGAGGAAACTGATGCTTACCGTATGGTGGACACAAAAAGGAATTATTCATTATAGCCTTTTATGAACTGGAGAAATGATAACGGCTGGAAAATACTCTGTTGAAATATAAACAATGGATGAAAAATTAAAAAAGTGTGATCCTTCTGCATGACAACGCTAGACCTGACGTAGCACGCATGACCTTGCAAAATCTGCATGAGTTACAATATCAGTTCTATCAACAGATTTTCATTTATTCAAAAGTTTTGAGAACTTTTCGAAAAATAAACGATTCGCAAGTGAAGAGGCTGTAAAGAGTGCTTTCGAAAAATTCACGTCGTTAAAGGACACTAATTTCTACCACAGAGGCGTAAATGCTTTATTTAACCATTGAGATAGATCTGTACAAACCGATGGTAACTAGTTCAATCAGATAAAATATAAAATAGCAAAAAACAAAAAGTTACTTACATGAACTCCCCATTCAAAACGACAATTTCATACGCACCAACCAAGTATTTCAAGAGCCAATTTCCAGTAACATCCCGTGCATGTCAACTAAAGTCTTATCTTTTTTACCAAGCCGTAGGGGAGAGTCGTGCAGTACTGACCGGTGTACAGTCCCGTCCAAAGCTAGTTCTCGGTTCCATCGTTACCTGGATGCATTTTACATAAATAAGGGGATGAATACTATGTATTCTTCTATGCAACCTATTCCGGGGCCGTAGTTCTTATTTTAATACTACCGACGTTATGAGATGTTGAACGTGTACGCGATATTCGGTGCGTAAAAAGTTATTTTTCAGAGCTGATCTCCTGTTTATCAGAGAAGTATATGATTTTGCCGTATTGCGTACACTATCTTCAATCTATAAGATGGAAATAAGTATCAGTAGTTTTGCAATTTTCTTTGTACATTACGCACAAGAACCTAAAATTTTGTTGCGTGCTTGTCGTGCAACACCGGCCACCGAACTGTCGTCCATACCGACCAAAACTTGTTGTTTATTTAAAAAACAAGAGAAGAAGGAAATTAGGAGAAAAGGTAAATAAGAAGAAAGGTGATAACTCAACAGAGAGGAAACTAGACTTGAATGAAGAAATCACTCAATACATCATCTGCAGAGACATTTGTCGAAGATTGGGTGCAGTGCATCGAATGTGAAGGTTGAGCACATGTGGAATACACAGACCAAGAAATTATTACTCATTTCATTCGTGATGATTGTAAACAGAAATTTTGAATAAAAGTCTTCTATTCTAACATATAAGTGTCTTTTAACTAACACTATTAATTATTTCAACCTGAAAATCTACTAACCAAGTGGCTGGTCGGTACTTGACGAGAATTTTTCATCCGCTCCAAATTACACCTTTTCTATTTTTGCTGCTTATGAACTCTTATTACCAAATTTAAGAAAAATAATTTCGCACGTCTTATTAGGTCACATTTATACTACAAATCACTTTTTGTAGATTTGATCTTTATTGAGTCCAGCCTAAGTTACAGTCAAAAACCTTACAGTGGTCGGTACTGCACGACTCGCCCCTATATTCGAACGGATCCGCAGCTACACGCAATTCGCCGCGGCCTCAGCCGCGCGATCTACCGCGCCGGTGAAATACCGTATGACTTTTTGACGTGCTTTTAACAGATTGAATTGAAAATGGCTTCCCGGCTCCGATATATCCACATCCATACCCTGGAAACGACCGTACGAGCGGACGAACGCGGTAGACGAGAGATATATAATCTTTTCCCTCTCTCACCTTCACACCTCGCCACGCAACTTTTTCTCTCTTCTCTCCTTCGTTTCCTCCTGCACCAGCCCAACCCCCCGCTTTCCCTACTCTTTCTCGCGTTCCGCGAAACGGTCACCGATTTTTCCCTCATTCCCCCGCTTTTCCAGCACCCGGTCCGTCCCTCTTCCTCTCCGCTGGATTTTTGCACATTCGCTGACGCGGCAGATCGCAAGCTGCGCCGGCGGAAACGGCGACCGGACCGGTCACTCGAACCGCGGAAGGGAGGGCGTCGAGGGGGTGGAGGGCCACGTAAAAATAATGTCCTGGCTCATTTTTTAAAGCCACCGACCCGGCGGCCAGGGCTGCGGCCGAGCCGAGGCGGGGAAAAAAAACGTGACGGACGTAGAGATATAGGTACGTCGATATTACCGGCCGCAATAGCGGCACAGCTCGACCGACCCTGGATGAAACGGTCAAAGCTAAAAAGCTCTCTCCGCCGAAACCAGCTATATATTATCCGGAACCCTTCAAACACAGAACGCTGAGGTCCATACATAACCCATATGCGTGCGGATGCCGCCGCGGACGTCTCCTCTACACGGCAATCCGCGTGCGTGCATGTCCGTCTTTCATTCCGGAACGACGTACGATTACGTCGTGAAGCCGTGAGATGTGCACGCGTTCGACACGTGCTGTTCATACGCAAGGATTTCGTCCCGTTACTCTGCTCGAACAAACCTCTGTTGTAGTCTATAGAGAAGGAGTACTTGAAGCACGTATTAGGTTGGTGGGAAATAAATGGCACATTATCCAATTCCTTTACTTTCCCCATGGCCTGTAAGTGGTCAAGATAAATAAGACACCCTCCACATGCGTATAAAGAATTTCTTTTCTCACGACATTTTTGGTTTTTAATTTTCAACGACGAACGATGTTTTCTAATAAACTAGTCCGTATTCCCTTTTGCAATTGGTACGAGAATTTAGATATTACAGGTAACTGTGTGTAATAATATGACTCTCAAACGTCATCTGGAACGATTTGAATTATTTTTATTTTTTCATGTCTTCGAGAACGAAAGAGGGGCACGGTAGAACCTCAATTATCCGAACTGAAATTATTACGTATCAAGATTACCTACATTTTAATTACGTTTCACGTAAAAATGATAATTTTGTTTTAGAATATAAAATACACGGTGGTATAAAATTAAGTACGCAGTGTCTCTAATGATAATTTTCGCTTGTAACTGACACAGGATGACCAATTTTCGGATGACCGCTGTTAGGGCAATCAAGGTTCTACTGTAGTCAATTTCCGCTGGGACACCTTATAGTATTCTTTTGTTTGCAGTCAGTCGTCAGGGTTCGGCGGTAAACTATCAAGGTCTAACGTCTCGAAATAGAGACCTCTCGGTGCAGCCACGTGCACACGGTGGACGTGCATGAAACGACACTTAAAGAGGGTGAAATGGGCGTGGCTTCGAGGCCTAGGTGAGAGACAGTGTCGACCAATGCGATACCCTAACGCGATGTGGCAACAGTTGCAAACGCAAGCGCCGTTCGGGCTTCTCCTGCGAGCTGGTGATAGGTTGATGTGCAAGGGTGTTTAATGTACGGGCGCAGACTCGAGCATTGAGAAGAATGTTCAAAAGGCTACGCCTGCCGCAAACTCGCCTTCAGATTGGTTACAAATGAGCCCATTCGCTGCTCAGCTTCCAGATCCCCTGAATCGAGTCAGAATCAATTGCCAAACTGGTACAAGCTAGACATTCATTATGAACGGTTTTTCCTTTGATTTCTGAAAATGTTATAAATACACCAGATACTAGTATATCTGATACTTCGAATATAATTTAAATACCTTCTCGTTGAGTGGTATGATTAACACACTGAATGTCACAGGCAATACTGCCATACCTATAGTACAGACACTGTAACTACGCACTTTCAAGGTCACTCCTAGTCTACTTATTTCCACTATAATAGAACACATGTGAAGACTCACTTTGACGTTTCTATTATTTTTCAAATTTGAAATGTAAGTGAGAGAATGGATATCGTACGCTAAAATGCAACGTAAATAGCGTTTAACAAAATCACGAAGTGGACGAAGTACCTGGTACATATCTGTGGCTCTAAAATAGTCGGATATAATATCCCGTTTCAAATACATATAAATCACGAAGGAAACATATTTAACTATTTGATAAACGTTTTTATTGCAGTATTGATTCTCCTAAAAATTTTCTATAACTTGTATCATTACATGAAATTGAAATGGCCGGACAATCGTGACCTTCGGGGCAGTCAACTCGTTAAAGCTGTAAGCATCAAGGTTCGTGTATTACAGTAAAATCGTGAACTTCTATAAACGTATAAACTTACTAATGGAACACTTTAGCAAGAGCATAAATATTCACACTAATTTATACATATTCTTTCAGAATTGCATATCTCGTTAACAATTGATTAGGCTAGTTAATTACAATAGTAAATGATGTATTTGCTAGTAAAAGTATCAATTGTCTTTTAACAAGCTAGCCTAACTAACCGAACCTATCCAAATGTGCAATTCACAAAGAATTTGTATCAATTAGTATATTTTTACTGTAGGGAGGCAGAAACTAGGCACATCAAGGTCACATGCTGCTCCTAATTTTGTTAAATATTCTTTGTTATCTGTCCTATTACACGATGTCAATTACTTTTCACTTCAATTCTAATTTTCAAAACAATAAGGTCTTCAAACCAAAACTCCGCGTGCACCTCGTTTCAGTATGTCTGTGTAAACGACAAACGACCTTGGGTTGCCTGTTTTCGGAGTCCGTAATAGAGTGAGAATATACGTTTACTAGTAACAGTGATTTTTATTTTATACTTCTTCCAAAACCGTAAGTGAGTGTATACATTTACTAGTAAACGTATACACTTACTGAAGTTCACGCTGTTACTGTAAAATAGAGAGCAGGTAGTCACTCCAGCAAAGTGGGAGTAAGAATGTCGTCGTCTGTGTCACAATTTTCCGACTTCGACGATCGTTCGTGCTTAAACGTGACCGGCGAAGCTTCCTTGGAATATTCCTTCAGAACGAACAGCATAGTTGCTACGAGTTGCGACGGGTTACTATAAAAGTATTTGTGATCTGCGTCGGCTTTCTCGTGCTTATTATATGCTTCTTTGATGAACTCGCCGTCCGGTGTGAAGAATAAAATCGCAGGAACGTACTTCCCATCAGGTTGGTACTTTTCCGGGTCTGTGATCTTGTCCTTCTCCATATCCACTTTTATCATTATGAACCTGTAAATACACGCCTGAGTCGGAGTACTTTGAATACACAGTAGTGCCGTGTTAGCTGACCGCGGTTTTGCCTTGTTAGCTGACCATCGTTATCCCCACCAGTTCTTGGAACTGATTTCGTGGAGTGAGCCTCCGCCTTTACCTATCTAAAATAAACATATTCGGAATTACATAGAACTCTACCTCCCTTGATAGCTAGCCAGAAATGGTCCCGAGTCACGGTCAGCTAACGCGGCACTACTGTAAGTTGCTATAATTTGTCCGATGCGGTATACAGGATATTCAGACAAGGTTTTGCCAAACTGTAGGGGCATATGGTACTCTCAGAAATTACTAAACAATATCCAATCAACATGGAATCTAAAATTAACCCTTTAAGTGTATGAGTATAATGTGTGTGGGGAACGCCCATAGGCGTTCTAGTAACGTGGTTAATAAGTAGGCTTACCAATCTCCCGCACGTTACGGAAGAGCGTCGAATAAACTTATTAGTAATGCTGACGTTCAATCTTAAGAAGATCGTGTAATGCTTAGACAATTCCAAACTTTCCTTTACTTCGTTGAATAATGGTTTGATCTTACATAAACTCCAACGTGATCTTCAAGTTTGTACGACAACCCTCTATCACGTGCGGGAGCTCGATAAACTTGCTTATTAACACGTTCCCTGCCACGTGTACCGTTTTCGGTACACGCATCAATTTTAATTTGATCACATAACTACCAACCTTTATGAAAGTTTGAGTAACATTCACGTTTAAATGATAGTAGAAATAGGAAGTATAACATCAGATAGATAAATGTTTGTACAATCAACCACGTGTATTAATAAATATCCATTTTCGCGTATCTGTCTAGTTACGAAATATTCTACTGTGGCAGGGAACGTGTTAAGCACGTTAAACGAACGCTCATGGGCGTTTCTCGCATGGACTATAGTAATATATCGAGCGGTTTTGAAGGTCCGTAACACTTAAAGGGTTAATTTTAGAACCCACGTTGATTGAACATTTTTTCTTTCTTTTTGAGAGTACTAGAGACCTCTGAAATTTAGCACACCCTTGTATGAACACTCTGTATAAAGGAATGACCTTGAAAGACCTAAATCTGTTGTTACAATAGTATGTAGATAATGCGTTTTTACCGGTTACTAAGGTCCATGAATCGCATGGACTTGGTACACTTCTCTTTCAATTTCAGGCAAGCGGGACACCATAATTTGTGGAGCAGAAGAAATATCGGCTTCCTGGTAACCTTGGCCTCCTCAAAGCCATCTTTGAACGGTTTCCATTTGTACAGCTGATCGAAAACACAATTCAGATTTGAATTTGTCGAGATAGTGAAAATATTTCCGAGGACGTGATACGTCAGGTCAAGGAAATTCAGGGAGCTGAGGTATTTGATGGATTCAATCATAACGTCGAAGAAATTTGATGACTCTTGACAGCCGAAGTATTATTACGAACAAAAGAATTCGATTGCGATCATTTTCAGTCACATGTTCTGAATACAGCTCATTGGCATGGTAAGTACTCATTCCAAATGCATTCTACTTTTTCGTTTGTGTACGTTCTAAACTCTAATCCTGGTTCATTAACTATTTATCTATAAAATTAACAATTTGATAATGTGCTGAAATAGTACTGAAACTGTACCGACACAGGAGAACACCAATTGTTGGGTTTCAATTGTATTCGAAGAATTGAAACTAATTAGCAAATACCTCTAGTCAAATAGCTTCTAAATTATTTTTTTATTTTTTAAGATCAACTAATTAGAATACATATCTTGAGTATCTAACTACATGTTTATTAATCTAATTTGTATTTATCTAGTCCCATGGGTTTCGGTATAGCCTGTGTACCATTATTTTATTATATAATAAGGAATAAAGTGGATATATATACAGAGTAAATCATTTCTTTAAAGTGATGTCGCCACATTCTAGCAATGGATTTTAAAACATCTACCGTCCTTACCGACGGAGCATGAGAACCACAGACGAGGTATCTATAGAGGAATATTCTATACTTGTCTGTGGCTCCGAATTCTTGTAACACAAAAATGCATTGCGTGAGTGGTCTATCTTATACCTCGTCTGTGGCCAGACACAAAATAATGTGACACAAAAAAAAAATAGTCCAAACCATTTTAACATAAAACAACGTTAAAGGAATGCAGACAGAATGGAAAAAGCCTTTTTAATTCATTAAAAATTATCTATAGTTTCGTAATAGATTTTATTACAGTGCTGGAGTTTACTGAAATAAACTTTCCTCCAAATAACTACTAGTCGATAAAAATTTGTATCGTATACAATAGTTGGTATCTTGTTTGCAATTTAAGTATTCTTTACTCGATTTTTCTAGGATAATGAAACGTATTAATCCGATTCTTTTTTATTTACTTTAATATATAATTATAGGTTAAAACAGGACAATCTACTACACGAATAAAAACCGATATTATCGTGCGAGTAAACGAAGCAAATATGTTCACGAACACGTCGTTGATGGCGACACGGTAGCGTGTTTCAAATTTACCACCATACGATCGTAGGTAATACGTTCTCGCATTCCCTCAATCAATTTGAGGTTACATGTCACACAGTTTCATGAAGCATGAATAACCGATCAACAATTTTATACTCCTAACAGTCATTCCTGAAGATCTTTAATGAACGATGATCCGTGC
The DNA here is from genome assembly GCA_916610135.2 of Macropis europaea. Lineage (NCBI taxonomy): Eukaryota > Metazoa > Arthropoda > Insecta > Hymenoptera > Melittidae > Macropis > Macropis europaea. Next base: position 15,365,124 of record OU744345.1, on the reverse strand, counting down.
GGTTCGTGCAACCATGTGACAATAATGAAAACCAACTTTACGTTAAAGGATAGGTTATGATTATTTTCCAGTTCCTTTAAGGTTACGTTCTTTTTGAATAACGCGAGAGAACGGGTCATCGTGAAAAATGAGCAAATTATGGAATTATCTGATATTTCAAGGATGGATGTCGTATTTAATGACAACTGGTTTGTTAATTTTCACGAGCGGCTTCCTACTTAATCGAGTTTCGAGACCGGAACGTGCCGAATGCAAATATTGCATCGACACTGGTGGCTGTGACATCGAAAACCTTCTTCAGGATCCTCAGAATGCAGCGAACATCTGTCTCGAAAGAAGAATGCGTGTTGTGTTGCTGGTTGTCGATGCCTTGAAGTACGATTTTGTACACTGGCACAATGATAATAGTTCTGCCTCCTCCTATTATCGCAATAAGCTGTCAACAATTCATGAGCTGCTGGAAAATCAACCTACGAACTCCCGTTTGTATAAATTTATAGCGGATCCTCCAACGACAACCATGCAACGATTAAAGGGTCTCACGACTGGATCTCTACCAACGTTCATTGATATCGGATCAAATTTCGGGTCTGAAAGTATAGACGAAGACAATATAGTTGATCAGAATGCTGTTAATGGCATTACATTCATGGGCGATGATACTTGGACCAATTTATTTCCTGGCAAATTCAAACGCCAGTTCCCATCACCGTCTTTCAACGTTTGGGATCTTGACAGCGTTGATAAAGATGTTAGGTATCGTATATTCTTTGAAATGAAAAAGAAAGATTGGTCCCTCCTTATAGCGCATGTTCTGGGCATCGATCATTGTGGACATAAACATGGTGCTAATCATCCTGAAATGACCAGAAAATTAAATGACACAAATACTCTTATAAAAGAGATCATTGAGTCTTTAGAAGAAGATACAATACTTTTTGTCGTTGGTGATCATGGAATGACAGAGACTGGTGATCACGGTGGTGATAGTTTAAACGAAATTGAAGCTGCAATGTTTGTTTATTCTAAGGTTCCTCTTTTGAAATATGATTCACTTCACAATACAGTGAATCAAATTGATCTAGTTCCTACATTAGCATCAATCCTTGGAACACCCATACCTTTTCCCAACTTGGGATCTGTCATACTAGATTCATTACCAAGGTCAACAAGAAATGCAAAATCAGAAGACAATTTATGGTATTCATTACATTCAATTTGGAGAAATATTGCTCAGACAAAGAAATATGTAGATGTGTATTCAACAGATAGTTACTTGTTTTCTACAGATCAACTTCAAAATTTAGAAAATACTTATAATCACCTGTCTGAGCAGGTAAAGCATGTAAGCAGTATTGAGGAATTTGAATCGTTTATTAAGAATAGCAAAAATTATTTCAAGTTGCTTAAAGATACATGTTCTGAAGTTTGGGTTCAATTTGATTCTAGCCTAATGTCAAAAGGTCTACTTTTAATGTTCTGCACTTTATTTTTCTTTTATTTATTTATCACAGGCATTCCAGAAAGTCGTATGTCTAAGATATTTCAGTCGTCTTTCTTACAGTTTTCTATTTTAATTAACTTAATTACTGCATTGTTCATCTTTTTCTTATATTTCCTTGATATTGTAGATGAATTTAAGAACACTGCATTCTTTGCTACTGGTGCAGTATCTATAGTATTACTCATAGTTTTAATTGTTAGGAATTGGGATGTAATTTCAATGAATTTGTATGATTATCGCAAGATTAAGAAATTGATCTACATCACTAGAATAGTACTCCTGTTAACTGTTTTTAGTCTTTTCTCTAACAGTTATATTGTCGAAGAAGATAATGTATTATCTTTTTTACTTGTTACACTTCTTTGGCAACTTATGTTCAATTTAAGAACAGAAAATTCTAATGAGAACTCTGAAAGGAAGACAAAGCCATTTGTAAGACCACAGACAAAGTCAAACGTGAAAACATTTATAATTATCATTGGTTTAATAGCATGTATTGCCATACGATTGTCTTATTATTTTTGGCGTTGCCGAGAGGAGCAACAACGTGTATGTTCTATATTTGTAACTGGTAAAGCCGGTTCTATAACATCGAACAATGTGGAACGTATTTTTCTTGCCGTTACCTTGGTTATACTCGCGTTATATATTACTATAATAAGACTGTGGTTGCAGAACTGTGGAAATCTTTCTGGTTTTTGCCCCAGTGTTCTGGTAGGACAATATTGTCCTGTTGTAATCGGTGTTTGTATGGGTTGTTACTGGGTTCTTCAGCGGCTACCTAAATTTGTTAAAGTAAAATTTGCACTATCTTGGCAAGTAAATACATTACCCAACATAGTGTATGCATTAAGCCTGTTTGCAATCTTTGTTCTTTATTGTCGCCCGCTCAGTATATTTCTACTGCCAAAGAAGAAAGAATCAATTAATGTGTACCATGATGAGAATATAGTACCCAGATTATTTGAGAAGATAAAGGAGTCCATTTACCGTAAAAGAGTAGACACAGATGAAACACCAGTTGTTTATGGCTTAGGCACTGCCTATAGTGCTACATTTATCTCCCTGAGCGTATTTCTTATGCTGTTATATTCTTTATTGTTAGGAGATATATTGTCACCTAGTACTTTCTTGATGTTTATAACTTGTGCTGCTGTGTTGGGCTTATCCGCAGTAGAAAGATACAAGAATGCTAATAGTATATGTAAGTATATAATACAGGCATCATAAGAATAATGAATTGTGTACTACATTTTTAATGTTATTATTTTGAAAATAGCTGAACTTGTGGAAGTACCTACTCCTGCCCTATTGTGTTGGTTTTTGATAGCAGAATATTTCTTTTATGGAACTGGCCATCAACCAACTTTTCCTACCATTCATTGGGATGCCGCTTTTGTAGGGACAGGTGGACATTTTTACGGAAACTTACTGCCAGCAATTTTAATAGGTACATGTAATATATTTACGTAACTTTTACATTGACTTTTCTGAACAAACAATATTAAACTTTTGTAGGAATAAACACATTTGGATCGCACATCATATTAGGCGCAACATTACCATTATTGGTGATTGTACCATTTACATTGTATCTGGTATTTCCGAAGTTAGTTAAAGTAAAATTTCTGGACAATGATATGAAAAGAGGAGAATTGCTTCTATTTGAGCAGGATTCTGTTTTTCATACTGCAATTTTCTCAGTTGCGGGAAAATATATATTGCTTCATGGAATCAGGGTAAGTCATTATCTTCACATTATCTTGTTTAATGTTTCAGAGTTAATGTTATAAAAAGCATAAAATCATAGGATACTGTTATTGAAAATAGATAAATGTTTAAAAATAGGCCTAATCAATACATGTTTATCATTTAATATACGTTACAGACGTTTGGCAGCATGCTTGCCGCAACAATTCATTGTCGGCATTTAATGGTTTGGAAGATCTTCGCACCAAAATTAATATTCGAGGGCTTGGGACTGTTAGTAACATTAAGCAGTGTACTGGCATCATTTTATATGGTATTCAGAATTGATCAACAAATGGAACATCTTATATCCAGAGTGACAAAAGGCAGATGATAGTGATCCACTTTTAATGGTGTATAATACAATCATTAGTACCAAAGTACCAAAAATTTTGAAGAATAAGTTTATGATAAGAATGCGTGGTTCGTTACTCGTAACAGTAGAAACGAAAGCTTTTATTAAGAAAAAGCAAATAGACGTCGAACGTCACCACTTACCGATACTGCCAATGTTTCCAGAATTTTATATGACTTTATATAAGAGACAGTTAAACGTATTTAACACGAAAATTAAATCGAAGTTCTTAGCCCGCGAGAATGAAACACTTTCCCTTCATTTCTCCAAAGACCAAGCAATGTTATTTATTCTGGTGCTTCCTAACACACTAACGCTACCCTGCGTGCAATGCATTGCTGATTACAGAGAAACAAAGCAACGCACTTGATGCAGGATTGCGTCCATGTGCGCTGGTGTCCGCTTGACTAATGTACGTATTAAGTTTTACAGTTTTACGTTTCCATTGTTAAGTACATTTGGATGTATAGATACCATAGTGTATGTTTTGTTTCTCATTTACTGCATACAAAACTGTACATAGCACATATTACAAGTTTAATAGAAAATCTAATAAAAAAATAATGTATATTTTCCAGGTATTTTTCATGCATTGTAAAATAGTACAATTTCTAGAATTTGTGCCTTTCACTGATACGCGGTTTTCTGTTCACTATGTATTTTGCAAAACATTCTTTATTGAAAGAAGTCACTGAACATACACATCATAAATTGTATATGCAAGAGATTAGTTTAAAGAAAACAGTTTGTAATTACAAGTGATGGAAATATTCCTGCTGGGTTAATAGCCTAGTGGTGGTTGTGATGCCTGTGTCCTCGATTGTCATTTCTCAGATATTCCATCCAGTTGATCCAATTGTTGATGTCCTCGTAATTGCTGGCATCCTGTGACAAATGAATATGTTGACGATATTCATAAAACGTAAATTACACATACCTAGTTTTCGTAACAATTATTTTGAAAGCCTGGCACTTGCATATTAGGCAATACAGGCATTTGTATCTGAAAGCAAATGAAGTGATCATGTTGCGTAAGAACTCTTATCATCTTCATTTCTCTATAGTGATATGCATATATTTGCCAAAACATATTGCAAAGAATTGTTACTTGTATGAAACATTAGATATACACGATACGATTTTCAGCCAATTTTTCTGAACGATAAATTTGGCCGATATTTTAAGTAGAACAGATCTTCGTTAAATTCAATAAACAATGCTAGTATGTTGCTTGTTTCGGTGTACAAAGTAATCAAATAAGAAAAAAAGTTGTAATTATTATTTCATTTTTAAAATAGCGAGATTTGTCCTATCCAGAAACTCATATAATTGTTTTATATAAAATATCGATCAATATACCGTTCATCGAATGTAAAACTAACAGACTTCTTCGATGTTTTTTAATAGTACTTACAAATTGATTAAATTGACTGATAAATCCTATTGTGTATTATTAAGAATAAATTCCTTCTTAACTATTATGAATCATGATTAATTATTATGGTCGTATTTCATTATGTATATTATGCACTACAAATGTATTAATTCTAAATATTATAAAAGAATACTTCTAAATCGTATTTATTTGTTATACCAAAACTTACAAGTAATTTAATTCCTCCACCTTGGTGTCCAGGTACAGATCCTCCTCCTGCCTGTACAGACTCTATGGAACCAGCCGGCAAACTCTGATATCCTTGGTGCATTTGCATCTTTACTCCACGTGTTTGTTGTTTCCTATCGAAATTACTGTCTTCGTTTATCAGGGATTGGGTATCATCACTTTCAACATGTCGTTTCCCAGTAGCACTTGCGTCTTCAGGATAAGATACCCAAAATGATGCTGGCGTCTTTGACACTGTACGAACTATCTTTGGTCCAAAGTTATCAGAAGTTGATGTATAAGAAATGGGCATTTCGTAATCAAAACTACCCAATTTGCTTTTGACCACATCCAAAAGACTCATATTAATAGGCATACCATCGGTGGCAGAAATAATATTATTCGCCATTGGTGGATAATTGGCATTCATTGCTGCATCAGAAGTGCCAGCAGAAGTCATCTTAGCTTTTATAGTGTTTTGAACTGCTAATGTAATATTTTTCTGCAAATCTGACAGCATATCAAATACTTGACTCAGAATCGTCATTTTTTGCTGAAATGGAAGCGTTCCATCAATAGTTGGTTTTGACCAAGGACCTGGTGCAAAAGGCTTGAAAGGTTTTTTTGCAGATGTTGCAGCTGAAGATTTTTCATATGTGATCAAGTCGTTCATGTTTGTCACCATACTGCTCTTTAAATCACTCAGTTCAGACAGTATGCTATTAACAATTGTATCTTTGGCAGCATTGATCGATGATAGATCATCAATGGATCTTGCAACTTTTGCTTGAGTAATATCTTCATTGGATTTAACAGACCTCATGAAGTTGTATTTAGCAGTTGTACTCTCGCTATCAGTAGCTGCCATAGTTTTATTAAGTTTCAAACTATCAAACAATTTATCTAAAAAATCTGATACCTTTTGGCTGTATTCAGTTGGACTAGGAATCATTGACGCTGGAAACCAAAAATCAGGTGGTACAATGGTGCTTTTTGGAGTTGAAGCTTCTGTTGATGTTGGTGCTGGAGTACTAGTAGCAAGATTCTTAAACAAGGTATCTAAAAAAGTAGACTTCTTTGATATGAACATGGATGGGTCTACAACAGGTCCAAATGGTCCAAATGGTCCAAACATTCCTGGCAAATATTCTTTTGGTCCAGTAACACTTCCCATTGCATCCTCTGGTTCTTCAGGGATTGGAGCAAGAGTCGGATATGGAGGTGGTGGTCCCAAATCCTTTGTTTCTGGTTTGCCAGTATCCATGATTGATCTAAGTTTCATAGATTCATCTATACTTCTCCTTTTACGTGAAAAATCACCTTTCATGCTGTAATCAGGTGCAGTATTTAATCCTGAGAACGGAGACATAGGGCCAAACTTAGGACCCATACTACCAAAAGGTGTAGAACTGAAGGGTCCAAAAATTCCACGCTTATATAAACTACTGCCATCATCCACATTACTTTTACTTAAACCACTTAAAAGCTGTGCACCGTCAGCAGTGTTGTAAAATGTCGATCCACTAGCAGCATATGGCATGAACGGTTTAAAACCCATAGGATAAGCAGGTCCTAAACCTCCAAACAAATTGCTCACTAGGTCTGTCTTCTTTGAAATCATTGTTTTAGGATCAACAAACTTTGGAAAAAGTGGAGACTTGGGCATGTAAGGCACCGATATAGTGTCCATCCCTGATGGTGGTGGACCCAGAGCTCTTGAGTAAACTAAACATGTAATTACCATATGTAAGCAAAGATATTTTATGAAGCGCATGCACGTATTGTGCATTTCTAAGTAACATTAAAATTTGCAAACAAATGATAATAGTATTTTTAAATAAAAACATTGAGTGTAATAGTAAAAGTATATTATATTACCAAACTTGTAAGCCGGGTTCATCCATGCTGCTTCAGGAGGAACTTTAACAGCTGCACCAGCTGTTAACACTATTAAACAAGAATAAAATGAGAGACCTTTCAGTGAAAGCATCTTGCACCAAGTTATCCTTCTGTGTTTTGCTGTTGCTTTTATAGCAATGGTCAGATAATAATACATGCAAAGCTTTTGAGATTATTAATGTGGTATTAGCATTCTCATTGGAATAATCCATCATGTACAGAAGGTGCACTTGTGTTTTATAATTAGCCAATGTGATTTCCTTATAGAGCTTAGTAAAGTAATTTCCTTCTTATAGATGCCATTGTACCTTAACACCTATTAGAACTGCTTAAGTAACATATTTAAATTTACGTATTTCTTTTACATCTAAATAATTTAACAACGAAAAATAAAAACTAATAGATCAATCCCAGGAAAATTGTCTATCTCTATTCAAACCCATGTATTTTATTAATGTTAATATACTTATTATAATTTGCTATATTTATTTTTTTGTAATATAATTATTGTATTATTTCTTATTTAACGCATATAAAATCGATTTAATTTGTAATCCGATTTCAATTGACTTGCAAACGAACTTGCGAGATACGCGTTATTCATTTGTTGACAATAATACACCGTGACAGCTATTTTCATTATTTAATAATTACCAATTAATTGTATCAACCAATTTTCTAACACGCTCACGCTTATTAGAAAAACTGTCACATTATAAAAAAACGTCTATTTCAAAATGGAAATAAAGAAGTCTAACGATAGTGAGTAACAATATTATTCAAAATGTGCAAATACAATATTACTATTTTACTCCAATAACGTAAATATTAAATATCAGTTTTACTTAAAATTTTCATTAATGAAATCTTTCAAATTATCAAATGTTTTCTTCTTTCTCTTATAAAAAAATGTTTTGTTATGAATTTTAGTTTAGTTATTATAATAAACAATAAGTGTCTGTTATAGTGGCTACAGAGAATAATGACACTGTGTCAAATATTGCCTGTACATCTGAAAACTTCCCATCATCATGGACTGTTTTACAACAGAATGTAAAAAATACAGATGTTATTAGCATGATAAACCATTTATTAAGTATGTATCATCCAGATGATGGTATGGATGCATATGAACGTGTACTGAAAGCTATTCTTATTTTATCTGAAAATTTCAATAATAATACACAACAACAAATAATCTCTATAATCCCACTGCCAAAAGGTGCTTCAAATGATGCTATCAAAAATATAATATATAAAACTACCAGTCACATAAAAAAGAATAATATGACCACATATCAGAAGTATGATTTTTATTAGACTGCTTCTTCACATATAATGGTAATAGTAGTATGATAAAGGTATTGTACATAACAGTAATTTTATTTTTTTAAAGAATTAATGTTGTTCCTGAAGATAAGCATAATACAGATATATCAGATGAAAGATCAAAGATTCATCCGAACCAAAACATTTCAGTCAGTACATCTTCTCAAAGTGTTCAACTGGACAAGAATGTGAAAGTTCGTTCAATGTGTAATTTAACATATTTATGTTTCTAAATTTTTCATTTTTATATAAATCATTTGTACTTTTATTTATGCAGTTTGTACCCTCTGTACCTGAAGTGTTTCGAGGTTTTCCTCCTAATGAAATCTCTATGATTCACAGTCATATAAGAAATGTGAATTGCATGTACAATACATTGAACTGCAACACTTCCTGCATAGAACCTTGTATCGATATTAGATCAAATTTTTCATTAAACACTGAAAAACAAACAAAACCATTAAAGGTTCAGTCAAATTTAAAATTAAAATGGTTTCATGCTCCTCATCTTTTGTACAAAAATAATTCTTGCCAAGATACTATGCCTGGTTGTGAACAAGATCTTTTCAAGACATTGGATGATAAATACTTTCAATTACCAATTGATAAAGTCAATAATCAATGGAATGTAACTAACATAGCTCATGTACCATATCAGGTTTGTAAAAACAAGTTGCGCATTTACTTAAAGTGATTTTAAAATTTAATCAAATTTATGTAACATAAATAATTTTTGGAGTCTTTAAGTTAAAATATTGAAAATAATATTACAGGATAACATGCGCTATAAAAAGAAATTTTATAAAAATGGGGCAATATCAAATACACAAAATAAAACTGAAACTTTGGATATAGAAGCAACAAATATTAATAATTTTTCAAAACCAAGAAAAAATTGTCAATTTTTAAATAATGACAATGGGAATCAAGATTGTAGATTGTATAAGAGTAATGTAAGTGAAAATAAAGTTATTAATGTAGAAACACAAAAACGTTTTCAACAAGATATGAAAATTGAACAAGCAATTCAACAAGATATATATAAAATGGATGTCGTATGTTGGGATGAAAACAGAAATAATACAACAATGAATACACAGGTAGTAAAGGAAAATTATGGCTTATAAACATGTAAATAATGTATAATATTTCCTATAAATAATAATGCGACAGGTGCCAAATGAAGATGACATTGTAATGAATAACTTTACAGTACACAAGAAACTTAAAACAAGCTTGCAGAAGTTTTTAAAACGTGCAGAACAAGAAATATTAATTGGTAATAAAATTAAACTCATATTTATTAATCTTTTGCTTATTTTAATTTAATGTGTACAAATATTATGAACATTTTTATTTTTTTTTTTTGTATATTCAGGTTTTCCAGTGTTGCCTCAAACAAAGTCTTTGTACACGGTTCCCCTTGAATCAAAATGTTGGGAATTTGAAACTCAGAAGGACCTAAAAAACAGCAATGAGTTAGACTTTTCAATAAGCAGTACCGATTGTTCTAAAGATACCAATGCATCAGAAAATACAAAGAAATTAATAGAAAATAAGACATCAGGATTACTAAATGTTTATCCAAAATCAGTTCAAGTGCTTCCAAACAGTTTAAATGCTGCTTCCAGTAAAGTACAAGCAGTAGAATGTGAGAAAAAGGATAACATAGAAAATTTATCATACAAGTAATATTAAAAATTGTTTCATAAATTGAATATATTCAGTGCTTAACAGTTTATTTAACAAAATTATTCATATTCAGATTTGCGGTGAAGCAAACAGAACAAAGTAATGTGAATATTTTACAACAATCTGCATCAAGTACAGAGTTGGCTACATTTAAGAAACAATATTATGATACACTACTACATATCCAGAAAGCTAAAGGTTTATTAGAACCTTTATAACATTTTAACATTTTTGTAGGAATATGATATAATATCATATATAATATGATATTATCATATATATAATTTTCTTTTATAGTGGCAGTGGCAAATTCCTTGGCAATATCATCTGTGGAAAGCTCCACCAAATATGATCCATATTATTCAAGTCACTCATATCAGCAGCAACAACATGGACAATTAACTGTGAGTCCACAATTCGCAGTGCATACTATGGCACAATCAGGATTATCAAGTATGCATAACACTCCATACACTTGGGTGAGATATAATGATTGGAGACATCCAACAGTAAGACAATTAAGGTTTTCACAGCAGGTGAGATGTGATGAAATATTAAATAGTATTTGAATATATAAATATTCCTATTTATTTAAATTCTTTACTCATTTTTTTTCTCTTTTTTTTTCAGTCCCTGTTTCAACATTCAAGAAACAAAGAGTAAGTTTTATTATATACTTAGTGCAGTATATTACTTTTGTTTGTCTCTTTCTTTTCTTTCCCTTTTTCACTACAATATACCTTATAAATACTTTCTTATTCTTTTACTCTTTTGTCAAAAAGGAATTCTGTACTACATTATATAAAAAAAGGTGGATCATCTGTGTTTGTACATAAGATAAAGTAAGCAAATAAAGCAGCAAGTACAGCATAAAAAATTAGAGGATGTAGTTGGAAAATTGAAAGAGATAGAAAATAGTAGTAAATAATTAAAGGAGTTTCACTGACCTTTGTGAAGCTTTCAGTTCTTCGAAATTTAAAATACATTGATGTATAAATAAACATATGTCATACGTAGTTGAGCATATGAAAAGAACAAATCATAGTAGCATAAATACAAAAACGTTTTACAAAGTTAAAGAAGAGTTCATTGAATGATACAAACGCTGCAATAAAATGTGGGCAAAGGCTACTGAATTAGGAGAATAGATATCGGGTAAACTTCACATTCTGCTATTTATCTTGCACCAGTCTCAACAATTAATGGAAACATTGGTACATTTACACGTATATGTATATACGTACATGCATATATACATATTATATGTATCTGTTTTCTACCATACGTTTTGGCACTGGTAAAAGATAACAAGTGCTAGATCAATCGCGAATGTTTTTAATAATTTCGTTTGTATTTCGGACGTTTGCGTGACAGTTTTTTTTTTTCTAATTATATGTACGCAGGAAATATTCATATCTTTAATAGCGCCAATCGAACCATAATGCTCAATAACATGTTAACTAACAAATGTACACGTGTTCTTGGATTAACATAGAACAAAGTTGTTTCTAGTTGCTAACATTTGTGGTATATTAATAATTAACATATAACATCATACACACTCACAACTTTGTACAGTCTATACCATACAACAGTCGTTTATTCGTTTATTCTTAGGTGTACAAAATGACCTTTTAAAGAATAAATGACAATGTTAACTTAGGTGTTATATGGATCATTGATCGTTATTGTCCAGAACAATCGCTATGAAGTGCGACAAATTACCAATATATCAACGAGTTAAAAGTATGTAACTCTTGGCAATTTATCGAACTACATTTATCAACTTGCAATAATCTTTCTATGTCTCAGAAAACATTCAGTATGCTACCCTTGTACTGGGTCTATAATAGAAACATTGTTATAAATGATATTTATTATTTGTATTAACAGCATCATTTTAAAACACAAAAATGAATTCATGTATTTATGATGCTCTCAATACTCAGTATTACTATCTATTTAAGAATCATAATACATCCAAAAGATCCACACCAACCGATTTTTAGTTTATAAGAATTCTTACATTTCTTCTTTTATATCACCTGATAAACAGAAAGTTAGGCCAAAGGATTCTCACATTGTATAGCTAATACAGTTTTTGGATTGTCATTATTCAGCGTTGCAGTGATTAATGGAAAAGGTAAATGTGCAAAAGCAAGATTTCTTTTTTATTGAACTGCATTGCTTCAATGATGTATTTTCTTAAATACAGTGGCACTCACTAAATCCATGATAGTCGAATATTTTCTGTATAAATAGATGATTCTGTTTCAAATTAAAAATGTATTGTAATTTTATTAAAAGTGAGCAGAATAAAGTACAATAATACATTCAGTATTCGCATTACTGATTCTAATTTTTAAATAAAAGTTAAAGAAGTATCACTACACTTGAACTTTGATAAATGAAAATAGAAATATTGAATAAAAATAAATTATTTAGTGAGTATTACTGCTTTTGTGTATTGCACAAAGAGGGAAACAATTACAGTGACTAACTTTTTGTGCGTCGAATGAGTGCTGCTATTTGTCAGCATTGTTGACATGAATATTTGTTCACAAATCCAAGTTAGATTTAATTATAGCCTGGACAAACGTAAATGTCACTTTAGGTAATTAGTAACTTATTTTACAATGCAAATACCTCTATATATTTAATATGCTTCCTAAATTGACCCACAATTTTTTAAATTAGATACATTAAAAAGATCTGAACTTAAAGAGAAATAATATAAAAAATACTGTCTGATACTAAAAATAGAAGAAATTTATGGTGAAAAAACTGGACAAAATAACAGTAGGTAATAGAAGAAAGTTTTACATAATTTGCAAGAATTTTAAGCATTTGTTTTGTAATTAGTATCAGAATTATATTTCCCAAATGACGTTATTTATAAAAAGTGAAAAAAACGTAAATATGTCTGAAAAGTAACAATCTTCTTAGAAAGGTGAAACATATCTTCACCTTAGTTGAGCACATAATAATTTAAATAGCTCTTTACATTTCACAATACATTAAGATTTTAGAAATTCAAACCAAATTTCAATTTTTTTGTTTATATTTGTGCTATGATTTAAAGCAATTTCGATTAAATTTCATACAGAAATATATTAAACGATTCACACACGAAATTTAAGTTGAACAATTCATTTATTATGAGGTATTGCAAATTCTAGCGAGGTAAAGCCTCAGATACTAAGTTATTGAAAAATAACAAAGTCATTCAATATACATGACACTCAAAGAGCGTTATATTTCTTCTGGCAGTGTCTGTACATATTTTTTTTATCATTTTGGTTAAACTCGCAAGCTAATATCTTACACCATGTAACTCTTCCATCTGACATTTTCATCATGAAATCTATTCGCACTTTCAAACATCTTGTCAGTACACCAGCATATATCATGTACAAGAAAAATTACATTTATTTCTTCGTTGTGTCCAAGGGAACCAAATTACATCATCAATATTTGCCACAACGAAGCTACCATAATATATACTATTCTTTCTTTTATATGATCCTATATGAACACGCACTTTTTTCCTTATACTAGTTCATTGATTAGACAACTGACGCGTTAGACACGTCAACATGTAATTAGATGTCTGATGTGTATATGTATACTCTAATATCGTATCAAAAGACAAAGTAGCTGTTACTTATGATCTTAATCGAGATTAGTTAACTTTTTCCTGTAATTATAGTGGGTGTCAATATAACTGAAAAATAACAGAGTTCCTAATGTAATTCATTGGACACTGTATGTCACTTGTTATACGATAGAAGAGATTATAAGGACCAATCAGTCAGAAAACGCAATCATTCAATAGTTTTCAAGATGAATTGTACCTCTAACACGATATGTATGTACTAAAAATTACTTTGCTCTTCAATTTGATGAATTGGTAAAGAGACAACATTGTACAAGAATACTTGGATTAGAAATGACTAAAGATTTTCATTAAAGTAAAGAAGTAATGCAACACCACTGCTGCTCATATTGCCTGCCTAATCGTTTTGAATTTACATACAATGGTTGAAAATAGTGCATACGTTTTTCACAAAAACAGGAATAGACTTTTCTTAAGTCATTAAATGAAAAATTACATTCTACATTTAAAAATCAACTTATTAACACAATTTAAGTTGAAAAAAAAAACATTGTCAGTCCTAAATTAAATCCCTAGAACTCGTTTCTAAGCCAATCTGTATATAATAATATTTTTATGAGCAACTAACATAATTTAAATAATTGTTCCATGCATACTAATTTGTCAAATGATTTTTAACAGAAAATTAATGCTAATATTTAAATAAAAACATACTTTGATATGATTTTAGTACTTTGTAACAAGAAAGGTTTGTAAAAACTAATAACAAAAACCATGTAAAAGTGGTAGAAGTATTTGCTAAATTTTCGTAAATGCTAATGTATGACTGAGTATGCATGGAGCCAGAGCATGTTAATATTAAAGTACAATAAAAATGATTAACAAAAAAATATTCCAGTGTTTATGTGCTAGTGGTCGTATACTTACAAACAATCCCATTAAAACTTACTTAGATTTATTATTTGGTATATTAATTGGAATTAGACGACATCGTCCGTACGTCAAAGTCGGGCAGTTTGGTTTTGTAACGCAAAACGTCAAGACCCAAACAACTAAGGGAAAATCATTTTCTTGGCAGCATAATGTACAAGGCAGCAATAACTTTATACAGGATTCCTAAATGTTTGGACATGACAATCTTGTCTCAGTAACACGCCTATTACGCATAGCCTTCTCATAAAATATACAGAATTATTTTATACATTTGCGGCAATTAACCGATCAATCAAATAAACTCAAATACATTCAGTTTTATGCACAGAGAGAATATAGACATAGAATATAATAAAAAAAAGAGACAGTTTCTCATGGTCACTGTGCATTACTTCGACTTTAGTGTGATTCTATATGTATAATAATAAACATGTTCGATTCGGGCAATTTATTTGAAAAAAATAATTAGGTCAATTTTTTTGATGAAATGATAAATTCTTTTCGTTATTATAACATTATGAAACTACTGTTTCCAGGGAAGTTGCATTGTATAACTGTTCCCAAAAATCATCCACTGTAGTGAGTCCAACATTTTCAAAGACATGTTCATGGATTTTCAAATTCAATCAGGCAAAGCTGTAAGGGTCGATTGTTTTGCTAGAACAAGGTTGAACGTCATCAGGTGGTGGATGCCACTGCCCAGACCACATGGCAGTACGAGACATAGTTAGTTCCAGTGCCTTTTCCGTACCATTGGAACTAGACATACATTCCATTTCCCAATGGAAACCGTTTTGCGTCACTTGCATTGAACTAGATTCATTCATGCCACAATAGTCCTGTGCGTTATTGTTCACTGGCATTTGTAAAGTTTTACTCCTAATTTGCATAGAACCACTGCCTCTGTGCTCAGCACCAGGCCAAGGTCTAGATTGTTCTACCGACTGTAGAGGTAATTTCCGCGGCACCCGTCTAGTTTTATTATCTTCTGTAATATGACCACTATCAGCTTTGGTGCTCAATAAGTTTTCATCGCCTGTTGAACTGCTGTCACCGTCTCTTCTTCTTCTTCTTCTTCTCCTTTCAATATCAACATCGTCTCTTTGAATATCTTCATTATTTTCTTGAGAATGTAGAAAATGTTGCCTTGCAGAAGCCCAATGATCTTTTCTGTTCTGTTTATACCTTGTGTGATTATCATTTCCATTATTTGTGTTTGTATCACTGTCAGTATTTTGCTTCTTTGATTGTTGATTCTTCACAACCCATGAAGCAGGTCTTTTAGGACTACGCTCTTTCAGGGTTACCTGTAAAAATAAAACTCCAATCATTAGCAAGTCTTTAAACAGCTTTGGGGTTAATATGAATACTGAATTTACATACACCAGAAGAGGAAGAATTATCAACAGGTTTATACAGTTGTGTTGGTGTATGATTTCGACTATCTGGACTCCTACAACTGGATCCACTACGACCATGTATCCATGAAAGTAAGAAGGCTAAAATAGCACACGACAATCCAAGTGCTGCCGCAGCTGACAATTGGGAACGAGTGCGTTTTGGCACCCAGCCTCCACTGTGATACTCCCATATAGAGCACGCTAATAATGCACTACTCAAGGCATAAGATAAGCCTATACCAGTGAATACCCAAGCATTCTATAAGAGGTGGATTCTATCAGATATATCAGTGTCAAAATATGATACCACTAATAATATTATTAACTTTATACTTTTAATTATGTAATATTTACATAACTAAAAGAATCA
The DNA here is from genome assembly GCA_916610135.2 of Macropis europaea. NCBI lineage: Eukaryota > Metazoa > Arthropoda > Insecta > Hymenoptera > Melittidae > Macropis > Macropis europaea. The sequence continues at coordinate 15,348,674 of OU744345.1, read as the reverse complement.
AATATTACATAGATGATTAATTACTTACCAATTTAGCCCAATTGAAAGGAAAAACATAGACAACGTGCGAAATATCAAGGAAGAGGAGCAATGTGGTGACCAAGAAACAGAAAACAGCTACAAAGATCATGAAACGCAGCCGCCCGACTAAAGGCAACATAAATAAGCTGACCTTGGCAGTGCCAGAACTGCACAATGTTGCCAAACACGCTGCAGATGATATCTATGCAAATAATTTCATTTAATATCTTTCTGTTTGATAAAAAGCAAATTGTGAAATGTAATATTACTTACAAGTAGTAAGAGTCTAACAACACCGATAGCTGTTTTAAGATGCCCCTGTATGTCACAATAAAGAACCAAATGGCTTGCTCTTGGCCAAGCCAAAGCATTAGAGGAAGAGCCATGGTGATCGCCATATCCATAATGACTATGATAATTAGCGTGTGAGTCCCATGAATGGACTGTAGAATGGACCCCTGGTGAATCCAGCTCCAAAGGTTGGGAGCTAATTTGCTCCCCTGTCCTACTGCCTGCTATTAATACAATATTAAAACAATGTACACATTCATATACTTTCTCCTTATGCATTTCATGCTCATTAACTACACAGGATATCGCTGTAAAAGATGGTCTTCTTATGGTACCACCTTAATAACAAAATTTATCTCATTATATGTGTGCTTTTGATAACATGTTAATAGGGCACTTTTCACTTAGTTTTACCTCCCGTACCATCTCCTTGAAGACCAACCTTTTTAGAGACAGCCTGTGTATCTCTTCACCAGAATTTATACATTTAACATAAATATAATATGTTTTACTCATATGCGACTTAAAAATATAAATAAATTCATCATTATCGTACCAATTTCAAAGTCCTGAATATCCTCAGGTCTGGAATATGCTGAAGCTGGTAGTTCCAGGTCACGAATCTCTTCTAAGAGTAGCACCTCTATCTCGTCGGCTGCATATAAGTCCGAGACCGAGTGAAGATGATGCCGAGTCTCGCTCATTACTTAGGCACGCTCGATTGTTTACTCCTTCCTGCCTGCCGACGATCTTCTCTATTTGACCTGCTATTAACCACCATTCGTTACTCATTAAGTTTAATGAATGCTCCATTTGTTTGCCAGCCATTGTCTGCACATACTGCGTGCCATCTCTAGTCTTGCAGGCAATACCATTCCTCCGCCTTCAGGCCGCACCTATAGGGATTCAGTTGATATTGCACAACATTGATGTAAAGACTAATTACAAACATATATTATTTAATGGTGCAACGAATGGAAAAGGATACAGGGTAAATATCAAAAGAAAGAAAAGAACACAATTATGAACAAAAATAATTTATTCAACGTAATCATAAGATAATAACAAAAGATTTGGTAAACTAAACAAAAGTTGACAAAAAAGAATTTAAAATTACAAAAAAAAAATTGAAAGACCTACTTTCATACAATTGTAACATTCATACTATACAAATACATAAAAAAGTACACAAAATACAAAGTATAAAATGCATACAATCGCGCGATTATTATTAATTCACTTCACATAATACAACACGCATTTCTAAATGTCGAATTTCTTTTAGAAGAGGTTGGAATTCTCTATCCTTTAATTATTGATACACATCATACCGTGTACGCTTAAAAATACTTTTTTTCCCGATCACATTATCAGCTTACAAAAATACACGTGAACGAACGTCAGATAAATAAAGTGAAGACGACATCGTAACAAATATAGATCATAAATAAAATATAACCGCGGTCAGTCGTGTAAAAAGCAGTATCGTTCGATCCGGGAAAGATACAACATGTAAGAAACAAGAATAACGAAACGAAACTTAACAATAAACTCTTCGTTGTTCCAGCCGACACGTTTCGTACCGAATACACAGGGATACGCGTGAAAGTAAATAGAATCGTGTCCCATGGTCAGTTATGTTTTTTTTTAGTGAACCATTCGTTAATTCCAAATCCACATGTGGTTGCATGTGGCACCCATTGGAACGTACCAAGTGCAGCGACTATCCGAATCGCGTGTTCCTCGAGGAAACACTGACCGACACGTACCTCGAATTCGTTTCCGTTGAACACGGCGCGTAGATCACATTTTTCTGAAATTTTTCATCATAAATTCGCTAACCGTCCGAAGAATAGCCGCCATTGCCTTTTTGCTGTTTTTGCTCATGATCCGATACGTTCGTCACGGCGACCTAGAAACAACAGATGGAACAACTTGACTCCCTTTATTCATTGGCTAACTACAGTCAACGCGAGAATTTCTTATTTACAATTTCTTACAATTTTTTTCTTTGTCTCTTAGTAGACCTGTTCCTTTCTTTCGTTTTCTATGCAGAATTTTACGGATTATCATTGTTTATTATAGAAAAATTCAAGTTATTTCCACGCTTTTGTAAAATACTAAAACAATTATATTTACTGTTCGACGACTTAGTCTTCAAGTCTGAAGGCGGAAATAATTACCCCTTTGACTACGAAAGGCGTGTACACCGCTGAACATAATACTTGTCAACCCCACTCGTGCCTCCCGAGAGACGCTACGAAAGACGGCTTTCCCATCTATGATTCGAGGGTCTGTGGCGCGGATCACAACCATCTCAGTATTGAGATTTAAATGCCCAATTTAGATAAAGATAACATAGCATGGAAATTTCTAATATACAGTCGAACTCACCAATGCGCGAGACCGAATTTCCACTCTGCATTTACTCCAGGAAAGCTACTCTGATTGGATTTCAAGTTCCCCCACTACGCGACAGAACCGCCAAGTTCTCATATAAATAAGACACAATGTAATGTCCAGAGTCAGTCTTCCGCCGACTGTGTCATGATCTTCCTCTTCCTCCTCTTTCTTCTCCTGATCCTGATCTTCCTCTTCCTCCTCTTTCTTCTCCTGATCATCCACCTCCTTCTCCTTCAATGCCTAGTTCTGTTCCTCATCTTTCTGATTTCCATCCTTAGCCTCATCCTCTCCCTCCTGATGCCCATCCTTATCTTGATCCTCCCGATCCTCATCCTAACCCATGTCTTCCCGATCCCTATGCCCCCCCCCCCCCCCCCCCCCCCCCAAATTCCATCCTTGTCCCGATCCTCCCGATCTCCATCGTGATCCTTATCCTCCCGATCCCTATCCTCATCCTCCCCCTCCCGATCACTACCCCCAGCCTCCTCCTTTCCGATCCCCATCCTTGTCATCATCCTCATGATCCTCATCCTTACCCTCCAGATCCTCATCGTTATCCTGATACTCTCCTCTCTCTCATCCCAGTAACACTCTCTCCCTGCCACCCACTGATATTCTAAGTCTACTGTTGTTAGCAGGGTCTTCACGGTCTCTTGGAATCCTCGGCCTCTCTGCCGCATACAATCAGATATCGATTTCTATCGGCCTCTGTCTTCCCTATCGGTATCTATCGCTCATATTTCTGTCTCCATTTGGTCTTTATCATTCTGCAACGCTTATATTTCGATCTCTATCGGTTTCTATCGCTAATATTTCGGTCCCTATCGATCGATTTCGATCTCTGTCGTTCTCAAATTGTTTCCATCGCACATATTTCGGTCTCTCTACCGATAATATTTCAGTCTCTATCCATTTGGCCAGTACTCTATCTATCTCTGGCGGTATCTATGACATGTATTTTGGTTTCTATCCTTCACAAACAGTTTCCATCGCTTAAATTGCGGCCTTTATTAGTGTTTATCATTACTATTTTTCTCCCTATCGTTCTGTACTGTCCTCTAACGTTTATATCGTCCCCTGTTTTTTAATATTTCGGTCTCTACCGACCTCTATCGATATCCATCGGGATCAGGTTCTTACAAAAACGAATTTTTTATTCAGGTACTTCGAAAAATGAAATAATTTAAAATCAGATTCTTCCAAAAACGAATTTTTTTCTCAGGTACTTAGAAAAATCGAATATTTGATAATCAGTAACTGCCAAAAATGCATTTTGGCAATCAAGCACTTCGAAAAATTTCGTATTTAAAACTCAGGTTCTTCGAAAAGCGGATTTTTTCATTCAGATACTTCGAAAACTGAAGTATTCTATAATCAGGTACTTCAAAAATTGCGTTTTTGCATTCAGGTACTCCGAAAAGTCGAATATTCCAGGATCAGGTACTTCAAAAAAGAAGTCTTGGCATTCAGGTACTCCGAAAAATGAACAAGGTTAAAATCAGGCACTCAAAAGGGAGTTTTTTAATTCAGGTACCTCGAAAAATCAGACAATCCAAAATCAGGTACTTCCAAAAATGAGTTTTATCATTCAGATACCCCGAGAATTAACTTTTCCAAGTACCTGATTTTTAAATATTTGATTTTTCGAGGTACCTGAATTCAAAGCTCAATTTTAATAGTACCTGATTTAAAAATTTCTGATTTCTTTGGGGTACCTGAATGGAAAATACACTTTTTGCAGTACCTGATTTTAACGTTGTTCGTTTTCCGGAGTACCTGAATGCAAAAACTCCTTTTTTGAAGTACCTGATTCGAAAATATTCGATTTTTCTGAGTACCTGATTTTAAAATGTTCGATTTTTTCGAAGTACCTGAATAAAAAATTGGATTCTGGAAGTACTTGATTTAAAAATATTTAACCATTCGAAGTACCTGAATGAAAAAACTCATTTTCGGATGTACCTGATCTTAAGATTGTTTGTTTTTCGGAGTACCTGAGTAAAAAAAACTCATTTTTGGGAGTACCTGATTTTGCGATGTTTGATTTTTCTGAGTACCTGAATAAAAAACTCATTTTTGGAAGTACCTGTTTTTGATATGTTTGATTTTTCGGAGTACCTGAATTAAAAAATCTCCCTTTTGAGTGCCTGATTTTAACCTTGTTCATTTTTCGGAGTACCTGAATGCAAGGACTCCTTTTTTTAAGTTCCTGATTTTAAAATGTCTGATTTTTCTAGGTACCTCACCGAAAAAACTTATTTTTTGACGTACCTGAATGAAAAGTTTGCTTTTGGAAGTACCCGATCCGGTGGATGTCCATAGAGTTCGGTAAGTACGAAATGTTAGCATTAGGGGACGACAGAGACCGGTAGAGGACAATATAGAATGATAGAAGCCAAAACAGTAACGGTAAGGACCAATAGAGTCTGCCATTTAAGCGACAGAAGCTGTCTGAGAACGATAGAAACCGAAACATGTGCGACAGATACCGCTAGAGATCGCCAGAGTACTGCACAGAACATATAGACCTTAATATTAGCGGTAGAGACCGACAAAGATCGATATAGGCCAAAATATTAGCGATATAGACCGAAATATGTGCGATAGATACCGATAGAGACCGAAATTTGATCGACAGAATCTGTTTGGATACGGCAGAGACCTAAATATGTGCATTAAATACCGCTAGAGATTATCAGAGAACGGTACTGGGCAATAGAAACCGAAATATTAGCGGTGGAGTCCGATAAAGGTCGATATAGACAAAAATATTGACGATTCAGACCAATAAAGATTGAAATATTAACGATAGAGACCGATAGAGATCGCAAATTAAGCGACAGAAACTGTTTGTGAACGTTAAAAATTGAAATATGTGCCATAGATACCGCTAGAGATCGACAAAATACTGTACAGATGGATAGACACTGAAATGTTAGCGGTAGAGACCGACAAAGGTCGATACAGGCCAGAATATTATCGATACAGACCAATATTGTTCGAAATATTAGCAATAGAAGCCGAGATATGTGCGATAGAAACAGTTTGAGAACAATAGAGACCGAAATATATGTGATAGAAACACTTTGAGAACGATAATGACCGAAATATGTGCGATAGATACCGATAGAGACCGAAATTTGATCGACAGAATCTGTTTGGATACGGCAGAGACCGAAATATGTGCAATAAATACCGCTAGAGATCAGCTGAGGACGGTACTGAGCGATAGAAACCGAAATATTAGCGGTAGAGACCGATAATGGTCGATATAAGCCAAAATATTAACGATACAGACCCATAGAGTTCGAAATATTAGCAATAGAGGCCGAGATATGTGCGATAGATACTGCTAGAGATCGACAGAATACTGTACAGAACGATAGAGACCGAAATATTAGCGATACGGACCGAAATATGTGCGACGGAAACAGTTTGAGAACGACAGAGATCGAAATATGTGCGATGGAAACAGTTTGAAAACGATGGAGACCGAAATATTAGCGGTAGAGACCGATAAAGGTCGATACAGGGCAAAATAGTAACGATACAGACCAGTAGAGTTAGAAGTATTAGCAACAGAGATGGAAATATTTGCGACAGAAACAGTTTGAGAACGATAGAGACCGAATTATGTGCGATAAATACCAGACAGAGATCGGTAGAGACCGATAGGGAACGATAGAAGTCAATAGAGAACAATTGAGAACGATTGCGAACGATACGGCACGATAGGGAACGATAGGGAACGATAAGGGCAGAAATATGAGTGATAGAGTCCGATAGGGAACGATAGAGATTGATAAAGAACGATAGAGATTGGTAAAGAACGATACAGATTGATAAAGAACGTTAGAGATTGATAAAGAACGATAGAGATTGATAAAGAACGATAAATACCGTTAGGAAACAGTAGGGACCGAAATATTGGCGATAGAGACCGATAGAAATCGAAATATAAGCGATGCAAAACAATAGAGACCAATGGGGATAGAAATATGAGCGATGGATACCGATAGAGAACGGTAGAGACGTATAGGAAACGATAGATACGGATAAAGAACGTTAGAGTCCAACAGAGATCGATAAAGATCGAAATCTAATTGGGAGGGACAGAGAGACCGAGGATTCCTAGAGATCGTGAAGACCCTGCTCACAGAGGAGCCTTAGAGAGTCGGCGATCAGGATCTGGAGGGTAAGGATGAGGATCGGGATTGGGTGAATCATGCTCAGTATGGTCATCAGGAGGCGAAGGATGAGGAGAGCGATCGGGAGGATGTCGGTAAGGATGGGGATCGGCAGGATAAGGATGATGACAGGGATTGGGAGGATGGTGATCGTGAGGGTAAGGATGATGACAGGGATCGGCAGGGCGAGGAAGAGGATGGGGATCGGAAGGATAAGGATGATGATAGGGATCGGGAGGATTAGGATAAGGATCGGAATTGGGAGAATGTCGCTAAGGATGGGGATCGGGAGGATAAGGATGATGATCGAAAGGAGGTGTTAGAAGAGAATGATCAGGAACAGGAGGAGGAAGAGGAGGAAGAGGATGATCAGGAGCAGGAGAAGGAAGAGGAGGACCAGGATCGGAAGGCAGCCGGCGGAAGACTGATTCGGGACATTACGTTGCGTCCTATTTATAGGAGAGTTTGGCGGTTCTGCGCGTAGTGAAGAACTTGAAATCCAATCAGAGTTGTTTTTCTGGAGCAAACCCTGAGTTAGAATTCGGCCACGCTCATTGGTGGGTTTAGCTGTATACGGGAAATATCGGTGTAGCGATATACGCGCAGTACCTACACCTGTCACCCCTTGCCATTCTTTGCTTAGATTCGTTTTTCAACTCACCAATAGCACATGAGTTTTCTTGGTAGTTCGTGATATATTTATCTCGTATGGATTCATTTTATGATTCGTAGCATTTATATATGTGTATTGTTAATTTAATTATAAGTACCATATTAAGTCGAAAATAAGACGCTATTATTATTTTTATTTTTATATGGTTGACCAGAATCTACTATTATTGGTATATTACTATTAGTTGTTTGAAATCATTTTGAGTAAACAATTGAATTAAATAAATCTTCATCTTTCTTTTTAGAAATGTGAAACAAACATATGAGAACAATGATTTAAATAGAAAAGCTGAGCATTGGCCACGAAATTTAAGTAAGCACAAGCTGCTGCTTGGCTGCTTTATTTTTTAAATGCCATGTCTCAAACTTAAATAAGAACAAATCTTTCAAATTAAAAATCGACTTGAGAAGAAACCATTCATTACTACAAGATATTTTGATGCATCGTGAAAACAATAAAAAATTGAAACCTGCTTAAGCGAGACAAAATTTTCACATGAAATATAAGTTAATGAGAGATGGTATCAAAATTTGTCTTGTGGTAGAATCACATCGTGAAATAATTGTCTGATGACATTAAAGTCTCACGCGAGAACGAAAATTCTGTCTTATCGTGGATCTTTGTCTTAATGGAATTAAAGGGATTCAAAATTTTATTCGACGACGCCGCCCGATTCCCGCCGTGGTGGGGATGGTAGCGGGCACTTATGCAGTAGTTCGATGCGGGCATAACTATCCAACTTTTACTGTAGTCGAAAACTCGACTATCCGCACACCCACGCTTTAAGTTTGCTGAAACTTTTCAGAAACCCAGTAATCCGGACATGGACTCTTGGAAAACAAAATTCGAGCGGGAGTATTCGGGTTATTGAGTTTCCAGAAATTTCGTTTCGGATTATCAAATTTTCAAAAACTTGTAAAAAAAACGGTAATCCAGATCTTCGTATTGAGCAACCTGATAATTTGAACACAATTTTTACTGAAAAACTCGTTCAATTTGTATTTAAAGAATAAATGACGAAATAGAATCAGATATTAGTAATTAATCAAAAAAAAAGTATCAGTTAAGTTATCTGTTTTTATTTTCAAGGAATCGTGTTTCGTTTAATTCTTTTTTTTTTTTTTCGGAGTTATATATTCATATTCTTCCAAAAGATGGCGTTAAATTGTGTTTTTTTTGTATCGCATTGTCAATCTGGACTGTTGTTGTCTTTTTGTCCACGTCGCGTTCATTAAAATTGCGCTTAAGCGATTCCTGACGATAAATTAACGACAGTAAACTGTACGTATGAGTTGCCTCCATCTGTCAAGTTGACAGCGAAGAGATGTGTCAGTGTTCTTTTCAGTATTAAAAAATCGAAAGATCACTTTTCATTCATTTCGAAGTGCTAGTCATGCGTGTTAAAGAAGAATGATGTTTATAACTTACTTGTTACTGTAAATCACGTTTAGAAGTCGTTCGTCTTTCGTCTACATAGTTATAAACAATAACCATAACACGTATTTTTAAACAATCGTCTTCCGTCATGAACACATAGTAAGTGTTTCGATAATTACTACAAAATCATCATTGTTCCGAAACGCTTGAATTCGTCTGAATAATGCGCATAATTTGAATAACGCACGTTCATTTATCGCTCATGATAGATAAGGTATCTGCCCACGCATATCTAACGCACTGTACCCATTGTTAGTTTCACATTCTTGTTCTCCCATTTGTAAACGATACACAGAAAATATACTTTCCGTGTACTAATTTTCAATGTATTTGCAATGTTTAGTAACAGAAACGGACCAGGTTTATCAGGAAATGCTTTCGATTGTTGGGTACAAAGGACCAATATGCACGATGATTCCGCCATCACAAAGGTGCAACATCAATTCTGGGTTACGAAACAAGCTTTATCACGGAAGTTAGGGAAGAAGGAAGATGAATGTATATTAGCATCCGATGCTGAATTGGATGCCAAGTTGGAATTGTTTCGCAGTATTCAAGAATCTTGTTTGTATTTACAGAGAGTTATTGATAAATATCAGGAAAGATTATGCAGTAAGTGTAAAAATTATACAAATATTACAAATATTACAAATTAATGTTTAAAGGACAGAGTCCATGAGTATGACTGTGAACATAATCATTTTATAACATCTCTTTGTAGACCTTGCACAGGAAGAAAATGCAATGGGACGGTTTCTTAAAGATGCTGGTAAACAAGATAAAACTAGAGCCGGCAAAATGATGTCAGCAGTTGGAAAGTCATTGTCTTATTCTAGCCAACAAAGACTCGCATTGAGAGCTCCTTTGGGTAGATTATATCAGGAGGTAGAAACATTCAGGCAGAGAGCCATTGAAGATACATTGCAAAATGTTCAAGCCATGGAAAAAGCTCGTACAGAATATCGAGCAGCTTTGTCATGGATGAAAAATATTTCTCAGGAACTAGATCCTGATACATCAAAGCAACTGGAAAGATTTCGCAAAGTTCAAACCCGTGTCAGACAGTATGTGTTATGTATTATGCATTTATTCATGTTCATCTTTAATACCTGATATTTATAATATTTATGTTAATATAGAGGAAAGATAGCCTTTGATAACTTAGCTTTAGATTGCCTCCAAAAGGTAGATCTATTAGCAGCAGCAAGGTGTAATATGTTTAGTCATGCTTTAGTCTTATACCAAAGCACACTTTTAAATTTCACCAAAAAGTCTGCACAAGCCTATTCCACTATAGCAAGTAGTTTTAAAGGCTATCAGCGATACGATTTCATGGTTGTAAAAGAACTTGCTGAACCCTCTACAAAATTGGCTCAAGAAACTGGAGGTGACGATGATCCTGATGATAAAGACAAGTGAGTTGCGAGTTCCAAAAAATGATAATGATGAAAAAACTAGTTTTCTCATGTAATATTCTTTATTCTAGATTACCATTTTTTGACATGGATTATCATGATAGTGTTGAAGAAGCTGAAGAAGCAAAACCGACCACGCAAAGTATAGCTGAAAATAATAAACAAGATGAGAAATTATTGGATATTGAGTGCGATACAAAGAATATGTTAGATTTGGATATAAATTCTAGTTCCTCGAAAAATGGAATCATACAGTCCGCTTCTGACATAGAACATAAAGAAGATCTCGATCAACTTTTTGAAAAGTTAATTTTAGACAATGTTCCTCACAATAATGAACAATTAATCAATAATATTGACAAAGAAAATCACTCTGAAATAGATAAGCATTTTGAGGAACAAAATTTAGGAATGGACATATTTGATAAGTCAGATACAAGTTTTAATTTGACTGATCTTTCCTGCTTAGACGTGCAAAATCAAGGAGAACAGTCTTTTCAGTCTCTTACATCAGAAAATATGATTCTCTTAAATGATATTCTTAATGTCAAACAAAAAAACATTGGTAATGAATGGGAGGCAATATCTCATGATACTTTTTTACCACCCAATATTTTAAAACAAAGTTTAGGTGATGCAGCATTTGGTATTGGACAAAAAAGCATGCCTACTAATAACACAGAAGATAAAGTAAGTATGCTGGATAAACATTAGTTTTTCTTAATTTATTTTCATTGTCGCTTTATTCTTCAGGAGGGTAGTAGTTTATAAAAAATAATTATTTAGTAATAACATTACTAAAGAATTTTTATTTTCTGTTTCTAGAAAAAAAATAAGACTGGAAAACAAAAAGGTAATTCCTGGTTGGACTTATTTGCTGAATTGGATCCATTGGCCAATAACCCAATGGAAAATCTTTCCACTGACAGCAATGCATCTGCTTAATTTTCTAAAGTGCTTAAATTACATTACCACGAAGTATAATTAGTTGCAGTTTATGGCAACAGTCCGATGGTTTTATTTTCGTCAAACAGGATTAATGCTATGAGCATTATTCAGTCCATACACTTTTAGTAATATTTTGTATTTATTATTTAAAACTTAACATTCCGAGTTTATTAGATTTTACGAAAATAGTAAGAAAATGATAACAATCAAAAGTATTTATATTTTGTAAGTATCTTTTGATGCTCCGTACCAAAGATATAAGATTTGATAGTTTGTAAAGTGTGCTAGTTAAATACTTCTTTCAAATACATTAAAAACATTTTTTCGTGATAATAAATAGTTATTAACTTTCCTACTCGTATTTATAACAAAATAACCTGACTGAAGTCAAAGTATATCGTATGAGTGGTCGTAATTTGTTATTACTTCAGGGTTCGAACCTTTTCAATCAATTTCTTTAATATCGTCATTATATCAAATAATTGATACTTAAAAAATTTGTGAATTATTATGCATTTCATATCTTCTGTTTTCGAACAGAAACAATGCATATTGCTTTCTCTTTTTAAATAAAATAAATACAACATAGAGTACATCATCAGGGATATCGTTTTTGTATCTTTTCTATATAAATATAAAACGCTTATGCATCAACAAAGTACAGGATCACAGTGTTAACACCAAAATATAATTGTATTTCAAATATAAAAGAACTCTAAATCAAAACCTAATTCGCATCGGTAACGTATTCGAAGTTTAGGCATCATAGAATTGTGCCATGGCAGTTCTGACCCTGAAACATAACAAGTACATGTTATAAATTATACATTTTTTAAATGAAAATATTTTCATAATAAGACTATATTATTGTACATTGAAAGAATCTTATACAACAATCAGAATTTGCAATAATTTTCCAGAACTATTTTTCATAAAAATTGAAGTTATTTCAAACACCCCCAGTGCAAATAAAAGAAAACTATTTTGATTCAAAAATTGTTGATCATACTTATCAAATAACTGAAGGTCCTTGGTATGACGTAATTGTTGTAAAATACGATAAAAGCCTAATTCTCTTAGACGTGCTTGTCGTTGCGCGGCTCCAGGCTCTTCTCTCCAGACTAGGTTGCACACACAAAATACTGCTGCAACTTGCAGCTTCACATTGTTATGCATCTGAATTAACCGTCACAAACGTTAAAAATTCCTGCTAATGCTTTCATAAAATATTACATAATTACAATCAGCACATTACATACAAATGTTGAAACACAGAGCATGTGTTGTATTGTTATGATACATAACAAGGTATGCAATGGAAATAAAGTAAATTATGGAAAGGAAGGAATGCATTTTTACGAACCATATAATCCATGAGTTTCTTAAGCACATCTTCATTAGCCATAATATGATCTTTTGCTCGATTGCCATCAGCCACGTTTGCTAAAATGCAGAGAGCTTGTTCCTTAACATCTGCTGGATGTCTCGGATCTTCCAAAACTAATATAACAGTTTGCATAACGTGAGCAGCATGTTCACCCATTATACGATCTATATGTGCTTTCGTAGAGAGCAAATTTCGTAATAAACCCAATGTTTTCATTAGAACTGGTATATCTTGGTCAGCCAGAAGACAAAATATTTGATCAGTTCCCAAACATTGTAGAATCTGTAATTTTACTTGTTGTTCAGCTTGAAAAGCCACATTCATTAAAGCCCAGATTCCATTTAATCGCAACGCTGGTGTACACCGTTTCGTCAGTGAGCATAATAACTCTATTCCACCGGATTCGAGAATTGGTTCTTTACTTGGACTAAATTCCAATAATAAGTTACATAAAGTACTCGAGGCAACAGTTAATAAATCAACTTCACTCTCGCCTCTACCTATATAACGTAATCAGATTAACCGTTAATGACAATAAACGAGATAATTTACTTAACGATCATTAAAATAAATAATTTTTATTTATTGTTTTTAAAATTGTATATCTCATGTTCCACGAAAAGTACAAAAGTATTGAATGCTCTTAGATTTTTCTCAATACGACTAAATTTTGTACACTTGAAATAATTATAAAAGCTTTATGGTTTTGTTGAAATTACACTGTTCCAATCATTACCGATACACGTATGTGATATACATTTCTTATTTAAATATTAGTGGTAAAGATATTATTAAATTTTACCCTCCAATCCCTTGTCTGCTCCATGTAACAACTGCATGAGCGGTCTCCAAACGGCATGATCTTGAAAGGTAGTTCGGAGTTGTTGAACGCTTCTAGAGAGAGAATGTAGGCATCTAACAGCCGCTAAACGAACACGAGAACCTCCAGGATCCTGAAGGCCTGAGACTACTTGCTCCATAAGATTTTCGGTTTCAATGATACGTTTTCGAATATCTTCGTCGTTAGCACCAAGGGACGCAAACGCCCTAAACGCTGCTTGTCGCATATCTTGCGTTAACGTTGCATCTTGTACCTGTAGATAATAACGACGTTCAGCATGTAAATGAAATTATATAAATAAAATATTGTACTTACCTGTGGGTGAGGTCGTAATAATTCTGCGAGCGTGGGAATTAAATGATTACTAATGGAAGCTAAACGTTGCAGTTCGGTGTGAACTTCAGTAAGATAAGCCAAGGTTTCAGCCGCAGCTACTCTTTCGCGAGGTGGACGGTCTCGATGACAGAGTCTCACCAGACAAGGTAAAGCACGATATATGATTCTTGGATCTTTATATACAAGAACACCAGTTCTATGTATGTATGTGATGCATTTTGCAGCTTCAAGTTGAATTAAAGAGCTCTTCTCACGACCCATTAATTGCCCTAATGCTACAGGTACAAGTCTACCCTGCAATGTGTTACTTGTAGTTGCAGAAGCAACCATAACACATACCCTGTGATTTTTATAACACATGTTCGCCAAGCAAGCCAAAGCTGATAACTGCACATCAGGTAATGGAGAATCCAATTGCATTGCTAATGTTTCAACCGCACCTCCTTTGGATAATGCAATCTGCTCTTCTGTCGTCTGAAGAAAATAATATAAATTAATGTTATAAATCATAAGCAAAATGAATGTAGTAACTTGATCATTATTACCTTGCAGGCAGTTGTTAAAATTGTAGCCACACAAATTTGACAAGTAACAGATCTATTTGCCAGCGATACCAATCTTGGTACTAATGCCGGATCTTGGTATATTAAATGAACTGGTGCAGCTGGATGTTGAAACACTGTACGTAAACAACGCAAACATGCTTCATTTAACAAATCCGATACTTTTGGTTTTCCTTCTGGAAGTACTTCTGAAACTGGTGTAGACAACAAAACCTGAAAAAGCAATGGCACTACACCAAGATCTATAAGCGCCAATACATGCTGATCCGTTCCTTTAGCTAAAGAACCCAAAGTCACGGCAGATTCAAGTCTTATACGATCTCCGATTGTGCCTGATGAATCACCAAGAAGCTGTAACAACCGAGGTACTACTCCCTGGGCAATTACGGAACCTTTCTGTCTATTACTTCCGATGACAGAATTTTTAAGACATCTATGAAATAGAGAAATATGAATTAGAGATAACATATATGTCACTTCAATGATTCATAATGTTATAAAAAATAACATACATTACACCGACTTTAACCATTTAAATGCCAAGCAGTGTGATCTTCCATCTTTCGATATACTTCTTCAAACATTGTAACTAATGAGAGTTCAATGAAAAAATTAAAATTTATACAATTCCTTCATCAATTTAGTATGTGCCTTAAAAGATAAGCATTGACATTGCATGACAGTTAACAAAATCCTCAAAATTTAAGCATATGCCTTGATAGACACTCTGTGGCATTTAAACAGTTAACCCTTTGCACTCAAGAGATGATCTCAAGTCACCACTTTGTTTGACACCGCAACTTGAATGGCAAGTAAGAAGTGACAATGACTGTTTCATAAACAGAGATCCTTTGCACTCAACAGACGATTCTCATTCAACATTAGGTCTCATACAATACAAGAACATATGAAACATTGAAATCAAATATTTCTATCCGTTAATTTATGTATGATTTATTTTTATGTTAGTTGTAAAAAGTTTCGCCAATATTTTACAACACAAAAGCTTCAAGTTGCTACTTCTCTGTAGCAAAAAAACCTCTGAGTGCAAAAAGGGTTAATGCTAAACAACTTTCAGCGGAGACCAATTTAGAGGTTAGGTGTAATCTCTACTCACATAATAGCTTCCAAGCATTTCTGGGGATCCGGCGAATACAGTTCATCGATGTAACTCCGCGAGCTCTCAACATCCTGCGATACGACCAAGTCATTTACCCGTCAGAATTCGTACAATGGTTATGGAAAAGCGAATGGCGATTGTCAAAAGCAGAAGAGAACCGGTAACGCGTTCGCCTTCTCGATGTTGTCGACTCACCATGAACGGCTGCATCACCGAGACCATACTTCTTCTCTTTCGTTTTTACATAAAGACACGACAACGTTCACTCACAACAACAATCCGCGCACCGATCAAACCGTTCGCCACGAGGATTCGTCGAAATCGGTTTGTTTGTTACGCGAACGTTCGCCGTTCCATTTGGCAGAACTCGCGTTCGGAAATATCCTCGCCGTCTTTAGTGTTGCCACCACCGTACAATTATTGTAACATTGTGTCTAGTAAGATGCAATTCTTCCAATTCTATTTTTTTTTTGTGCAAACGTACATATCTCCGTGAAACGTTGCGATATCGTATACGGTTTTTCTTGAAATAAACTGTATTATTCGCGTGATCGCCTAGTGTACACGAACACACGTAACTCTGATTCTTTATGAATCGGTAATACAAGAAAACGATCTCATTCACGATAAAGATCCTTTTTTTTTTTTTGCAAATTGAACGAAGGCACGGAAAGTCGGAATTTTCTTTGACATGCGTGACGTAGTAATCTTCGTTGTGTTGGCAGGCTTGATTTGTGCAAGTTGACCTCGCGCGCGCTTGTTCACGAGAAAGGTTTGGATTTCGTGGATGTTTGAAAATATTCTTTGAATATACTTGTTAGGTATTTTGTTAAACATGATTGTGGAATCACTGGACGAATACTTAGAAACTGTATCTGGATACATATTTGATGATGATAAATTGGTAAATACTTGAAATATATTTTACTTTTTAATGTCTTTTTTATTTTGTAAATTTCAAATTCATAATGTACGACTTTTTATCGTTTACCCTTATTAAGCAGATGCAGAGTCGTTTTTTGTTACGTGATTATAAATTGCATCTAACTTAAGATATTCAGTGACCTTTAAGCTTTGTCGTCACTCATATATTCAGATGTGTACTATTGACTAATAATAAACAAACTGCATCCTTCTCTAAATACAATATATTATCATTCTCTGATGGTAGCGTTCTTTAGTTCTGGTATACAAACAATTCTAGAGCAGTTTGTAGAATGTTTAAGATGTTATATTTATGTCAGCAATAATAAATATAATATAACATGTGAATAATGAAAAGACTTATTTTTGTAAGTCGTACAACAAATGCAGTTCATTCATGTATCAATTGTACTTATAAATAATAAATATTATATGTATAATGTATCTCTATAAAGTTCTATATAGAATTACTTCCTTAGAAATATGTATCATCAAATATTTTATGTTGGTCAAGATGAGCTTGCATTCACGCACTATGTTCAGAAGCATTCAACTTTTAAAAGTATAAGCACAACACTGTCTTAACGACTGATTTTTATAAATGATTTCAGGTAACGTATAAATGGTTGAGTAAAGAGCTAGAAATACATGTCAATATTGCAAAAAAAATTTTATGGGAATTCTGGCAGAAAAATAAGGAAGAAAAGAATTTTGATAGTACATTCTTATTGATGGGTATTTTAAGTGATGGAGGTATGCGTGTTGAAGTTGTAAAAGAGAAAGATTTATCAACAGCAAAGGAAAAATTTACCAAAGTTGTTTCTGAGCATATTTATAGCCTTCAAAAAGTTCTTCCCGAGATACAAGTACTTAGACTTGCCGAAAATGGAGATATCAAATACAGTGCAATCAAGTGTATTGAAAATAATGAGCGCAGTGATAAAGAAATGCATACATTACGTTGGGGTATTGCATCAATGGAAATACAACCACAAGAGAAAACAAAATTACCCGAACCTGTAAAAGAGAAGTCTGAAAAAAGTCCAGAAAAGAAACGTAGCGATGCAAAGAAGGATAATCAGAAAAAGGGATTTAATAATCTCTTTGGAAAAGTTAGCAACAAACAAACAAGTCCATCTTCGTCATCTAATCCAGAGAAAAAGGAAACAAATCATATGAAACAAACATCTTCTAAACATACTGCAACAGAATCATCAAAAAAAGGTGCACAAAAAGGTGGACTTAATAGCTTTCTTCAGCAGGCCAAAAATCAGGAAAAAACTGTAAATGCAGTACCTCCAGAGACCAATAAAAATAACAATTCTATGGACAACAAAAAGACAGAAAAGACTGTTACAGTAGAAAGTAGTAGCAAGCAGAAGAAAAGTATGCGTGGAAAGAAACGCAATAGAAGCAAAGAAGCTAATGCTGTTACAAAAAAGCGAAAGCGCATTACCATACAGAGTGATTCTAGTGATTCTGAATCATCTAGTGAAGAACGAGAGGAAGTAATGGAACTGTCACCTTCTCCTGAAAAAGTACGTTCACCTGTAAGAGTACGTTCACCTTCACCACCAAAAATCAAACACGAAGGTGGAAAACGCAAAGTTTTGAAGCAAGTAGATAAAACATATGAGGAAGATGGTTTTCTTGTAACAAAGAAAGTACATGTTTATGAAAGTTGTTCTGAAGATGAAGTAGAAGTCGCGGAAGCAACAAAATCAGTGACACCTGAGACACGTGCAGAAACAAAAGCAAAAAAAAACACCAAACAAACAACTTTGATGAATTTTTTTAAAAAATCATAACAATATCAGTGGTATTTCACAACTTACAACAAAAATGCTTCAAATATTATGATATTTTATTATATTATTATAATGTATAAAATACAAATAAAATTTTGTTTTATAAAAAAAAATGCAAAATTTATTCTGCAAAAATAGTTTACATGTACTTATCTTAAGGCTGTTTTATCTAGTACAATGTAGTATATTTTATCTATTCTAGTTATAAAGTGAGTACCATGAAACAGATATACAATCACTTGCAAAGCATGATTATCAGATATGTTATCAGAAGTAAAGTTAAATTCATGTTACACCCAATTCAGTATGAGTAATAGCAATCATGCTGTGACTGTACAGGGTACCTTTGACGTGAATTGAGCTATAATTAATATGACGTTTATTTACTTGTGTTTAACTGGAATATATTTCTTATGTACAATATCCAGTTCAGTATGTGATATATGTTTAACATGTATATGTTCAACTACAAGTGAGTAAAATTATTCCACCTTAATTGATAAAATGTAACATTTTAAATTAAATTATCTGTTGTAATTATTTGATAATTATACCGGGAATTTATAAATATTAGTAATTTGTAATTTACATTACAGTAGTGGAAGAATCAATAATTAATTGCCATGGAAAACATTTGGAAAATAATGACATGCTTAACTTTGATCTTTTAACACTAGATGAACAGAAAGCTCTCAACAAGCTTATTTTGTCAAAGAACAACATAGTGAATTTATCTGAACCCTTACTAAAGAAATTAAAACGTCTGAAGATTTTAGATTTATCAGAAAATCTTATAGAAGTATTATATACAAGGGTATTTACAGACCTAAATGATCTTGAGGATCTAAATCTTTCTAAGAATGCATTAGTAACATTTGATGACACTTTATTAGAAGTACTACCTGCTCTGTCTAGTTTAAATCTTAGTCATAATCACATTCATACGATAGAACACAGAATAAACAAAGCTGTAACAAAGATTAATTTCCTTGACCTATCACATAATAATATATCCAACTTACCGAATAATATTTTTGAATCATTATTAAGCCTTCAATACTTGGATTTATCATTTAATAAGATTAACTCTTTGAAAGATAATAGTCTGAATAATTTAGATTATTTAAAAGCAATTTACCTAAATAATAATTTTCTAACTTCGTTAGATATACAGATATTTCCAAAATCTTTACTTGAATTATATTCTGGATATAATCTAATCAGAGAAGTAACTTATGAAACATCAGAAATTGAAGTACTTAATTTAGAGTATAATCAGATCTCTGAAATACAAATAAACATAACAGCATTAAACCATTTAACACATTTGAATGTTTGTGGAAATAAATTATCCAATTTTCCATGTATTTTACTAAAAAATTTGAAAACTTTAGATATATCTTATAATGAGTTACCTCGCATTCCTGAAACTTTATCTATTGAAAATGTACCTCTATTAGTTCATCTTAATGTTAGTAAAAACCCTATTGAACATTTAAAATTTCTCTCTGATTTAAACTTGCGTACATTTATTGCTAGTAATTTAAGCATGTTGCAAGCTATTGACAAAGATGCGTTTGCAAGACTAAATGCATTATCAAAAGATTGTATTGATCTCACTGTATCTAACAATAAACAGTTATCATATATTCATGAAGAAATTTTGGAACACGTGCATCTATGTTCTGTAAGTTTTATAACTATTTTTCAAAGTATTCTTTAACAATAAACAAATAATACTTTTGTTATGGTTAGTTGGATCTGAGCAATAATCAACTTGCTTATTTATCACAAAAGCTAATTGCCCCTAATAACAGCTCTGAAACATATAACATTAACTTGCAAGGCAATCCATTTAAATGTAATTGTTCATTGCAATGGATGTTGAATGATCTAGTGCCGAAACTTTATTCTGCACAACCAACTCTTTTAAATAACTTAAGGTACGTATATTAATACGTAATTAATGAAAATTAATTAATACTTGTTTTTATAGTACAATGTGAAATATTAATTATAATATGTTCTGCTACATCTTGTCAGGTGCGCTTGGCCTCCACATGTATCAAATATGAGAATGGTACACTGGTATGGATGGAAAGACCAAGTATTTTGTAACAACACGTTAGAATTTAATGAAGATCTTACAGTAAACATGGCTAGCGTGTTGAACAATCAAGTAGTAACATTTGACTCCAGTCCTGGTCTGCTCGCAGCTTTAGGAACAGCTATAGCTGTATTATCAATTTTGGTAATACTAGGTCTCATAATGACACAAAGGTTGATCATAAAAAAAAGAAGAATCAACAGAAAGTTCTAAAATTTATATTTCCTCATTTTATAAATCTATTCATCTTTCGTGCTTTCTACACGCCCTCTTTAAATTAAAGAATTTTTCAGTTTACAACATATTGATATTTAATACGAATATACATTTCTTTTTTTTTAGTTTTGAAAAATTATTATTAGATTGTTATTAAGTAATAACAAAGAATTTGTTGTTATCGTTTTTAATCCGCTTTCAATTAATTTAAATAAGAACAGATTATGAGTTATGATGTAAATCTTTTTCATTGATTAAATTATGTACCTTAAGTATTGTTACTTATGTGAAAACTTCGAATTTCATAAGTAAATATCAATGTACTAATGGCACAGTAACCACATAAAGTGAAACTCTAATTCTCAGCGATTTTAAATCAATTACAAATTAAACTGAAAACATGTTTCTATGATATTCCAAAGAAATGTAAATCTTATTACTATAGTCGTTAAATAAAAGCTTTTTCAATGTACAGTAAGATATGCCTATTGTATACATGTGTTTACTTTTAAGCACTATTAAAATAAAAATAAATAAAAAAAGTTTTATGTATATATATATGTATTTTTACACTGTAACTTTATAAACGGAAATACATATATATCATCTTAAATTCACACATGTAAATACATTAGCACTCGTATAATTATATACATACATTTTTTGTTTAAATATAAAAAACTGCTGATCATCGATGAAAATAGTACAAGTAAGTCTATATGAATGTTCTTCTGACATAAAATCGATATCGCTTCAACATTCTAAATAGTGGAAGGATTTTAGTTTCATTCGATTATTATCGAGATTTACTCAATACAGATATTTTACTAAGTTCGAATTATAATAATTCGATGATTCAAGCACTGTATCGTTTAAAATATCACTATCTCGGTATACATTCTGATCAAATATTATCAATAGAAGATTGATCCCCATTAATTATAATCTAAATTATATCTGCAATTAAAACAATTATCACAAAAAAATTTATAACGCTCTCAATTCTGCTAAACTAAAACTTCCATTCATTAAGATATTTTGACCTAATTCGAATTAACAATTGTATAATTTTCAAAATATAATTATTGCTTTGGACGTGAACTGAGCTTCGTAATTTGTTAATTATATATCGTCTATTTGCCAATAACTAGACTTCACTTGAGCAGGAGGATTTTCCCTCAATTCATTCAAGAAAGTACAAATATTTTGATAGTATCCTGCTTGACGCCACGTATCATTATGAGTCCCTCCCACAATGGGAAAGATTTTTTTGTTGGAGCTCTTACAATTTTTGAAAAGGTCTTGCATCATACGCGGTGGTACTAATGTATCCGCTAGGCCAGAAATAAATAACGTAGGTACTGTTACCGATCGCACTTTGGAAATGGACAAATACTGTAAATATAATGCAGTTTTATTACATTTTTTTTCATCATATTAGTGAAATGAAATTCGAAAAATGATTGTACCTTATTTTTATATAGAAAAAGTGGCAAGAATTGTAAAAATCTTAATCCAAAAAGTAGTGCAGCCATATCAGGAATACTAGTAAAAGTGTTTTCAAGAATAACGCACCAAATTCTTTGAAAATTCTCTGGTTTTGTGGCTAGGTTGATAGCTACCGCTCCACCTGCATAGAGTAAGTTTATAAAATGTGTTTGTCAACATAAATCATTTGCTTTAGGCATATATTACCTAACGATCTCCCAAATACAATGATTTCATTAGTATTTATGTCAGTTCTACTATATAAATAATCAATTCCAGCACGAGCATCCATACATAAACCTTCTTCGGATGGCGAACCTTGCGATAGTCCATATCCCCTGTATTCCAGCATTAAAATATTACACTGGATATTATGGTACATTCCAAAAGCATTTTGCAGCCTAAAAGGATTGTTAAGATGTTATATTAAATCTTAAAACAAAATTATTTAGTTAAATGTTCAAAAGAACACTGACCTATGTCCAATGTTGCCAGCATTGCCATGAAGAAATAACACAGTAGGCACCTTTTTTACTTTGTCTTCTGGTTGAGAAATAAAGAACATGTGCAGCATAGTACCATCTCCTGATCTAGTATATATACTTTGATAAGGTAAATTAAATATCGAAGGTGCAGGAACATATACACGAGAGTTAGCTGGCCACTCTGGATGATATACAAGTTGATCTTCTCTGTGATATAATATTCCTGCAAAAATAATCCTAGAGTTATGTCTGATATCCTTAAAGTTACAAAATTTTCTTGAACAAATTCATTCAATTTACCTGTAGTAGCAAAACAAAGGAGAAAGAAGGCAGATATTCCTCCGTACAACCAGTATAGAAGGAAACAAGCAAGAATATAAGTCCCAGAGAAAGCCCAGCATTTCATCGCTATATTTCCTAATATACGGATAGGTTTGCTGCGTGCAAGTCTCATACAAAACGACATGATCGTTATATGATGCTTCTAGATTATCAAATAACGATTATCTAAAGCACATTTGTATTCACAAAACATGTACTGATAAGCATCATGATACTTCATCGAGTCAAGTATTCCAATATTTATAAAAAGTCTCATAACCTGAAATTTCTATGAAAATACATTCTTTTTTAATACCCTCAAATTTGAAATTCTCTGTTTTATATTAATTGACAGACAAATGTGTATCGTATCATGGATGAATTTATTCTATCGGTCTCTGCATGAAAAGCTCATGATTTCGATTTAAAAGGCATAAGGAAGCATCGATTACAGAAATTGATATTGCGATGATGTGTTCGGACATAGGTTATGTCAATAAAGCATATCGTCGTGTATGAAGAACGAAACTTTTTTTAAATAAATCGTCTACTCCATGTCGTGAACTCGTGTCAGTCGGATCTACGTTCTCACGCGTATCGAGCCCTAATCGCGATCATATTAACATACGAAAAAGAGTTATCGTGAGTTTATCACGTGTCATCGTGAATGTCCAATGCTGTATCTTCATTACTGTTAACCGATGCTATATAACTAATACATACTACCTTGCATCTTTACACTTGGCAGTTCCACTCTCTGTATCGAGTTCCTCGTTTATTTACAATTTAAAGGCCCAAGGTGCTGGTTCAGAAGCAGCTCAGAAATAATGGAGAAAATATTAATCGAACCCCGGGACGGACTCGTGGTGTCATGTTTATCTAACCTACTCCAAACGAGCGCCGAAGAGGCACTCGCAGGTGGTGATACGTTCAAAATAGGATTATCAGGTGACATGTCTCGAATTAACATCGATTCAATTTACCGTATACAAATTATTCGGAATATTATATTTGATTACCGATTACAAACATTCAAATATTTTATGCCTTGCAGGTACATCTTTAGCAAATATTTATGATACTTGAAAGACCTATTTATAGGTTAGAAATGATTTCTTTCTGCAGCGTGTTGCTGAACCTGTAAATACAGCGGCTCACAAATAAATTCTGACGCTTTTAAGCTAAATGTTTAATGCTTAATCGATGAAGTCACATAATAGATTTGAAAGTAGTTTTGTTACTGCAGATATATTTAAGTGTCTGAATTGTCTAGGACAAGTTTGAAGAATGTATGATGTAATTTTCAATTTTATGCCCATACTTTAAGGAGTGAATGTAGAGTACAAAATAAGAAAAAAATGTTATATAAATATAGGTTATCCAAGGTTTAGCGTTTGAGTTATAATGAATTAAAGAAAATGTTTGAAATGTCTTATCTCTTAGCTCTATCAATGTCTCTTCACTTTAACGATAAGGCTTTTTTGTACTTTGATGCATTCTGTCAGCCTGTAATGTTTATACCTATATATTCAGCAACACTCTGCACAAATCAGTTTATAAGTTGCATAGATTGTCTTCAAACTATAATTATACTTATAACCCTTTAAACATATTTTATCTTTTCATGAATTCATAAATTATCATTTGTCTCTGTACATTTAAAAACCATAATGCTCATATGTTTTTATTAGGGGGTTCTTTGGTACAATTATTGGCAGAATGTTTACCTGACATTACAACAGATTGGAGTAAATGGTATTTCTTTTTCTGTGATGAGAGAGTTGTTCCTTTCGATAGCAATGACTCCACATATGGAGAATATAAAGCAAAATTGATTGGGAAAATACCAGTGACAGAAGATCAATTTATAAAAATTGATCCTGATCTATCTGGTAAAATAACAACACTTTTGAAACTTATTGTTCTTTCTTTTTAAAGTTCTGTTAATAAAAATATGCCAATTATCTTACTTATAGCTGAAGAAGCTGCAAAAGATTACATTAAGAAGATGTCAGTGTTTTTTCCTCCTGATCGTGTTCCATGTTTTGATGTGCTTCTTTTGGGATTGGGTCCAGATGGGCATACATGCTCACTATTTCCTGGTCATAAGCTTTTGAATGAAGCCACCTTGTGGGTCTGCCCTATCAATGATTCTCCTAAGCCACCTCCATGTCGTATTACCCTCACTCTTCCTGTGATAAATAATGCAAAAAAATGCATATTTGCTATTACTGGATCGAGCAAAGCTGATATTATTAAGGTGATTATTTTCTTGAAATTATAAAAGAAAATATCATTTAGAATATGTTTATACAGAACCTATATTTTTGTTTTTGTCTAATATCTCACAGAGAATTTTGCAAGATAGAGAAAATTTACCAGCTGCTCGTGTACAACCGCAAAATGGAGAATTATATTGGATCCTAGATGAAGCTGCTGCGAAATTCGTAAAAACAGCCTAAACACATTTGACAAAAGTAACTATGTAACATTCCATTATGATATTTGTCCTGATGCTCAGCAAACTTCTTAAGTTTACTATTTTGTATACATATGTGCATTTTACTTAAAATGATATCTAATTAGATAAGTAGTTATTACAAAATATTTCATATAATTTATTGCTCAAAGATGATATCTGAGCATGTTTAAAGTTGTTCGAAATACATTAAGTTGTTCCACAATGCATTTCAATATAATGATTTCCTAATAATTTTTTCATTTTCATATGAATGTAATGATATATAATATAATATGATAAAATGTTTTCTCATTGCTTTGTTAATTTGTTATTACTGTAAAATATAACTTGATTGTTTGTTTCTTGAATTTCTTTAATTAATAGAATTGAGAAATGTGAAAGACGATGAATTTTTCCATATGCAATTGAAAATAATTTCTTTTAGAATTATGTAAAAATATACCACATACTTCTGAGCAGTGGACATATAATTGTTTATTATGAACTACTTTTATTCTAATTATTAGATTTAAATTTTGTTGATTAAAAGCAAGTTAAACCAGCAAAATTTCTTTCTTTTTAAGCATGTAAAGGCACAGAAAATAACGAATCAAAAACATAGGATAATAACTGTGTCTGGAATAATCCTTGTCTATTTTGTAACAAGCTTTTAATAAAAATTATATGTGAAATAGAAATAAGATAATTAAATAAATAATAGATCATGTGTGATTTTAATATATTTTCGTAATTTTGCTAAACTATAAATGTTATAAATAAAACATGTACTAAAATAATCATACTACACTAAAAGCTTCATGGTAAGAGATGTATACATACAAAAACAGAATTAATTTTTATTATTTCATATCAGTGGGATAATTCGTAACAATTCGTCGCTGTAATAACAAGGTGTCTATTTAATTCTGTATTCAAATAAGTATATCATAAAGTTTAGAAACAATTAAGAAAATAATAATATACCAAATTTACGCAATTGTTCGATTTTGAAACATAAATATAGTCATCATTTGTATACAGAATTAAGTAGATAATATTGCGAATAATGTAATAAATAAGTATGTATTTGTTTGGCAGATCATAAAAGATATTCTTTGGTGACTTACATAAAACTGATAAATATAGATAAGGTAAATAGGTATACAGCAAAAAACTGACTATTTTTATATAATGCATATGCTTGTGTATATTCTCAAATGGAATTAATATTATTAATATATAATTATAGTTTGAGGCAGGAATATCATTCGTAACATGTACTTAACATGTAATATTTGCCACCAGTCAAATTTAGTAACTAGTGTTTACTACTTAGGAACCAAATTTTGTACAATAATTTATAAATTATGTTTATTCTTTACAAAAGTCTTATGTGTACACGAATATCGGCCATAAAAAGAACTAAAAAAATTTACCAATGCATATTACTTTTCTAATAGAGATGTATGTCAGTTCCACCATAGTATAACTGTATAACGCTATGCAAAACTTTAATTTCGTATAGCGTACTAAAATAGTCTTTTACAGTTCCTTCAAATTCAGTAGTATTTACAACACTTTTTATAAGAACATTTTGACTGTCTTATAACGTACAAACAATTCAAATGTTCATTTGATTACGATATTTTCCTGTACAATGTACTTAAGATGTAAATGCTATAATTACCCAGAAATGGGTTCCGTAATTTTGACTGCTCTGCGTATAACATATTTTCCTTATGTTAAAAGTGATGAAGAAAGTGATAAGGTACATTTAATTTTAAAAACCTTATGAATAATAGCCCACGTTCGGTCAAAGTGCTTTATGATGTTACTGTTTCTTATCACTAACGCCCATCACTTATTATTTCAGCAATTATTTTAAAGAAAAAAGTAAACGGACATGAACATAATACTATCGCGCAATGGATTTCTATAAAGCCTAACTGTACATATTTATAATATACACGGTATACACAACTTGTTCACAATTCATTGGGTAGGGAATGAATTACGTTGGAACAAATGTGCAACAAGTAAAATATCAAGGGTTTAAAACCTGTCCGAGGAGCAAATTTTAACATATAAACTATAAAAAAAGACTGATGAAACGTGCAGTTTTTCATGTAATTCATAGCACAACATCTTGATAATGGAGGATGTATTCTTACGAAATATACGACGGGAAGGTTCTTCTAATGAAAGCTGAACAAATTTCCTTGAATTAATAAGATGTCATGCACTGAATTACGTATTCGGTTTAGCTTATAACCATACATATCACAGTATCAATATAACTCGATCCCCCCCATTTTCAGAATTTGTTAACAATGTCTAGTGTACTTTTAAGGAATACATTCATTTATATTTCGATAAAATTACGTCTTGAGTGTACATTAACTCGTTTCCAGAACACCTTGTAAATTACATAAAGAACTTTGTTTTTCTAATATTACAACCATCAAATATATTCTTTTACTTTACCTTCCATAAAAAAATTAAAATGAAACCATAATACTTTCTTTATAAAGGTCTTTGTACTATCATTTCTATCTTGAAATGATATATCTTCACTTTCCTTTTGCTTCACGGAATTAGAATATAAATGTAAGTCATAACAGTGAAGTACGACTAAGTCGTATACAGTATATGTATATCAAAGATATACACAAAGTGTATAACACGATCTCGTTGAAAGTTACTTCAAATTTCCTAAGCTGGCCATTTTGTTACATTTAGCCTCTTAACTGAAAACTTTTATGACGTATATTAATAGTATAGCGCCGGTAGTAGTATAATATATTTGAAAAATAGAATGGCGAATGTTTAAATAATTAAGGAAGCTTCGAGTT
This sequence comes from Macropis europaea, assembly GCA_916610135.2. Classification (NCBI taxonomy): domain Eukaryota; kingdom Metazoa; phylum Arthropoda; class Insecta; order Hymenoptera; family Melittidae; genus Macropis; species Macropis europaea. The sequence goes on along the minus strand of OU744345.1, from coordinate 15,320,390 downwards.
AACAATAAATAAGCCGCATACGTTCAACAAAAGGCAGAGCATGCCAAATTGCTTATTATATTAACCGATAATCGGCTAGATCGGGTGTTTGAAAATATATTTAAAAAATAATTTAATTAAATTAGTATTACCTAACATAAATATTCATCACGTCATATTAACACCCAGCAACTCTCTAAAGTTCTCATAGACTATGTAACTAATAGATACAGCTGGCGCTACCTAAAACAATTCATATGCAAGTTATACACCTTTAGATAAAAAATAGCTTAAATTATCAAATTTTATTTGCTTTTGTATTGTGTTTCATACCTTCAAAAAGTTTGGCGTTAGACCTCTATATAGACCACGGAAACCTTCTGTCCTAATAATATCTTTAAAAACACCAATCATAGTGTTAGGAGATTTATCTGGTGATATATCAGCTTGCAATCTTGTCCTGACTAGTGCTAGTGGATATGAACACACTTGACCGGCTGTACTGGAAGCTGTCCCACATAATAATAATATCCAAAATGGTGGTGGTTCATTTTTGTCATGTGTACGTAAATACCTATTTTTTAAAGTCTGTAACAAGTATGATAATATAAGAAACCTACCTAGAAATTAATATATGATGGATGATTGTTTTAATTTTATATGTATAATGATATTCACCTCATACACAGCCAGGTCAATACCAGCATATGGAATTATTCCCATTAAATTAGGAATATAGCCTCTGTAAAAGGATTTCAGACCTCCCTGCCTGTATATTTTTCTTGTTGCATCTATTAAACCTGAAAATTCCCCTGTTTTCCTAAGTGCAAACCTTGTTTTGAGTACCTGAAACGTACAGTTATGAGTGTCAAAATAAAATAAACATAACGTATGTATATCTATCATCTGTATTTGTTTTATACCTCCAGCGGATATATGGCGGACTGACTGATTCCTCCGGCTAAGGATCCTGCCATTAATCTTTCATAAAGTCCGAGCTCTCTAACGTCGTCACCTTTGATCGCCCTCTTAATTTGTTCGTAGGCCATAAATTTCAGTGCGCTCTCCGGTCCAATTTTAAGTACATTTATACCGTTTCCTCTCCAAAGACTAGTCGATCCACCCTCACGGAGCATGTACCTGAAGCAACTCATGATTTTGCAGTGCCGCGTTCCATGCACCTGAAAGTATGTTCCTTTTTTGTAAAGCAAATAAACCTAGTGTCCAATGATTAAAGATTCTAACGATGTAATTTCGATTAGACCTGTATGATCGATATTTATTTTATTTGATCTATGCGGAGTTTTTCCAACATAGGCGACCACAGTATTTACAACTCAAAATTGAAGTGTTTATGTACAAATGTATACAGGACCTTTCCTAATCCTTAGAATGATCGGGGTTGCTTCGAATTATTTCAGGGACATCCTGTATACATAGTGAGCCACATGAAGCGTTAGAAATAATTTTCTGACGAATAATTACAGTTAGAGACAAAATTCTTTTTCTATACTTATGGTTCACAGGAGTCTTTTCTATGATAGAGGTGGTACACCGCTATCGAGGTCGCTACGTTCTAAGGAACACGAATCACAAACCCCTTTTCAGTTTTATAGAACTGTATTAAAAATATGTAACATTTCGTTTGAAAGATTTTCTTATAATTTTACGTAATCAAGTAAATTCGAAATATATATTTCATTTTAGAAATTACAAAAACGTATTTCTTTTCTCTTTCTGTAGTGGGGTTTGTGTACAAGTAGTCAGATCCTATAAATAATTATTACAACCGGAATATTTAAAAAATATTGTAGAGACTACGTTATTTTGAAAACAATTCTGCGTGTTGCTTAATCAGATAAACACTTCTGTAATTTGATTCTTGTTTCATGAACCAACCTGTAAATAGACTTTGATTCTATCCAAAGGTGCTGTACACGTGCGCGAGACGGCACCTGCTACGCCGCCGGACACCAAATGCCGCCACCACATTCCAGAGACCATTTCACTGGTAGTGAAATCTTCGGGAACGGCGATGTCCTCTCCGATGTCCATATACTGAAAAAAAAACATAACCAATACGATTATCGGGGGATACCTAGGTACGATTCCTGCGTGACTAATTGAACGAAACCGCGTACCGGAAGGCAGCCACCGGTCTGCACGTGGAGATAGACCGTACCACGTGGGAACGAATTAAACTTCGATAAATCGTACATGATCATCTCTTTAATAATTAACCTCCCACTCGCCATGTTTTGTAATCTTGAAATCTAGCCGCCACGCTTAATCGTGTTCTTTGATTGTCGCCACACACGCGCGGGAAACGATTTTCGTCTCGAAGTCGTCCCCGCTACATATATCGGGTGAGTCACGCAATTGGGACAAAACCATATCTTTTTCTGCACGTTCAAATACGTCACAAAATCTGTATTTTTGTAAATCTTCGTCCTGGTACTTTTATACGGAAAGCGACGAGAAGAATCGATTTATGTAAAGAAAAACATAGGGTTCCGTGTAAAGAAAAGATGTATTTGCACTTTACAAATGTAGAAGAATGATCATTGAAAGATAGAGCTTGGTAAACCATTCAACTTTTCTATGTATCATTTTTCTCTATTTGTAAGAAAAAAAAAAAAGATGTGGCTTGTTCCAGCTTCGTTACTCACACTGTACGTATATCGAGCGGTTTAATGGAAGCAAGTGTTCCAGACAACTTCTGCTGGATTGTAAACAAAAATGTAAATAAAGGGTAGTTCTGAATGTTTTCTTTCTAAGGTCTTCTTTGAAATTATAAAATATTGAATAGAGTAAATGTTCGTTCATTGCGAAACGATTGGGTTCGGCGGTTTGCAATAATCGGACGGCTGTATCGCTTTTCTGTGTCTGATCCTCTCGTTGTGGCGGCCGTAACTGCAGAAGGAGTTATCGAAGTAATATCAAGTTACCAAATAGGTAATATTTGTTTTTTATACACCGCAACTTATTTCTCTAAAAACTCAATGCATAAACATTTAAACGAATTCTGAGGCCATATGAAAAATAGCAAGTGAATATTTTCACAGGTGTTGTTTCAATAAAAAAATTAATATTTATACAGATTGTAAAAGAGTATTTGTAGGTATCAGAGGAAAAATTCCACGTCCTATACAATACGATTTTGTAATAGAAATTTATCACAAATTTCAGTTTAACTATGGAAGGAAATGTTAATCTTTCTGTTAATGTAACTTCTTCTAAACGGAGAAAACGAGTTTAACGTGTAAAGATTACAATTAGTTCCTATCCAATAATTAAGGAAACATGTAATTAAGGCATTTAAAATTGCAGGAGTACCCATTTAACAAAAAATACTCTATAATCAGTTTAAAAGAATCGAAATGCGATCATATTTTGTCTTGTTTTCATCAGAAAAACGTCCCCAGTCCAATAAAAACACATTCGTTATAATGAAGGGAGAATATAAGGAAATAACTTTTTGTTAGTAGGTCATTTAGACATGGCAGGGATGAACTCCTCTCAATGAGCAAACGAATTTCTCTTGCAATAAGCAGACCTTTACTATGTAGTTCGTTCTATGTATGTCATATACAAGGTGTTGCCAAAATCTTTGGTCAAATTTTACCAACATGTTCCACTACTCGAATAAATGGAAAAATATTCTGACTTGTAAAACTGTTTTAACTTTAAGTTTGTAAAGTAGCATGTTACTGTACTAACGGATTTACTTGAGTTTTCTTATCTGTACGTTACTGTTCGTGTTAATTGAAAGATAAAACAGTTCCTAAATTAAAAATTTTCAGAGACATCATTGTTAACACTTGTTTATAGAGGATGAAACACTATTCCGATTGGGGTAGTCAAAAATATGTGGTCACATTAAAACAATTAAATGTAACTATACCGATGCACAAAAATGTCTAAAAGTAAATGTACAAAATTTTAATTATTTCACTCATCTCTGTAGAATTTAGATAAATTTTGTAGAAACATTTTGTATCTTTATTTACAATTCAGTGACAGATCGACTCGAAGGAATCGAAGAAACCATCGATCCAACAGAAAACGCTACAGCAGTTTGTTTTCCGTGGAGCACCTTGTATATTACGCGTATCAAATAGACTGCTCTTTTCAGTGACTCGGAAATGTTTGTAATTCTCATTGAAAAATTCGATCAGACCGTGAACAATCGCAAACGTCAGCGGAGAAACAAATGTTCCTCGATCCTCTTATCTGTTGGCACTACAATTAGAGCCAGTGTAAACTGGTTTATCCTCGGTCATGCTAAAATCGCAGTACCACGTATACGTTGCTCTATCCGGTGGTCGAACACCACGTGTCACAGATAATTCTTGAACTCCGATCAGCTGTACTTTTCAAACCTCTGTGCGAATATTCAGGCCATCGTTTCGAATTTCGATTTGGCGTTATCGCTCGCAGACGTTACACGCCAAGTTTTTCTACGCAATGGCGTAATTCGTTGATCCATCTGGCATTTTTAATTTTTTTTTGCGTAGAGCCGTCGCCGCGTAACCTTGATACTCCTGCTCCAGCGAGATCCCGATATTTAGAAAGTAATTTGCATTTCGCGTCAATTAACCGGTCGAGCTATGAATAACTAATAAGTAAAAGTTGTGCAAATCAGCGGACAAGACGCTTCACGCGGAATACTGTTGGAGTTACGGAACAGGAAAAATAAATGTGCGAAGGGAAAAAATAAGCGGTTAAAAGCTTCGTAGACTTGTTAATGAGCTGATAGTGGAGAGTGATTGTACTTATCAGTCGGGGCTTAACGTTAACGATGACGCGATAATTCCGTAGTAAATATTACTATTTGTAGATTTTCGGTGGAAAACGGCCAGAACTTTTCATTATCGACCAGACACGGTAGATAAGTCGATAAACGTTTAACGTGTGCGAACGTCAAGGTGAACGCAGTCGTTGACACGATATTCGTGTGAAATAAAACTAATTCAGGCGGAATATCGTTTCCGGGTTTCGATACGCTGATTTCTCCTATAATTGGGTCGACAAGGCGACTGCTCGGCCGGGAATACAAAGCAAGGCTATGCGCTTTGATAAAGAAAGGAATGGAATGAACCGGGCGACCGTGAGAGAACTTAAAAGTTCTCAATTTGCTTTGAAATTTTTACAACCGGAGAAAAGTTGACCGGTGGAGTAATACCGGCGAAGCCTTGGCGCTGTGAGGCTTCATTGAATTAGATTTTGACCTTCTATATCTTCGATTGATTATTCGAGCAGCTTTCGTCGATATCCTTGCGTAAAATATTACGAAATTCACGCGATCATCCCCTTACTCGTTGCAAGTTATAACTAGTCTGCGCATTCTCAATTGCACAATAACCCATGAATCAATCAAATAGAATTCGCTTTCACTGTTTCACGGCCGTCGATTTCTTTTTTGAAATGCTGAAATTTGTTTTAAACACAGCACTTTTTTATCTCGAGATATGTACAAATAGCAAGTTCACTGTCCACTTTGTATTTAACATGTTGCAATACTCTTTTATCCCGCATGCAAGTCTTTCAATTTTTATAAAAGTATATATATATTACGTAGAATGTTTCATTTTACAAATTGGAGTTATTAATTTTTTATTGAGTATGATGACCATTATCTACCTCGTAACCCCGTAATATTCTTTTTAACAACTTCTATATCTGCATGATTATTAGAATAATTATTAGTATTATATAAGTCGTTACAAATTTGGATTTATAGAATTAATAGCATTCTACAGATTGTGCGAAAAAAGGTCTAGTTAACATACGTCGAAAAGTCAATATTGTCCCAGTTATAAATAATACCTACTCTGAAAAATTGTATTAACACTTAATTGTTTATTACACGGATAATATTCATTCTTCGATGCATGTTTGTCAGACACTTTTTATTCGGTATGTTGAATACCATCTACCCTGTATACTCTGAATATTTTTGTTCGAACCCCCTGTATGCGTACAATTATTTTATTAAATCACCAGAAGGTGGTCAACGTTCACACGAAAAGCACTTGCACCAGTAACCAAGTCTTGGCAAAATAAAATCGAGTAGTGTTTCATCGCAGCCGTTTTTCTTGGAAGCCCGACCACAGTAGTCACGGACGTGCAGATGATCGATAATATCGATCGCAGATACTTAACTTTACTTGAAACTCGAGTATGAAATCGGTATCGATATCCATGGTATCCATTGTCGAGCGGTTCGATCACGACAAATTTATCTGTGCCGAGGGGCAGAAATGCATCAGAGTCACGAGCGGCCCCGGCTCGAGTCAAATAAATTCAAAAGGACGACTGAAAAGAACGAAGAAGCGTGCAGTTTTCAGCAAGCCCGGGCTGCAAGCCAAGTGACTACTTGGTGGTTCGCCCAATGTCGGCGTTAAATCTCCTTCGATTCGGTTAACTCTCTCCCAACGCGAGAATCCTGTGGTCACGAGACGATCCGCGATTATTTTAACCGGACAGAGGATACAGTACGTGCCCTGGGAATGTTCATTCTCGAGTGAGCCAATATGAATGCACTGATACTATTAGTGCACGTGAAACTGCATAACAGAAGTTCATTTGCATTTCCTGCACAGACAATAATGTTCAATGAAGTTTAGATTTTTGTACTGAATTGTACGGAGTTTTTTTTAATATTTGTTTACAGAAGCCGCCATAAAATGAAGGATGCGTTTGTATCTTTTGATTGTTTAATTTTTACTCATAATCTATTATCATACAGGATTTGCTAATAATTAAATGCACGAGTAATAAATGCAGTAATGTTATTAAAACATTGAAGTTTATATTATGATTGTTACATTCCAATAATTTTCTTAAACATTCTAAATTTTCTACTATTTCGTCCAACCTATTTAGCAACTTACTGCAAGAAACTGTATGTGCTTTTGTAATATCTGAAAACGTATGAATGTTTTACGTTAAATATAAAGGTATCATTAAAATGCGGCTTTTTTTATCTGAAAGAGTCTTAACCTTAATAATGGATAAGTAAGTAAGAATTATTGCAACGCTTAAAAATTTTGTAGGAAAATTACTCGAGCTGTAACAGGGCTTTATACATTATAATTGCGAGTTTGACATATACATTTTATTTTTTTTACGTTATGAACCTTGAATATAAAAATCTTTCCTAAACTTATGTAGCAATAACAGTTTAACAAAAAAGACTATAAACTTCATATAAATAGACAGCATAATAAGTAAGTCTATTCTGTTTGAAAGAAATTTATTGATTGTATTAAAGTCAATTTGAATACATTTTTTTGACGATTCCTAATGTTAAAATATAATTCTGATATGTGACTTCAACATTTAATTCATATAAAAAATGTAACCAGGAGATTTTAATGTTGATTACATTATTCTATTAAAATTCTCAATCTCTGCCATGGATTTTTCTTTCTAATTTTGCATATTTATAGATTACAGAGTGGTCACGTATTATTGTTATAAAATTTTCGTTAAGCGTGAATTTATACCTTCTGAAGGTAACAGATTGATTAACGGGAACTTATGCTAAAAATAGTAAAAGACCAAAGCATCGGCTTCAAATTCTTATCCACTAATAAACGAAAATAGTCCTTTTATTTATTTTGTTCAGTAAGTATGTACTGACAGAAAATAGAATATCAATGAATTAATAAAAATACATCAAACACGGAGGCGAAAGTTTATCGGATTAAATAAAATTCAACTGATTAAAATGATTAATAAAAATGCTATATCGACAGTACGAAAATTTATATGCTTTATCATTGCAATTACTGGAGAAATCATTTATCGTTCGTTTACGAACCTTGCATATTAATCACTCTTAATTTTTCTTTGTTTCGTTAAAGATTAACGAAAATTTATTGCCCCGCCATAACAGTTTCTAACAAATTCGATACAATCACTAGTAACACAGATTCTATTCGATTCAACTATTTCAACAATTTTTAGTGCGGATTGAAGTATTTCTACTTCTTGTTTAATCGATGTTTTACGCTAATCCAGATATGCTCGCCAAATTCTGATTAAAGCGATAAGTTGATAAGATTAATAAAGGACAGGTGTATAGCAATAATGATCAAATATTTGAAATCACTGTCAACTTTTCACTACCATTTTTTTAACATCATAAGCGAATACCAGTGTTTTATCAATTAATTGAACACAATTTACTGGCTTAATTATAACACAGTTTTTTATATTTTCGTAAAAAATTTGATAAAATGGTTTGCGATATTCATTCAACGCGTTGCACTTTCGGTGTTTACACAGTGTACCAAAACTAACCCGCGATAAGGCGAAGTCAATGTTTAAAGCAATCCATCATTCACCGCAGAACCTAAACGAAAAAAATAATTGCTAGAAATTACGAGGAAATCGATATCACGAATGGAGTGTCAGATAACAATCGTCCGGTCACCGATTACAATACGTAGTCTGCATCGAATATATCGCATATATTTGTCGCGCAATAATATAGTCTCATTTTTTTTAAATATTTTTATTTGTTCGTCATTTGCGACTCTACATGTTTGGGTACCTTTTTCTTAAAATTCTGTTAAATCTTGAATTTATTACAACTGAAAAAAGTATTTAATTTTTGCTCAAATATATTTGTTTCGTATGAATTCAGAGTTGACAAAGATAAAATTGAAAAATTCAAAAATATAAGAAAAAATGATATACACGTGTATAGCTGTTGGGTATTGTATCATTGTCAATAATATTCAAATATGTGTGAGTAACATTTCATGATTTCTCTAGAAAAGAAAAAGAATCACGTGTCTTAATTTTATACGTGCGGTTTAAATAATATCTTATTCTTTGAGGCTTCAAGAAGCAAATGAAATAGTAGTCTACCGGATTACGTCCGACTCGTTCTTCTTACGTATATTCAAACATTATGCAATTCCGTTGACATTACAGCATAATCTCACTCCAACATCTGTTGACATAATATCATCGAATTCCCTAATCAATGCAAAATTTCTTCATATGCGGTACTTAGGGAACACCCGCAAACTATAACTTAATACATTTTCAAAATACTTACGTTTTTTTAGCTTTAATCGACTTTAATGTTCTCATTAAACTAACATAAACTAAATTCGTCGATTCCAACTTAATCAATCATTAAATCATCTTATAGTGTGCACATGAGAATTAATTTTCACTCGTTAAAAATGTTGATAAGGATTACTTTATATTTCAGGACTTTTTTTTATGATATCAAGTGAAGTTTTGGTACAGTTAACACACTGATTGCCATACTGTGTACGCTGAAAACGACACGATCTTCTAGATTTCAATACAACATGAAAGTAATCTGAAATTATACTCTTTTCAATTAATAGTGTTGGCAATTACTTATAGTTCTAGCTGGTTCTATTAGATCTTCTTAAATATTTTACTAATTTAGATAAATAACTACTGAATTTAAGGGCCAGCCGTACATGGGTGAGACGGCAGTTAAAGTGTTAATTTGAATAGCAACGATATTCCCGCGCAAAGTTCCCTCCGCATTGTCAGGGACGCTCAGGCAGAACTATCTCGAATGAACCGGCGAAGGGAAAAGATTTGCATTCCCGATGAATCATCGTTTTGCTCAACCATCATCAAGCTTAATTTATATTCCCAGACGCTACCATGGAAATCTGAACTTTCACATTGAATATTATTCAGTAGTTTTCAAAAATTCCGTTCAAAGGTGTCCTATAAAAAGCATAAAAGTGTACTATACGGAGCGGAACTGGTGAACGTTAGTGGCACGAATAACATCGGAAATATTCGGAAACACGTGTTCACTTTAACAGCTGTCACATTTTACTGGTTTACTGACATCAACCATTCGTGCATCATCAATTTTTTCTTCACCAAGTTATTGAAGTCTTTTGCATTATACCGCCTAGTTCCAGGAAACAGCATTACGCCATACGTGAATGATTCACATTTATATAGCATGAGGAAGTTTCCCCAATAGAGTGCATTTAATTTGTTCATCAGTTTCCCTGAATTTCGCAAGAATTCCTTTCGAAAGATAGTTTTGGAAAAAGAAGCACGGAACGATGCTCTTGAACTTTCGCTTTCTCCTGCCACGTGATATTTCTCGCCAAATCGCTACATAACCTCTCTGGGATCGTGCAGCCTCCACCCGATGAAATAATCTCGTGTTATTCCTCGGACTTGATACGTCTTTTTACGCATTTGTAGAATTCACGATACTCGACAGAATGTACATCGAAATACGGTATATCTATCGGAATAATGTTATATTAGTTTCATTGGCCGGATCTAGAACTATCACATTGAAAGTTCACGACACGTTGAGGTTGAAGCGAAATTCTTAGCAGCATACGAACTCGTTACCCCTTTCGGTGCCCATAGATAGCTACGTCGCTACTGCACAGAGAGAAAGAGAGACAGACTCACCCGTTGGAGAAGTTCATGATAGCCTTGAAGGAATTCCCCGCAAACCTGACAGGTGGATGGTACGCTCTCGTGCTTCAATATTCTCGGCTTTTTTAACGTGTTCATTCCGCTGATATGTGATGGGGATCGTTCACGGACGACCTTTCGTTTTGTTGAAAAAACGCGCCGAATCTGAATTGAACCACTCGTGAATTATCGGTGGGAGTGGGACACGTCCCAGACACATGTACCGTAAATATAAGCGAGAACAGTGGGAAGAAGTAGAGAAAAAAATTGATAAAGCATAGACGAAACCGAGGAGAACGAACTTCATCTACGAGCTAGCGGTCTGAGAGCCCGGAGTCCGATCTGAAGACTGAGGAGCGCGAAGGAACGACGGGGGAATTGAAACCAAGATTATCGTTCGCCTAACCGGGGAAGATCCCCACCATGTACCCGTAACGTCTATAGTCTGCGTCACACTACTAACGCATGCCTCACTAAACCGAATACCTGTTGTAGAATCGCTTTAGTTGCCTTTGTACTCGCGACGCGATTAATCCGTGCTGTCGCGAGTCGCGATACTAGTTACAGTAGTTGCTCGAAGTACTGGCCGCTCAAGGTCACTTTTTCGATTGCAAATTATAACATATGCAATCACTTATAATTGTTATTTTCATGAGTTTGTTGAATGCGTTAAGGGGCACTTCTACTGTACAATGTTGAAATCTCAAAAATCTTTTTATTGTTTTAAGAAATAGTTATAATAATAAATAATCATCTCATATTTTCGTACATGTAACAGATTACTTTAACGGAATTAGTAGATTCCGTCGCTGTCACATATATGTGACGTGGTTGCGAATGTGACAAAGGATTATCTTCTACTGTAAAATTTTGAGAAAATCGAAAATTTTATTGTTTTAAAAAATAGTTTTTAGTCTTAAAATTAATGTGCCAAAGATTCCACATGGGTCTTCAAAACCATGTTTTCAAATACGGTGTACATGATATTTTACGTTATAATTGGTGGATTGCTTTGAAATTTAAAAAGTACGTTTAAAAAGGAGTATAAAGGAATTTACAGAAAAAATTCGTTTTTCTGTTTTACGAAATCCAAAATGGCGAAATCGTGTTCACCATCCACCCGTGCACGGAAATACATGTTTTGGCAGAATTACTGTATATCGTTTAACTATTGATATTTGTTAATACATTTTAAATACAGAAAGCTTGAGATACGTTCCAATAAACTGCAACATATTAATAGAGTCGCATTTTAAGCCCAAAAAGCATCTGCTTTTCAGGCTGTTCATAGTAGGATATCTCTTTAAGTCATCTAAATAGATTCGAGAAATTTTTTTCTTGAAACATCATGTGAACGAATTCTAAAATATTATATATTTCTCACCCGGCACTTTTATAAAAGTAAAAAAATTAAGTTCTTTTTATATATTAGAATTCGCCTATATAAATCTAGAGCACAAACGATATGTATGAAATACATAATTTAAGTGGTAAAGCATAGTTTTGTATTCAAGACCATGGAGCTCATTTTCAACAACTTATGCGTTGATAAATCTTCAGGAAATGTGACGCTTCATTTCATCGCAAACCTGTTCTAAAAGAATTCTTAGTACTTCGATATTCGTGATGTTTGTGACATAGATTCTCCGTTAAGTATTCGCTTACCTGGCGAATATCTAAGTCGTTTTTCCTCGAAAACACTGACTTTTCTTCAAAAACTTTCTTTTGCACATGAGACTTATCTTAAAAAGTCATCTCCCTTTCGATGTCATCAATGAGAGACTGTAGAGATTGTCATATCAATATGTACTTATACTCTGCCAGAATTAGGATTAACTGGTATTATATAAGAAGCTAGTATAGTTATTAGAACATAGAAGTTAAGAGTTACAGTACAGTATAATACAATAGTATAAAAGTATTTTCAAATTGCACTATACACTTATTTTGGCACGTTCTGAAAACGAATTCAACGATGTTCTGCAACATGATCCTGAACTGGTCTCTGATAACTTTCCAATTAAAATAAAATGAAGTCGTACCGAAAATTTCGAAATTTTGACATTTACATTCATCGTTTATAAAAATCGTCATCCAAGAATACCTATTATAATATTTTGTTATACTCCTCAACGGTTACATTTTGAATCCTACATATTATCATTTATTTATTCAACGTTCCAGAGATGTGTTAAAAGAACAATAAAGATTACAACAATCGTTTTAAAATGCAGAAAAACACTGGAACGTCTAAAAGTTCCTGTACTGATAATACCATTACTTCGCACCGTCACGACTTACCCTGCTCATTAGTTCCATTTAGCAGTTTCTTCAGTATTTTATCGATGCTTCCAATGAAACGAATGTAATGTGTTAGTTGGATCGGTGAGTTTCAAAAAGAACGTAAGAGGCCACGTGGCCCCTTTTCACGTGAAAGCTGATTATTCCCGGTCGAAAAATCAGATGCCGTAGCAGGTAAGCCACGCGACAGCTGCATTTCTCCAGCTGTCGAAACGTACGAAATGCTTCAGTAAGCTTTTTCGTAAGATTGGGGAGAAATTAGAGTAGAAAGAGGGGATATTTTTTTCACGCAACGTTGCTCTTACGATAGTGTCTATATTATGCATGCGTGATGCATATAGGCTGAAACCGTTCCAGAGGTGAAAACAGCTGCATTACGGAAATATACGCAGACGTAATCAATGCGTCATCACGTGAGAACACGGATATCAGACCAAACGGTAGACATGTTAGCTTTCCTCAGAATCCCAAATTTACACGCTACTACTGGAATAATTACTACTTTCATTCATACAGAATGCTTTAAAAAAAAAGACGTTTAATGTCTCTAATAAGTTCAAACAGTGAAAGTTGGTTCAGAAAACTAGGATTCTCATAAAATAGTTCTTTACTATTTAGTGCTTTACGAGGCATTAAAAATCGATGGAGCTGCTGTTATTATAATTGATTAACTCGAAACAAGATAGTATTATTATTTGTTGAAAAAATTAACGGCTTTAGTATAGAAATTTTGTAATAATAGTGCCACATGGTAGCCTCGTTTCTAAACCCAGGCCTCGAAGATCATTGGTACAGCACTAGACCGAACCGATATGTACTCAGCAGACGGTGACCTCACAGTCGAGTACACGACTGACGAAACGATTGCAAGATATTTCACCACTCTGAGAAATTCCCTCCATTGCGATCAAGTTCGAACTGCAAGACACATAAAAGGCATCATTTCATGAATTATCGATCATTGAAATTGCTGACTTCAACGCAGTCGAGCAGTACGCCTGTGCTGAATTTATTTCACGTTTCCATTGAATTCTTTTCGATATTCTGTCATTTTTCTTGATCCCAGCATTGAAGGAATAAGTTTCAAATTTTTATGTTTATTTATTTCTTTCACTGATTTTACTTGTATAAAAGAATGAAATTATTTTTATAAGAAATAAAACTACGTATAATTAAGAAGAAAATGAAATTTTAAATTCACACGCATCTGATACAGTAGATTACGAAAGTATTTTGACACTTTTAAATGAAACATCTAACAAGAATAAAATATTCTTATTACTCCCAGACAATCGTCTACATTGTCTACATTAAGTATGAAAAATATGAAACCATAAAAACAGCATTTGCAAAGTATTTCTTGGAAACAATAGCTGCACACATCTAGACAGATATGTAAAGCTCTAAATAATGACAATATATTAATATTTTTTATGACATTACATGTTAACACTAAGTAACTTTATGGTTTTGTAATAATATCAATATTGAAAAAACTATAAATATGGACATCCTTGAGTGTTTTTTAAACTCGTAGCGTATAACCCTAAAACCAATACGTATTATATATTGTTGCTTATGTAATAGTATGATGAAAATAATCTATTCGAATTTCTTTCGAGCATTGAGCATTCCATTTTTGGTGGACTGGAATAGTATCATATAATTGCACATGATAATCGAGTGTAGATAGGATACGTGTTTATTTATAAAGCGAAGATAAGAGCAAGTAAATCCTAAAACAGCGTTATCACTAAACTTCATTTTTAGCACAGACGAAATCACAAGTCCTAGCCATTATAGTGGTTATCAGCACTGTGATATCATTCGACTTGCACGTACGAAACGGTCAATGTTAAGAAACGCTTGGTTTTACTCCTTACTTGCAGACTAAAATATGTATGTGTACTTTATATAGTTCGCGTGATTCATATTGATGTCATTTTTATTACGTAAACTCATATGCAAAACTTAATATTGTACTGTAAGTATACATGTACATAGTGTCATACATGGTATTAATTCGAAAGATTATATTGTAACTATAAACAGGTACAACTAAAACGTCACGAGGCGCTAACATTTTTCAAGGCTTGAATAATATAAGCTACACGTGTTGCTTTAAAAAACTGCAACAGATACAGTTTACAGCATTATCAGAAACAGCGTAAAAGCATGTAAGTACAGACAAGTTTGCATAAAAGCGTTTCCCGTAACTGTCGTATGCATTACTCTAGAATGTTTATCCATATATTTTCAATGGCAACAGTGTTAAATAACGATTGCATATCTCGAGTCAATTTACTCAATAAACAACAATTACAACTCCATGATGGCCAATCCAAAGAGGACACGCTTTCACGTAAACTAAATCGTTTCTTTTTTATTTTCACCGTTTCGCAGATAACTACGTGTGTTAAGTTCAGAAATTCGGAAGAAAGGTACACAAGGTGCCCAATAATCGCGTGGAGACACTGACATTCGCGCGGGTTTTCACGTTAAAACGTCAAATTATTTTAACATCTCTTCGTAACCATTGCAGTGACTCTCTCTATACGTGTATCAGCATATCGGAGCGTCAAGAAAGCTGACGCTCGTATACAAGAATTTTAATTCAAAACGTCTTGCACTAGATCACTTTCGTTACAATATTTTCACTGGTTTAAGAATGCTGTGATGTAGTGCACATGAGAGACCGGTTCAATCATTTGTGATACATGCTCAGAAAGCGTATCTCGTGAGATTGATAAGCGTCTACTGTGCGAGGATGCACGGTAATGCAGAGAACAGAAGTTCGAGGGCGCATGTGCGGTGGAATTCTGCGCTCGATAACGCACGCGTACTGAATTCGAACCGAGGACGGGAGAGGGAGAAAACTGCAGCGAGGAAGGATTCGACAAACAGCTGGGAGACTATCAAGGTCATTTTGAACGACAACCGCTACGTCACACCTCCGGTCGAGCCCTCTTCGTCGACGAATCGTAGCCCTGAATCGGCTGGATCGTCTCGTCGACACATGTACGAGTTCATCGTACAATTACTATACAGGGTGACCGCGTTTTTCTAACTACCTTTCACGTATACGAAAGAAGTGAAATAACTGGAATAAAAAAAATTGAAGGAAAGCACCATGATGATGATTCCAGCTCTCAAAATAGTTTCAAAGAATCATTATTATGAATAATATTATTAGTGAATATATTGATTCTGGCTTAGGTTCCAGTATTGATTTTATAAAGGTCCCATAATAGTTATAAAACATTTACAGGTTGTAAATAGTACTTGTGACCTTGCCATTTACTTGCTTGCAATTTATCCTTTGCAGATCGTGTCATACCAAGCCTGAGCATTTTTGAAACGTTATTTAAAAAGTGATTTTAAATAACATATTATTTCTTTTATGGTTATTTTGTTTGCAAAGTACATTACAGGATGAAATACTTTTAGCCTGCCTTCATCCCAAATAAATTCATTGGCACTTGAAAAACGAAGAGTTATGTTTGACACTTTATTTGTATACTAAATTTTACACACTATCATTAATTGCTCTAATATTGCCTTTTTAAACTGTATATATCTTCTAGGAATCTTAGGTAACACCCCTTGCTATACCTGCAACCACACTAGACAATGGAAGATTTAAGTGCATGTGGGAAATTTCAGTGTATCAATAGTATGTGCATCATTATTAATAGTCTCTATGATTCTATAGACTTTTTCTACGGTGCAACCAATATATTTAAAAGGTCTTTCACATACGTCTTAAATCAGAGTTCGCAGTATTATTACTATTTATTTGAGCAAATTTTTAATCATCTCTCTTATTATATACTTTAATTTTTTAAATTTATTGATTCTATATTCTATTGAAGGGTCTAATTACCCGTAAATAAATAAAATGATGCAAAAAATAATTCAAGATATACTTACTATAAAACTGTTGTATGCATAAACGTTCTTTTCAAAGTTTTATAAAATAAGGGCTGAGTACAAATGAGCGGATACCCTGTATAACAAGCAGATGATCAATACCATTTGTACAATTACGTTGCATGCTACGAGGAGCACGTGAACTTTTCCTTAAAAAGACAATTTCGCTGATTTCAATTATTTCCTTGTGGTAATTATACGGAAGCTTCAAAACAATAGTAAGGTATGTCACTTTGACGCAGTATGGCGAGTACTGTGCATGAAGTAACGCATTCTTGAACGTTTCAGATACACGTCACTTATTATAAATGTAAGTATGTTAAATTATTCAAATATACTCACGTTCGTGTGGTGCCAATATTGAATAAGGCCCAAAAGATCCGAGCTTGGTGCGTAAAGCAAAAAGTCTCGCCACTCGTTGAAACTAATAGTAAGGCTTCCATCTTTGTCCATCCTACAAATCGAGATTAAAAATATATTTAACACATTATCCTTGTGAAAAGTATGACTACAGATCTGAAACAGACTTTAAAAATTTTGTGATTAATGTATACAAAACTCACCGTTGCAATAATTTTTTCGCCTCGTCGTAATCCATTTTTATTCCTAACTCCTCGAATGCTTTTATCAACTCTTCCAAGTCGATCCTTCCTGTAAACACAAAACAAAATTACGATACATTACCCATGAAACAGCGGTTTTACATGTTACGATAATTAATGAAACCGCTGAGTCAATAAAGGCATAAATAATAACGGATAAATCGGAAGGCAGAGAACAAACTCAAGATACGCACCCACGAGATGAGTTACGCAAAGTATGACACTTGTATATCTCAAATAAAATAAGATAATAAGGAACGAGTTTTCAGTGCTTCAGTTTATATAATAGCATTCAAAAATTGTTTATTAATGCAGGTGTCCCACAATGAATAGCGCGACAAACATCAAGTGACTAAACATAAAAAAAGAAACACATAAAAATGGTAGAGCAAACATTTTTTGTGAGTATGTATCTCTAAACATTTCCGAGACCATGATTAGTTATTTGAAGTATTTTTTCATTTAAAAAAACTATGAAAATTGGATTGGTTATGATAAAATGATATCTTGACTGTTGTAAGATTTAATAGCCTTCGAAGTTTATTTATGCTCATATATTAAAGATTAGTTATTTAAACGATGTAACGGATATCTAGCATTCAAGGACGAGTATTTTAGCATTTTAAATTAACAAAATAAATGTCTCAAAAATTTAAATAAATTTTAATCGATTTTCTCGTACAGAAAGCCTCAAACGACAAATTTTATTTTATATCTTTGATTTGCTTTTTTTTATGAAGAATTACCGACGATTTGTCTGTACGGCAAATACAAATTTTGTCTGTCGGCGTCACTTTAAGAATGCCGTAAATAATATTTGCGTATTTGTCATTGAACGTTCTTTATAATTACGAAAAGGAAAGAAAAAATTGTTTTCCTTATTTCAAGTCACTTAACAGGTTGACCGCCACATTACAACAGCCGAAAGGTACGCACTTTTTACATTGTAATACAACTTCATGTTACACCGCTTTTAATCAACAATATTAGCAATTTGCAGAATCTCTTATTGGTTCTACTAAGCCTCGTGAGAAATATTTATTAATATTATTTATCAAATAAATAAATAATAATACATGGATGAGGCAGCAGTCAAGCTGTTAAGAGACGTTCAGGTGTAATTTTGTATGTGACACGTTCTACACATTATGCGAACACTTGTGTATTCTTTTCACGTACGTAAACTACCGTTCATAATTTTTCGAACAACACCAAATTCTAATTCTATTCCAACCTTATTATTACAGGTGAATTAACAGCGTTATTTTTCATCGAAAACGATTTTTAAATACGTGTATTTCTTTACTATAACGATTCAAAGTAAAATAGAATTTATTTAAAACTGAACTTCAAGGCTATTAATTAAAGCACATGTATTAATTCTTATGGTAGTGGATTTTCGAGTTTATTTATTATTTATAAAAAATTAAAACAATGCGTAATTTTACCCCCGTAAACATATATTTATGTAGAAGAATTACGTTATAATACCAAATGTGGTTTTGATAATCATTGAAAATATACTCTTTCAGACATGTGCAGTTTTTCATAAAAATGGGAATAATTTATTTGCTTTTTCTTTATGTGTATTATTATGTGCAATCGCATTTATTATACAGGGTGAACCACGAAGCGTGATCAGCTTAGATTATTCTACTGTTAGCGGTTCGATCGGAAGTTTTTTTTAGCTAACATAACATGGTTCGAGGAGAGCTTTAAGACGATTATACCAAATTTTTTGTCAACTCTTTTTTTCCAGAGTTATCAAGGTCACCTTCAATTTTTTCTAGATAAACCTACAATTTTTTTACACCCATCTTTTAGGAGATACTGAGACGAATTCGGCAAGCACCATAAAAAGTATTTCTTCTTCATCTAAACCAAAGAAACGTTAAAAAAATATCATTTACCTTAATTGAATCGATGCTCAAAATGGTGTCCACTAGCAGCAATACACTCGCGTAAACGGTTAACTACTACTTAGTTCTTTCTATGACGTCTGCATTGATGGTTAAGCATGCATGTACAATTGAAATGTGTTCCAAGGTACAGAACGAAATGTTTACAAAAAGTACGCGATAAATCAAGTCAATAATTACTAATACTAATCGATCAACAGCTATGGAAAGTGTATAACAGTGTGGCTTGCAAAATTCTTCCAATTAGGAGTTTTCTTCAGTCTTTTTAGATCAGAAAAATATATTTGTTATGATGCTTGCCGAATTCGTTTCAGTATCTCCTAAAAGATGGGTGTAAAGAAATTGTAGGTTTACCTATAAAAAACTGAAGGTGACTTTGATAACTCTGGAAAAAAAGGGATGACAAAAAATTTGGTACAATCGTCTTAAAGCTCTCCTTGAACCATGTTATTTTAGCTAAAAAAAACTTCCGATCGAACCTCTAACAGCAGAATAATTTAAGCTGATCACGCTTCATGGTCCACCCTGTATGTATGCATAAAAATGTCTCATATCAAAACTATAATACTTATTTTCTTAACAGTAACAGGGTCGTTTGAATACTTATGAAGAGTATTGTACGCGAAGCATTTAAACGTTATTTATTACATAAGTTTACGCACCATCCTTGTTCTTGTCAAGATTAGAAAATTGTAGGCGAAGATTTTTCTCATGTTCACGGACGTAATGTATAAATTCTGCCAAAGTGATATCACCGCTCTTAGTGCTGTCCGATCTGGCCAAGAATTCCTACAAAAGAAAAATCGGAGTTTCAAAAAATCTATATCATTAAGATCGAACACGTATCAGTTAAAGAGAAAAGGAGAAATAGCCATCAGAATTATTATTCCAGATTTTCTATAAACACTTCGAAAGCACACTGCACGAGTGAGCATTAACCTTGACAAAATCAGATAAATTATATTAAGCGTAAAACGTGACGGATACATGTATATAGTTCTTGCATAGTCGCATTAGAGTCCGACCTTCGAACCGAATGAGATTGAAATATCGATTGTTAATTAAGATTTTATTATAAGCCAAACGTGCGAGACAAAATTAAGAAAATTTCAGTGACCTCATATATTAATTTTCAAACAAATTCTCCTTAAAGACTTATTTTGTTCTATTTAAAAAGCGATTAAATGGAAAGACTATTTACTAGTGTTCTAAAGAAGCAAGACAAAAATAAATGGTATTTCAAAACACGGTATTCTGAAATCGCCCACGTTTGCTATACACAAGCGTGCAATTGTTCTCCTCTATTATCGAATTTTTGAATGACGGTGCCAATTCCACGAAGCCACGCCATTGTGTATCGATGTTTCGAACAACCAGAACCGTAGATTTCATAGAGTTCATGTAGTTCAAGATTTCAGATCTCATACTGAACTTTGTGCATGCATTACGTATGCAATGTGTGTGCATGGACTACTTTATAACAAATCATAAAACAGACATACCATATATTACCAATATCTCCTATAAATTACCTGTTCCCCCTTTCGCTACTCAATGTTCAGATTTTCGAAAAAGGACAAACTAGAACTACTCGCTGATACGAACACTTTCGAAGTAAACTACAAGAACGAGACTCTTGAAATCAATATATCTTGTTCTTTAAAAAGAAATGTAAGACTTTCCATGCAACGTTCGCAATTTACCGCAAAAAATATGCGCACGTTCAAAAATACGGAATGAACTATGTACAAAATAATCCAGATTTTTTTCGGTCAAACTGTGTCAGTGAGTCAAGAAATAAAAATAAAGCAAAATTTCATATACACTTATGACCACAAATGCTTCCTTAAAAGTTATAATAAAAACATGAAATGTCAATGAGATTACATTTAAATGAAATTAGGTTTAAGTAGAGAATAAATTAATGGATTCATTAAAATGAAACAAAATTAACACGAAATTTCTATGGTAATAAATTCATTGTTTCAGCAACACCAGCGTTGTAGTGACAAAAATAGCTCACTTTTTTAAATAGAATAGTAACGGTAGGTAATTAATGAAAATTATATTCATTGTCCACAATGATTTCGACTATTAAATGGGCGAATATCATCGAAGTATCCTTACACTGTACTATTCTAATTTGTATTACGCATTTGTGTTACTACTTTTCAATAGAAATTTATGATTATATATATGCTTATATAACATTTTTTGCTTGTTTCTACTCGTCCAACATACTGACACAGTTTTGCTGGAAAAATCTGGGCCATCCAGTGCGTCACGATTTCTGAAGAGTTTTAAAAAAATCGTGAGCTGCATTGTTCAAATTAGTAATTACTTAAATATATTTGAAACCATAAAAGACGGTCTAATTAATCATTTTCACATAAGTTTGTAAAACACGCGTTCGATATAACACGAATTAAAAAATATCGACATACATTGACACAATACGGGTTTCTTTGAGAATGAAATTTCAGTGTTTATACGATTTCAGAGAAACTTGTAACACGGTACGAATTAATCGTGTTATACGAGGATTATACAAGCAGACGCATACAACGTCCGCAGCAAGTACAGCACCGTTCAGAAGTATTCGAACTATTCTTTCGTCACCGTTAAAATAAATGTTTTTTATGCGAGAAATATTTACTCACATTTAACGTACAATCTTCGAAAAATGTATATAGTCAATCGTATATACGATTACAAGTATTAACATTTCCTGTGCCCAGTGGGTCGCCGATGACCCATGCATCAAATTCGATTTAATCAAATAACTTTAAACCTTTATTGAAGTTTGAACAAAACGAAGATCATAGTGATTGTACACAATAAGAAATGTTCTATGAAACAATTAAATATTTACGTGTTTAGCGAAAGCATATATTACAACGTAATAGAATCAGCTAAATATTTGTTTATAGAAATAAAATTAATCATATTCATAGTTTTCTTATGAATAATAAATATAGTCGAAAATTCATGATCAGAGAAATCAATACATGTGCTCTAGTTAATAATCTTGAAGCGGATCTTTAACCCTTCTGTCACGTTCATAAAAACTTACAGTAATCGTGATTACGCCAATGACAAAAAATACATATATGTAACCACTCACAAAAGAATTTGGTTAAGCTTCATCATCATGATAAACTATATTGTTAACATACTCGTCCACTATTCTAAATTAATGTATATATTCCACTACTTCAATACATAGTCAATCTAATGATATATTATATACTTTATCTTTTACATTGAGTGACTGTACATACATGTATCCGGAAACAAAGTTACAGCATGATATACTAAATCAACAAATACATCTTCGATACAATTATGAACATAAAAGTTATATCATCTTAAAGACCATGATCGGTACATACAAACCGGAACACGATAAAAGGGTTCAATAAATTCCATTTCATTTCGAACTATCAGAAACATTATAAAACGTGCTGCTTAAAAAATAATACTGTTAATTCAGAATACGGTAATAAGATCGAGAGTTAGAATCGTCATTCGAATAATTCTGAACGGTGGTTCGACCGTAACGTGCAGGCGTCCACACCGAAAGGGACATAAAGTTTCAGGATTCTACGCACCTCGGCGTAATGCTTGTCGACTCCGACCTCTCGCAGCGCTTTCGATAAATCCTTCACGTCGATCTTCCCTTTACCATCGAGATCCAGTTTCTGGAATATCAGCTCGAGCCTATTCTCATCCTCCGCCGGCAACTCGTGCAGATAGTGTGGCGGCATTACGCCATGCACCGCACTTCCTCGATTACCGGGCATCGTTCTGTCACCTTCCTATGTTACGAGTCACTAAAATATCCTTTCTCACAGCATCCACGCGTTTCACGCCGTCGTTCCTCGCCGTTTCACTTCTCGTTTTCTCTATCACGCTTCGAGGAAACTCACGTCTCGCAAAACACTTGCTAACTTTTCGTACGGTCACCGCACGAATCGTTTCGATCGTTACACACGCCTACGAGGGAACTCATAATTGCACACACGTGGCTTGTGCATCGATTCTCTGATGATTCGCACGCTTTCCAACGACGAGACCAGGCGTAATCCTGCGCGTTCGCCGCACCGTTAAAATCGACGCGGTTCTACCGCGAAATTTCGTAGAACAAGGATTGGTGCTGACGATGAGAAAAGCTTGGAATTTCTACACCCTTTTCTGTCGTACGAATCAACCCACAGGGATCGTACGCTCACCGTACGACTAGGTACTGTTAGCCGCCTTTCACCGCGTCCCTGACCGAACAACCGTCTACGCACAACTAAGTCCAGCGCCACCAGAGTGTCCTGCATAGTGCCGCCAGTGACCGGTAACGCCATCTGGTGGCACACTAGATAAGCGATGCCGTCTGGAGCCTCGATCCAGATACGACCAGTATCCCTTCCAAAGTACCCTCACCCTGTTTTCACGTTACCATGGTAACGAGACGCTGGTCAATTGCGCGTTATCATGATCGTTTTAAGCGTTTCGTGAGAAACATAGGTATAAATTTGTTTCAAGTAGATCATATTTGCTTCAAGGATTAGTATTAATGCTTAAACATTAGTAGACAGCAGATCTAAACTTTAATCCTTCGTATACTGAAATGAAATTATTGTACAGCATCATCGACGAAGAACTATCTAGTTCTAGATAGTTCCTATATTCTCATACAGAAATAAACTGATAAAGCCAAAAAATGTTACAGTACACTTTAACCCTTGCACTCGGGCGATATATCAACAACACCTTCCACCGATTCGGTAATTATAAACATAACTTTTCATGAAAAATTTACGATTACTGTTTTGCTGAGGAAACGAAACACTACATTTTATCGTTTTTCTATTTAAGCAATTTTTTTCCAAAATTTATCAAATTTTACATTTTATATATATTTATTTAAGGCCAGCGCCAATGGCCTTCCGAGTGCAAAGGGTTAAGAAATTAACTTCACAATCACTACTGTTCTGTTTCTTTAATTGCTTAAAATTTTTGCTGGTATACTTTTCAGTTCAGAGAAATTTGCGAGTTTATGACTGACATTTAAAATGAGAAATTCTGAACAGTATCCAGCCACTCAGATTATTTTTTGTGTATGGTTGGGTTGGGTTGGGTTACAAGTTGACTGCAACAGTTCTCATTTTAGCGTAATATTTTCGAGTTAGTTACGATTTTAGATATTTATTTGTCGTTGCAGATATTTTGTGTTACTAATGTATTTTACATATTAATGTAAATGCAAACCTTTCCTCGATAAAGCTGACGTCTCGTAATGAGGTGCATGTTTCAATCTGAATGCTTGCCGCCAAAATTTGCCGTCCCACCACCATTCAATGATGGGACGTAGTGGATAGGGTTGAAACGCGCGAGGGGCCCTCTTTGAGAGCGAATAGTGAATAGGTCTGATTAAAACACAATCGATAAGGACTACCCCTTTGAGCGTACAATTGTTCTACGTATCCTGTTTTGTTTTACTATCGCAACAAACATAATAACATGCGGAAAATTGTAGTCAAAATAACGATCGACTGTGAAAACTAATTTTTTCCCGTTAAATTTATCGTAGTAAACTGATACGGCTGTGGTGAAGCTATATCGCGTTTCTGAATAATTGAAAGTTTCCTACACTTTTTCTACATTCAAGTTTAGAATGAATAAACTTGCACTCGGTTTTAAATTTTATTGTTTCACCTTACTGTCATGCACAAGTCTACATGATTCCATAACTGTCTTTAAGATGATACTGTCAGGCAACTTAGTCTTCAGACGCGGAGGCAGGACTTATTAAACGATGTGCGATACATCACTGTAGAAGATACATTCCATTGATGAATATTTAACTAACATGGCCTGAAAGAATTCTACTTACAGTACTCTCAATTAATAGTATTAATAGTACGGTATTCTTAAATTCTGAACATTTCATCTCGACGTTTTATAGATCCATTAATTAAAAAAGAAATATTCGATTAAAAAATTTTAAAGAATCGTGAAACTCAGAATACGCGAAACGTTTAAAAAAAGGCAGAGATAAAAAACTACTACTTTCGATAAGATTCAAAATTTCATAAAACGATTCTCTTTTTCTTCTAACAACCAGTATTGTACTATACATGCGATAATAAAAATATTATAGTAATTATAGAAAAATAATCAGAGATCAATGGGAAAGGAGAACTCACGTTCACGTTGAGTAGATAAATATATTACACTTTCACTTACAGTACAGTTGTTAGAAAATACATTAAACTTTCATAGATACTCAGAGATAATACAAAATGTTCGAAGAATTTGTCTCTCGATGCAACGATCATCCCCAAACAAGCATTTATCTATTGTCGAGATCGTTCGTAAATTGAATTTCATTTTATCTCGTGCTCGCGTGCGAGGATTAACGAAAAACAGGAATAAAACTAAAACATCTCGATAATTTCAACTTTGTAAACTCTTTATCCGTTTCTATGCTAGAGTATATGAATGGTGAATAGAATTATCAGGGTAGAAAGTTTTACTGCGAACGTACCACATGTTTTTATTATAATGCGGCTTTTTTCATAGTTATTTATTTTAGAAAAATACATTAAAAATGCCAGACTAACAATTACATTAAACGTAACGGGCAATATGAATATGTAATATTATCCAGATACGATGAATACATACTTTATATATTTGAAGTTAATGAAACAAACATGAAATTTTGATTTACCTCTTCCAAATGATTCTGATGATTTGTAATTAGAAAGATTCATAATAAATACGTACGTGTATACATTGCCCATTATGTTCATGGTTAATATAACAAAAATCTTACAATTGGGAATTAATTTAACATAAATTTCACAGAAGTACTATTCGTACTGCTAAGTGCCAAGTGCGCGCTTACTATATGCATTATATACCGATATGTATATAATTATTATTGTTTTCATTATGTTCAAACAAAGAACGTTAATATAGATTGTATGTGGCTTCATACCATTAACATAGGTACGCGTGTATTATTATACACATAGTGACATGTTTAACATGCAATTAATCTGAAGCTTGCACAAACAGTATTGTTGCGCTTATTACTTCCCAGTGTACACAGCCCGCTTCGCTTTTACTCTACATTTATCAACGAGTCGTACTACAAATAAAAACAAAAAGAAAATAATATTCAAGGACAACATCTGACAAACTGGTCACCAAAAAAATATTGGCCGAAACTCCTTTAAACGACGACGATATTTATCAGGTGTACAAGATATTTGGTCATGCGTGAAAAGGAATTACTTGAAACATAAGGGGCAATTTAAAAAGGCTTATGGTATTAATGATTTTGTAAGTGCATAACTTTGTATCTGAACAAATTGTGAAGACGGTATTCATTTACAGAAAGGAACGTTCAATCGTCGATATTCAATCTTGTCAGACTAAAATGCTTTTTAACATGATTCGATTAGAAAGTATATGCGGAACTCTTACGATGCGACTCCTATCTCCAAAAATCATTATATATTATGACATATATAAATGGTAATTGTCAGCGAACTTGTAAAACGTTAGAGTTTGATTTGCAATCATGTGCATTAACGAAACATAACTCCTGCCTGAAGTTGTAATGACTGATTTAATGTAAGAAGTACAGTGATACTTTTTTTTTTAAATACCGTTTACTATTACCTCGAGATGCAAAATCAAGAGATGGCCCCTTTCTGCAATATTGTCACACATTTTCTTCAGTACTGTAGCCAATTGCGTTTTTAATGTTAAAGTACACTGCTGGCAAAAAGTATCCCCTCCCACCTTTAAAACAGAAACCAATTACAATATCCCTGTGACATTGTGTACAAAAGTAAGGGACAGTAAGTTACGTCGATCTGCGTTATAGGTAGCTACGCATTTCTAATTGCGTCGTAGATAGCGCGAAGGGAGAAAGTGAGGACATCGTCAAAGAGTGCCGTACCGCCAGTTGACGGAGTTTGAGAGGGGCATACGGGAGGGTGGCTTGTCATGGATTGAAGTCGCGCGTCGTACGACGTGTGATTCTCATACTGTGCGAGCTGCGTATTAGGCCTGGGTAGAAGAGGATCGTACCTCTTTGCAGCCACGCTCTGGTTGCCCCCGTGTGACATCTGAGCGAGAGGACAGACAGTTGATCCGCGCCTCGACTTCGAGTCGTTTATCTTCTGCTGCAGCTCTCGCACAGGAATGGCACCCGGCGGTAACTAGGAGAGTGTTCATGCAAACGGTACATCGCCGTTTACAAGCGGCAGGACCTATAGCGCGGCGTACTCTCCAGCAACTACCTCTGAAAGACACTGACTGACACCGTCGTGAACGACGCGACTGGTGGCACGCACGGCAGGACTGGAGGACGGAGTGGCAGTGAATCGTCTTCTTCGACGAGTCACGATTCTATCTGGGGGCTGGGGACGCACGGATCTTGGTTCGTCGGAGGCGGGGAGTACGTTTACAGGAAACGTGTATTCAGCCCCGCCACCGGCACCCTCGGATAAGCGTAAAAGTTTGGGGGGGATATTGCGTACGAAAGACGGTCCCCTCCTCCTGCATGTCCAGGGTACGCTGATGAGCGCTCGGTACATCACCGAGATTCTGCAGCCCGAGGTGGTACCTCTGATTCGACGATTCCCAGGTACCACATTTCAGCAGGACAACGCTCGTCCACATGCTGCAAGGACGGTACAGGGGAAACTTTTGGCCAGAAGTGTACAACCTTATTAAAATTGTATAGTGATTGCAAATTAAATTCTTATAATTGTAATAGAAAATTTGTACTACATAATTTTTACAGTTTTCATAGTTTTATCTTTGAACCAGTAACAAAATAAATAAAGTTTCTAACATATTTCTCAAACATATAAATATCGTTTCGAATTTAAGCATAATTAACACCAATTTTATTTCCAATGTAGAACAACTAGTTTATGTGTTCCGTACTTTTAGATCTGTAATGGAAATGTTTCTTGAGTAAATATTTGCGGTCAATATGTACGAAAATTTCTGTTTCATATAACTGAAAATTATTTAATTACACTTTCAAATAAATGACGTAATTCTACACATTGGAATAAAACAAACCAATTTTTGCTACAAATTTTACATTAAAAATATGGTTTTATATTTCATTATATTCCATTACAAACGCAAGAAGTTATGTCAGTAAATAATAAAACAAATAAAATTGCACCATCGCTCATAATTTTTGTAACAAACTAGTTATGTTCTGGGGTAAAATTTCTTTCCAGTTCAAAATGATGTGCCTCAAACTGCAGAATTTGTAAATACTAAAATTAATATAACTAATAGATGTTTCGTTCACTTTGTGGTGCTGCATGATTTAAAAGGCACATTTTAGGATGAAAGAAATACTCTACTTGAACATATCTAGTTCTGTATAGCAAAGTAAAATAACATTTTCAATGAGAAAGATAGAAAGATCAACTTTCTTTGATCTCTACATTTCATAAAAGTCTATAATGTCACTTCCACTAAAACTGGAATATTAATATTTATGCTATATATTATTTCATAAAAAATAGAAGAACCCAAAAGCTATTGCAATGCGTAATGCACTATACTATAAAGTTGCAACTTGATTAAGGTATTCGTTTTGACAAAATTTTGTTATCACATTCATGAAAGAATTCATTTAATCTCAATTAAATGAGTTCAACTTAATCGTTAACAAAGAAACAAACGTTTTGAATCAACAAATGTTATATCAAATGCAGAAAACAGCTGTTAGGAATATGAATTTCTTATCGATAGAATCAAGTACATACTTTATATTTTTGTTCTGAAAATCCTCAACTTTGTTTCTTGTAATATGAAAAGAAGAACAAAACAGTATGCCAGCAACAACGTTCATATAAATTAAATTGCATTCACTGTTAGAAATCAAAGTGATAGTTAGGAGGAAGCCAATGTGACTGTTTCAGTTTCTTGTAAGTCCGTAAATCGAACATCTTTACAAATGTGAGAGCTGCAGCTCGCATATAACAGTCTGTCCACTTCATTTCTTTCACTTTTCAGTCAAAAATAGCTTCAAGCCAGTAACTCTCAAACTCTTTGTTCTATGTGAAAGATATAAGAAATTTATACAAAAAGAAAGGAATTGCAGAATTATACAAAATCCATTTCTATGTGTACCTTTATATTATTTTATCATGTATATTACACATGATATACATAATCATAAAAACTCAATAAACATGTTTTCTAAATAAAAAATATATATTTTTCAAGTTTATATTAAAGACCATAGCTTGGAAACTACTACTGTCTCAAATTGTTCGATTAGAAATGTAAGTAAAATGCAATGGTTTTTTACCAGGCACAAATGGAATTTATAGTTAATTTTTCATTATATATACATATATATATTGTCGGAAAAAGGAAAATTTTATACGCGATATTAAATTTTTCTCGCTTTACTTCTCTTGACTTTTTAGGTATTTGAAAGTGTCAACATTTTACACTCAAAATATAAATCAGAAAACTTTTAGTATACGATTATCTATATAAACAAATACTTATTTGTTGACTATACGAAAAGAAATCACAGAGCACGACAAACATACAATTCCTAATTTTTTTTATAATCTAACTGCCAATTTCGAATAACTTACATTTGTTTTGAAATTAGTCATTGGAACTGTTCGCAAAAAGATGAAATGTAGTAAACTTTTGTGTAAAAAAATATTTGAAACCAAAGGCAGAATTTTATAAAACACGTTAGAATTAAATTAAAGTGCGATATGATATACAAATTATCGTGTTTTATTGGAAAGTCCACTTTCGGCGTATGAAAATATGTATCGTGAAGTACAGTAAAAAAAACTAAGTGTTTAAAAAATGTTGTGTTATGAGATAAAAATGAATGGTCAATATATATACATATATATCTTAATTAAAAAGCAATATATATCTTAATTATGCAAAATTGTAACAGAATACGTTAATTTTATGTATGCATAACACCTATATGTAGTCGTATATTTTTATCATGTAACCTTGTTGCAGGTTAAATAGCATTCTTTCCGAATGTATCAGTAATATAATATTCTTTGCTTCATTGTGCAAACATATAAACAAAATATACTACATCCTGTCATGTTTATAAAACACTGACATTAATTTCTGTTAAATTTTAACAAATCTGCTCTTATCTGTTCAATCTGTCTGCTAATGAACGTTACCATTATGATATCCACAACGGAACACCGATCAATCCTTCACCGGTTCTATAAATGTAATTCCAATGCGGCAGCTAACTCTCACCTCTTACGATACATTGATTTCTATAATAAATTCCTACTGTAGCTAGTAAAAATAAAAACAATGCGACTTCCTGCATAACTAAATATGAGTTACCATCATGAAGGATTTGATGTGTATAACAAATTTTTCTTTTAAATATCACATATTTACAGCTAACTTTATAAGTTGGTAATAATTTGAGGAAAATACATTTCCGTGGTTAAAGAACAGATATTATCAAGAGACTTGTAAAGGCATAGTACATGGGAAAGTAGTAAATCCACTTTACATTATACTATACCAACAGGGAAATTTCTATCATGTTAAAAGTACTGATGATAAATTTTCTATCTATTGATAGTGCTTTAAATCTTATCATCTGATGTTGCGTTCTTTTTGATTTTGCTTAGAAGAGCATTAAATTCTTCTTATGCAAATAGTACAAATTCTATTTACTTTCAGTCATTCCATTGGAAAATCGAAACATGTTGATGCACGGAAGTTCGCACAAAAAATTATTTGCACATGTCAAAAAAACATGTTTCATCAAATGAATAATGGTCAGATCTAAGAAGTAAACAGTGTAGCAAGACTATCTTACTATTATTTTTTAGAATTGTCCTCTTCACTCGACCAATGCTTTTCTTGTTCCTGCAGTTCGAATTCCCATCGTAATTCTAATTCCCGCATATCGTTTGCGATACCAGCCTCGTATGTATCTTCCTACGGTTCGAAGTAAATTTTGTGCGTAATTTAAATGACAATTTGAATTCACAACGATTAAAAGTCTTCGTATTTAATTATTTTACTGTTTTTTTTTACAAATGTGCATCTTACCTCTTCTGGTTTAAAATCCTGATTAAAATTCTGAGAACCAAGCAAATTATTCGACGACTGAATCCAAGGTAAAGTACCATACGGGCTCCAGTTTCGTACGTCCTTTTCTTTTTCTCTGATACCGGCTTCAATCATTTGCAATTCTTGTGCTAACCTTTCCCCAGCCGTAAAGGTGGCTCCTTGTGTAGCAAGCTGTACATATTTTTTTTAATTTAATTATAATTTTATTTATGAAAAATTGTGTACGATAGAAAATAAAGTCTAAAAATACCTTCAAATCATTGATCTTCTTTTCAAGATGTTTAAGCTGTTGTTTTACTTTCTGTGATTCAAGGATTAAGCTGAAATATATTCCTTCCCGTTAATGGAAAATAATTTACAGATAATTAACAGTAAAAATGACTGTGCGATAACAAATTAACTCACTCTTTAGACATGCATTCTGGTCGGGAAAGTTGAGTGTGCGTTGGCGATTCTGAGACATTACGACCGAAAGTAATGTAATTATCTCCGAAGCCAGGATTATTAATAGACTGTATTCCTTCGTTCGCACCAATAGTAGTATAAGCTGTAACAAAATTATATCATCATTTATCGTATTATCATCATATTTTCTTGTTAACTTATTTTCTTCGTCTTGCATACTTACGTTGATTACCGTAATACCAAGATGCAATAGAATTTGCGGTTGGCATAGGTCTGTAAGCAGATATTGAAGGAGGTATAGCTCCTTCTGTATAATAATTGGTGGGTTGTACACCATTGCTTGATCTACAAAAAAAAGTGACTATGTTCGTATTTAATATTAACGAAGAGTAATATATCTAAAAAATCTTTGAAAATGACTGTTACCGGATTAAAGTTTTAGATAGTTTGGAAATTGGTCCATATTTACTACTAGATGATGCATCAAATGGCACAAATTCGTCGTCAAAGAGAATCGAATCCGCACACCGGAAATTGTTGTTACAATTTATATTTGAAGGGGGCACTATAGGATTACTGGTTGTATTCGTCCAAATAGAGAAATTCGATGATAATGTGTCTCCTTGCATGTCGTAATTCTGTAAGCAGAATAAAAAATAACGATATACAAAATGTAGGAAATGCATACAGCAACTTTAATATCTCCACAGAATCGTACCGTTTTTATCTGCGGCACTTGTTTGTTGACAATAGTTTCTAGCTGATTTAAGATTTCCATCCTGCGTTGCAACAACATCGCCAATGTTTTGGCGACTGTCCGCTGCTATAATGTAAATGTATGAAGACAATGTAACATATACTAACATAATCATATATTACGTAATGCTCACGTTTATTAACCGACATAAAACACAGGCTTATATTACCTTTTTAGAATTAGAAATTCCATTTGTTACACTGGATGACACTTGAGATAAATCCCACATATTAAGATTGGGTCCAGTATAATCGACAGGTGCATTAGGCATAATGTAATGAGAACAATGCATGTCC
The DNA here is from genome assembly GCA_916610135.2 of Macropis europaea. Taxonomy (NCBI): domain Eukaryota; kingdom Metazoa; phylum Arthropoda; class Insecta; order Hymenoptera; family Melittidae; genus Macropis; species Macropis europaea. The sequence goes on along the minus strand of OU744345.1, from coordinate 15,287,599 downwards.
ATATTTTTCGTTGGTACCATAGGCGAAATACCTTGCGGGGGTGGTAGCATATAACTTGTTAGAGATCCGACAAAATTGTTTTCATTTGTTGGGTTATGATGGTGCATTGGATTAGTCTTATTCACAGAATTAAAGTCTAAAAAAAATGTAGTCGCCATTATTATTTAGTTTTTACGCGTTATTTGCTTTATACGAATACTTACTTTCCCTATGAGTATTATCGTGTGATTTTATGGAATGATAAGATAAATCTTCATTCTGTTTGAATGTCTTGTTATTCGACCCGGTAATAGATTTTTCCGTTTTTACATCTGAATTGTTGCTTATAGGTAAACTTGATCTGATACTTAACTTGCGGCTTTTTGACCTGTATCTATTAAAATAATAATCCAACTTGTAACAAACGTAACTACAAATTTCCTTTTCTATTTGAACACACTTGCATGTGTATACTTACTTATCCAGTTCCATATCGCTATGAGCAAATGTACAATTAGTAGACCTAGGACAAGATCCTCTGAGCGCAAGATCTCTACACATGCTCACTTTATATTTCGGTTGACCTGGGCCTACACTGTGAGTACCATCTTGCGTTTTTCGATTACCATGTTGTTGAATGAAGTCTACTAATGCTGCTACTACTGTTCTAACAGCTTCTAATGCTGCACGACATTCTGCCAACGTAGGAGGTTCGGTTTCTGAAATACGAATCATAAAATAAAATTAGAATTTCAAACATATAGTTCCTTTACTGTTACTGATAGAACAAATTATACCTGGACTGGGATCTATTGCAGCTAATAGTTCTAATTGTGGTCTTAGACTACTTAATTGTCCAGGATCAGGAGTACGTTGAAGAGCAATAACCAATTCTTGTACACTTTGAGCAAAAGATTGTGGAGTCTGAAGTTTATCTATAATACTCTGCATATGAGATTTGTGACTTGTATCTCCATATAACAATGCGGACCACTGATCAGGTGCTATTCTTAAGCCGGCTTCAGTCGCAATTTGCACAATTTGAGCATCGTGCTCCCTTCTCAAAGCTTCATATGTTCTGAATTCTTCTTTCAACTGCATCAATGATGAATCTCCTTCTCGTTTAGATACCTAATTAAATTGTAGAATAAGAAATTGCTTCATGTCTTACTAATAATTAATAGTAATTTTAGGAAATATGAATATATGAATTACCTTGAAACAACTTGCCCTATATAGTAATTGTACAACATGCCCTATACTTGTCTTGGATGCTTGAGGAAAATGTGATTCTAAACGTTGAACTACAAACATAACTAAGACTTTCCTAGAAAGAGCTGATCCATCTTCCAAAGCCAGTAAAACAAGCTTCAGTACTTGTTCTTGCATTGCTGATAACAAATAGAAATGTTCTCATTAAAACTTATCAACTACATTGTGCAAAATGTGTAAACTTATAATTTCTATGTAAATTATTTTTTTATTGTTATAATAAACCTGTACCTGGCCCAAGAAATTGACAACCACGAGCACGTACAGCAGCCCATAAATTAGCACTCAGTTGCTGTGGATTTTGGTGTTGCAATATTAATTCTGTAACTGATCGTTCGCCCAAACTTCTAGCTGCTCTTACTGCACGTGCTCTTCCTTCTGGTTCAACCAATTGACATCCCACCAGTGTCACTAATTTTCTCTGCATTGGTCGAGAAACTAATCCCATACCTATTATGTTTATAAAAATACAATTTTAGATATGATATTAACATACATTCTATATTTTGAGTTTTAATAGTTGGTGAATGACAAATCTTTTGTATTTATAATTCTGTTAGTTACTAACAAGTGCTCCCTAAAGATCTTTATTATTACATTTAATTACCAAATCAATAGAAACACAGATAAGTTAATGCAAAGCATTGAATAATTACTATAAAGTAGAAAAAACTGGCTGCAGATAAAAGTAGATTGGTGAAACACGCAACAATAAAGTATACAATAATCATTATAAATAATAATTTACCTGTAGATAAAGTGGGATTTGTCTGACATGGTTTGAGATATAAAGCAAGTTCCTCAATGCAACGTTTAGCAACCAAATAATTAGCATGGTCTTCAGGTGGTAATAATTTCTGATAAGCTGTAGCAACATTCGTGGGAATAGAATTTCCAACCAATTGTAGTAATGCTTCATTCACTGGCAATCTTTCTATTTCTGTATTAATAATGCTCTGCAAAACATATAAAAGAAATTTCATTATAAACAAATTATAAACTTTAATAAAAATTCCAAGATAATTGTGTTCATAAAATATCATTGAAGTCACATACCTGATCGAAAGGACATTGTTTACGATGTAAGTTTGCAAGGCAGGTACGACATATGGTATGACCGCATCCTAAGGATATCGGGCCACGTATGGCCACATCAAAATCATGACAGCAAACTGGACAAGAAAGAAATTCAGTCCACTGTGGTGCCTGTATTGGCATTCTAAAAAAAAAAAACGCAATCAAATGAAAATATTATTTTCATTCTTAGATTTCACAACTTCTTGTAACCCTTCTCTCTTCATCGATAAATACATGAAATATAATGTTAACGATTAAAAAGTTCGAATATGCATTTCAGAAAATCTGTCATTTATGTTTATTCAACGATCGAATACGTCAACGAATTGTAATAAACGCATATTGCGTTACTGCGTTATGAAAAAGTATCACGCAATAAGATCGAACGATTCGAACGAAGAGACAACGTTTCTTCAACTTTACAATTCAATTTTCAAGATTTACGGAAATTCCTATCGATTCGTGTATTTACAGAACGCGTAATAAATGGAAAGGAACGATCGTTTTGACTGCAAAACATTTATCCATAAATTTAAAGCTGTCCGAAACGGGAACGTCTGTACATCAATTGTTTCCTGAACGACGATTATTATTTTCTCTCAGTCCCGTAAACGCGAAATTAAATTTCACCGCATGAAAAACTGCGTAGAAAACATTTCATCGTTTCAATCGCGCAATTAGATCGAACGTTTTTTTTTCAATCGCTCTATCACTGATTTTCCCAAGTCCGCCGGACGTGTCCGCTCTGTATGGAATCGAAAAACGACATCCGTTTTTCGCCACGAGGAAACATGTCGAAACAAAGTGTTACCTAGTTTAACGTCGACAAAACGTCGAAAAACTCACCTCGTTATTGCCCTCACAAAACATCACATTAACTACTCGGATACTTCGCACATAGTTCTGCCATCGAAGCAGGAACAGATGAATCACAAATAGCAAGATGAGCTCAGCACGATGTATTCTTCGAGTACTGCTTTTTTACCGCACCACAGCAGCATCCGTCGTATGAAAACAATCTAGAAAAATGAGCTTCCGCCTTTTGTCGTCAGGCTGCGCTACGAACAGCGGCAACTTCACCGCGTACAGCCAGTGACTGAGAAATCACGCAAGTGACTTTATCTCGACTACTCACAAGTTTTTATAGTTCGATAACTTAGTCTTGAGTTTTGAAAGCGTGACACAGGACAGACCTTATTAAAATGACAATAATTTAGGAACTTGTTCTTGTTGATACATGGTATTTTTTTGTTTCACAACAAATTTATCAGGAAAATGTATCATAGATTTGTCATCGCTTAGTCATCAACAATTAATAAGTTTCACATCAAGGTCTCAGGATTATGTTATCAAACAATACTAAACAAACTATTTCTATTGTTCGATGATGTCGCCTTCGTAAATAATTTAAAATGATAAATAAGAATTTCAAAGAAAATTATATTACTTTCACCAATTATATTACGATTTGTTTATATTGCCAGGTAACAAGGTTCCCGAAACGTAATTAAATACAGTAACTACAAATTCGATACAGAATTGTGTCATTGTTATTAATAATCTACTCCGGTCTTGTATTCTTTTTTTAATATCGTCAAGAGAATTGTTTAATATAATAAACTAATATAATGTACAAAATAAGAATTCTAAATGGAATGCACTGCATACTTCGCTAAACACCTTTTTCTCCACCCTCTAAGAGAGAGATACTGTTCGACAACTAAATCTTGAAACTTGAAGGCGTAATACAGGGTAAGATTTCACTCGGCCGACGGCGAGTAGTTTTTTGTCGATACAGATGAGTCATCGTATAACGAAAAAAAATAATTGTCTATTTTTTATAATACATTGATGAAAATATTACAAATGAATAGGTGAGGTTTTTCCAGTGAGAATGAGTATAAACACGATCTCATTCGGTTCATTTGTTATTAAAATTTTTCATAAGGTAAGATTCGATAGTTGGAATGTCTCTGATAACAATCATTGTATCATGTTTCTGAAAAGCCGCCATCAACCGCACGACACCGGGCCTGGCTTCAGTGAGGCGAGGGGAGATATGTAGTAGGGATACGGACCTTCCACAGTGCCGTGGTGAAAAGCATGACAATGATCCGTGGACCACTGTATTTATAGGATAGATTCGTCACCGTACAACGAGCTCCGCCTTCAAATTTCAAGTTTAAATTGTTGAACAGTACGTATGAACGCACAATACCTTACTGTCACGTTGATAGAAAGCTGAGGTTTCTAAGAGTTTTTCGAAGTGACCTTTCATACATTAATATATTTAAAACGAACAATTTGAGTAGATTTCATGAAGTCGAAACGTAAAATCATTCATCGTATCGGTATACTCGATTCGTCTGTTTTCGATATTCATGCTTGAGTTTCGTATCTATAGAAACTGCGAATGTACGATCCGTTTCGCACGGTTCACTGTCCGGAATATAATACTCTTGGTGTTATCCAGCTTCCAAATGCCGGAGACGTAGGTGGATATGTGTTCTGCTCGAAAGGATTGCGCAAAGCTTCCAACACGTTGACTGACGCTTAACCATAATCGTCGCTCAAAATTATAAAATAAAGAACACACCAGAGATAATAGTACTTAGACAGGAGAAAATCTAACTAAACATGATAGCGCAGAAAGATGAAACTCTATGGTCTGACATCGCGCTTCGTATGTTAACGAATACGGCTTCACATCCACTCGAATATGCTAAAGTTTTAATACAGGTAACATATTCACAGTCGATAAATAGCCAGGAAACTGAGCGTACATTGGAAGCTTATAATTTTTATTTATAACGCAACAGATCGGACATGAACCGATTCCACCGCAACCGACAACCACTTTATTTAGACAGCCGGCTTTAGGTTTACCCAACGTTTTTCAGTACGGTATGTGATTTTCTGAAATCGATATTTTATTATACACTATTTATAATCACCGTCCGTTCGATCTTTATATACTGAACAATGGTATTTCTATAAAATTCGTTCAATGTTAACTTGCCTTTTTTTCTTTTATTTTCATAGAATAACACATTTTTAAGTTTGTCATAGAAGAATATACTGTACGATTACATTATTAGTTTCCTTGTAATCAATGCGATGCATTCTTGTTATGTTGTTACTTTTCAGTTAAATACATAAAAAATGTAGATGGATTTTCTGGCTGCTATCGTGGCATTATGCCAAAGTTATGCGCCTATACCATAGGTGCTATAGCTTACGACAAAACTTACAAATCTATTGATCTTAAAGATGAGGATGAGGATGTAGACGATTGGTGAGCTAATACAACCTGTATTGTTGAATTTATTTCATATTGAAAATCATTATGAATTGATTATTTGATTCTTTACAGTCCAAAATGTAAAAAATGTATATATGAAATAATACGAGATGTGATTAGTAGAATGGTGGGAATTATAGTTAGCCATCCTTTAGACGTTATTGCGCTAAGGATGATGGCACAATTTGTTGGCGGAGAAACAAAATACAAGTATAAAATTAAATAAATAACATGAGACATAATAGTTTGATACTAATCAGAAATACATTATTTCTATAGCTATTTCCTTTCTTTTATCCATTAATAGCGGACTATTCAGATCAATTGTGGAAGTGTACAAAGAAAATGGAGTAATGGGATACTATGCAGGATTAGTGCCCCGTCTTATTGGAAATGCTGCCGTAATAATACTAGTCAGTTCTTCTACTTATGCTTTTCATAGATATGTTTCAAATGATCGTGAAATAAAGCCATACATTGATACCACCATGAGAGTAAGTGATAGAATTAATTATTTGAAATATATACAATCAGTGATGTTTGCAATGTAATCTTAATATTGTAATATGGATTTTACAGTTCCTGGCAACAACAGTTACATATCCATTTTTGGTTGTGTCACATTGTATGGCAGTTAATAATTGCGGGTAAGTTGTTTTAACGAATTTATAATGTATGTTAAAAGAATGGAAATAAATATTAATGTATATAATTTCATTCATTAAGGTTAGTCGCTGGTCTTCCCCCACAAATGCCAATTTATAATAATTGGTTAGACTGCTGGTCTCATCTTTCTGCTACCAACCAACTGAAGAGAGGAAACAGTCTTTTATGGCGTTATTACACAGGACCACAAGTGAAAATAAATGGAAAACTAATACCTATTAACAAGAATGATTTTTACGTACAAAGTACAACACAGTGATGATATCGCATTAACTTGTATTTGAAAGACCAACAGTAAAATTATTCTGCTTGTCTTGTAAATTTACTAAATAGTATGGCACATTGTTGAATCCATGCACTCTTTAAAATAGATCTGGATTGCTGTTGCAAAGTATTAACTACAGACTGTTTTCTTTGGCATTATATTACATGGACAAATGCAATTTATATTGAAAACTGAATGACAATTTTTCTACTGTTAAATAGTAGTACAGAACTTTTTGGGCTATGTATAAAGCAAGGTCACACTGTAACATAAACATTTAGTATGTAGACAAGTGTTAATAATAAGTAAAATTCAATATTATTTCATACTATTTCACACTCCTTGCATATAGTAATTCTTAAATTATACTTTAACGTTTTAAGAAGAATCGAGTTATACACAAATTCAGGTGCATAGTTTTTAACAGGACAAAGTGAAAATCTCTTTAAAATTCCAGACAGTAGAAACAGTTCTTAAATATTTTTATTATACAAAAGTAATGTCAAGTCAGGCAATAACAGTTTAATGATTATTATGTTAAACAATACATTATGTATAAAGTGTATAAATCGATGTTAAAATGACTACTGTTCTTTTAATTTTCCTTATTTTATAAGTAATCAAATTTTATATAAAATTTTCTACAGGTTTTATGTGCAAATTTAGTGTAAATATGTATCAAGAAATTTGAAAGAAAAAGTAATATATGTAAAACTGAGTTATAAAAACAAGTATATTTTTATAAATAATTCAATTTTTTAATGAATCGTAAACGCAAATATACAACTCAATTAAGCATAATTAGATGATGCTTCTTAATATAACATAATTTTAAAAGTTAATTCTTAGTTAAAAAGAAAAATTTGTTTAAAAAAATTATTTAAAATCTTTGGTCGTAATCTGTATAATATATTTCTGAGAATTCATTTACTTATAAAAAATAAACAGTAGTATCTGTTGGTAAAAAATGAAATATCTGAAAATAAACAAATATTTAATATATATCCTTTATTATTTATTATTCTGATAATTGCAATCAATTTACAACATGATTTATCAGGCATCAAGAAATTATACGAGTATTGCATTATTAGATTGTACCTGTCTTTCTAAATATCCTATGAATAATACACAGAAGCCTATACTATATCGCATATTGTTTTGCATGTATAAAAAAAATATCAACTTGAATTATAATTTGAAATATTACATAGAGGTTTTGTCAAGTATTACATTTAAACTTTAATCCAACTATACAGTATGATAATATGAATGTGAATAATGAACAAAATAATTTATGCTTTGTTTTTAACACACATTTTTTATTTTATATAAGATCTATTTAAAAAAGAAAACCTTGTACTGGAAATATCTGAATGTGTTTAATGCTGCTTCGTTTTTGACTTAAAACATTGCCATTTTATTAGCATATTCCAATCTAAGAACTAGGTATCACTTAAAGAATATAAGAAACGAGTTTATAAGCACGATTATATCTTACATACTATACTTTTAACACCTTCAGCATTACAAGATATCTTGATACCCCTAAAGCCTAACTTCTTTACATTAGGCATCATTTCTGGTATGCAACTCACTATTTGTTCATTTACAAGTACAGTTACAATCTACTTCATTGTTTTCTGTTCTTCAAACATGTTTACATATTGAAATGATTACATACGCACTCATAAAAAAATAAATCTCAAAAGATCAGTTCAATGATTTGTAAATAACACAATTCTACAAGATTTTTATGATGATAAATCTATAAATTTTCTCAATTTATAAGTGTTACGTTATGTTTATGTCGGCGGAAAATCATTACTTATTTTTAATTTAATGTAGAAAGGCAGTTGTGCATACATGGTAATTATAATGCAAATAAGCTTAAAAATTAATGAACAGGTAACATACATATTTTTTACTAATTCTGATATGGATTAAAGGAATGTTTCTGTGAAAGGATAAATTTATGTAATTCGTTGAGTTAACATTAATTCCTGACATTTATACAATTCCATTTTTTTCAATACTTTGTTTATAACTTTAATGGTCTATTTCATTTTCAGATCCTGAAATTTTAATGTCATGCAACCACAGGAAAGGGTTACTATAGAAATGTACACCATTTGATTGATCTCCTTTACAATGCAATAAAGATTCAAACCATTAACATTTAATATTTATTTAACAAATATTACCTTATGCTATTAGATATAACAAGTGATTGCTGTCAGGTTTAGTTTATCACGATGATAGCTATAGATTTCGTACTCTATATACATTGAGGAATACTGTATGTCCAGGAATGTTTTACAGAGCCAATGAATTAAGTAGCAGGTGTCAATTATAGTTACGTTTGTTTAAAACGTGTCTTGGTATATTTAAGCAAAAAATATGCAGCATATTAGCAAACTGTTCAATATTCACATTCCATAGCAAAGATTCTGACAAATAGTTTTCAAATATTTCATTTAGGAAATCTTTTCTGCTACTATGTAATGAAAGATTCCATTTTTTAAATAAATTTATTAAACAAAAATGAAATTTTTAATAAAAATTATAAAACATTATAAAAACAGAAACCTAAAATAAATAATATACTAATATTACTGTGGCAGTATAATACTTAACGCATTGATAGAATGTAATTTTTTGGACAATATGATCATTATCTTATAATAACCTACTAACTAAAGTTTTCAGTTTTTATCATGTTATTGAAATCGTATTAAGTTACATGTCACCAACTCATATTTGTTCCCAAAACAAGTGATTAATATGTCATCTCAATTATATATTGTAATTTTCTTAAAATAACTGTTAATATAGATGTTTTTATGCAATGAAGAAATCCAAAAATTCTGTAGTAGATACTTCTAGATATTTTGAAACAATAAAATGTTAAGTTCTGAAAGCTACAAAAGTTTAAAATTAAATAATTGTCTTGAATATGCTGCGTCTGAAACTCATAAAATCAGTTTCCAAAAAAAATACCATTTTGATTTTCATCTATTTGTAATTACTTAAAAAATAAATTTTCTCGAAGACACATGTCTCCTATCCTTTTGTATTATAGAAAATATCTATAATACAAAATTATTTGCTTAATAAATATTTCTAGAGTATGGAACTTTATGTATACTCTTTTATGACATATGCAATTGTTATTGAAATTTTCAGAGAAATATACACAATACTGAAAATATAATAATGACTATAAAAAGACTTCTATATGCTTATAATATTGTAACAAAAATATTGTTTTTAGTATTTCATTCGCTATTGAAAATTGACTCATATTTGTATATATGTATAATGGCCAATTTTTAGTATATCCCAAAATATTTCGTATAGGGTTTGTCAGAATAAGAGATTTAAAAACATATACATTACAGAAATTAGCTATACATTATTCTTAATGTTTAAATTCCTATTCGTAATGCTCTCGCAAAGCCTTATATACGTAATAATATTCATATAATTGTTTAAAATTTCGTCGTCTGAAACATTTTACTAAATATTATCATTTATTTTCAATCTGCATAAAGTTCCATCATCTTATTGTTCTTCGAAGTACAACTTCGCTTAACTTGGCATATGAGAATTATTATGCGTTATTTTATAATTTGACATGAACGGTAGGTACAACTTTATTATTGAAGATCTCGTTGACTCATTGATTAGGAATATTAGATTGAAAAGTATAAGTTGTCTAGTGCATACTTTTAAATTATTTGTGTCTGATTACGAACGTAAATTAGGCCATAGCGCAAGAGTATAGTACTTCTTCATTCAATATAAATCGTTACAATTATTCGCGACTAGTGTACATAACATACACATTGAATTACGTTTAAACGAGAAATTTCACGATACACCACGTCTACCTTGATCACGGAATCAAGGCTATCTACTTCAAAGAAAGAACAACCATACATCTGTGCACGCTAATTCAGTGATCATCGTTTATCATCATTTCTATTGCAATGACCATATTCACTATCTCCTGTTTGTTTGTACACGTTACAATGTAGACTTAGAGTTTGCTTGTCTAAATCTGTGTTTAATACTAACTGCAATGTCATGAGTTGTGTTTTGTGTATGAGTTACATGCCTATTAAATAGATTAATTATTTCAAGTCCAATTCAATTTCCGGAGTCTCTAATGAAAATGGTTTGAGATTCTCCACTATCGGCGTTTGATCCGGATCGACACGTATGCGGATTCTATTAGTTTCTAACGATCGCGGAAGTGTACGTGGAAGATCGTCTTTATATGAACCAGACATAGGTGACGTATATGGTACATAAATCCGTACAACATCTGGACTTGGTTGGTGAGGCGTTGCTCTGGGCGTGGGCAAACCACCGCTACCGGAACTAGCATTAGAAATGTTACTTTGAGTATCGAGACTATTGTCTAACGCTTGAGACCGTGTCGCCGAACTAAATACAGAAAGGTCGGCTGTCGAGGTAACAGATGTGTCTGCCAATGACCGGCGTGAGCCATTGGGAGAGGCCCCATCATCAAGACTTGGATCAAATGAGAATTTGCTTCCTGCACATATATTTAATTTTTATTACACTATAATAAGGTATTGAAACAATCATATTTGACAGAATAGTTACGCATTGTACGTGTAATACATTCAACTTAAATCTGTTTCTATCTTTAAAGGTTTCATGTCTCTTTGCACAAAATTAAATGTTTGTGCTTTTATGAAAATCATACTGCTATAGCTAAAATTATAATTATTAAGAAATGGCAATAAATTTCGGCGGAATTCTTATGGTTTAATATTAACGTAACGTAACAGAAATGTTACGTGACATATGTACGTTAATGGTTCTTTAAATTCATGGATATTCTTTATCACTTGTACCGTTTTGTATCTGTATGAAATTTCTTAAGTTTACTGCACACATTTTACAATATAATCACAGTCTATTATATCTTACTCTCATTGTGTATTGTAAGAGAATTATTAACGAAAACTTTCAATACAATCTCAGAAACTCATATAGTTCCACTATAATTATATTAAGTAAAAATTTGTATATGATTTGTATATAGTAAAAATTATAATACTTCAGAATCTATGTTACAGAGTATTTTTTAACATTTCTGTATATGTAGTTGAGCAATATTGTACAGAAATTCAATAACAGGACCTTATTTTTAAAATGTATCTTACAGTCTAGTATTGTATATAACCATTATATCAATTTCTGAATCTGTGTCTTTATCTTTCTTCTCATCCTTAGTAATAATCTCTTGTTTAGAATGCAGAAGGCAAGTATTTGTGTTACCATGTACTATGTTTTCACTATGTCTTAACTCACCCCCAAGACCACAACTGGTTGGTTCAACCGGTGTTGTACTTTCTCTACCATCATCAGCAAGTACCAAATCTCTACGTTGTGTTATAGATTCACGCATTACGTGTTGTGCTTCACTAAATTCTTCAGCGCGTCTCCCAACCTAAATAGAATAAAATTAAGAAGTACAGCTTACATTTAACCACTAATAGTTATGTTGTTTACTTATTATAAAATAGTAACCATAAATTACCTTGCTCGTAAATGACGGTTCTTTAAATGTACCAAACGGATATCGTGGTAATTCATGGGGTAATGGGGGACCAGGATAATCTAACTTAGAGCGTTTTAATTCTTCTATACTACGTTCCATAGTACTTATTACTGTATCATCATCAAAACAAAAATCTTTTTCCAACTTAACTTGCAAATAATTACAAAATTCATCTAAACTTTCCATTGGCATAAGGAAACGTTTATGCATTTTCATAACTGTATATGCCATGGCAGGTAAGATACGATCTCCATCTAATAAAAATATATCCCAAATTCGAAGACCAAGACTTACAGGCGTCTGTTACAAATAAAGAATTATGTTTAGACATATTATTACTTAATACTACTTTTTAATTTTTTTTTTAAGTATTCTGTAATAATTTCATGATAATAAGTGAATATATGTTCCCTTACCCTCTCTTGAAAAACAACAAAAAACCATTTCAATGCATAAAGAATGGAATCGCAGCCACACTTATCTAATTTTCGTTTCAATTTTGGCAAAAATTTATTCATAATTTTATCATGATGTTCTATGAAACGATTTAGTTTTGGAAATCCATCAACATAAAAACCTAAAACGAAATACATACATTTAATATTGGAACAAGACTATACTACTTTTGAAATTTATGGAACAAATTCAAACCATGCATAGTATATTTTTTGTCGGCAAGTAACACAGAAAGACCCCAAAATGCATCTTCTTCGTCCATATATAGCAGAAGTAGTCCAGCTAATACAGACATCCCTTGACAATAGCCCACTTCCATGTTATACATGCTATAGGCAGCCAAAACATAAAACATAGATCGTTGTTTTATGCTATACCTCTCCCTGAAAAAATGAGAAACAATTTAGTTAAAATATAAAAGTTTAATTCACTGTCTCAGTGGGAATTTTTAAATATAACTTACATACCTATAATTGATATGATCTCTATATTGTCTAGCCACATCAGCATCAATTTGTCTTATTTCAGTAGACCACTGTCGTGCGAGTTTCAACATTTCATCATATTTACCTGCTTGCTCTTTTTTCAAATTTTTTATACCCAAAAGCAATGCCCAAACTTGACCACGAAACCTATTAGGAATTCCTTTATATACTCTGCGTCTTAACTTCTCTTTAGTCGTTGCGCTGTCCCATTGTTTCGTCATCTTCTCCCATTTTTTTAATCTTTCCATTTCCACACGATGGCATTTAACTTCATTTGGGTCCAGCTTTTGTGGCAGACGTTTGTCACTGAAATACAAACATTTATATAATAACCACTCAACATCAAGAATAACACTGAGATAAATATAGCAACAATAGGTACTGTATGAATCCATATCTGTCTGTGGCATGATAAACTTCGTAGGTAGGATCTTCCCATGGATCGATTTCAGCCCCATTTTCTCTACCACGGTCGTAGCAGCTAAATATTCTATCTCGCTCTGCAGCAGACCGTTTCAATAATTCTTCCTCATTCATCCCCCGTGAGAATTCTCAACCAAACTCTTACAAACATGCCGTCTTATTAAGAAGACTCTAATAATGTTATCTTATTATCTACAACAAAAACCAATAACTTTATCAACAAGACAACAACAAAGTAAATTTTCTTTAACACTGCACACCGTCTTACAAAGGAAACTGCATTGAAAAAGATCCTGTCAATGGTTATCAATACAATACTGATAAAGAAGTATTGAAAAAAAATCACTATAAATTACAAACGTGAAAAACATGAAACACTGAATGGGTACGTGTTACATCGTAACACCTGGAATAGGGACATATTTTTTTTTATACACAAAACTTCAAATGTAAACTGCTTTCTACATTGTAAACTTCCGATGCAGTTAACATACTACATATTGACAAGAGGAAAGGTTATATACATCGGAATTAAATGGTATTCCTGTTCAACGACCCGCTAGCTTACCACTAAGAAATGAACTGCATAACTATAGACGCTGCATTATTAGGGTCCGACTAATTTTCTTCGTTTCATATTACAGGAAAAGTCATTCCTTCGTAACAATCATCAGCTCTGCAAAACTACCGTACATGCATACCAGTACACGCAACTTCAAGCCGGATTCGGATGTTTCCATTCTCTTTCACGAATCAGTACTGCCAACCGGCTCACTGTGAACTCAAAATGAGTAGCTGTTATAAGCAATTATATTTCTCTTTTTATATTTTCACTCTTCTGTTCAAATTTTATGTCCAAATAAGAAATGTTTTTTTTTCTTACTATCTATGCGTTACAAAGATACAATGTTAATTTTTGTTCAAGCTTCTATTGATTATTATTGCAGCATATGTATACAATTTGTCTTATGACCATACGGTCTTATCAAACAATAAGTTATTTTGATAGCTTGACATTTTACTCTCATTGTCTAAGATCGTACAATACAGACAATAATATCGACGATATTTTAAAATTAACTTTGGTGCATGTATTAAGTAAATACGGTATTACACGGTGTCTTAAACAGAAATATAAAAATTCTTCGTAGTAAATAATGTAAAAATTTTTACGTGTTTTTAAAGAAGCATCATTTTTTATATATAAATATTTTTTTTATCAAGATAACTTCCGGCGCGCGCTATTTAAATGTCAGTTATCCCAGCGTATAGCTTTGAACATGTCACTTTACGTTACAAATTGTTTAATGTATGCATGTAGTCACGATAAAAACGTCGTTTACACCTTTTCAAGGAAATTAAGGAAAACATATGTGTACGTTTAATTTTTTTTTAATTCAAATGATACTGACAAACAAAACAGCTACATTTGTTTCTATTACTTTTACCAAAGATTTCAGAAATGTCTTGAACGTTTTGTTTTTGGGTTAATAGTTATGAATTTATATTGAATAAATGTACTCGCGAAGAGAACTAAATCATTTTCCTTCGATTGTAATAGATTTATCCCTGAAGACGTTAAATGCGTTCCCAGTTTATCATTAGTTTTAAAAAACTAAATCGGATATGATTTTAACTGATACTTTGGTATACGCACTAATTGTGCGTACAGTTACAATATTAGTAACCTAATCTATCGAAAATAGGGTTATTCTCTCCTAATTAAAATAAAATAAAAAATAACAATTTCAATGTTTAAAGTGGAAGCTATATGAAAATACACACAGGGTGTTTCAGGACGAGTAGTACAATCGCGTATAAGCTGATTCTAGATGAAAAAAAACGAAACGAAAATGTAGAATAAAATTTTATTGTACAAGGCTCCGTTTTCGAGAAAAATAAATTTAAATGTACGCTGGTTACTTCCTTGTATACTTCCCGTGGAGACGGTTGATGAGCGTAATTATTGAGTACGATGTTGAACGACCATGAGCGTCCTACGCACAGATCGCAGTAATATTACATTTCACTTTACCATTGCATTAATTAATGAATATTGTATCATTGAATGTATTTAATTGATCTTGCATGCTTGTAATAATTAGAATTTTAGCAATTTAGTACAATTAGTAATATGATACTAATACAACAAAAAGAAATAATACAATCAATGTAAGTACAAACTTTGTTAACTCAGATTAGCTCTTTGTACGCTACGGGCTTTCTTACGTGCTCGTAATATCATTACGCTCCGTGCGGAAAACGCCCATAAGCGTTCAAGCAATGTATTTAATAAGTACAGTAACCAATGTACCGCACGGGAGGTAGGAAAGTACCCAGTGACCTATTAAACTTAATTTTCTCAAAAACGCAGCCTCATACAAAAAAGTTTTATTCTACATTTTCGTTTTGCTTATTCATCTAGAATCGCCTACTTACGAGGTTGTACTACTCGCCGCGACACATCCTGTAGATAGTGAAACTTCGACCCAGATCTTTGAGAATTAAATTATAAAGTTTAAAATAGTTCTAGCAGGAATATGTATTAAAATAACATAATCCAGGAAGAATAAAAATCTTCAAGAATTATGAAATACATTTGTTAGCGACGATGTGTTTTAGTTATGGTTTGAAGGCGTATGGCCCGACGATATGTTGCCTTTCTTTAATTCATGATAGGGTCGAGTGTTTCCTTGAGGACTCTGACACTCGGCGAATGGTTACTTTTTAAGTCGATACTAGTGGCTCGAAGCCACATGGCTTTCGTGTGTCATAAATTGTTTGAAAGGGGCATGAGGGAGTTTAAGGGTGACAGGCGACGTGACGTCGAATTGCTATTTCTTTAAAAAAAAGGACATTGTTCCTGAAGCATCAGTCCACAGGGTGGGGAAGGCGAGAGTGCCTTCTGGTAAGACTGTTTGACTGCTCAACACTTATCCCAAAACCGTGATAGAACGAGTTTCCTAACTTTCGTTCTGACCGTCAGATTAACAGCTAACATCAGAAGCGAGAACTAGTGAACCTGACGTGTGAAACCACGAGGCTAATCAGTTCGTTGTGTACGAATAGTGTAACATGCGATTAGTGGCAAGTAGGAATGCTGGATACTGTACAGTGAACTGAAAATTTGATTTACAGTGTAAATTTGTTATTGCATGTGATTGTGGGTGAAACTATAGAACGTGTAAGCTAATTGCAAGCAGAAAGGTTTATCTAGAAGAAAGAAGGTGTACGAGGGTATCGCGGTGTTGGTATTAAATAGCAGCAGTGTCAAACACGGAAGTAACCCTCTGATTGCTACAGGCGCTTGACGAAGCCGTTCACCGTGTACTGTCGACGCCTATAGGCGTTCGAGGCAATGACTCACTATGGATTACTGCACTCGGCCGCATGCAGCGTTCGCATTGTTTCCCCAGTAACCCGCAGTCAAAGGGTTAAAAGCGTAATAAGTCGGAAGCAACCGTGTCATGTGTTTTTAGGTTTTGATATTAAACAGTGATTCATACAGTTCATTAGTAAAAGGTACAAGTGACAATATGTGTAAATCGTAATAGTTTGTTACATTGTGGTAAGAACATTTTGTGCTTCGTCACGCTGTGGATTATGTTCAAGACTCAGGAGAGCATGGATTCGAAGATAGCCATTCACAATGTAAATAGAACAGGGAATATTTATTGCAGCGGTGCAGATTTGGTGTGTTCAGGATCGAAACGTTTGGGCTGCTGGATAGAGTCCTGTGGTAAGGCACATGGGAGCTGCACACAAGCACAGACGAAATATATGATAGACCCACTCACGCATTGCATTTCTGTATGACACGGGTAATTACCATTTTCGTGTCACATCCTACTCTATCGATTGGGGCTGATATTATATCACAGCGTTACTGGTGGTAGAAATCAAAATCAAACAAACACTGATGGGCATTTGTTATTTCAAGCAATGATTTTTCGTTTTGTTTTCGGATACAGTTTTAAGTCCCTTTAATTCCGTTAAAGTGGAGATCCACGATCAGACAGTAATTTCGGGTCGCATATGAGACTTCAATCTCATGGGACAATTATTTCACAATGTGTTTCCACTATAGGACAAATATTGATGACATCTCTCATCAACTCACATGTCATGTGAAACTTTTGTCTCGTTGTTTCCACGATATATCGAAACATCTTGTAGTAGGGAATGATTTCTTTTCAAGGTGAATTCTTCTCAAACTAGGTCTTATTTTTAAAGTTTTTGTTCTTATTTTAATTCTGAGACGGCTTTTAAAAAACAGAGAAGAAAAGCAGCAGCTGTTGCTTATTTAAATTTCTTGTTCAATGCACAGCATCTTTACTTAAAATTTAAATCTTTGTTCTCATTTTTTTCTTGCGTGTTCCTGAAAAGAAAATAATGTTTCCTATGAAAATTCATTTAAATTAATTGTTTCCTCGACATGATTTCAAAAAAATAATAGTAATAATGATTTCTGTTCTAACATATAAAATCAATAATAATGACGGCGTCTTATATTCGATGCAGTATGGTACTTATAATTAAATTAAGAATACACATGTATAAATATTGCTTACAATAAAATAAATCTACACGAAATAAATACGTACATCACGAAACAACAAGAAAACTCAAGTGCTGTTGGCGAACTAATGTTTCCTATAAGATGAGTCATTTCTTGTGTTTACACGGAAAGTCATTAGTTTCATGAAACTAGACTGTCATGAGACATGTTTCATGATATGTATATTTCGATTATTTCTATTTATATGTTGCTAAAATTTGTATACCATGACAGGAAAGTCTCAATACGCAGGAAAGCTTGCATCCAGGGGGTACTTATGTGTATCACGTTATTGCATGTTGCATGCGTTAAAAGTGAACTTTGTTTTACTCTGTAGTTAACAGTTTATTTTGTTTACTTGTTGAAGTAAAGCATATCACGAACAATGGAGTATAACGAACGTAAAAGTCATTACAAAAAGTGCACGTACCCAGCCTGCGGTAAAACGAATTCTAACATCAGAAAAGGCAAGGGTCGGCAGATGTACGCACCCCACGTACACCACTTGTGCTGTTATATTCCGTATACAGGTGAACCCACCAATACGCGAGGCTGAATTTCCGCTCAACGTTTATTCCAGGAAAAACGACTCTTTTTCGGAATTCCTTCTCCTCCTCCTCTACCGCGATAGCGATCTCCGCCACCTCATTCATCCCATCACAATCATCATCCGCCAGATTTTCCCCATCTTCATATTCCCCAAAACTATCTTCTTGCTCCTCCACACTCTTACCTCGACCGGACCACCACGTCATCCTCCTCTTCGTCCTTACCCTCCTCCACGCCATCCACCTCCTCAGCCACTTCTCTCTCACTCTCCCCGGTCCTCTCGGCCTCTATCGCTCAAATTTCAATTTGTATCGGTCTCTATCGCCCATTTGGATTTCTATCGGTCGCTATAGCTGATATTTCGGCCTCTATTGCTAATATTTTGGCTTTAGTACCATTTTTTATATTTGACCTTTTGTAAGTGAGAGAAGCTACTGTGAAAATATTATTGATACTTTAAAAAAAGGTTTGCAAATTCGTATTCACTGCACGAAAATCTATTAGAAAGAAATTAATTGTTACAAGTAAAAAAAAGTTAAAATTTGTTGAATGGTGTTATTATTAGCTTTTTGTTTTAAAAAGTTAGTGTTTTTTTCATGAGTAGTATTGTATGTTAATTTGCAGACAACAAGTGAAGAATTACATCACGCTTGCGGAAAATAATGCATTAAATTATTTTTATAAGGTTTAACACAAATTATGATGTTTTAAAAGCTACAAAAGATGTAGAAAACTATAGTTGTAGCAGATATATCTATTAAAATAACGCATGATGATCCACAAGGAATACAAATTCTCAATTATGAAATTCATTTCATAGAGAATCATTCTTGAATTTTAAGGCAGCAAGTGTTTTAAAAAACCGTAATTTGTTCCCATGTTTAGAAAAGGATTTGTGGCCCTGAAAAGGGCCATTTTGTTTGATGGATGTTCATGATGATTATTTTAAGCTTTCTTATCGGTCTTCTTGGGCAAAAGGACTGCTTGAATATTAGGCAGAACTCCACCCTGGGCGATGGTAACACCAGACAAAAGTTTGTTCAACTCTTCGTCATTCCTAATGGCCAACTGCAAGTGTCTTGGAATAATTCTGGTCTTCTTGTTGTCACGTGCTGCGTTTCCCGCCAATTCCAGAACTTCAGCCGCCAGATATTCCATTACTGCAGCCAGATATACCGGTGCACCGGCACCAACGCGCTCTGCATAATTTCCTTTCCTCAGAAGCCTGTGGATACGTCCAACAGGAAACTGCAGACCAGCTCTGGTGGAACGGGACTTCGCCTTTCCTTTCGCTTTTCCTCCTTTGCCACGACCAGACATGTTGTACACTTAACAGGTTTTGAACGAACGAACAGTAGCAGCTACTATTTAGCTGCTTGAAGCTCTGAAGCGGATTGAATTCGAAACCCCCTGTGCTTCGTATTTATACTGTACGTAGCAGGTAACGCTCGACCAATGGGCGGCGAGCTCGATTTTCATTGGTTCGGAGGTGCGGATTCTCCGTACATACTTCTATATTCGTTGTATTTCTAATATCTACATATTTTACATAATTGTTTAAATAATGTAGTTTTAATATCATTTTTCTGTAGAATATTTTTCGCTTGAAATTTCTGTGCTACTAAATAGGAATGAAATTTCAATTTAAGCGAAAAATTGAGGGGAATGTTCTGAAAAAAAGAAATAAATGAGTAATGTGCAACGATACTGTACTTATGGGGATGCTTATCAAATTATAGATTATAAAGTTATCCGTATTTTAAGTAAATCCGCATTTTCGGATTTGAAAGTCTCAGAATGGCTGATCAATATTTCGTATTCTTTGATTTGGAAAAACCGCATCGAACTCCAACATTTTGAGTTAGAAAAAAAAACTTTTTTGTCGATTATGAAATTTTGTTTTACGAACGATGTAGAAAAGCATATTTTCTGGTTGAGAGTTTCGGAAAAACTGACTGGAGCGTGTGCATTCTGTGATTCGACGAAGCCGTGACAAATTCCAGATGGCTATGTATTCTTCTAAAGGAAGGGGTGAAAGCCTTCTGTACAATAAGATGGCTTCAAACACCTAAAAGAAGAAACATTCTTAAATGTGTAAAATTAAATAGAAAATGTTTCATGCTTTTCGAATATTCAGCTTTCAATGTTCGTCAAATTCATTGGCTCCTATGTAAAAAAAATTGAAGAATGTTTTCATTATACAAAATGCATTATATTCTTTACTTTCTCTTTAATGAGTGTATAATTGATTCATATTAATATGAATATGACGAACATACATATTCTTTTATTATGAAACAAGTTAATAATGAGTTTTCGCATATACCGCGTAGTTATTGTATAAAATTATGCACTGACAAAGTTATATCATTCGATACCATATGTCTTATGCAGATGGCCAGTAAACGTATCTAATAAGTACATAATCTGAACGCCCGTAGGCGTTTTCCGCACGAATCGTAATAATATACAATATATTAATTTCTAGATGTCTTGGGCGCCTTTTTAACATTCTGTACATATTCTAATTTCATGTATGTATTTAGGAAATTGTACATTATAAATGGTTAAGCGATTGTCTTCTAATACAAACTTAAAACTTAAGTTAAAACTAACTTAATAATGTAATGTACCTACTTTATTTGTTTATATAAATTATAAATTCTACGAAGTTGTATAAACGACATTAATAGCATTTATGTATCTAATATTATTCTTGAAAGTATATATTCTGGAAAATATCTAATTCTTATTAACAACGAAAACTAGTTTTTGAAAAAAAAAAAAAAAAACGTGGACAGAGACAGTAAGCTGAAAAGTGAAGAAGAATTTATGGATAGGTAAATTCATAGAAATTGTAAAATAATGCTTAGCATCCTTTTCTAAATCCTATGTTCAGTTCTAAAAAACATATTATTTTGTGTCCTTCAGTCTACCGTAGACCCATACACATTCTTTTTGAAAAGGGAACCCATTTACAGAAAATAGCCATCTGGAATTTGTTAAGTCTTTTGCAGGTCAAAGATCGTGAAACACAGTCAGTATCTTTTTGGAACGCTTACTTTTCACACTGTAAATCCTGCTTCGTTGACTAAATAGTAGTTTGTAACCAGAAAATGTTTGAAAAAATTCATGTACATACAGTACATACGGCATACATAAATTTTTACGTACGCATTGAAAGAAAAAAGGCTTTGCATGGCCACTTGATTCGTATTTACATTCCGTAACGCCAGATAATTTCCGCATATTTTGAAAAAATACATATATCCAATTATAAAAAGTTAATATAACTGTGTACATTCAAAGAACATAAAAAAGTACGCAGCTGCATGCTGGACGCGTTCAACGAAATCAATCCCATTGTTCGTACGTAACGGTAGTACCGCCGCGCCAATCGCGTGCCAGGAAATTCTGAGCGGTGGCACGGCGCACTGCGATTGGTTCGGTGCTGGCGACGCGTACTGTAATAAAAGCGGGCCGTTTTCCTCGTCAATTCATTCCACGATCAGCGGTCGTACAATTCACTTGTGTGTTTCAATCGTACAAGTATCATCAAGCAATTATCATGCCACCAAAAGTCAGCGGTAAAGCTGTGAAGAAAGCTGGAAAGGCACAGAAGAATATCAGCAAGGCTGATAAGAAGAAGAAGAGGAAGAGGAAGGAGAGCTATGCTATCTACATCTACAAGGTGCTCAAACAGGTGCACCCTGATACCGGGATCTCTAGCAAAGCTATGAGCATCATGAACAGTTTTGTCAACGATGTTTTCGAACGTATCGCCGCTGAAGCTTCGAGACTGGCGCATTACAACAAACGTTCCACCATCACCTCTCGGGAGATTCAAACTGCTGTCAGGCTCCTGCTTCCTGGTGAACTGGCTAAGCACGCAGTTAGTGAAGGCACCAAAGCTGTCACTAAGTACACCAGCTCGAAGTAAGCGAAAGGAGTTCGCTGCTACGATCAATCAATCGGTCCTTTTCAGGACCAACAAACATACAAACGTTGGAATTTTCACTCGAATTCATAAAACTATAATTAATGGAATTCGTTCGGATTCACCAATAGTTTTTAACAAAAGATTAAAATATAAATTACCGCTCTTATAATATAGACATCTTTCTGAATTTAAAGTGTCATTTTGTTGAAGAAAGAAGTAGTAGTAGTAGTAGTAGTAAGTAGTTTTTGGTAGCACATATTTATAATTCACAAATAGTTTAGAAAAGTTTTATTTTGTCTTCATTATATTTTACAAAGATCTTACAAGAAGTAAGAAAAGTGATAAATGATTGCGTAAATTCTGAAAGTAAAAGTATATTTATAATTCGGAAGTAATTTAGTTTTATTGCAGATTTTTATATACAGTTTGAATTTTATGTTCGGAATATACATAATTATGTACGCATTCATGCTCCCTTTTTTCAATCATAATACTAAACGGACGGTGGGTCGTCAATGACCCACCGTGGCACAGAAGATATGATATGAACTTATTAAATTAAGCATGCACACGTATTCACCAGATATTTAACTTTGATTCTCTCAGGGGTAGTCGCATCCGAAAAAATTCCTGTAAGTCTTTAACTTTTTTTTTGCTTCTTTTTCTATTGTGGTTTTCGATGTGAACCGTGTAAGAGATAAAAAGAGCATTAAATTTGACTCGCATTGCTTTTTCTGCATTAATGCGCAATTGCGCCATACCCTTAAACGCGTATAAAATATTAATTCGGAAATCTTTAAGATGAAATCGCTAAACTTATCAAAAAAAATCTCGGGGGAAAGAATATTTAAGTTTAAAAAGTTGTTTTAATACGCATAAAATGTATTTATTATTATTTTACAAAATAATCCACGTAGTAAAAAAAAGGTGAACCGCATCGCTGCTTCAATACACGATACTTTTATTTGGGAGAGGGGGATAAACGTTGTAAAGTATATTTATAGAAAATATTTTTGAGCATTTGCGGTTTTACTATTTACATTTTACATCATCCTCTGATAAGATCTCTTCTTTTTCGAAATGGCTTGTTCCATCGTGTTTCAATTTTCAATGATTCATATAATTTTATTCCATCATATACACAGTAGAAACTCTTCACATTCGTTTTAGTTCGTTCTCGGTCAATTTCAGCTTGTTTATTAATTCTTCTACATTAGGTTTGCAGTACAGTGTGGTTAAACACTTCGAAATTACATCTTGGCACTTGGTTATTATTTTTCGCCTACAATGAAAACGATCAATACGCGAATTACGTTTCACATTTTCTTATTACGCGTAATAAATAACTTACCTAACGAAGTTGTTGGTGACGTTTGAACGTGTTATAAAATATTTCACTAAATTTTCTGTTGATTCTATCAGATGAAATTCATTTCCTTCATTCAACCAAGTTCGCGTATCTTTACCAATCATTCTGAAAGTAAATATTATATGTATAAATTATTTAAACTGTTCGATAGTACAAACGAAATAAATATGTTTCGTATATGTAACGTCATACTTATAAATGTCTAAAAGATCCTCCATTGACACTCCTAATTGCTGGAATCCAGATATGATTCTGTCGTTGGATACATTTAATTTACAGGCTTTTATTTCTAATTGCTTTATTAAGAAATCTAAAAAAAGATTAATATTTATTTATATTTTTGTCAGTTTATTGATATACGTATTCATCCTTCGCATTTATTAATAAAACTTCTATCATTACCAACTGGGAAGCAGTGTGGCGATCCCGAGTATTCCTGCCCAAGTGATATAATTTTGCTCATTAGAATAGCCATCTTATCTTCTGCAGTAGCCGCATCCTTTAATTCTGTTAAATATAGTACGTAGTTAGAATATTTTCCTGTAAGAGCAATGTATTAAAGAAAAAGATTCATACCGTTATTGATAATATTAGTCCATATTTCTTGGATCAACATTGCATCTTGATGACCAGAACAGTGAATTATAGCTAACTTGCATTCCCACAACTGCAGAGGTTCCGCATACTTTTCATACAACTGTAACCATGATCATAAATTAATTATGTAACCTCAGCTTAAAAAAAAGTGCAAATAACCGTGTAATAATTCATACCTTCGTAATGTCAAGCAGCGACGTATTTAATGCCTTAAATGCCCTCTTGCTAAGTCGATCGCATAAGTTCCGATTGCATATCGTATCCAATATCTATAAAATGATGAAGGTATATACAATATTTTGAAGACAAAAACGATCGTTTTAAATTCAATAGTTGTAAATGCCTACTTGCTGTTGTATTCTAGCAACTTCAACTTTATCTTCCAGTTCACGTAAGAAAATTCCTAGGTATGGAGCATATCCAGCTTGATCGCTTCGCATGCAAACTACCGCACGAGCTAAATATTCAACCCTTTGCGATAACGGTATGTTCGATCTGCATAAAGAATCCAACATTGTCAAGCTGTAAATGTATTACGTATGATTGGGCTCAAAACGAGTGATACATACTCTTTAGTGGCCAGAGAATCCAAAATCTTGGCTGCAGCAGCATGATTTTTATTTCTTTCGTAAAATTGCCAGAGTAAATCTGGCGCATTAATACGAGTAAGGTAAGATTCCAGAGAAGGCGCTGCCAAAGCCACGAGTTCTCCGTGAAGCCTTCTTTCTATCATCCAAGCATACACCGAAGCGTGAAGGGTCTCACACGGAGAATGCAATGCGTCGTGTATTATATCACGCAACTGAAATAAACGAATGACAGAGAAAAAAAGATTTGCGTTAAAGTAAATTAATATAGAAAAGAAATCTTACAATTTCTTTTGCTGGAGTGATCGGTCCAGTTGAGGCATTCTGAGATGGAGGCCCAGGTTTACTTGGTATAGTGGGTGTTAATGGATTTGAAATACTTTGATTATAAAGATGTTCTAACAGCGTAATGAATTCTTTATATATTTCGGTTCTGTAAGATAAATAAAAATTACGAAGACAATTAGATTGTTTATATTTCAATTCTACTATAAGTAGTAATATTTTGTAAAATATACTACCTCTTCATGTAAGCAAACCGTCCTTCTTGATCTTCTGCTGGTTCATTATTCTTGTAGTAATGCAGCGCGGCATTATTTGGATCCACTCTCTCTGCACAGCAGAGACATAATTCGAGCACACCCGCGTAAAATTGACAGGCAATGAATTGCTGGCACACCGCACTTAAATTTAATCTAGGAGCAACTTCCTTGCAAAGCTGTAAATGAAAATAAAAATTTCAAGCATGACATCACACACATGACATCATACAGTATGAAACATATTATTGTATCCGTTTACCTTTAACGCCGATTGTAAGTAGCATTCTTTATCGTCCGGATTCGTACAATTCTTTGCTTTTAAAATTATTTCGTTGGCCTACAATGTTTGAAAATTCGAATAATATTAAATAGTAAATTTAATAAACAGCATTTTTTTCATACCTTAGAGCAAACAGCATCTTCGCTTCTATATAAATTTGGACAAACTTCTCGCAGTCTTTGACTAACGGCATCGACCGATGCATTATCTCCAAGATAACTGTAGACCAATAATAAAAATTAATATAAAATAATGTTATAATTGTATTTAATCAATTTACCTGTCTATAAGGTGGATGATCAGTAATGAAGAAATTTCATGGCCAATTAAGATCAAGTCCCTAAACGTAGCTGTGGAAAATTGATTAATTTGATCCTGTAATCAAATTTTTGAATCATTAATTACAGATATTTCAATAAGTAATTAATAAAAATCGAATTTGTAATTGACCAACCTTTGATAGACAATTTACAATATTGTTTAAATGGTTTTCACATAAAATTTTCCAAAGTTCTAAGACTTCACAGGCGTGAGTAATAAAAATCTTTAAGGCAGCTAAGGAATTTCGTTCTTCGACTATCGGTTCTTGGAAATGACTAGACATGGTTGTTTCAAACCCATCGGTTATATTTCTGGCAGTGCTATATCTGAAAATCAGTGCATATTTGAACAAAATGTTATGCATTAATGATTCAGTTGAAATAAAAAATATGGAATACATACTGTTTAGTAATATGGGTATTTTTATTCAGAAATGATCTTAATGCTTGCAGAAGACCTAAAATCCAAGTGACTTGTCTTGCTGGAATTGTACTGGATATCTGATATCATTCAACAAATGCATAAATTAAAACATCAATCTGAATACTTTTTGGATGATACAATATATTTTATTAATTTACCTGAGTTTTATTATTTACGACTTCTTGTTTGATACACCGCATATTCCATATGGGTCGAAGTATTCTTCCTACATACAGATATAATCCATTGTGCTTTGCTGAGAACTGTTGTAGAGAGACATCTGTGTTAAGTCCCACAGGTGCATGTAGTCGAAAACCTTGAAGTCTTAAGTCATAGTTTGGAACTCGTGGCGTAGATGTGCGCATATCTGTTATAAAATTTATATGTCACAAATACGTCTACGAAAAGAAAAAGTTAAATACTTACTAACCACTGCAATAATACCTGTATTCATGTTAGCAAAGCTGTTGTGTGCATCCATTCCAGGCCCGACACCCGTCCGTTGACTACCATATAAAAAGAAGGCTCTTGTAGCCCATTCAGCCAACTTAACGTCATAATGAAATTGTTAGTTTTTTTTTTAATGTAAAGATTCTATGAAATGAAATTTTATATCTATAATTTCTGACAATACCTCAGCATTTTGAGTACTTTCAAGTGTAGCCAAGATAAGGCAAGTTGCGCACGCTTGTTCTAACGACTGTGATTGAAAATATGCTTTAACTGCTTCTGTATCAGGTCCACGTTGTTCCAAGAGAAGTTGTTTTAAAATGTCCATCGGTCGAACTTGTACATAAATTATGGCGCCCTATAAAGTTAAAGAATTAGTAGATGAAAATATAATAAATAAGTTTAATATATTTTAAAACTTGTGTGATATGTACCTGAGAAGTTAAAAATATAAATTTCCTAGGAGCTTCCATGTGCTGCCTTACGAGGAGAGGAGGTTCCCCTTGAGAACAACTCTGTTTTTCGATACGTATAGCTGGTTCTACAAGAATTTCTGCCATTGCCCATACTGGACTATCAAGGGATAAAGGACTTTGAGTTTCAGCTAAGTAATTTGTAAATGGATAAGCATCATTACTTAAGCATAAAGCAGTTTCTGTGTCTCCACCACAAACAAGAATTAAGGTTCCTGTGAAAAAGAAGGTTATATAAGTCATGCAATTTCATAAATGTTACTTGGTAGAATAACGTACCTTTTCTATAATGCGCCATTTGCACTTTCCTTGGTCTCATTACTGTAGCATTAGCAGCATATCCTGGAGGCAGCCTAACGTGTATTAACTGTAAACCTTGAGGTCTAGTTGTTGGATTAGCGACTGATGTGCAACTGAAGTAGAAACGTGTTCCAGTAGCTGCAACGACCACTAAATTTAAATGTACTGATTCGGATTCCGTGATAGCAGATATGCTCACCAATGGTCGGAAATTATTACTATCAAGAGTTCTAAACAAAAAAACATAATTACCATATTTGTTAAATCAATAGTATTGCGATATTGCAGTATCTGTACATGTATACATACTTAACAACATGCACAGCATTTTGAACTAAGGAGGATTGCGATAAAGACGCTACTTTGGATGCACCATCATTATCAATATCCCAAACTGTAATTGTTCCCTTGTCACCAAGAGTATATAAAATATTACGTGAATCATCCACAGAAATTTGAATTATTGCTTCTTCTTCCGATAAAGCTATAGTAACGAAGGATGGTACTAGGAATGATAATGGACCTTCAGAATGATTGATTTTTTTGCAACGTCTTCCAAACCAACTGCTTTCTGCCTGCACATTGAATTTGTAGTATTGTTATTACTGATTGTCACTTAGCCATCATTTATTCTTATGTTCTAGTTCATGTTACCTGATAATATATTTCATATAAGGAACCATTTCTACCACCAAGGAAAATTCTGCCACTAGTAGTATTTGCTATTGTTGTAATACCAATACCATCTGTAGTGACTGTAAAAATTGGTTCTGGAACTAGTTGCATTTCTGAAGACTTTCCTAAATTAAAAAATTAGTAAATATCATGGAAAATGTAATTACAGATTAATGATAGAAAAACAATACCTTCACCGCTTTCAGTCAATATGACTCCAAGAATGGTTATTTCCACTGTAGTTGTGAGGATTAATAAGTATTTTACATAAGATTGGAATACCCCAGGTTTGGGCTTTACTAAACCTACGCTTATGATAGTTTCATTTAATCCATCAAAATATGCAACATCAGACCTAAAAATACATGACCATTATAAACATATACCTTATATTTTATAAAAGTATTCCAGAAAATCCTAGATAGATATTTACTCATTTTCATACGACCAAACATATATATCACTGTCAATTGTAAGCCATGCTTTTGAAATTTCTGTAAAAAGGCCCATCATACAGTGGCATTGCATATCTAAAGGAGATGTTAAGGATCTACAGTCCATGTAGAAAAATAAGAAATACAAGAAAGAAAACATATATATGAATGTATAATGAAACATTAAATATGCACAAGGATACGGTGAAAATGTTCCATTACTTCAGAAGGCAAAGATATTTTACTGTGCACCTTCATTTGATTTATAGTTGGATAACATGCTAAAGGTCCATTTAAATTAGGATAATCGTGATCATCAAGACCGCTAACAGTTGGTCCACCTATATAATAATGCATGTACACATATTATTTCATAATTTTATATATGTACGTTTTCATTATAATAAAATATACAATAGATAGAAAAACACTATTTACCTTGCACATTATATCGCATAAGATTAATTAAAGATGGAAAATTACTGTCTGCATTAATGTGTGTATCAACAACTTTTCCTGCCATTTCCAAGGCATCCAAGTGTATTTTAAGCGGTTCCATTTCTGTGAGAGTCATGTTTCTGCTGTATGACAAAAAATAAACATGACATAATTAAACATTTGCACACAACGTCCAATAGATATTATAAACACCATACAAGTTTTATCTACAATAAAATTCCATGTAAGAAAATAAAGAATCAAAGTATTGACGATGTACAAAATGATTGGTTATGCAAAGTGTAACATCGTTTGTTATTAATTTAATAAATATACGTCTTACTTCTATTTATAACAATTCATTGACGGCATACATTTTTCCAACTTCACCGCTAAATTACTACGTTTGAAGGTTAGATTTGTTTAGATGAGTAAAACTTGAGTAATAGCTCAAATATTGCAATAACGAGAACATTGTTAAATATGTAATTGCATATTCAAAGTTAAAATATATCTGTTTTGACAAAGAAACACTTACAGCAGTATCTTATAACTATTTTAATATTATCACTAACTCAAAACGTTTCACGAGGTTTGTGCCGCGCGCGCCATACAGGTAAATTTTACAATACTCTGTCAGATAAAATTGCTGCGCATGCGCGAACGTGACCAACCTGATTGGCTTCGATTTATCTTATACAGATAAGAATACAAGTATTTAAATTTAAACCGAAAGCGCTCCAAGCGTGTACAAAATGACCGTTAACACCTAGAATTTTCACCGAAACACAGAATACCAGTATTTTTCGGTTATGTGTCAGATAAAAATACGGGTATTCTGTTGTTCCGTTTATGCTGAAAATGCTGATATTTTTTGGTTCTACCTGACATGAAAGTACCTGTATTTTTGAGTTCTGCGTAGGATGAGAATATCGGTATTTTCCAAACATAGGATCAGAATACCGGTATTTTTTTGTTTAACCTGATATGAAAATACTGCTATTTCTTCAAGTTTGCATGAGATGAGAATACCGGTATTCGAAAATACTGATACGTCATTCCGCTATTCAAATTAAGACACCGATATAAAAATACCGGTATTATACTAAGAAAATATCACACAAAATTACTTATAACAAAGTGAGACTATAAGCGATAAAGAAAGTTCGAGTAAATTTTAATATTTTTCTAACGGAAAAAATATTAATATTTAAATTCAATGTATCTAATTGCAAGATAAAAATTAGTTAAACCAAACGAAGGTTGCATTATAATTGAATAAGCGACGTTTCTTCTTTTTCATACGAGGCATATTTGTTATTTGCTCGCTTAAATGTTTATTCTAGTGTGAGATAAACTATAAGGCTGCATTCACATCGAATTGATTGCACTATTATATTTTCAACTTTATCAAAGTGAAAGTAAGCAGCGGAATCCTAAAGCAGTAAAACCACTAAAGTAATTCTTATCACAAACGAGACGGCGCATCTGAGCCAATATAGTGGCTGCTAGCACTTTGAACCGTCGATCTTGTCCACACGTCGTACGGACTAAATAAAAAAAGGATTGATGAACTGAACTGATGAATAAATTACAAACTCTGTATATCTAGCACCATACATAATACAAAGAAGTTTCTTATTTCATATTATATACTGTTATCAATGATGTACTTTTTAATACTTATTGTTCCATTAACTTTTCTTACTTGCATTGGTAAGGAAACTGTTGTCAATAGTTTGTCATATTTGCTTTTATTTCTTTTTTATCTTAACTCGTATGTATGCAAGCTGACCTACACTTTAAGAGGATTCTGAACTATTAAGATTGTATTCTTAATTACATTATTTCAGGCGATGTATCTCGCACAATGCAAAATGTTTATTGCGAGCTTGGATTAAGAAATGATAATTTGTGTCCTATCGATGGTGGTTGGACACCTTGGAGCCCTTGGAGACCTTGTTCTGGAAAATGTGGATTTAGGGGCAAAAAGACCAGGCATCGTACTTGCAATAATCCAATACCCTCCAATAATGGTGCCCCATGTATAGGTCCCAGTTATCAAACTGAAATCTGTCAGATTACAGGTACAGATTACAAAAAAGTAATACACACTCATATGAATTTGTAAGTGATTAATTCAAGTAAGTTCTCATTTAGGATGTACAATGAGTGACTATGAAGAAGTTGTACATGATCATCTTGTACGTAAAGAAGAATTGAAAGTTGTGAAAAGAGTTCATAAAACACTACCTGCTTTGATTGAATTATGTTTTTCTGTTGATTGCTCTTATTTCATTGTGGAGAAGATTCTTGGAAACAATGCGGTATGGAACAATAAATTCACACATGAATTTCTTAAATAAAGTATTTAGCAATAATGTTTTTATATATTTTTTCATGAAGATGCTTTATTGGAATGCTATGAACTGTGTCAAGTATGGAGTTGGATGTCCAAGTAAATTGATACACACAAAACTCAATATTTCTTTCAATTATGTGTGAGTAGTAAGACATTTCATGTAGGTCCTGGAGGTTGGAGCACTTGGAGCCCTTGGTCAGCGTGCACAGCTGTTTGTGGTAGAGGTCAAAAATATCGTACACGAATCTGTAACAGTCCAATGCCTTCAGACCCAGAATTAATGTGTGATGATTCAGCTTTTGAAACAAGAAGCTGTGTGGAATTCAATTGCAAGAAACACTCAAGTACTCTATGTATATATATGTATATATTCGGTTTATAAGATAAATTATATATTCTTTATTAATGCATTAATAGAGAAAACATGGACTAATTGGGGCAAATGGAACACATGTAGTGTACAATGTGGTAATGGTATTCAAATAAGAAAGCGTTCATGTTCAGAACTGCAAAGTAGTCAAGGAAGTTCTTGTGAAGGTCCTGTTAAGGAAATAAAAGGTTGCATGATTAATAACTGTTCCAGTAAGCATATTTTTCTACACAAAATGTTATTACAAGATTTAAAGTTCTAGAATTAAAATATAGCATATAAAAATGATAATTTATGACTCTTTCATAGTAAATGGAATGTGGTCACCATGGACAGTTTGGACACCTTGTTCTTCAACTTGTGGAATAGGTTCACAATTAAGGAATCGAATGTGCAACAATCCATCTCCAAAAGGTAGTGGCATATTCTGTCATGGCTCTGCTTCTGAAGTTCGCCAGTGCTTCTCTAAGCCATGTATAGGTATATTTGAAATATATTATTATCATTATAAATGGTGACATTATTTTAATGAGACTTTATTTACAAGTCAAATCACATGAAGTAGCACATTTTACAGAAAAGAGTTGTCTCTTTTATACTGTAACTGGAAGACCTTCGCGTTTGCTTCATGTGTATGTAAGATTTTTACCATTATCACCGTTTGGAGTGCTCATTTATCGGTTTGAAGACAATTGTAAGGAACCAATGTGTGATTTTGTAAAATTATCTTTGCAAAATGGGAAGACAGTACTCTTATCTCAAATCTCTGGTTGTACATTGGGTTTAGTTCATGAGGATAAATTGGAAGTAAAAGAAGAAAGAATTCATTTACAATAATGTCTATTGTATTACATATTTCATATATAAACAGAAGTTGTTTTTTAGATTGGACAGTGGCATGTGATACTAGCTGCATTATTTGGAACTCATGGTCTATTGCGGGTTGATGATGGTCTGCATAAAGTTGCATTTTTTTCATGCGTTCCAATATCATACAATTTGGACCATACAATGAAAATAGGAGTAGGATTTCAAGGTCAAATTCAAGAAGTAGCTGTTAATTTTATATCCATTCAGCTTCATATGTCAAAGGTAACTCAGAATAATTATATTTCATAAATATAATGAATGATTTACAGTTTTTAAAACACTAGTGCTGTTCATTTAGGGTAAATATGATCAACAGTATTCAAGTGCTCCTTCTAGTAGTAATAATGTACAATATTTATTGGGAGATGATGAAGAAGGATACATTTACATCGGTTTAACAGAATCAATTGCTATACCATGTCCAAAGAACATGAAATTTTGGCAAGTAAGAAGTAATAATCATTATTTTAATATGAATTTTATTGTAGTAAATTATATCATGGTATTATGACTTAGATGACAATTGCAATAAAGCCGGAAGATGTAAATGGCGTTTTGGCAATTATACCAGACGATTCACTTAATAAATATATCTTACTGCTACTAGAAGAAGGAAAAATAGAGCTTAGATTTCATCAGGGAACAACTTATGTTGCTATCCAAAGTACAGAACGTATTTTAATAGGGGAATGGTTTGAAGTAATAATAACACAAAACAATAAAAATTTATACATGCAAATTAATGGAAATGAGAAGAAATATGTGCCCCTAATTTTGGAAAAAGCAATGATTATATCTGCAATCGGTGTATTTATAGGAGCTATACGCGATGAAATAAGAGTAAATGACTTGTACAAATTTTAGTTTTCGTACATAACTTTAAAGATATTTTTTGAAACAGGAAAATATATGTCCGAAATGTGCAGAGATACCACAAATGAGTTTCACTCTTGGATACCTTGATGTAGATGAAAATCAAATAGACCTCCTATCATTACCAGTTTTAGAAATAACAAGTAAACATTTTTCAAGCCGTACTATCAGTGTATCTGGTACCTATTACTGATTTGTTATTAAACAATATAGTTAATGCATAAGATTTGAAACCTAGTCGTATATTTTTTCAGATTACTACGAAGAAGTACCATTATTACTGGGCCAAGAGCTTAAATTGTCATGTTTCTATGATAAAATTCCTCATGAACAAGGTCATACATTTTCAAAAAAAATACATGTTATATGGTTGCTGTTAGATAAATTACTACAATCGTATGAGAAAAGGTAAGATAGTTTGTATATTTCAGATGTTTCAATCCACATATATTCTTATAATTGTCCTTTTTTAAGCAATAATTTTGTCGACTTGAAAGATAATGGACGCGTCAGTACTCTTAGCGTTACAAGTTATTTGACTCGTGATGCAATTGAAAATTTTTATTCGTGTCATATTCATTACTATAAAAATAAATCATTTAAAGCATCAAGTCAGGCACTCTTTACTTTCGGTGTCACGGTGATAGATAGAAGTGAAGGTAATGTATTAAATTATAATTTAAGTATATTTTATGAAAGATTTTAAGTTTCTAGTTATAGAATTTGAGAATACATTCTGGAAAAGTTGGAGTTTCATTTGTGGATCCACAATTACGTATTTCATATTCATAATACTTTGGTGTTTATTTGAGATACTACAAGATGTTTACAATGGGTAAAATATAATAATAATATACATTAATTTATAAAAATAGAAGTTATACATCGCTCAACTGAACAATGTAAATATTTTTAGGCATGGTTTCTACAGACTTCCGCAAGCATATAATGGAGACCCTGATTCTATCATAAATTATGTTTTATCTAAGGAGGGAATAACTTTACTTGGTAGTCAACAAGCTGCAAATGAGATTGTAGGAAAAGTTGTGGAAGATACATAAATGCGCGAGCTACATGTAGATCAGCAAATAATGAATGTATTAAAAAAAGAGTGCAAATTAAAAACCAATTAATGTAATTTTAATAAAATATTTATGGTCTTTTATTGTTCTTAGAAAATAGATTTACACAAACACTTGTATTATAACAGTGAATATAAACGTTTTCAATGGTATACTCGAAAAATTAACATCAACATTTTTCAAAAATATATTTATACAAATATTGCTGTACAACGATGGCAGCTTGTATTTACACTAAGAGAACATGAAATCCCACATAAAACAAATTAATCAATCAATAAAAAGTAAAGCATCTACCATACCGTTCCTTTCTTGTACATATACATATATTTAACAAAAGTTTACTGAAAGACGATCAGTTTCTTGTTTATGTAAGTTAACTTTTATGTTGTTGAAATCATATTCATAGCTTTTGTTCGGGGAATTCAGAGTAAATGCTGCATTACAATAAAACACATTGAGCAAATACTCTCGTTAACAAAACATTAAAATTTATATAAATCACAAACTGCTTAATAAACCATAAATAATGAATGAATAAACAGGATGTATTTCTATGTCTATAATGATAGCTAAATGAGTTGTGAAAATATAATTACTCAGCCAATGTTTTCCCATGATTCGCCACTACTACTACTAGTCACAGAGGAATGCCTTGTTAACTGAGGCAATTCAAAATGCCACTTTGTTTCTTCGTTTATACTGAGTCCATTGGCCATTTCATAATTTAATAATGGCGGCCTTGCTTTAATGCCTAATGTTGTAGGTCTGCTACTAGGATTCTCATCCAACATCATTTTTAACAAATTGTACTAAAAAGAAGTGTTTGCAATTAATTTAATTCGGTCAAAATGCACTAAACTAAGTGTTTTAACTGTAGAAATGACTATGTAGTGTAACTTCTTTTACCTCCGCTGGATGATCAATATCAAAGTCTTTTGGAAACACTGATTTCCTCAAATTTAGAAGGGTGCCTATTCTTTCCATTTCAGTAGTAAATGGAATAAGAAGTTCGAACAAAATGATTCCCAAAGAATAGATATCGACTTTGTAATTATATCCTTGGCCATTTATTTGTTCAGGAGACATGTAAAGGTGAGTACCGACATATGCGGTATGCAAACTGTTTTTTAGAGTTATGTCCTCATGTTCTGATGGAGGAGTATGAGCTTCATTATATCCTTCTGTCATCGCAGTTACGAGACCAAAATCACCAACTTTTATTTTGTCATCAAAAGAGAAGAATATATTTGAAGGCTAAAATTTATATATTAAATATCAATATTGAAAGCTTTTTTACAATACAAAATACAATATTCTTACTTAAAATATTACCTTTAAATCACGATGTATAAGCCCTTGCAAATGAACATATTCCACAGCTTCAATGATTTGCTGAAATATATT
Organism: Macropis europaea; assembly: GCA_916610135.2. NCBI lineage: Eukaryota > Metazoa > Arthropoda > Insecta > Hymenoptera > Melittidae > Macropis > Macropis europaea. Next base: position 15,251,176 of record OU744345.1, on the reverse strand, counting down.
TAATACACGACGATAATCTCGTGTTGACCGGTTTTTTAGCCATTCCCTGAGACTTAGCCTTTGGCACAACTGCATCTGTATATAAAGGAACATTTTTGGCGACTTACGCGTACCTGATTTGATATTCAAATCTAAAGAAAACGATCTCTGCCGTTTCTGCTTCGTTTCTTTCTCTGAACATTTATTGTTCGTATCTTCAAATACAATACTTTTTGAGTGTATATAGTCATCAGTTTTGGATAATGCATCTCTGGGTCCATCATTTGTGACTGATACATTAGAACTTTCAGTACTGCAGTCATTAATATCAATGACGTCGTCGTTTGGATTTGTTGCGTGGGACTTTTCGAAAATGATAAAAGAGTCTTCGTCCCAGTCAGAATGATTTAGCGCAAAAGCTTCACAAGCACTGTCGATCGATGGTTGATCAGTTTGAGATACATTAATATAAACAGAATTATTTACTTTTGTTTTAGTACGACTTAGTTCTGGAGTGAATTCTGAATGTGGAAGCATCAATTTCTGCATCCATTGCGGATCATGCTGCTCTTGCCATCCCGCGGGTGGACATTCTAACCATGCATTAAAGTACCTCACGATATTCTGATGATCCAATTTAGCTAATGCTTTTACTTCTCTCATTACCCGCTCTCTTGAATACTGACTATTGATAAAAATAAATACTTTTATTACATTATTTTGAATTATAACACACTGGAATAATTAAATTTATTAACTTGTTTAACAAACCTGTTTGGCAAACCAATTCTTTTAATAGCATAATTGCAATCATCGATTTTGTTTTTTGCTTCGAAAACAACGCCGTATCCTCCTTTTCCTAAACAATCTACTGGCTCGAAATCTGTGAGATAACGTGACTTAAAATTATCAACATTTTCTTTATCGTTGGTTGGTTGCAAGTTATTCTTGTTAGTCTCTATGTGTCTTTCGACTATTAACGGCTGTAAAATATATGAACACATTTACAATATGTGGTATTAAATATAATATTTTTGTATTCTATGACATTAAAAAATCATGATATACCGTACCGGAGGTACTGCATCTTTAGCGACCGTCGTAGCATTTAACAAACGTTGCGTTAACATAAAGTTAAGTAAAATTGCAGTCGTTATTGAGATTACGAAAACTTCCTTCCTGTTGAAAAAATAATTTCCTATTAAGATTTAGTATTTGTTTTCTGTTTTTAAACTTTACGTACCACCAATACCACAATGACACAATTATAACTTGAACTGGAGTATCATCGTCTTCCCCGTGAGTACTGTTTAATGTAAACAATTTTTGCTGTTCAGAAATTGTCAAATTTGGATTAGTCCGATTACATTGATTATTATTATCCAATTGTAACTGATCTTTCGAATACAGATAAAACCCATTTCCTATAAACAAACTCTGTGTCAAAACTGAAATTTTTGTTTATTGTTAATAAAATTTTATATAATTAGTATTCGAGATTTTATACCATTTACATATTCCGAATTATACAAAACGGATATCGCAGTGGTACTTTGCACATCCTTTGCTTCTAGTAAAACATCATTTTCATTGTTCTCACTTATTGGACCAGGTAGAGCTTTTGTAATCGCATTGCCTAAAATACATTATACATTTTATCATAGTTTTACATAAAAACATGAATGTATGTATTTTTAACAGTAAAAGCAAACTGAAATTGTCATACCAATAGCAGGATAAGGCTGCCATGGATATTTCGAGTGCTGCATATATTTGGGTGACCCATCTAATGATTTATACAATTCTGAATTTTCTTGTACATATAATTGCCTATCATGCATACCCAAATAAATTCCTGGACTGACTGAAAAATCTGTCCCCCAGGACCATTGTGTGTTATCAAATAAATTAATTTCTTTTAAAGCTTTATGCTCACTGCCTGGTGTATCTGCATTTTCACGCCATATTGTAACAATCGGAGAATCAAACTAACAAGATAGAAATGCATGTAATTAGTAAAAAGCATGAAAAATATAGTTTTTTCTTGTATCCCATTGAAACCAACCTTGTGTTGCCATAATTTTACTGTAGGGTTATTTTTATTGATAGCCCAGATTAATCCATCTGGTACAACAACTTTAATTTCAATATCTAGAAACTGTGCTGCAAGACTGTTTTGACAATAAGGGTCAGGAACAAGTACTAAGTCATGTTGTCCAACACTGAAGTTCCATCTATTTAAACACAAATTGTTTTAATGAAAAATTTGTCTGTAACAATGTTACGAAAGTTTTTAATTATGTGGCTGAAAATCACCTTTCAATACCAGTACGTGGTTCAACCGCTCTTACTGTCTGCTGAAGTCGCTGTACAATAAGCACTTCTTGTTCTATGTATCCTTCTCCGTCTGTGTTATTAGTGCAACCACTAATTCCACATTCATACAATATTTTTCCTGTTGTACTTGAAACACCTGTTATAAAATAGATATCTGCATTATATATACTTTTGTTATATTGCTGATTTACAGCAAGGATGGATACGTTTATGAAAGTACATATTATGACACAATTTATTACCATAGGATTTCACTTCTTTCCCACCGGAAAATACTAAATCATCTGAATAACGGAAAGATGAATATAATAACTGGCTTGCAGATATTGGCACTGCTTCTAAATTTTCTCCATCAAATTTATACAATCCTCCATTTAAAGATGGAATTAAGCGAACCCACTGTCCATTATTATTAAGCTATAAGAAGAGTAATTATATAAAAAACAAGAATCTAGTTTAAACATTATTTATATGTACTTAGTTTGTTAATGTGTCTCTTCGCAGTGTTAAATGTATACAATATATTTAATATTTATATACTTCTCTACGATGAATACTTGATGACAGCATGGGTCCTTCATTGAAATCTAGTGTCCATTGTTTTTTCCCTAGATTATTTGCATCTAAAGCTGCTATCTTTCCATCTAGCGTGCTTACAAACAATAAGCTGAAAGAATATGACAGTAGTAGTTACATCCAAGGAAGTGTGCATTTTATAGAAGAAAACATGGAAAAGTGACAATATTTGAATATTTTGGAAAAAAATGTATAAAATTTTACAGAGAAATTTGGGATTCTCATACACTTATGCTTTATCAGAATAACGATCTTAAAGACATTTCTGGTATTCTAAAGTATCACAAACACATTCTCAAAGGATATTTACAGTGATCAACTTTCTATTGTTGAATCAGTTTTATATTAATTTTTATAGTATACATACAGGATGTTCATACATACATACTGTGTTAATATTGTTATGCCTGAAAATTATTATTATTATTATTAGTTCAAAAGTCATTTTAGTTTCAAGTTGGTTCAATTATTCAGCTAAAGGGAGACTAATACACGTAAAGCAGTACATCTAAACTTGCTGATTCATTCGAATAATTAAACAAACTTACAAGAAATGTATCTTTTAAACTAAAAATTGGCGGACATAACATTGTTAATACTTTTTTGTAGAAGATTAAAATCTACATCAATTACTGCCCAAACGTACATGGTTTGGTTTAAAAAAAAGTGCAATGACATGCGTGAACTATAACAATATAAAAAAGTACATAGAAGCAAAATACAAATATGCAACATCTAACAGTATCTAAATATACTATATAACATTCTTTTTCTCAGGATGTTTTACAAACAAAAATTATCTTGTTTGCATGGTACATTTTATGTATAAATATCCTAGAAACATACCTTGTTTTTCATTTTGATTAAATAAAAAAAATTTAAACTAACATTTCTATTCTATAATTTCTTTACGTATATCAGATCATCCTATAAATAATGTCACTTTAAAATAAACTATAAATGAACTTTCTAATTCAAAAAGAGAAGAATTTTTTCAAGAAGGAATAAGTAAGTTACCAGAAAGATAGAACATTGTAACAGAAAGAAACGGTGAATACATAAATGCCTAAAGGAATGGTAAGAATTTATTTTCTGCATTGAAGATCAACTACAAAACCAATATTACTTATGGGATGACCTGATACATAATGCTAAATTCAGTGCATAGTTAATTTGTACTCTGATTCACTATATAAGATCTTCAATGAACATTTTATTGCATTAGGTACACAATATACAGTTCTGGTTATTCCTCAGAAATAGATCATTTAAGAAAGTTATTTAGAGACCAGGTCTCCTATGTTCAGCAGTATAATTTCTTTAATAGGAAAGTATAGGTATGACAAGTGTCACTGATTAATCAATTTTGAATACTGGATCCATGCAAAACTGTTTTAATGAATTACCTGCGAGAAGATTTCTGATTACAGAACGTCAATTGTTTTGTGTTTTCACTATCAATCAGCGGGAATGTGAAGAAATTTATGAACAACAAATGAAACCATATTCGTCTCCATGAAAGTGTGTCAGACATTTTCTACGTTCGAAACGATTTATTACTTCGACACAGCATTTTGTTTGGCCGTTTAGCTGGAACGACGTGCACGATGCTTTATCGCGATATTCGATTAAAATACGATAGGGATTGGTAATTCGGCGGACACCGTTGAACCATGGTAAAACTTGATATATCGCAACAAAACAGAAATTCCAGCGCCATCTCACGAACATTTTACACAAACGTGAAATAGTAGAACAGGTTTGGTTTGATTTTATTTGTCTCTCTTGGATGTTTACGTTTGTATTTGCTCCAAAAGATGGCATTTCAAGAGTTATTTTTCTTTTGCCCAACAAACTATAGTCATTTGAATTTCTATTTACTTTATGATCTGCCTACTTCTTTTCGTTTACATCGAGTTCTTTATTATAAAAATTTATATATTTATATAACATATAACAAGGGGGTAACTAAGCGAATGGCTAGGAGAGGTGACGTGTTTCAAAGTGCGGGGTATCTGGAAAAGAAAATATATAACAATATCAACTATAAACTATTTGTTTAAATTTCTTTATTATATTTCTAATTAATAGCATTTGAACTTCTTTACAACTTTTGAGTATCTACATATAGAATTTGTACTACAATAATAATACTTTTATAATAAAATTAATGTCAATGGCATTCTACACTGCTGGCCAAAAGTTTCCCTTCCTCCCTTTAAAATAGACACCAATTACAATATCCCTGTGATATTGCGTATATAGTAAGGGACAGTAAGTTACGTCGACTGCGTCATAGGTAGCTACGCATTCTAATTGCGTCGTGGATAGCGCGAAGGAAGAAAGCGACTTTCAGTAGTCTGTATATCAGAGCTGCATAACCGTTTGCTCACGAGTAACAGCGGCTCAACTTCTTTTCCTGAGGTACCAACACTATGGGGCTCAGATTGACTCATAAAGACCGCAGCGGGAAGATGCGGGAACGAGCGAGTCAACTTGAATCCCATAGTGGGGGTACCTCGAAAGAAAAAGTTTGAGCCGCTGTTACTCGCAAGCAAGCGGTTGTGCAGCTCTGGTGTACATTATTAAAACGGTTCGCTTGCGTGTTGAACTCTATATATTGTTAGTGTATCGCGTACACGATGTCAGGACATCGTCAACGAGTGCCGTACTACCAGTTGACGGAGTTTGAGAGGGGTTACATCGTGGGCTTACGGGAGGGTGGCTCGTCATGGAATGAAATTGCACGTCGTACGACGCGTGATTCTCATACTGTGCGAGCTGCGCATCAGGCCTGGGTAGAAGAGGGTCGTACCTCTTCGCAGCCACGCTCTGGTCGCCCTCGTGTGACATCTGAGCGAGAGGACAGGCAGTTGATCCGCGCCTCGACTTTGAGTCGTTTATCTTCTGCTGCAGCTCTCGCACAGGAATGGCACCCGGTGATAACTAGGAGAGTGTCCGGGCGAACGGGACGTCGCCGTTTACAAGCGGTAGGGCTGATAGCGCGGCGTATTCTCCAACGGCTGCCTCTGACCGACAGACACCGTCGTGAACGGCGTGACTGGTGCCACACACGGCAGGACTGGAGGACGGAGTGGCAGCAAATCGTCTTCTCCGACGAGTCACGATTCTGTCTGGGGGCTGGGGACGCACGGATCTTGGTTCGTTGGAGACGGGGAGAACGTTTACAGGAAACGCGTGTTCAGCCCCGCCATCGGCACCCTCAGATAAGCGTAATGGTTTGGGGGGCTATCGCGTACGAAGGACGGTCCCCTCTCCTGCGCGTCCAGGGTATGCTGATAAGTGCTCGGTACATCACCGAGATTCTGCAGCCCAAAGTAGTACCTCTGATTTGACGATTCCCAGGTACCACATTTCAGCAGAACCACGCTCGTGCACATGCTGCAACGACGGTACAAGCTTTCCTTACCCGGGAGCATATTCCAGTACTTCCATGGCCGGCTCGTTCGCCAGATATTAACCCGATCGAACATGTATGGGACATGATTGGTCGGCGTCTTCGGCATTATCCGCACCCCCCGGCTAATGCTGAAGAGCTCTGGCGACGAGTTAATGCAGCATGGATGGCAATCCCCCAAGCTACCATCCAGCGCCTGATCACCTCCCTCCCCCAACGTGTAACCACTGTACTTCAAGCTGACCGTGGTTACACGCGGTAACAAGGGTACTCATATGCCAGTGATGTCCAGCGTAGGGGCCCCTTATGCGCCTGCTTCCCCTTCCAACCGTTCTAGACGAATAGAAGACAATATCATTGCTTTCGCGGGAAGCGAGCGTATTGGTTACTGTTTCAGCCGCGCCTCTGTCCATGCAACGGCGAACGCTGGTGGGGACGGCGTTTGTCTCCCGGGACACAACTTTGGACGTCACTGTCATATGCCTATGTATTGAGGGTTGCCCGGGTGAGTTCAGCATTCTTTGTACATTATCTACTTATGTACGAAGCTTTGTTGTAATATTTCGCGTTTCTGCGATTGGGGGGAGGGGAAACTTTTGACCGGCATGGTCGTAGAAAATCGTAAACCATGGTCGTTTAAACTTCTTATAGTGTTATTTCTATTTTCTTATAGCATATACGACGGAAACGCATGTTTGTAAACATGTTTTCCATTGTTTCCATCCAAAACAAAATACATAATGAATGTGCATGTCAACAGGAACAGTGTTCTGTTTATACGGAACATTTTCATCATCATTTACGCACGCGTGGTGTAAATTTTTCATTTTTAAATTGATATGCTTAAAAGAAACAACTCCTTGGCTAGACGTTACTCCGATTTTATGCAACTGAAATACACGTCATTTTTGTAATCGCATAAAAAGTTATTTGAGTTATATTATTTTTGCGTAAATTAATTGAATAGAATATCAAAAGTAACATAGTGGTGGAATGAAAAAGAAATGTGTAGTAGATATGAATGTTCGAATTTTCATTGACCAAGAAGCCAACAAAAAGTTTTTTTTTATCATTTCTTAAAAATATTTCAAATTCTTCTATAATACCTGTTACAGAATGTATTATTGCATGTGAATACACAATATACAGCTCGGCACCTTAATCGTGAACCTTAAAGACCAAGTCATCGGACAGTATTTCTGTCGAACTTCTACTCGAAAAAGAGAAAAGCTTCAGCACGTCAAGCAGACGTCGCCACAGTCGCGTGCACTGCTATACTTTTTCTACATTACGGGTGATTATGGCGAAGTTTGCCAGATGGAAGTGAAGTGTCGCGTACGGAATACCTTGGTTAATTCGATTGAACGTATTTTGTCGAGGTAAGGACTCCCAACACAGATGATTTGCGAATCCAATTCACAATTTCGATGCACATCACGTGAATCAACGAAACGCGTAGCAGCGGATCCGTTTCGTGTGAATCGCGAGCCAATGTCTGTCCTTTCCTCCAGCCATACCTGAAAGTACAATAATAGACTTGGCTGGAACCTGCAGCCTGATTAAATAAATAGTATTGTCTATCTCTCGAACTGCTCTAGCAGCAGTAGCCCAACTACCCTTTCGTCCGGCACAAATAGATCGTTTCGTACGCAACGGAATTTTTTCCCGTTTTATTCGGACTCTTCTACACATAACCTTGCCAGAGTACCTAGGAGAGATATAGAGAGGTCGTAAAAACTGCAAGAATACCACAGTTTACAGCTTTGTGGTTTCAGAACAAGAGGTTTGGTACCTATTTTGGAAGGTAAGGTTTCCAGACCTTGGTCAGGATCTTGCGAAATATCTGAACTGAGTTTTCGACTGATTGTTATACTAAAAGTAGTTAAATCTTCTTGCTTCTACAAAGTTTTGGAGACTAGAAGTGGGGGTGTATGGCAACCGATGCGTGATTTTAGACAAATAAATTTATTATTTTAATGGTGGGAACCTTACAGTTGTATATCGTACATGAACTTGGGCCAACAGTATCAATTGCTTACGCTACCTGGGGGTGCAAGTTACGACCTCGCTGTATCTCTTGTAGGTACTATAACTCAGTGCATTATTTGCACAGGGTTTATTGTAATGAGAATTTAGTGTTCACTGAAACACAATTGTCTAATCGTACTGGAAAAGTGGCAGCTTTGAACTTTTACTTTATACAAGGTGAACCAAGAGGATGTACGGATATTTCACCAATAGATGCTACAGATAATTTTAAGTGCAAAATGTAACATTAATGTAGCTCTGATTGTCAATAGTTATTGAATTATTTTAGTTTCAGAGGAATTCTTATTGATTTTTTTACACTTGTATGCATCCTTGGGTAATGAACCTGTATTTACAGATCAAAACATGTTTTGTATTCTTACAAAAACTGTTTAATATATTATAATTGAAATACTCTCTTGTTGATAATGTTGTTTCTGTATTCTTCTAAAGAATAAACTGCTGACATTACTACCTCTGTTACAACTATGATCTTGAATCAGCTAGAGAATGTTCATGGAGAATTTATTTTATTTCACAGCAAAAACAAGCATTGGAACCTTCATATACAAATTGTATCTCCGTTAATAATTATTACAACTGACAATCAGACCTAATTTCTATTGAATTTTATTTGTTTTTGCTTTTGATCATAAAATGTTTTGTTAACTAATATGAACAAGCAAGTGATAAATAATACAGTCATTCAAGTGATTTTACTTTCAAACACCTTATTATTATGGTTCACAGCGTGAAAGCATGGAGGGCCAACAATTTTGTTTACGCTGGCATAATTTTCAAAACACGTTATTGAGTTCCCTTCCTAAATTGCTTGATGGTGGTTACTTAACGGATGTCACATTGAGTGCTGGTGGCAGACACATACATGCACATAAAATCATACTTTCAGCTTGTAGTTACTATTTTAAGGAATTGTTTAAGGTATTTATTGCATAATCTTTGAAATTACTATAAATTATTATATTAAATTGTAATCAATGACAATATTATATGGCTATTATGTTACATGTATGCAAATAAATTTTTAGGATTTAAGTTCTTTACAACATCCTGTAATTGTATTACCTGGCATGGAATATGCAAACTTATGCGCGCTAGTCACATTTATGTATAATGGTGAAGTGAACATTTATCAAGAACAGTTACCTGCGCTTTTGGCAATGGCGGATACTCTACATATTCGTGGACTAGCTGACATTGCTGGGGTAAGGAAGTTCATCTATGTTTTGTTTAATATAATAAACATATTAAAGTGATGATTGCACAGAACATTTTGGACCGGTAAGTTCACATTGTACCTAATCACACAATAGGATACCCTGTTACCTTTATTATTTTCTTTGTATGCATTATTTTATCCTTGGAATACCATGCTCTTATCTGTTTTTCTTCTACAACTGTTCTACCAAACCTCTCTTTTTAATGCTTTGCACATGAAAAGCATGAGTGAATTTCAAGTAAAGATCCTATGCAATTAACTTGATATAATTTTTGAATTTGTATAATAAAGAACAATGTAGTAAATGTTTCAAACAAAGTTATAGTTTAAGAACAAGTGATGTTAATTTACTAAATTAATATATAAGCGACAGTTACATTACATTCAAATGATTATAAGTTCAGTTTTTACACTATTATTGAATTAATTTATACTGACAGGTAATTAGTACTCTTCTAGAATTTATTGTACCTTATCCAATGAAGCTTGTTTCAGTGTGAATTGTAAAAAGAATATAAGTAACAAAGCATGTATTTTCTTTGAAGCCTTACAAAATCATTAGCAATTCCTTCCTGTCAATTATTTCTTCCTTATGTAACCTATTAGACAAAAATGTGAGAATTTGTTTGTAATATTTTTATTGTGACAAAATTTTACTTTCACTGCTCAATCTCTAATCTTATATACTTGCAATACTTATATACTTTGTAAACTGAATTTAACATAATATTCAGGTTTCAGATATGACTTCTATCTTTATTAAAGCAAAAATCAAATTTTTCTGTTTCTAGAAAGTATTTCAATTCAATTTTTAATTTAGAAATGAAAGACTATTCCGTCACTCACTATAGTTCCTTCTACATATTCATAATTTGCATGTAAAGCATTAAACAATTAGGTATAGCAGAAAACACTCCGATATTAAAGATAAAATATCACTTCCTTTATACAGATTTGCAACAAAGTAATATCTAAAGCAAATAGCATATTCGCTTCTTCCTTCTTTAATCTTTATATTACCCTATGATCGTGTTGTTTTGTTCAGGTCACTTAAACACATTCACTGTCGTTCCTCAAGAAGTATCTCACAAAGGAATTACCTACTACACATATTATGCTCATGCGTGCATCGAAGGAACGATAATGAATATAAACGATATCCACGAGATCAAGATCGTTGTGTGTGTTGCAACTAAATGCAAGTGGATGCATCCCATGGAACCTTTCCCCATAGAATGAGTTTACAGGTATATCTAAAATAGCTTTTTCCAAGAATTTCTACATGACTAAACTTTCAGTAGATATTTTAGAACGATTAAGTCTTTTTACACATGTACTCTGCATTATAATAATGCTTCATACTTCAATCAAGAGTGGCTATAACAAATATTTAGAAGTGATGTACAAATACTTACCAGTCTTATTTTCATGAGAAGGGAATCAGAAGGTAGTGCATGAAGATTTTTACACAGAATAACATGCTGATGTAAGAAGAAGGATCATTAAAATACATTTAAAACATCAGAAAAACTTCTGTAAACTGTGTCATACTAAAAATGTGGTACTTCAGTTAGTACTCTTAAATGTCAATAAGTGTTGTGAAACCTCAGAGGCTAGGTAGAACAGAAAATTTAATACTCTTACTCATATGACGAAAAATAAAGGAACGAATATACGAAATTGAAGACAATAAAAGAAGTAGTGACACATTTGAAAAATAATAGTTCAAGTTTTCACATTGATTATCCTTTTTTCTTTTACAGAAGAGTTCAAGACACGACAATGGTTTGTATGTTCAACCTCCATCGACACAAATGCCAGAGAGAACATTAACAGAGACACCAATAAAAAAAGAAAGTAGAGACAACGTTACGAGCGGAGAGTCTTTAGAAACAGTTATGGCCACTGAAGCAACTGAAAACACAGAGCCATTTAACGATCAAGAAAGTATACCATATTGTGTGAAAACCAAGCCGTATTACTCTATTAATGCAAAGTTAAATCAAAGGGAGAAAAGCAGTATTCCTTCTGTTAACGCTTCGTCTAACAATTATCCTGAGAAAGGGTATTCAGACAGCGGAGTAGATGAAAGTACAGCTGTTTTAGAAGATCAAATAACTCCGGTAGAAGATACAAAGCCACCTCCTGTTTGGGATGCGAATTTCAAATTTCTAACAGGCTCCGTAAGCGGCAGAACTTCACAAAATTACAATAAGTCTACTGTTACTTGCCTTATCTGTGGAAAACAACTAAGTAATCAATATAATTTGCGAGTACACATGGAAACTCATAGTAATAGTTCATACAGTTGTACAGCTTGTTCACACGTATCAAGATCGCGGGATGCACTCAGGAAACACGTTTCTTATAGACATCCAGTGGCCGCGCCACAAAAGCGTTCACGATATAGTACGCCAAAACCATAGAAGCTATTGTTCTCATAGACCATTTATATTAAGCCCTTTTATTAGGATACCTTTTGTTTAAAATTGAACGTTGTGTTATTCAATTTGAATTTATGTATTTTATTCACTAAAAAATCGCGAATTGAAATCGAAAATTAGTGTACAAAATTCATGATTTCTGTTATTTATTGTTAGAGTATTTCTTTATCTCTAAATGTTAAACTTGCAATTGAGAAACGATTGAAAGTATTTAAATTTTTATTGTAAAGTTATTAAAATGCTTCATCATCTAAGTGATACACAAAGTGTAGTTACAATACAATCCTGTTGCAGCAACTTAGTTAGAGAAAAAAATCCAGTATAGCCTTAAGTAAAATGAACCAAAAGATTGAAGCAATATAAAGACTCCCCCGATTTATACGATCCCCTAAATGTCTCTTCATTTAAAAGCTAAACATTACATGTAGTCATAAAAGTTAAATATTTTTATTAAATGAAAGAACTTAGGAGATAATTCAACATGAAAACATATGTACCTCATCTTCTCTGTAAGAGATATTCAGCACTGGACTGATTAAGAATAAGGCAAATTATAGTAACACATCAATTATTTTGTTTTTAAATGTACAAATAACTTAAAGTGTGATCACGTTCCTTGAAACCCTTAGTGTTCTAATTGTTACTGTTTTCTTGTTATCGTTACACTGTTTTAATAAAGACAGAGTAGATAATAAAGTTTTGCGTTTTGATTATTTCATAATTAATTCTTTTTACAATCACCCAGTAAAAATCCAAGAATAAAAAACAGCATATTTCGCCCATTACGCTGTAAATGTCTAAAAAATAATTACAATATGTAAAAATGTTATTTATAATTGACACTGCGCAAAAATATAAAGAGACACAGCAATTTCGCTTGTGAAGTGTACTTCATTTTAGTTTTACCAATATACCGACTGTAAAAGATCGTAGTATAGTGTTTTTTAATCTTATTCGACGATTGCATTAAAAAATAATATACAATATTCATTGACTACAAAATAAATAAAATGCATCCAAAGTTAAGCTCTCTTAGAAAAAAACAGAGATAGACCTCTTGAAAAATTCATTAAATCTTTTCTATACGCCATATTTTAGTATTGCAGTCCTGTCCGACTGAGATCAGTGTTTCCTCATCAAGCCAAACTAAACGTGTAATTTGACTTTGAGGATGAGCGTCTGAAACAGAAATGTTTACATCGTTATAATCCATTTCTACTATAAATGTTGATGATTAGAAGAAACATTAATGTTTATACTTTTTATGATGGTGTGTTTTGCCGGATTTGTTACGCTCCAAATAATAATCGTTGTATCCAAGCTTCCGCTAGCAACCATGGTCGCATCCGGAGACCATGCCACAGAATTCACTCTTGCGTTATGGAAACCCCACTCTCTATTATGTGCAAGCTATAACATTATATTTTATTAGATAATATTTTGTTAACAATATATCTTCTTTTTATAGATCGTAACAAATTTTAATCAGTAGCTCTACTCACCCTCTACAAATTCCAAAAGCATTTAGGGGAAGCAATTGTTACAACAAAATGTATATAAAGGACATACATACTAGCGTTATATAAATTAATACTACTAATAATAATTCCATTACGGATGTTGGGAGTACAAACAAAATTGTTAGTAATAATTACTTTTACCTTATATTCTGGAACAACATAAAGAACGACTTTTCGGTTTGCATCGCAGGCAACCAAGTATTTGCTGTCAGCACTGTAGGAAACATCTGTGACTGGACCTAAATGCTCCAATTCAGTTTTCGGGGATAGGTTTGTACCTGATAGTCCGTAAATATGAACCTGCAAATGATGTAAAACATTATTGTATACTATTTTCGTAAAAATAACTGTAGATAAATTCAATAAACATACTTTATTATCTGATGTACCACCTACAGCTACGTCACCATTTTCCTGATTAATTGACACGGAAGATGGCTCATAATCAATAGGTATACTTGATACCTTCCGGCCATCCTGAGTAACGGTAATCTAAAAATAGAATTAGTGTTAATAAAACATCTTGACTCAAGTAAATAGCGTTCACACAATAACCATACCTGTCGTATAGTTGCGATTACTACTGTGTCATTGTAAATATCCAACCCGCGCGGTTGAGAATCTAGTTTGACCGTAGATGTTTCTGCGTAGGAATTTGTGCCAATATCAACTGATCGCAAGGTGTCATCGATACCAGCAGTGTAAAGTAAATTATTAGCGGCCTTCATTCCATTTATTTGATTTCCATGACCGTGACCTTGAACACGGTCATTTTCTCCCGTTTCTGCATTCCAATTGGTAATGTACCCATCATGAGATCCAGTATAAATTGTACTTCTATCAGGACTCAAAGTTAATACTGTTATCGGTTTATTATGACCCTAAAAGACCCAAGAACTTAAAAGTTATACTGTAACAAAACAGAACCACACGCAATGTTGAATCGTATTACCTTTACTATTCTAATTGGTTTCTCAGGATTGTCAACATTCAGATAATTAATGAATCCACTTAAGGATACGGATAACAAATGATTTCCTTGCCATAAACAGCTGACCTGTAAAAAAAGAAACAAATTCTTACCAATTTGTATTTCCACTACACTAAAAGTTACTCTTTAATGTATATTATGCATTTGCTAAATTACGTACCTGTTGATCATCGACCGTTGTTCCCATGTTAAATTCACTAACCACTGTACGAGTTTCTACATCCCACAATTTACATGTTTTATCACCAGAAGCAGTTAACAACTGTGTTCCATCTGGTTTCCAAGCTACCTATAAAATCGTACAAAAGTAATTGAAAATATGTATAAAATATTTTTACTATGATCCATTAGTTAATTCATTTTATTTATAAGAAATTTAAGTTCAGAGAGGAACTATATTTGATTTGCTTACTCCATAAACTCCTCCCTGATGTGCAGGTGAACCCACTTCACCAACTAAATCGGAAGTTGTACCATCGTAAATAAATACTTTTCCGTCGAAGCCTGCGGATGCAAACAAATTGCCGCTAGGCGAATAACGCACGGCCTGCACGAATCTAGTATGTTCTTGTTTTGTCATTCTACATAAATAAAGACAATTGTAATTTCATAAAAAGTCTAGAATGAAATTTTTGTACACATTATATACGTACTTAAATTTAAATGGCGGGCCTTCGAAAACGGCGATAGTATTGTCTTCGCTACCAGTGATCAGTCTAAATGGTCTTGCAGGTCTGAAGTCGCACGAGTTAATGGACTTACTCTGACCAGAAATTTCACCTACAGATGTACCGGTTTCCGCCATAAATACGTGACCAAATCTAAAGTCATGTATGAAAATAAAACCATTACTAAATCTGAAACTACACTGATACAACATTGTAATACTTACCTCTCCCTTCCTTCTCCAACAACTACCATACGCTGACTGTCGGGTGACCATGCTATATCTTTAATGGGTCCTCCAATGGGATGGAATTCATTTTTTAAAATGTGTTCTTTGTTAACAGTATCCCAAATACGTACTTTACCCGATTGATCTATAATAAGAATGAAATGGATTTTTTGTGTACCATCATCTGTAAATATTTATTTTTTCAGTGTAAATGTTCCACCGGTCATGTACATACCACCAGATGCTATATAAAATCCGCTTGGAGAATACTTTGCAACATTCACTGGACATGAATGTTCTGTGTAAATATCTGCAATAGCTGGATTCTAAAAATAAGAAATTGAGTAATGTAATATATTGCAATTTATTGTAATAAAATTTTATATGAAATCACTTTAAGGTATTATCATGATACTCACATCAATGTTTCTGATGATCACGCTATTACCATTGGTATATAAAAAATTCTTTCCTTTGGGATCACCACCTAATACAAGGGGTTGTCCTCTTTGTGTTCTTGGTAATGTAGCAAATATGTATTCTGCAAATACGATATAAATATGAATAAAACACTGAAGTGATATTTTAAAAGGTAATATTAATTATAAATACATTACATGTATCAAAATCTTACATAAAAAATTAATTTTATACAATACTATATGAATGTGAGTTTCTTGAAGGAAAATCTGGAAAATTGTGTAATGTGATATATCTTTCAACTGAAACTAAAATATACTTCCTTCATACATTGGCATAAGTCCAATGTGTAATATTTCAAATTATTTTAAGTGTAAGAACTGTAACTTGATCTAAAATTACAATTCCGCAATTTTGGAATGTGAAGAATCAGCAGATTTATCTTTAATTGGTGTTTCAGTAAACGAAATGATGAATTTCAAAACTATCATATAAAAATATTGTAATACAATAGTAATTACAATTATTTTTAAAGATTATTCTATATTCTCAATATGAAATATATTATTTAAACAAATGTATCATATATCTTTGCATAAATTTTAAAAGATATGCATTTTTTAATAAAATTTCATTTTTTATACTTTTCTTGACATTTCTATAAATAGTACTTTCAAATCTGAATTGAATTCAATCTGATAAGGTACAGTTATCTTAATTATACACCGTATCATAAGTTCGATAAATCAGAATGACACGTTTAATGTACCTCGAAAGATAAATCGCTAATAGCGGGACATAAGGAAAGTGCAAGAAAAAAAAATATAAAATATGACAATTTTACAGTGACTTCGAGCAGCGAACGTTCGAAGTGCTGCAGAATTTTCAAATAAATTCATATTATTTCTTTTCCAGTCTATCGTGACAACACGTATATGAATCACTGATGCATTTGAAGTGTTATGATTCGGCTTGAGATAAGCGACCGGAAAATTGGATAGCTCGATATTCGCTTGAAATACACGCTAATGAACGGTCGGTCTCGCGTGAAAAGCCAGAAAAACGTGCATACGTTACTTACTCGTTTCATACGACATTTTTATTCCGTTTGTTTCTTTTAAATAATAGTTGAAAAAAAACTCAACAATGAGAATCAGTTCAATGCCTCCTTCGTATCTTTCTCTGCCGCCCCCCCACACACTTTCCACCGAAATACTTGTTCCGCCCTTGCCTTATTTAGCCGAAGCATCGACTACACTGCAGCAAGACCGGCAAATCGCTGTGAGATTGGCGATACTTAAAGCATCGTTTTCAATTGGAACGAAACGAACTCGCATATACAGGGTGTCTCGCAGGGTTCCGTACAATCTTTGCTATCTAGTGTGTTGTAGAGCTAAAGATAAGACTATAATGTCTTATAACAGAACGTCTATAAATGCTTTATTAAAAAGTTATAGTAAAAGCATGAAACGTGTAGGAGGTGATACCTAATACTCTCTGAGTTCGATACAGACCAATGCAAGACACGTAATAAATTAATTGAGAGATTGCATTTTATGAAATTAGACAAAATCGCGACGAAAAGCGAGCTGCATTTTGAAATGCAAACGTTTACATCACGTTTCATATTTTTGTTGTAATTTTTAATAAAGCATTTATGAACCGTATGTTGTATGACATTTTAATCTTACTTTTAACTGAGCACATATATGACAATGGTTTTTCAAATGTATTTAAATGATCATATAGCGGTCAATGCTGTGTTACATGGAAGAAAAAAAAAAATGATGATAGTTCATTAACGATATCCAATGGTAGTTCTTGAAGCGCCATATTTCAGAGTTTATTAACACGCTAATCATAAAACTACTATGTAGAATTTCGAAAGAAAATAATAAATGTAAACTTAATCTAAACCTGAGCCTAAGCTTAACCAACGAGTATATATATATATATATACATATAATAAGAGGCGACACTCTGGCGAAGAAACCACTTCAGAGTGTTACCATGGTAACAGGACAGTGATATCAATGGCGCGTTATACGAACGATTTAAAAGCGGGGACCTTAAGAACCATTTTCTTCCGATTATTACATTATTATTTCAAACAATTACTGTTAATGAATATTTTGCATAAAAGTATAGTATCACAAATATCTGTGGACTAACATTGAACTTAAAATCGGATAAGGAAAAACAAAATATCGCACATACGCAGACGCATTAATAGTCGAAAAAAATTCGAATTATTTACAGTACAATTTGAAAAAGAAGTCAACATTTCACTTTATTATGTTACAAAGAAGTTAAGCAATTTCTGAAAAACGAAATCTTCTAACTTATGAAAAAACATTTTCTAATTAAATATCACATTTTATTTTAAATTATATACATGTTCAAATGTATTCACAAGAATTACGTTTAACATCGTGTTTTCACTTTAGTATTACACTGATTGTATAATTCTACGAACATGTACGTTTTATATAAAATCTACATTATACAGTTAATAAAAAATCTTAATACGGCATTTAAAAATATCACGTGCATCATTCGCATACGAATCTCAAGACACATAGCATATATCGAATACCATATTGAATACGTACAAATCCTAGCACTTTACACTATGACTCGATCGTACAATGGAAATAAATACGATATGATATCAAAGAAATAGCGTGACAAAATATTCGAATACAAACATTATCGCATACGTTAAAGTATCCTTTTTGTACGTTCATTCACATACAGCATGAAGAGTAGCAAATTTTCAGCGAGGTAAATAAGTTCCATTACGCCATGAAGACAATGCGTCGCAAGAAACAAAATAACATAAATGTAACTGAGACTAAAAAATCTCGTGCGATACAAGTACTCGGTCATTTTCGTTATAAATGAAACTACAATGACAACGAGCGGAATTGCAAGTGAAAATGACATCAAGGTAACGATGAAATAAATAACGAGTGAATGAAGATACATGTTCTAGATTATTCATGGGCGGCAATTGCTATTCGTGCATGAAAGCTTGTGAGTATACATCTAAGCAAACTGCATACATACTGAAATACATGAAATCCTATTATGCGTTATTATTTGTAAAATAACATACAAAACTTAATTGCCGACCAATCGTCAATACTCTAAGTACCGTAGCTTACAGTAAATGTTTACATAGATTGATCAGATGAAACATACGAATATGATTCGCAAAAGCAGTCTTTTTAAAATTCAACAGCACTAACTTTGCGAGATTACTTTCTAACCATGTGTTAACGATCGATTAACAAATAAAAGTATCGAAAAGTATCGAGCAAATTCTTAAAAGGACTATACGCGTTTCTGTGTCAAGCGACTCTCGTGCCAAGAGTAAATTTTTATGTCATAAGTAGACTACGGATCTTAATGCAATTTTATAGAGTAAGTGAAACAAAAAATGTACTTTTAACCATTTAAACCCCAACAGTTCTATCATGGTTGCGTTTCATCAGCTACATGTAAATCAAAAATATTAAAATCTAAAAATGTACACATATTACATAAAAATCCGCAGTCTAATCATAAGTATCCACCCGCCTAAAGAATAATCCACTTACACCTATTCGCATCATGAAAGACCAGTCTCGCAAGAATCCAGGATCATACTTTGATCTTACTCTAAACACTTTCGATCGTTTGAAAAAGAATGCTTGCAACGAAGCGTTCTGTTCCCTTGTCTCTATCCAGCCCTGGAGATTTCATCATGAAAAACTCAAAACTCGCAGTCACCTACGAGAAAACGCATTTCCTTGAACATTCTTCAAAGAAGAATCCTTCCCGCTCAATAGTAACGTATCTTGCGCTTAGAGATGAATTCCTGAAGCAGTCGTCTTTCGAACGGCGGATGATCGTTTCGAAGGCGAACTGATGCTTCTTGTCGACGGTTCTTAGCCTCGGAGAACGAGTTTTCCTTCACACGTTTTCCGTAAAAGGTGTTTCTGTTGGCTTCAATTTCCTCGACCGACGGCACGCGAGAGAGCCTGAACTCATCGATGTCCTCGTCGCGTGGTAAAGGACGCGTCGAGTCCTCGGGAACCGGTCGACCGTCAGGATATACACGGATCACCATTGGACCGACCAGGTACGGACCTGTGTGTTCTGAAGGTGGTCGAACGTAATCGTGAACAGATACCGTTTCTTCTCCCAGGCCGTTCGCTTCGCTGTCGCTGGTTGCTAAAACAAAAGAGACATACCTAAATTTAGTATTGTATAAATAATGGTCACTAGTAATTATACAGATAATTATTTTACCAACTCTTTTCAGTGTTACCTGAGAGTTAATGTAATTACATTATTGTATCAAAATATATTTCGTCTTAATATTATCGTTCTGCTACGCTATTCTACCACTATCTTTGTTCAGTCTTTTGGTGTGGTTCAAAACAGCCCGTGATTGCACCTTTGCGATCAATTCCATAGTATTGGAAACTTATAATTATATGCGATTAATAAATAACAGCATCTTCCCTGCTTGGCCTTTCGCAGGACAGTTTTGCGTATAATGTGAATACGAAATTCTTTATGAACGACAGCGCACAATTTTATATATAATTAAGCGAAATTGTGAAATTTGAAATTTTAATCTGCTCCTGGCGGAAAGTTGTCAATAGCGATAACACGGAATGTTATTAATAACCAGACATTTATACTCTGACCGCGACATGCGAATTTAATTATAATTGGCCACCGTAATCATCGTAACACGTAAATATTTTTAGCACGATTGACATCTTCCGAATGCATGCGCGTTACGTGTACGGGTTCGACGGTCATTTTTTAACCAGACGCGACCTCCGCATTATGATAATTCGATGTCTAATATTTCCACAGTCGGTCCCTGCCACGATAATACTTCCTACTTCCGTCAGCTCGTCGTCGGATGACTCTTCTTTCGCAAGGACTTTCCAAAGGGACGTGCAGGAATTCAATTGATCAGGGATGCTTACAAACTCAACGCGTATCCTTTCTAAAGACGATGTGAATACACTGTTTGGCACACGTAATTGTTAACTACTTTTTCGTGGTCTTTCATGTGTAAGAAACCCACGTAATTACAATGCTTCTCTTGACATTTCTAATTAACGACAGGCTTAGCAACTTTGTGCCGGTTTAAAGAAATACATCTGAAACAATTTTATTTCCCTTTAACTCTGAATTCAACGAGTTTCATTTTTTCCCATAGTTGCATGATTCGTTACGAATTTTCGTATGTTAATTTCCTTGACAATATCTCATTTTTTTGTATCTTCGATACGATGTTGGAGTTGCTAAACATTGTCGAGCACTTGCGTATATTACAGTTTTTTTAAGTAACCCTATAAAAAAAGAGAATCCAAAGGATGAGCATTACGAAGTACATTCCCGCCCATAAATGTTAGGACACTTATCAAGTTTGAAATAAATCGGTAAAACGTATGGAATTATTAAAGCATTCGACAATATATTGTTTTATTCAATACTTTATACTACAAAGAAAATGTACATTCTTATGTTCTTCTGATTCAGATTTAATACAAATTTGATAAGTGTCCTAATACTTATGGACGGGGGTGTGTGTACCCGCTCGCAGTACTTTAAGCATCATCAATGGTCTTGAAAAACTGATGTATTAGCACGTCGATGCAGTTCACGGAGAAACTGTGAAAGCTACGGTAACTTTGACGTTTCTTGTTGAGAAAATTGCGACCTCCTTTCAGACTAACTCCAACATCCGTGTCTAGGAAGCAATAGTGTGCCTGCACGAGAGCGTTCCAGAATGATCGATCTCGAACAATTATGACAGATTACATAGTTCTCGAGAGAAGTCACCCCCCTGATCTCTTGTGACCGTTCCAGAAAATCGGGAGAAAGTGCGGAGCAAAGGAGACCGGTCGAATCGAAAACAAGCGTTCTACTATCAAACGCGATCTCGTTGAGGCGAAAATAAATACTTTCTACACAGTGGAACACGCGTGATCGAGACCCGTTGTCTGTAACTTTCTCGCGGTGCTATTTGTTTTTGTTTCGTGTCGGGCCACGCGAAATTGAATCATTAAGTACCGCAACCGATTATTTGACGAATCGATCTTTTCCCCTGTCGCCAATCAAATTTTGTCGGACTTCCCCTCGGGGTTGACGTGAAAGTTAATTGCCTTTCATAGTCTCATCGACCGGCATGCAACCGTTCTCCATCAACGTGCAAGGCCAATCGCCTGTCTTGTTTGCAAATAAATTTCTTTCATCTTTCCACAGATTACGCTGACTTTCACTCTCATTAATCAACTCTGCACGATAGACAACAGCATCTTCTACGTTGTGTTCATGTAGTCTGAACAAACTTACTGTTCAATGTTTGTTCCGTGTGAATATTCTTGTTTACAGAATTACAAACTGTTTATTTACACTTTGACTGCTATGTTACCTGTATATGCATGACACGTAGATTTAATAATTTTTCACCTGATCAGGAATAACATATGCAAATGCTTACGATCACATCTAATAGAAGCAGTATAAAAACTATGAGAATACAACTATCATTGATTAATAGAGATATAATTTGAAGCTGTATTCATTTTGTATCATAGTCTAAACAATGTGTCGTTTTTGCTAATAAAAGTTGGCAGTCAACGTGTTAAATATCCTCGTACCGTTGTTTCGTATATCATATTATTCGTTTTATCGTTATTATTAACCCTTCATAGGCAAACATATTTTTTCACGCTAATCTTTTTACTGTTCAACACAGACTTTCAAAAAATCTGAAAAGATTCTGGGATACTTATCAAAGTCTCTATTACATTATACAATTGTTGGTTACGTCAAATGCGTAAAACATTTTTCAATAATTTTTCAATAAAAATAAAAATGAGGGGTAAAGTCTGAGAAAAATAGGAATTTCGCTTGTACCATCAACGACTCAGATTGCCTACGATGGGTTAATTATCGTTTCTTCGTCACATTATTAATTCCATATCAAAGATCCTGAGGTTGTGAGGAACTTTTTTAATCGTTTGATTATTAACATTTTAGATACATACCTAATGAATCAGGGCCAGTTGTAAAGTAGGAATCATCATGGTCGTGACCGAATCTCGTAGAATATCCATTGTTGACCATGGCACGCCAAACTGAAAATAAAAAAGGCAATATGTTAATAATAAGAATGAAAATTGATTCGAACAACTATTGGGGATTAATAATATTAAAAATTGCAGTTAAAATATTAATGGTTATCTGCTTACTGATTTCCTTTGCTCCATGCTGATACGGGTCCAATTTGTCCAGAGTATTGTCGTCCATGTTGGCCAGATTTCGGAGACCGGAAACCAACAAGTTCTTGTTGCAGTCTGGCATTGTGGAGTCAGCACAAAACTTTGCCACCTGTTGACTGAACATCCTGTACAAGTGGCTCATCTAAAATACAGAATAAATAAACATTAATTTATACAAATTTCACGATGATGGAATTGCCGAATATTTAATATAAAGAATTTATAACTGAATATCTATTTGGTGTTTAATCTCGATCCTTTTAGAGTAATTAAAGAACGGTACAGGATGTACACAGGGAAAAATTTTAATGTGAAACAATATTTACTTTTTGATTTTTTTTAAATTAATGTCAGAAAAACATTTTTTATATGAAAAAAGTTCATCAATATGACCAAATGTTATAGTACCATTCCGTTTTTTTCATTAAATTACTTTTTAGTTTGCTGCTTTATGTATTTGGAAAAACTTATGAAACTGCATATGAGTTCATAGATCTGAAAGAGTTAATAAAATCCTGTATATTATTATTTCACGCCGTCCTTCACGGTACGGCTATATATATACAAGGTGTTAAAAAAAAGGTTCAAGACTTTAAGGGCAGATCTTACTCGCGAAATGGAAGAAAAGAGTCCTAATACACATAGATCGAAAAATTAATATTGTCAGAGTTATAAACAATTCTGAGTTTTAATCTGAGATTATCTTATTATTTCTTCTTCCAAAAGAAGAAAAAAGAAAAATTCTGTAAACTCGAAGGTTTACCTCTACTTTATCTATTTTGTTTGTGGTAGCGAAGTATAAATAACAACGCGTAATATTTATTACCATATATTTGCAATGTACTGACTATACTAAAAGCATTTGTACACCAAAAAATTAACCCTTATCGTTGTATAAAAAAGTTTTTAAAACTATGCGACACACATGTAGCAAAATACATGTGTAGCAACGATCTGACTCGCAATATACCAGTTGACGGTTAAATCCTGAACTCTTTTCTAACACCCTGAATACAGAAATCTTTATGATATTCTAGAGTTTTTTTCTATTCTTCAATCACTACATCTTAAACTCGTTAGTATCCATAAAACAGTGTTCCGATCGCAATTTCCCTTAGTCACAGCGGAGTCTCTCACATTACTTTCATCGATCCGTTTTCGATTTACGGTTCGACAGGCATCGTAAATCTCGTTTCTTGCACAAAGAGTCGATCATCGCGAAAGCTGTTTTCCATTCCGTGCGGACAACAAATGCATTCCGCGCGCGTCCGGTGAAACTCGGCAATGTGTAACACGCGGGATATCGGACACAACGGTTATAACAAACAAATATATATGCGTGTCGCAGCCCGTTGTACATCACGTATCGGGCTGATTGCGATACACGCGCCATTTCTTCGTTTTTTGTTTTCGACACGATAAATTCCATCCGCCGGGGAACACACGACGTGAACACGCGCCTCGGCCGGCGGCTCGTGAAACGCAACGGACGATGTCCACACACTTTTTGGCCCCATCTATGGCCGCATGCGGACGGTTACGCGAATATTCGACCTTAGAATTTCTAATGGCGCCTCTGTGCAACACCTTCGACCCCCTTGAAATGTACCCACGTCGATAAGACGTCTTCCGATCGAAAAAAGTCCCAACGCGTACGGGTATTAGCAAATTGCTTGCACAACGAGAACGGTCGCCTGTCTGGCCAGTCAGTCTTCATGGAAATTTTCGACGGCAATCGTGAAAGGTGTTCTTATTTTAAAGTTTTTATTTTATTTTTAGGTGGTCTTTATAAAGACGTTTTTTTTAGATTGTTTAGCCGAACGGAGAATCTAATCGAACGGATGAAAATATCACTAGATTCAAGAATTTGAAACAATGTAGGATGTATAATCGACTTGATTTTTGTGAGTTTTTTTTATCTGTATGTTCATTGTTCTTTTCCCGACGTTGCTAAAATAATGACTGATAATCATTTGTGATATGCAAAAAGACGATGCGAAGTATTTGTATGTAAACCATGTTCATATTTTGAATTAAGACTGTAACTTAATGCCTGTGTGTTCAGGTTAATCAGTTTTTTAATACTACTGTATAATTTCTTGCTTTGTCTTGTTGTAAATAATAATTTGTTTTTATTATGTACCGAGTTCTTGCAATAAAGAAATTAAAAATAAGTGATTTTACTTTTCCTTTCGTTCACTTATGACATTTCAAATCGATATTTATGGAATACTGCTTTAATTTATCTGAATATTTTGTACTCTATATGCAATTTTTTACTGCCAAACGTATTTTAGATGATTTCCCGTTCATGTCACCAGATTATTTGGAACAAGAAGAATGAAATACGACATTGGATTATACTATTGAATTACAGATAAATATTGTACGCAATATTAAATGCAATATTATGTGCCTTTCTACTACTAATAAATTTAGTCATAATCTTACAAATATAAGCAATTGCTTGTTATACGTATTAACACTTTGAGTGTCACGTCACCCATATCTGGGTCACACGTAGATTTAATCGTTATTTATTTGATCATGTATAGTATTAGTAAATACACCCCAAGGTCTAATAGATGTAGTAAAAAAATGAGGAAAGTTACTGACATTATTAATTAAAGAAGGCAGAATTTATGGTTATATTCGTTTTGTATAAAAATTTAAAAAATTTGTCATTTTTAGCAAATGCGGCATGACACTCAAAGTGTTAATACTTTCGTCAAACACCGTCGTGGCGGTGAACGTGTTGAGTTAGATTAAAATGAAAGATCATTTATTTACTGAAAAAAGTCTATTGGTGTACTACTCGATACGTTTCAGTTTCGATGAGATGCACGAGTGAAGATAAACGATTTCTGGTGTTGACCTACATAGATCGACGACGTGATCGATGTCGGATCATTGTAGCGTCTCCTAAAGGATTCCGGAAATAAGAGAAAGTCTAGATAAACAGGCAGTTGTTGGTCAAACAACAATTAGCGCGGAAAGACAATGAATGTACGCGAGGACTTCGCGTTCTTCTAAATTGTTCAGGCGAACAAATATATTTTGCACACCCCCCCGATATCGATTATTTTATAACTCGCGAATCTCAGATTTCTCATTTCAGAATATTAAAACTAATTGAAGAGTACAGAAGAAAGCGCAATGACGGTTTTTTTAAAAATGAGATTACAGCGCCAACTGTTGGAGAGGCACTGAACTTTTCAAAGTACATAGGGCTGATTAGCATGAAAACGTAGTCAGTGAAAAAAGTGGTAAAATATTTTTTATATGAACTGTTAGATTATTTATATCCTTATACATGATTTCGAATATTTGTAGGATTTCAGAAAAACGTCATTTGCTTAATTACGTTAGTCAATGTCAAGTAATGGAAGAAACTTGATAAAACTTGTTTAATAGACGAAACGGTCTCTTGTAAAATTACCTAACAGAGACAATGCGCTTTCTTCTCTTGTACCTTTCAGTTGTGAAGATTTTTCATGAAAAATGAGACGACATTAACGTGTTTGAACTACCGCATGTCACATATGTGTGACGCACCAAGTCTCGGGAGTGACCGACATCGCATATGTGTGACTGCGACAAAGTATAATTTCCTTCATAATAACCTGTTACACGTCCGGAAATGTGAGATGAGTGTTATAATAGGTACACATGGCATATTTTTTGTTTTCGTTGCATTACAAGCGTCTGCTGTTGACTTGTTGAGTTTAAAGTCGATTCCGAACAACTCATATATTATTTCGAATACTCGATAGGCCTTTTTAACCCTTCGAGGCTTATACATTTCAGTGAAATGACACATTAAACTGAATATTTCATTATAATAATATGTATGATGTCAATTGTTGAGTTGTTTTAGTGCTTTAAGACTGCAGAATACGTAATGAAACATACATATTTTAATAAAATGAGATGAAGTGACAATTCATTCAAATATGTACATAGGTTTACGGTATACAATAAACAGCTGCGTCTGAACCAGTACAGTGACTCGTAGCACACGGTGAACGACTTTTTGAAAGGCATATATGCATTCATCGTCCTCAAAGGGTTAAATATAATCTACCTCTACGCGCACGTAAAACATATTAACCCTTTGTGGACAAGAACCTTTGTGACTGTCAGACTCCGATTAAAGCATACTGTTAATGGCATATAAATGAGACGTAAAACGTACTACAAATTTTTATTAGAAAATGTTTCACAATTACGTAAAGAAGACTTTAACAATTACGAAGAAATGAAAATGTTTTTTCCTTTGTAATTTTAAACATACCTGTATCTGACAATATTTGTAAATCTGTCAGACTCCGCATTAGTAGTTAAGGGCTAATAAAATTGTTAAAAATGTAGCGTGATTTGTGGTAGACGAGTTTCCAACCGAACGACGCCAGCGAACGCGTTAAACTTGATTGGATAACACTTCAAGTTCAATCCAACCGTGAAGAAACAGAGCGATCTTGAACTTCAACTAACGTGCACACGCTTTTACCAGCACAAACATATTATTCATAGTTGCACGTAAGCGTCGAAGCGAATTTCTCGCTCCTTTCCTTTCTCAGACGGACACGCGCCGTAACACGATTACACAGCAGAATTAAGAGCGAAACATCGACTTCACAGTTCTTCAAAACGAAACGAAAATCTTGAACTTGTACTAATACCTCGTGTAATCACATTACGGTCTTTAAGAAAAAAAATCCTGAAAGTTAACACAGTATTAAAAAAAAGTCTAAGACTTGAGAGTTTATTGTTATCTACTGCACCCAATTGTAAGATTTTGTTCTATACATAACCAGTACTCTGAGCTCTGTTGCCTTGGGAAAGCTATAATCATAACACAACCCGCATTGATTGCTGTGTGTCCGTGTAGTCGTAGTTGTCGATAATCGTGATTACTATAATAGCAAAACTTATGTACAATCAAACTGTTTGCAACTCGAAGAACTAGTCATAATAAACTGAATATACCTTATAAGAAATCGATGGACGAAAACGTGGTTCATGAAAACGGTTAGTCTACTATAAAATTTAATAAAAATTGTCCTGTGTGGATATTAAAAAAATTCTCCGAGATATAGCGTTCAGAGTGGATTTATGAAAACGAAAATCTGATAAATGAACATCGATTTTTTACCAATATTTTGACCTTCAAACTATTCTAAAATTTGTAAAGATTGATGTACGTATTTAGTTTTGCATAGTTCAAGCACTAACCCCACTTATAATAGGAGTTTTTCTAATTTTTAATTTCAGCCAATTTTTTCAACCAGTTTACTTCCCCGCTAAATAATTACTACAGTTTAGATAATAATAATGTACAAAAGTTCATGAATGCAGTAGAAACGTATACGAATAAGTATGCAAAGTTTTATAAAGATTTCTTGTTGTTTTTTTCAAATGAAAATTCACAAAATATACTCTCAAAATAGGCCGAGAAAATTTCCTAGATCCCCAAGTTTTCGTGCAATAGCCAAACGGGTAGTAATCGTCGCGCCATTGAGTTCAGACGTTCACGTTCGAGATTGTTCGGATAAGAGGGAAAAAAGTAACGTAAGAACGGCACAATGCCATGAGAAAAGTCAATGTCCGATGTGCGTTCGTGCGATCGCGCTCGACCGAACCGAACAAGTGCATGTCGAGAATATTTTTAGCGAATGCACTCGATTGTGTTCGGTGAAAGTTCGACTTTGCCAATATCGCGTATTTACGGATCTTCGCTGCAGTGAGACCCACTTTGAGCATTGAACGCAATTTTTAGTTAGCTATTTACAGTAGAACCTTAATTATTCGAACTACAATTAGGTAGAGAATAATTCACACTGTAACTACGTTTTACATAAAAATGATGATTTAGAATGTAAAATAGCTGGAGTATAGAATTAGGTACAGTGTCACAGATGATAATTTTAGCTTGTAACTATCATGGGATGATCGGTGTTCAGGTAATCGAGGTTCTATTATACTTTACTTTATTAGTTTTCCGAGAAGAAACATAATGATACGAGATATCTAACATATGAACTGAAAGTACAGGCATTGCTACTAAGAATATAAATATTATATTCTATTGAATATAAAGAGATCAACAAGGTTTGGTTAGATTAGATTGGGTAAGGTTCGTCACGATTGGGATCACTGTATTTTGGGCACGGCTTGACACTTTGCTGACTGGCAATTTTAAGCAAAAACTATTCCGTGCAGCCGGCTATGTACGTTCTGACATGAAAACACGAGTTAACTCGTGACCGGCAAACAAACTTTTGGGCACGAAAACATGAGTTTACTCGTGACTGGTCCGTAAAGTGTTAAAACGCAATAGGTGATGCGTATAAACAAATCGTAGAATATTAAGGGTTCTCGCTAGCCGTTTTCATAAAAAGTGGATTTAAATACTTATATTTTATCTTAGTACCTGGAATTCCTGGAAAGTTAACAGTTTTTTGAATAGCATTTTTTATTTATACTGCTTCTGCAATAGACAAAAATATATCGAAGACTGCTAATTGAAAGAATCATGGAACGCAGGGAACAGAAAATCTGTATCTCTCGTATACAACATATTAACGATACGATTAAATGGTACAATTGCCAGCATAAAGTAATGATTCAAATAATTCTTACTTTCTCATCCCGTGAGAGAAATTCCCACATCGGAATCGCGGAACCAGCGACGCACGTAGCATGGTACTCCAGTGTTAAGATAACAGCGAAGAACACAAAAGTCCTCGAATTCCTCATTTCTAACGTTTCACTAGTCTTCGATAGTTTTACGAACACACTTTTCACACGTCCCGTTAAGCGTGTTCAATCTATCGGCACAGATCGAGTCGGCGATTCAAGAATAGACAAAAAAAAGAATACGTTTACAGAAAACACCGACTATGCTTTCAGAAGTATAACCGGAATAACTTTTGTAGAACGTTCTGAAATAAGGAGTATTCATTAACCGAAGAAATATCGGTTGTAGATTGAATTCACGTGGATCTCAAAGGGCGAAATAACAAAACGAACCACTCTCGTTGAGTGCTCTTTGCAAACTGGTTGGATTCCCCTTGGCTCCTCGTTATATGTCGTATGCCAGTGACGTCACGCAGCTCCGATCTCCCCACCGCCGCTCGCAGGAGCAGAGTCCACTTGATTTCAGTGTTTACGTCTTTCCAGGATATCACCGGGTTAATAGAAACTTTCGTGCGACAAAAAATGCTTTTACGTAGTCTGTGTCCGGTTGATCGCATAACGAAATTTCGTTGTATGAAAACGCAGACCCCGTCAGGTTTTTACGCGTTACGTTATCGAGAACACAACGTTGACCTTTGAGTAGGTTTCAATTCAATCAATCTGTCGGCATCAGAGTTCTGGAATTCAAGGTATTAGGTTGATCGGAATGTTCTCTTGTTTTCTTTCGAAGGAAGCGAATCAATCTTTTTAAAAGATACTACTGCTATTTAATCTTGAATGTAATGTCTATTATTACTGACGACCTTCCCCTATCTATCTGGTGATTCGTGTATATATCTCCTTGGCATAAGAGGTCTTGCTTTTACTATTGAAATATTCTTTCAGTGCCTTCGCGACTGTTCGACGTAGAATTTTTTTCCGTCAAAAAGTTTTGTCAGATGGTGCACTGTCAGACTATATGGGCGATGACTCATTGCTTCTAATCCTAGTTCACTCGACTTTTGCTGAGTTCTTAACGATGCATGGGGTCGGGCGTTGTCATGGTGGAATACAACTCCCTTCCTATTCGCCAATGCTGGACGTTTTTCTTGAATTTTTTCATTGAGTCTGTTCAATTGATCACAGTACTTCTCGGTTGTGATCGTGTCGACGGATTGCAGCAGTTCATAATGTATTGGTCCTTTAATATCCCACCAAATACAGAGCATTCTCTTCTGCTGATGAATAAAAGAGGCTGATTGTTCGGGTTGACAGTAAACTCATGTCCTCTTGATATTGTTATATGTTATCCACTTCTCGTCGCCAGTTACAAATCTGTCCAAGAATGGCTGTGTACGATAACGACAAAGCAGTGGTGATGAAATTCTAGTCCGATCTGCCAAGTTCTGATCTGTGAGATCATGCGGAACCCATCTAGAGAGCTTCATGATGAATCCAAGCCGATAAACATGCTCCACTATCGTTGGTTGTGCTGTGCCGAGTTCTTCTGCGAGCTCTTGCGTTCTTATGCAAGAATTTTCTTCTAATTTGATCCGAACAATATCATCTACGGCAATTCAGGTTCATACGTAATTTTGTCGCAACGCTTTAGATGTGTTAATATTTTTGTTCGATAGTATAGTTTTTAAAAAGAGGAACAAAAGATGTTTAATCAACATAGTTTCTAAAGTGAACTCTTCAAGCGTTACAGGCACTTATAAGTGTTCGTAAATTTTATACGGTAACCCTACGCCACGTGCGGAAACTCATTAGCATATCTAATAGACACGGTTACTAAACGCCCATGTGCGTTTTTCGCACGGACTAAAGAGTTAATTGTGAAACCTATGTCGACTAAGCA
The DNA here is from genome assembly GCA_916610135.2 of Macropis europaea. Lineage (NCBI taxonomy): Eukaryota > Metazoa > Arthropoda > Insecta > Hymenoptera > Melittidae > Macropis > Macropis europaea. Next base: position 15,219,491 of record OU744345.1, on the reverse strand, counting down.
TTTTTTCTTTCTTTTTGTAAGTACGACATGCGTAGAAGTCTTAGACCCCTTTTTCTAATACTCTATTTTGGGGTATGTAGATATGAAAAGATTTATTAAGTTGGTGCATACAAAATGTCTGATTGCTATCAATCTTTAAGTTTAGTAGGAACGTTTCAGCTGTATTTGTACATTAATTGAATATCAGTGCACTATACGATGCCTTGATATTATGGTGACATACTGCTGAAACATCTTTATTCAAAAGTTTTCTTTTTTAACTTTTAAATAGAGTTCAAAGTTGACCTCACTGGAAATGAACTTCGCGTTTTTTACTGTTTTGCAATTAAATGAGCTCGGATATGAAATTTACTACATCCGCCTTGTTCGATTTATTGCCCACCGATTGTCATTTTTTAAACACATTTTTAAAAAAAAACGAGTTAGAAGTAAAAGCACCCATTGGAAAGTTCATGAATTCCAGAAATCAAGAATTTTAAAAAATTGAATTTATCAGCTGCAAAATGCATACATGTAGCAAATGAGTGGAGCTTATATCGATTAAATGCTGTTTTTTTTTTCAAAAAATATGGTGGTTTAATTATTATCATACGAATCGAACGTTCCACATGCACCGACCTTATTGAGAACGAGTTTACGATGACACGCGAAGAGGAAATCGTGAGATCTCGTTAGGGAGCCGCTTGGAAAGAAATTAATCTCGTTCATCCGGTTCTTCCAGCCATTTCAGGTCCATCGAATTGCGTTCTTCAACATTCCACATTCTCCAAAGTTCTTTGAACGCTAATACGATTCCGAGTTCAATGAGTACCCGTATGTACACGTAATAAAGTAAGCTGAGGTACAGTTGTTACGTTTTATGATTGACAGAATAAATGTGTGCGTGAAGAACGTTAACGGTACGAAAAACATAGTTAAAAAAATGTAATAAACATGTTTACTTTAACCTGTTCGGTCACTGTTGACATTATTTACGTTTTATTTTCGCATAATGCGTATGCGGTTGTTTTGAAGAATTTCCGTGACGTAGGTCATTGATCGAAATGCCAATTAATATTATGAGAGACGTCTTTCACCGTTTTATGGCATAGTTGCTTGGAATTTCGACGCAGAAGAAAGTGTGCATTTTATAATGACCCTCATTAATATTAAAACACTGGCGCAACTGTCGTATAATTTATTTAAAAATTTATCTTGCAATATCTAAGAGCATAAAGGTAATGACTAGACTGCGAATGTTTATGCAATTTAACATGTCGAAATTGGTGCATGATGGATATTTAATAACTTAGCAAAATAAAAATTATATATTTTGAACATTTCAAAGAGCAAATGCTGTCTTGTTGAAGCTTCATTTATTTAAGTGCATTAAATTAGAAGATATGGAAGTGTATAAATGTATATTTGCATAAACATTCGCAGTCTAGTAATGGCTGGACAATGTATAATTACAAATTGATTTCCTCTCCATGTCTATTCGAATAGTTGTCTATACACTAGAAAACTGCTGGAGAATTCGTAACGTTGTTTGAAAAGCTACACGAAGGGAATGTTAATTAGAATTGACACCAATTATGTACCTATGGTGGTATGAATAAAATTACAGTGTTTGTTTGCCTTGGCCAATAAACACATTATACAGAATTTTTCGTTTATTTCTGTCACCTTAATGTCTCCGTTATTTCAGACAGTACAATAAATATTGAGGACCTTTTTCCTCAAGGCCACTTGTTTCCGAGTTTCCAATGTCATTGACATCCTTTTTATAGTATTTTTTCAGACACTTTTTTCTTATCACATTCTTGAGGAAGAATGGAATTTGTGCATGCATGATATGTTGACCTTCAAACGACCCTGAATGAAAAAAATCATGGTAGTTTCAGGAAAACCAGAAAATTTGTCGCATATTTTCGCTAAATGTATTTATTACAAAATTTTGTTATAACAATAAAATAATATAATGATATATAAATATAAATATTTTTTAGGAATACCGATAAGTATGTATACAGCTGAAGTAGACAACTGTTTTTATCGTATTGTAGTAAAAAAATATAAAATAATAGCTGCTACACATACGTCAGCGAAACAGAAAATCTGTCTTCATTCTGAAAAGATCGATTTACGGTCTCAGGTTGCTGACATACTTGTTATGTACAAATACAGTAGAAACACTCGAATTAGGACATTCAAGGTCGTCTCATGATGCGTAGCGTAGTTTCTCCTCTTTTCCTTTCGTGTATACGAAAATGATATATGAGTGACAGAAAAATGCATATAAAGTATCGGACGTTAGGAGAAAAAGTATCAATCGTATTGAAAAAGTTAGCAATCATTTTGTATTCCACTTTATGACTTTGAACGTTGGTAAAAATATATAGAATCAAGCGGACCTTATTTTGATTAAAAAATGTCAGTTCAATCATTGCTGTACGAAATAGACATCGCACACGCATCAATCTAATAATTTCAGAGAGACTGCTCGAAATCGGTTACGTTGTACGTAGTACGTCAGGTGATCCGTGAAGACATAACGGACAACCGCAGATGAAAAATGATGTGTCGCAAGTGGAACGACGACACTTTTCTACGGGGTTGATCAACGTGAGAATCGAAATACCGCAAAGTCGTTTTCGCGGATCGGCGCAGGTGGATGGAATAAGGAACCTTGCATTATTCGTGCAGCTAAACATCGACAATGCGAACGTCGACGTTTGTTACCGCAATCAGCGACGTTCCAGGTAATCTCCTCGACTATCTCGTGGGCTCGTTGCACATTTAACAGTCAGCATGCAGTCATCCGACTGTTATGTCATTCGGATCCTACGAGAATAGAGCGGTGCCAAAGGTTCTCAAACCGTTCGATCACACATGGTAATCGAGAGACATTTTAAATCCTTGTTTTACAGTAACGAGACACATTCAAAACACGGGTATTTTAAAACCTTGCTTTACAACATCGAAATATCCCCAGGAAGCAGGCATTTTAAACCTTTAACTTACGACAACGAGACACACTCAGAACATAGGCATTTTAAACTCTAAAGCCAGTGTTCCACTCTGCGAGGCAGCCTCACAAGGCAGCGTGGTGGTGGAACAGCGGGACAACCCGATATTATCTCGCTCGATAGATTCGTAGTATCACAATGTGCATGGCGCCTTGTGTTTGTTCACACCAACACGAAAAATTTCCGCTAAGACTGCGAAATTATAGCGATTTTTTTCGCGGTGGACTTATTTCACTCACCAAGGCGTTTTATTCGCTACTGCTCTAAATTCGAGATTTAAAAACAATGACTAACGTAAGAGAGTTAATAGAAATTGTTAGAAATTATCCTATTTTATATGACTTACCACATGAAGATTAGAAAAACGTAAAGAAGAATGACAAAATATGGATTGAAATTGTAAAAGAATTAAACGAAAGTGGTAAGTGTCTGACATTATGGTTATGTTTTTACTATAGTACTAATGATAATTAGTAATACGAGCAATATTAATTATTTAGTTATAAACAAATAATTACTTTATTATTACAGAAACAAACACTCGCTTTATTCGCAGCGGCGGCGAAAATCTCGTGTGTATACGTATATGTATGCGTAGTTTATAATGCGTCATAATACACGAGAATATCTCAGCGAAAATGTGCTGATAAGCAGAAAAGTAATTTAGCAAACTTTAAACTATAATAACTTCTGAATTAACAAGTTTAGGGCATGAGTACCTCAGAACTTTTTTGTGGAGATTAAAGAACTGCATCGAATAGTCCAGTCAAAACAACAGGGTTCTATTTAGAAAAAATATGCAATTGCATTTTCCAGGTGCACCAATGCATAAAAATGCATAAAATCATTTCCATATTATGCATCATTGGATACCATCTAATTTTGACTCATAGCATTTTTATCTATCTCTGACCGTTTGGAAGATACAGCTTGTGTCAGTTACGTAGGAGTTCCTGCATACTTCGACGTGAACAAACGCGTGAATTTCGCTGCCGTTACCGCTACGAATATTTCGTTGCTGCTGCCTCCGCGAATATTTTGCGTCGATCTGGGGGCTCCTTAACAATTTAGTCTTGAACTTTACGGTTTTCAATAGTACATATGATCATACAGGAACTCCCAGGTATTTCTTCGTCAGTGCATTAGTAGGAATAGGTCTGCGATGTTTACATCTACGTAGTCTGCTTTTTGCGAGCTGTGTTTACTACCGGAGGTCGTTGAATGCATTGAATGTAACTTCAGCCAGATCTATTCTTATTTTGTTTCACAGTAACCGCAAGTCCGTTGCCGTTCCCTTCGTATTTCGTATTCTGTTATAACTTTTTAATGAGACTTCAAACGACCTATCTTTGTATAATATTTTTGTCTTCTTTGTACCCATAGAATGTACTGGCAAAGTTTGGCCAGAACAAACTGGGACACCATGTATAGCACAATGTATTTATTGTCGAATGTCCTACAAAGCTGTTGGAGAGTCTGACCTACGCTCGTTCCGCATTCTTCGGATGGTATTACTATATCGTGGTGAGAAACAGGATGTTACAGCTTCAGTAGCGCTCGTTACGTCATTTCAGTTCTGTCACTTTTTACTAATGAGATATATAATCAATTTTGTGTTAACACTCAATTATATAGCTTAAAAACACGAAAATATTCTCCCTCGTAAATAAAAGACTTTTAACGGCGATATTGACTGTTCTGTAGATTCTCAAAGAAAAAAATACAATTCTGTTCCCGCAAAAGTTCAGGTATAGACAACAAAGTTTTCTACACAGCAAGCTGCAGAAACTCTGCGACCGTTTTTCTTCGGTCATGAACCGTAAAACCGTTTTTGGCTTCAATTTAGATGTTAAATTGCTCGAGTAAAGATGCTGCACAATTTATTCGTTGAACTGATTCATTGCTTCGTTCTGTAAAATACAGAAATTGTGTTCGTTCTGCTGAAGATAGACAATATATTATTCTATTAACATAACGGTCGATTGATATGAAACGATCACTGGATGATCTAACAGCAACGTGCATTTTGTACCAATGAATCGTAGAACGGAATGCAGGACGATAAACCGGAAATGAGCACCGCGGTAAACCGAAAAAGGGAATGGAAATTGCTTCCGCTTCTCGTTGTAACGTTCGGACAGTCATCCGACACCGAGAGGTGTGGAATTCGTTCCGGTTGACGTAGTAGCTGCCGGACGTTCAAAGCTTCTCCAACGAAAGAATTGCGACGAACAGTATCAGCTATGAACATAGATATTCTCGTTACAAGCGTGGATTAGGGACATGAATGTATATCATCCTCAAGTTGCAGGACTTAACTCTGGATCTTCTTGTAATGGAAGGATTAAAATTCAAAATTCCCAGGGTTGAGGGATCCAACAATCAGACCCAAGATCAGACCACCCTGGTATCGAGAGATCTTAGTTTTGATCACCACTGTGTCAAAGGACCCAAGATCAGACCACACCGGTGTCGAGGGATTCGCGTTCTGACTGTCACATGGACAATGCACTTAAGGCCAAACCATCCCGGTATCGATGAACTCGAATTCTGATCACCACAAGGTTAAAGGATCAGATTCAAGGCTACCCCTAGTTCTAGGAACTTAATCGCAATCCCTCCAAGTCGAAGGTTCCAAGTCAGGATGACCGTGGGTCGAGAGATTCGAGTTCGGACCCCTCAGGCTCAAGAATCACAAATCTGGAGCACGCCGGGATCGAAGGGCCCGAGATCGGATGACCCTGGTATCGATAGGTCCGAGATCGGACCCCTCAGGGTTGAGGGACCCTTAGATCCGTCAGTAATGATGGGTTTCGACTTGAAGCGGTCTAGATTCAGGGCCCTCGACACGGGGGTGGTCCAGACTCGGACCCCTTGATTTCAAGGTGGCCCGAAATTGGATACCCCGATCTCGGGGTGGCCCGATATTGGACCGCTTCACTTTGGGGTGACCCAGACGGAAATTCTTTTGACTTCAAGGTGGCCCAGAATTGAGTCCATTGACTTCCGGGTGACCCAGAATCGAACCCTTTTACTTCGGGGTGTTCCAGAATCGGGGTACCTTAACCTTGAGGTGCCCCAGCATCGGCTCCCTTGGCTTCGGGGTGGCTCGAAATTGAGTCCCCGAAATTAATATCGAAATAATTATTAATAATTATTATAAAAAATCGTTATTAATGATTGTTTCAGGAAATAAAAAATAAGCACATATTATACACCTGTTTTTGACTGCTATGTTTTTTTATTTCCCCTCAATCGCCATGTTCGGAAGCGTGAAAGAATACAAGAATCTGAGCAATGTGTTAGGTCATTGCTCGTTAGGGCCAAACCTACTTTTAGTATAGCATTCTGTACGACTAAGTCAGCATTAATATCGTGAGTTGCTTTCTTACGATGACGCATTCGGTTACACGCAACGAAATCGGAAGGGGACCATAAAAATAGTTCAATGCTGACGTTTTCGACTTCGGATTTCACAGTTTCCACGAAGAACGTCAGCGTAAATGCGTATTATAACGATCATCCGCGATTTTCGAAATATTTTTTAAAGAAGATCATCGAGATATCCTGGAACGATGTATGTTGCTGCGTCATTGGCATGAAAACGAATCAGGCAATGACAAATGATTTTTTTATATTCCTCTCTTGTTATTTCATGTGTAATTAAACTGTACATTACATTGGAATAGATCAATCAATTCGTATGTTCGTCCAACAACGTCCGATCGACAGAAATTAGTAAAACAAGTTCACATTGAAATTAACAGAATGTCGTAGCATAATAATGCGATGGCAAAAACAAATTTTTGGTATAGTCCTGCAACCTAATAAAAATTATGTAAATTAAAAAAAATAGTAGACAGATACACGCATGCAACCGTTTAATGTCACCGTGTGGCGACTTGGCGCCAGACGGACCGAAATGACATACGATTTGTTGTTGGTAATGGTGTCAGCGGGCACAATGATTATGCATGAAACTTTTTGACACGGGAATGCGGCGATTCCCAGGAATGCAGAATCACCGCCCACGGAACAATGTTACGATTGATTAACGAGCGACAAAGTATGGCTGGGAATTCCGCGAGATCAGCACATTTTATCGGTGTGGCAATTTGTTAAAAGACGAGCCGAATTTTTTCAGAAAGGCTTCAGAATCCGCTCATTTCATGTATCTGTACATTTATCGTTTGGGTGCAATTAGATTATCTCTGAGAATTCCTTATTCGACCACTGAAGCTTATCGAAAATTATACGGAATAAATTACAATGAAATAAAACCATCAAGAACACACGATCAAGTTATTTATCGATGATTTTCTCTACCATCAAATTTTAGTCCCTTAATTTGAATTCGTTAATATATTCGTAACCTACGTGTTATCTGATCTCTTCTCGTGATATGAAAAATTGATGTTTTACGCAAATTCGCGATACGTATAGACCATTAAATCAATGTAACGTAACGGCCTGTAAATTAGTTGTATAATTAGTTTCCCTTCATTTAACACGTTGATTGTCACGGAGGTCATCGGTGACCGGCACCTAAAATTTTATTTAATTAAATAACCATTGATTCTGATAGTACTCTGAGCAAATTTAATATTGGAACATTGACGAAGGAACACGTGTACGCGATTGCCGAAAGATGTATGAATTTACTTTTCGCGATGGTCGAAGACAAACTGTTACTCTTTGAATGCTTTTCACAAATGTTACTGGTTGACTGATTTTTCACAAAAGATGATGTCGAGTGTCCGAATGTGATGCTCTGTACGCTGACGAAGCGCGCTGATTGTTTTTCGTCCGAAACATTTGAATTTTTCAATCGGCGTGCCTCTTGAGCATCGCGACTACCTTTCGATGCGCCTGTAGCGCGCAAGTTTTTCTGAGGAGGATGGGGTGACACTTGCAAGGACGTGAGGACGTCGGAAGTTTGGCAACGCCGCGGTTTTTCCTCGAAATCAAACGCTCGAGCACGAGTGGCGTCTTGGCGTACCGTTTGTAATTCACCCTTCGGAATCGCCGAGTTTTATGACCTGGATTGGCTATTGAGGACGAGACGGAGCAGAAATTCTGAGTCCTTTGTCAGGAAAAAGTTAATTTGTCAGTGCCGGCAATACTCTAAAACGTCTTCACTCAAAAATAGCCTTTTTGTCGCGAAGCTATCATAAATGTACCAAAATGAAATCTTTGCGTGTTTTTATCCTGTCGGACGGAACAGCAAGAGATAAGCATTCTTCAGTTTTTAATACAAACTCGTAAAATTTAGAAGCGACTAAAGTGTCCTAGTGATGTATCTTTGAAAATATGGATCCGCGACAGGTTAGGGCAATTATATTTTATGAGTACAAAGGTGGACTTGGTGCAGCTGAAACGGCAAGTCGAATAAATAATCGATTGGGGGAAGGAACCGTTTCTGAAAGAACAGTCAGAAATTGGTTTGAAGAATTTCATTCTGGTGTGGAATATTTTGTAAATGAGACACGCGAGCGACCGGATAAGTTTGTTGGATTATGAAGTTTTACGACGATCGGTGGAATCTGATGTTCGCCAAACTACACGAGAACTCGCTCAGAAATTCGAAGTCTGTCACATAACAGTCGAACGAGGTTTGCGAGAAATCGGCAAAGTTAAAAAACTTGACCAGTGGATATCGCACGAATTGTCAGAGGCAAATAGGCGGAATAGCTTCTCTGCAGCTTCTGGATCGTGTGGTAACGAATGAAAAATGGATACAATACGACCACGGACGAAGATCTTCATCATGGTTGAATGCAGGTGATTCTCCACAATCGGCTACAAAAGAAGGTATTCATTCGAGGAGACTCATGCTATCCGTATAGTGGACACAAAAAGGAATTATTCGTTATAATTTTTTAAGAACTGGAGCTGAAAAATACTGTGCTGAATTTACGAACACTGCATGAGAAATAAAAAAAAGTGCAACCAGTATTGGTAAATCGGAAAGGTGTGTTCCTTCTGCATGACAAGTTATAATATAATATAAGATTTTCATTTATTCAGAAGTGTTTGGAAAATAAACGATTCACAAGTAAAGTGCTTTCAAAACACTTCTATGTTTACTCACTTCTACTATAAAGGCATAAATGCTTTAAGTTAGTTAATCGTTGAAAAAGATGTACGGTAATGTCCAATGAGTGGTCGCGATGACATCCCCACCAGTTTCTGGAACTGGCCGCTCGGTGCTCCGAGTTTGCATTTCGGGAAATATAATATAAACATAGAATGTATTTCATTCTATCTCACTCGCTCTCAATGTGTCTCACTGTCGGCCCCCTTGCACGCGAACTCGAGCGAGCCGGAAAGAGATGCTACCGGACAATTCCCGGAACACTTACCTGCCTCGATAGTTGTCTCGATTAGGTCTCACGCCTGCGACCACTAACCGGGCATTACTGTATATGTTACAATAAAAGTATCAATTTTAGTAAGTGTACCTATACATTTACTTACGATTTTGAAATAAGTATAAAATTAAAACTACTATTTCTAATAAATGTATACACTTACTGGCAAATGTATACACAGACGTCATTACAATGATTGCAAATGCAATTCTTATGAAACTGCATCGTCAAGGATGATTAATTTTGGCAAATGTATACACTTAGTAAATACTTTTGTAAAAGGATATTAAGCATATTAATTCTTTGCGAATTACATATTTGGTTTGGTCGGGTTAGCTAGGTTATATCGATTATGAAAGGACAAGATGATTAATACTTTCGTTAGCACTTACTATTCTAATTAACTAATTTAACTAAACTAACCTAACCAATTGTTAACAAGATTTACAATTTGCAAAAAATTTGTATTGATTAGTGTTAATATTTATGGTTTTTCTAAAATGTTTCAGTAACTGTATTCATATACTAATAAATGTATACATTTACTGATGTTGATACGTTTATATCAAGCTGGCACAAGCCGATGCTAACTATTTTGATTAGATAAAATATCAAAAGACGAAACAATTACATATTTGAACTTCCCCATTCAAAATGGCAATTTCATATGCACCAATCCAACAGTTCTTCCTTTTTGAGGATTTCTGTCGTCTTTCCTCGATGATGGTTCTCAGAAGGAACATAAACCGTCGATTACAACAGGTTGAACAGATATGTATCTATACGCGCGTTTTAAAATGTTATATTAATAATTCTATGGATCGCGGAAGTTTCCTAGGAAACAGGTTTCTCTGTCCTATCGAAGTTTCGTTTCATACCCGATTCTATGGTCCGTTTAAGAATTCCCTGTGTGCGTACGTCTAACGTGGAGCAAGAATGAAAGTCGGGTTCTCGTCTTGTCTTCGAACGGTTTTGCATATGAGTGCAATAAATTTCACGATAAACCTCGGATTCCGAAAGCATGTAACAGTACGTCTGGCGACGTCACGCGTAGTAACCTACGCAAATCTTATCGGTAGTGGCATTCCAAATTCAAGGAATTCCTTCCTTTTACCACGCGGCTTTGTCGGCTAGACCTACACGAAATGGTCATCAGAGACAGGTATTGGGTCTCGTCAAATAATGACTCGAAATGAGATGACATAGGATTATATGTAGTTTGTTGGGCAAAGTTAAAGTGGAGATCCACGATGAGATACTTCACGAGATTCTCCTCTCACGAGACAAAAATCTCAGCAACAACTAAAGGTAAATAATGGAATCGGTCGTGAGAGTTGAGATTTTGGAAAATATATCAGGAAACATGTCTCATGAGAGCCTAATTTTGTAAAACTAATGACTCACCGTGTAGACGTAAAGGTGCAGATCCACGATGAGACAGAAATTTCGTGTCTCACATGAGACTTTACATACATGTACATGTATTGTAGAGGTCCTCTTAACTACATGACAATCCGCAAAGATTTTACGAAATCTAGTTGCCTTGATAATTTTTACAAAGCTTTAGTTAAATAACAAATCCTATGTTATTCATTTTATATCGATTATCTTATAGTTTTAGTTTCGTAAGTTCTTGGCTATTTGTTTTTCTGTGGTAGATACGCTCATTTATTTATTTTATGTGCATATTGTTCAAACCAATTAAATATTGTATAGGTGATAATAGCCATCAAAGTGTTAACATCAACATCAGTCGGAATTTTATATGAATTAGTTATTTTATTCGATTACATTTGATGCGCCGGTTTACATACAGCACCGTGATATTCAACATGTTAATAATATTTAAAAGTACAATATAAAAGCCTGTACTGTTCCAGTATGTAACCTAAGACGACGAAAATTGACATGTTCCTAAAAATTAGGCTGCCAAGAGGGTCATACAAATTTCTAAAAAGCAAAAGAACATTGACCAAAACTTCATTACAGTTTTATAACCTTACGTACTGTCAACCACATCAAACAGTTTCGTTCGAACAGCAGCTATACATCACTCTGGTGGTTCCCTAGAGATCATAAATTATTCGGTAAACAAGTGGCACAATAAGGTTTACGACATATGTACGTAAACTTGTTCTAATGCAGTTTCGTTTAAGCCTGCGCATACAGGATTGTAAATAATTGCGCACGATGATTCATGCTGAAGAGAGATTGCACTTGTGATCCTATTGTCTCTCTCAAGATTGCTGACACCATTCATGTAACCCCGTCATGGTCATCCGGAGCGCAGCCCCACTCCGGCCTACCCCCAATCCGCGTCCATTTCTCCTCGCGCAGGTTGTGATCTCGGTATGTCGGTAACTATCGGTAAGTACGACTTTTGAAGAAACGGACACGTAATAAGAATAATAATCTTTTATGTATGACATCAGCTTTATTCAGACATTACATATCTACTTTGATATACATCATTTGTTATATAGAAACTTAGCGGACAGTTCCAAGAATCTTGAAAGTCAAAAATAATACGCAAAAAAGACGTCAGTCGAAGTAGCGGTCAATGCCTCCGTTGCAATGTAGTGCCGCCGACTTGGCATTGGTGGTAGGAAAACGAATGAGCCACAGTTGACTTGCCAAAAAAGGGAAATTTATTTTCTATACAACTACATGGAGTACAATCCCAGATTTTAAAAAATAACATTAGATAAATGACCACCATTATTCTGAATACGTTAGTCAATGCGCTTACGTACATTCTGCATCACTTTCTACAAAGTGTTTACATCGCTCCGACTTCTTGTTCAATACCGTTCTTTACCTCTTGCAAATTACCAGGCTTGTTAACACGATCCACATCTATCTTTAACATTTTTTTTCTAACTTCAACCAAAAAAAAGATATGGCTTGTTACAGTTGCGTGAATCATTCTATATAAAAAATAACTATTCGTATTACGTGACTGTTTCTTAAAAAATCGTGGTTACTGATTGTTACCGACGCACCCAGGCCACAACATGCGTGAGGAGAAATGGACGCAGAGTGGGTGTAGACCGGAGTGGGGCTGCGCTCCGGATGGCCATGACGAATGTAACCTTATTAAATCCTAACCGTATACGTATGCACAAGCTCAACTAGGCTCTATCTATGTAAGGACATTGTGTAACAGGAATGTGTTAAAACATGTGTAAGAAAATGCAACGTCCAGGCCATCTGGAGAACGTCGCCTGTCATCGCCATTGGGGGTGCCGTGCGTAGGCTCTCAATAGATACGTCGCAGGCCAAGGGTTTTAGGCAGCGACGGATCCGAAGACTCTGGCGTCGTATCGGCCATAAATTAAAAAACTCTCATGTAGCTTTGCTGCATGTAACGGTTAGAGAACGTTTTCTTTAACGATGAGAGTCAGTCTTGGACTACCCTCGTTCAGCGACAGAACGCTTTTCAGTGCGCTAGCCAAATCCTGTACCGGAATTTTAGAGACAAAAATCAAGTTTTTTTTTTAGTATACATATTAGAAACTTATACATTTTGTGTTTTATATGGCAGTTGCAGTTTTTATGACTTGCACCGAAAAAAGCCTGCATCAAGTGCTGTGCTCTGCACATTCTAACTCCTGCGCCGCCATTTTGCTCTTTTTATATTTTAATATTCAAAATTGCTAGCAAAACTGCACTTTAATAAATAAAGAAAATCACTCTTGCAGTTATCTATCATTTTGAAGCCTCCAAGGTGACAATACTCCTTTAATCCACGAGTTATGTACTGTCAACAAGGCATCACAAGGATGTTTTTGATATTCTTTCTGTTTATGTAATTCAATCCGTATCCATTACGCCCATTAGTTCCCCCTGTTTATTCTGCAGCGTAATATTGAAACTATGTATAGCAGAGACGTCTACACTAGGCCGTCCAAGGTCAGACTCCTGCACGCAATGTTGATTATACATTTTCTTTGCGATGTTCAATTTTCACAGTACCCTTTCAGTCGTACATTCATCGTCACATTCGGAAAATAACAAAATTGTTGCACTACGGGCGAAGAAATGACCTTGACTGGCCATATCCAGACGTTTCTACGGTAGCATGTATTTTTTCAAAAACTGTTTGAACTGTTCACAGTGTCAAAGAGAGTCGCGATAAAATATTCGTATGAAACTCGAGGTTCATAAATATCCGGAAAATTTGCACAAAAATGTAATCGAAAGTCAAGAACTTATTACGCAATTTCACAAAAATTATGAGGCACGGATACCTGACACAAGCCATACGGGGGCGTATGATCGATTTGCATATTTTTTCGTCGAAGGAGAAATAGTTGACGTGAACGGTAAAATATCTTCGTGTGGGCCGAAATTTAAATGTAATTTAAAACTAGTTTAATGGAGTCCCAATAGAGGGGCGCGTCTTGAATCTCGAGGCGTTCCTCCGTTTACGTCAATGTAGAGAATATCAAAACGCCGTAAAATGTTAAGCCGGCGCCGTTTTGTCGGGCAACGAATCGATTTTATGGATATGTGATTAGAGTTTCGAATATTTGCTTTCGAAAGCGTGTGAAAGAAGTTCTTCACTTCCACGCTTCTCCTCCTGCTATGGCACCACGTAATATGAGGAGTCACATGTCGCATATCTGATCTAACATTATCGACATTTTTTTTTTATTTTGCGTGTATGATTGAATATACGCGTAGCAATAAATAAAAGGAAAGAGAAATTAAATTTAACGGAAATCCATTCGGTGCTACCGTAAAGCAGATATTAAAATATTAAAGCCATTAGAATTATGATAATGCTACCATTGATATTAATTGTATCTCATTCGGAATATCTTATGATGTTTTTTTATCATTTATACGTCATTTAAGAACGTTGCCTTCATACATCATTGGCCAGTCTTCGGAGACGAATGAAACAAATCGTAAGCGATCAGTGAACGATAGGAGGCAGGCGCCAGACGCCGTCAATGTATGTCGTACGTCCACAAGAATTTATTATGGACCATAATCTAAAGCTACTTTAAAATCCTAGACATTCCAACGTGTTATTCAATATTAACAATACAGTGAAACCTTTGATAAACCTGAATCCAGTAAGAAACTTGTTTAGTGGAAAATTTTCATGGATTAACATGCGGCCTATGAATATTTTTTCTTCTTCTCGTAAAAAGTGTAACATTTTTGTACAATAAATAGACACATGTTGTAAATATAAAAATATATTTCACAGTTCAAATTTGGTACAATATTAACAATTGTATGCCCTTATAAAGCGTTCTGATATTCAAATAGTGTTAATAAATGATTTATTATTAACAAATTAGAAACTTGTACGGTTTCATTCCACTATACTTTTAAAAGATTATTGCATTACGATTACGAGTTAGTACGTTCTTGCATAATTTATATTCACGATTTAATTTTATTGTTAATCTTACGCTTATTAAACAATCAACAGATTGGCAATATTAATATAGTTTTAACGACGGCCGTAAGCATGATGCGATTGGTGAGCTGTAATAGAAATAAAGGAGCATTAATTGTTTTTATCCCAAAATTACTTATACAAATAGCTCTGACAGACTTACGTTTATAAAATTCTGAAAAATTTACATTGGGTAAGAGAGAATGAACTTTTTGTAAAACTGTAGCTTTTGAAGCTAAAGTAGCATTTGTATTCCATATCTACAAAAAAAAAAGAGTTATACTGTCAAATATACAGTTTGTACTTCTCTTTTATAAACTTTGTAGTTCCTAATGTATTGAAATATTACTTGAATAAGATCTTCTCTGTCCCTAATAGACACAGTTATCCCGCAAACATCATCACCATCAGCAACGCATTCAGCAAATTGTTCTCCAATAGCTGCAAGCACCATCTCATTCCAAATTTTTTCCTAGAAATATCAAAACCCTCATTAGCATATTTCAGATAATAATAAAAATTTGTATACATACAGTATCAGATTTATGGCACTTCAATCTCCATGTTCCACCTTTCTGATTCACAGGTTCCTCCCATAATGGGTATCTCTCGTCTCTCATCAAATGATAGCTGTATCTGATCTAAAGTTAAATGAACATATAAATACAGGTATCCTGCATCATAAAATGCATATGTATTTACCTGCACAGCGCTAGCTTTCGGTATATTATTGAAGACAGCCCAAAAACTTTGTACAGTGTTTACAGTATAAATCCGTGTTAAGTTCTCTTTGTATTCTTCAACAGTCGTGCCAGAGATAGCTCTGTCAATTTTACCAATTCTTTAGAATTTTCTATACATGCTATGAGCAGAAAACCATGCAACTCTTTCAGATTACCTCTCATTCTATCAACTTCAGAACAATGTGATAAAAATTAAAACATTATTCAAACTTAAGAAATCTGTGAAATAACAGCAAATTTTCGAAATTGTATATTCAGTGTACAGAAACAACTTATGTCATGTGTAAAATACACTTAACCCATTACATTTTAACCCATTCGAAGCTAGTCCTCGTTATGGACCACTTATTTTTTACTTTAACTTGAAACTAATATCAATTTTAATTTTTACATACTTTCTTCTGTTACTTTATTTCAGTATGCTGTTATCTCCTGGACAGTTTTCTGAGTATTTACTAACAATATAAATTTCTTTCCAAGATGCATCTGTTGCATCGTTAGCTGTTAAATGACGCACTTGGTGTGTTAATAACTTCGAATGAGGTAAATATAACAATTGGTAACTGTGGTTACAATATGAAGTTACATAAATTTTTTTTCATAATAAGTACATACAATAATATTTATAGTAATATATGTGTCACTAAATTTCTTCTCTTGAATCTTCACAGATTTTCTCATGATTGATGGTTACTTGGTGACGTCAAACAGTATATACAGATCGTTGAAATACATTTGGATGACGTTTTTCAAAAGAGAGAGAGATGAAAAGGAAAAAAAAAAGAAAACTGATATGCAACGATACGTTCTGCATTCGATTTGGTATATTACGAAGCGAGAAGTAAATCTGTATTCTTACTTGTCCAACCAAAAGGTCCATGACGATTGTAAAGGTATTCCCGACGTTTCATGCTCCTCGATCGTTTTCACAGTTTCATCGGTAAATACCGGCGTTTCCGACAAGTCCGTCGAGTCGCCGTTTTTCGATTCGCACTCCACCGCGGCCATGTTCGAAACGACGTTACATATATGTACATATCCGTCGTTACAACGTCAATAATCATGTGATCGGAACGTACAATGATAAAAAAAAATTCTTGATATTGATGAGCGAAAAATTGTCTAATAAATCCAACATATTTCCTCGTTATGTGCTCATGCGAGAACTCGCGAATCTCGCATATGTTATCGACATTTGCAAATCTCTTTACCGGCAGACGTTTTAATTTAGGCAGATAATAAATTGTAGACACGTTGAAATTTTAATTCGTTAATGATACATGCATTTGTTGGAAATGTGTTTTAATGAAAGGAGTGTAAATATAAATACTTTGTGTATAAGTATGAATATTTTAATATGTAAAAAGTTACGACAGGAAAAGAAACTTTTGAATGTTCCCACCCGTTAAAGAATTAATACGTAATAAGAATCAGTAAGTAAATAATTTTGTATATTTTGTATAATTATCAGCACAGTTAACGTGTAGGCGTCGACGAAGTTCGTTAATGTTTCTACCACCCGTAGCACTGTGATGTAAAGCCAGCCCTGATCGATAGAGTAGAATGTGACATGAAAACGGTAATGGGCTCTAAATAAAGCCCCGAAATTGTAACACAAAAATACATCGTGTGAGTAATCTATGATCTACCTCTTCTGTGATCGGAAATATAAAACTTTGCTTATCGAACATTTCTGTAGATCAGACTGCAAAAATGTACAATATAATTTTGTATAGGAAATCTACAAATATAAAACGGTAGAAATTCGAGATCGAAGCAGTACGATTTATTTCCTAACGAATTAGAGATATAAACAATGCAGTTGTTTATATCTGTAAACAGTGTCCGTGTTAGCCTGGAGATTGTGTTGATCAAATTTTCATTTGAACGTGTCCGATCTGTTGTTCCAAGAATCCCGAAAGTCCAAAACAATGCACAAGCAAAAACGTTGACGGAACTAGCCAACGATCTGCCTGCGGTTCAATGAGGTATGATAGCACAACGTTATTAAACCCATTTAAATTGGAGAAAAGGTATTCAAATCTGAAATATTATTTTAGAAAAGATATCATTCTAAATATTAAATAATTTCTAATCTTATATTCTTCGAAATTTTAGGCTAACTCTAACAGTTAATTGAATAACTCAGTTATAAAAATGAAAAAAATGTAAGCAATGAATATGTACCCTTTAATATAAACTATTGATAATTATTCGGAAATATTTAGTCCCTTGATAATATTTTAAAACATTGGAATGTAATTGAAAAGAACGAAATGAAATTATGCATGTACCAGCAAGAAGCACGAGAACACGTGGACCAGATTCGATATATCGAACTACTGAACAACAAATAAAATTGTAAATATTATTAAAATCAGTAATAGTTTATCATATTATATAGCAAAATGTAGAAATTCAGTCGAACAGAATGAAATTGTATGAGTACTGAAAGAGCAGACGAAAATATCTAGACTAGATTCGATATATCGAACTGATGAACCGGGAGTAAAACTGTACTGTTATTAATATCAATGATAGTTCATCGTATTATATTGTAAAAGGTGATGATTGAGTAACCTGGAGAATACGACCGAAAAACATATTGAGACGCACGTGGACGACAGAAGACGTTAGAGGTTTGTTAGGTGTCAAAATTTTGAGTCGAGAATGCCCGAAATTGTCCGATGAAGCCGCGTGCGTCGAAAACAGCGCGCGACACTTGTGTGGAAAGAGAATGGGTTGAGCGCGGTCCAATCAGGCGCGAGCCCCCACTCCTCGCGCCGCGCACTTCGCGTGCGCCGAATCTGCGCGGGAGCGTCATTTGATTCTGTGCCGCCGAAGTGCTTACGGATGTTGACAGCTCTCTCGCATAAACGTACGCGTTCACATTTGATTATCATCTAATCGTGTACTAATCATAAATTACCGCGTTTCCTGTCTACTCCTGCATTCGTTTAACATCATTAACGTGTAATTAATTATTGATTCACATTTATTTATTATTAATTAATTCGATATTCCGTGACGTTAACCAACGGTTTCCGCGACATAACCCGGTACACTTACTACGTTGATTTATTAATTCGTTCATCTTATTTTGGATTAATTTTAAAGAAATTTTAATTTATTTTAATAATTTTACGCGTTTGTCCGTGGTTCATTAATTCGTTATCTCGCACTGAGCATCGGTTCTGATAACTTAATTCGGTACACATATTACTTAATTTTTTTTTAAATTTATTCCTTTGTTTTAATTACATTCAAACAATTTCGAAATAAATTTAAACATATTTTAATAATTATTAATAATATTCCGGTTCTGTTGGCGGTTCATTAATTCGATATCTCGCATTGAGCATCGGTTCTAATAGCTTAACCCGGTATACTTTTTGGATAATTCTTTTTTTTAATTTATTCATTCGTTTTAATTACACTTAAACAATTTCGAAATAAATTTTGAGTTGTTTTAATTATTTTTAATAGTATTCCGGTACTGTTCGTGGTTCGTTAATTCGATATATCGAATGTGATTCAACTGTTTTCACGTATACTTCTGGTATACATATAATTTAACTCTCGTTCTCCCGGCTAAACTATAACGCTTCGTAACATATTTTAATCAAACATTATAACATTTATAATAATATTTCATTGTTATTTATCGTTAACTAAAAATTGACTACCACGGTAAATGGTTAATCGATACTTCCTACATTAATATAATTTCAGTCTTACTACTACTCTAACTAAATTACAATCCTTTTGAATATAGTAATTCTCAGTTCAATTAGTCTTTGATTAGTACTTTCATTATTGATTCATATGATTGTTTAACTGTAACATTATTATGTTCTTGTAACATGTTTGCTCTAAATTTGAATTTTCCTTCTGTTGCAGACTTCAAGCAACACTTCCAACGGAGACGGCGCTGCAATCGACATGACATCTGGAGCAGGATATTCGAAACACTGCCACTTCAAACGAAGCTTCTCATCAAATTGGTAACGATTAATTGTTCGCAACAATCCAGTGATAATATCTATATATTTCTATTTATTGTTTACCTTCATTAGTAGTAAGCATGGCATGTCATACTTATCCAGTACTAAGGTTAAACGAGAAAAAACGAACTCGAGTTTTGTGTTTAATATTTCTGATAATGCAAAGTAGTTTTTAAACGTCGTGAAATTCTTCAATCGGAACGAAATTTTTCTTTATCAATTTCAATTTTCATTACAATCGAGTCGATGTTTCATGAGATCGTTTACAATTGTGTTTAATGAAAAATTAAATCACTTGCAACTTGCTGCAACGTGTTCGCGATTTCGTGTTCAATTTCAATTGCGTTTAAATAATTTGTATATCTTCACAATCTGTATGGGACAGTCGACCTTCATTTGTAATTACTTTTTAATGCAAGCTTGATTTAGCATATTAACTTCGCGTTTCAAGAACACTCAAATTATAATTAGTTGGCAAACTTTGACTTTTGCAAACAGGTTTGAAAATTTATAAATCGGGTTCGAGTTTCGTTAGAATATTATCAGGTTTGCAACTCTGATAACGAAAATCTTCACTATGATATTTTTAAATATAATTTATTACAATTCATTCATTGAAATTTTCATTTTTACATAATTAATACGTCTCCATAATAAGAGAGACTGAGTATCGTATTCATTAATAGTCGATAAAAAGCAGTATTTCCTTAACGAACGTTAGATAAGGAAGAAGAAGAATATTTCGTTGTTTTTTCTTTGTATCCCACCCCCTTACTTTCAGCAAATTTTGTGGCCGCGCGCAATGCGACCATAGAGTCAGTGTCTGCCTTGTTTAACTTTTCAGTTTTCTTTTTCTAAGTGGAGCCAAGTGACTCGAATTAATTTTTTGATTACACAGAGTCGCGCGAGTGTAGAGTCAGTGTTGCTTCGTATCAATCATTTATTTTTAATCGCGAGAGTAGAGTCAGTGCGTCCCTGAAGAGGAGTTCGGACGATCTCCTGGAGACATTGATGTAAGTATCGATATCATAGACGATTTTACAAAATAAATTGTCGTGTGTTCCGATTAACTATAAATTTTTTATTCATTTTCTGTTCAGGACGACCCTGACGACCACCCTGACATCTGAAAGGATGGTGGGCTTCGGGCAATATTCAGCGGAGAGGAATGTAAGCATCAAAATAATTGTCTACTCCTCTATGAACATCATTGAAACTTTAAAAAGCAAATTATAATGTTTTCTGCTCCTTTTCTGTTCAGGACTACCATCCGGTCGGCTTGATGACTTCGGCAGCAGGGTAGTCATTTCTTCTCCGGTGAGTCGCATGATCTTTTTTTCTATTCCTCCAGTCTCCATCATGTCGTAGGACGAATGGTCCGGAAATCGGCACGGAGACTGGTTGTATACTAGTTTTTGGCGAGCATAGTGACCGCGAGTAGGATAGTAGATCATACTCGTGGTAGTAACCCAACGACTATTTTATTTATTAGAGCAGGCTAGGGTCTTCTTGTACGCCGCGTTTTTAAATCAAATTTGATTCGCGAGAATATATCAAAATGAATGTTTATCAAATGAGATAGTAGAGTTTATCAAATGAATATTTTCTATGACACGAATTGATTATCGAATTTTATTCGATAATTTACTAGTTTTTAGTGGTGAAGTCGGGTATCCCTCGACTTCACTGTTTTCACTTTTACAATTTCTTTCAAAGAAATTAGAGTCACGTTAACGGTATCGAGATAAAGATGCTTGTCGCGCTTTCTGTATTCTTTTTCGTTTGCATTCAGTATTTTGCGTTTCACTATTGAAATATATGTACAAGAAGGACGCTTCGCGACGGGTAGATTTCATTATCAAAGTAAGAAGTTTGCGCTATTTTTGCATCTTACGATATTTAGTTTGATATCGAGACGTCCGAGGATTTTCTGTGTACAATAAACTTTATTCAGTTTTCAGATTAAATTTTTTGATTAAGTAGAGTATTTTTTGCATATAAATTTTTCAATAGTCGAGTCATTTTACATAAAATCTTTCAATTTTACGTATACATTTTTCAATAGTCGAGTCATTTTTCTCAATAAAATCTTTTTCACGATTAAAAGTCGAGTCACTTTTCATAAATAAATGAAATGAAATAATACTAGTCCGCTTAGATCTCTTATTTACTAATCACCATTTTAGCTCAGGTTTTTCAGGTATATAATTCCGTGTCCATTGCCTAATCCCACTCACGTGCCCAGGTGCTACTTGGGTGGGTGAAAGGAATGGACACGATGATTTAGTTCATAAGATTTGATCAATCTTTTAAGCGATTGGCAAGCGTCAGTGTATCATGCACCACGTAAATCTCACATGCGTGTGTGTGGTTAGGCTGTGAGGTTTACGTGGCTTTAAAAAAATCTATTTTCTCTATTCTATACGTACTGTTATTAATTACAACATTTATACCGACTCGGTGAACAAATATCAGACAAAACGCGTTGTTCCCTTTAAGCGCCATGCATTTTAATTCTCACACATAGTTAGTGAGAAATTTTTATAAATAATACAAGTTACTATTTATACAAAATTTCTATGAATAAACCCAAATGGTCACTGCACTTGTCAATCGATTTCAGGAAATGGTACGAACATTTCTTAAAGTGTGAATGTTGTTGCACAAGCTCAGGTGTCGGAGAACGTCCCGCGTGACGTTCTCCCTAGGTTAGGCTCTTGCACCCGGGCTGATGAATGAGAACCGTGGAACGATGTGTGTTGGTGCGATTGAGTTTTGCCAATTTTTAAATATAGGACTAGGTAGGTAAATAGTAGTGCAGTTGTTTTGAAGTAAGCAATATTGAAGTATTTTCTAGGTTGCAGGTAACAAAAGACAACATAATCTCGGTTAACAAAGTTTAATCATATATTTGATTCGAAAATCGCTTGCGAAAATGTACATACTTCAATATTCGGGTATTTTGTTATACACTAATAATTACACGAAATAAAATATGAATACGTCAATATACGTGTACCCGTATATTTTGATACACGTGTACCGGTGTATTTCAATACCCGTGTACCCATGTATTAAAAACTACACGGACTGAAACACGGATATATTAATTGCACGTGTACACGTGTATTTAGATACGCGTGAAACGGGGCACTCTACCAGTTTCGATTTCTATCAGGGACGTCCACGTCTTAAAGGCGATTGAAGAGAATCCAGGAACAAGCGGCAGGTTAATATACTTTTACTCAGAACCTGGTATTCGTTCGAATTTTCACATAAAAAATATGATATTCCATTTAATGTAACGAATTTAACATTTAAATCTCGGAAACGCCTCCACCTATGGAAAAATATGCCTTTTAAAACCATGTAACTTTCCTATACAACGCATAATTTAACCCTTATAGTGCCAGCGGGCCGATATATCGTACATATGCGAAAAATGCCATGGGCTGATGTATCAGCCTCGTTTGTTTACGTTCAGAAATCGGCCCGTGGCATTCTTCGCATGCACTGCGTAGATGGGCTTGGCACTAGAGGGATTAAAAGTTTTGCAATTGAGCATGTTAGGTGCTTTAGTTTAGTTAGCAAAAGGGCTAAAGCACAGACGAGGTATAGAATAGACTACTCATCCAAAGCTTTTTTGTCATACGGATTTGGGGCTCTAGAGCCATTACCATTTTCGTATCACATTCTACTGTATCGATTGTGATTGGCTTTACATCACGACGCTATTGGTGGTAAAAATCAAAATCAAAAACACTGATACCTACTTGTAATAATTATCAGCTTAAAAGGTATGAAAACAATTTTCAAGGAATGATATGAAATATTTCTGTCTTATCGACTATCAGTAATATTCATTGTTCACATATGTGATCTCTAGAAATATTAATATTTTTAGTTATTTTGAAAGAAATTCGTCTGAGAAGGATGGTTGAATTACTCAAAGTAACATCATTCAGTTAGGGTGTTTAATTTATTGAAGTTAATCCGTAAAATTGTATTAAACGATTTTAGTTGAGATCGGTAAAACAGTACATAATTATCTATGATAATCAGTTGTACTCGTCGCCACTAGGAGCGCGAGTAGTCTATGCGTCCGGTGTATTATGTTTATATAATTTCATACATTCATATTATTTTATTCCTTCACTTGATAGGGGGCTCAATCTAATACAGCGTGTCCCAAAAAGGTTGTACAATCCGAAAACTGTAAATTCTCCAAGTTAAAACAAATCGAAAAGTTCTTCATCATTTTGCAGTCTGCGACTTTCTTTTCGAGAGATACGCGATTAAAAATTGATTGTTCACTGTGTGAACGTTTCTGCATTTGCGGCAGAGCGAACCGCTGATTTTTTATCTTATAATCGTGCATTGCAAAACTATGTACATTTACAAAAGAAAATACTGTGTTTAGTGCGCAAATAAGCAAAGCAAGAAAATAATAATTTGGACTTTCACTTAATGGCCTGTAACCAGGGTTCTCTGAGTTAATACCATGTAAGTACATTGCTGAATTAAAAAAAAATGATTCACGTAAGCTTTTCTTGTGACGTACGTATCACAGCTGAACGGAATTGCTTTATCAGTGATTTTATCACCAGGAAAAGAGTACTAACATGAGATGTAAAATACCTTAATGTTCGAAGAGCGAATAACTGATGGCACGTTGGTGTTACCGCTATCAAAATGGTAAAGGGTTTTTCGATTTTTTTTGGCATGGCGACTCCTCAATTTTCAGGTTGTGCAACCTTTTTGACATCCTGTGTTGGGTGTATTACGTAAAACAGTCCACCCAATTATCTTCTAGGTGTGAAAAATTTTCTGATGACATTTTTTTTTCTCAAGGTCACCCATGTTTTTTACCTGAATGTACATACATTTTTCTACTGTTGGTTCACGTTACACTTCATACTGTTGGTAGTGTCAATGTTTTCAAACAGAATTCTTTTAACATTTCTTACATCGTTTGTTGTTCATTTGATTCATCGTTTATAACCCTGAGACCTGTATATTATTATTTTAATATAACCAAAAAGTGTTGCAAGGGAGTATTGAGGTTCAGTGTATTTAAATATTTTTACCAGAAATTATCAGTAAACATCAGTTGGTATTGCGTTTTTATACTGTACAGATGTAACTGTACATTATGTGAACTTTGTTTGTATTGGTAGTACCTTCAGAATGGAACAAGGTGAATTCTGCTTTACAAATCATAGTGATATTCCTGGTTAAAAAACGGGTTTCCGTTCATATACCCGGGCGAATGAAAGAAGGGATCTGAAATGGGGTCACCACCTCCGGAACCCTCGTTCTCCAGCATAGCCTTCTTGTCCTGCACATTTGAAGCGAAGTATTAAAAACGTTTTCGCGCAGAGAATTTGAAACTTCTTTTAATTTTATCACTATGAACACTCATATTATCTAGAATTTAGTACTTATTTATTAATAATTTTCTAAACACATCATTTCAATAGAATTGAGTTGTAGCGTGAAAACTCGCGATATACTCGATCCCGTCACTACGACTCTGACCAACCGAGCAATTAGTCAGGAGACCGTGAGTGAAGGAAGAATTACAAGTGCCTTCTTTCGTTGTTCAGAGGATTTAATTTCTCACTGAAATTAAAAGATCCCAGTTTTTTTATGTAATTACAAAAGCTATGTGTTTTTAAATGATAGAAATTAGGGAACAAGGTTATGACGTTTTATTAAGATCTTATTTCTGTTTTGCGTGTTTCATTTACTATTTGATCGATCAATGGTGTCCATCGCACTACTACGCGTCACTACAATGGCTCCCCGCTAAGTGATCGTTTAAACGAAACGCCACTGTAGTGGCTCGACTCTTTCGCACTTTGCAGACAGGGACTGTGGATGTCGTTCGAACCAGCAGTTTCTCTAACTGTTTGTATATCATTCAAAGAATATTTTTATGATGCGGATTAGAAATGATTTATATTGTCTTTGTTTCTACTAAGACCGGCGAAAGACAGACCTTGTAAGATTTCCCACAAAGGAGGTTCAGGAGAATGTCCTGTTGAGGAGAATCCTTCTCTCATTCAACTCCTTATCTAATGCGCCGTTCACACTGGCCAAAACAGTTCACAAACAATTCGAGAGCTGCTCGCAGGCTGTTCGCGAACAGAAAGATTGTATACACACTGAAGCTGGGCGAGCAGCTTACAAACAGTTGCAGAGTTGGTCGCTCGTTTTTCTCTTCGGAACTGAGAAAGAACAACCATCATCTTTCTATCAATTTGTCCAAGATGACACTTTGTAATTAACGCTATATTCCTCGACGCATTTACTTTTCTGGGCTTCATTTTATAAAATTCATTTCTTGACTCCCACAAACATGGTCCATCACGGTATAATTCAATTAATATAAAAATTTTCGAATTGCCGTACTCCGTAATCGATAGTCACCGGTTGCAAATGGAATACAAATTGCGATTTGACAGCGAAGTGATCGTCAGGAACATGTTGCCACGCGTTCATACATGTTCTGAACGAACAGTGTTCGCTGTTCGCTGCAAACTGCTCGCGAAAGTGTCCACATTGCTGGCGAACATGGTTTGCGAACAGCTCGCGGACGTCAGTGTGGGCGCGGTATGATACCTTCCTTATCAGAGTCGTAGTGACGGGATCGAGTACATCGCAAGTAGTCACGAGTACTAAACATTTTTAAAAAAATTCATATTTCTGTTACTAAATTCGCATATTAGAAAATAAATAGTGAAATATAGATACTACGAGTATCCACAGTGATAAAATCAATAATGTTTCCAATACTTCGCTCCAATTCAGCAAGAGTAGATCACCCCTAGCGAAATGATTAACCCTTTGCATTCGTGTGACGTTTTCCAGGCGCCACAATATTCACGTTTTGAATTTCTTATTTCATATAAATAGCTAAAAATAATGTTCATTTATATATATTGTACGATTTGTATTAGTATTCAGCAGGCTTAAGAAGTGAAACTAAAAATTTGTAATTAGCTCAGCTTCCATTGTAAAAACTAACCACAATAAAACGGTACTTTGCGCGATCAATTCTGACTTTGAACCACCGTGAATCTACGAATTTGCAAAATGTGCCATGGTGGGGGTAGGGAATTTCGTTGATTTTGAATCAGTTCCTTATAAAGCATCGTAGGGACACACGTCAATCAATGATCCACAAGCAATGAATAAAACAGACGTAAATTAGCCATGGATTAACTGGTGCAATTACAATATTATTATCTGATCGAAATTTTAATACTTCTTCTTTTGATCCCAGGGGAGGGAAGTAAAATCAAATATTTTTATTAGCCCAAATTTCACTGTGAAAACTAATCACGATAAAACAAAAATTTATGCGATCAATTTCGATTTTGAACCACAGCGCATCTATAATTTTGCAAAATGTGACATGGTGGGGGTAGGGAATTTCGTCGATTTTGAATCAGCTCCTTATGAAGCATCCTAGGAGACATGCGCCAATCAACGATCTGTAAGCAACGCGGTCGTCTACGCTTGCGTACAAAAAAAAAGAACGCGCGAGCGAGCGAGCGAGCGAGAAAGAGAGATAGCGAGAGAAAGATAGAGAGAAAGAGAAAGAGAGAGAGAGACAGAACGAAAGACGGCAGAGCGTAACGACACGGTCAGTCTTCTGCGAACTTTCGGCCGTGATGGTTCTCTCGTCCGGATAGTGTCAACGAAACGTTACGTCGCCTGATTCACGTTTCACTATACTCGACGGTCCACTCATCGATAAGGTGAGTCGATTATCGTCGATCATGTCGATGACATTCGCACCGGTCGATTCTACAGGAAATTCCTCATCGTCGTCGTCGTCGTCAAACGGCCGTCGGTAACATTTGGCAACGTGGGTTCGTCCACGAATTCGCGAGCAATGGAAATAAGCCCGCCAAAGGGGCGGGTTGTTTATTGCTCGTGTCGAAACTATTCAGTCGACTCATAAATAACTTTCGATACATAATAAACGTTATTCTTCCTAAAAAATCAAGAGATTCACCTAGATTATTATTGGATTGCCAATTAAATTCGCGACCCTTGAAATTTTTAGTATGAAAATGTTTAGTAAAATTCTTGGAATAGTTTTGTATTCAAGTTATTTACATTTGAATTTAGAATGTCTTTTCGTCCTAGTTCTGGTCATTTTTGACTCGGTGGTAGTAAAGTTGAGGGAATTTTGAGGCAAAGAAATTCGATAGATCGCGAATTTAGTTGCCAACGTAATAATTTGTATTCTTATTAGTAATTCAATAAAAAGTTCAGTACGCTTGGTTTTAATGTTGTTAAAAAAACGGAACATCGACGAAATTGTATTTCGTTCTTTTAATCCCACGGTGAACACGTGTATAGAAATCACATCGGTGCACACGTGTCAGGTCTGTCAGGCCTGTCACCTGTCACTTGTCGCCCCTTTCTCTTCAGTTTGGTTATTATATTATTAGTTTTCACATTGAAAAAGGAGTGCAAATGTAATTATTATATAATATGTTCAGATCTCGAACCTTTTTTTTTTGTAATAGCAGAGGCCTCTTAGACCCAACGTGTGCTCTATGGGGTTAATATCGTTGAGTGTATTTTTTATGGCACTCGTTTCAAAAAACATATTAAATTACATAAAGATCCGCAGTCTTCTCATTAGAAGGTAATCATCCTTGAAACTCAGACATGCTGCAGAAGCAGCAAACGATTGTTTTTTTAATAAATTAATTGATAGATGTAACAAGACAAATCGAAAGTTGTTTGTGACTCAACCCAATAGAACGAGCTGTCAGGAAACGGTTTTCTCTTCGTCTGTGAACCCTTTCTGTCTCTTCTCCTTAACATTTTCCCGTGAGTGACTTCTGTCAGAATTCATCAATGATTTAGAATGTTACGCTACGCTCGGTTATATGAACGGTTGGTTTTATTTATAGGATCGATCGATCGATCGACCGACGTGACGTACGTGATTGATCAAATAAACGTGGCCAGCACGGGAATAGTTTGCTCTTTGTTCAGACTCGTGAGACGATTTTCAGTGGATTGGTTGAATATGTCGCGTTGATCAACATGAGTCAACGTTTGACGCACGTGTCTTTCGGCTGTCATACGGTGAGCGTCGTAAATATATGGACGCGATTTCAATGATCCGAGCTTCTGACAATAAATTGTAATAAATATTCCTCTGACATCGATTTCAAGTCTTTGCACAGTGCGTCTACAAAGTGTTTCGACCGATTTTTTTCAGACAATATTATTTAAATCATCCAGCGGTCGCTGTTGCAACTAATTAGTAACATGTCTAAACTTGATCCGTGCATGCTTTTATTTGTGTAGTCACGTGCGTTTGGAAGTAGCTATTCGTTGAACATAACATTACAATACTGCCTTGTCAAGGGAGCTTGAGGCTTTCACGACCCGGTTCATTACGGATAATACTGTTTGAGGCTTCCGGGTGTAAGCCGTGTCTAGTAGGAAAATGTCAGTATCAGTGCACCCTCAGACCCCTGACGAAGCTAGCTGCAATGCTGGCGAAACGTAGGGAACATTTTCCTACTGGACATGGCTTACACTCGAAAGCCTCAAACAGTATTATCCGTTCTGTCATGGATTCAGGAGATCGGTTCTCATTGCACGACAATGCTGCATCTCATAACGCGGCTATTGTTAAAAAATTTCTTGCAAAGAAAAGCGGCAGAGTTCTTAACCACCCCCTTGTTTGCCGGATTCGCCACTTGTTGACTATTTTCTATTTCCCAAGTTGTGGTACCACACGAAGGGGCGTCGCGTTTTGACTCCATCGAAGACATCCACGCTAATGTAATGCGCGAGCTAAACAGTATTCCGACAATCGATTTTTTGCAGAGGAATTCAAAAGCTTTATGACTGGACTGCCGATGTTTATGCAATTTAACACATCGAAACACTTAATAATGCAAGAAAAATAATAAGTACATTTTCTGAATATTTAAAAGGGCATAATGCAGTTTGGTCTATGTTTTACTACATCAGCTACATTAAGCGAAAAAATATTGAATTTTGAAAGTGTAAATTTGCATAAACATCCGCAGTTTATTCCTGAGCGTGCTATTTGGTGCGTAGATTTAGAAAGAGAGTATGTTAAACGCTGAGGGGGATTGAAGTTGTTTTCTTGAGTATTTAATTTTTGATTAACGTACTCCTAAAACTTCATAGGAGCACTGTGTAGAAATTGAACAGTAAGAAGAATGTCAGTGGTTCTGGTCTGGCAGATACAGAGTTCTGAGGCCTACCGAGTTCAAACAAACATTAGGAGAATGTAATTTTTAATTTAAAGAGTGTACACAGCATAATTGTCAATAATTTATTGCTGTTTTGTTGGATTTCTTTCGTGAACAAGTTTGACCGGCTCAGAACATGCTTCAACTCTAGACCATAGCTGCATAGCTCAATCCCATTCATAGGCACGTGTTCTCGCTATAGCAAACGTAATTTTAACCCTTTCATTGCGTCAGCGTGTGGTCGAACAACAACAATACTGAAATTAAAATATCTCCTACACTACTGGTTTTTTGACATAAATAGGTTAATGCTCTTTTACAGGGTATAACGTGCTGCATCGATTATTGCATTAAAAATTATATGATACCATTTAGAAAACGTATGTGACCTTCGTCTGAACGTAACACCTCCACCTAGCAACAGAAGTTTGCTACAATAAGTATTTGCATAAATAGATTAAAATCGGACACCCTTTAGAGAATAATTCTAATGGCGATAACGCGGCAAGGAATGAAAAAAGCAAGCTACGAGCGTAAACCAGCGATTTCTACGACCGAGTTTCGCTGATTATGTAGTTAACCGCCGCAAAGTCACGGTTTTCAGGTCTCGATCCGTTCGACTCGGTTTCACCGAATACGATCTATAAAAACTGATTAGCAGTTACTTCCAGGAATACCGTTCACATTCTATATCTCGCCGTTATGTAATGTGTAATTATTAATCAGTGATTAACATGTTGACTGGCACGCAGTGTTACATTAGCCGGCGCATTAAATGTTGCGGAATTAAATAATTATTAATTTTCACGAAATTGCGACTGATGTCAGTGGCAGACTGTTGGTAGAAAATTATAGGTATACGCTTGTATAATTCAATATGCTTATTCTGAAGTATCTGTTATGAGAAAAGTATTTTAAAATGTGTCGGAATAGGTACGGCAATTTTCACGGTACCGGCCAACGTGTTGTAATAAAAATGTAAGGTAAACATTAAGTTAGGTTTCTGTTCAAATGGAATTTAGAATGCACGTTGAAAATGCGGGTAAAGTGACAGTCAAATTTATTAGGCCGATAGGAAAATTTTGTCGGACTTTTGAAGGAGAAGTCAGTTTGTTATTATTAAATCAAATTTATTTTTTAATCTCTTATATTATGTGCCTAAATTTTTTTACGATTATTTTCCATCTCTCAGGTAGCTTATTTGTATTTGTATGATAAAATATTTTTCAAATATTTTTGTTAAAATATTTTCAAGTATAACAATGACTTTAAATATAAAGTAAAGGTATATACGAATTTTTTAGAACAATGACCACCGAATAGGAATCTAAACTGTAAATCAGACAAAGGTGTACAAAATCAGAAACCCACTTGCAGATATTCTTCTACAGAGAAATGAATAATATTATGACAGAAACAACTAAAAAATTAATTATTAGGATTCTAAAAATAATGCAGACTTTAATCAGGCAACATGGAGTGTACATAGATTGTAGATACATATTGAAAATACTTTATCCTTTTTCATAAGATACGCAATGCATTATTGATTGCATGTTTCTCTTATTATACAAAATATAAGAGAGATATGATATTTCTTAACACGTTTATCGTCATGGAGGTCACTGTCGCTTCAAATTTTACCCAATGAAATAACTATTATTCTTATACAACTTTTAACAGAATTAGTATCGTAATAATAATACAAGATAATGACTGTATAATTAAGTAGTTAACAATTTGTCTCATTCGGTTTTTGTATTTAAAACAGGATGTTATAATGTGCCTGACCAGGTACGATAATTTTCACTGTGACATTCAACGTCTTAATAACTTTTCACGATTCCATAACTTCTTTAGCTTGTTAAATAACACAAAACTAATGACTGCAGTGAAAATCACACGAAAAACTTTTTACTACTTTCTGATTTCGTCAACAAATAACGACTGTGTTATAGTTTTGTCGCGGAGAAAACCGCATGTTTACATTCGTCGTCTAAATTCTTGGAATTGCAGCCTTCTGTATTTCGTGGAACTGTCCAGCGTGCTTCCGTACGAAGTAAACAATAACAGTACGAATGAAGGAGGAAGAAGTTCCTGAGTTAAATAGAATGTTCCTCAATTTTCGTGTATGCCTTATAGTTTTGTCGCGGAGTGTATTCGATAAAATGTTATCTTCTTGCCGCCATTTTGAGGGATCTTTTCACCCCTTCAATGTGGACCTTTGTCAATAAAGAAAGTACATCAATAGTTTTTCGAGTTCTATATCATACTAAAATTTCGTCAAAGTCGGCATGTGACGGTTGGGTGACTGTTATCCGGTAGCATCCCTTGTCAGTTTCAATACTTCCGTGAAGTGTTTGCTTGCATTCATTTTACGTATGAACGTACGTATCTCGTCTTGATAACAAAGATCGAGATCGGTTTGTTTTGAATCACGACCTAAGATCATCGAAGGCTTGTCGAAAACTGTGACATACGATTGCATGTATCGCGTAATCGGGCTTATTTTTCTCTTATCCGATAAACCGGTCGTTTTGCATCGAACGTGACCGTGTAACCGTTTACTGTTATCGCTGACGTTACCATCGTAAAGCATTCGTTGCTGTCCAAGTTCATTTCATATAAGGTTCAATTTGATCTTGAACGCGCCCAGAATTATTCAGCATGTTATTACATTGCGGCCGCTTGTCCTGTGCAGAATCGCTGCCACCAGTTATTTTTCATAGAAGGCAAAATTAAAACACGTGCATCTACAGTCGTCCAAGCTGATGAGCAGACTGCGGAAGTGTATGCAAATATAGATTTTTATTCCTTGATATTTTTACATCGAATAGAGGTAAACAAATGGGACGTGGAGAATAATCGGGTCTGTTTTGAGCAGACATCAGGCGTGTACATTTTATTTATATTATTTGCTTCAGATAATATATTTTATGTACCCGGATATGTTAAATTGCATAGACATCCGCAGTCTACTGATGGGTTTTAACGAAGGAACATAGAAGGATATTATGTGTCGGAAGAGGAGGTGCTTCAAAAATTTGAAGGTCGTCTTTATTTTTTTAAATGGATGTATATATTTTTTTAGACACCAACTGATGCGTTTTTTATTTCCTGTAAAAAAGTATTAAGCTACTTGTGTTGAAAATTGATTGGTTTAGAAAATATTTTAACTTCAACATTGTATCTGGACCTGTGTATGCTTGAACGTTTCTTCTGTATAACTCTTGCCATCTTTCAGGTATAATTCTTTCGTTTTCGAGTCGCTAAATTCTAGTAATGCAATTTGTACATCTTCAACCTCATCGAAGGTTCATACAGCAAAGTTGTTCTGTAGAGATTGCTGAAGGTGGCAGGCCTTAGGTGAATACAGGGGGTGTGGTAGCATTTTCCATCCAATGTCCAGTAATTTTCTGATGAAAGATTACGCCTTTGCGGTTAAGAGAGCTGGACACTTAGATTTCAGTTTTTCTATCAGTCTCTCCAATTGGACAGTGCAGTTCAGCATGTATCGTTTGATTAGGTGTAAGCAGCTGCACTTACATTCAGTTGTTATTTATCTGAATACGAAAACCATTATTAAAATATTTAAGAAGACTTAACAGAACCAGCAAGAACTACAAATAATTACTAACACTAATTATTGAAAAGAGTATAATTTCAGATTACTTTCATGTTGTATCGAAATCTAAAAAGTCCTGTCGTTTTCAGCCTACATATTATAGCAGTTAACCTGTTAACGAGACTTGAATTTTTTACTTGGAATTCGCATCATGAAAAACCGGGAGAACTTTTGTACACACCTAGTACTACTAGAAAATGATAAAGAATACGCTCGTATAATTCAATGTTTTTTATACTTAACACGTTTCCTGCTACGTGTACTGTTTTCGGTACACCGCATCAATTTTAATTTGATCACAAAACTACCTACCCTTATGAAATTTTGAGTAACATTCCCGTTAAAATGATAGTAAAAATAGAAACTGTAATATCAAATAGATCAATATTTGTACAATCAACCACGTGTATTGATAAATATCCACTTTCGCGTATCTGTCTAGTTACAGAATTTTCTACTATGGCAGGGAACGTGTTAGATATTTGTGTACAAAAAAGCATTTTATTCTATGCTGTGTTTGACTAGGTATGGAAGTTTCCACTGTGTCAGTGAACGTGTCGATAAAATGATAGCGGAAGAGTTTAAAGGCGAGAAGAAGAGCGTTCTTACAACTTTGTTACATAGTTTTGTTCAGTATCGCATAATAAGGCTTTTCAGAAGTCATATAAATGTACGTTGATACGTATATCACGATAAGACGGAGAAAAGAATCTGATCGACTCAAAACATTGTCGATTACGCGAAAACATTATCGATATTGGATCATTGTCGCGAAGTGAATGCAGCAAATTTAAACGAAATACTGTTTCGCGAAGGAACATTGCGAAATCTCATTGAATATTCATTTTGCAACGGAACGAGCAAAATTCGACTAGAAACGAAGCGACCCAGTTATGAAGAACGCCCGGGTGACCGGACTGAAGCGTTTTGCAATTTTATACAGAATTTTGAACGTCTCATTTTCAGTTCGACTTCGACGAGATGCGAAAGAAAGACAGGTGAAACGGTTGTTTTAGAAAAGACAAGGAACGTGGACATCGTACACCTGGAATTTCATGAAACTTAAATTGTGTTAATCCCGTGACGTTAGAAGTTGTAAACAACGCGCGTGGGCTTCACGTGAACGACTTTGCATGTTAGAAAAGTAAACAATGCTGTTTTCAGACGAATCATATTTATTCATTTTTACTACGTGCTTTCGAAAATTTGTAGTTTGAACTGTAAGTAACGAAGACCGTTCGGGATAAAAGGATAATATATCTCGAATAATTCATTAAATCATTAGTAATAATAAGAATAAATAATTAATTGGCAATAAAAAGGATTAATAATACATAATAATTCATCAAATAAATTGATTTATTAAATTCAATAATTCATTTAAACGTCATTAATAATTGTCAATATTCAGCGTTCGATGTAATTTCTTCTTTTTAGATAAGATATGTAAACGAATTATTATATGTATAATAAACTGGTTTTCATAAGATATGAAGGAATTAAATTATTATGCACAACACATCTATATAACAATTTAATGCCTATATTTTTTTATATAAACCAGTTCATTATACATACATAATTATTATAATAATTTGGTTATACATATACAGTACCGTTCGTATGTATTCGAACGCATCGGTGCATCAAGAAACATCTTCATTATAGTCACTGTGAAATATATTTATTATTACAAATGGTTTGTTATTATGATCTTAGCTATTACATTACAATATGATAACACGTTCAACATTGGTTGTCAAGTAGCTTTTAAAAATTTTTTAAACAAATTTCGTGTATATATTTACCCTTGAATTGAACACAAACGTACAATTAGTATCGTTCGAGCAATTATGGTCGGTAGTGTACGTGCAGAGAATGTTCATACTGTTGATTTTAGAAAAGATGCAATAGATACGACGAGCACTGCAATTTTGTCCCACACTGTGTGTTCGGAAATAATATCTTCGCCAACGTCTTCGTAAATGGAAAAACGAGAAAGGAATTTTCCAGCAGAACGTTAGGTTTCTGCAGAGAGATTTTCCCGGGAAGGTCGCGATCGACAGGACACGTCTAACGTGTAATTCACGGAGAAAATGAATCATTGTCATTCCAGTCTCGCGGAATGATAGCCGATCAGCAACGAAAGGATACCGTCTGACGAAATCAGAGTTCTCGTAGGAAATTCATGTCCGTTCCGGTCTGCTGGTCAACCGAAAAACTCACGAAATCGTACCAAGTACACGCTCGAAGTTTAATACTTCATTTATCATTCGCTTAGCACCTGTTTCAGTCTCTTTTATATCTCTTTTACGGCAATAAAAACGCGTAAAGTCGTTGGACGACCTTTAATTATTTATTACGACGGCGGCAGCGACAGTAAACGCCGTAGTAAACAGTTTTTGTCATATTATCTGGCTTTTAACAAATTTTGTAGCTTCATAAAGGAACTAGCGATGGATTTAAGTCGATTCATCGAGTGAGGTACTGAAACGCAAGTAGCCTGGAAACAGAAACCAAGATTGGACGCTTGATCACCTCTCCCAAAGATCCTCTTCCACGGCTATCTCCATTCAGATGTCTAAAAGAAATTTATAAAACAATAATAAAACCGATCTGGACACATGGAGTACCAGTGTGGTGAACAGAGGCAAAAAGCCACATGGTCAAGCTTGATGCTCAGTAATCCATTATTCTACGCACGATTCTGAACGCACCGCGGTACGTTAAACATGAAGATATTAGAAAAGACCTAAACGTCTCTTTGGTACGCCAAGAAATAACAAAATCAACCAGTAGCTACATAAGAATCGAAACACGTACCAATTCACTGGCCAATAACGTATGCAACCTGCACATCCCGCGAAGACGTAGAGAACACATCCGATAGACTTACTGCAAAATGTAATAGCACATCCATATAGATCTGATTAGTAAAGACGCTGGCTCAATGGAGATATCGTCTACGTGATATTCTACTCAGATACAAGAATCTACCTATCGACAAATTGTAAAGAACATGGGAGATAATATAAAAATAGGAAGATATTATTCTCGTGCGGTGAAATTTAAATTCTCACACTATACACCCTCCTGAGTCTGTGTAGTCGTGTTCGTATTGTTTCTTCACACACGTTGAATCTTCTGCTGAGAGTTTTACAAGATGTTGGACCCTTTTCAACAATATCTTTTAGCTCATCCTTATTCACGAGGCTTGGTCGTCCATCCCGCGGTTAGTCTTCAAGAGTTCCGTAGCCATTTTGAAACTTTTTAAACCACTTTTGTGCTGTGAGCAAACGGACAGTATCAATACCGAACGGTTGACAAATATTTTTGCTAGCTTCTGCAGCTTTAACTCCAAGTTCATACTCGGGAAGCAAGCAGGAACGACTTACGGTATTGGATACAGCCAATTTGCAATACTTTTTAGGGGTAAAATGAAACCCATAATACTCACTGTAAGCTGACTCAGTTTTACTTTTTCCTGTTCTTACAAACGTAATAACAGATAAAACAATAAAAGCATGTGCAGATAAAACTTTCTGGGACACCTGATACAAGTGTGCGGGTCATTCAATAAATAAAGAGACAAACGGCTGTTGTTTTAATACGGTTTGTTCAATGAATCTAAGAATTTACCTAGTTTTCGACATAATCTCCTGCTACAATTATACACTTGTCCCATCGTTATACTAGCTTTTTTATGCAAACAGGAAAAAAATTCTGCGTCTTGAAATCTGAGCCAGGTTTGGACATTTGTTTTCACTTCTTCGTTGCTGTGCAACTTGACTCCATATAATGATTCCTTGAGGGGTCAAACAAAAAGAAGTCTAATCCCGCAACATGCGACCATTACCATAAAACACATACTACTACACTGCCCTAAATTCTCAACCATCGAGCAAACTACTATATACGTCACTCCTTAAAGGATAACCTTAACGATCACCAAAAATTACTTCAGACTTCGCAATTTCTAAAAGATATCGGACTGTGTCATAACAGCATCTAAATTTAAAGTTCAACCAATCCCCTACAGTTGTCGTGAATAACTATACATATGCAGTTGATGCGACATTAAACTCATATCTAAAAGAAAAAAGAAGTCTGATGAAGCGAGGTCTGGTCTACAGTGTTACCCGGTTATGAGGAAGAGCATTCGGAATCGAGAAGTCCATATAATCGGGGTAGGGTAAGTTGTAGCTTGAGAAGGCGATGATAACTTACCCTACCCCGGTTATATGGAACTTCTCGGTGTCGAATGCTGTTCCCTGTAACCGGGTAACTCTGTATTTTAAAATATTTGTTATAATTTTTTTTTAAAGGTTGTCAACCAGCTGTTTATGCCAACTAACTACAGCCATCAGCCTCTTTACATGTTAAATGATCCTCGTACTTCAGTCTCACCGCTAGAGGAAACGTTTCTAAAACGTTTCTAAAACTCTTGGTTTCTGTTCTCCTCATTTGCAAGCTTCCTACTCGATCATGTGTTCTATTTTCCAACCTTGAACTTATCTTTGATTTTACGCGGCAAGTCGGTGAATCATTCGAATCTTTTACGGGAGATTAAGTATAAGGCAAATTCGCATCCGTGGCGCCGGAGGTAAGAACAGTTTCATTATGCATGCGCAGTTGCAATCGAAGCGCGTTAGTGCAATTAATGCGCGAGTGTCTACAAAATATCGTAAGCGAGCGAACCGAACAAGACGTTGACATAATGTTGGTCGTCATCGATGGGCAGAACACTGGTCAGCCGTGTAATTATGCGATCGAACGAAATAATGAGTCATAGTCTTGCCATGTAGGAAACGCCGACTCTGATTCGTTCCTTATGGTTTTCGTCTTAACCCTCTGACTGCTATCGGCGCGTGTAGATGATCGACAAAATCGCTCACCGTGTACTGCCAACGCCCATCGGCGTTCGGTGCAATGGCTCATTGCGTAATACTGCAGTTCGACCGCACGCAGCGTTCGCC
Organism: Macropis europaea; assembly: GCA_916610135.2. Lineage (NCBI taxonomy): Eukaryota > Metazoa > Arthropoda > Insecta > Hymenoptera > Melittidae > Macropis > Macropis europaea. Next base: position 15,181,083 of record OU744345.1, on the reverse strand, counting down.
TCGTTTCCAAGTACCCCACAGTCAAGGGGTTAATTCCTTGATCTTCAAATATAATATCTGTTAAATTTGAACAAAATGTTGCGTTTGATTACGTAACAATTTTGTGACGTACAATTTCATTAAATTTTCCCTCGTTATTATAGCTAGCGATTAGTTAAGTGTTCAACTTCTTTTTCAGCTTCTGATGTTAGAGTATTCTTAATGAATTATGTTCACATTTTCTTCTACACACCGCGATAAAGCAATAATAAAATTTCACTCGAAGAAAGTTTGGTAGTATACTGGATGTCGCGTTTAAACTGTTCCATTTAACCCTTTAACTGGAATCAGCGCCTATAGGTGTTCGACAAAGTCGGTCACCGTGTACTGCCGACGCCCATGGGCGTTCGGTGCAGTGGCTCATTATGTAATACTGCAGTTCGACCGCATGCAGCGTTCGCCTAGTTTCCAAGTAGCTCGCCGTCAAAGGGTTAAAAAACCAAGATGACAACTACGCCTTCACCTGTAGAGAAATTATTGACAGCACATTACGTCCACCTCGAAATCATTAAAATTTGGTCTAAAATGGTTTTCAATAACATTAATTCTTTCGCAGATATTCGCGTGGAAAGATTAAAATGGCTCACCCTGTATACAGTAAGCGGATCAGACTATATTTTTAAACGGATACAGTACCAATTGTAGTTTGACTAGAAACTTTCAACGATCACTGTGTGTTAGTTAATAGGGTCATCGAACTTACGTATATAAGGCTGACTCCATCAGTTTTAGAACATCCTGTATAGAGTTGTTGTATAATCAGTGCATTAGGTTACTGCAAGCAGAGAAAAAGTGGGAAAGTATCATTGGCTTGTTGATAATTTTTCCTGTACTATTGATGATCGTCACAAATGTCACACGATGCGCATGGGTTATGCGCGTGGACATACATCGAGGGCATTATTGCATGCAAGACCGTGTTATTACGCAATGATTTTATTATCCGTTAATTCGATATAAATTTACAGTTTGCACGATCATCGATACTTCTGTATCAAACGCTTACACCGACGATTCACATTTATTTGATCATTAGCAGGTCGCGGGCAATATTTAGCCTACAGCAGTGCAATTTCATGAGTAATCGATAATCGCAAGCTGGTGGCAATTGTTCTTCACACACGCAACAATTTCCAACGTACCGCTGACTCACCGAGTGTTTAACTTGAAACGTAAAAACTAGACGAAACGCTATACGGTGTGTGGCGTGAGTCAGTCGCCATGATACTTTAGCTAGTTCTGATAATTTCACAAAAAAATGTTGAAAACGAAAGTTCATCGGTAATCACCCTCGTCTGTCTCTTGGGTTAATTTGACACATTTTTCTCACGAAAATGCGATAAATGTAAAAAAGCCTGGCACATTCCTTTATTATTTGTACGCGACGCGAACAATCTTATGCTTGAACGAATAGGAATTTCATTCTTTATTATTTTCAATAAAAGAATTTGCAAATTTAAGTATTTTTTCTTTCATTAATTGACATTTTACCATTCAGTTTGACACTAGGGGACAAATTAAGTTGGGACAATGAGGGATGGATGAGGGTTCATGACGAATTTATCGATGCAAAAGAAACCTTGAGAAGTATCTTTTTACCATAAAAAGCTGAAGTCAACTTGTGTTTTTTAAATAGCGTTATATATTTTTCTTTTCGTATGCTTAATCTGCGTGAAAAAAAACAATTCAATTACATAATATCATGTATTACTTTAATTATAAAATAATTTAATAATTAGCTGACGGAAACTAATGAATGCGGTGCGTCGATGTTATGTATCAGTGATCAACTCGTAGACTGTACTTCACAAATATTATATTATATTACTTAATTGTTTTGTTGATATTATGTTACTTAATTGTTTTTTTCGTATAATTCAAGAATATGAAACGAAGAATATATAATTCTATTTAAAAAAATACATGTTGACTTCCGCATTTCATGAAAGAAAGGATGTACTTCCAAAGGTTTCTGTTACACTAATAAATTCTTCATTATAATAATATTTGGAATTCTACATGTCAGGTAGTCTTATCAGACTCTATTTTAACCCTTTGGCTGTTATCGGCGCTTGACAAAGTCGCTCACCGTGTACTGACAACGCCCTTCTAAAATTTGCTCACACATCTCTGAAACACTCTGTACACATTCACTTTCCCAAGATTCACGTGTAGCTTTGTCAACGCTTCACGCGGGCCAACACTTTTGCTCGGTACTGTAGTCGTGTGTCTGTCCGCTTAAAAATGCCGTATTACGATATTTTCACGGATTGTAATTTAAAGTTACGATATTCGCAGGAACTCGGCGATTAATGTACGCGTGTACACGTGTTTTGGCATTGCATTAGTCTCGGCTCCGTGCACAGGGAATTCTGTAAGAACATTCTACTTAGAACGTATGTACAAGAAATTCTGTAGAAAACACGTGCAATTATTAGACATTAACGAAGTGACGCATATCGAATAACTGGAAGTTACTAGTTAACATAATCGCGATGAAATGCTGGTAAATACGAAGCACGTACGCATTGATGATCTCTGACACTGACATTACAGTTCTATTGCACTCCTTTGCAATGTTTCATTTAGCTAATACTATTCGAAACTGAATGACATTTTTAGATATGCATTATTAAAAATAGGAAAATTGGGGTCGAGCAGAATATGAAATTGAGTTTAATCGAATAATTGCTAATTCTTGTAAATTTTTAGCAGCGTTAACATTGCAATAGTGAAACAGTTAAATATTCAAAAATTGAAAATTGAAAATTTGAGTAGAGTAAAGGTACCACCCTTAACCACAGGGTAACTGTTAACCATGTTACCAATGTTAACCAAAGTCATTGAACTATTTTTCTTCTCTCGGGGTCAGCATGTCTATTTAACCTCTTCAGGGACGAATTTATTAAATTCGAAAGAAATGATTTATTTCTTTTTAATTATATTTATTTAATATGAATTCATACGCATTGTCAAAAAAAATTTTTGAATTAAGAAATGACTAAGCCAAACAATGATCATTGTGCAATTTTTCAAAAGTTAAACGTACACATATGTGTCAGTATCCCTGAACAGGTTAATATAGTTTTGAATAAACACATTTTAACTGTATGTTTTTTATGGACATAGTGTATTCACCGTTTGTAAGAGCTCGTGAAAATGTTTGCAGTAACAAGCGTGTCCGATGTAAAAACTTTCTAAAAATATATGTGGAATAGGATTTGCTTTCTTCTCCGGGAACAGAGTGAAAGTGATTCTCTATTTTTGTTCTTCTATAGTTCGTCAAAGCGAGATGATAAATCATGATCGGGATCGGGACCGATTAAGAGAGCACGTACACCTGAGCGAGTGTTAAAATAATTATTTTAAAATAATTAGTACATTATTACATACTAATTTATAACTAGTATGTAATAATGTACCAATGTACTATAGTTAATTTATTGTATGTTTATAATTAGCTAATTTATCATGTATAATTAGTATGTTACTAGTCTCAGAATTAACGAAGATACAATAATTATCTTTTTTTTTTGTTCCGAACACTGCACTTTCAAGAATATTTCTTTAAGATTCAATTCAACGTCAAGGACACCTTGAAATTTTCCAAAATGCGATCCGCATGTAAAATTACATTTTTTTATTATATCCAACAACTTTATTGTAACATCAACGAGTTAGAAGTTAGTTTAGATGGCAGTTTCTTAGTGACTCACCCTGTGTATCTATTTTAGGTAACAATTTAATTTTTTGTCATAAATTAATTTCTATGGACAAAATCGTGACGATTACAGACCACTATATACCAAAAAATATATTTAGTTTCATTTGTTTAAGATTGTTTTTCTCTCGGTCGACCGAATCAGAACGTGTCACGTCAAAATTGAGAGATCGAATTTTTAAGTTTGATTTTCTCAAAAACGAAGCCGAATTGATTTCTCAAAATGATCTTCTCAAAGACAAAAATTTATTCCACGATTACGATTTGTTTTTCGTACTCGAATTTCTTCCTACTCGATCAATCCAATCAGAACGTACCACGTCGAAAGTGGGAGATTGATCGCTATCTCTTCCACCTGGTCGAAACGCGAAGATCTCGAAACGAATTACGATGTTTACGATGTGTTTTCGTGGTTTCACAATGCGCGTTGCAGCGTTGTTGCAAAATATCGGTATGCTGTTTTGCGCAAGGACCGTCATCCACGGATGAGGGACTTTCCATCATTCTGCCGCCGGGTATCGAAACTCGTAGACCTGCTTCGTGAAGTCTATTTTTTGAAGAACTAAATTAGTCAGATACCTATGTACTAGCGATCTATTTAGATTCACACTGACATGGAAACATCCCATACTCACTAATCATGTCCGAATTATTAGGTTGGTGGTTAAGTACATAATTTTGTTTTCCACATATGTAAAAGTGACTGTGTTTTTCACTAATCCTTCTACTTGAATTTGGAACTAAAGCAATTGTAGGAAGTGGAGAGAATCACTACCTTTATCATTATTGATTTAAGATATTTATAGTATGTCAAAATGATTGTTTTCTGTTTAATGTTAAAAAACGAAAAAACTAGCACCAATCCAATAAAAAAAAAAGTATTCACTGGCTCACCACTAAACGCTCAAAACTAAGCAGTTTCGTTTATCTTGAACACTTTACTATCTTCGTTACTTTTGCCGATACAAAAAAATGAGCCAGGACATGGTTGTTTTTGGTTCAGAACGACGAATATTGTAATTCATGATTTATCCCTTTCAAATTCATTTTACATTGCTCTCTTTATACTGCATATTATTATTATTATTATTATTATTATTATTATTATTATTACACGGATAAGTGCTCAGTAAGATACAACAGTGATTACAAAAATGTTAGGACGTGTTTCTGTTTTGGTTGCGCAAGGAGTTACAGAGATTATTTTTAAATGAAAACACATGTCAGGAGAAAAAGTCAACATTACCTACACATAAATTGGCTAGCATTACTTGCAAACTCTTGGAACAGGCAGGCAAATTGCTGAACAGATGTTTCTTTATAAAATTTGGAATGACATTAATGGATGACTCTCTACGTAATATTTCCCTTTTTCGAACAGGCTAATAGTTTATGAGACTCTGTCAACTTTTTTTCTGCACCGTTATCGTCATGGTAACACTTCAATCATTACTTATTTGATCAGGTGTTGCATTAATAAATTTATCTAAGCAGGTCTAATGGATTCAATAGGAAAATCATTAAGTTTGCATTAAGATTATTAATGATGATGAACAAAATTTACATTGCAATAACATGTACAAAGGTAGTAGTTTTCAGTTAATACAGCGTGGCAATCAAAATGATAAACGCACACTTATTTCGACAGAAAATCAAATACCTTTCTTCGTTCGGTCGGGCATCTTCTATCAACAATTTTTTATCGTCGCTGTGAAAAAATGAACGGAAGTACAATAAACAAATGTCACTAAGAAAATCGCCGCTTACTCTTGCGGAAGGTTCGAGATGGACGCGATTGAAAAAATTTGCGGATTAACGTGGCCGGGTCAGAGTGTTTACTCGTGTGAGTCACGGCGCTCCTAGTTCAAGAGGATCGGACTTTTATCGTTATCTTCTTCATTACGATTAATCGGCATGATTCGGTGCAAGAATCTTGTATCGTTTCCAGAGAGATTCGATCAAGTTTTCAATCATATTCACAAGCTAATCCAAATGATATGACGTAATCGCTATCTGTGGTATATTATTGTACTTATTCTCTGCTTTTCTTTTTGTTGCTCTTATATCAGGTAAATTAATATAAACTATAAATATTATACTTATTATAAATTTCTAATTATATTAATATTCAGTCATTTTCATATGCTATTCCAAATCATATGACGCAGTCGCTATTTATGCTTCACTCTTCACATTATTCTCCTCTTTTCTCTTTCTTGATATAATTATATCAGGTAAATTATTAAATTCTAAATTATATTACGTAATTAATAGACTGCGGATGTTTACGCAAATATACATTTCTGTACTTCCGTATTTCCTATCTTAATGCAGTTAAATAAATGAAACTCCAACAAAATTGCATTTGCTCCTTGAACTTTTCAAAATGTGTAATTTATATTTTGCTAAATTATTAAATGTCCATCATTCACAAATTTGGATACATTAAATTGCATAAACATCCGCAGTCTTGAAACTATCCTTACACAAAAGAAATAAAAATAATTTATGCAAATCGACGAATCGTAAAAACAAACTTTTGTTGCAAGTATCGTGCCCCACAGCGTATAATTGTTATTTACACATTTCTACGGCGACAGTGGGCGGTATTAATTATTATAGTCGCTTTTCTGTTCTCGATTCGTTGCACACGACCTCGTCCTGAATTTTCATCGCGCGTGATTCGATTGAATACAATGGTTCCCTTCTACGTATTTTTTCTTCGATTCTGCGTGCTTTGACCGCTCGACGACACAAAGCTTCGCCCTTGAACGATACTTATTAAATTTATCTGGTTGCGAGATAGCGAAAAAAAAGCAAACAAAGTTTCGCCCTTGAACAAAGTCTGACGAATTTATCAAGTTCAATCGAGAGAGTTAATACGGCCAGCTGATTATTCGATCGATACATTAATTAATGATCGAGTTGAAATGATGCATTTCAGGCTGTCACGGCGTATCTTCGTATACTTTTATATCGAGTATCTATGAAAAGTCATATCAGTTTTGTCCGTCTTCTTCGTAGGTCGTCGGCTTTCATCATTCTTCGGTTTGTATTAACCTCAACGACCTTTCCGTAACGCGGTATCTCTTGGAATTCGCGATGTTAAGCACTTGCTTATCTATGCATCCTTCAGACTTATCATTCTATTTCCATGTTTCGACTGATTCGTTTCGAGACCATTAGGAGAATTGAACACAAACGAGGCTGATATTTCTCGAACAAAATAACATTTTATGAAATTAACCCTTTGCACGCGAAGGTTTTTTCGCTGTAGGAAAGCAGCCAGACGAAACTTTTTTGCTCAAAAGTGGATAAAACTTCTTACAACTGACGTAAAAATAAATCATACGTAAATTAACAGGTAGAACTATTTTGTTTCAACCCTTTACACTCGATAGGAGACCCTCAATCTATGTTACGTCTGGTATGATGTAACAATACAAAAAATATTGAAATAAAATAGTTCTGTCCCTTAATTTATGTACGATTTATTGTTATGATAGTCGTAACACATTTCTTCACATTTTTAGCAAAACAACTTCGAGTTGCTACGTCTCTATAGTGAAAAAACCTTGTAGTGCAGAGGGTCAATATTTCATGTATATTTGTAAAGGATTCTTGCTGCACAACAATCTTCAAAGTAGCCTTCGTTGGTTTCTATATATTTTTTCCACCATCTGTGCTGTTTTTTCTTCATACTATGTTTACATAACATGCTATTGTAGTAACGCAGAGATCAGGCACCTCAAGATCAATTCTCCGTCTCAGCCACTTGCCTTGTATAAACGAGTCATGCTGGTGATGCAGATTATGGTCTGTATGTTATAAATACGAGTTTCACTCAAATAGGAATTCTTAAAAATTTTGTATTACAGCACCATTGACTTTCAGAAGATTATCTAAACTCAATTGTACATGTTGCTAAATATTCTTCCTGTATATCGCGCTTAGATCATTTAAATAATATTGAAAAATTGTAAGGCAAGGTGTTACATTCTATTTCCTCCCTACAATCTTAGCGTTATTATTATTATGGCTCCTACTACTACTATCACCAGCATTACCAACGTTACTACTGTTATTAGTATTGTCACATTACTGTCATTATCACTATTATTATGATCATAACTAGACTGCGGATTTTTATGCAAATAAACATTTTAACTCCTTGACTGCCATGTCACCTATATGAGGGTGAGACTTAGATTGAATCACTATTTCTTTGGTTATGTATGGTATAATAAACATGTCTAATAACGTCTAATAGAATTAGGAAAAAAAATAATGAATCTTACTTATATTAATGATTATAGCGGGTACAGCTTGAAGTTATATTCATTTTCAGCTAATAAAGTGTGACAGTCAGAGTGTTAAGACTTAAATGTTATTTATTTTAATGTACGTAATTACCGAGATGAGACTATAATGAAATTATATTTTCCGCTTTAATTGTTACAAAATTTGTTTCTTATTTTATTTACTGTGTAGAGTGTGCTACTTTCATGTATTTAAATATGTTAAATTGCGTACAGATCCGCAGTGTAATTATAACCATTGTAAATAAGATAGCGTAGTCCGATGTTCATCCCTTGTCCTCCCCACCCGCTGCAGCGATTCTCCCTCTTCTGAGTGCCTCTGATTTTTCCCAAGGCGGAATGAAAGTCACTTTTCCCTTCGCCTTTGGCCTGCTTGAACTAATTAGTTTTCTTAATAAAGTCGTTACGTCAAAACAACGACCATCTTGTATCGATCTCGTGTCTCCGGCCGGGGCAAGGATCCAGATTACTTTCTCGGGAAACACACACCCTTGGGAAACATGTGGTCAAACATCACACAAGAGGTTAATTTTATCGAATGCTCTTTGCTTCTCGTCCTAGCGTACGATATTTGTTTAATGTTATTTTTCACGTTCATTCTAATTTTCAAAATTGAGAACATCGAGATTTCAACATCAAGTTGTATTTATTACAACACAATTTGAGTTGACAATATAAATAAATAAACATTAAAATGAAATTTGTTAATTTTCCTTTGAAAAACAGCAATTCTAATTTTCAAAGGGGCATCAGGAAAATATCTTGAAGTAGCTAATCAATAATATTAATCCTCGTAGGACCGTGCTGTAAAACTTATGTCAAAGACCGTGCGGGGTACAGAATTACCCCATTTCATTTTTGTGCATTTCTGGACTAAAGAGTGTGTATGTAGATTTATTTAAATAAATAGACACACTTAAGCTAGTATTAAATAACTATAACACTGAAAAGCAAATTTCATTCATTACACTGATTACTAGACTGCGGATGTTTATGCGAATATACATGTTTAGAGTTGAACAATTTTTATGTTAACACAGTCGAAGAAATTAAATTCTGACGTGGCTGTATTTTGTGATTCGTATGTTCAAAAAATGTGCTTCTTAGTTCTCTTGTGTTATTGAATGTATTTTCCGAGTATATGCATATGTTAAATTGCATAAACATCTGCAGCCTACTGATTATTAATAATTTTATTTTGCGAATATTATGAAGTTATTTGTAAAAAATATGTTGTGGGGTACACCTGTACCCCGCACGGTCCTATGAGGGTTACAAAATTCTCAGAGTGCAAAGGATTAAGCAAATGACGAGTGACCTTGAAGCGCCTGCTTTCGACGCTGGTACTGTAGCTGTGACGTTTTCCGCTTAGGTCAGTGAACGCATTCAGAACCACATGACTTTCACCGGTCTCCTCTTAACTTGAACTTCGTACTTGTCAACGTTTATTATATTTCATCACAGATTCACGGCACAATGCTTCTATTACCGAGAATTGCGATTTTTTACAACTCGATGAGTCACAAAGTGAATAATAAGTGAACGAATAATCCTGACAGGAACAAATTTTCCTTCGAATTTTTTTCGAACATTACTACGATATTTCAAAGTCATCGATGTTGTTCGAATGGAACAAAATATTTTCATTTGAGAAAAACGAATCCAGTTATGGTTTTGAAAGTAATTGCACGTGTGGTGATATGAAGATCATACGTGAACGTATTATACAGATACGCGATCGAACGTGTCCCTTTTCAGCCGCGATGCCGTGAAAATGAAAATACAATGGAACCCCGATTATCTGAACTATAACTACTGAAAGGATGACTCATATTATAACTATGTTTTGCATAAAAATTATAATTTTATTTTAAAATATAAAATCCACAAGGGTATGAAATTAGATACGCAGTATCACTCTAATATTAGCTTCCAACTTACATGTGACGACTATTTTTTGGATGACCGGTCTTCGGATAATCTTGGTCCTACTGTATGGCATTTTATGTTTAAAAGATCATTGGTCTTGAGGTCTCTGAAAAAGAACGACATCGAGGAAAAATCTGTACTTATTGTTATATTATTTGTTACCAGAGAGAAGAAATATCTAGGCTTCCTTGTTTTCGTGACTCGCGCTGTATGATCAAACGTATAAATCTTTTACCGTCTCAACTTATTGCATGATGTTGAACACACAAATTACAGTGTTCGAAACAGATTTCGGCAGAAGTTTTAACACGCTTCCTGTTACTTCATAATAGTTTGTGGTCGATACAGATTTTAATACATAACTTAGGCAAATTTGGCAAGTTTTTAGTGTTTATGTCATATTAGTATTTTTGGATTATTATATATTTATATATGTATATGAACAAAATATATATTATGTATAATATTATGTAATTATAAATATTTATAAGTATTACGCAAAATTAACAAAAAATACGTATACGACTCTTGTTGGCCGTATCATTATCGAATTATGGCTCACCCAATGGTACAACTATACATGTACAGAGCGCGCGCGCGTGTGCGTGTATAATAGCATCTTCATACTTTTTTATAGAAAATGAATGGATGCATTGATTATTGCACTAAGGAAATGAAGGTGACCTTTACATCTCCGCTCCACCTATAAGGAAACTATTAACGCCTCGAAATCGTTCAACTTTTTCTGGAATGTTTTTCGATATCACTAATAGTTCGGAGCATATTCACGCGGAAAGATCAAAATGGAACGCCGTCTATTAGCATACGCATTGTGTAAAAAATGACTTGCAGAGAATATATTTTTGAAAGCTTCAGAGCACGAAACTAGTTATCGTACAGTTTTTAATTTCTCATTTGCATGAAATGGAAAAATCCAAAAGTGCATTTTTACCGAAAATAATTTTACGTAACATGAAATTCCAATTTTAATATTTAAAATAATTTTTATACAAATATCAATTCTAATACATTTTAACAATTTTTAATAATTTTTATAGAAATTCCTTGCTACAAATCCTTAATGTTCCAAAGTTTATACCTGTCAGTCACAGAATTTTGAATGAATTCATTTGAATTAAATTTTAAATTGCTATCATGTTGAAAAAAGAAACATTTAAATAGAACAATTTTAATTACAAAATTACAGTTTTTCTAAACTGCTGTATGTACAATACTACTCTAACACCGAAATATTCTCCGTTTTCGAGGAACGAAATAATCAACCCAGATAAGTATTCGACTCGTGGAAACGGCCGATGAATTGAGGAAAGTGAATTGCAAAGTATATAATTGTTTTTGTATATCTCTGCCGTAACGATATGGTAATGTGGTATTTCTAAATAAAGAGATGCGGCTGTTGCAAAATAAGTTCCTCGAACCATTAAAGAAGAAGCGTGTTCGGAGGAATATCTTATTAATTCTACTCGAAAAATTCAGTATCGTGTGTGACTAATGAGTCCCGATATTTGATTCATCCATGTTAATTAGTTTCAAATAAGTGACATGTATCCACATTAATTGCAGTTATTGAACGCTAAATGCTGCAGTTGCAGTGAAACATTCTTTTACTGGATACGTTCAATCTATCATTAGGGTTATCTCCCGTTACAGCCGTCAGCCAGTAATGACCAATTTAGAAATTTTTATTTAATACATGACGTTTTTTGTTACAAGTTCGCTTCACCGTGGACGTTATTGATTTTTTTTCCTCTGGTTTTTTTCATCTCTTCTCTTTCAATCGTTCATTGATTCATGTGCAACGTGTTGATTTATTCACTTTTAATAGCTCGATGACACTTTTCTGATGACGCAGATGGTTTTCCCTCATTGTTTTATCCAATTTTCTAATCACGTTTATTAACGATTTACTTAAAGCTTCTCGTGTTATTTATTTAAACTTTTTTTTTATTTAAATGTTCTCCAGCTTTCTGTGATTGTTTGAGTGTATCTCTCAAAACAGACAATTTTTTTTATTAAGTACTTGTAATTTAATATAGGCAATTTTCGTACTTATTAAAGTTTCAAAATTGTTTTCTCCCTATTAGCGGTTTACTCGAAGCTTCTCACATTTTTTCATTTCTCGACGAAAATCGAATTCCATTTCTGGAAAAAGAAATTGTATCGTAATAAATACTTGTGATTCAACACAGACTTTTAACATAGAATATTATAATTTTATTACAGAATTTTACAATTTCGTGATTGTTTTCTCTTCGATAAAAGTGTAATTTTTAGGGACGAGCTAAGATACCTTTCATGCAAAACATCCTGACGAAATTTAAATCAGCAGCATATGTTTTCTCGCTATCATTAATAGTTTCGGAGAAAACAGCTCGTGACACTTTAGTCAAGACAACCCTGTACACTACCAAACTTTCTTCGAGTGAAATTTTATTTTTGCTTTATCTCGGTATGCAGAGAAAAATGTGATACAAAACATTATTCATTCAGAATACTCTAACCTTAGAGTCCAAAAAAAAAGATGAAAGCGCGTCTAATTGCTAGCGATAATAACGGGGCTGAATTTAATAAAATTGTGATGTTGTATTTAAAAATCGAGAAAGTAATAAGCATGACTAACTAGGAGATAACAAGAATAATTTTACGGGTTGTCTCATTTGAATTTTTACATTGAAAATATCTTTGAAACAGTTAGTGATATCGAAACATATTTCGGACAAAGGTTGCATGATTTTCGCGGGATTATAATGCGGTGACTAGTTTCCTTATGAAAAAAATTCACTTTACGTGTTCGAAGTTAAAACCATTAATTTTGAAACATCCAGTAGGGCTGCCGTATAATTGCCCTCCTGCCTTTTCCAGCTGCAGAAAAGCTATTGACAACGTAATATGTTTCCGTCGAAGTCATTCAACTTTTGTTTGAAACTATTTTCGTTAATATTAGTAGTTTCACGGACATTCTCGTGGAAAAATTAAAATGGGACACACTGTGATTGTATAGGTTCAATAACTTCGAATACCTCAACTTGAATTCCAGTTTCGCGGGTTACATAGCCAGTTTGCGAGTTTTTTTCGAATGTTTCGCGAATGTCTAATTTTCAAGGTCGCACGGTGCACCTTGCACAGTCTTTCCCAACCTTCACTGTAAGTTCAAGCCGGTTCGCCCACTGTTACGACACGAGTATTATCACAGCTGCCGGTATCGTACTTTCATTGCTGTATTAAAGTAGCCTCCCTCTCTAAAGCGACTTAATACTTTGTGTCATGCCATCCATATATGGATGACTCTTAGATTCAGTTATTATTTATTTAATCGTGTATAGTATTAATAAATGTATCTGGTAAGGTTTAATATGACAAATAGGAATATTGTGAATGTTACTAATAATAGATATTGATTAAAACGATTATAATTCGAGGTTATATTCATTTCTTATAACAATTCAGAAATTTTGGTATTAATGTGTTAAGAGAGTAATAAAACCAACAAATGCTATTGTTCATACACTACGCCGAAAATATGTAAACAAATCCGTTTGATTTTCAGGTTGAAACACATTTTAACTTTGAGTGTGTTAATTATATTCTAATATAGAATATTATGGTTTATTTAATATGGAATAGTACAGTTTCAAAATTGGTTTAAAAGGAGGCTGGTTAGCTTGGAGGCTTTGAAATTTATATGACAGCTTGTAACAAAGGCATACGAATGCCACCAGAACATTAGGAAAGAATTATAGAAAACGATGGAAATTACTTAACCGATTGATTGATTGACTAATTAAATTGCAGCCAGAAACCGTATAAAGACTTTTCCAATTACCCAGTGTATCTATTATCTTCGAAACATCCGGTATGTTTGCACAAACATCTACAATTCAGCAGGGACGAATAATAACACTAAACAATCGTGAAAGTAAAAGCGCTTGACGATCGTCAGGCATTAGCTCGACAATGTGCGCTACATGTTCACCTTGTTTCTGTTTCAGAACGACGCGTTACACGTAATTATGCGAGGCCTATAATCATCCGGACGGTGAACCGCAGACAGAGCCAAACAGAAGGAAGAAAGACAGAACCGAGAAATCCGTATCGATGATAGACATGCGCCCTCAGACGTGATTCGCGATTAGAACGAGAGCATTGTTCCGCCGCGAGGAGGCGAAGTTTCAGGAACAAGTCAGTTTTCCGATTCGAGTGACAAGATGGCTACGGCAGCCCATTGTTCACCGTCTCGGTCGTCGCTCAGCTGCTGTCAGATCGATCAGAGCAGTCACGATGACGTTCACAATGTCACGTTAGCCACGAAGGACAATTATTTCCTACAAGAGAAGCACTCGTTCCCAAAGAGACCCGAGGTGGACCTCAGCTTCCACGACGTGAGGTACACCGTCAATGAATGGAACGTCCGAAACTTGAGGCCAAGTAAGTTGCACATTCGCAGGGTGTTGAGGCATTTGACGGTTTGGGCCAGTGACGGCCACCGGAGCAGCGGCCATCGCCCACTCTAGGTACATTCCCCTTACATAGGCTGTGATCTGGGACAACGATCGACCGAGGGGGTAACGAGGAGGGAACAGAAACGAGGGGAATGATCTTAGAGTGGGGGAAGGCCGCAACTTCGGTGACCATCACTGACTTCGGCTTACGGATACGACCGCCAGAACGTTGCAGTTTTTGAAGATTCTCTGAATTATGACACAAGATAGAAATGAAATTAGCATTTTCATTGAAAACGAGGAAGTATCGTTCGATTTCCGGTCCAGTTCGTCCAATTTTTTCTCTCTTAAATACAAATAATGGAAAACCCTAAAAACAGCAACAGACATAGGGTTATTACCTTAACCTTATTTGAAGCACCCTCTCCCCGTTTTTTAATTGACCGGCTGACCAATTAAGAACTGATTGGCTGATCAATGATCTAGAACATGAAAATGGGTACTTTGAAAAGAGTGAACATCCTGACGCACATCAGTAGCAGTGCATCCTCAGACTCCTGATGAAGGAGCTTTGAAATGTTGGTAATATTTTCCTTCTGGGCACAGTTCACACTTGGACGCTTCAAACAGTATTAACTATAAGAAACCAGGCCGTGAAAGCCTCGAAACTCTCAAAACTCTCGAAGGAGTATGACGTTGCATCATAACGATGTATCGCAATCACATTGGCAGACGATTTCAGTTATATTTTTTTTTCGACACTGCGTTACAAATATTCCTGTTCACATACTGGTCTGTTCACTTTTCTTCGTTACGATGTAAATGATCCTTAACGGCTTGCAACGAGTTTCACATGGTGTTTTCGTAAATGTTACGCAGCCTGGAGCTCCCGTTGTTCCGCTACGGCGCATCCTCGGTTTACCAAAGAGTGCAAAGGTACAGGGGAAAGTAGGTCCGACGAGATCCATAACAAGTTTAGAAATCACTGTCAACGAGACGATGCTGCTCGACCGGAATTCGTTTTCAGAACATGGTCACAGTAGCGTTAACCTTTTTCAGCCTTGAAACTTTCGGGAAAATTTCGTCGAGTATTGGCTGGACCACGCGATGGACTGAATTTCTCGTTACTGCAATGGTAGAAAATGGCCATGTTGGACCATACAGGGAACGTTTCATTTGTTAGCTTTCAAGGAATGTGAAGCGGATAGTTACTTATCTTCACCTGATGAGAAAATTATTAAAAAGAGACTCAGACTTGGGGAGCTGTCCATGTTAACACCGTGGAATTAACCGGGTTTCCCCTACATGTTTTTCCTTGAGTATGGTACTTTTTCGAAAACAAGTCATTTTTATTTCGGTAAAAGAGCAAGTACGGATCAGTCTTCGGTAGTTCCAGCTTTACAAGTAATTCCGACACGATCGAAACGACCTTTTTCACCGAGCAGAACTTTCCTAAAGGTCACGCGGCTGAGTCATAGGTCAGTGCTCGATAAAAACCGCGTCAACGAACCGTCCCGTGTCGTTTCTACGGTTTTTAGTTGTATGAAAAGTCAGCTGCGTCGACGGCGGGTGAAAGTCGCCGGCCGAAGCGGTCCTGCGAGAGCAGCGAAGAAAGTTTTAAACGGAGAAAGTCGTGGATTATTTTGAAAAGACGCCTCCTCTCCTGTCTTCGTTAGAAGTTGGCAAAAAGGATCGTTGCACGTGCGCCGCTCGAACGGAAAGGAGTCGCTTTGTAGTCCTGTGTGTGCGTGAAAGGTGGACATCAACGTTGATCACGTGAAAGGAGGTGTACGGTTAATTATCTCGTGCAGCCTCCTTTTTTGTGGACTTTAAACACTTCGAGAGCTCTTGGTGCTGTCCGAACGTGTATCCAGCTTAATTTATTCAGGTTTTTTTTTCTATTAGGTTGGTAACCAAATTCGCGGTCGGTCGAATTTCTTCGCCTCAAAATTCCCACAGCTCTACTATCACCGAGACAAAAAATGACCAGAGCTCTGACGGAAGAACATTCAAAATTCAAATGTAGATAACTTAAATATAAAATTATTCCAGTTTTAATAAGCGTTTTTATAGAAAAATTTTCTAGGGTCGCGAATTGAATTGCCAAATCAATGTTTGCCTGGGATACGTTCGTTCTAGATTCAGTGTAGATATAGACAGATTAACGTCATATGTTGTTGATTGCTTAACTCGTTGGAGGATTATGAAATTTATTGTCTGAACTCTGGGTGTGTATAGTTGCCAACAAAATGAAAAAAAAAAAGTTTGTGTAAACGTGCGTTGAAAAGTCAGTACCTTCAGAGGTGTGAAGGAATGTTTCGATCCATAAGCAACAGATGTTCATACAAATTTTTCTTCGTAACTCGAAAAATATTGATTTTTTGAGCCATGTTTATCGAACCTTTTTTATTTATCTCGTTGGGAAGTATACGTGGCAAAAGTTAGGAACATCAGGTTTAGAACATAAGATTCGATCAATCTTATGGAGAAATTAAGTGTTTTTTATAATTCGGAGTAATATTGATTTACAGATCCATGTTTACTGAAATTTTTTTATTTATTTCGTTGACAGCCGTATGTGGCAAAAATGAAGGCCATCACTTTTAGAACACCCTGTGCATTCAACTAGCGTTATAAAGAAATTATATTTTTTTCTATAATTCGAAAACTATTGATTTCCAGACCCACGTTTGCGAAACCTTTTTTCTTTATTTTGCTGAGTACTGCACATATCCAAAATTGAAACCATGAATTTTAGAATTTTCTGTAGAATTGAAAAATCAACAATTTACTCAAGCCATGTCGAGAAGACGCAGGATTCGCCATAGCACAGTGTTTTTTCTCTTTCGCTCTTTCTCTCAGTTTCGAGCAAGTCAACCTGAGCCCCATAGTGGGGGTAACTCGGGAGGAGAAGTGCGATGCAGTTCTGATTTAAGTCGAGAATTTGAACGTGTGAAGAATCACATTTTGTCTCGACCTGGCTAGGTGTCTGCAGGCCGTAACATAGACAATAAAATTTTGCTATGTGCACAAAGTAAATTAGGAACATGCGGTCATGAGCTTTCATTGCGTACGTTTTGATACCACCAAAGGAGAAGAATACCGTTCTTCCGCACACTTTTTGCCTACATCACATAATTCTGATGAGTAAGAAACAACGACGCATGGAAGCTGCAAGATGTCCCATAAACCCTGATACAACCAGTTCCACAACATGATTCATCTGGTCAATTAATCATCGCGACACTGTTCTCATCTTGTGACCTCGCGATAAATCATAATTAATTTACATGTTGTTCTTTGAAAAGAAATTTGCCGGCTTCCATGGCTTTTAATCGCTGGACAACAGAGTGCTGATACTTCTGCAATGCTACTGTCTCTGTTAATGAGAGTTTTAAATGGCAACAAAAATCTACGCTCTGTAAATTTTCTTGATTGACCCTCAGCCACGTGATAAATGTAAATTGCATTGTTTCAATTAATACAAAACGAACACTGTTTATTGGTACATCAGCGAATATTTATGCAAATACATATTTTTATTCTTAACTGTCTATAACGCCATGTGACTTGGAAGCTGTTTACCTAGATATCTATGTTTTTTAAGTCTCATTTCGTTTGTTTATCACTTTGCACAATTACATTCTACGACTATACTGCCATCAAGCAGTCTGATAATTTCTTATTACGTTTGTATCCCACCATCAATCAGTCTGATAATTTTTTATTACGTTTATATTCCACCATCAATCAGTCTGATAATTTCTTATTATGTTTGTATCTCACCATCAATCTCTGTCCTTCACTTGATGTATTCTTTTTGTCAGAGGCAAAAACAATTTCGGTTACATTCTTATGTTTTCATACAAATAAAACACAATTCTTGAAAATTCTTTGACAACAATTAATACATTTTTAGAACACCTAGAATTGAACTGATGATTAAGGGACCTTTAGAACAGTTTCTTTTAGATTGCGATGATTTCAAGGATACATTTTTATTTGTATAATCATGTACACAGTTTATTTATATTGTACACCAAAATAGGTCATATACTGCTCAAAGCTATTGAAGACTCAGTGGTTTTACAATAGTAATTTTTAACGATCTGTCACGTATCGGTAATAAAAGATATACTCTATATCTTAATTATATTTTGCCATTATCATTACATGTTTATCGTATATAATACTTAGAGCGTTTATGGTACTTAACACTTTAATTAACAGGTATTTAAGTGTGTATATGAATGTCTAATTATTTTTAGCAGTGTATATGTGATTGTACTAACAAGTCGCATTCTTAATGATAGTGCAGAATAATCGAAGTTCAATGAAATATTAATTTTTCAACGTTGAATCAACTTACTTTCTTCGAAAATAATTGTCCTGTATGATATTCGCTATTTTCTTAAAAATCCAAAAAGTACGATTTTAAGAGACTGTTTATGTTTCCTTTTTTATGCTTCATTGTTTGTAAACGATGTGAACAATCTTCTGCCCCAATATACAGAAATTTCATATTTTTATTTTCAATGAAAGAATTTGCATCTTTCCATCATATCAATTTTTTAGTACTGTGTCAATATGATACCAGGGGACAAATTAAATTGGGGGAATGAGGGTTTATAGGACCAGTACAGAATCTATGTAACTTGTTAATATTATTAACCAAAAGCGATATAATTTAAAATTATATCGGTTTTTTATTAACACGTTGAGCGCCGCAGTAGAAAATCCCGCAACTAGTCAGACACGTGAAAATGTCTTTTCATTAACACATATCGTTGAATATATAAATATTTGTTTGTTTGATAATACATTTCTTATTGTATGCTATCATTGTAACATAAACGTTACTCAAAATTTTATAGGTGTAATCAGTTATTCGATGAAATTAAAATTGATACGTGGGCCACCGGTGGTGCACACGGTGTTCAACGTGTTATACTCTAAAAAGTTGGTCGTTTTTGCATGTACGATATGGTAGCCAACGTGTTAAAGAGGGCATGGATCCTGTCGCTGGTCTCGTTGGTATGTTTTCCGACGACCTTGACTTGCATAGGCGTGAAAACTCCTCTATACAAACTTCTAGCATGAATTGGTACTCTGTAGAACTGGAAGGTTCGGCTACAGCATGAATAAGCCCACCTAGTCGAACACAATCATAAAAACAGAGCACACGGATTTTGTTTATTGGCCGAAACAGTCACATCTACTAATAAGGATCATATAGCACCGTGGCTCGGAAGCATCAAAGGCGGAGCGAACGCTGTATCCTTCTTACCCCTATGCCGTCCCGCACGCCAACTTTCCAGCTCTACACAGTACATAAAGACGCCCATGTGCATGTTACGATTAGTCACTCGTGCGATTGCTATTATCTGGAACACTCGTTTCTCTGTCCCTGAATCGCCGATATCGTTGAATTAATGGTCGATACGTTTAATTGATTTCGCGCAGTTGCTCGAGAAAGTATTCGAACGCTTTTAAACTATTAGGTTGTTCGGAAACTTCACGGTACGATTTTTGTATAAAGTACTTATGTACATTATTACTTTTCTTTCGGTTATCTTTCGCCATTTATTTAATAATTTTGTAATTCTATTTTCAAAAATCTTTCATTTTTCTGAACAAATTGACGGCTCTAAATTGTCGACTTTTATGTCTGTATAAGATTCTTTTAAATATGGAAACAAGTGATAATAAGAGGGTACCGTATCTAATGAGTATACTGCGGATGTTGATGCAAATATATGTCATCCATACTTCCTGTGCTAATGCAGTTACGTAAATGAAACCTCAAAAAGTGTGCATTTGCTCCTTGACATGTTTAAAATATGTACTTTTCATTTTGTTTAATTATTAAATGTACAACATTCATCAATTTGAAGGTATTAAACTGCATAAAAATCCACAGTCTATTAATGAGTATGGTGGATGGGGTAAGATATCTAACAATAAGCCAATCTCCAACAATTTTTGGACAATTCTACATCAAAACGTGTGGTCTAGCGTCGAGGAATCGACTCGCGTCCTATCGAAACATTTTGAATATTTTTATTTAATTGCTGCATCTAATTGACACAGTCGTAAACAGTACTTATCCGAATTAATACTAGACCTACCAATTAAAATGACTGATTTTCAATTGTAGTGTGTACGATTTTATTTCAAAACTGTTGTGTTTACTTTGAATTGATGTTGAATGAAGCTAAAGAAAAGTATAGATAAACATTGTTTCCTTAAATTACGTATTTTCTTCTAAAACATGTCATACTGATCGCTTCGATGAAACAGACGCACGCTAATCATCGGTAGATCTACTGTTAACGTCCGATTGTTCGATAGAAGATTATAATAAGTAATTTCTTTCTAGTTTCTACAAGTAAAGCACACCTATCGCATAACGGTACGCACTTTTCTAACAATCCAACAGTTTAAAGCTTAAAAAACTACATTTTCTAAGAAAAATGACATGAAATATGTATCAGTATCTCTAAAGAGGTTAATCAAAATATTAGTCGCGATTCAGGTACTATGTAAATAAATAGTACACTTTTATTTTACACCGTTATGCAACGAAGTTGAAAAGTATTTTATTCGGATTGGTTGCGTGGGCCACCGGCGCCCCACGTGGCAAGCGACACGGTAAATGGCAAATCGATCGATTCTTTCATCGAGGCGTTTACTCGCATTGTTACACGCGACAGTCGGTTGGGTATACGTAGAGTTCAGTCGGTCGCATCCGTTCTCGAGGATTTCTTGTATTATTCATGGGCCAACAAAGGAAAAGATACGTCATTGGCGACGACGCTGCATGGTAAAAACAATAATCATGGTTGTATGGTTAGCAGAAGTTGACGTTGTGAATCGTTTCGTTATAATCGAATGACATGTCGCTTCTTTACGAAAAATTACATCACACGTGCACTTCAAATTTATTTAACAATATAATTTTTTTTTGAATGCAGTTTCTTACTTTTCTCACTATTTTTTGTATCTCTAACATGGTAGGTACAACTTTTCTTGGTGAGAATTTGGCCCCTGTAAAATGGAAATTGATGAGCTACTCAATACTTTCTTAATTATATTTCTGGTGGAAAAATGTATAAGTCGAATAAGTAAGTGTATTTCATATTTTTTCCAATTTTTTGCCAAGTTTCTTGTGTCATTTTAGGCCGACCAATAGTTGAACAAAATAAGCGGATCGTCTAAACTTTGAACTAAGAAGGAATATTTTATAAATAAATTGAATATACAAGGTGTCTCTGGGCGAATAGTAGAACCGAATGGGAGATGATTCTGAACGAGCAAACAAAACAAAAATATGGAATATTTTCGCTTTCGAAAAAAAAAAATGTTAAAAGAATAGTCAGGTACAAGTGTCCTTAAATTGATTATATGCGTTTTATTAGCGTATTCATTTATTAATATTGAATTGTAGACGGCATTGAATTGATTTCATATGATTCTTGTTATTAACATTTACATTCGTGTACTTGAAAGATTGTCTAATACCTATTCAGTATTATAACAGAAATGCTAGCGTAAATTCATAAATTTCTACGTAAAAAAGAAATTGCATTGTTAATTGAATTTGAAGTGTATGTATGGTGCCCTAATTTGTCTTGTTAATTCAGTGGAAGAAATTTTTAACAAACGAGGGAGAAATATTTTGGAACTCTCACCCTCCGAAGATATAAATCTTTCTTATTATAACTCTGTTT
Organism: Macropis europaea; assembly: GCA_916610135.2. Lineage (NCBI taxonomy): Eukaryota > Metazoa > Arthropoda > Insecta > Hymenoptera > Melittidae > Macropis > Macropis europaea. Next base: position 15,158,885 of record OU744345.1, on the reverse strand, counting down.
CTCAAAGATGTAAGAACTCTTGGCTTATTGCCAGACGAAAGGAGCTCTCGTACCAGGGAACATCTTCTCATGTGCAAAGCTTTTGAAAGAAATCTTCATGAATATTCGTCTGGCATGGTATTGTTATTCATACAGTCAGACAATGTCTTTTTCCGCAGTAAATATGACAAACAAAAGTTACAAAAAACTTAGACAATCCACGACTGACGAACGAATGAGATCAACTGAATTGTTTGAAATAATTTGAACAAATGCAAGCAGAATAAACCAGCAGAAATGGTATTTGTTCATTGGTAAATCGTTATTATAGGCGTATTAATGCAGATGTAGATCATTCTGATTAAATAAACTATATTTTCCAAAAATTTCATGTACAGAAATTCGTATCATTAGATCAAAAAAATGGTTTGCGTATTTTCACAATATTGCAACTGATATAAAGACAAATTCAATCGTGAGATGGTGACGTTCAGATGATCTTTCACGGAATTATGCTTCGAAGAACATGATATAATACCGAGATATAAATATAATAAACGATCAGTCATGTTACAAAACATAAGTACGTGTTCAGAACGTTTAACAGTCTCATCGTGCAGTCGGGTTGACGAAGTCGAAAATAATTATACAGTCGGCTTTTCTCGAAGCAGCTGAACTTTTCTTGCTGTGCGATGTCTGTTCGCATGAAATGCGTATGCTGTCGTCACGCACAAGCGTCATGTCGTCACGTATTTATCGACCTCGAAACGGAAGCGGAATATTATTATTCCAAATGCGGGCAGCCGCAAACTCGCGGAAAAAGAAAAAGAATTCTGAAAAATTTCTGCGAGTTCCGCGAGTTTGGACAACATTACCGCTCCGGTAATAATACATCAATATCGGTAGCGGTAAACATTACCGCTCCCTTAATAATAAATCAATTATCGCGAAGAAGCTAACAAGCGAACGCATAAAATGTCGTTGATACAGCCGAAATTCGCGTCGCAAGGAAACGTTGCTACATCGATGTTATCATAATTATCAAGCCATTCCATGAGCAATATCGTTCCCTGTCTTATAAAACATACTTTAACCCTTTGACTGAGGGTTGCGTGCGGTCCAGCTGCAATAGCATATAGCAAGCCATTGTACTGAACGCCTATGGGCGTCGACAGCACACGGTGAGCGGTCTTGTCGGGCGCATGTAGGCACCGATAGCAGTAAGGGTTAAATAAGTATGAGTATATTATTCGATTTAATCTAATAAAGATTTGTCTGTGTGTGTAGTGGAATGTCAAAGATGTATATTAGTTTGAATTTTTTAATAATAATTGGACTATCACAGAGCCGACAATCTTATGAATCAAACGCAATTTTTGGTAAAAATATATCATGCCAGCGTTTGAGTAATTGAAAACTTGTTGCACGTGCCAGCTGCTACCTATTCAGGAGGCTCAACAATTTTTTAATTGGCAAACAATTTAATGATGCTAATCGGTTACATTGGGAAGGTGTACCTCGGGCCAATTTTCACGTTACGTTCGCGAAATTTTTGGTTTAGTATGATAGATTTAAACAAATCTGTGATTGATAGTTATAGCCACTTTTGTGTTTCAATAATTCGCAACTGTTTACCTTCGTAGAAGGTGTTCGAAATGGAGGAATTACATTCAGCAAGGCCATACATCAAATGCATGTCTGCCATTTCTTAATTTGAATATTTATTCATTCTTCTTATTTACTTAATTACGCACTCCTAACTTCTAACACACAGCAAATTAGAGAATTATTGAGTGCTAGAAAGCAAGAGAACAAACTGAAATGAGTAAACTCAATCGAACGTGTGAAATCAACAGGGTTAGGAAATGTCCAGAAAATACAGAGCATTTGTTTGTAAATACGGACCGAGGGTGGACATTTCGAGCACCTTCTATGAGGGTAAGCAGTTGCGGATTATTCAAACACAAGAATGGCTATAACTTTGAAACAAAGTCAAATAGGACACATGTTTATATGAACTTTTTTCATTGCCTTTGTGTCTCATGTCCACTCCTGAAGTGGGTCCCACATGTTATGATACATCCTGTACATTTAATTAAAATTTCTATGTTGAATCATTGATTCTACGTACGTACCTAATTTAAGTGCTTTTATGTTAAAAATTAATGATTTCTGCAACGTAGTTGATCACTTCCATTAATACAAAATCGCCTTTATATGTTTCAATGCAAATTAAAATGAATTGTTTTAAAGCTATACAGATTTGTTGAAAATCGCGTTGAAGTAGGTACCGTTAAAGTTGTGAAACAAGGATACCAAAATTAATGTTGAGTGTATTGATAACTAAAAATAAGTGCAATTGTTGAATTATTTACGCCGGAGTTCACATTTTAAATCCGATGTTTCTTATGGGAGGCCTTGATATTTTTATAACGGATGAAAAATAAGCAATAGAAAACATCCGCAAACAGCGTGTAGCAATTTTCCGATATCAGTTCGCATAATAGGACAATTTGTCAACAGTTAACGTCTCGCGATAATTTTTTCTATTGATGTCAAACAAGAGTTGCGAGCTGGAATTCCACGCAGTCGTTTGAATCTCAATTGGTTATGCGCACAATTTATAACAAGTCCAGGACTGCGTTACGAGATTCATGCGTGAAAGATAATACAGTGACGAACAAAAGTATTACCACGCCCAACATATTCCGACGAAACTGTGTATAAATCTGACAAATGTATGCTTTGATATTCTGTTTTTTTTTCCCCTAAATTATTCCTCGTCAGTTTAAATGTTTGACACTAGATCTACCAAAGGGATCAAAACTGACTTGTTTGATATTTTTTCATAATTATTACTCATTCTTAAAACGTTTAACTTTCTGAAATTTTCCCTGACTTTTATGGAAATATACAGATGATTAATCCTTCCGCTGCTGTGACCCTGACGTAGAACCACGCACTGTGGGCGGTGAACTTATAGCAGCAAACATTGCTGCATACAGAAAGCTTTTCCACGGACTGAAAAAGTAAACATTGATATATTCGGGGAAAAAGACTCCTTAACACTTTGACGACCGCAATTATTTTGAGAAAACTAGTTATCATTGATCATTTTTTGCAAGACTTTGTAACCCTTTCGGTATTTAGTCCGTACGACGTATGGGTAAGGGAGAATACACTGAAGTGCTAATAGCCACTGTACTGGCTTCGATGTGTCGTGTCGCCTGCGCTATTCAATACAGACGCACCAGTGAATTCTGATAATGTCAACACCGAAAGTGTCAATTAACCAACGTTTTTATACAGAATATTACACCATGTTCATTTTGCAAATACGTATTTATTTATTTTTTTATCAAGGATAGGTTTGCTCATTTATTTGTTTCATGCGAACCTTATACAAATGAGTGAAGGCACGCGTATGTGACAGCCGCCATCAAAGTGTTAACCCTTTGCACTGGAAGTCTTTTTCATCTGATGCACATAAGCTACAAATACAAATGTAAGGAATCTTAACAGGAAGATTTCTTTTGTTTTCAGTACAGTTGTTCCTGTAGTTGAATACTTACATAAAACGTGCATTTTAGAATACGTGAAATTGAACATAATTTTTAGGTATTTATTTAAAATAGGAAATTTGAAACGTGAATATTATGGTGACTGAGAGTCGCCACTCGAGTGCAAAGGGTTAAAACGAATACTGAACGTCGATAATAGCCTATAGCACAAGATAAGCAGTTTTCTTGAACGCCTGTAGGCGTCGGGAGTGCACAGTGAGCGGCTTTGTCAAGTGCCTATAGGCGGCGATAGCAGTCAAAGGGTTAAACTGTGGCAGCAAAGGTATTAAACGAAGAGTGGTCTTGAAGTGTCTGTTTTCTGTATAATGACTGAGCCTGCATAATAATTTGTAGAAAGAACAATTCTTATTATCTTTAGAACGAGGTTATACCCGAGAGTACTTTTGAATCATATCATTTTAATTTGGAAATTGTGTCAGTCATATGTTATGTCGGTCGTGTGGATATTTGTGTAAGCGTCTCCGCCAGATAGATTGTTTAAGGGATGTACTTTTAAATCGAACCATGTAAAAATAACTTTTATCTAGTCCGCGTGGGGCACGAGCTACCCGAAATCCGTGAAATGCATGTTATCGCGTTTAAATGTCAATACTCGCGACCTGTGATAAGATTTTTGCACTGTTCTCTACCGTGATTAACGAGCGGCACACTCCTCCTTGCTGCAATTCACGATAAAAGAGAACATCTCGACGTTTTCGAAAGCGATTCGCCGTTCACTCTATTTAATAGTTCGTAATCATCGGTCCCGTTATTAATCTTATTCAATTGACCTGCTTTTGTTGTGTCTCAGACGATACAGTTCAATGAAACTCGACACATTTTATCACAGCACGGATAAGTATTACGACACGTGGGCAGAGCGGGAAATAAAGTGACGCTAACGACCACTATATTGGCTCGAACAATGCTAACTAAGGTCATCATCCACAATAGACACACGCCGATCTTTATGCAATTTTGATATAATATATAACTCGAAAAGAGAGTAAATGTACTAGTTTCCAAGATACTCGATAAAACAAATATTTCAACTCCAATAGAAAAAAAATTATTAATTGATCAGAAATTGATAATTGCCATTATTAATCAGGAATTGTTCGTTGTTATTATTGATCAGAAATTGATGGTTATCATTATCAATCAGTAATTAATAATTGTCATTATTGATGACATTACAATTACTTTTATTGATGACACTATCATTATTATTGGTTAGTAATTGATGCTTGTCATTATTGATGAGTAATTGATAACTACTGATGACGTTTCAATTACATTCATAATACTGTTGTAATTATTGATTAGTGATTGGTAATTACTACTATTTATGATATTACAATCATAATTATAAATGACATTATTACCACTATTGATCCGTAATCGATAACTGTAATTACTGATGACAGTGCAGTAACGTTTATTGCTAAAGGTACAATTATATTCATTCATGACATTACTGTTGTTATTAACAAGTTGAGTGCCACAGTGAAAACAACCGTACCTAATCAGGCACGATGAAATTTACTATTTTTTACATAAATCGAAAAGAAAAAAAGATTTGAGTACTCAATCGTGTTCTTCTCTTCCTACATTATTGTTACAGTATGAAGTTTGCTCAGAATTTTTTGACAATCAATGATTATTTAACTAAATTAAATTTGAGGTGCCGGTCACCGGTGACCCCCAACGGCATTCAACGTGTTGACTAATAATTGATAATTTAGGTCATTGATAATTTAGCAGTTACAGGATTCGTTTCTCGGACTCGAATTCGTTTCAGTTGTTTTTGAACGAAACAAGGAAACGCTGTCGGGCGCCTCTATGAATTACGTGAATTTGCACAATGAGAATCCGGACGGAAGGAGTACATGGTTAATAACAACCGTATTTCAAATTTTAAAGATTCACCGTCTTGTGTAACGCGACGCAATTGCAATTCTGTACGTCCGGTAATGCGAATGGAGGTCGTTGTTTTTCTTTCCATTTTCTGTTCCATTGCAATCTTGCTATCCGACGTCGCATGGTATTTAAATGGTCCGCCAACAAGCAAGACACCAAGATCTGGCTTCAGGCACCTTGACTTTATCGTTACAAATGAACACTTCTTATTATTCCTCCATGAACAATTAAAACTCATATTGTTAGGTCATCCCGTAAGTTATGCGATTTTTTTGAAAACTGAGGGTAGAACTCACTTATCTATTTGGTATATAAGGGTGTTCCATCATACGCGTTACAAACCGATATCTACGAATCTATTAATGGTATCGACGTGATTTTTTTTCAAACGTCATCGCATGAAGGGGAGTCATATACAATGTAAACCAAACAATCCAGATCCACTCCAAGCGTGAGAAACAGAAGGTAATTTCAATTTTTTAAATGGAATGTGGCATAAATTTTTATATTTTTACACAATCTTTACTAAACTGAGTTCTTTAAAATTTTGCACATGTCAAAAGTTATGATGATTTGGGTCCGAAGCACCTGGGAAAATGCTAACAAACGATATCTTCTCACAATTTGATTCTTTCTACAAAAAAATTACTAGAGCTTGACTATCAAGACTTGAGATGATTGTATTCAGAAAAAAAATGTACTACAATCGTGCTATAAAAAGATATACGTTCCCATTTAAAAAATCAAGGACCACCTTTAAACCTTCGAAGCGTCTCCACCGAGAAAATTTTGTTTGACCATCTTACGTCCTCCTCGAAACCATGCAATTTTATTCCAGTCCATTTTTCTCTACAGATCATAATATTGACGTGAATCAAGATGGTAATATCAGGTGATCCACCCTCTGTAGTTTAGATCAGTGATGACCATGGGAGCTCCGGCCCTCCCCTACTCCAGGTCCATTCCCCTCATATAAGTTGTGATCAGTGACGGCGATTGTCGGAGGGGGAACGAGGAGCGTACTGGAACGAGGGGAATGAGCCTAGAGTGGGGGAAGGTTGGAGCTCCCGTGGCCATCACTGGTGTAGACGCCGCTTTATCGACTTATGTTCCTGCGAGAGTCAGCTTGCTGACGGAGTTGCACGTGATCGCATTGGAGTAACAAAAAATTGCGGGAACTGTGCGATACATTGTCAGCGATACGTTCGAATCGTGATCGATCGCTGACTAATGGGTATTAATTTGCGTTTCAACCAGTCATTACGAACAATTATCGCGTGGCGCGTGATTTTCGCGAGCTTGCGGAAGTATGAGCTCATTCGACGCGGATTCATCATCGTTCGTCTGGGTTCTTACCGATGCGCAGTAGGGCAAATGCCACATTTAGCTGGACAAAATTAATTTCTCCAAAACTATTATAGGTAAAGACAAAATTCTGTTTGTGCACGTTATGGTTCGATGAGGTCTTCTTTGTGACACATTGTGTACTCCTTCCGCCACTCGGGGGTTGTAGGGTGCGCGCACCCCTATTTTTTTAACGAAGTAATATAGAAAATTTTGTAACATTCAATAGCTTTACTAAAAAGAGATAAACTTTGTCTTGAACCCTTTTCACATGTTGTATAATTAAGAAAATATTCAAGATTAATGTTTCTTGAGAGTGCCTCCTGTTAGTACGTACTGCATTCCGCTGCAATTTACGGCGCTCTGATTCAATACGCTTCACAATCATACGTGCCATCTTTTTTCGAAGGTATATAAATGATTCGCAGTAATAATAAACGCATCTTTTTAACATCCTGACTAAATAATTGATAAGAAAGCTGCCTTAAAATATCAATTCTGTTTTTCGGTCGATCAGTTTTCGTAGACAAATTTTTTACTGTTACGGCAGCTTGCGGCACTTGTATTTTTTAGTGTCTACTAACAAAATATATTCCGGTAGTTTTTTTTTGAAAGAATTAAAGCGAATACGATCGAATCTCAAAATCGGCATTCTAAAAAAAAGTCATTTTTATTTAAAGAAAAGCTCTTCGAAATACTTTTTGTACTAATTGTTGGGTCTAGATTCTAATAAAAATATGTTTCGACTTTTTGTCTTTAATTACTATACACATAAAAGGAGGTTGCTCGCGAAATTGATCAAACTCACACGCGTCTTACTGACACAAGTTTGAAGACCCATATCTTTGGTTACATTTACGAATTAAATATTTGTACACCTTTTCCTTATCTGTTACTACTTTAGGTCTTTTTCCCCCCAAAATGATGAAATTCCGAGTTCATTCATTTAAAAGGTTTTGTCCACGTACTTAGATAGGCTATTTATTCCACTGTGCGACACTGATTCAAGATTCTTATCTGGCGGCCTGTCGTTCCGTTACACGAAAATATAGCAGACAGTCTTTTTTCCGCCTGATTTACAAGGGAAATATTTTCCGTGTTGGAAAAATGCCTGTGCATGCGTAGCATTCGAACGAGTTTTTTTTTTTTTCGTGAACGTATTACCATTTGCTTTTTGTTGGCAAAAAAGCCTGTACTTATCAGACACTTGAGTGATACACTGTCTCTTGAATGGTTTATAAGGTTCACGTTTATGCGATTATCAATTTTATATCCTGGAATGTTATTAGGAATTCAGTGAGGTGTTCTATGGTGATGTATGTTAAGAGATTGATAAATTATTACAAGTTTATCGGAGATTTTAGACGAGGATAATTTTTTCGTGAACGTATTACTACTTGTTTTTGTTGGCAAAAAGTTTGTAAATGTCAAACACGTCGAGGGATATAATACATTGTCTCTTGAATAGTTTATAAGGTTCAGATTTGTCCGATTATTGTCAATTCTACATCCTGGAATATTGTTAGGAATTTATCCACTAGCCTTACAATAATGAGTCCCACTCCTGGTACGAATTGTAATTCATATGTTACAAACATCAATCCCACACAAATTTACATTCTAAAAAACTCTGCGTCATAGCTCTATTGACATTCAAAAGATTGTCAGAAGCAAATTGTACGCGATGTATAATTGTATACTGCATGGTACTGTTGTAACAAGGATCTGAACATTTGAATAATACACTTTTACGTAGCTCATTATAAAAGTCTCTGCTCTTCGGTTCATTAGAAGATCGGAGCATTATTGCGAGTCCATCGAAGATTTTTGACGAAGATAATTTTTTTCGCAAACGTATTACCACTTCTTTTTATTGACAAAAAAGTCTGTAAGTGTCAGACAGGTTGAGTGATAAATTATCTCGTGATTAGTTCATATTATATTAGTTCGATTATTGATTCTGTATCCTGGAATTCTATTAGCAGTTTAATGAACACAATTTTTTCGTTAATGTACTACCACTTCTTTCTTGTTTGCAAGAAGTCTATAAATGTCAGGCACGCTGAGTGATATGTACATTATCTCTTGAATTATTTATAATGTTTATGTTTGCTAGACCCGCGATTTTATATCTTGCAGTGTTGATAGGACTTTAATAAGCTGCTCTGAAGACACTTTAAACGATTGGATAATTTATTGCAATTCGCAATAGTTCAAGGATTTGAGTTCAATAAAAATAGCCACTGATATATTTATTTATATTAAGGTAGGCAAGCAGTTTTAATTAGATTGTACAACGGATTGTTTCTACATTTAATTCATAATGCCCACATTTGTTCCATCATCGATTTTCCATCCTGAAATGTTTCATGAGGTGCTCTGAGGTTACTTTAGCTGATTGGAATAAGGTTAGCTAATTGGATGAAATTGGCCATTGAAATATTTGTTGTTGTTAGGTCAGTCCATAACCTTGAATTATTATAAATTCTACATAGTTTGTACATTTAATTCATAATGTTTTCCGCCACCACTAAAAGGTCTCCTTTATTCTTCAGCAGAATTCAATCCCTTTTGTATAAATACCCTACCATTTGAAATTTTTTCCCTGAACATAACTTTATAGACCACTAAATTTTAGAAACAGCTTCTGCGTTGTTCCTCCACACATACATGTGTCACTGTAAAAACAGTGTTCAGATTATTTCTTACACTGTGGCACGAAACCTGCACTGCACGGCAGTGATGGCCATCGGAGCTGCGGCCTTCCCCCACTCTAGGTCCATTCCCCTCGTTTCAGTTCCCTCCAGTTCGCTCCTTGTTTCCCCTTGCTCCATCGTCGTCGCTGATTACAGCCTGTACGATCACCTAAGGTTGGGGGAATGCCGCAGCTTCGACTGCCGTCATTGACAACTTACGCTAATTACTGTTCTCCATTTTCGAACAATTCTATTTTTGCCCATACTTTACCAAACATAATACAAAATTGACGAATAAGACACACGTATGTGTTATGAAGTTATAAAATCGGTAAGTTAGTATTTTGAAACAATAAAAAGGGAATACATGAATTTATAGACCTCCCTTGAACTTTTTATTGCAAATTTCTAATTCGTTCGAAATCGTAATATCCGCGCCCTCAACGATTATTATGTTTCCCGTTTTTTAGTCTATTCATGGAAGTTATATTATCTGTCGCAGAAAGCAAAGAAATCCTTCATGGCGTCCGCGGGGAATTCAAAGCAGGACAGCTGGTGGCCATAATGGGCCCTTCTGGGGCCGGAAAATCAACACTGTTGAACGTTCTGGCTGGTTATGCGTGAGTATTTTATATAACAGATACTTAAACTTGTTCGTTGGTCAACTGTCCCTGGAAGTACTTGAACGTGAACGTTAATATGTGTTTTCATCATATTTCGCCATCGATCCAGTCATGCTATGGTTAGGTTCAAACGCACACTGCAGAGTTTATTATTCATACGTGCTGTAATAATAGCATAGCATGCTATGGTATGCATAAACTCGCACCAAAAGCGGACAAGTCACGGCTGTAACCAAAACGAAGAACTTTTCATTCGTGAATAATATTAATTTTTCACAAAACGACTTGAGTTAGTAATTGGAAAGGTGTAAATGTTTATATTAGTGAAAATTAATACGGTAGGACCTCGATTATCTGAACTATAATTCGTAACAATTTGACACACATTCCTACTAATTTTTGCATAAAAATGATATGCTTATTTTACAATATAAACTAAAGAATAATGTATCATTCATAGAAGTATTTTTTTTTCAAAAAATTTAAACACTAAGAACACGAGGATTATGGTAAACTGCGGATGTTTATGTAAGTACGACATTAGTAAATGCGGTAGTTGCATGGTGATTCAACGCTAATATAGTAATTGTTCTAGTTCCATTTAAAAAAAAAAGTGCAACTGCATTATGCAAGTGCACCGAGGCACTTGTGAAAAAAATCATACAGTCGGATTACAGAGCTTGTTGAACAGTGCAAAATTTTCCTCCACTATTTTTTCTGACTTTACTTGGAACAAAGCTATAGCCTGGCTCAGCTGCCAGAATCATTCTGTGTACTTGTATTTTTAAGTCGTATTTCGTTTGTTTATCAGTGTGTACAATTATATTTTACGACTATACTGCCAACAAGGAGTCTGTTCGTTTATTATTATATTTTATATTTATCATTTACCTGGTGAATCATTTTCGTCATATGCAACAAAATTCCGGTTATAGAGGGTTAACAATAAATGTCCTGACATCGTGACGCGATTTTCTGTGTATCTCTGTTTTTATATTATCGAAAATCGTAAGTATGTCACGATAAGTGTTTGTCAGTGTGAATACTATAAAAAATGTCGTGTCTGGCTTGTTCAACGTCTGTACATATGAACGGACCTTTATACTGAAAAAGCGGAGGAAAAGGGGTAGTAGAGCTGAGTGAAACCATGCTTCGATAGTTTTTTTTTTTTTTTTGGAAAGATTCATGTCTCGATGTGCTCCCTGATTTGTCTACAGTCCATCCTAATCCAGACACAAGTATCCCAGCTCCCAATGAGGGGAATAAGTCTGCGACGAACGTAATAAATCAAATCGCAACAGGGTTATGTAATCGTCGGTTGATTGACTTCCGAAAAGTCGTAAATCTGCGGCTGTGCTCCAGTAATGAAGCAAACAGTTGAAATTTATTCGAATGGTGTAGCAAGGAGTGTGTCAGCAGTGAATACGTGCATCACGCAGAGCTTTCCGCGTACAATTACAGGCAATCTAACCGAGAGTCTTTCTAAGAATTTACAACCTGGCGGTTTGATTTACATAGCAGCAGTCGATACGTCGAGTATTTTACGTGATTCTCATGGGAATCATGCGGACGTGCTGTCTGACTAGTGATCGGGCCGATCCTATACGTAATTGTGATTTTCAAGCGATTCGATGATCGAGTGCTCGGTGGAAGACATCGATACGTGTCAGAAGATTATGTATCCGATAACGTCACTTTAGATTGACACCGTTCAGAGTGAATTTAACACGTTTAGTGCCGTGAGGGTTAACGGTGATCGGCACCTCCAACTTTTTTTTTTTATTAAATAACTAATAGTTTTCATAAAATTTTGGGATAATATTAATATTGTAATAATAGTATAAGGTGATACCCATACGTTTAAAAAGTAAAATATTCTTTTCCATCATGATTTCCTTTTGAAATAGCACATCATACCGTGTCTGGTTACGTATGGCAGTTTTCACTGTGGCATTCAACGTGTTAATGTTTAAATGAATTTTAGTACCGAATTTTAATACATTTTAAGATATAATAACAATTTAATATTTAGCTAAATTTTAATATTTGGTTCCATGAAATTGTGCAATATTATTAATATTAAAATAAATTTTGTTATGACGGGGAGAAGTTTTTAATGCCGCAGTGACGATGTTCGAGTAATGTTTCGAGAAGAACAATATTTTAATGATTTTCATTACATTAGTTCTTTTACATCGCACCGACTGCATGTAAAAATTATTAACAACGGTATGGGACTATTTTTAATTATAGATGGAATAAGTACATAACTGTAGAAGGATCATAGGTTAAGAAACATTGTATTGTGTCATTACTTATTGAACATCCTACGTACATCAGATTGACCTGATCAGACATTTCCAGAGAATCTGAGTTCTATTTTCCACCTAAACACCTCAGAAATATTATTTTGTATTCATTTTCACCATGTATCTTACATATAGATCGATCAAAATAACTTCAGTCTTAAGTCAAGCAAATTCTACAGGATCTTCATAAAATGTCGTGTGGAACTTTATGGGCGTGCAGTACTCCCAGAAATAAATAAAAATGTTTACGCAGCATAGGTCCTAAAATTAACCTTTTAAATGTTATGAGTATTCACATCACTGCTTCGTAGGACACTTCACCCAAACCGGAAATTTTCTTTTACGTCGTTGAATAATGACTCAGCTTTACATAAATTTCCACACGAACAACAAGTTTGTACGACAATCGTACCGCACATGCGGAATCTAGGTAAGCCTGTTTATTAAACACGTTACTCGAACGCCCGTGGGCGTTCACCGCACAGACTGTAGTAATAAATCCAGCAGTTCCATAACACTCAAAGGTTTAATTTTAGAATCCACGTTGATTAGACACTTTTTATCTGTTTTTTGAGAGCACTATATGCTCTTAAAGTTTAACTCAACCTTCTGTGAACACCCTGAACAGAAATGGATTAAAAAAAGGTTCTGCTGGATTACATGCGATTGGAATCAGGAAATTTATTTACAGATGGAATACGTGTATAAATGTTAGAAAAATATCGCATTATCGATGAAGAATCAAAATTTTATAACAAAATTCTCATTACCCTCCGATTGGTTGGTCTGATATTTTCAGAGAATTTAATTTGTATTCGTCCATAGTACTCGGACGGTGAACGAACCCGAGAACTTTTAATGCAGTATTGACCATGTTTCAGCTACGTTTCGAGAGGTCTGAAACATTAACATCTTAATGACTGTTCGTGGTGAAAAGTTCAGTCAGTCGGGTTAAAACAATATACATACCTTATTGTCGAGTGACGTCTGAATCAAGTTGTTACGCAACTAGCGGGTGCAAAAAATTTTACGACTGTCAATGTTAATCGTTCTTTTGCCACGCACTCAAGTCGGTGATCATGAATAAATTGTATTAACTTTGACTTATCAACGAGTTCCACATTGAGTCAATTAACTTGCCCAGTCACATATGCAGATCGAGATTACTGAATTTAAAAAAAATTGTTTACTTTTTGTTTTTAACATTTTACCATACATGGAATATTTAACAGTATTACTGAAAATTTATCTTCAAGTTTGGCCAGGTGATAATTTAAAGATTAGCGATGTTGCGTCAATTCCTGAATTTCATTTGTTTATGTTCAAGGACTTATATTTAGAATGCAACATTCTTTCATCAAAATTGTAAACTTTTCGAGAAAATCAGCGGAGGAAAAATTGACACCCACAGTAGCGAACACAATTGTTCGAATTAGACAAAGTTTTCATCCAATCTAAATGTAGGCATGTAAATGAAAGCCGTTTCAAATTATTGCGGAAAATCGCACTGAATTATTAATCGTGAATACATTAGCATGTTATTATTCGGTACTTAAGACTATAATGACATATCATTTAAAGTAATAATTGTGAGTTGGCAGAAACTACAATCATGGTTTTTTTTCAGGCATCAACGAGTTCGAATTGTTTGCGAATAATAATAGTCGGTACTGTACAGGGTGTCTCTAAAATTCTGACACAAAGTTTGATAACTTCAACAAATGTGGATTACAAAATTACTTTGATATACATACAAATAAACTGGATAAAGATGAAGTTCTGATCATTTGAAGTCGACGATATCTAATTTTTCACTCTGTGCACCGTCCACCTCATCTGCATTTTTCATAACTCTCCCATCATATTGCCGATAAGTAATTGTACTGTTACAATTAGCGGTGTGCGAGTACTCGATTTACTCGTAAATATTCGATTTACCCGACTTACTCGAATATTTATGTATTTATTATCAAATACTAGTCTAGCTGTAAGGAAGAAGCATACAAGACGCTAATTTAATGCTTTCGCTTTATTTTCATGTTTTCACGAAGAAAACGTATTTTTTCTACGTGCTCAGTTAATGACTTCGTACGTTCGGCAGTGACAACGTTCTTTGCACAGTGTCATCGTTATGTTTTTAGATGATTATCTGTTCTCCGTTATTCGAAAAGCATACAAAATGTAGTGCTTGTTGTAATACGATACAACGTAGTAAGTGGTAAGTATTAGATAATTTGAGTTATCATTTACGTGCTCTCGGTGATCGTTCTCATTGACACTGATATAAATAAGCATGACGTTTTTGTTTATCTACGAATGTCAGAGATATTTACTGATTAGACAGCATTAGCTGTGCTCAGTATTAGAGAAAGCATCATAATGGCGAGTAGTGATAACGATACAGTAGTGGAAAATGAAGAAATTCGTGAAGTGGACATAATACATAAATATTCGAGTAACTCGAATAATTCGAATATTTGCAAATAACCCGAAAGCTGGAGACCTGTTCGAACATATTCGAGTAATTGGAAAATTTTCGAGCTGAAAATGCTCGAGCAATCGAACCGAGTTCAGCTCAGCTCGTAAATTCCGGGTACTCGCACACCCCTAGTTTCAATTTCTTGGGACCTATGGAATGATGCCTTATCAATATTTTAGATGCCGGAGCTACCCAGATTTTGACCATTTTCTACCATCTTCCTTTTATTCTACAATTCCAATATATTTTATCACGTACAACTACCCCCTTCTCGATCGATCCTGTATAATAACGAATGCGAAGCAATCACATCAGAAACTTCATTTTAGAAATAAATAATTTTAAGAGTCATGTTTACTACATGTTTTTTGTTTATTCACACTGTAGAATATTCCTATGTGTGATAAGACTTTGGAGACACACGATATAAGGGCGAACCGCCTATCGTACCATTTGAACGTATAGTAGTTATCGTATATTACTGTTACGATAACAGTTCTGTTCAAAATTGTACAAGAGTTACTAGTAATTTAATTAAATAAAATTTGCGACGTCGGTCTCCGGTGATCCCGACGACAGTTCATCGTGTTAAATTCTTCTACTGTTACTGAACCGATTGAATTTTTTCTTTCTCGAATAATATGGTTCCAAGAGACATTAAAGATGGACTACATTACATTTTATCTCAATCGCTTCTTTCCAAAGTTTTCAAGATCACCTTCAGTTTTTTTGTGGATAATCCTATAATTTTTTTACGCCCATCTTTTAGCTGATGTATGGACGAGTTCGGCAAGCATCATAAAATATTTTATATCCAAACTAAGAGATCCAATAGGAACAAAATAATTTAAGGTGGTCACGTCTGGCGGTTCACCCTATGTAAAAAAAGCAGGTAAATTATGCGATTTCTGAAATAAAGCATAGTCTCGTCAAAAAGGCAAACAATCGTTGAGAAGTTACGTTTGGCGTGTCCAGAAATTTTTAGACCGTGCATTCGTTTCAACTCGCTTATGGCCTAGTGCACAATTAACGGCGAAAAAAAGAATATGCTGTATCATTTTATCGCTGTTCGACGTGCGCGACAGTAGTTGACTCAGCCGAAAAAATGCCTGCAACTAGACATAAGTTAATGTTGCTCGATCACGTCCGCGTTAACACGACACAGGCTGCGGTGATTCAAACGAAACCGAGATAATTATTCGCGGAACAGAAGACTGTTAATAGTCGAACACTGTATTGTAATGAATGTTATATTAGACAGAGTGTTCCAGTCATCGCGGTGCAACCGAAAAGGACGTGACACGCCTTGGAAAAATAAGTCGAAAGTATAGAATCAAGTTTGTTCGTTTGTAGCTGCATTTAAAAACATAAAACTAATTTAAATATTCTTCAAATATGCATGCATTTAATTAGAAATAAAATTACATTTGCGTGTGTTGTCACTATCCGGTATAATTAAGAAATATATATTAAGTTTCGATTCGGCATTTCTTATGTCCAATTATAAATCAATGAATATATCCATCTCTTTGTGGACAGATTTGTATTTAACAAAATAAGGAAGAGCGAACTGATAAAAGAATATTCCTAATCACTCCTTCCGTCTGTACATACTGTCTATCTCTAACTAAACTCGAAATATAATCGGGCCCAATTGCGGGCCTCACCCTGTACATACACCCCCGTCCATGAGTATTAGGAGAGCTACTGTTCTCACGTAAAGCTGACATTTGATCCAGATTATACAACTTCCGCTAGTTTTATAAGATCATATTAGCAAAAACGTATATTTACTATTTATATAATTAGTTTTCTCATAGATTGAATTTAAGTTATTAAAAATGAGATGAATCAATCTGACTTGTGGAATCATTCACAACACGCATGAAACAAGATAGCAATAGATACAGTAAACAAAAAACTATTACAACGAATGCCAAAATTGGTTAAAGCAGTGATCGAGAGACGCGGCGGATATACAGAATGATTCTGGCAGCTGGGCCAGATTATAGCTCTGTCCCAAGTGTCGTTAGAAAAAAATTGTAGAGGAAAATTTTACACTGTACAAGAAGCTCTATAATCCGACTGTATGATTCTTTTTACAAGTGCTTCGGTGCACTCGAAAAATGCAATTGCACGTTTTTTTAAATGGAACACTACGATTTTTTTACATGAATCGATTCCTCGTGTCATTCTCCGTATAAAAGGTATGTGGTAAGGTCATTGAAAACACAATGCTTTACGAGATATTGCAATGACTTTTTAACAGATGGTTCGATCTTCGTGGATTAATCTGATACGGCGTTTTGATAACGATACGCTGCGAAATGGCCGAGGTCTAAAACAGCGACGACGACAAATTTTCCATGATCAGCAGACCGTAGTTGCGGAAGAGGCAGATTTTTTTGCGAAGCAAGTCCACGCTTGTTTAAAGGTCTGCTTAGCCGTGTTGCGTTACCGGGGCTCCCATTCACCCATCGCGGATTATTTATATGGAAAAATAGACTTTGAACGGGGACATGGAGACATCTTTCTGCGAAACTGGATCTTTTTTTCGCAACAATCGATTTATGTGTTCAGATCTGTCTGCGTGTCAAGGAGTTCATTAGATTCTTTTCTCGTCTTGATACGCGGTGCGTATTCAACGCATCAATGAAGCAACCGTGTTATGACTTCAGCATGTGCTCGTTTAATTAGAAAATGATGCGGCAGCTTGCATAATGAACACAGTGGAACCTCCGATATCCGAACTGAGGAGGAAAAATGCGGTGTAGGTTTGATGCAAAATCGAAATTTCTGTACTGTTAAAAAATTGTACGAGTTTTCGAGAATGGCATTGGGTAAATTTTACAGTGATATTCGTAGGATTGAAAGAGTTAGTAGAATTTTATGCGAACGTGTGCAGATGCTTTCCAATATCGCGCGTAAAACTTTGACCCCGTTTTTCTCGATGTCGTTAAACTTTATGAAACGAGTTAGCTTAGATTATTCAATCGATTCGTTTAATTTTTATTACGCGAAACTGTTAAAAGTACTCTTGATGGTTGGACCTAATTGTTTTTTCATCAAATAAATCTTGTTCATGTTATTATACAATTAATACACTGAGTTCCTAAAAAATCGCGTACTTTTAATTTGAATATTTCTGTTCGATAACTTTGTAGAAGTTTTAAGTAGTCCCTTGTCAGACCGTCAGTATAGGCTTGTAATTATATATATTTTTTTTCTGTTTTGTTAGAGGGGCTAGCTTTAATGTTTAATCGAAAGAAAAAAGTGTTTAAATATCGAGTATCGAGAACGAAGATAAACTCCTTCGTTAAAAAGAAATTTTCAAGACTCATTGTCAGCACTATGATGGTCGCTACCATGTATATACACTGCCGCTCATAAGTATTAGGACACTTGCAATTATTGTCAAATATATAATATTTTACCTAATTTTTATACTTCTGCTGTTTTATATTGGATCAAGCACACACGTAGCTTTAATAATTCTTAATATAAATGGATGGATAACAGTTTAATATATCAAATTATCGTATGTTATACATATATGTTTAATATATAGATCTTCGAATTTGACGGTACCGATACCTTTGTGTGCTTGATTTTTTTGAGTGCACTAAAGCTATAGTCTTTGTCTCAATTTTTGTTTGTTAGGCTTATATAAGTGTTTTAACCCCTTGCCTTATAATATCGAGTGAGACTCGTGGTGCGGATTTCGGGTCAAAGATAAGAACCACAAGTCGGACTAGTGGTTCAATTGTTACGGGTTTACTTGTTTCAGTTTTGTAGCGTTCTTTAGTCTTTGTTCGGACTAATACATAAATAATCAATCAAAGATTTGGAAATATAGGGAGGTCGAGCATATGGCCACTTGCTTTTTGTCCCATCGCGCCAGAGACCTCTGGTTTGGCTGCGGCACGCGCTGACGCGAATTAAATCATAATGCAAGGGGTTAATCAAACCGATTGAATTTGAACGGCCTTGAACGACGAACATGTTATAGTTTAATGAATTCGTCTTGGAATGGGCTGCATGCATAGCTAAACAAAAATATATAGTTCCATTTAAAAAAACAAAGGTCACCTTGACATTTCGGAGGCATCTCCATTTAGACAAGACTTGTGTCCATCGTAGGATGTCAAGGGGTTAATTTTTGTAGTGAATATTATGATATAGTAATATACGCGTATGGTCCTGGTGGTTTAAAGTATAAAAGAGAACAGCGTGAATTCCAATCCTTCAATGATTTCGCAACAGTTTCAGACTTATCTGAAATTCAATAAGTGCCCAAACGCTTCTGGACGGTAGACGTCGTTGATAATCGGGATCCTTGACATTAACACATTGAACGATTTAATTTTGCAGAGTGAAAGGAGTTCGGGGGAAAATTCTCATAAATGGAAAGGTTCGCGTGAGGTACAGCGAGAGATGGAAAAGAACATCGTGCTACATTCAACAGGACTCCTTAGTGAGAACCAGAATCACCGTGGGAGAAGCCATGACATTGGCTGCACACTTGAAGCTCGGCTACACCATTAGCTCGGCTTACAAACACACTCAGGTTCGTGTCAACTGAATAATTCCTGGCAATGAAGTTGTTACTACAGGGTATACCAAAAGTCAGTGCGTATTCCTATGAAATGGGATGGATTTTAGAAAAATGATTTAATGGTATGATTACTGATTCGTTTTCATACAGAACGTACGAATGTTGAAACTTCGATTAACAGTTTCAACATGAGCTTCATCAGAGTCCCTGATAATTCCAGATCGTTGAATTCAATTGCGAAACACATTTTGGATAATCTTTTTTACGGACGTCGTGCAGTAATAAATAAATCGATTACTGTAGACGCTCGTGCAGGTCAACAGGAAAGCTTGTAGAATCGTAAAAATTATCCGTTACAATTTAACACCGCTTATCGTATAGAGTGAGGTGTTTTGAGATAGACCACCTAAATAACTCATCTACTTTTAGTGATAGAATGAATATTTCAGACAAATGTTTGATTTCACGTGGGTCAAAACTTACATCTGCATCTACAAACAAGCTATTGTCATGAGATTATGTCCCCATTGAAATCAAACAATATTCGTTTGAAGCATTTTAATTTTAATACAAGTAAACGAGTTAGTCATGTGGCCTGTCTGAAATGCCTCACTCTCTATAAAATTTAGTTATATTATTAGAAAATATTTTTTTAAATCATATCAGACGATAGAGCGCATCTTGTATTTTCTTCGGGTGCACCCTTAAGCATTCAGAATTAATTTTCTCGAAAGTAAGTAAGAGAACCGATGAAATTAGTAGTAGGGCTTCAGGGCTCTAATAAAAATTTTGTTTCACGTTTCAGGTGTTAGAGTTACTGGAAATGTTAGGCCTGAGCCATTGCTACGATACTCTCTGCGGAAAATTGTCCGGTGGGCAAAAGAAACGCCTGGACGTCGCTCTGGAACTCTTAAGCAATCCTTCAGTATTATTCCTCGACGAACCAACGACAGGTGATTATGAAATTCTTGAAATCTCCTTGAAAATTCGATTATACTATTCATAACCAGTTCCAAAAAAATTACAACTTCACGTACATATTTTATTCACCTTTCCATATTTCTAGTCACTTTACTTTCAAAACACGCAGACGACCTATTACTGGCTGAATAATTTCAAGTGCAAACCGATTATTCTGATCGTGGAAACGCATAATCGTTAATGTAATTATAGCACATTGTCGACGTATATGCAAAAACTTAGAAAAAAAAAATGGAATAGTTTGTGCAAAAAGTCGTTTCATTTGTTACAATGTATCTAAATAGGTTGCTTCTGTGTAATGTTTATGCTAAAATAGAAGCAAGGTGACTAGGAGCGAATGGTATGGAATTCAAGCAACGTAGACAGCTAATAGACACCGTTTGCATTCGATCAGAACATGGACAATACAATGCTTCGACGTTCTTTCCACGTGAAATTGTACAAGGTCTCCAAACAATGGGATACGGGTTTCGTAATATCTTGTCATAGTTTACCATGTACGGTTCCCACAACTTCTGTAGGTGCTTGAGGAAGTTCGTGCGATTTTCGAACATCACAAACAAATAGGTGTTTTGTGCACTATTTCGTAGTTTCATTCGAGTAAACAGTTTCCATCGCGTTCAGTAACCCTGTACCAACAGTGACACGAGTTTGTGAATTCCATTTTTATACAGATTCATCTCTTTCGATTTGGTAGAGTGTGTTATGGTCGTTTTACGTCACGATTATGTTGAAAGTATCGATCTGTCAAATAGTTTTGCAAGGACACAAATGAATGGCAATCTTAAAATTTCCTAACCGAGTTCAATCATTCCTTGCAGCGTCTGTTATGCGGTACACGATCTTGCGTTGTCTTGAAGAAACGCAACACCCTTACGATTCACCAATCTTGGTTGTTTTGTTAAAAGTTTTTCAACAACAGAGTCAGATAGAAGTAAAGCTACTCTGTCCATGGTCAGTGCTAGAATGGGTGACCGTTTTCAGTGATTCTGTGCTGCTGTTAACACATGATGTAGGTTCAGAACTCACCTAAAAGTATAAGTCCCTTGGCTAAATGATCATAGCAGTTGATGCTGGGTTACATGCAAAAAGAAGATGAAAAAAATATAATAACGTGACAGCAAGACTTTCAGAAAAATTCTGATGCATTTCAGGTTCTCTGAACCCTCCGAAGAAATTAAAATAGATAGATATCTGTGTGTAAATATCACGATTTAGTAATTGTGTAATGAAATTCTAGCAGACTGTTTCAAAACAAAGTCAATTAGTCACTGCAAAAGTAGACAATAACTCTGATTGTTTATTAAGGGGGTAGGCCACCTCGTAGCCCTAAAAAAAGTGGTGAATTAAAAATTTGGTTGTCAGATAATTATTCAGTAAAATATCGGGCTTTTCTTAGGGGATGTTAGGTAACATTTGAACTTTACTTTCTTGTATATTTATTATTTAAAATTACAAAATGCCGGAGCTATACAACATTGTCTCCCGTCATATCTGGCAGGTGCTTATCAGCTGGCACCCAACACAGAAAGCGACTGGAATATAAAAACAGAAAATCTATTTCTTGAAACCGACAACGTGGTCTACCCCCTTAAATAAAAAGAAATTAATAATATCAATGGCATTGCCACGTAGGAAACATTAGCTCTTGTCCGATCGCCAAAGTGAAGCTACTCTGACCATGATCAGCACTAAGCTGGGTTGTTTTGTTGTTGTTTATAACATAGTCAATCAATGTATAATTATAACTGTGTCAATCAATGCTGAGTTATATACAAAAAAGGAAAAGGGTCAGATGGTTTAGATGTCTCGTAGACAACTCCTTTACGTTTTTATTTCATTCATTCAGTGACCCAGAGAATGCCTTCCGTTTCAGGTTTGGACTCATCCTCTTGCACCCAGTGCATTGCACTTTTGAAGCGTCTGGCCAGAGTCGAGAGGCGTACAGTGATCTGCACGATACACCAGCCGAGTGCTTTGCTCTTGGAGATGTTCGACGTGATTTACGCGGTGGCCGGTGGTTACTGCATCTACTGGGGTCCAGTTAAATCATTATTGCCCCACATGTCCTCCATCGGAGTCGATTGTCCACCTTATCACAATCCGGCCGATTTTCGTAAGTAATACGCTAGTCCCATAAGGGAAATTATGCACATTAAAAGAGAAATTATACAAACCGTTTAATACATCGCCAACCGTAGACTCAACGGCTGTTTTTAATAGAAAGAATTCTTGTGATCTCACCGTTTGGGTGAAATTGAAACAAAACGGCAATTCGACAGTTTATAATATTGTTTAACACGTTAAGTACCACGTCGAGTTAGCCTTTTACTTGTAAAACAATTTTTTTTATAAATGTTACGATTATACAGGGTGATCAAAAAGCGTTCGATATCGCAAGTGAGTTAAAAAAAATAAACAATGTCGCCGACTTAGGATAACGAATAGAAAATGCATGTGGTGCAATACGAGATACGGAAGGAATATTTGAAAATGTATGTCGACTGAAGTCTTACCCTTTTTTTATCACTTTGTATAAGCGGAGGGACTGTCTGAAAGTCTAAATCTTAATGTGAAATGATTGAAGAATGACAGTAAATTGGGAAGTGACCGATTGACGATATCTCTGATCATTAGATATGCGTTCATCCCTTTTCTTTCAATCTCTTATACTAGAGTATTCTGAACGTATTGCGTTCACATTTTTTTCTACATACCGCGACAAAGCAATAATAAAATAGTTACAAATATATTCCTGTGGAAAGATTAAAATGGGCCACCCTGTATACTAATGCCCCCCGAGTTTGACACAAACTTTTTAAAGATTTTAGATAAAATTATCACAGGTAACCTGAAACGTTTCAGTCATAAATTATATGTTTCGTCTATAATTAATATCGAAATGCATTTCACAGCGTGACCCGCGGAAATTATAGGTTTCATTCGCATATTTTGTTACAGTTTTAGAAGTCGCGATAGGTGATTACGGCATCAGCGTGGATAAATTAGCGGCTGCCGCAGAAACAATGTGCAAGGATGACAAGTCGGTTACGTATGCGATAAAGCCGCAACCAGAAGGTAATTAACACTAATTATAATTGTTTTCATCCAGCGCTCATCACTTTTTTGTGCTCTATTAACGCCAATAACATTATTTACTGTCTACGCGTCAAAGGTGCTCGTCTGAAGTCTTAGGATACTTGCTAAATTTCGTATGCACCTCAAAAATGTTATGGCATCGTTGAAACATATTAACGCGTAACTACTACTATCCTAAATTTGTACCGGTACTGGTACTACTAGCGGGTCCCTGGGATCCACTCCTGAAGTTTGCAATAAAAATCACATTTTGCGTAAACAAAAATTTATTTCTTCTTACTAATATTAAATTAACTATGTTGACAATAAAACTAAACGAAATATTATTAGAGACGTTTTGGACAAATTGTATTTTTGAAGCGCTGGGCCCGTGGGACTCGATAGTAGTAGTTACGGATTAAATCTTTGCGGTATGAATTATTCTCAGTTTCTTTCTTATGGATTCGTTTGAAACAGTTAGTTTTTCATAAACCCGTAATTGTTCCATTTAAAAAAGTAACTTAATCAGTAGGTAAAATTTATTTAAATTTCAAGATACAGTCAGTATGTACGGATATTTATGCAATTCACTTACAGTTTATATACAGACATTTATGGAGTTCACTTACAGTTTGTACAGATCACTTACAGTTTATGTAGATATTTATGCAGTTCACGTACAGTTTATACAGATCACTTACAATTTATGTAGATATAAATACAGTTCACTTACAGTTTATATACAGACATTTATGCAGTTCATTTACAGTTTATACAGATATTTGTACAGTTCACTTACAGTTTATATACAGACATTTATATAGTTCAGTCACAGTTACTTTTCTTTTCAAGGTACTTCAATAACTCCTTTATTAACCACTAATCACGCATAAAATCTACTGTATCATTATTTTTGTTAGAATAAACGCTATTAATTATATAAAATCCGACACTGACATCCAACGAGTTAACAATTACTTCGTAAATTCATGCCAGTTTATAATGACTCACCCCATATATTCCTTTCCTAATTGTAAGTGTTTTTCACTTTAACGATATCGACAATGATATCATAATTCAGTTTGACAGTTCATGTAATTCACAACTTCACTATACCTCTTCCACCTAACGTGTCATACCTAATTTATTTTGAAGCTATGTCCAGATATTATGCTAAACCTTGTAACTGAATCGAAGAGAAGAGATTTAACAGAAAATAATTGTATTTTTCTTGAACGCAGAGAAATCAAAGGAACCACCCCCGCCTGCAGGGTTCCTGGCGCAGTGTTACCTTCTCTACAAGAGACAATTGCTTTGTTTAAAACGGGACTACACGTTGTTGGTTGTACGGCTTCTGTGTCATCTTCTGATCGGCGTGATCTTCGGCTACCTTTACATGGGCAGCGGCTACAGAGCAAACGGAGTCCTCGCTAATTACGTTTACCTTTACGGATCGTTGCTTCTGATTGTCTACACGGGGAAAATGGCTGTCACTCTTGCCTGTAAGTGTCATTTTGGGTCGTTAAATTGGATGAAAATATTGAAAATTTATTTAAACAATTCGTTCTTGAATAATCTAGACCAGGCGTGTCCAACCCACGGCCCTGGGCAGTTACTAATGTGGCCCCACAAGATCGTAACACTTTTAACATTAGAAATTTTGTTGCTTATATACATTGACTATATTATATATTTTATATGTGGCCCAAGACCATTTCTCTTCACTTAATGCGGCCCAGACAAGCTAAAAGGGTGGACATCCATGATCTAAACCTTACTCCTTTGCGGACGGGATGTTTTGGAGTATAAGCGTCATTCGCGACGGGTCGATTGTGAATTAAGCCACTCAGAAACCAAACTGATTAACTCCACGTTTTAAAAATTTTACAATTTCATTAGCCAAGTATATCAATCAATTTCTTTACTTCTCATTTTCTTGAATGAAACAGAAAACAAATAAAAATGAAATTGAATGGGATCTTGATTGTTGAAGTTGCAATGGGAATTATAGGATCATAAATGCGTATAGTTGGCGGAATGATCGACGATTTTGTTAGCGTCGAGAATATAAACCAGAGATATTTTCAAGATGCCTATCTGCATCTATAGACCATGCTAATGACTTTTGGAGGACGCATATATGCGCCCATAGCACTTAAATTGATAATAATATAAAAACAAAAATATACGGGCTGTTTAAAATCGTAGTAGGAGCAAAACAGAGGCGATGCCTCGACTAAAAGTAACTCGAAAATGAAGAAAAAAATTTATTGCTACGTGGTTTGATTTTTGAAAGGATTGATTGAATCACCACTATTCCGTACAAGATTGTAAACACTGACACTATGATAGTTTGATATAATTAAAAGTACTACGACAAATCTCAATATTGAAAATAATTATTTGGATAATTTATAAATTAGTTTATCTATTAATGCTAATGTGTTTCGAATTTTTACTTCTCGAATGCTTGTATACATATTGTTACTTAATTGCAGACAATTTTACCACAAAGTGGATACAATATGTACTGTATACTAAAATATTTTCCAATCGATGGACATTTGCATTGACGAAAAAAATTTTATTTAATTGAAATTGAACTTAACTGAATAATTTTTAAGATTCATACAATTTTTCAATTTTACATAAATTATTCTGTTACAGTAATAATGTAAAATAACAACTGCACCATTGGGTAATATCAGGTTTAAGATTCATTCACAATTTTGTGAAATTGTATAAATAAAAACAAACTTACGAGGGTCATTCAATAAGTAAAGACACAAACGGATGTTGTTTTAATATGGTTTATTCGATGAATCTAACAATATACAATTATTGGGTATAATCCCACGCTGCAATTACGCTCCAGTCCCATCGTTCTACTAATTGTTTTATGCAAGCAGAACAAAGATTCTTTGTCTTGAAGTTCGAGACAGTTTTGAACATTTGTTTTCTCTTCTTCGTTGCTTGACCCTTCGGGGGGCCAAACGAAAGGAAGTCTGATGAAGCGAGGTCTGAACTATTTTTAAATATTTCAATAATTATTATCCAGCGAGGTAAGATCACACGAGCCAAGAAAACAAAAGTTTAACCATATCATGTATATTTCCTTTCCTTTTCGAGTGGCCGAGTGCAGTCGATAAATTCCAGTTCTAGATTTTGTATCGACCAGAGGACCATAGAACCGGCTTTCAAAGTTGCTTCAATTTCTATTTTGGACGTGCACATGCTTCGATGATCGTACGAAACGGATCCTGTTTGGGAATTTTCAGACGGGAGCGATCCGTCGCTCGAATTTCTATCGTGACGTCGATCCAGGAAATAAGTTTTTGTCGGAAGTGATATTCCGCGCGTCATGAGAAAGTTCTTTCATAGTTTTTTCAGAATTCGATCGCTCCTTTGCCACGATACCATCGCTTAGAGGTAACCGGTGGTTCGAAATCTAGGTCAAGGAGCGTAGTCTGTATCTTAAGCTAATTCGCGACGTCGTAGAGCTAATGGAATCTCCAGCGGCCGTTCACTCCCGCGGGCAACATGCATCTTTGATTGCTCGGAACCCTTTCACAGTCGAATTTGTCACAATCGATCGGAATACGCCTCTGTTGGATTAATATCAAATTTCCAATTGATTGTATTGGCTGCCGCAATCAGCCAATCTTTCATTGGAAATATTTGGACAATCACGGAGATGCGTCTTTGAGGAATGAGTATAGATTATGTTACATTTCCAATTGACTGTATTGACTTTTGCAAGCATCCAAAAAATGTTTTATTGACACTATACGGATAATCACGAAGATGCAACTTTGACGAATGAGTACAGGTAGTATCGTACAATTAACACTTTGAGTGCCACGCTCCATTAGCTGAAAATGGCAAACTTCTTCAATTTTTATACAAAATGGACGTAACCATGAATTCTATTTTTTTTTTAATCAATGATATCAGTAATGTTCATCATTTTTTTACTGCTTCTATTAGAGCTGATGAGGTATATTTTTAATAGTTTTCATGATCAAACAAAGAATGATTGAATGTATCTGTCACCCAGATATGGGTGACGGGGCACTCAAAGTGTTAATGCGAACTGTTCGATTACAAAATTTAGTAATTCTTTCACAGACGAATTTATTATAACTGGTTATATTGGACTTTGCAGTCAGCCAATGTTTTATTGAAAATATTTCGACGATCATGAAGATGCGTATCCTACACCTCGAATTTCTTGCCTTCTTTCCCTCGAACTTATGTTAGGTCAGTCGAACGCTAGATTCAGCCAAAATCGAATCCAAAAACACTCCAGAATTTGTAAACTTTTTCGTTTGACACAATTCTAAAAATTATTGTCCTCTGGGTAGCGCATTATACGCTTTTCCGGTCTTCTTCTTATTCTTCTTTTGGATGCAATCCAGCTTCGGCTGCTATGGTCATTCAGCCGGGGAACCTACAGATTTAGGTGGATTCCAACCCATTATGTATCAACGACTAAAGATGTTCACTAGACTGCAAATGTTTATGCAAATACACATTTAATATTTTTTGTTTTAACGTAGCTGAAGAAGTCGAACTTTTCATAGTATATCGTATATTGTCCTTCAAATGTTTGAGAAGCAGAATTTTTATTTGTCCACGTTGTTAAATGTTCCTTCTTCAGATATTTGAATATATTAAATTGTATAAACATCCGCAGTCTAATGATCATCCATATTAGCACTGATCATGTCCAGAGTAGCTTAACATTGACGATCTAAAGTCAACTATTAATCAGAATTATTATCCGGAAGCTTGTACTGCGGATGTCTGCTTCAGGCTCTCGTAAATCCAACAGCAATTAGGAGTCGATTGGCATAAAACAGTTATAATTCTTTCCATATCCTGTCCTTGTATTTCACATTATTAATTTGAATTTTAGAATAAGCGGTAACAAATAAACTAGCCCTTAGCACTCAAAAAGCTCCGTTGCGGCACCATGCTATTTTTATTCGTTATAAAAATAAGAATGGAATTAGGACATCATTCTTTCAACGACACTGTTGCAATGATGCTGCTCTAAATATTAAAACGTTATTATTTAAAAATTATAATTATGTAAACACCTATCGGCGCATAATTGTTTAATTTTCTATTACTAACATATTATTATTCACTGAAAATGCAAAAGGCTAAATGGACGTTCGTATGTTTCAGTTCCACAGGAAATGCGGATATTGTCGAGGGAACACTTCAATCGATGGTATCAGTTAGCACCATATTATATTAGTATGCTGCTGGTGGAGATACCGTTCCAAGCGTCTTGTGCAGCGACCTATTTGGCTGTCAGTTACTGGCTAACAGGACAGCCCGTAGAAACCCCTCGCATAATTTCCTTCATGGTTGTTAGCATAGCCGCTAGCCTGACCGCTCAAGCGTGGGGCTTCTTCCTTGGCGCTACCACGCCAGTCAAGGTATACACTTTCTCGAGTATACGTCTCTATTTTAAAACATCAGACTGTCTATTTTAAAACGGGACTTCTCTAGTTCCTGGATTTACACTTCATGACTTCTTGTATTGAATTTTTAAAGCGTTTGAAGGCCTAGGTTTATGATGTCAGATTGCTATTTTTGAAAAGAGCCTGACAATTGATTATCAGGAGGAAATGTAATTGGAGTTTATACAGATTGGGTTCAAAACCCTATTTTCTATTTGTAAACTCTTTTTACATAGACAACATATCATATAAATATTGCATATTTGATATTTATATTTAGATTATTTCAGGAGGCTTCAGTTAGAAGTAAAGTCAAATATAATGTAAGACACATTGGCACAGAGCATAAAAGACACGTTCAGTCATAATGTAAGTCACTTTTGTCCCTTTGTCAGACAAAAAGTGCAACTTTCCTTTCATAGGTGCAATACTTATTTGTATGAAGAGCGTCTACTAAACAAAGTTTTTGATTATTAATTAGTTTTTCAATGTACAATGTAATTACAGTTTATAAGTTCGTGTTTTTATGAAGATATATTTTTAATTTTTTTTTATTTTATACATGTACCATCTTAACTGTGTTAGACAGTCATATTAGACATCTAATGGTCTAAATGTTAGAGATTTAACAGTCATTAACAAATGTTAGACATTTATCAGTTAGTCAAAATATATTAGGTATGTTGGGAGTCTATGTGTTAGATATCTAGTAGTCACCAATACATGTTACACATCTAACAGTCTAAATGTTAGACATTTCACAATCAGTTAAAACATAGTAGCCACCCAACAATTTAACTGTCAGACATGTAACAATCACTGGCACATGATGGACATCTAACATTCTAAATGTTTTGCGTCTAACGGTCTAAATGTTAGACACCTAACAGTTTAAATGCTAGACATGTTGAACACCTACCAGTCTAAATGATAGAACTACCCACAGTTTCTCCTGTTTACAGATTGCGGTATTCGTTGGGCCCACAGTCGCAGTGTTATTCTCGGTATTCGGATTTTGCATCCGTTACATGGACACGCCACAGATGTTCCGGTGGATGTTTCACATATCATACTTCCGTGCCAGCTTTCATAGTTTGCTGCACACTGTCTACGGTTTCAATAGACTGGATCTACAATGTGATGACTTCTATTGCCACTACAAGAAACCGACGCAGTTCTTGAAGGAAATGGACATCGCTGACACCAACGTGGTGAATAATCTGATCCTGATACTTGGTATCGGAGTGCTGATGCACCTGCTGACTGCCAGCGCACTCTGGTGCAAACTGAACAGGAGATAAAGACTACTTGCTTCTGATCTTGGTGATCCAGTGTTTTCATTCCTACAGGCTGTCCATGCGGTGATGTTGTCAATGAAAGTTCCTCTGAGGCCTCAGAAATTGTAATCTTTATATTGAACGTTATTAAGTGACTTTTGTAAATGTGTCAATTCATTAATATAGAAGGATGAACGTCTTGAAGACTATTTAATGAGAAAATTTCAAATATTCTTTATTGTATATTAACATAGAGAAAAATTCGTGTGTACTTATGAATTAACAGCAGAAGACTATTTTTAGATTTTCATCTAGTATCAACGTTATCCGGATAAAAGGTTAAAGCAAAGTGAACGAGAAATGAGAGGTGCAAACAACGTTTCTGTGTTCGGTGGGAATGTGTTGACTTAATCGTAGTACTTGGCATTCAAAGCCTCCACTTTGAAATTGATTACACATTACACCACAATTATCGTACTATGGGGCTTTATTAACTTATTACACGCTTTTGTGTTGATCGTGTTCAACACATTAGAGACTTCCGTCAGTAATCAGTAGACTGTGGATCTTCATGCAATTCGACATGTTCAAACACATGCAAGATACATATTTTATAAAGTAAATGAAATAAAACATACATTTTGTGATATTTAACGCATAAGATATCAATTTTAAACAGTTCTGTTTGTTCAGTCGCAGTAAAACAAAAAATATAAAAGCCCAGCAATGTAGGTTTGCATAAACATCCATAGTCAAAATAATGAGTTACGAAAGCTTAAAGATACTTGCGGTAGAATTTTCCAGATACCTTGTATCGGTATTATGTGAATGTAATAGCATGAGTATAGCGATTAAAAGAGAAGCATATTTTTTTATCAATTTTTCATACTGTAATATTCTCAACTCCTATCAATGTTTATGAAAAAGATCACTGTTACCGTGGACAATCGACATGGTACAGAAAGGGAAATGTAACGAAGAAACAAATTTTATATGATTTTGAATAAACAGGAGTATGTATGATCAAGAAGAATAAAAATATATTTAAACAAAAGGTACATCGCTTGCTATCAACAAAAGTTGGTATTATAATTCAAGCAGCGATGCATAGAAAGCTTTAAAGGAAATACGTGTTGAATTATTGATTAAACAACACGCTGTATACATTGTGGCTAAATCTATTTCAGCATATGTCGTTCTAATAGAGTGTATTTAGTATTATAAAATACGTAAAGGATGCTCGACTATGTGAAAACTTATTAAATAAACATACATGTACATTTTCTAATCACTTTTTGACTGAATCAACTCCTCAGACTTTTCCTTCGCATTCACATATTACAGAAAAAAAAACTGATGTCAGTAACAGGTTCTCAAACGATCAGCCATTCCACCTAAAACTAAATCGGATCGGTTCGGAAAGAACTAAACTCTTTATATTTTTATCTTTTATTGTATGTCGTATCCAATCTCTCTCTACACTCGGATACAATTGTTAACGTTTTTCTTTTATTAATATCATATACAGATAGAACGCTAATACGGCCACCCGCGACTGACTTCCATCAACAGTTATATAAAGCAGTCGAGGGGAATAATTAATTTCCATTCGCATAAATTACACAGTTTTAAGTTAAAACTATCGTTTGCCTGGCGCGCGCGCATATCTCTTTAAATTAAATAAAAACTTCTACGGAACGAAATTCAGGAGATCATGTGAACGTTTGTATTATCTCGAACGACGAAATTTCGTCTACAAATATACAGTGACAAGTCGATGCTCGATCGTTTCACGAGTTACTCGATCGTGAACGGGGATGGGAACGGAGGAAGCTGGAGAAACATACAAAACGTGCATCGTACTAGGAGAAATCGTGTCGAAGTTATACAGAATATTAGTATGATTTGAACGGTGACGAGCGACGACTTGAGAAAACAACATTAATCGCGTTAGAAGTTTTCAGAAAACATTTCGATGATGAACACGTGCGCAAACGTCCGATACGCCACGTTAGAAGGATCAATAGTCGTGTTACATGCGTCCATGAACTAACGTCTAGCATAACTGCACTTTATAAAATTTTATTCTACCAAATCATCAGACATGTACACACTTTATGATATTTCTTTTTTAGCCATCGAGCATTTAAAAACTGTTTATGGACCGTCAAGTGAAAATATGAGTGGTTCTGTTACGTGAGTGCTATATTCATGAATCGCTACTGAACCCTTCTAAAAGTGGTTTATCGTAACGAATATTCCTAAGTGTAAGCCTATATCATGCTTTTTATACATGATTCTTAGTCGGATATACGCAACGCAAACTTCCGAAGTATCCGAATTTTCGTGCTTATCCATAGAATAAAGTAAAAAATGCCTTTTAGACTACCCACACGGGGCTGATTCGCTTAAAAACATATATCATACGCTATCTACGTTCTGTAGATATTTACAGAAATATATTGCAAACTGCATTATTTTATTTCCTTTTGAAATTCTTATCGCTCGCTGAACATCAGTTTTTTCTTTTTCTTTAATAAGACGTCGAACCTCGCAGATCGCTAACTGCGTGTAAATACAAGGGGTACGAAAAACACTACGTTCCATTTCTTAGTTAACGTGAGAAACGGTTAAAAACTCGAAGGTGCTTCTTTACAGTCATGACAGTGACACGTTATAGCGCGATGACGCGTGGTTCGTATCGCATTCCATTTTTTTTTATGTTAATACTATTCTGCACGGGATATCGGAACACCTATATTGAATTCGAAACAGAAATTGTCCTTAGACTCTCTTCACGGTGAGCACAAGCAACAGAGAGTAATGCGTATAAAAACGGAAGTGCGATGCAGATAAAACTATAACTCTGAGTTGACATAATTAAAAAAAAAAGGGAGAACTTAAAGAAACAGAACAAGAAACGAAAAATAGAATGAAGAAGACGAAGAGAAAGTAGAATTTACTCATTCAGTCTATCCTAAATGCGTACGATTAAGAAAGACCGAATTGTTAGGTACACTTTTCATATATCTTATTTACAGCGACTGATTATTACTTGCTTCTACTAACTATTTACATCGAGCCGTTTATAAATTTTGTTTAATCACAATTATTTAGACTGTTTCACCTTTCTTTGCGCCTCGGATTCATCCTCCGTGCCGTACAGATGATACCGGTGCTTCATTTCGGTCGCAACAGACTTTAATGAAATCAACGGAAACACAAAAATCAACATAAGATCGAATTGTTGGTGAATGATGATGGAAAAGTAAAAGAAAGGTGCGACAAAACAATGAAAGAAAAAGCAAGGCGAATCGTTCGGAACAATCGACTATCGTGACAGGTAAATTAATTTAACACTAAACTCACCAGACGAGAGCGAACTCTTTTTGGCATGTCTTCCTGTAAACTATAAATCTCGTTCCGCTTCAGTACGAGTTGCGAACCGTCTTCGAAAATTACCTAAAAATGCAATCGGGCTATGAAATTATCTACGACAGTACTTACGATAAGTTAATGAAACCAGGAAGCATGTGGGGAGATAAAACAGTTATCATCGTGAGTTACTCACTGTATACATGATCCGGTGATTCGTACCCTCGAAGATGCCATCATACAAATTTCCGTCCGTCCATTTTACTATGACTGCTGCTCCTTGCTGCGGTGGGTTTCCGGGGTCATAATTCTGTAGAGAGTAAAAGGTGTTTAAATCATACAGATTGTCCAATAAACTTCAACTTGAACTTTACACTTCAAACATGAAGACTAACTGCTAACACTTCTTTTTCGTTTAAGATTATTGAGGGTCTTGTTCTTAAGTGACTTGTACTTCAACTGATCAAATTCAATGTCTATCCCAGAGCAGAAGAACCTCTACTATTCTGTTATCATATAACTTTCAAAAGAATCTTTCTTTTCCTGATCCGGTTACTAAAATATGCAACTCTGCAAATTCTATATATAACTCTATCCATGTAACAATGTTATCTAATCAATTACTTCCCTTTTAACGTCTTCTTTAATTGTGTATGTTACATGTATGTATCTATGCTATCCAGTTTCTGCACATGTCAGTGACACCAGCTTTAATTACGTGTTAACTCTTTCGCCAAATAAATAAGCGAGTGTTAGAAATGTATGTTTACCGTTATATCCGATGGGTACAAATCTTCGCTGAAGCTATCGTCACTAAACGTGACCATGTAAAACAGAGTATCATGTATAGAGTCTACTTTGGCTTTGTAGTATCTCGTGTTACGATGCTTCGCCCAGACGATCTCTCCTTGCCGAATCGTTGGAATCTTTTCTTTTCCATCGTCATGCCCATCGCACGTTACCTGAACAGAATATTTTGTTTTCATCATGACGAAGCTTTACGCTCATTCGAGCATGAATTTTTACTCATGTACGATTCCTCTCAGGTACCTGAAGTTCTGGTGAATTGTACACGGGTATCGTGAAGGTCGCGCCTGAAATAAGACCGCAAGACGGATGAAACAGATTATAGCAATGACTACACTTCAGACACGCTCCGTCCTTCTGTCCGCAGTAACAGCACTGTTGCTTCACTATGTCCGGCTTGATTGTTAATACATTAATAGGGTCCTTATTGATAGCATCCTTAAAAGTGACTCCTGGCAATAGAAGGGCGCACAATATGTGTGCCCAGTTCCCATCGCTTGTACGCTTAAGAGCACCTCCGCGCATAGGGCACAAGCAGCACATCTAAGCAATAAATAAATTGGCTAAACGGTACAGTACTTTGGAGAAGAAATATAATTTCACACATACTTACCACTTGTGATTTACCGGCTTTACACTTGTCGCAGGCCCAATTCCTTAGGTCTGTAGGTAGCACTGTAATCCCGTAACACGAGGCATGAACTGTAACGTGACATTCCCTACAACGTAGAAGCTTATCGTTTTCTGGTTCTACAATGTGCTCCTTCGAGTTCGCAACGAATACGCTTGCAGACACCTGGAAACATATTTTAATTTATTTATGAGTATCGGTGGGCTGACGTCCAATAGTGGTATAAGTTTTATGAAACGTGTTTCAATTATTATTATTACAAAAAGCCAAAAAGGAAGTCAATTCTGTCCGCACAAAGATTAGCAGGGTAAGATCGTAAGTACTATGAGATATTTATAAAAGTCTAAATTATAAACAGTGTTTACAATAATTGGATAATGCTTAGAGAAATCAAGTAGCATTTAGAACTGTTTAACATATTACTTTTCCACCAATTATGAAATTTAGTTAGGTCAGACTGCATTTTATCAGAATCATTGTGACTATCTATTTTGTTACGGATTGTAAGATCATCTGCATACAGAAGAAGCTTGATAAGTATAAAAACATTAGTCAAATCATTAATAAAGGCATAAAGAAATGGTCCAAGCTGAGGACCTTGAAGAATTTCAACAACCAGTTCGGACCTGAAAAGAAACTCACCCATATCGGTGAACTCTCTGGTAAAACGGTGGGTTTACAATATTTCCAATCGGGCGGCATTAACCTACCATGCCCGTTGCAACTCGAGGTAAAAGTCGCGCAAATCGCGCAATGCGAAATTTGGGCGCTCCAATAATCATTGAATGCTTTCAGTAGCTCGTTGTTTGGAACACTGGGGTACAACATGTCTGATATGTGCCCTGGTATCATCGATACCCGATGAGTTGCAGATAGTGGTTTATCCACAGGCCTCATTTCGAACGTACTCAAATCCTCTATGTCTTCCGCTGTAACCGCCGTTAGAACTTCGAACTCCTTTTTCCTCGTGGTCCCTTTTTTCAGTTTCTCCTTTGACTTTCGTCTCGATGCTGTTAACTTGATTGGTTTCAATGCAGGTATGTGTGCATATATGTTCTCTAGACTATTTTGTGTACTGTGAGACTGCAGTGCCTCGGCAGACTCGATCAAGCTAGGGATTTGTTCTTGTTGCGAGAGCGATGTGGTAACTGTTTTTTGTGAACTCTGCGAATCCAAGGTCGAATGAGTCGTACTGTACTGCGTGCCAGCATCCAAGCTTGCCACGTTCGAACTCTTACTGGGCTGACCAACTTCCAGTGGACTGTCCACCTGTATCGACACGGATTTTACCTGACTCACAATAGTACTGGAATCCTTAATCGGCTTCCTGCCCGCTTCTTCCTTCTGATTCAACGCTCTCTTCATAAGCAGCTGATCCTTTGACTTCGCCACGATTTTCACGTACGGACCCGTCGTGCTGATCGTAGACTGCGGATTCAGGGAGACGTTTGTACCTTTCGAAGTGGCTGTTAAGAAGAACGTGTTATTGTTCGATAAATTTAAAGAAGATGACGTTGAGGACATCTGAGAAGAGGTCGAACTTGACGAATGAACCTGCTTGTCGTCTCTGATATCCTTAGAGAAGAATAAACCACTGTTACCGGTTGGAAGCTGCCAAAATTTCGTTGCCATCATTTTTGACGTGTCGGTGGTGGACCTCTTTCCAAGGCATCTGACATCCGTGCTCGCTCCGCTGATGCTATGGCACGTGATGGATTGTGTAAGCGGCTGAGGTAATACTGTATTCTTCGTGATAAATCCTTCTATGCGCGGTAACTGAATAGCACAAGGTGTCAAAGGTTTCGATAGTTCCACAGTCCTCATATCCATCGGCGATTCTTGCGTCGGAGTTTCTTTTTGCAAAACGGGTGGTTTCGAGAAACCTGTATTCAAAAACATAATACCTGAATTCGATAGCTTAGGCTCCTGGGGTTTGGCGATAGGCCAAGTGTTTGGTAGAACCACTATGCTATTCGAAGGCGTGCGAATATCTCTTTCATCTCCCGCTGATTTATCAGAATCCATTTTGGAAGAACCTTCGGTAGCAGGTACAGTGTATGCTGTTTTTAGTACGCTCAATCTAGGAGCTTTTATGATATCTTTCTTCGAATAATTAGGTATACATCGTTCAGTATGCATCGTGCCCACGCTCTTACAGCTCGTGCAATTAGATGTTTTAGAGTCCTTTGCATCTTCGCCAATATATTCCGACTCAACGGCTTTATCGATTTTAACAGGCTTTAATGCAGCAGAAGGAATATTTTTCATTATAGCTTGTTTAGAGAATGCCGGTTTCATGGTAATTATGGTTGCTTTTTTGTTATTTCTTGCAAACAAGGTTGCTCGATCTTCCGCAGTGGCGTCCACTAACTTTTCGATTCCTTTCGCATCACCATACATAGAACTAGCAATTGCACTGTTGTCCATAATATTTACTGCAGGATTATCCTTCATGGAGGATGTGCTCATTTCATTGTCGGTGAAAATTATATTCCCCGGTAAATGATTTCCTTTCCCTTGACTATTAGGAATATCTTTCACAGTTGAAGATTTATGAAGATTCAGGCTTGGCATGGCCATGAGTTTCCGTTGCACATCAGCATCAGATACGTCCAACGTCTCACTAATATTAAAGGTTGGTATAATTAGGTGTTTGCGTCTGCCCTTGTTTAAATGTTTCGGTTTCTTCTTCGATTCCGACTTTGAATGCTTCTTCTTCTTTTTAACGGGTTTATCAGTGGCTTCTGAAAAGTCAGAACCCTCTTCCACTTTTATATTTGCAATAACGTTATCATTAGGCATTATGAGACTGGAACCTGCTTGATCGTCATCTTCGAATTGACTGCTTTGTTCTGAGAACGCAGAAGCCATGTAGTTCAAGCTATCGTCCATTTCTTCTTTTATTTCAGTCTTTACTGTAACATTTTCCATGATACATCTGTTGGCATCCTTTTTAGACTTTGATTTGTCTTTATCGGCGTTCTTTTTCTTTCGCTTCCGACTCTTTTTACGATTGTACCCATCATCGTACACACTCGCCTCTTTCACATCTACAATAAAGTACCTCATTAGTGAATTGTCCAAATTTATATCTTAAAACTCATTTAGTCGATATTACATTACATTAAATTTTGTGGCAAACTACACAGCTAACACATTTTTACCCATTTCTCCTGCTTTTAGCCATATGTCTTCTAACACCTCTAGCTGTTGCTCATCTGGTTGATCATCCGCTTCTTCTAATTCAAGATCCTGTAAAACTTTTTTTACGTCCGCTGGAATATCGGGGCGGTTAACTAGTTCTTCCATGTCAACATCTGGATTTGTAGCCATAATATTTTTCTTTTTATGTATCATATGCCGTTTATTTTTCGGAGCTGCACTTAAGTAGCTTTCCGGTAATTGTCCATTACTGCTATTACTGCATAACAAATCCATTTGAGACGGCATGGGTGCAGCTGTTTGCCTAGGATCTTCAGGATGTGGACCAATATCCTCTCCTCTCAACCATAATTCATATCTACAATGAAATATACTCAATTAACACATTATCTTCAACAACAGTGAAGTAAACGAGTATCACTTTATTACCTTTCTGGTTGGAAACGCTTCACGAAGGTGTCCATAGATATTTTAACCATGTCTTTACTACAGGTACATTGTGTAGCTCTTTTACCATATTCCACCCACCGTGGTGCAGCAAAATTAGTGGACTCTGCGCAATTGAATCCATGATTGAAACCAGCATGGTAACCATAAGGGAAAGTGATCATTATTTCTCCAGCTTCTTGTGTTATCTAGAAAGAGTGAAATAAATTTGTCAGTTCTCTCAATATTCTTCCAAATCATATGTAACAATTGAAACTTACTTTGTTGCATGGAATAGAATATTGCCTTAATATCTGAGGAGAAATCAGTGACATTTTATGACGCAGGAAAGCCTGACAACTTTGATAACTCGAAGGAAAGAATCCGCTGGCAAGTCTTTCCAGTCTTCGTCCATGTTCCGGTGGTATAGCGTACCACGTCTTTGGAGCACCGAAATGTAAATAGTTTATCGAATACAGATCCATATCCTCTGTATGCCATGCAAATGTAGTTTTCCACATTCCAAAATATAAATATGCTGTGTTGACACCATCAATAGATATACCATAATCTTTGTTTACGTAATCAAGAATTGTTCCTAAATGATTAATGTTCCATTCTTTCACATCGGGATCAGTCAACGAACCAGAAACATCCGCTCCGTAAATAGGAGCTACATACGTTATGTTCTTCCAATACTTTCTTTCCAAGTCCTCATAATCAAAATGACGCGGTGTACTGTAACGCTCTGAGTTTGCCAGCTTGCAATACTCTTTGACAGTCATAGACTTCTTCTGTATATTAATCTGTTGATAGAGCCCTTGTTTGCCAGTTACCACCTGGCAAATCGGAGCAGGAATAGTGAGATCTAAGTTATCTAAATTATAGCCTCCTTTTCTCGGAACCCATTCAGGAGGTGGGATTACTTTCGCTAGACCAGCTTTATGAGCTCCTTTGCTTTCCATATATTCTACATACTTGGTAAAATCCTTAAATTCTTCATACGTCGGTCTGAAGACCTGAATGCGGGGAGTACCCCGCGAAATGTTGCTAACCATTTTTTAATTAATTTCTACACCTGAAAACAAAAAATATAGATTATTATTCAACATCAAAATAAACACATCAAACAGAAAACATCTTTCTAATGCTTACACAATTATCATATAAACATTACCACAAACACAAACAAATACTGATACAAAGTATAATACACATAATTACATCCAAAACACAGAATGTACCGTTTACAATCCTTGAGACACTAAAATATTAGCATCCAATTTATGCAATAACACAACAACATAGGATGAAACCATGACTGAGGACCGTGACACAATGATTGACACGAAACCAAAACATCATTTTCACTTCGAACAGGGAATTTCACCGGTAAACGTGTACGTTTCAAACAAAAAACCACAGAGAAGTCTCAGCGGTACCGAGCCGAGTCAATTAAACATCAATTTGATGTTTTCGCAATAACATTCAAAAACGGAGGGGGTAAGTCCGAAGCGCGATGTTTTTGGAACGAAGCGTGCCGGAGGTGCATAAACAAAATGGATGGTAGCTATTGTCAAGGAATTGCTCTTAAAATAAACTGATCTGCGTTTCTCTGCGAATTTTTGGAAAACCGTGCAGCACGTTGTCGGTGGATCGAACGATGCTCGCCATCGATGATTCATAATCGCGCGTTTCACCGTTCGATTAGGTTTTCAGTGGGAAAACGATGGCTGGGCACGAAATCTCGTGCTGGCCGTGTAATATCGACCGAAAGGAATTGTTTCGCGCAAAGTTGAACGGATTTCTCTCGTGGTCGTCGAGCAGCTGATGCAACTTACGCTGTAATCACACGTGAAAATCACCTTTCCTCTATAAACACCATTTTCGTCCGGATATTGTCGTGGATCCTGTGGTTTGACACATACACCGCTCTACCCCGCGCGTCTCGTGCTACTAATAAAGATGGCGTTCGACGCTCTATCGGTTTCGGACGCCGACTGTATCGCGCATGCGCGCGCCCCGGGAAATTCGAAGTTTTGCATTTTGTCACGTACGTGCTTTCTTCGTTGTTTTATCACAGAAAGCTCGCGTTAAACGCACCTTTAACCTATTCATATTATTCGGTATAGATGTTTTCATCTCGACAAACATATTGCAGCGTTTAAAATTGAATAAATACAGAGATATGTTAGTACAATAACAGTTAATGAATGATATTTTCACAAATCTAGCGTTAAATGTATCCTTACATATTCATATTATTCGGTATAGATGTTTTCATATCGATAAGTTTGTAGTAGCGTTTAAATTTTTCTAAATACAGAGATATGCTAAGTACAACAATTGCTCATCGAAGGTGTTTTGGTTAAATGAGTGTGTACACGATGTAACATAGGTACACCGTTGTTCAGAATACTTGTCAACGCCACTTCTCTTCCAAGAAACGCTATGAAAGACGGCATTCTCCTCTGTGAATGTGAGGTTTTGCGGTGCGAACACATCGCCGTTGAGCGCAAGTGGCGGCATCTATGACAGAAGCCAGGAACTACATAGCGAAGTTCCAAGTGGCGCCATCTAACGAAACGGACCCGGTTATTTACAAAAAATTCCGCCTGGAGCGCTACGAACGTCACTGTTTAGTTCGAGGTCCTGGTAGAAGATGGCGCGGGTGACACTTGATTCAGTTCATAAATGCATCACCAGATTGCACCAGTAGAAAGAAATATATTTACATATTATAAGTTTTGTTACACATTTTGCAGTTTTAGAGCACGAAACGACTGAATAAGCGGCATCACATACATCCGTGATGGCCATCCGGAGCGTAGCTCCAGTCTGCGTCCATTTCCGGCCGCTTGCTCGCGTTCGTTCGATATGTAACAAGTGCATTGTATACGTATATTGTACTTTACAAGAGACTCTTTAAATAAATGCAAATTAAACGAAGTCAAGGTCTTTTTATTTAGTTGTTGCTAGTTTAAAGCCCCGCCATTTTCTATTAAAAATCCTTCCACAAAAAGAGTGGAGTGAAACAAACCGCAGATATCACGAAAAGATTTAAGTTCGAAGGACAAGAAAAATCACGAAAGTATCGCGAACTTAATTCGCGGACTCTCCTGTAACTGTGTCGTCATATCCAAGACTCCGTGAAACTTTGCGCCACCACTTCCGTTACCATGTTCTTATGTTACAAATTTCCAAATCTTCGAATTTTTCCTAAAATTTCGCATCAGTATCAGGAGAAAAGGATACCAGAAGAGGTGGCACAAAGTTTCGCAGAGTCCTGTAAGTGACGTCACTATTCCAGGAATTCCAGCAAATTAATTTCACGGTTTTCTGTACGCAGTTCTGACTTCAGACCTTACAATAGTTACAATTTTTCGGGTTTTTCTACAATTTAACTGCGTTCGAAGGGGAAATTAAGGGAAGAGGAAAATTGGAATTTATAAACTAATAAATAATAATACAGCTTGTCTCATAAACTTTTGTTTATTTAAACAATCATAGCAAATTGTTGTGGATTTCAGCAAGATTTTACAATTTATTGTGGCACAATTGGCTTAAATCTAATGTTCACTTAACAATCTAGACATTTTTAAACTACCGTAATTTAAATATACAAAATGTATCAATTATTATTTAAACAATACAACAGAAACTTAAGAATACATAAAACTTATTAATAAAGTACAATACGTAACATATGTTATTTGAAGAATGTGTTGAAATTATATTTTATGTATTATCAACCCTTTGACCGCGGTCTACGTATTAGCATTGACAAACTACAGAATAGACCTATCATCCAATGTATTTTTGTGTCACACGTTCGGAGGGCTCGCGAGCCCTCTTACTAATTTCTAATTTCCACTCAGCATTTACTCCAGAAAAGCAACTCTGGATTTCAAGTTTCTCCGCTACGCGACAGAGCCGCCAAGCTCTCATATAAATAGGACACAACGTAATGTCCAGAGTCAGTCTTGCGCCGGCTGCCTTCTGATTCTGATCCTCCTCTTCCTTCTCCTGATCATCCACCTCCACCAACACCTCTTTTTGCTCCTTCTGCTCCTCATCCTTCCGATCCCGATCGCCATCCTCATCCTCATCCGTATCCTTCGAACCCCATCCATTCCCATATCCTCCCAATCCCTATCCTTATCCTCTCCCTTCGGATCTCCACCTTTAACTTATCCTTTCACTCGCATTCTCCATTCTTAGACTCATTCTTCCGATCTTCCTCCTCCAACACCTCCTTCTGCTCCCCGCCTTATCCTAATCCTCCCGATCCCCATCCCCATCATTACCCACATATTCCCGATGCTCATCCTTATCCTCCCGATCACCATTCTTACCCTCATCCTGCCTATCCCTATCATCCTTCTTACCCTGCCGATCCTGATCACCGACTCTCTAAGACTCCTCTATCAGCAGGGTCTTCGTGATTTCTGGGAATCCTTGGTCTCTTTGTCGTTCACAATCAGATTTTGATCTTTATCGATCTCTGTCGGACTCCAACGTTCCCTATCAGTCTCTATCGTTCCCTATCAGTTTCTACCGTTCCCTGTCGGTCTCTATCATTCTCTGTCGGTCTGTACCGTTCTCTATCGGTATCCATCGCTCATGTTTCTGTCCCCATTGTTTTCTACCGTTCTTCATCGCTTATCTTTCTATCTCCGTTGGTCTCCATCCCTGATATTTTTAACTCTACTGGTCTGTCTCGTTAATGTTTTGTCCTATATCGACCTTGATCGGTCTCCTCTGCTAATATTTCGGTCTCTATCATTCTTAAACTATTTCTGTCATATTTTGCTCTCTCTCGCTAATATTCCGGTTCTTATCTTCCCCTATCGTTCCCTATCGGTTTCTATCGTTCCGTACCGGTATCTATCGTTTCCTATCGGTATCCATCGCTCATACTTCTATTCCCATTGGTCTCTATTGTTCTGTGTCGCTTATATTTCGATCTCTATCGGTCTCTACCGTTCCCAATCGGTCTATACTGTTTCTTGACGGTATTTATCGTTCTTTATCAATCTATATCGTTCCCTATCGGTCTCTATCGCTCATACTTTGGCTCTCATCGTTCCCTATCGTCCCCTATCGTCCCCTATCGTCCCCTATCGTGCCATATCGTCCTCTATCGTTCTTTAGCGCTTATACTTCGGCTCTTATCGTTCCCTATCGTGCTGTAACGTTTGCTATCGTTATCAATCGTTACCCATCGACTTCTATCGGTCCCTGTCGGTATTTATTGCACATAATTCGGTCTCTATCGTTCTCAAACTGTTTCTATCGCACATATTTCGATCTCTAATGCTAATATTTCTAACTATACTGGTCTGTATCGTTAATGTTTTGACCTATATCGACCGTGATTGGTCTCTACCGCTAATATTTCGGTCTCTAATCATTCTTAAATTATTTCTGTCACTCATATTTTGCTCTCTCTCGCTAATATTCCGGTTCTTACCTTCCCCTATTGTTCTCTATCGTTCCGTACCGGTATCTATCGTTTCCTATCGGTATCCATCGCTCATATTTCTATTCCCATTGGTCTCTATTGCTCTGCGTCGCTTATATTTCGATGTATGCCGGTCTCTATCGTTAATATTTCGGTCTCTACCTTTCCCTTTCGGTCTCTACCGTTTCCTATCGGTCTCTACTGTTTCTTAACGGTATTTATCGTTTTTTATCAATCTCTATCCTTCCCTAACGATCCCTATCGCTCATATTTCGGCTCTTATCGTTCCCTATCGTCCCCTATCGTGCCATATCGTTCTCTAGCGCTTGTATTTCGACTCTTATCGTTCCCTATCGTGCCGTAACGTTCGCTATCGTTCTCAATCGTTCCCTATCGAATTCTATCGGTCCCTGTAGGTATTTATTGCACATAATTCGGTCTCTATCGTTCTCAAATTGTTTCTATCGCACATATTTCGATCCCTGTCGTTCTCGAACTGTTTCTGTCGCACATATTTCGGTCCGTATCGCTAATATTTCGGTCTCTAGCGTTCTGTACAGTACTCTGTCGATCTCTAGCGGTATCTATCGCACATATCTCGGTCTCTGCTGCTAATATTTCAGTGTCTATCCATCTGTACAGTATTTTGTCGATCTCTAGCGGTATCTATGGCACACATTTCAGTCTTTATCGTTCGCAAACTATTTCTTTCGTACATATTTCGGTCTCTACCGCTAATATTTCG
The DNA here is from genome assembly GCA_916610135.2 of Macropis europaea. Taxonomy (NCBI): domain Eukaryota; kingdom Metazoa; phylum Arthropoda; class Insecta; order Hymenoptera; family Melittidae; genus Macropis; species Macropis europaea. The sequence continues at coordinate 15,114,000 of OU744345.1, read as the reverse complement.
GTTTCTATCGTTCAGTTCCGTTCTCTGACAATCCGTGTCGGTATCTGTCGCACACATTTCTGCCTCTATTGTGACCTATCGTTCCCTATCGGTTGAATTTCCACTCTGGTACTTCCAAAAACGAATTTGAATGAAAAATGAACTTTTTCATTCAGGTACTCCGAAAACTGAGATACTCCAAAATCAGGTACTTCAAAAAGTGAAAATTTTCATTCAGGTACTCCCAAAACTGAGGTATTCCAAAATCAGGTACTTCGAAACATACGCTTTCTCATCCAGGTACTTCGAAAAATCAAATATTTAAAAATCAGGTACCTCCAAAAATGAATTTTTTCATTCAGGTACCCCGGGATTTCACTTTTCGAAGTACCTGATTTTTAAATATTTGATTTTTCGGAGTACCTGAATAAAAAAATTTCATTATTGGAGGTACCTGATTTTATAATACCCCACTTTTCGAAGTACCTGAATGAAAATGTACACTTTTTAAAGTACCTGATTTTGGAATACCTCCGTTTTCCGAGTACCTGAATGAAAAAAGTTCAGTTTTGGAGGTACCTGATTTTTAAATATTTGATTTTTCGAAGTACCTGAGTGAAAAATCCGTATTTGGAAGTACCTGATTTTAAAATAATTGATTGTTCGAAGTACCTGAATGAAAAAAGTTCATTTTTGGAGGTACCTGATTTTAGAATACCTCAGTTTTGGGAGTACCTGAACGAAAATGTTCACTTTTGGAAGTACCTGATTTTTGAGTCCCCCCAGTTTTGGGAGTACCTGAATGAAAAAGTTCACTTTTGGAAGTACCTGATTTTTAAATATTTGATTTTTCGAAGTACCTGATTTTGGAATACCTCAGTTTTCGAAGTACCTGAATGAAAAAATTCATTTTTGGAGGTACCTGATTTTTAAATATTTGATTTTTCGATGTACCTGAGTGAAAAAAATCGTTTCTGGTTGTACCTGATTTTTAATTGTTTCGTTTTTCGAAGTATCTAATTGAAAAAGTCGTTTTTGTGGGTACCAGACTGGAAATTCGACCGGTAGCGAACAATAGGGAACGATCGGGACCGATAGAGATCGGACAAAAACTGTTTGGGAACGGTACATTCCGAAATACGTGCGATAGACTCCGCGACAGAGGCTGCTAGAAGTCGAAATATGAGCAATAGGGATCGGTAAAGACCGATTTGGAGCGACAGAAATAGATAGAGAACGATTGGGAACGACCGAAAGTGATGGGGTATGAAATATCAGCGATAGAGACTGCCGGGGATAAAAATATAAGCGACGAGGAACGATAAGGTCCAATGGGGGCCGACATATGAACGACAGACCCCGCTAGAGATCGACATAGGACGGTATTGGACGATGGAGACCGAAATATTAGCGACAGAGAGCAAAATATGAGTGACAGAAACTGTTTTAGGACTATAGTAACCGAAACATGTGCGATAGATATCGCTAGAGATCGACAGAGTACTGTACAGAACGATAGAGACCGAAATATTAGCGGTAGAGACCGACAAAGATCGATATAGGCCAAAATATTGACGATACAGTCCAATAAATATTGAAATATTAACGATAGAGACCGATAGAGACCGCAATTTAAGCTATAGAAACTGTCTGTGAATTTTAAAAACTGAAATATGTGCCATAGACACCGCTAGAGACCGACAGAGAACGGTACTGGACGATAGAGACCGAAATATTAGCGGTAGAGACCGATAAAGGTCGATACAGGCGAAAATATTGACGGTATCGACCAATAAAGATTGAAATATTAACGATAGAGATCGATAGAGATCACAATTTAAGCTACAGAATCTGTTTATGAACGTTAAAAACTGAAATATTTGCCATAGATACCGCGAGAGATCGACAAAATACTGTACAGATGGATAGACACTGAAATATTAGCGGTAGAGACCGATAAAGGTCGATACAGGCCAAAATACTAACGATACAGACCAATACAGTTTGAAATATTAGCAGCAGAGACCGAGATATGTGCGATAGATACCGCTAGAGATCGACAGAGTACTGTACAGAACGCTAGAGGCCGAAATATTAGCGATACAGACCGAAATATGTGCGACAGAAACAGTTTGAGAACGACAGAGATCGAAATATGTGCGATAGAAACAGTTTGAAAACGATGGAGACCGAAATATTAGCGGTAGAGACCGATAAATGTCGATACAGGCCAAAATAGTAACGTTACAGACCAGGAGAGTTAGAAATATTAGCAACAAAAATGAAAATATTTGCGATAGAAACAGTTTGAGAACGATAGAGACCGAATTATGTGCGATAAATACCGACAGGGACCGATACAAGTCGAAATATTAGCGACAGAGATCGGTAGAGATCGATAGGGAACGATAGAAGTCAATAGAGAACAATTGAGAACGATTGCGAACGATAGGGAACGATAGGGAACGATAAGGGCCGAAATATGAGTGATAGAGACCGATAAGGAACGATAGAGATTGATAAAGAACGATAAATACCGTTAGGAAACAGTAGAGTCCGAAATATTGGCGAAAGAGACCGATAGAAATTTAAATATAAGCGATGCAGAACGATAGAGACCAATGGGAATAGAAATATAAGCGATGGATACCGATAGAGAACGGTAGAGACCGATAGGAAACGGATAAAGAACGTTAGAGTCCAACAGAGATCGATAAAGATCGAAATCTGATTGTGAGGGACAGAGGGACCGAGGATTCCCAAAGACCGCGAAGTCTCTGCTGATAGAGGAGGCTTAGAAAGTCGGCGATCAGGATCTGGAGGGTAAGGATGAGGATCGTGAGGATGATGACAAGGATAAGGATTGGGATTGGGTGAATTATGCTCAGGATGGTTATCAGGAGGCGAAGGATGAGGAGCGCGATCGGGAGGATGTCGGTAAGGATGGGGATCGGCAGGATAAGGATGATGACAGGGATTGGGAGGGTGGTGATCGGGAGGGTAAGGATGATGACAGGGATCGGCAGGGGGAGGACGAGGATAGTGATCGGAAGGGTAAGGATGATGATAGGGATCGGGCGGATTAGGATAAGGATCGGAATTGGGAGAATGTGGCTAAGGATGGGGATCGGGAGGATAAGGATGATGATCGGAAGGAGGTGTTGGAATAGGAGGATCTGGATCAGGAGAAGAAAAAGGAGGAAGAGGAGGATCAGGATCGGAAGGCAGCCGGCAGAAGACTGATTCGGGACATTACGTTGCGTCCTATTTATAGGAGAGTTTGGCGGTTCTGTCGCGTAGCGAAGAACTTGAAATCCAATCAGAGTTGTTTTTCTGGAGTAAACGCTGAGTGGGAATTCGGCCTCGCTCATTGGTGGGTTTAGCTGCATACGGGAAATATCCGTGTAGCGGTATACGCGCGGTTCCTACATCTGCCACCGCTTGCCAATCTTTGTCTTATGATTCGTTTTTCAACTCACCAATAACGCGTAAGTTTTCTTGTTGTTTCGTGATATATTTATCTCGTGTCGATTTATTTTGTGGTTTGTAGTATTTATATATTGTTAATTTAATTATAAGTACCATATTAAGTCGAATATAAGACGCTATTATTATTGCTATGTTTATATGGTAAACCAGAATCTACTATTATTAATATATTACTATTATTTGTTTGAAATCGTTTTGAGTAAACAGGTAAATTAAATGAATTTTCATATCAATCATATTATTTTCTTTTTACAAACGTGGAACGAACATGTGAGAACAAAGATTTAAATAGAAAAGCTGAGCATCGGACAAGAAATTTAAGTAAGCACAAATTACTGCTTGTCTGCTTGTTTTTGAAATGCCATGTCTCGAACTTAAATAAGAACAAATCTTTCAAATTAAAAATGGACTTGAGAAGAAACCATTCATTACTACAAGATATTTTTGATGCATCGTGAAAATAATAAAAAATTGAAACCTGTTTAAGCTAGACAAAATTTTCACATGAGATGTGAGTTAATGAGAAATGATATCAAATTTTGTCCTGTAGTGGAATCACATCGTGAAATAATTGTCTGATGACATTCAAGTTTCATGCGAGACACGAAATTTCTGTCTTATCGTGGACTTCCGCCTTAATGGAATTAAAGGGATTCAAAATTTTATTCGGTGGCAAAACGAAATAACAAATGTCTATCAGTGATTTGGATTTTGATTCCTACCACCAATAGCGCTGTGAGGTGAAGCCAGTCACAATCGATACGGTAGTATGTGACACGAAAATGATAAGAAGGCTCCCGAGCCCTCCGAACGTGTGACACAAAAATACATTGGATGATAGGTCTATTCTGTAGTTCTTTCTATGTCTATACGTCATCTTTGCAAAGATCATTGATTCAAAGAGTTACCGTCAGAAGGTAACTCTTCGGAACCATACGAGCTTTAGCGAAAGCATCAATTCATTCGCATATTTTTGCACCACAATTTTATAATATTTACTACAATAATACATGGATTTTCATTAACTATTCTCGAAGAATATAGACTCAATTTTCTCGTTGACTGTAATTTTAAATGTAAAGTGTGTACTACGTTTTTTCGAAATTGATAAGCTTCAACAGTTAATGACTCGATTACTCTAGCTATTTCCACAAACATACTTATTGCCATTTCCATTCTTCGGTGCCGATCCCTTTCGGTCGATTTTCGTTTCGCTGACTCGTTAATTTGCCCCGGCGCTTTGTTTCCCAGAGATTGTGAAAAATTGACGGAGCCACTAATTGGTTCTGTCAATCGTGTACAGTGGTTGCAATTGCGAGTGGGCCGAAAGGGGATGAGGGTGAAAGAACGTGAAACGACGTAGCATGTGTCATGCCGGTTGAAAAGATTCGTTAGGGGAATTCTGTGTCCAGTAAAGTTACACCTATAGACTATTTTTTGTTCATCATTGTTCATTCTTTTCATTACAAAGGGTATCTTCAAACGAAGAGACACTATGTTGGGATCTGATGGAAAATAAGAAAATTCTACTAAGTACACGTTCGCAAATGCTTCTCTAAATATTGTTATGGCAAACAAAAGATTTTGGATAAGACACTTCAGATGTTCTACCCTTGAATTTTTATGTTTTGGGGAGATTAAAAACATAAAATTTTGCAATTTTTATTTTGCTAAGTTATTGAATATCCATAATGCAACAACCTGGATATATTAAAGCGTATAAACAGCCACAGTCTAATGACAGTTACTGTAGATTACCTTAGTATTATACCTGATTTCAAGAGGAATACGACCTGTAATAATCTGACCTTCAGATGATCGTGAATAAGTCGCGTTAAATGGTACACCGTGTACATTAGTTTAACGTTCCATCTCGTGTTATATTGCCCTGTCATTAGGAAAAATAGAAACATAGCGAAACATTAAAGTATAACTTGAAATTTTATTATAGAACACTAAATGATATCACACTAATTCCATCGTCGAGGTTTTTCGCTTTGAATGCAATGTTTTCTGGCGCACAATATTGCTCATTACATTCTAATTTGTATAACGAAATGTTTTACACGTCGATGGCGCGAACGCTTTCCATTCTGAACAAATGTAGAAATAGTAACGATTGTATCGTTCGTTTGAATTGTGATTTATCTGTACGCAACTTCGCGCAATAGTATTTGGTTTTTAACAATAGAAACGAGAAACATGTCGTCGACACATTCGAAATTCAGTTTAATTCCAAAAAAAAAAACGAACACTGTGCACTAGTTTAACAAATAATAACTTCTAAAATTACTCGAATTTTCTAGTAGCCGTTAACGTTTTACAGATTTATTAAAACTAGTCTTGATCACACGATCACAATTTGTAATTTGCGCACGACTGCGTCGATTCTTGAGCAATGTTTTCCGATTATGTCGACTCTTCAAAGATTTTTTACTATCCTTTCGGTATGGTAAAACAGTTACATAACTAAATACTAAACAATTTCCGTACGTGTGAAATCTGAATAGCAAACAATCGTCTGCAATCGAGGGCAGCGTAGAATCGATGCCAGAATCTACACTGGCGCTGGGTAACTTTTACTTTCCGTGATTTTACAGTGGAAATATTATACAAGGCGTGTAGTAATTTGTGATACAATGCAAAACAGGATGATTTTTCGTAAAATCATGTAAAAAGAAACCCTGATTTTAAAACGATTGTTACGCAAAAAATCGACTTGATTTCGCCTGTACCTAATCTTGTCGCATCTTGCATAAACAGATAGTGTTGAACAGACTTGGGCATTATTGAAATAAAATTATTACAAAATTAATATTCAAATAAAAGGTTATCTTGCTTGATTATACATAATTTTCAAATATTTGCGGGTTAGTCTATTTGAATACACAAATGGTTACTCCCTAAATTATTTTGTTAGTCGTGTTGTTGATTAATCGATTTTTTATTTTATTTTGTGGTTGAATGAGTAACGTGTCAAATAAGTTTCTAAATAATTTGTAATGTCTTTATTTTAACACGTTCTTGAATTTTAATTTGATCACATAACTATCAACTCTTAATTAATTTTGAGTAACAACGTTAATTTGTGTTAAAATAATCGTATAAATAACAAGTGTAATATTAAATGGATCTATATTTGTTTATTTAGACACGTATATTGTTAAAACGCTATTTTCGCGCGTCTGATTGATGACGGAATTTTCTACTGTGACACAAAACGTGTTAATTGTGTGTAACACAAAAACAATGTGCAAAGCTGCCTTTGCAAAATGTAAAATTGTAAAAAGAGTAGCTCCTATCATTTATCACACTCACAGATTTAATTCTATTTTATATCAGACATAATGTTTAAAATAAAAACATTTCTGCGAATGAAGCCTGTCAAGTTATAAAATAAAAATATTACTTTCATAATTATATTACACAATATTTTGCTTCACATTTAAAACATAAAAGTATATTTTATCTTATTTTAATATATCCAATGCCACAGTGAAAATAGTGGTACATATCCAGACACAATATAATTTACTGATTCTACCACATGTCACAAAGGAAAACAATATTTATGATATATTTCTACATCAACGTTGCAATCTTAAATTGCATAGAATTTGCATAGAATTTTGCAAAAATGAACAGTTACTTAATTAAATTAAATTTAGAGTACCAGAAAATCATCAGTGAAATCTGCGGCAGTTAACACACTAGATATTTACTTAAAACAAACATAAAATATTATTTTGAAATCATTGATTTGCATTTAATATAAAATAGAATTACTTTCTCTAACTTTGATTATTAACATACATCCCGAAATATTTGAAACGTCACATGATATAGAATATAATTTTTAATTCATATATCAACTAATCTTTACCCAAGTCTGATACATAGTATTTAAAATCATTTTACCGTATCGTACGCATAGCATTTCGGGTTAAAAAAACGTGTCGTATGAACAGGCGACTGGACGACGACAATCGAAGCGTGCTAACGTTTCTAAATCGTTTCATCGCCGCTCGCATTGTCCTGCCGCGAGCTTTTTATTCATGAGAAGTGGCGGTCCATTGGTTAAATGCACTTACAACGTAACGTACGCCCGTATGGCTGAGATGTACGCGGCTTGAACACACTGACACACATACACGCACACCCACACAAAGTCACTTTTTACTGAGTCCCTGTCGAGGTCCGCGGCGTCGAAAAGAAATCGGTTCGGAGCATGACACTCCGGTTTCCATGAGACGAGGATGACTCGCTGGTATCTCGATGCATGGTAAATCGAATCGTGCGGCTCGATGGCTTCCGAATCCGTTTTTCCTTTATCGCATCGATCCCGATCGATCACTGCACTTCACAAACGAAGAACGTTTCGAAGCTGCAAGGGCTGTCGTTCCATTTCAGTCCCTTGCCGTCCCGGTTCCACAGCTCCAGGCAATGTTCCTCTTCACCGTTCTCGTATCTGCAGCAGAAGAGAAAAAAAATGTTAACCAAAGGGTTGATTGTTTCTATTGAAATAAGTTTTTTTTGGTACTGTGTCTGATTTCAATTTTATCTCATTATTCGTTCGGAGAATTGTTTGTTTGTTATTGGTTTTGGCGAATGGAACAAGCTCCTGATTATAATGCAATAAGAGGTTTAAGAAAAGGTAAGCTCGAAACTTTTATATCAAACTTCAAACTGTGTAACCCAGTGATGGCCACCGGAGCTGCGGCCTTCCTCGACTCTAGGTCCATTCTCCTCATACAGGAGCTCCCGTGGCCATCACTGATTTAAAAGAACTAATTAGATTACATCGTTGAAACATAAATAGCGACTATATTAATTCTGTTATGAAAAACATAAAGAAACGATTTATGAAGTGCTTACTACGTGGGGGCAGAACGTTCGAACATCTTTAATAAACCATACGACTGATGAAAATTTTGAAATATCTCACGCATTGTCAATTTCTTTAACATTGTACTCCAACACTTTTTTACGCAAACTGTTCCAAAGAATTGATCCACATAAAAAACCATAGCAGCTCCATTTAAAAAAGAAAGTGCATTTGCCTTTTCAGCTGCATCGTTGTACTTATGAAAAACGTGATGTCGTAGGAAAATAGACCTTCCTCTACCACTGAATTTATTCCTCTACAACTTTTTTCTATCTCTGATCAAACTCGAAATATAACCCGGTCCAATTGCGTGGCCACCCCCTGTACCAATGGGTATTTTATAATATTGCACACTGTGAATTACTCAAGGCCACCAGTCAAATCGTAAAATTTGCCAGATTTTACCTGAAGTTGTTCGGTTCCCCGACGTTCCAATTTTCGAAAGTGATCGGCCTGCCGTTGGCCATCCAGAAGAACGTTCCCTCTTCGGCCTGATCGGTGCCAGAGGTCCAGAAATGTTCGTGTCCAAGGCCGAAATCTTTAATATGCTTCTCAAGTCTGTCATTTTCCTCTTGCGACGCTATACTCGCCAGATGCATCCCGTGATACCGGCAATATTGGGACGCCCTGTACCAGTTGGCCTGAAACGGAACGAAGGTAAGAATGAAATTTCCACCAGGCAGCGCCAAACACGAATTTAAGATTCAATCTCAGCTTTCTCTCGCTCCATTCTGATTTTTAATTATTCCTTTCATCGTTACCATGAAAGAACGACCAGGGATTCACTCTTATTTATAAATATACATGCTGGGTGTTGCACTCTGCCCCTGGGGACTCAGCGGTCGTTTATTAATAAAACATGAGCGGGGTGAAATTTTCTAATGTATTCTAATCACCCGAAGGACGGAGTGTTTCAAAGTTTCTGGTCGCCAAGGGCAGGTAATTTGATGAGAATTAAGAAACTGTTATAGTTTTTTAGTCGTTCGGCTAAAAATTGGATTATTTTGATGATAAGTTGGTATTTTGATCTGTTCATGCACGAATTTATAGGAGTCCGAAAATCTGATTTAAGTTTTTCTTCAAAGAAAATTTCTAATGTACTCTAATCAGTTGAAGGGTGGAGGGTTTCAAAGCTCTTGGTCGTTAAGAGCAGGTAGTTTGAAGAAAATTAAGAAATTATTTCGATTATACAAAATAGCAAAAACAACAAAATTACTTATTTGAACTTCTCCGTTCAAAATTGCAAATTTATATGCACGAACCCAGTAATTTCCTCACAGACGGCTCTGTTTGCTTTGATTTCTTTGTTCCAGATGTATATTCCTCTGAGTCATAACGTATTATAGTTCTATGAATTTTTTCCCGCAAATAGGGTCACCGCGACCACGCCAAAGATTCATGTCGCGTCATAAATTCGCAACTGATGTCAGCGCTCGGTCAGAATGCGATTTTCATGTCGGTGCAGAGGAATGTTTTCCCGAGGTTCGCGGACCTGAACACGATTCGCCACCGTACGAATGTGCACGGAAAAGAGAAAATGAAAGACACGAAAAATTGCGCGTGACCCGACCCCTGAATGCAAGTGAAATGCAATAAATAGAGCATCGCTGCAACCGTACGAACCGCAAGGAATGCTTTTCGAAATATTTCTTTCCTGCTCACGTGCAGAAATGAAATGTTCGACTTTGGTCCCTGTTCGCCTCGTTAAACATACACCGGTCTTCATAATTACCCGAACGACACAATATTCTAATTGTTTTTCAATTTTATCCTTGCACTCTGAATCAGCAGCATTTATTTTCAACGAACACACTTTCTTATTTGTTCATTTATTTATGCAGTATGTCCCCTTAAAGTACGAAATAAATATAATATTTATTGTGTTAAAGTATGTTTGTATATAGGCCATACATATAACGAACTGTAATTATGAAGCTACATTATTTTTAATTAGTAGCTGCAATTGCATTCGATCGAAAATAAAATCATTCCAGCGAAGAAATTAGTGTATGTAATTATGTTTTAATATTTTTTTAAATAACAGCTGGAGTTTTTTTAAAGCTTCAATTCAACATTATTAAATAAAGAACACATATTGACTCCAATTATCATCAATTTTTGAATGTATATATTGTTCGAAAAATGTAAGTACAAATAATTTTGGCCTTTTAAACAGGTTTTATCTGACACAGTTACATAACAATGCAAAAATGTAGTTTTTATAATCATTAAAACTGTGTTCCTATAGAATATTTTAATGTTGATAATTTGTAATAATAAATATAATTTAATCATAAATATTCCCCTCAACACGTTAAAGACTGCAGTAAAAACAGCCACACCTGGTCAGACATGACTCATAAGGGAAAGAAATGTTTCACTATTGGATCATATACCCCTGTTTCTACGATATTACTGCAATTTTGAATTTGCACAAAATTGTTTAAGGATCAACAGTTATTTGTGAAATGAAATTTGAAGCACCGGCCGCCGATGAGTTCCGGTACAGTGAACGTGTTAATTACAATTTTTGCAATAACTCCGCGTCAATTACTCAAATTCTTTTACATCAACGGACTTCAATAAATGTAAATCGACAAGATGGAAAACTGCTCTATTTATTGAATATTTAAAAAAATATCCGTTTATTCGCCTATGTAATATTAATAATCACTACTCCACAATAATGTACAAAAAGTTTGCTAATATTCTTGCAGTCGGTGCAACATTTTTAACAACGGTTAAATAATTAAAAAAATAATTCTTTTGTATTCCTTCTCGTGGATTATTATGGATACTCATAATCTTACATATGCTTCATGGTATACTCTTTTTAATACAATACACTATCTACGAATAAATATTTCTCGTTTAAAGACTATATGTATGTAGAGTATATAGTATCGAACCGTGCAAACAAAACATACCGCAATGTTTCAATGTTTTAACACTTAAACCACCAAGGCAGACAAAATGATTAGTTTGCAATTTTATTATATATGATTTACTTTTTACGACTATTACATTTACTTTGAATTGGCGTTGAATAAAGCTAAAGAAAAATCTAAACAAACATTGTTTCCTTGAATTACGTATTTTTCCTCAAACGCGTCATTTTGATCGCATCGATGAAATAAGTGCACATTAATCGTTGGTGGATTTAGTGTTAAACGTTACTGTAAAAATTGATGCTTTTTGCATTTTCTACGTAAATTCTGTATCTTTCTGAACGAAAACGGTCATAAATCTGTTGAAAGAAGCTCTTCTGATAACGTAAAATCTCTCGACTAATCAAATACCTCTTTGATTCACGTTGGAATATTTTGACGATATTTGTTCGGAAATTAATGTTTGGAGCCGAATGCAATGAAAATTGCGGTTCGTTTCGTGGAGATAAGGGAATGCAAACGATCATTCCGTCCAGCAAATTACCCATGGCGATCGATGAACGTGAAAAGAATAATTCGCCATTGCGAGAATCGAGCCACCGAATCCCTTTCCATAATTATTCTGTACCTCGTCCATGAGAAAAGATACACGCTTCACTGAATTTTAAGACCTCTGCTATCACTCTGCTTCTTTAAGAATTTTTACCTTTTAACCTCTCCAGGGTTACCGACACATTTGTGTAAATTTCGTTTTTTAACTAAAATATTCTTGACAAAGTTACCAGATTTTCCTGAAAAATTTCTGAACCCATTTCCTATTTATTTTGTTGAAAATATATCAATATATAATTGATTTGTATATTATAAAAACGCTGTGTTCTTTTGTTATATTCATTATCTGATTTATTAGTTAGGGATGTCTAGTTGTTGCATTATATTAGCTCATATAAAACAATAACCGAATTACAACATATTTAACAGCTTCTACTTCACACTGAATAAATATAATTTTCGTCCTGCTGTAATAAATTCGTTCCTGAAGAGGTTAAAGGAAATATTCTTTTCCTTCTGAACCCTTTCACTACTAACGTTGGCTATAATCGTCATCCACGAAGCTGCTTAGGGGTATTAGTGCCGACTGTAATCGCTTAATCACCGAATCGTTTGCTAAAAGTTTTGATTTATTAAATCACATTTGTCATGTAAGTTTTATCTAACTTTTCATATTGGAAAACTAAACGTATATACGATTTATATAGCGTGAGCCAGGGTAGGTAGCACAACCAGACAGAAGGTGATTCTACATATAAAAGTAAGTCAAAAAGAAAGAATAAAATTGTTTCATATGATGCTTCGCTTTCGAGAAAATGTTCAAATGTATACTGAGTACCCCCTTACGTCCCGTGCGGGGAATCGGCAAGCTTATTTATCAAGTACGATGTTTGAACGCACATGGGCGTTCTCCGCACGGATCGCGGTAATATTACGGGAGTGTACTGGATTGTATTCATATTACATTTCACGTTTTCATTGCCGGAGGCAGTTAGCATTCTGCTAGACGAAGACAGCGATAAGCGATTAGCATTACATATGACATTAATGTCATTTGTTCATAGGTAACCTCTTCAGGGGCAAATTTGTTGAAGCTAGGAAAAGTAATATTTACTTAATATAAATTCATACTTACAAAATAAGGAATAAAGAATTAACGAAATTTAAAGATCTGTGAGAAAAATAATATACACACACATGGCCGTTAGATGTCATATTTTTGTCTATTGTCGATAAAGTCGATTTGCTCCAAAACAAAGCTATGTATGAAAACATTTAATTCTTTTTTTTTTCGACTTATTTTTATATGTAGAATCACTCCCTGCCCGGTTGTACCACCCGTTCTGGCTCACCCTTATACGATTTTCGACCGGACGCTGCCGTGACGAAAGGGTTCAATCATTTTCGACCGAGCCTTTCGATAAGGTCAAGCGTTTTAACCAGTTCGAATGGTCAAACTCATAACATTTTCTTGAGTTCACTGAAATTTTTCAATTTCATACATTCTATTACCGTCACATGATCGCGTATGTAGATATTTGAAATTTCATTTATCCGAAAATGTGAGACGGAAACAGACAAGAAATTGCATTCAGAGAAATTGCATGATTCGGCTCACCGACCGAAACGGGTTAAATTTATTCGAAATTCCCTCGGTTCTATTCGACGTTACTCTTCGCGGTAATGAACAGCGATATCATTTCTTTTGGGGCCGCGTATCATCGCGGGCAAAGAGAGCCGGCGGTGTACCGGCACGGAGGTAAAAATGCTCGCATAAAGGTACATAAATTTCGCAGCGTGCTCCATTACGGCTGGCAAATGACCGCGCAACAAGCATTCCCGTATTTTATACGCGATACGCCGTACAGCGTAAAGAAACGCGTGCATTTGCATATTTCGCAGTGCGCCGCCATTGAAATACCTTTAATATTACGCCCGCGTCCTTTTCTAGAACGAAATAATGTTCGCTGCTTGGTACAGCGTGTACGGATCGCCTTGCGTGAACTGTGGGTCACCGACGACCCACAGAAGACAGAAAATTGTCCCCTTCGGTAGCGTATGAGGAAAAAATCCCATGGAACAAATGTGAAAATATACACACATGTTAAAAATTGGGAAATTCGTTCTATGACGGTTTTAGGGTAAGTGTCGCGTTCAGTGATGCCTGACGTGGAGACAAAATTCTGTTCCAAGATTTCGTTAGCTTACTTTACACAGGATTGTCCCTGCGTAGGGATTTACAATGACTCATGAAATTGATCAAATACTTCCATAATTACTTTCCTACCTTCATTCAGGTTCAAGTGTCTAATTACAAATTCGTTAGGCGTATTTGAAATGTTCTATATTACAGATACTGTAACCTGCCCACAAATAAGAATGTCTTGAAAAAGTGTTAAACAAATGTTTAGAGTGTCATAAATAAGGTTAAAGCGAAACAGTGTCGCGTTATCTGCCCTCGACTCCTATTTGAAACACACCGTCGCTAATACATAATTATTGTGTTTCTCAGTTTTCTATAAACACTGTTTATTTATAGAAAATAGATTTATAACTTTTTTGAGACTTGATGTCATTTAAAAATGGATATCGAGTAAAGCTAAAAGTACCGTAAAATGATTCCTCTGCGTGTAATGTATGCACACATGTCTGTTCTGTGGGATTTCTTTCCCAGGTAATAACCGAAATGATCATTTTATTACCTGAAAGATTATTGCTGATACAAACTTCAACGCGCTTAAAAGTAATAACCATTTTTCAATGAACTGACAATTTGTCACCGTGTTTACTGATATTTCACAGCGGATGACCACTCGATTATTACGTTTTATTCGAAATAAAAATGCCAGTGTGAGTCGCGTGGAAACATGTCAACTAGGTATTCACGGAGGCAAATTCTATGCGCTATTGGTTTCACGAATTTCAATGAAGCTTCCGCAAAATGCATTTCATGTACATGAATGCGGTAAAAAGTGGTGTTATTTATCGCTTCAGTTTATCTTTTATAAAGAGCCGTTCATTTTAAGTAAACAGAAACGAAGGTTCCGCAAAATAGAGTCCTATTTTGTATTTTCAATTTGATATTACACATTGGTAACAACACAAAGCAATATCCTACAGTTATTCTACATACTACGATATAATTTGCATCATGTTATCGAACATTGCTATTTCTATACCATATTATATTTTATATCGGTATATACTATAAAATACTTATTTTACTTATTTTTTCATCAGCCGAAAATCAATATTTATATTCTCAGCGATTATTCAGAATATCATTTATATGTGAGGAAATAAATAACTATTCTTCTTCATGGCGCAATTTAAAAAATTCAAGGCCACTTTGAAATTCTCAAAAACGCAAGACTTACAAAAAAATTGTTTCATTACATCAGCTTCTTCGAAAACAAAAAATTGTATTACGTACTCATTTCTCTCGTATCAACGAATCAAAAGTAGTTTAAACTGCTACTCTGGGGACCCAGAGATCAGACAGCTCAAGGTCACGCTGTTAAATATTTTGTAATGTGCATCCCAACGTACTGTGTCCATTATTTTTCACTTTACTTCGAATTTTCAAAACGATTGAACCTCCAACGTGGAACTTTCCCTACATATTGTTTATCTAAACGTTGAGCTACCTTGACACTTGAGTGCCGTGGGTGTCACCGGTGACCGGTACCTCAAATTTTCTTTTATCAAATAACTAATCATTTTCATAAAATTTTGGGATAGTATTGATATTGTAATAATAGTACAAGGTGGTACCTGTGCGTTCAAAAAGTAAAATATTCTTTTCCTTTCCGATTTCTGTTTAAAATACGACGGTATGTCGCGTCTGACTAAACATGGTAGTTTCCACTGTGGCATTCAACGTATTAAAGCATCCTCTTTCGGTGTCCATACCATAGTTCCCAGCGACTCATCCTGTACATCGGGTAGACTCGTTTAACTCCCATTCATCTGTTGTTCAGATGGGGAAAAAATCGGCTGAATGTTGCGGTTCGTGGGATTTCGATCAACGACGAACCCATGGGCTGGATATTTACTTGCGAAACAAAAGAGGGACTCGGTACGACGTTCGTCTCCGCTGATCCGATTACGGGAGAGGATCAAGATGAAGAACACCAACCACGGTTCTTACGAAACGACCAGTTATCGTTCGAGGAACGCTTTACGTCATTTCCACCCACCTTTTCAGAGAGATCGTTGCAAGGCCGTGGACCGGACACCACTATAACGTTGCAAAATCCCTCTTGTATAATGGCGAGGTTCCGTTGCGTATGACTCAAGAAAAAGTGGCTGACTCGCCGGAGAAAACAGACAGATAGAAAGTACGATCGGTATATAGTAAAACCTCGATTATCCGACATGAAATTGCTAAGAAGGTTACTCACATTACAGTTATGTTCCGTGTAAACATGATACAGTGTTCCATGGCTCATTCGTTGGAGTCCAGATTCGGGATCAATGTTGGCATTTATAGAAACTTTAATTTATTTCTTAAAGTATGTTCAAGTTTAACCATTATTCTCGACTTCTTGCACAGCTGACGGATACAAATGGAAGTTTACGCCACGAGGTCCGGACTAATTCTGAATTCGGCGAAGGAAAGCGCTTTTCTCGTTGTCTTTTAGAAAGGTTTCTACTGGACCGTTCGAAAGCGGAAGAGGTCCCTTTTTTAGGAAGTGGAAATATATGTACGTTTACAAGCTCTGCGTTGCAGAGTAGCGTCCTGGCAATAATTTATGAGGGGTAAGGCCCTTGAAGATGTTCCACGTCACGGTTCAGAGTATTCTAATGCTGGATATAACCGTGAAGCTTTCTAGATGCGTTGGGCCCTCCAACACATTGTAACAGCGTTTGGGACAGAAAAATTTTAACAAACCGTGGTAGGCAAGTTCTTCTCAAACATAATATGTAATTTTATTTTGAAATATAAAGTACGTGGTGGTATCAAATTAAGTATACAGTCTGTCTGATGCTAATTTTAGCTTGTAACTGACATGGGACGACCAATTTCCGAATAGTCGAGGTTCCACTGTATTCCGTTTGATCTCCATTGTCAATGTGGATAACTGTGAGAAGATATGGAGACGTGACAACCGGCTGGAATTTTCCAGGAAAATTTGCGGTCATCGTAAGTAGGTTAAAGGGTCTCGGTTAAAACGAAAGTGTTCAAGAAGTGGGTGAGGAGTTTCAACTAGATAGACACGAACACGGTAAATGGGTTAAAAGCCCTCCTAAAAATTGATCGTCGCCAAGTCGAGGTACGGTGGTGACACGGTATTCTTGTTTCCAGATGGACGAAACTTCAGAGACATCCAGGAGATAATGTACAGTTGTACTTCTAAGTGATTCTGTTTTTTTTTTATCGTACAATACAATCGGTGCATGAGAAAAGGGAGGAGAGAAAATATAAGTGAATCGCCAAAAATTATGACAGCTGTATTGTTCGACAGGAAGTATAACTGTATCGTATAGCATAAATGGTTCCATGTTCGTAACAGCAATATGTTTATTTGAAGATTGTTATGAGGATTAGAACGATTTTGCTGGAAAATACCTTGATCAAAGATGTCATTAGGATTTGCACCCTGATCATGTGTATTTAGAGGACGTAACGAGAACAAAAGTTGTTTAAGTAATTAATTAGTTGAAACGTGAAGACGCCATAATAACCTTTTAGTAATCTAATCAGTAGGTTCTTCGATCCTTATTACACCAACCAAACTACGATTTATTCAGATAGTTCAACAATTTTTCATTTGATAAACGAATTCAATGATACTGATTACTTAAGATTATCTAAAAATGGATTGTACTGTTGAAAACATGAGAAATTTCTTCAAGAAATAATCATACAACTATGCAAATAGTAGATCAAGAACATTAAAAATAATGGTCAGGATCTCCTAAATTAAAACTGATTGCAACTGTTAATTTATTTACGCATTACCTTTAAAAACATTTCTCATGAGATTATCGAATAGACAGCTGTACTGTGTCCAAGGAAATGACCTTCAGAGGTTTAATTTATATCTCTACTAGAGTCCAAGTAAACTTTGAGTTTCACTATTCACATAGTTGTCACTGTTTTTTTTATAATGCCCTTATTGTACCTAGAGATCAGATACGTGGAATAATCTACATTTTTATGATACTTACTGCTGATATCACCCCTTCAATATGGACGATTGCCGATAAAAAAAATACGTGTCTCGTATTTTTCTACAAACTATCTCCCATATGTTCCCAAGGGATATGTTTCCTTGTTAGTATTTGGACCTAAATTATTATTCTAGCCGTTGAATCACATGATTCTTAACACTTTGACGGCCGCTGTCACATATGTAAGTACATATATATGTGATTTCACTCATATAAAACGAATAAATGAACATACCTACAATTGACAAAGAACAAATCCTCAAGCACTTATAATCTAAAAGTTGTAAAATATTCTACATAAAAAATAATAATGTACAACATTTATTACTTAAAGAATCCTGCAAAAAATGGCCAATGGTAACTAGTTTCCCCAAAACATTCGCGGCTGTCAAAATGTTACCAAACGAAAATTTTAGTTATTAATAGAAATTTATACTTTCAAAAACAGAATAGCCTGTTGGAAAATAAAATTCATCGGGTGGATGGCCTATGATTCGTCAAAATATAACGTACTTGTCACTGTAGGACCATCCGGTGTCCCGAATTTTTTTATATAAAATTCTCGACGAATCGTCGAACGAACGTTTCGTCGACGCGACAGACTGTCAACGAAGCCTTGAGACTTTACGTCCGAAGGGAGAGTCGACACGAATTGTTCGGGGCTGGGTTCTGATCGACAAGATCGCTTTCCCGCGTTCTTTCGCGCGGCGTACAAAGCGCGGAGAGAATGCTCACAGTCAGGTGAGAGAAGATCGATAACAGGCTCGCCTGGCATTCGATGCACCGTAAAGTGTCGGAGACGGTGAGCTGGAAAGTTACGAGCTCGGAAATAATTTGATAAAGTCCTGGGGAGGTCGCGTCAACCGGACAGCTAGATAAATCAAAGTAACTGGCAGGTGTGATACCTTGAAGAAGATCCCCAGATAGTATCTCTTCTCGCCGAGCTTCAGCAGAGGCATCGTCCATCTTGAGGCGGCCAAGCTG
Source organism: Macropis europaea (assembly GCA_916610135.2). Lineage (NCBI taxonomy): Eukaryota > Metazoa > Arthropoda > Insecta > Hymenoptera > Melittidae > Macropis > Macropis europaea. The sequence goes on along the minus strand of OU744345.1, from coordinate 15,095,046 downwards.
CTGCTGTGCTCGTCCACGCAGTTTGGACAGTCATCTGTGAACAGACAATCAAGGTCAATGGAATTCTATCTTTGATACGGCTTTCAGTTTCGTTCGTCGATTGCGGAACAAAAGATTAGCCACTATTAACCCGTTAGCTGTGTAGCCCTATTTTAAAAGTGTACACCTACGTTGTGTCGCAAAAATGAAGAGATGTCGAGTATACTCGTCAAACATAAAGTATATGCAGCTGCTGTAAAATTGAATTAAATTATAACGAAATGGCGGTTGGTCTTTTTTTGAAAAATGAATAATTTATTGCTCAAATTCATTGATATTACTGACAATACTGAAACAATCATTATTAAAGAAAATAAGGAAGAAAATCAAATACATGGACACAATTTTTTGTTTTTATTTTTTTGCTTATTTCGTTCTTGTCTCAAAATATTTTAAAATGTCTGAAATTTATGAATATGTGTTAGTTTTCATTAAAATTTTAATTTCAATAGCAAATGGTAATTGCTTTTTGCGCATGACGAGTATACTCGTCATACATAGCTAATAGGTTAAAGACCTAAAGTCGGGACGGGCAGAGTTCATATGCGAATTTACCACTTCTCTACCCGGTGGTGTTTAACAGTAGCAATTGGTTCACACCTTCTTCTCCCTCCATGCATTAATAGAACCAAACGAAAACGCATTAATCGGAGGTGTGACATTTTCTCACTTAAACAAAAGATGATCGATGCCAAAAAGATTTAAGTTGATTTTTATTCTTGGTAGTTGCTAAGGTAGGAGTAGACCAGCTCCCCATCACTCGCGTATACCCTGTGTATATTTATATATTTTTATATACAGTAGAACCTCGATTATCCGAATATTGGTCATCCTATTTCAGTTACAAGCTGAAATTACCATTAGTGACACTGTGTACTTAATTTTACATCATCGCGTATTTTATACTCTAAAATAAAATTATCACGTTTGTACGAAATATAGTTGTAATGTAAGTAATATTGTTACTAATTTCAGTTCGGCTTATTCGACTTTCTACCCTACTCTTATTCATATCGAATTTCTTTTCACCTACTCCATACATGCTTCTGCACACACAGTGGCGTGCAAAAGTTTCCGGACAGTACATTTTGTACACTTACTTTGGATCAGGATAAACAAACCGAAGTTTAAGCCGACACCATGTTGAAAAATAGGTCAAACAGAAGACAAAGCTGGAATGTATGACTCTTCTTCTCATTCTTTAATTTCTACATAAATGTAAATTTATTATTAATTGTTTGAAGCACAATTGGAATTGCGAAGTGTTCGGAAACTTTTGCACGCTACTCTATGTACTTTGCGTAATAAATACATCAATAATAATATCAATAAATCTATAAAAGCATGAGGCGTACATAAATTAAGACATGTTTATCACATGAAGCGCCCCAAACAATATACCGCATTAAGCAATTCTTCTCCAAACATCAAAGCGTCGGAACTTATTTTCGACGGTAGTTTCCGGTGACTAACCGTGTACAGTATGCACAAGAGAATGTTCTTTGTGCCCTAAACTATCCCCATAGTATCCCTGTCCCACGGTATCCTTTCAAGTATGGCTGTAATAGGTTTCTCTGCCCTGCAACGGTCCGAGAAAATGCAATTACACCCGATTGCATCGTCAGAGTGCGCCGATCGGCGTTGTTACCTAACAACAGAGAGAACTCGCACATGCTAATGCGTAACAGGGTTTGAGGAAAAACGCATGAGCATCAAGTGAAAATTCCATTATTAAAAGGTGCCTCCGCGGCCACCTTCGCCCGTACTTTCACGAGCCATTATTTCGCCGCATAATTTTCTCCGAGGGCAAAAGTTTTAACGTTCCCGGCGATAAAACACGCCTATGGAAATGAGGAACTTAACGGGAAGTTCGTGATTATATAGACTGTAAAATGGACGTGATTCCGCTCCATCACGTAAATAATATCGCCCGAAATCCCCGTCGTAGCTGCGTCTTCTCTCCTTGAGAATGTTGCAAAAAACGACGAGTGTCTGGAGTGTCAGAAATTCGGACATTTTTATTGTTTCTCTTTGGACATTTCTGTAGTCCGTCGACGAGTTTCCAGCGTCATGGAATTTTTATATCGCGCCTGTTTTCGGGTGCCAAAACGGGAAAACGTTCTGTCAACAAATGTTACATGTTTCGTATTTTGTTTTTTAACACTTTGTAACGGGGAGAAAATGTTAACCCTTTGAACTCCTAATTTTTTTTACCCCCTTCAGGGACGAATTTTTTACAATATTTTCAAATCAGTGATTGTCAAGTAGAATAAAATATTATCAATGCCGCCATACGACAAGGTTTTTGTTTTTATTGATGGCAGATCCTCTAGTGAATAGTTCTCCACCAGAGTTTAATTTTCTTTTCACTGAGAATAATTTTGATCTAAAAAAAACTAAACGTGCACACATGTGCCAATGTCCCTGAAGAGGTTAATTCCCTTTTCAATAACTCCCTATTATTTCAAGTGTTTTATTTGAAATGTACTTCGAAAGACAGTTGGTTGATAGGAACCAATTAGGTACAAGCAATCATGTACCTGAGCACTTCAAGGTCCTTTCTTGTTACAAAAAAGGGTCATATACATGTAATATTACTTATCTAGATAAAAAAAAATGTTTTGAAATATAATACATATTTAAACTGGCAATTAAGAAATGTCAAATGTGACTCAACGTAGGAGTACCTGTGAATAAAATCGATGTTGAGTCACACTCGACAAAGGAATTCAAAGGGTTAAGAAATTGAATATCGCAGTAGTATTTTTCACACTTTCACCGTGTTCTACCCCCTGTAAGTGTGCCATATTTTCCAGAGACACCCTGTAATTTTAATTTGCCTTGTAAACACACGTTCGCTTGTGTCAGTTATTTTGAGGCACCATACACAACTGTAAGTTTTAGTATTCTTTTTACTATTGTGATGTTGGCGGGAACTTCCGTGTATATTGGCAGTTAGGCGACGAGAAGTTCGGCGCCTGTTAGTTTCCAGTATCGTCTCGAGGACCGCCGATATATCCGAATTATTTAGAAGTATCGATGAAAAGTGTGAAAGGACCGATGGGATGCATGGCGTGATAGATGCATACGTTCTCAGAAGTCAAGTGTCGAATGTATTGTGTAACTCTCTGTGAATCCATCTCCTCTGTATGAATCAGGTGTGGAAATGCGTGAGAAATGTGTATGTGTGTGCGTAAAGGTTTTTGGGACCTTCGAGTCAGAGTGTGAGATCAGATCTCATTAGAAGCTTGCGTGGAGAGTATTGATGAACCACTTGTTGATGCGTGCAGTTTAAGTGCAAGGAGTCATTTCGTTGTCTCGTTGAATTTTTATCTTTTGTGTTTCTTTTATTATTTTATTTTAAAAACTCACTCACACACTTTATGAAGCCCACACTATTTTAATTGTGTCTCTTGCATATAATCTTTTTTGTTAGAACAAACACGTCCGATAAGCTTGCGGGAAGTCCCGTGTGTTTTCGAATTATCCTCGCTCTAGCGACAGGACCGACCGTACACGTGTAAAGTACACACGGCTGCAATTAACGCTGTTAGTTGACTTTTTTGTAAGGAGAAAGCAAACAGAAAACTGCTTGTACAGACAGTCGGGCGAGTGTAATCACAGTGTTGAACGATGCGTTGAGGACCATCGTTAGGCGAGAAAGCGTTTGCACATAGGATTCGTAATACCATGCGGTCAACTTCCAACAACGTCGAAGGCGCCGATCTTAAGCTTCGTCTTTGAATTATGCAATCCCGATGAGAAATTTTCGGAGACGGGCTTCATCGATCGGTGAATTTCTCTCGGATCACCTGGAAGGCTGTACGCATGATTACAAAAGGTCGTATCGATTTACTGACGCTTGATATTACATAAAAGATAATTTCACTTTTTTGTACGCTTCCCGGATGGAGAAGAGTGTCGCTGAACTAAGACGTCTGAGATTACAGAAGGTTTCATCATTTTGGGATGGGTTAAATAATTGAAATTGATTTTACTGTAAAAGAGGGGATAAATTTTAGTAAATAATTTTCTCTGAATCGAAAAAATAATTCATGGCATAAAGGTAGATTTACATCATCCATATCAAAACAGAACGGTCTCGTATCGACCTCGTTCTGACAGACACGAGTGTTCATATTATAAGTTTATCAGATGGTGGCATCCGATCGGTAAGTTAACAGAAAGCGATCCATATTAGCACGTAGAAATGTTAAAAGGAGAATAGTAAAAAATGTAAAAATGAAAAATAGCCGGACGAATACCAGTACGTGTCTGTGCTAGTACGATACACCTATATTCAAATGGATTAAAGAATATTTGTCTGATCGGTGTTGAACGGATACGGTCCGTGTCTGAACGGATAGTACAAATCTACTTCAACGAGTGTACCTGTTCTTCATGGAAAATAAAAAGCGGGCTCGTTTTTCTACGATTTGTATACAGACAACAGTAGGTGTCTCAATTTTATGACACATATAGAAAACAACCGGTATCATTAGAAGAGATATCCATATTGTAAAGTAATTCGCTCAGGACCATTGCAGGTAGAAAATAAAGTTTTAGGATAGTTTACCGATGTAAAGTATTCACATCTTTTAAAAAAAGTAACACTACAATCATAATAGAATATGTATATGATTATAAATTGTTAGAAATGTGAAACACGAAAACAAATACTGAGACCAAACATAAGTATACATGAATTATCCATGCCAAACAATATTCAGAAGACACTCAGGTTCCTCATGCATGTGAATATGCTACACAAAGCATAGCAAACCAGAAGAGTCCATCCACCTACGTGCAAAACTTGTCACGCTACAACCGTAACAGAATACATAACTATAAATTGTTAGGAATATAGAAACACAAAGACAAATACTGAAACAAAATATAAATACCCACAAACTAGCCACATCAAACCAAATTCATTGTCAGATTCTTCACCACTGCCAATATACTGCATCAAATCTAGCAACCTCGAAGAGTCGCTGATAATCATTTAGCAATTAATGCGATTTTAAACGCAAAGAAGAACATACAGGAACTTACAGAATGTAATGATTTAATTAAAAAGACTCCATACACTTCTGAATATCCATAAGAGTCGTCAAGTCCGTAAGACAATTTTCCAGCGAACAGAGCATGCATTTTAACAAGATTACACTCGATCCCGGCAGCAATGTACACGATCGGCTTGCTCATTAACCTTTCAATTATCCCTTCCCGCTTTCCGGCGTGATTAATCCGTCCGGGACGTAGTCGGAAACTCTGAATTTTCGACGGCCACTCACGTGCACGACAACCGGGGCCAAAATTGCATTCGCGAGAAAGTTGCTCGGCCTGCGTACGATGACGACGAACAAAACGCCTTCTCGGTTTCGTTGCTGGACTAATTACGGACGGCGTCCTGCATATTTTAATAATCGCTTCGTTAATCGTCCTGCGCTCTCAAAATACGTCTCCACGCATTAATATTCAACGGAACTCTTAATAGACACCGTTGCCTCTGACTTCCTGGTCCACTTTTTTCGTTCTTCCTCTCGGAAACGCCCCCTCGGGGTCGCCTCCTTGTTCCACGGAAGCTACAATAAAAATATATACAGGAGAGAGCTATTAGCGAGGCGGTTTCTTCGAGGAGCATGGCTCCTCGTTAGCCGCTGGTGATTTCCAGGTGATTTTCGAGTGATTCGAAGCGTTTAGGTGGAATTACGCCATTCGTGTTCGTTGGTCAGCGTAATTAAGTTTCACCTAACGCCTTTGGCGGTTGCTTCGTAACGTGGTGGTTGATTTGACGGACACATTGAGGTTAGGGTCGAGCTCGTGATGCAATCGTATTCGTATCGTAGAACAGATTGAACCGTTCGTGTGCGATAGATTGAATTTTGAGCGTCCGTGGTTTACGGTTTAACATGCTGACTAATAAGATCGTCAACGGTGATCGAAGTCTCCAATTTTTATCGATTTACTTTTTTGTTCAAATTTTATACAATTCTATTGCAAATATCTTATTAGTATCACTTGGACCTTTTATTTGGAATGCTCTCGTAGTAAAGTTGTTATAAAAAATTATACTATCTCTAACACAATTTAATGTGTCACAGCCACGCTGAAATTGTGGTACACTGATGTTCTTCTTACTCTTCTTCTTCGTATGTTACCCAGCATCGACTGCTATGGTCATTTAGCCGAGAGACCTACCTTTGATTGTATTTTCGACACTTCCTTCCTTAATTAACTCCTTTCGTTTAAGAAAGTTGTCTGGACACCTAAACAAGTGATAGATCGTTAAAGAAAGGCCTGGAGAGTATCACGAGTGAGGAAGAACTTTGAATTGAGAGACCTGTATTTCCGCGTGCGATCTTGCCTAATCATGCAGCAGAATTGGGAATACAACAAACTATTACAAATACTGTAGCATTTTGTTAATAGGTATAGATACACGGTGTCCCAGCTTATCTGTTACAAGCCGATATTTCCTAACTCATTGAAGATACAAAAAATGTTTTACATGGAAGTTGCATGGTACGAGGGAGCACATCCTTTGACGAAGACGAATTTTTTTTACATTATTATTTTAAGAGATGTGATGGTCAAGTTCGTTTCTTGTTCAGGTCATTTGATAGTGATTTTCAAAACGATTTCACTGACCTTTAATGTACAGTGTGTCCGCGCTAAAGTGATACAGGCCCGTAATTTCAACGTTCTGGCAGATCAATGTATTGGCAGAGACGAATTTTTATTTAAGAGACGAATACGTTATTATTTTCAGATATGAAAGTCAAGTTTGTTTTTTTAAATGGAACTACATGTTTTTCTTTAGATCATTGGATACTGCTTCTCAAGACGAATTCATCAACTTTTAATGTATACACCCGATTTTAATTGGTTTTTTAAATATTGCGTTCATAAATTTATTGATTATGTTTATATATTTACTGATAGGCGACAAAATCCGATGAAACCCGCAAGAATCTGTGCAGCAACCGAATAATTTGTACATACTAACAATAAGTGAAAGAATGATGGTTAATTTTACTGATCCCAGAGACTCCCCTACTGACGAGGGCAAGCATCAACAGCTTCTTCGTATCAAATTCAAGCCCGCATATCATGAAACGTCGTGTACAGGAGCAATCGCCTTGAAGGAAATCGCAGCGGTTTGCGTTTCCCATGTGCATCCGCCAATATCCGATTCCCTTCTTCGATATGAACTATTGCGGGTGAAACACGTGCCGTGGAACAGGTGTGCGCGCTCCACCGTTGCTCTAGATGTTTTCCCCGCGGAGTACGTAACGGGGAGCCGCCGTGGGTTCTATCGACCGGAGAAAATGTTTCTGCGTCACGCGGAGGAAAAACACGGCTGGAAAATGACGGAAAGGGAAAAGCGGGGAAAAGTGAAAGGGGCCGGGAGGATCGAGTGAAACTCGGAGAAGATCGATCGGCTTGACAAAAGAAAGAAAGTCGACGCGGAATTCGATTCTACGGTCAATTAAATTCTAATCCTGCAGCGTTCGACGACTAACTAGGTACGCACTAAAACTTTTATGGGAATAACTTGGTTTCTTCAAGGTCTCTGGGAGTCTAAAGCTTGCGAAGCCGCAGCTGTTAAAGTTAAAAAGCAACCGATGTAATCAGATTTTGATATTATAACATAGTTTCTTATTGCTCACACGGTATTTACAGTGAGTGAACTATAGAAAGGATATGAAAAATTGTAATCTTCTTCTTGGATTATCACACAGATCGAGGTGGAATTGTATCAAGTTCTCTGACCTGCTCCGATCTTGTTGAGCTTACTCAAATATGATATCTGCCTGAGGAGACGCGAGGTAGCGAGCGAATCAGTAACCACAGTATTGTAGAATACAGTAATTTACGGCCGTAGGTGCACGATACGTCTATCATTATCGAAAATGAAGGAACGAGACGTCTAAACCGCATGTGGATTCCAGAAGCTTAGAGTTCACGGAAAATGAACAGCTTATAACATTTAAAAGATTGTCACGCTGTATTAGTTCAACATGACAAAGTCTCTTTATTGTTATAGAAAATGAATATAACTCAAATTACACAATGTTTAGTCAATATTATTAGTGACATTTATAACTGTTCTCCCGTATATATTAGACCTTATTAAGTTTTGAAATTGTTATAGAAAATGAATATAACTCAAATTATATAATTTTTAGTCAATATTTTTAGTTTCTCTTATAATTTTTCTCTCAGATATATTAGACCTTATTAGATACATTTACTAGTATCATACATGATCAAATGAATATTAATTAAATCTAACAGTAAGTGTCACCCAAAGTATTCAAGTTTTCATTCATTGCACGCGAGTGATCCTAAAGGGAATTACTTTACTGTCAACTATACAAATGCATCTAAAAAAACTATCAGTCTCGTTGAACGCATCATAAACTTAATCTGAATTTCTAGAATTTCTGAATTTTTTAATCTAGATCTCTGCATGTAGAAGGCGCTATAACAGTAAATTCACCGACGTTCAGAACGGAACAAATATACTGAACGTGTATCATTAAACAATAGGGAGACGTGTCGTTCCGCAGAATGCGGCGATCACTATGCGGCATGGTGAAATCCATCGCTTGAATTTACAAATCCAGGATCGGCCATTACCGGCCTTAAAACCGGCCGTTCCAATGTCGACACGTCCTACGCCAATTTGGAACGCTTTGTTCGACGAAATACGAACGGATTTGCCAAAACAAAACATCCTACCGTATCGATTTCTGATATTCCACCGAAGGTAGCGTTTTTTAGTTAAACGTCCCTTCAGAATATTCGCAGAGACGAAAATATGAGAGTACGAGTGCGAAAGACTCTAAATATAAATTTTTATTAATTCCACAGGGTGTCCCAGACGATTAGTTCATTGAAACGATGCATAGAAAGAAACAATTAGAGAATGTAGAATAATATTTTTCTTTCGTTTGGTGTTTCATGTCTCAGATAATTGATTTTGGAAATTTGTCAGGTACTTGTGCAATTCAGGAAGTTTTGACTTCAATAACTTCTATGTTGTTAACCCTAGTGCATTCTTCCGTTTGACTAATAATTTTCAACTTTATAATATAATGAGGGGACTAAGGAACATAGAAATAACCACTCGCACGTAATATAATGTCTTAATTGCGAAAGTTTTTTAAATATAAAACGCGATGGATCAGAAAAGATCCGAAGACCGCAGTAGGGTTAAATCTGTGGCTTGATAGAAAAAGGACCAATGTCCACTTTGCAATTTTTGGGAAACAGGTGCATATTGACTCTTTTTATTGTAATACGCATAACACATCGGCCTCTTGAGAATGGACCCAACGTTGCTTGCAATAGTGAAAGGGCAGTGGCCCTTTCTTCTTTCATAACGCTCATGAATTTGATTTGAATGGCGCATGACACTCGAACGCAATAATTTATTACATTGGCCCTTTTTCTACCAGGGTACAGAAATCTCTTTTCCTTGTATGTGCGTACAAATATTCTTCTACGTGTATTTATAAATCTTCTGATATATCTTTGCTATAGTATTTGAATATACAATATGTATATCGTTACCAGAAGAATTTAAAATAATGTTCATAGTGATATATTCCTACAGGAACTTAATTTCATTCAAAACAGTATGGCAATATAAATGTTATATGTTCCTTTCACTTGTCAAATTTACAACAGACATCTGAGTATTGTAAGGAAATATAAAAATGGCACACATACGTTAATATTTGAGTGACAATAAATACCGACATTGTCATGCAAACGTAATACGTTTAATTTATTTTATAGCACCCATGAATTTTATTATTTCCTGGCAGACTTTTGCAGTGCAATTCAGGTTTGTAAAAGCTGCACAAAAAGAAGCCAAAGTGAAACCGACTTCCTATCATAACTGTCAGCAGGTTTAATTAGGAACATTGTGAAAAGACCATTGTAAAATCTCCAAAGGATATTAATGTGTTAAGCGCGTGATCAATGAGATTTCTTATTCATCGATTGGCTCGGCCGTTGCGTGAACCGTGAAATTATTTAATAACAATGCGTTTGTTAAAAGCGTGTATTTCGTTCACGTATTAGCATATAAAACACCTGACGATGCATGCACGCAGTTTCTCTTACGAGGCAGGACAATGCCTGTTAATTATAAACAAATAAATAATTATTAATTATAATTATTTAATTACACATAATGTATTCGACGCGTGCACCGTTCAGTAGGAAGGCGAAATCTTCCGGATAATATTCGATTGGCCATTCATAATCATTAAATTATCGAGCACAAGTTCATTATTAAATATCCGTATCGAAAATTCGAAATTCTGCAAATAATCGTGGTAATTAATGGCCGTGTTATAAAACATCAGGCGGACCAATTTTAGCGCACTGATTAGGGCTCGTCTCGTAAATTCAAATTGCCTGCCAGCTATTTGGAATATGTCCAATCGACCGACCTATAATTTTATGAGCAATGATTAACCCAGTTTACGGCTGATTGCAGTGACAGCCCTCCGGTGAAACATGGAAAACATTATGGCGGGTCGATCGCATCGAACATCCCTTGGCATCTAAACAATAAATGTGCTCGAAATAATAAAATCGCAACGTATCAAATTATGAAGAAAGATCCATCAGTCCGTGAAAATTGTAATAACAACAATTCGGTCGTTCATACACCAATAAAATACACTAATTGCAAGTTCTAGAGGACAAAAGAAATCATTACAAAATACATATAGACTTAAATCAAATGTTGAGCAACACTGGCGCTCAAATATAGTACTGGCGATTGCAAAAGACAATATACTTCATTTAATTGGACTCAAGTCAATTAATTACACTATGGTTGCTAATAACCCGCGAAGATGTTGAGGCAAACTTAAAAATGAAGTAAAAAATCAGGAAAGAAAAGTCTAGATAGTACATTCCAACCAAGCTTCTGAATGTTTAATAAATTATACAGGGTGTTCAGGAAGTGGACCGATAAACTTTTCCAACATGTCTGACGTTCATCCGTTATCGACTGTCTAGAGGTTCATCCGTTATCGACTGTCTAATGTTCAAACTATTTGTAGTTTCCAAACAACTGATTTTTTAATTTAAATTTGAATGCGTTACATACTACTTTTTTCTTATGTATAATATTAAAAGGTTCTAGAAATTCCAAGCTAGAGTCACAGGAAATATCGATGAAAGCACACACATTGCGGGTGGCCACATAGAAAATCAGATGTTTTATATTATTATATGTAGAAGGCCATCAATTTGAACATTCTTAGAACGTAAATGCAAACGAGAAAGTGACATGAAAAGTATATAAAAAATAAAAAAAATCACAGCTATACGTACATAGAATTTGCTTTTTAAAAAAAAATTGAGAAGGGATGAACTAATATTTATAGTACACATTTTTGGTTCAGACCGACTTGTTAAACACAACAGAGAAGTTTGTCGATTTACTCTGCAGACACTCTGTATATTACACTCCATTTATTGCATATCTGCCGTCGATCAAATATTTCACTTAAAAAGCAATGAAGTAGATACATGTTTACAGAACTGCAAGCAATTATTCCTGTACTACTTATTGTTTACTATATAGTCAATTAGACTGCTTTTATTTGCGAAATATTATTCGATCACTGTAGCGTAATCTACATAGGCAGCTGCATCGACCGCAGCTTTTCTTTTCCCTTCCTTCGACTTTCACTGCATACCACACCTTGATGTAACCTTTTAATAAATTGTTTTCGACCACCTGTTCACGAGAACCGTTTTCGTTTGCTTTGGTAATTAGGTCAATAAAGAATTATTATTCTAGCCATTTCCAAAAAAATTCGACGAGTCGAAACATACAAATTCTTCAAGTCAAGACAAACTGTACAGTTCTTTATCATTCTGGAGTCTGCGTAGTCGCCTGGAAGTTAAGTACAGTGTACGCATGTTTCAGTTTGCCGAATATTTCGAGGGCACCCTGTAGGACGCTTCTAGGGATTAGGAAGTCTTTATCAGCAGCTTGATTAGTAAAAGTTACGCTCAGCGAGGATGTGTTTATCCATCTATTTATCTCAATTCTTCGGTGGACGCAGCAGGTCGGCGGAGTGCATCCCGAGAGATGCATGGTGTGGAAAATTTAATCTGACAACTCCGCTGGAAGCATTCTCTCCTGCGCCGGTCTTGAAAGGGGCCGCAAGTTTTTTAAGACGGCTTGGAAATTCTTTCGACGTGTAGAGGATTATGCAGGCAAACTCGAAAGGCGAATTTAAAGTTAACGTTAAGTCGGTCGCGACGGCCATCTGCATTCCCAAACAATCTGACACGTTTGAACACACTGTACGAACATATTAAAGTACGATGAGGACAAAATACAGGCTGTATCAAAGGTACATGCACCTGAAAAATTTGTATTTCATCAGCAACGTGTGGAATTTTAATTTTCTTCGTCATGTCCTAAAGGTAAGGGATAGAATATTTTTTACAATAATATCAATTTGGTTGAAATCTTCAGAATGTTCAATATGAGCAACATGTCTGACCAGTTGGTCTACAAACGGAAAGACACGTTGTAGGCAAAATTATTTCTGCTTCCTGTTGAATTATCACCATAATCTTCTACAGTGCGGTTTGAAGTTGTGAAAATGATCTTTTCCAGTATTTCTATACAAAATTAACCAAATGGAAGATTTAGAGATCCTGAAGAAAAGTCAAAAGTTCTTCTTTGATACATATTCAAAATCTAGGAAGTTAATTTTTAAGATAATTCTACACTGCCACAAAAAAGTATCTATCTCTTAAATCTAAAATGTAACAAAGAAAATTAAAGTTTCCTACGTCGTGTTTGAAATATCCGTTTTTCTAGAGTGTGTGCTTTTTAAACAACCTGTAGAGTGCACAGTGGTTATATGTTCTAAAATGAACAAGGTATTATGCATGATGTTTCTAATATTTCAGGACTAGACTTGAGGAGCATGCTCTGCTCGTATTGAAGATGAAACTAGGTTACGTGAGCAAGTTCCTGGAAAGTCGAAGAAGCTTATAGATACAAGTGGTGTTATTTGAATAATAATTCCACGAAATTAAAAAGAAAGATCCGGTAACGATAGACGAAGTGGTGCTTGGAGACTCCTTACCAGATCACTATCGTTTAGGCCTCTGAGCTAAACAGACGCGTACCTTTGCTCATTAAAATAGTGTTAAGTGTTATTAACTACCTTCTGCATTTCTCTGCTTGTCCCGAAATAAACTAAACGTATCTCAAAGGCAGCGAGTACGTGCGTCGACGTGTCTCACGGCATAACAGGACGATGATCAGAAGCTAAGAGAGGAGAGTTGCGAAACAACCTGCAGAGACGGAATTTCACGCCTCAGGGAAACTGTGAAGCTCGCACGCATGATCGTACATGCTTATTTCCGATGGTAGAAGCGTGGACTTCTTTGTACGGCTCTTTGAGCTTTTCGACGAATCTCCTCTCTCAGGTTACTGTTTCCTTTTTTACGCCTTTCGGATCTGTTTCGCGAAGGATTTACGTTAGAATCTGACCAAGTGAAAAATGTTTCGTACGCAGACGTATTCTTCTAACAAAGAATAGGCTTTGAAGTGAAGAATTTAAGTACACTATCATCAGTTCACGCTTGCTTAATTCGCCGAGAAAGAATCTGTCTGCGACATCAAGAACGATACTTTCAGCAATTTCTAAATAATTAAAATAAATAAGTTAGTGAAAGTAACTGCATTATTTAAAATTATACCAACTCCTGATTGACACTGTTTGTACACGTAAAAGAAGTAGCGGCGGCTAGCCAGATTGGATGGACTAATTGTAAGCAGATTGCAGCTAGTTAAGGGCGCGCGTAATTAACGAATATTCAAACTCGAGTGTCTCGAAAACGGAGCCACAAATGAACGAATTGTATTTTTAACTTAGTTTCCCAAGAGGAATTACCTTTTCGGTTGTACCACGAATTCGGAAACACCCTGTACATACATAGTAATCGATGTGGCAAATGCAAGGGCTACTATTAAGCCCAACCATAACACTTAGTTGGTAGTTTGGCATCAATGTTGTTTATACTGCCTATGCTCCTCTACCTTGAAAATATTTATGCAATTAAACGTGTGAATAATCGTTGTTTATATAACCCAGGTTCTACTATATTCTTCTGCGTAACAGGCCTATTAATTTACGAGCAGCGTTTCGTAATTAATTATTACAGAGTCTCGCAGTGTGAAAATCCTAATTAAAAGAGGGAAACCGAAGCGTTAATGGAGACAAGTGAAATTTCTTCGTAGCGTTTGTGCACGTATCGCTCGATCTATCGAAGAGTACACTATCGATTAAAGGTCTCGAGATTGGCGGCAGCAGAGTCTGTGCACGTACTGGCTGATCTACTGGAAAATTCTAATCTCTCACGGTGATCGATCAGCGAAACTACTTTAATCAATTTCAAGGGTTCCTTAGCGTTCAAATTGATTTCCACGGTGCTGCTTGAATTACTCGCGAACTCTTACGTTTCTCGGCTGGTCCCGATGAAATTGATTACGCTCATGGACAGGTACACATGTTTCTGTTGATTATTCCCCTCACAATTAGTTGGGTTCACACGTGAAGCGTGTCCCTTTTTTAATCTCACGAAACATAGACATTGCACTTTTTGGACGTTTAATGCTTTTCTATATTTTAATCTTAATTTTCTGGGACTTTAAGTCTAACACAATCATTTCTTAGTAATTGAATTCGTGTCAGTAATATACACAATTCTGTAATTATTTCAGCTAAGACGAAAAATCGGTTTATCCTCTTTATCAGTAGAAACATAATTTAGACATGCTACTTTAGAAAATAAAGAGCTGTTCTTGGTAATTTGTGTATTTATAATAAAAACATTTTTTTTTTTAATTTTTAGACTTAAATCACTTGTTAACTAAGGGGCTCTCTTGATTTGGAACACCGTATGATAAAATGCATACGAAATTAACAGACCTTCCTTCTTATAATATTCTTACATATAAATTTCAACCCAAAATAGAGTCTCTTGACACGTTGAGTGCCACAGTGACAACAGCCATACCTAATCAGGCAGGATATAATTCACTCTTTTTAATATCGATCGTGAAGAAAGAAAAGATTTGTGTGTTCAGTCGTGTTCTGGTATTCTACATTATTGTTACAATGTTAAGTTTGATCAGAATTGTGTAATAATCAATAATTATTTAATTAAATTAAATTTTAGGTGCCGGCCACCGGAGATCCCCACGGCATTCAACGTGTTAATAGTGATTTCTTTTAAAAATGACCACAATGTTTTCAACGAACAGTAGCAGCAATCAGTTTGCACGTAACAGCTGTATTTATAGATTTGATATGAACTAAGAGGTTTATTTCCGTATTACAAACAAATAAAATTATGTTAAAGCATACACCATCGAAAGTTCAACGATTTAAGGTTCTAACAATTTCGCTCTTTCGCACAGCGTCTCAAATACCAGATTCCAGTGGATCGATCTCGGTAAAAAATGAGAAACATAGTTGTGCAAGGATAAAATCCTGTAATAGCAGCGAAGTGAAGAACAGGAGATTAGATCGTCCTTCGTCTTCCTTTGATCGTCACGTGTGTTACATTCACGTGGCCATCCGCGTGTCTTCGTACTTCTTTCTATACTTTTTGTACAGATTTATTATACAGATAATTCTTGTGCCACGCCATTTTATAACCGACTCTGCATAAAATTACCATGAGTAGTTTCATCGTCAAGATTCGATTTGATACTAAAATTCATAGTTTAGTCTTGCCGACAACAGCCGCTAAACTGACGTGCCAATTATTTAGAATTTTCTTGTATTAAATTTTAGAATTTTAAAAACATTGAAGGTCACCTTTGTTTTTTTTTAAATGGAACTGATGTATTTGTGCAAAAAAACAATTGTTTAATACGTTCGCGGACAGTCTGAGTTTGCGTAGGGTGCTGATATGAGCACTCTCAACCAAATTAATTTCAATGTTTGATAGATGAATTCGGACAAGAGCCTTTTGATGAGACGGGACTCGGATTCTTGTATGTATGATGAACGAAGCTTAGACCAGTAATATTACTCATAAGTTTTACTCAAAAATGTACTGCATATGCAGTGGTGACCCACCAGACAATAGCGAAAGTACTGCACATGCAGTAGCCATCCGCGAACGTGTTAATAAATATTTTAATTTTAATTTTGTAAGATACTACTCGTAGTATTCAGACGCGGGAAAACAAAATTTTACCTTACGTAAAGTACCTTTACTTTTACGCAAGTTTATAGCGCTTATTATACAATTAAACTTTTGTTTGAAACATTTTATTCTATCTCTTCTACTTTAAGAGTTATGCGCAAAAATGTGGGAGTGCCTATTTGACATTAAGGTTAGTTTTCACACCCTTAACCCATTTTAGCACAAGAAACTGGCTCTGTTGCTTTAGGAGCATTTATTATTGAAAAGCTGCACATATAAAATAAAGTACTACTATAATACCAATGCAGATTCGGGTATCATCTCTCGTGGGAGCATTCAACAAGAACTCAACGTAATGACTGCATACAAGAAAATTTTCTACCGACCAATAAATAGAACAGGCAAGCGAAAATGTGCGTATACTGAACTGAGTACAGTGGGCAAGACTGGGTTAAAGGGCGATACCGTTTAAGACATACCGTTACTCTTGTCTTGGATCACTCTATAAACCCACAAAGTTTCATTCCAATCCGCGAGTCAGGTGTTCCCTTGTTAGTTCTCTAGGGTTAAAAACGACATTACTTATGAGATGACCCGCCATGTTTTCCGACGACATCTCGTTCATCCATTTCCCATCCGTGATTCGCACTGCTTTTCTCGCGATGCTCCCTCGCAGAGACTTACTATTCCGCTTAGTGAAGCGTACGGAGAACACACGGTGGCGGAATGGAAGCGCCCGTTCCCCGGAGACACCGCGGAGACCCATAAAACGATATCGAGTTCGAGATACGCGAGCTCGCTGAATCGAGTTCGGAAGCTTCTGTTTGCCGATTGTTGCGCACGTCGGATAATATCTTCGCGCGATGGAATTTATGTAGACGTTCGCGTGCTGCTGGATGAATCCGTGCGGCGGATAAGAAAAAAAACGAAAAGAATACCCAATCTCGTTGATGATAAATTACGATCCGATCGTTCTGTCGACGGCGAAAGTGGACGGGCTCTTTAATGGAAAATAAATAATGCGGAAAAAGAGAGGAAAAAGTGGTTGTTCCGTTCGCAACGCCGGTGAATTTATTGTTAGACCGTCGAGCCCCCTTCCGCACGCAGTAATCTGTTTCAGATTAAGTTTATGACACGTTCACTGAGGCTGCGGTTTTTTAGAAGCATTTGTGTATCGGACGGTAAAAGAATTGCCGTGGGATCAGTCCTTAGCGAGGAATTAAGGATTTAAAAGCAGTGAATTGCTGTGAACTCTTAGTTCCCCGAAGGCCACCTGCGCTCTTAATATATTGGCTGCCGCAGTGTACTAGTTGATAATATAGTTTTTCGAGATTAATGTCAAATCAGTTTGATTTTACATTATGTTGCTTTTTATAAGCAGTATCAGTAATTTTCATTAGATTTACTGGCTCTGTTAGATATTATTAGAAATATTTACTAATACTATACATTGTCGTGTAAATAATGTTTGAAACTGTATGGCAATCACCATAGAGGTGAAATGACAGTCAAAATGTTAACGTTTTATTCCTTCGTTTTCAATAGTAACTGACGTATCGTAAATCTATAACAAGATCGCGTAATCAATGATCCTTGAACTGCGGCTGCTTATGTAATTCAGCATATTCAAATGCACTGATCTGAATTGTGCACAGAAGGTGGTTTCAAAAACTTCGAGGATCCAAACAAATTCTTGTCCAATTATCATTTGTCTGTCTATTTAAAGGTATGAAAATATAATAGTATGAAAATGTGTTTTTGAATAAATATTCGCAGTCTAGTGATCCTAATATAAGAGCCACCCTTAGGCCCAGGACTTCGACAACCTTTGCATATCTGAAATATGTGCAGCAAGAGTAGATTGGAAAATAAGGAGCATCCAATTGAAAATTCCATTAAAAATCACCTAGACGCACCAGTTAGGAATGATCTTGCAATTGTTTGCAGCAGTGTATTCCAAGTGACTCGAAACAGAACACTAATTGTAAATAAAATTGATTGTAAATTTACAGGGAAAGTCAAAATAGTCAATGTCACTGTTTTTTTTCGTGTTACTTTCATTTTGCTATTTTGCTATTTTAATTTTGGGATTATTAATAACAATTACTGTCAAAATACTATAAGGAAGTACATGTTACTCTTAAGCATGAATGGTGAGCAGATCTATGAATGCTCCCGAAACATCCTATAATCATAGTATTATAAACCTGTTACATACATACTGCTAAACTTAATAAACAATTATTATTATTACACGAAAATTTATAATACAATTCCATAGAACATCCATCACAGCTTATTATTATCCTTCCAATATTAATTGCAAAAGTTATCCTCGCTAGAGCTTTGTTTGGAAGCAAAATATTTAGCAGCGCAGCAGCTCAATTTCCTTCGCGAAATCAGACGTTGGCTTCATCGGAATGTTTTCTCAAGGAGAACGGAGAAAGAGCTCGTCTTATTTCGTTTCGTGTTTGCGTGATGTATAATTGTTGGTCCGGTGTCCCGAAAAGAAGTTTAATTATACCGTCTCACGCGAAAGGTCATTGCGGATTGACGCACGCGAGGCGCCCATGTTGGTATCGCCTCAGAAACAAACATGACAGAGAAAGTTTCAGAAACCGGTTGACTCCGTTTCCCTCTCCGTCTGCTTCTGTTACGTGAAATAATAAAGGGGAATCGGAAAAATAGCCTGCTGGATAATGTCAAGTTCCTTAACGCGTTGAGCGCCGTAGGGGTCACCGGCGACCGGCGCCACTGACTTTTTCATTTTGTTTGGTCGACCCATAAATAATGTCGTTCTTGAATGTAATATCAAGCGAAAGTAAACGAAGAACTTCAGTTATTTTTAGTTACCGTAGTATTGAATATTAATTTTAGTGGCCTTGTACGAATTCTTAAATAGGTTATCGACTCCACTTTCAACGAATTTCTATACTTTTAAGACAATTCATGTCCAGTTGATTGTCAAGCGATCGGTGTTAATGAGTCTTTTGTCAACTAGAAAATTGCCTTGTCACCTGTCCATAAGTATTTGAATACCTTCACGTCAATGCAGTTAAATGAATGAAACTTCAACAAGGTTGCATTTGCTCCTGGAAATGTTTAAAATATGTAATTTTTATTTTGCTAAGTTATTACATGTCCATCATTCTCCAGTTTGGATATATTAAGTTGCATAAACATTCACAGTCTGGTGATAATGATACTTAAATGCCAACACCTTGTTCAAACACTTCCGTGAGTGAATATGAGTAAATTTAACTATTTTTTTCTGTTTG
Organism: Macropis europaea; assembly: GCA_916610135.2. NCBI lineage: Eukaryota > Metazoa > Arthropoda > Insecta > Hymenoptera > Melittidae > Macropis > Macropis europaea. The sequence continues at coordinate 15,075,499 of OU744345.1, read as the reverse complement.
AATAAGTTTATCTCTGAAGCAATTACATTAATTTTATGAAACACTGCCAACCAGTCGATGTTTCGAATAATTATTCACGTTTCTTTGTTGGAAAAACAGGAGCAGCCAGTGCCGAGTTTCTATACGGTTCTTATTTCTATGTCATCTGGCGTGCGAGTGCAAATTTATGTTACGAAAACATTAAAGTTCCCCTGGAAACCGCAATCAGCTGCGGACTCGCTGAAGCAAAGCAACGTCCTCGAATTTCAGAACCTCGTCGTTCGAAGAAGCATATGAAACATTTTGGTTCGTAATATGAATTTTTAGTGACTCACAAAAGTGAGCGCAAGAATACGTTATTTAAACTCTGTTGTACAATACAGTTTGGTGCAAAAGTAAGTCTAACATATGGGGTGAGTCATCAGAAACAGAACGCTAGAATCTCTGTTGGGATTGATGATCAAAGAAATTACTACTTTAAATTTTAAATTAATTCTTTCTGGTGGAGATAATGTACATGTCGAAGCTTTGAACGTTCCACAATGCGAGTCTTTTTGAAGATTAATGGCTTACTGTACACTTATTTTATTTGTACGTTAATTAATCACAAATTGGTTAAACCCTGAATTACTTTACAGGCTTCTATTGAATGGAAGACAGTATAATGTGGTCTACAGAGAATTGGCTAGTTTCATCACAATAAACCGACTTCCAAGGGCTTAATTGTTTATTCTGCCAACTAATTTCAACCAGATTGCGTTCGAGGTTCATCGTAAACTCATAGTTGCAAAAATCCTATTACACCAGTGGAGCACACCTGACGCTCTTCCCACAAAGTTCCAAACTATCACTGACAATCCTCTCACATTGCATACCGAAATTTCAAGCCTCCTCTTCCTACGTATCTACAGATTACAACTCTCTGCCGCTTAACATACATGAGCACTGAAACATCTTCTCACTTAAACGCCCCACCAAATCCTTTCTTTTCGCTCACCATTCTCATTAATTAACGTTGCCTACTTATCACTTACTTATTCTCATCGCCCTTCTCTCTACCTTCTATCCCGTGGTTTATGCCACTTTTTTTGCACACGTCTATCGCGGTCGCAACATTAGCTCCCGAATGTCAAGTTTAACTCTTTCATTACGGCAGCGTCCGATTAAAAATCGATAATACCCTACAGATGTCGATCCGTACATTTTTCAACATAAGGAATAAAATAAAATTTACATAACGAATTTAATTTCACACATAATAATTCTTAACAACCAATTAAGTGAGTAAGCAATTGTTCTGCTCTCAGCGATTATACCTGGAGCTAGTAGCGGTAGATGATTTTGCCAAAGGCGACATAGTCGGCGCTAGTAGTACAAGAGTTAACAGCAGCGACTAACGCCGAATCTTCCTTTCATACTCCGCACTCATGGCTCATCTTTTCTGTGCATGCACACTGCTTCCTTTGTTCTCTATTTTTGTTTCAAACGGTACAATATAAATTTTCAAAGAGAAAAATACTGATACGTCTGGAAAGGACCTTTCAGAAAACTCCCCTTTCTAACACCATTCTCAATCTCCATTCTCGAAACGGTGTTCTGCGTTCCTGCCGGGTCTCGGATCCGGCTCATTAGGAAATTATTCTTCTGGAGCGTAACGATCGTTTCGCAAGAAAACGTTCTAGGATATGACTTGTAAATTCGCGATCGCGTAGACGGATAATCAACTCGAAGGAAAAATGTCGGGGGAACAGGGGAATTCGTCGTCGATGATCGACCGTGCACTCGAGACTCGATTCCACCGAGTCGATAAACGTTTTCGGATAATGATTCGTTCACGAAACGCCAGCGGATCGATACGGAAATCCTTCGGTACTCCGGACCGAGGCGTCGCAAGGAGCTCGTTAAACGCGTCTTTATCCGATTCCGCGCCATTTCAGCCGCCGAAAAAAAAAAGTAAGAAAAGTAAAACACAGAGCTTTCTTGCTCCCTCGGAAGATCGCATGATTTACGCTCGTGACAGCGGGGTCGAGGAAAAATTCGATCGTTGCACCGTCAACCCGCCGTTTACCGCAACTCGATTTGTAAATTAATCCCTTCGAGCGTGACGAGCGTTTATCCTGCGCGAAATAAGTCAGCAGAATACGAGCGGATGAAGCAAGAGGAAACGGTTACGAGAGAAGGATCGAGAGACGGAGAGAAAGAGGGACCGCCGGAAGCTATGGCTGTGCTTGGCACGTAGAAAACAGAGGAAAAGCGCATCTTCCTCGCCACAAGGATGGAAAAATGTCATAGAAATGTTTGTTCAGAAATGCTTCCCTTTCGAGACATAAATATTTAGCTACAGCAGCGCTGCACAAACTTATTTTGTCGAAGAACCCTTATACGATGTGAGGCCTCTTTAAAGTAGTAAGAAACGAACCACTGCCCTGTATATTCTCCTTGATACCATGCAACTATAGTTTGCAACATTCTTTCATACAGCAAGTAATTTACGAGTAATTTGAAGTCGCCAAGTCAGCTGCCTCAGCCTGTATACCTTTAAGAAACTGGGTTGCTATTGAAGGTCTGCTCGTGCCGGGCGGGTAGAAAACACGAAAAGAGGGAAAGCTGCAGGACGGGAGAAAGGGAGGGAACTAAGGAGAAAGGGTGGAGACAGGAGGCAAAGGAGCAAAGCACAGAAATAATATAACGCCTTGGCTCGAGTGGAGCGTGAGAGAGCGGCTTGCATAGTTCTGCACTTCCGCTCTGCGAGGTAAATCGAGTGCATTGCGGTGCAATGACTATCAGCTGCGTGCCGCTGAGTGCAGCGCTGCATAATCCGCTGATGCGTCGAGTTACGAAATTCGACGGTGTGAACGTTGTGTTCTGACGTGGAATTTCGAGGCAACGGTGGAACGGACAGCAACCCCTCCGTTCTAACCTACGAAATATGAATTCGCGAGATATTCACTTACTTCGTGCTCTCGAGACCATTAACCCATTGCCGCAAATGACGGCTACAGCCGTCAGATTTTTGTTGATGCGCTGGCAAACGACGGCTATAGCAGTCATGTATATTTTTGGTAAAAAAACAACAAGAAACTTACCGGGCGAAATTCCTGCACATGTTACCGTCATAAGTTAAAAAAAAAACTAACAGAAATCGTATTAATCAACCCTTATAAGCATTGTCTTCTCATTTAATTTCCTGTAGCAACAAAGTAACATTTAAAAAAAAAGTGTGTTTCTGAGGCCGATCTAGAATAAGAAAGTGTGCGTCAATGGGTTAAACCCCGAGGCAGCAGCACAGCACTCGTCAGACATTCATTTTTCCGTTGCAGAGGTTTCGATTTCGATGAAAACGCTACTGCTTCCCCGAGTTGTCGTAGGAAACATCAAGGTCAAGGGTATTTCAAGGGAGAGTAAATATTTCGAAGCTGATTAATGGCAGCGTGAGTTGTCTGATTTTTCTGGATTAACCCTCTAAGGTCGAGGGGTGAGCTAATCTCGCCACGGTACTCTCATCGGGCTTGTGTATAAAATATAAAATTGTAACACTTTCGCATCTTTAATGAAGCTTTTTTTCGATTCCAAATATTTTATTATATAAATAAATTCAAATTCTTTTACACAAAAATATCGGAAGGAAATAGAGAAGAAATTATATGACTCTGACTGAAAGGGGTTAATCTCTATTCATATATCGACTACACACATTGGAAGAAGACAGATATTTTATAATACTACGTATAAATCAAATTATTTGACACGTAATCCATTGAATCGCATAATGTCCTTTGCTCATTTTTATTTGAACAGTGTTGATTTCTTATTCGGTGCCCGGCAGGCAATTCCAAATTCAGTTATATAACTTCGTATGTGATAATAATATTTTTCACGTACTACACTGAATTGCACAGTATTCTTTGCTAATTTTTATTTGGACAGTGTCGATTTCTTATTCGTTCACCGTAGGCAATTCCAAATTAATTTATGTAACTTCGTATGTAATAAAAATAGTTGAAAGTCGTTTTATAAATCATATAGTGTGCATGAGGTTGTATTAGTCTGTTAATATTATGCATTGCCTTGGCACATATGAAATTATCGATTGCATATACTGTTTCCCAATTCAACCGGCAACTTCATATATAACAACTTTATAATAATAATAAATCGATTTTCGTCACAATGAAAAATAAGATTCTACATTTATGTACCAAGGATAATTCCATGGTGACATATGCATACTGAAGAAAATCTTACACCATTTCTTTCGATTAATCATTCAAGCATTGATTCGGTAAATCTTTATGAAACAGAAATGGATTTGCTTTGTAATGTCTGGACTACGGATTTTTATGCAAATCTACATTTTCAGATGTTAATATTTTTTATTTGCATGTGGCTGATGAAACGCGACTATGGCAGAACTGCAATTTGCGGTAAAAAAGTTTAAAAGTGCATTTGTTGTTTTACTTACTCTATAAAATGTTCATTCTTCACGAACTTGAATATGTTAAATTGCATAAAGATCTACAGTCTTGCAATGACTTTGGAGGACCTTGAAAGCGGCCAGTCTCCAGACCAGTCTCCAGACTTGGTGGAGGTTAGAGATCTCAATCTTATGTATTTAAGTCAGTGATGGGGAAAGGTCGCAGCTCCGGTGGCCATCGCTGATTTAAGTAGAAATATCTATGTATGAGTCAGTCTTTCTATAGTACTGGAATATACAACAAGTTTGTCAATTTCTTATCGAATTCTAATTTTCATCTAGAACCTCAGTTCAAACGTAAGCTAATATTCCTTTAATACAATTTTTGAAAAGCACAGACATATATTGTTTGGATTTTTAAGAAACAATAGGTGTACAGTGTACAAGGTATTCAACCTCTTTTCTTGAGATTATTTAAACTAATGTTAATTTATGTTACACGTATGAGATAATAATTTATAGAAATTATCGAAACAGCTTCAATTGTATCGCAATATCAGTTCAATTTAGTGTATTCAACACTTCATGCCAGATTGAAGATCTTACGTCCTTTGTTAAGGTCCCAATACCTCTAGAAGGCCTATTCTTCTTCGACACAATGCATATCACGTTTGATACGGTAATCACTGAATGAACTCGGGCATGAAATTTGACCACATTCACCATACATTCTCGAGACTTCAAACACTTTTTCTCCAATTCAAACCACTTTCTTTCTTTCTAATTAAAGAGCATGGAAGCGGACGAATTCACTATAGGAAAAAATGTGACAACTTTCAAATGGCAGTTGCCGAAAAGGAAAAAATATCGGTCACCTTAAAAATGAAAAAAAAAAAACACTTGGATCGATGATTAGTTTTCTCACAGACAGAATTAATAGTGAAAGTAGAGCAAAATGGAGAGCTTGAAAAAAAATTAGGATCAATAGGAACAGTTCTAAATAGAATTTTTATAGATTTCATAAAAACCTAGAAGTCTGCAAAGTGTTTCACGTAACTTGCTCACCTGAAATGTTTTTATTATTATCTAAAAAGAAAATTCACTGTTCACTGGGGTCAACGTAATAATACGAAAAATTTTCCTCAAAGTCCGTCTTTTAAAAATGTCGAAGTCAATGCTGTTTAGTTAACACAATAGCCATCACACCGAAAATGGACGTACCTCATATAGCGGATTATGATACGATGCTTTTAATTTAAACCATTAATAAAAACATTCCATTATTCCATTACGCACATGCTATTTCATGTTATTACTGTAATTCTACAATAACTTCGAATTTTATAAAAATTGAATGTACATTCATCTGTATATTTGCATGCTTATTATATTACATAATTGTTAATAACATACCGGATGTTAGAAAAAATGTTCAGAACTTTTAAGCTAGGTAACATTCATCAAACTTAATGAAAAATGTCTAATAAATACTCATCGAAAAATTAATATTATCTGAAAATAAAATAGCTAGAAAATTATTTATAATTCGAACAATATTGACCTTGCGACTTATGTTTACTAGACATCTTTTTCTAATATACTGTACATTTTCATGAGTATTACGCTTGGCTAACATTACACAGGCTGTTAAAAAAATTATTCAAAACGTACAACGTAAACACTGTTCAACAAATTGAATAAACACGATTAATTCATTCAGCACGTTTTTTGTAACATCAACGAGTCAGAAGGTATTCTAAAAGACAGTTTCTATCGACTCGATAAAAATAAAAAAAATGATACAGTTCCATTTAAAAAAGCGCAATTACACTTTGCAACTGCATCTACGAAAACCTGGCGTCATAGGATAACAGATAACGCTTGCCTAACACCCTGTAGAATTCAAAGTCATCCGACCAATCAGCAGAAATATCTACAGAAGTAAATCTAATAATCCCATTCACGGACTCGCTTCGTTGAGTCATCGAAAAATACTTAATCAGGCTATATCGTGTGTCGCAACCCCGTAGTAACATTGACGTTCACGCGATTGTTCGATAACGAAGGAACGTGATACGGTTCGGCCGGGAAGTCGATTGGAGTTTGCTTTACGTGATTCAGGGCCTAATGATGTTACGTTCGAAAAGTCGACGGAGGTGGTGCACACGTTGTTGCGCTTCCAGGTTCCGCCCGGATATAATTCCATTGTAACCGAATCGAAACCACCGAGTTCCCGATAGTGATCCCTCTACGTAGCGGTTGTATAATACCGTCAAACTGTGTTCTTTGCCGACAATAGTTTCATTAATCTTTTTCACTGTCGCCGTACACTATCGTGCCGGCCGTGATTTATGTCCTCCTGTGTGAGAACGCATTCTATACGCGAGTTGCGGTGGGACGCTGTTGCAAGTGCAGCCGGAAAGGACCTGGTGTAATCGTCCGAAGGCTAACGGAAGCGAGCGAGCGAAAAATGGCCGAGGAAGCGAGAAGAAACCCGATGCAAATGGCCCGGTTGTTAGGCAAATCGTATCGCCAGGTCGACTTCAAACGTGCACCGTGATTTCACTTTTTCCTCAACAGTCGAGAAAGTACCTTCGATCGAACGTACGTACGTAATTTACATGATAATGCACCGATAACCGCGCTGCTGATCCAACGAACTGTTAAGTCATCCCGCAAGTAGTTCACTGTCTTACAAAACAGGTGTTAAATAAACATAAATATATTATTCGAATTTGTTTTGGAAAAACTGTGCTGTGCGTGCGGCTGAATGCGAGGGATTTTGTTTAGAATTTTTCGATGAAAATTTGGGTTATCATAGTAAAGATCTGTTGCTAATAAATTTGTAAATAAGATGGAATTTTGGTGGAAAATTTCATGCGGCGTTTGTCACACTCGAAATTAGCTGTACTTGACAATTACTACATATTTTGGTAGCACTGCAGCCTTTTAACTGATTGGAGAAAAAATTTAATAGCACTAATTGGTTGAAATCAACCTGAAATGAATTGTCTTATAACAATAGAACTGTGTTGAAGATGAAATCAAGGAACTGTTGAAGTAGTTGAACAAGGACATTGACATTAATATTCAGTATCTCGAAAATTAAAAGTGACTGCTATTGTTAATTATTTATGGGATGATCTGATATTGAACCTCTGTAGAAATACTGACACGTATCCCTACACTCAGTTTTTTATAAAATCAAAGGTACTTGAGAAAGATGTAACAAACATTATGATGAGTGTATAGAGTGAGTGTTAAACATATTTGGTCAAAGGGTCTGCTTTACGTTTGCAGCTAATACATGTACATGTATAATAGCTATGAATTCGTATTGAATAGGTATGAGTAAAAAATGAAATCGTTTTAAATATTTCAACTTAAATTCATCGCTGAATATGTTAACATTATTCCGTTGAAATAAAAATCTGAATATTTATGATCGACGCGTAGAAAAATTACACCCCCCTGGTATCTTCAATTTTATTTATTTGATTAAATTAGAAAATGAACTTCATTTTATTTGAAGTCTGTGTACTCGATGTTGAAAATTAAAAAATGTCCATTAAATATAGAGATAGGGAAGATACAAATATAGTTTGAAATATTCATAATGTCCCCACGGAAATGGTTGCAATTCATTTTATTCATATTTAATGTCCCCCTAAAGATAATAGTGATGTACAGCAAAATAGTCATGAATATCATACACCAATCACTGATGATGACCGTAACGGTTCCGCTATCAGTAATGTGAAACATTACATATCAATAAATATTCAAGAGCGTTTCGACATATTAGAAATAAAATAATTTAAGTAACTTCTAGCATTTGCAATCTCTTTGCTCTCTCCCACTTTCCTGCTTTCAAATGTACTTGCAAACTATTTCCTCAATATCATATTTAACATTTAATCTTCTTTTTCTGCCATTTATTCGTCATTCATCGATTTTTAATATATGTTCTATTTTCCCTATTATTCTCTTTTTATTCAGTCTACAAATCATGATTATAATTTTCCAATACAGCCCTCATAATTTTATGCATCTTCTATTCATTCTGTATTTAATTGTCTTGTCTCATAAGATCTTTAAAAAAAATATATATGTTATATACAGGCTGCAGTTTGACCTTGAAAGTTAAAATACTTTCTTATCAGATCAATATGACACGTTTTGGTTCCTCGATTGAATAATATGATAAAATGTATGCGTCGATGAATCAGCAAAGCAGTTCAAAAATTCTTTAATGTGCCCACTGAATGACACGAGAGATCGATATCGGTGACATCGAGTCGGCAGAACAACGTTGACGGTGAAGGTGCTAGAAACGAGATCGAAGGAAAGGAATTCACCTCAGGCCACGTTTGCGACCCATATACTAGACTCAATGAATATACCTTTCAAGGTCAGTAAACTACCCAGTGATTCATGGTCAGCGGACGGTTTCCAAACGGATCGACTAGAATTAAAATCTGTTACAAAGAACAGAGTCATCCAAAAATGAAAGTCTACATACAGAAATGGAATTTTAATAAAAAAATATAAATAAAATAAAAGTATTTCGTATACCTCAAACTTTGTGGTCGGAGGATATACTGTCGCTCACAGAAGTATGAACATTCCATTAAAAAGTTCTAGAATTTAGATTTAAAAGCTCCAAATTTGTTTTTGTCTGAATACAATTTAATTGTTTTGTGTATAATTCGTTAACTTTATGTTTACAAAATGTAAAACTTCCTGGAAATAAAATTATTGTGTGTTCAGCAATGTATGTGTTTATTTTTTCTAGAATTCTCAAGTGTCCATACTCCCAGGAGCGGTACTGTATCTCTAAAATTTGTAGAATCGAAATGCTTTGCAATCAAATAACTGTCGATACCTGTGTGCTATTCGACCCAAAACGACGAAGAGAATATGGTGAAAGTTTACACACGACCAGCAAGGATTTCGTATAAAATTTCTGTCGAGGATGCTGTAGGTAACGCTTTCGAAACACCAGACACCTCGAAACGGAAGCCCTCAGCGAAATCGATCGTTGGGAGTTATCTCGGCGTTGCCGTACGGGCAACAGTCATTACGTCAATTACGACATGCTGATAAAAAAGTTGCTATCGCCCTCGATATTGCCGCTATTACTCATCCTTGTAACTCTGAGACACGCGGTCTGCTTCACCGTAAATCACCAGGGCATTTCAGGTACGAAGCTGAAGGATCGCCGGAGTATAAATCTGAATCGTTCAGGAAATAAATCGAAATTATTCGATCCAGTAGCTCGATCAACGCAGTAGAACTGGTGCAGCACGTCGAATCACTCGAATATCGTAATGAAAACAAATAGCACTCAGAAAGCACTTTCACAAGGAAATAAAGGACAAAGGTAGAAAATTGCGAGTTTCCGTAATTATCGGGATAGAAAAATTCTGTATATTCTAAAAAATCAGAAAGTAATGATTACTTGTCCTAAAAGTGATGAGAAAATTATAATAAACAAATGGAAGGATGCAATCATGATCATAACTCGTTTGCAAGGAAAGATCACAACATTTCCATGAATAATTTAAGTGAACTCCTTTCTGATGAATTAACAAAAAAAATGAGTGGTCACATGCCCGAATACATGTTATTTATAATGACACTTAATGTTAAAAGTGGTATGAGCTCTTTTAATAACTGAGTAATTTTTGAAATTAAAATTTTTTTTTATTTCGACATGCAAAAGCTTTCTTTTAATAATCATTACTTCAGAAGAATTAATTCCTTAATTTACCACCACTTGTCTTTGTCTGTATTATTATTATTAAATTTATTTCTGCTAACGTGAACCAAGTTCTTGCCTCGAAGAATATAAAAACAGGAGTATTATCGCACAGCAACTACATGTACAAAATGTTCTTATAACAGAAAATATTTGTGTTTTTCATGCTCACTCTACCATGATGTATTATCCTTCTAACTGCGAAATTTCTCGTAATAATAGTAGTAAAACGTAACTGATGTAACACTTTACTTCGATATTCGCACTATTTTCTTATTATATCTTATGCTTCCTACTTCATTGTATAATTTTATTAATACTGTGCCTATGAGCAAATAATGAATAGTAGGTACATGATAGAAAATTATTTAATATTAGTAATAGGTAAGTGAATGTACTCTATATGAATTCTGTCAATTCGCTACTTAACTAATTTGCTTCACCTTACCATAATTACGAGTCCACGTAACTTATACCAATAAATATCATTATAAATAATCCATATACGGACAATGTCACGGACACGTGTCCACTCACTATCCCTATAGACTTACCAAAAAAACAGAATTAATATCATTGACAGATTTTCAATAATCCACAGATAAATCAAATAATCCTCATAACTGTGAGGTACCGGACAGTGAAACCCTCAGAAGTCCTATCGTCGAATCCACTTCTGCATCACTCGTAGCATAAATAATTCTCAATTTCTGATCTCACGAAAGAATCATTCATTCCCGATTACTACAAAAAATCCTCCCATTCCTGTCCAATTATTCTTCGGTTGCAGGAAAGTCGAGGAACGTACCGTTGAGTCTACCGGGGACAGCTTCCAAGGATCCCACGAGGACCGCAACGAGCAGGAGCAACTTCGACATATTGTCCTCGATCCCTTCTCAATCGTCCTTCCAGTTACACACGCACTCGGAGGACCATAAGTCCCGCTCGAACAGTCGGTACGTCGTCTCTGAACAAAGGACCACATGTAATCCTGCGATCCCTCGGCCAGCAGGGTTCGTGAACGCGCGCGAAACTTTCAAGGATCGCGGCGCGATGCTGCGACTCGCACTGACCAAAAGAGAATGGTCGTCTGTCTGTCGCTGGCACGTGCGCCACGAGAATTTCTCAAGGAGTTACCGCGAACGGACTGTACCGTAGAATGTCGCGATCGGCCGATCTCTTTTTCCCGTCGTTTCGAAAACACGCCAGCGATTCGGCGAGCGCGGGCCCGACGCGCCTAGGACTCGGAAGCGGATGCTGGGAGAAATTCGTAAATCGAAACTGACGTAATCACTCGCGAGGAAAGCATATAATGGAGGCTGGACTTGACACTGATCTATTTTTAACCGTTCGACCGTGAGCAGCGTGTGTACAGGGTGGTTGGAAACGGTTGGCAAAAATTCTGGCTATTTCTATGCATGGAAATGAGAGAACAGCTCGCATGAAAATGGAACAGCAATTTCGTACATACTTCACACAAAAGCCCTTAAAATGATTGAAAATGTTAAAAATAATTGGATTATTTGTAATTTTATCACATGATGCAAGAATACGATTTTGAAGCATTTTCCTAGCTGCAGGATAGTTGGAGATCACTGCGATGTACATTCAGTCTAATCATAAGCGGACTCGTCTGAATACAAATATGAAATGCACATCTCTATCAAACTCCACTATAAACAAAAAGGTGTGTACACCTTGAAAAGGAACAGTTTTAAGACAGATCTAAATATGACTCCATCGTCAGGATGAGAAGAATACGCTCCTAGAATCGGGCCACCCGTTTCGATTACACCCGGCACAATTCTTCAAACCTCCCGTGGCACTCAAACGGTTAGTGGCTATCGTGTCGAATAAACAGAATTCCCCTGAACTTTATGAAGTTCGTTCCAGAAGAAGTTAAAGCGAACGATTTTGGCAGATCGTGAAACAGCGGGATTTTGGGGTACCTGAGTCAGCGTAAGAGGCGCGGGATCCTCCTGGTAAACCCCATTGGGCAAACAACGACGAACTGAACGGCAACTGGCTCCTACATTCGCTTTTCAATCGGATTCCACGGTGGCCGGCCTTCACCGGTTCCTTCTGATCTCGGATACGACAACGCCATTCTGGATTACCATAGACTGGTCCCCGCGTGCCCGAAGATGGTACGTGTCGTAAAGCAAACTCGCTCCGAGGGTCCTCCAGCAAGCGGAATTTTAAGTTCCGTTGCCACCCGAGATCCTCGAAAGGGGCGTTTTGGGTGTGAAAAAAACCGCTGGGCTGCGGACAATGGCGGTGGAGGATAATTCGTGGTAGCCAAAATGCCGTGCCACGGAGGCGTAAAAACGGTTCGAAGTGAAAGGCATCCTGGCGTCAGCGAATATAGACGGTGTGACAGTTTGAACGTTTGCACGTGGTCATTTGAATATTAGTTTGTTAGCACCGGACTGATTGGTGTAACAGTGGAATGTGTATCTGGGCAGACATATTATATGTAATGTGCTGTTTTAAATTTAAATTATGAAGAAAGGAAATGATCGAGTGTTCGATCGTATTGCTGTTACGTTATGTTTTTGCTAGAGTGTTGATGCTGTACAAAATTGTAGAAAAAATAGTAGCTTATTAACTCCGGAATTATTGGAACAGTGAAATGTGCCATATATAGGCAGACACGTTATAACATGCTGTTTTAAGTTTGAATCATAAATGGATACAGGGATACAGGATTCGATCATATTGTTCTTATGTCATATTATTGTTTGAGTCTTGATGCTGCACAAAATTATATAAAACTTAGGAGCCTAATAACACTGACAATGAGATGTTTGGTACAGTGAAAAATGCCATACCTGATCAGACACGTTATAATATGCTGCTTTAAATATAAATTATGAAGGTAAGAAATGTTAGGTATTACGTAGTACAGTTGCTATGTTATGTTGTTGTTGGAATATTAATGATCCTCAAAAATTTATAAAAGTCAGCAATCAAATTTAAATATACTATCTTACGACTATTTATACCTATAACTACGCATGTAGGGGTATTCTGTTCAGATCTGCTCGAATCAACTTGTATAAATTCTATTTCAAAGACTATGATCAAGAACTTTCTATAGGGTTATTTATCTGTATCGTGAATTGTGCCCACGAAAAACTATATGTCTATAAATAAATAAATCAATAAAATACTCGATAACGGCCTACTCGAACGTGGCGAAACATGGTGACGACGTCGTGCATACTTTCCGTATAGTATCATCGGGCCGTGTTTATATTATTGATTCTGAAAGTGTTCTTTTTCAGTTACTGAATTTAAACTTGTGGACAGCCTGGAGTGTAGGATCAGCAATACTTATCTTACTCTTTGCGTTGGAGCAATTCTCGAGGAATTACCAAACGACTTGAACGTCTGAAATTCATTTGTTTTAGAATCGCTTGTACTGAACAGGTTCAGATATCTGTCTCATCTGCAATCTCCATAACGAAGATTCCACAATTTTCACCCACTTGGATGTCGATTTTTGCTCTGTTTTCATCAGTACTGCAGGTGGGAGATTGTCCAGTCATCTCATCATGTTTTATCAATTCACGCTCTTCTCTGAATCATTTATGTTACCTATAAACTCTTGTCTGCGTCACGATGGACTCTTCGAAATCTTTCTACCGATCTTTGGCGACTAAAACCAGTTTCGGTACGAAACTGTACGTCCGAATGCTGTTTTTCAAAATTTAGAATTCTGCTTCTTCCGCTGCAACAGGATGATTTATAAGCCAACAGGCGGAGCACCTGCAGACTCTTTTTAAAAAATGAAGCAGATGCTAAAAGCTCTGTGTAATAGCATTTATAACCCTCGACAACGGGCTCACAAATTCTCTGCAGGTGATAAAACGTCTCGAGAAATTCCGTCACCGCACAGACGACGTCCTGCTCAGCTGGGCATCATCAAATCTATCTAACCCAATTCAAAAAGGTGGAAACGAGGTCACGTGAATGTCCATAATCTGAAGGTGTCTAATGAAAAATGCTACTTTTCTTCACCACCAATTGCACATGACATTTCCAACTTGTCATTTTTAGAAACGTTGTAAACGCCCTACAATAGTGATATGCAGCTTCGTTGAACTTTGTGAAACTGGAAAAAGCCAGTCTATAATCTGCAACAGGTTTGACTCGGCAGATACATAAATACCTCATTTTCACAGAGTCCAACTTGCAATCAGTAATTCCTGTTTCATTAAATTATTTCACCAGTCACACGAGATTAATTAGGCGTGCGACGTGTCCGCTGTAAAATTTATTGAAATAACACCAATTATTTGAAATATAATGTATTTGTGGAAAGGGTGCAGCACCAGCGGATTCGAAAAGTTCGTTCTCCAGACCACCGATGGAAAACTGTGTTACGTTGCGCAACGGCAACCTCGATTGCGCCAAAGGAAAATGTCTCTAGATTCTACGGCACGCGAATTCGTTGGGTGAACGAACGCCGAATGCACGTCTTTACGAAGTTATAACAACGAGAATCCCAGCGAGATTTTCCACGTTGACGGAGCGTTCATTAACATGTTCGCTGTTAGGTGTCACATATGTTTGTCACACCAATTCCTTGGAGTAGCCTATATCACGTATGAGTGACAGTAACGAATCTACTAATTCCTTCAATATAACATGTTACACATACGTAAACATGAGATTTTCCACGTTGACAGAGCGTTCGTTAACATGTTCGCTATTAGGTGTGACATATGTTTGTCACACGAATTCCCTGGAGTAGCCTATATCACGTATGTGTGACAGTAACGAATCTACTAATTCCTTCAAAATAACCTGTTACACATACGTAAACATGAGATTTTCCACGTTGACAGAGCGTTCGTTTACATGTTCGCTACCATGTGTCACGTATTTTTCTTGCATGAATTCTCAGGAGTGGCCAATGTCACGTATGTGTGACAGTAATAGATCTACTCAGTTTTTCAAAATATGTTACATGCACACAAACAGGAGATGTGGTATATCGTTTGGAATACTCAGTTGGTCCCATTAATACATTTTAAGTAGGCATGATCAAAAGATACATTGTATTTAATAGAGTTAATGCAAATGTAGGGGAAAAAATCTTACAATTAGAGTAGGATGATGAGACCGTGACCTAGGTAAGATGTCCTGTAAATCAAGTCGATTTCATAGCTGCTCAGGCCGAAATAAATAAATAAATAAAAAAATACTGAAAATGTAACGCGGTCTATTTATAATGGTTTTTTGACTAAATCACATAGTGAATGTCTTAACATGTTGATTGCCGCGGTGGTCACCGGTGACCACACATGGAATTTTATTTAATTCAATAATTACTGATTTTATTAAAATTTTAAATAGAATTAATATTGCAATAAGAATAGAAGGTCAAGACTGTGTAATTGAATAGTAACATATTTTTTTTCTTCGTCATTTGTGTTTGAAATGGGATGTTATAGTGTGTCTGACCAGGTATGGGAGGTTTCCCTGTGGCAGTCAACGTGTGAATCGGCGAAACTAATGGTAAGAATAAATTTGTTCTCGTGCGATCGTTCTACAGCAAATGATTTCACAATTTCTGAAGACTGAGAAGACTGGTATGTATGACAGAGTTATTGGAATATACAGGGTGATTCTAAACAAATGTCACAGAATTCACGGACGTATTTTAAACCAGGATTCAACCTAACCCAACCTCGCAAGCACTGATCTACAAATTTCTTGTTTTCGAGATGAAACGATGTCAATCCTTTCATGAATCAAGATGTACTTTTGGTAAGGTAAACATACTACGTTTTACGTCTTTTGGTAAGGTAAACATGAACGCAGTTGAAGTAGGTAAACAAACATGCAAATCAATCGCGCCTCCTTAAATCAGGTTTTGTATTTTAATACGTTGACTACCACAGTGGAAACTACCATAACTGGTCAGACATACTATAATACGTCAATAAAATGTCATAACACTCACTAACACGTTCGCTACGATGGTCGATTCGAGAAAAACGTCCATTACAGATCACGCTTTATTTTTATCAATTATGTCTGTCACACGTGTGTGACGTCGAACTCTCAAAATAAAATCGACGCGTCACACATATGTGACGCTGGTAGCGAACGTGTTAAGGCGACTTGAGTGACAGATACACTGAGACGAACAACGAACAACCAGTATAAAACACACATCACATAACTTCTGAAGGAAGTATCGCGGGTAGCGCGGTGACACCTATTCTTGTCGAACCTTTTGACCAGAGTAGTGCAAGACAAATGATTCATCGCCCTGTATACGTACGTTAAAGGTGCATAGTTGTCACGCCCCTCTCGTTAATACTGTCGGATAACGAACGGAATCTGCGAAGCGAATCGCACCTTCCGACAACTTTCGAAACTGTCGGCTCTGTGCTAACTTTGCATTCTCAAGTTCAGACCGCGTCGCGAACTTTGAGCACGCGTACCCCCTGAACGACTTGTCGCAGACAATCTGCCGTTGCGTTTCGTGATTTATCAACGAATCTCAAACATATCCCAGGCACGTCTGTCCATTGATTACTTTCTGCCACCATCATTGCTTCGACAAGCTCTGGACGTTTTGAAAAGCTTTCGGATAATGTTGTTGCTCAATTACAGTTTAAGATTATTCAGAAAATTCCATTTTGCATACCGTGTAAGTACTTTAATCCTGCTGTTGTCTTCGGGTCTATATAACCCGAAATGAAAATTACGTTTCCATAGGTACTCTGTTTTTAAATATTTCTGTTCAATATTCAACGTATTTAACTTTTGCGTTTACTTCTTTAGTGTTTTACATTTCATAAAAATAAATTATTTCAAAATTTATTTAGTATCTACGTAAACGTAATCTTCATTTCGGAACAGCAGGATTAAAAAGCATTCCGTACAACAATTAAAAATATTTATTTGGAACACAGTTTATTTAATTTTTATATTCAATTCTTGTGACTCTGTGCTGCATAATTTTTTTATCGATTTATATTGCACACGTTTAACATTTGTAATGTATTGTAATTTCTCTTTGTTGTTAGAGGGCTTGCCCCGTTTACGAGATAAAACAAAAACAAAACGTGAAATATCCTGATAGTTTGAAACCATTGTCTGAAACATTCTATATATATATATATATATATATATTTCGAAAATAATGTCTACAGCAGCGTAAGCTCGCTTGAATCTAGGTATACGTGTATTCAGGACTGTGTTGCTTAAGATGATGCGAAAAAATCGGGTGTTTTGTGTTCGATTGTTTATACAGAGCTCACAAGTTCGTTCACATATACCTACATTCTAGGAAATAGCTGTTTATCTTTTTTCTGCATGAATTCCGGATGTAAACATCGGTGGTGCCACACTTGTTTACATCCTATGAAACTATATCTTACTGTTTTCATTCGTACTTTGAAATCCTTACGTGAAGTTCTGTTAAAGTTTTCAAGCAAGCAGACTGAACAAATTTGTGGGTTGTAGCGATTACTAAATTTTAATATTCGAATTCCTGTCCATTTGATTATATTCTTAATATTCGCGTTGATATCAGTCCTGTAGCAGGTGAGAAGATTTAATTATTTAAACAGACTGTATAGTTATGATTTTATTACATAAATTTTCATAACGTGGTATGAAACCGATTCCACAAAATTTGAAAATGAAAATCATTAAATCCCGCAAGGAAGAACTATCCTACCGCACGATTGCATCTAAATACAATTGTTCTATTGGTGCAGTAGCAAAAATAAACAAATCTTACTGTGCTGAAATCTCAAAAAATAAACCCGGACCGAAAGAAAAATTATCCGAATTAGCAAAACGTAATATTTTGAGAATCATTCGATCAAGGGAAGCAGACAATGCTGTTCAGCTACAAAAGAATTTTAAACAATTCGATAAAATAGATGTCAGTGTAAAAACGATTCGTCGTGTGCTGTAATGCTATGTCCCAAATAAGTAAGCGTACTAGCCTCGTGTGAACGAATTTCTGAGTCACTGTAAGAGCAAGTGTATGAATAAGTAGGTTCATGCGTGTCTCCTAACACTGCAACTTACAATTAGTGATACAAAATAACTGGGTACAATGTTCGAGTGTGGCAATCTTCTGCTACTGTTTGCGTGGAGGAAGAAATTTCTGACGGGGAAGGTCCTATGCCTAAGAAGCATTAAAAAATCGAGATCCTCGACAACCGTGACAATTTGGTTGTTCCATTAAACGTCAAGTACAGAACGAAACTGCACTCTCGAAGAGCACACAAAAATATACTGATTTTAGGAAGAGTATGATGAGGTATCGAACGAATGGAGCGCGTTCGATGGAAGGTACACTTTTTCCACGGCTCGATCATGCGATCCCAGGGCAAAGTTTGCGCTCCGTGGATGAACTTCTCGCGGAAAATAGAGTCGATGTCACACGGGGGAATGGAAGTGTCGGTGGTATTTACAAAGGCGATCGTTTCGAATCACGTCCCCCGTATCGACGGGAGAACGCCGTCTGACGTGCACGACGAGAGGAAATACGCAAGTATCGACAACTCGGCGAATTATTCATGAGCGAGATTTCTGTGGAGATTATTCGACGACATCCACGTGACACCGTGCGATTGAGAATCCTATCCCTGTACTTTCGATCGGGACACGATGAGGCGTCACTCCGCGGATAAATCACACCCGCGTGCCTGCCAATACCGATGGAACATCGAAATAAAATACGAGACACCCTGTAAAGGGACGCCCATTGTTCCTCGAACGAGTCGATTGGCAACATCGATCATTGTTCCTCGCGAACCTTTGCTTAGGTCCTGTGTACGTTCAGAGTGACGATCTAAAACGGTGTTTTGCTATGATTCTTTTGAAACTTCCTCTTACAAGAACGTCTTCTTAATAAGACATAGGATACTGTTGATGTATACTGTAAGTCAAGAATTTTACAACGTGCACATTATTTTTGAGGCTACGTTAAATAATTCAGGGATATAGACACGTGTGGGTACGTTTAGTTTTTTAGATTACAATATTGTTGGCAAGAATGTAATGAATATGTCATACCCCTGCACCTGGCAGTGCTAATAGAACATCGAAATAAAATACGAGCCAACCTGTGAAGCGACTGCAGTTGTTTGTCGAGCGAATCGATTGGCAACATAGATAATTATTCCCCGCGAACCTTTGCTTAAGTGCTGTGTTCGTTCAGAGTGACGATGTCAAACGGTGTTTTGCTATGGTTCTCTTGAAACTTCATCATACAAGAGCGTCTTCTTAACCCACTTTTGCCCACGGTACTCAGTTGGTAGTACACCCACCTTTTCGCCTGTTAGCTTTCTCTATTGGTCGGTAGAAAATTTTTTTGTATGTAGTCATTACGTTGAATGCTTATTGAATGTTCCCACGAAAGATGACATCAGAATCTGCATTGGTATTATAGTAGTACTGCATTTTACATGTGCAGGTTTTCAATAATAAATGCTTCTAAAGCAACAGGGCCAGTTTCTTGGGCAAAAATGGGTTAATAAGATATAGGATATTGTTGATGTACACTGGAAGTAACAAATTTGATAACTTGTACATTCTTTTTGAGGCTACGTTAAATAATTCAGGGATATAGACACGTGTGGGTACGTTTAGTTTTTAGATTTCAATGTTGTTGGCAAGAATATAATGAACATATCGCACTCGTGTGCCTGACAGTGCCAATGGAACATCGAAATAAAATACGAGACACCCTGTGAATGGACTCCAGTTGTTTGCCGAGCGAATCGATTGGCAACATCGATCATTGTTCCCCGCGAATCTGTGTTTAGGTGGAGCGTACGTTCAGAGTAACAATGTCGAACGATGTTTAGCATGATTCTAGCCTGGCACAGACACTGTCCTTTTGAAACTTCATCACACAAGAGCATCTTCTTAATGAGATACAGGATATTGTTGATGTATACTGTAACTCAAGAATTTTACAACGTGTACATTCTTTTTGAGGCTACGTTAAATAATTCAGAAATATAGACACGTGTATGTAAGTTTAGTTTTTTAGATTGAAATGTTATTGATAAGAATATATGGAACATTATAGTCAATAAATATTCACCAGGAAATTTATAAAGGTATATAAGAAAGACAGAAATTTCGTTGTATGATTGTCGGGTATCATGTTTCTGTCATGTACTAAAATTCTATTGATCTAAACAAAATTTTTTTAATGGTCCATTAATTGAATTTACTGCCACTTACCCGAACGTGTACACATATTATCCTAATCTTCCCCCGATATATTCAGTTAAATGTCTTACTGTATTGAATAAACATACGTTAATTTGCTCAAGATATTGTTGAGCAACTTTGTTATCTAACAAAAGTGGGTTTTATAATTCACTAGCACTCTGACATGATATTAAATTAATTTCATTAAAATAGAATAAAAGTGTCATTCATATAATTCTTTCGCTTTCATTCGAATTCTAACGATTACGAACAAGTAATCTGTGATTACCATACTGTTTATGATTAGGCATGAATAAGCTGTTGATTAGACATAAGCATTCCCAGGATGACAGCAGTTACGACTGCCGTGACGAACGATGAAATATTGTTGATCGCGTTTATGAGTTGTTTTTGTAGCAAGTACGCCTCGTATTAATCATACGAGCAATTAGGGAGTTACGAAATCGTGGAACGTGATAGGTGGCTAGGTGTAACGCACTAACATTACCCTATGATTTATGCACGTATAGCAATAACGGAATGAAGCAGCCGGCGAGATGCTTTCGCAACGACTTTTGCCAGTGAACACACGCGGAAAGAATGTAGGCCTCGGTCAGGTTATCAGGATCAGGTTATTGTGGACCGAAAAACGAATTCGAAAAGTCCGAAGAAAGCAGCTTCGTGGAAAAAGTTGATCGAATTTGCGTAAAATGTGCATCTGCTTCGAAAGAAACAAACTTCGGGCCTCTTTCGGCTTTTGACTGCGTAAAATTATCTCCTCGCGCACAAGATATTATTATTTACGTAAAATATTTTCTAATTGCAGTAGAACCACGATTATTCGAACTCTGATCATCCTATGTCAGTTAGAAGCTAAAATTCTGATTAATAACACTGCGTTCCCAATTCTGTACCACTGTGTATTTTATATTCTAAAATAAAATTATTTTTTTTCTGCAAAACATAGTTACAATGTGATCCACCCTGTTACCAATTACAGTTCGGATGATCGAGGTCCTACTGTATACTCTCGTTCAGTTTCTAATAACTTTATTCGCAAGTGAAGGTAACATAATTGAATGTTATAGGTTCGCTGGTCATTTGTCAGATTTGAACGATTGCAAGTCTTGCTGCTCAGTAAGAAATAAATGAATAATTATGTGTTAATTGTGCTACAAGTGGTATAATACATCAATCTTTCCTTACATTTCAATTCTTCGAATAGTTCAACAATTTCCTGTGGATATAATAAGATTGTCGAACAAGACTACAGACCTAAAATATTAAATCTTCTAAAGGCTCATTTGTGTATTAAAAAGCCACGTCTCAACTAAAGCACGATGCACTTTTTAAACTCCAGTCACTCGAAAACGTCTCGTATAAAAAAATAATTATTCTTCATTTTCGACTTGCTTTTGCACAACAAAGTACTCCCTGTACTACAACTTTTTCTCCATCCTGTATATGAATAAAGAGCTGTTTACTCAGGTCTGACTAGTTACGGGCTATTCCACTGCTGTGTACCGCGTTCTTCAAGAAAATGCAAACTATGCGAGGATGGTCACGAGTACACTCACAGTCAAAATTAACGCTGTGTGAGCAGTTTAAGTTGATCGATGAGAGTTGTTCATGTCTTATGTTGATTTATTGTCTGTACAAGTGTTATAATTTTGGGCAGCGTGGAGACCCGCTTCGTTATACGTTTGTTTTTCAAATTTCCTAATTTGCTGGAACGATGAGTTTATATGGGCACAATTTTTCGTAGGTAACAATAAGTTTTCACTGGCGTGACAAATCAGCGCGCAGGGAGTTCAACCCTTTCTTTAATTGTAAGTCATACTCGATTACCTGGGTGGTGGACTCGCGACATCATTGAAGCACGTGTACCTGAAATTTCTGAAACACAGCCTCAAAGTGACAAAAATTACAATTCTTGTTTATCGTCCTGTTATTTGACAGTACAGAAATCTCACAGTTACAGGTCAGTGGTTCTCATCGCGCCTCACCATCCACTACGAATTTTAAAAAGCACCGTACCCATGAAGCATTCCACGGACCATCGACGATCAGTTCCTATCTCCGGAGGAACATTTTTCAAAGGTCAATCTTTCATGCATTCGATATGACCGGCACAACCTGCCAACGAGATCGTAACGTCATTATCGACATTCCACGGGGTATTGCGTGTAAGGATAAAAAGAGGCTGTGATTCGCGGGGATCGAAAGCTCGTCTCGTTGAACAGGCTTCTATTTACGATCGCCTTATAATGGGCGAGGAGCTTGTGTGCTTGTCCACTTGTCGCCGATGGACACACGCGCATACACGTGCAGGGAGCAGCGGCCGTCACGTGCAGAAGCATGCGCTAAGCACGTCGCAAGAAGGTACGAGCGTAGAAAATGAAAGTTGAGATTCCACGGTGGGCTGTTTCGTAACCAGGGTCACGCTTAGAAAGGCGACGGAGCCATTTGGTTCGTCTAGAACTACTTAAGGCCTCCGAAAACAGTCGTTACACGCCCGTACAGGGGCGAATTTACAACGTGAACGATGATGCACGTTCGCTCCGCACGAAATTGCTATGCTCAACCGGTCGCCTGCCTGTCCGCGACTGTTTAGGATCATCCGGGTTTGGGTCGCAGGATTTTCGATATTTCGTAATTTGAGACTTTGAAACGAAATAATTACGGTGGGATGTCGATTGTCCGAGCGACGATTAGAGACGGGATCACTCACATGGTAGGTACGTTTCGCATAAAAGTTATGATTTCATTTTAAAATATGGAGACAGCAGCGGCACCATGGTACATGAGAAACGAGCACCTGCATAAAGATCTCTAAATAGAATGGGTGCATCGATATGCATGAAGATATGCGATATCCCATAAATGTAGACTGAAAAACCACCCAAACCAATCGGCGAGTGGTTTTATCAACAACCCAACGGGAACAAGGCGGCTGAAAAGAACAAATCCTTCAGAACTATTCATAAAGTAAAAAAATTAAACACATTGTACCTCTGAAGGAATGCCAATGGGCGATATCTACTATCATAGATCTAATTCGCTGAATGACCTAACTAGAATTTTATTTAATTAAATAATTCCTGATTTTATTAAAAGTTTGAATAAAATTAATACTATAATAAGAATAGAAGGTCAAGGCTGTCCAATTGAGTAGTTACATATTTTTTCTTTCGTGATTTGTGTTTAAAGTGGGATATCATAGCATGTCTGACCAGGGATGGAAGTTTTCACTGTGGCAGTCATCGTGTTAAAATAAAAGACAACTCTGCTTTTAGTTGTTCTAAATCTGAAATTGTGATGAAAAAAAGTTATAAAAAAAAGATTGATGCGAAGAATGTTGCTGCTTCTTGGACTCTAATCAATTTGATTAAAAGACACCTTATCTCGCAGAAACCACTTATGGAAACACTGCACTAATGTAACCAAGAAGCTAAGTTACTTCACGTGCCACAATATTTCTCCAAGTTTAATGACCATTCCTTGGAAGGAATTGATTGTAAATAATGTAAAAAATAACATAGCCTGAACATTCCTACCAAACTGGACGACAGATAGGAATCGAGCATTTTATATAAACTAGCCTAATACTTTGTAATGTACTCATCCCTTATCCGCGCATATACAAACATTTTTCAGTGTCCACTTTCTCCACAATCACAAACGTACAAACAATACGTCACCCACAACCGTAAACACTACGTCATCTAGCCTCTGTGTCATACCAAAATCCTACTTTATCCTGTCATCCCCTCTCTTACTTACGAAACCTTTTAAAAAGTCATTTCCTTCGCCGAAGCTATTACTATTCTAAAAGCCAACAGTCTTATCAGTCAGAATTCATACCAGCAGTGAACGTTGTTATGCTCTAGATCTTACAACTAGTTTAATAAAATAGTTTGTTAAAACGGTAGTTCTTTTTCTGCTTGTGTCTATTACAACTGAAATGCCCATTCTAATACGGTAGAACCTCGATTATCCGAACTGAAGCTAGTAACAAGATTACTCACGTTTCGCATACCTTTCATATAAATATGACAATTTTCTTTTAGAATATAAAATACGCTGCGGTATAAAATTAAGTGCACAGTGTCACTAATGATAATTGTAGTTTGTAACTGACATAGGATGACCACTCACCGGATGACCGCTGTTCGGATAATTCAGGTTCTACTGTGATAGAAATGGTCGCTATGTCGATGACTGAAAGTAACGGTAAATATTCTCTTTATTGCATCGAAGATGAACTACGGAAACGACATTACTCATGGGACGACCAGACGCTATCTTCGAAATGAAAATTTCCAACGGTCCCCGACAAATGCGCGAACGGTTCCGCACGTTTTCGAAATTTCTCTCTGTCCGCTATCGGAGGGGATCGGGCCGTGCAAGATGGCGGCCGGTGCACGTGCACTTTCGCCGATTCGACAGCGAGAGAAATTCTCGCGGAGAATTCGCGAGATCCCGCCACGATCTTGACAAGGACGAAGCGCAGCGAGCCGAATGCCGGCCGGTCTGCACGCTCACCGATCCTCAAGGTTGTCTAACTCGATCGGCCGTGGCGAGTGACACCGTAGAAATTTCAATCGTGCCCGTTTAAATCTGGAATGAAAGCCGTTCGAGGGCCAACCAGTTTTCTGGTGACCCACCGTCCTGTCCACGTACCGATCTAAAAACGGGATCGAGCGGAATAATCGAAGTGTGACAAAATCCCCGCTCGAACACGCTCGAAGCCCATGTACCGAGCGTGCTCTCGTAAATACGATTGATTCGTGTCGACGACTTTTCGTCTCGTCTAAAATAAATTGCAATAATAGAAACGTTCATTCGGACGAGACGATATTTGTTTTTTAGTCGAAGAGTCGGAAATTCTTTTGCTGTGGAGGTAAATACTTGCAGGACGCGAAGGTGGATCTTTTTGGATCAATTTAGAAAGAAATTATTTTTCCTAGTGTTGTGGAGGCTGCGTGAGAGTATAAAGACCAATAGATTGTACAGTAGGACACCTCGATCATCCGAACTGCAATCAGTAGACTGCGGATGTTCATGACATTTAATGTATACAAATTGGTGAATAATCGACATGTAATAACTTAACAAAATAAAAATTACACGATTTAAACATCTCAGGGAGCAAATGTAATCTTGTTGAAGTTTCATTTATTTTACTGCATTAACATAGGAAATATGGAAGTTTAAAAACGTATATTTGCATGAACATCCGCAGTCTAATAATCAGCAACAAAATGACTCACATTCTAACTATAGATATTCCGCATACAACTGTCAATTTTATGTTAGAACAGAAAATACATAGTCATATAGAATTAAATACACAGCGTCACTGATGATAATTTTAACTTGTAATTAACAGAAGATGATCAATTTTAGAATCATCGGAGTACTGATAATCGAAGTTCTGCTGCATAGATTAATTTCTGAAATCGTAATTCCCTTCTTTCAGCGCCCCGTGCATAATACTGTTTATGCGTACTCGAGCGATCTTGTCATTATCGTTAAAAGAAAATCTTTTTAACAAGTAAAATACTTATTTCAATTCACTTTTTTTCATTCTGTACATGTATTGCTGAAGCAAGTACCTTTACAAAATCCCCTATGCTGTTGAATTACTCTATTCATTTATGGTTAAGGAGTGCAACAAGGAAACTTTGTGACACGGTCACAGAAAATTGCTAATTTGAACTTACAATAGTTTTACTGAATCATGCTACGGAACCTACCTAAAACTGTAGGTCTCCTGGTTGAATGATCATAGCAGTCGATGCTTGGTTACGTACAAAGAAGAAGATTAACCGATCGTCAGCCCACGTTCTGAGATGACTAATAATTCAACTGAGGAAGGTCAGTTTATGGTTCGTCCAACTTTCGCTCCTCTGGGGCTTAATAGCAGCTACCAGACGTGTCGCGTGGTCACGTTTCCGAAGGATCAGATAAATACCAACTAACGACTCACAGGACGTGTAGCGAGTATTTTGGGCCTGGAGGAAATTTCACCCTGTTGCCAAATCTCCCGTCCGCGAGCTTCAAATGTTTTCAATCCACTCGATTCTTTGAACGACACATCTGGCGATTCGACGTCCTTTATTTGATGCTCTGTACGAGATGTCTCGCGACTCTGTTTATCAATATTTACAATTCAATGTCGTCCATCGAACGCTCTGTGTGTGATATCCCACGTCTGTATAGAGTGTATAATGTGCACTCGTTTTCACGCGGTGTTCCGTACTGTAGCAATGAAGGCTCGACGAATGAAGTAAAAAATTTGTCTACAAAATTTGTACTGCATTTTTCTCCTCTTACTGATAATACACAAGTATAAAATACTGAATAGTGCAATGAAAATATATGTGAGATATCTCGTTCAAAGCGTCAAATAAATGACATCGAGTCGCAAGATATCTCGTCCACCGATGCAAGGGGGTTAAGAAACCAGTTTGCAGTCATGTTCAGTGAAGGCAGTGATGGCCACAGGAGCTGTGGCCTTTCCCCACTCTAGGTCCATTCCCCTCGTATAGACTGCGATCTGTGACGATGATGGACTGAGAATGAATGAGGAGTGAATTAGAGGGAACTGAAACGAGGGGAATGGACCTAGAGTGGGCAAGGCCGCAGCTCCTGTGGCCATGACTGAGTAAAGGGTTCAAGATAGTTTAGTCTACTCATCCCACATGGACACTGAGGTCAGTATTTAATCAGAACACCTCAGATTTGAAAGCGATCAGTTAACCTCAGTTACAGAATAAATTAATAATCCAACCACCCAGGGTCATCATTTCTCAGATCAGTGGGTGGTCCTTCGATTTAGACGGCACACCGTGCAATACTCAAGCCTCTATAAATGTCCAAATTCAGTCTGTCGGTATCAAAGACTTAACATTTAACATTTACATTGAACAGTCTGATTAATAATGCATTTAACGACTTCTGACCGCGAAATGCTTTTCACCTTCTTCAACAAACAACACGTTCTTCGAGTTAAGTGACAGCGTTTTCAAGGAAGTATTCTATTATCACGGAACATTTCAGCGCGACACAAAAGAGGAGGCATGTTTTCGGATATCTGGGTCAATCGATTCTTAATTAAAATTATTGACGTTCCGCGTCACGAAGCTTATTCGACGGCCGACGTGAAAATATCGATATTCAATTTAATATTCGACCTATTAATGAGCCCGAACCTCATCCTTTGTAATTGTCGATTAAATTTCGCAACGGCGATCGACCAATAATGGCCTAATTAAACTGTTTCGAATGAAGGGCTTCCATGACCTTCGATGATATCGAACGCGCTATTTAAATGATTTCTTCATTATCCTCCCGATAAGAATCGATACAGGAAGCAATTATGTTTGCGTCTCGAAGATAATTACAAGTTTACCCGCGTAAACAGTAAACAACGATAATAATCATGAGGAAACGCCGGAGAGATTAAGTGGAGCCACGATTACATGAAAATATCCTATGATGAATTAAAAGTTAACTCCCGCGCCAACCGGTGCGCAAATATCAGATTGCAACATCATAAAATGCCAATGTCGTTCGTGCCGCTCGTAAACTTAACTGCTACATCGTTCGATAATCGATGCCGAAGTAACGATAATTATCTCGTAAGTGCAGCCGTCTGGCTTCGACTTCCTTTAGAAGCCAACTAAATTAAAATGTTACACTTATCTTGAAATAGTAATTCTGAAATATTTAACGGTTTGTTAAAAAGGAGTATTCAGAAGTTGCAGAATACATAGTACATACTTCAAACTACATAGGCAATCTGGGTCGTTGACCCCATTTTTTCTGCACTTTCCTTCAAATCCCAAAATTTTTTCATATTTTTCGAAACCCTGGAACGGTAAAAAAATTCGGTTTGGACATGAACGACCCAGTTTGCATACGGAGGGTTAATAAACTGAACAAAAAATTTCCAATAAGCATGAGTAGAAAAATGCATATTATCTGAGCTATGAAGAATTGTACGTTGAAAAATTGTTAGGAAAATATTGTAAAATTAAACTTATAACTGGCACTGTATTGAGATTTCCATCTATGTTCGTCAGACATTTTTTACTTACTTTATTAAGCACTATTTACCTTGCAATTCCTGAAAACTTTTTTAACAACCTCTACACAGAAAAGAATCAACGAACTTTGAATTAGGAGAAACTTTGAAATCGGACGAAATCGTGAATTTCAAAATGATCGGCTTTGATAGATAGGTACGAAGAACGCTAAAGGAAGCATAGAATTATAAAAAATTATTGGGTAGCATGGTCTACTAACTATTTAATAGGACGTTGGTCACGAATCGACTTTCTCCAGGGAGGACCGGCCTTGGCAAAGCGAACTGGCTACATTTCACGATACATTTCTCTCGATTTAACATACCCACACACACGCGATGACTAGCCATTTGGTTACGGTAAAACCTGATGTCTTATGTAAATATTCGTTGTCGAATTGTAATGCCACTTTCACGATCAATCGGAAATTCCGGCAGGGACGTGCGCCTTTAATACCGGAAATTGCTAAGAGATTTAATCGATGAGAGCGATTATACAGTGAAGAAGCTTATCTTAAGTTTTTAATTATAATACTACGTTGAATTTTGTCTGGAAGTTGAGGAGAATATTATACATGAATTTAATAACTTTTATCGACGATTGCCGTGATGCATTTCAAGTAA
Organism: Macropis europaea; assembly: GCA_916610135.2. Classification (NCBI taxonomy): domain Eukaryota; kingdom Metazoa; phylum Arthropoda; class Insecta; order Hymenoptera; family Melittidae; genus Macropis; species Macropis europaea. The sequence goes on along the minus strand of OU744345.1, from coordinate 15,046,423 downwards.
AATATTACGAAGCGTTTATTAATTAAAGACGTATGATAAACAAATAGTCGGTTAACGGTCTTTAACGGATATCAGTATGTTTCTTTGAGAAAACTGCCATTTTTACATCGATAATATAAAAATCTTAGAAATTTACGTTGTAGCCTCTTCATGAAGACTGTCTTTTTTTAGGACAGAGATGGCCAACCGGAGCAAGGCCTGGCTCCGCCCTACTCCCACTCTACGTCCCTTCACTCTTTTGCTGTTTTGAGATTAGCAAGGTTTTGCAATTTAAAGTTTCTAAAGGCATTATTGTTGACTATGCAGAAATTTATATTATATTCGTTGCCTTTAATGCTTGTAATCATTTTTCTACAGACGTTAACGAGTGAACCATTTTTCATATTAGTATAGCGACTAAGGCACCTTCAGAATTAACGTTATATTGGAACTAAAGGCTATAAGGCTTTAAGTACCACGTACTTCATAAATTCGTGTAGTCATAAATAATTCATGTAACACATTTATTATCAAGGTAATTCCTCGTCATGAGAAATAACAGCTATTAAATCCCCGGAAATTCCAGTTTGTCACAAACTTTTAAATAATTACTTTTTCTGCTTTTAACGTTGCCATCTTGGCTGCACATTTCATAAATATGCTGCCTTTTTCTATTCCATTGCGTACAATTCTAATAAAATTCTATTACACAATGTAATCTATCTATAACACAATTTTTGCAAAGTCGACTTACGCCATTTTCAAAATAAATATATTTAGAATTCTAGTTAATATCTAAACTTCTATTGAGCAAATATCAAGAATTTCGAGATGTACTGACAATAAATTGTCTGTCGTGCAAAAATTGTCGGACATTTCACTTTGCAGCTGTACCTCGAAAAGCTTTTAATAAATTCAGATTTACAAATACAGTCATACCCTGGGATTTACGTACTAATTGGTTCCAGAGTAGCAGACGTAAGTCGGGATAAACATGATGCACGTACATACGTATTAATATTTAATTAGATTAAGAAGTAGCTTCTCCTTTAAATAAAACTGACTAACGAGGAAAAGCTCAACGCATGTATGTTCATAATTAAAATATACCGATAGTCACACGAAAAAAACATACATACATATATCTATTGCACATATACAACTTTATAAAAATAATTTTAATTATCAGATGTTTGTTTCATGAATTCTGTTCGTTGATGTTTATCGAAGCGACTTCTTTTCGAGTAGAATTTCTTGATAAATCTTCACTTATGTATCTTCAAGACTAGTTCAACGAGAACTAAGCATATGAACTATGGGGCTATATACAAATGCCTATCTCGTGAATAACGCAAATCGGGAGAACATAAATCGACGGATTAGTGTACACTTAAAAAATGAGAGGAAAGCGCACAGATTTCACTTTTATCTTCTCTACGAGTAATTTCTCAATCTTCTGCAATTTAAAATTCTCAGAAATCTTTCATTTACAAAGTGACGATGAAAAAAGTACTACCCGGAATCGTTTGCACACTTATGTACATGACGGACTTACATTAGCGGAGTTCGTCTAAACTTTCATACGATGATAACGATCGACGATCGATCCAGTGACATCAGCACAGGCAGACGGGTAATTCGTTTAATTCATCGCGAGAAACTTTCCAGGGAGGATGACGCGAACGGTTAATTAAAGGGCGGGCTCGAGGCAACACTCGAACTCCATTCTGGCGAACATAATTCCCGTCTTTCGAAGCGATGACTCGCACGAGAAAGCGTGGCTCCTCGAGATTCGATCGTGCTCAGTTGAGCTTGCGGACTGGCAAACGATCGCCTAATAATGCCCCGTTTTGTCTGCAGGTGCTTATCAACGTCGCGCAGATCCACCAGTTCCAAGTCCCTTGAAACCACTCGCAGCATATTGCCTTGACAAGTACGCGCATTGCAGTGAAAACACTGATATGCGTGTGTGCACGAAATCGAGTACAGGTAACCCTCGTACAACGCGGTAATTTGAAAACGTGCATTTGCTGGAACACGGTCTTAAAAATTGTACTGTAAGATTGCGAGTACTTCTGGCCACCGATTTTCCTGAATTTTATACAGTGTTAGTACTTTATACATACTGTATTGCCTTAAAATGGTAAAACCCACTAATCAATCATTTTTAAAAAGTTACATGTGAAATATTTGATGAATACTTTAAATATATGCCTATTATCCTGCTTATTGAGATGTAGGTGTAGCTGAGTTGGTGAAGTGTAAAATTTCTAGACAGGGATAATTTAGATTCAATTTCTGTTGAATGCACGTATTATGTTTTATTGTATTTTTCAATTTTTTAACCCTCATCCGTCCCTCATTTTTCCAACTTAATTTGTTCCATGGTGTCAAGTTGACACTACGGTAAAAAATTAATGTAATGCAAAGATAAATAGTTAAATTTGTAGATTCTATTACTGAAAATATAAAAGTTAAATATTTATTCATGCAATACAATCAGGCATGATATTACTCGTACTGTTCATATATAATAAATCAATGTGCAAAACATACTGCTGCTTTATATTTATTGCATTTTTGTGAGAAAAATGTGTCAAATTGACACAAGAAACGAATTAGGGTTGAGAATTTTTGTTCAATTTTCTAATAAAATGGAATAAAAAATTGTTATCGAGGTAATGAAATAAAATAGGAGGCCATATGAAAATCTAACATACTACATAATTTTATATATATTTTATGTCCTATGTATTTCTGCGAATTACATGTTCCGTTACGTTATATAAAATATTATCATAGAGTTATTAATGTAACAATTTTAATTCTTAAATTGAAAAATATTTAAAAACATTGAACAACAAAATAAAAAAGCAGAAAATCCCCTCAATTTACTACGCTGTATATTTAATCCCTTCGAGATCCTCGAAAATTCATATCGCATTGCCTTGACAAGTGTATAATAACCATTGTGATGCCGCTGATCTCTTCCCCTCGAGGAACAAACATTCTTTTCGTTTCTTCTGCTCCTCTTCGTTTGGGCTTGCAAGGTTACCTTGTTTCCCCCCCCATGAACGCGAAGTTGGGCGAACGTCGTGTTGGATGACAGGTTTTCCCAGTGAAAGCGAGTGTTTTTACGTTTTTGAAAAAGATAAGACCGTTTGCAGGTTGTTTTTCGATGGCGAGTAATTTCTCTCAGGAAAAGAAGCACGCGAACGCGAAGCTGCTGTATGTTCAAACCAGTAATCAATGGGATTGATTGATTTGCTTTCTCTCACCTGAGAGATCGCGGTGAAGAGGAAAATTGATGATTGTAGTCTTTTTGATTAATTAAAGTTCGTTTAGTTTAGGATCAGTAACATGAGTATAACAAAAAAGTCCTCTTTTCCCAAGAAAATCGAGATTAGCTTAACGTTTTGGGAAGAAAGGATATTACTTCTTATTGTAATAGTATTGTAGAGCCAATGCAATACGCTGGGACGCTGTCAACTTTGAATATTGCAATTTGATTTGACAAAAGTATTCAGATGACCGTGCACAGGTATTAAATGACTACTATAAAGAATATATGTTCGCTCTACTTCCTGTTACACAAGCAAATACGTCAATAAATTCTGAATTATACTATTATTATATTATACTGTTCTATGCTATTCTATTTATTAACAAAACAAAAAATTTCTGAAGTATTAAAATTACACTCTGTCAACATTTAAAAATCGACAAACAGCCCGTATACGCTTTCTCTATCAATTAATTGCAGGTTATTACGTAAAAATTTATGATTCATTAGAACACAGAAAAAAAAGTTCTGTGTGGTAATCTCAACGTTAAATATTGATTAAGTAATTTGCGTTCCGTTTAATGTTGCCTCAAAGAAACTTTTGAGCGGATCTGCACGCGCTACTTTAAACAGGGCGGAGCAGTAATTACGGCAGGTGTAAATCGTTCGTATGCTTAATGAATGCTTGCACGGAGGCGGAAAATCTGGAGCGGCTTTCGTTTAAGATCAAAAAGAGAAGAAACACGCGAAGAAGCGTGTGTGTTGCTGCAAGAAACGCGAAATACGTTACGTAACGAAATTTCCATGGTTGGGTTACATAGTTCCGAGAGAAAACGCGAAAGTAACGCAAAGGCGGAAGAACATCGGAAAGTCCGATGTTGCGGTTTTCGAAGACGCGAAACTGCATCTCCAAGAACATCAAAGCGAAAGGAACAACAACAACGGAATCTCTTGATAGAAAACAGAATTTCCTCTTCATTCGAGCGAAAACTTTGATATCGCAAGGTTTCTAATTGAAATTTAACGCACTTACGTATAATGCGAGTACTTATATTCTCTCCGCGTTTTACAGGGAAATGCAGCCGGACTTTTCCCTTTTCTGCGAAGTTTTCTATTTAGCCGAGGCTCAAAGCTTTGGCGGCAGACTTTGCATAATCGTCGCAGATTTCCTGAAACGCTCGGAATTTTAAAAACTGAGGACAAGTTTCACGGAACCCGATCTACATTCTTCATGAATTTTCTTTGTTGAGAAAGAAATGTTTTTGGATGGCATTATCTCATGATAAAATCGTGAGATAAATAAATATGACGTGGGTAGCGATGAAAAAAGAGTCATCAGGTGAGGATTATTGCTTCTGGAATCTGTTCAAGTACGATATTATTTTGAACATCCTCTAAAATAACTTCTTATTTTAAAAACAAAATACGAATTTTCATATTCTTTACAATTTTTTGTATTCAAGGTCTTCTGAAGGTCACTGAACTGCTATGTAACGCTTATATATATAAATGAACTGTGTAATTCCATTCTGAAAGAACTGCAGAGGAGTTTCTTGAATTCATTTTCATAAAACACGTTTCCCTTATCTAAGAACTGAAAATATTATCCTACAAATATTCTACTCCAGAGAGCTTTTCTAATTTGGAAAATACACACGCAGTCTCCATAACATATATTCCAGAAACAAAAGAATAAATGCTATGCACTATTCTAAACATCAAAAGTAGCCATTGAGTCTTTGTGTTCATCATAAACGTCAATAGAATTTGCAGTGGAAATTACTTTACCAATAGGAAAATAACAAGTTGACACTTATGTGTAAAATTTGAGCAGTTCTTGTGAAAACCTGGATAAATGCATTTAAAACCACATTAGTGGAATCTTCCTAGGTCAATTTATCTTTACTGTACGGAAATCAATTGAAAAAATTTTAAATATAATTTAGCAATTCTTAAATGTAGAAAACGAAGAAAAAGTTAGGTGCCCACATAAGGGTTAAATTGAACATTCAAAAACTTCTTTGTCTATGAAACAAGTGCACGTATGTAGAAGAGTTACAAGAAAAAAAAAAATAACATTACGGAATAGGAACTAAAATTTTGTAATGAATTTCTCATTGCTCATTGAACGCGGCAGACAATGTGACCAACTCTGCTCCACGTACAGTTCATAAATATTCCCAGCAAGTTAGATAACCTAATGATGTTCCTAATTTGTAATTGACACAGCATTACTTCGAGTATTTGTTCTTCTGTATGTGACGTTGTTCAGATAATCGAAGTTCGACCGTAGCGCAATAGAGGAAAAGGGGCTAATTGGTCCCCGGCATAATCGTCCTGCTAGTTAGCCGGTTGGTGTGAAGTAGCCTATCGAGAGAAGAGTTCTGGCAAAGGTTGAGGAGGGTGGTCCCCAGACGAGAATGCTAATGCAAGTCCTAAAGACTACTCTGCAACACCCGCCGATGTGTTTTAGGTCGGATTATCTCGTGCAGAGTTCTCCTCCATCTCGGTCGCAACGCCTCCAACAAAGACTGCATAACACTCGAATTATGTTACTCTGGTGGAGGTACACGGGCTCACCCGCGCAAGAAGTGTAATTAAGAGCAGATCTGGCTCTGGTGAGCTCCGTTTTGCCGTCTACCGTTTGTAAAATCGCGTTTCACCGCGAAACGTAAATACCGGTCGCTCCAAATCGCGTGTCGGATATGTAATTACCGACACGGAGGAAATTAATTTTTGGAACGATATCTAACCTTTCCACATTATTTTCTTATATTTTGAACATAAATCATAATGACTTCCAATCTTTCCATATTATCTTTTTCTTATACTTTGAATAGATCTTTAATTTTAAATATAAAAAACTGACTTCTTCGTTCATTTTTCTCAAAGGACACTATTTATAGTAAAGTTAAATTACTCTAAAGCTAATTTATCATATATAGCGCATTTTTAGATCTATATGCGATCATCGATTCCACGAGTTACATTTTTTGCTGATCTGGACTACAGTGAGACTACAGTCCAGTCTCCTACAAGGTGAGCCACTTATAATTATCGTCTCGAATTACTCGTAAACTACTCGTCGTGCTTAATAATATTTCATACAAAAGTCAGATCAGAGATGGCCATCCGGAGCTACGTCTGGCTCTGCCCTACCTCCGATCTGCGTCCATTCAATTCACGTAATAAGAGAGTTGAGATATAATCTTTAGATGAAACTGGTGTCATATATAACAAAATAATTATTTTTATTACGTCACTGTTTCTTTAGAAACCGTATTTATCGACATTACCGATGTTTTCGACGTCATACCCAGATCACAACCTACGTGAGGGGAATGGAGGCAGAGTGGGGGTAGACTGGAGCCAGGCCTTGCTCCGGATGGTCATCTCTGAGTTAGATGATTCCAACGACGTATACAATACAGTAATTAATGATTTTCTAATTTCTTTATATGTGAGAGTGACTATGAAAATGGTCTAAGTCAAAAATTTAAAAGAATTGAATTTATCATTTGTTTCGTGGTATATCCATTATTTATCTCTTATTTTGTGTTACATTGATGTTATGCTACAATAATATGAGTAGTCGTAAATTAAACCGAAAAAGTCAAAGTATCTCGAACCGAAAAACATATGACTTTGGCCACCTTCATAATCGCTAGCACAATATCGAGGTATGAAAGTCGACGTCAGTTTTTTTCAATGGAACATTCTATATTTTTAGATGAAAATCAACAAAGCATCAAACATCCAATAAAAAATGTATTAGTGTATTAATTTTAAGGTCGATATCCGTTGAGATATTTGTAACAGTGTCCTGTACATCTATAACATCAAATCTACAACTTTTGACAAAAAATATATATCAGAGTGCAGTCTGTGGTAAAAAATTCAGGAAAAGTAGACCTTTTAATTGATGTCTACTTTAATATAATTTATGCCGGTTTGATCGCTGTGTAAAAGTAGAGCTGAATTTGTTCGTTTTGTAAAAGTTGCATCTGCATTTTACACCATGAAATCGCTCATTGATAACACAAGTTGTAAAACAAACATGTCGCTCGAAATGTGAAATCTGTAGCATTTAATAGATTTTGCACTCTACTTCACATATTTTCTCTTAAAATAATAATTACCTTATTTAATACAGGTCATTGCAGTACGTTCTTTTCTACATTATCGAGGAACAGAATATTTCATTATTCCATGATATGCTTAAATTATATTATTTAAAATTAATACGAGAACTGAAAGGGATTTGACTAAATTACATTTATAAATCTTTTAATCTAGGAACTAAATAACATTTGTCATTTCAATAATTTATAATTCGCCATTTCAAAAGCAGCAGTAATATATTAAATAAAAGCTTTTCCTGAATATGTTAAAATTAAATACTATTTAACCTGGTTCAGAAACCTCTCACAATTATAATGCAGTATATGACTGCCTTCTGATAGTATGTGCCCTAAATTTCAGTCATTCTATACATAGAATAATATCTCATAAATATTACAGCATATAACCATTTCCTGGCATTTCAGTACCTTTCTCCTCCAACGGTCTATAAAATGTACAAACTTTATGCCACAGACACTATTGATTTCCATTCTCTTAATAATCATAATTCTTCTTTCTGTAAATAACATATTTCATTACATGTGCATCTTGTATGATACGGAACGTATACAAGACCGAAAATGTCTCTGGTGTTATAAGCTGTTTACTGTACCCTAACTTTCTGTCATTCTACATGACAGTACATCACGTATATAAGTAATAAGCTTTAATAGTTATAATGCAGTGTTCTACTATCTTCTGATAGCTCAGTAGACACCCTATAGCGGTTCATTAATTACATAAACATTGTAGCACAGCCAATATTAATTTTTGTTCTCCTAATAATCATAGTCGTTGATTCTATAAACAGCATATTATTTCATTTTATATGAACCCCATACACTGTGGAACACATATAAAACAGATTATGTATTCCCTTCACGTTGTAAGGGGATCTAAAGCTAACTTTCAAGCATTTAGTACATCTAATGACCTCTCCTAACTATAATGCAGTATACGACTATCTCCTGGCAATACAGTAGACTCCCCTATTATGTTCAGATATCTAACTCTGACCATAACGATCTGTAAGTTATATCAGTCATAAAGCATACATACTATTGATTTTCGTGCCCCTAATAAGTTGTTTTTTATGTAATATGTATAAATGACATATTATTTCATGTTAAATGAATCTTGCACTATACGGAGCATATACATGCAACAGAACATGCTTCTCATGTCATAAAGATTTCCACTCTGTTTAACAGTCCATTTTATACATATACAGGATGTTTAAAAAGGTTGGGTCAAGCTTCAGGGGCACGTAGTGTTCATCAAAACAAAGGAAAAAGTTTTAAGGACATGGGTCCGAATACAATTAGTTTCCGTGTTACAAGATGTTTCCATTACTTATAAAATACGTTGATGTATAGTACTAAACAGTTTATTGGTAGGGTGGCAACGGTTTGGAAAACCTTCTGGATACAGGCATCCTGTTTGTCTAGCATTGCCACTTGCTTTACCGTACATGAAATGCATATCCACCATTTCATAATTTGTGTAACAGAGAACCATAATTATTAAATAATACAGAAGTAAACAGAAGAATAAACGTCTTGTAACTCCGAAAGTAATAATACTTGGATCCATGTTCATTCAAACTTTTCTATTTGTTTTGATGAGTACTATATACCCATGAAGTTTGATCCCAACTTTTTTGAACATCCTGTATAAATACAAATTCAATCAAATAAACAAAGTATTCGTTTTTGGTCAAATTAGTTCTAAAATCTGACGCGGAATTTCTCCAATTAACTGGTTCAACTATTACCATTGCCAGTGAAAAATGGCGCATCCTCGGCTTTTGAACGATGGTGTACGGTGCTAATTCCTACGAGATGCTCACGGTTCTGTGTACGGTAACGTTCTTGATAATGCGAAGTGTTGTAATTTTAATAAGGGCACCGTCGACGAGCACGCGTTACCGCCCGTGGCAGAGCTTTTGTTCTTAGCCGGGCTAATTTCAACGGGCAAAACTGTGTAACCCTAATTAAACCGACGGCATTTAAATTTCGCGATTGCGGCCAAAAGCGACACTCCGCTGCTACGCGACCCTGCATTTCACCTATACACAATGCATCCTCGCCGGCGAACCGGGTTAATTAGCGTTTATAGTAACGAACGAACTTCAATTTCGCGAGAATCGTATAAACTGATTAAAAGTTTGTAATCGCTCCGGAGAGTCGAAAGTCGTGGAACACCCATTGGGGTGTGCGTCATCCACCGATGACTAATCGAATCATTATGTACAACTTTTACGAATAGACTCAAACGCGGACGTAATTTCAGTTTCGCAATAATCGAGCCACTCATCCTCGAACGCGATCCTGTCATTGTTATTATCAAGGGAATGTTCTAAGATTTTTCCGCCAAATTATACGTCATAGTGTTAAACGCGGACGTAATTTCAGTTTCGCAATAATCGAGCCACTCATCCTCGAACGCGATACTGTTATTGTTATTTACACGGAATGTTCTAAAATTTCTAAAATTTTTCCGCCAAATTATACGAGTGTCATAGCGTTAAGCGCGAACGTTATTTAAATTTCGCAATAATCGAACCACTCGACTCCAACGTGATATTGTGTTCTTATTTATTATTTAAACTGGGAGCACCGTTATACTTCGTATAACAATATAAATAAGTATAGAAATGTTAAACGCGGACGTAATTTAAATTTCGCGATAATATGATCGCGATTTTGTATTCTTATTTGTTATTTAAACAGGGAGCTCCCGTTACATTTCATTGTATGAGTATAATAACGTGAAACATGGGCGTAATTAAGCTTGGCAATATTTAAGCCACTCGACCTCGAACGCGATGTATGTATTTTTATTATTTATACAGGTTTTCCAAGAATTTTCTGTTAAATTATATTAGTACAGTAATGTTAAACGTAGACGTAGTTTAATTTCCGCAATAATCGAGCCCCTTGATCTCGAACGTAATATGTACTGTATTGTCATTATTATGTATGCAGCACGTTACAAGATTTTTTTCCTGACACTTGCATTTTCCTTTCTTAAATTATAGAATGATCGACACGAGGAAAATGAGCACAGCATTATCCGAATTTTTTGTACTGTATGGTTTATTTAATTGTATCTACAGCCTTCCCATATTTTGCAATAAATTTTCATGCTCGTTAAACATTTTGTTTCGACCCCCAGTATTCACATAAATCGCTTGCAAAATAATTTCCCCTTCAATAACGAAATAAAAAAACAATAAAACGATCCATTATTTAAAGCCGCCATTGTTTCAACGAAATTGGTATTTTCTACATTTCCAGACAGCGATATCGAAAAACAAAATTAAACTGGAATTCCAAATCAAATTTCGCGGCGCCTGCAATAAACTATACCACGAAAGCCTTTTCCGATTAACGACACCTGAAATGACGATACATTCGATAAAACCTCAAAATCGAGGATAATCCGCGAGATATGCGGTGAAAGTCGACCGTTAAGAATGGTTTCGAAACTACACGTTTGGAGACCGAAACGAAAAAGGGAAAAGAAAAAGAGAAAAGGAGTAATGCGTTTGCAAAGTGAAATCCGTTTATCGCGGGTACACTTGTTTACAGGCCTACGCGTGCAATATTGGGATAGAAATCTCTGGTTTGTCGTTCTTATTCTCGTACTTCCTGGTGGAAACGTGCAACGCTCATGCCCGCGCAATACGAGCACAGTGTTTTCGAACGACACATCACGTCGACTTTCGTTGTAATCCGCTTCGCCGGATTATTTATCAGAACAAGACACGCGAGACGTTGCTCGCGGCTCGAACATAATCTGATAATCGATTCGAAGAGTTCACACCTACCTGCATTCTATTTTTAATCACTTTGGGATATCGATTAAAGCTGAACCAAATGATTTAATTTTCTTTCGGTCAACGGCGTTCCCACGTAGAAAGCACTGACTCCCGTGTACATGTGTTTTCCAGCTTTTCCTTTCATTGGGTTGAATCATAAATAACTTCCGACAAATAATAGATTTTTTATTTTTAAATTTAAATAGTTTATCTATGCAATTGATATTAGTTTCATGTTATAAGGTAAACAGCCCTGGAGCTTAGACATGCTGCAGAGGTGACAGACATTATTCTTTAATGAATTGTTTAATAAATTGTAGAAGACTGACTGGAAGTTTTGAGTGGAATTTATGACTCAACCTAATGCTTGCACAAGTTCCTTTCTTGACGGCTATAAACACTGATGTCGTTCACTTAAGTTTTTTAAAACAAAGTAGACAAAATTATGTAAAACACTGTTATTATGCTTATATTTTTGACACTAGGGACAGTAACATGAACCTCTCGCACGAATAGAAAGCAACAAAAAGACGCACCACTGTCAACGATTCCTTGACCTCTGATGAACTTAGTCGCGCCTAAATTGCAATGTTGCCAAAACGTTGGAATCACACATGCTACCGGACACGGTTTGTGTGTACCTCGCAGTCTCTATCAGTAATAATCTGTTAATCCGGTCAGGTATTTTGTATATAGAGTGGCAAATTGAAAGTATGAGATAATATTCCTAAAATATTGATCTAAAAAAGATCCACGTTCTTAAAACAGTTTTAACCCATTATTTGCCAACATTTTTTTTAGAAAATTTTTATGTAATTCTATAGATTTGAGTTGTCCTTCACCGGATTTAATAATCTTAAATACGCACGATCCCCTAATGGAGCATATGGCAGTGAATGGGTTAAGAATTCCACCTGGAAAAAAATCATCTTCCTCACATGACACCACCATAGATAACAAATAGTCCCTAAAAAAGAAACACGTCATAGCCTCGTAAAATTGGATAAACGGTAGTTTGTAACATTTTTAATTGTTCACCCTGTGTATGTCTGTGTTATTTCTGTCTCATTGCGCGTTTATTATAAAATGAAGAATAATCTGACATTTCTGAGCAGGGTAATCTCTCGAGCCGTGTGCATTGGTAAATGTAGCTGCGAATTATTCAATATAAGCCGCTTGTGACACGCAATTCATCCGTTAAGTTAAATAGAAATTTCGGAACTCGGTGTTTGTCAGAGGCTACGAAAATACGTCCAATGGTCTCCTGTTACAATACGTACGCTGAATTAAACTTTGGATAAACATTTGCTCGGCCACCGGCTGCCACTTGTACGGCTTCCACATAAACGTCGTGAGTAAATGGGAAACCCTGCTGTGTCTGTTCGTCACTGACAATAAGAAGCTCAATAAAAATCGTACTTCATTCAAAGAAGGGGAAATGTATCGAGTACGCATGGTACTTGATATTATACCAACGAATGCAAATGGAATATTTCCATAAATATATTATCGAACATATTACGATAAGTATATTAAAAATAGCACCATTAGTACAAATATTTGATAGTTAATCTGCGGATATTCATCAGTTTTAGTACGTGGAAGCATGTAGACTCATTTTGAGAAATTACCAGAATAAAAAATATACTTTATGAAATATTTACAAGGAGGAATTGTTTTTAAATCGAACCATTCTTTATGTGTACTGCTTAAAAATATTAAAAATTAAATACATATGTATATGTAGTGTTATACGTATCTGCAGTCGACTGATGTTTTTTACTTATAATGTGTATAATTAAATAAACTGGTCCATCCAAAATAAGGCAGATTAACAAGAATAAATTATTTTTTCACAGATGTCAATTATCTTTCGTTTGAGTATTGTTTCAGTATTTTGCCCTAACGCGTTCTGTATCCCAGAGAAAAATACTGTAGCCAGTCAGACGCATTACAAAAACTAATGATAAGTCCCTTAGAAACGGTTAGTATTCGAACAGAGGTTCACTAAAAATTTCTTATCTTTTCCATAAAATTAATTACAGTTCAGAATTATTTCATGCGTGAAATATCGGTGACCTACGTGACACGTCCGGCGTGAAGTCGCACAGAAGCGAACTTCGACGTCCCATCTTGTAGACGTTTTATGGACACGTTTCGTGTCGCGAACGAGCACGAAATAACAGAAAATGGATGTTATCTGGCTGCACCCAATACGAGGATGCATCGTTGCGCATTATGCACTCTGACGAACAATTATTAATTCCTGCCAAGCGTCGAGGAAACGGCGAAATAATACAGTGGGTCAGGCGGCTGACAGATAATAAACAGATATCGGGAACATTCGCAATTTCGTCGCTATTTTATGCGATTAGGATCCTTCTGGCGTATGCGTTCACCGTAAAACGCGTACACAGTTAAACGGAGTTCAATCAATGTGCGAAATTGCATCACGGCTCCATACACGCGTTACATTCATAATCGGCTCGCGAATATTATCGATTTGATAAATCGATAACACCGACGGACGTATTAAACGAAATACAATGTCACGGTACGAAACTGCACAAAAGACTGTTGAACGATGATTTTTAACAAATAGGTTTTGTGCTGAATATTCATAAATTAATTTTTCCTGCCGTTCTGGAGCATGTTGACATTGACATGTTGCAATAAAATGAAATGAAAAGCAAATTCGTATTTATTGTATAATCAATATCCAGTTCTGTTATTTCAGATAATTGTACTATAAAAATAATACAAATACTTCGGTTTAAAATATATATCAGAATTCTTTTCATACGATAGTAAAATAAAAATGAATCGTATTAAATTGAACGATAAAATATTTTTGTTAATGTAGATGAAAAAATGAACCTATTTCATCCTCCAAATGCTTAAAAAATGCACATTTTAGTGTGCTTATATTATGAAATCTACAGCTTGCACGAATTGAAACGTGGCAAATTCAATAAACAGCCGCAGTCTACAGTTGTTTGGAAACAATTGAAATGTGTATGAATCGACACGATCTTCCGATCACGTTCTACACGTGCTGTTTAAAGTGCTTTCCAGAATCGATACTACCTCTGCACTTTTCTTCGTGACTTTGCCTCCCTCCAACCTCTGCAAACACACCTGCATATCTGTTAATTTCCGAACTGCCGCGGGCCAAAGAAAACTTCCGAGCGATACGGAACGAAACACTGCAAACAGTTTTGACACACTTCCATCGGGCTAACGGAGGCACGAAATGTTTGCGATTCGAACGGAGGAATAACGTTCGATCTATTGAAGAATCATTATAATACGTGAATTTTTACAATCATTCTTTCGTAATTAAACTTCTACAGTTTAATGTTACACTAACTTCTTTGGTTCTTTCTTTTTAACTTTTGTATTACTCGTCATTGTTTTAACTAATCGCAGTATTTCACTTATTGAGTTTTAATCTATTTTATATTCAACATTTTAAAATATCATTTATAATCTCGTGATAGTATTCTTCAATTAGAAGCACAGCTTATTAGATCCTTTATTTTACATAATAATCCTCAAGGTTACGATTAAACTTGTAAATTTACTGCCAAATATGTTAAATGCTACACTCCGTGATAAAACTATGACATACACGAAAATTGAGGAAAATATTATTTAACTGAGGAATTTCTTCTTCCTGCATTCATACCGTTATTGTTTACATCATATAGAAGCACGCTTCACAGTTGTACCAAATACCGAAGGCTGCAATTCCAAGAATTTAGACGACGAATGTAAACACGTTGTTTTCTCCGCGACAGAACTACGAGACAGTTTAAACGTGCATTTTTAAAAAAGTTTAAAGAACGAACTACTTGAAAGAAGTTAGTTTCACCTTCATAGTTTAATAAATTCGAAGTTGAAGACATTTGTCAATTTTTTTATTCAGTCAGAGACTAGAATGGTACCAATAGCTGTTAAAATAAAGGATTTTCGTAAAATTAAGGGTGAAAATGATGCTTCTATACAAATTCTTGTACTAATTATAATTTGTTATATCTAGACTGCGGATCTTGATACAATTTACCATACTTATACATGTGCGAGATGTACGTGTTATAAAGTAAGTAAAATAAACAATACATTTTGTAACATTTAAAGCGTAAAATATAATTTTGTCGAAGTTTTATTCCTTCTGCTATATTAAAACAAAAAATACTGATGTCTAAAATTGTGCATTCCGCAACAAAACTATAAGACGTATACGAAAATTGAGAATTCTGTTTAACTCAGGAATTTCTTCTGCCTTCATTCGTACTGTTGTTGTTTACTTCACGCAGAAGCACACCGCACAGTTCTACGAAATAGCGAAGGCTGCAATTCTAAGAATTTAGGCAACGAATGTAAACATGTGGTTTCCTCCGCGACAAAGCTACAAGAGAGTCGTTATTTGTTACCGAAATCAGAAGGCAGTAAGAAATTATACGTGTGATATTCACTGCAGCAATGAGTTTCATATTATTTGGTGTGTAATCCTATGAAAATTGCTAGTTCTAATATTAAATATACAGTAAAATAGAACGTGTTTTGTTTGTTTATTTTCGTATTGGTCGGTCGGTTGAACGACAACGCTTTTGTCATTATGCGATATCTAATTAGGACATAGCCTAAATTTTCTTTATGAATTTAAAATTTATTAAACAGCAAATAAACGAATATATTTGTGTGACTTATTTTGCAATCAACAACCAAAATATGATTTTATGAGTGCTGATTTATTTTCAATTTGACATGTAACATTTAAAAATAATTAATAAATATTTTATAAAAACGAAATTTTAAAAAATAAATCGTGCAATTAATTTATGAATATGTTTCCTCCCGTTTGAAATTAAATAAATAAGTATTAATACTACAGAATTTTCGTAATGCACGAATATGTTCGGGTAACGGTGTATTATAAATGTTATTTTGGTTACACCTGCTTTAATTGTACGTAGGTTTCTCAATAAATTAATTAAAATAAATGTACATAAAAACTTCAGAAAAATAGCACAAGCTCCATTTCTATTCAATATAAAATAATTTGAACAAAAATTTAGTAACTGTGCAGAAAACAAAAACATTAACTTTTTTATAACCAGTTACAATTTAAGTTTCGATAATGAGCAATTTCATAAAAAAGTAAAGCGTACAGAAAATCGGGAGACAATGGCTACGGAATTATTAGTAAGCCCATGTCAATGGATATCTTGAAAATAAAGAATTTCCCACGGTGAATTATTGTATACACGCGCGGGTAATTAATACGTACCATTAAATCTTGTGTCGTCATCGAGTATCTGCTCTTTTCGCGTATAGATCAACGGAACGAACGCAATTAAACAATTTGCTGACAAACGGTCGCAATAAAGTTGGAAGAAAAATCGCGATGCAATAGTTTACGGGCAAACAGTCCGCAAACATTTAATTGGACGAATGTCGAGCAGGGCGAGGGGTCCGGGCAGACAGGGGATGGAAAGAAGAGGGGCAGGAACGTCGAGCAACAAATAAAACTTATCAACAAGTCGGCGCGGCTGTCGTTGCATCTGAATGCAATCGACGGCGCACGAGGATTTGATTGGATAGGTCGCTCGATTGCATATTGCATCGGACAAATATCGAAATCCCTTGCGCTCAATTAAAACCACGACAGGGTCTGGCTGGAATATCGAATTCGCGGAGTTTAAATCGACGGACAAAAAGAGAAACAAAGGGAAAGAGAGGGCTTGGAAAAGGGCAACAACTTTGTTAATAAAACAAAAATGGAGCACGCCATACATCATGTAATTGTATAATTAATCTGATCTCTCCTTTTTCGATCTTCGCTCACACGCACCGATATGATTCATTCAAAATTTTTGTCTCATTTTCTATTTTGTTCGTGTTAGTTCTTTAACCCTCGTGCGACCTTCGGGTCTTTCTCGGCCAACCTCGTTCTTATTCTTTTTTTAAACTTTTGTTGTTATCAAAGAAATATAATGAAATTAGTATCAGTGTGCTGGTTTCTGTTCCATTGACATTATATTAAAAATTTATTGTCTGGGTTCATATGGCGTGCTGATAACCAAATTCTTACACATATGGTCTTTGGGTCTTCTTTGACCCAACGTAAAGGAGGCACAATCAACTAACAGAAATCAATCATGATCAAATCTTGCAAATAAGTCGGTGGTAGTATAATCGAAGAAAAAGGTAATCTCTAAAGGAAAGTAATGTCATATGTATGGAAAAATAATTATTATTACGTCACTGCTTCTTGAGAAGCCGTACTTACTAACAATCACCGATATTTTCGACGTCATGCCCAGACCACAACCTACGTCAGAGGAATGGACGCAGAGTGGGAGTAGGCTGTAGCCAGGCGTTGCAAACATGTAAGTACACATTTTTATAGAAAATGGATAAAGAAATGGGGTTTAGACAGAAATTTGTCATTAGACGGTTCTAAAAAAGTATTTTATATTTTGTATATTTTGAATACTGCATATTGAATTTTTCGCATATTATTTGCACATTTCTAGCATATTTCATGCCTTTTCCGCTGACTGGGTACCACGTTCAGAATCAGACCGTAAAGCAATCGACGAATAAGTTAATAATAACTTCCTCGTGTTTCTTTTTGGTCTTCCAAGGAAAATTTCCATGTAAAATGAAAATTCAGCCGGAATATTAGAATCTCAAGAAATTGTTTCCTTTCCGGCGAAAGTTCTCGGTTAATTAACATTCAAAGTTCGGGCGCGGAAGTTTGCGCGATCGTCGTGGATTTTCTAAAGAGCCGGAAAAGCAAAGCGGGCGAGAGAGAGGCAATTTTCATTTTTCACGGAAGATTTCGTTAACTCTCGTTCAGTGAAGCGATACGGTGTTCTTTGTCGAGGGCCCTGCAGAAGTTCCAAGAGAACTGAATATACAAACAGATGCAACGAGTGGTTAAAAATGGTGCTTAAGTAAGCTGTTCGCATTTCCAGAATTTCCATCGATTTTCCATGGAAAGAAGAGCAGCGGCCTCACTAAATATGAGCCATTTTAGCTTTTGGAATTTTGGCTGAATCGTTAACCTCTTTCAGACTATTGGCATAGAACGTTTTGATTTGTTTTAATTCAAATATTGTCCACAAAGATATAATTGGTAATTGTAATATTAAAATTTCCGCAGGTGTCGCTATTAACAATGTGTCACTCCTCGGAAATTAATGTTCTACAAAAATGTAATGCATAACAAGCACACGTCTAGTACCTTGAAACATAAAGCAGATTTCTATCGAGCAAATACAATTTTTGTCCATCTTTGATGAATTTATTTCTGATCAAGTTAACCGACTGGAAGCCCCCCCACCCTGCGGTGAATTAAAAATATGTTCGGATGTGTTAATACGCTTGGCTCAAACTAACTGCAGATTTGTCAATTGATTTTTGTCAAAGAAGTAAATAAATTCCGTACAGTGTGCAAATTTAAACAATCACAGCTTAGTGTTATACAGAAAAGCTCAGAGTACAGCTCCTTGTCTAGCCACATTCATCCTCAATGATATGGGCCGGAACAGAAAATATAAAATATAAAATATTACTAAAAAAATATAGGAAGCAATTGGAAAATTATAAATATGTGGTTATTGTATAAAAATGTGCATATAATTACTCCAATAGGACAATTATTTAGATTCTTCCCTATTTCACCAAAAAATATATGGTTTCTTTAGGGACATCCTGTATATTGTATATTTTATATCAGTCTTAAACAGAAATTTAAATAAACATAGACGTCCCCAGAATTCTGTCTTCACCCGATTCGAACGGAGCACGAGGCCGATTAAGGGCGGAACAGTTGATCGAGCAAAGTTCGCGGAACAATACCGTCTGTTTCAACGGTCGGATAATCGAATAAGACAGGCATAAACGCCTTTGTCTCTCGGTGAAAGCTCATCGTTCTTCGGTACCCGGTGCGGATCAAAGGAAGGCGCCGACGGTGGCTCGATTATGGCACGATCGAAACGCGCGGATGAAGCGGTGCAACGTGAAAATCCGTCTTGTTCGAGGTGGAGGTAGCCCGAGAGGCAGCATTTGCGACGGACGAACGCATTCCTGCGTGGAAACGACATACGGGATCTGAAGCGTGCAGCCAATACGACGGCCCTGTTCAACGTTCAACGATTCAACACGGTTCAAGCCCGGAACAGAAGCCGAATCGTGGCGCTGTGACGTCAATGCATGCTCCCGTACACCCTTGTTATCGCATTACACCCCAGCAGGTGGGTAATTTCGAGCTATCCGCCGATGTTCTCGATTCCACCTTACGAAACGATCTATGAAATTCATGTCTGGTCCAATGAATCCTCATTCCTTTTTCTTTTACCCCCTTGCGGTACGACTTTATCACCCCCTTATTTAATCAGGGGGCGCGTGTGACATCTTTTGAGTTTATACCTAAGATATCATTTTAAGGATTGAAACCACTTTAAATTTTGTTAGTTTTGCTGTTGTGAGATGTCTCGGCACTTTATCTGTTGGTGCATGAAACTGTACGAAACCATCCGACGCGCATAGCACGTCGTTGCTAGTTTTAAGGCAGATTATAAATGACGTAGTACGTGATTCCAGTGCAAGGGGTTAATTGCTAGTGGATGGGCAAATACTATTGCAAGTTATGTAAGATTGTCGTGCCTCAGATGTACGAAAATGCAAGTACTTTTTATCATTAACTTTATCATCTAGACGTGGCACAATGATATTTGTAATGTAGTAGAGATCGCAAGCTTTAAGTAAAAGTAACTATATTAACTGCGTTAATTTAGTGGTAAGTAACGCAGTATAAGGTCATGAAACGACGAATCCAGTGTCTATCTGCTTTACCGTGCGTTGCCGACATCTATTCGGGATGGGAAGTTCCCGGGCGCAGTTCCTTTCTTGACTGCAAATGCAGCGAGGCTATGATCGGTCAATCGTGTAAATTCGTGGCTTCCAAAATATGTATATAAGAAGGTGCAAAAGTGTAAATAGAGTTAGTTTATATCGAGGTTCTACTGCATTCAAAATTAGTACCCTTCTCGTTAGATAGAGTTAAAGTTAATAAATAAGTTGTTCATATTTTAACGAATAACTTTAGATTACTACTATTGTCTATGCATTCCTAACGATGACTCCACTAACCCCCAACACCAATTCACGTGCCATGAACTCGCATATTTGGTTCGAAACCCTCCTTCGCCTTCGATTGTTCGATTACCTCCCGTTTTATTCGATTATCCGTTCTCCGTTTGCATAGGCTCGTTCGATAATCCGTCTATCTTGTATTTTACGTGTAATAACAGGGGTATCGGACTAAATAACGAGATTACAGGATTAAACACGATAATTGCAGGCTGGTAATTACATACTTGCCGACTCGCCGAACCGACAACTCGAATCCGCGTGCTTGAGAATAATTGGCTGGTAAGTGACAGATACGTGACGTTTCAGAAATGATTTTAAAAGTTCGAATCACATCGCAAACAATTGTTTTCACGGCGATAGGTATACGTCGAGAATTAAATGACAAGGACCATTCAACGAAGCATTGTCTGTTGAATTGTCATGATAAAATAGGACATGTTTTTTTTAGAGAAGCCATGTCACCTTCAGTTTGATTACCAGATTGAACGAACTTTGATTATCGATCTTAAATTTTAACGGTCATTCAAATATTCTCGTGATATTTAGGCTCCATTCGCTTATATGACGTTGATCATTCTTGTGTTACTGTAACGACTGTCTTCATCAAAGAAAAAATCAAAGAAAATTTTTTAAAATGAAAGCATTTAAGTATGTAATACATGTATGTATATGTTGACGGGAGGATAAGATCTTTTGTCAACATATCTGAATTAAAAAAGGGCTAAACACACACGTACAAGTTAGTCTTTCTAAAGATGGTAGCACGTTTTCTATAATGACTTAAAATGATAATGTTGAAAGCACATTCTCTACTTCATTTTGTCTCCCTTACTATGTGCCTTAAGTCGTCTATTATTTTTGGAGATAGCAAGATATCCTTCATGGGGTGGACAAAAATTCCTAATACAACGAAGTAATAGTAATTAATTAACTCTACACCTCAAAATAAATGGAAATGATGCAACTGATTTCATTCATATAAAGCTTTGCTTAAGAGAAAAATAAGTTTCAAAACAATTCAATGTGCATGCACTTGGGTGTTCAAAAAATAAACGCTGTTATGTATCTACTGCACTGTGAAAACAAAACATGGTGTCACTCCATACACAGAAAAAAAACATAATACTGTGTCTCAGTGTGACAAGAAAATCATCTCTTTCAGGAACACCCTATCAAAAGGACCAAAATATGAATTTTCAAACAATAGCAATTTCATTAGAAAACCGTTTGATAATCCCAAACCTTACTATCATCCATTGTTCTTATTATTTCAGCAATCAGAAGGTTACGACACCTTCAACGTCAGCATGTCTCGACAACGTGAACCAGATCTCTGTCAAAAGAGAGCAAGCCGCACGTGACACGAAAGTCACTTATCGAAGGTGAGCCAGAGTCAAGGATTTACCGGCAAACAGATCGAATCTGGTCCTGCTCCTCTCACTGTCCTCGAAGCCTTCAAGGTCATCCTCATAATCATCATAGTCCTCCGCACGCTCGGCCCTCTCTTTCTCGCTGATGTTCCTGGTCAAGGCGTTCCCTGTCGTCCTCTGAGAGGCCTGTCTCACTCTGGCCTGGTTATTGCTACTGAAGAGGACCGCTGGAGGCGGTGGCGTCGACAGCTGAGAACCCTGAAGACGCCTCTGAAGATATCTGGCCAAGATCGCCTGAACCGCGTTTGTCTCGGCGCCGCCTGGAAGACAGAAATGATGTTGCTCTCGTAATCAGGCCAATATTGTTTTTTTTTTTGGAGATAGTCTCCCTCTCTCTCACGCTCTCTCTCTCTCTCTCCCGCTCAATTTGTTTGCTCCGTTCGCCATGGCGCTTTAATGCCGCGACAAAAAAGCGCTGCGTCCCAGCGGTCGTCGTGTTACTCGACATTCGTATGCATGAAATTTTTCGTAAGCCTCGCTAAGCGTTCCTAAGAGGCCCACCTTCCGAATGGATAATATTTTCTGATTCCCTTGCGAGTCTGTCTTCCTCCGCCTTTGTTTCACGGTGTCCTTTCTTCCTGGATGAAGGTCAGGCCGCTCGGGGAGCGCTGGGGTCTTTCGTTGCTCGCTACGTCGCCCTGTGGAGTCTTTAGGATGATCCTTCAGCATGGTTCATAGGTTTATTATACGTCTCTGACAGTGTCGCTTATTTATTTTGGGGATTCTCTTGTAGTTAGTTTTATAATAGTTTTCCATGTGTCGAGTATGGGAGATGATGCATGGCAATGTTTGAACAGATGCTTTGATCTTTCAATTTAGTTTTCAGGTTTTTTTCATTTTGGTTTGCTGCATTTGAATTATGTAGAAAACTTTATCGTATTGTTCTGCATGAGATTCTATTTTTGATGTATGAAAATCTCATGGTGGCGACAGTGTATTAACTTTTTCACTGTGGTGGAATGCATCGTCTTGTTTCAAATAATCATGAATTTCTTTTTCGTGAAGTTTCGTGCTATCTTTCTTTTTCTTTCTAGCCACTCCATCTGTGTAACAGGTCTAATTTCCAGTAGACCAATGTATGTTTCCAAATATCTTATTCAGTAATGTCTTAATTTATTAATTCCCTGTGCAAACACTTTCTTCTATAATAATTTATGTTCTCTCTACTATGATTGCACACGTTCAACACGGGGCATTTTGATGCGTGTGCCCACAGATCAGTGTGAAAAGGATTGTATTTCATTTTTGTCCATGTAAATCCTATGACTTTCAACATTTCAGAAAACTAATGTCAGTATAGTGTGCGTGTGAGGTGGTGAATGATAAAATCAGATAGACAAACGGACTTGGTTAGTAATAAAATAAACATATGTATTCCGAATGGATGCTCCAATTCGACTCCTGTTGTACTACTAATTGTAAAGATAGATGCTTCGCGTACTTCGAAGCAACGGCGCCCCTCCAGCAAATTGGAAATATCTAAAAAAAAAAAATAACTGGAAGGGAGGGGTACCGCCGAACGCATCTAGGCGACGTCGAAGCGATGACCGTTATTGTTTACCTTTGTTAGAGGCCACTGAACGCCAGCGGTCATGCAGATTCGCCTACAATAGAATATTATGAAGCTTTTCTCTGCTTGGCTCTTACTATATAAACGCTACTGTTCTTTTATTTTCTTAAAAATTAGAATACAAGATCAAAAACAGTTCACTACGTTGGACATTGGATGCGTTAGTATAAGTGATCCCGTTATGAATAAAAACTGGTCTATTAACGAATTACGTTGAAATTGAAGACGTCGAAATTGCATTACAAGATTTTTTCGACTCGAAAATGTAAGAGTCCTATCAGGAAGACGGCAAGACGTCGTATATAACAATAGTAATTACGTAAAACAATAAAGATGTTATTTACTGCATAAATTCGTTTTTCGTCTCTACTAAAGAAGCGGGTGGAATTATTGCAGATAATTTTATGGTAATTCACGAGTTCGTAAACTGCTAGAAACTCTGGCGGTCGACGCAACGAGAAATCGTTGATACGTGATTAAAAGCGCCGGACGCAGTCGTTCGAGCAATATGGCGAGCGTAACTGCGTTTGCTCGTAACAGGTAAATGATATGCAGCAGAGGTCCTCGACCTGGCAGGACACTTCATTAGAGAGTCCTGCCTGTGCCGGCATGCGTTTGACGTTGAAGAGCGTCCTCGAATCGTCAACGTCACGTATATGCGTGATGCACGCAAATTAAAGGCTGTACGAGCTACTCGATATCACTTTGAACCGAAACGATAAAAAAAAAATACTCATGTGCTGATACTCATGGCTGTCGGTTCATTAAAAGCTTTCATCGTGTCGGAGGAAATGCCTGTAGATCAGAGAGTCGTCGCTTTGCTTGGTTCCAATGACGTGGCATCATAACTTTTTTAAGTTATCGAATGCGTTCCGTACCAAAGGATTTTATTTTTGAATTGTATTGAGCGGAGTCAGGCTACAAAAGCTACCAGTAGAAGTACCAACAAAATACCGATATGTCGATAATCGAATTTTGAGATATCGATAATCGAATTTTGAGATACCGAAAATTCGATTATACGCTGGTTGATATTAGCAGTGGATTCAGGTTTACAAACATCGTAATGCGTAGTTTATAATGTGTACATACTGTGTGTATAGTACACGAGAATATCTCAGCGAAAATGTGCTGATAAGCAGAAATGTAATTCAGCAAACTTTTAACTGTAATAACTTTTGATCTAACAGGTTTAGGGCATAAGTACCTTAGTACTTTTTTGTAGAGATTAAAAAGCTACACCGTATAGTCCAGCAAAAACTATAGGATTCTATTTAAAAAGAAGTATGATCCAGAAACTTCTTTCTGTCAGTAGTGATGATACGATAGTGATCATGCATCAGTAATAATGAAAGTCAGAGTGTACTACCAGTTCACACACTGGAAGAGTAGCCAAAAGCAATCATTTGGGGCTCTTTTAATGTCACCTTAAATATAGTGATCATCGCTTTCACATACATCTACTAACTCTAATATTTCTTGATTCTTCGAGGAAGATTCAAAATAGCCGGGATAAGTCGTAAATTTTATAGAATTTTCTGTGACATCTCATATATCCTTCCTGAATTTTTATTCACCTTCTAAGCATTGTCCGCCAACTAAATGTAATCCCACGTAAAATTTGAAATTTTACGTTCCTCCCGGCTGAGCCCATGGCTTTTCTACATTCTACAATTACATTTGCATACGTTTGAATACATATTTTCATATTCGCTGACAGAAACCAAGGTCCTCGAACGCAGGCGAAAAAATCGCCCCGAGGAATTAATTGCAGCTCGGCTATGGTAAAACATTTAAAATTGCAAGCATCATTCATATGACTTTTCCACCCTCTCTCCAACCCTTCTCACTCGCTCTCTCCCTCTGCGCTCTCTTTCCATCTCGTTTTTCCCGGTCGACTCTTTCGTAAACCAGACGCACGCGTTTCGCGTGTAGTTTATACGAACGACCGCGAAACGGAAGAAATAATTCACGCAGAAGTTGAATCGGCAACGGGGAATTTTTAAGTCAACAAACCGATGGGTTTGCCGAACGGCGTTATTAAAAATTGGATACACCGTCGGTCGAACATTTGCCAATCGACGTCGCGCTCGTTTAATGAAATTTCAATCTTCCGCTAACCCTCAATTTCTCATTCTGCCGTCAGAAAGACACAGCAACGTTCGTTGAAAAAAAAAATTTAAATTGTCCGTGTTACGATTCGCGTGTGATAAATTCAAAGTGTCCATGAAGAATCTCACACCATGGAGAAATTTTCGTGATCGTACAATTCGAATTCCAATTGTACGATGCAAGTGTCGGAATTTCTGGAACACCAGGACTTCGTTCCAATTTTAATCTGCGTTTATCTGATCTCGATTCTGGCGCGGAGACTCTTTCGTGGCCTGTCGAACGTTTTAAGGTATTCAGAGATTTGCGAGAGGGCGAAGTCGAGGTTCGAAAGAACCGCGAGGGATCGAAGAGATTTCTGTAGGATCCCAGGGGATACGCAAGGTGGAGAAAATCAATTTTTGGCGAGGACCGGCATTGTGAACGAGTGTAATTACGCCGATTCTGTCCCGTAAGCCCGTTCGCACGCGTGGCCACCCCGCAATCGAATTTAATTGATTGCATCGCATCGATTTTGTACTTTCACCCCTCTGACACATAAACGCATACACTGTTTTTCTGTTGTCATCCGATCAGAACTTTCTACCGTAGAAATTGTTACCCTTGTGATCGTGATAAAAATAATTAAATCAAGAGAGACGGTCAGACGAGGTTAATTAGTGATAGATTGGGTCGTAAATAACCGCAGAATTCTATTCGTAAATTTATTTTTGTATAATGTGTTTTTTGTTTGAGGTGTATTTTAATATGTAGGACATCTCTAAAAAATGATTTAGGCATTTCCTCTACGTAGGGAAGTGAAAATAAATTCATTTTTTGCCATACAGTTATCTGAATAATGAGTTATTATTTGAAATATTTGAATATGTCACCCAGATGTTCCACTGCTGTCGAAAAGTTATTAATATCAATATAATATAGAAATAATTTTCCCGAAATCGAGTAATTTGTCGAACGACATGGATAGAATAAATCATTTATTATCTCTGAATTATTCAGCTGAAACAACTTTATACGGATAATTGCTTTTGATGAATGTTTAATCGAAATTATTCGAACGACTCCCGCCCCGGTTCTAGCTGATAACAGCGTTATTTGCGGGAAACACAAAATCAATGCGATTACAGCATCAAAAATTTAATTTTTATCGGCTGATAACAAAACTGTTGCAATATAAAACTTATAAGTGAAATTAACTTGAAACTGTTTGCAAAAATCAGTGAAATACTACTATCGATGCTGAACACGATACCATTGTACAGTATTTTGTTACAATGGCTGTAGATTATTTTTGAATGCAATTTAAATTTACTTATTTAAACTGACAAAGTATTTCATTATTATGGTAGTAGACAAGAGTTTGTACATAATTTAAATTTATTTATTTAAGCGGGCAATACATTTCGATATGATAGCAACAAATTTGAGTGTGAATGTAATTTAAATTTATTTATTTTACCAGGTAAAATATTTCGATATTATCGTTGGAGATTCGACTTTTAACACGATTTAAATTTATTTATTTACGTGGATAAAATATTTCGTTATTATCATAAGAAATTTGAGTTTGAATACAGTTTAAGTTAATTTATTTACACGGGCAATGCTGTATGATCTGAATACGATGTAACACTGACAAGGAGCTTAACATAAATATTAATTATACACTGAACATACATCTATTTATTTCTAACGGTCAAAAGCCTATGATTAAATAAATTATATGGTATTTAAACCTACTGAAATTATAATTATAATAGAATACTCTGGATGCAGCTTCGCCCGCAATTTTTCTGTGTATGGAAATCAAAATATTATGTTTTTTTTTTCGTATATCTTGTAGCCGGTCAAATTCACTTTCGAGCGCACGGGTGCCGAGCTTTGTCACCTGGTGGCTGTGCATGAACTAGTTTTCTCGATATATTATTTACTTCTCGATAAAATATAGCCTATGGCACTTCGGAAGATGTGCAGAAGCTATTGTGAAAATTTCCTAACAGTCGGTTTAGCAGTTTCGGAAATTTTTTGCGAACATACAAACAAACTCTTGTCTCTTTACTATAATAGTAAGATAAGGTTGTAATTGGGAAGTTTATAAGACAAAGAAGACAGATAAACAGATGTATACACATTTCAGGACGAATAAGACGTTAATAAACTAACCAAACGTATATATTTTCCTTATAAACAAACTTTCTAAAAATATTTACTTATGCAGTCATATATAAATGTGTCATTCTCTTCAAAATTTATTTTCAGTTTTCTCGAGCCACAATCCGCAATCAGCAGATATCTTCGAGGAATCGTAAAACAAGAAGTACGCTGCTTTCTGACAAAAGCTTCTCGGAATCCGCTGAAAATTTCTGATGCTTCCGGATCGATACGAAGAAACACGAGCGAGACGAGCGTCGAAACCGAAACATCGATGGAAAGCCTTACGACCAAAAGCTCGGACGATGACTCTCAGCTGAGAACGAATTTAGAAAATGTAACAGAACGACAGGCACGTGACAGTTTTCTCCAAAAGGATGTAAAAACCCCAATCCCGGGCGAAGTGAAGCTCAAAGAAGATCCAGAGACGCTTTCGAGCGATGCGATAGAGTTCGAAAAAAAGTTCAGCAACGATCGAGTTCCATTATATAAAACCCAAAATGATTCAAGAGATGAACACGTAAAATATTCAACAAATTCGTTGGATCGTAGAAACGAGGTCGATATACTATCGAACGTCGTGGATTATTCTCCACATAAATACGAGGCCAATTTAGAAATTGGTAGAGGCAATGCTAGTGAAAATTCGGCAGAGTATTCGGTAAAGAAAATTGAAGAACGTCCAGAAACCGGAGCGAGTTGTTCGCCAGACGAAAACTTCTCTGCTTCCGTTCTCCAACAGAGCAATCGGTCTGAAGCGAACTGTTCGACTGAAAAAATAATTACTTTGGATTCGAGCGGCATAACGGAAGCCGTACGTAATGTCGAGGAAGAGAAGCAGAAAAATTGGAAAGCACAGTTCCCTGATGATGAATGTCATTCGAAGATGGATCTCGCTGGGTTCCCGGAACGTTTAAGTTTCCTGAAGAAGGATACTGAAATATGCTCGCGGAGGGGGGAAGATCATCTCTACGAACAGTTTGGAGTATTCCCAGAAAAAGGAACAAATTGTACGGAAGTAAAATCTATAATGCATTCGAGTAAGAACGCGACGCAATCTCGAGAGGAGGAGGAAGAAGGGCGGAAAGAATTTGGCTATGGTCCAGAAGCGAATTCCTTGAAAAACGATCGTGAAGTTGAATCTACGATTTCCCTGGCTCGAGCGTAAGTCAATTAGAATGGGATAAGCGATTAATCTCGTTTATTGCGATACTTGCGTCGATACACTCGACGAAGGTACAGAATGTTTGTTTCAATTCGAACGAGCTCTGTAATGTACACAACGCTAACTAATTAGTAGACTGCGGATGTTTATGCAGTTTAATTCATCCAAATTGGTGCATGATGAACATTTAATAACTTATCGTTAACAAAATGAAAATTACATATTTTGAACATTCCAAGGTGAAAATGCAGTCTTGTTGATGTTTATTTATTTAACTGCATCTACTAATTAGCATGCAAACAATATTGTATAACATTCCCACTATATTGGGTTGTGTCAGAAATAACTTCCCACGTATAATAGATTTTTTATTTTTGTAAACTCAAGAATTCGAAAAAATATTTTACATGCATTTTTTTATCAGCATCACCCGCATTGGAAGGGTGAAAACAATTATCACCTTCAAAGTTGGGGTTGAAAACCATATTTGACCGTTTATTTCGGAAACTATTCTGTTGCATACCGTGGCCATCACTGTATTGTGTGAAACGGGTGTAGGCTGAATTAGATTCATATAATACCAAGAGTTATGGTTTTACGTCGCTTGAGATTTATTGGATAGTGTTTGAACACAGTTTGGGTTTTAAACTACGAATTCTGTATTTATTTACTTCTTTTTGCAGTCGGGTTGCCTGAGATGATTTGGAGGAAAATAGAAATGCCTGGAAACCTTTGCTTTCAAAATCTCTGATACGGATTACATTAATTAGGGTCGTGTATAATAGTGAATTTTACTGGAGAGAAATCACTACCGGGAGAATGTTGTCAAAAAACTCGAGCTGTGAACTGTTCTGTATTTACAATTTTCTTCCTGCTTTTATTCAATTTTTGAATGCTACGAATTCACACGAATAGCCAATCACAGCTTCGTTCCAGTTTCAGTGAAGAAGGGGACAGCGCTCGGGAATTACGGGAATTAAGCGTTGGACGTCTGGTTTATGAGCTTATGCTACGCCGATTGCTATTCACTTGGAGCAGCTAAGATCTTACATTTTAATTAAATTTTGCGATCTCTGATGTCTTGAAAGTAGCGGACAGGTATACACTGAATGACATGGGTTGTGTTTGCATTTCCGTGCCTCTGGGCACGACATATTTATTGCAAAGAAAATATTTAAACGTACGACTTGCGTATTTTCTAATGCTAAATTCGTCTATGTAAACAGATTTCTAAAAACTTCGATCAACGCTTTAAGAAATAACGCAGTGTACACACTTAACCGGTCATACTGTGTATTTTTGAGAAACGTTCTGAACGCTTTCTAGCTTGCCAAATTACCCAAATTACAATGCACACGATGTGTGGTTTAAAAAGAAATCGTAACGACGTAGAAATTTTAGTGACACTCGTGTGTGGTTCTCTATCATTAAATTTCTAAGAATAAAATGATTGTTTAGGAGGACGGTTTGCCGGTCTACGCTTTTGTTTGCTCACCTACGCGTATCGCTGCATGAATCGAGCATTACTTTCATCGTGAAAGTAGGATCACGGTAGTATTCCATATTTATGAGTTGAAACGCCTGCGAATGTCATCTGAAAAATCTCTATTGTCTTCGATGTTGCCTAACAACGTCCAAGAGATATTTAGTTCAACAGGACACGTCTATTTAGTTGCAGAGTTTCAAGGTCAGATGCTTTATCGAGGTTCAAGGTCATCGTTATTCTTTCTAGAGAGTGTAGAATACATACTCTGTTGTAGATTTTTCTCGTTCAAAGTCACCTGAATGTTTACATGTACGTGAGACAAGCATTGCTGAAGCATTATGAACTATGTGCCCTTTAGAAATTTATCAGCAATACTTTACGCGTGCAATGTACTTATTGTACTTATAGATGGATTTCATTAATCTTTTCATCTGTTCAATTTTTGTATCTCTTGTGAGTTTCTACTGGGGCTGTCTGAGGTGTGTTAGGATCTTTTATGGTGTAACACTTTTAATTATAATGTATTTATTATATTATTTCTTATATTTATATATTAATATATTTGATGATAAAGTATGTGATTTCCATGTTTTGCTACTTCTGTATTTTTGTAACATTGTGAGTGGATATACTGTTCTACTTTTTTGTTATACTTTAACTGTATATTTGAGATACTAGGAACAGTAACGTTCTTACTACAGCCAGAACGTATAATAAGAATAATAATAACAACATAAACAAAAGTTTCATTATCATATTCAATAAGAGATACGGTTATTTACAAATATAACATAAGAATATAAAGGTAAGAATCCCTAAAACGTAAAACTGCTGCTGAAGCAACCATAAACATCCTTTAATAAATCATCAATAAATTTAAGAAGACAAATCGGCAGCTATTTATGACTCACACCAATATTACAGACCAACCTAGTACAATTAATTCAATTAAAATAGTTCCAACAGGTCGATAGCGAGTTACGGTAAAGAGGAAGAAGCCCTGAACGCAATGATTCGTCGCATGCTCATCACCGAGCTGAAGAGGTGTCGAAAGAAAGAGGAAGCGACCTTGAAGAGGGCTCATTCCGATACGGAGAGCGTGCTACCTACAAAGAGGAGCAACATCAGAAACAGGTAATACGACTCTTGTACCTTTCTCGTATATCTTCAGAGGTCACACACGCCATTTTCAGAGCAGCTCTCTTCAACGTCAAAGGCCAAACGTTTTTCCGAGGTTTATCGGAGCGAGACGAAAACCCGCTTAAAGTTAAAGAGAATCGATCCGATAACGAGTCCACGGAAACTGAACATGCAAGAAAAATTGTCTCACGGTACAGCTCGAATCCAAATGCAAACGATTTGAAAAATTGCAGTATAATCGTGTCCGTGGTTGGTTCAAAAAACTCGAAGAGGTCAGCTGGTTCATTGGAAAATTCTACGGTCAGCTCGGACATTCTACTGGAACGAAAGGTCAAAGCGCCGCACATGATCGACGCTGAAACTGAAAAGCTATTTGGTATGGGGAAGTGAGTTGTCGAACAAATTATTTAACCACGCGAGCAAGCCCGGAAATTCGTGCTTTGACACTGGAAACTTATCTGCAAGTTCGATGTCGCGCATAAAGTACAACGAAACCATCCCCGATAAATCGTCGCCATTTCATTATTCAGCGACGTCGGACAGTTCTCGCGTCAGCTGGTTCTCTGTCGAATTTTCAGTGCTTTATTTCTGTGCCGGTAACAACAATCACAATGACTGAGCTATTTATTTTTAGATTTATATTAACACTTTGACGACTACAAAAATTTTGCAAATATTGTCTTTGACCATTTTTGCGAAAATCCTTAAATAACAAAACATTTTATATGATTCTCTTTATACTGAACATTCTACAATGTCCACTTTATTAGGTACCTGAATATTTATTTGTTATCATTGATAGCTACGTTCATTTATTTATTTTACAAGTGTTCCATTCAAATTAATACAATCACGTGCACGCGACAGCGGCAGTCAAAGTGTTAAGAGATAAGAGATTATTAATTGGTATCGATGTTATGGCATACATCAATCATGAACTAGAATGAACGTTCGAAAATTAATTGTTGATTTCGTACGAGGTTGCAAAATTATAGTTGTTTTTCAGTTAATCTGATTTAATAATATTTTAGCGTATTATCTTGATTCATGGTTGAAACGTAATTACATATTAATTTACTGATACTGACGTCGAAAACATCGGTAATTGTCCGTAAGTACGGGTTCTGAAGAAACAATGACGAAATAAGAATAATTCTTTTTTTTTATATATGACATCAGCTTTATTTAGGAATTATATTTCTACTTTCTGATTACGTGAGGGGAATGGACACAGAGTAGGGGTATCTGACACAGGTAGGGCGGAATCTGGCATCGCTCTGGATGGCTATCTCTGATATAATATATCATATATATATTACATTGCATATCATACACATTGCAATAATTTTGTTTTCCGACGGAATTACGTTAATTTCCTCTCAGGCTAACAACATCCTTTGTGACAATAATCCTTTCGGATCTAACAAGGTTATTTGCATGTTGCAGGGCCCTGGAGACGCGTAAACATAAATACACTAGCAAATCCACGCAAACGGAACACGTTTACGTAATTCACGCGGTGAGAAGCTGTCCCGTACGAAAGAGACGTCTCCCGTTGCAGTTGCAGTTGCACCGCGTCGCATTAGGTCACAGCGCGGTATGCTCCAAGACCGTTTACGCGAATCAAGATTTCTCACGATTTATCTTCCGCAAGGCATCCGATAATCTGATTTACGAAAAAGGAAAAGGCAGCAGCAGCCCTAGCTGCGTTGCTGCCACCGAAAGATTTCGGTGGAGATACGTCACGCCAAAGAACGTCAAATGAAGATGTTTGCAAACAAAATTTTTGCATGGGTATTTGCAAAAGATATCTGCATGGAAAGAAGGCTTTAAAACGTTTAACGCCACTGAACTTTTCCTTTACTTCGTATCGATCACTGTTAACTACTATTGATGTGTATAACACGCAATTACTTACATTTGTAAGATTAACCCTAGTGTAACCCTTCCGTTCGACTGTACACTCAAGGTCACTGAGTCAAAAATTCCCTGAATGTATGGAGCTCGTATTTTCAACTTTATAATATAATAAGAAGACTAAGGAACATAGAAATAACCAGTCGCATGTAGGGATGTGCGGGTAATACAAATGTGTCGGATAGCCCGATGTTTTCGGATCCTGTCGGAAGAAGTCGGGCGTGATCGGTCCGTGATCCCGCCAATGTCATACTACGATTTTGTAACTGGTTATTCATAAAATTACATTGTCCAACAGCCTATTTGTGTTTCGATATTTACATATGCGTTGCTTTTAGTGTTTCGTATGCTGAATACGAATTTTAAACCAAAACTTGAATTGAAAAATAATCCTCAGAAATGGTAGAAAATTGATCCCTCTCTGCTTTTGATAAATGCTTAAACATATTTGAACATTCATAATGTACAAAAAATTGGTATTGGCGCATTCAGGCAAAGACCACAGAATCTTTTTACGTAAACAAAAATTAAATATTTTTTATAGTTACGAGAAAACATTTGTGATTGAGAAAAACGGTTCTCAAATTTATAATCAGCATACTAAACACTAAAAGAAACGCATAGTAAATACCGAAACACAAACAGGCTGTTGGACAATGTAATTTCATGAATAACCAGTTACAAAATCGTAGCATGATACTAGCGGGATCACGGACCGATCGCGCCCGATTTCTTCCGACCGGACCCGAAAGTATCGGGCTACTCCAGCATTCATATGTTACGGGTACCCGCCCGAGTCAGCCCGACTTTTTCCGATCTGACCCGAGCCCACATCACGTAGACCCGGCACATCCCTAGTCGCATGTATTATAATATTTATAATGTCATCATTGCGAAAGTCTTTTATATAAATGAAGATGCGATGGGCCAAAAAAGACCCGAAGACCACACTAGGGTTAAGATTAAATTTAGTAGTAGTAGAAAGGCACATAATATTGCATGTAATGTCAGGTCATTCCATAAGCAATGTCGTTTTTAAATATAATTTAGAGCAAAGAAAAGGGAAACTCGTGTTATATACTTGCCCGTTCTCTGGAATATGCAAAAATATTTAGTGTTCGCAAATTATTAACAGCTGTCAAAGTGTTAAGTGGCCAATATATATATTATGGGAAGTTTTAAAGCTGAATATTTGTTGCATAATTTGTCTGTACGTTTCAATGTAAAGTGATGCATTGAGCCTGCATCGAACGTTGCCATCTCCTGTTTGAAGACGCACTTTCGAATGTTTTCTCTGTGGAGGCACAAAACGTCCAAAAAAATTCATACCGACCGGGCAAATACAGCAACGATCGAGTGTAAACACTTAAAAGCAGTACAAGCCGGGTGTCGTACGTGACAAGTGGCTTAAGTAATTGTAAACACAGGCTGAGCAGTATGCGAGATTCGCTCGAGGCACGTTTCAGCTGTCAGGCCGGCCGACATTCTCATAAACGTCAAGACAGATTTATCGGGAAAGAAACTCTCAATATCGGGTGAAACCCGTGTCCCGCGACGGGACGATAAAATACATGAATTTCGAGCGACAGAAAGACGCATGGCATTAACATGGCCAGCCACTCAATCCGACCTTTTAAAAAAATGTTGAAATCATTAATTATTCAATTTTCTACGTATCTCGAAGAACTTGGAACTACGTCAAACCGAAATTTAAGGTCAGGGTGTGGTCGATAAATAATTAAATTAAAAAAAAGCGATATGAAATTTAAGACGCCGTGTGTCTTTCGTTTTTCGTGGTCGTCGTAAGACTCCGGCTCGCGACACCGTTATTGTTTTTCTAAGCGCATCCACGTCTCACGCACACGGTCATTTGTCCAGACTCTTTGTCCTCTAACGTGTTGCACTCGGACACATATACACACATAACATTTCTGCGGCCGTCATTTGACATTTTTAGAATACTAACTACTACAGAAATTTTTATAATATGAATTTTTAAACTTGCCAAAATGAAGCACCTTGGAACAAACGTATGGATGGATTTATTTTCTCTTTTCAGCTTCACATATTGTACATCAGTTTATGTCCCCAAAAGATGGTGTTTCAAAAGGATGTTTCTTTTATATTGCCCAACGAACTAGTCTATATCGAAAACAAATATATTATTGAGTAACAGTAATGAGAACATATTTAAAAAAACCCAATTTTGTTTTAACCCTCTGTATATTTCACATTATTTGCATTTGTGCTATATACACAAGCATAAAATATGAAAAATTACACAGGAGCAAAATTGGAGGACAATAATCGAATAAAATACCGGTATTATTTCGATGTCAGTAAAGAAGTATGAACGTGCACTGGTTATTGTAACTTACCACACAAAATCCCGTACGCATGATTGTTTATTTACGTATGTAGAAGACGAAAGATCTTGTTCGTACTTGTGTCGCTGGAGACTGATTATCGAGGAGCTTTTCGAAGTTCCTCAAACTCTCCGCGGGAAACGCTTTTTCTAATTGGCTGCGCTGGGTTAGCCAATTAATAAATAACCGCGCGTTGGTGTTAGCCAATCAGATAATTCTAATTGTCCAAATCGCGCCATCTATTCCTTGCACCCTTGGCGCTATTTTTCCGAAGCGGCTGCGATTTCGCGGGGGAAGACGTTGTAGCAGAAATTTGGCAACGCAGCGGTGTTGCCGGCAGGCCCGAATTCATGACGCGGTCGGTTGTAAGACCGCCAAGCCTCGCGTCGCGAGCTCTTCGAAAACGCCGGTTTTATGACACGTGCATAACTAGTGAGACCGTCTATGAAAGTTCGAACGAGAGCGGCATTGTTACCGTCTTAATTAGTAAACGAATGGAAAAGCGGTTTTCAACCTTAAGCCTAATAAAACGTTTCATCTTTCTGCATGCCAAATGTTTTAATTTGAATGCACACTAAGCCGCTACATCGGTATGATTTAACCGAAAACATACTGATTCCAAAATAATGCCAGTGTTCCTGGGTTTCCACTTCGAATCAACTTTTACAACGTGGAAATTAATGACACGACTATTTTATAAATAATCACGTTGGAAATGTGTATCAACGTCTGGCAGGGATTTATAAAATGAAAAATTGCATAATTAACGGTGTACATGGGCGAGATAAGATTCAATTTGTGTATGTGTGTGTGGGTGTGCATGGTGATTCTTCTTGCCAGATGTTACGCAAGGAACGATGTCAGTGCTGGTCGGCAAATTTTTATCAGTCACACTCGAGCCCTCGTGAAACGTCTTTTCTGTCAAACGAAGAACATGGATCAAATGAACGATATCTCGAAACAAGCTAACGGCGTTTCTTTTCACGGACTGATTGCTCAGCGAGAAATACCGCCGGGCTTGTCGTCGTCTCTGTGCAAAAGTTTTTATTGTGCCCGATAGCCAGTTCCTACTGTTCGAACGCTCCGACTGCTTTTCAAGGCTTTCTGGAATCAGTTTTTATGGATTCGCTTTGAACCATTCACGAGGAAAGGAAAAAATGAGAGTACTGTGGTATGAGTGAATTTCTTGTAATCACTTCAATTGATTGGGAGTAGTTAACCTTTTTCAGGGATATACATACGTATGGGTACACGTAGTCTATTTTTAATTTAAATATTGTTGATAAAAATGTAACGTCCAATGGTCACGTATGAATATACTATTTTTCTCAGGGATGTGCCATTTTTATCATTTTTTTCAGTAACTGTGAATTCATGTTCAATAAATAGAGCTTTTTCTAAATTTCAAAAGTTTGTCCTTGCAGGGGTTAATAATTTCTGTAAGCATACATTTATTCCTACAAATGTAATAAATAATCACAAATAATATGTGTATGCATATGCACTTAGCTTAAATTAAAATTGATTTAAATGCTTAACAAAATGGTTCTTCGGTATTCCACTATATTGCACATCCTTCATTATTGTCTTTATTGTTAATGAGTTCGAAGAGTCAGAATAATTTTTCCACCGAACACTTGAATTTAGACGTAGCTCAATTAATGACAGTCAACAGATAATTCATATAATCAAACTAATATTTCTCTGAACATTCTACAACACCCATACTCATTTAGCATAAATATTGGAAGTGATTACAGTGAACCAGAAGTGTACAATTTTTATTATAAATTTAATCTACTTGTTATTCTATTTGCATGATTTAAAATACTACCGATTCTGATTAATATATTCATTATATCTTCTCAAATTACTATACCAATATAAACACATCTACAGTAT
Source organism: Macropis europaea (assembly GCA_916610135.2). Lineage (NCBI taxonomy): Eukaryota > Metazoa > Arthropoda > Insecta > Hymenoptera > Melittidae > Macropis > Macropis europaea. Next base: position 15,008,812 of record OU744345.1, on the reverse strand, counting down.
CAAGCGTTTTCTTGTACGAAGCAAAATTATTCTCGTAATTCAACAATTTTCTCACAAAACTCCCTGTCCTCCATTATCGTGTCAACAAATTGTCCCGGATCGTTTGCATAAATTAATTAAATTCGTGTTACAAGCGTCGAGCAAAAAAACTGCCCGACCTCTCGATTCCGATACGTTGCTTTTGGCGAATCTCGAGGCCCTTCATCGGAGATGTAACGACAGCTTCTAATGCAACGATCGTTCCATTAATGTCCGCCCATTAGAAACCAACCTCGATTCTGTAGTCGGCATGCGGACCATTCGTGAAGCAAACCAAACTCGGTTTTAATTAGCGCAGAATGTAAATGAAGCCCGTAAACGCGAAGCGTCGACGAGCCTCTCGAAATGCGCATGGAAAAAGAACATTTAAATATTAGACGTTCAGACTTTTTTCAGAACCTACAAATTGTTAGACGTAATTTTTTATTCTTCGTTTCTATTTCATTGAACAAACGAGGGAAGCTCTTTTAGTATACAGAGTGGACCACGCAACTGGAACAAGTCCTACCGCTTTTCTGATTGCAGTTAAAAAGAATCTTAGAAGAAATAGATGCTTGATTCAAGAGGACTACATTTTCAGGACCATATTTTCTTATGATGCGTAACGATGCATATACATCTTTCTTATAATCTTGTATTTTTTTCTAACATAAACCAAATCTTGTCATTCTGGGTAAAAAAAATATTAGGATAAGGTGGTCGAAAAATGATTAGTATCATCTGCTAGCAGTACTTGCTGATCATTGATTATCTGAGAGAATACAGTCCGACCTCAATAATCCAAACAATAATTCGTAACAGTGACGCAAATTGCAACTAAATTTCACAGAAAAATGATAAATTTATTTTGGAATATAAAATACAGGATAGTGCAAAATTGAGTTCACAGTGTCATTGACGATATTTCCAGCTTGTAGCTGACGCAGGATATACTAATTCTCGGATGATCGGTGTTCGGATAATCAAGGTTCTACAGTATACCAAACTTTCGGTATATAGATACCTGTGTGCATCTGCGCCTCTTTGTCCACAGCAGGACTGCAATTTGCTTTGTCTACAAATTTCCCAAAATATTGGTGACATCCTGTCGCCAAAAACTAAATTGCCGTGTTGGCTGTACGGAGAGGCAATTGATGCAGCTCAAACGAGCGGCAATAGAAGATACGTTCGTTTTTAATGGATCTACTAAAAATTCAGCTGGGTCTTGGTAGTAGTGGATATTCGATGCTTTTTCTCGCAAGCTTTCAAGCAATTCAATTATATTCGAATTTCGAATTACTTCGATGATTATTCGAAGCCAAAAATTCTTGAAAATCTTGAAATATTACTGATTCTTGAAAATGAAGAACATGCGACAGTATCCACATTTTAAATCCGAATTAAAATTATTCTGCGTGCAATGTAATCACATTGGATATTACAGGAAAGTTATTCAGATATTATGGTAATTATATTACTGTGTGACACGACTTTTAGAACATTCAAGAGTTTCAAGACTTTCAATTTTTACAAGATTTTTATACTCTTTTAAAATTGCAAAGATTTACCAGACTTTCAGAGTTCGAATAAAGTTCGCAATGATTCGAAACTTTCGCCATGTACAGGATGTCCCAGTTTTTTCCGACCAAATGTTGTCAGTATATTCTGTGGGTATTTGTAAGAAAAAAAGCGTTATATAAAGATAGGTCGTTTGAAGCTTTATGAAAAAGTTATAACAAAAATAACTTTATTAATATGTTATAAGAAAATATATAAATATGCGGTTACTATCATACAAAGTAGAGTATTAGTTGCTTCTAGACGAGCTAGGAATGCATAGGTGCAACGACCTTAGACAGTAAACAATTGTGGGGATAGTTCCCACTTCTGAAAACTGGGGGGGGGGGGGGGGGGGGGGGGGGGGGGTCAAATCAAATTAGATAGCAAGCACGCGTGGTTAATAATAATATAAAAATATATATTCCGAATGGATGCTCCAATTGTACTACTAAAGACAAACGCTTCGCGTACTTTGGAGCAACGGTGTCCCTCCAGCAAATTGGAAATATCTAAAAATAACCGCGCGGGAGGGGTACCGCCGAATGCATCTAGGCGACGTCGAAGCGATGACCGTTATTGTTTACCTTTGTTAGAGGCCACTGAACGCCAGCGGTCATGCAGATTTGCCAACACTATGTTCATATAAACAGATTAGATGTAAATATCGCTGATCCATTTCCACTTTGTATCATAGTACCGCAAACCCTTTACATATCTTTATATAGTACTTTTTTCGTATTTATACCCGCAGAATGTACTCACAAAGTTTGGCCGGAAAAAGTGGAACATCCTGTATATTCTTATAACATTTTAATAAAGTTATTTTTGTTATAACTTTTTTATAAAACTTCAAAGGACCTATCTTTATATAATGTTTTCTTCTTATTTATTCCCAATGAATATACTGACAAAGTTTGATCGGAAAAAATTGGGACACACTGTATACACATTCGAAATGATTGCCAATCCATCGCTACCTAACAGCTCTATCGAACGTGTTAAAAATACGCCGTCGACAGCATGCAATTTGAAAACATGAAAATCACCGTGAAATATTCACACAATGTCACGTATATAACAATTAAAATATTTGTATTATGTGAAGCTTTTAAAACGTTATTAATTCCGTTCTGACTTATTGCTTTCGTGTTACGGCGAGCATAAATGCGAAATTCAAGCAGAGTGGACATCACCGCAGGATATTATTGTTCGATCAGAACGTGATCGGCCGTTCGAACGGTAGCGTGCATTCACAGAGACGATCGATATCGACTTGAATATGCAACGGCAAATTCTCAGTTTGCGTATAATGTATTATTGTGCACCCCTAATCGCGCCACTCCCGGCATCGTCCACGGACGCAACCGCTCTATACAAAACAGGAACTGTTTGTTCAGAGATGGCCAGTCATTTTACTGTTCGCGGCTAAAATTGACCATGTTATTACCTGAGGATTCGATATATGCCGTTGCGATTGCTAATGGAGCTTCATCGTAACGCAGAATGATTCAATACCGGCGTATCCTGCGTTTCATTCGCAAATAAAAAATATAGATAAGATATAGGATGGAAGAATTGAATATTAAATTTGTGGGGACTAAAAACATTTAAGTAGATTATTTGTACATCTATAGTTTGATGATAAAATTTGAATAATAAATGTAATAGACAGAGAAAGGATTGAACATTAAAGTTCTTTAAAGTAAGAAGGTCGAACGGTTTATTCACTAGTGGACAGTGATTTTATCGGTCGTTCCTAAGTATGTCATTTTTATTAGTTCAAAACACAATATGCAGTATTAACATGCTGAATTTCGCTGTGGAAACTGCCATACCTAGTTAGACACAATACAATGTCTTATTTTAAACAAAAATCGTAAAGGAAAAGAATATTTTACTTTTTGAACGCATAGGTACCATCTTATACTATTATTACAATGTTAATATTATCCAAAAATTTTATGACAATTATTAGTTATGTAATAAAGAAAATTTGAGGTGCCGGTTACCCGTGACCCCCATGGCAGTCAACGTGTTAAACTAATTAAAATTTTGATTCTACCAAAATTCTGAACACATTTAACAGTCTGTAAAATTATAAATATATGACCGAATAATTAAATCCACTTATTCCGTTATGATGTACATTAAAAACACCATATTATAGCGTGTCTGACTAGTTATGGCTACTTTCACTGTGGCATTATACCTGCTAATTATCATCAAACCAGTATTTTTCTAAAACAACCAAATGGTGGGCTTTCAAATACTTTTGTTGAACATCAGTGACTCTCAATGTCACTCTGAGATCATCAAGAATTAGTTTACTCTATGACAAATTTTTTGCGTGCCGTATTCCAATAAAATCCACTGCACATTATCTGCAAAGAACCCCATACACGAAATAGTCGATTTACAAACAGAACGGTTGATTTACAAACAGTAGTTAATTCGATGATGTTTATGGATAAAATAAAGAGGCAATCATTTTTATTCGTGCCAGTGGAAACTTGCAATATATATGAAAATGCGTTTCGTCGTCGGGCATATCGATATTAACGTATTGTTATCTGCTAAAAATACAATTCGAAACAACGCTGGACAGAATACAGATAACGTCGATAAATGTCGAGACGTATTTCGAAAACAGCGTACGGATGTCCACCATTTTGCTCGGCCGAACAAAATACCGAAAACAATCTATCACCAACAAATATTCCACGGTTACGTAATTATGTTAAATAACACTACGTTAAAATTGATTGCAGTAATATTGTCTATAATAATTTTGTTTCTCGCGGTAATGGCGTGAGTAATGTAATTTCGTACTGCAGAAAGGTTCACTGTGGACATAAATAACGTGGTGATTGTGTTAATGGTAAAACTGTCGATTAATGTTGTTAAAAGCTGGAAAACACACCGACGACCACCTGAAGGGGATCAGCTTAATAACTTTAATTGCGAGTTTTATTTTTCTGTATCTGCGGTTTAAGCTTCTTCCACTAATGGTAAAACATGAATTGCGCGTTCCACGAGAAATTACATGTAAAAAGAGTCGCTCGTGTGGCGTGGAATTAAAAGGAGGAACAAAACAGTTTTCGTTAGTTCGAGTGTTAACCTTATCAGGAATAACGTCACAGGTGTATTCAGATATTCTTGAACTTTGACAATTTATTATATTTTTTGTTTCCTGTGTATGAATTCATACTATATAAATATAATTGAAAGAAGTTAGTTTCGCCTTCATAGTTTAATAAATTCGAAGGTGAAGACATTCGTCAATTTTTCTATTCAGTCAGAGACTAAAATGGTACCAACAGCTGTTAAAATGAAGGATTTTCGTAAAATTGAGGGTAAAAATGATGCTTCTATACAAATTCCTGTACTAATTATGATTTGTTATATCTAGACTGCGGATCTTGATACAATTTACCATATTTATGTATGTGCGAGATGTACGTGTTATAAAGTAAGTAAGATAAACAATACATTTTGTAACATTTAAAGCGTAAAATACAATTTTGTCGAAGTTTTATTTCTTCTGCTAAATTAAAACAAAAAATACTGATGTCTAAAATTGTGCATTCCGCAACAAAACTATAAGACGTACACGAAAATTGAGAATTCTGTTTAACTCAGGAATTTCTTCTGCCTTCATTCGTACTGTTGTTGTTTACTTCGCGCCGAAGCACACCGCACAGTTCTACGAAAAGCGAAGGCTGCAATTCTAGGAATTTAGGCAACGAATGTAAACATGTGGTTTCCTCCGCGACAAATGCTACAAGAGCAGTCGTTATTTGTTACCGAAATCAGAAAACAGTAAGAAGTTATTCGTGTGATTTTCACTGAAGTAATTACTTTTATGTTATTTGGTGTGTTATCTTATGAGAATTGTTAGTTCTAATATTAAATATACAGTAAAATGTCTCGAGGAAGCAAATTAAGCGAAGCAGAAATAAAAGTGGTCAATAACTTGCAAGAAAAAAAGTTTTCACTATCAGAAATATTACGTATATTAAACAGAAGTCGATGTGCTATACGTAATTGTCTAAAAAATAAGGAAAAGTACTTGAAAAACATTCTGCTGGACGCCCAAAAATCACAACTGCTCGAGAAAGACGTGCCATTTTAAGAGTGGCATCGGATTCAGGTCTCACAGCACGATAAATAGAAGAGTTAAAAAATTGTATTTTAAATGAATGGGTATCATTGGATCAAAATGTTACAAATAAAATTATATGAATCATTACCAAAGAGAATGATCGAAGTTATAAAAAACAAAGGCGGTAGTTCACACTATTTATAAGTAAATCAAAATTATTTTTCATGAATTGCTTTTATTTATTTTGCAAAAAAGTATTCCCTGCCTTATGGTTTTGTCGCAAAGAGTATATTTGCAGAAACATCCGTAGTGTAATTACAGCTATCAATTGTCATAACGAAATTTCAAACCAGGTTTGAAAACGAAAATAGTTACTACGACAATGCTCAATCTTTCTATTTATTGTTGGACTACTAATTTCCAAGTAATTCGATCGCGACGCTCAAAAAATACAATGAATCATTCAAAAAGGCTCGAGTACAACGTTGAATAATTACTAGCGTCTCCCGTTCGTTTTCCCAGCTCGAAAGAGGCCAAAAAGTGCGAGGGCAGGATGTAAGGGATGAAAAAAGGGCGGGAAGGATAAGGCGGAGGCAAAAGGGGAGAGTCATTCAAACGCAAATTACCGCCAGCTCCATTTCCATTTCACGAACAATGCGGAACGAACCGCACCGGAAATAAGAACAGGCTTTCGTCCATTCATGCGTACGTACCGCCCTTCCTTTTTATCACGATCAGAAGCACTTACCGCTGCTTCGCAAGGAGAATCGGGTTTCCTCGATGACAGACAATTGTCCTGCCCTTTCCGCGCTCTTTTCGATGCTTCACGGGGTCCTAACCTAACCCCGCTCGCTGATGCGCTCGAGGAATTACTCGTGTTTCGAGTACTTCACGCGCAACTTCTGTAACAACTTCACCGAAGTGCTTCAGCGTGTTCTTGTTCGTACTATTTACGCTTTTCTGAAAGGGATGCTTGCAGAGGGTGTTCCAATTTGAAAATACATTAGTTTGGGACCTGATGGAGAATACAATTGAGTGAAACAGTTATTGTTGTGACGGAAGTAGATAAGATAAACTCGAAGGATTTAGCAAATTATTATAGGAAGTTTACAATACGGATGAAATTGTTCTATTAACCCTTTGAACTCCTTCGTCGAGTGTGACTCGACATCGATTTTATTCACAGGTACTCCTACGTCGGCACAGTTGATATATCTAAATTGCCAGTTTAAGTATGTATTATATTTCGAAATATTTTTTTTTTATCTAGATAAGCAATATTACATGTATACGACCCTTTTTTGTAACAAAAAAGTCCTTGAAGTGTTCGGGTACATGATTGTTTGTACCTAATTGGTTCCTATAAACCAACTGTCTTTTGAAGTACATTTCAAATAAAACACTTAAAATAATAGGGAGTTACTGAAAAGAAAATTAACAAAAATTAGGAGTTCAAAGGATTAATAGGGAGGACTTCAACGTGTTATTGTTCGTACTGTTTACGCTTTTTTGAAAGAGATGCTTACAGAGGGTGTCTCAATTTGAAAATACACTAGCTTGGGACCTGTACAGAATGCAATTCAGTGGAACAGCTACTGCTATGACATGAGTCGGTAAAATAATCTTTGAGAATTTAGTAAATTATTATACAGAATTGAAAACTTATTTATGTCTCAACCTAATACATAATGTTATAATATATTTATAGGATGTTTACTACGTACAATATCTGGAACTTTGATACCAATGGGCAACCTTAACCGGTTAACTAGGTCGTTCTTTGTTTAGGAACACCTATTGTTTGTAGTTAAAAACGAATAAATATGAGGTAAATTGTCTTGTTCATTACAGAGACACTTTCAAATGACACGTTAAATCAATTTTTTCGATGAACTGGTTTAAATATTTGTCAGCATACACTGTGAGGACAATTAACAGGCGCCTTGTTTATGGCGGGGCAATTTTCACAGGACGAGTTAACTTGTCTTCCCCAGTTAAAAGGTTAAAGCTCAATGAATCATTCAGGTGTCTGTTTCTCTAATTCTTTTGAGCAGTATATGTTCTACAGTATTTTTACTGCACGTATTATATTCTACGTTCCTTGGCGAAGTAATTATTTTCCGCGTCGCGTGAAAAGAAAACTCATGACGGTGGCGAAAAAGTTAGCCCGTTGTTCAGCCCATGAACGACATCCGAGTCGTGAACTGTCTTGGCAGTTCTCCGATCTGAAATTATCTAACAGTTTCCCCATCGTCCACGTTCTCCCCGAAGAAAAACGGAGAACCGAAGGACATGAGCCAAGTACGGAAAGTCATCTGGCCGGTACGCATCCGAAAGAGCGAAGCGACTACGTGTCCTCCATCGAGATCTAATCGCGGTTAATACGTATTCTGCCAAAAATTGCGTCCTCCCGAGCGATCGTGGATCATCCCTCCACTCGATCGTCGAACACCCTTGGCAAACTTCCGATCTTCATTCCCTTGCAGATTCTTCCGCATTTCCTTTCGCTGGGAAAAAAGGAAAGGAACCTCTGTTCTTATTTCTGCCTCTACTCTCACAAGAGTTTTACTGACAGCGAAATTTCTGGATAAATAATGTTTTTTATTCTACTTAACAATATAATTATTAATAAAACATAAACGCAGAAGAAATAGAAAGCAAAACAATTTGCATGGACGCGTTGCTAGCACATAATGGAATAATGCGTCACCTCTCTTCCACTGTTCTGTTAATTGAACTTATATAAAAATTCATAAGAGGCGCCACGGTCTCCACACCACACACACGAATGCCACCCATTGTGAAAGTGTAAAACTATGTATGTACAACAGTAATTATGCATTTTAAACTACTCAACACCTGTAGAAATGCACCCTGTAAAAACTTTTCGTTGGTTGCAAGGTCCAAAATTTGCTAATTTGTACGATTGTCCTTTCAAAGTCATCCGATCACTTCGATTCTCATTTCTAATTAAGGTTTCTGTTAAAAGAATCGAACAATCTTTATAGAATATTGTTCCAAAGTAAATAATTTCGCAGAAAAATTTCTTTTTCGTCGCCACTGGTATCCACAGATACTGTAAAATAAAGTGATAAACAGTTTCAATGAGCGCTGAAAGTCGAGGAATTCAAGAAGAACCCCCGATCAAATCTCCGCAAGAGATTTATTATTTTTATTGCTTTCCTCTTTCGTTCATATTATCTACGCTACAATACTCTTTATATTTTCAACAGAAACGGTAAGTATTCTAAGACTTTAGTGACGGCAGCGCACATGCACCGACGAAGCTTCTTTCTCCGTGGTACGTTCTTATTTTTCTTACCCCTCGTTCTTTCCTTCGAATTCCCTTTTTCATTTTCTTGATCATCGTTATAGAGGTTCCGTCTTATTCTACATACGCGTATCTCATCCCACGTGAAATTCTCCCTATTGTCCGTGTTCTCCGTCTAGCCCTGCGGGTTCGCGTAACATAGGAAACACATGTCTCCCTCCTCCATAATGAAATTCTACTTCCTTTCAAACTTGCGACCCACTCGGTCGCCGTTGTTCACCCCCTCCGAGGATCGACGATACCGGGCAAATAGCTTGAGCTTCGACAAAGCTCCGCCGCGATACCGTCTTCGTCGTTAGATCAACGTCGGGGGAGAAATTGTTACCGGCAATAAGAAAATCACGAGGGTATCCTCCACGGTTCACTTGCCCCGAGTTCGATGGAATTTCTCGAACGCCCCCTCCCACACACCGAGCTCGTATTTCACAAATTGGAAAACCCTGCTAATTAGTTTCGCGACGTTCGAGTGGAGCTTTTAGCGTTTTCTAATTACCGTCGCAGACTCGTTAAACTGCAGCGCCGGCAATGAAAATAAAATGTTACGCAACTACGAATGCAAAGTTGAATTTACCCCGGGGGAAATGTAGCGGATTCGCGAAGTATCGGCCGTTCAAGGTTATTCTTTCGATCGTGAGTTATAGCGGATGCGATCAATATATATAAATTTTTTCTTTCTGGGCTCGTCAGGTTGATAAGTTGTCTGAGTGGTTTCTGGAAGTGGAGTGGCACGAAATTTATATTTAAGTCATTTAATTATATTGGCGGGGAGATTGTACGGGGACCTTGAAAGGCTAGAATTATTTGCCTCTGGTATATCTCCATGGCACTATAAATTATGAGATTTCACCCATTAGATGTTATCTGAGAATACTGTGAAAGGATTAATTATCAGTCTAGAAGTATATACATAGAATGTATTAAAAATATTGGTATGCCATTTAGTAATGTTCAATAAATTTGGTATGCGATAAATTCAATACCACATTAATATCAAATGTGTATCGAGATTGACAGGTGACATCTTAAGCTGCAAAATGAGGGGCTTTTTTTGAATGTTATATTTTTATTTAACGTTTTTAACACGTTGAATGCCATGAAAGTCACCGGTGACCGTCACCTGAAATTCGGTTTAATTAAATAATTATTGATTGTCACAAAATTCTGAGCAAGCTTCATACTGAAACAATAATGTAGGAACAGAAGAATACGATTGAGTACTCAAATCTTCTTTTTTTTATGATTTATATAAACAATAGTAAATTATGTCGTGTCTGATTAGGTGTGGCTGGTTTCACTACGACACTCAACGTGTTAAGGAATTGTCTTTCAAAGCACACACGTACAATACTTTCTTATTTACTTTAGACGTATGATAATCTGGCAATATCAATACATTGATATGTATATTGATTTTATAAAAAATTAGGTTAAATGTACGTTGCATAGTTCAACAGAGACCAAACATAGCACGTTCTGCTTTCTTGTACAATTGAAAATTGTTTAATATAAAAGCAAAAAGTAGTTCAATTTATGTATAAAGTATATCGAGGCAAGCACGTTAAAACAGCAATAATTTACATTTACAAGTTAGTAAAACTTTAACACATGACTTCTTTGTTCGAACTGACCAATTAAACACAATATAAAAATTGAGCAGTATGCTCTCTGGATACTTTGTATGTACAAAATGAAATCTAAAGTATACAATAATCATTTTTTCGTACGACGCCTCGTTTTCAAGAAGATTAATGTAGAAAATCCTCCGGATCGACTGTACGGTGTCGTGACAAGGTCGTTTTCTCGAGCAATCGAAATTCGTGGTCTGTAAACGATTTCCAATGTAAATCATCGACTGTAACCATCGATATTTTTATCGGGGAGAATTGTACGTTCACGTAATACCGTCCTCAGCAGGCGCAGCCATTCGAACGCGAACACGAATCGTGTTCCCTAATTGGCAGCTTTTTTCCGTGGTAATTGGAAGCAGTCGAAGAGCTTTTCTCGAGAAGATCTCGAATCGCAAAGACGTGGGAGGGGTGATCGAACGAAAACGGGAGGGCAACAAAATGAAACGGCTTTCTACGGTCAGAAATGGAATCGGGAAAGGGGATTCCTCGGAGATTTCGTTCGACTGACGGTGGATTATTTTGAAAATTAGACAACCCCGTGAAATCGAGTTACTCCAGAAGCAACTAATAACGTGTCGTTTCAGACACGTTAGCTCAACGTTCGATTATTTTTCGAACGGTGTGTAATTCCCAAACAATGTTTCCAAGTCCGTAAACGACGTCGGTTTGTGACACATCCTTATCCATCCAACTGCTAGCGCCAGTCACTCAGTCAACAATGTTCAATAATCATACAATAATCATTATAATATCTCAAATTCCATAAATGAAACGTATTTCTTCCAGCATATCGTTGAATTCAGAATTAAATTTTTTTCTTTATTAATGACACACACTGTTAAATTGAATCTGTTATCAAGAAGAACAATAAATAATTTTTATGTTAACAGGAAATAACTGAACAATAATATACAATTCAGAGTAAGCATCCATTGATGCTTTGTACTCTGGGTTTGAGGAATTAAATATACATCATCTTTAGTTATTATCATCAACTGGGTAAATATTAATATAAGGGTGGCTACTCTGACTATTTTCGAAATTTTTGAATTTTTTAGAGAATCATTTTTACCAAATTATTGTACGTAAAAAACCATACAATTTTGAAATATAAAGTATATTTTTATTTTTAATAGTTAACGAGATAGTCTCAGGGCCGGCAATTTTCAGAGGGCGATTTCATCCTTCAAACTTAAATATCTGCAGGTAAAAAAAATATGATTCTCTTATTTTTGACTATTCTACAAACCTGCAAAGTTTCAATTGCTACTGTTTTTTTTGTGTTATATTTACTTTTTCCAGTATTTTAATTTTAACACTTTATGTACCGCTCATGATTGACGTTGCCACTCGCTAACGACCGACTCACAATTAGTTGAGCGCGGATTCGTCGCCCGGCGAATTAAAAATTAAACAAAAGAAAAACGACAAACTGACCAATAGTTCCTTCTCATCGATAAACGTGAACAGTCAAAAGGTGGTTAATAGGCTATCGGTCGAATACGCGTTGACAACGGAAAAGCCGATTAATAAGCTATCGGTCGATAAGCGTTGGCATCGAAAAGCCGATTAATAGGCTTCCGGTAGATAAAGTGTTAAGATCATTGTAACAATTACTGTAAAAATAATATAAGTACATGTTAGCGCTAAGCGTGAATGGTGAGCGAAACTACAAATCCTAATCATACTACTGTGAAACTGTTAAATGCATAGACTTAAATTTACTAAACAATTATTATTATTATTAACCTTGCAAAGTTTCATCAAAATTGGGAGAGAACGGTCCAATACCCTTCGTTGTCAGATTGCATCGCACTTAACTCAGGAAATAAGAAGAATTGAGTAAGACAAAGGAGAGCAGCACCTAAATAAAGGCTGTTTAATCAGTTATCGCCGGCACTTAGAGGCACGTTCGCTCAATAAAGAACGCGATTAAATTTCGATCGTAATCGAAAGGAAGCGAGGCTTTTAGGAGTTCGTTGTCCAGGAAATCGAACCGGTGGCGATCTTCGGACGGTCTTTTCACGACTTGTCGGTCTCATTAAAGGCCAGTGAAATCTCCGTATAAATACGGAAGAGGGCCCGGCGTCGTTTCGCGACATTTCGAAATCCTGAAACGACCGGTCGTTAAATGGAAACGATTCCGGTGTACACGCCGGAACCCAGCTGCGGGGCAGGAAAACTACGGCGATTCGATCCGACGAAAACCTCTTCTCCTATCCACGATTTCTGGTAAACCGTTTTCAATTGCTCCCTAATGGAACCGGCTGCGAAACTTCTTGAGGATCTTCGAAGCAAATTTTCGATGCTGCCTCCGCACGGATCCAATCGGTACGCAACTTTTGCATACCCTCGCAGAGTATATTCCCTTTGTAAACCTTAATTGGACGAACTTAAATAGAAAGCGAACCGTTTAGAAAGAAATTGTTTGATATCAGCAGTTTTCTATAGTCTGATGTTTGGTTAGATACTGATTGTGAGTCGTGCTGAAAGAATATTTGCACAATATTTTAACAACAGATTTTAGAGGTAATTTTGAGAGCAAAATGTATACACTTAGGTTTGATTAACACTTTGATTGTCATGTCACCCATATGTAGGTGACACTTATTGTTAGATTCAATCATTATTTATTTGATCATTTCTAGTATTTATAAACCGGTTTACTAAAGTTTAATATTACCAATACAAGAGTTATAAATATTGCTAATATTCTGCATTAAAAAGATTTTAATTTGAGAACATGTTTCCTCACACTCTATAAATTCGTATTTCCTCTCGGGTGAACCTGTATTAAAGCTGCAGTGAAACGTGAACTATCAAAGCGAGAATTAATTTTTTTCCAAAGTCGATTCTGGAAATGTTTTATATAAATACACCGATATCGAGATGGGTTTCTTTTATTTACACAGAGTTTATTCGGAAGTTAATTAAAAAAATCTAGTAACATCGTAAACACGAAATATTCTCAACTTAAAATCGTTTTAATCGACTTTTTTACTACATATCGCAATAAACGTGAGTCATCCGTGCTAAAAATGTAATTTGAATTTTTCGTTCATGCAAGAGCTTTGCGCGTTTCAGGCTTCAAAGACCTGACGAACCAAAATAAAATGTAATTACAACAGCATCCAGCGATCGACGTACCTCGTCTGTACCAACGAAATCGATTGAAAGTTTAATAAATTTCGAAGCCAACAAAGGGGAACAATTAACTTCAAATCGTTGTACGACAGCTTCGAAATCCATTTTGCTTTCGGTTGTTCAACAAACGATATTCACTTTCATCCCCAAGACCAGTGGTCTCACTTTAATTATGATTATATTATGGCGGGTTTTCAAGCCCCTGAAATCGTTCAGAAATCTTCGTACGCTAAATTCCAGTTTTATACGTAGTATACTAGAAATTTCTTTGGAAAATACCTTAAGACGTTGAATGCCGCGAGGGTCACCGATGACCGGCACTTTAAATTCAATTTAATTAAATAACTATTTATTATTACACGATTCTCAACAATCTTCAGATTACAACATTAATTTAGGAACATAAAAACTTATGTTCTTATGTTAAGAATAGTAAATTATGTTATGTCTGACTGGGTATGGCTGCTTTCACTGCGACATTCATCGTGACCAACCAAAAATGCTTTTAAGGTTTCAACACAGTTGCATAGTTCTCAATCACATAGTTCTTCTTCTGCAGATGTTGAGGCTTCCAAAAGGTTTTATTCTTATTTATTTATTCTTTTATAAATTACTCAAAGCGGTTGTTGAATTATATACAGCATTAATTTTACATTTTTAAAATCTACGTACAGAAAACTCGTACCACAAAATACTCGAATATTTTAAAGAACACAATGTAACTGTACTACCTTCAATTTTTCTTACCCAAAAATCGATTCCATATCTTCAAAAAGAAAAAAATGTATATTTCTCAGGCGAAATCGTTAGGCCAGTTTCACAGTCGAAATTCGAGTGGACCGTTTGCGGGTCGCGTTCGAGAATTTGTTGATACGAGAAACGAAATACGATCGAGGAAGGGCTTTCACGCGCGTAATGGTCAATTCGAAAAAGATCAACCGGGAAACAGGGCATGAATTGTTTCGCGTTCGTTAGCGATGTTCAACGGGGAAAAAAAGGAAGCGCGGCGGCGATGGAAAATCTCCGGCTACGGTCCGCCCGGAGAAATATAAATATAAATTTCACTGTTGACCGTAAAAATTCACCTGCGCCGATTCTGTTCGCGTCACGTATGTACACTGCCGCTCAAAAGTGTGTGGACACTTTTTTAACTATAATAACTGCCTGAAAAAAAGTTGTGAAATCGTTAATAAATTTCTCTAAATTTGGAAACTCTCACATTTCTTGCAATTTCTCTTACAGAATATGCTACTTATGACAGCGTAACTATTTGAGGACGCACTTGAATACTTAATTCTGTTTTTTTTGCAACCATCGTGCTCTCGCAAGTGTTCAAACAAAAACTATTTCGATAGAACGACAGAATGGTTCTACGCTCTTCTCTGAAGTTCCTCACATTAGACTCTGATTCTAAATATTTGTATTAGTCTAAAGAAGACAGAGGATCACGCTAAAGCAATTCAGTCATCGTGAAATGCAAGAAGAAATCCTTAGAAACCGTCCGTACGCAATAGAATATAATGCAGCGTAGCCACACCGCATAAACATTTAATTATTTAAAGGATTTGAAGGATTTAAATAATTAAATTATCCAATATAATAATACTAGAGTACATGAAATATATATTCGTAGTAGAATTTAACAATAAACATCGTTTAACAATAATAATTGATGTCATATAACATTGGTCATTAAACATGGCAAGGGTCCACATACTTTTGGGCGGCAGTGTATGTACGTCGTTCCGCGAAATAAAAATCCACGGCCGACGCTTCCGTGAAACTGCTTGTAATTACTTTAATGAACGAACGATACGCATTCGCGCCGATGAAAGGGGCAATTGAGGCCTCTCGTATGAGTTCGGCGGACATTTTTGAGCGTTTCATTCGATTCAATTTGTTTCGTTCCGCTTGTTGCAACTGTAACGAATTTATTTCTGCCGCGCTGGGTGGACGAAACATTTTTTTTTTCGTTCGTTTTTTTACGTTTAAACGGTCCTCCTGTTTTGCGTGTTTACCCCTTGATTTACAGGTTTCGCGAGGAAATACATCTTTTTTAACGCACCGCACTAAATATCACCATGGAACCGGAATCGCGCAATTTTTCATCCTCGATTTTTGTCGAAATAATTTTTCAAATTCTTCTCCAGTTCGTTTAGAGTGAATGTTTCATTTTTGGAGAACTGAAGAATGATCAGTGAATTATACAGGCATTTGTCAGACACCCGAGTCCACGTACACTGCCGTCCGTAAGCCTCAGAACACTAGCCACTTCTGTTAAAGAAATATGATATTTCATCTGTCCTACTGCAAAAGTCTATAGTGATTATTTAGAACAGTTGCAAGAGAGTCATGGGTAGACAGCAGACGTTCATGCAATTTAATATAACTGAATGTCTAAAAAACGCACATTTAAAGCCGTGAAACATAAAAAGTAAATTTATTAAACATTCACAGAACAAAATACAGTTTCCTCAAAGTTTAATTTCTATAACTGTATTAATACTTTGACAGCGCCAACGTGTTGTAAACAGTAATAAAACATGAAATGTTATAAGCAATAGAATTTGAAGGATGCTTTTCCACCTCCTGCTTTAAATTTTGTATCAAGGAAATGCATGACAAACATAAAATTATAATTGTACAATGTCTAAAAGAATGTGCTGTTGGAAACGAGAACCGAATTCAGCACAGATTGTGTGCATGAGGTATGCATGACCTTCATGATTGTGTCCACTTTTGCATGAATTAAAATTAATACCTCTGTTTCGAGGAATCTTGGTAAAAGTATCTGCGATTTTGCACGAAACACGCATGAACTTGCGTATATTAGCTTGATTCGAAAGCTAAATAAATTAATACCTCTGTTTCGAGGCATCTTCTTAAAAATGTCAGCGATTTTGCATAACATATGCATGAATTTGCGTATATTAGCTTGATTCGACATCATCGATCGATGGTAATAATGTCATCCATGAAAGGGTTAAACCAGTGATGGCCACGGGAGCTCCGGTCTTCCCCCACTCTAGATCCATTCCCCTCATATAGGCTGTGATTTGGGACGAAAATGGACCGAGAGGGAACGAGGAGGGAACTGCAACGAGGGGAGTAGACTTAGAGTGGGGGAAGGCCGGAGCTCCCGTAGTCATCACTTGGTTAAGGGGTCTCTCTAGTGTGACGGTCGAAAAACGAAGCGATCTTTAGGAATTTTTCTGAAGAAAAATAATAAATGTATGAATGTAATAGTTTGCTGCTGTATCCGACAATGTGTGAAGAATACGTAATAATTATTTAGTGCAGAAATAATGATTCTGTCCAAAGCTATAGGAATTCTGCACTGCACCTAAAAAAAATTTGTCTTCATGGCTGCCATAAAATCTGCCCTCAGAATTATCAGAATGAAAAGAAAGAAAAGGATTCTTAATCTGTACGACTGTCGCTATAGCCATTGCTAGATTAAATGAATAATAACGGAAAATTAAAAAATGGTAACGTCTGGAAGAAAAAGTTTCGATTTTTACACAAAAAATGCTTGTCTTTTAAGTCGCAAAATTTGAATTATGCAAATATTGACTTAGTTCTAGTACCGGCGAGAATGAGACATCTACTGAAGATGCCTGCCAAGTTTCACGTGAGTCGGATGATTGGATTTTGCGATATCGTGGCAGCCATTTGAAAAAATATCGTTATCAGAAAAACGCGTTCAAAGTTTCACGTACCCTTTAAAATAATATGAAAGGCTCCGTTTCAAAGCCTGTAGCATTGTCAATGTTTGTAATACGTCTATAATACTTCGGGAGTATGTTTCTAAGATGTAAAACTATAAGAAAATCTCAACAAAACAAACTCGATTGTTTGAAATCGTCACACCAGGGAGACCCCTTAAACGGGTAAATTACTCCACTCGATAAGCGAAAATTGGTTCGAACGTGAAACACGAGTTTGATAGAGCAATGAAGAAATGACGGTTCTTTTGCCAGTCGATTATATCGAAAGAACGAAGCGAATCGTATCGAGAACGAAACAAATGGTGCAGCAAAACCGAGTGAGAAACGCGGCGAGGAAATCGCGACGACTTTTTCCTCCGTTCCACCAACACCGCGGAAACTTTTCTTCGATTCTCGCAGCAATTATCTAAAGTCCCGGCTCCCGATGCTTCCATTCTTATTCCCAGATATTTCGTAGGTTAAACTTTTCTCCGTGCAATGATCCCGGTGACCCCGTTTTCGTTTATCGCCTCGCATCGCGGATCGACAGAGAGACCGGAGTTCGCGAAAGTTTCATTTAAAACCGTCCCGGCTTTCTCGAAGGCTGCGATACAGACGAGAACAATGTCCGTTTCTGTCTTCTGGACGAACGACGGTAAATTGCGAGCGGAATGCTCGCTTAACCCCCTGAATAGAACATATTAATTCCGTTCAATAGACTCTGTTTTCAATTTCATCCGTTTATTAAGCGGCGCCTCTGCTTCACTTTGGGAGTCTTGAAAGAATATATTCAAGTACAAATCGATTACATAAAAGTGATTAGGAAATCTGTGTACTGGCTCGCAGTAGAAAACTATAAGCTAAACATAAACAACAGGTTGGTAATTCACAAAATTACCATCGAACCAATCTGGGCACATGCGTTGCAACTTTGGGGTATAGCCCCAGTAATCGAACATCAGGAAAATGGAAAGTATTCAGAATATTACATTAAGAACCATTCTAAATGTACCGAAACGACGGTATTAATCTTCACGAGACAACATAATTGTAACAAAAATCATTTTCCTAACTATGTGTATCAAAACATCGTAATACTCCATGAGCATATAGAAAAGAAATATAGAGTTCCATTTAAAAAAGCTGAAAGTGACCTTGACTACTTTGAAAAACATGACCTACAAAAAACATACTGCAATTAGCCTGTAGGCCCTTCTAAGCCAAACTATTTAAAAAAGAAATCTGTATTCGTTCAATAGTAACCTAAATAATTAAGGTGATCAACTTATGTTGTATAATGGTTTTCTTTACTACAATTTAGAACCAAAGCACTAACCTTGAATGATCAATATTTCTTGCCTTTGCAGTAGCGTCAGCCACACGTGGTCCGCATGGTGGTCAAAATGTTCATATTGATTTATGCAGGAGTATGAAAAATTCAGGCTTTCAGGAAGGACTTCCGCGCGAAGCTGGGGATTAAAGTTCTCCGGGCTTTGGTGCGGTGTTAATTGCACGATGAACGTTGAAGAAGTGGAACAAGGCCGACGGAAGATATGTAGCGCGGGGAAAATTCGAGATATCGCGGCGCGTCGTTCGTATTTGCATACAATACAACGGGATGCGTCGGACAGACAATGCCGGTCCCAACCCTTTTTTCGCCCGAACGAGAACAAGGCGGGAAGGGAGGACAGCTAGCGTGTTCGTGGTGGCGTAACATAAATCATATCTCGAAATAGATTCGAATCCTGTTCGTGGAATCCAGTTGTCCGACCGCCATAAGCGTTAGAACGGATCCAATCTGGTCTCGAATCTTATCCGAACGATCCTCCGGATCGCCTGTAACGCGTACGCCAGTTTTGCAACATAATTGCGCTTCCCTTCAGCCGTGACCACCGAGGCATTTTTGAATCTACACTCAAACGTATCCGATACCCTTCTATCGTCATAAGTGAACGGTCCATACCGAAAGCGACCCTTGTCGATTTTTGTCTCTTTTCCGGAGAGTAAATACTCATCTTCGATTTTTGTTCAATAGATTTCGTTTTTTTTTGACAAAATATTTGAAGGGTAAGAGGAAAGAAGAGGGTATGTCCATTTTAATTCTGCAGTGTTCAACTCGAAAGAAAAATTAAAATAATGTAAAACAATTATATTTTGGCTCATTCTTTTTCTGTCGCCTAATGAACAAAACAGCTATATTCGTTGGACCTTGTTTCTTTGCTGATGCACTAAAGTATTAAAAATTGATTTTCTCATTGAAGCTGTTTTGTGACATTCCTTGTTTTTTTCCCTTACCCTTCATTTATCATGTTACTCGGTTGCTGTGAGTGTTATCTGTAATTATACCACAGAGGAACTGTACTTAACTAAATCATGAAATTGTGATGTTGTGTTGTCATAGTAAAGTTTCAGAAGGATTTTTGTTATGAAGCCCTCAATTTGTTCAGCTAAATTAAAAGCGTCATGGTTTATCGCATAGAAATTTCTTTTTCAATCTGGCATGATATTATTTGGGGAGAAATTTAAGAGTTAAGAATTCAAGTTGAAACTTAATTTCTCCATCAAGGTACGTTGTTTGCTTTATTAGCGACTTATTCAGGTGGCCTATTTTAGATACCCCACCCTGTATACTGATGCATTTGATAATAAATATGTCATAGAACAATCAATATCTGAAACGTTCCTAGCCAACGCACATTATATACAATGATACATTTGATAATCATCATGTTACAGCATATTTTTTCCCCATAAAACCTCGTTGCGTCAGTTTAACTAACAACCGGACCTAATCCGACCGTTTAAAAGAACTTTGAAACTAATTTACGGAGCAAAACACTGAGCAGGTTATACGAATTACGTTGAAACGAAAGGAAATTCGTCGGAAAGCAAACCGGCGATAGAGTGACGAAAGGCGAGACTTAAGTAGATAAGAGCATTACAGAGAGCGGAAGCTTACGATCCGTCCCCGATGCGATTCGAATTGGGATTTTCGACGCTTTTTTTCGCCGTTCACCATGAAAAAACACCAGAGACCATCGATCGTCACGACCCAGTCGCAGCTTTGTAATCGTGATTTACTCCACTTTTTTTTTTAATTCTCCTCTCCTCTCCCCCTCCTCTCTCTTTCTCACGAAATTTATGCACGTACGCAGAGAGTAAATGAATCGATGGCGAAATTTCGACATCTGCCTCGCGCCGCGGAGCTTTTGTGTACAGCGCTTAATTGGTAATTAGCCGGCGTATTTAACGTGAGCAGCGACAGACAATTGGTCCCGCGTATTCTCTTTCCAAATTCGTTTAACAAACGAATCGCGATTGCAATGATTACCGACCGTTCCCGCCGTACGGACCGGTTCGCCCGCTCGCCGTGATTGCGATTTTATTGGTCCATCCTGTGCGCGTCGATTAAGCTCCTCGTTCGAATAAAAATTAGTCGATCCGTCTCTTCGGAAGCTCGCACACGTTCACGCCGGCTTGGTAAACTTCGAACTCATCCGCGAGCGGACGGTAATCGGGAATTGGAAATTCGCGCGAAGGACCGGCCGTACGCACCGGAACGATTATTATACATACAGTGGAGCTTCCACTGTTTAAACTGATTGGCAGACACGTCGCTCGAATAATCGAACGATTGTCAGGTGAAAAAACGGACGCACGCGATTGTTGCGTATGCGTACTCCGCGGAATATGTTGCTGGAGTCCCTACGTGCACCTCGCACGTCGAATTCATCTTGCGCGAGTGGCTGAGGGAGTCGAGAGTTGTTTATGGTTCGAGAAATAGATTAAACAAAATGTATGTACGGGTTGGCGACTGTTACAGTATCGTGTCTCTTCGTAGACTTTTTGGACGTTGCTTGAAATGATCATGACTTTCAAACGTAGAGTGAAAACAATTGCGCTGCATAAGTTGTTCCTCGAGGCCAAGTCAAATTCATCTGGAATATTTTTTCTTATTACGGATATGAAAAAAGTTATTTGAATGGACTGTCTTAAGTGCCTTAGCCTGTATAAACAGAAGAGCATAAATGTTAGCACGTTTACTTCCACAGGGAAAACAGTCATCTCTGGTCAGACACGGTATCAATTTCTCTTCTGTAGATAAATCGTATAGGAACGAAATGTTTGAATATTAAGTATTGTACATGGGTACCTATATTAGTGTTTCAATGTTAAATATACTAAGAGTGTAGCAAAAATCAATAGTTATTTAATTAGTCAACGTATTAATAAGGTATAACAGAAATATGAAATTTAAATCAGTACTGTACAGGGTATAAAGTTCTATGATATTCAACATGATGTTTATATGGCTACATTTAAAAATTAACATCGTTGTAAGTAATGAATGTAGTTTTTATTATTTACCTATAAAGATTATTACTCGGTTCCATAATGTCGGCAATTGCTGTCAATATAACAATAATAATTCGACTTTATTACACCACAACTATACGTACAATTTTTACAAAGAATTTTAAGGCTATTTTAATGTGTTAATTAAAAATCTAACTTTCATATTGTATAATACTGTTATAATTGAAACAGTGAATATATTACCTTATGAATTTCGTGCGAATTTTATTTGATTATAATAAATGCATTATTAACCCCATACTGAGTCCCTCGATGAGCCCAGGCAATAAACTATAGCTTCACGAACAAAAGATGAATTATTTTAACTAATTTTACGGACTGTAACGTAAACGTGTTTAAAAATATTCTTGCGATAGTTTACTCTTTTCGCAAATACAAAAAAATTCTTTTCTGCGCCCCTGTGTATGTGTGTGTGTCCTCTTCATTTAGGATATCTCTTTCATCTAAAATGTTTGCAGCCTTAGCGAGTTCCGTGCTTCATTAAAAGATCCGCTTAACGAACGCACGTGTGTGCGCTCGTGTGGACTGAACGAGAGTGGACCTTCTTGGTTAAAAGTTGGTTAAGAGCAAACTGCGAACGAGAAAGAGATAGGAGGAGAACTTGAGAAAATTGACCCGAGTATTCTGGTCACGAGTGCCGTATAAAACTGGAGACTTCGACTTACATTTATTTTGCTTTCGATGGCTGCTTGTAATTATACCCACAGAGTGACGCACCGTGCAGAATATACAGCGAGGAATATACATGTAAATAAGGAATCTGATTCCACAAAGTTTAATTTAACCAGATTTAACGAAAACCCTGATTTAAAGAAAGTTTTATCTACAAATTATGCATTAATTAGTATAATTCGAATGGTAAGACGTCTCGGGGATTAAATCGAAAATAATTTCATGAAAAGTGCGGAAAAGTAAGTGTACATTACAATTATTAAATTCGAATGATTAGAAAATTGTTATTACTCGATTACTGTAATAAATGTAGTATTAGAAATCTGTACAAAATGATTGAAATAATTTTATTACAGTATTCAATATAAATATTGAATTTTAGTATAAAATAAACAAGATTTAAAAGACGTGATTATATCTTATTATATCTTATTTTTATCTCACGAACTAGTCATTTTTCGACCACCTTACCCTAATACTTTCATATACAAAATGACGAAGGGTGTGGTATAAACAAAAGAATATATGTTTTCATTTAAAAAAGTGGTGGAATTGCAAAATGCACATGCATCGTTACATTTTCGAAAAAGATATGATCCTAAAAATGTAGTTCTCTTCGAACATTCACCTTCTTGCTGTAACATTCTTTTCTAATTGCAATCAGAAAAGAGATATGTGTTGTTCCAATTGCGTGAACCAGCCTGTACAACAAAATGCCACCTCATTAACCGAAACATGTACACCCAGACCACCGAACGGTTCGTGCATAAATTTAATTTTTACGACACCGCGTCACACCACGGCGAACGTTCATGTTTCGCTGCATAAAGATAAGAACTAGTGGCTCCTTGATGGCGTCATTTTTCCCTCGGTCATTATCGGCAATCATTCACGGGTCCCTTTTCACGCTGCAAAGACTCGTGGTTAACGCCAGGAAGAATTTCCTGTCCAATTTAAGAGAGAAGCCGTGGCTGGAGGAGCGTTTATGGCGGCGCCAGGGCCCGATGGAACTCGTTCATAGAACGTTTATGGGATTTCACCCACACGAGGAATGACAGCTACGTGACTCCAAGGTGAAGCGACGTTCCGCCACGAGGGGCCAAATCTTTTTCGGGGATTTAATTTCGCGAGAGCGCGCGATTCCGCGGCGAAACGACTTTCCGAAAGAACAAGGTTAAAGGTTTTATGGGTTTCGCTGGCTGTAAAGCCCTCGAAAATCCCAGAGTTCCTCGCTGGGTGCGTCATTAATTGAACGGGTGTCTAGAAGAAGGGCGTATGTTACATACCATAAAATTTACAGGAAAACATGAAAACAATTCCTTTGCTCGCTGTAGCAATTAAAGAAGCAGCTGGTGTAACGTGCGCCCTTAATCCACTTTGAAAAATAAATAATAATTCAATAATGAGACAGTAATTTATTAACTGCAAACACAAAATTGGGTATAAAAATCATTGTTTTCGACACTGGCATGTATCAATTTTTCAGAAAAATTTGTAACATACGCCCTTCTTCTAGACACCCATTCGATTATCGTTTAACTCAGCGATGGCCACGGGAGCTGCGGCCTTCCCCCACTGTGGGTCCTTTCTCGACGTTTCAGTTCCCTCCTCGTTCCCCCCTCGGTCCATCACAGTCTCAAATCACAGCCTATATGAAGGGAAAGGGACCTGGTGTGGGGGAAGGTCGGACCTCCCGTGGCCATCACTGGTTTACCCTAACTCATCCCAAGAGGATCCGAATAGACACTCTCCTCGTTCATTCGTTGCAAAGTATTTTTAACGTCTTTCTAGATTATTTATGTCTTCGATATCGGGTTTATTGTCGTTCGAAAACAATTTTGGTGCTACTGAGATTTGCGAAATGGTATTGAGCGCCGATCCTGAGAGCTGCTGAATGTCTCGGACGCTCCCATAGTACACTCGTTCCACAAATGATTGTACAATCTCTAATGTAACTTAATGTGTTGGAGTCACGTTGAGATGGGCCACGTAGTCAAAGAAATAGTAGTTAAGGTGTGGTATACTGATTTATTTGAAATGATGTACTATTGGAGAGTGAGTGGAATAGTGCTCGAGGTCTTTGCTAGGTGATGGTTCGGACTTAACTCCGTTTTTAGATACTTTCAAATTATTCGTCACCTTCGTAGGTGGTGTAAACTGTCTAAAATTTAAATATAATACATTTTTGATTGGCTGGACGCATGCGCCAATATTTTAAGGTGCACTGGGTTCCAAGAAGGGGGCATCGCGACGCTGCTACGTACGGTGTTTCCTGGTCGAGCCTTCGGTGCATCTCCATGTACCAAAGGGTCTTCGCAATCAATAAATAATAATAATGTTATACAAGCATTAAGCTATAAGGTCGATGCCATTAGTCTCATGAAAAGACTGATTGTGATTGCTTATTTCTTGTACGGACTTTCAATGAATCGAATTAAACCGATGCACGTCGATGCTTTGGCAAATAAATAAACTGATCGGCCGACGATGGAGGATCAATCTTGCGCGATTGTCGAATGAAAATGCAGAATCTCCATTAAGCCCGCGGGAGGATTTCAATTAAAACGGGATTTTCAATTCCCACCTGCAGAATATCAATTAAGTACCAATTTTCCTGAGACGAATCGATTCCGTTAAAAGGAATCCTTGATTTCGATTCCCCTTTAATTACTTCTGTCCGACGCTGATTGCCTATTATATGCTGCCAGCCGACCATAACGAGCACCGAAACATTATATCGAAAGGAAATTCATATATATTTTTTTTCTTCTGTCGAGTTGCGTCCGTTTGATCGGGATTACCGTTACAAAGGAACCATTTCACTTCGAGAACTTGCCGCTTACGTTTCAATCGACTATGCTTTTCGCAGCGGGACCATCGAGGCTTTCTGCAGGAATGCATATTCGAGCTTTGTTTTGTCCGGGCAATTGCTCCGACAAATGGTATAAAAAGGTTTCGTGAAAAGCACAAACGCGTTTCCGCCGATTGTTTTATTTGTAATATCCTAGCTTGGAATAATCTTGTGAACATGGAATTTTTTATACAGAATGGTTTCATTTCAAATTAGCATAGTCAATATACATATTAACACGTTCCCTGACACGTGTATCGTTTTCGGTACACGCATCAATTTTAATTTAATTACATAATTACCAACCCTTATGAAATTTTGAGTAACAATCACGCTAAAATTATAGTAAAAATAGAAAGTGTAATATCGTGTATATTAATAAATAGCCATTTTCGCGTGTCTGTCTAGTTACAGAATTTTCTACTGCGACAGGGAACGTGTTAATTATGTTGATACATTTACTTATAGATCAGCCCAGCAAAACAGTTGAGGCTTTTTTCTGACGACTGAGTGAATTCTATAAATTTTTTAATTTTAAAGAAGTGTATTTTGATTGATTCGTATTATTATACATTCAATATTGAATGCATTGATGCGAACATTAACGTTTTATGATGACCAGAGCCTCAAATTGAATTTAATTAAATAACAAGGAGTTCCAATTAAATTTTAAGCAGATTTAATACTTCGATAGTAATGCAACAACTGTTTGGCTAAACAGCTAAATTTTTTTTTACTTCATAATTTATATTGAAAATGGTATTTTATGGCGCGTCTGGCTAGTTATGTCAGTTTTCACTTTTGCATTCAACGTGTTTAAAGATCAGCACAGATAAAATGAAGTTTCACTTTTGTAAGAAAATTTCATAAATTTCAATATCTCCAACCTGACACCAGTAGTATATTATCCAACTTTCATCTGCTTCAAGTATATTTTATTGGTACATTTGTCCGATTAATTTTTTTATAAACTGACAGAGAATACCAGAGATCGTGTGAGCCACTGAAGGGGTCATATAAGGTTGAATGTGTTAAATAATATGATGAGCTCATTTTTTACCTTCTTTAACAACATAGAAGTTTAGTCTCCACTATGTAAATATCTTCAAATTATTATTATTATACATAGTGTCCCAGTACTTTATTCTTTTCGTTTTTAAGAATCGTGCGTCTGTAATTTTATGTAAAATAATGTATTACAGAAAACCGACTAATTTTTTCCACTAGCTTAACATTTTATACTCATATGTCCTTTGACACCTGTGATACATAATAAAAAAATGTTGTAAAGGACATGAAATATTTTTTTACTTCAATGTATCTCAATTTAAATAATACAAGGGGTTTACTACTGTATTGTAGATGAAGAATGCCTTGTTCCAGAAGATTCTTTTGAATTCTATTATTCATTGAACAGTCCCCTGTACATAATCTTCATCGAACGCACCCTCAGCAACAATACAACCCTACATCTGCACCACAAAGAAAATACCATAAAGACGTGTTCTATCGCGAGTCAACGCTTTACTGCGCTTTTCGAGTTCCGCCCAGCAAATCGAAAGGATTTTTCGCTCTGGAAAGCTCCCCTCTTTTGATTGTTTTCCTATGGCGGACGTCGCTTTGGCGCCGTGAAAGAAATTCCGCGCCCCGTGAAATCGCGTCACATCGTCGTGGCGGGTATTTTGAAAGTAAAAATCGACGATTGGGTCCGTGTTCGAGAGGGCGGCGGATTTTTCCGCTTACGTGGGCGCACTTAATTTCGCCTTTTTACTATCCCCGCCGTCTTGTCTGTGGTAAAAGCCAGCACGGGAATCGGGAGTGAACTTTTCAATCTCGCGGTAGATTCTTGGCTTCCAATCTGCTCCCAATATCACGGGGTATTCGACGGGCTTTTGAGTTCCGGGGAGTGAATTCCAAAGCCCCTCGATTTCGGTGCGTCGAGTTTATCGAGCGGATAGAGAATCTCGTCCGTGCACGTCCCATATGTGGCCAGCCCGGCCGCGTGTGTGCGGGCATGCACGTATACGCGCCAGCTGTAACTGTGCGAATGGTCTTATCCGCGAACTATTGACAGACCGAAAATTTCATGGCAAAACTTCGATGCGTTGCCTGACCGCCCCTGGAGCTTGTAAATTCATTTATACTCCGATCGAACGGACGTGAAAGGCATGCCTCTGTACACGAACCGATTGCAAAATCTGTGTGACTCGAACGAGCTTTCAAAGACTCTTCGATGCTCGAACTAATACGGAGGGTGCGCGAAGTGGTTGGCTCAGATATTAATGAACTCTTGCATGTTATAGATCATGTTACTACGAATCTCTCTGTGTATGGTTCTGGGTGTAGATGGACAATAGTTTGGAAGCGGTTTAATGTTAATGTTCCGGTAGGAATGGTCTGTAACTTATGCATTATAAATTATGAATTATATATTAATTTCAATTATGAATATCTACTGCATTTCTGGTGCTTTCTATATAATTTTTTCGCACGGGGGTTTCACTGTATTATTATTTCTATTTTAAGTCGCATCAGTTATTTGCTTTTAAAATTTCATCACTTTTTTCAAATCGTTCGATTCATTCAGAAACAGTTAAATGTATAAATGCACAGACTCCGTGTTTTTTCTCTATTTGTGCGTTTTGACAAACTATTTCATGTTTCGCCCAGAATTAAACCGAGTGCAACGGTGCCGCAAGATCGACCGCGGTATCGATCGACCAAGTTCCGGATTGAATTTCACGATTCCGATTTAACCGAATTTTTGAGAACCAATTCCAATAAAAGGCTCCTCCGCCGGGAACGTGTAACACTGGGACGAACCGGAGAAAAGGAGAGCGTTGTAACTCTTACTGGTGGGACACGTGGTTCTAATTAAGTTCGTGTCGTCTCCGGGGATTTAATCCCGTGGAAAACCGTTTCACCGACCGAACAGGTAGAAAATGTTAGGACTCTGCATCTTTCGTAATGTCGTGGAGCCGCTCGGGAGCAGAATTGAAGGTTCCCGAAGTAATCTGCGCCAGAAACTGAGAAGCTTGCTCGACTTGCCATTTTTTGACCTCGTTCATCGACATTATCACGTCTCGCCTCTATCTCGCCTTTCCAATTAGCTATAATTTCAGCAGAAGCTCGTTTCGCCTGTTTGTCACGAAGGCTGCTTAATTGGATGAGATATCTGTGAAAGATCGTTCACACTCACTTATGTTCTTTTCTCTGTACTGTGGCGATGCATCACCGGCCAGACAGACGAGGACCAACCACGCGACCAGGCCACACCTTCCCATTTTCACCTGCGAACAGAACACACGGTTAAGTTGAAATATAGTTACGTTTACGTTGCAACCAGTTCCATGAACATACAAAATTCGCCTTCTATCGAACCAGCTTGCACAGCAATACATAAAAGCGGCATTACATTAACACGTTCGCTACCAGCGTCACATATGTGTGACGCGTCGATTCTGTTTTGAGAGCTCGACGTCATACATGTGTGACAGAGGTAATTGATAAAAATAAAGCGAGGTCTGTGGTGGACGTTTTTCTCGAATCGATCATGGTAGCAAACGTGTTAATGAGAGTTTTGACATTTTATTGACATGTTATAGTATGTCTGACCAGGTATGGGAGTTTCCACTGTGGTAGTCAACGTGCTGGCACGTCGAGCGCCGCAGTGGAAAACCCCACAACTAGTCAGACACATATAAATGGCTCTTCGTTACGTCTATCGTTGAATATATAAATATGTATCTGTTTGATAATCTATTTCTTATATCATACTATGATTGTAACATAAATCTTACTCAAAATTTCATAGAGGTAATCAGTTATTTGATGAAATTAAAATCGATATGTGGACTACCGGTGGTGCACGCGGCGCACAACGTGTTAAAAGGAAATTCTGATTCAATTTTGGAAGGATGGGAAAGGAAATCGGATTACAGTAGTGTCCCGTTAGCTGACCGTGGCTTGGACCATATCTGGCCATATCAAGGGAGGTAGAGTTCCAGGAAATTCTGAGTATGTTTCTACTGCATTCTACTAAATAAACATGTTTGGATGTCGAGACAAGCGAAATGACAGAAACATTGGGAGATAGGGCTTTGAACTCTTTGAGAATTAAAGTCGGTTCCGATTACGTTTCTTTATTTTATACATGTAACGTTGGAGGCGCACTCCACGAATCCAGTTCCAAGGACTGGTGGGGTTAATGATGGTCAGCTAAGAAGGCAGAATCCCAGTCATTTAACGCGACACTACTGTACTGACAAGTGTCTTGTTGACAAATGTACTTGTGAGTTCAGTAATAACTTTGTTCGTCTCAACCTCATACGCATTTGAAGAAGTGTTGACTGAAACTGTTGCTTATACTAGCTGCAATAGATGAACAAACCAAATTAAGGATGATCAGGGAGTGTCATTTGCAGCATTAGCCACTTCTCTTTCAGTTTTGTACAAGTCCTTTTAGAGATGAGCGAACGCAATATTTATTTTCGATATTCACGACATTTTTATTTCCTCGAAAAGAAAAGTGTAAGTATTTTAACTAAAGGAAGAGTGAAATTTTATATCGAAGGAATAAACAAGTTAGCCAAAACATGTCGGGCCATAGAACAAAATGGTGCGAAGGTCACTGCGGTATGTTTTATGTAAAAGTAGTAGCACTTAATGGGGATGAACTTATTACTCCACCCAATACATTGGAACGTTTCACCGTTTTTCAATTATTTTTCAGTTTGCTTATCGCTGCCGTTCTCGAAATACTGACCGGTATAGTCGAACCGAAAACAAAACTCATAAACTTATACGGTAATCGCCTTTCAAAAAAATCGATTTTCACGAAACAAAACACTCTATCTCCCCTTTTTCCCTTTCATCGGTTGCAGGGTCTGTACAAATCGGAACGTCGAAAAAAAAAACAAAATATCGCGCGTGTCTGCTTCGCCAAAAACGCAAACAAACACCGACTTCTAACGGAGTTTTCCGAATAAAGGTTTCCAATTTTTCGATCGACGATCGACCGAAATCAGCAACGTTTATCGTGGTTCTGTTTCGATTCGGGGGAACAATGAAATCCTCGTATTACGCGGCGCGGACGGTTTCACGAGGAAACAAAAGCGCGGAGGGACGTTAGTATTAACGGAGGTCATACAGCGAAATGGTTGGCAATCATCGAAGTCCTCTACAGTAATCGATCGCCATAATGCTTTCACGTCATTGACAACTGTCGAGCGTTAAAGCCCACACCGGAGCTGTCAGGAATCAAAAGGGAGCCGGTTCGATGAGGCCCTGTCCACCAATTACTGGCCTCGATTGCCTGCTCATTAATGCAGAGCCTGTGCCATCGTGTCATCTCCTGTTTCGTCTCACACCGTCGTCCATGTCGGCCTCCTACGGGACGCCGTGTCTCCAAGACGCCAGCCAGACGCAGTGCGGAGTCTTACACAGGCCGCTTCGAGTTCGATCGTTTAAACTAATTAACGAGAACGCTTGAACCCTCGTCAAATTGACGAAGTAGCTGATTTATTGAATCTCTACATTCCATGTACCGATATATTTACGACTTACTGTGTGAGTTTTCTGTGCAGTGGAGAGAGAGGTAGGGTAAAGTCACGTGGAAGTCTTAAAAGAATGATTGCCATGCTTGAAACGATATTTTTCTTCCATTTATGGGTGTTCTGATTTATTGTATTCTTTATTTTTGGTTGATCAGTTGTTGCACGATGGCTTCTTTCAAGAGCTGCATCTACGTTTAAAATCGAAGAATGTGCAGACAAATGTAAGAAAGTGCACTGAGCTGCTCGAACCGACTCTAGACACAAACGTAATTTATGACATGGGGGAGAGTTTCAAGTATTGGGCAGCTGAGGACTTTTCCTGGCACGATGGTCCTTAGGCTGAGGACCACCTGACGGCACGCATTCCTTTTACCAACGAGTTAGCAAACGGACGTGGTATTGAGCATCTAGGATTTACGAGAATATTGTATGGATAGATAAAAGCGGCATTAGCCAAATTTAATACGTTGAACGCCGTGGCGGTCACCGGTGACCGACACCTCAAATTTCATTTAATTAAATAATTATTGATTGTCGCAAAACTCTGAGCAAACTTCATACTGGAACAATAATTCAGAAACAGAAGAACGCGACTGTGTTCTCATATCTTTGTTTTCCTTACGATTTATATAAGAAATAGTAAATTGTATCGTGTCTGATTAGGTATGACTGTTGTCACTGTGGCGTTCAACGCGTTAAGGTCTATTTTCAACACAAGTAGGCAAATATTAGTTTTAGTTTCACCGTGTGTATGATGAGAATTATAAATTGAATCTTACGTTGTAATTGTTATCCGAGTGACGTAGATTGTTTTGTTGTTCTTCATTATAAAATGGACCAGTCGCATTAAGTGTTATTAAATAAGCAATCAATTTGTAATGTGACAGATTCATTCTTCTGCTTATTCAAAAATTTATATTTCATGGACCACATATACAATTTTTATCGTATTTATTAATATTAAAGCTAAGAGATGAGTAATTTTTTACAAGGACATCAATATTTCAAGGAGCACTTTT
The DNA here is from genome assembly GCA_916610135.2 of Macropis europaea. Taxonomy (NCBI): domain Eukaryota; kingdom Metazoa; phylum Arthropoda; class Insecta; order Hymenoptera; family Melittidae; genus Macropis; species Macropis europaea. The sequence goes on along the minus strand of OU744345.1, from coordinate 14,976,848 downwards.
TATTTCATACTATCAAGTGCCATTAATCTTAGAAACCTGATGCATTCACGAGTGAGCAAACTCTTGATAATTAATATTAGATTCAATATTTATTCCCAAATGTTTGGACGACCCAGCACATGAAGCATAAAATACTATTTTGTTCACCCAGCATGAGTCGTAACAAATTTATCGCTGACCCGGCATATGGGCCATGAAAAATTTATTTAATGACCAAGCATGTGGAGTAAAAAACTTACTAGATAGATACGGAAGTGTGAAGCTACGACCTACAATATCCCTATCAGGGTTCAAATTGTTGCTCCCTCTCTTATTTTTTTGCTAAATTGTTTCTTAACCTTCCTTTTCCATACTGCTCTTGTTATTGCATTATAAAATACGACAGACAAGCCTGGTATACAAATATCGAAGTCTACACTCGATTATCGTATCGTTTAACCGAATCCTCAGACCCTTCAGCTGAATTCTTCGGTTCGCAAGGGATCATCGGCGGCATTTACGTTCACATTGGTCTCTTTTGGATTTCTTTGTGAATAACCGAGTACTCCGTAAACTTTCGCCTTTGTCTGCAAGCCCTGTCGGCTACTTAAATATTTGCGGCGACTTGAAGGAAACGTTTCGCGTATAAATATTGAACGTGCATGCTCTGCCGCTCTCTGTGTAGCTTCTTCTGAAGATTCAACAGATATCGCCGGAGATGGATACAATGTACCGTACCCGAAGAAATCTTTTAAGAATCTTGAAAGTCTGATCCGCCGACCTGGGGGCGTACAGGGAGTCTGAACTATTTAGTATACATCGTTTTCTTTAAACTGATGTACAGGGTGGGCCAGAACGGGTGGTACGACCGGGCAAAAGATGATTCTACATGCAAAGATAAGTTGAAAATGTAGAATAAAATTTTGTCAAACAATACAATGCAATAATTTCTGAAATTTACAGTCAATTTCGCAACATGAAGGTGAAAATAAATTTTTCAATAGAATATTGTGTTCGTTAAAAATATCGTATGAAAGTGGATCTCAAAACGAATTCTTTTTGAACAACGGATCAATGGTGGAGCGAGGCCACTAAAAATAATTAGCAGTGTCTCAATAATTAACAATAACTATAATTGCTAATGTATACTTGAAGTTTGCTTTCAAAACGACATTACTTATGGGAAGACCAAATGTTGTTTATTTGTTAGTAGAACGCTTTTAACGTGGGGAACAATTTTTAAAATGTAGGATAGCAAATATTTCCAAATACAATTATAATTTAGTGCTTGTCCTAAAGTTTCAACCGACTGCAGAAATTGAGGGTCCCATTTCTGTGTTCGACAAATGTGACAATCCTCGAATTAATATTTTAATTTCACTACACTGAAGTAAAAATCCATGAAAAAATGTCAGAAGACTATTTCTTTTGCTAATGTTTCAGAATCGTCGTAATACTTCGATTTGCAATTTTAATCATTGTTAAAACCTAGCATTATACTTTCGACTGATAGTGCGCGTCGATTGCAGGATCACCACAGTGAAGATAGGAACCTCGAAGTCCGTGGCCAAAGTCTTTGCAATAAAACATAACATCAGAAAACGATTTTCATTCTAATATTACTGAATCGTTATAACAGTCTATTTTGCAGTTTTGCTAATTATTAAAACCCAGCCGCCCATTTCCGACCGATAGTGCACATAGATTACACCACGAGCCGGTCGAAAACCGGAATTCCAAAGTCTACAGCCGAAGTATCCTCGTAATAAAATTCCTGGTGCCGAAGCCGAAAACCAAAGAATCCCTGGAACGACGGTTATTCCGGAAAAATGAAATGAGACACAGAGATCCGTGAAGTTGACCCGATAAATTTCCGGATATTTTCGCAATATCCGTCACGGTCGGTAGCCGGTTATTTCGCGAGCGAACGAGCCGGGCTTTGATCGCGTCCAAAGAATGGCCGACTCCGCACGGCCTGGCCTATATTTCTCACCGGCTCGGCTTATCCCTTTTCCCTTCTCCCGCCGCCGGTTCCCGGGAAAATCCTCGGATGAGCAGCGTAGAAGTTTCTATTTTTCCCAAAGGGAAAAACATGACGGAAGGAGGCGGCGTGCGCTCGTGGGAGGATGACGCGGGCGAGGACGGTGAGCACGGAAGAGGTCCGAGCGTCGTGAACGTACTCGAGACGACGACGGCTGCACTCGAACCGGAACAGCACCTTCGAGGATTCTTCCGAGAGTTTCATCGATCACTGCGCAAACCTGGCCAGGCGTGAGCCTCGGCTACTTGCACGTATCTCGTTTCACGGTTAGCCGGCTCTAAAATATTCCCTAGACCTTTTCATCGACGGCACTCGGCGTCCTCTATGGAGACGGACCTTGATCCGGGACGCACACACCGCCGTGCCCGTGAAGGCGAGCAGGAAGCATTTCGATTTTCGACCCGATCGATAAACAGATACGCCGGGTTCCCATCTCGCATCTGGACCAACGTTGCGCTACGAGCTCGGGGAAGGAACGTTTAAATGGGAGACCTGGAAAGCCTTCGAGCAACCGTCGGGACGGGATGATTTGTTCTGAGAGAATGAACTGATCGTTTCGTATGCGTGAGATGTACAGGCTTGATCAAAAGTCTTAGGACACACGCGGTTTTAATCTGTTAACCGGGTCGTTCTTCGATCAGGAGTGCCTATTGTTTGTAATTAGAAATGAATAAATGCGAGGTAAATTGTCTTGTCCATCAGAGAGGCTCTTTCAAATGACACGTTAAATCGTCTTCTTCGATCAACTGGTTTAAATATTTGTCAGCAAATAGTGTGAGAACAATAAAGAGGCGCCTTAAGGCGGAGAAATTTTGACAAGACGAGTTAACTCGTCTTCCCTAGTGAACAGGTTAACGAATAAAGGAACCTGGCGGATATTTCGATGAAGAAAAATATTAACCCTCTATAGCTCAATGTGACTTTGAAGTCACGTACCAATATATCGATATCTTGTTGATCTAACTCAATTTTTTGCTGCAATGTGGCGTATACATTTTGTTTTATAACATCTCCTTGGTAACCAAAAAGATTCTTTGTAATGATTATCAACTCTAACCTGAGATATGAAAAAAAAATTCATAAAAAAGAATTAATAAATTCATTGTTTATTTATACATATTTAGAGGTTGAAATTTGTTGGTTTCGCGTTATATAAATTTTTGTATAGCCACGAAAAAAATTTGGGCTATAGATGGTTGATAGTTTCTTATTTTTTGGAAGATTTTTAATATGTCAGCACAGAATACCTTCTTTAACGTATAACGTTTAGAAGTGTAAAATGTAAAGAATCACATTTCTTGTAAATATTTTTCGTACGAATTTTTTTTTTGTTAAGAGAAATGTGAACAATAAGATCCACCTAATAAATACATACTTTTTCCAATTTTAGAAAATGTCAAAAAGAGTGCGAAGGCGGTGTCCTGTATAGATACCCGGGGAGTTAGATGCATACATCTAGGATTGATTTTTAGCCATTGTGGCGCTACCTATAACATCACTCAAATTTTGCTTACGTCATATTATTCCTCACACAAATTCAATTAATTTTTCTCTGTACCATTTTTTTCTATGTCTGTTAACTCTGGCGCTGATTGCAGTCAAACGGTTGATAGTCAATATCACACATTCACATAATATAATATAAAAATACCAACTCATTACTAACTGCGTACATGCCCGTCAATAGTCAAAGTCGATATTCTCAAAAACTATAATAATTATGGAGTAATTATGATACATAATTTTGAGTTATTCGAATCAGAAGGTTTTCATCCCCCAACTTTGAAGGGAAGCTTCACCCCCCAAACATGAATATCCACCGTCAGAAAAAAAATACGCGTCAAGTATTTTCAAATGCTTCACCTGTGTGTCGAGATTCATAAAAATCCGCGTGTATCAATTGGGTGATGTTCCTTCGATGTTGCTAGTTCCTTTCGTTAAGCTGAAAATCTCCGGATTATCGAAGCGAGTACGGACTGATATTTTTTGCGCACTCGCGAGATGCACGTTCATTTCTGAAATGTCCTCGTGAAGCATGGTGAACGGAGACGTTCACAAGCCAAAAAAGATTTGGAAGAACGTTGGCGGAGCGAACACACGGACGGCGTGTGGAGGAGGAGAAAGGAAAAATGAGGAGGTTGTCCGACGAGAATAGAAGGATTTGCGAGGGAATTTCCGGCAGCGTTCTAGCCACATCCGACCGAGTGATAATTAGGGCTGTTCGTCACGGAAACCGGTGCGGCAAGGAAAGGCAGGCCAAGGTTTCCACAAGAAAGCCCGCCGATCGAACAAACTTCCTTGCTAAGTAGCTCTCCAGAGATTAAACTGCCGGCTCTATTCACTACCCTGAAATTCACTTCCGTCTAAAGTCAAAGATGACCAGACTTCGTGAACTTCCCTAGTGTTATTTATATGAAGCAATCACGTTGACAGTTTGGACCCGTTTGAACGTGGTTATGGGTCGTGACACGAAGATCCACCAATGCTGTTTTGGAAGTTTTAGGTGCAACGTAGTGCGAAATGTCCGATTTCTACGGTAACGATTAAACCGTTGTGCTATAATATTTAGAAAAAATTATTTGACACGTTGAGCGCCGCAGTGGAAAATCCTGCAAGTAGTCAGACACACGAAAGTACCTTTTAATTAACAGGTATTGTTGAATATATAAATGTTTATTTATTTAATAATATACCTCTTATTTTATACTGTCTTTGTTAGATAGATGTAGCTCAAAATTTCGTTGGGGTAATCATTTATTTGACGGAATTAAAACTGGGACGTGGGTCACCGGTGGTACAGGTGGTACTCAATGTGTTAATCAAAATATTCTGCAGCTGATGAATCCCATCTTTTTTCAAAATTCCCGCTTCTGGAATCGATACACTCCTCAATAGCTGTTTCTACTTCTGACTGTGTTTGAACGATTTATCCATTAAAGAAAATGAATTAAACTGTTTAAGAAATTCATTTTCTTAATAATAAGAAAGAGTTGCAAATAATTATGTAAATCAGAATAATATGATGTTACAAGAACACAACTCAGTATCGTCTTTGGTCTCATGTGAAGATTGCTGACCAGTGTATCTCCCAAAAATTCATTCACTCATCCGACGACTCTTCTCCACAAATTTTAAAATTCATAAAACTTTCATGTTCAGATACTAAGAGTTTTACGATCGCACATCACAATATAAAAGAAGATATGAATATCTTGCACAGGATTTCTCTTGAATTTTCTCCCGTGCTTCCAAACATCCTGCACGTAGAGGATAGTGAGGCATGACGGACTCTTTAAAGTTTGACTAACAATAAAACAATACTTCTTATTAAAAAAAGCAAAATTTTCACGAATTAGTATTAGTTAGAATTAGTAATAATATTCTATTATATAGAATTCTCATTTATTTATTTTAGATGGCTGTTATTTGCAATGTACTAGCTTCTGACTAATATTTTATCTAAAACCAACTGAATCCTACACCAACATCTTCTCACGTTGCAAACCTTCTTCACGCTTCAGCCTGTGACTCATTTGTTTGGCCCTTTTCAGTACTTTCGCCCTGCTACAAGAAACTCTGCATGAATCAGAAATCCTTTTAAAAATCTAGATAATCACTTTTTACGAGTTCAGTGTGTTTCGTTAGTTCAGTATTGCAGCAGCTCTGTTAGAACGAACTTGTGTCAAGTTTACAATAAAACCTCTTCGTCAAAACTTGGTACAGTAGAACCTCGATCATCCGAACACCGATCATTCAGAAATTAATCATCCTATGTCAGTTCCAAGCTGGAAATATCATTCTTGACACCGTGTACATAATTTTGTACTGCTCTGTATTTTATATTCTAAAATAAACTTATCATTTTCATGCGAAATTTAGTTGCAATGCGAGCTATATTGTTACTAATCATAGTTCGGACAGTGGACGTCCTACTGTAGTTTGAATATTATCCTGTGTAGTCACCAGTCCATTAGATATTCATACGAATAAAATCAGGCGTGTGTGACAGCGCCCCTCGAAGTGTTAACACGTTGAACGCCACAGTGAAAACGGACATACCTAATCAGACACGATATACTGTACTATTTTTCATATAAATCGTAAAGAAAAACAAGATTTTAGTACTCAGTCGTGTTCGTCTGTTCCGACATTATTGTTTCAGTATAAAGTATGCTCAGAATTTTGCAACTATCAATAATTATTTAATTAAATTAAATTTGAGGTGTCGGTCACTGGTGACCGCGACGGCGTTCAACGTGTTAACTGAAATTTATCCAAACATTTTGGTATACCCTGTATATTAACCTCCTCTCGAAGAGCAGAGCCATGTAGCTCGGAAGGAGCCGAAATCGCACAGCAGAGAGTTCCGGTCGAAAACAAATGGACCTCGTAAGAAATTACTTTGCAGTGCATCGGGAACCACGAAAGAAATGAAATCTACGAAATCGCGATCGAGTACACCATCGAGATATCGATCGAACTGCAAGAACTGTGCCTTGCCAGTGTCGTTTCCTTTCCTGCCAAACGCCGAGATGCATAATAAAAGCAACCTGACAGCTTCGCTTGAAATTGCTTCCGAGATTACTGACACGGTCCCCGACAATTTATCCTCGTGATTATACTTCTTTGCGCGCGTAATTCCGCGATCGTGCTCAAGGAATCCAGTTAACTGCGATCGGAGGGCCCGTCAGCTACCAGGAAAGAAAACAATATTCAAGGAACGAAGAAAGGAAAATATTTGTCGAAACGTGAGGTTCTGCAAGTGCATAAATCAAATTGTTAGACATATTTTGGAACGTTCAACGAAGCTTTCATTTAAGTTTTTTCTTTAAATGAAAATATCGTATGCTACAATTTGTGGAGCATGCTGCGCGGTGTAAGTAATAGAATGAACGTGAAATTGTCAAGTTTTAATTGCTACAGTCCAAATTTAATTTATATGAAAATGTAGAACTTCTCATGCGAAAGGAAGTCTGGAAGGAGAAACGCATTTTGTAGTCAGTAGGAGAGCAAGATTCAAACTGTGCAATCCTAAATCAAACAAACACGCTGCCAAAGACACCATACGTATACCATTAGTAAAATATTTATCGAATGCAGTAATATAATAATGTTCGAATTATTCAGTTTTAAATTAAGTAAACAGACAATCCGATTCAACGTAAATGATCAAATCAATACATTTTGAATCTTTATGAAAGTCAGTACTACAGTATATTGAACCTATTCATTTATTCATCATCTGCATTGATCAAAGTCAGTACAACGGTATATTGAAACTATTTAATTATGAATCATGCAAATGAACAACCGGATTCAACGTAAACGAGCATATTAATATTAATGAGTTTAATCTACATCAAGGATTCTACTACACCATCGTCAAACAATTCAATCTTAAATGAAGAATGCAGTTGTTCTAATTCAGCACAAAAGATCATACCAATACAAACATCTTTAATCTTTATCAAAATCAGGATTCTAGCATATTCAAACGATTCAATTTTAAATAAAACAAACAATCCAGTTCAATGTAAACAAACGTTCAATTCAAATATTTTCAATTATAAATCAAGCAAACAGATAAAGTAATGCAACGTAAGCAAACATACCAATATAAACTTCCTCAATCTTTATCAAAGTAATCATTACAGCGTACTCAAACGATTCTGACAAAGAACACAACTAAACTTCACCAAACGTACCAATACAAACGTCTTCAAACTTTGCTAAACATTCTGAAGTTCCTTAGCCCCTTAACATACAAATAAAACAGGATTCGATGTGTGCTAAAAATACCATTCAATATAGCTCAACTTAAAGTTATATAAGCTGTACAAGAAACAGACTATTTGCATTGCTAAATATCATAAAACAATGTTAATAGACAATATTAATGAACAATAATTAAGGAACAAATTAATAAATAATTTAATAGTCCTGTAGAGGAGTGCTCCGCAACCGGTATGTCGTAAGACTATGCTAAGTGTGTCGTGGCAACTTAGCTTCAAATAAAAATGAATAAGTAAATGTATGTTATGTGTATGGATTTTGTTACTCCTATAATTTTTAATAAATCTTTGTTTGTGGTGTGCCGCGGAATTTTGGAAATGACATGAGTGTGCCAATGCTGAGAAAAGGTTGCGGAGCACTGCTGTAGAGTATGGAACGTTTCAAAATAATCAGCGTATAGTTCCTGGCGTCTCGGAGACGTCAACGTTTAAACTGACGTACGAATCAAATGACGTCTCCCAGACGTCTTTGTACGTCACGGGGTTAATACAGTTAATCATTTCATATTTAACCATGCGTACCATCCACCACAAACAGGCAGAAGTCGCAGGTATTAATTCAACATCCAGCATCCCGCAAGTATCGTAGCGTTTCGCGTAAACGAGCGTCGCGAGCCGGGGAGATTCCGGCGGAGCCGCGACGCGGGCCGGAACGGCGCAAATAAACAGAAATGACTTTTCAGCGCTACGAACGACACTGGAAGTTAATAATGGCGGCCTCACGAACTCTCATTTTCCCTCATTCCAGCGTGGAAAGGCGAGAATTAAAGAGAACCGCGCGGGCGGCTAGGGGCGGTGGATAAAGCCGGAAGAAGATGAAAGTTTAACCCGTCCTCCGGCCGGAATCACGAAGATGAAGCACCCGAACGTTACGCCACTTCGTTTTCCGCAGTATATTCCGAGTCTTAATATTACTCCGCCGCTCTTATTGCTATCGTCCTCGAGGCTCGTCGCTTTTATTGTGCCGCGCGTTGCGCGAGAAGCAATAAAGCAACAGAAGTGTGTTCCGCTGATAAAGAAACGGGCGAGAGGGGTGCGAAACCCCCGCCCCGCCGCGGGGCAACGAATGAAATTCCGACCGCGACGCGTATTTTGTTACTGTGATCGCATTATCGTAATGTGCAGCTTTTATACGGGTTACGCTCAGCTCGGGTTAAGCAGAGAGTTTTGCCCCGAGATTAAGAAAGAATACGAATCCCTACACCGTGCCGCCTGAATGTCCCTTGCGCTACCGGAAACCGTGACGCTTGTACGTCTCTGTGGGTCGTTTGAATTGGAACGTTCGTGGGTGAGAGTAGAATCGATTGTCGAGCTGACACTAGAGGTCGACCTACGAATTGGGGTACATTGTGGGGGAGGTACTTGAATTTTGACGAAATTTGAAAGTTTATTGATTGATAGAAGATATTCAGTTGTGGATACTGAGCAAGTTCGTTCATGAGGTGCACTTCATTTTTATTTGAACAAGCTATAATTATATGTATGGGGGGTGAAATAGTTTGCTGGACAGTTTAAGGATGGATTCAGTACGTAGAAACAGTTTATGGCAGTGATGGCCACAGGAGCTGCGGCCTTCCCACACTTTAGATCCATTCCCCTCATTTCCGTTCCCTCTTTTTACCTCCTCTGTTACCCTCGATCCGTTGTCGTCACACATCATAGTCTATATGAGGAGAATGGACCTAGAGTGGGGGAAGGTTGCAGCTTCTGTGGTCATCACTGGTTTATGGTAACGTAGGATAATGTATACAATTATTGCACAGTATACAGGGTGAACTGTCTAACGTGACCATCTTAAGTTATTCCGTTGTTACTGAACTGATTACAATTATTTTCCCTTGAATAACATGGTTCAAAAAGGCGTCAAGATGATTATATCAGATTTTCTCTTAGTCGCTGTTTACCAAAATTTTTAATTTACACATTAGCACAATATTATATTTGTGCCCATTTCCAAGGCAAGCTTCAACAATATTATTTTGCCAATGGATTTATAATAGGAGGAAACATTCTGATTTGCAAAGAATAAAGAAAATGTAAGGAATTGAAGGTAATGCTTAATGATATTCTTCAGCGAATACTGATTAGTAGACTACGGATCTTTATGCAATTTATCAAATTTAAATATGTGCAAAATGTACATGTTACAAAGTAAGTATACAAAATTGTATATTCGCATAAACATCCGTAGTCTATTGATTAGTATATAGAGTATTTTTCAGTACAGTTTCGAATATTCTAGACGGATTGAAAATTTAATATACCTGCTTTAGATGGCAAATAATAAGTTAACTATTTATTTAGAGACTGTTCAATTATTATGATTGTCAAAATGCAGTTTATATCGATTAAATATTGATTCAAACACCCACGTATTTAACTTGAAATTTAAACAGGAATATCTAATAAACTAAAATCATGCAATTGATTTACTGAGTCATACGTCTTTCGCTCAGAAATCTGGAGCTAAATAAATTAAAACGTACGTCATAGAAACTTGAAGGAACAATAAATGCTGTCCGTAGGGGGATGAAACTTGCGAGGGAACTTCGTGAACTCGAAATCGCCGATTTGCATGAAACTTTATACACACATAAATACATACAAAGTGTATATACGTTCGCATATAATTTCTAAACTATTAGAAACAGTGATAAAAGTTTCAAGAAACGTGGGATGCTCAAAATGGCGTAGACGGAAGCTTAAAAAATTTCGATATATCCCAAGTTTTTGTCGAAGAATCCAAATTTATTAAAACTTATTTTCTACCCTTCCTTATAGTTCTCCACGCTTCTTTCAAATTAAGGGTTAATTTCATCCTTTTCAAAGGCGATTGGGAACAATAAAAATATTACATCACTCATGCCTCAAGTAACTACATTCCCATAAAGTCTCGTTCGAATTTTCGATTTCCGAAAGATGTGGTTCAATTTTGTAAAGACTCTCATCCCGATGGAATAATTATTACTGGTGTTATGAACATATATGTTATATAATTGGAGTAATTCGATGGATAAAATTATTTTAATAAGTGCAAGTTTAAATATTGCAGTTTCATACGCAAATGGACTCGATTGAAAGGAGCAGACAGAACGAGACACCAGGAGTCGCAGACCGATCCATCGAAAGGTACAGACAGCCGGTATTCTTTGAACGAACTCGGGACAAAGAAGAGAATCGTGTACATATTTACAGGACAACCTGTCCCTTTATTTACCGAATGACGGAGATTTCTACGTGAGTAGGTGGGGTGGTGGAAGAGGGAGAAAAGACGAAAGGTCGAGGTGGAGGAGGAACCTTAAGGTTCGTTTTCACATGACATTGAACGTCTTGGCTTTTGCTGTTATCATACCGCAAAATTTTTCTGCAAACTTTTTCACGCAGTTAACACGTTCAGCGCCACGTGTACCACCGGTGACCCACGTACCAATTTAAATTTCGTCAAATAACTGATTACTCCAATGAAATTTTGAATTACGTCCACGTTACAGTAATAGTACAAAATAAGAATTATAAAATAAATTAAATATTACCAAATAAATAAATATTTATATATTTCAGGATACATGTTAATAAAAAGGTATTTTCCCGCGTCTGACTACTTGCAGGATTTTCCGCTCCGACGCTCAACGTGTTGCATATCATGAAATTTAGTTATATACTTTTAAACATGGCATCGAGTGAAGTTGTTCAGGCAGCTGCCAGTGTTCTTAGCGAAATTGTACATGTTTAAAGCAACAGAATTTGTAGGAAATGCAGGAAAAATGTTCGAGTACGAAAAAGGATTCAACGACGGAACAAATTAGGAGCGTCTAATAATCCTGAGAGGAAACTGGTTTCAGAAGATTCAAAGAGCATTTCAAATTTTTCTTAAAAAATCTCTTGGAAAAAGTAAAAGATCATATACAAAAAAAGGACAGTGATATACGGTCGTGACAATACAACAATAAAATTTTCACCACGTGTGCTGCGTGACAGTGCCTTACGAATGTCACCTAAAAATAAAAATGATTTGATTTCGTGACATTAAAGTCATGACGCGAATTCCAATGTCATGACATCGTGGCTTATAGTGTTCACGTTGACAAATGTCATGATCAGACTGCGGATGTTTATGCAATTGAACGCAATTGTTGGTCAGTGACGAGTATACTCGTGTTTTCGTGTAAAACGTTGCTCACTGACGAGTATACTCGTGTTTGCATATGACGCAACTTGTGCAATTATTAAAGTAAAAAATTGTGTAAGTTGTCATTATAGTGTTGATTGTGTTTACTTAGATTCGTGCACTTTAATATTCAGTTATGAAAATAACTGGCAACCCGCGTTGCTTTTTGCATAAAACAGCTGGTCAACAACGTGCTAATATATTCGAATTGGTGAATGATGGACATTCAATAACTTAACAAAATCAAAAATACATATTTTAACTTTCGTCTGTCCCTTATGTCAATTTGACACATTTTTCTCACAAAAATGCGACTAATATAAAAAAACAGTACCTATACCTTGCACATCGCTTTATTATTTGCGGAAGACGCGAACAAACTTATGCCTGAATGCACAGAAATTAAATTTTTTTTATTTTGAATAGAAGAATTTGCAAATTTAACTCTTTATCTTGTGACGGTACTTCCCTCGCTCGCCAGCAGAGGGATCAGCAGCGCATGACCTTCCCGCAAGTCCTCGACGGTTCTATAATTCTAATACATAAGCCTTCGACCTGACCCTCAGTATCCTGCGTCTAAGGCTGCGTTTACATTGGCAAGTTACTTGTACTAGTAACTGGTGCAAGTAGCTAGCTGGGGGCCTCAACCTCGGGGCAAGTAGGTGATTTTTATATTGGTGAGTAACTTGTACCAGTTACTGGTATTATACTTACCAATGTAAACGCAGCCTAAGGCACGGACCTCCTAGGGGTAGGTTTTACTTGTGGCGGTCTACTTATCAGGCCCTGGACGAAACGGTCTTTCCTCTTTCCTCCTTCCTTTCTGTTCACAATTTCCTCCACAGCGCACCCGTCACAATCTCTTCATTACATTAATTTCTTACCATTTTGTCAGTTTTACACAAAGAGATAAATTAATTTAGCAAAATGAGGAACGTAAGGGATTAAACATTTCAAGTAGCAAATTCAGTCTTCTTGAAGTATCATTTATCCAACTGCATTAACACATGAAATATGGAAGTCCAAAGATCTATAATTGCATGAACATCGGCAGTCTAGCGATGACAGTAAAAATCGCGATCTGCTGCCACGTGCAAACGTACCTTTAGCACGTATCCTTTGCAGCGACCCTCCCAGCCACGTCCTTCCAGACGATATTCCTTATTTGTTCCAGGTGGTCCCGGAGTTTCCATCGAAGCAGGGCGCATCGACATGTACTTAAGACACCCGAGGGATGAAGAAATGGGATAATGGAAGCGAGGGCGAAGGAAGATCGAAACCGGCGAAGCGGGGCTCGCGGAAAAAGGAAGAGAAAAAGACGCGGCCCGACTATGCCCTGATATTTTACCCATTTTCTATTTTCCTCGATAAATAGACCGCGAAGGCATGGAGTGGTTCTCGGCGAGATTCAAACGTGACTCCCACAGTGGGAAGGTAATCGCTGTGGAGCGTGTGTGTGGGTGCATTTTTGTTCCGACGTTGACGTGACGTCAAACACGGGCTTTCCGATCGAGAAATCCTGCATTCCCTATCAAACATAGGAAAACGAAGCTGTCTTGCATTTCAAACGCGAAGTGAAACATGTTTATAACTCGAGAGCCGGAGACAGGTCAGAAGGTACTGTAAATGTTGAAATGTTAGAGGTATCCCGGCTGAAGTTGTAAAAGTGGGTATTTTATAACTGTATAGGGTGTATCCAGTTAATTATAGGGTATCTAATTATTTTCTCTAGCTGTGACGGTACGAGAGACGGTTCATACGTAATTTAACCCTCTATAACTGACACTTTTTTGCGTATATAAAAAATGATACATCAATATAGATAAAGATAAATCGTAAAGTTTGTATCGCGGGATATAAACATAATTATAAATGAACAGACTCCTTGGTGGCTGTATAGTCGTAGAATATAATTGTACATAGTGATAAATAAGCAAAATAAGACTTAAAAACGTGGTAAGTAACTTCTAAGTCACATGGCGTTATAGAGGGTTAAACGATTTTGATAATTAATAGTGTTACAGTTAAGGTAATGCACACTTAATAGTTTAACACTTTAAGTTTGTAAACAGTAATTTGCAATAAATATTTGATCTCATACTTTGGTTTTATTACAGTAATTACTTAAGTGACCTTCATTACCCCCTCTTATCCTAACACTTACTCATTGTTATTATTTCTTATTTCTAACTATCATTTTAAATAGTGAAGTACCTAGTAAATAAGTAAGTTGAGATTATCAAGTCTTTAAATAATGTGTTGGACTTCATTCGGAAATAATTTACCTATCGAATAATATTTTCAAATTTATACTCATGAGACTTTAAGTACATTACAGTTTGATACTTCCATGGCGGTATTTATTTTATCATTGTTGTTTCAAGTAAAAAGTGTCCAGTCCTGTTGTTAGCGCAGTAAATCGATCATTTCAGTGAATTTGTTCTCCTTTTTGCAAGTTATATATTTACATAAGTTCGTCATTTGCAGTCCAAAAACAATTCTTCCAACAGATGTTATTATACCATAAGAGTTGATATTTATTCTGAAAACGTTCGATTGCCTATTTATTTTTTCCAAACATCTTTTGTATATTCTACCAATAGCAAGCCTTTTGTTACCTATATTTCACTGTGCTTCATTCTCAATTTGATACTGACCCAACAATGCGGATGACAGTCCTTGGAAAGTCCGTGTGACATCCCTTTCATAGAGTTCTGATAATTATACAGTGGCCATTAATTGAATTACATCCAATTATTGGGCCGCTGTCAATCACGCGAATGAATAATTATTCGTGGGAACGTTTGTCCGATTTCTAATTATGAAACTCGCGGGAAACGAACGGATCCAATCAGTTCCGGATATTAAATCGCCGCGTCGATATGAACTATTAATATTTTACAGAAGGAGATGGACCGGTAACTGAATGCTTCCGAATAATTTGAATCAAAGTTGAAATTTCGTTATTATGGTCGGCTCAATTTGCTTTTGGATCAATATTCAGTTAATATCCGCTTTAAAACAGAATGTAAATCGGTTCTGGCGGTGGGTTGAAATTGTTGCGATCAAGGCAAACGTTCTTTCGAATCTCGGTTACGAACGAGCGTTTTAATATTCTTAAAATGGAGTGAGAATGAAATTTGTAAGAGGACTCGATTAGCATACAAAAGAGAAGAACGTTTTTCCCATTAACAGTCTGTTACGTACAAGGTGTCCCACAGTGAACAGTACAAAGGAGTAAAAAGTTATTACATCACCTTTTATAGATTAGAAACATTGAACATCATGAATACAAATTACAAATTAAATATGTTATGTACTAAAGTCTATTGCATAATTTTGTATGTTCAATTATAAATTAGTACACAAGGAAATACTGTGAGAATGTGAGATAACATGTTTTTTAATCGGACTTCTTTTTTGAGAAAATTAACATGGAAAATTTTATACTTGATTAAGTTGAGCTTTATGAACATCTTTAAGAATATTCTTCAGGTCATAATTTGTTGTTCGAAATAAGAATTTTTTATCGTCACTGTTGAATCTAACAATTGATTTGTCCTGATAAAATCATGTTAAATATGCCGGGGATTACGAAAGTGGCCTAGGTCATACATTTTCGTTTTGAGATATTCCGAGTATTCGATGGAATACAAAGCAACATTGTTTATAAATGTGTTAGCCGTTCTAAAAACTATTTTTTCTAGCTTTCAAATACCTGAAACACCAACCCACGTTCAAGAGATTGCGTGACAATATTCCCAATAAATTAATAAATTAACGAACTGTCTTAGAAACTAAATATTTCGTTTTAACGTACATCCTAGATCATCAAAGGGAGATAATAAAATAATTTGAACGTTGTAAACTAAACCACGACATCTTGAATTGAGAAGATTCAGTTAAGGGTACACGTCATAGACAAATTTAAACAATTTATTCTCTAGAAAAAACCCAATACCAATAAAATCTTATTTTACAGTTTCTATTTAGTTGTCGAAGTAAAACTGTCTCATCTGTTCGATTCTAGCATTAACACGATCTATGTAACAATAGAAAATTCCGTAACTAATCAGACTTGCGAAAATAACTTTGTATTCGTACGTATGGTTACCACGTTCACTGCCGCAGTGAAAACTCCCATACCTGTTCAGACACACTATAATATTTCATTTCAAACAAAAATGACGAGAACAATAATTACATAACTATTCAATTGCACAGTCTTGGCCTTCTATTCTTATTACAATGTTAATTCTCTTCAAAATCGTATTGAATTTAATTAATTAAATAAAATTTTATGCTAAAATATGGTCGCCACAGCAGTCAACGTGTTAAATATACAAATAATTATCTATTTGACAACACACTTCTCATTCTATACTACCACTGTAACGTGTTACTCAAAATTGCATACAGATTAGTACAATAGTTATTTGATGAAATTAAAATTGATACGCACGAGGCATTTTAACGGTGCGTTTTAATTTAGGAACACCCAGTGTGCATTCGCCTGAGAAGCAGAAGCGTTTCTATCGGCTGATTCGAATCCATCGTGCGTACGAGCAATTTCGTGGGTTCCTGAAATTTTAATCGGCATAAATTAAAGCAAAGCCGGTTCGGAAAGTGAATTAGCGAGACTGGCTGAGAAATAGGTAGGCGGTAACAGTCTTCCTACGATATGGAAGGTGTGCTTCCCATACGAGACACGCAAGGAAATAATTATATTCAAGTCGTTTTCATGCGAGACATACTTGGAAACAATTAACAGGCCATCCATAGCGAGGATTATGGTTTGCTTTGTGCCATACGCGGGCAAACGTCGAATTTGGTTTCCGCTTTCTAATTAGAAGAATCGCTTGCCTATTAGCCGAGTTACGCGAGACGTACAGAGGCTTGTGATAATATTTGAATACCCTCGTATAATGTGTTTTACCTCTTCTGGGAGGAACTTATTAATTTTGGAAGAAAATTACTAAATTGTTCTTTGCACTGATTGCATGTATAGTATGAATTCAAAGGTATTAATTTAAATAAAAATTTAGGAATTCGGGTATGTCTCAGAAAAATAATATATTGTATAAATAACAGTACATTAAATGTTAAAAAAAGACTAAAAACTCAAATTCAAGAAAATTAAACGTGCATATGTACTGGTGATTATGAAAGCTTCAGTTTATATTGCTTAATTGTAAGTTAGGTATCCTTTGTTTCGAGATATTTTGATTTTAACGGTTTAATTTACGACTATACTGCAAAAATGCTTCCATATTATTGTAATGTAGCATCGATGTAATACAGAATACGTGATAAATTCAATTCTTTTAAATTTTTTACTTATTCTTGCAGCACTTCCATAATCAGCAGCACGTATACATATTTGTCGGTATCCTTGAAGGAATTAATGTCTAAGAAGTGAAGTTATATCAAGAATTAGAAAATATTTTTCATATTTTAGAAGCATGTACATATTTGAATTGTTGACATTGCGTTTGAAAAATATACGATAATATACGCACTGCTTGCAGCATATTTCTTTTAGGAACAAAATTATAATTAATATAAGTAATCAACGCGAGCAATTTTTTTGTAAGTTGAAAGCGAATTTTTATTGCCTGCATAACACACGGAAGCATATTTTCCTGTAGCAGATGAAGAAAGTTTTCCTTGTCACATTCATCATGAAAATAGATGTTCTCTGGAAAAACTAAAAAGCAGTTTTTATTCACACGAGCCTCTGCGCTGCTTTAATCTGACACAAATTTAAAATATGAAAACTCAAACAGCTGCTGTATATTTAAACAAATATTTTGCAAAACAAAAATCATTAAAAATACATGAACCTCTGAATTCTGATGCGTGTTGAAATTTTTAAGTAATTCAATCAGTGTCTTGATCTGAATAATTTTTGAATCTTAATAAATCTTGAAAGCCTCGAAAAGTTTTGGATGACTCGAATGCAAGATTTGTCTTGAATCAACAGTACCAGAAAATCATCACTATTATTATAAAGCGTACTCATTATTCAATTCTGTAGTTAATTATGTAATTATGTAGTTACAGTGTACACGATAACAAGTGTCAGTGTAGTAACGTGTAAATGGCGGGTCTCAGCGATAAGCGTTGTCACGAAGCCCAACCATAATCCTTATCTAAACATTCTTTTCTCTCAATATTAGCTACGAAGTATCATGAACTCGTGTAGCCTTAGTGCCATCAGAAAGAATATTTCCTACGCCAGACACTTTTCTCACCAAAAAAAACAGGAAGATAAAACCAGAAATAATATTCCATTTTTGCACGAGCAACAAAAAAACTAATTTTTATAATAATACGTGAAATTATTTTAAAACCATCCTTGCATTTGTTAAGTATTTCACGAAATACAGAAAATAAAATAATATTCCATCTTTACACAAGTAAAAAGAAATGTATTTTTATAATACTGCGTGAAATTATTTGAAAACCATCCTCTCATTTATAAAGCATTTCAAGAAATATAGAAAATAAAATAGTATTCCATTTTTAGACAAGCAATACAAGGATTTATTTTTATAATACTGCGTGAAATTATTTCAAAACCATTTCGTCATTTATAAAGCATTTTAAGAAATCTAGAAAACAGATTTTGTTATTTAATAAAAACCTATTGCACAAAAGGATGTTTCCTTACAAACAGAAAAGCATAGCTATTTATTTCACAGCGAACTGAATCTAATTACTAAAGAAACAATTTATATCTTGTCTCTATTCCCCGTTGAAACCACTCACTACCTTGAACAAAGCCATCAGGACTTATCAAGACTATCAAAGCTTTCAAGACTCTCACAATACGAAGCATCTTGAAAGCTAGCCGTTATAAATGCTGAAAGGTATCATCTAAGAAGTCACATCGATCCGCCAGAGAGTACAGTGCGAAGGTAAATGAAAAAAAAAACAGAAAATTCGAATACTCGAAAATGTTGAGGAACTCTGAAAGATCCTTCATTAGAAACGATGGCCGACGAGTGTCAGTTAAAAGCCACCTGTTGATCGATGAAAATACCGATTCCACTCTGGTCGAGGGTTTTGATTCGCTTTGAATCGCGGAGGAAGCCGACTGGCTGCGAGTAGCAGGGCTTCAGACAGTTCCTGGAGGACCTCCAAGGAAGAGGGTCGAGGCATTTAATTAACCACCTGATCGATACACCTGTCCCGGGAGGTCACCTGGACCCGGATTTCTCCTGGGGTAGCTTTATGGTAACCATAAGCGGGCGGGTGCGCATTAGTTCGGGATTACAATCTGCCTTCCAAACGTGGAATTTAATTAAACGTCAGGAGTGGCAGGTAGCCCTTCCTTCTCCATCGCACGGCGAATGAAACGTGGAATTAGGAACCGAAGGGAAGGAACTCTGTGAAAGCTTTTCCACCATTCCATGGTGCGTCTTCATTTTACGGTATTATACGGTGTAACTAACAAGGAGAGCTCCCGAAGCGGTCGTTCGAAATTTTAATAAGCTCTTGTGTGTTGATAGTGCATGTTATTACGAATATCCCTATGTAGAGTGACTCACGAAATTGATCAGATATTTCTATGATTACGTTTCTTCCTTCACGCAAGTACAACTGACTGACAGTGAGCAGAACTTATGGAGGAGTATTGTGCAGAACTGGAAAGTTGGCGAGCGGAACAACAGAGGAGCAAGAAGGGTACTCCGCTCGCTCCGCCTTTGATGCTTCCGGAATCCCCACATTTAGGTTCTTGACGGCGTACCTTGACATAACAGTAGAATTCCCATATCTCCTGGAGGTACGATTCAAGACCTACCGCGGGTACGCAAAATATTAATGGTTAACATTTTGAGATGTCTATGCTATCACTTTAGAATTCGTTGGATCGCTCTATCCCAGTCGATCTCGGTGTGTCCAGTTCGCTCTCTTTATCACACAGTGCTACATGATCGTTAGTAGATGTGTCCGTTCGGGCTAATAAAGAAAATGCGTGTGCTCTGTTTTTACGATTGTGTCCGACTAGGTGGCCTATTCTACTATCACCAATTAGACCCGCATTCCTTTCGCTGGTCATCTTTCCAGCTCTGTACAGTGCAACTGACTGATGAGAACTTATGGAGGCGTACTTGAACTGTATTTTACTACAAACATGGTAGCTGTGCTGCAAATGACAGGACCCTGCAAAAGTGTCAAGCAAAAAAATTTTAAAATACCGTATTCATTTGATGAATTTTGTATGTGACCGTATAGTTTTAGCCGCGAACAGTCATTAGTTGCAAAGATATCTGATGCAATCAGGAACTCTGCGTAGCAACCTAGCGTCTAACCGACTGCTCCGCATTGTTGTACTTGAAAGCAGGTGTTACAGTAGGATAGGTAAACCCTATGGGAACTTTAACACTAAGTTAAAGAAAAGACAAAAAGACATAAGTACTACATGTCTTACGTTAAGTCTGTCGTAAATTTTTGCAGAAAAAAGATTCTACGCACATCTACCAGCAACGGATCATTTTTCAATTTTTCGTAAAATTTTTTAAATAACATCCTTGTTCTTATTTACGTTCTAAAGATACTGTTCAAGTGGGCGGTGGTCAATCTTCAACATAAGTTCATTCGTCGTTCTAATGAAAGTTACCATTTAGGACACTTGACATGGACATGACCAGCAGACATAGTTAGGAAAATCATAACGCCCTTTCCACTGTGTGAAACAGAATAGAAATCGAATGCTTGCTAATTAGAAACAAACTGATAAGTCATCGACGTGTGCAGTAGCAGTATCATAAACCATAATTGTAGACACATCGATAACACATGCAGATAAGCCTAACCGCTACCGATTGTTATCTTTAGTGGACACGAGTAATAGCGGCCGTTTAAGGCCGCTGAACAGTTTCACTGCCACGTCATCCGGGCACTTGAACTACCGTCACTCTCCAACGAATCCTCAGGAAATACTCTCTCTAAAAAAAAAGCCAGTGGACTTCCTTTTAACTCGGTGACTTACAACGGTGCTTGAAATTCTCACGTTCAATTTATTGACCCGTAACGGAACGGCGTTCGAGTCAGCTCGTGATACTTTCCATTCGTGAAACGCTTCACGTCGGAGCTGTTTGCATTCTTCGTGAAACTTTGTCTAAGGTTCCACGGTATAATTGCTGACTATGCAGCGAGAACGACAATGGCCGCGGAACGTTCCGGTGCGTGCAAGAACTCCTGGAATGCCGAGACTTTTCACTGCACACGGATCACTTTCTCGTTCGCATGGTGTCCTCTTATGCGGCGACCGTTCCACGCTACCGCAACCTCGTCCCGTTATCGCGGCAGGGAGTTCTTCTTCTAAAGCGTTTAACCCTTATGCGATCACCCAACTTTTCCTTCTCTCTATATATTTAACCCATTTCTTCCCAACGTTGCGTATACGCAACACCTAAGAAAATATTTGAGTAATATTCAAAAAATGATCAAACAAATAACAAGACTGGAAATAAAGCGACAAAAATATTGATGTATAGTTACGGTGACCATACGTCCTTTAATTTAGAGGACAGTCCTTTACTTCACTGCTCTGTCCTTTAGATTTATTATTTTTCGGAAATGGCCATTTTGTCCTTTATTTTGTGAATGAAATGGTAAATTGAACAGTGGCACGCAGCACACGGCCCATAGAAACATGAAACTGTTAGTTCACATTTTAAAAATCGTTGAATTTTGCTTATGTCTCTCTGGATCTAATCCCCCTACTGAACGAGTAGTTTCATTCGTGAACAATATGTGGACCAGTGAAAAAACGCAATTAAAAATCGAAACATTGAAAGCATGCGTTTATACCAAATGCAACTTTGACAGGAATTGTATACAGTTTTATGAATTTTTAAGACACAAACCTGATTTATTAAAAAATGTTCATTCTCGTGAAAAGTATCAAAATTAAATTTTGTTTAAAGATGAAACAATTTCTGATTTGTCCTTTATTTTCCCCCCAAAAATATGGTCACCGTATGTATAGTACGATACATTCTTGGTACACGTTGGCTACCACAGTGGAAACTCCCATACCTGGTCAGACGCACTATAATACGTCAATAAAATGTCGAAACTCTCATTAACACGTTCGCTACTATGATCGATTCGAGAAAAACGTCCACCACAGACCACGCTTTATTTTTATCAATTATCTCTGTCGCACGTGTGTGACGTCGCGCTCTCCAAACAGAATCGACGCGTCACATATATGTGACGCTGGTATCGAACGTGTTAATAAGGCGGTTCGTGGATGTTAACGATGGATACGATGCAAAAGAGAGCGAAGTAGGCACGTGATACGTTCGGATGCTATGAGAGCACGCAGAACAGAAATGCTTCGAGGTTTACGCAACAGCTTCGCGTTGTTACAAACAAAGAACAATGGTTTTCAGTAATCGCTTGTTCGTTAGGTGTCTCCGGTGATCCTTTATTAGGACATCCGCGCATCGTTCAACGCTATCGCAGCCGCAACAATTCTCTAACAAGGCAGTGACAATAATTTCTGTTGGTAAAGAAACTTGGTGGGAGGAAAAAGATTTTCTTTGACGTATACGCAACGTTGGGAAGAAATAGGTTAACCCGGCTGTGTACACGAGAACTGAAACGTGAGTATCTACTTGGGGTGCTCATGGACCGTCGATAAAAAATAACATTTATTGACTGCGATATATAAAAATCTGTGTGTTTTACGACACTTCATTAAAGCTGAAACAGTATAGATAAAAAAACATTAACATTACTCGATACTATACAAGAAAAAGTATTAATAAGCAAACAACTTATAAACTAGTCGTCAGACCAGTTATTTCTTCTAGGAGTGGGGGTCTACTTAACGAGTTGAGGGAACTTCGAGGTGGAGAAATTTGGAAGAGCGAGAATTTAGTTGCCAAACCTAATAATGCTAAATCATGTGCAACAAACTGCCTCTGCGTACAACGCATCATCAAACTGAAGTGGCGGTGAAGCTTCCACAACAAAATTATTGCTGCATTTAGTGCTGAATTCTGACATTACAAGACTACATTAATCAGTACGTGTTGCAGGTTTCAGTCTAAGCCAAGTAGGCAGAGTGCAAATTTTAGATTCAGAATATAACCACTGGATCAGAAAGGGTTAAACAGTGTTTCATACCACTATAAATTTGTTTCTAAGGCATTTATTATGCGATCATGAGATCAAATTTCTTTCTTGTCTCTATATATATCCCAGCATCGTCTGATATGGTCATTTAGCCGGGGGACCTATAATTTTAGGTGTGTTCCAAACCACCATGTATCAACAACAACAAAGAACCGTTAAAAACGGTCACCTATCTTAACGTTCGCCGTGCCTAGGGTAGCTTAACTTCGTCGATCAGACGAGAGCCGGTGCTTTTTCTAGAACTTGTTTATTGCGGAATCGACAAACCTTATGCGCAATAAATTAAAACAATAAATTCTTAACAATACTGTTGTCTTATATTCAAGCTTGCTGGCCTCTCCGTAGGCTACTCACACTCATACATGTATCTCGTTTTCTAATTGTTTTTATCTCTCGACTAAAATTAAACCACGGGTGCTTTCCCTCCCATTTGTTTAAAATCGAAGACTCAAGAGATCGATCATTGGAGATTCTAATGATATATTTCTTAACTGCTCTCTTAACTTTGTACTTTCAAAAAAAATGATTGGGAGATTAAACTTTGCAGGGGTCAAATTCACGCTGGATTTAAAATTTCTATTTCTCATTGACATTAGGGAGGTGTGTGACTGCATATTGGAAGAATTGCCTGCATGGCTCCTTGAGAATTATTTCGCCTGCTTGGGTTGCAACACGACCGTTCGCATAATGTGTTGTAAGAGAACTCGAGGCTACAATCGGTTCTTCAGAATGTAAATTATAATTCATTGTTTGAAAATGGAACGGTAGCTGATCGAGTGATGCAAGCGACAAGATTAGAAATTTTATGGATTAGGCGTGCCGTGTTTTCATTGAATCAAGTGAAGGTTGGATTAGTATGATGTTTAATTAACATACAGTAGAACATGGAAGTATTCAACTGCATCTGAATGAAATGGACAATGCTTGAAAAAGATTTAGAAAGAAAATATTATTTTCAACATACTTTCATTATACTTAGAGTGCAGATATGAAGAACAGACTCATTTTGAGAAATCAGCACAATAAAGAAAAATAATGTCGAAATTTTTACCTGACAAAATTTGATTTCGAGTTCTAGCTTTTCGTATCTGCATTGGAATACAAAGTATTTATGAATAAAGATGTATATTTGCATAAAGCCTTCTGGTTTAACAATAATCGGTACACAGGGTGTTAAAACATGTCAATCTTAAAACTCACAGGACATAATAGTCAGAGAATTGGATAAAAAGTATACAGCAAATGTACGTCGAAAAGTAAATATTTTGTTTAGATATAAGTGAATTTCAAAACAGTCCTATCACGAAGTAATTGTTTACAGCTCGTATAATATTCATTTTCTGACCAATGTTCATTAAACATGTTTTATTTGGTCTGCTGATTACTAGCCCAGGATACTTCTAACACACTGAAGATGTGCTGCGTCACATGGGTCGTATGCGCCCCACGAAAATCTTCCCATTCTGGCCGTTTAATATTATCGCTATTAAATAAAGTGTTACTGTAAAATATTTGTCACTTATTTAGATAAAAATTTACTGTGTGTTACAGTATATTGTTTGTGTTACACTTTTTTTCTAACGATGATGTCTTTAGTTTTACAAATATTATGAAGCATATGTTATAAATGATCTATATTAGAGAGGCTACAGAACCACTTAAAAAAAAGCAGCTCCAATCATTTTATAGAATGTTCCTTTATGATTGTTCAATTGAAACAACCTAAAACTGTAGATTCCTTACGAAATGACTACAACAGTCGATGCTGAGTTATATACAAAAGAAAAGAACAGTGCATTCCTAAGAATAAGAAACCACAGACACCTGTGATCAAACTGAAGCTACTCCCAGCAGAAACGATTTATGAAGCAGAAATAAGCTCATCAAACAGATTATCTGATACGATCTTCTGGAATAATGGATCCAAAGGTCACGCGAAAACGAGTAACAATCCTGAACGAAAGATCCTCGAAAGTAGCTACCTCCAGGTTTTGATGGTGCCTTGATCATCGATTGCCACCAGTCCACCTTTCCGGATGATAATTAATAGTCCTGAGACGCGTTGTCTTCGTCGCGATTACTCAACGAAGGATCAACGACCCTCGTTCTCTGGCTTGAACTCCCTGGATCGTCTGTGACGATCATCGACAGGAAAGTGTCTGGCGCCTCGAGTAGTGTCCGTCGAACAGACTGTTCCCTGTCTGCCACAGAGAGCTTCCTTCCTGTTCTGTTCGCCTGTTAGCACGATACCAATAACCAGCGACTCTGCGCACGTCGGTCGCGGTTAGGTGTTGCGTTTTGCACCTGCGTGGCCGCGTCTGACATCGCGCCAACACTTCCAGATTATTACGCAGGCGTCCGTTGGGAACTGCTGTCCAGGGATGAATATTAATCGATGCTCTATGACTGTCCTTCCCCGAGAGAACGATGAAACAAAGCACAGCGGACAGAGGAATCGAGGCTGATGCTTCTAGGATTTGGCTGACAATGAGCTTCGTGAAATTTGAATGCGACTGTGGGATATTTACTGATCTCTATACTCGAAGGATATTCAAATGGAGTTCGTATTACTTTGGAAATGAAAAACGATCTTACAATTGGTTTGATGATAATGGATTAGGGTAGGTAAGGGAGCCTTAACAATTTTGAGGCTATGTAGAGTCAGTCTACCGAGAGAAATCGACTGTATGTGATTTTTATGCATGGAAGATATTCAAATGGAGTTTGTGTTACTTTAGAGATGAGAAAAAATCCTACGATTAGTTTGATGATAATAGACTAGGCTAGATTAGAGAGCAAACATTTTCGAGCTAAGTAGATTCAGCCTACTGACAAAACTTGACCGTATGTGATCTTTATGCAAGAAAGATATTCAAATGGAGTTCGTATTACTTTGGAAATGAAAAACGATGTTACAATTGGGTTGTTGATAATGGATTAGGGTAGGTAAGGGAGCCTTAACAATTTTCAAGCTAAGTAGATTCAGCCTACTGACAAAAGTCGACTGTATGTGATCTTTATGCATGAAAGATATTCAAATGGAGTTCATATGACTTTGGAAACGAAAAAGATCTTACAATTAGTTTGATGATAATGGATTAGGGTAGGTTAGAGAGCCTGAACAATTTTGGGGGTAAGTAGATTCAGCCTACTGACAAAAATCGACTGTATGTGATCTTTATGAATGAAAGATATCCAAATGGAGTTCATATTACTTTAGAAATGAAAAAAGATTTTACAATTGGTTTGATGATAATGGATTAAGGTAGATTAGAAAGCTAGAACAATTTTGGGGCTAAGTAGATTCAGCCTACTGACAAAAATCCACTGTATATGATCTTTATGTTTGAATTATATTCAAATAGAATACACGCTACTGTAGAAATGGATCAAGATTTTAGTTTGATACTAATGAGTTAGATTAGACTACAGAGTCTCAATAGTTATAGAGATAAATAGAATCAGTTTATTGACAAAAATAGACCATACACGATATATTTGCTTGAAAGACATTCAAACAGAGTACGTATTACTTTAGAAATGAAAAACGGATTTCTATTTAATGCTAATAAGTTGGAATCAAGTTAGAGATCCTAAACAATTTTCGGGTTACATGGAGTCAGCCTACTGACAAAAACTTGCTGAATCTGATATTGATTCTTGAAAATAATTCGAACAGAATATCTATTATTTTAGAAACGAAAAGCAGATTTTATTTCAATGCTAATGCATAATTATACGAGGGTCTGAAGCATTGAATAATGTAATACAATCCTCGTAGACTTTAAGCTTGGTAATCTGGAATATTAATGCAACCCTCGCTAATTCCACTTTAAACACGTTTCACCTGTATCGTCTTTCACTATGAACTAATTATGAATTGCATTACCTTATGCGCCAGCGATACGAGCATCAGGTTTTGAAAGTACTCAAATAATTAAACAAAAAGGAAATATATGAATCGCAAACAGAAATGCATGGAGTATGCAGGCTGTTAAACCACAGTTACTTCTGTATCTCACACCAGGTACCGCAGAAGAAACTTTTTAACTTAAGAGATGATATAATTTATACAAAATTAGCAGAATACAGACGATACGTCCCTTTAAATCTAAAATCTACAGAATGAGGCGTGACCTTAACTAATGAATAAGGGTGGATAAATCTTCCTGAGTCTCAAGGTCCCGCGTTTATGACTCGAGGAGATTTGGGGGCTTACGATAAGCTCGTTATTTTAATGAGTTTATTGACGGTAGAAAGTATGAGCAGCAGACTGCGGATGTTTATGCATTTTAGCATATCCAAGTATGTGAAACGGACTCATTTAGAAGAGTTAGGTCAGCAATAGATCTGATCTCGAGAAATTTTACAAGATATGACCATTTTTTTGGTTGTCTAGCTTACGTATGTATATTGTAATACAAAAGTATTTGAAAACACAAATATATATTTACATAAATATCCGCAGTCTAATGATCAGATTATTGAAAGAGTGATGGGCGCTAGCAATTAGATGGATGCAGGAGTGTCATAAACCCGTCAGTCATGAATTCAGAAATACTGTTAGGGAACTTAACAATTTCATTTTCAACGAAGTTCACTAGTTGCACATGATTAGTTCGACGTGTGACGTGGGGGAGTAAAATTACCCATGCAACGAGGTGATTGCATCAGGGTCTATCCATAGGCCGCGTTCATTTGAGGGCTCATACCGATAATTTCGGGGGATGATGGACAATATCAGATGGAAATGAGCATCGTATGGCCAGCTGCTTTGAGTATCGGGTGTAGCGTGCAACCTGCGCCTGTATGTAAACCGATTCCTCGTTTTGCTGTTCGCCTGGGAGCCAGAGGTGCAGCCTTTTACCTGGTCCAACGTCCGCACCTCCCACCTTTACCTTCAAACGTTTCCCTGGTTGCTTTCTCTCGGCGTCGTTCCCCTACCACGTCGTTAACTAAATTACGATGCTTCGCGGGTTAAACGATGTTTTGCCTTGATTCATGAGTGCGTTTACGAGCCACGTCGTCCTTGTGCCCGTAGCAGTGGAAAAATCATTTCTCAACGAAAGTAAAAAGGGAAATTTGATGATTAACGCGGGGTTATGTGAGCTGGCGCAGCAGATAATACCGAAGTAATTAATTATTAATTCTTGTAGAATTTTGGTTGAAGCCTATGTCAATGTAATGGTAGAAAATGATGACTGTAGGATCGTACTGGTTAATATTATTTTGTTTAAGTCTACAGTGAATACGTAGGTGTACAGAAATCACATGAGTGCACACGTCAGGCTTGTCAGGCCTGTTACCCCTTTCTCCTCAGTTTGGTTATTATGTTATCAGTTTTCATATGGAGATATATTTCTTTTATTAATATTAACAGATCAAAGTACTTTAGTAAAAATAAAGGAGTGCAAATGTGATTATCATATAATATATTTAGAACTGGAATTTTTTTTTTAGTAAGTGTTTTTTGTAATGGGGTCTCTCAGACCCAACGCGTACTCTCTAGGATTAAGAATCTGTAACCAAGGAAGTATTTGATAATGTCTGACTAGGTAGGGAAATTTTCACTGTGGCCACACAGCAACGTATTGAATATTTCGACTATCAAGCTGTATTGGCTGAAAATGACAAATTTTCTGAATTTGTATAGAAAATGAATGTAGCTTCAGATTATACCCTCCTTAATCAGTAATATCATTAATTTTCATACCATTTTATTGGTTCTACAGACCTTCTTAACACGTTGCGTGCCACAGTGAAAACAGTCATACCTGATCAGACACGATATGATAAATCGTAAAGAAAAAAAAGATTAGAGTACTCAATCCTGTTCTTCTGTTCCTACATTATTGTTTCAGTATAAAGCTTCCTCAGAGTTTTGCGGCAATCAATAATTATTTAATCAAATTAAATCTGAAATGCCGGTCACCGGTGACCCCCACGGCATTCAACGTGCTGCAAATGGATTCATTATATACATGATCAAGCAGATAAAGATTGAATCTGTTACCCATATACAAGTAACATGGCAGTTAAAGTGTTAATTTTACAACCTAATCTAAGAACACACCTTTTGTTGCTCTTTGAAAGTACGTAAATAAGTACGTAAAGTTATCGAAATTTTAGACACAGACTGTTCATTAATCAAGGTATGTACTGATTTATGATCACTTCAGCACAATATCCTCCCAAAATCTAGAACCCTCTTCGCTAACATCTTACCCTGCAACCCGTCCAGCGTCTGCGCCTATAAAAGCTACGTCCTTGACAGCTGATGCAATGCCGTCTTTACGATACCGTTGACGCTCATGCCGCAGCATCTCCCATTTCGATATAAGCCCCTGGTTTCAAGCTATTCTATGTTTTCAGGTATAAGGAAAACCACTGAGACACTTGCACTTTGATGCGTGCAACGTTCAGATGATTTCCACGTCTGACGCCTAACCGAGAAGCAGAAGACGCAGGAGGCGGTGCGTCGGCACTCGCGGCTGCGCGGATGTTCCTGGAAACGCGTTAGTATCCAACCTGTGTACATGGACGCCGTGAGCAGGTAAAGGAGCTTCGGATTTCCTTTTCAGGTGAATTCCACGAGCGTGGGCGAGCAGGATAACAGACACGGAAGGATGTTGCACCTGTCTCGAATTCCTAAGGTCACAGCTAACCTCTCCCACCTTTCTTCGGCCTCCTACCCTCCTCCTCCGGCGTTCTCCTCCCCGTCGCCTCGTTGCGAACCTTCGTGGTAGGGGTAAACCGCACGAGACGGTAACAGGTTAGCAACAAATCGTCGGACGTCGGCAGAGCGTTACCTGGCGTTTCGTTTCCTTGCTCCGCGGTATCGTTCGCTCGTGTGCGTGGAAGATGGAACGACGGGGGTACGTGTTGGTAATTTAACGGAGCCCTGGTAACCGGGCGAGTAAGCTCGGGGCGGAACTTGAAGTGAGAACAGATTAATGGGGGCATTTTTTTGATGTTGCGGAATTCTTCTTCCTCTTCTTTGTATGTAATCTAGCATCGACTGGCGTGGTCATTTATCTGGGAAACGTACGGTTTTCGGTGGGTTCCGCAGCATCATGTGTGAACAGCGACACAGAAGCATGGAAGGTCACTTACAGTACAGGAGGAGTATAGTTAAAAAACTTTAAACGTGAATTTCTCCTTTATTTCGGAGAGTTGCGCGCTATGACTTTGCAAAATTGTTACTTTGGGGGTTTTCTATAATTGTACAAAGTATAGAGCAAATCGGCGTTCCGAAGGTAGTGCGCTCCCCTTATTAGCCGCTGATCATGTCCAGAGTAACGTAATATATTGTTGACCGGTCACGAGTACACACGCGTGGGCACGTGCATCGAGTTATGCAATTATTAAAGTAGAAAATTGTGTTAGTTGTCACTATGGCAGTGGGTAATACTGGTCACGTTGCGAGCAATCACAGTCTAGAGCCTCAGTTTTCACATGTATAGCCCCAATCCTCCTCAAACTTATCTTCTTCGTCTTTGAGATCAGGAGGATGGCGATGTGGTTAAGGAGGATCGTGTTGGAGAGGATGCGCATGGAGTTGGGGAGGATTGGGACCAGGTGTATGGGGTTGATGAGTATGACATGGGGGGGGATTGGGGCCAGGGACATCAGGTTGGTGAGGATGAGGTGTGGGAGGATTGGGACCATTTGGATGGAATAGAGTGGAAGATGACGGGGAGGATGTGATGGCTGAGAATGAGGTTGGGGCTATTTACCTGATAATTACTCTATATCAATTAAACTGATTAAGATGTATATAACCTGAATACTTCAATAAGTATCATAAATCGTAACAGTTCACTTGTTCTTTGCCAGGCCTACCAATCTGACCTATAAAGCAAGCAGTTTCGTTACTTTTGGAGCAAACCACGCATGTGTCATGCAATGTCTAACCGGTTTTGACGATGACTCAGCATATGGGTCATGCACAGAAATTATTATTACCAATCGGCTCTCGAAAAGCAATCGGAAAAGACTATATTGGTATTCACTGTCACCCCATAAAAACTCTATTGAAAATGGTTAGACAGTTATTTATTTATTTATATATTTATTTGTAAATTGTACGGGTATAAACCCAATGTGTACACATAAGTAAGAACTATAACAAAAATAAAAGAAATGAAGACAGTCACACAATGTAGCATTAAACAAAAAGGCAATTGTAAAGAAATTATAATAAAACATTATCTAAGCAGTGCGCAGTGCTAAGTGTAAAGATTTTTTAAAGCTAGGAATAGAGCCACTGAAAAAATCAACCTTATCCGTAACTATGTTCGCAGATTTTAATATACGAATAATTGGATCACTAGAACCATATTTAGTTTTTATGGTAGCATAATGAAATACATGACTTCTTCTAAGATACCTTGTGGGAGCATAAAAGTGAATAAGTTCTAATAATTGAGGACAGGAGATTTGAGCATGTATAATTTTGAATAAAAAAGATAGATCAGTGACAATCCTGCGATCATACAAAGAAGTCATATTAAGTATCTTTAGTAATGGGTCATAATCATGATCATTGCGCAACATGGGTCTGTTTAATCTAAAATTATGAAAATGCAACTTTGAGGAAATAACAGAAATAGAGTGACACAATTTAAACGAAACATTTGGAATATCTGAAAGTCTTTATCTCAACGTTACACAATGACGGGTAAAAATTCATTCATGTCGAGCAATGATAAACGATAATACTGATTAGACCGTTCATCGATTCGAGAATGAGGAAAAGTGTATGGAATAATATACTTGCAGTATTTTTTCAATGTTCATAATAAATAATTTACAAATTACTCCGATCGCATTTTTCCTTCATAGGTGTGTTTAGAAATACAAGATCTATTGCAACAATAATGAAGCTGAATTTTTCATCGCCTAAATTGAACAGTTTCAACATTCGTATCTTGTGAACAGGTTTAGCAAGCATTTGTTTGAAACATGAAGCGCAGAACGATTGACCAACGTGGCACTGCCGAATTATGCGTAACACTAAATTGGACCGCAAAATATAATATCTGCGGCATATCGTTATTGTCGGTTAATTAGCGCATATTAATTACAGTAATGTATAAAGGCTTGAATTTGATATAGTAGGAATTCGTAACTATGTCTATTAAATGTTATCTATAATAAATTAAGATCAGGACGATTAATATCATATGCATGGTGAAACAGTACCTCGGTATTTTATTTATTCTCGAAATTAACATTTCAGGTATTACAAATATTTAAAATACTTAAGAAAGAGGTAGAAATTTATCTATAATTATGTTATTATTAATTTCATAGTAAACAGATATGTAGAGTGTGCGATTTTAGACCAGACCGAAACCAAAAGAGTAAAATAATATTTTTTGTTTGGTCTCTGCTTACGAGAACAGTAAATTCCTTTATAAAACAAATGTTTTTTATTTTGACAATTAATTAATATTGTAACATCGACTGCATTTAATTTATTCTGTATGATATTGTGCTGATCAAAAAAGTGACAAAACTTCTTAAGCAATTAAAACTTTATAACACGTTGGTGCCATTTTCTGATTTTCTTATGTATGGAGCAAAAATATTGCACGTATGACAATAATTATAACATTTTCAATAATTCATACATTAATGTAAGTAGTAATTATTAGAACAGAATTCTATTAGACAGTATTCGTCAATTATTAAAGTAAAAAATGCATAAAATCAATTTAAATGCACGTGTAAGAGACGAATTACCAAATTTATTTTTTTTTTCGAAAATGGACTGTCAAACAAAAAAATTGCATTCCATATTTTCGTTCTGCTGTTTAATCTAAAATAACAGCCTGCTCAATTCTACTATTTGTCTTACCGTACTCTGTATAAAATTAAAAAAAATTATAGTATATTGCTTCCAAATTCTGTCTGTGACAAATTAATGTGCATTGTACTCCGTTGACCATGCTCAGAAATGATGGAGAACTCCTGGTCGACATTTATTCCACTTGTCAGTAAAAATCCGTGTTCCATAGAAATCACGAATTTCTGATTGGATTCGTGAAACTGACGAAAAAAAGAGTAAGAGAAAATCTAGTGGACATCGAG
Organism: Macropis europaea; assembly: GCA_916610135.2. Classification (NCBI taxonomy): domain Eukaryota; kingdom Metazoa; phylum Arthropoda; class Insecta; order Hymenoptera; family Melittidae; genus Macropis; species Macropis europaea. The sequence continues at coordinate 14,943,616 of OU744345.1, read as the reverse complement.
AACACGCGATGTCGTCGAAACTTCTGTTTCCATCATTCACAGTGTTCGTGTTCCCGAACAACGATGCATTCATTGACAGGAAATCAATAGACGGTGTATTATGTTCGTAACGAACGACCAGGTATATTCGCACGCAGATGGATCCGTTTGACTTTTTTTTTTCCCTTCTGCGATCGTACGTGTACGCGTGAAATAGTCGGCTGGTCCAAAATCAGGATTTCAGGCTGAACGGAATGGAAAAGTGCAGCTTGAAATACAATGGAAAAATGATTGGTCCCTAGAATTGCAAATGCATGCTTTCCTGTATGTGTATTTTTTATTGTTAATATGTATTTTATAAAAATACGCTCGGCAGGATTCACATGTTCGCTGCTCTACGAGGTACAAGGGCAGTTTTAAACCTGAGTCTGTGTAACTATTTTTTGTTTTCAGCTTTTAATGTTTTGCTGTTGCCATCCTAGAGTTTGCTCACCGATTCACCCAAATTAATTACGTTTTCTTAAATAAATTTTGTATTTAACCATTTCGGTTGCAATTTAATCGACGACTAGGACATAAGCATCTATTTCATACGTAAAATCGTTATCAAAGTGAAAAGGTCAGACCAAGAATTCAGAAAGGCACCATTCAATGCAGCGAGAGTGTAACTTTCCAAGTGTTAGCAGAAGTGAAAATATTAGATACCAATAATGGAGAACTGATTACAGTGAATAATATTCCGCTTATAAGAAATCACTACCACTAAAGGCTGTTGAATTTAAAGGTGTATTAGATCTTGCAAAAAAGTGTGTTGTGGAAAACGACATGTCGTTTTACAGTAGATTGAAACCAGACAACTTTGCACCAGATGATCCAGACAACACAGAAGGCGAATTAGAAGATGGTTTCACCTTGTAAAGTTTTATTTCATTATATCATTGTAATGTGACTATTTCTAAAAACATTGTTCACGTTTTCAATAATCATGTTAATTATAATAAATTCAGTTACACAAAAATTGAGTACTATTTCTTTCCTCTTCGGACCAAAATAGAGGCAGCTCCAATATTCAAGTTGTATTTATTAGAAGTGAAACAGAGGTACAGGTTTAATATTCGATTGAAATGTTTATTAATACCAATATTAGTTGCTTATAAATTTATAGCGTGTTTGCGAAAGGACTTGATTTTTAAATGTTTCTTTTTTGGTTTACTCAAATTGTCGAAATGTGGAGCTGCCCCTTATTGCTGCAACCCCTTCAATTCACAAGAATTACTTCAGACCTTGCAATTTCTAAAATATATCGGACTGTATCATCACAGGATCCAAATTTAACACGTTGAACGCTGTGCTTGACACCTCAAATTCAATTTAATTAAATAATTATTGATTATTGCAAAATTCTGAGCAAGCTTCATACTGAAACAATGATGTAGGAAGAATAGGACACGACTGAGTATTCAAATCTTCCTTTTCTTTACGATTTATATAAGAAATAGTAAATTATATCGTGTCTGATTAGGTATGACTGTTGTCACTGTGGCGTTCGACGTGTTAAATTACAGCCAATCCCCAGTAGTTGCCGCTAAAAACCTAATGCAGTTAATGCGATATTAACACGTTGACTGTCACGGGGGTCTCTGGTGACTGACGCGTTAAATTCTATTTAATTAAATAACTATTGATTTTAACAATATTCTAAGCGAATCTTACATTGCAACACCAACATAAAGAGGCATGTACAACTTTGAACACTTAAACATTTTCTTCCTCTGTGATTTAGAATAAAAACAGTAATTTATATATTGTCTGATCAGGGCCGGCTGTTTCCACTGTGGCGATCAACGTGTTAAACTCATATACATATAAAAAAAAATCGCGGAAAGTTCGCTAGTAGTTCATTCCAATTCACTCTGTACGTTCGAAGTGACTCGAAGCCCCTTGAAATCCATCGCTGCTCCAGAAACAATAAACGTGTTAATGCTCATGAACACGGAGCACTCGAAGTAGTAAGTAGTGGTAGTTCGATCCTGTTTAACACAGCGTCCGCTCGTAAAACGTTAATCGCGTGTAAGAAATCAGTTTCCACTTTCCCTCGTCTTTTCTCCGGTTAACATCACCTGACCTATCCACGGAACGTGTAGTTATGGCGCAGGCGGTATATCATCCGTCCAATTTTGCATGTTCTCGTGCACAAGGAACAGAACTAGAGCGACAAATGGTCGATGTATACTGCCCTAGTCCGAGATGCACTACAACGATATTCACAGTGTCAACTGCACTAAGACACATTGCGTGTATCATTCACGATGCACTCGGCCCAGACAGAGCGTAATCGACGAACCTTGCACATCTTGCTACCTGCTGTTCTCCTGACATACAGAATCGGTTGATATACCTGAATTGGCGATTAACAATCGAACGGACGGAAATATCGGGAGCTCCGTGGTCTGATAACTTTCATGCTAACATGTCCACTACCGTGTGGATGATCGATAATCAGTAAGGTTGAATGTATGTTCATTTGAATCGCTACAGTAAAACCTCGATTATCCGAACACCAGCCATCTTAATATTGGTTATCTTATGTTAATTACGAGTTCAAATTATCGTTAGTGATACTGTGTACTTCATTTATGTGTCCTTAGTACCAGCTGTGTTTTACATTCTAATATAAAATTAGAATTTGTATGTGAAATATAGCTAGAACTTGAGTTATGTTGCAAATTACAGTTTGGATAATCAAGGATGCACTGTATTAATTATTAAAAAATTCTGAGGAAAGTTGATATTAGAACGATAACTTAATAATAATATAAAGAGAACACTGAATACTTAAATGTTTGTTTTATTTAAATAGTACATTGTAATTATCTGTTTTTGGTATGGTATTGATAGAGTTAAAAATTGGACTATTTATGAACTAAATTTTGTATGGAGAGTTATGAATAGACAAATCATTTATACCGGGCTAGTGTAATCTATGACTCTAATACATTATTGAGAAGTTATCCCACGTTCGGTGTAAGTATCATTCAGAGTATTTGCGATGGCTGTGATGCTATACTTAGAAGTACAAATATTCCTAAATGAAATTAATGTATCTATATTTGAAAGGTGTTCGTATATTATTTATATTCAATTTTTACGTATTTAAATCACTATTCTAGAATGTTAATCTCTTCAAGGATATTAGTATTATACATATGTTCGTTTAGTTTCGTTTAAATTAAAGTACTATCGATAATGATCGATCAGCTGTACTGATTGCATACATGTGCAACATTATTTCGCAAATATTTCTGAATTTCATCCAATCTTTTGTTTAATAACTATGAATTCACATCGAATAAGTAGTATTCAAAGAAATTAATAACTAAATATTTTTCTTTCAACTCCAAAATCTTCATCCTTGAAACGGTTAGAGAGTTACATTAATTACTGTGAGTATATACGTTGTTCGCTGATCATGTGTTTAATAATCTACATACAAATTTTGTAAACCAGTTCATGAACAAAAGTTAACAGTATGCAATATAATATGCAGCAGTTTCACAGGATAGGTTAATTACTGTTTACCAACTTCGTCAATATTAACGAAAGTTAATTTAGAGGGTAATTTAACTTATTACAAAATTAATAACTTGTAATCAAATCAATTGGCGAGTCACTTATGGTGCTGCTTAAATTTTGTCTGCAACAGAATCTCTAAAATTTGAATATCCTTTTTTTGGAACCGTTGATTTATTGGTTCATAGACATTTAAATTTATTAAGGTCATCCAAAATCGCAAAAGCTAAATTTAGTTTCTGATTTATAAATTAACATTCTCACTTATAAATATGCAATCTCGACTCATTTTCGAGTGGCAGGGTCATTGATTATAAACTTCCAAAACCAGATTCACCGTGTTAACAGTTGTACCACTTTCCAGATTGTCTCGCTTATCAACCCGCATGATCGTCCGCATTCCTTACAACTATGGATATCCGGTATCGCGTATATCTTTCTCTAATTAATATTAAACAACGTCATTATGCACGAATACGTAAGTACACGGTACTATACACACCATTAAACGATCCCAAGCAATTAAATCGACCTGCATATCGTAAAACAGAATCAGTGAAAAAATCTCCGCGTTTGGACATCATTAAGAGACGAATTAAAAATAATCATACGGAATCAGCATTTGTTCAATTTCTATGCAGCTGAAAGTAGTCCCGTGTCATTATAATAACCCCGATCTATTTATCGAAGCTAATTAGGAACTCTATGGCTATCAACTATTAACCAGAATCATCGAAACGAACGAGGAAATGATCAAATCCTTTGTTCTTTATTACATCGTTGAATGTTGCATCAAATATTATAATTGCTTATGCTGCTTAACATATTCAAGAATGTAAGAGACTCATTTTAACACTTTATCTACCGGAAGCCTATTAATCGGCTTTTCGATGCCAACGCTTATCGATCGATAGCCTATTAATCGGCTTTTCGGTTGTGAACGCTTATTCGACCGATAGTCTATTAATCGGCTTTTCGGTTGTCAATGCTTATCGACCGGTAGCCTATTAACCACCTTTTGACTGTCGACGTTTATCGATCAGAAGGAACTATTGGTCGGTTCGTCGTTTTTCTTTTGTTTAATTTTTAATTCGCCGGGCGACGAATCCGCGCTCAACTGAGTCGGTCGTTAGTGAGTGGCAACTTCAATCATGAGCAGTAGATAAAGTGTTAAGTAATTGGTCGAATAAAAACTACAATTTTGATATTTTTTCAATTCAAAAAGTAATTTTTATTTTAATATATTTAAAATATATAAATATTAGAGAATAAAAATGTATATTTGCATAAATATCCGCAGTCTGTTTGTCTGTGGCATAATATTCACGAAACCGTTTTCACCAAGTTTTATAATTTATGAATTAATTTTGTTTCTTCCAAAAAGGCTAAGAAGATATTGACATTATTTTCATCTTTGAGCTTGTCGCATAAGTTTGTCGTTACTGAGTCTGGCACTTAATCAAAATTGAGAACAGTAATAAAACAACTCGTTCTATAGTTACGTTAACGTTGCAAATATAATAAAGTGTCAGACTATTCTTCATCATAAAATAATAACAGGTCCGTTTCATCTAACCAATCTGTAGTTCAGTAACCATTATCTTAACAAATGTTCCTCTTCTTCCTTAAACCTCTTCTTGAATTCCACACAGAAAATGTATACTAACGCAAGGGTTAGTAGAACGGAGACCGATAACAATAAATATCTCGTAAATTATGAACCGTCTACATCTAAAACCACAATTAATAGCTTCGGTATCTCAATATTTGTCAGTGTAAGGAAGCTTATCGATTAACTCGCACTGCGATAGTCCTCTCCTTGTAAGCGATAAAGTATACAAGTGACTAGAACCCCCTGGTTGCGGCTTTGCCCTCGATTTTTCTGTGTGTAGAATGCGAAATATTATGTTTCTTTAAGAAACATAATATACTTCTTTCCTTATACAGTATATTGTAGCCGGGTGAATTCTTTTTCGAGTATGCGGGCGCCGAACTTTGCCACCTAGCGGTTGTGCCTGAACTATGCCCTCGTGAACGGCTCGCCAGCACGCCGACAACGCGTTTTTCTTCTCGATATAATATTTATTTTGCGATAAAAATTAGGTTATGACATTCCGGAAAATGTAAAGTAGCTATTGTGAAAATTTCATAACAATCGGTTTAGTTTTCGAGATTTTTGCGAACTTACGATAATTAAAGGAAAAACTCAATTTGAGGCTGGAAGTTTTAAAATCCAAACGTAGTAATTAAGCCATGTACACTAATGTGAATATCTATATTTTTCCACTGTGTATTGTTGAATACACGACTAAAATTGGAATTGGTTCTTGTTCGATCACCGAAGTCGAGCTACAATGGCCACGGATCACCGCTAGCATGGGTGACCGTCTTTAGTGCCTCTATGATGCTATTGACAGTATTGGTAATTTGGAACCCACCTAAAAGGGTCCATCGCCTAAATGATCATAGCAATCGATGTTGGGTTACGTATGGAAGAAGAAGAAGAATTTCCCTAACGTCTGCGCGTATCAAACTTCAGTCTTCCTCCTTATCAGCAGCGATTAAACGAATCTCAGTATAATTTACAGACAGATGCGGTGTTCCGAGTGGTTCCGTTCAAAAAGGGAGGTCATAGGTTCGAAAGGGTTAAAACAAGACGGCGGTAGCCCTATCAGAGCGGTAAAGACGTCAAGGAGCAGTTCGAAGGACCGTATGCGCAGATAAACGCACTTTCCAGGTGCTTCAGGTGCGCGAACAGGTGCTCGGTATCAGGACAGCAAGCGAGGAGGAGGATCGCGAGCGTTTCTACTACTTTTCTTTCGTCGCGCGGCGATTCCGCTCCTGAATCGGCCCGCCCCGCGTCGTTCTCCTATTTCACTTCTCGTTCGTGTTTCAGCGGAACTGCTGGCACAGCTCCGGTTGGCGCTCGTATTTTGAAAGTACAACGATCTTTACGTCGGCGGTATTTCAAGCGATAATGTGGCCACTTGCGTCCCGACGCTGAACTCGCGATACGGAGCGGCGTTAATATCGTGAGATATTTAGCGTCTCCGAGGCGCTAAAAGCTTGCTGCTCGACGTATAGCGTGTTAAAGAGGTTTGTATTTTGGATTTATAACATGGACGGTACTCTGGGGACTAAAGAAAAAATGTCAAGTAGATATACTGGTCACAATGGACAGTGACTCATGAAATTGATCACATATTTCTATAATTTCTTTTGATTCTTCATGCAAGTGTAACTGATTGACCAGAACTTATGGAGGAGCCATATTTTTCCACACATTCATGAAAAATTCATATGCGAGAATAGTGACATTTTCTACAACTTGTAGAACAATACAAATGCTAATTATTACATTCGTACAGAAGGAATTTAACGCAGTCAGTAATACAACAACAATTATTTAATACAATACCAAAATGAGTAGAATCAATTTAAGTACACGTGTGGCTGGCAAATTTTTTAGTTTAGTTTAATCAAAAATGGAGATTCAAGCTGAAAAATTCTACACTTTCCTTTTATTTTTTGATCTACTACTTCTTGTGCTACTTTTGTCAGGCCCTGTGTAACTCGAACACAATTATCTCAAGTTCCCACGAATACAATAAAATGATTAAAATGTTTTTCAAACGCTCCTAAAGTGGTTATTAGTTCGATCGATTTTAACATAGTATAATTGCTTATGCAGTTTAGAATATTCCAGAATATAAAAGAGACTCATTTTAAAAAATTAGCCGAATGAAAACTATAATCTCAATATTTTTTCAATACCAAAAATAATTTCTTAAATTTACGTTTTTTTTTATAATTTTGAATGTTCGTTTCATTCTTTCATCTGTAATCACCTGTTACTCGCTCGTACTACTCTTTTCAGGCCCTATATAACTCGAACACAATTACCTCAAGTTCCCACGAACACAACAGAATGATTAAAATGTTTTTAAAACTTCCTGATAGTGGCCATCAATTCGACCGACTATGAGATACTATAATTGTTTCTAAAAATAATATAATTGCTTAAGTTGTTTAAAATATCTCAGAATATAAAAAAGTCTTATTCTAAGAAATTATCCGAACAAAAATTATAATGCTTCTAGATTTTCGTCGTATTTTTTCATCCGTAATCGTCTCTCGCTCTGTTGTGCTACTCTTGTCACACCCTGTATAACCCGAACAAAATTACCTCAAGTTTCCACGAACAGAACAGAATGATAAAAATATTTTTCAAGCGCCCTCAAAGTGGCCATCAGTGCACCGATTGTAAGGCACCTATATCCAGCACCTGAGATTCCAACGTGGAGAACCGGTTCGAAACACAACCTGGCCGATCTCTCGCGTAACCTGATCCCCTGGTCGAATGCACCTGTTTGCTCACCTGAAGCCAGGATTTACCTTTTCCAGCCGTGTCACCGATCTCCACCGAAAAGCCGATGCAAGAGTCGATCGACGCCGAACGGGATATCCAAACGATTTCGAAAACACCTGACGGCAGGTGAATAGCCAACTTTATTCACGCGTGTCTGCGTGTACATGTTTCTGTGTGTGCGTGCACGCCATCTCCTGAGTCAGCTGATCGCCTGTTCACCTCGCGGGTCAACAGCTCGATCTCTCGACCGATCGATTCTCGCGATCGTTTCACCTCGACACGTAAGGATCGGTACGCCTATCGAAAGTAGGCCGTTCGATGTTTGCGGAGAAAATGCGAGGGAAGAGGAGCCACGTCCTTCTGTCAATTTCGATCCGAGTAGGTCGATGATTCTGTACGGTTTTTATCTATCTATCTTTCTTTCTTACTCCCTTTCTTTTTTTTCGACCGACACAGACGAGATTCGAATAAGAGAGTTCGATCGTAACGTATCGAGAGACCTGTCTCTCTATTTGATGAAGAATCCTCTTTGTTCGCGATTCCAAACTTTCTATTTACGTTTTCCTTTTTAGCAGTGGAGCAGGTAGGTGGCTTCGTTTTAAACAGTCGGTTAGAGCTTCCTCGAAAGAGAGTTTGTCCTCCGGATGGAGAAAAGAGGCTTATTGATTTGGTGCATTAGGTCATGCTCTTCTTGGTACGCACTGAATGAGCAAATAAACTGCTGTCTATTAAGCATTAATGGACTCCTGGATGTTCATGTAGGCTAACATACAGTAGGACCTCGATTATCTGAAGTGCAATTAGTAACAGGATGACTCACGTTGTATCTATGCTTTGCACAGAAATGATCATTTTATTTTAGAATGTAAAGTATATAATGGTGTAAAATTAAATGCACAGTGTCACTAATAATCATTTTAGTATGCAAGATGATCGATTTTCGGATGATTTATGTTCAGATAATCGAATCCCCCCCTGTATTTAAATGCGTAGAACATACCAATGTTGTCTTGTTATTTCGGTATTTATAATTTTTTTAATTAAGCAATCAATAGATTCTTTTGGAAATTTCATTTTCAGACGATTGTTATATTACTTTCTCTTTCCGTATGAAATTGGAGAATTTGTTATGTACTCTCCAAAATGTACATTATGGAATGTACCTTTCGTATATGTAAATCTGCTCCATCCTTTATGCGTCAAGTTTGTGAAATTATTTAACTTACTTTTGTAAACTTTACCAAATTGTGTATTCCAAATTACTTTTGAGAAAAATATTGAGCTATTCATTCTCTACATTGTACACAGAGGGTGAGGTGAGTAACGCGTTTTATACGAATATTTCCACAAATATTCATCATACTAAAAAAAGTTGTTATACAAAATTCGTAAAGGTAGAATGGGTAAAAATTCAAACAATACCGAAATTATTTATAGTCGACGGAAATGCAGCTATAACAATGAAGTATTCACAATTTTTACAATTTTAACGATCACTGGTGTTTCTCGGAATGAAAAGACACTAACTACACGATGACCACGTACTAACGATTTTAAAAATGGACGCTAGCTGAGCTACCGACCAGCAGTTCCGCTCCGAATTTCTGTTTCCAGGATTTTTTTTATTCAGAGATCGAAATAAAAATTTTGAAGCACAAGTTTTTATCTTTTTCATTCACGCTACCGCAGCATGCACGATTGACATCGTTCGCGTGCAAATCACACACGGTAACGATTAAAATAATACAAACAAAGTTTTTTAATCGACATAGGAAATTAAAAACTTCAATGAAAGTCACGTAGACACGAAGCAAACATTGATAATTAATAAAAATATTTTCTATCTGGATCAAACGAATACGAATAACTTTTAGAACCGACTATATCGGAAAATTGCAGAATACACATTAATAATCCCCTTTGAAAATATAACGAGGGCAGTCTGCATAATAAACAACATATTCATATAAAATACGAGGATATCGGTAAACACCATTTTTAAATTACGTTTTTCCACGAGTTCCGATGAGCGCCCGGTAAATAGGAGCGCCGCATCAAATAAATCAACTGGACAAAAGGGTCGAAAAACCGGGATAAAAATTTCATTTAAATTACCCGCGTTGCGTAAGTGAAAAAGGAAGAACCGCCGGCGTATAACAAAAGTATAAATATTTCATGCGAACGTCCGCGTGATACTTTTTAAAGGGCACGCGCTTTTTATGCGACCGCTGTAGTAACGTAACGTGCATTAAAGTCGAATACGGTAAGCAGTTTCTCGAGAGACAGGACGGTTGAAAAAACGAAAGAGACAGAGAGAGAGAGAGAGAGAGAGAGAGAGAAAAAGGAATAAGCTGTTTTATATCGCGACACGTTAGCTCGTTGCTTCCGCATCGCCGTAATATTTCGTCGAGTTCGTAACGCGGCTGTGTCGCGAGTATATACGTATAGCAGGGCCGTTTCCCGATGGGAGAAACTTTCTCCGGTCGTTTAAAAAGAAGAACGCCACGCGTAAACTTTCATTGCCGTTTCGAGTTAATAAAGTTCACGTCGGGGCTCGAGGCCCGTGCGTTTCAATTAGTTGCAAATTGCTCGGCCAATCGGCCGGTTCCCGATACGAAACACGAGGATAATTACTCAATGAAAGACTCGCACGATTTTCAGCAGCGTTTTAATCCTATCGTTACGATTTTCAGGGACGCTTTAATCCTCGTTACGATTTTCTAAAAACGTTTTAATCCCCCTTTGGAACATGCCTACGTAATTTGGTCCCTGATATACGGCTTGTCATAAAGAAGCGTTCACGATTTTAAAACTCTGCGGTCGAAAGTTGCGATATTCCCGAGACGCTGGCTAAAAATGTTTAATTGCTCTAAACTCTTTTAAATAAATGCCATTCCAAGAAAAATTGTAAGGTACAACTTTTTGATAAAATTAGTTAAGATGAGTAATCAAAAGTTCATGAAGATAAAGCCGAATGTATGAATATTATCTGACAAAATTTCAGTAGGTGCACGCGTTAAGAAAACTATAATCTGTATGAACTGATAATATGATCTTAATAGTTCTTTTGTAAGTAAAAGTGCAGAGGAGATATGAAGGTCAACTTTGCTCTTTAAGTGGAATGATATGCTTTTTTTTTACGTAGCTTCTAATAGAGCGTTTTAAGTGGTGTGCAATGATCCATGACTCAAGGTCATTCAAGATTATGTCCCCCTGGAAACCATGTAAGATCGCTCTTATGTATTTCTCGCTAATGTCAAGCATGAGCGAGTTATTCACGTGGTCAGTCTCAGATGCTCCACCCTCTATACATCTTACAGGTTTCTTCGGCTGATATTTTCGATAATAGCAAAATCCTCAGTCATTCTGTCAAGTATATGCACTTATAATCCTATAATTATCATTCTTCCTTCAACAATCGAAATTTCGTTTATTCTGCTTTGTATTTGATTTTGAAATCATTAAAAAAATCGAAAGCACAATAGTGTATGCGGTATAGCAACAAGGTTCCATCCACTGAAGTTTAGCTTTGAAGTTTTCGCTACTCAGGAGTTTAATAATGTTTAATAATTCAAACGAATAATCATACATACGTGCTATCACATTTTTCTGAATTGTTTATTCATCTTCACTGATTTTTAATGCACCAACGAAACGCGTGCGAATCGACTGGAATTTACGTAAACTGCTATACACGAGTTCGTGTTAGGTTCAGGCTAGCTCCAAACAGGTTTAAACTAGTTCTTTGTAATTAGAACAGTTATGCGTGACTTCATTCTCTCTTTCGACATGATTTATAGAAACAGCCTGCATTCACACCCTCGGAAACTATTTCCATAGCGAATTCCAGCGCGCATACTCGTCCGATGATTTCTACATTCCTGATATCACGTGATAACAGTATTTCACTGGAAACTTCTTCGTCTTGAAATTATTCTCCTTTCTCGTTGCTAATTAGCCGACCGTTTTTTGCATACACGCAGATGATATCGATGATCGCAACAGCTTTCGGATCGTTAATACGATTCCAGGCTGTTTTGCAACGTTTGATAGAAAAATGAGAAATACGCCATTGGAACACGTAGCTAATTAAGCCGAACAATATTCGGTAACGAGGCTAATTCGGAATAGGAACTAGCGAGGAAGCTTTTTACGTACGTGTCCCTTCAACGACTATCGATCATGAGATACGATCGCGATATGTCTGTGTTCTAACCGAAAGACCATGTATAGGTCAGAGGGGTGCGCTAATTAATTATTTAAATCGTAATTGGATGGAGCTGCAGAAATTAATGACACATTATTCAACTGTAGATAAGATGGATGTGGAACTCCCAAATTGCTCATTAAAATGCAATTCTGCAACACGTAAAGGCTGTAAATGCTTCGACTGAATTTCTATGGACATTTTAAAAATTATAGTTGTTAATCTATTATTTGAGCTACTTTATTGGCATGCACAGCGAGTCTTTTTTATTAGCTAATTGGTCAGGTTCCCTTTGAAGTTTTGTGAAGAATAATCATCTGTGAGATATTCTGTAAAACTCTGCAAACTATTTTTCTGTGTTCAAGTTTATTTCTACGCTTGGCCAGTACGAAGAATATTACATAGTACACAGTGACACACGAAATTTGTTCGGATGGATAACGTTATTCTAGCTGTGTTTTATTTAAAACTTTTTTCAGGTCATTGCAGTTCAAAATAAGGTTAGAATATCTATAAGAAATTATATTTGTATTATGATTAAAACATTTGTGGATAATCAGCAGCAGCTGTATTAAAGAAGAGATATAATTATAGAAAAATTTTTTCATTAGTAAATATTAGAAAATTCTTAATTTTATACGATTCGAAATACACCCAGACTATTGCTTTAGAAAATAGCGAATTCTTTTTAATACCTTCTACGTATATTAAAAACTCGTTTTTGGAATTTTGGACTTAGGTGGCATATTAATCAAGAGCCCCATTTGATTAAACAACGCAACCGAAAGTACAAAATGACGGTGATAATTACAAAAATAAATGATAATAATAATTTCTTCGCAGGAAGCACACTTTAAAAATCATAACTAGGCTACCGATTTTTATGCAAACATACATTTTTACACTTCAATATTTTTGATTTCCATCTAGCTGATGAAACGCAACTATGACAAAACTGAATTTCACGGTTTAAATGTTTAAAAGTACATTTTTTGTTACACTTACTCTACAATGTGTGCATTCTTCACGAATTTGGATACGTTAAGTAGCACAAATCTCCGCAGTCTAATCACAACAAATGCATCCATTGAGCATGGCGTTCAGTTCGTTCAATAAAGAATACCAAAAACATCACACGAATAACACTAATCCCTATCTTTAATATTACTACAATATCAACATAACAGGATGACAATATAGAACACTCAATATTGCATGAAACTCGAAAACAAATCAACACAGAAACATTCCGAATTCATGAGAAATAAATTTCGACGCTGCTGTAAATGTCGCAACGAAGTTTTACTGGCAATTCATTCGGCTATGAAAAACTCGATATTTTTGCAAATGAAGCACCAGGATGAAACGCCTGTGTTTGCAACGTGTACATCGCGGTGGTTCTATTGCTTGTCCAGCGAGGTACCGTTGGTCCGCGATTCGAGACCTAATTATTCCGACTCGGTGATTGTCTCGATGCTTAACGCTAATGCTTTCTAATGCCCATCGACGGCCGTGCACGTGTTCTTTTGTTCGGAATGCGGAATGCACGGCTGTGTGGCCGGGGCAAAAAAATTGCACGCTCGCTTCTCCGTGGTATCCGCCACACGAATTTGCAACGTTGATTATCCTCCTCGATATGAGCGCGAGATAAGCAAGAACGCGCGAACGGATTTTCCGCTCGCGAAGAAAATCGAGCGTTCCACGAATTCGGGTCATCCCGCGTGTTTTTCATAGAGGACAGTTTGCAAACGGGGTGAGTCACTGGACTCTGTCACTTAAATCGTTGCTGGCACAACGAAAATTGTTTGTCCTCTTCAGCAACGAATTTGTACGTGTCAAACGTTCTCTTGCTGTCAAACTTGAACGAACCAACAGAGAACACTGGTGGTCCATGAGCCGCAATATTAACACGTCGAACGCTACAGTGAAAACGGCCATACCTAATCAGACACCATATAATGTACTATTTGTATCCGATTTTTTATGTGACAAATGCAGCTGCACATGCTTCGCACATTATGCAGGGAGCGTGACAGACTTCCATGCAAACTGTGCCAGATTATGGTATGTCTAAGGTAAACAAGAAAGAATTGTATGTGTGTGCTTTGAAAGATAATTCCTTAACACGTTGAGTGTCACAGTGATCCCAGCCATACCTAATCAGACACGATATAATTTACTATTTTTTATATAAATCGTAAGGAAAAAGCAGATTTGAATACTCAGTCTTGTTCTTCTGTGTCTCTACATTATTGTTTCAATATGAAGTTTGCTGAGAATTTTGCGACAATCAATAATTATTTAATTAAATTAAATTTGAGGTGTCGGTCACCGATAACCGCCGCGGCGTTCAACGTGTTAATCTCTGGCATAAATAGACAATAAAGAAACGACGAACTTACATAAAAGAAAACAGGAAGGAGAATATTGCAAAAGAAAGTCAAAAGCTAGTATGAATACAGGTATATTGGATTTGGAGAAAGAGAAAAGAAGAAGCTTCAACAGGTAAACACAGCCAATGACCTAAGTAGTTGCAGCTGTCATTACAACGTTTAGTATAAATTACTAAAAATTATTTGAGTTTCATAGATTCTACAAAATACGTTCTTTATGGGTATATAACTATTAAAATAACCGTATCGAAGTTTCAACAAACTCTATGGTTGAACTTACGTACATACTGAGACATAAAAGACTGGCTGCAGAGGTTTTGAAATACTTCAGAAGTGACTTTTATTTTCTGTGCTGTTGTCCTTATTTCCTCCTCCACCGTTTTGTACACTTTGCGAACACTACGAGACTTTCTTATTTAGTAGCAAGCAACAGAGTTGTGTTTACAAATGTTTTCTTTCATCTAACGTGTTGTTTAACACGTTCAAAGTTACGATGGAAACTTCCTGCCTATTGAGATACATTACAACTTCATGCTTTTAACATTACAAATCATGGACTACAAAAATATTTAACTACTCGATATAGACTTTGTATTTTTTATTCCTATTGCAATGCTACTTTTTCCAAAAACTTTGTAATACTTAATAATTATTTTTTGGACTGTTTATCACTTCTATCCTATTATTCTCACATGACTGTAAATAAGCTGGAAGTTACACTTTCGTATAAACAAAGTGCGAAAATAAAATATATCAGTCTGTACGTGTACAGATTTATTGAAATTATTAATTACCAACGCTGCACGGCGGAACTTCAAAAAAACAACGAGTCGTAACGTAGTAAACGAGAACAACGATAAACAACATTTTTTAATCACGCTACTCCTCCGTGTGGCCCTTATATTTCCCACTGACGGGGCTGCTCGATTTCGCGGCTAATTACAAAAAGAACCACTGAAATACCCACGCGTAATTAACCGGCAGGTAGACGAAATGAGTCGGTTGTAACAAGTATGACAAAAAGCAGGGGAACGACAGGAAAAAGCATTGAATTCGAAATTTCGAGATCGCCGTTAGACTTGCAAATGAACGAATTTGCGCGCCGCTAATTAGCGGCGTCGGATTCGAAGTAAAAGCCACGCTAAATTTCGTGCCGCGAAGTTTGTCCTTGCTCGGCGAGCGTTTTTCTTTTTCCGCTCGCTCCGCCGAGGCAACGATATACAGCTCAGCGGTTAAATCCGCGTATACAGGGTGTTCCAGATTTCAACCGACAAACTTTGCCAAAATGTTTGGGAGGTCATTTCCACCATGCGTCGATTCGTTTTCGTTTTCGAGATACGAAAGGGGAAAACAGTAAAAACCACAAGTAATCAGATGCATTCAAGCTAAGTAACATTTAATGATAATCATTCATTTCATGAAATCGAAGGCGTATTTAAATTATTTGAATTTAAATTTGGATTAAGGGAAACCTGATACACGTGGTGAATCGATAGCAAAAGTCAGAGAGACCGCTTTTACCGTCAATATTGATCTTGCTAATATTCAGTGGATGCGGTCCATGGAAACGCCTACCTGCGTCCATGGAGACAAGAGGTGATCATTTTGAACAATTTGTGTCAATCAGTCTAAACCGGAATAAATCAGTGTAAAAAATAGTTTAAAATAAATGAGCCTCATTAAAAGTTAAGTAGCTCGAATGCGTCTGATTACTTGTGGTTGATACTACTTTCCCGTTTCATATCTCGAAAACGATAACGAATAGACCCATGGTGTATATAACCCTTTTTGGTTCAAAATGACCTCCCAAACATGTTGGCAGAGTTTGTCGGTTGACATCTGGAACACCCTGTACGTACGTCGTGTCGAATAATATCCTGTTTCCGATAGCAGAACGTTTACCGGCAACCTCGTTGCACCGTCGTTACGAAACAATTATGTAAGGTCACCGTGTGACAGTGAATGCAACCAGGTGTTTATTGTTCCGCCGTCGAACGTGTATGCAAAGGTACTTCCTTCTCTTCGATCGCACGGTAAACACGCGAGTGTCGCAAGAAGCACATGCTTTGTCGATTTATTTTCCTTCAGTTCACACGGAATTTGCCATTCGAAACAATAGGTGTGTGCAGCACGGATGTCCAATCTGTTTCTCTAGAGTACTGCTCTGCATCTATTGTTTTACTTAGTTCATCTGTGCAGTAACACTTTGTACCCTCTATAATCGGAATTCTTTTGCGTATGATGAAAATGATAGCACAGGTAAATGATAAAGCCGCTGAGTGCCATAGTGGAACCTGCCCCATGTGGTCAGACACATCATAATGTCCTGCTTTAACACGTCGACGGTCTCAGTGAAAGCAGTCATATCCAGTCAGACATGTCGCAATTTACTGTTTTTAATTTGAATCACCAAGGAAAAGTATACTTAATTATTCAATCGTGTTCTAGTGTCCCTACATTGCCGTTATAGTGTGAATTGTGCTCAGAATTCTGTCACAATCACTAGTTATTCAATTAAATTAAATTTCAGCTGCCGGTCATCGGTGACCCCCACGGCAGTCAACGTGAAAAATGATGTAGTCTGTATCGCGGGATATAAACATAATGATAATAAATGGACAGACTCCTTGGTGGCAGTAGAAAAGCAGGGTAGCGAAAAATTGGTACACTTATCAAATGTCCCCTCGATGGCATATAATCTTTGTATGATACACTTTTTCACTTCATGTATGATTTACGAGATATTTCAGGTGGTCAACTTAGGTGGCTTACTCTGTATACCTTAAACACACAGCAGTCAGCGTGCAAACTTCTTCAATCTTCAAACGATCTTTTTGGATCTACCAATGTCAAAAACAGCTCGTAAATCAGTTTCTGTTGTATATTTATCCTTGCTCGATGCACTGTATCCTCCATTGTTGTCGATAAATTAAAGTGTGTCCGTAACAAATTTTGCAACGGCTACTGAATGAAGCTGTCTCGCATCTACATTCATATAAAATATTAATGCTACTCGTGTTCATAGAACACACTGGCACAGTTTGATCGTTTAACCCTTTGCACTCGAAGCAATTAGGCTACACGTTGATAGTCAACACCAAGCAGTTTTTTTTTAAATTTCTGAATTACACAAAATGACCACGAAAAAATCTTGGCAATTTGTTAGATTATACGACTTTTCTTCAAACTGTAAAGTTGATACACTACGAATTAGGATAAGAGTAGAATAGACATAGAAAAGTGTAAACACCGGATGACATTAATGAAGGAACGCATATAAACACTTTTATCTATAAATATATAAAATTTGGACCGTAACACTGGCCGTAGTAGCAGAACACCTGTAAGTGCCTGGGCAGTACAGCTGGCCTTAGGAGTGCAAAGGGTTAATCCAGTGATCGCCATGGGAGCTCTAATTTCCCCCCACACTAGGTCAATTCCCCTCATATAGGCTGCGATCTGGATCGACGATGGATCGAGGGGGAACGAGGAGCGGACTGGAGAGAACTGAAACGAGGGGAATGGACCTAGAGTGGGGGAAGGCCGCAGCTCCCGTGGCCATCACTGGTTTAATCCGACGACACCTAGCATAAATTTCCACCAAATAAATAACTGAAACAAGTCTTCAAACTGCATTTAATTTTCCAAATAACGTCCATCTCCTCTCAGCAACCAAACTGTATCGAAAATTCTATACGTCATTACGTAACATCGATTCACACACAAAAAACGAGGCGGAAATTACATCACGCGAACGAACGGAGGCGCAAAACGTTCCAGTTCGATTACATGTGGAACAATAATGCGTCGCGATCAAACACGCGATCATACGTAATCGAATCTGTATAGAAAGTGAACGGTTGACAGATGTTCGTTCGTTTCTCTTCAGAGCGCGGCGAAACGACGCGGCGCGTCGCGCCGCGAGGAGGCGAGGGGAAAATACGTTGCACCGTCCAAGTGACACGAATACGAACAAAAGAGCTTCGCCGGCGAGCATTAGAAAGCATTAGCGATTGAATATACCGCGGTGGTTCGCAACGTAGGCGCAATTAAACGCCACAGCCTGCATGCACTCGACAACACATGCACGCTGTTACACGTCGATACGAGTTGAGGCAATTACCGTGCGGTTGTTTCCACAACTGAGGCAACGACACCTTCCGGAAAAACTGGTGGAAAGCGTGCGCACAACACACTTCGGAATTATTCGGATAATTACTGATATATGCGGACTCGTCCACGCAACTGTTGCAAGTCATAACTCTTTTCTCAGTGCAATTAGAGAAAACTGTTAGAGGAAAAAGGTGAATGATTTAACCCTTTGAACTCCTTTGTCGATTAGGACTCGACACCGATTTTATTTACAGGTACTCCTCTGTCGAGTCACACTCGACAATTTTAAATTGCCAGTTTAAATATGTATTATATTTTGCAATATTTTTGTTTAGCTAGATAAGCAATATTACATGTATATGACCCATTTTTTAAAAAAAAAAGTCTTTGAAGTGTTCAGGTACATGACTGTTTGTACCTAATTGGTTTCTATCAATCAACTGTCTCTTGAAGCACATTTCAAATAAAACACTTAAAATAATAGGGAGTTACTGAAAAGAAAATTAAAAAATAGAAATAGGAGTTTAAAAGGTTGAAGAGTACCATATTTGTAGGACCATACATTTTTTCAAGTGCAATGATGCATGTGTATGTAACAGTTGAATTATTTTTTTAAATGGAAAATCTGTCTCGTCATTCTGTGTAATAAAGTATTGAAGTAAAGACTTTACTATCATTTTTTTTATGTATTTAAAATATCTCATGAATTAATAAGTTTTTGATCAATCTACTAAGTAAAGTAGTAAAATCACTTTACTAAGTAAAGTGATCAAAAACTTTTTAATTCATGAGATATTTTAAATAAATAAAAAAAATGATTTGAAATTATTTAGAAGATGTAAAAAACAGATGCGACTACACTGTGCAACAATAACCAGAGATCACCTTAACTCAGTTATGAAAACAATTCAAAATCGTTGTGTAAAATGTTTAGACTGCAATGGAGTAGCGTTTGAGCTTTACCTTCAACAAAGATATTTATTTAAAATATCGTTTTATTTATCTTATATTCTAAAATATCTAAGGTACAAAACACTATATAGCATGCCATTCAAAAAACATAGAGTTGATCTTGAAATCTCCGAAGACCTTCCACCTACAAAAACATGATTTCTGAAATGTTATGGTCTCCTCCGTACCATAAAATTTGTGTAAATGAAGTTTTTTCATATCTCTAGAAATAACGGAGATATTCCAGGTGGACAAAGTTAGTACCCCATCATGTATACTTATATCTATAAATAAATAAATACGTGCAGGGTGTCCATGCTTAAAAATTCTTTACATGAAAGTTGCATGAAACGAGGGGGAAAAACGAACTGTATTTCACATGTAGTAACCATTAAATCGTCGATGATTTCCCCATCACGGGAGTCTATACATTTTCCAAAGGGCTCGAAGAGCAATCGAACGATCGATAATTATCGTCGAGCTCCGTTCTGGCAATTAACATTTTCCTCACGCGCCTGAGTGATACTGGTTTGATGAACATTACATCGAATCCGATGCTCGATTCTCGGGAAGATCTGGAAAAGCGTAGCGGCGAGTCGAGTCGGAAAATCGATGACGAGCGGAAGCGACGAGCGAGCGTTTACGAACTTCCTGAAAATTTATGCCCCGCCCGAGGTCCAGGGAGTCGCTTTATTAAAGATGAATCGCGGAAAGCGGTAATCGACGTCACCGAACGATCAGATAAATCAGAAAGCGAGCGGCTGGGAGGGAAAGGGGTTGGAATAATATCGAGGAAATGGCACGATCCGCTGTGCCCGCAGAACAACGCGGAGCGCGATGTAATGACGGCTTTGCTGACAGATACGATACCGCAACGGCAATTATTTCACCGCGTTTCGTGGTCTGACGCTCGGTTGTTTCACCCTAACCCTTTGACTGCGGAATACTTCAAAGTTGAATACCTTTCTATGGACGGAATACTTTGTGCACCGCGTACCAATGCTGTTGTTTGTTTGGTGTTTCACACGCTGACTGCCATGTCGTGTAAGCTGAAACCGTCCCACTTTAGAAAATTCAATACAAAACCAATACACCTGCAGAGCATATGGTTTTAGTATTTATTCAATGCAAAATTATGCATTTTTGAAGGAATTTTCATTTTTCTCTCATTGTTGTCTGAATTTCAATTTTCATTTTAAAAAGATTTAAATATGTGAGTTAATCAATTATTGGATAATGTGGTAGACACTTTGAAAGGTAATTCTGATTTTTTGAAACGCTGGAGTATTTCGAAAACCTGAACGGGACCTCAAGTCTCCAGTGTGAAGGTGTGGAAAACAAGTGTGCTGGCGAAGGATTAATTAGAAATATTAGGAATTTGTATGGACTTTTTACTGTTTCTGTTAAACGTTATTACAAATATTTATTAGTACTATTTGTGATGAAATAAATAGTGATTGAATCTACGTGTTGCTCGTATATGGATGACATGATAGTCAAAGTATTAACCTGTTGATTGGGGGATACGAGTTAACTCGCGCTGTGGAAATTGTATAAAAACAGATTATATAAAGATCTTGTTCTATTATATACAAATAGGGCAATGTTAGCTTGTAACTTTTTTGAGGATCACGTAACGACATAATGAAATTGCAATTTTAGTACTGTGCATAAGGATTTTCTGTTTCATGCCATAATTGACATGAACAAGTGTACGTAGGTCATTTAATCTGTTTTAAATTTTGTAATAGACGTAACAAATGTTACACGTCGT
This sequence comes from Macropis europaea, assembly GCA_916610135.2. Taxonomy (NCBI): domain Eukaryota; kingdom Metazoa; phylum Arthropoda; class Insecta; order Hymenoptera; family Melittidae; genus Macropis; species Macropis europaea. Next base: position 14,922,260 of record OU744345.1, on the reverse strand, counting down.
ATATAAATTCGAAAAACTGTTTAATATGCATCCAGCGAACAAGGAAAATGTTATTTAGCGTTAATGTTATAAATAGTTCACAAAATTTCCAGCCAGAATTTATATTAACTGAAAAACGATTGTGAGATGTATTAAGAAACGTAATCCGAATAAACGTACTTGAGAAACTTAACAATAATAAACAAAATATTACAGTTTACACTCAGAACTTTGACAAAATTTAATAATTATTCTTTTTCCTGTAAAAATAATTTTGTAAATTCTTTTGTAATGAAAACAATTTAAAAAGGAACAAAAATGTTTCAGTGTGTCATGATTTAAAAATTTTAGCCGCGTGTAAATATTTGATTCATGTTTTTGAATTCGGAGACTAAAAAATCGTGAAACATTCATGGAGTGGTGCTTGAACAATCAAATTTATACAATTTCGATGAGAAGCGACTCACGGTGATTGGTATGTACGATCGAACACATTGCAAGACAAAAGTGCATACATCGTATTGTAAATAAACAACATTGAATAATTGAATTAACAGCAGTGAACAATCGCGATGGAAACTGGATTTATCACGCGAATACACATGTAAACTGCACTACAGTACCGTTCATATTTATTCGAGCGATTTATTGGTGACGGATGCCCCAAGCGACTTCCCAGGTTCATTAAAATTTAGGTTAATGTAATCAACAGGTCACGTTACCTTTCCTAAATGAAACAACTACTGATTGACAGAAAATTCATCGTTTTCATGCACCTGAGGCTGCTTTAAATAAATCCATCAAAGAGAAATAAAAAATGATTTGGATCATAAAGGTTCGAAACTTTGTCATTTATTTTTATGAACACTATGTGCCTCTTGTTAAGCCATTCGAAGGCTTGGGTTTATGACGCGATCGTCAGAATGTCGATATTTTTAGGATCCTGTAAAAAAGAACACAATATAGAAATAAAACTAGCACTTTCGCCATAGAAGAGGAAATAAGGCTAAACAAAGATTCATTGCTATGAATTTTTCCGTACGCCTGGAAGTTAAATGAGTGACATATGAACCACTAATTAACACGTCATAAACCCATGCTAAAACGTAGAATCAATGACCTTAACGACTGGAAAATCCTGGCTCTAGTGATCCTGCCGTACCTCAGGGGTGCAGACCTTCCTGATCATGGTTTTCAGGATGGTAGAGTGTCACAAATTTGTCAATTTCAAACTGGCATAGCCTACATTAGTCTCAGTCACTGATCCACTCAACTTTAGTTAGTCACCTAGCGACGCCCCGTTTAGGCGATTAACTCTTACTTCGTAAACGTATTTTGGTAGCTTTAAACCGTAACCGTAGGACATTTATATCCGTCGCGTCCTTCGATGGGTTAAATTATTAAAAAAAATTTGAAAATTGTATATAGCTTCTTTAACCACTTCAGTTGGAATAACGTATCTCACACGTGATAGCTACTTCGGGCTAAAAGTGAATTGCACGTGTCCCACTCGTGGTCTGACCTTTTCACCGTGATCACGGTTTTACGTATTGAATAGAAGCTTATGACCCACGTAGTCGTCGATTAAATTCCAATCCAAGTGGTTAAATATTCTAAATAAAGATTATAGTAATAGATTTGAAAAGTAATTTGTTTAGACATATTATTGCAAATATATAAAGTACAACACGTAAGTAACACCTTTGGAGCTAGCCCAGACAAAAGTGTCCCACGTTTACGGAGTGAAGGTTAAGTACAGTGACTCACGAAATTGATCAAATGTGTCTGTTATTTCAACTTTCTTTTATGTGACATATTTTCAGGACAGTCTTATTCGGAGCATGGTTACAAAACAAATTATAATTTAAAAACGCCTGAAGAATGTTTAGTTAGTCAGTTGAACCTGAATTAAAATAGAAAATAATAATAATAATTGTTTATTGAACCTTAACGGTATACATTCAACAGTTTTGCAATAGTATTATTATGGCCATTCACGCTTAACACCAACATGTACTTCCTTATAGTATTTTGACAGTAATTATTACGACAATTCTAAAATTAAAGTGCTGGAATTAAAATAGGAAAGTAGTTCTGGAATTTTTTGATGAATTTCATGAGTCACTGTATTTAAGTCACTTTATTAGACTCTCCTTCTGAACAAGCTCATATCTCCCACTCGTCAACCATAATCGTAACTAACGTTAGTGTGCACAGACTACTGATGACACCTTCGTACAAATCATCAACTCCAAGCCAGTATTCAAGAACAAATTTCAGATTTTTTAGCAACACCTCGAAAGCTTGACACGATCATTTTTGAACTTCCTGTACATTCGTGAAACGCTGAAATTCGCACAGCACGGCGAAAACAATTATTCTCTATGCAATTTTCCAATCTCCTCCGCAAGCTACCTTACAATAGAAAAGACCAAGTCAAGTTATCCAGACTACTTATTGGACACACAAGATTAACACATAATTTCCTACTACAAAGAGAAGCTCCTGCACGGTGTGAATTCTGTGACCTACCACTCACAGTTGTACATATAGTCATAAAATGCACAAAATTCGATGAACCACGCAACAAATTCAGAATCCTCAAGGAACTCAAGGACGTATACCAGTCGGAACAAAGCCGAGAAAACCTCCTCAAATTCTTCAACTCGACAGACATATGGGACGAGATCTAGATAGTGATACAGTCGTCGCTAATGACCTAGTTGTCGATGCGACGTTAAAGAAAGAAAGAAGAAGAAGAATTATTCTCTATCGTTTGAAAGTTTGGTCAGGAAATTCTTTGACCGTCAGTATTTTCTTAATGCTCCGTGCCTTTCGCAGGGGATTGGGCCGCGAGGAAAAGGAAGCACGAGTTTGGCAATGGCGGCTAACTGGAAGTTAAGTTCGTTCCTCGCGGAGACTGTTTAAATCCGCGAGTGCAGGCCAAGGCCATTAAGACGTCAGAACTCTAAAGTCCGTTTCCGGGTAGCCCGAGGGCAATTTGCACTCCGCCATAATCGCGATACGATGTTCAGGCTTGGGAATTAAGTGGATTGTTGCTCGAAATTCGCCCGGTAAGACGCTCTGATACGCGCGGCATGTAACTTCGTCGCAAAATTTCGGGACGAACGTACATTGCACCCGGGACAACCCCGAAATCCCCGAAACAGCTTGCGAAACCGTCTAATTGCTGGATGAAATTAGAAATTCGACTCGAGCCACCGTGGTAATTGATCATCGGTTTTTTTAGACGCAAGATTTCTCCGAACAAATCCATTCAACGTCGAGTTTCTTAATATCGAATCATACGTATGTGAGTTGCGATTTGGAGAGGAATGACGCCATCGAAATCTTCTCATCTGCTCTCACTTTATTGGAATGATTTCTAATTATACTCGGCACATTTGTTAGACGGTTCTATGAATTATGAGCGCCTTGAAAAAGTAGGCCAATATTAATAGATTCAGATGAATATTTGATTGGCCGTGAGTGAATAATATGAATAATATGAATCGTGATTAGAATAATTATATTTCATACTTCCGAGTTCTGATGAAATAACAAGGAATAAATTGTAGTGACTTGGTGAAATTTCACCAAGAACGATGGAAATTAAGAAAAAGGTAAGGCACAGTTCAAATAATTAATTATAGTTTTCATCGAAGCACATTTACAAGAGTTCCTCTTCCATTAACACTAACTTTAGAGGTTCTACATTTAACAAATTCCTTAAAAGCATTTTTACAGTCTCTTGATTCTAAACTTGTCATTGCGACATTTTACAAAAGTCTCTAACAAAGAACTTCAATATAAAATATCTACTAGAATTTCATATTGTAATTGAAAGGAACTGAAGGTAACCTTGAGGTCTAAAAAACAGCAGTATTTCACAAAAGGTATATTCAACAAACGATGCTTCCTTAATTTACAGCAACGTTCCTTGTTACCGCATTTAGGTATCATTTACTGTTCCGTTTTACCTCACCCAAATGGAACTTTTGCACCCACCTAATATCACAGACCAGGATTCAAACAGACATTTCGTGTGTCGTGGCCTAATATTCACCCTCTGAATTACCCAGTAATATCAACTTCATGCTCGAACGGTTATTTTTGGGAAATGTGCAGCGTTCGTGCGGAAGCATCGAAAGTCTGAATCTCAGGGTCGGTCGGTCCGCCCGTTGCAGTTTGCACCCGGCGATAATCGCAGCGCATTTGCGCGTTACCGTGTACCTGATAACGTTAACGAGGTTGTCGCAGGTTCACGCACGTCGTGCCTAAGTAAATTGGCGAGCAAACGTTCAGCAAGCTCCGGCAAACCGGCCAATTCGATTGCGGGACACGTACCGAGGAGTCGGGTGACCGCGGAATCGATAATCGACCAGAGCCACGAGCTTCAGATGCACCCCTTTTGTGATTTTTCTCCGTTTCCGCCACCCACGAAGCTACCCACGCGCCCTTTTCACCGATCGGATTCTTTTTTAGTCGGTTTCGTTTCGCTGATAAATTTATTGGTGCGTCTTCAGACACTGATGGCTAGACTGTGGATGTTTATGGAGCATACATTCCTAGAGTTCAATATTTGTGATGTTAATGCAGTTATAGAAATTAAACTATGATAAAGGTACATTTTCCGCTTTGAATGTTATAAAATTTATTTCTTATTTTACTTAGTGCGTAGAAGGTGCATTTTCCACGTATTTAAATGTGTTCACTTTCATAAAGATCCATAGTCTACTGATTGCACTATAATGTATCTGGCGAATAGGGTAGATGCACCATTTGTGGGCACTGCGCCAATTGTGGCCACTGTCTTATTTATTCAGATATTGACAATCAATGCTGTTTCTGTATGGTAAGTATTGTATTATTTGTTAAGCAATGAGCTTGTGTAATTAATTAACACGTTCCCTGGCACAGTAGAAAACTCTGTAACTAGACAGACACGTGAAAATGGCTATTTGTTAATACACGTGGTTGATTCTACAAATATTTATCTATTTGATATTACACTTTCTATTTCTATTATCAAAATTTCTTATTCGTATTATTAATAGTATTTTCACGTGAATGTTACTCAAAATATCAGAACGTGTCGAAAGCTATAATTCTTACTGTGGGTCTTTTGTGTTAACAATTATACAAGAGGCCTCAAATGGAACGGTTGGCCAAGAATACAGGTCTTGTCATTTTGAAAACTGTAATGGAAGTAAAAAATAATTGAATTTGTACGTTGAGATGCAAAGTGAACAGTATTCGACAAAAAACAGGAGGGGAGAGTGACCTTGAAGTTCCTAGTCTCTGAGTTTCCGCCATAGTACGTGAAGATCTTTGACTTGCTACACGGTATAAAGTGGAATATCCTGAAAACGACTACTCTGCGAGCCTATATTTGTCAACGTGTTCTCTGACACTGAAAAATCCCGTAACTAATCAGACACGCGAAGGTAGCTTTTCAAAAACGTGCATCGTTGAGAACAGACCTATTCATCCACTTGATAATGCACCTTTTGCTCCATACTATCAGAATAATATCAATATTTAATCTCTGTGCATCTGTGGACGAGATATCTGGCGACGCGATGTCGTTCGTGCGATGCTTCGGACGAGATATCTCGCGTTCTAATGAAAGGACATGCGAGGTATCTCGTCCAAAGCATGAACGACATTGCGTCGCCAGATATCTGCTCCACAGATGCAAACGGTTTAAAATTGACACGTACATCACCAACGAACATCTTAAAAGCATTCTGCCTTCTCGTACCCTATTGTCCACTTAAATTTGGACTCACACCATCAAAACGTCCTCTGCAGTATTCGATTCGCTTCCATCGAACGAAAATTCCTCCGTAGAGAGTCGTTGGACGTTCTAGAGGGCGCCATTCTTCCAAACAACTAGCAAGGAATTTTTCTTGCGAACAAAAAGGGGGTGAAGGGTGGATGTAAAACGGAACAATAGCGGTACGTAAAACACAATGAACAACAGAGAGAACGCGGCTTCAGCAGTTAAACTGCGAATGTGATCGCTGGGATAGGGAAAAGAGTTCGCAAAATCACATTGACCCAGTTCCTTTCTTTCTCACCCTTTGTTCGCGGTCGTGGCTCGCATACCACCGGGACAACCAGTGTATACGTGCACCGTAGCAGAGCGGACACACGCAAACACGCGGCCACGGAGGATAGGAGAGGTTCTATTAGCCGCACAGGTACGTGCCCGCACATTCCTGCGGTTTCAGCAACATAACCGGATTACACCGCGGCATAGGTGAATTAGCAGGCAAATGTTCGGTAAATTCGTTCGTCGGTCTGGCTTCGATATCTTCGCGTCGATGCTCGTTTCGGGAAATACCAACTGGTGAGGGTGGAGGTCCACGATGAGACAGAAATATCTCGCGTGAGACTTTAACCCCTTGACTTGCGATTTTTTTAGTAGCTATGCACACTGAAGTTTATCGTTCGAGTGTTCCAAGGGTGGAATCTAGGAAGATTATTGATCAACTTGCACAGGTTGCTTTAGATGATCCTCTTAAAGTTGGGGGTGTTGTAATATACAATTGTCAAGAATTTATATTTGAGTGAAACTGATATTTATAATCTATAGATCATAATATGCATCACGAGTGTGACTCGTTATTACAAGGCAAGGGGTTAATCTCGTCAGACAATTGTTTCACAACGTGTTTATTCCAGGGTACAGTGTGACGTTTCGGCGATCCAACGGAACGAAATTATTGCACCAAAAGAATTCTAGTTTTTGTTGATTTTATGTGTTTTTTTTACTAAGGACACACGTAACTGGGTATATACTTCACATTTAAATAATATTGTGCAATGAAAGGAAACAAAATAAATAAATATTCAGTCTAATACACTTACAAAACAACATAGCAAAGTGTCCCTCTCCGATTTTTATGAAATTTCGTAAATTTCTTAAGCACCTGAAAATAAAATGTTGCAGGATTTTGCCAAACAATTTTCTTAGATGCATTGATACCATCGTAAATTTGTACCGATACCATAAGTTAATCGCTATTTTTGAATCATAACTGGACTTTTAACATATTATACACTGGTATACAGTGTTAATACTTTTAGATTTTATTTGTTTTTTAAGTGTCGCGCTCGAAGGCACATAAAAATGTATATATATCTAAAAAACTATTGGTCCTAGAAAAAGAGTTTAAATATACGATTTGTCTATTTTTAACTGCATCTTTGGGCTCTATTAATTAATAATAATGGGTCATTGTTTAGAGTAATGCTTACGATTCCTGGTAATAATGACATTTTACTATTGATTTATGCTATAATTTTACAAATCTGGAACATTATCAAAAATCGATTTTGTTCCGCTAGATTGCCGAAACGTCACACTGTGCAGGGATTGAAATAGTTCCGAAAGTAACTGTTAATAACTATTATACAAAGGTTCTGACTGAAACAGTTACAAAGAACCTTTATTATGAATATTAAGGGGTTCAAAAGAAAGTATTTACATACGGGGTGTACCACCTAACTTTATCACCTGAAATATTTCCGTTCTAATCCAAATTTCGTAAAAATGTTTCCTACAAAAGTTTCATAGTTTTGTGGGGGCCAGTATATAGTAACAATTGTTTTATTTTGCTGTAAAGAGTGGACGAAATAAGAAGGTCAACTTTGTTTTTTTAAATAAAACATAGCCTTCCATTTAAAAAAAATCTAACAGTTATTCAGAATACAGGTTCTCCATGATTGTTTGAAGAATCAAAATCGATGTCATAATTGTTTTCAACCCCTAGTTTCCCCTGTAAGACACATTTTAATGTAACCTCTCATCAACCCAAATAAAAAAAAACAATAGAGGGACATAAAAATTGGGTCCATGATTGGATTATTTTTAGAAAACTTAAAGGGGGAGAGTCACGATGAGATATTTCATGAAACTTTTGTGAACATAATAAAAGGTTATTCTGAAAGTTATTGAGTAATAACTTGAGCAATAACTCCAATAATTTGATTACATTACATCAGTAATTTTTCTAAAATTCTCCCGATTTAATTAAAATACACAATTAATTTCAGAACACCGTGCACAACTTCGAAAAACGGTCGTGCATCAAAAGTTCCCAGCGCAGGGCCCGGAAGCTTTATCTCGCCGCTGGACTCACCGTTTCCTCGGGGCTGTCTGAAGAGATTTCTGCCGGTGTTCTTCCGTTTCTTTTAACCGTTCCTCTGGCACAGGGTGTAACACATGAGACCGTTTCGCACCTGCGTCACGCCACTTAAAATTCCGCGGCCCTTTTCAGCTGGAACGCACCCACGTAGCACGGCGACGCTGGAAGCGGAACACAATTTGTCGGGGATCCGGCCCGGAAGCGGTGTTCGCCAAGGAAATTTGTTTACGGGGCACGGAGCCACGGTATTTCGCGACACCGGATATCGAACGCTTCGATTCCACTCGAAAATCGAATTCCCCCGGCAGATTCTCTAAAATCCGACGGAGGCGCGCGTCAAAGGTAGAAACGAAGTGTCTACGCCTTTACGAGGGAACGTGCCGGCAAAGTCACCGATTTTTCCTGGCCAAGATCTGACGAACCCGAGAACCGGTAGCGGGCGAACGCGAACTGGAAGCGAAACGCGGTCTGGTTCCCTAGCTTTCGGTGTAAAGGTTGTTGCGTAACCCTTTGTCGATCTGTCGGACAAAAAGTGGCCAACGATTCATGGAAATGCAGCTGGATCCCTGCACTGTGCTCCGGTGCATTGTCTTTTTGATTCTCTGGACAAACTGACGATGGGATAAATGGTGTTGAAACTTTTTTTTATTCTACCTCCAGACTGCGAATTTGGTGTTAGAATGGGTATCTAAAAGTTTGGAAGTGTATGATGCTAACTGCTGGTTGATGTAATTTTATGTATTGAACAAATGAGACTACAAGGGAATAAGAAAAGTAAAGGGTTTCATGGTTCTTGCTTAGAACAGTCTAATGGTCTTATTATCTCTACTGCGTGTGGACAACTCTATCGGCAATGAGACCTGCCACTTGTGAAATTATTTGAAGATTCTTTTATATTTAATATTCAAATTTTTATTTAACCTTAACACGTTTGTTATATCCTAACCAGCATATCAACCAGGACCGTTTTTAATACAGTACCTCGAGTGATTAAAAAATTAAAGACCATGTAAAGGGCGAGTCACCTAAGATTAGAAGCTAAAATATCTCTGCTGCCTTTGATGCAACGAGAAAATTTCTGAGGAAGACGATATTTGCCTCTAAAGAGTAAATATTGCTGTAAGGAAAAATTGGATACTCAAAGTAATACTTCTCAAAATTTTGTTGCCATCGATATCTTTTTAACCCTTATGCGAGCACCCAACTTTTTCTCCTCTCTTTATATTTAAAAATTTGTCAATCGAATTCCATACAGCAAGTATAAATTAACATAGGAAGATTCGAATAATGGGGATTTAAAAGAATTTGTCGAGACTTCAACAGGAACTGCTCAAATTTTTGATTCGGAAGATATATGCTGGGATACATTTGTACCTGGGTGCCCATATAAGGATTGAATCGGATAATATATTTTCATCATTTTGTTTGAGAGTTATATGTGAAATTTAATATAATTATTACATGCGATTGCATAATGGAGACCCAGAGTTGCATGACATTCAACTGTGATACGCAGAGAGCTGCTATAACTTAACATTTTCGATCAGTTTTATTTTTGATATTGCCGAAAAATTTGTATATAAGAATCATTCCTGTTGAATGATTGAATATTGAATATAATTAACATGAATTTTTGTCTCATATTTTTTCCAGGTCAGCCTGACAGTTTCTGCACGTAACCTTGTAGCTGATCCGAAGAGAAATTCATTAACCTAGAATTTTAAAACCTTGACGTGATCTTAAACCTGAATATTTGCATTCAAACTATACGCTGGCACAAGTCCCTCGATGTAATTAAGCACGGGTAATTTCTTGTTGGTGTTGCCTTTAATGTTACGTGGCATTCTACCTCAACAGCCATAAACGTCTACATCGAAGATAATCTTCTCTAATGTTCATTTTTTTCTATTGAGCAAGATATTGTATGATACCATAGATCATCTCATGAAGAATTTACCTATTAGCAAACCGTTCAAAAAGTTCAGGAAACTTTGAACTCTGCTGTACCTACTGTACTTAATAATTTCCAAATTCAATTATTTATAGATGAGGCAAGGCGAGGCACAGTTTTGCTTTTCAAAATTTCATAGCGCCGATAAAACGTTACAAGGTGCTCGTTCAGAAGGGTCGAACCTTGTGAATACTAACGAATTAATTACGGACGAAATAATTCCCCGAACACGGAACATTGAAAGCAGAAGCAAATTTCTCCTTTGAATTCAAAAATTTTGATGTTACAAACAATGTACGTACAATTATTTCGCGTTCCCAAAAGGACGGCAGAATTATGTCGCGAATTAAAAATAAGTTCTCCAATTTTCTCACACGAAGAAGCTAGTTTATCCTGCAAAAAGAACTCTACGAGATCGTAAAACGCGTTCGACGATCGTTTTGCTCGAGGCTACCGATCGGAGGGCACTATTACAGAACTATTAGCAACGATGGCCAATAAACGGACCCTAATTCCGTGGCGCAGCCTGTAAACCGATCGATCATCTGTAACCAATTCGATTCTACATAACCGGTGCTTGACCAAACAAATTGTTTCCTCCCGATTAGACCAAACGCTCGTTCCGCAGTTCGATCAAATCGCACGTGAACCGAGCTCGATGATTTCGAGTCATCGTTTTCGAGCGACTTCCATTTAGACGGCGTCGCACGGGTTCGGTGAAAGCACGTCGCCCGATGTAAGGCCATCGAATCCGCGGGAAAGAGTTATGCCTCGTTTAACGTCGGCCATTAGTTATACAATGGCCATCGTCGATCGGCCGTAACTGTCCTCGTTAACCACGTTCTTCTCTTCGTTAACCCCATGCTTCAGGATTTTTTTCTACTGCCCCGTGCGCTGCCATTAACTGCTGAACCATCGACAATTAGAGTTTGATGTCAGGGACCAGCCAAATGGCAAACTTAAATCTCAGAAGGAGGTGATGATAGAAGTCATCACTGCTGAGCGATTCTGAGAATCAAATTACGCCTAAATATGCAGACGACTTTGATGATTTCCTTGCATTCGAAAGCACAAATCATGAGGAGTTACTTGATAAAGAGGATGGTTCAATTGAGGATGTAGATTGCAGCAATAGGGTCGAAGATGCAGATGGCAGTGATGGTAATTAATGACGCTTTTGCGTTGGAAAGGTAATAAACGATGAGGAACCAGTCGTTGGAGAAAATGGTTCAATGAGACCGAAAGTACAGGCGACCTTGATGATGCTCCTGCATTGGAAAGCATAAATCATGAGGAATCAGCTGATAAAGAGAATGGTTCGATTGAGAATGTAGAAGATTTCAGCGATGCGGTCGGGGATTCAAAGAATGATGATGATGAACCAGTTTCTGATGACAGGGGAGACGATATAGATCATCAAACAAATTAAACAGCAAATACTGTAGATACAAATGGTACTCATTATGATGACAAGGAAAAAGATATAGACCATCAAACAAATTAAAAAGCAAATACTGTAAATATAAATGGTACGAATTATGATGACAAGGAAAAAGATATAGACCATCAAACAAATTAAAAAGCAAATACTGTAAATATAAATGGTACGAATTATGATGACAAGGACAACAATTTTTGAACTATAGACAATTCGTAAAATTTCCTAGAGCTCTATTATTCTCAAGAATTACTGTCTTAGGGGGACTTGTATTTCTGATACAGGATCATAATGTGCATCTAACTATCATAAGGTCCACGATGTTCAAATTCTCATAAGACACCCACTGTCAACTCCCATCGACTCAAACTTCACCACCAATAATTCTCTGCTTTGTATGCAACCCAGCCTCAACTGCTACAGCCATTTACCTTGCTGACCTACAATTCAGATAGGTTTCCAACCACCATGTGTCAACGGCAACACGGAAGCACCGAAGATGGTCACCCATCTCAACGCTGACCTGCCCAACGTATCTTAACTTCGACCACAAATAATTGAAGTGTACCCAGCACTTCCTTCGAGGAACTCTGAAAATTTCACAGCACAGTGGAGGTACCGTCCGCGTAGCAGGGTATCCAGACCGCGGATCGAACTATCTACGAACACTGGGGAAGGATCGAACCGAATCGACGGCACGCTGGGACACCGGAAGACGATTTTAGCGGCATAATTCTACCTTCGGTACTCTCTGTGTCATCGGCACCGGAGTGGTTTCCGTCTCGAGAACCGACAGCGTGTTCAAGAGCACACGTGACACTGAGTGGCACGCGAACAAACCGGCGATCGTTTCCTGTGGAGAGAGCTAGGCTCCAGATGGAGGTCTACCGAGACACTGACGGCTACTCTCGCTAAGAGGACATTCCCCGATTCTCGGGTTAACAGGCGAGGGAGAAAGGGAGACAGAGGGAGAAAGAGAAAGAAAGGATTGCCGTTCCCGATCTCTTACCTCCTCCTCTCTCTCTCTCTTTTTCTCTCTCTCTCCTGGACGCGCCTACTCCAGCCGTCTCTCCTTTTTCCATCGAGTCCGTCGATCCTCTCTCTCTCGTTTCCATCGATTTTTCATGATTTTCTCCTTCCTCCCTCCTGCCGCCACCGCGGAGACACACGTGAGAGAGGGAGAGAGTGAGAGGTTCTGTGAATGACTCCGCGGAGGCTAGGTCTCCGGTGCACCTATGCGAAGTTGCCGCTAGGAAATTGTTCGTATTTGCAACGAGATAATGACCCTACGGTTCGATGATTGCACCTGTATGGTTGGTCACTGGACAACGTTTTGCATGATCAGATTCACTCTGCATCACGAACGGTGAAAGTATTTGGTGTAAAGCAATTTGTTATCCATTTTCAGTTTGGGATTTGTAGCGATGTTATGGTAGCAAGAGAATCGGAGGCGATGGCGGTTTAAGGATTACTGAGAGAGTTAGTGTTAATGTTGTATGGGATTCCTAGGGTCAGGCAAACTTTTTCACTAGAAAAGGACACGTGCATTAATTAATTTCTGTAAACAGTTGGTCAAGGATGTCATTGTAACAGGTTTTGACGTATTAGAAATTCCTTATAGTAGGCTAGGAATGCAGAACCTATAACTCGTGTCATGATTTCGATAACGCTAAGAACTCTGTTCATAAAACGAAAAAATTTATTTAGTTGCCTTATAGTGTATACACATATATATTATTTAATTTTAGTTTTTAATACTCCTATAAATACCTATTTTTGTTGCTATTTGATTTTCACTTGTGTACGTACACAGCGAGACATTTAAAGAAGGCAACCTAAATACCTTTTTTAATTTTTGTGAGTTGTTTGGTCTCGAGGGAGAAATTATGCAGTGTAATTGTTTTCGTTGCATATTTTTTTATATTATAATATAGCGCCTTAACACGTTGACTACCACAGTGGAAATTCCCATACCCGGTCAGACACACTATAATATGCCAATAAAACGTTAGAACTCTTATTAATACATTCGCTACCATGGTCGCTTCGAGAAAAACGTCCACCACAGACCACACTTTATTTTTGTTAATTATCTTTGTCACACAAGTGTGACGTCGAGCTCTCAAAACAGCAACGACGCGACACATATATGCACCGCTGGTAAAGAACGTGTTAAGATAAAAATAATGATCTATGATACATGGCCATTCGATGAATTTCAAAGGCAGTTACGAAGATACACACACATGTTTGTAATTTTATTTATTCTTAAAAATTCAAGTTTTAAACATTGCTGATCCTTGGATCATGATTACAGTTGATTCAGCCTACAGCAACATTAGCGCTGTGCAGCCTTAGAAGAATAGAGTACTGAGAAATAGATTCACTTTTGAAGAGCATAATGTCTGCTCCACAGTAAATCCATATGAAGTATGATTTGAACAGGTTTCATTTCGTTAAAAATTTCTGACAATGGACTATTGAAGCATGCAGTCCCTTTCGGAGAACAATGTCTCTTGCCAAAAATAAGCCCATATGAAGTATGATGCTGTATGTAGTTCTCCGTCATGAATCCGCGGTTGAAGTGGAATTAGAATTCACTATCGTTCGTACAATTGTACACGGCACCGTATGAATAGCTGAGATTATAAATAGATGAACTATGAGAACTAAAAAAATATAGAACATATTTGTTATATAAGAAAATATTGCAAGGTAGGAGAATGATATCTGTTCTAACATTTTCATCTAATTTACTAAATGGTCTCATTGGCTGGCCTGCGACATGTAGAAATGTTTATTTGAATAGGTTGTCCAGAATGGTTCAAAAATTTGCATTATTTACGACAATTTAGTTTTGGGTAAATCTTAGTGACTCTATTACAAATATATCAATAATTTAGGGCAGCGGTGGTCATCTGAGCTGCGGCCTCCCCCTACTCTATGTCCATTCCCCTCATATAGGCTGTGATCTGGGACGACGATGGGCCGAGGGGAAACGAGGAGCGACCTGGAGGGAACTGAAATGAGGGGAATGGACCTAGAGTGGGAGAAGACCGCAGCTCCGATGGTCATCACTGATTTAAGGGATCAGTACTGCAATGGGGAGTTCTTCAATGGAACGTACGCATTACTAATAATCAGAGTTATTGCATGTCTGTCTATTTAATATAACACAGCTGTTGTGCAATAGTCTTCCTAAACTAATTAGTTTGCATCATTTATATCATAAGGCTTGTTCTTCTTTTAATAAAATTGAATAAAAAACGCAACATCGTTAACACTAGATCTACCATCGATTAACATACACCAATTTCATCGAAGCGATCAAAATAACAGGTTTTAGAAAGAACACGTAATTCAAGGAAACAATGTTTATTTATATTTTTCCTTAGCTTTTCTTCCTTTAGCAACATAATAGTCGTAAAAAATAAATCGTACATAGTAAAATTGCAAACTAGTCATTTCGACTGCTTTGGTAGTTCTAGTGTTAAATAAAGAGTATTATACGTCCAATTTAAAATCTTTAAAAAAAATCTAAATTACCGCACAACGTAACAAATTGTTCATACTGTTACTTCATCCTACTTTTCACGGTACAAATGAGAACACAAAATTGGTGTCTACATCTTGAAATTCGGGAACCTACTGTCAATAATTACCTTCAATTTTCTGCCAAATAAAGTGAATATCGTTCACAAAAATTTAGCTGATAACATATTCTACCACTGTCTCAATATTTTCTTGAAATTCATTTCGACAATGAAAACCTTGTGACACACTCTCGCGACTCGCGGTATATACCCTGGTAGATCGGACTGTTTCGTCTCAAAATATTGATTTTCATTCCGAAGGCGACTGCACGCGGTGACTGGATCGTACTGTCGATCTAGACCTCGATAAACCGCGTGGGACCTTTTTCATCGATTACACAACGAGTTTCTCTTTGCATACGTCCACTCGTCGGAGTTCGAGAAATGATTTGGGAGAATCCAGGGCGTTCGATGGAGCGGTTCGCTCTCGTTCGCCGTTGCCGCAGATTTATCGAGAAAATCATCGAGGCGCGTCGGAATCCGGAATAATAAATTCCGACAAGGAGCTTCGTGTTGCGAGATCGTTTCTTAATTGGTGGCTGCGAAGTCGGCGTACAGAAAAAGGGAAAAACCGCACAGGCGTCGACGACCTTTGCCATTATTTTCATTTACACAATTCTGAATCGCCGAAGGGATCTCGCTTTTTATCCCCGGGGTAACCACATTCCTGCATCGAGATGACCTGGAATCCCGTACCTTCACTGGATTCTACGACGTGGCATTACGTCTAGTCACTAGATTGGTAATGGAATGTTTCTTGAGCGCCCTGTTTGCGCGTCAACCCAGAATTTAGTCCTAAATCAAGTGTTGTGATTTCAAATTAGTATTATTACAAATTGACGTAAAGCAACTGCCTTGGGGTACAGTATAATAAATATAGATTGACTGTGTGTACATATATTAAAGTACAGGATGGTTCACTATTGGTGGTAAAAATGAAAAATGGATGACTATGAGACACATTGTCTTTATGGATATTAACACATGCATGTATGCGAATATACAGGGCGAGTCACGCAATTGGAACGATTTATAACTCGTGTTTGGTTCGAGATAAAGAAAGTTGTAGAAGAAATGTTGAACGGTGCAACAACCTATCTTTATATAATATTTTTTTCTTATTTATACCCATAGAATATACTGACAAAGTTTGGCTGGAACAAACTGGGCACCCCGTATAAATTCTTCTAAAAGAAAACAATGATTCGTCAAATAAATTTACTAAGCATAGTAAACTAAGACATAGACATACTAAGTCGAATTAAATCACCAGTGTAGAATTCAAAATATTTTTTTTTCCTTATTTCGTGCAGTTGGGTTGAATTCTCTTTCGAGCGCGCGGGCGTCGAGGTTTGCCACCTAGCGGCTGTACGTGAAGTCTGCCACCGTGGACGGCTTGCCAGCACGCCGACAAAAACCGTCCCATATTTTTTATCTCGCCATATTATTACTGCACAATAAAACATAGCCAACGACACTCCGGAAAATGTAAAGAAGCTATTCCGAAAATTTCGTAACAATCTGTTTAGTGGTTTTTAAGATTTTTACAAACATGCGAACAAACTCTGTCTCTCTGTTACAGCAGTAAGATTTTCGATCTACTTTCGATCAAAAATTCGTTCTACTTGAAATTCGATCGTGAATCAATGTTCCAGCCTGCATAGTGTTTTTGGAACGTAACTATTGGATGGTTCGCAATATTAATGGTTATCTCAGGTGCGCGAGCTGCACGCGCACTCGAAGAGAGTGGTTGTCAGGTGGTCCGCAGGTACCGTGTCAAGCTAATAGGCCTGCCGGTGTAACTACTCCCGTAGTTGTCTCGTTCCGTTAATTGTTGCGGTCGCTTTGTAATTTGCAGTTTAGAACTACACGCGCGGATATAACGCGCAATGAGTGGCTCCTAATGAAGCTACGCTGGTGTAATTGTACTTTTGCAGAAGAAAACGAACGCGGTAACGCGTGCGCCTGTGTGCTAGCCGTGCGAGTAAGTAGGTCCTTTCCTCGATGAAAGTGCACATGATCTTGATTTCTTGAAAAAACGAAACCTGTTTAACATTCTCGGCTTGGGGAACGAAGTCGTTCGTCTAACCGGTCCTTTCTCATTCGCAGACCTCGCGGATAGTCTTATATATGTACTTAATTAATTAATACTTATATTTATAATCATTATATAAGACTGTTGGTTCATAAACGATTTCATGTTTGAAACAATTCATGTTGGAAAAATACACTTACAACAGAGTTCAACTCATTGTTACTATATCTTTGTATCATATCTGTAGCTTGGTAGAAAAAGGTTCAATGTTCAAAATTATTGCATTTGTTTTATGCACCATTCATATAAAAATCATGAATGTCATCATAGAACAAAGGGCCACCGGCCTTTCACCGTTACAAACAAATTTAGGTACATTCTCAAGAGGCCAATGTATTATGTGTATTAGAATAAAAAAAAATTGCAAATTAGATATTGGCCCTTTTTCTACCAAGGTACAGATATAACATTCCTTCATTATTCATCATTTTACCTGTATCAATATTTATAAATGTTAAAGGTAATGTTGCCTAATATATTCATTTTTTTCCACTGAATAAAAAATGTAAAGTTAAGTAGCAGGCAAGAATCATTTCACTGATCATTCCTACAGTTTCGTGCAACTAGAAGTAACAAGTAGTCGACAGACAGTCAAGTAGTTGCACTGAAAAATCTCGTATCTAGTCAGACACGTTCTGAAATTTTTGTGTACAAAATATTTAATTATTCAATAGTATAGTTTGTATTATTATTCCACTTTATGACGTTCATACAACACCGAGATCACCTAACGACGGATTTCTCAGAACGTATCTCCGTCATTAAATAACACATAACAGTAATTTGAAGAAAGCTTTTAATCATTCTCTCCAACTTCATAAACACGTTGAGTGCTGTGGGGGTCATCGGTGACCGGCACCTTAAATTCCTTTTTATTAAATAACTAATGATTTTTGTACAATTTTAGGAGAATATTAATATCGTAATAATACTACCAGATGATACCTGTGAGTTCAAAAACTAAAATATTCTTATCTTTGACAATTTCTCTTTAACACTTTGACTGCCATGTCACCCAAATCTGGGTGACGATAAAATTGTATCATTGTTTATTAAGCCGTCTAAAGTATTAATAAGTATGTCTAATAGAGTCTAACAGAACCAGTACAAAAGTGATGAAAGTTGCTAATATTATTAATTAAAAACGCTACAATTTGAAGTTATATTTATTTTCTATTAGAATTTATAAAGTTTGTCATTTTCAGCTAATATAGTGTGGCGTTCAAATTACACCGTGTCTGATTAAGGTATGACAGTTTCCACTGTGGCATTGAACCTGTTAAATTCGCCTTTGAACGGGTAGAACATAATGCACTTTTCTACGGAGTGCCTAATGGTTTCTGCCAGAACTCTGTGATCCTTCTTTTTTAAAACACTGCGCATCTCATTTCGCAAAGTGTGTTGGCGAACTGCGAGGCTGCAATTCGAACAGCAAAGTAGTGCGATTGGATTCGAAGTAACGGGATGCTGAGAGCGATCACCATTACTCTGCAAGATTCGACAGAGGAGTCGATCGAGCGAGGAGCATTTAAATAATTCTCGAAACTTTCCTTCGGGGTGATGAGTTAGGGGTGTCCGTGGTACTTCCATGGAAAGTTCGGCTGAGCAGCGTTAATTGAGAGCCGAGAGTATTCGATGTTAACACTCTTTTCGTGAATTTGCAATTCCGTCTTCCCGAACGACAAAGACTGCCACCGACTTCGCCAATCAATAAACACCGTTATTCCTTAAGGAACTTCTTGATCGTCTCCGGGAGCACGTTGAATAGATTAAGTAATTATACAAGTGATTCCGTATCGGATTCAGGTGAATTTCGAGCGAATAGCTGCGATAGAATAAATCCGTTTTCCATTTCACGTCGCGAACATTTCTTGTGTTTCTTTCATCATCTCGAGCATCGACAGCGAACAGAGTGGTTGGGTGAAAGTAAACGTTCGCTCTGATTTTATTTAAAAATTTCCACGGAACGAAGAAACTAAAACGCAGCTAATTTCAATTAATTATTATGTGGGTTACTGAACAGGAAAATAAACTGCGTCGCAAAATGGGTACAAGGAGCAGAGTAATCTACAATTGATGTTTAATAATTACAACATCGATCATTCTAAACTGCTAATTGTATGTTAAAAGAAATACTTTATATGATGTTCAGTTAGTTATTTAAGGCTCGACATAATGTTTATTTTATGTTATGTAATGTTTAGTTTAAGTGTAATTTATGTTTATATTTATGTTATTTATTTTATATTTGTTACCTGCAATGTAAGGGGATTTGAGGATGTACAAAAACAAAGCCCCTCAAGGTATGAAAGGGCAAATGAGGTATCAATAAATAATAAATAAAATACTAATATCATGTAGATTACAATTTTTTACGCATCATTGTTACGTATTTATCGTACGTTATGATCAAGAACAGTGAAACAATTTATATTGATCGTATGACGGTTACAACATCAGGGAAAATATGCCGCATATGGGACAAGTTTGACATTTAAACATACGGTTATACAGAAGGTGTAAAATTAAAGGTGTTACAGGGTAATATCTTTAAAGGCGAATCTTGAAGAGGACTTCGACTTTTCAACCATCAAATATTTGTACTGGATACTCAAACAGAATCACATTTTACTTTCATTATTTTTGACGATAGGAAGTAAATGTTTCAGAAATAATTTAAATTGTTTCAATTGCAATGTAAACGATTTTATGTTTATAAACTTCCGATACAAAATTACAAGGGAAGATATGTATTTTATTATTATAAAAATATCGATGAAAATGAAAAAAACAGGAATATTGTTAGGATAAATTCGTTGAATTGCTCTTTTTATTCTTCGAAACCAATTAAATTACATAATAACAAATTTTTATGCATCATAACAAATAAAGAGTTTCAAAGCTATTAAAAAATACGTTTTATTTTTTTCAATGGAGAAACATATTTTGTATTGAGGATAACATAAAAAATATTCATAGTCTTATAGAAAACTGTATATTTGCACATTCTTCACTGACACAAACTTTTGTTATCATCTTCCAAAGATGTTGAACACATCCAAACGAAAACATCCATTTTTCCCATTACATATGAGAGGATAAAAGTCATAGTGGTGTAAGTCATCTAATCCTCATTCAAAGAAACAAAAGGTTTCATTAGACTGATTGTAATAAATTCCACGGTCACATATTAACACTGTGAGTGCCATGTCACCCATCTTTCGGTGACGCACAAATTCAATCATTATTTATTTGATCATGTATAATATTAATGAATATATTTAATAAGGTTTAATAGTATCAGTAAAAAAAACTGTGAAAGTTATTGATATTACTGATGAAAAAAGGTACAATTTATAATTGTATTAATTTCGAATAATGATTTAGCAATTTTTTCATTTTCATCTAGTGCAGCGTGACACTCAAAGTGTTAATGATCGTAACACATTGGATAATACTATGAAGTCGTATTAGAAATAGTTGAAACCAATTTTTCTTTTAATGAACAGACACGTATAGATTGTACCTATGCACGCAAGTTATTATCTTAAAAAACTTGACTTTCACCCCCTCATACGTATCATTGCTCTAAAACATGCGTCCAAAATTCGAATGGCCACCATCCGACCGCGAAATCTTGAAATCTTTTCCCAGAATAAACATCACGATGGGGACGAAACCTCCGCGTTCGTCCGGAAATGTTTAACTATCTTCCGCGAGTGATTTGACGAGGAGACCGGGAGCGTTTCTTGAGGGAAAATGAAAGAGATTTTTCAGGGAGCCGGTTCGCGTTGGGACGGGAGGGCAGGAAAATATAATGAAACCAGGTCGCGGAACGTGCGGAAACGAAAGGAATTTCAAAACGCGATGCGTCACACCTGGTGACACGTAATAGACGCAGAAGAAATGAAGCTGCACGCGAGGCCAATGGGAAATATATTCAGCGGGACGGATTCATACCACCGCGAGAAACGTCCCATTACCGTTTTTCTGACCGCGACCTCCTCAATCATCGCCTTGACTGTTCATTAACCCTTTGTGCCGCGCCACCGGCGACATATGTAGGTCTTTTAATTTCTTTTCGCCCTCCATTCTCCGCCCACCCCTTGTCGCGCAGAGCCTGTCCTGTCACCTTTGCTCCCCCGGAATATAACCCCCACTTTGTGCGGATGACATTGTCTGCTACGTTTTCAGACGCAGCTCCTCCAGTGTTAACGTTCAGCGACAAATAAGTTGACGACATGAAATATTACACGGCCGAACCGGTGAAAAGTCCCCCGACGAGGCACCGATGATAGCATTTTGTAAAAACGGTGAAAATCGCGGAAGGATAGTACGTCGGAACTGTGAAACAAGCTTTTTCTATGGCAGCGTTTTTTTTTTGTTAGTAAACAGTCGCCTTTGAGATACCCTGATGATATGTTTCGCGTAGAAGGCAGTTCTTATTATTAAAAAATCGCCTTTGAAGTTCTGCAGAAATATTTTTCTCATAGAAGATTTTCTTTATTCTCCTTTTTCTCAGCCGTTTCGAGGATACATTTTGTGAATTTTTTCTTTTAAAACTGAACAACGTCTGTTTATGAAACTTTGTAGATTTATTCATTATGTCTTTATAGTATATTCATGGATTTTTATGTATTGTTGTCATCTGAACTGTAGTAATTGTTTACTGCGGAAGTAGATAGATTGAAGAAATTGCCGTTGAAGTCATTTGAAATAAGAAACTCAAAAGAATTCTTAATTAGTATGAGTGTGACTGGCGCTTGAACTGCAGAAAACTTAATATGTGAATATTTACGATTTTTAGAGTAGCTTGAAAGTAAAAATATTAATAAGACTTCCTTCAACCTGTCTACTTCCTCGGTGAATAATTACTATAGTTTAGATGATATCATTGTACAAAAATTCATGAATATAATATAAATATATCTGAACAAACCTGTGAAAGTTCATAAAGATGTGTTATTTACTTTTTTCACAAAAAATTCCCAAAGTATATCCTCAAAAAACGCCGAAAAGGGAGAAAACCTCCTAAACACTTTGAGTGCCACGCTGTGTTCGCTCTGCATAAGAAAGTTTCTAAATTGTTATGAAAGTAAATATAATGTAAAATTACACTTGTTTTTACCAATATTATTAGTGACTGTCATCATTTTTCTATTGGTTATGTTAGACCACATCAGATAAATTTATTAATACTATAAATGAACAAATAAATATTAATTGAATCCAAGTGTCACTCACATACGGACGATACGAACAGAATACACGAATCTTGTTGTAACATAATAAATGAAAGTTGTTACGCTTTCCTGGACGTTAGAATTACATGCTTGTGAAATTTGCGTAACGAAATTGTTCAAATAATAAAGCTAGCCCGTGCGTTCAGCGGAATTCGTAGTAAATTTTCCCGAAAATAAAGTTCGGTAGGGAGGCGCTTCTAATTTTGTTGTACTTTTTCTGTGAAATATTAGCCTCTTGAGCAGCTGTTTACTGTCGCGGACTTCATGTTCCGGAGAACATAATTTTCGATGCAATATTCCCGAATGAGGCGTGAAGGATGAAATTTTAAAAACCGACCCGGACGAAAATGAGGGTGGATGCCTGGGAAATATGTGTTCGGTCCACCGGAGCTTCAGCTACGCAACAAAACACCGCGAGCTTTTATAATGGAATAAATGAGTAAGCGGAGCTTCTGTTTCCGCAGCGACCTGGCATTTTAATTTCCTCGAGAGATATTTCATCCCGCTGCTCCTCCTTCTATTTGCCACCTAAGTACTCCCCTTTCTGTTTCCACGGCCATTCTTTCTTCACGTTTGCCCCGTCATTGCGTGAACTTATTTCGCGGCATTCTTCCAGGAAGAGACTACCATTCGTTCGAGTTTCAAAATTTAAAGGAGAGGTGCTGAATATACAAAGAGTTTTAACATTGATTGCCTCTGCTCTGGTTGTGTACATGTAGTATTAAACAGAAAGCAGAAAACTGTGTCAGCGAATATGAGTCGTATAATGGATTCAATTGAGGGGTTCATTATAAAAATAATCACTGTTGAAGTTTACGTTGACAACACAGCTTCACAACTTCATGATTTAATTGTATACAGCCCTTCTTTCGCGTTGACTGAACGTGAATACAAAAATTCTGAACTGATTTGTTTCCAATTATCACAATAACAGTTAACTACTTATTTATAATGCAGAGTTTGATATTGAAAACTTCTTATTTCGTGTGGATAATTCTAACACGAAGCGCTCAAAAAAACAGAAGAAAAAGATACAAAAATTCCTTTAACAACATTACAAACGCCATTGTCTTAAATATTACAATAAACTTTCTTTTTCGTGACAGTTTTCAACTAATTATGTATAATATTTTAACTAGAGAAACAGAAACAGAATTTTTCATTTGCTGTTGACCTTACACAATTTTGAAACACAATTAGGAACACTCTGTTTGGTAATGAACCTTTACAAAAATAAAAATAATTCTAACGGAATTAATGATCGAGATTTCAATTATTCAGGCACGTGAAATTCTGCGTCAGATGGGTACACTGGTATCCGTCTCTCTCCCCTTCCAGAGACAGAAAGCAAAGGACTGTCGGACCAGTGGCGTTTTCGGAAATGTACCTGATTAAGGTACCCTCTTAGTTTTCTTCAATTTCTGGCGTCCCTGTTGCGGATACGAAGATTTGAGGTATACCATCTTGAAGCCCGTGAAATTTTGCGCCAGATAGGTACACAGGTACCCGTCTCTGAACCCTTCCAGAGACAAGCGACAAGGAATTGATGGACAAGTGGCGATTTGGAAATGTACCTGATTAAGGTACCCTCTCAGTTTTCTACAATTTCTGGCGTCCCTGTTGCGGATACGAAGATCTGAGGTATACCGCCTTGAAGTTCGTGAAATTCTGCGCCAGATAGGTACATAGTACTCGTCTCTGATCCCTTCGAGAAACAACAGACAAGAAATTGTTGGACAAGTGGTGATTTGGAAATGTACCTGATTTAGGTAGCTCCTCAATTTTCTTCGATTTCTGGTGTCCCTGTTACAGATACGAAGATTTGAGGTATACCATCTTGAAGCCTGTGAAATTCTGCATCAGATAGGTGCACTGATACCCGCGTATCACCAATTCCAGAGGCAAGAAACAGAGAACTGTTGGGCAAGTGGCGATTTTGGAAATGTGTCTGCTTTAGGTACCCCCTCTGTTTTCTTCAATTTCTGGCGTCCCTGTTGCAGATACGATGATTTGAGGTATACCACCTTGAAGCTCGTGAAATGTTACGCCAGATAGGTACACAGGTACCAGTCTCTGAATCCTTCCAGAGACAAGCGACAAGGAATTAACGGACAAGTGGCGATTCGGAAATGTACCTGATTAAGGTACCCTCTCAGTTTTCTACAATTTCTGGCGTCCCTGTTGCAGATACGAAGATTTGAGGTACATCAATTTAAAGATCATGAAATTCTGCGTCAGATAGGTATTCTGGTACCCGTCTTTCTCCACTCGCAGAGGAGAGAAACAGAACTGTCGGACACGTGGCGATTTGGATATGTAGCTGATTCAGGTACCACAGTTCTCTCCGATTTATGGCGTCCCTGTTGCAGATACGAAGATTTGAGGTGTATCCTCTTGAAGCTCGTGAAATTCTGCGTCAGGGGTACTTCTCGAAAGTAGAATCAAACAAATGTCGGACTAGGCGTGAATGTAGAATGACCAGTGTCGCGGACCCTCTCGGCAATCTGAAACTTCCAGTGTCCCTGTTTCGGATAGGACAATTTGAACTGTACCATCTTAATAATTCGATTATTAATTCGTCTCGTCATAACGCTGTCTCGAAAGGTAAAACAATTTCATTAATGTATTCTACGCGGGCGTGTTTCAGACTACAATTCATTCGGAGGCCATGAAAAAAGAATGAAAACCCTTCACCTGCTATCCTCTTTCCTTTGTCTCGGAGGTTAGGTTCGCGAAGAAATTACAAGAATGAGGAGATTTCCACGGAAGCTCGTAAGATCTGAGAAGGAGCCCTTTTTCTTTACTATTAAAACGGCTTTTCATGGAAACCTGTCAGCGGTTACATGATACCCGCTCTTCCGGAAGCTCCTGAAACTCCTTCACCGTACAGTTTCTTATTATTAATGCGTCTGCGTAAAATACATACAATTCTGCAGCTAATGTATTACATTAATATTATATAATTAATTACTCGATTATCTAAAGCACACGTGCTTTACCAGAGTTAACAAATTTATACTGTATAGCCGACAAGCTGAAAAAAAATAAGAACATTTCTGTTGTGCTACTTACATTCTTCACCAAATTACATATAATTATTTATAATTCACAATTTGCATTGTCCTCGAATACGTTGTTAATTACCTTAGCAGTTCTCTCAATTTTCTTTGCAATTTCTCGGTTTGAATAGTCTGCATCTTTCAATGCTTTTGCTGTCACAATTGTTTCGACATTCAATAACCAATACTTCCACAATAAATTTTAAAATCATTCAGACATTTTTTATTTCTTTAAAAGGTCACAGTTATTTATTTTTTATTTTATTTTTAAGAGGAATATGCGAAGAATCAATTTTCCTCACATATTCCCCCTTAAAATTCTTCGAAATTATTATGCTACTACATAAAAAATTACTCGGGCTTAAGTTAAGAGGGGGTGGTCTTTAGGGGTGGTTGGGGGGGTGGAGACCCCACAGTATTTTTTCTAGGATGTCGAAGAATATACATGCCAAATTTGGTGCGGATACGTTGAACGGTATGTAACCCTTTACCTAACAAACATATGTACATATTTTGACTTTTATATATGTGGAGATTAATACCTGTCAGTCCATATAAAACAAGTTTCCAGTTTACAACACGAAATGCTGCACAAAATATTCTCCAGCTCATTTGAAATAACATATTCATAACTGAAGCTATTCAAGGGATGTACTCGACGCGATGTCAAAGCAGAAACAAGAAAACTTGTCTGAAACACTTGAATATGCCATTCGTAAAAACATAGTACGTATCCAAAAGGAATTGCAGGTTCAGGGAACAAAATCGTTGCGTTTCGTCCCGCGAAACGGAAATATTATTTGCATATAGCACGGGAGTTTATACCGAATTAACTGAAGCTCGTTCATCATCGCACCGAGACTCCATTCCTTTTCAACGCACTTGGTATGCGTACACCTACGTGCACGCGTGCGTGTGCACGTATATTATATGAATAATAAATAATGCAGCGATATTTATCGCCTGCCTACGAGACGATCCGAATGCGTGCGCCATTTATTCAGGCGACCCAATACGCCAGCACGAGAGGACTGATTAATTAATGACTCATGCGCATTCGTACCCGTGACATTTCGTTATGCGAACACGCTTTGTTACATCCCGGTTGCTCCTGTTATTACCGCGCTAATTCATCTGATCAGCCATTTATTAGCTTTACAAGGGAGCGATGTAATTCCGTGCTCACGGTGACGTAACCGGTCGCGGGCGACCCTTTTGATATCCCTACGTTCGCCGAAAGGGTTAATGAGAGATTCTTCGGAGATTCCATGGATTCAGATCCATCATTCTGCGAACGATCTGCGTTCAATAACACTCAACGAGGCTAAATGAATTTACGGAGAGAAAAGTGTTTTGATAAATGATCTTCGAAAGCTGGTGGCCTCTTTCATATTTTTCTTGTGTTATATAGGGGGTTCGAGCGATTCTGGTATCGCTGGAGAGGAGATGAGTGTATTTGAGAAAGTAAATCGAAAATGTAGAATGAAATGTTGTTAGGCGAGGCTAGGTTTTTGAGAAGAATGAGGTTGCAGATTCGAGTGCGCATGCATTTGATTAAAAGTTAATTTTATATCTTCCTGCACAGTACTATTTCTGCTTGTTTTCGTGTTTGCAAATGTAGGACAAGATCCTTTATCTTTTTCTTGGGCTTTTTTTGACTGAAAAGTTCATTTTTGAGGTAACGGGACAATTCAAGAATTAAGAGAAAATATTGTTTTTTTCAATTGAAATACTAAAAACACATTTTATTCTTAAAAAAAGTGCATAATAAACATACAGTGACTCACGAAATTGATAAAACACTTCTATAATTACTTTCCTACGTTAATTCAAGTTCAACTGTCTAATTACAAATTCTTCAGGTATATTTAAAATGTTCTATATTACAGAACCTGTAACCTGTCCACAAAGAACAATGTCCTGCAAAAGTGTTAAATGAAAAAAAAGTTGAAATATTGTATTAATTTGATCAATTTCCTGAGTCATTGTAGTTCACAGAGCAGAACAATATTTCGAACAATTTCTACATGAATAAAACGAATTTTGATCCTGAGCTATCACAAATGAGTTCTTCTTCCTTGTCAGTTGTTCTCTCCTCTTCTGATTCTTCTTAAGGTGTTTTTTAAGTATCTCGTGTTAGAAACAGCATAGGATCTCATATTTGGATCACCTTGGGTTCGAGCAAAAGCGTTAGAACAACCCTTAAGTGGATTATCGGGGCCGTAGCGGCCCTGTGCAACTTCAAACTAATAATTATTTAACATGTGTTGATATAATTATTTGAAAATTTATGTAATCCTATATTATCTCACCATGCTTCTAATGCAGTAAGAAAAATTGCTTTCGACTTTGTCTATTCGGTAGAAGTTAAACAATTATTAGTTTGAAGTTGCACAGGGCCGCTACGGCTCCGATAATCCACTTAAGGGTTAATCTGAGAATAGCTTGTTAATGTTTCACCTAAACAATACAAGAACTATGTAATAATTTAATGGACCTAGAGTGGGGGAAGCTTACAGCTTCCGTGGCCATTACTGATCTAAGCTAATGATGAAATTGATTAAATAGCTTACCTCTAATGATGTACGGAGTTTCAATGTGCACGTCTGAAAAAATTAAAATGGATAAAAAACAAAGTCAACGGAGTCGTTTCGAAATAATTGCTTTCGTGAAAATGGCAATCGCACATAGGTGACGTTGCCATGTGTTCTAATATTTCTAATAGCTGCCATAATATTTCAGCACTTTCTTGTGGAATTATTACGGCGTGTAATATTAGGTACATATCTCATATTCGGTACACTTACTCTGCATAGCGTTGAGAGGCATCAGTGCGATTAGAATAGCTACTCCTGAACGATTTGAACGTGGAGCATCTCATGCGCCCTGATGCTTGATGCGCGGTAATCTTTCCAGCGTATTTGATGTCTAGAAGGAGAGCAATCGATGGAAATTGATGATCAGTCGAGAGGGTCAAAATCCTCGAGATCCTTCGCTCCTTTCTTCCGCTACTCGTCCCCGTATCGTTTTCCCTCCCCACGTCCTTCAGGATTGTTCGAGTCGCAGGATTCTGATTCCGCGCCACACGCCATTATCTCGGAATTCCTTCCTCCTCGGGGGAGAAAATCGCATGTCTCAGAACATACTGAGCTCCTGCACGAATGGTAATTGCCGTTTCTATTAAATCGCCTCCTCTTCAAAGGAAATTGACGTTCTCTTCAGGACACTCCACGGTCCTGTTCTTTTTTATATCCACCGACTCTACTGTTATTAGCATTCACCCTTTTAGGAAAATGGCTCTCTTAAAAGAGAGCATGATTTGTTTAAATTTTTGCACTGAATCCAACTGCAGTTTAACATGATATTTAGGGAAACTCGACTATATGAGTTTTATTTGAATTATTTCTTTTAAACTGTAATGCGTGTACAACTTAAAATAGTATTCTCCTTTCTCGACCAGTTTTGAGAGTGTACTTCAGGAATTTTTTTTTGAAAAAGTTAAGCGACATATCTTTATGAAACTTTACAGATTTATGAATATATGTTTATACTACATTCGTGAATTTTTGTAGATTGTTATCATGTAAACTATAGTAATTATTCACCGGGGAAGTAGACAGGTTGATAAAATTGGCTTGAACGATAACTAGTGATCAGTTTCGTGAGTTATTAAAAATATACTTTTAGATTTTTCTTTAATTTAATTAAACTATACGATGAACATAATTGAAACAAATGAATCATTTTCAGGTAAATTCGTCCCTGCAGTGATTAATATGTTGAACGATAACTACCGCTAAAATCATCTGAAATTAAAAACTCAAAAATCGATGAAAAAAGGCAGATAAAGCTTGAAGTCATAATTGAAAAATAACTAAGAAAATTTGTCAGTCGTGACATGAAATTAATTCAACACAAGCGTACTCAATTCTTTGTCTGTTGGGACTTATTATACATACATTGGAATTACTTTGACCACGCCAATAAAATATTTAAAACACACATACACTACTACCTATCAAGTATGGACACACCATTGAAAACCGTTAGGATTTAGATTTAAAAATGCTTAATTTCTTTTTATTTGAACACTATTTAATAACATTGCGCATAATTCGTTAACTTGATGGTTATAATATACAAAACTGATTGAAAATAAAATTATTTTGCATTATGCGATTTATGTGTTTATTTTTTCTATAATTTTTAAGTGTCCATACTTCCATGAGCGGTAGTGTGTATGAGATATGTAAAGGAACTTATTTACATCTCAAATCAATATTATCAAATTTCTTTTCTGTTTTTCTAACATTATATATTATATTTATTCAATTTATACAATATATAAATTTCATCACCCTTTGCTTCTAAAAAGGTACACCCCTAAATCGTCATAGCGATTATTCGTGAAGGTGTTAAGCAATTAGTACGAATTTTTTGTTTTAATTACTTCTGGGTGAGGGTCGTTTAAATCGAAACGTGCGAGACGTTCCAATCGGCAAAGTTCGTTTCGTTATTTTCTTCGGCTTCCAATGCAATTGGAATTAGTGTTAGCGAAGTTTTCCCTGGCGACGTACGTGCGCCGCGAAGAAATTAAATTCAATGTCATCTTCGAGCCACAGCCTTTTTAATTTCGTTTCTCCTTTCGATCTTCCGCGTCGTTTCAACGGAAGTGGGTTGCTGTATGGATGAGAACCGCCAGGGTTCGAGAGGGAGATCGACGTAACGGAATCGCATTAATTACGTTAATCGGTGCACGGTTTTCCGACTGATTAAGAAATTGCAATTAATCAGCGTAACCGAGCTTCAAGAAAATCTGACGGCGAGGTGTAAGCTCATCGATGTTCTCCGCTTCCGATATCAATTAATCCACGGATTTGGATGGATTCCAAAGACCGGCGTGACTGTTAACGATCCTTTCGATCATTGTACACCGAGTATCTTACGACGACGTTGAATAATTCGTAACGATTCGGTAACTCGCTCCGCGCGTACACCCACCGTGACTATAGTGATTTGCGGCAAGATTTCCTTGCACGCTGAAATATCTCTTCCCCAACTATCTTATTTGGATTCAGCTCCTTAATTCGAAGAGTAGGCGCTTTCGCTGCCATAGAAACGCTTCGGATTAATCCTTCAACGACAGATGTGCGACGTACAAGCAGCTCAAAGGTCTTAGGATACTTACGATGGTAAATTTCATATGAACCTAAGAAAATGGAGGAATTGTTAACGCATTGCGGATGGGTGACGAGACATCTCACGTTTTATATTTATCGATCAAAACCAGTTATTACTCGGTAATAAATGGCAAGAGTTAGAAGTTTCTGGTGATCTGTTACGTGAATTAATTTTCTAACCCGTTTAAAGATGTATAGTGTCAAAGAAATTGAGTATAGTTAGCGATAAACGTGATATTCGTTTATATAAAACGACTTCTTTAAAAATATTGCAATACGTTTGCGTAGCAGTAGACTCGTTAATCAACATAAATAATATTGCTTCATATCGTATTTTATATAATAAATAAAATATGCAATCAAAGATGTATTACAAGATATGATTACTAAAATGATTAAGTCAGTGATAGTTATTAATTTATATTAATTTAAAATGAAAGCTTAGTTGTTGTATGAACCTGAGTTGTTATTATTTTTGTTATGAAGTATTGATGTTTGCAAGTTGTAAATATACACGTGGCGACACTGACTTTTTCAGTACAACTAGTTTCAAACAACCATACTCTGAAAAAGTTTTAAACAAAATCTTGAAATAATGTATTCATATGATCAGTTTGTGAGTTATTAAAAATATACTTTTAGATTTTTCTTTAATTTAAAAACTGTTAACAAAGATGCCACAAATATTCTATTGTGTAATAGTCACATACGTGTACATTAACTTCCTCCGACATTTCTGATCTTTTTAATAAATACGACTGCGTATACGATGAACATAATTGAAAAAAATGAATCATTTTCAGGTAAATTCGTCCCTGCAGTGATTAATACGTTGAACGCCACAGTGAAAACGGCCGTACCTAACCAGACACGATATAATTTACTATATTTTATATAAATCATAAAGAAAAAAAAACCATTTGAGTACTTGATCGTGTTCTTCTATTCCTATATTACTGTTTCAGTATGAAGCTTGCTCAAAAATTTTGCGACAATCAATAATTATTTAATTAAATTAAATTCGAAGTGTCAGTCACCGGTGACTGACGCGGCGTTTAACGTGTTAAAACAGAATACCATAATTTGTCCGATTAGCTACGGCAGTTTCCACTGTGAGCTGAACATTAAGCTTAACTGTCCCTCCATACAGTGTTACTTAGGATCCATTAGAACGTCCTCTCCGATCGAAGGGTTAAACAACAGTTCCGATATAATTATAGCAATTCGACGAGTCGATAGCACTACACGGAAGTCTCACTAAACACAAATCTCTATTGCATGCGGATGATCCGTATTCACTCGTTCCCGTGAACTTTCAGGCTCGATATAATCCTTTCATCGTCCATCCCTCCCTCGAACCGAGCACAAGCCTCCATAACATACAGACAATCAATATTCGCTCATTCCCGTGAACTTTTAAGCTCGATATAACCCTTTCATTGTCCTTTCGCTGGGAAGCATTCGTTTCGATTTACTCGACCCAAATACGGTGCATCGATGAGGCCAGGGAATAATGGCGTGACGGCGCTCGGTACGGACGAGAGTATCGCCGTCAAAGAAAATCCCTGGCTGGAATCCTGATTTCCAGCTCGTTCTGAAACCTCGCCGGACGTACAGATACCGCCTGCAAAGCAAAGAGAAGTGTCCTTCATCACGGGAGTCTCTGTCCACATCAAAATTCTCCGGCGATAAATGGGCGAGCTATACAGAGGAGACGTCCAATTCCGTTCCCCCTGTGTTTCAGCGGGCGAGTTTCGTAAACTCCATTCTCTTCGCCGTGTCCTGCATTGTGTCAGGTCGCTCGTCTGATCCCGCAGGATGAAGGGCTCGTAAATATGATCGAGGATCCGCGTGGAAGATTCTTGAGAACGTTGATCCTGCCATCGTTCGTCCGTGGAGCACCGGCGGGGTCGGAAGACGACGGGCGTCCGGAGGTGAGAGGTCACCGGTGAATTTCTTTTCCACGGGGTCGAATGAAGTGTAATCAAGAAACGTCCGCGACCGTAACAAGCCACCGACGGAATTCACTGTAATGACAAATGGTCGAAACTCGATTCAGTTTCTATCGGCTCCGGAGGACAGTTTCGCGAGAGCCCATTTTCCTCCTGCTCGCCGTCCTGCAGCATCGGCGACGACGATGATCGAGGACCCGGGAATATTCGCGTGTAACCGTTTATCCGTCGATCCGTAGGAAGATCACGCGTCTCTTCCTTTTCTCTATCTACGTTTCCGACAGCGTGAAAAATTACTGAACGCCGTGGCGGTGAACCACTGGAAAATTGGCTTCGGATGGGAGCGCGTCGGTCTGGACCCAATGTTAGGTCTGAACAGTAAACTTTCACGTTCGTGTGAGCGACTGTAACGACCTGGCTGGGAAACTACTAGGGTCTGGAGACGAAAAATATAAAACTATCGCTCGATTGCAGTTACGTGCGTGCAGAATCTTTTGTCTTTTTAAATAAATAGATCACGAATGAACCTGGACCTATAGCACGGCTGTGCTAATTGAATTACAGTGTCATTTGATTACATTGTGCTTCAATTACATAGTAATTTAATTACGTTGCAATTGAATTACACAATTCAAACTTTTCAATTAATTCAATTGCTAATTACTGTAATCATGAGTGTCATTGAATTACAATCTAATCGAGATGCAATGCAACTGAGTTACAGCTCAGAACTCTGAAGAAGTGAGACAAATGTTTGTATTTATCTTTCATGTCTATAATTTTTTTCTGTTTGAAACCTTTACCTCTTAACTCCCAATTCTTATTACCTCTCAATTCGTAATTCTGATTCAATTACATTGTACTTTGTAATTGTACTTCAACTGCAATTACGAATTGCACTGTAATTTAATTGAATGAGAGATCTGAATTACGAATTACAATGTCATTGAATACGATGTAATTGAATTACTTTATAATTATAATTCATGGAGTAATTCAATTGTAATTCTGCACAACTCTGACCCATGCTGTATATGACCTATTTGATTCGGAATGACCTATCACACGTCCTGGAACAGTTCGGTTAACTCCTGGGACACCCTGCAAGTATGCAGATAGTTGAAATCGTCTCAGAAGCCATTATCAGAAGAAGATAGAAAAGTACACAGACCCATATAGAAAAAATCAATTTACCTTGATATTTCCTAAGCCAGTCCACCCAGAAAATAGGAGTTATACTTACGCAATAATCCTCTCTGTGAAGAGTACTGTTTATTAAAAAAATATTCCGGTAAAAGTTGTAGCTTTCGAAATAATTAAGGTGTTAACCAGTCCAGCCTACACAATAATTTGCTAAATCCTTGAGAGTCGTTCCGCCAGCTTTCGTCGCAGCAGCACCCAGTCCATTTTTCCCTTTCCCCCAGCGTTCTCGTCCTTTTTATCAAATTCGTTGTCTAGCCGCATCAAGTATGTAATCCTCGTATACGTGATCGAGGAGGTTCGGGAGACGTAGAATTAGGAAGATTCACGAGCACTTTGACCCACACCATTCGTTGATCTGTCGGTGGAACAAGAGAAAGACACTTCTGCGGGGGCGAACGTGGAAAAGATTGGAGCGCGATTCCGTAGGGGAGGGTTCACGTGCTCCGTGGATTTTCTTCTTTTCGCATCCGCCGGACCGGAAGAACATTTTAAAAGTGACACGGCCTATTTGTCTGCGGCGACCCCAATGCTACCGTAACAACGCACAGAAAGCGTCCTGACTCCGCACAGTTTTTTGATATTTTTCAGGATCTCTTCTGTCCCATCGTCCTGCTCTCTTCCTCGTCCACGCTTCACCGTTCCTCGTCCAACGGTGTTCTTCTTGTTTTTTCTTTTTATTCCAGCTCGCAGGGCGAAGGCGAATCCTGCGCCCTTTCAGCCTTTTTGCGCGGCGCGATTAATGACGCTCGTTTTCTCTTCGGCTGGCCAGGGAAAAAGGAACGAGGAATTCCGACTCTTCGGGATATTTCTCTTTCTCTCGTGCCCCCGCCGCCGCTGCTGGCTTTGCCCTAATGGACTTACGGTATGAAGAAGTTCAGTGGTAGAACCAGCGAATACATAAATTCCTTCGGGAGCCGCGATAATTGGCGCATCGACGGTGCAGACAGCTGGCCGTTATATTTTACTCGCGCCCCTTATAGTTTCGCCCGGGAAAAATGGCCGGGATAGGATAATTACGTTTTCATGGCGATTTAACTCATTGCTTTTTCATCACTCTTAAAAGGGTTAACGAATTTTCATATTTAGATATTTTCGTCAAAGGATCTTCATGGACAATATGCAGTACGCCTGCAACATCGTTTGTTTCGGCAATATATTGTTATGCCCTTAGACCGTCTTCCATACGCAGAAATCTGCTTTGGATTAGGTTTATGATACGTTCATTGAGATTCTGCTATTTTTTAGAAGCATTTGTATACAGTGATACCTCTGTATCCGCGGTTGACAGTGATTAGAAAAAATTGTATAGAAAATTCCAGAAATGCAGTAAACATTCATAATTTATATTAATGCATAATTTATATTTAACCCTTAAAAGTTGCCATAAAAAAGAGTCACATGAACCTTAAAGGTTATCATGGATGAAATTTCATTCCTGACAGCCATCAAGGGTTAAACAAAAATTGTGTGCAGGATTGGATAACGTGATGCAATCTTGTACTGTCTCACTTGGGACGCTCACATATTTGTTATTTCTATAATTGTTTTATTTTATTAGTAGGTATTGTTGTTATTGTCTTACTGTGCTTACTTCATAAATTAAACTTTATCATAGACATAGAGTACACATATGTATACCGTTCACTACTATCCGTGGCAGGACGTAGGACTTACTATATTTGACAGTAAAGTAATTGTCTGTAAAATCACTTGCAAGTAAGGAATTACAACTTGAAAAGTTGTTTTACTGCCGTGAACTTTTAGTTTGCGGAGCCTACATGAGACTTTACCTTGTTATTCCTTCGTTTTCTATAGTAATAGACACATATGTACTTACCCCCACACACGCACACGCACACGGAAAGATTACACAGATTACCGATTTTTTTTTCGAAAAAGTAGAAAATCCCCTTGACTCGCGGCGCAGTGAAAAATTCCGTATCCAGTCCGGCACATTAAAATGAATTTTCATAAACGCATATCACTAACAATAAGGTGACAAATGTTTAATTACTTGATGGAACACTTTTTATTCTATACCATCATCGCCATATTAATTTTAATTATATCTATGTATACTTCGGATTCTGTATGAGCATTGTAACATTAATTTCAATTACTATTGTGTATATTTATTATTCTGTACCTGCGTTTATCAAAGTGGGTTCCGCGAGATAAGATGTCTTTTAATAAAATTTACTGCTGTTCAGGAAGCAGCACCATTCTTCACATTAATCTCCTCTTTATTAATTTTTTCCATAATTACAATTTTCTAACAATTAAAACACAGTTTTCCTTTACTTTAATGTCCCATTTACTATATGGCTTTTTTTATTGTATGCATAAATTCTCTCTCTGAAACAACTTTTGTTTCTTTTAATGTTTTATTAAAACGAGGGTGGCAGCGGTTCTCCGTAAAATATAAGCTTATGCCCCGCAACTTTTGGAAAATCGTGTAAGGGTTCCACGACAAAATAAGTTTGGTAACCACCGTTCTAAAATATCACTGTAACATTACTCTTGCTCGAAATTTGATATGATCGCAGTTATTTACCTAACTTACTCCGTTAATTTCCGAATTACATATTAATATATTCAATAAACTTTATTCAATTAGCTCGAGTTTCGCGTGTTGATGGCCTCTAGTCCAGGAAACATAAAACCAGTTACGTAACAATTCATGCAATAACCCGGTTAAACATATCAAATTTACCGCCGCACGTTAAAAAACGTGCCTCGCTTATTTGGTACAAGCAACTATTTCCTAACATATTAAAGAAATAACAAATATTTTTATGAAAATTGCATGGTACGAGGGCGTTTCCTTCAGTGACAGAAACACTTGAATGTGTATCACTCGCGCTCATTGATCCATTACGCACTTCTGTTGATTGCAATGCACAACTCTTTGAGCACTACCTACATTAAAAATCATTTAAAGAATATCTGAGTAATTACTAGCTTTTGAACCCATATACTTCAATAGTTTTTTACTCAGTGTCCAATACTCTTTCAAACTGCGGAGTCAAATGGTACACATTTCATTTAAAAAACGCAAGGTGACCTTTATATCTCGATAAAAAAGCAAAATTACAAAAAAGTCATCACTACACTGTACATCTCCTCTGATATCCTACAACTTTCGTTTGATAAATTTTTTGATGTAAGAAACAGTTTATAAGTAATTTGAGGAGATCGACTTAGGTGAATTACCCTGTACAACAAGTTTGCCTAAAATCAAAATTTGGCTTCTGGAATCACTGGCAACAGGAATTGGAGAAATTATTATCAGAAACTGTTTAGGAACTGACAGGTAGAACGTCGAAATTATAATCGAAGTTATAATTAGAAAGCAGATGGGCTCTGTCAACGAAAACAAAGTTTGATTTTTAATTAATTTCCGTGGTGAGATTTGTTATAGAATATTGAATGAACATTTTCTGTGTGGTGTAAAGTATACAATTGGACAATGTATCTCCAAATCCTTGAATGATTTCAAAACATTTTCCAAATTTATTTCAAATTTCATAAGTGTCCCAACACGTTTGGACGTGGGTGTACCCGAGGATCTACGCCCTACAGTGTAAATCGACCTTTAGACATTGCTCTTGAAACAGATACGAAGGGTCTGTGCCAGAAACAGCAGGCCCTAAGTATGGACAACAATTTTCCGTTTTAAAATACCAACGGTACCTTTCTCGATACTGCAAATTGAGCACCCGCGGCGGCAGAAGATACAGCATCTGTCGTGCCTAGGTCCTCGAGCGTCAAAATCAATAACGCCTCATCAATAAATCGTCTTAATCAGTAAGCAAATACTCCGTGGAAATTGGTTATCGAGCGACCACAAAATTCGAGGCTCGAATTCCTTCGGTACTTCAACTAACGCCGCGGCAGAAGGCAGCCACGTAGTTTGCTGTCGACTATTAAATAGCATCGAGATACGCAAGCATAATGAGGTGCCCGTCTACGAAACCGAGTCGTTCGGAATTAGTCATTAACAGAGTGAAAATAGGTGGTCCAAAACGGACGCCAGTTTTCAGGTCGAATGCACTCGAGAGGAGATATGTATCTGAAAACGAAATTAATTAGAGTCTGGAAATTGGTCGCAGTGGCATGAAGGGGATGCAACCTCCTGTGGCCGATCGTCGTGCCATAATCGTCCTTGACCACTTTCATACTCTCCGTGCCCTTGTATCGAGGGTATCTTACGAATAATAGCTACGAGTATTTATCCCTTTGAGAACGATGAATCCGTAGATGTATCTTTATAAATCGTTCATCGTGTGCTGTGGACCACTATAGCGGACTCAGATCCAAACGTACACTCTGATCTCCTTAATTAAAATGTCTTATCTGTCATTTTTACAATTTTCAAGATATTTTGAAATGTTTGAAGTTCGATATGTTTTTTTATCTTTTAAGCAAAGTTAGAATGTCTTACGTGCTTTGTAGGGGTTTAGAAACAGTATAATGTATTTGTCTTAACTGCTTTTCATATGGTTTCTGATGATAAAACCTCATTTCTCTCGGATGTTTCGAAATGTTAGTTAGGGCAATTGAGAGAAGGAAGGCAGCACTGCTGTTCATAAGTTTTAGAACACTTGCCATTTCTGTCAAAGAAATATGATACTTTACCTGTATTATTACAGAAATTTGCAAAAAATATTTAAAACAGTTACAAGAGAGTAATAAATAAAAATCATGCACTGACCTTCCCAATTTCTCAGTTTGAATCTAATTAAAAAATCTAGAATGAACTGGGTCGAAAAATACGATATACCAGCTCAAAATCAAAATCTACATAGTGGAACCGCTTGCAAGTGAAATGGGATAAAATATAATATCACTAGAAATAAGAAACTCACTTGCTGAGAAACTTATTGAGAACATCACAGCTAAAATGCCAAAGTTGCTGAAAATCGGAATAAAGGAGCAAGAGGGCTGTGCCACAGTGAAACCAGCCATACCTAATCAGACACGATATAAGTTACTATTGTTTGTATAAATCGTGTAGAAATAACAGATATGAGTACTCAATTGTGTCCTTCTGATTCTACATTATTGTTTCAGTATGAAGTTTGCTCAGAATTTTGTGACAATCAATAATTATTTAATTATATTAAATTTGAGGGACCGGTCAACGGTGACCCTCACGGCAATCAACGTGTTAATTTTCAGGGTGAGATTTGTAATATAGTATTTCCCTTGTGGTATAAAGTATGGAACAGAACATTTGCTGAATTCTGAAATGATTCTATATCCTTATTCAGATTTACTTCAAATTTAGTAAATGACGGGGATGTTGCAGTTTCTGTATTCTGTAAACTTGTGTATCCATATGAATCATCGCCTCAGCACGTCTTACTAAAACATATACGTATCGTTATATATTTTGCAGTTGTACAGCGCTGAAGCAAGTTAACAAATGACATTGCATATTTTAGTGTAGCGAAATATTCAGGTGAACATGCTTTGTGCCGCGGAAAATTCCACCGTATGGTGCACGTTTTTATACAGTTTATCGTTTAGTCGGCCGCGAAAAATTCCAGTGTACGGTGCATGCTTTTTCGGAAAGTTTTAGAGTTCAAAGGGTTAAGCCATGTCTTCTCTTTTTCATATGGAGCGTATGTTATTTGTACGTGTGGACGTCCTGGCTAATGTGACGTAAAATTAACATAAAGATTCAAATTTTTGACCGATCTCAACTGCTAACTGCATTTTTCTATTGTCTTCAGTAAACTATTTTATGTATTAATAGATTTCGGATATTAACGAATACCAGGACGCTCAAGGGAGGCTAAAAAAAATGTTCAAAGAATTCGAGACGTTAGTTTTCATAAAAAAGAATTTGTATAGGAGATTTGTACGATAGATATTTTTCAGTTAAATGTCTTTTTGTTTTAACGTTAATATTCATATTATTGATATTTTATTTGTTCAATAAGAAGCGCCTGTGTTTTATATGACTTTACTATATAAATAAACATACTTTTCTACCAGAAAAAATAAAATTTTTAGCACTTTCATTTACGTGAACACAAAATCACCTCCCTTAAGCCGACCTTAAACTTTCCAAAACCCTAAGCGTCCCGGGGTTAACATAAAAATTGTTGAACTCTGAAAATGTATATTTGCATAAGCGTCTACTGATAACACAGAAAAGTCGTACTTTTACGCGGCTGGTGCGAAATGTGTCAATTCGAAGGTGCTACGGTGCTACATTTTCGATAGTTCGCGAGGAGGCAGGGTTGATCCGTCCCTGTATCCCGAACGAACAACAAAGTGTATCGTACGCAACGAAAACACGCAGCTAGACGTAATTTTTGCAGCGACACGCGGCCAAGCGAAATTCAGGGGCAAGCGGGAGCCTCATATGGGAGCATTCGAGGCCGAGTAAGGAGCTTGCGCCTAGCCAGGCCGACTAGTTGGAGCTTTCGAGCTTTCGAGCAGCAGCCAGTCGCCGGCTGCCGGGCCACGACCTCGCATCTCTCCCGGCTCCGCTTCCGTCTCGAGCTCTCGCGGTCACGCTCGTTCGAGCTTGCGATTTCACGACCGAAAGCTCGACACTTCGACTGATTTCGCACTAGACCGTTTCTCCGTGCCGTCGAGCGTTTCGCAGTTCCGTCGTAATCGTGTCCCCGGGGGACGGAAATATATTCAGTGCGCGAAACAGTGTGCAAGTGATTGAAGAGGACGATCAGTGATTGAGGAGGATCATTCGTGAGTGTTGGTAGATTTCTATCGAAGATCGTCGTTCAGGCATGGCGAATGGGTGACAGACGCCAGCTACGTGACGGGTCGAAGGTGTTTTTTCAAGAACGGGGGAACCATGTGAGGCTTCGACCATGAGGGTGAGTGTTGCTCACGACTTTTCCGACTTTCCCGCGGGTGGAAGGCTTTCACGGGCCAGCCTTTCTTCGTGCTCGTTGCCGTGAAACGTGTTCTGCTAGTTTGAATGTTATGCACGGAAAGAAGGTCAGATGTTTTTGTGTTACCGAGTTCGCAGCATGCTGAGGGCTGACCACCCTGTCCGCCACATTTTAGACTGTAACATGAAATCAGTAAAAAGGTGTAATTGTTGTTGTTTCTCAGTGCAACGAAACTACTATAGGGATATACAAATTTGGTCATTCAACATCGTAGCCATGTACGTGAAAGGAATGTTCATTTTCGATATGATCACTAATTTTTATTCTAGTACACTGATGCTTACTTGTCTTTATTTATCATTTATTTATTCATTCCCGTACATTCAAAATGTGTTAGTTTCAGTGATCCTGATATGGATAAAGACTGGTCTACTAAGGATTAACAGCAATTAATAATAAATTTGCTTGATTTATTTAACCACTAAGAGAACGTAATTTTTGTACTTAATATGATAGAACCAGGAGTGCATCTTCAATATTGACTAATTTCATGCACAATATCAGGTCGATAGGAAGATGTTTACATTGAGCAAATTTACATATAATCTGTATACATACCCATATTGCATATATTGAAAAAATTTACAAAATCTAGCAATGTGTAATAATGGAGAAACTATACTTCACATGTGGAACTGACCTTGGCAGGCTTAATTTGTGCGCCTGTACTATAGCAAATGCACCGATGCAAGTACCAATAGACGTTGTTGATAAGTAAATACAGGAGTTGACGTAATGTGATACAATTAAGCAACAGCAACAATGTAAAACAAAAGTATGCAGCCTTCAACCAACAGTGTCAGAAATTTTCATAGATTTTTAGATGTATTAAACTTCATCAGAAATATTAACTACTACTTTTCGGGATTAAATAAATAATAAAACTGTCGCCTGTATCTGGGTGACATAGAGGTGAATTTGTTAAGCACACGAACAAGTCACGCAACTTTGTTACAGCCCTGTGTTATTATTTCTACGTGTACTGCGTAGAAACCGAAAGCCCTGCTTTTAGTCGTATCTTGGAGAAGACTTGAAACTTCGTTCATAAACAGATTTTCGAAATAATTAAATTCTCAGTCAGATTATTGGCTTACAACGGCGTGCTCTATTGAAAGAGTCATAATGGAACTTTAATTTGATTAAAATAGCTACCCTATATAATTCCTGAACAGGGATACAGTGTCTACATGTGATATATTCACGATCTCCTAAACCTAGGCAATTATTTACATTACGTCGCAGCGGTGTGACATGTGCCTGCGATTATGAATGAAAATTTACAGGATACTGTGGAATTTAATTGTTATTATTATCAACACATTAGAGGCAATTATACTTTGAACATGAGTAGGATGTTATGGATGTTCGTGAACTATGGTCATGTAGAAATTAATGTTAATTCTTATTTATTTTTATAACAAAATTGAATTATTGTTTGAACTGAGTACATTGTTCAGGAAAAATATAATTATTATGTGTACAGCTAAAATTCGACACAAATATTTTTCATACGAGAATATTCAATTTTTGTTGTGACAACTGAGTAGATTTCAATATTGTTTGAAGCTGTTACGGATAGATTGCTGGAGTTCTTTAGAAAAATGCCGTTCACATTGTAAATATTAATTATAATTATAATCAAGCGATGCAGTGTGTTTTGAAAGCAAGCAAAGGAATAAAAAAGGAGCCCAGATATTATTATTTAAAAATACACCGATATTGGACCGTGTTCGCTGTTTGAAGTTCAATAAACGTGTGATCTCTGCATATTGAGTATTATTTTGCTGCAGAACAGATTGTTATCGTACAACGCAAAGGATGGCAATTACAATACAATTCAGGCTGTGTGTGTGCCATAAAGCTCATGATGCAAATAGTACATACATACATATAATTAGCCGCATTAAGCAAATACTGGGCATATGGTCGAAAATACACGACTTCTATTTCTTTATAAATACAATTTTGTGAAAGCCTAAATATAATTAACATTGCACTAATAATATTCCGAAGGAATGAGAAAGTTGACAAATTAAATGTTTTTTAGACGATCTGTATTATGACGATGTAGTAATATTTATTGTCGGAATAGACGTATTATTCATTTGCTTTAAAACATTAATTTATGTTTGATCCTTAAAAATAATTATTAAGTGACATCACGTCAGTGTTATCCATAAGTGAAATTTATATAAAGTGTTAACAAACAGTGTTCAGGATTTACGGGGTAGATAATGTTTTTTGAAATTCGTTAAATTCTAAACAATTGTTAAACAGAAAATTTTATTCACCTTATGTAATATTAATAACTGTATAATATAATAAACATGCAAATATACAGAGTGTTAAAAGAGTGTTCAGGTTTTGCAGAGTAAAGACTAACTCTCTAAACTCAATGAAATAATTTCTAATAAAAATGAGACGAAAAATGAATGTTACCCAATATAAAACAATTTTACATTGTAAAAATTCCTAAAAAAATTATTTATCACACAGATAATATTAAATTTTCGATCTATGTTTACTAGACACTTTTTATTCGGCTTGTTGAGTACTATGTACCGTGACAGTACCGAATACTTTTTCTATCACCTGCACATATTTGCATAACACGCTATTTAAATAAGCTTACACGACGAATTACGTATATGAACTGATTTTTTCCGTGATGGACGAAGTGCAAATGTTTAAGCAATTTAATATATCCAAGTGAGCGAAACGAATGTTACAATGAAATAAAATAAAAAAAAATTGGAGGTAAAGTGTATATTTGCTAAAGCCTCAGTTTGTCAACTGCATTAAAATATAAAATCAGTGAAACGTGTACATGAATATTTGAATAAATATCTGCAGTCTGGTGATAAGAGTATAGCTACTATTAGTTTCAGGGAATATCTAAACAGCTACCGTTACCACTGGTAAAGTTTTGTTAACGAACTCCGGAGGTTAAGGATCAACAAATTCGCTCGGGGTGAAATTTCGTCCGTGGTAATCTTTACGGGTTAATTGAGTCGAGAGGAAGCTTGCGAAAACTATTATCCCGATTTTCGCGCAATTGCGATTTCTACTGGGTTATCGTTTTCGTCCTGCAAAATCCTTGCACGTGTACCGGCCGCAAACCGATACCTGCTATTCATTAATTGCATAATATGATTCGTTGGCGATTGTTTCAACTGGAAAAACTCGGTCGAAATTACAATTCCGGGTGTGCAGTATTGAATCGCATACAGTTCGTCAGTTATTAATGATTAGCTACGTCGGTTTGCAATAAACGAGCCACTGGATCGATTTCTGGACATCCGATCCTCCAGCTATGGCGGTGGTAGATTGATGAAGAGGGA
Organism: Macropis europaea; assembly: GCA_916610135.2. Lineage (NCBI taxonomy): Eukaryota > Metazoa > Arthropoda > Insecta > Hymenoptera > Melittidae > Macropis > Macropis europaea. Next base: position 14,878,138 of record OU744345.1, on the reverse strand, counting down.
CGAAATGTAAACAAAACTTAAGATACTGGTTTCACGTTACCAAATAAGTGGTGAACGTCGAGTTTTCGCGGTAGAAGCTCCTTACTGTATTCGAAAGAAATTAGTTTAGAGTTAACATGTCCACTGCCATATTTTACTTATAAAATCGTTCACCAAGGACCACGTATTATTTTTAGTAGTCCTTTTCATCTTATTCATGAATAGTATAGACTGTATGTAAATTGGTCAAAATGGTAAAATGATATAATTATGAGTTTTACTACAAATTTCTTGTGTAAATTTCTATTGAACGTCACATGAAATCTGTTTTCTGAATCACAATTAATTTATTACGTCCTCTACGAATAATAATACTATCAACTAAATATGAATATTACGTAAATCCTAAGGAAATGTTCACATAATTTTATAATGCCTACTGATTATTTTTATTACATGTTTAACACGTTCCGTGTCACGTGGACCTGACACATGTCACGCAATGAATTTAATTAAATAAAATAGCTTCTCACCCTCATCATGTATTTAGTAAAATTAATGTTACAGCGATACTAAGCCACAGGAAGTGTTTCATGTAATAATTAAATATTTGCGTGTTTAACTGTGTATTTTATGCAAACCTACTTTCATGCGTCTGACCAGACACGGGATTTTTCACTGTGGCACGGAACGTGCTAATGCATTCAATGCTACAGTGGAACCTGCTATATCTAGTCAGACAGATTATAACGTCCTCTTTCCATACGTTGACTGCTACAGTGGAAACAGCAATCTTTGATCAGACAAAATATAAATTGCTGTTTTTATTATAAATCAAAGGAAAAGAAAATGTTTAGGTATTTAATCGAGGACATGCCTTTCTATGTCAGTGTTGCATCGACGTCAACGTGCTAAATACGAGTCGAGAAAGAAAACCAACATGTACTATTGAAACGTATAGGTGTTACCTTAAGTTATTACAATGTCAGTATTGTCCAAAATTAAATAAGAATTGCTAGTTATTTAATTAAACAAAATTTCAGATGCCAAGTCTAATAATGTTCATGTGTGCATGTTGCATATTCATAATGTGATGTACAGTATAATAACATTTAATGTACCTGAGTATGCTAGTAAGCATATGCAGTTTTTCTACATTATTAACAACATCTCTTTTACCAAATTTAGGTCTAATATATTTAGAACGTAGTTGTAACTTTACTTAAAAGTATGCCCTTTATTGAATCGCATACCTCGTTTATTATCTGTCACGACACATTTTCTACATAAGTTTTATGTACTAATATATACATTCTTTTTTTTACATTTTTCTAAACTCTCTTATGGACATATTTATCTAAATTTACAATATCTCTAAATCATGACTTGCTGTACCTACACTAAAAAGAAGTACGTACCTGTTAATTGAAATAAATTAAATTAATTATTGAATTGAAGAATAAAGAAAAGGTTGTTCACTTACACTGAGCTTCAACCTACACTATACCTATAACGATAGTCTCTTGCCGTATTACAAACAAATACAACTTTTTTCATGCGACACGAAAACTTCTGCGGCTCGCTTCGGGCAACTTTAGGAAGCGGCGGGGTTGAATCTTTCGCAATAAACGAGCCGCCGCTTCGGAGACTTCACGTTCTTCAGGACACGCAAACACTCGTGTAATTTCGTGACTCGTTGGCTAATCTCGCGAGAAGTTTTTCCCGGATAACGAAGTATCCCGAAAGATGAGCACCGCGATAAGTCGGGCGAACTCCGGATTCCGGCTGGTCGGTTTGTAAATTAAAGTCGAAACTTCAGAAACAGCGGCGCGTAATCCGGCTAATCGCGTTATTAATACGAAGACGGGGACAATAGCGTTGATAATATCGAGGCACGATTCAATTTCGTCGAGACGAGAGCGGAGCAGCTCAGGATGGTCGAAATCGGTCGTGTCTCGTCGACGGATCGCGTACAACCGGAAAGTTTGCTTCCACTTCCTCCTTTGAGACAGATAGAAAGAGAGAGAGAGAGAGAGAGAGAGAGAGAGCAGCTTCTTTTCCGTGTTTCGTTTACCGACGAAACTCCGCGAAATTTGATTAACAATCATCCCCCGCTGCCACGAAGAAGCAAACCCTTAATTAAAAGATTGACCGGGTGTAACTAGCGCCCTGGGTATACGGTTCATCGAAGCTTCCATTCGCCTGAAAACTCTCGAAGAGCTTAATTAACCGACCGCGTGAACGTGATCCTCCGTGGGAATTCGAAGCACGAAATTTTTCGACCGCGTCAAAGCTCGGCTTCGCTTGACGAATCCGTAAAGAAAGGCCAAATGGAGAAACGGTTGATGTTTGACTGGCACGGGTGAGCTTTTCGAGCTTGAGGGAAACCACTTCTGAATTCCGGGAACCATGAATCGATTCAGTGATCTCTAAAGCAACGTATATGTACACTGCCGGCCTAAAGTTTAGAATCGGTATGTGAATGAAGAGAAACAGGATTTTTTTAAATCAAAATGAACGCATTTAACTTGTCGAGCCGGTAATTATTCACCGGTCATTCGGCCGCGCAGGCGGTCATTTATTTGGGTGAATTTAGCAAGCCTTGCAGGGACTTTAAAATTTTATAAAACGAAAACTACTTATTCGATTCGGTTCAAATTTTTAAGGAATATTAATAAAATAGGAGACATCGATTTAATATATTTATTTTATATCTAATTTGTTAATAAAGAATATTACGAATTTTGAACTGGATGCAACAATTTAAAACATCGTTCAAAACAAAGTGTAAACATCAGTAAATTGTCTCCGTTCTCTTATTATTTTTTATACACGCAACACATCTGTGTTGAGGTCTTGCTTCTTTACCTGTTGGAGGTATCTTTTCGACCGACTTGGTGCCGCCATTTTGCGAGGAAAAATAAGTCATTATTTGTTTTGTACTTTATAGTGCAATGGTTCAAAGAATATAGTTTTTCTTGCCAAATTGATCTTAAATAAGCTTTACTCAGTACATATACCACAATACGTACAACTTAACATTTAATGTATTAGGTTGAGTCATGAATAACTTACAGTTTGTCTTCTTTAATTTATTAAATAATTCGTAAAAGAATATTTCCTGTTGCTTCTGCAGCATGTCTAAGTTTCAGGGCTGTTCAATTTCTGATATGAAACGAAGAACAATTGCATAGTTAAACCATTTGAATTTTTAAGAATAAAAAATCTATTATATGTCGGAAGTTATTTGTGAGTCGACCCAAAATTACAGATAAACATGAAAAACAATTTTTTGCAAAGAAATAGGTATTTTTTCAAACTGTTCTTCCGTCGAAAAAGTCGTCCTTACTTTTAATAACAGCCTTACGTATTCTGAGCACCCTGGAAAAGAGTTTTTCTCGGAAAACAAAATGTCTTTTTGGGCAGTAAAAAAGCTCATGACAAGCCTTGCCTTAAAATGCGGTTTATGACTTACATAAGAGTACTTCGGATATAAGAAAATGCTAAAATGTAGCAACCATAACAGGTAAAAGGGCCGAAGCAGGAAAAGCCCACGAAGCGACGCTCGACACCAGCTAATTTTCCCGACCGTTGATTGGTCGCAAGCTAGCATCCGAAAAGCGTATAAATTATGCACACCAGCGTTCAATATTCATTCGTTGTACATCACTCTTAACTGCAACGTTACTTTGCTACTCTGTGTCGTCAAGCTTGAGGAACAACACTCGTCGATAAATCCATACACTTCCTGACAAAAGTTGGGAAACAAAGTGGATGTTTGGGAACTATTGTATATTCTTTATCATCTGAGTTCCATAGGCTAGAAATAAAAATAGCACAAAAAGATAACATTTCATACATCAACATGGAATATGTGTTTTTTCAAATATACTTTTACAAAGGCTGCAATTAATATTGAGCCGAAGAGACCAAACAATGTCTTTATGACAAAAGTTACGAAAAATATGTTGTTTAAATTATGGAACCACTTTTAACAAAAACAGCGGAATGTAAATGTATATAGTTTTCGTGATAGTCCAGTAAGATGTTGAAAAACCCTTGGATTTACCTGTATGGTACCTGCGAGGCACAGACTCGATTAACACGTTGAATGCCGCAGTGGAAACCGCCGTACCTAGTCAGACGCATTATGTTCTGCTGTTTTAATACTGTGACTGCCATGTCGCTCATATATGGTTGACGCTACGACTCAATCATTACTTACTTAATCATGTGTAGCATTAATAAACATATCTAACAGGTCTGGTAGAACCAATAGGAAGATCATAAGATTTAACATTCTTGATTAAAAACCGTATTATTTTGGGGTATATTCATTCTGTATAAAAACGTAGAAAGTTTGCAGCTTTTAGCTGACACAACGTGGCAGCCAAAGGGTTAAAAATAAATCGCGAAGGAAAAAAATATTTCATGATTTGAACGTACAGTACTTACTTTATATTATTATTATTCTTATTTATGTTGCATGAGAAGCAGCTCTATTCCATTTTGACTTGAATGTTTTGATTTCTACCTTCTACTTCGTTATAAATAGACTGCGCATGTTTATTCAATTTAATACATCCAAGTCTGTGCATGGACGTTTAATAACTTAGCAAAATAAGAATAACATATTTTGCACACCTCAAGCAGCAAATACAGTCTTGTTAAAATTTCGTCTCTGTAACTGTATTAACATAAGAAATATAGGTGTAAAAATGTATATTTGCATAAACATCCGCAGTCTAGTTATAAATATTCGTTCTGAAGCTATTCGTTTGAAAAATTTATAATCTATAGAACATGTATTTACTATACGTCACATTTTTTTTTGTGTATCTCAACATATAAAGTAATTATGTATATATTTATACACCAAAGTTCTTGAATGGCTGCCTTGTTCCTCAACTTTTGTCTGTGAGTGTATTTCATCGGAGTAACAGCTTCATTCTTCCACTTTCGAGCTATTCACACAAATTTAATTAGGCATACCGCGGATATCTCGTTCGAAAACGAACAGATCACGGTACGTAGCAACGGCGACGTGGATGGCTAGTTTGAAAACAGCCGAGAGATTCCACGATGATGGTCGTGTTATTACTCATTCGGGAAACGGCGGTGGCGGGTTCACCGGGTCTCTTGTAAGTCATTTCAAACAATTTTCTTGCACGCCCATAAACTTGGTCGGCTGCAGGCGACCCGTAAATATTCCGGGTCCCCTGAAAATATAATGGAACGAGTCTCGCAGCGGGACAAACAATTTCCACGAGCTTCCTTTGATCTACGCGTCGATAACGGTCCGGGGAAAATAGCCGACGACGTTCTTTCTCGCCGGCAGATCACTGCGAATCTGTTTTTCCGCCAATAACGAGCAGCATTTATTCGCCGTGTTACCTTAAGAATATCCAGACTCGTTTGTGCGAAGAATAGGACGTTTAAAAGTTTTTTTCGAAGCGTACAATGGTCAGCAGAATATGCAAAAAGGGTATGCATATATGCAGACGAGCAGCAGAAAGATTGGAAGTACAGAGTTCCACGTTTGGCTGGAAGTGCATCGAGGACCCAGATTTTCCAGCCAACCGTGCTAGGGAAAGTTGTCATCGCCTGCTCGAGCACAATATTTACGACCCTAGCTCGAGAACCGATACGCTGGAAGAGCGAGAGAGAGAGAGAGAGAGAGAGAGAGAGAGAGAGAGAACAACAAAAAGTATACGGCTACTCTACTATGTTTCTCTTGTTTTAGAAATTTACAAACCGCTTAAGAAAAAACAATTTTAATTAAAAATTTTTTAATTTTGAGGCCACTTTTATACGACGTGGTCTTGCTTCTACAGTACGGAAAAAATACCAGACATTGTCGCAGAGTAATTTGTTCCCAAAAATGATTCTTTTAATAACATTATAACGGGTGAAGTGTTGCTTTGAAAAAGTATTACATTCTATATGCATTACTACGATTATGTAGATATTATTTTTCTTACAGAATATTAATACGTGGAAATTTTACAACAGTGTCACTGTTTTCAATCATTTTGTCATTCGTGTATGTCTTAAAATTGATACTTATTAAATAGTAGACAGTTTTGTTTGTTATCTCTGAAATACTTGTTCAATGTAGAATTATTTGAAACATGTATAATGGTATACTTTATTTCCGTTCAATCGTCCTTGAAAGGGGTGAGATCAACCCTTGCGTAAGAGGAAATGACCTTGAACGATCTACTATCAACAGGCAACCAATATGCGTTTACTGAACACTCTGTAACAACTTAAGAAAGGACGCTGCTGGTTCGAGCAAAAAGTTATGAAAGAATAAATGTTACTGCAACCTAACTACAAAGAAATAATTAATTTCTGCGAAATGTTAACTGAAATAAATGTAAGGAGTATTCGTGTAGCACATTTCCGCTAAACTGTAATATTTATCTCGTGCATATAATTTATATAAATAGTGAAAGCAATTCGGTTATTGAACTCTCTATAATACGCCTCAAATGTGTCGAAATTTACACACAGAAAAATTTGTTTCATTCAGGTGAGTGGTCACTAACGACTTCACTGCTGCTGCGACCACAACAAAATAGCTGTTTTTCAGAAATTTTTTGCAAGAAAACTGCCAGAGCTATTGAAATGAAACTTGGAACATTTATTACTCATACTTTGAGTTACGCGTACAATTTTTTCTATAGCAAAATGCAGTGCTCTTTTTGTGTCGAGTGTACCACATGTGACCCTTGCACGACAGGAGGGGTTTCCCTTGTGCAGAATTTCTTTCAGTTAAATGCTCACAGCGACGCTAATTTTTCAAATTTCGAAATATCCTTTCAGTAATGTATCGTCAGGGTTACAAGATGTCTGAAAATGAAATAAAACGAAAGTTTTTAAATTTCAAAATATCGTTTGAATAATATATTCTCAGGATTTCAAGATGTCCAAAAATGAAATGAAACGAAAATTTTCGAATTTCAAAATATCCTTTCTATGATATATTTTCAGGGTCTCAAGATGTCCGAAAATGAAATGAATCAAAAGTTTTCCAATTTCAAAATATCCTTTCAGTAATATATATCCAGGGTTTCAAGCTTACCAAAAATGTAAAAAAATAAATATGACCAAATCTATAACTATCTTAGGTGAAAGGCTCCTTGAAACAAACTTTCAGCAATAAAAATAGCAATAATACGGTTACAATACAAAAATGAAATTATGTTCCATACAATTATTGATTCGCGATATCGTGTTAGGGCGTTCGCGGAAGTAGCATGAAGGAAATTTGCTGAGAGAACGTATTTCGTTTTCGATGAAACGAAAATTGTGTTCGCGTTCCCCTTTGTGTCGGCCTCCTTTGACGTTCTCGTTGCTCAGGACCTTCGGATTTGAATAGGATCCAAGAAAATCGCACCATTTTCGCCGCTTTGTGCGCCGACCCCCTTCCCCTCCCGCGAGGATGCAACGATGGCTCTTTAATTATCTAAATGACGCGTAGACTGGAATATCAAAGTTTATTGCCTCGCATTATACGTTGTTAGTATATCGCAGGAGTCGTATCCGCGAACATTCAGTACACGAGCCCGAGTATTTATGAACGTTCATTGCATATTGCAGTGAAATATCTTCGCGTACGACTGGTTAGTAATTGTAATTTAAAACCAACGTCACGTAATAATTTTCCTATGTAAATGATCCTTACTGAAAGGAAGATGAAAAAATATTTTAATTCATTTCTAAATGTTACAGGGAAAAGTTAATTACACCGAGAAGTTAATTACAGTATGACCTCGATTATCCGAACTACAATTGGTAACAGGATGACTCGCTTTGTAACTACGTTTCGCATAAAAATGATAATTTTATTTTAGAATGTAAAATATCCACTACTGTGAAATTACGTACGCAATGTCACTGATTATTACTTCAGCTTACGGCAGGCATAGGATGACCAATTTTCAGATGTCAGGTGTTCGGATAATTGAAGTTCTACTGTACTATAAAATGCTCCTATGCATCACTTTAGACACGCCCAACTATTTCGTTCACCAATCTACACCTCTAGATTCTGGGAATTCAGATCCACTGTATAGAATTTGTAATTTAGCCAATAGTTACAGCGTTATATTGGACTTTTTTTTTCGGCTCTCCTGATACTTTCAAAAACAGTGTCTATAGATCGCTAGGTCAGTTTATGAACACTCAAACTGCGTTAATTTAGCATTTCACTATTACTGTAGTATGTCTAAAATGAGTTATTAGTCTGTGCTGTAACAGTCTTTTTGATGAAATAAATTAAATTATATAAAATAAAATTATTAATTATCGTAACTATACCAAAGGTTTGGTAGAGAGTGTAACCATACGGTGGTCTTTGGGTCTTTTTCGACTCATCGCATCTTCATTTATTTAAACAACTTTCGCAATTATGAGAAAACTCCAATGAAATTGCTATTAACGTGTTTTTCTTTCTTTTTGTAATGTGTTTCTAAACGTATTAAGAGCATCTTCGAGGACTTCTGTGTTACCAAATCTTTTTCCACGAAGGAGATTACTCTGGCTCCGAAATAAATGATAGTTAGAAGGGGAAATATCTGAAGGATATGGAGGATGAGATAAAACTTCCCATGACAACTCTCTCAGTTTCTAAAATGTCGCCTTTGCTACATGTGGTTTTGCTTATCATACTGCAAGATCATACTCTTTACCAGAGCTGGTCGAACATAAATTTCTCTTTTCTACATCAATCGTAAAGAAACAAAATGTTTAAGTATTCAATATTGTACATGCGTATCTATATTAATGTTGCAGTATTAAATTTGCTCAGAATATAGTAAAAATCAGTAATTATTTAATTAAATGAGATTTAAGGCGCCGGTCATCGATGACCACCCTGATAGTTATCGCGTTAAACGGACCAGTTGAATTGAATAAATATCTCCTGTTACGGTCTCGTTAGCTGGAAGCAATTTTCAATGAATAACTCCTTTCCTAACCCACCATGCGCACAATATGATCTTCCTTAGGTACCATTTTTGTTTTGAAATGACTGCAGCGGTTTCTGCGATGTCTATCCACTGTCTCCTGCGAGAAACGTTCTCGTGCAGTATCCACTTCTCATCCTCCGTAACAAGTCTGTCCAGAAAAGGTTCAATTTTCCGTCTGGACAACGAGGAAGCAAGGACAGTTATTCGAACTTCCTTTGTTATACTCATAAAGCATACAATGCCTTATGTGCATCTTGCTTACGTTCTCCGTTTCACAGTAAAAATTTTGAGTGTTCGTTCTGGATATAATTAGAAGACTGTGTGGATATAATTAGAAGACTCACTTACACTGGAATAGCATACATTAATATGTTGACTGCGTGGAGAGGCTTAACATTTTATTTAAATAAATAATTATTGATTTTATTAAAATTTTGAATATAATTAATATTGCAATCAGAATAGAAGATCAAGACTGTGCAATTAAATAGTTACAGTTTTTTTTTCTTCGTGATACGTGTTTGAAATGAAGTATTACAGTATGTCTGATCAGATATGGGATTTTTCACTGTAGCATCTAATGCATTAAAACAAGCACAGTCGGAGTGCGTTACAAAGGGCTCCTAAGCAATGCGTGAAATTCTCCTGTTCTTATTTGAAAATATTTCTCGAGTACCCTGTTTCACCTGTTGACTGCATTTTTCACACCTAATTACTATTGAAGGATTTCGAAAATTGTTTAAAAAAATTACATAATTTTGTTAGGGTATATAATTCTTATTGGTCATCCTAAATATTATTTAACAATTTTAAAAATGATTTAAAATAATTTAATAATAGTTTGGGGTATATAATTTTCGTTGGTCACCCTAAGTCTTATTTACTACTTTTTTAAATTATTTAGAATAATTTAATAATTCTGTGGTGGTATTCAATTTTCATTATTCTGTAACCGTTTATTTTCTGTAAGAGCAGTTTTATGAATTTTTTAGCAATAAAGACGATTCAAAGAAATACGTACAAATAAATGAATATGAATAATCATGCTTCGAGTGGGTCACTAGGGCTCCTAAAGAATATGCAGTCTATCAAAATTGCCTGATACACAAGTAGAAAAAGAACAAAACTTTGTTGCATATGTAGAAAGTACGTCCTTCAAGAAAAGAACATACTTCTGCTATCATTTACCATAAATGTACGAACCAATCTTAGCCAATATTTATTAAATTACACTATAATCTAGCAGATTAACGTAGTTATATTATTGAATTTTAACTCCAAGTCAATTTGACCCAAATGGTTCCAACGTAACAGCTATTCGAACCGCGCACAAGGGTTTTAAAAAATTTCAAATGAGATTTGCATAAAAATTGTCCCGTGTCATACGTGAGTCGGAGGTTACTGAACCTATTAATCCTCGTAATTAATATTTTAACTTGATGAAGCTCCGGGGGGCGGTTCATAATAGTTTTACGACGAGCTCGGTCGAAAACGTGGAGCTGTCGAATCTCCCGTTCCCATCGTTGAGGAGAATTCGATTTCCGCTTCTTGTTCGCGCGCGCATCGAATCCGGGAACGACAATCAATCAGCGTGATAATTAATGATGCCCATTCCTAATTATCCATGTCCCCGTTGATTAGTATCCGTGCTTTCCATTCGATCGAACCGATTCGACGCTGTAGAATCAGCACCTTGCGCACCAACGGGACACCTTAAATGGCCTTTGAGCCCATAAATTTATGGCGAACGACGCCGTAAGCTCGCAGGAAAAATCTGAGCTGCGACCTTTCGATTTCATTGCACTCCAACAGAACAGCATAAACGTAAAATCACTTTCCTATAAACCCGTGTTAATGTATATTAAAAATTTCTTTTAAGACACAGAGAGATGTGTAATTGTAAGTCATACTAATGTCATTAACCCTTTGAACTTCTTTGTCGAGTGTGACTCGACATCGATTCTATTCACAGGTACTCCCATGTTGAGTCACACTCAACATTTTTAAATTGTCAGTTTAAATATGTATTATATTTCCCAATATTTTTTTTAACACAAACATCAGATCTTGCAAAGCAAAGTTCTAATGCTATTTTGAATATGTTTAGTAAAAAAAGTTGTTTAAATTGGTATCTATCAACCGACTGTCTTTTGAAGTACATTTCAAATAAAACACTTAAAATAATAGGGAGTTATTGAAAATAAAAATAAAAACACATGAGGAGTTCAAAGGGTTAATAGATAAATTAAACAAACAGAACGAACGATAATAGAGTCACTCAAAGGCCAAACTGATCAACTCCATAAAATGAAAAGTACGGAAAAGTGATGAAGTTACAAACATCCATGTACCCGGGTAATGAAATTGAGAAATTTACTAAAACTGGAGTTGATCAGTTTGGTTTTTTAGTGCGCAATAATTTTTACGTTCAAGGTGATTTCTTTGAGTTTCTAATGTGGTTGATATTTTTCGTTGCAGTAACGACATATTTTTATTGCTATGCGGTTGCAGCTGAGGATAAATCGATTTCGAAGTACATGTTTCGAAATCGTGAACGTGGAAATCCACGTTGAGATCTCTTACGAGATTTTCCTCTCATGAGACAAAAATCTCTGCAACAACTCAATGTAAATATATGTACGTACATACAACGTGTGTATGTGTGCGTCAAGATTTTTGTCTCATGAGAGGAGAATCTCATGAAATATCGCATCATGGGTCTCCATCTAAAGAATTTATTCTTGCTTCCATAAAGTGTTTTGCATAACTATGTTATTATTTTGTTGCATCGATTCCATTTAATTTTTTCTAATAGCTAAATTATTTTATAGTGAATACTTGTGATTTTATTTAGCCCGCCATGACTAATTAATTTTTATATAGACATTGAATTTATTGTATTTGAAAATAGAAATTATATAACAATTTGAAAGTGTATCATTATTCTCTCGCAGAGTGTACTATTGGTCTCGTTGCAAATTCTCGAAAGTGCAATTAAGTGTATAAACAAACAGTATATATCCAGTGGAACGTATCGGTATACTGAACTTTACCAGATTAGTGAGACCAGAGCAGTTGTTTACACTATTAATTCAGCAAAACCTTGTTTATTCGAACTAATTGCTGTACACGCTGATCGAGTAATCGAATTTTTCGAATAATCAAATGATTTGATTTTCATACGACAAATGATGTTTATAGCACAGTAAAGCGTTCATTTGATTTTATAGAGTCACTCACAAATACCTCTATTTAAATTTTTATTATATTTGCAGATTTTATACGTTTCTGTGTGCAAATTGATGAATTTTCACTGAAATTTATAATTCCATTTCTGCGTTGTTTAATGTCATATTGTATTCATTTTCTTATTTAATATTCAACTACAGTTTCGTGAATTGAACGTAACATACATTGTTTATTCCCTTTTATTTCCAATAATTGATTGTCTGAATTATCGTTACATGAATAATTAAGGTCCAACTGTAATTTTGAACAAGAAAAATAATTTCCATAATTTTTTTTATACTGAAAAATATGGATATGGAACTTCTTTCTAATATGTGAATAATTATGATTTGGTACTACTCAAGAAAGTATTAGGTCATTCCATAAGTAATTTTGTTTTTAAATATAATTTCATCAAACATAAACAAATTAAACACTGCAGTTATTTTTAATTACCAAGATACTGAATATTAATTTTGGTGACCTTGTTCAACTGCTTCAACAATTCTCTCGTTCCATCATCAATCAGTCTCTTTTGTTTTAAGACAGTTAATTTCTGGTTTATTTCAACCGATTAGTACCATTGAATTTTTTGTCAGATAAAAAATCTGTCGAGATACCAAAATAGGTAGCCGTTAATTAATTTCGAGTGTGACAAACACCATCACGATATTTTTCCACTAAAATTACATCTCATTTTCAAAATTGTTAACAACTGGTCTTTGCTGTCGCAGTCCAAATGTTCATCGAAAAATTCTCAAAAAAGTAGATCCCTCACATTTTACCACAATCACAGTACAATTTTTACAAAACAAAATCGGTTGGTATATGCATATTTATTGAACATATGTTTTATAAAATAGGGAACGACATTACTCGTAGGCTGACCCGGTAGATTCAAAAAAATTTTCACTGCAACTTTTTCCGGATTTTTCACAGAATACGTAGAAATTACGGACTAACGGAAAACGGAATAACGATGGGAGGAAATCTCGCGCGAGACGACGCGTTGGAAATATTTTTGTGTTTTTTCTTCTTTCGTTTTCATTTGAAACTGAACGTGACGAGCGTATGAGCAAGAAACACCCTTAATGATACATGGAACCGCGATCATTTGAATTTCAAGCGCAGATACGCCTCGGAGTATGTTAATGCAGGCGTTATAAATAATCGCGGTCCCCGTCATTTGCATTTTTATTGTAAGAGTTCTGGGGAATTTGTTCGGCAGCCGACTTCGAACTTTTCAGACGTTCATTGTTATTTAAAACGGCTGAGAATACCGAGGGTCGAGGAATGGCCGATGCGAAGAATGGTCGAAACATTTCGCGCGTTTCGATGTTGTTGAGGACTCTTAATAAAATTATGCAGTGTTCAAAACAATTAGAGGACCATGTATTTAAATGACTTATTGTTCGTTAACCCATTTCTTCCCAACGTTGCATATACGCCACATCTAAGAAAATATTCTTTTCCTACCAAGTTTCTTCATCAATAGAAATGATTCTCTCAGCCTTATTAGAGACTGCATTGTACTATACATCAATATTTTTTTCGATATATTTCCATTCTTGCTATTTGTTTTACCATTTTTTGAATATTACTCAAATACTTTCTTAGATATTGCATATACGCAATATTGGGAAGAAATGGGTTAGATTGTCAGATACTATAACCGCTTCAAATATTACATACAATACACATGGAACGACAATGTTAAAATATGAGATATAGAATATATCTGTCATTACTGATATTTGACACATTGTTAAAAATTGCTAAACTCCTTGAGTCTCTAATACTGGGTAGGATCATTAATACCTTGAGTGCCACAGTGAAAACAGCCATATCCAGTCAGACACGACACAATTTACTGTTTCTAATTTAAATCGCGAAGAAAAAATATATTTAATTACTCAATCGTGTTCTAGTGTCCCTAAATTACCGTTACAGTCTGAAGTTTGGTCAGAATTCTGTCACAATCAATAGTTATTCAATTAAATTAAATTTGTGGTGTGGTCACCGGTGACCGATACAGCATTCAACGTGTTAACAACTTTCGATTTATGTTTTTATTGGTGATTTATTAAAGTATGATTAATGTTGCTTCTGAAGAGTGTTTAAGGAATTCTTCAAACACGATACAAAGATCAGTAGTCCTGATAAACTATTTCAATTTTTCGAAAGGAAAAAGTGTTATGCGTCTGAAGTTATTTATAACTCATTTTCTAGAACATGTATCATCCAAAAAATATTTTACAGTACTTTCATCGTAGCATATGTTTCAAACTTAATAAGATCAATCCAGACACCTCGACATTTCTGAGGTTATAAGAATATATTGCAATTCACAGTCTAATTTAATTTGTTAACCATAGAATATCTGGTTAACCCTTTGAACCCCTAATTTTTTTTTAATTTTCTTTTTAATAATTCCCTATTATTTTAACTGTTTTATTTAAAGTGTACTTCAAAAGACACTTGGCTGATAGGGAACAATCAGGCGCAAACAATCATGTACCTGAACACTCCAAGGACTCTTTTTGTTACAAAAAAGGGCCAAATACGTGTACTATTGCTTATCTAGGTAAAAAAAATATTGCGAAATATAATACATGTTTAAACTGGCAATTTAAAAATGTCGAGCGTGACTCGACATAGGAGTACCTGTGAATAAAATCGATGTTCAGTCACACTCGACAAAGGAGTTGAAAGGGTTGAAGGTGTTCGAACTTTTCCGTGATTCACCGAAACTACAATTCTACCAAAGGAATATTTGAAAAAAACTCTGCTTTCACTACGAAAAATTCGGATTACATATTTTCGACTCTACTGCAACCGATATCCGACGTAATAACTACCGATCGGTGGGATGCAATATTTGGAGGCATAAGCTAATCGATCGCTAATACGATGTCCATCTCGGTCCGGCTGTTCCCAAAATAATGCTCGAAATTCACGCGTACGCCGCGCATTTTCGTAATCCGCTTACAATTTCGGTGAACTGGGTCGACGAAAATTATACGTTGCTGTATTCTCGCTCCGCCGTGTAACAACGGAAAATAAATCAATGCCCGATGAACGTTGACGAATCCCGGACGGTACAACGGGCCGGAAAATAAAAATTATCCGATTAACGAAAGCGACGAACGATCGTTGGAAATACGCTCGCGCGATATCGGGCCCATGTTAACGTGGCCCGTTATCAATAACGTTAGGAAACGTTGTCGGGTAACGTTTGTTCAACAGCGAACGTTGGCTCGCAAGCGAGCGTCCACGCGGAAGATTATTGTTCGTGAACAAATGTTTGGAAATCTGAAATGTTTATCATAGCGATAAAGCATCGACGCACAGATCGCCTCGTGGCAACGAGAAACCAAGCGAAAAATTGTAATCGCATCTTAGCCGATCAATGGTAAACGACGTAAATTTGCACTTCTAATTTTTCACACGACTAAGCAGCAGAGGAAAATATTTTTCTATTCTGAATAGGCATGAAAGTTAAATATTATTGACACGTTTTACAATGACGAGTTACACTCGTGGCACAGAATATGATCCATATGTCGCAGGCACGAGTTTCACTCGTGTATCGATTTTTTGAATATTTGCAGTATAGTACAGCATTCGATAACGTTGGTGATCTTGATTGCCCTAGAATACCTCGAATCATTATTTTATTGAACACGTTTCTGCTTTTAATATTGTAAGTAGTATTTAAAATAATTATATTGTTTGAAAGTTGTAGATTTGAATGATTATGAGGATGTAATAGATGAAGAAGATAATATAGATGAAACAGGAAGCGAGAAACAGAAAACGAGCAAAGGCTACAAAAACAATCCATTATAGGGTAGGTGTACCATTTGTGACCACTGCACCATTTGTGGCCACTGGTTCATTTATTCCGATATTGGCAATTAATGCTGTTTTTGTACTGCAAATATTGTATTATTTGTTCAGCAATAAGCATTTGTAATTAATTAAAAGCTATAATTCTTACCATGGGTCTCTCATATTACCAATTATACAAGTAGCCAGAAATGGAAAGCTGGCTGATCAAAAATGGTACTCTTGTGACCACAAATGGCGCAAGAAGGTCTTGCATGATAATGTAATGATGTTTTAAATAATAATGTTTAAAACATTGTTCGACTTGGTTGAACGGTTGTTCAGATTGGCTGTAAAGACTTCAATACAAATGTTATTTACTAATATTGAAAGCAACGTGAAATAGGTAACAATATATTTTTTCTCTAACACTAGAACTACCAAGGTAGTCAAAATGACTGGTTTGCAATTTTACTGTGTATGATTTATTTATGAAGCTTACAGCTAAAAAGAAATAATAAATAAACATTGTCGGTGTCATTTAGATCGCTTCGATGAAATAGGTGCACTTTAATCGTTGCTAGGTCTAGCGTTAAAGAGTGCCTTCATCCCCAAGAACGGTCTGACAATAGCCCGAACACCTGTGCAAACCAGCAGAGCTTCAAAAAAGAAAAAACAGAATTTTCCAATTATCGAAACTCCCCTGTAAGTACCTTTCCCCGCTAACATCGACTGGCAAGCAAAAAATGAATTTGTAACATACGACAGAAGTATGATAATCAGCTGTCGATACCCGTAGAATCTGCTGATATGGTAATTTCGATGGGAACACGCGCAGGGTGCAATTACTCCACGGAAAAGAGATCGAATTATCGAAAGAAGGGTTTATCCCTGGCCCTGGAACCGAGACGATCGGTTCGCGTAGATTTGCATGTTTAATGCAATCACGCTAATCGATGAAAAAGTTTTCGTTGGCACGAACGATTCGAGGGAACGGGGGAACGATCCGCGAGCAGAAGGGTAAAGGATTGCAAGAGGAACGCCGTGGTATTTGGAGGCTGCTAAGCATCCCATAACCGACGCGAATGCTTCAAGTCGACGGCGACGGAACTTTTCGGAATATTCACGTTGCAACCGCCGGCGAACCGGCAACATTTAAATTCATGGCAATCAGATCCGATTGAAAAGTTCGACGCGTCCTCAACTTTTGGCCAGTTATCGCGGCGGGACGTGAAAGAAATGACGAGGAACGTGGCAAGTATGTCTGACGTGTATCTTCGACGCGTTAGAGGCTAACAGGGCCATGATAACGGCGTCCATCGATTTCGAAGAGATTTTCTTCTGATGTGTGCGGAAGACGAATGAGTGGATCCGTGTTTGAACATTTTTGTCAGTGGACAGTGTTTGCAGAGATATCTGGAGTGTACAGGGCGAGTCACACAACAGGAGCGGTATATAACTCGAATTTGGTTCGAAATAAAAAAAGCTGTAGAAGAAAAAATTGAATGGTATAAGAATGACTATTTTTCTATAAGCTCGGTTTCTTTATGAGTGCATCGACGCGCCTAAAAACGCAAATGTATTGTTTTTTTTTAATGGAAACGCAATTTTTTTACGTGGATCGGTTTTCCGGAACGTTCTGCATAAAAAAGTATTAGGATACAATGTTAAAGAATGAACATTTCGAGAGATACTTCAAGTTTTTAAATGTAAAGTATGCCTTGTTATAGGAGATATTCAAATGTTCCACTGGAACAGTTGTTTTGTCGAATATCTAGGAATTTATTAGGTGTGGACAGAAAATAAATATTATTGTTCACCGTGCAAGGTACCACTCATTCCATATTCAATTGAATAAGTGTCAGTATCTACCAATAATTAAATCCCTAAAGGTGTAGATCCGCGATGAGATATTTAATGAGATTTTCTTCTCATGACACAAAAATCTGTACATGTACATATTTATGTACATTGTGTATAGATATATACATATTTAGATTTAGTTGTTGCTAAGATTTTTATCTCATGAGAGGAAAGTCGCATGAAATATCTCATTGTGCATCTAAACATTCAAAGTCCCATTTTTCGTTCCGGTTTATGTTTTTCCAAACTTATCGCTATTGAATTGATAGTATCAAGAATCAAATCTTGTATTTATCCTGAGTATACCAATTGAAATCATTTTGAGCAACTAAGGGTGTAGTTATAGTCCTTGTGCCAGCCACCCCAATGAATCGTTATAATTGTGGGGCTTGTTTCGTTTACTTACATCAGTAATGACCACGGGAGCTGCGGCTTTCCCCCACTCTAGTTACGTTCCCCTCGTTTCAGTTCGCTCCTCGTTCTCCCTCGGTCAATTGTCGACCCTGATCACAGCCTATATGAGGGGAATGCACCCAGAGTGGGGGAAGGCCGTGCTCCCGTGGCCATCACTGTCTTAACTAAATTGTAACTGCAGAATTTGTCCCACCCACTGAAATAAATCGTACCCACAGATTTTCTATCTGCCGTATCCAGCGAAACAAAAAGTTCTACATTTCTGAGCACGATATTCTCCGAATTTAAGATCTTTCGCGGTTCTCAAATCCCGCGTGGGAAAGATTGTTCTTCCGGGCTTCCGGAATTGGATTCGACGCGTTCGTTCGAGAGCAAGGCTTAACGAGACGAGACGAGTTTCAACTCGTCGCACCGTTCTCCACCGTTAGAATTTTCCTCGTAACTCTTCCTTCCCGCTTAAACGAATAGGGGATCTAATTGTATGCGGTTGCGCGGAAATATTTCCGCACAAGAAGCGAAGAACCGAGAGAGAGGGACGTGGTCGCGCAAAGGAGAAACTAATAGCGAACGAGAGTAACGAGGAAATGTAATATCCACGTGGAATTTCATTTTTAATATCGCGCCGCAGAAACTTGATCGGAAACTTTACAAATTTTCCCAAAATAATACCGCAAAACTGAAAGTAAACATTGCAAATATTTTGAGAACTCATTTTCGGAATAAAGCACGGCGTGTGAACTGCACACACAATGTAATTTTTATTAGGTTGTACCGTATGAAATTGTCGTTTTTTAAAAGCAACTCAATAAACAAAGGGAACGGAGCACCTTAATGGCAAAATAACTTCAGTATAGTACAAGACAAAATATAGATTATATGAACTTTACTAATCGCGGTTGGTTGTTAATTATTCTAACACAACAATTTCATGTGTTAGAACTTAATAAATTCAATTTTCTGAAACAGAGCGTCAGATAAAAAAATTTATTTTGCGCTTACAATTTTGTTAGGATATAATAATAAGGAATTTAATCAATTTATGGCATGAACGACCTACATACCAACACTTGGTACAAGCATCTTTCAACGACATGTGAAAAATAGCCATAAGCAATTAACTCTTTGTTCTGCATCCTACTTCTATAATTGAGTTGCAGTCGTCAGAAAAATTTCAAATATTTTACTATGATTTCTATACTTTTAAAAATCGTCCAGACAGTGACAGGTTCCGTCGATACAGCTACGTGAACAGGATAAAGATAAACTTCTTGCTTCATAATCACAAGTAACACTCATGATGCAGTTATACGTTAGAAGGTATATGTTAGAAATATGAGTTTCACTCGAATAGGAATTTTTTAAAATTTTATAATTCAACATTCCTAATTTTCAGAGAATTATCTAAAGCAAATTGTGCGTGCTGATTAATATTCTTCTTGTATTTTGCCTTTAGATCACTTAGATAATAAATTTCAGTGCAGAACAGTGTCTTGTTATTCCGAAGAAATTTCCATATTTTATTTCCGAAGAATTAACTACGCCATCGTGCGATAATCAAGCATCATCTCGATATTTCCCACACTTCAAAGAATCGCAGGAAACATAGACTGACAGACTTATTTTTGCAGAACAAATCACATTATCGCAATTTTGTCTCCATCCTGTATAATATTTTTTTTACCAGAAGTAACAAGTGTGAGAAATAGACAGAGAGAGAGGAGAGGAGAGGTTCATTCAGCTTTAACACGGAAGCGGGATAATAAATACGTGACCCCGGATGCGGTATAGAATGAATAATGCTCGAATCAGCAGAGCATTTCATGAGTATCAGAAAAAGCCATTATCGAATGCGCGAGGGATTGTTAACAAACACGAGCGTGGGCCGCGTTTTTGTTCCTGTTTCGCGAAATCGATCGCGACACTGCAGTGAAAAACGAGCGAATACGCTCGATCATCCTTCTCCATCCCCTCTAATTCCTGTCTGTGATCTAATTAAACCGCCAATAAGAGGATCGCAGGGATTTACGTAAAAGTAAAAAATCACACACAGGCGAGGTATTTTAGAATCGAGATTCCCACGCCGCTCAAAGTGACGAAGGAAACGAAATGGGTGGGTGAGTCGATTTTTAGTTTGAACTCTGATAACGCGATACTCTCAATGAACTCGAAATTTGATCTTGAATGTGGAATTGACGTTGATAATTTTCACGAAGGTGTTGTTAAAGTTTCGAGATAATAACTCTGGTACTTGTAACAGACATATAGGTAAATTTTATTCATTAACACTTTGAGTGCCACGTCACCCATATTTGAGAGACACAAAAATTCAATCATTATTTATTTGATCATGTATACTATTAATATGTATCTTTAATACAGTTGAACACTAGCAATACAAACATTATGAAAGTTATTGATATTATTGATTAAAAAGGTACAATTTATAGTTACATTACTTTCATATAAAAATTTCGAAAGTATGTCACTTTTAGCTAGTGCAGCGTGGCACTCAAAGTGTTAATAACAGATCCTGAGTCCATGTAGAACAGAGATGGCCATCCGGAGCGACGACCGGCTTCGTTCTACCCCCACTCTGCGTCCATTCCCCTCACGCAATAACAAAGTTGAGATGTAATCTGTAGATGAAACTGATTTCATATATAAAAAAGCAATTATTCTTATTACGTCACTGTTTCTTGAGAAACCGTACTTACCCGCAATCACCGATGTTTTCAACGTCATACCCAGACCCTTGCGCGAGGGGAAGGGACGCAGAGTGAGGGTAGGCTGGAGCCAGACCTTGCCACAGATAGCCATCCCTGATGTAGAATAATGTTCAAGACCAATCAGTAAATAAGTTCAGATTCAAAATCCTTAGTAGTTCTTACTGATTCTAATGAGCTTTACCCTCCAAAAAAGGTTCAAACGAGTTCTCAAATAGTCCTCAAACAGTTCTAAAGAAACGTTCTAACTCTATCATCCCTTACGCCTGTACCTATCAAGAAGAACTGTCTGAATCATGTTTTTCAGTCATAAAAAATATAGACAAGTTATTCAGGTGGCCTGTCTAGAAAGCGTATTTCATTCTAATCATTCTTATTATTCTAACTCCATCGTCTGTTACCCCTCCACCTACGAAAGAGATGCCTGAATCATTCTTTATAATCACAAAAAGTAGACCGGTTATTCAGGTGGGCCGTCTTGAATGCCTCACCCCGTACATTCGTTCAGAGTCTCTCTGTTACGGCGTACCCAACAAACCGCAAGAAATTCGTTAGCGAGAAACCTCCGAGCGGAAGCGCAAAAATACGTGATGCCGCCGGGGAAGGGGATTTCGGGGCGTGCAGTTTTCTCGCCGAGGAGGGAGTCCGTGGTCGAAGTAACCGGCAAGAGCAGAGGAATAAATAAAAGGGGGAGAGAGAAAAAAAGGGAGCGGGTAGCGTTTGCATAATATACGAAAATTTCGAAGACACCCTCTCAGGGAATCACAAGATCGGACGAGGGGATGGGGAGGAAAGAGAAAAGAGGGGCGAGAGGTTGCTCCAGGAGGTAAAAGGAGGTCGGGGAATAAAAAGGGTTCTCCGGAGGAGCGATGCGGCGAGCGGAGTCACTGAATTTCCGGGATCCTTTCGCCGTTACAACGGGTCACCGGTGTTTCGTGCACCCTTCCGTCAACTCGTCCCGAAAGTTGTTTCTTATTTATTCATGAATCCGCGGCGTGTAGCTGGAAGCCACGCGCGAAACGGCTCGATAAAGATTTTCCAGGACTCCCCCGCCCCCTCGCCGTCGGTCGTTATGGAAATCCATTACACCTGTAACATCGAATTCCGCGGATTTTACGAGAGAAATCCCGGCGCCAATGCGAATGTTTCACTCCGACGAAGGGGAAATTCAATTTTCCCTCGGCTCGTTCGCTCTGCGTGCTTTTTCTTCGGCCCGTCGTTTCGTTTAAAACAACCCTTCCCTTATCGATGATTCCGTTTTGGTGTTTTCGACGTTACGATGGAACGGCTGCAGTTCGATATCCCGGAAAAAAATATGATATGGGGCTATTGCTATCGTCCGTGCTACGAGACCAAAATCATTGATTTTTCTTCCGGTTTAAGCAGGCGGCGGTGTCGACCGGGAAAAACATGATCGACCCCTTTTCTGAAGCGCAGCTGACAACCTTGTTTCTTGGGCCTCGAACGATCGTAATCTTGGATTACTGGTTATATTACTGAATGATCATTTAACAGAATATATTTCTGGAGAAGAATTTTGTAGAATTCGTTACAAGGAGAGAACGTCGCAATATACGCCCGCACATGTGTGCCGATCGACGCTAGGAAGAGAAGAGAAAGACACCACGGATACGCCAAAATAAAGGAGTAGAAAAAATTGTGCAGCACGTAGGGCAGTGATGGTCACCGGAGCTGTGGCGTTCCCCCACTTTAGGTCCATTCCCCTCGTTTCAGTTTCCTCCTCGATCCTCTCGGTCCATAGTGGTCCCAGATCACAGCCTATGTGAGAGGTATGGACCTAGAGTGGGGGAAGGCCGCAGCTCTGGTGGCCATCACTGGCCTAGGAGCGCGCAGTGTGATCAACATTAAAAAGAAAAACAGTGAAATTAATAGAAAACGCAATCTGTATATTTTCTATCACAAAACTAAAATTTCGGTTTCAAGCGCATAATCAAGTTTCACATTCTTGTCAGCGATTATAGCAGAGAAAATTAATATTATACATTGAATGATACTGAACAGTTTTGTCTGAACAGTCAGCCATGTCGTTTGATTATCTGAATGTAAGTTTACTGTGGTTCCATTTTATTCAAACGTGATATTTAAGATAAATGGTACAAAAATTTACGAAATGTTCAGCTGGACAAATTGTAAAGATTAAAATAAAGTATAACAAAGAAATTTGATTCAAACTGTTCGGAAGATTTGTTACATTAATGATTGCATGAAATATTATAAATGTAGTGCTTGTATCTATTAATATTTTCAAACAAACAAATGACTTTGAATTGTCAATACTTCGTGCTTCTAGTATAAATTTATGACATGGACGCATTACGTTTATTTTTAAGATTAACTGCAACAAACAGACGAATTTATTTTCTTACGATATCATTATACCTCTGAAGTTTTATAATTAAATTGTTTGTTTCTTATTTAACACATTGGATATTAGTAGCATCTGCCACATCTAGTCAGACACATTGTAATATTTTCTTTTAAATATAAATCACGAATAAAACAATTGTCTAGTTATTTGATTGTATAGTTGCTACCTTTTACCATTCTTACAGTATTAATACTGCCCAAAATTGTACACAAATTTGTAGTTATTTAATAAATTAAAATTTGAGGTGTCGGTGACCGGTGATTCCCACGGCAATCAACGTGTTAATACTTGCAATAATTAGAATTTGAACAACTATAATAGTTCATTAGAAACATTCATTTTACAAAACGAAAATTATTATTTTTTTGTATCGAGCCGTCCAGTTTGGTTCGAAAGAAAATTGGACGGACGAGAATCGCGTAGACTTTAAGAACATGAATCGCGGCTATCAAAATTCGAGTCACGTCGAGGGACTTAATTCGTGAAACACGCGGTAAGTTGGTAAGCGTGAATAATCGTTGCGTCAGGGTGTCCTCGACGACTTTACGTCGAGAAGAAGCGACGTGAAAATGGTCTGTAACGAATCATTATTGAGCCTGGACTTAATATCCCTTTCAAGTGGATCTCTAAAGATCCATGATCATATTTATCATATTATCTTTAACGTTCAATTTCAAAACATGTAATGTTATTAGCTTAGCAACTAAATTTACATTTCGAATTTCTTCACTTCAAAATAAACTTGAGTATGTTATCACAGAATCGGAAAATTGCCTGCACTATCGTAGAAATTGAATCGTTTATTATTGAAAGGGCATATGTTCATATTGTAGGGGAAATTAAGTTATGCGTTTAACACTTTGACTGCCACACTCTATTGGTTGAAAATGGTAAACTTTCTAAATTTCTAGTCGAATGAAATATAATCGCAAGTTAAAATCTGTTTAGTCAATAATATTAGAAATACTCATAATTTGTTTATCGACACCATTAGACTGTAGTAAATAGATTTATGAATACTAGAAATGATCAAATAAATAGTGCTTAAATCGACGTGTCACCCATATATGGGTGACGTGGCAGTCAAAGTGTTAAACTGTTGTACACGTGATTGTATCAATTTAAATGAAACATTTGTAAAATAAATAAATAAATATATCTATCACTGATGACAGATAAATATACAAATACTAATAAACTACACATTGTAGCATATTCAACATAAACAAAATCATGTAAACTGTTTTGTTACTCAAGAAGTCTTGTAAAAATGGTCAAAGATAATTTGTATTTCCACAATTGTTGCAGCCGTCAAAGTGTTAAAATAATAGTATCAATTTATTGATATGAATAAATGTCCATCGTAAAGAGGATAACTGAAGCCGGTAGATTAATTATTTAAAAGTCCAGCCGCCCTTCCGTGGTCTTTGATCCATTCTGAACGCATTAAAAAGTTCGCATCTTTGGCATCTCATTTTACAACAAACTATTCCCTTACAATATTACGAGATTATCAGATTATCGGTGTTCGCTTCAGTTTTATTTTTCAATCTTGCAAATTACCCGCTCTCCTCATTATCCAAGATTAATTGCCTTTTGTGAAGGGACTATAGCGTCCACGCTCCCGCAGTCATTTGGCAACACATCGATTAATCACACGCCGAAAATAGATTAACACATTATAACTGTAACACCGTGAAATCATCCATTATAATTTATAACTCGAACGAGATTCAACTCACGGGGGACTGTTTGGCGGAAGTTCGATGAAACGTCTCCCAGAAATTTCGGATCGATTCACCGGGAAACGGATGATCGACAATGGCTCGCCCAAAAATTACATGAAATTCATTCTTCGATCCAGTTTAATGACGGAGCTTTTCAATCGCCACGCACAATACCACGTGAAATTGCGGGACATTTATCGCTTAACACGCGTCGCTTAAACAAACATGAAATTTTTCATTGTTCGCCCGACAAACGAGATTATCCTAACAATAGATTTGTAATTAGCGAAATGAAACGTCGACTCGGGAAGAATTGGTGACGTTGGTTGGGCGAATTGAAGGTCCATTATTTTCGTGGAACAGGCATGTCAGCCATATAACTAAATGTTATTAGTCCAATCTTATAAAGTGTGTGTTAAAACTAGTTTCAGTTACAGCATGTCTTTTTTTCGTTAATTAAATATTACCATCAGAAAACTTAAATATCGCACATGTATGTCAAAAGTGACACAACTGAAAAAAATATATTTTACAGGAAAAACGTAGAAGTGTTTGTAAGATTACAAAAAATGATTTACTGAACAAATAATATTAGCAAAAAGTAGACTGTAGGAAACAATGAACAAATGTTATCATTTATCTTTATCATTGACCTGGTGTATCGCTTTCGTTATATGCAAAAAAATTCCGGTTGTGCATGGTTAAATTGCATAAACATCCGCAGTCTGGTCATCGGTATCCAGTAGCATCCGAATTGTCCGATAAATCGATTTGCCTAGGTTTCCTCTGGCGAGAAAATTGAATGTACGGAAATATTTACCGTGCTTCTGGGGGTAACACGATCTCTTTCGGCAGAGGCTGTTGTAATAAATTCTGGAGTCGCTGGAGAACATTCGTCCTCTTCGGAGGAATTTCTTCCTCCTTATGAATTCCCGACAGGGCCAAACGAATCCGGAGTTCCTTTGTGTTATGAATGCTTCGCCGACTCCCGTTCATCCCTTAAACACGTTACACCCTTCAACGGGGAATTCTTTGAACGCTCCCAACGCGCCGAAAATGGTAACGCGGTGTTTCGAATTTATGGTAATTCGTGCGATCAATCGCGCCGGAAGACGATCGTCTGTGAAAATGTTAACAAAATCGAGACATCGTAGGTGTAATATCGACGAAACTGATTATGTTTGAAATTGGAAGTCTGTACGCGTTCACGCTGTATAACGCAATTTTCGTCACGTTTGAAAAGGAATTATTAGGTTGAGTAATTAATTCATTCTAATTTCAAAATTGTATACATTTCTGGAAGCGAAATTGAAACGTTAATGGGATAAGCAAATTATCATATAGATTGTGAAAAGTGACGAAATAATAGGTGTACACATCGTTATTTAACACGTTCCCTGCCATGTGTACCGTTTTCGGTACACGCATCAATTTTAATTTGATCGTATAACTACCAACGCTGATGAAATTTGGAATAACATTCACGTTAAATGATAGTAGAAACAGAAAGTGTAATGTAAAATAGAGAACTATTTGTACAATCAACCACATGTATTGATAAATAGCCATTTTCGCGTGTCTGTCTAGTGGCGGAATTTTCTACTGTGGCAGGGAACGTGTTAACACGTTGATTGCGGCAGTAAAACCTCCCATACCTGGTCAGACATACTATAATATCCTACTACAAACATAAACGACTAAGGAAATAATTATATAACTACACAGTTGCACAGCCTGGGCTTTTTATATTGATTTTAATATTAGTTCTATTTGATATTGTTGTAAAATCAGCAATTATTTAATGAAATAAAATTTGGTGTGTCGATCACCGGTGACGCCCACGGCAGTCAACATGTTAAAAATTGATGTCGTGGTAAAAAGCATAAAAGTTTGTTAATATATCAAAACGAACTTATTACTCAACCTAATACATAATGTATGTATATGTGGCGAACATTGATCTTAGGATTTAAATTAATAATCAATTTGCAACTTATGAATATTTCATTCAGTGGCTCCCACATGGTTAGAGAACTGAATATTTAGCAAATTCCAAAAATTTTCAGTAATAGATTTTGTAGAGAATGAAGAACTGTATACATGAATGTATAAAAAAATGTATGATTCTATTAAAAAGTAATAAATATAATCGGCACATCTACACTACGCCTCCACACATAGGACAATCATTGACACCAGATTATCTCTCTTTCTTAAAATGGTTCAGGTTTTGTCTGAAATGTTTTTCGGTATCTCTGACAGTATCGATGATATTCACGAGGCAACACTAAAACATTGGGTTGAGTGCTAAATAACTTCCAATTCGTTTTTTTAAATTTATTAATGATATATTAACACGTTGAATGCCGTGGGAGTCACCTCAAATTTAGTTTAATTAAATAATTATTAATTGTTACAAAATTCTGAGCAAACTTGATACCGAAACAATAATGTAGGAACAGAAGAACACGATTGAGTACACAAATCTTTTTTTATTTACGATTTATGTAGAAAATAGTCAATTACATCGTGTCTGATAAGGTATGGCTGTTTTCACTGTGGTACTCAACGTGCTAACGGATAATTATTGTTAGTTTTGCAGCATGACTTCATTTTCGGGATTCCTACTCGCAAATATGAAGCAAAACTTATTGTTAATAGCCCAAAAAGAGTCTATTATGTATTGGAAGTCGTTTATGACTCAACCTAATAGAACATCCTGTATTAACTTCAATCCAGCTGAAGTCGCAACACGAAAAATTTCGCAACTCCTTGCTGGTTTTACAGTCATAAGACGGGCCACGTAGAATGAAAGAAGTGGAACGAAGTCAAATACTGAATTGAAGCCCGCACGCTTCATTGTGCTCATGAGTTCGCTAACAGTTCGATTCCTCGACGATCGAGAACTATTTGCTTCGGCCGGATTCTTCTCGTGTACCTGGACCAGCAATGCGGGTTCAGGAAGGTCCTCAGGAAGCGACCTAGGCATTCCATTGTCCGGCTAAGTGTCCCAAACGTTTACAGAATGTCCACGAGATGCCCTATTGTCCGTCTAAACGTCCAGGATGTCTATATGATGTTCCTCGAACGCCATTATGTTCGCCGGGACACTGCATTACCTCTGTTTATTACGTAACTCCGAAACGCTAAGCCTCATTTAAATGCATATGCATAGACGCGGCCAAAGAACGTACACGATATCCGTTTAAACGGAGTCGCATAATGAACGGAGATGTAATTTATCGGCCTAACTAGCATAATGGCGCACGGAGGAATTCGTCGTTCGGCCATTCCGAATCTGTATCAACGCATTACGTGCGACTGTTGTACAGAATGTGCATCCGAAATTGTATCATAACCGAAACAAATGTAATTTCTCGTTCAGAGATAAATCGAAAAGTGAGAATAAAATTGTTGAGTATGAGGATTGATTTTCGTTAAAATTGACGTCGAATACCTGTCAGGTACGCGTTTCAATTGAATCGTTTATTATTGAAAGGGCGTATGTCCATTTTTTTAAATTTGACACCAGGCAATCAGAAGTTTACCTAATTCTCTTCGAAATAATGTTTATTCGGTTTTTTCAATCGGAATCGATAAAAGATATTAGAAGACACTTTTGATGGTCTTTTGGGCCCATAACCCGAAGTTTGGGTTACGTACAACAGTATAAACGCAGAACTTAATTATCTCCAAAATATGGACATACTCCCTTTGAATAATAGAAGATTCAATTATTATATGTACCACTGTACTGTAATATAGTATTTGGATTTCTACGTATGATAAACTGAATATTAAAGATAATTTATTTTTCTTTATTTATAACATAAATATTGGGTTGGCAACTAAATTCGCGATTCCGCAACCTTTCGGTATGGAAACATTTATTAAAATTGTTTGTATAATTTTTCATTAACGTTATTTACACTTGAATTTGGAATGTTCTTTCGTTGTGGTTCGGGTTATTCCTTAATTTCGTAATGGCAGAGTCGAGAGACTTGCAAGGCGAAGAAATTAGGAAGGTCGCGAATTTAGTTGCCAACCTAATAAAATACGCTTCTAAAGTTCGGCTACTTATTTCTGAAACACATTCTGTATAATACAAAGTTTACGAACGAAAGTTGATCTTAAAATATCCGTTAATCGCGATCTCACGCTTACAACGTCAGCAGCAGCAAATTTGATCACCGTAACTTAACGAACGATAAACATTACCGAGATTAACGTCACGGTTTAAACACGAAGGTACAATATGTTTGATCGCTTTTAACACAAACGTTATTAGTCTTTGAAGTAGACAAGACGAGCAAACTCATCGTACTTGACAAACATTTGTTTAGTTGCGGCCTGTACGTTAATTAAAGTAACGTTAGACTGGCACAACATTTACGTTCATTAGATTCACTTCAAACGCATTCATACACAAAGGCTTTTATTGAATTTAATTGATTTCTTAACACATTGACTGCCACGTGGTATTAACCCGTTACTACAGTAGAACCTCGATTATCCGAACTGTAATCAGTAACAAGATACCCCACATTTTACCTATTTTTCTCACAAAAAATATACTTTTGCTCTGGAATATAAAAATACACGATGGTACAACATAAAGTACACATTAATGATAATTCCACCTTATAGTTAACATAGAAAAAGAATTTTCGGATGAGCTGCGTTCGGATAATCGAGGTTCCACTGTACTACTATTCACACACCTAAAGTTTGCAATGAAGATCACATTTTGCATAAACAAAAATTTATTTCTTCTTAATGAAACTATCTGATCAGAGAATACTCCGAAGCACCATCCCCTAATAAAAATGTATACGATAGTTTCCAGAATTTTTGAAGCACTGGGTTCGTGGGACCCAATAGCAGGATTAATTAAAACTTATAATACAAACTTTGTATATTTTTATACAGAACGAATACACCCCCAAAAAATACGATTTTTATTGAATAATATTAGTAACTTTCTTAATTTTTCAATTGGTTCCATTAGACCTGGTTAGATATATTCATTAATGCTACACATGATCGAATCGAAGTGTCCGCCATACATGGGTCACACGGCGGTCAAAGTGTTAGAAAGGAAAATGTAGGAAGTTTCACGGATTTTCTTTTCGAAGAATAATTATACTGTTCATAGTGGAAGATGCGAAATTGGAGGAGGATCAGGTGGCCGTTATAAATTGCCGCTGTTGCGAGACGTTGGAATTCGTTTAATTAAACAGAAATTACGAGAAGGATCGTTAAACATTCTTCACGGCTCGATCTGAGCTTCGTTCCATATGCATAGAGCTTCATTGTACTCTTGAAAAATTCATAAGAATTCAGTACACTTTATATTACCCCTCGGTGTACATTCTACGGTTCATGATTTAATTTTACAGAAATAATACGCCATTCTTTTTTCAGTAACTGGCTTCACTTGGTAAATGGGGTGCAATGAAGTTGTGAAGTGAACATTGACTGCGTAGAATCGATTAAACTTTGTTCATTTACTTTTCAATGTTCGTGCACTTTGCGTTATTAAAGATAACTTGTATTTTAAATACTTCTGTTGGGTGAGTGTGATTGCTTTATCTTCGCGACTTTCCTTCCGAGCAGTGGACTCGAAAAAATAAATAAATTATGTAACTCATGTGTATTATTACGAAAATAATAAATTGCCATGATTAGGTTCTACTTTTATAACTTCTTGACACATTGACTTCCATGTCACCCATATATGGGTGATACTTAAATTCAGTTATCATTTATCTGAATACTTCTGAAGGATCACTAATGAGTGATACCTTCACGCACGCTCTATTAACAGAGAATACGTTTTCTAAATGACCTAATAAGGGTCAGTCGCAAATTTAAAATATTAAATACAAAAAAAAATTTTTCTGAACACGCATACTATTAGTGAAATATTTAAGAAGAACTAAATACTAATTACTAATATTATTATTTGAAAAATGGATAATTTTACATTAGTTTCACGTTGCATCGAAGTCTAAAAAGTCATGTCGTCTTCAGCTTACATACTATAGCAGTTAACGTGTTAACAGAATCGACTGTATATAAAAAGTATTGACGTTCTCTCAATAATCGTCAAAATATAAAAATATTGAGACTCCACTTAAAAGAATTTTAGATAATTTCATTTGTCTTACGTGTGAAATAATTTTGAACTTTTATAAACGACTGTTCTCTGTAAAAGTATCAGAGAAAGTTAGAAAACCGTGATAACGATACGAACGATATGTACGCGGTGTGAATATTTCAATTATTCATTATCTCAAGAATTCGGTATACTCGCTCCACGAATTCGAATGAAGTTGAAACAGATCTTAAGGAATGTTAGTTTTATAGCTGGTTCGTTTTACGACATCGAATGGTACCAGAAAACCTATTAGCTAGAAGGTGGTTTGTTCTCTCAACATACTTTCGCTTTGTATTCTTTTATTACTTGTCTGTTGGTTTATATTTAAAGTTACATTAACTATCAATTATTAGGGATAATAATAACTCTACTAATTGATTTAAAAAATGTTTAACTTATATGTTCAATAAGTTAGTCTCTGTTAAGAGAAAGCAACAAGTTTCTCTAATATTTTTAATACTTTTAAAATTGTTTTTAAATTCAGGTTGTAGTTTGTAAATAGTACGAACAATCGAGTACTTATAATTAGAGCAATCAAGGATAATGAGCTCAGTGGTTATTAATTAATTACACACGTCAAAAAGTGATGGATCATTTTCAACTAACATTAATGGGACAATCATGACTTGTTATTTTCTAGATATATTTTCAATAAAAAATCAAGTTGCTTCGCCTTGAACAAATCGCCCCTAATTTTACAAAATAAGAAATTACTCCATACTTTTCATCACTTCAGGCGGTTTGTATTCTTTTTAGTCAGCAGAGATCATTTGTTAACATTAATACGATTTATTCAGATTAGTCAAGGGTAAAAGCGCCCCAAACAGCTCAGTTTATTTGTTCGTTCTTTTTCCAGTTGAAAATTTTCAGCAATTACGCGAACTGCACTTCCGAGGCGGTCTGCTGATTCAAATTTCATGGGTATCCGAAAGTCGGTCGAGCAATTTCGGAAAATCGTCAGAGATCGCATCGTTCTGATCTCCGTTGCTCGGTTACAGGGTTGAATTTAAATTAGCCGCTAATCGAATTCATTTCCGAATATATCGTTCCAGCTTTAAACCGATCCCTTTCTTTCTCTCCAGCCTTTTTTTCGAATGAATAAAAAAAACGTGATCGCGTCTCCCTGAGAGTTTCTCTGCAAATCGGTTTCTAGGTAACGACGCTCCCTTGATGCGATGCACAGGGTGTCCCACGAGAAACAGAACAACTAAATATCTTCGTTACGTGTGAAGATGGAAAGAATGTCCAATGGAGAAATTGTCATTTATATATGTTTTTTTAATAATACTATGTGTGCAGTCTTTATAGTATAATTGTATGCGTTAAAAATTATTTCAACGGTATAATATGCCTGTCAGCTTTCCTCGAATTCCACGACTCGGATTTTGGATGAGAAACATTGCAAGATAGCGCCGATTCACGTCGCTATCTTCTCGAAGGATCACCCTTTTTGCGGTAGAACGGAAACCGATAGATTTATTACACAGGGTGTTCCATCTAACTTGAGAAAATATCTCATTTATTCTTAATGATAGGAAAAAGAGTCAGATGAACAAATAATTTGGTTCGAATGGGAAAATATTATGACGATTAAACAATTTTTTTAAGGTCACTCGTTTCGAGATTTTAAGATCATAGATGTTTTCTCAAATGGGTCTACATATTTTTGTCATCGTGACGAAAAAATGAAGATCAAGTTCTATCCAATAACCTATCATACCATGGCCTTCCTGAGACCTTGAATACGAAAAATTCTAAATTATATTTTATAAAATCAATTCAAATTATATTTTCCTGTGATAATTTCCCCTATCATTAAAAATAATCGAGATATTTAAGGTGCTCTCGTTAGAAGATTTTATACACCCTTAAGTTGACA
This sequence comes from Macropis europaea, assembly GCA_916610135.2. Classification (NCBI taxonomy): domain Eukaryota; kingdom Metazoa; phylum Arthropoda; class Insecta; order Hymenoptera; family Melittidae; genus Macropis; species Macropis europaea. The sequence goes on along the minus strand of OU744345.1, from coordinate 14,844,973 downwards.
CGTAAGGTCAATATGACACTATTCATTTTGTTTTACTTTCTCTCACTCCATTTATTCTGACTTGTCATTGAAAGTACTCTCAAGTTAATACACTTTAAACAACCTGAGAGATCACACGTGTTTATTGTCTCGAGATTTTCGATTTAGCCGTACTCAAACTTTTTACAGGGCCATATTGACGCCACATCACCAATTATTGATAATATAATTACAGAGTCTGACTGACTCAACATCGCTCGTGATGCAATAAAAATATCACGTTATCAGTTAAAGGTTAAGTCTAACAGACATTTAAATGTACTTCTTCGCGTGGAACTCCCTGTACATGCGTTCGTTCGTCGAGCGATATTTTTTACGGGAATCCAGGCGTTACGAGAAATAATTTTGAAAATAACAGTGACCACATTTCTCCGGGAAGCCGATCAGTGGCCATGATAAATAACGATCACGCTCGGAGCGGAATTAAAACCGCGTCCGGAACTTCTGCGGAACGCGCACTCCGCAAAAATATATTCTTATCGTCGCGATAAATCCTTTAACTGGCTAATAATGCGCGATAGAAACGGGAAACTGTTGTTTCACGTTGAATCACCGTGGACAAAGCGCCGGCACCGTTTAATTTCCATTGTACTCTCCGCGAAGGTTAGTCATTTGTCAAGAAGTTAACAAAACGAGTACAGCGTACAAGTTTTTTCGCGTATAAAAAAGTCCCCTGTACGATTTCGAGGGAAATAAAATTTCAACTGTATCGTGGTCTTTGTATTTCATCCGCGTGGTCTGTTCGAAAATTGTAATAAAGTAAACAGGACAAAGTGCATTGACGTTCGTACAGTTTCGTTTGTCCCGTTTTATTATACATTTTTAAAATAAGTTAATTTAGTTACACTGCTTCAGTAGTAGTATTTAGTAATTATTTTGAAAATGTGGTTACGAGAGGAAAATTTAATTTGTGCAGCAAATTATGAATAGTAGAATTGACTTCTTTCGTAAGTTACTAATAAAAGTAAAAACTGTACAATAAGTGAGTCTTTCTGGCACCACAGATTCTTTGATAATAGTGATTACACTGACTACAGTTGTCTGAATATACAGAGTGTCTGCAAAATAGCGTCCCAAAATGTACAGGCATGTTATATAATTTTAAACTACTAGCATTGAAAAATGGTAATTAAGATGAATTCGCAAACTTCTGTCGGAGATGTATCCTAAAATTCAAATTTCAGTGTACTAACATTTCAGTGTCGAAAATATTTCTAGTATTAGACAAGACAATTCGTGATAATGAGTCAGAGTTGGTTATGCATTGCGACAACCTGGTCATATTCAACAGCAAGAAAACTATTTCTATGTACTTAGGCATTTTGAACTCTCCTTATGATTACGTATGTAATTATGATACCATACACATTAAAACTTAAATCGATCATAGCTCTAAAACAAGAAGTCTGCAGACCTATGAAGCATTTATTAGGACACCTGTTTACTTTCAACTTGTAGAATGTGCATATAAATTTTGTGATACTATTTTAAAATCAACTTGTATATTGTAAAATATATACTCCATTATAATTTTAAATTAATAAAAAAAGTATTACTCACGAAGATTATACGCTTTCAGAACAGAATGCGGTGTCGATTCTCTTCTGATGTCCTTAATTACTGTTACATAAAGAGATGTTGTAATGACGTATTCATTTTATCAATTTCGCGAGTCACCATAAAATAAATACTATTTGCGATGTTTTTACATGAATGCTAAAAATCCACGTACACAGATTATAGAAAAGCGAAAGCAGTCTTTCGTGCTGATAATTGATCCCTTTTTTCGAGCAATCCACCGAGCAATTAAGGACGATCTGCGCGTGGAAAGGGTGGAGAGATAAAAAGTTTCGACGGTCGCATTCTTCACGGCGTTGAAATATTCCATTCTGTTCATTCGCACCCCCCAATCGATAACTACAATCGAATATACTCAATTAACAATAACTTTACCATTATTACTTCACAAATCCTCTTTTTTAAATTCTGCTACTGCACACGTCAATTTCAAAAATGTCCTATAGAACAGTTCGTGCAGATTTTTCACGGCTTCTCATCTGTCGTCAGCAGATCGTGTTTGAATGTAACGAGGATTTGCTTACAAACGGCTTTTTCCAGATATAACAGGCGTGATTCGGTTTGAATAAAAGAGAGAATTTTCTTTTGTGTATTGGATACTGTACACTTTCTGGCATATGGGAAGCTATTGTGTCCCGCTACAGCATATTACAATAGATTTTTAATAATTTGAATTACTGCATGAAATATTTAATAGTTTTATTATGCCCATTTTAGTCGAAAGTATCAAGACGTTATAGTTAACACGTTGACTGCCATGGGGGTCACCAGAGACCGGCGCCTTAAATTTTATTCAATTAAATAACTAGTAAGCTTTATACAATTTTCAACATCATTATTATTATAATAGTAATATAAAGTGAGTACTGGACGTTCAAATAGTAAAATATTTCTTTCCTTCGCGATTTATACTTAAAAGAGTAGATTATAACGTGTCTGACTAGGTATGGCAGTTTCCACTGTGGCATTCAACGTGTTAATACGACACGGTCTTCGCCACAGTGGAAAATCCCGTAACAAATCAGACACGTGAATGTCGCATTTTATGAATGTATTAAATGATCCCACAATTAATACCGTTCTTATTACTGTAATTACTTATACTTTTATCGATTTTTAGGATGGTTGTACAGTAATGTACCACTTTATTTAAAAAAATATAGCTGTCATATTTCTTCGTATAATATTCTGTCACTAGGTTCATCTTTACTATCATGCTGGATGCATGATGAAGTCACAGATTTCAAATTCTGTATTTTTAAAGGATTATAGAGATTCTATAGTGTACAAAAATTCGAGAAACAAGTCAATTGTTTGTCTTTGCTTTCTGCGCTATAAGGGGTTAATTATGGAGATACAGACGATTATTTTTAGTTGTCTTGTCTCGTCCTTAAAATAGTCCCTTGATGCTTTCTTTAAGAAACTTTTTCTCATTTCCTCGAGTCGAAAATTCATTTTATGTCAGCTACAAAATCGTTGAACTATTTGAATAAATTTCAATTATAAAGTATTCATATTACAAATAAAATTTTATTTTAATTTTCTTCCTATGCCAGTCTTCTTAATTTCTTCTGCGCCATTAGAGAAGTTTAACTCTTTGACTATGGCTGGTTAAGACGCAGAGGGCTATCGCTGTACACAGAGCTCTGCCGCATAATCCAATAAAAAAATAATAATATAAACTATTTTGTTGAAACTAATGAAACAGTTTTCCACCATTTCATAGAGATATTCTTCAAACGATATTAAAAAAGGTGAACAGATAGGTTAGCAAAATCAGTCCACAATCTCTAAACGCAGTCCATGAAAGAAATGAGCCACTAGAGTGGCGTTTCGTTCTAAACGATCACTTAGCAGGAAGCCACTATGATGGCGCCTGGTAGCCAAAGGATTAACAATTAATTTCGTCAACTTTGTTGATTAAACGTGGTCGTTTCTCCTTTCTTACGTTTCTACACTAAAGCCAACTGTAACATGTATAAGCTGGCCAATTGGACAGGTGTTAAGTAGGAGTCCCGTAAAATGTGCAGGCAATTGTGGCGGGTCTAAGGAAACCAAGAGTATCTCAATGTCTCTTTGTTTGTTAATTCCAGCGGCTCGGGTACGGGAAATTGCATTAATGAAATTGTTTCCAGTAGAAACGGTCGAACAATGGCTCCACTGTTGTCGCTGACTCTGTTTTGTTTACTTAGTAAATTAACCGAGTTACGCGATTAAGCTCAATTAACCGTCCGTACATTCGCTCCTTCAGTTTTCAGCCGCAAATCAAATTATTTAACGTCGATTAATAACGACCCAGAGTGCACGCGCGCTACCTTTTTTCACCTATATATAAAATCTTTTTCCAGTCGAAGGGACATTTCGAAACGAAAATAAAAAGAAGCTGACAGTGATATCGATCGTAAAACACGATTACGAGCACTCCGTGTAATTTATGTTGAAACGAAACTATTACGTAGCAGGTTCGACGGTAAAGTAGTTAATATCATACGTTTAATATCGTTGGTAAAATTTCATCGGTTTAATATGAATGTTAATGTGTCCGCTACTTTCCCTTTGACGTGTCCTCGCTGTGATGAAAACAATTTCGTGGATATAAAACAGCATCGAGAGTCTTTAATTTGGATAAATGAATTTGTGGAACAGTTATAGGACGATTAAAACTGCTAAGTCTGAATTTATATACTGATACAGTGAGGTCCAAATATTCCTTTTCTAACTTTGACTTATCGTATTCACTAAAATTTCTTTGTTCCGTTCAATGAGTTCTACCAGCCGGTAAAGTTTGTATCTCTAATCGAGCAGCACTCTGTATATTCGGGATCAATCTTCCACTTTGTCTCCTTGCTTCCAAGCTAACTTTGCTAACCAACTTTAATTAACCTGGACAAAAATCATACAGGCACTTCTACGGAATTACCCCCACAGTGTAATAAGCCCAGTTTCCCCCATATGCTGTGAGACGTTCTCTGCCTATCGGTGCAATTCACCGACCCTAATAATAAAGTTTATCTCACTGAGATCAGTCATTAGGCAAATCGTGAGGCAAGGGTCCAACGTAATTGAAAATTCATAAATTCATATGCTCCACCTTGAATTCACCTTGAGCTACGACACCTTCAGACGAGGTGAACGTCGCGGGAGTGTGCGGGAAACGATAACAGCAGGGGCACGTACGATAAATCAGGAATACGAGGCGAGCCGAAAGGACGTCTCTAATTTACAGACTAACTTGTACGTGTCGTACAGCCGGTAGCGGGCATTATCCGGCATTATTAGGGACGAGATAGTAATTACGGCGCTGGGTGATGCTGCCGCTTCTGCGGTCGCTATACGACATAATTAAATTACCGATAAACCGATGGAGAAAGCATGTAGAGACGTTCCGACGGCTCTTCGCCGGCGAAATGTCACGAAACGGATGCGAAATCGCATGCTGAATCCATTAGCCGTGCGCCGAACGGAGAAGTCGCAGAGTCCGCCATTAGAAGAAGTTAAGGAGTAGGAGAACATGAAAAGTTTGAGGTCGACAGTGTTCTGTCTCTGAGATCAGTTAATTTGGTCGCGAAAGGAGTACATGCACGACCTGGAAAAGTAGCTTCTTGCTTGCGAATGACCATTGCAGTGTGTCGCATAACTATAGCACCATCCATATTTTCAAATGTTTTGGGCTGTTGAGGAAACATGCAGAAATATCAATCTTATGAGCTGAAATGATGTGATAAATAATGAATTTTAGATAAAGCTCTACAAATTTTTATAAAATTCATTATATGTCATACCATTTCAGCTCATGTAATTGTCTTTTTTGTATTCTTATTCAAAAGACTAAAACGTTTGAAAATGTGGGTGGTGCTAAATTTATGCACCACATTGTATAATGACTTTGGTAACTGGCTGTCACTTTTGAATACATTAGTGGCTCCCACGTGTTTGCAGAGTTGAATATTTAATTCAGCTTTAAAATTTTTTAAATACGCAGTGACGAATAATATTTATTATTAATTAAAATGATCTGCGTAGTGCAACAACTCGTTAATTCCCAAATCGTCAATGTCTTATACATTACAATCGAACTCCTTTCCTCTGCGTGTCTATGTCAAATTTCTTTCTGCAATCAGGTCAAACGCACATCCACTTACCTCTATACCAGTGATGGTCACCGGAGCTACGGCCTTCCCCCACTCTAGGTCCATTCCCCTCATATGGGCTGTGATCTGGGACAACGATGGACCGAGGAGGAACGAGGAACGAACTGGAGGGAACTGAAACGAGGGGAATGGACCTAGAGTGGGAGAAGACCGCAGCTGCAGTGGCCATCACTATTCTACACTATAACGCTTACTCTAGAAATTGTTTTCACGATCAAGACTAAATCCTGATAGTTTAACCAGTATGCCATCTTGCGACATAACTGTGAGTCTTAATTTTGCAAGTGTTGTGTGCTTGCAGTGGCTACCACAAGTCTCCAGTCAAAGAGTCTGCATTACGTTTGTAGTTTATGAACATACATTTATTCTGAATGCATATTTTTATGTTATTAAGTCTAGAGGAACAACATGTTAACAATAATGATACAATCAGAAATTTCATCCACAATTATTACGTTACTGCATAAGCTCCGTTCGTTAAGCTTTCACTGACATGTATTTATTAGCGGACAGGACTCATGCAGCAATGTAATATATCATTCGGCGAACATGATAGAATTCTATTACAGTTTAGCTGGAAAGTTTGACAGCCACTTTATATATTAGGATTTCTGAATTTATAATATAACAGGACACTTATTTTTTAGAAGCACCTGCCAGACACATACGTAAAGCAATCTTATTAAAATTAGTGGGCAAAAATAATTTATTAGCACGTTGAATGTCACAGTAGAAACTGCCATACCTAGTCAGACGCCGCATAATGCGGTATTTTAAATATAAACCGCGAAGCAGAGAAGAATTGTATTATTTGAACGTACAGTAATTGCTGTATATTATTGGTACAATATTAATGATATTCAACATTTTATAAGAATCACTAATTATTTAAGTAAATAAAATTTGAGATGCCGGTCACTGGTGACCCCCACGACAGTCAACGTGTTAATATTCAAGAAGTCGATATATAATATTCTAAGAATGAGAAAGGATCTAAAATTGAAAGTTCGAGTTATCATATTAAACAAATTTGTTACCAATGAAGCTTCGAGAACTTACAATTTCATTCATGCACATCCCGAATAAAAAGACAATTATCGAAATGATTGATTCCGCGATAGAGGGCTGACTCTCCATTCTATGCTTCGAGAAGGTTTATACTGGCTGTAAACGAGAAGCCTTAATTTAATCTCGTCTGATAGATTAGGTATTCCTATTTCTGAGCAAACGATGCAACGTTCAGGGTTGATTTATAGGTTAGTTTCAGTCGGAGTATACGGGCTTGGTTCGATCACGGTTGAGTTACCGCAAATCTTGGTTACTGTAACGACCATTTAGTGTCGTATTCGCATTTCGTTGAATGGCATCGAGCTAAAACTATGTGAACGTTTTGCTGGTTTATATGTAGGATGTTTCATAAATATATATTAGTTCCACGGGGTTGAAATCTTGAAATTTAGGCACTAAAATAAGTAAAAAATTGTTTTATACTAACTATGATCTATGGTCTATATAACATAGTTTTCCAATTGTAAGAAATCTTAACAGAAATACACGGTGCCACATCGAATGCTTTTTAGAAATGGGTCTCATATTTGAATTAATCAAATTGACTTTTTCATTTCATAGGCACACTTTATTTTAATTAATTGTATTTATTTTTTAATTTGCGTGGCGTACAAAGTAGGAACTAAATACCCACACAAATAAAAATCGAAGAAATTTAACCGAGGAGGTTAAAAAATTCATCTCGAGCATTTCCTTTCACACATTGTGCGTTCTGAAAATCATTCTGCAATAATATTCAGTAATTAAATAACAATTAACCCTTTGAGGTAGGAAGCTGGAATATTTTCGGCGCACTAACTAACACTGTTTAGTTGTTCTAAATTGCTCAAAACAAATGTTTAATCAGGAGATCTTGTAAGATATAATTTTGTATAATACTAAAATAATCAAAGGATATCTTCCTTTTTTAAGTAATGGAATGTTCATGAGAATAAAGAAAAATTCATGAATTTAACAAGTATATCTTGGGCAGGTGCACGTAACACGTCGATTGGTATAAAATTCTCCGACCGCAAAAAGTTAATTATAAAATCCTGAAAGGTCTGAATATTCCGTTAATAATATAAAATACAAATTATACGATAGAATAGTTAATTATTCTTCTTCCCTCATGATTTATATTAATCCCTTGGCTTATAATGTGTCCCACTCGTGGCGCAAATTATGGTCACGTGTAACAAACGAATCTCACTCTCATATGACTTCCTAAAAGTATTATATTACAGCTCCTTCGGTTTTCAGATAATTTTCATATGGAGATAGTATATACTGGCAGACGTATTTTATTGCACACTTCACTCGAGTAATTCACATATGAACACGTTTCCTGCCACGTATCTATTTTAATTTGATCACATAACTACTAACCCTTATGAAATTTTAAGTAACATTCACGTTAAAATGGTAGTAGAAATATACAGTGTAATATCAAATAGATAAATACTTGTAGAATCAACCACGTCTATTGATAAATAGCCATTTTCACATGTCTGTTTAGAGTCGGAATTTTCTACTGTTGCACGGAATTTGTTGAATAATTAGCACGTTTAATGCCGCGGTAGAAAACCCCACAACTAGTCAGACATAGGGAAGCAGCTTTTTATTAACATGTATCGTTGAACATATAAACCAAACAAATATAATAATATCTGGAAGTCTACAATCGACAACTGTTTCATATCTCGAAAAAGATATTGTCTGTTAGTTTGCTTCGTATATTGCAATAAAATATGTACATGTTAGTGTATAATTTAAAAGCGCTTTAATTTACTCAATACAGCGATTCGTATTTATTTGTATATTCTAAAATTTAGAAACGATGGCACATGTACCAGGTGTATACACACTTTTCATTTTCTTTTTTAATTTCTAGGCTCATCCCTTGCAGCGCCAACGTGCGCATACAAAACACCCTGTACGCTTTCTCCATTATTCTTCGATGTTATTTCCATTACAGGGTCACGCAAGAATATCCGAACGAACCGTGTAATGGTGCGCCGGTGATTGCGACGGAACAAACGAATTTCACCGAAATTACATTGGGAAATAATTTGAATTTCCGTGGAACTTCGACCGGCTCCCAAATGGTAGAAATTCATGAGACTCCTGTATTCCGTCCATTCGAACGACGCAATTTTTCGCAGATTTCATTCATGAACCTCTGTATGTGTGCATTGGAAATTGTCGAGAGATTTCGTCCATTTACAACGGTTGAAATTCAGGAGTCTCTCGCATTCCGTCCATTGGACCGATAGAATGTTTCGCAGATTACGATTATGAACTGCTGCCGCTTGTGCATTGTAAATTGGTTCGTTGTAAAAGAGCGTTGTCCCGCTCATGAAGCAGAATAAAGTGAATATGGAATGAACTACATGCGATAGTAATTGTGACCGTTGCAAAAGAATCGGTGCTCGATTTGCAACAATTTATAATCCGATGCATTTCGTTCGGAAGCTGTCGCGCGTTTCTGTTTCTTGCCGCGCAATGAAATACAGCTTTATAACTGGTACCACGAAATGAAAATAGATTGCCCATACACACCGCGTCGCGATATTACCGCTGAATGAAATTTCAAGCACGACCGTCCTGTGGCAGGGAAAAAAAAATTCATATAATTTTCGAACGCAAGAGCAGCGCGGAGGGGAAAAATTCGGTGGAAATTCCCGCGTTACTTCGCACACCGAGCAAATTCATTCGCGGGAATTCCATCCTAGTAATTTGTTGCCCTGGGGATCTTGAAAATATTATGCTGATTGCTTCCCCATTGAATTTTATAATCATGAACCCGCATAATTGCGTTACGTCGCAACATGTTGCAAAATTGCATTGTGCGTAATGAAACTGTAAAAGGAAACTTTTATTTCGTTATTTTTTTTCGCGAAATAACTTTCAACGAATGTCTGTGCTCGTTTGTTCGAGCTCTGCATTACGAATGTGTAATGAGTGAATCAAGAATGTTTCGCAACACAGTTTGAAAGGAGGTAATACGAATGTTGTAATTTTTGTAAATTAGTATACTCGATTTTGATATAACTTCGACATGAATTTTCAGTATTTTCAATAGCAACGAGTTTATTATATTGTTCATCGCGAGTTTAAATTGTTCACATTATCACGTTGAATGTCACAGTGGAAACAACCGTACCTGATCAGACACGACATAATAAACTATTTTTAATGTGAATCGTAAAGGACAAATATATTCGGGTGTTCAATTATGTTTTTATGTTCCCGCATTAATGTTATAACGTGAAAATTCCTCAGGATTGTGTAATAACAAATAGTTATTTAATTTAATTAAATTTGAAGTGCAGGTCATCGGTGACGCCCGCAGTATTCAACGTGTTAATACATATTTTCTCATAGCATCAAAAAGAATAGAAATATTTCAAATTCTAATCTCAGATGAGTTACCCTGTATATCGAATCCATTATGTCACTTTTGCCAAGTGCTACTTTATAAGGGTTCATAGTAATTTAACACGTTCCGTGCCGCGTGGGTCGTATACGCCCCACACACCAAATTCGATTATCCTAAATAAATGGTAATATTCTTTGTATTCCAATTATAACGAACGCCACAATAATAGTACCAAATGAATGGTATATCATAAGACAATTCAATGTTTGTGTTTTTAACGTTATGTATTTATAGAAAGTCATTTTCACGCTTCTGACTAGTTATGGAATTTTTCATTGTGGCCTGGAACGTGTTAATAAAAGCAACACCGACTGAAAGCGCTGACATGTTGAGTGTCACAGGGAAAACGGTCATACCCAATCAGACATGATATAAATTATTATCTTTTATATGAATCGTAAAAAAACAAAAAGATTTGAGTACTCAGTCGTGTTCTTCTGCTCCTATATTATAGTTTCAGTATGAAGTTCGCTGAGAATTATGCGACAATCAATAATTATTTAATTAAATTGTATTTCACTGGTGACCGCCATGGCGTTCAACGTGTTAAAGAAAACAGAAGCTATTATAAAGTCGATTACAAAAACAATTTCAATTCATTTTAAACTCCACTCCTGGTTAACGTATAGAAACTTCATTAATGCGAAGAAAAGCGCCGGAGGAGGGGCTGAGGGAGGGTGGAACAAGTAGAAATAACCCGAGGCAAAGGCAACTTTATCACCGTTGTAATTTTCCGAAGATATAAAACAGAGGCGAGGTCACGAGTTCGCGAACACGCGACAACCGGGACAGGGACCTCCTTTATTGCGTTTTCACGAAAATTAAGTAAATTAATGCCTTCGAAGCCCGCCCCAATGCTATCAGTTACCACCAGCATTGGAACTGAGACATTTTGTGATACCATTTATATTTTTACATTTTCAAGTAATTAATTTTTGTATTGTTAACGCCCACCCAAGTCAATAAAGACGGGAGAATCGTCCGCAACCTGAAGGAAGTTAGGCTCTGTTACCAAATCATCACCAGCAACCAGAGATCATGTCATTGTCACTTCCGCTCCAAGGATATACCGCGTTAACCACTTTGGTTGGAATTTAATCGACGACAACATAGCTCCATGAGCGTCTATCTAATACGTAAAACCGTTATCCAAATGGAATAGTCAGACCACGAGTGGGACACGTGTAATTCACTTTTTGCCCATAGTAGCTGTCACGTGTGAGACACATTATTCGAACCCAAGTGGCTAAGCATACGAGGTTTGCTCATCTTGAGACATCAATTAATAAGAAGAAGAGTGTACAGCAGCCAGTCAAATTAAAAGACTCTACAGAATCAATCAGAAGTTAGAACAAGATTTAAAACTTGGGATTTGTAGTTTGACAGATCGAAGTCAGCCAGTGACAATCAGGTCCTGGGGTCAGTCAATCAGTAACAGTTGCACATAAAGTGATTAGCCACATACAGTCTAATTTTTCCCACACCTGTGGCTGGTCCTTCCAATTAAACCGAACCGAGGTGCACACGAGTGCAATATTCATGTTCGCAATGATCCACATAACCGTGTACTGTATGCGTCTGGTAAGTTGTCAGACGAAAGGAATGCGGGTCTGATTGGTTACAGCAGGCCTACTCAGACACAATCATACAATCAAAGCACATGCATTTTCTTTATTGGCCGAATCGGTCATATTTACTAATAAGAATCATATAGCACCGTGTGACAAAGGCGGAGCGAGCGAAGTACTCGTCTTGCCTCTGTGCCATCCCGACTGCCAACTTACCAGACGCATACAGTACTGTGCAGAGATGACAAGTTGGCTAGCATCAGGAATGTGGGTTTAATTAGTTAACAGTGGAATAGGCTATTCCGACACAATCATAAAAACAAAGCACACGTGTTTTCTTTATTGGCTGAATCCGCCATATCAACTAATAAGAATCATATATGTAGGGTCGGCAAAAGGAAGCGACTGAGTGTCGCGTTAAGAGAGGAAAAATCGGCTGTAATCGGCAATTGGCCAGTGGCTCAGTGGTTAGAGCACACGCTTGCAAGCGGAGAGGTCCCGGGTTCGATTCCCGATCCCTCCGGTCTGATTTTTCCTATTTAAGTACCCTTCTTGCCCCTGTACCGTCCTGCTAGCCAACTTATCATCTCTGCACAGTACTTGTCATCCATTGTACGGTACATAACAACAAATCCATCTCACTAAACAGACGACGTTATTTTCATAAGATAAGTCGCATCGTTAGCTACGATGATCCCTGAAAGAGGTTGCTTTCGCAGAGAATTCCACGTGGCGCCATAGCTACGAGCGCAGAGATCGGACTATTCGGCCGCCCTGGTACACAGAGGCGGGAAAATATTTTTTTCCAAGGAAGGGATGATCCGGAATTTCCCTAGAAACTCCTGCAGGCCACGATGGTACACCGGCCACGGTACCGTCGTCACTGAGTAAACAACGGATCGATGTAACGCGCTTTCACCCCTTGGCACGCTCCTATTTTTTTTATCCCTCCCACGCCCGAAAAGCCGCAAGCAAAGTGGCCGTGTATCGTTCGCGATCAACGTTTTACACGAAATTCCGCTCTCACGAAAACACCATGGAATATCAAATGGCCGGGAGAAGAGCACTCGACGAGCGTCGGTCCCTTCAGAAAAACTTTTCGGCGTCGAGCACCCGCTCGCGATTCCACGCGATGGTTTATGCAGTTTTCTGAAACACCTAACCCATTCTGTGACCCCGGTGGGGGGATCTATCTCCTCGGGAATATTATTTCGCTACTCGTTGCCACGGCGACGATTTTGAACCCATTGGGTCTGCTCTATAAATTTGTTCGAATGCGGTTTTTTGTGAGAGGAAAGTTTCTCGCGAAGTCGTTCCCGATACACGATATTGGAATCGAAAGTTTCTGTTGGATCGATTGGATGATCGAGTAAAACATAGTTTGGAAGGACATGTAACCTTTAGGTGACTTAAGGGAAGTTTCTTATTTGTTATTGTCAGAATAATGCAGGGTAGAATATGTGGGGTAATGGAAGCTTAACACCAGATCGATTAGACGGGTATATGAGATTTTTATATCGAAAATTTGCAACTATTTAGAGAAATAATTTTTCTTGGAATGTCATTTTTTCGGAAAGTTTAGTTACATTAAAGTTTAGAAACATTAGTTTCAGTAATAATAAACTGATAGTGAGTTAAAAAGTAAGACAAAAGTTTTAGCTTAATTTATTACACGGAAAGCTTAACAGGATAATTTATAACTAGAAGTATTGAGAAGAGGTTAGCTAACTTGCCTGGACAGGAATTACTATATCTCTACTTGAGCAGGTGTTTCTTAACCACTGCCGCAGTAAAAACAGCCGCTGCTGGTCAGACACAGTACACAGCTTTGTTTTTTATGCGAACCATAAAAGAAAAAAATGTTTATATATTCAGTACTGTACATGGATTCCTATGTTAGTGTTGCAATATTAAATTCGCTCAAAATATAGTAAAAATCCATAGATATTTAATCAAATAAAATTTGAGACGCTGCAGCGTGCTGGTCCTCGGTGACCCCATGGTAGTCAACGTTCTAATATTGATGGTAGTAATATCACTTTATCCTATACCTTCAGAATAGATATAAATTTTGAGGAATCGAAGAAGAAAAATTCTCTGAACACCAAGGGCACATTTTCAGTAACTTTGAACATAAAAAAAATAAACCACACAGCTCAGTAGTATTAACTGAATAACATCACTGACAATAAATAGATATCGCCATTATGCAACTGTAGCATAAATCTTGCACGTCGTGAGCATTAATACGAACCCCAGCAATTAGTGACGATATTTTAATGCAATTTTGTGAAGACTCAAACATTGATGTACAAAAGCAATTATCGATATATGATTATTTTTATTCGGTCGTTTGGCACGTAAACGTATCAAAGGATAATATATATATATATTTAATAATTTAAATAATTCATTATTAGTTAGCATTAAACGAACATCAATAGCTTCCAATGTGCGTGGCATCAAAGGCTGAATGACATTTGTACAATATAGAAATCGTATCGGCAGATTGCACGTGTGCATGGATGCACACGATGATGCGTTATGACATTATCCTGTCTGCTCCATTGTGCATTGTACGATCGCGAATATTATTCGAAGAAGTACCTTCCACGAGATTACTTAAAGAATACGATATTCTTATATGGCACATACGACCGTACTTTATGCTCTCTGCAGCGAAAGGGGAATAACTAAGCTATAATGTAGTGTCGCCAGAAAGTACCGGAGTATGTGCTGCGACCCAAATAATTCTCAAAGATTCGGCAAATTATTATACAGAGCTTGTGATACGGATGAAGGTATTTTATTGATGCAGAGAACCTTGAACATCGTTAATCTCTTCAAATCAATAGGAATTGGTGTATCATAAGCCTGTAAAACGGTACGCTAGCAGGTGAGATTAGATGAATGCGTTATTTCTAAAAAATAAAATAGCATATTTTATCTAACAAAAATATATAACCAAATTTATGTTAAAATAAAAATTCATTTAATAATTGCGTTTTGAAAATGTTCCACTTCAATGGAACACCCTGTATTCATACTGTAATCAAACAGCTATGTAGATTATATGATAAAACCGTAGATATCATTACCAATTATAACAACAGCAACATTCTCTGCAGTGCAATCAACAAGTGATTAACAAAGTGAGAACGAACTAACTAAAAGGCTCTTAAACCTGCGTCCACCGTTTATTGTTTTCATCTTCGGACAAATGCTCGACGAAGTATGGAACGCGCGAGCCGGTTGCAAAATCGAAACGATTTTAATGATATTCGAGGAGAAAACCGATACCGTGTGTTCCACGCGGCTGTAATTAGCGTCCTCGGTGCTCGTCGCGGATTTGCCGACGAGCGATTTTTGAACGCGTAATTGCGCCTCTCCGATTGGCGAACGGTAAATTGCGTATCCGCCCTGATGCACCCGCGTCACGGTATTATCGCGTCAGCATCGCGCGTTCACCCAGGATAAAGCTAATCCCGCGAAATAATAATACGGAAAGACGACGAAGGTTACGGTAAATAAACACAACTATTGCCGTGGACCGCATCGTTCGCCAGCGAACAGAATTGCCGGCCGCGCGCGCGGGTATTTGCGTTGCAAATTGATTCGCGGCCTACCCCATTTCGCGACTCACAACCAGCAATTTATCATTTCACGTTTTCTGAACGGTCGATCAATAAAAATTTAACTATTTACCGAACACACGGGGTGCCCCGTTTCGAGCCTTCCACGAGAATACCTTGGGATGTATTAGTGATATTGGAAAATTTTTCAGGCGAGAGTTGAGTGATTTTGAATGGGGCTTAGTATGGTGTCGATGGTTTTATTACGAGTGCAGGGGTAGAAGATGTATGAAGGGTAAAGAGGAAAAAACAGGGACCGCCTATTTTTATTCTACAGTGTTCAACTTGGAAAACGAATTAAATTAATGTAAAACAATTATTTCCATGCTTACTTTTCTCCTGCTACTTAGTTAGAATATAATCTCGTGTTATAAACAATTCAGTTCAATTACTGGAACTTTGTCTCTTTACTGGTGGATTAATGTATTAAAAATTGATTTTTTCAATAATCTGTTTTGTAACATTCCTTGTTTGTTACCCTTGCCTTTTATATGAGGGGATGAAAGCCATAGGGTGTAAGCCAAGTTCTTTAAGATATTGACTTGCTGGTGTAGATATAATTAAAAGAAATAGTGGTTCCAACTACTTATGCTAAGGCCTCATAGCAATATTCAGTGCGTAAGGATCATTAACATGTAACCATGGAATTTATTGGAATTAGTCTAAAGAAATCTTTTCTTTCTCAAAATGATGATTAGATGACTTACACCAATATGATTTTTACCCCCTCGTATGGGGATTATCTTTGGTTTTGGAAATGGAACTATGTTTGTTTTTTGTCCATTACTTGCTGCAGCAATTCATTGTCTATGAGAAAAATATGAGAGTGTTTCTGTAAAATGTCTATGAATTTAGTAAATATTTTCATTTTAATTTTGGAAAATACTACTCGCGGTTTTAGACGCTGTAGCTATTCAATCAAAATATCGTGTAGACTAACAATCTTTTGGTATAAATATCTTCATACTTTTTTGTAGAGAATGAAAAACTGCTTCGTTCAGTGTATTAAAATAATATTTAGTTGCTTAAAAAAAAACAATGATGATGTTAAGTAAGAGATTATTCTTTATGTTTCATGAATGTCCATGAATATTAATTTTACTTAACAGCTCTGGTCTAATAATAGTTCCATTCATAGCACAGAAATATATAGTGCAACTATTCTGGAAGAATAATATAAATTCTATAATTGAACAGAAACATCATTATCACATAAAGATTCTTAGTGTTTATAAACTCTGAAAATAATCAAATAGAATAGGAAGTGCTTTTCTTTTTAGTCATAAGAACAATGGTTTTTAAACGAAAAACTCAAGTTAAAACAAGCATCAAGACTGTAAGCTTCGTGTACAGAGAAAATAATCCTGTTAATTAAAGTATAGGTACGTAAAATAATTAGCGTTTCTGCTTCAAGTAAACATCATAACTGGACTGCAAATCCTTTAAAATAGTAACACACTTTTTTACCCAGTTCCATTTCTTCAATTATATTAAAAGAGATCCAATTGTATTTAATTAAATTATTATTAATTTTAATACGATTTTGAATGCAATTAATATTTTGATATAAGTAGAAGGGCGAGGTTGTAAATTTCAACGGTTTCATAATTATTACCTCCGTTACTTTCGTTTGAAATGAGATATTATAGCATGTCTGACCATGTGTGGGAGTTTTCACTGCGGCGGTTAATGGATTAAATTCTACAAACGTGCATTGGCATCAGCATCCACAGTCTAATTACAACATTTAACCTTATAATTATTATTTTATTAGGAACATTATTCGATAATTATTTTATCATTTGAACAATTAATTATTCCTCTCTGTGCAGAGGAACTTGCGCCCGATGATTACCGTCGATTTGAAATCCAAAAGTACGTGGAATTTTGCAAGTTGATTCGCTCAGTCATTCAGAGGATTATTTGTTAAAAACTGTAGCGGGGCTCGATTGAACTAGAAATACGGTATCAGCGAAGAGGTGAATTCGCGAGCCGATATATTCCGTAGAAACGGGAATCGATGTGTATCGGCTCGGTGTGCGTGTGCAAATTCGTACCTATACACCGGAATACTGCAAATTCGATGGTCATTAATTTGTTCCGTAACCAGGTACCCGCGAAAACCTGCATCCGGAGGCTTGATGGATGCGCAAACCCAATGGCGTGGATCTATCGCCTCGGTTAGCCGGGATTATTTAGAAGCGTTTTAATCAACATTGCTCGTTAAAAATCGCCGTTCCGCCGACGAATTAGCGCCAATCGTCAGAATAATAAATTACGCCTGAACGAGCGGATGCTTTGTACTTCTGCGAGAGGTGTACCGTGGGAACTCTTCGGGCAGCTCGAGCAATTATTTGTTTTTGAAGTACAGTCATATTGATTTGGTGCATTCGATTTTGTTGATTTCAGGCGTTCAGTGTTACGAAGTGTCACGAAAATTCGTGTCTGGAAGATCAAATGGATTTGTTGACAGGACTATTTTAGGACACTCTATTTTTAACTGACAGCTTCAGAATTTTTACCAGAGTTGGTCGTACAATTCATGCTGAGAGTTTTGCAGCATTCCAGTGAATTCAAAATATGTTTTATCTAGAGTTTTTTTTTTACTATTTTTAGCCAATGAAAAGTGCCAGCAAAATGTAGATTCATTCTGTATAGACATATAAGTTTCCTTTAATTTTGTGAATAATTTGGGAGCATGTTTTCATCAATATTTCTCGTTACTAATTTTTGTGTCGTCGACCAATTATCGTCAATCGTCGAAATGATAAATTACAAATAAACGAACGAATATTTTATAATTATACCAAAAATGACTTCTAGGACTTATTCAACTAATTCGAGCATTTATTAGATCGCTGCACTTAAAATATTGAATTCTCAATGAAACTTCAAAGCTTGGGCAAATATAGCCTCATTAATGTTTGTGTAATTTTTTACATCTTTCTGGCAATCGATTCAGTTCCTTCTTAATAATTTGTCATCAAAGTATTATGGTTAGCGTTTAATTTCATCTTCAATATATCTCCAACTTTCTATTTTTAACACAACTGTTGAACATTTCTTATCTTCACATAATCTGTATCAAATCTTGAATTTATACTTTCCATCGTTTATAAAGCATTGTTTTCCAGCTTGAAGCTATAATAAACTGAAAGTATGTTCCAATGACTAATATTCATGTTTTGTAAAAAAGTGTTACATATTTAACAGAAGATGTAACATCTTCCTTAGAATCTAACACGTGGTTTACTTCATTATAACGGCAATCGAGGCAAGAAGTGTAGCAACCTAATAAATAGCGAACACAATCTCGGCAATTTTCGAAAGGTGCCTTCGATGCGTAACGTGCATGTAATTAAATGTACACTGGCGTAAACGTAATTACCGTTGCGGTTTGTATCATAATATAACAAACCGTAACGTGGCTCGTATTTCCAGCGAGACTTCAACAACCTTGTAACCGCACTGCAATAAATTAACAGGATGCGAAGCGGTTAAGTTAATGCGATCAGATTAAACGAAACACGTCCTTGTTGTCGAAGAAGCTTCTACGGACAATTGACCCGGAGCATAAATTATAGATGCAATTAAGAACAAATGATTGAACTTCCTCGAGCGTGAAGCACATTAACACGTTGAACGCCACAGTGAAAACGGCCATACCCAATCAGACACTATATAATTGATTTTTTTTATATAAATCGTAAAGAAAAAAAAGATTTGAGTACTCAGTCGTGTTCTTCTGTTCCTCTATTATTGTTTCAGTATGAAGTTTGCTCAGCATTTTGCGATAATCAATTATTATTTAATTAAATTAAATTTGAGGTGTCGGTTACCGGTGACCACCGTGTTCAACGTGTTAAACAAGAAACTTGTTAAACATATTTCAAAAGACACATACACTCGTAACCGTGTAATATAGAATTTGAACATCTTCAATAAAGCACGCTCATATTTAAAAAATTTAAATCTCTCATGACGTATTCATTGTTTGAATACCTTCCCCTAATACTTTTGTACGCAGAACATTTAGAATAATCGACTTATGTAAACAGAATATGCAGTACCATTAAAAGGAAGTGCAATTTCACTTTTTTGGTGCATTATTGCTGTTGCAGCGCAATAATAGCCTCATAAAGCCATCATGTTAAGGAGAGCGACAGGAACTGGGTTTATGATGTGTACGTAATATCTGTTATTTTTTAAATTTGTAAAGTATGATTAAGAGTAATGGACAGAACACAATACGACTTCCAGTGAATTGTTAGAATTGGCCTTCGCACTTCAAACTATTTTCACTAATTGGACTTCGACACTTCAGTACTTGGAATACGTACTTGATATTGGTGAACATTGTTATGTATGCTGCAAATACTAAATTTGTTGTTTACTAAATTCACTTCATTGGGTATAATTAGAATTTTGGAAGAGGTTCAAGTGACTGCTGTCTTCTACAGATGCATACAGATGCATTAGATTTTCAACTCAAACCACTTTTCAGTTAGGAAATTCAAAAAATAACACAGTAGTAAAAAAAACATTTATTAACGTGCTCTAAACATAACTGATGTAGAAATCATTGAATGAAAAGTGATTGTTAAACAGCTTGCTGAAACAGTACAAATCCATGACATATACTGCTTTTACACTCATTAACACGTTGAACGCCACGGTGGTCACCGGTGACCGACACCTCAAATTTAATTTAATTGAATAATTATTGATTGTCGCAAAACGCTGAGCACACTTCATACTGAAAAAATAATGTAGGAACAGAAGAACACGACTGAGTACTCAAATCTGTTTTTTCTTTGCGATTTATATGAAAAAAATCAATTAAATAGTGTCTGATTGGGTATGGCCGTTTTCACTGTGGCGTTCAACGTGTTAATATGTTCCGTGTAGCGTGGGTCGTATGCGCCCCACGCACCAAATTCGATTATTCTAAATAAATGGTAATATTCTTTACATTCCAATTAAAACGAACGCCACAATAACAGTACCAAATGAATGGTATATCATAAGACAATTCAATGTTTGTGTTTATACCGTCATGTATTTATAGAAACTTATTTTCACGCGTCTGACTAGTTACGGAATTTTTCACTGTGGCATGGAACGTGTTTAACGGAAGGGATTACTGAAACGCGAATACAGGGTACTGTTTCTGCACTGTTTTTGGTCCCAACATGTAGTTCTACGCATTTTACGTTCACTTCTCAGTTTGTTTCAAAATGGCTAATTTTGGACTTGTACTGTTCTTCAACTCATCGATTCAATTGCAGTTACCAAAAAGCTAAGTTCACAGAAATACACACATTGTTACACCGCACATTTTCCACCTTCATTTTTTTCTATCATCCACTAAAAGAAGCTACAGCTCGGCCCAATTGCGTGACTCACCCTGTGTAACCGGCGTGATCGCGTCTTAATTAACCTGATTTCATAAAACCCGCCATCAAGGCGCGTTATGAAGGAGCCCTCGGGTGGAGGGCAGGGTGGAAGCTCGGCTGGAAGATTCACTCAGAGTATCTATGATCTCGCAATACCATCAAACGAGGGAAAATGGTCGTTCGGAACGAGCAGCAAATCCTTGCCCCTCGCAAAAGCATTCCTTAAGATGGAATCGCGTTCCTTTACGTTTACGGTCCATTCTTGGGCCCTCCGCGAAAAAAGGAAACCGCCGATCGGTGGCACGGATGATGGGTTGCCTGTCGATGCAGGAGCATTCCGATGATTGCCGGTACGAAACTGAAATTACCCGGAGTTCCATTACACGAGTCGTCGGGCAGTCAAAAGCCTGCTTTCAATGATTCTGGGTCGCCGTCGCTGAATTCAGTGTACACATTCGAACGAGTTCAACGATTACACTGAATTAACGCTTTTAATTGAAGCGACAGGGGCAGTACATAAGCTCCCGCTTTCATTTCGGTCTTTGACGAGCCAGGCCGGCGGCGAATTTGGTTTCACGCCACAGGTCTAAAAAGTCGTGCACCGTGTGCTGCGGACCACTATACGCACCTGGGCGCAATCGAAGCTATGAATTCCAAAATAGTGCAAATCTATCATTTGAGCCGTTTTTTTTAAAGTGGTATAAGTCCAATTTTGAACAAAATGAGTTAATGCTAGTTTTAGTTGGACATAGATGTCTTCTTTTCATGTTTATAATAACACAGTCAATGACGTACAATATCCTCATAAATTCGTCAAAAGAAGTTTAACTGTTGAATGTTATTGTTCTGGATTTATTTGGAAAACGAGGAAGGCCAAACAATTTTAGCAAAATAACTTTGTTACCATTGTACACAACTTCAAGACCTATAACAAGAGATAAATAGAACGATATGATGGCTTTACTGCCTTACATACCTCCTACTCACCATGAATACTTCACGATGCCAAGTATAAAGAAGAAATAAGATTGAAATATGAATAAAATTATTATTAGTTATCTTAAGGAAATAGTTTACTTTTTATAGTTGGTTTATTATAAATTCTTTTATAATAAAACTGAAAATACTTCTTCATAAAGTCAATTTTATGTTTACTTACATGTCTTCATTTTAAGTATTATTTTTCATATTAAAAAATACATTTCAGAAAAGCCAACTTCAACTAAAATATAAATTTAAAATTGGTATTGTTCATGTTTTTTATTATTTATTATTATTGAAAGTGGTATAATTTGTAGCTAAAAAGCCTTTTATTTTCTTTAACAATTTTATTAATTATTATTACATAATAAAATTTAACAAGTTTATAGTTTTAAGAACATTACCCGAATGTATTAACGTTTGCTAATATTTTTTAGTTAATTCAAACGAAAACCCTTAAATATCTCAATGTATGAATAAATGGACTTATACCACTTTAAAAAAAACGGCTCATTCGACATTTTGAGGAAGCAATTTTTTGTTTGTTTATACTCTATAATTCTCCATTAATCTCCCTGTATTTTCTTGCAAATATTGTTTATATGTACATTTGTGTGTTGTTTTGAATTGAATTGTGGAATGTCAGTGGATAGATCTGACAATAAGTGAGCTGGGAATAGTCATACCTATAAGACAATTCATGCAGTGTCAAAAAGTGGATTTATGCTGTTTTCTAATTTATAGCTTCAATTTTTTATGGTACACTGTAAATGCATTCGAACAAATTATTCCATCAATGTGTCTTAGAAAAGTGTAAATGATTTGTTATGTATGTTGCAGTTTCGAAATATTTAAATAACTTAACAATTAATATAATGTATGTGTGTATGGAGAAAAGTTCAACCCGCGTATTTCAGCGAGAATTATAATTTATTTACAACCAGCATCACAGGTTTCACAGACGCGTCTGTCATTCAAATCTCTCGCGGCGTTTCTCCTTCGAATGCGCCGGCAATGTTCAAATAAAAATAATAAAATCGCAAGCTGACATGCAATCTGCTCGAACAGTGAAGCTACTAATATTTTAATAGTGAAGGTAGGAACGAGTTGGAGGAAACTGAAACAAGGGGAATAGATCTGGAGTGAAGGAAGGCCGCAGCTCCGGTTGTCATCACTGCATTAGGCCATCCAAATAACCTTGAGCATAAGATAATATGTTTAAACCAGAGCAACGTAGAACAAGAAGGAAATAAGCATATTTATTTCATTAAATATTGAAAATAGTGGCCAGAGACGTTAACACTCTTTTGCAAACGACACATAAGTCTTTGCAATATATTATATCGTCTGATGTTATTGTACTTTCACTGCGCACTATAAATTTTAGCGTATCTCGTAAAAAATAATCCAAAGGCGCCAAATCAGGAGAACCCAGCTACAAACATAGCAGGTGTATACAGATTAAACGATTTTTATTATACGAAGCCTTGCAAACACGTCACATTTCAATAAATAACTTCTTTCAACATCAAAGAGTCAGAAATTCTCTTAATGGTAGTTTCTTGTGCTGATCTTGTGTAATAACTTCATTTGAAGGAGAATTAATTACCTGGTATTAAAGACTCCATAATAACTTCACCTGGCTGTCGTATTTTATAGTCCCCCTTTATCACAGTTTACGCATACTTGCGTAACTTTCTTCAACATGAAATATCAATTTTCATTTCGAAGTGACGTTGTAAGTTCCGCTGCACCCCTTGAGGATTCTTCTCACGAAACTGATTTCGAAGTACCCTGGTCTTTCCCCGGAGGAACAACAATAAACGTTCACCGCTACGTTCCAGTTCCGAATTTTCTGAAGGATGATAAGACTAATGAATCATTCGATTTTTTACATTAGCACGTTCTGTGCCGCGTGGATCACCGGTGACTCACGTATCAATTTTAATTTAATACTCACCCACCTCTATGAAATATTGAAAACTATTGATTTTATTCAAGTAGTATGAAATAACAAGTGCATTGTCAAGTAGTTAATTTCTGTATGCTGAACGATTTACAGGGTGTCCCCAAATTAAACGATCAAACTGTGCTCGTAAACAGGTCCAAAAACGCTCTACACAAACGTTATGACAGAAACATCCACTTTCAATTAATTTTCCATTTCAATATGTAGAGTTAGAAATTTGTTTATATAAAGTATAGATAAATATACATATTCTATAACGCGGCACTGTTCTGTTAGGGCATCTTTTCATTATAAAACAACCGTAGAATTTTAATTCAAGTGTCTACAATGTACTGAACGTTATCGATACAAAGACAAGTTACGTTAATCACTCTCGAAAATTTTAAATACTAAGCACTACACGAATAAAGATTAGACGAATTTTTACTATTTTTTATTTAAACCTTATTGTGATGTACGCATAGTAACCCAGTAATTTTCTTCATTCTCTTCATTTTTATAATTTTGTTAAAATATTTAATCTTTCGCGATTGAAAACATTTTTTACTAAAAAATATATTTGTTTTTATAAGACAGTGATTATTTCACTTAGAAAAAGTAACATGGTCTGTAGATCATATTAATCCAAATATAAATGGTCCCGAAAGCTGTGCACGAACTGCATGTTTATGTTTAATTTGCCCAAAATGGCAACCTTTGAATGGTAAAAGTTTAAACAATGCTGTCTTGAACATACTATCATGTAACATTTTAATCTCATATTAGTGACAATACATGTTAACCACTGATCTTTCAATTTGAGAACCCTGCGTATTCCTAAAGAGGCATTTTCAAGTGTCTGACCAGTCACAGAATTTTCCACTTTGCCACGGAACGTGATAAAACTTATCCCTGTTTCCAGCAATACGACAAATACCTTCTCACCGAAACGTTCGCTCTTTTTTTTTTATTAATTACCGCTCCGTTTTCTCGCGTGACTGTTAATTCCGTTCGAGCAAACAGATTCCTATTTATCAAGCGACTATTACGCTCACCTCGAGGCGGACGTGGAACTTGAAATTTTCACTCCGCTCGATTTATCAAGCAACGTCCGTGCCGTTTTTCTCGGCGGACGAGGAAAGCGGCGAGGCAACGGAGAGAAAACAAAATGAAACAGCTTGTTCGGACGGAGCTGAGTTATAGTTTCCTGGTCCGGATACGAAGGAATGCCCAGCGACCCACGGGATCGAAACCGTGAATTCTTTACACCACGGACACCGTATAAGAACCAGCGAATTCCCGTGCGTAATATTTTCCTGTGCTACACGTGTACGTACACGAGCAACCCCTCGCGAGGCCCCGAGAGGGTACCTCGATCTCTATTTCGTACGACGAGACAAATTTTCCAATAATCTCGAAGTATATTCCCTGTGGGGGATGATCTGACATGGATGGAGTCTTTAAGGATACGCTTGCAATAAAAGAATAATTACTTATGCTAAGGAAGTACGGTTTGCATGAAATA
Source organism: Macropis europaea (assembly GCA_916610135.2). Classification (NCBI taxonomy): domain Eukaryota; kingdom Metazoa; phylum Arthropoda; class Insecta; order Hymenoptera; family Melittidae; genus Macropis; species Macropis europaea. Next base: position 14,819,666 of record OU744345.1, on the reverse strand, counting down.
ATTGTTAGGGTAAGTGCACCTAATATCGCCTACCAAATTTCATATCGTTCTCAAGTAATGGATAAGAGACATTTTTATATCAATTTTGCCTCGAACAAAAGAGACATTATTTGTAACGCTGTCAATAAAATATGTCTCTGTATACATGTTTGGCTACAACTTCAGTCCGTTGCCGATTTCTGTCAACGCTTTTTTTTACAAAATACTACTGGTGGGCGAAATTACGTGTTAGGCGATATTAGGGGCACTTACCCTATACTTTGCCTGAAGTGTAATCCAATCAGCAAATATAGAGGGCATTTAAAAAAAAAGTGTCTAGGTCTTTAGGTGCTTATAGTGCTCACCGAGCTTAATAAAAAGTGTCTAATCAACATGGGTCCTAAAATTAATCCTTTCGCTGTAAAAATAACTTTTATATTTAGGAGCGTTTGATATCGTAAGTGAGTCTAAAAAATAAAATAAAAAATGATAAGTAATAAATAATGTGGTGAACTTAAGACAACGAATAGACAATGCATGTCTTATAATACAATACACGGAAGGAATATTTGAAAATGTACGTCGACCTATAATCCGCAGATGTGAGTTTAGTATTGAAATGGAAGGAAGACATAAGGAAAGGATTGATTTTAGGACCCGTGTTGATTAGATATTTTTTACTCCACTCGGTGGGTACTATAAGCACTTTAAGTCTTAGACGCTTTTGTTTAAACACCCCTTATATGAATTATATAATATTTGTTAACGATTCAAGAGAAATACATGCAAAAATGAATCATCGTCGTGACATCCTTGAGAACTTTCAAATGAGTTGTAGCAGATGATCCTAACTATTGCTCTATCTAACGATGCCAACAATCGTATCATGTTTCGATTTCACAGTTTACCTAATGCTAAATAGAGAGTGCAACGAGGAAACTTTATGACACAATCGCAGGGCATTAACATTTTTCAGTCTAATTTAAACTAGCCATCAGCCCATATTTTAGAATGACTAATAAGTCACCCGAAAAGTTTTTCCAACTTTCGTTTCTCCTGGGTTTACTATCCACCTGGATATGGCTGTGTTGTATGGTTACGTGTCCGAAGTGTCAGAGAAAACCCAGATAACGGTTTATAGGGCGCGGTACGAACACTCTGATCTGGAGGAAGTTCCAAACTGTTCCAAACTTCCGCTAACCAGCGACTGCAGGACAAGCTTCGCCATTCCCGCTTCAAAGACATATCGCGTTTGACATCAGTCAATCAGATAGAGTTCAGCAGTCACTGAGATCGGACCATTCGACAGAGTTAGATTGAAACACTGAACAGAGTTAACCAGAGTCACAACAAGTTTGGGTTCAGTATTCGTACGAAGGATCAGCCGGCGACAATCAGGTCCTGGAGTCTATGCACTGGTAATACTTGTAAATAAAGTGATTAGAGACATGCAGTTTAATCAGTCCCACATCAGTGGATGGTCCTTCGATTCAGACGGCACCTTGTGGAATATTCAAGTTCGCGGTGACTCACAGAAACGTGTAATTAACTGTAATTGGACTACACAGGATAATATTCAGATTACCATGTTTTGACGAAGCGGTTTTATTATAAACTTGACACAAATTCGTTCTGACAGAGCTACTGCAATACTGAGCTAACCCAACACACTGAACTCGAACAATGTGGTTACCTAAGTTTTTAAAGAAATTTCTAATTCATGCGGAGTTTCTTGAAGTAGGGAGAAAATACAGAAAAAGAACAAAACAAATGAGTAGACTGCGGATGTTTATGCAATTTAATATATCCAAATTGGTGAATGATGAATATTTAATGACTCAGCAAAGTAAGAAGTATATATTTTGAACGATTCGAGGAGCAAATGCAGTTGTGTTGAACTTTCATTTATTTAACTGCAGCTACATAGGAAATATAGAAGTCTGAAAATGAATATTTGCATAAACATCCGCAGTCTACAAATGAGTCACAGGCTGAGGCGTGGAGAAGGTTTGCGGCGTGGAAAGATGTTGATGTATGATTCAGTTGGTTTTAGATAAAGTATTAGTCAGGGGCTAGTACATTACGTAACACGTAATTTACAACTTCCCTATATCTCTTTCATCGACTATACGTGTGAGTATAACATACAGTCTGACACAAAGCCGATCTAAAAGAAAGAGAATGGATTTAAAATATCTTTCACACTTTCAGTGCCACGCTGCATTAGCTGAAAATGGCAAACTTTCTCAATTTGTATACAAAATAAATGTAACCCTGAATTCTATCTCTTTTAATCAATAATGTCAGTAACATTCGTCATTGTTTTACTGCTTTCATTAGAGCTGATTAGGTACATTTTTAATATTTTACGTGATCAGGTAAATAATGTCTGAATCTATCTGTCACCCAGATATGGGTGAAGCAGCACTCAAAGTGTTAAATTTTTTGTCATCTACACCCAAAACCATGTGTAGCAAGATTCATAATAGCATGATCTAGCAACATGCAAAAGCTCATTAACCGTTTTAGCGCCACGCAGCGCGATCGCGCTGTTCACGTACTGTGCTGAGATGTGCCGCGATGTTTGGTCACGACTGTCAATTCGCAACGCGCTCGGTTCCGAATGTAGTAAAAGAGCATCGCAATCGCGTCGATCGGCATTTCCCGCAGACAAATGAACGAAGCGTTATCGCGCTGCATGGCGCAATCCAACACGGATTTTTAAGAACCCCTGGCACTAAAACGGTTAAGAACTGAGTCGACCACTTCGGGAGCTCTCCTTGCCAGTAGGCGATTTTAGATCTCGGAATTGCGTCTGTCGGCAGAGAAACGATGATGAAACAAATTCCTCTAGTCTTATTGCTCATCCGAGGTACAGTCAGTCTCATAAGTATTCCAACCCTTACTGTCTATGAAAGCAATTTATAATTCTATAAGCGAAACATTTTCGTCATTAATTGCTAAATTTGGTTAAAATTTGCACTGAATAAACTTTATACTTGCGTAAATTTATAGTAAAAGATTTATTGGAAAACCTCGGACGCATCATTTAGTTTGAACAAATTTCTTTTATAAACAGTGGGGGTACGGATACTTCTGGGACTGACTGCATATCTCAGCGGCACGTCAGAGTCCTCGAGACAAGCCGAGGAGAGTCCGCTCTCGAGCATATCTCGTTACGCGCTAGTCTTTAATATAAATGCTAGTAGAAGCGCTTTTATAGGAAATTCCATTTATCCGGGCTATCGATTGTGGAATTATATGGAATGAAGACTTCGCGGGAACGGAGCTCCTCTCTCGAGATAATACAGTTTCAGCTTCTTGTAACTTTTCTCAGCGTTTATCTAGCAAAACCACGCTCGTCCATGGAACGAGGAGGATTTATGGAGGAGGGGCGGCGGGACTGAGGAGGAAAAAAAAAGGAAAATATGATCGAACCCAATCTAACTTCTTTACTCGATTAAACGGATAAATCGGTTCTCGTGAAACGTCGAGCTTCCGGGTTCCTGCCTGTACATTCGACTGTATTTGCATACTTATAAAACCCGATAGAAGGAGCCCCGGCAGAGATTCAAATCATCCGTCGAAATGATGTTTATCTGATTTATTTAAGGCGACCTGGCCCGCTCGAGATGCCGTTTCTAATCTCGCCGGGGATGCGCTCGAATTGATATCGATCTACGGTAATGAAATTGTCTGGCAGCCGAACGTGCGCGGGAAAATTCACCGAACTCTCAACGTACGCGTTTGCGTAGAATTTTTGAAAGGGAAACGAAGGAGAATCGTGGACTCGGGATTTGATTGTGTCTCGCGGTAGCCACGCATCTCGATAACGCGGAGACGGTGCATAACATTTAGGTTCGTTATAACATTCTGTAGGAATTATCAAACTTTTTCTTCTTTAAATTGAAAGTTCCAGCGGCTCGTAAACTTTTCATTCCTGGCATCAAATCAGAAACTTAATAATGTCCCGGGTAACGGTGGACGTCGCCGCGCCGGAGACACGGTCTTGTTTAGAACTCCTCGACATTATTCATACGCCTTCGAGAGCATCGCGAGATCTCGTCCTGGAATTCTATTAAACGCAACTTCGCGCCTTATAAAAGTTTGATGTCGCGGTAACGAAGGAAAAAACGGAGGGGCGCAGCGTCCTAAGGGGGCCATTTCACCGGGGAGAAAGAACGTCACTCTACGGAAATGAGAACCTCGCCCTGTTCCGATGAATGTAAGAGTTTGCAGTAAGGCAACTGGTATAATAGACATGGCGCGGTGGAATTCGTAACAGAATCCCGAAGGGGCGAATTTCTCGTATAAAAGCGAAGCGAAGTTATGGACAAATTTCTTTTTCTTGTGAGGCTTTGTTTTTGGAAAAAAACGACTTCAACATTCTGTCGAGTGCGTGTGGGCTTAATTCACCAGGTAGTTTAAATACAATGCAAGGTGTTCCAAGATTACCTGCCTATTCCAATGAAATCGCGTGACTTTTGAAAAATGACTCAAATATATTATTACTGATTTATGTTTGTCAAAAAAGATATATTTAACAAAAATCGGTGAAAACACTGCACAAACACAACCGAACCTCTGATTCCTACACGCATGGAATAATCTATTTTCGAATCCGCCAAGCATTGCATAATCCTTTTCAAGTTTATTTCAAATTTGTTAAGTATCCTAACACTTATGGACAGTGGTGTACATTTTAAACGAAAGACTGCATATCCTTAGAACTTTCTTCTTTTTCTTCTTTCCATGTAACCCAGCATCGACTCTGCTATGGCCATTCAGCCGTCTAACAGTAAACAGCCACACAGAATCGCTGAAAATGGTCACCCATCTCAGCCTTGATCGCAGTCAGCGTAACTTCGGCAATCAGACGAGACTCAGCGTTTTATTTTAGAACTTGTCTATTACAGAATCGATATATAAGAATTATAAACCTCATGTACAATAGAACAAAACAATAATTTCTTAACAATACTGTCATTTTCACTTTCAACTTGTTGGCCTGTTAGCAAGCTACTCACAGTCATACCTTCTTCTCTAACTTTTCACAAATAGATAACAGGCTAGATCCGAAGGCAATGTCTCCATCCTCGTTCATCAGAAAAGCGTTTCTGAGATATACGAGAGCCAGTGTTTTCTACGTACCAACGCTAACAGATCTCCAAACAAAATAAATTCCCAGAGATAGGCCGAAAATTCATGTCATGACGAAACATTTACGATATAGTTTCTTTTTTACTGGAAAAAACAGGAAAATCCATCGTGGATCACAGGTGAACCAACGGGGCACGGAGCGCGTGAAACCCGAAACACGCTATAGCCCCAACAAAGAATTCCACGTTATCGTGTCAGTAAATCACAGTGTGAAAATAATTCTTTGCGAGGCGTCGGTCCGTGCATTTCCTTCGGTTCGATCCAGCGGATCCGTCCATCGAATATTCGATCGCGAGACATTACGTATACACAGATACAGCGATGGCCGACATTGTGGCAGAACCAGTGAAATGTACGTCATACATATGTAATGCGGTGAAACGTGCAGGACATGCGAATGACCCGCCGCGTGTACGTCTTCCGTCTGTGTCCTTAGCGGCCAGGGCCAGACGGATCGCTGCGTCTTGTCCTGAAGGTTTTTCGAGGTCGGCGCCAAACCGACTGCCACCGTCCTCCTCGAGAATCTATCCTCGAGCGGCGGCCTCGCTTTACTTTTGCCGCAGTCGCTTTGGATAGCTCGCGACTTTTCGGAAATTAGTTCACGGGCGCCTGGAAGTCGCTAACTCGTGCTTACATCGAACGACCGAGCAAAGAAATCTGGGTACGAGCGCTGCTAACCTGTTGACCCGATTATTTGACGAAGTTACAATGAATTATGAAGGAATAAAGATGAGGTGAATCGTCTTCCAGTGGCAAGCTGTATTCTTTTGGTGACAATAAGTTAATGCCTTGTGTTGAGTTTTACCAAACAAGGTTTTTAAAATCGTTAAGGACTTGAGTGTGGGACACGTATGTATCTACCTAATTGCTAGCACCAACCACTTGGTCATTAACACGTTGACCGCCACAGTGGAAACTCCTATACCTGGCCAGACACAGTATAATATGTCAATAAAATGTCAAAAGTCTCATTAACACGTTCGCTGCCATGATCGATTCCAGAAAAACGTCCACCACAGACCACGCTTTATTTTTATCAATTATCTCTGTCACACATGTGTGACGCTGGTAGCGAATGTGTTAATCTGATCACATTTTCCACCGCCAAGAAACGCATTTAAACATCTAGTCTGCCATAAACCCACGATCAGCAACCTAAACCTGTGACCAAGGGAGAATGGTAGAAAATGGTAAAAATCTGGGCAGCTCCAACATCTAAAATATTGAGAAGTCATTATTCTGTAGGTCCCAAAGAACTGTAAAAGTACAATTATTTACCGGCAATATGATAGTAAGATTATAAAGAATACAGTTGAAGTGAAAGGTGCAGATAGCGAAAAATTGTATATCGTTGACTTCAAATGATCATAACTTCGAAACGAATGCATGAGATGTAACAATTCAAACTCTATTTTGTAGATAAAAGTCGACATTTATATTGTACATTAAAAAGACTTCCAAACATATTAATTAACAATCATAGAAAAAATAAATATATAAAATAAGATAATAGATGCTGATGCACTTGTTCGAGGAAATATGTTTATAATCATACTGTAAGTTACATGTAAAACAAAATGTAATGTATTGAATGCAGACTACCTCGCCTCGAGTAATAAATGCTGCACACTTCGTGTAACACTTAGTCAAAAGATTAATAGTTTGATTAAACTTAAAGAACGCTTTCAGATGGCAATGCAGGGCATAGCCCCTAAAATTCTTCAAAATGTGTTTCACAACGCGAGTGATCGATTTGAAATCTGCAGTGACACGGATGGAGCACATGTTAAATAATTTTATCACAAATACTCAAGTCATTTTCTCAAAATACCCTGATTCGATTAAATTGCGCAGTTTATTTTGTAACACCTTGTATCCATTCCAGTTTTCCTCTCAGTTCTACTAATTAAATTTCATCCTTACCAATTAAAACAGAAGTAACACCGTTACGCCTGGGAGATCCGTTTACGCTGGCTCGTTGAAAGATCGCGAAGTGTACACCGAACCGAGCACGAAGAACCGAAATTACTCCAGAAATTCGGCGACTGCCGGATTTGCCCTGAAAACTTATCCGTCTCCAAATAAAACTCTTGCTTAAACACATAGTTAAATACGTGTTTGAGGGAACCAACGAAAACGTGGATACCGACGACATCGCGTTTCGCCTAAAAGTATATCGAGCAGATATCGTAACGAAGTTTTCTTATCAGACCGTCCCTATGAATCGTCTTCGTCGTTTACAATATTCTATCGGAGATTTGAGATACTCTTTAGGACTTCTGCATCAGGATCCTCTTTATACCCCAACTTGGACCGTAAACCTTCGAACTTCCCCGACCGAGTATTTTGATAAATTATTCGAATGGAACTGGTTCGTCTTGACGTCCTTGCGGAATCGCGGCCGATAGCCGGTCTGGTCTGCACGGTTCGGTTCTTATTAAGGGATTCCATCGAGTCTGCGTTTACGTGGAAACCGCTTGCATCGATGACCGGGAAAGTTCTCGACTCGAAGGGCGATTTAAAAAGTCGCCGCTTTCATTGCGCTGATCCTTTTAACGGGGCCATAACTCCCGGCGAGTTCCTCGAAAAGCCGCGGGATCATTTTTATCCGGGGCATTAGCGAACCGGCGAACTTTAAGACGGCGTGGAGTTACGCTCGGATCAAACGAGCTTCAAAAGGGAGGAGAGACTCTCGAGGATGTCCTTTGTTTTCCTCCCGAAGAGACCTTAAGTGGCCATCGCGACAGTGTCGCGCGTAAAGCGGAACGCGACGATCGCTTGTACACTCGGAGGGTGCACGTCGAAGCCGATCGGAAGAGACTCGAGATTCCGAAGGAAATAGCCTTTTGATCGTGTCGCCAGCAGCGAGCACTTTTCGAGTGCCTGTTTAAGATCCGACGTCGTGACGGCTTCTAGATTGTTCCCGTCTTTTGTGCCGGGGCAGCCCGTTCTCCGCGACGGGAAATCAGCCTTGTCGGTACATTTGTAAACATAAATATCGGATAGCTGCAGCCTTTTCTCAGGGCGTCTCGTTTCGCGGCTACGAGTGCACTACAAAACGAGATTTTCTGAAGGAACGCAGGAGTCGACGGGATAAACATCGAGAGCGTTTTCTTTAACTTTGTTGGAGATAATTAAGTCAGCAGAAACAGAACATTTACGCCGTTCACCGGAAGATTGTAGCTATTTGTGGTGTTATTACTAATATTATACTTCCGTCCAATGTTTCTATCGATTCCGCGTTAACGCGTTCCATGTGACAGTGAAAAATTCTATAACTAGTCAGACGCGTGAAAATAAGTTTCTATAAATATGTAACGTTAAAAACACAAACATTGAATTGTCTTATGATATACCATTCATTTGGTATTATTATTGTAGCGTTCGTTTTAATTGGCATATAAAGAATATTATCATTTATTTAGAATAGTTGAATTTGGTGCGTGGGACGCATATGACCCACGCGGCACGGAACGTGTTAACATTGTAAACGTAAGGTGCAATTTTAATAAGTTTACGTACTGTATTATAAGATGAGAAATAACCTTGAAGAAAGATATGTAGGTTTTACAGTTCGTATTGTCGACTCTTCAGAATGATATACTTTACTTAAGCTATATAGAAAATAAATATTCTTTTATGTATCGAATAACAATTATGCACTACAATAATAGATCCGCATTGAATATATATTTCTCCAAGAAACTGCGTAAAAAGAATTTAAATTCTGTATTAAAAACAATAAGTTTCTCCAAATAATTTCAATAGAAGTAACGATAAAAGTTCAGTAACGTAGCAAATAACAATTTCCTTTTTATTAATGACACTGTTAAATTATAATCTGCTATCAAAAATAAAAATAAATAATTTTTATGTTAATAAGAAGGAACAGAGCAATAATAGACAATTCAGAGTAAGCATCCATTGATACTTTGTTCTCTGGATTTGTTCCTCTTATAATTTGATTTATTATAGTCAAATCGTTTCTGCAGGTCTGATGAGTTAAATCTTTTCAGTCTTCTATACATGAGGTTCATTCCGAATAGTTTCGACGCTAACTCATTGGGGCGAGTTTCGTGTCTTTTTTCGTAGTTAGTTCTGTATCGCTGGATTTCTTCCTTAAATTGTCGGTATCTCTAGGTCTCTGTGGATGATCGCATTTGTGACGTACCAGGGAGCATCAAGCAAATAACAATGAATTCGAGAAATATTAACCGTGGTAATGCATTGAATTTGGAAATTCAACCGTTAAAGACGGTCGTATAGCAGATAGATAAATTCGTCTTGGCACACACTATCATGGAACATAACAAAATATACAGCATTCCTTTTAAAATATGAAATGTAAACTTCGTTTCTCGATAAATATTGCAAATATAAAAAATTGATACACGCTATCATATTGATCATAGAAAGCTGCAAAACTGTTTCCTCTTTCCTTCTTTTCTAATACTCACCACTAACGAAACAAGCATGAACACCCCTGTATATTCGAATACCTCACATGCGATTGATAGTTGTACGTGTATTCAATTCCATTTGAAGCAAATGAAAAGTGATGATGCATGAAATTCATGTAATCGACGAAGACCCGGGAATGCAACTGTTCCAAGTAAATTACCAGTTCATTGAAAATGTTCCATTAACATCCGCGCGAGCGGTTGATGTTTCGCGGCAACGTTGTTGAAATTGATAAAGATTTCGGGGACGCGTGATGTTAACGGGCTGAAAATCGTTCGATTAATCCATACACGACGGCTTCAATTTTGAGGCAGGCCGCGAGCTTTATCATTCTAAACGCGATCGGTTTAACAGACGCTAAACGAACCATGAATGAGCCGCGCTCAAACTAAGATTGACGTTATACACGGAAACGATTGCATCAATCTCAATTAGCATTGAACGCACGCCACTCGACCACGGAAAATTAATCGGTCGAATCTATATATATACGCGTATTACTGTTTAACGACTCGTTTTCAGGGACACCGCGCGTTTAGGCGCTAACCCGTAAATTATTTTGCAACCGATACGAGCAGCCGCTAATTTATATCTGTCGCGGTATCGTTTAAAATGGAAGCCAAACGGTCGTTGAAATCTGGTCGAAAGCGTTAGATCTCTTCAGAAGCGAATTTATTAGAATTGAAAAACATTATGTAATTTTTCTTTCAAATGTGTTTGTTCGATAGGAATTCATAGGTGTTATATACAGACTTGAACAGCAGTATTTGAGAAAAATTGTTTGTTTAATATTGTCAGTAATGTACTGCTCAAACTAATTGGACGATCAGGTTTCTGGATAATTGAAAGCAATCTGCTAAATATGAGATAAGAAAGGTTGTACCTATAATATTAAAATATTATCACTAATGACTTGTGTATAATATGGACAGCTGTCAAAGTGTTTGATATTGTTCATTTAATCATACTTAATATTACAGTGGAAATATACAGACTAGATTGTTCAAGGTCAATATCCTCGATTGCAAATTGCGTTCCATTTTTAGCAGAATATTCAATTTTCGATCATATACATACACATATCCATCATATACAGGAGGAGGTCCAAAAGTCCGTTTAAATCATCGTCACATACCTGAAACGAAAAGAGAAAATTATTTAAATGTGAAAAAGGAGAAGCTACACCGCAGTTACAGAAGTGACTCTATGCGGCCTAATTCGAGTATTTCAACAGTAATAAATATTTTCAGTGAAACCTGATGAAACCAGTAATAAATTACATAAATTATAATTAATATCAACACACAGTGATATTAAAAAAGTTGAAGGTATATAACAATTAATCTGTTAACACGTTGACTGCCACAGTGAAAACGGCCATACCTGGTCAGATACCTTATAATATTCTGTTTTAAATGCAAATTACGAAGAAGGAAATATTTTATTACATGATCACACATTCGTTGCCTGACATTATTGCAGCTATATGAACTCTATTCAGAATTTTATAGAACTTAGCAGTTATTTAATGAAATGGAAGTCACCGGTGACCGCTGCGGCAGTCAATGTATTAAACAATAACAAATGTTTCCATGTATCGTTCCTGATTATTCAGATATTGACTTGTAACATACTATTCGACCCTTTGATCCCCGAAAATTTCGAGAAAAAGCGTGCATCATGTGCAGAAATTTTCCGTGGCAAAACTACGTGGTAAACTGAATATTTAATTACAATAATGTGTATGATGTCGATTGTTCAGTTGTTTACTGCATTCAAATTGTAAAGTATGCAACGAAACATGTATACACCTGGGTCTTTTTTTACACGGTGGATGCGTACCGCGTAAAAAGAACCGTGTAAAAAAAGTCGTGAAACAATTGATTTGCAACAAAGTATAAAACTTGTGTTAAACTAAAGCAAACGATAGAAAAAGCAATTTCAAATACAAAACTGCATTCGATAACGACATTTTATCCAATAAACACATGAAAGAAAAGGTAGTGTGGGAAAATCAAAAAAATATTATGTCAAAAATCGACATTTTATTCACCGTCACTCTCTATTATATTACAACGAATACGTTTTCTTATTACATACTGGAAAAAAATCACTTTCGTCGCTCGAAATATACCGTGTAAAAGTGAATCGTGTAAAAAGAGTCCCAGGTGTATTTTAATAAACTGAACTGAAGTGATAGTTCATCCGAACACATAGGTTTGTAGCGTACGATAAACGGCTGTGCCTGGGCCAGTACGGTGGCCCGTAGCACACGGTGAAGAATTTTTCAGAACACACAAATGCGTTATACGTCCTCACAGGGTTAACTCACCCTGTATATCTCAGAATTTCATACCCTTTCTTCTGAAGCACCCTGAAACATCCTGTTTGGTCCAGCACACTCTGCAGTCAACCCTGTGAGAAAACAGAGGAACGCACGGGGTCTTGATGAGAAAGAGAATTTTAATTGCAGCATAGTACGGCCGTGAGGGGTTGTTTGCCCATGATATTAACTTACTGTTTAGAAGAAGAAACGGATGGCTCGTTCCGAGGAAGCGGCATCGTGGATGCAATTTATGCGAAAATTTGCGAAAGTAAGGGTCGTCAGGGGAATATGGCGGGCGGATGGTCGTAGTATCAGAAAAGCACGCCCCTCACGAAATTGCGGCACTAGAAACGTACGTACACGCGAGCTATTCCCATCGAGATAACAATTATCCTGTACTCGCTTATACCTACTGCACCGATCTCTTATTTCGTCTCTGTTTGCAAGGTTTTACCCTAAACAGCGCCGCCTCTGCGGTATTATTTTAATTGGGTGTCTCTCGACGATGACATCGTCGACTCATTGGCAATCGATCGGCTGATGAGATTCTGTTATTGTTTCTAGGTGTTAACCCTTCGTGTTTAGTTTGCCACGTGACAACGCCCTCGTGCTCGTTTGTAGACTTGCGATTAGCATACGTGTGTGTGCACCTTGATGCTGTAGATGGTAGCTTGTCGAAGGACCAACCAAAGAAGTGACGACAAAACAGCTTCATTGAGAAAATCAATTTTGAATACTTTAGTGCATTAGTAAAGAAAAAAGGTTCAATGAATATAATTGTATTGTTCATGACATGAAATGATACTCCAATTGGGCGACAGAAGAAACAATGAGCGAAAATATAACTGTTTTACTTTTTTTTAACACGTTGAACGCCACAGTGAAAACAGCCATACCTAGCCAGACACGATATAATTTACTATTCTTTATATAAAGCATAAAGAACAAGATTTGAGTACTCAATCGTGTTCATCTATTCTTACATTATTGTTTCAGTATGAAGTTGCTCAGAATTTTGTGACAATCAATCATTATTTGATTAAATTAAATTTGATGTGTCGGTCACTGGTAACCACCGCGGCGTTCCACGTGTTAATTTTTCTTTGAAGTTGAACACTACAGAATAAAAATGAACATACCTTGTTCTTTCCCCTTGCCCTTCATTTGTGGATACGCGCAATATGCTTTGAACAATCCTCTGAAAGTCAAGGGTGCTGTAAGAGAAATTTTTAACAATTCATACTCAAATGAAGCTCATATTTACATCATACAAACTACGATGTGCAACACGAGTGTGACCCGTTATTATGAGACAAGGGATTAAGGACAACGTCAGGCACCGGGTTTACTCTGCGCACATGACTTCCACTATTTGAGATTACAAAGAATAGAGATTTATAGCTTGTAACTCTTATTTATTGCCACGAAGCTCCGCCAAGACTTGGAAATTTCTTAGGTTTTTTAATTTACAATATTACTATTCTTTTATCCACAAAGTATACACAGGAGTCATTCCAAAATCTACCAGAGGAGCCATAGTACCGCGTGATTCGAAGCTCGCCACTGGACAAAGGGGGCGAACAAAAGCTGGCTCGCGTGAAATCAGCAATCTGTCGGGCTGATCTTATCGATCTGAAAGAAACGCTTTCATCAGGAATTTACCAGATATTAACTCGTGTCGGTGCACAAAAACAAGCCCGTCGAGATGCCTCGGATAAGCATTTAGAAATCGGAAGATTGCCAAGGATGTTGTGTAGATCTTTAGCAACAGACAAATCGAATTACTTCGCAATAAACGAGTCACTACCGTAGAATTTTTCATAATAATCGACTGACACTCGCTTCTAAGAAATAGCTGCTGCTGCTTTATCTCTATGTTCATTGTGCTTTTCCTGACATTGTTAAAATAATCGTGACTGATAATTATCTGTGATGTAAAAAAAGATGAATTGAAGTATTTTTATGTAAACCATGTTCCTATTTTTAAATAAGACTGTAACTTATTGTTAGAGATGCCTGTGTATTCAGGCCAGTCATTTTTTTTTGTATTACTGTATAATTTTATCTTCGCTTTGTTGCGCATAATAATTTATTTTTGTTGTGTATCGATTTCTTGCAATAAACAAATTTAAAAAAAATCAATTTCTGATTTAATATTCCTGAAAAATAATAATTCCTGGCGAGTGTTTTATAAACACAAGTCTTCGAACACCTTAACATTTATTATGTATCACCCTAACAATAAGTAGTGATGGGATCAAGTTCAGTATACAGGGTGACGCATTTTCATACTTCTCAGGGTGAGAGAGACGAGCTTTTAGCTCGAAGTAAATATTTTAACTACAGAGAAGGCATTTCCGTAGATTATGGCATGCAAATACCATTAATTCTCTCTGGGTCACGGGAATAAGCAGAAACCAGGCCTGTGTAAATTTGTCCGTGCCGTGCAAACGTTGCAGTTGTTAATCGCATAAATACGAAGCGCGATGCGCTTCAAGAGGCTTTTCCTATGCAGTTTTACACTCATAGAAATATACAGGAGCTTCAAAAAAATCGTGACACATACAGAGAGAATTTGTAAATGTAGAGGAGAGCCTATAAGAGGACCAATGTGATTTCTGGTTGTGGAGTATGGTAATAGAACGTGTTTATGCGACCAAGCCACGTAATGTTCAACAGAGAACTGCAAATGTTATTGCAACAATATTCTAAGGAATGTACCTTTTGGCTCTGGAGACCACCTGGAGAAGAATTCAAGTATGTGCTGTTAATTATGGTGTTCGAGTTGAGAGTCTTTGAAGATAAAATATTCTGCTCAAAAGAATTAGAGTATCACACACTTACATGATTTATTGTATATGCATTAAGGTGTCTAGTGGTATAAAATTACTATATATTGTACACAGTCAACATTCAATAAAAATGTTATTATCTTATTGGGATGAGCCATAAGTAACTTCCAATACACAGCAGATTTTTGTTTGTCCAAAAATTGAAACATTTTATCTGGACTATTAATTTTTGCTTCATATTTGAAGGTAAGAATCCTTAAAACGTAGACACTTTGCAGAAGCAACAATAATCATACTTTAATGAATAATCAATAAATTGAAGAAGACAAATCGGAAGTTATTTATGACTCAACCCAATAAATACAAATTATTTTTATTTCATTGCTAGTATTTGTTCAATTCACTAAAATTATTGAAAATCCCGAACCTATAATTGTTTTGAGCAGTGCATATTTGTTACTATGATATCTTGTGTTCTCATTTCTGTCTCTTTAAAACAATTAATTCCATGTACGAGTAAGTGTTAATATTTCTTTGTGTTAACGAAATCGGTCAAGGTGGAGTTCGACAGTAAATGCAAATACGACGAAAAATTTAGACAGGTACGTGTTTAGAAATAGTACAAATATCTTGTACTAGAGCAGTGCACTTTTATTTTTCAAGTATTAAATATTTAATTCCAAAGCGTTTGAACGTTTTCTTGAACTATTGATATAAATATTATTCGATTGACTGTTATTTATTCTAAAAAATAAAGAAGCAATGGTTGATTGTTTATCGCATAGATAATATTTGAAGTGAATTTAGCGAAAAAGTAGAAGGAGGAAGTTGCAGGAAAATTTGACTCGCTAATCGCGCATAAATCTCGATGACATTAGGAATATTTTTACAATAGCTCGCGGAAGGGAACCATCAATTTTGCGAGACAATTAATCGTAGCCCGCTACGATAAACGATCACGTCTCGACACAGCGAACGATATATCGCAGACGTTTTTCATTTCAATCCGGAATACCTGCATGGAAGTGTAATCAAACACAGAGAACAGCTAGTATTTTATACTATTCACAGATTTAACACGTTAAACGCCGTGACGGACACCGGTGACTGACACCTCAAATTCAGTTTAATTAAATAATTATTGATTGTTGCAAAATTCTGATCTAACTTCAATACTGAAACAATAATGTAGGAACAGAAGAACGCGACTGAGTACTCAAATTTTTGTTTCGTTATGATTTATACAAAACATAGTAAATCATATCGTGTCTGATTAGGTATGGCCGTTTTCACTGTGGCGTTCAACTTGTTAGACATACATAACATTCGTTCAGTCATACATTTAATATCTTACAGGACGAATGCAAAACGTGTTACAAAATTTCAAAATCGAAAAGAGCTTTTACAGGAAAAGCAAAAATTGTTTTCGACTTATAATTTAAGATATATTTACTGCCATTCATTTATTGGTTTTATAATACAAACATGTGGACTATAATTGCTCGTTTTTCACACTGGGTACCAAGTTAATTACGTATCAACTAATTCCACGAGGTTGTAATAATATAATAATATGAGGTTGTAACTATATGAACAAATAATTAAATATTTTCATCCTTCGAGACTTATGATATAACATGTCTGGTTAGGCATGACAGTTTTCACTGTGTCTTTCAGCCTGTTAAATATTTTTCATGGTATTATATCAATCAGACTTCAGACTATTTAAAACAATTTCAAGGAAGACAATGACGTGTAAAAATTTCTTACAGGTACATTTCTTAATATTACATTATAATCGTTATAATCGTCGACACTCAGTGTAGGATTTTTATTTCATAATTCTGTTAAAAACTCTTGTAAACAATTTTCCAGAATTATGCAGTAATCCAAATGATATATCCTACTTCAGGCTGAAATGGCATGTGTCCTAATACTTATGGACGACAACGTATGAGTACGTGTATCCATTTAAACTTCCCGTGAAAGCTTGTATAAAATACTGCACGCGAGTTCGTATTTTATGTTACGACTCGAAATGATTGAGTTTCGAATCTATGTAAATCCATAGTTACGAGGACACGGTACTTTTAAAACTCACGACGCACGTGTAAATTCTGCGAGATTCTTTTCGAGCCATGTTACAAAAGCGGCGTAAAACTGTCAAAACGTCTCCCGGACACGCCTCGCCGTTACACGCAATGAAATATCGACGTTAATGCAATTTAAAATTAATTCGAGAAGCTTTCACCGGAGAAATGTATAATCGGATTAGGCGGGATCACCGAGCGTAATTGCCGGTCCCACTATAATGGTAATAAATCTCTTTAGCCGGCTGCGAATCTTAATGAATCATTCGAGCGATCTGGTCGTCGCCGCGGCTGTAACGAAATAATTATTCCGCGGGATACCGGCTTTGGTTCGGATCGATGGAAAATCGCATAATTTACGTAACGTGGATAATGAAACCGACCGTTCTTCTCTCCTGCAGGAGCGAATCAACGAAGAATTCGTTAGTATTCGAATGATCCTTTTTATCCTGAAATATTTGCTCCGGCAACTCTAAATTCGCAATTTTTAAAATCGATCAAACGGCTGAAGAAAATTTTTTAAGTCAGTAGGACCTCGATTATCCTAACTGTAAGTAGTAACAAAATGACTCACATTCTAAGTATATTCTGCATATAAATTTTAATTTTGTACGAGTATGAAAAATACGTAATGGTATACGATTCAGAACACAGTATCTCTAATGATAAGTTTAACTTGTAATCAATATAATGGCCTATTTTAGGAGCATCAGTGTTCGGATAATCGAGGTTCTACTGTAGGTAAAAAACACTTGTGCCAATTGGCTAATGAATAAGCATAGTCTCCATGAATGAGTCTTAACATGTTGAATGTCCTGGGAGTCACCAGCAGCCTGTACCTGAAATTTAATTTAATTAAATAATTATTGATTATCACAGAATTCTGAGCAAACTTCAGACAGAAATAATAATGTAGGAACAGAAGCACACGATTGAGTACTCAAATCTTTTCCTTCTTTACGATTTATATAAGAAATAGTAAATTATATCGTGTCTGATTAGGTATGGCTGTTTTCACTGTGATACTCAACGTGTTAAACAGTAGGTACGTTGTAAATTGAATTATGTGGAAGATCTAATAATGTAAGAAAAATAAAAAGTACATATTTTTAATTATGTTTGCACAAAAACATTGAAAATGTATGTTTATATAAATACCCGTTGACTAATTATAACGCAAGAATTTCCAACCAAAGTGTATACTATCGATGTATGTACTGTGTACTATGATGTTTTTTTTTCGTTAAATAATACTATTACAAATATTATACAGTGTGTTAAAAAAAGTATTGAAGTCTGCGGTGATAGATAATACTCAACAGACTGAGTAAAAAATGTCTAATACACAGAGGACAAAAAATTAATATTACCTGACCTGTAAATAATTGTATGTTAAAAAACTGTTCAGAAAATTATTTACAACTCAGAAAATATTAATTTACCGCCCTACATTCACCAGACGTTTTTTAATGTACATACTTGTAGGCTAGTGTGCATTCTGTAAGTCTTGAGTTCCTCTTTTTCATACCTCGCATAATTTTATTCCAATTAAACTCGGGTAACGTTGTGAGCATTTTTCGGTTGCCATAAAACGTGAAAGCGTTCCATTCTGCCGACCAAAACATACTTAGAACCTGTTTAATTTTATACAAGCGTGTATTAGGGAAAGTATGCATTCAGGAGAAGGGGTAGTAAAGAGTAAACCGAGGGTGGAACAGAAAAATTGAGAGCCAGTCATAAAAGGGCGTGTCTGAAAAAAAATTTCCTGTGAGGTGCAGTCATGCGTGTTATGAAGTGGGACGCCTTGCATTGTGTTATACAGAGTGCTTTAGGTTTTTCGGCCAAAATTTCACGAGTATTTTCTGGCAGCAAAATTTGAAGATGTCATATGAGCGTGCGTTCGTAAATATCTTGTTATAATTTTATAACAAAACATGAAACGTAAATTAATAGCAAACGAGGATCGTCCACGAATATTTACTACACTATTTATCTACTCTATGTGCAAACATACAGTATCAGCCAGAAGTTTGGAATCACTTGCTAAGTTCTACCAAAATCGAATGTCCTAATAAATTTTGTACTGGCCTACCGTTATTGTACCAAATGTTAACAAGTGTTTTCTTTAAAGGCGTTCATTTTTTCTTAAAAAGATCCTGATTCTTTATTTACATAGTAATTAAAAAACTTGGACAGTAGTGTATGATTAACAATTGAAATATCTGCAGGCAATCCATGTAGCTTTCATTTATCACTGTAATATTACTGTTCCCAAACTGTCGACTTTTCTCAATACGTGGCTAATGTGGTAAAAAAAGTCAATTTACTATCACTAGAATTTTATATTAAGTCTTTCTCACTTCACGGTGGTAGTAGAAATAAGAAGTGTGATATCAAATAGATAAGTATTTGTAAATATAATATAACCACATGCATTAATAAAAAGCTATTCTCGCGTGTCTGACCAGTTACGGAATTTTCCACTGTGGCGCGGAACGTGCTAACACGTTGAATGCCACAGTGAAAGCCGCCATACCTAGTCAGACATAACATACTGTTCTATTTTAAGTATGAATCCTGGAAGAAAAGAATGTTTTACTGTTTGAACGTAATATAGGCGTCACGTTATACTTTTACTACAATATTAACGTTATTCAAAAATTTTCTAAGCATTATTAGTTATTTAATGAAACAGAATTTGTGCTGCCGGTCACGGATGACCCCATGGCAGTCAACGTGGTAGCATTCGAATTAATGAAACACCCCTATATTTGTGGCAATATAATCACTATTGAGCGTACTTACATAGGAAAAGTATTCAATTTCATACGAAACAAAAATATAGATTGTTTTAATCCTTCATGTGTAAATTGTAATACAGCAGAGGCATATAATGATACCGATATTTAAATGTTCATATTTTGCTACATTTTAAGAATTTTCCCCATGCTGCTAAGACATGTCATACATAAAATTAACTGTAGAAACTAAAGTATTTTTATACCCTCCGTCCTGCAAAAATGGCATTCACCATACACCAACGCGCCAATTATTAAAATAAAAAATGCAAAGACAATTACCACACAACGTATCTTTATATAATTTAACATACACGCATCCTCTAAAAGATGACATAAAACGTACATACTGCAAACCTCCAACAGACGGAACGAATTTTCCCGCAGTTCCATTTTCATATCCGCGATAAAATACGAAAACATCGACGCGCAAATCTACGTAACCTCATAAAAAAAACCGTGATCTGGTAACCGACCTTACCAGATATCACAACCTTCTAATTCTAAATCGATGCGGTGATCTGGCCGGCGCTTAACTTCTCCCCCGTCTAAGGAGTTCCATCCGATAACTTAAGTTGTATCTCACGGGATAGCAGGCGGCGCGTTCGATTCAATTTCAAGTTCGCGCGGAGAAAATTGGATCGTTGATGCGTCAGGAGCTCCGGCGAATTTAGTGACTCGGTAGAGCGATTATTAGTCGCGTGCACCGTTCTATCGGCATACGAACCGAATTTATCGAGCGGCGCCCGCGATCCCGGCCATTCCGGCCGAGGGTTTATGACACTTTCGACACCTGCTACCCTCTTCCCTCGTGCCGGAGCAGGGAGAGAGAGAGAGAGGGACCGGCCCGCTGAAACTTGAATCGTTAAACTTTATGGCATATCTCGCGTATTTACGAGCCGAAGGTTTCTTCATCGTCGACGCCGTCGACGGTAATCTTCTTTCGGGGACCCGTCGGGACCACCTAATATATCCTTGGACCGGTCTGCGGCATTGCAGGTGACGCACCGCGACGACTGCGCCGGGAACGCAGACACGACGCTCGATCTCGCAACATGCTCCCTCAACCGAATTGAAAATCGTTCTTCTCTTCTCTCCGTCTGGTATCTGCGATGATCTGAGATGTACAGAGTGGTTGAGAACAAGGGTGAAGGAGTTTCACGCGTTTGAAGCCGAGGATGCACCGGGTGCGTTATTTAACACGTTCCGTGCCGCGTGGATCGTATGCGCCCCACGCACCAAATTCGATTATTCTAAATAAATGGTAATATTCTTTATGTTCCAGTTAAAACGAACGCCACAATAATAGTACCAAATGAATGGTATAGCATAAGACAATTCTATGTTTGTGTTTTTAACGTTATGTATTTGTAGAAACTTATTTTCACGCGTCTGACTAGTTACGGAATTTTTCACTGTGGCATGGAACGTGTTAATACCTGTCCGGGACAGCTAACAACCCACCAGGTGTGTACTTGGAAATGAATGTAACAGAAAAACACATGCAGGTAATGAGAAATGTAATTAATGCCCTTCCGCGATAAGGGGGATAAAGTCTTCAGTAAATTACCCACAGGTGAACACTCTAATAAATTGTTTCCTGACTAATGTTCCATCAAACGGACCCTATGTTTGGACAGCTGGAACTACGAATCGATCGAAACTTTCCGCTCTTGGAGCATCGTAGCTCCATTTTACGACGCCGTGTTTAACTTCGTCAACGCGGGGAGAGATAACCGAATTATTTAAATTGAATAACCGAGTGAAACGGCACGGTAAAGGCGCGACAATTTTATTGAGAAACGTCAAAGCGTATCTGCAGGGGACGTCCAAGCGTTCGACAGTTCGCTGTGATTCCGCTGTCTTAAAATGCACTTGACGCGTTCAGTTACTTTGCGACTAATCTTATTAGAAATACCGACACATTCATGAACGTTCAGTGCTCACATTTAACTGAAATTGTTGATAAAAATATGAAAGAGTTTACGATGCCGTTACTTGAGTGCACGTTATATTTCTTTAGAGATTTCTGAATTGTTTCAGTTATTTTTAATCTTCTCAGCTGCAGTGGAAATAGCCATACCTGGCCAGGCGTACGACAATTTGCATTTCGTAATACGAATTATAAAGGAAACTGATATCAAATACTTAATTGTTTAATCGTATGTTTGTGATTGTAAATTACCGATACATTGTTAAATTTTTAGAAATTCATTTTATAATGAATACTGAATTTTGTTGAGTTAACCCTTTGAGGATTATGGACGCATGTATGCGTTCTAAAAAATCGTTCACCATATGCTACGGGTGACCGTACTGGTCTAGGCACACATGTTTATTGCACGTTGTAAATTTATGTATGTATAAAACAACTGAATAATCGACATCATACGTATTATTATAATGAAATATCCAGTTTCATGTGTGGTCTAGCGAGGAAAATATCAGCACGTGGTACATGCTTCTTCTCAAAATTTTCAGGGTTCAAAGGGTTAAACAAATTAGAATCCTCAAGAAGTTAAAAACTGATCTGTCTTAAGTACAAAGATAAATTGATAGTGAACCTGAATTGTTCGGGACACGAAATGAAAATTGCTTCAGAATCTTGAAACTATATTAAAGAAAACAAAAGGATGCTTCAGGTTTCTGAAAAGCATTTTTACTCTGCATATACATTCACTATCGAAGTATTTCTTTAATTTCCTTAATTCAGTCTATCAAGCGTTCCCCTTTTCCATCCATTGCTGAAATGAAGAACTCCTACAGTACATGTTGACTCAAGATGAAGCAGAGTATACAGAAAGAAATGAAAGTGACCTGCGACATATGTTAGGCGGAATAAAAATCGCTTCGATTCCATATTCTTCCATTCCAGCGCGTAAAAAAGTATTCTCCATAGCATGTACGTATTTTCACTGGTGAGGAACGATATCATCCCAGATAAAAACCTGTATAGAAGAAAGAGCCCATCCACCAGACTCGCTGATGTTTGCGCGTCAACAGAAGACTACCCTCCTGTCCTGACACGTGAAAACCAAGGGAGAGTCAGGCGAGTGGTGGTAAAGCAACTTTGACTACCCCGCCTATTAACCGAGATGATCCCTTTGCTCGACACAGGGACGACAGGAATCGAAGAAAACTGAGGTGGTACCTAAATCAGGCACATTTTCGAAATCACCACTTGTTCAACAATTCCTTGTCGCTTGTCTCTGGAAGGGGTCAGAGACGGGTACCAGTGTACCTATCTGACGCAGAATTTCACGAGCTTCAAGATAGTATACTTCAAATCTTCGTAGGTGCAACAGGGACGCCAGAAATCGAAGAAAACTGAGGTGGTACCTGAATCAGGCACATTTCTGAAATCGCCACTTGTACGACAGTTCTTTGTTTCTTGCCTCTGGAAGGCGTCAGAGACGGGTACCAGTGTACCTATCTGACGCAGAATTTCACAAGCTTCAAGATGGTGTACCTAAATCTTCGTATCTGCAACAGGAACTGTAGAAATTGCAGATTTCTGGGAGGATAAGCGTCCCTGTCTCGCTGACCGATTTTGACTTGTCCGACAATGGTTTGATTGTTGTCTGGTGCCCTTTCAAACTTCAAAATAATTAATTGAAATTATAATTTAAATTATAGATTACTCTCGTAAATTATTAAACTGTATATAAACGATCTGTTACCTAGAATAAACTGTTAGTTTACATAACTGGTCTCGTGATTTACCCCACTGCCGATTGAAATCGATGTTTCAGTCTCACCTCCTTTCATACTAATTTAGAAGAGGGTTCGTTGAATTATTTAGTTTGAACTACATGAGTGAATGCTTTCATTTAGCAGCGACACGTACCTGCGATTCGTCCAAGCAGCAAAAATATCCTTAAATTTCGTGAATTTTCGTTAATGTGTTTGCATTGAAAATCAATCATGACGGAGGCTGACATTTTCCTGCAAACTTTCACGACACGAGACATCACGAACGCGAGGTTTCACGTTGGATATTGAAATTTTTATTGCCACGTTCAATGGCAAGAAAGTTTCCCACTTCACGTCGATGTCGACCTTTGATAATCGAGCGTCCTGCGACTTCAGGCTCGATATTTCCAGCATCGCTAATTATAAAGTGAACGGGAAGCTGTGTCGCCAGTCTTCCGCATTTATCGACGAGTATTTTTATTGTCTTCCAACAATAAACGTTGTTTTCGTACTGTGCAACGAGAGAACGGAAACGAATGTAGTATTTTAAACTGTCCTTTAAATGTTAATATGTAAACGTTGAATTTTTGTCAGGCTCTTCATTTTAATATTTTGCGATCCATATATTATTTGTAATATTTTTTTTGGTGGATTCGCCTGAAAACCCTTATCCACGTAAAAACATTAATTTTTCAATAAGGCAAGAATTGTTTCATTTTGAGAAGGTATCACAACCTGTACGTAACATTAACTTAAATTTCAGTGGTTTTCCAAAATATATTTTGTCCCATTTCCTATTGATTCAGTTTATCTTTTCTAACGACGATTCTTCGGACTGGAATTTTCTTCAACAATTTTCTTTCAAACTCTCCTTGCAGAAACTGATCCGTCTGTTTCTGATGTTACTTGTTTCAGACTATTGTTCGAACTTGAAGCTATTTTTCTCTCCAGCGGTGGCATTGTTTAACAGTTAAAAAATAGTGATAAAGGGAATATAAATTGAGGGTAACTATTACGACATCGTTCTGTACGTGCCAGTTTTAAATTTGGCTACTGAATCAGAAAAGGTGATAATGATATTTATTAAAATTCAAACTTCGGAGCATAAGATTTCCAAATTATTGATGCAACAATTAAAGTACAGAAATTCTTTCTACTGGACTTCATGAATGAATCTCAACGCTAACGTTGCCGTGTAACTTGGTCAATATGCAATAAACCCTTTCAACAGGGGTGACCATGGAGTGCATGGATCCGTAACGTGCCAGATCTTACAGCGTTTGACGTTTAGAGAATGCTGCATCATTGATCAACGTCGCCCGCATTGAAAGGATTAATTCTTTCAACTTGACACGAAAGTAGAAAGGTCTCGCGGTCCTGTGACTTTCCCCCCTCTTCCGATGCTGTCCGCATAAAGCAGCCACGTCGATCGACGTCGATCGTTCAGAGACCTACATTATTTTCCGTGATTGAAACACCACTTCACGTGAGACATAAAACACCGTGATTGGCATCAACAAGGAAGTCAATTTTTACGGCTGTTCTTATTGTAGGATTCATTAAGGATAAATCCAATATTAGTTGGATGTGAATTGTGGGGATAGAAAATCGGGAGTATGGGACAGAACGATCAGTTACTCTGGTTATACTATATGTATATATTTAAGAAGTTCCCTGCCACAGTAGAAAAGTCTGTAACTAGACAGACACGCGAAAACGGCTACTTATTAATACACATGGTTGATTGTATAAATAATTATCTACTTGATATTACACGTTCTTTTTCTACTATCATTTTAACGTGAATGTTTCTCAAACTTGCATAAAGGTTGGTAGTTATGTGATCAACTTAAAACTGATGCGTGTACCGAAAACGGCACACGTGGCAAGGAACGTGTCAAATATAAATGAACAAAACTCTGAATAACTCTGTACTACACTCTGTCTCTTACTCTTGACTCTGATCTCTGCACTCTTACGACTCTCAAACAACTGCCCCGCAACTGACACGCTTTCCATTCGCTCTGACATTATATCTCACACCCACAATCGCTCTTTCACTTTCTCACCCTAAACCATACATCAATTCCTAAAACTCACTCGGTCACGTTCGCCCTACGATGCTTTCCCTCGACCGCACGATCCTTAACGCTCAATCTGAAACACTTTTCATTCACATCTCAGCCTCCTGAACTTCGTTGTTTTCCACAGTCACACTGTCCATACAAATCTAGATATCTGTCGCGCTAACTCATCTTATTGTTAGCTACTCACAAGGAAAGCCACCGAAGTGGTCGTCTCAGATTTTAATGAGCTTTTGCATATTGATACGTCACGTTATTACGAATCTCTCTATACATGGTTTTGGGCGTAGTCGGTTAATAGTTTAAAAAATATTTAATGTTAAAGTTCCAATAGAGTTCACCTAATCTACTCTAAGCGATGCTTGCAAGGAGAAGAGTGTGGCGCAGTCTGCTAGGCGGTAGATTGCTATGAAGATTTCCTTTTGCATGAAAAATATATTTTAAATTATTGACTGTCTACTTCCGAAACCGTGTATAGGAAGATTTGAAATAACATGATCTACCAGCATGCAACAGCTCATTAACACGTTGACTACCACAGTGGAAACTCCCATGCCTGGTCAGACACGCTATAACATATCAATAAAATGTCATAACTCTTATTACCGCGTTCACTACCATGGTCGATTCGAGAACAACGTCCACTACAGATCACGCTTTATTTTTATCAATTATCTCTGTCACACATGTGTGACGTTGAGCTCTCGAAACAGAATCGACGCGTCACACATACGTGACGCTGGTAGCGAACGTGTTAAAGTCTGAGACGACTTCGGTACCTTTCCTTGTCAGTTACACCAAAATAAACAGTTGGCATAATCTACACTATATTTTTCTGTTCTTTTTTTTCATGTATTTACTTAGAGCAATTAATTAAAGCAGGCATCGACCGCCATCAATCTTCGAAAAAACGTACGCAGGTAAATAGGTTTTCAAGCATTATGACGAAGCGGAGTAAATGTTGCGCTGTTTTCGAGTTTTCAATCAAACCCAAAGAACAATCTGTCGTTTCACCGCGCACAGCCAGTTGTTACCGTGAAAACACTCCGCGTGACAACCGTTCATTTCATTCAGGATAAATAATCGGACTACGCTGCGAGCCGCGTTTCGATCCAATCGATATGAAACACTCTATTTTATAGGATCACACAATTTTTAGTATTTAAACGACTCGACGTCTGGTGTCGAAGCATCAAATCCGCGGCTCAATCTCACATTGTTTCAATAAATACACTGCAGTCCATAAGTTTTGGTACACCTGCCGTTTCTGTTAAAGAAATACGATAGTTCATTCCCGTATTGGTGTGAATATTTGCAAAAATATTTAAAACACTTACAAGAAAGTAATAAAATAAAAATCATTCGCTGGAGTTCCTAATCTCTTGATTTGAATCAAGTTCAGAATGTCTGGAATTGACTGCATCAAAAAATACGATAAATCAACTCAAAATCAAAAACTACCTTGTGGAACATTTACAAGTGAGATGGAGCAAAATATTATATAATATTATCAGGAATGAAAAACTTACTTGTTGAGAAACTCACAACTAGAATGTCAAAGTTGGTGAAAACCATAATGAAGGACCTAGGGGTCTGTATTAGTATAATGATTTGATTTTTAATTAATTTCCATGGTATTGAATATACATTTCTTTTGTGGTATAGAGTATTGAACAGATTAATGTCTGTTCGAATTCTCCAATGATTTCACAACCTAATTCAGGTTTATTTTAAATTTGATCAATGTCCTAATACTTATGGCTGGGGTGTATATAAAACAAACGACTCTTGCATCTTACGGTCCATTCGTCCTTACGTGAGGTGCATGTGGTGTTTTTACAAAATTTTTGCTACTTGCACGGTTGGAGGTCATTAACTCTGTG
Source organism: Macropis europaea (assembly GCA_916610135.2). NCBI lineage: Eukaryota > Metazoa > Arthropoda > Insecta > Hymenoptera > Melittidae > Macropis > Macropis europaea. The sequence goes on along the minus strand of OU744345.1, from coordinate 14,792,400 downwards.
TACAATAATTTAACGGTGGCTGCTGGCTGAATTTATAGATGACACGCGCGGTCTGTTACAAAAGTAACGAGATTGAATTTTTATCTCTGAATCTAGAAACACTGTATGGTTACCGAGGATTTCATTTGGTAGTGTGATCATTTCCTTCGGTACAGGGTGAGTCACGAAAGGCAGGACACCTAAGTATCAGGTAGTAAGGCAAAAGTAACCTGCGACAATTTAACAAATACTCTTCATCTGCTGCAGCTTAATTCCTACTGAACAATTTATAAGTAGTCACTATGAAATGCCTCCCCAGTAAGCAAAATCTGGTTCTAGTACAACAGCTTCAAAAGCTAACTCCCTTGCCTTATAATAACAGCTCACACTCGTGACGCAGAATAAGATCGTTATTTACAAATACGAGTCCCACTTGAACACCAGTTCTGTAAGCCTGCACTAGGAGATCTCCAACTTTCAAAGGTTTGTTCAAAAGGACTTACGTCTGGCGATGGACTTTCTTCAGTTATCAAGACACTCGAGGACTTGAATATTAAACGTTATAGCACGGAATCGTTAGAAAAATCATAAAACAAGGAGTTGATTACGGAAAAATCTTAATAATAAGCAGAATCCTATATGAACAAATTCCAACCCATACTTTCAACTCATTTATCCATGAAGAATCACCTTCTGTTCGGGTGTACAAATTTCCAACACCCTCTGTTGTTAAGGACAGTGAGCTGTATTACTCTTCGATCAATTTTAATATAACAACACCTGGTAATTTAGAACGGGTCAGAAGGTCAATAATAAGATACCTAGAGGTGGCCACTTTAAGCAATTTCTGCGAAGACAGGTGAACAACTGAAACAACAGAAAAACGAGTGTAACTAGGAAACAACATCAAATAGGACAAACGTGTATATGAACTTTTTTAATTACTCACGTGTGCTGAATCCACCAGTGATGTTATGTCCACATGCTATGATACATTCTGTATATTCGAGTCTATAAGCACATGGGAGCCACCACTCTGTACAGCTCTACATCCTAGCGGAACAATTAAAACAACGGGCTTGCCGTTCGCAGCGTGCCGTTTGCATTAGACACGAGGGTATTAACTAACACGAAGAACAATCGGTCGTTCGAATATAATCCGTGGCCGTGTCGATCGCGTTAATAATTCCGTGTTGGCGGATATTCGATCCTGTGAAAAGCAACGGGAAAATCGGTCGCAGGGCCGCGCACAAACCCGGGCTTCCATTTGTGAACCGTGGGAACGTTAGAACGCGGGTCTGATAATCGAGAACGATTAATTAAACTACCGACGACAATGCGAGATATCGTTTTTTATTTTTTTTTGCGCGCGGGCGCGCCGGCCACCGGGGCGGACGCGAGAACCACTTCCGGTTGCACGACCACTCTCGGCGTCCGGTTATTCGTCCAGCGCAGTTATTAATGGCCGACACCCGGCCACCCGAGTTTCTAACGGCCTTTATTCACTTGCTATAATAACGACCGCGTGAGAAATGAAACATCCGACCCCCACGAAGAAGAACACGATAAGAGGAAGCATCGGTTTTCGATGCTTTCCGTGGAAATGTTACTCCTCCGCCGCGTCTGGCATTCGGAATGAAGCTTTTTCCATGGGGTATCGATGATCCGCCACGATATCGTTACGGTCGGATCGCTCTTTTTCTTGCGATGTGCTTTCGCTGTTTCTGTTAGGCGATTCGAGAAATGTCTGTTTTGCGAATGTTGTAGAAGTCGAGAGAAACTCTGCGTTCAGTCTCGCGTTGTTCAGAGGACCGAGTGTGTGGTAAATGAAATTTATTTGTTATCTATACTGATAGGTAACAGATTAAGGGTGGTTGCTTTATTGTAAACGATGAGTTCGAGGAGTACAGTAATATGTATCGCATAATGTATATTGTAAATACAGGGTGAGTCACCTAACTCGACCACCTTAAATTACCTATGAACTGTTTGTTATGTGAGAAAATCTTTCAAACAAAAGCTGTGTGATATCAAAGGAGACGCACAGTATAATAATTTATTTTTTTTTGTTATTTTGTTTTTTATTAAGGATAATGGTCACCTTGAGTTTTTTAAATAGAATGTGTAACATTTAACCCTGCAATTCGAAAGAGTATTGAATACTGAGTAGAAAACTATTAAGATATATGGTTTCAAAAGCCAGTAATTACTGAGATGTTTTACAGTGAAAAATGATAAAACTTCGGTGGACGTGGAGGACAAAGTTTATGGCCAGCTATTATTTGAACATTGTTTACATTAAAAACCAGTTAAAGAATATCTCAGTAATTAATTGTATTTGAACTCATATACTTTAAATGTTTCTACTCAGCGTTCAATACTCTTTCGAATTGCAGGGTCAAATGTTGCATATTCCATTTAAAGAACTCAATGTGACCTTCCTGCGTCCATAAAAAAGCAAAATAACAAAAAAACTGATTATTATACTGTACGTCACCCTTGATATCATACAACTTTTGTTTGAAAGATTTTCTCATATAACAAAATGTTTATAAGTAATTTCAAGTAGTCGAGTTGGGTGACTCACCCTGTATGAGTCAATGATTATGGGTGCACAAACACTCTTTTCCAATTTATAAAGCACCGCATATATTTAGAAACACGCTCAAATCTATTGAGGAAAGTACTCGTGATTAGTACACATATAGCAACTAGAAATATTTCGTTCCGTATCTTTAATTAATTTTACTATTCATTACTCCATCCTATATTGTAATATCCTTCTTGATTAAATAAGAGCAGAAATAAAACGGTATGAATTATTCTTGAACCGAACTGCATCCATAAATCGGATCCCGTGAACCGACATCGTGAACGCAATTTTCGGTTCGTTAAATTTAAAACGGTAAGCGTGTTTCCCGTAGAATGTAAATTATTTTCGAGAATAGAAGTCAGTCTTGACCGCAACATAACAGAAGAAAAATGAATATTTGAACGCGGTACAAGCGTTCCAGTTTTCTGTATTCCGTTTGTTCGCTCGGCTAAAAGGAATTCCTCCGGGCTTATTGCAACCGACCCTCCTCCGATGCGCATAATTATGAGAAGAAACAAAACGGCAACGTTACCTACGTCTTTAGAGAACAGCCGGCTGAACCGAATCGTTCACGTTATTAACCTCATTGATATCAAAATAATTTCGCCATTCAACACGGCCAGATTGTTAACACGTTGACTGACAGGCGAGTCACTGGTGACCGGCGCTTCAAGTTTTACTTAATTAAATAAGTATTGATTTTTATTATATTCCGAGTAAATTTAACGTTGCACCGCTAGTATATGTACACAGGTACAATACTGAATGTTTAAACATTTTTCTCCTTCACGATTTTTATAGGAAAGAGGAATTTATAGTGTGTCTGGCTAGTGGTGACTGTTTTCACTGGGGCACTAAACGTGTTAATGCTTCCTGTGGACGTCAATTAGAAGATAACAGATGTTCATATACTATGTTACAAGCTTTTAAATAATAGATTTAGGACATGTATACACTGACGGATGAAAGCATTCATACAATAAGGATATTAAAAAGGATAATTGTTACTTATAAATGAATAACTTTATTTCAAGGAATTTTCTGCAATATTTAAAGTAATATTCAACATAAATATATATAAGAAAATGAAGTTTATATTCCGTAATTTACTAACTAATTGTAACAAGTTACAATTATCTCTTTTATAATTTCCACACTGTACGAATACTTTCGTCCGCCATTGTAACTTGCAGTACTCGCAGGGGAACCTTGGAAAGCCTAAATCATCGATTTGAATGAAGCTTGGTGCGGATTTATAGTTATTTTAGACATCAGAGATTAGCCTGAGATACATCGTATTGTACACCCTACATGTTTATATATATATTTTTCTTATTATTTTTAAGTTTTGTAATAATTCTTTGAACATATCCCTCATAATAACACGTTGAATGCCACAGTGAAAACAGCCATCGCTAGCCAGACGCAACATAAATTCCCCTTTTCTATATAAATCGTGAAAGAAAAGAAATATTTAAATACTCAAAATCGTACATGCATATCTATATTAGTGTTGCAATGTTAAATTTGCTCAAAATCTAACAAAAATCAATACTTACTTAACCCTTATTGAGTAAACGTGGGTCTTTCATGTCCGATGGGTTTTCCAATGGGTAACAGGTTTTAAAAAAATTTGAAAAAATTCACATAGCATCTGCAAACATTCTAAATTAATATTATCACAAAAATTTTGACAAATAATTTGTTTAAATATATTATACTGTAAATAGTATAAAGTAAAACACGTGAAGTGTAGTGAATTGGCCCCGACACATACATCTATATCTATATACCTATATTTCTAGAGTCTTATTTCGTTTATTTAGCACTGTGTACAATTATACTTTACGACTACAGTGCCACCAAGGAGTCCGTTCCTTTATTATTACGTTTATATCCCGCGATACGAACTTTATCATTTACCTGATGCGTCAGTTTCGTAATACACAAACAAATTCTGGTTATGCAGGGTTAAATAAGATTTGAAGATCCAATCACTGGAGATTCCTACAGCAATCAACGTGCTAAGGTAAGTCCTGTATGATTCGCGAAGTAACCAGAGAAAATCGGATCGATAGCACGATAACGCGGTGTAAACAATTTACGTAGATAATAATCGCGACGCGAAAGCGCAGTTGCGTCTCCGGAGTGCAATCGCAGCAGGAACGACTACGATCAGAATGTCTCGGTTCGACTTTTCAATGGGGAGCGCAGGATTCGAGTGTCTTCTTCGCTTTTTTATTCCACACCAGCAGCGAGAAGTTTTTCAACGTTACTGCCGCGCCGCCGTGCCATTCCCCGGACCCATTTCGCGTTCTCCACGCTGGACAATTACGTAGCAAACAAAAACGTTCGCGGCCAACGACGCGAACATTCATTTAACGTGTGGAGGACTGCAAAATTAATAATGCACGGCCGCTGCTGGAAAATATTGCGGTCGGTAATGAGCAGGCTGATTGCAGAAAAATCATGGACGAACAATCTGACGAGCCATGTCGTTGGGTAAAACCGAACGATGCGTTTCACGAAATTATTCCTTCACGGACTGGTGGGATTTATGAAACTTTAAGCGGATCGTTCCCTGGGTTCATTTAGTCGAATGTCATTTAAATTTTGGAAGACCTTAGTGGCAGTTCAGGGGAAAAAGTTTGTACAGAAAATTGATTTGATTGTTTTAATTTGTTTTTACTATAATTTAGCCCTCATCCGTCCTTTCTGGCAAATGCAATAAATGTATGTATATTCTTTATTTTAGCCTCACAGCCAAGAAATTTTGATTTGGTTTATACTTTTTCTATACAGCGTACCGGTCATCCAAAAATTCCTCTTCCAAGTTAATTACAAATTAAAATTTTCACCAATGACTCTGTGTACTTAAATTTATTCCATCGTGTACTTTTATATTCTAAATCAAAATTATCATTTTTATGCGAAACATAGTTGTAATATGAGTCATCTTGTTACCGATTACAGTTGGATAATCGAGGTTCTACTGTGTTTGCAAAACTAGCTTATCCACCCACTCGTCCCATTCACTCTTTCCTTTCATTCCTTTATTCCTTGTTCCCGTCATTTATTTTCTCTACGGCTCTACTTATTCTACTATTGCCTATTATCCTACTCTTTATGAACCTATTGCACTTCCCTCCATTTTCTCCTTTCTTTTCTTTCTCAACTTTCTGAGCCATTCTTCAGTCCCCTCATCCTTTCTTCCACTCACTATATCCTCAATCCTAAATACTCCGAAATGCGACAAATGTAAAAAAGCAGTATGCCTTGCACATCGCTTTATTATTTGTGTACGATACGAACAATCTTATGCCTGAATGTACTACATGGACAGAAATTTCATTTTTTTTTTTTATTCAATAAAAGAGTTTACTAATTTAACTACTTTTTCACTGTTTTGTTCCTTTACCATTGTGTCAATTTGACACCAAGGGACGAATTTAGTTGGAAAAATCAGGGACGAATCAGAGTTGAGCACTTGCTTTGTCAATTATTATAATATAAAGTCTTGGTTTCGTTTGTCTGACTAATTATGGGTTTTTCTACTGTCGCAGTCCAATATCTTGAATGCCGAAGTGGAAACATCCATACTGGGTCAGAAACAAAATAACTAGTTATTTTTAATATAAATTAAAGAAGAAACGGAGATTTCAGTAACTAATCATATATATGTCCCTGTATACTACACGAGTAATGTTCAATTTCCTTAGAATTATATAAGAATCCATAGTAATTTAATTAAATTAAATTTTACGTGTCGGTCACCAGTGACCCCCAGGACAGTCGTCATGTTAACGATCAGTCAAATTGAATCACCAGACACTTTATTAGTCATTGTTTATATTCGAGACCTTAATAGCGCTAGAGTATTTGAAACCAAAGACATTAATTTTTATTCTAAACCACAATTGACGAATTTTATATCATCTTTGCCACTGATATTAATTATAATCTATCTGAAGAAATAAAATTATTTTTCACTATCATTCTATTATTTTTGTTTTAGATCTAAGAAAGAGCAGTACATCGTTTGGAAATCTTAGAATAAATACAATATTTCACCTATAATATAGACTTAAGCCTGTGACAAACCTTAGCCTGATATAAGTTCTGCTCAAAATTGTTAAAGCTCAAGATTTACAACAATTTTTAGCAATGTATCAAATACCAGTAATGAGAAACACTGTTGGATGATCAACCATTCTCTAACTCAACTTGCTTTTCCCGTTTCACTAAACAAAACCTACAATTTTAGGTGAATTCCGAACTGTCATAATTGATTTCTGTCCTTATTCTCCAAAAAAGACAATAAAACACTTTCTTGTCCAATTTGTGTCATATATTTGTGAATTTCGAGTACACTCTGGATACTGTTTAAATAAAAAGAAAAGAAACTAAAATCTCTACCATAGACAAGAAAACCATCTTCAGAGGTCTAATTCGTGGATCAGTACCATACTCTCCAGAAAAATAATACAGCGAGTACAAACCTTGCATCACCAGTAAAAAAACATCGTTTCTTCAGAAAATGGAGCTTTGCCGGAGGAACGATTGTCTGAGATTGGAAAAACATAGAACGAGGTTTATCGATCTGCAACAATACGGGGCTATGCACTCGATTACGTGACCATCGCGTATTCCGTTTGAGCTTGAAAAACCATTTCGAAGGGGTTCACGGCGTTTTCTCAAAAAGAGGAGAACCGAGAGAGGAGAAGCGGGCAGGAGCGGCTGGTCGGTGAAAGAGACTGCGTAATGTTTCGCAATTTCTCAAGTCCTCTCCTTTATGAAATTCGTTTATGCAGCTCATGAAGCTTTCCGTACGTGACGTCGCGTATGAAAATTTCACCGGTGCCGCAAAAGAATGGAATTAAATAGTTAGCGTGTTTCTTTACGAGCGGTGCTCGGCTAACTGTTCGCCGGCTGTTTACTTTTTATCTGACGCGACGATTTAGCGTGGAAATATTCTGTTCCGGCTAATGAAAAATTCTCCGCGCAGAGTAATCGCAGTGCACGCCGACCGGAAAAGAGACAACGTCGTTATAGTGATCGAGCACCGGCGGACATGGTCGCGCGTAACTTTGAATGAAAATTGGCCATGTTTAAGCGCGGGCTATTCGGGTGCTTGCTGCAAGATATACAGGGTGTCGCAGGACAGATGATACAACCAGACATAGAGTGATTCTACATGGGAAAACAAACCGCAAATATGTGCGCGCGTGTGTGTGTGAAAGGGTGGGATGGCATCGGAGTGAATGCATTTGCCGCAAAACAATACTAAAAAGTGAGTTCATTCGGTGATATGTGTATATTGGCTTTTTTCATGACGTCAACTATGCAGTCAAACACTTCGCTCCTGTCAATGGGAAGTGGAGATTTTAAATCTGGAGTGAATTTGGCCCCTACTACAGTTGATCTCTCGATCATTTACTTTCAAAGTGCAAAGGTAAGAAGGCAGTTAAAGAATATATGATTCAAGTCTCCAGAGAAGATCCGAAAATATATGTAGAATAAAATTGGTTCAGAAGAAGCTTAGTTTTCGAGAAAACTGAATTTGAAGATTCATCGGATACGCGTGAACTTGACTATATCCAGGCTTTATATTTCTACTAATAAGCGATTTTATTAGTTTACATTTATTCAAAGTTACTCAATACTCCGTATTCAAGAACTTCATTCAGTAATGACTAGACTGCGGATGTTTATGCAATTGAATACATCGGAGCACGTCAAACATGCATACTTAATGTTTATTAATTTAAAAACATATTTCTTGGACAGTTTGGTGAATATTTCGAAAAAATATTGAAATCTAAAAGTGTACATTTGCATAAACATCCACAGTCTAGTAATTACAGTTTACTTTCGCCTGAGGAATCAGCTTCTTCTCGATTATGAAGACACCTGCACATAAAATTAATTTCGGTCTCAAACATTACTTAAATTTCTTATTAGTTAATCGATACGTACGATGTCCAATTATGAGCGGGTCTTCGCAAGACTATACTAAAAAAAAGACTTTCCCAATTGCTGTATATTTCAAAATCCAGACATTCGTAATCACCTGGATACCCCAGCGCACACCTTCAAGAACATACCAACTTCAGACAGTTGACTTTCCAAAAAAAAAGAGAGAGAGGAGGAATATTTTCTCGGGTTAAACAAACCACCGGATCCAAGAGCGTGCCCGACATTAAAGATCTTAGCCGCGGGCCAACGTCCATCTGTTCGAATTCAGATTGCAGCTTTTACCGGCAATGAACCAGGCCTTTGATCAGTTCTCGGCTCCTTATTTCCCTCTTCGGTGTTTACGAACTCGGCTCGAAGAAGGAAACGATCGTCCACGACGCAGACTTTGATAAAAGTTTTTGAAGCCCTGGTCTCAAAGGACCCCTTCGACCCGACCGCAGTCAATAGCGAGAGGCTCGCCAGATTAACAGCGTTCTCGTATAATTCGCGTCCGTGTCCCAAAGGGCCATGGGCGCATTTTATATGCATGGATGTGAAGTCGATACCAGCGAGTTTCTGCGTCGTTTTTCGTTGATAGAATATTAAATTGCGCGACGGTGCGCGTTTCGTAATGATATTACATGGCAATGTTTCCAAGGACCCTTGGGTGCATCGTACGCGATACGTAAATATCGCTGATATCGAAACGTGCGGAGAATTATCCTGAAAAACTGAGATAACGAGCCGTGGAAACTGTCAGACTCTTCTTTTTCAGCGTAATACTCGTATCGACACGTTGGCCGCTGATACGCGCAGGTGATTTTAGTCACTTGAACAACACCTAGGTGGGATGAATAAATAAATGAGCATAACTGTGGTTGACGGCGACTAAATATTGAAATACTAGTAAAGAGGAAAGTGTATAATATTCAATTTAAAGAATGTATTGTATAAAATGTTTCCTTACTTAAGGATTTTTGCATAAATTCCCAAGGACGATTAATGTCTAAAAAAGTATTTGTAGCCGTCAAAGTGTTAGCATATTGCACACAATTTAGTATAATATGCCGAATTTGTTTAAACCAAGGATGCAGCACTTGGAAATAAAAACTGGATCATATAAATATATATCCGCTTTTCGATGACAATTTTTTCTACAGAAATCTTATTTTGTAATTTCGGTTTATTTTTATTACAATTTAAAGATTGTCCTTATTATCAGTCATAATACACGAAGAGCTGTTTTCGCTTGTCTGACTAGTCACTGAATTTTCTACTGTGGCACCAAACTTCTTAATGATGACTAGAACCGTCATGGAAATTGGGAAGTTTCCCAATTTTTATCCGAACCACCAAGATTAATTTTGAACATATTTATATATACCGTGTGTTCATTTGAAAAATGCAAGTCTAAATATTTCAAAAACAACGCATTTTCGAGAAAAATGTTAAATACGAAAGTTTCACGGTTTCGAGGGGGAAATACAACTATCCTATTAATTTTTTATTCGTTAGACGTCTTCAAGGTTATTTGAGGGCCAATTTTCTTTTTTCAAATGGAAATCATATTATTCTCTACAGATTCTTACTCCACGGGGAAAAAGGGAGAAAATTTTATGTGAGACATTTTTTGATCAGACCTCATCTTAAAAAGATATTTAATAAAACAGAAATTTATTTCAGTCTTGCTACTCCCAAAGCAGAGGATGGAAAATTAAATGATACAAACGAAACTTCTTTAATTTTTCTAGTCATTATTAGATGATAAGGTAAAATCAATAACTATTCCACTTTTTTACGCTACTTTTCTGATACACAAAGAATCAGAATAGTTTTGCACAATCTTCATAAAATGTTTTCAAAATGTTCTGCATTTTGAGCTATGCAGTAGTAGAATCTGTTTTCAAATTCAATTCTCACTTTTCTTACAGTTTCTTCTGTAATATTTCTGCATTCTCTCATTATTCTCTGTTTTAAGTCCTCAATATTTATTGGTCTTGTCTTGAATACTACAACAAGTCACTTCCTCGACGAAAACATAAACGAGATCATTAAATCTTTGCAATGCGTCAAAGTACAACGCGTAACGTATGAACAAATGTTCTCCCAAAATCGTGCGATCCGATTTTACGATCGTCGCCTCTCAGATGTGAAACATAACGAACGTCTGTATAATTAGAACGTTAATCAGAGTATTTCCGCATGCGTTGATTGCATATATTACGTCGAGACGAGGCGTTCGCCGATACGCGTACCATCGCGCATTCAATGAGAACCGTAAACGGGACTATGGAAGCGAAATGCGTGCAGGCTGCCGTTAAAAATGTCGTCGAACCGTGCAAATTGTCCATATCGTTCAAGCGATGCTTGAATTTTTACGTAATTCGACTTCGTTAAAAATAGAACAAAAATGAAATTTTTAAATCAATTGGATTGAGTCATAAATACCTGACGACATATAATAGATTTTTTATTTTTAAAAATTCAAACGATTTATCTATGCAGCCGATCTTATTGTTAATTTTATATCAGAATGTAAACAAGTCTGAAACATAAACATTTGCAGAAGTGACAGAAATTATTCTTTAATGAAGTATTTCATAAATTGAAGGAGACAAACTTTTTTCTTCTTTTTCGTGTATAGACGTCTACAATCTAATCATCTTTCCAGATTAATCAGCAATTTCTTTATGAGTGTTGGCGTGAGCGAGGTTGCTTACATTCTCCATGATGTTAATAGCCAAATAAAAACAGTCTTCCAGAAGTCTTTTGACTTCTTTCCTATTCTGATCTTTTTGTAAGTAACTCACAATTTCAATGTGGCTCTGACACACTAATTAGTGATAGATATAGTACAATTGTTCGATGCAATTATGTCGATACAATTGTTTGATAAAAATTGTGCTACGACAGCAGAAACACCGAATTTCTTCCAAATCGAATAAGCGCACTATACTCGAATAACATACTCCTACACACACACACAAACAGATTGAAGCGAGCTTACGCTCTAACATTCTTTATTATACTCTTATACTTTCAAGTGTCTCGTATAGATGATACTTTCTGAGAGCATCAAATCGTGAAAATATTTCAATCTCCTTAGACCGTCTTAAAACTTAGAAACTATATTTCACGAGTACCATAAAAACATTTCTTTGTTACTAGCTACCTGTATCGAATTATTTCTTTCCCAACATAAACATGTTTTTTTATTGGAAGCTTCCTATTTCATTATGCACATCATAAATATCGTGACATCCTTTTTGCAGTTTCTCTGTGAAGCTAGTTTAACTGACTAATTAATTAATTACTACGGTATACTTCAACTAATGAAGCTTGATATTGCCCGGGAGCGTTTTGAAAAACTCTGCTCTGCTGCTTTGGTAAACAAGACGAACTTTTCTCTTACTAATAATGAGCCTGTTACTAAAATATGAGGCTTTGTAAATTGTGTATGAAACTGTGTAAATTCTTTTAAAAATCGGTGCATTCATTAGACTCTTTGTCCATAAGAAAATATTATTCAAACAATTTCAATTGATTTTTCACGTCTTTTCTCTTTGTGTTACCCAGAGGTGTATATATTGCTGAAAACTATTAAAGACTTAGGGGTTTTAAGAGTTTTGAACGATCTGTCAAGTATCAATAATGAAATACATATTCTGTAACATATATTTTACCATTGTCATTCGATGTTTATTGTGTGTATCTGACACATTGATAAACAATAAATCATTTAACACGTTGAGTGCCACACTGAAAGCAGCCATACCTAATAAGACACGATATAATTCACTATTTCTTATGTAAATCGTAAAGAAAAAAATATTTGAGTACTCGATCGTGTACTTCTGTTCTTACATTATTATTTCAGTATAAAGTTCGCTTAGAATTTTATGATAATCAATAATTATTTAATTAAATTAAATTTGAGGTGCCGGTCACCGGTGACCCCTTCAGCATTCAACGTGTGAAGTATATGATCCTCTAATTATTTTGAGCAGTGTATATTCCCTTCCCGTTTGTATTTCTTCTCAACATCATCAGCTCTTATTTTTTTGATTATTTTTCTCTCTTCCTCTATTACTGTTTTTACATAAAAGTTCGAACTAGGTACGTAAATAAAATTCGTTTCTGTAGACGCGTTAATTGTTTACGAAACGGTTGAAGTATTTCTGTGTTCAATATCGAAGGGCTCAGTACAAAATAAAAACGGATTACGAGATGAAGCATGCCGTCCTAAATCCGTCCAATCTGAAAAGGAAATTTATGCACCGTTTATCGAAAGATACGCGGCGCGAACGTGAACGCCATATTGAATTATTCGTTGAATCGTATGGCTGCGTAACAATATTACATCGTATTACCGAAGCATCCCCGGTGTATTAAATACGACCCATAAATACGAATATCCGACGATTCGCCGCGGCAACGAAATTATCGCGAAAAATGTGAACGAACGGCTCGCATTATCGGTTACGCGTTAAACGGGCTTGAAATATTGTAATTGTGCATTACCGACGGATACTTTGCGTCCCGTATCAATTTGGCCTAAAATTGCGCAGATTATCCTGGAGAGGAAGCGCGATTCCGTTCGAACGAAATTGCGTGCAATTGATATTACCAATTTACCCACAATTACACTGTGTACCCCTGTTTTGAAATACAAGATACTATTTCACGTATAGAAACAGACACAGGCAAAGTTAAACGGTTGTCAAACATAAATAAATGAATAGCACGTATTTGGTGCACACGCTCAATGTATAAGTACGTTAAAGGTTCATTGAGAGTACTTATTATGAAATTTTCATTCTTTGTCAATGAGACTATTTGTGTAACAGGTAACCACTTAAACACCTACTTTAGCCGTAAATAAGTTTTTCACCTTTTGAGATCTGAAATTTTTAAAACACCGCTGCCTGCACCGCATAGTTCATCAAACTATTTCATTTCTATATTGACAACTAAATATTTGTTTTCAAATATTGGTTTCTGTATTGAAAAAAAACTATCGCTTGGTCTAGATAGTTTTTAAAATAAATTGAAAAATATCCGGGAATATTAGTTCGTTTGGGGTGTCCTTTACACTTTGATATAATAATTTATATTGTTTTGCAGAGATGGAAAGAAATCCAGCGAAAGGAATAAAGGTCTAATTGGTTAATAGTGGAATAGGTCTTCGACTGGTCGGACACAATCATAAAAACAGAGCACACGCATTTTCCTGATTGACAGAAACGGTCACATCTACTAATCAGATCATGTAGCACCGTATGATAAAGCTAGCGAAAACCCCCTTTGCTCCTGTACCGTCTCGCCGGTCTTCTTTCCAGCTCTGCACAGCACCAGCTTGCAGTCTTGATATCAGAAGAAGGGGGAAGGAAGGGAGGAACATCCTTTGTTAGTGGTTAGCCACGCTATAAAAGGAAAGTGTCTGCCAAATTTCAGCTTCCCAGGTTCAGTGGTTTGGGCTGTGCGTTGATCGTCAGTGAGTCAAGACACTTCATTTTATATATGTATAAAGATGTAGATTTGGAAGAGTCTACAGAATCATTTCGTGTCTGAAGCAACTGAATAGCTATCACTGTTAAAGCACAAAACATCTTTGAATTTGAAAATTTACTTTTTCAAATTAATGTTTTCAATATAAAAAAAAGCTGTTTGTAGACGTGTTCATCGCACAAAAAAACTATAAGAAATGCCTACTGAGTGTTACAAGCCAAAATTTATGTTAAACAGTGTAATCCAACATAGATGGATCACCTTTATATATTGCAGAATCGTTTCAAGTTATTATTTTGAAGAGATTTCTAAATTTCAGCGACATCCTCTGTAGCTGTCTACCAGTCCTCTATAAAATAATATAGTTCTTTCGGCAATCGAAATAAGACTTCCCTTGCCATACAGTATCGATGAATATTATCGTAAAGACTGGTCGAGCTACCAACGAGTTTACTTACTCGGTGCTACTCGATTAGTGCTACAAAAAATAAAATAATCTCCTGATGACGTCGACGGATGTCAATTTTGGCCATCACCCTTTTCTACCTAATGATAAGACAATTATCCTTTGTTTCTTCGTTCGACAAGCGTCAACAGTTTTACTTGAGCGAATTATAGCGCTTCGCCCTCGAGATGGCGAGAAATATGAATATTTTCCCAAAGGTTGACGTCGGAAACTCGCGAGAGGAAGTTGCTGAGAAAAGCTGAAATTTCAAGCGTATCGGGTTTTAGCTGAAGAGGAACACGTGGCGGCGCCTAATTCCGCAAGTTTCACGTAATTTGTTTCTATTGAAAGCGTGTGCGGCGAAGACTATGTTTCACGTGCCAAGGAGCGCGAAACTGCTTGTTATAGCGTGCGGCTTATTACACTTTACAAGTCATTAATATCATAATAACGCGGGTGCAGACGGTGGAGAGGTTTAAGAGTGTACAGAAGAGAGACGGGTGGATGGAAGGAGAAGGAGAGGGTGCGGTGGAAACATACCGCAGAAATAGAAACCCTGGAGACGTGGAAACTACCGTGAAACATTCAGACACTATCTCCGGTTGCAACGTCATGGAATCTATTTATCTTCCGAAAAGCGGCGCGCAGAGAGCTACCGGTTACACCGCTGCATCAATATTATTTGATAAAATTACAGAAATGTCCGAATCGTTGGCTTGGATTTGTTCCAACCCCCGTGAAGCATCGTTCGCAAGAGAATCACATTACCTTGCGAATAGCAATTAAAAAATATACATAGTTTTCGCTGTATTTTATGGCACGGCGGAAAAGGGCACGGTGCATTTGCAGTTTGATTTATTTCTGTGAATTTTACGAATATATTTTTAGGATAACGCGAATGGTACTTCTGAAGCTTCGTGCGCGAGAAAATTTATTGTAACTGCGAATTTTATGTAATTATACATTTTTATGTACGATTGATAGTTCCGTGAACTGTTGTGCCGCGGAAGTGTAATTATTGCACAAAAAAAAATTCAATAAATGTATTTTGAGTGAATATCTAATTTTTTATATAACGTAGGCAGAATATCAGATCATGTGTTAAACAAATATAAATATATTATTCGATTTTGTTCTGCAGAATTTGTACTGTTTATTTGGTACAATGTGAGGAATCTACTGTTTAGAATTTGTCGATGAAAGTTTGGATGACCATAGCAAGGATCTGTTGCTAACAATTTTGTAAATGAGATGCACTTTTAATGGAAAAATATCATGATGGCGATTGTCACATTCGAAATTAGTGGAACTTGCCTATTTTGATAGCTGGACAGATTTTTAAAAGATGAAAAATTCAATGACACTAATTAGTTGAAGTCAACCTGAAATGTATTGTCTTTAAACAACAGACATTTGATAATCTTTATACCGTCTGGTTCTATATAAGAAATCAAAAAAATTCCTCTTCTACCATTGATTCATAGAATCAGTAGTTCAAATATCATTTAAAACAGCACCAATTTTGAGACAATCTCCAAAAAGTCAGTGAAAGGACTGTTAATTGATGCTCTCACAAATAAACAATTAGAGTTTTTATTACTCAACACGAAACTGCCTGGGACCCACCTATGAATACTATAAATCATCACTCTACAAATGGATGATCAATTAAAAAAAATAACTATAGAATACATTAACCACCTGATTAACGTAGAATGCCACGTTCTGAACTTCAAACTTGTATAAGATAGCGCGTAATTATGCTTTTCAGATTTCCTACAACTAATTTGTGTATTTCCATACATACGTGGACATTATACAAAAATGTGTATGCGATCATGCCGACATAACAATTACTTAGGTTCCTCCCTATTTCACCAACACAGATAATTTCTTTAGAAACACCCTTTAGACATGTTCTGTTTAAATACATAATAATACCATGTCACGAAGGATTCTTTATAATCCCTCTTGCTTCGCCAAGATAGATGGTGACGTCAGGGTCACCCTGTATTTGCATCGAGGTCCAAATTAGCCGTTCTTAATCATCCGTCTTTTTCCAGCGGAGGCTGACAGAGTTGCAGACACAGGCGAGCAAACGGGATTAACGGTTAATTTATTAAAGCGATACCGCTTGTTACTAAGTTATTTACCGGTCGTTACGCAAACGTACCAAGTTCGCACACGCGTTAGGAAGTTTATTGTTTATCGAATTCAGGCCTGGGAAGTTCCGGCGGAAAACTTTACGGCTCGCTTTCCCTCCCGTCCCTCGTCCCGGAGGCTTAAGACGTCGCAAAGTTCTCCGCTCGTTGCGGCATGATGCGCGCGGCAACTTCCGCGACGGAAACGCCGGCTCGTCCGATACATACGTGTGCACCATCCCGTAATAAGTTTACACAGGAGCCCCGCGATACGGTTACTGTTATTTTTATTGTTTAGCAGCACCCAGCGTCCCCGGGATAACAGTTGGCCGCGATATTACGGCAAAAGCGCTACGGGCAGCAGTCATTTCGGCTTTATCGCGGACGCCGCCGCAGTAAAGCGGACGGACAACAAATTGCGGTTTAAATTAAACAGGCTAAACGTATGCAGAAATCGTGAACGATGCACGGTCGAGGAAACGGTAGAATGTTGATTGTGCCTGGGTGATTGCGTGACGAAAGTTTTCGGCCAAAGGTTCGGAGAACAAATAGCGATATCAAAAACGCTTAGTGTATAGAGGATATCGTGAAAGACGCACGCTTCAGCATACGGTGGCACGTTGATTATGCTAAGTGTTCTAGTGACGAAGCGTTTTGTGACGAAGATAATTGCTGCCATGAATTTCAAAACGGTACAGATCCACCGAGTAACACTTCGAGAAGAATAGTCCGTTTTGTTTAGCTTCTTTGATTCCCCATTAACCCGGCACTTCAAATTTTATTTGATTGAATAAGTATTGATTTTCACTATATTCTGAGCAAATTTAACCCTTTGCACTCGAAGTCTTTTTCACCTGATGTACACAAGCTACAAATATATATGTAAGGAATCTTAAGAGGAAGATTTCATTTGTTTTCAGTACAGTTGTTCCTGTAATTGAACACTTACATAAAACATGCATTGTAGAATACGTGAAATTGAACATAATTTTTAGGTGTTTATGTAAAATAGGAAATTTGAAACGTGAATATTATGGCGTCTGAGAGTCGCCACTCGAGTGCAAAGGGTTAATATTGCTACACTAATATAGGTACACATGCATAATTTTGAATATTTAACCATTGTTTTCTTTCCTTCACGATTTATAGAGGGTGTCTTAGATCGGGAAGTACAACCAGTTAGGAGGTGCTTCTATAAGTAAAAATAAGTCAAAAGACAGGAATAATTTTGTTCGTTCGTGATTTCGTTTTCGTGAAAATTGAATTCAAAAATTCGCCAAATACATGTGCACTCGACTGAACGCTCAGCACGGATTTCGAACGAAAATAAAGAATAAATATGCCTCCAGCAGGATAAGGTTAGATTAAAAATCGTGTTACATAAATTTCGGAATATTATTTGGCAATCAGCAGTTGTTAAGATGACATTGAATCTCGTCGAGGATTCTAAGCAATTTCGTGTTCGATTAAGCGAACGCATACGGAACACGTAAAAGGGTCAGTTAATGGTAGGGCACGGTCAGTAAAACGAGGACGTAAATTCGTGTATCACCTCCCGTTTTTTATGGTGATGTAATTCGCGTCGGTGCAGGTTCGTAATTTCGGTTCGAATGCGTGCGCATCGTGTAATTTATGCATACGTGCATACGTAACGTTGCGGCTTGGAGATTTCAGTAGTAAAACCCAGCGCATGATCAGACTTCATAAACCGGGGAGAACTTTCTCCATCATTTGCTTTCCTCCTGGCTCCAGCTTTTTCTCCGTTCGCCCTATTATTTTCCCGGGGCTTTTGAATACTTCTTATTATACTCCCTTGTCCATAATCCTCTTACATTCTATTAAAGCAGCAGACCGGGTTGAAAAAAGGAACCGGTAATTCCGTTTCAATGAAAACCCAGTTTCGAGTTTATGTTACCAATGCCTCGTCATGGAATTGCGGATATTTATGCAATTTAACATATTCGTATTTGTAAAAGATATACATTTTGTGAAATGAATCAGACAAAAACATATCTTTTAAATCTTTTTATCCGAGTTCCATTTCTAATTGTTTATATTTATAGAGATTAAAATTATTAATATTAATGTTTACTTGGGTTGAGTCATAAATAACTTCCGATTTCTCTTGTCAGATTTATAAAAAAATCTGAGTTTCAAGGATGTCTACCTTCTAGTATGAATACTAATTAATAATTTAGGTGAACTGTTTGATTCTTTAGGAAGAATAATATCTATTATGTATTGGAAGTTATTCATGACTCAACCTAATATTTATATAAATTATTGTGTACATTCATGAAAATCCATTTGTCAAAAAAAGATCAGCATGTAAAAATGCATTATAGTATAGCTCGCACATATTCGTACATAGATAATGCATTTTTTAAGTCGATTATTTCAGGAACTAGAACGGCTGCGAAAAGGGGTTTACAAATTCGTATTCAGCGGAAGAAAATATCTAAGAAACTACTATTGAATGTTACAAATCAAAATATACATTGAACAGTGTAATTCTACTTAAGGAGAGACCGAAATATTCGGTTTCTTGGAAGATCGACGGTCTTCGGTGTACTTCCAGTTCTGCAACCCCTTTCTTCTTCCTGCAGGGACGACGATTCGGCTGCTTTTTACGGTATTTCAGGGTACTGTACTCAGAAATAAGGGAATAGTTGACAAGTTTATACGAGCGTTGCCATAAACCGGCTTTAAGCCAGTACTCCCATTTCCTACAATTGTTTTTCACATAACAGTTCCGCGTGTATTGCCGCAGCCAATGTAACCGGAGGTAATAATTATTTTTGGAAAGTAAATGTTCTCGGGGGTGAAACGCGACAAAAATAATTGAAATCATCAATGGAAATATTATACTGTGCTCTAATTGAAAAATTTCGTTATTTCCCCGGTACGATGAATTCAATTACGCTCGTACCGCCTGTGGCTAGTTCGTGTTTTACCTTGTTTAAATAATCAATATTGTCGTAATTACGTGAAAGCGACGGTATCCGTTTCCTTGCCGCGGCTGAAGTATACAGCGTTGAATAATAAAACGGATATCGCTGAAACTTTTGACATGAATAACAAGGGTGGGCTGCTGTTTCGACTCCAAACATTTTCTTAACCCAATTTCCTGGCACCGTCAATATTTAATTTTATAACAAGCTCCTTTTTCCCTCGATAAATGCCTTGGCAACGCTAATGGCACCCCAAACACTAACGAATATTCAATTTATCATCGACCATTGGAGTTTTAGCGGACTGAATATAGTAAAAATTTGAAATAATATATTTAATTTATATTCCTTGAGTATATTATATTGTTACTTGATAAATATTACGCTATACGTAATTAAACGATTTATTGCTCGTTACGATGTTAAATACTTTGAAAGTTCCAAATGCTATACACAGTAAAAATTGATGAACACATTATAGTATTAGGTACACAATTTTCAGAACATCATTATAAAATAGATAGATCGATCGAAATTATTGACACTTCAGAACCTCTAATTGTTTCTGTGTAGACTGACAACGACACGACTTGCTAGACTTCAATACAGCATGACTCTAATCTGAAATTATATTCTTTTTAATTAATAATGCTAGTAATTATTTACAGTCCTTAGTGGCACTCATAAATCTTCTTAAATATTTTTCTAATACTATTCGTGTTTAAATATATGGGTGACATAACAGTCAAAATGTTAAACCTAAACGTGGGCCATTTATGTCCAACACCACCTTCAATGGGTAAAAACCGTAAACAAATTTTTAAAAATTCATATAGCTTTCCCAAACATTCTAAATAAAGATTATAATAATAGATTTGAAAAATAATGTGTTAGCACGTTGAGCGCCACAGTAGAAAATCCCTCAACTAGTCAGACGCGCTAAAATACCTTTTTATTAACATGTATCGTTGAATATATAAATATTTATTTATTTGATAACATACTTCTCATTCTGTACTATCATTCTAACATAGACGTAACTCAAAATTTCGTTGGGGTAATCAGCTAGTTGGCGAAATTAAAATTGAATACGTGGGACACCGGTGGTACACGTAACGCTCAACGTGTCAAATATATTATTATTGCAAATATATATACAGAGCCACCTATAATTAATATATTTGCTTTATTCCGTACAAAATAGAGAACCCATCTTACGGTTGAATAAGCTATGCAATAATGTGCAGACTATTTGGCTCGAAGTTCAACATAAAGTTTTATTCTATTCGCTTTTCTAAGTATTCATTCCCTGCTACCCTTTGTCCGACGCTCGTCTAACAGGGAGTTCTGAATCACATTCGTAGCTGTAGGCCGAATTATTAAATTCCACGGCAAGGAATTATTAAATTCCTTTGAAGAAATTAAAACCGTAGCTTTTTCCCCTTCACCCTCGGGCCCTCGCGAAGAAAAAATTGTGGACGAGATATTTTAACCGTGTCCGCGTAATTTTTAATACCAGCACGTAGTTTCGCTGTAACCCTTACCCAGGCACGAGGAAATGAAATTTATCCTCAGTTTTGCATGAAAACGCTGATTATACGTATGAATAATATCGAATTCAAGCAGTTGAACTGATTGGAACACGGTGAACGATAAAATGCTTGCTCTTCAAAGCTATTCTACGATAGAAATGTGAATGAAGGTCAAAGACGAAGTTTTACGACATTGAAGCGAAAGAAATTTAAATTTATTACTTTGGACTTGTAGAAAACGAATTATCTGTAAGGATATACGCTTCTGGTGTGTGTTATACTCTTAAGGACATGAAGAATGATAGTGGAAGTGAGTATAAATAACTTAATGGTTGTCGACGTTGTAACGTTAAGTTTGCTCTGAATTTTATAAGAATCGATAGCTATTTAATTTAATCGAATTTGAACCGCCAGTCACCTGTCCAATGGCATTTTTACATTGCTAAATTCTGACAGAGTTTCTGTACCTACACCGAAAGTATGCACTTCAAGGTCGCTTGTCATTTACACAAACAGGATCGTCTTCAAGTATTTCGTCTCCGTTCATAAACTTTTCGAACCAGATCTGTGCTGTTCGTCCACTCACAGCATCTATGCCGAAAGCTCAACAAATATGTTTGGCAGCTTCTGTGGCTTCAGCTCCAAGTTTATACTCATGAAGCACGTGTGAACGATTTATGGTATGGCTACAGACAGTTTGCAATACTTTCAAAGGCGAACATGCAGTGCACAAAACAAACGCGTACTGCGAACCGATTCGTGCTTACTTCTCGCTGTCATTGCAAACATAAAAACAGTTAAAGCAATAAAGCATTTGCTGGTAAAACGGAGCACTGACCGTGGCAGAAAAATCGTTCGTACTTTCTGGGTCACCCGATACATGGGTTGCCTGTGGGGTCTATCGAGGTGGAATATACATACGTACATATCTGCAGGAAATAACGCGGATATCGTTGAGTCTGGTACAGGCCCCAGGCGATTTCCGGCCGTTTCGAACTCTTGACGCCTGCGAAGGACCTCTGGATTACCTGCAGACACTTTCCAATTGCTCATTTTGCGGTCTCTGGTAATCCCTGCCGGCGACAGGGGTTTTTGCTCCGTCGCCTCTGTTTACGCGACACGGTAACTTTCCTTTATCTTCTTCAGGCAGAGTGACACGGGGCCAAGGTCGAAGCACTGATAGCAAACCCTCCCTCTGGCGACATAGATATAAGATTGGAGTTTCGCAATAATTTGTTAACGAGACTACTATTTAACGCTTGACTACCACGTCACCCGTATACGGATGACACTTAACCCTCATCCGTCCCTCCTGTCAATTTGACACATTTTTCTCATAAAGATGCGATAAATATATAAAAGCAATGCGCCTTGCAGGTCTCTTCCCTTTTTGTGAACAATGTGGGAAATTTTATGCGTGAGTGTACTGAACGCACAGACATTTCATTTTTTTATTTTCAATAACAGAATTTGAAAATTTAACTACTTCATGTTTTCATTATACTACTTTTTAGCCTTGTGGCAATCTGACACCAAGGGACAAATTAATTTGGGAAAATGGGGGACGGATGAGGGTTAAATTCAGTTGTTATTTATCTGACAATGAATAGTATTAATAAAAATATCTAAAAAAGTCTAATAGAACCCGTAAAAGTCCTATAAAGGATTACTAACATTATTAATTAAACACACATAATTTAAGATTAGTTTCATGTTGTATCAAAGTCTAGAATGTGGTGTTGTTTTTAGCCTATGCAGTATGGTAGTCAACGTGTTCAAAAAAGGACTTTAAAATAATTTATTTAAATGTGTGAAAATGTAAATGCAATTGTCCGCAGTGGAAAGTGTCATACATAATCGGACAGAATATAATGTCCTGTTGTTAGAGAGTCAATTAAGAAAAACTCTACGGCGGGACAATTTGCAGAATATTTTTACAGCTACGTGACACTTAGAACATTTTACAGATTAGCACGGTCACCAGTTACAGTGTCACCTCTGCAGCAAGGCCCCGTCGTAAAGCTGTTTGGTCCCAAGGGGTGACTCGGCCTCGAAACCTCTTTAACGGTTTTAGCGGCAGCGAGTCACCACGTGGCATTTTTGGGAATTACCCCAGAGTTGCCAAGTTGCCGTCCACCCTCAGGCCCACCGCGAGTGAGACTCTGTTCCCCTTCCTCCATGTACGCCGCTAAGGGCGTAATGGAAGGGAGAACACGAGTCTTTAAAACCGGCAAACAGGGCAAAATCGGGAGAGTAGACAGAGTAGAGACAGTTACATCTAGACAGTAGAAACAGTTATATCTAAACAGAGTAGAGACAGTTACATCTAGACAGTAGAAACAGTTATATCTAGACAGAAAGATAGTTATATCTAGACAGTAGAAACAGTTATATCGAGAGAGTATAAACAGTTATAGTTAGACAGAAACAGCTAAATTCTAAAAGAGAGTCTCGTGACTATAACCTGCACACACACACACTCATCTCATACATTCACACAAGGAATAGAATAAACAGATTCAAACGCAAACGTGTCACTTCAATACACGGTCCCAAGCCGTTCAACTTGTGTGGTCCTTCGTCATAAAAATTAGACGGCACGCTGTGCAATAAACAGGGCTCGACCAAACCCTAACACCTGTTTTAAATATAAATTTTGGGGAAAAGATTTGCTTTCTCTTTCAACGCATAGATATCATCTAATATTATTATTACAATATTACAGTGGACAATCAAGTGATTAGACCCACCTGCATAAATTGACAATTTTACATTAAAACTATTAATTTTTAAATGAAAGTCTAGTTACACTGAATTCTTATTATTTTTTTTATGAAGTATTGATGTTTGTAAATTGCAGATATACGCTTGAGAACACTGTAGGCTACATTATCTGTCACATGGAAATTATTTTGTACCAGTACTGTCAGTCGCCATTTGACAACCATATGTTGTAGATCTAATAATTCGATCACCCACTGTAATATAGTCTCAAAATTTTGTAATAAGTATTAGTCATTTAATGAAATAAATTTTGAGATGCCGTTCACCGGTGATCCCACGACAGACAACGTGTTAATGTTGACACTTTGACACAAATCTTCTAATAAAAGGAGGTACATCTGTAGCTTTTTTAATAGATTTTCTTGTTCTTCTTCTTTGTACGTAACCCAGCGGACTCCAAAGGGTTAGATAGGCTCAGGGGCAGATTGAAAATTCTCCGCATGTCCTTGTAGGCTGCCTGTAAAAGTTCAGACACCCGGTATACTTTTCCGAGAATTCTCGAGCTCTAATCTCCTGTTGCTCGACGCAGAGCTGGGATCTCGAACCGAAAGGAAGGACGAACTTCCGTTCCCTTCGGATACCCCAAGGGAGTCGTTTCTGTTCGTTTGCCCCCCTCGCCTGTTCTTTCCCTCGCCCACTGGTTACCGTCTGTAATTCATTTCCCTGGCACCGCTCATGATTCCTGCCGGAGATCTCAGGGTGTCCCCTTCCGGCACGTTCGCCATTTTATCTCTATTTTATACTTTGTTTGCCGCCGCGCCGATGAAAGTGTTTGTTTGAAAAACCTCCCAGCGGTGCCCGTTAATCTTCCCCTTACCTTAACGTAGTCTGCCAGCGCACCTCCGCTGGATACTGTGGAATTTTAGGCGGGTTTTCAACCTCGAAAGCGATTTATCTCCTACAGAGAATTTTCAAGAGAATTCGATGCAGAGGAGTGGCTCGTTTACTGCGATAAATCAGGTTCGTTGTTGATTCGCAACGAACAAGCTGCTGGATTGATGTTTGGCCATCTGATGGCTTAGGTGTGATGGAAATAGTTGGGAAAAAAGGGAAATTAATGTGAGCAATACGTAAAATATTATTCTGGAGTTATTGATGAAGTAATGCTCTGGCTGACTTGCTATCAAGTTCAGATGAAACAAGTGATGATCACTTGGTGCTAAGCTGTACAGAGAAGATTACTTTCTTTATCGTTTGACGCTTCCAACTAGTAAATGGTCACTTCTTCTAAAAAAATATAATAATAATATTATTAATGTGGTATCGGATCCTCCAGAACCAATATTAACCTTTTAACCGGGGAAGACGAGTTAACTCGTCCTGTGAAAATTACTCCGCCATAAGCAAGACGCCTGTTAGTTGTCCTCACAGTATTTGCTGACAAATATTTCAACCAGTTGATGGAAGCAGACGCTTTAACTTGTCATTTCAAAGTGTCTCTGTAGTAGACAAGACAATTTACGTCATACTTATTCGTTTTCAATTACAAACAATAGACACTCCTTATCAAAGAACGACACAATTACAAGGTTAAGAGGAATAGTGGAAATAGGGATGTCAACGAACTAACGGTGGCGTAGTGAACGAACTAGCCAGTTTAAAACGTAGAGCCTCGGCTTCGATTCCCGGTTCCAGCAGTACCTATTTTTCACGAATTCCTACAATATATATTTTTTTTTTGACAAGTAAATATCAACGTCTTCATGTCCTAAACAGCGGGAAAATACCTTAGTTTTAAGTGACGTTATAGTCTGTCAAAACCAAAAGCACAGAATTCTTCTCTACACCTAATATTATCCCATACACAGGATGAACAGTTTTCGTTGCAACTGCACCACGGTCGAAGGGTTAACTCCGGAGAACCCTGTATTCATAATCAAGGGGAGCACACGTGACGCGTTTCACCGTTGGCGAGGCTTCCGCGGACAATAAAAGGAGGCCGAAACGGGGATCATTGAAGCGTAGTAAACGGGGGGCTCGTAATAAATGTGCAGAAGGTTCGTGGGAGGCGAAGCTTCTGAAAAATTAACAAACACAAAAGAGGGAGACGGTCCCGTCTTAATGGCCGTTGCAATATTCACCGGTCGAATGAGGCGGAGTCCTTTTCAGGGTCGTCGTCGCAGACGGCCGTCGCGATCAGACATTGTAGCGTTTCACCCTTTCCGCCCCGATCGCCGGGACTCTTCGAACTCGAGGAGAGAAATTCTTACGACACTTTCAAGGGGTTGGCTCGCGACGAGTCTCGTTTTTTATTCCGCGCTCGGCGCGGATATTCTCCCGCCGCGAAGACAGCAGTAATATTTCATAGTCACCGGTGCAAATAGGGAAAAGAAAATGGACGCGGTGTTCGAGCAACGCGGAAGAAACGGGAGGACGCGCACTCTTCAGCGCCGTGATGCAGAGTGCTATTAAATACGCGTCTCGTGCGATGAAATATCTGCCACTGATGATGGAAATGTACGAAACGTGTTATAAGAATATTCGGATGACAGTGTAATTTTGACGTTGATATTCTGTATTTCAATTAATATGTTATTAAATATATGTATTTTACGACACAAAATCTGGGCATTTTCTTTAACAATTCCCTCAACTTTGATGGTCACTGTTCACATATCATCCCATCTTCCAACAAAGCACTTGGTTTTATTAGTAGAAGTTACTCTTCCAATCAGTTTAAAAGCCCCTATACTTTACTAAATCTATACTTCTCTTTGGTCTTACCGCACCTTGAGTGTGCGTCGGTAATCTGATCTCCACAGACCTCCGTAAATGAGACAAGTGCTTCCCTAGCATACTTACTGAAGCTAGAAGTGCTTCGAGTTACCCCATATCCATGGAGCTTAAATTTCTGACATTTCCAAAAAGTGCAGAAGCTCTTTGGAGGGTCCTGCCCCGTCCAACGCGTCCTTAACGCGATTCATTACGGGTAGGATAGCAGAGGGTGGGTTTCTGGGACCAACGGTAGACGAAACTTTGACAACAGCACAAAATTTCTTTGAGTCTGCGTCACATTTCCCGTTCCCGTCAACCGTTATGCCCAGGTTCTGGCTTACCATTAGGAATTCCGACGTTTATGACACGGCGTTCCCGGAGTGAAATACGGAATGAAAATTTTGCCCCTTTTGCCGAAGTTCGGTGCTTCAAGTTTGGCAACTAGAAGCCGAAAATAAAATTGATGTTCGTTCCTTCTATGACGGCCGATGCATTCCAGATCTTATCATAAACCAAACCTTCACCTCTCGTTAACATATGATGTAATGAATAAATAGTGTATCGTACTGTATCACGTTACACTTTCTGATTAACAAAAGTAACAAAACTTTTTATTTATTGTACACGATTGCTTAAACACTTCCAGAAAGTGTAAGAAATAGCCAATTTTAGTGTTACAAAGATATTTTATAATGAATCCAATAGTGTGGGATGTATTTCTAGTTAGAGAGTAAGGGAATTAGTATTTGTTAAAGAACATGAATTCTTAAATATTTTCAAGACGAATTTAGCGAGAAATGCTGTCAATGTAGGGATTACGAAAAGATTTAAATCCTATTAAAATTGATAAGGCGATTTCTAGAAGATTGACACTGCATTGACGTTGATTATTTAAAAAACAATTGTTTATGAAATTGACTTAAAATACATCCTTACGAATGGCCATTGTTTTATTCATTCGCTACGAAAAGTCGATTGCATCGCGACATACAAAATTATATAAAAACTGCCTCACAAACTTCAAATTCGAGCATTTCCAACCCTGTATTTCAGAATATACACCCCCGTCCATAAGTCACCGGAGACTTACAACTTACTTTATTAGTAACATTAGGAGGTAGTCGATTTCACATTATGAAATAAAGCTAGCACTTATTAATTGTTTATAACGTAGAGAATATGTCATTCAAATCATATGTTAAAGATCTTACCAAAAGTATGTAATTAATCTTATATTTTCTATTCATCAATGTATCCACCTTGTGTGGATATGACCGCTCGAAGTAATAGCGGTATTCTTTCGATCAAAGGTTTTAATATTTCGTAACTAATTTCTTTCCAACATTCTTCTAATTTCTTCTATAAATCTTTCGTTGACTTTGAGGAAAACTTCCTGTTGCGTCTTTACTGTAAAATCCAAACATTCATTTTTTAATACCGTGTGCAATTTTGTCCGCATACCAGCGTACGCGCCTACCTGCAGCGCCCGAGCCAGGTCGAAGGGCTAAGGTGGGAAAAACCCACAAAGCAGCGCTTCGACGCTGCCCAATTTCCCGCACGCTGATTGGTCGCATACCAGCAACCGAAAACAGTATAAATTAAGCATACCTGAAACCATAGACAGATTCGTACATTACTATTACACGAGAGAGCATATTCGTTCGTTGCTATTACACGTTGGAACATTCTCATTACACTTACGCACTACACAACGATACATTTGTATTTGGAATACTGGTATCAGTAATACATTCTTTCTCGACACGTTGTGTAGATACATTCATCCTATACAGTCCACTTTATTCGCATTTTCGAAAGGCTTGACTGGACTTACAACCCAGTTCGAAGTCAGCGTCATTCTATCGTCGCGAAACATACCCGTCGACGCTGTGACGCTACAACACTTCCAAAGGAAACGAAAAGTGTGTACAGACTATCGCCTGACCGAGTTGAAAACGTATTACAAATACACTTACACGTAGAGTTTTTTTTTTAAATATGTATGTAATTAAACGTTCATATTATTGATATCATATTCATCTATTATATTAACGTAAAATAGATAAGTATAACAACATACAATAATAATATCAAACCAAACAGTTACATCCACGTTCGAATAATCATTGTACTCAAAATGAGCAACTATCCGGTGACTCAATACTTTAATTTCCTTGCAGTGAGTTTTACTATTTTGTACACTGCTTCTCCACACTATCTGTCCAGCTATACAAGAAAATACGAACGCACGTATCATTGAAACGGTTAGAAGTTTCTCCGCGTGGACCGGCGACCATAACACGATGAGAAGAAATTGGCCCTCGTTAATAGCGGCGGAATCGTAAGAACACCCATAAAACCCGTTGACACGGCCGTCTTTTCAGCCCTTTTCAGCCCTTTTTCGCCATGAGACCGGCGTATCTCCGCACGCCGCCAGCGTATTTCTTTTCCGTCGATTATCTTCTATCGTATTTCTCGCAGCACCCTGTCGCCGCCACGGCTCTGACCGCCGCGCCGTAAAGGCTGAAACAGCCGTGAAAAATATTATCGGCCATTCGTTTCATCGAACCTCGTAAAAGTTGCTCAAAAAGTGTCATGAATCTCCCGCGGCGCGTCCTGCCGCGAGAGAACGAAAAAAATCAGACGGAAAAGTGAAAACACCGCGACACGAGGTGTGCAGGGGGTGGCGGAGTCGGGGGCAGATTGGAAATTCTTTTATTTACGAGCCCTGTCGAACGCTCGATTCCTCGTTGAAAAAGATAGAACGTGTCACGACCTTCAGATTTTGTAATATACGACTCTCGAGAGGAAGATTTCATTTATGGGACTGGGAGAGTACTGAGGATATCCATGAAGCTGATGATTTAACATGTTGCATTTTTTTATTTTCTTTGGAAGGGTTTGACGCTTGAATCGAACGTATTGTTAACTGGAAAACGGGTTGAACGAACTTATGATCATCGTAGAATGTTCTGATACAGAAATTTTATTTGGAATTATTTAAGTTACTGACATTTTGTAAAAGACCCCGTGTATATCAATATTTTCGTATGTCTTCAATGTGTAGTTATCAAATATACAGTGACTCAGGAAATTGACCAAATATTTCCATAACTTCTTGTTTTCTCAATTTTTAAGCAACTGGTATATATGAAGTTTATAGCACAGAAATATCTACTCGAAATGGATTAATTGCGAGAATCAACATTGCACGTGAAGAAATGTCAAAATTGCAACGAAATTCAGTCTACAATGAATTCTATAGTACATCGATATTAAACTTGTATCGATAAAGGCTGGCGACACTTCGAAATGCAAACATAGGTACAGCATTTACTTCACGTTTCATATTTTTGTTATATGTAATTTTGTAATAAAACATTTACGAACTTTTTGTGACATGACATTTTAGTCTTATTTTTACTATAGAACACAATTGTGAATTTTGTATGGAAAACTCTAGGACACTCTGTATATAAAATGTGTAGTTATCGTTATGAATGTAACGCGTAACAAACTAGAAGCACGATTTAAATCTAGTGCTCATAAAACGGTTCACCTAAGGCAGTGATGGTCAGCGGAGCTGCGGTTTTCCCTCACTCTAAGTCCATTTCCCTCATATAGACTGTGACCTAAGACGACGATGATCGAGAGGGAACTGAAAAGAGGGGAATGGACCCAGAGTGAGGGAAGTCCACATCTCCGATGGCTATCACTGACCTGAAGTATATGTTTATTAGAACTCTTTTGCTTAGAATTACGTATAGAATACGTGGTTAAACTGACGACATTTCATATGCGGACAATTGAAAGAACGAATTACTATAAATCTATTTAGATCAGTACTAGACTACCTACTCTACTACTATTGAGAATAAAGGAATAAAGCATCAAAGGGGCAAGTGGAATCCAGAAGTTCGTGGTTCAAGACAATCGAGCCGCTTTTAATGTCTTGAAGTCTTCCTTGCTTACGAGTGATTCTAGAGACAACTATTAGATTAGCCAAAAAGTACAATCAGAATTTTTGGTAAGAAACATCAGTAATTTTTTGTAAATATAGAAAACACTATATTGGCCATTTTGATCCACAACCTTTTGCCATCTCGCGGCCAGCTCCATAATTCCATCCTCCCAGAACTTCCCATCTTCTTCATTAAAACATCCTGAACGAAAAACGACTTTCCCTTGCAGAAATCCCACATTATTTTTTGGGCAACCCAATACTTTCCTATCAAAGACACAAATGCTTCCAGAAAATAGCAAAGACACGAACGTATCACAAAGATAATCCGAAACAGATGTCCGTGCATGAGAGACAGTTCAGGAATATATTAATAAATTCACCGAAATCGCGGACGCAGCACCCTGCATATTGCCTGCTCCTTTCTGACTGACCCCCGCAGAGTAACAGACGAATCATAGTGAACTCGCCATCAGTGTCCCGTTTTGCCTGATAAATCATGCTCACCCCACTTTATACGAAACACAGCTGGGATATGTGAACGTAACGGCGCGTTTACAGCAAACGTTACAGCGCCTCGTCGACGATTCATTTCGACCTTCGCGCAGAAACGTGTACGTACACGAGGAATATCAAGATCGATACGTCCTGTCACTTCCCTGCTGTTCACGGGGGCAAGCCGTCATACGGTGGCAAAGCAACCCCCGGCATTGCAGATCCTAGATGCACAACGAAGACTCGGAAGTAATGAGAAAAATGCAGCAGGCACGACCTCGAACCATTTCTACCCCTCCGTTCCATCTCCGTCCGACGTGCACGTCCTTTCGCCGCGCATTCACACGTTTCTGTTGCTCGGTGCATATGAAATTGCCGGTCGCAGGTAGCGCAATGTTTTCTTGCTTTATGCCAGCCGTAGAATATGAATTGTTCAAACTGATATACGGTACTGTGTCAAAGTCTTAGGCCACCATATCAGACTTGCGTTTCACTTACATAAATCTGTGTTAATGTATTCCCGGAGATTTTGCAAAAGCATGCCGTGCCGTCTGGGTAACGACCAATTGGTAACAAATTTATCTTCCAACATGACAATGACCCCGTATATACTGCCGGAACTGTAAACAATTTTGAAAGATTTAGAGGACAATTAAAGATTAATAGTTATGAATTAGCCACATCAAAGTCCCGATATAAATATTACTGAACACGTTTGGGATTACTTGAACAGAGCTCGAAGAAAAAGTGAACCAAAAAATGTAGTGGAACTTGAGGCATTGCGAACAGAATGGCGAAAAATTTCGAACAAAATTATTACAAAAAGGCGAAAGGAGGCAACACAAAATATTAAATTTTTCTTTGAATTTATAATATCTTTATATAATTTCTAACAGTATAGTGTGCAATAATGTTGGCAAGATAATGTATATGTGCTGAATCTGTTGTGTACCTTCTTCAGCGGCAAAAATGTAATGTTGTAATATAACGTAGGTGGGCTAAATCTTTTGCACAGTACTGTACAAAGTAAGCCACGCGATTAGGCTGGGTTGTATCTCAAGTTTGGTTTGAGATAGAAAATGCTTGTACAGTAGTATTTTCCAAAGTGGGTTTCGCAATATAAGGTGTCTTTTAACACTGTTAAATTCTGTGGCACCAACGTGTTGTCAAGTGCAGGTCAAAGGGTAGTGTTCGGTGACACCACGTTGGTGTCACGTGCAAGCCAAACGTTTGTTCAATTGGTTCAAATTTCCGAAACGGATAAACGTGAAAGAAGAAGGTGTTGCGTGTGCTCTGCAAATAAAATAAGAAGAACCACAAATCTTATGTGTAAAACTTGCAAAGTTGCTTTATATTTAGGAAATTGCTTTGCATGCTACCACTTGAAAAGGAAATATTGAGTATGCATAGAATTAAGTAGAAATAGAAATATTGTATATTTGAAAAATAAATTTATATTCTCAACACATACTTACTGTTATTTTTTTCCTTTCGCCTGTTTAGCTTACATTTATTTACATATATCCTGAAAATTTCGTGTAAATCGGATTAGTGGATCAATAGTTATAATGATTTTACGTAATGTTTACGAACTTAAATTTTTTCACCAAAAAACGCCGGCTACTGGTTAAAGTTACCAGTAAATTTATGCGTTCAGCAAAGTGTTAATAAGATTTACTGAAGCCCAAGATTCAAAAGCAGCAACATTCTACGCATTAATCTTCTTTTTATTATTTTTTTTACGACAATAACAAGTTTATACAAATTATAGACAGAGTCGTTTTGTGTTACTGATAGATGAGCCGCTTAGAAGCCAAATTGATCAGCTCCACAAAACGAAAAGTAGAGGAAAGTGATGATGTTATAAATATTCATGTACTCGGGTAACGAAATTGAGAAATTTACTAAAAGCGGAATTGATCAGTTTGGCTTCTGAGTGGCTAAGTTCATACCATCAATACCAACATGATAATAAATTATAACTTAATACTTTAAAATTTTCATTTCAACGTGCCGTCCTTATGTCGGTACAAGCTTAATATCGACGTATTATGGAGTTTATTACACTGTAAATTTTCCGAGAACTTTGCTGAAACTTAGTAATTGAGTTAGTAACTCCATGCACTAATTCTTCGCGCGAACTGACTTGTGCAGCGTGAACCTTTTGCTTATAGCAAGAAAAATTCAATTAGCTTTGCTAATTATTCACGTTACGCTCAATATTTGTTCATAACTTTGTAACAAAACCGTTTTTACCCGGTATACATATAACACTTTTTTTTTATTTCTACCTGTAGAATGTATAGCCGGAGTTTGTCGGGAAAAATCTGTGACACACTGTATATCAGTGCTACAGAACAACGTGAAAGGGCAGTGTTGCGTGTCGTGGCTGCTTGCGGAGAACACGACTTCTAATTTCTCTGATTTACGAGAGTCTGAAGCATACTCCAGTAGTACAAGCTCCACATAAATAAATTTATATATTTTTTCATTTCATACCGCGTCAAGGTTGTAGAAGTGCCAAATTTGCTACCTGAAAAACAGATGAATAATTAGAATTGTGTAAAATTGATAAGACTTTTAATCATCTTTTAAACTATTGACCATCGGTACCTAAAACTACGTATAGAGAGATTCGTAATAACATGATCTATCAACATGCAAAAGTTCATTAAAATCTGAGACGACCGTTTCGGTAGCTTTCCTTGTAAAACATGAAAAACGAAGTTCTTGTTCTATCGGAGGAATAAACTCATAAAAGCCAGCGGACGTAGTTTCATTCTAAAATTAACATAGTTTATAGTTCCAGAGCCATTACAGCACCGTATTAATTAGCAATTTTTTAGGAGTATCGTTCTTTGTCCTTTGGATTCAGAGGCTTCATGATTCTATGACTTGCACCTGACGGATAGGTACGTACCTGAGGGTGAACCTCAGCTTCTGGGTGGTCAGTAAGTGTTCAACACTGAAGAATTTATAACCAATCAGAATCAGTAATTGTTACCTACCCTAGTCAACATGTTGAACATTATAACCAATCCGCGGGTTCCTTTAAACCAACATACTCAACATGGTCGAAGTTATTCGAGACAGTCAATCCGAGAATTATCACCGTGCAGGCTAGACAGGTGTCGACGCTATCTGGTCTAACAATTCATTAGTCAATCAAGATTAATTTAACGCGTGACACATAGAATTCTTCTTTCACTCTGAAGCTGATAAATATTTTATAAGATATCCTCATGAGACAAAAATCTCAGCAACTAAATATAAATATATATGTAAAGTCTCATGTGAGACACGAAATTTCTGTCTCATGGCGGACCACTACCTATACACTAACTTTTATAAGGATATGAAACACACAGTTCTTCAGACTCTGATTCCCGTTTCAGATTCTGCGCGATACAACACAAAAATATGAATCGTTCCTTACGGTGCATGCAACGGTACGTGACCATTTAAAGATGATTTCTTCAGAAAATAATGCTCCATCTTGATTCTTCCTTGGTATCCATCCAGAGCATCCCAATCGACCGTTCCGCTCGCCAGAAAACGTCCCGTCACGGACGAGTTCCTCGCGAAATACACGCAAATCACTTTCACAATGGCCCGCAAACTACTGTCCCCAAGTAAATCGCGAAATGACGCGTGAATCGTGTTTCGTCTATGCGGCTCACGTCCGTTCACGACCCTTCGGCCCTCCGAACCTTTTCGACCTCCGCGACTTCCCTTTTACGCGGAGGCCCATACAAAGCACCGGAGGCGAACACGAGTCACATCGGTGCGGCGCCATTTCGAAAAACGGGAGCGACGAAGAGAAGGAGGATGTTCCTTCTCTTCTTAGGAGTCCCTTTCTATGATATTTTATGTTGAGTTTAATATTTGTTTATTTGTTTTATAAGTTTTTACAAACGTGGGGCATCCTGAGCTGAACCCGTTAACCATCTATAAAGCCATGTGACTTGGAAGTTACTTGTCTATACATTTGTGTTTTTTATGTTTCATATTGTTTGTTTATCACTGCGTATTATTACATTCTACGACTGTATTGCCACGAAGCAGTCTGTTCGTTTATTATTACGTTTATATCCCATGATTAATCTCTGTTATTTAACCGATGTATCATTTTTATCATACGTGAAAGGAATAGCGGTTACAGAGGGTTAAGAGCACACGACAACCCTTATTCAATTATATTTTTAATTATAATCTCTGTTCGATGGTGAATAAGTCGAGGACGATTCGTGCTGCTCAAGCCTGCCGTATTCTCTACGGCGAGGTTCGCCGCAACGAGCCATTTTATCTGCTTTGGGGATTTTCACATTTCCAAACAGAACATTTACTCGTAAGGCAATGTAAATGACTTAAAACATAACAATTTTCAACTCCTTTGGTTTTACAAACTTACAAGCAGTTGACGATTATAAACCATGAGTATATAGCACATGTAATAATATTTATTATATAAGTTTTCATGAAAATATATCAACGTTTTATCAAAACAAAAAATTGCAAAGAAATGTTAATTTTCAATATATTTTTTAAATAAATGATTTTTTTAGAATTTTGTTTACATAGTCGAATTTAGCATTAAAAAATACACAAATCGTACGTTTAAATATTTTCTCTGCAACGAATAGTTTCCGAGATAAGCGGAAAAATAGATTTTTCAACCCCAAATTTCAGGGCTGTTTTCGCCCTTTCGTTATAGATGATGGCCGACAAAAAAAATGCGTGTCAAACAATTTTTCGAGCTCCGCATTATCCTAAAGTATCATAAAAATCGGAAGGAGCCACTTGCGAAACGTCCGCTGTTAAAACAGTAGATTATAATATGTCTGACTGGGTGTGGCAG
Source organism: Macropis europaea (assembly GCA_916610135.2). Taxonomy (NCBI): domain Eukaryota; kingdom Metazoa; phylum Arthropoda; class Insecta; order Hymenoptera; family Melittidae; genus Macropis; species Macropis europaea. The sequence continues at coordinate 14,756,483 of OU744345.1, read as the reverse complement.
TTTTCACTGTGGCCACGTTAACACGTTGAATGACTACTTGAAATGAGTAGAAAGAGAGAATAATAATCAGACGAATGAAGAAATTCTCACTGAATTTTCCAAGTCGCTTTTCTTCAAAACCATGCTTCCTAGAAACAAATATAATTCTATACCATCGATTTAATTTTACATGAAAAATCACACTTTTTCATAAGATACTAAAAACTGCAACTGATAACGTTAACAGAAAAAACGGTGAACCTTCATTCTCCACGCTCTTCATCTCATGAAGCAAACACATAAGACCTAGTACAATATAAATCGAAAATTCAAACTCGTGTAAAAAAAGATCATAACTCGATTAGCAGGCGAAATGATGACTTTGACCGGCCTGTTTTGGGTGTCCGCGCAATAACAAAAGCTGAAGTAAGCAGGACTGGTAATTGGCTTTCTAAATTGCCTCGATTACGGCGGGATCGAGTATTTACGCGTGGAATAATCGTGCTCTAATAGCCGAGTAGCCGGTTGTACGCGATCGGGATTCCCGTATATGCTTTCACGGTAACGTGTTACATTTTAATCCGGTATTACGGCGCAGACTGTACATCATAATCTCGGATCGAGCAGCGAAGGTAAATGCGTTGCACGTGTAGCGGCGGTGACTTCGGTGGCTCGCCGATATAACGTGCCTGGTAACTGGAACTAACTGTCGCGGAACCCAAGGCTGTCGCATGCTCCCGCTAACACCATTTTGGTCAAACCGGATATCGAACTTTAAATTTACACCGATAGCATCTGGAAATTACGCATGTGCCTTCAAATAACAGTAATCTGTAATTCTTGTCTGGGATAATCCCCTAAGCAACGTCCTTTTTCTGTTCTACATACAGGGTGAGTTACCTAACTCGACTAGATCGGGTGGAATAACTCTTAAATCATCCGCTATGTGAAAAAATGTTTCATACAAAAGTTATCGAGGAAGGCATTTGGTACGTGCACAATGTTTTCGCTGCCTTGCTTTTTTATAAAGAAATCAAGGTCACCTGCGATTTTGAAAAGGAATGTCTGTGATGTCCGATCACTCACGGGGTGTGTGTTTTCCGACAAAGTGATTTGAGTGTTTGTCCCGGTAGGAGAAATGAGATTGGAAATAATGATCGTTGTTTCAATATAATTATATATTGACTTTATTGAAAATACTGGTAAGTTTGTGCAGATCGAAAATGGAGGAAAGACTGACTTTTATCACGTCTTGGGAAAACCGCTGAGAGAGAGAAAACTGTTGCACCGTAGTAGGGGCGATAATGAGTGGGAAGGACAAGGGTTGCACGTTGGCTTGTATTAGTTTATCTACAATGATTAGAATAATAATTATAATATTAATACTGACAGTGGTGATGGTTACAATGATAATATTAGAAATAACACTGTTGGTCATGGTGGTAGTAACAGGAGGAGCAATTACAATAATAACAATAATAATAATTATCATAATAATAACATTATCAGGGGGACACAGAATGTAACAATATCCTACTTTTAATTTCACGAGCGGGTATCGAATTTCATCCAAAAAAGTATAGAAGTACATACGAGAGAAAATTTGAAATATAAATATTGCAGTCCTCAAAGTCGCCATTCGAGAGAAAGGGTTAATTTATAATTGACAAAATTTGCAATCACTTGAGAAAAATTGAGATACATTTAAAAAATGAGTGTAATACACATTATATAATGTATTGTATAAAGTATTTAATACATAGCAAATATTTATAAGTTTAAATTTGAAAAGTAAAATTCTAGATAAGAAAAAGAGATGGTAGTGTGGTCGAAACGAAGTAAAATTCTGTGTAATATTCAGCATACCAGATGGGATTCTACAAGTTACATTATATGCTGAATACACAGGCTAGAGACGTCCATTCACACGCTCGACGTCTTTGCAGGCTGCTATAATGGAAACAAATTATTTGCTCTTATGTACCAATTTCATGCACCACTAAGAGTGTTTCCTCTGCCAACAAGGGTTCATCTCGAATTAGACGTGCGTTGTTTCGAATTAAACATCATTAGACGCCCTCAGGATAGTGTCCTCATGATAATACAGTGTCTGAGAGCACAAAAGCATTCATAAATACGCGGTACTCCAAAACAATGAATAGATACATACAAACAATTTATATTTCACGAAGAACAGTTAATTTTAACCAATTTAAACATAAATTTAGTTTTAGGGCTAAAACTGTCCACCAGCAGTTATTCGTATCAATCACCAGACGATATTTCGTATCAATTGATCTGCAAATTAAAAAGCATAAGGTATCAGAAGTTTGTTCTGTTTCCTGATGTGTTGCAAACGTAATTTTACAAGCAACTCCAAGCAAAAAAGTCGGAGAAATTTTCGATTAAATACCATTCTAGTATCCTCCATTATTTTGCACACATCTTAAATATAAATAAAAATTACTTTATTCCATAAAAATTGTGTCTGTTAGCTGCAAAATATAATAAAGAAAATTAAAATTGTGTAAGTTTCTCATGAAATATAAATTTTGAAAGTGTATATGTATCATTTGAAACTTCCTTTATTCTAACATCAGAAAAATGTTGAAACAAGAATAAACATCAGTTTCCTCGGCGAGTTATTAGTAACCCAATATCGTTTACAAAGTTTCAGAAGTGGTTTCGCAACTTGGACGCTTTCAGTCTGGAAGGAAAATTGTGAATCTTCTAAATTTCGTTTCTAGTATTTTCAGTTAAAAACTCGAAACTCGATAACCCTAAACTTTGGGTCAATCTACTGCGCAAGTACACACTGGAAACTTCGTGAAGTTTGGTCTAACACTTTTCGCGGTAGCGAGATAACAAACAAAGTTTCTATCTCTATCCAAATTCGAAATTTACTTTACACTTTACGTATCCATATTATCCAATTTTACTTACCTTACGCTCGGGACTGTTTCAAATAAAACATACAGTGGATTCAATATTTATGTTAATAGTACCGAATTTTAATTATTAACTTTTCAGTAATTACGCAAAGTGTATGCAATATTTCAGTTGGTTATAAAGATTCTAGCTGAAACCATTAACGTTTTCAGAGATGAATTTATCAAAGTTGAAATAAAAGATTTAACACCTTTAAAATACATTTTTTCAATATCAATTCATATATCAATATCATCCACTATACTGGGTATAGTATAAACTCCCTCACATTCGTGGACTCACATACTCATATCGGATACCAAATTACAATAAACATCTAGTCAACAACAGTTCAATGTGAATCATCTTTCAAAGCGGTCCCAACGCATTAAGTTATCTTAAAAATAGCATAACGCTTACAACGTTATACTACGACACACATCAGAGCGCTCAGTGAAGTCACAGCCCTCGCACACCATCGGGTGTTCAACAAATACAATCCCGTGACTCCATAAATATTCATTATACAATGGGACGGCTGGCATACGGTCGTAAAACGACAGGGGTAAACTTCAACGGCAGCTCGTTCCCTCTCCGAGGGTAATCACTTGTTCGTGATAGCAGGACACTTAACCCTCGAACCACTGAAGGCCAATCAAATTGACAGGTCATCTCCTGTGATCATCGATTTTCTGGCACGCGAAGGCTTGGCCGCCACTGTCAAAGGAGTCCCTGGAGTAATGCGGAGCGAGTGATGTTCGAAGGTGGATTTTTGGGTCATTGGCTCCGGGCCAATTTCGAATGCAGCGAAGTGGCTGCTTGGACGTAATCAGATACGGCAGTCGCGAAATATTTGATCAGAAGGAACGAAAGGAAATCGGATTATGGAAGGTTACCAAGACGAATGTAGGTCTTGTAATATAGTGCACCCTCTAATATCCTAGCGCTCATTATCCGCATGTTCTATATCCGAACAGTATGTTTCATTTTAAAATAGGTTCCTTCTTATCCATACATAGGGTCATCTCATAGGTAATGTCGTTTTTAAGTATGACTTCATCGAACTTGGACAGATTAACAAGTGCAGTGTAAGAAAATGCACTGTACTTCACGAACTGACTCTAAACACAAACATAATTTATGACGCGTGGCAGAGTTTCGAGCGTGTATCGAGTAGCAGAGGACTTCTTCTGGTACGGTTGTCCTTGGACTGAGGATGACCCAATGGCACATATTCTTTTTACGAACGAGCTAGCAGACGGATGTTGTTGCACGGTACATTCATACACGAAATGTACCGTTGCAAACAAATCATAAAACAGGGAAAAAGGGTCCCGCGAGCCCGCATATCTGCGTTGCACCCGCGTCCGAAGGCCTGGGCCGTTCTTCGGCACCGAAGGAGCAGGTAGCCACAAAACAATGGCCGAGCCGAAGCACGTCCAGAGTCAGGAGCGCGAACCTGGTGACTTCTTGAAAATTAGGCAAGGGGTCACAGGTCTACGCGCCTCCACGTGCAACGCAGATACCTACTTTCCCCGTTCGGGAAAAACCCACCGTGCTCAGGGCTGTACTTCTAGTCAGAGTTGCCCCGAACCATCGGACAACTCTGATTGGTTGTGCAGCCCTCCTACTACATAGCATTTTAACACTCAGAGTCTTCGTTAAACCAACACAAAGCATCAATCACCAGTCGGTCACAACATTTTCAACCAGTCGAGTCTTGCACGACATTTTACACTGTCACACACTCGCAAACATTCACAAACACTCACAATCTCTGATTAATATCTGTTTCAAATATACATTCTCACTGTTATCCTTACATCTGTTTACAAATTATCATCCCCAGCACGATAATTTGTCCTAGGGAATCTCAAGCGATTCGTGGCGTCGATATAAATCGAGACGGAGATTTACAACCTCCGTTGACTTGGCACACCGCGGCCCTGTCTCCCCGCGATCGCGAGAAACAGATGTGTTATTAACGCCTTAACGACGGGGTTATAGCGTTGATTACATCCACCTAATACGGGAAGTAAAAATGCATAAAAATGTGCAAATGTAAAAATTATTTACATTTGTAAAAAGACATACAACAGAAATAATAAAGAAAATGACACATATATTTAAATTTAACAGCAAAATAACGCATTTATAAGAAATACTATATATAGTAATACATATTTCATATTGAAAAATTAATAATCCTGTTTTGAATGATACGCTTGAAAACAATTTTCTGCATGTAATGGGACACTGCAAAAGCTACACATATGTTTAGTGTCCCTCCTTTTCTCATTAGCGTAACATATACAACATCGTTTTCTCAGAATTATGGATAGTAGAGATCATCCTTATATTTCTCTTTTTGTAATTATTCCAGGTTTGTAATAAAATTTCGCCTTTACGGCAGTGTATCAGTTCCCTTGGTTTAATTTTTGGATTTTTTAAAATTCTTTGGTAATCCTCGATTACATCGTATTTTTCCATGCGTGCGAATTTTGTGATGGACCAAAGTTTCCGCAATTTTTATGCTGTTATAAAAATTGTCCACATAAACGCGATATTCTTTTGACGCACTGTTGCATCGTCCGTCACAGATGGAATTTTTCGATCTGACGCGGTATCGAGTCATCCGTTGTTAAGCTGTTAAGCGTCTACGATTTGCGAGAATATTGTGTTGCGCGCTGAAACACTGTTGTGAATTTACAATACGTACGTCGTCTTTTGTAATCTTTTAAAGATCCCGTAGTTAATTAAACACGTTAGAATTTCACCGCTTGGACTGAATAGCAACGGACGTACTGTGAAGTCATAGACGACGCGACCAACGACGTTCATCCCTTGACCTGCGTCGTCGGTGTTTACTTCGAATGGGTGACTCGCGAGCGCTTGACCCGTTTCCACTAAAACTCATTGTCGAGAGCTGATTGGCTGAACTCAGGTATCAAAAATTGTGTATAAGAAGCGAATAATTTGCAAACTGGTAGAATAAGAACACAATTGAACGTTGGAAACAACCGTTTGGATGTCAAGTTCCCCCGCGAGGCGACAGAACCGCCAAGCTCTCATATAAATAGGCCACAACGTGATGTCTAGAACCAGTCTTTCGCCGGCAGCCGCCGAGACCCATCCGCTTCTCCTCGTCCTCTTCCTCTTCCTCCTCCGCTTCTTCCTGCTCCTCCTCCTCCTCTTCCTCCTCCGCTTCCTCCTGCTCCTCCTCCTGGTCTTCCTCTTCTTCCTTGTCCCGTTCCTTCTCTTCCTCTTCTTCCTTCTCCTCCATATCCTCCCAATCCTCTACATTCCCATCCTCCTCGTCCCTGTCCTCTCCATTCCCATCCTTCTCGTCCCTGTCCTCTGCATTCCCGTCCTCCTCGTCCCTATCCTCTCCATTCCCGTCCTCCTCGTCCCTATCATCTCCGTCCCCATCCTGTCCGTCTCCATCCTCCTTGTCCCTGTCCTCACCATTCCCATCCTCCTTGTCCCTGTCCTCTCCATTCCCATCCTCCTCGTCCCTGTCCTCTCCATTCCCATCCTCATCGTCCCTGTCATCTCCATTCCCATCCTCCTCGTCCCTGTCCTCTCCATTCCCATCCTCATCGTCCCTGTCATCTCCATTCCCATCCTCCTCGTCCCTATCCTCTCCATTCCTGTCCTCTCCGTCCCCACCCTGTCCGTCCCCATCCTCCTTGTCCCTGTCCTCTCCATTCCCGTCCTCTCCGTCCCCATCCTCCTCGTCCCTGTCCTCTCCACAGTCGTCCTCCTGGTCCCAATCCTTCCCATCCCAATCTCCCCGAAGCCCATTCCTCGAATCCCCCCGTCCTTCCACCCAATCCTCGTCAACCACATAGTCTTCATCCTCCCTGTACAACCCCTCCCAAAATTTTTACATTAAATGAAATAGATTCCAATGTAACCTATCAAACCGGATTTTCAATCGTAATTTTGAGATTCCTTCTCAGCCCTTAAGTATGTATTATACATTAGTTGACCAAAAACTACATATGGGCCAGTTTCTTGAGCACTGCATCGCATCATATTTCCCTAAACAGTTACATTTTTAAAATGTTTAATTAATTAGAATCTCCGGAATAACTTTTCTTGAGAAAAACTTTAAAACAAAAATCCAGACCAATTTATGTCTTCCGGGCAACTCCAATATTTTTAAAAAGCACCCCTGCGTCTCGTACCTTTAGAATGTCGTCCATTTCAAATTAAACCTTTTCAATTTTCATTCAAAGTATGCCCGTACTATTCATCCGGTTTCCCGTTTAATGAAAGGCACATTCGTCTTTAGTTCGTGCCCGGCTGTTTTCTTGCTCGAAACTACATTACACACTTTGCCCTGTCATTTAGCGCAAGGCAAAGGCAAATGGTCATAGGGCAGGAACGAGGCTGAAGGGCCACGGCAGCGTTGATGAAAGACGAGCAAAGCGACCTGGTCGGTTGTTCCGTTCGCGATCAACGTTTCTGCCTCTATCTAGCCTCCTCGTCCATCGGCAACCTTCTCCTCCGGCTGCGACACGGCAAAGGAAATTTTCTTACTCGTTTCATTACCCCTTATCGTGTATTCCGGCTGACAATGTTCCACCGTAGCCATTCTAAGGGAATGTCAATTACGACGCTTTCCAGCCTGATAGCTTGCAGCGTGAAAAGTAATATCCAGGACAATCTCGTCGTCCTCGTGAACATTACTGTGGAACTTTCATAGAGATTGGGTGGTCGTTTATATTTCTCTCGGCTGCTGATGCGAGGACGAGCCTCCTGCCGTACGCGAGCACCAATCATGTCACCGAAAAAAAGGTAAACGCCTGTCATTTCTCATAAACGTTTGTCTTCGGTCGAAAAGCCTGTCGCTATCTTCCTTTATGAACGTTCCAACGAGCGTGATCTTATTTCAAACGTCCTGGCGTGTCGGTAGTTGCAGTTGTCGTCACAAACTTTACTGAGGGAAGAGAGAGTTGTTGTAAGAATGTTATGGTTATAGTCCGTTTGCAGTATAACTGTTAGGTCATCCCATAAGTAATGCAGTTTTTCTGTGAGCTGAGTCTAAAGCAATGGAACTCGTTATGATCGTCACGCACCTGTTTGGTATCCAGGGTGTCTCATTTTAATCAACCCACGCAATTATCTCACGAACTATTCGTTATTCTAAAATATATCTCAAGTAGAACTTACTCTGATTCGGGGGGCACATCTTACGATGGACACACTAATACTGAACGTATTATACCTTAGGCCATTTTTTTCAGGATTCATTAAATAACGAACATTTTACGTTATTCGTTTTATACAGAATATTGTAACATTTTCATTTTGTAAATACTGGGGTACTTATTTTTCATCTGGAGCAGGTATGCCCATTCTTCATGTGAATGTTCTACAAATGAGCGAAATCACATGCACGTAACGACGGCCATCATCAGTTATCTACGAGGACAGAAATAAGCGCGACGACGTCCTTGGAATTATACATTGTTTGGGGAAACGGAGGGTGATAATCATTTCACGGGGAATTAAGTTCCTTGAGACTTTGAACGTTGAGTTATTGGGAAACATCCGTTGGACTCCCGCGCGATAAGTAAGGTTGGGTTGCCGGGTTCTGTCTTCAGTGAGTTTCGAGTGTGAATTGATCGAGTGTTCAAGTCTACGTCATTACTGTGTAGCTTTCGTTTGGGTTTACAGTAAGACCTCGATTATACAAACTGTAATTAGTAAACTGCGGATGTTCATGGAATTTGACATATCCAAATTAGTGAATTATGGACATTTGATCACTCAGGAATATAAAACACATATTTTTTATATGTATAAAAATCTGAATACTATTGACAGCCAGGCAATAATATGAAATACCAATAGTGCAATCGAATAACTAAAAACTGCTTTGTTCCAGGAATTATATTAAAAACAGTAAATTAAATGGTGTCTGACTAGACATCGCAGTTTTCACTGCGGCGCTCAATATGGTAAAATATTTACTAAACTAACGATTTTACGGCAGAAACATTACTAATATTTATTTATAGAGAATAAAAAGCTGGATTAAAAAACAATTATTTACACTATAGTATGACTCTCACAAAGTCAAGATCAGCCGGACAAGGACAGGGTGACTGAGGTCACGTAGACCTAAAGGGTGAAATACCCCACGCGGAGGGATTTCTCGCCAAAGGAAGCGTTCCTGCCCGCTGATTGATTGATCATGTCATCGTATAGCTTCCAAATTTTATATAAGAATCATAGAAATTAGACATCAGTCGAGACACAATGCATACAACGCAGAGACACAACTTACGACTTAGACAATGTATGTAACAAATTCGACAAAATCAATTTCACCAAGCTGTACTTGGTGATCGCTAGACTGTGGATATTTTGCAATTTAGTGCATTTAAATACGCGGAAGATGCACATTTTCTAAAGTGAGTGACTCGTTAAAAGCACAAAATACAGTTTTTTCGATGTCTGTTTTCATTAACTAAATACATTAACCCTTGGAACTCCTAATTCTTTTTTTAATTTTCTTTTCAATAACTCTCCATTATTTTAAGTGTTTTATTTGAAATGTACTTCAAAAGACAGTTGCTTGGTAGGAACCAATTAAGTACAAACAATCATGTACCTGAAGACTTCAAGGACTTTTCTTGTTACAATAAATAATCATATACATGTAATATTTCTTATCTAGGTGAAACAATTTGCGAAATATAATACATATTTAAACTGGCAATTTAAGAATATCGAGTGTCACTCTACATAGAAGTACCTGTGAATAAAATCAATGTCGAGTCACACTGGACAAACAAGTTGAAAGGGTTAAAACCTGAAGTATTGAATTCTAAAAATGTATACTTGCAGTCTGGTGATAGTAGTACAAGAAAGAAGGTTGTAATTGCTCATCCCTTCAACTCCTACCAAATCTAATATTCTTCAATGCCGTTAACACGTCGTTCTAACGCGTAGTCAAATACCTACAGGCCTGACAACTACGCACCTACGTTCCGATCATCCTGCACGTTACACGCAAAACAACGAGTACGTCGCTCGAAGGTAATAAGGCGTTACGAAGGGTCAATATCCTGAATGCATGGACCCTCATTGATAACGAACCATATTCGTTTCGAATTTCCGCCCGATCTCCGTGCACGTTGCGCATTAGCCCGATGTGCTTTGCCCGAGCTTTTCGCCGTTGCAACGGGGCCAACACCTGCACGGTAAAATCGCTGCACGGCAGCATCGTTATTAACTTTAATCGAGTTTAGAGTTATCTGCTGTTCAACGTACGTGAATAATTCATGGTACCGGGAGCGGCCATTAATTATTACTTGATAACCGTATTTCGGTTCTTAACCGGATCTCGATGCCCCCGGAGGCTTTTAAACATTTAATGGAAGCCCGCGGAGGAGGAAAAAACGCCATTGAGGGCGGTGAAAATGCAATTCTGGCGAGCTGAAAAATCGTCGAACCGGAAGAGCGAGCAAAAGTTTTCTCGCCATGAACCATCGTCATCGTTGTTTCGCTGCCAGGGCAGAGCAGGAACGAAACAAAAAGAAAAGGGTTGCTGGTACTGGCCTTGAATCTGCCTGATGTTCTGGAACAGCTCAATCGAACCGTAAACGATCTACGCTATCAATCCTCTTCACGCGAACGATCGATACGCTGCGAGCTCGGTTCACAGTTTGGGGTTAATAGAGACATGTTTGTCACTGTCTCGACACCTCCGGTGGATTTAATCTCTCTAGCATCTACGATGAATCGTTCAGTACAATTACGCTTACGAACAATTTGTTTCTTTGTATAGGGCGTTCTGCGACTGGTGACACAACCGAAATGGCAGCAATTGTATATGAGTAAATAAGTCGAAAATGTAACACCAAATTTTTGCATCTGAGGCTTTGTTCTTGAGAAAATCGACCTTGAATATTGAATCGTTTAATACAATTACTCTTATGAACAATTTCGTTCTTCATACAGGGTGTTCTGTGACTAGCGACACAACCCAAAAGACAGAAATTCTGTATGAGAAAGTAAGTCGAAAAGGTAAATCCAAATTTTTGTATATGAGGCTTTGTTCTTGAGAAAATCGACTTCGAATATTCAGGGGGTCGCATGCATTTAAATGTGACTCGACTTAATGGATCTCGCAGTACACTGCCATCTTTACTTTAAAACAGAAATAATTTTCAACTAAGGATATATAGTGGTGGATATACAGTGACTCATTTATTGCGAAAAAGTTGGCCAATGTGTTCGAATTAACAGAGTCGCTTGGAATACTTATTATTTTTGTGCACATAGAATGTCCTTTTCTTATATTATACAGGGTACTTAACTGTTTCTTATATTATTCAGGGTACTTAACTGTTCTCCTTGCAAAATTTACTGTTGTATTCTACGTCTAAAAATTAGAATAGAATATTATACAAATATGCTTGAAAAATGTTTAGACACTCTGTATATTTCATCGATTCTTTGATAATTTCTCTAATGAAAATTAGATCTTCCCTCCAAAAACAATTTGCAGGAGATAAGTAAAATGAATATAAACGATAACTTCATTATTGGACAGTCTTCAATTATTATTATATCAGAAATACAATGTTTCCAAAAATGACAATTTAGGATCTAGAAATCCTTCGATCACCGGTTATGCATTCGCCTGACTCGATACCTGAACTACCATTGAGAGTCGAAAACAGGGCTTTAGGTGAAAACTAAATAATTAGTACCTTCTGTGATAAGCACTACCTCTAAAGTCTCAATTCCTCAACAATGTTTCTAATAAAATTAATCTCCTAATTTATTACAAACAGTTTAAAGAATTTCAGATTTGATACCCCCTTTCCATAAATTTTATCATTGAGGTGAATGTTTAACCCTTTGACTGCAGGTTACTTCGAAATGAGGCGAAAACTGCATGAAGCCTAGCTGCAATAGTCCATAATGAATTATTGCATCGAACGTCTGTAGGCGTCGACAGTACTCGGTTTGCGGGTTTGTCAAACGCTTGTAGGCGCCGATAGCAGTCAAAGAGTTAAATATTATTTCGTTTGAGATCGAACATACACCACCTCAACATAATTCGCTAACTTCTTGCATGAACATCAGTCTCTTCACAACAAGCACGTCGAAGAATCTATCAGACAAGCAGAGTAAAATTAACACGTTAGGTTAAGGGTACTTACTGAAAAGCCCTCCCGGTTTTCAATATCTCGAGTATCGGCGATGTTTGATAGAGGTTCGAGGGAAAGACCTCTCAGAATCGATTCTATTATCCTGGGGTTGCTCCTAATCTCCTCCGCGGCGGGGCCAAAGCGCAAGAACCCTGTATTATCGTAATGGGGGTTGTAGGAGGCGAAGGAAACGATAAGAGAAAAAAACTAGGCAACAGGATGTCAGTTAATGGACTTTCCACTTCGCGAACCGCTGATTCAGCGACGAAATCACGTCAGCTTTGCAAAGGACATTCGCAGACGTCACAATCCTTTCCCGCTGTTCCTCCTTGTCAACCGTTCTCGTTTATTCAGAACCGGTCCGCGTCTGTTCTTTCCGGACAGCCTGGAAACGTCTAACGGAGACGCGGCACGGAATTTTCGTGGCGCGGATCGAAGGACTTCAGGTGTATTCTGTGTCTATTACGTTTTAAGGTGACAACGACAGGTTCCTTGTTTATTGAAAACGCACCGGGGCCACGAGGCGAGAGATAAACGACGCGAATAAAGAAAATTGTATAGAGTGGGGAGAAAAAAGAAAAATGAAATAGATGAAACAGAGTGCCCTCGAGTGTCCGTGTCCGCGATCGATGGCCAGGCTGATTGACAAATTGTTCTTCGTGTTCGGAATCATCGTCTCGATTCTATTTCCGACTCGTTTGTCTGGTTCTCCATTCATCTATTGGTTCTATTGATTTCAGATGTGTCGCGTACAGGAAACACTAGTTAGTATTATACAGGCTGCTTCAGAAATAGTTGATCAAACTTTCGAAGCACGTTTTACTCACCTTAAGGACGAAAAGAGATCGTACGAACATTTGTTAAGAATGCATTCTGTTTGAGATATAAACACTTTTTGTTGTATTTATTTATTCAATAACATCGCACACGTCGTATCGAAATCTCTAAACATCTTGAAATGTTAAAGAACATCTGCAATTGTATTGAATTTTTTACACAAAATAGCAATATCGTTTTGAAGTATTTTTAAGTAATGCAGTATATAGCCCTGTCGATAGAAGCTCCATAATGTTACCCTTAGAGAAATATAAATTGCATAAAGTCAGGAACTGACTCGATAAGAACATTTTTGTAACTGAATTTATATTTATACAAATTCTTTTTTACTACTTTTGAATGCTAAATCCATTCTTGAAGTAGTTCCCACATTTTTTAGGACACATTATACTATAATTGGAGAAATGGAACTTTAGCAAGTCTCTAATAAAAAAATTTATTTTTCATGTGGCTTAATTTATAAAATGTGCAACTTTCACTTGGTTGGATATATTAAATTGTAAAAAACCCACATTCTACTTTAGGATTTATTTGACATAATCGCAGAAGTAGTAGGGCATGTACTATTGTGCGAAAAGCAGATCAGGACAATAAAGCATAAAGTGATTGATTCGTGTCACTTTCCTTTTGATTATACTATGTATGTTTAACTATAACAATGATTACACTAAATATTCGACTTAGTATTCTGACTCTAGACTCTGGTCTCTGAACTTTGGTCTCTAGACTGTGGACTCTGCACTCTACTCTCTGATTTCTGGACTCTGGACTCTAGTCTCTGGACTCTGGACTCTAGACTCTGATTTTGGACTCTCAACTCTCAACTTCCAATTCTCAACCCTCTAAACTATAAATTCTGAACACTCAACTTTCAATTCTCAACCCTCTAAACTATAAATTCTGAACTCTCAACTTTCAATTCTCAACACTCTAAACTATCAATTCTGAACTCTCAACTTTCAGTTCTCAACCCTCCAAACTATAAATTCTGAACTCTCAACTTTCAGTTCTCAACCCTCCAAACTATCAACTTTCAACTCACTTACTTTCTACTCTGCACTCTCAGCTCTCAACTCTCAACTCTCAACCCTCAACCATCAACCCTCAACTCTCAACCCTCAACCCTCAACCCTCAACTCTCAACTCTCAACTCTCAACTCTCAACTCTCAACCCTCAACTTTCAACTTTCAACTTTCAACTTTCAACTTTCAACTCTCAACTCTCAACTCTCAACTCTCAACTTTCAACTCTCAATTCTCAATTCTCTACTCCGAAATCTGAACTCTGACTCTCTGCTCCGAACTCGTTACCAACTCTTAACCAACTATCTCTCTTTCTATCCGTTTTCATATTACATCTTTGCACTCCCAGTCGCTCTATCCCTTTCTCACCCTGGATCTTGCATCCATTCCTAAAAGTCGCTCGGTCACATTCACCTGTGGATCATTTTTATGATCACACTTCAACCTCTCGATTTTCATACCATTCCTTAGTCCCTGTCTACACCAGTCCAAACATACTTCGCACCATCTTATCTCGATCATACACACACACCCCTAATTAAGATACTCGCATATCCTACACAACCGATAAGCGACATTGGTTCAGAAAAATGACCAAGCTCCATTTACAATAATTTATCGTTACGGGGGATTGACAATCGATTAAGCTCGGTCGATTAAACTGGTCGACAAGTGGCTCGAAGGCGATTTTCCACGGAGCTCGGCGAGGCGGTTTTTGCAGGGCGAAATTCGTTCGGAACGGTTGGGACGATTTAAGGCGAGCCGAGCCGAAAAAGGAAGTTTGTCCCGGAATTCGATTTCACCCGCTCGCCTTATTCTCCTTCTTTATCCGGCGCTGTGTTATTTTCACGAACAACAAACGTGGCTTCGGCACCGAAGACGAATGTCCGGAAAATGGAGGAACAGGAAATAGAGGGAGCCAAAAACAACGAGCGGCTAAATCTTCCGCGCGATAGGACGGCCGAATCGATCGACCGATACACATACCTCCTCCCCCAGACACCGAGCGAAATTTCTTTCTCGATTTCGACGATGATCGGTGAAATCGTACGACCGCGAACGAGTCCCGGAGAAATCGAGCGTGCAGAAGGTCTTTCCGGCCGAGATTTAATTCCGCTCGACCAAGAAAGCCTGTTATTACGTCTTCGGAGGGCACTATGCGAAAGAAGAATGAACTTCAAGAAGAAGATGTTTCTAAGGCCACTGAGAGAACTGGTTTATGGAGTTCACGTGGTACTTCTTGCTAATTTTCAGATTTTTTAAAGGTGGCAATTCACGATAAAATATTCCCAGAGACACATGGATGCAATAGCTAAATATAAATATACAAGGTGGATCACCTGATATTATCACCTTGATGTCTGTCAATATTATCGTATGTAGAGAAAAATAGATTTAAGTAAAGTTACATAGTTTCAAGGAGGGCATAAGATGGGCCAAATGAAATTTTTCTAACACTTCGGACATTTGGAAGGGTCCTTTGATTTTTTTAAATGGGAACGTACGTTTTTTTTTTATAGCGTGATTGTAATACATTTTTTTCTGAATACAATCATCTGATGTCTTATGAGTCGAACTCTGGTTGTTATTTGTTGGAAGAACAAAATTGTAAAAGAGTGATGGTTTCTTCTTCTAATAAACAACTATCAGAGCGTGAGTATTAAGTCCGGAGATGGTTAAATTCAGAAAAAAATGCACTACAACCCTGTTATAAAAAAAAACATATATTCCCGTTTAAAAAATCAAAGGTCACCTTCAAATCTCCTAAGCATAGCCACCTAGACAAATTTCGTTCGACCTATCTTACGCCCCCTTGAAACCATGCAACTTTACTTTACTCCATCTCTCTCTATAGATAATAATATTGACGTAAATCAAGATGATAATATCAGGGGACCCACCCCGTATATATGTATACAGAATGTATATTTTTTATATGAAAAGTTTTTTGTCTCATGAGAGGAAAATCCCATCGTGGATCTCCACCATAAATTTTCCTCGCATCATGCCTGGAAAGAATTTAGAACTTTCAAGATCAACCAAGTCAAATGATTCCGATCAATTTTTAAACGTAAGAGAAATTGTTCAACTCGTTTGTTCTGTCAGTTGAATACCATTATACTATACAAATCTTTGCTATTATAGTTACATTTTGCTTAGAGGCCTTTATTCAGGAGTTTGTTCTAATTTTTGAATCGACTTCAGAGTTGACGTGGATAGGAGTGAATTTCAAATATCAAATTTTAAATCGTTTTTTAAACAGGGAATTAGAAATAGCCATTGAAAAGTTCATTAATCCAGGCACCAGGAATTTTAATAAAATAGGATGTATCAGCTACAGAGTAGTTGGCAAAAATATACGATATAATCAACTGGAGCTTATTTCGTTTAAATAATTTATTTCATAGAAAATGTTGTGGTTTATTAGATATCCCACGAACCGGACATTTCATGTGCACCAACCTAATATTATTCCCTTTTCTGGCAGATCGTATTTAAAGAAATCCTTAAAGTAGACCAAGCTTTATTTGTGAAAATAAAACGTTTATGAGAAGTCTTCCGGTGGCTCCTCGCCATCGCAATTTAAACATTGGCTTCCGCGCAGCAGCTTAAAAGCGTCTTGAAAGTTTCCGTGAATAAGAAGTTAAATACGGGTAAATAAAACGTTGCCACGGAGCGAAGAGAAAAAGAGAGAGAGCGAGAGAGCTCAAATCAAACAATTGTACGAGCTTTGCGTAAAAATTAATTAAACGCGGCATTAGGAAGAAAGAGTCTCTTCTGGGCTAAGAAATTACAATTACTGGAACTGTTTTCTTTTAACGGGTCTCGGGATTGTCTAGGAGCTCGTTCAAATATTCGCAAAGAGAATACGGTTGAGAAACGTGATGAAACGTTGAGAAAAGCCGGCGTGTCTGACAAAAAGCTGCGTTTTTCAGATCATTTCTTTGTAAATTCCTGTGCCAAAGCGGAGCTCTGTACACATTTTCCGCAGAAATGGATCCATTCAAGTCGCTAGGAAAATTGTCTGAAACAGAAGTCTGAAAGAAACTGTTGTGATTCTTCGAGTCATTCTGAAGAATTACTCAAAGTGAACATTATGTATGAATTATTGGATTGAGTCATAAATAACTTCCGACTTGTCTTCTTACACTTATTGAAGTATTCATACAAGGATCCTTGCTGTTGTTTTTGCAGCATGTATGAGTTCTAGAGAAACTTACCTCCAGATGTGACGCAACAGTGTTTAGCCTGGATAAACTATTTGAATTTTTAGAAAATAAAAAATCTACTATATGACGGTAGTTATTTATGATTTTAAACAAATATGATAGAACTGAATTATATTTGTAATGCGATACATGCATACATCATCAGTAGTTTTGTATCGAATAATGTTTCTTAACATATTCACTATCACTACAATTGAAGGGTAAGGGGAAGAAACAGGGAATGTCCATTTTTATTCTACAGTGTTCAACTTGAAAAAAAATTTAAATAATGTAAAACAATTATTTCTATACATATTTTTTTCCTGCAGCTTAATTAGAGTATAACCTCACGTTATAAACAATACAGTTCAATTACTGGAATCTTGTCTCTTTACTGGTGAACTAAAATATTAAAAATTGATTTTCTCAATAAATCTGTTTTATAACTGCAATATTGACTCCTGTATGCGAGAAAACTTGACCGGCACAAAGAAAATACAACTACTAACATTTTTAAAAAACACCAATCTTCTCCAAAAGCTGTAAGAACTGCAGTACAGATCTAGTCGCTAATAACCCAACTCAGAGGTAGATGCGACTTAAAATAATCAAAGAAAAAAAAAACATTCCTTGTTTGTTCCCCTTGCCATTCCATTATTCTAATATTATATAAAAGTATCTTGACACGTTGAGCGCCTCGTGTACCGACGGTCACCCACATACCAATTTTAATTTCGTCAAATAGCTGATTACATCAACAAAATTTTGTGTTACACCTATGTTACAATGATAGTACAAAAGAAGAAGTATATCATCGAATAAATAAATATTTATATATTCAATGATTTATGTTAATAAATAGGTGTTAACCCTTATCCGTCCCTCGTGTCAATTTGACACACTTTCCTCACAAAAATGTCGTAAATGTAAAAAGATAGTATGCCTTGCACATTGCTTTCTTATTTGTGAACGATGCGAAGAATCTTACGCTTGAATGTATTGAATGTACAGAAATTTTATTCTTTGATTTTCAATAAAAGAATTTGCAAATTTAACTGTTCATCTTTCCATTGGATTAATTTTTTACCCTTGTGTCAAATTGATACCGAAGGACAAATTAAGTTGGGAAAATGTGGGATGGATGAGGCTTAAAGAAGTTTTACAGCAGCCAGTAAGTCTAAAATCGTTCCATCCTGTAAATATAGTTGTTTATTATTCACTATCTTTACATAATCTTTATTTAGTTAATGCAATAAACACCTTCCTAAGAAGCCAACTTCTCACGGTTGCAGTTATTTGAGCTCGTCACATGAGGCTCACTAATTGCACGAATAGGTCCTCGATCATCTTGACCGACGACGTTGTCGGCAGGACAAGAGATTTCGATTTCCTTCTGTAAGCCAAGTAAGATTTGTCCAAAACTTCTCGAAGATGAAAGCACGTCAAGTCGGGAACGTAAGCGGTCGTTAAGTGGTCATCGTTTATTTTCGTCAGTTTTTCATCGATCCGTTCGCGTACGTTGGGGTAAAATTTCGTGTGTCCTCTTTCGTGGGCAGGGCTGACGTAGGGCCACGGCAAACGACGATGCAAGGTTGTGTACACATTTTTGCTAAACGGTGGTCGATACACTCCCATAAGTGTCCTACGCATCCCACCGGGACCCAGGCTGTCGATAACTTGAGATTCTTTGAGAAAAACATGATTAATAGTTACTTATATCTTTCTTCGACAGTCAGTTGGAATAAAATTGATTATTTACTTTAAGGGAGGCTGGCCTGAACAATTTTGAGGTAACGTTATTTATATATTATAAATAAGGTAACGTTGTTACTAATCATATAAATGGTACAACAGCTCAAAGCAATTAGGAGATCATACAGGTATTTGAACGATTTGATGCTCAGTGGCCAAGTACTCTGAAAGCTTCACCTGGTAGTGGTATGGTAAAGACCAGGTTTGGGCACTTTTTATTTGAAATGAAAATAACAAATAGAAACGACAAATAATTATTCCAAATAAAATAACAAATAAGTTTATTTGAAAATGAGGATGTATGCAAATAAATTCCAAAATATCGTTTGAGAAATAAATTACTTTCAAATGATTTACTTCCGAAATATTTGGTTATTCCAAATACTATTACTAAGTAACAAATAACAGATAATCAGACTATAAACACTGCGGTAAAATTAAACACTACCAATGACACACTATGTCGGAAGCCTGTGGTTTTGAAATGAAAGATCCACGGGCGATAGGAAAACATCTTTATGCTCCTGGTAAAAGCAAATGACAAATATCTAAATTTCAAATAAAATAACAAATATTAAAATAATCTATTTGTCAAATACATTATTACTGAAATAATATCAACAAAGATAAAGTAACAACACAAATAATAAATAAAATACAAATTTTCTTTGAATAATTATTTGAATAAAAGTTTACTTCGATAACGCTCAGACCTGGTAAAGACACAAAATGAAACCTTTCAAGGTCATTTTCTATTTCTTTATCTTATTTGAAGAAAACCATAACGAATGTATGACTGAAGGAGAAAAATAAAAAACAGGGCCGTTATATCGAAAATTAAAAATTGCGCTAAAACTGACAAGTCGTTTGTAAACGGAGTTACGACCTTGAACGGCTTAATCTCGTCTTTACCCCAGTATACTGCCTTGGAAATTTCAACACGTACGCGTTCTATCTAGCAGCGGCAAGTTCCTCGATAATGCGAATTGTTCAGTCAACATGTCAGTGTCGAAGAGGTCCATCTCAGACAGCGCCCAGACGACGGCGATGTTAATGAAAGTGTGAATGTCTGTATCGATTTTGGTATCCGTCAGCGTCAAGGTGACCTGTTCGCAGACAGCTTGGAGAACAACGGAGCTGATCAACGAGTCCTCGTCGTTTCGGTCCAAGGACAATCGTTTCAGCGACTCTGAAATACGCTTCTTCGAGTCTTCCAGGTATTTTCTGGCCTCCGATGTCCGCTGCTTCGCTTCCCGTTCCTCGAAAGCGGCTTTCAGATCGAATTTTCCAGGCAGAATCCCTCTGACGAAAAAGAAATGCAAACGAGCGAACCGGTCGGGTCAGCTGTTTTGATAATGAATCCGCCTACGTTCGTGTGACGCTTAAAAAATTTACGCGGCCCGCTTTTTGCCCCGGGGCTGAACAGAAAAAAACGTGGGAGACCGGTGAGAAATATGAATAATTTATTTCCTCGGCCGTTCCTCCGAGAGAATATTCTCGAAATAAATTCTCATTAATTTCGTGGATAGAAGAAACGTCCAGGGTGGGACACCGAGATTCTACCAGGCCGTGCACCCTCTCCCTCTCTCGCTCTCTGCCTCTATCTCTGTCTGTCTGTCTCTGTCTCTCTCTTTCTCTCTCTCTCTCTCTCTCTCTCTGGTTCGTTTTGATTAATCGCTTCTTGCAAACGCTATACTGCTCGCTATAGTCGCCGAAATTATGTATAAAAGGGAGAAAGGGCAATTACTGTTGAAAAGTTGAAGGATAAAAGTTCAGGCTGTCTTCTGACAGAGAGACGTTGAAAATCCTTTGGAGTATGAAAGAAAAATCTGAATCCGTATGTATGAATGTATTTTGATGCATGAGAGACAGAATCTTGTGTTCTTTGATTTATATAAAGTTTGATGGATGTTACAAACCTGACGGGTGATCGAGGTCTCCTGGGTAAGACGGTAGCGACATATTCGACATTTTGGCCAGCAGACGTGAAGTATCTTGGCCTTGGTACTCGATTATACGGTATGCTTCTGAAAAGGTAAGGAAACTGTAAGCAAATTTCGAAATTGTTAGACACTGGTCTCTTAAAGTTATTTACAGATAGAAAAATTCATAATGAGGTTATAAGCAATAATTAAAGATATACATAGGTAGGGCAACAATTTATGGCACATTCAAAAAGGACGTTTTTCACGTAAAAGTAAATCGAATATGTGAAATACACTTCTTCCAAGGCTTATTTTCGAAAAAATCTATTTAGAGAATTTACTGGCATTACTAGTATAGCCGTACCTTTTTTCACCACGATGTACATATATTTTTTATTTCTATTAGTTTATTTATATTAGTTTAACGTTCCTGTGAAAACCGTGGTGCAATAAAATCGATATGGTAACTGTATACAATGTATGTACAATTAATAATTTAATTAATATTATAACTACTAATTTGTAATGATTATAAACACTGTCAAGATCATTTACATAATACTACGATTCTTCATAATATATAATTAATTGCCAGTATCGTATTATTAGGTCGCTTTATAATTACAAGGGGCTGTAACGTAAAACGTCATATCGGCTGTACGATTCAGTATACTATACAATGCCTGTTCTCATTAGCTTATGCTGTCAAATCTACAATTAACAAGTGTCAAATGCACTTTAAATTTTAATATTTCCCCAGTATACAAATTAAGTAGTTTCTGTATATAATTTGTAGAGGGTAAATTTATTGCAATTTCAAATTAAATGTTTAAAACAAACCGTGTAAATTTGATCCTTATTTTAATCACTGTATCCTGCGGCAACCAGCTTTAGATGTCAGTCGCCAGTACCAGATACGAAAGTGTTAAAATAAGTATCAACAATTGGTCAGAGTAATTCATAGCGGAGGAAGCGTTCGATCGATTCAAGCAAACATTACCCAAAGAAAATAAACCCCGAGCAATCGATACGATTAAGGGCGAATCTCGCTTATTTAGCAGGCATCTAAGCGGTGCAATTGAACGTTATTTACCGGGCTGGAATGAGTTTGCTAGCGTCGTATATCGGTTGGAAAGCCTCTCAAATAGTAGGCTATCGCTAAACAAGAATTACTATGTGAAGACCGGATTAACGTTCACCCGGCTTTCGTTCAGTTTACACCATTCAGCCAGTACGAAAAGATTACGGAACGGCAGTATCTTCTTCAGTTTTTTGGACTTTCTCTGACAGGCGACGACTAGACGGATTATTATTAAAATAAAGACGAAACATGAACCGAAAAAAATAGACTCTCACCAATCGATACAATTAACCCCTTGCTTTACGATTTTCTTACTGCCTATCTGCATTGTTTATTATTGAGGTGGTCCAAGGGTGAGACTCAGGAAGAATATTCGTCGGAATGCACAATTTGCTTTAGATAATCCTTTGAAAGTCAAGGGTGTAATAGAATATTGTTAAGAATTTATATTCGAGTTAAATTCATATTTATAACATATAGACTAGAGCTGCACAACTGATTGCTCAGGAGCAACGGTGGGGCTCAGGTTGACTCGCTCGAGACAGAGGGAGAGGAGAGAGAGAGAGAGAGAGAGGGAGAAAGAGAAAGAGAAAGAGAAAGAGAAAGAGAAAGGACACTTTTACTATGGTGTATCCTGCTTGAGCAAGTCAACCTGAGGCCCATAGTGGAGGTAATTTGAGAGGAGAAGTGTGAGCCGCTGTTGCTCGTGAGCAATCAGTTACACAGCTCTGATATAGACCATGATCCGCGTCAGTTGCCTATTTCGCTGAAATCAAAGCTGCTCGATCGAACGTTATTTACCCGGCTGGAATGAATTTGATAGCTTGGAAAGCCTCAAATAGGGGGCTATCTCTAAACGAGAATTACTACCTGGAGAAAAGAGCAACCTTCATCAAACTTTCGTTCGGTTTGCACCGATTAACTAGTAGGAAAAGATTATGAGGAAGCTGAGTCTTATACAGTTTGTTGCACAATTAGCATTATTGCTAATTGTAAAATAAATATCGATGATCAGTATCAGAAGAAAGATTACTAGAAGAAAGTAAACTGTTGGAGGTCCAAATCGTCCTGTACATGTTCAGCTTTGTCATACCCGCATTTCTTCTGTCCTCACATTTCAATAGCCACTTACTCGAACGTTACCCAGTCTGGTTCCCATCATCCGTGTGCGTGACTTTACGGAAAACACGTGAATTAGGCTATGGACCACAAGAGCCTTACGTCACATAAACGAGCTCTTTGTAAAAGCACAACGTCCTCTAAAAAAGCCACCACCTCTGTTCTCACAGTAACCAGCCGAAGCTAGATTTCCCTCTCCTCCGCAGTTCATGAAAACCAACAGCATTCTTCCTGAATTCACGTCTTCGTCCATGTCACTTGTTATATCAGAATTAGTCCAGACTTCGCAGAGAAAACTTCTACTTGCATCCGTTAGTCTAAATCTGGAATAAGGATTAAATTTGTGTACGATTGAAAGAAGTAAACTATCGTTTCTATTAAGCCGAGTTTGATCTCGAATCTGGAGTCCAACAGAACTCTGAACAATCGATACGATTAAGAGGGAATCTCGTTTATTTAAAAGGAACCCAAGCTGTTCAATTGAACGTTATTTACCCGGCTGGAACGAGTTCGCTAGCTTGAAAAGTCTCAAATAAGGGGCTATCGCTAAACGAGAGTTACTGCCTAGAGAAAAGACCAACGTTCGTCGGACTTTCGTTCGGTTTGCACCGGTCAGCCGGTACGGAAAGATTACGGAGGAGCCGCGTCTTGTGCAGTTTGTTGGACTTTTTGGGGCAGGCGACGACTAGACGGAAATTGCGGGAAATGCAAGTTGCAATGGCTTCGCTCAATTACGGGAGCTGACCGTCCAGAGACGCTGCGGCTTTGCCTTTTCGCCGGTTTGCCGGCCCCTTTGGTAGCTGGTGATTGGACGGAAATTGCTGGAAAAGTAACTATAACGGTTTCGCTCGTCTAAAACCAGTCGATGACCCGGCTACACCGTGACCACGTTAATTTTAACCCGGCCACGGTGAACACCTGCGTCGTTCGCGAATTTTCGATGAAATTTCCCCGACGATTGAAATCGCTCCGCCTCGTGCTCCTCCCTTTGACGTCGGTCAACTTCAGTTCAAGTACTTATTTAATTAGGCTGAAATATTAAACCGCCTTTCTCTCTCTCTCTCTGTCTCTCGCCCCGTGTTTCTGCTATTTCTTTTTGGATCTGCTTTCACTTTTGCGCGCGGTACTTCCGAGGCCCTCAGGCCTTTTTTCCTCCGGTACGTACGAACTCTGGAGCAGAGAGATGAAGCAGCCTGGGCATCGTGAATATTCGTCGGACGGTACGAGGATTTATCGCGACGCGAAACGGGAAACATTTCGAGACGCGTAGCTCCGTGAAATATTACCCATCAAACGCTCCCAACAGATCTTAGGAATAACCCGCTGCACCGACGTGAAATCGAGGAGGAATTTCCAAATATGAGTTCGTGTTCTGGGAGACTGTGGAAAGTGTACTTCATATCGCACGCTGAATTAGAAGCAGTTTAGTCTTAATTAATCAATAATCTCTTCGCCATACCTTGTTATATTGTTAGTATTAAATATCTTTGTTGTATAATATAATTATTGCATCAAATATAAGTACAGTGTGAATAGAAAAAAATTCAGACAGAAAGGATCTAGACCCCTAAAATTATAACAACTGCATTGTATAAGCCTGATTCGTGAAATGAAAATAGGAGAAGAGAAAAACAAAAGAATAAGTATAATTAAAACATGCGGGATGAAGGACAATGGAGAAGAGGAAAATGAAATGTTAAGTATAACTTTCAAGAAGAAGTAATTTAAACTTGTACTAGTCTTTAAATAACTATGCTGCAATTTTATGAATTTATGTCCATCTCCACAATAATCATACAATCTACAATTGTTAAGTTTAATTTTCCAGAAGAAATGATTTAAGCTAATACTTTTTGAAGAACACTATGTTAAGTTTTAAATGACCAAAATGCAATTTTATGAATTTATAATCGTCTCTATAATAATCATACAGTCTACAAATGCTGAGAATAATTTTCAAGAAGAAATGATTTAATCTTATACGCTCTTATAAACACTATATTAAGTTTTTGAATAACCATGCTGCAATTCTATGAATTTACGATCATGTCTAGAATAACAGACTCTGAAAACGACAATAATGAAATTAATGTATATTTAACAGGATTTAACTCTTTGAGTATGACAAACACACGAATGCACGCCGAAAAATTGTTTGTCGTGTGCTACAGACCACCCCATTGGTCCAGACATAAATGTTTATTGCACGCTATAAGGAATTACTCCCTCAACATGTTACATTAAAATATATATATTTTATTGCATATTTTGAAGTCTCGGAACACTGAAAAAACCTAACAAGTGGGATCACATATATTTCTGTAATGAAATATTTCCTTTAACGCACGTTCAACCGCAGAAAGTTCCAGCACACGGTGCACACTTTTTCAGAAAGTCCCAAAGCTCAAAGGGTTAATAATAAATTCACGTTCGAACGTAAATAAACTGACTACGTACATTCCCATATTAAAAATATCACGACCCATGCATTTTAAAGCAAAAATTGAAACCGATTGTTGCAGAGATGCCCATGCTACGTCATTCAAGGTCATAATCGTGCTTAAAAATTAACTTTTTATTTTTAACACAATATTCAGTCTGCATTCCATCGCTTTATGATTTATTCTATTTTCTGTTTCAGGTATATATTCACTTTCTCACTCTTAGAGCAGAAAATGGAGAAGCTGAAACGTAGACGAGAAAACAACTTTGAGCAGTCCAATTTGGTTGGCTTTGGTACAGTCTCACAGAAAGTTTGTACATTTCGTAGAAAAACATTCAAAAGTAGATCTACAAATGAATCTAAAACGTAATTCAGACTCAGTGAATAGGTCTGAACACTATGGCTGATATGTAACATACACAGGCTTTTATTGAATTATAGATACTTTGCAGACTAGTATAATTCATTGAAAGGAACAAAAAGGTGCCAGTAAATGCTTCTGAATTTTGTTTTGCAAAAATAAGTAAATATAGATAAAATATTCATTGTATTGTTGCGTGTAACTTACTCATTCAGTAAGAAGCAATCAGATATAACACGTTGAATGCTGAGGGTGTCACCTAAAATTTAATTTAATTGAATAATTATTGATTGTCAGAAAATTCTGAGCAAACTTCATACTGAAACAGTAATGTAGCAATAGAAGAGCACGCCTGAGTACTCAAACCTTCTGTTTATTTACGATTGTTATCTAAAAAACAGTAAATTATATCGTGTCTGATTAGGTACGGCTGTTTTCACTGTGGCACTCAACGTGTTAAAGACAATGTGCCGAAAAAGCTTACCAGAAAACAAACCAAAAACCTCACACGTCGAATCTGTTTTAAATTCATTCAAAAAACCTGCAAACGGCATAAATTTGCATACTTGATCGTTTTGAGCATTTTTTACGTATAATACACACACCTGTATAAAAATTCTCTGACAGCTTAAAAAACGAAATATCCAAATTTATTATTTTCTAGCCCCTCGGTGGAGCGTCAAATTTTCGGGCAGCAAATTTTTCTGTTCTACTTTGTGTAATACAAACATTGATTGGAAGAATTGATTGAAAAATCAGTGCTAACAATTTGTGAGATAGGTAGGGGTCCGTGGTGTTCGGTGGCTCTCCCTCGACCTCGCTAACGGTGGAAAAACTTTCACACTGATCCAACAGCGATAGCGACTCAGTTTTTCCGGTTCGCTCCGCGCGGTCCGTTTCATCCCTATCAAAATCCTCCGGCAACTGCTGATAATCCTCGGTACGAAGCTCGAAAACGTCGTACGGTTCGGCGTCTGCGATCTCCGCAAAGCTCTCTGAAAGCGGAAATGAAAGCCGTATGCATACAGAGGTCGGACGGCACGCAGCAACCTGTTTTCCGTTGCTCGACGAGGGAAAAAAAAGCACGCGAAGCAAGATGGCTTCGCTTACCGAACTACCCCGTGCAACATAAACAATTTAAGTCAACCTCCGTAGACTGTAAAAAAAGGGCAACGTGAAAGGATCGTTTGTTCCCTTCGAAAATAGATTGGAAATGCATTGGAAAATGTCGAAAAATTGAACATACTGCGTAATGAAATTAGAATTGATGAATGGGGGGTGCGTGTTAACGAGCTAATTCTGTCGTACGATTAAACAATGGTCAAGGAAATCGATACGGTCATGTTTTAGGGTGGAGATCCTTGATAAGATATTTCATGACATTTTCCTCTTATGAGATAAAAATCTCAGCAACAACTAAATATAAATATATTGAGAGAAAAATACATAAGATCAAAATCAAATGGTTTCGAGGTGGACATAATCGGATGTTAACCCTTTGCACTCCAGGCATTTTTTTATATGATCGACCAGCAACTTTAGCGCACTTTTATAGCGTAAATTTTTGAAAACCGTAACTTTTGATTTGAAAAGAAAAAATCTTAAATGTTTATGAATTTATTTACTTTGATTTTTATAGAATTCTAAAGTACCTTTGGAAGTAATTTCCAACGTGCATTATTGACAGGCTGGGCTATGATGCAAA
Source organism: Macropis europaea (assembly GCA_916610135.2). Classification (NCBI taxonomy): domain Eukaryota; kingdom Metazoa; phylum Arthropoda; class Insecta; order Hymenoptera; family Melittidae; genus Macropis; species Macropis europaea. Next base: position 14,728,945 of record OU744345.1, on the reverse strand, counting down.
TTACGAATGTCCCCATAGCGGAGCTAATGGAGTTATGGGGTATATTATGCGTGCCCCCATAGCGGAGCCAACGGAATGCAAAGTGTTAATAGCTTTTTGTAGGTGCAGGGGCAGAGGAGATACGAAGGTCAACTCTGTTTTTTAAATGGAATGATATATTTTTTACTTGCCTTCTAATACAGCGTTTTAAGGCGCGTACAATGACCTATGGTTCAAGGTCGTTGAAGCAATGAGCGCTGAATTTCGCCAATTCAACATAATTTATTATTATTGTAGGCATACAGGCTGTCCTATTTAGAATACACAACATAAACTATTTAGCACTTTGATAGCCATTCCAACCACATGGGGGTGACAGATTCGATCATTATTTATTTGATCATGCATAGTGTTAATAAATAGATCTATTTAAATCTAGTGGAACCAGTCAGACAAATTATGTAAGTTATTACATAGTACTGCTGACTTAAAAGGGTATAATTTGAAATGCCATTTGGTAAACAAATTTAGAAAGCATGTCGCTTTCAGCTAAAATGGCGAGGCAGTCAAAGTGTTAAATCAAGCGTCACTGGGTTCTACGCGTAAATTTCCACGCTAAACTACAAAGGCTGGACTGTAAAAAGCGGACAATATAAAAGGTTCATTTGTTCCCTTCGAAAATAGGTACATTGGAAACTGAAAAATTCGATACAGTGTGCGATGCAATTAATCCTTTGCACTGGGAGCCTTTATAGCTGATACGCGTAATCTGGAAACTCACGTATAACTCATTTTAATAGAACGACTTATTTTTGTTTTAATAAAACAATTTATATATTTAATAAGACACAGTGATCTAAACATTTTTCTAATTGGTGGGTGCACATAATAATAAAAAGTCATGCCTGTATCAATATTTCTGTATCTTGGTAGAACAAGGACCAATGTCCAATTTGCAGTTTTTGAGGAAAGGTTTCACATTGATAACTTTTTATTGTATTACAGATAGCACATTGGTCTCTTGAGAATAAATCTAACGTTGCCTGTAATAATGGAATAATAGAGGCCCTTTTACCTGCGATAACGTTCATGATTTTTACGTGAATGGCGCATAAAACACAAATACAATAATTTTTATCGTTAACCCTTTTTCTACCAAGGTACAAATATAATAAATTCAGCAATTTAGACATTATTTCAACTGACACTTATTTTAGTACATCCTGTAACCATGTTGATGAACCGGTTACCGATCGTTGCTCTCACAAACCAACAACTTCACAATTTTTATTTTCCCTCGACAAAAGCCTGCCACGAATTTCCCCGATGACAAATTTGACGAAATGGATCATCGCCCACAAAAAAAAAAAAGTAACAGTAAAATACAATAGTTGACTGAGTTACGCAGACTACAGTATTTCGAATTTTTCATAACTTTCCCATCGGGTGACGGCTTTTCAACGCACGACTATGTTTTTCGGTTTCCATGGAACCTACAGGTACATGTTACGCGGAACTTTTACGCTGCCTGCCAACACGAAAATTGGCCATTTTCTGCCGTTGCCCTTTCGAGCGAACGTTCCACGGCAGGAAAAAACCGAACGGAACAGTTACAAAATTGACATTCGTGAAAAGGTTGAAGCGAAACGGCAGGCTGGCGGCTGCATCGATGGAAACAGCATTTATGCATCGATGCCCGCATGATCGGAGCCGCACGCGTTTCCAACGAAACGCTCGAATATTTCGGGGCATCGAATCCCCCGGAGATCGCGCGATCTGGCCCACCGAGTCGCCTCCCGAAAAATCGTGTCAAACGTGATCGATGCTGCGTCAACGAATGACGATTGATGACACGCCGACCGTATGAAATAAATACCGTCGTATGTACCCTTTCCCGCGGAAAGCCGCGTCTCCCCGAGAACCCGTCGAGCCATCATTTTTTTAACATCGCCACAATTTTTTTTCTGGGTCAATACCGCGGAACGGTACTCCCTCGGCGCAGCATCATGCTCGTTATTCGTACAATGAAACGTTAATTATCTAAATGATGACTTTCTGGAGTTTCGTAATAGTTCTCCTGACCGAAGTGACTTGGCTATTTTATGGCTTATTCGCCGGAGAATACGGAAATATTGCTTTAACGCAGTTCACGTGAAAGTACGTCATTTTGTAGTATTGTTATATATCGTTATTATGTATTGGAATATCTTCAGTTTTCCGTTCAGTAGAAAAATGTCAATACTGAATACGATTGATTATTACAACTAGACTGCGGATGTTTATGCAATGTCATATATCCCAATTAGACGAATGATGGACATGGTATAACTTAATGAAATAAACATTGCATTCTTCGAACATTTTAAGAAGCAAATGGAATTTTGTTGACGTTTCCTTTATTTAAATACATTAACAGTATTAGCTGTTTAATTATAACCAATTGATATAACTGTCTTGAAGGCGAGGAATGTTTATACAGGATGGGTCACGCAGTTGGAACGGTTTATAACTCGAGTTTGGTTCGAGATAAAAAGAGTTAGTAGAGGAAAAAATTGAATGGTACAAGGGTGTCTATTTTTCTCTGAGCTCAGGTTTTTTATAAGCGCAACGATGCGCCTGAAATATGCAAATGCATTGGCTTTTTAAATGGAAATGCATATTTTTTTACGTGGACATAGTACACAAACACGATAGGCGTTATACGTCGCTCGATAAACCCTATTTTACACTATCTTTAGCCGAAACTACATCTGTATGCAGCCGATTTTCAAACACGATTTTCTCGAAAATTAAACCTCGGATGAAAAAATGTTATTGCATATTTTTTTTTATTTTTTCATAAGAAATCACCTGGCGCCCGTTTGTACATAACTTTCGACCGCACTCTGTATAAATTGAATGGCAACGGTGGTCAGTAAAATCGGAACACGGATTCGTTTCGCCATAGAATTTATGTAAATCCTCACCTGTTACACTATATGTTCCGCACCGATTTTCGCAGGAGATGGGGCAATTTTCCACGATTTTTTCCGGAGAATTCGGTTCCTCGTCGTCGGAACGATCGTCCTTGGAATTTCCACACTCGAAGATGCGATCTTTCGCGATAACATTCGACGAAATCTCACGCGTCTCGATGGACGTGCGTACGTGTCGAGCAGAATCGATATCGACAGCTTTGCTCGGCGTTTCTCCGTGCTTCTGTGCATCAGAAGACCTGCGGGATTTGGGCTGCAGGAACGGCGGAAAGAGAGCTTCCAATTTTGTAAATCGCTCGCCGTGATCGACGCTTTGTCCGTTTACGCTGGGACTCCATGTAATCATAGTATCTTTTTCCCCACCCTCCGAGCCCCTCCAATCCGATGAAACGAAGCGTGTTCGATATGTAATCGACGCTTGGGGATCAATTGCACAATTTTTCTTGATAACCAGAATTTTCTTAGGTTAAATCATCGTCATCGATTGACGATCGACAAACACGTGTCGATTCAAAAGGGAATGAAGTTAATAAGAAGTGTTCGGTTAATCGAATCATTTTTAATATTTTTCGGAATTTTATTTGATGATCTAGGGATTACTTGCGCAATTTTTCTTGTTAACCAGAATTTTCTATTCTCGTTTCTTAGGTTAAATTATTGTCATCTATTGCCGATGAAGAAAAACGTATTGATTGATGAGGAAATGAAGTTAATAAGAAGTGTTCAGTTAATCGAATCAGTTTTAATATTTTTCGGAATTTTATTTGATGATCTAGGGATTACTTGAGCAATTTTTCTTGTTAACCAGAATTTTCTGTTCCCGTTTCTTAAGTTAAATTATTGTCATCCATTGACGATTAAGAAAAACGTATTGATTGATGAGGAAATGAAGTTAATAAGAAGTGTTCAGTTAATCGAATCATTTTTAATATTTTTCAGAATTTTATTTGATGATTTAGGGATAACCATGGCAATTTTTCTTGTTAACCAGAATTTTCTGTTACCGTTTCTTAAGTTAAATTATTGTCATCTATTGCCGATGAAGAAAAACGTATTGATTGATGAGGAAATGAAGTTAATAAGAAGTGTTCAGTTAATCGAATCATTTTTAATATTTTTCAGAATTTTATTTGATGATCTAGGGATTACTTGAGCAATTTTTCTTGTTAACCAGAATTTTCTGTTCTCGTTTCTTAAGTTAAATTATTGTCATCCATTGACGATTCAGAAAAATGTATCGATTGATAAAGAAATGAAGTGAATAAGAAGTGTTCGGTTAATCGAATCAGTTTTAATATTTTTCAGAATTTTATTTGATGATCTAGGGATTACTTGGGCAATTTTTCTTGTTAACCAGAATTTTCTGTTCCCGTTTCTTAGGTTAAATTATTGTCATCCATTGACGATTCAGAAAAATGTATCGATTGATGAGGAAATGAAGTTAATAAGAAGTGTTCGGTTAATCGAATCATTTTTAATATTTTTCAGAATTTTATTTGATGTTTTAGGGATTACCATGGCAATTTTTCCTGTTAACCAGAATTTTCTGTTCCCGTTTCTTAGGTTAAATTATTGTCATCCATTGACGATTCAGAAAAATGTATCGATTGATCAGGAAATTAAGTTAATAAGAAGTGTTCGGTTAACTGAATGATTTTTAATATTTTTCAGAATTTTATTTGTCGATTTAGGAATCACTTGAACAATTTCTTTTGCTAACTAGGATTTTCCGTTCTCATTTCTTAGGTTCAATTATTGCTATCTATTGGCAATCGACATAAACGTGTCGATTGATAAGAAAATGAAGTTAATAAAAACTGTTCGGTTAGTTGGTTTCGTTTCGAATATTTTTCAGAGTTTCATTTGACGTTCTAGCGATCACTCACACTATTTTTTTTTTGTGGATCAGAATTTTCTGTGTGTTTCTTGTGTCAAATTATCATTGTCCATTGATGCGGAAATGAAGCTAATAAGAACTGTGTAGTTAATTGGTTTTATTTTGAATATTTTACAAAATTTGACGTAAGAGATTGTAGATAAATACTGGAAGCAGAAGAGGCTTTTCTTCTGAATTTTCTTTTAATTACTTCAGAGACGACAAGGGCCATTATAATTACGCTACCCTTTGATGCAAGTCTTTTTGCGCGTCTTCGAACAGGCTATTACGTGAATTGTTTTTTCTAGACCGTCGACGTCTTCCACTTTGTAAGAAGATCAAAACGGTGGACGAGCGAAGATTTCGATGAAACTTTTTAATTTACAGGTTGTCTTTTTTATCTGAACAAGATTGTTAATTTATTTACGCTTGAAGTCTCATTTAAAGACGATATCGCTTATGGTATTACCTAATACATTCAAAACATAAGCTCTCTCAACCTAAAATTATTCTTTTAGATTAATCATTTTTATTTCGCATGCTTCCAAACAAAATTTTGAATTCAATAAAACGGGAAGCGTATTGCGACGGACAGAATCGAATCCGCAGGATGCTGAAAGTATTATCATTAAGACGACAATAATAGTTCCTTCTACATCGTTTCATTCTCAAACTTAATTTATTTAAATAATTCTTGATTGTCACAGAATTCTGGGCAAATTTCATACGGAAACGATAATGCAGGAACAGAAGAACACGATTGAGTACTCAAATCTTTTTTTCTTTACAATTTCTATAAAACATAGTAAATTATATCGTGTCTGATTAGTATTGCTTCGTTTACTGTGGCACTCAACGTGTTAAGAGATACGTAGGATTTTTTGTTAACCCTCTGTAGTCCGATGTGACTTTGAAGTCACGTACCAATATAACGATATCTTGTTGATCTAACTCAATTTTTTGCCGCAATGTAGCGTATACATCTTGTTTTATAACGTCTCCTTGGTAACCAAAAAAATTCTTTGTAGCGATTATCAACTTTAACCTGAGATACAAAAAAACAATTCGTAAATTCATTGTTAATTTGTATTTAGGCGTTGATAATTGTTGGTTTCACCTTATACAAATTTTTTTATAGCCACGAAAAAAATTTGGGCTATAAAGGGCTAAATTCATTCTATAGGATTACCTCTAGAGTGAAGTGTCCTCATGTCCATTTATTTCTGTTAAAGACTTAAAAGAACAAATTAGATTACATTGTTGAAACATAAACGGTGACCATATTGATTCTGTTATGAAAACCATGTTGCTGTTATAGAAATAAATCTTCGAAAAAACTGTATTTTGCTTTGTGAATGTTTAAGAAATGTACCTTTTATTTCCTCACGTTTTATGTGTGAGTTTTTCACATATTTCGATATGTTAAATTCTCTAAAAATCCGCAATGTGGTGATAAGACACGAAGCCATCCGGGTCGGGTTCATTCGAATGCAAACAAGAGCGAACTCGAACGCGGCCTCATCAGGATGACGAGGGCAGCTATCGAGCGCAGTGGTAGACAATAACTTGTCCTTGTCGTTAGTTCTTCATCAATGGGTGGACCGGTCTTCTGTTAACAGCACGTAAAGACCGTCAATTAACGCTTGTCCTATTAGCGGGCCGCACGGCGTGCCTGGCGTAGACAATGCGCCCGTTACCACTCGGTAATAACGTAAATCGTAATTAAACGTGCTAATTAAGCGTGATAACGATGAAGTCGACGGTCGTTCGCCGTGTCCGAAGCCGAACATTGAAACGTCGTTGAAGTGACCGACACCTCACACCCACCTGCCGGTTCCCTTTGTTTCTCGTTCATTGTCATCGTCGTTTTTGCTGCTGTTATTGTTATTATTATGAATTACAACAACGAAGCTGCCGTTCACGCGAACGAAATGAACGCGCCGGGGCTTACGGTGCATTCGTGACGCGACCACGCTGCCTATGACATTATTTCGCGGTAATTAAATAGCTGCGGTGTTATTGCCGCTTTCTGCATCAACCTGCGCCACGTTGCTGTAAATGAGCTGAATTTCGTGGATTCGCGCGACATTGTTCGAAGCCACGCCGAAAGATACACGCTGCGGCAACAGCTTTTTGGGATTGGCTAAACGAACTGGGTTGTAGTCATGTTCTGCCAGAGGTCACTTTTTTTTAGAGAGTTCTGGAAAAATTGTCATTTTACTCGATAATCTTATTCTCTCGTTTTCACGTTATCATTTGTAACGAAGCGTGTGTTGTACATAGTGCGTCATCTCATTTTACGTTATAAGCACCTTCTGCCAGAGTTCATCTTTTTTAGACTGTTCTGACAAAATTGTCATTTCACTCGGTAATTTTATTCTCTCGTTTTTACGTTGTCATTTGTAACGAAGTTTGTATTGTAGGTACGTCACCTAATTTTACGTTATAAATATGTTCTACCAGAGCTCATTTTTTATTAGCGTTCTGGAAAAATTGTTTTACTCAATAATTTTATTCTCTTGTTTCTATGTTGTCATTTGGAACGAAGTGTATATAGTTGGTGCGTCACCTAATTTTACTACTTGAAATAACTCTTGAATCATCCATTATATGACAAAATGTTTCATTTGAAAAATGCACTATTTTTTCGCTGCCTCGTATTTTATGGAGACATCAAGGCCACCACTGATTTTTTAAAAGCAATACCCTAGTTTTTATTTCACAGTTCGAAAGGGTATTAAATTCCAAATGAGAAAGTATTGGAGTACATATGGCCTAAAACTAACAGTAGCTGAGAAATTAATGAATTAAATTTCGTTCGTGTGAAATCATGTTCAATTCATGTGATTATAATAGACATGCAAAAGATAATTGTATTCATCAGATTATTCTTAAAATGTTTTCCTGTGCTCAGAATGATAAAATTATCAATTTTTATTTCCTACTTATCAAAAGATAACAATTATTTATACTATGCCTATATTCTGAGCACAGAAAAGTATTTTTACACATTATGTTACTTCCAAAAATAAAATCTCTACATGGGAAAGGCATTTTATCGACTGATAGTTGCGATTATAATTACACTAATGAAACGATTCGAACAATTAACAATACCGAGTAAAATTTTTTAACGATTCATGGTAATCAGAAAACTTGGAAAAACCCAAGTCAAATTTTCACAAGCACGATTTATTACTAACTTACAGGAATTCTAATACAATTGCCCAACCGAGCAGTCGAAAAATCAAGCTTGATTCATTTCAGCATCGAACGCCGAGCACGGTTTAATTTATTCCATTACGTTTACAATGGACCCGAAATCGCTCATCAAAAATCGAATTAACCCCAATTCGCACCCGGTCGGTTTAAACGCGCGACAAACGCAATTAATTAGTTGAGAAAACAGAAACTCGCGAGTTCAAACGTTTGGTACACGTTTACACTACCCTCCTATCAAACAATGCCCGTGTATCAGTTAACTGAGTTTTTTTTAAAAAGGTAGAAAATGGTTTGAAAACACCCTCGCTGAATCTCGCTTTGCAAACATTTATTTATTTTTATATTTAATTACAGCGCTCGATAAACGTTTTCAGCCAAAGAGTTTACTCTATGTTTCAGATTCATAAACTTGCATTTATTGTACGTGAAATTTTATTATATTGTTAGTTGTAAAACAGCATCGTATTAACAGTAGCGATATAAATGGAAGTCTTGTTCATAATATGATTCAGAATTCGATTTGTGAACATAGTCTATAACCCTTTATATGTCATGTCACTCGTATATGGATGACACTTAAATTGAATCGTTAATTAATTAATCATGTATAGCATAATAAACATATCTCACCAAATCTAACAAAATCAGTGAGAAGTGATGAAAGTTAATAATATTATTATTAAAAGCGGGTAGAATTTGAAGTTATATTCATTTTGCATAAAACTTTAGACAGTTTCTCATTTTTAGCTATTAAAATGTTGCAGTCAGAGTGTTAATAAAGCATAAGGCTGATGAACAATTTGAAATATCTCACGAATTGTTAATTTGGTGTTAACAATTTCGTCAGCTATAGAGACAGTTGTAGATTGTTTCTAGACTGTTACGTATTGTTGTGTTTTTGAAGGCATTTACTGTTATAATTCATTTTTGCAGGATAGCAATTTTTGTATACGTTCTAATCTTTCACAACAGGTGGTAAATATTTCAGGGGGTGACTGCAAGCCAGAATGAGAAAAAAAGAAAAAAAGAATACTGTGAAAAATATTTATATTAGAATATGTGTTGTTTGAACAATTTTCAAATATCTGTAATAAGAATTACAGTAAAAAAATTACGATAACATAATTCAGGACTTAAAGGGTTGAAGAGATATAAATTCCCTGAAATCAGCAATTAGCAGAATTTGAACACTTCAGCGAGTCACTCTATATTTTTAGGTGAATATGATACACTTCTAATTTGGCCGAAAATTGTTGGCAACCACTGCATATGCATATTGTGCATAATTCGTATAATGAGGACGATTAAGAACAAAATTAAAAAACAATCACCCGTTGGTATGTCCGCTTTTCCTGAACAAAGAGGACGCATGGACACGAGTGTTCGAGGTTTGCAAAAACCTGAAACGTTTGGTAAATACGAGGACCAGTGGATAAAATCGATAAAGGGAGGGTCGTGTATCGGTTTACCGAATGATAATCGCGTTAGCTCTGCCCTGTCTGGCTCGAAAATATTTACGAGAGGTTCGCACAGCGTCCAAAAGGGTTCACCGTTTCCCATCGACCTTCCCCCCGTTTTTCATCCAGGCCCGATCGTTTTTTATCGCCAAATTACCGAGGATTGACGTCCGAGCTGCGGGGAAAAATACGGCGGCCGCAGCACGCACGCGAAACTCCTGAAACGCCTCCGAGTACATGCAGATTTCCCAAGGAAAAATGATCGTCTGTGTAAACAAAAGTTTTTCATGTGACAACGTTCGTTTAGCTTTGCCTGCACCTTCCTAGTGTGTCAAGGAAAGGTACCATTGTTCAGGATTTGATCATAGTTATGGTGAAGGTAAAATATTTTTGAAATTAAAATAAATATTCTTGTTTGAAAGGTTGCACAAGTTACAAGTTGTATAATTGAAATTGTTTCATGTGACAACGTTCGTTTAGCTCTGGCTACACCTTTTTAGTATGTCGAGGAAAGACACCGTTGTTTGGGATTTGTTGATAATCATGAAGAAGGTAAAATTTTTTGAAAATTAAGATAACATTCTTATATGAAAGGTTGAAGCTACAAGTTCGTTTACATGATAATTTTATTTATTTTTCTTATTGCATTTTTTTAATTTGTCTGTTACTATACGTACATGTGATAATAGATTCCATAAGTTAGAGTAATGGAAAATAGGCATGGTATAAGGGTACTCTATATGTACAGTGTAAAATATATCATTTGTATGTGAAATTAATAATATATTCTTCGTTGTCAAGAAATTTCTGTTTTGTCGGTAGCATAAGCAATGCTTCGTTACAATTTTTGTATTGAACACTAACTTATAGGGTGCTAACAAATTGTCTATTGTAAACAGCCTTTAATTTACGTATTTACAACCTCCATTGCTAACTACAGAACGTGATGTTCAGAGTCATTACTGGATTACGGATGTTTATGCAATTCAACATACCCAAATATTTGAAAAAGATACGCTTAAACCCGGGAGAAAATAAAATGTACATTTTTTAAACATTTACAAAATAAAATACAGTTTTAATATGGGAACTCTATATTATCTATATCAGTTAAAATATGGAACTCTAAAAATGTATATTTGCATAAACATCCGCAATCTAGTCATTAGGTGTACCGTTCTTCATTTTAGAAAAATCCTATTTTCGTTCGAACTTCACCAAAATTAGTAGAAAATCGATAAATAAGACTAACGGCAACTATATTTATTATATTTTTCAAATAAACAAATTAATAAAAAATATTTGATTTTACTCTTATCCTGAAAAACGTCATGAATTTTCCAAACAACCATTAGGTTGCATTCACGCCTGAATCTTTAACAGAAACAATCCAAAACACTATAATCCCTCAAAAAATTATAGAAATTCTGAAAATTTCATCAGTGTCACACAATTCATGGAGCGACACTTCCTAAAAAAATTGATGTATAAAAATATGTTAGCGTTGAAAATAAGCGTCTTTTGTAAATCCCGCGAAACATAACGATTCAGAGGATTAAGAAATCATTGTTTTTGGATCGTGGCACGTCGAGTTCGTATTTTTCACGAATTTCATGCGAATCTCTCGGCTGATTCTTTTTGAATGCCCAGTTCTGGCCGTGTTTTCAGTCGTCGCCATAAATTCGCCTCTCTTGCACGCGGAACACGTCACCGACAGACGGAAGGTCGCCGTGGCGCGAAAAAAAGGTAGGAAACTTCCGCGTGGATAAAGGGACGTCGAAAATAAAGGGAGCACAGTTCGGTTCGCGCAGGGCAAATCGGTGAAAGAGTTGTCTAAGAATCGCTGTTTCACGAGCTTCTCCATACTTTCAGACTTCCAACTGAAATAATTAGAATTTTTGTGAATTTTCGGAGCCCGAAGAATGTGAAAATAGCAAAAAATTAGACCTATTATAAAAACGAAAATAATATAAAGGTGTATCGCAGTAGAATGTTTAAATTTGTCGTGTTTCTAACAAAAGTTACAGCTTTATTTTTAAATTACATAATTAGCAGTTTGGACCCCTATTACCCTAAAGATTAGTAAAATTTAACACAAGTAATCGATGACCCACGTATAGAACTATCAATGAACAACATTGAATGATAGTCAATTCGATATAACTCTGTTCAATTTTAATGTCTTCTTGATTTTTAGCTCTGCACAGATTTAACAAAAGTTACAGCCTTATTTTTAGTTTAAACAATCAGCAGTTTGAACCCCTATTACTCTAAATAGTAGTGAAATTTAACACAAGTAATCGATGACCCACGTATAGAACTATCAATGAACAATATTGAAAGATAGTCAATTCGGTATAACTCTGTTCAATTTTAATGTCTTCTTGATTTCTAGCTCTGCACAGATTTAACAAAAGTTACAGCCTTATTTTTAAATTAAACAACCAGCAGTTTGAACCCCTATTACTCTAAACAGTAGTGAAATTTAACACAAGTAATCGATGACCCACATACAGAACCAATAATGAACAAACTTGAAATATATTCAATTCGGTGTAACTCTGTGCAGTTTTGATGTCTTCTCGATTACCAGCTCTGTACACATTGGAAGTCTCTGAAGTTCCGAAACGTTCAAACGTTTCCTTCGAATCCGGGCGATCCATAAAACGAGTGACTCGAAAAACGAGCTCTCGTTGTAAAAGTTTGCAAATTATCCGGCCAACGATGGACCGCATCCCTCACGTGCACAAAAGCGACCGGCTGATACGTGCGCGAAACAGTTCGACTTGCCAGGGATATTCGTACAGCGCCTCGTTTTTGGCGGAGTTTCAAAATTTCTTATGATTTCGCGATCCCCCCTGCACTTCTATCGCCTTGCTTACGAGGCAATTTAAGTCTCCGCCCGTGGGATTCGCGACATTTTCGGTGGATTTGCAAGCTTGTTAGTGCAGTTGCAGGGATATTATGCGGCCTCGATAACTCGGCTTGTCAGTGTTCCAGTTTCGGGGACATCGCGACTCCTTTTCAAATTTTACCGTCGCCGGTGCTGTAACTTTCGACATCCATCAGCCGTTCCAAATTGTCCCAGCAAAAAATGACCGTGTCATACGAATTTGCTTTCAAAAGTTCGGTTTGCTGACAAGAGTTTATCGTCGGATTACTGACAAGGGACACCATCTAATGTCGACACTCACCGATTTTTACGAAATTTAGATATGATATAGAATTCGAAAAAATATTTGATACGCATGTCTTTTCATCGGCAAATATTTATGTCGATGGGGCGAAAACAGCCCTTAAAGTTGGGGTTGAAGAAGGTATTCTATCGAATATCGATAAAGACATCTGTCCTTTGCATGTCTACCATAGTAATGTAAATTCAGCACGATTCCACGCAAACGAAACTTACAATCAATTCAATAATTTCTCAGAAACTGATACTCTTAGGCTACATGTAGCGCAATGCTCTTTCATTCGGAATTTGATACCTTTGCGAACTGTTAAATAAAAAGTGGGATATTCCATTTAAAAAACCAAAAGTGACTTTGATGTCTCCATAAAAAACCAAGGCAGTGAAAAAATGATGCACGTAGTGTAGTTGTATATCCTCTTCGATAACATATAACTTTGGATGAAACATTTTTCCGTAGAATGGATGATTTAAGAGCTCCTTCAGGTGATCAAGTTGGGTGACTCGCCCTGTATATTTGAATAAATATCCGCAGGCTAGTTACATCTGTCTACATTTGCCCATATTTTAGTAAATGCATTCTTCTTGTAGCATCGATAGCCCTCTGTAAGATCGCATGACTTCGAAGTTGCACATACGTGTATCTATACAAGGTATCAGAAAAAATTGAGGCCAAATTCATGTATCAAATGAGCCCGTCAGACGCCCAATTGATCGAATCGATCAAATGGAAAGTAGAGAAAAGTGATGATGTTACAAACATTCATGTACTCGGGTAATGAAATTAACCCTCTATAACGCCATGTGATTTGGAAGTTACATACCTATACATCTATATTTTTTAAGTCTTATTTCATTTATTTAGCACCGTGTACAGCTTTACTTTACGACTATAGTGCCAGCAAGGAGTCTGTTGTTTATTATTATGTTTATATCCCACGATACGAACTTTATTATTCACCTTTATCATTTACCAGATTTATCATTTTCGTAATACATAAAAAAATTCCGGTTACAGAGGGTTCAGAAGTTTTCTAATAGTGGAGTTGGTCAGTTTAGCTTCTGTGCGGCTGAAATATAATAATTCATGTAACAAGTGTCTGAGAATGCTCTGCGTACTCAGAAATAAGTACGCAAGTCTCGAATCTTCCAACCTCAGTCTCAACTACTCACCCAAGATTGATTCGGCGTGTAACACGCACGCAGGAACTTCGACGATCCATTTCGAAGAATACGTGTACGCAAATAGGTTTATACGTGAAACAGGATATTGTTTTAGCGTTTGCCTAGGTATAACTGATTCACTGTGCCGTTGAGCAGCGTTAATGATCAAATTCTCGACGTTCCCGTGTTCCAATCGGTGCACAAGTCAATTAGGCGGCTCGCAGTTAGTCCTGCGAGCAACTCTCCTTCTCTTCCGGATATCCTAGCCTCCGTTTCCTTCATAACAATGGCACTCGATTCAATTAGTCGTCTGTCGACAGGGTGCATCGTTCCTTTATCGACAAGAGGGTCCGATTCGATAACGTATCTACGTGCAACACGTTCGCATGTTTATATTGACGATCAAGCGAGGTCATTTCCTTGGAAGACCGCTCTACGGTTTACCCTTTGTAAAGGGCTTTGGCTTTCGCGTAATTATCGCCGATCGATGGCCAAACCAACCCTTGCCCACGAATCGTTCCATCCTTTGAACTCTCAGAGAACAGTTTTACAGGGAACAAAGCGACATTTTTTACGAGGGCCTCGCGGCGTGAAGTAATCAATTAAATTAAATTAAAAAGTACACCGCGAGGCTGGGCAGTTCATTAAGCCGATGTTTATGCTCGGCTCAAAGGCGACCCGGGAACTCGGCGTGTTCTCATTAGATCACGAACTGACGTGTTTGTATCTCGTTAATTAAATGAACGTGAACGCTGGAGGACACTATACGGGGCGCTTCATGCAAATGGGAAGAGCTGTATCTGGAAAACGGTTAGAGATGGAAAAGAATGTCATTAGAAAGAGTAAGCGGGGTTAGAAGCTACAGATTTTCATGTCACTTTTATGCAGTTTCAGGCTTTAGTGCGATTGGAAAACGCAGTTGCACTTTTTTCTCAAACGGAGCTGAACATTATTGAGCGCACCAGTCGAGGCAGTTTTTCATGCTCTACAAAAGAGTATTGATAATGTTTCGCATGGAAATTGTCAGTTTATAAGCTACCACAATTATTAATTTGTTCAATGGTTACAATGTATCAACGTGTGTTCTAGTCTATCTTTATCAGGTTTGTAAACATGAATCAGATACTTACGTTATAAGAAACATTTCAGTGGACCTTCACCGTAGTTTAAACATTCCTCCATTCTTTTCATCATTTTAATGGTGTCCACGGTGTTCAACATGTTCTGTCAGAACTCTGAAACATTACTGGTAGATGGAAAAACGTGATAAAGAGAGTTGACAGCGTCGATTTGGCACCCAACGTATGTGGTTCGATTAAAAAAATAAGTGAATTTCACTTTTCAGTTGAAGCGATGCACAAAATAGTATAAAAGTAACATAGGACACTATACAGTGTCCAACACTCGGAAGCAGGGCAAACATCACAGGCTCCGTACTAATGAGAGTAAATCGCCTAAATTAGTTCTCTGTTGATTATTTTCTGCTTAAAATAATAATTAATCCGATAACGATAATACTGATCATTTCGTGATACTTGTTTTTAGCATTCGGAAAACCCCTAAAGGCGCTGTTTACACCTGCTGATCACTTACAATAGCGTTAGACGCCTAAAGACGCCGTTCGCATCTACTGAACAGTTAGCGTTGGGAGCCTAAAGGCGCTGTTCGCATCCACTGAGCAATTAGCGTTGCGCGCCTGAAGTCTTTGTCAAGTTTGCAGTCAAAGGGTTAAGGATACAGCTCGTTACAGTTGCGTGGAACACCCTATATACAATTGTCTTCTCCTTCGAAGACTTCGAGGAATTCTGACAAACATGATATTACCTGAGCCATGTAAAATAGTCTATTATACAGAGATAATAACTTATCAATCCAATCATAAGGGAACTGAACGCAGTAAAAGTCTGAAAAGTCGACATTTTTTTCTTCAGGATATCATATTAACACACACGAATGTCACCGAAAATTTTACAATAGTATTTGTAATATTAAAGACGTTATCTGGGAAAACTTACAATAGTCTTCAAACGTTAAACTTATCTCATAGAACTTTCATCGTCTCTTTTTACCTGGTTCATAAGCGTCAACCTGCATTATTCAACCGATAAACTAATTTTTTAGACACATGTCTATCACAAAGCTAATAGAACAGAAAACGAAAACGTACGTCATAAACGGTGGAGTTCTCCGTATGTCAGCGTCCAGTTCCGCCTATAGTGAGTCAATTTTCTCACAATCGTGCCTAAGCAACAGTGTTAATATCTGTTATCGAATCACTATGAAACAATTTCACCAGGAGAGCGTCGGAAACACCCAGCTCCTTTCAAGATCGCCGCTCTACGCCGATAGCACGCGTTTCTTCGTACCAGGAGCATAATGACCACAAGAATCGCTCGTTTCCACTCCCTCTTCGCAGAAGTTCGTCAGGCAGACTTGCAACATTCCGTCCGAACGTAAACTCGTCGTCGCGGCGAGTACGCGAAACGTCGAGATACGTCACGTAACGTACATCCCTTCGAAGGGGGTCGAAAGCGCGAAGAGCCACGGCCCGGAGCCGGTGAGTAGCCAGTTTAAATGACATTCGAAGCTGAAAGCAAACTAATCCAAGTTTTAGTCGACACACGTACGAGAGGCAGGCTGGCAAAGTGGAAACTCGAAGCGGAGGGGCTTCCGCGTCGGCTGAAAGCAACCTGGGAGGGCTGAGCGCCGAACAAAATTGCACCTGAGCAATTGACTGGGAGCACTTAAGGCACGAGCCTGTGCCAGTCGAACCCCGGGAAGGTGTGACGTGGCCAATTATCGAGTACACCTGCTACGTTCCGATCGATTTACAGGCTGCTTCGCGTAACCTGTGACGTTTGGAACGCTTCAGTTATTCCTTATTATACGCGAAGACGTCTGAAGAGACTTAGCACCATTCGTGATGGAAAATACGTACAGTGACAGGAAAGAATTCAGCTGACGGCTGAGCGACGTCAATCTTGTTGTTAGTCATAATTTTTACAACCGCCAAACTCATGTGTGAGTGACTTTGTTGCACATCTGGCGAGCATGCTGTGGAGGAAATTGCAAGAAGAAAGAAAAGAGGAAAGAGGAAAGGGCGTTTCGTCCAAGGCCTGGTAGTGGACTTGTCAGTAAGGCTACCCAGCAGGCCCGTCCCTTAGACGCGGGACACTGAGGGTCAGGTTCAAGGTGTATATGTATACAGGGTGTCCCAGCTTATCTGTTACAAGCTCATATTTCCTATTTTATTGAAGATAGAGAAAATGTTTTATATGGAATTTGCATGATATGAGGGGGCACATCATTCGATAAAGGTGAATTCTTTGTTACATTATTATTTTAAGAGATATGAAGATCCAGTTCGGTTTTTTAAATGGAACTATGTATTTTTGTTCAGATCATTCAATAGTGCTTTTCAAGACGAATTCACTGATATTTAATGTATACAAATAGTTAAAACTAATAAGAATACGATAGGTGTACAAGATATTATAAAACAATCTGTATATCTCTATCTCACTCGCTCTATACCCCCTCCAACTTTCAAGCCGCCTTCAACTTCCTCCAAAAATATTTATTACGCTGGAAGTCTCCGGAGGGATGCTACCCTGGGATCAGGATTCGCCTGTCCTCGTAAAATTAATCAAAAAAACGTCTCACCCAAGACGCCATTCTTTCTCCTCCGTCTCTCTGTTCCTCTTTCTTCCTGTCTTCAGTCTCTTCTTGGCATTTTTACAACTTTTTCTTCCGTGCTTTCGGTTCTCTTGAACCCGCCCGCTCGTCCAGCGACCCTGCATTTCTCCGAGAAATGAAATTTGTTCGTCGATGTTCATCGCGCGAGTAACGAGCGCCGACCGATTTTTCACGTCGCGAGAAAAGTTCACGCGAGCTTTTTTTCCGCCGAGCTTGTTCCTGCCGTGCACGTGGCCGGACGGGATTTAATGAAAGTCGTCGCGCAGACGTGTACGTACGTATAATGCAATTTTCGTGCGACAGTTTCGCGAATGTTTCGTCGGAGGAGCATTCAGAAAAACGAAGGCTCGTAAATTTGCAAGGGTTGCAAACTTTTTTACAATTTCATCGTCGAAAGAGCGCTGTACGCTGCCGTGAAGTTTCAGGATGAACGTTTAATGGTTTACAGGCGGGGATGTTTTGAACTATGTATTCTCTCCATGGAATCGTATCAGTTGTGTAAACTAGATGTTATAAAGTTGATTTTTTAAGAATCTTTCGGGTATCAAGCATCAGGCTATCGTCCTAACACATTGACTGTCACAATGAAGACTCTAGACATGCTGTAATATACCATTTCATGCAGAAATCACGAAGAAAAAAAATATGTAACCATTCAATTGCACAGTCTTGATCTTCTACTCTCATTATAATATTAATTCTATTCAAAATATTTATAAAACCGGTAATTATTGAATTAAATCAAATTCCACGCGTCGGCCACAGGTGATCACCACGCCCGTCAACGCGTTAACAATCTTTTGAAAGTCAAAGATGCTGCAGTGCAAAGGTTTGAAGTTCTTCATACGCAAATGGGACTCGTGTTCGTAACGTATAGATCATATTTTGTGTCACTAGGGTAAGTCGTCATTCTAAGGAAAGGGTTAACCATCGTGTCACAGAACCCGGAATATCGAGTTCGAGGATCATAAAGAACCGAATCCGATTCGGGTTAGGGTTGTAATCTCTGATTGTTGAGGAGATTCCCAGATTCTGGAACCCTCTCTCTGACTGCCTTATCCATAGGATCCTAAGCGGCTCTGTTCTTCTCCTTCAAAGTCTCTGGCAGCTCCACTATAGTTACTGTCACCTTGTAGGAGATTTCCGAAGTCGATTCTGTCATCTGCCCAATATTCAGTTGGGTTTTAGGTTTAGATTTTTCTCTTGGACTGTTTCCAAAGGATAATGTATCAGGAAGTGATTTTCGTGTATTGCTCAGCGAACTATAGTCTTTCTTTTTGTCTTTTTCCTTGTCCAGCATCGACCACTCTGATCATTTAGCTAGGGAACTTGCAGTTTTGGATGAGTTCGAACTAGCATATGTCAACAGCATCACAGAAGCACTGAAGAAGGTCACCCATCCTAGCGGTGATCCATGAGCATCGTAGCTTAACTTCGGTGATGGGATGAAAGCTGGTATTTTTTTAGAATCATTTATTGCAGTACCATATACATTAACAAATATTGTGATTCATGCGTAAGTAAGCAGAACAAAGATGTATGTAATACTTAAACTTAATCTTAATGGCCTCTTTATTGCCTACTTTTCTAAATTATAACTTACATTGCAATTTTAACCGACTTGAACCGTGCGGGGTACAGGTGTAGTCCGAAACATATTTCTTTGACAGAACTTCATAACATTCGCGAAATAAAATATTTATAACACATGTAATGAATAAAATCTGCCTTTCAGTTACATAAATTTACATACGTACTCTTTCGCCCAGAAATGGGATAATTTTGTACCCCGCACGGTTTTTAATGTAAATTTTGGAGCACGATCCTGTGAAGGTTAATAATATTTTACATACGTTGTCTTCGAACGTACATATCAGTCTTATGAGCATAAAGAAAAGAAACTTACAATAGTTCATAAAAAAACCTAATGTCCTATGATGAGAACTGGTGTTAACTACGTGGCAGCTACCAACGACCGTTCAATATTATGTACTACGCTTTGTAAATTAAAGACGTCGCTATATTATTGAGATTCAACATCCTACAAGCATAAACAAAAGTTTTCGAACGAAACGGATTCAAAGCGAATTCTCAGTCAAAACTGCTTCACTAGATTGACACGTAACGCTAGGGCATTTGCTAGGTCTTCCTTTTTTCGAACGCGGAAGAATTTCGCGGAGAACCGAGCATCCGCTCGGCGCTCATTTGAAAAGCAAATCAAGCGGAATAATTGAATCGTGCTAGGCGCGGGAAGTTTACTTTGAGCTATGGATTAGCTTTTCTGAATAACAGATGATATCGCGTGGATTAAACAGACGCGATAAAAATTCAAGTAGCTCCGCGAGCGATGGAACGTAAAGTTCCCGCCGAAATGTCGGAAGAATTCTTATGAAACTCGTCGAGCATTGAAACCCACTTTGAAAATCGATCTGCTATAGTTCTGTATCGAACACTCGAAACGTTATACATTTATGGTGATTGCTCACTATAAAAACATATAAGACTCTGTAAGGATACGTTAGACACAAACTAACACGTTGGAACGCAAGTTTAACGAGTACAGCCACATTAGATACAACGTGAAAGACACACAAATAAACTTACAGTACCTTGCCACTCCATTATGGGCACCCAATATTTTTTACAGATTTCAACTTCAGAAGCTTATTTATAATTTTTGGTTGCATATAATGCAACGATATGGTTATCAATAAAAACCCCAAAATCTCTGTTTTCCAATCTTATTAAAGCAGCACAACAATTTTCAATATTGTGTGTGACCTCCGTGACAATTGTTAGTAACCTCGATTGTCGAAGACATACTTGAAATGCAGCGATCTATGCACTCCTTTTTCTTCCAGTGCACCATGCCACACTTCTCGAGTATTTCGCATAAGGACATCTTTAGTGAGATTGGACCTTTGCTGAACTAGGCGTTTTAGGATGCACCATATGTTTTCAATCGGGTTTAAATCAGGAAAATTACAGGGCCAGGACAAAACAGGATACTTTATTTTAGTACACAGAATTCAACAATAAAATAATTTCACGTATACGACACTCGCTTCACGTCGTTAGCAACATTCTAAACAACCTATCGGTGCAAAATTTATACTTATCAAACTTAACATAACTCGAATATTTTTCTGAGAATGCAACAAACGTTTAAAATTTAGGCTGCACATAACAGAGTGACAGGGTACTGTATAACTAGACTACGGATGTTCATGCGAGTACAGCGCGTCCATAAAAGATTGTACTTTTACAAAAGTTTATTCTCAGCCCCATGATGTGGCACAAGGATGCTTTCTATCACGAAAGGAAAGATAATCTCTCTAAGCTTTTAAGCAAACCTTAGAAAGACTCCATATGTGCACCCTCAGTGTCCCTTTCGTAGTTGAATCGCAACTGGTATTTGTTACATGTTTCTCCACACACTACTATAGTCACCTCGGGGTAAGAGAAAGAAATAGGTACATTCTTTTATGAACACGCTGTATTGCTTTACATTCCGCTGTTTGTTCTGTTAGTGTAGTTAAAGAAACGAAACATTGACCAAACTGTATTATGTCTTTTAAATATTAAAAGCTGTGCTTCTTATTTTCTTTGCGTTATTTAAAATGCATCTTTCCGCAGTCTACTTATAACCACGTAACAGAGTTGAGTATTAATTAATTTATCTCGTATGATGTTTGTACTACAGAGAGTTGAAAATACTGATGTTGCTTTTAGAGAAAATTATCGACTGTATTAAATAAATACCGAATATTAAAATTGTGAAATGTATTATATTTTATTAGTTTTTCGAGGAGTAAGGGTAAGCTGATAGATAACTGATAAGAAAATAAATTAAGTTTTAATGATAACAATTTGATTGATTAAAAACATCCAACAAAAGTTTATCAATGTGTCACAGATCTTTTTTCAACATTATATAATCGACATATTATAAAAAAAGGTTGATATTTCGCAGAATATGAATTTTGAACGTCTCAAAACGTGAGACATCGCTGCTGTTAACAATTTCACAAGATCATCAATGACCTTCTTGAGTTTTCGATGTCCTTATCTAATATCTTTCATACGCAAAATAACTTGACAAATCAATTTATCTAACAAAATCGTGTTTCCATTTGAAAAAACAAAAATACAATTTTCACCTGCATCGATGCACCTGCAAAAAGCTCAAAACCTGTCAGCAAACGATTAAAAATATTCCTGCATCATTCTTGTTTCTTCTTTCGTTTAGAACAGATCTGTAGCCCCAACCACTCTGTATTCCGTTAGCCACGTTTGAACAAACTCCAAACATTCATTTTCTGAAAATCGTTTGACGCTCCCCTTTGATGATTTGTTGCGCTCTCGAAACTTTTTTTACGTGAGTTTTCGCGAATGTTTCGCAACATTTTAACGTGTTTGCGTTCTCCCCCGAGGGGGCCAGGGGACGTGCGTTACGTAGTTTGAGGAAAAAAAGCTGTAACTTGGTTAAAATGTCCTTAATATGCGCGCGCTGAGTTGTTTCGAGACTCGAGTATTCTCGAACGTGCACGCCCGTAGGCACCGGCGCCGACGACCCCGCTTATATAATTTAATTACACGACGCTAAATTGCCGCATAACCGAATCGCCGTCGCCCGTGAAAACGCAGTAATTATTGTAAAATAAATCTGTACCGCCCGTACGCTGTCGTCGTTTCGATGGAACGACTCAACGTGTCGATTAAATTAACGGCGACTGAACAACTGAAAATGACATCACCGAGGTGAAACGTTCATTACGTAAAGTATCACGATGCTTCGAAATCCATGCAATTAAACAAGAAGCAATTATATTTTACAGGTACACCGTCGTTCAGAAGTTCGAATGCAGTCACCAAATTTTTGTGCATCGCTGAGAATACTCGAATATGACTAAATGATCAATGCACTACAGGTTCCGTCCTCAGGGTGGCGAAATTTATTGTTATACAGCTGAGTGACTCGTCTTTCATGCACAGCGATCTGTTTTCTATTAGGTTTATAATACGTTCGCTGAGATTTTGTTATTATCGAAAGGCATTTATATATTTGGCAGTGAAGCGCTTGCATCTAAATCTACTCACAAGGAAGGAACTAACAATTGGCAAAGACGCGTTAATCTTCAACGTATTGACTTTTGCAGAAACTGTTTACTTAAATAAATTCAGTATTCAAAAACACGGATTTCACCAATTTGCACTTTTGTTCTACAACGAACAGTTTTCGAGGCATTTCGTCAAATATGTTTTTCACCCTCAACTTTAGCGACTATTTTCACCCCCTAGATATGAAACTTTGCCGCTAAAAAAATACGTGTCGAATATTTTTTCAGGTACTACATTATATCCACGGTTCATACAAATCGACAGAAACACTTGGTTAAGATTCCTTGTAAGACTTTAAAAGCCTTTCAATTACCATGGCCGCTAAGTTTCTATATAGAGTCCACATGCACATTTAATCTCTTATTCCTTTGTTCTCCATAGTAATAGACGTAGTAATAGTAATCTTGGTAAGTACGCAACGACTTGCCTCTCTAAATTGTGATTATGTCCATGCTGAACAGTAACACACTTACACAGGATTGACACTTTTCAGATGTATCATTTAGCCAAAGATACCATTTAATCCTCACATATGTACATAACTTGTAATACAGGTATACCTCTACAGGTTTACCCCGATGCTGAAAGGAAAAGAGAACCAGGAGGAGCCAAAGTTTTATAGGGAGAAAAACCGTATTGTTTTGGGGTATATTCGTTCTGTATAAAAACGTACAAAGTTTGCAATTTTTAGCTAATACAGTGTGGCAGTCAAAGTGTTAAAAAAGATGGGTATGTCGCCCCACACCTGACACTCTTCGGTACAAAATTTCACCTGACAGACGTCGGGTTAAAAAAATTCCCTGAAAACGTAACAAAAGAATAAATTTCTGACGTGCATATTATCTCTACAAAATTCATGAGAATCCTCACTACTGTAGGATGTACAGAAACTTTTGACCGATAATGTACGCGCCTCTTGCGTGGGACAGCTTTCACGCACTTAAAGAAACGACCTTCTGTAATCGTTATTCTTCCTCGATAAGTTTTATTACCTTCATCTCTCTTCTATTATCCGTTCTCATCGCGCAGCTAATGTTACCTAACAAGCTTCCAGCTAATCCCTTTGAATTCTGATTTCTTTTCACGGAAAATTTTCCCTCGGTGTCTATCGTTCTTTAGCCGATCCGCTCTATAATTCTCTGTCTCTCTCTCTTCCTCGCTTTGTTCCCTCCGGTTCAGCTCACTGCTCGTCCTCTTTCATTTTCTGTCTAACCCTTTCCGCTCACCCTCACCCGTGGGTCCCTTTGTCTTTCCCTTTACACGGCCGCGGCCATGATTACATTTGTTTGCGGTGGACCACAAAATTTTAGCAAAGCAAGAGCTCTCGGCGGATTCGTTGGCCAACTATTGTGAAAACTGCGACCGCCAAATAACGCCGGGGTCTATCCGTTGAATTCGTTGTTGAAAATATCCTTAACCCTTGTGCGCCGCTCGAAAAATTGTTACCTTGGAGTCGTTCTTGACAATTTGATTTGATGTTAAAATTCGAACTATGGATTGGTAACTAAATTCTCGGGACCCTCGAGATGTTTAGAATGAAACCGTTTAGTAAAATTCTTGAAATAATTTTGTATTCAAGTTATCTGCGTTTGAACTCAGAATAATTTTTGGTGACAGGTCTGATAATTTTTTGACTAGGTGACACTGGCGTTGGAAGAATTATGAGCCGAAGAAATTCGGCGGATGGCGAATTTAGTTATCAACCTGATAAAATAAATGTATTAATCTACTTGATTGTAATATAATTTAATAAATATAAACTACAATTTGTTTATACATTTATCGTAAATAATGACAGAGTATGTTCTCGGCATGTGGACTATTTGCATACAAAACCAAGTGTGCTTGTTTTTTCATCGGTTGTAAAAAGACATACAGTAGAGAGAAATCTCTTAACGCATTTCGTGTCAAAGTGGAAAATTTCGCCACTAACCAGACACTGGAATATTGTTTTTTGTTAATATATGCGGTTAGGTATGTACAAATATTTTTCTGTTTGATATTACACACGTCATGTACACTACCACTGTTACATAAATGTTGCTCAACAGTTGATAAGCGTTGATAGTTATTTAATCAAATTAAAATTAATGTGAGTCCCACCGATGGCGCACATCGCACGACATGTGTTGATATGCACAACTTGCTTTTTTATTAGTTAACGTAATGTAGATAATTTCTATATTTATTTTTATATTTCTACTTTTTAAAATGAGTATCGTCCATATATTTTCCGTTGATTCAATTAGAACGAGTCGTAGAATTGAATTAGAAGGCATAGATTAACGATTTATTCATCGATTACATTTTTAATGTACGTTTTAAATAATAGGGTTAAACCCTTCACTATACGATGGGTAAAATTACATTGTAACCATAGAAGTGAAGAAAAGTAGATTTCGAGGGAAAAAGTCATGTAAGTAGATCATCCCTAATAAACAATCACGGAAACTACGTAAAAGGAACCTTAACTTTGTCTTCGCGCGAACGAAGTTTCCGTATTGTCTCTGAAGACAGTTGTATTAATTTCTCGGCAATTCAATACGCAAGATTTCGGTTTGAGCATTTCACGATGCTCCCGCAAAAACTGTTCCTTTCGGAAATCAAATTATCTCGACTCGAAAGTTTCCAAGTTTCAAGAATCCCTCTCGGCTTTCCAGTAACGAAGGTTCCAGCTCCAAGTGAGGTTAATTAGCGGACAGAGGATAGTGTAACAGAGCAAACTGTGCCAGAACGATTTCTGCGCGAGCACCCGCGAACATGGAATATTGAAAACGAATCTCACTAATTCATCAAGAATTCCTCAAGCTTCTCCAAATTTATTTTACAACCATTTGCCGTTAGTACGAAAATGAATGACATTCAAATCAACGTGTACAGAATTTGAATGTAATCCATTGCTGAAAACAATCGGAGAATTATATTTTAACGATACAAGAAATATTAAAAATAAAAGAATCACTGTATTTTATTCATTATTATTAATATTTTAAGACTTCAAGATGAATTAATATCTTGTTAATTAATTATTATTAATATTTTAAGACATTCAAATGATTTAATATTTTATTAATATTTTAATGGTTTTAAATGAAAATCTTGAAAGTTTCAGTATACACACAGGATTTTTGTGAATCGATTAATTTACGAATTTGTGGCCCCATATTAATGTATTATAGTCTGGATTAAATATTGAGGATCAGCCGTCTTCGTTTGGGAATATTTTTCTTTAAATGGAAGTGGAGTTTTTGCAAAAATTAAGGAAGTTTTCAACGGAGAAGAATGTACAGAAATATTAGATGAATGTGCATCATTGTCGATTTTATCGTCCAACAAATCAACACCCCCAAACTTCTACAAATATTACTGATTGATAATAATTATACTGATTGATAACCCGATAAATCGTCAAACGTGAACCTTATCGATTAGGTACATAAAACGTGAATACTTCAATGCATACAACGTTTCGTAATAAATAGTATTTATTTTAAATACTACTTAAATAGTATAAATAGTATTTATTTTAAATACTACTTAATATTAATAGCATTTAAAATAAATACTATTTAATAAACCTATAATATTATGTGGATGCAGATTAAATGTCAGATTCTCTACTGTATAATTAAAATGATACAATTCATACTAAATGTATCGAATCAGAATAACATCTATCAGCATTAATACACCTTCCTAAATTATTTTCCATGGAGGAAAAACTAGTTCGGAAACGTCTTTGATATTTCGTCGGTTCTTTAGGAGAATCCTGCTATGTACACAACGTGTACACAAACTTTTGAACAGTAGTGTACGTTTACGTGCAAACACCATCGGGGTCGTTCGTGTCGCGAAAACCGAAGCCATCACGCACCGGACCTCCAACGACTTCGAGCCGAAGTTGCAAACTGGGGATTGCATCCCCGTTGCGGTCTGCGCCAACTACCGATTTAATTGCAACTAATGCCTCGTGTTCACGCCGAAATTTAATACCGATATCGTGATTACACGAACGCCGCATGTTGCGTACACTGTTCCTCTCAAACGTTTCGAATATTGTCACGAACTCCTTACGTGTTGACTTAAACATTGGCGCAAGCAAACGTAAGAGGATAACATTCACAACTCCGATATGCATTCATCTATAGGGAAACTATTGTCGTCACATTATGTCCTCCTCGAAATCCTTCAACTCTTGTCTGAAATGTTTTTCGATGTCACTAATAATCTTATAGCGTACTGTAGGAGTGCGAGAATACACATTGGTATTTGTTACTATACAGCTGTTACAAAAATTAACACTAGAATTTGAAAAAATACATTGCTTTTTAATATATCTTTTAAATAAATAATTTTGTTTAATCTGCTCATACTAAATGAATTCTCCATTTAAAAATACACAATCTGTACATGCAAAATTTTTTGCTACGACCAATAGTTTTCAGGATATTTGACAAAACGTGTATTTCATCCCCAACTTCAGGGGCTGTGTTCGCCTCTACAAAGTGGATGTCAGCAGATATAAAAAAATACGTGTCAAATATTTTTCTGAGTATTATATCATACTGAAATTCCATTCCAGTTTGTGTCGATAATTCTGACTGGAACACTCTGTGGAATGCAAACGCTGCGTGGCGATGCATGCAGTAACGTGACCTCTGCATTTCCTAACACCGACTGTTTGTTTCAGGAGTATGAATGAGAAACGAATAAGAAACAGAGACTGATGAGCAGCGTGTTTGTTGTGTGAAATAAGAGCAGAGTGGTTTCGAGAGACAGAGACGTAGCAGCGTAGACTTATATGGATGTTATTATAATATTTTTCTTACTTAAACATATTTTCATTTTTTAAACTACACTTGCCGAGACTTCATCACGGGAACAACTGCCACCCCCACAATACTGTATTCACTCTCGCTCAAATACACAAATAAAACACCCCCTATAAACTTATTTCATTCTATTTAATTTTTAAATTCATCCCCGAATTGTTTCCACATATTCAGTCAGCTCCTGTATATCCACTGGTGCACAAATACATAAATACATCAGTAACATTTTATTTCATCACTCCAAATGGACAAACCAAGCAAAAATGAATAAAAAAAAAATGCTGATGTGTATCGAAAGCTAGGTGAAAATATATCCCCGTATACGGTGCCTCGGGTTAAATACTTAAAACAATTGCTAATATAAATAATGACCACGCGCGCATTCAGGGGAGCATGCGAAATTCAGCGGCGTTGAATACGGACGAAATAAAATATTCCCGTGCTTAATCTTCGCTCAACAACGAAGTCAGGTGAACTCGATAGCGAGCGTATTAATGTCCGGTATTAAAACGTTACCCTCGTGACTCAGCCGAAAAGCGACGCGACATTTTTCAACGAACGACGCGGCATGGTTAATCCCGCTCGTAAAAAGTTCGCGTCTGACTTATGGCGGATCCACATCACTGGCGGGCCGGTGCTGCTCATAATCATGAACCACGGTCATCCGTTCGATCCAGGGACTATCTTTGACAGGGACTTGCCATAATTCAATTTGCAGACGATGCGCCCAACGGCAACTCCCGAAGTAGTCGTCTCAGATGTTAATGAGGTCTTGCATATAGATAGATCATGTTATTACGAGTCCTCCTGCACAAGGTGTCCCAGCTTGTCTGTTACAAGCTCATATTCCCTAACTTATTGAAGGTAGAAACAATGCTTTATATGGAAGTGACATGGTATGAGGGGGGCACATCTTTTGGCGATGGCGAATTTTTTTTACATTATTTTATTTCGTTTCTTTAACACGTTCCCTGCCACAGTAGAAAATTCCGTAACTAGACAGACGCGCGAAAATGTCTATTTATTAGTACATATGGTTGATTGTACAAATATTTACATACTTGATATTACACTTTCTATTTCTACCATCATTTTAACGTGAATGTTACTACATATAATAATTTCATAAGGGTTGGTAGATATGTGATCAAATTAAAATCGATGCGTGTACCGAAAACGGTACACGTGGCAGGGAACGTGTTAAATGTAACTTTTGTTCAGATTATTTCATAATGCTTTTTAAGACGAATTCATTAACCTTTGATGTATATACCCGATTTCGAGTGGTTTTCGAGATATTGCACCTACAAATTGACTGATTCTCAACGAAAGAAATTCAGCTGAATAGAAAATACCAGTACTGGTCTTGCTTGCGCCTTAAGTTCCACGTATTAGACATTGCCTCTTGAAACAGACACGAAGGGTCTGCACCAGGAACGACATACCCAAACTCTCTACAACAGTTTGCTTTTACTGAATGTAGATCAGTAAAAAAAAGGAAAGGAGACAATAGTTTGAACAACAGAATGATTTCAGGGAGTCATGTTAGTCGATTCAACTTGCACAGAGAAATTTGTAGTAATATAATCTATCAACGCGCAAGGTCTCATTAAAATCAGGGACGACCAGTTCGAGAACTATGCCTGTAAGTACGCTCGGTTCGTCCAGAAATCAGGGTCTATGGCGGTGTTTGCGTTTCAGCCGGCGGATGTACAGACACACACAAAGACGCAAGCAGAAACTGCCGTTTGCGGGGCCGGCGGTGCGCGTTGTTGCGCGATAATGGAATGCACGACCATTGTATATCGGTTTGGAATCGAGCAATCGAAAATCAGGAATTGCCAGACCCTCCAGCCACGACACGGCTAAGCCAGAATCGCTATTGGAACGCCGCGCACTGCCAGCACTACGTGTCTTATACGCTTCCCCATCGGAATTGGATTCTTCTATTTCATTTGAAATTGCTTTTAGAAGTTCGTCGGACAGACCACGAATATCTCTGACACGCTTCTTGATAAAGCGGACGTCCAGGTGTACTATCGGTGCTAAAAGGACTGTGGTCTTCCGTATCCCAAATACGTTTTCTAACGTTTACGTTCAGTCTGTTGAGTTTAGACCGGCGTGGTCTGTCAAGGGGACCGTTAACAGAGGGTTTAAAATGATTACATATTCCTTTTAGAGAACTCCGCGCAGAAGCTGCTACAATGGAGACTCTTAGTCGATAAGAAAAGCAATCAGGATTTTCTCGTTTCGTGAAACATAGACTTCTTATGATTTCTGTGCAGTCTAACACTGTATAATGTATTCATGCTAGTAATCTAGATTATTGTGTAGTCTTCCCATCAGTTAAAATAATTGTACAGGTGATGTTATAGATAATGGAGAACTGTTCTTAGTTCTTGCAATATTTATAATAAAGTTACTTTTTTCGGGCACTAGCTAAGATTCGTGGATTGGAACGTTGCATTAATCTCAATCTTAAGAGGTTAACCCTTAACTTCATGAACCCCCTTGCTGCGAATGGACATCTGTGTTAACCGTGTTTAGTGCGGTATTAGGGTCTTTTTTGGCCCATCGCGTCTTATTTAAGAAACTTTCGCAACGATGACATTATAATACATGCGACTGGTTGTTCCTATGTTCCTTAGTCCTCTCATTATATTATAAAATTGAAAATATAAGGTCCATATATTTCAGGCATTTTTAACTCAAAGACCATGAGTGTATGACCGAATGGAAAAACGCACTAGGGTTAAATAAACGTCTCCAAAAACTATACCGGACTAATTTCCATACGAATCTAACAATTCATGTACGACAGCCTAATAATTGCCACCGGTTGAACGGTACGAGATCAGTCTTCTGAAGATCGAAACACTCGATACACGAGAGAAGCAGAATAACTGGGTTCGTTCTAAGCGTCGATCGTCTCTTCAGGATCCTCCTGTTGGCCATTCAGCCGACTGTATTCTGTAGTCGCCTAAAAGCGGTTCCGTCGGCAGGGTGAAAGAGCCTGAGCAAACCTCTCCTCTCGATCGCTAGCGTATCTTCAATTCGTAATCAGACTGGATTTGTCCTCCGTTTCCTCTGCTGGAGGTTCTGGTTGGAACGAGGAGCACACGAGTCTCTTATAAATAAGGCAGAACGAGTCGAGTAGACGACAGCTGGTGAACTTCTGAACAGACGGCGCTGCGAAGACTTTGGGAGTTCCTCGGGGTTGGACGCACCAGCTCTGCAACCTTGAAGAGGAGCATCCTAGCCGAAACGGAACAATAGACGCTGCCTATTTCAAAGAACAGAGCGTTATACAAATAAATAAATCTCTTCCTACAACTCGTGCAACTTTGTAATGTTAAGATATTGACAACTAAATTCACGACCCTCGAATGTTTTTGTATGAAAATGTTTATTAACCATCATAGGACCGTGCTCTAAACCTAACGTTACCCCTCTATAACCGGAATTTGTTTGCGTATGACAGAAATGTTACATCAGGTAAAGGATAAAGACTGATCAAGGGATATAAATATAATAATAGACGAATACACTGCATGGTGGCAATAAAGTGATGGAAATATAATTGTAGATAGTAATAAACAAACGAAAGGAAACTTAAAAGATATAAATACGTAGGAAGGTAACTTCCAAGTCCCATGGCGCTGTAGAAGGTTAAAAACCGTGAGGGGTACAGAATTACCCCATTCCTTCTTTGTGCATTTCTGGGCTAAACAATATTTAACTAAATTTATTTGAACAGCTGTTTAAATAAATGTAGTTACACACTGTATTTAATTTAACAGGCTTAGATAGTAATTTAGTAAATTGTAATTTATTTAACAGACTTAGACGAGTGATGTCTGAAAATCAACCGCATTGTACCAGTTTTTGTGAGAGAACGGTTCATTTAGAACACCCGGCTCCTTTAAAACTTCTTATCCTCCTGTTGAGTAGAACATCTGTAGTTAAACAAAAAATTTACCGTCATTATGAGGTCAGACGATATCTCGTGGCATCGCTTCACAATTTCCATCGATGACGTGTATATTCGCCGCTAAAAGCCGTGACCATACCTTTTTTACACCCCGTAGGTATGTAGCGCGCGTAGAAGAGTCATTTATCAAGCGGGGGATGTCGATTCGGGTGGCTTAACGGTGCAGTTTTGTATAGTGCACCGTTAAAGGAGGGAAGGTAATCCTTTTTAGCACGTTTGTCAAGGAATTTTCCGTGGCCCAATCGTATCGGGGTCCCTTAAAAGGAAGTTCCCTCTTCCGAGCCACGCCACCTGCAAAGGTAATTCTCTTAAGGACCTCCTACGTTCATAAATCTTGCCCGTGCAGTCCTGTGCGTGGCTGTGTGAACGTTTGCATCCGAGTAAAAGGGCCAGGCTACGAGCAGCTAAAGGAAGATCGAATATCTTCCTGAATAATACACGCGGCGGACGCTGCTTTCTTCTTGTTAAATCAGGAAACGCGCAGGGAAATATTTTCCATAAGAATAGCAGCAGCTTCACTTCGAGGATACTTTCGCATACACACGAACTTACTTAAAGTAGTTTTCCCTTCTTTATACGCGTCAGCGCTGCTTCGAGGAACAGCCGTGCAGTCGTCGACGTTCCATTCGATGAAACTTGTAATATTTTAGGAAAATATGCAACGTTACAAGGGGAAGGTTTCCTTTTTTTTTTAATTCGTAAAGTGTATGAGCGGAGCTGGATAAAATTTAAGGGAGAAAAATTTCACTACCGATTCTATTGAGAAAATATGTATACTGTATTTGTCCAATAAGACAACAGCCTTAAACCTCTGTAAATATTATCGATTGGAGATGTGTTGAAAATAATGGCCATGATTAGAGAAATCGTCTAACGTGAACCTCATCGATTAGGTACATGAGACGTGGATACTTCAATGAAAATAACGTTTCATAATAAATAATATTTATTTGAAATACTATTTAAATAATATAAATAGTATTTAGTTTAAATACTACTACTATTTAATAAGCTTCTAATATTAGGTTGATGCAGATAAAATGTCAGATTCTTCACTGTATAATTAATATGCTACAATTCATAGTAAATGTATTTAAGAGGAATAACGTGTCAGCACTAATACGCCTCCGTGAATAATTTTCCACCTTCAACATACTATTTCGTAAAACTCCAGGATATTTTCGTCGATTCATTAAGAGAAACGAGGACAAACTTTAAAGGAGAAAAATTTTAAGTTCGTTTTTAAATAATAAATGCTACACGTTATAATATAATTTCAGTTCGTTGAAATAGAAGAAAATGTTGCTGGAAATAAAATATTTTTATTTAGACAGTGTGAAGCACGAAATAATAAAACGTACAGTTTGAAAATAATAATTTGATGAAGGCATAAATATTTTTATTTACTTTTAGCAACGTGCATTGTTCAAAATTTTCAGTTAAACTTCGCTATATACATTGATTGTGAATTGAAAATAAATTCAAGTAAATAAAATATCGCAAATAAAATTGTCGTTGATTATTACCATCCAAATAAAATGTCACTTTAAATGTTATCTTTTAAACTTCCAATAGCTGCAATACTGTTTGTTTTTCAGAATTGGAAATAAAATAAACTGCTCATTATCTAAAACGTATATTTGCCTGCTTTGGAGACCCAGCTGTGATCTCAAGGCTGCAATAATTGAATTCGTTAAAAGATTCTATCGATACGTAAAAATCAATTTGAAAGAAAGTTTCTCATGGTCGGGCGCATAAAAATTGAACAAATGGGGTAAAAGATTAATAGGAACGATGAAACGTGTTATAGACATGGATACTCTTTTGGTTCCTAAAAAACCGAATATGAAGAATTCGAGAAATTTCGACGAGAATTATTTTACAAGGGTCCCCCGAAATATGACAGTCGGCATGTTATGAATCCGACCGGAGAGTCGTGAAATATGGTAGCTCCGATTTCCTCAATCACGCGAGTGAGATAGCTGTGATTTTTAAATCGCACGGACTTTCTAAAGCGATGACATTTTTTAAATTATTCGTATCGATTTCGCATAAATTGACCCACACGTACGTCGATAATAAATTATGATCGATATTGCTTTGACATACTTTCCATTTTTTTCAACGAATGTGCACTCTTTCGTTCTCTTTATACACGTCGGTTCATATAAAGTTTTTACATGATGTTTTATCGGAAACTAATAACGAAAGAGATAAATAATCTTTTACCTTTTGAAGTTCAATGGGGTACATTAAATGAAACGCTATATAATTTTTGCATTTTTCATTAACTCAGTATTAAAAGACAACATTTATTCGACGAAGTTTATCGTGTGAAACATAATTTAGAAGATACAAAATACTTATAATTTGCAGTATAAACCTTAACCCTTTCAAGAACAATCGAAAATTAATTAAATTCATTCAGTATGAACTAATAGCTATTGAACAAAAACGAAATAAAGCAATAAATTATATAAAATACTTTTATGGCTATTAGGCGTTCTATCATTGAAAACTTAACGTCTTCAATGACACGTGAAAATAAATTATATTTATTCAGTACATGTTAATAGCTACTAAAGAAAAAACACGGAAATAAAGAATTGTAAAAGTACAGGTCTACTGTCCACTTCCCTTGTAAATAATTACTATAGTTTAGACAATAAGAATGTACAAAAATTCATGAATGTACAGTAAATGTATATGAATATATCTGCAAAGATTTACAAGGATGTGTTGTTTAGTTTTTTCCGAAAAAAAGTATATCCTTGAAACAGACCGGAAAAAGAGAATGCCCGCTTATGAAAACTTTAACACGATAAATGTCACAGTGAATACAGCCATATCTAGTCAGACATGTTATAACTTCATGTTTTCGATAGAAATTGTAAAGTAAACAAAATTGTACTTATTTAATCTCATAATTTGTAGTCTATATTATTATTGCGACATTGATGTTTGTCAGAATTTTATCAAGATTAATTGAATTAAACCTGTGATGTAGGTCACCGGTGACTTCCACGGCACTGCGCGTGTTAAGCTTTCAACGTAAATGCAGAAATTTGTCCAGCACTCTGCTAAAAAGAATTGAAAGGGTGGCCACCCCTAGAAACGTAAAATCGAGCCGAGACACACGATAAAAGATTTAATCTATATCTTTGCTAGTTCTCAAGAAAACAGTTTTGTAAATCTTTATCTGAACCACCCTGTCCGGCAAGAGACTTTATGGGCTAAAGGAACTGCGTAATTGCAAGGCTCCATGTTCGTGAAACACTTTAACCACGACAGGTTTTGATTGGAAAGCATTTGCGAAAGCTGCTTAAAGAAATTCCGCAGCCGGTTCCCCGTCTCCGGATGGACTTGTTCTTACGGATTCTGTTTATTTCCAGAAGATTACACCGTTGCACGTTTTCAATGGAAACGGCCGCGTTGCTATTCGTTGTGCAAGCCGCTTAAGATAAGCTCGAAATTGAATGGAGCAAGATAAAACAGAGTATCCAACCAGATCAAGAAACCGTTAAGTGTACTCCTGTCTTAATAAACTTCACGAAGGCTAACGAAGTTAAAAGACGTTCTCCGAGGAAATCGTATCGAACGAAATGAAAGTGCGACACTCGTCACGTAACACTTTTTGAATTAAAATATTCCTTAATACAGGGTGTATTTTAAGTAGAAGCGAAAATAAAATAGAGCTGAGCCTCTGGATGAATTTTCAAAGGCGCATAATTCGAGAACGATTCACCCGAGAGTATACAGTCAGTTAAAAAAGACTCCGTATACAGACCAAACGTTTCTCTATCAATTTATTTGTCTACTGTGTTGTTTATTGAGCAATTGTAAACGTTGTATAAACTTTTATACGACTTCCCACACCAAACAAGTACAAATGTCAGTGGAACACATCATCCTACACTGCAGGAAATACTACCCCCATTGACAGCAGTTCAACATAAGGCCCACTTTAAAAGACAATTTAAAAGACAAAGAAGCATTACAAAGACTGCCACACTATTTAAAGCACACCAAACCGTACAACAAAATGTGAACCTTACCTCTTACGTATGTCGCTAACAACCCACAGAAGCGGTTGATGCGACGTTGAATAATACACATAAAAAAAAAAGTTCAAAGTGAAACAAAAACTTGAAACTGAGTTAGAATTCGAAGTTTCAGTTTCTCCGGCTACGAAGTTCATCGTCGAGGGGATGATTGTCGAAATGTTAATTTGTACTTGGAATTTCCTGATTCACGCGGAGTTCCGTTGTTCCCGGAAGTATTGATTAGCGCCATCGAGGGTCCAGCCCGAGGTAAAAGATTAGGATCGGCTGGAACGTGCGGTGTACTTTAACGAACCGCGTGGAGCCGGTCATCTTTAATTCAAGCGACGATCAAACACGGTCCATCTCCTTCGTTCCAGCTCTTTGATCTTTTCCACGTTGATTTTCTCGTGGACCCACGAACTCGAACGGCCATGGCCGACCGATGCGGGCTTTCGTTTTCATCCTCCGTCCTCGGAATCGATGGAACTCGCCCGATAAAAATCTATGAATTTCTCCGGACCGGCGAGCCTCCGACACGGTGGTTCGCCAGAGCACAAAAAAAAGAAAAAGAAATGCGAGCGTGTTGTGGACGAAATGTAGGTCGTTTCGTCGAGTTTCGCGGAAAATAAAGTTTCGTTTGATGCGTTCACATTTTTATAGCGAACTCGATACTTTCGCGATGATACGCGGCCGCCGTTACACGAGTGCACCGTTCAATTGTTAAAGCGGCATACACACATGTTGTTGCTTACCGTGATCTTCGCTTCGAATGGTCAGGCATCACGGCGATGTCATACAAATATAAAGCCCTGTCTGTAACAGCAAATGACTTGCAACATTTATTGCAAGAGTTGATGTCAGCGGGGTGTAGACACGCCCAAGAGTGAAGCCAACAAGTCCGGTTTGCATGCGTCGGATGATCTCAGCGAGTTAAAACTCTTATAGCGTAAACGCCTGGCAATCCTCTCGCTGGCAGTTTAGCTTTGTTTCCAAACGTACTGTAAATCAGATTTCTCTTACAATTACTTGCTGGCAATAATTTGCGGAAAAAATTGCCGTAATGTAGACAGTCATGCAAGTTTATCGCGCAATAAATGTTGCAAGTTGTTTGCTCATGTAAACGGGGCTTAAGAGTATGTGGGAGAACTGGGTTGTGGGTTGTTTTGATTGAGATGGCTCCAAGAGTGGTTGGTTTACGTTGCTTGAGGGTAATTTGGGACAGACTGTCGTCGTTGCACTTGGTTTTCGAACTGATCTATGTATGTGGATGACATGATGTTCAAAATGTTAAAGATGACGTGAGTGGCCTAAAGGAGAGCTTTCCATTATTCGAACGTCCCCTTTATCCCATAATATACTTTAGGGAAGTTTTAACACTTTAACTGCCACTCCACCCACATATAGGTGACATTTAAATTCAGTTGATATTTATCGAAACAAGGATAATATTAGTAAAATATTTAAGAAGTAATAGAACTAGTAAGAAGTATAAATAAATGCTAGCTTTATTAAATAAATAAAAATATTATTTCAGATTACTTTCACGTTGTATCGAAGTCTAGAATGTGGTGCCATTTTCAGCCTACACAGTATAGTAATCAACGTGTTATTGACGTGTTTGGAGTACACCAGAGCGTTAAGGAAATCTGTTTAGTCTTAAAAAATGTATTCTGTAGAGATATGAACGCGCTTTTCGTTGAAAAAAGGGACAGTTGAATATCATTTTAACAATTTACCTACCTTTTAGCTACCAGCGTCCATCGATCAGAAATTGATTGATTGTAAGTTTCTATTGTGATTGAAACAATAATAACAATGATTCTGGTGATGTAGACAACAAGGAACATCCTAAATTTATTTAAAACTTGTAGCAACCCATTAGTACCAGAATAAATCAGTAGTGAATCTGTCAGCACAGTTATTAGCCAGAATTTTATGAACATCAGTAATTGTTTATTTCGATAATTTTACGAGCATTCAAAGTGTCAAATATGCTATTTCGTTGAATTTTAAATCAACAGGAGAATTTCAATTGTGTTACGAAAGATTAAATCTTGTGCCAGATAATGCGTATCTACGACATCACGTAATTGGTATCCACAATGTTTATGGGTTCATTATTTTATCAGATTCTAATAAATTTGCGGATACCTGTGTCGCATGACATCCACTCCCCACGAACAATTTATCGAAGTTCACATTATGAGCACGTATGCACATACAAATTTAGTGCAAGCATTTGTTCATGTTAACATAAAATGTAAATTAATTGGAGGAAAACAAACGAAACAACGGTATATTTTTCCTTTGCTCTTTATTATTACTATAATTTCGGTAATTCGTCGATCATTCAACGGACATTAGATCTATTTGACGTTTGTTAAGTGGGCTATTCAACGTTGACATCGGTGACGATTGAAGACAAGCCATCGGCGTTCTTGCTATTATGACGGATCGATTATTCCTAATCAACCTTACCCACCTCGGGGACATGAAACTACTCGTAACTGCGACCAAGAAATTCCACGCAACTTGACGGAGCACTTAAGCTAAACGTGTAGCAGTTAGCATCATGACGTCCCTATCAGGGATATCCTGCAAACGAGAACCTGAATCAGGAAGGACGGTTCAGCTACTGCTAACGGGAGCAGATGTAGCTCGCACCTAAGAGAAACGGTGTTCGACTCGATTAAAGTCAGATTAAAAACAATCTAATATTTTCGATCGATATTACGACAGAGGAGGAAAACCATAAGTGTGTACACTGAACTGTGAATAACTTTCAGTTGTTTCTATTTTTGCATAAAATTTCACTAGGTAATTATTCTAATAGCATAGAAGTGATAGGCAGATGCATACACATGTTGTCCTATTTTAATTTACAAATACATATATGTATATATGTACATTTTGCAAACCACGTCAAATAGAACAAAAAAATAGCTTTCAAGGAGGTTACAGAAGTTTTAAACAAATATCAAAACATGCAGACGCAAATTTAGTGGATAGAGAGAATAAGAAAACATTTTAAGGTCATTTTCAATTTTTTTAGAGATAACATATTGTGTATGACTTTCTTATCACTATGACGGCCGCAAAAATTTTGCAAATACTAATTATCTTTGAGCATTTTTGCAAGAATCTTCAAGTAGCAAAACATTCTACATGATTCCGTTTATATTGAATATTCTATAATTTCCACATTATTAGTACCTGAATGTTTATTTGTCATCAGTGATAGATATGTTTATCTATTTATTTCACAAGTGTTTCATTTAAGTTAATAGAAATCGCGTGTACGTGACAGCGGCCGTCAAACTGTTAAGTCAAAGTCACTTTTTGGTCAGGTTGGTATCAATGCAAAAAAGAGAAACTTTCACAAAACATGCACGTGTGTATGGTTTATTATTAAAAAAAGTACAATAACAGATTGTAAGAAAAATTGAACTCACTCACACTGCTACGTTAGAAGGAAGAAGCTTGCAGTACATGCAAGCATAGAAAAAATATGCTTGAAATTTGATTCCATGATGTATGAAAACAGATAATTGGATTCATACACGTGCAGAAGAA
This sequence comes from Macropis europaea, assembly GCA_916610135.2. Taxonomy (NCBI): domain Eukaryota; kingdom Metazoa; phylum Arthropoda; class Insecta; order Hymenoptera; family Melittidae; genus Macropis; species Macropis europaea. Next base: position 14,689,826 of record OU744345.1, on the reverse strand, counting down.
GCATCAGCACAGTTACCTGACGGATTATCCTACAATATTCTGTGCATGCAAATCGAAAGGTGAAAGAGTTGATAGAATTCTCTACACAAGACAGCTGTTGCATGGATAGGACACACACCAATCGCACACCAGGCTGATCTTGTACGACCAGTGAAAAAAGGTGGAAAACATGCATTCCGCATAAAACAGCATTCTGTCGAGCGAACGTAGGTCGATCGAGAGGAACGTCCGTCGAAGTTTTCACAAAGGAGCGTTCCTGAGGGAGTTCCAGAGAAAATAGTGGGCCTAGTTATCCCGCTGATGGTCCTGTAGCGATTAAATATGCATGACCGGCCACCAGTGGACCGCGAACGAACCGGAGAATTGTAAATCAGGAAAGGGTCGATGCGCAACTTTCCCCGGGAGAAGTAACTGAAAACAAATAGAGCTGGAAGGGCGTGAATGTCTGAGTGCTGGAGTCGGAGGACACGAGCGCCCGAGCGTGCGCGCGCGCGCGCGCGTGTTTGCATGGGAATCGTTGCTCGGGGTGCCAGCAGCAGGAACACGCCAACTGCGACACTTCCGTGGAACTTTCTAACGAACCGACCGTGAGTTTCCAGCGCTATCGATGTAAATCAGGGACGACGTTATAATTTAATCCAGCGAGACGCGACGATGGGCTCGTCCATCGGTCAATACCTTTCGGGCTTTCGCGGACTGGTGTCCTGTAATTATTATTGTTGGGTCATCCCTGAGTGCAGGGCGGAGGGAAAATGAAGTAACGCTTTTTAAAGGGTTATCCTACTGTGATCAGTAGACTGCAGATGTTTATGCAATTTAATACCGTGGATTACGGTTATTTGGGATACATCGGGACTAGCGTCCTTCGGCCCGATTAAGCGGCTGTCCCAAGTAAATACAGTAATTAAAATGATATAAAGGGAACAAACTATAGCTTAAATGGGCAATGCAGTGTTTATTTAAATATTTTTAGAATAAATGAGAGCCAAATATCTAATATGTATATAGATATTCTTCATGCAGAACTTTCTGTTTTCATTCTTTGACGATAACCATCAATATCATTAATGGACTGTCCGCGAATGCGCACGTTGTCCTTAAAGTCCTCCTAAAAAATTCAATTAAAGCAAAATGCACAACATACTAGGAAAAATAACTGACACAGAAGGATAAATTACTGTGCGAGGTGCAAAATTCCCATATGTTTGAAATGTGCCTCTACAATTTGTCCAAAATGCCTTTAGTAATACTTCGTTTACTTCTATTGTTAATATATGAATGTGATTTTTATTGAAAATTTCAGGAGTGCGAACCAGGGACCTACTAATCGTACTTAACTAACAAATTTTGGATAGTAGTACTTACGGGTTAATAACTTAGCAAAATAAAAATTGCATATTTGAAACATTTCGTTGAAGTTTCATTTATATACTTAATAATATTATAACTTCTTCGAAGCATTCAATTTTCTTTTGAAAATTTTGTACAGCGTGTTCTATAAATATATGTCAGTGTTTCAGAGGCATACGCATGCCATAGTTCCTTCAGATGAATCATCAGACTGCATGCCATAGTTCCTTCAGATGAATCATCAGACTGCATGCCATAGTTCCTTCAGATGAATCATCAGACTGCATGTTTATGCAATTTTACAAACATCGAAACACGAGAAAGATGTACCTTCAAGAACGCAACGAAAAAAAGGCACATTTTCAGAACATTTAAAGTACATAGTACAGTTTGGACAATGTTTCATGTATTTAACTGCATAGGATTCAAGTCAAGTATATCACCACGTATACTGCAATTTGAATATGATCAAGGCCATCACGAAATCCTCAAAAATATTGGGCAGGCCAAAAAGTGATGTCGGAATTCTGCAGTAGAATGCCGTTTTCATTTCAACATCTTTTGGCGAGAAGGATGGGAAGTTCTGGGAGGATGGAATTATGGAACGACCCTTAAGCATGGCAAAAGGGTATAGATCAAACTAGTCAACTGGTTTCCTATATTAAAAACAAATTATTAATGTTTCTTACCGGAAATCGACATTGCTTTTTAGCCAAGCCAATATGAATTGCATGTAAATTAAAATGTCTTTGTTTGTGACGTATCTATAAAACTGTCTATCAGATTACAGAACTTCCCGCGGCATTGATGTAGATCAGTGCGGATGTTGTAATTTAATTCAACGGAATGGAACGATGGCTCGTCTATCGATGTATCGAAGCCAGAAATTCCACGGAACGATGAACCTTCTAGTGATTGTCCGTCCCATGGACGCTGGCCGAGCGCTTTCGAGCGCATTAGCGATGTCTCGCGGGTAACGCGATCGAACTCGAATCGCTGCACGAGCGGACAGCGTTTCCGTCACGGTGAATGAATCGCGGGACGCGGAACCTGACCGCCTCGTCGATGATAAATCACTTAGTAATATTGATTTTCTCCGATAAGCCCGAATTCGAGAGTCCGGTGAATAGAATTTATCCGAATCTTACGACGAAAAGATCCGTAAAAATAAATTCTTATGATAAACACTATTGCAATACAGTATGTTCGCTAAAATATTGGAGTAGATGTTCTATCACCAAGGTCGGTAAATATATTGTTATTATACCCAACCAGTCTTCCACAGGCAGAAATCTGTTTAGGAAGAGGTTTATGATACATTCAGGGAGACTGCTATTTTTTAGAAGCATTTGTATATTTGACAGGGAACAGGGGAATTTTATGAGATGGTTGCAGAGTATTTGCTACTTTGAATTTAGTTTTTAACTGGTCATCGGTTAGAGATATTTAACCTCGTGACGGTCACGGGCTGATGTGGCTCGTCGGCGTACAGGCTTTCGAGTTGCTAAATTTTGCACGTTTTTTATTTTGAGTAACTCGGAAACAATGCATTAATCCCTTAGGTGTCCAATAAATTTGAAAAAATCGTTCAAAAATGTTCACTTTTTTACATTTCTTATCTTAGAATTGAAAGATCTTACCTTAGAATGGAAAAGTTAAGGAATTTTTTAACGAATTTTTCAAATTTATCGGACACTTAAGCGATTAATATTAAAATTTCGATATCGTTCGTTCGATCTACTGTAACAGCTGCTTTCAAGTAGATTTGTAATTGTAGCTTTTCAAGTTGGTTGCTCCGTAGAGTTCCTTTTTGCATTAAACATGTTTTCAACTATTAACCCTCTGCGCCCGAAACCATGTATAAGGAGATTCGTACTAACATGATCTATCAGCATGCAAGAGCTCATTAAAACCTGAGACGACCACTTCGAGAGCTCTCCTTGTTAGACAGCACATTGTGCAATGCCCAAGCCCTTATACGGATCGGAACTCAGTCGATCGGTTTCTGAAACTTAACAGGCAGTAAAGTAATTGCCTCTAGAACCACTCACAAGCAAGGAGATAAGACTTTAAAAGCCGTTCGATTGCCGGGTGCTCTAAGCTTCTGGATTCCACATGAGCCTTCTTCATTCTCAATAGCAATAGTAGTATCGCAAACAGCTACCATTGGACTCAGGATTTCCTCTGCACAACTGAAATATGCACAGCAAGATGGTCAAGAGTTGAAATTACAGTATGCGTAGATTGCAATGAAAGAAACATATAATTTATAAGATTTTAGTCTCTGATTCGTTGACTATGTTAAGCCACCTTATGTTTGAAAGATTTCATATTTAGGGAGGTTTAACAATATCGGATCAAAGAAACGACACAAACACCAGAAGAAATTACACATGCGCAGACAAAGACACATACAATGCTCATTTACACTCGAACGTTGTGACGAGTTATTTTTCATCGTAAATTCGCAATGTAAGGACACACACATGCGCTTACACACTCATACACACGTCTTGGTTGATATAGTCTGTACACATACACACAATTTTACATTATTTATATTGTTATAAAATTATATAAATATAATTATGTTTATATGTTATAAAATTGTATAAATATAATTATGTTTATATGTTATAAAATTATATAAATATAATTATGTTTATATAATTTTATATTATTTATTTAGTCACCAAACGCCTGAGTCAAAAGTAACCTGATGCACATATGGTTCAAGGGACTGTGAAGGTGTTAATAAAGAAATGTTTGCAGTGAAATGTGTAAGCGAACAGAATTTAACCATTCACAGTTCAACTAGTTAATGAGCAAACGAACATTTATACTTAAAAAAAATATAAGATTTTTGCACATGATCCAACCGTAATTTATTTTTCTAAAGATCGATTGTATTGGATCTGCTCAATTGTACTTTATTCGTCCAATCAAATACAGATCTGTTACTACGTTTATTTCTCCATATAATTTATATTATTTCCAGCATTAACGTATTCATTTGCCCATATGTATGTATATCTCAGAATGAGTACATTCAATTGTCCATATAATTGTCCTTAAAATTCAACTTATCGAATCGATAATTGCAGTAACGATGCTCAGAAACGATAAAACGGAATCTAACGTTTGATCGAAAAAAGTGCTCGTTGCCCTGTGAAGGGAAAAAAGGAAACGGAGGCGAATCGAGGAGAGAAATCTGCAAGAATCGAAAGCTCCTTACAGGAAGTACCTTCTCCCGATACCGTCGATGGTAGAAAACTTTCTAACGAGCACGATCTCCGACGAGCTAACCGGGGTTCCGTTAACCCATTCGCATAACAAGGTCTATAGGGAAATCTATAGGAGAATTGTAGATCGACAATTCTCGCGTGCCTCGCGAGAACAATTTTTTAAGCTTGCCGTCTTCTCCCGATGGGGATCATAAATTATGCGCACGCGTACAGTACATTACATAATTTTCTATGCGACCTTCGGAGTATAACGTAGAAATTAAAAAACTGTGTACTCAGAAAATTATCGAGAAATACAAGCAATTAGGTAAATACACCTAATTGTAAAAGCACATAAAAGCTTATATAACAGAAAATAGGTATAAACGTTAAAACAGGACAAGATTTTTGCACATGATCGAACCATAATTTACTTTTCTACAGATCACTTTTATTTGGCCTGGTCTGTTCTACTTGTTTGACCTGCTTTGTTCTACTCGCCTGATCAAACACAGACCTGTTCTACTCGCCCGAACAGCCAGGCTCTGTTCTACTTGTTTACCTACTCTTCCTACATGTTTGCCTGCTTTTCTTGAACCTTACTTAGCCTTTTATCTCCAAAGTAAGGTGACACCCCTTTGACACCACTGGATTTTTAACAAAAGCTATCAATAAATGTATTAAGTACCTCATCTACTGCAGTTCTTTATAAAAATTCATTACCCTTACATTTTCTTGATAATTATACAAAACTTAAAACGTGTCAACTTTAATTAATAACTTTTTATGATATTTGTTAGTATTTGTGGAAATATTTTGAAGACACATTTTAAGCATCTCTGTACAAAAACAATACAGAAGTTGATGATCAAACTGTGCCAATATATTCTGTGAATACAAATTGGTCAACAATATTACATAAATATAGATCAAAAGCCTTTATTGCAGAGGTACAGTACAAATAATAAATATCAAGAAACTATAGACTCGACATTGACGCATTATAACATAAAAATGATATTTAATATGCTTCTTCAGACTGTCTTCACTATTTATAATTATAACGTAAATTTTATTTTCGAATTGTTACATATTCTCGAAAGAAGAGTACCTGCATACTTCTTTTCATTCATGGCTTTTATTATAAAAATCTTCCAGCTGCCTGGAAAAAATATCAAAAAATAATTCAGTTCAATAAAACAAAAAGTGCAGCATTTTAAATTATTTATCAAAGTGTTCTCAGAACTACTAAATTGTGCATCCTAACAGATAATTCATCTAATCTCCAAAATGCCTTTCAAAAAGAACCACTTCTTTTTATTATCACTCTAAAGTAAAACGATTTTAACCCTACGTTTACATAGCATCTTTTTTTTCTTATTTCTACCTACATATAAACCACATTCGCAGAATTTGATCATTTAACTCTGAGAAACACTGTACAAATAACAATAGAAAATGATACAGAATTACACTCTCATCCAACTAGAATTCATTTTCCAGATGAATTTTATTTGACTCATGTCGAGTAGTATTATTTCTCCCACAGCACCACATGGGGATATAATAAAATGGAAAGAGATTAGAAGACATCGAGGTTCATCCCCCGTTGACTCGTTAGACGAGCAGGAACGACTTTTATACGTTATCGATATCCCGCGGTGGCCATTCAGGCGAAACAATAGGGGGACAGTGAAACGTTGTTTAAATATTGAAACACTCGGAAGGGTCGAGAGTTATTGAAGTTCCTGCGGTTGTACCATCGTCGAGGAAAAAAAAAGGAGTTTCCTTACGATATCCCGGACAAAACGGCTTTCGAGAACGACTTTTCGAACGAGACCTCGTAACCCCCTTAAAACTTCTCGACCTCACAGATTTCTTCTCCGCCGCCCCTTTGCCTCTCCTTCTTTTCCCTCCGTCCCTATAAGTTTTATGGACGTTTCGCCATCTATGCCATCTTAAATTTCGTGATCCAACAGACAGACGGCGAGTATGTGTACGTAACGACTGTTCTTAATAGCAATTATATTCTCTGTAGGCCTACATTAAGTTTTCTTTGACTTAATTGCAGTCTGAAGAATTCGAAACTTTATTAAAAACTTGAAAAGTTAGGATAATTGTGTTCAGGTTATATCGAGCCAATGACACAGAGTATATATGAGAGGGTAAAAATCATAGTGGTGTAAATCCTGTAATCCTCATTTAGAGAAACGAAAGGTTTTATTAGACTGATTGTAATAAATTCCACGGTCACATGTTAATGATCGTAACACATTGAATATTGCTATGAGGTCTTATTATAAGTAGTTGAAACCACTTTTTCTTGCAATGAACAGACATGTGTAGACTGTACCTATGCACGCAAGTATCTTAGAAAATTTGACTTACACCGCTATGAATTTCATCCCCTCATATGTACATAAGTATTTTTCGAAGTATAGTTACAATATAGTAAAGTGAATCAGTAAGTATAACTTCAATACAATTGTACACATAAAAATTGTATCATTTTACAAACTGTGATCGGGTTATGTAGAACCGAATGCAATAGAAGGGTTAAGGAAGCTATATGCAAAACTTAATGGATATACTGCTCAAAATAATAAGAAGATCACATACTTAAATGATCTATTGTTCATTAAGGTGTTTAGTGGTATAAAAGCTCCAAATACTGTACATAGTAAGCATCCAATAAAAATATTATTATATTAGACACAAATTATTTTTGTTTCATTGCTGATATTTGATAGATCGTATAAAATTATTGAAAATCCTGAGCCTTTTAATTGTTTCGAGCAGTATAGATACATCAACGCTTCGACAATTACTTACCGTTGATCATTTTTTAACACCTCGACTACCATGTCACCCATATGTGGGTGACACTTATATTCAGTTGTTATTTATCGGACTACAAATAGTGCTCCTAAAAATATTTAAAAAAGTGCTGCAGAACCAGAAAAAACTATTAAGAATGATTAACATCATTAGCTAAAAAGAGCATAATTAGAAATTACTCTCATGTTGTATCAAAGTCTAGAGACTAGTGTCGTTTTCAGCGTGTATAATATGACAGTCAACGTATTAAGAATCCTTATGTAATAAAACATTCTACATTATTTTCTTTATGAAGAATATTTTACAATTTTCCTGTACAAGTACTTGGGTGTTTATTTGTTATTAGTGATTCATATGCTCATTTATTTGCCTTATATAGGTGTTGCTTTAATGGATGAAAGCGCACGTGTATGTGATAGCCACCAAAGTATTAATCCTTTGACTGCTAGCAGCGACTATAGAAGCTTGACAAAGCCGCTCCCTTGTACTGTCGACGCCCATTACCGTTCGATGCAATGGCTTATTATTTGCTACTATGGCTCAGCCGCAAGCAGAATTCACCTTGTTTCCAACTAGCCCGCAGTCAAAGGGTCAAAATAGGGCCACGTACCTAATTTCATACCACCATGTATTTTACATTCTAAAGATAGTTACAATACGAGCCATCCTCCTGTTAGTTATAGTTCGGATAATCGAGTTCCCACTGTACTCGTTAATCTAATTTAATATCTCAATTAAACAAACACTAAACATAAAAATATTTTTACAAACCTTCACTGTTTAGCAATAATTCACCGACACAGAATGCACAAAATTTTCTCCAATATAACGACACGGATATTCTTCACGAACATTCCGAGAAATTATCATAATGACTTTTTTCGGGGTGTTCCACTTTTTTGCCAGGTCGTTCTACAACGGCCGCGTTCGGAAAAGAACTCGCTCATTGAGAGAATACGACAATTAGGAAAGAACAATTAACCGGTCGAAGAAAGGCTCGTTCCACTTCTTTCCTCTATGGAACCATTTCGGAACTCGTAAAGGCCGGTGAACGCGGCGCTCATTATTAGAAAATCGTCCTCCATTAACATAGACAGCCGATCTGTGAAATCTAGCACGCTGGCAGTTAATCGCCTCGTTTCTGCAATCCTGCCAACTCTCTCACCCTCTTCGATCCGCGCTTCCAACGTTTCTGTACTCCCCTCCTGCATCCCTGTCCCTCTGTCCTTTCATCTTTCTCCTAATGGTTGCTTCGTCTCTTCTCTCTTTCCATTGTTTCAAACGTACACAGCGCTTGTTCTTCGCCTTCTGTACAAGCGTGGGCTTGTGAGATGTAGCAAATAAATAGTATTCGCCGAAACGTTAAAAATTGTATATTTATAAGGTGTTTCAACAATACAGTGGGCGATTGTTCGATTTCTGAATGTTCGAGAGTGTTCCTTTTATATGTATTATAATAATACAAAGGTTGTCAACGTGTCGAGAATTACAGTGCGTGTGCACTCATGGTAAAATTGGATTTTATAGATCATCGTGACGCAGCTCGAAGGGGCAAAATGAAAATATTTGCATATCGTATTATTTGACAAACGAAATAACAATGGTGTAAAATTTGAATCCATAGGTGAGCAGAACATTGCAATACAAATGGACACATCCGTATGTCCCAGTGGTCATCGGTGATCTGACCCTGAAATAAATACACTATCCATAACAACATACTGTGATTTATTATATCGACTTTATTAACGATTATTTATAGTGACAACGCAATACGTGTAAGAAACGAAACAAGAAGAATTCAGCGTAATATACTGAACTAACAAGTATACTCTGAATACAATCATAGGACGTAACATAGAAATACGAATATAGGATAATTTTTTGACAAAAATAAGTCGAAATTTTGGAATAAATTTGTCTTTGTCAGTCACTGTTCTTGAGAAATCATTTTCAGAAATTCTATAACGTACTCATGATTAATTTATATTGATATTGGTTTTCTTTATTCGTTTTCAATCGAGAGATTTATTCGAACTGTAGATGTTCTTGCAGGTGGTGTGCCTAGTATTAAAAGGAGTATTTCGAAAGAACACCTTCCCCATGAGGAATGGAAAAACACAAAGTTTAAAACTGATACTAATTTATTACTATTGTACTATACAAGTCCGAGCTATGTGCACGGGTAGGGTAGCTTAGATGACAATGTTACAAGATATTGATTCTTGGTCACCAGATGTCGAGTCCAAGGAAAAACACTTGACAGATGTGTGTCCTCTACCATGCCCTAAAACGCTCCTTGTGCTTGCGTTAACAGTTACAACGTCGTGCCTTCAATAGTTAAACAGTAAACAGAAGACATCAATCTGTAACTGAAACTAGCTATAACTACACATAATACTGTTTGAGACTTCCAGGTGTAAGTCGTGTCCAGTAGGAGAATGTTCCCAACGTTTCTCCAGCATTGCAGCTAGCTTCTTCAGGGGTCTGAGGACACACAGATACTGTATCAGTATTATCTATAATGAACCGGACCGTGAAAGTCTCAAAACTCTAGCTTTAACTAATTTGTTTCAAAAGTGGTCTTATATCACTTTAAAGAAGAGTCTCATTTATCAGCATTACAGTACTGTGCAAAAGTCTTAGGCCATCATGTCAGGCTTGCGTTTCACTTAAATAAATGTATATTAATGTTTTCCCTGAGATTTTACAAAAGCATGCAGTGCTGTCTGGGTAACGACCAGTTGGTAACAAATTTATCTTCCAACATGACAATGACCCCAAATATACTGCCGGAGTTGTAAAAAATTGTAAAAGATTTAGAGGACAATGAAACATTAAAAGTTATGAATTGGCGAACTCAAAGTCCCGATATCAATATTATTGAACACGTTTGGGATTATTTGGACAGGGCTCGAAGAAAAAGTGAACCAAAGAATACAGATGAACTTGAGGTATTGCGAACAGAATGGCGAACAATTCCGAACAAAATTATTACAAAAAGGCAAAAGGAGGCCACACAAAATATTAAATTATTCTTCGAATTTATAATATCTTTCTATGATTTCTAACAGTACACCGTGCGATAATATTCACAAGATAAAATATATGTGCTAAATCTTTTGTGCACTTTCTTTAGCGGCAAAAATGTAAAGTTGTAATATAACGCAGCTGGCCTAAGACTTTTGCACAGTACTGTATATATGATTAAAAAAGTAATGATCGAATCAGAGTGTCAGCCATGTATGGACGACACGGCAGTCAAAGTGTTAACAACCGTTTCCCTCTTTTCGTCACGTCGCTTTTCTCTCGTTCCGTCTGCGCCGGCGATTGAATAATTAAGTCCCGCCACTTAATTTGAACGAACGGGCGCGCTCGCGAATCCGAGAGATCGATCGCCCGCTAAGTTGGAGTGTTTTCAGGGAAACTCGCAAGGACCGTCGAGTTATTTCACCGTAATGAGAAATACTCGACGGTTGCCTGTATAATGAGAGGTGAAATGACTTCTGCCGGTTCAAGAGAGATTTCGCGAACACCTTGAACCGCCCTGTGTTCGTGCACGCGCGCGCAGAGATTAGGAGTGTCCTGGAAGTTTGCACGGAGAATATAATGGCCGTCGAGCGACAGATGTTCCCCGCCGTTTATTCCGCTCCCGATTACCTCCGGATCGCGGCTAAGGAATCATTCGATTAATTAAAACCGCACTTCCCTCCAACGCTCGCGAACAAGAGGAAAAAAAAGAAACAATTATATTCGTGGGAAGAACAACGACCGTTCGAGTTAGGTGTCTTCGACGATTCCCAGGGAAAGAGTTTTCCTTCTTCAACACGCTCATTGCGGAATTTCAAAACCCAGTTTCCTCTCCAAAAAGCAGATTTTTTCTATCGTTTTATTTTTCTATCGTTTTAGGTCGTATCAGCAGCTCAGAAGCCAAACTGATCAATTTTTGGAATATTTCTCAATTTCGTTACCCGAGTACATAAATGTTTGTAACATTATCTCTTTTCTGTACTTTTTGGTTTCTGGAGTTGATCAATTTGGCTTCTGAGCGGCTCATATACGACAAATATTAACCCGTCGCACTTCAAGTATGCCTGTCAGGCACTGACAATGTCAAGCGTTCCACTCCAAATATGTCTGTCAGGCACTCCGTTGGTTTAACAATTTTATCTACTAATATTTGTGTATCATGTCAAAAATAAAATATTTCGTAATACGTGAAAGTAAGTAAAGCGTAAATATCTTATCTCGATGAAGTTTTCGTGGAATATGAATCATTGAAAATTAATATTTGCTTGCAGTAGCTCGCAATGATATTGGTTGCATCATCACATTAGTTATGTTGGAGTTGCTAGTCTATGGTATCAAAAGATACTTGGAGCGCAAAGGGTTAATAGATGTTTATTAATTTCAAACATTTTTATACAGGAGGGTAGAACTACCCCCTCAGATAGGACGAGTGGGGCAGTTAAGCAATGCGGCAACGAAGCTAGAGGGGGTAGATCTACCTAATCCCCAAGGAACGTGTTAACGCCCTGTTTTAAGATGGTTCTAACAGTTGCGTGGTCTATAGTTTATTATTTGAATTGTAACAACATGTAGACTTTGCTTTTGACTATTTCCTAAAAGACAGAGAAACATGGAAGTACGGAACCCACCTAAAACCGCAGGACCCCCGGCTCTATGACAATAGCAATCAATGCTGGGTTCCATACATTCTTTATGAATTAGCCTGCATACCCCAAAGTTTCGTCAGCATTGCTCTGTTGATTAATTAAAAATAATTAATAATCATTAATCCGTGACATGAGCTTAATTTCCCTTATACAGAGGGCCCACATGAGACATTTTAGAATCAGTGTATCCTCGGAGCTCTGATGAAGCTATCTGTAGTGCTGGTGAAGCATTGGGATCGTCCTGTGGGATGCGTTTCACATCGTGAAATCCCAAACAGTAATAACGATCGCCTATCGGTATATCGAGGCCAAGAGAATCCATGAAACGATGAACCGTCCGTCGTTGCCCTCTTTCCTTTGTTTCACTGGCACTACACAGAATGATACAAATTATTGTGACACTTCATACTTCCATAACATTCGTTTTATCAATACTACTGGTGTCTAAATTATTTTACCAGCCGGGTCACAACTTTCAGGATCTGATAACAATTTTTCTTAGTGGTACCTTAAAAATTCCCATAATTAAACAATAATGTCCCTCAATTACAACTTAGAAGATTGTACTGTTATAGTTCATTAAATTCGTCCCAATGTCAGCTATAATGCTGAGGAATTAAAAATACATATGTTGCGACTCAAATGGACGAAATAATCCTGAAGGATTTAGCAAATTATTATACAGAGCTTATAACATAGATGAAATTGTGTTTTATTGTTACGGGCAATCATGAGCGTCGTTAATTTCTCAAGCCAATAACAATTCAAGTACAACTAGCTCGTAAAACTGTACGGTACTATATGCGGAATCCTTGGATCCAGCACCCTCGAGTCCTGCCAACCCACGTCATCATGTCCTGGCTAAATATGAAGCTAAACACGCTGGGTTTTTCCAAGTAATCCTACGCTGTGACTGACTACATTTACACGTACTTAGCATCCTAAAGTGCATAAACATCGCGCATTTTTGTATATTCAAACAGATCCAAGCAACACATTCTATTTAACACATATTGTTCAAAACCTGAACAACCCAACTATCTCAACCTCAATCTGACCTACTCACACAAGGTTAACCCATAGACGCACACTTCTTTTTCTATATAGGCCTCAGAAACACACTTGTTTTGTTAAATGTTCCTTTGTTGCTACAAGATGACTGCTATAGCCGTTATTTGCCAGCACATCAAAAAAAATCTGACGGCTGTAGCCGTCATTTACGGCACTGGGTTACCTCGACATGTGAGGTACACGTTAGAGACTTCGACAATTTATTTTGTAGCAGTTACGGCGCTGCTACCACATCCGTGTCGTGAAAGATCGAAATATTACCCTCTCTAACTTTCTCTTCTCTAAATGCTTCCGGCCTATCCTTTCTTCAACTTTTTTCTCAAGGCCCGCACGCGCCTGGTCAGCGTCAACGTTGCACATTTGGCGACCAGACCCGGGCGGACCCGCGCGCGAACTTTCCCATTTTCTTTCCATTTTCTATCTCTCTTCTTTTTCCGTCTTTCCTTTTCTATCTTCTTTCTCTCGAACACCATAAGAAGACCAGCAACCTTGCGGCACGGGCAGAACCTCTTGCGACACACCACGTATACGACCGTGCGACAGTGTTAATCACTTGCTTCTTATTTCGTTATAATAATTGTAAATAAATTGAGCGTGTAACGCGAAATCGGAGTTGACCATTACGCAGCCATCAGCTCAATTTCAAGATCACCTACTTTTTAACGAGCTGATCGTCTTCAACGCGAGCAATTTTCTCGTTCACCGCGAACAAAGAGCCAGCACCTCGTGAAAACTGAGGACACCGCACGAAGCGCGCAAATTACAGAGTGGCAACTACTGAAGCTCGGTGGGTGGAGAATTCATTTCGACGACTGCATTTCTACCCGGCTAGCGGGAATTACAATTCCACGCCATTAAAAATGGTTGTTATAGTCGGCGGGCACCTTCCCCGCGTCCAACCTAATGCCGGCTGATACAGCCGCGAGCGTAGACGAGCAAGAAGCAGACATTTCCGTTCCAACGGCGGCTGGTGTTAGCTCCGTGTCCGTGTAGGTTTTGCTAAATTACCGTATTTTCCGGCTCGTTATTGCAAATGTCTCGTTATCTGGTAGCCAGCGGAAAGGAACAGCGCGAAACGCAATGCGTAAACGGCGATCGTTCGTGAAAAACCGTGTTCCAAGCGTGAAGCCGGCTTTTACAAACGATTTGATGGCGTTTTAACGGGAGTACGCCCGACGATTTCCACGTAGCTTTTACGAAACAACGGATTACTGGGCTTGTTTATGCGAAATACCGGGAATCGTGCGAGCGTTGGAGACTGAGAACTCGAACGGGGCAAGGAGTGGTTTGATTTTAAGGAAACAGGTTGGAAACAGATTTTTGTTTTCGCTTTCAGTCTTTATTAGGCTGAGAATATTTATGCAAATATATTTTTATAGAAAACTGATAATAAAGTCTGGACAATTTGTTTCGCATTTAGAGCGCCTTAAACGCGTACTTATTATTTTGCATACTTTGTATGGTTCATATGTTTTACATATTTTCTTGATATTTTCTTGTACCTTTTGTATCCGAGTTAATCAATATAATAATTTTAATTAAACTTTTCTCGATAATAAAAGAGCTATATACTTATAATTTTTTATGTTAATTATAAATTTATACAAAAATATACTATATATTTCATCATTAACTACTTACTGTCCAAGGCATTTCCATTGTTTTCTTATTCCAGCCGGATAGTATGTATGTATTCGACTTTTAGATAGAGTCGTGTAGTGTGAGTCTGTTTCAAAATTCAACCATAATTTGAACGAAACAGGGACATATTTATAGTAATATATTTTTATACAGTAGAGAAATAATGAATAAACAATGGTCGATTTAGCTTGTCATCTTCCCTATGTTGTGACGTCTGGTATTATTCACTAAATTGTCAAACATATGTTACTGACAAACTTGTCAAAAGTGACAGTGTACACAAACATTGTATACATTCCAAAATATTTCTTTAAAAATTGTATATCATACATTTAGGGGATATAAATGAAATAGTTAAATCTTTCTATAGAAATGGTGCAACCATAATTAAACTGACACAAGGTGTCAACACGATCGCGTGCCCAAACTCCAATCGTTATGAAAATCTACTTTGAGACTCTACCAGGCAATATAAAAAACTCTAGAAACGACCGGAATGTCGTTAACCTATTCGATAATTATTATTTGAAGTTCCCTTTTACAAGTGAGCAACGGTCCAATCGCAGTTAGAAAATTAAGAATCGCCACGCCAGATAGATAAGCTGGATTAATGGCTTAATTGGTCGAAGAATTCCTCGTAGTCGCGTAATTTGCTCGAACGTGGAGTGCAACGAACCAGCCGGAAAATCTGATTGCGGAATGGAAACGAGGAAGATCTCGCGTGTAGATAAAAGTTTTGAAATCGAATGAAAAACGTTATCGTTTGTAACATCAGCGGGATTACTCTTTCAGTGATTTTTTATTAGAAAATGATTACTTTTTCAATGGATACGGGAGAAGAAAACGTTACTATAAATCATCTGTTCGAAAGTAATGATTTATGTATTTTTTAAATAAAGAAATATTTGCAAAAGCATAAAAGCATATAAAAGGATTTTAACACGCTCGCTACCAGCGTCACATATGTGACGGACCGATTCCCTTGAGGGCCTGGCTATCACACACATGTGACAGTAATAATTTTTCATTTTATAGCCACATGAACAAATCAGGGCTGCTCTGAAAATCTACAGCATATTGTTCAAAAATATAAAAAACAAAGTATTGTCTGTGGCGGACCTTTTTTCTCCTAGAACCATGATAGCGAACGTATTAATTACTTTTAATTGAACCTGTAGAATCGAACAATATTCTTGTGTAGAATTGATCGTATTCATTTACATTGAATCTAAATACAGCAGAACGTCGGTAGTTACCTGTAAACGGGACTGAGAATTGGTGCAAGCATCGAGGTTCGTGCAACTTTCGAGGTGACCAATAATACGCTTGGAAGTCCCATCACACATCTCCGATAGAGCTGAGACGGTTAGTCCCCTATCAACTGTTTGTTGATCTTCGTTTGTCTGTCTCATTCCCACCAGTTGTTGACAAAATGCGACGAACGAAGTTCCACTGGGTACGCAATGTAGTTGCAGTGGAGGAGTTCGTGGAAATTCATTACGTTCAATCGTAAATTACCTGATTTCTCCTGCAAACCACGGAAGCTTTGAGAACGGTAGTTCAGCTGTTTGAAAGGACTTGGAGTGCAGCGAATTTACCTTGTTCTAAAATACACATGGTCGTCTAATGTGAGAGTGTCATTCAATTAGGCAATCCTTAACTCTACGTTTCCCCTCTAAACAAAATGTGCGCCGAATAGCAGAATAATTAGCGTAACCGGATAATGAATTTCTAAGAGGCGTGTCTGATTGGTTCTAAAGTACTTACATACAGCGACATCAGACACAAGGATCATAGCCATAGCTTGATGGGATTGGAAACTTCGTCGCGTTCAGAATGTGGCTGAAGTTTATTTGATTTTGAAGGTTCTTCATGTTTCTTTCCTACCTACATTGTGAGTCTATTTTTATGAAATAGCGTACTGGAAATATTTATTGCAACATTCTCAAATTTACATCCGTAGTACACAGAATTTTCATAGCAATATGATTAATACACTGATTCATATCTACCTTATTTTAGCCGACGTAGTGAGCTAGACATTTTTGCAATAAATATCTGTTTTTATTAATTTTGGAAAGATGAATATCTATGTTTTTATACGAAAATATAACAAAATGTACTGAATTATTTATAATATAATAGTGTTATACTACACCATCAATTTTAACATCCTTCAAGTATTATATTGTTGAATAATAAATTCAAAAGACTTGTAGTATTTGTTTAAGAGCAAAAGGAACACACTAAATCAATAAACAACAATATTAATATTTTGTACTTCCCACACAGGCTTTTATCACACACTTGTACCTTTTAAGCTTGGAAAATATTAATTTTTGAATTACTTGCGTAGGAATTTCTTCAAAGGATAGCTTCTATAGACAATTTTAGTACTGTACATCTAAAAATTAATCCTGCAATTTTAATTGTACATATTCTGTACGTAACAGTTTAAAAGGACGATAAAGGAACATTGTTGGAACGATAGCTCTCCTGTATTCGCATCTATAGGACTGTGATACCTAAAATGATTCGGCAGAGTCAAGTGTCTTCTGAATAACATCTTTAAATGTTGTGAAAAATCGAAGGGATAAAACAGAAGCATAGATCTTCATTATCGTTGCATTGGAAACATGTCTAGCGTGTTATTTGTGATTTAATACGGTGGTAAAATTAACCTCCAAGGGGCGGCGTAATTTTCAGTTTTGCTTTCCGTGTGACAGTTGGATTTTTGCTCATGCAGACTATACGTTGCAGCCTGGTATACAAACTGTTGTAACTTTCAAACGAATTATAATTTCGACATATAATTTTCACTGCCGAATTTATAATAGACAGAAAAATAAAATGAATATTTACTATCCTAATTATTAATTCTCAACATGTGCCACTAGCGAAAATTTCTGAGTCAGTATAGTTCACTGATGCCGTTCAGATTATTCAGAATCGCCCGCTGAAAACACACCATAAACGCAGTGTTCAAAGTTTTTCCAACCAAAGTATCACCGTATGTTCTACTAGTAAAAATAAACAAAACATGTTATATAAACTTGTTTCGACAAATGCTTGTTTGAACAATTATGAATTATAAAAATATGAAATATAAATTATGTTGGTATCCGCATTCGGGAGCAAACTCGGTTAACAGAAACTTACAATTAGTTTATTTTCTTCACTATATACAAGTTTAACCCATATTCTAGACTTCTTTCTAAGGCAACGAATACAAGGGGAAGTTTGCTTTATGTGGTCCGGACTAATTCTGACTTCAGCCAAAGAAAACGCTTTCCTCGTCTTTTAACCAAATTTTTATTGGCCTTTCCTAAGGAAGAAGTGCTCTCGGTTTTAGGAAATGGAAATATGCTTTTACAAGCTCTGCGTTACAACGCAAGGTCTTGGTAATAATTTATGAGGGACAAGAACCTTGAAGACGCTCTATGGTACGGCTAAATTATCGGAGCGCTGCATAACACCGTGAAGCTTTCCAGATACGTTGGAACCTCCAACAGTTATTATGGTATAGTGCTATAATGCTGTGGTTAATCATGGAAATCGTTATAGGCAATCAGCATATTGTAACTTTCATATCAACACCTATTGCTATCCTTTCATTGCAAAATGTCTGCTGCGTTTGTTAATACAAAGCTGACGGCTTTGAAAATGGAAATTTACTGCCGCACGAATTTCGTGTTAATTCTGTTCCATTTTAATGAGTGCATTAATTCTTTCTTTAGACCTTCAACATTGTTATTTACATAGTTAAAATAGCTTTGCAAACAGATTAGATGAATGTCAGTAAATTGTTCTTACCCTGTTCAATACAGAAATATTTTTTATAAGTTTTTGAAGAAAACATTCATGGATATGTGTTAAAGCAACATTTTTTACTTATGTCAACTCGTAGAATATACCATTATAATTTGACTGGAAAAGCCTGGGCCACACTTCTCAAAAATATCGGAGACTCGGTGGACATGCTGTAAACCTGAATATAAATTGTTTTTTTCCATGGGAGCCGATTGCATGATGTAGCAGTAAATTTATCGAGGACGAAACAAACGACTGTAAGAAGTAAAGCATTTAACATTCTTCTCTTTGCCCTCTTTGGGTCGCTGAATAAAGGAACAGAAGCGTTAACCTAATTCGAGAGCCATTGATCCTTGATACGCTACAGTTTTTGCATTTTCACTGGCGTTCTTGCGAAAGAGCTTCAAAGAAATACCTTTTCACTGGATCCGGTCGAGCTCAATAATTCACCGTTACATTCCGTCCGATTTAATTCGAACGGAAACTGAACGCACGCGTACGGATTCAATTACTTTAATCAAATTGAAACCCGCCAACTGTTTGCTGTTCGGCGCAATTTCCCAGATATATTTCCTCTACCCGGCCGCGTATGATATTTAATGCAAATGAAATAATACGGGCCCTTCGAGTTCCGCGATGTTACGATAGGTAATAACGCTAACTCTCGAGCATAAGCTTCCTCTCCGTTACTATTTTCATTTCCCACGCTGCCGTGTTATTCTTCCGCCCTAAATTCTTATAATTTCGACCGTGTTGCTATTTTGCATAACGAATGCTTGCAAGCATCTAAATTAATTCGCTGGTCGCGACATCTGGTTTTATTTATTTACATATCTATACATACTTCTCTATATAGATATAGATAATATCTATGTCTCTTGAATGAGATATCACAGGCACTCTTCGCAGGTACCATGAAACACTGTAGGATTTATTTGATGCAAACCCAGTAACAGTGGGATGTACGAGCGTGTCCCACGCAAATGGGACAATCTGTATCTTCCAAACGGTTAGAGATGGATAAAATTACTGTAAGTCAAAATTAAATGGTATCCAATGGTGCATAATCTGGAAATAATTTTATGCATTTATATGGATTGGTGCACCTGGAAAATGCAATTGTATACTTTTTTTAAACAGAATCCCATAGTTTTGACTAGACTATTCGACGCAGTTTTTTAATCTCTGCAAAAAAAGTACTAAGGTACTTATGCCCTAAACCTATTAGTTCAAAAGTTATTACAGTTAAAAGATTGCTTCGCGCCGTAGCGGTCACTGGTGACTGATACCTCAAATTTAATTTAATTAAATAATTATTGATTGGTGCAAAATTCTGAGCAATCTTCATCAGCAGAACACGACTGAGTACTCAAATCTTTTTTTTCTTTACGATTTGTATAAAAATTAGTAAATTATATCGTGTCTGGTTAGGTATGACCGTTTTCACTGTAGCGTTGAACGTATTAAAAATGACACAAGGGAACAAATTAAGTGCGGGTTAACACGTTGATCGCCAGCATAAATCGAGTATGTTTCTCGCGGGGCCCAAATCTAGCGCATAAGCAACAGACAACAATTTAATAGTAAGAAAATCTCTGACTGAAGAACGATTCGAAGCATGTGCGTTTTTTTGCTGTAAAGAGTAGGCAGACTGAAGACCGTCAAACAGCCAGAAAGAATGTCCAAAAAACCAGAACTTATTGCCCTACCTGCCTGGAAACGCCCGGCTTTGCTCAAATTGTTTCCAAAAGTACCATAAAAGACACCGTAACATTTATTAGCCTAAAATTTCACCCTGGCCGCGTAGTCGGTGCTACGTCACAGTGGCGTGACGCATCGATGGAGAGGAACGAGCAGGGGTCGTGCGGAAATCATATACATGGATGTAGCGATGGTGGGGACACACTTTTGCTCGAGTGCTAAAAGCGAGCAGACGTTGAAGGAATCACTGTTGACTGTTGTTCTTTGCTCCTATTCTCCGAGTGTTTCCTTCTCTTCACATTTATTGGAGTTATTTGTATAAAAAAATAAAGCCTTAGCTTTGTTTAACGCCCCTTTTCGTTTTTTTTAAAGTGATCTTCATCGAAGTAGCTAAAACATTGTATAATTTTTTTATCTATAAATCAGTTATAAGCCCTTGTACATAACTTAGTGTGCTGTTGGTATTAAATACTTGTTTTACTATTGAACACTCTAGCAAATTGCTTTTAGTCCTGCTAATTACATGAATAAAACTGTCATCCTCATTTGGGTGACGAGGACTCAACGGAAACTTATTCGTCACCCATATGTGGGTGTCGTGGCGATCAACGTGTTAAACGAGCCCAACGCATCCGTGCACGCTCAGGGAAGAGGAGTCGAAAGAGAATAGTCTGGGAGAAGGAAAACTCTAGTCGATCGGCCGGTCATAAGTAGAAACGTGCTGCCCCATCGAGGAATCTGAATCGTATTAGGGCCACTGGAAAAGAGCTGGAGTTCGGGTGGAGGGTGGAAAGAAAAACATTCGTGCACGGTGTGCACGATGCAGGCCCATTGTGTATTCCGCCTCCACAGCAATATTTCTCCAAGTAGAATCCTACGTGCCTTTTCCGCGTTCTGGACCAATGATACCGCCGGAGCAAGAACACATAGCGCAGCCATGTACGACGGCGAGGTCGTACTCGACGCCTGGCGTCTTCGAATTCCGGTCACGCCAAACAGATCCGCCGCGGAAAGAGGTTACGTTCCAGCCGCTACAGGCTTTCCCAACGTATTACACGGGCATTACACGCGTTTTACCCGCACCGCACAAATAAATCGCGGTCAGACCGGAGCTTACCCAGGCCTCTTTGTTGACGCACGTCCAAATCCACCGGGATGTCTCTGAAGCTTTTAAGAATGTGAATCCTTGATACTGTCCGAAGTGTGAAAACTGCTGTAGGATAGATTGTTGTACGTTTGAGAGAGAAATGTTTGAGAGGATTGGTAGTTTTAACCGATCCTGCAACAGACAATAGAGGAGTAATAGATTATTCCGAAAATAATTTCGCTTTTTTTGTACGATATACAAGACATGTTTGAAAGCTTGATTAGAAGTTCCATGGGGGCTTTTATAATAAGGTATATATTCAGCTGGTTAAATGGAGCAACTGAACCTCTAGTGTACCTGTATCTTCGATGAATATACCTCAATGTAACTACTGCTTGGACAGAGATACGCAAATACAAAGAGTCACACGTGGAGGAACGTATTTATAACACTTATCTATAATCGAGCATTGTAAACAGTTATTTTCTGTCACTGTATCGCGGTGTTAGGACACACACGTACTCCTATACAGTCGTGCACATGCTGTTATACACACTCGAGCATTAACACCTGACTCCATCACATCATCCTGTACAACGGAGTCCTCGATACATATAAACATATGGATTCAAGCGACCTTACGCACCAACAGTATCTTTCTTGATATTTACAAGTTTCACGCAGCCTTATAAAAAACTATCCAACACGGAACAGAAAAATATCTCACTTTGGAACACAGTGATCCCTATGATGCACAAATTAGGGCTATGATACCTCGTAAAACAGACCCGCAGAATGGTCAACTTTCAGCAAATACCAAGCTTATGAAATTAATTGATGTATGTGTTTTCAGTCGTTCAAAACTTTTTCCGATGAATTACAATGAAAATTAAAAGACTCTGTGAACGTCACCAAAATGATTTTTGTCCAGCTAGATTGGTGACCCACCGCACCCTGAGTCTGCTGAAATCAATGACCATCAGATGATATTAATTGTTCTACATGAGCTTGACTGAATCGATGAGTTGAACAGTACAAGTCCAAAATTAACCATTTTCAAACAATCTGAAAAGTAAATGTAAAGTGCATAGAACTACATGTTGGGACCAAAAACAGTGCAAAAAGAGGACCGAAAAGTAGGAAAAAATTCCTGTTTCAGTAATCCCTTCAGCTTAATGAGTGTAAAAACAGTATCTGTCATGAATTTGTACTGTTTCAACAAACTGTTTACCACTTTTCATTAAATAATTTCTACTTCAGTTATGTTTAAAGCAAGTTACAAAATGTTTCATTTACTACTGTGTTATTTTTTAAATTTCCCAACTAAAATGTGGCTTGCGTTGAAAAACAGTACAAGTCCAGTGGTTCTACTTTAATTATTGTAAATTAATGAACAAAGTTTAACCATAATTAAACATATATGAACGTTTATCTAGGTTAGCATAACTGTGTTTAAATTGGAACAGCGCTATAAAATTAGTGGCTTTGATGATACACGAAAACTGATGCTATTTTTTCAAACATCTCAAAATGTGGTGTTTGGACTTGTACTGTTATTCGACTCGCCGATTCAATTGTTCTGATAGTTTGGTTTAGAGGAGCGAAGGCTGTAGAAGTCACGTGTAGCTGAACGACGAATTTTTCGGAGAGTGGAATTCCCGGAGACATGTCCGGGCGAATGTTTCCGGTGGAAGGTTAGCCCAGTTTCGATTATTACCGTCTCGTCGGTCGGGTTCTTGCCTTCTCTCGACGGCGAAATTTCTCGTTAGCGGACACGGTAACGAGGTAGAAGATCCACCCTCCGGCAACAGCTTAGTGACGTATTTCGTGAATCTCGGTCGCCACTCTTCACCTGGACCGCTCGCCCGCTGACTTTTGCATTAAGTGCTCGAGTGGCCCAGAGGAACGACCTGCAGCCAGATTCGCCACGAAAAGGAACCCTCCGAGTGGAAAGGAGAGGAACGTTTCAGTACGCTAAGAATTGGATCCGAGAAACCGGGGATTAGTGTACTCGATGGAAGAGATGTGTAATGGACACAGGAAGAAAACGAACCACCGTTTTAATAATACCCTACAGGGTTACTGAAAAATAAATATATGGTTCCATTTAAAAAAATAGCGATGACCTTGAAATCTCGTAAAAAAGTGACCATGAGAAAAAACCGTTTCCAGCATTACATGTGCTCCTTGAAATAGTGTAACTTTGTCCTGAAAAGTTTTTTCATACGACAACAGAGAAGGCAGATATTTAGGTGATCCCATTTAGCTGAGCCATCCAGTATATATATTTATTAAACTAAGATCTAGAGTATTACAACGTTACCGCTGTTACGGGTCTGGACTCTGTGTCTGAGTCTGGTGGCTTTTAGAATTATAACGACGCTTATGAAGAAAATTCAGTAAGTGTTAAGGAGTTTCAAAAGTAAGAGAGGGGATGCTAGGATAGGGCAAGATTTTGGTACTATGCACAGCGGCTAGGATGACGTAGTGTTTGCAGCGGCTATGGGTGACGTAGCTGTGACAGACTTTGACTGTTTGGTATGATGCATATTTGTGATTACGCAGAAAGTAGAAACGGAACAATATTTGTGCAAGTGCGGAGTCACGAATAGATAAGGGCAAGTAGACTACAGATGTAATAAAGTGTGAATTGGATGATGCTGCGTACCGTGACGTCTTTCAACAAGATACGAACGGTACCTCATACGCCTAATTAAATTCCTGTGAGTGGTTCGAACGTAGTAAATGACGCTGTTACTCCATTGAAGTATATGTTTATCAGAAATTGGTTGAAAGAGTCAGGATGAAATTAAGAGACACGTTCCTTGTCGGTTCTGAAATAAGTACTGAGTGGTCCAAAAGAATTCTTGTACCAGAAAGCATACTCTTCCCCACTCTGTGGCCAGATCCTTTAGGAAGAATGTCCCTTTTCTTGGGAAATCAGCAGTATATACAACGCCCAGGGGTGCAATGTACATAAGAATTGCGGAAAAAACCTCATAACTTCTGTACTTTCTAATATTTTTGTGTTTTTTTAATATTAAAGCAGGATAGCGCCAGACTATCTGCCATCGACTTCTCTTAAAATTCGGCCGCCGCCTATATGTTTATTGACGAGTGTCGTTACTTGGTGTTGACGACCTAGAGTAGCAGACTAACAGAACAGTTAAGAACGATGTATAATGAATGAATATTGAATGCTAGTGTGCAGAATTGATACAGCTTTCGGGCGCTAGCTTACGACCAGCGGTTAGGAAAGTTAGGTGGTGTCGAGCGTTGCTTCGTGGGGTTTTCCGGCTTTTGCCCTTTTTACTTATTATGGTTGCTACAAGTCGGTACGCAACTTGGTGTGATCGAAGTAGCGCCGTGAAACCACATGAATCTTCAAACTGATATTAAAAATAGACTTTTAGATCCTCAACAGGTGACGTATCAAGGTTTTTTAGTGACGAAATATTCGATCATAAAAGGGTACTTAAAACATCTGTTACGTTCTTAACGAACATACAGCTGAAGCATTTGAGAAAGACAAAACAGAGATGACATTTGGAAAATCAAAAACGAAAGGCAACCTACGATCTGCAATAGCAGTTCTTCTTTTTCGTTAAATCAGGCATTCTTCATATTGTCGTTCGTTCAAGCTGCGGCAATTGTGTTATCATGTAGTCAACACGACAATTTAGTTTACGTCGGCTGGACAACATGGCACCAATATTCGGGAGATATTTAGACAAAGCAAATAGCTATTCTGCTACGGACAAAGAGGTACAAGACGGACATCGGTCAGCCAGGTAAGGTCACCCCGGATCTATCCAGACTTCCTGAATTTCGGAACATCCTTCCAGCTAATCAATAATGTGCAACCACTTCTTGTTCAAAACACTCCATGACTGACTACGATTTTTCCAGATTAAAAAATAGACAGTGACACACCAGATTTCTCATCCTAAACAGTTGTCTACCCTCCACTCCGTTTGTAATAGTTGTTAATAAACGCTAAACCGAATTCACATAGTTTTCCGCGTAACTCACACTTCTCTCAACTCGAGTCTGGGACATTAACTTGGCGCAGAGATAGTACAGTCGCCAAATCTGACTACACTCCAAAAGGTGACGAAGTCTTCGGAGTTCAACACCTCGAATAATACAGTACTTGAATTGCACGCAACCGCGAATAGCACGGTAACGGAATTCTCGGGATTGCATGAATCCTAAGTCTCAAATAACATTATAATTTGTGTCATGAAATAGCGTTCACGTTGAGCTGGAGTATTTGGTGACGGCTTTGATTCCTTTTGAGACTGCGTGTTTTGAAAGCTCACCGGGAAGCAACAAACGTACGGCGGATTGGATTTCTCGTGATGCGATGGTAGAAGGTTTGTGGTAATGTGCCAAACGAGATGCTTTGGACACATCATTGACGAAACTATTCGTCATGCTAATTGCCTTACCGGAGGTACCAGTTATCAGGTTGTACTTGTTTCAGGACTTTGTAGATGTAGAAAGCTTTTCTTCCTTCCACGTTTCTTCTTCTTATCGACTTTGCTAATGTTCTTGTGGACCTTATCCGCTTTCCGTACTGCTTTTCCACTGGCTTTTAGCGACATTGTCAATAACAGATGGAGAGACGGAGAGCTTATTGCAAACGCAAGGTCCACACAAATTCGAAACGATGCGACGGAACCAATGAATCATGTTATTTGAGTCTTAACTCTGCTCAGCTGTTCTAGATCTATAGACAGAAATAAATATTTTTAAACGAAGGCAACACGGCGACAAGCCGTTGCAACTTACAGCTACTTATAATCACTTTTATCACCAATTCTTCCAACATAAAATAATTTACAGTTCGAATAGAGTACATTTCTGGACGTACGTTTACTGTACATTCTTTTATTTAGTTTAGCCAGTGCTACGTTCCCTGTAAGTCATGAGTAGCTTTTTTAAGACTCTGTGTGTGTAGGTGTACGTGTCAGATAGATTACTAACATAATAGAATTGCCGTACAAGACCTTGCGTGTTTCTATATAAAAGAAAAAAGTGAAAGAGAATGAGTGTGTAGAATAATGTAGGAATTACATGAAAAAGGAGCAAATAATACTGAGAGTTACTTTGTTAACGGAAAAAGGGAAACTGGTGATAGGGGTCTAAAAGAATACAAAAAGCGATAAACCAGATGAAAAAGAGAGAAACGAAAGAGATCGATATCTCTAAGGAGTAGAAGTAGCAACGAGAATTACAAAATGGTAATCGATAAGGGAAAAGGATAAAGGAAACGGGGTTGTAAAACTAGAGGCGAAGACGAAGAAATGGTGATTGTAGAAACAGTGAAAAAGTAAAAAAGAAGGAGACAGTGATGAACAGCACAAAAAGAACCGTGGAAAAGGTACAGAATCCAAGAGGCGAGATTAAAAATCAGAGGAAGCAGTCAAAAAGGGAGAAAGGAGAGAACTGAGAAAGAAACAATGGCGATGTAGAGAAACAGAAGTATAAAATTATGAGAAAGAGTAGGATAGGGAAACAGAGAAGAGAAAGCGAAATTTTTTCAAAGTAAATTAGCGAGTTACTGCATACGCATACTTATGAGAAGGGAAAAATTAAAATCTTAAAGGTACTTCGTATGCAAGTCGAATCTCTATTCAAAATTGAGAGAGGTTGAAGATATATGTAAAACTATTCCAATACTCTTACTTGAAAATTCTTCTTGAAATCTTCGTGACTCACTCATCAAATTCGATTCAATCAAGTGTCGAGAAACCCCCGTTAAAATATTTGCGTTTTTAATAATATACAAGGTTAATCAGAATTACTGGTGCAACCTAAAAAAGATGAATTCTGTGCCTCAAAAAAATCCGAAATTATAGAATACATTTTCTTTCCTGTGAAGCTATCTCTTGGCGATAGAACCATTTTGAAAAATAATCAAACACGTGTGCGTGTAAATGTTCAAACATATTAATTTGTTTATCTGTTTTACTCTAAAAGTCAACTGACAACCCCTGTAATACATAATACAATGCTGTCGCCTTATGTATAATACTAGTAAAGAACATCAAAGATCGATTTAAACACAAGTAGTGTATCATGTTAACTTATTTTGAGGCGGCAAATAAACCCACACTCATATTTATAAAAACCAATTGGACATTTGAACAATTTACGTAGAAAGTATTTCATAGGCTGACACTATGGGGTTTACAAAAACATTCTGAATATTCGTTACATATTGTACTGTATTTATAGTCACTCCGTGTTCATAAGTAACACCTGGAACGCTTTTTAGACAGAGCAGGTCCTTCATTCTTTCTCATAAATTATCTTCCACTTTATTCGATTACACTCCCGACGTGTATATAGAATGCAACCTCCTGGTTTTCAAGTGCTTCTACGAAAACGTTATTTTGCTCGATGTTCCAACTGAACAAGACCGCATTACAGCTCATTGTAGACTTCCTAGC
Source organism: Macropis europaea (assembly GCA_916610135.2). Lineage (NCBI taxonomy): Eukaryota > Metazoa > Arthropoda > Insecta > Hymenoptera > Melittidae > Macropis > Macropis europaea. The sequence continues at coordinate 14,661,970 of OU744345.1, read as the reverse complement.
CTGTAACGCATTTCTTTGGGTTTATTGTGCGACAAGGAGAGTCAACGTAAACATCGAGTGAGCGAGACGAAACGATAAACAGCGAATTCAGGCTCTCAACGCAACGCTGATAATGTAAACAATCTATGAGACAGGCAGAACACGCGTCAAAAAACAACTTCCGTCGTCCGACTGTAAAGCCCGTGAAATTCTGCGTCAGATAGGTACCCTGGTACCCGCCTCTGACCCCTTCCAGAGGCAAAAAACAAAGAACTGTCAGACAAGTGGCGATTTGGAAATGTGCCTAGTTTAGGTACCCCCTCAGTTTTCTTCAATTTCTGGCGTCTCTGGTGCAGCTACGAAGATTTGAGGTATACCATGTTGAAGCTCGTGAAATTCCGCATCTGATAGGTATACTGGTACCCGTCTCTGATCCCTTCCAGAGGCAAGAAACAAAGAACTGTCAGACAAGTGGCGATTTGGAAATGTGCCTAGTTTAGGTACCCCCTCAGTTTTCTTCCATTTCTGGCGTCTCTGTTGCAGATACGAAGATTTGAGGTATACCATCTTGAAGCTCCTGAAATTCTGCATCAGATAGGTACTCTGGTACCCGTCTCTTTGCCCTTTTAGAAAGAAGGAAGAGAATTGTCGGACAAGTGGCGATTTCAGAAATGTGCCCGATTAGTTGACGCCCTCAGTTTCATCCACTGCATTATTATTATTTTTGTTTGATTAAACGTTATAGGATAAACAATTTGTTAGAATGCATAGAATCATACTGAAAAGGAAATATTTATTCTGTGATGAATTATCAAAATGTTCTATTTCCTATCATTATTCTTTCAGTCTCTGTGACCCTAGACAAGTTCGCATAAGAATTTTATAACAAATGCGTTCCCCTGGTAGACGAAGAGCGAAATGTCGCGTTAACATTCGAGTCGATCGGGACGTTGTAGCTAGTTATCGACAGTTTTCCATTCGTAAGAAGCTTCGAAAACTTTTCTCCGGCCTCCGTTATCATTTTTCCGAAGGGCCATTCTAACAACTTCGCCAAGGCAACTTCCGCTAATGGAATACGTTATGAAAACCTCTTGGTGTACCGTCGCCCCATTTCTAGAATATTCTATTATCGTCTTTATTACGAACTCCCTAAATAAAAGTTTCGTACAGGAGGGCAGCCACATGTTACTGGGTTTCATGGAAAGAAACTTTTCCATTACGGCAAGCGGAACGGGATGGTTCGAGGGCTGTGGAATAATTAGTTTTCGCTGCGCTACCTAAATATTGGTCCAGCTAAAAGCACCTCATCGTCCGAAAGATATTTTATACGCGCGGATGTTATTTATTTCTTTTCTTTCTATTGCCTTTTCAAACAGACCGGTCGCATAACTAACAAGTTGACGAAAAAAAATGGAAGTTTGATCAAACCTCGAATGTACTAAAGGATAAATTTGCTTGCACTATGACATTGCGTTATGAGACTGTTAATGGAAGTCATCAACTTTCATCGATCACGAAAGACCAGGAAATTCAGTATCGATATATTAGAACAGATTAGTTCATTGTAATATTATTTATTAGTGTTAGTTTCTGTTAATAATTTCAGGAAGGTTATTAAATAGTAAGGGAAATATTTTAGAAGCACTGGTATCATCAGCTGAGTATTCCATAATTTTTAATTAAGAAGTTGCTTCTCCAGAAAATGAAGAAATCGATCGTCAATTTCTTCAATTTTTATTTTCATAATTTCTTGACGCCTTTCTATGTACATATCTCGATTACCAAGATACTGTTGGCAGTTCAATATGTTGAAGTAAAACTTTGTCCTAGAATTTCAGGAAAGTATGAAACTTTCACGGCGACTGAAAATTTTAAAGAAACACTGCAATTTAAACGAAGAAAGGAGGGCAGGGAGGATATATAAATACATTCTCTGTCAATTGTAGAGCGAAATTTCAGTGCAGAGCATCGTATCACTATAGGTCTGTTATTAACATCTTCAATGCACCAGTGGACACTGCAATCCCTGGTCAGACACAGTATGCTAATTTTGAATAAAAATCAAGAAGAAAAAGTATCTTAAACAATTTAATCGCATAGTGGTTAGCGTATAATATTACTGTAATAATAATACTGCTTAAAATTATACAAGCATTTGTAGTTATTTAATTAAAATAAAGCGACATCGGTCATGGCATCCACGACCATCTTAATATCAACATCGTAAGAAATCCCAACTGCTTTCTAATTTGCTGTGGAATCAGAAATAAGGGGATCATATACATTTTCACCGACTGAAACGTAAATTTAAGGGATGGAAACCACCCACAAAGTTTAACTCCTCTTATTCACTCTTGAAGATTATTCTACTTAGCAAAAACTTTTCAGATAAACGTTTCTAATACTTTACATAAAATAACTCAATGTAGTAGTTGGTACAAATTGTAGCCTGTAATTTTAAAGTTATTAACAGACTGCGGATCTTTATGCAATTTAACATGTTCAAATAAGTGCAAAATGTTCATATTACATAGTAAATAAAATAAAAAATACATTTTGTAACATTTACAGCAGAAAATATAATTTTGTCGAAATTCTGTTTCTTCAACCGTATTAGAACAAACAATATTGGTATCTAAAGTTGTATATTTTCACAATCATCCGCAGTCCAGTTATTAATATTGTCATAAGGACAAAAGGGTAAACAACTTTATACTGAATTCCAGCACACATGTTTCAACGGTTCCGCTGAAAGTATCGTTAGCGTTATCTCGCGTGTTGAAAGAATCACCGGAAACAGCGACTCGTTATTTAATTTACAAACTCTCGGAGCATCGATACTCGTAGAACCGGATTCCAAACGCTTCTGAATGCGCGTACCGGTCCTCTGAGTTCGCGTTAAATCGATTTCAACGTCCGCTTTTGCAGGTATACGATGGTAGGGAACGGTCGACTGCAACGTAGAGGTGGTTTGTTATTCTAGCTTTCACGTTATTCCAGCACGGAAGGGATTCCGGCGCTGTTCTCTGCCAACTTTGCGCCCAGAGTTATGTCCTCGCGGGCAAATGCTGTGCATAACTTCGGCACGAGTGCTCGGCCTTGTGAGCATCCTCCGATGCCAGATAATGTTAAGGAAAATTTAAAGTTGCCCATGGCCGCCACCGCGTCTGCGACACTCGCGACCGCGTAATTCTTTCGCGAAAAAGCAGCTTGCCTTTCGGGGATCGGTGTAATTCGCGGCTGACGTCGCGATACGCCCCCGAACTCCGTGGAACTTCCACACATCTTTCATTTATACAGGGCCAGCCATCAAAAACACCCGACCCGAATAACTCGCCTGTTTTTGGCGATAGAAGAAAAATGCATCAGCAGTTATTTTTTTTATTTAAAGGTTTAGTGTCGCATCGACGTCTAGGTCATTAACGACCGGGTCTAGAAGTTGACGTTGCTTGGATAGAATTGTGTACGGGTGTACTTTGGATCATGCTAAGAAGTTTTTCAAGGTTTTTTGAATTCTTCAAGGATTCCTTTAGTGAGTTGAGGAGTTTAACCTGATTTTTAATGCCTTCGGTTTCTTTAGAAAATAATATTATGTGCTCGACAGCTAAGGGACATTCACATATGTTACAGTGAGGTTTTGGGGTTTTCTTTAGGAGGAATTCATGCGTGATTTTGGTGTTCATACCGATCTTGCTTGATTTTAAGGGGCACAGAATGTGATGTCAATAGTTTTTTTTGTATGTGGAGAGGTAAGAGAAATGTAAAAGTCAACTTCGTTGTTTTAAATGGAATGATATATTTGTTTACTTACACCCCCTCTCAAAAGTCTTAGCACAGTTGTCATATTTGCATCCGAGTCTAGAAAAATGAAGTAATGTACGCTAAAGAAAGTGTTCTGTGCTGATATATTAAAAATCTTTTCAAAAAGTAAGAAACCATTTATATTTTTTTTTTCATTGAAATGTCTGCCACGTTCCTTTATTCTTTAACGCTTTGACTACCATGTCACCCATACATGGGTGACACTTTCACATTCATTACACACGACAGTGATTACTCATTTGATCATGTGTAGCATCAATAAATACATCTGAACAGGTTTAATGGAACCAATAGAAAATTTATGAAATTTATTAATATTATTAATGAAAACGCGTACTATTTAGGAATGTAATCGTTTTGTATAAAAATGTAGAAAGTTTGTAATTTACAGCTAACACAGCATGGCAGTCAATGTGTGGGGGTGTACTTTTTAATAGAGCGTTGTAAGATTCATATAATGATGTATGATTAAAACGAAGTCAATTGCGATGGAAAATAACTGACTCCAAGGAACCGATGGAACACTTTCGTGAATTCTCTGGTTGTTGGTATACCGCTCTTGTAATCGCTAGCAGGATCGTAGAATGTAAACAAACATTCAATCACGTTGTACGCTTCATATTTATCTGTATTCACGAATACAGTAGACTACGTTTAACACGGAGGATACGTTCCGTGTTACACGAATCACATGGGTTGTATAAATATGCAATTTGTAGCCTCGTCACGACAGATCCCTATGATATCTATTTTGTTTACTTTGTGTGCGTTGTACGAATCCGTGTTAACCCAGTTGTTCCCAACGTTGCGTATGCGCAACATCTAACAGGTAAGAAAATATTTTTTTTCCACCAAGTTTCTTCACCAATAGAAATTATTCTCATAGTCTTATTAGAGAATGTATTGTACTATATATAAATATTTTTTTTCGTCATATTTCCATTCTGGCTATTTGTTTTATCATTTTTCGAATATTACTTAAATATTTTCTTAGCTGTTGCGTATACGCGACGTTGGGAAAAATGGTTTAAAGGAACTCATGTTACACGGAGATCTAGTGTACTGTTATTAGTTTGCAGTATGCTACCGACCAAAGTGCGGTTATCGTCGATATTTATCGTTATCTATACTTATTTATCTAATTACAGTTGTTTTACACGATATTTGTCGCGTTCAACTCATTATCAAACCAGCGCGCAGCTCTGTAATAATTTTAAAGTCTGCCTAATTCCAAAACGATTCAGCTGAAGGTACATGTTTATGAAAACTTTGTTATCTATATAGAATCACTTACAATATACGTGGTTAAGCTAACAAAATTTCATAATAGAAGGAAAGGTATTACAGTTTGCTTACATCAGATAGTTAACTTCCCATTTTTATATTTGACTAATCGCTGGATACCTAGTACCTTAACACGTTAACTGCCATAGAGGTCACTGGTCGCGGCGCATCAAGTTTTATTCAATTAAATAATTAGTAATCTTATTAAAATTTTGAATAGAATAATATTGTAATAAGAATAGAAGTCCAGGCTGCGCAATTTAATAGTTACGTATTCTTTTTCTTCAAGATTTCTGTTTGAAATGGGATAGTATGGCATGTCTGACCAAGCATGGGACTTTCCACTGTGGCAGGCAACGGGTTAAACTTCTGTAACTTTTCTAACATAGTAATCAATAATATTCTTCTTCGTATATAACCCCAGCATCGACTGCTACGGTCGTTTAGCCGGAAGCCACACAGATTTAGGTGGGTCCGGAGCCACTATGTGTCAACAGCAATACAGAAGCAGTACAGGCGGTCACCTTAGTGCTGACCCTGTTCAGAGCAGCTTAACTTCGGCGATCAGACGACGTTGACACATCTCATGACGTGATCCATCTTCAACTCTCTCCGCCTCTGGAATTTCTTGAGCAGTAACATGAAAAATGTGTTCCTTTGCATTTACTTTCTTTGAAATAAAAATACAGACTAATCGATGGTCCAATTGTCGTTTCCTGCTATCATTGTAACATTGACTATATTTAGAATTTTATAAGAATTCGTAATTATTTATTTCGGTAATATTGGATTGCATCATGAATAACTTCCCATCTGTCTTCTTAAATTTGTTAATGATTTATTAAAGGATGATTATGGTTGCTCTTGCAACGTGTCTACGTTTTAGGGATCCTCACCTGCAAATATGAAGTAGCACAAGTAAACTATTTAACTTTTTAGAAAGGTAAAAATCTGTTATGTGTTGGAAGTTACTTATGAATCAAACCAATATTTGCTGCGCCGTACCAGTGAATGCATTGGAACAATATAACGTTCGCAATCAACTGCAGGCTTCGTTTCATTTATTTATCGTCCCGTTTAAAAAATGGAAGAGGCATACTCAGTGTCGGGATACATTACAGAGTTCACGATGAAACGTTAAACTTGAATTCCGCGAATGCTCCTTCCATCATGCGGAACGTTAATTAAGGCTTTAATATTAACCGGAACATGCATGCATTTTTGAATGGATCACGTGAGCCACGGAGTGGTGTACACCCAAAGTGTTTGCTGAGTGGTTTGAGAGCTATGGCGCCTTTTCAGCTCTCCCTTCCCCATTTTTTCGTGGAACCCCTATATGAGACCGTGCCTACTCTTTATCGTCGTCTACTAATCACCCGTTCCAAATGAACACATAAATTCGTAATTCGTTTAAAAACCGGATATACCGATCCTTCCACAGAGAATTCAAGACTACAAGTGGCGCTCTAACTTCTTTTTCATCTACAGTGTTGTTGGAATTTTATTGTATATTATATTGGGCTGAGTCATAAATAACTTTCGACACGTAACAGATTTTCTTCTGTCTAAAAATTCAAATGATGGTAAGAATCTCTAGAACATGGACGCGCTGCAGATGCAACTGTAATCATCCTTTAATAACTCATAAATTTTAAGAAGACAAATCGAACGTTATTTATGACTCGACCCAATAGTCCATGTTCGACTATTTTAATACACAGTCAGCCTGTTTGTATGCTGTACACTGTGTAACTTAACACATGGAAAACACTTTCTGGGTTGTAGAGAGTTTTCCAATAGTTTATACAGAGATATCCAATGATTCTTTTGACGAGTTAGGCTGGTATAACAAATTTCACTTGCCTAATTCCAAATACTATTCATTGTCTCATATGTTGATCTTGAATCTCGATGATAAGATATTTACAAGATTGCATCCAGATGCAACATGGACTTTTTAAATATCTTTTATAAAAGAGAACAGATGCAAATTATTAAAACATTTACTCCCATATCTTGAAAACAAAGTCAAATAGAACACGTTTATATAAACTTATTGAATTGTTTTTAAATGGCGAATCCAGCCTTGAAATATTTTCCATATATTAAGTTAGACCCTGTATATTTTGCTCCTTTACATTTACGAAATACTTTCATGAGCGACTATGTGTGTACTTTACTTTTCTCAACAATTTTTATATTTTCCATTTTTCTTGATAATAGTGAGTTCATGTTTCAACATATATTGGCGAACAATTTTCTTTGAAATTAAATAAAAAAGGTTCTGTACAATCTAGACAGAGCACTTCGGAGAAAATTACGTAAAGTGGCAGTCGAACGTTATAATTTTTGTTATTTTAACCAATATTGGTTTGAAAGAAACGAATGGAAGGAAAATGAACAATAAAGGTGCAACGAGAGAAGTCTTATCAGGGTTTCCATCTTACCGGTTAGCTGGAATACTTTGTTCGCGACGGTACTTCACAAATTTATCGGAAATCAGGTTCTCTTAGCCCGCAGCCGTTTGTAGAACTTTGAACCACCCGATACGTACTTCGAAGGTGCAGTTTGCCGAGTCTGATTTCAAACTCGTGCAACTTCAAGGTTTAGGGACGAAGTAATCCGTTCAAGAAAAGATTTCATCTACGTCTCATCTTATCCGAAGAAATCCTCAAACATCGAAACCATACGCGATCAGTCACTTACGTAAAAGAGCTTTTCTACTCTTGGGTTTTTTTAGTATTTATTGAATTACCTTTTTCGTTTGGAAACGCTACAAAATTTGCATATTTATAATTTTATTAAATTATTGGTTCAGAAAATCGCATACATTTGGTACGAGTATTCAAGTTCATGATGCTGAATTTCTCTTTAACGTTAACTACAGGATTATTATGTGCAAGAAAAATATTTTTCATTTCATGGGGTTAAGATGACTTCGAAACTCCAAGAAAGAAAACACTGTCAAGAAATTATTTGCAAGGGCTTTTGGTGTATCTCACTCGACAAGATATATTTTACCTAGGTCATTCTACTGTAATACTAAAATATAAACAATTATTTAAGATGCTAAGGTATTGTAACTCATCTGGTAGATACAGTCTCATTTTTATGTCTGACTGGGTACATCATGTTTCACTGTCGTTCGAAACGTGTTAAATGAAGCAACACTAAGTTTTTAAATCTGTGTACTACTTTACCAAAGAATTAGTTATTACAAAAAACATACGGATTCTAGAGTGACCATAGGAACGATTAAAGGAAGATGATAGAAAATGGCTATTTTGGGTACCATATGGAACAGAAAAAATCCCACAGGCACAGAGATTTGGAAATCTGCCTGGCCACTCGTTTATAGCGAATCGATGGGCCAGATTTTTCGTAATAAACAAGTCAGTACTATCATATAGGTAACTTTTTGATTTGTTCTTTTAATGTTAATGTTTCTTCTTCTTTTAATGTTTTCTTTTCTGGTTACTGTACAGAATAGCCGTTTTCCAACATCTTCCCGTAGAAATCGAACCGAAGCCAATTCGAGAATCAGAATCGACAGATATGGTGATGAAATGCAGTAAAATGACGAATGGTCGGACGAATTAACAATTCGTCGCCACAGTGGTAAACCAGCGTGTCGGTTGAATAATGAAGTAACATCGTTGTGGCTGGGACACTTGTTAGACAGCTAATTACCGTCGGCAAATGAGACCGACGTACCGAGAAAAAGAAAGAATGCGGTCGCGGCACAAAGGACGCGGGACAGTAGGTAGAATCTGAAAGAAGTAATGGGAAATGAACTTTGCCGGGAAACTGCTTCGCACACGTATGATGAAATACGATAGAATTGGTTTAAAGCAAGGTTTAAAACTAGTTCGACAAAAACCTGTGTCCGTTGTCACAGCTCTACGAATTTCCTTCATCATGCTTCGTTTCCTCAAACTATCGACCCATAAGAGAGAGAGAGAGCAATTTTTCCAACAGATTCTATCACTTTTCACAAATTTCTAGACACGAACCTGTTTAAATAGACTTTTTAAAAAGTACAATTCGAAACGGCAGAAACGGGTTTTCGGTGTGGAAATTCCTTTCACAAGGGAATGTACAGTTTTTCTCTTGTCCCTTTTGAATTTCTTCCCCCTTTTTTAGCTGTATATTTTTTATATATTTTTTTGTCACAAGGAATAACTTCCTGCCTACTGTACCACGATTTTTAATAATCACATTGTACAGTTTTCTATATTTTCTACATTTGAACATGTTTATGTGTATGTATGTTTTTTCATTGTTTCTCTCATCTTCTTTTTTTTAATAACGAATGTAAGATATCTGTATAAAATAATACGTCTCTATCGTACACAGTCAGTACAAAAATACAATAATCATAGACCATAATAATAACAAAAGGAAGAATGGATAATTTACGAAGTATTAAATGATCATTTGCATTCATAAATATTCGCAAAATTCCTGTTTTATTACAAACACTGTCATTTTATCATACAGATTTTCTATCAAATTTACACTTTAGTAGGTAAGTCAAAAAATTATTCAGGTCCATAAACTGTCAGGAATGCTCATCAAAGCTAGTCTGTAAATACTTGTAATCATACAAAACCCGTTGAATTTTTCTATTTTTCTTTGTTACTTGGTAAAAATTTAATAACTAATGCAATCTTATTCAATTGTGAAAAAGAATTTTATTCAAGGAACACGTGCTTCAAACAATTTGAACAGAAATCCCTAAATTTCGTACAAAATTGAGTGTTATATTAAAAAGTTATTGACAACACAGCATTTGTGAAATCAGTGAAAATTATTAAAACCAGAGAACATACTGCAGCCTCAGATTTATCTGATAAGTTACCAGAAGATGTTCTCGATCGGAGGCATTATGGAGCCGCAACAATCCATCTCCATACACCCCCTCGACAGCAAAAAGAAGGTTCCGCGTGCACTCGAAATCCAGTATCAAGAACGATCGCCAGTCACGTTCTCATTATCCCTGACGCGTTATCGTCGCCCCTCTTATCGGCTGACCAGAAACTCAGCTGGAAGCTTCGCCCGGGCTTTCGTTGGTCCACGTGCACGTACATTCAGCTCGAAAGTTCCGATCGTTTGATTTACGAGTAACCCGAACAGTGAGAGAGGCCGCAGGAGAGAAAGAGAGAGGCAGAGTGAAAAAGGTGACAGGACGAAAAAGAGGCGAAAGCGTTCAGAAAAAGAGAGGCGTCCACGAAATATTTCCAATCTCGAAGTTTCACGCCGAAAGTTCCCCAGTGTCGAGCCATCTTGCCAGCTCCGTCACCATCGAGGCTGGCTGGCCCGGTCCACGGCTACTTACTACGTATGAATCTTCCCGGCCAAGGGAAATAACAAAGTTCTCGGCTCTGCCTCGGAACTTTTGCAACAGTTTTATCATTTTTCCCCTACGGCTTCCTCTGCCCTCTTCTTTCTTTCCCGCACCGTTTATCCGTTGAACCGGGGAAAGGAATCGCGTGATTCAACAATGAGCAGGGGTGCCCCGTCTACTGGAACGCTCTGGCACAAGAGGCGCCTAATAGATGTTATACATGAATCTACTGAATCTACAGACGCGGCTGTTACGCCACTGCTTTCCCATCCCCGTCGCGAAATTCCCCGAATTCCGTTTCTCCGTAACTTTCTCTGTTCCGGATGCTTCCGGCCTATCGATTCTTCAACTTTCTTTCCAAGGTCCGTTCGCATTTGGTCAGCATTAACGTTGCACATTTGGCGACCAGACCCGAACAGACCTGTCCGAACTTTTCCATTTTCTTTCTATTTTATGTTTCTACTCTTTCTCTGTCTTTCGGCCCTGTAGGATAATCGAAGGTCACGAAATCTCCGGCGCGGGAGAGTTATCGAACTGACTCCTTGAGGGGGGCAAACAAAAAGAAGTCTGATGGAGGTCTGGACTGTTTTTAAATAATTTTATAATTTCTTATACGTTTCTATAATATTTCAATCATTTTTTTAATACAGTAGGACCTCGATTAACCGGCTTAATCGGGAGACAAACAGCCCGGATAAATCGAGGCCCAATGGATAATCGAAACCCGAGGGGAATTAACTAAATCCGTATTTTCTATACCAAAATAAGCTCTTTATTCTTAGAAAATGTAGTTCCTTTAATAATATAATGATAGCCAAATGTATATATGCTTAAATTTTATTTCTTTTTTTAATTTTGCACTTATAAGTGCTTTATTACGCCAACTTTTCACCATCGCTAAACTTTCTGTTAGGTCAGATATAAACAGAAGAGAATCGTAAGGTATGCACAAGCGTTTGTTAGTAAACAGGAAACCTCCGATAACCGAGACCTCAGTTGATCGAAACCACGGATAATCGCGATCCGGTTAATCGATATCCTACTGTAGTTGTCAAGCGGCTGTTTTAAATTGATAACGGGAATAGCAACTTATAGTTTTGAAAGTATCATACTTCTTACTTAAATATTTTGTTAACCACAGTCGGTTGTCTTTTTGCTGATTGAATAACCCTCGTATCGAACCCCTGCCTATAATAAAGGCATTATAATAAAGAAAACAATGAGCGGGGGCGCCACGGAATTGTTTCACGGTGGTAGAAACAGGTATGAAAAAAGAAGGCCAAAAAAAGAAGAGAAAAAGTCTCGGGAGAAGCTCGCAGAAGGCGGCGGTGTGTTCATGCGAGCTGTTGCTTTTTAGTTTCGCCGCCCTACCTGCGTCGAAAATTAAACGGACGGTTTTTTCGCGCAGCCCACCCCAACGCAGACTCCCTTCTTTTTTCGACGCTTTTTCTTCGCTCCGTTTTGCCCCTGTCGGATTTTGTGTTTCGGTGCGTGTATCACGCACGGCTCGTTTTGATCGGCGCGCATGCTCCAGCCAAAAGGTTTTTCGCGAGAGGAAAAACCGTCGGGATTTGCGGTGACGTTGGAAAACCGAGGATACCTGTGTGGGTGTCGATGTTGCACGACCGTAATTTTTCGGACGAATGACTTAATTGTTTGGTGAAAGAAAGAGCGGCGAACGTTCTCTGGAATTTAGTTTTAATATAGTTTAATTCAAATTCATTTAAACCGATTGGTGTTATTAAATTTTTTATCAACTAAAAAATTTCCAAACCCCTGGATAGATGATAGTTGTTAAAAGCAACAAGATTTATTACGCGATGGTTATGTAGGACAACCTTTCGGAAAATTTGTACACTGAAGTTGCATTCAGTGAACAAAATTATAGTCTTTGTTATGACAGTAGTATTTTCGTCAAAAAATTTAGAAGGAAGTATGCACATCTCTCGCATTCTACCGTATGTACAGTAAAATTTGTATTAAATGAAGTTATGTAATATATTTGAATTTACTTAACGTCTGTACGGTAGAGAACGATATTAGTTATGGGATAAAGTGATAATATAAATCTAGAACGATATAATAATATGTATAGTTTGGACAAAATTTACGAGGACGGTATATTTTTTCACGTACTCGTACTTAATCGTATTTTTTATATTCTGAAGAACTTTTTAATTAATCAAAGCGAAACGAACAGAATCTCGTTTATTATCGTTATTGAAGTAATTATACCATTCTACAGAAACGCATTCTGCATAAAAACGAACAATTTTTGGTGGTACGAAATGTAGAAACCAAAGGAATTGACGAAACGCATACAAATACAATTTATTACTAATCGAACGACACCGAATTCTAATTCTATTTCAATCTTATTATTCTACATATTCGTAATTTTCTAGTGCGTTATTACATTTAAATAAAAAATTATCCGTACCCACAAAAAACGTAGAATTCAATTGTTTTAAGTATACTTGCAATCTTCTAGTGCATTATTGTATTTAGAAAAAAAATGACCAATAAACAAAAACGTATAATTCAACAATTTTAAGTACATTTGCAGTTTTCTAATGCATTGTTACATTTGCAGAAAAAGCGACAAATACGCACGAAATGTATAATTAAACAATTTTAAATACATTTGCAAATATCTAGTGCATTATTGCATTAAGACAAAAAGTAATTTTGTTCTAATACCATACAAACATATTTTACAGACAAATTATAGTAAAAACATTTCCTTCTACCACCTTCCTCTATCTTCAACGAAAGTATAATATCCAATAAAAAAATTCGCGAAAAATCGTTGAACAAACTTCGACGAACAGCTGCATAAAAATCAAAACCGAGAACTGTTTTCGCAGTCAGTCCAAATAACAGAGATTCAAAAAACGAGAACAAGCTGGGAAAAAAGGGGGACAATCTAGCAGGCGGTTCCTTCTGTTCGTTCGTACCGGTGTTTCTCGCGATGCTATCTCACGGAAACGAGACTCGACACGACCGATACTTTTTTCGGATTACACGCCCTTCCATTCGACCCTCTCCGCTTTTCAAACGAATCGCTTGACAGGCATAGCGCGAAGTATGAACACCGTGCGACACTTTTTTCCTCGTACCGACCCGTTGCAAAATCTGAATTCTCCGAGAATTTCGATCGTGATCCATACAGACACCGTCTGCCTGTCTCGAAACGATTTTTACGACACCCAAGCGTTCGCAGACAGACCAAGTTCGGCCATTATTTTCTTTTTAGTGCGTTCCATGACAGCAGAAAATTCAGTATGTTGTCAGACACACGAAAAGGACTTGAGTAAGTATAAAAAATAGCAAATAACTGTAAATATAGAAGTATCATTCTTCAGAAACTTGTATGCAGAATCAACATAATTTGAACTCATCAATGGACTGCGTATATTTACGCAATTTTACGTGTGCAAATACGTGAGAAATGTATAGTTAACTCGTTGAGTGCCACAGTGAAAACAGCCATATCTAGTCAGACATGGCATAATTTACTGTTTTTAATGTCGATCGGGAAGAAAAAAAGATATAAGTTACAATATTAAGTTTGGTGAGAATTGTGCAATAATTAATAATTATTTAATTAAATTAAATTTGAGATTGCCGGCCACCGGTGACCCCCACGGCATTCAACGTGTTAAGGTAACAAAAATAATATTGTATTTTTTTAATATTTCGAAGACAAAGTGTACTCTTGTTAGAGATCTATTTCTTCGACTGTATTAATAGAGAAAGTATTCAGGTGTAAAAATGTATATTTGCATAAACATCCGCAGTGGAGTCATCAATCTCATTTATATTTTTTCTACTTTTTCAGTGACCTTGTCAAACCTCGCCTTGATTTACTAATATTATATGCAACTAATGCATACGGTAGTATAATTGTCACCCACATATGAGTGGCATGGCAGTGTAAGTGTTGTTTGTTTCATGGAATTAAAACTTGTTTTTAAAATTCACATTGTGCTAAAAAACAATGCATATAGATTCAACGTTAAATCACAGAATTCGAGAAACTTTGAATCGCGATACCTTTTTTTCCGAATATCATAAAAACCGGGTCACGAGACTCGACAAATATTTTCCAAAAGTTTACCGTAAGCTTCACCCATAACTTCAGTTTCTCCTCGAAAAAAAAAAAAATATAAGCTCGATGCGCAATCCGTCGTTTACAATACAAAACGACCAAAAACCGTTTCTAATCCAATCGGAATTATAGCATCGATGCGTGTCTCGCGGATGCGTCATATAAACGAATAAAATATTCGAAAAAGCCAAAAACATGGCGGCAGGGAAAAAATTGAATTCGCTGGCGATCGAGGAGACCCGAAACGCGAATATATTCGGGACGTTGAAGTTCGACATTCCTCTCTCCCAACAAACAAAGCAAATATGTGGAATTTGATAACAATGCCCGACAAATTTATAATAGCGCAACCGTGAAAACGTGTATCACGTAGAAAGCGAATTGAATTCCACGGAACCGAACGAAACGCCGGCAGACAAAGGAAAAATAAATAGGAGAACAAAACGCGCCGGCGGACACGTCAGAGATCGGGCTTTTTCTTTTCGTAGACAATTCCAGTTACGGTTTCGACGCGATTCCCTTCCGGCATCACGCTCGAAAAATACTCGGTGTTACCGCAATTTTCGTCTCATTCATTTAATTTGTGCGTAGAAATAGGCTGTTGAATAAAAGACGGTGTACACGTGCGGTATCATTCAGTTTTCAATTCTATATTCGCCATTCTACATATCAGAGGGTACAAATCATAGTGGTGTAAGTGTCCCACTTCTCATTTTGAGAAACAAAAGGTACACTTACTAGTAAATGTATACATTTACTAACTTTACCAGTAAAAGTGTTAACGACAAGCTATTGATACTTTTACAAACAAATCTATGTACCCACTATTCTAAGCTAGCCATAAAACGCACACACGTGTCCACACGAACTGTTTATGTTACTAAATAGAATGTATGATTAAAGTTTACCATTAATACTTAGATTCATTAAAATATAACAATTTTATAATTGAAAAAATGTCAGATTGAACGAGTGAAAGAGAAACATCTAAAAATAATAAAATACGTTGAACAATAATAGTAATAATTAGCAGGACAATTATTAATGCTTCAAATAGAAATATTTGATTCTTGTGCATAAGTGAATTCTACAAGTTCTTACGAGGCTCACAATCACAGTTTCACGAGATATGCAAAAGTAACCAAATTTTTATGAAAATATTTAGAATGTGATGGTGCAACGTTTGAATACCCGCTGCAATAATTTGAAGATATCTCATAAAATATGTTACCAAACGTGAAATTTATTTATAAACAACTGAGAAAATTATGAATATGCAATGAAGAATTTAATGATAGCACAGGTGTGCTATCTTTTTGTCCGAAAATGTGTGTTTTTCAATGGCCTCGCGTGACGTTCGTTTACCCGGGGCGTATCGCGATTTATTAGTTCCATCTGTCGTTTCGCATTCGTTCCAGGCTTTCAGGGATATTTTCGCGAAGCTAGATTTCATTTCTCATTTCGCCTCGCCGGCATTATTTGGTTAAAACTCGCGCATTTTTCCGTTCCATTTCCGTAGTCGGTTCCTCCGACAAGATCAGAATAGACGAGGCGTCGAGCTTAAGACGCGAATGCGTTCAATCTTCATTATCACGAGGTGATAAGGCTCGAGAGTCACGAGAGAAACTCTGCCTGAGAGTTTCGGAATGATGTACAGTCAATTATTTAGGAATATTTAAACTTACCTAACCATACATGTGGTTCTGCGAATTAATGTAGGAATTTCATTAATTTGATATAATTAGCGTATTATAGAACGCCTGTATGCGTGTAACAATCGTGATGTGCAATATGTACGTCACATTCAATATGACTGTTACTATTTTTAATAACATTTACAATGTATCTGATTACATATAATATTAACTCTTTCACTGCTGAATTTATAATTCTCGATCGGTACGGTTGTGATTAATTTATTTCACGTTTCAAAACGAATGCTTTTAAATATTTTACAATTGTGATTCCCAGCTTCCCGTGTCTTTGTTTGATTTAAACTAGGGGTGAACGCTTTGTATTTAAAATAAGAAAAACGAATAAGAGTGTTGAATAATTTTCCAAATAAAAATGATAAGTGAATGTGTCGAAAATAAAAGCCAATGAAAATAAATTTTACAATTCCATTTGATAGATAAATCACTTTCGAATGCATGTTGACATATTATTTTAAATATAATTTATTCTCAAATGACTTATTTGCTAAGTATATTATTATTTCAGATATTACTGTAAAAAACAAATAATGATTTCTTCATTGCGTATTGTAATGTATACTAAAATATCTAAATATATATAAAAATTATGTCGTTTTTACAACGGTGAAGGCAAGCATTTTCTCCGCGAAAACTCGTAGCAAATATTTTGTAGGTGCAGGTATCTCGAAGAAGATCAAGGTTTATCTGACAGAAATTACTTCACAATTTCTTCAGCCTTAATTAACTTTAAAAGGATCTCAATGATGTTATGAAACGGATGAGCATGGTTATAAAGGATGGATGATGGTATGCGTTCGAGAAAAGGTCTGTTGAGTTGCGTAACGGAGTACTCGAGGAAATTGATCTGCAAAGTGCTGTCGTGTATACATGGGAGAAAGGCATCTTCGAGTGATATTTTAGAGTTACGTTTACATTGTTTCCGTCTCGATCATCCATTTCCAAACACGACTCACATATTTATGGATACATTCATGTACGAGGTGATCCGGCAGAAAATACAAATACTCTGCTAGTAGATTCTGGAACTATAATGTTAACTATAATTGTTATCAAGATATGAGCGTCTCGATAAAAAATATACTATCCCATTTAAAAAATTACAAGTCAATCTCGAAATTAACTGTAAAGAAGAATAACAAAAATTTAATTTTCATGCCATCTGATACTGTGTAGAAAATAAACAAATTTTCTCCTGGATCATTACTTTATAGAGTCAGTAGTTTATGTATTATTTCAAACGGTAATTATTTCAGGACAACCACGATAAATTCAATTGATTTTGTCTCTTTTAAAGTAAACAATTCTATTTAAATTAAATAATTTGACTTTAAAATAATCTTTAAGGAAAAGTTTTAAACATGTAATTTTTATATCATCTAATACTATGTAAAGAATAAACAAATTTTCTTCTGAACCATTATTTTATAATATCAGTAATATAACCATTACTTAAAATGATAACTATTTCAGAATACCCTGATCTACTCATAATTCAATGTCGAAATAGCTAAATAGCTCTAGCACTAATAGAGTAAAGAAAATGTCTCTATGGCCATTATTTCATAAACACAGTAGTTTGGACATTCAATTCTATTTAATAAAATACCTTAGACCCGTCTACACAAAATAAGTTTCAACAGAAGTCATAAAAATTTGATTTTTATACCATCTGCCACTACGCGAAGAACAAAGAAAATGTCTCCATGGCCATTTCTTCATGAAGACAGCAGTTTGGACGTCGTTTCAAATGGCACTCATCTTGGAACATTCTGCGTCTGTCAATACTTTACTGCCGCTTTGTACGTTCTGTGTTTCATGCATTTTACTATACCACCGGAGAATTTCCACGCGGAGCACGTTATCTGTCGTTTGAAGGATGTCCCGGGGCGTGGCTCCTTTCGAGCGTCCATAACGGAACAAAAATTCGCGTGAGCGAGATAGATTGTCATGTTTCGGGGACGTACGGAATCATCGTTTCATCCATTGAACCTCCGTCCTCACCTGGCTTCGTCCCCGGAGAAATTTCCATGAAATATACTGTGCAGCCAGTCACGTAAACGTGAATCGCAACCAAAGGAATTTCCAATTCCACTTCCACCCTGTGCGCCGAGCATTTACTCTTAGATTTCCACTTACTTGCATCCACTTTACCGAGTAAGTCGCGGCCGGAACGTGATTCAATAATTCGAAAATATCCGCCAGAAAACCGAGCATAAGGCGAATGAACGCGAATGCCACGTAAATGTGCAGATACGTCGAGTTACGCAACATTCCACATGTTCGATGTGTAGTTCTACTCGAATTCCTGAAATCGATTTGGAAAATTTTGGGTTTGGTTCGATGATGGTTGGTGAGGTTCGTGTGAGATTTAAAACACGGTTGCCGAATATATTCTGTTTTTGAGTTTTGGAGTCTGCTAGAAATTCGACCTCTGCATATTCGATTTGCAGAGTGTTTTTCATCCTTTAAGGACCACAGTGATTTACGAGAAAAACGCTGGCTAGAAACAGCGTGAACACCCTGTATATCTTTTACGCTGTCGCGTTACACATCCCTGACAACCCCAAAGTGACTCATTATGTTAGTAATTACAGTTTGGATACGTGAGGACCTACTGTATTTTTAATGTTTTAGGAAATAACAATCTGTGTACACCTAAACCGTACATATACGCATATTTCAGTAAAAGTGTATGGAAATTATAGATGACAGCGTTTAAAGAAACAATCCATACTTTAAAATTCTATGTATTTTATAGGACAGTGTGAAAAGGAAACTGTTTCTATAACTAGAAAGTAGCAATTGTTGCTTGGAGTCAATTGGTGTAAACAAAAGGGAATGGAAACTATCAGAAGACACAGTCCACTGTAATGAGAGTGAACAATAAACGGTGCATCGACTCTTCCCACACAAGTGCAGTTATTAAAATCTCACGACGAGTTACCTCGTCATGCACACTCTAGAGGTATTTCTTAATGACGAGGTAACTTGTCTTCACCGATTAACAAATTACCAGGTTAAAAAACAAAGAAAAACGACGTATACAGCTCTATTGCACGGTGAGTTCACTTTTAACTGTATCCACCATAAACTTGTAAATTTTAAAAAAATTCTACGTGAATTAGGTTTCTTTCAAATAACACTAAACGATAAGTGGTGTGGAGAGGCGGAAGGCTGTTAGGATTTACGTGCCCTCTTCAGGGCTTACATTTTTTACGCGCGCACCCCGAATTCATAGTACTTTGCACTTCGAAACGCAGTGGCTCGGCAGGGGCAACAGAGTTCGACGGTAAATTACTCTTTTACTTCTGAAGTTCGGCGGAACAACGCCGGAGGAGAACGAGAAGTCGCTTAAGAGCAAGATTGCTTTTTCGAGTTTTTTTTTTCTTTTTCTTATTTTTCGTATTTTAAGCTCACGCGCCGGTCGTGCAGTGTCGAACATTACGGGGCCATTCCGTAACGAAGTACTTATTCTCTTTTCTTCTCCGATAGCACTCGACGTCCGCAAAACGGGAGGTATAAAAATTACGATTCCGCTCGCGTAAACGACCCCCTCGGCTTCTTTTCGACCGGAATAGCCATTGAACCGAGCATGCGAAACAATAATTGAGAAAAACGAGATCGTTTTACGATGAAAATATATTTGCAACGCGATAATCGAGTCACGCGAGATGTCAGTCCAACGAGGCGGTCTTCGAGGACCGAGATTTGAATCCGGGGAAGCGTTTTATTGTTTCGTTCGCAGGTTTCACGATCGTGGATTTACGTGATCCGCGAAATTGACTCGTCAATTATGAAAGGAACAATATCGGGTCGTACGAACGGGATCGGAATATTCTATAAACGTGATCAGTGACCTGTACGTTTCCCTTGACGATAAACGGCAGCGCGTTCGCCACGAATTTCTGAAATCTCGGCAAGCAACTTTAATAACTTGTCAATCAATATTGGTTTATTTCAGAGCCGTATTTTGGTTCAGTATTTAAACTGAGGAAAATATAATATTAATTCTATGTGCAGACTAACGTCAATGGTAGACACCATTTCAAAAATCTTTGTATTTATCACTACCAAAAAGTTAATGGTCATTACGTCTAATTACGTTAGTCTAATTAAGGGTTTATCCACACTAGAATTAGTAACAGAATGCTCTACCTTTTTACTGTGTTTCATATAAAAATGATAAATTTATTTAAAAATCTGAAGCACACATTGCTATAAAATTAGGTACACGCTTCACTAATGAAAAATTTTAGCTTCTATCTGATAATGAATGTCTAATCTTTAATGTCTAATTTTCGAATAATCAAGGTTCTACTGCAAATTTGTGACTTAATAATTTCATAGCCTGTGTCAAGACGAATTTAACGACCGTAACCTTCACGTGATCATGAGCATGGCTGTTGAGCCGTCAGGTATTGCTAGAAACAGCAAAATTACGTCAGCAACACAATAGCATAGGACAGACATGGCAGATGTGTACAATATCTGATTGAAGTACTCGAAATGGATACAGATGGATCGGTTGTCACGATCCTCTAATATGGTTGTCACGTTCTCTCGATCTATCTCCCCTAGATTTTTTGTAGTGACTACTAAGAAATAATATTTACAAAGAACAAGTTACTGTACAAGAATATATATGACAACGTATTGTCAGCGCTTGCGATGTTATTACATCTGATATACTGCAGGGAACGCATAATTCATTTATAAGTTGCATTAATGTTGCTGGACATCACTTTGAGCATCGCCTACATCAAATCTCACGAAAACAACGGTTCGTGAACAATGGAGACCAGTATTACAGAATAGTATGAATATCAGGAGATGCTACTCATATATCAATTTTTGTATCACTACATGAATTAAGAGATACAGAATCTTTCTAAGAAGAAATGAGTGCCTTTAAAATAAACGCTTTTAGAATAAAATATATTCTTGTTAGCATCTGGCATATTAAGATGGGTTGGTACAAAATTTATAAGAACATTCGATTTTGGTGGAAATCAGTAAGTGATTTCAAGTTTTTATTTATAACTTAACTTAAGAACAACTTATGTGAAAGGTTACACTCAATAACAAAGACGTTGAAATACAACTCAATAGTTTTGGAGTGACTTCATATTTGTGACTCGCTTGTATTATCAATTTTTATTTAACCCCTTGACATACAAAGACGTCTGGGAGCCGTCATTTGTTTCGCATGTCATTTTAGACTCCGGCTCCCAGACGCTAAGAATTATACGCTGATTGCTTTGAAAAGTTCCATTCTCTACAGGACTATTAAGTTATTTATTAATTTCTTACATAATTCTGTTCATTAATATTGTCTATTAACATTGTCTTATGATATTTTGTAATCTAAATATTCTGTTTCTTGTACAGCATCCATAACTTTAAGTTGAGCTATATTAAATGGTATTTTTAGCACACATAGAATCCTGTTTTATTTGTACATTAAGGGGTTGAAGTCTATATCATGACTTATCCATTTTCCTATAATTTCGTAACGTATGTTATCAATAACATCGGTGTAGTCCCTCGAAACAGCCGTTTCACCGCGTCGTCGCGTAAAAAGGGAAATATGTAAAGCATGCCGCGTAAAATCCACGACTTATCAAAATTCCAAGCGTACGCGACACTCTTGCCTCGTACACGCCGGCATAAACCACGCTAACGTTAAAACAAAAATATACCCTCGCGTCCAGAGACACGCATACATATATCTCTTCGGCCTCTCGGTTCCCGCGGATTTCAAAGTGGCTGCCTCGAACAGCCGAGCGATAAATTCCGGAAATGCGTTAAATTCGCCAATGTATTCGAAGCAACGATATAAACGGGCCGAAGAAACGATCGAGAGGTGACCTGGCAGCGACCAGAACGAGAAAGAGAATGAATCTTCAACGGCTTATAACGCTTTCGGGAAAATTACTGCTTATAGTTTTTATTTGTTTATAAGAGCCCCGGGTTCAATGAGATGTTTAGAGTTAAATTTAGCATTTAAAAATAGCACTATTTTACCTACATAATATAAACTTTTTGGCAGTGTATCACATACAACTTATGTACATAATTATACACTTATCAAAAAGAAGTGCAGTTTCAAGTTTGGTCGCGTAAATTAGAACCCGTGCACTAAAAGAAACTGTATAGCAACCTAACGCCTTATTGTAGAATCGTTTATTGCAACACTATATTTGTTAACAAGAAATAGTGTAATTTATGTAGAATTTCTCCTGTTTCGGTCCAGATATTATGACCAAATAATAAATTAATTGATCTTCGAGGGTGAGGGGTTCAGTAATTATTGTTCTCCGAATTTAATAAACAAACAGAATTTAATGAAACTAGAACAAGAGGTAGATATATCAAGATAGATAAAAATACAGAAAACTGAAAGAATATAAAATGCACGCAAACTGTTCTGGTCGACGACTGTTACGCAACTCCTCTTTTGCATCCTTCGACCGTTCGATGCAACCCTCGCACATTTGTCCCCTGTTTTTACAACCGTGCTTGACTTTAGCCTAAACTCTCGCGTCGCCAGCACGCTTGTCTTATGCCTAAACGAAACACATGGCCCACCTTGCCCAAAACATTCTTAGGCATCCCACATGTATGCGCAAGTAAATAAAACAAAAATATATACAATACTTAAACTTAACGTTACTGGCCTGTTTACCAGGCTACTGTAAGTTACAACCAGACTGCGAATATTTATGCACTTTATCATACTCAAATATGTGACAAACGCACATTTCAAACTGTAAAAATAAAGTACATTTTTTAAACATTCACAGGATGAAATACAGTTTTTTTAAAGTTTCATTTCTATATCTGCATTCACGTAAAAAATATTTAATTCTAAAAATATATGTTTGCATTAACGTCCGCAGTCCAGTTGTAACTTACATTGAGATTTTAATAATGTTTCACGTATATTTTCTACACCTGAGTGAATTACCGTAACAGTTTCATGAGCATCATGAACAGAAACTTACAATAACGATTAAAAGAAACCTGATGTCCTATAGCAATCTAATGCCTCGCCAACTGATCCACGCTCCATAAACGAATATTAACAGTAAAAAAAATTATACAAAGTAGGTATCTTTACAACGTTAACAATTATTAATTTACTAATTTATTTCTTCACTTCACAATATTGAATCTGCGAAACAAATGAAAGCTGCATGTCAACAGAACAATCGCTCCAACGAGTATTAGAAAAAAAATAAACCCACAGCGTTGATAACGATTAAAACGTGCTAATATTAAACTAAATTGTATTTCGATAAAGATGCGTTTTAGGACACATACTTATTTATATGAACTTATATCCTTATTTTGACACACACGTAGAACTTATACCCAATGTGCAACCTTTTTGAATCATCCTATATAGGAAGACTCGTAATAACATGATCTATGAACATGCAAAAGCTTCTTTAAAGCATCTTTATGCAATTTAACATACTTAAACACGCGGAAACTGCACATTGCACACAGTAAGTAAAATAAAATATAAATTTTGTAACATTCAAGTCTAAAAATATAGTTTTACCATAGATTCATTTCAATAACAGCGTTAATGTAAAAAATATTGAACTCTAAAAACGTATATTTGCATAAACATCCGCAGTCTACTCATTAAAATCTGAGGTGACCACTTCAGTAACGTTCCATGTTAGACCTGTGTAACCAGTCCGGTGTGGTTTCACCGATACGGGACTCATCGATCGATCCACGGATCGATGGATCGGCCTTTGTTGCCACCGTCCCTGACTTCCTTCGCGCACATTCTCTTAGTACGACCTTTCATTACACTCGACATTTGGATGCTGGCCAGTTCCTGCCATCCCTTCTCCGGCATCGCCGGCAGCTTTCGTCGTTAGCTCTCTTCTGCTCCACGCCATTTTCGTCTCGTCTTCCACCGAAGACGTTAACGACAAAACGACCGGGCTGCACGAACCTCGTTTACGATCTTTTAATAAAAACGGCCGGATGTAAATCGCGTGCCGATTTCGTGTCGATGCGGGGGAGATTTGTCGCCGTCCCTGGCCGATATTGGAATTTTTACGAGGGGGACGTTAATCGGGCACCCGATTCGAACGAGACCTTGTTCCAGCTGGAATTCATTTTGGGATTCGACGCGCCCGCCGGGAACCTTGATTAAATTTTATTCATATTTTATACGAGGACACGCGACAATTTTAGCCGTGAAGCGATCGAAAAATTGGGAGAATACTGTCCAAGCATTCGCAGCTCGAAGTAGAATTTCCGTTCGATCTGAACGATTTTTTGATACAGCATATTCTGGTTTTATTGGTATTCAGAGGAAATCGAGAGGATGGGATTTAAATCGGCGGAAAATGTCTTTGAACATTAGCGAGCTTAGTCAAATGCGTTCTGGTTTAACTTGAAACGTTTGTGTGGGTAGAAAGTTCCCCGATGGAACGATTTGAATTAAATAATAGCCTAAAACCACTATAAATAGAGGATATCGTCTTAGTCTGTCGAAGGTCCTGCTATAAGGAGCGGAACTTTTGTCGTCATCTTCCATTTTTGCAATTGATCTGCTTACACATTACCTTCAATTTTTCATCGTAGCAAAGAGTCGGATGTCGGTCAGTCACAAAACTTCTTCCTATTTCTTTTTACGAAGCGATAAAAAATTTTATGGTATCTATAAGAGGCTGAAGTAATATTTTTGGGTTAGAGATACTCTCTGATATGCCTATCATGCCAGGATGTTCGAAGGACACTACTTTCAAGCAACGGGAAGTAGAAAATCCTGTGTTAGATCAGACGGTATAATGTTATACAAAGTGTTCGGAAATTGGGCTCAATTTTTGGGTGCGTACAGTACTCGACAAAATAAACCAAATTTTAGTAACTATGGATCGAAAACTCAAATATTTTCCGAGTTATATGACAATTGTGTGAACACTTGTTACGATGAAATCAAATATTTCGTTATAACTTGGAAGTTATTGATTGTTTGGCCCATATTTATTAATAGCTTTTTATTTATTTTATTGAATATTATACATGCTCGAGGTTAAAGCAATCAATTTCGAAACACTCTATAATATTTCAGCAGACCAGTAGTAGTAGTCGCCGTTTGGTCAGACTATAGTGATTACAGTGAAATATTGTTCAACGATCCATGATTCTTTATTGTTGGTGCACGATTCTATAATAAATAGATAAATTTTTGTCATAAAATCAAGTTAGCGTCAATTCACTAGGTTTATGAATTTTAGAAATTTAGAAATTTCAACAATTTGCCAGTTTTCCATAAAGAACAGTCACGATTTATGAATAACAAAAAATGGTTAATGAAACAATTTTGAAAGGATATTTTTTTAAATGGCCTCTTGCTTACTGTTTATTCAAACATTATTTTTAAATGTAAGAAACATTCGATGCCACGACTTTGGTGATGGTTCGTTGTATCAAGGAAACGGACTGGAAGTTTAACGAAAAAATTAGTTGTCATCATATCCCTTGCGTCAATTTCATCTAGAACATTATCTCAACGATTGCATTAAAAAAGAAGTTTATCTTACGCGGCAGAGGTGTTCGACAGCTGATTTCCTTTTTTTAATCAAGCCATCGGTCGATCAATCATTTTCCCAGAGAGAAGCAATCCGTCAATTCCTTGACGAATTGCCAACGGTGACATAATCTCATTCGATGAACAGGAGTGCAGCCAGTGAAAAATGAACCCCCCTAATTTAATTAACAGAAAAAAGTAACAAGTACCATTTAAAGGCTGAAAATAATTTTCTTAAAATTAAATTACCACGAGTAAAAACAACAATCACCTTTAGTGTTTTCATATTTGGTAATCTTTAATTTTTTGAGAAAGAATTTTCAATTTAGAGTAAGTTTTATATAGAACGTAATAATGGATTGGTCACCGATGCCCCATGGAGTAAATTTAATTTAAACAAATAACTACTCACCCTTAAACTGTTTTGAGTATTATTAATGTTGAAATAATAGAAGAGTATCGCAAGATTGTGCCCAAAAGCCATTAACTTTTTCGAATTTTGCAAAAATATTAATCGTGGCATCAGACGCAGTGACATATAAATTATTTCCTAAACTAACAGTTTTTCTACACAGGTACACAATATTTTTTTATAGAGAATGAAGAACTGCATTGATTAATACAGTGAACCACATATATGGTTCCAAGTACAAAAAAAAAGATGATCTTCACATTTTTTCTGCACCTCTACCCATAAAGAAACGACTAACGCCAGATTATGTCTCATCGAAATCATTCCATTTCGTCTGAAATATTTTTAAAAATAAAGAAAATATTCAAATAATGCACCTTGTATTAATAAAAGCTATTTTCGTGTGTCCAACTAGTCTTGGAATATTTCACCGTGCCACATAACGTGTTAATAATTTTCTATCGAGTCGACGATTTTTTGTATGACGATGTTCGGTTGTTTAAAAATAGAAAAAAAATGTGTCCGAATTGCGATAAAACTATCGTTTCTACCGCACTTTGAAAACCGAGTGCCTCTACCGAACAGCCCGTTCCTCGAAAGGAATTTACCGTGTCCCTTTGACAGCAAAGATCATGAACTATTCAGTGGCTCCAGTCTTGTGACAGTCGTCAAGTCCTGAGAACATTTGCAAGTCACAGGTGAAAACAGTGAATTATTTCTAGAGTGTAGCATCAAAGCTTTCGTCGTTTTCAGTTGCTCGGCTACCGCCGCCTTTTCCTCTGCAGTCGTTATCCAATTGCAGGAAAACATGTTGACAAGGTGTGCGTATTAATCCAAAACTTGATGTACGTAGTTTAATATCTACCCCTTTGTAGCGTTCTGCCAAAGCAGCATATTTCATACGGGACACAATGTCTTTGAGAATCATTGATATGGAGGATGTTCCTGTCACGACACACTTCCGAACGACGTTCGTGCATTTAACCAGTTGATTAAACTAGCTTCGTCTTGATGGAGTTTGCAGTTCAGCAAGACTCCGGATAACTAAATTTCAGGGTAGATGAAATTTCTACGAAGCCTTTCAAGTGACAGCCCTCTGAGTAATTGAAACTCGAGTACATTGCTTGATTTATTCTAATACGTAACTAATAACGGAAATCTAATGAAAGTAAGTTTATAAAATAACGTAAAGAAATTTGTGAACATTATTTTTTTCTGTGACAATGTGTACCTGATATTCGAAATCTCAAAATGTCCTGAAAACGTTAAATAATCAAGTATACGGAGTTTTATCACACAAAGCAGAAACATGATTTTGGGGTATTTTCTCAGCTACAGTAGAACACGTTTAATCAGTAGTCTGTTATTATTTACACCTACCGTTTAATCAGTAATATGTTATTATTTACACCTATGGATACAAATAAAATCCGTACGAAATAATTTATATTTTTAAGTTGTATTGTGCAGAGTCTATAGCAGCCTACAAAAGAAGCGTTAGAAAGGACCGCGTGTTCGACAATCTTTATAAAAATTACGTAGGAGCCGGGATGCGTTGATGTACCTAATTTTCTTTTATTCTAAACCTATACTAATATTCATTACTGAAAACCATCCTACTCTTCGAATTTCTTATCTATCTACCTTTAAAATTGGGTCCACCCTTCAGCGAATCAAATCCAAAACTAGTCTAAAATTTGTATATTTTCTTTACGACCGTCCTTGCTTCCCAGTTTGTTACAATTTTAAAAATCAGTTTGTTTTGGATAGCAAAGCAACTGCTTCTACAATCTTGTTAGGATCTAAAGCAAACAGTTAATCAAATTTATTTAGCTTGAACATTCGTAAATCCAAAAAAGTATAAGTCGTACCCTCCGCGAGCAGATGCGACAAAAAACAATAATAATATTTGTAATCCGACATGTGACGTGTATTCTTATCAGTTTTCATTATAGAGAAAATGTACTTATATTTCAAAAGGGAAGAATTTGAGGACTCATATTTACATAATGTTTCTTCATTCCTACAATCACTATGCCTGGTTACCTATTTCTGAAACATACAATATAATTTGTTCACATTCAAAGCGCACACTGTATTCTTGCGCAATTATTGCCTCAGACTTATTGAACAAGGAACAATAAATTGATTATCCTTTACTGAAATGGAATTCTGTAGAAATCCGACATGCCGCATGGCGTGTCCTAAAATTTCAGTCGTTGAAATGCTGTTCAGGGATCCCTAATTAACCGACGACGATCGAACGATGTTTCAGTGTGGCGGTCAGAGCGGTGTCTGGGTAGCAAGCGTGATCATACTGTCAATTGGAAGCTGGGTCGGCAAAGTTGGGCCAAGACCAGCCGATGGCGAGATTGCACAACTGACATCGCCGAGGGAAAGGTTGGAGACCGTGCGACAGGTTCTTTCCGAGGTGCCTTTGATCGACGGCCACAATGACCTACCCTGGAACATTAGAAACTTCGTGCACAACCAGCTGGCCGAGTTCGACTTCGACAAGGACCTGCGACAAGTCGCGCCCTGGAGTAAAAGCGCATGGAGCCAGACCGATCTGGTCAGACTGCGTCAAGGCATGGTCGGTGGTCAGGTAATTGAATCATTCGCCCGCTACACGCCACTATGGTGGCTTCCCCGCTGATCGTTTCGAACGAAACGCCGCCATAGTGGCTCGTCTTTTTCGTATCTCGCGTTGAGAGTAGTGATGGATAGTGATGGGAATGATACGAAATCAATATTATCGACATCGATCCAAGAATGGTTAATCAATCATGATTTTGTATCGAACAATATCAAGTTTGTGAGTATTAACTCGTAATCATAGACGAGCGGTCTGTGAAACGTTTCATATTCTGCAAATTTGCAGTCAATTTTCAATCTTTTTCAGATTTTTCAATATATAAAAGTAGTGAACTCTAATCTAAAGTTACTCGTTATAAGAATATTATTATAATATTTTTATAACGCGAAAGAAATTGGAAACAGAGGCA
The DNA here is from genome assembly GCA_916610135.2 of Macropis europaea. NCBI lineage: Eukaryota > Metazoa > Arthropoda > Insecta > Hymenoptera > Melittidae > Macropis > Macropis europaea. The sequence goes on along the minus strand of OU744345.1, from coordinate 14,632,733 downwards.
AAGAAGTCTTTACAGGATGTTAATTGGCATATTACCACCGCGGTATTCGCGACCGCACGTTTGTACTGAAGTGACAATACTTCCATGTCTGCAATTACGAGTTAAACAGAATCGATACCCATTCGATACTTCCACGAAAATATTGATACATACCGATTGCAAACAAAATGAACATAGTATCATACATATGTATAAAATATACTGTTTCTCTAATGTTTCGGTTGTCAGTATATTTCTATGCATCACAGTGAACAGATCAATGATTTTGAAGAGATCGAACAGATCATAGGTTCGGAATTATTACAAAAGTGGCGAGAACGAAGATGTGAAATATAGTACATGTACAAGATTAAAATCTGACGAATGCACAAGTATGATGAAACATTTGAAAGTGCAAAATGTTAATAAATAATCAAAAGAGCCTGCAGTGAATTAGGTTTCTAGCACACTAAACACGACGATGAAAGTTTTTGTAACATTTTTCAAGCTCTATTTCTGTCATCAGAGGTAATAAGAGAGATGTTGAGTATTGCATAACAAAAAATTTCAAACCGCACCAATTGCTTATGATCTATCTACAAGTGCTCTCAGTGGCTTCCGCATGGTTTCACAGAAAAGCAATATTCTTCGAAAGCATTCAGCAACATTCTTCAAGAAACTGAACTGTTCATTAAGTATGCACGATACGACTTACCAGAAAATAATCTATTAGTTAGGACATTTATTCGTTAAATAAGAATTTGTTTTTTATTTATTCTATAAGAAAAACTCCAAATTGATGTTGAGCCCATTCCTTTCATAACATTGTCTATTATTTAATAATAAATAACAGAAAGTTAAAATTAGAGTTCAATTTTCATAGATGAAAACAAACGAATCAATGCGTAATAGTTACTTCGAGTAATCGTTTTAACGATAGACTAGCCATTTTAGCAACATGAATCTTCTATTATTATGATAACGATACTAGGGAAAGTTGTAGTGTGATTTAATACAAACGATGTAAACGCAAAGTCAACGTCTCCCGTTAGCGTGAAATTTAATACGCGTTGCGTAAAGTTAGCTCCGCCAGCAAGAACTTGGAGAGCTTTGAATGAAATTAACGTCATTAGAGTGAAGTTGAGAGTGCTCGTGGAAAAGTGATACTATTAACCTGCTGTTCGAACGATTAACCAAGAAAATCGTCGCGAACGACCTTTTGTCATGGAGTTTCAAGTGACATTAAAACACGTGAAATTGAAGCAGTGTTAAGTGCCAAATCAGAACTCTCATATTATTCAGACTGTCCCGTAATGAGAAGTACAGTTGAGCAGGAGGTGATTCTACATGAAAGAACAAGTTGAAAATGTAGAATAACATTCTTTATTCAAGACTGTACTTCGAACAAACAGAGGAGAATCGATTTTGAAAATTTGTCGAGTACACGTGCACCGACTCAACGAAATTTCGACTGACAAGGGACATCAGCCAATTGACACACGTTTATTTCTAATATATTTTTTAAACAAACTCCTTTTTTAAAAGATGATGATACAGCTGAATTCAGCATTAAAAAATATACAAACCGTATTTTTAAACTTTTTTTCTAGGACCAATAGTTTTTTAAATATACCGTCAAATAGGTGTTTTGACCCCAAAGTCAGGTGTTGTTTTCACTCCTCCAATTTAAATGTTTGTCGATAAAAAAATAGATGTCGAGTATTTTTTCGAGTTCTGTATCATACCGAAATTCCACAAAAATCGGCGTGTATCAATTAGGTGATGTCCCTTGTAAGCAAAACCATAATTAATTGATTGTCACTCATATTACTTTGTTATAGCTGTAAAGCACTCAAGAGTGAAGACTAAAACAAAACGTTTCGTTTCTCAGACTTGACAATAACCAAAGTATTCTTAGATCATAACCAATTCAATGTTCACAGCATTTATTAAACAAAAATATCTTCAAACAACTCATCACGATCTTGAGAATATTTACAAATTTAAACACAATAACATATTGACTTCGGAGAAGTCCATGAAGCTCAAACTTAATCAAGCGTTCATGTACTTAACACATTCTCAAAATGAATTTTCTCGAAAGTGAAGGGTCAAACAGAACAATTTCATTCTACAATGTTTCCTCATTTTGTCATATAAAATCGCCTCCTGCTCTGTTGTACTGCTCATTACTGGACACCCCATGTTATCGACACATTATCATGAACTGTGCACATGAAAACATTGTAAAGTGACGAAGTATAATTATATGTGGGTAAGAATGAAACACGAGTAGGGGTTACTTGGGGTTACTCGTCTCGGACAGGTTGAATGCATCGATTATCGTCACAGAGCCTTGGGAACTCGTCACGTACAACCGGAGTGTGTGCAAAACGTATGTGCACACATGCACGTAACACACAGCTTCGTCTACGGGCCTGTTTACAACTTACATAGCATGGTAGGTTAAGGAAAATTAAAGGAGAAATATTTTCATGACACGTTCGCGCATATTTCTCGCGGAAGGTGAGAAATTACGTGGAACGCACGACGTGTGAGAAGCAAAATAACGAGATTGCTTGGGCGAGCCTCGCCACCCATGAAATTCACTTAACTTTTTATTCAGCCAAGTAGAACGGACGATGTAATTAATTTGGGACTTCTTTGCAAGCCCGTTCAACTCCTCCACGGCTGAGTGTGAGAAAAAAGTGTTCGAACTTCCTCCCACACTAATTCTTACGTACAGATGAAATGCAAGTCCAGCACGAAGAAACCGTGAGACGTGCACTGCCGTCTAAAAGAATTACGTTATATTGTTTTGAAGTGAGTTATGTTTTCATGCATAACAATGACCCTGAATGTACAGCAAATGTATGTGAACCTTGGACAGAACCAGCAGAATGAAATAGTAAATTAAAAGTCCTGGTCCTGTCAGTCCAATCTTCAAATTTAATCTATACAAAAAAGTTGTGGGATAATTCAATCAGATATATTAAAAAAGTGTCGAAAATCAAAACCTTTCATACCGACGCTTCTGCTGAAAATTAATTTTTAGAATGTTAGAATCATTACAGTACACTGCGACAGTGAAAACAATCATACCTAGTCAGACGCACTATAATTTGCTGTTTTTAATATAAATTCTAAAGGAAGAAAATATTTAGATATCCAGAAGCAAATTTATATTTCCACAATTAAATTGATTATTATTTAATGAAATTAAATTTAAGATGCGGGTAACTCACATAGCAATCAACGTGTTAATATTCTATGAACCAATGTGGTCGTTTTGAGCCACTATTTGAGGACAGGCATCTACAAAAAAATTACGTTATCAGAGTTTGCAACAAATACTTATAATTAACTAACCAGGTCAGATAGGACATATTCCTATAAATCTTTTGCATTATTTCCATGTACCAAATTCACCCATGAAGTCATTCTCACATATAATGAAACACCGACACCGATGGCTGTTCGTGAAATTCAACGTCCGGGTCCCATATTTTACAAGGGCTTGGACGTTTTTCCAGAACAATTTCGCTAATCCTCAGAACAAGTTCCCACGAGCGTGCCAAGCAAAAATTCCCATTAAACGATACTCGAGCGACTCAGATTATTCAAGCTACTATCCGGGGTATTGGCCCTATACACGGCAATAATCCCGTAGCACTGAAGTAATCGCGTCAAGAGAGGATATCAAGGATACCGTGAGACAATCACACGGATTCAATGCATCGATATGATCTCGAAGCCTCAAACGTTCGACCAACGCTCATAGTATACCGTACGTGTACTTGTTCGACAATGTCTTGCGCATAGGCTCGTCTAAGTCTACAAGCAAGCATTAAGCTCCTTTGCAATCGCGACAGGAAACAGAGAAACAGGAACAACCAAGCTGCGGATGCCAGCTCTCAACCATAAGCTCGGTACCCATTCCCTAATTTCCCTGGAGCTCGTAATAATGTATCCTCCTTTTCGGTGATTTGATTCGAACTACACAAGGTGAGGTCGGAGTTCCAGCGTAAAGTTTTCAGCTACAGTTTACATGTTAAAAGTAAGAAACAAGTTTTAAATCCGAATTTTTAACAAAATTTGGTTTTGAGGAAGTCTGCTATTTTGAGAAGCATCTGTATGTATGGTTACCTTTCGAATCACTCGCAAGTAAGGAATTGAGACTTTAAAAGCCGTTCAGTTGTCGTGAACTCTAAGTTTGTGAAGTCCAGGTGATCCTTTGATGTCTTATTCTTTCATTCTTAGGACTTCTAGACGTATCGTGAACCTAAGACAAAACACGCGTACCCAGTGACCCTAATAATCATAGTAGTAACAATCCTTGGGCCCAGGTCGCCCACGGCCTTGGCATATCTGAAATATACGCAGCAATATGGCCAGGGTCTGCAAATAAGGTATGCATAAATTACAAAATAAGAAGCATCCAATCTAAAACCTCATGGTCACCGATTCGTTCGCTCGATCATGCCTCTTTAGATAATTTCGTATTTAAGAAGGCTCAACAGGAGCAAATCAGAAAAGAAACAAACACGAGAAGTTACACACACGTTGGCAGAGGGACGCGCAACGCTTGTTTACATTTGAACATTGTAACCAATTATTTCGTATCGCGAAGTCGCATTGTTAGGACATACACATGATCCTATACACTCATGGATAGACTCGAACACAAACGTGTGACTCCATCACATGTATGTGTCCCAGCATTGACTGCTATCATTTAGCCATGAAACCTACTGTTTTAGATGGGTATCAAACCACCTCGTATCACTAGAAATACGGTGACCAGCGTAACATAACTTCAAAGATTCACATTACTTATTTTGGACAACACCGCCCTACACACACATGTACACACAGATTCAAGCGAGCTTATGCTTTAACAGTCGATAAATTAAATAGATGCAACTGTACTGCATTAATTTTTATTCTCCGCACGAACCAACAAAAAAACATTGAAAATGTATAGTTGAAGAAGTCACTCAGTTGCAGTCTTCCACTAAAAGAGCACCACAAGTTCCGATTTCAATATCAGCAACATCCAGTTTCTTACAGTCAATTTGACATTTCTCATCAATTCAATTCAACTCGAACGCATTCACGTACGTTCAAGTGGGTCGATCTATCATTCGATCTCACAAGGCGAACTCCCGAAGTGGTCGTCTTAGATTTTAATGAGCTCTTGTATGTTGATGGATCATTTTATTATGAATCTCCCTACATATGGTTATGGGCATAGAGGGTCGATAGTTGAGAAGATATTTAATGCACAAAGAAACTCTGCGTAGCAATTTAGAGCCTCGCCTCCTGCTCCACGCTCTTCTACTTGAATGCAACTGTTACAGTAGACTAGATAAACCCTATCTGAACTTTAACATTAAGAATCTTTTAAATTATTGTCGGTGATTCATAATAACGTGGTGTATCAACATGCAACAGCTGACTCAAATCTGAGACGACCACTTCGAGAGCTTCCTTTGTCACACAGAAACGTAGTCGTAATTTACACCGAGTCCACACAATCATCCCTAACACCTCTGCCCTAACTTTAAATTTCCTTTTGTTCGCTGTACCGCGCAACGGCCTAATAAAGAAACTAACGCGACAACGGGATGACACAGAAAGCTTTCTTCCTTCTTTACGAAGGTAACCGTGTAATAGCCGTGCACGACACACATAATGAAACAGACAGCGGTGCAGAGCAGCGAAATAGAAACGGGCCGCAGAAACGGTCCGATATTACGTTCCAGGCACACGAGCAAGCTCGATGTTTCTCCGCTTTCTACCGCAAGCTCGTTACCGGTTTCCTAGGTTTTCTGGTTGCTTCTGTCTTTTCTTTTTTGTATCGAAGCTACCTCCTGTTTTCTTCCGGCCCTGTGTTTCTCTTTCGTTCTCTTCCCGTTCGCCGCGTTTCCACCGGATACGTCATTATCACGGAGGGACAGGGTGTGCTCGTCGTTGTGAAATCGTGTCGCGGTGACGAAGTCACGGGAATCGTCACGGGATCGTGCACGTCAAGGGACGAAACGCGTAAACGTCAGACCAGGGGATCTAATCTCGCGGCTTACTCGACGACGTTCATTCTCCACGGTCTCCAGTCGCTATCGTTACACGGATGTAACGTATTTATGGCAGCGCGTAAAAGAAGGACGTTCCGCGTGCTTAGTGCTCACAGCTAAGCGGGAAAGATAAAGGGAACGACGTAATGCCGCGGTAATCGTAAAACGGAGAACGCGTCGTTCTCCCGGACCGGTGGAACGAGGAGTATCTGAAATATTGGATAAACAAAGCAATCACTGTGGGATGTTAGATGCTTTCGTTTCCAATGCGGATAACGCGTACCGTGATCTTCGCTTCGGTTGGAGAATATCACGGTTGTCTCACACAAGTGTTTGTAGATTAACCCTTTGCACTCCAAGCATTTCTTGACACGATCGACCAGCTACTCCGACATACTTATGTAGTGGAAATTTTTGAAAACCGTAAGTTTTGATTTGAAAAGAAAAAATGATAAATGTTTATGCGGGATTGTTAATATAAGGAAGATCGTTTATTCAGATAATTCAGAACTTGATGCAACAACGCTGGTTTGACGCTTGTCTCAACGCTATGGTTTCGCTCGACGCTAATCTTCTCAGAGCTATTCCAAACGGACTGACTCTCCTTGCTCGCTACATTTTCAAACTCTTAAGGGCTTTCGATGCATACACACACACATGCCACGATTTTGTCACGGGCTACAACGCAGTCACATCTCTCCATATCGATGTTCAGTCTACGTCTCGCCTAGACCCGCACTCTGTTTATTACTCGACACCCAAGTTATTATTTAGCCTGTTTTCACAATGTCACAGTTTATGAATTTATTTACATTGACTTTGACAAAAATCTGAAGTAGCTTTAGAAGCAATTTCCAATGCGCATCCTTCACATACTGGGCTGTGATGCAATTTACGAATTTCCCCATAGCGGAGCCAGTGTAGTTATGGAATATATTATGAGTGTCCCCATAGCGGAGCCAACGTGCAAAGGGTTAAATTAGACTAAGGCTTTATCAGGTGTTGTTGGAGTTGCTTTACATTGCTTGAGATTCATTGAATAGACTTTGAGCAAAGTTTCGTTTTTGAAACATGGTTTTGAACTGGCCAGTATTTACAATTTCTGGCTTCCTTTATACAGTTTTTGGAAGCTACCAATTTACACGAATAGCCAATCACAGCTTCGTTCCAGTTTTGAGTGAAGAAAGGGATAGTGTTCGAGAATTACGGATATATACTGCTGATGCAGATCAAGCCAGGTGGACGTTGGACACGTCGTTTACGAGCTTATGATGCGTCAGTTGCTATCAAGCTGGAGCAGCTGAGATCTGACGTTTTAATTAAAGTCTGCAACCTCCAATATTTTAAAAACAGCGAACAGCTATGTCGGTATAATAAACTCAGTGAGATGGGTTATGTTTGGTACCGTGTTCTTCACAGCAATTGGGAAGATGGTCACGAATACACTCATACTCAGAGCTAACTGTTTGTGAGGATGTTTTAGTTGATTGAAGAGAGTTGTATTTATGTCTGATTTATTGAGTTGTATCGGAGTTGTACATGGAGTTATATGTGATAAGTCGTCGGATAGAGTGGAGGTCCACTTCGGTATGCGTTTTGTAAAATGAATGTCTTAACAAGTGAAAATTTAGGGGCTTATACGTGAATTTCCGTAGCTTGGTCCAACCAATCAGTGCGCAGTGCATTGCACATCGTCCAAATTGCACTAGCATAGTAATAGCTCATCATAATTGGTGACACACTGCGTGTCACATAAAAATAAGTCAAAATTGTAGATTATATTTCTTTCCCAGGAAATTTCCATGTATAGTGTAACTGAGATAAAGAAAGTTATGACAAACGAGGAGCACGTAATAATTTGGTATCATTGACTTAGAAACTGTTGAAAATTTTCAGTCATGTATACATGTAATTAACTTGTCGTCTTTTCGACTTGCAGTTTATTTTTATATACAGCATTTTCTAAATCAATTTTCGCCGAAACGAAGCTTCTTAGAAACCAAATTTATTTCACAATTTCAACATACTTTTTCACGTAAAATTACCCTCTTTCGCTCCATTTTGGAACGTTCTATACATGTCTGAAGCCCATTTTAGCATGTCTGAGTGCGTATGAAATTTTTTACTATGGTTTCGAGCACGTTTTGAAGTACGCCTATTGTCTTACGGAAGAATTAATAAACACAATCGAAAGAAAATATTACGAGTGACGAAACGGTTTACCGCACGTTAAATCCGTCTCTCAAGAATAAGAGTGGCGTAAATTTAACAAGCGCCGATAATTCGTTCGTTTCCGTTTGTACTTCCGTTCGCAAATACAAATGAAAAGAAAGTTTCTGTGAAAGCGAGGGAAACGAAGCCGGGTTTGCCTATGGAGATGGGTCTCCTAGTAAAGGGAAGCGGAAGTACACAAGAATGACAAGATTCTCTGTATTCCGGTACATTTTCTAGCGTATTACGAAACCGCAAAGCAACAGTTTCCCCTTTCAATATTCCCCCGTACTGCTTTGTAAATTTTTCTTCCAGTCACGAAAACCTTCGACGCTCGGTTCTCGTTGCCTCTGAAAATTGTTTGGTTAAAAAACAACAGTTTCGGGAGAGAAAGAACGAGTGTAATGTAAACTTTGTTTCGTCCGCAAATTACACGAGAAGAGTCAGAAACAGAGAATTCATATTTAATAATTAACGTCTAACAGACTTGTGAGAGTAAAATTTTCTGACAGCTTGAAACACGAGACATTTACCTTGAATTTTCAATGGAAATATCATTTTGCAGGCTATTCGATACGCGCAATTTTATTTAATACCGTAAATTTTGTTTGTCCCAGAAAATATTTTTGTCAGATAACAATGATTTCACGAAAGAAAGAATGAACGTAATGCGTATACATTTTCAACTGCAAATTCATATTTGATTACCTAATAGTACATTTCTGGTTATTTCCTGGCAACTTGAAATTCGATATATTTACCTCGAATTTTCAATATCGACAAAATTCTACAGAATATTCGACATAAATAAATTAAAACATAACCGTTATTGCTAAAAATTTATGACTATGATTAATTGTTTGCAATTCGTCAATTTGTGTAACCGTAATTTAAAAAAATGAATCCTTTCACATGAAAAAGCTGTGACTATACGATTTAAAAATTTTAAAACAAATATAAATAATTGATTGGATACAATGGACGAGATATAATGGCGTTTATTTTTAACATAAAAAGCGTTGAAAATTGCACTTGGCTCGGCTGTATTTTTACAAACCGCATAACCCTGGTAACTGTAAGTTATAGCATATTTTCATGGCAACGATTATTTATAGATACTACGTGATACCATATTTGCGGCGCGGTAAATCATAAACGTAGACCACAGTCATAAAATTTGTCACGGTTGTGCGAGATGAAATAATGCGTAATAAATTCCATGGCAATAATGGACAGCGATCTTATTAAACCACCGTAATGAACCAAAATTCGAACCTGGCAAAATATCATCTCAAAATGCTCATCGATTTTTCAACGATTTCAGTTTACACGACTGTTTCATATGAAACGATTCGAATCTTTATATTACAAGGGGACACAGTAAAAGCTTTCATCTAAATTAACTTCAGTCTCAGTGACATAAAAAAAAATTGTTTAATAAAGTATATTGTGTTTGGAGCTCTTCGTGTCATGAAAACATTTTAACCTTTATACAACTTATATTTTTGAAGATTTCATGGTGTTTCGAACTTTTTAATTGCATTACATATTTATTTCAGTACAACCTGGTAAAGATGCACTTTTCAATATTCTTATTAATTTTTTGACTGAAGTATAGTCTGTTACGGAATATCAATTTTCGAAATATAAGTAATGTTTTTGGTGAATCAAGAAGGATAACCTTTTTATGTTTTATAGTTGTGGGTTAGACAGATCCTCTTCGACCCACCCCTGGTTTTCCTAGGCGTTAAAGGCCCGTTGTTAATTAACAATTTTTACATTTTAATGACTGTTTTTAATGAAACAACCTCGTCCGATTGTGTGTAACACCTTGTATGACGCCACTATGTTTTAGTTTCATCAATATTAATAGCTACTACTGATATAATAAATAATATTAGGGGCACAGCAAATTTTTCGTCTTTTGCGGTATATCCTTAATTAGCCTAAGAAAAATCTGGCACATTCTGTTCACAGTTTTGGGCTGCCTACGTGCCGTGCGAATCCCAGCATCTCAACGCGGTCCAGCTGACTTTGGAGCAGGTGGACCTCATTAAGAGGCTCATAGAGAAGTACTCGCAACACATGCAGTTCGCTGCATCTTCAAGGGGTGCGTATCTTTCACGATTATCACAAAAACGACCTCTGACCACGTAGCGTGGAAAAAATAAATTTTTCCCTCTGTTCCTCTCTTTTTCTACCAGAGTCTATCCTGACCAAGCTTACGCTCACTAATGAATCAAGAATTTCGGTGAAACAAGAAATTTTCTTTTCCACCGCGATACACAAATTTCAGTCCAATAGTCGATTGGATAAAGCACAAGTTTAAGTAAAGAGCAAGGTACTTGATGTTTAAGCGCAATAATCATATCGACACGATTCTTCAGTTTTTCTACATTTTTATAATGTGTTAAATTAAATTGCAACGTGTCACTTTCGTGAAACTAAACAAATGGACAAGAATAAATTCATAAGATCGATAATAGGAACAAGTAATTAATCGAATCCATAAAAGAGACACTAGGCACACTGTAATTTTCAGTATATGTCTTTTACAATGACTCATTTCATAATGAATCTTAATTCAGCTAATTTTAAAAGTAAGAGGTTCAATGTCGACAATAATCCATATTTCGTGATAATTTGTCGTACGTGCCAATGAAACATATTCGGTTTTATGTTATTGCGTTCCTGCATGGTCCATAATGGGTCATTTACGTTACTTTCAGTAAAAACATTTGCAATTCAAGTGGTTGGTTCGATTTTCAGAGATTCTGGAGGCTCACGGCCGAGGCAGGATAGCCTCCCTGATCGGGGTGGAGGGTGGACATAGTCTAGGAAGTAGTTTAGCCGTTTTAAGGACACTGTATCAATTGGGTGTACGGTATCTCACGCTCACGCACACTTGCAACACACCGTGGGCGAAAAGTTCATCGGTGGAAGACGAGGATGAAGAAGGTGATTATCGGGAAACGATAAAATCGTTTTCTTTTTTCTGCGTGAACGCTGCACTGGGCTGTTCTATAAAAACTCTGATTATATTGCATAACACGTGTGAAAGAAAAAGAACGGAATTATCGACAGTGCTGTATGCATGCACTTGTAATATTACGAGGAATAGTCGTAGAGTCGCACGTCACAGATTGTTAAATACCCAAGTCGAATTAATCACGATCTAGAACTGAATAGAACAAAACGCTTTGGGCTGAGTCGTAAATAACTTCGAATGAGAAAGAAAAAATACAAACGGTTGGGTTGGTTAATTGATTCTCGTTTTAAATTGAAATGTAAGGATTCCTGAAATGGAAATACGTTGCAGGGACAACAGAAAATCGTTCTTTTATATGTTTGTGAATTGTATGCGTCCCACATGTCAGATTCAAGTGAAACGAGCAAATATTAACACCCTCCACACTTTCAATAGAATTAATTTCCCAATAACGGTATATTATAACAAAAGTGTTCCATGAAATATTTAAATATTTCTATCCTCTACGTTATACAGGACGTTTCAGGAAAAGGATTGCAAACTTTTGAGATATGTAGTATTCAGGAAAATGAGCAAAAAGTCTGAATAAACGTATACCGTAAAATTAATGCATATTCTATGTGAACTGCTCTTAACGCCATAGTACGGACAGAAAATATATTTGATATTCAATTTTAAGTTAGTGCTTCAAACAATAAACACGATGCCCGATATAAAGAAGGGTGGTCGTATTACAATTACAAAACTGAATTATTACAATAGGAGAAAATAATTTTGTGTGTGAGAGAAAAACTGTGCAATATCAAACACGCGACAAAGAGATCCAATGCAAATGAAAATCAGAATTGATGCAATGTGAATCCTCTTGGACTCAGGATAAATCTTATCTCTATTATCGTTTATGTCTTAATTAACTATTTCTTAATCATTTTAACCAGTACAGTCTCTACAAAATTCTAATCCTTTTTCTGAAACATCCTTTGCACTTATATAAATTCATTTTCATGTGCCTGACTAGATACAGAATTTTTTATCGCGTTATGGATCGTGTTAATAAATGAACCAATTTTAAGAAGATAAATCGGAAGTTATTTATAACTAGACTATGAATGTTTTTTGCAATTTAACATGCTCAAATATCTGAAAAACGCATTTTAACTTTCTTTAAACATTTACAGAACAAAATACAGTTGTGTCAAAGTTTCATTTCTATAACTGAGTTAACATACAAAATATCGAACTGAAAGAATGTATAGTTGCTTATACATCCTTAGTCTATTTATAACTCTACCCAGCGTAATATCAAATTAGACGCGTGGGCGCGTAAATAATTAAGGGTCGTGAAAAACGTTGTACCGCTGCAGAACGATGAATGTTCGCATGGAAAGCGAAAGACGAAAAATGTAAGATTCTCGTTTGTTTTAGGAGGCGGTCTGACGGCGTTCGGGAAAGCGGTGGTCCAGGAAATGAATAGGCTCGGGATGCTGATAGACCTTAGTCACACAGCAAGGGCTACCATGAGGGACGCTTTAAGGGCCAGCAGAGCGCCCCTCATTTTTTCTCATTCCTCGGCCTTTGCCATTTGCAACTCCTCGAGAAACGTTCCCGACGACATTCTAAAGCAGCTGGTACGCTGGAACCACCCTAATCTCGACCTCGCGATTCAACTCGACTTTTACCCTTTAACAGTTCATTAAAATTAACAAAGTATGGTCCAAAAATGTGCGCTTTTATCGAGATTCAGCACTTCTTCTTTGAAATAATAATAACAAATGGATTTGATACGTAACTACCCTAATGGAAATAATAAATGAAGCACCTTGAAGTAACCATAAAGATAACCCTGATACAAAATTTGTACACGCTATTATATTTGTCTTCTTAAACAGTACAACTATTCTCTGTAAAGTGTTTTCATATTTTTACTATTAACAAAAATATTTAGGTTTTATTTTTCATATAAACACTCCTTCTGAAGTCCATGAACGGTTTGCCATTTGTGGTTTTTAAATAGTAACAATTTTATTGTTTTCACGTTCTTTTCAACACCAATCTATTTAAAACTTATGTGTGCTTTTTCTTAATGATCATTTTCAAAATTCGATTCAGAATTTGAAAATTCGACTACGATATATTTCCATTTTGCAATTATTTTTAATAACTTTCCTATTAGATCACGAATGAACTGATCGCTAAACTGTTAAAGGGTTAAAAGCTATTTATCAATTTTCAATTTCTCTTCTGAAAAATCAAAAGAAACAATTTGTCAATTGCAACTAGCTGATATGAATAATAAAAGTGACATATAGAGTCAGAAATTACTATTTTTAATCTATCTATTTTTCATTTTGTTTTGTACGGTATATTTGTAATGTCCTTGTACATAGAAAAAGAAAACTAATTCTCGCGGTTCCGTCGTAATTGTCCTATTTCTTTTTCTCTTCAGTGGATAGATAATTATCTCGGCTCATCAGCTGAGGTTTTAATGGCTCGAAACGCTTATTGGCGACGATTCCTTTCTATCGTCGAGTCTTGTGCTCCATTATACAGATCCATCTGACACTCCCTCGTTAAGGAACAAATTAGTAGAACAAGAAATCAACGAACCTCTCTTTATCTGCCCTTCATCAATTATGTGTCGTGTTTTTCTATAAATCGAGAATTTTCGATGGGCTTCTTTGTCTATTTTTAAGAAGATCTACAAATTACAGAAAGAACGAAGGGGATTCGTTGTTTTCGAGTTTTTTTTCTGTTTAATGCCATTTTTTATAAATAAAACCTTGCTAGAAACCCTTAATTTTCTATCTGTTTGTACTCTCCGTGGGTCATCGGTGGCCCCAGCATCAAATTCGATTAAATTAAACAACGACTAACCGTCAATAAATTTTTAACAAAATCAATGTTACAATTATTCAATATTTATGTGTTTAACGATACATAATCATAAGAGTCTCTTTTAACACGTTAACTACCATATTAAAAAATTTGTTACCTCCTACAGCACGTTGTAACACCATTCTTTCCTGTATAAATTATTAAAATATCTCTATCCTGTTAGGTATCATTATTATTATTTTAACTAAAATTTTATCTGTTTTAGTATTCAATAGTGCACTTAATACTGCAACGTACAAAATTTTTAAATTTCGATAAACTGAAATTTAAAAATAAATTTAAATTTGATGATCATTATGGCAGCCAACGCACATGTCTGACTATGCACGAAACTTTTCACTGCGCCCCGGAACGTTGAATGCCGCAGTGAAAACAACCATACTTGGTTAGACACACTACAATTTGCCCTCTTTTATATAAATTACAAAGGAAAAGAGTATATAAGTACCTAATCGTATACACGTGCTTCTATACTATTCATCTACTGTTAAATTTCCTTAGAACCATATGAAAATCCATACTTATTTAACACTTTAACTGCCACGTCACACACACATGAGCAAATAAACACTTAAAATCAGTTGTTATTGATCTGAACATGAATACCATTAGTAAAAAATTGAAGAATCTCTATCAGAACCAGCAAGAACTATAAATAATTACTAACATTATTAATTATAAAGATGTTTCATTATAATTCCAAAAGTAGAACAAATTCTGTCGTTCTCAGCCTGCACGGTATGGCAGTCAACGTGTGAAATAAATCAAATACGAGGTGTCGGTCACCGGTGACCTCCACGGAAGTCAACGTGTTAATCGGTTCAGTGTCAGACGTAACAATTCGTCACGTTTTGATAAACAGTAACGCTGATGGGAAGTTGTTTGACAAAGTAGCAGGAATATGGGGAAGGTCATTCGAAAAGCAAGGCGTGTGATCGAGACGAAATGCGGTTACAGGCGAGAACGTTGCAGTAGTTTCGGTCGAAGAATGTGCCGCAGTATTTGTAGTCAGGAACTGCGGTGAACAGGAGATGCGGTTTACGTCTGAGGCTTTGGCCGCATGAAAGCTAATTTACTTTTTCATCCATCGCCGGAGAACGGTATTACCATCGACGTTCAGTTGGCAGGACTCACTGCAGCAGCCACTCGTTTATTGCGACTAAACAAATCGGATTTTTCGCAATAAACAAATCGTTGTTATACATACGTACACAGATTCCGGCCTGACCTTGATTTACAAAAGCAAAATTGAAAAACGTCTTACTTTTCAATATGGTCTCCGTGTATTTGAGACTCACTGCAGCGGTGACTCGTTTATTGCGAACTGACGAATCAGATTTCTCGTGAAGCACTGCTGTACATGCGTAAAAAGCTTCTGACCTAACCCTGATTATCAAGAGAAAATTGAATAAACCTCTTTTAATTTTCAATATAGTCTCCGTGGATTTGAACACATTTATTATAGCACTTCATTGATGATTTTACCCCCTTGTAAAAGTGGTCTAAATTCTTCTGTTCTGCTTATTGCTTGAAAATAGTCAAACCAAAAATTTGTGGACTTTATCCATAGTGACTCGTTTATTGCAAATCGATGAGTCGGATTTTTCGCAATAAACAAAGCATTGTTGTGCCTATGTAAAAAGTTTCTGACCTAACTCTGTTTTACGACAGAAAAATTGAAAACACTTTTTTTATTTTTCAATATAGTCTCTGTCTATTCGAATACACTTATTATAGCGCGTTATCAACGATTCTATCCTCTTATAAAAGCAGTCTGAATTCTTCTCTTCAGCTTATTGCTCGAATATAATCAAGCCAGATATTTGTTGACCTTATCACGAAACAATTGGCCTCCACCGTAATATTACACTAATAATGGAAGAAGTTCATAGAAAACAAAGATTTTAGTCATTTCAATAATAGTGTCGAATCTGTTTACGAAGCTGCGGTTCGTTTGTTTACAGGCTGCTAACGGTGGACTGGTGATGGTGACGTTTTATAATTATTTCGTGAAGTGTGGCTCTCAGGCAACCGTGTCCGATGTCGCCGAGCACATTTACTACATTAGGAACCTAATTGGAGTGGACCACATCGGTGTTGGCGGTGACTTCGATGGTATCAATAAGTATGTACACTTTATACTCATTACTAGACTGCGGATGTTTATGCAAATATACATTTTAAGACTTAAATATTACTTATTTTAATGTAATCACCTAAATGAAACTATGATAAAATTGTATTTTCCGCTTTAAATGTTGCAAAATTTGTTTCTTATTTTATTCACTGTGTAGAATGTGCATCTTCCACGTACTTAAATATGTTAAATTGCATAAGGATCCGCAGTCTACTCATTACTGTTATTTTGGCGTAGGTCTGAATCCAAAAATTCTTCTACACGATTTTTTTATTGTGCTCACGATAATTGATATTCTGAGAACGACTTCGAAAATGTAAGATAGAAACTGGATATTTTTTCATAAATAATGACTATTGTTTACGAAACTTTATTCGTAACTCATCTTCGACTATATAATAAGAGAGAAGTATGAAGAAACGTAAAATATTAATAGTATGATAGAAGGATAAACAAATCATACTAGCATTTAGTTATGAAGAGAGATCGTGTTACATTTACGGATATCAGTTTTATCTTATAAAAAGACGTACCAATTCGTCATTAATTGCGAAAGAGTTAATCATACAACTGACCAATTCGTGTCTGCACATCAATTACTCTGAAAAGCAGAAGGTTACTTAATTGTATTTTAAAAAATATGAAGTAAATGAGTTTGAAGATTGAAATAAAAAGTTGCTATTTACTTCGATACAGTTAATTTACGGAACTATGTCGTCTAAACATTTTTGATTGAGTTTAATGAGTACTTTAAACTAGCAATATTTTGAACTACCTTTTGAAAACCTTCCGTATATTTCTCATAATTAGCACATTATTCTCGCATGTCTGACTATTTACGGTATTTTCCACTGTGGTACAGAACATGTTCACTAAATCTCAAACGATACTAACAGCAAACCTGTGTGATTTATATATTATATCCTTATTATCGATTCCCTGATCACAGTATCTTAACGTTAACAATACTTTTCATCGCAAATCGTCTGCATAGATCAAAATGAGTTGAACTCGATATAAAAATTAGTACAAAGCTCTATTTTATTGTTCAAACGCGTAACGTCATGGATCGATGTTCAATTCGAACTGTCAGCTTAACTAAGGGGTATGCAGAGCTCTGATTAACATTTTTGTTACGATGTAGCGTTGGTCGAAGAGATTTATCGCTGTACAGGTGCAGCGGGACCAGCGAGCACTTTCCTGTAGACGAAATTTAGTGATCGTATCGCGAAATTCATCGTATCTGTGCAGAAGTTATTGTGAACCGGCGAACGTGAAATTAATGGCATTGTAGATCTAATTGCGCAACTTTTTGTTGAAAAACTCTATTGTACGACAAACGTTTTAATGGCGCTCCGTTACGCCGTATTTAACGTGCATTTCATAGCGAGAAACAGAGAGAAAAATGGAAATCTATATTTTAAAATGTCTATCGTGCGAAACACAATAGTAGATATTCACGTAAATTATATACGTACCTTCGACCATGACAAATTTTGGCTTCATCAGTTGTAATACACGGTGTTAAAGAAAAGGTTGAAGATTTCAGGATCATATAATACTTGCAAAATGTTTAATCTTCATACGTCCTAAAATTAACCCTTTAAGTACCCTTAAAATGAAGAGTTATTATTTTATTTATGTATAATTAAATACTGCAGCTAGTAAGATTAGGTACCTGATATACCATTATACATATAAAAAGTATCACTATAAATATAAAATACAGCAATTATTTAGCACTCTGACTGTCATGCCACACATACATGGATTATATGTGTTATTAACCCTTTGTAATCTGCAATAAATTCAACGTTTCATTTCAACAACCAGAGAATAAAATGAGAAATATTCGATTATGAAAAGTACAGATGACATTGAATTTGATCATGAAGCGTCAATATACATATTTCCACATTTAATCAGATTGACAAATTAATTTTTCTTCCACATTTTTCACATTTTTTCTTAATCATTTCTTCAGATGCTCCAATGAAGTGTTATGTCGATGATGACTCAACACCCAAATACAAAGGGTTAAATTGATGACATCTGATGAAACCACTAAAAGATTATAAAAATTACTACTTCCAGATATCGATAATCGAATTTCGAAAATTCGATTATACACTGGTTGATATTAGCAGCGTATTCATGTTTAGAAACATTGCAATGCGTAGTTTATAATGCGTAATAGTACACAAGAATATCTTTTGCGTATTAACGCATGAACGAAAGTTATTTCAGAAATAATCACGATCTAAATTGCACTGGATACATGAAGACAATTGATATTGTTGACAGAACACCCCGAGGTCTCGAAGATGTCTCGAAGTATCCAGAATTGTTCGCCGAGCTCCTTCGAAGTGGGAAGTGGAATGTGCTGGATTTAAAGAAAGTCGCCGGTCTAAATCTGCTGAGGGTCCTCAGACAGGTCAGCAAACAATTCTAACAATATTTTCTTTTACGAATGTAGAATTTCTTTGATATAAACCCAACAGTAGTGGGATGTATATTGTGAGGGAAGCGGATCAGGAATATAGAGCACAAGGTGATTGATCAGAGACATTTTAGTTTTAATTGGAGTACGTATATTTAACTGTAAGTATGATTACACTGAATTACTCTTACTTTGACTCTTGCTCTGAACTCTGAACGCCTTCACAACTCTCAACCAACTAACTCTCTTTCCCTTCGCTTTCTCATTATATTTTTCATCTCCAATCGCACTTTCTCTTGCTCACCCTAAACTTTGCATCCATGCCTAAAAATCATTTGATCACGTTCGCCCCACGATCATTTTCCTCGGCCTCACGGTCCTTAACGCTCGGTTCCAAACACTCTTCATTCGCACCATCTCGTTTCAATCACACTCAATTACATCCAATTAAGATACTTGCACACCCTTCGCGAGTGACATAAATTCAAGGCGGACAGAACTGAAATTAAAGAGAAAAATAAGAGAATACATTTCGTTACGAGTATTTTGTAGGTGGCAGCCCTTTAGTGTGTTGCGTTTAGGGAGACGGAATTGGCAGTGGCTTGGATATCCTAGTGAGATAGCACCCGCCCGAAAAACGGTCCACCCAATTTTGTCTCCCTTACCATTTGTAATCTAAACATTTAAAACGACACGGTTGAAGAGAACCGGACTAATGACACGAAATTGTTTCAGGTGGAACGCGTGAGGGACGTCATGAGAACGGAAGGCATAACGCCATCCGAAGTGTATCTGCAGGATTCCCCGGACACGACCGGAAGCTGTGCACTCGATATCAATTCCGTACCGAGAGTCACGGAAGTTTGATCGTTCTATCTCAATCTCCTCCGTTCCTCGATGGCGTGTAAATTACTTCTTTACGACCTCCCTGCCGTCCTACTCTCGACAACGGACACTCCCTCGTGTCAGAGTCAGGGGAACACCTGACCGGGACGAACGATCGAAAGGAAGGACTTCCCGTTGCTTGATTCTCGCGATCTGACCGCCTGCAAAGTCTCTCCTTTTTAGATGCTCAATCAGACTAACGTTGATGAACCTACCTCGAATGAAACCTCTCGCGACTACAGCACACTGTTCAGAGTTTCTACTTTGCTCGACGGTACCTTTCATTATCTGGATCACTAACAAAATTATTTTTCAACGAGTGTTTCCTTTTTCAAATAGATTTACAGTTCCGAGGAGAATTATTTTTCATTAGGACGTTGTTGAACAGGGTGGTCCTGGAGGAAATACAAATACTGTGTCAATAGATGCCACAGGTAGTTTCTAAGGCAAAATGTCGTATCAGCATATGTTTGAATTGTAATGGTTTAATATTTGAAATCTGCTGCAGGAAGATATTCTCTGGATATTTATTTTTAGACTCTCATTTATAACATTAAAAACTTTACCTCCACTACCCCATACATTAAGCAATGAACTTTTTAATGCATGAAATGTATGTTACAATTTAAATTGAACAATTATACTGTCACAGATTGAACGTTATAATGATAACATTATGTTATAATGTTCGTATGGAAATTGTGATGCAGTTGAAATTTGTTATGCTACTGTCATTGAGATGCTCACATCTTGGCACCAATTAAGAATCAAACCTATGTTAATACAAGATTTTGCATTTAAAATTAACTGTAGAATCATCTAGTAAAGTACTTGTACTTCCTTTTGGATTAACTTGCATACAAGACGAGTGAGAAGAGACAGAACATCCATGTATCTCTGTTACGTTGAAAGATAGAAGGAAATCTCTGTGGAAACAGTAACACTGCTGTAACTTTAAGGTCGCTACAAGGTCATGGTGTAATAGGTTATTGAACTACCTCTTGATGCTGAAGAGAATGTTATCAAATAAAGAATACATGGTATCATTCAAAAAATAATATCGATGACCTTGAAGGTGACTTCAGCATAATTTTCTACATACCATTGTACTTGCCTGCTTGAACTTTTCCTTTATATATTTTATTCTATCTTCACACCTAACAGAGACCTTTAAGTGTTCCGTCTCTCATGTCTCGAAACGCTTCTGAAATAATATTGGAAGCTCTGGGTATTCAGAAAATTCTAATGAAATCTTTCTGTCACGCTGCAAACTGAAAAATGCCGCAAAAATCGTATGTTACGGTAGCAGTTGAATTTGAACGTACTCGTCTGCGTGAACAGACAAAATGAAAATGATCGGTTATCCTTGATTTAATTGCACAGAATGAAAGTAAGGAAAGCGATTGTGACAATATGTAAATCTTTTCTAAATCGTGGCGCTGTTGTATTTGAAAAAGACGAACAGTATTATGTGTGAACCCGGCTGTGTATCTTCGTACGTCTTCCCCGCTTCATTGCACCGAAGGAAACACGTGCACTTTAGTGTTAAACATTCGAGGAAACGAAGTCAGCACCCCCTTTTCTCAGAGAATCAGAGATTGTCCGAGACATCATTGTAATTATACGAAGAAGAAAAAAAAAAGAGATAAAGACATATCTGACTTAACAAAGAATGTACCCGCGAAATGACAAACTCCTGTTGTTAGCGCTATAGAAATGGAAATCGTCAGTTCTAAACCGAAGAAATGTTTTCGTATGATAGAAAATCCTCTGATAAGGTAAATACCAGTTGCTCACAAGAAACGAACGTCGCTGATGTAATCGAAACGTGCGTGCGTGTTATTCAAAGCGTGTTTTACCGCGTGTAATCTATCATTTATGCGCACCCAAGTTTTCCTCAACAAAAAAGCATCATCTAAAGTCTTCGACGGGTTCACGGAAATTGCTGGGGTTGATCGATCGTTTCGACTACACGTTTTTTTTTTCGTACAAATTTTCCCTCGCGATTTCCGTGTATCGCCGTTCACCTATCTGTGTCTCGTGTGCACTTATTATGTGATCCGGGCGAGTTGATTCTTCTTAAAAAAATTAAATTGGAATTAATTTGATGCCGATGTAAAAAGGATAAAAAAACGAAGGCAACTCGCGTGGATTCCACCTAACTCCCATGTACGGAGTAGGTGAGGAACTTTAGAAAATAAAGAATGCCGTTGTACCTTTGCAACGGACTCGATGAATAAATGTTTCTATTGTACACTTGTCATTGTTCGTCTCCTGGTTTTTCCTCGTCTCCCTTTTCAGGACTTTCGACGATTGATCTTTGTAAAACAACAATTTTTACGCCAACTGCAGAAATTTTTATTACTTTTCAGAGTAGAAACATATATGTACATAATCTACAATGCTTTAATATAAAATAAATATAGAAATTAAGTTTTTTAAAATATGTTATCCTTCATGATGATTTTTTTTTTGGTACAAAGAGAAATGAATGATGCTACAAGTATGTGTGTATTCGTAGATGTAAATGTCTTTTTAATATAGTGACAAATTATCTAGTTTTGTGAGAAACTGTTCGTCCAACTGACGAAACTTGAAAGCGCATTGATTTCGTTCAGTCTTGAGATCGATTTCGTGACACAACAAAGATTCTAGACACAATGTAGTGCGAAGTCTTCCATACGCTTCCACTTTTGTAAAATAACCTTTGGCCTTTGAAAGTGCTTTAATTGCTCTTAAAATTACTTCCTTTCGCCCTTTGTTGCATGTCGGCGCAGTCGCAGTTAAACATTTCGCGTATAAGACAAACGCTCTGCCCTGATCGTAGTAACCACCATGCGCCAAAATTTGAGTAATAACTTCCTCCACTAAGTTCAATGCTAAAGTCGACATGCCCATTATCAACTGTAACAAAGACATGAAAGTATCAGTCCAATGTTCTTGGTAATTTTTCTATTATAAATTATGTCCTCTAATGCGATTACCTGGATGTTTGCAAGGTGCATTTTAATTAATGCTTCGTAATACGATAAATGGTTCCTTTCGGCCAATTCTAAAGCTGTATTAAGAAGCACCAGAGAATTTACTCCAGCAACTCCGTTCTGTGGTATAATAGACGCACACATTATTTGGCTTGATAGAATCATGGCTCGTATTTTGTTTTGCGGTGCTATTTGTTCATTTTTCTCAATACTGTCGATACACTCCAAGCCTCTTGGATAATCTCCTTTTTCAACACAGACTTCTGCTAATCTAAGAATTCAAATTCACAAATAAAATATTAAAAATACGTTACTAAATAACATTTATGTTGTCGCATTTTAGAAAAGTTATTATACCTGAATTTACTTTCCAAAGGATCTAAGCTTGATATATTTAACGCGATCGCTTCAGCCTCGCTCCACTTCTGGTGCCTCATCATTTGTGTAAATATATAAAGTTGCTCGCTTAACATCCATATCTATATGTAAGTAAGTCGAAAACAACATAAAAATTAGGTATGTATTTTAAACTTGTCTTAATCTATTTTTAAAGTTTACATTGCTTTGTACACGATACCTTATTACATGGTTCGTTGGGAAATCTTTCCTTGGCATGAGCAAGCACAATATCGACCAGAGAATATTCGCCAAATTCTACTAAAATGTTTGCAATATTAACGACGGCTTGACAAGTAGATGGTCCGTTGAACATATGCTGTTTCTTATCCCCTGTGTTGTGCAGTAGTAATAACTGTGCACAAACTGAAGACATCTCGGTTTTACCATAATATGCCCATAATGCAGATTTTTCAGAGTATGTCATTGACATTAAATCGATCATCGAATGCTGACAGTTTAAAACGTCAGATTTCATCAAAGTCTACAATTAAATGATGGAGATATAGGTGATCTACAATCTATCATAAAATTCTTAAAATCGTATCGGGTCTATATTTATACCTCAAATACTTGTGATGGAGTTTTAGCCTCCAAAGCAGAATTATGGGCATAAGCTATAAGACCCAAACCAGTTGTATGAGTTATTCCTAACATACTGGCTTTTCCAACAGATCTTTCTATGAGAGGTCCTCTAAAAAGTTTTAAAAGTATAATTGATCGATACATGTCATAAATTCTTGAAACTTACTTTTGTCCTGAAGTCAAATGATACATCCAAGCATGTGCCAATTGCAAACAAACATTATCTCCAGCTTCTTGAGCTGTTGTGATAGCTTCTTTTAAAGCAGCTTGGGCTACTTCCCTTTAGAAACAAAATATGCAGATGAATATACAGATAACATAAAATCTGCTCAGTAATGAGGAAATTATTAAATAACGTACTTATGATTAAACTGAGCATGTAAAACTGATAAATTTAATGCTGCATATCTGAAAATACGAGATCTATCTTCAGGTGCAGACCGATTTTCCAAAGGTGCTAATCTGTCAAAGCAATGATATAGACTGTCTATAGCTCCACAGTATTCATTGACTCTTAAGCAATTCAAGTAACTCAAGTAGTGCTGAAACACATTAAGAAATACAGAGAAATAAGTGATACAATAAATTTTTAATCATGTCTTTAAACTATAAATGTGAAAAATGTTCTTCTTACCAAACAGTACTCACAGCTTCAGCGTAATAAGGACTACAGTTTAGAAGTTCTCGCACAAGAACTTGTAGTTCCGCAGGAGACATGGCTTTATGTTCATCTGTTTGCAATGCATGTGCCTGTTGTGCAACAAGTAACTCAGCTTGCCTTCCGCCCCAAGTTGTTTTAATTCTATTAACAATATAAAAGAATTATTGGATGAATAGGATGTACTGTAGCATCATAGTTTTACTATAGTGGACACCTACTCATTCAAATGTGAGTCCTCTGCCTTTGATCCTGTAGAAATATCAGAGCCTTCAGAAATAGTATCTCTCCTGTCTAGATATTTTTTCAAATCTTCAAAAAGCGATACTACTTGATCAAAAGATAGCTTCTCAAAAAAAATTATAATTCTTCTTATGTACAGTCCAAGCACAGAATTTTTATTCAATGCAGGCAAAGAGAGGGAATGGTCCAATGTTGGTTTCATAAGACATCCAACGCTATCAAATAAATCTAATAATCCTTCGATACCCTTTTCTCTTAATACATTTAATTGTACTTCCAACTGATGTGCAAAACGATGTAAAATATATTCTGATGAGTATAATATATTCAAAAGTGCACTAAGCTCCATATCTGGTGACTTAAAAAAAACGAATATTAAGATAACATCTGCATTTATGTAATATGTATTAATTATTTAAATTTGATTGAACAAGTCAGTATAAGTAAAAAATACTTACTTGAATTAATTTTAGTGCAGCTAAACAAAAGTCACGTCTCTCAACTATAGCTGGAATAACAAAATACATCAATAATTTATGTACGCTCTATTCTTATCACGACTATTTATTTTCTACCTTATTATGAAAAGTGCATTAAAATGTAATTAATGCAGTAACATTATAATATTAACCCTTAAAGGCTAT
Organism: Macropis europaea; assembly: GCA_916610135.2. Taxonomy (NCBI): domain Eukaryota; kingdom Metazoa; phylum Arthropoda; class Insecta; order Hymenoptera; family Melittidae; genus Macropis; species Macropis europaea. The sequence goes on along the minus strand of OU744345.1, from coordinate 14,607,616 downwards.
CATGGGTGAAATTTCGTAGAAACAATGATTGAAATTTTAGTAGTGGTATTTATTGTAAACAATCTCATTGATATTGTCTATTAAAACATTTTGTAATGAAATTTGACTTTACATACCTTTTGTTTTCTCATTGCAATATTCCTTGATCAAAATGACAGTAGCTATTTTGTACGGCGTTAGGGTTTCTTTTTGCAACTTTTTTATGTTACCGTCGATATTCATTAAATCCGTCGACATAGTGAACAACGTATCGCAGCACATGTATTTTAAACAAAATTACACACTTCTTATTAAATGTAAACGAGAAAATGCTCTTCGCATCAATCGGAGTAAATTAAAAAGCTACCCACAGAGGTCAGTTAAATTAGTTCGACAACTCCACCACGAGAGAGCGCATTTGCGTTTTTTATTGTAGCGCGGATATTCGAATTGCATACTTAATTCATTTAAATTGAATATTTCATTAATTGCATGTACTCTAACTTTTTAAGCATTATATATAATTTATACCAATTAGCTAACTATTGTTTTATAAATTTTTGCAATCCTTTTAGCACGTCTTTTCAGCTCGACGTCTTCTTTTGAATTTACGTTTTTATAAAATTGAAAAACGATAAAATAGACAATAAAATAATTACAGTCTGAACAATATCTATTTTAAATTAAACATTTACCGAATTTAACATGCTTCTTCTCATCACCTACAAATATTGTTCTTCTTCTCGAAAGATGCTAACTTCAAACCATTTCCCTGAAGCAGTGTCGCCACATCACTGTAGCGGCAATGCATATCAATTTATATAACTATTTAACTTTTTCTAGAATTCTTTATTATTTATTTCTGTTCTTTATTACAGCAAGTACCTTTAAATTCTTATTGTTAACCAAATAAACATTATTTATAAAAGACATATGTTTCTATTATACATAGATACATTCATGTTGAACTTTCATTCAAAAGGGAAGACTTCAGGACATTGAACAAGCGACGCCACTTCATTGTAGTCGCATTGTATATGAATTATTATTTGCTTTTTTTTTATTTATTACAACCATTTAATTTGAGATTTCACCATAAACTAAATAAATTATTACTTATAAAAGATAAGCGTTCTGACTGCCCAACAATTAAATCTCGAAACCTAAGGGCGGAACTCATGAAGCCGAAACAAACGTTCACTAAAAAGACTATAGTTCCTTGAGCAATATAGGGAAAATCCTTCCAAAAACGCTGTCCTTTACAGTGACGCCAAGGGAAAACAATAAATCTAAATCTAAAATCTTTACTACAAATATTGTCTGACATCCAAAACTAGAGACCTGAAGGCGCAGTAAAAGTAACAGTGTGAGAAAGACCTTATTACATAAACGAGTAATTATCAATCATTACTAACACAATAAAAAATTCCGGAAAATATGTTTATTGCGAGATCATCGTCTAATAAGTATCGCCTTCAGCTCTCGAACTTGATTTGTCGTGCAATAATAAGGCTAATATTTTCATATTTAGCGGTACATGAGTGGAAGTGCAACCAATCAAACTTAGGCATATGCAAGACAGCGGAACCCCCTTACTTTAGTTTCACACCTCTCGTCGGTAAACTAAACTTATGCTTCGTCTCTATATTTCTATATCCACGTCGCAGCGTTAACATAAAGAGTTGACAGGTTTTTCTTGTTTCTTTTCTGCTATGGTTAAAACATTTTTTTCCCAGCTCAAATAAACTTACGCTCACCGATTGTTGTGTTTCGAACACACACAAGTATCATGTAATGTAGGTATGATGAACATAGTTCAAAATAGAAAACTAATAACTTTGAGACGCCCGATAAGCAGGCCATAAGTTTTTGCAACAAATTGTTAAGAATTCGCAACTTTGTTTATTGCGCCCAATGTATTCATTTTTGTAACGATTAGAATAAGGCAACAAACAGATTCTATTTAAAAAATAAAACAGCATTAACAAAGAACTTTGGAAGTTGATGATCGTTCGATTGGCAGACCTGAAGTTTCTAGCGCAAAATTGGCCAGCCGTGAGGAGAGCCTGATAAAGCGTAGAGGCGGTGCTGCCGTGTCAGGGAGGGGGGCCCGCGGTCACGTGACCGAGCTGCGTTTTGAGCGCACTAACCAGGTACGAGTAAATTCGTTGTTTTTTTCGTAGTTTTTCGCGCGCCACGGCCGAAAAAGCCGAGGCGTCGTGAATTTCGCTTGTTTCTGACCCCGGACGTGTCCTCCGTGCACGCGAACAGCGCCTAGGACAACTGTGAGTTACTTTGTAAATACTTTGACTCGATCGTCTCACGGAGATCCATCGATGCTCCACCGCGGCGATGGTTGACAAGCCTTCCTACTCGCAAAACCAGAAATGGCGTCTACCGTGCACATGGCCTGCGGAAAATATTCCACATCGACGTCATTCCGCTGATTCCATGGCGTAGCGAAATCCGCACGGACGAAACATTTTCTCGCGCGTCCAAGCGAATTTTCGCGAACCGCTCGCGAACAACGATGCAACGGACAAGGTGTTTTTTGTGATGCGCCCGGATAATCCTTCCTCGTCACATTCTCTCACCGCCGCGCACGTCAAAATTCCGCTCGTTTTTTCCCGTCAGCCGCATTTCGAAAGTTTCCGCGCCGGGAAAATTCACGGGACTCTCGACGTCCTCAGGAGATCCTCGTCTTACGTGCGAAGCCGCGTGATCCCGTGGAATTTCCACGAAATTCGCGAACAAGGTTCGGATCGGTTCGCATATCGGCCTGACGCTCGGTTATTCGTTCTTCTAGACAACCGTTTTAGGAAAAACGTGACTATTTTAAGAATAACTCGCTAAATCGCTAGATTTTTGGTTTATCGTCCACAGCCGACCATAACCTGTTCATCTCTGTCCGATGCACAAGAGTAGAATTCTGTTCCATAGACGTTTCCTCGGATTCTATGTCGGTTTTTTATTACAAATCTTCTCCTGTCTGTTCTGGTAATCACGGTTCCGCAAATGTGTCTAACGCAACATCACAATCTTGTGTGTATAATGAAGTATCAATTGTTTCATCTTATTTAGGTTATTTTCAATGCAGATCTACATTGTAATTATCAGAAGTTTCAATGATTCACTTTGTAAATGTTCATTTCGTACGAAATGTACGTTTTATTCTAAAATAGTTAATAGAAGCACATAATTTTTATAGGTATCATTTGTATGTGGTATTATGGTTGTGTAATCTTTATTATATGTGACCATAATACACGTATAAACAATATTTAAACACTTATTTTGTAGCACAATTCTTGTTTGTTGTTGCATATATACTCATGTGTACAAATTTTTTAATTATAATTACTTTAGTACCGAAGCTAATAATAGCAATTTCTGTTGTTTAAATTTTATTTTGCTTATATTTTTTAATTTACATCATAATGTAATATTACATTAAAAAGATCTCTTGATCATTCTTTAATTAAAACATGTTTAAAATAAAAGGTATTACAAATAGTCCATTGTTTACTTTTTTGTGTATAAATTATGTTGGATTATTTAGAAGTATATTAAACAAATGATACATTTTTTACAGTTAACACTATTTGATAACATTTGATCATCCATTATGTCCATAACATTCTGTTTCAGTTTGTTGCATTATTTTGTCTCAAAATTAAAAACAGTTATATCCTAATTTTTAATATTGTGTAATTTATTGATTCTCTTATACAGTAGTCAAAGTATACATATTTCTTGTATTCATTATTGATTAATAAAAAAACATTAATAAATCTGATTATGAACATATTGTTTACATCATATATTTGTATGAAAACACACTGCTTATATTACATGTAAAGACATGAAATCTACTTGTGAAAATGTGTAAACAAAATTAAACAGTCAGTTGTATAATTTCAAAATGAAGCTAATGTATCTTCAGTATAACAATATGTTACATATAAAGAATATCAGAAGGCTTTGTTAATGACATTCAAAGTGATTAATACAAATAAATGTAAAATAATATATGTATTTTATATTTATATAACATTTATTGTAAATATTTAATTATATCCAATATACATAAATATTTTCTTTTGTTACAGACTGTAAATAGAGAGTGTATATAGTGTGATAGGTGAGTGATATAGGTGTGTGGGATATTAGTTGGCAATGAGTTCAAGCAACAAAACGGTGTCCTCCGGCGGGAAAGGCACCAACAAAAACAAATCATCACAACAACATGGTAAATCGGATCATCATCAAACTAAATCATCGGATTCTGCAAAACATGAAAAATCACAGGTCAGTAGATGATACTTGCTAGTTTATCATTTTCAGTGAAAATGTGCATTTTTAATTTACATACTTCTTTATATTTAACAAAGTTTTCTTTATTAAAAACTATGATGTTTTAGCCAAATACGGTTCAAATGCGGCATGCACAAATCATTGACACTAGAATGAGCAGTGGCGAAGATCCTATTTTGAAAGAGCGCATAAAGCAGGTCATGGATATGACCAGGCGCTCAGAAGATGAAGTTGTTATGGCTTTGCATGATAGCGACGGAGATTTGGACCGTGCTGTTAATGATCTTCTGGAAGGAGTGAAAACAGAATGGGAAGTGAAAAAGAAGAAGCCCCGACAACCTAGTGGTTCTAAGCAAAATATGGATACTTCTGCCGGTCAAGATGAGGGTGGTGATTGGGATGAGAGACGTAATCAACGAGGTGGTGGGCCTCCACGTATGCGTGGACGTGCTAATCATGATAATCGTGGTTGTAAGTTGGAAGATACATGAGAATTTAGCAGTATTAAAGTTTTCATTAATGAAATTGTACATATAAACAAATGCTTATTTAGGGCGTGGACGAGAAAACAAAGAAAACGAAAGAAACATGCAGGACGGTGTTCGTGATGGCAGCTATAGTGGTAACAGAAGAGGGAGAGGTGGTCCTGGCAGACCAGGTAGAGGAGGACGAGGTGGAGGAAGAGGACTTGGTCCACGAACATTTGCTAATCGTAATGACCCATCATCTACTTCGTCAGCTCACAGTTTTAGTCGATCAATCGATACATGGACTGGTAATGAAGAACAGCAACAAACTGTCCAAGAACCAATCATGGGTAAGCTGTCTTAAATTTCAGTCTCAATGGTCATCAATTTGTGCCTCATGCATTGTAAATATTTATAGATGCCTGGAATAATATTGATTCTACTGATGACTGGGACAATGAAGAATATACAGGTTCATTGGCGGATACGAAAGTGTTTACACCAAGCACTTCTGTGGCAGAACCTCCAGCTACTACAGAAGAATCAAAACCTCAAGATGTGCAGTCAGTACAGCCAAATCAGAATGTTACTTTGTCATTATTACAACAGGAAGTATGTAACTTTAAAATACATGTAGCAAACTAATAGTTGTTAATTATTTATCATATAAAAATAATTTTTTAAACTAAAGGAACTACCAAAATTATCGGAAATGCCGCCAATACAACAACAGACTTTAATTCAGCAACCTCAACAACAGCAACCTGTATTGAGTTTACCAACGATGCAGTTATCTCAGCAACCAAATGCTATAAGTGGAGGAGTATTAACAGCTGCACAGACTCAGTATTTAACGCAACTTACTCAACAAACGAGTGAAAGTTTAAAAGCTACAGGACAAACATCATTCTCGTCATCGATATCCAGTCAGGTACTTACACGAACGTAAATAATACAGATTTGAATCTTTTTTTTTTCCTAATATAATTTGATGCGAGCCTAAGAGTCATATTCATCTTTAAATATTTCTGAAATACTTTAGCCCCAAAGACAGTCAAAGCAACGTCCACGAGTGCCACCACCATCAAAAATCCCATCTAGCGCTGTAGAAATGCCAGGAGATGCTGTAAATAGTGGCATTGGATGTCTTGATGTTCAGTTTGGTGCACTTGAGTTTGGAAGCGATACAAGCTCCCTCGACGGTTCTGCAAACGAAAAGTTCAATTCAGCTAGTAGTACAATTCCTGGTGTTGACGTGTCTTCTGCAACAAATGCTGTAAACACTGCCAGTACAAACAATTCTCTCGACATCGAAACAACACAAACATCAACTACACCTTTCAATACTACTTCTCAAATGGTAAGTATTTTACCGATATTATGTAAATGTTAATAAAAGTATTCATGATTATTAAGTAACAATTGTTTTCAGTTATCAAATAATGATAACTTACCGGTATCAAGTGAACATTCGATAAACGCTCAAAGTTTCACTGCTCGCGCTAGCAGTACTGGACAAAGTTTAGATATAACCAAACAAGATTTCACCTCGCAAGTGTCACCAGGAAATGCGCCAACATATGGTTCAACAACAACTTACCAATCACAGAAATCATCATTTCAAGCACCTCCTACAACCCCAAGCACTTATAATGCATATTCGACAAATGCTCAATCTGCTCAATCATCTTTCCAAACCGCATCAGGCACTAATACCAATAGCTATTCTGCAACAGCGACTGTTTCACAACCAAGTTACAATTCCTCGTCGTCATTTCCTCAATCCAGTACGTCGACTTTCAGTCAAGCTTCTGCATCTGCATCTGCATCTGCAACTTCTGGTTACAATCAACCAACCACTACTAATCAGGTATTTATGATTAAATTATATAGTAGTAGTAGTAATAAATATCAAAATAATAGTATGACAGTGATTATATAAAATAATATTTTGATTATATAGGTTTATCAATCTGCGGGCGGATATGTACCTGCTACAACATCACAGTATCAAGCACAGTCTGTAGCTACTAATACTGTATCAAACAGCAGCGCAGGATATCAAACGAGTGGTTATCAGGGATCGTCTTCGTTTCAATCGACGCCCCAAGCATATCAACCATCTGCTACTACGTTTACCTCGCCCATTACGCAAACTTCTGGAGCTTATCAAAGTGCCGCCCAATCTGTAAGTACTTTTTTTTAGCACGAATTAATGTACTGTTTGTACTATTTGTGCAACTATATAGTCACAAAACTGCATTTATAGGTGTACGCGAGCGCATATGGCACATACGCCAGTCAACCACAAACGGCATCTCATAATCATAAATTGAACAGTACTACGACGAAAGATTCTCAATATGATAGTAACACAACAACATCAAACAGTTCTCTTGCAACCACTACAGCACCCACGTTAGGTCTTAGCTCTGCATCCGTAAATAGTTCACAAACTAAAGTAACTAATTCAAATGGTAAGAAGAAATTGCATCTTAATAATTGAGATTATCTATATGACGGAATAAAAGTAATAATTTGTGATCTAATTTTTAACTAGCGGTGCCCAAAAGTACGTCGAGTGGTGTAGTAACGGGTAGTAGTGGAACTGGAAATATGGCAGGTGGTGGTGCAGCTGGCAGTATGACACCAATGCTAAGTCACCAGTATATTATGGGCCAAGGTGTACCTTATGCCTTCCAGCAACCAATGTACAGTTACGAAGAATTGCAACTTATGCAACAGAGAATACCACACATGGTCAGTTACTTATTTGATTAATTAATTTATTTCATAGCAGACTCAAGTACAAGTTACATATATTTCTACTTTGAGAGTAATTTGTACTTGATTCAATTAAAGTGCTTCTTTAGAGTATCGTACACTTTTTAAAAAGTGCTGATTTACTTTACATAATTTCATTCAAGTTAATAGGCATTAATTGTACTTGTTTGGAGAGTATTTGCATTTTAAGAGAAAAAATAATGTTTCGAGTGTACTACTCTGAAGTGTGCTATTTTATTTTATGTTATGATTACCTAGTAAGAAGAATGCTGAAGTAAACATTTTTTAATGCTTGGTAGCTGCTCGATACTTCAATATTTTTTTTAAGAATTATGAACTTATTCACGCCTCACGATGGCACAAGAAATTTCTTGTATTTACCTATAGTGAAATGTGTCGCATCAAACAAATAATTGGAAAGGTCTTGATCTCTGAAACACTATAGAGTAGAAATGAATGTCTACGATCAATTTGGGAAAGGTATAGCTGGAATTCAGAAAGTCTGGCTTATTTAAAGTTCAGATTTTCATTCGGATATGAATCACCCTTTTGATCGCAGACTTATCGTAGCCTGTATATCTATCTTCCTTTTTCCTCTTTATTGATTTTTTTGCTCCACACCTAATGTCACGTATTTGAATTGTATGAAATACATAATGTTGTAATTTCTAAGTGGTTAAGTTGTACCTTATTATGCATACTATTTTAAAAAATGGGTATTCTGTTAATATTATTAATGTGTTTCTTTAAGCGCGTTTAGAACAGTTTAAAAAACTGATGATGCCAACGATAGAGAATTGATAACTTCATATTATAAAAATAGAGATATTAGAAACATTCTTTTTAAGTGATGTGACAAAAGGTGTAAGTTGCAATTTAAACCACATGTTATCTCCCCTGAACCCAGTACGCGTAGAATTAGATATTAGTTAGCCTTCTTGTATTTGGAGTACACAGTGTATGCATGTAGTTTTGTGTTTGGCCTTCCTGACTAACCTGCAGCCAACTACTGGTTACTATGACGCGGCCTTGGGCTATCAGACAACCGGCCCAGCTACCAGTCTTGGAGGAGGACGAGGAGATGCACTTTCCGGGGTGCAAGGTGTTCAAGGAGTACAAGGTGTACAAGGAGCCTATACCAGTATTAGTGACGCCAGGTTCGCCAGAAACGACAGCAATGCATCTCCGGTTCCATCTACCATGTCTCAACAGGTGAGGTTTAAACACTTTGTAAATTTGACAATCAGCTTAACAATGTTGCGATACTTAATTTTGATACCCTTAATCAGGATACTCAAATTTCTAACAGGTTCAAATTGTTTCTTGTTCATATTATTTGCAGACTGCTACACAACATCAGCAACCAATGATGAATCCTACGATTCCTCCAACATATGCGTACTTTGCATATGGAGGTGGAATAATGCCAGGTGGTTTTCAATATGGAACCCCTGCCATTTATCCAGTAAGTTAATTGAATTATTCTTAACACGCTTTTTTTTCTATCTAAAACGTTATTATGAAAACTTGAACTTCATTTATCGAAACAATTTATTATAGCAGATAGCTACTGCTGGTAATGCTGGTACAAATAGTGGTGCATACAGTGCTAAACCAGGAAGTTATGGATCGGGATACGGTGCTGGTGCAAGCTACGATGCGTTAGCATCTGCTGGTCCCTCTGCTGAATATAAAGGTGCAGGGAGCAGCTATACTAGTACACAAACTGGTAAAACAGGAACATCTACTGGGAATACTAATACTGGTGGATCGTCGGCGACTGATATAAGTGCGACTATGTATGCAAAAAGTCACGTGGCACTTAGCAAAGTAAATGTAAGTACTTTTTAAAAAAAAAGTGGATTATGGTATAAGAGACCTTTGAGTTCTAGTAAACTGATAATTTAATTTCTGGTAAACTGATAATACTATTATATGATTGTAGTCCTACGACAAACAAACGTTTCATTCGGCAACTCCGCCACCATTTAGTCTGACTGGAAGTCAAAACGCTGGTTTGCCTGGTGGATATGGAGCGCCGCATTTGTTTATTCCAACTATGCCCCATCAATTGCATCAACCGCTTCATCAAGATGGTGGTAGCAGCACAGGCCAAAGGTCCAATACAAGTTCCCAAAACAAAGCCCAAGCGAAACCTGGATATAGTCCAAGTTACTGGGCTGGAAGCAATTAAAAATTCTGGACTGCGCACGGGAAAGAGAGACAGAGGAAGATTACCGTTTTAGACAAAATACAACTTCGCCATTGTGATATGCGGTGGTGTGAAATATGGACATTGACACAAATGACATAAAGGACATGAGATAAGACGTTTTTTTTTGGTGAAACTAAATGATTCTGGTACGACACAAGTTAATGTAAAATGTAAAATGAATCTTGAAAAATGGAAGGATTAAGCAATTTTTACCGATTTTGTGTTAATGGAGAGGAATATTTCTTTCGCATAAATCTCATGGAATTAGTTAAAAAAAGGATTATACTTCTTCTTTTAATTAGTCTTATTCATTTCTTTAATCTTATAATATTTCGAAATATTACGTTGGATTATAAAAATCCGTTAATATGTTATCCTACTTATAATTCTATATAATTCATTAAGCATATTAGAACGTTTTTGGTGTGTATAATGCAGTATATACGTTTATGTATAAATGTAATGTATTTTTCTTAAAGCAAAGTATGGTATACATAAAGAAAAGAACAGTCAAATGCAGCATGAAAAATTGCATAGTTCTTCCAAATGCGAGGCGCAGTCGTGCCAAATAAACTCATAGCGTTTGCAACGTGTACAACCGTCGTAGAACGCATGATCCTACACATTTGTCAAGACGAAGAAGGGAAGCAGAATTTATGTGGTATGTTGAAAACACTATAAAAATCAAGATTTGTGAGTAGCATAACTCTTGTATGAAACACTGGAAAGACGATCTAGAAGAGTAATTGTTAAATCTACTCCCGATCTCCTATCTGTATACTACTGTGCAATTGCGAATATACTGCATCGACTGCAAAGGGTGATAGTTTTTTTGTATAATGTAGGCATCTCGGCTCACTAACATCTTAAAGTGCTACATGGAAGTAGTTCTACATGGAAAACAAAGCACCCCATTCGTGATGAAACGTAAAACTATATTATTGTAAATTACGATAATTGTATGTATTTAACCATGGAACTTCAGGTATATAAAGTTATAATCATCATAATGTTGTCACTTTTGGTATCTAAAACAAGTGTACAATCGCACTAGTTTCGCATTCTTGCGCGCACCCACATTATACGTATATTTGATTTGGTCATCTTGCATTTCTTTTAGTTACCAGAATTTATCGACGTTAGATTTTATTAACGGAAAGCTATTAAACCAAAAATATGATACCGTAAATACAAATGTTTTCAAAGTATGTCGGGTTCAAGATGAGAAAACGGTACTTATTTAATGTATCTTATGTTTACGAAAAAGCGGCGTTGCAGATTCAACTGTGCCACAAACACGAAGGAAAACAAGCAGAACTCAGTAATTTTCTTGTGGTGCCTTGAACAAAATTCAAATAATAGAGTTCAAACATCTGCTTTTTGCAGAACTTCTCGTATGACATTTTACGATCCTTTCATACTGTAAATTGTATTATCTAAAACATACATTACCTTATCCTTATTCATGCATTAACTTTTACTATTGCTCTTATATCGTCTACATAATTTATCTCTTAGAAATAATAGTTGACGCTTTAGTTTAATAACGACTTTAAAGTATTGTTTACCCTTTTCAAATTCATTGTTCTTTTTTAATGAGGTTTACGCGACTCTTGGATCAATAATATATTGTTAACTAAGACACACAGGAAGTGGCTAAACGATTCTTTTATCAACAAATAATTTATCATTACTATCGAATAGTTACTACAGCTTTAAAACAACGTTTTGAAGTTTATTATGTAAGAAAGTTCTTCGAATATTGAAGAAAATTATGAGACGTACTATGACATTCTTGATGTTTACACGATGTATAGTCCAAATAATAATCTTATGTGGCTACGCCGTAAGCTCTTCAATTTCTTTTTTTTTTACTTTTTGCTTCTGATTCGTACTCATTTCTAGGATCTGCTTTAAAAAAAAAACTGTAATATTTGTTAATACATAAATAAAAACGAATTTTAGTTGATCAAAGTCAGAGTATTGAATAAGTTTCATTATCGAAGATGTAATTAAAAGGAACATACAAATTTTCATGGAAAAACACGACGAGAGTACCAGCCTATATGACCTGCATTTGTTCATAACTTCCATATTATCGTAATTAAAGAAAAAGAAAGGAGACACGAAGGGAATGTCGATGTTAGTGCATTAATAATGAATATTTACAAATGATTTGTATCTTTTTAATTAGATTGTAATAAAGAAAAACGCAATTGTTGATTCCGTCTGGTAAAAAGAATATCCGTACTGTCGCATTGTTTATGCTGAATAGAAACGTACTGTACAGTTATACATTAACCAGGAAAATTCATACATTAATCAACGCGACGTTTTAGAAACATACTTTACAATTTTTGCATTGTGGATAAGAAGCATTTGAGACAATTCCATTCGAACGAACAAAAGAATACACGAGTGAAGCGTATCAAAATGAGGTGCTGATAAGAGCCTCACTACCTAGCATATGTGTACCATACTTGGGGAATACATTGTTTTACCGTAAACGATCAGTCAATCATCAAAACATCATCGAATAACGCTGATATGAGGGAGAAGTAAATAATTGTAAGTAAACTCTCGTTAGCGATTGCACATACATTCGTACATATAAATAAATAAATACATACACACGCATCTATAAATATACACGAAATTGAAAAAACAGCGGTACGGATAGAATGCAGGGTGTTAAAAATAGAGTCTAAGACTTAGGGAGCATATAGTACTTGCAGGGAGGAATAAAAAAATGTTTTATCATTATAGATCCTAAAATCAACCCTTGAAATAATATGAGCCACTGTAATTGTTCGATATAATGTTATGGCCCGTGCGGAGAACGCTCATGGGCGTTCAGTACACTACGTACTAAATGAGCTAAAGAGCGTTCCGCGCATAATGTGCGGTCATCGTGTGCGCTTTTGCTTCCAAGAAGTCAATTCTCTGGAAACCATACGTCGCGTGCGGAAGACTGACAAACGCGTATATTAAGTATGTTATTGGAACGCTTACCGGCGTTCTCCGCACGAACCGTAGCAACATACCGTGCGTTTATAAAGGCTCATAACATTTCAAGGGTTAATTTCAAGACCTGTTTTAATTAACGTTTTTTTGTTCCTTTGTCTAAGAATTATATGCTCCCAAAACCTTAAACCCTGCTTTTTAACATCCTGTATATTTGAACCTCTAGAAAGACCAAGTGTAGAATAGCTCTCTTAAAAAAAGAAAATGTACATCTGTAATCATAAAATTTTGAGTAAAATGACCGACTTCGTTCTCGTCGTAACAAACCCCGGACATGGATTTATGTCGGCAGCTGGATGTTTCGAAAATTTGGTGCATTATACCAATGACGTAACGTTTGCAAAATACCGATCTATACAAAAAGAAAATTGTACGAATACAGAAACGATTTTTAGTTCTGTCGAATGCGTTTCAATTCACATGCTTTGAGAAAGCATTTAATGAATTGAAGTTCAAGTATTCGGTCTTAACAAATTTTTAAAAGCCCTTTGTCGATTAACTAACGGATTTTAATTGATTTTAGTTTCTTTATCTTTATAGCGTTTGAGTACTAACTATTATAAATACTTTTTTGAAAATTAAAATTATACATTATAACGCTCCATCAGTCGTCTAGAATCTGAGGCACATGTACAGGATTGTATTAGTTTCATTAAAATCCTCGATAACTCTGCGAATTTATATGAGAAACATTTTGAGACACCTTGGGACGTCCTTACCAATTAAGAATTCATATACTTACGTAAATACACTCACGTCAAACATACAAGTGATTGGTAATAATTAAGAAAATAAAATACTTTCGTGTCAGTACATATTTTAGAATATTTCGCGGTCCTCATGTATGCTCGAATGAACATAGGGACAAGCATAGCAAGTGTAATGTATAATGGAGAAGAATAAAAAAAGAGCAGGATGCAAAATATTCTAGGGAGAAGGGAATGTAAACAAAAAATGAAATTCAGATTAAGCAGTTTGTTGTCGTAATAATTACTACACATTAATCATTTTTGTATTTTTGTCAAGTATTAATCTATCAGAAATGCAAAATGCATTATGCCATTATTGCTATTATATATAATTATTAAAAAGAACAATAGCTATTACTGTGTATAAATATGAATATATAAGAATAAATGTATTAAAGATACTCTGTGACATACAAACACACGATGCGTAATATTTTTAATTTGATACCAATCATTATATACTGTATGAATTATGACAATATACCGCAGATGTTAAAGAAAAGAGCTTTTTGATCACATAAAAAGAATATAAGTTAGTGTATTAAAAGTATAAAAAAAGTAATACCAATCAAAGAGTCAATGATTATTATTAAAATCTCTAACTTTGCATTAATAAAAGTATGATACTGAAAACTTGAATCGTACTTCATTTTTTTCAAATAGATGAATTAGAACATTATAAATTTCTTCGAGTTCATTCGTACATTAATATTGTATCATTCAATACAATTGCAAGAAAAAATGAATAAATTAAATTTCTACTCGTTTTAATAAAAGTTGCAAAATGATACAAAATTTTATAACGATTGCAAATTTGTTTAATATAATTTATTACGTTACATGTGTAATGGAGAAAAAAAAATTGCGTGCTCGAAAATGATTCAAAGTTCGAGATCTTTAACAAAGTTTTTATACTTTTAAATAATGTGTACTTTTTTGAGGAATTTGAATAGTGCTTTTTTTAATTAAAAAAGGTATTCTTCAATGCAAAGAAATAACAGAAAATCAAACGCATTTTACATATAAAAATAAACATATACAAAATGTTGAAAAATGTAGGACATACGGGGTAGATAGTACTCAACAAAATAAATAAAGGTGTATAATAACTGTGAGTTAAGAATGATTATTATACGAGCAGTAAATAATTTTGTGTTGAAAAAATTGTTCAGAAGATATTGACTTTTCGTCGCACGTTTACTAGACATTTTTCATTAACTTTGAGTACTACTACTCTATGTATAAATTATGAATACCTTTTTTGAACATCCTATATGTTCACGTATGTATAGAGTGAAATGATAGTAGGTACTACATATATACTTCGATATTGTATTACCGTAGATATTTTGCAACCTACCAAATGAAAGTGAACAAATTTCAGATTTCTATTAAGAGTACGTGAAAATATTACTGTCACTTACATTAACATAAATACTCAAAATGTAAACAGTGACAGTAAATCAATTTTTGACAGTTTTCCGAAACGTACAGCTAACATTTATAAATGTGACAGAAAACTGACAATGTACGTCTTGTATCAAATTGTTAATAAAACAAGGAAGAAAGAAAAACACAAGAAATAACGCATAAAAATACCTATTACATATTGTTTCTGTTAATTATCTGCAATTTACGATTTACGTTTTACAATTTGTTTGCATGTCAAAAGCAGTACAATAGGTTAGATGTCAATGCAATACAAATTCAGTTAATATAGTATGTTTTTTCTATGTACAAAAGACGACAGCATTAGAAACATAACACTGTACTGTTAATTTAAACATTGTATAAAATGATCACCATGTGGCATCAACAAGTATTTGCTCTTGACGCTAAGTACAATGCACAGCGTGTAAATAAACTACCCACTTTGGGTTTGTATACGCATTTTGTAATATTGTACATTGTGTCACAATTAATACATTATAATTTATAAGTTATGCAATTTTAGGAATGCTTTATATCCGACGCAGAAACCAGTTGTTAAAAGAAAAGTTTTGCAAAGATCCGAAAATTCGGGAGAATTATTTGAAATTAAGATCAAAATTATTATTTCTTCGATATGGCGAGAGCTTGGAGCAAAACAGTCTTGGCAGTCATACAACCGAAGAAGAGAAAGCTGAAATTAAAACAAAACTTCAAAACATACAACGAAAAACAATAGCAGAAAGCTTTGCCTTTGATGGACTACATCATGTTTTTGATCAACACAAAGCACCTGTAGTAATGGTTAAATTTGCAAACAACGATAGATCAAAGCTCTGTTGTGCGTCATTAGATGGATTATTATCAATATGTGAAGTTATCAGTACACCTCCAAAAGTAATAGCTTTATTAGAAGGACATAAGAAGGGTGTTACTGCATTAGACTGGAGTATCAGTAATGATCTCATAGTTTCATCTTCTTTGGATGCCACTATAAGACTTTGGAATGTTGTTACTGAAAGTAGTCCAACTTGTTTACGAGTGGTTAATGATCAACAGAGAGCTGAAATTTTATGTTGTGGATTCATACCTATAAATAATAACTTAGTCGTTGCTGGAAATTCTCAAGGACTTATACAGATTTTAAATATATCTACGGGTACATATACTCGTGGTGGTTCTTGTAAAATTGGTGGGAAAGTTAGTTTCATTCTATCAATAATAATAATATACCTATGTAGGGTAATCTTAAACTAATATTACTAAACTGTAAGATTATTCTACTTTAGAAAGAAAATATTTTTTATTACAGTACTTTTCTCTACCTTTAAAATGAGTTAAATCTGCTTCTAAACAAATAATATATATTTTATTATCTGTATGTACAAATGATATAAAATTATATTTCATAT
Organism: Macropis europaea; assembly: GCA_916610135.2. Taxonomy (NCBI): domain Eukaryota; kingdom Metazoa; phylum Arthropoda; class Insecta; order Hymenoptera; family Melittidae; genus Macropis; species Macropis europaea. Next base: position 14,591,244 of record OU744345.1, on the reverse strand, counting down.
CATTATGAGATAACTCTTGTATAGACAAATATTTGCATGATCTGTTTTCCAAATAATTTAAAAAAGTGAAATTCTAAGCATTTACTTTGCTTTAGATCTTATCATTAACTTGCGAAGGTAGCGGTGGTTCTGTGGTATGGGCAGGAAATGACAGAGGAATTATTATGTCGTTTCAACTGGAACCAGGAACGGGTCGATTAACAAAATTACGAAGAGTACAAGAAACTGGTGGAATGATAACCAGTCTTTCCTGGCGCTCATGGCTTTCAAAGGATGCTCCATGGCCAGCACTCTTAGTTAACAGTGCTTGTAATGTAGTATTGTTATATCGTATTATAGATAATCATGGCTCCTTATCTCTTTGGAGAAAATATCCAATAAAACATAAGTAAGTAATTCATATTTTTAATATTATTATTATGTCAAATATCGTTTACATTGTTACTGTAAAACCAGTTGATTAAATTTATAAGCCAAACATAATCTTTCTCTTGATTGTAGACACTATCTGGTGAGGTCTACTTTTTGTTCACAAATGGGAGCATGTTTGATTGCCACTGGTTCAGAAGATGGTGCGATACATCTGTTAGACTCGTCAAGAGAAGGCAAAGCAGCAAAAGTCAATCGACTTCATGGCCATGCAACACCAACACTTGCTTTGTCATTTAATTATGATGAATCTTTCCTTGCATCTGCAGACCATCAGGGACTTATTATCTTATGGCGTAATCAGCAATGTCATATATAAAGGTTTAATATAAAATATAAAATTAAATGACACAAATAAACATTTTGTAAAAATAAACTGTTGTAAAAATAAACTGTTGTAAAATATTTATAATAAAGACTGAAATAACCGTCAATTTTCTGATTGACAATGAACAGATTAATGACATTACACTTCATTCATTATTAAAACGGATTAAAGTTAAATTACAGATATAAAATGTCTTTTCATGCAAGTGCGTGAAATTAATAATGGAGTCTCATTAATGGTATGGGAAATAATAACAACGAAACATGTACTCTGATCAATTAAATTTCTGTTCTGTATAACAATATATTAATTGTTCTCTATTAATACCCTATATGTTATAATGAGCACAGAGTTAGCAGTATCAATAATAATAATCGCAGTAGTAGTAAAAGTTGCATAATGATTGCTATATCATTAATAATAGTCATAGGATGTAAACTCTTAATTTTACATATGTTAATGAAATTATGTGTCGGTGCAAGTACCAAATATGTTACGATATTATTTCCTTTTTTATACGTTTTTCGTTAATTTAAACTATTCTGCCGTTATACTATGATTTACTTTTGCTGCAGTAATATTGAAAACTTTGAAAGATACTTCATTACGAATATTCCATAATATTAACGTTTAACAGTTATTAACATATCATTGGTATTTTTCATTTTCTGTGTAGCATATATTCAAATACGTATTCACATTTTGTGAATTCAGCATTGAATACTATATTCGTAATAAACAATTTTTTCTTGTGCATTTACATTGCATAAAATATTTACCGAGTGTAGCTCATTCATAGAAAATTACCTAAATATTAAAAATTGTTGAAAAGACCGTATATGCTTACAAAGCATTCTTTAAAAATATTAAAAAGTGGCATGCTGTGAAGTACTACAGCATACTTTCAATAGAACTTTCCTGTGCTGTTATCTGGCGATTCTACTATCTTCGTTTGTCAAATTAATTCAAATTAAAGTGCACATATTGTGCTCATCACAGATGCGATAAAAGTAAGAATTAATACAATACTTATTTATAAAAATTATTCGCGCGTGAATTACTATACATTTTTTCGCTAAAATTTGACACTCGGTCATATTATCGTTCCTTGTATGACGTAATACCTTTAGAGTAGAGAGCAATTTTCTACTAATGTAATTTTAATATAATACCAAGAAAAATATTATATTTGAAGGTAACAATAATAAAAAAATTAATATGAATAATTGTCATATATCATCAATGAAAATAATAATATTAACTTACGCAGGCACTACATTTTGAATAACGATTATGTACTGAACACTATTTAATAAATATTTACACGCGAAACATAATTACGCAGTAGTTTTAATGTAGCCTTTACAAATCGATTGTCTGTTACCGATTCGATTAGCAATTAATATTTTCCTTTGTCGCCACGAAGTTTATCGTATCAAAATTTATTTTAGTATTAAGCTCTACTTGTATCAACGTGTTTTTATATAACAAAAAAACTTATATGCTTCGATACGTTGCTATAGACAATCGATTAAATTTCAGCCACAATGAAAATTTGCTACATCTTATGTACAATGATTTGAGATTCATTTCACAGTGACCTTATTGAATAAAACGATCACTATAGTTTTGCAACGAAATTATATCGGACGGACTTCAGCTAAATTATCTTCTTTAAAACTTTACTATCGACATCAAAATACGTTAGTCGTGGGATAAAACACTGCACTTATCGGTGGGCTCAACTTTCTCCTGGCTATCACATTGGGCACTTTTTGAAGAAGTTGAATCAGGACTTTTCTCTTGTTGAGTATCTTCGTGAGGCACAATTGGTAAAACGTTAGAATTCAACGAGTTTGGTAGAATGCATTGGTCCTGTGTGAAGTTTATATTTTTCGAAGATTCTAATTCCTCTTCTCCATCGGCCAACTGCTCGACATCGTCTTCTTTCGCTTGTTTGGCGGAAACAAAAGGTGCACCATTCATAGATAAATTTAACTTTAAACGATCCCTGGTGTGCCTAAGTTCTCCTAACTGGTGCTGATGACTGTTTCCATAATCGTTTAACAGTTCGACTCTATTTTCTTGCATTTCTTGTCGATCACCGTCTACTTCATCTCGTTCTTCATTCACTGACGTAGAAGCACCAGGAAAGAATTGACTCACGTATTTACTGTCTCTGGTTTGAAATTGAAATGGACGATTTGAACTGCTCACAAAAAATTCTTCATTTCCTACAATAAAAATAACACACATAGGTAACAATCCTATCTAAATGTTACAACATATAACAATATTAACTTGTAAATACTTCATTAACATTGTATTTATATTTAGAATAGATTTAGATACCAAAAACATTAATAACTAGACATACCAGTATTATTAACATCATCATAGTCCAAAGGGTACAGATCTAATCGTGGTTCATCCATCATTTCCTCCCAATCTAAATTAAAAGATTAAACTTAATGTATATAATTACATATCTCTTTCCTTTTTTATACATTTATTTTATATATTAATATGGAATTAGAAAAGAATAACATTCATTGAATAAAGCAATATAATATTGTATTCATATAAATACTGTTTATCAAATATTGTTTCATTTAAACATTACCAGCGTAAGAAGTTGGCTTCCAAGTAGTAGTGGTTTCTCCTTGAGTCTCGGTAGCTAACGTTTCCTTTGGATATTCATATACACAGTGATAGCGTTGCTTCTTGAACCATACACTCTTCTTCTGATCCTAGACAAATCGCATATTGTCGATCCGATAAAAATGGTTAAGTTATATTTATATTTAATATATATCTAATACGTATGGTAAAAGTATATTTGCTATATACCTCAAATTAAATCTGCAATAAAAACATTCATAAGAATAAGATTAAAATTATATTGAATGTTCTATAAATAAATAAATGATTCACCTACCAATTCATCCTAGCAGCAAAAACGAGGACAAAAGTTTATAAATGCTTATACTAAATTGAAACAGATAGTAGTTGAAATAAGGCAAACAAATCTTACGCCAGCTTTCAATGTTTTATCTGGTGATCTTAATGCGGAACGGTGAGGCGCTAATGTTGCATTCCAAGCAGATGGCGTGAATTCTTCTTCCTCTTCTTCCTCCTCTTCTGCGTCCATTTCATCTTCAACATCTGCGTCTACTATTGTTCCTTCAGTATCATTCAAACTACTTCGATTTTGAGCTTCCTCAACATGTGGTTCATTGTACCGCTACAATATAATATGAAATTGTCATACAAAAAATATAAAGTTATATTGTATTTGGTGCACAAAATATACACCTTCCAAACAAATTCTCCAGAGCTGGAACTGTTGTCCTCGTCTTCCTCTTCCTCTTCTTCCTCCTCTTCTTCTTCATCATCTTCATCTTGACTACCCCATCCATGCTCTGTTGCAAAACTTGTTGACATCAAGTCATCTTGTAATGGTAGAGGCAGTGGCAATGGAAAGGGTGATGGTAACTGTTGCCACTTAGATTCCTCTTCAGGACTTGGCAAAGGTGCACCTCCGCTCATAATCATGATACGTGATTTGTCGTCACAGGATCGAACCACTGAACAACTGTAATCCAAATTTTCTTCTTCAGAAAGATCTTCATTGGTTGTATCTCGTTCATCGTCTTGCAATTTATCTCCGAGTCCTTCTAATAAAATCATTTTGTTTGTTCGAGTATCGACTAATAACACATCATCTGATGGACCAGATTCTTTTGAAGCAATTGACACATCTCTAGAATTTGACATTAAAGACTCTGAAGTAAGTGTACTTTCACGCTCCTCTTGAATTGGACTAAGTGGAGTACCATATACATTGTACCTAAACGTAACAAGTAGTTTTTTTTATTAAATTTTCTGTTATACAAATTATTATATTATTTTAAAAATATATAATTGATTGTAAAGAGTATAGGAAATGAAAAAGATACCTGATTGAAATACCCACTCCTCCACTACCCTGATTTGATGATTCTTCACTGTCATCATCATCCCACTGTTTACTATCTACATCACTAGATACAGAAGGAGTATCTTCAGTATGAGATTCCAAAGGTTCTATGACAGACATTTGAGCACAAGGTAACTTCTCTCTAAGTTCATTTCGAATTGCTGTTACAAACTCTTCCTCTATACCAAATGATACATAAGAATTATCACTGCGTAAACTCATAGTAGAACTATCTTCATCATCAGTTTCATTTCCATTCTCACTTTCATTTTTATTTACATTTTCATATTCATGTTTATTTACATTTTCATCCTCATTTACATTTTCATCTTCATTTACATTTTCATCTACATTTTCATCTTCATCTTCATTTGTATTTACATTCGCACTTTCATATTCATCTTTATTTACATTTTCATTTTCGTTTTGATAATTATTATATGTGTTCCATGAACATTGTTCTTCTTTCTCTTCAGGCTTACTGAAACTTTTAATATTACTGTTTACCAGTGAATCATTTTGCACATAGTTGTTTAATTGTGAAGTACAGTTTGTATTATTTGAATCTTCTAATTCAACTTCTTCTTCATTTTGAATTACACTCTGTGCCTGTGTTTCTTCTTCATCCTTTGACATTGGTATTGTATTATTCTCAGTTAATATAACATCAGGAATAGGACTTTTACTGTTTTCCGTTTCAACTATTGTATCTGCAGCATGCATGGAATCAGATTCCTCTTCAGTTGTAGAAGGAATTTTGTCTTCCGTATGTCTGATTGAAGATAAGTTTTCTGATTCTTGCAATGTTGCATAATACTCCGCATCAAGAATAGTATCTAATTCAAACAGAATCTGCAGTTGTTCTTCTTCAGCATGTGTTAATGCAGTTGTGGTCGAATCATTTATAGAAGATGAAGGAGCCGTAGATGGACAAACATTTTCTTCTTCCTCACAGGATTCTTTATCCCTGAAGCCAGAATCAGAGCTTTGCTCATCATCGGGAGTAGATAATTGCTTTCTTTCTTCCTCATCTTCATTTGCTAAACACTTTTGTTCTATGTCCATGTCTTCCCCATTGGAAAATTCATCATCTGCATTATATGCAGAGTATTTTCTTTGAGATTGTGGTGTGTCTGATTCAACAGTTACAATTAATTCTGATGCACTATTATTGAACTCTTTAGATGAAGATTCAGTATATTTATTAAATTCAACCTCATCTACAAAACCAGGTACTTTCTTTTCTAGAGCAGAATCCAGTGCATGATTCCAAAGTTCAACATCAACCAAATTGCTTTCATCTGTTTCAAAATTAATTGCAAAATTGTTGGAAAAACAAGTATTCTCATTGATTTCATGATTGGGTATATCATTACACTGAGACTCATTATCTTGTTTTAATGTTTCAAAAGAAGGTGTATCATCAGGTACATAGCGAAGAAGAGGAAGATTAGGATCTCCTTTCGATAAAAGTCGCAATACATGTTTATCACGACGCATTTCTGTGCTTGTATTTGCAATGCTCGTAGTATTAGCTTCAACAGCAGACTCTTTATCATCCAAAGATAATCTTAAAATTGGTGTTTGACCCTGATCCATAGTTAATGTTAGAAGCTTTGGCCGTTCTGAATTATCTATCATCTTGATTTTGCTAGAAGTATTATTTGGCAAAGGATCCCGTAATTTTCTTAATGCTTCATCAAATTCATCCATATGAGTACTATGCCTAAGATCACTTTCACTACCAGTAGCAGGCAATTTTTTCTTTGTATGTTTATCTGATACTGGAGCCCCCAATGATAAGTCTGCATCAGAATCCAAATCGATATGTACAAGCACCATTAAATCAGTAACAGATTTAGATTTTTGTTTTACTTTTTCAGTATAAACCCCTTTTTCAATTCGCCCCTTCCAACTTTCTTCTTCAGTTTCAGAACTAGATTCATGTTGGACCATAATATTTTTAACGTTAGGTACATTTTTTACTAGTTCACCTGGTCCAAGACGAAACGACGATTGCCGTGGTGTATCATCAACAATAGTAGTCCAATAATCAGAATCAATACTTCCACGAAGATCTTGTAAGCTAGCACTTCGGACATGCTTAATTGCATTTGCTCGTAAACTTTCCCACCTTTGTTCAAAGTCTAAATACTCTGTATGTTCATTCAAAAGAAGTTGCTTTACCTCATCTAAATTCGGTCTTTTCTGTGGACTTAAATTCAAACATAATTGAATTGCCTGAAGAATATTTGATGGACAATTTTGTAGGTAGGTTTGCAGGACTTGTGTACTATTTGGCAAGAGATCAGTTCTTAGAGACAATAGCATTTGAATCACTTGTTCATCACTTTTATCATTATACGGTCTATTTCCCCATGTAGCGATTTCCCAAAGAAAAATTGCGTAACTCCACATGTTTGCTTGAGATGTAATTTCTCTTGTTTCTATAGTAGTGTCAGTACATTCTACACTTTCTGGTGCTGACCATCTAATAGGTAATGCACGGTCTCCAACTACATAATAATCTTCAGGATATTTTTCTACAGCAATTCCATAATCTCCCAATTTTGCTGATAGATCTGATGCCACCAAACAATTTCTGGCAGATAAATCTGTGTGTACGAATCCGTAACTATGCATATGTTTTAAACCTGCTGCAATATCCAATGCCATTCGAATTGGAATATTTTCTTTGTTCAATGCTTCTTGAGATTTTTTATCACGATTTGATAACAAGAAACTTTTAAGATCACCTACAGGGCACGATTCAAATAACAATAGATATGGATCATTCTCTAAGCAGAAACCTAGTAGGGTCAAAACATTTTGATGATTTAGTTTCAAATAAGGTGTAGCTTCTCCAAGAAACCAGGCCTTTTCTTTTGTAGTTGCTTCCTCTGTAAGAATTCTTACAACAACACCACCACTTTTTGAAGCCCTTTTAGATCCTTCTAAATCTGCTCGACCCTCTACGACTTTCCCAAACCAACCATGACCAATTTCTCTTAAATACTTTAACTTTTCTCTGGGTACATGTAACTCCTGTGCTTCAAACCATTCACGACAAGGTTCAAGGAGAGCATTGGAATCGCAATCACGTTCTTCAAAAAACGACGTCGACAGAGGTAATGGTTTAGGTTTTGAATTTTTGGGTCCTGATATAATGTGATCTACAGGCAATGGTTCAAATTCTACCCTGTCTGCAACAGCTATTATACGTGGAACGTCTAACTCAACACCTTCAGCAGCGTGTTCAAATGCCGATTCTTGCCCAATGTTATTCCCATTTTTGAATTCCTAAAAAAATAAAAAGATGATAATATTCTTAAAAATATTTTATATAAACAGAATTAAGCATTTATAAAAAATAAAACATGAAAATACATTCAGAATTAAACAATGCTGCATATATATTTGTATTTCAATTTGACTATCAGCCTCAATTATGATATACATTCGCGAACATTGTACATGCAACTACTTTGAAATATCAAACAGAAGTTATAGAAAAATTTATTATGTTTCTATCATTTTCCTTCGGCTACAGAACACTAAATAGTTAAGTCATTAAGCTGTTTCATCATATATTAGGTGTATTTATTATAAAATCAAAAGAGCATCCATGAAAATGTTGAAGTAACAAATGATGTATTAATGTATGACTCTTTCTATAAGAATATTATATAAAATAAAACATTAAAATCATTCTTATTCATACCATAGTACTAAAATATTTTTGTAACTATTTAAAATATACGCAGAATATGTTGTTCAATATTTTGTATAGTACTTCCTTATATTTTCATGCTATTGTAAATATTCAAATAGAGAGAGTCGATAAAGAACCCTTTAAAGTTTTATCATTTCGCTAACAACATGGTTTCGAATCCTTAATTTAAAGAATCTGTAGTGTCAAAGTTACCTGTTTGTATTTTTCTGCTTTGTCCTATAATTAGAAACGCGTAAATCATCGTTAAAATAACAAGAAGCTATGATCCTTATCAGTTGTGCAAAACCTGACGTCTTATGATAAATTACCTGAAACCCTTTAGGTCGTCTAGGTCTTCGACAGCATAGACATCCTACTAAAGTAAACACGGTAGCAGTCACGCTCAGGAGACCAATCGTATACTGCATCCAGTATCGTTCCCATTTCGATGAAGCGTGGATGTATGGTAATTCTGTTACAAATAAAAAAAATAACCTCTCAGAGTGTAATCACGCATCAAGTGAGAGCACACGACTGACATACCTGTTCGTATCGAAGACGACACGGGGTAGGCTGTGAGTGTCGGTAGACCCGCCCAAAACAGCCAACATATCCAGCATAATATTATATCCAGCATCGCGCATCGAAGCTCTTTTTCGATGATCGCCAGCTATTTTAAGTCATTCTTAAAAATCGTCGGATCTCACGAAGCGGCATGTGAATCCCAAGGAGGCGAACTCGTTAAATCGTTACGCGTTCCAATTTTACGACATACATATCACGACTTTCCGTAGTCTCATAATTCTAGTGTCCGTACGGTTTATCGGAAACTAGCTTCGCTGGTACGGAACGCCGTTGAATGAGTTCGTCACGGCAACGATGAAGTGTTGCAACAGTATGTAAAACAGAAATACACTTTTCTTGGGAAAACCACCTGGGCCGAGCATGATACGTATCGTGAAACGGATACAATACAATCGGCCACGGTCCGGTTAAAAGGTAGGTGTAAAATCACCACGCTTGCCAAACTCAGTTCTATTCTTGCCCCTCTATTCTCTTTTTTGCTCTCTTTCTACCTCCGATACACACTGATATGAATACGTACTGTGTGACTAGAAGATCGCTCCAGTCTGTGACATTTTGATTAGCGCCACATCACTGTCCGTTCGACTGCATAACCGACTGAAACGCGAGCTTGTTTTGATTTTACACTTTGATTCTTAAACAATTAAAACAAACAGAACGAAAAGCGAATAAACACATCATTTCTGCGTTCTTTTCCACTTATCGTACTATGAGAACCGAGTATAGAAAATGTGTATGTAACGAGTTTATTCGAAGGTAATTGAAATCTGATAAGCGCAATTGGTTTTTTTTTGTATTGTTCGACAACTTAGTCTTGTGACATGAAGGCGTGGCATAGAGTAACCTTATTAAAGTTACAATAAATTGCCGATACAATCTCGTTGATATTGTTCGACAATATAGTCTTGAGATGTGAAGGTGAGATTCGTTAAGCAGTGACAAATGTTTACTATGGATGATACGCTTCCCTGATGGATCTTTGGCTGACGTGAAACAAAAGGATAGTATTTAGCAATGAGAATGTGTCAGTAGCCCCTTATCTCTGTAGTAAAGTCTCTCTATGTCCGTGATGTCTATCCGGAGCGCAGCCCCACTCCGGCCTACCCCCAGTCCGCGTCCATTTCTCCTCATGTGGTCGGTAACTGTCGGTAAGTATGATTTCTGAAAAAACAGCACGTAATAAGAATAATTATTTTTCATACGTGACATTAGCTTTATCCAAAAATTACTCTAAGAAAACTCTAAGATTAGAGTTTCTATATGACAAATGATGAATATCAAAGCGGTGGTGTAATCTTTGGATAAAGCAGATGTCACATATAAAAAATAATTATTCTTATCACGTGACTGTTTCTTCAGAAATCGCACTTACCGACAGTTACCGACTACGTGAGGAGAAATGGACGCAGAGTGGGGGTAGGCTGAGGTAGGGCTGCGCTCCGGATGACCATCACGGGTATAAGCGGTGCACGTGGCGTGCGTACTTACATCTGCCAGCCCTTGCCTTCCCTCGTATTATGTTTCGTTCTACCGCAAGTCGCATACGCACACGTTTTGTAATGACTATAACGTTCGTTATACTCCATTGTCTATGATATACTTTACTTTACACGTAAACAAAATGAACGAAAACTAAATGAACTTTTTACTACAGAGTAAACCACAATGTTCATTACAACATACAATATGCAATATGCAACATACAATAACATGACATACGTATTCTCTGGATACAAGCTCTTCCGCGTAGAAATTTCCACCAGCAATGCCACACTCGCTTGATTAACGTAAGTGGAGATCCAAGATGATATATTTCATGAGATTTTCCTCTAATCTTGATATTTACACGTCTTCCCCTGTGTGAGGGGGTTCCTTAAACAATGTATCGTTGCGTAACTACCCAGTCCTTTGCCGTTTCAGTCACTCGCACCAAAATATGAATACTTAATTTACAATCGATTTCACCTCGAAATCAAAGCCGCACTCTGCAAACTGGTAAAGGACATTTCGATTTGTTTTTGTATGTAGAATCTACAATTTTCGGGTTGCACAACATTTTTGGAACATCCTGTATAATACTGTATTCCTTGTTTTAAATATAAGTACTCCTTAGTATAGAAACTGTGAGTATCCTTATTCGCCCCTTACAAATGATTAATAAAACGTTTACACTATTCAAGCTAAACGTAAATGTACACTATACTAGAGTTTCGCTATATTAGATTAGCGGAATACAGTAAATACTTTTTATTTGTATTGTGCAAATGTATTTTCCTATATTTTTCATATTCATTAACAATATTTGTTCAAGACAGTTATAAATACAATGTAAAATAATAATATCAAACAAGAAAGTATATCCTGAAATCAATTCCGAAGTAATATAAAATCTTAGTATGAATCAGGATGGATTCAGTTATTCGCTTTCGAGTTACGGGATCCGAAAGTGTATTGACGAGGCAATAACAATGTCGCACACATAATCTTGTCTGTTACGTTGATTTCGCGCATTTACTACCTGACCAACTTCTATCCTTTTGCCCGATGTAGTTCCTGATGTCGCCGTTCTAAATCGTAGAGTGCGCTAAAAATCCACTGATTTTTGGCGCCGTCGGTATTTCAGATTATGTGACACGAAGTCCCATAAGACGATTGGTCTATTTTATACCTCGTTCGTGATTTTACTAATTGTAAATTTTTTGTAATTGTAATAACTAGATTCCATAAAATGTACAACATAGTTTAAACGCAAAGAAATCTATTTAATAACACTTAGCTTATTTTAATGGAATACATTGTACAATAAAAGTGAGCTTATTTGCGTGTGCAAATAAATTTTAATATTAATATAAAGATAGTGATCTATATAATATATTTATTTGCCCGTATGTATGTAATAATAAAAAGAACGAATATAATCGGTCCCATGGTGTAATGGTTAGCACTCTGGACTTTGAATCCAGCGATCCGAGTTCAAATCTCGGTGGGACCTAAACATCTTTTTTTTTATATTAATTTCAATAATCGAATTTTCTTAGAACAAAACGATATAAATGCAACAAAATAAGTAGCAAGAAATAAGAAAAAAATACCTTTAAACCATGTATTTTACAATATAATCATATTTTGCGTGTGTAATATAATAAGTAAAAATAATTATTCTTAAAATGTAAGGAATAATATATTAGACTAATAATTTTTGTTCTATTATTGTTCGAATACTTGTCTTTAATTGTTTTTTTTTTTAAATGCAACCATTTGTATCAGAACGTCCATTTATAATCATAAGTCACAATCAAGTTAGAGGGCATTGCTAGCGATTGTCAAGTCTATGTAGAAATATTCAATTTCGATAGGTTTATAACCCTTACTTATTTTCAGAATTGAAATAGAATTCTGAGAAGAAGTTACACAGTTTTTTTTATGTAAGTAAAAATTAAAGAAAAAAATAAAAGGTTATGGATACTATGTATTTTAAATCAAACAAGAGTACGCGTTACTATTAAGACACGAATTTACAAAAAGAGGAATATGCTCCACATTTGTATATGTATACCTAGAAAAATAACGTGAAGTGAACATAAATCAGTTGTGATTTTTATAAAGATTAGGTAAATAAATTATAGTTATGAACGAAAAGTCTGACTCTGTTGTGGTTGTAAAAGCGAAGCCTGTTCGTAAAGTATTTAAGGCTCCGGTTAAAGTAAACAAGATTCCCGATGACATCTTGAATGATCCGTTGCTAAACGCAGCTATTGCTGCATTACCTTCTAATTACAACTTTGAAATACATAAATCAATATGGAGAATCAGAGAAGCAAGGGCAAAAAGAGTTGCGCTACAAATGCCAGAAGGTCTTTTAATGTATGCTACAACTATAGGTGATATTATAGAAGATTTTACGGGTGCAGAAATAGTAATAATGGGAGATGTTACTTATGGTAAGACACTAATGTTACAACACAACATAAAAACATCATCTATTGTTTGTCAGAATAAATATAATATGTTGTAATAAATTTCTATGAACAGGAGCATGTTGTATAGATGATTATACAGCAAAAGCATTAGATGCAGATTTCTTAATACACTATGGTCATTCATGTTTGATACCTATTGATCAAACTGTTGGCATCAAAGTACTTTATATATTTGTTAATATAAAAATTGATACCTCGCATTGTATAGAATGCTTGCAAGCTACATTATCAATTACAACAAGAATTGCACTTGTAAGCACTATTCAGTTTGCTGGTACATTACAAGCAATCGCACAGGAAATGAAGAAAAATGGTTTTGAGGTATCTACACCGCAAAGTAGACCACTGAGTCCTGGCGAGGTACCTAAATTAATTTTTTTTTATTAAAATTAAATAAATTTATAAGTGAATTTTGACAATTTATTAATTGATGGTTTACAAAGATTTTAGGATGCACAGCACCACGAATTAGATGTGCTGATACTGTTATTTATGTGGGAGATGGTCGGTTTCACTTAGAAGCAGCAATGATTGCTAATCCAAAGTTAAGAGCATTCCGATATGATCCGTATGAAAAGAAACTGACTGAAGAATTTTATGATCATGAACAAATGCTACAGACTAGATTAACAGCAATACAACATGCGAAAGAGACCGGCAGGTTTGGATTGATTCTTGGCACTCTGGGAAGACAAGGAAATCTCAATGTTTTAAAAAATTTAGAAAATAAAATTAAAGCATTAGGCAAAGAAAATGTCATTATATTACTTTCAGAAATATTTCCTGATAAAATTAAACAATTTAAGGGTATCGATGCTTTTATACAGGTAATATAATATTGTCTGTGTCTATAAACTGATACCTGTTCATTAAAAAATATTATATACTTCTTATATTATAGGTTGCATGTCCACGGTTGAGTATAGATTGGGGGACAGCTTTTGAAAAACCATTTCTAACACCATATGAAGGAGCTGTTGCATTAAAAATGATAAATTTTAATACTGATAAACCATACCCTATGGATTTTTATGCTTCAGCTAGTCTTGGACCATGGACTCCTAATTATAAAGAATCTGATGTAGAAAAGCAAACTGATACTTGTTGTGGTAAATGTAAAGATAAAACGTAAATAATAAAGATGGATTAATATTTAATTTAATCCTGTCAGAACAATTTTTATTTGACAAATCCCAAATTATTTCTCTGATCTGTGAACAAACTATAAAAATATTGCATCTTTAGTAAAAATAAAAGGACATACATATTTATTTAATATTAACTACAAAATAAGTAAGAACATAACATTAAAACATTTAGAAATTATTTTTCAACATCTTTACTTCTACATGAACTTTGACTAAATATAAAAATACAGTTAATGTTTAGTTTTTCCCAATATTTTATTTTATATTGAATCAAATTTGGGTTTAATTCAGTGTACTACATATGTAGGGCATACTTTAGTACGTTTCATAGCACCCCAATTGGTAGTAGTGTGATTATAGAAACATAGAAGCGTCCGCGTGGGCGAATTACGTCATACGCCCACCTGTAGCCGCGCACACGTACAAAGACCCGCGTATACCGCACAATAAAAATGTGATTGTATGTGTCGCTGAAATTTGTTTATGTTATCATTTATAATATTATTAAAAAACTATTACTTAACGTAAACATTCTTTATCACGCGTCTCGTAAGTTCAATTTCATAATTTATATAGCACATCATGAACAGTAAAATGCAGACAATTATTATCTCCTTTTAATTTTAACATTGCATTTTAATTAAAAAAAATAAAAATGCAAATTTTACAGAAATGATATGTGACGAGTCAATGTTGCGTAGATTATATGCAATTTTTCGATCAGAAAATTGTACAGAAAAAATTATTAAGAAAAGGTCACAGGGTAGATCGCATAATTCCCGGGGGTGGAAGGCGGTTTCGGCCGCACCCCGGCGTCGCGACGTCAGTCGTCGTTCCAACGTGGCTCAACAAGTACACGCGGTAGCGTGGAGTTAGTTCAAATATTCGAAAATGTATCACACGATATAAACTACTGTCACTTCGTTTTACGAATAAATATATCAAGAACAAAGCGTATGAAAAGTTCGCGCTTTAGAAATACTACAAAATTTCAATATATTATTATATTTACATTTTGTTTCTTCAATCATTATTCAATATAAACGCGTTGCATTACACTAGGAAACTGTAAGTATATTCATGTTCTTTCCATAAATGAACTCAACCTTTTTCATATAAATAAGAATAGTTCTGTCTCAATGCGTTGACCTTCAAACAATGTTTACTATATTAATTTATTTGTTCGTGTTTTACATCAAATTCACTTATTTATCTGCTGAGTTACATTATGTCTTATATGAAATACCAAAAACATTATTAATATTATATTAATTGTGTAGGTACATTTTGGAATGAAATCTAAAATAATGAATGGTGACAACTGGGAGGGAAAATGGCCTAAGCAACAATCACAGACTAACAAAGGAGTACGACGAAACAACAAACGAAGTGAAAAATCAGAATTAAAATTATCAAAACCATCTAGAAGAACAACATCCAGAGAAAGAACTCTAAGAAGACTGGAAAGTAACGAAAGAGAAAGAATGAGAATGCACAGTTTGAATGATGCTTTCCAGGTAAAAAAATGTTTAATGATTGTCTGCGGAATCACACATTTCCATAAAAGTTGTAATTATTGTACTTTATAGTCCCTGCGTGAAGTAATTCCACATGTATCCAAGGAAAGACGATTATCAAAAATTGAAACCCTAACTTTAGCAAAGAATTATATAGTTGCTCTCACTGACGTGATATGTGCAATGAGAAGTGAGGAACAAACTACAAATCAACAAGCAGAAGTTTCTGAATCTCAAGAATCATCTAATAACATGAATATTTGCCTAAATATGAATATTCCAATTCCTTCTAAATCTTGTAGTTAGGGAACTTTCAATTCTTATCAGAATAATCATTAGTAACAGAATACGATTTAAAACACTATGCAGGCCTTTGAAATGTGAAAAAATATTATATAGTATTCAAAGTGGTTTCAGTCCCAAGACTGTTTTAAAATTTTATTTAAGTTTCTTACTTAAATTTTGATCTGAAGTATTTTATGCAGGCATATAAAAGTAATATCAAGGTCAATGAAATAGTTAGGAAATCAAAATTTAATTTGAATTTTATTTAAATATGTACAGTTTTGTTTGCACTAGTTAACAGAAACTAGTATTACAGAAACTACTGTGCCAAAAAGTACTAGTATTTTCATAAGACAAAACAGTATTTTAGTACCAAAGATGTTAGTATTATTGTGTGTGTGTGTGTATCATATTAAAATATTTTACTTAAAATTATTTTGTAACTATATTATAAATTGCATGATATATTACTCCAAATATTAGAGTAAATATTATTAATGCAGCAACTAAGTACGCTTACAATATGGTACACAAGAATATTTAAAATATAACTTTATGAATGTGAAGAAACATGAAACTTCATAAAACATATAATAATATTATAATTTAATAAATCTACTATTTATTATTTTGAAGGAAAATTATTTAACAAATTATAATATTATTATGAACTTTAATTACTAAGGAAAGTATATGCACAAATGTGAAAAAGGTATGAACGAATAAATGCATTATATCCATAGAATAAATAATATATTTACTATGTACAAATTATGTTAAAATAACAGAATTATATATTTTTTAAATCCTATTAATATAAGAAAATTTGTTTACAGTTATATTTCTTTGTAACTCTTTTATTGCATATTGTATTAATACTTTTTGTCACTGTTTAAAAATATAATTAACTGAATAAGTTACTAAACTAATTAATACCAAAAGAAATAGGCCAAGTTCTTAAATCCTGCAAATCAACCAGCACGCCTGTTTGTGTTTTAGAAAATTGTGGAATGCAAATTAATCTTATTGTCTGTCCTTCATTTGCTGCGAATACATATTCTACTTTATCAGTCATTTCTTTTGCTATAGTGTCAAAATAAAAAGAAGTCAAAGATATTCTTACCTGTTATTAGTTTAGTGTCATATTTATCCATATTACCAGCAAAATATATATCAGGACATTCTGTTATAACAAATGGATCAATATTGGGATATGGATAACCAGGTATAGTATCTGGCATAGTTGGTGCATAGTGTCCCCACTCTAATGTACGCTCCAACCATGTTAACTGTGAAACATGAGAGAGTCCTGCAACTTTCATAATATCCATAATGGGCTGACCACTTGATCCAGCTATGACACGAGAGTTGATGCTCCCAATCCATGGATTAGTAGTTCCATAGAAACTCTTAAATCTGTATTATATAAATGTAAAAAATATTTTACTGCTATATATCACAAACATTTTACATTACCTGGAACATTGAGGTAAAATGCAAGGGTGAAACGATTGTTGAGGCATTACATGACAAGTTGGATCAAATTCACCAGGCATTAATATTATGGGACAACATCTTGCTATAGGTTGAAGAAAATCATCAAGTTTACTTGTTACCATTGCAGTTTCTTTGAATATAGCTTCATCGTGTGCCTTAGTTTCAAAGTATCCTTTATGATTGTGCACTTCTACGGATCCTCTTACACTGTTCCCTATATTGACACTATTATGTTATCGCTTACTTCAGATTACTATGTTATTTCTTATTTCAAATTACAAACCTGCTATAATAATGCATACAATAGATGCAACTTCTTTTTGAATATTTGAGCAACCAATCTCTCCAGTTATCCATTCGGATAATAGATTTAAACTCAATGGTTGTGTATTGTTTGCTAGATCTAAACCAGAAATCATTAAAATTTTCTCCTTTGGTTTTAATTTATCATGTGTAATTGAGTTTGGATAACATCCTGGAAAACACCAATCTACCACCTATAATTAATATACTTTGTAAAATAGAATAAAATAGGTATTGTCCAATAACTTCGTCTTAAGATTTCAAGGCTTGTTATAACATGACCTTCCCACAATCATGATGCATTACTAATGTATTCTTATTCCTAAATAATATTCTGATAATTCATACTAGCCAAAAATTTATCAGGAGCATACATCATTTGGAATAAAGATTTATCATTGTTTAATCCATTGAATTCTTTTAAATCTTTTATATCTGATATACAGAACTTAGAAGTGCAAGTATAATTGCCTCCAATAAGATGGTTTACTTTATTCTAAATGCGCTTGTTTCAGTAGTAGAATGCTTACAAAATATAGAATTTATGCAAGTAAACAGAATTTTATTAAATATTGTGGTGCCTCAAAGGCGCTATTCAAGTGCAGAGTCTCTGCATTTAGATGTTAAGACTATATAAGCTTTTGCACAATGTTTAGATACAAGACTTTGTTTTTAGTAATCTCTTGCCACTATAATATGGTCTATTCACATTAAATTTTCAGGTCTCAAAACTAAATTGTTGGACAATGTCAAATTTTTATATTTATATAAGTTATACTATAACTTTGCCTATAACTGTTCCATTATCTCCCATAAAAACTAATGAAATAACATTGATATTTACCAAGAAAGTCCCATTTTCTAGCTCATGTCCAAGTACGGCGCAAATAATGCCGGTAACAACATTTTGAACGTTTATGTGATCGCCGACCAATTTAATCCGCAACATTTCATCTTCCAAATATAACACGTCTTTAAACGAGGCATAATTTGTTCTCGCCGGTTGGACTGTTAGTTGAAGTTCGTCACTCAGCTCGCGTAATATCGACGGTTTTAATTCTTGATGCTTGTACAGTGTTCCTATCACGATACAATTATCATGTTCATTTCTTTCAGACAGCTCAGACAACGTGAGAACTTTGTATTGGCCTGCAATAAATTATTCTGCATTAAAAAAATATAACCTAAAATGGTAAAGCGTAACCACTGTAAGAAACCTACCCCATTTGACCTTTACTTTTTGCAAGAGGTGATCTTTCAACGCTGCTAATCTTGCGATGTACAAGCAATTATACTGTTTCATAAAATTTTTTGAATGAATCTTAAATCTTTTGAAATCAGCATACTTAAATGATTTGCGATGATACACCGATGGTGGGTGAATTTCCATCCCAAACAGTATTCTTTTTATTCAATGATATGCACTTGCAAGCTTGTAAGATGCAATAACATTAATACATTCTGATATTAATTAAAATTAAAAAGTTACGCAATTTCGACTCATTAAAACAAACAAATGTAATTTTGATACAATACACAAACTTCACTGTATATCAATTACTTGTAAAAAATACTTATCACAAAATAGATAACATGATAAAAGTTCTTTGAAAAATAGTTGTTATATAAACCAAGTAATTTATTGAAAATTACTGATATTAGTTTTTGTTAATGCAATTAAATTGTAAAAATATAACCTATTATTTAGAAGTTAGGAAATTTAAATACCTTCAAAGAAACTATTATAGAAAAGAATCCAGACATTAAAAGAGTACTTTGTTTTATTTTCGATATAAATTATATATAAAATTTTGAAAACCTATGTTTGAATAGTATATTTAGTTATTTGTATATATTCTGTAATCTATCTGTATATGTATATGCATATAATTACATAGTGTCAAAAAATAACAAATATTATGTTTTAATTTATCGTACTTTACAGTATTACAAATAAGAAAATACAAATAACTTATATAGTATTTTATTTTTGGTATAATTCTACTGCAAACTGTCATGTAGATGCTGTATAATTTTATGAAGATGGATGTAAATTCTCAGTTTCTAATAATGTGTAAAATAATTTATTTTATATCGATATTAAATTTTGCCCTTATTCACTGGCTATATTATAAATAAAAAATGATGCACAACCTCAAATATATAAATATTGAACAAACTAAAGATACAAATAAAATAACCTTGTATTAAATTATGTTACCCAATGATAGTCTACAACACAAAGAATATTGAATTCATGATAAAGTTATGCTGGGTTTGATGGTAAGCCCATTGACCAAGCATCTAGCAATTTTTTGTCATGTGGACCAGCTCCTAAGCTAAGCATAAGTCCAGAAAGATCACCGTTATGGCCACGGCCTCGCATAGCGTGAACAACTTTCGCGATGCTACAATTATAAGGAGAATTATATTTTAACTTGAATGTAAATGAAAAGAAAATTTTGTAAGTATATTCAATATATGTGTATGAGTATACTTTGCCCATTCTTCCTGCAGTGCAGCAAAGTGTGCTTTAAGAGTAGAATTCCCAAGTTTTTCATTTTCAAGTGATTTTTCAATCTTTGTTAGTAACGTTGGAAGTTTCAGTGGTAATGTACCTGTCCATCTGACAGTGTGTGAATTTGAATTTTCAACTTTATGTTCATCAGATACAATATCCAATCTACATACGTTTGCACAAGGTAAAGGAACAGCCACTGAAGTATCCACACCTGAAAAGAATCGTATTACTTATAGAGAATACTGAACAATAAAACAGTTTGTGTTTTAATATTTTATAATTATGTATAAGTACCAATGAAGTTACACTTGTTAGGATCCACATACTCTGTTGCTTGCGTCTTGACTCTTCTACATGCACGTGGAATAAGAGAACTAAGTCCATACAAAGATTCCAATCTTTGAATATTTGGACCTCTTACTAAAATTTGAACTCCTGTTAAACTAGAATATAAAAGTTGCCTAAATTGATCCTTTCCTAATATCGTTCTTAAATTTCTCAATATCACTGTAGTAGATTTTTCCGAGACCTCTGAAAACTCCGGTGTTACTTCTGATTCATTTGTATTTAAATTTAAGTTTACAGGTAATTTAGCATTCACTAAAGTAAATCCTTCTTCAGTTTCTGAAAAACAAGATATGATTTCTAATGAAATACACTCAGACCTACGTGTTTCACAGAAAAACAGTATTTTTATGATGCTAACCAATTTGATGCTCCAAATTGTAATTTAATTCATCATCTAATAAGCTCATGGGAAAAATTTCTATGAAATGTCTTGCTCCTGCACTAAGAATCCATACCAGCCACATGTGGATTCTGATTTAATTGCAATTTGTTAATATTCTATTTCATAAATATTATTCTATGCTGTATATCAAAGGAAAACGGACCTTATAAAAACATGTTTTTCATTAGTTATATCGGTAAACGTTCTGGGCTGTTTGTTTGAATTATTGTATGATCCCGATCCACTATTAGCTGTTGTCAGACGAACAATTCTTTGCGGACATTCTGCTTCTTCCACATTATACTTTTTCTCTGCAAAATCTTGCAATTCCCGAATTACTTCCTTTAAATTATCAACTAAAAAGGGCCACATGTTTAAGAGGAATTGTTTGTCCCTCATGAAAACAATAAAACTGCACCATCTTCTGAAACCCCTCGCCTATAAGGAGAAAAAATGTATCAGACTGATGATTTGTTTTCAATTACTTTCTAAATATTAAACTTATAATTATCAACAGGATTTGAATAATTTGTTGTAATAGCTACCAAACATGCTTTTTCGTTGCATAATTCACCTGGGCATCTTTTAATGTAAATGTATGACTTAAAACATGCCCCCTGTATTCGTCCCCAAAGTAGCAAACACCTTCTTTACCAGGATGTACTTCACAGCTTAGGCTCCTTGAACAATGAAGATAAATACACAATTTTTAATTTATAAATGTATAACTGATATGTACATACAAGTAAAGCATATTTTATAATCATAATACCTAAAACATGCATGTTTTAATAAACCCCAAACATCTTGAGTTAATGATTGTTGTGCAGAAAGAAATGATGTTCTACTTTCATGTTCATTACTCAAATATTTCACATTACCGATACTCTGACACCCTTCACATTCGTACTGTCCATCTTCCATAATATTTTGATTTCGTCTTAATATTTCTTTTGGTCCGTAAAATTTCAATTTCTCAGTACTTTGACTATCATAGTTACGATACGTTTGTGTTGTAAATATTACTTTAGGTCCATGTGATTCACAAAAAATACATAATGCAATCACAGCATTCATTGTTAATATTATGTTTTTTTTATACAAATGGTACAAACTTATTATCAATCACACAATTTTCATAGTTTCTTCTGTTTTAGTGTTTTAAAAGTATGAACTTTGTATACATGGACGTTGCAGTACATTAATAAAATTCTAAAAAAAATACTCAACTCCTATTATACATATACAACAATTACAAAAATTGAAGCTACACTTTCGAACATAACCTCTATCCACAGTATCAGTTGTACAGTGTACTCGATACAAAGGCACAGTGTAATTGTATTATTTATCTTTTTATAGTTTTCGATTTACGAACAACAAAATTCACTTTTTCCAGGTTTTTTTCACGTGATAAGTCAAGCACGAAGACAAGTCAAGAGCACGTGACATTATCATAGCCTTTTATACATGCTGTTCACACATTTATATCATTTGTCCGGATAAAACGTGTTCACATACACACACACAGTTTTGTCGACCTCGCGCAAGTAAAAACAAAAATATATTTACGTAGTGGTGCAACGGTTGCTCATTATAAGGTGTAACACGTAACACTATTAAAATGTCGGTCAGTTTCCTTTAGATACTAATCACATTCAATTCTCACACATTAGCATAAAAAGATTTGTTAGTACTTTTTTATTGTAATAAATTAATTTTAAACAAACATTATTACATGCAATCTTCATTTGTATAATCCTGTGTTTACTTAAGAAATAAGATATTCAAACTCTGTAGTAACTTTTAAATGAACTTCTGTGTTTATTTGGAAAAATTTTACTGCACTGAAAGTATAATAGCCCATGGGGAATATTTCACATTGATTTATTGGTTTATTGTAGTACCTGATTGTTATTTCATTTATATTTTTATTCTTAAGCACATAATTATGATATAATTGAAATGGTATTGTGTCAACAGTATTAAAAGGGGAAGGATAAAATACTGTTTACAAAAATTCTTTTTCCAAAACTACAAAGTACAAAAAGTAATCAAATTTGAAGGGAATTTTTAAATGGATCTAATTTTAATTTTAGAATTCTGTAACTGATATAACAAATACTTAAAATTTTTATGCTTTTATATTCACTAAAACTCTTTCATGTTGATATGAGAAATTATAAAACTACATGTTTTATAGATCTATAATTTGCATGTGTTTAGTAATAATTATTAAACTGATTCCCATTTCTGTGGATTTCATACATTTTATAAAGTAATGTTCTTGTAAAATAGGGTATGATTAATAAGATCACATAAGATGGAAAACATTAAAAAGAAAGTCATGGTTTATATAAAGATATATTTATTTATAACTGTATTATTCAGCCTTGAGTGGCCAAATTTTGCACTACATTTTGACTACGTTTGCAAACTCTGCTTTTCAAAAATACTAAATTCGCGCTGAAATCTTCACTAATCAATTCATTAAGTGCAATTAAAATAAAAACAATGGAGAGCACTTAGAATAGATTAATTCAGATCAACATATAATGAGAACTTTGAAAGCAAAGCTTGCAAATACATTAACGACAAGTTTCATCTTGTCAAGTAATCATATGACAATCTTAAATATTATTCAGTCTACAAAGTTATACTAAACTTTTGCTTACATAAACGTATTCAGATATAGTTGTCATAACAATATCAGCAATGTTATCATGCATTCACACAAACAATGCATGTAATATGTACATCATTCTGTGATTAAAAATTCATTATTCTCACGCTGCATTCATACCACGCAGGGATATTTGAATGTACTTAGCCCTATTTGGTATGTAATTATGTACTACATCTTCACCTTCGGCACTCTAAAAAACTATAAATGTTTTCTAGTAACGGAACTGGCGACCGTATTCTGTACTGTTTTTTTTATTGCTTACAACTTCTGCACTTTTCTTTCTTTATACTCGAAGTTTCTGTACACTTTTACACCTTTTAAAACTGGAGCTGCCATAGAAATATGGAGCTATATTGAAAAAATGTCTGATCTGTCTGTTCTGTTATATAATGTATTAAATAAAGATGTACTGCTGGTAAAAAATACAAAATTCAATCAATACAAATTATTGTTAAGATGGATTCTTTAAAATATCCAAGATAACAATGTTCCATGTATATATGTATGGGCATAAAATTTCCAATGAATAAATCTAGCACTGAAGCCTGCATACATATGAAAAATTTTCATTTAAAATTTCATAAAAAAAATATATATGCATGTAATACATTGTAATAAATACACTAGGTATTTGTTACACCAGATTTAAAGTTCACCAATTATTCCATAATATCTAGTAAACCAAGTTCATTCTTAAACTTCAAGTTTTACACTATGATGCAATAATTTAGTGTTTTTTTAGATTGCATTTAAAACACAAAACAGGCTAGTCTGTAGCACTGTTTGCCATCCTGTACTACTTCAAAATGTTTCTCCTTAACTTTAACAGGTTTCTGTTCTTCTCAAAGTGACTTTGTGATATTGTTAAACAATCGTTTACCCCACCAAGATTCTAAATCAAATGGTTTAAAATCTGAAATAAACAAATTAACTGTTTAGTATATACATTCAAAACAAAAATTTATAGTTAATAAAGAAAAAATTAATGTTATTACTTAACAGTATGAATATTGTAAAAATAAAGTGATTTTTATTCTTTGTAACAAAGGATTACTCATTCTAATTAACTAATAAAACACTACTCTATTTTTATTTCTTTTATTCATATATATTGTAAAAGATAACTATAATTTACCTTGAAGATTATCGTTTGGTTCTCCATCATTATAATACACTATGGAGTTGGGACCTAGAATACAAGAAATAATATATTTTAGTAGTTCAATATAACTTATTAATTACTTACTAATTGTAGAGATAACTTACTGGAGGGTTCTAAACAATCTGAACCATCAGAAGATTCACTTCTTTGCCTTGTGTTCACCTGATTCCATGCTAGCAAATAAATACCAGGAATATATTTTGATTTTCTGACATGTACAGTGTACATATTAATATATTGCTCAAAAAAAGCTCAAGATTTTCAGTAATTTAAGAACACCAATCATATACCAGTAATTAAAAAAATACTGTGTAGATATCTAATATTTTAACATTTTCCTTCTATGATCACTAAGTATAAAATTTGAAACTTCTATAGTTTTTAACATCTCAGTAAACAATAAATTATTTAAGTCTAATTATAATTCTCTAATTATTCTGAGCAATGTATAATCCTATACACTCTACTGAATTAAAAATAAAAGCATTCATTCTAATTCCCCCTTTCTATCTTTTAAAAATCACATATTACTTGCTAATGTATTATATCATTTAAGGACTTTCAACCTACATTCATAAACAAATTTGATAAGTTCCTCATGTTGTGGAGTGATAACTTCTTGCATTTGATGCCTCTGTGCATTCAGTTTAGATTTTCCATTCATGTGAAAGACTGGCTTCGGCACATGGCTGTAAAATCACCATTTATCATGCATGTGCACATTAATACAGAGTAATATTCCATACATGCTGCATTACATAAACTTTCCTAAAGCATACAATATTTCTGACTGACACTCTGTGAATTGCAATTGATATGTTTTGAAAAGGGTAACGCTTACTGTGCACGCGTTCGCTTTCGATGGAGAATTATGAATTGCGTAATCCCGAAAGTACAAAGAGAGACGAGGAAAGTAACGAAGCAGGGTTAAGATGGGTTAGGGTACTGCTTACCGGGTGATCTCGTGGTCATTGTCGGGCTCTGATTTTCTCGTTAAATCGCGTAAAGTCTCCAATCTCTCGAGATTCTGGCTGATTCCTGAAGAATTGCGTCATCGAGCGATCTTATTATCATGCTTGCTTACAGTTTCGAATGCACGTAAAAACATAATAAAAAATGTTAGATAGATTCGTTACCTCTTCGTGTCTTGGCGACAATTTTACTAGGTCCTTTTGATACAGTATACATGTTCTTCTATAAAACAGCACGATAACAACTGTCCGCTATGTTCGCGATTCCAGACCATCCGAGAATTATCTTAAATTCTTACTTTAGAATCAAGGAAACTGCACGTAACTCCAAACACTACCGAGTAGATCAACTGTCCGGGTTGGAATGATCAGCGTGAAATACACGATGGTTGAACCACGTGACCTTAGCTCGTGGTATCAGTGTAGTGATATATATTCATGATCGTATATATATATATACATATGCATATAGCTCGACAACTTCGTCTTGAGACCCGAAGGCCAGACTTCGTTAACCCCTTGAGGACGATGAACGCACATACGCGTTTCGAACAATCGTTCACTGTGTGCTACGAGCCACCGTACTGGTCCAGCACAGACGTTTATTGTACGCTATAAACTTATGTATTCGGATGAATTATCATCTGAGCTTTTAGCAACACTGAAACAAGTGAATAATCGACTACATACATATTATTATAGTAAAATAGTTAGTTTAACACGTATTTTATCTCCGATAATTTCGACACTTGGTGCACACATTTTCCCGTAATTATCAGGGCTCTGTAAACTCCGTAAAAAGTGGACACACGTTTGACGATGGACACATCTTTTAATGAATAGAGTCGAAGAAAATACAAATTTGTAAGTTTCAGTAAATAAGAAATTACAAAGGAAAATTCATCGTTATAATTACATCTACTGGTCTTAGCAGCGACTTTTCTAAGCTATTTCGAAATTAAGTGTAATCTTATTGTATATAGAGAGTGTTAACATTATACAGTGAAACTGTATAATAAATCTTCAGTAAACAGAAGTTGAATAATCAATGTTATCTAAATTATAAACAATTTTCTGTTTTCATGAAAATACAAGTATTATTTATCAATGTATTTATACAGAACATTAAAAAAAAGTCGGATACTTTATGAGCTATAGTATTTTCAAAGATGAATAAAAGAACGTTTTATCAGCGTAGGTCCTAAAATTAACGTGTAAGTGTTATGTGCGCTCATAAGCGTTTCGTATATTGCTACACACCGTGCGGCGAACGCCCATGAGCGTTCGATTAATATGCTTTAGTAATTAGACCTGTCGATCTTCCGCACGAAACACAAGGTTTCGAAAAGCATAACTGTCACTCTAAAATTTTATACGATAATCTTACGTATAGTATAAAAGCTTAATAGCTTCCTTATGTATTTGAACATTTTTTAGCTCTTGCTTTTGATAAAGATTATCGGTCTGTGTACTATACGCGTTTGTTAGCGACCTTGTAATTATTTTAGTAACATAGTAATAATTGTAGTAAAGTCTCTCTTAGATTAAGTTTCAGATAATAAAAATTTCAATATTTCAATATTTATAAGGTAATCAAAATTCATGATACAACTAAAAAAACATTAATTCTACGCCTTAAAACAAGTTTATATTATAAATTACATATTTTTGTACGATGCTTTAATTTTGAGAAGAAGCAACTTTGAAAATTAATCAAATGCGCGCACACTTAAATGATCAAAAAAATATATACGTATATACATATATGTTCATCTATTTTATTTTAAAAGTTAATTCCTTATTAATTTTTGTATTATCGGACAACTTAGTCTTGAAACCCGAAGGCGCGTCTCACTAAGTAGTAATAAATTTTCACATACATTATTCTGATAAATTTTT
The DNA here is from genome assembly GCA_916610135.2 of Macropis europaea. Classification (NCBI taxonomy): domain Eukaryota; kingdom Metazoa; phylum Arthropoda; class Insecta; order Hymenoptera; family Melittidae; genus Macropis; species Macropis europaea. Next base: position 14,563,512 of record OU744345.1, on the reverse strand, counting down.
AATTAACGTGAAAAAAAATACTAGCAATGAAAATGTGTCCATAACTTCTTGTTATTGTATTAAGATTAATGGAATTAATTCGAAAAATTCCTTGTACGTACTTACACAGCACGAGATACGAAATTATTGCGTGTTTAAATGAAGGTGTAATTCACTCGTAGATTTCAAATGTTTTTAATAAAGATATTTTATTTTATTTCGATAATAATTTTAAATACTAGCATTATGTTATTATAAAGCAAATAGTACAACTGTGTATTTAATAGCTAATAAAAATAAGAATTTTTCTGAAGAAAAATAGAACCTTCGTCGTTACAAAATTCTTTCATATATCTTTACATTATACTTGATAATATATTTTACTAGCAAGTGAAAAACCAGTAATGAATTGTAAAAGCATTGCTTGAAATAATTAACAACTTTTTCGTAATTTTCAACATTAAGAAATTATAATATTAAATATATTATCAAGTAATAATTTACACAATTATAGCGCCAAAAAATAGAGTACCGTTTTATTGCGTAGTAAATATTCTTTTTATTAATTGTTGAGTGTTGCACATCGCAATTTTACGTTCATGTGTATAAGACGTAGATATAAGACGTTATTAACATATTGAAACATGATGATCGCTTATTGCAAATGAGAAAAATAATTACAGCATATCGAAAACTTGAGATTTCGAAATATTATATAAGACAGAATAATAATGTATTAAATGAATTACTCATAAGACATTATAATTATTCATAAACATAATTTACTAAAAGTTTATACAGGACAGGAAATTGAATTTCTTTTCACTTTTGCTTTATATATGTTTTTGAAACTTACTAAACATGAAAAAATAGAGTAATAGTATTTGATAGTGTCAGAGTCTTAGTGACTTGTACTATTTATTAAAAGTAAAGTTGGTTAGCAAAAATACTTTGCTACTTGATATTAAAGTGAACTATTCATTAACAAAAAAGCAGAATAAACTTAACAATTACATAAAATGAAATATTAAAACAAAATTTCGTTTAAATATTTTACAATTTTTTATCACACTTTCAGAAGTACATAATGAATTTTGTTTTTTCTTACGGTGATAAACATATTTACTTCTTTCAAAGTAGGATAATATCCTTAACAACACAAGCATAAAATTCATATAAAGTTTTTCATTTCCAATGGTATTTCTATATTATAATTCCAGAATATATTAATTATTTGTAATATCAGTACATAATTATAACAATTCTAGCAATAATAAATTTATATTACTCTATGATAATAATACTTTTATAAAAATGAGAATCACTACAATAATGAATACATACTATATTTATACAGAATATGAAATGATCGAGACACAATTAAATGTAACATAGAAAAATACTTCCGTTTATATAACTTGTTGAAGATAAATGTTTAATGGAAATATTCATTCCTTCGCATTTAAATCTGCAATTTGAAAAATGCAACTATATGAATTAAAAATTCTCATATAGCTCCAAGGCATGAGGACAGCACATTGTAATATAAATATTTTGGATACAATGTGTTCTTTATATACAAATAATATAAATTAGTGTTCCTATTTCCGCGTTACACAATGTTTACATATAACGATTATTTTACCTTTAAAATAAGTTATTCATTGTTATTCAATTTTTACAACATACAGAAATGCTAATTTATAATAATGTAGTGTCAATTACATTCTTAAGTACATACAAGCACAAAGCATATTTTCTTTATTTATTTTTTATTTCTGACTCATTCTATCAGTGCCCCTAATACCAAAAGTATTATTGGGAGCATCGAACAAATAAAAAGAGGTACCTCATGATTGAATTAGCCCCGAAAGTAACTTCTATTAGCGTTTTGAAACTTAAATAGTAAAGTAGTGTTTAAAGAGCAAATAAAGATTTATCTTGATCCTTGTTAATTTGACGCTGAATGTTTGCATTGCCGGCGTTTGTAGTGTTTCCAGTAGCAGCAGTAGTTGTAGCTAGAGTCGGTAAAGCTTCAGCTGCAGCTGCGCGTTCTGCTAAGAAACGTTCAAATTCTGATGATGTTAAAGATTCTTGATCGCCATGTGCTCCAGGCTGAAAGACAAACAAAAAACACTTAAATTCTCAATGTGAATCGTGAAAAATAATTAAAGAAATTATAAAGAGTAAAATTAAAATTCCTTCACCTTGGAAAAGTAATTTCATTATTACATCTATGACTCACCGTATGGTCTAACCAGGCTGCCATTTCATTAAATTCAGATTCCCGGTTGAGCTGAATGTTAAAACAAAAACGAAATAAAAACGAACACATTGAACAAAATAACGAACAGCATAAATAGATTGATATACATGGGCAGAAATAAAGCATAAGGAAAAATAAGAAAAATTAAGTACTTCATGCTCTAAAAGATTATGCAGCAAACAAAAGCATTTTCAGATCGCATCTATTGAATTAATACAAAATATAATGCTCAATTGTTGTAAAAATGGATAAATTGGAATATTCTTACCTTTATATTAGAGTAGATAATTTTAAAGCACTTTGTACAAATTTCTGTCTGAATTATTCATAAAAGCATAACATTGCAACCATAGAAGTTAAAAAACTTTGAAAAATATTTAAATACACTTAATAATTTTACTTTTTATAAATAAATGAATAATAAATAATTATATGATTTAGTTGATGATATTAGCTAAGTGTTTTGCAATAATCAGAATAGTAAGGATAGAAGTTACGCACAGAATTAGCAGTAGTAGAAGCAACTGTGGAAGCAGTCTGCTGGGGATACTTAGGATTATTGCGGTTGAGAATTGCTGTACTAAGGCTTCCTCCGCTCACCTGCTCCAAATTATCCTCATACTTGCTACCACTATAACAAAAATATGTTAAAATTACGTGGTACATGATTAGTATGACAATTAATACTCAAATGCAACATTGCAAACCTGTTTTTTGTAGTTTCGTAAGATGCATTTCGCGACTGTGCAAACATATCAAATTCATCATTATCACCTTCTTTTTTTTCTGTTCGTTCTGTCCTATTTTTGTCGCCACTTTCTGTAATACCTGTTTTATTATATATGTATATATATACATATATATATATATATATACATACACATAAATGAATATCAAACAAAATAATATATGTTCTGTTTACTAAACACATAATGTTTACCCATTTCTGTCATTTTCTTCTCCAATGTATCAGTTCCATCAGATAAATCTATAAGAGAGTCTGCTTCTTGTTTAGTAACTGATGAAGTGGACTCCACATTTGCTGGGTGACCAATTGTTTGTGCTAAAATAGTACTCGCAGCTACTGCTTTGTTTTTTGTATAACGAGAATAACGCAAAAACAGATTATTTAACTCATCATTGATACGCAATAACTCTGCTGTCATCTGATCGTCTGCTAACTTTCCAATTAAATCAACAACTCTTTCTTGCATTGCCTTACATGTTGAATGAAGTTCCTATAAACATTATTTTTTAGATTAGAACTGTTTTCACGTGTTTGGTAAGTACTTTCCAAATAATGTAAATACTATAAGAAAAACAAGTAAATTATAATCGTACAGTCAAAAGTTCCAGATCTGCAGGATCTGGTTGTTGGCTGTTGCTTTGATCCGAACTTGTAAAATATGCCAACATTTCTGATAAAACACGCATGTTCCCTTGCACAACATCAAGTTCACTTTGTAATTTAGCCAACTGTTGTTCGTTCATCTGCGTTACTTGTCCAGATGCTTGACTTTGAGGTTGTGGAACTTGCATCACTAAAGGAGCTACTGGTTGTTGTTCAGTTGTAGGGACATTTGTGATACTTTGCTCTGATTCAGGTACACTCTGTAATAATGATGGCAACAAGACATTAAAAAACTATTACACAATATTAGTTATTTATATTAAGTATTTGCAATCTTACTCTCTCTGGGGTAATAATAGGTGCCATAGCATCTAAGTCGGTCATTGGAAACTGTATGCCTTTAACTTTTAATTCTTGATATATTTGAACGACTCCTTGAGTATGTGGTTGATGGCGGAATGTATCTGCCCATGTTTGAATCATATTTAAAACTTTCTCTTGCACCGCTGTTGGTGGTTCATTTTTTGGTCCAATTAATTTAACTAATTCTTGTATAAATTCTCGTGAACATGCAAGAGTATGAAAACGTTTTCCACAATTTTTCACACATGTTTCTAACACCTAATACATTGCATCATATAAAATCTATGTTCTTGTTTACATAATTAATCTAATTATATAAGTTTATCATACTTAGATTTGCATCAAATAATTAGAAAATCGATTATTTTGAAAAATTAATTAAGTCAAGAAATAAATACCTTGAATTATTATTTAATCGTATAAAATAATGTTAACGTATTGCATATATCTTGTCTAAATTAAGAGTATTACTAAAGTATTAAATACTAACAGTAAGAGTATACATGACTATGGTATAATTTTTTCCTGCGGCCTGATTGAGCCTACGTTTAATTGCTTTAATTGCATCTCGTGGCCCATCCTCTGTCTCATTTATGATATCACATATTTCCATGTTAAGCGTCCAATTTTCACTCGGCAAACTACCATCCGTAGCTTGTTCTGGAATAAATATATAGTGATAACTTGTATAATTACTTATAATTTACATTCACAGATAACATCCTACAGGCTATGTCTGATGACAATGTACAATTTCAAAGTTCTATATATACATATATATAAGTAGAAATTAACAGATGTTCATTTATATATAATGACACTTTAACAATGATTTATATGAAGAAAATTTTTACAGTGATAGGTAATTCGTGTCCAAGTAATCGACACGGTATACTTTACGAAAGTAAATAAGAAGCTCACCTATCTTCTGGCCTACTGGTGTTGAAAACGGATTGACGTTTACTCCAAAAAATGACATTGTCGCACGATTTACGAAACTGTTTCAATATTCGATAATGTTACTGCGGTTCACTTGTGCATATATAAGGCACGTAACGAATTTTGACAGGAACGATGTTTGATGATAATTTATAAATTTCTTGTTCCGCTGGATGACAGTATCATATGATCCATACGACGATAAAGGCAGACGTCAAATACAAAGTGCCATGATATTACAACCAATCAGACACGACTCTCCGTGAACTATATTCTGATTGGTTACGGCTTCTTTCTAATTACATACATTTATTTCGCTATTACGAGAAAGTAACATTTTTTCTGCTATGCATTTATTAATACAGCTTAAAATAAAAAAAAATATTTTAGATACCTACGTGTTTTGTGTATTTGTAAAGTTGGAGTATTTATTGTAATTATATTGAATCGAGTATATTAGAAATAAATTTTCAACTACATGAAATATATAGATTTAAGTAAGGTATGAGTTAATTACAAATGTAAATCGCGTTCTACTGTATTTCATAAATTACGCATAATGAAACTTGAACATACAGCATATATTTTCTAGACATCATAACCACATACTACGAACAGTAGTTCTTCCAAAGTCCCCCACTCTGTTTACCCATTACCATGGTAACAGAACGCTGATTAATGCCGCTCTATTACAAACGTTTTAAAAACGGGAGGCCTAAGAAATGTGTGAATTAATGTCTTTCAGTTACTGTATATATGTTTAATTGATATTATGATGTTAATAGACTGCAAATCTAAAGTTTATTCCTTTATAGAATGCAGCGAAATTACTTCCGTTGAAATTATTGTATACTAGTATGCATGAAAAACTGAAATTAATTCATAAGGCTAATGAATGTAACAATATACTTTAAGAAATAGTTCGATCCATTCAAACGTAGCGATAACGCAGTTAAAAACAGAAACTACAGATTTGAAAAATTGTTAGATACTGAAATTGATAAAACGCGTCGCATGGCAACCGAATTAAAGTTGTGAAAGTTCGCTCTTCTAATACGAAATATCGAGAAATAATATTTCCGTAAATTGAATTTATGCTGAATATTAAAAGATGATCGTTGAAGAAGACATACCTACCATTCTCCAAGAATTTGTACAACCCCGTGTAATTGATCAAAATATGCTTATAAATTTAATAATAGAACAAGGTCCAAAAGGAGAAGCTGGAAAACTGTTTTTCGAAGATGGAATTAAACTGGACGAGACAAAAGAAATTCGGATTGAATTTCTGAGTGTGTAACATGTATAAATAATCACAGATTTCTTTCACTTATATACTTCTACATATTCGTTGTGGTTCTCTTTTTAGATATATTGATGATTGATCATCTCTGGGTGATGCCAAATCTTGTAAAATTAAAATTGTCCAACAATGTGGTTGAAAAGATAGAAAATCTGGATGTTCTCATTCATCTAAAGGAATTAGATCTTTCTTTCAATCATATTAAAATAATAGAAAATTTAAGCAATTTAACAAAACTGGAAATATTACTTTTATATAATAACGAAATTAGTAAAATAGAAGGCATAGATAATTTATGTAATCTTACAATATTTAGCATTGGTAATAATGCCATAGCAGATTGGGAACATGTATGTTAAACAAGTTTACATTTATACAAATATATTTGCATATAACTGTACTTTTAGTTCCATTACTTTAGGTACTGTATTTAAGGAAATTTATGAAGCTACGTAGTTTAAATACAAGTAACAATCCTTGCACAGAAGAAAGTGGATACTTGGATTATGTATATGCATTCATACCACAATTAATTTATTACCATTATAAAATGATAACCAAAGAAGAAAGAAAAGCAGCAACTGAGAAACATTAGTAATTATAAGATTGCAAATAATACACATAAATTAATTCAAACATTATTTGGAAATACACTATCATTTTATATTTTAGTCGTGTTATAAGTATCCTAGAAGAAACAGAAGCTAAAGAAAAAGAAGAGCAGCTTGCACAACAAGCATATGAAAACAAATTAGTTTTCCTCACGGATGCATATGTAGAACATCTTGATGGAGATTGTCTTTTCCAGCAAATGTTTGCTTATGACAAAGGTTTGTAAAGATACCCTTATCTATAATAATTAATAGAGGGAACACGAGTACTTTCACATATATAATATTTATTTTTAATGTTGTATACATTATTATAAAAAATAATTTTCTTGTGTATACAACAACTTGTATAAAATTATTAAGTATACTAATTTTAAATTTAGAAGGTATAGGATTATCTATGGTAAATGAACATACACAAAATGCTTATGATGAATATAAGGAAAGTTTCATTGTACTGTGTCAAGAACTTTGTGAATTAGGTTTGAAAGAACATAATAACCGAATGGATGAAGTGAATCTTTTCAATGGTGTTGTAAATGAAGGCAAAGAAATTTCACAAAATCAGGGTAGGATGTAAGTAATATGTACGGTACAGTGTATAATGCATTCGAATATTTTTTTTATAATAACAGGAACAATTATCATGTCTCTATTGTTACAGAATTGTAAATACAGTATTGCAAAAGAAAACTGAAATTTTAATGAATGTTAAACAATTACTCAGAAAGTTAGTTGGTGATATAGATAATGCTACACTTGAAGATATTACCCAAAAAGCTCAAGATCTGTCTGAAGAATTTAATGATATGGTAACTGATGCATGGACAAAGTTAATGTCCATTGAAGTTGATTTACATGAACAAATGGAGGTATGTTTTATTTAGTTAAAAACGAAATATGTATGAAAAAGAACATCAATTTGGGAAATTATTCAATTGTGACTTATTTGACAGGATATAAATGAAACATTCAGAATTAATATTAGTGACATGGTAGATTCTTTTCTAACAAGTGCAAGAGGATATTTCTCACAATTACGAAACCGTGAAGCAGAATATAACGACACGATTAATGGATTAATTTTATATTATCTTAGTGGTTTTGGAGATGATACAAAACTACCGAATCATTTGAAGAGTTTATGTGGAGATAAAGATATTTTGAGTCACACTCTTGCTAATTCTCATGAAAAACATTTACAAGTGAACGTTTATAATTTTTTCAATTTATTGTTAGATAAATATAATTTAAGTATGATTTTAAAAATTGTTTAAATTTAAAACTTATTAAACAAGATGACCAAATTTTTAATTGTAGGTAATAGATGCACGAGAAGATAGTATGTCAAATCGATTAAAAACATGGCTTGTACAATACACTGAACAATTACTAAAGTAAGTTACTTTATTCAGTACATATTTTCCTCCATTGTTAAAGCCTAAAAAATGTTACTTTTAATGTGACAGGAATGAAAGAGAAAGAAATCACCAACAAATATTAGAAACATCACATTTTGCAGACTCTCAACATAAGGAATTCAACTCATTACAACTACTGCAGGAATTAAATTTAAATATTACTGACCCAGAAGTTATTATGGCTCTTGACAATTAAAATTTTATACCCTAGTAATATAATAATCATTTAAGAAATTAAATAATATAACAGTGAGTATTTTAACAGATATATTTATATAATATTTATTATGCAATATAACATTAACATACATATATAAGATATTTTAATGTATATCAAAAATTTGTATAAAAATATTAAATTTTTAAATACATTCTAGAATATTCTTACTTTCTTCAAAAATATTTATTACTTTTGTTTTAAAGATTCAATATATAATTTCAGACCAGCTTGTACGTTTGGTGTTTGAATAATTGTTATAAATTGATTGAGATCTTCAGCTTTATTTTCTTTCAACCAAAGCAAATTATGTTGACGTAGCGCCTGTTTTGTTGTACTTCGACCTTTAACTTATTTAAAATTTTGGAAAGTAATTATTTTGTATTTGTACGTGTTTGAAATAATTATATAAATGATGAACTTACAAGGTATGTTTTTAAAACTCATTATATACTCTTGGCACTTTTTGATTGTATCTTCATTATCAGAAACAAGCTCATCTACAAGTCCAATTTCTAATGCCTCCTTGGGTTTGAATAGAGATCCCCTAAATTAATATACATGCATTAGTTAGAGAATATTATCATAGGACAAAAAGTTTTAATCCTTATACATCAAGAATAAATTACCGCAAGAGTGCTATTTCAGCTTTTCGATATCCTAATGTTTCAATATAAAGACTTCTGAACCACGCTGGAGCTACAATTCCTAATTGTGTTTCATTTAGACCAATAGTATGCTTTCCATCAACCAAGACTCTATATTCACAAGAGAGAGCTAACAAACAGCCACCAGCAGGACTAGCGCCCTATGTAATTGAGATTGCATTATAAACATTTATACAACTTTTGAAACATGTTATATACCATAATTGAAGGTCATGATGTTACATTAATTATAAAATAATACATTAATAGCAGCAGCTACTGGCATTTCCAAACCATATAAAGTTAACCATGTATCTTGCAGTGTAGTCCAAAATTCAGTCATTTGATTTTCAGTTCGTTGGTACATCTCCAGTATATCTAAACCAGCTGAGAATATGTTTCGTAATGACGATGTTAATATAACACCTTTACTATGATTTTTTTGGCATTCGATTAAAGATGATCTTAAGGCACTTAACAATTCTGTGTTTAAACTATTTACAGGAGGATGTGCCATTGATACTGTACTAATACCTATTAAATAAAATTGTTAACTAACATAATGTTAAAATAAGCACTATAATAATATAGATTATGGTATTACCTGTATCGCCATCATGTGTAACATTTAGCAGTTTAGAGTTTGCTGCATAAGTTCTACATAAAGGAACTGATAATTGTCTCAGGATTCTCTTTAATGCAAACATATTTGACCAAATGCAGGTTCAATCCAGTTATCAAACTAAAAAGGATATACTGACAATAAAAAGTATTCTATATTATATAGGTAACAACTGTCAATACTCTAAACTACTTTGTTTTAACAGTGTGAGGACCAGAGACCAAAATTTGTGTCTGCTAAATATAATAGCAATGCCTTCTTATAATGCAAATTGTTCTCAAATTTTAGACTTCAAAAAAATAAGAAAAGAAGATTGTTTCACTTATTACCATGCAAAGAAAAAGTTATGAATGTGTAAAGTTTATTTTTACCTAAACAGATAAGTGATATTCATACATACATATTTTCAACCATGTGTCAAAGCCAGTCTTCAAGGTATTACTTGTTTATATACAATTCAATTAACACTTGAACTAGATTTATAAATCATACAATACATTATTTACTCACTTTGTCACTGTACTTACTTTCAGATATTAGTTCTACAGATTCCACATCAATGAATATTGCTAATCTGGTAAAAAATGGACGTGACACGGTGAATGTACTATGGACCTTATTTCGTGGGTGGTTTTATTGTTTTTATTAAAATGATAAAAATGATTCTTGACGAAGTATTCAAACGGTACAAAGTAGTTGTAAGAATGGAACGGACCGGAATGGAACAGATGAATCGCAGGCAGGTGCTAATATGGCGGCTATTCTGCTTTATAGTTTCGTGACATCGCCCTTTATCTTTACATTTTTTTGAAGCAAGGCGCAAAAGTTCGGTCGTTGGATGACGGGAAATAATAATGTCTTAAATGGATTCGTTTATGTTCGAGAATTAAGTCGGCCAGCAAAATGTCAACCAGATCGCAACTTACGAAAGATTTAAACGGTTTGTCTTCATCTGAATGTTTACGTTCGTATCGTGGAACTGTCATGCATCGAGAAAATAAAGTCATTCTTTAAAAGAATCGTCACTTTAATACAGTTTACAAACGGTCTATTAAGTTATACCTTTTTACTTCTCAAGTACAGTCGAATCTCGATTATCCAAAAATTAGTCATCCTATGTCAGTTACCAGCTAAAAGTCTCATTAATGACACTGTGTTATTAATTCTGTACCACTATGTATTTTACATTCTGAAATGAAATCATTATTTTTGTGTGAAACACAGTTACAATGTAATCCGTTCTGTTACTAATTACAGTTTGGATTATCTAGGTTCTACTGTATGCAGTTTCAGTTCTGACAGAATTTCACATACTTTTCTGTCACTTTTACACATTTTGCAATAATGTGGTACCTTGAATACTATATTCTATCGTGAATTTTATTTCATTGTTTGTAGAATCAGTGAAAGCGTTACTCGGCAAGCATGTGAAGATATTATTAAAAAATGTTGTGAAATTGGAAACCAAACAGGATAAACAAGAAAACCGTGTTCTAGTGAGTAACGACTGGAATGTTAAGAGTATTATACTAATTTACTGGATGGGTCGTAATTCGTGGTGGAATCAGAAAGAGAATGATCTTTTAAGAAATAATGAATCGATAAAATGTAATGGAAATTTTTCATGTTGAGCTTCATTTTTCAGAAAATTGGTATTGAATATTCATTGAATTAGCTGTGGATGAATACAACATAGTTAACTTATTTGTTTATTATTCACTATTCATGTTTATTAACATATTTGTGTGCACATTATTTGTTCCTTCTTACATTAAAAGTTGCTGAAAATGTTTCCCACATTATGGCATAAAAATTCTACTTGAAGAGTAATAAATACTAACAAGTTTTCATTTTTTAATTTCTTAACTCTTTGGGAATGATAACAGTAAACTGATAGATAACAGTATTGAAATTACAACTATTAATGTGGATAAACACTTAATATAAGTAAAAATAGCGAGTAATAATAAGATAAGTCATCTGAATTATACACGATTTTAACAGTTAATTTTTTTTAATAGAAAGCTTTGTGGAAACAAGATTTATATCACATTTTTAATTCATTTCTACATAAAAGGTCATTTCTTTTTCAGTTGTTCTATAAATTATGGTCTACTTTATGTATTTTAAATGATACAGTATAGCAGTTTAATGTATATTACATTTTTATACTTCAAGGTTTTTTCACCATGCCGTCTCTTTCTTTTAACGGCCAAAGTGCCAACAAGGGTAAGATTATATATGATTATTTTATTATTATAGGCAAATATTCTATAAAAACTGTATACTTGTTTTATTAATTAAATATTAATTTTCAGATCGACTGCCATTTTCATTACTTAGAAATAACATCTATAGAATCCAAAAGAGCAAACCAATTATCTTTAACTGTCGGAGAAAGGTATTACAACTTTACTACTACAGGAGCAGGTGCAGACACTACAGAGGTAGATGCAATGATTGAGGCCTTACACACTGCGATTCGAAATATCTTTCCCACTGTACCATTAAAGTATGTGCCATCTCTGTTACAACAAATTCTCTTCCTACTATGGAATTGAAATGATTGATATTAATATTTCAATTTGATCCACAGTTATATTATAAGAAAAATAGACGTAATACCAGCTAGCAGATTACAAACCATAAGAGGTAGTGAGTTAGCCAGAAGTACAGAAGCAACAAGACATACAGGACCCTGTGGTGGGTTTTCAACCCAATATGCATGCATGTGTGATTTACATGGTGTACCATATAGAGAAGAAGTCGCTTGGGTAATATTATTAAGATATATAAAAATAACAGTACTACTGCTTGTTAAACTTTTTTAAAAAAATATTACTTTGTAGGACGTTGATACAATATATCTCTCACACGATACAAGGGAATTAAATTTAAGAGATTTTGATCATTTGGATCAGAAAGATTTGGTGCCAATTATTTCTGCCTTGGAATATAATACTTGGTTTACAAAATTGAGGGCATCACATCTTAAACTAAGTCATGAACCTTTGGAAAGATTGTTACATGTTATGCGCAGATCTCTTTCCATTCAGGAACTTTATTTAGATAACCTTGGGATTAAATGGTAAAAATAAAACAACAAAAGACGTAAAAACAATTGTAATGATAAGAAAATCATAAAAATATTCTTTTTTAGGGATTTTGCGCACAAACTATCATTAGCTCTAATTTCTAATGCTAATACAATGTTGCACACTATTGATCTGTCACATAATACTATTGAAGATAAAGGTAAGTATTAACCAAGGAAATATTTTATATGCACAGAACACATCCTTAGTAGATCCTTTTAGTGATTTCCGTTTTTTATTTCTTAGTTGTAAATTTTTTTTATATTTTTGTAGGAGTGTCTAGCTTGTGTGGGATAATTGCCAAATTAATGCAAGGTGTGCAAATAACCATTATTGTTTCCAATAGTAGCACCTTCCATTTTAGTTGCCCCTCTTATTTTTATTCATAAATATAATCCTTCATTTACATTTTCACTATACAGAGTTCCACGGATATCTGAACTCGCATTCGGAACTGAGGAAATTCAGAGATCCGTACTAGGACCAGTTTTCATCACCTTCTCGAGCACATGATTTACGAGCATAGCTCGAAAAGCGATAATCTGGGAGGAAGAGAGATAGAGCATCGGCGAGGTTTCAGTCGGCCGCCGCCAAAGAGTTTTTTCGTCGACGCAAATGAGTCATCATATAACGAAAAACAAAATTTTTCTATTTTTTATAACACATTTATGAAAATAGTACAAATGAATAGGTGAGGTTTTTCCAATGAAAATGAGTCCAAACGATGTTATTCGGTTCATTTGTTATTAAAATTTTGCATAAGGTAAAATTCGATGGTTGTAACGTCTCTGATAACAAATAGTCCGAATGAGATCGTGTTTGGACTCATTTTAATTGGGAAAACTTCATCTATCTATTAATAATATTTTCATGAATGTACAATAAAAAACAGAAAAATTTTATTTCCGTTAAAGGATGATTCACTCTTCGTACAATGTATCATGTTTCTCAAACGCCGGGGAAGGGGGGATATGTGGTTGGGGTAAGGCTGGTTCAGACATCCGTTCCGAAAAGCAGTTCAGACATCCGTGGAACTCTGTATTTCTCGTTAAATAAAAAATCATTTTCATGATATACTTAATCGTTAATCCAACTGAGTAACTTGAAGTTATAAACACATGCTTTAATTAATAACATCATTTATGGTAATATCTGTTTTAAGGAGGTGCACATTTAAGCGGACCTATTGGCAAATTACCTAAAGGTTTACAAAAATTGAATTTAGCACATTGTGGTTTAACAGGAAAAGGGATAAGTCAAATTGCACATGCGCTAAGTTTAAATAGAAGCATGCCAACTAGTTTACAATATTTGAATCTTTCAGAAAACTCTTTAAAAGATGATATAAATGTAAGTTTATGATATAAAAATTAGTTGTGAGTAACTATTTTTAATGCAATATATATATATATATATATATATATATATATATATAATATAAAATAATTATTATTCAATTACAGAATTTGTGCAATTTCTTGGCACAACCTAATAGCCTAACTCATTTAGACCTAAGTGGTACGGACACTACACTAGAATGTGTAAGTATTTTATTTTATTTAACTTTATTTATATACAATTTCAGTTTAATGAATTTGCTTTTACTTAATGTGCATTTATCTTATTCAGCTGTTTGGTGCTTTACTACGGGGTTGTGCAACTAATCTAGTCCATTTGAATGTCGCTCGTAACTCTTTTTCAAGCAAGAAGACCAAAGAAATACCTCCCAGCTTTAAGCAGTTCTTTACAGCTACACTCTCACTGAAGTACTTAAATATATCTTCCTGCAAATTGCCATTAGAAGCGTTAAAACACCTATTACTCGGCTTAGCATGCAATGAAAGCACAGTTGGTTTAGAACTTGATATGAGTGGAAACAACTTGGGTTCCATGGGTGCTCATGTGTTGGAGTCATGTATACACGGTGTACGTTGCATAGCATCATTGGATATTTCAGACAGCAGTACGTACGTTCTGTAATCAAAGAAAAATTATTGTTACGAAATATTCGAATTCCACATTCTATTTGTATACATTTTTACAGATATGGATGTTGATTTAGCACAAGTAGTAACTGCCATAGGGAAAAATAAATCTATAAAGCAATTATATATGGGCCGTAACACTGTTAGCATGAAGAGCAAGCATATTGCTGTTGTAATGGACGCCCTTGTACAAATGCTTCAAGAGGACGATTGTGTCTTGCAAGCATTACATTTACCAGATTCTCGATTAAAGTCTGATCTTTATAATCTTATTAATGCTCTCGGTAGTAATACATGTCTTCACACTTTAGACATTAGTGGTAATCAGATTGGTGATCCTGGGGCAAGATTATTAGCAAAGGCACTACAAATTAACAATCATTTGAGGACCATTATTTATGATAGAAATAACATTACACTTCAAGGTTATGCAGATATTGTTCACGCATTAGAAAAGTATGTTCATTTTTTATACTAAAAACGTGATATCTGTTAAATGTTCTTTACTCACATACTACTTTTCCATAGAAATTGTAGTGTAAGGCATATGCCATTTCCAATTTATGATTTACAACCTTGTATGAAGACTTCTGCTGAGAAAACTGAGCAATTAGCAAAAAAAATTCAAGATTTATTGCAAAGAAACGTTACACCTTGCAAGTACAGTCACGGACAAGCCTTCAGGTTACAACAAGGATTTTTGTTAAGCTCTACACAACAAATGGTTGATAGACTCGTTGTACAAACTCAAGATACCATTAAAGCTATTGCTGCAGAAAGTTGTGATGCTAACAATGATATTAATTACGCAACTGGACTTATACAAGATGCAGATAATTCAAAACAGGTATAAGATGATGAATATGAGCAGATCTGGCTAAAACTTTATAGATGCTATAAAATATGTACAATATTTTGTAGCTTTTACCGAGACTGCACGAAGTTCTTCAACGACGAGACGAGAATAATCCAATTGAATTAAAGTTACACAATGTGGCAAATGAACTTCATAAAGTTATAACCGTATATTTACAAGTACGAATTTTGTAATAAAATATTTATTATCGTTACTTGAAATGTAAAAATAACATTACAATGTTTCAATTTCAATACAGGATTCTTTAGACGCCATGATAAAATGTGCAAATGAACAATGTCCTACAATACTTGCACAAACAGTAATTAGAGGAGATGAGAGTGAATCAGTTTCTGTCGAAGATGATCTACGAAATAGCTGTAAAGAGAAGAATCAAATCAATAGTGAATTCATACATACTACTATTACAGAACAAGCTGGAGCAGACATAGTCAACAGAGTCAAGTACAAACCAAAATTACTTTTATATATAACATTACTTTTTAAATGAATATTAATTTTAATACTATATCGGTAAGTATTCTACAATGAATGTTGCTATTTCATAGTCAACATTTTTTATTCTTCTTGTAGTGAATTAAACTTAGCTGTCGCTGCACACGTATCGGACAGAATAACGGATGAAGTAATTGAATCATTATCACGAAGTTATAAAAATTTAGTATGTAGATAATACAATAATTTTACAAATAACACTAAAGTCTTAAATTTCTATTGCCTGCTGCATTAACGTCTATTGATATTTCCAGATTGGTGATTGCAATAGTAGAACAAGAAGTAGTACGCCAGATGTATTACGGCCTAGCGCTGGTTCAATGAGCAGTGGAAGTGTTATAGGTGTGACCAGTTCTGTAGGTGTATCTTCAGCATTACCCATGTGTAGAAGCAGTCTTGCTTCGGAAGAAGATTGTCCACCAGAGACTTATTCACTAGGAAATTCTATTGGACAATGTTCTACTGATCAGTCTCCTATGGTAAGATGTTTTCTATTGTTTATAATTGGATCTTTTCGTTATAATGACAGGCGTTATAATAACTATACATGGTATTTTCATGCCTTTCAAGAAATTGGATTATTTAAATCTTGTAAGTACGATTAAATATAGAAAAAAAAACTTAACATATAATGGTATTTTTACAAGTATTCAATGAAATATATGTTCTACATATTTAACATATACTAATTTGTAATTATTTACAGGACCTGAATATACGTATTTTTAAATTAAAAGCAAATGTGCGTTATTAATATATGTTAACAATTATTTTTGTATTTAGGCAACACCACATCTCTCAAATAAACGTAAAAGTTTACATGGAAGAAAACTACGACCTAAATCTGTGGTTGATTCTGTTGAGGGACTTTCTGCTGATGATATTCCAGATCTGTTACCATCATTGCCAAAAAGTCAAGCAGAAGGTTAATATTTTTTAGCGCATATACAGTTCACATATTTATAAAATTCTTAAACCATTGATTTTTTCAGCTATTTCGGAAACAGAACATTCCTTAACAGAATCATTAGACTCTGTTTCCGAATTTCCTAATACTGCCGGTCAGCAACTACAACATTTAGTAAAATCTAGACCTCGTAGAACAAAGACTAGAGCGCCTACGAGACCGATGTTAAGACCTGATCAACAAATGGAAGGTCTCGCTCTTGGAGAAGGTCTGGATGTATTCTTCCGACCAACTACACCGACTACTCCTCTTATATCTCCCACAAGCGATGATAGGTATTTTAAAAATATCATTAATAACTCTTTTTCATAAACTGCCTGCAGAATTTTATTCTTTTTTTTTCATCGAATTTCAGCTCCTTTCATACCTTTCCAACTGATGGTAGTCCAAATTTATCTCTCACAAGTCACAAGAGTATTCCACCTGAAACGGATAAAAAACCTGGATGCAGTTCTCCAATGTTAAAAACGCTTCTTGAACCCGCACCGCGATCACGGTCTAGTGATAATTTGGAAAAATTTTCTCCCCTTGTCGGTAGAAGATCTCAAGGCGATTCGCCGTTAACTGCATCTCCATTAGCCCGACGGAATACAACTGATAACGCTCAGAATCACGAAAGAACAACAGTGAAAACCGATAGTAATAAAGATACAATTAATAACAGTACAGTCAATAATTCTGCTGATACCTCTAAACGTAATATATTACCAACTGTTGGCTCCGGAACAAGTTCACGTAGTTTACGAGATTCAGATGACAATGGTAAAATGTTACAACTAGCAACTGCTATAAATTCTTCAGACAAGGACATGTCTCTTGGAATATCTGCCTCTAAAGACTGTGAAAACAGAAAAAGTTTAACGAAAAAGTCTGCGATAGAAGTAGAAAAATCTGCGAGTCAGCCTTTGCCCTCTCTTAAATTAAGATCAACAGGTTTTGATCTCCGAAGTCCAACAAATGGTAACAGTACAAAGACTAATTCAGAAGCATCTAAGTCTCCAGTATTAAAGTCTTTAACCAAAGGGAATAGTTCTACTAATGATGGGAAAAATAATAGTACTGTTTCAAAATCTAAACCAACTCCACCTGCAACCGCTCCAAAACCAAGGCCGTGGAGTATGGCTGCAGATAGAAAATCTGGTAACTGTATTTTTAAGTATTTATTAAAAATAATTCACATTACATACAAATAATGTTATTGAATGTTGTATGTTAATTTACAGTATTATTTCTATGTTAGTATATATTATTATTGAAGCTGAATTATATGAATATTCATTTCATTTTGTAGGTGAATTTAATTTATTAAGCGACGGTTCTAGTCCAAACACTTCAGCAGGAAATACGCCAGATTCTGGCGATGCTCTTGATGAATCAACGGATAGTGGCGTGAGTGGTCCCGCTTCATTACCACCAACGTTATCTGCAAGTAGTACTGCAAGTTCTTTAAGCAATACAAGTGTCGAGAAAAGGTCTGTCAGAGAATTGGCAGCTAGCTTAAACAAGGGTAAAACAGAAAGAAAAGAGAACGGTGAGCTAAAAACTGTCTTTGTCTTCTTTGTTGCATGGTCAGCGCATATTAACCTGTATACTCTATTCGTTTCACACGTCACATTTAATTAAATGTAAATTGCTTTTTAATTCCAAGTATATTGCAAATGTGCATGTCGAATCCTTAAATTAAGACGCCTTGCTGTACATATTATTTTAGAGCATACCGCACCTGCAGCATGGAGGTCGGTGCTTCAACGTTCTATCAACCAACCAGATGTCAAGGTATTTTATGTAATGTTTATTTTTGTTCGTCCTTTTTTTAATCAATTAATGGGAATATTAGAAATATTACAGCACATAAATTTTTTTTCTCCTAGGTCCCCCTATAAAAGCTTGAAGAAAATTTTATTTCATGCTTGAAATTCATTAACATCATTTAATACTTTTTATTATGTTAAGCACACGAAGAAATTTGTTGAACAATCATTATCTATGGAATACAATTGTTTTGTGTACGAAAAGCTACGTGTACATGTATCTAAACATCTATAATATTTTCAGGTAATGGAAGTGCCGAAAACGGTTGAAGAAAATCGTATGAATTTTAAACTTCGACGTACTTCATTTTTACGTGATTCAAATTTCAACTATAATAACGACGTAGTTGATGTTTGACCATGACTTAACACAGTAGTAAGATCAATGTCAATAATTGAACACTTGTCAGGAAATCTTCTATTAAAATATTTTATATTGGGCACAAATATATGCAAAGTGACATGTTTGTACCTGTGCCATACGAAGTCACATATGTAAGGCAAGTACTAACACGTTATTAGAGACAGGGTACTGGGGGTCTCTACAGAAAGTACTAATCTATTGTTAAAGTGGCATTACAAATCTTATAATAGTTTGTTTTTAAAAAGCTGCATTTATAATGCAACTTATCTTAATTTAATAGTAAGCATTTGTATTTAATGTATTAAAATTATTTCAATTGTAATATGTTAAGACACTAATACTTCCATAGAGAATATATTTTATGCTTCTACATTCCTTCAGATTCTTAGAGAAAGGTCTGTTATGATATTTGCAATGATATTATTTGAACGGCGTATCATATTTGTTTTAGCAATTAAATATTTATACATTGTTTCTCTGTATATTTAGATAGATAGACTGTCTAAAATAGACCATACATTACATAATTTTAATTATTTTAAATCCGTGAACGTTGTTCTACTATAAAATGATTAACATGGCCTATACTTATTAAAATGCAAAAACTATTTATTTAAATCATCGAACTCGGGACGTCTTCCGAAATCAAATTTTTAAACTTCATAAACCTTAATCCATCTGTTTTCTGTGAAATCAAGCGTAACAGACCTGTGATTATTTAAAAATGCAAAGTTTTATTTAAGTAAAATTAGTTATTGTTTTTTATTCTGTATACTTTATATTTGTTTTCATAGAATTTTTATTAAATTATGTCGCATATATAATATTATTACTGTGTTTTTTTTATATTATCTGACCTTTATAATTGGAATTGAGAAGTGCACAAAACCAAACTCTAAGAATCAATAAGTGTGTGCAGTGTGCCATGTAAAGTGTAATACAAACTAAATAGCAAACGTTTCTGTTTTCCTGAAGCGGAAAAAAATCGTTTAAATAAGATTGTATAGGAGAAATATAACAATATTATCATCCTTGTCATTATTTTATACAGGATTAATAATAACATACATAAACGTGATACACACTGGAAGAAATAATATAAATTTCAATTGAAGTTATTAGTAGGAGAATCATTGTATTTCAAGAGTTTCTTTGCAATGTTTGTACGTTATATTTACTATTTTATATCTTGTTAAATGATATACCATAATTAAAAATAATTTACTAAAGTCTATCCACTATTTGTGCCCTGTTTCAGAGGGAGCAGCTTTTTTATAAATAATTTTTTTGTATTATATAAAAATACATTGCAAAATATATGTGTAACAGTCCAACTTATATAAGCATACTGATGCTAGTTTTTTGATAGTAAAACACCTATGTAAATACATATGTATAAAATATTACACATAGGTACATCAGCAGTGATAATAGTTGCAATTATTATAGTCGAATGAATATGTGAACATTATTTAATTTTTAATTTGTACTAATAGCCATGATAAACAGAATACATATGCCCTTTTGCATATAATAAAGAACATGTCTTCAATAATAATTTTGCATGTTCTAATGGAAATATTCATTCCTTAATATAAACAAAAGATTATCAAAAAATGATGATGATTGTTATATTACTCTGTCAGATCTGGATTATATCTAATTCACTAAACTAATGTTTACATTTATAGTCACAGATGTCATGTAGATTGAATATAAAATCTAACGATCAATTAACCAAGTACATTTTACCTTAAGCAACCAATCATTCTAAACTCGCCTAGTTGTAAACTAAATTGATAAAGTTTTCATCACATCATGTGCTCTATTATATGAAATTAAATAACTTTTCGTATAGCGCAATTGAATCAGTATCAAAGAAGGTAGCTAATCATGATGTTACTTAATGATTGTATCTTTAGAGTAATGATTATAAACTTGTAATTTAATTGCTCTAAATATAGTATTTGTAAACATATATGCACTTGTACTTCTTCGCAAGTGCATACTGATTTGTATACATATTATGTTGCAGGTGGTTTTTTGAAGTATAGAGATACAAATAAATTATTATACATTTGCAAAAAATCATTGTATGAAGATACATAAATGTAATATAAGTAATTGAAATTTAATCTATTGTGCCAAAACTATAATCATTTTGTATCCCCACAAAAATTCATTAAATCTCAGCTGTTTTAATTCTAAGGCATTTATATAATTCTTACTTTACTAACATGTATACCAGTCTCTGTGGAATTCTTAAATGCGACTGTTTTATATTATAAATATAATTAATATTTCTGCTTCTTCAATGTTTTAATAGAAAGTGTTACTCTGTACATTAAGAAAGATCACCTGTAGTAGACAATATTTTAGTCTGTAAATATATTGAATGCGATTGCAATATATTTGTACTAATGCATATATATATTCTATATATGTTGTTATACAGAATATATATGTGTATAAATATTATAATTTTCTCCAATGCATTCCTGTATTTACATTTATGTATACATACCTTGTACAATTAGGCATAAATCAAAACCTGTTACAAATTTTGCTACATATGTATCACCATCTTCTATGTTGTTTGGTATAAATGGACACAAACTGGCATCAATATTTTCAACAGGTTTTGATATGAGTCTTATTAATCATGCGATATAATTCACTAGTAAATAAAGACTCCTATTACATACACTAATTGTTCATTCTAATGTGTATATCGACTATCCTATACATTTGAGTGATTTTATAACAAATTTTAAGAAGTATGATAATCATGTGATATTTATAAAAAATTTCATATAGTAAAAATTTCTAATAATCTTATGAATAAAATTTAACACTTTTTTAGCCTTCTATTTGAAATATGTTTAAAATATGTAGCATATATTTACAATTTTCATTTTTACTTCAACATATACAGCAGCTACACTACACTACCTGTTATGATTTATTGTTATAACTTAAAATTAATGTTTGGACAAAACTCATTGGTGACATGTAATATACTATGTGTAACAATAAAATGAACATTTTTATCATCATGTTTTTATTGATAGAAAGTCTTCTTTTATCAGATACGTTCAGATGTCTTAAAATGTATGTAATATTCATTCAAATGATTCTCAAAAATGCATCGTGGAACACGTCAACCGTGAGTACGTTAGTGCGCGTGCGTGTAAAATTGTATGGAAACTGGCACATTTCCATAATTTAAGAGCAAAAGACTGTGTTCGCGGAAATAAATTCTGTACGACCTCCTTTTAGCTAGGAAATGCTGATTAATGTTGTAAAGCACGATTAACGTTAAGTTTAGGAGGCGCAGCAATGTCGCGTACAAAATCTGAGAAGATCGGAAACGGTGGTAAATGTGAATTAAGTGTTTGGACACGTGCGATAACAGCGAACTCCGAATGGCCGGATAAAGTAAACATAACCTCATCTTTCGTCAACTTTCTATGTATTTTCAGCAGTGCGTTTATAAATCATTTATTTATTGTTATAGGAAGAATTTCTTGATGTAATATATTGGGCTAGACAAGCAATCGGAATTATAGTTGGTATAGGATGGGGTCTTATACCTTTAAAAGGTTTTATAGCTTTATTACTGTAAGTTTTAATCATAATACCTTATGCTACAATATGTTAAACTATAATTATTTTAGAAGTACAATTACAGATTACAAATTTATGTTAACAATCTAATGGTGTTAGAATATTTTATTTCACATTTTAGATTTGTACTAGTTAATGCAGGTGTAACGTACCTGTACTTTAGCAATTTCCAACAAATTGACGAGGAGGAATTCGGTGGTGTATGGGAATTAACTAAGGAAGGGTTTATGACATCGTTTGCTGGTTTTTTGGTAATTTCAAACAACTAATTACTATTGGCTTCAAACATTCAGTTTATTTCAGTTTTTATAATGGAATTATTACATTTAGGTTACGTGGATCATCATATACTCAGGATTGCATTTTGACTGAACGTTTTCAATGAAAACATACTAACACGTGATAATTTTCAACAATCAAGTGCTTCGTATGTACATGCAATTTATTTCATAAACATTTTTGTGGAAAGCAATCACTTTTGATGCGGACTATACGCGCTCCAGATTTTCAGCGCATTTAATAAACATGCAATACAATGTTTTGTGTCTGAAATGTCTAACTATGTAATTTACTGGATACGGTTAAATATTGTTAAGTAAGAAATACTTATTGATCGAAGAGTGGTTTTATCTCTGCAAACCTTAAAAATCATACTTTAACAATTATTTGTTACTAGAATCAATTTTAGTTGTGAAACATTTTAATTTAAATCATATTTCTTTATTATATTATATTATATTGATAGAAAGTAAGTTGATTTAAGCAAGTGTTACAAAATGTTACTACAAAATGATACACATTGCAAATGCCAAAACAGATTATATACGTATGCAGATAATTAATATAAATAAACATTTGAAATAATCAAATTGCTCAATATTTGACCAGGTTTAACATATTATGTATTGTTGATGAAATTTGTATGTCCAATGTTTTTCACATCATTGAAATAATTTATAATACATAATTTTAGTATTAATGCAAGGTTATATATATTAAATTTCAATGAAAATTGCTTATTTAATACTCTATATGAGTAATATATTGTACTGTTAAAAATATTGCATTACAAGTGTTGCAATTCATAATTTAAACAAAACTGTTGCACACATATAATGTTAATATTGTTTAAACAGAAGCAATCCAAGGGAAAAGAGAAACAATGAATATTAGACGATTAAATAAATAGTTAATTATAAATTCAATTATACAGCTCAAGTTTTATAGAAAATTTTAAGAAGGTTTATTTAAATATATCTACATGTAAAAGTTACCAATAGGATATGAATAAATCGTGGTTAATATATTTATACAAATATATTCGAATCACCCTATCATCAATCGTTTCCGTCCTCGAGCTTGTACTTCCTTGTACTTGGAAACAACCTCTTTGCACTGATTTTTATTTGTATAATGTTTCTGATATGTATTAAATATTTCTGGAAATAGCGAAGGTACTTCCGAGTGTGCACTAAGGAGCGATCGTTCGAGAACATACAAATCAACCGCTCTATCTTCTACACTGGAATCTATGCGAGCTAATCCAAAATCTATTACAACGAAGTTTCTTGTAGCTACAAAAGAGATAAAATAATATAAATTATTCCTGGATATTATAAATTTTAATACGAAAATTCTGATAACTGCATACCGTCACATTTTTCAATATCTTCCGTGATATCTTCCAAAAGTATATTTGATGTAGTTAAATCGCCGTGAATGATACTTTTGGAATGTAATCTAGCAATAAGCATTCCTAATCCTCGTGCTACAAACTTGACTAAGTGATCAACGCCCGTTTTCTTCGAAATATTTGTGTCTATAAAATCTTTTACCGCTACCGCGTTTTCTACGTATTCCATGTAGATACATCGTCGTTCCATATTTATCAGGTATATAGCTGGCGTTCTGACTCCTTGAAAGAGAAGCAAGTGTAGAGCACAGTCATTCTAAACGAAATAATTTCATTACATCATGTTTTTTTACCTGCCGCCTTGGCGCGAACAATAGCACGAGATTCGGCTTTTATTCGATCTTTCGTGAGACGCGTATCTAAATCTACGTGTCTGTACTTCTTTTCAAATCTTTCTTTTACTAACGTTGATTTTCCTAAATAGTTACCTTTGTACACACGAGCTTCAGCACCTTGTGCTATTAATTCGAAACCAATCATAATGTTTTGTATCTGGAAGATACATGTATATAAAATATAATTTTATTATAAATCTTGTTACCAATGTAATTATTACAATTCATTTGTGTACATTTCGGTGTAATCCGTACGTAGAATGAAATAATTAAACTTCCATAAAATATACAATCTATTTTTTTGAAAAGAAAAGTATTATTTAATGATTTTCATTCAACAAATAAAAAAGCGTAGCCGCGAAAAGATGTTGTCATAAAATATGTATCCTGTTGGGAAATTTGAATCTTGTAGATAAGTGGTAGGCCCACAAGGATTTTCGTATGTGCTCAATATACTAGAACCTCGATTACCTGAACTGTAATTGGTAACAAGATGACTCACATTCTAATTATATATATTTCACATACAAATGTAAATTTATGTTAGAATGCAGAATACATAGTGGTATAAAATTAAATACACAATATCACTAATGATAATGTTAACTTGTACTTAACATAAGATGATCGGTGTTCAGATAATTAAGGTACTACTATTTATAAAATATTTATTAAATATAACGAACAAGAGCAACTTTTGAAATGTAGTTCGTGTTTAAAAAGGGGCACTTCATAATTTGAAAGTTGTATCGTGAAAATGCGTAATATTTCAAAAAAATGTACATGATGCGTGTTGCTGATTTATATGTACAAATTTTACTGGTTGGTAGAACTCATTGAAAGAACCATAAATAAACCGCGAACGCGTAATATTACACATACTTGATTCATTCAATCAAAGATAAATGCTCAGCAATTCAAAGAACGTTTCAAAGATATTTATCAACGAACAACAGAGTTTCAAATTTGTACATAAAATTCACTGAACGCACTCAAGCGACCATCTTTTAGAGCATTCGTGACGAAACGTGCACTGGATTACGTACAGTTTGCAGCCTGTATAAAGATTTGCTCACGATATAAAAAGTTGAATATCTCCGCAACGGTTCATTCTCAGACACTCGTTTGCTAAGACTTTTTATTTCTATAGTACATCGAGTTTTTACTATCTGCGAGTGCCTGTTCCTGATATACAATACTGAACGAACGAGCAACGCTATGCTGTGATCTCCGATCAAAGAAAAAAGAGGACGGTTGTATAAAACATTAAGTACAAAATAGAGTATGCGACTTAGAGAACTACAGAGACCTTCCTTATATGAGCTTTATACACAAATTGTTACGTATCGATATTTCTGGGAATAAACAACTTCCAAAAAGCTTTTGTTTCTTTCGATGCGTTCTAGCAGCCCGTGGATGTTTGTGCTTATGATTCAGCAACACTCTCGGTAAATCGATACGTAAACGGCGAATTTCTACTTGGAAGAAGGGAAGGATGAAGTTGCTAGCGCTAGCAAGGGCAAGATGAGGGCGAAACGCGAATCGATCGTTACCCGAGAGCGTCCTGCGCGCTAATCGCTATCCCAGCGCTAGTATTCGCCCGTACTTTGTTCCTATCGGATTGACAAGCTAATACTGTGTTTCTTATTCCGTTACAATTATACAAAAAATCATTCTGTCGCTGAATCGCTAGATATGAGGGACGAGGTGAAGATGGACGCGAACCGGCTAATCGCCGAAGTTTATAAGCGGCCAGCGCTTTGGAATCAAAGGCATATCTCTTATCACAATCGCGAGGTGACGAACCGCGTTTGGATGGAGATTGCATCGATATTCAAGTTGCCCAGTAGGTGCATTGTCGAAATTGTTTATCACGTACAATTGTATTGTTCGCGCGCGCGAATCATCGCGATTCGTTGAAGCTAACATCGTCTGCCTCATTTCTGACAGAGACGATCGCTCCAACTGCGAGTATCATTGTTATTATTACACTTGAATTTTTGTTTGTTATTATTCTTGTCTGTTTAGAAAATGGTACATGTACTCGTCACAGGCTCGTTTGTTACGTTACATTTTATTACAGTACAAAATGTGTAATGAGTTTTTTATATGTTTAACGAAGTCTGTTGTGTTATTGTTTGGTTTGATTGTTGTATGTATGAGATGTTTGTACTGTTTGAGGATGTGAACGGTGTTTGTTGTCAGTGGTGTATGTTTCGCTTTACTTGCTCGTACGAATGGCTATCTGGATAACCTCACTTTTTTGACGATGCTGTTTTACCGTACATATATGTACACTAAGTGAATTAATGTACTTAATCTAATATAAGGACTTTGTAACCATGCAAAATGTTATTTCACGAACCATCGACAACTTACAGTTTTGTTGCTGTTTACAGTATTACCACACAGGAAGATTTAAATTACAGCGAGAAGTTGTTAGATAAACACGCATGCGGGCGAGCAGAGTCAATAAATTTCGATTGGCGCCTTCATGAAAGACTTCCGTTCCTTTGAATATTTCTGATTCAAATTATGAATAATTTTTTTCAATAATTCTTTATTACATTTTATGTAGACCAAAATCTTTCATCAAGTACTCATAAATATGATTATGTAGTAGAATGTCGATTGCCCGAAATAATACAGAGGGAAAAAGCGTCTCCGATAAACGAATTTCTGCATAATCGCGCTTAAGAACCTAAAATGGAAAATCTATGATAATAGAATATGAAAAGGCCATTAGTTCGAAAAGTAATAATTTATGAGAAAAATATGTATAAAAAGTATAATTTTGATTATTCGCTCCAGTAGATGTTTAGCCATTATTATTATTATTGGGATTTCAGGTTCAACTGCAGTAGTTATTAGCTGAATTTAGCATTTTTTCCTGTAGCTAAATCTTGCATTTCGATTAATCGACGTTCTACTGTATCTAAAATTGTATAATACAAACGGTATGCGACACTTAACTCGAGGCTTTAAATATCTCTATAGCCGTTAATGATACGAAAAAATGCCTCAGGAAAAGGTTGCATGATTCAAGGACACAAGTATAAATCGTGCAACTCTTCTCTTATACATTTATGCTTATCACCAACGATTACAAAGACATTTTCAGTACGAACTTTAAGTGAAATACCCTCTATAGATACTATATTACAAATACGGTTGTCGATATGAACCGAGTGTTCGCGGTATTTGGGTACTCGAGTACGCGAGGGCCATCCGTAACGTCTGATATGATCCAAGTAGCCCGGGTAAAGTCAAATACGGGTATTACCCGAGAAATTTTTAATTAATATTAAAAAATTATTAATGTGTACACAACAATAAAGTTTTGTATTTCTCATGTTTGCTTGTGCGCATAACAAAGTATACGTTTATACATAAATAAGCAAGTTTCGTATCTGTTATATCGGGTATTCGAGTTAGCTAGGTATTAACAGCTCTAATTGTAACAAAATCAAACTTTAAACTAATTATGCATAATATTCTCGTTTGGAATTCACAAAAAGTAGTTTTATGGTTGAAAGACAGTTTTGTTCATATTTTTTCAGAGCCTGTGTTGAAAGCAAAGTGGAAAGGTTTACGGGATACTTTCCGAGCCGAGTTAAAAAAGGATCAAGTTTATCGTAAAAGTAAATTCCATCGAAACAGGCCGGTATGGATACATTTCAAAAGCTTGCAGTTCCTGAAAGAGCAAATGTTGCCGCGTCCACCGATTTGGGAACGAAGTAATTCTTGTGTGGACGACGATCGAATACCCAGCGAGAGCGAAGGCGACGGTGGGCTATTGCCGAACGGTTCTTCGGTATCAAGTAGAAACGACGACCGAACCACAATTGCAAATCATCTACTATCGATAAGCAGTGATAACGGATTGAAGATCGACAGCGTAAATCATATAGACGTGAAACAGGAACCGGAAGAAAGTTTCGACAATCTCGAGTTCCAGAGCGTTTCGGACAATCTCACAGAAAACGAAATGATGTTGCAAAACATCTCACCGGAACAGGTGTTGATGGGTGACACTGACACTGGCATTGGCCTCACGGTCGATCCCTTAGAAGGCAATCGTTTCGACGATAATTATTATTTCCTTATGAGTCTTTTACCCCATATAAGAACATTGCCCGCCGATAGAAGAATGTTGCTCAGGATGCAAATGCAAGAACTGGTTTACAAAGAAGTCTATAAGAAAAGTTCCGACAGTGTTAGCACATCGTAAAAGGAAACCGTAAAGGGATATTTCTAAGACAGATGTTGTATCTATCCGTGCTTTTTGGAACTGGCTAAAATTTGTCCAGATAGTTTGTCGCGACTCACTGTATTTAAAATGCCATCGATGCATGGAGAGAATTAACGCGTTCACTGTCCCCTGATCCACGTGTACATCGGGAGTAGTATCTTTCAATTATTATTTCGCACGGGTTGCCTGTAGTAGTTGCATATGTTGATTCAACTGGAGTTTCGTATTTGAAATTGATCTGAGCAACAAGTGTTTCATGGTACGGTGAACGTGCTGAGGTTTAGGGGAGAGTTAACACCTTATCGTCGTGTGGCGTCAAACTGAATACTATCATTCATTCAGAATGACGCCAGAGAGCGTCAAACTGAATATTATTATCCATTCAAAATGACGCCAAGAAACGTCAAACTAAAGACTATCATTCATTCAGAATTCCGTTAAGCTGCGTCAAATGGTTATCAGGTGCAAGAAACGGCACGCATGCGTATTTCACCTCATTCGCTGTTAAGATATCGATATAAACAATAGTATGGGTTTGTGCAGTGTGAGTTATAACGAGGTTAATCTTTATTTGTATAGTTTATCGAAATTTTAAAAACGTGACATCACAGGTACATAGAACTTTAAGAATTTTAGTGCATTTACAAACAAAGAATTCTTTTCTAGAATATCATGCAGAATAAAAGAGTTAGTTGTCTAATATTATGTACGTATTACAACATATTTCATTCATTAGTGCGTTATTATATTGTTACAATTAAATATGTGCAATTTTTTATTATTTCCATTATGTTTTTTTTACAAATGTATATATAGACTTTTTTATGTTAGTTACAAGTTTAATAAAATATTAGTCTTTCTATTTACCCTTCAACGATTGGCGAAATACATAGCATACAGTGGTCGTTAGTTTTTAATCCATTTTTTATGAAGTTTTAAATAATAGTACTATGTTTATATATCAAATTACAGTATCATGAAACTACGCAATTAAATCAAAAAAATTTATTCTGCATTTTCCATTTATTTTTCATAAGGGATCACCTCCTCACTGGTTGTACCAAGATTTACCAGACACCTTGTATATAGTACCATACATTAGTCTATTTTAAAAATGTAACAAATACTGTGATGAAATATAGTTTTCTGAACTTACTGAACAAAATTGTATTTAATTAACATTTTTTATTGTAAAAGATTGCAGCTTTTCTAAAGTACTGTGCGATACCGTCCTATGACTGTAGCAACCTCTGTCGTTGAAGGGTCAAAAGAATAAATTTTATTTTTCGTCCGCATTAGATGCAAATGCTTGGTGACATCCGTCGATAAGGTGTTGATGTTCGTTTATACAAATTCATTGTATAATTAGCCCTTTGAGCCCTGAAAATTTCGAAAAAAAGCGTGTACCTGGCGCTAAAATTTCCCACGGTATAACACGGTTAAACTGAATATTTAATTATAACAATATATATATTATCGATTATTCAGTTGTTTTAGGGCTTCAAAATTGCAAAAGATGTTAGCAGAACGCATATATTTTAATAAAACAAGCAGAGGTGACAATTCATCCAGAGACATAGGTTTATACCGTACAATAAACGACTGTACCTGGACCAGTACGGTGGCCCGTAGCACACGGTGAACGATCTTTTCGAACGCATATATACATACATACGTGCGTCGTCTCAAAGGGTTAAAAGCTTGAATGATGCAAAAGCGATTGAACAAATGACTCGTCGCTCCGCCGATTGAGAGACACTGGTGCTTTCTCGTACCTGCAGGTACGACCGTGACGTTTGGTTGTGTTGTCTTATAGGTGTAGGTGAGCGGTGCGTGTGTATTCACGAACATTCCTGTTTCGTTGCGCATGCGTACCTGCTATGGCTCCTCTCGACCGATCGTTTCGTTCGTTTTCGCGTTACGATTCGGTTGTGCTTTCGTTTAGTCCGCTCGCGTCCGCACGGCCACGTCCTTACGTGTGTACCTAACATCTCCAATTCGACACCGTTGACTCAGGCCTGAAAAACCGTGCCCTCTCCCGAACGTGTATACCTGTTCTCGCGGCGGAGACACTCGTTGTGTGTGACGGTTTTCTGTGCGCGTCTCCGCTACCTGATTCTGGTTCGGTGGTGTGTCGTACACAGGTGTTTACGATAGGTGACAGCTAGAAAGGTGCATCTGCCTCGGGTTTTTTTCTCTTTCACGCTCTATACGTTCCGTGTCCGAGCGTCTCTGATTAATCCGTTCGCTCGTTCGTGACCGATTATCCGAAGCGTTGGAACTCACCGAGCAGAATTTCGTTGCACATCTTTGGAACTACCTATCGTTTGGTTCAAGGTGAGTCAACGTTCGGCCAGTTATGCAAGGAACGTCCTGCTGTCTTTTCCTGAAACTATCCACCCGTAAACGTTACGAGATGCGCTGTCGTTACGAGAGAGATCTAAAATTGTGCCGATGAGTGTTATTATGTCGAACGTTGTGAGATCCATTTCTTCGGTTATGTGTAGCCGGGCTGTGGATGTTCATGAATGTATAATTGTTATTCTTTAATATATTTGTATTTTAATGCAGATTTGCAAACGAGATTGTATTGTTTATTTTTATAATTTGTTTACCTCAGCTGAATGTGTTAAAATGCATGAACATCCGCAGTCTATTGATAAGAGATTCGAATTGTGTGCAATGAGTAATTTCAAATATTTGTTTACAATTGGAATAATCGATAGGACCATACGATATTTATACTATGTTCCATTTATTTAAAGAATCCATATGATATTAATATTATTGTATGTATATGCAAGTACAGAGAACAATTGTAGGAGTTGCAAAATACTGAATGCTTATTCTAATCACTACAGAACAAGCATGTTCAAACTCAGCAGATTTATACCTTTTATTTTAATAATTTCTTGAAATCAGTACACTTCGTTCATCACATACATTGTTGATAACAAATCTCAGAAGTGGACAATGAGTAATTTGTAATATTCCTTTATATTCAGGATTGCATGAAATGATGTTATGTTCCATTTCTTTAAACAATCTACGGTATATGATATTCTTATTTACACGAACCTCTATAAAGCATCTCCAAGCTCACCCAATTTATGCTTTGCATTTCTATGACTTCTTAAAATCAGCATACTTCACCTGGATATATTGAACTGCATAAGCATCTGCAGTTTATTCACAACAAATTTGAATCATGCACAATGAATAACTTATAACATTTGTTTATATTTGGGATAATTGAAAGCCCCATTGATGTCTATATTTTGTTCCTTTTATTTAAATAAGCTTCATGATATTATCAGCGCTATGCTGTGCATGTGCAATTGTATAGAACAATTGTAGGAGTTGCAGAACGTTGAAAGTTTACACGAACCGCCACGAAGCATCTTCAAACTCAGCACATTTACGTTACTCTCGTAAGCCGGAATAATGACAAGGTTAGCGATATTCCCGGTTGTCATCGTAATTAAGGTTAAAGTGCTGTACGCTGTCGAGCGTTAAATATATTCTTCGTGTACACTTTCGAGTCTGCTCTAAATAGCGTGCTGGAATCTCCCGGCGATTCGAAACGCATCTACGCATTCCGTTCCGAGTGACAAGTACCTGGAAACCGAAACGTTAAGGCTATTCTGTGGGTAATTCTCGTAACTGCACGTAATAATGGTAATAAAGGTTTTCTGCGTTCGAAACAAAGATTCATGTATTCATTCATGTACCGAGAAAAATAAATAAGGATGGGACGCGGCGTGTACCGTAGTAGGAAGTGTTTACGGTTTGTTAACGTATATGCAATCGAAATCGCCTCTCGTTGAAGAATGTAAAACTGTATAGGTAATTACGGATGAAATCAACAAACCAACGTAGCTATTTTTCTGTTAAACGGTCGTGTACTCAGTGGATCGCAGCATGTACGCCCAACGAATCTTCATTATCGATATTGTCAAAAAACAACGTGCGAAATAGTACAAAATAACTGTAGGTTGTATAGAATGGCTAATCGTGATATTATCATGACTTTTATATCGTTTAATAAAAATGATATACGTTTGATGGTGTACCATTGAATCAAACGTTCATCCTCTGTTTCTGATCCACGTTCGAGAGAAAGAAGTTTATGTGGAAGAGGAGGAAAGGTTCTTGTGTAAATAAAAGACATATTTGGTAATAAGGATCTTGTTACAACAGTCATTTTGGTCTGCGTTACACAGTTCGCGCAGAAAAAGATTATATGTTGCAACAGGTCTTCCAAAATTAGTACGTTAGTGGGAGGATACTATTCGGAGGAAAAAGTTCTGTATGTTTTTCAGCAGGCCAGTGTTTGATGATAACGCGATTATTATAATGTACTTTTGCTGATCGGTGTTTCTGTCGTGATTGATCTCATCGACTGTTTTAATTAATATGGCTTCGTCTGGCACGTACAAGCCGGACAAAGGTATCTTACGTAGATATGAAAATCGATTGATATTACCAATATAGATTGTGAGATAAATTTAAATACAAATTATGTATATTTGTGACTCTTAACATTTCACGCCGATCATAAATTTGAAATATTTACATATTTGAACTTTATAAAGGTGTGTTTTTGTTTTAATTTAAAGACAATGAAATATATTCAATTCGAAGCCATAATTCCTTATCAAGGCAGTGTTTCAGCAGTATGATTTCATGTTTCGTCTTAATATGAATAGTTGTAAAGGCACGTCGAATACTTGGTAGCTTTCTTTGTTCCTGCTTTTTGAAAATCCTCCGAGCGAATGACTCATCATATGCATTGTAATTCTCTACGGTCATATCTCTTCTTGCTGTCCTCGATCAGTCATTCTCGTATGTGACTACGTGTATTATTCGTCTATGCCGGTGTGTTTGACATACATTTCTTTTACAAGTGAAGGGAATGAATGCAGAAGGCAGAAAAAATTTTCTCTTAGTTTTTCGTACGTAAGTGCCAAGGAATGACCGTGTGGAATTGCACACTGTGAGCAGATTTTAATGCATTAAAGGATTAAGAGTTTAAGTGATAAAAAGTTGAAAACAAACGACAGAATTTAGATGCATTATAAATGTATAATTTGCATCATTGCTTAGAATATTATTTATTGGTACTAGGCGAGAATATCCAGTATATTCAATAATATAACACTAAAATAATTCATCAAGACAAATCATTTTTTAATGTAAATTCTTGCACGTGTAGGTTCTCCACAAAATGAAAAAACTGATAAAACCGCATCTCTTCCAGACTTCATAGCAAGAAGTAAAATATAGATAACTGTACAGTTAACCTTTAAAGAAGAATCTGTCGAATTCAGGAATTCACTTAATTGAAATTTTTTTGTACACGAATATTTCTCATTCCTATATGCTTGAAAAAAACTCAAGCATTATGTAAACTCTGTAATTTTACCTTTATAAACACGGAAAAGGCACCGAATACATGCAACTATTAACTAATTTTTCAACAGTACAAGGAATTTGAAAAAAAAAATATTGAACTTTCTAAAAGATATTCAAATGTTACACCTTGTTAGATTCCCTTCTGCTACCAAGAAGTGAATGCTTATTAAGTCGCCGATATCTCTGATACTTGACGCGGCTTAAAATACAAATAATAATACTACTGCTTCGTATGCAGTATTTGACATTTAGTGGTGTCATATAAGTGACTAACGCAACAGAGTTATCCCTTCGAGTTTTCTCATGTTGTTAAAGTCCGACTCAGTGTACCATGACTTCTACAGTTGGTTCTCACGCTTTTCTCCGATTCCAAGTGCATAGCATTATGTATTCATTAAGCCGCACAAACATCGGAACGTACAGGATGTTTCAGGAAGGGAGTCGCATACCTTTAGGGCATGCAGTACTCGTAAAAATGAAAGGAATGTCTCTACTGTTCGCGGTCTGAATTCAGTTAAAGAAACCTCTGCATAAAAACATTAATTTGTCTATCAGATGGTAATTGTTTCACTTAGAAAAGCTAACATAATCTGTAGATAATATTAATCTAAATTTTAATGGGCCTGCCACGCGGAACGTACATGACCCCCTGTACATTACTTGTGCCTGAAGGCACGTTTGGATCGCAAAAGGTTAATAAAGACACTTCCTGAAACTAACGTTTATTAAGATACAAGCGATGATAGTGATCCATCACACTAGATTTGCTATCAGTCTGTCGTATGAGCAGGCCAAGGCGGGTTAATTCGATTACGAACATTTTTTTAGAGATCATTTAGTAATTATAACTTACAAGGGAACCACGTGGGATATTCTGCACTGATTTAAATAAAACTTTGCAGGTAGATCGGGGACATAGATGCTCAATAGTTTGAGAAATATTAAACGCTTTTATAATTATTTATTCATATGTACCGATGCTTTAAAATGTTTTTCGATGGGAATGCGTATAAAAAACTTTATTGGTATAAATATATAAAAATTGAACTATGCTTAAATACTATTGATTTAACAGGTTCACTGTTTTCTATCTTCCACATGTGGTTCAGAGAAAGTTTGATATTAATTCCATACATATTCATGTCTAAATTATTACTTGAATCACTGGAGGGTTTTACATTACAATTAAAATTGATTAGAGTACTGCGTGCGTGTTAGATCAATAATATATAATTAAGATTTTTATATACATTTGCATCGAAAACAAATTTTAAATCATTAATAAATACAAACTATTTCACAAAAGTTTACGCGATAATCAAGATTCGGTCACAAATTCCCGAACACCATATTTATTGTCAAGTATTTCTTGAACTATTGAGTGCCTGTGCAAACGGTCAAGTATGGATTTAATATATTCTAATCCCCGATCTACCTACGAAGTTTCATTGAAATAAATGCAGAAAAGATCCTATAGTTCCTTCGTTAGGAGTTTTGAAAAACATATGCACGTCTTTACGGTCAAGAGTTGATATTTGCATCAAAGTAGTAGGATATTACAATAGAACACTTGCTGCAGAAGTAACGAACAGAACTGTCTGTAACTCAACAAGTATTGACTTTAGAACATACGTTTACGAAGACTTCCTTGCTTATTTTAATGAGTACTGTATGTTTTAAAAATTTATAACCCTTGTTGAAGAACGTAGTGAAAATCGTCTGGTGTTGGATTCTTTCATTTATTCATATTATTATGCCTTGCTTCCTTTATTTATTAAACAATTTATTTACTATTTACTTTCACGCTATAAAATAATCTCTTTTGAACTGTAGTACGATACTACATAATTCGGCTGTTCCCATATAAGTGGCTATTTTCTCAGAGCGTACATATACTGTTTAATAAATAGTTCAGTCACAGTACTCTTTTGTATAATAGCCCCTCACGTAGAAAAACCTCGCCGAAAGTTTGTTCCGTTAAGCATGTTCCCGAGATAAAGCGTTAGACGAGATCGTATCGCGTTCCTTCTCTTATTGTTGACTCACGTTTTAAAAGTTTCTAACTTTTCTTGTTGAACATCCTTTATTATTCCTACAATGCAGTAATCATACATGTAAAAACCGTTTACACACATAGAAAAACCACGCTGTATGTTCGCCTCGTTAAGGATGCTGCCGAGATACACCGTTAGAGGAAATCGCATTACGTTTCTTCTCTTATTGCTCATTTACATTTTAATAGTTTCTAACTTTCCTTCTTGAATACCCTCTATCATTTGTACAATACAATAATCGTGTAAAACCTACCTGTTTAGGAAAATCACGACGCAAGTTTGCCCGGTTAACACGTCGACGGCCGCAAAGGTCACCAGTGACCGGTCCCTGAATTTTTGTCAATTAAATAACTAACAATTCTTATGCAATTTTGGACAATACTGATATTGTAATAATAATATAAAGTAACGCCTATACGTTTCAATAGTAAATGTTTTATTTCCTTTTCGAGTTATATTTAACACGTTGACTGCCGTGGGGGTCACCGGTGACCGGCGCCTCAAATTTTATTCCATTAAATAACTAGTAATTCTTATACAATCTTCAACATCATTGTTATAATAATAATAATATAAAGTAAGTACTATACGTTCAAATAATAAAATATTTTTCCCTTCACTATTTATACTTCGAAGAGTAGATTATCATGTGTCTGACTAGATATGACAGTTTCCACTGTGACATTCAACGCGTTAAAACTGGAGATTATAATAAGTTTGACCAGATACGGCAGTTTCCACTGTGGCATTCAGCGTGTTAAAGGATGCTCCTGATATGAAACGTTAAGGAAGGTCATGTTACATTTCTTCTCTTGTTGTTCTTTTATCTTTTAAAAGTATCTAACTTTTCTTCTTGAACGCTCTATATCATTTCTACGAAGCAATAATCACCCGTGTAAAAACTGCTTATAGGGAAAAAACACGAGTACGTTTGTCTAATTAAGGATGCTCCCGAGATAAAGTGTTTGAGTAGATACCGTTACGTTTCTTCTCTTACTCTTCTCTTACATTTTAATAGTTTCTAACTTTTCTTCCTGAATACCCTCTATCAGTCCCACAGTACAATGATTGTTCGTGTAAAGACTACTTATAGAGAAGAAACACGCCTAAGTTTGCCTGGTGAAGGATGCTCTCGAGATAAAGTGTTAGAGTAGGTAGCGTTACGTTTCTTCTCTTATTCTTCTCTTACATGTTAAAAGTTTCTAATTTTTCTTCCTGATTGCCCTCTATCAGTCCTACAACACAATAATTATTCGTGTAAAAACTACTTATGGAGAAGAAAGACGCGTAAGTTCGCTCGGTTAAAGATGCTCCCGAGGTGAAGCGTTAGAGGAGATCGCGTTACATTCCTTCTCTTATTGTTCTTGCACGCGTAGCGTTTCTGAACTGTGACTCATTTAGAATGTTTTTCAGTAGCGACCGGTTCTGCCGGTGAGAGACAGTCTCGCGATCGAAGGAGCTCGGTCATCCCTCGGTTGTTCTCCCGGCCGTCGGGCTCAGCCTCCTCCAATCTGGCCGATAACGAAGGATGGTAAGCTCCCGTTCGCCTGGCGTAAATGTCTCCTCACCCGCTAACAGCGTGGCTACATCGCGTGTCGTCGTGTCCGACAGTGACGTAGCTCGTGATGGTGACGCCATCTTACCGAGCACCCGCCAATCATATCGCTTGGTGGACCAGGGTGCTCGCGTGAACGGGCCTCCCGGTGCAATCGAATGGAGCCAGAGCGGTCCGCCCTCGCTTTCTATGTCGGTCGACCTGCATAATCTGGTCAACCCGAATCTTCAAGACTCCGGACACTATTCAGCCAGTCCAGAGCACGTCGATGCCGCCTCGTCTAACTGCGACGGTAAGGCTGTCAGACACGACGAAGAGGAGAGTTACGAAGGTTTCGGGTCGGTCGAAGGGGACGCCGATGACGGGGTCGATTCACCGGGTGGTAGCAGTTCTGCACCTTCGCCCACCGGCACCAATTCTCTCAGGTTAGTTCGTTGACTTTTCTATATACGTACGTACCGTGAGTTTATTGATCGTTTTACGGCGCGGTGGTGTCGATACTCGTTCGAAGGGACCGCGCGTTGTTTTGCGCGCGAATCATTTAAAGTTTCGCGTACTTCAGTTTCCGGTGCGATCGATAGAGGGTGCAGTTGACGCACAATGCGACATAGGAAAGTAATTAAGGGGGTATTCTGGTGTAGACAGGCAATATTAATGTCATCTTTTGGAATTTATTTTGCAGAAACGAATAATGCAACAACATTGGTGCTTTGTACACATGTTTATTTACATTTTAGCTATCTAAAGATTTCTTTTTTAATAAGCTGCTTACAATATTTTAAAAGTTATTAATATTCGCGTATTTCGTATTTAAAAAATTTTGTCTCAACGGCAGCACTGATTGGGCCTCTTCTGGTCGTCTGAAATAGAAAATTCATAGGTTATTTTAATCGCAATGAATGTGGTTATCGTCCCTACTAGGATAAATAATATACGAAAATATTTGATAAAATTGCGGCCTTGTAAAGTTTGATATTTGGAACTGAGATACAGAAACATCAATTTTGCATCTTCCGAGTGCTATAAAGACAAGAGTACGTGCAGTATTGACTTAAGCGTGATAGGAATGATAGCCTCATCTGTTGTGAGTATTTGTGTAAAAGCACAAGTCAATTGGTTGAACGGTTCTTGAGATATTAGTGCTGCCAGTTTGAAAAATGTCGTTTCGAGAAAAACACGTTTAAAGTAAATCCGGCCAGCGCGCTAATCCGTGTACCGTTTCCTTCAAACCTCTCTAATTTCGTTATTTTGTCAAATTTAAAAAAAAACACTTGGGGAACACATTTGAAATATGTAAAAATCCAAAAATCTATTTTTTCAAATTTCTAGACCAGAATGCCCCCTTAAAGGGTTCATAACAAAAACGGCCCTTCTCAGTTTTCTTTTTCTTTTCAGTTGAGTAAAAAAATACTCTAGCATCATTATTTTTTGTTCAATAGATATAAATTTTTTTTTTTTAACAAAATATTCATCATATTACACAGTTACTGTGGGTGTCATCTCCAATTATATCATGGAAGAACCGTATCCAATTAAATTATGAAGTTGTGAATTATTCATTTTATTCATGCGTTCGCCTCTGTGAGGGTGACCGGTCTCCGGCGCTTGAGATTTAATTTCATTAAAGAACTATTGATTTGGACAATATTCTGAACTAGTTTCACGTTGCAATGATAATATAGGAGCACATGCACATACTTAAACAGTTAAATATTTCTTCCCTTAATGATTTCGATTAAAAACAGCTATTTATGTTGTGTCTGGCTAGGACTGACTATTTTCACTGTCGCAGCCAGTGTCGCAGGGAGTTGAAGGTATAAATGTGGATGGGAAACTCTAAAAATAGGTTGATTGTAAATATATTTCTTTTTTTTTAAGAAAATACAAAGTCATAGTGATTTTTGTATTTGGAAATATATACTTTAAACTATTGAAACTACGATTATCATTACGGTCCTTATTGCGGGGTAGTTGACGTATTGATAATGAAAGACATTTTGGCGTTTGCATTAGGTATTTTGAATTTCACAGAATTTTTGGTTGTCGTTTAAGACATTTGTGTAAACATAATATATAAATTGTGCCGATAACGATGCTATTGTAGATAAGATAACTGTCTATGAAAAAATAAATAAGACTCCTAGAATGATTTCTAGAATCAGGCAGTATGAGAACATCGATTTTGAAAATTTGCCGAGTGTATGTGAACTTCACTGCTGGGAAGAGGAACTGGAAGTGAAAACGCACTTTTTTAACGACTCGTATCAACTGTTCAAATCGTGGATCTTGAATAGCGTGAAATCTTTCCCTGTTATGAATGAACGCTCAAATATTTGATGAAACAAAATGTAAATGATAAGATAGCGTTTTGACAAGAAAAATTGGACAATTAATTATACAGATAATTAGAATTTGAATATCGATAGTCGTTTATCGCGCTTTCGTAAATCTTGCCTCTGATTGTCTCAGTATTTATAAACCAAAGTGTTAAAATCTTTTACAAATATTATTCTATTATTTCTATTTTTGTAGTTTTTACGAAGTTTCGGTTCATCACTATTACTGCCCTGTGTAATATTTTTTGCATCATTCTGTATTCATAAAATTACCAAAACGGATGTTACATTGCTTTTATCATTTACTTTGTACGCATTTGTCTTACGAAACGTCGTACGCATTACGTTTTACATTACAAAGTTTAATACAGCACTCTCACATTATATATTAATATGATTCGAACAGATCTATTCCCACGATTAAATTAATGCTTCGCTTGGTTGTTCTTGATGCGTAAAAAACTTTCACGTGAAAAGAGAAAACAAAACTAAGCATCTTATTACCTTTAATACTTTCCGGAATGATTAATATAATCTCTCATATTTTCTTAAAAACTACCATGGTCGTTTTATGCTTCCTGCTGTACACGATTACATTTCGAACATTGGAAGTGTTCGATGATCGCGTTCTACATTGTGCATTGTATTTAAATACTCTCTGTAATTCCTATTCTTCGTTTCGCGTTGCTCTATTTATAAGGTCATGACTAATCCACGATGATTTATGCAAATATAAGAAACAGCATGTAGAATATGCACAATAGAAAACATAGCTTTAAACTTTTTGAAGAACAACATGAATATTTGATTATGCATAACTCATGATTATGTTATGTACAGTTAGTTGAAACGTTAAGGTTATTTATGCGCAGCATACATTCTTAAAGCTTCTCAGAAAGTTCACTGTTCGAAACAGTTATAGAGGATCACGTAGTTCAGTGACATACAGATCTGGAAAGTATCAAAAATTTTGAAAACTGTACAGATTAGAAACAGTATACATTCAATAAAAATATTGAAATATTATATGTGCAATGTTTCATTCAATTCTGATATGTATTAGATCGTTAAAAATTATTCAGAAACCTAATCCTCCAATTGTATTGAGTAGTGTAATTTTTATGCCACGAAAACCAATATTCCAAACAACATTTTTTTACGTAACTTTCTGTTCTATTGAATATTGTACACTAGTTATGTTATAATCAGAATTTTTGCTAAACTTGCTACTTTACAGTATTTTTTATTGTTTATTTTCTGAACAGGAATCCTAGGAGTCCGAATTCAACCATAGGAAGGCATTCTTGGTTGCGGACATCACTTAGGCGAACGCCACCCTGGTACGTTCCTATTTGTTTATAAAACTCTTCAGTAAACAGAGAAACTATTGAATTTTCGTGTAATTTCAAATTAAACGCTTTAGTAAGTGTTAAAGAATTTCATTACTTTATGATGTTCCCATATATTAAACTACTTCCAGTTATAGGTCATTGAACGCTTCTCAGCAACGATTGTAAGAATAAAAAAAGCATAGCACTCTTAAAGAAATTAAGTTGTCCTTGTAATCTATTCTGTGCCCTCAGCCACAAAAACCAAACAATATTTTTACATGAAACATTTTTTCGAATTTTCCATTGTTTACGAAATGATTACTATATGTACATTACAAATTTGTAGTCTTCTAATATCTATCTTCATATATTTATCGAAATATTAATCTAAACCATGATTATTCATTTATTCGTATACATTGTTGATATTCGTTTACTGCTTGTTCAAGGAGAATTAATTTAAAGAAAGCATTGGTATGATTAGAGCGAAAGTTAAATACACAAAATGAAATTTATCTGCAGCGTTATACCGGTTGACTTCTGATTTAATTTATTGCGCGAGAATTTCCGCTGATCAGAATGACGGAACAATGACGAGATTGGCGTGTGAAAAAGTGCGCCTGTGAAACCGCTCGATAAATTACGGACGTCTAGTCGTGTTAATAGACCGAAGAAGATAAGAAACTTGTTTAATTTCTGCAGGAAAGTATCTGCAGTTATCTACAAGAAACTCGTTAAATTTCCTTAGAAAAATGTCTAAACTTATCTGTACACTGTAAAGGAAGTCGTTACGAATAGAATGTGCGAAAAACACGTTGGGTCGTGCATACAATGCTTTTAGTTCTAGTATCACCGATTGCGTCAGAAGAATTTAAAAAACAAGATGTAGTACATGCAGCAGACTGCATTAATTTTATACTTAATCGTACTTGTACAATTGTTATGTCTCCAAATCATATAAGTAACTGCTTGTAAATAAACAAGTTGGAAGAGTTCCTGAAAATCATTTTTGAAATACATAATTATGTATAATTCGAGGTACTGTCACTTCACTTTAGTAGGAAGACTGTACCGTAAATAAGTCATTATGTATTGAAATTAAAAACTTATAAATAAGAAACGTAAATTGTTCGTTTATACGTTTATTAAGGTGATT
The DNA here is from genome assembly GCA_916610135.2 of Macropis europaea. NCBI lineage: Eukaryota > Metazoa > Arthropoda > Insecta > Hymenoptera > Melittidae > Macropis > Macropis europaea. The sequence continues at coordinate 14,520,445 of OU744345.1, read as the reverse complement.
GCGGTCTAAGGTGTTGTGACAAAATTGCATATAAATCTGAAAAAGTAAAAGTACGTCTTCACAATCAGTTCTTTTGTAAAATATTCTTGCTCAGTTTAATGTTTATTCAACCAGTACCTTTGTTCAGTTGAAAAGAGTTCTTAATGTACATTTTCATTATTTTTTGATTCATATAATCATTAAAATTTCAAGAGAACATAATTTTGAAGTTTACCTTTTTCAGGTTTATATGTAATTTTATCGCATCGTCTTAGGTGTGCCAATACATTTGTTCCGCACTGTATATTATTTGTAATATCGTTTTAAATGCAGGCTGTGCCCTCGCCAAACGTATCAGTACGTTATTTGATTCTCTTCTATAGTTACACGTAGCCTTTTACCGGTCCCGATCTAATTAAATATAACCGCGATTTTATAACAAATTTTGACCTTCGTCTACTACGGTTCATTTATAGAAATCACAATTTGGCTCTTTTTCAATTTAGACGTTTACGTCTTTGGCAAGTGAAGTACCTTGATGTAGTTTTATATAATTGTCAAACGTAGGCTTTAACATTAGTACGGATTTCTAAAAATATATACAAGATAGAGTGGAGAAGATAAGAACAAAAAGTTAAAAATACATTAAGAATAATTTAGTTTTGTTGTGTAACAGTATTCTAGCCAACTTTTCATTGTCATATTTTTTTTTCAGTTCCGGAAGGAAGAGACTTAGTTCCAATGCATTAGCCAGGTAAGAATAAATTATTTTTATCTTCTAAAGAAAGCATTTGTCGTACACGTTACACAACACGTTATATAAGGTTTTCAGTTTAACTGCTGACAGTACTTGTAAAAAATAACTACTTGTTATCGTACTCGAACAAAAATAAACGTATAAATGTTTCAACATTTTCTCTGTTCACGCAAGGAATTTTGCTTAAAGAAACACATAAAAGGTTTGCAAGAAAGGTATCTCCCTTTGCATGCCAATGAGATGACACCATAGGCTAACAGCAACGGCGGTGTAACTCAGCGCTAAAGAATTTGTAATTCGTTGGAAGGATCTTAGGGTGTCCTTATTCAGCTGATAATTTTTAAGCCGATTCTTTCACGACACGCAAAACGACATACTTTCTAAAGCGTGGGCTTTCCTGCCCGCACAAACTTCCACATCCCATTTCCTTTTACGCTTTTATAAATGCTTTGAATATATTTTACCTCGAGATCCGTATTTATCTGCTTACGACATTTCGGTATATCTTTTTCTACCACAGTTACAGTTTCAATACTAATGCCGTTTGCGATTTAAATATTGTACATTTATAAAAATACAGTCTATAGCTTCTGAAATTCATACAATATTTTATTTTGTATTTAAAAGATTCTGTGTAAAATTTTGATATTTTATCAAGTATTATCATACATTGCTTGAATTAGTAATTAGTATCCTTTGTTGTTTTTCAGTCAATTGTATCGAAGCGGTAGTTTTAATAGCTCTGGCAGGGGTTCCAACTGTGATCCAGCGGACGATATGTACAGTGATGTTTCCATCGAGGATGACGTCCACTTCATTGATCTCAATCATAGAGTAAGTAAATTTTTATTGTTTTTTTTTTTGCGCTGTTGTATGTGGTATAAGGTATTGTCCGACAAGTTAGTTTTGGGGCTTAAACGCGTGAAATAAACATAATATACTACAGTGGCAAGAGATAATTGACACATTTAGTAGTTAACTATTACGTCGTTGCATAATGTCGATTGTTCGCTCTGTCTGGCTCGAGCTATTTTTTAACCTGTCAGATTTGAGATAATGGTTTTTCTTTTGGTAATATTTCAATTTGCGACTTTCGCTCTACAGTAATCTCAATTTACTTGGAACAGATTAATTTTGTTTTCTAGCAATCCCTTCGTATGAGTTTAAACTTGGACGAAGCATTGTTACAGCACACGTTGTTTTTAAACCTTCAAATAATTTTCTGCTTTAGAAAATAATCTTAAGAAATTCTTTACTAGTATAAATAAACCAGTTTCTCACAATCAGACATGTGTCGAAGTAAATGAATTACATATAAATTAAAAATCTTTTTTTGAAGATGAGTTATGATCACTACAGGTTTGTGATATAAAAACGACATTCATAATGCAATAACCTAATAGCATTCTCTATCAAGAATCATTCTTTTAGCAGTAGTATTCCGCTGTATCATGCCAACCAAATATTCGTCAGGGGATGCGTCATCCGCACTGAAGATTTGTCACTGTTTAAAACGTCCCGCCTACGTATCTCAAGGCTAAACTGTCGTACTGTACAAATGTATGATAGACCACATGCATGAAGTTGATCTATCGTTGCCAACATCGATATCAACTCATTCCTGAATATTATCAGTAAAATTCACATGTAAGAAACAACATTTAACCCATTTAGCGTTATATTACAACAAAATTACTACTCGTGCAATGCGAAAGTATAATGTCCTTCGTAGAAAGTATACTTTCGTTTGTAAAAGGAAGAAGATTTCATAAATTGCCAAGAACGTAGATGTGTGCTAATTCACCTTGCCGGTCCCCGCCTCGTTCAGGATCCTCTACCGAAAGCCATACAGACAGCGTTAGGTTTCACCAACAACATCCTCATCCTCATCCTCCTCCACCTCCTAATCCTTACGCGTACTATCCGCCGCCTTATCCACCTTTAAATCCCTATGGTCCTTACTCACCTTATCATCCAGGCGCGTATTATTCACCGCCTTATTGCAACGATGTAGTGCAAGAACCGAAAGGTTCGATCTCTTGGATCAGCACTATTTTGTTAGCTCTTCTGATGCTGTGCATCGTTAGCATCGTTTTCTACCGGTCCCTCTCGCGCGATACTCGGCGAAGATTAAACGCTAGACTGCCCACCTTAATGCAGCCAGCACAGGTAAATGTAGCTTCCGGTTATATTGCGCATTTACCGCTTATTTTTATTGCTATTCCTTCCCACTGACGGTAAACGTATTGGATTGATACACATGAAATGTCGGATTTCCTTTCAATAGTGGTATTACTGCTTCTGTCATATTATTTATTATTATCTAACTTTATATGTAGTTTCTTTGCATCGCATTAGAACTGCCTTCTATCCAGATAGTTCTTTAAAGAGTGTGATTCGTTATATACGGTGGTGTAAAAAATGAAAGCTTTATTGGAAGAGAACCCTTGTCAAATATTAAAAGATCTCGCTGTAAGAGTGAGTATTTATCAGTTATAATAGGTCATGTTTCAACAATTGCTAAAGTTAAGCAAATTGCAAAATACGTACCAGATGATTTAATTTGCAGAAATAAGTCGGAACGATTGAATGTGATTATCACTTTCAATGAACAGTAGAGTTCATCCCAAGAAAACTTTGTTAACAATAACAGGAAAATGTTGCCAATATATTGAAGATATCCATTAAAGTTAAAAAATTCAGCGACCAGAATTGGTTGGTCGTTATGATCCAATTAAAACACAATAATAAAACTGAATCAATTCAATGGTGAAATATCAGCTCGATTTCCTTATTTTCCAGATTTGCTACCTATAGATTACCGTTTCATCGATCATTAAAACCGTTCTTTAAAAGATGACATTAAAACATCTGTAAAGGATTTCATCGACTCCAGACACACATAGAATTTTGCCAAAATATTATGATCTATATCTTCGTTGGAATATCGTTGAGATAAACTAACCATTTTTTCAAAAACTGTAAAATTTCAATTATTCAGTAGAAAATCCGACATTTCATAGACGTCAGCCAGACAACTTGTCTAATCCGTTCAGACAAAGCATTCATATGGACTGAGCATCTTTTCCTTGACCTAAACGACCATTAAATTTGCACTCACGTTTAAAAGACGAAGACCAACGAACAGACGCTATATGATCGCTATCACGTGCGTGCATTTTAGTGCTTGGAATGAATTTTAAGCGTCTGGTAAATAGAGAGCACAAACGTTTCCCATATATCTAGGATTAGAATCGTGGGGAGAGAGTCGTTTAAAAGCATAAAATTCCAAGCGATTTCCCGAGCGGCAGCCCCTAAAACGGTCGTATTTCTGAACCTGTAGACCGCGAAGAGAAAAAGGGACGCGATACAGAATTATCCTGCAGAATTTATTCGATATTCTGACGTAACCCGTCGACTCGACAGAGTTGACTTTACTTTGTGCGAAGGATGCGAAGATTTTCATTCCGCCTCGTCGATGGGCAACGCGTCCATGAAACATGCAAATTCGGCACGTGAACGAAACGACGGCGTCATAGAAATTTCATCGGAAAGAGCCAATGCATCCACCGGTACGTCAGACACGTCTGTGAACGAAGTTGTTCGAAGGATGCCTTTTTGATGTGTCCATGTCCATACCGAATGCACCAGAAATCGAACGACGCATAAGATATGCAGACTCACCTTCATTCGGCTCATGTTTATGCATATAGGATTATAAATTTAAAACGACAAGGAAGTAACGGAAAGCAGTAATTACGATAACTCACGCAAGCAATTGCATAATAATGAATCGCTGAATGAATTACGTAAAAGTAAGGTAACCCGTTTAGTAAGACGTTTACAATTACGTGCAACACGTGTCGATTATCTTGTCTTATAGAATGATGTATTTATTACAGATTTAATTGCGTTTGTTAATGAAGATTGATAGAATTCTTGTGCTCGTGAACGGAATGGGTCAGTGCATAGAACTTTCGAGCTTCATCGATTTTACGCGTGACGAAACGGACTTTCGAGCTTTATTGATTCTATGTGTAGTTACTAGAAGTAACCATTGTTTTCATCGCAATACCGTAGGGTAGAAGTGAGAGCGACCGTGATTTCGCGTGTGTTCCATTTATGCATATATTTTTATACTGTAAACGAAGACGCAGAATTTGTAAGCAATTTTATTATAAAAATCAATTATCCTATGAGAAGTGCAGTGTCAATAAAATATAGAAACCTTTATCCGGATGTTTTGTTAAATCGTATTTATGGTCGAGCGTTTCTTTTCGAAATAAGTGTGGTGTATAATTAATAATTGTTAATAAATTTCAAAGTGTAACGCTTTATGCATTTGAAGCATTTATTTGTAGTTCATGTTTGAGTCATGGTCAAAGAATATAAGCACTTGCACTGAAATGTAGAAATAAAAAAAATTATTTAGCTATTAATTACATACACTTTTCTCATTTATTTATGTAACCAGCCAAGCATTCGAATGCTCATAATCCGGATAAAAAGGATCTATTGTATATCATCATTAAGATTTAATTATTAATATTATTATTATGCATTTAGATAGAATTTTCGTTTTTTAATACGTTAGTGATTACATACTTTATTTCCTCTTTTGATTTAAAATTCTGTCTTTACAACATAGCCTCGGATTATTAAACCCACAATTATATAGATATCAAAACGTCATGGTTTATAATCTTCATTAGCAATTTTCGTAAGAAATTGGTTTATCATGTAATTTCACGTGCACGGTTATATAATTCTCACACGATTTTACATTGTCCATGAATACATGTATTTTCTCTTATCCTTGCCTAATGCATTCGTCCATTGTACTAATTTTTCAAGTCTATAAAAATCTAAAAATTGTTTTACAGTATTCATAGAGTAGTTCAAGAAAAAAACAAATTAGATAGAAGTAATGAAGTGGCGAACGTCAATGCTAGCTAACTAGTTTATTTTTTATTTTATCAGATTATATTTTCAAATAAAGTCACGCTATAGATTTTATTTATTGAAAAAAAACAAATGCAAATGAAAGTAATTCAAAAGTACGATCGTTATGAGAGGCATCAAATTAATGAGTTGTAATGTAAATTTCAGTTAACAAAATTCTTTGTATACACGTGAGGAGAGAATCAAAATTATTCATTTGCCGTAAACGGTATCCAAATTTCAAGGAGACAAAGCATGACATGCGCCAAATTACAATCCCGAGGATTCCTTGGATGGAGAGGTTGGCCTTTTCTTAACTTTTTGCTAATTTTCGCTGTGATCGGTTATCTCGGATTTAGTGTCTACAAGAAATGGAAATCCTCGTCCACCGCTGCATGACTCCAAAAGAAGAATAATGTAAAACATTTTTACGCTTGACGTCATCATTTTTACTCGACACGGTACTTTACATAATTTCATTCTAACAAATTTAGTAGATTATCATATTTCAATAATTTATGAATGTCCACATTTCGCTTCGTTTCTTTTTAACTGCTACGATGCAGAAAAATTTCATTTTTACATGAACTAAACTAATTTAAGAACGGTGTTAGTCCCGCTTAATGTCACGCTGTTCATGTGTAGTATTTTCGATAACGCACCAAGCATACGTTGTAAAATGATCAGGGGCGTGTATCGACACTTGATATGTAATAGTGCTCTCATATTATACACATGCACGATTCATTAACGACACTGAAATCATGTATTCTTGTCGTATTAATATTACACTTTAAAAAAATATTATTGAATAGCTTTATATTCCCTCTTGTGCTACCATTTTTTGACAAATTTCGCTCATGATACTATACATATAATACTTAAAAAAATTTCCAATTTTAGAATTTTTTTATAAATCCCATTTCATTACCCATATTAAATGGTAAACAGAGTATGCAATAAAAATAACACAACGTATTACGTAATTTTACGAGCTAATCTAAAAACTCAAGGTCACCTGGATTACTTAATGAACATAAAAGATTAAAATTTTCTTCCTGTTTGTTGTCCAAAACAAATATAAATAGTTTCGTATATAACATTGTTATCTATTTATCCGAAATGCCTAAAAATCGTGCGGAGTGTTACGATGAACACCCTGTATAATTCGTAGCACATGTACACGTCAGAAGTCAGAAGAGGATAAATACCTCCGATAAGATCTGATAGCATCAGTAAAAAAAAACTATGAAAGCTAGTGACGTTATCGATTATAAGTTTTACAATTAGAATCTATATTTACTTTCCATTGAACTCCAAAACGCGTATCGTTTTCGCCAAATACAGCGTGACAGCGAACGCGTTAATGACGATACCATAACGGAGCGATTCGGTGCTTTGTATGCGTCTTTTACTCCTCGCCTTTTAGACGCAGCGAAACAAGAGATTGAAAGGAGCTTACGGGACACGTGAAAGAACCTAACATATCGCGGAACGAATGGTTTCTCCGCTCTTTAACTGGATTTCTAAAGCATGCGTAGGGGTAGTCGCGAGAAACTCTGTTCAATATAACGTGTCCACGCACGATATATGCGGGTTCCGCGGCGGCGGAGTTAGTCGATACGTAGTATGGAGTGCACAAATAGCCTCTCGACAACACCCAGCACACAGTGGGCGATTGAGACGAACGATTATATTCGAAGAGCGTTCGAAGAAACGGAAGTGCGCGTAGTGCCGTGGCCGTCTCCTCGGTGCATCCTCGACGTCCACGCGTTTCGTCGTCTCGTACGTGGACGCGGTGAATTTCGAGGTTAGGTTCAAGACAGGGAAGTGTATGCGAGCATGGACGTGGAGCCGGCGTGCCTGCACGTCGTTCTAACGGAATAGGCCCGGGTGTCGGATCAGCCGAAGAGGATGACGAGTCCACCTGCGACGGGCGTGACGTGAGAGATCACGAATCAGAATGGATTCGAGCGTTTTGGATGAGACGGACACGAGCGCGGTCGAACGTTCCGATCGCGATAACCGATTAAGTTCCGGGGAGGGACAGTCTCCTGGACCTGGTGCTGGTCTCGAGTACGACCTCTGGGAAGGCCAATTTCAATTTGTCGGACAGCCGTCCTCGCGCGGCAGCCGACTACCTCGTCGTCGTGGTCCTCGGCTTAGCGAGCAAGTAAGACCCTGTGACGAATCGCGGGATTCTTACTTTATACAGGGTGTCTCGTAGGTTTCCGTAGAAATATTGTTGAATGGGCCACTCTACGTCTAAAAATAAGACGAAACTGTTGTATGAATGTGTTTCGAAGTACAACGGCGTTTAGGAAGTTATAACTGGACCACGAATGTTTACGCATGTATTAAGAATGCGAAATATACTGGGTGTGTCGGGATGAGTAGTACAACCGAGTCTGAGGTGATTCTGGATGAAGAAACGAAACGAAAATGTAGAATCTTTTTTGTATGAGGCTCCGCTTACGAAAAAATTAAGTTTAGAAGCTCTCCCAATCTTCTGTGCGGAAGATTTGTGAGCGTGTTTATTAAATACCTGCACCGGTCGAGGTAATATTATGACAGCTTATAAAAGCCTGCAGCTCTGAAGGGATTAACTTCAGTTAACTAAGCTTAAATATCTTCTGAATACAGATGTACTTAAATTTATTGCATTGTTTTTTGTTGTATGTTTTAACTATTAGCATATTATTGAATATATTAAACTGATTCTGTACTAAAAGACACAATACACAAGCATTCAATGACTTATGTGACAACAGTGACGATATTTTCCACAATTTGTACATTAACATAACTGCTAATTTTTAGGATGATATCGAATCAATATAATGCAGTCAAGAATAAAATAGTAAGTAATTAATACAATGAAAAAATGAATACAGTATAAATACATTTAATTTAGTACACGCGTACATTTCGAATTTGCCATCTTACAATTAGTGAACTAAACCTAACCATTTAAGAGCTGCGAACTTTTTCAAGTGCTCATAATATCACTACCATCCGTGCGGAGAACGCTTATAGGCGTTCAAACAGTGTACTTAATAAATACGTTTACCAATCTTCCGCACGGGAGATAAGGAAAACTTTAGAGCTGAGTTTTTCCGAAAACGGAGCATCGTACAAAAAATGTTATGATTGTACATGTTCATTTAACTAAATAATATCATTTTATGCGTATATTATGTGCTGCAGTAATGCCCGAGTATATATGAGCATTCTATCAAATAAGCAACGGTGTATTTATCAACACTATTATTAGACAATTAGTCAAAGTTATGATATAGTATTGTTCAGGCATGAGTATTTTAAAATACACCGCCACGCGCGGATAGGTATGAAATTGGAATGCCGAAAAATCGATTATTATTGTAATCGATTAGAAAAGAACTGATATACTCTGACTGAGTTGATAATGGCCGAGTAGATAAATCCAGTAGCGAAAATGAAAATTCGAACGTATCATAGAACGGTGAAATATACCTTTTCTCCGGTTTTTATTTCGAGGAAAATGCCACAGGCGCTCGAATCAAGGACAGTAAATTTTAGTTGCAAACTTAAGTGTCACTAAATGTATCCAACCGATGGAAAATTCAATGTAGGACTAATAAAATTGTTTTACATAAGTGGAAATCAGAAAGTGGAAGTGCATAGCGTGTTAATTTTCCATATATTTTGTAGTTACGCAAACTTCTCTTTTAGTAATAACTTACAAAAATGTTCGACTTATGATATAAGTTAAGAATAATATTTAATTATTATTCAGACTTGTATAAAGAAAGAATAACATTATGTTTATTATATGAAATATCAGTATAAGTTTTACGGTGCGTGTATACTTAGGATGGGTGTTTCACCGTTTGAGGCAGTGATGCTCATCGAATCCGTGGTACGAGTTAATTATAGACTTATAAACAATCTATTGAAAGACATACAACCCTAAAAAGTCACATTTTAAAAGTATAATGAAAATTGTAAACAGCCGTATTTCAAAGTTCATGCATAGAAATAAGTTCAACGTCACTTGTATAAATACATTAATGGAACTTTCTGATGGTGGTTGAGAACCACTGGTTTAAAAGCTAGGGAATGTGAAGTCGCACGTGTGCGGTGTTTTAAACAGAAAGTTATCGTCTGCACGTTCACCGATGCTTTCTTTGTACTTTTCTGTTAGACTTCATGAAAAGTATTGTTTCGATACATCTAAACTCACTATTTTATCATGTCAGAAAGTAGAAAATACACCCAGAGTTATAAAAATATGTACTCTTTTTCAGGTGCAAATGATTCAAGAACAAATGCATGCGTTGGTAGATACCCAATCAGTCGGAGAAGAACGATATGTTAGAGCAAAGCAAGAAAATGCGACATTGCAGGCCAGGATATTAATGCTAGAAGAAGCTGCCAAAGATGCCGAAACTAGGGCCGAGGAGAGGCTTCAGGTGACCCAAATTAATCACCTAATTCCATGTACATACTTAGATTGTTTTTATTTCCTTCCTTGCAAATTTGTAACATTACGAGACTTTCCGTTATAGTATATTTTCACTGACGTATAATTGTATTACGAAGTAAATATGCACATAATGCTTTAAACATCATAATCTTATTATTTCAGGCGGAGCAACGAAGGCACAGAGAATGGGCGAGCCGTTTGGAGCGCGAACGACAATTACAACTGGAGAATTATGCTATCAAATTACAAGCGATAGAGTTAGAAGGGACCAGTTTGAGGGACGAAATAGCAAGGCTACGTGAACAACTGGAAAAAGCTAAAGCGGAGAAAAGTCGATTAGAAAATGACCTTGAAGAGGCTAGAATGGAGATAGAGACTGCACGCGAAAACGAGCGTCAAGCGATAGGCCGGGCTAATGAAACTCACTATCAACTTGAAGCGGCTAGAGAAGAACTCTCGATGAGAGTAGTGGACCAACAAAGGGTAGAAGAATTAATGCAACAAGTGGCACAACTTCGGGCTTGTAATAAAAGTATGTTTCAAGTTGAAACATATCGTTAGAATAAATCGTAGTGATTTCATTGAAATATTTATCTTTCTTTTTCGTGTAAGGTCTGGAAGAATCACGGGACGAATTGCAAGCTGCGGCGGCTCTGCAGGCAGGCCGTGAACTGTTAATGTTAAACCCCTGTAATAATACTGCTGAAAAAGGACCTAGTCTTGCTGTAGAATTAGCTGGCATGAATCAAGATCAAGTATGTCATAGTTATTTCTATTTTTGTAACAATTGTACTTAGTGTATAATCATCATTTTATATTTTATACTTCATTGTTTGAATTTCTTTCATAGATGGACGGTCAGATTCCTGGGAATTATGGAGAACCTCCTTGTAGTATATCTGAAGTATGTATTAAACTGCTAATATTATATGTACTTAAATCGTCCGACATATTTTTGAGTTAACTGTTATTTCTTACAGATGAAACAAGCTTTAAAGGAACAACAAGAGGTCAATACGCAATTAAGGGCATACATCGAGGGAATCTTATTAAATATAGTTGACAATTATCCTCAATTGTTAGAAGTGAAGCAAGCGCACTGAACTATTACATAAATAGTCAGTTATTAAATTTAATGTTAATTGTTTGAGGCAGTTGTACATTACACTTCTTTGTTGGAACTTTTACTTATACGTTTATAAGAACAATTTTCTCATAATTGTACACGAATATTATGCAGGATACCACATTTTAATCTAACCACGTGATTATTTCCGAAACTATTAGTGATATCAAAGAATGTTTTGGAGATATTCGCATGCGTCGATTATAGGATACCCTTTATAGGAAAGCAATTGCCGTCCATGCAAACTTAAAATTCTAATAATGTATTACAATCGTTAAACTGAAGTTTTCACTGCCATTGTTATTTCAATTATACATTTTTTATACTGCAGGCAGTGGACAAATTAAAAAATTAAAATAGGAAGTAGGTAAAAACGCGTGAAATTTAATTACAAAGTTTACAATAAATATTGAAAGCTGGAAGAGAGGCGTCTTATAATGTTACCTTCATAGAGATATTTTCGAATTTTCAACGACAATTAATACATATTACAATTTGTAACTTATTCCGTATAAAATCAAAAATTTTCTTCTTACAAGAAAATAAATTAATAAAAGGACTTAAAAGTTCTAGGGAAGAGAAAATATGTATAGCTGCATTCTCTATCACAAAAATTGTGACATAACAAAATGTACCTACGGAATTTAATACTTAAATGTTTTCATTCATAGTTTACAGTATACCCTAGAAATTTATACTGAATGATACTGAAAGTGTAATTAAATAATTATATTTTATTACCTATAATTTCATCCTATTTATAAATCCCATACTGTATTATTAATTTTGAAAAGGAAGAATGAAAAACCTTGTGTTAAGTAAAATTCTTATAATTTTTATGTGCTTAAGATTTTATACTAGATTCTTGATTTACGGTATTGTCTATAGTTTTAAAATTCACATTTAAAAAATATTATTCAAAATCCCATTAAAAATGTTATTATCCGATCCAAATTTTTGTGTGCCTTAAAAAGCGCATGATAAAAAAACGTTCTGCGCATCCGGAATAACAAAACAAGTAAAGATAAATTTGGAAACAAATATTTACGTATTTCTTCTATACAAAAAGTTTTCGTGTGCTACGTGCACGCATAAGAATAATTTACACTTACTGCATGTACATATTTATTTGAAAATTCGATACTCTGCTGTGTACGCACGTGTGTTGTAGCATGGGGCACAGTATCGGTGTCAATCTAATGCGCAGGCGCTGAAGGTGCTGTTATCAGGTGATAGGCTGATCTCAGAACAATACTGTGTCAGCTGTCATCTTTGTCGGTAGTGTTTTAAATAATTTTTTTAACTTAAAACGTGACACTGAAACATGATGTCAGAAAAAGATCATGCACCACTTAGCGCTGCTTGTGTGCGTTCCCTTAATGATAAACTTTATGAAAAACGGAAAGCAGCCGCATTGGAAATCGAAAAGTGAGGTTACACATTTTGTTTACTGTTCTCGTTTACTCACACTGGTTTTACTTATCCATGTTTGTTACGTGTACTCTGTTTCAGAATGGTAAAAGAATTTGCTGCACATAATAATACTGTACAGATTAAACGACTGTTAAAAGTCCTGGGTCAAGATCTTGCCACTTCACAAAATCCACACACCCGAAAGGGTGGTTTAATAGGCTTGGCAGCGATAGCAGTAGGTCTGGGAAAAGATACCGGTCAATATATAGAAGATTTAATTCATCCTATTTTAGCTTGTTTCTGTGATTCCGATTTACGTGTCAGATATTATGCTTGCGAAAGTTTATACAATGTAGTGAAAGTAGCAAGAGGTGCTGTACTGCCACAATTTACAGATATTTTTGCAGCGCTTAGTAAATTAGCGTGCGACTCTGAACAAAATGTAAAAATTGCTACTGAGTTACTTGATAGACTTATGAAGGTAATTAAATTTCTTAGAATATGATAGAAAGTATGATACTTTATATAACATAAAGGTATTTCTTCTAAGTATAATTGTAGGATATCGTAACAGAAAGTGGTCTGTTTAATTTAGTCGGATTTATGCCATTATTGAGGGAACGCATTTATACCAAAAATCCATTTGGTAGGCAATTTATAATAGCGTGGGTGTCTGTCCTAGATGCAGTTCCTAACATGGACTTCATCATATTTCTACCTGAAATTCTTGATGGTTTATTTAGAATATTAGAGGATCCGATACTAGAAATTAAGAAAGTTACAGATACAGTTCTTGTTGAATTTTTACGAAGCATAAAAGCTAATCCTGAAAGAGTAGATTTTCCTGGAATGATAAATATCTTAATTACACATGCAAAAAGTTCAGATGAATTATTGCAATTAACAGCAATTACATGGATCAAGGAATTTGTGCATTTGTCAGGACCTCTTATGCTGCCTTATATGTCTGGAATTCTTATAGCAGTTTTACCTTGCTTAGCATATGATGGGGATACTAGAAAAAGTATCAAAGAAACTGCAATGCAGGTGAACACAAATTTAATGAAACTGATAACTATGGAAAATACGCAAGTTGTAAGTAATACCTGTGAAGCTGGTGCCAAATCACAAGAAGGTAAATTAGGATCTATTAAATTACTTAAAAAAGTTATAACCTACTTTTAAAAAATAATAATGATAAAATTATTCTTTTTTTTTTAGATAGCCAAAGTTGTTCTTTAGCTGAAAGTTTAGATTTAGCTAGTGTTGTTGAAGTGCTAACGAAGCACTTAATGTATATGTCTGTCCAGACTAAAGTTGCTGTTTTAAAGTGGATTCATCATTTGTTCACAAACATTCCACATAAAATGTTTAATCATATTGAAGATTTGTTCCCAATTTTAATGAAGTCTTTAAGTGATAACTCTGACGAAGTAGTGCAACAAACATTGGTTGTAATGGCTGAAATAATTAGTTCAAAGTCGCCTGAAGCCGCTACTACAGACACAAGTGCAAAAATGCAAAATAAGTATTTTACCAAATTTATTGTGAATTTATTAAGACTTTTCTCAACAGACAGACATTTATTAGAAGAAAGGGGTGCTTTTATTATCAGAGAATTATGTGTGTTATTGAGTGCTGAAGATATTTATAAAACATTAGCAAAAATATTATTAGAGGAAACAAATTTAAGTTTTGCATGTACAATGATACAAACTTTAAATGTTATATTGTTAACAAGTTCAGAATTATTTGACTTGCGGAACAAACTTAAAGACTTAGATTCTTTAGTGAGTACTCTTATATATACTTTATACTTTTAATTATTCTTTTATTTACATGTATTATTGCAGGAAAGTTGCGAATTATTCAAATGTCTGTATGTATCTTGGTGCCACAATCCAGTTGCAACTGTAGCGTTATGCCTTTTATCTCAACTTTATGGCCATGCTTGCAATCTTATCAAATCATTGTATCCTTTACTATTGCATTAACTTTCTTACTTTAGGTTTTTGTAATATTAATCTCATATGTCTCTTAACTGAAAATATGTACAGTGAAAATATAGAAGTCACTGTAGAATTTCTCACAGAAATAGACAAACTAGTACAATTGATCGAATCTCCAATATTTACATGTATGTATATCAAGTTATTTTTTACTGAAATTAAACTATATTTACAGAAGAATAATATATTTCAGATTTGAGATTACAACTTCTTGAAAGGGAACAAAATGATGCTTTGGTGTATGCACTTTATGGTTTACTCATGATACTTCCCCAAAGTGAAGCATATTCAACATTACAAAGACGTTTAGCAGCAATTCCTCCAACAACAAAGTCGATACAAAAACCTGCGACGAACTCGAAATCATATAAGGATACGTTTGATTTTCCTGAATTGTTGGAACACTTTCATAGTATTCAGGAACAACATAAACAACAGAAACGAAAACAACGATTAACAAGTTTAACGGGAAAAAATACAAGTCACGCGGAAGTGTAAATACTGTTTCTAATTTTTAACTTTAGGTGAATATAAATAATAATTTATATAAAAGTGATATATACATAGCTTTATACTTTTTATACTTACATAAAAAAAGCTATGTATCTATCGCTTCTTTTATCACAACTTTATCGCTACAAATTAATACTACAGATTAAATAATTACTTAAAGTATTTAATAAAAATGAAATATTATAAATAAATTAATTGTCAAAACATTACATGTACAATAAGATATTTCTTTTATTATATGAAATGATTATACTAGGGGCGCACAGATTAGATCGATTAGAATTGTTTCTCCAAATTCATCGTTTACTAATTGTAAGACGCAACACATGGATAGGTCGTATTATAATTTTTATTTCTGGTCCCGTTACTTTGATAAATGATACTACACTGCACTCACTTCATAAAAAATGAGGCAGTAATAGATATAAAAGAGAAGTAGTATTCCTTCCATGTTTTGTGCCTTAGTGTATGAGATTTCATGTGATACATCCCTCACGGGCATGATCTGTGTATCCCTATAACAGCAAGTTATTAAATTTACATACCTCAACCGGTATAACTGATATATATAATCAATCTTATAATTAATATTTATTGGCCTTACACATACATTAGAAATACGTAAAAGCATAACATGAACAGATCAACATATCTATTTACAATACACTGAAGTTTTTTTTTGCATAATTAAAAAAGGATTTATATTTTCTACATTGCACAATTCGTTTCGATAAATTCTTCCATTTGCGAACATTATACCGAAAACTGATTAAAAGATTGGTTAAAAATAATAGATATCATTAGACGTTTTGTCGAGAATTATACTTTGTGGGGGAACTGGAATTATGATTGTCTCCTTAAGTGAAACAATTTATCTAACTATACTACATATTATTCCTGTTTTTATATAATTCATCTGTCAGATATACTGTACATACTTCAGTCAGTCTTATTCTCATAACTGCAACGAAAATAGGAAAAATTAGAAACTGTACTGCTAAAGCGAGGTGTATTCAGAATCGTCTGTGTCCTCTAAACCATCGAGTGTAGACAAACGATTAAGTTGATCTATAAGCCGTCCATTTCTATACAGGATCATTGTAATACGTTCTTGCATAACGCAAATGTTTTTCCATTTCTTTGTACTTTCTTGAGCAGGCAAATTCGTCTTCTCAATAGTTTTCAATTTTCCTGGAAGTCTGTCTATCGAATGTAAAAAGTTTTCATGACGTTCTTTACTTTCTTGAGATAAACGATACGAATACGTCTCTAATACATGCTCATAATTATCTACGTCCTTATACAAAATTTGAGTTTGTAGGAAGACTGTTTGTGCCATTTTATACCAATCAGCAACACATTCAGATCGGCCCATCATTGACGGTATACAAAACGTCTCAAGCAGGTTCTTTATCCTCTGTCCTGTTTCTGTCACCTGAAAATGAACACAGTAAAGTTAATAGTAAACGAAATATTTTGTATATTCTTTGTACTGCTTTTTTTTGTATAAATAGAATTACTTGTTTTCTTCTAAATACCTTTATTCGTTCTAGCACATGAAATTGCTCATCATTATATGTAAGACTGCGTGTAGCTCTATCTCTTAATAAATGCTGCCAGCCATCTCGTAAACGATCAACTAGAGTTGCTGCTTTCTGAGTTGCTTTATTGGACCATGGACACCATAATCCTCTAACAATATTGTCCCATTCACCACGTAAACTACCTTCTTTTACATATCTGTGTACAGTAATAAATATATATATTTGATTAAAAATAAACAGTCTTCTTTTTATTTACAGTGAAAAAATAGTTATGATGTAAATGTACATAATAATCTAAATTTGTCACCTTTGATGAAGCTGTACCACTGCAGGAGCTAGTTCAGTAAGAAGTTCTTTACTCTTCAAATCTAGTTCCTTTTTCCAACTTTTTATTTCTAAACTATTTTGAATACCAAACTTCCTTGAAATTTGTCGAGCAAGATTTTCACTTCTTTCTACTGCTATTGCTGTATCCTCTATAGCTTTGGTGAATTCCTTCGAATGTTGACATTTTTCTAATAATTTTGTAAGTTCTGCTGAGACAAGTCCACTAAATGCCTCTATCGCATTCTGTGATAACTTACTACACAATACTAGCTTATCAATTCTTCGTTTACAAACATATCCAATTGAACAAGCAACCTTTGCTTGACTTGCATCATTTTCTACAGATACTAAATTTGCAAATACAGGAAATTTTGGCAGTTCTGCATCCATTGGTAAAGTAACATTATTATTCTCTTTGGAAAATAACATGAGTGGTTTATCTTCAGATGTATTTGGATAACCTTTCCCAGGAGTAGATTCTTCCACAAAGCTTGTTAAAAATGCATCTCCAAAAAGAAGTATCTGAGCATGTGGTGCAATGTCAGTTTGATCTTGTATGTGTACTTGAAGAGCTGTCAATTTTTCTTCAGGATATAAGAACACTTTTATTAAGCTGCCTTTGTGAACATTAAATATATGTACACGTTTTCTACAAAGAGTATCCGTAACTTCTGTGAAAAATCGTTCGAAACTCCATATCTTTTGAGGATCAACTTCCAATAAGCCAGCTAATAATGGAGTTACAATTTTTTTTAAACCAACGCTCAGTTGGCAGTTTTGTGGTAATTCCCTACTCCATTCAATTGGACCATTCTCAGAAGTCTGTACACCCGATATAACACCAGAAGCTTTCTTTGTAGTAATGTAAAACATTGTCTCCTTATTTCTACGTCCTCCAAATGGTCTGAATGGTAAATTTCCTGTAGCTACATGATACAGTGTCACACCTATAGACCATAGGTCTACAGTAGCTCCAAATGTCTTTCCAACAGGTTTACGTAAAACTGCTCTTTCGTAAATATCTGGATGTAAGTATTCTTCAGTACCATACAGAGATACAAATTGTTGATCTTCTTGTAATTCTCTAGCAGCACCAAAGTCAGTAAGTTTATAAATTGTATTGCCATCATCGGCAATAAATTTCATAATGTTACCTGCAAGAAACATGATATGTTATTACCATGATTTCTTATTATGTTAACAAATTGTATTTATATCTGTACCTGGTTTTAAATCTCTGTGTACTAAATTATTATCACGTAAATGTTTCATTCCAGCAGTCAAATGTTCCAATACCAGTAAAAACTCGCTTTCTGCTAAACCATAGGTATTTTCCGGATCATCTAAAATATTGAAAAGGCTACCACCCGTACAAAGTTCCATAACGATTACCATGCCTCGACCATCCTGCTCCTCTTCGATAGCCAACAATTGGACGATGTTCTCATGGTTTACTTTTTTAAGAACTTCAAACTCTCGCATTTGCACATCATGTGGCCGCATATGACTCAACTGATTGAAGGTTTTGACTGCTACAGGTTCTCCATTGTTTTTATTTACACCTTGAAAAACAGCACCAGTTGCACCCTTGCCAAGAACACTGGTCGTGCACCATACGAAATTTGCAGATCCACGTAGGAAAGACATTTTGTGTATTCCAAATGTCCATGCAAGATTGAGTATTGTTATAAGGTTGACAAGTGGTGGTTTAACCTTGTTTGGAGTTGGCAGATTTTAAAGATACCACACGAGCAACGATTTACATCTATTGCACATGTTTAAACTTTCTATCATTCAGAATTATTCTGAATCATTTCGTAACACATTACATGAAAATTTATGCGAACAATTAATACGCTGCTCTCCACATCACGCGCAGTACACACTTGCCAGTACGTACGCACATACGAACTTTCGAATATAAACTATATACTGTATTTCACTCAGGAGCGTAGCAATGTATCAAAGTGCCCGATGTTTTTGTATACAGACAAACTTTACTACTTACAATGACAACGGATTACTGAAATTGAAGTTATTCTAACTTTAAACTTGTAAAGTAGCATTTGGCTCTAACAGAGGATTGGCTGGTATTTTTTTATACGTATGGTTTTAATGATTTATAAAGTCGCCGATTCATGCTGAAATATGTACATTTATGCATATTTCTTGTAAAATTGCTTATATTTTGCTAGAAATAGCGCGAAATGACAGTTTCCATTGATTCAGTCGTTTTCACTCATGTTAATTTAAAGTTAAAGCAGTTTCGAAACTATTAATCAGACTGCGGAAGTTTATGTAAATACATATTTTACGGGAATGGATTAAACAAGTGGGACTTTGAAAGAATATGTATAATCATTAGAGGAACTTAAAACATATTTGTTATTTTGCATATTTGCATATTTTGCAAATTTGTTCCATATACAGAATTTGTTTACAAATTTGCTCGAGTATTGTTAGAACTTTCTCAACCTTGCCATTGTAGAGTATAACCATCGACAAACTACAACACAGACCTATCATCCAATGTATTTTTGTGACACACGTTCGGAGGGCTCGGGAGCCTTCTTACCATTTTCATGTCGCATCCTACCGTATCGATTGTGACTGGCTTTACATCACAGCGCTATTGGTGGTAGGACTCAAAATCAAAAACTCCGATAGACATTCGTTATTTAATTTTGTCTTCAAATATAATTTTGAATCCCATTAATTCCATTAAGCGGATATTCACGATAAGACAGAAATTTCGTGTCCAGCATGAGACTTTAATGTCATCAGACAATTACTTCACGATATGATTCCAGTATAGGACAAATTTTGATGTCATCTATCATTAGCTCACATCTCGTGTGAAAATTTTGTCTCGCTTAAACAGGTTTGAATTTTTTATTGTTTCCACGATGCAGCAAAATATCTTGTAGTAATGAATGATTTCTTCTCAAGTTGCTTCTTAATTTGAAAGATTTGTTCTTCTTTAAGTTTGAGACATGGCATATCAAAAACAAGCAGACAAGCAGTAATTTGGGCTTACTTAAACTTCTTGTCCAATGCTCAGCTTTTCTATTTAAATCTTTGTTCTCACATGTTCGTCCCACGTTTCTAAAATGAAAATAATATGATTGATATGAAAATTCATTTAATTTAACTGTTTACTCAAAACGATTTCAAACAAATAATAGTAATATATTAATAATAGTAGATTCTGGTTTACCATATAAACATGACAATAATAGTAGCGTCTTATATTCGACTTAATATGGTACTTATAATTAAATTAACAATACACATATGTAAATGCTACGAACAATAAAATAAATCCACACGAGATAAATATATCACGAAACAACAAGAAACCTCACGCGTTATTGGTGAGTTGAAAAACGAATCATAATTCCCGTATGCAGCTAAACCCACCAATGAGCGAGGCCGAATTCCCACTCAGCGTTTACTCCAGAAAAACAACTCTGATTGGATTTCAAGTTCTTCGCTACGCGACAGAACCGCCAAACTCTCCTATAAATAGGACGCAACGTAATGTCTCGAATCAGTCTTCCGCCGGCTGCCTTCCGATCCTGATCCTCCTCTTCCTTCTCCTGCTCCTGATCATCCTCTTCCTCCTGATCCTCCTCTTCCTCCTGATCCTGATCCTCCTCCTCCTCCTCCTCTTCCTCTTTCTTCTCCTGACCCAAATCCTCCTCTTCGTTCTCCTGGCCCTGATCCTCTTCTTCCAACACCTCCTTCCGATCATCATCCTTATCCTCCCGATCCCCATCCTTAGCCACATTCTCCCAATTCCGATCCTTATCATAATCCTCCCGATCCCTGTCATCATCCTTACCCTTCCGATCACTATCCTCTTCCTCGCCCTGCCGATCCCCATCCTCTTCCACCCCCTGCCGATCCTCATCCTCTTCCTTATCCTAATCCTCCCGATCCCTGTCATCATCCTTACCCTTCCGATCACTATCCTCTTCCTCGCCCTGCCGATCCCCATCCTCTTCCACCCCCTGCCGATCCTCATCCTCTTCCTTATCCTGATCCTCCGAATCCCTGTCATCATCCTGACCCTCCCGATCCACATCCTTACCAACATCCTTTCGATCGCTCTCCTCATCCTTCGTCTCCTGATGACCATCCTGAGCATAATTCACCCAATCCCAATCCTTATCCTTGTTATCATCCTCACGATCCTCATCCTTCCCCTCCAGATCTTGATAGCCGACTCTTTAAGGCTCCTCTGTGAGCAGTGTCTTCGCGGTCTCTGGGAAGCCTCGGTCTCTCTGTCCCTCCCAATCAGATTTCGATCTTTATCGATCTCTGTTGGACTCTAACGTTCTTTATCCGTATCTATCGTTTCCTATCGGTCTCTACCGTTCCCTATCGGTATCCATCGCTCATATTTCTATCCCCATTGGTCTCTATCGTTCTGCATCGCTTATATTCCGATTTCTATCGGGGTTTATCGCCAATATTTCGGTCTCGACTGTTTCCTAACGGTATTTATCGTTCTTTATCAATCTCTACCGTTCCCTATCGGTCTCTATCACTCATATTTCGGCCCTTATCGTTCCCTATCGTTCGCAATCGTTCTCAATTGTTCTCTATTGACTTCTATCGTTCCCTATCGGTCTCTACCGATCTCTGTCGCTAATATTTCGACTTGTATCGGTCCCTGTCGGTATTTATCGCACATAATTCGGTCTCTATCGTTCTCAAACTGTTTCTATCGCAAATATTTCCATTTCTGTTGCTAATATTTCTAACTCTACTGGTCTGTATCGTTACTATTTTGGCCTGTATCGACCTTTATCGGTCTCTACCGCTAATATTTCGGTCTCCATCGTTTTCAAACTGTTTCTATCGCACATATTCCGATCTCTGTCGTTCTCAAACTGTTTCTGTCGCACATGTTTCGATCCGTATTGCTAATATTTCGGTCTCTATCGTCCTGTACAGTACTCTGTCGATCTCTAGCGGTATCTATCGCACATATCTCGGTCTCTGCTGCTAATATTTCGGTCTCTATCCTTCAGTACCGTTCTCTGTCGATCTCTAGCGATATCTATCACACATATTTCGGACTTTATCGTACTCAAAGTGTTTCTATCGCACATATTTCGGTTTGTATCGCTAATATTTCGAACTCTGTCGTTCTCAAACTGTTTCTGTCGCACATATTTTGGTCCCCACCGCTAATATTTCGGTTTCTATTGCCCAGTACCGTTCTCTGACAATCTCTAGCGGTATTTAATGCACATATTTAGGTCTCTGCCGTATCCAAACAGATTCTGTCGCTCAAGTTTCGGTCTCTATCGGTATCTGTCGCACATATTTCGGTCTCTGTCGTTCTCAAACCGTTTCCGTCGCGCATATTTCGGTCTCTATCGTTCTCAAACTGTTTCTATCGCACATATTTCGATTTCTATCTCTAATATTTTAAACTCTATTGGTCTGTATCGTTAATATTTTGGCCTGTGTCGACCTTTACCGGTCTCTACCGCTAATATTTCAGTGTCTATCCATCTGTACAGTATTTTGTCGATCTCTAGCGGTATCTATGGCATATATTTTAGTTTTTAACATTCACAAACAGTTTCTATAGCTTAAATTGCGGTCTCTATCGGTCTCTATCGTTAATATTTCAATATTTATTGGTTTGTATCGTCAATATTTTGGCCTATATCGATCTTTGTCGGTCTCTACCGCTAATATTAAGGTCTCTATCGTTCTGTACAGTACTGGGGTCTGTCGTTTATATGTCAGCCCCCATTGGACCTTATCGTTCCTCGTCGCTTATATTTTTATCCCCGGCAGCCTCTATTGCTGATATTTCATTCCCTATCATTTTCAGTCGTTCCCAATCGTTCTCTATCGATTTCTGTCGCTCCAAATCGGTCTCTACCGATCCCTATTGCTCATATTTCGACTTCTATCAGTCTCTGTCGGAGTCTATCGCACGTATTTCGGAATGTACCGTTCCCAAACAGTTTTTATCCGATCTCTATCGGTCCCGATCGTTCCCTATCGTTCGCTATCGGTCGAATTTCCAGTCTAGTATCCACAAAAACGATTTTTTCAATCAGTTACTTCGAAAAGCCAAACAATTCAAAATCAGGTACTACCAGCAATCATTTTTTTCACTCAGGTACTTCGAAAAATGAAATATTTAAAAATCAGGTACCTCCAAAAATGAATTTTTTCATTCAGGTACTCCGAAAATTGAAGTATCCCAAAATCAGGTACTTCGAAAAGTGAACATTTTCATTCAGGTACTCCGAAAACTGAGGTATTCCAAAATCAGGTACTTCCAAAAGTGAACCTTTTCATTCAGGTACTCCCAAAACTGAGGTATTCTAAAATCAGGTACCTAAAAACCAACTTTTTTCATTCAGGTACTTCGAAAAATCAAATATTTTAAAATCAGGTACTTCCAAAACTGAGTTCCCGGGGTACCTGAATGAAAAAGTTCATTTTCAGAGGTACCTGACTTTAGAATGCTTCAGTTTTCGGAGTACCTGAATGAAAAAGTAACATTTTTCGGAGTACCTGATTTTGGAATACTTCATTTTTCGTAGTACATGGATGAAAAAGTTAACTTTTGGAAGTACCTAATTTTGGAGTATCTCGGTTTTCGAAGACCTGAACAAAAAAATTAACTCTTCGAAGTACCTGATTTCGATGTATTTGATTTTTCGAAGTACCTGAATGAAAAATTTCACTTTTGAGAGTACCTGATTTTCGAATGCCTCAGCTTTCGGAGTACCTGAATGAAAAAAATCACGTTTCAAAGTAGCTGATTTCAAAATATTTGATTTTTTGAAGTACCTGAAGGGAAGTCTCATTTTTCGAAGTACCTGATTTTAAAAATATTTGATTTTTCGGAGTACCTGAATGAAGAATGTCATTTTATGAAGTACCTGATTTTAAAATATTTGATTTTTCGAAGTACCGAAATGAAGAAAATGTTTTCTGGAAGTACCTGATCTTAAAATGTTACATTTTTCGGAGTACCTGAATGAAAAATTTATTTTTGGAAGTACCTGATCCTGATGAATGTTCATAGAGGTCTGTAAGAACGAAACATTAGCAACAGGGGACGATAGAGCCCGTTAGAGGACAATATAGAATGATTGAAGCCAAAATAGTAACGATAAGGACCAATAGAGACAGCAATTTAAGCGACACAAGCTGTCTGAGAACGATAGAAACTGAAATATGTGCCACAGGTACTGCTAGAATTCGACAGAGTACTGTACAGAACGATAGAGGCCGAAATATTACCGCTAGAGATCGACAGAGAACGGTACTGGACGATAGAGTCCGAAATATTAGCGGTAGAGACCGATAAAGGTCGATACAGGCCAAAATATTAACGATACAGACCAAGACAGTTCGAAATATTAGCAGCAGAGACCGAGATATGTGCGATAGATACCGCTAGAGATCGACAGAGTACTGTACAGGACGATAGAGACCGAAATATTAGCAATACGGATCGAAACATGTGCGACAGAAACAGTTTGAGAACGACAGAGATCGGAATATGTGCGATAGAAACAGTTTGAAAACGATGGAGACCGAAATATTAGCGGTAGAGACCGATAAAGGTCGATACAGGCCAAAATAGTAACGATACAGACCAGTAGAGTTAGAAATATTAGCAACAGAAATGGAAATATTTGCGATAGAAACAGTTTGAGAACGATAGAGACCGAATTATGTGCGATAAATACCGACAGGGACCGATACAAGTCGAAATATTAGCGACAGAGATCGGTAGAGACCGATAGGGAACGATAGAAGTCAATAGAGAACAATTGAGAACGATTGCGAACGATAGGGAACGATAAGGGCCGAAATATGAGTGATAGAGACCGATAGGGAACGGTAGAGATTGATAAAGAACGATAAATACCGTTAGGAAACAGTCGAGACCGAAATATTGGCGATAAACCCCGATAGAAATCGGAATATAAGCGATGCAGAACGATAGAGACCAATGGGGATAGAAATATGAGCGATGGATACCGATAGGGAACGGTAGAGACCGATAGGAAACGATAGATACGGATAAAGAACGTTAGAGTCCAACAGAGATCGATAAAGATCGAAATCTGATTGGGAGGGACAGAGAGACCGAGGCTTCCCAGAGACCGCGAAGACACTGCTCACAGAGGAGCCTTAAAGAGTCGGCTATCAAGATCTGGAGGGGAAGGATGAGGATCGTGAGGATGATAACAAGGATAAGGATTGGGATTGGGTGAATTATGCTCAGGATGGTCATCAGGAGACGAAGGATGAGGAGAGCGATCGAAAGGATGTTGGTAAGGATGTGGATCGGGAGGGTCAGGATGATGACAGGGATTCGGAGGATCAGGATAAGGAAGAGGATGAGGATCGGCAGGGGGTGGAAGAGGATGGGGATCGGCAGGGCGAGGAAGAGGATAGTGATCGGAAGGGTAAGGATGATGACAGGGATCGGGAGGATTAGGATAAGGAAGAGGATGAGGATCGGCAGGGGGTGGAAGAGGATGGGGATCGGCAGGGCGAGGAAGAGGATAGTGATCGGAAGGGTAAGGATGATGACAGGGATCGGGAGGATTATGATAAGGATCGGAATTGGGAGAATGTGGCTAAGGATGGGGATCGGGAGGATAAGGATGATGATCGGAAGGAGGTGTTGGAAGAAGAGGATCAGGGCCAGGAGAACGAAGAGGAGGATTTGGGTCAGGAGAAGAAAGAGGAAGAGGAGGAGGAGGAGGAGGATCAGGATCAGGAGGAAGAGGAGGATCAGGAGGAAGAGGATGATCAGGAGCAGGAGAAGGAAGAGGAGGATCAGGATCGGAAGGCAGCCGGCGGAAGACTGATTCGAGACATTACGTTGCGTCCTATTTATAGGAGAGTTTGGCGGTTCTGTCGCGTAGCGAAGAACTTGAAATCCAATCAGAGTTGTTTTTCTGGAGTAAACGCTGAGTGGGAATTCGGCCTCGCTCATTGGTGGGTTTAGCTGCATACGGGAATTATGATTCGTTTTTCAACTCACCAATAACGCGTGAGGTTTCTTGTTGTTTCGTGATATATTTATCTCGTGTGGATTTATTTTATTGTTCGTAGCATTTACATATGTGTATTGTTAATTTAATTATAAGTACCATATTAAGTCGAATATAAGACGCTACTATTATTGTCATGTTTATATGGTAAACCAGAATCTACTATTATTAATATATTACTATTATTTGTTTGAAATCGTTTTGAGTAAACAGTTAAATTAAATGAATTTTCATATCAATCATATTATTTTCATTTTAGAAACGTGGGACGAACATGTGAGAACAAAGATTTAAATAGAAAAGCTGAGCATTGGACAAGAAGTTTAAGTAAGCCCAAATTACTGCTTGTCTGCTTGTTTTTGATATGCCATGTCTCAAACTTAAAGAAGAACAAATCTTTCAAATTAAGAAGCAACTTGAGAAGAAATCATTCATTACTACAAGATATTTTGCTGCATCGTGGAAACAATAAAAAATTCAAACCTGTTTAAGCGAGACAAAATTTTCACACGAGATGTGAGCTAATGATAGATGACATCAAAATTTGTCCTATACTGGAATCATATCGTGAAGTAATTGTCTGATGACATTAAAGTCTCATGCTGGACACGAAATTTCTGTCTTATCGTGAATATCCGCTTAATGGAATTAATGGGATTCAAAATTATATTTGAAGACAAAATTAAATAACGAATGTCTATCGGAGTTTTTGATTTTGAGTCCTACCACCAATAGCGCTGTGATGTAAAGCCAGTCACAATCGATACGGTAGGATGCGACATGAAAATGGTAAGAAGGCTCCCGAGCCCTCCGAACGTGTGTCACAAAAATACATTGGATGAGTAGTCTATGCCATATCTCGTCTGTGGCTATATCCTTGCGCTTACAATTAGTGACGCTGTGGACAACGCCACAGACCTCGCCTCATGAAAAGAACATCGCATGAAATCTTCTAATCCAATTGTATGGTACATCCTATGTGTTGAAGATTTGTCATAGGATAATGAGATCTTTTTTTAGGTCCCAAAACTGATAAGAAGGTTATCGAACAGTATAAATTTCATTGTAATTAAGTAGGAACTTCCTGTGTTAGAAATAGTATTTATTGTTCTGTATTATGATACAAAACTGTATTATGATATCTTTCTTATGAGAAAGATAATGTTTTAAGGTCAACCAATTGGCCACCTCAACAACATAAGAAGGCAATGAAGATTGTGTTTGTATATACGCGTAGTTGTTTAAATTGTCTACACTACTTTTTGTTCCGAAGAGATATTACGATACTTTCATGACTTTTCAACAAGCATATTAATGATAACCCGTAGTAAGTTTCCTGTTGACACAGCGTTATCGAAGAGAAGATTAATTATCGACTCTAATAGAATACCAATTAAAAATCGAATTTTAATGTAATTTCAGATTTCTTGTAATCTTTCATAAATTGTAAATTTTATCAGAAAAAAAAGAAGAGTTGTATTCGAAGAAACTATTTCCTCTTTAAAATAGTAATGATTTTGCTGCCGTTTGAGGTATTGTTGTAGCTCTAGGCGAGAAAATTATTGATAGAATA
The DNA here is from genome assembly GCA_916610135.2 of Macropis europaea. NCBI lineage: Eukaryota > Metazoa > Arthropoda > Insecta > Hymenoptera > Melittidae > Macropis > Macropis europaea. The sequence continues at coordinate 14,492,736 of OU744345.1, read as the reverse complement.
GTTTGAATTCGTGTTTGAATTGCATCATGAATGTTTACAGACAATATTTCATTTTGGAGTTTCATTAAGAGTTCATATAAACATTATATCATTTTCTAATTTCAACATTATAAATTCATACAAAAATTATTTTAATTTAGAATTTCGTTAGGAACTCATATAAATGTGTGATTTTTTTAATTTCAATATAAATTCATACAATAAACAACGTTTGAAGTTTTAATTTGATTACGAATTTAAAAGTTCTCAGACATATTGTATTTTTCAATGCGATTCAACAGTTTTACGAGTAAGTCCGTGTTTTTTCCATGTTGACATTTGTAATAGTTTCACACATACACATAATTCAAACCATAAAACTTAATCGGAAACTTACTGTAATCATAATTAAAAAAATATCATCACATACGTAGAACTGAAGAGCTAAATCTGTTATACCCGTCAAAGACTTTGTTCTTACAAAATTTCATTGCAATCGAATGTAGTGTGGACATAGGCTCTGATCACTTCTCGTAGAATCATCTATATTATTTATCACTATTTCACGAATCTTCATAGAAAATACCATATTCAAATACGCGAAGGACGGACATTTTTATAACACAACTCAAATAAAAAAGATACATTTTCTAACATTCAAAGCACAAAATAAAGTTTTATCGAAGTTCCATTTCTTCGACTAAATTCGAATAAAACATATTGAAGTCCAAAACAGTATATGTGCATAAACATCCGCAGTCTACTTATCGCTAATTTGGTACCATTATTGCACAAGATATGTACGCACCGATGAATAGTTGAAACTTTAACAATCCGAAGCATCACATAAAATTCATTCAACACCGAGAAACGGGTTTTCCCAGGGAGATGTTCGACGCAGTGAATCAGGAACCCCCTTGACTTATAATAACCGGTCACTCTTCTGACGTAGTTTATGCTCCATGTGTTAGAAAAGCACGACGCACATTTATAAGCATTCGTAAAAACTAAAATCAAGAAGCTTTTTCGGCTCTAAAAGGATAGTTAAAAGCAAACCGTACATTTTAGTGTACATTCCTTACTTTTTAAAGCACTTGGCTATGAGCCGCTTAACCCTTAAATGCACGATTTTTCTAAAAATAAAATAATTTTAAATTGCCGATGTATGTTCTGTCTTTTATATTTTTTAAAAAATGTTTATTTATTATTCCTTGGTAGTATGTATACATTTGAACTCACCATGCAGTAAGCGTACGTCCTTGTTTATGTGTTCGCTACATTAGGAAGTATAGGTACGTTGCCAAATGGCAACAGTATGCATTTTAGGGTTGAGGACCAAATATTTTTCAGAATTCTGTCATAAAGTCCCGATTTTTTTTATTATTGATTTAGTAACATTTCAATGTGCCTAATTAGAAATCACGATGGAAATTACAAAAAAGTCCTAAATTTAAAACAAAGTCTCCAAAAATTCGAACATCCCTCACTCGAGTTCTTCCGAGTTTTAAGAAAGCTCCACGTTACATCAAACCCGAGAAAGCTCGGGCTGTGTCCTTCCTTAGGCGGTTAATTAAGTCGTAAAAAAGCAAGGGATTAAAATCAGAATACGAAGAATCTTCCGTTTTTTCCTTTAACGATCAACCGTAATCAATTCCTCGAAAACGAGTGCTTCAAAGGTTAATCAAGCTGAATTGAGGAAAAATTGTCTGAACGCGTCATTTCGGTTCTAATCTGTATCAGTCGAACGCGTAACCCTTCTCCTTACGGATTCAAGGGGTTAATAAGGGGGACCGAATGAATATCATGCTTTCAGTCTACGCACAGCTACGTGCATCGTCGCTACGCGTTCTTAAACGTTCTTTGTGTCTTCCACCGTTCGCAAAACGATATTTGCAAGATATATTGTAGAACAACGTTTACAACCGGTGGATTCGACAGTTTGACAAGCATGTTCGCGGGCACAGTTTCTCGTCAATAAATACCGGGAACAGTGTGAACACCCTGGAACCGTGATACCATGAATAAATTCGTGCTCCTGGCTCTGCTCCCTTTTTTGGTGGCACTCTTTCACACGTGCGAAGGAAATACGACTGTTAATCGGTAATTGACATCCGCATTTAGAACTTGAAGATACACTCGGGAGGGAACTGTAAGATCACTAATGTCAATCGAATATTGCACAATGGTGGTATTTTACGCGTAGGTTCTCGTGTTTAAATGGAAGAATGCACTTCTAGAGCACTTTTAAGAAATTATGACACGAAGCTACTTTCTTACAAGGAAAGCTACCGAAGTGGTTGTCTCAGATTTCAATGAGCTTTTGCATGCTGATATAGATCATGTTATTCCGAATCTCTCTATATATGGTTTTCGACGTAAACGGTCAATAGTTTAAAAGATATGTCATGTTAAAGTTCGAACAAGTTTTATCTGCTCTAGTGTAAGAGATGCTTTCAAGTAGAAGAGCTTGGAGCAGTCGGCTAGGCACCAAGTTGCTACGTAGAGTTTCTTTTTGCATTAAATACCGTATAATCTATTGGTCACTGACGCCCAAGACCATACATAGAGAGATTCGTAATGACATGATCCATCAATCTGCAAAAACTCATTAAAATCTGAGACAACCACTTTGGTACTTTTCCTTGTTAGCTATGGTTGGTGTTGGTATTGCTCAGCTTCGATTCTCGTTTAGCGTACATATTTTTGTACTTTTTATTTTAAATTTTCTTTTAAAATAAAATTTAAAAGTCATGATTATCGTTATGAAATAGAATATTATTTGTAATAAAAATTTAGGTACAATTAGGGATGAGTGCAGGAGACATCAATCGCGTATTTGTTATTGTTGTCCAACTTTTGGGATGTAATTTCTGAGGAAAGTTTGAAAATTGCGTCCTATAGATATAGTATAATAGTCTGTGTATGGAATATTACCATTGTGCAAAATTTTATTAAAATTGGAGACACCAAGAAATTGTAGTCTCCTTGGTTGGCATTAGAACAGGTACCATCGAAGTTAGGTGTTAATGAACTCTCGAGTAAAATTGTGACCGAAGTATTTTTCCTAGGATATCTTTATAATTTTTTAAAATAAACTTCTGCTCTGATAACGATGCTTCGATGTCTGACTTATGAGAATAATCTTAATAGATGCCTTGCGTATATTACACCAGGAAGTAAAAAAAAAGTATTCAGAACCTGTAGGGTAGATAATATTTAACAAATTGAACAAAAAATGTTTAGAATGCATTGATAGAAAGATCAATATTCTCCAAGTTATAAACAATTTTCTGAACAATTCTACCAACTCGCAATTATTTACAGAACGGATAATATTCATTTTTCGACTTATGTTTACCAGACATTTTTTATTTAGTTGTTAAGTACTCTCCATTGCGTAAGTCCTGAACCTTGTTTTAACACCTTGTATGTGTTGATGTTTAAAATTACTTATTTGCAAGACACTGTGTACAGTAGACTTTTGGTTACTTGTTCTGTTTGCCTTATCTGTATAATAAATCTGAAGAGTGGTATTTAGTTGCTTAAATTAATTTGTAATATATTTACTGTATTTATTATTCATGGAGAAACTTAATCTCCAGCACTGCTATTTTAAAAGTATTGTTAATCATAACACTACGTTTTGAAAAAAAAACAGTGAACTACGAACATTTAAAAAGAAATGTATGAGGAAAGAATTAAATGCATTTAGTTTTGCTTAATGATGAAACATAGCATAACGTATCCCACGTAAATAGTCTTTCGTGTTAGTTCCGTTTTACCATTTTGAAGTTCTATATTATTATAAAACAATATGCATGTACATCGAATAAAAATCGAAAGTTGAATCATTTGACTATTCGAATCACCATACGAACCTGGACATCTCCTTCAGCTTCAACTTCTCGAATTTTTTTACCGCTTGCATATCTTTATAGACCTGCTTCCAGTAATAATGCAGAATTACAAGTATTTCAACCTCCTGGTCGTTCGTTCTAAGAAAGAAATAAAACGTAACAAGCGCCTACATGGATAAGCAAGAAAACGTATCATTGTATTCGACAGAAAAATTAACGTACGCATGGTTCATTGCAATGCACAATTTAAAAGTAACGAAACAACCAACGAAAGAACAGGATTTTCCTGGGACACCGTGGTGCTATATTAATAGATTTTCAAAGCTGAACGAATCGAAGCATACGTCATCGAATGCGTGGATGCAAATTTAACCGTTTCGTCGAACGAGATGGATAATGGACTTGTTATGAGATAATGGGGAACGTGTTATTATAGATAGGAATGGCCAGCCTGTTATTGGAGATAATGGAGTCGTGCATCTGTGCCGATTTTCTGTGTTTTTAGGGGATACGTGTTCTCGGCACCGAAGAAGCTCTTGGCCGGCGAAACCGAGGGAGGATGTCTGTCTTTGCACAATTTGGAACCACCGGCACACGTTGTTTTCGAATTGCTCTCCCCGTCGATTATTCCCGAGGAGGAAGTCTTGTCTAGCACCAGCAGCGTTGTAAAGACAGGTACAACAGCACGTAATCCAACAAATTTAGAAATATAAAATGATTGTCAGAAAAAAGGGTAGATTAGAATTGGAAACGGAAATATTTGAATTACGAATAATTTATAAAATTTTCTCTGACAAACATTACCTCTGGAAAACTGTACAGACTGTAAAAAGAAAGTAGTGCTCCATGGAATGTAATTAATCTTTTGATTGCGGGCTACTTGGAAACGAGGTGAACACTGTGTGCGGCCGAGTTGTTATAGTACATAAAGAGCCGATGCACCGAACGCCCATGGGCGTCGATCGTACACGATAGCGGTCAAAGTATTAATTACAATTAATTTATAAAATTATACATAATAAAAGTTGCTTGTGAGAAACTATACAGGGTGCTAAATGATAGTAAGGTCCACTCCATGGAACGTATTTAATTACAACTAATTTATAAAACTGTAAGAAATAAAAGTACAAGACGCTAAGAAAAATCCGGAAGCACAATTGGGTATTTCTGAAACTTCATTATACTTTCAAAGTTTCGGTTAATTCTCGAAGTACGCGCTATTCTTAAAAATGCTTCGTGTAAAAAATAGTCAGATTAATGCAAATTTCAAGAATATGTATTTTACGCACAGTAACATTTAAAATTCTGTAGCTGCTCTTCTTTTACCTCCTCCCCTATACTTAATTTAAAATTTTACTACTATTTAAGATATAATATAGAAAATCCGTATATTCGGAGGAATAAAAAAAAAAGTTCATATTGATATTTTTAATAGTTTCTTAATAAATAACGTGTGACGGTGTTGATGAAGCACCCTGTATAGTGCTCACAGAAGGAAATCACAAATGTTCAATGAACTCAGATACTGCAATGAACCCTTTGAGTGTTATAGACCCTCATAAGCACTATAATATTACGTTATCGTGCGGAAAACGCCTATGGGCGTTCAGTGACCGTGCTTATAAAGTAAGCTAACGGGTTTGCCGCACGTGACGTACGGTGTTCACATAAACTTTTCTTCTGATGCAGTTATTCACTGTGAAACTATATGTCTCGTGCGGAAGATCGCTGAAACTATTTATTAAATACATTATCGGAACGCCCATATGCGTTTTCCTCACGGAACTCAAAAATATATGGATCTCTTATAAATAGCCATAACTTAAAGATTTCATTTTAGAACCTGTGTTGATTAAACATACTTTGTTCCCCTTTGCACCAACTATATGTTTCCAGAATTTTGGAGCTCTTTTTTAGCAAAAAGAAGCAAAAAATTTTTTATCTTATACAAAGTGATACATCATTAGAGGGTCATATAAATCATTTATTGTTCATTAAGGCGTTAACTACTACAGCAAAGTCCAAGTACAATAGAATCACGATTATCTAAATTGTAATTATAATACTAACAAAGTAACTCACATTGTATGTGTTTCGCATCAAAATAATAAATTTATTTTATAATGTAAAATACATGACAATTAATTTCAGCTCGTAAGTGACATAAGATGACCGATGTTCGTATAATTCAGATTCTGCTGCACTGTATACTGAATGAAGATGTTATAATATTCCATACAAGATATTTCTTTAATTACTGGTATCTGATAGGTTGTCTAAAACTACTGGGAATCCTGAACCTGTAATTGTTTTGAGCAGTATCATCCATTCGGCGATCAAACAGAACACCTTTCTTACTGAGATGAAACTTAATCACTGTACCAGATGTTTTCACGTTTCAATCCAGACCTTTGACCTCTTGTTGTTTACATTGCGAACGAGTGTCTTATTCATCTTGTTTCCTTGGTATCACGTTGATAAGAAATACCCACAAATAATGTACACGCTACTTTATTACAAGACATATCTTAAATTCGTGTTGTTCTGTGCATCATGTTCGACACGTGATTCTGTTGCGTGAAATTATCTAATTTGTTTATTCAATCGTATTTTGATATCATTACGTAATTTTAATAATACAGATTCGAGGGATACTCCTATATATATACGTTTCAGTGTTCATTCAAAATCAAGTCAAAATGACACACGTGCACGAACGTTCCGTCAGAAATGTCTTATCGTTGTTACAACCACCGATAAATGGACAGATAGTACATGATACGTAAAATTGTTTATATAATATATAAGCTTGCGCAGCAGAACTTTGATTGTACGAACTAATTTGAAGACACGTTGTTCGGACAATCGAATTTTTCTGATAATCCAACGATTATATTTTCACATCACTAGTGATGTTTATTGTATAGTAGTATTTATCTCACATACAACAGATTCATATTTTTTTTTTCTACTGTTATGTTATTCTAAAATTATACTTACAATATTATATTATAATTAATTAAATATATGAATTTAATGTTTGAAAGAAGCTGCTCGGTAGCCACTAAGATTAAAATCCTGTAATATTTTTCTTATGTATTATGATTAGAGAATGACCCAAACATACACAGAATATTGTAAATGTGATTGTTTATTGTTATATAATTTTAAATAATTTGAACTTAATTAATTATGGGCCCGGATATAGATTCTTCATTACCTTTCTTTGTACAAAAATAGGTTCTCGTTTATTAGTATTTTCAGAAAACCGTTCATCCATAGTCATATGAACACTTGTATTATTGATAAATTTCATGCTTTTTTGAATAGCGATTCGTACATTTTTACCAAAATGTATAACTTTATTTTTTCGTATCTTAATATCATAAACTGTTCGCTTTTAGATTCTATATCCAACCACTATTTTAGAAACATACACTGTTTATTCTCATTCAGATAATCGAGGCACTACTGTACTAAGATATTATTTACTTATTTTTCATTTTTATGAAGTACTGTATTCCTACGTCTATAATGTCTTTTCGAATGCTGATTTTTCGAAAACTTTCTGTTCGTTATACGTAAACAGATATTCCTGGATGACACTAATTTCCATAATTATATTCAAACAATCAATTGATCAGTATCGATTATTTTTCGTTCAAAGAACATGACAGAATATCCTGGAGCAATAAAATCTGTGATCAGTTTTAACACTTGAACGGCCGCTGACACGTACACGTGATTATTGATTATTCATTCGAAACAAATAAAACGCATGTAAAACAAATAAAATATAATAAATATTTCAAGTACTAATAAAACGAAATTTGTGGAATACTCAATACAAAGATAATAATGTAAAAAGCTTAGTTACTTAAAGGTGGAGATCCACGATGAGATTTTCCTCTCACGAGACAAAAATCTCAGCAAAAAATAAATGTATGTTGGTTTGCTGATATACATATATATACATGTATGTATATGTAAAGTCTCATGAGAGGAAAATTTCATAAAACATTTCATCGAGTATCTGCACCTTAAGAATTCTTGCAAGAATATCCAAAAATAATGAGTGTTTGCAAAATGTTAGCGGCGTCTACAGTGTTAAACCGCCTTTTCCCTATTTTTGTTTTTCGTTCGTGGTACCCTCGGTCTTTTCGTCTCGCGTCGGGCTCTTTAAACAAATCGTAAATTGAAATTGTCGTCGCTTCCTGCCAGGGGAACTGAATTGGCTGACTCCCTCTCCGGAGGGGAAATAAGCAATTGCTGGAATACATGGGAAACCCATTTACATTGTTATGCAGGGGGTGAACAACGAACATTGGCCGTTTAACTTGACCAAGGTTCGACTTTACCGTACAAATCGTCGGCTTACAAGTGAGGCACACCGAGACAACAAACATAGTTTTGAGAAAACAATTAAATCAAAAGTATAATTTTCAATCATTCGAAATACACACGTCGAAGCATTGATACGTCCTCTCTGCATTCATTTCGATCAATGAAAATATGACTTGCAATCAGTGGTCTTGACTAGTGTATAGGTCACATCATTCTGGTATGGAGAAACTGAAAACCTCAAAATTTTTAAATTTTGTCTTACAGTGTAAGTTGACGAAATAGTCATGATACTTACCCTAAACGCATCTGAAGACAAGAGGATCTCGATCTCGAGAAGAGAATCTCGATTATTCAAACACCAGTCATTCGAAAGATGATCATGCTATGTCAGTTACATGCTGAATGATTATTAGTGACTCTGTGTATCTAAACTTATACTAATGTGCATTTTAATGGGTCGACTTATAAATAACTTCCGATTTGTCTTCTTAAATTTATTGAACTATTATTTCAAGGGTGGTTGTTGCTGCTTTTGCAGCATGTGTAAGTCACAGAGGTGCTTACCTTCTAATATGACGGAACAGACTGTAACGTGGATAAACTACTTGAATTTTTAAGAAATACAAAATTTGTTATGTCGAAAGTTATTTATGATGCAACCTAATAAATTCTAACATAAAACTATCATTTTTATGCGAAACATAGTCATAATGTAAGCCACCCTATTATTATGTAATTACAGTTCCAATAATCGAGATTCTACTGTACATGTACATGATCAATATATCTTTGTCTATAACATTCGAATTAGAAAAGAATAAAACATGAACATGTGTGTATTCCTGAAAAGGTCAACGTATTTTAACAATTTATTTCGCAAGGGTCGTCTTTCAAAGATGTTTTACCGTGCTTTAAAGATTTCTGTTTCTAAAAAAATATTTCAAAGAAATATAAATATTATATTCCCATATCGTATAGATAATGAAGAATTTAATAGTTTGTATAGGTTTATCTTACACTATTTCTATATCGATTCTATTTTAAATTTCACTCACAAGTTACGTGTTAGTGGTAGGAAACCCTTGACTCTTTGACTACTCTCGGCGCCTACAGTCGCTTGACAAAGTCGCTCGAGCGTTCACCTCGTTTTCAAGTAGTCGCAGCCAAAGGGTTAAAGCTCTCTTGAGAGTCTTCACATTCTAAGATAGGGTTGTTTAGCACTATTAACATTTCGAAGGATGCAAATATTTTGCGACAACCAGTTGCCCTGGGTATTTTTGCAAAGCTTTAGTTACATGACAAAACATTCTCCGTTATTCTTTTTGTATCAATTATGTTACAATTTTAATTGTATAAGTACCTGGCCATTTATTCTCTTTTAGTAATAGACACGTTCATTCATCTGTTTTATATGCGTGTTATCCAAATGAATTCAATCAAGTAGCATATGCAACAGCGGCCATCAAAGTGTTAAAAAGATTGAATTATATAGTTAAGGAATGATCCAATCTTTCTAGTCGATTCGTATTAAAACATACTACCGACTGTAATTATTCGAACGATACTGAATCTGTGTTCAATTCAAGGCAAAATATACAGGGTGTCCGCCGTAAACGTGGACAGTCCATTATTTTCTAACGTATTGGAGATACAAAAAAATTGTTTACATGAAAATTGCATGGTACAAGGGGTCACATTTTTTAAGGCAGACGAACTTTTTTTTACATTATTATTTTAAGAGATATGAAGGTCAAGTTCGTTTTTTTTAAATATGTATACATGAAACTCGTTTGAAGTAATCTTACAAAATTTTACTTTGCAAGCAGGGTAAATATGTTATCATATTATAATTTAATATTTAAGATCATAATAACAAACCGTTTGAAGTAATAAATATATGTCACTGTAACTATATTGATGATTTTTCTTGATGGACCGAAGCGTTTGAGTACTTACGAACGGTACTGTACCTTTAATTTTTCATCCGCCTTGACTGTCGAAAAGCATCGTTTCAATCTGATTTGTTTAGTGGGACAGTGAAACTGTAATTTTCTCAGTGCGCAATTGTAGGAATAACAATTAGCTAAATCGACGTACGGTTAGATAGCGTTCTTGGTAGCAATTTATCGATTAAGGTCATCCTTTTGCGTCAATGCTGTTATGTTAATACAATGTAAAGGGACGACCGTTGTTCCGGTATAAAATACAATCGTGTTAATATCATTAACATGTATAATATTATCATTCCCTTTAACTGATCCAAAGACAGTGATCACGCGTTATCCAGCAGAACCTCGATTATCCTAATTGCAATTAGTAACAGGATGGACTCACATTGCAACTATGTTACGCATATAAATGATAATTTTATTTAAGAGTGTAAAAGACACAATGGTATCAAATAAAATGCACAGTGTCACTGTGATAATTTTAGCCTGTAACTTACATAAGATAATCAATTTTCGGATGAACCACGTTCGGAAAATCGAGGTTCTACTGTATCTGTTTGGAACGTTCATTCTGAATTTGTGATTGTTTTTTGAAACAGGTGTGGAGACATGTTTAGAGTTATTGGTGCCTTCGACGGAATATTCACAGGGAAGACTTCGATTGAAGATCACTTTCGACAAATATCCCGCTTATGTCGTCGAATCAGAGAGAGAAGTCCAAATCGAGCACGATACTCTGCTCACTTTCGTGGAAACCGATAAGCCGGTTTACAAGCCAGGTCAAGATGTTAATATCAGGATCTTGATGCTCAAGCATGATTTAAAACCTTGGAAGAAAGAAGTGAGTCGATTTGTTGCAATATGTGAATAAATTTCATATGTAAATTAGGGCTGTCGATATGACCGAAAGCTCGGGTATTCGGGTACTCGAGTACCAAAGACCCACATCTAACGTTCGATATGACCGAGTGGACCGGGGAAAATCAAACACTGGTATTACCCGCAACATTTTTTATTAAAATTTGAAAAATTTTTAATGTATTGGGTCGATGCATCAGTTTGTATCGTTTTTCTAACATTTTGAAATAATCTATTGTGCACACAAACATCAAACAATCAAGTGTGCATTCTTCTTCATTCTTCACAATGATAATTCATTATTCCATTATTTTTTATTATTTTTCATCGAAGTCGAATGACGCTTGGAGCGTGGAGTGATACTAAAAAATTACCGTGTTTAACGCGTACAAAATTTTTCAGGTGATCTCTGCAGTTTTGGCTCCTTGACCAAATTTGAATAAAATGAGACATAAGAAATGCTCTTTTTTTTCAAATTGGCACAACATAGTTATAATCCTAAAAACTTCTTACCATTAACTAAAAGAAAAGATCAAAACATAGTTCTGATAGAGAAAAAGCCATAAGATAGCGTATGCACAATGCCAATGGGAAAAATTCTATGATAAAAAACGCGGCACAAAATGTATCAACTCAATATACATACAAAAACGTTTAGTATGTCTTGTGTTTGCTTGTGCAGATAACAAAGTGTACATTTATACATAAATAAAGAAGTTTTGTATCTGTTACCAGGGTAATAGTATAATAGCTAGAATACTCGGGTAAGGCATACCCGGCTAATTCCCGCCTTTCTAGGTATTTTCTGACTACTCGAGTATCCGAATTATTCAGATATTAACAGCTCTAATGTAGATGGTCAAGAATGATTGCAACTGATTCACGAGCGGCTGTTTTCCTGCAGATTCCGAAAGTGTGGATCGAAAATCCGTCGGAAGTAAGGGTGGCGCAATGGATGAACGTGAGCACAGAGAACGGGATGGCACAGTTGTTGTTCCCTCTGTCTCCAGAACCGAGCTCGGTAAAATTTTAAGTATACTCGAATGCGGCAAAACCTGCAATATCTGAGCACTCATGATTCGAATATTCTAATTATAGTACAGACACCGAAAGTGAGTAGACACTTCACTGTCTGTCGCCGTTTGACACAGACACATCAAAACGAGATACATGCAATGTTCTGCTTTGAAGGTCTTGTCATTTTGAACATTAGGATGAAAATGAAAAAGAATATACGACGTATAGAAAAGAACTTTTAATAAAACAGACAATAAGAAGAGAGTCAACGTCGTCGCCACTTAGGACGTACCGAAAGGGTTAATTATACTTCAAATCGATAAAAGCTATTAAACATGAACATTCAGCAACACTTGAAATTTCAAAAAAGGACTCATATAACTGACGTACAAAGACAGCCAAATTGCATAAGTTTATTAGTAGATTTAGCTGAATGGAATTACACATGGCAGACAAAATGTACACGATGTCTATACATGAAAAAAAATATAGTTTCTTTTTATGATTTCTATTCCACTGTTCTAATTGATGCTGGTGTTAACAGGCATAAATAAAAATAAAAAGAAATTACATTTTTTAAATATGGAACGATCCGAAAATTTTTCTCCAAACGGTTATGCACCTCTATTCATTCAGATATTGATGGTTTCACTGTACTTGCATGTCGAGCAAGTAGGTACCCACAAGACATATGTACCTTATATATTTCTTTTTGTAATAGGGGGTGTGGAAAATAAAAATGGAAAAAAGGGCATCATATCCTCAACTCATTCACACGACCACGTTCGAAGTGAAGAAATACGTTCTTCCAAGGTTCCAATTAACCATAAACTCCCCTGGATATATTCTTGCGGACGCGAAGAACGTAACGTGGAACATTTGTGCCAAGTAACGTCGCAATGTTTGAAACAACGCTATAATGTCATAACATATTGCTATTTTCGAATTCACTCAAGCAATAAATAACGTTACAGGTACAGTTACGGGAAGCCCGTGAAGGGTACCATATTCTTGAAGTCAACGCCGCAAACGCGGAGTTGCAGAAGAAAGCTGAATTTTCCGGAGATTAATTACGTGACCAAAGTACGTAAGTCGGGTTCTCTCTTCTGTGATCGATCATTAAGATGAAAGTCGATAAGATAACTCAAGAGAGAAATAAATATTTCAGCTCGATTCTCCGGACGGATGCACCGAATTCGTACTTTCTGAGGCGGTTCTCGGCTTGGCGAACTGGAAAGTGTCCCCTAACAACATCGTTCTCATAGCAAATTTCACGGAAGCCGGAACCGGCATAGTAGAAACAGCGATCAGTCGGACAGCGGTGATGCATCAAGCTTTAAAACTGGAATTCGTGTCATACACGCCCAAATACTTCAAACTGGGTTTGCCTTATCATGGAAAGGTGAATTTTCAGAAAATGGATTTCATGCGAATCGTATAACATTAAGGGCGATTAATTTTGACAATCACTTCCGTCGTAGATTTTATTTATCGTATCGTTATTTTTTATTTCGCAGTTACGGGTTATGCGACAGGACTATACACCAGCCCCGAGCGAAAAGATTCAGATTTGTCTGAAAGTACGCGAGAAAGACGAGTGGGCCCGACCTGTGGTGGCGTGTCGCAATTTTACGTCGTCCGTCGACGGTTTCGTTGATTTCGTCGTTCTGCCGCCTCATAAAAATATCGTTTCATTAAGTTTCGTCGCAACCGCCGTTGATTATCCGACGAAGTATTATGCACCTGATAAACGCTGGAGGGTGAGTATCTGTTATCCCTCCCTAGGCAATCTGGGGCGTTGACGGCACAAGCGAAATTCACATTTTTCCCGGACTTTCCGGCGAATTTATATTTTTACTGAAAGAAGTTTTAAACATTTGACGTAATGAATAATTGTATAATGTAGTAGATCACTGATCCCTTAACCCGCAAGTGGTGTTGGACAAGTTTTACTTTTCTGTAGTTTTTAACTCATGTTAATGCTTTCAATTTTTATACACAGGTATTCTACTACATGCCAGTTTGTACATAGCAATTGCATTGCTTGAGTCAATTACTGTATTAGAATTGTTTTGAACGACATGTAAATTGGTAAACACAATCCTGATGAGTTACGAAAACCAGAGCACCTAAATATCTCTATTATGATTGAAACTTTCAATTTGAAAACTTTCAATTATAAAAACGAATGTTCAATGAAAAGTTGCACCTTTTATGAACGATAAATGTAATGATAGAACAAATTTGTCCTGAAGATCTTTTTACGTTAAACAATTGTTTGGCCCTGGAACACGATACTCTGTAATTATTTTATAATGAAATAAATTAAACTTTATTTTTTTGAACTTTGTTAGGTACTCATGGACGAACCATCAGCGTACATCGATGTGAATCCTTGGTACTCTCCGTCTGACAGTTACTTGGCGGTAGCTCGAGGATATCAACCCATAGTGTGCGGAGAAAAGTATTCTTTCAACGTCATGTACACGATGCCGTCGAACAGCGAAAATAATGAACCCATTTCTTTTCACTACTCCATCAACTCGAAAGGAGATCTCTTGATATACGGTCACGTGAATCACAAGCCGAGTCGAGACACGATATTGAATTACTCGGAATTTCGTAATGTATTAGGCGCTGTTGATTCTCACAATAAGACTGACCAAAACACCATTGTACATAGGTACATTTCCAATGTATTTTAAAGACAACAATTCTATTTGTCCGATTGATTTAGAGCAGTGACTCGTTTATTGCGAAAAAGTCTGTCCGTCGAGTCAGTAGGTTGGCTTCTAAGCCATAAGATACTATTTTCAAATGATCAAGTACAATAAGTTCGAAATGAATGATCATCAATCGAAATTCATAACATGAATTTCAGATAATTTGATCTGAATTTCATAGTCAAAGCAAATTCTACGACAAATTTCTTTTATTGTACAAATTAGCCTTCGAAATAATGGCTGAATATATTTTTAAAACATCATCTGTACGAATATTCACTTGTTATTTTTCATACAATCTCATCATTTGTTTAAATATTTATACATTGATTGGCGGAGAAACAAACGAAAGTCCACTTTACTTTTCCAATAACTCAAAAACTGGTGGGGCTGAATCTTTCGCAATAAACGAGTTAGTACTGTGTCTGCTTCGTATCACAATACGCAATATTTTGTTGTATCAGATTCCCATTAAGCGTGAAAGTCACACCGAGTATGGCTCCAGTTTCCGAATTGTTGCTGTATTACGTGCGATCGGACGGCGAGATCGTTGCAACTACCTACACGATCCAGGTTGGTCATTGTTTCGAAAACAAGGTGAAGAGTGCATGGCACACCGACGTGCAAACACCGGGAGCAACGACTCAGTATCACGTGGAGGCTGCTCCTTGGTCTCTTTGTGGAATATCCGCAGTCGACAAGTCAACCCAATTCTTAGCTGGATCGAAAACAAATCTGATCGACGCCGGTCAAACCTTCGACGAACTGAAGAAATTTCATCCGAGCCCGGAGTCTCGTCCTGTTTGGTCCTGGACTCATTGCAAATGTACGTGTTCCAATGCGTTCTGATATTAATGTAAAAATATTATGTGATCGTGTGTTAATTTTCTATTTATACAGCGGCAGAATCAATAGACCCGGCAACAAATGAAGAAGCCGATCACCTGCCAGAGCTGGCGTTAAAGGCAGCACCTTTCTGGCGTTTTCGAAGGCAAAGAAGGCACGCAATTATGTACAACGGTGGTATTAATTACGTGGACGCTATACAGGCTTTCGACGTAAGATATTTTTTTATGGACATTTATTTCCTGCGGTTCAATGAACTTTTCAGTGCATCACAAGCTGTTTGATTACTTGCTTCGTTGATGTACCTTATGAAGTACTGAACAGTTAGAGTACTAAATAATAGCAGAATATTATACATCTCTTTTTTATATTTTCGTTTTCGCAGGACTTCGGAGTGGTTGTAATGAGCGATTTGATACTGGAAACACGACCTTGCCCACAATACATTCCAGAATGGCCAGGTTTGCCGTGGAGTAATATGCATGTGTGGCACAGAGACAAGGATGAACCTGGTGGGTAGTTACTAATACAAGTTTTGATTAACAATTAATACAAGTTATGAACGTATCAGCGTTACTGCAAGACGAAAGTTTAAATTCAAACAAGAAATATGTAGAACACACTGTTAGGCACAGTAAAACTTCGTTTATCCAAACAATACTATCTGGTCATATAAATATAGTAAGACAAGCACATACATGTGTAACAAACATAAGGTTGATGAAACATAACATTTCATCTCACTGTGATACATGGATTGTTGCAGAAACCATGTTGAGATGGTGCATATACAATGACAATAGAGATAGAAATATTATATAATAAAAATTTGTTTTTTTACGAAAACATTATTCGATCATCTGAACATCGTGTCGTCCAACTTGTTTGGATAATTGTAGATTTCAAAATTGATTCAACCACGTATGAAGAACATCACACATGTACTATTGTTACAGACATGCTGAAGGCAGTAAAAATGCCTTTGGTTTTTCCCTTGAGAAACCTAGGAGTCGCTGCACCAGCGATGAGTGTGGAAGTAGCCTACGTTGATCAAACGCCTGATGCTACCGTCCCTCTCCGATCGTATTTTCCTGAAACATGGTTGTGGGAATTAGTACCAACCGGGTAAATTTGATTATTATAGTTTCACAAATGTCGAGACACTCTGATGTTATTTTTCTTTGAGACTCGTCTGAACTCTTTAGCTACGGCTGTCATAGACGCAAAGCTCTACGGCTGTACGTGTAGGAAAAAATATAAAATACCAACATAGAATATTTTATTAAAAATAATGAAGTATTTCTGATTCATGTCGTCAAAATATTCTTAGGATGATATGAAAAAAAATTAAACAAACTACTGGTTATCACGAGCTATCCATGATGATTCACTATATAGTTGTCAGATGAACCACTGCAGTGGCAGCTCGTCATAATCGTTCGCTTTGCGGGAAGCCACTATAATGGCGCGTAGTAGCTAAAGGGTTAAAATACGATGTAGAAGAACATTTAATAATTGCATATCGTCATGTTTTTCATAGAAAAGAAGGTAAAGTAACGATCGAACGTATGCTTCCACATACTATCACTGATTGGGTCGGGTATACAACATGTATTTCACCGGTGCACGGTCTCGGGATAGCACCACCGACCACTATAACAGCGTTTCAACCGTTCTTCCTGGAATATAGTTTGCCATACAGCGTGAAACGCGGAGAAATGTTACATATGAAAGTCTCTCTCTTCAATTACATGCAACACAGTTTACCTGTAAGTGCACCATTCGAAATCTGCTCCCTCAACAACTCTTAAATACGAACTTCATCGATGTACAGGTAAAAATCAATTTGGAAGAAGTAGCAGGATTGGATTTGCATTTATCACTACCGACTGCCTCATTTTGCGTGAAACCGCGGGACAGTGTTGTTCATGAGTACATCCTCAGGCCGCGTGTCCTCGGAGAAGTGAACATAACAGTGTCCGCTTCTGTAGATCCCGATTACGCTGAGCCGTGTGGACCGGAAACTTTGATATTTACACGGTAATTCAGAAGAGATTGATAAAGCAAAACATATTTTGAACGTTAACCATTTTTTAAGGGATGTCATCGTGAAACCAATTCTCATCTTACCGGAAGGCTTTCCCATGGAAGAAACGAAGTCAGCATTTATCTGCCCGAAGGACTTCGTCGATGATTCTGCGATAGTGTGGAAGCTAGAATTACCGAAGGACGTGGTACCGGACAGTGGAAGGGCATACGTTAACTTAATAGGAGATATCTTAGGGCCAGCCTTGGAAAATTTGGACAATCTCGTACGGTTACCGATGGGCTGTGGTGAACAGAACATGATTCTTCTTGTTCCAAACATTCATGTTATAGGATACTTGGACGCTGTTGGAATGCAGAATCCCACGCTAAAAGCGAAAGCGATTAAAAATATGGAGAAAGGTACACCTTAGTACTTTATACAGGGTGGTCCATGTGTTAGGATCACTTAAAGTATTTCCTAGAGTAATTATTTTTTCGAGAAATGGATTTGATGAACTTGTACTCATAATGACGCGATCATCTTGTCACGTGTGCAGGGTATCAGAGAGAACTGAATTATAGACATCCGGATGGCTCTTATTCCGCGTTTGGACCCGAAGCCTCAGGAGACGGAAGCTCTATATGGTTAACCGCGTTTGTATTGAAATCATTTGCTCAAGCACAACATCTGATCCACATCGACGAACGTGAACTGAAGATGTCCGTGAAATGGATCGTGAAGAAACAATTGGAAAATGGTTGCTTCCCGGTAGTGGGCAGAGTTTTCCATAAAGAAATGAAGGTTCGTTCAACTGGCATTCAATGTTAATTATAATTATTAAATTTAACGAGTACCTATCGTTTGCATTGCAGGGTGGTCTTCAAGAAGATGATAGTTCATCTTCAGCACTGACAGCGTACATTCTGATTTCTCTGCTCGAATCGAGTGTACCTTTGTCACCATCTCTTATCAGCAACGCCTTGTATTGTCTGGAAGAAGGAATGGCTAATAGCAACGATAGTCTATACACAGCAGTTCTGTCCACATACGCGTTGGCCCTACTGGATCATCCGAAAGCCAACTCCAGCATGAAGTCACTGATAGAACGTGCCACACATAACAATGTACGAAACTCATTCATCTCTACGATATGTTTCTCTGTAACAGTGTCGAATTAAAACTTACATTCACATCGTAGGACCTGCTTTGGTGGGATGACAAATCCAAGCCATCGATGAGTTTGAGCATCGAAATGACAGCGTACGCGATTCTCACGTTAGTGAAATTGGGTGGAGAGGAAAATATGGTTGAAGCTTTGAAAGCTGTTCGTTGGCTATCGAAGCAAAGAAACGCAGAGGGTGGATTCACATCCACCCAGGACACGGTCCTAGGCTTGGAGGCTCTTACGAAATACGCTACAGTTATGAACAGCAACAACACCGACCTGTCTGTTCTCGTGACTGCGGAGGAAGTAGATGACGTTAACAGGATGTACAACGAGAACCGTATGGTTCTTACTCAGATTCCGTTGCCTGTCCTACCAACCATCGTCGAAATCTTTGCTGGGGGCGAGGGTTGTGTTTTAGTACAGGTAATAGTCATTTTATCATGTAACGTCATTCAAGGTCGTACAAGGCTGAACAAGGCAACGAGGAAATACAAAAATCCAAAAATTGTTAACGCTCATACTGATTTTTTCGACCTTGAATGACCGTATGTCCGGGTCGTCGAACTCGTCAGAAAGAGGGCTATAATTTTAGTGTTTAAACAACTATTGTCCCGTTTGAAAGAATGATGATATTCATATGTTCTTGTCACCCGTATTTAAGGACAAAATTCATGTAATGCTTAAAGTGAGTTCACTCCGTGTGTTTACTACTATTGATCATTTCTTTTATTCTTTTTCAATTTAGGCTAACATAAAATACAACGTTGCACGTGTAACCGGTTCAGAGGCATTCGATCTTTCGTTGGCAGCTCATTCAGTGCTCTTCGGAAACGAATGTTCGGTGCAAGAGATCACGGTCTGCGCTCAATATAAGATGGCAGACGAAGAGAGTAACATGGCTTTGCTTGAAATCGGAATGATAAGCGGTTACGTTCCAGACAGATCGAGTCTGAACGCGTTACTAGGAAATCCTTCTTCAAGTAAATGCATCGAACTTCCACGACAATTATGCAGACGAGACGTGCGCAGAATTACAATTAATACTAAAATATAAATTACAGAAGTAAAACGGTTCGAGGAAGATCACGATGTCGTTACGATTTATTTCGACAAATTGACAGGCCAGAAGACGTGTATATCGTTCACGGTGACCAGAGAGAATGTCGTTGATCGTCTCGAGCCAGCGAACGTGAAACTGTACGATTACTATCAGCAAGAGCTCTCTGTATCTAGCGTAAGTTTGAACAATTGCATTAAATCCAGAGATAAAATTGAAGATACAGAAACTGTTATAAATACATCATGTTGCTTTTAGAGTTACAGATTCGCTCGAATTTGTAGCAGCGCCGAACCAGGCGAAGAAAACCCGATTCCCGGTCAGAAGCTCGTCAAACCGAAAGAGCCGGTAGAAAATAATAAATCATCGACCACTAATAAGCCACCGCTTCCGGAAGAACATACCGAAAGTGGGATTTTAGAAAAATCAGCGAAAGACGTGGATAAGGAAAACGCGAGTACGAACAACAAAATGAACAACAGAATCGATGAAACGAGCGGTAAATCCATATCCTCGAAGGCATTAAATCCTGGTGACAAGCCTCGAGATAATGTGAAGATCGAAGAACGACCCTTCACAGGGGTGCGACCCAAGAGCGATAATGTACCCTTTGTAGAAAGCTCGAACCCAAAGATGAACGAAGATGACGTGGATTCCGTTGCTCATGTGCGCACCACTAACGATAATGATATCGTAATTGATGATCCTAACAGTGAGTAAAAGCACGTATTAACGGGTTCACTCTTTCTTGGTTCGTACGGGATTTTCTGTGCAATCCCATGTGCGATAATATAACACACACCTCCGTTCGTAAGTCATGGGATACTTACTAATTTCAGCTTTACGTTTAAATTACAACTACTAAACACCCGCAATATTAAATCTAACTAGTATTTACTGATTACTTACACTGAATACAATTTCTAAATGTTAAATTATATTGAATATTATATGTATATATATATATATACAAAGTTTTAAATTTTCTTATTAATAAACGCTCCCCGTTTCGCGATGGTAGCTCGAACCAATTTCGCCAATCTCGCGGTGAGTTTCTTTAGCGTTTCTTTCTGGATTTCTGTCCAGGATCATTGCAAATATTTCCACGGATATTTTTTCGACGTAGGGCACTGTTTACAAGTACCTCTGTTCACTTCACCCCACAACTTCTCAATGGAGTTGAGATCCGGTTATTTATTTTAAAATAGTAAAGTGTCCCATGGTTGATAGACGGAGGTGTATGTATACAAGGTGAGTCACTATAAACTGCAATCTAAAATAGCTTCTGATTTTTTTATGTCAACAAAAATTGTTTAATAAAATATGTTTCTAGTGACTCGCCCTGTATAATAATTTAAAACCATCAACATGAGTTAGAAATTGAGAAAGAAGCGAAAAGGCATCACACGGTACATTTATATTTTATGTATATGTATATCTTATTTATATGTATATTTTATAAAGATGTACATATTCTGCAGAGTATATTTAAATGTAACACCTGCTTTGTTAGCTCCACAGGTAGAATTCGGAAGCGGCGTAGCACCCGATCAACCAGACGATTCTAAGGTAGGAACAGCAGATAACGCGGAGAATCGTTCCACGGTTATCGCAGAGAACGTAGACGCCGATTTTGTGGTAAACCCACCATTCGTTGTTGTTAATCATGAACTAGAAACACCGACGGGAGTGGAGGGAGTGGTACCAGTTTACGTAAAACCGGATACGTTCGATTACAAAACGGAAACAACTATTAGTGATAATGGGCTGTCTGATCTGGCGCCGACACCTGAAACAGAAACTCCAAATAAACAATCAGGGAATAAGGAACAGGTATATCAATGAACGACCGAATTATAATGAAAAATAGAGCGCGTATCATGAAAACCAGGACACCTGAATATCTCTGTTACGTTTCTAGATAGACAAAATATTCAAGAAAGAAACTTGTTTGTGGGGATGAATACAATGATAGGAACAGATTTTTCCATAAAATCATTTTTTGAGACCAAGTTTTTTTTAATGGAACCATATACTTGCATTGTCATAGCATTGTGTAGTTGCTAAAAAGACAAATTCAGCTGTATGTAATATGTTGACCTTCAAATAACAATCTCAGGATACCATTATGCTTAATTATGGAAGTAACAGAATGATATATCATACATAGTTGAATTTTGTGTTTCACCGGCTGCAATACTGTGAGACTGATATACAGTTTGTTTCCAAAATTATATTTGTCTCTACCAAGAGTGCCGCTTTTTCTTCACACACTGTTTTATCTCCAAACCTTTCAGAGATACATACTTAGGTGTTCAATTTTCATAACTCACTCTGTGTACCAGTTATATGAGCCTCTCAAGAGCCAAACTGGTCAACTCCACCAATCCTTTCAATTTCTCCATTTTACGACCCAATCATCAGAACAAGGATACATACTCAATTTCCTCTACATCTTATTTTATGGAGATAAACAGTTTATCTTCTCATAGGCTCATATAGGATGAAATAAGAATAACCTTTCTTAAACGTTTCATGCATGTCAACTCATCATGAAGATGATAAAACGAAAGAATACAAATTAACATGTACGATAAAAGAAATTATACCGTTCACAGGAGGAGTCTGGTAGCAGCACGAGAAATGTTACAGACACCGAAATGCATATTTCGTGTAAGCGAATGTATTTTACAATCTACAACAGTTACACGTACAGTGAATATTTGACATTACATTTGTTTCTTTTTTTTTTCATGAATTTAGCGCCGTCGGGAGCGAAACAGTCTTGTCCTATATGCAGCGACAAGTTGCCGTCTGACATCAGCAATGTTTATTGCTCCGCAAGGAGCGCGGTTAAAGTAGCAATCAGACGGTTACGTAAAGTTAGATTGTTGCTGGATCTGCACGCGTCCCGGGAGGTTCGACGCCTTCGTGCTACGGTCGAATTCACATTGAGCCCGGATTGTTCCTGTTCTCCGTTAGATTCTCGTACGTATTCGATCCATGTATTTACTTTTCAACGATACACCGATAATAAGCCACCATATCAATACACATAACACGTACACTGATTTACAATATCATTTGTTTTTATAAAAAAATATCTTCTTGCAGCTGGAAGTTTAGCGTTAATAATAAACAAGGATAACGACTTTCTCGCATCCGGGGATCATAAACAATTACTGAACGATTCGTTCGTTATATTCGGACTGCCGTCGATAAGTGGAACGCCCCGTGACATAATCGGGACACGATCCTCGTGTTCAACTCAAGAGAAGAATCAATTCGATTACGTGGACCCGCCGGTCGGCGACTGAACTCACCGGATGCCGTTTAATATTTAATGTGCAGAACGTTCGAAACGATAAAACACTCGTTGTGCTTTATTGAATGTCAACAACAACAAGCGAGCGATCAAAAATTTATGCTGTCTGTTATCTTTTTCGTATTTGTATATCCTGGAGACTTGCTTCGGAGAATTGGCCTCGCTCGTGCGTAAACTTCGATCGTAAAGATATGCTATTTGCAAATTTCGCGCAGGGTATATACATAATATTTTTTTTATCTACAAATATGTCAATCAATTATATAAGTAATAGATAGAGTAAGTTATCGTGTAACGTACATAAACGCATAAAACGTTATCATCCTCCCTGCTAACAGGGAACGAGTTTTTTTTATCGAGCCAAATAAACTGTAAATAAAGCGAAATGCTTTCGACACAATCAACTGACAAACTAATTTCTTTCCGCACCGACAATTAGACACGCAATAAAGCGGGTATCTCTTCTTTCTTTTTATTCCATTTTTATTTATTATCTTCGTATCTGATCGCTACTGGAAATAATTATTACAAATTAACAATCACCCCTCGAATTCTTACTACATTAAATATTATTTTATTACAGTGGATTTATGGTTATCTATTTATCATTACGGCTTTTTATTTATTCATTTATTTACTGTTTACGCTAAGTGTTTGTCATTTAATGCTGATCGAATCGAACCGTCTGTTGCAACTATGGAGCATGTTCATAATGATCTGCAATTATCCTTTTGATTACACCTGCTATCTACTACGAACACCCGCGACGTCTTCAGCATTAAATATCAAATCGTATCATCTCTGGAAGTATATACTATTTTAATCACGTTGTGAACGGTAAAACGCTTGCTTCAAATAAATTAAGATTATTATTGTTCGCTATAAACTACTCGCCGCGACGCTTTGCTAAACAGTAACGCAAAATCTAGTTGCATCGGGAATGAAAGGAACGTTGTTCTTGAATGTTACAAACTGGCAGTAGCGTTTTCAATTCAGTCGAGATTTCGGTGTATACTCGATAACAGGTATTATCTTCTCGCGTACGATATATTCGTTTCGAAGCTGCAATAGATCATCTGTACGAATAAATAATACAATATTCAGAGATACAGAGCCCTATCGAGAGTGGTTAACTTAAAGGATAGGGGACGAATACGATTAATAATACTTTGTTACATCGGGATCGTCGCGATTCCCATAAATTCGCTAATATGCGCTGAAGGTATATTTGCCGAAGTTATCGTAACGCACTATCGAAATTTTCTCGCCGATCTGAGACACACATATACGTTTATTTCAACATTTATCGATATTGGAACAGCATCGCCCAGGCAGAACAGAAATACCGGGACAAACTGTTGGCCCAATATTGTGGAAACATTGGTCTGTCGTTGGCAGTAAATGCTAGAGCAGCAGTAAATGCACACGTTCAATGATACTGTAACGATACAGCTAACAATATAGGTACTAACATTATAAAATAGTATCATACATATTATACTAATGTTAAAAAACGCAGCGATACAAAAGTTCTGATATGTCGTATCAATATGTTTACAAGTTAAATCTGAATCTGTAAAGTGTTCTAAATACAAATCCATATTGTTTCATGAATATGGATGCGTTTCTAGATTTACAAATAAAACTATACCAATATACGTGTATATGCGTCGGGAAATTATTACAATCTAGAAGAAGCTATACCGATTCAATACAAAATGTTCAAAATCGTACGAATCGTTATTCCAAAAAACAATATTAATAAAATAGTAATACTGTAATATAGGCAATACAATATTACATCAATATTGGGTAAACATTAAAGATACAGATATCAATGGAATAATCGGGCCAATATAAAAACTAATTCTAAAATTACGTTCTACCTGGGCAGTAATACTTATATTATTCATGTTTAATTTTTTTTTTTTCATATCGAGTAGTATCATTGGCCGATAAATGCCATACTATCAGAAAGTGTTTGCATGAAGTACACGATTACCAAGTCAGAAGGTAGTGTGAAATAAAGAGATAAGTGTACTTGTGCGCTTCATACGAAAATGAAAGACAGGTAATACAAGAAGTGATAGGTACAATGTAAGACGACAATATATTAAGACACGAGCTCTATATTAAATTATAAGCAGATTTGTATTTCCCTTTTTATTAAAATATAAAATATTAAATCGTTACTAAGGTATTATTAAATCAGTCAGGTTCCCCGAAATACTGGCAAGCATCGGGCATTAATATTATACATCAACTCAAACAAAGCAGAGTTGAAATAATATATATTAATATGCTATCATTTTACTCCACTTTATAAATATATTACTTAAATATTATTTTTTCATTATCAAATACTACAATGTAATAAGATCAGACTCTAATTGAATAATTAAGGTAAGTCGCTTTATCGTCGCACCAATTTCATTCACATCTTATTATACGTATTAGAGTACCATGTATAAAGGATGGATTTAATATAGAGCCTGCCTTTTCGACACAATTTTAATGAAATTAATGATGATGTTAACGGATTCATGTTAACAATTCTTTGTCTTTTTAATGTAACATTAATGCACTAAAGTACAAAGGAGACAGTCCATACTGATTCCAATTATCGAATGTACGTTCATAAAGGTACTTATACGAT
Source organism: Macropis europaea (assembly GCA_916610135.2). Classification (NCBI taxonomy): domain Eukaryota; kingdom Metazoa; phylum Arthropoda; class Insecta; order Hymenoptera; family Melittidae; genus Macropis; species Macropis europaea. Next base: position 14,466,928 of record OU744345.1, on the reverse strand, counting down.
CACCGTGTGACACGTGCCATTTCATTTGGTAATGGAAACACGTTCATAAGACTTGACAGTGCATATCACGATTGTTACAACAATCGTTAATGCGACTCAGCTACATCAGAGAGAACAGAGGAACTTACATGAACATTTATAATGTCTAATAGATTTTAAGTGCCGAACGATCATTAATGGGATCATTAGCTTTCCTCAAAGAGGTACCTCTTTTTGTATTTAGTTTATGAGAGGAATACAGTACGAAACTAAATTACTAATAGATAGTTAAGGAACTTAAACAAATAAGATCAGAAAAATGCTGCAAAGCAGTTAAAAGATTGCGAAGGGATAAGAAAATGTGGATGCTATTAAAGAGCACGATGCTTGACGTGAACTCAGAACGATTTATCAATCGATGAGAGCTTCCTCCTAATAGGAGCTGAAAGAAGTATGGAACCAACGATTTGCATCAACATTGTTGAGTTAAGGACTTAATTCAGCGTCGCTGTGCTTCAATAAAAAAATGCTTGACACGTTTATGGACGAAAGGGACACTTCTTTCTTGTATATTCCCTGTGTCTTTCTTGTACATTTATTCCTTCACATTCATCTGAGTGCTAATGTAGTAAATAGCTCCCATCAAAGTAACAAAAAAATAGTTTCAAAATGGGTAAGGCAAGAAAAAAACCGCTTGGACTGTATTGGAAACAAAGGAAAGACAGGTCATTTAACTAAAGAGCATATGTAGAATCATAGGGTGGTGTAGAGCCTTCACGCGATGATTAAAATGATTTAAGACCTTAGAAGCCTGGATTAAGGCCGGAAGAAGGACTCAACGCCTAGTAAAATTTGTCGAATTCTAGGCCTTTATGAAAAAGATATTTGGCAATAAAGTCAGTCTATTCCAATTCCAATCATCAAATGTATATTCAGAAAGATACTTATGCAATCACCGCGTGACAAATGTCATTTATTTGACGATGAAAACACGTTCATGAGTCCGGATAATGCGTTTTGCGATTGTTATAACAATCGTTCATGCAACTCAACTGCATCAGAGATAATAGAGGAACTTACATGAACGATAGAATTACAGCGCTCAATAGATTTTAGGTGCCGAACGATCGTTAATGGGACCAGTAGTTTTTCTCAAAGAGGTACCTCTTCGTATCTGATCCATAAGAGAGTCTCTAACTTGTACTGGATCCATAATAGGTACACGATTACCCATAATACGTCTTACACTTGCTGATTTATTTGACATATTATTGCCTTGCAAATTCTGCTGCTGTTGTGCTAGCTTAGCGTTTAAAGTTTCTAGGAAACCAGACGATGTTTTAGAGCTCTTGCTTATCTGTTGTTCAATGGAGTGCTTTCTTGAAGATTTAGGACTACTACTGGTATTATTACCACTTGTGGCATTACTACCTGTACTGCTGATAAGTTTAGCACTGAGAACTGCCATGAAACTCTGGCTTACGCCTCCTGTACCTTGCCCTTGAATATTTACACCTGTATTGATTGTAGTCAGTTGCGTTGTAGTCGATCCACGTTCTTGTGAAGTTGAACGAATTGATGCACACGAACGTTCAACGGATGATCGAGTAACTTGCAATACGGTATTATGTTGTAATGTAGCAGATGGGTTGTTATGCGACTGTGTCTGTCCTGTAGCCTTCCGTAGAAGAGAAGGACTGGCAGGAGTATGTCGCAATTCTGTAAGGGTCCTCACTGTTTCTGATACAGAAATAGATCTGTAATATGAAACATATATTCCATTAAATCAGATTCCTACGTGTCATTCGGCGTTTCACTTCAATTAGACATTAAAGGAATTGTTTGTTACCGCTGAGGAGTGGGACTGGCTGTGGGCGAAGAACCTTCTAATAAAAATGCTGGTGGCGGTGGAAGATTTTCAGCCTCATCGCACGTGTTATCAGTACGTTCGTCATTAGAACTTGCGGTGGGATTACTGAACGTGGCAGTTATAACAGTAGACGTGCGTCTTGTTGGCGGAGGAGGTTTAATTGCTTGTTGCATTGATCCTCTGCGAACCGTTAACGTAGATGCAGCACCAGGTACATTCCAGGTATTCTCATTCTGATTGTGAAGTGAATGAGAATGCGGTATAGTAGTTTGGCTTCCATAACCACTACTGGATTCTACACTAGATTCTGATGTTTGACTTCCTCCATCTTTTTCCGTAGCTTCAGTCTACATTTATTCGCGTACACATACGTAATTATAAAATATAGGACAATATTATATATATATATATGTATATTTTAAAACATACCTTCTCAGCTCCTGCCGCTGACAGTGATACAGGAGGTGGGGGTAACGGTAATTGCATCTCTTGAGCACGACTGGCTGCTAGATTTGCTAATTCATGCATGTTCACGTACATTGGTTGCTGAAGTTGATGAGTTGCTAGTTCTGTATGATACCATGACATTACACATACTACTTTTTCAATATGAAAATAATCAATAAAGAATAATAACAACCTTTTGCTAGATGCGCTGGAAGCGGTAATTTAGGCTTGCCACGAGGACTTCCAGGGGGTTCATTCTTTACTGGAACCGTCGGTCTTTCTAAACTGGAACATCTGTTTGGTATAGGAGGACGATTACTACCATTATTTCTACGCAATTGTACTCTGGATGCTTGTTGATTAGAGGAAGAACACGAAGAGGAAGAAGAAACTGGAGAAGCAGGTTGACTGTGACAACAGCCACTATTGTCTGGAGCTTGGAATGTGTAAACACTTAGTGCTGGTCTCTGATGGCCTTTCTCATAAGCTGCAACAATAATTAATATTACATTAAAAAACAAGATTTAATGTTTTTCTAATACAATTCTCAAACAGTAATTTTCTTACCAGAAGAGATCGTATGCGGCCGTTCGTTGACTGTGTTCTGATTTTTCCTATCGTACTGAACAGACGTTTCCTGTAAGTCAGGCCAAGTAGCAGTAGTTACAGGTCTTGTTGTAGTACAACCAGTATTTTGATTAGTTTGAGAAGACACATTTGATACCTACGACAACACAATTTAATTTCACCAACATAACAGAACATTCATGTTAAGTGTGCGAAAAACTTCTACTTAGCATTGAAAGTAAAAAGAAAGATGTGAAACACTAGCAGGCAACTAATTTCGAGCGACCTTACCTGATTTTCAGAAATTGGTTGTGTGTACAACGTGTCCTGTGAAGTAAATCCAGAGTCGCGGGAACTACCATTTGCCAAGTGGCGTAGAGTCATCAAACCACTGATGCTGGATGGTCTGACGCCAGTAGACTATAACGAGTACAACATCGACTACCACATACAAGAAGCTGATGCCAAACGGCATTCATGCTGTAATCTAGGAGTAACTACTTGCATGGTATACAGCTTGTGCATAGACAGTGAAAATAATATGCCATGCATTGTAAAAGCTAACAAATCTTTATAATAACTAAACAGAAGGAAAATTGAACATTATTTCTATGTATCAGTGGAATTTTCACCTGAGAAAGAGATCTATGCCAAGGATGTCCAGATGGACTTGGATGACTTTTGCAAGAACCACTGCTGCTACTAGTTAAAGAGCTGATTGAACACATTGAACTCTTTCTGGATCCAAGAGACAAAGAAGGACTGGAAGGTGGTGTAGCAAGTGACCACTGTGTAACATCGCAACCTTTTATATCTGTTATCACTTGTTCTGATGCAGGTGGTAAATGATGCGGAGAAGCTGCATGTCGTTGCAGCTGATCAGAAACTTCTTGAAGATGTGTCAGTTCCATTAACATTGCAATTTCTTCATCCTACATTGTTTGCACACATTGGAAAAAGTATTAACGATGGACTAAATTCATAATTGTGTAATAATTATAATAAAAATTACTAACAAGTACTGGTTTCAAAAATCTGGCAAGAAGACAAAATCTGCCTCTTTCTTCAAGCAGGGCGGCACGAACCGCTCTTCTCTCTGTTTCTTCTAAACTTAGACGTTTCTCTTGAACAACAGCAGCAGAAGATTCTAGCATTCGAGTCAATTCAACATCTCCTGATGAAGTTCCATGACTCGGGATCTGTCCTTGTGCATGCAAATGTTGACCTTTGCGTGCCTTTTTCTTTTGCAACCGTAATGTATCAGTAGATCGTTTCTTCAATTCTGCTCTTGCTTTTTTGTATTCTGAAATATAGATAAGTGTAAATATATTAAACTTTTTCCAAAAATTGAAATTTCAAATTTTATCAATGAATTCCATCATAATACATTACTTCACTAACCTTTGGCATGTTCCTTATCTAAATTTATTAAAGACTTTCTCCAATCCTCTAATTTTTCTTGAAGGGGTAACACTAAGCAGTCCATAATAGCACTAACAATGAAAAAATTCATGTAAGAAAATAAATAATAAAAACAAACAACTGGTAGACTTTAATGAAAAACAATTACCTGGTGAAAGATTTCATACGAGTTTCAACTGCTTTGTGTCTAAGACATATCCGAGTTAAAGCAGTTCCAATTTCTTTTGTTGCACCTTAATAATAAGTATTTTTAATTGTATAGTTTTTATAAAATAACAAAATTAAAAAAAATATGTAATTTCTTTATGTTTGAGTTTAAAGGCCAATATATAAAAGCAAATCATTTATTTTATAAATCTAATTAAAAAATTTAAAGAAACAAAGAAATTACGTATATAACAGAACAGAGTTATATTCAATAATTAAGACTGCATATTATAGCAAAAAGTATATAAAGAGACTTTACCTCTTGCATTGGTTGCAGCATCAGCAATTTTTTGAAAAGTTTCAAGATATGCAGAAATAGCTAAAATAGCAGCCCTAAAAAAATAAAGATTCAATATAATTCAAAGTATTATATTATGACATAAACATGTGATAAGTTTTACTTCTTATTTTTTTAATTTATTTTGACATACTATCAAGCTTATCAATAACACAATAAATTAATATATAAAAAATAATTATAAATATTAAAAAGTACAACTAAAGCTAACAACTAAAATAATTACCTTAAACACGAATGTAATTTTGATGCTTTTGAGATTAAATCTTCCCATAATGGTGCTCCATTCTAAAAACAAAAACACAAATATATTCATATTCATACAAATGCTTATCATATAATTTTAATATTCTGTGTAACAGTCTAACTCATAGGTTTTACACATTTCACTCATAGTTGATGCGATATCAAAGGAATACGGAAGAACATATTGAACACAGATAATGTAATCAAATACGCCTACCTATTTTTTATGATTACACAATTTCATGCATACTAAATAAGGCATGTTGTAACCGTGACACGAGCCTAGACAACTTTTCAACAAAAAATGTTTATGAACTTTTACCCAATATATCCATTTAAACATTTCTTTCCATAATTTGCAAATTATTATTTTCTAACATACCATTGTAGTACCCACTATTTAATATAATCTAACAATATTTATTTCATTTCATTCGTCTGTTAAAACGAGATATATATAGCGTTCGCTGTCATGCAAAAATTAACAAACATTCTGCTGCAGTATCATAAAACTAGAGCATGTGTAAATTAACTGGTGCCCTCATTCTACTGCATTAAAGTATCTCAATGGTTTCAGAGAATAATTTTCAGAATCGGAACAGCAGAATCGCAGGTCAGGAAGTGGTGTGGAACGAAAAAAGAGAATGATAACGAAAAGTAGCAACGTATTTTCTTGAGTGCAATGATCTCGCTCAGTGTTTACGAAATATATTACGTGTTACGGGCGCTGCGCTGACAACGCGGTTCCGTAACTCGTGCAACGATATACAAAAACAGACGAAGAACGGTCTTCGAGAACAAACAAACGCGGTCTTTGACGAAGCATCGGGTCCGACTGACAACGTCGTCATTTCTTACCTTCATGTCAGTTATGATCTGCTGAAAGAGGCCACCCAGAGCACTGCAATCTCTCTCGATTGTCGCATCCATGTTTGACTGTCGACAATTTCCTCTCGTCACCGCTAAAGTTCTTCCGCACGAGAATCTCGGAACGGTTCACTTCGTGTCATCGCGTACGGAGTGTCCGTACGAATATCGTCGATCCGTACGATTCGCCATTTTCGTGACAAGAGACACGATAATTCGGAATGACACGCGGAGAAACAGGATCGAGCTTATATCTACGGGGCGAACGGCCGCCTCATGTATGTCACGATCGCTCCGGAACGAAATGAGACTCGAACGACCGCTGTCAACGTTTCACGGACGCTCGAAACGATTGGGAATGATCATAACTCCGTTCGAGTTGTGGGTGAGAAGGAGGATTGTAAACACTAGGGACGAATTTCGTGGAACAACGCACTCATCGCGACGATCAAGTATGGCTCGCGTCTGCGTCGACTCTGTTTTCCTTCTGATGTACCTGAATATCGGTGCCCCCCTACGGCGACCCCGTTCCAGAACTTCGAACCGAGTATTCGGGGTATATTTAATCGTTACTCAGGGTAACGGATCTCTCTACCCCTTTGACGATCACTTCCGGAGTGTCGAGCATTGAAGGAGGACATCCTGCATCATTGCTCGGTTGTTCTGATTGGTTATTCGTCGCGATTATAGGGAACTGTTTGTAGTATCCAGATTCCTATCTGCTGTTATTGTTCCTAGATCAGGACTGCACGCTGACCTGTCTACAGTCCGCTCCCAAGGTTCCCCCACTTTGCTTCTCCGTTGCCATGGTGAGAGGACGCTGGTTAATGGCGCGCTATTATGAACGTTCTAAGAACGCGGCGCGTTCAATCACAGCATATTTACTTGAACGATTAGTGTTATATACTTACACCCTTTGCATCTAAAAACGAGATATCTCGCGACTCACTGTCATTTATTTGACGCGTTGGACGAGATATCCCGCGTGTCTGTTCATTGCCCTATTTAATAATGCCAATCCATGTACCAATCATCATACTCTATATATTTTTCTCTGAAAATAATCTGCTACCAGCTTCTGAAAAATGTTAATAAATCCTAAGAAAATATTTTTTGTACGTAAACTGACACTTTTATTCATTTTGGGGACTAGTTTCTGATCAATAGACTGCAGATTTTAATGTAAATATACATTTTCAGACTTCAATATGTTTAATTTCTACGTAAATTGCTGATGTAGCGCAGCTATGACAGAATTGTATTTCGCGGTTTAAATTTATAAAAGTACACTTTTTGTTTCACTTATTCGATAAAATGTGTATACTTCACGAATTTGGGTATGTTAAATTGCGTAAAGATCCGCAGTCTAGTGATCGATCAGTCTTAACAAAACTGATGTCACGTGAGAAACACACATAATTTTCAATTCGTATGCTTCCCGCCAAAGTCTGTCCAGTCCCCACCCTTTTAGTGGTGGTTTGTAGTGGGGGCAAATAGCGTATGAGGGGCCCCTCCCGTGGACTGACCTGTTCCTAGATTAACGGATTCGCTCCTTGGAAAGCACTTTTTTTAAAAAAGAAACGTACTACATATAATAGAAGAAATAGAAACGGAGCGAGTACGATGAGCGTAATGATAAAATACAATGAGTCGTTCTATGACGTATTGTTTGCATATTTTACAAAATTGACCGAAACAATTCCAAACGGTTTTACCCTTGTTTTCACTGGATTCATTATAGCTGTGTTTTATATATTTTACCGCGTTCATGGTAGATACAGTTTGAAATTTCAAATCTTTCCAGCGATCAGAAACTTTATATTTATCAGAATATCATTGATTCACTAATTTTGAATTGATGCGTATGATGGATATGTATAAGAAATTTTTAATACGTCCTATATTTAATGTTTAAATTACAGAACGCTGTTTCAAAGTTGTCACGCACGAGACGAAATGCAATTCATTAGAAGTAGAACAACTTAGAAATTATAATCGCTTGCTTGTCCGGCATCAAAGCATAATCTGCCATAAATATATGTTAAAAACTTTGGAATATGCGGCTGATGTAAATAAATTGTTTAATTACAAAACAATATTTTAAAATTCACAATATATTCCACATAATTTTTTTTATTACTCGTACTCATTTTTTATGTAATATTTTCAGAAATGTTCAGACAAAGTCTGTGCATTGAAATGCATTGATATTGTAGTTTATTGTCCACATTTATTAAACATAAAAAATTCAGTCAATGGTGTGACACCTTTTCATCGCATTTGTTATCGAGGTCATACATGTTTAATAACATTTATGTTAGCAAAGGGTATACATTCAGTAAAATAATAATGATTTATTTATGCTGCAAATGTTAAGACTTATATTTATTTATATGTTTGTTGCATTTATGTAGGTGCAGATCCCTTTATTACTACAATAGCAGGAGAAAATGCTTTGTGCATGGCAGTTCATCATTTTCTTCACAATCCGACAAAAGATGATTTTTCCTGTCTTGAAATACTTTACAAAACGGGTTGATTACTTTAAATAAAATTTGTTATTTATGATTTCATTGCAGTATCTTAATATAAATATAAGAATTATTTATACTTTTTACAGGATGCAAGTTTGGTTTTAAAAATGAATGGTATAATGCTTTCCTGAAAATGGCATTTGCTAACAATCATATAAGATTAGGACAATGGTTAATTTTACATTGTGAAGGTCAGTCGCATAATGCCTTACGTTGCACTTCTATACCACCAATGCTGAACAATAAGGAATTCAACTAATATGTTAAATATATCCTTTCGCTTTTTCTCTGTTATATAAATTATATAAATTTTTACACTTACTGACTAATAAGTACTCGCAATTAATTTAAAAGGATTCAAGTAAAGTTTAAGTTAAAACTAAATTTGCTAAATATTAAGAACAGTATGCTACAAAAGAAATGTTATAATGTAAATGCAGCATTTGAGCTTCTTTGAAATTTTCAAATTATTTAATATTTTCTCTTTTAATAAATGTCCGTTATATCGAGAAACGATGAAAATGTTGCATTCTATTTTATTAAAACAAAAAATAACAGAATTGTATGTTTCAAGTTAAACAATAAATAATAAAATTGTATTAATAGTAAAAATAAACATTATCTGGTGTGATATATCTTAATGAACACGTAAAATAACCGAAAACGAGTCGCTGAAAGTAGTAAATACATATAAGAATGATACAATGAATGTCAAGAAATTTATCTTGTCCGAGATGATAACAGAGTGTACACGCAAAATATTCGTCTTTTGAATATGAAATATTACATAATGCAGTATGTAATCGATTTTGCAAAACGTTGATGCACGAAGCATGATACATAATATGCGTCACTATTTAACGAAAGTATTGTCGAAAGAGTAGGTTAAAGGTTAAAGGTTAAAGAGGCCGATACAGAATGGCAAACACCGGTTTGTTGGTTTTAACTAACCCGACAAAGGTAACGAAATTATTGCCGATTATAAAGAAGCACGTATTAAAAACTTTGTATATACAGTATTTTCCGGAGAAGAATATTTTTATATCAGGAAATTATACAATAACGAGTCCTCAATGGAAATCAATTCGTTATGCTCAAACCATTTCGAATATTTATACTGACACATCTATTATATCTACGCGACTTGACGTACGAGTTTTACTTACAACCATGAAGAATCCCAATTTATCAATAATACATACTAAGAAACCTGTAGAAGTAGTTATTTTTGATCAGACATATAGCAAAAAAGAGGCTGACACATTTGTACAAGATTATTTAGCTAATACATGTATGGGCTGCAATATCATTAACTTTAATGATGATCAGAAAATAGAAAAAGCAAAGGATGTGACACCTTGTACTGAGGAGGGAAAGATGTATAAGAATGTAGTACTTGGTGGTACATTTGATCGGATACATAATGGTCATAAGATATTCTTAAGCGAAGCTGTGCTGCGTTGTACAGAAAAGCTTGCAGTTGGTGTGACTGATAAAAATATGTTACAAGGTAAAACAAATGTTTTATATCCTATAATAATAAACTCTTATTATAAAATTATACATTTTGAAATGTAAAAACTATTAATATTATCTAAATCAACTAATTGAACTTATAGGAAAATTATTGTGGGAATTGATAGAACCTTGTTCTAAAAGGATTCTGAACGTTAAAGACTTTCTGGAGGATATAGACTCAACATTAATATATGATGTAGTTCCAATTAATGATATGTATGGACCGACTAAGGATGATCCAACATTTGAAATGATAGTAGTTAGCGAAGAAACAAAACGTGGTGGAATGAAAGTGAATGAAATGCGTGTACAAAATAATCTTAATCCATTAGATATTCATGTAGTGAAATTGCTAGATGACAAAAGTCACAGAGAACATGAAGAAACTAAGATCAGCTCTAGCAATCATAGAATACGATTATTGGGTACAAGACTTCAACCTCCTGTACGTAATGTGTTAAATATCTTTTATTAAAAAATGTTTTAATTTTGTTATTTTTGTAGAGAATAGACGATAAACCTTTAAAACCTTATATTATTGGTTTAACCGGTGGGATAGCAAGTGGAAAGTCTTCTGTAGCAGATAAATTAGAAAAACTAGGTGCAGGTATTGTTAACTGTGATAAAATAGCACATGATTTATATCTACCTGGTAAACGTTGTTTTGATGCAATACTTGAAAATTTTGGTCCCAGTATTTTGAGACCAGATGGATTTATTGACAGAAAAGCACTTGGTAATATAGTGTTTACTGACAAAGTACGTCTACTATCCTGTTATTTACATTCATGTTTCATTATATGCTATTATATTTGCAAATACAAACTCATTTTTAGACACAGTTGGATAAACTAAATAAACTTGTTTGGCCTATCATTTTGGAAGAAGCAAAAAAACAAATAAATGACTTTTATGTAAAAGGATTTGACATTATTGTGATGGAAGCTGCTGTTTTAATTCAAGCTAAATGGCAGAATGTGTGTCATGAAATTTGGACCTGTATTATTCCCCAAAAAGAAGTTAGTACCTTCTTTACTGTAAATTTATAATAATAAACTACAAATTATAACATTATTTATGACGATACTTCTTCTAAATCAAGTATAAAATGTATTTTGCAATTTGTAGGCTATAAAACGAGTGATAGACAGGAATGGCTTAACTGAAGCTGATGCGAAATCAAGAATACAAGTTCAACCGAGTAATGAAGAACAAGTTCATGAAGCTAATGTCGTTATTTGTACTTTGTGGAGTCCCAATGTTACGCAGGAACAAGTACAAAAAGCATGGGATGAATTAATGGTATTTTTGCCTAATAAAACAAATAGTTAACATACATATTGCTAGTACCAATCAGTGATATATTTTTTTTTTGCAAAATTCATTGAATCTTTTTATGTTAATGATTAATAATTTTTGCTATCCTTTCGAAGTGAAATTATATTTTGTAAATTATATTCCAAACTAATAATTTAATTAATTATGTGAAATACACAGTACATGTTTGTACAACCTATTCCATTATGTATAAATTTCATTCGGCGATTGTTGTATAATATAAAATATTGAGATATTTATAAAAGAAGATTTTGTTAAAAAAATAACATAGAATATAAAGAAAATTATTTAATCATTGTAAAACTAATATCTATATAGTCAGTGTCATGTAATGATTATATAATATTATATACAAAATCGGAAGTGTATATACATTTGTTAGAACTAAAAGATGATTATAATACATATATAAAATAAAAATATTGTAAAAAGGGAGTTAATTTTTGAAATAAAAATATGAGTGTTAAGATATAAAAATCTATTATGTTTTGTAGAAATAAAAATTGAAATTTTATGCACTGTGTTATATTATGAAATATTATTTTGCGAATAATATACTATCACTTAAAGTATTGTTTTCGTCTTGAGTTGTGTAACTTTGCATTTTAGTAACTATAGTAGTTATAAATGAGGAAAAGTCAGCTTTAAGTTTACTTCCACCACTTTCTATGTTACACTTCACATGAGACACTTTCGCAAATGTTGAAGCTGTATTCGTAACAAAATAAGAACAATTAACAAAGACCATTTGAAATTTCTAAAATCCCAACTATTAATACTTACAAATAATTTTTGATATTTCGGGATTTTTGTTTTCAGGATCGTAACAAAATATTACACACCTATCTGGACTTAATTTTGTTTGATTAATAAAATAATCATATAATTGTTGAATCTTTTTTAAACAATCGTCTGATTTTTCACTATATACCAACATAACACCGTGTAAGTCTTTTCTTATAGCTGGCCAACAATTTTCAAATCTAAAAAAAATATCGTATTAAATAATACGTATTGTTTATTATTTATACATTAATAAAAGCATTCTATGTGTACTTATGATCTCCGCTACAGTCCCATAATTCAATATCTTTCACAATTTGTTTATTATTTACGTTTATATTTTGTATTTCAAATTCTAATATTCGAACACCTTGAGTTGGATGATAGTCATACATTTCTGTAGCATCAGCAAGAAAATTCGATATCGTCGTTTTACCACTCTAAAAAAATATTTTTTTCATTTATAATGAGAAAAATAAAAAGCACAAAATTTATATACGATAATTGTATTTTCAATATAATTTGAAATTACCTTAACAGGCCCTACAACTATTATTTTTAGTGATTGCATAACTTGATCAAAAATACACTTTGCTTTTATGTGAGTAACTTACTACAGACTCAGATGTTTGGAAAATTGTTACCATAACAACTACTTATCTACCTATATCTACATGCGTAATTCCTATGAGGGTACTTTTAAAGAGTACGAAATATACAATTGATCCTTAAAAAGTCTTTATTCATAAAAAGTAATAGCACAAAATTTAGTTGCACAGATTAATTTATTGTAGTACAATAAGGATTTTCATTTGAATCGTAACAGAGGAAAGTAAATACAAGATAAGTGTAATTATATACTCAATACAATTATTTAAATACTATATAAAACTTTTTAGAAGGAAAATGATTTGTTTCCAATAAAATCAATTGCACTGATGATTGCATTACAATATTTTAATAAATATTGTAACTATCTATATCTGCTTTTATATTAGCATAATTATTATTCTTTTAAACAAGATTTAATTAGAAGTAGATTAATTGTGTTATTACTGAAATAATTGTATGATTCATGTGAAATACGATGCACAATACTAAGACGTCAATTTATTGTAAATACAAATTAAATACATATATAAAAACATACAATTGCTTCAATAAAAGAAATGTGATGATCTTATCGTTCTGATACAGTGAGACAGCTTTACTACTGTACTTTGCGAAATTATCTATTGATTTATCATTAAATTCATTCAATTTATTACAAAGAATGTTTTTGTAAATCTTTTATAATGTAATAGACACTGAAGTATTATACATATTCATGTATATATATATGTATACTGACAAACTCTATGCATTTATAAATATAAGTTGGAAAATTCTTATATTATTATTGCAGGTTGTCTGTTTTTTAAGAATATTTTCTGTAATATGTAGTAATTCGCAAAATGTAATAATTAAAACAGTCAAATTGAAATGAAGAACGATATGATGTTATAATTTACATATTACAAAAATTAATGTTGTCCTATATTGTTTTTTTAAGCCATTGGTTGTTCCATGACTGATTTAGCTTCATCTGGATAGCTCAAGCCATACAACGCTAGTAGTGCAGATTTTGCTGCTATTTTCTTGGCATCTTTTTTGTTCTTTGCTGTAACGTATACATTAATTTTCAATTAGAAAATAACTAAAATTATACAAATATATATTTATGTATTACATACAAATCTGTACAGAATCATTTTTAAAGGAACTGAAAAATATAAACGCATAATCTATGTACGAAAACAACATTTTTCATATCAGTCTTGCTTACAATATGTACAATTTAAAAAATAAATATATGCTATCTCATTTTTAAACCATTTTTTTTAATTTTGTCTGGATGACCTGATTTAGTACTATTAAATAGTATAACGAACGAGGTATTTACTAGAAGATTTATATCATATTTTCAATAAAAACGGCTGAACTTTAAAATTGGAGCAATTTGTAAGCATATAGTACTTTCCTATTTTGATGCATTGAATATGCATTTAAATTTTCAGACCCTAATATCAGTCTCCATAAATATGTAACATTACATTACCTATTCCTGTATATTCAACACCATCAATATCTACAGCAAGAGTGAACATTGTGTTAGGTGGATTACCAACGCGATTTAGTTCCACATATGTTAAACCTGGTCTCATTTGGTTTAATAGCATTACAGGATGTATGCTTGTAGCATTTGGTGGAAGTTCTTTTTGAACTGGTGTTTTTGGAACATTTGAAATTTCTTTTTTAATTCCTTTAACAGGTGAAGGTAATCCTGGTCTTGGAACTGGAACCGATGTTCCCTGATTATGCCATTCAAGGAAAAGTTTATATAATGCAAAACTGGCTAAAGAACTCCATGGAATTTCATCACTCTCATCAACGCTAGTATTCATTGGTGTTCCACCTTCTTCCATATTTTCATCTTTTGATGCATTAGAGGAATCCATAGATTGATTTGCTTGTCCATCTGTTTCAGCATCAATGCGTGCTTTCATTGATGCCGCTGTCATTTTTTCAAGTAATAATGCTTTTAATGCATTTTCAGCAGCGTTTTGTCGAGCAAGTGGCTTAGACAATCCTTGTCCAACGTGGGTTTTACCGTCAAGCTGTTTTTATTTAAATGACATTAATGGTAATTCAAGTACATTTGTATGTATATTTAAAGACTAGAAAATTATATTTATTTAAATGGAACTGGATTCAAATAATGTGAATGATTTTAAAATTCAATGTGTGTTTTTAGAATATTATACTGTTGTTTTAAATACCTCTGCATGAACAAGATAAAGAGAGTTTGGCATAGGTCCTTGAGTTTCAGGAAATGTAAATTGCACTCCAGCTTTCATTTCGTTCAATACCATAATTGCATTCTTAGGTTGCAAAGTCTTTCTTAAACGTTGGTTCAAACGAAGTCGTTTCAGTCTTTTATTTACCCTGACTAAAAATACAATTCTATTTAATTTACAAATCTAAAGAATAATTAATTAATACGATTTCATGCTATTATCAGTGTATAAACATTCACAATGGTTAGTAAAATGTCATAGCTCAACAGCAAATTACTGGAGCACATGCCAGTTATTCTAATCTTCAAATTTGCGCAGTGAATTATCATCATTTTCAAACTGTCAAGCCACATTAGAATACAAATTTTTTTCGATATTCTTAATTTCTTTTATACAGAATTTTTTAAATACAGGATTTTATATTTTTCTAAGGAACTTTACATTAGTTTCATAAGGATATAAAAGAAAAGAATATTGTGAAACAGCAAAATAGAATACTATTCAAGGTACTTACATCCCGGTGCTTTACGCCTCCAGCGTGGTTGCTGTTCTAGCATTTCAATGTCAGTGTTTTCAGGCACTTGATTATCAGTTTTTACCTCAGATGTATTATTATTTATTGGTGGCGTAGGAGTTGGTGCCATTGTAGGTGGAAGTGTCGGGGTAGGAACTGGTGGTTGAGGAACAGGACTACTTTGTATAGCAGCAGCTTGCTGAGTATGAGCAGTCTGTTTCAAAATTGGTTTTAATCGTTGAGGTTGGGATTGAGGTTGCACCTGAGGCTGTTGAGCTTGAGGTTGTGGCTGAACTTGAGCTTGAGGAGGGTTTGCGATCGGTTGTTGTGCCTGTTTAAGAAGTTGTTGCGGTGGCTGTTGCTGTTGCTGCTGCTGCTGCTGCTGTGATTTTCCTTGCTGCATATTCCTGGATGCCGCTTGTTGCATTTGTGGTTGTTGTACTTGTTGCTTAAATTGTTGAGAATTTTGTGCATTCCCTTGCTTGTAATTGCCCTGCTGATTTGAAGAGGGTTGTGAACCTTGAAATCCTCCTTGCTGATTGTACTGTAAAACATAGGGTGGGTCGCCGCTACACAAGGAACCTCTACGGTTGTGCTATCCCACCAAGGTCTAGCATCGTATATGCACTTGGAGCAATCTAATGCTACCCCCATAACTCATACCAACCAAATTATTGCTCTGGCCAGTATTTCTTTACTTATAACTGTGCTGAGGTTATGGTACTGAATGTAAAAAATAATAATTTTAATTATAAATAAATATTTCCTTAATATATAACCTATAATTAGTATGGATTTTATTGTTATAGCTCTTTGTTTGAAACAGTTGTAGATATATTATATAAATAATAAATGTTTAAAGTAACAATAAATTTTTTATTTGCTTTACATTAATTATATTGTGACCCAAAATTCAGATACTTTAAATAAATTTGTTTTGCATTTCATATGCGAAACATATTATTCAGAATTAATCATTATTATATTTTACTTTACATAAACATCAGTTCAGTTTGTGTTATCAAAAATACGGCCTATGGAAGGCTATGCTATGTGGGTAACTGACGAACTAGCCCCTGGCTGAATACACCTCCTCGGTATTGTTGTATAGCTACTATTTCCTGCATTGCAGGGGAGGGGAAAGTAGGGACCACTAATTAGTACATGCAAATGGATAAAATACTGGAAACAACAAATGGAACAACTATATACTTTGACTATAAGTAAATGGAAAATATTATTAATGTTTTCATACAAACGAACTTAATAATAAATATTTAATACATTTATAAACTTGATAGCTTTGTAACAAAGCACAATTATTCTGTGATTCAAATTTTTGAAAGTGTTTAAAAAATTTATTACCGTTAAAACAAAGTTGAAATTAGATATCTTATAACACTTAAAGTAGTGTTATTAATACATCAATTAGTTTCCATCTACAATTCACTTGGAAAAATATAATATTATTGAAAAAAATATAGACTTTGTTTCTGTATATTCAAACATTCGTACCTTTTAATTCTGCCTTTATGCTTTACTATGCATTAATTAGGATTATTTTTATGAATTTATTTTTCAAATTTTCAAAAGTTATATAATAATATGTAGAAAACTTTTAAACAAATAAGGTGATATAGTTTACACAAGGTGTAATGTATAAAGGCCAGATAATGATATAATACATATGCATTGAATATACAAGAATGCAATTTGTTAATTACTTATTGTATAAAACATTATTTTATTTTTATTTCAATAATTTCTCAATGGTAGAATGTTTTACATGATAAACACAAAAACATTCTACATTTATTTTGTAAACCAAAAGACACATGTAATAAGAAGTACTTTATTAAAATATATTTATATGGTTATATGTATGAAACATTTTGTAATAGGTTTCTGGTATACATACCAAACGATATTGTAATGCTAAAATAAAATCTTAATATATTTTGGTACACGTACCAGAATATTACCAAAAAATGCTTCCAATATTTGCAATAGTACATTGAAATTTCTTGTATCATATTATACAGAAATATTAATTAAGCTAATATCTTAAAATTGCTAGTATAAAAATATTATTACAATATGATCCTGTATTTTTAGAAGAAATTAAAACATCCAATACTTTATAATATAAAGTTGTAATATGTTGTGCATAATATAATCCATTGGTGACTTTATCTTATTCTAATTTTTAATACATCTATATACTTTTAAGAAAACCATAAATTTTTCAAGTTCTGTGTATAAAAGTTTGTGTAAGCTTAGTTGTATCTATGTACATATAAAACTTAATAAAATAAGAATATATTTCATTATAGACAAACATTAATTTTATTCATTTTAAATGTATAGTTTAAATTATTTTTTAAATACTCAAAATCTTTCATCTATGCTTTCTAAAATGATTTTATAATATGGATTATGAAAACTACTATTTGCTTTTAAGTTTATATTTTACAAAAATGACTGCTTATAAAAAGACTAATTACTGTATAATATTTACTAAATTTCTTATAAATTTCTTATAAATTTCTTATGAATTACTAATAAAGTTCTTAATAAGAAAAAGAAACTTACAGTGTTCTGATTTTGGTATCCCGCATTTGGATTGTTTTGGTTCCTTGCTGTAAACATAAGAGAAAAATTTGTTTGAATTCAATGCTAAAGTAAATAACATAGATAACGCTAAGCGACTGAGATAATGAAACATTATGTTCAAATAAAGTTGTAAAAGTGTTTCACTAATTCCACCGCATATCATGTTATAACAGACTGTTACATTTATTGATATCAATTTTTATTAATACCAAACAAGCAATATTCATTTTGTTATTCCATTAATAAATATGTATAATTACTAGAAATCATGTTGAACATTTATTGAAATAAGTAAATTGCTTTTGTTTACAATATAATTATTTTTTCAATGGAAACAAACTTATTGCAAGAAATATTTTAACTTTCTGTAACTTTTGGAGTGCCTTACTAATTAGGACTTTACGAATCTGTAAAAATTGACCAATTACACCATTTAAAATTTTGGAACTGCATTCCTATTGCTTTCCCTCCAAATTATAAATTAAAAATTAAAAAAATCATATCAATATCTGTAATAGTTCCATGCAAAATGACGTGCAAGTCTGTATATGCAAGGCTATGTATGTAACCTGAAAATTATTTATAAATGTAAGATATAATAGTTAAAATGGTTATATACGCGAAACATATCAAAAGATATTCAAACTACTTTCAATCATAGTTCCTGACGTCACTAATCTCATCATTTCTTATGCTCCTTTGGGCAATTTTAGAAAGGATGTAGCATAAAATTAATATGCCAAGCTAACGTCCGTTCGAGGACGCCATTCTCATACAAGCCGGCGTATATGATATTGATTTTTTTCCTTTCGGTTCAAATATTTACAGTATCGTAATTATAGAGAGCTATATAAATATTTATTACAATTGAATCGCGATTCTGTGACAAACAAAGGAATGTAGCTTGTTTAAGGAATGTGATTAGTAATTACTTACTGGCATAGCCTTGGCTTTGTCGATTTCTCGTATACATTTTCGCTGCTAATTAAATCACTGTGAATACAATTATCGACGTCGAAATAATCTACGGAAAATTCTTCCTTGTATTACACTACACTTTCGAGTGTAAGATATAATTAGTTAATGTACGTGGGCCACGAATGCAAACTGAGCAAAATGCATCTGCACACCCTACCCTCGTAAACGAGAAGCGAGTAACTACTCTGCTGAGAAGTAGGAAATGACGTTGTTTACCGTTGTCGGAAATGAAATGTCCGCCATTTTGTTCGTCACGCGCACACGCTATGATTTTTACGAAATTTATTGAAAAATAAATTAGTCGTATTACGACTACTTACGTTAAAATTTTATATAAAAAATATAATAGTATCTCTTAAAATACAAACATTATATTTTTTAAGTTCGATGTAATATCACGTTAATAATAATCTATGGAATTGCAAGGGAATCTGCTATTTGAAAATTGTTTTTTTTAAATGAGAACAAACATTCCAACATTCTTAGATAATTATTGAGCAGAATTCTTTAGTAATTAATCAAAATAAATAAATGATCAGTATATGTATATATTTGAAAAGTTATATAAAATAACTTCAATTAGCTGATACTTCCATTATGGAAAATTGAACTTCAAATCATTTCTTTTTCTGTTAATTATAACAATTAGCTGTATGAGTAATATTAATATGTATAATAAACGTAAAATATAGTAACAAAAAAGCCTGTTTGGTATACAAAATACAGTGTATATAAGTTCGTCTATAAATATAGGTATGTTGAGCTCATAAAACAGGATATAGAGTTAAGGGATTTATATTAGCTACTCGATTATAGCAATAATTGTAGTAACATATTTTACAAGATTTACTTATTTTCTATCTTAGTATAATTGTGTTATAATGTATTACAATTTTAAAGCAATCCTTCCATTTCCTGCATGAACTGCATGTACGCATCATCTTTAGTTTTAGGTTGCGTTGTTCGAATGGGTTGTGTTTCTGGTATCCTTTCTGTAAGTCTAGATAGAGTACTCGGCTTTTTCTTATCGTCTCGTTTCACACGCAAAGAAGTGGGTAAAAATCTTGTGACATCTGCAGCCAAATTTCGAATTTGAGGTTTCGCTTCAATAGTTGTAGTACTTTTTCCATCTTTATCTTTTCGATTAATTAATTGTGGTGCAGCGGAAAGAACATTGGGAGTTTTGGGCTGTGAACCTGCTCCAGCTTGTGTTTGCATCTGAGGATTTCCAATGTTTGCCATGTTTGATAAATTTGGCATTTGCATTTGTGGAGGTGGCATTCTAGGCATACTTGGTGGGCCAGGCCTTAGCATCCTTGGCATTCCCGGTGGTGGACCTGAATAATGATGTTTTTTGTTAGCATTACCATATTTCAGAGTAGAATATTTTATGTTTACTGTAATATTCTTACCAGGAGGCAGTCGAAGGCCAATTCGTGGTGGTGGTGGTGGAGGCATTCTTAAATGCAATGGCGGTGGTGGTGGTCTATACATTAATGGAGGAGGTGGCAGTCCCATAGGAGGCATTGTATGAGGCTGTGTATGTTGTGAATGAGAATGTGAAGATGTATGTTGAGCATGGTTTGAAGTATGATCCGATGCCCCTGGAGGTTCAAGATCTTCTTCCTCTGTTTTATTATTACTAGATTTATTGTTAGACTTTGAACTAGATTCATTTTCTGCTTCAAGTAACGATAATCGAGCATTCAAGTCTTGAGCTCGCTCAGTTTCTCGTTTTTTATGGACTACTTCCATTTCACGCATAAATTGATCAATATCTTGTCCTGCCATAGCCAACATTTTTTGTTGTAAAGTAGTTGGTTTTACTTTCGACATATCCCTTTCTTTCTCCTTTTCCTTATCTGTTTCTTTCTCTTTATTATCTGATTCCTGCTTATTGTCTTCTTTATCGTCCGCAAATCGGATTGTTCTTGACTTTGGTGTTGAATCTTTAGCCTATGTACATATGATGATTATTTAAAAGTATAAACACATGAAATAATTAATTATTAAGCATGATAAAAGACTAATATAATAAGAACAATTTTAAATACCTTATCAGGCATGTCTTCATCATCACTTGATAAGTCTGGAGGAGGAAAAGGTGGTACTCCTGGTGGTTCTTTGTTAGGAGCTAACATAGGTGTAGAGGGAGATGTTGCATATGCACTTGTTTTTTTCAGAATACTTGGCGGTATTGGTATATTCATAAGCGGATGATGTTGTGGTATGTAGTGTGGATGAGGAGGGTACATGTGTGCCGGTGGTTGTGGCATGTCTGGTAAGGGTATTTGCGATGTTAAGGAACCTAAGACAAATACGTATTACATAAGTGTAATGAATTATTATAGTGTCAATAGTGGTATAAACGTCTAGCATACCTGAATACATTCGTGATATGTCATTGCCAGCTGATGGTAAAGGAATCTCATCAACTTGTACTTGTTGTGCATGTCTCACAGCTTCAAAATAAGAAACTAAGTCTATCCTTCTACGTTCATACTGAATTAGTTGTTCTTTTAACTCAGCCCACTTTTCTTGGTCATCTTTTGCCTACCAATAACAAATGATAAAAGGTCACACACGTATAATATTACATACAATACTAATTATCAATATTAAGCCGACCTTACCAATATTTGATAAAAATATATAAATATTATTTCATATATACTTACATACATTTTTAAGACACGATCTAAGGTCTCCTTTAGCTTTTTCCTTTTATCTTTTAATACTTTTTCGTTAAGGGGCGGTGGCTGCATGACATTGTACTCTAAAAAATATATACACAGTAAATTATGTTTACAATATCAATTATTCAAAGAATATTTTATACTTACCCATTTGATCTATTTTTTCCATCTCTTCGATAATCTGAGCAGGATCTTTGCCTTTTAAAACAGCAGCACGGACTAGTTGTCTTTGTTTTTTATTTTTCTTTAATTCCTTTTTACGTGCTTCCTTACCTGAAATAAGTTAATAACCGATAATAGTTATTGTGACAATTATTTGAAAAGAAGCGAATTGTTAGGTTATGGTTTTTACTAACGTGCTTGATCAGTGGGATTCATGTATTTCCCACTTTTTGTGGTATTTATCGAACGACGACCCATGTTTTCTCACTTAGAAAAACTTAAAACGTGTTTGTTGTATCAACTTTTCATAAATTTTATATAATATTGATCATTATTTACATTCGACCTGACTGTGGTTCACCATTAATACTGTGAACGTAGTATAGCATGCGCCAAAAATATTGTCCAGTTAACCTGTAAATCGATTGGAGGAAAAACAAAGTGACGCGAGGTCTGTGACACCGATCACAGCGACATTGAGCGCAAGTGGCGCTATCTCTGACAGGACCGCCGAATGAACTACCGGCATTCCCAGTAGCGCCATTTTCTGCCAGGATCTGGAACTAAACAACTGTACCTGAATTCACGAGAGAATGAAGTCGTTGAACGTTGAGTTTACGTTCGTTCTGCGCATCTCTGCTTTGATTGGTTCAACACGCTCCGTAACTAATGGTAACGCGCAAGCGCTCTTAGTGTATCATAGTCGCCAAGATAGCTCAGAGCGTATATACCCAGTGAACAAAGAGTTTTGTTATGTGTGTTTCATTATTTGTTCCCCCTATTCATATATTATTGTGCATCATGTATATGGTCGGTGGAGTGGGAGCGAGTGATACATGGTAGTGGGGGACGTCCAGAGCTCAGTCGAGCTGCGCGAAACGATTTCACTCTCTCATGAATTCAAGTATACGTGAGACTCGGAGCGCTCCTGCCGGATTTTTCTGTAAACAATCAGGTCCTTGTCCTTAGATGGCGTCACTTGGAATTTCGCTATTTGGTTCCGGACTTTTCTCAGAGGTGGCGCCACTTTCAATGCCGGTAGTTAATTCTGAGGTACTGCCAGAGATGACACCACTTGCGCTCAGTGGCGCTGTGGTCGGCGCCACATAACCTCAGTTCATAGATGGGAATGACGTCTTTCGTAACATCTCTCGGGAGGCAGGAGTGGGGTTGACAAGTATTGTATTCGGCAGTGTAGCTCACATGAAGAGAGGATATAAGTTTTAATGCTGTTTTAATTGAAATCAAAAAGCCGGCCCGCCAATAGCTATATGTTTGTAAGTACGCTATCATGTTAATTGCTGGACAGCTGTTTTGTTTAATTTTACGTTAGACAAGGTGACAGATTCAATCAAAAATATATACTGAAAGTTGAAATATTACTACGGATAAAGGTTAATATTAAAATATTATATTTATGTATTTTATATACCTTCTTAATGACGTATAAAATAATAGTAACACGGTTCATTGATTTAGAGATCTTTTCAATTATAGAATTAGAAGTTAATTTACGAGTATACTGTGCTATATAGTAAGGAGTAACCTTAAAATGATGTGAAGAGATTAATAATTGTATTGTTGTTATTTCCACTGACAGTTAAAAGTTTTTATTGATAACTGTAATATTGTGTTATAGACAAGTAATATTATTTCTGAAGGAAAATGTCCCATATTACTGCACATGACATTCATAAGAAACCACGTACAACGGATATTAAAATACAAGAAGATGTAACATTTTTTCAAATGGGATTTTCCCAGAAAATTTTAGATGGACTGTCCGTTTGTGGTTTTCAAAAGCCTTCACCGATACAGTTAAAAGCGATACCATTAGGACGCTGTGGATTTGGTACAAATTTATTATTTTATTTTATAAATATAATGTATTTTTAGTTTAAACTTATTACCTCACTTTTTGATTACAGATTTAATAATGCGTGCTAAGTCGGGAACTGGTAAAACTTTAGTGTTTTGTGTAATAGCACTTGAAACGATTGATATACAAATATCATCGGTACAAGTACTAGTTTTAGCACCTACTAGAGAAATCGCTGTACAAATTTCACAAGTTATTGCATCCGTAGGTTGTGAAATGAAAGGTAAACTTTTAACAGATAGATGATAAATGATTTTTGTTTCACAAATACTTAACAATATATCATCAAAAAACTGTTATTTTCTTTCAGGTTTGAAAGTCGAAGTATTTATAGGAGGAATGGCTATAGATGGTGATAAAAAAAAATTAAATGGTTGTCATATAGCTGTTGGGGCTCCAGGTAGAATTAAACATTTGATTGATAAAGGACTCCTAAAAATTGAAAATGTTAGGTTGTTTGTTCTTGATGAAGCAGACAAATTAATGGAAACTAGTTTTCAGAAAGATATTAAGTTAGTATAACAATGAAGTATATATAAGAATCATAAACTGCATAGAAAAATTACTTACTGTGTATTCAACATTTTCAGTTATATCTTTTCAAAATTGCCATTAAACAAACAAGTCATAGCATCAAGTGCAACTTATCCAGGAGATTTGGAAGTCTTCTTACAAACATACATGTGCTCTCCAATTTTGGCATCTCCAGATAACGATGGACCAATACTCGTGGGACTTCAACAATTTGTAGCAATTGTTCCTTCTCATCCAAATGCTATGAAACAGGTTTAATTTAACTTCTTTTTGTACTATGACTATATCTGTTTGTTCTTCAAGGTAATTATGTATACTTTGTATTTTAGGTTCAAATAAAAGTAGATGAATTGGTTAAAATATTTAATAAAATTCCATTCAAGCAAAGCCTAGTTTTCTCAAACTATCAATCAAGGTAAATATATTTTCAGCTTTTTAAATATAATTATAATTAATAGTTTACAATTATTGCATTAAGAATAAAAATTTTTTAATTTATAGGGCCCAATCAGTGTGTAACAAAATCAATTCTATGGGATTCGCCGCAACTTATATTGCCGGAAATCAGGATATGTCAAAGAGACTTGAAGCAATCAATAAATTAAAAACTTTTAAGTGCAGAATCATGTTAACAACTGATTTAACTGCAAGAGGTATAGATGCAGATAACGTGAATGTAGTTGTTAATCTCGATTTGCCTGTAGACGCAGCAACATATTTACATAGAATTGGACGAGCTGGACGTTATGGGTCCTATGGTATTTCTGTTACAATAATTGCAGAAAATGAGATTGAAAGCTTTAAACAATTACTAGCATCTGTTGGAGGTTCCAATTTTTATGTACTAAAACTTCCTTCAAATTATCCAAATGATATTTGGTCCAGTCCTACTAAAGTATTTGAAAAATTTCACGCAAAGACTGATGCTGTTGATCAAATCCATTTGGCAGATGATATTGCCATAAAAGATATGAATGAGTCATCTCTAACTGTTGCGGACACAGAATTACGAAATAATATAAATTCACAAAGTAATGAAACAAAAGAAAACATAAGTAAGCAAATTAAAGATAATACGGAATTCTTTAAAAAGGAAGAAGTTCAAAATAATACTATAAAAAATGTTAATAATTTCAGTAATGATTCCCTTAATTTAAAGAGTTTATCTAATTCAAAAAGTAAAATAAAAATAAATTCTTTATTTGTGCAAAATAGTGATACAACAGATAAATTTGAATGTATGAAAGGAGCGCAGAAAAAGACAACAGTTACAAAATCATACAGTTTATCCACCCCTAGTAGTATACATACTTTTAAATTAGATTCTTTACCAAATAACCTTACTAACTGGCAGAGACTTAATGAAACTGTATTATTTGAAGTTAATTTATCTGATATTCAAGAAGATAATTTATCTAATTCTAGCATTGAAAATATCCTTGAATGTGTAAAATACATTCCTCCTAACAAAAATTCTGAAGAAAGTCCTATATGTTACAGTCAAGACACTACAGATTCTGATAATACGACTGGTAGATATATTGTACCTAATGAAATGTCAAAGTCAACAGAATCAATGCAGGAACTTCATTGTAAACAGAGTCACGATAATGTGATTGTTGATCATGTAAAAGCTCCAAACGAAGCACATGATTTTATTGGTGATTCTATACTAAAAGAATTGAATTGTTGTCTTTCAGAATGCATGGCAGATTCTACCAAATTTGATAAAAATTTACTTTCAAACAACGAAGAAGTCTTACTAAAACAAGCTTCTGCATGGAAAGAAAAACTTAACTTTGAAATCAGGTTACTAGATAATGTAAAAGAATCAATGAAAGAATCTGTTCAAAAATTTATATATCAAGAACATACTGACATGCTCAGAATATTTTACAAAACACAAAAGCAAGCTCTCTTGTGTGTCTATCCAGAAATACGAAATGAAGATGAAATAAACGATACCTATTTGTATTCTGGATGTAATTTAAATGAAAATTTAATTGATATGTATAGAGAAATTGAAGCTTTCAAAAGTTCTCATAGGATTTCAGGACAAAAATTTAATGCTCACTTTCCATATCCTGTCAAAGAGGATTCGTATATGCCAAATCTTATGATTTCAGATATAGACATAGAGACTTACTGCGATGCACTACGATATTTGAGATCAAATCCTTATCCTAAAGAAAAATTGTTGCAGGTAGTAAATCTCGTAGCATTCATTAATGAAACCAAAAAGTCTAACTTGTTAAAAAAGTTGGAAAGTCAAAAGGGCATATCAGTGGATAAATTGCTGACAGTAATACAAAATGAACTATCAGATGAAAGTAAATGTATTGAGAATGAAGTTGATTCATTAGAAAATGTTGATGATACAATTCAAATTGATAATATGAATAAATCAGGAGATCATACTTCACACGAAGTTGATTCATTAGAAAATTTTGATAATACAATTCAAATTGATAATATGAATAAATCAGGAGATGATATTTTGCATGAAGTTGATTCATTAGAAAATGTTGATAATACAATTCAAATTGATAATATGAATAAATCAGGAGATCGTATTTCGCACGAAGAATCTGTAGACATTCCAAGCAAACAAGACACTATTGAACAAGGAAATGTAAATGTGACTGTACACAAATTGATGGAAATAAGCGAGGAACTTAGTTCTTCTAGTGATTCGAGTAGCATTGTATCATCGATCAAAAATGATAATATTAAGGAACGTAAATGTAATAGAAAAGATATGAAAGTTAAACTTCATAAACGGAAAAAGACTTATAAACAAGGGAGCAACAACGTTTTTAAAGAAAGGACAAAAATAGCATATGATGTTACAGCAATTCATACAAATGGTATTACATACAATCAAACCTGTAAATCGTACAACGATTCTGATGTATGTAAAAAACCGTTTGGGCCAGAACTTAAGCCACATTTATTACTGGGATCTGGGACAAGTAATTGTTTAAACTCTTCACTAGAAAGAAAGATGAATTCATATAGAAATCCTGCACTAGGTGAAGGATGTACGTCTGTATCTCATGAGGATGATAACTACAATTTTCGTAAATCCAGTGAACAAACACCAAAGAAAAATGTATCACAAGGGAATCTTAATGATGAATTTGTAGGAGATTCAACTAATGTTTTTGATACTAATTATTTACAGCAGTGCAAACTAAAACAGCAGTCTGTAAATACACAGTATCATACTCCTTTTTATAACTGTACATACAACGTTCCTTATACCTGTCAAATGGATAATTATACACATTTTCCCGATTATTATGCAACTTCCACTACTCCAAAAAACAAATTTGAATTTCTCTCATCGAATAAAAATGACAATGAATGTGAAATGAACATTGATCAATTTTTAGCCTCATTACGAATTCAAACTGACCAACTACACTTGGAACTTTACAAATCGCAAATGCTTTATGGTTCGTGAAGAAGTTATGATTAAACTTGATAACACTGAAATAAATTTAGAAATTAAACGTCGAGTGGTGCTCTTTGTACATTATATTTATGAGCTATCATCAATAAATACTTAGTTATTAATTATCAGTGATAACAGGTCAGTACTGTGTATTTTTAAGGTGTACGTTACATTTGTTATCGTAAACGTGATATTACATGTATTATACAATTCAATTGATATTTATGAAACCATTAAATTCAAATACATATTGAGATATTAATTTCGGAATTGTGATGTTATTTTGCGTTGAAGTAAAAATTCTATGTGTAAAATTACTTTCCTGCAATGTACTTTGTACACAGTATGATTACTTTATTTTGTAATAAAAATTTGTCTGAAATGCACTACACTTAATTATTGCTAATTGAATTTTTTATAAAATTGTAAAATATCTTTAGAATGATCTGGGAAATGGTTTGTTGTATTTTCGTTACTTTATGCAAGCACCTAATACTTTTAAATAATTTCTCTTTCTAAAGTACTTATTAATATTATTATTTTATGCTAACTTAAATTTTGTCTAAATAAACAGGTAATTGTATAAGAAACGGAGGAAATTCTGTTATAGATCTGTGCATTCTTTCTTTCGTAAAATTACTAAGGGTAAAGTAATGTTTAATTATCGTCTACATAGGAATGTTAAATAATTCTATTAATCTGAACGTGATGTGCCGACTGTGAATTAGGGAGATCGAGTTTCTAAGGCGCTTCTTCGAAGGGGGACAGAAGGGAAAAAAAACCACCTTACGAAACTCGTCTCGTGAGAATTTGGGGTACGAGCTTGTTGTGTCCGTCCTTTATTCGCAAAATAATCGTTTGAGCGGCCCGCCTAGTATACTTCAGTCGGTTACCACGTGCTTTCGCGTGAAGGAGTCTCTTAATCGCGTTCGCGAGTGCGGTATCGTGTTAATTACTAAATTTCATTGATTTTTTTTCTTTCGCGAATTACGTTCGTGCGTGTGCGTGCGTGTCGTGAAGCGTGTCGGAAGCATGTCGTTCTCTAGGAAATATTTCAAAAGGGTTCCGATCTACGTGGTGGAGGGGCACGACGAGGTGAGTTTTCGAATGAACGTCCGTCGCTCGTTTGTTTACATCGCAATTCGCTTTGTCGCGATTTCCGCGTTTGCACGCGAGGGGCGCTGCGCGCGCTTCGCTGACCAATGACGTATCTGGTCACGTGATCGTGGGAGTTGAAGCAAAAACGAAGCGCCGTTTTTAAAGCGGCTGGAAAATTTAACAAATCTGTTTTCGAAATTTCTCTCTGTTTCATCAGGTTCTGCCGTTCATTTACCGTTGCCTGGGATCGAAACACCTCCCTTTCGAAGGAAATACGTTCATACATTTGGATTCACATCCTGATATGCTTATACCGAAATCTATGCCAGCGGACACTGTATGGGATAAAAATGAATTGTTCAGGTACTTAGAATACATTACATGTATTCAGTATGTTTTACATAATTACTCCTTGTTTTATTTATTATATACAGATATAACAAATATTTTATTTACGTATATACGAATTATTCTTGCTGAGTTGCTGGTAGCAATCATGTCTGACGATATGCATGCACAAGGTCTCCTAAACGATCAAATTGTGCCAAAATGTTCTGTGAGAAGAAATTAGGAAGACATATATGAAAGTAGGTGTAAAGAAAGTTTATTACAGAATTATAACAATAATTGTAAATATGATCAGAAGATTAGATAGGGAGCAGGTTCGATGTTGATGCATGTAAAACAATGTCTTTATGTTATAACGCTGTAATAATGCGTTTCTGGACCCATATTCATATATGTTTTTTTTTATTTCTACTCATACTAAATATTGGCAAAGCTTGATCGTTTAACTCTGGGGCACCTTGTATATCGATAAATTTGTATGTTTCATTAGGTATTCATTATTATTGACATGCATTTCGTGCAATCTACTGATTCATTTTATGGAAACCAGTTTTCGAAGTTTTAGAATGATAATTGTATAGAAATCGAGTGTCTCGCGTGAGCGTTGTACGCGAGCCAAAACATGACCTTGAGAGGTCAGTTCTCCATTTCCGTACAGAAGAAGTTCGATGTAGATTTACTTTCGTACATTTACATTAGAGGTTTTACTGTATTTTACAAACACGGTAAAATTGACTGTTTTATTGTAGTGAAATTAGCATCGAGAATTGGATGTTACCAGCTGCATATGCGGGACATTTGAAACACTTGATCTGGGTGAAACCACCTTGGGCGAATCAAATGGCCGATGCCGTGACAACCTTTTTCATCGGCAAGCATAAGGACAACGGATCAATAAGGTAAGTCATAAACGTATTATTATATTTTCATCGCGTGTCAGACTGCACATAATAATTATACAGGGTGCTCCGTAACGTGTAGGAATCACTTTAGGGATGGCTTCAGCACATCAAAAGAATAAAAAAAGTTCTTATAAGCATATGTCCTATTTCACTCTTTTTTCGAGTTATAGCAGTATTTTTAAGAAGTGGCCTCCTTTAGTTTTGATACAGAGGCGCAAACGCTTCACGAAATTTTCGGTCACGGCACGCAACTCTTCCACGATCTATCGATATTCTTTTTTTAGTTAAACTACCTCCGTCTGTCGAAATAATTATTGCGACACGAAACCCGCTATAACTCGAAAACAAAGTCAAATACGACATATGTTTATATGAGCTTTTTTTTATTCTTTTGATGTGCTGAAGCCATTCCTAAAGTGATTCCTACATCTTACGGGACACTCCGTATGTACAGTGTTATTCTTGAAAGACTAACCATTATTTTTAGTCATAGTAACATATTTACAGGTACTTAAGTGCTAATGCAATAAATATATTATAGTTAATTATTTATAATGTTGTTCGTGTTCAGGCATTGAAATTTCGGAGCAGTTAAAACAATTTCTTTTCAAGAATAAAGAATGAAGTGATGAGGCTTTTCTTAACCCTTCAACAACGAGGGATAATTGAATGCGACTTTTTCACAAGGTTCAGAAAACTATATTTTATCGCAATATTGATTTATGAATGTAACATGGAAAGCAGTTGATTTTCTTTTTTTGTTACAGTGTTTTATTAAAGTTAATGGTGGACCTTGCTGTATAAGTGATCTTTAAAACAATTAGTGCACAGATCGATACACATCTTCTTTCCATCAATAAACACAATATTATAACTTCAAATTTCATTTAAAAAATTATATACACAATAATAATTTTGTTACAATATAGCGATGCACTTTAACCGCCGTTGAAGGGTTAATATAACTGCTGACCACTTCTATCGAAAGAAAGGTCATTAGACTATTTAGTACGACTTGACGTACTCAACGTGCAATATAGAAGTACCGATGGATCCGTGACGAACCACGGATTATCTCTTCGAAAATTAGCTTGAAAAAATGTTCATGCTCTGTTTAATTACAACGCACAGCCTATGCGTGCCGAACGCGTGGCTCACAATTCGTACGTTACACGAAGATGAAGCAACGGATAAACCGCGCATTGGCAATGCTCGGTGTTCGGACCGAGAATTATTTTTCACTTGCAAAACGAGCAAGGGTTAAGTGTCTACGGCGATTAGCATACACGGACACGCTACTCCGTGTACATTTAGGATAGCCGTAGCATAATGTTACATGTGTCCTCTGGTAGCGAGACAACCATCAGAAAATTGTCGACAGCTGGTAGCAGCTTCGGTAGCAGGCGTTGCATGATCTCAATTTACACGACAACTTTAACGGAAAATAGAGCGGTACAAATAATCGAAACGCACTAACAATGTTTGGAATTCGTTTCAAGAGCAATAACTGCTATACACGATCTAGCATTCCTTTTGCTCCGTTGCGTATCACGGTTACCCGTCGCCCTAACGTTGTTATTAAGTGCTACAGAAGTATTGAAATCGAAACTTGATTTCCGCGATAAAAGTCGTGCAACGCGCACTGGACGCGGTGCAGCAATGTTGCATTGAAAGTCGTAGCATCGCGTCTCGAGTAATGCACATAATGTACCACGCGGTTTGAGCATGAATCATGATGTATACCAGTTTTATTGTTCTGTCATGGTTCTTTGTACGCGCGTCATTCGGCGATATGAATGATTGCTCTTCCATTCTCAATGGGAAGTCTAATGCAGACACTTAAACCGAATGCATTAAGTCACATCGATATAGATGTAATATCATATTTCATACTTGTTCGTGATACAATTACATTCTGACCCTAATGCGATACGTTCGGTTATCTAGGCAATTTACTTTTGAATTACTACGGCTAACATGCCGATGTAAATCAACGGTAACGTTTCGTTATTTCCAGTCAGTATATTTTCATTTCGACGATCAGGTGTCCCTGCAAGTTTCTAGTAACTTGTTACTAACAACGAATGCAGTGGTGGCTCGTTTATTGCGAAAGATTCAGTCCTACCACATCTTGGAATTTCTCTTCTTCTGCTTCTACTGTTCGTTTGCATAACTATTATTGTCATGCATCTTTCACGGCGAACACTGTAAATTTTGTTATGAGTTATATTCACAGAGGGTGTAAATGAAATATTCAGGACCTATGGGGTAGATAGTGCTCATCAAACTGAATAAAAAATGTCTATTAATTAATATTATCCGAGCTGTGAATAATGTCGTATGAAAAAAGTTGTTCTAAAAATTCTTTATAACTCACAATCAGTATTGGGATTTCAATTCATCTTTCCTAGACACTTTTGTTCAGTTTGTTGGGTACTGTGTACCCTGTAAGTCCTGAATACTTGTTTTAACATCCGGTACATGCTGAGGGGACTTCCCTCGCGTATTCAATTCAATAGATATTCAATAAATCATGGGTAGAAAAATGAATACAGTCCATCGAACTCCGCGGATGCTTTGCATGTCAACTTGCACGGTTGGAAAGATGGTGCACGCTGGGCGATGAAAAGTCGTCACACAGCCGGTTGATCTATGGAGGAGAGGTAGGACTTCGTTGACAGGTTGAGGGTGTGTGTGTGGGGTGAAGTAAGAAAGGTAAAAGGAAAAAGGCAGGTAAAGTAGCAAAGGGAAGCCGACACGGTGCGCCGCGGCGATATCTGCCAAGAAACTGGTGGCCGTGATGTAGCGCTCCTCCGGGACTTGAGTTATATTTCTCGAATTACCGTGGATGCATGTCCGTGTATTGTGAGTGAAGCACGCGAATTACGCCGCTGTCACGACTTCTACATGCGCTCGTGCTTTCTCTAACACCCAATTCGATGAATATTAAGTATCCAGGACCAGTTACTCGAGAGTTTTATCACCGCAAAATATTCTTTCTGGATTACGGTTTGGACTACTTTGGCCCATAAACAATTTTGCACGGACACAGAGAATATCACGGCATGCACATTCACAGATGCATTATAGTTTCTATGACCTAACATCAGTCTTCTAAATTATATGCCAATGTAAATTCATTAATATATTTTATTGCTTGTATATTAGATCCTCGTAGGAAGTGAGCCATCATGCATGAAGAAGGCTGACAGAAGGGGGATACAGAGAGCCGAAGAACTTGTCCTAACACCTATTTCTGAGCATTTCATTATCATGGGATAATGGAATAATTGTCCGGTGCTGATTATATTAAATGTACAAAACGTTGGACAGAATCCCGCGGTGGATTGGCTGCGCACAGCCATTAAAGTGAATTACGGCGAGGACAAAAATTTGCCAATTATTAATAATTGCCCTGCCGTATGATCAGAGGACCGTGGGTAGAATATCGGCCTGATAAGATCTAAAATACGATGCCATCGACCGCATTTTCGTCGAAGTTATACATGCGTAATCACGTGTACCCACGCGCAGGTGCCGATCGTAAGCGATCGATTTGCATCTACGGCCCGCAGGATGCAGGACTTTCGTTATTCCCGCGGTTTTTTGTACGCCCTGCGCGTCTTCTTTTTTAATGGCTTGACGCTACTGACGCGCATAACCACCGTCCTTTGCCGAGAAACCGCCGCAAAGAAAGCAAACGCGATACCATTAAAGCGCTACGATGAATATGTTTTTATTCGACTATACTCGAGGGACTTACGGACAGAGTCGCTGCCTTTTACAGTCAATA
Organism: Macropis europaea; assembly: GCA_916610135.2. Taxonomy (NCBI): domain Eukaryota; kingdom Metazoa; phylum Arthropoda; class Insecta; order Hymenoptera; family Melittidae; genus Macropis; species Macropis europaea. The sequence continues at coordinate 14,433,041 of OU744345.1, read as the reverse complement.
TGCGAATTCCAATGAGACCGCCAACTTGGACTTGGAATTGCATGGTTTTCATGCGACGATAATTACTGACTTGTACAGAAGATACTGTACTTGAATCGCTCGCGTTTACCATTGCTTCGAAATTTTCTACAAATTTCGAATATAATACAGCTTTTCGGCATACTGGATGGCCTTGGTGTATCTGTGATCAGTTGGTTTATGTTGTGGTAGAAGCGCGATTATCCGAACATTTTCAAGGCAAAGTAGAATAAACAGTTTATACAATGTTCAGTGTGTGAAATAGTTTGTAATGTTAAAAAGTGAGAATAAATAAAATTGTAAATTTCAGTGAAAATCCATCGACATAACAAGAATTGTACTTGTCGAAATATGAAATTTACTATTGCAATACAAACTCAAATATTGTCGTACATCAGTGGACAAAGAACAACCTTTGTCTGGATCTGATCTTTGTGACAAGAATGATTGACGTTCTATTGCACTTATATGGATGTTTAGATCGTATGCTAGAAAAGCTAAGACCAGAGTTCATATGTTCATACGAGAGTCCTTTCGGTCGCCACTCATTTTCATCTTCCGTTGGCTTGATTCGCTGGTGACTCACTTTTTCGTTGCCGTCAAGGGAAGGTCCAAGAAGCTCGGTTGTGGGGGATCGCGACAATGGACAATGGCGCAATAATCTACAATAGAGATCCGCTTGGAGATTCCATGCCGAATGAATAGGACCCCTAGGACAATCATCTCGTAAACTCAGCTTCCATGCATGCCCCTCCTTCGTCCCTCAGCTTGTTCTTCTGTTCTGTATTTCACGTTTTGTGGTTCTACGCATGCGAGAATCAGAATCACTTATACGAAAGTGTCCAGTAAGGAAGTCCTCCTCTTACTCTATAGAATAATTTGACCTTTACTACTTTGCACTGTGATACCACTTTACGAGTCCGTACTTGACCTTCTAAGAGGTCATATGTTCGCACTACCAATAACGAATAAATAAATTGATTCCTATTTAAAACAGGATATTATAATGTGTCTGGACAGAAATTCTAGTTTTCACTCAAGCATTCAACATGTTGACGTCCTCAGATGCAACTTGACTAAGAACAAAAAAGCGAATTAATTCTTTTTCAATTATAATTATTCAGTATAAAATCTGTCATTTCTCTGGGGTGATTTTTCTTTTTCTTCCTACAGAATTTCGTGGTGAATATTTATATACTTTATCAGCAGTGTTTGAATGAAAAAGAAACGAAGCGTGGGTATGTGTGCCAGTATTCCTAAAGAGGTTAAAGGCTGTGCACAGTCACGCTAGATATTTTCGTACACGCAAGGCAGGGATACTTTTTTCGAACGTCTGGAGCATGATTCGCACGAAAGTGCTTACGTAATAGATCTTTCTGTTCTTGCGTCTGGTACCAAGTCCAGAGATGTCGAGCATTCCTCGAATTTCTGGAAAAACAGCGTCGATGTCACGGAATACGCGATCAGCGTAATGTGTCCCCATACCAAGTAGTAAATACCTGCCGTGGCTGAGACTCGACTCCCGTCCCGGTTCTTTGAATACCGGTATGGTAGAAGCACGTCGAGATTTTCACCCGGTGTCTTAATCGCATAACTTGTTCTCGGTAATGTAAGCGCGGCTTATATTTCCTGCTTTTTTTCTCCCCGGAACGTTTATCACCGCATCGGGAACGCCGTAGAAAAGTTCACGGATTGTAGAGCACAAATTATTCCTGCGTTTCAGCACCCGGCTTTGTCGTACCCAGGCGGGCGCTCCTGAATCATTTACAGCTCGTATCTGTAGCTTAGATAATTATGCGCGGAAGCAATAAAATTGACACAGGAAATTAATTTTAATTAAACTTCTGCGACCGTTCACGAATATTCTGATTTATACGTTTTTTCTTCGAATCGAAACTGTGACCGTGTGGGATCTCCGCGAGTTCATTGCCTTCTGAAATGTTTCTGTGTCAATTGGTTTCGTTAGAATATAAGATTGGTAAGATTAAATTAAGTATCCAATTGATTGGACGTGGGTATTTTTATTTTTGTTCCAGTTCTGTCCGTTAGTTCTTGCTGATAGCCACTATAGCGTACGCAGTGCTCCCTGTGCTATGAACCGCTGCTGATGAGACGTATCTGTCCATCACGTTTGAATTTAGAATTTAACTTCATTTAATTTTACTTTCTTACCTACAGTTCTCCCCTATAAATTAACAACAGTAAACCCATAAAATAATAAGAGCTACTTGGAGAAGAAAGGTACTGGTCAGCAGCGACGAATTGAACAGCGAAAGGGTGAATTATTCTTATAAATTACGCGGTCCGAAATCAGCCGTCAATCGTGCTTCGAGTCATTGGTTCGGTTTCGTACACGATACCTGTTGATTTCATTCAATTTTTCCGTCCATCGTTGCGAGACCGAACGGCGAGCATTTTTATAACTGACTCGCGATGCTATCGTTTTCGACGAAGGTCACACGCAATTAACATAAACGCTTCGTGGCAACCTGAAGGCGTGACGTCGCAGATTCGAGGCGATAACGCATCGTGGCTGCATCAGTCTGCATCTGCACGTGCATCGCGTGTGCCGCGCGTTGAACTTGTTCCGTGAGGTCGCGAGATTCCTAGGTGAACGTAGAACCTGGACTATCGTCCAATTGGTAGCCTTGATTTCCGTGCCATCCAATGGTCGACGATGGTACAGTTTCCAGGAAGAGGTGGCCCAACTGCTCTGTCAGAGTAGGAGGATAGGTTGATTGTAGTGGGAGAAACAGCAGTGGATGGTGAATGTAATCGTCAGCCATCAAGACTTCTTTTCCCTGATTGCCATTAGAAGCTTTGTCTGTCTCCATCGACGATGGAGGTGGGACCAGTCTTGCAGAAAATGTCCTGTTAAACTCCCCTGATGTTCTCCATGAGAGGGTTCATTCTAATGAGGGGATAATTTTCATGTAGTTATCAGGTTCTATTAAGTTGTTAGCTACTGAGGAAGTCATCCAGTTCATTGACGACATTTTGTAACATTTTAGGAACAGAGGGTATCCCATGCAACAGGATGGAGATGTATCTTTGAAACGGCTTGGAGATAGAGAGAAATATCGTCAGGCAAAACTGAATGGCTTAGACGTCCTACATGTTAGCGGTGAGGCATTTTAAGGATCGTTCGAAGGCAGATAGCCCGGCACTATTTAGCTTTCCTGTAATTCATGGCTGGGAAGAGGTTTTAATAAGGACCTCGACATTGGATACCTGGTCAAATTTTTATAGCGAAGACGATAGCTGCGTGACTTTGAGTGTGTCGATTGACTGGTTGTTTAAATGAAGCCTGAGAGAGTTTAGGGGTGGCAAGCATCTCGGTTGCATTGCCCTCTGAATAGATACTTTCATAGAACGAGTTTCCTGATTCTTATCCTGACCACAGGATTAATTTCTAACATACAGGCGCACTGGCGAATGCAGTTTTCTATCTATTACAAAAAGAAATCTTAACAATATTAGGTTTGACGATCGTTGTATGCATTTAAAAAACCCTCTCCCTGTGTTTATTGTGTTCCATATGCGATATACAAAAGAAGTTATCCTTTCCACCTGACAGAAGCGAATAGACTTCAAATTCAATAAGACCGCGATCGCTTTATCCTTGCATCGAGTCGCCTATCACGTTCCAATTATTTTCCCCAGCGGTTGGTATCTGATTCCATCAGCCAGCCAGGCCATCCATCATCATTAATGCTCCCGAACGAGTGTGTACAAGTATATTTCGTGAATCGGTGGGGTAATAGATCGGGCTGGTAACACCTATTGTCCGAGAGGGGCGGCGTAATCGGGACCAAAGGAATAAAAGGGTGTAGCTTTAACGAGTGGCCGAGGTGATGGCAGGTCAGGGCCGAGAAGGTGGCACAGGAACACGTCTCAAGTCGCAGGAGCGTGGGCGCCAGTTGGCATATCACGATCGTCGTCAGGTTGCTCTACACATATCGGCGGTTCTTGGCGAAAAGAACAAAAGGGGCCGCCACCGACGTGGACCAATCGCGAGCGTAGTTGAGGCACGATTCGACCCCGAGGAATTAGCATCGACCTCGCGGGGATCGGGTCCTCGATCTCGGTCCTCCTACTCCCTTCTACGTCCTCCTGCTCTCGCTTCTTCGCCAATTGATTCGTTCTGGCCAGCTCCTAATTGATTGTTAGCCATGTAACGCCGACGTGATTTCTGTCGCTCGAAATGTTCCCGATCGCTTCGCATTGGTTGAGGAACCTGGTGAATTGTTCGACAACACCAGATGCATCGGGTCCTCGCGTTGTACTGACGCCATTGCTTCTGCGATTTTTAACTGAGTACTTTTGTTCTGTTTATTTGCACTATACCGAACTTCAATTAATACTTTCCGTGTCGCGTAGGTTGTATGCGCCCCACGCATTAAATTCAATTATTTTAAGTAAATTCTAATATTCTTTGCGTGTAAATAATAATCCAAATTAGAGACACTTTTTACAGTTGTTAATTACCTATATAGTCGGTGCGATTTCAAACTTCAATTAAAACTTTACATGCCGTGTGTTGTATGCGCCTTACGCATCAAATTCAATTACTCTAAATGGATGCTAATATTTTTTATATATTGATTAAAACGAACGCCACAACGGCAGTACAAAATGAAAAGTATGCCACGTTCACGTGTCAGACTATGATATAATTATATGGGCTGTATAACATAATTATAGTCGGCAATAAAACAGAAACTAACGATTCAAAATGTCTTTTATATATTCATATTTTCAAATGATACATGTACATTTATGTTATGTTATTAATAGGTCACTGGTACATTTGCGAACCACCATATTTGAAATTTTTATTTTTTAAGGATTATAGGGATCTAATAATTCGAAGAACTGGTCGATTGTTTTTGTCTTTACTTTCTGGCCTATAAAGGATTAAAACTTTTTTGTTTTTTCAAGTTAGTTGTTCCAGACTGTAAGTTTTGTAGTCATGATTCTGCAGTCGCCTGTGCGCTTAGCATATGAATGGATCAAACGATACGTGAGATATTTAAACTTCGTGATCCTGTTTCTGTGGAATTTAGTAAGGACGCACATGCTTAAGCTGTCTCTCGTTGCGAGACCACGGTTGAAAAACTCGACTGGAAAAACTTCAGCGCGGCAACTTGAATGACAATTAGAGCAGGATCGGATGGAATTTAGGCCGCTGGGTCCGATCAGGCGCGCATGCTTAGCCGGAAGCCTATTAAGCTGGAATTTCATAATGGGGGAGTGCCTGTTGACTATAGTTTCGATGAGTTATGCAACTTTCGCTCGTTATAGCGAACAATCGGGTTCACTACGAACACGTATCTGAATTAATTATTCACCAGCCCTATGGTAATCGCAAATAATAAAACGGTTGAACGATAAGAGATGTACTTGAAATCTTGACACCGATATTAATGTAAGAATGGATACTTGAACACTTTTTGTATTATTCTCAAATGTTAGATTTTACGCGGAAACGTATGCCAATTCTGAGAGAATAATTAGAAGAGTTTGTGCTATAGCAGCACTCTGCTTATCTCAACATGTTGGAGGGCAAAATGATTCGGATAAGAGAAATTCATTAGTGCTTACTCTAATAGTACTTTTGCAATATAATTAGAGGAAGTTCTCTTAAAAAAAATTGAATTCGGGCACATCTTTACTTCATTTATAAAATTGAAACTTTAGGATGACTAGATTTACAGTTGATATTGAAAAAAATGTATCAAGAGTTTCAATAATTTAAAAAAATGTATGAATAATTTAATGAAATAAATATTACCCGTTACAAAATTCTGAAAAATATTAATATCGTAATAATTATAGAAAACATAAGTTGTACGATGAAATTGTAAAACATTTTTTGCTTCACGATTTATATTAAAGAACAGCACATTATTATGTGTCTGACTATATATGGCAATTTCCACTGTGGCTCTTCCTGTGTTAATGTGAGGTAAAATTATAATCTGATCGTAATCGATAAAGTACTTTTTAATTTGATAATCTACAAAATGTCAATCTGATTGTGACCTCTTGCGAAGCTATTAACCCTTTCATCACTAACGCCGACTATAGTCGTCCTCCGCGAAGCTGTACTAGCGTCGACTATAGTCGTCTCTGGCAAAATCATCCACGGCTACTAGTTAGCTATGATCAGCGAAGAAATATCGCTTAATCACCAAATTGCTTCTTAAGAGTTATGATTTGTTAAATCACATTTGTTATATAAATTTTATTTTATTTATTATATTGGAAAAATATACGACTCGTACGGCTGTATGGTCGATTTATGACCGGACGCTGCCGTAGTAAAAGGGTTAATAACTTATTTGTTAATTGTATTATCAAGTAGTTCTGAACATAGTAGCTATTCAGCCGAACGTGCATGAAATATGCAAACAATATGCAAAACATTTGCAAAATAAAAAATACATTTTTACACCCGTCCAATAACAAAATAAATTTTTGTCTAGGTCCCATTTCTTCACATATTTTCTACAAAAACATGCATTCGCATAAACATCCGCAGTCTAGTCATAATTATTCCCATACGAAACTGCCCAGGAAGTGGAAACGTTTGTACGTTGAAATGCAAGAAATAATTATGCGTAATTGACGTTGGTGTATATGCGCGCACAGGAAAGTTGATCTTCCTCGGTTCAAGCAGATGTCAGTTAAGTAGGGTACTGTATGCGATACACGAAACTTTCATGAGTGTGCTCCGAAGAAATTACAGAGACGTTTAATGCAAACAATAATTGCGAAAGTCTGTGTTATCGTGAGCATTGGGCATGCGTATTTCCTCCCCCAATTACATTCGATTCTCGGTATTATAATACGCTCGTATGAGTCGTTTTTAGATTCTTGGACAGAGATACCACGTGTATATTGCCGGGAGGTCTGATCTGGATGATGATGATGATGATGATGATGATGGTGATGGTGATGGTGATTGCGATCGTGACGGACGGTAAATACGTACATACATCTGTCCCTGAAGAGTAGTGTGCAGAATTAAGTTGTGTTTACGGTGTGAATGATATCTTGGCGAATAAGAGGAATACCATATCGAAAAGAAAATGCTATACGAAATGAGCAACTGGCTTGTAATTGCTGTTGCGGAAAGGGTGTAATTGCGAGAAGAATTACGTGTAGTGTGTTACGTTATTAATGGTACGTTCGACTGTTGCAGTTATCAATGTTTCAGGCCTCTCATTTGCAACGATTTAATTCGAAATTTCACATTCTGCAAATGTTTTTTGGAATTCATAATTGGAGCTCGATAATTATACGTGTACGGTTTCAGTCAGACGGTATTACTCTTGCTACATCGCACGACTTGCCACGACTGCTACTTCAGCTTATTATTTATTCTACCCTTAATTAGTACTAACGATTTTGTGGTCTATCATATCATAAGGCGTATCACACAACGAAATACAGCATGATACCGTTAGACACACAACAAACGAATCACGTTGACTGCCACGCAGGGTTATGCGAGCGGGCACATCAAATATTGTGGAATTAAATAATTATTAATTCTCAGAAAATTTCGACTGCTAAAACAACACTAGGAAATGGCAGGTATATGATTGTACAGTTTAATATTTTTATTCCTGACAATCTGTATTCAAAAGAGCATTTTATAATATGTCTGACTAGGTATGGCAATTTTCACTGTTACTGTCAGCGTGTTAATCAAACAAATGTTATGAACACAAATTAGTCAGCACTCGACCGGTAACAAATTACGATATTAAAAATTGCCAAAACTCCTTTTCTTCAGTAAAAAATCAGAGTTCTTTTCACTCTTTTAAATGGCACCATATAATTTTTTTTTATCCGGCATCGAGGCAAATTAAGCGATAGATAAAATTTCCTGTCTTCAATAACTTCTTTAGAAAATCATTCTTAAATGTAATAAAGTTGCGTATTAACGCGTAACTCAAACATCAACATAATTCACTGATATATACTTTGTAACTGAATGTAAACAGTAAACTGACTTGTCATAGATTCGACCCCTTGTACACGGTCTATAATCGTAGTATTGCTAAATGTATCTTGAACTTGTCAGTGGACATACTGCGATTAGATAAGTAACGTCCAATAAAGAATCATTTTTCGAAATCCGAAAAAGTTTGTACGTTGTTATGACCAGTCTGCGCGAACGTGTCCGTTAATATCGAAAATCCACGAATAAACAAGATATATCTCGTTTCTGCAGCTGGTTCGGTCCGCAAGCAATAAGATCGCATACTTTAAGATACTGATCGATTCGTGTTATCGTTTTCCACTTAATTTATGTCGACCGTGGAAAGGATCAAAATTCCGCCGTTCAGTGGACCATGCTTCCTGTCACGATCATCGGCATCATTCCGATGCGCTCAAAGCGACGCCATACGCGACTGAAATATGAAGACAGTTGAATGAACTTTCTTATTTTTCCCTGATTATTTATTGTCAATAGACCGTGTTGGTATTACCCGAGATTGAAATCAGACGGAGTATATTCATATATCCTGTGCGCCGGCTGCGAGCTCGGGGCCTCTGAATGATTGTCCGTAATGCTTGACTGCGACTCCATACCCGATCCGGAGGAAAAAATACAGACAAAATATCCCGGAGCTTGCCACACGGCGCTGCGTTTCGTTCAATGCACGGCCGAGAATGTCACGTTACAACGAGTTTTACTATCTGAGCTGAAGCGGAGGTCGCTTTGTCAGAAGCAGCCTTGCAAGGCTGATACCGCGTCAACGTACCCACGCGGAGAACGGTTATTTCAGCTCGTTCGAGAAAAATCCCGTCCCACTGGGGCACTGTACGAGACACAGAAGGGAACGCGTAGCATTCGACTGCACGTGGCGGTTTTAGAGGGGCGGACAACCCCATTTTTACGTTTTTTCTTCTTTTTCAAGATGGAACAAGGTATCGAGGTTCGTTCGTACAATGGTAGTTACGCACGATTAATATTAGACGTATCGCGGATTAATAATCTGAAAACCAAATTTAAAACGAAGAGTTTAGGCACATTGGGTTTATGCCACTGTCGCAGTTGTTTGCTGTTTTTGAGATAATGGAGAATTCTGTATTTTAACACGTTGAATGCCACAGTGAAAATAGTCGTACCTGGTCAGACACGATATAATACAGGGTGTCCCACTCAACTGGGCCAAGCTGTATCTTCCAAACGGTTAGAGATGGATAAAAATGTTATAAGTCAAAACTGGATGGTATTCAATGATGCATAATCTGGAAATAACTTTTTGCATTTTTATGCATTGGTACACCTGGAAAATGCAATTGCATATTTTTTTCAAATAGAATCCTATAGTTTTGACTGAACCATTCGATGCAGATTTTTAATCTCTACAAAAAAGTATTAAGATACTTATGCCCTAAACCTGTTAGTTCAAGAGTTATTACAGTTAAAAGTTTGCTAAATTATATTTCTGCTTATCAGCACATTTTCGCTGAGATATTCTCGTGTACTATTACGCATTATAAACTACGCATTACAGTGTTTGTAAACATGAATCCATTTCTAATATCAACCAGTGTATAATCGAATTTTCGATCTCGAAATTCGATTATCGATATCTCGAAATTCGATTATCGTGATCGAATTCGCTGTTAGGCAACAGCTTGAAATTGGAATGCACCACTGCGCAATACGACTGTTCCTTTCGGAGCATCGTAAATCTAGAACCTGGCCTACTGTTCCAGGCTCGTTCACCGCCTTTATAATCCTTTGGCGTTTTTTCTGTCTCAGTGGGAAGTATTCGTTGTTAATGCTTGTTATCTACGCGCAGGTGTGTTTCTAGGCTGTCGAGCTCATGGGGTCAGATACAAAAATACAGGGTAGGCACAACCGAGAAGGAGGTGGTTCTACGTAAAAGTATGTGTCAAATTCATAGGGTGTACCGCGTAAAACAGGCACCGTCACGTGTATTTGTTTACAGCTACCGACTCGACTCGTTGAACGTATTACAGAAACTCATTCCTACCAGAGCGTTTCAATGCTCGAACGAGATTTCGTACAGAATTCCTGCGAGCCTTCACCGATACTGAATATCGTCCAGCGATCCATAGGTCTCGATATATCCGCGCGGGTCGATATTTCCCTGGGTTCGAAAGGGTTTTCAGGACACAACGAACGGCGTTTCCCTACGCTGAAATTATACGGCGGATTATCTGGTCGGCTCGTTGTCGGCGCGGCACTGAAAGCGAATGCACAGCGGTTTTTGATCTTACCGCGACGATTTGTACCCGCGATCCACGTAAGAAGAACGTGCCCCGTTCTCTCTCCGGCCGGCCGAAGGGGAAGAGGCCTTCTGCTATCTCTCTTTCCACCGCTTTTTCTTCGTTCCACGGCGGAGTTGGAGTTCGAGTCCGTGGGTAAGATCTGCTGCCGTCTCTCAGCCGTTGACAAATAGTCGTCGTGGTCTTTTCCACGTATAGAGGAGTCCCGGAGAGGCAGGCCTTCCGCCGCGTCTATACTCTCTCTCTCTGCAGCCATTCGGCTCTCGCGATTTCTTTTTCACCCTCGTGCAGGTTTCACCATGCGCATAATTGCCGGTGGGTGTCTCGCGTGAAATGCAGCTGCGCGCATGCACATTCAGACGTCCGTCAAGAGACGGGGACGTTCGTGCGTAGGCAGCCGATGGGACGACGACGCCGGGGATAACATCGGGCCCGGTGATCGTGCGTACCTTTTTTTTTTCTTTCCTTTCGTCGATCTTCGATCGGATCGCAGGAAGACAGATACCGGGCCGAATTGTAAATTCATAATTTCCTGCGTATCATATCGCGTTCCTTGCTAACCGCACTCGTACAATCCTGCCTGACTGTTTCGCGAGCGCGTTGCCCCGAATTATTTCCGCGTCGTACGGATCCACGGGAACGCGCCTTGTCGTTGGATCCTTCTCTGGAATTGGAGTCAATTTCGTGGTGAATATTGCCTCGATTGTATCGCGCGATCTTATGTCTTCCTCGAGCGTTGCTCTCGCTTTGTGAGAGTTTGGGTTCTACCTGGAGTACTCCTGTTGATTTTGTTTGTACATTATTGAGACAGGAGTAGGGAGAATTGTATGTTATGGAGTCTTTTGGATTCGAACTTTAGATTGTAATCTGGGGAATGAGGTGTTTGGTATTAAGTATTTCCGAACCCTTTGCGCTATAAGCGACTACCTGCTTGGCTTTGAATATTTTAGCGACTTACTCCACGTACCAATTTAGGCGGTATTGACAGTAAGATTGTACTAAATTCGAATAAAATTATAGAATATTACTGACTGTTCATAAGTGGATTTTTGTGGCTTAGCTGGACAATCTATAATAATAAAATCTTTTTAAATCAATCAAGGTTACGACATGGAAGGATATCTTAATAAATTTTATATATGATGCATTGTACATTAAGATGTCTAGTAGTACAAAAGCTCCAAATATTGTACACAGTAAACATTCAATAAAAGTATAATTATATCAAATACAAATTATTTTCGTTCGATTGTTGGCATGTGATAAATTAGAGTTTCTATTCTGAAAGTATTGAAAATTCTGAACCTCTAACTGTTTTGAGCAGTGCAATTCTGTCGCAGCTCCCAATGTTTACGTTCTCTTCCCAATTCCTAGAATTACCCACTTGACGTTTCGTCGAACGTGACTACCTGACAGCGTCACACGAAGAAAACAACAAAACTGCGCATGAAGACCAAAACACGCTCTTTCCTAAGAAAATATTCCGTGGCTGTTTAGGTCATGAATAATATTGTATCATCGCAGAGTGTTTAAATCCACCAACTCTACATACATGTGTGGTGCACGGAGTAAACACTTAACGTTACAGAAAACCTACGTAACGCATAATAAACAAATGAAAGTACGAACCGTTTGGGAAATTGGTGCACGACACTTGGTGTGGTCTGCTCGCGAGTGGACTGAAAAGCGAGGAGCATCGTTGATAGAGTCGAGTCTCTCCATAATTCACGAGACTGGTGTTCTTGAGCTTTGGCGCAGGGCACGCGTGTACCAGACGATGGCGGCGGTGCTGGTGTGCGCCAGCTCGACTGTATAATAAATTCCGCATGGTTCTGGATGATGTACGGTCGTCCTCTCGTTGCGAATGTATTGGACCGTGTTGTAAATCTCGAATTCTTTTCTGGCCCGGTCCAACGTTGCACGTGAAATGGGGAAAAACCGCGAGAAGAGAAAACGGTGTCCAGAATGAGAGAGGCATCTGCAGACGGGAAAACAGAGAGAGAAAGGTGCGCGGTTTCTTCCAGGCGAAATTCTCCGTGGAAATTTGGGTTGAATAGAGCGTGAGAGGCGACGTGATGGATCTCTGACGTCTCGTTAGATGGTGTTCGCTTTTAACACTTAACGACGAGGCACGAACTTCGTAAGCACAGTACTTACTCATGAGTGTAGAAGTTATTTACCAAAATAGTCCCCTGTCGGTAATCAGTAATCTGCGAACGTTGTTCAATGTACATTATAATTGCACTTTGTAACTTACTATTTTTCAGAAGGTAGGTGTTTTTAGTTCTTTTATTCTGTGTAGATTCTGTTCTAACTGTAACGGTATAACTATGCGTCCCGCCAATTAAGTGGTCAACGGTGTTTTGAGTAAATAATGAGTAAATAAATATTTCAAAAAAAATTGCATAGAATAATCATACATTTCCATATTGTAACGTAGGATGCAATATTTCTTAAAAAAAAAAAAAAATATCCGCGACGGGTTTGAACCTGGGACAAAAAATTAGAAGTCTCGTAAACTTGCCGCTACGCCACGGCGATTGTTGAATCTAGTGTTCCAATACGCAAATATATGGGAATATGTGATTTTTCCAAACTTTACACGTACTTTTCTCAAAACTGGCTGGCCATATACAGCTAAAATTATAGTTACGCTTATTGTAGACATACACCTACCACCCTACCAAATTTCATAAAAATTGGCGAGGGCCAGTCCTGAAGCACCCCTTGTAAGTGCTAGTACAGTATATTATGAAGAAATTAGTAACGATTTGTTACTATGAAGTAAATCAGTGTGTTTTCTGACATTTATTCCACTGTGCAACAATAGCGTCGTGAATTTAAGGGGCGCACACTTTTTCACGATGTTATGAACTGCCAGTTTCTCATTAGGGATGCGAGATTCATGGCGCCTCCATTGAGACTGGCATTATTTTTTTTGCACCGTTTCACGATATAATTTTGATGCGCTTCCTCGAAATCTTTGCAGAACTAAGGCGCGAATCCATTAGCGGATGACAGTGAGCGAAATTAAGTGCGACGAGAGATGAGGCTATTAGCCCCTTGCTTTACGATCTTTTAAATGGCTACGCGCACCAGAGTCAACTATTTAGGTTCTGAAGGCCCAAGATACATGGAAAACTTCTGTGAACTGTTCTTTTCGTCTAGTATAATACCTTATAAAACTTAATATCATATAAATCCTATGAAAATTAAAGGACCTACAGTGGAAAGTTCGAAACAAATAATGGACTATAATATGCGCCATTTTAACTTATTATTATATGGCAAAGAGTTAGGAGGGTATTCTCCTTTCTCGGTCTGTTTTGAGGCATATTTTGGGAATTTTTTTTTGGAAAAACTAAATAACGTATCTTTATGAAACTATGCAGATTTATTCATATTCATTTATACTGCGTTCGTGAATTTTTGTACATTGTTATCATCTAAACTATAGTAATTATTCACCGGGGAAGTAGACCCTTAAGGAGGAACAAAAAGATTCATATTATAGAGGGTGGACTACTTTTTGCATAGACTAGTGAAGATCGTTTGATTTAGAAAACGTCATAGTTATTTCAATAGCTCATATTGTGTGTACACGTTTTTATAAAAAAATTGATTAAGTAATTTTCATTCCTCAAAAAGTTTATTTCCAAATGTGTTCCGTTTCGAAATAGTACGCTCGGCATAGATTAATTTCGTACATCAATTTCGACTAAACTTAGTTTCTCAAGCTTTCAACGAATTTCTCATCTTAATAACAATAACTACGGCCCATAAATTAATCAACAGCATCCCACAAGCAGACAGTATAGAGTTCTGCTAGACAGAAGCCTGTAACCCGAGCCACGTTTGCAACAACGTGCTTGACGCGTAGCATCTTCCCTAGTCTTTCACATTGGAATTTACTGTGTCAGTTTCACTTTCAATCTCCTGCAGGATGAGTTGATTGTGAAGGGTGTAATTTACTTGCCGTTTAAACGCGAGTTACATTGTAATGCTCAGTACACGGCCCGAAATACCCGCGGAGTGATCCTATTCGTCGGTATTATTAGAGCTCTATTTCTAGTATCGGTGAATAATAGAGAATAATTACAAAAGCGTGTCTCGAATCAAATTATTATTTAAAGCGGCCTAGTCTGTTGGATGAGGGACACATTGTTCATATCATCGAAGTTGTCCGTTAATTTATTCGATAATTCGCACGCTCGCTACTTTCCACGGCTCTCCGTTAATGTCTCGCGGTGTCAGTTAAATATACTTCAAACGGGTGGCAATAATTCTTCATCAAGTACAAACGAAATTATCCGGATCCCATTTCACCCGTGCAGATTTAGATGCTAATATTTCCCAGATGTCACGAGGCTCATACGTTTCCTAGAAACGAGATGCGTGGTACCGGCCAGCATTCCACGACTCTCGCGAGCGAAAGGTTGCTGTCTGAGTTATTGCCGGCGCATCGATCCGGGTTTTCACTTTAACTTCGCCGGTTAACGTCCGATACACCGGCACTGTTCCGTTGCTCGCGATCATCGTTCCGCAGGTTGTTTATTGTGCGTTTGTCTCACTTACGCACCGCGCAGATTTACGATCTTTGCACCGAACCATTCCTGTCTTTAACTTCACCGATTTCTCGCAAACCTCGCGTATGCGACCGTTGCATGACTGACTAACAATAAGAGTTTCTGGGCGTGTCTCGAGTGGTTTGGTGAACATCAAATTCCACCGATTGTCGCGAAACTTCACGGACCAATAAACGATCTGATCACCTGTTTGTTTCATTTTCAAAATTTTGTATGGTGTGACGAAGTTTTTCGAACCAATTTCTGACGGTTCCTTTCGCCAATCGATCATTCGCCCTGCTGTTTCAGTTGTACAGTAGAACGTCGATTATCCGAACACCTGACATCCGAAAATTGATCATCCTATGTCTGCTACAAGCTGAAGTAATCATTGGTGACATTGTGTACGTAATTTCACAGTAGTGGATATTTTACATTCTAAAATAAAATTATCAGTTTTATGCGAAATATAGTTACAATGCAAGTCATCTTGTCACTGATTGTAGTTCGGATAATCGAGTTCCTACTGTATTAACCTTCATACGCTTTTGGGGTGAAAATACTGGTAGACAATCTGGTACTGTTCCTGAAAAACATCAAGGTCTATACATACACTAAATCAATCATATAATAAACTGCATAAATTTAACTAAGTTTTAGTAAAACATAATGGAGCGTATGAGGGTTAACAAAAAATATTACGCAATTAACATACGTCGATTTTTATGCAGTTTTAGTATAATGTGGTACTCGAAAAAATATTTGACAAATTTTTTTTACCGGCAGTCATTCACTCTGAAGGGGTGAAAACAGCCCTTGAACATAGGGCTGCAAACTATATTGTGTCGAATACGTCGAAAACTATTTCTTATGGAGAAAATGTTTAAACATTCGACTTGGGTATTTTTGAATGACAAATTCGTCTATGTAAACAGATTTCCAAGAAATTCATTTGTTTAAAAAAGAACACATTGTTGCAAGTTTGTCTGGTAAAATGTTAAATAACTTTCATGAAATTTGTACATATAAACAATGTGTTAGTACCAAAAATATGGATAAATTAGAATTTTTAATTCCATCCCTTAATAAATATTATTAAATGTCAGCCAGCGTGTTAGAAATATGCCGACTCCGATCGAAAAGGCATAAAAGTAAGCAAACATTACAAATGAATTATACTTTTTACAATAAATAGACATCACTGCTAATAAGTAGCGAATACTATTTTGTTTTAATTCAAAGACCGAACGCAGAAGCATTCAATTATGGCGCTTCCTTTGAAGACACGCGATAATAAGTTGCGTTTAATATGCAATCGGCTACCCAGATCCTATCAAGTAGTATCGACACACGATTTAATTAAAATTTAATTTTCCAGCGAATCTTATCGAAGACCGTTGATTAACCGTCTCATCCGATAATCGTCGTCCTCGGGGAGCAGGGTGCTTTCAGTCGTCTATCTTTATCGACGTGGATTGGAAACGCATACGTCGCGCCATACTTTGCCCGTTTCTCCAGATCGATCTCATCAAATAACCCCGTAGCTCTCCGATAGCGTATCGTAATTAACGACTAATTACCATCGACTGTTTATTTAATAGAGTTGGAGTCTTTTCTCGAGTCCGGCTCACGGTGGATCAAACCGGCTGACTGCAAAGCGCTCGGTTTAGCGTTAATTAGTCGCGCTCGCCCCGACCTTCGGTGTACCTAGTTAATTATCGTCTAAACGGTCTTCCGGATCTATAGAACCTTCCTGCCTCCTTGAAAGCATCGAGAACCAGAGACAAGATCCCGGTCGTTGGTAAATACAGAGACATATTTATTTTCATCGGTGCCGGTTGGATTCTTTTCTCCCACGGTAACGCATCTGTATGCCGGCTCGATTTCCATTTTCGCCACATTACCCGGGGACCGGTGTTAATCGACAGCGCTGGCAATTAACTATTGACGTATCGCTTTTCATTGGTGAATGCGAGAATCGATCAGCGTAACGAGCTCCCCGAGATGGAGGTTCAAGAGTGCGTGAGAGGCCGACGTCGGGAACACCGGCCATTGTCGCTTATGGTTTACACATTTGTCTGTCGAACTTGCGCAATATGCGATAATTACGTCATGATCATGCGGAGGTTTCACACGGGAATGTCAGGTGATCGTGATTTTTTTTTTTGGGAGGAAGCGGTTCATTTCATAACACTCTCCGGGTGCTGGAGCTCCTTTTTCAGTTGCATCGAGAATTCAGCCGTAGCGTTAGACTTCATGCGAGAGGATGCTAGAAAATAGGTAATTTTTGTATCGAGTATATCTGTTTCTAGTGATGCATCAAATTTCCTATTAAATATGAATACAATGGGTAGTTCCGGTTGTACGTTCAATTTTTAAGACTTTCATGGTCGCTGTCATGTATACGTGATTTAAATCATTTTAATAATACACACGTAAAATAAGTAAATAAACAGACGTATCACTGATAAAAAAAAAATATCGAAGTAGTTATAAAATGAAAATTCTTAAGTATTTAATATAAACGGAATAGTGTAGAATTTTTTGTTATTTAAAATGTCTTGCAAACGTGTCAAAAGATTGTTAGGTGGTTACACTTGAAATGTCCGTTTTAACAGTCTTGTAATAATATTATTTCGTAAATACAGGTACAGTTTCGTTGTTAATAACAAGGGAAGACATCGCAGAAATTCTCGATGACTCTTCAATATTCAATGAGATACTTATCCAAGTGTCTACCCTATTTTACAATCGTTCGTTACGTTAAATGTTTAAAAATTTGTACAATAAACATAAGAATTCATAGGGTTGTGCACCCAGATTTGCCTACGAAGGGGTAAGTCTTAAAACTCACTATCAAATTTTTGCGTATATATTCATTTCTTATAACTTTCCATCACTTCTATTGCTTCCTTGATTTCTGACAACATACACAAGCTGTACCGCAGAATTGTCTTACCAGGTGTTACCTAAAGTATCAATTTTCTACCATCCATCACATTTAAATTAACGTTTTCACAAGTAGCTCCTCTACCGCAAAGCAAACGTCCAGGATCCTGGTTAAAAATGGGAGTAGTAAAAATATCCTGTAAATCGAACAATATTTGATCAATCGACTTACATACACTCCACCAGGACGTTCGTCACCTTCACGAGGCACCCGCGTCATCTAACGAAGTTCGACCGTATCCGGTTGTACGGAGGCCCTGGCTTATTATTCTTCCTCCTTCGAAGAGGCAAGCAGTCGTGTAGTTTGGAGAGAAAATCTAAGAGCTCCCCTAGTGGCGTACGTATACGTGGGCGAATGTATACCGAAGATGGTCTGAAGAATCATCGGGGCCTATGCAAACTATACGACTTATCTCATGAATCAACGTTGATCCTTGGGAACGGGTTGCTCATCGAGCGTCTGCGAGTCGGTAGCCGGGTCGATCGACAGAAAAAAAAGCAGCGTTACTTGAGAAAGTAAACGACCACGTGGTTAGCGAGCGGGCGCTAAATCGTCTGCGACACGGGTATTCGATTAACCTCGTGAACTCTGTCTAGCGCCGCAGAGAAAAAAAAAGCAGACGAATACCTTTTTGTTTACATTCCGTCCACAGTGCTGCCGTTTTTCTCGTGCCCGTGGTAACAGGATGCGCAACGACTCTGTTAGCGACTCGTTTCGTTCGATTAGGGTACGTGCGCCGAAATTAGGCGCTTCAAGGCCGCCTGCCGTCTGTACGGCCACGCTAACACGAGGAACATGGAAACTTCTGCCTTCAACCCTTTGAACTCCTAATTTTTTTTTAATTTTCTTTTCCATAACTCACTATTATTTTAAGCGGTTTATTTGAAATGTACTTCGAAAGACGGTTGGTTGATAGGAACCAATTTAAACAATTGTTTTGACTAATTATATTGAAAATAGTATTGGAACTTTGCTAAGGTCTAATATTTGTGGTAAAAAGATATTGCAAAGTATAATACATATTTAAACTGGCAATTTAAAAATCTCGAGCGTGACTCGACAGAGAAGTATGCACCTGTGAATAAGATCGATGTCGGGTCACGCTCGACAAAGGGGTTCAAAGGGTTAAAGGTCTTGCCGTTTTGAAGACTAGGGTGAAAATGAAAAGCAATTGGCATCGTATGATAAAGAACATTTAATCTTTTCATTACGGCAACGTCTGGTCAAAAATCGACAATACGGTACAACCATACGTATTCCGTTTTATGGATTTCTAACATAATGTATAAAATAAAATTTAAGTAACAAATTTAATTTAACAAATCAGGACTCTTAAGAAGCAATTTGGTGATTAAGCAATTTTTCTTCCCTCAGCGATTATATCTGGCGATAGTAGCCGTAGATGATTTTGCCAAAGACTATAGTTGGTGCTAGTACCCCCGGGTAGTTTCGCAGAGGACGACTATAGTCGCCGTTAGCAGTGAAAGAGTTAAGAAAATTCAGAGGAGGTTGTGACATTGAAGTGCCCAGTCTTTGCGTCCCTCTGATGCAAGAAATATTACATTTAATAACGCCGAGGTGACCTTGAAACTTAAATGAATATAAGAGTATAGAAAAATTAATTTCAGGTATTTGTTGCGCTCTATTGAACAGAATACCCCTTCCTGGCATTTTCCATAATATAAAAAGTAAAGCAATTATTTAAGATCTAAAATTATAGTAATTCACTCAGCATACTTAACCCGTTGAGTGCCAACTCGATTTCTTAAAGGTTTCCCTAATGTTCAATTTAATCTTTCTTCTAACTTTTATCATAAAAATATGTTTTGCAAGTACAATGGAATATAGGTTACTTTCAGTTGTAATTACTGAATACATTAATGCTATTTATGAATACATTAATGTTATGTATCATGTATATTGGTGTCATTTATACATCTGCGTCGTGGCATGTAATGAGTTAATATCTTAAAAATGAAATCTCTGAGTAAACTACAGCGTAATAATAACAGTAACAACCATAAAGATAGCAATAATGCCAGTGAATAATATTAATAAGAATTATAAAATATTCTATTTCCCAGGCGTTCCCCTTCCAACCAAGTAGACTCCTCCGCCGTTCCAGCTGCAGGAAGTTTAACAAACCTCGATAAGACCACACGGGACGATTATTCTAGACCTCCGCAGGCTTTCTATTCGTCCCTGGCCTCATCCCGAAACGTTAAATGAGATCCGCGTGTTTTTTTCGCAAACTAGAGCCTCCTGTATAAAAACCGAAGCAATTCCTTTTGAAACGGATCCCGTCGCTTGGTAACGAATGTAGTCCGTCTGTAGCGTGCGTTCTTCTACTCATTAGTGTGTTTTTAATGAAAATTAGAGGCGACTCAATCCGTATTCCGTAGTGGTCCGTTAAGGGCAGAACGGCACTGCTTGAGATGAAGCGACAAGAAAAACTTCGCTATCTGTCGCAGCGACGCGGCAAAAAGGATAGACGTCGCTCTTTGACTGTCATCAACTTTTTCCTGGCCGATGAGTGGCTGCTTTTTCCCTGTCGGGCCCCACTGTACGCTGTCGAACCATATTCGATACCGAACGAGTTCGTCCGCGTTTCTTCACCACATTAGCCTTTTCCGCGATTTCGAGCCGCCGTTTTTCCACGGCCGCGGAATCGCTCGGGCCGCCGTTGATTATACAACGGAGCAACGGTCCGTCTTCGTAGCCCCGAGTCCTCGAATCGACGTTGACGAATCGACTCTCGCCTTTTGCAGAACATCTGGTATTTATCGCCGCGGTCACCAGCACGCGACAACTCAAGCAGCAATTAATTAACGAAAAATCGCGTTAATTGGCCGACGTCCCAGCCGGTCGTGTTGCTTTTTCTAGTTCGATCGATCCGGAGCCCCGTGTTCACGAAATCCGTGACGATTGGTATCGTGTTATGAGCGTTTTCATGCCGGCAAGTGTTCCGTGTCATCGTACGTGTCACGAACACAATCAAGGCCTTACACGATCGTTGAGACTTTTTTTGTTCTTTGGTCTAAGTAACTTCTTTCATTCATTCGAGTTTCTTTTCAGGACTCTGTGCAGGGTGTTTTATAAATGTATCCCATCCGCTGCGACAAAGACACAACTTAAAATTTGTCATTTTTAAGTTATTGGCATAGAAATAACTGTTTGTGTTTGCACACAGTTTCTACTGGTAGAACGATATAACCGATCTTCTGTATTCACCATGAGAGGACGGTTGTCAAAGACAGATATTCTTATAAAATTGCAGTGATTCGAAACATTCAAACTCGTTGTCCCTAAAATCCTTCTTTTTGAGTTGTGTCGTTGCATCAAATGAGCGTAAATGTTGCATAATAACAGAGATTTCTAAATGTTTCTGTTTGAATACCTATGGATTTATATTGAATACATATAATAGAAAAAAATTAATAACATTTACCAATTCCAATAAATGTGAGCCTGACGAGATTAATACCGTCATTGGTGAAATTACACTTTAGTACACCTTTTCTATTTCAAAAGCCAATGAAGCAGTCAAACGTAAGTAAAATTTGATGTTCTTATTATTATTTAATACCAGATGAAAACTACTTTTTGCAGTGCTCAGCCTTGAAGGGTTAAAAGAAATGCTACAAGTATCCACTTCATACTTCAACCCAAAAATATTGATCCTTCCACTCACTGAAAAGTATCATACCTCATTCGAATACAATCGAGTCCATTTTATATTTTTCTTGCAAATTAGCATACGCAATACATTTTAAATATCCCCAGAAACAAAAATCGAAGGAAATTATGTCAGTTAATTGGTCAGATATTCCGAGACCAATTCGGTAACTCGTTTATTGCAAAAATAAAGATTTACTGCTCTATTTTCTATAGCTTACAACACAATGATTCGCATAACCTGTGCCCATATAACACTTTCCATTTATTTCAGTGGGTAGATTCAGCTCCTGAAGCCTCGAAACGCGTATTTTTGAAACACTCCGTGTACTCGTGTTCGCTCTTTGCAAGTGCCCCGAAAAAAAGTGTCGTTCCGTTCTTTATAACGGGTCGGCTCGCAAATAACAAACGGATAATTGGTATTTCCGTGCGGCACGGTCTTTTCGAGTCTGGGACAAAAGGTGCGATGAAAAAAATATCATAACGACGATCGGTTCTTCTTTTTCGCGTCTCGAGACCGATAGTTGCCACCTGTCGGATCGTTCTCGCCGTTCTGCCCGGGAGACACGAACAGGCAGAAAACATTGCGATAAAAGCGCCGCGCCAAATATGGCCGAGTCGTCCAGGACATAAAGCTTGTTTTGAGGAATCATTAGAGGTGAAATAAAATGCGGTACGCTCCCTGCGCTACCGTGTCCGGTTCGAACAGGCACGTATATAGCCTTATGGCATCGGTACCATCCACGGCTATCCAGAGACAAACGCGTCCCTTGTCGGCACCGACATCATGTAAATGCGATATCCGGCCCAGAACCTCTTACAATTTCATTCAACCTAACGCAAAGTTCGTGACGAATTTTGGGCTTACAGTGACGGCCACATACGGTGACTCACGAAATTGATCAAATATCTTTTTAACCATTTTTCTTAATTCGCACATGATGCACATGAGGCTCTATATGCTTTATGAGCATAACAAAGGCGTAAACGCAACTCAAGCCACTGAAAATATTCATAAAGTATATGGGCCTGGTGTAGTGAAAGTCAAAAATTGACAGTATTGGTGTTCAAAGTTCCGTGGTGGATACTTTAATCTCGAAGACGAGGAAGGCTGCGGGCGTTCACCAAATAACGCCAGACCACATGTCCCAAAGGTGACGTCTCAACAACTGAGACAATAGTCCTGGGAAGCTTTATCTCATCCTCCATATGCCTCTGATATTGCCCCTTACACGTTTCTAATTCAAAATCGGTGTTCTTGGAAGAGGCATCGATCAATTGGTAAAACGATGCGAAGCAGTCATTGAAAATGAGAAAAATAATATTGATGATTAACTTCATTTCTTTGTATATTTATTTATGTGATAAGGTTCATAGAAAAATGGGCAAAGACATTCGAAATGACCCGATAAAATTGGGCTCGCCATAGAAAATGCTAGAAGTTTGATTGTTCGCCTTCTGGTCCTTACGTGTCCCATATACTTAGCAGATGACAGTAATTAGACATAATTAGATAGCAGGGGTATCGGACTTTGGTCGACCGGCAAACCGTTCGAATTCGAGCGTGAGTAACGGTTGTCGCGATTGTTATCGATCGCGATATCGTTGGGGTAAAACGGGTCGCACGTGTATAGCATCGTCGATCGTCTTCAAGATCGTTAACGGTTACGAGCGAGTTTTGTCAACTGTCTTTTACCGTATACTCGTGTACATATAATTTGGGTCAAGATATGTAAACGCACAATTAATTCATATTCCTTTTTTGCGCGAAGCCCGATCTGATGGCACGCTTGTCATTCATGCCTAAATGACGAGACAATTAAAAATTGTTAGTTCACTTAGCGTTATCTTTTAATACATTTCATTCGCCGGACACCAGTTATTGAAGGTATAATGTCCAAATTATACCTTGAAACTGGCACTTCCGTTAATCGAACGAAGTTGAAGTTATAACAGAATTCGAGAAGGTTTCCAGAGGGTTCATTCATCAGTGACATCTTGGTTAACGTTAAACGCACATCTGTTCCTTATTTTCATGCAGTTGTCAATGTACTGCGCGTTATGATTATAGAACCACCTTAATATTTTCGAATTAAATTTTAAATTGGTTTAAAATAACTATATACATCATTGGAAAAATATTCGAATTAATTCAAAATGCAGGGAGCCCTACATAACATTAACAAATTGTAACATAATTGAGGGATTCATAACAAACAACCCTCGACAATTTTTCTTTTTTCAGGAGAGCAAAAAAATACACTAGCATCTTCAATTTTCGTTCAATAGATTTCAATTTTTTAAACTATGTATTCATCATGTTATACAATTGCTGTGGGTGTTATCTGTAGTTATATCGCAGAAGAACCGTATCCAATTAAATCATGAGGTGGAAAAGTTGTATTGTTTTTGTTATCAACCCCTCAATTGCGTTTTGTATTATTTGTATAATAAAATAATTTTTTGACAACAATTCTATAGCCTCCAAACAATGTGAACGCAACAATATCTCCATTCTGCCGTTTTGCTTTGAAAAATAATTTTCCAATATGCTCCTTCGAACGATCTGTACATTTCAATTCGATGAAAGAAAAATTCACGGTGATTTTGTAGTTATTCCACGCAGCGTGTATTAAGCGAAGGCAAAACGTGCTCCGGTAGGAAAATAAAATGAAAAGTAGATCGAGTAGACCAGTTTGCATTCACACCTGTCGCGTTTGGCGCGTAAGAAGCGTAAAAAAGGATTGTCCACACTGTGAGAAGTGTGGCGGTGTGCGTTCTTTTCCAACCGGGGCTCACCGTTTCGCACTGTGTCGTTCGAGGCAACGAAAAATCATTTGATCGCGCCATAAAACCACGCTGGCATTTATTGCCGCACGTCTTGCCCTCGCTGCGCGCAGTCCATTTGTAAAACAAATGCGAACTCGTTTCTGGGCTCGTTGCCGCCTAAGGTTGCCGCTCGTTGTCGCTCGTATGTCCCTTTCACAATCGGCAACCTGCAAAAATAGGAAGGATACATGCGGTTTACGATCATCCACAAATCGTCGGATCGCCGGGAAAAATCTTACTCTTCTCACAGTTCATCGAGAGAGATACTCTTTTGCATATTGCGGAGACCTCACGTTCCTTCGATAGGTCGAAAGCACATAACGTATTATTAAATCTGGGGAAAAGATTTATTAAATTTGTTCACTACATTCAGTAAGATCTGTAATCGAAAAGAGAAATTCTAACATTTAATGTTGTTTTCTTATTGGAGTGGCAGGCCAGACGCCATTAACCCTCTACGGCTGATACAGAAGGAAAACGCGATATGAACTAATTATACAGAGTGGGCCAAATAAAGCGCTGCGAACATTAAAATTAAATTCAATTCTAACAATTCTAACTTTTTCTAAATTGAAGTTTTCGTCATAACTTTTTCACTATGCAGAATAAAAAGAAATGTTTCAAGTAAATGTTATTCAGTCCGGTGAGAGCTATCCAAATAAAAAAATTAATACGGCACTTCTTTTAAAAAAAAATGAGGGCCTCCTTGTCCCCCTAGCAGTCGCCAGGGAAAATTTTGTTGCACACAAAATGATCGCCGTCCCCCCGTCCCATTTAATTAAAAAAATGAAATCGATATGTGCTGCGGCTTCAGAGACAATAGCTTATAACATTTTACTTGGTCCACCCTGTGTAAATACTTTTTTGAAAATAATAAATCTTTCCTTGACCACATCGTCGAAATATTTTTTAGGCAGTATAACAAAGGTTACACAAAGTGCTGATTAGTATTAGGGCGAAAGGGATGCACCACTATAGTGGCGTTTCGATCACTCACAATCAGAAGGAAATCACTATAGCGGCGTGTAGAACTTAAAGGATTAATATTCAAGGACTTCTTTATAATTCTCAGCAGCTACATTTTATTCCTGAGGGTTATAACATTCTCTTGTAACACTCGAAATAAAAAACTGACAGTCCGGATAAGTTAAATAAATAACCGTGCCTAAGTTGTCACGATCAAACTATTTAGTCGAAAGGTACAAAAGTAACGTTCCAGGCTGCTTTCCACTCTATCAAAGCGTTCGTGCGCGCCGACATGTTCGAGGGAAACGAAAGTGCAGGCGAACGTGTTCATTTACAGTCGGCCGTGTGTTAACATAGATTTTCACAGTCTACATTATTCAAAATCAGAAGCAGCCACGCTTTTTTCCGCGGACGCAACATACCGGCTGACTCTGGTACGAGTTCCCAGCATGAGACGGCCATTTATTATCGGAGACAAAGGTTACGCTCACGGGCCGACAATGCTTGTAAGTGCGCGCTTCCAATGGCCGTCGAAGACAATGCCTGAAGTCGGCTTAATGTCAGAAGGGCGAGCGATGCATAATTTATTAAGTCGGTCCCCGTTTCGCGCCGCGGCTTCTGCGCCATCCGAAAGACACTCGCATCTTACGAGACGCGGCTGATTAACCAACGATTAATGTTGCCTGCTTGAAGCAGAGTCTAACCGTTCTCCAACTTGGTAAAGATGTACCTAGAAGAGATACAGCGAGATGGTAAAAACTGTTTAGGATAGATGTGGGTGAATGTAGTAAACTCCGTAATAACAATAATAATAATATATTTAACAAATAACAATAACAGTACACTAAGTAAAAAGGTAATAAACTAACTATTGTATAAAATGCGCGTAACTATAATGGATGCTAATGGCTCAAAAGTCGTGAAGGTTCTGCTCTTTTGAGCCCTTGACTCCAGCCAAGAAAATGCTCGTGACCCCCCACGCCCAGGGTAGATTTTCCCTGATTCTGGGAACGGTCACTCGCTAGGTCCTTGAAATGCCAGATGTTTGTTTTCGCTTTGGCTCGACAATTCAACGGCCGAAGCTAGCTAAATGCATCCACTACAACTGCGAGAGTCGAACAGTTTGGAGCTTTGCAGTTTCGGAACAAGAGGTTGGGCACTTTTTTGGGAGGCTTCCAGGCCTCAGCCAGGGTCGTGCGAAGTATCTCACCTGAGCTTTGCACTGACTTTGGTAGAGTCAGATGCTATATTAAAAGAAGTTAAATCTTTTCTTTGCGACAAACTTTTGGAGGGTTATGAGTAGAGGTGGGCTCTATGGCAACCAATATGGTATGTTAGGCAAACGAATTCTCGTTTCGCGGCGTTGCTTCTGCGTCATCCATTCGTATCTTATGAGACTCGGCTGATTAACCAACGACTAATGTTGTCTGTTTTATATCTACCTAGACGCTAACCGCTGTCTAACCCGGTTAACACGTTGACTGCCACACTATACACGCTGAGAACAACACACTGCTCTAGACTTTGATACAACATGAGAGTAATTTCCGATGATACTCTTTTTAGCCCATGATGTTAGTAATTCTTGATAGTTTTTTACTGGTTCTGTTGTACCCTTTTAAATATTTTTAGGAGCACTGTTCGTAGTCAGTTAAGTAACAACCGAATTTAAGTGTCATCCACATATGGGTGATATAGCAGTCAAAGTGTCAAACTTGATAAAGGTACGGTAACACATGGTCACTGATATCGTTGATCGGTTACAAGGAGCAGGTTAACCATCTTGAAGAGGATTACAAGTGATAAAATAAGTTCTAGGTATGTTAGACATGAAATAATTGCAATAATTATCTCGCTTGGTCATATTTATCATAAAATAAGTTATAAAGCAGAATTTAAAAGGCAGGATGTCAGGACTAAGTGTCTAGGGGGTAGTCAATTAGTGTCCTGCGTTTAAAAAGAGAAAAATCGGTAAAGGGTTGGATAGCTTATTGCTAGTGGAAACGCACACACCCAAAGACAGAAGTTTGTTTTTGAATTAAATATCTTTTAAACCATTGACAGTCTATGCCAAAACTCATATATTGGGTGATTCGTAATAACATGACCTGTCGATATGCAAAAGCTTATTAAAATCTAAGACGTTTATTTGCTACTGCTGTATAGTATCTCCTGCGTGAATATTGCCTCTATATAGTTGTTCCTGTGTATCTCCCCACTTGAGTCTCTTTAAATACAAAACAGACATAAGGAGCCGTGATCGATTTACGGGAATCAGTGATCAAACTCTTGGAAGGCGGAAGCTTCTTCGTTTACAATTCACGCCTTGTCAACAGCGTTGCCACATAGGATACACCATTTCGTTCGATTGTTGACATTAAGCTACGCTGTCCCCGCTCAACGCTAAGGTGGACTGTTTACAGTGCTTTCGTGTTGTTGTTGACACCAAGTGGTTCGAAATTCACCTAAAACTGTAGGTCCCCCACTAAATGACCATAGCAGTTGATGCTGAGTCAGATACGAAAGAACAATTTACGCCGTGCCTTAAATTTACAATTCTCGCCCACCACGCGAAGCATGATCTGCACCTTGGTTCAGAGTATGGTTACGGGAACTCTGAGCCTAAGGGTGGTTGCACTTAGGGTCACTGATCGCACGCGATAGTCTGAGGGTTTATGATACGCCAATCGCTATTAAGTGTAAGCCTTTAAAAGTGTACGTGGTCTGCAGAAACATGATGAGTTTCTTGACAATAGACCGAGTTCCAGAACATTAAATGGTTTATGTGTCCAGTAAATTAAGCAAGACTGCCTTATGGTATTTAAATTAAACAAAAAAGCCAAACATATGTGTTAGTATTCCTGAAGAGATTCAAAATGAACACCCCTCAACTATTTTCATAGCCGTCGAGTCTATAACCCTATCTGCAATCTTCACGTATATTGTTTAATGGCGATGAACGTAACATAACAAACTGACAACAGCACTCACACTGAGTGTCTTTGGTATTAGGAAGTACCACATCAAATATTTGATTTTGCTTACAGTTGGCATGCAGTAAAGAGTATGTCCATTATTTTTTATTTAATAAGACTGAAACAATAACCGCAGAAAAGTTTATTTAAGTCATATACAGGAAAGTATAGAACGTGCATCCAGCACTTGCCAACAGGCCCGGGATCTATAATGTTGAATGACCGAATGTTCATACTTTATATACAACTGTACGTACATCAAACAATGATGTTTCAACGTAAAAAACAAATTTTTATTATTATTTTAATATTCACTTCTATATACACACTAGTCATATTGCTTACTTAACTGCTTCTGATGAGCTAACTGATCGGCTAACAATAGATATAGCTTGCGCGTCCTGTAGGATGTTGCTCGATAGCAGAGACTACAAGATGAACGCAAGAACTGAATATTCATTTTCCGTTGCCAAGTAGTATTGTTCGAACAATAGAGCATACAATCGGTCGTTTGAATAATCGAGCCACTCTGTCTAAGAAAATTATGAAACCTGTACGGTAGCGGTTGCTTCTTAATCTTACGAAAAGGGTTGAAATCAATTGCAGTGAACATCGAGTTCCCGCAAAAGTCAGGTGAAAATGAGTTAATGGCATGAGTTGTTGAACCGAACGAGAGGACAGCGAGCCGAAGGGTAGCTGCAAAACTTACAACAGGCCGCGGTCGCAAATTAATTAAGGTGGTCACAATTAACAGTAATGAAAGGGAATGTTTCAACTACCTCGTTTTTAAGAATCCTGCTTCTGCCGGGCACGTTCCTTAATCGCAATTAACCGACTGCGAAAGTAATTAAGACCGAGGACCGTCGCCACCGAGTGTAGAAATGAAGAAAAGGTTTGGTCGTGACAAAAAAAAAAGTGAATAAGACGGCCGTCCGCAGGAACCCTGTAATTAAGGTGTCTTAATTGGACGCTTTCGCCTGCCAATTATCCTCGAGATTCCCTCGAGGAATAGCGTGTCTGTTAACCCTATCACTCGAAGTGGGTCATCCTGTTTGATGAATAACCAAATATTATGCAAATCATAATCGATATGCACGAACTCATGTCTTCTTGTTCCTCATTACGTTCACTGTTTCCGTGGCGGTAGCGTATTTCGTGTTGAGTCTAAGTTAAGTGGAATTACGCAGGGTGTCTCAGAATTGAAGGTAGAAACTTTGCAGGTCGGTACAATTTATAAAACAAACAAAATACCTTAGTAATTGTACTGAGAGTTAAGCGTTTCTGAAATATTGAATTTTATTTTGTAGGAGTAAGTGCAATAAAAAATGTAATTGCAGTAGGATCTCGGTTATCCAAAACACAATTGGTAACAGAATAACTCACACTGTAAGTGTCGTATGAAAATGGCAATTCTATTTTAGAATATAAAATACGCCGTGGTTATAAAATTAGATACACAGTGTCACTAATAATAATTTTAGCTTGCAACTGGCAGAGGATGAGAAAATTTTAGATCACGGTGTTAGGATAATCGAGGTTCTCCTGTAATTTGCAATGTTATGTATAGCTCATTCATTTAGTGAAAAGGAAGATTTAATAACATCTGGACAGGCCGTGGTAGGCTGACACCATAAACTTTTGAAGCTTCCTCTGTAGGGTTACTTCAAATATCTAATATGTTCAAGTGCTATATAATAACCATTATATCTAATATGTTCAAGTGCTATATAATAACCATTAGTTTGATCACTTTTTATGAAAACTGCATTGTATATGAATTATATAATCTACTCAAATAGTTAATTTCTCGACATATGTATGTTTACTAATACTTTTTCGTTCCTCTCAATTAACAATTTGACCGCCACATCGCCCATACATGGGTGACACTTACAGTTACACTGAATCATTATTTATTTGTTCATGTATATTATAAAAAATCTATCTGATAATATCTAACAGAATCAGTGAAGAATGATGAAAATTACTAATATTATTGGTTAAAGCGCATAGAGTTTGAAGGTATATTTATTTAACATAAAAAGTTAGAAAGTTTGTCGTTTTCAGCTAATCAAGCGTGGCAGTCAAAGTGTCAATTCTTCCATATTATAATTTAGCAGCACACTTTACGGAACTAAATTGCTACTAAAACAGTCGAATTGTCTCTTTCGTTTCGAATTTATTCTTCCTCCTGCGAGAACAGCAATTTTCGAAAGATAAGTTTCACGCAGGAATGCCGAGTTAATGTCACACGAAGTGCACTCGGCAAGTGTTTTAGATAGGTTGAAAGGGCAATTTACACTGTAGCAGTGGCTGTGTGACATTTTACGTTTGTGCGGCAGATAGCGGAGCCGACAATAAAATGTGGGTGGTTTGCCTGGCGATATTTACCCGGCGTGTTACAACTATCAGATAAATTTATCCTACCTGCGGTTTCATCACCGAAGAAACATGCCTCGACCATCCTCGCACTCGTAAAATACGCCTGCTAATCATTATTCGCCATTTTCGTACGAGTTCCGCCTTAATTGCACGGCCTCGTCGTTAATTTACCGTAGGCGCGCGAAAGCAGCCAAATCTTTCGCACCTCATCGCTAAACGCTTTCGTGTTTCCTACATCTGTATCATGGATGTGCATTATCGAACTAAAACTATATACTCTGATCACATAATCTTTTGCATTCGTAATAAAGATAGTCAGCTATTAAAAATCTTGTATTATTGTATGGACATTCTAACCACGTTATTCAAGATCGTATCCTACTACAGACCCACTCTCCACCTTTAACACGATTTTTAATTTTCATGTAATTGCATTACGCTGTAATGTCTTTAACCTTTCATTCATACACTTATTGTCGTGCTCATAAAAATAAAAAATACAGAAGCTGTATTGTAGACCAGTATATGACCTTCTTCAGCCAGATCTGAATCTCAACAATAGATAAAAAGTACATTCCTAGCGAACAAAGGTAGAAAATTATTTTAACCCTTTTAGTGCCGAGCGAAAAAGTTGAACCTGTGTGAAGAGTGCCGAGTCCAACTGACGTAGTTTGGTAAGGTTTGAGACAGAAATTATAAAAATTTCGTTTTAAAGAATAATTGCAACATTTAAAAAGGAGCACGTTAAGAACTAAAGAGACAGTGAATTAACGACTGAAGTATTTCAATATTTGTTGAAAATTTATATGAATAATGTTTATTCAAAATTATAAAGAAAATTCGAAAAGTTGGCCATATATTATAAACAGCATTTATAAGATAAGAAACATCGTCACTCTGACATTGTATGATGTAAAACAACGTAAATTCAATTATTTACAACGATATCACAAGTATTACAAAAGATAAATAAATAATAATTCTATGATGCACAGCAAGGGTCAAAAGGGTTGCCTACAACAAAGCAGATGATTCGTGTACATGGTATGCAGCCAGTATAATATCACCGGAAAAATATTCTAGTATTATTATAAACCTGTATTGTTATGCAGTTAAACATTTGCCGTACTTTTCCGTGTGTAAGATAACTCTCATTTTCGAGCTTAAAATTTTAAACTCACGCACAACGATATATCGTCGTCGGCACTTTTCGTAAGTGTAGCCAACGACAATATATCGTTGTTCGGCACTAAAAGGGTTAAATATTGGTAGAATCCAACTGAATATTGTCCTTAGGGCTGAACAGCTCGTAGCACATATTATTCGTTAACACCACATTCGCAGCTCAATTTCGGATTTGAATCGTACAATTGCGTATGTGTACAGTGTCAGTAATTCTGTTTTAAACGGGTTCTCCTCCTACGAATTTTTATGAGCCGTGTAGTACATTATCACTATACGTATCTCATCCTGGGAGGATCCTCTCCTGTGGTCCTATCGCCTGCATCTGTTTGGAGCCGAATAAAAAGAGGGCGGAGGTGGCGAGGAAACGATATTTTTGGTGGATTCGAGCCGTCATCGCGATCGTTGTCGTTCCAACGCAAAAAGAAGTCAAAACGTGTGGGTGGTACGAAACGAACGAGAGA
This sequence comes from Macropis europaea, assembly GCA_916610135.2. NCBI lineage: Eukaryota > Metazoa > Arthropoda > Insecta > Hymenoptera > Melittidae > Macropis > Macropis europaea. The sequence goes on along the minus strand of OU744345.1, from coordinate 14,400,754 downwards.
ATTCGTACGCCTAAATGTTCTGATCCCTAATTAAACGACGGCTCTGGGAGACCGGAAACGCCGTGGATCCGGTGGAGGAGGCAGCGTCCAAGATAAATCCCCGTCCGGGTAAGATTTGCATTCTTTTATTACACCGGACACGCCAGACAAGGCATAAACGTCCTATCGAACCAGCCGACTTCGTTACACGTCAGAGTTATGGCTTCCTTCCTTCAAAAATTCTCGTTTCTCTTTTTTTTTTTGTCAATGATGTTATCATTCTAGTCGTATCTCATTTGCGTGGCTAATTTATCCTCGATTGCCTTTATCGCTCGCGCCGTAATGTTATAATTAGCATACGAAAGGTGCATCCTTGTTTGTGGCCTTCAGTTTTCCGTGTACTGTATTGTCTTCCAAAAATTATGACGTCAGTTCTCGTTTAGACGGATCCTTAATTACGATGTTTTTGTTTTCCAGTTCTGCGAAAGATTTTGGCTGATTCGCATGAGATAGCTATCTACCTTCGTTACAGCGTACAAAATGCGAGATTAATTGCTCTGATACTTTTTGTTGTTCTTCAGAGACAATTTTCGTATTGTGTACGTTGTTTACGGGTAAAAGGACATCGAATTGGATAATTACGAGTGTATGCTGTTCCAATTCGGTGATCGTGATCTGGCAGGGGATGTTTATTCTACGAGTCTTGGGAGAAATGTAAGGTGCACCTGCCTTTCAGTATCTTATTTCGGTGATGTCAGATCATCTTGTTACGTCACTAATAATTAAATATTAATTACGAATAGAGATACGCATGTGTAAGAAAAGTATAATATGGTATAATCTTTGACAGGTCAAATTTATAAATATCTTATGTAGATCATACGTTAGGTACAATTTATTTATGTTTTATTAAAGCACTGATAGTGTTCGCTATCTGATGCACAACATGTGAAGGGAACATCGTAGAGTAATAATTATCGTTCGTTGGATTTATTCAAGCTTTAAGGATATTTTTGCAAGTTCCTCACCATAAATAACACATGAAACGTTAAATATAATTAAACTAACAAGAAAATATTTTAAGTTGTCATCATCATGATAGAACTCATCGTGTAATAAGCACAAAAATGATTGGTTTTATTAGTTTTATGAAGCAGAAGACATGTCTTACACACGCAGTAAAATCTAACTCTCCTTATTCTTGTGGACGTATGAACGTCTTATATTCAATTCACCAACTCTGCCACTGTACGAGCTGATCGTCATACTGCACATGTTTATGCAATTTAACATGTTCAAACACATGTAGCATACGCATAACGTGAAAAAATTCTCCTAATAAATATTTTTACAGCTTCAGAGAACGAAACGAACTACATACTGCCTAGTTTTCATTTATTTGCCTATATGAAAATGAGACAATAATAGATTACAAAACTGAATTTCTGTATTAACGTCCACAGTCTATTAATTATTTATTACAGTACTTTATATTATAAATTGACACATAGCAGTAAGATCTAAACATTAGTAAAACGCAACGCTCTATTCTTGGAGTCATATCAACGTCTGAAGATTCCATCCATCAATTCCACCATTGTTCAATCTAATTATTATATTATTCGACGGGGTATCGTAAAGTTACACTTGACATTAAAAATCAAAATATCAGTAAAATCGAATATTTTATCCTCGCGCCATAAGAGGCAACGTCATTGCTCAATGACACTGTCCGACCAATAATTGATTATCGTACTCCATATCATAGAATACACAGTAGGACCTTGATTATCCGAACTGTAGTTAACAACAGAATGACTCGGCCTGCTCGTAAACATCGAAGAATAATAATTTTATTTTAAAACTTAAAATATATAATGGTACAAAATTAAGTACATACTCTTATTACTGATAATTTTAGCTCGTTACTGATGTAGGATGACCAATTTTTGGATGACCCGAGTTCGGATAATCAAGGTTCTACTGTAGTTATTTCTATCGAATAACTGTGCTGTCAGTAGCCAGGTGACATGAAGATCAGAATATCGGTAAGGCTAGGAAGTGCAGCTCATCGAGTGAAACCGTCTACGAAATGCAACGAGAAAGGACGGAGCGGGTCGTGATGGGGAGGCAAGAATTTACGAGCGGGTAAGAATCGGTCATCATAGATCGAAGTAAGGAGGATGATAAGAAAAGAGGCAGAGAATGGCGGCCAGGGAAACGGCAATTTATCGAAGAGCGCCGGTGGCTCTAATATACCTTAATAGATATCCTATCGGCTGATTGGGGCTCTTCACGGTTGCTAGCGCAACCCTAAATGCCGTGGTTGTAGCTCGAGCTTCGGAACTTCGGTCGGCGGACGCGTACTATTAGAGGCCCGACGTACCGTTTTACTGCGCAGTAAATGCAGGTATAAGGCGCGACTTTTAAATTCACTTACACCGCGCTGCGCTGCAAAATTAAAACGCGAACTTTATTGCACCCGACCGGTTCTCTGTCTCGCTTTGCATCCTCGCCGGTTACCCTCGGGGCCGAAACCGAGGAGCCGTTCGCATGGTAGCAAGCCGGAAAGGGAGTACAGCTTCTGTGCGTTGCTAAAAAGACTCCCGTGAGTATTTTACACGGTAAATATCTGATCTACGCGAAAAGATACGGTGCAATGCCGTACCGAACGCTTGATAGACCTTTTTGAATCCTCTGAACGCTGTGGACGCGAAGACACTGTCATCCATAAGTATTAGGACACTTATCAAATTTGAGATAAACCTGTCAATGTTAGGAGATCATTGTAGGATTTAAATGCACACTGTTATATTCTATACTTTAGACCAGCGGTTCTTAAACTTTATGAGTTCGGGGGTCCCTTCTCTATGATGTGTATTGTGCCGGACCCCTAACCATTAATTTTATGCTTTTGCTTAGTACAAGGTAAGAAAATATTTTCGTGTATACAAGCTGTTTATTTTTAACACGTACAATCTGCATTTGGCAATACTCTGAGACTGAAAGAGGTGTAGTGCAAAGTTTTAAGAATTCGTATTTGAAAACCATAATCTCATCACGAGTGTGACTCACTAGCATAAGGTGAGCTGTTAATACTTTGTCAAGGTAACAAATTACGCTTGAAATACGCGTTTTGAACTTCTAGATAGTCAGTTGTATCCGAAGTAACCCTCCACTACTAACAGTTGTTCTTTACGAAATGATCTACAGGTACCAGCGCCGACTATAAACCTTCACAGAAGAAAAATCGCATAATCAAGAAATTGCTTCTTAGGAGTTGACTTTTTCAATTAAACTTTTTATTCAAATTTCACTTTCACCTTTTTAATCGAAAAATATACGATTGCACCGTATTGCGAATCATGATCTTAATCGTGGTCGTGAAGAAATCTCTAGTACCTCTCATGCCTAATTAAAATTGTGCGAGTAGTCGATTTGTTTGACACGAGAGTGGTTGAAACCATCAGTCGGGGCGTTCGTGCGTAGTTTTGTGCTTGATCTAATCTTAAAAGGGTTTTCTGCGGATACTTATACTAATTTTCATAGGTATGTGATAGCCAATCAACGTTCAGAAGGTTGGAAATGCTCTGGGCGTTAAGTTTCGCTAGTGTCGGACGCGCGAAATAAATGTTAATAAAACTCACATAGCTGTAATTAACACGTTGAGTGCCGCAGTGAAAACTTCCACGATTAGCCAGACACTAATTTGGAACATAAAAGTTTTTAACTATTCGATTGCATTATTTGTATTTATATTATCGTTACGTTGTTGCTATCTACAATTTTATAAGATATAATAATTATTTACTCTGCGTGTTCTCTCGGCCAGGTACCTCCGGTTCGTCCTGGATGCGCATTTTTAGGAGTTTAGAGAAGTTCATAGTGCTAAAAGTAGTTAAACGTTATCGAAGGTTCTCCAACATAGCGAAAAGTCGAGGTCGGTATCACACATTAGTAGAATTATCGCATCTATTACTTACTAGCTTATAATCCGTTGTAACATCAATGGTGCAAGATATCATACATGCTTACTTTCATTTTAAGTAAAATCGGGGGGTAGCAGATCCCCTAGGGAAAACTTTCGGTTGCTAAGGTACTCATACACCCTTTTGGGGCAAGAAGTGATTGCCTACCAAATTTCAACTTCCTAGGCCTTATGGTTATCGAGATACTTTTAGCTGGACAGAGGATCTCAACTGACAATTATATTGTATATTAGCCTGACTTGATATCTTACAATTCATCGTGGCAGTCGGGTTTTGGATCGTACGCTGCCGTAGCGAAATACCTAAAAAAGCAAAGTAATTGTGAAAATATTTCACAAGCTGTTTCATTTATGAAGTACCCCGTTACTTCATAGTAGCAGAGGAAGCAGCGTGTCCGAGTGCGCTGTATTCGTCGTAAATTTTAAGATACCTCGTTTCCTCGATGTCATAAGGGGCACAAGATTGATTTATGGATGCGCGTGGGCAATATGTTACGGGCACGTCAAATAAATATCAGGCTTCTTCGTTTACCTGGCCGGCGATCGCTTTAGAACAATGGCGAGAACGCGGAGCCACGTGTTACGCAAAACGCCGCAGAAAATTTCGCAATTCGTATTACACTCGCGGCGGCCGCGGATTTGTGGGTGGAGTCACGCTGTTGAGATGTTGTACGCTTCATGAGAAAATGGCAGGCAGATCCGTATCGCGGTGGAAGGCAGAAACCGCGGCAGTTTCGTAGGTTACTTACGAGACACGATTTTACCAGGCCGTACGAGAACGCCGCAACGCGAGCCTCGTACGAAACAACACGCCGCTCCTGACTTCTTCGCCCACGAGACTTATTTTTCAGTGTTAACATCAATCTGCCATTCCCTGGGTAATGTCGGCTACGTGGGCGATACCATTCACGCGGCCATAGGCGCCGGAAACCCCGTGATTCTTTACCGATCTCGATTTAGCAACCCCAATACGCCGGCGGGCAAGACCGCCGTTCAGTTCGTTTCTTTGCTATGATCTTCGTCAGTGTTCCATGGATAATTAACCTTTGCTCCGTGGACGTGTTTTTGGTACCTTTAAACCATAAATGTTCGAGATAAAACCAGTGTGGACCTACGGGCTACAACTTTGGGGTTCTGCTGGTAACGCAAACATAGAAATACTACATAGATTACAGTCAAAAACACTGAGAACTATCGCAAACGCGCCATGGTACGTGACAAATGAGATACTTCATCACAATTTCGGAATAGAATCAGTGAAACAGGAAATCACGAGATTCAGCACAGAATATCTAAGCAGACTAGAAGCTCATCCGAGTCTCCGCGCTACTATCTTCTGGACGATAGTCTACAAATACGAAGACTCAAGAGGCATCACGTACTGGATCTTAACACTTTGAGTGCCACGTCACCCATGTTTGGGTGACACAAAAATCCAGTCATTATTTATCTGATCATGTATAGTATTAATGAATACATTTAATAAGGCTTAATAGCAGCAGTAAAAAAATTATGAAAGTTATTGATATTATTGATTAGAAAAAGTACAATTTATAGTTACATTAATTTTGTGTAAAAATTTAGAATGTTTGTCATTTTCAGCTAGTGCATCGTGGCACTCAAAGTGTTAAAGCACCCAGGGGTTGAATACATACTTGCAGTTAGAAAGTGTAGAGCAACACACTGAGTGTGCTAATAGAATATTGATTGCAAATGAACTTGATTGATATGACTTCTCAAAAGGGTAGTAATGTAGTAAAAGAGTAATTTAAAGAAAGGAAAAAAGAAAAACAGAAAAAAGGTATTTGTAAACGTGGGTCATTTAGTCCAACGGGTCCATCAATTGAAAAAAGTTTTAAAAAAGAAATCTGAAAAATTCATACAGCTTCTTTAAATATTCTAAACAAAGATTATAATTATACATTATACAGATATACAGATTATTGCAAATATACATACATGTTAAAATCAATGTATGAGTGAAAGAGGAAAACAAAAGTTAACAATCGTTTTAAAACATCAAAATTTCCTTGCTTACTGACTTCATAATCTTAAACGACCTATTTTAGTGGTTTCTCCTACAGTAACATATTCATATCTTCCCCAGATCATTCTGTATAATCAAATTATAAAATTGTCGTCTGTCCATTTTCTTTTAGTTTGACTTACCAGAAGAAGCTTGTATGTCCTTTAAAGACGGTAATCGTTTCGCATAAAAATGTAACACAGTCTATCGACAACGTTAATCTAAATTTCAGTGTACCTGAGACGTCCATCTGACTCGATGTCCATTCTCCCTCATAGCTTGAAACTAAGTAGATACATCTTCTTACTCTTTATGTCATTACGTCACAAAAAAGTAAGGAAATTATGCACCCAACGTTCTGATCGTTTCGTTTTCTCAAATCGTTTCTAAAACTGCATTCCACCGGATATTTTCCAACGTTCTATCCTCATCCCGAATAACTCCCTACCTAGAAATACCCAAAGCCACATAAAACCAAACAAGATCATTTTTCATACGTGTTTTATCCATGATATCGATCGTTCTGCTACCACGCCAGCTATTTTCCCCTATCTTACCGAACATAACGGCAACGACTGGCTCGAAAAAGCATTGAAACGAACCTCCGTGTCCGTGGCATCGACCTTCAGAATCTCAAGCAGCACCGTGAAATTCCTCTCCTTGTTTTGATCGTCGAAGAATTCGAACCGTTGCTTCCAGCAACGTTAATAATCGGCCAGTTCTTCGGAAAATCAATTAAATGCAACGGGTCCACCCTGTCAGGGGGATTCTATGGTGGCATCGGGTTTTAATCCGCTTCCATTTGTCGGTAGACGGAGATCTTCATTGACGATGGACGATCCGATGATGATGCTCGCGCGGTAAGGAAGGGCGTATGAAGGACGTAACGACAGCGGAAACAACAGGAAGTCGTATAAAACAACGTTGTTGAATACGCGGCTGTGAGGCCGCGAAATTCTCGGCGTAGGCAGATAAACGTTATGCTCATTTTACTATCGCGATAACTCGGTCCATGAGCGGTGCAAGTGGGTTTAATGCGGGAAGCTTTATTACGCGCGTTACTATTTTTCCCCTCGAGAGTCTAGATAATGATGTTCAATTATCAAAATAGCGGCCCATGTACGGACGATAATTGCGCCGCGTGGTTCTCAATAGCTGCCAGACGAACACCCGGGCGAAAAATTATGCAGAAAAATGCTTTTGTTGATGCACACCGGAAAAACGGTGGTGTAGGTGTCGCCGTGATGCATTGAATTTGAATTGGTAATGGTTTGCTCATTAAGCGCTGTAGGATGTAAATTTGTGTATCTCCGTGTTTGATGTCGCATCGACTTGTGCATCCGCTACACTATACAACAAATTTTAATTTTTTTCTCGACTCGATAGACGTTTCTTATAAATTGTCATCCGTTGAATACGAGTCTGCAAAACGTTTGTTTCCGTCACCCTCAGTTTTTAAGGAATAATTTTGAAAAGAAATACAAATTCTCAAATTTAATGATCTTTTGTGCTTTGAGAGTAACAGTTATTCAGTTGCTTCTTACGCGACATGATTTTATGAACCCTTCCGAGTAAAATGATATAAATTATTATAACATTATAATGATATAAATATGTTTGAACATTGACAAAAACAAAAAGGACATCCTAGATGCACCAATTTCTGCGGATCTTTTTTTAATTTATTTTAAAAATTGGACTCTGTGTAAATAATAAGTAAAAGTACTGTAACTTTTTACGTAATAATTAAACCTTCAATTAACACTTTCTATGTCACGTGGGTCGTATGCGCTCCACGCATCAAATTCAATTATTCTAAATAAATGCTAATATTCTTTGTACATATTTCAAAAAATATATTTTCATGTGCCAGACTATGTATGGAACTTCTCACTGTGAATTTTTTCAACGGCCATCCGGCGCTGAAGTTTATTATTCCAGTGGTATAATATAAAATATAAAATGCAATATAGAATTTTTAACAATTCATATTCAAGTAAAACTCATATCTACAACATATAGAAATCTGCGATACGACCGTAAGTCGAGGGGCTAACGAATCACTAAATCAAATTATTCTTTTAAACATCAAATTCTATTACAGATTCACAGTTCCTCATCAACTCACTGATCTCTCATCATTCTGATTCAGGACGTATCGTCAAACAGGATAGAGCCGTTTCTTAATAATTACTTGCATGTCCGCACTATAATACCGGCGTAGTTCATTACGCGGCGCCGGGAGGCATGCTTACGCTGAATTTAGTAGTTAATTTCAAGTTGCCCGTGTGCTCGAAAACCACAGCGTAGATTATGGTTTCATTAAGTAAAAGGCAGAGGAGAATGAGTTCGGGATTACACGCTGTATAGCCGGTCGATTTTTTCACGAGAACGCGCCTCCAGTTCTCTCTCGATCGTGTAATCATCCCGATACATAATCAATAACCAGTGGTAGCGGAAAATCATTTCATCTCTCGGGGGATGGCGCGATCGATGAACCACCCACGCGATGAAAGAGCTCGTGCTCCCATGATTTCGCTGACGCGTACGAAAGTTTTTGTGTTCTCTTTTTTTATTTTCACCGTGCTGCACGATGTCGGTGAATGCATCACCATATCCATCGGTATGGTTGCTATCGGTCGCACGTCACGTTTTGTTGCTGTCTGCCAGTAGCCAATGTAGAACATTGATTTGCAAACTCGCCTCGAGATGGGCACACCTATAGCTGCCACACGCATTCAACGCACACGCTGTCGTGTGCCAGCACAGGGTAGTTCATTTATCTTGATCAGTACGAGTAACTTTTACGTGAAACGCTATAAAGAACGTTGCAAGTAGAGGTTGTCTAGGAGTGCTTGTCCAGTTTTTTACGTGCTTCCTCTGTCGGCATTTTTATGAAGTATCATTCAGCTGTATTTCCTTAGCCGTGTTTTGTGTTTCTTATGCAGCCTGTAGTAGTGTCCGGAATGTATTGAATGGTAGCTGTCCATCTGTTACTCTGGTACGGGTACTCAGTATTTTTTTTTTTAGATTTGTGTGTGGCAGGTAACAAGTTGACTGCCAGAGGAAAATACAGTGTATGGTGCTGCACATTATAATATATTTTTTTCCTATATGAATTGTTAAGAATCTTAAATCTTTCATTGTTTCATGGTGCATATTGTTTTACGTGTTTATCTTAATATACGAATTCACGTAGATTTGTAGGGTTATCTGAATGAGGTTTTGATGGCCCCCAGGACAGTCACCCTGTTAGTAATTCTCTTAAAATTTCTGGTTCGATACTTTTCAAGCAATGGAGAAAAATTTCAGTTCATCCTAGTAAGTATTCGAACATGAAGAGTGTTCAAAAATTCATTTGGATACGTATAACACGCAACAAAATGAATGAAAAAGCGTGAGTAATTATGGATTGAAAAAATAATATATTCTGAGCTATAAAAAATGTAATTGTTTCAGATAGGCGATCGAACATATAAGCTGTTCTAAAATTAATGGTCCTTTCTTTGGATACGTATAATATCTACTAAAATAAACGAAATAGAGATAGTTAGCCTTGAAGGAAAAATAAATATTTTCCAAATTATAAAAGAATTCAATTCCTTCGTAATAGTGACGGAGTGCAAACTTTTCAAACTTTTTATTACAGCTCGGAAAGTATACATTCTTCGATCCACCTTCGCTGACCCCTGTTCTCTTCATTTTCATGATTTATATAAGCACCGAAAGTCACGACCATCAATTTTGTATCTTCATGTATCTTCTTCAATGATTTGCAAATACTTCTATCATCCGTCCAAGAAAGTTTCCTCTGTTCTATTTAAGAAAGTTTCTACGATTTCACGAGTCACGGGATCACGTGGAACGTCGATCATCGGTAACGTTTTTGCAAAAGTAAAACCGATACGAATCATTCTCGATGTCGAAACGGTCTCCTATGAATTCTACTTGTGTGGCAAGACGGGATCGTGCGCACACAGAGTACGAATTAGCTATTTGCTACGGTATCGTGTTCCTTCGGCACTTTAACCTCCTCATTCTTTTACCTGCCGGGCATACACAAGTTCTTGCCCCAGAAATCACAGTACTTTACTCTTGCTAGGTTTATATTATCGAAATTGCTAGTGAATGTTTTACTGTAGTCTGATACTGTCAATTTTGTATGTAGGAGAGCCGCGCGCGACAGGGCTACGGTTCGAACACCGACGAATAAAAATTTCAACTATAACTGTGTAGAAAGAGTATAGTACCATCGATACTGACACTGAGATACGTTAAACAGACACATGGGTACCATGGAAGTGTATTTACTGTCACAGACTAAACAAATTGGAACAATAGACGAGGATTTACTATATTGTAGGAATAATTAACACGTTGACTATAATCTTAAGTATTTATATTAATTAATTAACACGTTGACTGTCACGTTGCTTTGACCAAAAAGTAAACACTAATTGATGTAACTTAAAATTATACCGCTTGTTGTCGACCATATTAATAATTTTCACGATTTTTTATTGATATTATTAGGTTTTACTGGAAATATTTATTAATACTATTCGTGATCGAATAGATAATTATTGAATCTACAAGTCATCAGTGTATGGGTAAGATGATAGTCAGAGTGATAAGGGAAGTTATATTTGGCGAATTTTATTTTGAAAACTAAACATACCTTTATGAAACTTTTCTGATTTATTCATGCGCGGTTATATTACGTCCATGAATATTTATATATTGTTATCATCTAAACTATAGTGATTATTCACTGGGAAAGTAGATAGATCGAAAAGACTGGCTCGCACGATAACTTCCGCTGAAATCATTTGAAATAAAAAAACTCAGAAAAATTCTTAATTAATATGACTGTAGCTAAGGGTAGACAGCTAGACAAATCTGTTTTAGATAAAATCGTACTTATCATTCAATTCAATCGTACTTCAGTTTCTCCATACCAGAATGTTGTGACTTATAATATTCTTCTGTGAATGCTGGACAACTGAAGTAAGTAAGAAGCATAATAAAAAAATATTAAAATTAATAAGTTACAATTTTCGCAGGGATTCAAAGCTACATTTCTTTCTTAATCATTTTCTCAAAGCTATGTTTGTCGTCTTACCGTGTTTCACTTGTAAGCCCACGATATTCATACTTAAAGTATGTCCCACAAGGTGGGGAACCCTATTACTTACGACCTGATATTATATCATATTCCTTGTCAAAATTCCTACCTCGTTCAAGGGGCTAAGAATCAGTAATATCTTGATTTCATAATTGCCCTCATCAAACACAATCCGAGGGAGCGAACGCTCCCAGCAAGACATGAAACAGGTGAAGCTCGAAACCACTGTTGGCGATACTCGTGCAGGTCTTCGGGCAAGACTCCTACGCAGGACGAACATTATCCTGGAATTCTTTCTTCTCGGGTACTGACGAAGAGAATAGGTAGCACAAAGAATACGAAGTGGACGTGGCAGGGCTAGAGAATAAAAGAGGAAGCGTAGAAGGGTTAGCGCGAGCAAAAGGAAGTGGCCAAGGGAACAAAGAACAAAAGTGGGCGAATTCCCGGTTGCTCGAGATAAAGAGGAGGACCTGGAGGACGGTGGACGGAGAAATAAGGAGAAGCAGAAGCAGCAGAAGAAGAAGAAGAAGAAGAAAGCCGGTGCTCGCCTTGGTCCGGCAGATATTCGCCGACTAATTGAATTTACGAGCTCGCCGAGCAACCGACGTGGGTCGTGCTGCTCTTTGGACCAGATTCAGTGTCGGTAGACCGCCATTAGTGGCCGCTCCTCCTGATTCCTCCAGTATTCCAGCGACGATAATCGTAAGTTCCGCGATCATACGGCAAACAGCCGAAAACTTCGTCGCGTATACGTGACCGTGATATTTGATACGATACCAGGTGTTCGCCTTTGGTGCCATTACGCTCCCGTTGTACTTCTGTGCTTCTGTTCGCGACCTAGTCGCCATACTGATCTACCTTTAGGACTCGAGGGACGTGGTTCGTGCGTACAGGGTGATTCAACGGTGACGTACGCCGAGTTTTACTAGAAAACGGTAAGAGATCGAAGGGATGGGCTGATTGTGAGTTGAATGATACCGTACCTGCTGAACCTTGCCCTTTACACGGTTACATTCATACTCATTTACATTTATCTTGCAAATAATGTATCTAATAACGATACATCTATTTCCTTCTAACTAAGATTATTTTTATTTAAATTAAATAACCTAAATTAGAATTCTTCTATTTTTTCTTTGTGTTTTTTTTACTGTTTATTTTGTGTAATTGGTTTTAGTGTACCTTTGATTTTATCTTTATTGTTCTGCTGTCATGTTTATCTTTGTATGTTTTTTTCTGGTTTATTTTTGTATCGTTTGTATATGCTAAAGGGATTTCCTCCCGTTTATTCAGTACACGAAATTAAATTAAATTATTGGAGACAAAGGGATCTAGTCTGTAGTGGTCTAGGATGATTTAAAAAACGACCAGTTCTCGGTACAGTGACCATAACTTGATTTATTTGAACCGACAGGTCTATATTTGATTCAACTATTCGTAGAAACAGTAGTAAAAAATGCGATAAACTTGATGGTCGAATATATGACTTTAAATGACATAGGTACTTTTTGAGGTACTGGACATTTTTCGTTAATAGTGTCACTTAATGTAGTATTAATTATAGGTTCAGCATCGGTGTCGTAGATTGTTTATTTTATGGACAAGATAATTACGTCTATCATTTCTAATTTGAATATATGTTTTCTCAAACTCTCATAACAATTTCCGATAGTCGCTTGATATTACACTCAATTTTTTTTATCACTGTACTGAGAACTGGTGGCTTTCAATCACGCAATGTCATTATAGAATAAATTCTCTTTTTTACCTACAACAAATTTGAAACTTTACCATTTCTTCCTATCTTCTACCGTTTTCGAGTAAAATACGATTCACGTCACCAGTGACTCATCCTGTACATTGAAACGATTTTCACTATAACGTGCCCCACACATGTTCACCGTATTGTTCCAGGCACAGCTGTTTATTATACGTATAAACCTATGTATTCGGATGAATTATCACTTCAGCTCATTTTACTAAAATGTACATGTCTCGTTACATGCTTTACGAGCAACTGAACAATCGACATCATACACATTATTATAATTAAATATTCAGTTTAACACGTTGTTCCTCCAAGGAAAATTTCAGCACATGGTTCACAATTTTTCCCGAAATTTTCAGAGCTCAAAGGGTTAAATCGTATCCATATGCAAAAATAATATGAATTGAACTGTACATCGAGGAGCTAACGGATTCCGTAGAATCCTTAGACGTGTGTTGTATATAAATCGTACATTGGCAGCGAGGACCAAAATTGGTCATTTTCTGTCATTGTCCATTGATTTTTATAAGGAGCGTATGCGTTTCCCGTAAATTTTGTCTCGAGCCTGTACCTTTTTGCGATACGTAAGTTGGTCGGTCCCAGGTCTCTGAGAGCGGATCGGTTCAATGGAAAGGAACCGGTCCCCGTTTGTTCGTGAACTCGTACCGACAACCGGTATAACTAACCTCCCTTAACGGCCAACGTGTGAGAGCGCAAAGTCGATGAAAAAAGGTGCCATAGACCACTGGTACTCGCCTCCACACCTGAAAGTTCCTAATCTGTTTCCACGGAAATATTTCTCTTCCCCCGGCTGGTGTCGGTTTTCTTCAACGAAACCTCATTCTCATCTTTCCGTTCACCTGTGTGATTATTATGCATGAGTTTATTCTAATGCGACCGCGTTAACGGCGAAGTCATTAGCGATCTGTCGGCTAAATAAACAAATTTACATACTTATGAATAAACCGTGGGTATGTTTATGCTAATTTATAAATTTTTAGACTGAACCACTTTAGGGATATTGACACAGACGGTTGGTCACAGGAGTAATCCACCTGACGGAACTCCACATTTTGGTTGATTTATTTCTAATTTATGTATCGTGTTAACTTGTAACTATTGTACCACTATCCAAAATTTGTAACTTGAGTACTGCTAGCGGGTCCCTGGGACCCACTCCTGTAACTTGCAATAAAAATCATATTTTGCATAAACAAAAATTTATTTCTTCTTAATAACATTAAATGAACTATATTAACAATAACAGTAAACGAAATATTATTTAAGGCATTTTGGAAAAATTGTAGAGGCACATTTCAAACATACAGGAATTTTGCACCTCGCACAGTAATTTTTGAAGCGCTGGGTCTGCGGACCCGATAGTAGTAGTTACAGGTTAGTAGTTAAGGATCTTTAAGAATGTTTAATATAGTTTTTGGAGAACCTGAATATTATTGACAAAGATTTAGTTGAAACGCATCATCAAACTGAATGGAACGTACAGTGGCTCACAAATTGATTTAAATATTATATTTTTGTAATTATTTTTCTTTCTTATTGTTAGTTTCGGTGCAACTGAACAAATGCATATGAATAGAAATTTGTTAAGCCTATTATAAATGTAATTTTTTGCATATATTAAAACCTAGATTCGAGTTACAGTGTCCTGAGAAAGTGCTACATCGAATAAAGTTGAAATAGCAAGCTCATTTGATCAATTTCGTGAGTCACTGTACATAAAATGAGTGCCAAATATTAGGCTGTTCGGAAAATTCGTAGCATTTGCGATAGATAGGTTTTGCTCTGTATTTTCTGAGACTGGGAAGAAAATCACTTATTATGAACTGCTGTTAAATAATTGGACGCTTATTTCGTATAAATATTCTTTACAATTGGGTCAATTAACTGTAGTAATTAAACTATCACATTCAGAATTGTTTAATAGGACAGGAGGCGTTTTCTTACTTACAGACAATGTTAAACTACACAATTTGATGAAGAGTTATCTCATCTCATCCATCGAGATCATCACATAAGGTACCTTCGGTACGATTGTAATTTTCGGTATAAATCTTTTACAAAAATTCATTTCTTAACTGCAGATGTGCTAATTTCAAAAGTAAAAGATTCAATGTCATCAATAATCCATACTTTGTTAACATTTTGACTCCTGTGGGTGTCACCGGTGACCATCGTCGCAAATTTAATTTAATGAAATAACTACTGATTTCTATGAAATTTTAAGCAGATTTAATATTCCAATGATAATATAAGGTTACAGCTGTTTGGCCAAACAGTTAAATTTTTGTTTCTTCTTAATTTATATTCAAAACATGACTGTATTGCATGTCTGACTACTTGTGTCTGTTTTCACTGTCGCCATCAACGTGTTAAAACTATTCATACACACCATCATATTTCGGAAAATAATGATGTAAAAAAAGTTTGTCTTTAATAAAAAAATATGCCCCCTTGTACCATGCAATTTCCATGTAAACAATTTTTGTTGTATCTCCAATACGTTACGAAATAATGGATTGTCCACGTTTGTGGCGGACACCCTGTATATGCCAATAAAAAATTTTCCAATTTGTATTACTGCCTTCTTCGATGTCAGGTAATTGCCCCATTGCCACAATTCGTACATAACTGTTAAGACTTCAGTTTACATACAGAAACATTGTATCCGCCTCTTCTCAACCAGCCCCTTTCAAAAGGATGTCCAGATTGTGTCCGACTCTTCGTAACGAGCATACACAAACGAAATAGCTGTTTCAGCGATGGTTACGGTTTCGCCGCGGCGGGATTTCGAACAAGACTGTAAAAGGTAAAGGAAGAAGAAAGTGGTGAAAGCTCGTGGAGGCGTTTGTCGAAAAGAGGAAAAAAAAAGGAAAAAATTGCCGACGCTTTTAGCACTTTTCCCCGACTGACTCAAAGCACGGATTTCTCTGCATCTCTTCCTCTACATTTCGTTCCCATTTTTCCCGTCTATTTTTCGTTTTTCAACCGCGCGACTCTCGGAGTCGTAACGCGCCGCGGTGTATACACTTTTTCTCTCCTTGCCGCTTCTTTCTTCTTTTTTTTTTCACGTCCCCTCTGTCGAGCTTTCCCGACATTAAAACCGCGCCGCGACTTCCCGGCTGCGTTTCACCGGGAAAAAAAGGAGCCACGGTTGTTAAACGGTCGCGTTAACGTTAATAATGATAATGGATTTCGCGGGATTAAGAGAGGCCGGCGAGCGAAAGGGAAGAGAAGAAAGAAAGAAAGAAAGAAAAGAGCCGGTAGGGGAAACCGGCAAGCCCCCTCGTGTGTTTCCGACGGTGTTGCATAATTAGAGAAAACGTCATTACGCCACCAATTACCGGAGCTTTTGGTTTTGCCACGAAAATTAATTAACGCGCCGTGAATGGAAGCGTCACGATGTCGACGGAGCCGCAGAAAGCTTGTTACGCTCTGTACAGTTCGACTACTTTTTTGTGCGGCTGCGTGCGCGTGCACCGAAAGACGAGGAACGCCCACGCGTGCTTTCGCTCTCGCACGAGCTTCCAGGGGACAAATTTTTGAACCTCTCTTAATTAATTCCAATTGCTCGCACCCTTGTTTTTCTCCGTTCTTCTTGTAGCAACAATTGTCACTATGAGTTCCAAAACAGAACGAGTCCATTGTTTGATACTGTATTAGTTATTAGTACACCGCGGAAGTTTATGCAATTTAATATGTACAAATTAGCGAATGATGGGCATTTAATAACTTAGCGGAATAAAAATGACATATTTTCAACATTTCAAGGAGCAATTGCAGTCTTGTCGAAGATTCATTTATTTAACTGCGTTAATATAGGAAATATGGAAGCCTGAAAATGTATATTTGCATAAACATCCGCTGTCTGGTTATTAGTATTACTGTTTCCAGCTCACTCACAAAGAGAGCTCTGCTTCATCTTTGGTGTCTATTCTTACAATCGACTAATACTGTAGTTCCAATGTAAAATTGCTCTGGACATGGTCAGCGCTAAGGTTGGTGACCGTTCTTAGTGTTTCTGTGTTCCTGCTGATATACCGTACCGATTATAGTTATTCGAATGACACTAACAAGGAGAGTTCCCGAAGTGGTCGTCTCGGATTTTAATGAGCCACCGCATGTTGATAGATCGTGTTCTTATGAATCTCCCTATATATAGTTTTGGGTGTAGATGGTCAATTGTTTAAAAGATATTTAATGTTAACCCCTCGTAGCAACCTAACGTTTAGATAACTGATTCACGTTCTTGTATTTGAGATAGTAGGTGTTACAGTATCGGATATTTTCTCTTAACATATTGTCTCTTAAAATATTGACCAAATTATTAGCCCAAAGCTATGTATAGGGAGATTCGTAATAACATGATTTAGCAACATGTAAGAGCTCATTAAAATCGAGGATGACGAGTTCGATAGCTCTCCTTATCAGATCTATCCAATGACATACAGTACAATACAAAAATAATTGTATAAACAATATTCAGAAGAGAAATAATTAAAATTAATGGAGAATCAAAGAAGATAAACCAAAGCAACTGTTTTTCTCAAAACGTTGGTAGGTGGACCTGTGCCGTTTTGGAGTTCATGGCTTCAGTTGCGGCCGAGACACAGTAGCAATATTTCGCAAAAAATGATGTTTACTAACAACACGTTGTTCTCCATCCTCACAGGTAAAAATAAAGTCCAATATTTTGAATGAATTCGCCTGTTTGGAGAATAAACATAGTCGCCTTCCCTTTTTAGCAGTTCTTCCCATTTTTCTGGTGACTTGGAAATGCGATTTACATAAAAAATTTGTAACTTATTATTGAAAAACTGCTCTACTCTTCTGTTTCTGTAAATTTATAAGCTCAATAGGTCCCAGGAGAAATTTTCGGATAGATCAAAGGATTTCATTGCACGGAAACAATGATTCTCTTCATGCCGTAAGGCTTTGAACTTTTATTATTCGTTTAATGGCTAACT
This sequence comes from Macropis europaea, assembly GCA_916610135.2. Classification (NCBI taxonomy): domain Eukaryota; kingdom Metazoa; phylum Arthropoda; class Insecta; order Hymenoptera; family Melittidae; genus Macropis; species Macropis europaea. The sequence goes on along the minus strand of OU744345.1, from coordinate 14,382,883 downwards.
GTGAATTTATAAGTGGTCGAGTAATAACGGTGGGCTACTCAATATGAGTTTCAAGTCGCACGACAGATGCACTATTCAAGATTTCAAGAGATCTCGAGCACTCGAAGCTCTTTATCGGCGAGAGGTTCAGAGGTAACGATCCCTTTAGGTAGTCTATTTTCAAAGGATCTTGACCAGATATCGATGCACATAAAAGGAAAAGAAAGGGAAAAAGTGTCCTTTGAAAATAATCCGTGACAAAGGTAAACGCACGCTGTAAGTTACTGTATAATATACAGGGTGTTTCCCAGTCAAACGATCAAACTGTGTCAATACGTTCTGTAATCAAGTATGAGTAAAACATTAGGTTGAGTCATAAATAATTTCTGATCCATAATACATATTTTTCTTCTTGAAAAATCAAATGATTTACATAGACTATTAATTTGTATTCATATTAGAAGGTAATCATTTTTAAAGACAAATATGCTGCAGAAGTAAAACAATTATTTTTTAATAAATTAACCAATAAATTTAATAAGATAAATCAGAAGTTGTTTATGATACAAAACAATACACATGTATGTATACAAATTTGTCCACAAGTGGGTCATTAAAAACTTACTACAAAATGGATATTTATTTAGCTTGTTTATAAAGCAGTAAATTCTTGTTTTAGATCGTCGAGAATGTAAATAAAAATAGCATAATGTATTCGCTAAAGACAGTCATAACTGGCAAGAAATTTGGTCATGAAATAGTAAAAATAGATGCTTAATGGAAGTAAACTGTTAGAAATAGTAACAAGTTTAAGTTTTCATTTAATAATGTCAGTTAAATACCTATGTATAACATAAACTAAAACGTTTACATGAAGTTCGATTTAAATCTGATAAATCTCATACATCGTTGTCAATGTTATTTCTCCAAAAAAAAAAGAGCAACATAGATTCCTGTCAGTGACAAATATTTTTATGCGCATTCTGTCAAGTCAGTTGGCACGACATGTTCAAGGAGTACGAACGCGGAGTCCAGACGTGCGGAGGATAGAGATGATATCAACATGAGTTGGCGCCAACCTTCGGTCTACGACACATTGCTTCCTGTTTGTTGTGGTACATGAATCATACGGGACAGGTCGACGTATAGGGCGACACCAGGCTCCGTATAATTGCGATGAATAGTCCTAATTGCGGGCTAAAGACTGCGTTATCCGGCCAGTTCGCTGAAAATCCAACGCTCCAAATATTTCGCACCATCTATTCTTGGTTCCACAAAAAAATTGCCTTGTCCTTTCTTTTACTTGAACTCTAACAAATAAATTAATAGACTGTGATCGTTGTTTAGAGTTCACTGGCGTGAACAAAGATTTCATAAAACATTTTGTGCAGACATATTCCTCAAATTATAGACTGTCAGGCAGAGTTCACACTTTTTCGTTCAAAAACAAAATTATATGAAAAAAATTCTAGAATAGTAGCCACTTCAAAACAAATAAAAAAATGTTAATGAACATGGGTCGAAGTATCATTGGTTTCGAAGTTACAAGATGTTATTCTTCAGTTTATTTTTGCATTATTTAATAATTATGGTTCATTCTTACAGAGATTCCAAAATGGCGGATATGCATTTTATGTACGATAGAGCAAGTGACAATACTAGACAAGTAGAACGCCTGCGTCGAGCTTTTCCGAACCGTAACCACCCTATCAGTAAAGGGTTCAGTACCATGCATCAACGTATTTTATAACTAATGGAGACACCTTATATCTCTGAAACTAATGACATGTTCATTTATTTTGATGAGTACTACATACCCCTAAAGCTTGACCCCGAGTTAATCGAACACTCTGTATATCGAGCGTGTAACTGTAGTTTTCACGTGGTATTCGTGCTGTAGCAATGATAAAAAATTTGTCTAAAAAACGTATACTGTTTTCTACTCTTATTGATAATACGAATTATAAAATGTCCTATGTGCAGCATCGTTAATTTGTGCAGTAAAAAGACACGCGAGATATCTCAACGAAAGCGTCAAATAAATAACATCGAGTCGCGAGATATCTCGTCGAAAGAATCGGATGGGTAAAAGTCGGTTCGCGAGATATCTCGTCCGCGGATGCGACGGGGTTAATAGCGCATAATAGCCCATTCACTTTCTGTCACTTTTTATCGAATCGCAGTTCAGTCTTTCGCGCAATACTCTTCGTGCAACTCGAAGAATATCTGGTTGAAGGTTCGGAATAATTGGATCGGTACAATTAGGGAATGCACCACCCTTTCCCGGGTCTCTTTCTATGCTTTTTCTGGATTCTGCTGCTTCTTTGTCTCATCGGGTTCAGTCAGCATCGGCGGAGAGGGACACTTCTGCCCCCTCTAATGGAATCGGACGCTTCTTGTTCCGAATGTGCTGGCTCAGCAATGTCAATAAAATTTAACAAGCTTCCCATTTACCATTTGCGGAATCTTCAGCGCGCGTTTCGCGTTTTCTTTCCTCCTTTCCTTCCTCCTCTCAAAGGATAATCACTTTTATTGTCCCGTCCTCGTCTTGTCCCTTCCTTCACGGCTGCAGGCTTACTTCCTGTTTCGCCATTTTTCTTTCCTGTCTCCCTGTTATCTGGCATCGTGAACGATGATACTGTTGCTTCAGAAATTCTTCCGTAGGATATGTATCGCGAACGAGAGAAAAATTGCTGGCGAGCCGGTCAAGGGGATACCGTTCTGGCGTTAAATGATACTTCTGTCAGACGTTACGACGCTGCGCATTATTCCATGAAGAACGGCTGGGAAATACATATCTTTCTTAATTATATTTTACATTTGACCACAGTGCTGCTAGTTTCACTGAGAATTTATTATGTTCGCATTTAATTCTTCCACCTTTCCGCGGGCTCCTACTTTGTTGCGAGTCGCATGTCCGTGCGGCAGCTGCACTCGCCGGAGGTAATTAATCTACCTGTTTTCAGTAAGCAACAGAGTAATTATCGTTGCAACCCTCTACCGTTTCCATGTTACGGGCAATAGTGTATTAACAATGACGGGAAAACGACATTTTCCTGAGTACTATTAATTAACAGTTTGAGTGCCACTTCACCCATACCTGTGTGGGTGACACATAGATGCAATCATTATTTATTTGACCATTGTTAGGCTAAGTGATTCCGTTATGGATAAAGATTGGTCTACTATCGGATTAACAGCAATTACAAACAAATTAACTTGATTTATTTGAACATTAAGATGTAATTTTTGTATGTGTCAGAAAAAAGTATACATCGTCACTTTTTGATTAATTTCAGATCGATATTATAATATCAGAGATAGTTCAGGTGAACAAATTTAGTGGCCCGCCCTGTACATGGAAGAAGATCCATCATGTTCTTATGCCCGATACGTTTTGGTGTACCAAAATTCTGCATAACATAATCTATCTAAAATACGATTTTTGCGAAGTCGACTTGTACCACTTTCAAAATAAATATATTTGCAATTCATGTTGATATCCGAACTTCTGTTGACTTAGGAGCAAAGATTTTGAGAGGTATCCACAATAAATTGTTTTTGAATAGAAAGATCACATCTAATTCGTAACCGAAACGGATTTAATTAATTTTTTCTGGAAGACTTGTACCATTTCATTATTAAAGAGCATCATACTTAACTCGTTCGTTACGGCAGCGTCCGGCGAAAAACCGACAAGATGGTATACGGTCGTATGGGTCATATATTTTTCCAGTACAAAGAACAAAGTGAAATTTAAATGCAAAACTTCATTCAAAAAACCATGACGCCTGATAGTAAATCAGGTGATCACGCAATTTTCTTTTTTTGACCAACCGTGGTACCTACAGGTCAGGGCCTAGGTATAGGTCCGACTGTAGACAATACCTATAGGGCGACTGTAGTCGCCTTTAGTATCAGCAGATCAAACATAAAGAGGGTTAAATGCGTTTTGAAGCGTTTTTCAATATAGTAAATAATTATTAATAGTAAAATTTGAGATGAATATCACAAAACACTTTCAGTACTAATTTCTTACCATCTTGATCGCATGAACATACTGTAGAATCTCGATTATCCGAACACCGATCATCCTCTGTCAGTTACAAGCTCGAAATGTCATTAATTACCCTGTGCACTTAATTTTGCACTATGCTGTATTTATACCCAAATAAACTCATAATTTCCCTGCGAAATTCATTTGCAATGCGAGTCATCCTGCTGCGAATAATAGTTCGAATAATCGAGGTCCTACTGTATGTATTTACCATCTCGAATGTAAACATAAAAAGCGTTGATCGCTATGGAGGACGTTCACCTTGTACCTGTGCTTGAATCCCCGCATTCAGAACTGTACGATCATTTTAACGAATAACTATGCGCAGGGTGCATCGTTACCGTGGAATCCGCTATTTTCGCTTGGTATTTTGATGAACCGGAGATATTCGTCCCGGGTATTTTTCTCGCCGACTTTTGTACGTTCTCACCGGCTATTGATCGAAATAGACGCATTAATCATCCGCGTTGCTCAAAGAAACCAATCAGCGGCGCTTGTTGCGCGTGGTTTCAATTAAACATGGTAAATTGCAGTGCGCTTCATTTACAATTAAGCCTGCTTCTTAAGGTCGGTCGCCGGTGACTGAGTTACACATACGCAATCAACGCTCATAATCACGGTGCACAGTTGCCGTATACCCTTAATGAGCCTTACGTACTGTTACTCCATCAGCTCTTCTCATCGTAATTGTAAATGGCTCCTTAATTTTCTCCTGGCCGGCCGCTGCAAACGCCGACGGCACCGCTGCCTCCTTCGTCCTCGTGCTAACAAGAATTTTTCCGTAAAAACCACGGCTACCATACGGTTCGATCATTTTTCCCGGCCGTGTGTTTCGCCAGGGCCATTAATGCTCGGCCGCTGATGCGCCATTCTCGACGGCGCATGTATCAATTCGTTACCGGTCGATAATAACGTTTCATGTAACAACGTCGGCGGCATTCAGCTAATCAATGTCCGCTTAATCTATATTATCGTTTCTTGAGCGTTACGGCTTCTTTTCAATGATTTCGTCCTTCGAGGATTTCCCGGGTGGTCAGAGAACTGAGCGAGCGATTATAATGTCCAAATTCTGAATCGACAGCGTGCGATAATTGTGTTCTGAGAACATCTAGCAAAGATATTATTGGATTTTTGGTGGTTAATCCAACGCGTTTCTCACAGAGTAAATATACATTTGCTTTCATGTTATTTTGCAATAATACACAGAAGACACAATAAAAAACGAAACAAAAGGAAACGCAAGACACTCAGAGAACGCAAGCACACACGCGAACATCGCAACGCGGTGAAGTAAACATGAGCAAAATAAAAAACCGTGAAATACAAACTTAGCAAACGGACTATGTACCTGTTTACATATTTTCAACAGTTATAATAGAACTGAATTTCTTCATACAAATATTCTAATACTTAAACGTCTTATTATATGGATTTTAGCAGAATTGAAGAAAACTGATGAAGATAATTAAGAAAATATTATTGCATAGTCGGATAAGGGAATGATGTACCGAGTCAGGAATATATGAGTATGTAGAGTCTGGCTTTTGAAACAGGCCAGCCAGATAATTCTTTTAATTTTCGTGATAATAAAGAATGTTCAAATGAAATTCACTTAGAGCCGAGGGGAATATTTTGATTGGATATTTACTGTGTACAATATTTGGAGCTTTAAGCCTTAACTACTATAAAACGTCTGTGAGACTACTCCAAATTTTCATTCATCCCTATTTCCCTTCCTGCATGACTTATCATCGTCTCACGCCATGTACCTTTCAATTAGACTCTAATGTTCAATAAGGCTTGGGTCTCTTTATTATTAATGTACAAAACAAGAACAATTGGATTTGATCTTTATTCGGCACTTGTACGTACGTAACAACGCGATAAACATTGGCGGTCTGTGAACCTCCTATAGTAGTTGCGTAAGTTTCAACGTCCATAGTAATTAAGGGTAAATACCATTAGATAGCGCAATGAACAATAAATCATTTAAGTGTGATCCTTTAATTTTTTCGATCTATATAAATAATATCTATCATTTATCAACGGTGTAAACCCTGTAACACAAAGGTACAGAATTGTGTAAAGTCAGCGGCGCTGGCACGTAGGAAACAACGGATCTTCGAAGTTATTTACGACTTAACCCAATAATACGTGGGTTTATTGTTCCGGAAGGGTTAAATCGAAACTCTGTTGCTTACGGGATCGATAAGGAGGCAAAGCGCGGCGGGGTTGGATACCGTGGCACGTGAGTACTCAGGTACTCATCGGCACGTACGTGAGCGTACCTTGGCACGTATTGCACGTTCCCGGATTGTTGGCCTGCTGTCACGTACAAACCATCCGGCCAACATTGTTACATTCTCGTTGCATTCTTTCGCCGAATCCGCGGCTCCTCGAACGCGTCGTCGAAGAATATTCCCGGCGACGAGAGAAATCGGTACGTGTCCGTGATTTTATCGGGTCGGGCCAGGAAAAAATTTCGGCGCGGAAGAATCCCGGGTGGCACGAGATGAAATCCGCCGACCGTTCGCGAAATACTCGGGATTATCTCGCCATCGATCGGTAGAAAATAGATACGCGTTAAAACGTTCGTCTGGTAGCAGCTGTTTCTATTCGATCTATCACGCCTAGCGTTTCTGTCAGCACAACGAAATCTTAATTTCTCGGAGAATCTTATCTTCCTCGACGCAGCCTGGAAAATAATTTGCTCGGTTATTTTGAGAAATCGCGCGTGTTCGTGCACTCGGACAACCGAGTTAATCGCTGCTTTCAATTGCATGGACATTCAGATATTCATCTTCGTTATATTGATATTCAACCCTTCGGCGAATATAATCGCGCTGCCATCGTTTAAAATGAAACAAACGTGGCCGGTGAGCTTGAAGAATAAAACGCAAGAGAACAAAACGATACGTCAGGCCGCGTTGATTTACTCGTTCCCCCGATAAGGGAGGTTGAAAACTTCATTCGAGCGCATTTTATAGAAAGTCCCGCGTATCCAATTTCGATCGCGCCGCGGCGTTTCACGTCGTAAAAATTCCGAGAGCTCGTTATCCGCGGAATTAGCCATTACATGTAAAAAATTGACGTAATAAATGTAATCGTAAATCAGTAATTTTGCAGGGAAAGAAAGGAGGTGGACTGACCTGCCGAAGTCATTAATCTACGGCGCTGATTAAACAAATTGCTGCAGCGAGAGGCGTCGATGACCGGCTACCTAGTCGCAAGGTGTTCTGGCATGATTTGCGCGCGAGCTGATCGATCGGTTTAGTCGGTCGATTAAAAAAGAGAGCTGCGTCATCGAGATAAGTGGAGCTACCTTATAATGAGAGGGCGCACTTTAGACGTCGATAGGTGCCGTGGTACCGTTGCTGCGAGCCTATCAGACCGTTTTGAAATATGGAGGAGCGCGTCGGTACCGCCGCGATGTATAATTTCATGATACGCTCTTTCAATTAATTGAATTAGTCCTTTGACAGACTTTCGTTTGATTCTTCGATTCCGTATAGGAGATTCGTAGATCGAACGTGCGGTGAAACTTCGATATTTACAGGAAAACCGAGCTGAGAATTCGCACTGTTATGTCACAGCAAGAGATGTCGAGCAAAATATTCTATTCTGGAGTGATTTTTCTCAGAGTTACAGTCACTCACGAAATTCATCAAGTGAATACGGTATTTCAGAATTCTTTTACTTGAGATTTTCAGTGGGTATTGTTATTTGAAACAAAGCTACCATGTCTGTAAGAAAATATATTTAAGTGCACCTGCATGAGTTTTAGGATAGTATAAGGAAGAAAAGTAATTGTAGAAATATTTGATCAATTCCGTGAGTCACTGTATCAGTGTCATTAAGATTGTTTTTTAAAATAAAATATGTTTCTTAGAACACAATGATAAATGATAGAGGTACGAATGCAATGATATTAGATACGTGGACGTTCTTTTCGTTAATTACTGAGAAACTTTAATTTAAAGTTTCCATGTAATTTTAGTCGTTACGTATTAACAAATACGCTATTTGAAAATAATCTCAAACTATAGTCTGCAATCTCCACTTTTCCTTTTATGGAAATTTATAGAAACATCTAATTCTGCAACTATTTTATGTAAAAACACATACAACAGTTACTCTCACACTTAAAACATTCCCCTAATCTCATTGTCAAATGTAGTACATAGAATTAAATTGTTAATTCTGCACGTACGGACCATTGTGATTGAATTTAATTTGCACTTGAATGGCGTTTTTCAGGTATGAATTTTCTATTTGATATAAATGCCTCAACATTATATTCAGTTGCATAAATTCTACAATCCACTCTACTGCTGAAACAAGCGCATGTGGAACAAAATAAACCCTCTTATGTAACTCATCTATGTTTGCGTTTCTAAGTTATGTATATTAGACGTAAAAGATTTCAACTGCGAAGAGTTAATCTTGTTTAGAAACACGAACATTTTGGAACATCGAAACTCCATTTACACGCCGGCATCTGTTCGCTGGTGAAACACACGGTAAACCAGCCTCGCAGAAACGCCAACGAATTATAGTACAAACTATCTCAACCGCGTTATCGCGGATATCATAAAAATCCCATCGACCGGCAACCGGCTGTTTAGAATTACAACAATGAACGGAATCGCGCATAAATTCGCACGGATAAAGGATTTCACGAGGAAATCGATTGCGGGTACGTTTCAGTTTCCTGTTTTCGAAAAAAACAGTTCGCAATGAAAAACCGATACGATCTTTCATTGGTAGCAGCAACATTTCAGAAACGATAAGTCCCGTACTCGGTGCGCAAGATAAACGGGGCGATAGTAATAAACGGTACGCAGTTACGCTACTATAAGGGGAGTTAAATTATTGCGGCGTGTCCCGCGTTATCATTTTGTATCGCGTTATCTATTACGCTATTGTAACGGCGTGGCTCGGGTGGCAGGTCCTTTGCTAAATCGACCTATTATTCAATAGAGGAATTATTATCGCGGTGGCTGTGTGGTCCGAGAAATGCTATCGACGGAATGTAGGAAGTCCTTGCAAATGCGAGAAACTCGGAGAAACGATAACGTTTCTGTAAGAATTGATTTTTAATGAGGTCTGTGCCGCATGGGTCGCACGCGCCCCATGATATACACCGCTGGAGAAAAGTGTGGATTCGCTGGCTGATTTCTGTCGAAATCGAACGTCCTGATAAATTGTGTACTGACTCATCGTTAACATAAAAGATGATAATAAGAGAATATTTTATTTTAAGAGATTTTAGCATTTTCTTATATTCAAAGTACTGTTATACAAGGTGGTAAGAAAGGGTTCAGAACTTTGGGGGTAGATAGTACTCACTGAATGAAGGAAAGAAGTCGAAACAGATATGAGTTGACAAATTTATATTTTCAAAGTTATAAACAATTTTTCGTTTCGGTTATAGCGAGTGGTTTGCTTGATAATTTTGACTGTACCATGAATTTGTAAAGATTATGAAGCATTTGTAATGCTTGCAGTAAGAATTATTTTGTTTGTCAATTAAGACATTAATTTATGAAAATGATTACTTTCGTTGGAGCTTCGACTTTAGGCCTAAAATTCGCCGCCGTCGGTAAGCTTACAGTATCTACGCGTGTATAAAAAATCGTTCTAATTATGAACTTCCAAAATAAGTGTTACACGAAAATAAACAAAAATTGTGTAATATTAACAATTTTCGCACGTGCGATGCTGTGTAAAAATTTGTATAATTTATTTACTTTACGACACTTTTACTGTTATCTGTTTCTTAACCTTGTGTTACTTAAAAGGATCAAATGCAGTATCACAAATTACCGCAATTACAAAATATAATTAATTTTTTAATAAAACATAATTTACTTGGTTAACAGTTAAGTAACAAGACTTATGTCTTGTGCAAGTCGTACTCATACGAGACGAGAAATGATTCGGCCGTATTTCGTGTTTTATGTAATTCATGAACAATAAATAAAGGTATTCGCTTGTCGTTTATGGCCGTGGTTCAAGGAGATCCTAGCTACATAATGGCGTCCATAATGTGCTCGTGGCGAAACGAAAGCATAGGCTTTCGAAGTTGAAAATACGTAAATCCTTTGGCGATAGATAAATTTCATTTATTTGAGAATAAATTAAACGAACATTCTTCATACTTCATCGATCGTCACTTACTATTCCTAAGAATATCTTGATAATGAAATCAGCGATTTTATATTTCACTGTTATCTATTTACGGCGGAACGCGTATTAATTAGCATTTAATATCTCTATCAATATTCTTAAAACCACCATTACGTCGTCATTAAAGATTACTATCATTTAAAACGAGCTTTCTTAACTCTCGAGGATTCCTGCAGCGCTTATGAATTCGAAGTCACGCAAAATTATTTCTTTTTTCATCATCACCGGGAAAATTAGTATTAAATTGCAGTAGCACACAGAAGCAGTATAAAATGTTTTATACTCTTACGAAACGAGGATATTAAAGTTAGAAAAGGAGATTTTATTTGTTCAATTACATTAATTTAATATGAATGCGTAGCCATTAAAAGAAACATAACAAATTTATAAGAAAAGTAAGTTAATTGTTATGGGCCACAATATTCGTTATATCCTTACCAACAACGTATTTATTTAACACGTTGACTGTCGTGGGTGTCATCAATTAACTGGCGCTCTTTTGATTTATTTCAGAAACTAATGCTATGGTCATTTAGGAAAGTTTTAGGTGGATTTCGAACTTTCGAAATAACAAATTAGTGACACATTCTCACTCACTTTACAAGACAAGGTCGCGATTTGAAGGAGCGCTTTTTGAGCAGAACAGAATTTAAATCGAAGTGGCTGATGAGTATAACTAAACTGTAGAATATTAGCCGTATCGAGCTAACCATTTCTATGGTAAATAATTTGAAATATTATAATTTGTAAGATGGTTGGCCACCTTCAGTGCTCCTGTGTTGGCACATGCTTGTTCGGAACCCACCTAATCTTTCGTTTAATTGACGAAACAGGCGATGCTGGGTTACGTTGAAAAAAGAACAGAAGAAGTATCTTATAGAAAATAATTAAGTGGCGGAGGTTTCTTCAAGCGAATCCATTAAACAAAACCTCAAAATAATTTGGACCCTGAAATTTTAGTATGTCCAACTGCCAATTTGTGGTCCGATACCCACTGTGTTACACGGTTTCGCGCTCTGATTGCGAATCTACAAACCGTTTTTGACAAACTTGATTTTGAAGTAAAAATGATACCTTTCGGTTCCTCACTACCCGCGGAGCTATTTCGTTTTCTGGCTTGAAAAAAATGTTATAACTTTAGAACATCCTGCTCCATCGCGAGATGCGCTTCGATTTTACGCTGAACTCTTACTTTTTGAGATCAATCGAAAAGTGTCCCAAAAAATTGGTGCAAAATCGGTGTCTCTTCACATTTAATGATCGATTAAACATGTTTAAACATTCATATTGTATTAAAAGTTGTTATCATTGTATTCAGGAAAGTCTACAGAATGTTCTTATGTAAACAAAAATTGAATATCTTCTACAGTTATGTTGAAAAATTGGTTTAAACGCGTAAAATATGATTATTTTTCAAATTTATAGAGACAAAAGATTCGCAGATTCGTAACCAGCGCACGAAACTCTATAAGAAACGCATAGTGAGTAGCAGAACACGTAAAAAAAAAATTAAAGTTTGTCGGACAGCGTTATCAGCGACCCGATGAAATTCTGGACTGACTGTTACCTGTCTGGTTCACTCTCGTAAAGATCCGTTTCACGCGCAGAATTCACGCGGTGCACGCGATTCATTGTCGAAGCGTCGCATTCTTCAGGTGGCCTGGTGTACACCGCCGTGGCTTATGTTTGTTCAGGTACGTTCTTACTGACTCACCATCGGTATCATTACTCGGAACGGTAGGTGGGCCAACGGAAAGCACGCCGTGGCTACTTCCATTTGGCGTATAACTCGACGAGAGAGCCAATCCATCATGATGAATGCAATCAGCAGCTGTTCCATCTCGGTGTACCAGGTCCGATGGTTTTTAGGTGCGTACGTAGCCGGCGTCGTTATCGATATCATTACAAGAGCCGTAGGTGGCCGATGTGGCCATCTAGATCTAGGAATCAAACGACAGGAACTCTCCTCGCCTTCCTTTCTTGCGATCGGTCTTGCAGCCTTGCACGATCCATCATTCCGTGGATGCATGCAATCATCGGCCAACCCTGGAACCGGGTCCTATTTTCTCCCTCCCCGCTCCCCCTCTCTCTCTCTCTCTCTCTCTCTGTCTTCCTCTTGCGTTCGACGTATCCATTTTCTTCCCCACCGACTATTTTCGAATCGTCTCATTTCCGTTCTGTAACGACATCGAGCGGCGCCATAGCTTTCTTGCCTCGATGTACGGGAGAGCTGCAGGTTCTTCAGCGAAAGGCACGAAGGTTTTGCGATTACGAAACGATCCCGTAGCGGAATTATTGGGTGAACGCACGCTTATACGGTTTTATGGCCTCCGGTATGCCGCGGTACGCGTACACTTTGGGATCGGGAGGTGGATTGTTAATCGGTTGTCTTGCAATAACGAGTCACACTCCTGACAGAGTATGATCTATATGTTGTAAACACGACTCCCATTTGTATGTACCAATTGCGTACAATTTTTCACTACTGCACAGTTGACTTTTAGTGGGTTGTTAAAAGGGAATTGAATGTGCTGATGGATGCTGTTTCGTTATCAGCGGGCTCGAGGACTCGAGTAGGAAGGAATCGTAAGGCAAGGGGTTAACACATTGCGTACTAGATATTTTATTGCTAAACGTACCCAATTTCTTTGTCATTATCCACGTTTGAACGGGTTAGAAAATTAATTCGCGGAACAGATCACCGAAGGACTCTTCCAACTGTTTGCATTTGTTACCGAGTAATGACTAGACTGAGGATGTTTATGCAGTTTACCATATTCATATACTTGAAGTATCCAAGTATATTCATTTACATAAGAGAACTAAAAAGTACATTCTTGTAAGTACACGAGGCACAAAATATAGTCATGTCAGAATTGAATGTCTTCGACTGCACGTATTAATATAAGAACTGTTGAATTCTGAAAATGTACATTTGCATAAACATCCACCGTCTGCTCTTGATTGATAAATAAAAAATGCGAGATATCTCCTCATCAGGGTACAATCTTTGATCTAGGGACTCCGGATGTCGATGACTCAAAACTGGTTGTTAAAAATAGCGTATCATAGTTTGGCTGGCGCCTGTCTACGTAATAACGTTTTTGCTTAACCCTTTGCGGTCCGAGGTATTTTCATTGTTTCATTTCAGCTGGACAGTACAAGTTCGGCTTTTGGACAGTATCGTATAGTCTGTGTGTGTTTTAATGTTTAAGCATAATCTAAACGATATGACAATATATTTATAATAATATATTCTTTTGGAATTGTCGATTTGGTCATTCTGGAACGACCAGAGTGTCGAGCTAGAGTCAACATAGTCCCGCAACGGTTTAACTCTCGTTATAGCAATTTTGTCAAGAATATTTCTTAATAACTACTGCTTATAATGTTCAATAATACTATAGTATTTGTAAAATATCATAACAAACCAATAAGAAGTTTGAATTTATAAAGTACTTCAGTGATGTCTGCAAACATGTACACCTCCGTCCATAAGTCATGGGACACCTTGCCATTTCTGAATAAACCTGGATTACGATACAGCAGAATTGGTTACTTATTTCTATATGAACGGTTTTTTTAAAATCATTAATGTTTACACAACATATTTGCAACGATATGATTAAGATTCTATTATTATTAATACAAGAAAAACCTGAAATAATTATAGTACGGTTCAAGAGATCCAGGAATGATACACAAAAAAAATAACCGCAAGACTGCCAAGGCTATTTCGAGTTATCATCTCGAAACAGGGAGCATACATTATTGAGCAAATTTTAAACTTGATATATATACAATTTTCAATATATTTTAACCTGTAGAAATTGTATTCAGTGTAAATAATCTGTAAATAATCTTTTGATTCAATATAGTGGGTGCTTAATACTTTTAATTTAAACGTAAAGCTGAAAGTAGTAAGTGTCCAGACTTATGGACGGGAGTATAAGTGTTCAGCTACTTCTGGACGTTATTTCTAGAATACTCTAGCACGGTTTGGCGGAATAAACCTGGAACACCCTGTGTATAAACCCAACTTTCAGGCTTTCAGCTCGCTCGGGCGATAGAGAGATTCCAGGCCCGGCCGAATGAAGCGATAGAATGGTAGCGACGGCGGGCAAATTTCAGGCAAGAACAGTGTTTATCTCGCATTAGCTCGCTTCACGCGAATTTCCTCGTCCCGAAGAAGGTTGTTGTCACGCGAAATGGTTACGGAGCGGCGGAACGGCTCAGCAGGGAGTTACCTTGAAGGTTTTGCATGCGTCGGGTACAGGAACCGGGAACCAGGAACCAGGAACCGAGCGAGAGACCGGCTTGACTGGTCCTCTGTAGGTGTTCGTGCAGGTACACGTGATACATCAACGGATCGAAATGCATGTGCTCGCCTCACTTACGTAATCTATTGGGAGTGGCGTTGTACCGCCTATTCGATCTCGCTGGAGAATATTGTTTGAGGTAAGGCAGCGGTGTTGCAGCGACTTTGTTCGCTGGTTTCTTCTTTGTATGGGACCCAGCCATTGGAAATTATCGACGATTTTTGTCTTTTTAACCCTGTATAACAGGAATTTCGCTTGCGTACGACGAAAATGGTACAGCAGATAAATGATAAAGTTCGTACCGCGGGATATAAACATAATAATAAATGGACAGACACCTTGGTGATAGTATAGTCTTAGAATATACATACGCAATTGTAAACCGTGATAAATAAACGAAATCGGATTTAAAAAATATAGATATATAGGTGTGTAACTGCCAAGTCACATGGCGTTATAGAGGGTTAAGCATTCATTTTATGGACTCTGATTCCTCGCGAAATGAGGGATATGCGCGGACTATTGTAAACTTGTAATTTAGTAAAAGTATCTTTATCATCACACGTGGGGCGTATATTGTCGCACGATCCACCGAACCTCCGCAACGTCAACATCGATTACTATGGTTTTTTTATTGTTTAGCCTGTTCAGGAATGAATTTTTTATCACATCGAACGCCGTGGCGGTCAACGTTCATTGTCAAAAGATTATCCAAAACAAATTGTATGTGTCGATAAATACTTTTCCGGTATTTCGCCCTTAGGCCTACGTGTAGCCACAGCCTAGCAGTTTGAAGTCTCCTTGGTGGGTAAACGGTTTCTTTTTCAGCAAAAATGTCAGTTCGCGTGTCAAAGGGTAACTTCGAGGTCGTACCTGCTCCAATTTATCGTCTTCCCTCGCACACCGACGTAGGCGCCATGAAGTAGGTCATATTTCTTTGCAACCGCGTACTATGCAAGTCCTAAAGTCGCCCAGGTTCTTTCCATTAAAGCCCTTTCTTTGATTTATCGTTCTATGGAAGTACCGACACGCTAATTAACCGACGGCTCGCTCGTGTTTTTCTCCAGATACAAGTCGCGTGAGCATTAAAGCTGTAACTTTTGAGATAAGAAGTATAAAGCTCGTGACAGCTGCTAATAACTCTGACAAAGTAAATCTGTTTCTTCGCTGCAACAGTACATTCATGTCGCTTGTGAATTTTCATGAAAATTTTTGGCGTAATATATTCTTTATTACTGTTTTTCTTGTTGGGTTGATTTCAAGTTGAATCAAGTTCACGGTTGTTAGCCACGATCGGATGATTAATTATTATTAAATAGAATTTTGAAGATTAACCTTAATGGGGGCAATTGTAGTTATGTGTACATTTACAGTAGTATGTTTTAATACTTCAGTATTGTTGACAATGATGTAAGGAATGTTATGGTGAAGAAGTATTCCTGACTTTCTTTGATTCGTATAATTTTATTTATTTTTAAAGACTGTATCAATTGCGTGTTCACATTGCTGTGTTTTTAACTTCCTGTTTTTAATTACAGGAATCAATTTTTCATCTTAGAAGTATCTGAAGCAATTGCCTTACCTAGATTACTGTCATAAATACAATCATTGAAAGAATGACATGTTAGATCTACTTAAAGTCATTCTTATGATATATTTTCAAGTGCTCCAAACCAGAGAAAATATACAAAAATGCCAAAACTTTATTTTTGACAAAACAAAGAACGATGGCTCCGAAATTCAGAGTTTGCCCTCTATTCATTGTTTCAAGAACCCCAAAATGATTGTTTCTCATTATTAAACGGATCTTTGAATAAAAAATACATTCTTGTCTCCTTAAAAATGCTATTAATATTACATGAAAGTCATATCAGAGATCTTTCCCTCTATACGAATAATATTATCCGATCGTTAACACCGTATCCGTAACACGAAGATTTTTCTTCATCCACTCGACAATCGACACTTAGGCTATGGCTAGCTCATGAATAAAACAGTACGACTCTTATTGGGGGAAATGAAATATAGATGGACAGGTGTGGAGACGAGCTGACCCTGCCTCCCGCTTATCTTAATTGTCAATTAAGTTTTGAGTCGCGTGTGCCGGCCAATGACACGCCCACTCACCTCCATATCGTGGTCGTCGTTGCCGTTGTTGTCGTTGTCGTCTTCGTGGATTGTATGGTCGATCTGACTGCATAGGTCGATGCCATCCTGATTGCATATTCCGGACATCTTAATTAGCCGGACGAGTAATTAGTCCAACGCGACGTATCTATCAGTCGCTTCGCCTTCTTCGATCTAACGCGAGCACTTTTCCTCTCGTTGCTTTTATTATTGCAATTTGTTTGCCAACTGGTTCATGCATCCTTAGTTGCTTTTATCATACCAATCGAGAAGATGTCGCGCGATATGACGTCTCTTACACACATTCTACGCTATGTGTATTTTAAGTTTGAAACGAGCAATTATAAAATGGAAGCTTTTATGCATGTCTGCATATGCATGGAAGGCATTTGCATGATAATAAGTAATTTTTTAATTACACCGGTGGCTGAACTCGGGAACGGTTCATGTTCTAGCACGTTAATTTCTGCTGTTCCTGTATATTAACCCTTAACTACTGACAGCCAGTTTTCGGACCCTAATGCGAACAGTCTCTCAGATTCCAATTAAAAAATATTGTGATTAAATATTTATAAAATTAATGTGACAGTAATTGGTATATAGAAATGAGACATAACATGTATTATAAATTTTTATTAGAAAATGTTTCACAGTTACGTACAGAAGTCTTTAAAAATTACGAAGAAATGAAAACGTGTTTCTTTTGTACCTTTCAATATATCTGTATATGAGTCCGTCAGACTCAGCGTCAGTAGTTAAGGGTTAATATTACGCTTAAATGATAAAAATCCTGTGGAAGTAGGGCTTTTTTACCTGGAAAAAGGGTGGTGAAACTACAGAAAATAAATAATGCCAGAATCAAAGTTATTAACACTCAAATTAAAAAAGCAAAATCCACAGAACATGTTATTTTTAATGTCATTATTTTTACTCTCGAAGTCAACATCCATTAGCATCGTCACTCCCTCGTCGGTGAAATGTGGCAGCTACAGTTGCAGTAAAGCAAGAATTCGAAGGGTGCTTCATTTTTTTGAAACCTATTTTCGCATCATTTTTCAAAGTTTCGATTTTTCGTTTTCATTCAAAGGCTCCGAAACGCAGTTCCTACAGGAAAAAAACCCTGTGTGGAAGTAATATGGAATTGGGTTTGAAAGAAGTCGTGATAGAAATGTGAGTTTGAAACGGAGTTCGCGCTCGTCGAGGTTTTTATTATTCAGGCTTGGGTTATTATCCAGTGGATGGCTCGTTATGCTGATCAAACGTACGTCACTAAAAAGGACTTCCTCTTTCCACGGCGAACGTTACTTCCTTTGTCGTCTTTTTGTTCTTTGTCCCTTATCTATCGCGATTCAAAGGTGTCGTGCTTAAAAGGAAGCGAAGAGTTGTCTTGAGGATCTCCTTACACTTTCTTCTACTTTTCTTCGTCTCCTTGACTCTTTTCAGGAGAGTCTTTGGCCGTGCACCGAGAGATTCGATCGAGTTCATTAAATTTTATACGCGTATAAACGAGGGAAAAGGTGTCGTGATCTTGAGCTTCTTTCGTGTACGAAAACCTTTGCATATTTTATGTTTAATCTGCATGTAATACAACAAACTCAACTGAATTAATGTACAAGCCAATTTGGCGCAGTTTAATTAAAGATAACTGAAACTAATTTACGTATATTTCGAATTAATTTAGCTCATTCTACATGTAACCCAACTTAACACAATTTAATTCGCTTACAACTCAACTTAACCCAAATGAATTTAATCTATCCGAACTTACTCCACATATATTTCAAGCTAACTCAACTTTATTCACATATAACATAAATTCACTCAATTTAATCCAACATAACATAACATAGTTAGGTGTAATTCAGTTCAACTCAACTTATTTCACGTATAATCGAACTTGATCTAGACGAATTCATGTATTACTTAACCTGACATAATTTAACTTATATGTAATTCAACATAACACAATTAAATCCAACATAACTTCACCTAATTAATGTATAGCCCAATCTAACTTACCTAAATTCATGTATAACCCAGCTTAATCCAATTTAATCTATGTATAATTCAACTTACCCACTGAATTCAACATTACCCATCTTAATCCACTTATAACCCAACCTAATCTAATTGAATCCACATATAATAAAATTGAATCGAACCCAAACTAATCCACGTACTAGCTAACCTTATCCATTTGAATTCAACCTAATCCAGTGTGGTCATACATGATATGGTTTACCCCGACTCATTGTACTTTTTTATATTACTTTATTTACCTGGAGCAATCTACAATAGAGCCTAGCGTATTAAAATGCAATGAGAATCGAGACATTCCAGTTGGCGAAAGTTTTCAAGGAAATAAAAGAAAAAGAGAAAAATCCGTAAGAACTCTGTGATATTCGTGCGAGGTAACGAGTTCAGTCAAGTGTCTGCACGTCGATACTGTACCCTCCGCATAATCCACCCTCGCTCCCCTACACCCTCAATGCGGCGGCCTTAAAGGAGGTGCTTTTCAAGGTTATCCAGCTGCCTTCTTCCCATCCTACCCGAAGAAACAGCCGGAGTGTCCTCTCCTCTCTGGCAGAGGGTTACCAGGCAGTAGTTGCTATGCCAACCAGACCAGCTCTTTCCGTCTCCCTCGCTCTATCATCCACCCTGCCATCGGCTCTCTCTCTCTCTTGTATTTCACCCCTGCGTTCTCTTCTAATGGAGGGATCGAGGGTGGCAAGTGCGCCCGTCGGAAGATCTTCAAAAGGAAGAAAATGCGATTTCACGAGCGCCATTCGTTCGGCACCGAAACACTAGGTGGTAGTCTGGCTAGGGGGATGGTGAACGAGGGGTAGGGGGTTTCGGTCGAGTTAGGGTGGAAGAATACTCGGTGGAGAATCGAAACGAGGTAGGACGGGCGTTGCTATGCCGACGAATTATCATTTTCGCCCCCGTGCATCCGAAAAAGGGAGTCGCACCCTCTCCAGCGCGTACCTGACTCCGCCCTCCCAGCCGCGGTATGGATTTTTTCTCGGTCGGCGTCCACTTGAGAGCGGCGTGACGCCCGAATTTTTTTTCCCTCTGGAGTGTATCCTCTCCCTCTTGTCGAGTGCGCCCACCGACGACCTTTTGTCGCCGGTTTTTCGCCTCTCTTTTGTCGTTACGGATGGTTGGCACGACGACGTCACTGTCGACGCGCCCGTGTCGTCGTCGTCGAGGACGGCGGCGGCGGCGGCGGCGGCGGCGGCGGCGACGACGGGGCGACGCGACGCCTGAAACTCCGTATCCGTCTCGAGATTTCAAGGGTTCCAACTGCTCGGCTGATCTTTCGACGGCGCCAAGATCGTAATTCAAGATGAATCTTAAGCAGCGACGAAATACACCTTGCCCTATGAAAAGATCGCGACGACTCGTTGATAGCGTCGCGAGTGGGTGGAGGTTTCAGCGATCGCTGAATGTATTTAACGCGGATCCTGCTTCCTTCCTATCGGCTCGGCTCCGCTGCCTCCGCTGCAGGTATTATTTAAAACGAATTCCATGGGACGTTGTTAATTTATGACTCGTTGAAAGGCGACGGAATCTCCTCTTTTAAATGGATGTCTTGAAACTTCTCTCTGAATCATTCAGTGAATCGAGGGAACGTTATTCGTTTTGCTTATATTGTCGAGCCCCTTAGTCGAGTGGTGGCAAAAGTTTACAATTTTTTCAAATGAGTTTGCAATGCATTTTTAGTAAAACCTTTATATTGTTGCGTAGCGTAAGTAAGATGCTTATAATACATTTGTATTATTTTACAATGCAATAGTGACACGGGGGTATTCGTTACGATTGGGATAGTTCGCCATTGAAAATAGTTCATGGTTTCTTTTTCGACAGATTAATATACTGCTGGAAAGAATTAGAGAAAAAGGACTTTTAATAATGTCAGACAATTTATCAAATATCAGCAATGAAACGAAAATACTTTGTATCTTATGTAGTAATATTTTTATTGATTATTTTATTGATTCCTTTGAGCAGTGTACAAGATTTATTCGTTAATTACATCTTTTTCAATCAAGATGATGATCTTTTCTTACTATTTTACATAATGTTACATAAAAATCTATTTTTCACAAAATAAAATAAAGGTATTACTCCACTATTTAAATAAGGTGTTCAATTAATTGTCGAAAAAAAGTACTTCTCAAATTTAGTAAAAAGTATCTTGTAATAGTATATAAACTAACTGCAATATTTTTATAAATCATAAACCGTACGTGAAGGATTAATACCGATGTTAAATATACTTATTTTTATTTAATTTAGAATTATTTTTTTCATTTATGATTTATGTCGCATCAATTGCAAGGTTATTAGCAATAGCATGAAAAACATATTGTGTGTAATTACATTTGATTATTTACCTTATATTACTTTGTCGATCAATTTGTTTTTTTTTTTTTTTTTATAAAATTCAGTAAGTTAAGAACTTTTTGTCTTCGAAGTTGTCCTTAAACAAAGGTTTTAATTTAAATTGATCGCGAAGTGTATTTATTATATTGATTGAAATGATAGAAAACTGAACTGAAAGTAGCAGAAGTGCCACTTGAATTTTTGTCTCATTTGCTCCGTGCTGGCAGGAACACAATTGGGATCGGAGGTGAGCTTTCCAGTCGAGTCCACAGAGATAATTAAGAGCGTTAGAGTCTCGAAACGCACGAGTTGATGGAACGCTTTATGCAGGGGAATGATTAAGTTTCTCTCTTTATTTTTTTTTTTCAATTTCTGGGCAGAAATCCCGGCGGTACTGTCGAATTTCTATTCCGCGTCAGTAAAACCGGCTTCGATTACGGCTAATTAATGAATGTTCTAACGAGTGCTCGTGTCTGGAACGGTACCTCGGCGAAAGGGGCAGCCGAGTGTTCTCGAGTTAATTTCTATGGGGATTTGAACGGATCGATATGAAGCTTTCCGTGTTTGTGTGTGCAGGCTGATTCAGACGAGTGGATCCGTCTGCTCTGTCGTCACACAACCACTGTCCGCTTTTTGCTTTCTAACAAAAATTCATAAAGAAGGTTTATACGGAGTTTGCCATGCTAGAACGAATAATTTCACTCCATCGAAAACTGACTGGTCAGGAAAAACTGCCATTTGCAATTGAAACTACGATAGAAACATTTTGTAAATTTATTTATTTATGAATGTAAACCGGTAGAAATCTTTGAAATAACACAATAATATACATGGTAGAGAGCTTGGATATTAACGGAGGTATTGGGACATTAACAATATACATTTATTAAATTTTAATGTATTCAGATTACAAGCTGAACTGAAAACTTATTATTAGATTGCGGATATTTATGCAATTTAACGTAAACATTATACGAAAAATTACCAAAATACAGTATTTAATCCTGAAGCCTCTAGAAGAGAAAAAAAGGTTACTGAGGTACCATTTTCTTATTTATAATACATTTATGTGTATTTGCATAAATATCCACAATCTACTTATTAGAAAAGATTTTAATTTAATGTTAATCGTAAATTATAATTTCTACTAAAAAGAATAAAATTTTTATTATAATTTTTACCTCTGCTCAGTTTAAATTTTAATTTACAATTTGAATAAAATGAACTACCCAATGAAAATTTTATATAAACAAATTTGGAATAATATTCCAAAAGAAAATAATAAACCTAAACACGAACCTGACAGACTTTTCGAACAATGCATCGTAACATGAGAGATAAAACAACCATTCTTAATTAAAATTTCTACAAAGCATGTTATAAATTTATTAATTGTACATTTCAACAGTAACTACCATGTAACAAAGTTTCTGTACACGGTATGATAATCTGAGAGGCTAAAAAACCGACCTTTGCAATTAAAACCGCCACGAAAACATTTCGTTAACTCATCAAACGCACATCCGAACCGTGGTACAGAGTTGCAGTACTTCTCCGAATTGTTCGACTGCACTTCAGCTCGTACAAATTTCATTAATTCATCCGCCATGGCGAACCCTTTGTCCAACCTCCGGAAGCTATGATCTCTTTGTAACAAAATTCAAGCGACGTATCATAGAGAATACAGCGATAGGAATTATACGGATCTTTTTGTGACAAGCTCAAACAACGTACGAATCAAAAGGTGGAGGTCCACGACGAAATATTTCATGAGATTTTCCTCTTATGAGACAAAAAAATCTCAGCAACAACTAAATGTAAATATATGCACCCCCGTCCATAAGTCTTACAACACCTGCAATTTCTGTTGAAAGCATGATATTTAATTTAGATTGTTACAAAATTCTGGAAAATTATTTGGAAGAGTTTCAACAGAATAATGGAATAAGAATCGTACATTGTTACCCCCCAATCATCTGACTTGAGCCCAGTTGAGATAATACAGGATGAACTGAAGTAAAAAATATGACAAATCTGTCCAAAATCAAAATCTAATTTATGGAACCACCTGAAACTTGGAATGAGACAGAATATTACCAGAAGATGTTGACAAATTTACAACTAGAATGCCAAGATCGATTAAACTAGTAATTACGGAGCGAGGGAGCCATGTCAACGAAATGAAAATTTAATTTTGAAGTAACTTCCATCGTGAGATTTGCGATATAACATGGAAAATATATTTTATTTGTAGCATCAAACACGGAATAGGAGAATGTATTGCTGAATCCTCTAATGATTTTCTATCCTTTTTCCGATTTATTTCAAATTCGGAGAGTGTCCTAATCCTTATGAACGGGGGTGCATACGTAAAGTCTCATGCGAGACAGAAAATTTCTGTCTCGCCGTGGATCTGCATCTACAGAGAATACA
This sequence comes from Macropis europaea, assembly GCA_916610135.2. Lineage (NCBI taxonomy): Eukaryota > Metazoa > Arthropoda > Insecta > Hymenoptera > Melittidae > Macropis > Macropis europaea. The sequence goes on along the minus strand of OU744345.1, from coordinate 14,359,393 downwards.
GCGATAGAAATTACCGGATCTCTTTGTGACGAGCTCAAACAACGCACGAATCATAGTTAACACGGCCATAGAAATTAGCGCGATCCGTCGCGCAGAGAAACTCCAGTCCAACCATGAAAGCGACCACACGCTCGCGCATTCATCCCTTCTGCGTGTTCCGCGTGCGTTACGTCGAAAAACCAACATCCCACGGCCTAGGGAAATCGCCAGCCGTCACCCCGGCTATGAAGGATCCTGTAGAATCCACGTGCACGCACACCGACAATACGCTACGAAGTGTGCAGAGCTATATATCGCCGACACAGTGGAAGACGAGTGGCACTCGTGGGGTCGAGGGTCCTTCCACAGGGTACGCCATGCCCCATGGGGTTCGTTTCTGGCCACTGTGGGTATTCCAGCCTCCGCCCTCGGTGGAAACAGCCCCTACGATCCTTGACACGAGCTTCTGCGGAACACCAGAAGGGGAGTGGATGATACGGGGAGGAGTGGAGGTCGGAGACAGGGGTAGGAGGATGGCGGCCATGCTGTCGAGGGTGTGCCAGAGGGGTGTAGCCAATGGGTCAGTTTCCATGACGACGTCGTTCTACCCCGACGAGCCGGAAGCGAAGAGGTTCGAGGCGGTGCGTTTCGACCGCCAACCGGAAGTCGTCGTAACCGGAAGCGGTGGGAGCAGAAAGGAGACAGGGGCCAGGAGGTAGGGGAGAGGTAGTATGGTCGACTGGCAAAAAATGAGGAAGAAAGATGCGATCCCCTGTTGATATAGCCACGGTCGTACGCACCCTACCGTGACGCCGGATGATCGATGACGATGTCGGCCACGCACGCACACCGATGAGAATTTCAACGACTGTGCGTGTGCGTATACCTATACAGGGTGTCCAGTTATGAGTTGCGCGGGCGAATAGGAGCCCCGCATGGGGATACGAAATACGAAGTTTTATGGTTGATTCTGTTGAATATTGAAATTCGACGGATGCTTCATTTTTGGGAAAAATGACTCTGAGTGCTTATCGAGTATAACGTAGCTGTGTGAGTGTGCGTGCAGCTACAGGGGGATCTGTATGAGCAGTGCGGGTCCACCAGTTTGAATGTCCATCAAGTATGGCTGCTGCTTTACCATGCGCTTTCGCGTTTGAGGTGCTCGCTAAAACCTTGCTCCTTTTTAAAGATTAGGTATTCTGCATCCTTTGAATAGACAATAAATTTAAAATGAGCGAATAAATATGCATTGGGGAATGCCATGTTAAATTGCATAAAGATCCGCAGCTGCACGTAAAAAGCATTACTTGAACAAAATGAAACAATGACACTGAGAAAACAGGACAAAACGTGTGACGACACAAAAGTTCATGAAGAGAATTTTTAAGCCTTTTCGATCAAGGTGTTATGCATTCACGTAATAAAATAACAATAACGAAACATACAGCACCGAAGAAGCTTTAATAAACACGGGGAAATGTTATAATTTCACTTTGATATCTAAAACCGATAAATAAGTCGTCGTCCGACCGAAACATTTTCGAAATCAATGTCCTCGGAAACGGGGTGTTAAACCATAAATATTTGTTCTGCATTTTTTTTATGTGTTTCTTCATAAATCAGGTCATCCCTATCTTATAAAACATATGTTAAATAAGTAAAAAATAAGTAATTAATCTTATATTTTCTTCTCATCAATGTATCCGCCTTGTGTGGCATGGCCGCTTGAACTAATAGCGGCATTCTTTCGGTTAAAGGTTTTAATATTTCGAAACTAATTCCTTTCCAACCATCTTCTAATTTCTTCCATAAGTCCTTGGGCAAAGCTTCCAAAACAAACGAAAAGTACGTACAGACTATCGCCTGATCGTGTCAGAGATGTATTAGAAGCACGCTTACGCGTGCAGTCTTCTTTTTTAAATATTTATTTAACCCTCTCTAACTGGAATTCTTTTCGCGTATCAGCAAAACGATACATCAGGTGAATGACAGAGATTGATTGCGGGATATAAACGTAATAACAAACGAACAAACTGCTTGATGGTAGTATGGTCGTAGAATGTAATTGTACACAGCGATAAACAATCGAAATGAGACTTACAATAAATAGATATCTAGGCAAGTAGCTTCCAAGTCACATGGCGTTATAGAGGATTAAATTATACGTGCATATTATTAATATCGCATTCAGACATTACACCCACGTAATAGACAAACATAACGCATAGAATAATAAACTCAAGCCAAAATATTGTGTTCACGTTCTAACAATCATTTCGCTCAAAATGAACAAATGTCTGGTAACTTATGGACAGGGGTGTATTCGCGGTACAGCGACTTTTCGCTCACCGTGTATAGAACAGGGTTGAAGAGTTACGAGTGCGTGTGAGTGTTATCCGCGATGCTGTCTCCTTTGTTGCCGGGTGTACCGCGGCGTGCACGCGGTACGGCGTTTTCTTTTCCTGCGGCTCGAACTCATTCGGTGGATTTAATCATAGGTTTTGTATAAGTGCATTAGCGTGTATCTACTCGACGCGAATGTACATCTTTTGTTGGAACGGAGAGAGCCGGCGTGCACACGCATGGCGGAGGCCATTGGGATTTACTCCCCGCGATTTATCCTATTCTATTTGAGGCCCGCGGAGAGCCGTTTACGCAGCGGCTACGTAGGTGGATCAAATGCTCGCTGATTTCTTGTTGAAATTTATGCTTTATCACGCCACGCTGCGTCGATCGCTTCCTATCTACCATACGCGTAATTGTTTCCTATATCAGAGCTTGCGAAAAATTTCCCGCGCGTATCCCCGACACCGGTAAAAGCGTTCTTTATCGCCTGCTGGACGCATCGGCGATGAAAATTGTAGTTACGATCGCCAGGCGGTTTCTAACGTGCTTCTAAGCCGGCGAGGATCTCATAGGAGGAGCTTTATGTCATTTCTACCGCCTGGTTTATGCACAGGCCGTGTAACGTGACCTGTGACCAATCAGTAAGTCCATGCACAGGGAAGACGTTAAAATTGAATATTATTCTTTAAAGCAAGAAAGAGTGAACCGTTTGTTGTATGTACTTTTTATAAAATGCAGGTGTGTTTTTAGATATCAAGGTCAATATCGAAGTTGTAACAAGTGTTAATGAAGGTACTGTTTCGCCAAATTAATTGGATCATAGTAAAGTGTTTTAGAGTTCTTTGCTCTGGGTGTGTGATAAATAAACTGCGGATGTTTATGCAAATATGCACTTTTAGACTTCCATATGTTTTATTTTGGTGCAGTTGATGAAATGGAACCTTGACAAAATTGTACTTAGAGCCTGAAATGTTACGAAATGTGTTCTTGATTTCCCTTACTTTGTACGATGTGCATCTGTCATGTACTTCAGTATGTTAAATTGCATAAAAATCTGCAGTCTAGTAATAAATAATCGGGATGTGTATCGCGTATCTCGTGGTGGTGTCTCGGCGCTGCGGGGGACTTCGCTCCTACTGACACTGCTCCTTTTTTACCCTAAAACAGTGTCATAGGAAAAGTACAGGTCAACAGGCTCAACACCGTGTCACTGCTGCTTGTTCGAATGTGCTGTACGAGTAACCGTGTATGAATATCGTTGGATTCCAATAGTTACAAGCATTATCAACCGTTCATCACCTGCATCTTGGAATATTATTTCAAGCAGGGATTCCGGAATAAATTGTCATCGAACGGTTCCATTCGATGTCTCGGGTTTCTCGTGCGCGTAACGGTACCACCCACGAAGGTTGGTCGTGGTAAAAATCACGGATTACCGGTATTCCCGTGGCGTGCGAGCAAGGAACACGTAGCTAACGATGACTTACGTTCGGCTTAAGCGTCAATGCCGGTCGCATCGGTGGAAAACGTGCCTCTTCCTGTCTCCCATCGATAACTTTCGCGCGACCAGCCTGGACACGAGTTCCTCTTCGGCCTCGTTTTCTCCGCAGCCTTGCAGAACCGCCGCGACACGCGTAAATATCCGGAAAGACAACGAGCGCGAGCGGTATCGCGGCTCTAACGGTACAAGCCACGCAATTCTGCACGTGCAGACTAATGCCACGCGTACGCCGCTGAATTATCTTTTCCTCTTTCTTCCATGTAACACAGCGTCGACTGCTGCGGTCGTTTAGCCGAGGGACCTACAATTTTAGGTAGATTCTGGACCACCTTATGTCGAGAGCATCACAGAAGCAGTGAATAGACGGTTGCCTATCCTAGCGCTCACTCGTGGCTACTACAGCCGCTAGCCATCGAATTAGGACCACTCATAATTTTCAACATATTAAGTAATTGTGTTTGGCTCATGTTTGTGTGCAGCATGCATGTGTGTGTGTGTGTATAGATGCCTGTGTTTTCTGTTTCTTTTACTATATGCCAACGACGAACGAGAAAATCGTGTTCAGTTCGCTTCGTGCCACGTGCAAGATAAAAGAGTATTTTTCTGTTGTGAATTATAAAATATCAGATACAGTAAACTTTTCTTTCATTTACGTTCGGCAAACATACGTGCTTCCAGAGTGGCATATACTTCCACGTCTTTAAATTGTATATTATAATAAAATAATAGCCACTGCAACATTTTTTCTGTTTTTAGTCAAATTGAGAAGCCTCGTCGAACTTTCATAACAAAGTTTATTAACTGTTAAGGTGTTACACACATACGTGTTAATATTTTCTGTTTCCCCTCCTTGCCTTAATTGCAGCTCGCATTCTTTCTGGCATGCTCCGAATACACTGCCTTGTCATATCCTTTACGTTTTCATTATTTTGCCAAATGTCTACAATTTTTGTTTTTAAATCTTGTAATGTGATGACCGGTGATGAGTAGACGAGTGATTTAAGTAGGCTTCAGACATTTTTGATGGCATTCAAGTCGGGTGAATTGCCTGGCCATGGGAGTACGGGGATGTTTTTCGATAACAGAAACTCTGTAACGGATTTGGCTTTGTGACATGGTGCTCCATCCTGAATGCATGTATAGTGAGATCTCCGTGATCCTAGGGACGCGTAATAAGGAAGAAGGACAGTTTTTATAACATCCTGGTATTGTCTTGCGTCCATACCTCCATTATCAAAGTAGATTGGACCTGCCCCTTCATTCGTAATTCGATGGCCAGGGGCTGTATAGCTTAATTTCAGTGATCTAAGGAGAACCGGCGTTCTCAACGCGGCTACTGCTGTTGGCTATTGTTTTTTTCTCCGACTGTGTAACACGGCATCGATTGTTATTGTCATTTAGCTGAGGGACTACTGTTTTAGGAGGGTTTCGAATTCAAAAGGAGCTGGTATTGGATGACTAACCTTTTATTCGAGTCTGTTTCAACTCAGCATTTATTGTTAGTCTGAGTCTGGTTTTTCCTGAGGCCTTCTAAACGGCACACATTTTACAAGGAAACTCTACATTTAGGCATCAAGTGTAGAAACTGTATTTTTAGTTATTACTCGGCATCAATGCCCCTTTGTCTACATAAGTATCTAGGATGAACAAAAATCTGCGACAGAGCTTTTTGACTTAAAACCCCATTGCGTGTTACATCCGCGTCAGTTATAGTCCGCGTGTAAATGGTTATACGTTGAACCTAGTGTTAAATTTCTTATCTGGTATACAACACTGGGTATTTCGGATGCTCCCATAGTACAATTGTTATGGAATAGTTGCACTATCGCTGACACAAATCAAAGTGTTAGATCCATGTTCACATTTTGAGTTACGTAGGCAGAAAGATTATTTGAATTGTAATAGACTGGTTCATTTAACTATTAAAACCTATGGAGATGGAGTATAATGGTGATAAAATGTGTATTTATTGATGGTTGGGACGTAACTGAGGTTTTTCGATACATATAAACTTCACCTTCGTATGTGGTGTTTTATCGCAAAATTCAAAATTAGTCTATTTTTCATTGAGCGGATGGAGGTGCCAATATTCAAAGAAAGTATACAGGGTACACAGGACCACAAGAAGGGGGCCATTGCAACGCTATTCTTAGGCTGCCATGGGGTGTCCTTTGTTCGTCGCAGGATTGTCCACGTTATTTTCAGAAATAAGTCCCTCCAAGTTATTTTTAGAAATAGTTTTCTCGAATATTAACGAAATATCCACCAAAATGTACAGTAGACCGTCATAAACTAAATTGCTGTTTTGGCTACACTGTGAAACAATCGGTGCTGGTTTACCGAGCAGCAACAGATTTGTCAACGGCAACATGGAAGCACTGAAAACGGTCACCAATCTTAGCTCTGACTGTGCTCAGTGTAGCTTAACTTCGCCGTTAAATTGGTTTACAGTTCGTAAAGTTCCGCTAACGGATACATCGTCCGCTAACGATATAGTCGAATCTGTCTGGATAAGAACGATTAGAAGCGCACAAGGTGTGGTATAATACCAGTTACGGTAAAAAAGTTTGTGGAATGTAGGTAAAAGTTTATTTTTAATTTAACTATGTGTTGTTTCAGTTCGTTCAATATTATTGCTGTAGCTGAAACGTATGCGGTCTTTACAGTCCTTGACTTTATTAATAACTCTCTTAATTCTGTATTTATTGCGTACAGTCGTAAATAACTTCCGATTTGTCTTCTTAAATTTACTGATCATTTACTAAAGGATGATTATTGTTGGTCCTGCAGCATGTCTATGTTTTAGGGATTCTCGCTTTCAAATATGAAATAAAAACCAGTGGCACGGATAAACTATTTGAATTTTTAAGAAGAATACAATCTGTTATGTGATAGAAGTTATTCATGACTCCACCCAATATAATGCTCTTCGACTCCCTTTCTACTATCGTGAGCAGTTAAAGTAAAAATCAGAACATTAAAATGAATGTATTCATGAATTATACAGGGACAGGCTGTAATCGTCGTACAGCTGTAAAAGGAGTCATTCTTCATACAAAAATAAATCGAATATGTAGAATAAAATTTTGTTTACGGGGCTTTATTTTTGAGTAAATCAATTTTACATATTTACTGAGTAGGCTGGTACTATTAGCTGTAGAAGGGTTTGTTCAATGACACTTTAAGTAGTTATTATTAGACTGCGAATTTTTATGCATTATACACTTTAAACTTCAATATTTTTAATTTTTATAGCTTGATTATGTATATTATTAATAAATGTACATAGCGAGGTCTAATGTAACCAATAAAAAATGATGAAAGTCACTAATAATATTGATGAAACAGTATAATTTAGGATTATATTCATTTTCTGTAACAATTTGGACACTTTGTTATGTTCAATTACCACATTCTTCCATTAAAGTATGCTACTTATGTTGGTCAAACTATGTCAGTCTTGAATAACTGAAATAACAATACTCACAGTCTGGTTTCTTGCGAATGGAAACGCACCTACAAAGATACGGTTCGCTTACAAACATTTCCTTTTTTCAGATGCACCGTATAATCTCGTGTCATTATGATAAACCAGTGAAAATTTATGAGCCGTTGCATACTAATTCCCACAGCAGGCAAATTTATTGTTCGGTTTATACGTTCGGAGCGCCCCACGCAGCTCCATACTCAAAATTTACGTTCTTATTATTTCCTACACTTAACGGTGACTCTGTAAGGCGTATCATTAAAACAGAAACCTAATCGTTTCTATTAAGACCGCCCATAATTTAACTCGTGTCATTATTTCCCAGATATTCCAAGCAATTTAAAAAAAAATACATCGGTCGTTCAAGTTTCTTTGCTGTTTGCATATTATCGATTATTTTGTAAGTTGTACCATTAAAACGGAAACCTAATCGTTCCTATTAAGGACGTTTATATCTAATTGAAGCCTTTGGTGCAAGCACCGGTCATTTCCAGAAATGACGGTTTCTCAGGAAATAGAAACAACTTCCTCATAAAATGAAAACTCAATTTTTTTTCTGTTTATGTATAGTTTGTTATAAGCCCTGTAAATATGTATATACCTTATGCTTTTTTATCTGTGTCATTAAATTAATCTTTTTTAAAAATGTAGTGTCTCACAGAGATGACTCATTTTTGCCACAAGAAAGTAATCGTGTAAGCCAATAATTTTGATAAATTATTTATTAACTTTTATGATGGTGTACAAAGAAGAAATTAGTATACTTAATCTACACTACATCCGAATATCTGATTTACTCATCCCTGCTTCTTCCTGATTATTATCGTTCTTTACAATAGGCAATATCTGTGAGCAGCACCCGTGGTCAATGTTTGGTACACATTGATCAGCTAACTTCAAAATATGTGTATCTTTATCTTCTTTTGCTAAGGTGTAACTGTTTGTTGCACCAAATGATAGTTTTCACAATCAGTAGGACACGTTCTAATCTGAAAATTGCCAGAATTAGAAATGACCGATTTTTGCATCAAAGTCTCCAATTTGACTCGTTTCATTATTTTCCAGATACTCCAAGCAATTCGAGTTCCAATTAACTTGAGTTCTAACTTCTTCGTTGTTAGCATATTTTCGTGTGTTTACCGTCGAACCAAGGAGAATATTCCCCGTGTCTTTATCTCGTGGCCGTTGAAACAGTGAATGAGATCAGGGAACGAGATTCCTTCCAAGTGTTCGAGATAGCCGATTGCAGTGACCTCGTTACTCGCTGTTAAACAGTTTTATCCCTCGGAATGGAAGTTCATTCCGCGAGCTCCACATGTAATATGATACACGGTTTCGAGAGAAAAAAAGTCGTGCTCCAAGGTGAAACACGCGAGACTGCAGGCATGTTTACACGAACTATAACACGGACCACGGGAAACTTTAATAACAGTAATTTCTGTAGGCCAGGCGTTATTGGTAATGATAGCTAGTCCTCCTTGTTGGCATAGCTTATAATATTCAACGTTGCTAAATGCCAAATACACTGCCGTTCATAAATATTAGGACACTGAAATCTCAGATATTAGTGAACAGAAGACTGAAAAGATAATGGCCAGAAGATCTCATTGAGTGACTACTGGACACTCATCAGTGGGTGATGCTTAACTAAGTCATTTAACAAGCGTATCATGCCATTTACTTATTACTCTGTAGATAATTTGAGTAGATTGTAAGTTTGCAATAAAAAAAAAAAAAGTTTCAGATGCGTTTGAAAATGTTACGAAATCATTGGGGAATTTGAATATACACTGTTCTCTTCTATAGTAGATCACCAGGGTCATGTACAGCACTGTCCATAAATTAACAAACTTTTGATAAATTAACTAACAAATTTAACACGACAAAACGGTAGATAAAGCAACTGTACCCAATATAATTAGATTTCCTGGGGATGAATAAGATCGGAAAATTGGAGAAATCTGCCCAAAATATGAATCTGACTTATGGAATCATTTACAACTATTAAGAAAAACTACTAAAATTAAAAGTTTGCTAAAATTGGTTAAAGCAGTATTCTTTGTTGTTACGCTCCCTCGGTCTATGCTGACTGCTTTCACTAATTTTGGCATTCCGGCTATTAATGTTTCTACAGATATATAAAATACTTATACAAGTCTAACAGAAATTGAGACAAAGTACAGCTTTAGTGCATTAAAAAAATCAAGCACTTAAAAATATTTATATTGACACATTCGGAGCCTACAAAATAAACTTCGTTTACATCTTCAATTTATTTGATCTATTACATTGTTAATCTACTCATTTACATAACGAATTATTGAAGCTAGGGCTGTGCGCAATCTAACATAAAATGGCAGAGGTATGAAAAGTGTGCAAAACATCAAGTATTGGTTAAAAGGTGCAAGTGTCTTGATACTTATGAACGACAGTGTACGTTTCTTTACGCTCGAACACCACGTCGCGTTCTCCACAACGTATTTTTCCTTTTTTCTTCTCTTTTTTTGTGACGCGGTCGGCCTTTCCAAGAAATATTGCTCTCCCGTCGCATAATTCTAGAACCGCATTGTGCACGAAACTCCGCGGCAATTCCTCGTGGCCGGTAATTAAGTCGTAAAAACCAAGAGCATATAATTATTAAATTAAGTAACACAGTCGTGGGCTCCTCTCAGCTCGGTTCTTTTTTCTCTAACTCTCTTTCTCTGTCTCTCTACCCCCCCCCCCCCCCCCCCCTCTCTTTTTTCTTCTCGACCGTCTCACTTCACTCCGCCCTTCGCCGGGTGCACGAGCGGAGGAGCAACCCCCTCGCTGAAAATCGGGACGAAGGGCGCAGAAAACGCTGGCGAGGGTTTTTCAAGGTGGTGCCCGATCGATTGGGCACGCCCAGTCGGCCATTTTCGCAGCAATTAACGAATTCGTAATTAATTAATGCGTCTCTCCCCCGTCGCTTGCGCCCCGGCTCCCGGCGCCCTTTTCATGCGTGCGGACACACAGGGAAAGAGGGAAAAAGTTTTTACGCGCTCGAAACGCTTTCGTGCGTTTCACGCGCGTACATGTGTACGCGGCTCAAACGTTTTATTTGCATTCGCGGCGGAGACGAGACTCGAGCGATCTGGCGTAAATTAAATTTTAATTAACGCCGGTCGCGAGCAATCGAGCCGTCGAGATCCGAGCGGAATGTCGGTTCCTATCGTGCTCGTAAACGGAATGCGGCGGAACGTGAAACACGTTGCATCGCTGAATTTTCTTTTATTGTGCATCTGTACTGTTGCATTCGGAAAATCATAATCGTGTAAGCTGTTTTTTCGTTGGTTGAACTTTCTGTACCTTTGCGGGAAAAGGGCCAATGTCCAGAAGTATTGCGTTCGACTTTCATGCACCGTTCACATCAAAATCATGAAGTTTATGGTAGAAAGAAAGGGTCACTGTGCTTCCATTATTACAAGCACAGTTAGATACATTCTCAAGAGACCAACGTATGTGTAGACTGCGGATGTTTATGAAATTTAACACGTTCCCTGTCACAGTAGAAAATTCCGTGACTAGACAGACACGTGAAAATGGCTATTTATTAAGACACGTGGTTAATTATACAATTAGTTGTACACTTTCTACTTTTACTATCATTTTAATGCGAATGTTACTCAAAATTTCATAAGAGTTGGAAGTTCTGTGATCAAATTAAAATTGATGCGCATACCGAAAACAGTACACGTGGCAAGGAACGTGGTAACGTATTCATGTACTTGAAACATGTTCACTCGATTGTATAAGAGAACTGCGAAGTACATTTTTTCAGTATACGAAGCACGAAATATAGTTATTGTAAAAATGTAATTTCTTCGACTATATTAACATAAGAATTTTTGAACTCTGAGAGTGTATATTTGCGTAAACATCTGCAGTCTATCAGTCAGCACACGTTGCAGCTACAGGGTGATAGAAAAAAAGGATTTATAACTTTAGGGCTTATAGTACTCAGTGAGTGCAATGAAAAATGTCTAATCAATATAGGTCCTAAAATCAATCCTTTCGATTTAAAATCAACTGTTATATTTATGAGCGTTTGATATCATAAGCGAGTCAAAAAGAATAAAATAAAAAATAAACCATGTGTACAGTAATGTAAATAATATACAATACGAGACACAGGAGCAATACTTAAAAACGTATGTCGATCGTACAAGCAGCAGGTGTGAGTTCTGTATTGAAATGGATTTTCTGAATTTTCCATCGAAAGAAGTGACTTTAGGATCTACCTTGCTCAGACACTTTGTACTCCTCTCAGTAAGTACTATGACCTCCTAAAGTCTTTGACCCTTTTCTTTATCACCCTGTATAGTTCACTGACACTCTGTGCATCGCGAGAGGCGTTGTCGTGCGGATAATACTTTATTACTTTAATCGGTTCGCTACAAATGAAGTTTTAAAAAGTTGACCGGTTATTAGCTGACACGACGGTTTTTCTTCGCGCGTAAATCGACAAAAAAACGAGAAGCACCGTGATTATCGGAATGGCCGTTCGTAATTACGCGGCACACGTAACGCACGGGGACGAGGAGAGTTCAATTTGTCTCTGGATGGTTGCATGGCGTCGCGAACACAGATCGGTGTGCACGATTCCCGACTCGAAGGGCTCGGTTTCGCTCGTTATTTCCGATATGACCGCGAATAAATTAATTACCGACACGTTACGCGATTAATCACCGTGCGTGATACGACACAGTTCTTTTCGCAGCGAAGAAAGCGCGCGCGCTTTGAATTTCCGCGCCGCGGGGAACAGAAACAACAGAGAAAAAAAGAGAAAAGAAGGAAACGGCGGAGGGAGGGAAGCTTAATCAGAAACCAGTAACAGCCGGGGTATGCAAAAATTGCTTTCTCGTTCTCCGGATCGCAGTAACTTTCGTTTGATTCTTGTTCTGCAATTAGTCGCAACAGGCGACTTCCGGTCGATTACTTTTCTGCTGCGGAGCAGCACACGGGTCCAATCACCCGGAAATAGTGATGGGTTTCAAGACGTTTCGAATTGCTTCGAAAATGTGTAGTAATAACAATAAATTCTGTATTGTTAGTACCTCTGTCAAATCAGAAGCGTTTGAAAGAGCATCACTATCCGTGATTGCTCGTTTTAGAAAGTGTATCGCTGTCGATAGACGTCGCTTTAAATATTTTATAACATAAACAGTAAGTTCACGTACCATTCTAACGCTGTATTGGAATCTGATCACTTTTCTGATGTTCAAGGTTATAACTCAGATATGCTTCAGTGAATTTTAACACCTTGACAGCCGGTAATATTTTGAGAACAGTAATCAGTCTTGCATACTTTTGCAAGAATGCTTGACACGTCGAATGACGTGACGGTCAGAGGTGACCGGTTCCTCATATTTAATTTAGTTAAATAATTGTTGATTTTTGCAAAATTCTGAGCAAACTCAGTACTGAAACAATGATGTAGGAACAGAAGAACACGACTGAGCACTCAAATCTTTTTTTTCTTTACGATTTATATAGAAAATGGTAAATCATATCGCGTCTGATTAGGTGTGGCCGTTTTCACTGCGGTGCTCAACGTGTTAAGTAACTACACACTTTGCATGATTATCCTTGTATTGAATATTTTACATTTTCACTTTATTGGTACTTCAAATATTTATTTGTTTTACGTGGGTGTTATTCGAATGAATGAAATCACGTATACGTAACAATAGCCATTACAGTGCTAACATCCGCTACAAGATGCGATAGAAAAAAATACATATATGCTTTCTTGCACAAAACATTAGTGACTGAAAAAATTCGAAAACGATGACCGCAGAAAATTATTTTCATTCCACGGTATTCCTTCTTCGAAATCATTCAAACGGTGCTCCATACGTTTTTCATGTCATTAAAAAGAAAGTAGATATTTAGTTGTTCTCCTTATGCTGGGACACCCTCTATAAGGCGACTCAACAAGATCAAACGAGAGAAAATATAGACACAGAGAGAAGCCACGCACACGCAGATAAACGTACACACACAACGCTTACTTACACTTCAACATTGTAACCAGTTATCTTGAATCATTAAATCACAGTGTTAGAACACATACATGCTCCTATACACTTATATAGACCCTCTGGCACACACTCGAAAACAAAATGGCTAAGTCAATAAACATTTCGCACCTTCAAGACAGTCACATAATTAATTGTAGTATCATCGAATTAAAAATCTCATATCATTAAAAACAAAGGAGATACTTAAATGTTGTCCTTATGCCGAGACACCCTGCATACAAAGTCTGCGCGATGACATCAACAGAAACTCCCCAGTTCCACGTTGAAACCCATGAAAACCGTGTCCAAAGAAGTCCATTCCATCGCGATAATCGTACGGTATAACTATATCGAGTCCGATCTCCGTTGAAAGTTCGTAAATTAACAAAGCAATTAGAAGTTACACGGTCGAGGGCTATCTCGTTCCTCGGATCGTTCGTTGATCAACACGGTGGACCGGTTCGTTCGGTTTGATTTAATTTTCAACATGGGATGACCGAACGGTCGCCCCGCCGCCGGATAAATCATTTGGCTTCGTTTGTTCAATTAAAATGTAAATCGAGAGTTTGTTTCGTGGACGGAATGGCCGCGCGTGTTCGGGCCATGTGCGTCCGTGGCGTTGCCCGTGTTCGACGTCGTTGCACTTTGATCGATGATAGCGTTACACCTAACCGAGGGATCCTTCTTTTCGAACAAATCGATTTTCAGCCGTTTGATCCTATCGCCGATGCGATTTTTACGCACACCCCTCGTCGCGACTCGTTATCAGACGTCCAGTGTCCGGTGTATCCGACTGTGCTATCGCTAGTTTCCTCATTCAACTCTATTCCTTCACGCTGTTAATGGTTTTCCATTACGCGTGTCCGTTTACTATGTCCGCACGCTGTTGGAGAAAATTTATCGAATGAATACAAATGTTGCTGGAGGCTCGTGCGGACGGTAGAATTGAAAATACAGGACTCCTCGTGTAATATACTCCCGACCATAAGTCACTGGACACTTGCAATTAGTAAAATTAGGAGGTGAACGATTTTTCAGTGTGAAATGACCTACATTATGAAATAAAGTGAGCAATTATCAATTGCTTATAGTATCGAGAATACGTAATTCGAATCATATGTTAAAGATCTTACCAAAGATAAGTGACTAATCTTATGTTACCGCTTGAACTAATAGCGGCATTCTTTCGACCAAAGGTTTGTGAATATTTCGGAACTAATTTCTTTCCAATATTCTTCTAATTTCTTCCAGAAGTACTTCTTTGGCTTTGGGTAAAACTTCCAAAATAAACGGACAGTGTGTAGAGACTATCGTCTATCCGAGTTAGAGACGCATCAGAAACATACACGTACAGTCTCGTTTTTTTAAATATTTATTTAAATTATACGTACATATTATTAGTATCATATTCAGTATTATATCAACGTAAAATAAATAAAAACATAACAACATAAAGTAATAAAATCAAGCCAAAATATTTTATCCACGTTCCACTAATCATTTTCCTGAAAATGAGCAAATGTCCGGTGAATTATAGACGGGGGTGTACGTTGCTAAGTCTTTTGCTATGGTAGTGGCGGATCAAAAATCGACGATAGGATGCTTTTGATAGGGGTATCATTGAGCCAGGAACAACGGCGCACACTCGAATGTCTCCGCGAGATTAATTTTCGCTCACTTTCGATTATTGCCTTTTTATTTATACTGGTTGACGTTAAATCTCACCCTTTTCCATGATCATTCATTGTGTGACAACGTGTGAGACAAAGAAGGGGCTAGAATTACATCGTGAAGTTTTACTCGAAATATATTCCATATTTTTCCCATAATGCGAAGGTGTCCAAATACTTCTGGACGATAGTGTGCGTATCTGGTCGTTTCAGGGGAGCAATCGCCAAGGTAGAAGATACTTATCGGTGTCTAAAGCTAACGAAAAAACTGTTCAGGTGGTCAGAGATACGAAATATCGACGCATAATTAACTGATCGCCATTTTATCGGAATCCGATCTAAGGCAACCGGCTTTTCGTTACTGCGTTTGTCACGAGGCTCGAGTATTATATTACCTGTGCGCACACGTGGACGGTATCTGTCACGTATCGACGAAACTGGTATCAAAGGTATGCGGACACGCTGCGAGCTCGGTCTAAATATTTGGCACGGCCGATAATCACGCATGGCCGATCGTCGTTCGTAGAATTCGTTTAAGCTCGTTCGACCTTGAAGAATAATTTTCTTCCGTCGATCTGATTAGCCGCGAATGCCGTAGGAAGTTTCTTTCTTGTCCTTTGTACACGCACGCCGAGATAAGAAAACAAAATTGCATTTGCATTCTGAGCGATTATAGCTCAATTTATTGCGAGTTATCCGGCAACCCTCGCATCGGCTCGTGGAAAATCTTGATAAGGCGTTCCATTATTAACCTTCTCAAGGACGAATTTATTGAGACTAGGAGATAATTATACGCATGCAATGGGAATTCGGGGGTACTGAATAGGGATCGGTGATCGAAAAGAATTCAGAGATCGAGAAATGATGTATATTGCTGTTAAATGAATTTTTGATAGTAGTTTTGCAATTGAAAAATAATTTGTGGAGATTAACCTCTTCAGAGATACCGGCACGCGTGTGTACGCAACGAGAGGACGTACGACTGACAGATATGATGCATACTTATATTATTTTCAACAGCGTGGTTTTAACATATTTGAAACTTATTTTCATAGTAACTGTAATAAATTCATTCCTGAAGAAGTTTAGTCAATTTCTGTGCACTGGAAATCTCTATCTTCTTTGATCCATCTGTGTAAGTATGTATAATTTTCCTGAAACGTAAGCACCAATCCTCTGGGACTCTATCTTTTTTCTCCTTAGTTCTTAGCTAATGATAATACGTTCAATAAAAAAAAATTGATGCCAATACGGGACGTTATGAAGCTTTAAGATACAAAACCTCAATGACTCACGATAATTTACCACTTTGTACATTCATGTCAGCTACAACATACAGTAAAAAAAGATATGTATTAGGTTGAATCATAAATAACTTCCAGTTGGTCTTCTTGAATTTCTTGAACAATCCATTGAGAAATAATTTCTGTTACTTCTTCAGCATGTCTGAGTTTTAGGGCTGTTTATTTTCTGATATGAAACTACCAATAAGATCAGTGCATAGATAAACTATTTGAAACTTTAAGAATAGAACATCTATTACATGTCAGAAGTTATTTACGACTCAATCCAATAGGTTCATGTAAAAAACATGGATGACCTTGAGAAAAATAAACAGAAATAGCATTTATAAGAAAATCTGTCTTCGAAACCACTTATTTACGCATCCAACGTTTCTCGTACTGCCACAGCTATAGAAGATGACTAGATGGCCCGTTTTACGCGGCACACCCTGTACACTAAAACCTTATTATTCAAAATATCAATCGTGGTATTCTGGTCAGAAGACGTTTGAAATGACGGTTTTTCTTCGAGGAAGCGAAAGAATGTACAGTTAGATAGGTTGGAGAGTAAAAGCTATCAGTAATTCAACTAAACGAGGGAGTACACGAACGGATCAGCCTATGATTCCTCACTTCCTGAAGTGACCAACCTTTCGTAGGCTCGTTCAAAGGTGGCTGGCAGGCGGACCTCGACCCCAATGATTATAACTCTCGTCCACCTCGTGCAACATCTCCTCTGCTCGTCCATAGACCTGTGATTCTCCTCTTCCCTCTTCTTCTTCCTCCTCTCCTCTGCTTCTTCCGTTGACCATAACACAGGCCTTTGCGCGCACTGGGCAGCTCTCGCGCAGAGTTCACCAATAAATGAAGTTCCTACGGAGAACCTTTAATTAAGGCGGACTCGTCGAACACGTGGACGAGAGCTTTCTAAGGGCACGCGTTGCACGACCTTCGGATCTCCTTTATCTTTACGCATCCTTGCCTCTTCGTTTACAAGTGCAACGAGATAATGAAATACCACGCCGCGCGGAAATTCTTCGGCGTGCGATGAATCGCCGGGATCATCGTTCTGATATCGATCATGCTGCCGCATATTTCGCCGTACGCTTCGCTTTCGCCTTTTTACGCGCCGTTCGTTGATCAAGCCGGACGCGCTGGGAGGGGCTAAGTGTCGGGAAATAGATTTTTTTTTAAAAAGGAACTCGGTAATGAGTCCGTGAGGTGTCCGATGATGTAGCTGGATGCATAAATAGTTATTGGAAAATTGATGGGATTCTTCTTTATTGAATCTTGGTGTATTTTGTACACTTTTATTCCTGTGAACTTATACCGTTTCGTTTATTCTGTTCATTGAATTTTTTGACGTTTTAAATATTTGAGATATCGCGCAATACCTTCAGAAACGGGCTTATTAAAGTAGGAAAGAATGATTTAGATTTTTTGTAATTATGTCTATTTTGTAGGAATTCGGGAATATCAAAGAAGAAATTCAGAAACCTTTCAGAAATAGCAGGGTGTTTCAGAATAAAATGTTTTTCGTGTTCTGTACTGATATTCTTAATTTATACAGTAGAGCACGATTATTCGAATATTGCTCATATGTAAATTTCGGATAATATATTCAAACTTGTTTAAAGTATGTTTTATAAGATAGGGAATGACGTTACTTATGAAATGACCTGATATTCAGGACTATCCAAGGTTGGAATAGTACTTAACGTACATTTCAATTAAAAATTAAGTAGTCGCTAATAACCTCGTATTTGATTCAACATTAAATTATTTAAAAGGAAAAGAATGTTTCAGTTTAGAACATAATCAATTGCCAGTATGCGTAATTACTGAACTACGGACGTTTATGCAATTTAATGTATCTAAATAGCTGAATGATGGACATTTAAGTACTCAGCAAACTAAAAATAACATATTTAGAACATTTCAAGCAGCAAATGCAGTCTCGCGGAAGTCCCATTTATTTAACTGCATTAACATATGAATTATGGAGTCCAATCAGGTGCATTTGCCTAAACATCCGCAGTCCAGTCATCATCCACGAAGTGATTAAATATGTAACATTTAGTCTCCGCAAACTTGTCCGTAATAAGTAGAATTTCACATGATTTAGTAAGGTCTTTCGAGTAAGTAGCTTAATCATCTTCTTATTTTTCGTATTTGAAAAATGAAAGACGGAAGATTATCATAAGTCTCCGTAATGAGTTTCAGCCATGCCAAGTTATTACGGCGTATTTCGTGGTAGTCTGCACCGATCGTTGTTTCGCATCTCGTTTATGCGAAATCGGGTTTCGTACGAACGGTCGATCAATTTATACCCGCGAGCTTAATCGCGATTCACACGTGGCCGCGGCCATTAAACTTAATAACGACCCGTATCGCTGTTTTTACTTCCTCCACGGCTACTTTCTGCACTATTTTCCCCGCCCAACGATGCAATAAACGATTCAATGTACGGGAACAAACGCAACGAAAGGAGTTCCTTGTGAGATTCGCAATTACAAACGTTATGTCGCTTTTTCTTCTCTCTTCGATACGCCTTCGGCTATCTCACGTTTTTTTTTCTATCTTTTCGTAGAAAAAAACAATTCATACAAGTCGAGAATATGTTTGAGGACTGTTACGTTTTCGCCTCAATTCGTACGTTTTAGTACTTCCGTGTAAATTGAATTAATTTCACAGGGAAGTAATCAAATCTTATCTTCGTGATTTAGAACGTTTGTTTTTGTGCTTGTTTGTATGACCTGCTGTGTCGGTTGCAGATATACGTATAGTTGTTGAGGGTTTTATTAGTTTACAGGGTGAGACACTTGAAGGTTCCACCTCGAATTAATCGTACTTGAAAATGTTTCAGGCAAAAGTTGCATGAATTCCAGGTGATCGTTCGATGCAATAATTATTTTGTTTCCAATTTATGTATATACGTATTGAGCTTTGAAGGTCAGCTCCAGTCTTTTTAAATGGAACAGCTAACATTTTTTTTGTGTTCTAATAATTGAAATGAAACTTCTATTGCAAATATCCACCCTAGGTAGCGACCCTACCAGTTTAGTGTCCAGTACCATACATCAACGTATTTTATAACAAATGGAAACATCTGGTAACTATGAAATTAGTGATAATTCCACCTATGTTCATTAACCCTTCGCCTGCGAAAGCGTACTGGTTGTTAATTCTGAATAATATACAAAAATCCTGAGCTAAGTTAGAACGTAAGAGTGAATAATAAATTCATAAGCGAGGGGATGAAAATAAATAATATTACGAATACAACTTAATAGAACAAATGAATAAAAGAAATCAGTCGTTGTTGCTCAACTATTACTATTCCGCACACAGCAACAGTTTTCATTGGGAGTGTGCTGCAGTCAAAGGGTTAAGACTTTGTCCTTTGTTTTGATAGGTACTACATACTCCTGAAGTTTGACCCCAACTTTTTGGAACATCCTATATAAAACCATGTTTTGAAATTTTTTTCACGTACAAGAAAAGTAAAACTACCAATTTTTCTAAAAAAATGTATACTCTTTTTTTCTTCTCGCACTGATAGTACACAGTTATAAAATATCCTATGTATAGCATTGTTAAATAGTGCAATGAGTAGACGCGCGATATATCTCGTCCAAAGAGCTGAATGAACGACATCGAGTCGCAAGATATCTCGTCCAAAAAATCGAATGGGTCAACGATCTGGATATCAATACTTCCTTTCCTTCTATTCTTCAATTTGAAACTTAGAATCGGTAGAACCAAACGTTTCGTCGCAACATATCCAGCGTTACATTGATCATTACGCGTAACAACCATTTGCCAACGAGAATAAAGTAATAACAGTGATAATCCAACGTTCGATTGAGTAATTACTCGAACATTTTTCTTCATATTTAATTGCTTCCTCTTCTCCATTCAGCTTCTATAAACTTCAACAGCAGTTTCAAATTGTTTATTAGTCGGTGCCTCGGTTTAATCCTTTCTTTCTTTACTACCCATACGGTAAAAGTATACAAAGAAGAAGAAAAAAACAGATAAAGTATGAATGACGTTTATTGAACATTAAGAAGGAAGTTAATTTACAGTTCAATCCAATGCAGTGAATTCCCTTCGTAATTAAGAGTTCACAAATAAATGAGTTACACCAGCCGGCGGTTACGATATTGAAACCTCCTGGTTTAATTAGAAATTCGAATTGTTCGACGATTGGATTCGATAAATCAACGGTCACAATATTTCCGTACTATTTACGTTTTCACGCTTCACATAGGGAATCGTCGAGCGTGTATATCCTCATTAATTGGACTCCAGCGTGAGGTCGAAGGTTCTGAGGTTGGCCAATACGTTACAGACGTGCCATTGACTTATTTCTTATTAATTAGTTCCTGCAACGTCTTCATTCGACCGTCCGTTCGATTATACGTTCCTTATGACGAATTGTCGTCGTAAATTACGCCGGCGAGCATATAAACAGGGAAAGTTTTCAGAAACTTCCGATTAATGTGTGCATGTTGCAGTAAGGGGCATGAAATCAGTAAAGTGGGAGCTCGATTATTCGAGCTGTAATTCGTAAAAAAATGACTGGCATTCTGACGGTACCCTGCATACAAATTTTAATTTTACATGAAAGAGTAAAATACGTAATGGTACACAATTAATTTTAGCTTGTAGTTAACAGAAGATAACCAATTTTTGTATGATCAGTGTTCGGATAACCGAGGTTCTACCGTACTTACTTATTATGTAACAAATTTATACATTTAATAATATTATTAGTAAGAGTATTAAGAAACAAGAAAATTGATTTTTACCATGTAGCAAATGCACTTACTATTCTAATTTAACAGGAGTATACATAAATGACACAATATATCAAAGTATTTAAGAAATACCATATACTTTGCTGATGAATTTGATGTGCATGTACGTTTAGATAGTTTATTAAATAAGAGATCATAAAATTGAATGCAGATTAATTAATAAACAATTTGTAAAGCAGATATGCAATTCAAATTCAATTACACGAAATACATCGTGGGTTGTAAATCGTGGTACAAATGGGGTCAGGAAAATTCTGTGGCTAAAAATAAGTCGAAATGATAGAATGACTTTTTGTCGTAGGAATTTTCATTTTCCAGAAAGATAAGTTGAAAATCAATCGAGTATGCGTGTAATTGGCTGATGCCTGGGCTTATACCGTTGAAAAGTCATAACTATACAGCTCAAAAAAATTTGAGGATTGCGGGGCACACATAAATGATTTATTGTTCATTAAGCTTTCTACAGGTATAAAAGCTTCAAATATGTACACAGTAAACATCCAATAAAGATATTATTACTGGGTTGAGTCATAAACAACTTTCGACATATAGGAAATTTGTTTTTTTTCGAAAAATTCAAACAGTTTGTCTGGACTACTGATTCTTGCTTCATATTTGAAGGTAAGAATTCTTAAAACGTAGACGAGCCGCAGAAGCAACAATAATCATCCTTTAATAAATTGTCAATAAAAAGAAGACAACTTGGATGTTATTTACGACCCAACCCAATATATTAGATACAAATTATGTTTGTTTCATTGCTGATATTTGTCAAATTGTCTAAAATTACAAAAAACTCCGAGCGTCTAATTGTTCCGAGCAGTATAAATATTAGATTAGCAACTAAATTGACATCCTTCGAAATTTTTTCCACAATAAACCATTCATTAAAATCCTGAAAATAAGAGTGTTTAACCCTTAAGTGGATTATTGGGGCCGCACTGGCCCTGTGCAACTTCAAACTAATAATTGTTTAACATGTGTTAATATAATTATTTGAAAATTGATCTAATCTTCTATAATCACATTATCCTTCTGATGCTGTAAGGAAAATTGATTTCTATTTTATCTATTCGGCAAAAATTAAACAGTTATTAGTTTGAAGTTGCACAGGGCCGCTACGGCCCCAATAATCCACTTAAGGGTTAAGCAAAGTAATTTCCATTCGAATGAATAATACGTTGCCACGGTTGTAGTAACTTTTCGATTCCGCGACAACAGAATCAAGTGAATGTTTAAACAAATTTCAAGAACCTGATACCTGAAGTAGCATTATTTGAGAAATGTCCAGGCATGGACAGGGACGCGACGCATGAAAATGATCGGCCATAAATCGTCAAGCCGCGGATGGCAACACCTTCCGCCTATTCTTCGATCTCGCGTCGATGCGTGAGACAGGCAAAGAAATCGGGAGACTCGTTAGCGAAAGATGGCGAATGCCTGACCTATCACTCGATAAAGCATGTCTCTCGTGTCGTTGGCTGTATTGTCAACGCGGCATACCGAAGATTAATGCCTGTTGCGGTTCAGAGTACGTACGCTTTCGTTGCACCTGGACTCGCACGCAAAACGTTCGTACCTTACGCGCTGCCTACGTGAAAACCGCTATCGGCCAATAATTTATGATACGATAAATTCCGCAGCCATTACGGACGGACGCGGAGAAGTTCAAAGTTTAAGGAGTCGCGTCGCATTGGCCGTTAACAGAGAATACCTGGAACACGTTATCGAACGCATTAGACACGCTCGTGCACCGCGCGTTTGTTGCAGGAACGCACCTTTAACATTAATCTAACGGTATAAAACACCGGCTGAACGAGGAGACATTAATTAACGAAATCGTTAGGGAGACCATGAGGCTTTGATACTCTTGTTCACGGCCTGGATGGCTCTGTTCTATGGTGACAGTAACTTTTGATGAGGGTATACAGAGTGGAACTTCGTAGTACAAGAGAAGGTTGATTCTGTAGAAATCCATCATTAACCCTAGGACGTTTAAGGGAGGGTCAGAAAATGTCCACAGAATTCGAAACATTGGTTTTTTTAGCACTTTGAGTGCCACGGTACATTAGATGAAAATGACAAACTTTCTAAATTTTTATACAAAATTAATACAACTATAAATTGTACCTTGTTTAATCAATAATATTAATAACTTTCATAATTTTTTTACTGCTACTATTAAACCTTATTAAATATATTCATTAGTACTATACATGATTAAATAGATAATGATTGAATTTTTGTGTCACCCAAATATGGGTGACGTGGGACTCAAAGTGTTAAAGTGGAATTTGTGTAGGAGGCCAATAGTCTGGTTTCAAACAAACGGGTGATAGTATGATTGAAAGAACAGATATACATAGCATCAAATGACAGGAATAGTTTTATTATTGCCAAAAAAAAATTAATTATTGTATGGTGGCATCTGAATGGGGGGAAATTCATGTAAGTACAAACAGCACTGTTACCAAGTATATAAAACCTGTTATAAATAAACAACCTTGGCCATATATGTTTTTTCCCTATCATTAAAGCTATTATAATAGATGCGACTGAATGATCCTGTGCATCTTTAATCCTCAAATTGTATTATAAAACTGAAAATATGAGTTCCATGCATTCGGGTCATTGTCCAAAGACTTTAAGTGTATAGTCGAACCGAAGAACGCTCTAGAGCAGTATTTCCAAACCTTTTCTGGTTGGTGCTCCACCTCAACGCCTCAAAGATTTTGATGCCCCCTTAGCATAATAGTCAACCAAGTTCTGAAAAAGTATAATATAAATAGGTACGTCAAATAAAAAAAAACACCTGTTAGCATAAGAAAACAATGGTAATTTTTTAACTATATCGGTGATGAAAGTGATAAATGCAATATAATTTTCTAATTGCCCCCGAAATATTCAAAATTTCCCCTCCTGTGGGGCGTACGCCCCGCGTTGCGAAACACTGCTCTAGAATTAAAGGTAAGAAATGAAACATGATCAGTAATTGTTTAAGTTTCCTTGGAACTGTAAGCAGCTTCCCTACGATTCGTCGAAGTTCCAGGGTATCGTTAGCCAAAGTATCATCATCCGTGATACGGTCGTGTAAAGTTTCCCTCGCGTCCAACTAAAGTGTAAAGCTTCGCGATCGTAAAGGAACCGTAAGAACCGAGGCGGGTTTACAGCCAATAGTAATTTTCTCAGTCAATGCGGACTAATATCATAAACAGCCACGGTCTTTTCGTGTTTTACGATAATTCGCGAGGCGCGATACAGCCGGCCGCCATTACGAGACATCGACGCATACGCTCCCTTCACGGAAGAAGCTTCGTAATCCTATTCCAATCCTCACGTTGAATCAACCACACAAAGTGAAATCGTAAGAAATCTTCAAGGAATCTCCAGAGTGTAATGATGCTTGCAGAGAAATTTATGTGATCGATTAAAAATTGCGAGCAATTAGAATAAAAAAAATCTTATTCCTGTGTATAGTCAGGCAAATATGGAAAATTGTTGAAATGGAGATGATAACTGTCTACTGTTTATGGAATGGTTTTTTATATATTGTATTCTGTCTTTAGTTATTTTCATCAGTATATGGTGTGGACTGAAATTTCTAGCGTGCCAGAGTAGATCAGAGATGGCCATCCGGAGCAAGGCCTGGCTCCAATCGACTCCCACTTTGCGTCCATTCCATTCACGTATTTTTCTTCGAAATAATGCTTATTCGGTTTTTTCAATCGGAATCGACAGGAGGTATTAAAAGACACTTTTGATGTCTTTTTGGGTTACCTATAACAGTTTAAACGTATAACTTAATTTTCCCCAAAATATGGCCCTTTCAACAATAAACGATATCATTTTTATGAAATCAATCTATTCGCAAGTTATTTGAAATCGAAGTTAGAAAATTACATTAAAAATAGTAATCTTCTTTTAATTGTCAGCCTTCTTTATTTATACAGAAACATTTGTTTAAAAATTGGGATCGTGGTTAACAGCGTTACACAGACCTCAGTGAACGTTGTTGTTGCCGTTGGTATGTCTGTGTTCCGACAAGGGCCCAGTCGACGCTTACGTTTGTCCTTTGGAAAATCTACGAGCATGATTCTTGAGGTTGCAACTGTTTCGGTCGCATGTGACCGAATCAAGAATTTTCTGCTTGCGCGTAATCGCCGCTCGTAAACGTCCTGGCTGATTTAACCGCTTTCGCCTCGACTGCCGTCCATTTTCTCCTTAATTGCGCATTAGCCTCGTCGATCTTTTCCTCTTCCTTTTTTTTCATTTTTTTTTACGACTTCTTATCGATCTTGAACGTAAGCTTGTGAAATGAGCTGACTTGATCGACGACGTAATTTTGATGTATTGCTCCGGCTTACGCTGCAAGAACCTGATAATGATTGTACATGTATAAATTGAACGACGATTGGTTTTCTGATGGTTGTTGATTAGCTTGCTACTTTTACGAATTATTGTACAATCTCCAAATATTATGTTATAGAAGTACCATAAATTTTCACTTAAAAAAAATTGTTATTTTACTAACACTTTGCCCATTGCTGTCGTACATGAAATAATCATATTGCGATGTGTAAACATTTAAAGCGCTTTAAAATAAATAATTACCTAATTAAGTATCTGAATTAATTTAAATGAGACAACAATTTGAAGAAAACAATCAGTCTTCTCTCCCATTTTCTGAGAATACTCCTAGTGACAAGTCGTTGTTCATAGATAAAGTGTTACAGATTATCTGATAAAAAATTGAAATAATTGGGAAGGAATTAAGAAAATGCTACGTCATTCAACCATGTAATGCCCTATGTTAGAATATTTTCCATTGTATTCAAATTTATAAGTATGTGAACTTATTTATTTAAATCAGTGGCCACTAATAACTCCACCAATATCACCACATTAAAATTAACAAATACATTATAATAATAATAGTAAATTTGGAGAATCTTAGTAGTTCCATAGTTTTCCTCTACTGAAACTCTGTCCTGCAGAAATTTTTATTTCTTCTTTTACGCCAGGGAAAAGGTGATTCATAATATACTATCGACAACCTAGACCTAGACCTAAATACACTATAATAATAATAATAATAATAAACGTAGATAATGGTTGTAGTTTCATATTTTCCTTCTATTCAAACTCTGTCTTGCAGAAATTTGTACTTCTCTGATTTTATACCAGAGGAAAGGTGATTTATAATTCAGCATCGACAATCTAGACCTAGATCGAATCTTTCTATTACCAGACGTGTTCGGTTGTCGCATTTAATTATCCGAGTCGACCGATAAAATTTTGCTGGAATCGAATTTCAAGGTTGACCCTGAGGGATCCCTGAATGAAATTAAATTGAACGAAATAGAACGGACAGCCATCCAACGAATCGGTCAACGTGACCTTCGTTCCGCGGCATTATCATAATTAATTTTAAAGCCAAATTCGAATTGAAAGGCCGTCGCCTGTCCGTCTATTCATTAATGTCTATTATGTAAACGTTTTCACTCGATTCATCCACGTAACGAGCCGTCATTGTTTGTCTATCGTTGTCCTTGCCCGGACTGACTAGTACAATCGCTTCCATGCTTTGAAAATTCCTGTCACTTCAGCCTGTCCGCGTTTTTGTAGCCATTGTATTTTTTAGCATGACACGACCTTCGAATTCGATCTAATTCGAGGTTAGTATTAAAAGTGTTCTTTCACTGTTTCGCACATTCGCAACGATCGAACGGGTTTGTTAACTATTTTTTACATGTTGACTGTTACGCTGTCTTTGATAAGATCGTGCTGATAGGTTGGAATTTTTTCAGCAGGAAGGTCAGTTTTATTGTAATTCGAATTCCTTTTCATTGAATTTATAGTTGTTATATTGGACTTTGAGCTATTTCTTTTTATTGAATTTTTGGTGATTTGATTTAATTTTGTCTAGTGTTGAATTTTGAGCTTTGTTTTTCCTTCTTGAATTCATGATCATTTTATTAAATTTTATTCGCGGTTGAATATCGAACTTTGTTTGTTTCCATAGAAGGTACATTAATTTTATTAAATTTTGTTCAACAGATTTACTATTAAGTTGTACATATCAGGAGCCTCGTAGTTCTCAACATTCATGCAAGATCAGTATAATTTTAAATTATATTTCTGTCAACGAATCTGGTGTATAATCTCCACGATTCCTTATTGTTTCTGTTAGATCTTACCAAAAATGCTTACTAACATTATTCTTAATCAAAATAAACCATGCAACTTCCGGCAGAATGCGCGTGTCACCAATGCATGATTACCATAGCAATTTATATTATTATCAATATTATTATTATATCATTTTAAATCTCCTTTAATTATCCTGATTTACCATTCATTGCCTGATCGCGTGTGGGCTTCGATGTAAAAAGTGTAATAATAAAAAAAAAATCGTTAATTGTCTCGGGGACCTTTCATCGATCACATATTTCATGTCGAACCCGGAAAGTTTTTACCACGCCTGAAACGAACTGATAAACTTCAACTTCTTAGGTTATGGGTGTGTTTAAGCGTACGTAACGCGGCCGTAAAAGCAAATTTTATCGCTTCGGCTGCTTTAATTGTTGGTTTATTACTTTATTCACGGTGTTCCGTTGATAAAATTGCTGATTCGAAAATCTGCACGTACACCACCGACCAAAAGTTCAGCTCCGCTGCATTTCTCAATCTGCTGTTTTTGTTAAAACGCCTGGTAACTTTTTTACAAGCGTTTGCAATATTTTAACTTCCAAAACAAATTACTAAAGTTATTGTTTGTTGAAGCTGTTGGTGTTTCTTACGATACTGCACACTTTTTATGATAGAGATTTGTTTTTACTGACGAATTCCAATTCTCGTAATGTAGTTTGTAGTTTGCAAATATATTTATAAGACATTCATTATTATAATATCTAATTCATGTTAGACAAGTACTGGAATCCTGATTTTTGGTGTATGTACACTGTATCATTTTCATACAAGCATGCTTTCCGCGTAATATTGTAAAACTTACTATAATTGTAATTGGAACATTCATTTTCAATTAATTTTAAATTAACTAAATTAACTTTTCTTCAAAAGTAAATGGAAAATAAAAATTGAAATCTTTAGCTGTCAGGTTTCGTTTTCGAGGAAATTGACTTTGAATATTCGTTTAGCACACATGCACGTAACTATTGTTTATTGATTACGGGGTAACATTGTAGAAATAATTGATTACAGAGAGGATAAAAATGGTGTGTATTCATAAATTAACTAAATGATTATTTTCACTATTTTGACTTATTGCATTACTTTTGTTATGTCAAACCATCACACTGTCAGTATTTACAAGTATGTAGATACAGAATATTTTTGTCTAGTTATAATAAAATGCGTACTCGATGAGTATTTAAAAGAAAATGTTTTCGAAAATCGATCCATGTAATGAAAAATATTATTCTACATTTTGAACTTATTTTTTATCAATGGATCACTTTCAATTTGATTGCACTACGATTTTGGACACACCCTATAGTGCTATAGTAATTTGTGCAAACATCGACAAAAATTACTCAGTGCTTAGATATTTGAATTAAAATTTTACAATAGAACTTCTATTTCCGTATCTAATATACTCGTGCAGTGCATCTGGAAGTACGAAAATAGAATGAACTGTAACATAAACTTCATGTCATGAATGCAGGGATATCGAGAATTACTATTCGCAGACTATTTAACCAATTGTCATATTGCCTTATGTTAGAATTCACGTTGCTCAATCGTCGTTGAAAAGGCCAACTTTTTATTACCGATTCTTATTGATCCGTAGAAATATTTTCTTTAATTATCTCACATTGCGAATTAACGACCGTGCGTTATTTATGTTATTACTAGTTATTACTACTACTTGTGAAAGAATCAGCAACGCCCCTAGGTTCTGCTTGAAGAAATCGAGTCTTGTCACCTTCTACGTTACAAAATAATTAAACTTTCACATTTCGTTGAATTTTATTGGTACTATCGCCGTTCAGTGATATTCCTTGAGAAACAGTAAATTTGAATTATTTATTTACAGGTTAATGTATTCCACTTGTCAGTAGATTTTACACTTCTTCCTTGCGGGGACATAAACTCTGAGTTTTCTTCTTATTCTTCTTTTTTGTACCTAGCCCAGCGTCGACTGCTACGGTTGATGACTAGTTTATAACTTGTTCGCTTCTTAATATTTTTTGTTGTACAATATCGAGTAACGTTAGCGTTTTTTTAGATATATACTTTTTCAGTATTAATAAACAGCCATAAAACACACAGATTTTTATATATCGTAGTCAACAAATGTTACTTTATATCACGAACCATAAGCACCCCACCTGGATACTTATGTTTCAGACGTTCACGTGTGCACAACCTGATTAAAGGCTTCTCTAAGTTACATATTCATTACTAGTTAGAAACACAGTTTTACCTACATACGTACATCTCTTTTCTTTTCATTTTGGATCACAGTCGATTACACGGTCTCGATTATTTTGCGTAACGTTAGGAAAGACGAGAACCGGTGTTTCCTACCCGGCAACTGCCGTTGACTCAGACGTAGTTATCCTCCTGTTACAAAAGCTACGACATCCGTTAGAGACGCATCAAAACTTTTGCAGTCAGCCAGTAAAACAGTAGAAGTATAAAAATTCGGTAAAATATTACGCATTCGACAGGAGTTGCGAACGTCCTAATACCCGCGGACTGGTCAGTGTCGCTTCCTGCGACACTTGAGAATATCGCGGGAACCGGTTGGGAAAACCGTATTTTCCTTCTCAATGTGCCAACGATGTCGTTGAAATAATTAAAGAAAGTTCGTTGCGTCTGAGGCGGAGGCTGCGATGCAAATTGGCCGGCAGCCGGCCGGTTGAGACAGCGTTTTATAATACATGCCGCCTCTCGGTGCGACTTTTCTCCATGGTATCGAGCACTCGAAGATGAAAGTAAAAAGCGCACGCCGACGAGACGATTTCTCGCATCCGCGCGTCCACTTCACGGCTCTAACTTGAGGACTGTTATCGGATCTCTAGAGCTCGTTTATCCCGGTTCAAAGACCTATTTAGCATTTTCTTGCGAGACTTTAACGACGCTCCGACGCGAACCTCCTAACAAGAGTAATTCCCTGTTTCGGTTAATGCCCCGTCGAAGGAATCGGCTAATGAGAGAAACGATATCACCGGCAACATTGATCTCCGGTGATCGTTGTCAAAGAACCGAGCTTATAATTTACCGATGAAACGGTTTCCTTCTTGAAGAATTTAAAGGAAACTCGGCTTTCCAGTATTTTAACCTGCAAGGGTAGCTGGAGTATAAGCGGACTCCACCAAAATGAAGAAGTGGAATTTGTTTTTTTTTTCAGATTTCTGTCGGGTTGAGTCATAAATAACTTCCGATTTGTCTCGTTAAATCTGGTAGTTCATTTATGAAGCGATGATTTTTTGCTGATTATGCAGCGTATCTGAGTTTCAGAGATGGTTATCTTCTAATAGGAATATTAATTAATAGTCTAGGTCAGTGAGGAGTAGACTGGATGTTTATGCTAATATATACATATATGTAGGCTAGAATATTTTCTGTTCTAATGTAGTTGAAGAAATAGAACTTCCTCGCAATTATATTTGGCGATTTAAATTATATGCAATGCAATTTTTATTTCGTTTGCTTTGCACATTTGTTTCGCAGTCTAGTGATGAACAACCTTGTTTTGTAATGGGCCAAAACTGAAAACTCAATAATCCATACGGATCGCAACCAACAACAAAAGCTAATTTATTATTGTAAAAATTGTTGATGCATGCAGCTGATAGATAAGATAATAAATAATATAAATACATACATTTAAACAAGCCACAAGTCCACACTGATCTACGTGAATTATTTGATTTTTCAGAAAGAATAATATTTATTATGTTTCGGAAGTTATTTAAGACCAAACCCAAAAATTCCTCCTCTAGTTGCATTAATTGATTACCTTCTTAATTTGTTCAATTTTAAAGCTGATATTTGTATTATATTCTACTAACGTATTTTTGTTTTCTTAAATATTCATGAAAATTAATGCGAATTTTCATTATGTACAGCTGTATCCCAAGATACATTTCCCACTCGAAAAAGGATAGGTACCTTTGTAGGGTTACGGGCATCTAAACTGGTGTACCTTTCAGCACATTTACGACCGCTGTAGCTTTGATAAAATTACGTTCTATTCTAAGAAGGGCCAAAAATGACGATGACCGGTTTTTTCACCAGTCTTCAGTCGCTTGCCACTAAAAGTCGTACCGTAAAGTAACCCTGCTTTAATATTAATCGGTTCCTGATCCTTTTCGAGACAGTAAATTTATCCAATATGATTATACAACTGACCGAAACTGTTTGTCGCACGACAGAGGCAACGATACGAAGAAATTAGCCTGCTAACTCGATTCCGCGGAACTAACGGCGTTCAGTATTTTAGTTGTGCACCAGCATCGTCCGTTCATATTTTCTCGTGTTTTATTTATACACTTTGAGTGACATACAGGCGTCATAAAGTCAGCAGCGCTTTAATGGGCGGCATCTTACGCACGATTATTTAATAACGGCCCTGTAATTAGTAACCAACGTCCAGTGACATTATTCCCAGATATTTTATCTCGTTAGATTTTATGTGTCGGATATGGGGTCCGTAAAAATAACAGCTGTTGGCATTAAAGCGAAATACTTCGATATGCGCGTACACTGCAGGCAGAAAGTTTCTGGACGACTCTTCTCGTTTTCAGACACCCCTAATCGGGCAAGGATTCATACTGCGGAATTAATTTGAAAAGAAAGGGTGTGTCTGAACCACGCTGTCTTGGGCGATTCAAGTTTTAGTAAATAATTTTTATTCTTAAATTGTTTATTGCCAGAATTTGGACATTGTGTGTCTATAAACAAAACAATACGCTTTTGACAAATAATAGTTAAACTTACTGGCGCATTTCTAGGTTTCTCTAAATCATGTGCGCTATTCCATATTGTAAAAATGTTTTACATAACAATTCTCTTTGGTTTTGGTTAGAGGTTACAGTATGGTGTTGCTAGTTCGTCCATTTTTGTATAACATCAGAAAATAGCACTTGACCATAGTAAAAATTTGACGTACTATAAGCAAATAAGCAACAATTTGGCAGGTGATATTATACTTTATTTTGGAGCCCGAAAGTTACATTTACAAGGAATGTTACGCATGTGACACACGCCGATTTTTATGCAATTTTAGTGTACACGGTAGCCGTTTAGCGTGTTGCATTTAAAATCGCCAATATTGTTGATGAAACACGGTAAAACTTGAAATTATGTTGATGTTCGGTTAGCGTCGAAAAAGTGTATCATTTTCGCCTAATACAACAACAGCCAACGTATTCATTGTATCAGCGACAACTATGTGTAGATTATTATAATTTGTACATGTAAGTTAACGGTATGTCTTTCTAAACAAATTCGGGCAATCTCGTTAACTTTTCCTAATTTTTCGACACTAGACAAAAAATACAAAGATACTTGCGAAACTCTATAGGCTCCTATGTTTTCTGTAATAAATAACACACTCCTGTGATGCGCGGGGACTTTCGTGACTGACTGTACGTATTATCCTATATTTTGTTTCTCGTGACCAGCTTTTATGCGAACACTTTATAGAGTTTTATTGCACAATAAAACTCCGATACACGCGAATACCGATGCACGCTGGCCATCCTGCTTTGTTACTATCCACGAATTTTATGGTTTTCTATTTCTTGTACCCGTATCGTTTGTAATGACGTCTCTATACGCGTCACGGAAAGAATTCGCGGGAATTATGCAGATCTTTCGAGAGGAGATAAGGAGTTATCGATAAGGGTTTTATACACGTTATAAATACTGCCCACTGCGTTCACGCTATCTGTTCCCCTGCGGCTATTCATATTTTCCATTTGCTAAATAATATTGAAAACCAACGGCTCTTACGCGGAACCTGAAGTACGAGCATTAGAGAAATTATTTAATTTATTAGAATTTCAGAACCATGGGAAACGAGGGTGTAATAAAATTTCAAATGGTCGCGGAATGTCGCTGCACATTATTTTTGATTTTATGCCCGTGAAGTCACGTGCAGGTACTCACAAAATTGAGCTCGCACTTGGATAGAAATCATAATTGTCAAGAATTACATTTACGTGAAATATTAGTTACAAAGATTATATCTACAAAATACGTGCATCTTAATTGACAACTCATCAAGGAAAAAGATGGAAAAAACCGATATGCAATAAGAATATGTACATTACAATTTTGCACGAAATGCGCAGGAATTTAGGTGTTTCAACATGAATCGGCATACAAATCCATGAAAAGTGCTATCGTGCCTGGTTTCTACGAAATATCAACGATCTTGCATGAAATACACCAGAATTCACGTATTTCTGCTTGAATCGATGACTAAATCGACAAAATCAGTTGTTTCGCGCTATTTCTATCGGGATATTCACGATTTTGCAAGAAATTGCACGAATTCACGTATTTCTGCTTGAATCGACAATTAAATCGATAAAATCTACTATTTCGCGCTATTGCCATCTAAATATCAACGATCTTGCACGAAATACACCAGAATTGATGTATTTCTGCTTGAATCGACAATTGAATCGATAAAATCTATTATTTCGCGCTATTCGTATCGATATATCACCGATTTTACACGAAATACACAAGAATTCAGGTGTTTCAGTATGAATCAGCGTCTGCATCCATGATAAATGTTATCTCGTCCGGTTTCTACGAAATATCAACGATCTTGCACGAAGTACACCAGAATTCACGAAATTCTGTGTGAATCGACAATTAAATCGATAAAATCTACTATTTCGCGCTATTTTTATCGTAATATCCACGATCATGCATGCAAATACACCAAAATTAACGTATTTCAGCATGAATCGGCGTCTAAATCTATGAAAAGCGCTGCTTTGCGATGTTTCTACAAAAATAACAAATGTCGATGAATCTTCCGTATCTAGGGAATCGGCCACGCGATGCGCAGCAGCCTAAGAAGAAATCTGTTCGGAACGGACTCTGGTGAACGCGTTCCTGGGAACATTGCGGAGAAATAAATTGCCGGCAAGTTGTCCGTGCAAGTGGGCGCTAGGGCCGGGCATTGGAACGCAGTGCGTCTCGAAGGGGAACAATGGGACCGGCTAGAAATCGCTCATTGTGCCCGTAAACCGGCAAAAATAATCACGTGAAAGACTGCGAGGACGGACGGAAGGACGGACAATGAACGGGCACGTATTGCTCGGGCTGCCACTCGTGCTTCGCAAACGGTTTCCTGGACTCAAACGCTCGTTCGTTTCGCATTTGTGCTCTTACAGCTCTCTGCCATTCTCCCTTTCTAACTCAAGTTCCTGTCACGGTGGGCGAGTTCCATGAACCGAAAAAAAAAGACAGGATGAAAGAGTGAAAAAATTGTTTCATCGGGTTATCGAGAACGAAGGACGTTGTTTCAGGATTCGAGAGATATGGTTTATCACATATTTGTGCCGTGTTTGGGGCTTAACGCGTTGTATACGGCGCAAGGTTATCCGTCATTGGCACCTACCATTTTTTTACAACGTATTTTTATACAACGTGTTTCCGAACTGGCGGTGCAACCCGGAAACAGCTGAATCTACTTGAAAGAATAAGTTGAAAATGTATACGTTTTTTCCGAATAAATCAATGCTGAAGATTCGTCGAGAACGCGGAACTAACGTAGGGAGTTAAGTTGTGTAACTGGTAGTTCTTATACAATTTGCAGTATCATTAATATTGTAACAATAATATTAAAATATACGTGTATGATCGAACAGATAAATATATTGCATAAAACAATTAGTGTCCGAAGTTTCGATAATTTTGGAGAATCTATAAGATAACAGTAACTTAAAAAAAATATGTTGAGTATTTAGGATTATAACATTTTCATTTCATGTGTACTGTATACAATATTTCGTACTTTTATAGTGTGCGCCGTAAAAATTGTTTAGTTCTTTGTTATTTACAGAAAAATAGGACTGTATAAAATGATCCTCAATAATTCTAACTTTTGAGAGACGTGCAAATCACAATGTAAATTAATTATTAATAGTCTCACAAGTGGTCCAGACAGAGTAAATAGAAGATGACAAATTCGTTTCTCTTGGAAGAAATATTTCAAATAAGAGGTTTTCTTCAATATTATAAACTTCGATATAATTTGTAGCTTCTGAATCCTCTCCAGAACTAAATATAGATCAATTTTTAAACATTTTGGTCATTCTCCATTTTCAAAGAAATAAAATAAGCCCCCGTTAAGAGGGAGTGAGTATGAAAGAGTTCCTCCGCGCTGGGAAGGATACACTTTACGAGAACTGCTGCATATCGATCAATTATTGATATTTCTTACCACAATTTTAAATACAGAAAGCTTCAGATGCGTTCCAATAAACTGCAAAATATCGGAACAATCGCAATTTAACTTTTTTCGCATTACAAGCCCGAAGAACATCCACATTTTAGGCTGGTCACAGTAGGATAAGCCCTTAATTATCGGAAACATTCTTACGAAAGTGGCGGTAATTTTCGAATCGAGCCGTGCATACCGATCGAACTTTTTTGCTCGAATAAAATAACGAGTCGTCGCTACGTTTCTATCGCGGTCTCTCGGTGAACCAATCAAACCGCATCACCGATACGACGCAATGATCGGTTTCAAGATCGAATCGATCTTCGGTCCGCTTATCCTCTTTAATCTTCGTGTGACGGGACCGCTACGACGCACATAATTATTTAATGGATGCAATTAGGAATGGCAATCGCAAATCTTCCTTTGATTGCGAGAGATTCGATTTCTTCTGCGTCCTCTCTCTCTGTTTCTCCCTCCCTTCCTTCTCGAGCCTACCAACGCTCCTCGTGATTACAGTCGTCATCTAAATTGGATTACGCATTTTATACGAGGCATAAATTTTTCTTCTTCGCCGTAAATCGATACACTGTTGCTCGACGGGCACCTGGGTGTCCGATCAGGTACAGTACCTGCCATAATTATTTTTAGCGCTTTCATTTATGCCAGATGGGTCACAAACCCTGTCACAACGTTTACAAGAGTTTATAAGAGTTAATAAAAATCGTCTAATAAACGTGGGTCCTAGAAACATCTGTTTTTGAAGTTGCGTTAACATATTTGTTTAAAAAATATGGTAAGATGCATCTGATTGCCGTTTTAGTGAAATAACAGGTTCTAAAAGTTGATCACCTGCTGCCTTTTTCCTCCATTTCGCGACTACCATCATCCTTAAAACCGCCCTGCTCAACTCTTTTTTATAACACCCTGTATACAAGTGCACATACAGGGTGTCTCAGCTTATCCGTTACTAGCCGATATTTCCTAAATTATTGAAGATACAAAAAATGTTTTATATGGAAGTTGTATGGTAGGGGAGCACACCTTTTGGCGAAGGCGAATTTTTTTTCATTATTATTTTAAGAGATATGGAAGTCAAGTTCGTTTTTTAAGTGGAACTATGTATTCTTGTTCAAATCATCTGATAGTGCTTTTTAAGACGAATTCACTGACCTTTATGCATACACTCGATTTTAACTGGTTTTCAAGATATTGCGCTTACAAATTTACTGATTTTCTAGCAAATAGGAAGTGCCGATAGTAGCCTTGTTCGCGGCTCAACTCTTCAGGGTCACATTTATTAGAGCTGGATAAATGTTATTAATTTTGATTTTATTATATCTGTTCAATATAAATTCATAGCTATTAGAAAAAAAAACATTCAGAAATCTCTGTTATTAGTTTAATATTTATTCACCATAATATTCGTTATATTTGTGGCAACAGTATTCCAATTTAACAGGACTGAACGTACACGTACGTGTCAGTATCCCTGAAGAGATTAAATGTCACGTGTTAGACACTGCCTCTTGAAAGAGATTCCAACGGCCTGCGCCAAGAATGTACGTTTCATTTACCTCGAGCAAAAAAAAATACGCGTACAAAATAAGGAGCGCTTCAGCAGAAGCATTCATTTCGTCCCGACGAGTCTGTTTGAAGCGTCATTAGAAATCAGTGGCCCGAACGATACTTAACGACACGTTTCCCTTGTATTCGCCCCGTTCGATTAATTTCCGTGCGCACAAATCGACAGTAAAAGAGCGAAGCGAACCGGAGAAGGCTAGGAATGCGGTAATTTGTTGTCTGTCGTACGGTAGCCAGCGCATTTGTCATAATCTGTTAGGGGAACGGTTCCGTTCAAACGGACTCGGATAAGTCGTTTCTCGATTAACCAGAGAGGCCTCGAGAGCTTCGCATTTCGAATTCACAGCGATCGGCGAGTCGTGAGAGCCGCGGGTTCGCGTGGTTTTCGCGATAGATCCGCCGGATCGATAGCAGAAGAAAATCGTGAGGTTACGAAGCCGCGAGCGATGTTTGATTTCGCGTCAATGGAAAGTCCGAGTGTTTTTCGCTTTGAAGATTATCGATAGAGGCGAGGAGCCTCGGTGCGCATGAGACGCTGAAGAGGTAGCGACCGCTAAAACCCGAAGTCACGACTTCTGTTTACCAGAGAGCCGGTCGATTAGAATCTTTCGGCATTTCTATCGATCCAACCCACCGAGTCCGCGGTAATATCGCGAAGATCCCTCGAAAGTTTACAGCCTAAACGCTTGCTGAGTTATTGTTCTAACCCTCCTCCTCTTTTTGCCGTCCTCCGTTTCTTCCTTGCACACGGGTTTTACGTTCTACGAGATTTCTTGGGCCCGCTGATCCTGCGTGATTATGATTCAACATGAGAAAACATGGTTCTGAGGTTCGTAAAGTGGCGAGGAATTTTTAGTGGAGATTAGAAGAGCGACCTCGTGCTCAGTGGGGTAAATAGAGGTTGCTTCAAAATTGTATTTCACAGGTAACTTTTATTACCTTTATCAGAAGATTGTTTCATAAGAATATCAGTTTATTAAGTCGATGCACACGAAATGGAGTGCTGGTATCAGTATCTCTTCTACATACAGGGTGTTAAAAGAAAGGGTTCACGATTTCGGGAGATTATAATATTTGCAAAGAGGAGGAAAAATGTTTGATCAACGTTGGCTTCTTGTTGGATATCTGTTTTTCTCTATAATTTATTTATTGTCGGAATCAGTACACGACAATTTTATATTATGTACAATACAGCAACACAAAAGACTCTGAAAAAGAATACTTTTTAAACTTATTAGGCTGCTTGTAGGCTTCTCGAAGTTATATACCTTAGTTTGTACTATTATTAAAATGATTTCCACAAACAATCTTTATTACAAATACACAGTCCGATGCCAACTCACCCTTCCACACACGCATTACAAATACAATGTTGAAAACCTAAAGTTGAAATATTATTTTAAGCTAATCAATTTTCGACACAAGTACCTTAATGCCTTTTCACAGAGAATAAAAAACAGACCAATTGATTTATACAAAATATATAGTTTCTCTTAAAAATATAGGGGAGACCTCGAAATCTTTAGATCGCTTCCAATTTTGGAGCAGACACGTGTATTAGACGATGCATCATTCAAAACCATTTAATTTTGCTTGATGAAAATTTGTTCTGTCTTCTACCATTTTGAAATTATAGCCTGGCCCAGTTGCATGGGACGGCCTGTATACAACAGTTACAATACTTAGAGGATAAATAGGTTTTTTATCGGATGGCAGTTATGTGAACGTACAGGGTGATCAAAAACAGGGTCTAAGCCTTTAGGAGCTTATACTACTCACGGAGAAGAGTAAAAAATGTCTAATCAATACAAGTCCTGAAATCAATCCTTTCAATAAAAAATACAGAAATTTGTTTTCACATTTGTTACAGATGTTCATGTTATATGTCGACGTACACTACCGCTCATGGAAATTGCTAACACAAAATAATTTTATTTCCAGTCAGTTTTACATTTCATACACATAATATAACAACTTATGCATAAAATAATTAACTAATATTCAAACAAGAACAAGTTAGGAATTTTTAAATTCAAATTCTAAAACTTTTTAATAGAGTGTCCATACTTCCGTCAGTGGTAGTGTATGTACACTTTCAAATATTTCTTCCGTGTCTCTATGACATGCATTTTCTTTTTTATTTTCTTTTTTTTGTGACTCACGATATCGAACACTCGTAAACATAAAAATTGTTTTTAGAGCGAAAGGATTGATTTTAGGACCCATGCTGATTAGACATTTTTTACAGCCCTTGATGAGTACTATAAGCCTCTAAAATCTTAGACCCCTTTTTGATCACCCCGTATAAGATCGTCGTTGTTAAGGGCAGACGGAACGAGCGTAGAGAACGAGCGGTCGAAGGTACGAGGGTTTCAGGAGGCGTGCGTGATAAAGGTA
Organism: Macropis europaea; assembly: GCA_916610135.2. Lineage (NCBI taxonomy): Eukaryota > Metazoa > Arthropoda > Insecta > Hymenoptera > Melittidae > Macropis > Macropis europaea. The sequence continues at coordinate 14,319,848 of OU744345.1, read as the reverse complement.
TCCCGAGGATCGCGGTTAATTTCAAGGGAAGATTAATCTGCTTGAGTTACTACCGACTTACGCCCGTCTCGTAGCCGCTTAATTACGATCGCGGCCGTTCCGGCGATCGTACGTTTCGCTTGTCGTGAGTCCGCGCGCCAGATCTTATTGCTGCGAGATGCCCGACTGTGCCCGAAAATGATTTGTGCTTCCCTGGAAGAGCCACAGAAATGGACGGAATGTTTATTACCGTGATCAGGGTGAAATTCTACAACAGCAATACGCGCTGATGAATCTCGCCAGCGTTTACCCTAACTCCAATTATTGTTTATTCCTTCGTTTATTCGTTTGTTTATTTACGTACGAACCCGATATTTTAAAAGCGTAATGAGTCAGTTTATTCGATAGTTTCAGATGTTTATGGTTTTGCTTTCTAGTGTTGATAAACATATTGTTGCTTACCGTGGAGAAGCCTATTTTTGTTGCCTCGAGTGTTTGTTATTATCGTCAGTATAATTTTCTTTTCTACGGGTGATAACGAATTGTCCTTTCTTCAGAATAACAATGCGACTTAAGAAAGTTTTAAAATTAACATTTTATTAAGAATATAGATTTTATGTTTTGTATTGTTTCAAATTTTTATATAATAGACGTCTATACAAGGTACTTGTGAAGCTCAATAAGCTATAAGAATTTTATTATACAATTTTAATTACTCATTGATCATGCTACATTTTACATAACTATTTATAGAAACGCCTGTATTTTAAAATAATAATTGATGTATTTAATGACTTCAACTTAAAGAAAATTATTATAATATATAACAAAATTTAATAATAAAGAATTCTGGTAAAAGTTAAGTAACTAAATGCATAGTTTATTCTAATATAATAATTCTGCCGATACAATTCAGTTTTCCATCTTTTTTTATACGAAGACTAAATCAAAGACAGCCAGAAAGGACATGAAATTTAAATTGCTTGAGAAAACCTTAACACCTGATGAAATTATTATATTATACACGGTACCATGTGAGTAACTATGACGTCAACCATAACATGCCTTTTCTGAAACGATTGGAAAGATACGGAACGAATGACATACCTTCTCATTAAGCAGTTTCAACATTTTAAATGTTACATTTTTTTTAAAATTAATTAGCTACGGAAGTCTGTTCAGAGACTTGCTCTTACGTTCGACTGAATAAATATAGTAGCGCTAATCGGGGCACATGGAATATCGATTGTCGAGATCGTACCGGATGACGGGCAAAAACGTGGCACCATGTTGAATAATCAAATTCTTCATGGACAGTGACAGATGATGTGCCCCGTTGACATAATAATGAACGAGGGACAGATTTTTCTGCTATAAAGAACATCGTCGATGCGATGTCGCGTTGTTATTAAAAGCTGTGTGTCATTAACAGTACTCCGCGATGACTAAACAGTTCGTTGCGACCGTGTTCTAAAAACCTGACATGGCATTTTTTAGACTTTCTTCAGAATTTTTTTCACTTACTCGAGCCTTACTTACATTCAAAATCATTTAAAGAATATCTCAGTAATTACTGATTTTCAAACCTTCATAGTTTTTTACTCAAGATTCAATACTCTTTCGAATCGCAGGTTCAAATGTTACACATTCTATTTAAAAAACTCAGCGCGACGTTCATAACTCCATAAACAATAAAAATAACAAAAAACTAATTATTATACCGCACGTTCCCTTTGATATCTTACAACTTTTGTTTGAAACACTTTATCATATAACAAACAATTTACAAGTAATTCAAGGTGGTCGAGTTAGGTGTCTCACCCTCGCATCACTGAAGTTAATGTTTTTCCTGCAACGAACACATTTCCTTCTTCGGCTACTTTGTCGTCGTTGCTCAATCTTTGCATAATCTTCGAATGCAGCTGTCCGATGATCTGCAGGCCGAACGATGCATGGAACGTTCATTATTTATTGTTTCGTAAGGTGCAAGCATGTAAGTAGCATCGTCTATTCCGATTCGTTGTTGCGATAGTGGCATTCGCATAAGAAATGAATGGCAATCACGATCGATGAGCAACTGACCATTGGATTTCATTCGAGGATCGTTGACCCTGTTGCGAGTCTATCTGTTTCCCTGTCCAATATCCTTATCAACGTTGCATCCGGTTGAAGAAACGAAAGTCTGCGTAATTAATAGCTCGTTAGGCCCGCGACGTTCCTAGGAACCTCGTGGACGGGTCGATGATGACCAGATAGCGGATATCAGTGACTTATCATTGAAAAGGGGAAATCACGGAGGTTACGTATTAAAAACCGGTTTCATGATCCACGCGTAACATGATGTGAAGCGTGTTTCGATGATTTTATTTGTTAAGGAACGCTGATGAACCTCCGGCTGATTGGAGCTGATGACATCACCACGCATCGGTCGGAAAGAATGAAATTTGAATAACGTTTACGAATGCATATGTAATTTCGTGATTAGCCGGATGCAGTGCTCGTGAATCAGTGGGTAATGATTTATTTAGTTTTGTAAGAAATTGCACGAGACGTTCATTAAATTAACACGTTCGCTACCACGGCCCTGGGAGGAGAAACGTCCACCACAGACCATGCTTTGTTTTTTGTATTTTTTCTCAAGATACACATGTGGCTGTAATAGGAAAAATTGTTCCTGTCGCACATGTGTGACGTCGGGCCCTTAGAAAAGAATCGGTCCGTCACACATACGTGACTCTGGTAGCGAACGTGCTAAAATGCTGGGTAATCATTTTCATACATCTCGAGAGGTAAGTAAACGAATTTAGAGTGTGTACAAATTTTAACCCTCATGAGCCCCCCGTTCTCCAAACTTAATTTGTCCCTTGGTACCGAATTAACGTAATGGTCAAAAATCAATATAATGAAAAGAGAAATAGTTAAATTTGCAAATTCTTTTATTGAAACTAAAAGAAAATTAAGTTCCTGTACATTTATACATAATATTGTTTACATCGTTCAGAAATAATAAAGAGATATGCAAGGCAAGCTGCTTTTTTACAATTATCGAATTTTTGTGAGAAAAATGTGTCAAGTTGTCAGAAAGGATGGATGAGAGTTAGTAAAGCTTTCCAACGCGTTTTAAACCTCATCCGTCCCTTCTGTCACAAAAATTCGATAAATGTAAAAAGGCAGTATGCTGTCCATATCGATTTTTAATTTGTGAACGGTATGATCAATCTGAACAATCTTATGCCCGAATGTACAGAAATATCATTTCATTTATTTTCAATAAAAAAATCTGCAATTGCAGCTATTTATCTTTTCATTGTATGGATTTTTCCCATTGTGTCAATTTGACACCAAGGGACGAGTTAAGTCGGGAAACTGAGGGACGGATGAGGATGAACAGGTTCTAGCTTACTATTGTAAGCACGAAGCATGTAGTACTCATTTGTTCGATTGAAGTTTCCTTTTCGATAAGTGTTCTGAGCCACGAATGAGCTGGATAATACAGAATGCGTCAATAGTTTTCCGGTTGATCCTCTCAACGAAAATGTGATCGGTTAAAGCGGGACTGGATAAGAAGTCTTCCGCTGTACCTGTATCACCTATATTATATTACTCATTATAACGTAGCCCGTATATTCAGCCATTGTCTTTGACTAACGTCTCCTTTAAAGGTTACCCGTATGAAACACAGAATTTTATCTGCGAGCGTGGCCGACGCCGGATACCAAATACGGCTGTTCGGCCCGTGTTGAATTCACCATCAGTTGAACCTGCTCAATTCGATCGATTCCGCTCGATCGCCACGGCCAAAAAGTATAACGAAAGAATATAAAAAAAATAAGAAGAAGAGGAGGAAGCAGAAGAAAAGATCGAGTTGCCGGTGTGTAAGCCGGCCTGCTGGCAGCGCGTTCTCGTTTACACGGCTAGGGCCAGGTGTGGGAGTGACCATGAGAGATAGACGGTCCCGATAAGACGATCGATCGTCGGACAATACCGCGGGACGGTATCGATGAAATCGTAAACGAGCCTATCACCGATCATTATGCGATAGATGACCCGAATCGTTAAGGGCTTCTGTTTCTTGCTGGTCGAACACATGCAAAACCGATCGGGCCGCGATTAAACTCGCACCGGTCGCGAGGCCTCGCGTAATTTTCTCCGCAGACACCAATTTCATTGTGCGATGCGATTGTCGATATCTCGACACGATGGAAAAAGGACACTACGTAATTGACGGTGTTACACGTGTACCGGTACACGTCGCTAACGATCGTTTGGCGATCGAGCCGACGATGCGTCGATCGGTCTGCGAATGATCGACCGATGCAGCGTATCGTTTTGTGTGGGAAAGAATCTTTCGAGTTTATTTTTTAGATTTTCAGTTTGTGTCCGGTTTGCTTGTTCGTGACGTGTGAAGGATGTTTTTTTATTGGACAGTTTTAATGTTGCATCTGCATATACATCCCCGACCATGAGTATTAGGACACTTATCAAATTTGAAATAAATCTGAACAAGGTTATGGAATCATTGGAGAATTTGAACAGATATTAATCTATTTTATACTTTACACCACTAAGGAAATGTATATTCAGTATTACGTCACAAATCTGACGATGGAAATTAATTAAAAATCAAATCATTATAGTCGTACTTACACCCCCTTGCTATTTTATTACGGTTTTTGTCAACTTTGATATTCTAATCGTAAGTTTCTCATTTCTGGTAATATTATATTTTGCAAGTTCTACAAGGTAGATTTTTATTTTGTACTGGTTCCTCGTATTTTTCGATCCGCTCCATTCCAGATTTTCCCGTTTGTGTTCAAATCGGGAGATTGGAAAAGGCAGTACACGATTTTTATTCTATTACTCCCTTGTAAATAAATATTAATAATACTATAATAATAAAGTATAGTATTTCTTTCACGGAAATGACAAATGTTCTAAAACTTATGGATGGCAGTGTAGATGGTTATTAGCGACGATACTGTGGAAAATTAGATTTTGTTACAGAGCACTGAGTCTCTTAACAAGCAGAATACTCTTGACATTTGCTGTTGATCGCTGAGATTTCCATTCACAGTTTCTGTAATTTAAAATTCAGAACGAGACTCGGTATACTTGGGGCAGTTTAAAAGAATGTCCTTCAGTTATTTGACAGTTACATAATTAGAAACTGGAGTTTTAAGTTTTTTACATTTGATAAATGAGTTCCCCATATCATAGTCGCCTTTCAACAAATTTAAACAAAATTAAAATTACCCAAGAATATCACTCACAGAATGATACAAAAGTCGGATCGAAAAAATGATCATTGAGCAGGACCAAAACGACAGAGACTCGTGTTCACCGTTACAATTACTTGGAAACGTTCGAGGTAGATAAATGGCGGACCTGTGGAGCGGTGAACGCGTGTACATCGAGCACGCGATAACGATAAGAACGAATAAAACGACAGAGACGAAGAAGCGAGAGGTTATAAGGAAGAGGAGCGGGAAGGGAGAAAAGGTCCGATGCACAATTAACGGGTTTTCAATCGGCGGCTTGCTCTTCGATAACCGCAATCGAATTGGCCTTGTACGTTACAAGGGAACTTAGGAATTCCGATAACGCGCAGCATGGCATGCAGGCTGTATGCCAAATCGCTTGAAGCGTGCAACCAGCTTGTACTGACCTCCGGAATTTATATTTTCTTTGGCCGGCGTTCAATAAACAGCTACCCCGATCGACAGTTAAACGGTTCCATCCGTTTGAACCGCGAATACGCATAGAATATCCTTCAGCGATCGTTCGTTGCGACGTTGATGGCCGTTGGGTTGCAACAGGAGGATTCGTGGCCTTCTTTGGAGAAGCTAGCGGAGAAGTTACTGAAGGTGGAGATCCACGATGAGACGAGAGAAATTTCGTGTCTCATATGAGACTTTACATGTACGTATACGAGGTCTGACAATTCAATTCCCAGAATGCACCTGTAAAACATATATTTTCGGAACTGTACATTAATGACTATTGTCACCTTCAAAGTAGTCCCCTTGTGCATCTATACAGTGTGTCAGACGGTGTTCCCATGTCTGGAAACGGCCCTGAAACTCGTTTTCTGACATGATTACAATTAAATAACTACACAGGTGACACTACGCCGTTCCGGGAATTAAATTGTCACATCTCGTATACTCATACAGGATGTTCAGAAAAGTTGGGGTCAAACTTCAGGGGTATATAGTATTCATCGAAACAAAGAAAAAAGTCTTAATGTACATGGATCCAAGTATCATTAGTTTCGGTGTTAGAAGATGTTATTCTTCAGTTTACCTTTGTATTATTTAATAATTATGGTACCTTTTTATACAAATTCCGAAATGGCGGATATGCATTTCATGTACGATACAGCAAGTGGCAATGTTAGATAAGCAACACGCCTGTATCAAGAAGCTTTTTTGAATCGTAGCTACCCTACCAGTAAAGTGTTCAGTACCATACATCAACATATTTTATAATTAACAGAAATATCTGATAACTCCGAAAATAATGATGTTTCGATCCATGTTCATTAAGACTTTTTTGTTTGTTGTGATGAGTGCGACATACTCCTGGAGTTTGAGCCCAACTTTTTTGAATAGGTTAGTAGTCTAATAGTTTTTAATTAATAATCGACACCTTGCCCTGTAAATTGTTTTCTTCCTATTACTAAAGATTTTCAAAATTACTAACTGACTTATTATTCAGATATCCAGATAAACTAAATTCTTCGATCAATTTAACGGGTTAAATTGTTAATCGACATTTGTGACCTGTAAATTGTTTCCTCCCTATTACCACACATTTTTAAAAGTGACACATACACATATCCTCCCTTTCTCGACCCACGTGGAACACACCGTGCTCGCAATACGTCTTGTATTATCGAAGGAGGACGTATTGCCATAAGCGCGTGTACCATCTAGAGACGCTTAAATCAGACAGGTGCGTCCCGCGTGATAATAAATTACAAACATCGCCAGTCGCGAATTGTATGTTTCAATACGGCGCGATTGCCCGGAGAATGAAAAGAAACGCGACCGAAAAATTATGCGACGACAGAGAAAAATGTGTTGAAAAGAAAGGGTTCGGCATGGAATTCGTGCTGTATTATTCATTAGATCGAGACGATTCCACGCGGAAGCGGCCGTTTCTGTAACAAAAAGGAGTGGCTTTCCGCTTTTCTGCGGCCGCGTCGTAAAACCTAAGAACCGAAACCGTTTATTGTTCCGAGCAGCGCGTAGAAAACGAAATGACACGCCGCGCTGTCCCGCATCCAACATGTCCGAGGGCAGCGGAAAAACGATCGTTCCGCGGAAAAGCCGCGCTTCGAGGAGCGAAATTAAGGAAGGAAAATTGCAATTATCCGCGTGCATCGCGGGTCATTACGATTTAGCGGTTTAAAAGCGTGTACTTATTACGTCGTGCTTATAATTATAGGTGTTACTTCGTATTTCCATTCGCCACGACCGTGTTATCTCGTTAATGGCGCAACGGAGCAGAAACCGTGTAACAATGAATCTGCTATCCCGTAATAACGAGTCTGCACGTGTAACGACAGCGAACGCAACACGAGCGATTTTTCTATGAAAAAATACCGTTAAATTTTTATCGGAGAAACACTCTTTTATGCGTTCAACATGTAGATATCAGCACCTTCTGTTTGAATAACAAATAATACATCATCAATGGAATAACTGATTATTTAAAGTATGTTGTGATTTTCCTTATCAAATAATAATTCATTTGAAATAAAATTGTATATAATGATCTGTCTAATATAAGTCATTATTTGTATTTCGAATAATTTCTTATTCAGATAATGTTTTAATTAATGATTTGAAAAGAAGTATAAAACGAATATAATTTCTCTACTGGTGCTGAAAATGGTAGACATGTTTTAATATATTTCAGGAATACATACTTTGCCTAGCAAATCACTCAGCATAATTTTTCGTTCACTAAGGTACCTAACTTAAGATACCTGTTTGTTATATTTGAAGTTTTGAAAAAATGCCTGAAAGGCAACTTGCAATCTTTAAGGGGGCCAATGTACTGGTAACAAAAAATTCTGTCTCAAAGTCACTACGAAGAACATCGGCTCTTTTAATGGCACAGTATATTTTTTATTTAATATCATTTTAACCAGCACAATGGACATTTCGAGCGTTATCAGCGCCTATAGGTTTGACAAAGTCGCTCACCGCGTACTGTCAACGCCCATAGGCGTTTGGTGCATCGGCTCACCGCATAGTACTACAACTCGGCCGCACGCAACGTTCGCCTCCTTTTCAAGTAGCTCGCAGTCAAAGGGTTAAATGTGTGTTTCACTGATTCAGGCGACAGGATGAATCCTACTCAGCCGGAATTAACGCATTGATACGTCGATGGTGAAAATGCTACGATGTAAATGGAGATAATGTTGAAAAATAAACATTCTTTACTGGTCACAATTTATCTTTCTAAAAATTAAATTCCCATTTTAACGCGATCGACCCTCGCATAATATGTATATTTCATTACAGATTTTGCAATTCTGGAACACCGAAGCAACTTAATAATTTACATGACATAATATTGGAATTAAATATTCAGCGTAACGCGTGCTCTACTGCGACACATTTCAGCACGATTCTTCCCGAAATTTTCGGGGTTCAAGGGGTGAAATAACACACGATTCGATGACACACAACCCTGTCAACGGTGAAATCTTGTCGATCGCGTCGCAAACGGTTGTGCCAACAGGAAGATAAACTCCGCAAGTATACTCCGAGAAACGCGACATATCATTTCGCGGTATAGGAACATCAGATAACGTTACAACTCTTAATTAGGAAAACGTACAAGCTCTTTCGAACCCAACGACCACCGATCCCGGCCGTGCAACAACGTGAGGACGTCTGACCTGTCTGTTCGATGTATATACGTTTTAAAACGCATTTGTAACATTGCTGCTAAGAGGGACGTGATGCGTGTACCTAATTAGTTTCGGTCTGTTATCGTAAGAACCCGATCCGTTCGAGTTCCGGTATTTGCCTCGTTTCGTGCAACCTTGTTCTTCCATATCTTCCCTTAATGGGCTTAATGCCACCATTATAAAGTGGCTCGTTGAACATGAACTATTTTTTTTACTGTCATGATTTCGCGGCAGGCGGAGTAGTGCGCGTACCGCTCCGCTTTGCTTCAGCATGCTACTGTGTGCAACGCGCTGACGCAGGAAGAGGAACAGAGTTGCACGCGCGCACCGCGAGGTCGATGGCGAATTTTCTTGGAAACTCGGCCAAAGACGAACTCGCGATCAGATCGTGCAGATACGTCTCGTTCTCTCGGTCTTTTTCTTGTTTCTTTGCCGTCTCCAGTCCGTTCAAGAACCTCGTAAAAATTAATAACCGAAACATCGGCGTTATAGGCGGGTGCCTGAACCGGCAGCTATCGTTTTCAACGATCTCAGACAGGCTGATCGTGTTGGTTTTTGCTCGCGAGACGAGAATTCGAGATCAGTCAGTCGGTTACGCTGCAAAATATAGGCTGGCGGTTCGTCGAAAAAAAAAAGTAAAAAAAGAGAAGTACGGAATTGTTGCATTAATTCGTTGGAAATTGAATGTAGTATCATCGCACGACATTCGATCTTAAAAATCTATCGTGTTTTTAAGCGGCGGTAATTTAATTCCGCGACAAGATAATATCGGGAGAATTACACGGATCGTTCTGCCCGCGACCGTACCCTTGATTAAAGCAACATTGTGCCCCGGGGGCATTCATTAAAAATTTCATTCCGACAATTAACGCAGAAATAATGAAATAATATATTAATTATATTTCGCTGGAGTGTGGATGCGTGAAATTACGATGCGTATGTATTCATTATAGGAAAGTCTGGCGGCGACGTAATTCGATTATATTTTATAATTTTTTAATTGATATCGGCTTAATAATATCCGTCCGTTCATTTGTAATTGAAATATCGGGGTAAATTAAGTTTAAGCCTGCGGAACACCTATCGCGCGCATTCATTTAATGATTCCCTTTTTTAATTCGTTGTTAATAATATTGGAATGCACGATTAATTCGTTCATTATACCGTGCATGAAGGAGCAGTGTGTCAGGGCAGAAAATTATGAAGTCTGCACTGTAATTTGTATACTCGTAAACAGCGATGCGGACGAAATTGCAGAAACTCGACAAAGCAGCAATTTTATTTGTTAATCATTATAATAAAGTAATTACTCAAGAAACATTATTCACAGAAGGAAGAATTCAGCGATTTCAAAGCAGTAAAAAACGCAGTGCATTTGTTTTTTGACTAAAAAATTCCTGATTTCTAAGGTAAGCCATGTGTAATGTTTTACGCCCCGGAAGAAGAAGCGACAGAAAGTACATGCACAAATTTTATGTTTCGACGGTTCTTATTTTTATTAAAATATCACAGTGTTTTATCAATAAATTCTGTCAGAAATCTCCATTAAAAATATTTGTCAAGTTAAGTGTATACTTATGAGGTTAGTCATTTTTTTAAGTGATTTCGAATTAGATCGATATACTAACAATAAGTGTCTGACTTTATTAATCAAAATCCATTATTAAAATTCCCTCGAATATCGAAATATTGAATTACTTTATTGCTATCAAAATAGGAAGACAATTTTGAAAAGAAGTTGAAATCTAAAGTTTTCTATTATTCCAAAGAAAATGTTACTAATATCATTAAAAAGATCATTCACTCTCGTAAGGTCTATTTTAATATCAGTTATAGATTTATTGTTGATGTATGGCTGATCGATAATATGAACGAACAAGAGTGCATATGTCGATTCATTTTATTAATTATTTATGTTTGGATGTTGTCAGGGAGAGACGGCTCAAAAGATTTAAACAGATGCATTTAACTTTTCTCCTTACACTCTCAAAATGTGCGTACCGCATGAACACACTGTTCAGAGAATTAAATAATAATATAGTTTTGCTATTAAGTTAATGTGTTCTATTATGTAAATTGATCAGTTGCACCATAATCTATTCGTTTGGGTTCTTTTGTTCGACGTATATGGTATACTAAAAATTTGAGCTGGTGGGTGGTGAACGCTTCCATCTGAATGGCAACTTTGCTACAACCAGGTTGCTTTATGTGGTCCCAGAAGACCCACTTCGCTATTCGATACGACTAAACATGACACAGCTGAGATTAAGTTACAGAATTTCCTGCAGCTATTTTAGAACCCGTCCTTTTACTCGCAGCACTTGCAAATTGTATGGTCTCTTGAAAGCATGCAGTGTGAAGGCGATTTTCGAAGTAGAAAATACATTGAAAAATCACTTAGAATACAATGCAAGCAATATTATAAGAAAATAGACAAATATTGATGATATCAATCAAAAAAATTAGTTACTCTTGTTAAATACAATTTTAATTACGTTTCACTAGAGATGAAATGGATAACGTCCATTTTCTCACGAGAGACGTTTTGTTTTTGACTTCATATTTGGAAGTCCATAGACATCTTAATGAATACATTTAGGCAGCATTGCAGCTACCTTCATCAGGGGTCTAAGGAAACACTGATACTGCTGTGCGTCAGAATGTTTACTCTTCTTAAAGTATCCATGCTCACATTCCAGATCATTGATCAGCCAATCAGGCTTTAATTGATCGATGCCGGAAACACGTTGGGAATATTTTCCTTCTGGACATGTTTTACACCTGGAAGCCTGGAATAGTATTAACTGTAACGGACCAGGCTGTGAAAGCTTCAGAATTTTCTTACCCTGTCTACTATTCCATTTTCAATTTGCGCGTGGCCTTCAGTCAAAAATGGGATAGTAGAGTAAGCAGGTTAGGTATTCTTGCTCCTATACTCTCCCATTTACTCGATCAATGTAAACTAGGATATCCAAACGTGACAGTACGGTCCTAAATAATCAGTTAACCCTTTGCCAAAGCAGAATATATGTTGGAGGCCCCAACGCATTTGGTGAGCTTCACGACGACACGCAGCACTCACATACTTTGAACCGTACCGTAAAGTGTTTTCAAGGGCCTTGCCAATCATAAATTATTGTCAGGGTGTTTCTCTGCAAGGTAGAGCTTACAAAAGTATTTTTTTCCAAGATGCCTACTTCTAACTCTTAAAAACGGGGTCTCCTCCTGTTTCAAATTGACCACTAGAAGTAATGTTTAAATTTGAATGAAAAAACGTTTTCCATCTCCGAGTTTATCTATTAACCCTTTGCACCTCGAGCAACTCCAATATGCGTTTGTAATGTAAATTTCTGAAAACCATAAGTTTCGATTTAAAAAGAAAAAATTATAAATGTTTATGAATTGATTTACTTTGATTCTGATAGAATTCTGAAGAATCTTCAGAAGCAACTTTCAATGTTAGGAAGTGATGAATATTACGAATGTCCCCATAGCGGAGCCAACGGAATGCAAAGGGTTAAATAGTTCCTGTCTATTCAATTCGATTAAGCTTACATCTTTGCCCCTTGTTATTTTTGCATTCGTTAAGTTAATGTGTAAGTCAAGTCTTATGTAACTGTTAATTAAATAAGTTATATTTTATTAACCCAAGATTGAATTTGAATCTGGACCATAACACTGCATAATCAATCCCCCTTGCCAAAGTATAACATACAATGACGAGCTGTGTAATGTACTATACAACATTTTACCACATCGCAAACTTTCTCCGCACGTCAGCCTGCGACTGATTTGTTTTCGCCCTTTTCTGTATTTTCTCCCTGTTTCATAAACTCCGAATGAATCAAAAATCCCTTCGAAAGCCTAGGTAGCTACATTGTACGAGTTCGGTGTGTTGCGTTGGCACGGTATTGCGGTAGCTCTGTTAGAGCGAGCTTGTGTCAAGTTCACAATGAAACCTCTTGGTCAACACTTGGTAGCCTGTGTATTATCCTGTGTAATCGCCAGTCCATTACAGCTGCAATCTTTATAACGTTTGAGCCTCTAGATTTCACGTTCAGAAATTTTATAATAATTACAGACAGCGTCAGCTTCCGTTGAGATACGTATCTAAGTGGAAGCAGTATTTTTAGCGTATTTTATTGTGAAACGTGTGATCTGAATTAACTTCTACGTCAAGGGGTTGAAGCCGATGGTGGTATCATTAACTAAAACTGCCATCAACCATGATATCGTCCTTGCCTATACATATAAGGGTATAATTAAACATATAGTCGCGTAACGGTGCTCTGCAAAGCTCGATGCAGGATAAGCGTGTCGCGACGTGGCTGCCCCGAAGACAAAGAGTTTCCCATGTGAGCAGTTGGGTCTTTCAGCCGGTGGCCAGATAGACAGAAACGCTTCCACTTCCTCCACCTGACAATGGAAGGCTTTCAGCCACGAGTGTTCCGGATAATTCATGCCGGGACGAGCAATTAAGACCTAACCTACGCGTACCTTTGCTTCTAATTATCCTGCTCTCGATTCTACACACATACATGTGCGCACGTACTTACGCACATGCGCACCGCGTTGGACTGCTCCGGCCATTATCAACACGGATAAGGAATCGAGAAAACGGCGTCAAGAAGATCCACCGATTGCATTTCATTTCGAGGCATCGGATTTCAGGCCGTGTCGCGGATTTCATTACCTGTTAATTGCTTTACTGAAAGCTGCTACGGAATAATTTTCCCGGGAGGACTGCGCCTGGCGTAACGTATCTGATAGCGGCCAGGAGAAATGAAAAACTCATAAATATTTGTCTAATAAAGAATCTTAAGCTCTTCATAAGACTCTCCCCCCGGCATCGGAACAATCCGCTTTTCACCGTCGAACGGATCTCCTCCACTTCCACTGAATTGTTATGTGCCGTAATATCCTCGATACGGTCTTGATTACCCGTAATTGCGTATTGTGTATGAATCTTTCATCCTAGCGTCGTGCCACGTGTGAAAGTCATTCATTTTCATTGAATAACATTTACATGGAAAACGGTCCCGCGGATTTCAGGGATGGTCTGCGTTGTTACGGTATGCGGAGTGTGATTCTTCATGCGGAAGTAATTTAAAAATGTACAATGAAATGGACTCGTGCACTTAACACTATGACGGCCCCAACAATTTTGCAGATACTAATTGTGGCTGACCATTTTTGCAAGAGTCCATAAGTAACAGAATATTTTACATGATTCTCTTTATATTGAATATTCTACAGTGCCCGCTTTATCATTATCCGAATATGTATACCTTATCAGCGACAGAGATGTTTATTTATTTATTTTACAAGCGTTTCATTGAAATTAATAAAACCACGTCTACGTGACAGTGGCTGTTAAAGTCTGAACTATATAGCAATAAATTCACGTTTATGCAGGGTACTATACAGGTTTACGTATAAACTTTGCCAGTATGTTCTTCAGTTGAAAACAAGATTAAAATGTCATAACAAACACTCCATAAATGCTTTGTTAACCCTTTGGGGACGATGAACCCATTTATACGTTCTGAAAAATCGTTCACAGTGTGCTACGGGCCACCGTACTGGCCTGAGCACAGCTGTTTATTCTACGCTATGAATCTACATATTCGGATGAATTATTATCTCAGCGTGTCTTATTAAAATATTTATATTTTGTCATATATTTTGCAGTTACTAGAGCTCTGAAATAGCTTAAAAATTGACATTATATACAGTATATTTATGTACCATTGCAATGAAATATTGAGTTAAACGAGTACATGACCGTGAAAAATTTCAGCAAATGGTACACGTTTTTTCTTGAATGTTTCAGGGCTCCAGGGATTAAAAAGCACATAATGGTAGAATCCGAGTGTCATCTATGTATGAGTGGTATGTTAGTCAAAGCGTTAAAAGGCAACTTCGTACAAAAATTTAATATAGTATAAATACGAACATATTGTCGGTCGAACGTACATATACTCGATGGTTTTTTCAATTAAATTCTCGTGGAATCGAGGACTCATACAAAGAAATTTTATTTTGGACTTTCGATTTCTATTTGCCCGAGGAACCACCCACCCTTCGATCATTGCAACATCTGTACATCGTTTGTATATTGCTGATGGTTTCAACAGTCTTCTCGATCCTTCTAATCGACGATCCTCCGAATCACGATTTGTATTTCAATGGAATAATGCGAATGTTATGCGTTATCTCGTCCATTGCACTCACGACGTTTATATGTGCCAGGAGTTAATAGCGTTTTATTATCTTCCATCGGTGCGCAATTAATCGTGGAATTAGTTAGCTATTAAAATTTTCCTCGGCCTCCTTAATGACTGCTGAATCGTTGGGTGGAAACGGTGTAACAAATTTAATGCGCGTTTTCTCCGTTGTTTTCCTTTCTCACAGTCTTCGTTTCCCA
This sequence comes from Macropis europaea, assembly GCA_916610135.2. NCBI lineage: Eukaryota > Metazoa > Arthropoda > Insecta > Hymenoptera > Melittidae > Macropis > Macropis europaea. Next base: position 14,304,516 of record OU744345.1, on the reverse strand, counting down.
TAGCAGGGGGGAAAGATCGACATGATTCATCGATTTGCCAATTACAGGGAAAATTATATACCTCGCGCGTTACCTGTTACTAGAAACGGGGAACGTTTGCAACGAGAAAAGAACTTTTCATTCATGCCGTTGGAAACGATCGTGCGAGTATTATGAACATTTGCCAAGAATGAAATGAACAAATCGATTATAAGCGCACCCCCTGAGTTCACTCTTTTTATCCATTTAAGTTTGAAACTGGTAAACAAGCGAACGCAAGTATCGTGTCAAATAAAATATATAATTATCACGGACGTCATAAAAATGAATAATTATTATGAAAATCCCTGACGATATTTCTGGTAAACTATTTATAAGCAAACAAGTGGACAATTAATTCGATCATAGGTGCTTGATGTCTTTAACATTCTCATTTTTTAATTGTACGATTCTAAATATTAACTTCTCGTATTTCCTAAGGTTATCGCATCAAGGTACACATTATATTGAATGAAAAAATTGCTGGAATTATTAATGAAAGAAAATACATGATAGAAATAGACGAATAGGATGCAGTTGGACCATAAGATCGTGTTAAAAGTGGGACGTCGCGACGTTTTGCAGGTGTAGACATGACCTGGAACGGTGTCAAAGTATCTCTACTATAGTACATAGAATTATACCCCGTCAAAGCTTGATTTTGTACAGATTTGTCATAGTGTTTGATTTAGTTCATCCCGTATTATCTCAATTGGGTTCAAGTAAAATGATTGGGAGAGCCAGTGTACGATATGTATTTCATTATTATCTTGCAACTCCTCTAAACAATATTCCAAAATTTTGCGGTCATCTGAATAAAGTGTCATACTTCCAACAGAAATGGCAAATGTCCTGAGGCTTGTGAATGGACGTGTACATAATATTATCATAAAATAATCTTTAAAAATCGAGAAGGAAGCATTCTGTACAGATGTTTATACAACCTATTTCATTCTTAACACGTTGAATGCCGCAGTGGAAACAGTCACATCTAGTCAGACATGATATACTTTACTGTTTTTAATATAAATCGTAAAGGAAAAAGATGTTCGGGTATTTAGTCGCGTTTTTATGTTCCTAAATTAATGTTCCAAAATGAAAATTGCTCCGAATTGTGTAATAGTAAATAGTTCCTATTACCTGACTGATGGCACCGCACCACGCGCTGGCGCCTGATCGGCAGCGAATCTGTCAAGGTGAGCAGATTGCTTTTCTAAATTTTGGCCGGTTATTTTAAAAACACCCTGTACATCTTAGAAACTTGAGGTGAAATTCATCGAACGCGGAGACTCCTCCTCCGAACAGCAGACTCCGAAAGGTTTAAGCGAATTTATAGCGCGTGAAAGAAGCTCGGATGTCTCCGTAGTCGTTGGCTATAGCAAATTATGAACATTCCATAGCATAATTGCGTTTTTACACGGCCATAAAAGGTGCTTAGAGAGTGAAAAAGCCGGTGGCCAACGAGGAGAACCGGAATCACGGGGCGGTCGATCTTTTACGTATGCGATACAGGTTGGCAGACCGTGTTTTATTGTTATTTTATTAATCGATGCTGTCTGGTTATTGAGTAGGCAGTCGTTATATACACGCCCGCTCGTAGGTAGCAAATAAAACCATAGTGTGCAGTCAATGATCGGTTGCCTACGTGTACGCCTTTTGTCAGCGCGTTAAGCTAAACCGATTGTTCAGGTGCCGCGACGTACAAGGTGTTCCTAAAAAAGAACTGGTCAAAATTTAGGAGCACGGTAGAGTAGCCCGTATCCGAACTAATAAGCAGACAAATGTGGCCGTATAACAGAATTTTCGGATAATAGAACAATCAGTTTCTTTGTATTAAACTTCATTTATTCAAATAAAAATCAACAAAATTGACAGTTTGTTTCAATATTTAAGGATTCCATATTTTTCTTGGCTTCCAAATCACATAAGTTTTCACGAAACGGCTGTCTGGATAACAGAACATTCGGATAATAGAACGTTCGGATATTAGGAAATTACGATAATGGGGGTTTGGATACGGGAGGCTCTACTGTACATACACACAGGCACACGACAAGTTTTGCAACTCTGTTGATGACGAATAATCTGGAATGTTCAATATGTTACATGAGTTACTGTTAAAATGCAACGATATTTACACACAGGATACATGCAGTAAACACACAGTCACGTTATAGCGGGAAAGTGTTGTGCATTTTGACCTGCAGGTTTTTCAGAATACTTTTCAGAGACAAAAAAGGAGCTGTATCAGTCCGAGCAAAGCCTCCACAGTTTAAATACACAGCCATAAGATAAGCGAGATACATAAAGTTTTTTATATAGTTCACTTACACTTCAAGTACAGCTTATATAGCTTCTTTTCTTTCTCAGTGTAGTATATATTTTATCACTTTGTTTAACTTCCTTATTGACCACTAGACACTTGTAAAATCGTACTACGTATTGCCTATTTTTTGTTTGAATAAACCATCTAACAATCACTTATACTTACGTTATATGCGTGATCTATTTATAAACTTATCACATATTCATTCAGACTATCTTCGATAGGCTGCAGAAATGTTAATAAAGCGCTATAATAAATGCGTTGAAATGCACCGAAAATATATTTGAAAACAAAACGGATTTTTCTGTCAGCTTCCTTCTCAATTACTCTATAACTTTTCTGCAGATCAGGGTTAAGCTAAAAACTTTTGGATCTTACTACATAGTATCATAATAGGAGCTATAGCTTGTTGGGCAATACAGGCACAACACTTCCTGAAACGCTATCCTTTGGAGTGACCAAGGAACAGCAATAAACCTAAACCTAAACCTAAGCTTGGCGTAATAAACATCTGTACAAGGATTCACCTATAAGAATTACAAATCTAAAAAGAGCTGACGAAACGAAAGATTTTATTAAAATCCCATGTACCATTTGCACTCTTTAGTACACTATATGCTAGCAATGAATACTCATTATCCTCACACGTAATATAAAAAAAAAATCGTTTTATGATACCATATTTCCAACCAGCTCATATAATCGTGGTTCAACCGTATTACGAGCATTGGCTGGTGTGTCTTTAAGAGTCACTTCGAAATCGCGTTCTAATTTTTCGATCTTTCTCTTTCTCTTTCTCCTTCTGTCGCGCTCGGTTTTCTTTTCGTCCCGTTCACCGGAGGGCGATCGATAATGTTCGTAAACCGGGAAACGAGCCTTTCACAGAGGAAACCCCGTGCAGGCAAATAAAATGGATTTCAGGTAATTCATGTTTCCGGTATTGCCTCGATCCGGCGAACGGACGAGGTGAATTGCGACAGGGAAACGACTCGACGCCGAGCCTAGGAAAAATATCGATCGCGGGGCAATGAAAGTCCGCGTCCCATTGGCTGCCGATAATTAATCATCGTTTTAAGAAGAATTACGAGCACGGTTTAAGCCTGATTACGATCTGCCCAGCTAGAAATTAATAACTACCACTTCAATGTTATAATCCCCGCGTATGATTAACTCCACCGTATCAGAACGGTGGCGCGCCGAAGTTTCCGGACACTTTATTTTACAACCGTTTATCGAATATCGTGTGATCAATTCGGATTTACGAATAGATTGAAAAATGAGGGCAGGGTCGTAGATCTCGGCTTTATGGTCTCTGTGAATTATTTTTTAATTTGATATGATCTGCAATTCGAAGTAATTTTCCTGCTACCGAGCGGGGCTGAAAAATTTATCGCTCGAATATTTAGCAGGTCACTGTGTATTCGGTAGTAGAAAAAGTTTTGATTAAAGTTTAGAGGGATGTGGTTCACATTGACACGTTGAATGCCGTGGGGGTGACCGGCACCTCAAATTTAATTTAATTAAATAAGTATTGATTGTCACAAAATTTTGTGCAAACTTCATACTGAAACAATAATGTAGGAACAGAAGAACATGACTGAGTACTCAAATCTGTTTTTACTTTACGATTTATATAAAAAGTAGTAGATTATATCGTGTCTGATAAGGTATGGCTGTTTTTACTGTGGCACTCAACGTGTGAAAATACACAGAACGGGCTTAACAAGTAGGGATCTGAAAATTATGTTTCAGAGACATGCAGTGTGGTACACGCAACCGGAATAAGTCATAACCCTTTTCTGATTGCAATTAGAAGAAAATGTTACAGGAGAAAGCTGAATGGTTCAAAGAGGACTACATTTTCAGGACCATATTTTTTCACAAATGGAACGATACATGTGTATTTTACAATTTCACTGTTTTTTAAAATAAAAACGTATATATTTTCACGTACATCACACCCTTTCGTCATTCTGCTTAAAAACGTATTAAGGTAAAGTAATCGAGAGATATTTTAAATAAATGTGTTCATTAAAGGAGTTCAAACTTTGGAGCACGTCTACTGATAAATTGTTATATACTTTAAAGTGTCTCAAATTTCCGTTATATTTTCTTAAAAGAGTTTTGAATTCGTTGCGTACATTTACCTAAATCACCTTATTACTTAAAAATGATTTACAGTGACATATCTATTAAGTATTTCTTGTTCGTTTTGATGAATAATGGGACAGTAAAGAATAAAGTTCAGCACAAATTGTTCCGCACACCCTGTGTTTGTACATTTTCGTACTTCAATCTTGAGCCACAAAAATACGTCATCTTGTATTCTAATACTCACTCTTTATACACTTCGTACTTTTTGAACTTCTCTAATCTTCTACCCCTTTTTCAGGTTGTTCACTTTCTGACTTTCACTCTGTAACCCTTTGACAATTTAACTCTCTGACGCAGTGACTTTGACTGGAATGTTTACTCTCTCTTCAACTTCTCATTACTTCACCGCGACAACATGTGCGCACGTAGACGCGTGTATACATATATTCGAGGGTGAAAGCTGCATAAACAGCTGAAGTGAAGTTCTCGTTCGAGTCATTCATCTCATTGGTAATGATAATTCAAAAGGGTGAAATGTAAGAACACCAAGATGTACAGATATTAAAAAGTTCTAAAAGAGTATAATTAGAATTATTGTAAAAATTGCATCTGGTATAATGACATGAATATTTGGATTACCATAGAGAACACCTGTTGCTAATAATTTGGTAAATAAGATGCAGTTTTAGTGGAAAAATATATTATGATGGTGCTGGTCACATTAGAAACTGGTTGTACTTATTAAGCACACTATCTAGTTTGGTAGCTTGACAGCTTTTTAGCTGACAAAAATTCAGCGACATTAATTGGTTGAAGTCAATCTGAAACGATTAGTCTTAAACCTTTATGCCCTGATGGTACTTTGTAGTACCACTGATATTAAAATCCTGCCGTGAACTTAATGTGCTTAAAACTCGTCTAAGACTTATAAATACCGCTTCTTCGAAGTTCTCTGAGATGCTATGAAATTATGCCAGCACTCAGAGACACCATATTTACTATTTAGTTACACAGAGATATGTTTCATGATATGTACGTGGTAACGGTTCGTTTGTTTCTAGGTTGTTATATATTGTTGTCTATTCGAAGGCATTTGCTGCTATAATTAATTTTTGCAGGATAGCAATTCTTGTGTACGTTCTATACAGGACGTTTCACAGCAGGTAGTAAATATTTTAGGGGTGATTCTACAAGAATCAAATTATGATTTCATCAATTACTTTTTCAATATAAGAAAAAGAAATATTCTAAAGACGTATTTATACTAAGAAAATGTGTTATCTGAACAGTTTCCAAATATCTATAATTCAGGACCGAAAGGGTTAAGATACACAAGCAATCCTAAATTTCAACCGCTGTGTTCGGAAGACTCGAAGACCGGAATCACGCGATCGCAGGGCATAATAAATTTGATTGTTCGCGATTAGCCGCAATTTTCAGTGTTCGATTTCAATCGACCGATTCGTTACACGGTATCGACGCTGAAATACATCTCGGTCCGGACAATTACGAGCTTTCTCTCCGCGGTACGCTTCTCCCGGATAGACGCGTAAAATTATGATGAATCGGCCTCATTATGCCGCCCCATTGAAAGTCGCCCCGACGTGTAAGTAGACAAAAGAGGAATTCGTTTCTCCGCGAATTTCCATATCGCGAGCAGCACGCTTATGATTTACCGGTCATGATTTATCGACCGGCCGCTGCTTACAATCCTTCAAAGCGTATTTACATAATCCATTCTCTGCACCGGCTACGACACACAATGGCCGACGCGAATATTACAAAGTGGAACATTGTAGCAAACGATTCACAGTAAAAGGGCGCGATATATATCCTTTTTTTCGATATGTAGGCGCATGCGGTGATTTGAGCCAGAGATGGCCATCCGGAGCGACGCCTGGCTCTGCCCTACCTCCACTTTACGTCCATTCCCCTCGCGTTGTAAGAAAGCAGAGATGTAATTTCTAGATGAAACTGATGTCATGTATAAAAAAGAATTATTCTTATTACGTCCCTGTTTCTTGAAAAGTCGTGCTTACTAACAATCACCGATGTTTTCGACGTCATGCCCAAACCACAACCTACGCGAGGGGAATGGACGCAGAGTGGGGGTAGGCTGGAGCCAGGCCTTGCTCCAGATGGCCATCTCTGACCTGAGCTACAGAGAAATGCCTGGAAACCTGATTTCCTTATCCTCCGACAAGAAAATTCCTCGAATCCTTACTCACCGATTGGAACGAAACTGTTGGTGAAAAAAATGTCACGTTGGCGTTTGGGTAACATTATCATACTGAAAACTTGTTGCACGTTTCAGTCACTACATATTCAGGTAGTGGCTCGACAATGTTTTATTTGACAAACGATTCAGTGATACCAACACGTTGCAATAGACTTAAAATATTAGGTCGTTCGATAAGTAATGCCGTTTTTATCTTGTTCATATTTAACGTATTCTGACCGCTTTGCATAATTCATAATTTTATTTTATATAATCGTGTATGATGAGGGAGGTGATTACATTATTAATTAACAACAAATCCTTTAGGTAAGTTTCGTGATTTGAAATCAATTTACAGATACGACATTACTTATCGAACGACCTAATAAATCCTCCCGAAACTGTAGAAATTCGTTGAAAATCAAGCTGAAAGACTGTTACACCAGAGTAACAAGGACGCCAAAATGGACATTCGACGTATCAATTATGAAAAATCCGTGCGATTGTTAAACCATTTACGCTCGAAGTTACATTTAAAACCGACGTAATTTATGGAATGATCTGATAAAACATGTATCCGTTTACAATGTTCGAAAACCTCATAAACTTTCCGGGGCACCGAACAGAATGACCGCAGACCGTGTGTCCGCGTACGAACGGTTCTACAGTACTTATGAAAACATTTCAGAGCATGCCTGTGTGAGTTCCATCGGGCAGTGAAGTCGTACGGTCCTAAACTATCCTGTATTATCAATTATTCACCGTGCCGCCGTAAGTAATTCGCAAACAAATTCTTTAATGGCCGTGTGTTCAGCGCGGGGCTGTCTGAAACGAAGCCATAAAGATACTTTGTGTGCCGTGGATAGCGGCCATAAATTGACCGCGGTTTCTCCGCGGTACGATTACGGAAACGTCCCGCGGAAAAATTATCCGGTAGCGGCGCGCGAAAAAATTCCGTGGCGTGCTTTTAACTTAAACGCGGCAATTACGAGCCGGCGGACAGTGACATAAACACAAAACGCTATCGTTCGAATCGATAAATTACACGTAAATGCGTGCACGCCGTGGAACCACCGGCGCACCGTACGAATGGCCGAGAAATTGCCAGCTGAACACGCGTTAGAACTTTCGATGAACAGGCGTACGCGGTATCCGAGTCGCAATCGTTAACTCCAATTTCCTCCGGCAGTGGTACGAACAGTAAATAGCCCCGCCATTTACTCGCTATGAATTAGAAACACCGTGTGTCGGCCTCTCGGCCACTCGGGACGCGATCTATGCCTCCCCAGACCACCGTTGCTTCGTATCGCGAAATTACAGACGACTCTGTTTTATCACGATCTTTCTCCTTGCGCTGCGACGTCCTTTGCTGTGTGCAAAAGAGTGCGTTCGTACTGACAATGAGGGATAATTTTGGTTTTTATTCTGGTGGATCGTATCGATTTTTCCAGTGCAGATTTTTTCCAAAGATTTGTCCAATGTAGAGGTCTTATTGATCTGATGTTTTGGGTGAAGTTAGTAAAAATTGATGAAGTACATTTGAAGGGTAAGGGGAAGAAACAGGGTATGTCCATTTTTATTCTGCAGTGTTCACCTTGAAAGAAAAATTAAAATAATGTAAAACAATTATATTTTCGCTCATTTTTCTCGGTCGCGTGATTAGAGTATAACTTCGTGTCATGAACAATGCAGTTACATTCATTGAACCTTGTTTCTTTACTGATGCACTAAAGTGTTCAAAATTGGTTTTTTCAATGAAGCTGTTTTGTGACATTCCTTGTTTTTCCCTTATCCCTTCATTTGTTTCTGTCATACTTTGTTAGTGCTCAAATAAATACAGTTAATTTATTATTAACTGCTGTTAACACTTAGACTGTCACGCTTTATCAGCTGAAAGTGACAAACTTTCTAAATTTCTATACAAAATGAATATAATTTCGAATTCTACCCACTTTCAACAATAATATTAGAAACTTTCACCATTTTTTCACTGATTCTATTAGATCTTATTCGATGTATTTTTTATGCTATACATGATAAGATAAGTGATGATTCAATCTAACAATAAATGTCACCCACATATGAGTAATATGGCGAGGAAAGTGTTAATTCGTTGGTAGACCTGTCCCTATCCATAAAGGGATCACTTAAACTAACATATTCTAATAAAATTGCAAATTATTACTGGTCATAGTAATATTAGGTACCCCAGTAAGTTCATGCGGTTTTCGAAGACTAGAAATGGATACTTTTCGTATTTTCAGTTAGATAAATAATTACCGTCGAATTCAATAATTTTTTTTCTATCGTGACGGAAGCTTGTAAATTTTACCTTCATGAAAATTTGAATATTTTAATTCGAAAAACTGTGTGGTGGTGGTTGTTACATCATGATCGGTTTGAAAATTTCTTGACACACTTGATAGGCAAATTTTTTTCTATTTGTTTCGAAGGTAGAGGAAAATGTATAAACCCTTATGTTAATAATGGCGTAAGTCATTTTTCCGGAAAAATGAGTACAAGCTGTTTTGGTTGCAAACAGATATGATCTTTTTATTTGGAAAGAATTTATTGTAAATACCTCTGAAAATTGATTGTAAATTGGCTTGATGGAAGATTAGATATTAACCAGCATTGCAAATATACTTATTTTGAAAGGGGCGTAAGTTAATTTTAGATAGATTACATTAGGTATAGAATTTTGGTACGTCGAAGGGTATCAGATTTACGAGGTACAGACAAGTTGGCAATATTAAATGTAGAGAAAGCAATTACAGAAGTATCCAAAGATTTAATAATTGCTACTTCTATCCTTAATGACGAATAACCTTAAACGTTAAATGTTACATGCATTACTTATATTATATGATTTGTTTATGAATTTATCAAGCATACATACCATAAATCGGTATGTATTTAGTTTCAATAAAATATAAATTATAAAAACAGTTTAAGCCCCTTCACTGGTATTAAAGAAGGCTGATTTGATAACATCTGTAGAAAAATATTCATAATGACGATAATTACAAGTGCTCCAGATAACAGACACGAAATAAGTTTCTCCACATTAAGCAATAACACCGTATAGTTCTTGACTAACACTAACGCTAACACAGCGTGCAATATTTGTTATGTGTATAATTTCAACATTCTGACATATTCGTAGACTGTAATATTTTACAATGAATTATATTCCTCATTTGATTCCAATCTATACATTTTTTACCCAGAAGTTCCGTATAAAATTGTTTTCGAGTTACCTAAAATTTATGACAAATAATGTTTTAACTGTTGATTGTTCGTACTAAAATGTCAAGTCTACTATTTTACAATATTTTAACCCTCGAATCGTTCAAATAAACATGCCCGCCTACTTTTTTATCCTTTTATTTCGAAGTATGCTGTTAAAAAAAAACACACGCACACACATGTATGCACAGACAGGAATAGTTACACAGGTTTCGGGAACATTAAAACGGCGTTTTATAGTTTATGAGCCGTTAGGCGGTTTTCGATCTCAGAGCAATTTGCTGAAAGCTCTGTGCCGCGTGAGAGAGAAAGGCGTGGACCCTGTGTAAACAGCCGGCACGATCGAACAATAAACAAATTATTTTACAACCTGGTGATTTCATTATTTAGCAATATCGCGGCCCGTTAACCGCTGTCTGAACATCGCGAACATCTGCGCATGTTATCTAGAAAATGGACATCCTCTCTATGCAGTATCGTGCGCGCGAAACGACTCGACGATTTCTCGTTTGCGACTCTCCCAATTTTTTGTTATTGCACTTTGTTGCTAATATTCTCGGTTCTCAGTCAAATATTTTCCTCGAATAAATTTTACTGCTCGATTGACCTCTTCAGGGATGAATTTATGAACAGGTTCACTTGTAGTTAAATAGCTACTGATTCTTTTAAAATTATTAATAGAATTAATATTCTAATAATAATGTGAGGAAACAAGTTTACAATTAAATAGTTATATGTTTTTCTCCTTTGTGAATTAGTATGACAGTTTTCATTGACACACAACACCTTAAATAAAAAAAAAAATTATTTATTCCAATATAAATTGATGGCTATTGAATATTCAACGAAAATTTGAGTATTGAAAAGAAAGATAGAAATCTCTGAGGAATATAATGCACACGTATCTGTGTTATGATCGGGCATTATATCTGGGTTAATAATATTCATTTAATGTACATTTGAAGATAAAATTATTTGCAACACGACCTGATATATTGTGTCTGATCAAGCATGTCAGATTTCACTGTGTAAATCAGCGTATTAATATCGCAAAAATTATATAACTGAATATTAATTCATAGCTCCTAAACAGTAAAATAAATCCTTTTCTAAATTGAAAAATTCCTGAAAGACATAATGTATACGTATTTTGCGATTAGGTATTAAATCCGCCTTAACAATATTGGAATTAAAAACAACTATGCGTACACCATGTCTCTAGTACCCCCGAAGGGGTTAAAGTTTCTACGACCTAACGAGACGTGGAATTATACGAGATGCGATGAAATCAGCTGAGCCCGATGAATAAGATCGGAATGGGAAACCTAGAAGATCGTAGCTTTGATAGAAACCGCAGAAAAATACGAGTCTATCGCGTGTCGAAAGCTCAGGGAGGTGCCCCGAGGCTTATCTCTGAAATTGCTGCCATTGGTTACAATCGTGGATCACGATCGTTCGTGTCCGCGGTAATAAAAAGGACTATTTACATTTATAATTCATCCAGAGAAAAAAAGTGCAATCTGAAAAGTTATCGTGATAAACGTTTCACCTGGCGAATTATTCCCAGAACGAAATGGATGAAAGGAAAAAAAAATGTACGAAGGATACGGAAGGCAATAAGTTCTTTTAGTGCCGCAATTTCACGGTGCTGATAAAATTCCAATACTTTCGCTAAAAATAGTGCATTTGTATTTTTACACGAACAACCGACAGTTACACAAATAATTTGTTACTGACAATCTACTCTTAATTCTTGTGTTAGAAATAATCGTAACGTTTATGAAAAAGTTCAAGTTATAACATTTTTTAAGGATACTAAGATATTTCATATTTTGTAATCGTGATTTAGCGAAGGGACAAAAACACTCTAAGGACTAAAAACGAGTGAAAGAGAGGTTTATTGTATTATTTGTATTTGTACTGTTTTAAGAAATGAGGTCGTTGCAAAAAATTGCTTCTGAATTTTATTATACGTATAGTCCAGCAGTTGGTAATATAGGGGCACAAAAAGTGAGTCCTTCATAGTCTAGGTTGTGTAACAAAATTTTGCTCGATGTCGTGCTATTTTAAGACTTCGAACAGCAACGAAAATCATGATACAAATAAATATTTCAGGTAGAATTTAAATTGTTTCAGAAAACAACAAAGATGCAATGAAAAGTTTTCTCTTTCACATTTTCCTGTAATTTTTTAAATCAATGCAAAATATTTTTTAGCCAGGTAATAATATGACCTTGAAACGTTCTTTGAAACCACTTGAATTATGCGTGGAACATTTTCTCGTATTGTTAAAAATAAAAGAGACGACTAGATATTCATTTCCTTTATATTATTGCTGTACCATGGAAATTTGCGAACAATTATAACATTACAAAGACTTTCTGAGTTATGTAATTAAATTCAGCCTGATATGCGGGTCAGTAGTAAATTCCATGGCAACTCCACTTCTTAACACTCTGATGGCTGCTGTCACGTACACGTGGTTTCATCTGTTCGAATAACACTTACGTAACACATATTAGAATTAAAATATGAAATCCTATCAAATCCACCGCACTCACCAGACCTTTCCCAACAGATTATTATCTCCTCCGCCATTTACAACTGTTTCTAAAGGATAAAATATTCCGTACTCGAGAAGCGGTAATCACAGCGTTCGAAGAGTTTATCGAATGAAAAACCATTAATTTTTATAAAAATCGCATATATCAGTCGTTATCCCATTAGGAATGTGCCATGAATGCTAACGATCTGTATTTTGAATAAATAAAGATTATTGTCTTAAAAATACATCCCTTTCTATTCGACTTGCAAGAACGGCAATTTTATATGGCACAACCCAATACATCGCCCGGAAAACATTTTTAAATATGTTACTGGGCTTTTATTATTGTATTTTTTTCCAGTATTTTAAGTGTTGTTTATTATTATTGACAACATACTTTAAGAAATTTTTGTTAGCGTTAAGAGTGAATGGGGAGCGGAGCTGTGAAAGCCCCTGGAACATCTAGAACCATATTATTGTAAATCTGTGTATATATATTGTTAAGGATCAATAACCAATCATTATTATAATTTTTAAATATCTCAAGCTAACGTTAAGTCTGATGAGGAATTTCCGTTTAACCGACTGAATAATTCCTAATTATGTACGGTAATTTTTCATGTTCACCCCGTTACGAGCGCACCATGGAATTGTTTCGTCTCACGCAGCGAACGTTTAACGATCTATTTGTCGTTTACGGTGCGGCCGAACATAAAATATCGATCCCGTTATTAGATCGGTGTGATTCGAGTAGCCGGAGAACAGGCGTCCCGATGATATACACACGACAAGCGGTAATTTATTCGGCGCGCCATTCTATTCTGCACGAAAAACTTGCTTTCTCTCATTTTACCACCCCGAGCGCCGATTTTTCTCCTCGCCGGTTATGACAGCACCTGTAGCCACGTTGTAACGCGTCCAGGCGGATAGAAACGGGTCCGGTTTCTCGGTGAAAAATCGACCGACAACATAGTGACACGTTTTAATTGATACGTTTCTGAACGTCGATATTTATCCGCGGATTATTGTCCGTTGTCGGGGAATAAATAACCCGGGTAAAGTTTATCGGCCGTGATAACAGCGTTCCGTTTGATTTAGAGATCGAATCGGCGATCTGTTGCACGCAGCGTACAGGGCGCTCCTGAATGCAAGGACGCTAGCTTCGGATCTGATAAGACAAGTAATACTTGCGATTACATCTTGCGATTGCATATTGTACGTCTTCATGAAACCTGAAGATTCATTTGAAACACGATTTTTCGAAATCGGTATGCCGCGAGCTAATGCGATTTGACTGCGACGTAGGATGTTTGCAGGAGTGCTGTTGCGTTGAAGAAATATTAATAAATTGATGTCTGGAAATTAACTGAGATTGTAATGTTTGGTAGGGTGAGATTTGCTATTGGAAATTTTTTTCTGTTAATTAGGAAGTACCCTCGTCTGCCTTCATCGATCAAAGATGAATACGATATTACGGTTTCATGTTCGAGGGAATAGTAAGTGAAAAGTGACGATACATGTCAGACGTAGATTTTCTCTTCGCGAATTTTTCAGTGTCTCAATGAAAATAAATATTTTAGTGAACTTTGTGCGTTTAAGAAATACGTGTTGTGTTCAAGTGTAATAAGAAGTAAGAGTTTTATTGTAATTAATAAACAATTTGTATGTTTTAATTAGAATGTGCCCTTATGTGCCTCCCGCCCAAGGGAGCGTGCCCAAGTGTGCTTAGAAACGCTTTTTAAAATGATATGTAATAATGATTAAATACAATGTATTTATTAACAGCAAAATACAGAATGAATATTACATTAAAACTGTGGTTAGAGTAATAATGGAACAGTTAATCCCTTGACATAATATAATTATAATCACTTTTAGTAACAAAAGGTTAACCCTCATAGGACCCCGCTCTAAAACTTACGTTAAAAACTGTACAGGGGGCAGAGTTACCCCATTTTTAGTGCATTTCTGGGCTAAAGAATATGTACGTAAATATATTTAAAGAAATAGACAAATTACAACACTGAAAAGCAAAATTTATTCATTACACTTGTTACAAATAATTTTATTTTGCGAATATTTGAAAACGGGAAATTCTAAAATTATTACAAAAAAATATGTTTTGGGGTACACTTGTACCCCTCACGGTCCTATGAGGATTAACTACGTCAGTTATTGTCAAGTAATCCAAGAAACTCGATAAAAATTCTTATAAAATTACCTAAAAGAGACAGCGCGCTTATTTAGCCCGTATCCATCCCTCATTTTCCCAAATGAATTTGTCCCTTGGAGTCAAGTTGATACAATGCTAAAGAATCAATATAATAAAAAGAACAACGTAACTTGATCACCTTGAATATCTTACTTGTTTTTGATGATAGGAAAAAAAGTGTTAAAGGAAAACCTGATTTTTTCGAAGCAACAAAAATTATGGCAGGCAAAAAATTGTTCTTAAGGCCATGTTTTACGAGATTTCAAAGTCATCGATGGTTTTTTTTAACTGGGAGTGCATATTCTTATCACCCCGGTGTGATAGCCGCGGTCAAGACCAATACATGTACATATATGTAAAATCTCATTAAATTTTTGTCTTATCAGAGGAAAATCTCGTAAAATCTCATCATGGATCTGCACCTTTCCCCTGCACCCTTCACTTGTCTCTGTTATACCGTTGTCACGGACGCGGACACCCTGTAGAATCGTGCGGCTACCGTAGAACGCGAAACACGGTGCAACAGAAGTAAATTTTTTCGCGTTGCGAACGTAAGACGGTGACCACCGGGTGTGCAAGGTGGAATAGATAAATTCGTTTCGTCATGCTCGTTACGTAACGTTTACGGTGTGTGTCCACCGGTGCGGCATTCAGCTCGCGCCTCGGCCTCGCGCAAAATCTCTCCTCGTCGCCCGTAAAAACTTAACTGGCATTTATATTTTACGTTTACGAGCTGAAATTGCGCCGGTCCGCCTTATATACCTCCGCGTGCATATTAAACTGGTTCGACGCCCCGACGCGCGATTATACCACCGAAATAGTCGATCCGTTAATGAGCCGCAACACCCGGAACCTTCTCACTTTAGACGCTCTAAAACATGGGAGCTTTAGGAACTTTCGCGTGTTTTATCTGATTGTGTCGCCTTTTTATTAATCATGTTTTTATTTTGAACCCCTCAGGGATCGGAGCACTGCAGGCTTCAGCAAATGTTTATTTGACATTAAAATAAGGAATAGCAATTTGAAATATAATAATATTTCCGTCCGTTATTTTCAATACTGTTATTTGTGAATATAGAGAAAATCGATTTATTTGAAATAATAGCAATTTCAAATAATGAATGATTTCATCCTTGGTAAAGGAAATAATCGTCGGTATAATACAACTGAAAGGTTTTATTTCAAGAAATTTTTACAACAATTTGCTGTAAGCAAAATTCTCTCCTCAATAAGTTCAGCGGTAAGTGATTTTTGTCTCCAAGACTGTTAGCGAAGACATTCAAAGACACCGAGCATGAAACTATAATATGAGAAAAGTAACCACGGTATTATTGAAGTACACCAGTTCAACTACTGAATAAGTATTTCACTATTTTATTATTTTAGATGCAAGATAATTATTTTCAAAATTATTTCAAAAAATAAAATAATGCAATTGTATTTCCAAAACGAAATAGTTATTAATTAAAATAAAGGGTTGAACTGGTATACAAACGATAAAGGTAATTAAGACCATCGAATAAGCCTATAGAATTAAAAGTAAGCATTATAAATATTCTGAGAGCTCATGTTACGGGATAAAAAACCGCATCTCATCTAAACACACAATGCAATCTTTAAACTCTATTTCCTCGAGGACGTAGCGTCAGGTAAAAAACTTATTCTGCACTTTGCACAACGAAACACCCCCTGCTGTGTTGTACAACAATTTTGCTGTCACTCAAAGGAATTATTTATTATAGCTCTTTAAGGACTGGAGAAACGATAACAACTGCAAAAAAATATTGCTCTGAATTCCAAACAATGCATGCGAAATGAAAAAGAAATGTAGGCGGTATTAGTGAATCAGAAAGGTGTGATTCTTCTGCATGACAACGCTACACCTTACGTTGCACGAATGACGTTGCAAAGATTGCATGAGTTACAATATTAAGTTCGGGCCTTTCCCTAACCGATTCTCATTTATTCAGAAACTTCGAACGATTCACAAGTAAAGCGGTTATAATAACTGCTCGCGAAACATTCATATCATCATGATTCTATTTTTTTGTACTAACAAGTTATACAAGTGAACTTATTAAATGTTGCAGAATTGTGCAAATAATTTAATCGAACGGAACGATCTCTATAAGGAGAATGTCGCGATTTCTGGTTCGCGAACAGAAAATTGCTCGCGTTAATTAAACGTATTAAAAGCTATATCGTATATGCTAATGGTCAGGCGTGAAAAAGAAGGAAATACACGGAGTGGCAAGGAAGCAGTGAGTCTGATGAAAATAAAAAATATTGGTGCACAGGATAACATATAATTTAATGATTTTATTCAAAATAGTTCCGATAGAATTCTGTACAGTGGCGTGCAAATGTTACCGGACTCTTGATTTTCCAGTGCTTTACAAAGTATCTGGTTAATTCTGATTTATAAATAATTCTAAAATTTAAGTTCGATTAAGTCGTACAAAAGAATATACGTTTTAAAAGATGGTGGAACTGTGAAGTACACATTCATCGTTTCACGTGTGAAGAAAATACGGTCATGAATATGTAGTCTTCCTTGAACCAATCACCGTGCCCTCTAAGCATTTTTTTAATTACAATTAGGATTCGTTCCATTTGCGTGTGTCACCCTGTGTACAATGCGTTGGCACAAAAACAAATAAAAAATTGTGTTCAGAATTGAAGAATACTACGAGATTATAAAATAGTATTTTTAAACGATGAATATACATAATATGAATCAGAACTATATTAATGAAGTTTTGCAGTTACGATAAAGCGGCCGGATACTCTTGTCACAGACTGTATTTCCCGAAAAATGATTTCATTCCATACCGCATCGCGTATCTTCCATCCAGCTGAAAGTTTCTGACCGCTGATAGCTATTTTCTCAAATTTAATTTACGTAATTCTCGCTGGAGGATTATTAATGTACCATCGGTACCAAAAATCCGCCGATGATTTACTCGCGCGATACACGTGACCTGACTCTTCATACATTAGTGGCCGACAAGCACACACCGCGGAGCCAGTTGCCTTTTTATTTACCCGCTGGATCTTACGTTGCACGGAGTCGTTGATTTTTCTTCGACGCCGGATATGATGCTTGTCAGAGACGGGGAAATTAATTAATTATCGCCCTGTGATTAATCTATGCGCGAACACGTTGTTATTTCGTGTCACAGCGGGATATCTATTTCGGTGCAGCCGAGAAGCGGCTCGTTCCCGTGCAACCCGGCAAGAATTATGGCGCAAAGTGTCGCCCGACGAAGCCGGAGACACACGAAGTCGCACAGAATCTGGAAAATATCTTGTTTGAATCCGCACGCGCTTTTCATTCGTTCGATTTCATATTCGACGGGACAGTCCTAAGTGAAAACCGACGATAAATGTCAGACGCGGAGTTTCTCTTCGGCAAAATAAATACGACAGCGATCGTTATTCATTTAAGAAATATCTGAGATGTTCAATAAGTAATAAGAATTTAATTATTCATCAATAATGACGTATTTTTTAGTACAGAGTGAGCTACTGCTAATAGATGCGTTTAATTCTAGTATTTTTAGTGACAGAGAAAAATATGTCGGATGAAAGTTGCTGACAAGTGAGTTTTGACACGTTGATTATCACAGTGAAAACAGTCATCGCTAGTTAGACATGATATGCATTTCTCTGTTCTATATAAATCGTAAAGGAAGAAGTGTTCATTGTTAGTGTAGTTTAGTTAACACCTTTACTATTATTCATATAAATCGTAAAGACAAGGAAAATTTGAGTACTCAACGTGTTCTTCTGTTCCTACTTATTGTTTCTGTATGAACTTTGCTCAGAATCTTATGACAATCATTAATTGTTTAATTGAATTAAATTTGAGGTACTGGTCACCGGTGACCCCCACGGTATTCAGTATTGTACATGCGGACGTACATTAAATTGCAATGTTAAATTCACTTGGAATATAATAAAAATCAATAGTTAGTTAATTAAAACAGATTTGAGGGGACAGTCCCTGGTAACTCCCATGGCAGTTAACGTGTTAATGGGACCATTCCTCATTGTCAGTAAGATTACTTTGATTGTAATTCTGCAGATGAAGGACATTTCAGGATCTTCAACATTTTTTTTAACAGAATGATATATTTGTCCACTTACCTAATAAGGCAGCATTTTAATAGAAAATTATGATCTATGCGATAAGACTACCTGAGGTCATGCAAGGTTAGTTATGAAGGAACGTGTCTGATTTCAGCGATGAAACATCTCATATTTCAAAGTACACGCATTCATTCGTTCGACTTCATGTTCGAGAGGACAGTCGTAAGTGAAAAATGACGATAAATGTCAGACGTGGATTTTTGTAATAGAGTCGCGCTATCTGTCTCCGACTTCTCTTATTAACGCAACGTAGCTGACATATAATATCCACGTATACCTATATAATTTACACAACTTCCACAAAATACATAAGTATACTTCTGCATAGTGAATCTCTTAACCTACTAAGGGAGAGACATTTACAACAGGCCTTCCAAATTTTTATTTTTCGTAACAAAAAGAAATATTTTCAAATAAATGTTGCTTATAATATTATTTTTAATTATATTATTGTTTTCTGTTCATTCTTAAACCAAGAATATTGTACTGGAAACATTTATTCCATCGCACGAATATTAAATGCCTTATCACTTATACCTCTCTCATTATTACTACTAGGAAAATATTATTGTGTGTATTTTGACTAAGAATTTAATGCCTATTATTATAATAATATATAATTTAAAAATTAATATTTTCCCCGCTTAAGAGGTAAAACAACTAAATACTAGTATTATTGTTTATCGACTGCGATCGTATTTCATTGTGTTCCTTTTGCTCTTAAATAAATACTATAAGTCTTTTGAATTTATTATTCAACAATACAATACCTGAAAGATATTAAAATTCATGGTGCAGTATAACACTATTCTGATTAACTTCGTTATATTTTTATGTAAGAACATAGTTATACATATTTCCGAAATTATTTAAAACAGACATTTATTGTTAACATGTATAGCTCACTATCTTGGCCAGAATAAATGTTCCTATGAAAATTGTGCTCCCAACTAAATACGTATGTAAATTTGAATGTAATGCAATAAACATTTCCAGTACTGTACTTGCAACACGTGTCAGATCTGGATCTGTATCCTAACGCTCGCAACCAACGGAAATCTCCCCCCGAAGAAATAAACAAATAAATAAGAATTCTCATTACTCATCGAACATCTCACGCACTAAATTGACTTCACCGTTACGTTCGTCGCTTTCTCAACCCGCTCTTCGTTTCTTTTTTCGTTTCAGGTAAGGTGAAACTACACACAATGCGAGGTTCTTAGCCGAGAACAACACCACGGTTCCACGGAGGACCATTTATGGGGTTGTCCATTACCGGTAGCAGGTGACTGTCACGCGGCCACCTCAATGACTATCCATCAGCCTCTTGGAGATATGTGGGTCAGCCATAGAGTTAATCCTCGATGATCGCGGGCCGTGATAAATTAAGCACAAAGTTATTGCGGCCACCTTTGACACTCTGCTCCTTGTTCCAGCCGATTAACGCTACGTGAAATTAAAGTTGGAGAGAGTCCCGGAGAACGTTCGGTCGAATTCGATTCCTTTCTAACGTGTTACACGTCCGGAGGTGAAGTTTAAGCGAAGTTAGTCAGCGAACGATCGAAGCGTTCCGCTGCGTGTGATTGATAACTCGAGGTGGATATGTGGCAATTTTATTAATGAATATGTCGCGCACCCGAAGAGTAATAAGCATTCGTAACGGGCGTTCGGATCGTACGTATAACACAGTATGGTCGAAGGATAATTATGTACGTTTTTACAAGCTGTTACATGTACGATGGTGTTCGAAATGAAAAATCGGCGCGATCGTACCCTTCGCGGTTAATTCCTCGGCTGTTGGATCATTTGCATTTCACGGTCATATTTTACGAGTTTTCATGTGTTTTCTGCCACGCAGCCTCCGGCGAAGATCAAAATAATCCTCGGGCGTCCGCGTGGTGGTAAAAAAGTTAGTGCGCGTCGGGAAAATTAATATTTTATTGCGTTACGAACCTGATGCGACTGTCGCGCGGAACAGTGCGAACTGATAAAAACTGGTGTCGGAAATACTATTATTATTTTATTGTTTATTAATTAATACTGGCAAAATGAATTTGGTTTGCAAATATTATTGACTGCATACATTCCATTGCACACTTAATATCCATCACTCGTTCTGCCCTATATAAAACACGTATGTAATGTTCAGTTTTAAGTGTTCGTAAATGAAAAGACAGTTATCAATTATACTAAATACTGTTAGTAGAAAAGGGAATATTACTGCACGAGAATATATATTCACAAAAATAAAAAGAATATTTAGTTCAAGCAGGCTACACATGAACTGATTTCGTTGAAAGGACAATTTTCTGTTTCAAATTGCGCGGTATTAACTAACTTTTAGAATTATCATAATTTTTCAGTTTTGAGTTATCGATTAGAGGTGTATATACTTACCTGTTTATATAATTTTATAAAAAGGATGAAGATTAAGAGTCTTCTAAAACTTACTTCAAATATGTATCATAATTAATTGTAAAGAAGCCAATTGTATTATTGAAAAAGAAAATTGGCGTTATACAGAACTGCTATACTGAAGTTGCAGGATTACAGTTTAAGGATTATCACAGGCCCTTAAATAATTGCTTCATATTATTTGTAACCCTGTGTATGTACCAACACGTTGACTATAGTGAAGAATACAGTTAAATGATTTCCATTGTTAAATGATACACTTGAAACTATACATTGTTACTGTACTATAATAATTTACATAGATTCTAAAATTACATGAAGCTTCAAAATTCTCATTTGGCTGGTGCTGAAGTTTCATCGTATGTCTCCAATAAAATGGACGTCAAAATTGTACAGTCTCAAAATAAATTTTACTAGCAATAAAAAGCAACAAAAGAAAATACAACAACAATTCACAACGAAGTATATCACAAAATATTCTAATAAATCTAACTTTATTAAAAATAGATCACTGTAAAAAAACGACAAACTTCTTGCAGCACCCTCGTAAATTAAAATCAATGTAACATGTCCATCATCAATAACCTCCACGACACCCAACATAATCATCTTTTACTAGAAACACATTC
The DNA here is from genome assembly GCA_916610135.2 of Macropis europaea. Lineage (NCBI taxonomy): Eukaryota > Metazoa > Arthropoda > Insecta > Hymenoptera > Melittidae > Macropis > Macropis europaea. The sequence goes on along the minus strand of OU744345.1, from coordinate 14,282,658 downwards.
TCCCTGATTCTACCCTAATAATAAAAATTCCTCAACAACCCGAAAAATTATAAATTCAGCCCAGCAGACGATCATGAGAGGACAGAAAAAATCCCAGCTATCCGAGACGTGTCCGTGCACCGTCCAGTTATTCAACAAGATCCAAAGAGTATCGGATTTTCTCGATAACCTCGGAAATTCTCGCGAAACGGTCGGTGTTGGAGCAAGGTCCGAACATCTTCATCGTTGGAGCGTGCTGGAGGATCAGCAAGCAGAATAACCGCGAGATCGGTATCAGAGGCTGCCGCGCATTCCAGCGGGCTGTTACAAGCGTTGGGACATCGGAAACGCCGCCTTTTAACCCGACTTTACACTCGCTGGAATCCGTCCAGCAACGAACGGAGCAAACGGCCGCGTCAGGAATACGGAATCCGTCGTTTCGTTCTCTATCCTGCCGTTAAACCGCGACGGAGGCTCGTCTTTCTAATGGCAGCGCGACGAGAGGCGTGCATGGACCGAGGTGGATGCTCGAATTAAGAGCGAGAACGCCAGTTAACGAGCACAAAAACTCTGCAGACGCTTTGAAGGCGAGCCTCTGCCCTTTGTACTTTCGTTTCAGCACGGTACTTTTGCTCGTTTGTTTTGCCACACGATTATGTATCTTCCACGTTGCGACGCAATGACAGAGACCGCAATTGTAAACTGAGATTTGTGGACGGTCGAATAGCACGTTGCTAACAATCCAAACAGGGGATGTATAAGAAAAGACCAGTGTTTGTTGGGGTAAAGTGGACTATAACCTCTTCACGTACGATTTAATTCTGATTAGTTTTGCACATGGATACGATTTAATTTTCTTACACATGCAGGTGCAGATAGTGGCAGAAGGGAAACAGCATGTTTCAATTTTTAAATTAAATAGTTTAATAAAATGAAGAGTATGTTTTTGAATATGGATGAAGTTGATTGCAAAGCGTTATAGGAGATTGAAATTCATTAGGTTACTATGACGAGCCAGACTCGTCATTCAAGTCGAAGGGGTTAAATCTCCCACAGCCGTTTGAAAATAATACCGACATTTGCTCACGATCAGCTCTAACTCCCGCTCCTAATTTTACTACCTTTTTCTAATTTTTAAAAGTTAGCCCCTTAAGAAATTTTCTGCTCTTTAATAAACCGGATTTGGTTTTTTATGCCAGACTAATGGCTTAGGAGCTAGACGCTTCGTCGTTTTGGAGTGGACTAGTTCTCGCCACATTAATTTATTTCCGTAACAAACGAGAAGCCGCACCAAACATTTAGTATTCCCCTTTTGATGATGATAGAATGGAATTGTAAGTGTATCCCGTATACTAGATCTGAATCGTTTAATCTTCGGTTCGATCAACGAGATTCTAGGTGTTAACGACACTACGATCATCGATTTATGACATTGCTGTCAGGATATCATTATTTTTTAGGAACGTCTGCGATCCAGAGATGCAAATCAGGCTTGTTTTACAATGATGACACTCGTCACACAGAATATGATGTATGCGTTACAAACAGGTGTTCCACTTGCGTACCAACTCTTTAACACGTCGACTATCATGTCACTCATATGTGGGTGACACGTAAATTCAATTACTAAAATCCGAGGTAAATGGGAATTTCGTTTTTGCCGTTAAGGACCCAGATTGCCTACGGAGGGTTAAAGCATATGTTTTCATATTTCATAGTTTTCGAGATTGCCTGGGGTTGCCAATTTTCAGAGGATGATTTCACCTCTCAAACATGAATACCCGCAGATAAAAAAAATATGTGTCTCTTAATTTTGACTATCTTACAAACTTGCAAAGTTTCATCGAAACCGGGAGGGGACGGTCCAATACTCTTCCTTGTGAGTACAACTGTATGGCTGAAACAGACTTAGAATTTACCGTTCGAATAATTCTGAATGGTACGTGTATATAAATCACAGGGTGCCTTTAAAATGAACAAATTTTCACACGACAGTGCGAGGTATATTGGAAGCCTAATTTATCCTTTAACATATTTCAAGAGACGCTCGACCAATGAAATATATCTACACCGTTTCGTGCGTTGCAGTGTTCGCAAGGTGTTCGGGTACACGTGATTAATCACTTTTCGAAACATTAAAGGCGTTTCGGACGATTCTATCAGCTGCAATAATTCCATTATAGTATAATACAATTTTATATTTCTTTCATTCTTTTCAAGTGGTCAAATGAGACACTTTTTCAACTATATTTGGTAAACAAAGATAAAGATTTATGTACATATGAGAGGCTAAAAGTCATAGCGGTGTAAGTCATCTAACCCTCTTTTTGAGAAACTTAAGGTTTCATTAGACTGATTGTAATAAATTTCACGGTCGCATGTTAATGATCGGAATGCATTGAACATTGCTATGAGGTCTTATTATATATAAGGTCTGTTCATTTTCTTTCAATGAACAGACATGTATGGATTGAATCTATGTACGGAAGTCAATATCTTAATAAACTTGATTTGCACCACTATGGCTTTCACCTCCACATATGTATATGGAAGGAAATTACTGATTATATGTATTTTTAAAATTCTACGGAATCGCGTAGGTATGTACGATAGTCTTTTCAAAATTAGCTGTCACTTGTTCATTTCATACTATTTTATAAATATTTACAGTTCTTTGACTGCATTGCTGTTGGTTTTGTTGGACGTTCTAACTGATTTATGTGTTGTCAACTTTCTCTATATCCACCTTTCTTCTGTCTTCACGTTTCAATACCCACTTAATAGAACTCTACCTAATCTGACCTCTATCACCCACAGTACATGACTTTTTCGATACCATACGTATTAGGCCTTAGTCTTTTTCTAAACAACCAACTTCTGATTCTTTTGTGCATAACCCAACATCGACTGCTATGATCATTTAGCCGGGGGGCCTACAGTTTTAGATGGGTTCCGAACTACCGAATACAGAACCAACTTTTTCTAAGGAAAAAGCCCCGTCTCTTTTCTCACCTTGATCAACCAAAACATGCATTTCCTCATCCGCAATTCACGAACACTAATAACATAATTTCTTTAAAATTCACGTCTTACAATTAGGCTACATTAGTTCTTACGTTAGAATTAGCCCAAGCCTCGCGAAGTGAACTTCAACTTGAATTGTTATCATCCTTTAGCCTAAGTCTAGAGTAAGGGTTAAACGTGCGTAACAAATTAGGGAAACACACACAAATTTCTATTAACCCCTTCACAGCGATAAGCCCCATTTGGTGATCCAGCGTATTTAAGATTATTGAATCCATTGAAGAGCAACTAAAATCTATAAAATTATGTAAAAAAATTTAAAAACAAAGTAGGTGGCAGTTGATGGGTTAAACCGAGTTCGATCTCGAATCTGGACTCCGACAATTTTATAAAAATAATCAATTCTTGATTATGTGTTGCTGACGATTTTTCAAAAATTTGTAGTTCTTTTATTCTGTTGCTGTCCGTTTTATAAAAATTAGCAGTTTCTGGATTCAACTTAATTCAATTTAAAATTGAAAAAAGTTATTATAATGTATCCAGTAAGGTCCAACCTTAAAAGAAGTCCCTACTTCATTTCTATAACATAACAATAAATCAAACAAACATAGAGTAACTCAAAAGGAATACCAAATTCCGAACAATCAACGTTTCCAATGTCTCAACGCCGTTGACTCGAAAAATTTAAATTCGAATCTGGATCTGGTAATCAGATAGGTCGATTCCTTTTTTATCATGCGATTGAAAAGAAGTGTCACACGCGTGCCGTGAATGGATCCCCTCGAAGATTATTCAAACTGGTACACGAGGTCTCCTTTAAAAGAGGAGGACGCGGAGACGTTTCGAAATGAACGGCGGTGAACCGGCGGTTTTCATTTTCAATGTACTCACGCTGCGACTGGATTACAGACGCGCAATGGACGCCATAATTGCTGTTAGCCTTTTAGACGGACCGACGAACGGGGAAAATAAACGTATTATCCGGCTCCGGCGAAGATTTACGTCCCGTTTGGCAGCCGAAGAAGCGTACGGAGCCAGCTCGAGGAACTCTCTATATTACCATCGCTCTTAAATCCGTAAAATGTCGACGTGTTCGAACGTTTCTCGCGCTCCTCTTCCAGCTCTCGAATTTGCGTCTCGTATCTAACCGTGATTTATCGCCCTCCCGGCTCTCCTCCATTTTCAGAATTCCGACGGGAAAATCGCGCGCGCCTCAGAAAACTACGATCGGCATTCTCGTGAAGAATTTCTTGCCCCGCGACATCGATGACTGATGAGGCTTTCACTGAATTGATGGAAAATTGAACTAAATCGCTGCTGCTGTGTTACGGAATTCTGTGAATTTTTTGCGCGAAAAGAAAAGTCCTTATTGCAGTGTGGAACAACATTGACCCCCGACCGTCTCTCATTTTTCCAAATTAATTCCTCCTTTGGTGTTAAATTGATACAATGGTAAAGAATCAATACAATGAAAAGATAAGCAGTTAAATTTGTATTTTCTTCTATTGAAAATATAAGAATTAAGTTTCTGTTAATTCAGGCATAAAATTGTTCATATTACTTGAATCGTTCACAAATAATAAATCGATAGGCAAGGGATATTGCATTTTTGCGTTTATCGTATTTTTATGAGGAAAATGTGTCGAATTGACACATGGGACGGATTAGGGTTAATACGTTAGAGTAGAATGTTGAGCAGGGAAGTCTGTTATAGAAAAAATTCGAGTAGATTCTGTAGGAATATTTTTGTACCTTTGTAAAAAAAGGGTTGTCCAAACTTCTTGCACTTGAGTTTTATGCATCATTTATATAAAGATCATGAATGTTATTATAGAAAGAGGGCCCCGTTCTTCCATTATTACAGGAAAAGTTAAAACATTCTGAAGAGGCTAATGTATTGTGTATAACACTAAGAAGGGTCAATGTGCACATTTCCCCAAAAGGTTGCAAATTGGACATTGGCCCTTTTTCTACTAAGGTATAGGTTTGTGCTAGAAGGTTTATGAAATTTAATTATATCCAGGGGGTGAAAACTGTTATTATATCGATTACGGTTCTCGAAACAGTTTCAAAGGACCGTTGTTTTCTGTAACAGTTATAAACAATCGAAAACAGTGAAGATATCGGTTTCAGTTACGGTTCTAGTATCGGTTCTTACATCAGATCTATATCGGTTCTGTATCGATTACAATTACGGTTCTAATAATTTATAATAAAGATTCTTTCATTTTATTTATTGTCAATTTTTATGAGAAACATATTTTTTTCTTATAATAAATTATTCTCGTTCAAACTTACAGTCTTCAGATAATTGACGTTCTATACTGTATTCGAAATATTCTTTCGAGTAACATATTATTTCATTTTTAAAATATATCATATGTTTGAATATTTTTGAAATAATGATACTGAAAATTGTCCAGCTATCTGAAATATAATTTTATTATTTTATTTGCAGAAATAATTCCAAAAATATTCACTGTATTAAATATACCAAGATGTAAATCTTTTATCGATTTCCTCTGAAATATCTTTCGAGCAAGATATTCCAATTGATACAAAATATTACTGGTGTTTCAGGATAAATTATTACAGTTTAAGTAGGATTGACGCGGAGACAATAAAAGGACGAACGTCGTGTGTGAAGGAAGAAAAGCATAATGCAACGGTTAGAATGTCGAGAAATAGCACCATGTTGGTTACAAGGGGTATGAAAGACGATCGAATACGCGAGGAGAGAAAAACCTTTCCGAAGATTTGCGAGAATATTCGAACCTGACTGAGGAGAGTGTCAAATAACTTCTCACCGGACAAACTCACTTCCTTGATATAAATAAAGTTCCTCGCTGGGGTAGGAGTCCTTTTGCGAGAGTTCATATGTATTTTCGCCAATATAAATATGCGCGTGTGGAGTAATAAATAATATCTAGCGGTGGAGAAATATTCGTAGGCACAGGCACGGGCAGTGAAGGATGCGACACTTAGGCCACGGGGACCAAGATGGAGGATCCTTGTTGATGGCTCACCGATCTCTTGTGACTTCCACCGTGGAAATATCCGATATTTATGAACAGGACTTTGTCCTCTATCAGCTAGATAGCTTAACGTTGAAAATTAATTTAGTTTCACTTGTTACCAACATCCTCGGATTTAGTATCTTCGTGCAAACTCCGTATGAGGCAGTCTGTAGGCTCGAATGACTTTCTAGTATCACTTTGGTACGTCATATTAATTTGTTCACACGTTACTTACGATTAAGGACGTTTTGCTTATGGATTATTCATCCTATAAGTAGCTTGGTTCTTTTTGGTACGTATATTAGGTGAATATTAACTTTGCAAATCTTTGTAATATGTTTTAGGTGACGATGAATCGTAGAATGAGTCGAATTCAGTCTTTGGGCTAATTCTTGGGCAGTTGCTATTGGATTTTGTTTAACAGTAACCCGTAAAACGTCTTCATCGAACTCTTCGTGCCACCCGGCACAAGGTTCATCTTTAAGACTATGGTTCCTGGCTTGCTTAAACCATTTTTTACACTGGTTTACACGAATAATTTGTCCATACACCTCAGATATTTTTTCTACCGCTACAGTTCTATCATTTCCTTTATTAAACTCAGGGGAGCAGTAGTTATTGTTTTCCAATATAAATCTTTCAATCAACCTCTCTGTCCGTATGTAGAACCATGCCAAGAAAGTATCGACGCGTTTGTAAAATCAATAAAAAAATGAATTTGTTGGGAAAAGTTGCTAACACGTTGACTGCCACAGTGAAAATTTCCATACTCGTTCAGACATAGTATAATATCCCATTTCAAATACAGATCACGAAGAGGAAAGAATATGTAACTATTCAATTGCACAGCCTTGACGTTCTATTCTTATTGCAATATTAATTGTATACAAAATTTTAATAAAATTCGTAATTATTTAACCCTGCGACAGTTTATCTTTGTGAGACACGGGCAGGGCGAGGCGTCCAAACTGTTTAGCATACCATAGATATCTAAGTTTGTTACTGTACATATGATTATCTTTTTCACTTCTTCTGTCTCTGCTCTATTCAGTCTAGTATGTAAAAAATATACATTCTTTTGGCTGGTACTTGTGATTTTATTAGACTGCCAAAGGGTTAATCAAGTAAAATTCAATGCGTCGGTCACGGATGAGTCCTTCAGTAGTCAAGGTGTTAATCAGAATAGTCGTCCAAAAATTCAACAATTCCTTTCGATTTTTTTGCTCTTCTTCTTCTCCGTCGCAGCCTACAAGCTCACAGTTTATCTCTCGCTGGTCAGCGATTTAATATTCGGCGATTTCGAATACGATTCGAGCGGTCTTGGGCTTCGTTTCGCGGTAATGAATTTGTATTCGTAATAAGCGGATAACGCCGCGAAAGATCGCGTGAAATAAACTCGTTACACCAACGATCTCGCAATATATCCGTATGATGGATCGTGCGAGAGATGCGAAAACGATCCTTCGTTTTGTTTTCTCGAGGCAGCCGTGCTGCGATTCAGCAGAGAGAAAAAGTATATTCGCCTGATAGGGGCGCGCACGCGACCAGTGTCGAGGCCCGAGTAAATTTTCAAATGGCCCACGGAATTCTTAATTAATTACGTGGCTGAAACGCGAAACCTCGAGACGATCATCGAGGATAATTGGACCTTAATCTCTTGTCACAGTTACGATGAAATTATTGGTGAGTTCTTCGTCTGAAAATTGTAATTTGAAAGTGTTTTTTAACACGTTCAGCGTCAATCATGATTCATTTGTACTATCATCTTTGCTGGAGTAAAAGTTTTACCATAAGGAGCATACATACTTGATTAAACTGACTTTTTGTTAAATTTGACATCATAAAATGTGGAGTCAGTTGATTGTTCCCTCTTTCAGTTTCCTCGATGAATCATCTCGAGGTAAAATATTAAGTGTATTTTTATAAATCTTTTTTATTTTTTTTATTAATAATTTTTAGTTTCATTTGCAACTCATTTAACGGGATTATTCTCTGTCCCATAAACATTGCATTCTGCTCTGTTTAGCAAGTGCAATCTTGGAAATGATGTCATTTAACTCCTTAATGATACTGATGTACAGTGGATGTCATTCATTTTTGGCTAAACTATAATTGTATTGTATCTGTCTGCAAATGTATGACACGAACAACATTTTCACTGGTATCACTGTTGCTAATATGCAGCTTCTTCAAATATGTACGGTATAAAAAATTCTATTTACAATAATTGTATGTTTACTTTTTGTATGTTACGTTTTATAGGTACGTTTATTTTTAATAATGTAAGTATGAGATCTATGTAACAGGTCACGATAGACGAACGTTTATTAACTTCATAAATTATAAACAAGAATAAAATTATACTATGCTACTCTATTATAACAAAGAACATAATGAACAAGCTTTATATAACATTACAACAATTTAGAAAGTGTATATCCATTTTTTATGAGAAGCTCCTATCGTTCCTTCTGTACACGCGTCGAGTGGACACTACAATTAATATTCAGTATCTTGATAATTAAAAAGTGTACGTTTGATGTAGTCATATTTAACACTAGATCTACCGACGATTAACATGCACTAATTTCATCCATGCGATCAAAATGACACATTTTGAAAAGAATAGGTAATTCAACGAGACAATGTTTATTAATATTTTTCTTTAGCTTTATTCAGCACGAATTCAAAGTGAACATAATAGTTGTTAAAAGTAAAACGTACATTGTAAAATTGCAAACCAGTCATTTCGACTGCCTTGGTAGTTCTAGTGTTAAAAATGGTGTCACTCATGGGATAACCCCATACAAATAAGATACTTGATAACTCGTAGAAACAATCCTTCATAAGAGAAAGAAGTACTTAACTCCGGCAGTATCGGTGGCGGGTAATTTTATTGGATACTTTACTTTATATTCGAGGTCGGATAGGTTTAGAGTGACATAAATCTTCGTATCGATGTTATGCGTGTATCGTTGCTATTGTGAGCGGCTAGGTGACAAGTAATAAGTTATTTTCACGAGCGCGTTTGTAATTGTAAATACGGCTAGAAATTTATGTTTCGCGTCGCATGAAACCCGCGGACATTTGATTGGAATGTCTTGTCTGTACGCGACACCGTGCTATACCATTGAATTGTAATTTTATTGGCGACGATAAATTTTATGATCACAGGCTTTCGGATATATCTGATAGGCATGTTAGATTCCTTAGGGATCCATGTAAAGAAGCATTGAAGCATTTTACGCGCGACTATTCAACGATATTTTTCATTCGGCCGCGTATTCATGAGTGGCGTCGTCTGAAAAATCTTCCACGACAGACATTTATTTTATGTATACCATTAAAGGTCGACGAGTTCTCTGTGATACGCGATTTAATGATCGAGGATTAATCGTTGCTTGAAAGCAGTGCAATTTTATGTATTTGAAGTCACTGATATTTCACGCATTTTATTTCTGCCGATATGCATATATGATTTTCAAATACTATTTGACACTTTTACATGGGTACAAGATAATCATGTTTATATTTATTAGACTGGAGTACTTTTTTGCTTCGAACAGCACAAATTTAAACATAAATACATATTGATAAGGTGCACGTGCTGTAAGGCACTTTTGATCACTTTATAGGAAGACTTAGAATACAGCGATGTGTGGGATATTTGAAATCATAATGGCTACAATAGAGGCAGTCAAATTCAACTGCTCAAAGTTATTTGTTGTAGAGCAATGCAGCTTCCCTTTTTCTATTAATTCTGTACGAAAATGAACTCTTAAAACGGTACGTTAGCAGAAGAGGAACCATTAGGTTCAGCACCCCCGATTCCAGGGCTCTTACAGATAACCCTGACCGGAGATCAATTACACTGCCTGGTGTTGAGCATCCAAAAAATTTATAAACCTCGACCATTTTACTAGCTTCAAACAGATTCAGCCGAAACACGAAACTGTAATGGACACCTGTACGCACACGTCGTATTTAATATATTTTTTAAACACGTGACCGACTCTGGAACCTCCCAACCTGAATCTCAACAACTCACCTAAGAAATTAACTCGGCTCCCGAGGTGCACGCAGAGACTTCGATATCTTATTTCGAGGAGCACGTGCATGCAATAATATTCGATACACATATGATCAGCTTGATTCAGACAGCGGAACGAGGAACGCGGTGGGCGCCAGAAAAGGCTCGTCGCGTCTCTAGGAATTTTCATGGGGCCGTGTGTGGGGGTCCTGTTGGCACGATCGCCACAGTGGGCAGTCCTGCCACTGTCACTACTCAAGAAATATAGTGGTACGCATAGGAGTATGTGAGGTGTAATGACTACACACAAGCCGGGGTATCACCGCGGGTAGATACGTAGGTCGACTAATTACACGTAATTATTGTTACGAGTACCAGAGACGATGGAAAGAAGAAGAAGATGAACAGACGGAGAGAGAAAAAGGATCGAGCGTACGAAGAAGGAGGCAAGCTACCGAAACGATCTGAACGAGCGGCCTGTTGTTACCAGGGTGTAGCGTCTATTGAATTATTATACTCTTTTTGTTTGGCACACCCTGGAGGGCTGCTAGTAAGAGATACGCGAGAATTCGAGCAAGGAGATAATTAAGGGTGACGGATGGAAGGATCCCGAATGGATGTTTAGAGTGTGTCGAGCGATGTGGAGATACCGTGTGCGACAGGGGCGATGTGAAATCGCTGCAAATTGCCAGGGCGATTCTTATTTCTTCAGCCCTCTCAGCCGTGACTTCTTTCGGCTTTACTGTTTGTCTTATGGCGATGTTTGCGCCCGAAACATTGCAAGAGTAACGGCAATTTTTACGAATGCACAGGTGCGCTTCAGGTAGAATGTTAGGCCGCTTCCCATCATTCTTCGTGATCGAAAGAAACGGTGCTTGGAATATTATACGATAATTGCGTCCTGGAATTCAGTTGCTTGCTGTACATTTGCTTTATGTATAACTAGCATGACCTGGGTGCGGCTTCCCTGCGATTTTTCTGCGTATAAAATTCTAACTATTATGTTTTTTTTTTCTTGTATTTTGTAGCCGGACGAATTCTCTTTCGAGCACGCGGGTGCGCAGCTTAGCCACCTAGCGACTGTGTATGAACTATGCCCTCGTGGACGGCAGGCTGACAAAAAATAGTCGCATGTTTTTGTCTCGATGTATTATTTATTTCGCGATAAAATATAGGCAACGACACCCTGGAAAATGTAAAGAGGCTATTGTAAAAATTTCATAACAATCGGTTTAGTAGTTTTTGAGATTTTTGCGAACGTACAAACAGATTCTGTCTCTTTATTATAGTAGTAACGATTAGCAAAATAAATACATAAAGTATGATGTGGTGAACATGAAGTATCCTCCCCTCGGTATAGAGTTGCTCGGCAGTCTGAAATAGCATTCAGTATCAGCAATTTTCAGCCTGTCTGGTTAGGACAAGTTGTCATCACCTTCTCGAGCACAATATTTACACGATATTTACAGAAGGCGATGAAAACATGTCCTAATCTGGCAGGTTGAAAATTCTGGGTCCCGAATGCTATTTCGGACTGTCTGTTAACTCTATAGTGCAACCCGCTGCCGTGTAATCACGAGTCACGCTCATGACACAGAGTATGATCGATACGTTACAAATATGAGTTCAACTTTTGTGGCAATTCTTGAAAATTTTGCGGTACAGCACAAATTGACCTTCGAAGGATTGTTAAAAGCGAACCGCATGTGTTGATAGACGGTCCTCATTCATCACGGCACTCTAGGACTGGAATAGCAAACTTTGTCGCTCGAAATCGTTGGAAAAATCGTACGGCAAAGGGTTAAGGATCGTTTCCTTTGTCCTGAATAGTTTTCGAGGTCGACTATTGCCGCTGCCCACAAAAACCGATCGCGTTCAGCCGCGTGCGTACGCAAAGAAAACGACGCGATCGCGGCAGCAGGATACGACCGACCGCTCTTGAGAACGAGGCTTAATGATCGAGGCAGCGCCGTTGATTTACGCACTGCGGCACACGCTGTAGCAGCTTTGTCTTCCGGGATCGGCTCGTTAATAAAATTTTCTCTAATAGAAGGCCTCGTCATGCTGGCCCGCCGGCGGTCCGGCAGTCGCCTGTTTTATTGTTGAAAACCGCCATAAAGCTTCGTCGAGATAACATTCCGCGTACATTCTGACACCGCGTGGAGGGGAAGGCTGCGAGGAGAGAGAGAGAGAGGGTGATAGAGAGGTTGGGAGGAGAGTGGACAACGTTTGGGGTCATCGGCGAGAAACGATAAGACAGAGTATTCCCCCGCGGCGGTGGAAATTTTAAATTTGCCGCGCTCACGCACACACGAATGATCCGCTGATAAAAATCGTTAATCGATTCAATCGATTATCTGTCGGAGATCGATCGCTGAACGGCTTAACCACTTGTACTACGATTTGCTCGCGATGGAATGTGTCTGGGCTGTTTCATTTAATCGCAACTGTTGAAACGAGGAATTGAATGTTTTAGCTTGTGTTGGTAGTTTCAGAGATTTCGCAGAAGCTGAGAATTAATCAACGTCTTTGCATTCGCGAACGAGAGATCTCGCATATTGAGTTTCACTCATTCGATTCTTTAGACGGGATATCTCGCGACTCGGTGGCGATTATTTAGCGCTTTGGACAAGATATCTCATGGTTTTTGTTTGCGGGATTACATTAAAGCAGTAAATCATGCTAAAAATAATTAACAGGTTCTGTGGCATGTGTATCGTTCTCGGTGCACGCATCAATTTTAATTTGATCATATAACTACCAACCCTTATCAAATTTTGAGTAATATTCACGTTAAAATGATAGTAGAAATAGAAAGTGGAATATCAAATATGTAGATAAATATTTGTACAATCAACCACGTGTATTAACACATTGACTGCCGACTACGAGATAACTCGTGTTTATCAAATAATTATTAATTGTCACAAAATTGTAAGCAAACTTCATACTGAAACAATAATGTAGGAACCGAAGAACACGATTGCGTACTCAAATCTTTTTTTCTTTACGATTTACATAAAAAGTAGTAAATTATATCGTGTCTGATTAGATATGGCTGGTTTCACTGTCGCACTCAACGTGTTAATAAATACTCATTTTCGCGTGTCTGTCTAGTGACGGAATTTTCTACTGTGGTAGGCAACGTGTTAAAATCACTTCTATTTAAGAGTCAACATATATATACCAAAAATTAAATTATTGTTAATTAAGTACGCACGTACCCAAAAACACTCAAAGTCGATTTTCGCAGAATAAAATATCGTATTCAAAGAACTTGTTCTGTGATGAAACTTAATTTGTGCACGAGGAATCACTATTGGGACACCCTGCATATATTTCAGCTTCAAAAACAAATTATCCACATCTGACATTGTATCTAATAAAAAGTTCACAAAAAATGCCTTGACAGTCAAGATGTTAACGATTCATCGTGCAAAAACAATCCTCTCGATGGTTCACATTGTATATCGATTAACATCGAATTACAATATTCCTCGTCGATGAACGTTACCAAATAAAACAACAGAATATTTCAAAACGCTCATAGAGGACACTAACGGAACAATAACGTAACCCGTCGCCACAGTCATCTTTACGTCGTCGTTTAAAAAATACAGTGAATCAGGTCGCGGTCGCAAAACGAATTAAAATTCATATTATTGATGAGGGGATGATTTTTCAACGTGGTAACGAGCGACGATTGTTCCGTGCAGATAAAGCTTCGAACGGGAAAAAAGGGACGATCGCTCTCTTTAACAGCGTCAGAAAAAAGTCGTATAAAAATTCTGCGATATCTCGTTCACGTAACGAGGCAGAAGCGATACAGGTCCGTGGAGACAAGCAGGCCATTTTTTCTTCAGGATCCGAACGGAGCGTGCACGTGGCCCCCGACGCCTCGTTAAGGGCAAACCTACGACGTGCTACCGTGCAAAACCGTGGAATGTGGATCGCCGCGGCAGCTGCGAGGGAGCTTCGCCACGATATAGGGGATACTTTTTTTTCCAAGGGAGCAGGCCCTTTTTCACGCGTTGGCGAAATCATGCACGAAAACAACAACGTTTCGCGTACGACTGCGAAGCGGTCCTCGCGTTATCGCGCGGTAATATCGAATGCTAATTCGCCTCGTGCCACGTATGCGGGCAGCTACTTGCATCTTCCAGGTGCAATTTCTCCATTAGCCGAATGACTGTCGATGGAGGGTGCAAGACAAATATGGAGCAGTTGGAGACGTCAGGGTACGCGAGCACCGTGGAGATACCTCTTAATTATTCATTTCGGTAATAACTTTATCTGGACCTGCTTGCTTCGTGAAATTGCCGACTGCAATGTGCAAGAGGTCGTCGTTAATCTACAGGGTACGCTTTTTATTTGAAAATTTAAGCAGGAAGGGGAAATATTAAACTACGTGCCACTGGAATTCAATTGCATGCCATTTACTATATTACAGATACATTTACATTTATTTTTAAACCAACTACATTTTCCACATATATGTGTATACATGTATTTTCCTATACAACTAAATATTATTTATGTTCAAAGAATACACAAAATATAGAGTATGCTCTTATATTATTATTTATACAATAAAGAAAAATGGGGTATGTCACTCTCCACCTGACACTTGTCGGTACAAAATTTCACCTGACGGACGTCGGATTAATATAAATACCATGAAACTTGTAGGTATTATTATGTCGACTTTATGGCATAATGGTTTTGTAGATAATGCACTAAAATATGTCCGACAAAGAAAGTGTGTGTTAATAGAAATTGCGAATGGATGAGGTTGAACAGAGTTTGTTGTTACGAAACCTAATTTTAGCATAAGTCAACGTGTGTCAATACACGCCGAGAACACTAGAAGTACTCGTAGATAAATTCCAAGCAGCGGACATGGTCAAAAATTTGTTCAAACATAGATCTTATTAAAAATGTTATAAAAAATTTAACATCTTGTCCAAAATCACGACACAAATTTTGTAAAGTTATAGTCTAGATATTTTCTTGTAACCACTCATAAAGCACACAATTCCATCAATTTGATATTGTCAATCAAAATCTATGTCGTTCTACCATTTCTAACAGTATAACTGTTTTACAATTTCAAGCACATAGACTGCAATAATAATTATTGGCTGCATGTTTTTAATATCTGGAAAACCAGATTTTGCTCGACAGTCAGAAAATGGACAGCATTTTTCAGTACAATTAATACATATAGACACTATAGGAGTGACATTCTAATGGTCAATAAAAGAGCACGCTACCACGTGTCACATGTACATATATGAGGCGCCAATTCTCAGAAGAGATCAGCGTCACATATCCGTGACACCGACGAATCTACCAATTCCTTCAAAATAAACTGTTGCACGCACAGAAATATTAAATGCCCCCTGCAATAATCAATTGATACCTATAATACATTTTACGTGCGCATAAACAAAACATACATTATGTTTCACAGAGCAACCAAAAATCTATCAACTGCACAGTGTTAGCGTGTGAAACATCGCTGCTTCGATCGATAAAAATTCCCCAAAAATACCAAACACCTGCGAGTCGAAGGAAGTCGGAAACAACCATCTATGACGTTAATAGCTCACAGAAGCTCTAGTCTTCGGCGTCAGGTGAGTTCGGTGACGCAGAGGTGGTTAATAGCAGCTCGATATCGACGTGCACAGGCAATTGGTGTATCTCCCTGGGAATCTTCTGTCCCAGCCGGCGATCAAATATTTATAGAGAAACCTGTCCCTTATACGGGGCGAAGCTTTTTATCCGGCGACACGGAAGGTCGTTTTTCGAGAACGCGACGATACGGATCGTCGTCGCCGTCGTCGTCGTCGAATGTAATTAAAGCAACAAATTCTCGGGCACCCGCAGGCGCGTTAGCACCCAGTGTCCAACCGTTTCGTTTCGTATCGCAGGGTGATCGGTCTTCCTGATGGATCGGTACAGGTGCGCCTCTCGATATGGAACTATGCTGTGTCCCGGATCACCCGCTCTAACGGAGCACAATGGCGTCCGGTAATTTACGAGGACGCCGAGCAATCCTTCGTAATTATTGGGTAAACGCCAACGACCCAATTAACACCAGCTTCTCATACGATGCAGCACTTTCCCGACAAAGCGTTCGCCGATGCGCGATAGAAACGGGGCCTAACAAACCTCTTCGCCATCGATCGGAGTCGAAACGAGAGACGGTCTCGAGCACCGAATTCACCCCTTCTGTTATACTGCGCGACCCGCAATAGCAAAATCAATTTTAGAAGCTTTTCGTGCTCGAATGCTGTTTTACAGGTTTTGTGACTTCCTCAGTGTTGTCCTCTTCTCTTTTTGTTGTATGCAGTAGGGTATGCTGGGACGAACGTAATTGGTTATACAACCTCGTTGATTATAGCATCTGTTCGTTCTAGCATACATTGGAATATGTGTATTTAGGGGTAATCTGTTCGAGGATGCTCTGTTTAATGGAAATCATTAGGTAACTGAAGTGAATTTTTGGTAAATTCATTTTTTTATAGGTTGCTGGGTCATCTTGATTTTTTTTAATGGAATATAGTATCACTCAGAAAATAGCCTTATAGCTAATGCAAAGAGGAATTCAATTACCTATGGACTTGTGATTTTGAAATGACCGACTTTGAATATTCAACCCGAAAGTATACAAATTTTCAGATTCTTCAATTTGTTTATTAACAAACAATATGTATACTGACGTATAGTATTCTTCCAAACATAATAAAATAAAAATTAAAAAATAACAATTGACATAGGTTACTACAATAGATAAAGTGATTTTCATTTCTCCTTGACGTCTCCACAGTTCCAAGTAAAGCCATGTAATTTTTGCAGAAAACATTTTTTTGATTCCTCTAAACAAAGAATCTTTCAAATAATACAGTCAGATCAGGCACCCTGTACGTACTCGGCGAAGTAAATCGAAAGACCTGTTTCGTAACCTAGCTCTCGTAATCGGGTCGCGTTTCATTTTCTGATTCAGATAATCGTAAAGGTCGGTGTGATGCTCTCGTTCATGGAAATCTCGATTAACTACGTCGACGAGGATGGAACTGCTATTCGAGGGTATCATAATTATCGAGCAAACATACCGTGTTGTCGGATGATTATACGTCGATCGTTGCAGGTGACCCAGAATCGAACCCTCGAACGATTCTAACTTGTTGTCAGCTTTCAATTGTACCCCTCGCATGATTTAGATCATTATCGATTGCAAAGACTATTATTAAAAATCAGCCCTTCTACAGTATTTCGGTTTTGAGGAACACGACAGCTTCGGTGGATCGTCGTTTAATTTAATCTCGAAGGATCGACGGACGAAGATCTAGATATCGATTAGAATGAACGTCGTGGGTCTAGCGTCAATTTTGAAAGTAATTGGATAATGACATAATAACAATAATAGTTTATTGAACCTTAATGGTATACATTTAACAATTTTACAATAGTATAATTACAGATGTTCCAAGAGCATTCATAGTTCCGCTCGTATTTAAGGCTTGACACTAACATGCACTTCCTTGTAGTTTTTTGACAATAATTGTTACAATAATCCTAAAATTAAAATACTGACACAAATACATATAATACAAGAAAACCAGTAAGAATGTTAATTGAATATTTCGGGTGCTCTGATATTACAATTGTTATCGAACAATTGTACTATCGCTGTTTCGATTACTGGTTTAATCCACCCAATATTTTCTCTGTTAAAAAAGAAGAAATGCTATGAAATCCTTGAATGACTTGAACATGCACTGTTCTTTTCTATATTTCAGTCCACGAAATCATTTTCATTGAGACCCAATAGGAAAACAATTGTCACATTCCGTATTACGTAGCTCATACGTGGTCCACAACATTTATCATAAAGGAAACTCGCAAAAGGAAACGAACGAATTAGTACATTTTTTGGACATAATTTTGAAATATAATAAAAACAAAAACCTGAAAGTGTAAAGAATTTCATTCAGGAGTTTTGTTCTCATGGTCGAATATTGTAATTAATTTTTGTCATGTTATTATTTATTATATATATTTATTACAACCTATAAATGATGTGTCATATATTTTCGAGTTGACCGACCATTTGCATATCCAGCCAGAGGTCCGGTCCCACTGGGTTCAGTTAAGAGGGATTCTACTGTATATACGTATAATAGATCACAATATTTACCACGGAAATGAATCAAAAACCATATCTTCTTCTGCCATCAGACAGGACAGACAGGGGCCGCGTCTGTATTTTCGAATTCTGTGAAAATGTCTTTATGCAGATGAGCTCGAAACGTCGAAACGATTTTGTGTAGATTGCCCGGCAGCCAGGTGCACGGCGTATTGACACTGGAAATTTACGGTGTGTCCACTCATTATTGAAACACCTGAGCCATGTAACGTGTCCCCGCATGACCATTCCACGGGCCAACGAAATTTTGTTCAAAAAGCGTGACTGTCGTGGCCGAGCAGAGCACCCTCATTATCCTCTTTCCTGTTCGCCAGCTCCTTCGTGTCGACGCGCATATTCCACGCACACGCGCCTAATCTCCGGCCAGGGATCTGGCTAAACGCACAGCCAACTCGGTTGCAATTTTCAATCGCGTCGCCTCTATCATGTTGGCACGTGTCCTGTCTACGACATCGCGTGCATGAGCATCTGCGGACTCTGTGGGCGTGGCTATTGAACTTTTAGAAAAATCATCCGATACCAGACTTCGTGCCGTCAGGTGAAAACGTTCGTATCATGTCCTCGAAATCGGTAATCTCTCTGACGAATCGTTGGAGCGATCTTCCACACGATGAAGTCTGTTTCAGATTAGGTTTGTGACACGTTCGTCTAGACTCTGCTATATTTGGAGATAGCTTTTTTGCAGTTCAGTAAGTTCTTCTTGTCTAACAGAGGGTAGCGGATGCAGTGATTCGACACCTGAACCGCATGGAAGACGGTGTGATCAATTCCACTATTAGTAAATTTCTCAATTTCATTACTCGAGTACATGAATGTTTGTAACCTCATCACTTTTCTATACTCTTCATTTTATGGAGTTGATCAATTTGGCTTCTGAGCGACTCACTTAACACATCATGGTTACTGTGGCAGACACTGCCGTCTATAAGTATTAGGATGTTTGCTATTTTTGCCGAATGTGTGATATTTTATTTTACTTAACCGAGTTTTATATTTCGGCTGTTTTATGGCGGATTCAGCACACCCTTAGCTAGAATAATTTGCTATTAAAAATTAGTTAAAGATGTAAATCAAGTCTGTCGTAGACTTCGGGTGCAACAACACGGATGGTTTTAAGCGGTCGATTTTTTTAATGCCTTAAGGCTGTAGAATCTTTATCCTAATTTATGTTTATATTAGGCTTATCTAAGTATTTTTTCCGACTATAGAAAAACTAATAGCCAGAATACCAAAATTGGTGCAAGCTGTAACCATGAACCGAGGGGAGTATATCAACGAAATCAAGATATGATTTTTAATTAATTTTCACAGTGACTGTTGTGGTACATACATGTCTCTGGTGGTCTAAAATATGAAATAGAAGAGTGTCTGTTCGAAACCTTCAATGAATTCCCTAAATTGCCCTGCTATAGATATTCTTTAACGTTGTCGAGACATTTGGAGACTTCGGTATGAGGTATATACTGTTACAGAAAAAATGAATACTCAGTAGTTTCTTCATGCGAATATACTTATACTACTTCATATCCCAAGAAGGGAGCGTTTCTGGACAAACGTTTATACAACCCCTCTAACCCTTAAAGAATGAAACAGTCATCTAAAGCTTATCCACCTATTTCTACACCATCCTATATTTCTTTACTTCTCAATATGCTTCAATGAAATCGACACAATAATAATAACAATAACCGAACGACACCATCCAGCCTCCATCACGCTCGCCCGCGATCCTCCGGCGAAGGTCAGAGGTCACCGATTAAATTCTTAATCCTCCCATTTAAAGGTTCGAATAACAGTGTCCCATTTTTTCTCTCGGCACGTATAATTCAGCCAAATTATGCCACCCACGGTTTAACGCTGTTACATCATAATTCACCGAGGCAGTCGCGGTCTCGAACGCTGTACTTAGTTTTAATATCTCATCCGTTAGCGATGCGAAAGCATAATTGCATAATTACTCTTAATCTAGCCGTTTCACGGACACGCGTGCACCCCCTGTTCACCTTCACGAACGGCACTTACTCAACTGTCGCTACCTGGGAGCTTTTGAAGGACGCGTAACGCGAAGTGCCCTGGCTATCGTTGCAGAAGGGCGTGACGGTATCCGTCATTTCCGGTGGCCAAGCAGCGCACGTTTTATCCGCTGTATTTTTCTCGGATGGTGAGCGGCCCTAAGTCTGTCCTCCGGAGTGATGTTTCCTTGATTATAGTCGCCGCCGGCCGGCCAGTCGGCTGGCCGGAGCAAAGATAAATCGTTTGCAATCGAAACTAAGGCCCAGGGCGATCGTGATCATCACCTGAATATCCAGTCTCCCTGATTGCGATTCTCATTATCCGCGGCTACGCGCGACGTTATGTACGCTGCTTTTTACTCGGTCGCGCGGCGCTATTATTCCGTTTCACCGAAACATCAATTAGTTTCCGTTTCGCGGGTCGATTATTATTCTTCGGGTCGACGCATCAGACCGATGTTCCCTTTACTGCAGCGGAATTGCGTCTTCGCTGTTGAACGATCGCCCCTGGACGGTTTAACACTTTAACTGCCGTATCATCTATACCGGATGATCGAAAGAAGGGTCTAAGAGCGGAGCTCGTATTACTCACAGAGAGGAGTAAAAAATGTGCAATTAACGTTGGTCCTGAATCAATTCTTTCGATGTCAAATCACCTTTTGTATTCACGAGCGTTCGATATCGTAAGTGAGACTAAAAAAATGAGGTGGTGGACTTACGACAGCGAATAGAAAATGTACGTCGTACGGTAGGAGACACGGGAGGAATAATAAAAAATGTACGTCGATCTATGATCACGGATGCGAATTTTATATTGAAACGGAAGGAAGGCATACCGAACGTCTGTAACAAATGTGAAAACAAACTTGTGCATTTTTTATCGAAAGGATTGATTTTAGGACTTATGTTCATTAGACATTTTTTACTTCTCCCGTTGAGTACGGTAGGCCCCTAAAGTTTAGACCCTGTTTTTTTATCACCTTGTATATGGGCACTTAGGTTTACCCATTTAGTATTAGTAAATATATATAATAAAGTTTAATAGAACCAGTAAGAAATTATGGAATTTACTAATATTATTGATTAAAAGGAGAGTAATTTTAGGTTACACTCATTTTGTATACAAATATGTATATGTGAAATGTGAAGGATGTAATTTTATTTTGTATTATTCTGTGAAAATTGAATCGTCATAGCAAAGACGTGTAGCTAACAATATCGTCGATTAAAACAATTTTAATAGAAAAAATTATAGTTTGGTAATAAACGAATTTTGTATTTCCTAAATTACTTGTAATATTAGTAGTAAAACTATTTCTTGTGGAGTTGAACGCCATACGTAAAATAAACTATATCTCAAGCAATACTGTAAATTAGAATTTTTCTCTTTCTTTAGAAGTATAAAACACATACAAATTTCGATGACATGATTTTGGATTTATCTTGTACATTTACAGAGTTTGGAGGCGTAAATGGCATTCATATTCGCAAGCAATCTCGCTGAACATTAAAATATCAAGATGAAAGGATAAAATAGGAATTTGTTTAACGACTTTTGTTTCAACAGCTGATTTTTTTAAAGCATATTACAGTTATATGCGTTAAGGTAATACCAGCGTTCGTAACAGCTTAATGCATGGAAACAGTTAGACGGTGTATCGTACAACACTGCACGTCAACACTTTAAGAAATACAAGCGATTATCTGATCACGGGCTATGATTAATACTTTCTCGGTTCATGTATGTTTCTCCGGCAGATTGTCGCTGTTGATAAATTAGCGGAAATAACGTACCGTCTTGCGGTTTAGTATCTTCAAGTTTCGTCGCCTTTCGAGCAATGTAACCTGAGCCGATCCTGAGGAAGTCATACATATTCTCGTTGTATCTTTTACTCAAAATTATAAAAACTGACTCGCATGCACTCTCGCCAGTCCGCTGTCCCGGTTTCATTAGAAGATTTATCAACAAATTCTGAAAGTGGAATTTTTCTATATTTTTAAATAAAAAGATGGGTTTCGAAACCTGTCGATGCTCTGGATATTTGGATGTTTTATAGTACTCATTTAGTAAACAAGATATTTAAGTTTAATACTTTTGCTACGACAACATTGATATATGTTTAGTGGTTTTATTTAAAATAATGTACATTTGAGGTGATACGCACATAAAATTTATTAAATCCAAATGTAACTTGCTTGCTATACCAGAATTTCTATATTTTTAGTATTTTTTATTGAATATAATGCATTTTTGCGATAATTTGTATAGAAAGTGCATTAAACCCAAATTTAACGCGTTGGCTACGACAACGTTACTATATTTTTATTAGTTTTTTGTAATATAACGTGTCTTGCGATAACACACATACATGAAAAATTTTATGGGGGGGCAAATTTTATATTGCAAATATTATATCACATGGGTCATTCCACGCGAAATCGGACACTTTTTGGAGCAAGATTTCGGATTTTGCTGAAACTTATATATCTTGTAGTCACTAGTGATATTGTATAAACGTGTCTCGAAGGAATTTTCAAAATTGTTAATTTTACAGCTGTTTGAAATATAATGTTAACCATGTTTCAATAAATTATAACTGCTGAACCAACAAACTGACAAAAATAAGCTTTTGGGTGCTTACAGCGGAGACGTAACAGTACCTAATAAAAATTATTACACTTAAAAAAAGATATATGTAACACTGATCTCATATTTTCGTATGTAGGACACATCATATTTAGAAAAATTGGTAGCTTCATTACTGTGACAGTAGTCTGTCACGAGAATCCGCACGTCACTCATATGTGACGCGTGGTAGGGTACGCGTTAAATTTGAAATTCATAAGTATTCCAGAAAGTTGAATTACACGAAATTAACCGGTTAACTAGCTCATTCCTCAGCCAGAAACGCTCCCTCAGTAGTTAAAAATAATTAGACATAAGGTAACTCGTCTTAACCACAACTGGGGGTTACAATTATAATTATAATGCTGCCTGCTGTCTGTGGCATGAACAGGTACGGGTATAATCAACAAACCATCGTTACGAGTTAATTCGTCCTGTTCATCGCTGAGGAATTTTTAACTGATGAGTTAATTCGTCTTCCCCAATGCACACGTTATATCACGGGGAAACAACGTAAATGCGTGGAAAATAATAATGATACTTATTTATTAACATCTATGGCCTGCTGCTCGATACATAACACGAAGTTCCTAAAATATGTTTTACTTATTATTAGACTACAGATCTTTATGCAATTTAACATATCCAAATATGTGCAAAATGTACACATTACAAAGCGAGTAAAATAAAAAATACTTTTTGTAACATTTTAAACCTCAAATACAATTATGTTGAAATTCTTTTATTCAACTGCATTAAAACAAAAAATATTGATATCTGAAACTGTATATTAGCATACACATTCGCAGTCTACTTATTGTAAGCTATAAGTTATTATTATTACTAGACTGCAGATTTTTATGCAAATATACATTTTTGGACTTAAATATTTTTTATTTCTGTGTAGCTAATGAAACGCAACTACGGCAGAACTGCATTGTACGATTTAAATGTTTAAAAGTACATTTTTTGTTTCACTTACTCTACGAAATGTGCATTTTCCTAGACCTTGGATATGTTAAATTGTATAAAGGTCTGTAGTCTAATTATTACATACGGTATCGTATAAATTTCTTTTCAATGCCAGTAGAGGATCATGAAGAGAACTGCATTGAGTAACAAAAACAGAAATTAGCAGAAACCATACTGCGACTAACAAGCGAGTGAAATATTAGCTCATCCCATAAGTAATGTCCTTTTTAAACGTACCTTCGAGCGTAAATAAATTGGCAGTTTCTGTTAGTTCTAATTATCTAGATACTGACCATTAACTCTTAATGGCCCAGTTCTTCCATGCAAAATAGTTCGTTGATACCATATTCGAACAACTATCATTTTGAACTCAGAGATTCATTTTAAACTTGAAGCGATCAGTACCACAGAATTCTTTCTTAACTAAAAAACCAAAGTACCTAAGTACCTGCATCGGTTCAGTACCATAAGTTACTGAGTAACTGAGAATCATTTGTTTTGACATAACCGCGTCAATTGGTTAATTTATCAGCAGCAATGTATTGTATAGTTCCATTGTTTAATAAGTCTAGCTAAAGAGACCATAGTGGATCTCTAAGAACAATTTTTATAAAAATTTAACTTGTTAATGAGTTATAATTAATTAAATTCTCAGATACCTAATTTTAACACTAAAATTCGAGTTATCTAGTTATAGTACTGCACTTACGAAACGTAGTTAGTAGTTGATATGTACAAGCTTCACAGAATTCGATGATTATGTTAATCAAACGGTATCATAATACTTCTCACAGAAATTGCATTTGATTATCCAAATTGTTGGCTATTTGTCTTTGCTATTATAGCTCGATTTTCGCTGAAAAATATAAAATGAAAATTGTTTCATAATAAAATGCTCGTTACATAAATTTTAATAACAGATGAATGTTTATTGAACGTGCATCTTAAAAACGAGAGACGATATTACTTATGGGATAACCTGATAATTTAGCATAATTTCCAATCTTGCAAGGGGTAAGCAAGTTCAGGTGGCGAACCTAAACGCGGAGTATTTCGTGGCGTTATCATACTTAAAGGCAGTTAGGGCTCATCTTGTCAGAAGAATGCAAGCAGCTTCTCACATTGAACGGTACTTAAGAGACCACCGCCTATCTTTAAGCATACAGGTTGCTCTCTGCGCTTAGCTTGTTCGCTTATCTAACTCTTTCTCGCATCCAGGTAAACGTGCAGAAAGCGTGGGATTCGAGAAAACGCATTTCCTTCGACCGTTCCATTTGTATACTCTCGTGAACTTGTCCGCTTGAACGTTGCTTATTATCTTGATAGGCAAACGTGAGCCTCTAGCGATTCATAAGCATCAAGCAAATAGGACCCTCTTATCTTTTACACGGTTTTCACAATTTTTCTTTGAATTTTCGGTCACGAGGTTATCATTCGCGTAATTAGCAAAGCTAAAGATTAACGGGTAATTTCAACGGTTTTAGAAGCTTCCTCATTGACCTGAGCAACCGTGAATGAATACCTCGGCACGTGTACGTGGAGGTTGTATTTTATTGACAACTTTTAGGGGTAATGTAGACCAGAGGTGGCCATCCGGAGCGGCCTGGATCCGCCCTACCCCCACTCTGCGTTCATCCCTCTCGCGTAATAAGAAAATAGAAATGTAATCTCTAGATGAAACTGATGTTATGTATAAAAAAATAATTATTCATCTTACGTCATTGTTTCTTGAGAAACCATACAGATGGCTTGGTCGTCATATCCAGACCACAACCTACGTGAGGGGGTTGGACGCAGAGAATTTTCTTGCTATCTAAATAAAATATTATACTTTCAACAGATAATGAGAAGTGTTCTAAGACTTATGGACGGGGGTGTACATATCTACGTAGGAACTTGTGAATAAGAGCAGTTCTTCTTCTTTTTATCGTCAGTTTGACTTGCGCTTTGAATACGTCAGTACTTCTCGTACAGCTTGTCGTGTTGTATTTTCAAAAGTTGTGATCTGTGTATAGTTAAAAAATAGTTACCAAAATATGTATACTGTATCTGATTCGGTCTCTCGTTTTCTTAATCGGCATACAACAATTCGTTGAGTTTCAATGATTCATCCGTTTTTCTGTGGGTCGATGGAAACTCTTCCTCTTTTTTCTCCTCAACTTAACAAGAAATAGATTTACACTAGATATAGTAGTACAATTGGGTTTCTTGATATAGAAAATGAAACTGAGTGTCTGTATGAATGCAACACGGTTTTTAATCTGGCCGATCGTCAACAGTCGTACAGGTTCTGTTAGTTTCCCTGAGTTTTGATGAGTCTTCCGTTTTTCTCTGAGATGAACGAGTCTAGGGGGCGATTAAACGCAGTAATAGCAACACGGTAGTTTCTTCTTAACTTAATAAGAAATAGATTTACACTCTATATGGAAGTAGAACAGAGATTCTCGACATAGAAAATGAAACTGAGTGTCTATATGAATGCAACACGGTTTTTAATCTGGTCGATCGTTAACAGTCGTACAGGTTCTGTTAGTTTCCCTGAATTTTGATGAGTCTTCCATTTTTCTGTGCGGTGAACAAGTCCAGGGGGGGCGGTTAAACGAGGCATTTGTAATCCGAGTAACGTCGATGGAAACTCCCGGTTTGGTCCGTAATAGCGACACGGTAGTCATCCTCCTTAACTTAAATCACGTCCGCATGCACGCGACTCACCGCATCCCGTCGCCGTCCACAACAAGCAGCTCCTTCGCCGAGCATAATGGCGCAATAAATTACGCCACTTTGTGAATGCAGTTAAAACCACTATTATACGCCAGTGCCATAACTAGCCGGAAGGGATAAAAATGCCCGTGCATCACCGGGGCACGTCCAATAAAAATCCGGCCAGCCAGCCTGTCTTTCGATCTCGTCGATACGCCGTCGCAAAAATGGCGACGAACAACCCCAACGCCAACGACGAACACTATGTTTTACGACGAATTAATTACATTAAGACGATGCATGAGCGTATATCTTCTCGTTAAGCCGGCGTTTATCGCTAAAATGTTTATGCTTTTCGAAATTTATCGGCTCGTAACCTTGGACTAAGTATTCGATGATCCGTGGGAGAGAAAATGCGCGATTCTCTGGTGCTTCGCCTGAAGAGTCTCTGAATAAGCAGATTCATATTATCTGGATCGGTCCTGTATTGGCTCCGTTCCGACAGACACGTGTGTTCGTGTTATAAATTCGTCGGACGGTGCCATCCGATCAGTCAGTCAACAAAAATCGATCCGTGCAGGCACATAATAGCACGTAAAAATGTTTTCTCATCTAACTCTGCAAGATTTGGTTGTAGTATCTGTAGTACTAGATGCAGACGAAGTTGTGAGAAAAAGGTGCCACCGTTTGGGTGTGCACAAATGCTTGAGAAGAGGCCAAGCTGAAGGAGAATATTGGACGCTCTACAAGAAACTAACAGACGACGAAGAAAAGATTTTTCAATATTAGAGAATGCAGCAATAAGCTTCAATGATCTTTTGGGAAAAATTATTAGGAAGCAGATCACGATTAGCCAGTACGTGCCTGTGCTGATACGATGCAGTGCGTATAAACACCTACGCTATCGCTCAAAATTATTTGCTCACCCATAGTTACTATATCAATTACATGAAGGGTAAAGTAAAAAACAAGGAATGCCACAAAACAGCTTCATTGAGAAAATAAATTTGTAATACTGTAGTACATCAGTAAAGAAACAAGATCCAATGAATGTAACTGTATCGTTCATGACATGATGTTATATTCTAATTCGGCGAAAGAAAAAAAGTGAGCAAAAATATAATTGTTTTACGTTGTTCTAATTTTTCTTTCAAGTTGAACACTGCAGAATAAAAATGGACATACCTTGTTCTTTCCCCTTACCCTTCAAATATGAATACGTTGAGTGCCACAGTGAAAGCAGCCATACCTAATCAGACGCGATATAATTTACTATTTTTTATATAAATCGTAAAGAAAAAAAACATTTGAGTACTCAATCGTGTTCTTCTGTTCCTGTATTATTGTTTCAGTATGAAGTTTGCTCAGAATTTTGTGACAATCAATAATTATTATTTAAATTAAGTTTGAGGTACCGGTCACCGTCCCCCCAGGCCATTCAGCATGATGAACTAAAAATTGAATTATACATTTGCCGCAATAATACAACAAAATGTACGTATATAGGTGAGTCAATACTTTTGAGCGACGGTGTATATTCAAATGCATTAAAGAATATTTGTTTGATGGGTGCTGAACGGATACGTTTCGTGTTCGTGCGGATAATATAAATCTACCTCAATCCTTTTAGCCTCAAGGTAACGATCTATCGTTACCCCCGTTATTGACGAAAATGTTCACCATAACGATTTATCGTTATCGTGATTTGTTGCCTGCTGTCGCCGAACTGTAATTGTTTGCAAATCAAGACAATACGTAACGGGTAGACGACACTTGTCGATGCATGAAACGACCATCTGTGATATATTTGTTTCAATATTTATTTCTGTATTCTTACATTGGATGCACTCGTGTTAAAAGTAATTGCAAATATTGTTATCGAACAGTTGCTGTTGTTATTGTTGTCGAATAATGTAGGTTGCATCTTTGCAGCACTTCTGGTTTTCTAGAATATCCGTGTCCTGCATGTAGTACACAAGAAAAGAAAAGTTAAATTTCATTCTATTCTGTACAAGGGTGCCTTCCTTCTTTGTCTTATGATGAGAAACAAATTGGGTATGGAATTGTAACGATTTCAGTGTTTTTGTAACAGAAATCCTCTGAGCCTTCTAGCAAGTACTCCCTAAGAATCGTTGATCCTAAAATGGTTAATCGGGCAAAACAATTTCCAGGGACCGCGTAGGGATGTTCGAAAAGGTTGGTACCAGACGTCGAAAAACTTGACGTCTTACTCGGGACGCGTGACGTGGCGTAAAAGGAAGAACGTTTCGTCGAAATTCAAGGAAACCACTCCAGTTTCTGGCGTGATTCGCGTGTGCACGAATCCGACGGAACTGGTGACTGGTAAAAAGAAGTCATGGTCGTAAAACATGTTCGTGGCTTGTTTGAACCGTCTTTACTGAGGACAGCAACAATAGAGAGGGTCATTGGATGAATAGGAATGCTGTGGAAAAATGTATTCGATCCTTCAGTGTTTAGAGACTACAGTAACTCACGAAATTGATCACAAGATTATGTTGTTTCAACATTCTTCTACTTACCATTTTTTTTTTAATACAATGTTATATGAAGCTAAAATATTGTGTCTCTAACTAATAACGTTTCAGATGCGCGCGAAAAATTTCCAGTTGGTTGGTAGCACTAGAATTAACCTTAAGACACTTAAGGTTTTAGGATTAAGGTCAGCTCAAGGGAGGGTCATTTTGTGTTCACACAAGCGAAAGTGCTAAAAATTTTATTTTTTCTGTTTGCAGTATATTTATTTATATACTAAAATAATATAAAACATCTAAGTTCTTCTTATTGAAAAAATAAAATATCAAAAATATGAAAAGAAACATTAAGACAAAAAGGCATATAACTTAAAACTCTACACAAATTTCTCTTCAAAAAAACTAACGTTTCGAATTCTGTGGACATGTTTGGACCCTCCCTTAAGCGCCCTAGACTTAAGGAAGAAAAGTAATTATGAAAATATTTGAACAATTTCGTAAGTCACTGTATATTTTCCATTTCTCTTATTGTTAGTTTAGTATGTGCACCTCTCGAGTTATCTGAATATTTAAAATTGTATAAACATCCTCAGCCTGCGAGTACACAGAACTCAGTGCTTGTTGTAGTCAAATAAGTCAACTTTACATTCTACTATGTAACAATGGATCTGTCTATACGATTTTCATGTGACATACCATGGAAATTTCTATCTAAACTTTTTCTTATCGAACCAAATATTCAAAATCGAATTTCACCAAACCGAAGTCGCGAACGAAAAAATTCCACCCCAAACGCCTTACTTATTCTATCACACGAATCACTTTCCTTCCGGCTGCAGTACCCGACCCACCCTGTATATAATCATTCGACGTAGGAGACGAATCGACATCGCTTACGAGATCAGCTGATAGTTTTAAACACGCAGCTAAATAAAGATCTAGAGAGTGACTGGCAAAAAAGTCACGGTCGAAAAAGGTGGTCGCGGTTCGTTTAAACCGTCTCTGGCGACGAGAGCAGGCAGAGGGGGAGATCCTTGGATGGGCAGGAATAATGGCGCGACATATTACGCCATTTTGTAAAAGGTAGGGGCCTTGAAGAGCGCGAACTCACAATGCACCGGTGGGCCGTGTCCCTCGTCTCTCTTCGTCTCCTGGCCGGTATTGCTCTCTGCTCGTCTCGTCCTCGTCGTGTGGGTGCGCCAGGTAATGTCGTAAATGGGTTGAGTCGGGCTCAAGGTGCCGACGCTGGGATAAGCATCAATGCATTAGAGAAGATGACTTCATTCGCGCCCGCTTGTATAGTAGCCACGGCTTTCGTTCAGCCCGTCCCGTGGTAAGTGGCCAGAAGAATGATAATGATAATGAGGATGACGACGACCGCGATCACGATGACTGCGATGATGGTGTGCCCCGCTCGCTCGGTTCACCGCTATTATTCCACCGTCTAACCTGTCACGTCTCGTTACTTACCGGGAACGCGTGTTCGCTCATTGTTCCGATCCTGCTCGTTAATTCCTGCTCTTTGCACTTTAATACTTGGTCCTCTTCATTTGCTTTTTCATTACTCTTGCCTCGTTCTTCGATGAAGGAACGTGGATCGCTGCGTGCGGAGATTGAACGACGAGCGAGACTTTTATACCGTTCTGTTCGCGATTGCTGGAGATGTATAGTGTTTAGAATTGTAGACAGGGTTGAGCTGTTATTGATTGTTGCGATATATAGTGTTTATTGGTATGATCTAATTTTTGAAAGTTAGAAGATAGTTCAGTCGTTCTATTAGCTGATGTTTATTAAGTTGATTGCAGTTCGCAAATATCGCACGATATGTTTTCTCGTTGAGAAGAATGATGAGTCAAGGTTCAACGAAAACACTACTCATCTGCAAGGTTCAGTCATTCTAGTCTCAGTGCAAATTTGATCCAAAAGATAGCTGAAGGTTGCATAATACGAACGACCCGATTTTATTTAACACGTTGAGCGCCACAGTGAAAACAGCCACTCCTAATCAGACACGATATAATTTACTATTCTTTGTATAAATCGTAAAGAGAAGAAAGATTCGAGTAGTCACTCATGTTCTTCTGTGAACACATATTGTTTCAGTATGAAGTTTGTTCAGAATATTGCGACAATCAATAATTATTTAAATAAATTAAATTTGACGCGTCGGTTGCGAGTACCCGCGCGCCGCCATGTGTGCAACCTTGGCGCTGAATTGTTAACTAGTACCATCCAAATTATTTAATATTAACAAAGATCTGTGATAGAAACACTGTCAGTACTTTCTTATACTTTCGTATACTTTTCCTGGTAGCTTCAGAATTTTCAAAAGGAAGTTACAACAATATATTCCAGTTGCAGAAGGAAAGATAATAAAATTTACAGTCCAATTACGTAAACCAAAGATGTTTCATTCTAAATTGCTGACCTCTGCAGATATTTACAGTAATAAGCTTCAATCTCGAAAATCTTCTGTGAGCAGGCAACGGTGACTTCTCCTCTTCATGAGGAAGAATAAAGTTCCACCCTTGCCTCGGACAAATATTTACAACGACAAAGCCTCTTCAGCGGTTCGCGAATTCACGATATTCCGTTCTTTCTCTGAGAGCATCGTTGTTCAACCTAATTTAAGCACCTTTCGGCCCCGTAATTACGTCGAAACAATGCGAACAGAGTTCGCGAACGAGAGCAGCGTTTCGGTCAAGAAAGGGCCGTTGCTCGTGCCGCTGGAAAATCGCCACAAAAGCCTTCCCTTTCTTGCAAACGTTCAGAAACGCAATAATTAACTATTCAGAGTGTACACTGGCACGGAATGTCATTATCGTTTCCCGTGTTATGAGTAGACTGCGGATGTTCATGCAGATGCACGTTCTTTAACTTTAATATTTTTTCTTTCAATGCAGTTGAAGAAGAAATGGAACTCTGACAAAAGTGTATCCGGTCGCTCAGTGTTTAAGAATTTTATTTTTTTTAATTTCACACAGATATTTCATGTGTCTGAATGGTTAACCCTTATCTACTGATGCGGAGTCTGACAGACTCATTGTCAGATACGGATGTATTCAAAATTACGATAGAAACGCGTTTTCATTTCTTTTTGTAATTTTTAAAGTCTACTTTACGGAACTGTGAAACATTTTCTAATAAAAATTTGTAATACATGTTATGTGTTATTTCTGTGTAACAATTACTATCATATTAGTTTTATAAATATAACAATATGTTTTAATCGGAGTTTGACAGACTCTGTGCTGTATTAGTGTTCAAAAACTGGGCGTCGGTTATTAAGAGTTAAAATTGCATAGATGTCGCAATCTAGTTACGAATAAACATAACAGTGACTGATGTAAATGAATGAGTCAGCTTTACGTTGTACTACGTAGCAATAAATCTATTTATGTGACCCTTAATGGATTTTCTTACGGCGAATACAATGTGCCCCTAAAATTTGATCACCTGTTTGGAACACCATGCATTTGCGATTATCAGAGAATTTGAAAAAGCATACTGCATACTTCTAAAAGTTAATTTTATAAGAGGGATTATCAGATGCTATTTATGCTTGTGTATGTAATCTGCTTATCGTTCACAGTTTTTCAAGCATTCTCTCCAGTTAGAAATGAGATGTTACGAGGCAGAGTCTTGTCTGTTTGAAGGAGAACACAATTGTTGTTAAGCAAGGATGCACGGACTTACGTGGAAACAATAGGCAGCAGAATGAAGGATCTTTTCAAGAGCAAACACACGTATTTGCATTCGTGGAAGCAATCGAGACAAGCTGCTCATTCCCTTTTGTCTTAAGTTAAATTAAACTGCAAATACTCGAAAGACATTTGCGAAAAACTTCAATAGTCTGAGCTACACCTAATAAGAAATTTTTTAAGTAGAATTAAGCATCTAATAAATAAATTTACTACATAAAATACAGAAACAATGATATAGGTTGGATTAGGTACAATTGGGTATTGCATATCTAGTCACGAAATCGTCTATTAATTCACTTCATACAATTTTATACCTTTTCATTTAATTAAGATAAAGAAATAGAAGTAGAGGTCGAGTTAGAAATTTATTTTTTAGAAATAAACATAGAATTTTAATCAAAAAAGCACGGAATTATTTCTTATACCAGGTAGACAATTTTTTAAATAAAATTAAGTATTTTATAAATAAATTTACTAAATAAAGTAACAATGATATAAGTCGAGTTAGGGACTGCGCATTTAGTTAAGAAATCGTGTATCAATTGAACTTCATACAATTTGTATAGAAAAAACGAAAGTAGGTCGAGTTAAAAATCCGTTTATTAAATATTACTATTAAATAAAAAATGTTAATAAAAAAGCACAGAGCTCTCTCCTATGCCAATCGAAAATTGTTCAAATACAATTAAGTATCTAACAAATCAATTTTCTAAATAAAATCTGCATACAAGCAGAACCGCATATAATTGTACACATTCTTATTTATTTAGAATAAAGAAACAAAAGTATAGATCGGGTTAAAAATTTAATTCTGTCAAAAGAAAACGCAGAACTCTTTTCTACGCCCAATAGAAAAATTTCTAATACTCTTTTAACGTATCCATTTCTGTGAAACGATGCAAACAGGGTGTTCGTTACGGGTATGAAACTAGCGTAAGTTTAGGCATGGCGGATGCATCGGGCGACCGATCCCGAAGGTGTCTCGTCAACATTCAGTCGGCGTTGTGCGCGGGTGCAGCTGCAACCGACGTCGCCCCCGGGATACGAGGCGCATTAGCGTGATTACAATTATGCCATGTCGGCTAAGTAGTGTGTTTCTGCGCGCGCGCGAGCGCACGTTCTCTCTCTCACAGACACGCAGTCCCCCATTGGCCAGACGCTCGAACCGAAAACCGAACATTCATATTCCGCGAGCTACTCCACGCCAACGAAAGGATTACGTATTGCATTTTGCCGTGAGAGTAGCAGCCAGCAGGGATATAGGGGAGACTACCAGAGAAGGGAAACGAGAGTATAGAGAGAGAGAGAGAGAGGGAGGGAGAGAGTGGGAGAGAGGAGTAACGAAGCAGTTTGCAGCAGAGGGAAACTAGAGTACGTGAAAGACAGAGGGTACGAAAAGTGGAGATAGAAGAAAGAAAATGGAATAAGGGATGATAAGAGAAGGTGACGATAAGGGAGAGGTAATCAGGGTAAGATGGTGATGACTAGACTGCGGATGTTTGTGCAATTTTGACATGAAAACATGCAAAATATTAAGTTGTCCCATGAATAGAGTGCGGGTGTGCATTGTATAGAGTAACTGAAGCAATAAATATGTTTTTAAACATTTAAACCGTAAAATGCAGTTCTGCTGTAGTTGCGCTTCATTAGCTACATTGAAATTAAAAATATTGAGGTTTAAAAATGTATGTTGGGTTGAGTCATAAAGAACTTCCGATAGATAACAGGTATTATATTTTTAAAACATTAAATGGATCACCTAGACTATTAACTTGTATTCATATTAGGAGCTAGAATTCAAGAAACTCAAATATGTAGCAGAAGCAGCAAAAGATTATCTTTTAATAAATTAACTACTAAATTTAACACGATAAACCGGTAGTTACTTTTTAATCAACCCAATATTTGCATGAAACTGTTTAAAATTCTGTAAAAACGAAAGTAATTTCTGTCCAGGTTCCGTTTCATTAACCATTTTCTAAAAGAATATACATTTACACGATCATTCGCTATCTGCTGATGACTATTAACAATCGCAGATTAATTAAATAACTGACAGTCCGTATAAAATTCTGAAAAACATTTATATTAAAATAATAGTATAAGATACAAACTATACGGTCGAATGGTTAAAAGTTTTTTTACTTCGTGGCGTACGTTAAACATTGCAAATTGTACCGGTACATCTAAAAAGAAATGAGAAACTGAAAAGGTGTATTTTACATCTCAAAACCAAGAAACAAATCTTAATATCCATGTGTCCACAAACCGTTCGCTTTTTACGGATAGACATTTTTGATTGAAACAACCCTCTCAACAAATGCGATGCATATCAATAAAATGAATCCCACAATGATAGAATGAAATATAAAGGCTGCCATAAAATAATTAAATGTTTCTATTCTTATCGTTATATTATTACTCATAGTTTATTCAAACCCATTTTAATGTATTTGAGTAGTAGTGGAATGTTTCATTGTAGTACAGAATATAATAAATTCTGTGTATCTCAAAAATGAGCAGATTGTGACTTATGAGAATTACGGGGGTTACATACACCTGGGATCGGTAAAAAAGGGATACTTTTCAAGAGTATTTTATATTTTATTTTATTTCCAATGAAAGAAT
This sequence comes from Macropis europaea, assembly GCA_916610135.2. Classification (NCBI taxonomy): domain Eukaryota; kingdom Metazoa; phylum Arthropoda; class Insecta; order Hymenoptera; family Melittidae; genus Macropis; species Macropis europaea. The sequence continues at coordinate 14,247,262 of OU744345.1, read as the reverse complement.
GTGAACTATGGTTGATAGTCTATGATTTGAGGAATATTTCCATACAAAATCTTTTAAAAATTTGTTGCCATAGCAAAGTTACAGCTGGTTGAATGAGACACGCTTTTCATGGACAGCGTTTGCGGTGCCAAAAATATCTCTTCTAGAATTCATCTGAAAATAAAAAAAGGTAGTTTCTTAAAGTAGATGAATAAATCTAATCCTTAATTTTCCAATAATTCTGAAATGTGCCAAAGTACGTACATAAATTTTGTGACTTGCTGTAATGTGTCTGACCACGTATGGCAATTTTCACTTTGCCACCCAACGATAGAAGCTTCTAATACTAAATATTCTATTCTTCTTACAATTACATTATTTCGATATTATGGAAAGTTCATTTCTTCTATTTCTTGTTATACCAGACTAACATAAGTGTTATTCGTTCATAATCGTTTATTACAATTTATTTCTTCCACGAACGCCTCAGGAAGAATTGGCATGACCCACGTGCTTATGGGACTGTGAACGTGTTAAATTACGAAATCAAACGAGCGATCCTCGAAATGCAACGCGAGGTTATCGCATGATAATTCACCGTTCGTGATTTCTATGAACTTCATGGTCGACGAGCGGCGAACAAAGCGCGAAAACAACGAGTTTTGCCTCGGTTGCTTTGCAGTCGTCACAGCCGCCATTCCGGTAACCTATGTAAAAACATGAAAAATGGTTGAACGTTACAGCTGCGCTTCTCGCGTTCAAGATTCAGACAATTCGACGGCTTTCGACCACGGAAGAAAATATTTTACGAAGTTCGTCGAACGGTGCGAAACGGACTGTCAAAAGCCCGGCCGAATACTCGAATTAATTGCCCCGTTTCTCTGACGCGAGCTTTTTCTCGCTTTGTTTCGACGGGGACCTCGTTGCTCCAGCTTTTAGTTGCTTCGTACGTACAGCAAAATCGTCGATTTTTTCTTCAGTACAATTCCTTGATCGAATTACGCAGTACAGTGAATTTATACATACATTGGGGTGATACATGAATAACTTAAGATTATTGCTGATTTTGCAGCGTGTCTACGTTTTAGGGATTCTTATCTTCAAGTGTGAAGCAAAAATCAGTAGCCCAGGTACAGATTTGAATTTTTAGGAAAGAAAAAGTCTGTTGGGTGTCGGTAGTTATTTATGACTCAACCCAATAGCTACTCACAAAATTGGGCATACATTTACGTAAGGGTGAGGATGCAATGGTGGTTGAACCATCATGGAGTTATTACTCATGCAAAAGTAAATCGTAAACATGGAGTGAATATTTTTTTATACAAAGCTTCGTTTTCGGGAAAATCGATTTTGAAGATCGAGTGATTAAGTGTGCACTTGGCTAAGGTTCAATTTGGCGTTTCTTTATGTATAGGCAAACATTGAAAACATTGATAAACTGTAATAGAAAATTATTAGGTGCTACCGAATATTAAAAACTGAAGAAAAATTAACGAAAGGTTACCTGTCCATCATTCTGCACAGATTTGCTTTAATTTTAAAATCAACAACATTAATAAGTTTCATAATTTGTTGTCTGGTACTATTAGACCTTATTAGATGTACTTATTAATACCATACGTGATCAAATAAACTGATTAGACTGCGAATATTTATACAAATATACATCTTCAGAGTTCAACAATTTTTATGTTAACGTACTCGAAGAAATTACTATACTCTGTGCTTCGAATGTTTAAAAAATATACTTTTCAATTCTCATGTGTAACTGAATGTACATATTTCAAATACACGAGTCTGTTAGATTGCATGAACATCCGCAATGTAATAGTTACTAAATCTAAGTGTGCCCATAGGTGATGCACAGACACCGTGTTAATGAAGAATAAACAATTAAAGCGTGAGATCCTGTAAATATTAAAAGCAAAGCATTTACTACGCCTTACGATGTTAACCGTTGGAACGAGCATGCTTCGGGTTCGACCATAAAACTACTGGTCCGCGACTAAAGAGCAGAAATCTCCCTCATCCACGGAGTCATCGTTCCTTAACATCCACGTCGCTTAAGGTTCAAGGAAGTCGATAAACGGCCAGGAAACGTATGGTATCGCGAGGTTTCTCCCATTGTGCCTCGATTTTCCCAGCGACCATGATTGCCTCCGTGTTACAAATTGTTTCACGCTCCTTATTCACTATTTCAAGATACGCCGGGCGATAAGGCTCGCGTATGGACGCGCGGATAAAGCGCGGACTGTCTTATTTCACTTACTTTCGGAAACGTACCTACTGTTGTGTATCTGTAAATTGTATTTTACATTCTAAAAGAAAATTATCATATTTAAATGAAACGTATATAAATTGTGAGTAATCTTGTTACTAACTTTAGTACGGATGATCGAGGTTCTACCGTACTTAATTTACCACACCGTATTTTATATTCTAAAAGAAAATTATCATAATTACATGAAACGTATGTAAATTGTGAGTAATCTTGTTACTAACTTTAGTACGGATGATCGAGGTTCTACCGTACTTAATTTACCACACCGTATTTTATATTCTAAAAGAAAATTATCATATTTACATGAAACGTATGTAAATCGTGAGTAATCTTGTTACTAACTTTAGTACGGATGATCGAGGTTCTACTGTACTTAATTTACCACACCGTATTTTATACTCTAAATGAAAAGTATCATATTTGTATGAAACGTATGTAAATTGTGAGTAATCTTGTCACTAACTTCAGTTCGAATAATCGAGGTTCTATTTTACTTAGTTTATTGCTCTGGTAACTCAGTTTTGCAGAGAATCTCAGTGATGTTAACAATATACCTCCAGAATACGAGTGTTGGAGTGACGCTGTAAAAAAATGGTTCCGATGAGGGGGGTTGGTAGGCCTAAGAAGCGTTAGATACGTGAGGTTTTCGAGCATTATGAATAATTTCGTTGCTTTTCTGCCTCTCACGTTCCCATGGAACAAAATTGTAGACAGAAAATTCGTAGACTGCATTCTTGAAGAGCTCACAAAAATATACTGCTTTTAGGAAGGCTGCGACAGGATATCCAACAGTGCATATATCATGCATCTGAATCTAAATGGTTAAACTTGCATAAACATCGCAGTCTAGTAACGAGTAAACGTAACACTGGTTGCTGTAATTAAATAAGCGAACTATACGTTGTATCACGCAGCAATGAATCTATTTGTATGTCTCTTGATGACCCTTATTTTATTTTGACGTTGAGTGAAATATGCTCCTAAAGTTTGCTCACCCGTTACGACACCCACCTGCATTTGCGATTATCAGAGAACTTGGAAAAGCAGACCGTTCCTCGAATTGAATTCTACAAATAAGTCTGAGCAGGGCATGTATCGTATCGCCGGGTTTCTGCCATTGTGTCTCGTTTTTCCCAGCGTCCATGATTGCCTCCGCGTTACAAATTGTTTCACGCTTCCTATTTACTATTTCAAGATACGTAGCGCGATAAGGCTCGCGTATGGACGCGCGGATAAAGGACTGTTTTATAATTCAACGCGGCCGTTTCAGCGGTTCTACGCGAGACGCGTCGCAAACCGCCTCTTCAGCATTGCGGTGGCGTCCTTAAACGCTCGTTAATAGCCGCGGAACTTCGTAAATTTATGCTCGCCGTAGACCCCAGCCGGGCTAATCAGTTCTTCTTGCCGTCGCTGGCGCAACTTCGCCGCGTAATTACCGGAACAATAGTCGCCACAGTATTTCTTTGTAGCCGTTTCGACCCGTCTTCCTGCGGCTTCTCCGCGTCGCTGTGAATTTCGCGCAATTAAGCTCCGCCGTTGTCTTGCCCGTCCATTTCCATATTGTCTTTCCCATTGCGTGTGCTTCCAAGAAAAGGGCGGCCGCGTCTGCCGATCCTGGGAGCGAGTGACGCCGCTGCGGAATAAAGCGAATCCCCGGAATCGCGAATCGCTTCTTGTACCGCGTTTAATGAGCTATCACGATGCCGTGGGGACTCGAGGAATAAATTAGTCCGAGCTCGAACCTCGTAGAACCTCCTGCCGGCTTTCCACCGCGGCACGGAACGCTTAGATCATTTTTCTGATAGCCTCGCCTTCCGGCAGCCGCGAGTAAAAAGCGATACTCCGGTTGCCTCCGCCGAGAGGATACGGTTTATCTGAACCGAATAGGAAGTTTGTACGGTTCGGTGTTGACTTCACGACTCCGCGAGGAAGTTGTAAATTCTTCGCTTGTCATGTATGAATTACCGTTCTTTTTGGTTATTTCGTTATTTGTTGATGTGAATGGTAATTAGTGTACACGAACGGTGGTGGCTGAACATTAAATGAAACAACATACGAGTGTAAAATAGATAGAATATACATGGTCGTATTTTATATTATTTATTCATCAGTTGTTTGGAGAAACGTCTCTTCTCAGAATTACTCAATATATCCGAACAAAAGATTAGCTTCCGTCATAGTAATATTAACAGAAAAATGTTGTTATATTTCATTTTACACATTTCGCTCGCAAGCAGGGCCGTCGATCTCGTTGTCAGTACTCTTTGTGAAAAACGCACCACTGTTATCACATTAAAATTTGTCAGTACACGCATGATGCAACGACGACATAATCGTCAAGGACAAATATTGTAGCATCTCAGTGTCTGAAACACGACACGTGTCACAAAAATTCACTCACACTTGACGAATACTCAAAATCAATCTTCTTAAAGACAAAGCATTAAACAAAAACGTTATTCTACACTCTCGATTTTCTTTTTCATGTAACATTATCCTATATTCCGTTATATCACTCACTGCAGGGCACCCCGCTCGCGCATTCTTATCGACGTTCAATTTTATTAAAAAAAACCTCCTCAAAGGCGTACACGAGCTTAACAAGATGCATACTTGTACGTACGCGGACGCGATTCTTCCTCTTTTTGTCGCATTTTTCGGTATACTTAACCGTGCGTTAGTCCGGTAACAACGTCGCGGGTCGCTTATTAAAAACAGGATTAAAGAACAGGGGAAACAGGATTACGATCGGTTTTATACGGTGTTAAGGTCTTTCATTAAACGCATGCTTGCGCGTATTATACGTAGCAGCAATTAACGTTCATTAGATACGGGGTGGGCCTCGGAAAGCCGGTGGCGGCGGAGGAGAGAGCAGGCGGAGGTTAAGGGAATGCAAGGAACTGCGTTAACGAAGGCAGAAGCTAAAGAATCAGGGAAATTGTAAATAAAATATAAGGATCCGAGAGTAAATTGTTCGTTGGAACGTACCCGCGGAATGCAGAAATTTCTACCTTTCGTGCCTTTGCTTAAGAAACCCCTCCAACCGCATCAGATTATCGCGTGAGCCTGCGCGCGCGCGCGCGCTCACACACTCAACACACACACACACGCACATTCACACATACACGCCTCCTTCGATCATTCTTCTCTCCGTTCCCTTCGTCGAACCATGTACCCCTTTAATCGCCGACCATACGTCGTCGCTTTTTATCCCCCGGAGCGAACTAGCAATGATCTTCCATGAAATCCTCGTTTCCGGATAACTGATGTTCCCGGAAACGGAGGAAATTGGACGTCTATAATTTTTTCACCGTTCGAGGAAATGATTTTGAACGACTGATCGTGGCATTGGGAATGTTTGCTGCTACCGCCGATAGGAAACCTGCAGAACGGTGCATCAAGATGAAATTTGATTATCATGTTTAATGTCCTGTTGAAGTATGCAACCCGGTGTATCGAATACCGTGGGATTCACTAATTACTGATTCTTATAATATTCTGACTCATGTCAATGTTTGTATTCTATTTTTATTTATTGTTTTTGATATGAAAATATACTATTTTTGGATCAAATTATTCTGGACTGTAAATTTATTCATTTCATCATTCATATGTTGTTTTATATTATCATTGTAGTATTGTGTCAGTATTCTTTAAGAATATATACTTACAATGAGACCTCTGTTATAACAAGTTAATCGAATTTTACAAATAATCGTTCGACGTTTGATGTGCTACATCACATATTTTCTTTGTTTCAGTGGCATGTAGGTGCACAATATAGCGACGAGATTAGAATGTTATACTCATGATAATTGTAGCTCGTAACTAACATAACAATACATAGCAAGCTAAATAATATCCAAATTGGAGAATGATGGACATGTAACAGTTCACAATTACTAAAATAAAAATGATATAGCTATGCTCTTAAATATTCTCCCCGATAAGCCAATTACAACTGGCTCCACCTCGGCTGGCTGGAAGTTCTTAGTTCTTGGCCACTAATGCTCTCCCAGGCACCCGTCGAACACTGTAGTCGATCCTAAGACTGCTCAGTGAACAAAATTATTTTTTCAAGAAAGTTTTATAACATTTGAGTATCTTCTACTTTCTCAAGCAAATAGCGTAAGTTTTTGCATGAAATTTACTTTTATTTCTTTCTTCTTATGGAATCAAATGGTATTTTAACACTAACCGTACCGGCACTTCACATATACCTATTCTTACCGTAACCGGTCATAAACAAGCCAGGTGATGAATTTTCCTCAGTAAAAAAAAGTAGCAAAAGAAAACAAAAATTGAGAAATTGATTAATCAGATAATATAAGAATTTACATAAAGTTAGATGAAGAAAAGAAATAACAATGAATGTACAGTTTTAAATGAAATTTTGAAACCGGTCATTTGACGGGGTCTGGTACGGTTAGTGTTAAAATAGTGGACTAACATAATAATAGTCTGAATATGATTCTTCTGATGTCAAACATAAATGGCAAAGTACCATGACCATTAAATGCCTTCTACATACATGATTTTTGTATCAATGAGTTCTTCTTTCTGTGGGCGTTTCTTATTCTTCGGAAATGAGAATAGTATAAGTGTTCGTTTCGCGTGATCACCGGTACTGCGACGCATACTTCATTTTAATATTCTTACGTATACTGTTTTTCACATACAGCAACGGTGATTTTAGGACACCAAATTGAAAGGTGTACACGACAATAAATAATTCGTTGAGACTTTTTTACCGAAAGGAAATACAGTAGTACCTCGGTCATCCGAACTGCAATTAGTAACAACATGACTCGCATTCTAACTATATTTCGCATACAAATTTCAATTTTATGTTGGAATGTAAAATACGTAGTGGTATAAAACTAAGTACACAGTATCGCTAATGATAATGTTCACGTGTAATGAACATAACATGACCAAATTTAGGATGATCAGAGTTCGAATAATAGAGGCTCTACTATTTTTGAATAGGGGTCACGATTGGTGGTTAATTCACCCGAGTCACCGGCGAAAGCTTTTTCGAAAGGCGAAAAATGGAAGCGGAAGGTTCGCAGTGAACGCGGCGGGGCTGCAATTTCGAGGTTCGCGTTTTTCCCGGTGGCTAGTTTTCGAGTCGATTTGCATATTAGCGCGATTACAACGTGCCGTGGATTTCGCATGCGAGAGCGGAGCCACGACACGCCAACGCGTGCAAGACGATCCCTGCTAACGGTACCGCCACTGAAAAGAAAATCGTCGACGTTTACATTCAATTAACTTGTTCCCCGAGCATTTTCAGTGGACTGGACGTTTCTGAAATGGTTGCAAGTCACTTCGCGATCTGAGGAACCGTGCTTAGACGGTTCGCTCGGCTTTCTATAAATAGCCGACTTTATTGCGACCGTATTGCAAACGTACTTTTTCCGTGTCCATGGCGAAGTGAGCCTAACAACGGCAATTTGTTGTAATTGTCGGACCTCGACTTTTTACCGTTGCACTCGCTTGCAATCTTGTTTCTCGCTTTTCTACTTATTGTGTAACATAGTTTGTATTTATAGTGAACACGGTGGTTTGAATTGGAAACAAAATCGTTGGAGCGAAGCTTGTGAACGCGAAGAAGTGTGAAAGGTAGCGCAAAGTTGTAAAATAAAGAAGAAAGAATGGGCAAAATATACATTGCTATCGTTTAGAATATATTCGAACAACAGTACCTATCTTTCGATTTTTTATAATTTATTTATTCACTTTTTTACACTTTTCACTACCTTATTATAGTTTTTAATTACAGCAGCCTCGCGAATCGGAGAATTTTGTTTTAAATAAATACAAATACCAGGGAATAAAAAAGAAACTTTAGCAGGTAGTATTATTTAATTTATTAACGTATTTTTGCACTAAGCAATTATGAAGTTCAAGTTAGTATTGCTTAGTATTTTCTTTCGTGGCAGGCTCATCCAGGTTGTCTGAGAAGAAGGTATGAAAAATATGATAGTGAAGAGGGTTAAATCTGAAAGCACCCTGTAATCAATTCCTCATTCATGATGTCCACATCCCATCGAAAGGGACATGCGGGTACCCGAAAATTTCGGGTCGAATAGCTTGGGTGCTCCAAAAGACTCAAGTATTCGAAATTTGATTCCGGTAGAACTTGCATCTTGAGCCTACGTGTGCTCCTCGTCTTTTCTTATACATACCAACCTCTCTTTTTTTCCCCTTTTTTACGGTATAAAGTGGGGGATACCATAAGGAATACTAAAAAATTAAACGGGTACCTCGAAATATTCAAAAGTTGACGACCAGCTTGATGTCTGTTGGGTGTCTCCGAAAAATTCATGTTCATTATCTTCATTCAAACAGCTCGATAATTACGATCAGACCTGTTGAACAATTTTGCAATAAATTGTTAACGGTGATGATCATTCTATCTAAAAGGATTGTTTAGATTACTATGTGTCTCTTGTTAACCAGAGGGCTTAGTACTTCTATTTGAAGTCTATTTTATGCTATCAATTTTACAGTATACTATCATCGAAGATAGAAAGGTTAACAGCGATAATAATTGTATCTAAAAGTATTTTTTAGATTACCATGTGTCTACAACCGAAATACGAGAATTTTCTCTAGAAGAAGTGGCGCGAAATGTATTAATATTACGCTAATAATATTTGTATTGATTCAGAAAGGTATGATGAACACTAACTTCTCCAAATTATACGATTGGCATGGTGTCTTGGAGATGGGCATGCTGCGGGTGGACACGCAGGTTGGTTAAATTTCAGATTTAGTCGGTTTAGAGAGCGCACGGACAAATATTTGATTGAACATTCTGAATTTGTGAAAATGGAGGGAAATCCTTCCTTGTCCAACGGTAGGTAAACGGCTACGAATGCTAGCCAACGTAGCTAGCTGCAGGTAGCGACGGGTCCTGGAATGACACGCGCGAAGGCCTACCGTGTGTCGCAAGTAATAAAGTCAGAAAGCTCCCTGGGTTTAGAAAATATACGAAAACATTGAAAGAATTTATGTATGATTTATTGTTCGTCCGGTGCGCTGCTGAAGAGGGCAGCAGTTGATTACTCGAACTCTTTCCAACATTCTAATTAGACTACATGGCTTCATACGGCAGATTTATTGTTGCGCTGCAACTGTATTCGTGTTCAAACAAATAGCCACTCAATTTAAGTGTGACCCGTAAGAGCCGCTCAGAAGTCATGCTATCAACTCCACTTTTAGTGAATTTCTCAATTTCATTAAACAAGTGCATGAATGTTGGTAACATCGTCACTTTTCTCTATTTTTCATTTTATGGAGTTGATCAATTGGGCTTCTGAGCATCTCATATATCGGTAACATAGCAGTCAAACCCCTACTCCTAGAAGAGATGACTGGTCTCATGACTAGTTTACAAGTTGTTTGCTTATTAATATTTCTTATTCTATAGTTTCGAGTAATTTTAATGTTTTCTTACATCTCCCGTTTCAGTTTTAATAAAGAGTCATAAAACACACAGATTTTTATATATCCTAGTCAACAAATGTTACTTTTTGCAGGGGTTCATGAGCACCCCACGTGGATACTTATGTTCCAGAAGTTCACGTGTGCACTGCCGGGTTAACACGTTGAATGCCACAGTGAAAACGACCATGCCTAGTCAGACACAACATAATTTCCTATTCTTTATATAAATCGTAAAGAAAAAAAAAAGATTTGTGTTTTCAGTCGTGTTCTTCTGTCTCTAGATCATAGCTTCAGTATGAAGTTTGCTCAGAGTTTCGCGACAATCAATAATTATTTAATTAAATTAAATTTGAGGTGTCGGTCGCCGGTGACCACCACGGCGTTCAACGTGTTAAATATTCATTTGAATTCTCCAACAATAAATGACTGAAGGAAGTTCATTATATTCCAGAGTATTTATTTCATCCTGCTCCACCTCATAACACCGGCCAGGTGTTGCCAGTAGTGTCCATTCCTAGATGATCGATCAATCGGGCTGGATCATTTTGATAAGGGTGCGGCCGGTACGCGCGAAATCGCCGACAATCGCAAAAACAAAGCGCGTGCACACGTGGGCAGTGACAAACGAGGCTGGAATTGGGAGACCGCACGGATAGACGCGAAACGTGCCGGCCGAATAGCTGAAGTCGATTGCGTGCCTGGGATCGATTGTGCGAGGTATCGACGGCTGTAAATCCCAAGAACCGCGAGATAAATCAGCGTGCGGCGCGAGGTTTACGCCCGTGCGTGTAAACAAGCCGCCCGATTCCGCTCAGCTTCGTCCTCTGGCTTATTCCCTTTGCGGTCAACCGGAGAATCCCGTTCCTTCGCCCATCGTGTCCTGATGAAATGAAGACGTCGTTTACGGATTGGGTTGCCGCTCGGTTTCTGGAGCACCTCGTTTTGCGGTATTTTGTTTACGGAAACCGGCGGTTCGTTGCGCGGATAGCGTGACAGCCTGTTTTCGATCTGAATCGAACTGTATATTTTCACCCTCATCCGTCACTTGTGTCGGTATCACACATTTTTCTCACAAAAATACGGTACATGTAAAAGAGTGGTGTGCCTTGCAGATCCTTTTATTATATGCGAACGATGCGATCGATCTGAACGATCTTATGCCTGAATTCGCAGAAATTTCATTTCTTTATTTTCAGTAAAAGATTGAATTTGCAAATTTAACTGTTTATCTTTTCATTCTATTGATTCTTTTACCATTATGCCAATTTTACTGTAAGGGACAAACTATGCTGGGAAAATGAGGAACGGATGAGTGGTAAACATTCAAGTCAGTTGTTAAGCTTGCGATACAGACGTGTTAACAGTTTGACGGTCGATATTATTGGGTTGAGTCATAAGTAATTTCGTAAATATGATAGATTTTTTAAAAATTTAATTAGTTTATTTAGGTTACAGACTATTGCGTCATATTAGAAGGTAAGCATCTCTGCAAGTTATGCATGCTGCAACATCTCGTTTAGACACGTTCAAACATAATATGACCAAAGTCATACCTTGTAGACTGCAATAAAATTTCTGTAAAACATACTGACAAACTGTCAAATCTATTGTTTCTTAACCGTTTGAGGACGACTAACGCATATATACGTTTCAAAAAATTGTTCACCGTGTGCTACGGATCACTGTACTGGTCCAGACACAGTTATTTATTGTATGCTATAAACCTACGTATTTGGATGAATCATCACTTCAGTCATTTGATTAAAATATATATATTTCGTTACATACTTTGCAGTTTTACAACATTAAAACGACTGAACAATCGACGTTATACACACTAATATAATTTATTATTTATTTTAACACGCCGTTCCACCGCGGAAAATTTGAGTACATGGTGCACGCTTTTTCCCGAAATTTTCAGGACTCATGGGGTTAAATGCAGGAAATATTATATAAATATGACAGGTAAAACGGAGTTAACATATTGTTGACCGGACAAATTGAAATTTCGCCATTTTTTAAAACTTTGCGGTAACAAAATTGCTTGTATAATGCACAAAAGGTCAGGAAAAAAAAATTGCTGGGGAAAATGTGAATGATAAGCACAATAATAAATTGTATAATGAACAGTTCATCAATTTTAAGCTCTAACGACTTCGCATGGTGATTTTAATTGTATCACTGTTTAAAAACGTCTGAATACGACCCCGGTCAATAACGTTCTGATGACAAAAGACGTACTAATACGTCTCCGCTCACTAATGTGTTTATTTATTTATTTATTTATTTATTTATTTATTTATTTGTAAATTGTACGGGTATAAACCCAATGTGTACACATAAGTAAGAACTATAACAAAAATAGAAGAAATGAAGACAGTCACACAATGTAGTATTAAACAAAAAGGCAATTGTAAAGAAATTATAATAAAACATTATCTAAGCAGTGCGCAGTGCTAAGTGTAAAGATTTTTTAAAGCTAGAAATAGAGCCACTGAAAAAATCAACCTTATCCGTAACTGTGTTGGCAGATTTTAATATACGAATAATTGGATCACTAGAACCATATTTAGTTTTTATGGTAGCATAATGAAATACATGACTTCTTCTAAGATACCTTGTGGGAGCATAAAAGTGAATAAGTTCTAATAATTGAGGACAGGAGATTTGAGCATGTATAATTTTGAATAAAAAAGATAGATCAGTGACAATCCTGCGATCATACAAAGAAGTCATATTAAGTATCTTTAGTAATGGGTCATAATCATGATCATTGCGCAACATGGGTCTGTTTAATCTAAAAGCAATATGCCTGATGAATTTATGCTGCACTCTCTCTAACATTAGGTTATATTTTGAGAATTCCGGAGACCAGATGACTGAAGCATACTCTAATTGAGGCCGGACCAATTGAATATACAGTAGCCTAATGGTGTCCATGTTTTTAAAATCAGTGGTGACATGCTCTGAAAAGTTCACTGCGACAACGAATGAAAAAAAGAATAACTTGCAGTGGGATTACGTTTTCGTTGCTTCTGAAGTTGTCCCAAAGCAACGAAGCTCGGTATCGTCAGGCTAATTGACGTGTTCTTGTCAGTTGCACCACGGCGGCTTCTAATTATGCTCTTCTCATTGGCTTCTCGTTCGCGAGGGACGCAGAGCTGCGCCGCGAACGTACCGCGCGTCGTTGCGTTTCGTTTCGTTCGCAACGCGGCCAGAAATGCTTTACGCGCAGTAAAACCGAAGAAACCGCCGCTTTGTTGCCGAGTTTTACGATCCTAATTTAATTGCGGATAATTTCGCGTCCGTCGGAAAATTGCACGGCCGGCGTTTAGAACTAGAATTATTTAATTACGCGTGAAATCGCTCGGATACGAGCAGAGGCCCCAGAACGCGTTTCTCTCGCATCGAAGACTTCAAAGTCCAAATTTCTTCCGCCAGATCACACCGAAATACATATGAGTATTTTTCGATATTTTTTATTTAACACATTAACCCTCTATAACCAGAATTTGTTTGCATATAACGGAAATGATACGTCAGGTAAACGATAGAGGTAAATCATGAAGTTTCTATCGCGAGATATAATCATAATTATAAACGAACAGACTTCTTGGTGACAGTATGGTCGTAGAATATAATTGTACACAGTGATAAATAAACGACATAACATTTATAATGCATGGATATATAAATATGTAGGTAAGTAACTTCCAGTGTCACATGGCGTTATAGAGGGTTAAATGTCACAGCGAAAACAGCCTTACCTGGTCAGACACGACATAATTTGTCTCTGCGAGGTTTCTACTTTGAAAAAAAAACGACTTGAAGTTCTATGCTGAAGTAAAAATGTATTTGTACCTCTACCATGGATTGGTAATGCTTGAAGTCACAAAATACCTTTGGGCGTTCGTCCCTGCTTCGAAAAATGCCATTACAAATATATTTTAATATTCCTCATTACAGTTTCTAAAAGTTAACAAACATACCTCATGCAAAAGTTTCTTTATTCAAAACCTTGTACTCTTATTCACAACACTCAGGGTGCAGTATGAGATACGTACACTACCGTCCAAAAGTTTGGAATCACTTGGTGATTTCTACCAAAATCGAATGTTCTGATAAATTTTGTACTGATCCATCGTTAATGTAGCAGGTGTTAACGACAATATATTTTATTTTAACAGCGCTAATTTAAAAACTAGCATTTTTTCTTAACCCTTAACGTGTAAACGTGGGTCTTTCGTGTCGGTGTTAGTTTACCACACTTCACGCGTTTTACTTTGTATTATCTACAATATAATATATGTATATAAACAAACTATTTGTCAAGATTTTTGTGATAATCTCAATTCAGAATGTTTGAAGATGCTATATGAATTTTTCCAAATTTTTTTAAAAGCTATTCCACACTGAAAAACCCATCAGACGTGAAAGAGCCACGTTTACACATTAAGGGCACCGTAAATACGTTTACACAGTGAGGGCTAAAAAGGTCCACAAATTTTTCGTGTAAAATCCGCAAAGTTGAGATAAAACAAAAGTTAATCTATATTTAGTATCCATTAAACACGCGATAACCGAGAGATCGAGCAGAAATTCTGAAAAAAAGTTAATTCGATCACGAAAGAGTTAAGTACCATTATAGTGTATTTCGGTATAAGTTTCTGCTCCCGCGTCCGGGTCGATTATCAAAAATTCAGTGGACTCGAGGATCGTCGCCCTTCCCCTAATTCAGGACCAGATATAAATCGCAGTGATTTTTATCGCCGCTAACTCTTGCGGCCCGTTTCTTCACTCCCGTGCGGTTTTCAGGCCGGCGAATCACCTGGCGTAATATGCTCGCTCGTAAAACCTTAAACGCGCAATTACGGCCGTAACTCTACCCGCGGTCGATATAAACATTTGAATATATTCCGTCGCATAAAAGTTCCGTGACGTTTGATGTCGCCAGGCTAATTAAGCTTCTTCTCATTAAACCCATGAAAATTGGTACAAACTTTACGGAATTATAAATTTTATGGAACGCCCTGCTGGGTCCGCCATTCGACGCGTGGACATTGTGTTACCTTTGAAAACAGTGTAATTAAAAATTGTGTAATTTTGTAATATTTTTGAGAATTCGGCAAATGTTTTCTTTTTAATAATAGGTTGAAAATTGGTACGTTAAAATGGCACCGGTTGTGTAAATATTTATGCATCGATGAGTTTCTTTGGTTCGCTGGTGGTTAATTACTGTGTTTACTAATTTTGTGTTTCTCTGACGTGTTCGTTGTAATTTATAAATAAGTTACATCTTTTCCTCTGTAATGTAATGAGAAATAAAGAATTGTTTGTCTGAATCTCTATAGGAATACTGACGTGCATCTGTAAGTGTAAATTATTTATCTCAATTTAGTGGTCATTGAAAAAAAATAGCTTGTAATAGCAATGGCTGCATGTGTACATTATTCTTCCTCAGAGGTGTCTGATTTTCGTTTTACAGTCATGAATTCGTGTTGAATAAATATAAATTGTTTTAGTTTTAATAAATTCGATCTTCTCGAGGTTCAAACAGCTGCATGTTACAAAATTGCAGTAACTGTGTCTAGATTATTTGCCTCAGAAGTTTATGGTTCTTTCAATTTTTTATTTTTCATTTTGTGGTTTCGAATTAATATTCAATAAGTATTTTGCATATGTTTTGCACAGTGTATATTGCACATTTTCTGCATATTCGACTGACTGGCCATCGTATGCAGAATCAGACCATAAAACAATTGACAAAAAAGTAATTAATAGCGTTTCTTCTTAATTTTCCAAGCCACACAGACTCACACATCTATCTCGCTGCTAAACAAATGATTCATCAATGAAGACTGCATCTATTTTGCATATTTTTATATGTTATAATTGCATGGACATCGGCGGTCCACTCATGTGGCGTCGTCTGCAAGTTCAGCTGACAAGTTGCGGTAATAATCGGACGTTAAACTTGACCGTAGGTTTTGCGCATGATAAGTGCATTGTTATCGCAATTTCCGCGTATCATCCTTATCAGAGAAGCTACTACCTTATCGTCGGAGGACGAAAAGGGAAAGAATTCGAGCTTTCACTGTTTCCCTCTCTTCTGATTTGGCGCTGAGCTCGATGCTCGCGGCTCAGCAAGTGGTTCCCTCTACGGCGAAATATCATACTAACGTTCGTCCTGTCCGCGTATCCTGGAACCTGATTTCATCCTTTCTGTCGCTGAAAACGATCGATTTCGTACAAACAGAAACAATATAACGTTCTAAAGATATTCTCATCAAAATAGAGACGAACTAAGAAAAAAACCGAAGCTACAAATTCGATGTTTAATAATGGAAGAAATTTTTGTAACCCGAAGGTCCTTGCTGTCCGCAAGGATATCACGATAGGAATCTTCTTTTCCATCAGGATAATCCGGTGGTATTTGATTGCGCGGTTCAATTTTGAATCGAAAGGATTCTCTATGATACTGACTTCTGTTTAATTTTGAATTTATTATTTAGTTTTAATAGAAAGGATTTGACGAAGCCATGAACTCATTGGTTTAGCAATTTTGTTATTAACAGTACCATTAACGCACTAATTTTCTATTCGGCAGGAATCTGTTTTGGATTAAAGGCAACAGGAAGAATAAAAGTAAAGATGAAGAGTCATTAGTAGACTGTGAATTTTTATGCAATTTAACATACCAAAATACCTAAAAGACGCACATTTAAGGCCGTAAAAAAATGACAGGTACATTCTTTAAACATTTGCAGAACAAAATACAGTTTTGTCAAACTTTCATTTGTATAACTGCATTAGCATAAAAAGTATTGGGCTCTAAAAATGTATATTTGCATAAACATCCACAGTCTGGTAATTAGAATAAAGGAAGTACAGTGAAAACGTTTAGAATAAGCGTATAAATTTACAACAGACCCAAATTACTTGCAAACTATCAAAGTAATTGACCATGTTGACCGAAATGCCACATCTCAACATTTCCGCGGCTGATGACGTACTGTCACGATTTTTGGTTACGTAAACTTAAACTCCATTGGTGTAATGCTACCTCTTTACCAAAATTAACGCTGGTAGCCTTTCACGTAATGCTAGCTTCTTTCTGATTCTGCAATATTTATGGTTCCTTACATCGTCCTGTTACTTTTTAAACACAGATAATTTGTTAAGAGTTTCAGAATAAATTTCTCAATATTCACATGAAAAAACGCTGAACTGTGAATTAATACAAAACGTATATAAAAATGCTGCTGCCAGGAGGTACAAGTTGAGGCACTTCAAATTACAATCTCAAATTAGTGGCAAACAGCTCGTTACACTTGAAAATAATTTCAATAAAAATTGCATGGTCTCAAGGGATCGTACGATGCAATCATTATTTTTTTCAGTTTACTGACAAATAGAGATGTGGGGATCACCTCCATTTTCTGAATGAAACACCCCATATTTTTCCACGGAACGATCATTTAAACCAGTAGAAGAAGTCTGTATGATGTAAAGACAGACAAGTCCAAAAGCAAAATAACAAAACAAGAACAGAGCCAACTAATTATTCTATAGTCCTAAATTGAGATTCATTGTGCACCGAATGTATTGGTCTGAGTCCTAAATAACTTCCGATTTGTATTTTTAAACTCATTCAGAATTTATAAAGGATAATTATTGTTGCTTCTGCAGCATGTCTATGTTTCGAGTATTCTTACCTTCAAACATAAAGGAACGATCCGTAGCCCAGATAAACTATTCAATATTTAAAAAGAGAAGTATCTGTCATTTGTTGGAAGTTATTTATGACTCAACCCAATGCGTACGCGACTCGTCGAACGACATCCTGCCGAAACGTTAGGGACCCCAGGTCCATCTAGTGTGAAAGGGACTTCAGAATGGTCAACCGTAGTGCCAACGGTTCCAGCAAACACTCTTGAATCTCCTTCGCTGAACAACAATGCAACCCCGTATGGAGCTCGTAGACAGGGTAATTATTGGTTACAATGAACGAGACTATGGCTGTTCGATATACTTTTTTGTTCTAGCCTTGAGGAACATTTGGTATCCGTCGACCGGCAGCGACCGTTGTCACGTGTGCGCGTTCACGCATCGTTATGTGCCAGCTATTCTGGCTATTACATCGCCATTAATGGCACTTCACAATGTAATTCGCAGTGCCCTTCCTCTCGACCTCTTCTCTCCACCCTACTCCCTTCTGCAGTTTCTCTCTTCTTCCTCTTCGGATTTTCAAGCATCACTCCATCCGATATTTTCCATCGCCAACGGAACGCGACATCCTCGTCCGTTGGTTCATCGTTCGTCGTAATAACGATGCAAGGACATGGAATAACCAGATTACTAATTCTCATGCTATTTAGCAAATACTAGTACGAGATACATTTTCAAATTTTTCAAAGCACCTGAAATAAAAAGTAAAGTTCGTAATATTTAATCCTAGGACGCTTAAGGTTTTAGAAGGTGTAAGGTCAGCTTAAAGGAGGGTCATTTTGTGTCCACACAAGCGAAAGTACTAAAAATTTTATTTGTTTCTGTTTGAAGTACGTTTATTTATACAGTAAAGTAATATAAAACATCTAGGTACTTGTTATTGAAAGTATGAAATATCAGAAATGTTTGTTTACACTTATTAAATATAATATCTTTCTGACACAAACCCAAACTATTGGCCTCTTACACAAATTCCTCTTGAAAAAGCTAACGTTTCGAGTTCTGTGGACGTTAAATCGCATAAAGATTTACAGTCTAGTTATGAATAATTATTTAAACTATCTGACTGGATATTGTGGGGCGTGTACGACCCACGCCGTGTGAATGGAAAGTCACCGAAAATCGGTCGTGCACGGGACGTGCTAAATTGTGTTTCTGTTAAAGGATCGTAGAAGCTGTGGGGAAAAAAATTCTGTGGCACGGCTAATTTGCACTCGCAAAGATTAGTTTGAACGTATGGGTGTACGTTTGTGTGCGTTTCGCGCGACCAAGCGTGTCGTTATCATTGTCTTTGAAACGCAAACTGCGGCTGCGGAACCATTAACGCGCATATGCTTATCATGCGTTTCCGCTCGTGCGTGCGTGCGCGAGTGTACATTTACATACGGCCAGATGGAATACTGTATATCCTCGCGTCTTTGACAATTTTCCTTCGATTTGTAGTATTTATCGATAACTCTGTCTTTTGTGATATTTTTAGTGGCTTCTCAGTATTGAAATTAAAAAATACTGATCCTATCGACGTTTTATTAATATTCGTGAGAATAATTTTTAATAGTTTCTCAATATTGAAATTAAGAAACACTGATCGCATCGACGTTGTATCATTAATATTCGTGAGAATAATTTGAATGGGATATCATATGTTAATTAAGTGCTCCTGATGGTTTATTCATTTGGAATTCATATGCCGTATATTCTGTGTGGGAGTAGTGGTATTGGGGACAGTGGTATTTATAAAATAATATATACTAAATCCCAGCTATTCTTGTGATCAACTATTTTTAATTAAGGTTTTAATCTCCAACACGTGCATCGGGTTAATAGAAAATATTATAGAAGGTTCGACGTTTTTCACTATTAAATCTGAAGATTCTATTATGTTCTGTCTTAATCGACAGTTATCGAGGTATTTTCAGTAGGAACAATTTCTATTTTTAACACACAGTTCCAAGAATGAATATAAACATTACTCTATTCATGAGAATAACTTTGTTTGCAGGTGTTCGATGTGACCTCCACTTTCATCACGACACGTAATTTTAACACATAAACTTCTATGGCAAATATCTCGGAAGCTATCAACATCAGATTTAGTAGAGTACCGTTTTTAATCAACAATCGATACTTTTCCAATTTCCATAATAAACCATAGGGTGTTCCATTTAGAAAGTGGAGGTAATCCTCATGTCTCCATATGTCGCTTTGTTACCTGAACCTGACAAACTTTCTAAATTTTTATACAAAATGAATATAACTTCAAATTCTGCCCGTTTCCATCAATAATATGAGTAACTTTCATCAGTTTTCCCTGATTTTGTTACATTTTATTTGGTATATTCATTATGCTATACATAACAATCTAAGTGTCACCAACATATAGGTGACATGGTGGTCATAGTTTTCTTTTACTTTATTTTAAACTTTACAATTTGTCCAGGTGGGCATTTGGTATTTTTTGTAGCATTTATTTTAAATATCACGTGGATGACTAGCTCCAGCGAGATTTCATCTTACAATCTTGTTATTGTGACATGGTTAAGTCAATGGGATGTTTCCCTTTTAGTCTTCATTTTTATGCAGGTTTCGTACGCTTCTGCAGCTAGCTCGTTTGAGTGTGTTGTAAGTTTTTCTCTACATTTATTTGCATGTCTGTTAAATTCTTCCTTAACCCTTTGAACTCCTAATTTTTTTAATTTTCTTTTCAATAACTCCCTATTACTTTAAGTGTTTTATTGGAAATGTACTTCAAAAGACAGTTGGTTAATAGGAACCAGTGTATTGTTGATTTTATAACAGAAGCAATCATGTACTCGAACACTTCAAAGACTTTCTTTGTTGCAAGAAGGGTCATGTACATGTAATATTGCTTATCTAGGTAAACAAAAATATTGCGGAATATAATACATATTTAAACTGACAATTTAAAAATGTCGAGCGTGACTCGACACAGGAGTTGCTGTGAATAAAATCGACGTCGAGTCACGATCGACAAAGGAGTTCGAAGGGTTAACTGTTGGAATTTTTAGGTCTTTACGTAGATCCTCATTTCCTATGTACCATAGCGGTCAAACT
This sequence comes from Macropis europaea, assembly GCA_916610135.2. NCBI lineage: Eukaryota > Metazoa > Arthropoda > Insecta > Hymenoptera > Melittidae > Macropis > Macropis europaea. Next base: position 14,226,741 of record OU744345.1, on the reverse strand, counting down.
GTTAAGAATTTTTACCTACCTCTGAGTAGTACATGCCCATAAAGTTTCACTCCACATTATTCCACCAGCCTGACGCGCCGATTGCGATTCCTCAGTAATTTTCTTTCTCCTATCGTTGATTACAGCGAGCACGAGAAAACAGGTAGGTGTCGTTTCAGGGACACGGAGTCGCGGAACGTTTACGGTGCACCAGATAATGACCGATTCCAATCTGTAAGATTTCTCCGATTCGTCTGTAAGTGCGAGCTTCGACATAAACTCGCACGGGACGCGAATAAAATGGCCTCGTAACCGGAGGCCACTGTGCGCGAAGCGAGCCGGCACTTAAGCAGATACTGAAATACTGGCCCTAAGGGCGCTTCCGCCCAACGATCGCTCTTCGACGCGAATTGCCACCGTCGGTTCGACGAAAAACGACCGATTCTCACGGGCCCGTTGTCAATTTATGCGATTCTCGGCCGTCGTCCAGCCCTTTTTTTCCCCGAGGATCTAGTCACGCCGGTGGGAATCCATGTTTTAGTTTAGTTTAGAATTACCGTATCCGTAATACTAGTATCCTGTGCCTCCTAACCCTGTCGGATCACGTTTCTCTCAGTTTCGATAATATATTCGATCATTTGATATTTTCTACCGAGACGGCTTGTACGACTTTCGACCGAAGGGAAAGGGACGGGTTGACGCGTTCACTGCCACGAGAATTTTGTACGTTTTGCTCTGGGGGTTACAGTTGAATTTTCATTATTATAAGTATTATAGATCACCGCAGTCCCACTGAGAAAACAGGCAGTGATCACGGGTGACAACCATGGCAGTCAGCGTGTTAATAGGCTGTAATTCACTGTTGAAAATCGTGTAGTTAGTTTTCTAACAAGGCACGAAGAAGCAGGTGTTCAGATACGTTGAATTTTCATTATTATAAGCCTGTTATCGGTGATCACCACAGCCCCACTGAGAAGACAGGTAGCGATCACGGGCGACCGTCATGACAGTCAACGTGTTAATAGGCTGTAATTTACTGTTGAAAATCGTGTAGTTAGTTCTCTAACTAGGCACGAAGAAATAGGTGTTCAGAAACGGAGGGTGTGCTGAAATTCCTGGTGCCACAAAGAAGAGATTGATTGTCTGATTCAAAATTCATTTTTTCTTTCCTTGTGAAACCGTGTGTGTGAGAAATAAGTACCTACTGTTAAAACTTACAACTGCTATTAGAAGCAAGAAGTGTCACTGAGATACTTACATAAAAACAGTCCCAAACAACGTGGTACGTTATATCACCCAATCAAATCTCCAAAATCCTATCAAACTTCCACGATTGCGCCTATCAGAACCTGTCAGTAGCCCATCAGGTAATCAATCTCCACGATGCTCACGTATCCCCCAAAAATAAGAGATAAAATGAAGCAAAGCGGAAAGGAGATCTGAGGGAAACGGAAAGGAGGCAGTGCGTTGATCTGGTCGGCTGGTCGGGGTGAGGAGGTCGAGCAGGGAGAGGAGGAGAGAGAAAAAGAGAGAAAACAGGGGAGCAGATGGAGAGAGGACTGTTTATCTTGCTACCGGCGGTACGTATCGGTCAATATGTGCCCAGCCTCTGAGCACACAGACTGCATACGTAGGTACATAGGTCCTACCTCTTCCTCCAGGCTTGATAGCGATGGTGGAGGAGCGGAGAGGAGGATGGAGGGAGGTGGTTGCTTGTGTACTGCACATTACGTAGCGCATTATGCGCGTACACAGGGAACCTTATCTGCGCGGGCACGTCCGGGTAATTTAGCCCGGCACTCCTCACGAGGATGCCTCTTCTTCTTCTGCCCGCTTGTCCAGCTCGTCCGCCGCCTCCTCTCCGCCGGGTCTTCTCGAAAAATTCGTCGGACCGCGACGATTGACAGGGCGTCCGCGTCGAAACGCCCCGATCAGGTCGTTTTCGATTAACCCTTTCTCTGTTCACTCGACGTACGGACAAGGCGGAAGGTATTAACGCTTTCGTGACCAGCGGTACATGTACAGGGTGTCCGATTTTAATCTATTATTGCAAATACAGTAGAACCTCGATTATCTGAACACTGATCGTCCGGAAACTAGTCATCCTATGCCAGTTAAAAACCAGAAATATCATTAATAACACTGTGTATCTGACTTTGCACAGCTCTTTATTTTATATTTTAAAATAAAGTTTTCGTTTTTATGCGAAACATGGCTGCAACGTGAGTCACACTATTACTAATTATAGTTCAGGTAATCGAGGTCCTACTGTATTTCGAAAAGTAGATTTAAGGTCAGGTTAAGGTTACATACGGTTTTTTTAAATGGTATCTGATAATTTTGAATGTACTAATAGATGCAGCACGTTATTTTCTATAATAAAGTATTCCATATTTCAACTTTAGAGTCATCTGTAAAAATTAAATTATCCCCGAACTCCTCTGGTTTATTAACACGTTGAGTACAACAGTGAAAACAGCGATACCTAATCAGACACTATATAATTTACTATTTTTTATATAAATCGAAACGAAAAAAAAAAGATTTCAGTATTCAATCGTGTTTTTCTGTTCGAACATTATTGTTTCAGTATGAAGTTTGCTCAGAATTTTGTGACAATCAATAATTATTTAATTAAATTAAATGTTAGGTACAGGTCGGTGGTGACTGCCAGGACATTCAACGTGTTAACACGTTGAACGCCACAGTGAAAACGGCCATACCCAATCAAACACTATATAATTGATTTTTTTTCATATAAATCGTAAAGAAAAAACAGATTCGAGTACTCAGTCGTGTTCTTCTATCCCTATATTATTGTTTCAGTATGAAGTTTGCTCAGCATTTTGCGATAATCAATAATTATTCAATTAAATTAAATTTGACGTGTCGGTCACCGGTGGCCACCGTGGCGTTCAACGTGTTAATGTACTCCTTTGAAAATTCGAGTCTTTTCCAAAACGCGCTTAGTACCTAAGATAGCCGGGTACTTTTGGGACGAACTGTACTATAGCAAGCTGTGAACGTGACCGAATCGTTGATGTCGTCACGGACTAAACACAACGTGTTAATTTTTTTGAACAGTCATTGTGATCCAGAACCTGATCCAGGGCGCTGGTGCTTCTGTTCTACAAACATGTACAGCCTGTTGGCGTAAGAATCGCGGCCAGTCGAAATGTTATCGTAATAACCGATTGCATTTCGAGATCCAATCACTTTTGTCCGATTCGGAGAAGGATAATCAAGACTCGAATGACTTGCAGCTACAAGCCGGCCCGTATTGTGCACAGTTACGCAACAATGGGACTGAGAGGAGACGCGACATGATTCGATTGATTTTTGGATGAGTCTGCAGTCGCATTGTTGTAACATTGTTCCGCATTACAATCACGTATGCTCGATACTCGGAAGCGTAATTAGTCTCGTACCGAGTCACCCCGATGGCGTGTGGCTTCTGATTCATTGCCTGAATATTGTAAATAATCCAGTTTAGAAATTCTTCGTTTCATTTTGTAATTTTTTTGAAGCGACATTGTTCTGTTTATTGTTAGACAGTAACAATTCAATGGGAAGAAAAGTGAAGATCACTTTACGGGGCTATGGACACCTAGACTGTCCAATATACACCTGCAGCCCCCTGCAAATTTTTTTTAAAATAGTATAAATATTATGGTCACCCAATTATTTTCTCAAAAGTTATCCCTTATTTATCTCGAGGATTCGTCTACTTGGGTGGCAACAGAACTAGAAACGAAAATGTAGCATTAACCCATTTTTGCCCACTGTACTCACTTGAGTACACCCACATTTTCGCCTGCCAGCTCTATCTATTGGTCGGCAGTAAATTTTCTTGACTGTAGTCATTACGTTGAATGCTTATTGAATGTTCCCATGGGAGATCACATCAGAATCTGCATTGGTATTATAGTAGTACTTTATTTTACATGTGCAGCGTTTCAGTAATAAATGCTTCTAAAGCAACTGGGCCTGTTTCTTGAGCAAAATTGGGTTAATGTTCCGTACTTATTTAAAAAATAGTCTGCTATATCGCGTCTGATTGGGCATGGCTGTTTTCACTGTGGCACTCAACGTGCTAACGATGTTTCACAGTATCAATACAATAATCAGGCTGAAACCTAGAGGATTATTTCGGGCGCTTATCGTTAGGTCGTCACACGGGTGAAACTGGAAACGTTCCATTGCGATTTCGTTTATCAGGTATCTGAGACTCGCGACGGGCTCGAGACAGTGGCACATGGGTTTGGCAAGGCAACCATAGGAAGCGACCTAGGTGATTTGCACTTTCGACGGACGACGAAGCGTGTAACGCGCTGTACGTCGTGTAACGAGGAACGAGTAGGGTGGCACTGTAATTACGATTTCCGATCGAGATATCGATTACGTTACAATGGCGATTTAATCGAGCCGCGCTATCTTCAGAGAGAAGGCGGACGAGCATAACTGCTAGGTGTAATGCTAATCATTCGCATTTCGCAGGGAGACGACGCGGCTTCGCTTATCATTTTGCGGCACGGAAAATTACCCGCGTCGCCGCCGCGCAAGATTGCATTGTAATTAGACCGATGCCTTATTAAGATGTCGATTGTGTTGTTACTCTGTAACGACGCGACCGTCCGTGGAAACAACGGCTGGCTTTGGGGTAGATCATGGTCGATTCATTGCGTTCCACGTACGTACGTCCGTGGATAATGAGAAATAAGCGGATGGAATAGCGAAGTGATAGTGTAATTACGCTGATGCTTTATCGAGATATCTGTGCTGGGTCGATGGTAGAAACCAGTTGTAATAAAATGATTGCTAGCTGGTACAAAGTCAGTGTTTTAATATTTATTTATTAGTCCTCTATAACCGGAATTTTCTTACGTATAATGCAAATGACACATCAGTTAAATGATAAAGACGAATGATAAAATTTGTGTCGCGGTATATAAACACAAATAAATATAATAATAAACAAACGGACTCCTTGGTGACAGTATAGTCGTGGGATATAATTGTTCACAGCGATAAATAAAAGAAATATAAGTTAGAAAGTATAAATATGTTGGTGTGTAACTTCCAAGTCAGATGGCGTTATAAAGGGTTAATATTGTGGGGGTATCTAAGTTCTGGAGTAATTGAATAGTAAAAAGAAACACGTCTGGTTTGTACAAAGGCAAAATGTAATCTGATGAAAGAATATACAATCATATAACCGTAGCAACAAATAAATATTTACAATAAAAGAACATTCGTTCATAACAACATAAATAGACCAAATTCACACATTCCATAAATACAATCCACGCGCGCAAAACAATCACTCATGCGCACAACATACATGCATGAAACTCTACAATATCATAAACAAGATAGGACCTATTTTACACAAATGTAATATATACTGCTACAAATAATTAAAGGATCGTATAGTTATCACGTTAACTGCCGTGGGAGTCACCGGTGAACGGCACCTCAAATTTTATTTCATTAAATAACTAATATTTCTTATACAGTTTTGGAATAATATTAATATTGTATTAATAATATAATGTGATATATTCGTTCAAAGAGTGAAATAACCTTTTCCTTCAAGATTTATATTTAAACCAGGGCATTATGTTGTGTTTGACTGGGTATGACAGTAGCCACTGTGGCACTCAATGTGTTAAATGACTTATTGTTTATTAGCACGTTAACTGTCACAGTGAAAGCTCCTATACCTGGACAGACACATTAGGTTGGGATTTAATTGAAACACGTGTAAAATCGACACTTTTTACTTTAGATTGTTCAATATAATTGAATACAAATTAATATAGAATGGAATAGATAGGCAGACATTTTTTACAAATATTCGCGATAGAGTTTATTATTTATTATATGTTATTTTACACGTGTATACTGGCGTGAAACAGTATAGAAGTAGCCAATCACCTGACTGTTGTCTCGGGCCGAATTCTCAAGACCGAAAGCGACTGGCCAGAAAACAAATAGTAGGAGGGCTAAAGGGAAGTCTAGGATGCTGGGCAGTGTGTTTATCCGACAGTGAATTTTTAAAAACATACTACTAATTTTCTATTGATATCCGAAGAAGATATCTGCTTTACATTGGCGATTAAAACTATTAATGATATCTAAACATTATCACCGTAAGTTACAACATCCATCATACCAACTCGATCTGTTAACTGCGGATCAGATCACGTCGAGATCTGAAGATAGGCCGCAAGACAAGAGAATCAGAACGATTTTCGACGTTCTTCCTGTTCTCTTTGCCAGTGGTCCTTCTACGAGGCGATTTCATCGAACATTGGAATAATATATTATTCGACGGTCGCATCTGCACGCGCGTTTCAGTCCGGGAATCTCCGAACGAATTTCTACAATTCGACGTCACCTGCACGCTCTCGTGTCTATACAGAGACAAATTATTGCGGGAGCAGGTGTCTCCGCCTTGTTTGGAATGCCCGAAAATTAATACGTTTGCGCACGCGAACAAAACTCAGAGCAAGTAACGATTCGCTCGAGTAACTGGATTAGCACTTTACCCAACGGATACCTATCGATAGGCTTTTCGCTGGCAGTTATCAGAAATCGATTAATTATGTGTTTCGCAGTCGAGCATTCGTTCGTTTCTATCCTGTTTGAAGTAGTTTAGCGATCATTTAAAGAATTAGAAGATAGTTAGAAAAATTATCATTATAGCTACCCTGAAGTGTATTTAATATTTCAAATGGTTTGTTATTATGATCTGATATATTGAATTATAATGTGCTAACATATTTAACATTACCTGTCAAGTAAAACTTTTTAACGTTATTTGAACGAATTTCGTTATGTGTCTGCCCTTGAATTAGATCAGTTATGGCCACCGGAGCTGAGGCCTTTCCCCACTTTAGGTCCATTCAATGACGTGAGAGTTCCAAAACATGTGATATTTTTAATTTCATAAGACAATTACATTACTTCATGGTGTGTTTCCACTACAGAACAAATTTTAATGCCATCACTTATTAACTCACATCTCATGTGAAATTTTTGTCTCGCTTAAACAGGTTTGAATTTTTATTCTTTCCATGATGCATCAACATGTCATATGGTATTGAATAATTTCTTCTGGAGATCGGGGAGGATGCGAAGGGGAAAGATAAGGACCGGGAAGGACGAGGACCAGGAAGGACGAGAACGGGGAAGGACGAGGATCGGGAAAGGACGAGGATCGGGAAAGGACGAGGACGGGAAAGGACGAGGACGGGAAAGGACGAGGACGGGAAAGGACGAGGACGGGAAAGGACGAGGACGGGAAAGGACGAGGACGGGAAAGGACGAGGACGGGAAAGGACGAGGACGGGAAAGGACGAGGACGGGAAAGGATAAGGACGGGGAAGATGAAGAGGGGACGAATGAGGATGAGGTTAGGGAAGATGAGGATAAGGATAAAGTTCGGGAGGATGAGGTAGTGGTCGAGGCGTAAGAGTAGGAGAAGGAAGAGGAAGAGGAGTTAGGGATGCAGCCGGCGAAGGACTGATTCTGAACATTACACGGTGGGCTATATAAGGGAGAGCTGTCGTGAGGTGGGGACCCTGATAACCAATCACAGTTGTTTTTCTTGAAATAAACGTTTAGCGGAAATTCGGCCTCGCGTATCGATGGGTACACTTGTATACGGAAGATAACGACACAAGCGGCGTATGTAGAGTCCGTACATCTGCCACCCCTTACCTTTCCTTGTGTTATGATGCATTCTATTTTTTACTGCAAACCGTGTACGCGCCCTTTTTGTAATGACTTTTACGTTCGTTACACTACATTTTCCGTGACATCCTACACTAAACGCATAACACAGAATACTTAAAATTAGGAGGATGTGGCCAGTATGACAGAGCCTTGTTAGCGCCGTTGACGACTTGAAAAAATAGAGTTGTTGACACGTAGTCGTTCAACACCCGCCTGAGACAATAGGTCTCCAGCTAAATGACCATAATATTCAATGCTGGGTTATACTATACAAAGAAGACGAAGAAGAAACAATGAACGATGTTAAAATTTCTCTGTACCAGTAAAACAATTTCATCCGTATCATAATCTCGATATAATAATTTACCAAACTCTGACGATTACTTCGCCCGTTTGAGCCGCTACAGAAACTGAAACTTTAACTTTCCCACCGTTGAAAAATCCTGAGTCCCCGGTTTCTCTATCGGTGGCGAGCTCTCCTTTCTCCTGGAAGGAATCACGGCTCCCTTTTCACATGCTAAGTCTCTCCGAGCTCACGAAGGACTTTTCAGATTGAAATCGAGACGAGTGCGTACGTAGGCCGCGGCGATTTGCATGACACTGGGCCAAAATGCGGCTGCGCTGCGTGCACGCACAAACACGGTCGGGAATAAATCTGAAGTGCGTTCATTGTCGGCTGAAAGGGGCTACCTGTGCGAGATCGACGACGGAAACGCGAAAAGGCAAGTGCGAGGAATTGCGGACTGTTGCGTAATCGGCGAAGTATCGTAATATCAAATATACGACATATCAAAATAAAGGGTGAACCGCCAAACGTGACAACCTTAAATTGTTCTGTTATTGCTGGACCAGTTACAATTTTTTTCCCTTCGAATAACATTGTTCAGAGGTACTTTCAAGATAATTATATTACATTTCTTTCAGTCGCTTTTTTCGAATGGTTTCATACTCAGCTTCAGTTTTTTATAGATAAATCTATAATTTTTCTTAACCCTTAAGTGGATTATTGGGGCCGTAGCGGCCTTGCGCGACTTCAAACTAATATTTGTTTAACATGTGTTGATATAATTATTTGAAGATTTAGATAATCCTCTATTATCTCATTATGCTTCTGACGCTGTAAGGAAAATTGATTTCTATTTTGTCCGCTCGGTAAAAATTAAATACTTATTAGTTTGAGGTTGCACAGGGTCACTACGACCCTAATAATCCACTCAAGGGTTAAACCCATTTTCTTAAATTTATTCAATAATTTATTAAACGATGATTCTTCTGGTTTCTCCAGCACAACTGGATTTCAAGAACGTTCACCTTCCAATACGACGCAAAAATCTAGAACCTGAATGTGCTGGTCTAATTTTTACAGTGATAATGTAGCTATATTTATTCAGCAATAGACAGAGATATCTGGTCTAACTTCGACCACACCGTTAAACTCCTGACTAGAAACTGAAAAACAAACAAGCCGTGTGTTTCAATTTATTCGAAATTTAATCATGCGGAAAATTTAAGTGCTACTGATGACAGAAATATTCCTTGCTCATCGCATATGCTGCATCCTTACGTGTTCTCTATACTTTCGAACGACGCGATGAAAATATTTCGCGATCATCGCTGTTGAAAGGCGTAACGATGATCCCTCAATTAACGGGCACTTCGCAGCTCAAACGATTGAAAAGCATCATAGGTGAAATAATGTGAAGTCACCTGCGAAACTGGTTTTCACTTCACCTCGCGAGCGAAACGCCGCTACGGTGCAGCGGGGAGTGTCGCGTGTTGATTTGCAAACTACCCTGGAACGTTGAAGCTGCTTCGAAACGACGTGTGTGAAACGTGAATGACAGGTGGATACCATGACTTCATTATTCGGATGTTACTCGCGCGGAGAGTGTAATTATACGCGGTGTCTCATTATATCGAAGGAGGTAGCCATGAAGTACGCGTAGCCGTACGTATAATGCGGACGGGCGCGTGTAATTTCCGTCTTAATAAGTTCTCCTCGGTACTGCAATTAGGGAAATGAAATTTGTCGGGAGAAAAATTTGCTGTACTTTTCAAACGAGTCTCTCTGCGGAGTCGATCGAAAATTATTATTATTCATCGTTACTTTTAATTGGATCAATTGCACCGGTTGAAGTTTTAATGCCTCATGAATACATTCAGATGAGATTTTCAGCAGATGCTGTCTGTCGTTTTCCACAGATGCCAAGGAGGATTTTGTTTTAAGGAACTCGGTCGGAAATTTCGTCTTGGTGTTTGGAAATCGACGCCATTGATATACCGGTGTGTCGGGTCGCAATGTGCAATTACACGCAAGTGCTAACTACTTTCATGAGATACGGATGGGCGATGAATTTTCGAGGAGAATATTGGAGGCAGTGTGCATCTGTTCGTCCATTTCACAAGCAAGGCTACCGACTTAGTCATATCAGATTATAATGAATAAACTGCGGATGTTTATGCAAATTAACACATCGAAACACATAAAAGATGCACTTTGAATAACACAAGAAACTGAAAAGCATACTTTTTGAACATTTAAAGGATATAATACAGCTTGGTTGATGTTCCTTTAACTACACTAACAAAAACATATTTGCATAAACATCCGCAGTCTAATGACGAGCATCTGCATATTGATAGATCATATTATTACGAATCTCTCTCTATACATGGTTTTGGGCGTAGACGGCCAATAGTTGAAAAGATATCTAATGTTGAAGTTGCGATAGGATTTATCTACTATATTTTAAGAGATGATTTCAAGTACAAGAGTACGAAACAGTCGACCAGGAGCTAAGTTGCTACGCAGACTGTTTTCTGCATTAAATATGTTTTACACTATCGACTGTCTACGCCCAAAATCGAGTACAGAAAAGTTTGCAATAACATGCAAAACCTGAAACGACCACTTCGGTGCCTTCGAAACTAACGATACCTGAGTCCATGTTCATTATGACTCCATTGTTTGTTCTGATGACTACTACATACCCCTCCAGTTTGACCCCAATCATTAGGAACATCCTGTATACTGCCGCAGGGAAAGGGAAGGGGTACGAAAGACTAGCCTCGACGACTTCTGCCCTTGCTGATCAAAGGTGGAGTTCGTTTCTGAAGAGCCTTCTATTCGAAAAATCTCGCGAAAAAAGGCTGACTCAACGTAGACTACGAGTTGGACATAACAAAAAGTGGTTGGTCATCCAATATTATTATTAGTATATTATAAAGCGTTTTTTTTTGCAACACTTGTATCAGTCACCCGATAGGGGCTCGCGAACATCGTTTTCTCGATGTCGAAAGATTATAAATTTCCAGGCGAATCAGCGTTTAGATGGTTTAGATAAGCGCACCAGCTCGCTGGTCCGTAGAATAGCCTACGGCGGGCGCGGGTAAGAACACGATCGCTCGGACGTGCATCCCCGCGGCTCGTGATTAATATAAATGCAGGAACTAACGAACCATAACGACGTTGATGGCTGACAGGCGGAAACAGAATTTTCTGCGTATTCTAACGCTCCGCATTGTCTGCGACATTCCCGCACTTCAGGTACGTGTAACCCACCTTCGGTTCATTGTCCCTGACGCGTACCCCGGCCTGTCACGCGCATAATGCCGCCAACTTTAGCATTAATGTCTCACGGGCCCAGGTATATGTTCTGGCATAATTAGCGACGGTTTTTATGCACCGCGCCGACCAGAGAAAAAAGAAACGGTTGGAAGGTCTCCGAGGGTTACGCAATAACTTTTTTCTTTTCGCCCCAATGTTTCTCGTCGCCACCTTGTTCGTTAGGTCGCGAGAGAACACCCCGAAAGCTTCTCACAAACCCTTCACGCCTGATTTGCATGCCGAGAGCGGACGAATATCGATACGTCGTATGCATAGAAAGTTTCGCGGTTGGTGAAATATTCTCAGGCTTTCTTCTCGACCTCTTGCTTCGATGGGAAGGATGCAATGGCCTGGCGATTATGTAAGAAAAGAAGGGACTTTTTATGGCGGGCACAGGAATGGCTTAACGATACCATGATCGCTGTCAGATGACTGTATACTTGTCCTTTTGTATGATATTCTGGTTGGATTAATTTCGCTGACTTTCTAAAGTTTCAACGAGCATGTTGATTATTTATCAGCAGAGCAATGGTTTTGTGTGCTTGAAAAGTCTGTAAGAATTTTGAATACGCTAAAGAATCATAAGTTTCTACTATATGGGTCAGTAAGTTGATTATTTATCAGCAGAATAGTTTATGTGTACTTTAGGAAGACTAGCTGTCTGTGACAATTTTGAATACGCTAAAGAATCATAATTTTCTAGTACATGGATCAGTAAGGGATGTTCAAGAGAACGATCTTAGGTTTCATCACACTGGTGATGTTTCAAACACATTTTTTTCTTTCAGTGTACTTCGTTATTCAAATCTTGAACAGTCTGCTACTTACATTCCGTTAACACTTTGACGGCCGCAGAAATTTGGAAATATTAATTATCTTTGAACATTTTTGCAAGAATCCTCAAGTTACAAAACATTTTACATGATTCCCTTTATATTGAATATTCTGTAATTTTCACTTTATTAGTACCTGAATGTTTATTTGTCATCATTGATGGACATGCTTAAGTATTTCTTTTACAAGTGTTTGATTTAAGTTAATAGAAATCATGTGTACGTGACAGCGGCCATCAAACCAGTTAAGTAATCTGAATAAAAAATATTAGCCACAATTCAGAACATGCTGCACGTTTTCCTTTTCAAAGATCTCAAGATTGGAAGGATCAATTATAACACGGTAACCTACTTCTGGATTTTGTTTATTTGCTTCCTCGATATTTTTAAGAAATCACTACATACTTAATTGTTCGCTAAAACAGTGTCTCGAAATTTGACCGAAAACGACGATACATCTAAAAATAAATTAAATTAGATGTCACGAGAGCGCAGTTCATATTCCACTAATTGTAAGTACACGTCTATTTAATCGTTTACGCGCATAAACATCTCCAGCCTATTGATAATCTTCGTAACTTCTTCCTGATTATCACAGACTCTACTAAAAACATTCGCTAGTATCAATCATGATCAAATAAATAATAGAATACACATGTCACCCCTACACAAGCGACACGGCAGCCGCAGCGTTAAGCGTTGCGCAAAGGAGGAAAATTTCGTATTCAACGGGACGTGAAGAATATCCTCCGACTCCGTTCATAGATTCACTCATTCAAGATCAACATACCGCAAAGAATGACTACCAGTCGATGGTGATTGTTGTTCCGAGCGGTTAACCGAGACTTAACCCCGTCAGAGATATAATAAAGAGGAAGCTACGGAGGACGCTCGTATCGCAATTTGCGAATCCGCTGAATAATTGTGATTTGTGGGCGACCAGGCCTGTAAAGCGGCGAAGGCGAAGCGAACGATTGCAAAGTAAATGAAGATAGCGGCATTGTGTTCCGTAACGGTGCATGGATTATGGGATGTTCTCTCGTTTGTTTGCCATATTAATCATCGTCACGCGGTGGACCGCTATGTTCAATTTACGAGAATATATCGTGCCGCGTGGGTAAACACGCGCGTGCCTCCATAAAACGTAGACGTATCATTCCGCCGCTTCTCGTCCATTGAAAATCTACGTTGCTGCTGTGGGCGGACATTTAGTGTCCTGCGTTTTGGGAGAAAAAATTGGTAGTATGTTGGACGACCTAATAGAAAACCATCCGCCTGACTAGCGGAAGATTCGAGGTTCGATTCACAGTCTAGCACACTCCATTTTGCTGTCTTTTAGACTTCAGAAGTGAGATTCCCCTTCGTGCTATTACGTTCAGTCTTTGAGTTCTGTGAATTTTGGATGGATGTATGCCTGAGAACGGCTGTCTGCTACGTTGGTCGAAATGTTGGCGGCTGACACTGTGTGTCCTGCGTGTAAGAAGAGAAAATTGTTGTATAGTGTGTTGGATGACCTAGTGGAAAAACATCCGCCTGACAAGCGGGAGATTCTAGGTTCGATTTACAGTCTAGCTCACTCGATCTCTCTTTTAGAGTTCAGAAGTGGGATTCACTTTCGTGTTACTACATTTAGTCTCTGTGGTTTTTGAATTCCTGAATTATTTATGACCGAAGACATTAAGCTGGTCAAGCTGTTGGCGGTAGACATTTAGCGTCCTGTGTTTAGGAAGAGAAAATTGGCCGAGTTGGATAGTAAAGTGGAAAAACACCCATAGGTGAACTATATTCAGAACAAATATATCCGGTGAACACGACATAGTGAAGTCGTCAAGTTTTTGGCATTATATATTGATAAATGGACTTTTTTATTTAGCTCAACAGTATACCATTGCTAGGGTGATCGAAATAAAGAAAATTCGTAACTGAGTTTGTGGGAAGCTTCAGGCAAGATTCCAACTGATAGGGTAGGATATCTACCGATATAGAGAAGAGATTATATTGGTTGTAAAATTAAGGGTATTATAGGTACATTTCTGAAATTTAACGATATCCATATACAATTTTTGTTTTCTAACAAGTGTTTGCTATGAAAGGTGACTATAGGTTAGAATCCCGAGGGACATTTCTAGAGTACATTGGTTTTTTAAAACGATAACATGCACGTTTTAATAGGTACGATCGTTGCCCGTCTTATGACATGGGAAATGACGATGTACAGACAAGGTACTACCAAAGTCATAGTGGAAAGACAGTGTCAAATACGAAACTGTGACTGACTTCATATGACCTATCTGCAAATGAAACTGTAGTACGTCTAACAATAAATCCTCAAGGCAGTCACAAATCAGATTAAGTCAAAATCTGTCTACTCTCGACTCTTCTCAAAAACACACCATCCCTTACAGGTAGCAAAGCAAACAATTCCGCTCATCCAAAACGGCTGGAGCACCCGGTACATAGAAAACAATTCCCATCCGCTGTCCTGGAAATAGACATAAAACCTACGATCACGGTAATATTACAAAAGTACTGAAAAGATATCCCACACGATCGCTGATCGCTATCGTTACACCATATAATACGCCGTCATTGCGGCGACCACTCGTGCCGACGATCAGCAATCGATCATGGATCATTAGATCGCACCCCGATCATCGAGGACCGAGCCCACGAGATCTCGAGTGCACCTTATGGTCGAGGGCGTGAAAAGAGGCGCGACTGTTTCGAAGCAGACGGAACGACAGAAAAAGGAAAAAGAAAAATAATCGAGCTTCCACAAATCGGTTTAACCGCGTTACCTGCGTATCCATGGCAGACCGCAGACTTTGATTTCGGGAACGGCGTTAACTTTTCAAAGTCTCCCTCGTGTGCTCGACAATGCGAGCCCCGCGACGACAATCGAGCCTTCGAGCAAACAGTGAAGGAGCAGCTCTTTCAATTCGTCAATGAAATATACGATTACGTGTGCCCGAAGCGCAGAGGTCGAGTGGGGATCAATAGATCACCGATCGAGAGTGCACGGGGACAGGCTGAATGGGATCGACGTCACTTCGATTTAGGAAAAGAAAAAGGGGAACCGAGCGCAGGTTCTACTGGCGCGTTCGCAGGGGCTCGTTGCGGAACCCCAAGGGCGGGTTACAGCAACCCCTTCTTCAGGTTGGCCAGGTGGAAGGCAGAGTCGAAGATCGAGCACTCTGATCAGTTTTCTACCGGGCTGTCGCGAATCTGCTTGTTCTTCGAATCGTCGCGAATTTATGTCTCTTTGTCCGGTCGTATGCAGACTGTGGATGTTTATACGAATATACATTTATAGATTTCAATATTTTTTATGCTGATGCAGTTAGAGAAATGAAATTTGGACCAAACCTGTATTTTGTTCTGTAAACGTTGGAGAATTGTATGTTTTATTTTTCACGGTTTCAAATGTGCATTTGTTAGATGTTTGGATATGTTAAATTGCATAAAGATTCGCAGTCTTGTTGTGTGTCATGAATAGACTGCGGATGTTCATGCGATTTAATACATTCTAATTGATGAATGATAGACGTTTAATAACTTAGGGAAAAAATTACGTATTTCAAGTGTCTCAAGGAGCAAATACAGTCTTGTTGAAGTTTCGTTTATTTAACAGCATTAACATAGAAAATATAGAAGTCTGAGAATGTATATTTGCATAAATATCGGCAGTCTTCTCGTTGACGACTGAGGAGAGAAGTTGGTGAATTTCAAGCAACAAGTTGTAGATGTGCAACGTTTCAAATTCTCGAGGATTACATGTACCTTTATTTGGATATGTGTGATGGATGAACAAGAAGAGGAAATGTGAATTTTACAGAAGTTTAATCTGAATAAATATTGCTTGTGGTACAAATGTATAAATAACTGAGGAGAGTATAAAGTGTCTACGTAGAGAACAATGAAAAATATAATTGACTGGGCAAGAAAGTGCAGGTTGTCCCAAACTCAAGTCTGTTTTCAAGTGCTGGAATTATGTCAAGACTTTCGAAAATAAAAGTTTCTTCTACAACTGTGGCAAAGTTAGGAACACAGACCTGTATTTCCTTCGTAGATTAAACATTGTTTAGTGTACTCAAGTCTAATCGACTTCAAATTGTGTCAGATTATACGTTTATGAATTGTCATGAGTGAATTTTTATCAGGAATTATTTTCGATATTCATAATTGGGATACAGGCATAGTGGTCTCAACGTTAAAAAGGGATGAAGATACAGTGAATTATGTTTCAAATAAGCGGATACAATTTCGACGAGATCTCACGTTTTCAATTGCTTCATGAACTGCATATTTAAAAGTGTTCGCAGAATTTGCTGCGTGACTTCCGTCATATTCGATACTTATGACAACTTGAAATACCATACAAGCATTTCAATGTATTAACGTGAAAAACATACTAATACAAGTGTTAAACATATAAATCAGGTGAAAATAAGAATACAAGCATGATCCCCTAGGAAGATGTTAGAAAAAGGCCTGGCTATAAAAATTGTAATGAAAATAATAAGATGAATGATATGAGTGACGAGGAAATGATTGAAAAAATTACAGAGGCCTAAAATGTTAACGAAAAGAGAGATGAAGAGGACGGAATCTTCACGAACAATATTTTCACGTATTCTCAAGAATTTGTAGTTTTAGAAACCCAATTAAATGAGATGAAACACAAAACAAAAATAATCCCATGAGCCTATCAATTTGAGAGGATTTCAGTTTCTAATACCAAAGAATCCTAATACAAACATTAACCTCTTCAGATATAAATTCACTGAAACTAGACAACAAATTTCATTTATTCAATATAAATTCACATCTGCTAAACGAAAGGCCAAAAAATTGAAAGGAATGGTCAACAATATTTGAATTAAAAGTAAAATCTAATGACCTTCATACGTGTTGCTACCCCTGAAGAGTCGGAAGAAATGAATCAGACAGAAATAAAGATACAATCGTAAGTCGGCGAAAACGATGAGAAACTAACTCCTGAATAACGAGGAAACAATAAGAAACGTGAAATCAGTCGCGGTATAAACCGTGTGCAATAAAACACCGTGCACGGAGGAACACATATTGCGAATCGGACGCGGAGAAAATTAAAGTGCAACGTTCTGGTGAATTTAAACGTACGAAAAGCCAATTGAAGCTCGAACGGTGCCGTAAATATCGGTGTGGACGGTGACACCGTGGAATTCCGTCGCATTGGAAAAATACTGTTCCCATTCAGCCGTTCCGCACAGAGGAGAGGGATTTCTGTTCTCGTCCACAGAAGGTGTTCGAGGTATCGCCGACACCGGTAGTTACCTTTCGATCGCTTATCGATCGGCGTAAATAGACGTGGATTAGCCTTAACGAGCTCCTAAGCAAATAAACCGACAGACACTGGCGATCAGCACCGGAAAAGCCTTACTCGGTGAGGATTGAGTTACTAACCGAACGCCAGGATCAGCTTGGTCTAACATGGCGACCTGTGAACACGGCGCAAGACCTTTCTCCGATCGGACACCCGGAAGAAACGTAAGGCGTTTAATCGTTCTATGGCCTGCAGCGAGTAATCCTTAGTGAAAAATACCACGGTTGCATGCTTAAATCGTTATCATGTACAACACTGACGAAAGTCGTGAAACAAAGTGGGCGTTCGGGGACCATTGTATATTCTTTATCTTCCGAGGTACATAGTGTTGTATTCCGTTGAGCTTGCTTTTACTATGCTTAATCAATTATAACGCAAGCGCTAAACGGAACTCTTACAATTAGACGAAATCGAGTAGCGGTGTACTATAGATGTTCCAGAGTATGTCTAGTTGATTGTCCGAAGACAATTCATGAAATGTGCTTAGAAATATTCTGACGTTCGAGGGAACCAGCGTATATGATATAGGTTCGGAAAATTGAAGAGCAGTCATTAGGTTGGTTTTGGAGATCAGTAAGGGATGAGATAATGAAGACGAGGTTCAAGGATGACTAATTAGCACTTTTATTTGTATTGACGGACCAGGATCGTTACGTGAGAAACAACCCCATACTATTTTGATTCAAATGTTTAGCTTTCTAGCTAATGTTTTATTATAAATATTGACTCTGGAAATATTTATTTGAAAAATTCATGGTTCTTAGAGAAAACGCTTGGTGTACTGGTATTGTCTGTCTGCCTCAACTTTACTCTTCTCTGCTCTCCTTTTCGACCCTACGGTTGTATACATATACACTTTCGATTTACGTGGGGAGATGATGACCTTAGCCCTTAGCCTTTAGGCGATTCAGCCGATTTTGCGAATTTAGGAATTTAGTGACTAATTTGTTTCAAAGTACCGCTTATCCTCTTAACCCTTGTGAATCATGGTTAACCCTTTATATCGCCATGTGACTTGGAAGTTACATAGCTATAAATCTGTACTTTCTAAGTCTTATTTCGTTTATTTATCACTGTGTACAATTATAGTCTACGACTGTACTGCCACCAAGGAGTATGTTCGTTTATTATTGTATTTATTTTTGTTTATATCCCGCAATACGAATTTTGTCATTTATCTTTATCATTTACCTGGTGTACCAGTTTCGTCACACGCAAAAGAAGTCCGGTTATAGAGGGTTAAAGGAGGGCTAGTCCTTCAGCACTGTGCTTCATGGGTGACCGGCTTCAGTGCATCTGCATTGTTGTTGACACACGGTCCACCTGAAACTGTAGGACCACCGGCTAGACGATCATAGCAGTCGATAGCCGGGTTACATACAAAGAAGAAGAAGAAGAAGAAGAAGAAGAGGAAGAAGAACTGAGTACTTAGAACTGTGTTGCGGGACTCGTTGCATAACAAGCGGATGATTGATGCGATTGCTCTCGAGATGCACGAAGTTAGGCTGCTCACGGGGACGTTGCAAAACCCTCGTCCTCCTCGTCTACCGGACGCCTACCATCGTGGCTGCCTACGACCCGTGGCGAAATGCGATGCACGTAGGTTAAATACGCGCTGGAACTCCGCTACTTTGCTACTTTGTTCATCCCGAAGGGTTTAGGTTGACCTCGCCGCGTTTAGGCATTCAAGTTGTTACCGGATGAACGGCACCGATGCCACGGGCGATACGACGTTTGCATTTACAGCGGCGCCGCTTTCAGTTATGCGACTGCCCACTGACATAAATCGGCGGCCACGATTGCTAGCCTCCCGGAATGAAAATACGAATCGATGATCGGCTTGGTCGATGAACCGACTGTTATTCCGTTCTTGAACTAACGAGGGAACCCGTCGAACCCCAAATCACCGATTTCTACGAGACTTTCTGGAAATGTGAAGTTACCTGAGACTGATTGACAATAGTGTACTTCATCTTATTAACCCTGAACTGGTGACGTAGAGGCAATACGACCCTGTTCATTTTGTCTTAGAATTAATTGTTTTCACTCTACTTACAGATTTCAAGTACCCTCGAGTTAGGACGTTTTAAACAATCTGAGAGATCGCGCATGTTTATTGTTTTGTGGTGTTCGATTTATTCCTGTTCAAAGGTTTTGCGGAGTCATATTGACCATACGCCACCAGTTATTGATAATCTAATAGCAGTATCTGATTGGGCCAACATCATCTGTTATGTAACAGAAATAGCACCAGTTAAGGGTTAATTAAGTGTACGTTTACGACATCTTATATTTAACACACACAATATCACCGGATGCATTATGTGATTTAGGACAATTTGAGGGTAATTCTGAGTCAACCTCTTTAATTTTTCTGTTCAGTTTTTAATACATGTTGGTATATTTAAATTATTACATAGAATTATGTTACGTATCTTATATAGGATTGCATACAACAATTTAATAGCTTGAATCATTTGGAGTTCTACGTAACAATTGTTCTGAATCATGCGCAGACCAAGACATAGCGATCGTGTTAACCCTTTCTAGGATAGTGGTGCAATAATGCATCCCTTTATTTAACAAAATATAGCTGCCATAATTCTTGGTCCCATTTACGGTTTCCAAACCAGCCTTCTATGTTGTAATTCAGACAATAGTCTCAATAATGCAGTTTGAATATTGTCCTGTGTAATAAGGAGTTAAATGACGTTATATTACTCCAATTTAAAGAAGCGCATACAATTCGAATATCTAAAATTTGTATAAAAAGAATGTTCTTTGCCGTTCCATTTACGGCTTCCAAAGCAGCGTTCTATGTTGTAATTCAGACAATCGTTATTATCTCGTAGCCTGTCCGACGGAACCGTAGAAAATCCCACGCACGGCATCGAAACAAGAACGCTCGAAAACTTTGAAATTCGTTTTATCCCCGTGTCTTTCGGCTCGTATCGAGCGAGCTAGGACAGTTAATCTGAAACTGCTGCCTACGTATGTACGTGTCAACTCGGGACAACGAGCTTTCAACCTTTTATACAGATGACAGCAAAGCGTGCCGCAAAATGCGCTCGTGGGCGTGCGTTTGCAATTTGATCTCGCCAACGATTCATTGTTGCCTCCTCGATCGAAGGAAAATGTACGGCAGACCGCTTCGTGAACTCGTTCAGAGATTTCAATTACACCGACACGTAATTATTATGCCAGAAAACGTAACGCGAACGCGCAGAAAAAGCGAGGAGCATGTAAAATTCTGTTATGCTCGAATACAATGCGTTTTCACGAATCGGCGTTCATCGGTCGGGGTACATTTTCGCAACAATATCGACGGTAATTATTCAGCCGGCGGAAAAATAATCGAAACGAACCGTGAATTAATTGAACGCTCGGTTAATATGTTTTCCAAATTTCCTATAAAAAGACAATGCAAACGAGGCGCGTTCCGGTGGCGGGAGTTCATTATTCAATGACAATTGATCGTTTCAGCGTTTTAATCAGAGGGAAACAATGCGTGACGGATACTTTTGTCGAGCGATACCCCCGACCGCGGTTTTATAATAATTTCGATATTAATTAGAGAGTCCTCCACGCGATGGGTCCCGTGTTTTTTTTTTCTTTTTTCGTCGAGGATACAGCATGGTTGCGTGGGTGCGCAACCACGCACGTGGAATGCGCTTCGGTGTACACGCACGTGCGTTCGTGCGCAATTTATCACGCGAGATCGAGAGATGGCCCGAGGCGGCCTCGTCGGAGATAACGAGGAACTCTGTTTCATGGAAATCTTAGGTATCTTTATGGTACCCTTCACTCTGCGCCTCTCTAAGACGCAGCAACAACGTGAGTACATATTTTGTAACTCTCATAGGACGAGCTGGAGACCCCGTAGCTGCGAGAAATCAGAGAATCATTTGACCGACGTGACTTTTGCAGGCAACCTTGGTTCCTTCTGCTCCACGCTCCGATCGTTCAATTTTCCCCCCGGGATGTCTGGAAGGGAAATTTAACTCTTAACCCTCTATAACCCGAATTTTCTTACGTATGACGAAAATGATACATCAGATAAATGATAAAGATAAATGATAAAATTTCTATCGCGGTATATAAACGTAAATAAATATAATACTAAACGAACAGAATTGTAGGATATAATTGCACACAGCGATAGATAAAGGAAATAAAACTTAAAAATATTGATAAAGAGGTATGTAACTTCCCAGTCACGTGGCGTTACAGAGGGTTAACCCTACTGTTCTTCTCGGGTCTATATGACCCGGAATGAAGATTACCTCTCCATAGGTACTATGTTTTTAAATTTTTCTTTTTAATATTCAATGTATTTATATAAATTTTGAAATAATTTATTCTAGTGAAATGTGAAATGCTAAGGATGTAAACGCAAAATTTAAATACATTGAATGTTAAACAGAAATATTTAAAAATATAGTACATGGAATACATGCTATGGAAACGTAATGTTCATTTCGGGTCATATAGACCCGAGGAGAACAGCAGGTTTAACACATTGTTGACCAGTTATTTAATGCAAGAAGCAACGTGTGTCACCAGCTATTTTCATAATTGAATATTAAAATACAGAAATCTAAATAATCACATTCAACAATACTATACTGACAGCTTACACAATTTTGTACTTTAGTAATTACATAAGTTGCTGCACCTGCACACGAGTATATTCGTTGCCGGTCAACCACGTTTTGCATGAAAACATGAGTACACTCGCGACTCGTCAAGAATGTGTTAACAGTAGGAGAATTAAGATTTTTCACTACCTGGACATATCTATAGATTCACCTGTACAGAGTAGGTAACACGTAACTGGAATCACTTCAATAACGTTATGAATATTGAGTTTATCAAAGTTACGCTTTAGATGAATGATATGTAGTTCGAAATGGGCCAAATAATGCACTGTTCAATTTTGTTGTATATACGTAATACCTTTACGTAATTATGTATTTAATTATATTCTTGTTCAAAGCGAGCCACTGAAAACTGCCATCTAAAATTAAGAGTTAGAAAAGAATTGTTGAATAAGGTATCTTGTGAATGGCTTCGTATTAATTTTTCATACGAGTAATATTTTGAAAGATTTCACTATGGATTATAGGATAGATAGTCTTCACTAATAAATATCTATTGTACAGTCAATATAGTAACAACAAACAGATGTACGATAATTGAGACACGAGATGATCGCTAATAGAAGTAAACAGGACAATAAATGGAACACAAAATGAACTGTAATTTTCGGAATAATTCTTCAATAAAAATTCATTTCGTAACTAACCAATCGATTGCTAACGACACATGCAATTTGTAAAAAATATATTGGATGGAATCGTAAATAACTTGTCACATATAATAGAACTTTTGTTGTTAAAAATTCAAATAGTTTACCTACGTAATTTTCGACAAAATATAGATACACGCCCTTTCAATAATAAACGATTCATTTATGTTTCTACTAAATTGTTTCAGCAAGTGTGCGCACTTAATGAAGTTTATGCTTTTACTGCAGCATGGCTGTGTAAAATCGAATCGTTAAACATTCCTCAGCGTGGTCCTCGTGAACGAACGATTGAGACGTTCAGCGCGACGACTCGTGTGGCGCATACAAGGGGAGTCCTTGTTACCGAGTCGCCAGTCGCGAGTTGCATGCTTGGTAATCTTTCTCCGGTCAGGCAAAAAGCAGCGGCCATTTAACGAAGCTTAAAAACAAATCTGTGCATGTACCGTGCCTCTCTCGCCTTTCCTCCCGTTTCTCTCGACGCGCCGCTGCCAGACACGTGAAAGAACGTATCACAATGCTAACGAGTAGCCTCGTGTCTGATGCGTCTCTCAGGAGTCACAGACAGCCAGCTTCTGGACTATCGAACCCTCCTTCTTCCTATGTACAGAAACGCTTCGTTAAGAGTCAGCGTCTCGGTACGATTAAGAGTCCTCTTGTTGATACGGTTAAGAGGTCGCATCTCGGTACGGTGTTGGATGATCAACCTTCTGTCACTGTCTCTTTCAATTCAGCATTTGATGCAGAGGCTGGATGTTTTCCTGAAGCTTTCTAAACTGCACACTTTCTAAAAACAAACTCTATCTTTAGGCATCAAGGGTAGCAACTGTACCCTTAATCAAGAAGGATGCAGTTCGTTAAGTTTTTCCCTGTAGTAACTTTTAAGGTACCAAAAATCTGTGACAGGAGCTTCTTTGACTTATACAGCATACAGCAACGGTGAAGAGTTTACGCCTATGTATAGTTAAGAGTTCGGCTCTTAATATGGCTAAGAATTCTCATCTTGGTACACTGAAGAGCTATCGTGTTGGTACAGTTAACACATTGATTGTCACAGTGAAACCTGCCACACCTGGTCAGACATACTGTAATATTCCATTTAAGACATAAATCACGGAGAGAAACATATGTAATTATTCTATTGCACAGCCTTGACATTTTATTGTTATTACAACATTAAATCTATTCAAAATTTGAATGAAAGTAGTTATTGTTTAATTAAATAAAATTCAATGCGTCTGTCATCGGTGACTCCCATGGCAGTCAACGTGTCAAGATTAATCAAGAGTTCTCATTTTGGTACGGTTAAGAGTTCTAGTTTTTACATGGCTAACCACCGTATTATTTCTGTTCTAATAAACATTACTATTTAAATAAAATCTAACATTATGTCCTCCCTGAGATTTCAACTTTTTCAAGTGATTACTTAACCTTCGCCTGAAATGTTATTCAATATCAATGAGAGTTTCGAGAATATTCGCCTGGATCGATTGAAGTCGAACACCCTGTATACTGATTGCGAGCTGGCAGAAGAAGAATCGATCGATACACGGCTAAGAAATGAGACCGGCCGGCGAAGATCGTCCCAAACAATGGCGATTGGTCAACGAACTCGTTCCTCGAAGCATTAGGAACACTTCCCCGAATGCTTCTCTTAAATGGACCAAACAATAGCGGCTGATATCCTGCAGAAACTAAGAGAAAGGGATCGGGAATCCTTCAAACCCTTCGTCCTTTCTGATCCACGGTCAACGACACGCCGATACTCTCCAGCCCTCAGTTTTTAAGATTGCTTTCTGTCAATGCCACAGCAAATTACTATACCCGCCACCGTCGCCCGTTATTATCCAGATTACAGATTATTACCGGTGCCGTTGAAACGGACAAAAAATTAATTTATCGAGGATCAAGACGTTCTCCAGCGATAGGACAGCATGAATTATTCAGCGAACAGTTATACATTGCGATCAATAAATCGCGATCAACGATCTGAAACGCATGCGTGTCGCGAGGTACACGGCATTTCGCGTTTTCTTCATTGGATCCGGCTAACGTTGCATCGAACGAACGGGCTTCGACGAATACCACGTCGGGAACGTTCGATGATCACAGATACCATGTTTGCAACGAGTTGCCTTGAAACAGTTTCGTAGCATGTGGGTTGGACGTGAATGCGATGGATTATTAGGCGAAACGTCGGTAACTGGAGGCGTGAAGAACGTTTCAATGCCAGTTGAATTCTCCTAACTATAGTCCGCGTATTTTTCGAAACGCAAATTCTAGGTGTATTGGAAATGGAACGCGTTCAGTGATTGTATGTGAAGATTCTCTTACAGCGCTATATGCTACAGTATGCTGAAGATAGACACTTCAAGATCACCCCCAGTTTACAGAGATACTCCAAAACAAGTTACAGTAGAACCTTGATTATCTGAACACCGATCATCCTGAAATTGACCATCCTATGTCAGTCGGAAGCTGAATATATCATTAGGGGCTCTGTGTACTTGATTGCACGCTACCCTGTGTTGTATACTCTAAAATAAAGTTATCCTTCTTATGCGAAATACATATAGCCACGATGTGAGTCATTTCATTACTAATTACAGTTCAGTTAATCAAGTCTTGCTCTGAAGGTCTTATTATATTGAGTATTATAATGAAAATGAAGAATAATGGATATCGTATGCTAAGATGCTGAGTATGGCTTCAACAAAATTAACGGCTGATGAGGCCTTGAAGTGCCTGGTCTCGGGTTTCTTATAATAGTAAAGTCAGTCTCCTGGTGATTAAGATTGAAATAAGAGATATTAAGTGACCCACCTATTTTCAATTTCTTCTACCTAAATGCGTACAGCCTTTTCTTAGGGCGAAAATCGTTGAAAATAATTAACATATTTCTGTCCTCTGTCGTGATTCAGGACAATTATTATGCTAGTTTTTTAGTATAACTATTTAGAATATTTGTACATCGAATTTCGAGCAACCTTGCTCAAAGAAATTCAGTCAAATTGCAATCAAAATTAATCCTTCGAGCCCTGAAAATTTTGGGAAAAAGTGTGCACCTCGCGCTGAAATTTTCCACTGTAGCACACGCATCAATTTGAATATTTTATTATAATAATATATATAAACTCCAAAACTACAAGATATGTAACAAAACATACATATTCTAATAAAATAAGCTGATAATTCATCTGAAATTCACGGTGACGTAATTCATCCTAAATCAGGTGATAATTTATCCGAAGGCACAAGTTTATAGCGCAGGATAAACAGCTGTGCCTTTACCTGTACGGTGGTTCGCAGCACATGGTGACCGATTTTCGGAACGCATATATGCCTCCATCGTCCTCAAAGGGTTAAAATCCGCTTCGGTCACAGCGATGGAGCTGATGACACGTGACAATTTCGAAAAAATATTGTACGACTGCACCTGAACTGAGCAGCAGCTTATTGTTTCCATCCCCGAAGACGATAATTACACAGGTACGTACCTGTTTCCCCCAGGCCGGCGTGCCTGTTGATTTATACATGTCTATAATTTCTTACAGTTGAATGAGAAACGAAAATTATGGCGATATTATAGTGTTCCCGTATAATCACGGGAAACGGTAATTTCCATCGCATTCGTTATACGCGTTGCAACGTTTCCTCGTGAATTACCTTATCAATGTTTCCCTTTCTATCGCGGCTGCAAAATACACGTTCGCTTATATTTTCGAAATACTCGACCCCGTGAACCGTTCACGAGGGGTGAACTATTTTAACCACCCCTTTCTCGACACCGTTCACGTAAACGGAAAAGCGAGATATATGTTTATTCCAATTTACTTTCTTTTGTGCGTATCGTTCGCGTCGCGGTCGCAAGACTGCATGGAAATTGCGAATTTCCTGTGTAATCACGTGGTACATTAAATCATTCCAGTCCTCCTCGTTACACTATTATGCTAACGACCATGGTCAATTCTTTCCCTCGTTCCCATGTCACGTTTAAGCGAGCCTAAAATTTCGTGGTACGTACTCGTAACGTGTATATTCTGAAACCGAGCAATTTTGGTTTGACATCTCTAAGACAGTAATTGAACGGCAATTTCGTTTGTTAAGAGCTCTTAACTATGATTACTTTAGCCCTTGACATTTGTATTGGGGAACGAGTATTATGTTTTGTTCATTTCGGTAGAATAATTCGATTTCAGTTGCATTATTCTGATGCGTTAACGTTTATTGTGCTGCGAATACTCGCTGACTGTAACACCTGCTTTTCATTTTCACATGCTGCGCGGGTACTATACAGGGTGGGTCACAAATCAGAAGTAATAATTTGATTTTAGAGTGTAAAATATAGTGTGGTACAAATTTCAGAACACGGTGTCATTGATGAGAATTTTAGCTTGTAACTTCTGTGACTGTTTCTTTTTTATTTTTCTATTCTCTTTTTAATTCTTAATTATGTACATATATTGAGTTTATACCCGTACAATCTACAAAGAAATGAATAAAAAAATTTGCAAATTTACCTGTTTATCTTTTTATTATATTCACTTCTTTCCATCGTGTCAATTTGATAGCAAGGGTCTAAATATATAAGTTGGGTAAATGAGGGACGGATGAGGGCTAAAGTAGACAAAATAAACGAAACACCTCGTACACAATGTCCAGAATGATTCAACGTTTCTTGACGTATCGCGCCAAATCAAATTTGCACGATCAAATTTTCTTCATACGCCAACAAATCGAATTTCTTTGGTACTCGATTTGACCGTGCTCTTTGGCAGCGATCCTACGCATTCATACCTCGTACAACTCATCCGTGTTCCGAGTACTTCGCGCGTGTTTGTGTGCTCTGGAACCAAAGTGCTCCGGTTGCATTGCACGCGACACGAGCGTGATTCACGTAACCCACTCCTTTATAACCTGTTTGGTACAGGTCCCGCATCTTCGTGCACATTGTGCCCCGGTAAACTTATCGTCGCTCCGCATAACTGCCACACACGAAGAACTTGGAACCGTCCTCATTTTTATTTCTTTACACGCCCCGCGCACAAACGGCCCGGTACCAATCGATTCGGAGAATAACTCAGCTTCTTCTGCTCATTTCTGTTTCGTTATCGTTCCTGACTCTTCTACGACAGTCTGAAATCTTCTTCGAAGCATCTTTTTCTGAGAGGTTAAAAATACAGCGGAGGCTCGACTGTCCGAATACACAATGTAATTGAATCGTCTATTATTGACAGGGCGTATGTATGGACATATTTTGGGGAATATTGAATTATGCGTTTAAAGTGTTGTAGGTAATCCAAATTTCGGGATATGGAACCCAAAGGAACATCAAAGTGTCTTTTAAGATCTCCTATCGATTCGGATTGAAGGAGCCGAATAAACATTATTTCGAAGAAAATTAGGTGAAACTTTTATTGTCTGGTGTTAAATTTAACAAAAATAGACGTACAACGTTTTAGTAATAAATGATTCAATTGGTGAAAGAATAACTCACATTGCAACTATATTTCGTATAGAAATTATCATTTTATTTTAGGGTATATTTGGTTGACAACCAAACTCTCGACGTTTTGAATCACTTTGCCTTAAGATTCACTCAATTCGATTGTGACGAAATCCAAAAGTTTCTAGAAGTATAGCGAAAAGCAGCGATTCTAATCGAAATGACGTGAATAAAGAATTATTAGTTGCAAGATTTAATTAACGTTTTTATGTAACATGTTTCGACGGTTCCAAATTTAGTTGCTGAGCTAATAAAATACAGTGGTTGAAAATTAAGTAGACAGTGTCACCAATGTTTTTCTATTGTATGAAAATATAAATTTTATTTTTTTATGTACAATTTATATTAAAAAAGACTCAGCTCCCCCTTAGCTTCACACATTTTTATTTATTGTAAGGGTAGAAATATTACATCGGATTTGTTCGTTTTAGAAAAAAATTGCTAAATGCAATATGCTCGAAGAGCATCAAATGGAAGAGAAAATGTGTCTTCCCAATTCTGCAAGGGTTAATTATTCACAATGCCGATCCCGACATACACGCTTACAAAACGAATTCGATTTGTCTACACGGCCAGATAAACACAATGAAACCTTACATTGTGCAGTATTATTTTTTCAATATGAATTTCAAAGCGACCGTTGATGATTCACAAGATACCCTGGCATTGTTTGTGCTCGCTCTTCCCTCTGGATTCTTTAAATATTCGATACCCTGACGAAGCAACCGGTACCTTAATCCTTGAGTTGAAGGGTCGAAGCCACAGTGATTCAGTTGTTTCTTGCCTCCGTGAATCGGTTGATTCTTACCAAACCGGTCCAGCAACGGGTCCTGGACGATCGGTGAGGATGGCAAGGAGTGGGTTAAGGTAAGAGAAGAAAAGGGTGTCTTCGAATTTCGTTTGACATCGCGGTAGAGGTCAACGTCATCCGGACGGATGCGAATAGGAGCATTTCGTCAAACTGCAAACGAATCTTTCGTTTGAGTCTAAAAAGGTGTGTCGGTTTAAAAGTATGTCAACATGCTAAAAGAGAACTTTTCCAGCCATAAAGAAATAGTATAACTGAATATTGTCGTTGTTAATGACCATTGTAGTTGCGACGCAAAGAGACAAACAAAAAAAATATACAATACTCACAATAATTCATTTCGTATGAAAATTAGTTTTTCAGAAAATTCAGTTCGACGATCTGAAACGTACATGTGTACTTAAATATTTTTGAGACACGTAGATTAATCCTTTTAGGCTCGTATCTTGATGTGTAAACTGACTTTCAGTTTTTAACACAATGTTTAATTGTCGTTTTACTACAGATTGAAAATTATTTGTCTGTCTCCTTCACTTATAAATTCATAAAATTGTACCGTAGACGAAGAAGTGAGTCTTAGGGACCGAATGCAGGTAGTACCTCAACAATAACTCTCAATTCAACAGATGTGAGCTACGAAATGTTGCTTCTGCTCGGCGTTTGTACTTATAAACTGTCTTAAATTCCTTTGTGCAGGTACAATTATTTTGATAGAGAGAGAATCTTACATTTTTTGGAAATGTTCTATTTATAGTTCCTTTCGTAATTTTCTATATAATTATACCATGATATATCAGTCATTTTATTATTTTTCATCGTTCGCATTAGAAGTATGTCTCCCAGACGTTGCATGTGTCACACATTTAAGTTTGTTCAATTGTTTTTTAAAGATTATTTCAGGGTCAATCTGTTCTTCTTTCAGTAGAATGGTATATTATCATATTAAAAACTTTATTGAACTACATGACCTAAAAAGACTGAAGGTCAAGTAATTAAAATTTAAAATTTGCCTGTACAGGGGCGGAAAAACTACTACTGTCAAAGCACAAATCATCTTTGAAGTTGGAAATTGCATTTTTGCTCAAAACGGATTTTTTCAATAGCTGAGGACAATGGAAACGGATTGCAGCCTAAGTTTTTATAAGAAACGTCCACTACATGTTACAAGTCGAAAACAAAGCTAAAATATCTTGAACAGCGTAATCGAACGTCCTCTGTGAGAAAATCGTCAACGCGGTGAAAAGCTCGCGTCATCGTAGCTTTCTGCGCAGCTTTCGGCAGGAATCATCAAGGTAATAGCGATCGATAGCAGTGTAATGGCGCGTGATTCGAAATTATTGGATTCCACGTTGCACGCGGCACCCCTTTGATCCGAGACTCGTTACGCCGACAAGTTCGTTGTCCTACTTTCAACCCTCTCTTCTCGAAGCTGCGTCTCTGAATCTCCTCCGCGGCCCTTACCCTCCTGATCTTCGACGAGAGAGAATCATTGGGGATGAGAGAGAGAGACAGAGAGACGCTGGTGTAGAGGAAGAGAGAGCAGCGTCGAGGGAGGGTGAGGTGAGAGGAACCACCCCCGCGATCAATACGGTAATGACGGCCCCGTGCCGCGATGTTACTATGCTAAGCGTTTCGCTGTTTTACGTTTCGCGAATATGCTGCGCTCTCTGAATCCAACGGCCTCTTTGAACTCGATTCACCGTGCAACTACCCTTATCGGAGCTCTCCCTCGCCTTTTTTTGCTCCTTTGTTCGCAGCCAGTGGCATCGGTACGCCTCTTCGCTCATTTTTCGATGATATTCCGGAAGTTGAAAAGGAACTGGTTAATGAACCAGCACTTGAAGCCTTTATGCGTGATGCATGCAACTTATTGTTGGGAACGCATGTGCAATTGATTTTATTCAGAGGGTTAGTTTTATTTGAAATATTATTGTTTTAATGTATTGTGAGTCGGCTTTGTATTCTTTCGAGATATTCAGGGGTTTATATTTTAATCTGTTCAAAAATATTATTAATTTTAGGTTTCTAAAATCGTAGAGATATGCATTTTTGTAATGTGACCAATTTTTTAAGCATCGCCGAAGTGAAATAATTATTTTATTGGCCGCGAGTGGACTCACACCACTTCGAAAGAAGAAGTTTGTGCAATTTCGTTTAACCGCAAAACTTCTATTAACTAATTCATAGGGATGTTGAAATGTTTTGACTTTAATATTATAAATAGTAAAAAAAGGTGTCAGTCTGATACTGAAAGTAGCTTTAACCCATTTTATTACGGGCTAGACTGAAACTTTCATATGAATTTAATATGTTTTAGAATTTGTTATAAAGAAGTTGAATTTTACGTGGAGTTAAACTAGGTAGGCAAATGTTTTCTACAAAATTCCGGTTCACTTTTAAGAGAATAATTCGTTTTCTAATTGCGGTGTCTAGGAAAGCATTCTGGTGGAATACGGCTCAAAATAATTAAGATCGAATCAAAATTAAATGAAATTATAGTTAAAGACTACACAGAGTCTATGAATTTCTGACGTGAAACTAGATTGCAACTTATCTGAATTCAAATCAAACTGAAGTGAGCTCTACACAATCTTCACAGTGGAATGTGTTAATTACAGTTAGTTTCTGTGATAATTATAGTTAGTTATTTAATGTATTTCTACAATTTTCTTGGACAGATAATTTAACAGTTATTGAGTGGTTGTACAAATAAGTCATTGTCTTGCAGTATCTGACTTTATAAATGAAACTCTGTGGTAATAGTTACTTTCAAATAAAAGGTATGTAAGGGAAGAATACTATTACCAAAAAGTAACTGATAAACATAGATTATTGGCCTAACACTCTTAGTAATTTTTTATTACAAGTATTTGAGTGGCACATTCAGATCAACACATTTCCTTTACTCTGATTCATACATAATTCATAATAATTACACTACTTCTATGTAATCCTATTGCTACATTGACTCTGGCTAATATCTTTAAATTATTATACAAAATTATATTGTTACATTCTTGAATCACACAGGATTCTACCTCATCAATAAAATATCCATCTAGACAACTGAACAAGCTGACTAATTTATAGTTTTCAGAATGTACGTAACAGTTTGATCAGAGAACAATCCCTCGGGGTTAAAAATTGCGAAGAATCCAGCAAGAAAACACGCTGAACAGGCAAACATTTGGCAAAAAATTACGTTTCGTCCGGGGAAGGTATTCGCTCGGTGGAAGAATACGTTCCATCGTAATTTTCATAGCTTTCGGCGGGGCAGGTGCCATACTTTATCTGGCGATGTGGATGGAGCAGCGGGAGAACGTCACGCGAGCTTCATCCCCGGCAAATTGGCCCGGTAAAAATGCGCTACCTGATCAACATCTACAACGAGCCGGTTGCGGTGTTAATGCCCTCGGCCCACCTTCAAACTTCTCGGCCGAAGGTCGTAAGTCCGCCGCCAGTTTGGTTACGTGGTCCCTGCGCCGAACGAACGATAAAGCGTCTCCTTTTTACGGCCAATGAGGCGAAAAATTACTGACCTCCTCCTCCGGGCTACCCCTCCATGCTAGCTAGCACTCAGGGAAGTCACCTAGGTCGCTGCACCCCTCACACGATTTTCCAATAACTCGTTTACTGCTTCCCACCCCCGTTGTCTCCCTATCGCAGCCTCCTTGCCAGTCTCATCACGTCACCGAACCCTCCAATCGCTGACACGACGTCTCTATACCCGTGTTCCAAGTGAAATATTTCCTCGGTGTGTTTTAAACGGTACCTCGTTTGCCGAGATATCGATGTGCAGCACGGAAATATTTTCTACGGGATGCGGATGAACATTGGAATTTATACTATGTACGCTGCCATCCAAGTAGGTGAAATAATGCTGGAGGATTCAGCAAATTGTTATACAGAGCTTGTGACACGGATGAAATTGTTTTATTGATACTGAGAGACTTGGGTATCGTTGTTTCTCCAAGTCAATGATAATACTGTAGGACCCCGATTATCCGAACTACAATTGGTGACATGATGACCCACATTGTTACCATATTTCGCATAACAATGATAATTTAGTAATTACTTTAAAGTTTATTTATTACTTTAGCTTGTAGGAGACATGGGATGATCGATTTTCATATGTTAGGTGTTCGGATAATCGAAGTTCTACTGTATATGTGTCGTCAGCTTGTAAAACGGTAGGGTATCAGATGAGGAATCTTTGGGCACAGCATTCCCAATTTTTGCCAACCTGGATCATCGTAATCTAATTAGACAATGAGCTAAGTGTACAGGAGTTTTCCAAGTAGCCGTAACGGTGGTCGGCTACATTCATTCATAGTGAACAGTAAAATATCTATAAATTTGGAACATTTTTATGTGTTCAGACGGATCCAAGGGAGAAACATAACTGCAACAGTCGGCAACATCCATACATTCTATTTAATATACAGGGTGCCTAAGCATAAGGAGAACACCTAAATGCCTCCTTTCGAAGGAGGAACTCCGTATAAGAATAATAATTTCTTGTTTCTGTTGCATCTTATAGCGACTGTTAAAATACATTGAAGGATTTCTGAGTTATATACCTTAAGTGGCAAAAAAGTGATGAAATTCCAAGACAGTGTCAGGATGCTGAACTTACTGTTTATGCTACAAAAAGCTTAGAGTCATGCCCATTAGCTGCGCTACACTTAATAAAACGTGCATAATTAAGGCCTGTGCTGCTGGCACGTCAGAAACAATTAGGAGAGCATCACAATTCGTGATTGCTGTATCATTGTACATGCAACAGCAACGAATTACCAATTCCTTCAAAATAACCTGTTACACGCACATAAACATGAGGTCAATATCACATATGCATGACCTTATTCGAAATACTCATTGTCGATTGACCCTTTAAATACATTTTAAACGCGCATAGCCCCAAAAATCCATTGTATTCTACAAAACCCCTAGGAATCTATCATAGTTTCCGGTAGACCATTCGTCAAGTGAACTGTGTCAGCGTGCGCGTTAATTTCCCGAATTCTTGGTCCATTCTAACGGAAGGTCACGGTCGCTACGAATAAACCCAAAGTAGGTCTAGAGTACGTGCTGGATCCCGACACGCCAACCGAGCAAGAAGAAGAGAGAAATACGAGCAACCGCGAACGATGGAACGAGACAGAGAGGTAGTTCCAGTTAATTTTCTGGTGGCTCACCTTCATCGAGCCAGGCTCGCCGTAGGGGCTGCAAAGAGGTCGGGGTGGGTAGTTCGAGGGGGTAGAGGACGAAGGGTGATTAGCAGAGTCCGCATGCGCGGTGGCTCTCTCAGCAGCCAGCAACTAAGACCAGGGGCGACCCTGAGCCCCCCTTTTCGTTCGAGGGGGGATGGCCGAGGAAGGGACCGTTAAGGGGAGAGCGGTGTCGACGGGGTAGAGGTGGAGGAAGCAAATTAATACGGGCGAGCAAGAGGGTCCAGCTAACGAACGAACCGACGCCAAGTCTAGTACCGACCAGCGCCGCGACGCCTTGCAATCCTCTCCCTTGTGTCTTTCCTCTTCACCGCTCCGTCTCGTCGTTATCGTTTTTCGTCGTTCCTCAGGATATTGTCGTTCGGAACTCCTGCTCATCAGGCCGTTATCTTAATTGGCTGTAGGTGAGACGGACGCGTGCCTTGGACCGTGTGAGAGCGCACAGTGTGTACGGGGCCGTATTAATGGATCAATCGTAGAGAGGAGGGATCGAGGACGGTGAAGTGTGAACACACCTTAACGGCTACGTAACGGTGATACTGGCCGTGACAGTGAAGGATGGCAGTCGTTTTTTCTTTTCCTCTTTTTCGTTCTCGCGCTCTACGTGTACGAGTGGCTGGACGCACTGCGAGATGGCGGACGGGGTTGCGAGGGTGGTGACGCGTCGTGATCTCCATTGTCGACCACCTTCTACTGGAAACGAGCATTCTCGACCAACACCCTATGGGCGGGTCACGGAATATTTCGTCTTCTACTTTCTCATGATTAGACTGCGGATGTTTATGCAAATATATAATTTTCTACTCGAATATTTGTTCCATCAGTGTAGTTAAAGAAATGTAACACTGACCAGACTGTATTATGTCCTTTAAATGTTCAAACAATGTGCTTTTTATTTTTTTCGTGTTACTAAAAGTGCATCTTCCGCGTGTTTGGATATGTTAAATTGCATAAACATCTAGTTCAGGCATGATCGTTCGTTAAATCTGCCCAGCAACGAATACATTTGCGTTAATAGCTGCTGAATGGGAATATTAAATATTTAATAAATTATGGTTAAAATTGTACACTTTATAGATCGTTTAATTCGTTTGCTGAGGTTAGAAAACAGTTGCCTGTAGCTGAAGTGTCAAGGTGGAATATTCTTCTCGTGACAGTCGTACCATTGTTCTGTAAAAATATTTTTATCGAACTTGTTAGTGATCTTAGTAATTTATATAATACTTAGGGATTCATACGAAGAGTTCAGAAACGAAGGATATAGTTAAATCGTTGATTTTCTTCATTGTGTTGAATTTTGAAGATCATCAGGGGACCGGTTGGATCGGAAAAAAATTCGCGTCGCCATGAGCGGCGATCGGGCGTCCAGCCAGCGAGGGCAACGATTAACTCGGTGTTAATTAGTCGATCCCTCACCTCGATAATGTGATTAACACCGGTCTGCCCTTTCCAGTGGCCTGGCTCCGCCCCCGAACAATGTATTTCCTTCTTTCAGAACCGCCATTTTGCCCGTTTACACCTCCCAAGATCGCAATCGACGCGAACTTCCGCGTGGTCACACGAGAATTCCCGCCACGTCTGGCCAAACCGGAAAAAAAAAAAAGAGTACGATCGTACGATTATTTTCCCGTTCCTGGTGTCGCACTAATTCATCGTGTAATTCACACCGACGTTATTAATTCGACTATCTGGTTTGCATTTGTATATCTACGCGGAAATAATTTTTTTTCTCTGACGGTGTTTCCCCTAATAAATAGGGGGCCAGAACAAGACCAGCGATATCTTGTTTCCCGTTTGCTCGCAGCTGCATATTTCAACGAGCTTTCCTTCGCTCGTTTCCTTTGATCGATGCTGTACTCTTTCGCATTGTGATTTACGGTCCCGCGATTCGGTTCGCGTATCTTCGCCCGTTTCCTACGATTATTTTCCCTGTGAATTCATTTTAACCCCTTCGCCGGTGAATTTATTATGATCGACCGGTGCGACGGCGCTGAATTAATTTCACATTTCCACCGACGAACTCGCCGGGACGCTCTGTAATTGTAACTTCTAGCTTTGTCTGGTTTTTCTTTGACCAAACTTTGATATAGTAACTTAAACATTGTTTTTTAAATTTTGCTATTTGAATAATTCTTATTTTCTTATTTTTTAATTACTCACTATTCGTTGGTTTGATTGATTATATTTTTGTAATGAAACTATAACTGATAAGGAAATTGATTGTAGGTCCATTTCAAATTCTAAAGTTTGTTTATCGAAATAAAAGTATAATTAAGAGAAGAATATTCGAATTTCTATTCAACTGAACAACTGAATGAGATTTTTCAGTTTTCAGACAACGTGTACTTATTAAGCAAATGAAAATACGCACGAAAATTGACAGAAAAACAGATTTATTATTGAAATAGTTCTTTTTAGAATAGCCGATATGACAGAGCCAATATAGTGGTTGTTAGTTCTATGGTACATACAATTCATTAATTAGTACCATACATTATTTATTAACTCCTAAAGACGTTGTGACGATATTTAACTTTAAATGACCATAAGTCGGGAATAAATCATTCGCAAACTCACGTATACAGGTCATTTTTTCATTAGTACGTTGAGTACTGCGTGCACCACCGGCAGCCCACGAATCAGTTTTAACTTCATCAAGTAACGGATTACCCCTATGAAATTTTGAGTAACATTTCTGTTACAGTGATAGTACGAAATAAGAAGAATGTGATAGAATAGACAAATATTTATACATTCAACGACATATGTTAACCCTTTGCACTAGAATGGCGCCTTTGAGGCACCATTAAATTCATATTTCAAACTTCCTATTTTGTATAAATGCTTCAAAATTCTGTTCAGTTGCCTAAATCCTAATGTACACATTTTACAAGCATTCTACTATTGAAACAGGTGTATCCAAGATCACATAAACCCTCTTACCACAGTCAATTATACTTGCACTTCTAAATTATCTATATCAGACGTAAACGATTTCCAGTGCAGAGAAGTACTAAAAATCTATTTCCATGCGTCTGACTAGTTACTGAATTTTCCACTGCGCCGCTCAACCCTATCAACACCAATAATATAATACATTGATAAAATATAACCAAAGCATTCTTCAAGCACACTCTGTACATCCACGTGTAGAATTTTTCGTGTAAAATAACATAAACCCTCTTATCGCAGTCGATTATCCCTGCGTTTCCAAATTATCATATTATACGTAAAAAAGTTCAATTGCAAAGAATTAATAAAAATCCATTTCCCCGCGTCTGACTAGTTACTGAATTTTCCACTGCGTCGCTCCACCCTGCTGACACCAACAATATAATAAATTGATAAAATATAACCAAGGATTCTTCAAGCACACCCTGTACATCCGCGTGCAGAATTTTTCTCTGTGAAAGGGAAGCGTCGGAAGGTCGGTGAAACGGGTTCGTTCAGTCGTTCAACCGACTCCGGCAGTTCTCTGAAAGTCGAAGACGATCCCCGTGTACATACAGACAGCGTCTTGAAGCGAGCCGGTCGGCCCTACGGTCCCTACAGTCTCATTTTAATTAAACGAAATTCCGCGTGCAACAAAGGGCGGCAAGCCAGCCGGATAATTCGAAAGGGCAGATACGTGCTTCCTGGTTGGTCGGGTTTCTGGAGGCGAGCAGCGCCGGCGATGGTGGCGGCGGCGGTGGCGGTGGCAGCGGCGGCGTCTGCGAAGGAGGAGGGTGCCGGAGGATGGAACCGGTTCTAGGTTTTCCCCGGGGTAACTAGGTGGCGAAGAGAGACGGCGAACGATGACAGGGTGAGATAGAAAAAGCGAGACGGCCGGAGGTACGGAGGGAAGAAAGAAAAGGAGGAAAGAGAAGAAGGGAGGTTGGAGAGGGATCGAGGGAGAGGCTGGAGATCGATAAAGGGAGTGTCGGCATGAGAATGGGGCAGAAGGAAAACAAGGGTGGCCCTTGCCCTAAACGACCACCTTAAGCGGGTCAACTTCGAGTAAAAAAACGCTTGCACGGAAACAATCAATGAGAGAAACTTTTGCTTCGTGTTTAGTTGTATCTTTTTTCTTCTCTTTTAATGTCTTTGTTATAGATAGAGATTATATATTCAACAAACTTTGCCCATGCGTTCAGCAGGTCATCCTGAACGGAAAATGTTATGTACACTGTACGTCTGTTTCGTCTCGTTAGTCAGTTATGTCGAAAATAACATATTAAGCATACTGACAGTGAAACAGTAATTCGAACGCATTTGCTTTGTTCTAGTTTTGATTGTATACCAAATTTACAGGTAATGTTTAAATTGTCGATTTTCCATTTCTTGATATAATGTCAGTCATCTACATAATGAATTTTGCTATTGTATTTGAGGCATTACAGTTTCATATTACATACAGTGTTTCATATTAGGACTGTAATGACATTTCGGTTATTCTATATCTTCATTGGGGTACTTTTAAAAAATACGAAATGCTTGGACAATAATGCACTATTAAACAGAATAATTAGAATATTATACAGTTAAATGACATATGGCTCAATAAAGCAGCAAATGCTTCGAAAATTTTACACACAGTATACAATAAACATTCAGTACAGATATTGTAATATTGCACGTGCAGTGATTCTTTCTCTTTTTATATTTGGTCGATTGTTAAATATTATCGAGAAACCCGATCCTTTCATTTTTCGCAGCGGTATAATGTTTCACGAGATAAAAAGAATCAGTAATATTTCAAGGGTGCGTAACAGCAGGAATTTTAACATTACAGAATAATGTTATTATAAAATAATCATTGCAAACTCTCGACTGGTAAATCTTTATTACATTCCTGTAGAACGTTTTAACTAATAAACTTTGTAAACTGGTACATAATACTGGAAAAGCACTATGGAATGGCCTATAAAAATTGTAATAAAAATACTTATCTTATTGTTAGCTAATTATTATTCGTAAATAATATATTATAAATGAATCTATTTTCTGTGTACTACAATTTTGTAAAATACAAGTATATGTAGTAATACTCTTTTTTATTCTTCGCTTATAGTCTGTTAGTACAATTACATTTGTGATTAGTAGAATATTTTAAGGAAGATACACAGGGTGGGCTGTATAATTAGAACTACTACTGTGTCAATTTCATAAATATAAATAACATTGGACGAAGGCAATTATAAAGTACATTATTCAATTCTTTTTAATCGCTTTAAATTCTAAACAACTTCTCTTGCAGAAATTATAAATAATACAGATATATACATAAGTTCAAGTGTATTAAACAATATGATTTTCAAATTTTAAATTGTCTAAAATTCTATTGAAAATGTATTGACTCTTATATTTGAATAAAACAATTAATTATATTTTATTACATTTTGCATTTTACAATATGAGTGGTCAGATCGAATACATGTCTACCAAACACAAAATTCTAAAATTTCTTTCAGTATATATCATTCGATCTTAATATTAAATTAATTATCGTCCGTTCTAGATTTTCTTCGCCGTTTAACAGTACCGCAGATGTCCGTAATTACTTTTAATGCTCGAAGAAAAGTGCAGAAAGTAATTCACTGCCAATATAAAGCGCAATAAAATGAGAATAAAATTCATATCGTTATTATCCGTTACGATAAATCTCCAAATTGATGACGAAGCAAGGATATATTAAAAATCCCTTCGTGAACTTGTTTTATGCCGTCGTTGAGCAGGATTAAGCGCACTGAATTTATTCTCATTTAATTTCCCCAGCTTACAATGATCATTATAACTGAATTTTTCTAACTATTCTAAACGGCAGCAGTCCATTTCCGTCAAAGCGCAGGTTTCCAGATCATAATAAACCACGATAAAATTTAGTCTCGTGAAAGTCGAGCAACGAGACGCGGAGTCTTCAGAATTCATTTCGCGGACACTTGCACGGTCTTCTTACCGGGCATGCAAGATTGTTTATACGTATTCTATGTTTAGATTTTACAGTCCGGATTCCTTCGTTCCGCAACGATCGCGCGAGCGGTTTTATAGCGGTGCGTACGGTTTATGGGTTTTCTTGCATTTAAAGCGAGGAATATGATTACACGGCAGCTAGAGAATCGAAACTTTGTCGTGGTATATTGCCGCTCGCAGGATGAATCGAGGATTCCTTTTAACACGTTGCAAACCGCACGATTTATGTTTGATCAGATACTGGGTACCTTCAGTGTCTATGGTGGTTCTAAGTTCACCTAACAGAGTAGTATGGATGAAGAAATAATTCAACTCTTAACCTGTTAATCGGGGAGTGGATTTACTGCAAGCGCACCCCGTGTGTGTCGTCACAAACTTGCAGCAACGAGTTAGCTCATAATCAGTGATGGCCACGGGGGTTCCGGCCTTCCCCCACTCTAGGTCCGTTTCTTTCATTCAGGCTCTGATCTGGGACGA
Source organism: Macropis europaea (assembly GCA_916610135.2). Lineage (NCBI taxonomy): Eukaryota > Metazoa > Arthropoda > Insecta > Hymenoptera > Melittidae > Macropis > Macropis europaea. The sequence goes on along the minus strand of OU744345.1, from coordinate 14,185,938 downwards.
CGATGGGCCGAAGGGGAACGAGGAGCGAACTGGAGGGAACTCTGATGAGGGGAATGGACCTAGAGTGGGGGAAGGTAAGAGCTCTCGTGGCTATTACTGAGTTAAATTGGCATACCTGCAGTAATGCCACAACCTGTGCCCTATATGATTATACCAATAGGAAAGTGAAAGACGGATGTTCTGTGATAAATAAACGAACAATTAAACTGAAAAGTATTATAAGACGCGGATTTTTTTTTTTTCTATATAGACCACGCATGTTTCGATGGTGGACACCTCGTTATAAATCTGTACAATGCAAGTGCCTCAGACCCTTACCCGTCTCATTTTCTGTTTTTCTCTAAATAACAAATTTTTTCTGCTTCATTACAGCCCCATTTCGATCTGTTCTTAATGTTTAAATTCTCAAACATTATCCGCCTCCAGAAAAACGTCTACAAACGCTTTGTACCTCGCAACTTGGCCAATCAGATTTAGTCAAAGGAGAGTAGTGTAGTACACAGTAGTCATTCAGCAATTATACACTAGTCATTCAGCAGTCAGACGGTATACATTCTGCAGTCACGGAGTTCAGATCATTTTACAGTTACACAGCGCATCATACAAACACACAACATCATTTATGCAGTCCACTTATGCATCAACAATAAAACATCTTATCAAGGATGAAAAATTATTCAATCATCCATTTGCATCTGAACAGTCCGCATTAATTACGATTGCGGAGCAGGGCGCTACAGTATGTATAATAAAAATGATGGAAACAAATTTTGTGTTTATTATTGTTGTGCATACAAAATTTATATTTTATCGAATAATATAATATAATTTAGCACAATGCGCGACGCATAATATGTAAGTTGTGAAATAAACGGCGACTGCAGCATGGGTTTCGTCGATTTAAATGAAAGACAGTGAAGAAGCATCAAAAGATATCGTCCAAACACAGTAACAATAAAAGCCAAATAATTCATTGACTATTTAGTATTTGAGTGTAATCTTTAAAGCTCCATGACGAGTTAACTCGCCCTGCGCGCTGTAGAAGTAGTTTCCAATGACGAGTTAATTCGTCATCCCTAAATAACACTTTGAGTGCGGCGTCACACATATCTAGGTGACAGATAGATTCAATCATTCTTTGTTTGATCGTGTAAAATATGAAAAGTATACCTAATCAGCTCCAATAGAAGCAATAAAAAAATGATGAATGTCACTGATATTATTGATTAAAAAAGGTAAAATTCATAGTCCATTTTATACAAAAATTCAGGTAGTTTGACATTTTCAGCTAATGGAGCGTGGCACTCAAAGTGTTAACAAGTTAAGTATGCTACACTACACCTAAATCTACATATCAATTTTCTGTCACAAGAAAACGTTTTGAATCTGAAACAATTCGGAATTCTTCTCCCTTCAGGGTGTTGAATTGAATCGAAACTCCGTCGCGAACACCGGCGCGTCTCGGTATTCGACGAGTTATAAAAACAAGAGAAGATCGGCGAGAGAGGCAGGATAATCCTTGCAGGCGGATTATTCGGGATTTTTCTTGGCTGTAGGGTAAAAAGAAACGAGGACGACGTAGCTCGGTAGTTCCTCGTTGGAGGCTCCGTCTTCCTGCCAACCCCCACTGATATATTGCTCGCTCACCCCTTCTCCCCCTTCTTTTTACTCTTTCCGTTTCTGTCTTCCACTCCTTGCATTATCCATCCACCGTGTACGATGTGCAGGCTCGTGGTACACGCACACACCGTTCGACGAACACAGGCGATCATGGTTGCGTTCGTTTTCGTTGAAATTAAAATATGTATGTATTTCAGGTATCTAGGTGCATAGAATTATTCATTCCTTCCCTTTCATCGATTTCTTAGTACTGACTGCCACGATGTATTAGCCTCGATATATTTGAAAATTATAGACTTTCGACAGTTTTATGCAAATGAGTATTTCTAAAAATAATACGCTTTTTCATTAATAATGATAGTGTATTTCAGAATTTTTCTTTTGGTTCCATTAGACCTGCTTACAATTAGACATATTTCTGCATGTTGATAGAAAAAGGGTCAATGTCCAAAATTATAGCATTTGAGATTTGTGTACCATTCGTATGAAAATCATGAACGTTGTTACAGAGAAAGGGCCACTGCCTTTCCATTATTACAAGAAATACATTCTAAAGAGACCAGTGTGTTGTATGTATTACAATAAAAAGAATTGCATTTTCCTAAAGAATTGCAACTGGACACTGGTCCTTTTTCTACCAAGCTACAGATTTCTTGAATCAAAGTGTCAGCCATATATGAGCCCCTCAATTGACGAGTGGCATAAGTCCAAAATTACGAAAAATGAGTTCATTACAGAAATAGTAAGTATTAAGAATACTTGTTTTATTTACCAAATTAACTTGCGTATATTTTCTTTCATGTTGATAAAAAATAAGAGTCAATTTTACATCGTAAATAAAGTGACTGTAAAAGTATTACACGAAAGTGCAATTTTCACAAAACTAAGAAAAGGGACTTAATTCACTTGTCAATTAAGGGGCTCATATGTATGTGTGACATGGAAGTTAGAGTGCTTATGCACTCGGTTTTAGTAGGCTGACGTTTTGTTCTTTTGCTGTTAACATGTTGAATGTCTGCCAATATTGTCACATCTGCCAACAAGTAAAAAGACATTCTGCTATACATTGATCAAAACAGCAGAAATCTCTGAAACCAAGAAATATATAACTCAGACCACTTCTACAGCCACCGTGATATCTGTAGACGTTCTCAAATTTTCCTAATTCTGCTAGAATTGTTAATTTCTTGGATCCAGGTATACCCAACGTAATGAACTCTATTTTTGCATAACTGTAATAAACATCGCGCATATTCTTGCGGGTTTACGCTCACGAACATCGTAGCCAGGGACAGAGATTCGCGAGAGATTTTACGTGTACAAGAAAAGGGGGATCCTCTTCAGCAGCATCCCCTCTCGGTTTATAATATCATACACCGACTCCGAAATAATACTTCTACCACCCCGTGTTCTCGGTTACTCTGACCTCCTTGGTCCCTCTCCGCCTCGTCTTCCTCATCTATCAACAGTTTTCTTTCCCCTCCGCGCCCTTTCCACCGTCGCACGCTTTTCCGGGCAAGATTTATGAAACGGTACTTTGTACAGTTCCATTTTAGCGTGCGCCTCGATTTACTCGCCCCGGGTAAGCCTGCGACCTCGTCTCATTTCGAAAATTTTCTGGAGACTTTTATGACACCGTGACGCTCGTACAGAGACACTGGAGGCTCGAAATTTTCGAATTTTCTATGCAAATATGTAGCGCGATTTAGTAGAAACTATTGTGTAAAATAACTTTTGATTCCTTGATGACAGGGAGAAATGTGCACGATATGTATCAGAAATAGGTGTCGAAATTTTAGAATTGTGTTTTACTTGTCTTAGGGTTGAAAGAAGATCGTGTATACATTTGTTCACATTTGCTTCCTTTTCGAGGTACAAACTGCTCCTTTTTCGTCGACGCAGTCTCATAAATCCATGATTGCAGTGATCTTACAACTAGTCGAGGAATCTTCTTGAGTTCAACTGAGGGTTTGTGATACACCAATCGCAGTTGAGTGTAAGACTCTCGGAGCACATGTAGTCTGTATAAACTTGACGAACTTCTTAGACGTTAATTGCTCATTTCTCCACTACATTAAGCAAGCCTGCCTTGAGTCTCTGACTCGTGGATGCTTCTCAAAAATAGCCGCGCCCCGGTTGTCGTATCATAAATCCATGATTGCGGTGATCATAAACCAGTCAAGGAGTCGTCTTAGCTTGAACTGATGGTTTGTGATACCCCAATCGCAGTTGAGTATAAGACTCTTGAAGCGCACGTAGTCTGTATAAATTTGATTAACTTCTTAGACGTTAACTGTTTGCTTCACCACTAAATTAAGCAAGCCTGCCTTGAGTCTGTGACTCGCAGATGCTTCTCAAAAACAGCGGCACCTTGATGATCGTATCGTAAACCCATGATTGCAGTGACCCTAACGGCATGTGTGCTCGTGCGCGTGGCACGCATGTCACAGAAACGAGGATCGGGGTTGGTGGAGAATAAAGGGACCTTACGTAAGAGTTTTCCGTGCGTGGAAAGGTTGGTGTGCGGCGAAGAATTCCACGAGTCAGCCTGTTGGTCGCGATTTCACCGCACCCTCTCGCCACACCCAGATCCACCCCCTCGAAGTCGCATCCATCAAGTCGGAATCTTGATTTCCAAATCCACCCCCTCGCGAGCTGGTTGCCTTTCCGCTCTCGTCCGGGCGTTTCTTCTCTTTCGAAATGCCTCCGCGTTGCTCGCGTGACCTGCCGTCTAAACGACTCGCTTCTGCCTCTCTGCCACGTTATTTTGCAACCTAGAAGTCACGTTTTGCGTTCACCGGTTGCCAGATGGAATCTGATTGCTGCTCGACGCTCCTCTTTTCTTCTCCGTCCCGCTCCCGCTTTCGTAGCGACGCGACTTGCAAGGGCTGAGATTTTTAACGAACCTTCCGACGATCCTCCGTTGGTTACTGGTGTGATCAGAGTCCATGGGATCCATAATTGCCTCTTCAATTCGGATTGAAGTTGTAATGTGTTTGAATAGGTTCACGCGATTCGATGACGGGTGGATGATTCTGCGAGTTGCTACAGAATTGAGTTTTAAGCAAACAGGACGATTTTTGTACTTTGTAATTTATATCTTTGAAATGAAAATTGGAGTATACGCGTTTGTTATTATTTTTATTATATATCATGATGTAGTTGATGTGCCGATAGCATGATATTTAAGCTTTCACGTAAAGTGTATATAATTCCAAACTAGATTGCTGTTGATCCACCTGATTTATAGCTTTCGCAGCCTTTTTCTAGTTTTATCAGATCTTACGGAAAACATCTACTAATATTGATAGTGATCATGTGGTGATCATGTAACAAGTGCTACATGAATATCGAATATTTTTTGGAGTTCTATATTACATCAAAATTGCATAAAAATCGACATTAAGCAGCATAGTTATAATTACAGAAGAGTAATTAAATTGTTTAACGCGTTGATTGCCGTAGAGATCACCGATGACCGACGCATTGAATTTTATTTAATCAAATAATTACTACTGTTACTTAAATTTTCAATAGAAATGATATTGTAACAAGCGTAGAGGGTCAAGACTGTACAATTGAACAGTTACAAATTTTTGTTCTTCGTGATTCGTGTTTGAAATGGGATATTATAGTGTGTCTGACTAGGTGTGGGAGATTTCACTGCGGCAGTCAACGTGTTAATGAAGACTTTCGAAATACTCGTTCACAGTGTATAATGCTTGCAATAAGAAGCTTTATTATATAGAAAGTGGATACCCCTTGTTGTGCAAAGAAATAGCAGAAGAAAGAAAGAAAAAAGAGAGATGCAAGGAGACGCATGTGCAAGTTAGAAAGTTGTCGACGAGATTTAATTAACAGCCCCGTGTAAAATCGACAATGACAGGCTGTAAAACAGCGTGTCGTGCGCGTGATAACGCTCGTATGGTTGTTTAAGATATCCCAGTGAAAATAATGTCTAGTCACAGCTTAATGATCGCCATTTAAAGAATGTCACGCATTCACGCGTTTTATTAACGCTTAACACCTCGGGTACCTTTCTATTCTTTACGGCAACGTTTATCGACGATTAAGAGGTATACCTAACGATTAGGTGGTGTCACGGGTACATGTAGCCTTGCTGTAATTTTTTCTACTTAATTTGTGTCGCTGTATATCGCAGGCTGTTAATTTGTTTACGTCTGATGAAGTCGTATTTAAAAACATTACTTATGGAACGACCTAATATTATTTGAAACATTTATTTGTCTCACATGTGTGTTATTCTAAACAATAAATTCACATATATGTGACAGCAGACATCAAAGTTTTAAAATATATGACCCCTTAACCAATTAACTGCCAACTATTTTTTTCGAAAATTTTTATATAATTCTGTAGATTTTAGTGGCCTTTCAATGGATTTAATGATCGTAAATTAGCATGATCCCGAACTGAGGCTGATGGCAGTGAATGGGTTAATTCTTTTGAGCAGCGTATTTGAGATCATGAGAATCCTGAATTGATTTTTTAACCGAAAAATTAACAGACGAAAACTGACCAGTCCCCGTTACTATTTCGTCCTGGTTCTTTATTTATACGCAGCTTTCCGCAGTCAAGCTTTCGTGAGGTCGTAGACGTCTTCTTGGCTAGGTCTGAAAGCCGAGAGATGGTAAAGAGGTCACGGGTGAGCAGGGACGGGGAAAATGAACGTGGTGCACAGAATAAGACGCGAATTTATCATTTGGCCCGCCGCTGGCCACGGGTAATTAAAGCTTCGCCCTGTGTGCTCTGACCCAGATATTAATTAGGCATTCGTGGACACGTCTCGCGCCCCCGTCTGCCATTAAACGCGTGGTCGTTTCTACGCTATGCGGAATCGTGAAATAGAGCTCGTTGCAGAACAGCAAATACGCTAACCGGTTGTAGTTGATATTCTAAACTTTCTGGTTACCAGATTGTTTCATTTGTTCTTCATTTTCTCCGGGCTGTGCGGTTTGGAGAACAGTCTGACATAAATTGTTCGAAGTAATTAGAGGATCACACGATCAAATGAGTTATTGTTCATCAAGGCGTGAAATAGTATGCAAATTATTAATATTAGACACAGTGAGGCGTTGAATCGAAATACTGTAATGTTAGGTCAGCGGTTCCCAACTTATTTTAATTTCAAAACCCTTTTCACCTTGGTACAAAGTTTTTAAACCCTGGCAATTTTTACTGATTGTAAATAAATATGGTGTATTAATAATTTTTGAAAGTTTATTTACATATTTTAAACTATTGATTAGAGCTTGAAAATTAATTTTATTGCGGAAACTTAGGGTTCCGCGGAACACATGTTAGCAACCCTTGTATTGCATACAGAAAAGTTTTGAATCATTTGAAGTAATAAATATTACTTTACTGATTTCATAATAAGTATACCAATATTTTTTCTTCATGAACAGAAGCATTCGAGTGCTTATAGTACGGACACCGAAACTAGCCACTTCAGGGTCGCATATCGTTTACACAGACACACTACAGCATAACACATTCAAAATTTTGCTTTGGAAATCTCATCATTTTTAAAAGTAGTCTAAAAGTGAGATACAATGGTCGCCATAAGAACATTTAACCAAATTAACACCTTATCGTCGGTGCACTTTTACTGCGAACAACAACCGGTCACCTGTATTTTCAGAAAATGGGAGTAAACATTGATCGTTTACTTCAAATTATTGTATCTTTCAAATTAATTGAAATAACGAATCAATTGTTAATTGATTGATTTTTGCGAGAGTCAAGGCGCTTTGTGTTAATTGGCGTGCCTCTCCCGTCGTTGAAGTATTAGGAGAAGAATGCAACCTTGAGGTGCCTATTCTTTGCGACTCTACGGTAGAAAAGGAATGAGATAGCGTTGCAGTCGTAAAATCACGCGAATAAAATACTGTTTTGACGAAGCTGAGCCAGTCGTTCGTCACTTCGGCTGTGAAAGACGACTCGCGGCGTCGTGCGGTGTCCTTTAACGGGATCGCCATTAATTTGCACGCATGGAAATGCGAAATACGGCGACAAAGTGTGCGCGTCGAACGAGGCGCGTGCAAAGTATCACGGCAGGTGCATTCTCTCGGTAACACTTAATCAAACACGTTTTTCTCTAGTCTGGCCTCTCGGTATTACTCGAAACGGATACACACGCTGCATGTATACAGGGTGTTCCAATAATGGTGGCACAACCGAAAATTGTGCCGCCTTGCACAATGTACAACATTGTAAGTGATTCCTTGTACAAAAATAAATCGAAATTACAGAATAAAGTTTTTGGATATGATGCTCCGTTTTTGAGAAAACCGATTTTGAACATTGTCGAGTACGTGCGCACTTAATTAACAATAAGTTGATTTCGTATATTATATGGCGTCCGTGTATGATATTGTCTCTACTACACTAACCGTGTATGAAATAGAAACGATCTTAATTATTTTTAGCGTAATAATATCACGCGAGACAACGTTTGGCGATATGTATGAACCGAAGAAAAGGTTAGGAACAATTTATTATCACTTCACCCTTCTTTGTTTCGTTAATTAAAAATTCATCCACGACGTGGTCAATATGTTCAATAATTTACAACTCAACAGAAGAAATACCTCCCCAAAACTGAATATATTATTTCGAATTATATTGCATCATCGTATGCAAACACCATTCTGTTTTTAATTAACTGCATGCATACCTGAAGAGTATCTGAATGTGCTTTCCTAAAAAAAAATGAACAAATTCTATTTTACATTTTCGACATCTTCTTCCATAGGGTGTCGTCCTCTTTGACGGTCGTACCACAGTTACTGGCACACCCAGTACACGTGCATACATTTTTACGTGAAATTAATTAAGTGGACGGGGCACGGCGGTCGTAAATAATCGCGGCTGCTTTTCGCTGAATTTATTTCGCGAATGTTTTCATGCACCGGCGACGCTCGTTCGTAAACATCCGAACGGAGGCGACGAAAAAGCACGAATAAAATATGAATTTGCTCGGTTGTATCTTGATCGTGAACGGGCATCGCGAAAGCGGGGGGGTGTAGGGCGCGAAATGATCCCGGACGAATCGGCGAAAGGATTAAGAGAGCGGCAATTCCGGAATTTATTATCCTCGAGACATTTAAAATAGACCGCCGACGAAGATCGACGAAAATACTTTTCGCCGTTGCTCCAGCGACTTCAATTTATTTCTCGCCGCGTGGCTCTTGTCGCGAGATAAGCGGCGCCCCTTCTTTGTACAGGGTGTCTCTGAAGACGATAGCCTGATAGTCGCTCGCAAGGAGTGGTTATGGCAGTTATGTCACTGATTTCAATGAACTTGTTTCTGGTGAATGTCCGGAGAAAAAAATGTAAAGAAGTGGCGACATGTTGGATGCGCCGTAGTATTAAGTGCCCCGGAAAGTTGGTGTGGTTTTTCTTGCACGGTCAGTTTACTGTTTTTATGTATGTAAAAGCAGGGAGAAGTGACAATGAGTTAGTTTACTGTAAGTATTTGTTCCGTGGACTTCATTTTCTCCTTAAAAAGTATTGCGAAATGTCTGTATTTAAAATGTATGTGCCTGCTTTATGAGTATAAACTTGGAGCTAAAGCCACAGAGCTGGTAGTAGTATTTGTTGAGCTTTCGGCGTTAATATTGCGAGCGAACGAACAGTCCAAAAGAGGTTTATAGAATTTAAAAATGACGACGACACTCTTGAAGATGAACCATGGGGTGGACGACCAAGGCTCGGGAATAACGATGAATTAAAAGATATTGTTGAAAGAGATGCAATGGCATCGTGTCAAACTATCAGCAGAAGATTCAAAGTGTGTGATGGAACAATACAGAAATGAAACTACACAGTCTCAATGAACATCAGTAAAAAAGGAACCACTATTAGACCGTCTGCTGACCTGTGGAGAAAATTGGGCCACTTGTGAAAATAAAAAGCGACCACATTATTGGTTGTCACCTGGGGATCCAGGTCTATCTACATCTAAACATAAACATCACCAGAAAACAACTTTTACCATGCATTTACTATGCATGATTTGTTATAAAGGGACCAAAGCCCAGCAGACTTATATTTAACCCAACTCGAAGGGGTGCAGGAAAAACTTTTGATGAAACAACCAGGATCAGCAAATCGCAAGCGTGTTCTGTTACTTCAAGATAACGCGAGACCGCATACTGTAGAACTGATGCTGCAAAAAATTATTGAAGCTGGTTGGAAAACTTTAATTCATTCATCATGTTCGCCCGACTTACCTCTAATGGATCACCATTATTTATATCATTACAAAATTATTTTACTGATAAAAAGTTTCAATACGATCACGATGTAACAACTACCGTCACACAGTCCTTCGAATCGAAAGCTACAAATTTGTATACAAGTGGAATTTGCAAGCTTCCACCACGTTGAGATGAAGTGACTGAATCCAACGATAATCATTTATCTAATTGCAAATACGAAACACTGTGCGAGCAACGTATCCGTTTCTGATCTTCGAAACCCGCACGTACTTTCTGGAGCACGCAACATTTTTTAAGGACGTCCAGTATTTTCTTCCACTGATTCGTCATATTTTTCTCCGTGTTTCTCTTTCGCTCCACCTGTCGCGACTCTTAGCGAAAATTTCACCGTCTTATCTTCGGGACATTCTTCCGGCCGGCGATAAAGCACCGTTCTTTCGCCGGCTCGTACGCAATTTTATCGTGCCGCGATCGCAACAAATTTGCACGGGTTGGAACTCGTTTTCTCCGGCGACTCGCCGGTTCGTTTAATCTAGCACGAATTCGGTGCTCTACGAGAAACAAAATCCACGGTCGCGGATCGGTATCCGCGTAATTTATTACTTCTGATACGTACAAATTGCGCGTGTCCATCTCGCGGGGGATGAAATATCGACGGACGGTGATTAATTGAATTTTTAGCCCGCACGCGCGTCTGTTTTGCTCGAGCAGAAAAACCGCTCGTACCTATCGACCGGATCGTACTTCGATTTCTCCCCTGAAATTCATCCATTTCCGGATCTTGTTTACACGCTGCCTTCGTCCGATGCTCGAGAAAACGTTATTAATATTATACTGCTCGAAACTATTAGAGACTCGGGGGTTTTATTAATTTTTAACCCTCTGTGACTGGAATTTTTTGTGTATGACGTAAATGATGCAGCAGGTATATGATAAAGTTTGTATCATGGGATATAAACATAATAATAAATGGACAGACTCCTTGCTGGCACTATAGTCGTAGAATATAATTGTACAAAATGATAAATACACGAAATAAGACTTAAAAAATATAGATATATAGGAATGTAGCTTCCAAGTGACGTGGTGTTATAGAGGGCTAACGATCTGCCAAGTATGAGTAATGAAGGATACGTAGATTCCACAGTGTGTACGCGGTAAGTGTGGATAGTACATTATTTCCTAACGTATTGGAGACACAACAAATTGTTTATGTGAATATTGGTACAAGGGGGCAAATTTTTTTTATATTCTTATTTTCAGAGAGGTGAAGGTCAAATTCGTTTTGTAATCGTTGTAATATACACTGTTTATACTGATTTACCTTGGAACTGTTTCGATAACCAAACATTCAGGTAATTGTTCAGATTATCGAGGTTCTATTATATCAGAATCTGCAAGTGTATTTGTCATTTCCAACATTTTAATTTATGATAGAAAATTTTTATTAAATTACAAATATTTACGCAATTTAATAAACTTCAGCGCGTTAGATGTAGGTATCACACAATGTGCGCGAAATAAAAAATACATTTAGTAAATTATTATGGTACGAAACTTATTCTCACTTATAGTACTCCATTTCCGTATATACATTTATTATATTTGGCAATCAGCATTTAATACTTACGAAAATATATTAGGTGTTCTGCAAATACATATCAAGTATAGTTTTTACCTGTTATCACGTAACTGTTCTTTTAGAATAAATTATTCGAGTAAACAGATCGAGAATTTCGATACAATAAACCAATAATTATTATGCAATCCAAGTATTCCTCTAAAACGAATGAATTTATTTGGATAATTATCTTAGATAAGTATTTACTCGAATGGTGCTTCTCTCCAGCTATTGAGAGAAGAAAGCTCTTAACATAGCATGAGGAATAATATTGAATTAATTGTTACAAACATATAGAAATCACAAGCTATTCAGTGTAAGAGTTACAAAATTCAATTTTAATCAAGAAAAATTAACCCTTTCGCAACAAGACTACGAATTACCTTGCATAATGGAGTATAATAACGTCGAAGACTATGGATCGCTCGCATGGACGTCCACAGGCTAGTTATGATTCACGATCATCTAAAATCTAACGTACGGAGAAGCGGGTCGGTTTCGTAAATTCTGCAGGTGGACGAAGTGGTTGGGGACCAGGAATAGATCAAAGCGTCTTCAAAGTCGAATTTCTGCTCACGAGTCCTCGCATAATATCCGCTCCCATTCGTCTATATTTATTACATCGCCGGTAGACCCGGTGTCGCCTACCGTTTAATGACGGAAAGCCGAGAAACTGGGACGTTTGTCACACGATGCTCGTAGATTTTCGAAATCGGGGCTATACGACGTTTCAAGCAACTTTCGAGAGAAGCTCTCCGAGCGAACGAGAATAAGCCTCCGGTTTCTCGTTACGTTTAACATGCGCGTGCAATACATCAAGTTGTCGCGAGACTTGCGTTCTCTAAATACCGTTCAATATTTTCGTTTCAGATTAACACTTCCACCGACACGCTTTATTAGCTGAAAATGACAAACTTTCGAAGTTTTTATACAAAATGAATATCACTTCAAATTCTACCCGCTTTCATTCATAATATTCGGTAACCAAGAAAGTTCGTGTCGTTTTCATCAGTGAAGATAAATGATACACAAAGTGGATTTAACAATATCTAATTCAGGAAAGTCAGCTTCTATTACTTTGTTCCAACGATTTAATAACTTCTCTATTCCGTTTTTATAAAAGTTGTCCTTTCACGCAAAAACAAAACATTCCGGCACCGATAACGGCACGAACTTTCTTGGTTACCTGATATTAGTAAATTTCCGTCATTTTTTTTACTGATTCTGTTAGATTTTATTAGGTATATTTATTATATTATGCATGATTAAATAAATAATGATTCAATCTAATGTAACTGACACCCGCATATGGGTGTCATGGCAGACAAAGTGTTATATTAGATACTTTCCATGAGTATTTTGACATTCAGTCGTATCTGAAAAAATTTACAATCTTCTTGCACAGTGTTAAATGGCAACGAAAAAATTTAAGGGTTTGGGGTAATAACTATATCGGAGATATCCATATCAGGCCTATAAACTGACTTCTTATTTTCTAACGTAATTTTCAGTTTCGATTATATCTACTACGATTTATTTATTTTTCATTTTCTAAGAAAATACGTTTTCGTATAAATGAAAGGCGGAGTTAGAAATATTTGATTATCAGGAAGTCGATGAATTCCGCAATTTTTAATTGAATAAAAGTAGAATAAGTTGAATTATAGATACCATGATGTCGCACATAAACGCTGGTTTATTTTTAATTAATTGCACGCATTCCTGAGAAACGTTTTTGTTCTTTTAAAAAACATCACGTTTTGTTCGATTGTAGTATTACTAGAATGCCCTGTACAGTTATCAGTGTTAATAAAAAAAAATAAAAAGCTGTACCGTAAATATGGAAATGACCTGGAGAAACCTCATTTCTGGAGTCTCTAGTATAAATTATACAACTCAGGTTTACAAATCAAGTTCCTCCTACTTATTAGATTAGTCTAAAAAGTTATCATATCCGTTAATTAAAATTGGAGACGCTCTTACACAATACTGAAGACTACTTAATAAAAAAAAAAAGATTCTTCATACAGTTTATTATAATTTTTTTCCGAATTTCCACCGATAGAATCCTACAACCGTTCTACCAAAACCTCGAAATCACCCTATACATCCCCCAGCGTTCAGAACGACTTCATTTCACCATAATTTTCCCGGTCGATTTCAGTGGCGCGCGTTAACATTAATCACCGTGACGCGGTAGATCGTAATCGGGAAACCGAAAAACCGTGTCCGTTCCACGGAAATAACGCGTCGGGGAAAGCCGAAGGAAAAGCAGTTGTTCCCTGGTCACCGAATACCTGCGTGCCGTGCGTCCCGTCTCCGTTAACGAGAGACAAAAATTGTTGAGCTCGCGCGCGCAGCCATTAGAGGCGGGTCAGCGTTTCACGAACGCGATAGTTCGACAAGGAGACCGGAAGCGGCCTACTTCCGAAACGGCGTATAATTTTTCATGCAAAGCCGGGGCGATCGTTCCAGCTCGAAAACTGTAATTTGTAGCGGTGGTTGTTAGCGGTGCGACCGGGGTGCAATGATGCACCCGTGGAGGCGCGTCCGCAAGGTGGCCCTAGACGGGACACAATAATTACCTCGTCAGAGACTTCCCTTTTTCCTCGTAGACCGGTGCGAACCTCGACAACGAATCGCTTAACGACCGTGTCCCTTATCTGCCGCCGGAAATCACGAAAGGAAAGCGCGCAACGGATTTACGGCGAGCGTTCGATTATTGCGAAACGATCTGGCCTGACCGTTCGCGATAATCGGACCACTGGACCGAGTTTCAGATAGCAGAAGAATATTCATTTATAAGATTTGATCCTTTGTGTCTGGTAATCGTGTATATAATGTTGTTTCTTTCTTTCACAGATTAACCATTTGAACTCCTACTTTTTTTTTAATTTTCTTTTCAATAACTCCCTATTATTTTAAGTGTTTTATTTGAAATGTACTTTAAAAGACAGTTCGTTGATAGGAACCAATTAGGTACAAACAGTCATGTACCTGAACACTTCAAGGACTTTCTTTGTTACAAAAAGGGTCATATACAAGTAATATTGCTTATTTAGGTAACACGAAATATAATACATATTTAAACTGGCAATTTAAAAATGTTGAGTATGACTCGACATAGGAGTACCTGTGAATAAAATCGATGTCGAGTCACACTCGACAAAGGAGTTCAAAGGGTGAAATGTTAAATAAATATGAATATATGTATTTTTTAATTTCTTTCAATATTAATTTTACTTTAGGGGTAGTAGAACGTCGGAGATGTATTTTACTTAGAATTTTTCATTGAGTATTAAATTATGATGGTAAAGATTTGTAGGTAATAATTTTGATAATCAGATACCAATTTACATGATAATGTTTGAACAATATAATCGTTGCATCTTCAAATGTTGCTGTACCTATGAAGTCCTATTTATTCATACAATTAAACAACTTTTTAGTTCACAAAAGATTGCGGTGAACAAGATACTGATTGCTTGAATTCAGCTGGCAATGTGTTTTGGGGTTCAGAATAGTAGGATTTTTTTAAGGTGGTATCAGAGAAGTGTTTAGTAAGTTTCTACCATGATAGAAGTAAGTATAATTGTTAATGTATTTATGGAATAAAATTATGTTTAAGGACTACATTCCTTACGGGCTGACCTACTGGGTAAAGAAAATGGTACAGAAAGAGAACAAGAAAGTACATAAAAAAGTAGAATAATAAAAGCAGGTGTCATGAGCAACATTTATGTATATAAGAAAATGTGGGTACATGTTGGAACTATGAAAAAATAGAAAAGTCGTTAAAGAGGTGATTAATGATAATGATTTAATTCGTTACGATTAAAGAGGGATACAATAAAGAAATGACGGGGATAACTTGTCTGAATATGCGAGTTTCTCTCGCAATTATCGATCGTTTATCGTATTTGGCTCCTCTTCGAGGTTTCTCTTCCAACTGTACAGATTTCATTCACTAGCACCGAATGTCTCTTTAATTACGTTCGAGCAACTGGGAATTTTTGACCCATCCATCATACATGCGAAACCAGTTTTATTTCGACGGTCCAACCGGGTTGCATCTTTGTTGCAATCTGTTCGCCGTTTCATTTCTTTTTTCACACTCACTCAGAATAATAAACTTTTGGCTGCGAGATCGACACCATCGATACCTTCGCCTTAATCAGTATGTATCAAGGCCGATCGTGCCTGAAATACATATTACACATTTGTATCGTTGAAGATACTTTATGACGTTATTACGTAGCTTTTAGGTGCTGCAATACTTGAGAAGTACAGGTGGATGCAAAATATTTTTGGTCTTCAAGTTGTGATTATTGAGTGCATCGATTATCTTAGCTTATGGACTGAATTAACAACAATCAGTGTCAAATGTATGAAATATCGAATAATGAAACGTTTGGGATTATTAATGATGTATATAAAAAGGGGATACCATAATATACTGTACTAGATAGTACATTTCTTGTAGCAGTCAAAGAGTTCATCTGATTTGACAGGAACATCAAGAAAAAAAAAATGAATAATTTTTTAATGGAGATCTCCAAACTATATTAGGGTAACAGGGGATAATGGCGGTCACTTAAGCAATAATTGTAATAAAACCAAAGTATGAGATCGAATATACATATATTGCAAGTTACAGTTTCCAAACCTGAACTGTTGAGCGATTAACTTAATAACAAAATAATCATTTCGATATTAACTTCTGATGTAAAACCAGCAATTAAACAAGAAATGTTTATGATCGCTATTGTCCACACTGGTGGGTAATAGTGGTCGCGTAGTGCGTAATCGCAGTCTAGAGCCTTAAACAGTTTTCACATGTATAGCCCCAATCCCCCTCAACCTCATTTTCCTCGTCCTTAGGACCAGGAGGATGGCGATGGGGTTAAGGAGGATGGAGGTGGGATTAATGATGGTGATGGGGAGGATGAAGTGTGGGAGAATTGGGACCAGGCGGATGGAGACGGGGTGATGACGTTGAGGAGGACGTGATTGGTGAGGATGATGTTCGGGTTAAGGACAGTGGTGATAAGGTGATATTTAAATAAAGTTAAACCGTAGCAAAAGCTTCAAAATTAGTATTTAAGTTCAGTGGGACAGCGGAGAGTGTTGCGGGACTCAAACAACAACAATGACACTTCTTAGGCATTTCGTTTTGTAATAATAATACTGACCGCTATTTCCCGCTGACCGCCATTATCCCATTCTCCCCTATTTTCCTAATACACCGATGTAAATTCTAATCCAATTGTCAAAAACAGAGAATATTTTCTAGTCAGAGAATTCTCTTTCCGTAGAGATACTTTTAATCAGACGCACGTGACAAAGTAGTAAAGATCAGACACCCTTGATTTACGGATTCTCCAGGTATTGCTTCTGTATCGTGACTAATAAGACGCAGGTGACAGTATCTCCGTCGAATCGCCATAACTTCAGGGCTGAAGAATAATTTCCAGTCAATAAGAAAAATGGCTAGAACCGTCTAATGGCGTCATTAAAGTACAGTGTACAAGTACCGGACTATCGATTAAACGGTGAATTAAAGCGAGGATCGGTACGCTCGGCTGGATAACATGGCACTCCACCATAATTTCTCCTATCCTGCCGTTTCTTCCAATAAGAAGCATCGTACGCCTATGTCGATCGTCGCAACCCGTTCCGTCGTATTTACAGCTCTGCATAAATCTTCGGCGAAGTTTCACCGAACACTCGTGGAAACGCTTTACGACCGCTGGTCCAATTTGTTTTCTTCCTCCGCATCGCATCGGAGGACGTATAGAAGCTGAAACCACCGAAGATGAACAATATTCATTAGAACGGATGCTGCGTACCCACGACTCATGACGATCATGATTTCGCTCAATTCCTTTCGAACGACTTGGCTGCAAAGTTTTATTGATTAATATTACCGGCGTCGGGGTACTTTGCATTGAATCACAATCAGAGTTCCAGGATGCGTTGGCGAACCAGCCAGCTTGGTTGTAGAGATCTTTCGAAAGTATGTGCAAAATTAGTGTGTACTTTCTAAATTGAGAATGTTTATGTAATTTAACATTAGATCTTCCAACGATTAACGTACACCTAGTTCTGTCAAAGCGATCAAGATGACAGGTTTTAGGAAAAACACGTAATTCAAGGAAACAATGGTTATTTATATTTTTCTTTAGCTTCATTCAGCGTCAATTCAAAGTAAACATAGTAATTGTCTGTCATAAATCGTACATAGTAAAATTGCAAGGCAGTCATTTTGATTGCTGTTGGTAGTTCTAAGGTTAATGAATTTATTTCATTAATTTAGTCAGTTAGTGTAATGCTGCACCGTCCGAAATAATTGTATGTACTTACATTAGACTATTGATACTTGTACACTGATGTCTAGATTGCAGATGTTTATGCAAGAATTCGAGCACTTTTAATGTTTAATGTTTTCATATTTCAATATAGGTAAGGAAATGACGCTTAATGGAAATAATATGTACTGTTGTGTGCTAATGTGGAATTATATGTGCAGATGTTGCAGATATGCAAGACTGTCTACACATTTTAATGTGTTTGTATTTCAATATATTCAGTATCTTTTATTTCATTTCCTCCGTATAATGTATGTTTCATGTACTTCAATATGTTGATGCGCATAAACATTAGCAGCCTACTGATGTTCTTTGATAGCTTACAACCTCGAATCTTAAAGGAGAGAGGCAAACTTGTTATTCGTTGAGTCATGCCATTTATGGGTATTCATGAATATGAATATTTACTGTGTTTGTTCTCCTAATTGTGAGTGTTGTCTGATATGGTTCCCTTTATTTACAAAGGATTATTAAAAATGAATTATAAAAACACTGAGATTTTACCCCTAACCACTATGGAACGTCTGTGAGACCGCTCCCAATTTTCATTCATCCCTATTTCCCTTCCTGCGTGACTTATCATCGACTCACGCCATGTACCTTTCAATTAGAGTATAATGTTCAATCAGGCTTGGGTCTCTTTATTATTAATATACACAGCAAGAACAATTGGGTTTGATCTTTATTCGGCACTTGTATGTACGTAATAACGCGATATACCTCAGCGGTTTGTGAGACCTACACTAGTTGCCTAAGTTTCAACGTCTATAGTAGTTAAGGGTTAATTAGTCAATTACGTGTTCTTTACAATTAGTAAAATGGCAAGGCATGGACTTGATGTTGTGTAATCGTACAAACGTGTCTCTGAAATGCAATATACATCCCCGAGCTCGTAGAACAGAGCTAATCCATGCACATCAGAAGGATCAATAAACGTTCAACGATCGATGGTTGGAAGTCTTCCGAGCCCAACTGAATCTGATTGGGAAAAAATCTTCTGAAGGTACGTGACCGATCGACCAAAGCACAGAGAAGGCATTCAATTGATAATCCATACGCATTGTAATTTCCTCGACGAAATTGGTTTTATTACTTCATACCGTCTCGGCCGATAGCTCCCGGTGAAGAATTCCGAACGATCGATGTGTTCACGTCAGCCCATTATCGTATTATTATCGCGTTATTATCGTCGACTAACATCAATCGATAAACGACCGGTAACCCGTCGACAATATGTCGCGTTGTTATCGTCGCCTCTAATTTAAACGTTATTAACCTTTGCGCCTCGTCGTCGTCGTCGTCGCCGTCGTCGTGGTCATCCTTAACGATGACAGGTTGAGAGATACGGACAAGCGGGCCGTGACAGTGATCGAGTCGGTGCAGGAAACACCTTTCGATAGGTATCGAGTGTTAACGAAGTCAATAGGGCAAAGCCTGTCCTGAGTCGGGACAGGACAATAACCGATGTACGTCCGTCTGTTCGTTCGCTGACCGGTGTCTGCCTCCTCCAATAGGATGCCTGCTGTCAGTGCCAGGAGCAGGTGCGACCGTGACTTGCCTTCTCCCTTGTCCACGTATGTATAATTACGCTTGCACGTAGCTACGTGCTCTAGGTACTCCAGCTCCAGTCATCGCACGTGTCCTAACCTCGTCCAACTCGCCACTGAGCTTCTCTGTCACACAAATAGCTCTGGAAGTCTCCATATTTCTGTGAACTGAAGGCAAATTTTCGGTACGGCGTGTATCGCGTATCATTTAGTAATTATTTAGATACTGCTCTAGCCATCGCATGTGACATGACTTCCTCTAATACGCCACTGAGCCTCTCCGTCGCGCAAATAGCTCTGGAAGTCTCCATATTTCTGTGAATTGAAGGCAATTTTTCGGTACGGTGTGTATTGAGTTATTATTTAGGAATTATATTAGGTACTGCTCTAGCCATCGCATGCGTCCTAACTTCCTCCAACTCATCACTAAACTTTTATATCGCACAAGATGTCATAGCAGTCTTTACATATTTCTTGGAATTCTAGGCAAATGTTCGGCATGGTGGGTAGCTAATTGTTATTTATTAATTAAGTTACGCACTCCTGGTCTAACCAGTGTACGTGTTCTAATGTCCTCCAACTCGTTACTAAGCTTCTCTGTCACACAAACTGTGTTCGTGTTTTGGTTATACAATTTGTGTCATACAAATTTTATTTTTCATGTATAATTCATATAAGGAAAAAGGACGCTTATCCTTATTTTTACACATTTTGATTTCTTTGTAAGCGGAAAAAATACACAGAATGTCGTTATAAATACAATATATAAAATTTCATAATAATTACAAATACATATTAATGGCACTCGATATTATAAAACACCGATTGAGTATCATTACTGCGTATGTTTGTAATATAATTTTGCCTTTGTTACCCTTTCGAAAAGTAGGGATGCATAAAGATAAGGACGAGGGCGATTTTTATTCACATAAATCGTAAATAGAAAGACAGTTTTTGAATATCTTGGTAGAGCATATAAAACCATTAAATTCTGATTAAAGCAATCTTTTTCCTTGTATAATTTCTTAGATATTAATCGAAATAGGAAAACACTCACAGCTACTAGTCCACTCCCAAGAACTGACTACACCCCAAAGACGAATCTGTCGACACCTAGAACAAATTCCTCTGCGAACCAACAAAGCTTAAAAGGAAATCAGAATTTTCACATTACATAAGCTTCCTTGCTAGACCTGACTATAAACACTCTCCACATTAATTATATGAATTTTTACCCGTTCCATGGCGTATTCACGAGCAACCATGCTCCGCGGTTGATTTCTTTCTCACTCGTCTCGGAATGAACCGCGGAATAATTTACGGGAATGATTTATAGGTGGGTTCGTTTAGGCGGTTCAGACGTTCTTGTCACGTGGCGAAATTAATACTTGCTCGTCCTCCGGGGAATCAGATGATACTTCGCAACAGAAATTATTAATTATGACGCACACATGGGTACCGGTGCGCGTGCGTGTGCAAAGAATGACACGAAACAGAGGGGAATAAAGAGGGAGGGAGAGGTACAGATTGAACATCTTCGTTGTGGCGGGTAGAATTATTCGCGATGGTATGCATACATCATTTATGCATGACACGCGGATACACACGCGCTTGTGTGCGTGCGTGTGCGATAGTGGATGCATCCATCTGCATATCCAGTGTGTAGGTATCGTATTATGGTCACTCCTCCGCCGAGCGTACATATTTTTCTTCCATTTTGCTCTCGTTCCATATATTTCGCGTTACTTTGCATATTAAGTGCGGGGACGTCTAAGTGCGGGACGGTAAGTACTTACGTATATGTATATACGCAAGTATTCCCGTGCAACGAGCGATTTATACGAGCTAACAGCGTGCGAACGATTTTATCGGGAATTAATTCCGCGGCTAATAAAAGCCGCGTCGGAACGATTAAGCGATGGATAACGAGCGGATCGAGTTTAGAAAAACCGACGATCCACGGATATCGCATATTATACTTCCTAAGGGTTTCCTTTTTTTTTTTCGAACAATTTTAACGAGCAAATAGACACGGGCGTAAATTGGTAGTAATGAGTGAACGATTAGTGTGTAACGATCTGGCGGTTTAATGATTTATGACTTGCATGTCTGCTACGTTCTTTCGGAACTGGTGAAGATATTAAGTAGATATTATTTACATTTGAACAGTGATAATGAGATTCATGTGCTGTCGAAGTTGAAGTTGTTTCTTAGTGATTTGAATGTGTGTATCTCGAACGTATCACGTAACGCGTTCATATAACACTGTTTCATTTACGTAATTATTTATTTGTTACTGCTTAGATTTACCCTTGAAATATATACATTTATGAACCATGTACAGTGCTATTGTTTGTATTGATAATTATCAGGAACATACGAGGATTCATACAAGATATGTAGATTAGATTATTAGTATTGATTGAAAGAAAAGCAAGTTAAATAATCTCAAAAATTGTTATTGTTCATCTCAATATTCATTTATGCATTAGAAAAGTGGCAACCAAGAATTTTGATCGATGTCACAATAGAGCTCCAAATTATCCAAGTCGCGATCAAGGCTTAAGGCTGCTACAGCTTCGAGACCTTCAGATAGATTTCAAGAATTGCATAGTAATCATCTTCCACCTTGAACTTAATAACTTGTTCTTCACAATGTCTACACTCACGCGATCCACTCGTCAACCCTCACAATATTTACAAAACAAAGTAAGAAATTCATTTGATGTACAGTGAAGCGCAGATCTCCGGACAGTTTTCTTCGGTGTACCTTGAAGAATGAACATTAGAATTGATTCTCAGAAACATAAAATTAAAATGCATTACAATGAACTCATAAAGCTGTGATTTACATATAATCCGTTCTTTAGAATTTGAAAGCTCGAATGTTCGAAAACTTTCGCATGTCAGGGTTAGAATTGCATAGGGGGTGAATTTAGAGTCCTGTCACAACATTTACACCCGTAGATGCCAAGATCATTTGATTCTGAGATACGAAAGTACCAGCAGTAATTCTAACAGCACGCTCAATAAGAAACGCATCTTCAGGTAAAAGATGCGGCAACCCATGAGCACCGGGACGAACCGGTAGTTAACGCGTTAACGCATCGCGGATTTAATTCCTCGGCTTCAAAACACCATCGGATGGAGCTTCAACGCGCCGACGGAATTTACGATCACTGAATTCTCATGAATCTCTCTGACGACTTCATCGATTGTTCGAGAGGATCCTTTTTCCCTGTTGTCCGCGGGGAAAAAAGAATCACTCCCGTCGCATTTGCTCGGCGGACGCGCGGAAACACGCGTTTCTTATCTTCTTTAATTCATTAACCCGTCTCCGCGCCTCCAGGAACGCCTCCATTAGTGCGTATATTCACGTCGAGTCTTTACGCCGCATTTACAAGTCACGACACGCGGGGTTAACGTTATGCAACGACCCGCGGGTATCTCCTTGTATATGTCCGCGCGCGTACCGCACTAATTCTCACACTAATTCTCGCACTAATTTACCCATGATCCGGATACGCATTCGCATGCATCAAACCGTACGCTGCACGTGTACCAACACAACGGCCCGGGTATCCCGTGGAATACAATGCACGTACGCGTGCATGTGCACACGCACACAGACGTACTTACGCGTAACCGTAGATTGCCAGGCAGATGATTCGGATCCTCTTGGACGCGATCGTGCAAGCCTCTGTACTGGGTGGTCCATTAGTTTTCAACGAATTTCCTCTTCTATCAGGCCGTAAATAATGTCGTTCCCTATCTTTGGGAAGCTTTGTCTATCACTGGCACTACAATCTATTTTTTATCATCTTTGTTATGTAGGTATAGTTAAAATCGTACAGAGGAATGATAAAGGAGTGTTTGTAGATATCAGATCAAGTTTACGGACACTAAGTGTTACATGTTTAATTACTTCCAGGATTCTCACAGATACTTGTAATTAATTATGTTCTACAGTGAAATATTTTTTTTCTTTAAAAAATTTAATGTCGCAGCTACTAAGTTATTGGCGACTACTTAATTTTTAATTGAAACGTACGCTATATGCTATTCCAACTTGGAATAGTCCTAAATATCAGGTTGTTTCGTAAGTAATGTCGTTCCCTATTTCATAAAATATACTTTAAATGAGTATGAATATATTATTCAATTTTATCTGATAAAGATTTGACTGTGCACGTAGTGGAATGTCAGAGATGTATATTGTTTTGAATTTTTCAATGAAAGCTTGGACTATCATAGCGAACACCAGTAGCCAAGAGTTTTGTAAATTAGGTAGAATATTTGGTGAAGAAATATCATGTTGGCGTTTGAGTAACTGAAAGCTTGTGCTATTACCTATTCAGGTGGGTCGACAGTTTTCTAATTTATAAACAATTCATTGATACCAATCAGTTGCAATAGGCTTGAAATAAATTGTTTTAAAGCTATGGAAAGTTGTTGAAATTCGACCCATCGTTAATATACCAGATGTTAACAAGAACATACTGTATTTTAAGAGCACTTATTTTAAAGGCATTAATTGCTTCATAAAATAATCCTGTTCATTTTAATTCACGTGGTGACTCCAAACTTTTCGTCAGTAGTGTATGTATATCTACGGAATGCATCTGATGAATGCAGTGCAGCTAAACGAAGACAAGACACCTATAGGTGTGCATTCAGATGCAAGATGGTGATTTTGAGCACTTCTTATAGGAGTAATCATGTACAAATCATGAGAGCACAAATTCAAATACAAAATATGTTTATATGAACTTTTTAAATTATTTTTAATCGCTGGATTTATCCCTGAAGAGGGTCCCAGCTGCTACTGCACACCCTGTATATTTCAGCTTACGCAAAGTACAGGGTCATTTATCTTTGTCACCGAAAATATTTCTGTGCTTTCACGCATATGAAAAAAACTCAGAAAAAAATTGCACCGTTCTCAGGTACAAATATGATAACTGGAAACAAGTTTCTCTCCGTCATTTTTTTTTCAAAATTTCAAAATGATCGATGTTTTTTTTTAAATGACTCCCTATATTATTTATTTAATATCTAGACAGTCGACGTTAAGACGAGATCAGTCGCTTGCAATATGGTGACTCTCAGTTGACCTTCAACATAGAAACTCGAAGTCGCATGAAAGAAACCCTGATATAAACTTAATGTTGTTTCTGAACTGGGTGGTCCAATCGAACGACTTTGCATCATTCAACTGGCGTCTCGTTTGTGTCTGTGTACACACTTTTGATTGCAAGGCGAATCGCGTGTCCTGCCTGGCGCAGTGATAATCGATACCTTGGAATTTATGTTCTTTAATGACTTTAATAACGTTGTCCCGATGCTGGACAAGCAGCAGATTATGGATATTATTAAGCCGTTGCTGTCAGGGTTGCTTGGGCATGATTTGAAAGATACAGGGGTATACACAGAATTTTTTGCACATAAATATCACTGCGAATAAAAAGTACATTCGGTGATTATGCGTTTTTGTATTCTGTGCACTACTTTCGAATCTCATGCTTTTTTGTTTCGTTTTCCTATTCAGCAATTGCCGGAGGATGTAATTGACAGGTTAAGGGATGCAGTGGAAACTGCCACATGCAGCACGGCGTATTATGGTTCCATAATAAAATGGTACCGTAATATAGTGCTGGATTTTTATCGCTGCGGAATGCTTCGAGTGATACGGACAATCGATTTTTTCTTTTTGTGTGCAATTTATTTATTATCCAATATTAAAGTCACGCAAACGGGTGGTTCGATATTAATTTCATTTGAATTTTTGTATACTATTTATAATTAATGACCTGGCCTCGAAGGCACTATATTAGCTGTCCAGATATAAGAGGCTACTTTTCAATTATACGTATACGTCCTTCGTAGCAATGTAATTAAATATAAATAATTCAGGACAGGAATAGTCATTTATTCAGTCAAATTATTTTTGTATTTTACGTTAGAAATGTTAATGCTGTTTAGAATTTTATGAAAGCTAGTAATTGCTTGATTAAAATTAACGGTATATTAACCGGAATTCAACCCCGTTGGCACTTACGGACTCAGGGGAAAATGGAGAAGGTACATACTTCATAACGATCTCGAAGTTCTGAAAATATTCAACATGTTTGACTGCCACGCTTATTAACTGAACATAACAAAGCTTCTAAATTGTTATAGGAAATGCGTATAATTTCAAATTATACACTTTTTAACCAATATTATTAGAGACTCATAATTTTTCTATTGGTCCTATTAGACTTTACTAGGTACATTTACTAATACTACACATGCACTATACATTATCAAATAAATATTAATTGAATCTAACAAGTATCACTCATACACAGATGACACGGCACTGACACTGTTAATGCACACATACGTGTATAATTAAAAAATACATTCTATTTAACAGAACTACTAAATATATAACGTCGTCATGGTGGGCCATTTCCGTACCAAATGGCGGTCGCGAATGCGTTAATAAATAAATGAACGTCTCTGTGCATCGTTTCCGCGATGAGAGCAGAATTCGCAAAAACTTGGAGAATTAACATTGAAAAATTTCCCCTGCAGAATTGATCAGCTGGGCGTTGGTATGGATTCATTCGTTGGACGCTGGCGGAGCGTCCAAGTCGCGCAGAAATTATTCATCCACGGCCGATGGTCTCACCCTCTATATTGCGGTACCGCGTGTCATTTTCTATGCATACGAAGGCGTATGCTTGCGCACACGCGCAGGCAGGCGCGCGGGCGCTCAATGCGAGCGTATATGCGTGAATGAGCCCATAGAGAGAGAGAAACAAGCGTGGACGCGCGCACACGGACACACATGCTCGCGAATTCATGCGTCCAGAGAGATACGCATCGTCCACGATATTGTTGTCTTCCGATTACATCGGACAATGGGTCCATTTCCGGAAGTGGAGCGGAAATTGTGCCTCCCAGCATGGCCAGGGTATATAGCGTGCGCGGCTAGACGCAGGCGCGTTAACCGACGTCTTCGAGGGGGACATGATTTTGGATGTCGCCGATGTCAGCAAGGAGGAATTCGGAAATTGAATGGATTTGTCGTCGATGATACTGTCCAACGCGTGTTTCGTTTTGTAACAACGAGTGTTGTCAGTATTAGGTTGTCCCAAAAGTTCTTTTCGTAATTTGCGTGCTCGACAAATCACCTAGATGAGTATTTCGCTAGTAAGTCATAGGAATTTTGGAAAAGTGACATAGTGAAGCTTCTGGAGGGATGAAGGAAGGTGGTAGAACGGAATGGAGCGTATGTTCTTCAATAATATTGCACCGTTTATGAAATTCTGTACACACAACATGTTTGTATATAAGTAAAAAGATTTTGTGTCTGTAACCCGGATAATAGTACGGGTAGAATACCCAAGTAAGGCATACTCGGATAATTCTCGCCTTTTTGGGTATTTCCTGCGTATGCTTTTCAAGGTAGAATAGTATGTCAGGACATAGTGATGTATCGTTGGCAAATGCAAGTAAAGCGCAATGGGGAAAACAGAGCGCAAGGAGAAACGGATCGTCAGTTTTCAGACGTGCCCTGAAACCAATGTCTTCAGAGCAACTCCTCTTAAATTATTAGATGTACATCATTTTTTAAGAAATTGTTTTGATTAAAAGCACAATAAATACAGATTACATACGCGTATAGAAATTTCATGTTAAATTAATTTAAGTTTTTATATTTTCACTTTCGTTCGTTCTTTCCAAAAAAAGATAAATGTTCTCCTGTGTATGCTTCGCTCTGTTAGCACGTCCACAGTTCTTGACAATTTTTACGCCAATTTCGTATTATCTTTTTAAATTGTTGAATCATGTTAATATCTTTAAATTCACAGGAACAGCACACCTTGAATCACTTAGTGTCCTGTATCAAAACTCGAAGCAAATTTAGTGCAGAAAACACTGAATGCGCCAACTTTACAAATCCAATTGCATTGATATCACTCATTCAAGAACGGAAAATCGGTTGTTTCCAAATCAGTGAAACATCCTGCATACTTACAACCCATTATCATAAAATTTCTTTGCGCACAGGCTTTCCAGCCCACGTGACAATCACACAACAATATCCTCCGACGTTATCGCGTTTACACGGTACGATCGAGCTATCCTCCGCGGAAAGAGCGAATCTTGTTCGAAAGCTTGTAGAACATCAGCTCGCGTACGGTGTGACGAGTTGTTAAACATCGCGGACCTTTATTCTCGTGAAACGACACCGGAGGAATGCCATTTTTTGTCCTTTCGACGAGAGACAAAAGAGCGGTGACGCTGGCAACGGGCCTCGGAGTTTGCATAATGTATTCTCATAAACTCGGAAGCTCGCGTGGCCTTTTAAACGAAATGAAGACATCGGCGTACGCGCATAAACCTGCACGAGCGTCGCCACCGCGTGCCATTTATTAGCAATTGTAATGAAACGCCTGTTGCAACGACAATTTCAGAGTTTCACTCGTAACACGTCAGCCGTTAAAAGCATACGTTGTGCCCCAAAAGTATTACATGGGACGTCACTCGAACGACACACGCCGAATTTTAAGAAATTTTTGCATAATATCCAGAGTGTCCACGCTTATCTGTTGACACGTTGAACATTGCGGCGGTCATCGGTGACCGACACGTCAAATTTAATTTTTAAATAATTATTGATTGTCACAAACTTCTGAGCAGACTTCAGAGTGAAACAATAATGTAGGGACAGAAGAACACGACTGAGTACTCAAATCTTTTTTTTCTTTACGATTTATATAAAAAATAGTCAATTATATCGTGTCTGATCAGGCATGGCCGTTTTCACTGTGGCGTTCTACGTGTTACAAGCCGATATTTCCTAACGTATTGAAGATACAAAAATGTTTTATACGAAAATTGTATGGTATGAAAAATATGAATTTTTTTGACATTGTTATTTTAAGAGACATGAAGGTCAAATTCGCTCTTTTAAATGAAACTATGCATTTTTGTTCACATCATTTGATAGTGCCTTTCAGGACGAATTCATTGACTTTTAATGCATACACCCAATTTTAACTGTAGAACACGACAAAATATTTTACATGTACTTTTTATTATCTTTTAGAATTTCTTTTTTGAATTGTTGTTCAGGAGATTTTGATTCAAGGGTTGTTTGAAATACTCCGACCAAGATTTGTTACGACCTGGTCGAGGGGTTTTTGGATGAAACTCTGCCTTAAAGCGTTGGTACCCATGAGTGTGTATGTATCTTATAAAGGACATCACTCAATTGATACACATAGATTTTTATGCCATTTTTATATGGCGTGGAACTCGACAAAATTTTCGACACGTATTTTTTCTTACAGGCAAGCGTTTGCACTAAAAGGGTGAAAACAGTCCTGGAAGTTGGGGTGGAAGAACCTATTTGACGATACATCTAAAAAACTATTAGTGCCAGAAAAAAAGTTTAAATGTACGGTTTTCCTATCTTTTAATATTGAATTCATCTATACAATCAGTTTTCAGAAAATGTAATTCGTTTAAAAAATATATTAAAAAAAATTATATTGTTTCAAATATTTCTTATAAAATGTTAATCCATTTTCTTGAACTTTTGTATACACTGTGGACCTTGTTCAAGAGTATGGACAGATCACAATTTTTAATTTCACTCTCGCAAGTAGTAGGATCCTTACTAACAGAAGAAAACTCCCAACCGCTGCACCGATATTTTAATAAATTTTTCATTTCAAATGCGAGCCATCCAAGAAGAATCATTTCAACCTGTCTACTTCCCCGTTGAATAATTATCATAATTCAGATAATAACAATGTATAAGAATTCACCTAAAACAGGGCAGGAAAGGAGTACACCCTCTTACGCTAATGGCACTTTACAACGACGCACTCTGTATTTTTATTACACGTTCAGGGCCACTGTCATTCATGGAAATAAACTTTTTCTTTGAATAACAAGTGTCCTAATAGTTCTGAGCGGCAATGGACACCTCTGTGTTTCATTCGCGAGCTTCTTCTGCGTTGTTTACAGGCCACGGCGCCAACCGAGGAGCCATCGTGTTCGCGAACCGGCCGTCTAATGGCAGTGCAAATAGTTTCTATTGAATCAACGGACCCCGTCGGACCGGCCATCTTGCTTAGAATTTCCTGCGTGCTTTCGTGTATCTCGCGCTCGAAGGCGCCTCGAAAGCGCAAATTTCCTGCCCGCCTATTTGCCGTCCCATTAAAGCCAATGAAGGCGCGTCCTCTTATTTCGCCATGAAACTGTCCGTGTGTGCTGACCAAAGGAGCAAAGACCTTTGCACACGCGCGAACATGATTGTTTAGAGTGCCTACGCGTAGCTGAGAGCGCGTCGCCCTCGTTGCATCCGTAACAATGTTGCAATTCTGAATGCCTGAGTCTCTTTTTTTCTTCTCTCCTATTGTACAGGTGTCTACATGCTCTCAGCATTTGAAGTGCCTCATAGGCTCCGGAAGTTTGTCAAATTGTTGACTCTTTCAATTACAGAGATCATTGTATGGTATACTGTTGCTTTCATCCTTTGTGTGTGTGTGTGTTTTGTCACTACTGCGAGTGTAACACCGTTAGTATTATTAACAGGGCCATACAGCTGTCGTGTGCAGGAGAAGGGACAAAATGTCTCACAAAGAAGAATTTACTTTTTTTTAATTATTGTGATGTATTGCACAAAACAGCTGGGGGTCAGTTTTCTGTATAATTTTTCACAATACAGTAATCATCAAATATTAGAAATGAAAGAAGTCTTGCACAGGTAATGTTATAATATATTCATTTAATGCCTATTTTCTATAATATGTAGTTTTCATAAAAGTTTACGCAAGCTTATTCATTATGTTCTCCTTTAGAATAGAGGATTTTATTACTTTTCATATTCATTTAGTATTTATTTGGTCATCTAACGATTGAATTGAATTTGAACTCTCTCATTCGTGGTTCATGGGAGTGTGTCTGTTTTTGTTCAGAAATAAATTTTCATGGAAACGTATCCCTGATTTTTATTCCTGTATCAATTTAACAAGGTTTTATTTTTAGGAAATTCTGTGCAGTTGACGGTATATTTACTGGAAAATGTAATGCAGTGCAAAGGATTAAAAGCGAGCTCGTCTAATTTCAGCTGGAATTCTTTTGCAAAAATAACTGAATTTATTTTGTTCTATTTGAACATTTTGTATTAATTTTATATACATATTGATTATATAAATTAGATGCTCTGTAAACTTCTGTTTATGGAAAACGAAAGTCGATACTGCGTCGAATTGAGCAATCGACACGTCACGTAGTATAAGTCAGCATTGAACAAGTGATCCTTCAGCACTTCTACTACAATTTTCCTTATATTCCATCGCTGACTTTTAATAAAATATATTCATACAAACGAACCGAAAGTTTCAGTATACTCGAATGTAGCACACTGGAATCCTCTATCATTATTTTTCATTTATAACTGATGGTATCTTCTTTAGTTTATCAGCCTTTTTAATTTAGGTTTCAATATTCGTGGGCCTTACATATAATGTCTCTTACATTCACCATTTTTTCATTTACCGCTCTTAGCGCTAAATTGTCTTGTCATTGAATTCAGCAATAAAAAGTAACATTATTCATTAACGACTTACCTCGCCGATGTAAAGACCACCTTAATATGCAAACGAAAATTTCAATATTCATCGACTTTCAGGCAATTCGGTGTATCTTTACGACTACCTTCATCGATCCATTACTTCTTAATGGAGTTCGGTGATAGGGAATAAGTAATTACTGGTGCAATTAATTACCAGCTCAATCTACGAGAAAATTCAAGTCGTTATAATTTCCTGAATTCATCGTTCTTGATCACGATCGTGCTTAATTCCTTACGGTTCTGTATAGACTTCCAAGGGAAGTTATTATACGTGTGGACCCATTAAAAAAGCACAACACATGCCTTGCGTATGGTCAACAATTAATTTAATCTTAGCAGTAATTATACACAGGGTGTCGAAATTTTTCCGGCCAAACATTGTCAGTAAATATACTGAATACGACGGGCATAAGTAAGGAAAATATATTATATAATGATAGGTCCTCTGAGATTCATTAAAAAATTGTAATAAAAATATGGAACAGGATAGGGAACGGTAGGGAGCTTGCGGTTGCTATGATACAAAGTAAGGTATTGGTTGCTTCTAGGAGTGCTAGGAGTATTATGATACCTTCAACAAGCTCAGATAAAACATTGCTCACATAAGCAGATTAAATGTAAATATCGCTGATCTATTCCTACTTTGTGTCTTATTATTTAGAGGCAGTTAGTTCGTTACAATTATTAGTTAAAGGCAGGTGTTTAAATGAGAACACTGATGCGAATCATATCAGAGAAAAATTGTCAAAAACCGGGAAGAGTTCCCAGGCTGACCATAGCAATCGCTGCTAGGTCACATAGAAAGAAGAAACAAACTAAAAAGTGCCGTCAATGTCTACTGCTGGTATATTTGCTCCAATTTATGGCACTCTGAAGTCTGATGTGTCTCGTACTTTTGCACTCTGGTTCTCTGAGCAGACCCTTTTCCTAAAGTTTCTCGTCTTCTACATAAATATTAAAGAAAATTATCGAGATAAACTTAATTAACCCCATTGATGACAGAGAATCATTCTCTAGGAGCATGACGGCACATCCAGAGTCACACAGATAGCGAGAGTGGGTTTTCCAAGCTTTTTTCCGTAGCAGGAAGGGGATCGGGTATAATTTGACGCGGTGCCACGCCTCCTGTTGACCATGCTCTTCGACTGCTTCGTGAATCGTACGGTAGCTTTAATAACCAGACCGCGTGAAATATAATAATTGCTGTATTATAATTTACTTACGACGTGAGTGAACGTCGTTCGACCGCTTGCTCTTCATCCGTGCACCGTTTCCGCGGTTTCGATTCGTTCCAGCTACTCTACGATTCGATTTCGAAACTTCACTTCCTATTTCATTTAAATCGTAATGGAACCTCGTGTGCACCATCCAATCACATTCAGGTTTAGTTTTATTGTACCATTATATCAGGTGATTCAGAAATATGTAACCGAGGGAGTGTATTCTATAGAATTATACAAACTGAGTGTCACATCTTTCAACAGATGTCCTTACGAAAAGGTTTGACATTTCTTACTTGTCACCGTTAGACTTTTTTCCAGTTTTTCTTTTTTGAAAAGTAAAGTCTACGCCAATAATCCAGAAACTGTAAAGCAATATCACAGCCGACATCGATGAAATTGAGCCCCGGTTATGTGAAAATATAATGGAAAATTGGGTAAAACGAGTCAGGCTCGTGAAAAAAGCCGAGGGGGTCACTTGAATAATATTGTGTTCCATAATTGATGTCATGAAGTATACTTTATGTTAAAATAAGGAAACCTGAATAATCTCAAATAGTTTGTGTTTTATTCATTTTAAAGATGTGACACTGAATTTGGATAATTTGACATATAAGCACTTTTTCTTTTTATTGGAGTTTGATAAGAATACGTGTCACATGTAGAATTATGAATATTATTACGATTGTTTTTCTTAGGAGTGAATGGTAACTGTAATTATGATTGAGTAGACGGTTCGGCGTATTTCAATAAATATGAAGATTGTTAATTGCCAAGTATCCTGCTGAAAAAATACTTCAAAATCATATTGCTGGCTTCGAATAACAATGCAGGTCGATATTGATATAATATAGGTATTCATTAAAGTTTTCGAGATATTTTGGGTACGTATTGTTACCGAAAAGATATCCAGTAATTTCTTTACTGGAGTCTGTCTATGATAATTATGTAAAAGTGCTTGTATCTTGAAAAGGAGGCATTTCTTAAGTCAAGCTGAGAAGAATGCACTTATAAAGGTTGGCCACTTATTTCTGAAACATAATGCAATTCAGTGCAACGATACCACAAGAATGTTTATTAGTCTGGAGTTAGTTAATTGTAGAAGAAAGTCTATTTAAATAGAGGAAACTTACAATGGCTCATAAAATCGATTAAATATGTCCATAATTATTTTTCTTGCTGCATTCAGATACAATTAACTGACTTCAAATTTTTGAAGTCTACTATAAATATGATTTTTCACAAATGTTGTAACTTTTCTTATAACGATTCATAATACCTCACAAGAATGTGAAACAAAGGAAACTTGAAATAATGTATTAATGTAATCAATCTTGTGTGTAATTAACTTTTTTTATTTATTTAATGAAAATATACGAGTTATCCCTTTCGTATACGTAATAGGATAGATCATCTATCCTATCTGTCAATCTTTTTTTTATTTATTTAATGAAAATAAACGAGTTACCCCTTTCGCGTGCGTAATAGGATAGACCAGTGTTCTACGACTCAAGGAATCTTGATGAGATTTTTAAACACATCTAAACGATCCATTCACAGTGCCATATAAATTCTCTAATCTCTACATTTATCATTTTCAACTAATACTTTACCAAGTCGTAAAACTAATACATCGAGTAATAAATACGCCAGGCCCGTTTAGAAACCGTGTATACAGGGTGAATCCGAAGTCCTGATGGAAAATGTGCGAGCATATTCTTCAGTTCAAAATTAATAAAAAATGTTCCGGTTTACATGAATCTTAAAATACACAGTTGAAATTGAGTTTATATTAAAACCATCGTACCAACAATTTCAAGTGTCCTTCTATCACGTAACGTATACTATTGCAAACAGATTTATAAACCCGTGATGTTTATTATAGTATTCGTAATAGGAACATTTGCTGTGAAATTGAACGTTTCAATTAAAAGTGACCGTTAGAAACAAATAATGTAAAGACACACGATTATTAAACCTTTCTAGTTTCTGTTGTGTTGCAGAACATGCCTGCATATTTTGTGACAAAACTTCGGAATCTTCAAATTAATTTTGACATAATTCATAATAATTCTCCTAAGTTATATTCATCAAAAAATTAAATATTTTACGTGAAATGTAGAAATATAGTTTAAAGCACATTTTATTTGAGTTCAATACAGAAATTTTGTAAAAACCAGGAGTAGACATCAACTGTTAAAATCGAATAAATAAATTGACAATTAAATATAAATCATTAAAATAAAGAGATATGGCAGCTTTACGTTCATATTAAAGAAACTTGTAATTCATCGCTAGACTGCAGGTCTTCAAGCAATTTAACATATCCAGGTTCGTGAAGAATGCACATTTTATAGAGCAAGCGAAACAAAAAATGTACTTTTAAACAATTAAACGCAAAATAGTGGCGTTTCATCAGCCGCATTCAAATTAAAAATACTAAAATCTAAAAATGTATATTCGTATAAAAATCTGTAGTTTATTGATCATTCTGTACACTCATGAACAGATTTCTGATGATGCGACACGTCGAAGAAATTCCGCAGACAGCAATTTTACGATGGCCGTTGAGTGAAAGCTCGTAAAAGGATCCTGTGTCTCGCACGGAGCCCTATTTATGCGAAAACTTCGTTTCATGCGTTCCAGGGAGATTAGTGGCCAGTTAGAATTTCATGACCGTCTTTCCGGTGACCTTGAAAGCGCGACTCCGTGGACACCCCGCATCCGGCCATTTCTTTGGTTTCCCCGCTGTCAAAGCTATCTCCCTTCTGTCTCGATTAGCGTACCGTGCGAGCAATAAATTGCCTCGAACACGCGGTCAGCTTGCATCGGGTTGCACGATGCAACCGAGCACACGTCGCCGTTATCCCTTGCGTATGTATGTATACTGCCCTCCATAAGTCTTACAGGGGGATACCGCAATCTGGTCAAGTGCTTTTTCGATAAAAGTTCATTCAGAATGCACATATCGACGAGTATAAAGAAATCCAAAAATATTGACCGCCAACAAACATTACAATCGTTACTATAAATTGTTGCACTAAATTTAAGCGTTACAGTTTTTATTTTAATCTCAACCATTAGACTTTTTATTTTAAATTCAATCATTACAATTTTTCCATCAAATCGAAATAATACAATTTTCATATTTAATATTGAAATTTTAATGTAATTTGTATTGATACGTAACTATTATAATCCAAACTGTAGAATATATTACAGCATTTTACTCACATACGGTTTTTATTTATGGTTTCTGCAATGGAAATGCTCAGTCTTTCGTACCTGAATATCAAGGGAAATTTCTTGATAGAACAGTGTTACATTTCGTAATGTTTAATTGTAAATTGTGCATCTTGAAATGGAATATTAATCCAGTTTTCGAAAGAACTTTCTTTCTTTTGTTATAAATCCGTAATAAAGTGTTTTTGGATTTATATTCCTGTAACATTCTTTCTTACTTATGTATGCAGAACACGTTGTAAAACTTGATCATTTCCGTCCGGCACACTCTGCATATATTTCAATGATTTACACTGATATAATAATTCATACGAACACATAGGCACGCAGTATACAATAAATACGTGTGTCTGAGTCGACGCGGTGGAGCGTAGCACAGAATGAACAATCTTTTTTGAAATAATACATACATGGCTGCATCAAACTGAAAAATTTAACAAGGAAAGAAGAGCTAATTTTTAATTAATCTCCATACTGAGATCTGTTATATAATAAATCTATATTTCCTTTGTAGCATGAAGTATACAATAAGACAATATATCTTCAAATCCAATACACTAGGACCTCTATTATCCGAACTATAATTAGTTAACTCACATTGCAACTATTTTTCTCATAAAAGTAGTTATTTTACTTTAAAATTTAAAATACACACTAGTACAAAATAAAGTGCACACTGTTACTAACAATAATTTTACCTTGTAATCTGTACAGCGTGACGAATTCTTGGATGACCGGTGTTCGTATAATCGAAATTCCACTGTAATTTCATCAGATTTCTCCGAATCATTTCAACTTCGATATGTTCAAACACTTGTGAACGAGAGTGTACGTACGCATGAACGTGCAGACATGCGCAGACAGCACGTAGGATTGCGTCAAATGTAAACAGCCGTAGACTGGCTGGTATCGTCGATAATTGGCGTAATCACCTGTAAACAAGTAGTTTATCCTGTCATTATGGATTAACCACAGCGCAGCTGGCTAATGAATAGTGCAACGTAAGCTGCAGCAGATTCTGTTGGGACCGGCTGCAGACCCCGTCCCCATCACTGATATTTTTTCACGATTCGATTCATTTGCACCCATCCTCTACCATGCGAGACCTTGAGATCGCTTCGAGGCACATATCCCTGAAAAAGAGAAAAAGTTGGATCAAGTATACGTGCTGAGACTCAACCAACGTTGGACACAGAAGCCGTTCTGAACTCCTAACATTAAATCCTAGTATAAAAGAACACTATAAATCTTTGAGATTTTACTGATGAAGTAACCTAATGAGCTTCCCGTACGTGACGTAACGTTATCATATAAACTGCCGTTCATCTCCTTCAGGGACCACGTGATTTTCAGCTCTCCTTTCCGAATAACCGATGGGTTTCTGATCATGGAGACGATAGGATGTACCTAATTATATAATTTGTTCTTACTCTAAAACGAACAACAATTGCATGACTGCGATTAGAATAGATAAGAATATCAAATGATTACTGTTTACATAAATAATTTATTTCCGACATCGGCCACAGGCGAAGTTTTCTGGGTCGATACAGTGTAATAAATCTCCGTCCTTGAAGGATTAAAAAGTTCTGCACAGCATTTCTAAGATTTATGTTAGAAACTTCGGGTATTTCAAAATAATCTGTGAAGTGAGAAATTTCGTCGATTTTCAATGAGATGCGTAAAGTCAATGATTTAAAAACTTGTAAGTAGTTTCCTCGTTAATTAGGCGCGGTGGATCTAGGGAATTATTGCGAACAGGTACGGAAGAGCTGACACGATCTGAAGCAGGTGTCAGAACACAAAATTCCGGAGCAAGTGAAGAGAGATGGTTGACTATAAAAAAAAGTAGTTCCTTATCTTGTCAGTTGGAATTTATTAGCCTTCTGTTTAATTGATACAACATTTATACAGAGTGGGAAGGCAGGTTTCCGTGCAAGTGCAGTATTTTCTGTTACTGTGCGACCAAAGAAAACAAAACAGTTACTACATATGATCGATCGGTGATTTTGTTGGTAAATTGAATTTATTTTATTCAATTAAGCAGCCAACCGATGTGTAAGTTGTAGATTACTTGAATATTTCCATAATAATCGGTTTTCTAAGGGGGTTTGAGTTCTGGATTTGCATAATTGATTGTGAGTTACAGTCGAATTTAGAAAGTCTACTAATGTACAGATCACGTATGATATTACGAAATATTATTCACAATTACAAACGTTTTAGAAATAAGTTATTAAATTATTCTATAAACGCATTAAGATTTTTTCAAATGCAATTTATAAAATTAACCACCAATTCGTACATACTTATTTTCAGTGTACCCATTTTTGACCATAGTATAATTGAGTTTCATGAAAAAAGATTGCCATTTTTTTTATGAAAGTGTTCTTTATTATTTTCAGGAATTTATTCATGTATTAATAAGCCTTCGATATTAAATGTGACGAGGTGAAAATGTGTACTTCCCAATCTACATTATTACACTCTATCAGGTATAGTTTAAGTAATAATTCCAATGACATATTAAAAATAAAAGAAGCCCCTTTTATCTTTACTCTCACCCCACTTATGTCATCGAATATACTTATGCATCACTTTTGATTTAAATATAAAAACCCTAATGTGTCGCTAATGACTCGCTAATGTGGACCC
Organism: Macropis europaea; assembly: GCA_916610135.2. Lineage (NCBI taxonomy): Eukaryota > Metazoa > Arthropoda > Insecta > Hymenoptera > Melittidae > Macropis > Macropis europaea. Next base: position 14,147,777 of record OU744345.1, on the reverse strand, counting down.
GATCGATAATGAAGGCGTTTACCGTCCATGTCGTAAAAAGTTAATTTTTAAAATTACCTATGATTTCTTTTAAAGACAATTAACGCATAAAATTTTAACAAGCACTGCTGCTTCCGAACTCCACGTGGCTATCGTATATTCGAAACGCGGCAGTAACCGTGCTACGAATTTTGCTGACGGCGTGTCGAGCGACTTCCGGCAGCCGAAGGGTTAACAAAAATCAGAATGACACGTTTGCTCGAAGAGCAGAATGTTTAATCGAAAGCATAATGTGAAACCGTAGATTTCGGCGAAGGGCCGCCCTTTTAAGATGATCGTAGGTAACCTCAGATGAGGTCCACGACGCCTCGTGACTCTCTCACTGCATGGGAGACGGAGCGGTAGCCCTCCGGTTTCATTGCGCCTGATTCGAAACCTGCGCAAGATTAAATTTAATCGAAATTGCCGTCTTGAATTTCTTTCGCAGACCACACGGATGTAATGTAATCTCATACTTCGGTCGAATCCACCTTCCTTCCCCCACGACTACATGATCTTCCCATTCTTGCTCTAAATTCGTCCCCCTTTACCTCACAGCCGCGATTCATCGTAAACCTTCTGCCGATCTAATCTTGATTAGATCTAATTCTGAGCGTTGATATGAGAAAGTACGTAGGTGTGACTTTAACAATCGAAGAATGGTTTACTATGCTGCTGATAGTAATTAGAAGAGGGTTTTCTACTCCTGGGAAACTACCAGGACTATTGTCTGTATGATATAGGATAATTATAGGGTAACTTAGGATAGGCTTTTGTTCCGAGGGAATGACAGGAACAAGAATATCCAATAATATAAGAGAATTAAAAAAATAATATGGTAAAATATTTGTTGAAGGTTTGACGTATGAGCCCATTGGAAGACAGGTGATATAAGTCCAAAAGATAAAAAAGTGGATTCTTTTTAAATATAGAATGTACATATTCAGAACATTTCTTCTTTTTCTAAAGCATTACATAGAATTCTTTTTCTTGGAGTAAATCTGTCATTTTAACTGAAATAAATGCAGAATTACCTGCATTACTGGCACGGTTATTGAATATTTATTAAGAGAAGGAAATGCTAGATTTACTTAAATTTATTCTTAGGATAATATTGCACATTTTGTGACTGTTCAAAATAAATGAAACTACAGAGAAATATCAAAAGTCTAGAAGATAAAAGAGACATGTTTCACTTGTCAACGTTTCTTTACTCAGCGCAAAATGTACTAATTTTGAATTTTGTACTAATACCTACGAAGGTGAAGATTGTCCGACGTGTCTAGAAACTCCAGTTATAGTCGTAATACATCAATTTTCGTCAGAGGTAGTGCAATTGTTTGATGACAACTGTGGACACACAAATGGACATTGTGGAAGAATGTCCGAAAGACCCAGTCCCTTTCGAGATCGGCTTTCTACAGTAACTAATTACGTAAGAACATTTTTGTTCTTTCGATTGTCCATCTCCAATCGAGTCATCCCGCGTACGCACGTTACAAACACCGACGAGTATTTTCGTCTGAGCCTGTACATTAATCCAGCTCCGCGTAATTATTGATTGCACAGTGGCATACGGGGGTCCAATAAATGTTGCCGTCCTCCACACGCGCACGCGAGATCACTCGCGCACACACACGGACATTCGTACCGAAACTCATCCCGGCGATCGCGTGTTCACGTGCACAGTGTGCTTGTCTATTGTTACACAGCGGACGTAGAACCGAAGCTACCTGTTATCCGGGCTTGATTGGCCGCGGTGGACCCTTGCGATGGAATATGCACGTTCGTTGAAACGACAGAAAACGAAAGAAAAGGAGAACGGATGAGAAATATCATTCTACCGGCGTGTTAATATTTTATTTTCACTATAGACGTTCAGGCAATATGTGGTTTTCTTTTATTTGCACTCGAAACGCTCAGGCAACAATTGGTCGTTGCTTGATACTTCAGATACTCTTATTGTACGTGCTAGAATTTTTTGTTTGGAAATGTGTCCGGTCCTTCAGAGAAAGGGTTGCAAATTTTTAGAGCATACGATGTTAAAATACAGTGAAGTTAAAGAAAATAGTCTGGATTTTTGTCTGTTTCCTGTATTTTTGTAGAAGAAAGTTGAATGTTTATGGGCTTTAAATAGGCGAAGAAATGCCGTAGCGTCACTCTAAAATTAAATTTTTGCATTATGAAGCTAGATAATCTTAATTTTTTATACGTATTATTTATATGGTTATTTTATACAAAATTGTCTGTACAAAGTATAATATAAATTCGTTGCTCTTAACATTTAGCTGTAAAGAAACATCCTAAATGTTTGGAAGGATAATTTCTGTGATATTTTATTTCAGCTAGTTTGTCGACGCGGTCGCGAAATTTACATAAATATTGGGAATCAGAAATCAGTATTAGTTCCTCCTGAGTCAACCACCGGCTCCGTCTAATCACCGAAGCTAACAGTAAGCTACGCTGGCCACGGTTAGCGTTAACAGGAAGAGGTCTATGGGTGTATCTCGAGTTAATCGATTAACTAGTGTACACTGGTAGATATTGAGATACCGAAGCTATCGATACATGGTTTTAGGCGTAGGTTTACAGTTTACAAGATGCAGATCACAGATCCTGTCGAAGTGAAAGTGGTGGTGATAATTGATTAACAGGTTCCTTATACCGAGACAAATTTTCTCTAAGCCACTTGTCCTTTCTAGAGCTCGAATTGGCACAGATGAATGTCAGTATTAGAATCTCTGGAAGAACTCTTGCTGAGGCTTTTAAAAGGTCTAAAGGTAGGAGTGGAGATGATAGAGGCGTCATTGTTTCGGTTGCTTTGGCGGAGGACACGTAGGACACATAGGGTACAGGTGACGGGCGCAGAACAATGATTCAATGTTTACAGGAACGAAAATATTTACAGTGTACAATTCTTTAAGGGTGGTGCATTACATTAACCAACGACAGAAAATTCTTGGTCATTCTTGTTGTGTCTCTTTGGAATCCTCGAGACTTTCCAGGACTTCGTCACAAGGCCAAGTGTTGCGTCGCAACAATCTAAGCTCGAGAGTTGTAAGGCTGCGTTTACATTCGTAAGTCACTTGTACCAATAACTAGCCAGGCACCAATCTCGGTCGAAGTAAGTGTTTATATTGAAAAGTAACTTGTACCAATCACTTGTACCAGTAACTTGCAAGCAGCTACTAATTCAGCGTGAACCATGTAGGAACGTGACTGGTACAAGTATTTGTATCAGTAGCCAGTACAGGAAAGAGAATAGCTGACCAAGCTATTTAGACGCGACAGTGAAGACGTTGTTAAAAGGGCATGTAAACCCCTAGTGTGCAAATGCCAACGGTCAATTACATGAATTTAACCCTAGTGCGTTCCTCCGTTCGACTATACATTCAAGATGTTTGGGTCAAAAATGCCCCGAATGTATGAAGCTCATATTTTCAACTTTACAACATAATGAGAGGACTAACATGGAAACAACCAGTCGCATGTATTATAATGTCATCATTGGGAAAGCTGCTTAAATAAATGAAGACGCGATGGGTCAAAAAAGACCTGAAGACCGTACTAGGGGTAAACACGATTACAGGGTTCTTCTTAAAGATATCTTGGATGCTGTTAACCCTTTGAATTTCTAATCTTTTACCAGTTTTCACTAATTCTTTGTACCAGTCACCGGTACAAGTAACTTACCAATGCAAACGCAGCCTTAGACGTGCAACATCTCTTCGGAAGAGCTCAGTACGGACCGCGACACGGTTAGGCAACGCGGAAAACTTGGTCACCGCGGATGAAACGACTCGCGGGCACGCAACTAAAATATAAGGCTGACATTAACGCGCGCAACCGTTGATCGCACCTCATCGCTCCGCATCGTTGTGCAACGTTGCGTAAGTTCTTAATATAAACTGTTACACGCCGAGAGATCCGGGGCGAGCTCTCCGTGAACGTCTTTAAAGGAGTCCGTTCACCAAGAAGAATGTCCAGCGAACCGTTCCCTCTTTCCTGTCCTTCCCGTACGCGTACCCGGGGCAAGGTGTGATCGAATTTCCACTTGTCGGAACGCAGAATTCCACTTTGATACCTCCACGCGACGTTCGCTTAATCGCGTGCACGACCCTCCCCCTGGCTCCCGATAGATGCTCGCCCTCTTCATTTAACTTTCAGCGAGGAGCGCCGGCTCGTATGAAGCATACAAAGTATTCCATGAGTACACGCACCGCGGAAAGTGTGTACGATCAATATGAAATATAATATTGGACAGGAGGCTGGTCAACGATTTTGTGGGACTATATAAAGAAATAACAGCAGACTATGTTTTACAGAGGTATATGTTCTTAGATATGTGCATACAGTTCAGCGATTCGAAATGGAACGTGTCTCTTGACTCTTCCTAAAACCATTTCTCTCGACTCGTTTAGCACGGTCCATAGGCCCAGGGTTGGGTTTTGAAGGTCCCCGGGGGTGGTGACAAGAGACAATCACCAGATGCCGTCGCCTGGAACATGCCTTCATCTCTGACGTTGATCACGTTGCTTAGACCGAGTTAGGTGCAGCGTTTGACGTCTTACAATTTGCTTTTTCTTTTTAAAATCATTAATAACTATATAATTGAATAATAAAGTCGAAAAATAAGCTTTGCTCCACGCTGAAATTGTTCCTGTAAGTACCTTACAGAATCTAACAATACGCTAGTTCAAGTTATCGGTCGGTAGATTTGAAAATATCATTCAAAGACCACATACTAATCACTATCAAATTATTATGACAGTTTCGTTTACTTTATACTAACAAATTATTAAATTCTATACTCTGTCCATTAAACACGCTATTGCAAAAGCGCGAAAGCCCTGAATCACAAAAGCTTCGATGTAATCAGCGATGCAGAGAAAACACAACAGAAAAAAAAATGGAGAAGAAGAGGAGAAGGAAACATAAATCTCTGGTTGCATGTCCGGAAAGAGAGTTTCGATTTAAAAGTTCGTTGCGGAGGATGAATTCTCCGAAGGCGAGGACGAAGCTCTTCAAATCCGAATGGAACGACGAGCCGGGGATCTATATTGAGGATCTACAGCGGGTTGCGTAACAATGCCGGGGCAATGCTACCTTCATGCATAAGTATCTATGCAAACCCAATAGCGATCCTGAAGAGGCAGGACGCGCGGTGAGATAATATTTTCATATGAATACAAATGGCCCCCGTTCCCGTTTTTCTCGGTCGCACGACCGGTCCACGGGGCTGTCTGTTCCTCTTTTTTTTTTCTTTCTCCTCTCTCGCACATGTATCCGCGGGGTCGCGAAATGCTTTTTGTCGTAACGGCTGCCTCGACTATTTCCTCCGTCGAGAAGTTGCGGAATCGTTTTACTTTCTACCGGAGCACGCTAAAAGGAAGTTTCTGCCGCGGGAATAATGTTCGCGTTTTAGTATTTAGCCGAGAAGTTCCCGGTGTCCTCCCTAGACTTCTCGCGTCTCGTGAATCTCGAGCTGCGATCTGTTCTCGCTGCGTCCGGTTCTCGTGTTCCTGAATAAAATTTGAACGCGCTGTTACTGCATGGTACTTGAATTTTTGTGCTACCAGTTTTATGTACGAGCTCAATCGATTCATCGTTGACAATTTTATGTTAGATGTGACCCGGCTGCGGAACAATTAATATTAGGGGTTGGTTTAATGAACCCTCCGTAGGCAATCTGCGTCGTTGGCGGCGCAGGCGAAATTCCCAGTTTCCCGGGCATTCCTCCGAATTTTTATTTTTATTGAAATAGGTTGTAAATATTTGACGTAACGAATGATTGTAGAGTGTAGGAGAGACTTTGGTGAGTAGCCTAGAATTTCTTCAGATTTTTTGAAAGCCTATTACACTAACAAAATTAGGCTTGGACATAAACAACCGAATTTGCCTATGGTGGGTTAAGTAACTGTTAATTCTTATAAAATTCGGAACAACATCGACAATGAGACAATAATATAAACATACTACGTTTAGTATGGAGGTAAATGATTATATCAATAATTAAAACTACTTTCTGTTTATAACTAAAACAATAACTGTATATTGTACTCGAAATAAAACAATAAGAAAATGATTTGTCATTTGAAATTGCTATTACTTCAAATAAATCAACATTTTCTATGCTCTAAAGTGACACTAATCGTAATGACAGCTTAATATAGCATTCCAAATTGATATTTTTCGCCACCTCTTGAAAGAAAATTCGCCCACCTATGCCCCGCGAACACCGTTATCGATATTTTTCGATACCCAAGATCGTAATAGCCACATCAATTCGAACTTTTTCCCGCGAAATGATCACAAACACACACGAAGCGAGCAACATTAATTTTCGCAATTATCGTGGTTGTTGCGAGCACCCGGTACAGGGTTCCGCGAGCCGCGTGTACCGATCTCGATAAGATTTGTCAGTGGACGTGACAACCGCTCTAACATTGATACGACGCCGTAAATCATATCTACTTGCGGAGACAGTTTGCATAACTGTCCAAGCCGACTCTTTTTTTCATCCTTTTTAATTTGCTCGCGATCGATAGGTGGCCGCGATAAACACGCAATAAATCGTGCGTGTCTGCGCGTTCACGAGCACGTTTTTGTTCTTACGCATTGCACCGGACACGAAACCGTAATTATCTCGCTGTCAATTATTTGCATCAGCGACGATGTGGAAATTCTAACGATCGTCGTACTTGCTTTGTCGTTTAATGATCATAAGTCTCTTATGAAACCCGCGATGCAGATTAATGTTTCCTTCTCGTTTCTACACGCCCTCGTCGGACCCCAATAATTACAACTAGTCGATTAACGGGGTACGGTGTCTTGTAAAAGCATGTTTATCGCTTGGAACACCGCCGAGGATACGAGAATCGTCGACCGACGAAGGAGCGTTTAATTCAATTTTTACGATCTAATTTTAGGTTGATTTTTTAATATTTTTGTTATACAGCTGATAACGTTACTAACGGGATCTGGCAGTATTTGAGAATAATAAAATAATTTCAGGTGAACGTATGACCGACTTCAGGTTGCTCTTCAGCAACAGGTGCACGAATTTGCTACCTTGTGTTTTCATACTAGCATCTGAGTGGCTTGGTATTTATTAATGATGTAAATTTTTTTGAACTTGTTGGAGGAGTAAATTAAATGGAATTGGTTATACAAAGGTCGATTCATCGAATTGTTGATTGTAAGAGCGTATATTAGAGCAAAGACTCGGACAGATTCTGTACGAACATTTAAATTATAATTACGAATAAACTGTGGATCTTTATGCAATTCGACCTATTCAAATGCCAGACGGATGCGAATTTTTAAAGCAAACGAACATCCGCAGTCTAATTATGAAATTTAGTTACTATTTGACAAGTTTATTCTCTTAATTTCAGTTTACTATTAAATATTTTCAAGTACAGTGTGCACAGATGTGTGGATCGATTAGTATACTGTTTTCACCAGATGCATGCATACAGATCTCTGTATACAGATTTAGCATTCAAACAGAATTATGAATACAATTTTTCACATACTCTGCAAACAAAAATTAAATCAGTACATTACACCAGCACTAACTAAATCTCAGATTCTTCCTACATGCTCAAATCATGTTATTACATCATATGTATAGAAGTAACAGGTGTTCCAATACTTCTGAACAGTAGTACGTGTCAGTATCCCTCGTCATTAAAATACTTGCACCATTAAATGCTACAAATTCCTTCGTACCGCGGAAAAATATGAAAACAGCGGTGAGGCGGTAGCAAGCGTTGGCGGCACGAAAAATTGGCGTGCAAGTTGCAATTTCATCGGCGAGTATTCTCGGAAGCCGTCGCGTCGATGTTGCAAGTTACGAGCATTTGTCGTAAAATTTCAGTGGAACCGGTCGGTGGGAAAGGTCACGGCACTTTATATTTTCGCAATATGCCGCGAAGTTCCGTGCGAAGGGGAAGACGAAGGTGCAAAACTTCATTCGAAGCTCTGCGGTCTCCGTGGATACCTGTAATGAAGGCACAACGGCAGTGTCAGGGAAAGAAGAGAATATGGCAGGCCTTCCGGCTCTGTACGTAGACCCATTACTATCTACCTGCCATGCCGGTGAGAATTTCCGAGAAACAGAGACAATCTGCAGGCTACGATAGAACGAGAGGGAGTAAATAAATATTCTCAGGCACGTATAACGAGATGTAAACGAAGACCGAAAGTAAAGGGTACGAAGTAAATCGGACCGGGTGAATTACAAGGCGAATATCACCGTACGGCTACGTGTTTAGAGCGTTTTAAGTACGCGAACGGCGTTGAATACGCGAATCCAGGTGCAACTCCTGTTTTTACGAATCTTGTATGGAATGCAGCCTGTTAGTAGGCTTTTCGCTACCGGCGATCGGAAATCGATTTATTTTGCGTTTCGTTATCGATAATCCGGTCGTGTCTGTCCTGGTCGATGTAGTTTAGCAATTAGTTAACTTGTTATCTCAATATCTTTCGCGCATAATATCTTGCAAGCTAAAACCGATTTTTGTATAACCTATAGGAGCGGCGCATCGCCTCAGTGACTAGGAGTCACGCTAATTGTTAACTGGATCATTCTTTGTCTAAGAGCACCTATTGTTTGTAGTTAAATATAAAGTAACTTATCTTGCCTATTGCAGAGACATTTTCAATTGACATGTCAACCCTTTGCACTCGAATCACGCCTTCAGGGCGCCATAATATTTATGTGGGTACTATTAATACAGTAATCAGCGTGTATACGTTTACTATGTACTAGAGTACGTACATAAATAACATTAATGTTATACTAAATTTTATAAGATTTGTTGGAACGTTCAAGGCCAAACGTTATGATCGTAACGCTGGACAGTCTAGCAGCATATACCCAATAGACAATCGTATTGCAGGAGTTAGAAGGAGCTAGTGGGTTTTTACTGATGTTGTCCAATCTTATTCATTTATCTTGCGATTGTATGAACTGTATGATACAGTATCTGGTATAAGTAGCTATCCAGGCCACACCCTCGAGGCAAGTAGGTGTTTACATTGGTAAGTAACATATACCAGTAACTTGTAAGTGGACTGTTTAGGCTAGCTACTTATACCAGTTACCGGTGCAAGTAACTTACCAATGTAAACGCAGCCTTATTCGTAATAAACTGTATGCAGGTATACTGTACATGAATTACATTCACATGCACAAAAGTCTGCCCCATTACTAATAATAAAAACCAGAAGAAGTTGACACAGCTTTAGACAACCAACAAATAAACGTGGCAAGTGGAATCTTTTTTCTACGGAGGATCGAACGTAGGAATGCCGTGAACGCGAGGGTCAACCTAAACGCGGTTGTCCCGTATTAAATGTAATTTCGTGGTCGATCAATCTCTCGGGGACGCAATTTGAGAGAAGGGCGGGGCGCAGGGAGGCTGGCAGCCGATCGTGAGAATGCAACGCGTATAAGGAACGAATTTTATTCCCTCAGATACAGGTAGTGACAAGGCGAAAGCCATTAACGGGAGGCACCGCGTTCTTTCCTACTTCCTCGACGACGTCGCTGTTCCAACCGTCGATTTCTTGCGACCGTTGGATTAACTAGAAGGCATTAGCGCTCCGGCTAATTGCTAGCAAGTATTCCGTTCACGGTGCACCGAACGTTTAATCGATTCGAGGGAATCGCACGGTTGATCGGCTGAGTCGTCCATTGTCCACGCGTCTTTTCGCTTCTTCCCGCGTTGTTGTCGTTCTGGGAGTCAATTGAATGAACCGCTGGCGACACGACTCTCGACCGTGTCGTTGATGATAGTTAGTAGAGAGTTCATTGGTTGCTAGATCACTGCAGTCATGGGTTTATGATATGTCCTCTGGGACTGTCCAATATTTCTTAACCCATAATTACTATAGACGTTGAATCTTACGCAACTACTATAGGAGGTCTCACAGACCGCTGATGTTTATTGCGTTATTACGTGCATGCAAGTGCTGAATAAAGATCAAATCCAATTGTTCTTGCTTTGTACGTTAATAATAGAGACCCAAACCTGATTGAACATTGGTATCTAATTGCAAGGTACATGGCGTGAGACGATGATAAGTCATGCAGGAAGGGAAATAGGAATTAATGAAAATTTGGAGCGGTCTCACAGACGTTCTATAGTAGTCAAGGGTTAAACGATCAGGGCAGGGTTTTTCCAAGTCAATTTCACCCGGTTCAACACCTACACTGCGCGTTTCTGTCGCAGGTGTTTTGATAGAAAGTACAATATTATTGCACACGCTATCTCGCAGGCTAAAGCCGATTTCGAGGGAACTCGTAGGTGCCGCGCGTCGCACTCAGCGACTAGCAAGCCAACACTAACTGTCCTCTAGGATGTCGCTATGTTTGAGGAAGATCGAAACGAAAGGCAAGCTTGCTTGATTTTGAGGACAACTGACAAGGGACGTCAGGCAACCGGAACACTCCGATTTCGATGAAATTTTAGCATGACACAGTACTCGGATATATATTTGTCCCGTATTTTTTTTATATCTGCTGACATCCACTCTGAAGGGGTGAAAACAGCCCCTGAATTTGGGGATGAAATAGACGTTTAGTCAAATATCTCGAAAACTGTTACTCGTAGCAAGAAATTTTAAATGTGCAGATCATGTATTTTTGAATGAAGAATTCATGAGTATGAGCAGATTAAAAAAAGATTATTTATTTAAAAAATATATTTAAAGATAATGTATTTTTACAAATTTTCTTTGCAAAATGTTAAGATATTTTTATGAAAATTTGTATACATAAATTATAGATCTTTACTGAAAATACGGACAAATCGGAACTTTTAATTTCGCCCTTGTAATAAATATAATTACATGCGAAGTGTACTCATATCGTACAATCGGTAACTGTGTTTAGGCTGGTATTATCAAGGGAATGGTAAATTTTTTCTATGGCCAATAGTTTTCAAGATATTTGACCAAACGCGTATTTCATCCCCAACTTCAGGGTCTGTTTACACCTCCTCGAAGTGGATATCAGCAGATATAAAAAAATACATCTGAAATATTTTTCTAAATATTATATCATACTAAAATTTCATCGAAGACGGAGTGTCCCGGTTGCATGATGCCCCTTGTGAGTAATTAAGGCCCTAGGAGTCGGTCTCTTATCAAGGAATTCTCCAAGCTTCTGCAGGAGATATGCGCTTCTAGAATCTTATACTCAATAGCGATTGGCGTATCATAAACTCTGAATTTAGTATGTCGGATCAGTGACAGCCACCCCCCGTCCTATCCTTTTGCCAAGGTCCAGGTAATTCTTGACACGGTGGGCGGGATTTGCAAAATTAAGGCGGGCCGTAAATTGTAAATTGAGAAGCTTCTGTCTTCCAGGAGGGTTGGTCACTGATTTGCCCAAGTCAATCACGCCCCTTTAAATCAGTCTACAGTTTGTTTTACAGCGGCTTATAGTAATTTTGTGCTACAGTGTCAAGAGCGTAGAATATATACAAAGGAAGAATTATCTCTCAAAATAATTTTTCTAGCAACTTTTTACAACTTACGCTATTAAAATCTATAAGCTTCTCAAAAATTGCCAAAAATTCAGTGTTTTTATTGTAATAAGAAAATACCCTTCTAATAATATATTATACCAACAGAAAGTTATCTACTCTCCTAGAAAATAATTAATATCATTCTACTCCGCCAGGTACAACACGTATATTACCTATTCTACAAAATTATTAATTTAAGACAAAGTTCCATCGGCAACTTATTGCGAAAAAAAACTGCAGAATGTTGTAATTAAATGTCCCCATGGAATTCTCTTCTATTATCGAAGATACATTTGAGTTCCTCTCGCAACCGTTTTTCCAATACCCGCGGCTAATATCGCTTTAATAATGTAACTTCCTCTCTTTGTACAAAGGAGGACAGGGTCGAAGGTCCTGTAAACACGTTCTTAAATGCGGTACACAGCATTGTTACTAATATTGACGGATAAAGGGGGCGAGACGTGCTCTCTTTGCAATCTTTCCCTCTCTTTCTCTCTCTCTCTCTCTCTCTCTCTCTCTCTCTCTCTCTCTCTCTCTCTCTCCCTCCCTCTTCCCCTATCTTTCTTGCTCTTCCTCGGCAGGCTCAAGAAAGCCGAAGTAATAAGAGCGGCCTAAAACTCCGTGAATCCTTTTATTAATCCGCGTGGCGGGATTGGATTTAAAGCCTCCGAGCCCGAAAGCGCCCCCCCTCTACCCTCGACACCAACCCCCTGTTTCAACCCTCGTTCGCCTTCACTTCAAGGTACGCCAAGGATTCCAACAGTTTCGAAATGCACAGGTTTGATGCTGTACCTGGAACAGGTTTGTAAAGGAGAAAAACTTGGGTAGACTAGACCGGGAATCCAACTCGATACCCTCCCCTTTCAGGACAGGTGGTTTTCTTTCAAATTTGTTTACCGCAAGAATCTTTATCATAGTAAGATTTGTATTATGTGCAGTTAACAGAAGGTAATAAATTCTGAGGAATTAATATTGCTAAGAGTAGTAATATTGCTTCTCTAAGTTGTATTTGCATAAACTTTCTCCTATTTTTGTCGGATCATAGCAGTGTGTGCAAACTCGCTCAGACTTGATTCCAAAGCAACTTTAATAGATACAGAAAACCTGATTTACGACGCTTGCAGTATTAATAGTACATGCAATATAACAATAGTAAAAATTGTACAAATAACGTCTATCAGAAATCTAATAACAGACTTTAGTGTTTCACTTATCCTAGTTAATTGGAAGCACTATATACATAGTTACAGATTGGCATGGCGGTTATTTAAACCAAGATAGTTCGTAGCGTAGATCTCTATCTTCTTTGTTTCGATCTGCTCCTGGCATTTCGAGGTGGTACAGTAAATCATTCTCGCTATTCGCATAATTTACAGGATCGTAAGGCAGTGGTCTAAAACTCTTATTCCTTTTCGTGCTGTACATGATTGGTGCATTGAAGTTATATTGTATAAAACTATTTCGGTCAAGGAACGGGAATGTGCTTTTCCGATTCCCTCTACCTGGACGGAGGACACTAAATAGTTTTCGCCTACAGTTTATATTTCTTTTTTAAATTCTGTATTGAACACGAAGAAACAGTAATTGAAAGACTACCAGTACCTGTGCTCACTTTTGATTGCATTTTCTGTTACATCAATGTCGGAATTCGAATGTAATTATTCGTAACGGGACCATGTAATCCCGTGTAACCAACGGAACGTTTAATTTTAATCACCATTCATGAGGACAGCCACAATTAATTATACACATTGTTCGAGGCTATTATTGTGTTAATGCAAAGACCATTGATCGAGGTATCGTGTACGGTTTAATACAAAAAGGCCAATATTAATTCTTAATATTTTATCGAAGATCAAAGGGTATCGCGGATATCCTTTAACGCTTAGCACATATTTCGCTCGAACGAACGGGATTTCTATAAAGAGGAACGAAAGCAGATCCGACGATAATGCAAGAAATTTCTCGTTCAAAGAACGGAAGAGAACGGAACCCATTTATCATTTCTTTGATGTCAGATACGACGACTTACGCTGATAAAGGGACACGATCTTCGTATACTTCTCGAATATAATTGTGGTCTAAATGGAAAGTACAGTAGAACCTGTAATATTTGAACGTTCTATTATCCGAGGACTCTAGTGTCTGGATGTTCTACACTGTTCGAAATAATTAGGGGATCATATACAGGGGGTTCGAAAAAAGGGTCTAATACTTCAGGAGCTTATACTATTCACCGAGTGGAGTAAAAAATGTTTAAATAACATAAGTCCTAGAATTAATCCACTCGATGAACCATACAGAAATTTATTTTCACATTTGTTAAAGGTGTTTGATACGTTTTCCTTTCATTTCAATACAAAACTCATATCTGCGGATCATAGATCGACGTACATTTTCAAATATTCCTTCCATGTCTCGTATTGTACGACATGCAGTTTCTATTCGTTGTCGTAAGTACACCACATTATTTATTTCTTATTTATTTTGTATTTTTTTTATATTATCTTATGACGTCGAATACTCGTATATATACAAGTTGATTTTACATCGAAAGGATTGATTGTAGGACCTATGTTAATTAGACATTATTTACCCCACTCGGGGAATACTATAAGCAGCTAAAGTCTTAGATCTTTTTTTTTAGCACCCTGTACTTAAATGGCTCAGACTTCCATCTTTTCTGAAAATTGAAGCAGTTTCTCAGTCGTCTGCGATTTTCGTCAGATGATGAATCGATGGCTACAGTAAACAGCTATTTTGAGAAACTTTAAAAAACGAATTTTCTGAATGCCAAGGAAGCGTTGGAATATCGCTGGATGAATTTCATTGAAGCTGACGGAGACCAAATTCAAAAGTAAAAGTAATTTCAAATCTAAAGTTGTATCCTTTCACTACTAGGCCGCGAACTTTTCAAATTGTCCTCGTAATATTCAAATTGTCCACTGCACCAAATAATTAGAGGATGATATACTTAAATGACTTATTGGTTATTCAAGTGTCAGATATTATAAACGTTCCAAATATTATGCACAATAAACATGGAATGATAATGGTAAAATATGAAATGTAGAATATATCTTTTATTATCGATACACGACACATCGTTAATAATTATTAAAACACCTGAGCCTCTAATAATTTTCAGCTAATTGTAAGTTATTATCTGCTTAAGTTATTACCTGAATAGCACATTACCTTCTAAATCATAGTATTATATATAACACTTACATTCTACACACACATATCCCTTCTCATCTTAGTAACTCGGTTAATAACTACTAATTTCGGTAAATATTAAGAAGTATTAATATTCTAACGATAATTCAACGTCTGTAGAAATGAGTATTTAATTACAGAATATTGTAACAAGTCTGATTAGGCCTAACAGTTTTCATTATGGCATTTAACTAAAATTATAGGTGTAGGTGATTCTATGACAAACAGAATAAATTCTGTTTACTACGCTTTCGAGTCAATGAAAATGTTAATGTGAATACTATTTTGACAGATAAAAATATTTAACTCTAAGGTACTACAGGAACACAATGAACATAACTTAGATTGAAGTAGAGAAGTATTGGTATTCTGCACATATTAATACTTGATAAATTTGTAGAATTTAGCAGTAACAAAATGTAGAACTCTTACATAGTACAAAAATAATTTCCTTATATTGTTTTTATCAGCATGACAAATATGAACATTCCTCTTATTCGGATAATTACATGTATCTCTTTATTAATTTGAATATTGAAGGTTTTACCATGTTACATCACAGAAAACGTACTGTCCTGAACTACATACTATCATTTTAATTGAAGTTGTGGTTATTAACGTTTCATGCGACTAGAAATTCCGAGAAATGGAACTTTTCGATGAAAACTAATGATACACTCGAACTCGTTAAGGAAATATAATTTCGATGAAAGATAAACTGGTACGTATTGCACAATTTGTGTTGCATCGGGGATATTTGGCGTTCTTCGCTGTCTTCGTACGCATGTAATTGCCAGTTGCAGGTGAAATCTGATATAACTTCTGATATTTTAATGTTTCCCTGTTATTATATCATTTTTCAGGGATACTATTAAGATCTATCAGCTTAATGGTTGTCTTAAGGATAATTGTGGGTTGCTTCGAGCTTTCAATCATAGAGAGCTCTTATTAATAATAATTTTAATTATGGATCTATACGCACGTTTTTAAGCGTTGCACCCAGAAAAAAATACGGGTAATTGATGATTTCGAATCATGCATCAACGAGCATGGAATCGATTTTGGTAAATTGAAATTAAAGAATATCTTAGTTCTTTATCTATGCGGTGATCGAACACAGATGCAATCATGAATTAAAAGTGTTGTATTACTTACATTTTCAATTAAGCCTTTCGAAAGACAAAGTGAACAAGTGCACTTTCTGTCATTTTTACTATTTTACCATTCGAGCTACAGTACAATGATAATCAATTTTCACTAATCCTTACTTTATATAGTTGATCACTTTGGCTTCTAACAATAAGTGGCATCATTTTTTTTCTATATGTTACTGCACAGGGTGTCAGGTAACATATAGAAAACGCATCAAGAATGGATTCAGCATTTAAAAAGAGTAAAAAGAGTTCATATAAACAAATGTCCCATTTGACCTTGTTTCAATATTATATAGTTTACGTAATAAGAAGAATTTATTTCCACAATTAATTCAGTGATATTAGCACAATCAGTCGTTGTAGTCAATTAAATTAATTACATTTATAAAAGAAATTACTGGGACACAAAATTCGCTTTAACTTGAAAGAAATTCGAATTAGACATGTTTATATGAATTTTTTGTTGATTTCAAATGATGAATTTATCCTTGAAACGGGTTGCACATGTTACGCTACACCCTGTATTTTTGAGCAACTTGTAAAAAATTAGTATTATAACTTCCAGCAAATTTCCACCCTCAGTATCTTCCAATCTAATGATTTCTATCCCTTCGTCTTACTAAATTGTTCACAAGAATTGCTGAGCTCGAAATTTCAGCTCGAAAATCTGCGACGTTCATCAGCATCGTCTACAAGGTACAGCAAAAAGAAAATACGAAGACGAAAAGC
Organism: Macropis europaea; assembly: GCA_916610135.2. NCBI lineage: Eukaryota > Metazoa > Arthropoda > Insecta > Hymenoptera > Melittidae > Macropis > Macropis europaea. The sequence goes on along the minus strand of OU744345.1, from coordinate 14,131,117 downwards.
GTGGAAAGCGTTGCTCAGTGATCCATAAGAGGAACACAAGGGGTCCGGGTGGCCACGCGGTCGTAACTTACGGCATTCTTTCCCCAAAGAAACGATAAACGGCCGTGTCCTCGCCCTCTGCCGAACTTCCACGGACGAGGAAGTTCCCTGCATTCTTATTGTACCTCCTTCTTCCGCTTCTCCTCGCACAAAAACCATACGGTCTGGCGAGCATGTCTGGTGGGCAGTGAGTAGGCGCCAGGGTCCACCCCTTTCCGCAGCCCCGACACCGTTGTAGTCTTGGCCCCTTTTCACCCCCTTCCCTTTCTCCATGGTCGTTAGAGCGAAAACGTTCTCCATTAACGCCTCTTCTTCTTTTTTTCCTCCTTTTGTCAGTTGGCAGACGCGGCCGCGCCAAAGCGATATTAAAAACTCCCGCGCGCTGCAATAAAGCTAACTGCTTCACTCGCAAGCGCAGTCGTATAGGTTCCTCGCGATCTTACGGGCCGATGATTTCCTCTCCGTGTCACCTCGTCGCAACGTTTGCTGCTCTCGAAACTTTAACACCTTCCCTGACTTTCCTGACGCACGCCGAATTTTATGCAATTTTGATGTAGTATGTACAGTGGATTCCGGTTATTTGGGGCACAACGGGACTGGCGCCCTTTGGCCCGATTAAGCCGCTGTCCCAATTATGCGAAGTATCACATAGGTGAATGCAGTAATTAAAATGATATAAAACAAAGTATAGCTTCAATGAGCAATGAAGTGTTTATTTAAATATTTTTAGAATAAACAAGAGCCAGATATGTAATGTTGAAACAGTTATATACACTAAGGGTTTTAGTTCATCCCCTATCGAGTTATTTAAAAAATATGACATAGAGGTGAGCCTCATCTCCGAAGCAACGCCACCAATAAAAACATTGTTATCACCATATGAAGTCTCCTTCTATGGTGCAACTTCACTTTCACAAATTGGTCTCTAACTCCTACAGTTTCAAAAATATTAAAGGCGATAACCCTTATCAGTCCACTTGGTACAATTTTCAAGTCTTTAGAGAAACCTGGAAAATTTTTCATTTTTTTTCTATTATAACTGAAAGTATTTACACATTATTTTCCGTTATAAACATGTTCTTTAAATTGATAATACAAGATCCAATAATTTCCTGACAAAACGCACCCATCTTCTCCTTCAATTATTTATCATAGTCGAAAATTGAATTTATATCTTTCAAACGCGTACAAGAGACCCTCCATAATCGTATTATTAGGAAGCAGGAAAACGCGAGCGGAGTAATTATCGATATCTCTCTGCGAATGTTCCGTTCAATTAAAAACGCCATCGCGACACGTTGAACCGATGCACGGGGATTCGAGAGTCTCTTTGAGGCGTCACCGATAAGCCGACACCAATAGGTCGCGATTCGAAACGAATCCAAGGCATCTTCCCATATTTCCCGTCTGTTAAAGGAGCATTGTCGCGCGTAAAAACTATTCGCGTCACAAAGGACAGTTAGTTCTCGCGAACAATTTATTGCCATCCCCCGAAGCGGTGCGCGCAGCGACGAACATTCCCCCGTTGTCTGTCATATAAAACGGGGGATCGAAGGAGGCGAGAGAGAGGCGGCTAGTCGCAGCGAGAAATTGTCTTTCTCTCTTTCTGGAAACGCGAGGAGGCGAAGGATGAAAGAAAAAAAGGGACGAAGGAGTGGAAAAAGGGTGGAGGCTATTTTCAGGCGGCGGAAGAACCGCGTCGCGAGATGGAGTGGCGGATATAGAGTGGCGGAAAAGGCGAGGAACTCTATTGCTTCGCGATGGGGAAAAGAGAGGCGGAGTGTCCGCGTCGTGCTTTGATATCCAGTACGGTGCAAGGAATTGTCGCCGGAGCTTCGTGTGTAATGTAATTGCGCGGATAGGCACGTAGGTACCGCTCGACAACTTCGTTTGGAAACCTGAGGGCGTCACTTAAGAGGAAAGCTGCCGAAACGGTTGCAGATTTTAAGGAGCTTTTGCATGCTGATGGGTCATGCTATTATGTACAGTACCTGTATGTGGTTTTTGGCGTTGACGGTCAATAGATTAAAAGATATTTAATGTTAACCATTTGCACTCCGTTGGCTCCGCTGTGAGGACACTCGTAATTTGCATCACAGCCCAACATGTCAAGAATGCACATTGGAAATTGCTTCTAAAGATTCTTCAGATTTCTATCAGAATCAAAGTAAATAAATTCATAAACATTTATAATTTTGTCTTTTCAAATCAAATCTTCTGGTTTTCATAAATTTACACTACAGAAGCATGTTGGAGTTGATGGTCGATCCTATCAAGGCATGCTTGAGGTGCAAAGAGTTAAAGCAGTAGGCAAAGCGCATACGCGACGCAGTGCCTCATTAGATAAACCCTATTCGAACTTTAAGATTAAATATCTTAAACTGTTGACCACCTACGCCCAAAATCAGATATAGGGACATTCATAATAACATGATCTATCAACATGCAAAAAATTCATTAAAATAGTACACGATTACTTCGATAGCTTTCTTCGTTATAGCGACAACGGGTCAAGAATTGTACTATGAATAGATTTAGGGAAATCGAGTTTAAATATTTCGAATCACTGCAATCTCATACGAACATCTGTCCTCAAGAACCGTCTCTCGTGGTGAGATTTAGGAGCTCAGTTATATCGTTCTATCAGTAGAAACTACAGCCAAAAACAGTTACTTCTACACCAATAACTCAAAAATGGCAAATTTTGAGATATGTCGTTCTTGCAGCAAATGAGCGATGTATATGAGACAGCGGCCGTCAGAGTGTGAACAAACCCCGCCTACAGACCACGAAACCAAGTCGTCGAGCAGTATCCACGACTGCAAGAGAGAGAAGGAAAGACACGAGCTAAGAAAGGCGTATTTTTCCCGGTATCTTTCGGTAGCTTCCGGGAAGAAAGAAAATTCCAGCGGGAGGAGAGGCGGGCGGTGAATTGGCGTTCACGAGGAGGAACGGACGCGTTTCGTTGGTCCACGTGTCCCTTTGTGTCAGCGGGGAATAAAACTGGCCGGAAAGAGAGGTGTCGTTATCGTCGTGTCGGGGCTTTTAATGAAAGTGCTCCGCTCGAAAATTCCGAGCGAAAGCATCGAGAAACGTTTTAATCGGCCGCCGCTTGGAAGAAACGTGGGACCGTTTAAAGTGATTGTCGCTCCGGTCTTCTTTGGCCGGCGAGAAGAGCGCGACGGTATGAAATGAGTTCCTTGAACGCGGTTTAAAACGGTGCCAACGCTCCAGGGAATTTTGTTCGACAGAATTTTTGCTGTAATTGAGATGGAAGTCGGTGGGTACCACTTCTTGCGGCGTTGCGTCATTAAGATTGATGCCCGAACGATGCAACGGGGTGCGAGACGTCCCACGGAGCTTTTTGTTTACCCCTTTACACGGCTAGTTATTTTTCCAGTCGTTTTTTACAGGTTCATAAAGCAAAAAGACGAAGTATGAACTGGCTAACAAGTAGCCGCTCTGAGTTAAGTCTGGCAAACAAACTTTTGATATGCACGATCTTCCACGTTCTTTTAGCCACACTTTGAGTGTACTCTGGATAGAAATAAGGAAAAATGTTTTATAAGTAAAATAGTATAAATATATAACGGGCATAAGCAATGTAGAGTAGCAAATGTTTTCGTATGGAACAGGGTAAGGACAGTTTAATGATGTTTATTCAATGTGTTTATGAAGGTACGCTAACTACGTGACATCGTTGAAGGTCTGAATGGAAAATTAATTATGTATTGACCAATGTAGAACAAAATTAACACGTAATTTGTATGGTAGTAAATTGTCAAGTGCCAAGTACATCATAAATTAGGAAAGATCTTCAAATCAAGGAAATGCTTATTGCACTACATCGTTCTAGAGCACTCTTAAATCATTCACTGTGTGCCAAACGGAGCTTGCCAATATTTATACAAATATATATTTCTATTCATAAATAATCGTACTTTTTGACACAATTAAAAATGGACAATTAAAGAATAATTTTCTCCGTTTAAAAAATTATATATTATATTTACAAATTCCATAAACATTCACGGTCTAACCAATATTGTTTAAAAATACTCATTTCCACCACTGAAGATTTTTAAAGAATTCAAACAGAAATTTCAATATACTCGTTCTTTTACTACGTAGCCTTTGTTATCCGACAATAAAAAAACAGCTACAGTTTTAACGCTACACATGAATTTTCATCGCGTAAAAAATGAAAACTTGAACAAAATGTATTGCGCCACAATATAAAAACATTTTTCCCTTTCCGCGAACAAGAAATTGTAGCATTTAAATTTCTCGTCGAAATAGGAAATCGGTGATCTTTAACCTTTTCCTTGATATCCGTAAGAACGTGTCAGTCACGAAATAATTTCGTTTCGACACCAGGGAGTTGAACGTTCATGCAGGGGCGCGGAGGGCGCGCGTATTCAGCGCGGGACGCGGTGTTCGAGGTTCGTGTATTTAAGTACATCGGGAAAGATGGAAATGTATTTAGACGACAGGTCTCGTGAAAGGAAAATAATTTGACATATTTTAAAAGTTGGAATACCGCTCGAACTTCTAAAGCCGCCCCCGGCTTCTTCGCTCCCGGGGCTCAGCTGAGAGCAGGAGGGTGACGAGGTCGCGGCAGGGGGTGCCACGACTCGAACACGATGGTGCCAAGTAATTTTAAAGCGATTTTTACCAAAGAAGTTTGCATTAATTGAACGCTTACCAGAACCAGCCCGAGCTCCCTTTTCGTTCATTCTTTGAACCTCGTAATGATTACATTCGTCACACTGACTCTATTGGCTCCGAATCCGCGAAATTGTGAATGAAGCGAAGCTTAATTGAATCTGTTTAAAGCGACACGGAGTGAAGTTAAACTTTAATGGGTCAGATTTTAATCTTTGGGGATCGGTGAGCTTTGCTTAAAATTTAATGTTGTTGCTGGTATATTTTACGATGTAAGGGAAACATAGAGATCACTGCATGTTTTCTGACAAGAATTTGTTAAAGTCAGTGGCATATTTATATATTTTCTCGTATGTTTAGTACGAAATCATATATTTTATTACTGTATTATCGAATTTTGTATGTTTGTCATTTATAGTAAATACAAATGTAAAACTGTTTTAAAAGTTTTATTTCGTAGCAAATAATGTTTTTGTAAATCTTCATTTTTTTAAGGAATTTCGATGTAAGAAGACATAAATTTTGCTTAGAGTGATTTATATTGAAACATTTGCATTACTATAGCGTGGCATAATCTTACGTGTTCTAGGTCATTTAAATAAATGACACAGTAGAGATGAAAATATACGACGCCATTAAAAAAATCGATAACGATGAAGTCTCGAAAAAACAGTTTTTTACGGATGTTTGCCCAATTACTGTATTTCTCTGTTGAGACTGTGTAAATTCAAAATTAAAAACGTTTTTCTTTATTATTATTTTTTCCTAAAGAGATAGAAATATTACCACGTTTATTTTTCAAAATCAATGTAATAACATTGTAAGTTGAAAAACATTATAAAATTATTAAATTCATTACTGTATCTATTATTTCCAGTACAATTGTATGCAATTAGTATCAATCGTCGCCTTACTTTTTGCACAACTGTGTCCAAAACCACCAAAATTACAATAGCACAGAAGAACAGGTTGCCTTGTTTCATAATTTATTACACAGTGCAGATTGCAGGTAACCCGTAACACATAAATAGAGGTCCTATAAAATGTCGTACAGTGCAAAAGTACATTAAATGTAAACAAGATCAAAGAGGTTGTATATTCCAAAAGCTATCAAGAATGCACCATTGCGTTTTTATCATCACCATTACGTCAATATTTTGAAAAATATTAACAACTGAACACCATGAAAAGGTAAGACCCAACAGAATACGTGCATAACAAAATTTCTCATAAACTCTCCCTATAGCCAAACTAAACAACAATTACCACAAGTCTCCAACTCATCAGCAGACAGCCCCGGGGGCGGCAACGTTTCCGCAACACACGCGTTTATCGAACAACGCAAAAGAACTTTACTGGTCGTTCTCCTAGAAAGTAACGTTAGTTCGAAGGAGAAAAAGGAGTCGTCTAAAAATTTCCATCGCCGGTGGTCGAGCAACAACCGCGTTTAGGGGTGGAAGGAGAGGACAGAAGGAGAAGGGATGGTGCGCGGTTACCGTGGCTTTATCCTCATTCCGGCAGGGGCGTAAAAATAACGAACGAACTGTCTAGGTGAGCGCTTTCGCGGGTGCGGCCCCGGGGGCTATGGGAATCGGTTGTGCAGCCGAACCACCCCCGTTCTCCGACTCAACCCACCCCGTGAAGCCGTGTACGCGGCCCGGCATGAATATTGCCAATTTACGGGTGGAGGAACGTACGGTTCTCACCTAACCTCGCTCCGTAGCGTGCTCTCTCAGCCCGGCCACCCCAGCCTCCTTCTCTGCACCCCCTTTTTCTCGTTTCGTGCCTCTCCTCCATTCTCTCTTTCTGCCAGCGAAAGAAAAAAAAAGAGCGGAGGAGCGAGATGAAACGAGCGAAGGCAGAGAAAGAGAAGCAGAGCGAGCGAGCGCTTGACGCGATATTGGAAAATGGCGTCGATGTGTGCGCGTGGAGGGTAGGTAGGTAGGTGGAGGGTGGCTCTACCCCGCGTTCTTTCTCCCTCTGCCTCTTTCCACTCCCTACCTACGGGAGAGTGGGGAAAAATAAAATAAATTGCTCAACATATCCAATAAGGTGGCAGAGCCGTTGCCCGGGCGACGCCGACTCACTACTCTCCTCTATGCTTTCCAGAGAGATGTTCTTCCCTCTTTTCTCTACTCTTTACCCTCCCGTTCTTTTTCCTTTCCTCGCCTTTGCTTCGTACCAGTTTCTCTTCATTCTTTACTCTTCTGCGATCGTTCTCCTTTGTATGCAAACCTCTGTCTTCTGCTTCCTCTTCTTCTTCTTCTTCTATGTAATCCAGCATCGACTGCAATGGTCATTTAGTTGGGTTGGTTCCGAACCATCATGTATCAACAGCATCACAAAAGCTAGTAGATGTAGTAGATCAGGTTTTTACTATCGGCAAGTGCCTTTTCCAGATGTTATACAAGGCTAAACGATCGAGCAACGCCATGCTGTGATCTCTAACCGATATAAGAGAGAATGGTTGTCTTAAACATTTTTAAAGTAGAAAATAGGGCATATGACTTAGAGAAGCCTAGAAATAGGCCAGTAAGTTTAAGTATTAATTGATAAAGTTTGTTTGGTTTATATGCGCATTATGTATAAATTGTAATGCACCAATTGATATTCTGGCAATAAACAATTTAAGGAAACACATCACAGAAGCACTAAAGACGGTCGCCCCATCCTAGAGCAACATCCATGATCATCGTACTTTAATTTCAGTGATCGCACGAGAACCATTTTTTCGTTCAAGAACGATTACTTACATAACATTAACAATCACAAACATATAAACATAGGTTAATGACATTGTTCTATACAGTAGGAACTCGATTACCCGAAATAGGTATACAGTATCACTAATGTTAATTTTGCTTGTATCTAACATGGAATGACTAATTCTTTAATGTTCGGTGTTCGGATAATCAATGTTCTACTGTACTTTGTAACTTATGGTTTGCAGTCTATCGTGGTTTCTATCTCTAAAGGATTAATCTGCACTTTCTACCATTTGCATGCCCGTGCGATTATTAAAAACCATTCTAATATTTTCTTTTAATACATATGCATATTGCGGTTAGTTCTGATCCAATTACAGTATTGTTGCTACTTATCCCTAATATTACGTAGAAAAATTAATAGTAAAAACCTATTTAAGGACGAGAACCGGTGTTCCGTTTTTAATTTGTGTACTGCAATTGTTCTTTACAAAAATAAACAAAACAATACATAATACAGAGTATACATTAAACTTAACGACCTGACATCCACGAATCTCTAAATCATGCACTTAGTTTACAGTTTGTACTACGTTTTACATAAACGAGAACCGGTGTTTCCTACGTGGCAACGGCCGTTGACGGAACCTCTGCCGTGCCATAACTTCGCACGGGGTTCGACGACTGTCAGAGAAGAACGGAAGAGGAGAAACGAGTCTTCAGGATCTCCGTCTCTCTTTCTCTCTCCGGATTGCCTCTTTTTTCTCGTCTGCTTCCTCTTCCTGACTCCTGTACCCCTTCGTGTCTTCCTCCTGTCACGCGCGGCTCCCTTCTTCTCTTCTTCTTCCTCTCTGCTCCCTCTCTGTGTCTCTCTCTCCCTTCCTCTTTCGCCGTTCCTTCTTTTTTTCGGCGCCACCGCATAATACGCGCGAGATAGCGAGCTATTGGATCGCCCGGACCTCCCTGTCGATATTACCATACATATAGGACGGCCTGTTACAACCCTCCCTTCTTCCTGCATCGAGATTCGCCCCGAGATTTATCTGGCTTACGTGCACGTACAGGTGGCTGCCTCGCCTCGAACGATTTCTTCGAGGTCGCCCTTTGAGAATAATCGATGCGTTTCGAACCTCCGGCGAAAGAGGTATCGGGAAATCGTTATTCGACCGTGCCCCCAGAGCGAGGCGAGCTCTCGCGTTCAGCGCACGTTTTCATCATTTCTTCGGAAACTTTTACGTATTCGTAATGTCAGGAGTTGATTTACGAAAGCATCGAACGTAATGTACTCTGCAGCTCGAAAGTATCGGGACATGGTGGTTTCAACATGTCGACTGGCAACTGCGGGTTGAGTTGTAAAAGGGAAGTTAGTTTTTAACAACCTGAGCATGTTTATAACGAATAGATGCGAATTGTGGATGCTGAGGGTTTGGATCGAGAATTGAAAATGCACCTGAAAGCAGAGAAATAAATATTTGTTTACAGAAATTGTTAGGAGTAAGGTACGGTGTTAAGAAAAGTTTATTTTCATGCGTACCAAATATATAGTACAAATACGAAAAGCTTATTTAGAGCAAGTGTAACAGAAGAAGGAATTGAAAATGATAGACTGGTAAAAAATTATTGAACTAACAAGTAGACAGAAAACTAACAATAAAAAAATGTGTGCAAAGTCATCAGCTCTTCACGGGACATTTTCGTTCGAAAAATATAATAATCTTATGACAGAAATAATTGAAAAAATAATTGCCAGGATACCAAAGTTGGTACAGTCTGTGATCAAGCAATGTCGGCGTATAGCGTTGAAAAAAGATTAAATACTTTTTTATTTCTTTTCCAGGAGGTGTCTGATGTATTATTGCGAGGAAATCTTTCTATTACTTGTCGATAACATAATTTTTTAGGTTTATGTGATATTTAGTGAATACTGTACAGGTATATCATACAGCTGCATCTGTAATAACTGTTATCTTCGATGAAACTTAGTTTTTGTGATTAACCCTTTAGCTACTGCACGCCACTGTACTGTCTTTCTACTGAGCGATTATTAAAGACAAAATGCCACTGTAGTGACTCATTTCTTTGAGAGACTTCCATTGGGAGACACTGTGGATAGCCAGTGTTACTCAGGATTCTGTTTACTTTACTATTCTTAACTTCTTCAGGGACACTAACACAAATGTATACACTTACTCTCTTTTTTATAATCCAGACATTGCTGACCAAGATATAACTACCTAAAAGCCTAATATCAGTACGTATACATTATTTGTCTCAGAGAATTAAATTTTGTGTTTCTTCTATCACAGCTATGAATCCATATTCGATAATGAAATAATTTTTCCCAAGTTCAATATGAAATGATATTTTTGAATATTTAATAAGTCCATTCTTAAAGAGATTAATAAAATGCCGATTGTCATCACTTTACAGCTGCAGGTGTTATTTTATATCTGCAGTGGTAGAACCCTGCGTCAAGCTCAGCCCTTTCCAAAGGGATAATAATACAGTGATCACAGCCATATCGATCAACAGTAAAGTTTCAACTTTTTACATACCGAAGAGTCAGAGAAACGCCACCCGTTCTCAAAGAATCGAAAAAAGGAAAAAAAGTAAAAGGTCTCGCGTAACAAGGTGCACGCCTATCTACCTGGAATCAGCTTCTCGTTCCGCGCTAATTAAAAACAATGAATACAAGTCAAGCAAACGGTGGAAATAATTACACGTGGTGTGGCGCAAACTGCAACGAGGACGCGACCATAATTCCCGGTCGTTTGCCGGCCGATATTCCGACAACTTAACGATCTTGTCGTTCCTTCGACATCCTATCATTTGCCTCGTCTGCCGGTTAATTATCAATCAAGGAGTCTGTCACGGAACGTCCTCGTCGAAAGTGTTGTCGCATGCGCCTCAAAATCGCGTTCACACGAACAGAACCTGCTGTGAGAGCAGCGTTACATTTCTTTTTTTTCTTCCGGTTCTGTATTCAACGGAATACGAATGACGGTTTTCACTGAAACTTCTTTTTTATCATCTTCGAGGGACATTCGGTCAGTGAAAGTTAAGACGTTTCGTGCTTTATGGGTCGTAAACGCCCCACGAATCATATTCGATTATTTTAAGTAACTGCTAAGTCTCATAATATTTCGGTTAAAGTTAATACCACAATGATAGTATGAAATATAACGTACATCATATAATAATTCAATGTTTGTATTTTTAACATCGTGTACTTATAACAATTTTATTTTATATACCAAATTATGTATGGAATTTTTCACTGTGGCTGGGAATGTGTTAAGAAATTCACATAAAACTTATTACACGAATGGAATTCGTTGATAATAAATTCTGAATTATGTATCAGACTAATACCTATATTCTAAATTTCAATATTGTTATGAAAATTCATGTTGGTTAATACTTTGTAAATTATTAACTATTTATATAAAAGTTTATCAAATTTGTCTTCTGGAAATGAGAGTTAGGTGAGAAACACAGTTGGTTACAGCTTCAGCATAGTTGTGCAACAATTCAGACATAATTTCTTAAAATTGCATGACAGGTAGGTCGTACCATTTCAACACAGTAATTCGTGTATGAAGTACTACCAGTAAGAATAGTTCAATAAAAATTAAACCTTTATTAAACCATACCGAAAAAGTCCCTGCTTTCAGTGGAAACTGTCACACCTGGACAATCACATTATAATTTGCTACCCCAAACATAAATCAAGAACTAAAAAAATTCTATATATTCCAGCGTATCACTAATATTTTATATTATCATTACAATATCAATATATTCCAGAATTCCGTAAAAATAAATAGCTCTTCAATCAAATTAACCCTCTGAAATACAAGTAAAATGAAACTCGATGCGTTCAAAAAACATTATTTAATATATCTCAACGTAACAATTATGTAAGCTTTCCAATGACGTAATAAACAAATGACGTATCCCAGACGTCTTTGTACGTCAAGGGATCGAAACAATGATAGCACACAACCTGGACCCGACGAGACTAATGAAGGGTTAAACGCTGCAAGGTGAAACATCGAACCGTTTGTTACCCGTGACACAGTTTCGCGTTGATTTTCTCAGAGTTCTAATCACATTATCCCAAAGGAGCTCGATCGTGGGGTTCCGTTAGCGGAATGATTAAATTCCAGGAATGTTGTTAGGCGGCGGGTGCACGTACATGCCGCCGCCAAATTGCCGGCCGTTCCTTTTTGCCCGGCTGGAAAAATTGGCAAAGGCAGTCGGTGGTACGCCTCCTCCTGCAATATGTAAAATAATGACGGCCGCCTGAAAGGAATGCATAATGAGAGATATCTCTCGACGTACGCCGGGTCCGAGGCGCCTCCACCCTTCGTCCCTCCACCCACGTGTCTATCAGCATACGAGTATGCATTATCGTTACGCCGTGCACACGCGCTACCGTCGAGAAATTTCATGGAAATTTCGAAATCGGCCTCGCCTCGTACGTCTTTGCGACCACCTTCGTCATCCCGTTCGCCTGCCACGGCTATTAGGAGAGCCCGGAAAATGTCTCGATCACCGCTGCATTTCCATTTTTATGGCCGGAATTACTCACCAGGGTCCCTTGAAATTTTCTGTTTCATGCATGCTTCGTGTTCTGTATTTTTGGATCGACTTCTTTCAATTGTAAGTTCAGTGTCGTCAGCTGCTAGTAGTTGCTATTAATCCTTTCATTTTTGTGGCTGGAATTATTCGCCATGGTTCCCTGAAATTTTTTATTGTATGCAGGATTCGTGATCTGCATTTTTGTTTCGATGTATTTCGGCTGGATAACCGATTGATAAGACAATTAAAATTTAATTTTTCATTTATTTATATGGTTATTCTTTGCTGTGTTGTTTTAGCACACTTTTCAGAGGACGTAGAAATATAAATTTTAACATTTTGGAGACCACATTACTGGCTGTTCGCATACGAGAAGGTACCGTTCCTGGGCGTCATGCACGCCCTTTGTAGCACAATAGTTAATAATATGTACTGATTAGTTTATACAATTTCACTCTGGGGCGTTTTTAAAAAACCTGTCGACGTTATTGAAGTTATCCATTATTTGATGAATCTAACAGTTAATCGAAAATTGAAAGTAGTTTAAGGTAATGTATTTTACAGTCATAGTACTTTTGTAGATGTTCAACCATTGAAAAACGTTTTTATTATTATATCAGCAAGTAAGTTTAATACGTTTTACTTTTAATCTTTCGGATCCATCATTGGAAGAAACCTTTTTTTAAGGACGTTTTCATATATTTTTTAAAATAATTTTCCTGGTTGTTATATTATTGTCCTATTCACTACTTATCATCTTCAACCTCAGATTTTAATTAAACAAAAAATATACATTAATCATCGTACGTTTCTCTTACGATTTATACTTCAGGTACTCTTAATGAGACTAAAAAACTGATACAGATCTAATTTAATGTACCTTTGGCTTAGATCGGAGATAGAGTCTGATCTATAAGATATCCAATTTTTCGTTCTTGTCAACATTTGAAATTTGACATTGTCTTAAGCATGATCGGTAATATATCTTCTAAGCCTCGGAAACTATTCAGGCTGGAAGGGAACTGAAAAAGCGCATACTTATAGCTCTCGAACACCTGTGCAAATAGTAGGTACGTGTGAAGTACGCGACAAAGTGCCTTAACACCGTGCACACTGATAAGTGACTATCTCGTTTCCCATCCGTAGCTTCTCATACCTGCATAATCGGCGATACATTGGCGCGTACCTGTCGATTTTGAACGACACGATATTTTTACAGTAACGTACACACAGTACAGTATAAACAACGAAGAAGCTAATGTATTATTTTCCGATTGTATTTCATGCAATCTGTATAAAAATTAAGAATATGTGGTTAAATCATTTAGATTATACTATTAATAAAATTTTAGCTTACAATTAGACAAATGTCTATATGTCACATCGCCGTAAATCAAATGGCAACGCAAGGGGTTAATTCTTAATCCTCATCCGTTTCTTGTATCAATTTGACACATTTTTGTCACAAAAATACGATAAATGTAAAGAAGTAGTATGCCTGGCCCATCGCTTTATTATCTGTGAACGCTGTGAACAATCTGAACAATGTTATGTCTGAATGTACAGAAACTTCATTCTTTTACTTTCAACAAAAGAATTTGCAAATTTAACTATTTATATTTTCATTATATTGACTTTTTACCATTGTATTCATTTAACACCACGAGACAAATTATGTTGGAAAAATGAGGGACGGATGAGGGTTAAAACCTCCGTATTTCCCACACTTGGCTACCGGTGAACCGTCCAACACCAATTATTCACCTTCATAGACATCTTTTATCCATCATAACACTCTCATGCTTAAATAATCAACCGTGGTACACACAGCCGTTAAAAAAGAATTACAAAGCAGAGAGTTAGTACTTTCCAGCTAGAAGAAGATGAGGAGAGGAACTCGTCTAGCGACACCTCTCGACGATATTTATTCGCGGCGGTGTGCGTTGCAGCGCCGGGCCAGGGAACGCAAATTCATGGCATTAGCATGGCGGGTACGCAAAATGCAACGCCCGTGAAAAAAGAAAGCTGCGACCGTTCGAGTAAGGGTAGCCCCAAACCACGCCTCGTACGTGAGGCATGCGTTCAAGATACTCGCTCGGATAAAGAATGCTTGCTTCCGATTGGTCTCTGCCCACCCACCCCCTCGTGCACCCTTCGAAACAGTCGCGCGTGTGTGGGTTCGCACGCGTACCTTCCCTTGCCATGCGTGTGTGTCATAAAACTTATATGGTTTCCCCTCACCGGCTGATACACGGAATTTTCTGTGAACGCTCGCATCCATGGACACCCGTCTGTGCACGCGTGCGTCTGCGTGTCTGTGCGTGGGTGTGGGTTTTCGCGCGAACGGTGTCTTTACCCTTCGTTAGCCGTTTCTTTCTGGAGAAACCATTCCACGAAGCCGGAGAAGTGCGGAGGAGGAACGACCTCCTTTTCTTCGTGGAATCTTCCTATGTGGCCGGGGAAGTCGTACGTGTGTAATCTGCGCAAGTCTGCCACCCTCGTGTGTTAGACTCCACCCTGGCAATCAATCAAACCTCCCTTCTTCTTCCTTGGACCAACGAAGCGGCACAGCCAACCGTGGCGAGGTCCCAGCGCGGAAAGATAAACCGAGATTGGGAAACATTGAGTGGGTGGCCCACTCGACGATCGGAGAAGGAAATACCGAGGGAGAAACATTGTGCTCGAATGTGACCTTCAGGTTCAAATAAGATTGAATCAGTCGAAACGTGAATAAGTCCTGAAGAGGTTAATGCCGATTTAGACTAAATTTAGGGTCTATGAGAATCTAGGATTCCTTTAACTGTTTAGTGAATTTGGGAGAAAAATGATTATGTGCATTGTTGGTTCGGTGACGTACGTGTTTCAGGAAGATAACGATTTAAAAGAATCTATAAAACTGTAAGGAGAATTTCTTACACAGCAGGAAGAAGTAGGAACATTCAAAAGAATGATCTAGCCACCCCAATCATTGGATCTTAATCCAGTTGAGAATTAGCGAGAAGAATTGGACCAAAAGGTAAAATCTACAACATCTACAAATTAGGAAGACATGTGGCGAAAGCTTGAACGAACCTGGGGTGAAATATTTACAGAAACATTAAGGAAACCCGTCCATCGAATTCCAATAATTTGTAGAGTCCTCATACTCGTGAAGAGGCAATACACAGATGAAAGGTGGCTAGATTAAACTTTACATTGAATTAATGACAGCATACTATTTTTATTGTAGTCGTGTGTATCAGTTTTTGTTGCTTATTTGTAAATCCTCGTAGCAGATATAAATAATAATGATTTTTCTTAACAAGATTTTGTTCACACAAGGTGGATGAAGAAATTGTATAAACATGGAATCTTCCATCGATTTCTCGCCATACATAGTGTTTGAAGCAGTATACTGCTACGAGAAAAACAGAAGCACGATATCGTTATGTATAATTTTCCGAATATATAACACAGGAGCGTCATTGCGGTCCTTGGCATTCAGTTTGAGTATATTATGCTATATAAATACGATTCTTAACCATTTTGTATGTCAAAAAGGTGCTGCTGCATCGAACCACAATGTGCAATTAACGGTGCGCCCGGATTCTACGGTAGCGCGTCATTAGTGTTTGCCTTTTGTTTTTAATTTATTTATTTAGAATCGCATGCAACTCACGGGTTATTAGCGACTACAATGTTACACTGTTTACATTATATTAGATTTATATACAGTACTATACTATGCTTATATGCTATAATTATATCATATAATGTACACAGTGTACATTGCTATACTACATATAATATACACTATCGACCATATATATGGGGACTGTTTGTTTCCAGTAAATTACATATTCTCATTATATCCAGTAAATTACAAATTTTCATTATTTTATGACTTTCAGTCAAAACAGTTACATTCCTAGGCAGGTAAGGTACCTGCTTTTACCCCTATAAAGAAATTCGGAACTATAAAATCAGAATTCCTGAATTTGTAGTCGTTCCCATGTATGTATATGGCCGGTAATATGTACATTAGATGCAATGAATATAGTATATTAGTTTGTACTATAGATTGATTCGTAATTAACCATTTGTGTAGCGCAGTAGGATTAATTGTAGAAGGCTGGTGTCTTTTAAATACCGTAAGAGATCATTAACGTTACTGTTTCTGTTAATAAATAAAATATATACCTTTCATATAAGCAATATAAAAACTTTACTGATACTTTTTAATTATACAACACATGTACTTTCGCAAACTCGTAACTGCAGGAATGCTCGCTGTGACCTAGTCAACGAAACTACAAAAACTGCTACAAACAGAGAAACAGCATGCTTGACGCTTTTCAATCGGATTCTGCAATGACCCGTGACATGCAAACGGTTGATAAGCTTATACCTTTTGAGAGTTCCATTAACAAATCGCCCATTTCATACTCACAAACTTAATATGCGAAGAGAACGCAACCCTTCAGCGAGATTTCGGCGGGTTCGCGAAATCCGCTTGGGCAAGCGTTTCCCGGAGTGGTCCAATCGAAGACGCTCGTTTTCGCGAGCACAAAGTCGCCGTCTCACCTGGGGGGTGAGCACTCGAGGCTCCCCTGGGGGAAGCGAAAAGAAGGAAAAAAGCGAGGGCACAAGTGGCCAGGTAGAGTCTCGGCGTTGAAGTAGTCGAGTGGAGTCGAGTGTGGAACGGAGTGGCCGAAGGCACATGGGCAAGCCCTCTCTCATCTGTCTCGAGCTGAAAATCGATAGCTGGAAAAAGGGTTAAAATCCACCCCTGCCGGCGTGGGCCGTGAAAGAACCTGACTCAGGGGTGGACTGGCTCGGTCGGAGATGCTGGAGGGACAGAGAAAGGGAGAGAAAGAGAGGAGGAGAGAGAAGAGGAAGAGGTTGAGGCGGCGTGACCTCGGTGAAACGAGATTTACATACCTACCCGGTGCCTACTCTTTCAGGGAGCCCCTTGTTAGCCAAAACTTGCCTCGTCTGCGCGATCCCGTTGGCTTTTACCGCGCTCAAACATCGCTGGTCGTTAGCGGGGAAAAACTCACTGGAAATGCAAGTTCCTGAGCCCCGGAACTACCGAAGACCGAGGGAACCGGCCGAAATTTTTGGCGGGCCTTGTTCCGCCACGAGAGACTTGTTTTGTTGCAAACTTTTATCGAGACGCAGTTTTTTAGGATGGCATGCGATAGTTTAAGAATTTCGAACGAAGTTATTAATTATGACGCTTGAAACAAATAATATAAATTTAGTATCCCTGCCCTCATAATGCACTGTTCAATTATTTGTATTCAGGTGCAATCATTCCCATTCACTATGATTCCACTGGAGCACTCTTGTAATCCATTTGCATCATACGGGGATAGGAAAAATATGCCCTTGTCCCCTAATGTTTGTTTATATTTAAGTACAAATACCTCGAAAAGTCTTGACGAGTCAATGTTTCAATGATTTGTAAATGATAAAAGTACAGAAAGAAGTACATTAGCTCATGTGTCGATTAAATCATAATAAAAATCCATACTGATTACCTCCTATGTGCTAATAGATATTATTTTGCACACATGAAACTTATGTCAGTAAATGCAGTATAAAATATTTAATTCTAGCGCTCTGTAACGTAGTAAAAGAAACAAAAACATTCCGATTACAAAGTAGTTAATGTAAATGATAGGGTGATGGTTTATATGCGTATAAAAAAATATTCCTTATGTTTAAATCGATTCCTGATGATTCACGCACAATTAACTCGGTGGACCATTATTCAATAAGTATTTATAGCCATAGTTTCTGTACACAATACTTACAAATAACTGCTTCAACCTTTATTGAAAATACTAAATATATAAGTGAAATAAATTTTTGTAAAATATTTTTAACTTTCATTTAAATTTTGTGGACCTCTCGTGAAGGTTTCTCTTTTTTAGAAAAGAATGATATCATTATTACTGCGCAAATATAATTTATTGCTCCAATAGAAGCGTTTGACGATTAAAAGTAAAATTCCTGAATTTACATTTGTTTGAAAATTTCGTTTTCCAGCGGCGAACAGATTTTCCGTGGTCGCCGGTAGAGGAAAAATAGAATAAAGCTGGAATACGGCGTGCGGGGCACGCCGCGGAAGTTCGCGGAAAATTGGAAAATAATAAATTGCCAAACTACTTTAAAGAAATTAGCGAGGTCAGCCCGGATGTTCCACGATGGAATTTTTTTCCCGCCGTAGCCCGCGTAAACTTCCGTTCTCGTTGATATTGATTAATTTGCTTAAAAAGTTCCAGCCTGCATCGCTTCTCCCCGTCTCACTCGATCTCCTCCGCCCTCTTCCTCCTCTTTTGTCGTTTTTTCTTTCCACTTTCTCCTTGTAATTTTGTTGTTTGTTTTCCAAACTCGGAGTTTAAAATTTAGGAGATTCACTGCGGGAAATGAGAAATTCCATTTCTCCCTTATTTTAATCCCAATGCGATGATCAAATTAAACTCTGCATGATACGATGAACTGAAATATATTTGTATTCGTAGAAAAATTAGAGCTATTATATTTTTGAAATTTTAATATCCGCCACTATTGGAACTTTTACCGTTTTTTCTTTTCACTTTCACCCTGTAATTGTCGCTTGTTTTTCAAACTCAGAGTCGATATACGATATTCTCTACGAAAAATGGAAAATATCATTTCTCCCTTATTTTATTATTAATACCTTCGTTAACGTAGAATGCATGATAGAAGAAACAAAAAATATTTATACGTACTGAAAATCCCGGGTATTGTACTTTTTAAAATTTCGATACGAACGATTGCATTATCATGTTCTCCTTCTCAACTATATTTCAATTGACAAAAAAATGTCAAGGAGCTTCTGAGGATATTCGAGTTAAATTTGTGGAGTTCGATTCTGACATCCATGCATAGCTTCCAGCGTAACATCTCGATGGCTACGAAATCGAGTTAAGTGAAATGTGGGTCGACAAAGATTTTATTTATCGTGCCCACGTTTCAGTTTCATATAATAGGTAGGCAGTTTCTAATCTGTGCTTCCTCTTCCTCTTTTTCCGTCGCGCCACGTGCTTCGTATTCAGAAAGAAGGACACGATCGACTTATGGTAATGCACGGATAAAAATACACCTACTGGCCATTGTTCCGCGCTTGCTGAGATTTATTCGCGCATACATCGTATAGAAAGGTAAACGAAGGAACAAGGAAGAGAGTAAGAGTTTTCTACGATCCTTTTGTTTCTATTGTGATCAAATTGCTCGACAAGGATTTCCATTAATCAAGCTGTTATTGTTCATGCTTAATCCATTAGACCGTGTCATTGTCTCGAATTGTAACTAATATACTTCATGGACAAGCCATACTTCTTTTGAATTAGAATTAATACGTTCACTGTAGACACGGAGTTCAGGACGATTTTTAGCCTTTTATTATTCTTTCTTTGCTTGTTCTAGTTCTTGACACATGGTGAGGTGTTTAAATTATTATACACAGTTATATTTTTTATAGGGCGTATCAGAAATGTAGATTAAGGATTTACTGATTAATAAAAGTAATTAAAACGGACAAAACGTGTGTCACGTGAAATTTTGTTCCGAGAAGTATCAGGTGGGATATGACATACTTCATCTTTTTTAATTGATCAAATAGTAACATAAAAGCATATTCTATATTTTGTGTATTCTTTGAGCACAAATAACATTTTTTGTTGAATTCATATCTGTAATCCATTATAAGAAGCTACAAAGCGTACTGTCACATTATTGCAAACGGCATGAAATTTAATTTCATGTCGGGTATGTGACATCCCACCTGACAGACACCGGATTAATAGTCATAAGTTCGTGAAATTATCGTTTAGCAGATATTCAGACTTTAATTTTGTAAAGTCAGTTCTGCAAATGTTAACATATATTATAGAATCATTGCTATTCGAATTTAAAATACTATTAATTTACAGTGACTATGATGGGTATTAGTTTTGTTTTCGTTTTCAATAGAATCTCGATTTAATTATTTGTATTTGCAGGCTACGGTAACGTTACCTGTAGTTTCAAGAAGTCTGTTTAGTTCATAGTATAAGAAATTGAGCATCTTAAAAACGATTGGATTGCAAAGCTTTGTCTATTTAAGTTTTAATTTAAACATTCAAATATTTGTATCGAATAATTAATAATATCGATCTAGAAAATAAGTTTGAAAATAACTTATGAAATAATATGGAAAATAAGTTTCAAATAAATTTTAAAACAAAATTTTTTTAGTATTATTATAGAAAACCTCCTTATTAATTTTCTCTGCAAAATATATCGTCTTCAAGTTCATATTTTCGTCATTCAACGTTTTTAATTGAAGAGAACGTTTGTCTACGGTACACGGCGTTGTAAATGATAGAAGCTCGATTGGAAAAGGAATGAAAATTTCAAGAATTACAATCTTCCGCGGATGGCAAGTTGTCAATATTTACGAGCATAGCTCGAGAAGGCGATGACAACTTGCCCTATCTCGGTTGGCTGGAAGTTCTCGGTCCCGAATGCTCTTCCAACCAACCGTGGAACACCGTAATTGGGAGCCTGTACTAATTGTTTTCTGGAGCAATTACTGAGCTCGACGGTTCGAAAAGGCGAGGAGTCTCTTTCTTTTGCCTCATTAAAAGGGCGGCTATGCGTTCGATGCACTCGACGCGTGCGCCTGTGTATATACGCGTATATATACGCGAACGTATTTTCACGCTCGCCGAGCATATGTCACGCGGATGCAACGAAAGTTCCGATTCATCGAGCACCAAGTGGTTTCCTGAACGCTTAACCGTTTAGGGTCGACACAAATCGTCGGGGTTGAGATTAAGCGTTGAAGCCTCCATTTAAAATGCTCAGAAATGATACGTTTGCCTCGAGGCTCGTGCATTCAACCTGACGCGATACGTGTCATCCCTGACTTATCACATAATAGTACAATAGTGATTGCATAGTGTGCAAGATGCAAAGGTTCTTTAGTGAATACCCATTGAACTGTTAGAATATTAATACTTCAGATACGGCCTTTCGATCGTTAATGATCAATGATCTTGATATGAGCACTCTAATATTTTCAGTTCCACAGCCTTCTAACATCTTGATGAACTAGCAAAATCGTTGGAATTACACATAGTCTCTCTTAAATAATTATTTTATTACTATCAGTAAGTGTGCAAACGCTTCGAGATGTTATTTGTTTAAATTCACACATGTAGTATTTGAAACGCATCAAATTTTGAGTGAGTACTTAATAACCTGTAAGAATATTAATACTTAAAATAAGTCAAATAACTCTCAGTTAAAAAAAATGTATTGTACCCGAGAAAGTGCATTTTGTAGCCTAATTCGAGTTCCTCTTCAATAACTACAGCACCAGCAAAGCATTGGAACTATTACAGGGCACCTCTTGCATCCAATCCTCAAACTCTCAACACAGTAAGAACTAGGTAATAAAAACCTTGAAAATTTCAAGCAATAGCAATTTCCCAAAATTCCTAAAAAATTCGAATTATTCCATTTTCAATTTTTCTTCGTCCACGTGCATCATTCGTTGGTCCAAGTATATCAGTCCTCATTCGGTACATGAGAAGCTGACCCTGTAGGCTCTAAGTCGAGCGCCTCTATAATAATCTACATGTCAGTGCCACAATAATCGACACTCTACCCCAACCCTTTCTTCGATCCACTTGACCTTGGCCCTAGGGAAGCGAACTGGAAGTCGAACAATCCTTTGGCGGCGGCTAACTCCGAAACACTCGAACAGTTCCACGGCTTAGAATGGTTCGAATTACCTGAAAGTTGGACCGTTCGTACGTAAATGACCGCGGGTGGTACGGTCGGCTGATGGTGAACCGCTCGAGCATTTGACGAGGGTGTTGGTGACAGGGCACGCGTGTACACGTACACCGTCGGCGAATCTGCGAACGTCCGCAGTAGTAGCATGTAAAGTTAACGAGGCGACCGGGAAACTTTCGCATGAATACGAAAGTGGGCCGTTCTGCCTGTGCGTCGCCCATTTATATTTAAGGCGTCGCTGCGTCGACTGGATTGCATGGTTACGGCATTAATGTGTTTGCTCGTCCTCCGAGGAACCTCACGCCGTTCAGACTCTACCGTACCGCTGATTTTCATTAAGAAACCCTTCGAGTTCTGATCGCTGAATCAGGGGTGCTGGCTCCTGGGTCAGACAGAGCATCCACAGATTTAGAAACAATTTGGAGAAATACTGCATGTTGACTGGTGTGAGTGTCACTTAATGATTAGTGTATTTAATCTTGCTTCTTCAATAGATTGTATACTGGTGTTGAGGTATCTTGTTTTTATATTTTGCGGTTCTCTATCGATTTTTCAGAACATTTGAAGTAGAACATATAAAGTAATTGGGAGACTGTATAATTAAATGACACATGGTTTAATGAAACATCAAATATTAGTAAGCTAGGGAAAATCGTTTTTGTTTAAGCTATCTGTTGTAAAAATGTGTATGTATTAATACATGATTGGCCGAATATAGTGATATATTTTTTATTCATCTGCGTCCTTGGTTTTCACCTTATTTCTTTTTTTAGAATGAGCGTTGCGAAAATCAGAACTTTTATTATTTTACTATTTTAACTATTATATGAATTTGGACACCCTAGAACTTCGCTTATTTTTGTACCGCTTTATAGTTTTACAGTCCTGTTTTCGTTAACGATGTAAAAATAACAGGATTTAAATTCTGGTCTAGGCATTTTAGTACTTCAACATCAGGTATGCATTGCTGCAGAAAGAAATATGGTCCAGCAATTTCTTTCCCGGAGTATGTTTACAATACTACCCTAAAAAGGTGTTTCTCTCTCAAAAAAGAAGCATTTCCAGGCCTGTTTACATAACTCTTTTTAATCCTGAAGCTTTTGAGTGCCAGAGAGGCCTACGGAAACATGCCAAGAGCATCATGCAGATCTACATTCTCAGTACAAACTCATGTAGTTTTCACTAAAATTTTAAGAATTCTGCTAGCCATTATACAAAGTCAACACTAGTCTTTTAACGTGCATGCAAAGTAGATAAAGAAATTGTACAACTATGGAATTTTTCTTCGATTTCTCGTTAATTGCGATGTTTAAAGAAATATACTATCATGAAGAAAAACCAAAATGCAATAGCGCTCGTTGGCATTTTCCTTAATCACGTTTCATTCAACTCAAACGGTTAGGGTAAGTATTAAGTTGGTGGAAAATGGTCGATTATCAAATATTATTTTTTTTCTCTCTTCCCCATTGAAAATACTCAGTGAAGATACATATCTACCTTGTAAATAAAAATAAATGGAAATAAATATAAAAAATCAATGAAAGCAACACTGGGTCTGAGAGACCCGGTGCCACCACTGGCGGGTTAACAACGTTAATAATTATTTATAATTTCTGCTGGTTCCGTTAGATCTTAAACATTCTACTAGCAGTGTCCGTGATCAGATAAATGACAACTGAATTTACGTGTCACCAACATTTAGGTGACGTGGCAGTCAAAGTGTTAAATCTAAAGTTTTAAACTCTGACTACTTAATTCTACATCACTCGGTACGGTACATTCAAATCGAATCGACTGGTTCGAGTTGAAATAATTCAATCCGAAAATCACCGGCGAACGCAGGCGTCGCGAGATAAAGGAGTCCCGGTTCAATCGTCGCGGCGCCGTAACGTTTAATTAATTATCGTCGAAACGGGAACGCTTACGCGGGTCGTTACGAATTTCCATGCTGTTGCCCCGTACGTGCATCGAACTCCTATTTATTCGAGCAGTAAAACCGCTCGCCTTGCAGCCCCGTAAAAGCCCGGGACGTATTTTCTTTTCGTCCGGGAACACGTGCGCGCACCTACGCGCCCCTCGCGCTCACCTGTGTGCGTGCACGTGGACCGTGCGCGCGTATGCGTGTGACAAAGGACAGAGAAAGGGTAGCGTGTGCAGCCCGTATTGACGCCCACGTACGCGCATGCGCCCTCGACACTCTGCCACCCTTACGGGACACACACCCGTTCGAGCTGTTTCACGTCAAAACGCACAAGATTTCCCACCGTAATCAGGAATCTTTTATTCCGCCTTGCAATCTCGAGAAATCGATTTTCCGAAATGTTTCTTAACACATTGCCTGTCACAGTGAAAAGAGCCATTCCTAATCAGACACGACGTAAATTGCTGTTTTGATTATAAATCACAGAGACAGAAAATGTTTAAGTACTCAATCGTACACATGCCTTTCTATGTTAATCTTGCAATGTAAAATTCGCTGAGAATATTGTCAGAATGATTAATTATTTAATCAACATACCAGTTAACTCGTACTAGGCAGTCAACGTGTTAACCAATTCACGGATCCAGGTACGCATGGAATCGGTGAAAATGTTGAAGGGAGTTTCTTATTTAGATGAAAATTTGAGGAAAATCGGGTAGCTGATTGTATGTTGTTATTATTGGAAAACGTATAGGAGTCGAAAAGTAATTTTTACAGCTCAGTGTAATATGCAAGGGGAGATCCAAAGGTCCGTGTAATATTCTGTTTTCGTTTCAGATATGCGATTGTGATTTTGGTGATAGGAGATTAAAATGAATAAACGGATTTTTGAACCAACCCCACGTGTAAATGAAAATATTATAATTTGATTGGATGTAACGCTGTTGTCAACAGCGCTGTCATGTAGGAAATACCAGCTCTCGTCGGATCGTTGAATTCATTGAAATTAATTTCATAAAGATAAACGTATAAAATGCAACAATTTCAGTTTTCGTTCAGGCTCGGTCGCTCTAGAAAGGGGAGAAATAATTCACTGTTTCCTAACCGAGCAGATTTTCTGCCTTAAAACCGGGCAATACTGTAATTTCGATGTTAAGCTGCTCTGGACCCGATCAGAGCTAAGATGGGTGACAGTCTTCGGCGCTTCTGTGTCGCTGTTCACACACGATGGTGTGGAATTCACCTGAAACTTCTAGGTCCCTTGGCTAAAAGACCATGACCGTCGATGCTGGGTTACATACACAGAAGAAGAAGAAACGCTATTAAATTACTAAATTACTTAATCCCGGTGATGAGCTTTGATTTGTTAGATCATTGGCTCACTAAACGAATAAGTGTTTAGATTCAACGAAAATGAGTCTGTAGAGAAAAAGTTATTAAATGATGTTTAACCCCATAATTAATACTATAATGTATACATGAGCATCTTAGTCTATAAGTAGCATAAGTTCACAATTTTTCAAAATGAGTATAGTATGAATATGGAAAATATTGAGGACAAGTTTTCATTTTTTAAAGTAAGGCATGTAAATTTTTGTTCTGCTCACAAGAAATACGAATGAATTTTTCATCTTGATTGAAGTGACTGCAAAGTTGCTTAGATTACCGGCATGCATCCAATACTTAAGACAAGTTCATGTTAGATCGATTTAAGTTCATTCTTGCAACACAGTATACATTTTCTGAAATCAAAATAAGTGAAGATGTAGGAAATGATAAATGATCAATAAAGAATAACTACTTTTTTGTATAATATGTGAAATCAAGTAATATTGTTTCTTGAATTTCCTACTTGTATTATTACATGTATTATTACATGTTTTGCTGAAATATGGTGAATTTTTTCTTAAAAACGATACTCACATAAACAATGCTCATCAACATGTCGGGTTGATTAATTGCCAACAGAAATGAGTTCAAAGTTTTGAAGGATTAGTTTATTATAGATAATCATAAACATTAATATCACTTACTTTCTAAAACGAGAAAGAGGCACATATTCCACTTGTCAATTAAATATCTCATTTATGCAACAAACACGATTTGCAATCTTATATCAGTCTGTAAAAACATTCTGTTACACGTTCTTTACCTTCCAAACGTTCTCCTAAGAACCAAAATAAAAATCGACAAAAGCGTTCGAGTGGACCGGTCTCAGAGAATGCATCAAAACGCGCTTCCTAATTTCATCAGGAATATATTTTCCGTAAAAACAAGCTGTTCATTTCCAGACTGAGAACGTTGACATAAGCGAGAAGCATCGCCGCTCCTAAAGCGGCGAAAGGGAGAAAAGTGAAATGGGAGCGGAAGAGTCGGCCAGTGAACAGGATTTTTAAAGTCAGCCCGATTCAAGGAGTCCCATTCCTCGGGAACCGCGATAACCGCGACTTCGTTCTCATTTAGACGACGAATTAAGATAAAAGAGGAGCAAAGTCGGTGGATCCGCCGCCAAATAGTCGGTGGATGGGAGAGGAGCGGCGACGTCGGGATGGGTGGAGGAGAGCTTCTGAAAGGCAGAAGGTCGAAGGTAGACGCTCCCTCTAACGAGATTAATTTGTTTTATATGCGACCGCGCCACCGCCACTCTGTAGAAACATGAAAGTAACTCCTGGCAGATTGCGAGAGGCGTTTCATCCCGACGTTCCCTCGCCGTTCCTGGTCCTCTCCATGATGTTCATCCTGGCTGCGGAAAGATCAGCGGAGAACTCTGAAATTGACGCGCTTCGCTGAAACCCAGACCCCCCTCCCTTACGATTGTTATAAAACTTTTGGGTCTTTTTTAGGGCGCCGTTAGATCAATGCGATAGATTGTGGAATTTTAGGTGTCCTTGATTTTTTCCTTCGTCGACATGCTTGATTGACAGTTAAAGCTCCTTCATTATGATCGTCTTACAACCGTTGGGTCTTTTTTAGGGAAGTATTAGACAGATGTAGGATAGGAAAAGGATAGGAAAAGCTTTAGCAACACTGACCATGGACAATTCTTCCCAGTTTTACTGAAGGATGCTGGAATTATGATACAGTAGGACCCCTGAGTACGGTGGAAGTTAGATTCCAAGCCATTCGCATATAGTAGCGAACGCTGTATGTACACTTTACAACTGTACAGTTACAGTTTGTAAACTGTACATTCCTATGATAAAGCTTAATTTATGAATTAGACACAACAAGACATTAATAATAATAACTACAGTTGGACCTCGATTATTTGAACTGTAATTTATAACAGGATGACTCACTCTGTAACTAGATTTCTCGTAAGAATAATGATACAAAATTGAGTACATACTGTCATCAGTGATAATTTTAGCATGCTACCGACATAGGTTAAACAATTTTTGGAAAATCTGAGTTACAATAATCGAGATTCTATTATAATAATAATATAAGACGATTACAATATGTAATACAAATTATGTTGATGTCCCAGTCGAGACAACTCGAGATTGCAGCACGTTACTCAGACCAGCGCAAAATGTTGGTTTATAAATTGTGCATTAAATTAAATTATGAATGTTTATTGTATTTCTGGAAGATACTATTCAATTTTTTCGGATGGGGGTTCCACTGTATCTACAATTTTTACAGTAGTTTTTTAATGATTTACGATTGCATTGAAACGATCCCCTGACAATGAGAGCATAAGTAAGAAACGCTAGATGAAAATGTAACAAACCCAACTAGAAACCTTCTTCTCGACCTTCGGTTCGAAATTCGACAGGAATCGATCGCACATGGTACGTCCGAGCGCGACAGAAAGGCTTCGGCCAGCAGAAGTATTATCCAAGTCAAAGGACGCGCTCGTCCGCTGATACGGCAGAATATACAGGGCGTCGTCGTTGCCCCGAAAAAATCGTTTCCCTGGAACAAATCGGGAGGAAGGCAACTCGTTGAAATGCACAGCATTCGAAGCGTCAAAGGGAAGGCAGAGGCTGCAGAGCAATTCCGTCTCGAGTGCGTTTACGCCGATGCATCTCCACCTCTCCCACCGTCTCTTCCTCCCTTCTTCGTCCTTCCGCCTTGGTACAGCCACAGCTATTATTTTTCATCGGTGTTGGTGACTATAGGTACGACGAAACGGACGAAAGAGAGCTCGCGCGAGAGAGGGTGGCGACGAGAGGGGTGGTGACGAGGGGCAAAGGGAAGCGGAGAGGGAGAAGGAGGCCAGGCGGCGCGGGAGGGAGGGAGGATGGCGGAGGAGGAAAAGAACGGGCGGCGGGGGTGGCTCGTTCGTGTTTTATCTCCGGGTGAGCCCGCCGAAGTCGGGGTGGAAAAAAGGGGGTAAAGGGTTAGGGAACTGAAGAGCAGTAGACTCGGAAGGGTTGGGTCGGTTGGCTGGCTGGCTGGCTGGCTGGCTGGCATTGATCTGCACTGCTCCCAGCCACCCCGTGTGTCGGCTTTTCTTAGTACAGTCTCCTCTCCACCCCCTTCCCACTTCACCGCTGCCCTTGCTTCCACAACCTCCACCTCTTTCCCTCTTCTTTTTCCCTCTGAGCTACTACCACCAGTGTCGTTACCACCACCAGCGACCAGACCGACCCAGCCAGCCAGCCAGCCAGCAGCTTCTCTCTACAATCTCCCATCGCTCTTTTCATCATCCCTCTTCTCTCTGCACTGGCTTCTTTCTTCTTTCACGCTTGGCCCGCACACAGAACCCCAGGATTCCGACTCAAGGGCGCCTTCCTCTCTGTCTCTTTCGGAGATTCTAACCTTCGCCCTTTTCTACCTTGTTTCTTCTCATTCTTCGTCTTCAATTTCGTCTTCCCGTTCCTGCCTTTCAGCTTGTTAGAAATTAGGAAGTATCCTGCGCGAACAGGGAGCTCTTGCCCTTTGTTTCGACGGTGAGATTGTAAGGGATTCCTGATACAGGCGTATTTATCTGTTAACATTGTGATATGTAATTAGTGCAATTGATGGAGGAGGTGTGTTGTGACGTTAGTCAGAAGCGTTGAATGCCTGAGATGATACGATTACTTATGTCTTTAGAAGGAGAGTCTTCAGGATTGTGTGGGGTAACCGATTTGGATCTTCTGGCTTTTGAGCGCCAGAAAATATTTTAGTACCAACGCAAAGTTAGATGAGTCTGACCTAGCCATTTCTAAATAGTTTTGTATTACTAATTCAGTGAACCCAACTCATATCAAACCAGCTTAATTTAATTCATTTCAAACCAACCTAACTCAAATCATTTCTAAACGAGTCTCACATTACTAATCCTATTTAACACAACCAGCTAAATTAGTTTCACATTACTTTTACCTTTACGTGTATTATCTACACATCATTCGTGTATATTGTTCAAAATTTTATCTAATAAAATACATTCTAAATATATCTTGCACTTACACTATGAAAAAGTGATTCAGGATTAAGTCTTGTATCATCTTGGATCAGGACTAAGAATAAGATCCTTACCTTCCTGTTGTATTTTGGTACCATTTGTTCATTCAACATATGTGTACGTTTGACATCGCGTCTAATTTAAGATTGAGCTCTGTATCTACCACCTACTATACCTTCGATCATTCTTATACGAATCTAGCGTTGATGGTACGGTTTATATTTGACATTCTAATGTCAGAAGATACGCGGCTCAGATCGAAGCTGTAGGCAACAGAAGTTTCAAGGAAACGAGCTCTCGAACGCTCTGATTCTCGACACGGCTTTTCCTCTCGGAACCAAGTCGAACAGCAATTTGGAATTAACTTAACGATCCTTTATCAGTCCGTACCCATAATTTATCTCGTTCCCCGCGCCGTGCGTCTCGCTGAAATTGATCACTGAACTCGAAAACCAGTGTCTGAAGTTTCGCTTTAGTACTCCGGCGTCCTAACAGGTGTAGGCAGACCTTCTTCTTCCCTTCCCTCTTCTTCATGCACGTACACTATCGTCCATTAATCTTAGGGCACTTGCCATTATTCTTAGATATTTTTGCATCTTTCCTAGATCAATAGAAAAGTCTGCTACAATTGTTTAAAAAAGTTGTAAGAATGTAGCGAAAGAAAAGCAATGCATTGAATCCTGCAATCATCCGACTTTTATTGAGTTGAGAAGATATGGGACGAATTATAGTGAAAAATATGGCAAACCTGTTTAAAATCAAGACGTAACTTGTGGAGCTACTTAGAAAAGGAACATCACCAGAAATTGTTGAGAAACTCAGAGTTAGAATGTCACGATTGAAGAACGTGATGCCTATGTTAAAAAAAAGAAACACTGATATGTCTTCAACTTTCACGGTGATACAAAATATCTGAAAAGGAGGCAATTGATGAGATAGTAGAGAGAAAAGAGTAACGTCCATGTTACAACAGTAGAATAGAACAAAAAGTATGTCATCGTTTAATTGTTTGTATTTAACTACATGCATTTATGGAAACCTGTTGTCCCGTGTCTGACTAGTCACTGGATTTTCCACTGTGGCATGGAAACCATTAAAATATAAAAAATTCCAATACCTGTGATCGTGTCTTAAAACACCCTATCAGCAAAGGAAAGAAAAATTATAGGGTTCCACTAAAAGAAATAAAGTTGACCTGGGAACCTCCTTGGCATCTCCCCTGTTCCCTATCGAACAGAATATTTCTTGTACAAACACTTTTTTCCTATCCCTTTACTTTCAGTGATAACTCAATCGGTCACCCGACGATTACCCCGTGCAACAAATATTAATAACAATAACCCTTATGGACAGGTCTGTACATTGTCGTAATGTGTAGGCTGAGGAGGAGCCTTGATAAATTTCCGAGCCCGTTTGTTGTGCCCGTTGGTCGGCGCGTGTGGGTTTTGCGTGTGGTCAGTTCACTGGCGCGGAGAATGGAAGAGGACGAGCTGAGAGACAGAGGAAGAGGAAGAAGAAGAAGAAGAAGATTCACCGGTCGTAAAGTGTGACCGCGAGACCTCCCGCTGACCCTGTCGCCTGACCTACGGCACGCTGTCGCGTCAAGAAGCGTCTCTTCAGCAACGTTTTCATATCGACGCTCGGCCATCGAGGTAGCCCTGTGAATTCCTGCGGGACTTTTCTCGGGTTCCACGATTAGGCCGCGCCGATAAGCCTAACGAGCACCGACCTGACGATAAACCGTTCAACGGTGCTCATTAACGTGTACTGTCTCGCGTCGTAAGTTTCAGGTGTCTCCGTACATCTTCGTGATATCGGTGATGCCGGGAGGTCGGGCCCAAGATCGTGATAACGGTGAAATACGCCGTTTTCGGTGAGCTTCGATAATTCGTCGGCGATCAACCGCGAACGCGGACGCGTTGAACCGTCTGTCTCTGGGATCTGACAACCGGAGGATCTATAGTCCACGTCAGGCCTTTCAGAATAAATTTATTTGAAAAATAGTTTTTTCACGCAACGTGTTATTATATTTCACGGTTAGTTTACCTGTTAACACAGTGACCGTCACAGTGATAGGCGTTATTTTTCATGATCGAATTAAATAATTGTGAGGGAAAGTATTTAGGTTATCTGAAAGGTTTGTAATTTGTTTCTTTTACTGTATTTTTAATTTTTTATTTCAATTTTGTATGCGGGACATCACGAAAACTGTATGAACTTTCTCGATGACCTGCTATTCGGTTATTTGATTATGTGCATTTTATTTTCTATTGTCACTTTGATGTTAATGTATCATACACTTTTTTTAAGATTTAACAGTTATTTTATTTAATTAAATTAAGCGTGTTGAAGCGTTCGCTGCTATGGGGGTCCTTGATAGTCGACGACTGAATTTAATTTATTTAAATGCATAGTAGTTCTTATGAATTTTTAGCAGCATTAATATTATATTAATAATATAATGCGACAGCTATGCGGTAAATTAGTTAAACATTTTTTCCACTGAGGCATTCAGCATGTTAAATGCATTTATAAAATATCTTTTTAAATACTATTATATTACATTTGTAGAGGAACTATCAAAATAATAATGGCTTTATTAATATTCTAAAATATAAATATCTCGCTAATGAATTTTTAAACAGTGTTTTGCTTAAAAATTGTTGAACATCAGACATAGAAAATTTTGATTAATTTGCATATATATGTCTGAAGTTTATTATTAATAATAAAGTTACATACATTAATGTATATTATTAAAATGAAAATACTATAAATAAACATTATTAATTATATTTATGAATACAAATTTATTATATCTACCGAACACCTGAATTTAATTATTTCGAAAAAAGTTACAAATCATTCACGATGAAGGGAAGCTAAATTCGCAGTATTAACTGAAATTCGACAATATTTGAAA
Source organism: Macropis europaea (assembly GCA_916610135.2). Taxonomy (NCBI): domain Eukaryota; kingdom Metazoa; phylum Arthropoda; class Insecta; order Hymenoptera; family Melittidae; genus Macropis; species Macropis europaea. The sequence goes on along the minus strand of OU744345.1, from coordinate 14,099,084 downwards.
AGAAATAAAATATTCAAGCTATTCGATGGTCGAAACAGTTTTTGTTTCGAATAGATCAATAAATAAAGACTATAATGGACTGAAACGTGTGTTCCAAATTATTGTTTTATTTTCATTTCGAACAATATTTGCCCGAGTCTCGTCTGCTGTGGCCACCATCGACGAAGTTTCTCGATGCATTCATTTTTAGTAATTCGATTCCAATCTGCCAGACAGATTCGTTTCATTATTCAGTTTTATGGATTGCTAAGCGAAAATGTGGACATTTTCATGAATTCACAAAAGTGTAAAACTTCGTTTGTCAAATTAATACATGTTTTCTCCCTATACTCTATCTTACGTCAATAATCATATATATTTTATATTTATATAAAACGTTTTATTATTTGTAAAATAATAATGTTAAAATCTATTGCACGCAATGCATCTTTATAAAAACTACTTAATCTGTAACTCAGGCACCATTTTAAGAAATGATTCTCATGCAACATGTGTCAACAAAAATGTCTTCGAACCAATCCTACTAGAAGCTCTTTTCTTTACTTCAAAACAAAGTGGACAACCCATCATTGTTCTACAACTCCGTTTTTAAATTCGATCGCAGATTTATCATTCCTCCTTCTCGAAAGTTCGTCCCTTTGTTCGCATCTTTCCGCTTTAATCTTTGCAAATAAAAGTTCCTCCTCTCCGCCTTTTCTTCTTTGTTTACGCGAGTATTCTTCATTCAGCTATTCTCAAGGGCTGCTCCGCTGGGTCTCAATGAGAGACTCTGTAGACAGAAGATTGCAACAAGTTTAATATTCAGGGGTCAAGTGACCGGAAGAAACGGTGATTACCGAAGACTGACCTCCGAGACGCGAATCGGGGATGAGAGGGCGTTCGGTAATCTCTCGCTATTACGTTACATCATGGATTTATCGTAGTTGAATGAAGACGGGGTCAGGATCAAGCTCCTTAAGGGATAATGGCTTATCTCGATGCTGGCTCGAGATAAGAAAGGGGGGCTGAAAATTTATTAACCTGAAATTCGCTGTCCGACTCTTTCAAGTGTACGCTTTCCATTTTTATTTGCTCGTTTCACGCGGACGACCGGGGGACCAGTTTTCAGCTTTCCACCCACGTTGTCGTTGGAAACGTGTCACGCACGTGCGAATGACGTCGATGTTTTTTATCGTGGCACGATTTTTACGAGGTGCCTGGTTGTGCGTGTGGTGCTCGGGATGGTTTCGATTTTACGGATCGAGTGAAAGTCAAAGAAAATTAATAAAATCGATGCGTGGATAAATACAGGGTGGAATTGAAAACGTATTGATGGTCGAAAGGAAGGCCATTGTACATATCGTGTGTTAATTAATTAAAAATATGGAGTGATATTTTTGAGAACAATGCTTCGTATTAGGGAAACTTGAATTTAAATATTCGTAAAGTACTCATGTTTTCTATTAACAAAAAGTTCATATTTCCATAATAAATATAAATATTTCAAATTCGTAAATAAAAGTGCTTAATAAACTGTATTCATTATACAGTAAACTCTCGAGACTGTATTTTTCAGTCAAAAATACAGTACAACCATTTTCCACATTATTATACATGTTTTCTACCAAGCAATAATAACTTAAATCAGTAATCACAACCAACAATAAAAAATTTGAATAACTTGGTGTAGCATCCGTCTATACGAATCAGTTTGCCACTGCAGGGCGAAATAACGAATCACAAAAATATAATAATACGTCCTTATGTCATTAACTTGCACATCAAAAATTAAAAAGTGAACAAAATATATACTAAGCCAAAGTATAAAGTTAATGGTTAGGGGTCCGGTAAAATGCACATCATATGAAAGGGGTCCCCGAACTCATAAAGTTTAAGAACCGTTGGTCTACGTGATATTCCATTCGGATATAAGAATTTATCTAATGTCTGTATTGACAAATTGTAAAGAACGTTGGATATAATAAAAAAAAACGCTGTAAATCATTGTTCACGGACGGCGAAATTGAAATATCCGAATAAAGCGATAAAGCGATACGAACGACGGAATATATTACGTCGGGACGTGTAGGCAGACAGCAAGCTCGTATCCCTATTGCGCGCTTCGACGATTGCTTCGAGTGCCTTCGAGTGCGTGGATTATTGGAAGCCGACCCTAAATCCCGTAATTGCCGACAATACTTGTTCGTAATGCCTTCCCGCTACTCGCGGCAATTTGTTCACCGGTTTGAACTTTGACATGGGCGCGGTGAAGCCACCGGCAAACTGTGACCAGGAAGCCGGCCGCCTATGGGAAACTATTCGCCGTGAGGAAATTCAATGATCCTCCCTGCTGCTGCCCATTGAATTTGCAAACTCCGAGTCAACGGGGAGGACGTCTTCTGGAGAACCGTCGTTTTATGGGTTTGTGACGGTCAACGGTTTCTTCTTCCCGTTCCGGAAGATGCTGCCGAGGAACCTACGTACTGGGTGATCAGAAAGATGGGATGAATGTTTCGTTATTGTAGTGGGTTATTGCAGAAGTCTTTGCGTATTTGTCTGTGAACTCTATCACAGAAATGAAGATACAGGAAAATAAGTTTAATCATCAGTATCATTTCCCTGTATTTCAATGATTTTTGTTTGAAATTGTTTATTAGCAGAAATGTTAGTACATTATAATTTGTGTGTAATACGCATATAAACAAAACAGTAAATGTTTGATAATTTATATTTAAATATACTGGTGTATTTCTAGGCTTTTGTTAGTGGTACATAGTACTTTGTGTTTAAGATGTTTTGCATAACCATTCTCTTTTGTTTTGTTAGTGATCACAGCATGGTGTTGCTCGTTGGTTGTGTCTTATATAACATCAGGAAGGGGCACTTACAGGTAGTAAATACCTGACGTACTTTTTTTCAATAATATTGTGTCGATTGTGACGATATAACAAAATCGGCTTTGGATATTCGCCTTGGTAACTGTGACTTTTGAAAATGGTTCAAATGAAAACGTTAGTACAACGTTGTTTTATTTAATAATTTTACAAGCCATTGTTGTTAGAGGCATTCCAAGTACTCCGCCAAGATTTGTAGTTAGTCAGTTGCAGCAGAATTAAGGAAAAAAATAATTTTAGAAATATTTCAACAATTTCTTCTCAGATTCTTTGTAACAACTGCATATTTTACGATAATTGCAACGTCTATGGGAACGATTAATCCTTTTTTATGATTTGATGCTTCAAAAATACATAATATCTTTTGCGCGACCAAAATACTGAATCTTCATTTCAATTAATTTGATCTGGACAATTTCTGCCTTTCATAAAATTTGTTTCATCGAGATTCTTGTATTGAATTCTATGAAAATAATTCAACGACATTTTCTACGCATGAAAATGACATACAACGAATGGTGTCGTTACCTAAATGAAACAAAATTGACACCGAGGTGAATATTTCCTGGTGTACAATCTAAACGGTAAAAGTGCTCAGCTGTGAATGTCCCGACCTTTGACCGCATAGGGTTAAGCCTAATTTCTACCACCCGAGAACACGAGTGGGTTAATTCCCATTTGATCTATATTGAGTCATCGAGTTTAATTCCCCCGTATCCTGCTCGCGCCGACAGTGATCATACTGTGCTCTCGATAATTATTTTAATAAATTTCCTCAAGGTCAAGGGCCTCAACGCCAAATGAACATTTTGTCACATGTTATTTTTCAAGAAAAATTACAACTCGGATGATAAAATTACAATTCAAAATTCTCTTTTTAATAAGAAGGCGTTAATGTTGACATCTCTAATAATTATTGATACAGAGGCTGACAATACAGTGGCTGTAAAAAAATTAAAAAATTGATAGTCTATTATTAGTAAACTGACGGTATAGAATGTATTGTGTACATCGAAAATACTATCAGATTTATCTGTAAAAAATGGTGTATCTTTTATTATTCTCTAACTGTCTGACAGAAGGACAACACAGAGAATCAATCAAAATATATGAAAGTTTCAGAAATAAATTAGTCTCAATAATAATAAACTATCTTTTTGGTAAAAAATCTGTCAGAATTTTTCAATCAACCGCACTTTAGGTACGCAGAGACTAGGCACTTCAAGCTCACATACTTTTTTTAATTTTATTAAATATTTTTTATTACACGTCCTACTATACGATGTAAATTTATTTTTCATTTTCACTATAATTGTCAAAACGATAAGACCTCCAAAGCAGAACTTCGAATGTGTTCGTGTAAGTGACAGACAACCTAATTTCGGTCCCTGTACAATGATTTCGTTCCCACACGTTACGTTTTTCCGTCGTAGATCATTTTTCAAACTTTCTTCTGAGCTGTAGAAAGACAGGAGTATCAGCGTGCAGCGATCGTAGGTTCGTGCGCTTCTCAATTTCGTGTTTGGTCTGAAGTTTTAAGTACCCATGTAAATTTGTTCTGGAAGAGGAAGGGCTCGCATCGAGCACGTGTGTATATACCTTGTCACATTTTCTAACGACATTACCTCGCGTGTAAACGGACCTTTGGCAAACACGACCGTCAAACAGTCGGGCAGGGCGGCACGAAACTGTTGTCCGATGGCCAAATAACGTATCTGCTCGTCTCCGTTTCGACCGATATCGAATTATTAATTTTCTGACGGTCCCGTTTGCTCGACGCAACAGTAAACACCAGCGGTTCCATCTTTTACGTTATCAGTGAAAAAGGTATGCATTTTTATTTGGAAAAATTCAGCGTACTCCGCGTGTACATTTTTTTCTTTTTATTCACTGCGTTGTGAAACTTCCGTATTTTAATTGAAAATAAGAGAATGATTTAATATTGATCTTTCTATAGAATGAAAAGCATAGAAATATAATAGAAAATTTCTTCGAAATAGATTCAGTGACTTGTAAAAGTATCCGTTTTTTCTTTCAGCGTTTCAAAAATTCAATTTTCATACTATTAGTTGTGTAAGTTAAACGCTGGAATTTTTAAAAATTTTATATAATGAAGGTACAACAAGGTTTATTGCATAAAATCAAATAAATATTTTCATAGGACTGTAATTTGATTCATACTCAAAGTGTCTCAGAATGGAGAAAGAAATTTCTTTTACACTGACAATCTATGATTTTTGTAAACATTATCCTGTTGTTCTTGTCTCACGGTGTTTCCTCCAGTTTCATGTTAATTAAATCTGTTACATGTCTATCAGTCTTCGAAAATATTGTCCTCAGTATTAAAACGTAAATCTTAATATACGTAAGAAATAAAATCTATTTTCTACTTAATCTCTTAGCAAGAAAAATCTACAACATTTTTAAGTAAATACCCCATTGAAATACGTCCGTGCTGGGTTCCATACAGTAAATTCGATTTCAAACTGAAATGTAATCGACATCACGCGGACGGAAGTGACGGCGAGAATAAAAAAAGCCATGTCAGATTAATCCGGAGCCTCAAAGAAGCAGAACACGTGGCATGACTCGAAAATTCCAGACGACTGTCTTCCCACGCGTATATCTTAACCCTTATCCGTATCCAACCTTTCTCCCTCAACCCTTTCGCTCCCTTTGCACTCGAGATCCCTCGCGTCCCTCGGGCATTCCATGAAATCTACATACGAAAAGGAGGAGTGCTTTCCCATGTCCCTATCTCGCGGACACCAGGCGGCCTATCCATCCGAAGAAACCTAATCTCTTCAACCCTGTAGACGGGGAAATTCTGGGAGAACGTTATAGTCACGCAATATTCAAATCCTCGAAGATTTGCTTTCACACGGCTTGAAAGTTATACTGACAACATTCTGGACATCTACGTCTATCAGTCTTAGGTGCGATCGAGGATTTTTGTCTCTGGGTTATCAGTTTTTGCACATAAACTTGAACTTGAACGGGAAGACGGTGTTAGAAATTTCAGGTAGAGGGAATGTTGAAGAAATATGAGGAATAATATTTGCCATTAATGCCTTTATTAAAGAATTTTTTAGTTACAAATACAGGGATGTCCCAGATTTTTCTGCTGAAGCTTGAAGGGTGTATTCTACGAATATACGTGGAGCGAAAATATTAGGCAGACGTATGTCCATTGCGACATCATTAAGAAATTATAACAAAATTTTAAAAATAAATTAATGTGGGACACCATCAGAATAGTTTGAAAATGTCTATTTAATTTGTTTAGACTGGGCATTCTTGTCAGTACAACCCTAATACCGCTTCAATTTCGTTTGATGCTAATGAATACACCATATTTAGAGCTTTACTGATTTGAAATAGTACATCATAGCTGCATGAACAGATTAGATAAACATCTCATGGTATTTCTTACAGAACCAATTTCAATATCCTTTGCTTTACATTTCATAGTTTTGTCATATTTTTTTAATAAAACATCTATGGTTCATAAAGTCTACAAGGCTCAGAGATCAGCGCTGTTTCAAGCACAACCACACATGTAACAAATAAAATATCGAAAATCCAAACACAAAAAGGAGCTTTAACATTGAAAATTTCTTCAGAAATCTCAAATCTTCATTACAAATGTATACCCCTCAAACCAACCAGTATTTTATGTTTTTTTACTTCCATTTCCATCGATCAATCATCAAAAAGACCGTTGATCAGAAACGCTGCGTCTCCCTATTATAATTCGAACACAGTATGTTCCACCGTATTTAATCGCGAGCCGACGTGCAGCCTCGGCCAGGGTGCGGTAGTCGGTCGTGCATCGACAAAAAAGAGGAAAGTGAAAAAAAAAATTGGAATGGAATCAACAGCACTTGGATGGCAACTGTGCACGACATCTGTATGCAGATGCATCTCGAGCGTTCTCACGTTACTCAGGTGGCGAGTGACTTTCCGAATAAATTACCAGCCGCGAGAATCGTGAGTCCCTGAAACATTTATAGACACCCTGTTGTGTACACGGGGGTAATGGGCCTACCTACCTGGTCCTTCAACCCCTTTTCCGCCTCTTTGGCTCGCCGGCTGCACGAGCAGGACCCCACTTTATGCTCGTTATGCCATTATTTCCCGAGTCAGTTTATTACCATCGACCTGTGTCATCCTTTATGCAGAATAATTTGATATCCCGTGCTTCAAAGAATAGGTATAACAGCACCCTACCCTGTTTCGCTCTCTCATTTCTGCTCCACCGTCCTCTCGAATCTGCCGTTTCTTTTCGTCGGACTGTTTCTCGCTGGAAATTACACGTGCGAGGCGCGACACGCCTGGAAATTATCCTAGACCGATGATGTGTCGTCTGTGCAGCCCGTGATCACGGTTATCATTAACTGATACCGTTTCTGCCGATTACCCTGGCATTCGTGATGCATGTTCTCAGCTCGTTGATGGCAGGACAAATATTTTCCTCGAGAAATTCAGGTTAGTTTAAACGCGCAGGCTGTCTGAAACAGATGCTACTTTTCTGCTGGTATTTATATAATAATAGTAGAAGACGCCTAAGTCACACAGGCTGATACGATGAAATTTTTGTGTGATGTACTATGTCGAAGGGGTAAAAGCAGTTATTAAAGCTGGGGTTGAAAAATCTACGGCTGGCAATATGGGCGTACTGAGAGTTATGGATAATAGTATAGGCAGCGAGAGTCAATAAACAACACTTATGGTTAGCACGATTACCTAGAAGCTCAGGAAAATTAACAACTTTTGTTTTCTAGAATGTTGAGTTTGAAAATTGTTGCTCAGTCTTTTTCACATTTGTTCTGCAGAAATTTAAGAAATTCTGTTTCATACCTTCAGACCAAATGCATTACGGTCTCGATTATGCGAACTGTAATTAGTTACAGGATGACTCACCTTATAACTGTGTTTCACATAAAAATGATAATTTTATTTTAGAATTTAAAATACAGAATGGTATCAAATGAAGCACAGAGTGACATTAATACTAATTTTTATTTGTAACCGACGTAGTAGATAATCCTCCGGATGACCGGTGTCCGGATAATCGACATCCTACTCTACTGATTAATTTTCAATATGCTGATCAGTCCTCATCGTGTGTTTCGATTTATCATATAAGTTACACGCACACATTTCGTCAATGTATTTCATGTAACCGATATCCTGAACGTACAACAGCTACTTTTTTGTTCGTTTCCTCTTTCAACCAGTTGAAATCACCGGCGCCATTAAAAGCTCGCGATCCCAGAAAGCGAAACTTCCGTCGTCTCTTCCATTCAGAGTTAACGAACGCTGCGGCGGCGTTAAGAGAAATCGGATGGAGAGGCGAAAATAGGGCAAATTAAGGACACTGCAGGTACAAGTCGTCGTCGTGTTCATGAATGGCGGTCGGCCGGCCCGAACGACTTCTTGTTGTTTGGCAAAACAGAAATTACCACGGTGTGGCGGCAAGAAAGGACAGTGGAAAGATGAGGACACGAAGATTCCATTAAGGGGTAACCGGCGGTAATGAATGGAAGACACCTCATCCTGCTACCCCGAGACCACCAACCCTTGGATTTCTCGTTCAATTCCCTTTTCTCCCTCTCTCATTCTCTCCTCCGCTCTCCGTCGCTCCTCCGGTTCCCCTTCCTGGTGCTCTCTTTGTCCGGTGCACGCGCTCGCGATCCACCGTCTTCGTTTCACCACTTTTACTACCAGCGGAGTGAAGCCGGCGTAATTTTCCTCTTGGTAAAAAATACTCTCGTTTAACTTTTCCCCGCTCATTATTCCCTGACCTAACCCGACCTGACCCCGAACAGGCGGCTTTCTTTAATAACCCAGAAAGAAAGAGAACGACCGGCGTCGTCGGTTTCGTGGGACAAGGAAAGGAGGGAGACAGAGGGAGAGAGACGGAGAGGGGTGAGAGCAACGCCAAGGGCAATCCTTGGATGCTAATTTGTAACTGGGCTACTTCCGGAACAGTGGTTCCCCGTCGCGAGAAGCTTGATCTACCACTTGAGAATTACGAATGCCACTGACAATTCGACTGGCACGATGTGTTGGCTCTTCAAGGTCATTTCTTCGATTGGAAGTTATGGAGTACATGGACATCGTGTTTATAATTCTTCATATGGTCGTTATTAGATTGTTGCACAAATCTTGCGGATTTCTTGTGGTAAAAGTAAGGTGCCATATTTAACACTGAAAATATTTTTTATTAATCAAAATATTTACTTGTTTCAGTGGCTTCTACAGATTTATAAACACGAATGATAAGGTTTCCAATTGATCATTTGAAGATGTTTCTATTTTCAGATTTCATTAATTCTTTTATTATATTTTCGACACGTTATGTAATCACATTTCTTTGAACATTGTCTAGACTTTTAAATAAATAGTAGACGGTTAAAGAGAGGCCTCATGAGTATGGAAAACTCTGGCGACGGAGGAAGAATTTTATATTGTAATTTTTGCAATTTTTTAGAGGTCTCTATTGCAACATGCGATCTTGTCTAATCATGCAGCAGAGTTGGAAATATTACAAATGCTGTTGTATTTATGTATACTTTTTGTATGTATACTTCCAGGCATCGCCACTGCTAAAAAATATTATATATAAAAATCCACAGGAATCTGTGCAGCAATCAATTAATCTTATAAATTGACGAGATAAAGTTATCCGTTCAGTAACTGTGAACAGACTATATTCTTTGTTTCTAGTATATGATTCTTCTGACATTTGAAGAAATTAGAATGATTTTCATGAATTTGACAATTCTACTGGCCTAGGCTTCGAGCTTATGACTTAACGGTGACATCATCCCATTGTTACATTGGTAAACAGTCTTTATGAATTGCGAAATGGACCAGTTTAGGGATGAAGGTCAATCATTAAATGTTTCGTACATTACATAAAATAATTACAGGGTCATACAATTAAACTTAATAAATGATTTCTTCTTTGTCTTAACAGTGTTAAGAACTGTGAAAGTTCTAAAGGCAATACACTCCAAACGTTGCATGCAAATATTACAATATCAGATATAGATTTTTTTTTGAAATTACTGGAAATCTTGAACCTCCAAACTTCAACCCTGAAACTTTTAAAAATGGAGTTACCTTTATAATTACACAATACTTTAATATTTCAACGAAACGAAACAGTTCGTGATAGATGTTCTGTATGCTATAATTGAAATCGAAGAAGTTACGTTTTCCGAAGAGGAAGTTATGGCAGAGCAGCAGGAACAACGGTAGCAGGATCGTTAATAAGGTAGTCGTATAATCCGAAGGATGAGCACCTTGAAGGATCCGTGGCACGAAGGGGGATGGTTTTCCTTGCATCGGCAATTAGCCTCATCCCCCCGGATACCCTTCGTTCTACCCTGCCGGTTATAGCGACCAACCCCATCCATGGCATTTAATTACCTTGCCAACCCCAGGCTAGCAGCCTCGGGGCCAAGGTCACGAGCCATTCAACTCTCCGTATTCCTCAGCCCACGGGGCACACTGACCGAATTTACCCTTAAGCTCCACTTCCGAGTTTCGATTATTTCTCACCACTTTATTACTCTGCTCGTCTGTTACGCAACCCTGTAGCTGGATCGTTCGAGTTCGCGTTGTCCTTTCTACCAAGAGGATGAGACTGATGTATACTCGTCACACGATGTGTGTGTCATTATTTTTATAGTAGAACCTTGATTATCTGAAATCATTAAGGAGTACCTGACTGGATTAAAACGATCGTTTCGGAAAATTGAACGACTACATTTCCACACGATAAGTAATAATAATCTACCCTGTTGTATTGTAAGTTTATTTATAAATTTGCAAGTGAATTTAAGCTAATCAGTATTGTGAATAGGGGAGGTTTAATTTTAAGTAAGGATCTTCATTGTACGGTAGTAGTCTCGTCTACAAACATAGTTTAGTGTACAGTACCGTTTCATAATAATCAGAAGACTCTACCAGTGTCATGAAAATAATTTATATTTTTTAAATAAACTATACGTAGTGTATAATCGTAAACAAATCTATGACATAAATTACCAGTCGCGCAGGGTTATGTGAGACGGCGCATGAAATATTGCCAAATTAAATAATTATTAATTTTCACAAAATTCCGAATGTTGTCAGTGCCAAAATAATAGTACAAATTAACAAAAATTCTATCCTGTCGTTCCATATTTTTATTCTTAAAAATCTGTACCCTTCAAAGCATTTTATAATGCGTCTGACTAGGTACAGCAATTTTCACTGTGGCAGCCAGCGTGTTAAGATCGGTAGAAGGTACCATGAAATCATATAAAATACGAGACCAACAAAAAATTAACAATTAAAATCACTCGATGTGACATATCTAGTAGAGCAAACTTTTTCTGAAACATTCTTCTGAAATATCAAGAGTAACGCAATTATGGAAGCTGCTAAGCTACAGTGACTCACCCTTATCACTTTAACTGCATCTAGATCAGTAGGTAAAGCGATAACGTTAGGTATCAGAGTACCAATTAACACTCAATCTGACCAATTGAAAGCACACTCAAACACCGATCGATCGGACAATTCAGATGTCCGGCGTTCCCGCTGATCAAAGACAGACCTCTGCTAAAAACTCGACACGATCTGCTCTTCATTCGATCGTTTCCTTGTCCGCTAATAAAATCGGCAACGAAAAGACGTTCCATACACCGTTCGTCTTTTTTTCGCCATTGTCCTGAAGACTCGCGTGCACGTCCGCCATAACCCATAAATCACCGGAGGCCTCGATCCTTTATGGGTTATGGAGGAGCACGCTTCCCCCCCCCGTAGCAGCCGATACCGCCAACCCCCGGTGGATGTCTCTCGATCCCGTTTTTATTTATTCGCGAGTAGAGTTAACGAACGAGATGCTGGCCATTGTACGGGGGCGACATCCTTTTTACGATCGATTTCCAGAGACGCCATTTTCGCTTCTACCGGCAACCTGCAATCCCATAAATCAGCCACCCTCCTTCTCCCTTCCGTTCCCGTAACCCCGTCGATTCTTCGCGGACGATCCGGCCAGCCTATATCGCGCCAGTTATCCCTCTGTCCGCCCCCAACCGTTTCTTTTTCCTTCCCGTTTTACAGAAATAACTCCGTAGACGGCGATATTTCTTAGGTTCGAGAGCACGGGAACCTTTTTACGAAGGCTTTCGAATGGCGGGGTCGTGACGGGGAACCGGATGATCCGGGAAAGCTAATTTATTCCACGGTATTGTCTTCGTCCGCGGATCTATTTAAAGCGATCCGATTTCATCGAGGGTTTCTATTAACGGGGCGAGATGTACAAGCTTTTCTGAGGACTCGGGAAACTCTTGCACAGCAATTAGTTAAATGGATCAGCCGGTAAACGGAAACTTGTCGAGGAAAGTTGCGAGTGTGGGCTTGAGGGTGTGAGGCGTGTACATTAGGGGTCGTTCAACATGGTCTAACGTATATTATCAGTACTTTCTGGGGTACACCAGGAAGTCTCTGTGAGGAAGTCGGGTACTACAGGCCACTAAATCCTTGAGGATATTAATTGCCAAGTGGACATATGCACAATTTTGGAATGTATAAATATCTGAAACTCGGAATCTTGATGTGTATTTGTTTGAGTCGTAGGTATTAAAGGTTGGGTTACAGTAAATATACACACTTTATTAATGTGACAACAATATACACGTTTTTTAATAATACCATATGGTAGCACTTTATAGCATTGCTTGGCACATATGGACTGTTTCATGATGTTAATTCTCGTTACACACTGGGCTAACAGAAGTGATTTCATTCAGCAATTTATTATTAACGTTTTGTTATAGTAGCTTTCGCGAATACTTGTAAACATTTTTATAATTTTCTACGTATCACGTCAGTCCACATATTATTTTCTGGCATTTTGCAAACTCTTGTCCTTACAGGATAAGTTACAGTTTGTAACAAGAATAATTGAATCACAAAAACCACTTTGTCAAAAACCAATGCCAAGGAAGTAACTCTTCAATGTATGAAATAGTTCACAATTGCAGAGACATCTAGATTAGACAGGTCAAGGTCATATCCCAGCCTCCAAAACGACTTCCTACTCTTAACAGGATTTTCCACCCCTTCAGCAATATTGACACACGTGTATACGTTCAGTTTCGTTTTAAATTCCAATATTGTTGACAAAGATACGTAATAAGGTCAATAGTTTCTAACTTAACTACGTTTAAACAACGGGCTTAAGGGAAGGATTTCGACTATTTTCATAAAGGAATAGAAATGTTCATAAAGTTCTGCACAGAGGGACTTTTTTAATTTTTCTTCCGACGAATAATGCTCATTGCGCAGTCTAATAGTCAGGTATCTGCACATTCGTCAGAGACTTCTGAATTTGTCTTCAATTTCTCGTCCTCCCTGTTTAATAACTACAAAGTTAGGACATCAACCTTCTCACCACTCTATGCCCCGTTTCCCTTTCTCTTTAACCCTGCACTCATTTTCAAACTCCCAAAGTAAGATCATCCACCACGGACAACTGACCTCGATCCCCATAGAGCATCCCCACAGTACCTAAAGCCAAAGGTACCAATGCTACCGAAAAATCTTACTGACTTTTCGAAATGGAAGGTCCAAGAAATGGACGGAAGGAAAGACGCCATTTTTCCGCGGAGAAGGGAAAAAGAAATTCACGCAGAAGCCGACCACGACGTACGTGATCTCACGCACAGCGGCGAGAAAGGGGAGGTCTCGCGCGGCGGATGCCGAGGGGGTGGAATATGTGCGTGGAGGCGCGCACACACGTAGAGAGGGGAAGGTTCGGTGCACCCCGAGCATCCCCGAGCTGCGCAGAAGTTCCTTCCTTCCGCTTGATCGACATCGATTCCAAGATGGCGGCGGAGTGGCAGCGGAGCGCCCACAGCATACATATCGGCCCATTCTACCCCGCCCTTACGGGAGCCCTCTTCGCTTTCACGGCCCACCCCCTTTCCCGATCTGCTCGTCCAAAGGGGGTGAGTTCGTTTCGGTGAAGCGAAGGGAGGGGAAACAGGAGCTGTAGTCGGCTCACGAGATGTCCGGGCCGATATCGGAATCGCATTAGGACGCCGCACCACTTTCGCCCCCGGGAACACCGAACCACCCCTCTCTCGCCCGTTCCTTTTTCCTCCGCCCGGTCTTCGCTGCCGGCTTCTGGCCTCTTTCGTCCTCATGCTCTTTTCTCGGCCTCCGTTTCGCATCCAGCACCGCTAAAGAAGTACAGGGTGTTTCCCAAATCGTGGTATAAACCGAAAGAAGGTGTTTGCTCATGTAAAAGTAAGTCGATAGTATTTAATAAAATTTGTTCGTGGAGGTTCGTTTTCGAGGAAAACGACTTTGAATATTTGTTAAGGACGCGTGCACTTAACTAGCCACAATCTGATTAATTCAGCTAATTTTGCTAGCCTTCTCTGCTGGTTTCTGGCCCTTTCGCCCTCATGCTCTTTTCTTAGCCTCCGTTTGACATCCAGCGCCGCTACAGGAATATACAGGGTGTCTTGTAACTGGTGGCACAAGCAGAAAGTTGATTCGTGATTCTACATGAAAAAATAAGACGAGACTGTAGAATGAATTTGTTTTCGAGAAAATGGACTTTGAAAATAGAAAATCGCTTCTATTTTCGTGTAGTAGCGGCGAATTGTTGTTTCTGACGTCGGTTGTGTGGTAGCACGGGAATTTACGGAGGGCTCGATCTCTTTGTGATGCTTTAGCTGTGGCTGTTGAGAATCAATATCGGACGGTTCTTTCGGTCGTCTGATCTGGCATGTTGAATTTATTCTTTTTATGTGTCTCACAGAGCCAACTTTTAAGTTTCAATTCTTCGATACTTGTTGTATCTTTCGTTGCCTTAGGCTGATCGGTAACCTTGAATGTAATTGAATAAAATAACTGTTAAGTCGTATTATAAAAGCTGAACAGTTTAACGATACTGTCAAATAATACGTGTACAATTGAATGATTGGAAATTTCTTCTAGTGAGTCTATGAGAAACATGAGTGCACACGCGTTAGAATATTTTTGTCAGTGCGTCTTATTTAGAAAGATGTTTAACGTTAAAAATTAAGTGCATGCATTAGCATATATAATGTGGGTCGATACTTGTGGTACAACTGAAAAGGGTTGAAAAATTATATGTCTCAAAATATATCGAAAATATAGAATACATTTTCTTCGTCCGAAGCTTCGTTTTCGAAAAACAACTTTGAATATCAGTAAAGGACGTGTACTTACCTCTAAATATGCAGAATAAAATACATTATTTTATAACAAATTATAAATCTTAATAATGGATAAGATGTGGTTCTCAACCAAATTTTGGTTTCCAGACGAAACAAATCTCGGTTGACTAAATATGTCTTTTATTTTTTCATTTATTTGTAACACACAGAATCATTATCTTCGACAATACTTTAGCATTTCTCTCAGTTCAATATTCATTTTTCCTGCAATTCATACCAATTGTGATTTACTGTGAACCTGCGAAAATATTAATATCAAATATCTTTACACATACACTCCACAAAAAACATTCATTAAAACTGATGAACCCATTGCTGTGACTTCTCCTTATAAGTAACACAAATATAAAATACAGTAACCAATGACACATTTATAAAGAGTTTATATTTACACTTAATTCCTTATTTGTCATAATATCTTACGATCATACTATTACACTATCTTCCTCGCGAAACTCCGAATAACATCTGGTAATATATGCCGGACCATGTGTAACAATCAATATTTCAAATCTCTCAACTCGCGAAGCAGTATCGATTATCTCGATTAATTATATTTAGCTCTCGTTGGTAGACTTATCATAAATGACCTTTCATATGCGTCAACACAATACGTTTGCCGGCACGAAAAGTGTAACGTTTACCCGCGGTATGGTAGCGAGACGATCGAGCACGTAACGCTCCGTAAACGCTGATAACAGGTCTACCCATCCCGCGGAATAATTAGAAAATCTGGTGCTGGTGCGCGACGGAATAACGTCCGTTCCGCAAACAATCTTATCGACGCGGTCCACGCGGCTCGTTAAGGAGTCTCGTCGGAATTTCGTATGCTCACGCTCGGTTGGAACAGCCAGACGAGCTGAAGAAGACCGTCCGTAGAGGGAGAAAGAAGAAGAAGAAGAGGCGAAAGAGATTGACTTTCGAAAGTAAAGCCGATTAGGATCCCACGGCGAACTCGAAATTTCGTCTCTCCCCCAGGGGTTGATCCGGAATATCCCCGTCCTCGTCCTCCGGTTCCTTCCTTCACGCATTCTTCCTGCCGAACAACGATATTAAATGTAAGTGTACACGCGGCGGAATATGTGCAACTGTGTTGGAATAAGCGCGATTGTGTGTGTATTAATACACAGTCACTCAGGAAAGAGTCTGGATAAATTTTGGTATTATAACATGGGGTGTCTTACGTAAAATGGGACACATAACAAGGGAAACTACCGAAGCGGTCGTCTCAGATTTTAATGAGCTTTCGCATGTTGGTAGACCATGTTATTACGAATTTACCTGTACATTGGCTTGGGTGTAGACGTAAGTATATATCCTGTACTTGCGATGGTGTAAAAAATGCGCCATACATTATTTGAACAGTTTTAAAAATCGAATGTATTGTAAAAATGATTTTTTCAGGATTTTTGTTGTTGTTGGCATAAGAATTTAATCATATATTATAATATAATATTAAAATTATGTTATATTATTTATGGAGATCAAATTAATTAATTTTGGTTTATATTCGTTCTTTGAAAGCATGTTAACTACTTATCAAATATTTGTCACGGTACAACTATAGAAGATCATGAGGTGGCCTGTTTTAAATGGAACACTCTGTATATTACATTGACGAAATACCTGTATATACCTGTCTTGTGACGTCATTTATTATTACATTAATCGTATGATACGCAGGGCGATAACTTCACTTGAATAACTTTATAAATATTAATCACGGTGCACATGGGTTACGTGCAAGGTATATTAAACAATTAAGAGTCGGTGTTCATAATATACGGGTTATTGTACAGGGGTATACACGTGCACTAACGTATTCTTAATTAGTTATCTCTTGTATCACGACAGAATATTAATTCATTATATTTATTTATTATTAAATTGACTTACAGCTCTTTATTTGGGCTTATTTTCTATTTAATTTTATTAGAAGATATTATATTGGAATTTATATTGCATCTGAAAATTGACTCTACGTTATTAAGAATCGATGAGTCATTAACGCTTTGATTACCATGTCACCCATATATGGGTGACACTTCGATTTAATAATTACTTATTTGATCCTGAGTAGTCCTAATAAATATATCAAAGCAGGCTTACTGAAACCAATAGAAGGATAATGAAATTTTACGATATTATTGATTAAAAAGCGTATTGTTTTGGGGTGTATTCAATCTGTATAAAAATGTAGAAATTTTGTAATTTTCAACTAATACAACATGGCAGTCAAAGTGTTAACTCGGAGAGCACAAGGTCGTACCCAACAAGGGGTCAGCGTTTCGAACAATTTTTTAATTAGAATAATGGAAGAATTCAAAAGATAAAAAGTTAATTAATGTTTCGAAATCTGAATTTCATTATTTAGCATACCTTAGCATTAGGTTCCGAGCCCTACCGAGGATACCAGCGAACTCAATATATCGTTGTGTATACTGTACATACTGTACATACCTATGATAAAGTTTAATTAATGAATTAGACACAATAATGACTAATAATAAAATAAAACAATTATAATAATAAAAAATATGTGAATGTCCTGGGCGGCACGGCACGAGATAGCTGCATGTTACACAGAACTGCCACAATTTTTGCTTCAGTACAAATCATGCATCGCACATACAAACTATGCACTAATTTAAATTATGAATGTTCACCAGATTTCTAAAATTTTCTGTGTAAGTTTTTCGGACCACGGTCAGCAGCGGATACTCTACACAAATACTCAACAAAATTTGGAACTATCTTCTCTCCAAAACGAAGCCTCACACAAACACAAATTACTGCATAATTTAGATTCATTTTTCACTAATTGTACGAGTCCCCCCTTCTCACGGCACGCTAAGAAATACTCCATCTACAGAAAAAGGGATAGACTCGAAAGATGTCTGCACAAAGGCATTAAAAGAACATGAATAACAGGAATAAATGAATGTTTGAAAAGCACCGGTACTGCAATAAGACTGGAATAAAGAATGAACGAACGTCGAAGGACGATGTACGAGCCGGTGAAAAATTCTCGAATTCTCCGGGGCAGCCCCTACTAATCCCTGAAATAATGGCACGGGCCACGCTCGATAAATCCGGAAACGTAGCTTCTACTCGCGGGATCCCGTAGGAGGGACTTCGCCGGATATATTTTCCTCGGAGAGGAACACACGCGTGCGTGGTTCTGTACGTGTGGCGAGTTTCGTGGGAGAAGAAGGTGGATACGAAAGGCGGCGGGGGTGGGGAGAGAGCACACAGGGAGAGAGAAGACCGGGGAAAGAAGCGAAGATTGATCTGCCTGCCGTTTTATTCGTTTCTCCTCCTGTACCCGTGTACACCTCTCGGCCTGCTAGGGGTAGCGAGCGCCCGAGAAAGGGATGATCGTGTAAACTGCTGCACCTGTGGGCACCCCCGAACGTAAACGCATTTATGATACTCCTTTGTGCGAGCCACGAGTTCGTTTCAAACGAGAACCCTCGTTTTTTGAGTGTCATTAACACGATTCTCCAGAGAGCTGTTTTTCTGTGGAAATCGCTGGTTTCATTCGATAATGGATGGCTCAGCGACAATTATCATGCCGAGGAGTACTCCGTGATTCTTGGACTGTCTGTTAATCCTGTTATTTTTATCCATTCGGGTGGTTTATCGGATTATGTTTATTTTGTGGGAAATTAGGTTGGGTTCTGTTTCATGATGAATTTTAACCCGTGAATGCGGTGCGGATGCAGTTCAATTTGTGTTTTAAATTAAACATTTCTGTAACTCGGTGCTGAAATTATTTTGGGCGTTACTCACGATCTACATAAGTGCTTTTAACATGTTAACTGGCATGAGGATCACCGGTGTCCGGCGCTTCAAATTTGATTTAATTGAATAACTATTGATTTTTACTATATTCTGCGCAAGTGTAATATTGGAACACTAATATAGGCACGCATCTACAATACTGAATATTTAAACATTTTTTTCCTTCACCATTTCTTTAGAAAAGGGATATTTATATTGTGTCTGACTAGCGAGAGCTGTTTTCACTGTGACAGTCAACGTGTTAAAGGTTTCTGGGTTACAATTTTTATCAAATATTGCTTAGAATGTTAACATTTCGAAGTTCATAGTAACAATTTAGACATTAGATGTACTTGATGTCGATTGAATATTAATACATTGATTTGCATAGTGATCATCGATGGCAGCAGTTTCGTTACATCGTATTATACTTTATTTATTCCTCTCCTCCAGTCATACGTTCACTATAAAATTTCTAAAGTAAGAAAAAAGCAAAGCTGAGCCGTGGACAAGCAAATGACCTCGAAAAGTCTAACTTATTCTTTACTATATGTATTACATTTTTCACAGTGACGTTCAACGAGTTGATAAAATATTAATTTCACTGAATCCATATCTTATCTCAGACCATTCCTGTTATCATCGAAATCCTTCAAAAATTATTAATCTCAACTTGAACGTAACTAAAAAAAAGCCTTCATCGTAAATTGCAGAACGTTAGAATGTTCATTGAAACACGGTACACGCAAAGTCTAACAGCAACAGATAGCCTTCCATTGACTGAAGAGAATCATAAATCGAGTTCGAAAACGATGGTTCGCGTTCACGAATATTTAACGAAAAATCGAGTTCGTTCGTAACGAGAAGGAATGGTGACTGACGGTGTGGCGGTGCTTGCAAGAAATCCACCCTCGAAATTATTGTTCGCGGAATGGAAAAAGGCGAGGGCGCCACGGTGGATTTCCACGCGTCATTACGCGATGATCGAGTCATGAAAATCGCCGGTTCGAGCGGCGATTATTCAAACGAAACCACTAACAAGATTCCCGCCAATCAGCTGCCGTAATGATCCTCGACCGTCAAAGAAGAGATCCTTTCCCTTGTGGTGCTCGTCTCGAAACCATCTACAGGGAATAAAAGGGGGGAAAGGGTTTTTCAACGTCTTTTCCCTCCATGCGAGAAAAACTGGAATTCCCTGCGTTCACCTTCCATTCTTGAACGCAGAAATTCACGAGCAGCGGTGAATTTCCAACCGTGAATTCCATTGTCACAGCACACTCGAGTTGATCAGTTTGGAAACAAGAATTTTAACATTGCTTCACTCTTTTTAGTTTATTCTTTTTTGCTTTTGAAACCGTCTTTTCATTGGCCTCGCTCACGCAGTTTACTGGTCTACGACTGAAGACTGCAGCGCATACAATACATAATGGAGTCTCCTAATGCCAGAATTCAGCACTAATTGCAGCTATAACGTAGTGATGTATTGATGCGACGGTCGGCCGCTTATGTAGAATTTTACGACTGCATGGTCGACGATTTTCTAAAATCTTATTGGTTCAAAGCTACTACTATTAATTACTATTAATTATCTGATGTCCGACATTCATCAATTTGGATATACCGAACAGCATAAACGTCCGCATTATAAATAACTTTCTATCCAAGGAAATATTCAGGTGTTCTGTGTCTACTGAACCACCCTGTATACAGGTGATACCGTATTAACCCTCTTCCGTCCTTCATTTTCCCAACTGAATTCGCCGTTTGCAGCCAAGTCGACACAATGGTAAAAATCAATGCAATAAAATTACAAATAATTAAATTTGAAAACTCTTTTATGCAAAACAAAGAAATTTACAATTAATAAAATGATATACGAGGCATGTTGCTTTTTTATATTTATCACATTTTTGTCCGAAAAATGTGTGAAATTGATACTAGGGAGGGACGAGGGTTAAACAGTGAACAAAGAAAGATTCAATGAAACACGCTGAAGGGAAGAAAAGCGCAAGAAGGTGGGAAGAAAGAGGGGCTATGATGGATTTCGAAAATTTCATCGTATTCCGTGGGGGTGCGCGCTCGTCTTTCCCGAACACCTCTTCCATTTCCTCTCGTGCTCTTTTCCTTTTTTCCTCCCTCACCCCGTTCACTGCCGCCCGTTCGACGAGTTTCCTCGCGACTCTCACCCCGTTTTACCCGGGCGATCGCAAATTTATTCCGTCGAGTAGGCGACGGCGTCGGGCGGAATCGCAGTACTTTATACTCGTCGAGAATCGATAGACAGCCGCGCACGGATATGGAAGCACTATATTTTCCCTCGTCGCACCTCCTGGCCGCTCTCGAAGGCCCTCTTGTCAATAAAGCGAGCACTTTCCTGGCACGGAGTTTCATTATTTCTTTGCAGCCGCGCGCACCGACGACGACGCCACCCCCAGACGCTCCGCTGGCTATCGCGCCACCCCCTCCGTGACCTTTCAAGGATAATGGGGAAGTTGGTTAGTATTTCGCTGACCCAGTGGCAATGGCGCGTAATAAACGAAGGGAAAGTAACGAAGGAAACAGGGTTGCGCCGGTGAACGAACCGGGGGTTGCACTTCCGCATCTGGAAACAACCATTGTCATTTGGAGCTATAGAAATGATTACAGTTTGTTTACGCGAATTACCGTCACTGATTCATATGTGTGTACAAATGTGGAGGACGGAAGGAGTTACAGGAATTGAAGACAAGGAGTATGATGTTTGGAATGTTTGAATGCGAGAAGGGGTGAATATGTTGGGGAAGTTGTTCTGGAGTGATAATGTGAGACTTGTGCTATTAGGTTGGTCGAACAACTGTTGCTGTAATTTTAGCACATTCAACTTCGTTACACACATTACGTGTTCTCACAGGTTAAAATAAGTTTCTGATCACGTGGTATATTTTAATTTTTTATATATACAGAGCGGTCGAATAATAAACAAAGAAATCGAGAGGTCAGTGTAAGCATACAAATTCTACTTTAGAGCTACTATAGCACAGTAGATTACTCATAAAATTGCCATCTAAATTCAAAATAGTCAACATTTCCTAGCTTTCTAAAATTTTCGAAAGGTTCTGAAATCGTCGAAAACCCTGCTTCAAAATTTCAACATTCAAACATTTTTTTGTCAAAATTATGCCCCAAATATATTACAAGACTATCATACATCTTATAAATAACAGCCAAAGCAGTTTCTGCATCGAATAGCAGAAATTTATAATTTAACACGGCGATTTGAACGCATCGATGGAACGGAGCAAACGAAAACGGTTCCGACGCAACTCACTCGAAACGCGTCGAGCTTCCTCCATCTTTCCTTTGACTCTCCATCTGCATTATTTCCAAACCATGAAGACGGGATGGTAAACCGCGGTTCGAAGAGGGAACGCATCAGAAACCACGAGAAAATGGAGTCTTCTTTGGTCGGAGTCGCGCCCTTGGCCGTAACGGCGTTTGAAAGGAGAAATCAAGCGGGGGGGGGGGGTGGAAAGTCAGGATTTTTCGAGACTGGTCCCAGCGTTTCACGGCCGCAGGGTAGATTGGCAAAGCAACTTTTGGAATCCTCTTGGCATCGTTGGGAAACGTTCTGGAGTAAAACGCGACTCGGCGACGACGGCGAAGAGGGAGAGAGAGAGGGTGGAAAGATTTAGAAGGTGGTTGGGGCGACTGAATCGGAATCAAAGGAGTCAAAAGAGCTTTTCCAGGCTTCTCCCTCGGCCGGCTAGATTGAACTTCTTTTCCGCTCAGGAGTTTTCCTATTACTCCGAATTTCCAGCCGCGGCAAAGCCACGGAGCGCGAACGCGACCGCGTACCACACCCTCACACCCACACCCCCCCCCACACACACATAGACACACGTAGGTTGCGTCGTATGAGTGTGCGTGCGAGTAAAGTTTACCAGGCCGTGTTACGGGGGTGGTTTACCGGGTTGCTGGTGGTCGTATCGCGAAAGAAATTTCTTTGCATCGGTGAACGCGAGCTGACGGCAGCGCGCTGAACCTGCACGCTCGCTTGCCAGCATTTAATTTGTTATAAATACTCTGGCGTTTTAATTAAAGATTCCATCGTGTTGAAACGATTGTTTCAATTTTCTCTTCTATTAATGCGCTATCGGGTTCGAGCTAGATACTTAAAACATCCTGCTCAAGGGAATTGGAGGGTCGAATGCTTAAATGATTTATTGTTCATTAAGGCGTCCGGTGGTATAAGGCTCCAACTATTATACATGGTAAACAATAAAAATATTATTATGGTCGATACAAATTGTTTTTGTTTGAAGATTGCGTGAAATTATTAAAAATCCTGAGCCTCTAATTGTGTCGTCTGGGTCGAAGCGCCACTACAGTAATCAGCATTGACATTGAAAATCATATCAGCGCTACAAACCACTGCAATGGACTCTCAGTATCCGATCGTAGTTGAATGGTTATAGTAGCTGTCTAAAAAAACTGTAAAGGTTATACCTTTTACTTGAGCCACATATGTTTTAGGACACTCTTTATCTTAGGTTTTGAGAGATTTATTTCTATTCTTTTGTGTTTGTTCTTTAACTCACGTTACTTTTTTTAACAAGTTGAGTGCCACAGTGGAAACTGCTATACCTAGTTGGACACCTTATAATGTGCTGCTTTTAATATAAATCATAAAGCAAACTATTTTTAACTGCGTGATCGTTTAAATTGTATTCCATATTATTATTGTCATGTTAATGTCTTTCCAGAACAGCATAAGAGTAATAGTCATTCAATTTAATTGAATCAGTGGATCCCGTCACGGGCGCTCCCCACGGCACTCAACATGCTAAATTATCGTGCATAGTCATGATACTGTGGTTACAAAAATTGTATAGCCATAATTGTATCATAACTGTTTAAAAATATATATCGTAAACAAAGTTTATGATCGTTTCACTGTTATGGATATGCTGCTCCTTCAGAACTAACAATATATAAAATACCATGCACATATAATGAATCCATAGACCTTCATTAATTTCGAACAGAAAAATATTCTCTGTGGCCGCACACTTTTGGCTGAAAATTAATAAATTGGTACTACTGAACTATTTCGGGAAATAAGCTGTCAATGTATAGTAGTTGTAAAATATATTTCGTGGGTTTAGTACTACAACTAGATAATTCAAACTTCAGTGATAAAACTAGGTACCTCACAATTTAATTAATTACAACTAATTAATAAGTGAAATTTTTGTAAAAATTGTTCTCAGAGATCCATTATTGTCTCTTTAACTAGATTTATTAAACAAACGATCTGTACAATACACTACAAAAAAAAAAAACAATAAATCAATTAACATGGTTATCTCAAAGTGATAAATTTTCAATTACCTAGTTATACTACTGGACCTACGATTTCTGTTTTTATACATTGTGGTACTTCTTGATGTCGCTCGCATTCTAAATTTTATGGCCGCCGTGTACTTACAATTAGTTTCTAGTTGAACGAAGCATTGTAAAACAATGCGTATACTATTTCGAAATTCTAGAATCGTGACTTCGAGGAAAGGAACCTGAAGAAGACTTGTAAAGGAAGCAGAAGCAGCAGCAGGACAGCTAGGAACGCGGCTTGTGATATTATGCAGGATAGGAAGGCAGGAAACGGTGTAACGTTGGCCGTAGACCCTGTATACGAGGGTGGAATATGCTTAACGTTAATTTGTACGATAAAGGAATTATTGATTTTTACTTAGGCAGCTCAGTCAAGGGTGAGAGAGGTCGGAGAGGGTGAGGAAACGTCGTTTTAAAGTGGAGGTACTAATGAGACTTTAACGCGACATTCAATTCCCTCTTTCACCTATTTTCGTCTTCATTATTTTTTAAACACTGTGATCCTCTGCGCAAACAACCACCTGTGTAACTTTGTTTAATTAAAATGTAGAAAGATTTCAGTTCAACGGCAATACTCACCTCTCTGTTTCTGTAGGAAACATTGAAGTCTATAAAGTAAGAGATATTCGGTGTTTTAAATTCATTAACGTAAGCGTGATCAATTATTCAATGTTTTGGATCTGATAGTAATGTTGATCATTTGTCTGGGTTTCAAATATTGCAAAAACTTGCGTTTCCTGTGTTAAGACTCTAATACTTATTTTTGCAAAATTATACTTACAATGAAATTATCGATTGTTAATCATATTTATAATTAATTCATTTCTGATAGATTCATCGTTAGTTAGAGTTCATTTATGTAACGATTATACATTCTTATTAATATTTATATATCGTCATGTTAGGCCAACGATGAATGAAGTCATAACTACATTTGCAATTAAACGATCCTAAAAATTGTCTAATAAGTGTATGTACAAAATATACAAATATTATTTCAAGAATTAAAACAACATAGGTATAAAATAAATCAAAATAAATATTACATATTATAATAAATAATTGACAAAAATTCAGTATTATTTTCATAATAACGATACACATAAAATTAACCGTAACCACTATCATTATCACTTATTTCGTTACGCATAAACAGCAACGGTCAGCTGTTCAGAAAATATTCAATTTCACCGTGAAGT
The DNA here is from genome assembly GCA_916610135.2 of Macropis europaea. Taxonomy (NCBI): domain Eukaryota; kingdom Metazoa; phylum Arthropoda; class Insecta; order Hymenoptera; family Melittidae; genus Macropis; species Macropis europaea. Next base: position 14,073,584 of record OU744345.1, on the reverse strand, counting down.
ATCTTAATCTAAGTCGGCGACCACACGAGAGCGTATTTCTTTCGGTTGTAAAAAATTGCGAGTCGTGTTATCGGCTTGTTAATTCCGATAAGCGTTCCTCTTCTTTATCGTCCGCCATTATGGCGAACGATAGTGACGCGAGAGGGCCACGGTAGCGGGAAACGAAGTACCGGGGGTTGAGAGATTAACGAAATAAATATGAAATCGTCTTGACCCGCTCGGCGTGTGCACGTTGTTTCACGCTCGACCTGATAACAAAGCGTTCGCCATTAATTACCGCGGTCTGAAATTATTTAACGACCTTTCCGAGCCGACGTCGACACGCAAACCACCCTCACACTACCGGCAATTGATCCAACTAATTCTCAGACGGTCTATCAGTTTATGAAACTTTTTAAATTATAATAATGAAGAAATAAACGTACTGTGTAAATTCTTCGATAGACCTAGACAGAAATTAATTCTTTGACGGTTTTAGGTAATTATGATGTAGAGGAAACGGAATTTGTTTTACAAGGAGTGAGGTTCCTAACGTGATCACTATGAAGAATTTCTAGTTTCTGCGTTACATACAAAATTGTTGAATGCAATAGATTTTTATAATTTAAAAGTTTTGACGTGTAATTTAGAATATTTATAGGTACACAGATCTAGGTGAAATTCTTATCGAGTTCAGAGAAATTACGAAATTTTTATTTTGAACAACTTCTAATGTCTGTGTTATATAAAGAATTGTCGAATGCAGTAGATGTTTAAAATTTGGGAGTTCAGATGTATAATTTAGAGGTGTTTTAAGGTGATAACGTTAGGTGATTTACATTGTGTAATAACAAGGTGTATTGACGCTGTCATCTTACTTTTCTGTTCTACTGTATGTCTTCCTAAATCTATTTCTTTCCATAGCCAGAAATGATGATTTACATAAGAATAATATAGGATAAATAATACGTCTACAATTACACGATAAGCACTGGTATAAAATTGCTAAAATAAATTTTTTGAGCAGTTTTTAAAATTATAGAATTATACCAGGGATCATTATGATGATCAACTGAAAATACGTATGTTGTAATTCAATATCAGCAAATTTTTGCGGATATACGGTTATATCTAATGCTAAATAATAGTTTACAAATAAACATTATATTCGTCCATATTCGATAACTAATACATTTAAATTTATTTCGTTTAAAAAATTGCGCTCGAATAAAATTCGATTAAAAAATTTCCCTTGAAGAAACCCTGGTTATACAATAATTAAAAGTACTCACCCCATGAATAAATTTCATTCAAAATACTTCAAGCAATACCTGTACAATGAAAATTAATCATTCCTCAAACGTTTCCAAAATAATCAAGTCCGGTAACCCAACACTCCGAATTATCCGTTTCACTTTATCCGTGATCTACTCGATTTCACCCGCAACCAAAGAATAATTATACCCCGGCGAACCGAATTTCGATCGTTTTCAATTATACGAAAAACTGGTCGCAGCCCGAATTAATTAGCTCTAAATAATAATAAACGTCGTGGACAGGATGCGGTGGTCGGAATGAACAACACGAACGAGTCTCGCGCGCCTACATTTTTTCTTTTTTCGATGCTAATAGCGAGACCGGTGACTTGTGTCTCGCACAAAACAGTTGCACCCTCGTTACCCCGTATCGCATTTCCGTCTATCGCGGTGCAATCAGCGACGACCCAAATTAATTTGTCCGCGTCGGACGTATAATTAGATGCTCGTACCGTAGACACGCATTCGATTCATTAAGTCGATCGTAGCGTCGGGTAGGGCGACCCGCGCGGATATCCACCATTATACTCGTATTATCGAGTTTATTCGAGGCTCGTGGAGGGAAAAAGGACGACAGAAGGAGAGAGGACGACGTCCAGACGTAAAATTCCACCCACTCGTCACGCCCTGACGAATAACACGAGATGCAGGACGATAACGTTTTAACTGCCAGCTAACACACTACGCGACCGTGGATTATCGGGGCCTTATCGGCCGACATTACGGCCCTGGACGTGGAGAAAACGAATGGCCCACCCTGCCATAATGCGTTCCCCTCCTATCTGTGTGTACATATACGTAATGTAGATTAGGATAACGAAAGCAACGTCGTAAGGTTCCAACGGGTCGTCGACGGTTCTTCAACCCCCGAACGCCGCGTGTTCTCTATTGCTGACCGTTCCTGTCTTTTTTTCTTGGTTTATTCAGATGTACGAGAAATGAAAAGAATGTTGAAATGGTACTGTAATTTTGTGTATTTTTGGGGATGATTTATACTGTATTTTGATACTTAACCATGTATGTACATTGTGCCTTGAGTTATATATTAATCTATACACTTATCATGCAAAACACTGTGATTTTTTTCACTTCTTTTTGATTGTTCAGTCATTTTAATAGATATACATTATTGCATGTTGCTATCTGAATAATCAGGGAGGATATGGTAAATATTCTTTGGGAATACTTAATAGTTTGAAGCGATGCACGATTTGTTGGACATATTCATTTTTTTCAATATGGTTTAGGTTCTTTAAATTATATGGGCACCTTGATTTTTGTTGTAAAACGATATATGTCCATTTTTAGGTATAGTGGCATGCAGAAGTTTCTGCAGACTCGAGTTCAAAACTTTGATTTAAAAGAACTTATAACAAATTTATAGTTCTAAATTGTGTACGTACGAATAATAGGAAGTATCATATTTTTACTTTGCATTTTAGTATATTTTAATGTTATGTTACTGAAAGTTAGTTGCAATTTTCGTCTCAAGGTGGACCGAAAAAATTGATTGACCAGAAACTGTTGCATACTATTGTAGTCACGGACCATAAACAAAGCTAAATACAAGTGTGTGATTTTTGGATGACACTGATGTGTCATTGACTCCAGAAATTCGTTCTTAACATAAGAATTAACTTATGACGACGATCATAAGTCTAAATCTACAGATCACTTATCACCATCTCTAAAATTTGATTTTACTAATTGTCATCCACATTTCAAGCTAACTTTCATACGTAAGGTGCTAGAGAAAAATTCCTGCATTCACTTTTCAAGCACAACAATTGATGAAAAATGCTCTGAAATCTTCTAAACAAACTTAAATGTCAAAATCTGCATTTACAAAAAATTGTACCTTTCCTCAGCCTCGGGCTTGTTGAATTTAATTGTCCTACTTCAAAATTAACACGTTCACTGTTCCTTGATTCACGTACGATTCAGAATAACTTTTATGCAGGCCAATATACAAAAACGTAGCTACATGCAGCAATTCAAAAATATGACATTAACAGGAGTCACAAACTAAGGACAAGCAAAAAACAAATTCCACAGCATTTATCATAGAAAGCTGTGCTTTTAAACCAGGACAGAGAACAATGTTTACACGAGCCAACACACATAGCTACATACAATAATTGAAAAATGTTAACACGAGTCACAAATTAAGAACAAGCAAAAAACAAATTTCAAAGTATTTATCCTACAAAGCTGTCTTTCGAACGAAGGTCAGGAGATACTAAACGTCTCAATACTCTTTCCAAATTTTGTAACTGAGCAGTCATGTTACCAGAATTATTACAATTGCTCGTCTAACACGGAGGTTTAATATTTTGTTCCAGGTAAGACGGGATCGATCGACCGTCCCGAGACTGGACCACTCCGCGAGTTCGCCAATTTCGCGGAGTTCGGCAACTTCAGCGGATCCTCGAGGCTCGGGGCTGGTGACCTTGACTTCCCGCCAGCTAAGAGGTTTACCTTGGTAAACCCCCGGTATCACCAGATACCACTCGGGGTCTCGGTCGAGGGATTAAGACAGGGTTGTCGAGGGAGACGACAGAGGGCTGCTGGAATCGGCGCGAGCCAGACGCCGCGGAAAAGAAAGGGAAAAGAGACTGTAACCGTACGACCGTATAATTGATCGAGTCTAATGAGTTAAAGGGGATGCCACGGTATATCGGGGGCGTTGAAATTAAAGAATTCTGGGTCATGAAGGCGACAACCGGCGGGACAGAGAAAGTGCGGAAACTTAGGTACTTACTCTCCTCCGGCTTCGTCTGTTCCTTCCACCCCTCGCCAGCCGGCCACGAGGGCGCTGATTGTAAATTAGTTAAAGGAGATGCTTCATTAGAATCAGCTGACTTTTCAGTTTTCCCCGTACCCTGGCCTTTCGAGTGTCTTGTGAATGTTGTTAGACTGTCGCGTATATCGGGCTGAGTTATAAATAATTTCCGATTCGCCTTCTTAAATCGATTGGTTAATATTAGAGGTATAAAATGTAACTAGGTGACAGCGTTGTAGGAAGCAAGAGAGAAAGCGGAAGGCTGCCTCGTGTGTTAAGTTGTGTATAATTAAACCACTTTGTTAGTTTTTTTTATTGATCAACTTTTCTGCTCCTTATATTTTCACACTGCTTTATTTCAGAGGACAAATTTCAGCCGTTAATTAAAGGATCATTATTGTCTAACTTGTACTACATGTCTGAATCTCAAGGATGCTTAACCTTTGGTATGAACTGAAATGATTAATTTAGGTGAACCGTTCGAGTGTTTAGGAAGGATAATAGTTATTATGTGTTGTAATTTATTTACGACTCAATCCACTAAAATGTCGTTTTTGAAACATTTTATTACGCTTTAGGATAATGAGATGTTAAGTACTGTTTAATAGTGTAATGCTTCATAATGTAGACATATGGGAGCATTAACCTTTTGCACTATAATATTTTTCGTACCTTGTTCTTAGCCTACTCATATTTTATTTCTTCTTGCGTTCATATCTAGCCTGAGGTATACAAAAATGTCTTACACTTATTTTTTACTTTTACATAAAATTTTTCAAACCAATTTCTGACTGGCCTTTCAGAGATGGTTCCTTTCCTCAGTCGATGATTTAGTCGCCTAGCCGATTCAACTGCCCTAACTCCACCTTTGTACTCATTAAACATAATTGTCCAAATCTGGCACGGATCCATGTTTCCAAAAATCCACCACCAGAACATTTTTATCGCTTCGAAGCTCTCTGAGTTTCTCTTAAATACTGAAGAATGATGCTCCTCGATACCAGTATGTACCAGTCCGAACAATCTACATTCTATACCTACCATAAACCAAGCAAACATTGCACTACCTGCAATTTCCTACATACACCCAAGCCAATGCATACAAGCTATAATAACAATCACCCTGTACGCTTCACCCGCTAATCACGTTGATTGCAATCGTTCGGATGCTTCCTCAGCGTCTGTCTCGGGGTGGAGCGAGTTCCCGAAAAAAAAAAAAAAAAAAAAGAAATGTAGTCCGTCCGTCGGATCCGGCGCAATCTCATTCCATCTGTACGATATTACTTTTCGTTTCGCGGGCGAAACACGGCATCTCGAGAACAGTGCCTCGGCTTTTCAATTTGCCGTGGAAAGATGGGGGCCGCGAAGGTGGAGAGAAGCGTCGCGGAAGAAAGAGGTGTGGCGTCGTCAGCAGAGAAAGGGGTGGGAAGAGGGGAGGAGGGCGAGCAAGAAAAGAAAGCCGCGAGCACACGAGAGAGCCGGTGGTGTCTTCCACATCCCCCAGGGAAATTATTGACAGTCAGCGAGGAAATGACGTCGTAAATACCATGTCGGCCCGGAGAACCCTCCCCGCCGCGGCCTCCTTCTGCCGGCGCCACCTTCTTGCGCTTCTTCCCGCGTAATCCTCCGCTTCTCTCTCCATCCTTTGTTTCCTTCGCGCCTACGTGTATCTCGCAGACAGCGCGGCCTCCAATTGATTCGATACGTCGGTTTTTCCGCTGAAGGGATTTTTTTACCGAGACTAACGAGGCGAACGTGCTCCGGCCACGACTTTCGGGGGTAACAGGCTGAAGCCCCGATCGCGTCGAAGTGGATGAGCTTCGATGCGGAGGGACTGATGTTTATGAGATTCTGTCCTGGCAAATTTTTATGCAGATAATGAGGATGGTTTTTTTTTTAGTAGATAATACAAATTGTAATCATTTTGTTGTTATGCGACGTTGTTGCAGAGAGAATTGATGTATGCATCACAATGTTTTATAAAATTGAAGGTGAAAGATTTGGAGTAGAGCTGTTAATACTCGAGTACCCAGGAAATATCCGTGTAGACGGGAATTATCCGGGTATGCCTGTACTATTACCCAGGTACCAGATACAAAACTTCTTTCTTTATTTATAAATGTGTACTTTGTTATGTGCACGAACAGGTATAAGAAATACAAAAGTTTTCTTTCATGTATATATTAATAATTTTTTTAATTTTAATTAAAAGTATCTCGGGTATTTGAGTACCTGAATACCCGGGACTCTCGGTTCGTATCGATAGCCCTAGTTTAGAGTATTCGATGGTAGGAATACACCCAACACACTTCTTATTCTCTGCTTGGTATTGGAATTAGTAGTTACATGATTTATAATCGCAGGGGTTGTTAATGTTTTTGGTACAGGACGTCAACTGGAAACTGTTAATCGCTAAGGTGACTATGGTTGAGTATCTTCATTCATTTGTATTGCTATGTTTACACTTCTGTTTGAGTAAATACTTTTCTGGGAATATAGAAACTAGTAAAAAATGAAATCTTAGGGGGTTGAAGAACTGATCGCTTTCGACCAATCCACCACTGTTAGTACTTTATCATGCCCTATATAGTAATAAAAATAAAATTGTTTTCATTTGATTTCGCATTTCGTATTTTTGTTTGAACTTTAAGACTTTGAATACCGCGACATTCATGTCTGGATGACAGATACATTCAATCATTCTTTATTTGATCATGTAAAGTATTAAAGATATACCTAATCGGCTCTAATAGAAGCAGCAAAAAAATTATGAATGTTACTAACATTGTTGATTAAAAGAGGTAGAATTCATGGTTACATTTATTTTGTATAAAAATTGAGGAAGTTTGTCATTTTCAGCTAATGGAGCGTGGCACTCAAAGTGTTAATAATGCATTTGTGCATCCACGATTATATAAAATTTTCATTTCATTTTTAACCACGGAATTCGTTGGCTTTGACCGGAAACCTATAACACATTCTGCATAATACTTGCCTTCTGTGAATGCGTTTTTAAATCCTAATGAAACTGACTGCAACACAAAAACCTGGAGTAGCTCTGCAAAATCGAGTCGTGAGAATTTTAAAAGTGTCAAAATGAAGTCATTTAGAAAATGACAGAGAAATCCAATAGTAGCAGGGAAAAAAATCATAGACTTGTCCGGCAATGAAAAACACAATCCACTAATTATATTCTTCTTTGAACACCTCTGCGATTCGTTTACGAAGCTTTTAGTTCTCCAATCTGCAGCGTTTCGCGTTTTATGCTCGTGCTAGCTGTTAACCATTTATGGTTGTCGCTGCGCGAAGAAAGGCCGAGCGGAAGAGAAAAGAGGCAGCGTGGAAATATTAAAAATAAAACCGCGGACGTTCATGCGACATTGTACGCTGAGCTTCTCCTCGTCAACGAGTTATCCGTGGCTCCTTTCAGCGACAGTCGTTACCGTTGTTGTTGAAGAAGCAACGTTTTTCATGCTGTCCTTTCCGCTTCTTAGCGCTCGCGATTACGTAGCTCGGTACTTAGCCTTCTTTTTTTTTCATTTTCATGTTGCCCCGCCTCTTTCTCTTTTTGTTTCGACTGCAAACGTAACCGCTTTCGAAAAGATGTCGGAACGCCGCTGCGTTTCTTCCTCATCAGCGGGCGGACACTGGAAAAGCAGAGGACTCATTATTTTTTGCGGAAGCGCCGTCATTTTCCGGCGAGACGTTTAAGGTTGAAACACGGCTCTCCTCTCCTGGACAGATTTTAAGATATATTTTCTGCACGAACTACCCACGTTTCGGGAACCGAAAAGATGAAACGAACCTTCTCCTATTTAGACAGAAGTTATTCTGTGAAACTCGTGAAGTATGAATTGCAACTTCGCAGCGCTGCAATTATGTTACTCGTGCAGACTCACGGAATATTCGTGTGAAAGGAAGTTTTCTTTGATGCATCCTAAAGGTCATCGCGATGACGCGCATGAAATGACGTTCTTCAAGAAAATTTCAAAAGATAGTATTTTAATTAGAGGCATTATATTTTAGTAATTAATTTACTTATTTCGTTTCTGCAGTCTTGCAACGATGTTGTAGCTTTGTTGCTTCATTTCGATGAAAATTAATTATTTTATGCGCTGAAAACTCTACGTATATCGAAAGATTCTGGTTTTACAAAAACGAAATTTCACATGCAGCAACCTAATATTCTTGCAGGGACTTCGATTTTTGTTAAATGTTGCCAATTATAAATATTATTCATTTTTTCGATTTGATTTACTCGACCTACAATGTAGATTTTTGGTATGAATGCAAAAAATTATGTTTACTTCAATAATGATTTTATGTGATTCCAAATACGAAATGATTGCTTTAAAAATATTTAGGTGGACTTTTTATATTTTACTATTGAAATATAATTTTGTATCATGATTGTTTTAATTTAGCCTGCACGTGACAAAGACACTGTTGCACCTATGATTCCATATAAACAATTTATTTATACGTATGTACCTTTAATAACTTATGAAGACATCAAGAATTTGTATACTTTCCACCTACAAATTGGTATAACGTTGCTTCGAAATTAATATAAATAATATTAATGTGATTAAAATCGAACTACACCGTTCATTTGATATTTCAACGTATATGTATGAATGTACTGTTTTTTAACATCAAACTGCATTTTCTTATGCAAATTTTGATCTAAAAAGGAACCAAACATAATTAAAAATAATCCAAATTAGTCACGGATGTACACATACTTTCTATACACTTTTGCGACTCTTACTGTCTTATTGTGATTGCAACAAACTTGTTGCAATCCATCTTCAACAAAATTAATGGAACCATTCTTCCATGAGACTTTCTGTAAAATTCAATGAAAGAACATTTCTCATGGCCATAAAACACAATGAAGCATTATTCAGGTCACAAAAAAATAATGTTCTCGTCTGTCAGCGAGTTAGTCAGCCAATGAAAGCTTTTTCACCGCGAGCTGGTCGCCGGAGTTTACAAAATGCCCGCTTTAACGAAGAGAAGCTCGGTGTAAGTTTAACGAAGGGGCACATTACAAGGATGGGGGACGAAAGTATTTTAACAGCTGAAATGTTGTATTCCATGTTTTGCCGTGCGTCGTTTAAACGAGGATCCGCCTAAAGAAGCAAACAATAAAGACCTCCCTCTCTCTCTTTTTCTTGTTCCACGGTTTCTCGTAGTCGCTCATCGTTATGAGCGTTTTAACGCTTTTTACTGCCCCGCCAGACCCTCTCGCACCGCTTTCGCGAAAAGTTTCAACGTTCGCGTGACGTAAAACGATTTCGTGGAAGTGTGTTACCGAAGTAATTAATGGGATGCGCTGACCAGACAAGAACAGGCAGTAAACCGTTAAAAAAGTTAAAGGATAGCTCGTGGGCCTCGAAATACTTCGACTAAAGATGTTCAAAGATCTCTGTCAAGATTCTGATCCCTTCCTCCTGTCCCGTGTCTTGAAATTTAGAATATTCCACTTTATTTTTTTTCCGAAGCTAACACTAGTGTGGTGTTTTCTAAAAATATTCCACTTTATTTTTTTTTTATGAAGTTAACACTAGTGTAGTGTTTTTTCAAAATATTCCACTTTATTCTTTTTTATGAAATTAACACTAGGAAGGTGTTTTTTATTGGGATGTCTTTACCTTCTTAAAAGAAATGGCACGCGGGATATACGGAATTCGTATTCTAAATTCATCAAATTCGCTGAAACGTCGCAAACAATATTTTTAATAATAAACCGAAAAGATTTTCTCATTAAAGCATCTGAAAATTACTTAAGAATTGTCAGAAGTACCAGAAAACAGAATACAAGTATATCTACTTTTAAAGAAAAAATAATAGAAAACACGGACCTCATTTATAATCTTTGAACCGGTACGAATTCCTCGAACGACCTAATATTTCTTATATGCGACGGAATTTTGCAATAAACAAATGTAACGGATGAAACAAAAGTAGTGCGAAACTCGTTGATACTCCGTGGCGTGGTAAGTCACGCGGTGCGAGCGTAATCCACGAAAAGAACGAGCGTGTTCGTGGAAAACAGAAAGCCGCGGCGCCGTTAGAATAGCCGCGCGTAAAAAGGCCGAAACTCGTTGTCGTAATGTTTTCACCGGGAATATTGCAACTGATGCCCTCCCATACCCCCTTCTATCCCTCTGGTTCCCCGTTATCCCGAGTTTCTCCGCCACGCGGCGTAGAACGAACACATTATTCGCGGAAACGATCCTTCCTTTCGCCTTGCGGCCACGAAGAAAGGGGGTAGCTCCCTCTCTCCCTCTCTCTCTCTTCTTCTCTTCCTGGCGGCAGCAAAAAATGTGGCTCGGAGAAGACGCGACGGAACGAACAGGGAGAAGATTACGGGCAGACGATGGCGGAACGAGGACAGGGATATATCTCTCCTAGCAAGGATGAAAGTGGAGTACGAAAAAGGAGGATAGAGGGCTGGAGAGAGGGAGAATGGGAGCGAGCCGCGAGATCCGTCGGCTAAGGGTAGTTATTATAATAAATTTGTCGGGGGTTTAAGAAGCGGAAACAATTCAAAACTGCGAGTGACTCTAAGGATGTGCTTATCGTTGCTTTTATTCAAATGGGAGTGGAAGGCGACGAGCTGCGCCGGATGGGAGCTGCATCTTCGACTCCCTTTTTCTGTCTCCCTTTTCTCTCTCTGCTTCTGAGCTTGTTTCTGTTCGTTTCCTCCCTACAGTTGATAAATAAGATAGGAAAAAGTATCTTGGAAGTGAAGGGTATAGTTATACCCGCGGAGAAGAAATTAACCTTCGACCGGTGGGATGGGAACCAGAGATGATTGTGTGTAAACGGTATGTTTGATTGGATGTTGGACTTAGGGGAGGCTAGGGTCCTGAATCTTGAAACATAGGTAATTTTTCGGAATTATTAAAACAAAAACAAATGATTTAATGAGGGTTTTGGCATTTTATTAAGGATGTGTTAAACTGTAGAAGTTTATATATGTCTCTTTTAATTGGACATTGTAGATGATACTGAAGGGTCGTTGAAATCGAGGGCTCAGAAAAGTCACCTAAAACGATGGGTTGTTTAACTCCTAAACTGAGTTGGTCTGGTGCGAAGAAACACTGTCGGATTATCAAGGGGTGTAAAATTTCGGAGGCGTCTAACCTTTAAAACTCACAAGAAAAAAAAGATTTATAATAAAATGGCGATACTTCAATTTTAAAATCATATTCACTCTATCTGTTCCTTCTTTTCAACCTCTTGAAGTTCCAATCTTTTAAATTTCAAAAGATCCATTTAAATACGTATTCTTAAAAGGTTAGATATTCGAAAAATAAAACAAACGAATCGACTTTTTGACATTTTTAGATTACAACCTCTCCTTCACTATTTAAAATGTTAGCAATGTTGTATTTAGTTTTCTGATACAGTTTAGAGCATTTCTTTATAGCTTCAGTACTTATGGAAGCACCGATAATTTGCATACTTTCTTGCCCTACCCCCTAAATTTGTATGACCTGCTTTCCAAACTAATGTAACTAAGCTGAATATAATAAAAAACGAACTACATCGTTTATTTTACATTGTAACATGTCCACTTGAATGTAACATACGCAAAAAAAAAACAGAAGGTAATATTCACCCCATTGAAAAGCTCAGGGAGTGATTTCGTAATTAAACTGAGTCAGAATCTTCGTTAAATATTTTTTCGACTCGTTTGTTGTCTTACATTTTCTGCTAACCCTAATCAACAAACTCAACTAAACAATTCTTCCAGGAGTTCTTCTGCAAACTTCACCTAAAAAACAATTCTCATAGTTATAAAATATAATGAGACATTATGGTTATGATTATTGTCAGTAAGTTGGTCAGCCAACGAACGATTTTTTAACATCGTGAGCAGTTCGTCAAGGTTTACAAAATGGGACAATTGGGACAAATAACACAAAATAGTATTTATCCATTAACACGTTTACGGTTTCATATTCAGTTTTTTAATACACTTTGAATCGAAAACCAGAAAGCACAGTTCTGGTTGACTGCTGACGCATCGTTTACACTGCTTCTACAGTTTAACCAAATACTAAAGCGCACGGCACATTAAAATCTCCACGAAGAATCCTGAAACTGTCCAGACGAAGATATCATTACCGAAGTCACTCGAGCACCGTGTAATTTGATCGTATCAAAAACTTCGAAAATTAATTCGCGTCTGCGCAGTTAAATCTGCGCGGAAGTAGCGGTGATAGCGGCTGCACGTGCGATACGCGCTGTCGGAGGCTCGTATTTTTCAGTGTCGCGTTAATGGTGCGCTCACGTGAGAATAAGGGCCAATGAAACGCGGGACATTAAAATTTAAGGATTCTGACACGAGATCCAAGGAGAGAAAGGGCCATGAACGAGTCATCCCCGAGGACCACCCTGATCACGACCCTGTTTACGAGGTTGTTCGGTCATTAACAAGCACCGGGAAGGGGAAGGGCTCGCGAGGGTGGCTGGACGAGATAAAAACGGGCCGTTTTACCGGAAAGGAAAGGGGAGAGCAAAAATCGTAACGAGGAACGAGTTCGCGGACAGTCGAATCGGCCTGGCCGGCCAAAATTCAAGGCCCTCTGCCTTTTATCTTTTTCGGTGCGGCTGATATAGTTTAGGGCTGCAATAAAGGTGGGGCCCTGGCCACTTCGATTTACGGCTTAATTAAACGCACCAAGTCCCGAGACACCACGAAAAATCGTCGAAATGCCGGTGGTTTCTTAAAGTTCCTTAAATACGAGCCTCCAGTTGCCAAGCACCGGATCGTTTATGGCCTTTCAGCGTGCATTCCTTTTTCGTCGGCTCGATAAATGTTTCTCTCGTTCTGGCTACCCACTGGCGGAAAGGATTTTTCTTCCACGTTTTTCTTTTTTTTGTTTGTTTTTTTTTCTCAATAACCAGTCGAAGCATCCGGCTGAATGTATTCGATGAAATCGTGCCAGATGCTGAGTTCTCGTCGCGCGGATTTTTCGTATTTCGCGTCAGGAGGTAACAATCGTTTGTTTAGCCCGTTCTTTTTTTCAGCCGGCGACGGATTCGTCCGATTTTACTCGATTTTTAATGGCCCTCTCATGTTTTACGAGGGTCGTGTATCTCGCCGACGGCTGTAAAATAAATTGCTAATTCGGCGAAATTGCACTCGAAATTATTCCGCGATTAACATAGCACGTGCGAATTTTTCGAACATTGGGAGTTGATGAATGTCGCTAATTAATTGGATCACGCTGATGCTTCTGTACCACGGTTACGTTTTAATAATGATTGTGTGCTGTTCTTTATTGTGCTTTTTTTTAATCGTTTTGACGAGGGTCTTGAGCATACACGCATGTACACGGTGCCCATAAACGAGCGAACATTGTCTTTAAATCAAATGAGCAGTATGATTGTTGTTATTATTACCACTGAAATAGAGGGTTTTATTTTCTTCGTTACTTTTAATGATACGAGAAGATGTTCCACGAAATATCTCATTATTCATTTTTAAGGTAATTTCTTTTTTTTAGTTTCGAAAGTCAGCAATATTGTTTACAGTAATGGCATATTTTTACTATCATGCTGTTGAAACTGAAATTTAACCTCAAGCATGTTAATCTTCAGGTGATCTTGAGCAATGCAATCAAAACAATTAAACGATCACAGAAAGGTGAAATTTATAAAATTTATTTAACACTGGAACTACCAAGGCAGTCAAAATGACTGGTTTGCAATTTTACTATGCACAATTTATTTTTCACGACTATCATGTTTACTTTGAATTGACGCTGAATAAAGCTACAGAAACATATAAATATGATTATTTATTAATGTTCCCTAGAATTACGTATTTTTCCTAAAACACGTCAGTTTGATCGCTTTCATGAAATAGGTGCACGTTAGTCATCGGTAGATCTAATATTAAAAAATGTATATTTTCATAAACGTGCATAGTGTAATTATCAGCTTTAAACGACGCCTATAAAGTGACACAATCGTAGAAATACGTATCTTCGTGTCCAGAAATTGGATTACTTTGTTCGAAGACACTCTGTATATACGGATGTTTACGTACGTACACACAGTGGCATGTTTCGCTGTGGGTTTTTCGTATTATCCCGGGCGACATAATATGGGGGTTTATCTGGTGGAATCATGGTAGCTTAGCGGGGTCGTTTGTTCCCTCGCAGACCGCTGCCTCCTCGAAGGCAAATCCTCCTTGCTGAAGACAACGTCGCAGACCCTTGGACCTCCGGGCCACGTATATTCCACCCCCGTGTATACGTCTCCAATTTCTCGTTCCACCCTTCTCGAGGATCCTGAGACGATGCAGCCGGATTTCGCGTGTCCTTCCAGCAACTTGACAAGACCGGCGAGTCCTCGGGGTCATAGTGAAAATATTACCTCCGGCCGACGAAAGAATGAGCCCTCGTCGGGACGGCTCGCACACCAATGAAACAGAACAGGGGAATGAAAATTCCCGTGCCATCTCGGGGGATACAATATGCATGATATTTTGAGTTAATCTTGCGACGTTTCAGTTTTGCGGCTCGTGTTCTGTTACTTGCGGAATCAAAACTGTAATTAGTTATAGAATAACTCCAGTTATAACTATGTTTCCTATAAAAATGAAAATTTTAGTTTGGAATGTAAAATACATAGCGATGTGAAGTTAGGTACGCCGTGTTGGTAAATTAGGTGTTACAAATGATGATTTTAGTTTGTAAATGACGCAGGATGACCAATGTTTAAATGACCCGTTCTCAGATAATCGAGATTCTAGTGTATACTCTTGATTATTCGAACTAATTGGGAAACTGATGAATTTTTTGGATAATCGAATTACTGTATTTTTTTGTGACAAATGCTGTTTGCAGTACAGTCGTGTTCTCCTCTCAAAGGAGGGGTGTCAAAATTCAAGGTGTTAATTCTTAGAAAAAGAAAAAAAATCATACTTAGTTCTGGACATTTTATAGAACTCCCGCGGATTTATAAGAATATTTTATTTTCCATTGCTCAATAATGCACCAATGTGTAAATGTTCTTTGCAATTCGTCCGTTCAGTAAGTTTTTGCGTACAGATTTATAGAATTAGCACAAACATTGTATCATCTTTTATAACATCTTTTAAATTTAAGTTCTTGAGTATCGTCAAGATGCAAGCAAGTGGTTCAAGAAGGACGGGGAAAAGTTTCGTTGAACAGGCAAACAGAAAGCACAATACCTTTGAATGACAGCACGATCGTAGAAAGGAGTTCGAAGGGAAATATTGGGGGGTAGAATTGCGCGTACGCAAGTTAGCAGGGATGGCCCTCGGGGGAAGATGGCTGGTGTTATTGATTCTAATGATATTTTCGCGCCAAGGGCGACAGTAGGGTGTAATTGATATCCCATAAGACGTGAGATACATTTATGGGTTTACTTCTGTTTTATTTTTCCTGTAGAAGCATGAATTTGAATAATTCTACGGAATTCACACAAAATAAACAATACATTTCTTTAGATTATTTTAACACGTTGAATGCTGAAGGGGTCACTGATGACCGGCACTTCAAATTTAATCTAATTAAATAATTATTGATCGTCAAAAATTCTGATCAAACTTCATACTGAAACAATAATGTAGGAACAGAAGAATACGATTGAGTACTTAGATTTTTTTTTTCTTTACGATTTGTGTAACAAATTGTATATTATGTTATGTCTGATCAGGCACGGCTGTTTTCACTGTGACTCTCAATGTGTTAATATCATTGAGTTTACTACTTATTATGAATTTGTTTATAATAGACTTTTACATTATTCTCTTATACTTATGTACTGTTTACTTACTCGATGAACGTAAACATTGATTGACCCACATGCGGCTCAAAGAGTTGCGAACGAGTTAATATTTAATTCACGAAACACCCAAGCCAGCTTAAAAACAGTTAATCTACAATAAATTTCCATTTCAGTTTTTCAATATCAATACGAGAAACTTGTAACTGTCAGTAATAATATGAAACTAGCTACAAAAAAACTTTATATTCTGTGCTGTATGCATCAATTTTAATTTCGTTAAATATCTACTCACCCCTAAAAGAAATTAAGTAACACTGATTGTATAAGAGTACTGTAAAATAAAAAGTGTGTCATCAAATATGTAACAAGTCAGTACGTAAGTAATTAAATAACATGTGAACAAACTTTATATGGCGTAGACTAACAATAAAACAGAAGCTAAGAACTTACAATTAGATAAATCAGAGATTGGAGTATTATACTGTTGTGTTTTCTGACCACCAACAGTTTAGTATAATTCGCTTGGATTAATCAAGGAACTGTATATTAAAATTCTACAATAAACTTTAATAAAACATGCAGAATGTGTCACAGCGGAGGAACCTCCCAGTGACAATATGTTTTTTTTTAAACTACCCAAGTTATTGTGAACGTGACAACGTAAAAACAATATGGGTCTCTGCTCGACTCAAGTGGCCCAGAGTTGTAACCATTCTGGTACCCATGTCTCCATTCAACAATATTTATATACTGCTGTCTATGTACATACACCCGTCCCTCAAGTTACGCGAATATCCGTTCCACGTGGATTTGATTCACGCGAATAAAAATCGTGTAAATTGAATCTGTCAGTATAAAAGGAAAAATATTGGAAATAAAAGCTAGTAAAAGTTTGAGAAATACATGTGTACATATTTATTTCACACAACTTAACAAAAAAATAAGTAAGACATTTCAGAAAACAGAAGTATGTAAGTTTTATTCGATGTCACTATCGCTACTGTAATTCAAAACAATAAGCCTTTTCTTTTTAATTGGCATAAACTCATCATCTTCATCGCTTCAAATATTTGGAAGTTCGTCTTCATTTTCATTGTGAATGTAAATTTTTAAAGTTTCTTCCTGCGTCACGCGTTCCGCCAACCAATCTCACACTACTGACTGTATAAAACTGTCAATTTTGAAACTTATAGGAAAATATGTATGTATATACATATCTGACCGCGTAAAATAAGATCGCGTAAATCAATTCCGCGTATAAAAAGTTCCGCGTAAATTGAGGTAAATTTGCCGCGTAAAACAAATACTCGCGTAAAAAAAGTGCCGCGTAAATTGAGGGACGGGTGTATTTGAGAAGCCCAAGTATTTTATCGGAAGACCAAAAACTGCTATCGAGAGCTGTATGCTGATTTTCATGTACAATTTCTCAGACATCCTCTCTGTTCCGTTTCCGTCTCGAAAATATTGCGAAATGGGTGTTCATCACGGATGTGACGCACGCATTAAGCCTCGACGCGGCAACGTTCTTCGGTATCATCGGTATAATAAGTTTCTTTGACGGGGTAAATTGTACCTTCAGTTTCAGCGTGGAAAATAGAGCCATACGTCTTCGGAGCGTGGGTAATGGGGTAATGGTATATGTATATAACGAACGGCATTCCGCTCGGAAGGAAATAAAGAGCCGCGTATCCGAACAGATTATCCGCCGCTGTAAAATATTGAATTTTCTCGTCGCGGCTCGGCCACGGAAAGCTCTTGCTTGTCCTCCCCCCGCTCGATTTAATGGGCGCAATTCAATTGTCTGGCCGCGGATCGAATAAACAAGTCCAACGAGCATTAAATAACCGGGCCCTATTTGGCGTCGCGAATTGTCGCTACCAAGTTAGGAACGATACACAAGGTTGCGCCGCCCGGCGCGTACGACGAATAACGAATGTTCCCAAACAGATTCGCGATTGTTGCATTCGAACACGGGATCACAGATTGATTTTTCTTGCATCGATTCGCATCGATGCATAAGGAGCAGGCCATCCCGCGAGTAAATTGTTCAATGAAAAATTCCATGCCTGATGCAGCGCATATTGTAAAGTTTTGTTTGATTATAATCGTTAGGAAAATTAGACAGTTCATAAGGAGCAGGCCATTCCGCGAGTAAATTGTTCAATGAAAAATTCCATGCCTGATGCAGCGCATATTGTAAAGTTTTATTTGATTATAATCGTTAGGAAAATTAGACAGTTCATAAGGAGCAGGCCATTCCGCGAGTAAATTGTTCAATGAAAAATTCCATGCCTGATGCAGCGCATATTGTAAAGTTTTGTTTGATTATAATCGTTAGGAAAATTAGACAGTTCATAAGGAGCAGGCCATTCCGCGAGTAAATTGTTCAATGAAAAATTCCATGCCTGATGCAGCGCATATTGTAAAGTTTTATTTGATTATAATCGTTAGGAAGATTAGACAGTTCGTAAGGAGCAGGCCATTCCGCGAGTAAATTGTTCAATGAAAAATTCCATGCCTGATGCAGCGCATATTGTAAAGTTTTATTTGATTATAATCGGTAGGAAGATTAGACAGTTCATAAGGAGCAGGCCATCCCGCGAGTAAATTGTTCAATGAAAAATTCCATGCCTGATGCAGCGCATATTGAGAAGTTTTATTTGATTATAATCGTTAGGAAGATTAGACAGTTCATTGCAGTAGAACCTCGATTATTCGAAAATTGTATATTAGGGGACACCCTAGATGTTTATACTACTATTCTATCCAGGATTTTTATTTCAACGTAATGAACGTATCGCGCATGTTCTTGCGTGACAGACTATAAGGGTGTATCATAACATGTGGGACTCACTTCAGGAGTGGACAGAAGACACAAAAACAATGAAAAAAGTTGATACAAACATGTGTCCTATTTGATTTTGTTTCAAAGTTATAGCCATTTTAGTGTTTCAATAATCCGCAACTGCTTACCTGCGTCGAAGGTGCTCGAAATGGCCACCCTCGGTCTGTATTTATAAACAATGCTCTGTATCTTCTGGATATTTCCCGACCTTATTGATTTCACACGTTCTGTCGATTGAGTTCACTCGTTTCAGTTTGTTCTCTTGATAGAAGCACTCAATAATTCTCTAATTCGTTGTGCGTTGGAAGCTAGAAGTGTGTAATTAAGTAAATAAGAATGAACAAATGTTCAAATCAAGAATTGGCAGACCATGCATTTGATGTATGGCCTTACTGAATTTGGTCATTTCGAGCACCTTCTATGAAGGTAAGCAGTTGCCAATTATTAAAACACAAAAATGGCTATAATTTTGAAACAAGATCAAATAGGACACATGTTTGTATCAACTTTTTTCCATTGTTTTTGTGTCTCCTGTCCACTCCTGAAGTGGGCCCCACGTGTTATGATACACCTTGTATAGTTTCTTACATAAAACCAAGTGTTCACAAGTATGAAGCTGTTCTTTACTCAGGGTGGCGGATACTCTACACTCCAGAAGCATGCACAGAATTTTTCTTTACTTCAATTTTTCAGCCTGCAATAAACCAGTATAAGCCTGAAGACGTGCGTGTACGCCAGAAAAGGGCAGAACAAGCATCTCAACAATGTTGCGTGATGAGACTTTATAGCAAGCAGCTAACGCTTCCGCTAGCCTATCCTCTAGGATTCCTTCGAGCGAAGGATCGCTAAAAACTCAGCTCGAGGTAGCAAATGGCCGTTGATGAAGCTTGCAAGAAGCCGGCCATTGACCAACAGGCATTATCTGCCCCGCGGGAAGGGCTCATACGCGACATTCCGCGTAAATTTAATCCCCGTCCCTTACGGTGAAACGCGGCGCGATTCGATTGTCACGCGACGTGGCAGAAATACCAAATAAATCGAAGAGGTCTCGTTAAATGAGCCGCCCTATTTGGCGTTGCAAATTGTCAGTGTCCGCGTAGGAACGGGATACAAGGTTCGATTACGCGGTTATACGAGGTGCAAGGAACGGCATCTCGGCCCTAAAGGAGAAGTACAAGGGCTATTAATCCGGGCCCCGAAGCGGCCGTACATAAACGGCCTCCGCGACATTTCTATGGACGTACACTGCCGTCCACAGGTATTAGGACACTTATCAAATTTCGATCGACTATAGTTCGTTGGGCAATATTTTTCTTTATGAAAATAGAGCTTTAGACCTGACTACATCTATAAGTCATATTTTATATACTACATAGAGTCGTTACAAAAATAATTTAATATTATACAGTGTCTGCAAAATGTTTTACGGTAATTACGATGCTAATAGTAACAATAATATGGTTCGTTTGTATTGCAAATACTTACATAACACTTGCTTTATATATAACATCCTAATTGTTAAACCTATGTTTACGTCGGAATTTTATAAGAAGCAGAAGTTGTTTTTTTAAATTAAAGAGATATCGTCTGTTCGTCTGGAACGGTTGGAAGGGGAAGCAGGCGCGTGAGGGGCCCCTACGCTGACCGACACTGGATTAAAGTTTAAATCAGGTGTGTCCAACCCTTTACCTTGCCTGGGCCAGATAATATAGTTCATGTATATAAGTAACAAAACTTCCTTTATTTTTATATATTCTTCTTCTTATTTTTTTCATAATATTAAGAGCTTACGATCTTGTGGAGCTGCTTTACTAACTATCCAGAGCCGCGGGATGGACACGCCTGGTTTAAACCAGTTCTCTCAAAAGACGAGCGTTAATACGAAAAATTGAATCGATGAGTTGAAGAACTGTACAAGTCCAAAATTAGCTATTTTCAAGCAATCTGAAAAGTACACGTAAAATGCATAGAACTACATGTTGGGACCAAAAACAGTGCAAAAGAAGTACTGAAAAGTAAAAAAACTTCGTGTTTCAGTAATCCCTTCAGTTGAATGAGTGTAAAAACAGTATCTGTCATGGATTTGTACTGTTCGAACAAGCTGTTTAACAATCACTTTTTATTAAATAACTTCTCCTTCAATTATATTTAAAGCAACTTAATAAATGTTTCTTTTACTACTGTCATTTATTAAATTTCCTAACTAAAATGTGGCTTGAGTTGAAAAACAGTACAAGCCCAATGGTTTTATTTTAATTATTGTAAATTAATGAACAAAGTTTAACCATAGTTAGCCATGTACGAACGTTCATCTGGGTTTGCATAACCGTGTTTAAATTGGAACAACGCTATAAAATCAGTGGCTTTGACGATGCACGAAAACTGATGCTGTTTTTCAAATATCTCAAAATGTGGTTTTTCGACTTGCGCTGTTATTCAACTCACCGATTCAATTGTATTCCACAAACAAATGAATGTTCCGTTCCTCAAAACTGCAGTATTCATTTTCGATGCCGTGCGTGCACGTCGTGTCACAGTGGTCGTCTCCTCCGGAGCTTTTATTTTCACAAATCGATGCCGCGGCTGTGTGCGTGGCGGCATTGTCGCGCAGAAACTACGGCTTTGCATGCATATGTAAACGCGGTTTCCTCGTAGAAATTGCTGGCCATTGTACCGACGTACAGCGGACCAGTTGCGCGTCGCGGCCATTCTTCAGGGTTAGGAGACGCCGGAGCGTGTTACACGCACACGCGGCGAACGGAAACCCGCGACGTTCGCGGAAACGCGAGCCGCGAGCCATGTTAATCTCGATGATGCCGGCGATGTTTAATCCGAGAAAGTGGTCGCCCCCTCCCCGTCCTCCCTCCATTTCACAGCGAGGGGAACGTTCGATTGTCAGACATCGCGTAGGATTATTGAAAGCGAGGAGCACGCTTAATGGCGCGATTATGGAGCTGCCGGGGATATGTCACCGTGCGGTTGCCTTATTTTCTTGAAAGGAACACGCTGCCGCTGGAGCACCCAGCGAATGATCCCTTTCGACATATTAATTGCGGGGAACTTTGATATTTTATGTGTACAGTGGAACCTCGATTATCCGAACACCGGTCATCAAAAAATTCCTCTTCCAGGTTAATTGCAAATTAAAATTATCACCAGTGACACTGTGTACTTAATTTTATTCCACCGTGTACTTTGATGTCCTGAAGCAGAATTGTCATTTTTATGCGAAACGTACGGTGAGTAACGAAAATATTCGGACACCAGGGTACGCCTGAATGAATCGATCTATATCTCAATTATTTATAGAGGGAACAAGTTCATTAAATGAAATGATACTCGATCTCCATATTACAAAAATATGCGGTAGGAATAATAATGTGAATCATCTTGGTACCGATTGCAGTTCGAATAATCGAGATTCTGCTGTATAATAATAATATTTTATTTCAAAGATGAATACGTCAGTATCTATTGGGTTGAGCGATAAATAACTTCGACACATGACAGACTATTTTCTTTTTAAAAATTCAAGTAGTTTATCTGGGCTGGTGGATTTTTGCTTCTTCTTTGCAGGTAAGAATCCCTAAAACGTGGACATGCAGAAGCGACGATGATCTTCTTGTAATGAATCATTGATATATTTAACACTTTTACTGGCATGTTGCCTACATGTGGGTGACACTTAGATTGAATCATTATTTATTTGATCATGTACAGCGTAATAATTATATCTAAGAAAATCTAATAGAATCAGTGAAAAATTATGGATGTTTCTAATATTATTGAAGAAAGCACCTAGAATTTTAAGTTATAGTCGTTTTATATAAAAATTTAGGAAGTCTGTTATTTTCAGCTAGCAAAGCTTGTTAGTCAAAGTGTTAAGAAGACAATTCGAAAGTTATTTATGACTCAAACCAATGTATACATACATGTAGATATTTGCTCACTAATGAAAGTTCCAAAACTGCATTCTGTTATTAAAATAATTAAAATATTGCACCATGGCACTGAATCGAGTTAAACAAATGCTCTTTCTTATCAAAAAGATTAAAAAATACAGGCCACAGTGATGTGTTAGAACGGTTGTTCACGTAGGACCATGTCCTGCTCGAATACCACGCTTGGAACTCAAACCCTTAAGTTTCAAATGCCTGTACCTCGAAAACTCAGTATCAGACTATCAAATGGTAAAGAAATTTTCAATTTCTTTTGATTTTGAGAATCTCCAGTCCTCATGGCATACATCACTCTTGGAACATCCTATATTATGCTCTATCCACAAAATTTGGGCTGAATCCAGCTCAATTCAGTCGCTTCCGTTTGACGTGGGATCGCGGAATTTCGATTCGGATCGATAGACGGGGCCCGGTGAAGGTGTTGAAACGTATTATGACGAATCGAGCCATTAAGGGCAGCGGCCGTAAGAATTGGAGCTGCCAGATGACGATGATGATGACGATGGTGAAAGCTCAGGATGATAGGAGCAAGGCACCACGCCGCGCCCTGCAGGATACCACCTCGATATCCCGTTGCGAGCAAACGGTTCGAATAACTCGTAGGGTTTTCGACGTGCTCGATTATACGCGAGGGCGTACCAGCACCTTCTTCTTATGTCGACCGTTCTACTATGCCCGTGGGACGTGCTAAAAATGGGCATCGTTCACCTTCGATGTTTCTCGGTTCCCGCAGAATCCTGCTATTTATAGGAAAATGAGAGACACGGTGGTTTCCTGCACGAACCGCCGACTCGACGCGTTTCGATAAACCGTTCAATAATCCAGTGCTCATTGATTATCGAAATGATGTCACGTGTTTCTGTTTTTGGTCATATGACCAGGTCGCATCGATTGTTATACGGCTCTCTCGCCTGAGCTTCAAGTGCCTTCGAATATTGAACTTCGAGCTGAATCGTTTTATTATGACGCAAGTGTGGATTGAGGTTATTTTATGGTGCAGTTACGAGCGAGGTGAGAATAGTTTCGATATTGGGTGCCACGAAAGTCGCGATCTGTCTTGAGAAATAAGGGAAGTTTCAGTAACAGCCTTTTCATGGCACTGATACCTGCACATATTGGTGAAAAATATGAGAACATAAGGAAAGTATTATATATGGTTTAAAACTTTAATTATTAGATTCTGATTTGTTGCAGTTTAGGCCTTCTTCTTCGAGAAGGCTTACTAGGACCTCTGTAAACTTCAGAACATACTGTATATGTATTAACACTCGCTCCTCCAGATTTGCAATATAATTCTGAAGTATATTAATAATTCAAGTACCTAATGCACCTAATATGTACTTATACGCACCTAATATATGTATTGTACCTAAGTTTTTATTGTTTTTACTGGATTAAACATTTAGTATAGTGAACAAGGTTGTAAATATTATTATATCTCAACCACTTAGAAATACAGGGACCTGATAATAGCATGGCGAATCAATTGAAAGGTTCTATATGTAACTCAGTATGCAATATTTCAGTAAATACCGCGATTCTATCCTTATAATTAGTGCTGTGACACAAGCGGTCAAAACAGTCCTAAAAAATGTAGCAAATTATTATATAAAGTTTATGATACAGGATCGTCTCTATTCTGTTCAAGTCAATAACAATTGACGTACCACAAACTCGTAAAACAGTAGACCAGCAGATAGGGAACCCTTGGGTCTAACACCTTCGATTCTCCTGACCCAGATCATCATGGTTCGGGTAGACAAGTAATTAAGCGTACAGGTTTCGTCCAAATAACCATAAGCTGTGATTGCTCAAATTCACTCGCGCTTAATATCCAAAAACTCTATAAAGTTCGACCATTTTTGTAAATTCAACGAATCTAAACGAGACACGAAACTGTAACAATCGCTCAACTCTCTCAACCTCAATCTCAACTAGCCACAGAAAGTTAATTTCACTTGTGAGGTACGTGTAGAGATTTCGATAATCTATTTCGAAGAGTACGTGTACCCAACAGCATAGACAAGATATTTTTTAAAAATTCTCGTTATTTCGCGAGGTATTGATTACCGGAGCACCCTGTATTTTAAACTCAAAATTAGATGTTTTATATAGGATCTCACATGTTTGAACGCAATTTTGCTTTCGTTTTCTACCTGATACGCATTGCAATCTACTTCCGCGTCATTATGGCCGACGTAGTATTCAGCTGCGAGTTCAATTCCATCGAGGACAATTCATTGAGCGCGAGTAATAACGGGGAGAGCAACTTTAATTTTCAGTTAGAGCGCTGTAATCTTCCTCCGTCCCCTCTGTACAGATAATACATTCTCCTCCGGTAACAATTTTTCTTTGTTAATGATATCCCTAATTACCTATGCAGGGAGGCACCACTGTCATCTGTTTGTTAATACTATTCTATCATCTGCCGTGCGTGTATTTCCTTTTTCCATTTCGAAATGTCTCCTTTTGTTGTCGGTTGATAGCATAATTACAGTAATACTCGTATGCCGGAGTATGGCTCCGTGGAAGAGTTATCAACAATGTTACCCGCCGGAATAATCATTCTCAATTTATTATACGTCCGACTTTAATAGACACGCGAATAGATTTTATAATTTATGACAGAAACACGTTTCACCCTTCGTTGCTCTTTTTTTTTTCAAAAGTCTCGGGCCAATGGACGTTCCATCTGCTTAATCACAGGCAATTTAATTCGAACAATGGCGGTTTGTCGTTCGGATCGTTCGATGCGCCGTTTTTCATCGTTCCAGAAGGGCGGGTAACGAAACGTTGATGTCGACGCTGGGCGGAGGAGTTAACGAATCTATAAAGTAAGTATAAAATTGCTGGGTTACCGGATTTCATATTTACCTCGGCGGATTAGTACTCCGTTCGCATTTACATAAACGAACGTTTCAGCGACAACCGTGGCACGGTCTCGTAAAGCCGCATGAAATACAATGCTACTCCGCGTTGCATCGCTCTTATATTACGCGGTGCATCCCACGATCGGCGCATTTTCACGGCAATAAGACAACGTTTACAGCCTGTTACCATGCCACGTGGCTCGTTAAATATTTGACCGTCAATTATGAAATTGCCTATAAAACAATTTAACGAACCGCTTCACTCTGCGACTTTCCGTTCTTTCGGAAATTTTTACAACGTTCAACGATGGAGCAGGACAACGATTTTCGACCGGTGTGCCATGGCACACCGGTGTGTCCACGATTCTTTAATATCTCGTTAAATTTATGCAAATCAGAGAAAATTATAAGTAACTACTGTTCTAAATAATTTGGAGTATTATTTTTTTATTAGAAAGTATCATAAATGAATGAGGCTTTAAACAGATTTGTCAGAAAAGAAGTTGGACAAAATTCTCTTCGTATATCATTCAGTGTCATTTCATGCATGGTGGTAAAAATAGTTATTTTATTGCCACTTTGGAGCAAAAACGGAAAAAAATATTTTTTTTTGTTGTAAATCAGTCAAAAATGTAGGCGAAAAAATATAATATATTTTTTGGTCTACCGTAGAATTTTAGTAATCAGTTATTTGTGCTATGAGATGAAAAAGGTAAAAAATCGCTAGGATATGATCGTCGAATGGTTAACAATGGAATAAAAGGGGTAGAGTCATTTTAAAAATAAATTGCTAGATAAAATTAGAAATTTATTCAAAATCACGGTGTTTTATATTAATCTGTAGATTCTTTCAATTCATAGGTCTTTGAACCATTAAAGTCTTTAAGATTCAAGTCTGATATTACTTAAAAGTTTAATCCTTGACATTTTACTAATTTTTATATGACATCGAGTGGGATGATCAATGTTGATCATTTAAAAAATTTAATATTACAAAAATAATATGATGTGGTGCTTCGTTGTATTAACTAAAAATTTAAAATTTGGGTAGTATACATGCTAAGCACTTTGACACCCATGTTAACCCCATGTACTTAAATGACACATGTTCTTTCTACTGTGATCGCATTATGTAGTTGATCATGAACGAAATTGATCAAGGTTTTTGTTAGGAACCAGTAAGAAATTATATGTGATTATAAATAAGACCGGTTAACAACAATATATGTAATTTAAATGAGTGGTGTTGTAATATCAAGAAATCAAAAGTCATTTTAGGTTCTTGTTCCTAGTATCTCACCCTATAGTTGTCCAAGTTACTTAGCCTAGCAACATTCCAGAGACGCAAGCATAAATTAACCAATTAAGTCCACTGCTCGAAACAAGTAGAGGATCTAAATTCTAAACAATTTGTTCTTCGTTCTACGAAAATTCCATGTACTAAATATGTAATAATAAAATATAATGAAGGAGATCTTAAAGTCATTTGCATCATCACTAGACTGCGGATGTTTGCGCAAATATACATGTATAAAGTTCAATATTTTTTATGTTACTGCAATTTGGGACACGAAACCTTGGAAATACTGTATATTCTTCTGCAAATGTTTAAAAAATGTATTATTTATTTTCTCACGGTTTGAACTGTGCATCTTTCAGATATTTGGGTATGTTAAATCGCCCGAACATCTTCAGTCTAATCATCATCTTCTCCCAGTACGTCCTCGATTAATTTATCACGAGGACAGCGGTTGTATCGGAACACGTCAAAATCGATTCTCGATCCAAGATTCTCGCGCAACAAATCTCAACGACTCAAAAGTCATTTTATGCATCAGTTTCTAATCGACTCGGCCTGTAGTGGCCCGAGTCACTTGGACTAGCCTGTATAAGCACGTGTGTTCCTACGTCGTTGCCGACGATGCGTCAGGTGGCTCTGTTCTCCGTTTCCCACGGACTTCAGCCTTTATTATATCATTCGATCGCAATGCACACCGAAACGTCTCACAGGGATCGAGCGTGGAGAAGCGGTGCACCTGCAGCCGGCTGCAGCTTCGACTTGCGCCATGCAATAACACCGGCACGCCAGCCAAAGAACACACAGCGGCCGCCACACCGACGATCTTGCCTTGTGCACGCCGAGATGTATACGTGTCTCGTCGCGATTCTTCGTCGTGATAGATGCGCCGCGATTCAGGTCAGTTTCTGTTTCGAAAGAAGGGAGAAAGGTGTTTTAGAGAATGAGACGGCCAGGAGGGGAGGCTCGCCGGTTTCGGGGCGGTAATAACGGTGAATCGGCGATCCTGTTCATTAACACGTGTGTGGTTCGAACGCTGCTCCTCCAGGCTGTCTTTCAGGGAAACGAGTTCGTTCAACCCTTTTATTTATTTATTTATTTATTTGTAAATTGTACGGGTATAAACCCAATGTGTACACATAAGTAAGAACTATAACAGAAATAAAAGAAATGAACACAGCCACACAATGTAGTATTAAACAAAAAGGCAATTGTAAAGAAATTATAATAAAACATCATCTAAGCAGTGCGCAGTGCTAAGTGTAAAGATTTTTTAAAGCTAGGAATAGAGCCACTGAAAAAATCAACCTTATCCGTAACTGTGTTGACAGATTTTAATATACGAATAATTGGATCACTAGAACCATATTTAGTTTTTATGGTAGCATAATGAAATACATGACTTCTTCTAAGATTCCTTGTGGGAGCATAAAAGTGAATAAGTTCTAATAATTGAGGACAGGAGATTTGAGCATGTATAATTTTGAATAAAAAAGATAGATCATTGACAATCCTGCGATCATACAAAGAAGTCATATTAAGTATCTTTTCGAAATTCGATTTCGGACGAAATATTTGTGCAACCCCTTGCTGCATGATTTTTTTGTTTAGACTGAAAAAAATATTTGATCTGTGAGAAGGGAAATATACCGTTTATGGGAAAAATATTGAAAATGATTGTTGACACCATTAAAGTCCTCATTTATTGAAAAAATTTGAGTGTGCCGTGTATGGTATATCATGCAATAACTGTAAGCTACATGATTTTTTTGTTCTGACTGGAAACCATATTTTGAGTGTAAGAAGAGGTTTATGGCAAAAAAATTGTGAAAAAAATTGTTGACATCATTAAAGTCTTCATTTATTGAAAAAATTGGAGGGTGCCGTGTCTGGCACATCATCTTCTGTTAATGTTCGCCCAGTTCAACAAGGAAGCTTACAATTTTAGGTGGGTTCCGAACCATATGTCAATAGCAACATGGAAACACTGAAAATGGTCACCCGCGCTGATCGTTCCCAACTTACAATAACTTAACTTCGATTAAATTACCCTAAACGTCAACAATATGAATGAAAATTCGAATTTTTATGAGAAATATTTATTCTACAATTCTTACTCGTTCCTTCATCTGGAACGTGAAGGGGTATTAACACCCTTGTAAGTATTATATTACCCATCTTGAGACACTATATATTTAATCGAACAAATTTTTGACAACACATAAAAAAAATATGTAATTTCACTATACAGACACATCGCTGGAATTTAGAGACAAATTAATTCATTCAAAAATAAATATCAAAATTCCACTTTTTCTTCTAGCATTTTTGCCACCCTCAACCGAACGAATTCGCGATTTTTTCACGAAAATCAGCGGTAAATTGATTGGCACTGATTTCCACGAACGCGGTGGCGTATGAAAATCGGCCGCCATGTATATCGATAGCAGTTGGCCGGCGAGCGCAATCGACGGGACAACCAATGATTTCGGGCGGACGAAAATTCCTCGGACCGGTTGACGTATCATTTTCAGCGACAATACGATACGGATAATAGCCGATCCATAACGCGAATATCGGAGTCTCGCGCGGATTCGAATATAGCGGGGCTCGTGACAAATGGCCGCGATCACGATCGTTCGTGATAAATTCGAGGCGGTATCGTTGCTTCGCCGCAACGAACGAACCAGCCGGGGCCACGGGAGAAAGAGAGAGAGCAACCGGTTCCAACCGATTCACGATCACGATGATATAGGTTTACCTGGTCGCGGAAGATCGATCGATATTGGCCGATAAATCCCATTATTAATGCGGCCAGGCGCAAGAAGTTGATAAATTGCCGATGAAGGGTGAACGCTTAGCCGCTTAGACGGTCTCACGTTACAAAACGGTCCTTCGGGCCGGTCCCGGAGATTTATTCCCCGGTTCCTGGTCGTCATTTTCGCGATCCTGGCCGTCCTCTACGCGCCCACTAATGACACCGCGTTTTTCGCGTCCGTCCAGCCGGATAACGAGAAACCAGAATTCCCGTGACCGGTGTTGCCGGACAGAAAATGATCGTGCTCTCGCGGCCGTAGGACGATTTTTATGCCGAGGACATCCCTTGAACGTGCCTCGTGTCCGTTCGACGAATATTGATGACACGAAGTGAATGCGGGAAAGGAGTATGGGTTATGAAATGCGAGCTGGGTGCTCAGGCTTGTTACTGTTTAATACGTCGACTGCTGTTGGGTTCACCGTTTACGGCCGCTCCAAGTTGCTTTTAATTGACTACTGGTTCTGCAGAGATATTGGGCGAGTTTAATTTGCAATAATGTTGCAGATACAGGCCCATGATTGAATGATTAAGTACACTGCTGGTAATAATTAGAGGATCACACGGGTAAGTGATTTTTAAGGGTCGGGAGAAAAAGAGGGAACGTCCATTTTTATTCTACAGTGTTCAATTTGTAAAAGGATTAAAATAATGTATAACAAGTGTTTCTATGCTTATGTCCCTCCTGCTGCTTAATTATAGTATAACCTCGTGTTATAAATAACACAGTTCAATTACTTGAACCTTGTCTCTTTACTGGTGGACTGAAGTATTGAAAATTGATTTTCTCAATAAATCTGTTTTGTGACATTCCTCGTCTGTTCCCCTTACCCTTAAGGTGTCAAGTTCTATGAATCTTTCAAGTACTGTAGAGGGTAAGTGTTGAACGAAAATGTTGTAATATTAAATATACAATTTCGTTCAGTACTGATATTTGATAGATAGTCAGAATTATAAAAAATTCTGAGTTTCTAATTATTTAGCAGCCTATTTTGGGTGTTTATTAGTTATATAAACTCAGGATTTTGCAATGTGTTCTATCAATTATAGATATTTTCATTTTGGCACTGATGGCACCCCTTACCCTATCATGACGAGACACGCTCGTGATCGACACTGTACTGAGTATGTTATAAATTCTTATACGTATTTAATGAAGATTCATTTAAGAATTTTGAATTACTATAGCAATTTGTGCCTCTTGACAGATGTGCATGTAAGATACAAAACTGATTTAAGGAAGCGTGATGGATTTGTGCGAATCAGTGTCACACCCTGCTTCCCATTTGCAATTCCAGCCTACAATTTCAATTATGACCTGCACCTGTGCCAAAAGAATCGTTGCGAGAAATCTAGGTCTAAGGGTAGGAGCTTTCTTAACATCACTAAGGGTAATAACTCTCTTAAGGCCATTGATCGCATGCGCTGAACTGAGGGATCATGATACACCGATCGCTAATAATTGCAAGATTCTAGAAGCACATTTGGTTCACAGAACCTTCACGAATTTCTCCAAAATAAACCAACTTCTAGAGTTGCTGGATTATTTAACGAGTCAGCTCGTCATCCTCGGTTAATTAACAGATAAATCGCTCACTTTTTCGCTGAATTAAGCAAGCTTGCCTAGCGTATCTGGCTGGCAGATGTTCCTGAAAAATAACGGCATGCCGGTGGTCGTATCCTAAAGCCATGATTGCGGTGATCCTAACACCGTGACACGGACAACCACCGCTGGTCACGCAACGTCCACCGCAATTTCTGGATCGCGGTGGCGCAGTCGATCAGAGTGAAAT
This sequence comes from Macropis europaea, assembly GCA_916610135.2. Taxonomy (NCBI): domain Eukaryota; kingdom Metazoa; phylum Arthropoda; class Insecta; order Hymenoptera; family Melittidae; genus Macropis; species Macropis europaea. The sequence continues at coordinate 14,042,147 of OU744345.1, read as the reverse complement.
CGTCACTCGAAGAAAATGATGATGGGCTGCGCGGACCATTGACGGGTATATCACTCTCCCTTTCCCCTCCTTTCGCATCCGTAAAACCGCGCACCGGAACTGGGACATGTCCGTGTGACCGCGAGAAATTTAAATAATAGCGCCGTGCGGTCATTTTCGGTGGCAATTTCGCATTATGTAAACGGACAGGAGAGCGTGTATCTCACGACGCGGAGGACGCCGCTTAAGGGCCGATTTACACGGGCCGCAATGCCATAATTCAGACGCGAACACGTTACGACAGCTGCCACCTCCGGCGACGGTGCATCGTCGAACTTCCAGCCTGGTCAACTGCTTCATAATAAGGTTCTTCTTCTTTTTCTTGCGTGTCGTTACTTCGAAACTCGCCCATGGCGACGAGCAGGGTGACGTGTACGGTTATTGAACGCTTAAAGGGAGAATGATTTCTATTAATAGTTAATGAACCCTTAATATAGCGAACCCTCTGTGGAGCCTTAATGAACCCTTTCAGTTCTGAAACTTTAGTTTTATGTTCAGATAATAACGAAATGTGTTTCGGAGAGGAAAATTAGTCAAAATATTATTTCACGCGTTTGTTAATTATAAGAGCATGAATATAAGCCTGGACCGAGTTCATGTGGGACATTCAGTTAATTTCTTTATTGACACGTTGAGCACCGCAGTGGAAAATCCCGTAACTAGTCAGACACGCGAAAATACCTTTTTATTAACAGGTATTGAATATATAAATAGTTATTTATTTGATTATATGCATCCTATTTTGTACTATCACGGTAACATAAATGTTACTCCAAATTTCATAAGGGTAATGAGTTATTTGATGAAATTAAAATTGGCACATGGGTCACTAGTGGTATACGTGGCGCTCAACGTGTTAAACTTGGAAGAATTTTTTTTCTGAGCGTCTTATAAGACATTCCAGAACTCTGCTTTTGGTTTTGGACAACGTTGTCTAGCATTTTCTAAATGATCCTAAATTAGGTTAGTAGGATTATAAATCTATTCACGGAACTGGTCACGTCATTTTAAATTATATTTCTTCTCCTTTCTTGTTTATACCAAGACACAACGAAATTTCGATGAAGCTTTCGAATCGTTGCCTTGCTGCAGTATGAATCTTTGGTCGATTGAGCGTGTTTAAAAAATGAGAAAAGGTGATCGAAAATTTTACTTGCGATAGTTTCTCGAAAATTTGCTTCGGTCAACTTGAAGCAGCCGTACCAAAAGGGCTACCAATGAAGGAAATACTGCTCCAACTTCAACTTCAGCGAAGCTAATTTTCGAGAAGCTAAGTTAGGTGCCTGACTGTACATAAAATATTATTTTAGTCATGTAATACTTAAAAACATCAGCCTGTATAATATAATAAAATGTACAATATATGTTGATTACTACAAGTTTTTTGTAAATTATATCTGAGACATTATAGCATTATATTAAACCACCAAAACTAAAAGACAATAGAAACTCCGATTATCTGAATTACAATTAGCAACAGGTTAACTCTCATTTTAACTGTTTCCCATAAAAATTGTAATTGTAAATTATATAATTATATAATTATAATTTTAAATTATAAAACACGCAGTGGTATAAAATTAGGTAGCAGTGCCTCTAATGATAATTGCATCTTCTTCGTTTTGTTCATGACAAAACCGATCTTTGTCAATTTTTGTCTTTCTTCCGGAGAGCAAAAAAATACTCTAGCGTCTTTAATTTTTGTTCAGTAGATTTCGATTTTGTTTTTAGCCAAATATTCATCATACTACACAATTGCTGTGGGTGTTATCTATAATTAAATAGTGAAGTTCTGAAGTTGTATTGTCATCGTAACCTTCAAGAAGGGTTGTTTCTGTTGACGGCTATAGCTATTGGAGCTATTTTTGTTGGAGCACTGGCTAATAACTGCTATATCAGTCATCTTGTAGCAACAAAGTAACATTTAAAAAAAAGTGCGTTTCTGAGGGCGTTCTATAAAAAAAGATGTGCATCTATGAGTTAACGTCTCAAGTTTCGAATGGCCGGTGCTCGTACGATTGAAATTCCACCGTATGATTACGTCAACAGATGCGAAAGTGTCAAGCCCGAGCTGTCTATCGAGCAGGACCGAGGAACCCGTCGCGGCAGAACTTCACACGCGAGTGAAATCCGAAAGGGGCCATAAGTGTCGGGGACCTGGCCCATAAAAGCTTGCGAAATCATTGAATCGTCAGTGGCAGACGTCTGGACACGCGATGAATAAAAGGACGACGAAACGAGTGAATTTCGCGGGGACTACTTTTCTCGCGTCATGTGGCCCAGCCTCGCCTTTCCCACACTTAGCATCCCATGGTCATTCTTCTTCGTTCGTTTCGTTCCATCGATCTTCTCCGGCTTTTTTACCCTGCAATCTTTCGCGGGGCCCATGCCAGGCTAATTCTAGGGCACCGAAATGCATCCTCGCGGAATCGTACGAAGCGAAAAGAAACGAAGGCGAACGGCCGAAAACAACAGCGCTGCCCTCGACGAACGGTAAACAATTAAAATACACCGGCAGGTTTCTTCAACCCGCTCCGGTTGTGGAGCTTCTTCGTCTTCGAAGATGAAGTTGCAGCGAGGCAAGCGGGCAACAAAGCACCGATTCAGGTAACTGTACCTCGACGTACACGCGAAAAGGCAGGGCAAAACGCGGCCCTGGAACGAGAGCTGCCTCGTAAATCGTCTACGGAGGTTTTACGGGCCTGTCTGATGACGGTGTTTCAAACCTCATGCAGAAATCGTGGCTGTTTTTCAATCGCTTCTAACGCCACGACGATTAGCAACGGTACGGAAGTCGATATGTGATTCTTATTGCGAGGATGATTGAGGAAGTTTTCAGTTGAATCGAGCATGGTCTGTTTAAATCACAGTTGTGCATTATTATTAATAATTGTATGGTGGTGTGGGTGGCTGTCATTTCAAGTAAAATTGTGAGATAGTGTATTGTTGAACAGCGATAAACAGGAATATTTAATTTCTTGGAATTGGCTGGTCACATTTTACTGTTACTACTGAAGTATAAGTATGTTAACAGACTTTTATGTATTAGGTTGGTGCATATGAAATGTCGGTTTTTCTTTACATGTGAACGTTTGTCTCCCTGTTTTCGTTATGCTTTTGTTTTTGGCATAACCTCGTTTATAGCCGTGCTGTCCATTGCCAGAGTCACATTTCAACAAAAGATTTTCTCAAAAGTGTTCCCTTTTGTTATTTGTTTTGAATTTTATACCGATATGAATTCAACCGATATTCGTGTAATTTTTTTATATGAGTATAAACTTGGTAATAATACTGCAAAAGCTGCACGCAATATAAACCAGGCGTTTGGGGAGAATACTGTTAATGATCGAAAAGTGCAGCGTTGGTTTGAAAATTGAAAATTATACGCCGCATACGTCGTACAAAACAATTGCGAAATTAAATGAATTAAAATATGAAATTTTGCAGCACCCAGCTTATTCACCGAATCTTTCGCCAACTGACTTTCATTTTTTTAAACATTTAAAAGAGTTTTTACGGGCTAAACAGTATGAAAATGAAGACAGCCTGAAAAATTCCATATTAGAGTTTATTGATTCTAAAGATCAGAATTTCTTTAAGGCAGGCATCTATGCATTAAAATCTCGTTGGGAAAAGTGTATTGAAGCAAATGGAGCATATTTTAATTAAATAAACAGCTTTTGAAAAAAGATATGCAGTTTTATATATTCACTTAAAAATCCGACATTTCATACGCACCAACCTAATAATTCTAAAATGTGGTTTTAAAATGTTTATTATTACTTCAGCAGCTGCAAAAATTTACAAAATTGTATACTTCGAAATTTCGTACTCCATAAATCTTATTGATGGCTAAATGAAAATTATAAAATCTATATTATCTTTTGACTTTCACTATTTTTTAGCAATACTTCTCATTCAATTTTAATAATATTACAGAACTTTTAACCCCATTTTTAATGAAAATTCACAGACTCTTCTGAACGTGGAGTCTGTTGGGATTTCAGATGAATTGTATCATACTGCAGACGTTGAAATAGCAGATGGAGCTACTTAATTATTGTAATGCATTCTTCAGACAGTTCTAAGTACTCCAGGAAGTGAATTATTCAAGAGACATGAGTTTTCTTTCGTCCTGTTGGTTGAATCGTGATAGTTTTATTTTCCACATGACTCGCTTTTATTTGCTAAATTAATATTATACAATTCGTTTAAACTTTTCAGATCACTTTTATAGCATCGTGAACATCACACTTATTATTTATTTTGCATTACTAGGTAAAATTCAACTGGCCAATTTATATTTTTCAATTTTAGTATGCAATGGATTTTATTCAAAATCGAAGACTCCCTACCTCATGGAATTTTCAAACTTTGCACATTCGTATGTCTACGTAGACGTCATCGATTCCTATTTTCAAATTTCCCCTAAGTTAATAGAAGCAGGATAGTACGTAGAAAAAGTGTTGACTGGCAAAAATAAACAAAATTCATAATTTATAAACGAATTAAAAAGAATATAACCAAGCTTGCACGAAAAAATAATACAAAATCAGCACTTTGGAATGCTACACAACTTTTACAACTTACTATTCATTTCCACGATTCATATCTACTTTTACGCTACCTAAAAAATGAATATTCATCGTTACAGCTGTAATGGACTGGCGATTACACAGGACAGTATTCAGACTACCAAGTTTTAACGAAGAGGTTTTACTGTAAACTTGACACAAGTTCGTTCTGACAGAGCTACTGCAATACTGAGCTAACGCAACACACTGAACTCGTACAATATGGTTGCCTAGGTGTTTTAAAGGCATTTATGATTCATGCAGAGTTTTTTGAAGTAGGGAGAAAATACAGAAAAGGGCCAAAAGAAACTAGTTAGAGGCTGACGGGCGGGGAAGGTTTGCGATGTGGAGAAAACCGTCTGCATTATTCTTTGTTCGAGGCTCTTTCGGATGACACAAGTCAGATGTTCGAGTAATTAGTAGATACTTTTCAATCGTCAAGAATCGGCGGAACAGACAAGAGTCACGTCTGCGGAGACAGGAGGACGTCTGATCTAAGCGGCGTAACAAATTTCTCGTGACAACAGTATTTTTCCGGACAATGTGCCGCGTGTCTCTACGAGGCTATATATTTCATTGCAGTCACAATGAACGGGTCTAGCGGGGGGAAAAAGTGTACACGTCATCGAATGGAATAGGCACGAAGCGGCAACCTTCGATTCGAATTGACAGTGCTGCGCAGATAGAGCGCAAATAATGTCGGAAGAGTCACGAGAGTTAAAGATCATCGTGAATATCGTGCGTCATGGATTTCGCTGGAGGCATCAATGTATCTTTAGATAAAAGCGTGCAAAGAGCCAAGGGATCGTCACGGATATCTGTCACGCCTCCATATACCGCGAGGCAATTCATACGTTAAAATGTAACTTTGTTCGTCCGTTCTATGTACCCTCAAGCGGTTTCAAAAATAAAAAGAATAAAGAGAAAGGCTTGCCCCTGTAGATTCGACCGATAACTATCGTTTGAGGTCTCCGTTCCCATCAAGGGGTATGTCTAGACTGCGGATCTTTATGCAGTTCAACCCTTTGCACTCGAAGGGGTTTTCGCTATAGGAAAGCAGCAACTGGGAGCTTCTTTGCTAAAAAAATTGATGAAATTTTTTACGACTAACGTAAAAATGAATCATGTACAAATTAATGGATAGATCTATTGTATTTCAATATTTCATGTGGTTTTACAGTATAGGAGACCTAGTATTGAATCAGGGTCGCTTCTCGAGTGCAAAGGGTTAACATATACAGGATTGTGACGAATGCACACTTTATAGAGTAAGTGAAATTAAAAATGTAGTTTTAAATATTTCAACCCCAAAATGCAGTTCGGCTGTAGCGGCGTTTCAAAAATGTGTATTTGCGTAAAAATCCGCAGACTAGGTATGTCCAGAAGAAATCTGAATGATAAAAACAGTAAATGGTGAAATATAGCTAAGAAATTAATTTTTTGTCTAAGACACTATTTAAACTTATGCACATGCGTTTGACAATACAAGAAATTTGTGAAAAACTTTAAAAACACAAGAATATTTAAATTTTTTAACGTACGTATGAATCATGCTATCCTGAATACTATAATTATATTTTCGCTTCAGTATATTTATTCAATCTTCATCTAAATACGGTGCAAAAATATTAATATTTAGTAACATTTGTTTTAACATTTTCAGGACTATTTGTTCAACTTGAAAAAAATGATTTGATTCATTCAATTACATTCATTACAATACAAACTGTCTGTTATTAAGGAAAAAGCAAAATTTCTAAAAAATTCACAAATCTTTAACTGTGGTTCTTTGTTAACAATATTTGAATTAAAAAACAAGTAAACGTGCACACTTGTATCAGTAACCTCGAAAAAATGAATACGTGTAATAAAATATGATAAATTGTCCAAATTCACAAAAAAATTAATTATCGTATACAGCGTATGCGAATGTAGTACTTGAACTCTATATCTACCTGAAGAGTAGTATATTTTTCAAACGTTATCAAGGTTAATAGCTAACTTTCATTGTGTTTTACTTTTATTCATAAATAGTGCTATTATGTCCGGGAGAGCTCATATAAGATCTGATCATATTTTATCGGGTTTGGTACCTACGATACTCTCTGTCCCATTGTTAACACTCTTTTAAAGACTCTTTGACACCGTACGACTTGGAGAGGCTCTATTCGTCGGCGGCATGGAAGAGAGAGTTTCCTTCCTGAAAGAAAGCAAAAGAAGGGTGGTTCATTGTGGAAAGGAGACGATGCGTGGAGGTCGTGGCACGAGAGTAAATGGATCCTGAAGAGAGGGGGGTGAACGGTTTCGAGGGCCTCTCATTTCGGGGCCCGTTCGTGCGGAACCTCTAAGTGGACATTGCGGCCCTATTGACCAACGCGATTTGTTATTTAACACTTTGAAGGCCACACTGTATTAGCTGAAAATGAGAAACATCCTAAATTCTTATAGAAAATAAACATAACTTCAAATTAAAGCGTTTTTAATTAATAATACTAGTAACCTTCATCACTTTAATACTGGTTCTATTAGATTTTATCAGACATATTTGTTAATACTTTGTATAGTCTAATAAATAATGATTGAATTTAATTGTTACCCACATATGGGTGACATGGCAGTCAAAGTGTTAGCGCATTTGCTGCCAAGAGTATTTTAGGTGACTTCCCATTCGTGCCAACCACATTATTTGGAATAAGAATAATGAAATATAATTATAATATTGAATTATACATAAATATTACATGCAATATTATATGCGTCTCTATTATTACTAAATTTAGTCGCAATTTTACAAATATAAGCAATCGCGTGTTATACACATTAACCCTTTCGCGACGGTGCAGCTGTACCATACTTTGCCACTTTTCGCGACGGCCCAACCGAACCACACTTTGCCACCAAAAACGTCTTCAGTTTCATCAGATTCCGATGTACTAAGTAAATTTAATCGCCTTTTTTTACGAAGTGGTGCGTTTATGTAAGATTCGTTTTCATCATAGCTATCCGTATCCGAATCAGACTCGCTCACAACTGTCCGTTGTTTTCTACTATTATATTCCATTTTACAAGGGATAAAACCTAAAATATTTATTAACATTAAGAACAAAAAGGTGAAATTAAAGGTCTTACCGATGTAATTAGCGATTTGGCTTACTTTACTTCTTGTAGGTTGTTATAAATTATTTGAATCTAATACACTATAAGCTTACAGAAAATAAATGCACTTTTTTCGTATGAAGGAATTTTTGGCAAAACAATTTCGTGTTAAGATACTTTATTTCTGTAACAATAGAACCTGTGTCGTGTACAGTACGCGTCAACCGCTGTGAAACAAGTGATTGCCGTATAAAATCGGCGTCAGCCTCTGCAAAGTAATAAGTGACTGCCGAATCTAGACGGCATCACCCGCTGGAAACAAACAAATGACTGCCGTATATATACGGCACCCGTCGCGAAAGGTTTAATACTGGTCAACAGTGATCGGACACGACGTAAATGAACAGCTCAGATTTTGCAACCTCTGGGACCAAGGGACTGGTAGCCTTCAATTCGTCATTTTCTTTACAATAACAATATTTCCTTAACAGTACGTCTTTTACAGTAATTTTTTAGGAATGCATCTACAATCATATATTTACTGGAACTCTTTTACTCAGAATTGTACCTATTCTCCATCAAATCAGAAGTTAGTATACTTTCATTCGGGCCACCCTCTATACTATCACTGTAAAATTCTAGTGGTCAATGCATCGCTCAATTCTTCAGGTATCAAGATCAGGCAGTTTAAAGTCATAATTCTGTCTGCAAACCGATTTTCCATTTTTTAACACGGTCTGAATCTGATAAAAAAACTAAGGACACACTGTATATATTTATAATTATTTCTAGACTCCTTTCGTCTGAATTTTTCGAGACAGAAAAAAAATAATTGTACCGTTAATTCGGTTATTCGAGCTAACGGCTCAATTATACCGAGCCCCGATCCTGAAAAGGGTTCGATCAGTGGAGAATTATCGATCGATCGACTACCGTGCGTTGGTATAAATCGTTCTCGATCTCATCGAAACCGTCGTGTCTCTCTTCCCTTATCTTTCGCTCTGAGAGTGACTTCCAGCTGTAGTTTCTCTTAATGATCGTCGATCACGATCTATTCAGATGTAAATGAGATGGCTGTTAAATGGGGAGGACAATTAAAAGAATATTAAATCCCGTCAGGTAGAAACGAATCGTTAGAAAGCCTTTTGTATCGTGGTCGAATCCGTTTAGATGTAATTAATGGGCATAAATTAAATGTAGGAGCATACATACATACATGAAATTTCTATTTATTCATTTGCGGCGTAATTAATTACCTCTATTGCTACACGTATAAATATGTACATTTGGCAATTAATAATTAATGAACTGTCAATCAATTATTAATTAATACAACTGACATTAGTCCACTATCGAAAGTAGGTCAAATCTATGAAGATTTATTTTTTCAGTATTTATTAATACCTAATTGTTTTTTGCATATTATTGTAGTAACATTTCTCAAACCATTCTGAAATTTTTACCACACTTTTAATATTTCTAATTCAACAATCGTTGAGTCTAACTCATGGTAATATATCTTCCGACTAATTTACGTTCACCGACTTTGTTGTTAAATAAAATTTCATTACTATTCTGTTTCCATTGTATCCGTAAAAAATCGATAAAAACCACAGGCTTTCAGTAATTCGACAAAAATTGTTTTCATTTACGCCTCCTCCGTGTCTCTCACAACTGGTACCATTTTCTCTAAAATTAAAAAATAATTCATCGTTAATGCTAACAATTTCTGACCCTTCCATTAGTCAGAATTAATGTACGTTAGTTACGTACACGAGGATGTCTACATCATGTACGGAGGAGCGAGTTATTCATTATTAGTCACAACAGAAAAAGAGACCGAACGCTGTTGTGTTGAACAAATGGACACCTATGGCTCCGAAGATAAATAATTCGTAGCTGACCCAACGGGCGAGGCAGCGGCGGAACGAGAGGAACAACGTCTCGCAGCGTTATTTTTTCTCTAATTCGTGACAGCGCTGACAGATGGTGGTAACCGGTGAATATTTCACTGTACATTAGTGGAACCGTCAAAAAGCGAGGCGAGACGCTCGTAATAATGGGACCTCTATCTAAGGTACCAATGTTTTATTAACTCGAACGGCCTTAGGAGGTCCGCGTGTAACCAGAAACCGGGCGTTGCCCGCCCCAGGACATCTAATTCGTTTCTCCCCACGTTCAGGTAAAATAATATTCGGGAACACGTGTCGTGTGAACACGAGCCCGTCCGCGTCCTCATGAAAATGTAGGAGCTGGTGTTAGATTCCTCGGTGACTAGGCGCTGATGAGATTTCAAAAAAGTTGAAACGACCCGCAAAAAAAGAAGGGCGCACCTAGCCGAGATCGTCTTCCGATCTAGACGATCCTGTTCTAGCGGCGACAAAGGCTAGATCCTGTTACTATTCTGCGTGAAACAGTTTCAGTGTCATCCACCTTCAGGTTCAACGACGGAGCTCCTCCTCGTCGTCGATTTTCTCCGGAAAACTGCGTCCTTGGAGAAATATTGTCTCGAATTGAAGTCACTTTCGAGCACTGTGGAATTTTAACTGCAGTCATTCTGTAAGATGATTTGAGTTGTCTGAAAGGTAAAAAGCTTTGAAGACGTCTGCGCGGACGGGGATCGTTGTCGAGGTTTCAATGTGGTCACACACCGGGGATATTGTGTCGAGTCCAATGCCTTCCTTGGCCATGAATTCGATATAAGGGGGAAGACAGAAAACGATAAAGGGACGGAACGTCGTTCAAGGAAGAAAGGTGTCGTCGTTAAGGGCAGAAAATACCACGTGATTCGCGGGTACAACGATCTCGCGTAAAAGCGACTATAGTTGCTGGTAATCCGGGCTTGTGACACAAATTAAGCTGAGGAGTTGATGTTGAGGATGCTGGATCCTTCGGTGAGCTCCATTTGGTTTTTTAATTAATTAATGCTCACTTAATCGCGTGTATAGCCTACAATTTTATTTATACCTCTAAAATATGTATTATGACAAATAATAATAAAATATGTTTTAAAATATTAAAATATATAATAAAGTATATATGATAATAATAAAATATTTATTATGACAAATAATAATAAATGTTTAATACAGTAAATAAATGAAACTTCAAAAAGACTGCATTCTCTCCATGAAATGTTCAAAATATGTAATATTTATTAAATGTCCATCGTTCACCAATTTGTACCTATTAAATCGCATAAACATGCGCAGTCTATTAATCAGAATTCAGACTTGAATATTTTTAATCCTCAGCCTCCATTCACCCTCGTTTCAATACACCACGATGCGTGCAAATAATTTTCAACCATCCGCATACGCGCATCCGCTCTCGCATCGCACAATACCGCACGATCTATCGAACACAGAACGTTTCTCCAGCCGTTAAATTAAAATTCCAAAATTTCGGATGATTCGTGCTCGAATTTCGGCTGGTATTTCAGAATGAATGGCGTGACACACCGCGTGGCTTTCATCCTCTCCGTGATTGATAGCGGTCCCCCTGTACCAAACTCTCTCTTTCCCCTGATGTCCCTCCCTTGTCATTGCTTTTCACCCACGCTTCTTGCCAGTAATCAACGACAATCCGACCACTCCATTGCGGATCGCACAAAGACACTGCCGGATCATTGTCCTTTGAAATGGATACGAAGGAGGAATGCTGGCTCCTCCTTGAAACACCGGAATGCTCCTTGTCCTGGCAGACACTATCTCCTCGGGACACTCTTATCAGAACGATAAACGAAGAGCGCGTAGACCAGGAGGGTGAGGACATTGTCGATTCGTGTGAATGTCCTTGCGTAAAATCCTCCGATGGAAATATTCAAATTGATTCCATGGAGATCTCAGAGTCGACGGGAAATTTTGTCGTGAATTTGGAGTAGGTCTGGTAAAATACACGGTAGTTCCGCGTTTAAAATCGTTGAGTGTGTGGAATTTAATTTTTCTTTCCATCCTCTAAAATAAACTGCATCGACGTTGTCGCGGGCCGTTCACTTCGACGTGTAATGCAGCGATTGAGTTTAGGATTGCAGTAAAGTTTGATACAATTTTAACCCTTTCACGATGGATTTTGTAACAGCCAATCAGTACGCCTACGTTGAATTAATTTCACGTTTTCAGCGAGGAATTATGTATATTAGACATTTTCCAATCGTAATTTATATTTCGTACGTTTTTTCTTCATTTCAAGTTTGAATGAGTAACTTCAAAATTTCTTTTGAAATTTTACTGTTTGAATACGTCTTATCTTTTTATCCAAATATTATTGTAAATAACGCTGGTAAGCAGCTGAAACAAGTTCGACAAGCATCATTAAACATTTTTTTTTTAGTTTGCTGTGCGAAGGATGTCAGTCATCAGATATCAATAATGATTAATACTAATCTATCAAAAACACCGGAAAATGTACGATACCATAACATGCGAAATAGTCTAACTATAAGATGCTTGCATAACTCGTCTCAATATCTGCTAAAAGAAGGGCGTGAAAAATTATACAGTGACTCAAGAAAAACTGATAAAATATTTCTATAATTACTTTCTTTTTTAATTCTGATCCAGCTGACTAACTGCAAGTTTTGTATGCTTATATTAGATACTGTAACCTTGCTTCAAAAAACGATGCCCTAAGAAAGTCTTAAATAAAAGAAAGTTGAAATAGCAATATATAGATAGGATGGTCGATACAAAACTGAAGGTGTCATTAAAAGCTACGGAAAAGGCGATTAATTACAAGAAAAAATGTAATATCATCATCTTAAAGGCCTTTCTGAACTATGTTATTCCAGGAAAAAAGTCTCAATCTATTCAGTAACAATAGAATAATTTAAGGTGTTCACGTTAGGCGGTTCACCCTGTTTAATAGGCCGTGTCAATTAACGGGTAATTTTTACGGTTCCGGAAGCTCCCCTGCGGACGACAGAAACGAGTCACCACAACCTGAATACCCTGTAACCATATGTAACAGTTACAAAAATAGTCCTACACCTTCCGCGTGCGTTTTAAGTCAGCTAAAAACGTGTTCGTAGCCACCGGTCAATTCCTCTTTAAGAAAACATTATCTTAACCCCCGGCTCATGATATTTCAACGCGCTGCTCGGTCGCACGTGGATAAACATTCGCGTCACGAACGAACTACTGGTGGAGTGGTCGGTGACAGTTTGAAGGAGTTTTCCATGGACGCTCGTCGCAACGCTCGGGTCATCTTCCCTCCACGTGCATGCAATTTAGGGTTAGGTTTCGCTGCGTTCACGTACTCTGCGAAATAAGTTATCGAAATCTCTACGTGTATCTCATACGCCGAATTAACCTTGCGTGAGCAGTTGGGATTATGCTCGAGAGAGTTAACAATTCTTGCGCGTGTATGTTGACGATCGCTATAATGGCTCTCTTGGATCTGCTGAATTTACAGAGATGCACAATCTTTGTACAGTTTTAGGGTGCTAAGCGTGAGTAAGTGTAAGCAAACTCAGCTTAAAGTTAAGTGGGCTTTAAAACTAGAAAACTTTTGTTTCAAACATGTTTAACAGGTTGAGCGACGCAGTAGAAAATCCCGCAACTAGGCAGACACGCGAAAATGATTTTTCATTAACGTGTATTGTTGAATATATAAATATTAGTCTGTTTTATAATATATTTCTTATTTTATAATATCCTTGTAACCTAAATGTTATTCCAAGTTTCATAAGGGTAATCAGTTATTTGACGAAATTAAAATTGATACTTAGGCCATAGTTCAACGTGTAAACACGTTGAATTCCACAGTGAAAACTGACACACCTAGTCAGACGCCATATAATTTACTGTTTCTGATATAAATCCTGGAACAGAAAAGTTTGTAACCATTCGATCGCATTATTTGTATTTTATATAATTCTTTTGCTGTTAACACTTCGAGTGCCGCGTCACTCATATCTGAGTGACAGATAGATTCAATCATTATTTATTTGATCATGTAAAATATAAAAAATATACCTAATCAGCTCTAATAGAAGCAGTAAAAAGATGATGGATGTTACTGATATTATTGATTAAAAAAGGTAGAATTCATAGTTACATTCATTTTGTATAAAAATCGAGGAAATCTGTCATTTTCAGCTAATAGAGCGTAGCACTCCAGGTGTCCATGCTATCCAGAATTTTACAAGACGTAATAATTGTTTAATAAAATTCCACCAGTGGCGCCGGTCACCGGTCATCCCCACGGCATATACAACGTGTTAACTCCACGGGGCAGCTACAAGTAATTCAAGATCGTAATTTCCGGTGCCTCAGCACGCAGTCTTCTGTTTATTGTCTCATTCGTATTAGTTTAACATCAATGTACAAGATTATAGTGCAATAAAATCGATATTATGATTATTTCATTCGGCTCGAGGTGGAGGTAAGTTCTGGGAGTCGATTAAAAATCCCGGCAAACGAAGATTATCTCGGCGAGAACGATGGGACCCAGCTATCGGGAAGGCGGTATTAGCGCTTAAACTGTTTTATCGGCATCGCTGATCGAGATCCGGCGATAGGGTATGAATATGTAAATGACGGGGTGGCCATCGAGCCACAACTCCGAGAGCGCTTCTTAACCGATTCTGCGCTGGATCAGTCGGTTCGAGACCGACGTGGATCTGCCTGCAGGCTCTCCCAGGTCCGCGAAATTGCGCAGAGATTATCGGCACCGAGAATATTGCCGAGTGTCCCGGCTATCGATCTCTCTGTTTCTTGCTTCGTGACTCGGAATGTCCAAGGGTTACCGGCTTTTAAGACCCGATCGTTCCCCCCAACGACGCCCGCTGTTTCAGATTCGCCTCCTTTCGACTCCTTTATTCCTTCTTCGACCTCCTATGCAGGCGATTTCAACTCTCACGCCTTCTCCTTCTAGCATTTCGTACTGGGTACTTAGGCCGCATAGATAAGGTTCATTAACGCGTTCTCTGCAACGCGTACCGTTTTCTGTATAGAGGGTGTTTGTAAAATCGTGGTACAAGCGGGAAGGAAGTGATTCTTCATGTAAAAGCAAGTTGAAAGCATCGAATAAAATTTGTTCATATGTTGCTCCGTTTTTGAGAAAATTGAGTTTGGATATTCATTAAGTAGGCGTGCATTTAACTAGCCGCAACTTGCTTACTGTTAGCTCACCCAATCTGACTGGTCACCGCTACTTTTTTCGTGTCTATAAACAATATCAGTCAGGATTTATTATAATTTTAAATAATGCAGTTACTTTCAATAACTCATTTAAATATTATTAACGGTGTTGATATTGTTTATAAACACAAACAGAAGTAACGATGGCTAGCTAGATTAGGTATGAATATTCAAATTCGATTTTCTCGAAACCGGAGCCCTATATGAACTTTTATTCTATAATTTTCGATTTACTTCTTTGCTGGTTGTATTATGATTTTAGAAACACCTTGTATACTGATCTTTTCGTTCAGGCCAAGCGATATTCTTGCCATTAATAGATAAAATATAGTAAAACAATTGTTTCTCTCACTAATGCTTGAAATAAACTTATTTGTTTTGTTATATTATCCATTTTGTACTTTGAATATTCACTTTAGTAATAAATACCGGGTTGGCAACTAAATTCCCGATCCTCGAAAGTTGTTGTATGAAAACCTTTATTAAAATTCTTGAAATAAGTTTGCGTACAAGTCATTTATATCTGAATTTTGAATGTTTTTTTGCCATAGCGTGGTAATTTTTCGACTCGGTAATAGTAGGTTGGAAAAACAGACACTATACATGAATCTTCGTCAATACGAATCATTTTATGTATTATATTACGTTGATCGGAGTTTATCTTGAATGTAATGTCCATTCTTACTGACGACCTTGCGCCATGTATCCGACAATTTCTTTATCCCTGCCGTATGAAATATTTTGCTTTGTGATGAACTAAACGTAGCAATCAGACGGTGTAACGTTAGGACTGTATGAAGGATGACTTATTACTTCTCATTCTAGTTCACTGAACTTCTGCTGAATCCTCAACGATAGATGAGGTCGGGGGTTGTCATGATGGCATACAACTCTCTTCCTATTTATCAGTGTTGGACGTTTTTCTTGAATTTTATCATTAAGTCTGTTCAGGTGTTGTTCGCAGTACTTAGCTCTGATTGTTCCGACAGGTTCAGCAACTCATAATCTATTGTTCCTTTAATATATCATCAAATATAAAACATTCTCTTCTGCTGATGAAGGGGTGGTTTGGAGACAGAAGTAGCTGATTGTCCGGATTAACATTAATCTGTTTATCTCTCGATATTATTATATGTTATCCACTTCTAGTTACCAGTTACAAATCCGTCGAAGAAAGACTGTAACAATAAATTTACCAACGTTGAAGACGGAGCAATAAGAAAACTACAGACAGGTGTCTATCGTGCTTCAGCCGCATCACCGAAGAGACGCTTCATGCAACGACTTCGGCACGATTAATTCGACACAGTGTCTTCCAATTATCCGAGAAAAAGTAACGTGGCGTTCGCGTTTATACGAGCATCGATCCCTCTCTTCATCGAGCCGTAGCGAGGAGACAGCTCGAGAGTAATCGTCTAGTACGATCTCGAGCATCGATATACAACTTATCCGGTAGACACTCGAGACGGAAGGTTCTCAGGAAAGGTTTGAACGTAGCTGCACACAAAAAAAAGTCGGTGAACGGTGGCGCGTCGAGAAGGGATGCCATCGAGAAGTACTACAGACGGAATCGGTGCTCCTCAGGATCGAGAGACTGTTTCTTGCTACGAGAAATGGACAGAGCGCAGCCGATACAGAGAAGGAGACAGGGTCTAGGAAAAATAACATTATGCCAATCGATGCCAGAATTTTTATTCATTTTGTCCCCTTCGTCGATTATGGTTCGCTGCTGTATTGTAGGGCATTCAATTTCGAAGCGGATACCGTTGCATAATTATTGAAAAGATATATTCTCGTGCTAAATTAGCTTTCTATTGTACGTAAAATCAGATCATCTCTTGAACTAATAGCTTTTCGATAGACACGCTGTAGTACCTTTTATATAGAGTCTGAAGAGCTGCGTCAGTTAATCATTTAAAAAATATATGATTCTTTTAAAACTTCTATTTCTTTGTATGTATTATTATTAAATAATACAATGTTTAATATATAATACACAGGGTGAGTCATTTAAGGCAGACCTGAATAACTCGTCTACTTCAAAAGACAGTTGGCTGATAGGAACCAATTTGAACAATTTTTTTTTACTAATTATATTGAAAATCGCATTGAAACTTTGCTAAGATCTTATATTTGTGGTAAAAAAAATATTGCGAAATATAATACATATGCAAACTGGCAATTTAAAAATGTCGAATGTGACACGACATAGGAGTACCTGTGAATAAAATCGACGTCGAGTCACACTCGACAAAGGAGTTCAAAGGATTAACGAAACAGTAAACAGTCTCAAGTATGAACAGTTTTTAACACAATATTCACCGGAATTCTGAGAAGATATCTCCAATAATAATTATACGTAAATTTGAGAACGTTCGAATGGAAGGGTCTCAAAAATTCCACACGAGTTGAGCGTCTTCGTCGAGCGCGCCGCAGCCGCGAAAGAAAAAAAAAAGAGAAAGGAACAATACTGGCGGCGCAAGTTACAAATCGTCCAATTATCTTGGAATCCATCAACGTTCAACCACTTCCCATTCGTCGATTTGGTGCACGCGGTCGCCGAGTAGCAGCGTGCACCGGCGATGCAAATTCGCGTCGGCGATTCCGCATTCAACGAGCACCGGAACGCGATGAATCGAGGCCGATCGTTTACCCGCCATTACCAGCTCCCTTTTTTTGCCCGATCCGGATGGAAACACCGTCGGAGTCGGACACGGTGACGTCGACACGGAAAATTATACGCGGAGACGTTCGACTTTAATTGACCGGCCCGCGTTCCGTGATGCCGTCAAAGACGTAAAACGGCTGACAGACCGATAGGATCGCGCTCCGGCCATCCGCCTTATCCGCATTTGAATCTCAAATCGCTCCTGGATACCGCGATCGCTGGACATCGGAAACTTACGAGGACGTGGGACACTCGAGGACGTCCATGTCACGACAAATGCTACCGCTGGGTACGCTCCGCAATAATACTATAAGACACCTTGTTAGGATCAGGCCTGAACACTTTTCAAATGACATTATTTGAAGCACGGTGGAACCTCGATCAACCCTGCTGCAATCGATAACAGAATAACTCGCGCTGCAGCTAAATTTCGCATAAAAATATGTTGTAATGGACACAAGAAGGAGACGAACTACCGTTTTAATAATATATATTTATTAAACCAAGTTCTAGAGTACTGCAACGTTACCGCTGTTACGGATCTGGACTCTGTGTCTGAGTCTGGTGGTTTCTTGAATTATAACGACGCTTATGGAGAAAATTCAGTAGGTTTTACGGAGTTTCAAACGTAAGAGAGGGGATGGTAGAATAGGGTAAGATTTTGGTACTGTGGCACACCGGGTAGGATGACGTAGTGTTTACGACGGTCATATGTGACGTAGCCTGTGACAGACTTTGACTGTTTGGTATGATGCATATTTGTGATTACGGAGTGAGAGTAATGAGTGGGTTACACGAAATTAACGACACGGACAGACGTTTTGAAAACTTTAAATTTATTATGGCGCTGGTTCACGCAATTGACACAGCGGTCGACACCGAATGAAATTCGGAAATGGAATCTCTGGAAAAGCCGTCTTGCAAGGTTTTTAAAGAATTTGAAGGACGGAGTAGGGATGGTACGGAATGTCCTTGCTCAGGATGATTTGGCGGAGGACACGTTGGTCAGGATGACGCATAGTTCGTAAGTCAAGGAGGACGGTGTTTAGGCAACGAGTTATTCAGTGTTCTGGTGCAGCAAGACGAAAAATATTGACTGTGTACTGTCATACAGGGGCGATACATTGCAAATGATAATTTTATTTTAGAACGTAAAGTATATAATGGTATAAAATTAAGTATATATTGTTATTACTGATAGTTTTAGCTAGTTACTGACATAGGCTGGCTAATTTTTGGATCACCCGAGCACGGATAATCGAGGTTCTACCGTATCAATTTGTTCGATAAGGTAGTAACGCTTACTTGTTTATAATGAGCTTCTGTTAAACAATCAGACGCTTAATCCGTAACTACTACTATCGGGTCCCATGGACCCAGCGTTTAAAAAATTCTGGAAAATGCCATATAAATTTTGGCGGGAGAAAATCGAGTTTCAGAGTATTCTCTGGTCAGTTGGTTTCATTAAGAAGAAATAAATTTTTGTATATGCAAAATGTGACTTTCAGGAATAGTTGAACTGATGCACTTCAATCATATTGTGATTACCTTTCTGGCATAATAGTTTCATGCTTGGTGTGTTTACATGCAACTCCCACTCTTCTGTGTATACGATACAATGACACAACTTTTGTTTGATAGTATCTGCATAGAAAAAGTAAAATACAAAAATTGTTCATTGTTTTTTATAAAGACTGAGGAAACATAAATCAATTTGTAATATTCGGAATAGATTTCAGAATATGAAAACAATTTAATCATAATTTTGTTTAATAACGTCTTGTAGTTCCTTAACACGTTGACTGCCACGGTGGTCATTCGTGACCCGCGTTACTACATTTTTTAGTATGTTTAAAATAAGATGAGTATCATCGGTTAACAAATTTTGAACCACGTAAATAAATAGAGAACATTATGGAATAAAAAGTGCGCTATTCAACAATTACAAATTTTTATTAAAACATACAAGTAACCATATTGCTTAATATTTTATCATTACATACTTAGAATTACGAAAATTCTATTCTTGCCCCCAGGGCAAAACATATAAAACTTGCGTGGCAGTCAACGTGTTAAATATCATTCTATAATATTTCATGTTTAGTCTCTTCCAGAACCAACTCTTTACACATTGCGTAAATCCTGAACTGTTTTAACACCGTCCAATAAAAACCTACGCTAACGGTACATAGGTGCTTCGCCGTGGCATGCCTGGCTTCATGCATAAAAAACGTGAATAAAATCCATCCAAAAGGTCGTGTATAACAAACAACAGGCATCAAAGACATTCCGAGCAGACGATCAACAAAATTTAACGGGCTGATCAAATGTCCCAACGAACGAGAAACGTGGACGGTCCGCCAATCACGGAACGCCACACGGACGACATAATGCGTGATGCGCTGTTAAAACAACGTCACGCGGAGTGTTCAATTAATTAACCAGCCCCATAAAGGAGTGATGGTAGCCGGTGCGTCAAATATTTCTCTCTGTTTACGATTCTCAGCCACACGGGACGGCGTTGGATAATGGACGTCCCGTCGTACGCGGTGAAAAAATATGCCGTCGTAAGGTGCCAGACAAAACTGGCCTATTTTTGGGGCTCCTCGGATGGGACATAGGACGGGACTCAGCGTGTGGTGTGTTCTTTTTGGTCGGTGATACTAGATGCCGTCTAGGGGAGGTCCTCGGGAACGACGGCCGTAAAAGAAGATCGGGACCGCGGGCACGGGAAGACACGGAGAAAAAAGGAGTATCGAGCGACGAAATAAAGAGGAGGACGTCGTCCTCGGCGGGTGTTGGATTACCCCGGGTTCTACGGGCGTTCTTCCTCGAAACGAGCAATCGAGCCCCGCGAGATTCGACGTCTTCGAGCGATGCGTCCCACATCGCTAATTACTAGAATGCGGATGTTTGTGCGAGTATACAGTGACTCGTGAAAGTGATCAGATGTGCATGTTACTTCAATTTCTTTTAATTTGTCGTTTCTTTAAGGTGGAGTTCCACGATGAGATATTTCATGAGACCAAAGTCTCAGCAACAACTAAATATAAATATATATTTATGTGTATAGGCTACCGCTCAAAAGTATTTAGCCACCTAAAATAATAATGTAAAAAAGTTCGTCATCGTTATAAAATGTGGCCCCTTGTACCATGCAATTTTCAAACACAGAATTCTTTTGCATCTCCGATACGTTAGGAAATAATGGATTGTCCACACTTACGGCAGACACACTGTACATGTACGGTTGTATTATTACAGCAAATGTTTGTTCTTTTTTACAAAAATAGATCGAACAGTCCAATCAAAAGTATACGGTTCTATTTAAAAAAAATGTGCGATTGCATTTTCCAGGTGCACCAATGCATAAAGTTATTTCCAGTTTATGTATCATTGGATACGATCTAACTTTGACTTGTAGCATTTTTATCCATTTTTAACCGTTTGAAGATACAGCTTATCCCAGTTGCGTGGGACACCCTGTATATTGCATAAATTTCCGCAGTTTATTGATTGCACGTCCATGAAATTAAAAGTTTCGAAGTCGTCCTATATTCATTTTGTAAAAAGATATTGGACTGCTTTGTAAAAATTGTATAAAAGAAGCAGGAAAACTGTAGATACTGGCCAGTTCAAGAACATAGTTCTACGATAGAACTCTGCTCAGACTGTGTATTCAATAAATCTCAAACAGCATCAAACAATTCCGTCAACTCTTGGTACAACTTTAAGGGGCCTTTCATTTTTACGAAGCCAAAACATAACAGTTTTTAAAAATTTGTTGCAAGAAAATTACTAGAGCTATCGAAATGACACTTGGAACGTTTATTATCTGCACTTTGAACTATGCGTGCAATTTTTGCATGGCAGAATATAGTATTCTTTTCGCGTCAAGTGTACCGCATATAACCCTTGCTCGAAGAAGGGGTATCACCTGTGCAGGATTTCATTTCAATCTGTGGAATTTCAAAAAACTCTTTTAGAAGTATATCCTCAAGAGTTCAAGGCACCTAAAAGGCCCCTTGATCTAACTCAACCTATAAAACGTTTCACACAAGGCTATAACATTTCTGTGAGACAGCCGCGGTATCTTCCAATCGGAACGACGATCACGGTACGCAAGGATTATCATTACATCGGCGTGCTAAATAGGTCGAGGAATTCAAGAGCGGAATTCCAGCAAACGGGAAAGAGGGACCGTGACAATCGCGGCGTCACGCTTTCATCGGCCGTTGCGTTGCCTTTCAGCCGCAAGACAGGTGGTAAAACGGCCGGATAACAAGAGGAAAATAGTATCCGCTATCGATTACACACCGGCTGGAGGGTCTCGATTTTCCCGAAATGGGCGATGCACGATGCACGATTTCACGGGCGTTAACTCGAATCGGAGCGAACCGTCGATGGGCGCTCGATCGCAACAAGATAAATGACCGTGTGTCCGGTCGACCAGCAAACCGGCACTATTCTCCCAATTATGTGGGGTCTCCATCGACCCCAATGTCCACCTGTCGCCGGGAACACAGCGTGATTGATGGACCACACGCGAGCAGTACGTGCCTCTGCTACCGTCCTCCTTCCCTCTGCGAGCCCTTCTTCGTCCTCCTCTCTCGGCAGGCTGAAATTTCGCGGCCATCGCGACGCTTTAATTGTCTTAATGTCCCGCGGTCTTTGATACCCGCGCGGCAACTTTGATGCACCTGCTTCGGACACCGGCTACGAGAGTCACACACGAAGATTCTGCCGAAGCCACCGCGACGTGTTCCAGCGAACCCCTTTTGAACTTGAACCGCCTGGCGCGTCGCGAGCGAGCGAGTAGAGAGGAGTCAGCTTCGTCCTCCTGTTCACGTGCTACCGCATGCCATGCGTTTCGCGATTTTAAACGCCCGCCCTCGAAATTGATTGACAGGCGCTCGTGACCGACCCGTTCGAAGCTGTTCGAAGCTCCTACTCATTTTTTAAATCATTTTTATGCAGATTTTAACGCTAAACCTACCAATGATGTATACAGGGTGAGTCTAGTAACCGAGCCGGACTGTAACTCTATTCCTATTGAAGATAGAAAAAATTATACAGGAAAATTTTACATTGTTTGAAACGTCTACAAAGTTTTTCCAGCACCCTTTTCATTTAAAGTGAAGTAAAGCAACGACCAAAGATCGTAAATCAACTTTTTAGAAGTCGTTGTAAAGGGGAGACTTCCCTTTATAAAGTCACTTTAAAACGAATCTCGAAAAAGGTTTTTTAAACTCCGTAGAGTCGCATGAATTTGTAACATTTTTTAAAAAATAAGCAATTTAAGGTTTCCACTCCGCTTTATAATATAAAAGAGTCTTTGACAAAAATCAGTTCAGGAGTGTGAAAGTGGAGGCTTCACCTTTAAAATGAATCCAGGTAGACTTGCACGATATTTTTTTCACGGCGTTACAGCAGTTCGAAAATCGACAATTTTTCGGCCAAGATTTAGCGATCCTTTAATTTTGTGGAGTATTATGTGTATATTATGAGAAATGTGAAGTCAAGTGACTCAAGCGGTAACAATGAATGCAGAATTTTTAATCAAAAGTTTAAAAACGGACATTTGACCAGCCGTGGCAGCTTTAGTGTTAAAGAGACCGAGGGCCCAGACTGGGGCTCACGAAATGCAATTCGGAAATTTTGTAAATGAGGTCAAACGGCGCGTGAACGTCTTACCGGTGTGAATAATAATGATTAACACCTGGTCGTTAATTGGAACGTGCTAACAGCGCCTGTGAAATCATTTCATTTCAATCACAGTAATTATGCGTTTATAAATGCTACTTAGCGTTCCTTCGATAGGGTCTAAATTCTTTCTTTCGATAAGACACACGATATAGCGATCAGAGAGACGATTAATAAAATTATTTCGTTAGTATCATGCTAATTCGCAAATAGAGAGTGACATAAAAGTACTTAGAAAACTTCGAAATTTTTATTAGTGAATTTATAATTAATAGCGAAGGTAATAAATAAGTAGTTTTATATACAAAAAATTATTTAAATAAAAGCCACGACTAGCCTGGAATTTAAAGGCGGAAATTTCGTAGTGAGAATCCAGCGCTCTCGTCACATTTCCGACTGATTGTTTGATTTATATCTAATAATTTTAATATTACCAATATTAGCATACTAGTATTCTGCAAGCATACTAAATTTTTTACATTAATTATCTTCGTAAATAATGAGTGTTATTAAAATTGCAAATTTATCTGGATTACTAACATATAACCAATTGCCTACATTAAATGGATACGATGGAACTTCTTAAAATCAATAAATTTTTTGAATACTCTAAATAATTGAAAATACAAAAAAAGACGTATAAAATCTATTTTCCAGGAAACAAAGAAAAAGTATTTACTTCACTTATCAATTAAGAGGCTCAACTGGTCTAGATCTCACCTACATGAAATCTTCAAACCAAATCTACATTCCTCGAGAAACCTGATCACTCCAACAACTCTGCTCGATCGAAAGTCGCATACGAGCCTCTCAGAAACCAGCCTAATCAGCCCCACGAAATTAAAAGCACAAAAATCCCCGAAAAAACATACAGAAAGCTGCTCAGATTAACTTCTAAACTTGTAAGGTGCTCCTATCGTCAGCGATTCTTTCATTTCTAAATGCATCGACAGACATCTTCACCTGGAATCGTCAGTTATCAACGCACTTAAACGTTTCGATACCGTCGAACACGCATCCCCTTTCAAAGAGCTCGCGGAACCGATCGAAAGCCAACGACGGCATTACTTCTCGATGTCCCCGTGACGGTTTATCAGGGCCAGATAAAGCTGTGTCCACCGAAACGTGGCAAAATGTCGGCCCGATAAAACGGTCCTTCTATTTTCTGGATAACGTCCCTTTAACGACGTTTATTCGGTTGTACATACACACACAGCGCTATTAACGCTATCACGGGACGCGTTTGCACCGTGGATAACTAGCTGGCTACTTGATGCACTCGCTGGTTGCATCTGCAACTTCCGATCTGTTCCCCGGTTAATTGCCTGCGTATAAATAAACCTCTTTATTTACACGCCTGTGCCGAGTCTGGTCTCTCTCTGCTATTTTTTCTCTCCTCCCCCGCGACTTCCTCTTCCACCCTCCCACCACGCCGTTTCTCCGAACGAGAAGGGGGTAATTAAAGGCAGCATCATTAATTGCACCGATCGAACGTCGTTCGACGACATTACGAGGGGTTGCTTCGATACCAGCACCGGTGTAAGCAGCCGTGTCGGTTCAACGTGCTGCACAAGCACGTTAGAACCTTTTTAGAAGATAAGTGCATCGTCAATGGACGGGAAATGGAAAATCGTCCGATCGAACGAAAATCGTACTCCATGCACTTCCGTTTGATTTGTGTGGGGTATGTAAGAAGTCATGGCTTTCAGGGGTGTTTGAACCTCGCAATTTTGGGCGATGCAGGTTTTAGCTCGTAACCAATATGTTTTTCCACCCCAACTTCAAGGGCTGTTTTCACTCCCTTGATGTGGACGATTGCGGATATAAAAAGATATGGGTCAAATATATTTTT
The DNA here is from genome assembly GCA_916610135.2 of Macropis europaea. Lineage (NCBI taxonomy): Eukaryota > Metazoa > Arthropoda > Insecta > Hymenoptera > Melittidae > Macropis > Macropis europaea. The sequence goes on along the minus strand of OU744345.1, from coordinate 14,017,073 downwards.
GAGAACTACTACCCACGAAAATTTCATTAAGATCGGCGATTGACGCTTGGGTAATGTCCCTTGTAAGTATATATCAGGCGATATTATACTTTACTTGGATGTTGGATATTGAACGTTACATTTTATTTAGAACAGTCTAGTGTAGATGTTGTCGATGTGACTGGTTTTTTAGGATTGACCTTATTCTTCTAGGCTATTTGTTAAAACAGCTAAATGTATTCATTTTAATATAGGTGTGGAATTTATTAGCAGCTTGTGTTACTAATTGATGATCACTTGGAAGGATGCATCAACGTTCGAGGTGAGAGATCTGAGAGTAAAAGCTCCCGAAGTGGTCGTCTCAGATTTTAATGAACTTTTGCATATTGATAGATCATGTTGTTACGAATATTCCTATAGACTGGTATTTACTTACTCGGGAAAAATGCCGGAGATTTCGATGCATAGCGTCGCAGTCGCGTTCGATTTTCAAACGAGACGTCGAGCCGGAAAATGTAGCTCGCCTATAAATTATTACGAGCTACGTCATACTAAAAAATTCATCTGACGAAATTCAATTAAGATCGGTACACGCGACCGACAGTTTACAGTCCGGCGTAATTGACAAAGTTTGTTAGGAAATTCGGGGGTGACTGGCCGGGGAAAAATCGAAACGCGTAACGTATCGGTGACAGATCACGGAGCCCCGGGTGAACGTTGTCCTCTGTGATTGGAAAACCTGTATTTGCCGGCGGAAATTTTATATTCGATCAGAGCTGGCCGATCGCGAGCCAGCTATTCGAGGAATTTGTTTCAAAGGGCGGTCGAATTAACGCGGTATCTCGATTAAAAATCTGCGCCAGAGAAGTCGGCGGAAACACGCGATCACAATGCGCTCTAATCGAAATTTTCAATTTAATTCAAATCATTTATAAATTTCAACGCTCTGACCCGTTCTGGGTAATATTCATCACTTTGCGTCATTTCAAACGTGCAAAATTGGAATTATTGAACACCATGGACGAATGGTAAGAATTTTTTAATGAAAATAAGGTGAAATTGAACGTTTCAATGTATTCTGTGAACGAAAATGAAATTCTGAATGACAATTCCGATCTTTAGTATTTTTCGATGAAAAATTGTGATTTAGCTGTCGATTGAGGGTTTTCTTTAATTCTGTCTGTGTTCCCTGGGAATGAGTCAAAATTGTCAATGGACTTGACGAAAATTGAAATGTTACGCTAGTTTGCGAACATACTTTTTCTAAATGTAAAAATGAATAAAATAAGTGACAAAATTTCAGTGGCACTTTTTTCAAGTCTCATATGTGTAGAATACTGTGGTAAAAGAATGCACTAAAATTCATTTGAAATTTAGATTTTTTTGGAACAGTTTTCTTATGAATATCTCATACTTACAATCAGTGTTTTATTTTGCCTTTGCCATCTGAATTATTCGTTTTTATTCACACTTCCAAGTTTCGCATGTGTAGAATTTACATAAGTATTAATTCCTCAATTGTGTTTCAGTAAACTCATGTTACGATTTATTAAAACTTGGAAAACTTGGAAACTTCATTAGAATCATAATATTTTTATCGAGGAAGAATTAAGTAGACGATAATAATTTGTATTCTTATGTATATAAGAAATGACTATCACGATGCAATTATTAGGTTATTTCGTAATGAATATTTTGATCGTGAATTTTAGATGATGATAATTCAAACGAAATAAAAATCATCTGAATAAATAGACTTTTCCAACAGAATACAAGTTTCGTTCCTTCTGATTCAATAAAATCCGAGTACCTTAAGAGGATTATTTCTTTATGGACATTTTGATCAACCTTGATCTTGAAAGAAACGTTTTCTTGTACATAAGTGTTGATTTATTTTCAATTCTTACACAGGGTGTCTCATTTGACGGAACCAGCTTAAATGTCTTCGTTGTTTTTGAACATACAAAAGATGTCTCACGTATAAGTTGTTCGATTCAAAGTAGTAAATATTGTGTTAGGCAAAAAATTTCTGTCAGGATCATAATTTTGAATATTGTAAGGTAATCGATGTTATAGCTAACATCTACATACATTCAATAACCTATAACAGGTTATCTCAATAGCCTTGCATAACAATAAGTGTTCAAATTAATTTAAAGTATTTCTCCATGATGTCTTTCTGAATATTCACGTTTCACATTTCTTCATCCTCTGAGATGCAAAAGGTTAACTCATTTCGCGCCGCACCTGCTACCTATGAAACTTATGCTCAATCTCTGGCAAAATTATTACGACGGTATTTAATAAAATTATAAAAAAAGACGTGCTCTTACGTAACGGACGTTCAAGCGATGACATGAAAAGGACGTGCGAAATGTGTTAACAGCCCTGAAGAAGGAGAATCGAATCGATTGCAATCTACGACACCTTCCGGCGTCAGCAACCGGTCAAAAGTCACCGTCACAAAGGCATCGAATCCTACGCACGCATACCGCAATTCTACATCCATAAATTCGTCGAACGAACACGGCGTCGCGACGCCACAGCCGCGTCGCGGCTAACCGCGCGATTCGTTCAGCTTTCGCGCGCATCCTCGCGCTGATTTATGCTTCACCAAGGTTTCCATTTTCCTCCTCCTCCTCCTCCTCCTTCTTTCTTCCTTCCTCCTTTTATTATTTCGCCGCATTGTGCGCGATTCACTCGATGAGAGATCAGCCTTTTTCAGCCGTGCTCAACGTCACGAGCCCTCGAGACACGCGTAAGTTCCATCGACGAAAGGCAACAATGGAAATCGCGAGACTTCGCTTGGAATCGTATCAATCGCTGTCGAGACACAATCGTTCGGCGACGCGTTACCTGCTCCCCATTGTAATCGAGGAGAGAGTCCTCGCAACGGGGTCCTATTGATACGCCATCGATACTTGTGCAACACGAATTCACGCGACTACGTGTGCGTGTGTACGTGCGGGGGGATGAGAAAATAGAGCCACGGAGACATCGATGCCTGTTAACCACTTATTTCAAACTTTTGTTACCTCGTCATTGGTGTTTCTGTGCAGTTTACCTGTGTATCGATGATACACTCGGAGACTGCAACCCTAACTTCAATCACATTCGATTCTTTAACACTTTGACTCCCATGTCACTCACACATGGATGACACTTGGATTCAATCATTATTTATTTGATCACTTCTGGTATTCCTAAATTTAATTACTGAAGTTTAATGGTACCAATTAAAAAAATGATGAGTATTCCTGATTTTCTTAATTAAAAAGACTAACTTGCGAATATATTTCCTTTGTATAGAAATTTAGGAAGTTTGCCGTTTTCAACTAATAGAATGTGGCAGTCAAATTGTTGATACGTTGCCTGTATGCTGCTTAGGGGAACACAACACATATTTTTAGACTTTGATGCAACATGAAACGAATTTCAAATTATGCTATTTTTAATTAAGATGTCAATGCGACCTTAAATTACATATGTGAGATTTGGGTACTGAATCATGTTCTTGTGTCCTTCATTTATTATTCAGAATTGTGTGATAATCGATTATTACTTAATTAACACGTTGACTGCCATGGGGACACCGGTAACCGGCGCGTCAAATTTTATTTAATTAAATAACTATGGATTTTTATCATGTTCTGAGGGAGTTTAATATTACAACAGTAATATAGATACGCGTGCAAAATACTGATTATTTAAACATTTTTTTCTTTTACCAGTTATGTAGAAAATAGACATTTATACCGCGTCTGACTAGCGATGGCTGCCCACTGTGGCAGTCAACGTGTTAAATTAAATTTGAGTTGCCGGTCACCGAATGATAAAAACAAAGAAACTATATGAAAAATCAAGATTCCATTAGACATACAAAGTCAATTTGCAGCTAAATGCACATTTTATCACAGAATTCATTCTGTCATTTGTAACCTGCTTCATGTCGGTTTAATCTACTCTTCATAACCGATTAACACTGACTACCACATCATCCATAGATATATGGGTGACGCTTACATTCAGCCATTATTTATTGGTATATGCAAAGCTCTAATAAATATGCCTAATACACTATAACAGAAATAATAAAGATCTTACAAACATTATTGATTGAAAAGGGTATAATTTCAGGTCATACTCATCTGACACAACAATTTAGAATATTTGTCATTTTCAGCTAGCACAGCGAGGCAGTCAAAGTGTCAAGGATATTCATTACTAGTTAGTACGGATAATCATAACTTTTGTGACCAGGATTTTCCCTTGATTTAGATGTCGGTTATAATCCAGAAAATATTGAATCGAGTCATAAACAACTTCCGACTTGTCCTCTTGAAATTGATGCTTTCTAAAAAGGTATGTAATTGGTTCCTAACACTTCCTAAGTTCTAGGAATTATTATCTTCAGATATGGAGCAAACATCAGCAGCCCACATAAATTATTTGACTCTTTCAAAAGAAAACATCTATTCATATTTTGTAAGTTATTTATGAGTCAACCCAATACAATCGGAGAGACACGTTAACCCCTTTTCGCCGTGACGAAACAGGAGAGGCAACGGTTTCGGTCATGAGGTTACCCGGGGACGCGGCGTGTTTTCGCGGAATAAAGAGATGTGTATTTTTCCGCTCGAGTATCGGGGTAAATCCTCCCCTTCGGCGTGCAATGACGTTTATTGCATTGATATTAATCGATCAGGAAGGGTTCCGTGGTATCGAACCGCTCTCTCTTTTTTCCCCCGGTTCAGCCCGTGTTCTCCGTTTGACTCCGCTAGCTACCTGCCCTGTGTCGCGCAAGGGGATGTTTGCGGCCGCTAGTCGGTGTTTGTGCGTGTTTGGCGGACGTATAAACGGGGACCAGCATTGTTTGATACAATGGCCAGGCCTTTAATGGATGTTCCTCGCAAAAGGAAATCGCTGGGAGAGCAGAAAACGCATTTTTTAACGCGAGGCCCCGCTGCCACGCGAGAAGCACTTGTGCACGGTCGCGTTTTAAATATAATCAAACGTGGGGATGATATGGAAGGCTCCACCAAATGGCTGGTGATTTTTCATGGGAAAATTAAGTCAGAGTGTGGAATAAAATTTGATCGTGCGATGGGACGTTTTAGAAAAAATCGATTTGGAAAATTAGATGCACTAGAGAAAATTTTGCAATAGAAAATAATATATTAGTAACATGCACTGACATATTTAACCCACCGTGGGCAATCTGAAATCTTTGAATTTTTTTCTCATAGGTTTTAAACATTTGACGCAACGCACGAGTGTATAATACAGTAGAGCTTTGATAAGTATTCCAGAATTTATTCAGATTTTTTGTAAGCTTAGAACAATGCAAAAATTAGGCTTGAACATAAACGATCCAATTTGCTTACGGAGGGTTACCTGCATGCCACTAGATTTTTTTACAATTTAGAAGTCTTATACAGTTCATGCTATAATATCCAAAACAGTATCATTAAAACAGTGTCGTTGAAATAATGCCATCATTTCATTCTAATTCTGACAACGAATGAAAATATGAAAATATCATGGCATCGAAGCGGAGTCGTTTATCTGCAAAGGGTGAAATGTTTGTTCAGTACACACTATTTTTGTCTGGATCAATTTGTGTCGATATTGATGATGATAATATGACTTGATTTTTATTAATTCATTTCCATCACTGTCAAAGTATTTGAAAAATTATAAACGAAAACATATTGGTGACTGTCCTTGTATCTGGACTTTGCTAATAAAAAGCCAATTAATATGTATTTTAAAATTCGTCCACCTATAATGAGAAACAATTATTTTGAATATTTTATTTTCTGTTTATTTTAACCTATCTAAAGAATTTACAAACATTCAGTATCATGAATTTATTTCATCTTTATATGTATAATAAAATAAAATTTAAAGCTGTCCAATCAGACTCGATTTACACCCCTCGATATCTGAACCAATCGAACGTTTTTATAAATTAAAGCAAGTGGAAGAAACGGGTGAAAAATATAAATAACGGTCGACCGAATATTTTCATAACGTTCGATTGGCCTCTTACGATCGATCGTTGTATCGTTAAAAATTTTTTTTAATAATGAAATGATAACAGGCAGCTCGTATGTTGCGTACGTAAGCGATCTGGAACACGAAAAGTTTTCACGAGACGATGGAGTGCTTTTTATCGTGAATTAATACCGAAGCAATCGGCTGCTTGAAATGCAAAGATTCAATATCTTTATTGTGAGCTCGAAAGCTTCTCGATCGGATGTATTAAGCGAGAATGAAGTACGATAAAAGAGACGTAAAAAGCGAAGGACATGGAAGACTGATACATTTGAAAGGCATTAAACGTTCGATGCTACCTTCCGAGTAATGCATTCTTTAAGTGTGTCGAGATAGATTGGATCTTTCCTGCATGATCAAGTTTCTGTAGATTTTTCTATATCGACGATCGATATAATCGGAAAATAGATATAGTTTTATGAAGATACGTCAATTGAGACCTTTTACTTTCATCTTTTAGAAAATCTCACGCTTCGACTGGTTTACAAACAAACAATAAGTACTTGTGCAGTTTAAAGTTCTAATATCGTGGGTTCTGTACTATGACTAGATAACTTGAATTTTTGTGGTGAAACTAAGTATCTCACAATTTAATTAATTATAACTAGTTAGTAAGTTACATTTTTGTAAAAATTGTCCTTAGAGATTCATTATGGTCTCCTTCACAAGGATTTATTAAATAAATGAGCTGTACAATACATCGCTGCTGACAAATTAACCAATTAACGTTGTTATGTCAAAGCAACAGATTTTCAGTTAGCTTGATATAGTACTGGACCCAGGATATTAATATAAATTAAATGTCTTACTATTTCATTTACCTTTGTCATTTTAATTAGTGTGGCTGTATTCATTTATACAGGGTGCTTATTATGCATGTAACTGAGTACTAAAAAGAAAGGAAATCTTTTTGTTGCTCAATGAGAATATGTTAATTTTAAGATATTAAAGTGGAATGAAAATTAAATGAAGATTAGTTCTATCAGATTGTTTTTAAGACCATTGAAGTTTGTACATATAATAAATTTTTCTTTGATTTTCTAATTTTTAGAGTTGGATATAATAGTCATCGCCCTTTCTGCTTGTGAACCTTGTAGACTAGTACGTTCAATTCATACTCCATACCATCCACATGTGATTAGCATTGAATCAGTATTAAAACGAAATATTAGAATAAAAAACCATTGCAGTGGCCTTTTCTTATAGGGTACACATAAATATCTTTCCAAAACACGATGCATCGTATTATTTAAAAAAATTCGTGGATCTTTGAATTTATGTTACAAACATTCTATATAGTTATTATACATACTATGAAACTATTCTTATCATGCACCTGCTATTTAAAACGTACTTCGGTATATTGAAACACGAGAAATCACTTCAGCTGATAAAGTTAATCCAGTTACCACGTATTTCTAAATTCACCCTCCATCAACTTATCATCAAACGGTCAAAAAAGAACCATTTCTTGCTCTTTATCGCGGAGTCCGCAAACAAATTGCGTTCCATCCGTGATGTCCAAGGAATCCACTGCCAATTGACTTCGATAAGGGAATTGAGTCGAGCAATAAGCGCGCGTGCAGAATGAATTTCAATCGACCGGCCTAACTTGAACACTCCATTTCTTTCCTCGTTTTCCTAGCAAGCGACATGTACCTTTATCGGATACGCGTCATTTTATTTCAGAACGTGTTGCGTTTCACCAACGTATTGCCATTCCATTTTTAAGACAACTTATCGAACAGAACTCGCCCGCTTCTGCAAAAGACCCCCGTGTCGCAAGCCTCCGCTGATCGAATAATGCGAAACGTTCGCGTGGTAACAAAAAGCGAGTTTGCAAGTTTGTTGCAACATGCAATGTCGTGTTGATACTCGCAACCGTCACTTGCATGTGCAGGAACGCGTGCATTTTGTCGCGTGGCAAAGTTGCAAATGTAGATTCGAGAACAGGTTGCTCCTTTGATATCTCTACGAGAGCTTACTGTCGTCTTAATGCAGTTATTGTTACTGCTTTTGGTTCATCTCCTGGCGTACATGTACGATTTTCACGAGCAAACGTTTAGTAACGGGAAATAATAATAATGTAGGGTGTTATTGGTTCAGGAGAACCGAATTGTTGTATTCTTCCTTTTTTTTCTATATAAATCAGCATCGACTATAGTTTTATTGTTAAATGGGTTTCGAACTACCATACAGTAGCATTCGTAAGTAATTGAACGCTTCCATCAGGAAAAATCATCATTGCAGTTACTGTGAAATATATTTACTTCAAATGGTTCGTTATTATGATCTTATATATTAAATTATAAGAATGTAACGTATTTAACATTGCCTGTCAAGTAAAATTTGTTAAGATTGTTTTAAACGAATCTCATATGCATATTGGGTTGAATCATAAATAACTTCCGATTTGTCTTGTTAAGTTTATTGACAATTTATTATAGGATGATTATTGCTGCTTCTGCAGCATATCTACATTGATGGTTTCCTGCTTTCAAGTATGAAGCAAAAGTCAGTAGTCTAGATAAACTATTTGAATTTTTAGAAAGAAGTAGACACAGTATTTGCACCAGAAATACGAGACGAATTTTCAGTAGACGCCGGCGCAGATTTTTCCATTTGGAACTCATACAGAATGCGATGTCGAATGTGCACTTTCTCACAGGACATGTTTGCTGGTCAAATTTCTAGCTGAAATAGTTATTCCGAAAATATTGCAGTGCTTTCATAATACTCACAATTGCACAATTAAAATGAGTATACGCATGAATGACCTGCGATTTTTTGAAATTCTGAAAAAGCACGTAAACATTCAAGTAAGTAGATACTATCGACAGAACTTTATGATCAAATTAATACCTAATTTTATCTGGAAATTGTCGTATCAGACACCTTCCGTTTTCTCTTTGCACAATTTAGCATCGAATAAGTGTTTCCAAGCAATAAAGAAAATTAAGCTTTGATTTCATAATTTATTCATGAGAAACGTCAAAATTTTGTTCGACAGAAGGTGATGGAAAGTGAGAACCGAGAATGAACACTTTCTTCAGAATGTTCAGGAAGGAGAGAAGCACGTCGAGTGTATAAGTATTGAATCCGAGTGAGGTAAGATTTAAAACGGAATCGCGTAAGAATAGTGGAGAACCTTTTTAAGTTGAATGGGCTCTATTATACTATTGTGGAGGGACTTGAAAGAACCGATGAGGTGGTGCTTTTCGACCAAGTCTCGATCGGACGTCGAGAGTTTCATTTCGACACTCGAAACCTCCGGCGAGGATCGATTCGAAACAATCGTTTCTTCAAACATCTCACAACCGATTTACGGAATAATACCCTCGGGCTTTGGCTTCTCTGATACTTGTATCCGCTTGCATACTGGGTGTGCCAGTATGTCCCTTCGAGGAGATGTACTTCTGCGAACCGTTCAGTGATTGTAACGGATGAACTCAGTATACTGCTAGTATGGCAGAATCTCAGATATCCGAATTAACACTTCGACAGATGCAATAATTTTATTTTTTAATTATTTTTTATTATTTTTGCAAGAATCCTTAAAACATTTATCTCAGATAATGGCGGATGATATCAGGACGGCTGATGTCTTAAGATATTACATGCCTGATTAATGATGGTAGGTCGAAAAATTGTCAGGTTCTCAGGGGTAACTTTGAGAAATGTTAAGTAACATAATATTTTACAGGATTCTCTTTATATTGAATATTTTAAAATGTCCACTTTATTAGTATCTAAATGTTTGACATCAGTGATGAATATGTTTATTTATTATTTTTGTAAGAGTTTCATACAAAATAATAATATCACGTGTCTTGACAGCGGTCATCAAAGTGTTAGTAGGCAGACATGATCATTCGGATAATGGAATTTTGTGAAAACGTGACACGAAGAAACTATTTTTCGTTTCGTTTTAGAATTCTGTATTTCCTTATTTTCCTTAGTTAAATTGTACAAATTTTTATTCGACAATGTACGCGAATGTAAATATTTACTGTACCCTTGAAATTCTTTCAGCAAGTATTTAATTGCACTATATACTGGCGTACACACTTGATCAAGTGTTTCCATAATTACGTGTCTTACCTATTTTTGATTCAACTGACTAACTAGAAATTTCAGAGTCGTGTTTGACGTATAATAGCTATTGTTTCAAAGAACAATAGCCTGAACAAGTATTAAATAAAAGAAAGTTGAAATAATGTGCATGGCGTAGTAAACACGTGAACTTCAGTAATTGTGTGAACTTACTAACAAACCTTTACATTTATTTAATGTTTTAGGAAAAATATAGAACAAAAATGAACATATTTACTTTTACTAGTGTATACATATACACAGTGGTAAGTGTCTACACTTACTAAAACACTGTAGTAAAAGCTTAACAATTTTGCTAATAGTAAACACCTGGTTCACAAATGATTTATGAACTGAACCCCATGTATTTTGATATTTTGTATTTCACAGAAATAAAGGATCTAAAATATAGGCCAGATTAAGAAAATCGAGTTGAAGAACTGTTAGAATAGTAGGACAAGGATACCAAAATTAATGTTCAATATATCGATAATTAAAAATGGTTATAATTGTCGAATTATTTATACTTGAGGTCACATTTCAAAATGACGTTACTCATGGGATGAACTGACACATTTGATCAGTTTCATAAGTCACTATCCTTTAATTTTGAAAATTAGTAATGCACGATTCAGGTCAAGTTCCAAATGAGGAATATTCACCGCCCGGTAGACGTTTGATAACAAAATGACAAAAATTCATAAAACATCAGAACACCCTGTACATTCGTGTAGATCCTTGATGTCGGATGGTCCGGCATTGTCAGCAGGAGTGGACGAGGCTTTCGAGAACCTCTTCGCTATTTCCCCTACCCCCTGGGCCCATCCTCAGAGAAAAATAGTCTCTCCTCTCTTTCCACCGACTATAGCCACCTGTGCAGCGGTTCACCCTTCGGCCCACCCTTCAGTCCACATCCGGGACCCTTAATCCGTCCTATTAGATCGACTCCGACCAAATATCGGTCAATTCCAGGCGATGATGCGGGGCACAGGGAACACAATGCGTTTCATTTATCCGTACGACCGATTTTCCCGACCTCTTCAAGCCACAAGTGCCTTCCCTTCTGACTTTTCTTCTTCTCTACTCCCGTCCCATTGATGTTAGAAAGCTTTCAGCCATCCTCCAATAGGTGCTCCTCTTTGTGTCTACCGGTGAAAGTCGAGGATGTGGGATCGAGAGGAAGATTAAGGCGAACGTTCGGGGATTGATGATCCGTACGAGTATCCTTTTACTCGAAAACAACTTCTTTCGCAACGGTGCAGTCGGAAATTCGAGGAACCTGTGTGTGGTGGGTTTAAAGAATTTTTTCCTGAATTTTGTAGCTTGTATTTGGTGAATTTATTGATATTTATTAATTTATACTAGGTGCTAACCACTGGGTGTTTTAAGGGGATGTTCTCCTTTTTCAATCTGCTTGAGGGTACATTGTGGACATTTTTTTTTTAAAAACTGAACAACATATCTTTATGAAAGTTTGTAGACTTATTCATATACACTTATGCTATATTCATGAATTTTTGTATATTGTTGTTATCAAAACTGTAGATATTATTCAGTGGGAAGTTTTTTACATGCCAGCAGTAAAGAATTCTTTGTCTTGAAGCCTGAGCCAGGTTTGGACATTCATTTTCACTTCTTCTTTGCTTATCAGTAATACTTTTTCGGTCACTTTTGAATTGATCAGCCTACTTGTAAAAATTCGGACGATTCATACAACTTTTACGATATTCCTTGACAGACGGTTCTACACCCTCAGGAAGCATAAATCTGAACGCTGAACGCTGTTCTCCAAAAGTGCACTTTTCTGTGAACTTGTCATCGTTGAATGAGCGATAGAGGTTACGTATACTGAAATAGTTATCAACCAGCCGGTTGAAATTGATGACAGAGATGTCAACTTATGGTATTGAAAGTACCCCTGCTTCTTATTCAGATACTTTTTTAACCACAGCCGTTTGTCTCTTTACTTACTGAATGACCCTCATATTGTGCAACGCTTATTCATCGTGCCTCCATCCACCGCGGACCATTATATAATCGCATAATACTGATTTATTATTTACTGAACGAGCGGCTGCGTCAAAAACAGCTTGACTCGTGTGCGGCTATATTCGTAAGATCGCGAATGATTAAGCAATCAGTCAAAACTCGAAACTTGAAAGTTTCGGTGCCGAAAGTTCAGCGTGGATGAAAAACTCGATTATACGCGTAACGGTCGAACGATTCCTCGGGGAACAGAAACGATTTCCGGCACGGAACGATCGATAAATCGATGTGAATGACACCGGGGCCGCGACGGTGCTAAAGGAATTTTTAATTCGATGCCGATGGGATTTCGTTTTCCGAGAACAACAAGTTCGGGGCCCAGTTTGGCGCCGGTTTAGCGCAGGACGGTCAGCCGGCCGGTTTTTAACCCGTTTGGCCAGTTTTCATGACATTAGTCTGTTACCGGTTTCGTAATATATGCCGCCCCTTCTCCCCGAGTCCCGTATCCGATGATAATGTTTAACAGATCGCGGCTGAGGAAAAAAAAAAGCAGAGTGGCGAAGAAGAGACCGGACGGCGCATTTTACATCGGTGAAAGTATAGAGTGACGCGATGCGAACTACCTTTGATTTCCCAACAGATACACAGAACTAATAGGACCCTTCTGAAAGGTACACGGTCCTTTAATCGGGCTACTATTTTTGGAATCAACTGTTATGGAGGTTGGAAAGAATTTGTGGCAATTATTACAGGCATGTGTCATTCTTCTTTGTGGAGACTGGCACTCTAAATCCACGGGAAAGAAAGTGCTCAAGACGTGAAACTTATATCGCATCTGAACGTGCTGTTTTGGTTAGAGTGGTAAAGGATCCACACGTCGGTCCTCCCCAAAATGCACGAAAAGAAAAATTAAAAAATATTTCACGACGCTTGACAAACTCGTCTCAATATTAGCTAAAAGAGGGGTGCAAAAATGTGGTAAGGTCATCTATAAAAACCCTAAAAGTGACCTTGAAAACTTCGGGGAAAAAGCAACTAAAGTTGATAAAGCAACTGAAGAACCGTGAGATTTGAGAAAAAAGAATTACAATCGGTCCAGTAACAACAGAATAATTTAAGGCGGTCACCATAGGTGGTTCACCCTTATAACAAATTTAAAGAGTGTACGTAGACTTTTGTAACTGATTGCAGCGTATGTTTAATCGTCTTTCTGTTTGTTCAAATATGGTTAAGAAAATGTAACCTATAGTGACTTCACTTATGTATGTTCTTTTCGGAGGGATTTTTCGTTTAATAATTATACATACAAAGAGATTTACTTTTACTACAAATCGGGATAAAAATTTCAGTCCCTCATTCGCTAATTTTTCTGTAAGAATATAAATATTTGTCATAATAATTTTTATAAATTTTGAAATAATTGATACGTACCTAACTGTATTTTTGTTGTATAAGTAACATTTGACTAAAGAATGCGTATTACAGCTCAGAAGCTAATAAATTTCAAACTAATGTTTATTAATCCTTTATGTTCGTATACACTGTCCCTAAAGTTAGTCAGAAACTTTTTCGAATACTCCGCACACGTATTTCGCCGGAGGGTTTTTCGATATTCTGCTTTAAACGATATTCCATTCTCAGCTGTTTCAATTACCTTCGCTTAATTTATCGTCCTTTCAGTCTATTTATCGCCGTTCTAGTCGGCGTCGTTTTATTTTCAATAATTGCACTTGAGACTGCCCCGTTTGCGGTAGTTCCACTTCTGCTCGTTCAATTTGTAATTCGTAATAGCACGGTCGTTCTGTTTCGAACGTTTCCACTTAAATGACTATTTTAGATATTCCTGTTCTACTTGCGATCAGACTGTTTGTAGTCGTTCTGCTTAAAGTCCCGTTTGCAAATATCTTATGCAAAATAGGTCTAACTTTATAATTATTAGTTCGGTGGGCATGAAGTACATGTTTTTATCTTGTACATTTAATTAAACCGATTTTTCTGTTGATGCAAATGCCAGTTTTCGTCAGAGGTACTGACACGTATGTTTAAACTTCACCTTTTTAATTCAGATATTATTTACAGAGAACCTTAACGCCGAAGTGTGTATACTTTGCGTTTCTTAAACATTTTAGATTATTTTACAGTGTTTCAGTTTTAATTTAATTTTTTTTGTTGAGAGAATTAAATCTGTATTTTTAAAAATGGGAACCAGCTCAATAATTGAACTATTTCTTATTGTTATCAATTTTTAACATCATTTTCCAGTTTTTAAATAATGAAGTTTCTCGTTTATTAGGAAACTATCACGTTTATTAATTATCGTTTTATGGAAAGTATTTTTCATTTTAAACGTGTGAACATCAAAGCTTCTGTTTTGTTGAATTCGTGGGAAATATTTCAATTTGTACTGCTGCTACAGCTTCCACAAAATTGAAGGTATAAAAACCTTTTCTACCCCTAATATTTGAATAAACATAGTTAAATTATATTCTACTGATTTAAATAAATTCATGTCTGAAAAAGCTAATTTAGTTTACTTGAACCTGGAATAAGCAGTTACATATAGAATAAAGGAAACAATAAATAGTAAATATTTGCCATAAGAAAAGGGTTAATCGATTCAATTCGATTAATTATCGGAACCAATGAAATTCAAACATTAATTGTATCGACTCGACGGACGTTCAGTAAATTCCATTAAAATTCTTTTATCCCTCGGTCGATCTAATTACTCGGTCCCATTCGATTCGTGCTTAATTAAGAGATTCCACGATTCGAAACGAAGCCCGCATTTCTGGTGCCCCCTTAATTGCAGACGAATCGGCGGGTTCGTTTATCGCGCGCGAATATTGTCGTCATTTTTTCACCGTCGAGTTTCTAACCTAACCACAGATTTCATCCAATCATTTTGTCTTTTCAGGGTGTTCTCGATGCATGCGCAAGTTGCTCGGTCAATTTAGAAACACTTGCATCAAATTTAACAGATTAATCGAACTGTTGTCAAAGGCAACGTAATGGGTTCATTAGTGACCAAAAAAAGTTTAGAAAATGAGAAAAAAGGTATAGTGATTAACGAAATTGATCAGTAGACTATATTCTTTCAACTTTCTATTATTTAATAAGACTTTTTTAGAGCAGTATTATTTAAAACAATGTTACGATATCTCTAAAAAATTATATATGACGTACGTTACCAAATTTTGTAGTTAGTTGAATAAAAATTGAGAACCAAAAACAATTATAGAAATAATTGAACAAATTCGTCAGACACTGTATGGCAAGAGGGAACTATGTTATGCAACAATAGCTAATTTATTGCGAAGATATAAACAGTAATTGTGTATGTATATTCAGAAACTAACGGTTGTAAAGTTTATTACCCTGCACTGTATTAGCCGTGTGTCTATAATTTTCTATAATCATTCTACATATTGTATTCTTCACGCTGGTTTAAGGTACAGAGTTAAGACCGTGAAATCTGCTCCTTCAAGGTCACATCTCAGTCTGAAGAACGAATTTTCACTTTTAAGATTATCTGTAATTTTCTCTCGAACACACTGACCGTTACTCGTTTTTCAATTTCATTTAATTAATTTTTTCATACACACTTGAAGTAACATAAGCGATAAGTTATGACACAGATTAAGAAGTAACCTTGAACGGTTTTTCAATGAAATTAAAAAACGAGTAACGGTCAGTGTACTCGAGAGAAAATTACAGATAATCTTAAAAGTGAAAATTCGTTGCTCAGACTGAGATGTGACCTTGAAGGAGCAGATTTCACGGTGTTAACTCTGATTTAAGTGCCTCTATAATATTATATAATATTGTAACTGTAATATTTATGTATTGTATTGTATTGTAAGGTATGCAAGGTAAACAGGTGAAACAAAGTACACGTAAAAACATTTACATACGTGCCTATCTGCTTTTTATTTTCAAATTCCTAAAATCTCGTCAAGTAGATAATGAACACCTGCCTAAGCATTTCGATCAGTTTCTATGATTTTTAAATTTGTAGTGCGACTTTTTTTGTACCAATTTATCAGTGGAACCATCGATAGAGACGCAGGGGTGAATCTCGAAGGAGCAGATCATCGTATCGATGGTCGTTGTCGTTCGATTGCTTTCGTTTTTGAACGGTCGTGTCGATGAACCGGTTACCGGAAGTCCCATCGTGTGGTTCGCGGCTGCAATCAGTCTGGCAATGCAAAGTTATGCATCGAAACCTGTGTGATAATTAAATTGGTCACGTGACCGTGATTGCACCGTTTCAACGAGACCCTCTACTGGTTCTGGATCGTTGTAAATCTAGTTTGATATAATGTAGCCGTGTTCTCTTATGTTTTCCTGTTACGTGTACCGCTTTAAATAGCAACGTGTGCACGGTTCATCGATGTGTTTTATTTTCGAGGGAATCGCGATGGGAACAGCTTAAGGTGCCGTGTAAACAACTCGTACGGCTGGCTGAGAGGGAAAGATTTCTTGTATCGTTTTGTTAACGTGACAGCAATTTCCTTCGCGAACGATACCGTGTCGAATTTCTATTTAGCCGTTTTCAGACGGCAGCCATCTCATATTTTCATGTTGTGATCCAGCTCACTTCTTGCTTGCTCGCTTCTTGTGATGTTCAATTTGAATTTTCATGGAGTCTTCTAAGTCAGTGAGTCTACCAATTTTCAGCACACTGAGTAAGCGATACAGAGAAAACGGTATTTCGTATTTTCATATTGTGGTCCGGCTCACTTATTGGTAGCTCCTTTCTTGTGATATTCAATTGAAATTCAGTTTGAATTTTCATAAAGTCTTTTAAACCAGTAAATCTGCCAATTTTCAGCACACTGAGTGAGTACTACAGTGAAAACAGTATTTCGTAATTTTCATGTTGTGATCCAGCTCATTTTTTGGTAGCTCATTTCTTGTGATATTCAATTGAAATTCAGTTTGCATTTTCATAAAGTTTTTTAAACCAGTACATCTGCCAATTTTCAGCACACTGAGTAAGCGATACAGTGAAAACGGTATTTCGTATTTTCATATTGTGGTCCGGCTCACTTCTTGGTAGCTCCTTTCTTGTGATATTCAGTGGAAAGTCAGTTCAAATTTCCATGGAGTCTTCTAAATTAGTAAGCCTGCCAATTTTCAGCACACTGAGTGAGTACTACAGTGAAAACAGTATTTCGGAATTTTCATGTTGTGATCCAGCTCATTTTTTGGTAGCTCCTTTCTTGTGAGATTCAATTGAAATTCAGTTTGAATTTTCATAGAGTCTTTTAAACCAGTAAATCTGCCAATTTCCAGCACACTGATTGAAACTACAGGTCAACTACAGTGGAAACTGTCGTACCTAGTATGGCACATTATAGTATGTTTTTTTTTCAGTACAAGTGTCTAAGAAAGCACATTTAACATCTTAACTGTTGCACAGGTTACATTAAAAGTGAATATAATTAAATCTTAACTCTTATAAGATTCTGCGGGACATTAGGAATATTTGGAACAACTTTACACCGTAATGTAAGAATACAATCATACAATCGAATAGATAAACATTTTTTACTTCATGATTGGTATTAGAAACAGTAAATTATATTGCGTCTGACTAGGAAGGACAGTTTTCACTGTAACATGCAACATGTTAGTTACTTCATCGTACAGTTGTTATTGCAACGTTAATGTTTTGCACAATCCTACAAGAATGAATAATTATTCCTTTAAATTATATTTGAGACATCAGTCGCCAGCAACCCCTATTGCAATTAATGTGTTGTACCACGCGTCTGGCATGCAACGTGTCCTTCGGTCGCCTTCATCAACGTATTGAAGGGATGCGTGCAGTGAAAAATAGGGAAAGTACCGACTGCAGAGGGAGAAGTCGAAGAAAACGTCGAGTGTATTCTTTCATGGCCGCTGTGCTCGGACTTTTTTACCTTACGTCACGATTTCAACCTTCATATTATTAAGAAATACAAATAAAATTCGATTTTGACCCGTCGAAGGAGAAAATGTCCTCGGAGCCACGTGGTGGAGGCACGCAGCGTGGCGCCCGTTCTGAAAGCACCTTAAACACTTCGTCAAATCGGCAAAGAAACAACACGACGCGCGAGTAACAATAAGTAGTAGTACTCGAAGAGTAGCCAGCTCTTCGCGGCCGTGTTCCGGGAGCGAAGAAACCGAGGATGCTGGGTTCTCTGAACAATCAGAAACCTGTTTCCAGAGTGGTACCTCCGGCTGGATCCTCTTTCTCTCCATCCCTCCGTTTCGTTCGTTCTTTTCAGCTTCTCTCTCCCTTTCTCTTCGGGAGGAGGTTAGATGAGGATCGCCGCGCGTTCATCAATCATCCATTGAAACGTAACCCATGGCGTTCCATAATTAACGACCCCGCTACGAACCTCGAAGAGGTCCCACGCCCAAACGAAACCTGGCCTTCTTCTTTGTGTATCCACCTCGAGGATACGTACGTGACCATTCGGTACCGGAAAACGAGGTTACCGAATTTCCTTCGACGACCCAAAAAGTTGCAGTTCAACGCTCACGATAATTTTTAATATTGTCTAATATTGCGATCGATATACAATTGAATCGGTGAGTTGAGAAACAGTGCAAGTCCAAGAACCATGTTTCGAGATATTTGAAAAACTAGCATCAGTTTTCGTGTATCATCAAAGCCATTAATTTTATAGTGCTGTTCCAATTTAAACACGATTATACTAATCCAGATGAACGTTCATATGTGTCTAACTATGGTTAAACTTTGTTCATTAATTTTCAATAATTAAAATAAAATTATTGGACTTGTACTGTTTTTCAACTCGAGTCATTGTTTAGTCAGGAAATTTAAAAAATAACACGATACTAGAAGAAACATTTATTAACTTGCTTTAAACATAATTAAAGTAGAAATTATTTCATGAAAAGTAATTGTTAAACAGATTATTGAAACAGTGGAAATCCATGACGGACACTGATTTTACACTTATTAAACTGAAGGGACTACTGAAACACGAGTATAGGGTACCTTTTTCACTGTTTTTGGTCCCAACATATAGTTCTATACATTTTACATTTAGTTTTGAGATTGTTTGAAAATTACTAATTTTGGACTTGTGCTGTTCTTCAACACACCGATTCAATTATTACTGTGGATGCAAGATTGCATTTCAATCTACGAATCAAGTTCACATCTGTAACATTATGCAATAGTTTCTATCGAATTATGTTTGTATTATCTTGTCTGATTTCCAAGTTGGATTAATCAACAGATAATTGTTGTTGAATAATAAAAGCTGAGAAATGTACACAGGGTGCAAGTAAATACGAGAGGAGCATTTCTGAGTTGGATTCAGTACTTAAAACCAATGAAGTAAGTTTACATAAACATGTGTACGATTTATCCTTGATTCTGACAATGAGTTACAGAGAGTTTTGGGTTTCAGTAGTTGTTTTGTCAAGTTAAGATAGCATAACTGATTTTCCTCACTTATATACAAATAATGTTCAATATCTTACACGTACGACTTTGTTGATGATTCTCTTAACAGTATCTGATAGGTTAGTACATACGAATTACTATAACACAAACTTAAAAAAATTACGAAAGCGAGGCCAAATCAGACATACGTGTGTACATATAAATTTATTTCATTGTTTTTGAGTAGTGAATCCAAATTTGAAATCTGTCTCACGTATTATTAAGCTACACCCTGTATAAAAGTTAAGCTCAACCTATTCCCAAACTCACGAGGTTCTTTCCATCGACAGGCAATTTCATGGAGAAAAATTGCAGATCATATCGATAGCTCTGTATACATATTTACATGAATATATAGGGTGATTCACTTAACGACCTCAAATTGCTCGTAGTTTGCTGATGGTATAAAAAGCGTTTTAATCAAACGGCGCATAATTTCGCCGAAAACGTATGCTAAAACATTTTTTTATCCTGCATTATGGATATATCGAGCAGTGAGAGAGTCGTATTCAGGTTTTTCGGAAGAGGCGACCGATATTATTTTTCTGGAAATCGAAGATTCGTCGAGCGTTGAACAAAATGAAATACCGTTTCGTCAGGCAGGCACTCATTTCGAGTATCCACGTAATTAGTATTTTTACTTTATATAACGCATGAAGTCTCCGGTGATGACGATTATCGGCAGCACGTTGATAATGACGATCGTAACAGCGATCGATGGTGTCGGTGATGATGGTAATGGCGAAGATATCGATGGCAATTGTACGTCGGTCCGCTTCACCGCTTCATTTTCGCGAAACTTATTCTGATGACCAGTTATTAGAACCGATTAAAAGTCAATTACCGGTGGCGTATTGCGTCGAGTTCGCGGCGAGTCGAACGTGTCTTCGACGAGCGCTCGAGCGGACGCCATTTAAAAAAAGAAAAAACAACTAACGACGATGCATCCTGTTAATCTGTTGGAAATTATCCTTTCGTAAAGTGCGATTCGCTGATCACCTCGAAATCATGATCGTAGGATGCGAAAAGAAAATGTTATATGGTGAAATTGATGTTTGCCTATATGATAACATTTTTCACCTGTCAGATTATATTTCTGGATAGTGGAATTTTGAGAACTCTGCACTTTGGATATTCCATGGCGCCTATGACCCTTATTAAACTTTTAGCTCTGGTTATTTAATATTTTCGCTATAAAACGAAGCGTTATTAGAAAATATTCCTGGTCTGTTAAAATTAGAATATTTAGTGTGTCTCATAGTACATTGCATTACGCTTTCTTCTTCATAATAATGATTTTTGGATTTTTATGAATATTATAAGTCCTGTGTTGTAAGTAATTTGAAAAACTATTTGAAACCATCAGAAATTCGTCCACCATGCGAGGTATTAATAAATACAATAAAAAACAATCTTACTGTTTACTTAAGGGAGTTATTTTAACCCACTGCCTATCACTATGATGTAGGTATAGCATCCGGACTCAGTTGCAGTTTGCTCAACTTTTTTTATATCGCTAGTGTACTCACATGTGTAAGTTATGTTACAACAATTTCTACATGGTCCAGAAACTCCGGCCACAAGAAATTTTATGAATTCATCCATATCATCTCATCGCACTTCCAAATTGGAAGGTTTCATCTCTTTAGTGGGTATATACTTTTTGTATCTTTCATTTGTTCCTGTATTTCATCGTCTATGTAAGGTTAAAGATGGTGAGCGAAGAGTTAAAAATTCATGGTTTCTTACTTTATGAATTTAAACTTCGAAATACAGCAGCAAATGCGTAGAGTAGTTTCAATTTGTTAATTTTTAATGAGAAGAAAGAAACAGCTTCAGTTTTCCATTCCGTTTTATAATATAAAAGGGTTTTTGGAAAAATTTAGTTCCGTGGTGTCAAAGTAGAGGCGTCACCCTGTAAAATAAGCCCAGGTAGATTGCCGTACGATTTTTGTTCACGAAATTACAGCAGTTAGAAAATCGGCAATTTTTCGGTCAAAATTTAGTGATCCTTTAATTTGTGGGGTAGTGTATAATGAGAGGACGATGGAACGTAAGAATAACCAGTTGTATATATTATAATGTCATCATTGCGAAAGGTTGTTAAATAAAGGAAGACGCGATGGGTGAGAAGGGACCCAAAGACCGCGCCAGGGTTAACCCATTTGCATCATTAGCGCATATATGCGTGGAATTTTCTTGGCCATTATCACCAAAGCGCATATATGCGCGCCATTTTTTTGGACATTATATCCAGAGCGTATATGCACGCAGTTAGTGAAGAGTGGTGATTGCAAACAGATTAAAGTATTTTTCCGAGTAAAGCAAAAAAAATGTTTGGTGATAAGGACCAATTTTCCACTTTTCTGTATGATGCAAATGGGTTACGGAGCAAACGCAGACCCGTCGAAGCTTCACTTATTTAACTGCATTAACATAGAAAATATGGAAGTCGGAAAATGTATATTTGTACAAACATCCGCAGTCCATTTTTGCTACAATAAAGTCGATAGGTGGTCGGGTGTAGCCTGATGGCTCGATTACACGTCGCGAAAGTCCGCGAAAGGATTCGAGGGAGAGGTTCGCGGATTCCACGGGAACACGGGGCAATCGGGGACCCGGTGAACGCGCAACCACGAAAAATGTCGTCGGGCCGTACGTGTCGGCACGTCCGCCTCGATCACCTCGAAGATAACGTCGGTGCTTTTCTTGTCCATCCGCGGGATCGCGCAAAACTTGCACGTGTGCCTGTCTGCCGCGTGTTCGCCGGCGAACAGCTACGAGACAGAACACAAAACGGAACAAGAAAGGAACGGACGCGAGAAAATTTCTGAATGAATCATCGCCGAGAACGCTCGTCTTCCACGCCGCGACGCGTCCTTCCGACTTTTATTCCCGTTTGAAAAGCGAAGAATATCAAAATTGTTCTTTTTTAATTATTTTTGTGTAAGTCATTGTAGATATCAGGTCATCCCACAAGCAATTTCATTTTTAAAGATGACCATCGAGCGCGAACAAATTAACAGCTGCAGTTATTTTTAATTATCAAGATACTGAATATTAATTTTAGTGTCCGGGTTCAATGAATTCCCGTATGAAAAAATGTATTCCATACTTTCGATTCATTTTAACCCGCTATAACGCCATGTGACTTGGAAGCTACTTACGTACGTATATTTATATATCCATATTTTTTAACACCGTATGCCTTGGTGATCAGCAGTGACTGACACTTCAAATTTAATTTAATGGAATAATGATTGATTGTCGCGAAATTCTGAGCAAACTTCATGCTGAAACAATAATGTAGGAACAGAAGAATACGATTGGGTACTCAGATCTTTTTTTTCTGTACGATTTATATGAAAAATAGTAAATTATGTCGGGTCTGATTAGGCATGGCCGTTTTCACTGTGGCGTTCATTGTGTTATGTGTTATTTTGTCTATTTATCACTGTGTAATTATATTCTATGGCTATGCAGCCACCAAGGAGTCTGTTCGTTTATTGTTATGCTTATATCCCGCGATACAAACTTTATGATTTATCTGTATCATTTACCTGATGCACCATTTTCGTCAAACACAATTAAATACCGGTTATAGAGGGTTAAGTGACAAATCATCCCTTCCTGATTGTACCACAATTTTTTTCGCAACCTGTACACTTGTAAAAACTTTTAAAATTTATACACTTTAGACTAATTTATACGAATTACATTTATAAAATTTCAATGCTTGTCCAAGTTTTTTAGTGTCAGACTACGTATGGAATTCTTCACTGTGACACTCAACGTATCAACTCCTTTGCTTTACAATTTTTTAAGATGGCTGTCGAGTGTTGGGATGGTTGAAAACCCTCTGTCAACATGTAGAATTTGTTTCTCTAATACAATCTTCACCCTCTGAAATGAACTCAGCCACGTGACACCCTTCAATATGTTTTGAACAAAATTGAGATACCACTAACAGTATAAAGTAAGGATTATACTATAAAATAATTAAATATTAAAAACACATTTTTATCTGCTATAGTAGACGTATAATTATATTTTCTAAACAAAAATTGAATAACTAATCATGATTTCAGAATTTCATTTACAAATGAAAAAATTTAATAAAATACACGTATAGTCAACAAACTTTCCAAATCAACTCTCTCGAAAACGAAGTGTCAGACAAAGCAGTTTTATTCTATATTCTTAAGTCAGTCTTCATTATCCACTACGGTACTAATCGTAATGAAGATAGAAATTTTGTTGATGATGAGACAAGTTAATCGAAGTGGAAGTAGTAAGTCTCTTGTTGACATGGCGAAAGAAAAATGTTATTATATGTAAAATGTCTGGAGTAAAAGATAATTAACTGTCGTGTACGAAGCACAAACAGGGATCATAATCGAGGCCGTTTCTCGTCTAATACCGTCATCGATACCGTAATTGTATCTAGGAATTATCAGCGAGCACCGAGTCCCCATGACCATAATTTCTAAGAAGTTACGAGTATATGAATTATGCATCGAACGGCATTTGCAGGAGGATGATTTATCGAGGAGATAACTCTATAAACGCGTCGAGCAATGGAGCGTGGCGAAAGTGGTATAAGTACACGATATTAATTCCTGCAGGGTATTAATTAAACATTTGTGCCTCGAAAATAGAATACCAGTCTCGCGTAATTCTTTCGATGCTGTACCGATACTTTCACGTTGATCGTTTAAAAGTTCCTTAACCCTCCTAGAACTGGTTAAACAAACTTCAAAAGAAAATCGCGGCATGATCGATTGAGTTACAGCAGCTGCTTAAGTTATAATGAATGATTAAATTGTTTTTTAACTTCAAATAAAGATAAATAAATATCAATACAAAGTATGTAAATTTTGTTTACGATAACTTTCACGGTTGAATTTCCACTTCATTTCCCTCAGAAATGAAATCCGTAGAATAAAAGGATATTTGACCTTGAAATTTACGGTCAACATGGATTTTATTAAGATTTTTTTAAAGACCTCCTTAAAGATACACTCGAATAAGTTAGAGCAATTGTTGAAGTTGTAATAAATGAATACATTGTTTTTAGATTTCAAATAAAAATAAATAAGCTTGGAAATACTACGATCGCAAAGGGTTTTTTTATCAGCCAAATTTATTTGCAATCAATCTTTTATATACAGGAGATTATAAATAAATGTCTTGTCAGTACAGGCTTTTGACAAGAGGAATACGTAGTGTGTTGCCCTATATTTTCTAGGTCGGTATGTTCAGCCCTTGGGTGCTTTTGGCTATTTTGTAAAGCGATGAGGAAGATCTACTACTGCCTGGTGTCTCTTGAGTCTTCGTGTTTGTAGGTTATTGTCCAGAAGATTAGTGGCATGGAGATTTAAATGAGTTTCTAGTCTCCTTAAGTATTTTATGCTAAATCTCGCTATTTCCTCTTTCACTGTTTGCGATAGTTCTCAGTGTTCTCGACTGAAATCTTTGTAGTATTTCTGTGTTTGAATTACTACCAGAACCGCAAAGCTGTATCCCGTGGGTCCATACTGGTCCGCAAAGGGTTAATACCAAAAAAAGTTAAGCATTCCTTAATCAATTTAGCGAGAACGATCCATCCTGTAAGTCCTAAATCCTCTTTTTAGCAGGCTGCATAAAGTCACAAAGTGGACGGTTCGAAAATCACTTGTGTGATCGCCGATGTGTGGCAGGGGGAGCGAAAGGGGAAAGAGGAAGGAGAGGGAAAGGGGCAAGGTGCAAAAAGGCGTGGACGATGCAGGAAGAATCAAGGATCGAGGGGGCAATCGATGAACGATGCGCCGGGGATGCTTCTTCACGAAAATCCTCGATCGTAACCGCGAGATCGAATTCCATCGGACGGTCCCGGTGAGATCCAGTGCCGATCATCGACCACAGGGCCCCATTTCTTTTTCGTTGCGCCGCCTCTGATCGGATTTCGAGCTTCTTAGAAACTTCGCACGAGTATTTTCGCCTGCGGTGCCATGAGTGAACCGTCGCGAACGTTCCTACGTTCATAGGTGCTAGCCAAACGACACATTATTTTTGACAAATAGTTTTGAACCAGCAACGTCCGGAGTCCGTAGGTCAAAAGCTGTACTTCTACGGGCTGACTTCAGGGTTAGTCATTTAGGAGAAGAACATCTATCAAAAGGCACTCGGAGTGAAGCAGAGCGGTTCTTTCGATCTGGAACCTTTCATATCGCCAATGTGAGGTTAACACGTTGACTGCCATGGGGGTCACCAGTGACCGGCGCCTCAAATTTTATTCCATTAAATAACTAGATCTTCTTATACAATTTTCAATATCACTATTATTATAATAATAATATAAAGTATGTACTGTATGTTCAAATAATAAAATATTTTTTTTCTTCGCGATTTATATTTTAAACAGTAGATTACAATGTGGCTGACTAGGTATGGCAGTTTCCACTGTGGCATTCAACGTGTTAATACAGTTTTCTAAGTTTGTGGCATTTTCTAATTTTGTAGCTAAACTATTGTATATTTGGCAAGAATCAATATTCTTCTTACTCCGATTCCGTCAAATGTTATTCCCTCGCTTTTAATCCAAGAAGAATTACGGCGCTTCCAACGAACAATTCAATTCCGTGCTCACCGTGGAATCTGCCCATTGTTAACTCATTGTACTTGAGTTAGCTCGACCATACGTTAAATTGTTTCGTTTATTCCCTTTTGATCGAAGCTTTTGGCTATGGTACAGTTATTTGACATTAACAACTGAAGCCATGAATTCCAAAACAACATAAGTCCACTGTTTGATGTTATATGAGTTGTTGGTATGGCTCTGTGGCCAGCTCATTCAAGTCTGTCTGATGGCATTCCAATGATATTTACATGTACAAACAATATTGAAAAGAACAATCGAAAAGATTAATGGAGAATTAAAGAAAATAATCAAAAAACCAATTTTTATCAAAATATTGGTTGATGTACTCGTGCCATTTTGGAATTCATGGCTTCAGTCTGTTTCAGGATACTTCAGTGACCTCCAACGGCCATAGAGTCAATTTTTCTTCTTTCTACGAATAGCATTTGGACAGGTCTGATTTCCCCACGGGTCGAATATTTTCAATTTTAGTATATTTTCATACTGCAGTGGTCCCAAAATTATAGTTTTTTCCGGGTGTCATTTTAAACAACAGACTAGCGCACGTACGTCCCAGTATAGTGTTGTATATTGGCCCTATTTGTCTCAGCAGTAACAAATACAAGAAATTTTACATCATGTGGGGCAGATACATATGTCCTGTTCATAGTGGAAGGGTTGAGTCATTAGGGTCTGTTGTTATCATTTAATGCTCCACCTTGTATACATACAGATACGGCCTCAAGAATCCATTCTATAGGACCTGTATTATTGCAAACGTTTCATGTATCCAATGAACTTTTTCTTTTATTCTATTGCTCAGTTCAAAACTATAATAATATTCACAAAGCCATTCACGATCAACCTTAGTTTCACTCTATTACCTTCCATTGTCATTCATAATTTAACTACTCATGTTGTGCAAAGAGAGTAAACATCCTAACGCACATTAGCATCAGTGCGTCCTTAGAGTCCTTATGAGGCCAGCTGCAACGCTGGCGATATGTTAAGAATACTTTCTTATTGGACGCGGTATGCACCTGGAAACCTTAATCAGTATTAACTGTTCTTCATCGTTAAGTTCGAACTAAGTTTATTTTCTGTCTGTTAACGTTTGCCTCTAAATTACTATGATTGTTTTCGTAATCCACAATCGGTCCATAGCCGTGAATCGGAATGAATGACATAAAATTTTGGATGTCCGCACTGCTTCACCCCGTCCGCCTCTCGATTCCACCGTTTCTCCCCCGTTCTCTCGATACTCTCCCCCTTCTCTCGTCACCTTGTATTCCTCCCTTTTTTACCCTGTTTCGCCTCTGCTCGTTCGTTCTCGCGTTGTTCCTTTCCACGCCGCCTCGTCGACGCGATCGTAAATACTGGCGGGAACTCGAGTAAGAAGTTCGAGGCTTGCGGTCCCTCGAACTCGAATCATTTTTGTTGCTCTCCGCTCTGCTCCCCTTCGCGAAGGCCTGTCCTCCTCCCTCTCGGATCCCATCGGGCCCCTGGAAACGCGGTTGCACCGTTCCTGGGCCCCCCTCGCCAAGCAAATAATCGTTTTGAACTTCTTCTCGCCGGAGATTCCTCGGAGGATCGCCTTTTTAACGGCCTCGGTGATCAGGATTCTGCTTGGATTCCCGTCGATCGCATCGGAGGCGTTTCAAACATTCGGCAACCGATGAACCCACTTATTAATCGGTGGAACTGACCGTCGAAATTGGGATTTACACGTTTCTTACGGTTGGCGAGTACTTTAGTGAAACTGAACATCGATGGATCGGGTTTCTGAAAATTTTCTGAACTGTCTGCGAGGGATCTTCGATGCCCTGTTTGGTTGCTCAGTTTTATTTTGCGGATAGGTTAGGAGCAATTGTTACCGTATTGCCTAATTTCTGTAGCGTGTATTCAATATTAAAAAATTTCCAGTATCCAAGTATACAGGGTGTGCGATGTAAAACAGGCCCCCTAATTATCTTCTTTAGCTGTGACGGTACGAGAAACGCTTCATGTGTAATTTGAATAGTTTCAGTCGATAATACAGCGAAACCTGGGATTTCGATAACAGACAGTTTCATATTTGATTTGAAACTTTACAGCCCGAGGTCTGTTTGAGGTCATACTATCATGCATGTCTAAATGCACATTCATGTTAGCTGCAACATACAGTAGAAAGAAATATGTATATTCATGTCAAAAATCTGGATGATTTTGAAAAAGAAGCAGAAAAATTTTCTTCTATCTTATTCACACTTTGAAACCATTTAAATTACGTGTGAGGTCTTCCTCGTACCGTCACAGCTAGAAAAGGCAATTAGGGGGCCTGTTTAACGTAGTAAAAGATTAGCAGCAAATTTGTTAATGTTCAAAATCTATTTACATTATTGCATTTATTACGAAGTTCCACTAGGAAATAATGTGATAATTGTAAGACAAAAAGATGCATTGTAATTCTACCTGAAATATCGCAGAGGAATATAGAAAATAAGGGAAATTGTTATTACTCTTTCTATAATTCTTGGTTGTAAGTTAAGACAAGATACAATTTTTCTGTAGATCCAATAGAACGTTTTTAATCAAAGTTGTTTGTTGATTAATGTTATCGGGAAACACCATATGTGGGTTCAGAAGACTCTCGAATTTATAAGATTGTACAAGATTATCATTCATGATCCTTCTGACGTTCAGTGTTTTCTACAAGCTTCAGTTAATATATTCGAGATTATGCCATCAGATTGTTGAATTCAATTGTATTTTTTAGAGAATTTTCTACATTAAAATTCTTAATTGGTAATAATTCAGGAGAAACCAAAACAGCACCGCTGCGGGATGTAATGCCACTTGTACACCCAACTTCTACAGAAGTTCTAACTTCTATTAAAGTTCCACCGAAGTAGCAACTCTATATCTACCGAAGTGGTTTCAACAAATGGGATAAATTTTGCTTCTACGTCTACTGTTTTCTTCGCCAAGATTGCGATTCTGGAACAGTGACACAACCAGAAAGGGGCAGTTTCTTATGCGGAAACCGTTTGAAATTGTATAAATTTTTGAACCGAACCTTCTTCCACAGAAACTTGCAAATGTAATTTTACAGAACTTGTTATATTAACATACTTTTTAAATTAAAGTTCTGCGATTATTAAAATATAGAAAGTACGTCCTCCATCATGTTACAGGTAGAGCAATTATACAGAACGTTTCTAACATGATTGTCCAAACATTCGAAGCGTACAGTAGTTAGCAATCTTCTGCACGATCACCATACAAATTTCAGTCCTGGAAAAATTTATTCCTTTCAGAAGCTAACGTCTCGTGCGGAAGACCGCTAAACATCGTTTAATATACATATTACCTGAACGCTCAGAGGTGTTCTCCGCACAGACGGTAGCATATGGAGCACATTGCAGTGTCTGTAACGTTTGAAAGGTTAATTTTAAGAGCCATCTTGCTTAGACATTTTTTGTGCCTCTTGGAAAATACTATATCCTCCTAAAGTTTAATTTATCAATTTAAAAACACACTGTACAAATTACTGCTGGAAATAATAACGTTAATTGTCTCATAAATTTGAATCGACTAAGTACGATTTCTAGAAGGAAATATAGCATTGATTTTTATTATAATACAGTATCGATTTCAGAAGTATTTGTTCTATAATTTACCGTTTTTTTTTCAATGAATCGGTTGCCTCATCTAAACGTCTCGTTATTATCATGGCGTTCTGTACATCACGGTATTTATTCCCTATCGTCGGGGTCATTACACGAAATTTATAATGCGAGCACATTCAACAAATCATCTTAAAACGCTCGTTTGCATTCGCGAGGGTAATCGAGATGCTGAACGATCGTAATGACGTGCAAATTCCAAGCAAGGCCGATAGAAGCAGCAAAAATATCAGGAGCGCGCGTGTAGAAAGGACCGGGCGGTCACCCTTTAGTTTCCAATCTTCGTTTTTCTTTTTTTTTCCCTCAAGGTCGTTATGTTTTTTTTTCTCCGCATTTCACTGAACCGAACATTGACCCTGCGAATGGCATAAACGTGGTACTGCTCACGTGGAATCTTTGAAGTTTGTGAGTGTACAAGAAATTAAATAACGTTGAGACATATTTGTAAATTTATAAATCATTTTAAGTACTGTAAATCAGTAGAGAAGGTTCGGTGTAAATTTTTGTGTCCTATTTTTAATAAATAAGGCATCAGTTATTCATAATTGATCAGAACAGTGAAGCAATATTAACGTGTTCACTGTCCACTGACTTATGCATGATTGGGAAGAATTTTCTCAGAAAATTTCAGTTCATTCAACACACGTAATTGCTGTATGCAAATCAACATCCAATTTTTTTTTATTATATGTGCAGGGTGTCTGGCAGGTTTCCATCAAAGCAGGTTTTACGATTAAAAGTAAGACAAAAATTTCATGTAAACATAGGTTCATAAATATTTCATTAGAAAGTTGTAACAAAAATATTGTCGTAGAATTCGGTAGAAAAGTCTGTATGGAAACCTGTTAGATATCCTATACATACATATAAAAATGTACAGAACATTAATATTTTGAAATCTCCATTTTAATTTTTCGTAAATACGTGGAGTATCGAATGAGTATCTAATGAGAATTTTAATCTAAAATTTTTATTTGTCATACACTCATCTCAACTGTAAAGAGTCTACCTAATTCGATTTTTAAAAAACTGTTAAGATGTTTCTTTAATCCGCTTCCATACAGGTTCCCTTACTTATATAATAACTAAAAGTATTATCATTTTAGGAGCTCTAATTTTTATTTTCATTATTAACCAATAAATAAATACTACACACTATTCCAAACTTCAGAAGCAGCCATTGTGGCTAGCTATTCATCATAAATGCCAACAGTTGCAGTGGGAACGATTAGGAAACTGCTTTTGTAACAGGACACCAACAAGTTAAATCGGACATTAAAAAACCGACTTGTCTGCGAAATAATAATAAAATAAACAAAGAAAAAAAGTAGAAGTCCCATTATTCATTGAACATCCCGCGTAAATAAATCGAAAATATTTCCTAAATTGCAAGACGCGAAGGAGATGAGCCACTGCACCGGCGTTCCGTCTCAATCGCCTCGTTTTACTTTTTTTCCTCAAGGTCGTACTCCTTTTTCCCCGTTCGTGTTTCGCTGAACCGAACGTCGACCCTGCAAAATGGCAGAAACGTGGGCTGCTCACCTCTCGTCCGTAGCTTCACGTGCAACCTATTACTCAACGTCGCCGGCGTAATTAGCATAATAATATCTGTAACTCGCGGTTGCAGCGCTAACTAATTACCGGCATATTAATCAAGGCATTCGACGCTGGAGCCAGGCCAATCCCGCCTATCCGAGATGTCAATCCAATTTATCTGTGCTGCATTAGAATGTCAACCGAGAGCGGGACACGTCGGCCGCCATAGATCTCTTCATAGATCCGAGAGAATGAACAATTTTCCACTGTCAGTCGGTACAAATGAAATGCCGGGAATCGTTCACTTCCTCCTAATCGGCTGAAACAAAGTCAGACGCAGAGAAAGCCGTTAATTGGAATATAAAGTCGGCAACGGGGTTGTTATTAAATGAACGTACAGTGTGTCCAGTTTCAGTATTTACAGTTTCGTTATCTTTTAGGGGACTGGAGTTACGAATCGTAACTACATTTATGTCCGAACTTGCTGACATCGGAAGAAGTCGTACAGTTCTATTGGGTTCAGTCATAAATAACTTCCGACAGATAACAGACTTTTTTCTTTCTAAAAATTCGAATGGTTTCCTGGGCTACTGATTTCTGCTCCATGTAAGAAGATAAGGATCCCTAAAATGTAGACTTACTGCAGAAGCAACAATAATCATCCTGCAATAAATCATCAATATATTTAAGAAGACAAATCGGAAGTTCTTTATGTCTCAATCCATTGAATTGGGTGGCTAGCTACTTTCGTGATCGAGCACAAGTTGTTCCGATCAAGGATATTTTTTCTGAGATAATTAGTATGACATCTAGCGTTCCACTCGACTCTCACTTGGGTTCTCTGTTATTTTTACTATTTACTAATGGTATATCCACAGTTTCGACACTCAAAGTGTTAAGTGCCATGAGTTAGACAATATCTCTCGAAATAGACATAAGGAGCCTACGGTAGGCACAACGAACCCAAGTGTTGAAAACGTCAGGTATTGCAAGCGCAGACATTTCTATTTGCTGGCAGATACAGAGCTTTCTTTCTCTAGTTGTACTGTTATGCTGAAGGAAGAGAAAATGCAGAAAATTCACACACAATTCATTTGTTTATTACAAATAACGTTCACAGATATTGTTATAACGCGTTGCAACGTTCAAGCTGGTGCTAGAGCATAGCGATTACTGACTGCGGTCACCAAGTTGGATTTTCTTGCCATTTTTGGATAAAGAGGTGCAGAAGTTATTCTTTGGGGATATCAGTTGGTCCTCAGTCATTGTGCCTCATCCTAGGTGTATGGGTTATCTGGAGAAAGTCTAGTTAATCCCGAGTCAGTAATACGACGTCTGTGTTATCTAAAGATAGTCTAGATACTTCTGACAATAAGTCAAAGATGCGGCTTCTGGGTTATCTAGAGATAGTCTAGTTAGTTCTGTCAATGAGTCGAAGATGTGGCTTCTGGGTTATCTGGAGATAGTCTGTGTTCTAACAATACTACCCTGTCGAGGTGAGTATGTCAATTTATAACTGCAACTCTAAATTAGTTGATAAATAGTGTATGTTATTTAGCTTATTGAATTCGTCTTCTAATGCACAGTCTAATAATCTAAAAGAATACCTGTTTTTACTATCATAGTAGATTCTACTATGACTCCTTTAAACCAAACGACTGTCGTATGACAAATTTTCTTGTACCTCTAATACCATAAGAAATAACGAACTGTAACCACTTAAACCGGTCACGCTGTATATCATTTCGAAGACAGTGCAAACAGATGTTCAGGATCTTCGTGGAAGCTGTTTATGATACACTGTTTTCCGTGCCAAACCGCATTTCCCCGAACGTATCTGGCTAAACTCTTTTAACCGCTGCGAGGATCGTTCAAAGGGCATTTATAAAATCTGATAATTCGTTACGGGTCTAGGTGTTGGCAATTAGGCGAGATGCCAGAAATTTTGAGGCGCGTTGCTCGTAACATCTGTGAAAAAGGGAAATGCTACGGAGGAATAGAGACTGCAAATGAACGTTGTGAGGGGTAAACATAAGATACTTTGTATTTATTTGTATTTAAAAATACAGAATGGTGTTCGAAGCTTAATTATCTAGAAAAACATCCTTCTCGAGCTACTTGATGCTTTAATAATTGCTATGTTGCCTGAAATCAGACATGGGAAAATCTTATTTGATACTAAAATAGAAAATAAATATTTGAGATAATGTTTCAGTCCATCATGTTTATTATAATTATTTGAAAGTATAGAAAATATTGATTTTGTCGAAATCAGAGAAATTTAAAATAATGATCGTTTCATCATTTTTGTATTTCGAATTTCAAATTACTGTTACCACTCAGCAAATTTTGTTGCGATATGAAAATCGAACAACATGGGAACGATGTTAAAATATTTTGTCTCTTATGGTTTCGTAATTAACATGCCAATGCTGGTTAGGGTATCGTTCCACGAACTCCGATCTCTGACGAGTGATTAGCATCCCAAAGATTCTTGGATCGATAGGTATGAAGGTAGCGAGAGGCTAACAGGGACGTGGCAGTAAAACTAATTTTGGCAACACGTCTCCCTGATACGATGTGTTCTTAAATCACTAGGAACTGCCATTCATTGATGTTAGAAAAATATTATTGTAAAAATACGTTGTATTTGGAGGGTTTTACATAATAAAAGAAATACAGTTCGTTATGCAGATCATATTTTGGAAAATTTCAAGATGAGTCATATCGGCATCGTATCCAGAAGCCGTAATTAATGTATGTATAACTCCTGTTCATAATCATTAATAACCTGCAACTCTTGCAATTTTCAATTCCTCATTGAAAAGGAAGAATGTTGGAAATGATGTCATTTAACGACAGTATGTCTACCACGATGTATTAGAATAACATCGTTTGCGTAAATATGTGTACATTGACAAGCTTCATTTATTTGCTACTGTATAATTACTATGTTCACTCCTTTGTATCTCTCCGACGTGTTCGCTGTATTCGTCGTAATTTATAAATAAATTGTAATCTGTTCTCTGCTACCATGTTTCTTTCGTCATCGCTCACAATTCTTCTCCACAGCTTTCGAGGCCTTCGTTTTGCTTATCCACGTGCAAACAGCCGGTGTTGAAACGTGTAAAAATGATGCAGAAACATGTTGATTGAATCAGAGCATCGTGCTTCGACGCGTGACTATCTCGAGACGCGATTTCGATTTCGGCCCTCGAAACGAACCATCTATCTTCGAGCACCATTTCCTTCCGATCCTGACCGGTAGCTCGCAATTAGCGTTGCAAGCGGCGGCTGCCATGACACCAGATGGCTGAAGGAATGATAACAAGATAATAAACCGTCGATCGAGCCGATCTGCCAGCCTCCGACACGTAGACGAGTGAACAAGTTATTTTTTTTTTCAACCTGCCAAGAACGATAGAAATCTCGCGCCTTGAACGTCGTTGATCGAAATCAAAACGTGTTTGGTCCCTCCCTATTTATGTTCTTCTTGTACGGCTCATTAAAATGAGGGATCAAAGATTTTTTCACGATTTCACAGTGAGAACTTGTGCTCGAAAAATTCTGACTAGATTAAAAGTAACGTGGCACTTTACTAGAAAGGAGTTTTTATGAGCAAATTATTAGATTGACGATTATATTCGTGATATTTCGAATCTCTTCGTCTTAAGGTTCACCCAATTCCGTTGTCAGGGAATCAAAAATCACCGGAACTGTGGCAAAAGATCATTGATTCGACTGGAAATTATTTGAATGTAAAATTATCAGTTGGAGGATTTTAATAGAATTTTTATAAAGTTTTTATGTAAAATGTTTCGAAGATCGTGAATTTAGTTGTCGATTTCAGAAATAAACCTTTTCAGGAAGTGTGCCGGAAGTCAATAATCATGAGCTCGTTGGAAATTTGATTGTCTTTTAGCTTATTTATATTTATTCAGGGTCTTTATTATGATCTACTGAATTTTCGACATAAAAGAGTAAAGAATTATGATAAAAATTGAGACGATTTCCTAGGTTATGGGATCTGGAATTGGATCAGTGTGCTATAGATGTGTTTGCGAATTTGCATACAAAAATTAAATCTGCAATACGTTTATAACAAGTTCATAATTATTAGTACATGCATCATGTATCGATGTCAAATTGTAAATTTGAAGCATCTGTGACCAACTATTGACACTTTAAAAATTCTGAAATAATTTAAAATATACATGAGTGGCTGATAATTCCAAAGCCGACTAACATTTTTACATAATAGATCTTCTCTTGCAGAAGGAAACGAATGCTTACCGTAAAAAAAAACTAGCATTCCAGGAATCGGTTACACCTGTTATCTTACCTTAGACCAGCAATTTTTTACAGTTTCCTATCGAACTTAAGACTTTCGATCGGAGAAAATCGATCCTCTACGTATACTCGTGATTTCAAGTACTGTTCCTTCGAGTTGCGTCTGAACTATCGAGGCAATAATCATCTCTCACGAAAAAACGCTTCCCGGATGCCCTTTGCGCCTCGGAATCGCGACCCTAAACTCGCTAAAAATATTAACGTTCTTACCTATTCCTCCGTATTTTTCTGTTCATCAGCGGCTACTCCGGTTGTGCGGAAAGCACGGCTGGCAAATTACAGGGAAGTTGATTCCGGCTTCTCGAAAGGAGACGGGGGCCGAATGGGAGCATCAGAAGAATCAACGAGCTGGATGATTAATTTAAAGATATGCTACGGGAAGCTGTTGGCAATTAATTCAATTACTATCAAATCATAGTTTCTGCCGGGTGAAACCGGCAAGAAAAATGAAGCGAAATGGCGGATGGCGGGGTGATTAGTCTTCGTTTGCCGGGGCTTCCTGCCGTGTTTACATTCCACCCGTATGATGGAGATCCTCGTTCCCATGAAGGAAATCCGTGGCCGTTATTTCAAGACGAAACTTCGCGAAGTCATTACGCTGTCTCGCAACCACCGAGCCGGCCTTTTCGTTTTCTCGTTACGCGCTCTTTGTCTACCCCTTTCCTTTCGTTGCCCTTCGTCTTCGCGAAATCACCGATCCGAACCGCTGAAACGCGAACACGTGCAACGGCGACACGGCACGGCCTTATCTTCACGCTGATTTTGTTATTTTGACTTCGTTGTGGAAACGACGTCGTCCCCGCTCGTATTCAGTTTAATCGCGGGTTGTTGACTTCGTCGCCCTTTATTTTCCCCGGATCGTTTTCGCTATTAATCCCCTTCATTGCCTGCGTCATTCGTTAACCTACCAGGTAATTTGCGACGTACTTCTTGAAAGCCACGGAGACTTTAATAGCGAAGGATTATTTTAAGAGGAGACGGGGGACGCGAGAACTGCACGCGCAGGATGTAATCGAAATGGAGATGCAACGAGTGGAAATTATAGGATGACTTTCATTCCGTACGAGGGAACGACTTCTGTGGAGATTCACTGCGAGGGTATATGCAGGTCGAATTTTGCATATTTTTAGAGAAAATGTAAGTGTGATGAAACTGGAGGCGTATGAGCAAGTTGTTAACACTAAACCTACCGACAATTTACATACATATGTATATCTATTTCTACCGAACCGGTCAAATGACCGGTCTTTAACCCCTTGCCTTGTAATAACGACTCACACTCGTGGTGCATATTGTGATCTATGGATTATAAATATCAGCTTCGCTCAAATATAAATTCTTGAAAATTGTATATTACAGCACCACTAACATTTATAGGATCGTCTAAAGCAACCTGTACATGTTGATAAATATTCTTCCTAGATTTCGCGCTTAGAACGCTCGAACAATAAACTTCAGTGCAGATAGCTATTAAAAAAATCATAAGGCAAGGGGTTAAATAAAAGTTATATTTTTTTGCAATTGAGCACAGGTAATAGTCAATTTAGTACGGGCAATAATAAAGAAAATAACTGTTTGATAATAATAAAAAAATTATTTTTTCCATTTTATTTATGAACAAGAACAGAAAATGAAAAATAAATAATAGTTGTACAGTTTAGTCGTACGGTCACTTGACCGGTCGTGGTGGCTTTAGTGTTAATGCAATTGCAATCAGTTCCTACCCCAAAAGAGTGCATGAGTACCTTAGCAACCGGAGGTTTTCTCGAGAGGGTGTGCTAACCCCCAATTTTCTTTTTATTAAAAATTTATACGAGCACATGTCGCTCATTTGCTGCTACAACGTCACAACTTCGAAAGGACGATTTTAGGGAAAACATGTTTGATTGTTTCGAATCGCTGCAATTTTATAAGAACATCTCAACAACCGCCCCCTCGGGATAAATTTTAAAAGTTCAGTTATATCATTCTACCAGCAGAAACTGCAAACAAAAACAGTTATGTCTGTACCAATAACTGCGAAATGGCAAATTTTCAGTTGTGTCATTGTTGCAGCAAATGAGCGATATGATCTCTTGCACCGTTGATTTTTCAACGGGATATTAGCTAGTATATTATAACCTTCTGGGACCACCACCCTGTGTGCGATCTGTCGTTGACTAAACCGTCATTATGCGGTGCATGACAGCATTGAAAATCATAAAGTGACACGATGCACCGAAGATCCATCAACCTGTCCACGGCTCGAGAATTATTCCAAGGAAATCGGATTTTCCACGGTGAGTCGATTTCGACAGAGCACACGTTTGGAGAACGCTGTTATCGGTGACCAAGAGGTTCTCCACCGTCCTGGTACCAACCGAGCGTGAATAATTCGTGCAAGGATTTACGATTATGGAGAAAAGCATTCGCGGCTGTTTTTCACAGGGTTCGGGGTAGAAAAGCTCGGCTACCGTCCGCGGAACGGTTATTACTCGTTTCAGCAAACGCGTCTCCTCTAGGAATAGCCTTAATGGTATAGCGCGTGAAGAATCTCGATACTTTATGGCAGTGATTATCGTTTAGCCGGCCCGTCGCGGCCAAATCGCGCTACCGCCTGCGCGAGCCGCCTCTTATTTTCATCATTAGGCCGTGACTAATCTGCCATATTACCGTGACAAAACTGGCCGACACTCTCGAGGACGTGCCAAAACTGCCGCGAGCTGGAAAAACTCTCGTTACACGGCCGAATGACGAATTCGGGACACGGACGTCTTCATGGTAGATCGCCCTGTCGTATCGTCGACCGGTAACGGGAAACTTAAACTCTTCAACGGGGACATCTGTACGTCGTTCCCACCGAACGAGCCGGATACTGCTTCGAATGACAGTTTTGCTGTGCTTCGGTTGGATAAGTGAAGCATTAAACTGTCCTTCATTCTGCTTTTACCATTTCGTCCATCTGCAGGCCGTGCCAGTCACATTTTCGATTTTCTTTTGATCCCTGAAGTGACTCTTACGACCTCACCAGTGATGTACGTTTTTAACAGTTTGACGGTTCCTAATATTTTGTGAACGCTAATTATTTTTGGATATTTTTCCTGGAATTGTTAAGTAACTGAGGATTTTCTATCATTGTTTTTGTATTGGATATTTTACAGTTTCCAGTGTATTACTACCTGAAATATTTGTTTGTTTTATGTGGGTGTTATTCGAATGAATACAGTCACGTATACGTGACGGCGACTGTCAAAGTGTTAACACTTTGAATTTCGTCGGTGTCGCCGATGACTGGAGGTAATAATTTAATTTTACTAAACAACTGTTGTGTGTCATACAATTCTGAAAAGGACTGACGTCGATACAATAATATGAAATACAAATTATATGTTCGAATGGTCACTTTTTTGCTTCGCAATTTATTTTCGAAACAACGAATTATACGGTGTCTGACTAGGTATGGCAGATTTCACTGCGGTGGTCAGCGTGTTAATATTTCTCGTGTATACGGGATTTATAATAGTTTCTGCGAGACACAATTGGTACAGTAAGAGAGAAAGAGTACAGTTATAGTCATATAAAAGGTAATAAGGGAAAGACAGAATTATACAGAATGGCCCACGCAGCTGGGCGAAGCTGTATCTTTAAAATGGTTGGAAGTATAAATGCATATTCATGCATATTTGAGAAAGGTGCAATCATATATAACGCCAAATGAGAAATGTTCATTTAGTTTATGTTACACTTGTATTTTATACTATCACTGTGATATTAATGTTACTTAAAATATATGGAGGTTCAGCAATTACAGCAGAACCTCGATTATTCGAACATGGATTTAGAAATTTGTTTGAAGTTGAAAGTACAATTTTTTGCTAAAACAACGCCTGTTTTTATCCATAATAAAAATGCAGTAAACAGTTACAAAAAAAGATCTACGACAAGGATAAGAAATAATTTCATTTAAAATAACTATACAGTAGGACGTTGATTATTCGAACTGTATCTAGTAATAGGACAACTCAAATTGTTATTGCGTTTTGCACACATGTGTATTGAATAATTATTTTAGAATATCAAATATACAGTGTTATAAAATTACGTACGTAATGTCATGAGTGATCATTTTTCCTTGTAATTGACATACTATGACCGGTGTTCGGATAATCGAAATTCTACTCTATAACATTTCAGCCAAATTAATTAATTAATTTTTCAAATATGTCTATTAACGATTTGAAAAATGTTCTTTCGAGGAAAACGCTTCTGAACTTTCTCCTGCGTGCCGATCAATCTTAACCAACTGTACTTAAAATTCTCATAACATCACCATTCGCAATAATTTCGTCACTAAACTTCCTGGGAACACTCTAAAAGGATAACACCCCCAAACAGTATTTTAAAAATACTCATTTTTTTACCCCATCTGCCTGCATATTCCCTTCAAATGAGAAGCGAGCCGACAGCAAACGGCCGACCAAACGCGTTACCACGTTCTTCGCGGCGCCGCGGAGTCACCAACCGAGTCAATTAATCCCGGTGCTGCAAGTAGTTCATCAGGTTCACCGGTCGAATGTTTACACGAGGCGACAGCGTGGCCTAACGAACACGGTACCGACGCGGAGCTCGTCTTTTTTCGCATTCTTCGGGGTGTGTCCTCTGACCCGAACCTCGTGGCACCTACGAGCCGGAGGATGGGGAGTCTTCTTCTGGTATAAATAGAGAGGCCGAAAATACCGCGAGCAGCCAGACATTCTGCGAGCGGTCTCGAGGTAGAATCCGAAGCGAATGGAGGGAAGAAGGACGAAGGGTGGAGGAACGAGACAATGCGCACCACGGACA
Organism: Macropis europaea; assembly: GCA_916610135.2. Classification (NCBI taxonomy): domain Eukaryota; kingdom Metazoa; phylum Arthropoda; class Insecta; order Hymenoptera; family Melittidae; genus Macropis; species Macropis europaea. The sequence continues at coordinate 13,976,500 of OU744345.1, read as the reverse complement.
ATTATATGCGACGAATGCGTGTCGCTGTGACATTGCGCCGACGAAGAAGAAGAAGAAGAAGAAGAAGACGGTCCTCGCGGCGTCGAAAGACGGCAAAGACGAGAGCGAACGTCGCTGCGCCGGATGAAAGAGAAAAAAGGCTGACAAAGAGGATGACTTGGCGCCAGCATTATCTTGGCTCACAACTTATCTTGTCGGCTGAAATTCGGTCGAAACTTTCGGACCGCGAGTCGTTCGCTCGCGAATTCATCCGGTCGAATGAATCGATCGAGGTCGATCGCGAAACGATCGTCCCAATCGTCACGGTTCGAGAATCACTCGAATTGTTTGGACGTTGAATGGCCCGTTCGATGGGAGACGTTTCAATCTGGGTTTCGAGAAACGATTCCATTTGGAGATTGCTGACCGTCGATCCTGAACTTCGTGTTTTCTTCAACGTTCGTTGTCATGTATAATCGTTGTAATGCAATTACATGTAAATGAAGTAGGTGGTGAGCTAAGGGGTATCTCTGGAGGCCTCACAATGATAGGTAACTTTAACCCTATGTAACTGGAATTCTTTTTACAAAATGAAAACGATACATCAGGTAAATGACAGATACTAATCGCGGGATATAAACGTAATAATAAACGAACAGACTGTTTGATGACAGTACAGTCGTAGAATTGTACACAGTGATAAACAAACGAAATGAAACTTAAAAAATATAGACATCTAGATAAGTAACTTCCAAGTCACACGGTGTTATAGAGGGTTAAGAGTGTTTTTCTTGAGAAGTATAAAAGATTCGAAAGATATTTTCTGAGCTACTTCTTAAATGAAGTTTCGTATACAGTTTCAAATATTACAGTGTAAAAAGAAAATAAAATGACTGTGCAGCAGCTACAATGGCAGAGTCCTGCACTTGATGCAGGCTTTTGCAGAGCAAGCGATATAAATTGCAATTGTCGTCTAAAAACAAAAAATGCTTAAATTTGTAATATCTGCGTTAAATTTGGCAGTAAGGTATTTGCTTTTGGAATCATTCGTAAGGAAATTCAGATTTTAAACACCGTACAATTGCAGTGCGCTCTAAGCATTTGGGGTCCAACTGCACCTTTAGTGTCCTATTCCTTCATTCTCAATGGTATAGACGTCTCGGGTACCTACAACCAGACACGCGTACTCACAAAGAAGATTCACAAGACAGCACAAAAATGTTAGCGAAAAAATGAAACGGATCTGATGGTTTACTGTGGAAAAGTTTAAGTTTGAAGTCATTCTTGAGGGCGTCAATTTCTGAACTTTTGATGCAAGCTATCTTTAAAATCGATTAATATTTTTTAATTAGACTTTTTTTATTTGTTACTTGACTCTGAGTAAAATTTTTTATCGAGAGTTTGAAGTTTCACACCATATTAGGGGTTGATAATTATATAAATTGAGTCTGATTAACATTAATTTTTGTTATCTCTCTAGAATTAGTTATTGACGTTCTGAACAATGGTACCATTTTTTTCTTTGAAAATTCATTAGTTACAGGGATGCGCCTATTTTAGTTTTTAGCAGGAGAAAGGCACGAACTGGTTTTCGACGCCCCCTATCTCCAAAAGCAAATATTTTCAAATCAAGTGATAGCCAATTACATATTTTCTATAGTAAGTCGATAAATTCATTTCATTTTTTCACCAAATTTTTTGTAACAATTCCTGACACGTACATACTTTTGAGAACTTCTCTTCATAGAAATTCAAATGTAGCTTATAATTAATGCGTATACGTGTGTTTAATGCGTATATACTTCTAACACCTAACAGTGATATTTAACGTGAGAAAATATAGAAGTATTATTGAGGATTGAATCACCTTTCGAAGCAATTAGAAATTCTCTAACATAATTGCATCGATAAATTATTAATGGTTATTCTATCTTCCAGGAATTCGTTTTGTGCACGTGCAAAATGTTTTCACGCGCAGTAACATCTTCGAACACACGCGTAATTAACTGAAAAGCTGTTTGATTTATGATATTTTACCTATGACCCTTTGTGCACAAGTACTTAAATCAAAATTTATGACGAACACGTTGAAAGTCCGCGCAGGGGTGAAAGAAAAATACAAAATGAAAAGAAAGATGAAGAAACGAGTCTCACAAAATGCATTCAACAAACGATCATTATTGCAGATGTAATAAAATCTGCAGTATCAATCACTGGTACCGATTGCTTTTCAAAGCAATTCTCAATTTCTAAATTTTTACAGCAAAGCTCGGGTCGTCTTTCCAGACAATAAAATTTCACTCCATCAACACGCTTTCGCGTTTCAATTTATTTTACGGAGTATAATCAACCCCTTCTCGATTGCATTACAAGTTCCATTCCATCCTGTATTTATTACATCGTCATGAGGAGTGAAAAATTTAGAATGAATAACCACTGACAAATTCCCCGGAGAACCATTCGCTCCTGGCACAGTTCCAAAAACGAGCATTCATTACGGAGCGATTCAATAAATAAATACAAGAATAACACGTATCGAAGGAGCAAGCTGCTTTCGAATTTGCTCACAACGTAGGCTATCGGGTGGCTCCGGATTTTTTGGCGCATGACGACTTCCGCGTGCATTTCCTAGGTTCGCATGATTCCAAGATACAGACATAGTTTCACGCGATCGGTCGTCTTCCTGGCACGTTGCTGGCGCGAGTACGGCCTAAAGGCCGTGCACATGAAACGCGGATGATACGGCAGCACCTCGAACCGACCACGTATCCTTTATGACGCCGGATCACGCGATCCAGCGCTGATATCAAAAATTATCCGAGCTATCTGAGAGTAACGAATGCGGTATTACAGGTGTTACCGGTAATCATTAGCAGTTTCGTACTTTTCTATCCACCGTGTGCTGGCTCCGCGGCCTCGTAAAGACGCGAGAAAGGACGTTCTCATTGGCGGAGCCGCTCGTCGACGTGAAATCGACGCGCTGGCAAAAAAGCTCTAGCGTAAAAGTCACTAGCGTGCTGTTCTCCAGCGACTTAATCGTGCTCGATCGACGGCTCCGCAAAAAATGTACAGGGTGATCCACGCGACTGGAACGAGTCATCTCTTTTCTAATTTCAGTTAGAGGAAAAGCGTAAGTGGTTCAAAGAGAACTACATTTTCAGGACCATATTTTTTGGCACATGTAACGACGCATGTGCATTTTACAGATCCACCATTTTTTTTTAAATGGACAATATATTCTTCCGCATATATAACATCGTCTCGTTATTCTGCGTAAAAATGTATTAGGTAAAGTGTTCGAGAAATGATCAGTTCATGAGATATTTTAAATAAATGCCTTTATTAAAGAAGGTACTCAAACAACGAAATATGACCACTATTAATTATAGCATAAATCAGTGATGGCCACCAGAACTGCGGCCTTTTCTTACTCTAGGTCCATCCCCCTCGTTCCAGTTCCCTCCAGTTCCGTCCTCGTATGTACCCCCTCGTGCCATCATCATCGCACAGCATAGCCTGTATGAGGGGAATGGACCTAGAGCGGAGAAAGGCCGCAGCTCCAGTAGCCATATTTATTTCTTGGGAGGAAATGCTTTAACTTTCAAAAATAAATAATATCTCAGACACAATTGATTTTAGCACTTCTGTTTATCAAAACTTTTCCGTTCTTTTTAATATATAAAATGGAGCTGCAATTTTTGTGATAAAACTTTGAACTCACCCTGCCCTCGGGAAACATTTAAACATATTTAACAAAATAGAAGATGCGGTAAGAATTTTTTTACCTAAACCCTACTTCCTTTTCCGAAGAGAGCATCAGCAGTCTTCCGTATAAACGGTACAGTGCCAGTAATAATAATGATAACTATAGTATCGATGAAACAAATTGTAAATTTCAGGAAAATCTGATTTGTATTTATAACTCAAAAGACCTCATTAATTTCCCACGAATCCAATATTTCACATCGGTTTCAACGCAATTTAACACATTCAAACGTGGAAGATGCACATTTTCTGAAGCGAGTGACACAAAAAATACACTCGACGATGTTAAAAATACCAGCTACAGTTTTATCGATGTTTCGTCAACTGCATTAAACCCAGAAGTATCGAACTCCGAAAATGCATATTCCCATGAACATCCGTCCAGTGATGATCGTCCAGCGTGTCGCGGGATCCTGAAGGAAACGATTACGAAGAAGGCGCGGGAGGATGGTTGGCAGCACTGTATTTCGGTAGCGACAAATTGAAGACACGTGTAAAACGGACAGTGCCGCAAACAAGGGACACGTGTTCGGCCTCCCCGCGGAAAGCCGGCGGTGACAGCCACGAGAGTTTTGTTAATCGACGCAGACTAAATAACGCACCGCCGTCAAGATAATAAGCAACACGGCTGAAGGACGAAGATGAGGCTGAAGGAAGACAGGGGTGTCGTGCTTCAACCCGCGAACGCTAATTGGGGTCGGGCTAATTTCGCTTTTCGGAGAGCAACACCGCTCCCTGACGACATTTTTAGTGCGACGTTTCAGCCTTCGCGAGACGCAGATGATCTGACGTAATTTTTGCACCAGGGTTTTTCGGTCGATACAGCATCCTCGTCTGCTTGTGCATTATACTTGCAACACGCGTGTTAACTTTATTTATTAACACGTTAGCTGCCATGGGGGTCATCGGTGACGTTAAATTCTATTTAATTAGATAATTATTGATTTTGACAATATCCTGAGCGAATCATACATTGGAACAATAACATGGAAAGGCAAGTGCAAGATCGAACATTTAAAAATTTTCTGCCTCTGTGATTTATAATAAAAACAGTTGTTTGTGCTGCGTCTGACCAGGGACGGCTGTTTCCACTGTATAATGTATTGTATGTCGCTAATAACCTTTAGCAGTTGATGCGGTATAAATAAAAAGAAAATCTTTTCGATACAGCTAATAAAATAAAAAGTGTACATAAATATACATTCGATGTGACATGAAAGGTATTAACACGTTCCATGCCACAGTGAAAAATCCCATAACTAGTCAGACGCGTGAAAATAAGTTTCTATATATACATAACGTTAAAATCACAAACATTGCATTGTCTTATGATATACCATTCAGTTGGTACTATTATGGTGGCGTTCGTTTTAATTTAAATATAAAGAATATTACCATTTATTCAGAATAATCGAATTTGGTGCGTGGGGCGCATACGGCCCACGCGGCACAGAACGCGTGAAGTGTACGTTTCCAAGTTTTATTCAATTTCGTTTGTTGGGTATCGATGGTAAAATGCAGCAGGGTTAATTAATTCTGCGGGCAAGTTATTTGTGTCAATGAAAAACCGACGCAAAGGCGGAAGATGAAGAAAGACGTAGACAAATGCACGCAGTTCATTCGCGTTAGATATGCTCGGGCATATCTGGCACGAAGTGCCTGTCGGGAACTTCTCTCTTCGTGTTCCCGGCCCGTTTCCTACGCTGCTTATTAATTTCTTAATTAATAGTAATCACGACGCTCGCACCGTAACAACGACCGTTTGTTTTTCGTTTCACACGCGAACCGTGAATAGCCACTCGATCATCACAAATTACCATGTATCCAGAAATGCAAGTGTTCGTTCATAAATCAGCTCAGCGGATCTTCATAGCATTTTGTATTTATTAATATTCGCGTTGCGCTTAACCCTCTCCCAGGAATTTTAATTTTATTGTAACGCGATAGCTGCCTCAGAAATGTTCTCAAACGAGCACCTTGTAGAATCGAGGAACATAATGAATTCTAAGTGCATTGTCCTTTGTTGTAAGTTATCGTACGATAATTGAAGTGGTTATATTTTGTTTAATAAATTGTTATTACTACGTAGTCAAGAACCTCTTTATTATTCGGAGACTACGAATCTTTGAGTGAACATGTCGTTCAAAACAAGTAGGAGAGTTTCCAAATGAGTTTACGTAATCTCCTAAATATAAAGGTGGAGATCGACGAAGATACAGAAATTTAGTGTCTCACATCACACTTTAATCTCATGAGACAATTATTTCACGATGCGTTTCCACTATACGACAGATTTTAATGTCATCTCTCGACTCATATCTCATGCGAAACTTTTCTCTCGCTTAACCCCTTGCCTCACAATAACGAGTCACACTCGTGATACAAAACATTATTCATACGTTACAAATACGAGTGCCACTTTAGTACCAATTCTTTAAAAGTCTGCATAACGGGACCTTCGACTTTCAGAGAGTCCTTGCAAGCGAATTGATGTGCTGATAGTTATTGTTCGTTTATCAAGGCACTCGAAGAGTTGAATCGTAATCTTCATCATTCGAAATTGTTAGAAAAATCGTGTGGCAAGGGGTTAAACAGATTTAAACAGGTTCCAATTTTTTTGTTTGCATGATGCATCAAAATATCTTGTACCGGTGAATGATTTCTTATCAAGGTGGATTCTTCTCAAGGTGGATTCTTCTCAAGTTGATTCCTCTTTCGAAAGTTATTATTCTTATTTTCAGATTGCGACATGGCACCTAAAAAACAGAGAAGAAAAGCAACAGCTTGTGCTTACTTAGTCCTTTCGTCAAAAATAAAAAGGTGACATAAATGTTGGGTCCGTGATTGGGAGGCAGTGACGGTATTATGCAAAACTTGCTCGAAGATTTAAAAAGAGAAGGTGAGGAATGCTGTAAATCACAGCTTTTTTACTTGAATCTTGAGTGTGCAGAAAACGTAGCCGTTCCTTCGAAAACCGCGAGAACTCTCTTGAGCACCTAATACTTCAACACCAACAAACTTGTCAATCTCTACGCCAGATACATTAACTCATGCCCCTAGAAAATTCCATTTCCAACACCAGTTGCAATCAAGATTCCATTCCTCTAATCTCAGTTTCTCAAAAAATTCACTCATACAGTGCAAAGCACGATACAGACGCGGTGTCCTAAAAAGTATTCCACCCTAAAAAATCGTTCAACTCTGAACTGTTCTCCAGCAGAAACGGATTAGCATCGTTTCTATGGACACCAAGAAAATATTGCACATCCTCAACAGTCTGACACTTACCAATTTCAGTATCTTTATCGCCAGCAATTCGTATCGCGGTAGAAACTAACGTATAAAGGAGGATTCCTGGCGTATTAAGGGGGAGAAGGTTAAATTGCCGATGCCGTTCTGAATGCGAATCGTAATCTTGGCGAAACGAACGGAGGGCCGTTTGAACGTTATGAATGTATGACGGGGCCAGAAATTTCGTTGTAACGTACTGGAAGCCGTGGTCGAAAGGCTGTCGGTTTAACCGCTGGTGCAACTCGTCCCATTGTGCGCTAAATTACGGCCAATTTACAGGAATTTTTGTGCCTTGTCGTAAATGAGGCCAAATCAGACGGTTCCAGGCGGCGGGCGGGGGCTGTTGAACCCGTCCCAATAGCGGCTACTTGGCAGCCGACCAGCTTTTTAGCCAAAACGACCGTTTCAAAAATGCAGATCACGTGGACGATTGGACGTATACAAATAATCTCTGGCCCTTGCATCGAGTTCGCCGCTTTAAAATTAATGCGCGTGAACGCGCGATTAATAAGCGCGAAACGCTTTCTAGCGTCTCTCGAACAGCGACAGATGGAGCTTTCCGTGTTTCAGGCGAAGCTCTGACATGTTATGGTCATTCCCTATCGTCGAATTCCTTCTTAAATAGTGTTTGTTCAATTAGGAAGCTACACGCACTGTGAATTTGGGAAATATTTCCGATTGGTCCGAAAATTCTCCGTGACTGACAAGAGTTGTGAGTTCACCTGCTTGGGACTTGTTAGTGGTTTATAGAGGGTGTCGCAGAATTTTCTTGTCAAATTGAGCCGGTGTACGCTACGTCTGGAAACTGGACCGAAATTTGTGTGATCGTTGAGCTATGAATATTCTATTAAAAGATTATGGGAAGAATCGAGTATGGAACAGGGTAAGGATGGTTTAATGATATTTGCCTAATGCGTTTATAACACTGTGTTAATAGCATGAAATCGTTGAAGGTTTTGAAATGAACCAGTAATAATAGGTCATAATTATTAGAAGATCAGCTTTACAAATAAATTAGATAAATATTATCGAATTACCCTTAAGCTGTATCACAGTAATTTTTATTGTGTATTTTTATTATAAATTTTTAACCATCCATTTATGGGTACATATCTATACAACCTTTACATTTGTAAAACATACTGATTATTCTGGTCAGGAAAACCATGGTACATTCTGTATATATAATGACGTTATAATGTCTTCAACATCCGAAGTTTTCTTCAGGTTGTGTTCATTGAATTGAAGCTACAGGAATCGTAAATTAGATAGTCATTTGAAACTGATTCCAGAGTTCTTTGCGATTGAATTGTCATATTTGCTGCGCCTTAACGTTTTACATTGGGTTGACTAATTAATAACTCCCAATTTGTCTCCTTAAATTTATTGGTTAATTTATTAAAGAATAATTGTTTGTTGTTTGTACAACGCATGTGCGGTTCAGGGGTGATTACATTCTAATACTAATGGACCAATATTAATAGTCTAGGTGAACTATTTGACTTTTCACAAAAAAAAATATTTATTATTTATCGGATCTTATTTATGACTGAACTGAATACAACGTAAACTTTTCATGTTTCAGGTGAGTCTCTAACCTTATAATGACGCCATCCTTCTTCAGCATGCAAATTTTTCTTCATACCGAACTGCTTCAGTTACAAAGGTACATGCACGTTTAAAATCATTTGAAAAATTCTAATACCTTAATTACCAGTATGTGTTTCTATAAACTACCAATTTACCAACATTCGTAATCTACATAAACCACTTTTTATTTCAACGAAACAATAATAATCTTCGCTCTGAACATCCCTGGTGCGTAGACCTTCAGAACACAATAAAAGACTATCCCATCAAACACAGTTCTTCCATCTGAAGCTAACAAACAACAAAGATAGAATCCCCCAAGAATCCCCTTGAAATTAAACAATTACACCCGCACCATTTTCGTCTGCATTCGGAGATATTCAAATATCCTTGGAAAAAAGTGTCAAAGTCCACGTCCTACCGTGTCGTCGGCAGGAAATAATGAAACGACACTCGTATCACACAATCGAGTTCTGTGCAAAGAAAGCTCTGAAGGTCTGCGAGATCTAACGCATCTGGTAAGTGGATAGCCGTGTATCGCGTGGAATTTTTAATCGGCCGGATCGAATCATAGGATCACGGTTTTCATTTAAGATAAGGGTCAACAGCCCGGCCAAGATTATCCGTTCATCGAGATCACCTCTATCCGGCGCTACGCTGTTTTAAGATATCATCAATTTCCTGTCTAGTATCGCGCTCGAACCTTACCGCTGCCAGCGGAGGATAAGCACGAAGCGCATCCTGCAGCCTGCATAATTTCGTCTGACAGAGCGCGTGAAATGGCTCGCGTCGAACCGCGCCAAATAGCTTCTTCATAATAAGCCGCCTCGTAATTTCCCTTCAATTAGCGACCGGTTACATAATCAGCGTAACCCTCTCTGGCCGTCCATCAGGGCCCGGTTCGTTTTACTTGAAATAACAACGCCGAATGCGGAGCGATGAATACAGAGTGTTCAGAAAAGGTGGAGTTTAATTGATAAGCATTTTCTGTAGTTGCTATCTTGTACAGTCAGGATAACTCTCAATCGGAACTGTCCAAGTATGATGCGAGTAACTCGAAGTCCCTCTACAGGCTGATTCAGGAGGAGATGTCAATATTTTAGTGTGTTGTATTGTCGGTTATGCGGTCCTAACGGGTTATTTAATCTGAAAAATTGAAATAATGTAAAACAATTATATTTTCGCTGATTTTTTTTCTGTCGCCTAACTAGAGTAGGGTAAGTGCACCTAATATCGTCTACCGAATTTCAAATCGTTCTCGAGGAATGGGTAAGACATTTTTATATCAAATTAATCTCAAACAAAAGAGACATTATTTGTAACGCTGTCAATAAAATCTCTTTTTCTACATGTTTGGCTACGATTTCAATCCGTTGCGAATTTCTGTCAACGCTTTTTTTTCTCAAAATATTACGGGTAGGCGATATTACGTGCTAGGAGACATTAGGGGCACTTACCCTATAACTTCGTGGCATGAACAATACAGTTACATTCATTGAACCTTATTGTTTTACTGATGCACTAAAGTATTAAAAATTGATTTTCTCAGTGAAGCTGTTTTGTGACATTCCTTGCTTTTTCCCTTAACCCTTCAATTCTTTAATTAAATTAAAGGGTCAGGCCGAATAAGATGAACAAAAGTGCTCCCAAACCCAATTCGATTTGGAATGGGCCATTCAAGAACTTGGATTTCTAATTTAAAAATCTGAACAAAATCCTGTGACATGTGCCTGGATATGTGAAATGTCTCTGATTTTTTTTCAAAATTTTTCACTACCCAGGACCCCGCCCCCAGGGTCCGGGGTGCCTTTTGAAGGTTTCCTCCACGTAAAAAAAAGCAATAGTATAGGAGAATTTGGGCAAAAACGTGATTTTCAATTGTTACCCTTTACTACCCCCCAAGTCGAGATACAAAGAATATTGGCACAGTTTGGTCTTTTTTGATAGGCTATCGAATGGCCCGTTCCAAATCGAATTTGGTTTAGGGGTACTATTGACCATCTTATTCAGCTGGACCCTTAAAGATGCAGATCACCGGTAACCCCTACGGCAATCACCGCGTTATTTATCCCAATAAAATGAAGTAAACACAAATGACGAATTCACCTTGTATCGATACACGAGAAAGAAACGGAGTCGGAAGGAATTTTGAATTCCGTGCGCGAGTTTGCGCATTGCGAACGGCCGCTTTGAAACGGTCGGATTTCGTCTTCGCCTCTTTTGCGACACTCTGTCGCAAAGATTTAGTAAAGCCACGCCGAGGTGGAAAGGTCCGTGACATTGATGGAAATGACGACACGATGAATATCGTCGTTTTGCCGCTTTAATTTAGGACGCACTAAATTTTGGTTTGTAAATCAGAGCCTAACAGGGCCAGCGGTTGCTTTGAGCGTCGTAGATTTGTCGAATACCTCGGACGTTGCCATGGCTTTATCGTTCATTTGTGTCTCTCGTGAGATACCTCTTGAATCGCAAACAACCAGCAGCAACGTTTTCGGCTGTACATTTTTCAGCCGGCTCGCTTTTCTAGCCGTTCAACGGCGCCTCGTCGATTTGCCGTGGAAACTCGAATTAATTCGCGAACACTGTTACGACCAGGATATACATACACCCCCGTCCATAAGTACTAGGACGCTTATTAACGCGTTCTGTGCCGCGTGGGCCGTATGCGCCCCACGCACCAAATTCGATTATTCTAAATAAATGGTAATATTCTTTATATTCCAATCAGAACGAACGCCACAATAATAGTACCAAATGAATGGTATATTATAAGACAATTCAATATTTGTGTTTTTAACGTTATGTATTTGTAGAAACTTATTTTCCCGTGTCTGACTAGTTGTGGAATTTTTCACTGTGGCATGGAACGTGTTAAATTTGAAATAAATCTGTACAAGGTTAAGAAGTCACTGGAGAATTCGAACAAACATTAATCTTTCCATACTTTATAAGACAAAGGAAATGTATAGTGAATTTTACATCACCAATCTCCCCATGGAAATTAACCCATATCCGTCTTTTTTCGATAAATGTGAAAAAAGCGATATGCCATGTACGTCGTTGTATTTTTGTGAACGATCCGAACAATCTGAAATATCTTATGCCTGAATGTACAGGAATTTTTGGATGACCGGTGTTCGAATAATCGAGGTCCTACTGTAAGTTATTACCACCCAAAATTAATAAAGCAACTCTCAGCCTGTCTCGTCTTTTTCTCTTTCGTTGCCAGTTGATAGAATTCTTTCAATCTTAAAAACTCTATTGACTCACGGGTTATTTGACTGTATAAACGAAATTACGAAACTTACGAAACACGTTACGAAAGAATAATGATATCGCGCAACGATGCAGGCATGAAATCGCACTCCGGTTCGTCGTTCTGTGTAAATCGTGCTTCTACGAAGCGAACGGAATGTTTCGACTGCGTCAATAAAATTCGCGAATGCTAAATTGTAATAGATCGACGCAATCAAAGCACGGCTGTGCCCGTGCAGGCAATAACGGTATAAATAATATTTCATACGAACGGTAAATTGTGATTTATCGCGGGAGGTAAAACGCGCGAGCGGGATCAATGGAATTTTTTAATTGCCTATGTAATCTGCAAATCATTAATTATTGCTTATCACGGCCGGCTAGATTTATGGTCCATGTCGGGATTGTAAATTTGTTGCAGACCGTAACTTATTTTCCGTGGGTTACACCGGCCGCGATTCGATTTCCTCGAGCGAAGTGTAACAAGTGTCAGGGCGTAAACGGGGAAGTCCTTCGAGAGACACGCTCACTATAGTCGATCCAATATCGGAAACACGTGCGTAAAGTTGAAGTGCAACCAGTTGGTTCAGTCCACGGACTTTTTGGTCTTCCGAAGACTGGAAGAGAACTAAAAAAAAAATACTGTAAGAGGAAATGTATTAACACGTTCGCTACCAGCGTCACATATGTGTGACGCGTCGATTCTGTTTTGAGAGCTCGACGTCACACATATGTATCAGAGATAATTGATAAAAATAAGGCGTGGTATATGGTGGGCGTTTTTCTCGAATCGACCATGGCAGCGTACGTGTTAACGAGAGCTTTGACATTTCATTGATATATAGTGTGTCTGATCGAGTATGGGAGTTTCCACTGTGGTTGACTGCCGAGGAAGTCACCGGTGACCGACGCATTGAATTTTATTTAACTCAATAATTACGAATTCTATTAAAATTGTAAATAAAATTAATATTTCAACAAGAATAGAACGTCAAGATTGTGCAATTTAATAGTTACATATTTTTTTTCTTCGTGATTTATGTTTGAAATGGGATGTTGTAGTATGTCTGACCAAGTATGGGAGTTTTCACTGCGACAGTCAACGTGTTAAGAAATATTGAACACGAATGAATTACAAAATCTTCTTTTTAGACAGTTATTGGTACACTGTGGATGTTTATACAATTTAATAATTATCCAAATTGGTGAACGATGGACATTTAATCTCACTGCGTCCTTCCGTTCGACTATACACTCAAGGTCTTTGGGTCACAAACGCCCCGAATGTATGGAACTCATACTTTCAATTTTATAATATAATGAGAGGACTAAGGAACGTAGAAATGATCAGTCGCATGTACTATAGTATCAGCATCGCGAAAGTTTTTTAAATAATTGAAGACGAGACGGGTCAGATAAGACCCGACGATCGCATTAGATTTATTAAACACGTCAGAGATCTATTCAGCTCTTGATTCTTGTTTTATGCTCAGGATATACAAAACGCAACGTTGAGTTTGGAATTTGATAATTTGATGTTAACGTTTCTCTTGTTTCTTTGTCAGTTTCTCGCTAACAATATTTTATATCCTTCCAACGACATGCATAGCAAAGTCGCGAAAACTTCATGGCATATAGGTGGTATTCTAAATGCGCTATTCGCGCATGGAATTTTAATGGAATCGCCGAATTGTAAACACAGGCCAAGTCAGATTGCACGTGCTGACGTCGTTTATGGAGTGTGCTCGTTTTGAACAGTCAAACTTTAACAAGACATGTATAAAACGAGCAGGAGGCTGATTCGAGGAATGCTGCAATATCGAAGAGAATAATAAAATGTATGCTTTAAATTACAAATACGCAAGCAAGAATTAAGCAACGTCCATATATCATTTTTGCAGCCATTCCATTTGCAAACATGGAAGTTATTTTTATTACATATTTCTGGCAAGACTAAGATAGATTTGAAAAATTCATAAATTATACTGAAAGTGGTTCGCTGTATCGTGGATAAGGTTTATGATGGAAACTACTTTTACATAAAACATATGATAGATCACGCAATTTTAGTAGTAGTTCAGTTTTATAATTACGAATAATTACGAAATTCAGTTTCATACTTACGAATGTAGAGTCAGTTCGTTATTAAGTTGATCATTAGGGATTGCTAAAGGCTGACTGTTCTCGAAGTTGTGTAAAGTAATTACTCAATGATAATGATTACTATCGAAAGTTAATATATTACTTTTTAATTATACTGGCTTATCGCACACAAATGTCATTTTGTTTCCAATTAAGTGCGGTCACACCTTAAAAATATTTGAACACGATTTTCGAAAAAACGAAGGTTTGCATGAACAAATTCTATTTCATATTGTCAACGTATTTTGTCATGGGGACTCTCCTCCTTTCAGTTGTACCATGATTACTTGGACACCCTGTGTTTTAACCAACGCCACAGATAAGAGCGACAGACAGAACCAGCGTCTCAAATCTTTCATATTTTCATTTGAAATAAAATTTACTCAAGTCTGAAGTTGCCAACAGACAACGCAAGAGAAACGGTATCAACAGTCGTGTCCTCCGCGATCATAAACCGTCAGAAAATGATCGACAACGGACAGCCGTGCATCAGCGGTGCACGGATTATTCTTCCTTAATTTCGACGCTGCTTCGTCGCTGAACTGTCCATGCCGACGTCACGTCTTCGTATCTCACCGACCCGCTGTAAAATACCGTATATCAGAGGGGAGTTTACGTTTCGGGGCTTTTCCTCGCATGAAGCGAGCAAAGCCACGGCCTCGTAACTCCATCAAGAGCGGAGACTTGGCAAACGTCCGTAGGTTACTTTAGTGCTTCGCTCGCCTTAAGACGCGTCAACCTGCGTGACATCCAGAAATTCTCTCACGAAGCAGCTGCCACGACGGAGCAGCTCTTTTGCGCTTAAAGGCTCCGCTCTCGGACTTGTTCTCTAGATCGCACGTGTGCACGTGTGTGCGGGTTTGTGTGTTTCAAGGGTTGTCCGGTAAATGCGTTGAGGGTGACGCGGCTAACCGCGTGGAAATTGGGTACTAAACGCAGCGACGTTCTTCGGGAAAATCAACAAGGTGCTACCATCGAACGGACAGAGACGAATGAGCCATTGTCAGTCACGTAAACTTTCATGAAGATGAACGTGACGTGTCAGTTGTCTCAACGAAAATAATTTAATGAATCGCCTGCCAGAAGCGAGAGCTCAGAGTAAACCTTCAAGTTGGAAACACAAAATGTTCTGTCAAATACTTTCCACTTTTCAAGACTGATTATTGTTAAGTATTGTTCTAGTGTTAGGTAAATTTTAATGAACACTAGGTTTTGTTAATGCATTGTAATAACTAAGCTGTGCAATCAAAACTTAAGCCAAAAATGATATAATATTAACGTTTTGAATACCGTCAGGGTCACCGATGACCGACACCTCAAATTTAATTTAATTAAATAATTATTGATTGTCACGAAATTCGGAGCAAACTTCATACTGAAACAATAATGTAGGAACAGAAGAACACGACTGAGCACTCAAATCTTTTTTTCCTTTACGATTTATGTAGAAAATAGTAAATTATATCGGGTCTGATTAGGTATGGCTGTTTTTACTGTGACACTCTGCGTGTTAAAGTAAACGAACTAGACACTCGTCCTATTATTCTACTCGTAAGCAAGTTTTTGTTTTCTGCGTATTTTCCTGCAACCAAAACAGCGTAGAAAATAAAATAAAAAAGCAGCGTCAAAAAAACGAAAATCAAATGAGGGAATTTGGGTGCTAAGTTTCTCAAAATCAAAACTTAACGTGAATTATTTTTTTATAACTGTACAATTCTGTACATAAGCTGTATGTGGAACAGAGTAGTAAATTCACAGTTTATATTTTTTTACTTACAATAAAAAATCAGTTTTAGAAGTAATATTAGAAGCATGATGCCCCAGAGTGTTATTATTTCATTTCGAAATCGTAAAACTACATTCTGTTGAGAATTCCTCAAACACACTCTGAACATCCGTTTCAGCTTTTTTGTCAAATAATACTCCTTCTTCCTGCCCCTTGAAATAAGTGCGATCTGTAATAGAACAAATATAAAAATTCGTTATTATTATAAAAAATATACTACGAAGGCATACTTATATAACCTCGACACCGCAAGTTTGTCAAAAGAAATAAAAAAGTTCTATTTCTTTCTTTATTTCCGCAGAAAATGTAACTTCCTCAATGTATGCGTACAAAACTCGAAATAAACAATTTTTTAGAATAAATACCGCAAATATCGATAAACAGATCGATGTGACACGCTCGCGTCACTGCGAACGCGCCGTGAAACCCGCGGCGCGCCACCGAGCTGCGAATTAAAGAGTGAAATATGTTAATGGAGTTCCCGAACGAGAGAACCCGCGGCACCGCTCGGATGGTATCTTGATTAAGGTGTCTGCTAGACGTTAGTCACTCCGTCGACCACCGGCAGGACCGCGAAAATCTAATTTTCTTTGGTGGATGCCGAAAAAAACGGTTGTTCGCGCATCCTGCACATTCTATCTTTCACGCCTCGACGGGAACGCTTCGCGATATCGCTAGGGTGACCGCGTTCATCTTCTTGTTTGCGCCAGACACGGATGGTACCCCATGCTGAAACTTTCGTCGGCACTTAACGGGACGTACTTGGCTTACGGAATCGCTGAGTGCAATGGGAAATTTGACGGATGGGTGCAGAATCACCGTGACGCGGTGCTGCGTACCGTGTTTTGTTCGCCTTTGAACAAGATGTCAGCGGTACCTCACGCGCCTAATTAAATTTGCGTGAGTAGCTCAAAGTGGGAGAACGATGTTACTCCATTTAAATATGTGTTTATTGAAGAGTGTTGGGACGGACGATCCGGAGTAACGGAGTAACGTTAAAGTTATAAGTGGACTGCGGATTTTTATGCAAATATACATTATTAGATTTCAAGATTTTTGAGTTCCAAGTAGCATGGTCAAGCGTAACTATGGTAAAACTGTATTTCGCGGGTCAAATGTTTAACACTAACCGTACCGACACTTCACACATACCTATTCTTACCGTAACCGGTCATAAACAAGCCAGGCGATAAATTTTCCTCAGTAAAAAGAGTAGCAAAAGAAACAAAAATTGAGAAATTGATTAATCAGATAATATAAGAATCTACATAAAGTTAGATGAAGAAAAGAAATAACAATGAATGTACAGTTTTAAATTAAATTTTGAAACTGGTCATTTGACCGGGCCTGGTACGGTTAGTGTTAAGCGTACATTTTTTCTTTCACTCACTCTATAAAATGTGCATTATTCACGAACTTGAGTATATTAAATTGCATAAAGATCCGCAGTTTAGTTATAAATGATGTACAACGAATGTATATTGGAAGTTGGTGTGCACAATTTGTACATCTTTCGGTTGCTAGCTTGCGACCAATCAGTGGTCAGGAAAAGTATCTCTACTCGAGCGTTGCTTCGTCGGTTCTTCCCGCTTCGGCTCTTTTCACCTGGTATGGTTGCTACAGGTGCGCGTAGCTTGGTATGATTGAGTTACCACGATGCACCGCGTCAAGATTTAAATTAATTTTATGAATATAGATATCTTGAGTCTCAACATGCAGATTAAAGGTACAGTATAACAGCTAACGAGAAGAATAAGTTGGACCCCGCTTTTCAACCCCTTGACAATTTGGATGATATCTCACATCTTTTTATTGCAATATTTAACAATGCTATACACACAATATATTTTATAATTGTGTATTATCAATAAGAAAAACAAAATACGGTATACTGTTAAGGAGAGAAAATTATCTAATTGTTATCTAAAAAAGGACTATCCCAGTAAGCTATCCAGCGACAAAGGCTCATATCTAGTAAATGAAAATAGCCCTTAAAATTGGGGGTGAAGAAGTTATTTTTCAAAATATCTCGAAAACTGTTTGTTGTAGAAGAAAACTGTACATTGGTGAGTTGTGTGTTTTTGAATATTGAATTTATCTGTATGAACAGTTTCTGCAAAAGTCAATTTGTTTAAACAATATATTGAAAATTAACACATTTTTGCAAATTTCCCTTGTAACGTGTTAATCGATTGTCATGAAAATTTGTGTACGTGAACTATAGGCCAGAGACAAAAGTATGGAAAAAGTTTTAATTCAAAACAGAATTTGTTATTAATTCACTGTATCATCAAACTGTTACTTCGAGCATTCCACTATTTCTTTCTAATGCTAGAACCTTCTTATTAAGAAGGAACTAATCCCCATAGGAAACGTCATTAATTTACATCGCGGTTCACGTGTTTCGTACGTTTTTACCGAACCGTGGGAACGCGGGACTTTTCTTCATGCAAACTCATCCGCTCGCGCTATTCTCCGCCGTTTTCTCCGGCATATTGTACGGTTTTGTATTCTCATATCGGCGGGATATAATTTTATACGGCTGGCAGAAACCGATGGTATTTTAATTGAACCGTAAATGGCTGACGTTTCTTCGACCTACACAATTATACGTGGATGGGGTATCGTCAAGCATTGAAGGCAATTTGTCCTTTCAACCGGTACGCGTTCTCTTGCCTGCTAATTGGCAGCGCATTAGAGATACTCTTCGTTATCGCTCGCTAATTGAAAATGCTTCGTCGCGTCACACGGTAGCGCACGAAAGGGCACGCTGTAAGAATCTTGTGTTATTTGTTCGAAACGCCGAGAAACTGTCAATGGATTCCTGCGATCGCTGTGAACTCCGAGCAGATTCTGAATAGAAGAATTTAATAGCAAAGAATCTCATGGCGAGCCGAGATTTCGATCGTTAAACTGCCAGAACTCGACACTGCAGCGCAGGCACGTTAGGAGAAGGTGTCAGTATCTTGAGATCATTAGGACTTAATATCAGCGGCTCAGAAATATTTCGGACCCGATAGTCGTGACAAGGAGACACTGGAACCTGTTGATCGCTGTTCGCAAATCATCAGGATTTAGTATTGATAAATTTCTACACATTTAAGACTTAATCTTGAGACCCAAAACCTGGGGATCAGTTGCAGATGATTCGCAAATCTTCAGGACTTGATATCAAAAGCCGACAAAACCTTAGGGTCCGATATTCAATACCCATGAATGCTTAAAACCGGATACCCATGATCTCGTGTCGTTAGGATCCGGTATCCAAGACCACCAAATACTTAAGAGGTGATATGGATGATCCCCGAATCTTTAGGATGTGGCATTCATACCCTAAATCCTTGGGACCGAATATCAATACACTCTTCTTATTAGAGATTGTTAATTATAAGACTTTAAGATCTAATAATCACTGATACGATGTTATTAGAGCAATCATTGGACTCTATAACCGTACTTTCCAAGCTATTAGTGATGGTTAGTGATGTTATTACCATTATTGCCTGAATTGTCTAATTGTGAGTACTTTAAATTACAACGTTCTCAATTTTACACCTAGTAAAATATAAAAAAAGGATGTTTTATGTATATTAATTATAGCTTACACTTCAATTATCACGTCGACTAGCCTTTAATTTTTTATTTGTTGCAAGCCATCATAAACCACTGTACATTGTACTATTATTGTAGTGTTCGATATCATAACTGAGTCTTTTGGCAACACATTGATTCTACACACTTCATAGACGCATTTGTAGTACAGATCTTCATAATTGTAGATGTTCGATGTGTCTTCCTTCCATTGCTACACGAACCTCACATCTGCGGATCATAGATCGACGTACATTCTCCAATATCCCTTCCGCCTCACGTATTCCACGCCACGCATTTTCTGTTCCTTCTCGTAAGTCCAGCACATTATTTATTGGCGATGAATATATTAAAGCCTCTAAGTGTCCCCACAAAATGAAATCCA
Organism: Macropis europaea; assembly: GCA_916610135.2. Lineage (NCBI taxonomy): Eukaryota > Metazoa > Arthropoda > Insecta > Hymenoptera > Melittidae > Macropis > Macropis europaea. Next base: position 13,956,713 of record OU744345.1, on the reverse strand, counting down.
GAGGATTCAAGTCAGGTGATCGTGGAGGCCATTCTACTGAATCTTCTCGTCCTATCCACGTCTTACCGAAGGCTTAATTTAGATGTTGCCTTAGGTTAATTGTCTCACTCATGATATCGAATGCTTATAAACAGTAAAAGTTGATTTTGCACCGAAAGGATTGCTTTCAGGGCCTACGTTGATCAGACTTTTTTTTACTCCTCTTGGCGAGTACTATAAGCCCCTTTATGTATCGGACTCTTTTCTTTAACACCCTGTATATCCTTCTAACCTTAACTTGGACGACCTCACTATCAGTATAATATACACATTATATTCGTAAAAATTTATTAATGTCACATCAGCTTAATTTAGTGTGTCGTGCAAGAATAGCATCATCTAGCACGCCAGTCGAACTGCAACCTCGACAGAACGCATCAGTTCACGACCCTCTCCTGGCGATGATCGAGAAACGCAAAAAGGATCGGTCGATCTCGGGGGCGTTATCCCCGAATAATTATCATCTCCATCGATACGCTGGCGGCGTGCGATCGTGCACACGGGCGTACTCGTCTTTACGACGAAATCACGGGTTGTTCGAGTCGGTGGCACTTCGGATTCCTTCGAGTTCGCAAGAACTTAAGGACGGGCCTTTTACTGGCCGTTAAATTCCCACCGCGGCAATAATTTGTCAATGCATCGATAAAAGAAGCGAAGAGAGGTTCCTAGCTCGAAGATCACGTCGCCGATAAGGTGGCACCGCGGAAAATATTCTATTCCGCCATTATACGCAGGAATGCCAAAAATCTGACGGCAGAGACGGATAGTCGTAAAATCCGGACGGCCGATGGTCTTGGAAGGCCAAGTTCGTTTACGAGGATCCTGTTAGCGTTCGATTCTGCGTTTTCTGGCTTCCGATCAAGGATGTCGCGCGTGAACGTTTTGATAGCTCGCGCGGCCGTCAGCCATAAAACAGTTCGCCCTTATCCACGCCTCTCCGCGCCTAATCTATGAAGAGATCTTCGCCGGCGGATTTTTCCCTCGCTATCTAGTTTTCCGTGCGACGACGGAGCCGCGACTTCGGCTGCGAGATTCGTTAAATGGTAAACGAATGGTGATCGGTCGAGATAGTCCGCGGAAGAATCGTAATGGCTACTTTCTGATTTTCTTCTACGCGACGTTTCTCGCGTCTAAGGACATAGAGAACCCGGATCTCTTCGTTTTTAAACGAGAACGTCTTAGTGGGTATATTTAGAATTTTTAGCATTTTGTTTCTTCTTGTGTGCGTGTGATAGGAAAGTGTGATGTCAGAGTGGTGAGTTAGCGATGGAAATTTTTCCCCCGCTTGGAGGGAACGAGGTAATATTTGTCTGTGATAGTCGAGAAGAGCTTGCAGTATGAGTGCCTTGGTTTTCTCACTGAAATCTCTTGGATTTTTATTTTTGGGAGTATACATTGTCTATTGTGTATGCTGCGGACATTAATGATGCTTGCGATCCAGGTAGGAGCAAAACATGAATTGGATTCGAATTTATTTCAGCCAATGTGATAGCTGATGCTAAGAAGCATCGTGTGGGCCCTTTGAGTATTTCTATTAATATTTTCTGTAACTCAAAATCTGTACCATGTGTGGTATAAAGTATGTAGATGAGTCTCCTGAAGCATGATATGTATTTATGAAACATCCTCTGTATCTATAATCTACCTATCATATTCAGAGTACATCATGATATGTGGAAGCTAGATGAGTTCAAAGATAAGAAAAAAGTGGTTCACATTAACATATGTCTGATTTGATCTTGTTTCTCAGTTATAGCAAATTTTTCCTACCAATTATTAATTTGATAAACCATTGGTCCTAGACAAAATGTTTAAATGTACGATATGCCTACTTTTTAATGCTGAATCCAGCTGTATAATCAGTTGTCCGAAAAAGTAATTTGTTTAAAAAATAACATACTTTCGTTAGTCGGCAGACCACGTGTAAACGCCAATACGGTTCGAACGGTTGAAATCGATCACGGACGTTAACAATAATGTATATATCCTGTATTTGTAACAAACTGGGATACATTGCATTAAATTCTGTACGATCTCTCTGTAAACTCGCCGTTGCCACGAGCGTGTACACAGAGTCCATAGTAATTTTTCGTCGGTTCGGACGGAAGATGTGACGTTCCTGTCACACGCAGGCGGTATCCTTTTAACGCATGCAGCTATTCTTAACGCTCACTCGTCTTACACGAGCATAATATCCGCGAGGTATCAATGCGGAAGAGGCTAATTAACCGGCAAAGGGTTGTGACGCAGGCAAATTGCGGCATGCGGCTGGCATTAAGCCGGAGGGCGCGTTCGCAACGGAAAGAAACGAATCGCTCGGCGTCGAGAATGTCACAATTTCCTGGAAAAGGAACACGTCGCTAGGAGCTACGGGCAATTAAGGAGTCTGCACCGCCGTGGAAAGGACGGGACACGATGCTAACGAGCGAATTAACCCTTCGCTAAATGGACTTTCCTTTCCAAGGCGATTGTGTTTCCCCCGGTGAAAGGAAAAACGTTTTATTTAAATGTCATCGCGCGGACAGGACGGCGGACTCCGACTTTAATGAGCCCCGAATGCCGAGGATGCTTCGGATAAGCGGCTGATTTGATCGCTTGTAACAATAAGCCAGCGAATTTTTCTCTCAAAAGATTGACTCTTGCAACGGGAGTTCTCAAGGCTTATCTTACTGTAAAATCTTGAAAAAATCGAAAATTCGATTATTGTTTCAAAAAATAGTTTGAAGCGTTAAAATTAATGTGCAAGAACGGGAATATTCAAAAGATTCTTTGAGACCTAGAGTTTAGAGTGAAGTGTTATACATATGTGTAGGTGGATGTTGCTAAACTTCAAATACATACTGCTTCAAACTGTGTCTTCCAAAACGGTGTGCACGATATCTCAGGCTGTAATTGATAACATTTTCAGTTTGTAAAATATAATAGATATTTTGGAGTAAAAAACCTGTAAAAAACTTTAGAAAATTTTTGATCTTCAATTTTCAATGAAATAAAATAAATCCATTATAAAGGGGAAGTATAAAAGAGACTTTAAAATAAATTCGCTTTTCTGTTTTACGAGGACTAATATGGCGATGTGGTGTACACCATCCACCCTTGCATGGAAGGACATATTTTTCGGGGATTGCTGCATCTCATTCAAATATTGATATTTTTTAATACAATTTCAAATACAGAGAGTTTAAGATACGTTCTAATAAGCTGCTAAATATCAAAAGAATCGCATTTTTACTTTCTCCGCATTTTAAGTCGCCAAAACATGCACTTTTCAAGCTCATCACAGTAGAATAACCTCAACGCATTAGCTATCGACACATTCTGCTGCTGATGGGTTGCTGCAATTTTTAAATAAAATTTTCAATATCATTAGAATCAGTGCTGTCACTCTTCAAACAATTGCTAAACTGTTTTGATCAGAATAGAAACGAATGAATTATTGATGATGAAACGCAGAATTAATGGATTCCTGATCCATGAGCACTGACACCGAAACGTCTATTAACCGTTTGAATGCCATAATACCTCTAGAATCATTGCTATCGCTCTTTAAACAATTGCCAAACTGTTTTGATCTAAATAGGAACGAATAATTGATAACGTAATGCAAAATTAATTGATTTCCGATCGATTAGCGCCGACTACAGTTTCGCTGTTTCACATGCGAAAAATACCAACCAGCGCTATCGCGATTCCGTTTACCTCATGGCTATATATTTCCTCAAATATTGCAACTAACGAGAAATCGATGAAATATTTAATATCTACACAATTTTTATTCATCTACTTCGTATGCACGTTGAAATACCAACGTTGACTCTGTGTAAAATTTGCTGATTCCTCAAAATTTTAGTAAAAAGTACACGAATTTACACTAACAAGGAAGAGTATTGGACCGTCCCCTCCCAAAATTGTTTAGCTACGAATACTCCAGTTTAAGGGGTAAAATCATCCCCTAAATGTTAGCACCTGAATTTAAGTATCCGCAGCTAAAAGAACATATGTGCCTCTTTTTTCGGTTATTTTACAAATCTGCAAAGTTGCATGAAAATTGGGAGGGGAGGGTTAAACACCCTTCCTTGTAAGAATGCTGGCCTGGGTGGAAATAATTTGTCTGGCGGTTATAGATTGCCTCCACTTACCGGTGCTTCTGATAATGAGTGCAGAGCTATATCATTTTCGGCGATACACGTATGAGATTTTCGTGGCTATGATAACACGACAGCTATAGGTACCAAATTTGAATACCAGTCATATCATATTTATTAGCATATTTATTTCAGCAGATACGACAGCAGAGCAAAACGTTACGTGAACATCAGATTAAATCAGAGTCATAACTTCATATTGAGCTTCATCATGCTATCCACCTTTTCTGAGTGTAAATGATATCACGGTTCCTCGTGTAGGCTGTCGGTGATTAAAGATGCTCGTGTGTAAGAATCTCGTGAACCATGTAAATTAGCCTCATGGCATCGCCTTCTGGGGCTCCGGTTGCTTCTGATTAACATAGTAGTTGCAACTGGATCACGTTGCTGGTGAATTATAAATGAACCCACAGAAATATTAATATTCATACGGCCGTGATTAAAACGTGCACCCGTTTTCGCCCGGTGGCAGACGGGTGGGTTCCAATGAACGCGCTGGAAATTGCTCCGAAAATTTGAAATGAAGCGGCAAACAAAAGCCCCTAAATACTGAATAAAATAGATTCAATACAAAATATTACTAAATCAAATGGATAGCGTTTTGTTCACTGTTGATTTGAAACTGTTTCTACTTGATTACACCTGTTCCAGTATTCTTTACTTTTCGATTGGCTACAGCATCCATTTCAATTTCCTGTCTTTAGGAATATTGGTGAGTAAGACACACTTCTATACGTTTCCAACCAGCGTATTGCTTCCAGCAACCAGCACCGTTCCAGTTCCTGACAGTAATAATTAATTAACGCTTCGATAGCCGCTGTGGCAAATGCCTGTTCTACTTGTATGATCATAATGAATGTAAAAAATAAATAAATAAATATATTTCTCTCTGATCAAAATATAAACACCGAAATATCTGTGAAATACGACTTTGTTAAAATATTTGACAGCAGTGGGAATTTCTGAGGAAATCAAATTGACCCCAAACGAAAATACAGCATTTAATAACTTTTTAATAAAATATTCTATAAAATAAATAAATATTTATTCAGGCGGATTTGCTAAAATAATTGACAGCTGTTGCAATTTTTGAAGACATCAAATTGTTTCGAATTTACATGACGTTTGTTGAATTTCATTAGAAGTGCATCCACTAACTTAATGTGATGCTATTTTGTTTGAAATATTAATGTTTGTTACACTGGTACCGTTCAGGACAATTCGATCCAAATGAAAATCTTTCTTGTCTTTTGAAAGAAGTATTCGCTTACTTTTTATCTTTACTCCTTCTCTGAACCTCTTTCAATTTCGCAAATTCTTCTGTATTTCGATTCATAAATAATACCACATTAGTTTCCTATTTTGTTAACCATTTACGATGATAAAAAACTTTCGGATAGATCAGGATTAAAATCAGAAATTCGTTGTACCTGTAAAAAATCGTTAAACCGAACTCAGCTGTGATCCGAAAAAAAATGAAACGACTTATTTCATGTAAAATATGTTTCTATTTTGAAATAAGACTGTACCTTAGAGATTCCTCGTTGACAAACCAGTGTGCTTCTTTAATAATTATCTTTTATATGTAATGAGATCTTGCAATAAACAAATTTAAAAAAGACACTCAGTAAGCAGAAATACCGATTTTGCGGAAGCCGTACATAACAGTGAGCCACCCTCTGCGACCGTGACCAGTGTGCCATACTAATTGTCACAGAGGTGTCTATGATTATTTAAGACTGTGATAATCACCGGAGCTATGGCTTTCCCCCACTCTGGGTCCATTCTCCTCATATAGACTATGGTCTGGGAGGACTATGGAGCGAGGGGGGATGAGGAGCAAACTGAAGGGAACTGAAACGAGGGGAATGGTCCTAAAGTGGGGGAAGGCCATAGCTCCGGTGGTCATCACTGATTTAGGATGTAGAGAGATGCCTGAAGGTTCTGGTTTCCTTATTCTGTGTAACATGTAACATCAATACGAGACAAACGTGTTACTAAAAACAACTAATCGTAAGAAGAGCTCAAAGCAAGAGAAAATTTTCAAACACCCCGGCACATTCGGTGCATCGACGATCTACTAATTTTCTGTATCCGATTTCAGATTTCTAACCAGCAGCAGACGTCTCAAAAGACTTAAGACAACTTACACAAAAGACGTTCTGTTGACGTTCATGGCGCCCTTAACGGGCGCAATATATTCTCCGGTAAATAACGTGCAAAGTATACGGAAAGGTCTCGGGTCTTTTAATACAAAGATTCTTCGCGTAACAATTAAGAAAGCTTCGCCGATGAGCACGCTCTTTATCGCTAGCAGCTCGGATATGAGGAAAGTTCTACGGAGGCACGGAAAACTTTTAAGCTCCCGCCCGGTAACCGTCGTCCATTTAAGGATGAGATTCCGGGATTATAACTTGCGGACTACACGGCTATTAATTCTGCCTTTCGTAATTAATATCTGCCCGATAAAACCGCCGAGGAACTAATCGCTGAGCTTTCGACCAGCTACTTGGCCATAAGTTTGTCAATAATTATCGACGCCTTTCCATAATTTGCAAGCACGATTCTGATTGAACTGTTAAGACTTGGTCGGACCGATTATCGACTCCTTCCATGCCTCGCAGGTCGCCAGTGACCCATTATATCGATTCTAATATTTTATTAGATTGTTAGAAGACGTCCAGTATTCCCTGACTCACATCTTCTTCAGATTAATTTTTACATAAGATCTCGAATAATCAAAGATGTACGATTGCTATATAAGTTCTCCTGTAATCATTTTTCCATGGCAACAGAAATATTTAAGATTAGCACGATGCATGGCACCCTGTATAATTAGTCTATATAACTCAGAGACATTAACATTAATTGCAAAGTAAAGAGGAAATACTAATCACATTAAACTAGAATAAAAAGTTGTCCTCAGTTACATATTGCCAAGGAACAGTAAACGAAATAATATTCAGAAGAAAATGATACTTTCTTTACAGCTAGTATCAGTCTCATTAAAAAAATGTGTAACATACAGAATACGCTAAAAAACACAGTAAATATTTCCATTTAATAAATTAGAAGTTACTGTGGTCAATAACGGAGGAATTACAGTTTTTCAATTTTTAAAAGGTGATACTTTTGCGAATGGTCACAAATTTCAGTATTATCTGTGTCCAAAACTAATTAACGATTGCAGAAATTAATTGTCAAATCACTGATTGACCTGCACGACCCGTTTCACGCGTCACAGTGACTATGATTGTCAGTCGATTGATTCGTGACCCTAAAAGGGTTACACGAGCTGGATCAGATCGTCTAATGGCAGGTGAAATGACTGCTTGGGTCGCGTATACGTCGCCGTCGTTAATATTAATTAGTCGTGTTTCTTGGGCCAAGCAGGGATTTGCATTCCACGCCGGTATCAGGAAATCGTTGTCGGGACATGCAGAAATAATCGTCACGTAGCAGCGACGTATTGCTTCTCAGGTATGCCCGGAAGGCGTACATTGCGGATCGTAGCAACAGGTACCGGAAGTCGCTAACCTCAAACTCTGAATTTCGATTATCTAGCGAACGATTTTATTTTACTCGCGTACAAACGAACAGATATTTGATATTTCACGAATTTTATTTTTCAAGTTCATTATTGTATCGATTTGTTAATTTTATGCACACAATATATTGTGATAAGAAGCCATCTTGTAGATAAAGTAAGAAGCTAAATGTTTCGATGGAGAAAATAAAACGCGATACACCCTGGGGGTTAGAGAATACCATAAACAAAACAACCTGTGAATTATACAATTTTCCTGTAATAAACACTCCTCTGTTATAGACTCGTTTCATCTTTAGCAGAAATTTATAGTTAAGTGTGTTCATAAAATAAAGACCTTCCTTATAGTAATAGCGTAACCGATACCGGTTTTAAATATCTACATACAATCCACATAGTATAAATAAACTCTCCCCTGCACGCCTATAGCGTCAAGTATCGATACTATTCGCCATATTGTTCATCCTATCCCCATAAATAAGTAGCTTCAGTATCGTCTTACTCCGCAAGAATTCCCTCCGCGTTGGAAAACAGTACCGTCGATATTCCGTTTCTTCTTCAATAGTTTACCAGGATATTTCAAAGAAGGGAACAAACACACTATGATGCGTTGTACTATGACTTCTATTTTAATATCGTACTAGAAATTGTTGTTTATCTATCATGTTATTTAAATTTCAGTTGAAGTAAATTATAAAAATTTTAGAGTCACGTGTCTGGATGAGTCTCAAACAATTTGTAAAGATACCTAATAAATACAAATGATATCGAAATAGATCTTAGTCCTATCATTATCTACTTAATATCCTCTTACCGTTGTATACCTAATAGTAATTAATTCATAACAGGCAAGAAATCAAGACTTTCGTAGTGGCCTGTTGTTATAAACTTCTGTATATTTTTCTGCACAACAGATGCACTTCAAAAATGTTGACTGTTGACTCTCAATAGCGATAGACATGCCAGAAATCATCTGTGAAATAAATGCAATCAGTGAACTTAATGCAATGCCACCCTCAGATAAACCAGGTGCACCCTTCCACACTTGTAGGTTATTGCAGCAAAATTGGGTAGAACTGCAAATCGAAAATGGGCGTGTTGCGACATAGGTAGATAAAATAATTTTCAATGATTTCAAAAATTATTACACAGAGCTTAGGATACGGATGAAATTGTTTCGTTGATATTCAGAAACTTGAATATTTTTAATTTCTCCAAGGCAATAGCAATTAATGTACCAGAAGCTCGTAATGCGATACGGTAGGAGATGATGAACCCTTTGGTCTAGCACTCCTGATTTCCACCCACCCTGATTACCATAAGCTGGTTAGGCAGAAAGCTAATTGTAAGTCCGTAGAGTTAAGCTGTGATTAGTCACATTCACTCATGCTTTGCATTCAAAAAGTCTATACGGATCGAATATATTTCAGTATACTCAGACAGATACAAGTGAAACACGATACTGTAACATGTCAACCTCAAATATTATCACAAGGTTCATTCGACGTCTGAGGCCCTCATAGAGACATCGCAAGTCTGAGATAGATTTCATATTTAAGAAGGCTCAACAGAATCAAATGATAGGAGAAGACTCAAACGCAGACAGACACGACGCTTATGCACACTCGAACATTGTTACCATCTGTACTGGTATACAGTGTACAGTGTATTGCTGATTGTGAAAGGCACACATATACTACTTTCCACTCATACACCCTCTTACACGCGAACATAAAACGCCTGACTCCCTCGCATCATTTTGAAAAACACAGTCCTACATACACGTACACACAGCTTCGGGCTAGCTTGCGATCTTGCCTCTCAAGGATTCCCTTGGTAACGGAAAACAGTACCTCCGACACCCCGGTTGTCGTTCAATAGTTTACCAGGATATTTCGAGTGGTATCGAGAACACGATCGTCCGGTGAACCGTGCTTTCTAAATCGGCCGGATTCACAATTACTCGCTCCACCCCGACGGCCATGCCCTTAAGACGCGTCCGCATGCGTTCGCAATCGAGAATAGAACACTCCGCTCGACGGATATGGTAATGCATCGTTGTTTAACATATGCAACGCTAGCAGCCAGCACGTACAACAACGGCTTTATCATTAAAGGTAACACACCTCGTGCCGACTGCATCATGCGAGAGGTAATGCATTCGTCCTTATACCCATATGCGAGAGCGCCTCTATCGCATCTCGAATGTGGATGCGTATAATCGCGCGCATATTGCCTATTGCGACCAGCCAACCTCCCGGTGATCTTCCATTCCAATTCCCTTTGCTGTTCCCGGATTTTCAGGCCCCGTTCGCCGTAGACTTTACCGGACCGATCGTGTTACCCAATCGATACGAGCCATTTCCATTGCTAGAAATTGGATAGCTCTACTTGCACCAGCTGATGGATAGTGTCTTGAGATACTAACAGGTCGAGAGTAGGTACCCGGATAGAGAGATGTTTGCAGTGTCTGTTATGTAAATTGCGCTGTTTTTACGTTTATTTTCGACCACGGGGATCCTGATAGCATGTCTTGTAGCTTGTTTTCGGAATCTATCATTTTGTCATGGAATGGATGTACAGGGAGGTCTGTAATTCATGGTGCTGCCGGGTAGGAGGCTGTTCTGTGAGGAAGTGAATAGTGGAAATGCAGTGTGAAGTTTGTTTATATGGTACTTTGTTTCTGAAAGAATTTAGTTTGAAAATTTGTTAGGTAGGCTCTTAATTATGCCCAGATCATATTTTAGATCATTTCTGTTCACATTTCTTAACCCTCGTCCGTCCCTCACTTTTTCAACCGAATTTGTCCCTTGGTGCCAAAGTGACACAACGGTAAAAAATAAATATAATGAAAAGATATATAGTTAAATTTGCAATTCTATTATTCAAAATTAAAAAATTAAATTTCTGTACATTCAGTGCATTCAGGCATAAGATTGTTCGCATCGTTCAAAAATAATTAAGAGGTGTGCAAAATATACTGCTATTTTACATTTACTGCATTTTTGTGAGATAAATGTTTCAAATTGACACGAGGGACGGATCAGGGTTAACATTGATAAAGAGTGTACGTACAGGACCAAATTTCGAGGGTGCAGGAAAAAACAAGATGCATACTTTTTAAGAACTTGCTTTTTCAACGTAAAATGCGTTTTCTGCAAACACAACTATTCTATTCTATTTTTCCGGAGTGTACGGGCCTTTATGGCGCATCGGATGCACTTAACGAAGTGAGACTCGGCCGCATTTAATTAATAGGCCAGCCGAGCATTGATCGAACGCTTTCAAGCTACTCACACTGTTTATCGAACAAACGAGCTTATTCAGTGCGAAGAGAACCGCGAGGAAATCTTTCCCATATGCTGGCTCGGTCGTACGCTTGTTAATGCATCGTTCGCCAGAAACGTAATTCATAGAAAGAAGTCGTTGATTGCTGACCCCCTTTAACCACTTCACACTAACTTACTAGAACTTCAAAGTTCCGAGAGGCTTCATCGAAACGCTCAGAATATTAATGTCTCTAGGAATTACTTTATTAAAATTAGAAACAAAATGATGTCTTTACAGTTGTATGAAATGTATATTTGAAGATAGTTCCATAATAATATGAGTAACGTATGAAATGTGTATTTGAAGATAGTTCCATGATAATTCTATTTTCTAACTAAAGATGCAGGGTGAGTTATTTAATCAGTTTAAAAATCAAGGTCTCGATAATAAGGAAGAATATTGTAGATATTTTATATGAATGTTTAATGATAAAAATCGGAGGCTTCATTGATTATATATATATATATATATATTTTTTAAAAATTCTGATACATTCTCTGTAATTTACCAAAATTTTGTTCTACAGATTACCGTTTTTGCACGCACTTAGACAATAAAAATTTCTAAACTAAGAAGCTATAACAATGCGTCAGCTGTATTTATTAAATCAAGATTCTCAGAATTTTATACTAATTGAATCCGAATTTCTATAATTCTCTAACAAAAATGAACTGATTCAAGTGGAGAGCACTTCGATTAATACTTTAAATGTCATATCACCCCTAAATAGGTGACGATTCAATCATTACCTATTTGATCATGTGCAACATTAATAAATGTATCTACACAGGTCTAATGGAACCAATAAAAAAATTATGCAATTTACTGATATTATTGATTAAAAAGCGTAGTATTTAGAGGTATATTCATTTTCTATGACAATTTGCAATTTTCAGCTAGTACACCGTGGCACTCAATGTGTTAATAAAGTTGTATTGGCAACAAGTTCGGTCGACACATTTCGGACAATTTTATGATGCTTTAATATTTAACACCATAAAAACCCTCCAATCTACGGAACTATAATTTCACACAAACATCACATAATTATATATAAAGTATCACACAAATTAGTTTCGGAAAATCATCAACAACTTAAGAAAAAGTGTCGACACACTTTGGACAATTTTACAAAACATTCAACCTACTTCAATCTACGAAAGCTAAGCTACTTCAATCTAGAAAAAACTTTCATCCCTTCAACCTACTAAATTACAATTTCACACAAACACCACATAAATTACTTTCAGAAAATCATCAGGAAATTAGAAAAAAAATGCCCTTGTCCACGGGTGAAGCGTCTTGCGCATTCAGACGTAAGAATGGCTCGCATAGGATTCGGAGCCACGTGCCGAACTCACGTAACGTGCCTTTCCACCTGTACAGGCGGAACAGGATGGTCGAGGCCGGCTATTGAAAATCTGTTTGGTTTCCGGTTCAGATAACATCACCGATACACGGTCACCGTCGTGGCATACCTCCCGCGGACTCTAAGCTCGGATACCACGCGAAGATAACGCGAGTTCAGCCGCGTACATCGTGGAAGGATTTGCGTGTGGGAACGCGAATCGCGAGGGCGTAGGTACACCCTTCGATCCCCCTTCGCTGAGAGCGTTGGGCGCGTGTACGAGGAAGATAGAAGGAAAAAAAAACGCTGGCAGCCGTTCGCGCGAGGAACTTCGACGGAAGAGAGGCGAGCCCTGGCTGCGTGTACCGGCCGAATAAAAAGGAAAAAGAACCGTAGGTGTTCGGGCTCGAAAAGGGAAGCGAGCGCGGCTCGCATGAGGCGGAAACGTTGGAATTTCCGTGATGGAAGTTTTTGCGGAACTGCGAACCCGAGGGCCTGCTTGGAAAAATTTCGGAACGAGTTCAACCGGCCGGTGTTTGGAATTCGCTGCTTCCGCGAGTGTCGAATGGAGGGGAGTCCGAAAAAGTTTTGGAAGTGATAATGGACTGGTAGAATTGCTTTCATTGTGTAGCATGTGAAATAATACGAGTGAACGGTAGGATATAAAACATATAATGGAAAGATTCATGGTTTTCGGGGGTAACTTCATCTCGTTGGGTGAATATTTGGTAAAAAACCTTGAAATTCAGGGTGAAAAAGTTGCTTAATTTACGAATTCTACTCATTGAGGAGATATGAAATTTCGGCGAATCTGAATGCTACAAATGAACTGTTCTTTTACAGGAATTAGGCGATTTTCATTTACTCTGTGTCTACATTCCAAACCTCCAATACCATAGAGGTCTTAAGGGTGACGTCTACACATCATAAAGAACGCCAGTTGTCAGTTGCAACCTATTTGGTACCAACTTATCTGAACAAATTTATACCTACTTACAACGTAATTTTTTCCGCTTAAATTGTTTCTTTGGGGGCGCAGATTTTTCTAATATCAATGTCTATTATTGTTCACGTTGAAATGGTTCTCGAATATCGCGCTTTCTACATGTTCATAGACATCACATTGCGGGATCAATTGCGCAACGTTCAGTGTGGATCCATGTGCGATACGATCAATGCGTTATCAATCATACTTTTGTATTATTCTAATGAACCGACATTTTTATACTTTTATAAGCCTGTATCAATTAATCTCAATAATTCATAATATAATAATAATAATTGTTCACTGATCCTTAGCAATATGTGTACACAGATTTACAACAATATAGTTCTGGATGTTCCAGAGGCTTTCGTAGCTCCGCTCGCCGTACACTCTTATCACTAATATAAATTCTTAAAGTATTTTGACAGTAATAATAAACTTAACATTTAAATTCTGGAAAAAATACAATAATAAAAAAACAGTGACATTGAGTGTTCATAATATATTAGTTACACCGAGATATAGAAAAGTGCACGAGCACCGGTCTTTAAAGTCCATTTTCTCAAAAAAGAAACCTCGTATGAACAAATTTTACTGTACATCTTCAGCTTATTTCTTCATGCAGAATCACCCACTTCCCGGTTGTGCCATCGGTTACATGACACCCTGTGTAATCCGTTCTCATCCTCATAGGCTGTAACATCCAAATCTCGTCCGATTTGACGGCGCAGTGGCCGGAACACGTCGCGCATGTCGATGATGCTTCAACCAGGGCATCCAGCCTCTACCGATCCCGGTTGGAACGTAATCTTACGTCCAAGCTCGTCGAGCAAGGGGAGTCCCGCGGGTGGCGCAAGAAAAAAATGGAAAATGCTTTCTCGTTTCGTAACGACGTCGCGGACGCGAATCATTAATCCTCGCAACGTGGTGCCGTGTACCTTGTACCTGCTCGTGATTACGGCTCCTCCTCTCTTTCTCCATCCTCGGGCTTATCCTCTTCCTGTGCACCGTTGCCTCGTGAAGGGTGGTTGCGAGGAAGAAACACCTACGACTTTTTTCGCCTTCTCTATCTCCGTTGAACACGCACCCATCCTTTGCCTCCGCGCCGGACTAGACCCAGCCAGGAACACCCAACCGTCTTTTCCTTTTTTCTTCTCCACGTTGTTCTCCTGTATCTTCCTCGTACACGCGCCTCTATCCGTCCATGCAGCAGGAAGGAACTTCTACGATTTCTTCCTGCGTCCCGTGTCCACCTCGTGAACCTGGCTTGTCTAGTTCAACTCCTTGAACAGGCACGAATCCTTTTCCCGGTCGCCAACAGGACTGGCCGGGTGTAAATCGACACCTAGGTGGAATTGGTTTAACCTGTTAACCGAAGGAGAGGTGAAGTATTGGATTTTAAGTATTAGACGTAAAGAGTTTACATTGGGGAGATAGAACATGAGGTCAGGGAGAATTGAAAAATTATTTGGCGATTTATGAATGTTTTTTGCTGCAATATTTAGGACATTATAATTGAGAATGATTTTTTGTTCGAATAATAAGAGCTCATTTTGGCATAAGTGGCGGAAAGTTGAGATAACCCTTTTAGCACAGATTAAATTATTGTAATTTTAACATTATTTCTCTGACGCCGTAGTTTCAAAATAACTCAGAAACTAAAGGACCAAAATTACAATCTTTTTCCGGTGTATTTCCAAAAAATTGGGCTGAGACACCCGCCGCTATTGTTTTCTATTGAACTTATTTGTTTGTACAGTAATAACGACAACAAATTTGACATAATGTGGAATATACAGTGCCATCCACAACTATTAGGACACTTGCAATTTTTGAAATTTGTATACTTCTACTGTTTTATATTACATAATTATCACTACTCTTAGCTTTAATAATTCGTTATACAAAGAGGTAGATTAAAAATTTAATTAATCAAATTATTTAAAGATATAAACGAAATCATTTTGTAGGCTTGGAATGTATCAGTGGGGATACCTTTCACTGCTTCATTTTTAAAATGCACTAAAGCTGTAGTCTTCGCCTCAATTTCTGTTTGTTAGACTTATGCAAATATTTTATTTAACTATACAAACATTGATAGCCAGAATGGCAAAATTAGTGAAAGCAGTAATCATAGACAAGGGGAGGGTGTACTAACAAAGATAGGATATGATTTTTAATTAATTTCCTGCCCCTGGTAGTCTAAAATACAAGAAAAGAACAATGTGTATTAGAATACATCAATGATTTCATGATATTTACAGGTTTATCTTAAATTTGTTAAGTGCCTGAATGCTTACACATAGATGTCCCTTTGCTACCACGTCCCACTTCAAAAATATCGTATGCCATATAATTATTCATAGTCTTCCGAAGAAAAATAAAATATTGGCTCAAGGTATCAATAGCAAATTTTGCGAAAATCTATGTACACGTTTCTGCATATTAACCCATTTAGATCTAGAATTCCTTATACGGTACGGTAAAATTAAATAAAAGTAAACTGCCATATTTTTTAATATGCATAAGCCTATTATACATATATGGGACGGGTGATCCCCAGCAACCCTTACACGAAATTTTGTTTTCATATTTTTCAGATGATTTTCGACCCTCCTTAATCCCATTAAACAACAAAAATTCATCCAATTTTCACAAAATTAGCTCCAGGTCTGAATGGGTTAATATGTTTAAGGGGAAAACGAGATGAACCTCATCGAACAGCACGCCCGTTCATTTGTCACATTTTTATAGTCCATCATTTACAAATTATGCCGGTCACGTTCCGCCTTGGCAGGCTGTAGTCACGGAAATAGGTTAGCAGAGAGCGAAATACGTGAGAAGTGATTCGTAAAGGTTGATGAATATTAATGAATAGAGGAAGTCCGGCAGCAGTTCGCGTGAACGTAGTATTTGTGGATGCTGCTCGCCAGAGGATCCACTAATTTTCGGTACTGTAACCACTTTATCGAGCTGGCTGATGTTTCGCGCAGCGCGCCGGTTAGGCAATCAGTTGTAACCAGCTTCCTGTGGTCATAATTGCACGACTGTATATGTCGTGATACGGAGTATTGCAGTTTGTTGAGTTTCGGATACGCAAGCACGCGGTTTCGCTCTGCAATTTCGGTTGAGTAAATATCGGAGCAAAATTACGCGGTTCTCGCGTTTCTGGTTTCTGCGTTATGTCATTATAACGCACACGATTATGCCGGTGAATACGGACGAAATTACGGCTGTTCTCCGCAGTTATTGCGTAACGATATGAGCCAGAGGCCGGAAGACGAAATTTTCGTGTTGCGCAATCGGGCCACGGAGAGAATTGAAGTGGAAACGAAGACGATACCGAAAGAATGGGAGGGCTCCCTTTCTTCAACAGTTGGCTGTTGTTACTGATTCAATAGCTTCATCTTTTATTTAAAAATGAATGTGGGTTATGCTTGTGAGAACAGACTGTTCTATCTTCTTTCACATTGATAATATGTTTATTAGTATCTGTCTTTCTATTTTTGTTTTATTTCGTTTTTTTAATCTGTATTGGTGCAATTTATCATACAATAATATTCAGCACAGAGTGTGATAGCTTATATTGGCCTGAGTGTGAATACAGCTGAAGGTGTATCACAATGATATTTTATTTCTTTATTTGCAACATTTATATAAGTTAGGTGCAATGAAAACGCAAAATAATAACACATCAAAGGTGTAACTTGTTTTTATCATTAGTATTATACGTTTTTAGTATAAAATAACGCAGTTAAATACAATGGTACGAAACGTAGATGAAATCTTAGGCATAATGTATGTGTATTTATAGAGTTATGATATTCATCTTGTCTTATTAAATAAGAAATTCATGTAGAGATCGGAATACCGATTATCGGTTTCTTATTGATAAAGTTGTTTACAAAATATATAATTATCGATGTATCTGTAAAATATTGATAATGGGAAATGTAATATTTGATTACTCTTTTAGGTTCATATGATGTCTATTATTTTCGAAAGTTTGTTTTAATTATTTTTTATTTATTCTGACTACAATTAGAACGTCTACATGTTTTATTTGTAATCGCATTCTCCGGGCTAAATTGTCTCTTTTGAGAGACAAAGTACTGGTGAGTTTTTAGTGAATTTATGGAGGTGAACCACGAACTTATGATGTACATAATAAAATGTCCCGTCGATTGAGTGTTCACTAACTCTGATACCATTCTCATCCCAAGCTCACGATCTTCTCATCACCAAATAAAACTCGACCCAGTCGTTGAATTCCATTCGGTCGTTCCGCTGCACCGGATAATCCGAACTCCGCTATCTGGTCGCTTTCGGCTGCATCTGGGGCGAAGAAAAGTTTCCAAAAAACGGTGGAACGCCAGTCGCGATGATAAATACCCCGACGTTTCATTTCCTGTCGGTAATAGGTCCTTCTTTCGCGAAGATCGCATCTCATCGAGAGAAGTTCGCCTGTTTCCACGACGCTGTCCTTCGAGCAGCCGAAGAAACAGCATGAGCCTCGGCAACGGAACGTCTAGCCATCATGGTTGGAAGACCCGTGAGAAATAGTTTCGTGAATCCTCTGCTGCTCTCTAAAAGCAGCGAGTTAATTACATTCCTCGTAGCAGCTTGTGGTGTAGAAGAAGACCCTAGGAGAAAGGATATAGGCAACCCTAAAGGGATCCCTGTTCGATTCACGTAGAATGTCGTGGGGAAAAAATCTGGTTCGCCACTCTAGACCAGGGGTTTTCAATCCGTCTAGTCGATCAGAACGTCATCCTTCGGATTCTGTTTCGTACAGCACGATCGTTTGCTCGAAAGAAGTTCGATAATGGTGGCTGTCCCTCTTGAATATCGAATTTTACGCGGGCGAAAATCTGTCCATGTCGAATGCGAGTCGAATTTCACAAAACCTTTTCGAGTGACTCCGCGACAGGCAGCTTGAAAACCCGTTCCACAGAACATCCTGTTGCGGCTGCGAGCCTGGGAACAGGTGGCGAGCCTAAATTCGAACCGTTAGATTAGAATACTAATCGAACAGCAGTTATCTCATTTCTCGCGTGCACTACGCCCGTCAGAACACGGGAAAGCAATGGATTTAGTTGGACGGCGTAATCGACATGGTGATTTACGATCGTTCCTGTAGCTTTGTGTACTGCTTTTCGAATTTCGTAAATTAAACGCAGTGCTAGGCGAGAGAGCGTGGAGCACGTAAGTGGCCTGTCACGGAAGTAATGGGATTGAATTTTTGTTTTTGAAACTGGAAACACTGCAGGGCTGTCAAACATTTCATTTTGAGATAATAGCGGGTAGATACAATATCTTTGTCAGCAACATTTGAATCTTTAAAAATTAAAGTTACATATACACTGCTGGCGAAAAGTTTCGACCATTTCGACGCCCTTTTACGTGTATACGCGAATTAACTAAAATCACAAATTAAATCTTTAGAATTTTTAATTTGCAATGATGAGCACATGTATTTCAGCATGGAAATTTATTAAAAATTTTATTTCACGAGCTCATTGTATTAGCAAAATTATTGCCTATGGTTCGATGTTTACTGAAAATTCGTAATGTATGCACATCCCACACATTCTGCCATGAGCACAGTTAAGTCTTTATCGAATGAAATGTAATTATTATTTGTTTAACGCGTACTATATACGACAGAAAATTACATTACTTATGGGATGATCTGATCCTTGGAGGAACATTCTTCCAAGCATCTTGCAAAATATTCGAGTGCTCTGTTTTTTTATTTTGGTCAGCGTTGACTAACATTTATGTCCAGATGACCTGAAACAGATCCATAGAGAAGAACCTTTCTTTGTTTCACTTACTCTAAAAAGCCTGCGTTCTTCACGAACTTGAATATGTTGAATTGCATAAAAATCTGCAATCTAGTTACGAGACACCGTACTACAAAAATTCGCAGATTGAGTAAATATCGATCGGACTGCGTACACTTATAAGAGAAACGTGGGGACTTCCAATTATTATCGGCGGCCGTTTATAGGAGTGCAGAGAGTTTGAGTATATTTACGATGATTTCCAATAATCAGTGCTCTAAAGAAGCATCGTTTAACGGCTTACGAAAGTTATCAGGATACTCGGAGAAGACAGAGGATGAGGCGCGTAACAGGTGCCAGACTGAAAAGAGATTCTTATTGCTGACCGATCGATATTAATCAATGATACAACGAGATGCAGCTGGCCCCGTAACCATAAATGTCAGTCCGGGTAGTTGTAAAATCGTGAATTTATACCTTTTGCCGGTCCTCAACAAGGACTCGTCTTCCTTTTCTCGTTCCAGCTACTGAATCCCGATACCCCCATCCTTCCTACCTTCTCCGCCTGTCTTATGTGCTTTATTTGTTGTCCGCTTTTTGTTGTTGTCCGTCCTGTGATAAAACAGTTGACGCGTTTTATGTCTGTTGCGAGGCGGGTGTATAAAATTTACGCGCGAGAGAGGATCTGTCTACAATGTGCTTCGGAAAATAAATTCTTTATCATATTAGCAATAAGTCTACATTTTCTTACATTCTCATCCTACATATTCGACTCATTCTGTTGACATGAAATCAGTTTTCGAAATTCAGTGGTTCCTCGACTCGACTTGTTTATCTTTAACATTAAAGCTACCAGGGCCGGTCAAATGACCGTTTTTAAACTTTTGATTAAAAATTCTGCATTCATCGCTTTCGCTTTAGTCACTTCACGACTTTTCCTATAATATGCACATAATCAATTTTTGCCCCTAGTAAATTGACTATTACATGCACTCAGCTGCAAAAAATATAATTTTTATTTAAAGACTGGTCATTTGACCGAGTCGGTAGAAATAGGTACATACAAATTGTCGGTAGATTTAGTGTTAATGCATTAATTTGTTTCAGTAAATTTAAGATCATAAAAATTACTGGGTTGTTAACAGCCATTTAAGATTTAATTAAAATGTACATTAAATACTTTTCTAAATTTGTGTACTCCTTACTTTTTTTTCGTTAACTTCTGTCGACAGAACTTTCAAAGTATCAAGCGTATGAAATTAACGTCGATCGTGTGACATGAAGTCCCATAAGACGATTGGTCTATTCAATACTTCGTCTATGGTCATACCCAGACCACAAGATACGTGAGGGGAATGGACCCAGAGTGGGGATAGACTGGAGCCGTTCCTTGCTCCGGCTGGCCATCTCTGAACTACATATTTAATTTTCTGCTTGGCTATTCTTAATTGCTCTAATTGCATTCATGGAATCACTAAACATTATAACTACTCTGAATTTTCCTTTGTAACATATTTCAGCGATTTATGAATTGCAATAATTTCTTATCCATGCAAGATTTCTGCATCAAAATTAAACGTAATAATTCGTTCTTTATCAACAATTTTGGAGGCATCAGAGCTTTACCGTAAGAATAGTTTTGAGCGTTAATGCTCGCTTAGACGTGCCGATTACACTTCACTGCTATTTATTAACGGAAGGGTTGCGTCTCGTCAACGACTTCTCCTGTCACGTGGGTGACGTTAAACGGCGCGAAAAGGGCGGATACGGCAGGTGGTGCGACAGCTGCGAATCCGTGGAAAAGGTGAGTCAGTTAATCTTCCTTTGATACGCCCCCGTGAAATCTTAGGCCTAGTTTACATTGATAGAGTAAAGGAGATAGCGTAATAGCGTAAGTAACTTGCCTGCAAACTCTGCTATCCGATTTTTGACTCAAGACAGTTTACAGAGAAATCGAAAATAGAATAGTAGACAGGATAATACAGAAGTGAACAGGGTTCAATGAAAACTAATTAACTCTCTGATTACACTTAATGCATTCTTTGACAACTATACTCTACTGAACCATATCTGATCATACTAGACCTAGAGTGATAGAGCACGTAGTAAAGTGAAAAATGCAATAGGGCGAAAAGGCTAGTGGTATGTTCTCACTCCATTTCGGCACATGCTTCACATCTTCGTACTGCAGAATGCATGCTGTAACCGAAACGAAGAATTGTTTATAACTGCGAAAATATTATTTTTTCGACTCATGTTTATTATCACTTTGACGGCCGCAGAAATTTTGGAAATACTAATTATCTTTGAAATTTTTTGCAAGAATCCTTAAGTAATAAAACATTTTACACGATTCCCTTTATATTGAATATTCTACAATTTCCACTTTATTAGTATCTGAATGTTTATTTGTCATCAGTGATAGATATGTTTATTTACTTATTTCACAAGTGTTTCATTCAAATTAATAGAAGTCACGTGTACGCGACAGCGACCATCAGAGTGTTAAGTCTGTTTCCTCCATTTAACACGTTCCTTGCCACGTGTACCATTTTCGGTACACGCATCAATTTTAATTTGACCACATAACTACCAACCCTTATATAATTTTGAGTAACATTCATGTTAAAATGATAGTAGAAATAGAAAGTGTAATATCAAATAGATAAATAATTGCACAATCAACCACGTGAATTAATAAATAGCCATTTTCGCGTGTCTGTCCAGTTACGGAATTTTCTACTGTGGCAGTGAACGTGTTAACGAGCATTATCTACCCTTAAAGTTCTGAATCTCTTTTTCACCACCGTGTATAATTAAAGGAGACGACTGAGTATTCCAAGTAACATGTCACAGATGTGTGACACTCGCCCGACATTTCCGTGCGTGTGACAGGATATTTGAATGGAATTGATAGATTCGTCGCTGTCACACATTTGTGCATGACACGTGCTAACAAACGTGTTAATATAACACTAAATACGAAGAACGGTTTCGAATGAAAAACAGTGACACGATGACTCGATTTTCAAAGGGACGAGGTTTACGAGCAGTTTTTCCTGTATTACAGCCTGCATATCACGCGATGCTCTTACCCCTATACATCGCAATTACGTTCCTTGACACGAATGCTTTCCAGAGCGGTAAACGGCGCTCTTCGTGGGCGGCATGGGCGGAAAACTCCTCGGTTATTATTATTCGCTGCACACTCGAAAGATCAGATACACGACAAACGAGTTCCCTGTGCGAATCAATAAGGAATCATCGGAGCGTGTGACATCGAGATCGCGTGACACACCGGCGCCAAAGACAGGATTTTCGTTTCAAATGTTAATCAGCGGGATGATTGCACAGCCGATCGATTAAACATCATGCTCTTCAAGGCCACCGTATCGATTTCACGCGAAAGAATTACCATCGCCGGGCGCCGGTTAATCGAGCGGCATTAATTATCGATCGCACCGGAATCGATTTCCATACGAGATTGCGAAATCCCTCTTGTCGTCCAGTGCCGCGCTTCGTGTTCTCGAGTTTTCTTCCTTTCTTGTCAGGTTAACCCATTTCTCCCCAACGTTGCGTACATGCGACATCTAAGGCAATATTTGAGTAATATTCAAGAGATGATAAAACAAATAACAAGAATGAAAATATAGCGAAGAAAATATTTATGTATAGTACAATACATTCTCTAATTAGACTGTGAGAATAATTTCCATTGGTGAAGAAACTCGGTGGGAATAAAATATTTTCTTTGATCCTGCGTATACGCACCGTTGGGAAGAAAGGGGTTAAAGGAATGCTACAGTGAATTTCCATTTATTCACACAGAATTTTAGTTAATACCTAGTTGACCAGATATGCGGTAGGTCACCTGATATTGTCATCTTGATTTACGTCAACATTATTATCTGTAGAGAATAGTAGATTAAAATAAATTTGCATGATTTCAAAGGGGACGTAAGATGGGTTAACTGAAATTTGTCTAGGTGTAGAAATTGCTAGAAAATTTCTTTTGAAAGATAAGCGAAATCAGTGCAATGCCAGTACCAATACGTTTAATGCCACAGTAGAAATGGCCGTATCTAGCCAGACACGCATGATACTAAAATGTTTTTTTAACTCTTTCATACCCACTGAAGCCACATGGTTACGTAAATAAAATTATGAAATAAAATATTACTGCAATCTGTATTTTCATATCTGTGAATATATGTATATTAATTCCTTTCAATAATTCTTAAACATTTTAATAATATCAAAATATTTTCATGGATTATAATTATTTGACCTGTAATATGCACAAAATACAAACAAATATTATTTTTACAGATGTTAATTAATTTGGATACGAATTCTTGTCATTTTGCATTATTATATTAACATTTGCATTGACTGGAGTTTTATAAGAATTAGTAATTATTTAATTCGATAATGTTTCAGCTTCTTAAACTCGGTGTTGACGTCTGCCATTTACACATTATTAGATAAACTATCGTCTATGAATATTCGACCGACCCTCATCTTACGGTGAAAATGAATACCATATTTCTAACACAAGAAATATTCATTTCTACATAGTGTATAAACTTAAAAAATCATGTACATGTTTGTCAAGAGATTCTGCTTTATTGTGATGAATAGTATAGATCCCTTAAGTTTGGTCCTATCTTTCTCAACCAGTTTGTATAATTTTTACTTATTTTTGCGCGGTGAATCCTTGGTTTCAATACATACACAATGTGTTAAAGAAAAACGAAAATTTAGGGAAGATAAAAGTTACAGGAATAAAACAGGTCATTCTAAGAGCAAGACTTCAAAGCCACAAAAACGATCATAACATCATAAATTATAAAAAGGAGCTTGACTAGCTAGCTCAAGACATCATCTGCTTTTCTTTAAACGGTCGCTCGCAATCAGTGTATTTCCATGAAGAACCTATGTCAATGCGGTTGTTTCAGAAAGCCTTCAAATGCGGAAAAAACTGGAGATCGATTCCACAGCATCGATCCTAGCACCTACGACCAACATTCCATATTCAGACATCGACGAGCAGACTTCCAGCTACCATCACATGTATACACAAATCAAAGAAACGTACTTCTACGAACGACGAAACGTTCGATTTCTTCCCCTCTGTTCTGCAACAGCTGCATACTCTGTGCATGAATCACTTCGGTTCAGAATCCCACCAAAAAAATCGAATCTCGATGATCCGAGTCAGGAGGCCCGGTAAGATACCATGGGGTCTATTATGCAGTCGCATAAATCGCTGATTTTTCGAGCATCGAGGGCGCAAAAGATGCGAGCAAGCAATCGCGGCTAGGCTAATAAATACACGACGATAGACTCGGGTACCGGAAAAACGGCCGGCCGTTGAGAGCTATCGTTCCCCGTGCAACGTTCACGGCGGACAATAAATGTTCGGTCGCCCGGTATCTCGAATTATTAAGGAATAATGACGCCATTTGTAACCGGCATGAGGACCGGCTAGAGAAGAGGAGAACCGTGGGCAACGAGCGAGCGAGATGATGGTAAAAAGAGCCCGGAGAGATGGCCGAACACGAGGTAGGAGGAGAGGAAGATAGAAAGCATGGCGATATTATTACTGATTGAAATTCTTCGTGGCTGGAGTTGACTTGCTGCGCGCACCGGCAGATTGCGCGATCAGTTTACGTTTCTCTCGTGGCAGTACGCCAACCATCGGCCTCCTTTTTGCTCGTTTCTCTTTTTCTCCACTCGATCCTCTCCTGGTCCGCTGCCATCGAGCCCTACGGCCCTTGGTTCGCCGCCCTGAAACCCACCCTTCGCACCTGTTGTGCGGGTTACGCTCGCGATCGGTCGGCCACTTTTAATTTTCGTTCATACGAGAGCTAGGCATAGGGCACGGGGTACGGGCTAACTGTTCAGACCCAAGTAGGCGAAATGATCGTCCAGGATTTGGCACATTGTTGTTCAAAGCTTCTGATACTGACGAAATTGTTTTATGGATATTGAGGCCCTGGACGTCGTTAAGGCGTTTCGTTTCGAATTCGAGTATTTTAACCCTTTGCACTCGAGTGATGGGCGGTCACCTTTGAAGTCCTGTAATACTTATGTTTTAAATTGTCCATTTTGTATGAATGGTTCAAAATGGTGTTCAGTTGCATAAATTTAAAATTTTTAAATGTTCATTTTTATTCAGCATTTAACTTCTGAAAAGGGCATTCGAAATAAAATAAACCCTCTAACTGAAGTCATTGTACTTGCGTTTCTAGGTTGTGTATATTACAAATAAAAGACTTCGAGTGTAAAGGGTTAAATAAATGGTAATATTTTTCATATTTCAGTTCAAATGAACGTCACAATGATAGTACAAAATAAAAAGAATATCCTGATGTATATAATTCAATGTGTGGATTTTTAGTTTTATGTATTAATAAAAACTTATTTGTCACATCAGACTTTTATTATCACATCTCAAAAAAATGTCTTCACTCCTAACCTGTGACCTGTAGCATGCCAAATAAGATCATGCATACATTATGTATAGAAAGTAAGGTATACGACTGTGAGTAGCCTGCGAACAGGTCAACAAGCTTAGAAAATGATTGTTTGGTTTTATTGCACGTAACGTTTATAATTGTCACGTATCGATTCTGCAATAAACAAGTTCTGAAAACCGGCTCTCGTTCGACCACCGAAGTCAAGTTACGCTGACTATGTACAGTGCTAAGCTGGGTGACCGTCTTCAACGCTTTCGCGTGGTTGTTGACACAGGTGGTTCGGAATCCACCTAAAACTGTTGATCCCCCAGCTGAATGACCATGTCAGTCGATGCCGGGTTCCATAAAAACAAGAAGAAAAACTTATTTTCGTGTGCCAGACTACGTGTGGTATTTTTCACTGTGGCAGGGAATGTGTTAATGTAGGCAAACATAGTGTTGTTGCGGAATGTATTAACTTTTAACTACTATAGAACGTCTGTGAGATCGCTCTAAATTTCCATTCTACCTATTTCCCTTCTTGCACGACATATTATCTTCTCACGCCATGTACCTTTCAATTAGAGTTTCATGTTCAATCAGGCTTGGGTCTCTTTACTATTAATGTACAAAGCAAGAACAATTGGATTTGATCTTTATTCGACACTTGTATGTACGTAATAACGCGATAAACATTAGCGGTCTGTGAACCTCCTATAGTAGTTGCGTAAGTTTCAACGTCCATAGTAGTTAAGGGCGGGGTTGGAGGGTATTAATGTACGTGGTTCGACCTAAAAGTAACGACTCTGCTTGTTTTATAAGTTAGATTGATAGCTTTTTCAAGACACAGTTAACTGCTACAATCTATGAATCTTATTAAAATATTGAGGTTGTAAACATCTTAACACTTTATCTACCGGAAGCCTATTAATCGGCTTTTCGATGCCAACGCTTATTCGACCGATAATCTATTAATCGGCTTCTCGGTTGTCAATGCTTATCGACCGGTAGCCTATTAACCACCTTTTGACTGTCGAAGTTTATCGATCAGAAGGAACTATTGATCGGTTTGTCGTTTTTCTTTTGTTTAATTTTTAATTCGCCGGGCGACGAATCCGCGCTCAACTGGGTCGGTCGTTAGTGAGTGGCAACTTCAATCATGAGCAGTGGATAAAGTGTTAATCAGTTTAGATGATATAGAGTCATTATCGGATAAATAATATAATCTTGTGTGAGTGCGTTACTCTATCAGAGTATCTACTTACACTACAGTATTTGTCAACGAATTGTTAGCTGCAAAGAAAATTGTAATGGTACCCCAGCCTCCTTATTCCCCAGATCTCAAACCCTGTAACTTTCTTTTATTCCCCAGGATTAAAAATCATCTGAACGCGGGAGAGGTAACCTCGTGAGAATTTCTCTTACACTTGTCGAGAATGCTTCATATCTTTAGTACTTCTAATAAATCAATTCCTAAAAAGTGTTTCTCTAGGTTCTCAATAACATGTACGCATACATCTTTGCCAATAAACCAGCAAATAAGGCGAAAGACAAACAAAAGTCGCAATGTGCGAGAAATTCTCACGGGACACCTCCAGCGCGACATAAATAAACGACACTTCTGCTGGGTTAATGGTCGTCACTTTCGTACAATTATAAACATTCAAAACACCGTGACCAACCAAGCGAACGCTCTAAAGGATGAAGACTTCCAACATCGTTTCAAGGACTGAATAAAACGTCTCGACGAAACGCTGATAATTTCTAGTTCCTTTTTAAGGAAGCTGTGGTTTTCCTTTTCACCAGAGTATTATATCGAGTTTTCGAGAAGCAAATTGTATATTATCGATACGTACAATTATCCGGCGTCGGTCGGTCCTTTTGTAACGACCCGTTACGTCAGCGTTTCCAGCAGGGCGCTGGTTTCCCGTTAATTGCATAAACAGCACCGCTTCCGTTGCTCGCCTTGGGAACATTGTCGAGTTACGTCTTCCTCTTTTGGTCTGTCCGTTTCTTTTTCGTTTTCGTGTTTTACCAGCGATCCTGGCCAGAGATGCGACTCGTTTCCATTCGATTCTAAGCGACGTCCCCCTCGTGTATCTGCGTCGGTGTAACAGCCACGTCGTGCGACGCAGTTGCAGCGCGAAGGTCGCATTTTTCAGCGACTGCATCATCCTGTTGACACTGTTCAGCATCGACCACGGCTAAGGATAACGGCGATAGTTTGAAGACTGCGCCATGCGCGGAATTTTGACGTGGGCACCTTGGACGGATTTCGATCGTACCTTTCTGGAATGCGACTGTTTTCAACGTCGACCGAAACAGATCACGATACCGATTCTCTGTCAGTGGAGATTTTTTTATGATCACGTGGACACTTGTCGGCCAGTTTGTTGATTGATGTAATTATTTAGGTCGGTTTGTTGAATGAGCGGGAGGAAGTCCCTTCGGATTATACAAATGACAGAAGAAATGAATGCAATGAATGTTACGGCGGTAGCTGTGAAAGATGAATAGTGAAAGACAAGGTATATTAAAAGCAATTGTACAATGAAGCAGGTGGACAGAAGAAGAGCAGCGTGAAGAGTAATTTACAATTCAATGGAAAAAAGAAAGAATAACGGTGAAAATATTTATGTTAGAGCTAGCGTAGCTGAACGTTTGAAGGCAGTCAGGGATCTAGAAAAGATAGAGGATCATTGTACGTAGTAGCAGTTGACATCAATGATTTAAACAATTATATGCACCGCATAGCTTGCGACATATAATTCAGTGGTTGCAGCATGCTGTAGCAACACCTGATGACTTATGTAGATTAGCACCAAATTACTATAACGGACTATGTACTTGCTGCGATCTTCTTTTCTTCTTCGTGAAGTTTATAGAAATTCTATAACTTCTTAATCCAAGTTAGACAGTTCCATTACAAATTTTAAATGAAAGTCAGACGAAGTTCGAAATAATATTTAATTTTCATTCTCGATGAATTCTAATTAAAGTTTATATTACTGCTGCCTTCTGCTTGAAATCTTTGCTCTAATTATAATTCGGAATTATGGTAAATTACAGTAAATAAATCATTTCTGCTCAAAGTAATAAGATCGCTAGCTGGAATAGTGTACGGCTTACTGAAACATCGAACACTTTGAAAGCTATATACTGTATACAATAAGCATTCAATAAAAATATTATAATAATATGTGTGGACTCCTTTTTTTATTTCTGATACTTTGTAAATTACTAAAATTATCTAGAAACCAGAATTTATTATAATAAATATAAAAGATGTATCCACCCATTGAATGAGTTCTTTCAGTATAGATAAGTCAAATAAGTAGTAATTTCCTGATAAAATGTCTAAAAATTTGAGCTCGATTACTATTGTTTATTAGCAGCAATGCAACAGCCGGATTTATTATATTTCATTTCCAAAGAATGAGAAAACACTTTGATGTATACCTTGCAGTAACAACACACAGTGGCTCACGAAATTGATCATTGTCTCAACTTTCTTTTCTTTAATACTCTTGCAGGACGCTGTTACTTAAAGCATGGTTACAGTATCCATAACAAGTTACATTTTAAACAAGCCTGATGAATTTGTAGACGCAAAATATACTGATATAGAAAAGTAATTATAGAAATATTTCATCAAATTCCCCTTCGAGAAGAAGGAATCTTCTATTTCCAAAAGAAGATTCAACTTAACCGACCATTATAGATAATTAATCAGATTATTAATCCGCCAGTAAATAAAAACGACCAAACATACCTCGAGGGTGTCCGTTTCTTCGCCATCGGCAGCGAACATTTAAATTCGAATTTGCATACGAAACATTCCTGTTTTCATATTCTTCCCGAT
This sequence comes from Macropis europaea, assembly GCA_916610135.2. Classification (NCBI taxonomy): domain Eukaryota; kingdom Metazoa; phylum Arthropoda; class Insecta; order Hymenoptera; family Melittidae; genus Macropis; species Macropis europaea. The sequence continues at coordinate 13,927,210 of OU744345.1, read as the reverse complement.
ATGTGCACCGGTGGGCACCGAGCGAATTAATGCAACGCAATTTAGAATCGATTTGTATCCCGCGTGTATCGCATTTAATTCGAACGACGTAGCCTCGCTTTAACGTTAATTAAATAGGAGAAAAACGAGTCTGCCGGCCACACACGAGTCATAATCGCTTTCCCCTGCACACACGGTCGTTCCCTGATGAACTCGAAGATTACTGGCATCGGCGCCACCCACTTGCTCGCCGTGACTCCTTCCGAGACTCTTGTTTCACAGTGCCACAGCTTCAGCGTTCGCTGTTTCTTCCCTTACGAGTTCCTCGAGAGACTGCAACGCCGTTTAGCAGTGTAAGAAAACTTTACACACTCTGTTCTTAACAAATTATTTATTTATTAGATCATCCCAGAAGTAATGCGGATTTCCTATCATATTTTGACTATTTTTCCCCGCATAACACGTTGACTGCCACGGTGGTCACCCGTGACCGGCGCTTGTCTTCTCAATGGGACCCTGGTGGTCATCCGTGACCAGCGTTAATGCATTTGTTAGAATAATTAAAATAAGATGAATATCATCGATTAAAAAATGTTGAACAACGTAAATAACTAGAGAATATTGTGATCGTTATAACCAGTGAGATAAACGCAATATTGATAAGGATATGATCTTATTTAACCATATTACTTAATATTTTATCATTATATACTTAGAATTATGAAAATTCTATTGTGGCTCCCAGGGCAAAACATATAAAACATGCGTGGCAGTCAACGTGTTAAATAATTTTGCAGACTCCTAAACAGGTGGTAGTCTGTTGGTGCAGTGTCTGGACTACTTGCTGGACGAATCATAATTTCCTATCCATATTCCCCTAATTTCAAGACTGCGAAACAGAAGAGGCGCCCTCTTTCACCGGGACGATAAATGGTCACACGCGGCAAGGTGGACGGTACGAAAATTACAGGAATTTGTTTGGGAAAGTATGATTCATCAAACTCTTCCATAATTTGGTATAGTTTCCAAAAGTTTGAAATTTCCGAGGTACGGAATTTCCTTGTTGCCTTATTCAGGCAAGACTCACCGAGAAAAATAAAATTATCTTATGGAAACAGGACCAAAGAGAATATTTTTCAGATTTATGAAAAGTCTTCTGAATGTCAGTATCCAAATAGCTCTGTGAAATCTATCGACTATAACGTAGTTATTACGAAATTAAAATATTCTAGTAGTGTTCTCCATGTTAGACTGTTGATGATCATAATCCCGTCTACAAACTTCCTACGCTTTACGCAAGTTTCAGTGTTCATTCCATCGTACTATACATTATTTACCTTCCTCTCGAAGTCATATATTCACTATAATATTTGTAAAATCAGAAAAAAGGGAAGTTGTATCGTAGATATGAAAATGATCCTGAGAGGACTAACTTGTGCGTCTCCACAGTAGGTACGGCGGAATTTCGAAAATCTAAGTTCGGTTCAAGTTGTGCTCTCTATTCTAACTAAACTAACTAAAAGTTATTTATATGAAAGTTGCTTGATTCGAAGGGACACGTATCCTCATATAAATAATATTCTTTAGATTATTATTTTAAGAGATACATAAGCTTTGATCACTTTTTTAAATAGAACCATGTATCTTCATCCTAACCAGTCTACTCTATATCACAAGGCAAATTAAATAAACTAAATAACGTGCAGTTTTCCTGAACCAGGTCTGAAATCTTGCGATTACAACCTCATTTATATCAATTAAACTGTTCTCCAATAATTCCATCGCTGCATTGTCTAAACTACAAACCAATCATTTTCATCGTCCCTCAAAATAAAATAACACATTATACGAAACAACGTATCGAAACTGCCTACGTGTACTCCGTACAACAGAAAGTTAATAAATTATAAGTCTGAAAGTGGAAGTTCCTTGGCGAGCCGCGCGTTCATCGCGTGCTGGCGACAGCGTTCCTCGAATATCACAACGCCTCATAGGCTAACGCCACGGGTAATGAGACAGAATCGCGGGCCAGGGAAACATCAGAACTTTCAGCTGAAATTTCTCAGATTCTGGTAGCTTGTCGTACAAACATCGAGCGAATTTATGAGTCTGAAATTAAAAGTCCCCTGCGGAGGCAGCGGCGTGTAGTTCGCGTGCGAACAGCCGGCGTTCCTCGAATTATAGCGCATCGTCGGCCAGCTTACCGGCGATAACGAGAGAAAATCGCGAGGCTAGGAAACGGTGCGGCGATTGTTTAAGCAGAGCTTTGAGCGTACACGGAGAAAGGTGTTTGCGGACAGCCTTGGTGGGCCCCGAAGAACGGAGGCCCCGCATTGTTGGTAGGTGTACCGCCTGTCGCTGGCCTCTGATTCATTGCCGCGCCTTGCAATTCATCATTCTACTTCTCGTGTCCCAACGTCGTTCTGTGCCTTCTCTTCCTCCTCGCCGTTTCGCCTCTGTCTGCGCAAGCCGCTGCTCGCGCCAATGATAATCACCGGCAGGGCCTTCCTTTCTCGCGTACCTTCCCTCCAAATTTTTCACATGTATTCCACCGTCGGGCCAGTTCGTAAACGCGGCCTAATCGTTTTCTATTTCTATGGTAATTAATGCGCAGCGAAACGTCCGCGGGTTCTCCTGCTTCCCAGGAGCAACGAGGTCAGACAGGGAGAAGTGAGAATGAGAAAATTGAAAAGCTCTGCTGGACGCGGAGTATGGGACGACTGGGGCCAATGAACGTGCTGAGTGTTGCAGTTGTGAGGACTAGGTGGATTCTTTCATTTATATCTTGAATTTAGGTATGCATTCTTTAAATGATTGGTATAGTAGAGCTGTTTGTAATGTCATCGACGATCAAAGCCTGTCTATGTTCACGTTTGTCCATAAGCTTATACATAATTGCTTACTTTGATAATTAATTACAGGCGGATGTCTTTACGATATGACTTAATATCGCGCCATAAACCCTAATACAGACTTCAACTCTTAACATAGGTCGACGTCTCAAGCGATCGAACAAATCGGTCAGTCTTCTAATAAAAAGCAAGAATCGTTATGTCGTAAATCGCGTCATCTGTACTGAAAATTTATTATCATTTAATTAGTCCCGCTGTCAGGTTTCAATTATAGATTATTAAGCACTCGGTATATCCTTTGAACAAATAGTAACTTCAATATGAACTCATAAATAGAAATTAAAGTGATATAAAATTTGATAAAATCGGGGTATTATTACATTATAACCGGTCCGATTAGGACAGTATTTATTAAAAAATTACTTCTGCTAACCATAGCCTTGAAATTGTTTACAAACATACATTCTAAATCATACTCGACACAGAGAGAAACCAAAATTGAATCAAGTTATGTACTCGATACATTTTCCAACAAAATAATTTTGCTTTCCTATAAAATTACCAAGTAGACTTTTCGAAGCTCACAGGAAGATTCGTTGAATCTTCATCGAACAGATAAATCTTCTCATAGGTCGTCCGGACGCGTGTACGACAATCTTCGTCGTTCTTCCAGCGACTGATAATACGAGTAGCCTCGAGAGATTCATTAATTCCGATACACCGGCCCGAACAGCGAATATCAGAGGAGATTCTGAGGTAAACGCACGCGATGTTCGGCGATTCTTTATCACGATACGGGAAGACTAATAACGAGGCAGCGCGGATCGTAAAATCGAATAACGCCGGCTCGTGGGATCTGTTGGGCATAAAGTGCACGGAGGACAAAAAACGTGGAATTAACGAGAAGGTCGTAATACGTCGGTAACAGCGTGCAATTAGAATGTGATTAAATGGTGGCGAGATAACGGCGACGAAGATAACCTTAACGGTACACGGAACCACGTGGACGGAGGCGAAGTCTTTCGTTGAATTTCTTGGATTCGTGCTCGAGATAACAGAAGGGGACGCGATTTCTTCCGCGATGGTACCCGTAACTCTCGATAAGAATCCAGGGAACCTGGTCCCCTGTTATCTTTGGAATCGCGAGAAGCGATTCGTTATGATTGCTGAACTACCGTCCGCTAAACTCTGTAATTACGCTCGTTTAATGGCCCATCGTGGCAAATATACGTCTCACGGCATAGGAAAAGGTCATACATATCTCATAGCACCATTAGCCGCGGCTGTAAATAAATCTGTGGGTGAAAAATTACAGTATCAGCAGAGATTGGAATGCACCTATCGAATACAGGGTGAGTCGCTAGAAGCTGCCATCTAAACTGACTTCTGACTTGTGTCTGGAAGGTTTCACACTGTCGCGAATGCGCACTGTACAGGATAAATTGCCGAAGTTAATGCTCGTACCTTTGACTTCGCGAATTAACTCCGTTTGTGTGTATTTGAAGAGTGAGATTGAGGAAATTTGAGCGGTTTTACGTTTGAAGGATTATAGTGACGTATTGACAGTCGCTAGGCTTGATACACGCGTATGGGAATAAATTCAATGAAATTAACGCTTGGACGACGGGACCATACCGATGACTGTAAAGTCGGTAGTGTTAGTTAGCCATAGACAGCATAATTAGTTAGACGTACTCAGATGAATACTGATGAGCAACGACGTGCACCCACGTGCACTGACCAGTACTTATGAACTTTGGCGAACCCAGATGAACACTGACAGAGCCAGATGAACAATGACAGACTCAGATGAACATTGACGAACCCAGATGAACAGTGGCGAACACTGACGAGCACAAACCGAACCGTACCGACCTCTCCGCATAGCCCTGGCCAACTTCAGGACCAGTCCACCATGTCAGGAGAAACCTTTTGGAACGATGTATGTTCCTTGGAGTTCCAATGAGTGCTGTCACGGGACCCATACTTGGGTTGGTCCTACTCAGGTGGGTGTAGCCCTACAGTGACAGGCCAAACCGATCTCCTTTAAATAATTCTTGACATAATTTTCAGCTGCGTTAGAACAGTTTTTAATCATTCATAAATCTACACAAAATAATAAATTTTGAACGAGACCGTCGCGTTTCAACCGAATTTCCGTTTTTTGTCAGTTCTCCAAAGGGGGTATTTAGATTGACACTGTACACTTTTTAAATCGATTAATAAATTGACATATTTTATTCTACTGTACTCTATTATAGAAACTATGGTAGTTCACTGCCATAATCAAGGTGAGATACGAAGGGGTATCCAAAAGTCCATTCAACTTGTGAACAACAATGTAGATACCAAGTTAATTTTTTTTTTCGAAAGCTCAGTTTTTCAGCAATTTGCAACATAATCGCCGGCAATGTCGATGGGTTTCGTCAGACCATGGATCCATTTTTCGTAGCACTCGCAAAAATAATCTTGTAGTGCTGTTCCTGTACCGCCCTGATGACGTCAGTTTGGTCCTCGTAGCTTTTCCCACGAATAAGAGCCTTAATTTTAATTAAACGTAGTTAAGTAATTATTGAATCTTCATCATACAGAAAAATAAATATTTTCATATAACTGGAAGATGTTCAAGTGAATTCACTAAAAAAAAAAAGTATTTAGACCGAGAAGGATAAGTGTACTTGATAATTCAGAGCAATGGGGGCGAAAAATACTTCGTTTTCCAAGAAAAAAAATCACCACTGCCATACACTACACTTTCTTTAATTAGCTGGCGTATTTAACCTCGCTGGAGACGATTCACGGCATCCGCAGTCTCTTCCGGTCGCGTTATTCCTTCCCAGACACAAAAAGTTGAAGTGGTTTTTACAAAAAGCCGCGTTGCAGACCAACGGGAGTTGTAGAAGATTAAGCGGCGGAAACTTGGCGAAGAGGGATTAAAACTGCTTAAAATTAATTCGCGTAATTGCGGGCGAAGCGGACGCTGTTTGGTGCCGGTTCTTCGTTCTTCAGAATCGAAGGGATGTTGTGTTATCTGCCAGCAAGAAAATTGTCTGACACGACGGAGTACAGTTCTACTTGCTCATCATAGTTAATCCACCGCTGGTACCTTCCACCATTCGAGTGTAAAGAATAATGTAGACAGCCCAAGAATGTGGCCCACTTTTGAGAATTTTATTTTAATTTTTATTTGTTCTATTGTAATGCAGTTCTCATTTTACATTGTGAATATTCAAAGATACAGATGTCTGCACTATGCATGTTTTTCACTGTATCGATATACGGTTATTACGATTTTAGTAATAGCAATTAATTAATTGTAACAGAGATGTATTGTTTCTTAAAGTAAATATACGTACGCAGTTAAATACGAGCTGAATTTTTTAATTTTCGTGTTTGAATGTAATGGTAGCTGTCTGAAATCGTTTTTCATGAAAATTGTGTTTTTGTAATAACAGAAGAAGAAAAGATTTAAAAAATCCGTCTGGTGGCTAACTGCATATGATCACGTAAAATAACTCCTCGAAGCTTGAAATAAATCGATTCAGTAGTTCTCCACAATTCATGACGATTTTGAAAACGCAATTTAGAGAAAAAAGTTCCGGTAATATATTTTAGGCATTTTTTAATATTTTATATTGTTAGGATATGCAATTCTCAAGATAAATAACTTAGAGGAACAATTGTGTCTCAATGTAGCCAATAGTTCTTCTAAAAAAATTCTAAAATTTACACCATGTATTGGGTCATTTCTTTAACTACATTAAAGTAAAAATATCGAAGTTCAAGAACGGATATCTGCATAAATATCCTCAGTCTATTTGTTACCAACGATAAATTCGAAGATCTGGCGAATAGGCGAAACGTATAATAGAAATTACATTGCGTTTACATACGACTGAAAATTCTGATACTGCATTTTCTGCAAAATAATCCTGCACGCTGTCGATGTTTTATCGTACTCCTGTCTGCGTGCGTGTGTTTATATTTTATTTTGTTCCTTTCGACATTGCTGGTATGAAAATTGGTATTATGTTAGCAACGACGTGTTTCTGCTTTCCACTTTTTGTCCTTCTCCGGCCGACGATGCTCGAGAAGTCTGGGGCATGTGTAAACTCCTAGCCGGCTGTCTCTCCGCATTAATTAATTAACGTTCTCTTAATTGAATCACTCCGCGAAACAACGCCGCATTAATTCCATCGTCCCTCGCGGATGCTCTCAAGAGAGCCGACGACATTTCATTTGCTTTTCACTTATGGTTCCTTACCGGCTGTTTCCATTCCGACAGAGCGTCGAGTGGATTTCCATTAGACCGAGTATCGTTGCCGTGTCTCGGAGCAATCCGGGATTAACTTCGAGACAGCTTTCAAAATTTTGTCAACAGCCATCGAAAGTAGGATAGCTTCAATTTTTTAGAAACTCCAAAAAAATCTGTTAGACGTGGTCTGTACTCTCGATTTTGCAGTTAGAAGGCTAAGGGGATTATAATAAATGAAATTGAAGGGCGTCGTTTCCTTACAAGGTTGATGATTTATTGTAAAACTTGCTCAACAAATTTCTACTTTCTAATAGGTGTTTCTGGTTGTTTATTAATACCACATTAATATTTTGGAGCTTCTTTGTAGTTATTTTGCAGGAATATATACTTCTGCTACCCTTTCAATCAATTTTTCTTCAGACATGAAGATGCAAAGGTACTATGTCTGACAAACTTTGTGACTATCATATTGGCCTGGAACCCCCAATCTGTCCTTTCTGTAAACTAACAGTCTTCCTTTAATAACGATTTAATCGACATTCAACAACGTAGTAGAATAAAAATTGCATATTTTAAACATTTCAAGGAGCAAATGCAGCCTAGTTAAAATTTTATTTATTTAACTGGATTAACATAGGAAATATGGATGTTTAAGAACGTATATTTGCATAAGCATCTGTAGTCTAATTATCAGTTACCTTTCGTCCCATTTTCCATCGAAAACCAGTGAAAGATAAACATGTAGAATAAACAAAATTATTTTCCATGAAAGAGGTACAGTATGTTAAGAGAACCAGCATAATTTCTAAATTATTTATTACAGTGATATGAAAAATACTACAGGCATATTTACAATATGAGTATCGCGAGACGAGTCACTAGTAAGATTATGTAGGAGTACAATATTAGAAGTATACTCTGTAATAGGAGAAATGGTAACAAAATTAGGGACCACTTCGTACGGTCCAGGGTGAGGTCTGCTCCTCTTAACCCATTAGATACCTATGCAAGACACCCAACGACTCACTAGATGCGCCTTGGTAAATATTTCAATATAAACAGAACAAAAATTACAGTTCCTGACGATCATCTTACGATAAGACCCCAACTTCGACTGCATTATATTTTCCTTTTTCCTCGCACATTCCAACGTCGAAAACACGCGTGTACGCTACAGGTCGCCCAATTTACGATTTCACTGTGGCTCTTCCATCAACAGTACATTCCCTGGAAGCAAACGGTATCCGCGAACAGCGACAACAACCGTTAGAAAAAGCAGCATCGTCTCAAGGATTCCGGCTCGACCCCAACGAGTCGCTACAACATACTTACTCCGACCGCTCCCGAGAACATTTTGCAATTTGTATCTATCGTTCTTCAGCCGGCGCGGTCCCTCGAAGAATCTGCGAAAGAAAGGAGAGGTGGAGAAACGAAAGCAAAAGGCGAGACACGACGGGAACGGGAGAAACGGGCGACAGAGGATGGAAAGGGAGACGTGGAAACGCAGAAGCGCGCGAAGCATGAATTATTCCCGGCGACGGCTGTCCAGAAACCGCGGGGATCGTGTTTCCCACGATTCATAACGCGTTATCAATAATTAATCGCGCTAGCGGAACACAAAAGCGCACGTCGAAGACAAGGCCAACAGCTATGGAGAACAGTAAACGTCTGGGACAACGTACAGAGAGTACACGACTTGCATCGATCCGAGCATTCGTGTTTCCAGCTATGAAACTGCTGACACTGTCTCTGGGAGCTCTCGGGACGACCTTATTCTCGGAAAATCGGCTTCCCGTGAGTTACCAACGGCTTCCATCAATCTCCACCGATGACAGATCAGTATGCGATCCTTGTTATCGGACCGATGGAATGCGCCGTGCGTGCAACTTGCTGCTACCCGCCACCTGACAAGGGAACTTCGGTAACTCAGAAATTTTTATTTTTTTTTCAAATTTAGGTGGTTTGTAGGAGTTGATCTAAGCGTTAAACGATTTTTTTAGTTCTTTTTCAGTTCTTGGGGATGAAATAACCCTTTATAGAGAACAGCCAGCGTTTTCCTATTTTTATTAATATGTAGTGAATTGTAAAAAATGAAACGAAATCGTTTTAATAAAAATACAGTAGTTTCTTGTGTTGCGTTGAGATATTAAAATTTGTCATGCGCAATTTATACAAGAGAAATCGCCCCATTCTCGTCTCTACACATTTCTCTACGCGTTTGCAAAGGCAAAAAGCACACAGCATTTCATTACAAATATATGCACGGTATTAATGATTAAATTTTATATATTTTTTGCTATTACAAAATATAAAAATGTGTAAGGATAAGTGTGGGATGATTATTTAAGTCAATTTTATAAAATAAATAAAATCTGTAAAAATTTGTGATACGCGAGTATTTCTTATAGATTGCAAATAAACATAAATTCTTTCAATAATTATACATGATGTCATTTATTTTATAATAGTACGTTGTGTTATGGAGTTCCTATGCCTGTCCAATTGTTTCATTTGTCTTGTTTCAATGATCCTTATCCTTATGCTTCCTAACCAGCAATACTGAAAAAAATGTATAGCTCATTTCTAACTACTTTTTATACTTCCATTATTTTTAAAAAATTGCTCTTATTGTCTTGTTTCAATAGTGATTTGCCATCGTGTTCATAAAGAGCAATACTGAAGAAATAGATAGCTTGTTTCCAAGCTTTTCACTTCCATTGTTTTTAAATAATTGTGCTTATTTTTATTTAAATGGAGACACTATAGTAAAATCAAAACAAAAACTTAAAGTAAATGTATCTAGTTTTAATACTCACAGTCAGTAGAGATGTGTATACGTACGTCTAAGTCTTCGAACAAATTAAGTTGTTAGAAAACTACCGTCTTTCGTCAGTATCATGTAAAACGAAACTTATGATCAACGACTTGCAATATTTAATATAGGCTGATGGTAATTATTGATCGACAGTTAGCTGATTCACTGCAAACCTTCACCTTTCATAAGAATTTATTTCACTTCCAGAGAATGATGTTATACGTCAGATAAATAGAAACCAAGATAACTGATAAACATCTTTGCCGACATTATGTGTACTCAGCACAGACCGATGGTAATTAGCATTTGATAAGCGAATAATTGATTTCGCACGAATCTTTAACACTTTACAATATCTTTCATCGGTTTAACGAGAACAAGGTAATAAGAAATATATATTCTCACCAATGTACCATTAAATATTTTTTATTTTGTAAATAAGTATTTGAATTATTGCTGGTCACTTCGATCAATGTTAAAGTTTTACAATTTATCGTGGTCTTGTCTTTTATAAAAGTGGACAATGACGAAATTAACATTACCTTAAAAGTTGTTTATTTCTGTTGCAGGTAGGAGCTTCGAGATCAAACTTACCCACCGAACCTTCTATTGTTTAGGTGAGCTTGTAATAATAATATTGGGTCGATTCATAAATAACTTCCGATTTGCCTTCTTAAATTTGTAAATGATTTATTACAGGTTGATTATTGTTGTTTCTGCAGCATGTCCACGTTTTAGAGATTTTCACCTTCAAATTATGAAGCAGAAGTCAATAGCCCAGATAAACCATTTCAGTTTTTAGAAAGAATTCTATTATGCGTAGGAAGCTATTTATCACTCAACATCGCGTCATTCTTCCTTTGAAAAAATTCATTTTCAAATCGGGTTAATTGCAACAAACATTTAATTTCATTGTTAACAGTATTATGCGTTATAAAATCGTAGTTAAATCGAGCGAATTTTTTTGATTCAGTAAAACCGTATTTCATATTTATTTATTGTCGACGTTCTGAATATTTACAAATACCTCGAAAGCGGATATACCGGTTACCCTCGGCACATCGATATTTAATAGAAATGTGTCATAAAGCATGTTGCCGCTGCAGCAACAAATCGCGCGGTAAGCACGGATCAGCCTCTGCAAATCTTGATGGACGACCGGATTATTTCGACTCTTTTTTATAAACTACCCAAAAATTGCGACCTAGTGTGTACACGCAGCAATTCAATGTTTACCGTATGGTCTTTATCGGTTTATCTCGAGCATTACACCTTTTTTTAAACTCCATAACTACACTGCTTCATAAACTAAATTTTAAAAGATTTTAAATTTAAGCAGGTTTCATTTCTGAGATATATTATCTCGAAACCAACTTACCAAAAATAATTTGTCTTTTGTATTGTATCAGATAGTCAAAGTTTCACTCTAAAACGAAATTGTTTTAACCCTCGTTGGAAAATCTCTGTTTGAAACATGATTTAATGTTTAAAATATGACAAGTAATAGGCAATAAATCGAACAAATGAGGTGCTCACGGCAAACTTCATTTTCGAGGTCATCTAATCTCGAGACAGTTAAAATTGACGCGAAATTCCTTCCTGTACACATGTATCAACATTGAATTCAATTTATAAACTAAAAAGCCATCGATCTACCACAACGCCATCAAATTTTTCCACTAAAATTACATCTTATTCACAAAATTATTAACAACAGATCTTTACTGTGTTAGCCTAAACTTTCAACGAAAAATTCTAAACAAAAATCCCTCCCACGCGCGGTACAATTTTTCCAAAACAAAATCGTACAATACATTTATATTTATTTAACATATATTTCATAAGATAGAGAACGTAATTACTCATAGGATGCCCTAATAGTTTGGTCGGAAACTTTTGCCAGTCACTGTCCCACAAATTACCGTCTGTCGTTTACACAGCAACAAATTCCGAACACGTTCGGCTGATCCGCGCACGGAGAGATTTTTCCGCGCGCGCGTTTATCTCGGCTCGAGTGATCCGGCGATATATTTATGTACGTTGGCCGATGTGTATTTGTATGCAGTTTCCAGGGGAGCGGCGCGGTGGCTCCCAGGAAAGCCACTTCATGGAAGCCGGATCGGCTAACTGACGGTTTCACGCGAGGTTATTCCCGTTTTCGCGGTTCGTCCCGTGTTCGACGCCGAAATTATAACTTTGTGTACTCACCGGTACCCCCCGACCCGATAAATAACGCCAGGGCCCGATGTAAATCTTGCCGATCGTTAAAATCGCGTACCGCGGCGGGATCCCGGTTACTCGCGCGGATCCTTTCGTAATGATCTCTCATTGCAGATATTTCATCGCGGTAAGTACCCACGGACGTTTATCGCCTCGCTGGACGACGTATGGTCCAACCGCGGCTTGTTAATTCGGTTTACGAAAATATTTAAGCGGTCCAGCGTGATTGCCCGTTCGCGAATAGACGCGAGGCGAGGCCGCGTTTCCACGGCGCGCCGCGGCGCGAGCTGTTTACGGCGATGTCTTTCTCGCGGTTTTCGCCTCCTTCTGATTGATAGGGATGCTGCTTGTTTTGACTGACCTCGTTACGCACGTACGGACAACCGTATGCTCGCGGACTGATTTATAGAGCTGCCGAGCTATAGAAAAGATGATTGGAACGTTTGCTTGCGGCTCGGGCTTGCGATAGAACTTTACCTTCTCGCGGTAGGAGAAAAGCTGCTGCTGTTTTGGTTATTTAATCCGTTACCTTGTAACGAATCACACTCGTGATGCAGATTATGGTTTATATGTTTCATTCAACTATGAATTCTTGAAAGTTTTGTGATATAGTACCTGTGATTTTCAGAGGATTATCCGAAGCAAGGTTGTTTCGTGTTGATAAATGTTCTTCTTGTAATGCGGCCTTAGATCATTTAAATAATACTTCAGTACAAAAAGCTACTGAAAAATGATAAAGGGTTGACATGTTGACTGCCACCCGAATTTTGTACGTTTTACCCTGAGGGCCACAGTAAAATTTTTATTATTATAAGCCAGCCATCGGTGACAATCATGGCTCCACTGAGAAAACAGGTGGTAGTCACCGGTAACCACCATGGCAGTCAACGTGTTAAAAACGGATGGATCATGCGTTATACATAATTTTTTGATGTATTACTGTTCTTTTTGAAGATTTAATGCTCATCTAGATTTTTTGTACTAAACAGCATATGTTTTTCACGTAGTTGCATAGCATAATCAAATCGGAATATTGTCAATTTTTAGTGAGCTTGATCTGTCATTGACCTTGAAAATTCCATTTTAATATAACAACGGCAATACGTCATATTTTTTGTAGTTTAATAGGTATCATTGTGTGATTATTATAAGCATAATATTTTGCCATTGTTCCACGTGTAGACCAAAATTTGACACGTCGCGACCAACCATAAATTCTACGCCGTGTACGACGGGACTAAACCGTAATTGCGCAAGTTTCATTCTTCATGTACTATATGGGACGCTGCTACATACATAGTAACCTACCCCGTGCATTTCACATGTTTCCGAGCGTATAAATTCTCGTAACACATCGCCTTTCAAGATTGACACGAACCGCGGTATTAAGAGAAACATACTAATTTCATCCCACGGTTTGAAATATTTAACGAGGACAGACACGAGCTCGTAAACAGGCCGGGAAACCAGCAAAACACATTACCCGTGGCGTAATAACCATGAAATGTCGCGTATTTCAGCTGATTGCATTAGTATAATACGTTTCATATCGTCGTGGAGATGGAACAGTAATTATATTTTAATCGACCAATGAGTACAATTGAAAAGTCACTTCGCACAAGTAACCGTGGTTGGGAAAATGAATAGGATACGTTACATTCGCTGATAATAAAAATGAACGTCAGAAAGTGACATCGTCCCTGTTTATCAGAGCAATCAAAGTACGTATGAATCGATTATGTTTAATGCTACCCTTTGTACAGTTTGATGTATCAAGATTATACCTTTGACAGTATTTTCATTAAATAAATGCCTCTTCATTTATTACAGCAGTTTGTTTCATAAAAAGTTTATTTAAAAGTATTTGAAAATTATGTGTTCAGTATCGTTATTCGAGATTGGTATCTGCTAGGGTGATTATTATATGGTAACATTACCATGGTAACAGTAAACAGCTTTAACACGTTGAATGCCGTGGGAGCCACCGGAGACCGGCACCTCAAATTTCATTTAATTGAAAGAAATAATTATTGATTGTCAAAAAATTCTGAACAAACTTCATATTCAAACAATAATGTAGGAACAGAAGAACACGACTGAGTACTCAAATCTTTTTTTTTCTTTATGATTTATATAAGAGATAGTAAATTATATCGTGTCTGATTAGGTATGGCGGTTTTCACTGCGGCACTCAATGTATTAACCCTCTATAAGCGGAATTTAGTTGCGTATGACGAAAATGATACATCAGGTAAATGATAAAGGTGGTATAAATATAATAATAAACGAACAGACTCCTTGGTGGCTGTATAGTCGTAGAATATAACTATACACAGTGATAAATAATCAAAATAAGTCAAAACGATATGGATATATAAATATATACATAGATAAGTAATTTCCAAGTCATTCTCCTTTCCCTACCTGTTTTGAGAGAATATTTTGGGAATTTTTTTTAAAAAGCTGAACAATATATCTTTATGAAACCATGCAGATTTATTTACAGTGGGACCTCGATTATCCGAACTCTAATTAGTAATATTTTAACTATCATGTTTCGCATGAAAATGCTTATTTTATTTTACAATTTAAAATACAGTGTGCTACAAAATGAATTACACACTGTTACTAACAATAATTTTACCTTGTAACTGATATAGCGTCACTAATTTTCGGAAGTCTCCTGTTCAGATAATCGAGGTTCTATTGTATATACATTTATGTACACTTCTACCAGTAACTGGTATAAGTTTATAGCTAACCTGGGTAGTCCATGCACGACTTACTGATACAAGTTACTTGCCGATGTAAACACCTACTTGCCCCTAGGTTGGAGGCTGGCCAGCTACTTGTACCAGTTACTCTGCAAGTAACTTACCAATATAAACGCAGCCTCACTGATTCACAAAATACATATACGCAACACCAATACTTAGCTCTTCATTCTCGAAATTCCATACCCTCTGATGTAACAAAAAAAAAAAAACAATTTAGCCTCTGCTCGATGGTTTTCTGAACGCGGTCGTCGCGTTCAGGGCGTAGCTTCCGTCCGTTTCGACGGAGGCGCAGAGGAGCGCTTTAATAACGGGCGATATCCTCGGTGGAACACGGGACACGTCAGCTCCGGGCGGCCGTAATAACTGCAAAACGGGATCGCGGGTACCGATTACGCCGAAATTGCCTGCAAACATTTAATATCGGTCGGCTCGACCCGGCTGCGCGAGCGGTGCGGTAAAAGCATATCAGCCTCACGAAAATTGACGATCCTGAGAGGGACGATGACAGGATCGAACGGGGGAACCACCGACAGATTGCCCGTGATGCACACGCGTGTGCAGAACCCGCTCCAAAGGTGTGTACATAACGGTATAATTAACGATGCGTACATTTTATTCCCCTAATTGCGAATACATAGAACGCACGCCAGTGTTTACACTCATCTGGTATTACGTTATCGGGGTAATTACAGGGTGTACGCGATACCCGATGCATAAATGATGCGACCAGGTTATCCTAGCGATGGATAAAGCGTGCTGGGGGCGGAAGCGGACGATTGTCTGTTTCGGATGAAGGCACGCGGTCGTTGCTTGTTCGAGCCAGGATGAACAAAGAACATGGTCGTCGCTGAGCCGGGGTGCTTTTGTTGTGGACACCGTCTGCGGACGATATTATTTGCCAAGGTAATGGTAGCTTGATTTTGAGATTCAGACGGACGATGATAGAGGAACAATTTCGTTTTCGGTGACAGTTTTTAGGGAAATTGACCGTTCCGTTATTCTATTTTCGTTGTCGGCTAGCTGGTTAGCCTGTGTTTCAATCCTTCTTTTGTAGCTGCTGATTGCCTTCATTAGATATAGTCAACCAATACATCCTGCAAAGTCTCAAAAGGACACACCTTGTAGACCTAGTAAAAATAAATTTACAACGCGAAGTATATAACTCAGATCGATAGATCGTACCACTAAAGACGTTGTCTCAATGGAGATACCGTCTTCGTGCTGTCTTCTACAAATATAACAATTTACCTAATGTCTGTATACTGACAAATTGTAAAGAACATAGAAAATATACAGGGTGTTAAAAAAAACATTCAATATTTATATGGCACATAGGACACGCCATAGAGAGTCAAAAACCTTAGTAAACGCAGGTCGAAAGCTGAACCATTCCCGAGATATAAATATTTTTTTTATGTTAGCATCATGATAGACAGCATAGCTTGTATGTGTTAAAACTTAAACACGGTGTACGCTCAAAGGTGGATTGGACGTGGTGGGCCAGTTGCATGGCCCCCTCGATCCCCTGATTTAAATCCCTCGGACTTTTTTATGGGGATATTCGAAAAGCAAAGTGTCTTATTCACCGATAAATGACTTAGAAGAATTACATAACCGAATCTAGCATGCTTGTCAAATAATTCGACAGAGATCTGGAATTTTCGAGACAGTTCGCGAATCTGTAAGAAGAAGATGCCGAGCATGTATGGAAATTGAAGGATGACACGTGGAACGCTCTCTGTAAATATCGAGAAGCCAGTAGTTAATTAATCATGATGCTAACGTGCAAAAATGTTTACATCGCAGAAACGGTTGAGCTTTCGACCCATGTTTGCTCAAGTTTTTTTACTCAGTATGGTGTGTCCTATGTACCATATAAATATTGAACGGTGTTCGTTGAACACCCTGTATAAAACAAAATTTCGTTGTCATTTCCTGAATAAATTTCTCGTTGCCTTGATTCCCGCGGCGTTCTCTTATCGTTCATTCCCACGTCCTCGCCTCGCAAGAAACTCCAAATAACACGCTTATTCGATCATTTTCATGAGTCACAATGCTCGAACGTAACAACGAACTTTTCATGCGAACGCACGCAGAGCCGATGCGCAATCGTTCCATCCACGACGTACGATTCGAAGGTTGCATTCGCTTTGCTCCTGAGGCGGTCGCGGGCGAGCTCGTGCAAATGTTAACGCACACGCGTCCAGTCAACAACCAGCCCGGCGTAATCGCCGATGATTGCCCTTTATTACAGCAACGGTCAAAGCACGGCCCGGAATCCGGTCCGCTCGGACCGCTCGCAACGGGCGATGGATTCGTCGGTCCATGAGGATGCGCCGCGAAGGCCTGCTCGTTACGTGGCCCGTGCGTGCGCTCGGCCCGAATGCATGCGTTTCGTCGAAACCGAGCAGGGACACGCAAACCACTCGTTCTCCGGGTCGTGAACACGCGGACCACCTTTTCGAGGAAACGGTGTGCTGTTCCTCGAGCGATGCGCCTCGTCTCGAGGCCACCGCGATCGATCCCTCAACGATTTCGATACTCCGACTGTTGCGTACCGTGTTCTCCACCGTAATTGGGAAGGTGTTTACGAATACACTCGCACTCCGAGGTAACTGGCTGCGAGGATGTTTTAATTAATTGAAGGGAGTTGTGTTGTACCAGAGTTGTAGATTGAATTACAAGTTATGTGACGTCGAACAGGGTGGAGGTTCAATTGGATATGCATTTTGTAAATGAGTGTGTTAATGTTATTTATTGTGCGGGCAGGGCCTGGGTTTAGCCTGAGAATCTTGTAAAGCCACCTGGAGTAGATGCCTCCTTATGCTCTGAAACAAATAGACTGAACTTAGTGTGACATGGTGATAGCGAAATTAGAAGTTATAGAAAGTATGTTCATGCAGGGGAAAATTTTGAAAAACCTGCTGTCAAGAAGTAGTTTGGCTTATGATGCTCCAGAGCGGAAAAATGAATGTGTTAGTATGCGAAACTGACTGGTTTATGTGCGATTTTCTGTAGTTTGACGTGCCAATGAGCGCACAGTGCATCGCCCATCGCTTAGGTTGCACTCGAGTACCTAAGGTAGTAGGCTTCGGGTGGAAAAATACAAATGGTCGCCCCGCAGTGACCATTTGCAACATTCTTGAGTGGCGTTTGCCTGGAATTTCTGCATATAGTCGTTGAAATTGTAAAAATTACATGGCTTGATTTGTCGTGGTATTTGACCATCCAAAAATCTGAGATTACAGACCACTAATTAGCATCGCGCTTCAATACGAACAAAATGCAATTTGTAAATTGGGCGTTCCGTACTGAACGTCTGTCGATTGAGCGTCTGTCAGGTGAAGTTTTATACAGAAAAGTATCAGGTGGAGTGTGACATACACCATCCTTTTTAATTGTTTAAATAATAACACGAGAGCATACTCTATATTTTGTGTGTTCTTTGAACACAAGTAAGATTTAATTGTGTAGGACAGTGCATACTTAAACGTAAAAGTAAATGCAAAGGCATCTGTAATATAGCAAACGGTATATAACTGAATTTCGTTGGGGTATGTGACACCCCATCTGACAGACGCCGGATTCAAGAAATATTGTTTATAACTCGAAATGGAACCATTTCTGGATAACTGATGGTATGTCCTTTTTGCATCCTTAAGTTGAGATACATACACGAAACTCTAGATCCTCCTGTCGCATGACTGTTGCAGTCGATGTTAAGTTACATACAAAGAAGAGGGAGAAGACAGTCGCATAGACTCGTCAGCAGCTATATTTGTCAGACACACTTTGTGTTCACGTACTTATGGAACGAATTATGCTTGCTCCGTTCCCTCGTTCCCCGGATCACCAATTACTGTCAACGTTCCTCTTTGTACGTTATCGTGAATCGGCCGTGAAGCGGCTGTCACGAAGGACGATCGTTTTCCCTAACGAAAACTTGCACCTTTGTGCTCAATGTAAATTTAGCAAGTCCGAATAAGCGGCGACGTTCGAAGCGAGTCGTTCGAAGGTGAAAGAAGAAACGGGACGATGGAGGATGGCCAAAATTATGGGAACGATATCACGGTCGTTGCACGAAAACGGCCTGGAAAGTTGCCAGTCGGCCCATCTGCGTTCTCCACGTTGCACTTGTTGCGAGACGTCGCGGAACCCTGCGATTCCGGGTATGAATACGTGGCTTTGCCTCGATTCGCTCGATGCGTTCGACTTTTCATGGCATTCGGGGACGAATCGTCGAAATACCATGTCACAGACCGTATGGCGTGGTAAACAATATCCCGGGCTTGAGCGAGGTCTGTTCGAAGCGGAAATAAGAACTTACAATTTGATATACTGTTGGTAGTGAGACGCGATGATAACCAGTGGCCTGTAACTGAGATTTCTGGACAAACAAATAACTTGACGCTAAAATAAGGCTTGCAATTTGTTAAGGCTTCTGAGGGTTCCAGCCGTAGATAATAGAAATACAAAGCTCCTTGATCAACAAAGTTTATTCACAAGGAACGCGTAGCTGGTTTGTCGAAGTGTTACAAAAAATGCGATGTCCTCCCCCGGGAGTTGAAACGAATTCTGCTTTTTCTATGACTTGGTACCCTTTTTTGAAGGCTACGTTACAATTTTGTACAATTGGTATGACACCAATGAAAAATTCGGGGGCGGTTTTTACAAATTTTGCGTACGATCTACACAGTCCACGACATGGGGGCACGGGGTATTACCTCGGTATGTCCTCGTCGATGAAGGGTAAAACGGTCCAAAACTCCCAGGTCAATGTCTCGCATCCACATGTTTATGATACTCACGTCCTCAATACTCAAGTCCTTCAAATTTTCCAAGTCCTGACGATGCTTGAAGGTCTCCTGGCAGTTAAATAAAGAAGAATACAACCATTTCGTTGCTTTTAGTTACAGTCACAAAATAGCAGACGTATGCATCGTAAACACTGGTCTTAACAAACTTTTTACCATTTCAACGATTATGTCCAGAAATCCTTCTCCTTCTTCTGCTATTACCACTCATCCATCATCACATCCTCGTGATCCTTATCCTCATCCATCCCATCGCCATCCTCATCCCCTCAAAGCCCTTTCTCATGGATGGGGTAGATGAGGACAGCCAGGATTAGGATGGAGAGGAGCAGGATTGGGTGGACGAGGACAGGGTGGACAAGGATGGAGAGGAGGAAGAGGAGGAGGAGGTGGAAGACAGGGTGGAGTAGGACAGGGAGAAGCAGGACAGGGATAGTAAGGACGGGTACAGGGAGAACGAGGATGGGGGCAGGGACGACGAGGATGTTGAGGACGGGGACAACAGACAAGGGGAGGAGGAGGCGGATGAGGATAGGTTGGGGAGATATATGTTGGATGGGGTGGATGAGGACAGGGTGGAGGAGGATCGGGTGGAGTAAGGATCGGGTGGAGGAGGATCGGGTAGATGAGGATAGGACGGATGAGGATCAGCTAAATGAGGATCAGGTAGTGTTGGAGGAGTAAGGAGTAGAAGAAGAAGGAGGATGAGGACGAAGAGTCGGGGATGTCTGCCGGCGGCAGACTGATTCTGGACATTCCGTGGTGGCCTGTTTATAGGAATGCTGTCGTGGGGTAGGGAACCCTGATAACCAATCAGAGTTGTTTTCCCTGGAATGAACGCTGTTCGGAAATTCGGCCTCGCGAATCGGTGGGTTCACCTGTATACGGAAATAACGGCATAACCGGTGTACGCGGGTTGCGTACATCTGCTACCCCTTACCCTTCCTTATATTGTAGTTTGTTTTACCGCAAGCGGGATACGCACACTTTTTGTTAATGACTTATACGTTCGTTATACTCCATCGACCGTGATGTACTTTATTTCAATAAGTAAACGAAAGAAACGAGAATAAGATAAACTTTTTACTACAGAGTGGAACACAATGAGATGTTTCAGAAGATTTTCCTCTCATGATACAAAGAACTCAGCAGCAACTAAATGTAAGTCATAGAAATGGTGTCTCACCTTATGTGTTACAGGCCGATATTTCTTAACTTGCTGAAGATACAAAAAATGTTATATATGGAAGTTGTATGGAGGGGCATATTTCTTGGTGAAGACGAATTTCTTTAACATTATTATTTTAAGAGATACGGAAGTCAGGTTCGTTTTTTTAAATGGAACTATGTATGTATTCTTTTCAGTGCATTTGATAGTGCTTTTGATCATTTGGTAGGCACTAGGTGCTACGCAGAGTTTCTTTCTGCATTAAATATCTTTTCAACTATCGATCATCTACGTCCAAAATCATGTACAAATTCGTAATAACATGATCTATCAACATGCAAGAGTTCATTGAAATCTGAGACGACCACTTCGAGAACTCTCCTTGTGAAGTTATCCACTCTGTTAGGATTAATTGGGCATAAGTAATAGTTACTACAATTGTACTGAACCTGCGATACGAAGGAGACTTTCCGCTATGTTTGAGAACCTTTAGTAATGTTCAACTTAATTACGTTTAGCATTATGAACTTCACAGCAAATGGAGTATCATAAACTGCTAAGACTACGCATCTAGCATAAACTGGAGGTATCTAACCGGCAAGCATGCAGGGACCGAATTCTTAACTCCTTGCCTTATAATAACATGTCTTGCAGGTTGTGGTCTGTACATTGTAAATATGAGTTTCCTTCAAATAGGAATTATTAAAAATTTAAAAACGTATAAATCACTAGGTTTATGACATGGGCGCCTAAAATCTGCTATTTATGAAAGCAGCTTCAATCAAATAAATGACTGATTTTCTCAGAAACGTAGTCGAAGAAATGGGAATTTAAAACAACTATTTGTTAAAGTAAATTCTACACACCTAGCAAATTACTTCTGACCTCTAGTTTTCGACTCACAATAACAATTGAATGAGTTTTAAAAAAAGTAGTTTCTATATAACTCTGAAGCCACAATAAGTGATGGAGCAGAACACTTGTTCACCTGTAGCGTATATTGACAGTCTAAAAGCTTCTTATATGTTTCACTGGAATTTGTCAAGTCAGAACTAATCAGAAAACCGTTTGATCTGCAAAAATTCTTGTAATATGCTTGTAATCCCATATTTCAGATCTAAAACTTCCTAAAACGAATAAGAAACGAACAATCTCCGATATTTTATCATTTCAATCAAACGCGACATGAAAGTCACAAAGCCATGCTACAGAAAAATAGCATTAAAATCATCACTCAAAGGTAATAATACCTGAAAAAAATCGACATACATACACTCATTGCATGTGCACCTGTTTTCTATTTATTGAGACGATAAAAAAGGGAAACGACACTACGGTGCGACAAATAGAAACCAATAACTGCTCCGAACATCCTATTTAGCGGCAATACAAAAGTACGATGATACAACAGGAAACGGTGATAAAAGAGAAGAGAATAAAACTAAAAGAAGCATAGGTATGTGAGTAGGTGGTTTCGAAGTTGCACGATGTTACAGAAGGTTAAGAAAAATCGTATTCTGTGCTTCCGAGTGATCGTCGTCGATACGGGGACCTAAGCGAGTACCCGCGATCGCTTTATCGGTCGGTCGATATTAACAAGCAGGAATCTGGCCAGCAGCTTTGGCAATGAAAGATGGGAACGGGGGTTCCTGGAGGCTACAGAGGCAAGAAAGGAAGGAAGGGTGAAAGAAGGAAAGAGGCGAGGGACGTGAATCGCTGAAAGCGAGGAAGAGAGCAAAGACGAACGGAGAGGCATGCCTGGCCCGCCTTGCGCTCGCTACTCTCCAGGTTCAACGACACGCCTCGCCTTCTTTGTAGTAAACAACCTGGCGTAGACTCGCTCGTTGCCTTCTAGCGTGAGTATAGTGGTTCTCAGTCGATTTTCTCTCCATCATGGTTAATTAGTTGCAGCTTATATCACTACAACGCCCGTGCACTCTCGTCTAGTTCAATCGGATCACTCTATGAGACGGGATTATTTACGCAGGAGGATGTTTAGAGTTGAAGTTGCTGAGATGTTCATCAAAATGTTCTCATGAATTGTAGTAAGGATGCGATTGTACTTGAAAAATGCAGAGAATATTTCTGAAGTATGCTGCCTACCGAACTGGTCATTCGATGACTATTTATGCTGACAGTCTTGTAGATTTTTTAAATGTCCGTCTCTACTCACAAGTCAAACCCTTCCGATCTGACTGTCTTTAAAGAATGGGCGACCTGTTGATTTCTGATTGTCTCATTTCTTATTGTTACTTGTTTCTGTTATGAGCACAGAAATGAATATTTTGAAATTCAGGGAGACTACAATGAAAGGAGGCCCACACATTTGGTCCATATCACCAGACAGTGTATGTTTATGCAATGTATCATATTGAAACATCTGAAGAATGAATATTTAATAACGTAAACAAATAAAAGTTCTGCTTTTTAAACATTGAAGGAATAAAATACAGCTCTGTGAAAACTTCCACGTCTTCAGCTAGATTAAACCAAAAAATATTACACACTAAAAATCAATATTTGCATAAACATCCTCAGTCCAGTTATTACGTTCATTTGGAACTGAGGTTACCGTAAGGACCACTAACAGAGAAACAAATTTTCAGTTTTAACACTCTGACTTTTGTTTCGATCGAATACAGCTCAACACCTACCCTGAATCCACTGCAGCTCGCCATAAATATACTAAACAGTTAATCAGACGTTCATGCATTCCGTGCAACTTCGTTCTGCACGCGTTTAATCAGCAGAAACGACAATCCCTAGGGGTGTAGCGGATAATTAAAAGAAGCTAACGAGAAACATCGCCGCGCCTATACATGCCATCGATCATTTCACAGCCACCTAACAGGACAACTATTTCTATGCCGTGTTTACCATAATGAGGCCAGGCGATCGTGCAACGACCCGGGGCTCCGAGGGCAGCCAGACCTTCTCCTTTCTTATGACCAAATTACAAGGGAGAAGGGATTAAGAAGGCCCGTGCCCGTCGTTTCACCAGTTACATTCACGAGCCGTATACTTTAAATCGGTCCTCGCCCCGTGGGAATTTACGGTGTACGCGACACTTTTTCTCTTCCTCCTAACCTCTTCCACCTTCTTCACCCGGACCCCTTTTATTTTTCTCAGCATTGTGACTCGCTCGCCGACGCAATCGCAGCGATTCTCAAGTTCACCGCCCCGATCGCCACGGAACGATCGCAATGAATCAAGCTTGGTCGAATAAAAATGCAGGGACAGGTTCTCAATTAACTAACCCCTTGACGTGCAATTTCATTCAGATTATTTTTACATATGAATACGATTTCATTTTCTTGCACCTGTCGGTATAGATGCTTGTTGAAAAGAAAACAGCATGTTTCGGTTCTTCAATTATATGTTTTAATAAAGTGGGAAGCATGTTTATGCGCATAGTTGTTGTTTATTAGAAAGGATTATAGGAGATTGATATTCAGTTGGTTACTGTGGCTAGCGAAACGCGTCATTTGAGTCTAAGGGGTTAATTAAGCGGGGATCCTTATTGACTAAGTGACATCTTGGAAGTAGAGATGGATCGGAAACATCACAATGCACGAACGTCGTTTTGAGTGTTGTTGCTCTGAAAACCACCCATTTTGCGTCCCTGGTTATTACTGTATTCTCAGGTGCGTTCGAAATTTTGTGTAGCTTTCGTGGGTGTTGCACGCGTGTTATTTATAGTATCGTAGTCAATTTTTCTTTTAGGTATTTAGAATTTATTGTAATAAATATCCTAGAACGCTTTTATGCAGAAAATATATTATTGGTTTGAAAAGGAACACTGAAACTTAAAATGACCAGTTAAAAAATGAAAGATCATTTTAAATAAATTATGAAGCAGTGGACTAAAGGTTGATAGGAAACTTGAGAAAAGGTCAATATGTACTTTATACAAAGTAGCCAAAGAAAGAATTCGATTGATAGAATTAATCAGACCCTAATTAGTTAAAAATCTAATTTAAAAATGGTATACTCTAGTTTAATAAATTTTTACTTATTTTCAGTACTTATCTTTTCGAAACTCGACTTCCAGCAGCACATAATCAGAAATAAAATAAGATATAGGACCTCGTTGTTGATGTTCGTGTAAAATTTCATTTAGCTTGTACTTATACAGAATTTTTTAAAATCGAAGGGTGTAACTTTGAGAACGTTTACTATAAACCAAAATAAACAAAAAAGTTTCCATAAGAATGGGCCATAGTCAATCATTTCTGAAATATAAAGGAAAATTTAATATCATACGGATGATTGAGTGCATGGAACATTTTCAAATTAGTGGTATTAATTTAAGTACAAATAGTATTCAATAAAATGAGCAAAGAAGTTTCGGTGAAAATGCGTCGAAACATCAATAGTCTCCAAGATATGCAGAAAAATTTGAGTGAACATTTGTTACGATAAAATCAAGACTGAGGAACTATTAACGTTTCGACTGATGGTTGCTAACACTTTTAATTATTTTGTTGTGCATAACACGTGCCACGTTAAGAGATTCTGTATAAGGCCACTGGTTATTAAACCTCTCGTTACGTATACTTTATCGTACTGGCGATCTTCATTAACTTGTTGCAATTTCCTAGAGCTACACTCGACGTTACAGTTAACTGCCTCAACTTTACTGCAAATTAAACAAACCCGCAAACATTCCGAAGAATATTTATTATTCATAAAAACTGTTTACCATACTAAACTGTATGTTCAGTGTAAAATATGTCTAGTTAGTAAACATCGATATTTCAATTTCAGAAATATATTTCCGCATTGCGGAGAGTTGAATGCTCCTAACAGAGTGTAATTGAAAGCCACTGCGATTGAAATCACATTAACATTCGAAATACGCGTATTGAGAAGTCACACGAGTTTATGCGAAATTATTTCATCAGTGCGAAGTTAAATGCGTAATACATTCAGTAATCCAAATTTATTGTAAGCGAAATTAATATCGAACTATAAGAGTATCGATGTAAGTATCAGCACTTTTATTAAGTTTCTTAATCATTTCTCTTTTATGAACCTTATTATAGTAACCAATTTCTTATTTAGTATAAAGAAATGCAGTACAATAATCGAACAGCTGCAACGAATGGTAAGGAAGGAGCCAAATGAATCAATAGTAAACAAAACATAACAAATTAATGATTTTGTAATGTGCTAAATAGAACATGCTGAGGCGCATCGATATCATGCGTTAGGGCATATCCTCAACACTAATTTTCTTCGGTGAAACGACGGATATTTCCTTCGAAAGTGTATGAATAATGCAGAGAATGAAGAATTGAAAAAGTTGATGATCAATGGGTTTACAACGTGTTGAAATGAACACTGATGGGGTACACGATTCAAAGAATATACACCACCACTGATAAATGCCATTCGTGCTCTTATGAAGCACGGCAGACAATATCCGTAACATCTGTTACTCAAGTGTCGAGTTAATGCGAGCTTATGTTGCAAGAACAAGTAACCTTGTATTTATACAACATTGAAGGGAGCCCGCAGCACAATGGCAGGAACACGCAGCCGAAGGAACACCGTTGGCACGTATGATATCTCATGTCCGCAACGAATCGTAAATATCACCTGTTCTTACTGAAGTATGAACTGTGCATACAGGGTGGTTATAAAATGAGGTTCTATCATTTTCAAACACCTCCTAAAGCACCGCCCTTCAGTCAATTTTAATTCAAGTGTTACCAAAAGTTTTACACGTGGCGCAAACCAGTAAAGTTCTAATAGAAAATAAAATTTTATAGTAGTAATTGTTTTAGGACACTTACTAAATCTTAGATGAGTCTGAAACAAAAACAATGTAAGATACTACTCGAAAAAGAACTGTTTGAACCGAAGAAAAATACGTTAATTGCTCCAATTCTTGAAAGGAACAAAACTACTTGCAACTGCAATATATCTGAACATTGTCGTCGTTAATGACCATTGTAGTTGATGCGATGTAAAGAGGGAGAGAAAAATAATTATGCAGCGATTAAAGGATGTTAACGAATATGTATCACATCTCAGGGTATGTTGTACAGTAAGAGGAACATGCAGTCTGTAGTATATTAGAAATTTTATGAAAATCATTCTTTCGTTAACATGCCCCCTATTCTAATTTTAGCATTCTAGCAATTAATATTTTTAATTGTTTCTGTGGTAATATTGTTTCGTTCTCCGAGCAAAAATGTATATAACGTATACTTCTGGTTTAGAACACACGTTTATAATTTCCCTGTGTAAATAATTCATTGCACAATTATTCTGCAGAATTTAGATTAAGAGATTTATCTGAGCAGACCGTGACTTTTAATTCACTATTTTATCGTGCTGCGTCTAAATAAGCTTTACATACTCTCGCTCTTTCTTCGGAGTCATTGTTATGTATGAAAACAAAATTCTCCTAAAAATACCGTATCTCAATATTTTTCAGCGGCAGTGTTCGCAGAAACAAGTATTAACGGCATATACGAGTGACAAGCGTCAGTTATATTCCCAGAAACATCTGAATATGATATACGCGACCGATAACTCAAAGGCAGTAATAGCACATAAGACAGTTATTGTACGTCATACTATGTCCCCGTGAATCGTGGACACTTCACAAGCATGATTTGAATTTACCTATTTTTCCTACTTAACATATATTTATTCACCCGTCCAGTTGTCTGCAGTTACAGGTGTCACCGTTTAAACAGGTCTCCCAACGCTGACATCTGATTCGAGCGTACAAAATCGTTCACACTCGTTCGTTAATAATCTCCCAGCGCATACTGATAGATGAGCAGAGAAAACGATCGCTATTCCTGGTACACTTGCGTCTATGCTTTCTTGAAACACGTGTCCGTAGCATCTGTTACTGAAGTTAACACGTGGTGCAAGGGTAAAGGCAACCTATAATTACCCGATATCGAGTAGTTTGGTGCGCCATTAAAAGATACACTTTGGAAGGGCCTGTGAACGCTGTTGCAGCAACATTGATACATAATGTAACAGACAGCGGTGGACCTTCGATTCAACGATTTTCGATCGTTGTCTAACCAGCGATTAGCACGCGTGTTATCATCGAGTCAGGTCGCATGCTCGGGGGCACTTCGTTTTAATCGCCAGTGGTTGGAATCACGTGAAAGACAGGAAAATCGAACCGATCATCAGCGTGGTTTATCATCGAAAATGAAACAACCTCCTCTTTATTGAGCTGATATAGAAGCTGATAAGGAGATCACGGGTAGGAGGGGCCGGTTAGAACCTGCATAGGTGGAAGGGAAGCTATACATCACACTGAAGGCATCGGGTACTGTAATGACTAAATTGCGAACTTCCAGTGCGCCTGCACTTTCGTGCCTTGATTCGGGCTGACATTTTTGCGCGGAAGTGACGCTACACCCGGTTATAGTTGTTCGCCATGACGCCTTCCGACACTGTTAATGTCTAATCATTAGGTTGGCAGACCAATCCGCGACATTTTGAATCTCTTCGCCTCGAGATTTCCTGAATCCGTCATCTCAGAATGGACGGAGTACCAGAACTATACCAAAAGACTGATGATTAGAATGGAAATCGAACTGAGTAACAATTGTTATTTTAAGGAGGTTAATAAACTTTTTTTATATAAAATGTTCTGAAGCTGCAGAATTTATGTATGTGTATAAGATATTCCGTAATACTCGATTAGATTCCTTAAGAGCTTCCTTTCTGTACCTCGCCTTCTACCAAATTATGTACATTTTTTTCTATCACATAATTTGTCTAATAAAGACATGTACAGGTGATTTACCTGACATCAACACTGTAAGTACTTTTGACATTGTGGAATTTATGAAAACATGTTCATGTAAAAGTCGAATGGTTTCGAGGGATATGTTGCTTGGTATATTTGCTTTTTTTCGTAGGTGAAGAAATTTCGAACATTAAAGATCAACAGCATTGCTCAAATCCAATGCTCAATTTTCCAAGTCACGATTCGAAAGAATGTCGAATCCTGAGTAAAAAAAGGATTAAGCTTTATTCTTTCCAAACATAATAATAAAAAAGATGTATAATAAATAAACATTGTTTGTTTGCACTTTTATTTTCGAGAAAAACGATTTTACAAATTAGTCAACTACGCTTCGAATTTTTGTTTAGTTAAAATAATATATTTTATGTACGATTTACTAATATGTACAATACTTCTGTAGTATACCCGAAAACAGTGTTATACTTCGTACTTCGTTTCGCAATAAAAACTTGAAGATTTTAACCAAATCGGTTTCCCTTTTCAGCGGAGAAAAGTAAACGATGAATTCCACTTTACTCCATTAGCGAGTGACGGATCCCTTTTGAAACATTGTACCAAAAAACTGCACGAACTACACCGTAGGGTAAGCTCCAGCGTAAACAAGCATCAAAAGTAAGAACGTAGCTGCTCGTGCAGATCACGAGCGAAATTACCACGTGGAATTCTTAATCGCTCTCGATGCAGCTCAAACTGTTCTTCAAACTTATCTTCTTTGCACGCAACTTCAGTCAACCCTGTTCGATCTTGATGCTTGACTTCGAGTTGGGTACGCACGCGAACGAGAAAGGTGTTGGCCACACGGGCTGGACATGTGATACCGTCGTGACTTCTTCACTGTTTTTTTTCTTTTTCAAATTTATTGAAGTACTTTTACTCGAACTTCGAGATATCGATAATCGAACTTCGAGATATCGATGATCGAACTTCGAGATATCGATAATCGAACTTCGAGATATCGATGATAGAACTTCGAGATATCAATAATCGAACTTCGAGATATCGATAAACGAACTCCGAGATATCGATAAACGAACTTCGAGATATCGATAATCGAACTTCGAGATATCGATAATCGAACTTCGAGATATCGATAATCGAATTACGAGATATCGATAGTCGAACTTCGAGATATCGATAGTCGAACTTCAAGATATCGATAATCGAATTTCGAAATATCGATAATCGAATTTCGAGATATCGATAATCGAACTTCGAGATATCGATGATCGAACTTCGAGATATCGATAATCGAACTTCGAGATATCGATGATCGAACTTCGAGATATCAATAATCGAACTTCGAGATATCGATAAACAAACTCCGAGATATCGATAAACGAACTTCGAGATATCGGCAATCGAACTTCGAGATATCGATGATCGAACTTCGAGATATCGATAATCGAATTTCGAGATATCGATAGTCGAACTTCGAGATATCGATAGTCGAACTTCAAGATATCGATAATCGAATTTCGAAATATCGATAATCGAATTTCGAGATATCGATAATCGAACTTCGAGATATCGATGATCGAACTTCGAGATATCGATGATCGAACTTCGAGATATCGATAATCGAACTTCGAGATATCGATGATAGAACTTCGAGATATCAATAATCGAACTTCGAGATATCGATGATCGAACTTCGAGATATCGATAATCGAACTTCGAGATATCGATAATGGAACTTCGAGATATCGATAATCGAACTTCGAGATATCGATAATTGAATTTCGAGATATCGATACATCAAAAATTCGAGTATACACTGGTTAATATTAAGAGTGAATTCATATTTACAAACATTGTAATGCGTAGCTATAATGCGTAATAGTAGGTACATGAGAATATCTCAGCGAAAATGTGCTGATAAGCAGAAAAGTAGTTTAGCAAACTTTAAACTGTAATAACTTTTGAATTAACAGGTTTAGGGCATAAGAACCTCAGCACGTTTTTGTAGAGATTATAGAACTGCATCGAATAGTCCACTCGGAACTATAGGATTGTATTTAAAAAGATATGCAGTTGCATTTTCCGGGTGCACGAATGCATAGAACTGCATAAAATTACTTCCAGATTATGCATCATTGGATACCATCTAATTTTGACTTACAGCATTGTTATCCATCTCTAACCGTTAGGAAAAATACAGCTTTTCCCAGTTGCGTGGGACACCCTGTAGATTCGGTTCGTTCCAAGCAATTAACTGACGCAGTTCTTCGTGCACTTCAATAGAACCTCGATTATCCGAACTGTAATTAGTAACAGCAGAACTCACATTAGAAATGTGTTTTGTATAAAAATGAAAGTTTTATTTTAGAATGTAAAATGTATAGCGGTATAAAATTAAGTACACAGTGCACTAATGACGATTTGAGATCGTAACTGATGTACGATGACCAATTTTCGAACGACTCGTGTTCGGATAATCGAGGGTCCACTGTACTTTATACTACAGCTTCGTCGAGATTGAATCGTTTATAATGAACAAGCACTGTCAAATTCCATCACAGCGAGCAAAACCATCTTTTAGTGAAACAATTCTGCATACTGACGTTTGTTATGGAATAGCCTAACACCTAACTATTCTATTAGATAGTTGCTGATAAAAATTAATAAACCCTTCATCAGCGATACCGGAAGGACATTTGCAATTATTACACGGATTGTACAGGCCAAACATGCGTATTCGACAGCGACGCATAGTACATGTTCGCCTCTCGGTCGACATGCGTGCACGCATCCGGCATTGTCGACAGAGCCAAAGAGAAAGAGAAAGAGAGAGGAGGGGAGAAAGCACGAGCAATAATCCATCATTTATATTAATTGCGCCCCGCGGTACGTCGCGTCTCTGCATAAATGATATCGTTGTGTTTATACGGGCGCGGCACTCCGGTCGACCTCTCTTCATAAATTCTATTAATTAATAATTAAGCTCGCGCTGTTCGTCTAACGGCATCCGCGTGTTTTTCGAACAAGCCCTTTCGCGACGCACCTTCACTAATTCATAGATTTTTTTTAACTTTCGGAATTTTATATGTAATGAAAAATATGATCAGACCAATTGGTGTTGAACTTTTGAGAGGGGTGTTACGTGATATCAGTCGTCTCATAAGTAACGCCGCTCTCAATCTTATAAAATATTGTTTAAATAAATATGAATATATTATTCGATTTTATTCAATAAAGGTTTGACTGTGCATGTGCTGGAATGTCAGAGGCGTATATTGTTTTGAATCTTCGAATACAAATTTGGATTATAACTGCAAAGACCTGTAGCCAACAATTTTGCAAGTTGAATGCAATTTTTTCTTAAAGAGAAAGAATCTTTGTAAGAAAAACTGAACGCCTCCAAAATAAACGCTCTAAAAATAAAATACACTCTCGTTAATACCTGGTATATTAACAGTGGATCAGTACAAAATGTATCAGGACATTCGATTTTGTTAAAAATCAGCAAGTGATTGCAAAGTTTCAGCCGGTAGTCTATGTTCAAAAGTGTATAATAAAGAAAAGCATCGTATAATTGCTTTACAGATTGTTTATTAAATAGAATATGTTCTAAGATAATTTATCATACATGCGTTTGAATCCTTGGTACTTTCAGGACTGTACATACGTTCAATTTTGTGAGTAGCTGTATCATTCCATTGGGAACGCGCGTACGCAGTTTTTTCCACCGCGAATATATCGATTGTTGGCCCTTCCATTGTTCTGCAAGGAGGTAGCATTAATCGAACGATTGCTGAACATTTCATGGGAATTTTAATACAAATTTTCAAGTGGATAAAAATACGGTGGCATGCTCTGTCCTTTTCAATGTCCTGGTCCCAAGGGTGGCCGCTACGTTACCGTCACTGTGCGCGCATGCATTGCTGTATGTTTACGAGACACCTACTATTATTGAAAATGAAGGAATAAGACATCAAAGCCGCGCGTGGAATACAGAAGCTCAAAATTCAAGCTAATTGACCGGTCTAAACACCTTTATTCCTCGTTTGCGAATGATTTTAAGGGCAATTACTCTGCTACCAAATATACAAGTGCTCCTCAAAAATAGCAGTTCATATAATAATCAATTCATCGATATTATGGATGGGGGAGTGAAGTTATGATACGTCAGTCGATACTGACTTAACCCTGCTGTTCTCCCCGGGTCTACATGATCCGAAATGAAGATTACGTTTCCATAAGAACTATTTTCTAAATATTTCTTTTTAATATTCAATGTATTTAAATAAAGTTTGAAATAATTTATTCCTAAGAAATGTGTAATATTAATGAAGTAAACACAACATTTGAATACATTGAATATTGAAAAGAAATATTTAAGAACATAGGACCTATGGAAACGTAATATTCATATCGGGTCATATAGAGTCGAGGAGAGCAGCAGGGTTTAACAGATTGAAGATGTTCGGGTTTCTCACAAGAAAGGTCCACGAACCGGTATGAAAATTGTAGGGAAAACATGAAATAGATCTCTGGTTGACTGTAGAAAAGCTTAATTTTGAAGTCATGCAATTCACAAATGTTTGTTTATGGAGACAGAGGGCGTCAAAGTCCGAAGGTTTGCTCGGAGACATCAGTAAAAGCAATTAATATTTTTTAATAAATCTGTTTTTATATGAAGTTTGACTCTAAATAGAAACTTTTACATAGGTATAATTTGAATCCAAACATATGAATATGATAGTGATCGAACTCACCCAAGCGTTATATTTCATCATGGATGATGAAAAATTAATTGGAAATGTCAGGAAATATCCATGAAATATATGATTTATCTCACGCACATAGTTCTTCTGTATGGAGATTATCTGCGACGTGTTCGGATCTACTGATGGATTCATCCCTGAAGGCTATCGATACGGACGCGTGTGAGCCAGAGTCACTGACGGTACGAACACGGCCGTGTGTGAACCGACCTCAAAGAGCGAAACGGCCGTGCGATCCTCTGATCGCGGCGGTTTCGAGAAAAGGGGAACGCGAATTCGCGGTAACATGCACTTTGCTTTCGTGCAACATCGAGAGAAAGTTCAGATCCGCGGTCAGAAGCGAAGCGTGAAAAAAACGGCCGGTCAAGGCGTGAGAGATCCTCGTACCGCGTTGCTTATTATCTCCCTGCACCTGCAGCCAGGCTGCGAGACCTTTTATCGATGATGATCCTTAATCGGAATAAAACCGCCTTCGTCTTTTATCTTAATGCTCTCGCGAACATACTACCGTGCATGATACCGTTACACGCTTTCGGTTTAGTCGCTCCTCTCCTTGCAAGAAATGTTCACGATCGGAGCCCCTGGCCGTCGAACGTGCAGATTGCGGATGTTTATGCAAATTCACGGTTTTAAACTTCCATATTTCTTATGTTAATGCAGGTAAATCAATGAAACTTTAACGAGACCTGCTTGACATGCTCAGAATATGTAATTTTTATTTTGGTAAGTTAGTAAATGTCCAGCTTTCACCAATTTGGATATGCTAAAGTGTATACACATTTATGGCGTACTCATGCGATTTAGAATAATTGTCACGCGGAATCCGATGTATCGGGTTGTTCCGTAAGTAGCGACGCTTTTAAATGTGACTTTATTAAACGCAAACAAATTAACGACTACAGTTATTTTTAATTATGAAGGTACTGAATATTGATTTTAGTATTCTTGTTTAATTGCTTCAACTGTTCTTCGATTCCATGTTCAACCAATTTTTTTTGTTTTAAAACAGTTCATTTCGAGTTGGTTTCAACCAATTAGTATCACTGAAACTTTTGTCAAATGCTACACATAATATCGAAAACTATGCTCAGTTATTCCTACGAAATAAAATTCAGTACTTGTGAAACGATTAATTTCTAGACACATATTCATAACAATTTTCTTTCTCCTGCAATGAATACCACCCTGTCCATGCTGTACCCACAATTCAGCACCGCTTTCAACTCATTACAATTTAGCTATCTCAAGAATATCCGCACACACAATGCTACCATGCACCTTCTGCATGAACAAGACATCTACCTCTCCCTTCTTCGAGAGCCATTAAACTAAACTCACAAAGTTCAGTGAGCACTTGAACGATGAAAGAACGTCCAATATCTAGCGATCGGTTAGCTGCCGCCTAAAAATCCGTCGGCTGGGCCCCGCGATTGTTCTCCGGCTACGTCACCGCGTAATTTGCGTGGCATACATTTAATAGCACAATGCGATATCGAAAGGTCGTGCGAGCGCGAAAACAAAGCGGTCGGTTTGAAAAAAAAAAAAGAAAAAAAGAATCGTCTCCCGTTCGTCGTCGCTCGGCTCCTTTCATTCGCCACATGTCGAGGCGGAGGACAGCGCAGCCGGCGCCCTCGTCTGTTCCACGAGATACAGAACAATACCCGGGCCATTTCGACAATCCCGTCACGCGGTCGTCGCGAGATGGAATCGGGGAAAAATTTTTCTGCGGGGTGGTGAGACTCGGTTAGGGAGCGAAAAAAAAAATCAACAGCCGCTCGTAACGCGCTCGTCTGCGCGCGGACACGCTCGTTCTTTCTTCCTTCCTCTTCGCGGACCGTGGAGGAGCAGGCCACCCCTTTTGTACGGTGAGAAAGAGGGTGTGTCGCGCTCGTATACACACGCGCCCTTGATAGCCGGAGAGATTGAAAATAATAACGGTCGCAAAAAGCACGCCGCTGGAGGAAAAAAAATGTGCGCGCCGTACTTTTTAATCCGGCGAACACTCGCGGTGCCGTGATATGCAAATTTCACGAGCTACCTTTTCCCCGCCTCATCCGTGGCCCCTATACCCTTCACCTTTTTTTTTCTACTTTCGGCTCTTTCTCTTGTTCCTGTTCTGATTTATTTTTTTTTTTTTTAATTTTTTTCAGACGTCCGTGCCACGCGATCGCTTTAGTCCCGCCACTATATCAATCGTGCGTTTATCCGGGATCCGACAGTCAAACGGTAATATCGGTGAATAATCTCGGATCCTGCGTGCGATTTCACAGATGCGCCCCGCCGATTCGTACGCAGGCGCGATCGAAATTGTTACGGGTGCTGACTTTTGCAGACCGCATTGTTTGACGGCTGAAGCTGTTGGGCCGGAGACAGAAAGAGGAAATGTTAGTGTCATTCACACGTTCGAGTCCGCGGATGAGATATCTCGCGAACTGACGGTTACCAATCTGAATCTTTGGACGGGATATCTCGTTTACTTGGTGCTTTGAACGTTTACATGAACTTATTTCAGTGTTTCTAATTGCTGGATTCATGTCTGAAGTATTTTCTAAATATGAAATTGCACCTTGCATAAGTTAACGTACATGTAAAGAACGGTTGATATGGAGAATAACGAGCGATTTATTGGATGAATTTATAGAATCAGAAAGAAAATCTTATTGATTTACGAATTAGAAATTTTTAGGGTGACGTACTGTTTGCATTTTATCCATACGTTCTTAGCCTCGCCTATGCAGGCCTGTATAAGTTTGTTAGAAAAATATTAAGTAATCACAAAAGAGCGTGAAACAGAAATGGTGAGTGATTAACAGAAGAAACATTGATCATTTTTAACGAATTCATGTAGTGTGCGGATTTGCTAAATATTTACAGCTATTTTCACTTTGTGTCACGGTAATTTACATTTAATCATTTTGTTGTAATTGAAGGGGTCCAGGGGAGGAACGATCAAACACCATTTTTGATAGAGAAATTTAGTCACTGGCGCCATCTTTAATAATGTTTTTTTATGTTTAATCTAATAAATTAATGCTTTCTTGCTTTTTTGGTGTGATTATTATCCCTTCCAGCATCCATCTTCTGGTCTAACTTATTGTTACACTTATGTAAAGCTGAACTCTTAAATTGCTCTCCTGTGAAATATATTTTTCTTTGATGTGATCGCTCTTTCCCTGGACCCATCAATTTTTAATGAATGTATTCCGGTTATACATTTACATAATATTTTCGATTCATTCATCTTGTATCACCTTGTATTTAATTGAATTCAATTTGAAATTCCGGACACCGGTGACCGCCATAAAAGTCAATGTATGAAAATATGAAATATTTTTTATAAACAATTACGGTAAACCGTCAGAATCGTCTATATTAGCGCTTTCAGAGGAATATCTTACGTATGCGATATTCGAGGCGATCCCTGGACGGACATTCACGTATCGACGGGTAAATCGCTTCCATTCGCGAAATGAAAATAAACTTTCACGTTCCTTGAGTGGCGTCGCATATTCGAGGATTCCACGGTTCGCGGGTATCGTTACCGTTAAAAATTTCGACTCGTTCAAGAAACGACGAAAGTATCGAGAAACGTTCTCTCGCCCGAGGTAATCTCTGGAACCGGTATTTCGTACGAGCAATGAGAACTCTCCCGCTCGGATTTAATAAGGAGCCAAGAGATCGCCGATGTTAAAATATCATTTGCGCTCCCCGTTTCTTCCTGCTTTCATTAATCCCTTCGATTACCGGCCGTGCGCGAGGAAATTTGTGCAAGTAATGCGCAGGTTGTTCCTCACCGCGCATGCAAGTATTTTAAGGATGGATCCAGGACGCGGGAAGAATGAAAAAAGGTTCACACGAACGTGCGACTGGTGTAACCTCGTGCCTCAGTCACAATTTTTCCTTTATCCTGTTATTTGTTCGCTTCTCGAATAATCATCAACTGCGCGCCGTAAATTAAATACGCGCAACAATGGTGGCTTATGAGCGAACACAATGACGATTAGAATGATGAGTACTCAGACGGCGGAATTCTGCACGGTTTTAAATCAAAACCTAATCATTTTATAGGCTAAACCTAAACCGAGGCTGGTACTAAAATTTATATTAACATGACAAAAGAAGAGCTTGGCAAAAGGGAGATAAATTTTGACGTATGTGTGAAGAATTAAAAGGACAAACTGCCGTTTCTATTTATTTAAAAGTATTGGGTTACACAGGGTGTCTTCAAAATTATATCACAGAACTTCTAGGAGTATTCTGTTAGTGAAAATGAACAACAGATTGGCGAAAATTATGATTCTTAACTACAAACAATAGGTGTTCCTGTACAAAGAGTGCTCCAGTTAACTGGTTAAACAAAATGTGTGTACGTGTGTTGACGACTGTTATACATACTACACAGTGTGCCCCAAAAATGTTGTACAATCCGGAAACTGTAGATTCTCCATGCCAGAACAAATTTTTGTGGCATCCCGTGTATACACTGCCTCTCCTGGATCTAATGCTCGATCTTTATAGACTTCCATACGCAAAGCATGAGAGGAAAACCCTGGCACCTTAAAACCTTACTTAACCAAGACACGATGTCCTGGGTTGTCAGAAAACGGGTGTGCTAGGCTAAAGGGTTCCCCATCGACTACCCTACCGTTTTACGATCTTATGATACCTCACTCGCTAATTGACTTAGAGAAATTAAGAATCTTCAAGTTTCTCAGTACCAATAAAACAATTTCGTCAATATCATAACCTTTGTACAATAATTTTCTAAATTCTTTAGTATTGTTACGCCTGCTTGGCTGCAATTTAAAAATATATTTCTTCATGCGACACTCCCCACATAATACGTACATTATGTTACATAAAGATCCGCGATCTAGTAATCATAGTAATTTAGTCCGCAGCAGGGAGTAGAGGCTCACAGGTTGTCAGTGTTGCACCCTCGTGGATCGTTGGCAACTCGAAGGGAACTGACTGATGAAAATCGACGCCTCCGCATCGCTGGTCGAACGAAAGCGGGAAAATCGGTAACGAATGATAATACCGTGTTATATTGTTTCCACAGAGCGACTTGCTGCGCGAGGCTTATTGGAATTCAAGGCGTCACGCGTCTCCACGATAAATACGGATGAGCGATTCATCGTTAA
This sequence comes from Macropis europaea, assembly GCA_916610135.2. Taxonomy (NCBI): domain Eukaryota; kingdom Metazoa; phylum Arthropoda; class Insecta; order Hymenoptera; family Melittidae; genus Macropis; species Macropis europaea. The sequence goes on along the minus strand of OU744345.1, from coordinate 13,888,670 downwards.
TGCCTGAAGGCGCTCCGACGATATATCATATTTATTAATGGAACGCAGCGTAATACGCTTTTCTGAAACACTTTACGCGTTCGCCAGCATTGCAGAAATTTCAATTGAAAGGGAACACCTGCCGGCGATTGTTTTCGTCGATATCAATACCGTTTCTCTCAGTGAATCCTGTATGAACACTGTGATGGCCGCTCTCACGTATGCGCGAGATCATTTATTTAACCCTTAGAAGCTACCGCAAAAAATCACATTAACCTTAGAGGCTATCAGGGGTGAAATTTCACCCGTGATAGCTTTTAAGGGTTAATTATGGCCGGTGTAACAAATACACAAATATACGTATTCTTCACTGACGAACAAAGATAAGTACGGAAATATTTTTAATGTGAAAGTGCTTTGAATGTTAAAACGATTGGCGGTTGAGAAATTTTTGTTATTCAGGCGAACTTTCAAACATAATGGAGAGAAGTTAAAATTTTTAACAAAATCTAGCGGCCGTCAATGCGTTAAGACATGTTTTCACGTGACAGTAAATCGCGACTTTTACTGGCACGACTTTTGTCGTCGTGAAAGTTAAAAGTCAATGTGTCATGACAATGGATTTTGCGTCGTGACGTTAATGTGATTTTGGAAAAATGGAAAACGTACCTTTACGGTTCTTCCGTGATTGAAGTTAAAATTGATATTTTTTAACGGTGACCTGGAACTCTTTCAAAGGCACCTGATACAATTTTTATACTGTAGCATGGAAGTAACAGAACAAAATCAATGTGTCAAATTGTATACTTCAGATGACTTTAATTCTTTCACTACTAACGCCAACTATGCTCGTCCTCCGTGAAACTATCTATAGGTACTACTGCTAGCTATAGTCTTTCGACGTGAATCAATTTACGGACACTAGGACCGACTACAATCGCTCCATGACGAAAAATCGCTTAATCGCCTGATTGCTTGCCAGATCCTATGGAACTTCAAATTAAATGTTTATGTAATTTTTACAGTACTCATAAAAGTTACCTGGCGACCAGGATGCACCGATGTGCCTAGTTTTATAAACTTGTCTTCGTTCTGGTCTTTCTTGCATTGCCCGACGTTTTTAAAATTTCTGTTACTATTAATTTCCAAGAACTTGCTCATACTCCTTGAATTTCTGGTCCTTCTACCCTTCAATTACAGTACTTAGTTAATCAAATCCAAAAATGCCTTACAATTTGTAGACTTTCTCTCTAATCATCGTTCTACAATCCTGAAAGTCAGTCTTTTTCCAGGTAGTAAACCGAATACCTGTCAGGCGTCATCTGGATCCAAGGCTAATACTCAACAAAATCTATTTATCTCTAACTCGTACCTCGGTGGTCTGCTTCAGACTGTCGTAAATCGAAAAAATAAGGACTGGCGTTCTCCACATGTGGCTGTCGCGAACGGAGGTCACACAAAATAGCTACTATGTAGACAGCGCCGCGAATGGATGCGTTGACGTCGCGTCACGAAATTTTGTTGCAAGCATACACTCTAAAAGCTCACTCTCTTAAATGAAACATCGGTTCTAATGAGTATATCGAGGTCGAGAGAGGCGAGGCACTTGGTGCTGCAGTTTCCATCGCGTCAGCAGACGTCGGTCCTCGTGAAAGGTGTCATTGTGCTGGCTCATCTCGTCCGATGCGGGTCCTACGCACATGCACGCGTGTGCAGGCGAATGCACATGCAGCCGAGCTCCTTCGAGCAACGCGTTTTTTGCTCCAGAAATACGGTCCCTGCAGTCAGTCACGGGCACGCCGTGTATATCCACGTTCACAGCTGTCCCGTCCGTCCTTTTCATCCCGTTCAAACAATAACAACCATTGTCTGTTTGCTTATATAACCCCCGGACCATGGCTCGAATTAAATTCTCTGCGAGAGCCAGCCCGCGTGAATACCGTACACACCGGATCCACGGAATTTTCAACTCCCGCTGCACTGCTCGCCGCTTCCTGCAGGATCGGTTGCATTCGGAACAGGAATTCCGGAAATACAGGGTGAATATCAGGAAGTATGCCACGGGTAGATTCTACAGCTGATATTGACACGTTCAGTGTCCACTCGATCCATATACTCGCGTAGATGAAGTGCTGAGAGGTTCTCAGAAGATACAGCTACTCACGAAATTGATCAAATATTTCCGTAATTACTTTTTTGTTAGTAATTCTGGTATGTCTGAGTATCTACAATTTTTAGTCTACTCTTATCGTTTTATTTTGAAAAATAATTGTAATAATTGTTTAAATGTAACTGTATGAAAATATGTACTTCTATAGTTGACAGGCAATGTGTGTACAGGGGTACTTGAATCATGTTCCCTTATCATTTTCCACAACGATGGCTGGTATCGCAATATATTCTCGTTTTTATTCGAAGCATCACCAACGGATCTCCGAGAACCGCCCTAAACGAAAGATAGAACATTTTGAGCCGTTTCGTGTGTAGGTGATCAATAATGGTAGAAACGCGACGCGTGTAACATTTCGGCCCGTTCGGTAAGACGTGGTTCTTCGGGAACGGATGAAACGGATTTCGTGAAAGACAGCGGGGTCTGTTTTACCGCTGATACGCGCAGCGAGACGCTGTTTATTAAGACAAATGATGCACGGCGTTATAAAAAAAATGAGTCGTAGGGGGTCGAAGGGCAGGGGAAGGGTGCCCTGGCAATATTTCGAACGAACCAGCGCCATCCGGTTATTAATCCACTCGCTGGAAACCCGATGTTTTCGTCGCGTTCACCAATGGGTCGTTGTTCGTCGCATCAGTGACTCTCATTTTGTCGAGATGAGTGAATAATGTGATCGTTGCAACATTAATTCGTACGTTTAACCCTCTATAACGTCAAGTGACTTGGAATTTACTTACCTACATATTTATAGATCCATATTTTTCAAGTGTTATCTCGTTTATTTATCACTGTGTACAATTATATTCTACGACTGTACAGTCAGCAAGGAGTTCGTTCGTTTATTATTATGTTTATGTCCCGCAATACAAACTTTATGATTTATGTTTATCATTTACCTGATGTATCATTTTCGCCATATGAAAATACATTCCAGTTATAGAGAGTTAATTTGAAGGGTGAGGGGAAAACAAGGAATGTCACGAAACTGTTTCACTCAGAAAATCGATTTTTAATACTTTGGGGCATCAGTGAGGAAAGAAGGACCAATGAATGTAACATGAAGTTATACTCTAATTAGGCGACAGAAAAAATAATGAGCGAAAATGTAATTGTTTTACATTATTTTAATTTTTGTTTCGAATTGAACACTGCAGAATAAAAAAGAACATACCCTGTTCTTTCTCCTAACCCTTCATTTATTTGGAATATTTTTGAACCCTCTAACACGTTGAATGCCGTGGGTCACCGGTGACCGGCACCTCAAGTTCAATTTAATTAAATAATTATTGAATGTCACACAATTCTGAGCAAACTTCATACTGAAATAATAATGTAGGAGCAGAAGAACATAATTGAGTACTTAAATCTCTTTTTTTCCTTTACGATTTATATAAAAAATAGAAAATTATGTCGTGTCTGGTTAAGTATGGCTGTTTTCACTGTGGTACTCCACGTATTAAGGTCGATGAATTCATATACAGATGTGATCCGAAAAATCAATCATCGTGTGCTACTGACCACCGTACTGATCCGGGCGCAACTGTTTATTGCACTCTGTAAAAGTATGTGTTCGGATGAATTATCACCTCAGTTTTATATCCGACTGTTTCTTTTAATCATTTTTTACATTTTAATATACATTGACATAGTACTGTTTTCTTATGTGCAAACAAACAAAACGGAATGCATAATAATTTGCACTCCCAGTTAATGGCTTCTAAAACGAGGCATCCGTAAGTTAATACTACAACACAGAATTAATTAGAATGGTTCATATATGCTGTTTCTATAACTACAGATATCACAGCTACGCGTGCATACTCTAACAATCTTTGAGGGTCATGAAAAGAGAACTCACAATACGTCTAAAGAGCCTGATATCAAACCGATTAAACATCATTCATTCTCATTACAGTTCATAGAATTAACATAAGTTATAAAAAGAATCTTGGAATACCGTATACGAGGGTCACAGCATTTGCGATTCCACCTGTGTACGTATCTATGAATCTATATCTGAAAGCAGATCTAGATGCAATCGGCAGCGGGATCAAATTTATCCAACCGAAGATCAAATTTATTCGATATTCGTTGAAATTCGCCATTAAAGGACAGTGCAGTCGACATTTGGGCCCGTTTACGCGTCGTCCCTTTAAGATTCATTTCCGTGCCTGGTGGCGTTGATTGCAACAGGCGGTGCAGCGGTTGCTTGCGGTACGCGTTCGTTCGAGATCTCGCTCGCTGGCTTAATGGCAGTTTATGAGCGTAATGTGCATACGCGAAGGTTCATGGGCGGTCCTTTTCGGAGCGAATTCGAGCGGCGCGGTGCACGTGGCTCCGGCCACGGGGCCTCACGTAATTTGTCCCGCGCGCAAAAATTCGAGTTACGAGCGCGCGAGAACGGGCGAAAAGGGAAAGGGCCCCTGTAACGAGAGCCCTCTAATGAATGCTGGCCCGTTTTTGTCCCGCAGACCTCTCGCATGCTCATATTTTTACTCTCCCTCCGCGAACGCACGCGAATTCTTCGGAAATGATTTCGAAACGCTCCGTTTTGCCCGCGACCCAGCCGGCGGGTATTTTATTTTCGCGAACATTCGCACAGCGCGCTTGTTTATTTATTTAGACAACGGGTTATGATTTCTGTTAGGTATTGGTTTATAGTAACTGTGGGGGGAGGGGGTAAGTCCAATCATTTTCAATACAAGAAGTAGTATGGGTAAAATAAACAGTTTTTATTTTGTTCCCCCGACACTCGACCATTCATATACACTTCATAATATATAATAAAATTTTGACACAATCAAGTGCATATGTATGTAGTGAATTTTCAATCATTTTTCTTGAAAGTAAAGAATCACATAAAAAGGAATTTATGCTACAATTTGGGTGTATTTTCTCTTATACAATCACACCCTTCTCAGTCATATCACCAGATACGGGACACACTGTATATCTCCGCCATACCAGTAGATAAAAATTATCTAACATACGATACACTTTTACAACATTATAACTTTAACCGAACAGTTCCCCATTTTTCGTTAACCCGAATCGGTTCCGTTCTCCAGAAAACGGCGCGCTTATCCCCTATTTTAAAAGCAACCTCCAGAACGTACGAAATAATGTAATTGATTAATTAATCACGCCTTGCTAAAAGCGAACGCGCGTGTACGGCGTCCATTCGAAGATAGCATCGTTTCGCAGCGTTCCCCGTGCCGATGAGGCTTCTCATTAAGCCTAAAACATTTCCTTATATTTATTTCTAATAAAAAGTATACCCGCTATTCTGCCACGCATAATCTCCGCGGCGACTGCTTATCGTGCTATTTACGATCTCGAAAGCTCTCCTTATCGTTCGCTGTAAAAGCCCTCTCACCGCTTATTCGCTGTCCCGTCGATAAATAGCGCAGCCCGGGGTAATATTAATTAATTAACAAGTATAATGACCGCGGACGAAGCTCGATAAAAATATCTTCCGAGCGAGTGAGCGAGCGAGGCGTTCGCATTCGGACTATTATGCCCGGCCGTATGCCCGTCGAAGATTGGATCGACGTTTTAATGACCGGAATACATCGGCCGAGGAGGCTCCGGCTCGCCAAACAATTTGATTTGCATAAAACATTCCTCTATCGACCCTAGCCCGTGCTGCCGTCCGCGCTCTCGGCACAGGACAATCGTAAAAATGCCGGAAATTCACTTGGACAACGGCGGATCGTGTAATTTGGAATCCTGGCCGCGTCGATACAAGGACCGAACGACGAAGCTGCTGTCCGACGACCCTCGTCGATCTTTGATGCTCGCGAGAATCGATCCGCGATCGTCGTTAGTTTCACCGGCACTGCTTGTTTAATCGTATCGCCACGTACGTCCGCTATAATCGTAGCTGGTACAGAGGTCTTCTGAACGGTCGATGAAGGGTTGCTTGACTGATGGGATTGATGAAACTAGACCGAAGATTATTCTTGCGAAAAATTATCCTGTATACAGGACACGTAACTGGAACTGTTTCAATCACTTCTTTAATATTGATCTTATCGAACATTAGCTTGGATACATGGTACGTAATTCGAAAAGGGTCAAACAGTTCACTGATCAATTGTAATGGATGAGGTACACGAAATTCATTGTTTGAGAACTTCTAATTTATTGTAACGCTGCTCGACACAATTAACCCTCGAAAGGCGGATGGTTTCACCGACATACGAGGCGGATGCCGGGTCCAAACGGACCCATAGCGAAATTTCGGTATTCACGTCTTCCCGAATAAGTAATATACACTAGAATGTTATCTTCTTATATTTACATATGTTTTTTCTTGAAGATATGTATCATTAACTATTATTATCTTGAATTCGTTATTGTTATCAGGGACAAGAAAGTATAATCGCCGTATTAGTGAATATTTATTCTGCTTCAGAATAAGATACGCAACAATATTTTTGTTCTCTATTGCGTGTATAGAACATGTGTGTCTGTGACATTTATCACACTTTTGTTTATTTTTGCTCAGCTGTCACGCACCGTTATATGGGTTGCTGAAAATAAAATGCATTTGACGCTCGTTGAGAGGTGGGGGTACACAAGTACTTTGTTTCAAACGAGCGTTCAATTAATTTCAATTGAACGATCGCGACTTTGAAACGAACGGCACCCGACCGGGTCCGAATGGACCCGGCATCCGCCGGGCGAGGGTTAACACAGTCGTCGACACTGAAGGAAATTTGGCATTGGAATCTCGAAGAGCCTTCTTGCAGGGTTCTTAAATTATTTGAAGGGAGGAATAGGGATGATGCGGAACGTCGTTGCTTAGGATGATTTGGCAGAGGATACGTTGGCGAGGGTGACGCCATAGTTCGTAGGGCATGAATGACGGTGTTTAGGCAACGAGTGACTCAGTGTTTTTGATGCAGAAAATTAAAAACGTTTACCGTGTACAGTCATTCAGGGGTGGTACATCATACAATTTTTTGCATTAGTGACAGTTCTTAAAATTTTAAGGTCACGCTCAGGTTTTTCAATTGAACATACTGTACTTTGGCTCATATGTTGATAATAATTAAAAATCAGACCTGTGTTAATATTACATCCTCTGCTTGAAATTAACTTTAGAATACTCCCTTTTAGCTTTAAAAACTCTAGACTATAATAAATATGAGTTACATGAGTAAAAACTGAATATCTGATATGTGTCCACTCATGTTCTCGTTTGATTGCAGTTCACATGTAAACTTTTTGTCTGTACCCTATAGTTTCCGAGATATTTAATAAAATAGGGGTTTCAACCCCAATATTGAAGGCTGTTTCCACCCCTTCAACGCGAACGATAGCCGACAAAAAAAACACGTGCCGAATATTTTTTCAAATACTACATCCCGTGAAAGTTTCATCAGAACAGTGTTGCCAGTTGGGATATATCAAAATCCAGCACAAAACAATCGCTCCATGTTAAAGTAGCAATCACCCAAATAAAATTCCACAGATGGTAATCGCATTCACATGTTCACCGCGTGAAACAAACTAACAGATATTTCATTCTTGTTGCTATAACAATTCTTTTACTTACAATTAGATCAATACAGTAAAAAGTACAGTCGCTTTTCAGGGGAACTCTCTCATAGCAAAAGGGTTAAAACTCGAATAAGTTCACAAAGGACACTTAATTATTAGAACAGAATTCAGAACTCTTCAACATCGCCAACCAGCATCAGAAGCTCTGAAACAGACCTTTCTATCACAATTACACGTCCAACCCCTAAACCTTCTTAAACAGAAATAATCATAATCTATTATAGCAGTATTATAATCACTCCCTGGGACTATTGTTATCAAAGTGTCCAGCGGAACTAGAACATTTGAGATCATTGTCCCGCGTTCTAAGACGAAATGAGTTAGGCCTCGGAGGACCGGTATCGGCCTCGGCGTCTGAACAATTAGCAGTGAATCTAATGTCGCAATTTAGGGTCCTCGGAATGACGAAACGCAGCCGTGCACGAAGGTGCGGGGTCGTCGAGTGCGTTTTCAAGTGGCTTCCTGGAATTAGTTCTCTCCGTCTTAGGTGTGGGATACAGACGTTTCTCCTACGGGCATATAAGTATATACGGCTGGCAACAATGGCAGATTCCGAGTGGCCCTTGAAACGGCTCTAATAATTTATATGCTTAAAGGGGCCCGGGCTGGCTACGTGAAACGTAGACGCCATGAGACAAGGGGTCTGCGAAGAGAGGAGCGAGTCGTGCTCAAGGGTAGCTCGGCTCCGAGATCCGTGGACGAGGACCCTTCAGCAAGGAGAATTGCTGGTGTTGCTGCCGCGTGGGGTCCTGTCCTCTGTCGTACGACATCCACTGAACCAGCCGGTAACCCGTTTATTAAACTTCCGCGCCGAGCAATGCTCTTCGCTGTCGTTGCGGTCGGTACGAAGAAGGAATGCAGTGCGCCGAATTTCAACCGTATGTAACATTAAATAGAAAATGTAATATTATTTGTTACAAACCCCTTCAGGTTTTAACAAGTGGAAGAAGAAGAGCAAGCGGAAAAACGTTCTATACGTAATTGTGAAGAGCTCGCAAGTACCTCATATTCCGAATTTACTTCGCGCGAGTGGTTTGAATGTTGATCAATGAGAGTATGAGAGTTGTTCATGTTCTAAATTTTATTTTGGACAGCGTGGAAGTCTGATCACTGCACGCTTGTCTTTCCTGACTGTCTAATCTTTTTTTTAACACGTTGACTGCCGTGGGGATCACAAGTGATCAGCACCTCAAATTTTATTTCAATAAATAATTAGTAATTCTTATACAGTTTCCAACATTATTATTATAATAATCATATAAAGTAAGTGCTATACGTTCAAATAATAAAATATTTATTTCCTTTGCGATTTATATTTAAAATAGTGGATTATTGCGTGTCTGACTAGGCGTGGCAGTTTCCACTGTAGCATTAAACGTGTTAAATGGGTTCAACCTGGGTTTATCCTGAAAGTTTTGCAGAGTCCCCTGAAGTAAACACCTCCTTATACTCTGATACAAATGAACTGAAGTTTATGTAGCAGGAAGATGGTCAATGGTAGATGTTACAGCAAGCCATGCTCATGCGGGAGAAAATTTTCAAAAACCTGCGAACGGGAACAACTTTCTACTGACTGTCTAGGCTTTCAAAATTGCTAGTACATGCGCATATTTTTGAAGCTACGTGTGAGCAAATCGATAAATTGGTGGCTAGGGATGATTGAACTCGATGAAGTGTCTATCTCGTACCCGATGACCTGGGGTAACGGAGATCGATTCAACTCCATAAGGGTAGCGACGCAATGACAGTTCGTAGCTTCATTGGCGGGCTTATATCTGAGATTTCTGAACGCAGTCACAACAGTTACAAGCTTTGGAATCTCTTATTTGGGTCATTAGCAATTAATGTACTATTTAACTGTCCAGAAAACTCAGTTTACGATGTCAGTGGTCCTCTTTGCGCCTCAACCCTCTTCGTCGAACAGAATCTTTTCTAGGGGTTGCACTTCGTAAACTAATTAACGACCTGACGTAAATTTATGACAGGTACGTTGCTGAAGTCGTCGAGTCTGCCGTTGTCTAAAGTTCGTGGCCTTCAGCATCTGTTGAAGGCCCACGAACGGCACCCCTAATGGCGAAGCTCTCTAGACGACCTGGGCGTTGCATTTTCTTGCATATACGACATTATTAGGTTCGTGAATGTAAGATATTTTCTCCATAAAACTTCGAAGGTACTTATTTTGGTTATATGGCCAATCATTTTGTAGATATTTTACCCTTGTGTGGGTACTCGGGTACAAAGGTACCCACTTACGTCTTTGGATAAAAAATTTGCACAATTCCTGTTAAAATCTTGACAAATCCTTTCGGATATCCAATGTTGGGAGATTTCTGCGTCGATTTATCCGTTTTATATGGAAATTGGATGAAAAATTTTGAAATACAGAGACTCAAAGCTTGTATGTACTATTATTCTCACCCGGGGTACATTTGTACCCACGTGAAGAGGTCTAGCTCTATGGATCATACAGGAAGTAAATGACTGGTTTCTGAAGCGAATAACAAACAGCATAATATTTCTATGTATTGCACTAATTTATTAATTTCAACTAATGAACAACATCTTATATGGTGTACTGATTTGAAGAAAGCTAAATCATGATATCATTGTTTCTTACTTGTTTATGTATCTAGAGTACATATGTCTCCCGGGTACCACACAACGTAGAAAAAGTTAGGTTCCCACATAAGGGTAAGATAAGTGTTTCAACCCCAACCGAAGGCCTGTTTTCACCCCTTCAGGATGTACGATGGCCAATAAAAGCACACAGCTCGAACATTTTTTTAAATCAGTACATCATATAAATATTTCAAGAAAATTGTTGTGTGTCAATTAGTTGATGCCCTTTTTTAGCATTCAGAGATCGATTCCTAGCGATCTGCCGTGAACACACTTAATATCGGGAGGGTTAATCCGTATCCTACATTCGAGTAAGCAATTCACTGAACAGGATTTGTATAGAATCCTTTTCTATATTTTATCATCCAAACAACCTCCTCATATCCACGTCTCTCAAACTCACTTTATATAACATTTTCTTCTTATTCCTAATCGTAGATTGTATTATACTATCATACACCTGTCAGTAACTCGTTAGATCCGGCACAAGAGGATTCTGAAAGCAATTTTACCAGAAACAGCCTCGAAGTGATACCCTGACGTGTCGAAAAATCCTTGTATCCCGTTGAATAACAAGGAATCACCTTTGGCTAGGAGGTTGCGAGTACGTCGATTCGAGGAAAGAAGCATTGGTGCGTAGGAGCTGACACGTCGACAGGACGCCTCGGGAACAACGTGCCACACGCCGCAATCATAATTAATTACAACGAAGACAGGCGTAATAATAGATTCGGTCCGCTGACAGGCCCTTCACGCAGAAAATCTCCGCGGAAAAGAAAGTTCGCCGTTGGTGGTATCCCCGGTGTACCGGAGGATCGTGAGATCGGTCGATGATCGAGCACGGTGAAACGCAGCGAGACTTCCTCGGGAGCTCGTCGGAAAAGTTGTTTGTTGCTGAAAATCATAGTGCAATTACCGAATGAAGTTTAAGGCTGCCGTTTAACGATCGATCCGCTCAGGCGGACGCGATAACTACGTGCTGTAACTTTCGTCGAGTCCCGCGTGCGCTAATTAAGCCGTGATACAGTAAGTCTGAAATTTATTAGGCAACCGTATAAATTCTACCCCGTTCCCTCATGCGAAATTAAAACTTTGACAAGCTGTACGGCGGGCTTCGTTTAACTTTTTTCTGTTACACATAAACTGCTTGCCCTTCTTTTTTTTTGCGCGCGGTTCGCGTGCGCGGGTCGAGCTCAATTTTCAGGAGTTATATAATTTCAGCTTTTGATGATATGAAAATGTTGTTAACCCTTTGAGTTGTGAGTCCATTTTTACGACGTACGCGCCTCCCGGGAGTTACACCACTTTTTTGGAAGCCTTTTATAAATATTTTATATGGAAGTTTATATTGGAAGGGAGTTTGATTAAACTTCGGTGGTTTTAAAGCGTCTGTACAGGTGTATGGAACTCATGCTGCTTAATTACATTAAATACGGGAGCGCGTACTAATATAATTTTATAAATTTCGTATTTTTTAAAATGTTTTGAAAAAGAATTAACATGTAAAAGTAAAGTTGGAAGGAGACTTGCGTTCGATTCGTTTAAAGTGTAAAATTACAGGAACATGATGGTCATTTATAAATTCTTATCAGATAGCTGTATACGTCACTATATATACTTAATACATTGACAACCATTGAGGTAGATCTACCACCTTGCTCCATACATACGACAATAAATTCCTATAAATTAAATTCTGTGATAGATTTAGACAGACACAATGAGTACAATTTCCAAATTGTATATTTCTGGTCACTATTTTACAGAAGCTTTCAATTACTTTAACTTAAGACACCAGGTGTTCAACGTCTACTCAAGTGTGAATCATGCGGTTGGCAATGTATTAATTCTACATTGTCATATAAATCCACACATCGTACAGGGTGACCCAAACAGGTCTTACAATGCGAGGACTGCATATTCTCCACGCCGAAACAAGTCGAAAAGTCCTTTACCATTTTGCAATCTGCAGCCTGATTGCGTTGACTTCGTTTATCAGTTTTTGTTTCATACACACGACGCTTCCGTGAATGTTAAAAATACACTTTACGGTACATAAAGTTCGAAACCGTAAGGGCCGTTTCGGTCAGTTTCCAATCGCTGCCACAAATTAATTTACAAATTCCGCAGCAGCGTTCTTTTCGACTTTATGGTGAACCGCCAAGTGGTTTAATTAGCAGGGAACAAGGTGAATGTACCGTGGTCCCTTCGTGATCTCGTTGTTAATGACGTACGACGCAAAAAGGGGCAACATGCTTGCAAGAATCGACAATCTTGCTCGTAAATCAGTGGTCCATTATTGAACTATTGCTACCATCTTATTGCACGTTGTAATTGTTCCACGTCATTCCATAAATAAAGTCCAAGTAATTACCAGGTCATTCCATAAATGAAGCCTGTTTTATTTTATTGAAATATTCGACGATTTTTTGGATGAACCAAGATATCAAAACAATCGATGAATTTTCTTCATGATCTTCTACAGTAAAAGAAATTTTGGAAGTACTGAAATCGTTTCAAAATTTGTAGAATTCATACATTGAGACTTTTGATGTTGAATTTTCAAAAATAGCATGTCTTGCGATAAGTCTAGAATAAATTGTATGCAGATACTTCGCCTGATTTCCCGAGTGGCGTTCATGCTAGTCAATCAGAAGATAGGGCACGTTGATATGAATTTTTTTATTTTTACTGTGATTAAATTCACACATGCGATTATGCCTATATGTTACGGCGCGCCCTGTGCTTGCAGGAATTAATGTGTACACTCACACAAAGATGACTGCTGCACGCATGCACAGCATATTGCACTATAAAAGAAGTGCTGGAATATTTAAGTTAAAATGTAGTAAACTATATATCAAATTTATTTATTACGTAAATATGGAAGAGAACTTTTAAGTTTGATACTCGAAAAAATATTTGACACATATTTTTTTATCTTCAAACGTCTATATTGAAGGGGTGAAAACAACCCTTAAATTTAGGACTCAATCACGTATTTGATGGAATGTTTCTAAAACTATTGTGCTCAAAAACTTGTTTAATATAAATTATGTATTTTTGGATTCCTAATTCAGTTAAGTGAGCAGGACCTCAAAACTCCATTCGTTTGAACAATTTGAAAATAATTTTCAAATATTTCCATACATTCCTTATAAAATATAAATCTTTTTGATATATATATATATATATATATATATATATATATATATATATATACATACATGAGTAGACTGCGAATGTTTATGCGAATTTAAATTTTTAGAGTTCAATACTTTTTCTGTTGATGTAGCTGATGAAGCGCAACATTGATCAAATTGCATTATGTTCTTTAAACGTTTCATAAATATGCTTTATATTTACCTTGCGTTATTAAGTATGCTTTTTTCACGTGTTTCGATATATTCAATTGTATAAACACCCGCAGTCTGTACATGAGATTTTAATACATTCAGACAATTTATGATAATCTGCGTGAAAAGTAGCTGGTGACGGATTGTCAGTTGATGCTTCAGCCAGTCGATCAACGATAGCTGCAATCAAGGATATAATAGCTTCATCGTAGCTTAAACTTCAAGAAGTCCATTCTACCTTGTCGATGTCGACTTCCATTATTTTCTCGTAACTGCAATTATTCGAGCCAGTGACACGTTCGATGATCAGACTTCATCCTCCAGCACTGAAATTATCGGGCAGATGTTTCACGGACTGCCTTTTCGCGAATCGTCCATCGAACGCTTGCGAGCCGAAACGAAGCTTATTACCATCGCGTTTACTGACACCGCTGAAGTTTCACGAGTCGAAGTGCAAGAACGCTAATTACGATGTCAATCGGCGTCGAGCTCCGGTCATGTTTGCTCCACTGGCGGTGTTCTCGCGCAATTTTCTTTCTCGCCGGATAATTAGCCGGTGCGTCGAAACCTCTTATTGAGCGTACGTCCGTTTCGTCGAAGCGCAGAGAAATTGAGCCGTTTCGATTTCGTTTACGGACGGGAAGCGATCGATCGCGATCGAACGGCTCTCGTCTAACCTTGAAAGGCTCCCGGACTCAATTTACATTTCGTCAACGCCGGCTGTCGTTAGGCAGATGCGAGCGCAAATTGGACGGTGTCCCCCTTCTTTTTCTTTTTTCTCTTTCTCTTCTCGTCGCGGATCACCTGCTTCCTACGTGCAATTATGGCCGATTTCATCGGACTTTGGAGAAGTGTCGCGCGATCACGAAGATCCTTACGTGTTCCGCACACGCGGCTGGATGGGCAGCGATCGAGACACGGCCATCAAACCTGCGTGTATCGACCCCGGTCTCGAGATTCCTGGTACAACGGGGAGAACTCGGAACCATCATCGGCGTAATTTATCGGTATTATCCTAAATGGACTGCGATATACCGCCCGAAATTGTTCTTTAATTCTTGCGCGTCGAGCGACACGTTCTCCGCGGTGAAAATCGGCCGTCACGGGGCAAGGTCCTTCCTGGGGACCGACATCGTGATATGCATACGAGATCATTATTTTGAGAATGGCGTAAGTCACATTTTGTGGTATTGCGAGATGTTTAACTTCTTCAGGGGCAAATTTGTTGAAGCTAGGAAAAGTGATATTTACTCAATATAAATTCATATTTACAAAATAAGGAATAAAGAATTAACAAAATTTGAAGATCTGTAAGAAAAATAATATATACATACATGGCCGTCATATGTCATATTTTTGTCTATGATCATTGAATTGGAGAAACAAAGTGAACGTACACATACGTGTCTGTGTTTTAATGATTCTCAAAGTATTATTAATAGAGCCAGGAAGAACAGAGGAAATTAAGGGTGGAATTGTAATTTATCAGTATGTTCACCTTGCATGCAATATTATGAAATGAGCTACCCTCGATAAGTATAGGATGAGTGAAATTTTTTAGTACAGTGGGAAAGGAGATGAGTTTACGCCTTAAAGTAATAAAGCAATTAAGCTTTCTATTCGATAAAAAAACAAAAATGGAAAGATGAATGGGTTAAACATGCACTTGACTGAAATTCAATTCAATTAATTTTGTTCCATATCGTTATTGAGTTCTTCTTAACCATTAAATGCATGATTTCTCCATAAAAAATGGAAGATTCATATGTCAAAAAACTATAGGAACGTAATTTAAAAAATCCATTTCACTACTTCATATTTATTAATTTATTTATTACTTTTTACCCCGATACCATATTCATTGGTAGCACGTATACATTTGAACACACCATTCAGTAAGTATACATTAAAAAATATAGGTATGCTGTCAAATGCCAACAGTATGCATTAAGGGTTAAAAGTGAAATAGAGGAGTAAATTAATTTTTTTAAATATTGATATGACATACAGTTAATTGATTCTCTGTCTCGAAAATAAATCTTCACAGGAAAAAGTGTAGCCTAGTATTTCAAGTTATTGTGAGATCCGGAATCAATTTCTCGATTGAACCACGAATTTTTGGACCACCCCAATCAAGACGAACATTCTACTATTCATTTGTCTACACCTAATATTTCCCAAGATATTCGATGAAATAACTTTTTCAATTCCAACTTTGCGATTGCTTTCACCCTTAAACATGCACGTTTGCAGCTAAAAAAAATACGTATCGAATATTAGAAATGTATCAAAATCGATGTGTATCGATTGGGTGATGCCTTTTCTAAGTAAATGATCTGTTTTCATCTGGAATAGGTGGTCTAACCTTCCGAGGGACAGAACAGAACAAAAAGTGAATTTCTAAAAAAATCGTAGCTGATCTCTTTTCGCAATGACGGACTCACATATACCAGCTGTTTTAAAATTCATTATCTTTCCTATGGATAAATACATAACTGTGTAAAATAAACAAAAATTTCTTAACGAACATGAATCGAGAAACCAATAATTTTCAAGCTATAAACAAACATCTTATCCGGCCGATTATAGTTTTCAGGGCCAATTAAAAAATAATGGCGTATTCAAATTTGATTCATACCTTATGTTGCATCAACTGACGCGTGAAATTCATAATTCTTGTCAGAGAATACGCGAGAAACCTGTCATTTCGAAACGTCTGCGCAGCAGATGCAACAGAGGCGCAAAGAGGCGAGCACAGGCCTAACATTGTCGACACGGTGATTTTTAATCGCCCTGAAAGCACTCGCGAGCACAGGAAGTTCCAGCGATCAGAGAACTGTCCTTGTTAGCGTTTATTGAATCATTGTAATTAGAAGTCGTTGAATTTCATGAGGAGGCCGCGCCGACGTTTCATCGGGAATCCAGGCTGACGTCGATCCGGCGAGGATTCACCGTGCCCGGAAACTTCGACATTATCGTGCACCGTGCAATTCGATACTTGCGTACGGACAACGTGGCGGTTATAATAATTGCACCTAGTTTCGCGTACGATAACGCTCGTCGCAACGCATGGCAGCTCGAAGGCAGCACGGCGATTGAATTTTGCTATTGCTATCGACACCGTCGTCCCTCGAACATCCTCTCGTAACGAAATGAATTTTAACATTTGATAATTTCACACGACAGACTGTGGATGTGATGTAATGTGACACACTCAAGTGAGTAAAACGTACGTGTTGTGTGAACTAATCATATTAACCCGTAACTACCACGATACAAAATTTGTAATTTAAGTACTACCAGCGGATCCCTGGAACCCATTCCTGAAATTTACAATAAAAATCATATTTTGCATAATCAAAAATTGATTTCTTATTACAAAATGGAACCAACCGATCAGAGAATACTATGATGAACGATTTTTCCCCACCAAAATTTGTAGGGTATTTTCCAGAATTTTTGAAGTGCTGGGTCCTTGGAACCCCATAGTAGTAGTTATTGGTTAAAAAGAACTTTGTTCTAACTTCTGAAAGGTGAAGTAAATTTAGACGAAATCCTATTTTTATAATTCGCCCTTTCACTGTTGAAACTATCATGATCGTCTGTGCTGAGCTCTAGAATTTGATATTTTATAATTACAGTTTCAAGTATGTCGTGTATTTATTTTATTCATTTATTTTATTCATTTATTTAAAACTCTTCATTCTATTGTTTATAATGTTTCACGTTTCCTTACTGCTTTTAATGCTGCTTATTTGTTTATTTTATTGGTTATAGTTTTCCAATAGAATATTAAAGGAAGCTATTTCATTAAAAAACGTTAATAATTGCAGTTAAATAAATGAAACTTCAACGAAAGTGCATTTGCTTCTTGAAATGTTTAAAATATGTACTTTTTATTTTGCTAAATTATTAAACGTGCATCATTCATCAACTTCAGAGTACTAAATTGTATAAAAATCCGCGGTCTAACAATTGATCACATTTATCATTATTATTATTGTTCTATTACTACAGTAACTACCAATACCTACACGATGAAACATACATAAATAATGATAACGGTACATTACTTTAACCAGTTTTCATGAGGTATTTTCAGCACTCATAACTTGGCTGTACATCAAATGTACATTATAATTTTATTTTTCGTAAAATATAACTACTTTCTTGTAGTTGTGACTGTTCTCAAAATTTTAATCAGAATATAACATTTTGTGTCAGCTTGATAGTGGTCTGGTGGAAAGACAATTTCATCGTTTAAAATAACCAACGTCGCGTTTCCTCTAACGACCACCCTGCTCGCTATGTTTTTCGCTCGAATTAAGTTTGAAATAATATTCATGTTTCCGCAAGCTAACGTGTGTTAGCTCGCCCATGGGTTTCAACGCAACGTCGACTTGCTGCAACAGTAAAACATACTTTACTGCGCGGCGCGGACTCTTCATCGTAAATAATTCCCCGTGACAGTTCACGAGCACATATAAATATCTATAATTATTGTCAGAAGGCGTGCTGGCCTGTGCGCTGCACACGTTTCATCCTAACCAATGCTTTTCGCCTAGCGAAGATCACGAGCTCCTCCCTTTTTAATATCAGTTTGAGTGCGTCCTCAGATCTCTGACGACGCTACTTGCAATGCTGGCGAAACGTTGGAAATATTATCCTGTTGGACACAGCTGTCAACCCTAAGCCTCAAACACTGTTAACTGTAACAAAGCGGGCTACGAAAGCCTCATAACTCTCATCTCTCATTTTCCGTTTATAGTCTACGATTTTTCGGTTATTTCCTGCAGTAGCAACTGCTGTGGCGCAATGACAACCGCTGGTCCGTAACTGTGATTTCTGGAATTAGGACATCAGGTTTTTTTATCCGCTGTTAGTTCTCTTTTCCTGGCGGTAAAAAGACTGATGGAGCAATTCCGCTCAGCTGCGATACGTAAAACTTAAGGGAAGCATATGAAAACTATTTTGTTTTTAATCCAACAATGCAACATTAATTTAGAGAAACCTGGTTTCCAGACTATTAACTGAGAGTACAAATTGTTGTGTTCTTGCTTTGGTTTTTCTTGCTCATTAAACACGGTACTATCTTTTGTGATTGTATATAGGTATCCAATAAACGATCAAAAGAAAAACTGAAAACCGTGCATTTTATATCGATTCGTCACACGCGAATGTTTATGCGAATATACATTTCTGCAGTTCAGCGCTTTCGACTGCAATGCAGTCGAAGAAAGGGACCATCGACGAAACTGTAATTCCAGGCGCATCAGAAAATGTACATCTCCCACATATTTGAATATATTAAATTGCATAAAGATCCGCAGTCCACAGATCAGCCCAGTGCATGTTCCAATCTTCAAGCATTCGAATGGTGCATGGAGTACATACACCGAATACTTGAATATTGAAATCGAAGTGTAAATATTCCACCATAGAAAAACTGTATAAGCAGTTCGAGGCTTGGCAGAATCCTAAAGCGAGCCGATCAAACTTCGTCCCTTTGGACGGTCCGCGCCGACTCGCGCGACAGACCATAAACGAGAGGTTCAAGATCCGCTGGAGTTTCTCTCGCTCAGCCGGACGACTCAAAGGGAAACGCGAAAAGTCTGCAGCGTTGCACGCGTTTCATAAATTCCGGCGTCTCGTTTGTCCCGCGCAATAAACGTAATAACCGATGTACGTACATATGTACGAAACGACATGCGCCGGAGACATCCGGCAACGGTGTTACTAATCTCGATCGCGCCCACTATAAATCGTTCGTTTTTCATTCCCGTTCGGTGGATCGGAAATATGTTAGCATTATAAGGGCATAGGCGCGATAAATCACGGGCGTGTTTAAAGTTTATCGCGCCGGGACGCCGTATCGCGACCGTTCCCGCGTCGAATCCCGAGACGATTAAGTTTTTGCGAGCGTTGGTGGTCCGATCGTCCCCCGGTAACACTTTCACGGCCTATCCTCTCCTCTCCGCCGAGTGCCAGTTCCTTCGGATTTCCGAGAGATAGTTTCTCCGCGACGACGGATATTTACGGGCGTTTAGGAACCCTGGGTGTGGTTCGCCGCACACATAAACGCCGCGGTCGGGACGAGCGTAAAATACGTGGGATATTACTCAGCAGCGAGGCATCGGAACTGACGTCGTCTAGGATCAAGCATTGCGGGGCACAGGAGGTTCTGGAGACCTTCGGCACGCGGTAGATGCTACTGGAGGGATGCACCGTCTTCCTGTTGCAATTCTTAACAGGAATTTTGTGCGAGGTTGTAAATCTCGTTTATGCAATCGCGACAACTTCCAGACGATGATATTCGTTCCAACGTAACGCGTTGAACGTCACAGTGGAAACGGCCATATCTAATCAGACACGATATAATTTACTATATCTCTACATATGAGCCCCTCAATTGACGAGTGGCATAGGTCCAAAATTACGAAAAATGAGTTTATTACAGAAATAGTAAGTATTAAGAATACTTGTTTTATTTACCAAATTAACTTGCGTATATTTTCTTTCATGTTGATAAAAAATAAGAGTCAGTTTTACATCGTAAGTAAAGTGACTGTAAAAGTATTACACGAAAGTGGAATTTTCACAAAACTAAGAAAACGGACTTAATTCACTTGTGAACTATGGGGCTCATATATAAAAGTCAAAATTTGTATGTATGTTCCGTACAGGCTTCTATGCCGTTCAACATATCCGCACTAAATTTGGTATGAATATTCTTCGAGCCCCTAGAAAAAATACTGTGGGAGTCGCCAAACCCAACCACCCCCTAAAGCACACCTCCTCCTAACTTAAGCCCGAGTAATTTTTTGTATAGTAGCTCAATACTTTTCAATCATTTTAAGGGGGCATATGTGAGGAAAATGATTCTTCACGTATTCTCCCTTAAAAATAAAATGAAAAATAAATAACTATGACCTTTTAAAGAAATAAAAAATATCTGGGTGGTTTTAAAAGTTATTGTGGAAGTATTAGTTTAAAAAAACGGTAATTGAATGTGTAAAGTGAAATTTGAACAAGTGAGGATTTGAAGAATCCTCAAAATTTTTCATTTATTCACCTAAAGCCCACCCCCTGCAAAGCCCGAGCAACGCCAGGCACACGCAGCAATTTTTATATAAATCATAAAGAAAAAAAATCATTTGAATACTTGATCGTGTGCTTCTATTCCTACAGTACTGTTTCAGTATGAAGCTTGCTCAAAATTTTGCGACAATCAATAATTATTTAAGTAATTTAAATTTACAACGTGTTAATGGAAGCGAATTAGTGAAAGAATGTCAAGTTACTTGAATAATCTCAGTCTTAATTGCAACCGTAAGTTCTACTACCCCTATGAATTTTTTCAAGTTCTTTATATTCTGGGTTTTGGAAGTTCTTCTTGTCAATCCTAGAATATATTCACAGGGAACAGAAGAAGGTCAAAGTTTCGTCTAGCAAAAAGTAAAATAAATTCATTCCTTCTGAACTATTAACCCTATGACGCTTAAGGGAGTGTCAAAATATGTCCACAGAATTCGAAACGTTGGTCTTTTTAACTCTAGATCTACCGACGATTACGGTGTACCTATTTTATCGAAGCGATCATAATAGCACGTTTTAAAAAAAGAAGGAATTCAAGGATACAATGTTTATTTACGTTTTTCTTTAGCTTTAATCAGCTTCAATTCAAAGTAAACATAATAGTTGTGAAAAATAAATCGCACATAGAAAAATTGCAAACCAGTCATTTAGACTGCCTTGGTAGTTCTAGTGTTAAAGGAGAATTTGTGTAGGAGGCCAGAAGTCTGGTGTTGTGTCAGGAAGATGTCGTATTTAACGATTGTAAACAAACATTTCTGATATATTATTTTATCAATACGCAGTACCTAGATGTTTTATATTGCTTTATTATATAAATAAACCTACTACAAACAGAAAAAATAAAATTTTTAACACTTTTGCGTATGTGGACACAAAATGACCCTCCCTTAAGTTGATCTTAAACCTTCTAAAACCTTAAGCGTTCTAGGGTTTTTTCACAGTCCACCATTATTTTATATGATTCATAGTTATTTATTTACGAGTACCGTGTGCTAAATAATTATGCCACTGGAGCTGTCAGTCATTAAATTGAACATTATTGCAAACAATAGACTGATATTCTGCTTCAGATAGTCATTTATAATATCAATTTGAAACGCAATATTGTATCGACATTTTATAAAACGAAAAATCATTATTTTAATTTCATAACACTATAAATCTAGCGGTCGGATGATACCGCAATTTTATCGAGTGTCTGTGGTTTTTTTGCACGAGAAACGGCATCTTTCGTTTTTGCTAGCAGAGACGTGTTTTTCGTTGGTTAGGTCTTCGCTTTGTATTCTTTTAGAACTGAGATGTCATCATTGATGACTGTGCGCAGAAAAAGTTGCGGTGAGTTTTTATTCCATTAGCGGCGAAACGTGGACGGAAAACAATATTTTTAGAAGCAATAAAAAAAACGAAATGCTAATGGCATTGCGACGTAATTACTATCCGTACAACGCGGATCGTATAATTTTTTATTTAAATTTCGTATGAGTTCGATGGCAACAATTGAGCTACAAATATTCTGCGGAAGTAGGGCTTTGCCAAGGAAAAGTATTCGTGTGCTACTGATTAAGCCATAAACGATATTTATATCGTTACGCTTTGCACGAATACGCTGCTTTTATATTTTGATTTACGAAGCTTCTTTCGGCCAAAGAAATCCATTCTACAAGCTGCAATGAAATACGAGCTTCGTAAAAAGCAGAATTGTGAGGCGGACATGATTTATGCGATGGACACTTCGCAACGAAAGCGGCCATTTGCAATTATGATGTCTGTGTTGTGGGTTTCTGTTAATGTAATGTGATTTAGAAAAATAATCGAGTCTATTCATTTTATTTAATAAATATGAAATAGCAATGAATAGACTGATATCAATAAAATAATACAACTTCGAATTACTCTGAATTAAATTAAATGGTCACAATATTCATGTGTCTGTTAACGTAAATCACCTACACTTGTTTTTATCACGTTGAATGCCACAGTGAAAACAGCCATACCTAGTCAGACACAATATAATTTACTATTTGTAATGCAAATTGTGAAATAAAAAAAATTGTAATTATTCAATCTTATAATTTGTAGTTTATATTATTATTGCGACATTAATATTTTTCAGAATTTCATAAAGATTAATAGTTATTTAATTGAATCAAATCTGTGGTGTTGGTCACAGGTAATCCCCACGGCACTCAACGTGTTAATGGAGTCATATAACACTTCGTGTATACATCAAAAGTTCTTAACTAATATTTTTTTCAAAAAATGCAACTAGTTAGGGTACGTAAAACGTAGGCACGCTGCAGAAGCAACAATGATCATCCTATAATAAATCATGAATAAATTTAAGAAGACAAATTGGAAGTTATTAATGACTTAACCCAATATAGTAATCAAAAGAATCATACGTATTTACTTTCATACAATATGTTCTAACAATAAGATAAGTTGCCATGTGCATGCTAGAATCCTTGTTACTAGAACAGTACACTCAATTTTGTTAGTAGCTTTATACAAGGCGTATCCAAAATAGCAGAACAACTATTGCACAGAGTTGATTCCTTGGCTAAAAAGAAGTCGAAATTTGAGAATCAAATTTATCTCTACAAGGCTCCATTTTTTGAAAGAATTGACTTCGAATAACTGTTGAAAACGTATTCTAACTACACAACCTGTACATGCTTCTAAACACTGACAGTTGCATCTTACAATTAGTAGAAAAAGGGTCAATGTTCAAAATTATTGCGCTTGTATTTTATGCATCATTCACATAAAAATCATGAACGTTATCATGGAAAAAAGGGCCAGTATCCTCCCGCTACCACAAGCAAAGTTGGATACACTAGCAGGAAGCCAATATGTTATGCGTATTCCAATAAAAAGGGTCAACGTGCATCTTTTCCCAAAGAATTGCAAATAGAACACCGTCCCTTTTTCTACCAAGGCACAGGATTAAAAGTAACATAACGAGTTACAGACGTGAAAATAATAATGTATTTGGTAAATATATAAACTCTCCTCCGTCTGGCGTACCGTCCTCCACAAATGACTGGAGCACACGCTTTATTATGACGAGGTTCATCAAGAGTCGCGTAAAAGTAACGAGGCAAAACGACCAGCGGGCCAATGAGCAGCGAGGGCCCGGTCGCAGGGGTACTGTGACCGAAATTTAGGCGTCGTTGGATCGACAGAAGGTTTTCGCATGCACGTGACAGAGATCATCGGCCGAGTGGAAGTCGGGCTCCAGACGCCTCCTCGTCGACGCTGGTCGTTCACCGTGCCGCAAAAACTGAGGCCATCCATCTCGGGTCTGGACAGCGCCCTTACGAATTCCAGGGACGTACGTGCCGTATAATTAGAACGTAAAAATTTACATTGCCCGCGAGAAACCGCGGCCGGACTCGCTTCTCTCGAGCGTTCCTTAAAAAAAAAGAAAGAAAGGAGAGAGAAAAAAGAACGTACAGGGAAGGAGAAGAAAAAATGGTGAAAAAATGATGCTCGACCCAGAGAGAAGACGGAGGATGAAGCGGAGAGAAAAATATGGGGAGAGTATTTATTTCTCGCGCTCGCGAACGTTGAAGGAGGCTGTAGCGCGACGAGGTCCTGACAGGTCCCTTAAAAATTCCAGCGACCAGTCAGTGCTCGGTCTAATTGAAACGTAAAAATTTAGTGCGCGCCCGTGACGCCACCGTCGCGACGCCCATTTCGGCTACGCGATGCAGATGTATCATTAAAAAACACTAGCGACCGACCGCTCGTAAAATCGTCGGGCCCCCGGCCGCGGGATATGTTCTCGCACTGCTTCAGGGCTACACACTCGGAACGCAGCCTTGACGGGTCGATTTTCGGATTGGCTCGCTCGAACGTATTTCACGGGTTCGTTGAACTTCGGTGTTTTGTATTAACACCTCGATCGCCCTGGGGGTCTCCCGTCACCGGTGCTTGAAATTTACTTCAATTGAATAACCATTAATTCTTGTCAATTTTTTATCGAGATCGAAGCCGCTTTATTAAGAGACCTCAGGAGAAAGTATCGATTAATTATATGGATTAATAATATCAACTGAGATTTAGAATGAATCTGCAGAGTTGGTGACACGTCTTTAGAATTAGACTCACTCTGTATGCACGATAATCACAAGTATGCTAAACGTGCGTGGTAGTATGCTGATAAATCTTAGCCCTAATGATTTAGGCACTAAATGATGATGATGATGAGTTATAAAAAATTTCTGTGACAGTAGATGGACGTATATGATAATAAAGCTTGGAACATAGAGATGTAGTGAAATGAATTAGATACATCTTGAATTCTAGAATAATTTGCAAAATGTACAACAGTTCTTTTGATTCACTGTGTATTCACATATAGTAATCTCAAATACGATGAATGGGCGAAGTTCAGCACCCATTTCTGTTTTAGAAACTAAACCTAATGAATTGAACACTAGTAAGCAATGAAGAATTATCAAAAATTTTAATAACAGTAGGTGGCTGTACAGGAAAATGAAGCTTGGAATTCAGAAGTATAGTGAGATGAAATCGATGGATTTCGAGTTCTAGAATGTATTTAAAAAGTTTACGACGAATTTTTAGATTCATCTTGTATACACTCCCGTCAATAAGTCATGGGACACTTGCTAATTTCAGGTTTACGTTTAAATTAAAATTATTAAACACCCACTATATTGAATCAGACGATTATTTACAGATTATTTGCACTGTATACAATTTCCAAATGTCAAAATATATTGAAAATTATATATATCGAGTTCCAAATTTGCTCACTAATATATACTCCCCGTTTCGAGATGATAACTCGAAATAGCCTTGGCAGTCGGTCATTTTTTTTGGCGTTTCTTCTTGGATTTCTGTCCAGAATCGCTGCAGATGTGTCTACAGATCAAAAAATCGAAATAAATGTCGCTCAAACTTAACACATTGAAAAACTGGCCTTGAATCGTGCTATAATTACTTCAGGTTCTTTTTATATCAATTATAAGAGAATACTAACCGTGTGTTGCGCAAACGTAAATGTTTTTAAAAGAACCGTTCATATCGAAATAAATAACCGAGTCTACTATATCGTAGTCCAGGTTTATTGAGAATCGGCAAGGTGTCCCATGACTTATGGACGGGGGTGTGCGTATAATAATCACAAATGTGATGAATGAGCGAAGTTTGGCACACATATCTGCTATAAATTTAACCGTACTGAATTACACGCTAAATGATGATGAAGAGTCATAAAGAATTACAATGACAGTAGATCGGCGTGCATGAAAACGAAGTTTGGAATGCAGCGACACGGCGAGATAAAACACATAAATTTATCGATGGTAAACGGAGAGTAGCCGCGCTATTAGTACCCAGCGTGCGTGACCGAAGAAAAAAGCTTCATCGTTGCAGATCGGAAACTGCGGGTTCTCAAGAAATGCATGAGCATTAGTTACCGAGAACTACGGCAGCCTTTGCATTTCTTTATTTCCCCCTTTTTCTTTCAGTCGCAGCAGCGACGAATGCGTTGCATGACATTTCACGCGGTGCGTGGTTATAAATGAAGTCGTTGCAATTAGCGAGTGAACTGGAGCTTCACCGAGCAAGATTTATCGAGTTGATGCACACAGCATATTTAAGCGATCAAAATTAAATTAAGGGTTGCGTTCCCGAACTCCAGCCGTGAAAAATAAGAGACAGATCTCGAGGAAAACCTATATATTCGTTTAAAACGGCCACTTGTTTATGACAGTAAGTGTGACATAATATCCAGAACTTAATTGGCACGTTGTCCCGCGAGTCACTGACGTTCGACACCTCAGATTTAATTTAATTAAATAACTATTAATGTATACAAAACTTTACTTTAATACATAATTGAGGAATTAACCCGTTGAACGCTGACTGAAACCTCAAATTCAATTTAATTAACCCTTTGCACTCCGAACAATTTTGGATACTACCTATCAGCAACTCCGGCATACTTTTGCAGTGAAGCTCATCGGAAAAGAAGTTTTGTTTTGAAAGGAAAAAATTACAAGTGCTTATGACTTTATTTATTTTTATTTCTGTGGTAAATCTTCTTTACTGTAATGTGACTGAAACCTGAATTTTATATTAAGAAAAAAAACTGAATAATAAATTTCACTCAGGTTTACCGAAATAACTGGGTAAGCAGAGATACACACTGTGCATATCCCCCTAGGGGAGCCAACGGAGTGCAAAGGGTTAAATAATTATTGATTGTCGCACAATTGTGAGCAAACTTCATACTGAAACAATAATGTAGGAACAGAAGAACCCGGCTGAGTATTCAATTCTCTTTTTCTGTACGAATTATATAAAAAATAGTAAATTATATCACATCTGACTAGGTATGACCGTTTTCACTGTGGTACTCAACGTGTTAAGTGGAAGGGTCGATTAAAAAATATCTGGACTCGCGACATGACGCTGTATTTATAAAATATTATTCTAAATTACAATGGTCGCCTTAAAATCCCTCCGAACACCTCTTTCACTTCTGAAAACTTCCCTCGTAGGCAGTTTTTGCAGTTGTTTTTAGATCAGCTTCCGAATGATGTTTTATTCCTCCAATCACATTCCAAAACGAACAAGAACAGCAGTGTTATTCTTCAAATATTCGATCAATCTGTACATGGTTCTTCCTTAAGAAACAAATAAAAAGAAGTACAAAATGATCGAACACTCGTCGTTGTGATTGATTATGACATTCACCTTGCAGCATGAGGTGCATGCGTATCGGTTATACAATAAAGAACTGTCCGTCAAAAAGTTTACATATGTATAGAATTTAGTGATCGTAAAAGATTTCTTCAGGGAGAGTGAGGGAGTGTGCGGGAGAGGGACAGAGAGACAGGGAGAGAGTGAGTGAGAGAGAGAGGAGGAGCGAAGAGGGAAGGTTTCGCAGCGGAAACTTCTCGTTCACGTATGCTTAACTCGAAGTCAATCTCACCGAAGGGCGAAGAGGAAAAGGAGCTCGTAGAATCGGCTTTACGAGCGCACGATAAATTATGATCTGTCAAAACAGGACTACCAACCACTCGCCACGTTTCGCTCGGGTACCAGTTTGGCGATGCAGGTGCAATAGGCTCTCCGCGGTCGCGTTAACGACAAACGCTCGTCCGTTGCCGGTTTTTAATTTCGCCGTTTCGCAACGCGATCGTTTCCCTTCCTCGGACCTTTTGAAGTTCGCGCCACCGAATATAATAAACCGTCCGGATAATATTAAAAGTTGTAATATGCGCGTGAAATCGCGCCGTTTAATAAACGAACCGCGCGATATTTTCGCGCGAACACGCGTTTCGCTCCTTTTTCTTTCCGCAAAACGACACGTCCGCCACCGGAGTTACAGACCTCGTGTTTGCGGTGCGTTGCTGCCTGCAACACGGAATCTGTCAATAATTACGGTTCATCATGCTATTGCATCGTAATTTATAATCGGTATTCAATTAACGTTGCTGGCTGATTATAGGCCGCGATACATCGTGAGTAAATCCGGACTGGATCTTTGCCGAGGGTGCGCGTCGAGGGATTTTCAAGGCAGCGATATTTAGCTGAAAACGAACAGTATGATTAGACGGACCGTCTCTTCGCTGTACAGTTAACGTATTTGAAGCTGCTTCTACAGCTTTTTGCTCGAGTTTTGATTCGAAATATGGCACGCAAGTAATGTTCATTTTGTCAGTGATTGCTTCGAACTATTATCTACGAGAGTCCGATTTAAACTGGAGAAAACGGAATACATGGATTCCTGGAATATATCAAGAAGATTCAAATAGTATGACTTACAGAAAACTGTATATTTTTGGTTCCGAATTATATAGCAAATGTTGTCCATTGCGATCAATACAAATGGGGATAACATTTCGAGCATCAGTTGGATATTATTTTATAAATTATTAACTTTTGTCCATATATCCCAATACTTTTTATATGGTGTTCAATACTCTTTCGAGTTTCAATGTAAAATGTCTCCTATCTTCATATTACGTACCTCGATAAAAAACTGAAATATCAAAAAGTTGATGACTGTCTGCCATTCGACTTTTATTTGAAACATTTTTTCATACAACAAACAATTCACAAGTAATTTAAGGTGATCTGAAACAAAGGTAGATGAGTCTATGCAGTGTTCATGCATCTCATTTGCATACACAAGGGCCCCTGTAATAATAATAATAATATCAGTTCGTTGATCGATACTGCCGAAGAGATTCTCGTTCTTGCCTCCCACACGAGAGTAAAATTGCACCACTTTCATCTGACCAGCTCATTGAAGTTGAACGAGTCAACGCGTAACCGTACACTAATTAACGATTGTCTCTGAAATAAACCATCGTCGATGCAATACACAGATTCCTTGAATCCAGTTCCTAGCCAACTTACGCGGGTACGACCAGCAATCGGATCGGACCACGGTGCTGCATAGACGTTGGCCAACCCGGTTCGCGGTCCACCTGGTTCGTTAAATAAATCTGCAAGGCCGCAGATAAAGTTTTGTGCGACAATTAGATCGGTGTGTTACGCACACGGGCAAGCACCGTCGGGCAGCAATTAGAACGCGCACCACCGCATTACCATTAATTTCCATTTTCGCAGTAATCTGTGTCCTCGGCTCGAGCGGCCTGTCTACGTCGACCGGCTAATTTACCTGGCAGGATATCCTGTCTATCGGCATCCGGCGGTCATTCGATCGACCAATCTTCGACAGAAATCAAATGACGGGGCGAAAGCCGGCCGGAGCGCACGATGCCATAAAACACGTCGTGCTAATTAACGATTAACCATGACCAGGATTCCTGGTCGGCTGGCAGAACTGGTAGCTGGCGACTCGTGCAACGCCTACTACGCGTCGCCCGCGAGTTAAACCGGGAATCAGTGCATGGTGATTAGAACGTTGATGGGACCAATCGCCGTGGACCGTAACCATAGAGGGATCACCTTTCGTTTTTATAGTTTTCCATTGGCTGCGTGATCGAGGCGCGTTTGCCTCAAAACTGCTGGCATTAGACGCGTCCGCGCGCCGCTGGCGGATTCCTCCGCTGGTTTTAGAATCTGTACACCGGTGTATCGCGTCGGTTGAACGCTGTTTCGATTCTGGATCGATTGATCACAACACGTGTGTCCCCTCGATGAACTAACGTCGGGGGAGCTGGTCAGACGTTTCAGGGTGATGAGATGATGTATTTGATTGAAGACACGCTCGACTGCGCAAAGTATATAATAATGGCATTGTGGGATAGGGACCTCCAGACCTAATGATTAGAGGAAGCGTGGAAGTACGGATGTCAGGGGACTGACGGTGACGTAAAGAATAAGTTAGCCGGCTAGAAACGCAAGGTACTCGGGTTCAATTCCTGGTGCCGACTGTCCCTATTTTTCACGAATTCTTACAGTATATTTTAACGAATTACCCCATTTGCATCATTAGCGCATATATGCGCGCAGTAGTTAGACGTCATAAAAAAAAAGTTAGTAATAAGGGAATAGTTTTCATTCTTCCGTATGGTGAAAATGGGCCAAGCTAGTAGATAGTGTTTCGTATGGTAGTGCTTCCGCTAACTGGTACGTTACGGTCTGCAGTAGTTTCGGATCCCTATGATTGGTAAATTCCTAAAAAATAGGGGTGTGTTGAGAATGTGGGTTTAGCTGAAAAAAATTGAGGGAGTGATTGAAGAACTGAGAATTTGGAGTTTAGGAAAGAGATGCCATCGGAGGGCAGGTAATGAGAAGAAAGTGTGAAAGAACAAGGGCAAGAAAGTACGAAGTGTCTGGGACCAATCTACGACAGACCTATTGTGTTTATTTTATGTTATTTATTAATGCGGATTTGTATTTATTCTGGCGCCTGCTTGACTCGGCGTCGAGTGGTCTTTCGCTTAATAAAGTTTCTGCAGACCATATGCACTTCTACAGTCTTACACTTAATAGCGATTGGCGTATCATAAACCCTCAGTATGGCGCGTACGAGCAACGACACTAAGGGTGCATCCACCCGTAGGTCCAGAATGCTAGCAACCATCCTCTTGACCAAGCTGCAGGTCATACTTGGCATGGTGAGCGGAAATTGCAAATTCTAGGCACTTTGCTTACTGGTTCGTCCAAATCAATCACGCTTCCGTAAATTAGTTCTGCATTTAACACCTTCCGGGCCACAGTGAAAAATTCCGTCACCAGACAGACACGTGAAAATTGATTTTTGTTAATGATTGTGATTAAGTATTTATCTATTTGATGTTGCACTTCTTATTTCTACTACCACGGTAACGTACATGTCAGCTAAAAATTCATAGCGGTGAGTAGTTATTTGATCAAATTAAAATTGATGACAATTGACTGCAACGTACACTAGATTAATTTTAATGTACATTGATTTGAATTTTAGTCAAGCGCATTTGCACCTCATTTAAATACCTTTTTTTCGAAAATGAAGCCCAATTCGTAAAAAGTTCTGCAACTCTAATGTATTCTGAGGCATAATTTCATCCCCTTCTGAAATGTATCACGTATTTTCCTTTACTCTGTTACAGTACTACTATAAAATCTTCTATTAAACCTGGGATTCTAAAAAGATTTAGAGAATCAATTAATTAAATGCCATGTGGCTTTATAAAAAATCAAATACATTGATATCTCTATATACTGTACGTAATGTATTTGCAATGAAAATATTATAATATTATACACTTCTAAAAAGAATTAGAGGATCAATTAGTGAAATGCCATGTGGCTTTATAAAAAATCAAATACATTGATATCTCTACATGCTGTACGTAATGTATTTGCAATGAAAATATTATAATATTATACACGTGATATTTATTTCAATTTTTATAAACGTAATACATTGTTGAAGATTATACAGTAACCTGTACCCCTTAATTATTTTTAACAGTCTCCCGAACCGTGCTCTGCACTCGCCACGGAAACGTTACGCGTGGATCATTACAATCTTGCTAATCAGTGGCAAGGGCCGCGCAAATTTCGAAGGCCAATCAGGCTGCCATCGGGCGATAATTTTATTTTCCCTTCGCGCACGGTGTCCGTTCGTCGGGCGGGCGATAAATTTCGTCGGGGCACAAATAATAAAAAAAAAGCGGGTTAGAAGAATGAGCCAGCGTATCCATGTTGATCCACATGGGCGTTATTGACTATTGCCACGGAGCTTTCGCACGGTCGTAAATTTCTGGCAAAAAACGATCGTACGCCGAGAGTTATCTGTGAAACGCGGCTAGCAAATAGCGCACCGAGAGTCAAGTACGTGAACCGCGGGAGAAAAAGAGAGAACGGGAGAGCGGGAGCGAGCACGAAATATCAGATAAGTCGGAATGAATTGCCCGGTGCAAAGTCACCGATTGTCAGAGATCTCATTGCCGATTGCTGCGAGCTTTCAGTGTTCGAGCGAGCACATTTGATACCGCGGTGGCACGCAAACGTTTTACAGCCGCGGTACCCACGCTCAGACGTTTCATTTCATTATTTCTGAAATCAACGAAAATAAACGCGGCGATACAGCCGTATCGCGAGACGAGCCGCAACATTTTCATCCCTCTTGTTCAGTGAACTTTGCACGTTCACGCTATGACACGTGCTTCGTCGGTTGTTTGACCCTTTGAATGCTGTGGATGGTAGCACCGCTGCAATCGTGACTTCATGATACGACAGCAGGGGTTCTGCTATTTTTTAGATGCATCTCTGTGCCAGAGACGCGAGTCTACTTAAAGCAGTGGATAAATAGGCAATTAGGGACATAGCAGTCAGTCTATTGTCAAAACATTCGTCAACATTCCGTAGACCACTTGCGCTTCTGGAGTCTTACAATTAATATCAATTGGCCTGGCATAAACACTGAGTTGAACCGAAGAAGATTCCTCTATTAGTTTTAGCACCACTGCAATAATGAGACTATGATCCATCGATGTACAGCCAGTTTTAAGGACCATCTGCACGTCGACCTTGTTTAATTTGTAAGACACTTGAGCTACTTAACACGTTGACTGCCACAGTGAAAACAGCCATCGCTAGTCAGACGCCATATAAATTCCTCTTTTCTATATAAATCGTGAATGAAAGAAATGTTGAGTTTTTCAGAATTACACATGCGTCCCTATACTTGCGTTGCAATGTTAAATTTGCTCCGAATATAGTAAATATTAATAGTTATTTAATTAAATAGAATTTCAGGCGACGGTCACCGGTGACTACCGTGGCAGTCAACGTGTTAAGGCTATGGAAGATGGTCTGTTGCCAGGAAATTCATCAGGTTTCTGTAGACCACTTGCACTGTTGGAATCTTAAAATTAATAGCGATTGGCGTATCATAAACCCTCAGTTAACGTCAAGAAAATTCCTCCACTAGTTTTAGGCTCATTGCAATCATGAGTTTATGATTCCACGGCCGGAGTATTGCTATTTTTTATGAGCATGTATGAGTCAGGGACG
This sequence comes from Macropis europaea, assembly GCA_916610135.2. Taxonomy (NCBI): domain Eukaryota; kingdom Metazoa; phylum Arthropoda; class Insecta; order Hymenoptera; family Melittidae; genus Macropis; species Macropis europaea. Next base: position 13,855,427 of record OU744345.1, on the reverse strand, counting down.
CGAGGCAAGCTTGTTTGAATTAGTGGAGAAATAAGCAATTAAGGGCCCAGTAGTTGGTCTATTATCAAAATATTAGTCTTACACTAAATTGCAATTGGCGTATCATAAACTCTCACAATGAGAACTCCCGAAATGGTCACCTAAGACTTTAATGAGACGTCATCATCTTGCATGTTGATAGATCATCTTATTACGAATGTCCCCATACTTGGTTTTAGACGTAGACAGGCAATAGTTTAAAAAATATTTAATGTTAATATTCCGATATGGTTTATCTACACTACTGTAACAGCTGCTTTCAAGTACAAGAACTTGGAGAAGTCGACTACGCACTAGATTGCTACGCAGAGTTCCTTTTCGCATTAAACATCCTTTCAACTATTAACCATGCCTAAAACCACATATACAAAGATTCATAAAATCATTATCTATCAACACGCAAGACCTCATAAAAATCAGAGACAACCTCTTCAGCAGCTCTCCTTCTCAATCGAATCCATGTCAGCGACCTTAAGGAGCAATCACCCTTAGTCCGACACCAGCGAAACCTAATGCACAGAGCTTTCCAACCATTCGGAACGCTGATTCGCTATCCATAGCCATAAATTTTACTATAAGTGTCCGTAAAAATATCTTTAGAGACCAGATCAAGCATAACATTACGCACGAACAACCCGGTTTCTTGGTTTAACAACCCTCCTGTTAGGTACAAGTGATATCGTCACGATCAGGACGAAGATCGCGATACACTCGAACATGAGGATCCATTACACCGTAAGATTGCTCCTATTCGTTCTTATTTTTAAGCGAAATATCCAAGTTACCCTCTTTATGGCACTTACAGCATCAACTTGAAGGAACACCATTCCCAGCTTGGCTCTGTAATTTCTTGACCGACGAAAAAAAATATTTTCGACGTACGTGTACAGAGAATACGTAACGCTCCTATAATTGGATCGCAAATTAGAGAGTCGCGACGTTCATTGGCGTCCAAGAGCCTTTTCCTTCAATGTTCGGACAACACGCATTCCTACATCCTAGAACTGGTCTGATTCGCATGTTTCTGCTACGGTTCACATCCGGAAGCTTCGGTTATCTGTAATTGCCATCGCCACTTGTAATGATGCCGATTAACGAGTTCAAGTGTTGCCGGTCCCGCGATAGAGTTCTTCGGGCTAAATATTGCGAGCGTAGTAATCTCGGTGTATCGTTATTAGCAATTACAGGCTACGAACGATCGATTCGATCGCTTTTTCATAATGTCAGGTCATTCTATGGGTAACGTCCTTTCCGTTATTTTATGGAGGCTGGCCTAACCCAGACCTACACCTCCTTCTACGTTTACAATGAATTATTCTCATTATTACACCGCAGATTTTTATACAACTGTATATATTTAGACTACGGTAGTTTTGATCTCCATGTAGCTGATGAAACGCGACTATGGCAGAACTGCATTTTGAGGTTGAAATGTTTCATAAGTATGCTATTTATTTTCCTTGCGTTATTAAGTATTCTTTTTTCACGTGTTTCGATGTATTCAATTGCATAAATATCCGCAGTCTATACATGAGATTTTAATATATTCAGGCGATTTATGATAATTTATATGAAAAATAGTTGGTGACAGACTGTCGGTTGATGCTTCATCCAGTCGATCAACGATAGGTCCAATTAAGGACATAATAGGTTCATCATTAGACGAATTATAATAGATTAAAGATCAAGACGAACTTCAAGAAGTCCGTTCTACCTTCTCGATTTCGACTTCAGTTTTTCCTTGGAACTGCATCCATTTCTTATTTAAAGTGAGCGAAGTTTCGATTTTCTGTTCAAAATTTCGAAACAGTCGATTAAGTTATATTTTTCTTTGTACTTTGACGAAAGTAATTCGTGAAGAACTCATGCATCAGAATTAGACACCTACACTTTCCTTGTAAACGATGAAAAGCTTTCACAGTGATTGAATCAGATTCTCCTCGAATTTCTGACACTGCTGAATTTCATTATTACGAATGAAATTTATAATAATACGAAAACACTGTTCAGTAATGATTATTCATGATCAGACATTTCCCATGCCGTAGAAGAAAAGACCCGAGTGATCTGAGAGCAACGAATCAGCGTTGACAGCGTATAGAATTACGAAAATCGTCATATACGATCACTTAATTGCAAAGGTAAGGATACCATGATATTCAAATCGCGTCAGCAAAGAATAGTGCGTTCGTGAAAGCGGAACAATAAAAGGAACGACTCGGCAGCAACGCCCGCTATCAGATAAGGGGCAAGAACTTTATTACTAGCCGTTATGAATCGACTATCCCGCGAAAAATAAACAATGGACACGCGTGTACACCTCGCGAAAGGTTATCGCGGCTCTGGGAATACAATACGAGACATCAGATAAGGTGCACGTTGTATAGGCGCCGTGTATGATCCTTGATTATCATACATCTCCCGGAAGATTTGCCATCTTCATCAGGAATCGGGCTAGAGAATCCTTTCTGAACTTTGCTGTTCGAACAGTCTCGAGATCGTTCAATCCTGCGACCAGAGATTGCGAGTCCTGTCAACTGGATATTAAATACCACCTCAGAGTTTACAAATCATCGACAAGTTCTCTTTTTCGGCTTAGTTCTTTCGAAGCCTTTGAATTTGTTGTCTGGTAGGTGAATTTTATTCTAAATACTTATGAGTAATTTGTTGCTAGATTATTTTATAATTTTAGTTATTTTGTATAATATAAATGCTTCGTATGAAACACCATCGGAGTCAAAGTAAAATCGGTTTAATGTTTACCGGGTTCCTTTGGAATAAACTTGACTAAACCCAAAGTATAATGAAGATTTATGCTACATTTTACACATAAAGCGTCTACGATATAAATCAGAAATTATATAAAATTATGAAAAGAATTTCGCAAGTTTCAATCAATATTATGGAATGAAAAGAAATGAACTGTTACTCATTGCTTGTGAGTGAGAGATTAGACGTGAAGTGTCACAGTGAAAACTGCCATGCCTAGTCAGACACGCTATACTACTCTGATTTTAATATAAGTTATGAAAGAAAAAATATGTATCTATTTGATCACATACTTTTGTCTTGATATTGTTATTGCAATGTGAAATTTGTTCATTATTTTGTAAGAATCAGTTGTCATTTAATTAAATTAACTCTGGTGTGCCAGTCACTTGCGAGCCTCGCAGCAGTTAAGTTCTCACACTTTCATGTACATATTATTAAGAATAATCTGTCTATCTCCAGTTAATAATTATTTAAAAATAATCTCTCTGTCTCCGGATAATAAGTTTTAAATAATTATGCGTAACTTCGCATTGTTTTGTGATGGTCCACGTTTGCAAAAGGTCACTCCTGTTATGAGAATGCGAGCCGTTGAATAAAGTTCATGGCGTGGAGGCATCACGTATGATCTCTGATTATCATACATCTCTCTGACTCTTCATTTAAATGAGTCTCAAAGTTCACACCGATTTATCTGTTGACGGTGACCTTTTTTATTGTTTCAAACATCTGTAATTGTACAATTATACACTTGCGTGTATTATTTCCATATGTTTCGATTTGAATCAATTACAATTAAATGCTAATAATTCTCTAGCCGCGGTGCCATTGTTCAGTTCGCGTCTGATCGAACGTTCTTCCCTGTGAAAATGAATATTGAACGCATCGATCGATGCATCTTCCATCGACCAGTGATTCTTATCGTTATGAGAATAGAATAGTTAACTATCTGATAAAGCATCGTGTAGGCGTAGTCCATTGATCTTTTCCTCTTACATCCCTCTTAAGAATCGCTATCTCTGTAAAGAATCATGTTAGAAAGTTATTTCTTAATCTTCTGTACGTCCAGTGATCTTTTACATATGAATAGAATTTGTTAACACCGGCTGATTTATTGCGACCTATTCATTCATTGATTATTGCTAAATTTGTCAATTGTGATTTATTCCCCCCAGCTACGGTGAAACCGCTGTTGTCTGACCCAACAAACCTGTAGTTCGTTAGATAAAAAAGTGTTTGGCTTACAGATCAGTAATTTTATTACAGCAACTTTTACACGTAGGTGTATTCTATACGAACTGACATCAGTATTAATAACATAGCTGATAGGCACAAAAACACATCAATATAAAAGATAGAATCTGGTGAATCTCTACATATAGGAACGGATTTATTAAAGTCGTAAAGAAAAATTATATTTACTAAATGTAAATTCAGATTTACAAACCAGAAAAAATCGAAAAACTGGAAACATTAAGGAATTATTGAAAAAAAATATTATACAGTAGAACGTCGATTAACTGAAATGTTGGTTAAAAGGAAGTGTATTGTTGGAATGATTCGAGTAGATTCTTCACAAATATTTATGCCAGAAGGAACGCTGCTTAATTTTCATTATTGTTATATAAATGATTTTCTTACGAACTCGTAACCTTCCCTTATTCTTTTGTCACAGACTTTCAAATTTTATGTCAGAAACGTTTTGTCTAATAATCGACGTTCCACTGTACATATAAACGACAATCAAGCGGCATACTTATATCAATAATAATTAAATTAGAAAAAGACGATACATATAAACATGTGTCGGCATCCTTGAAGAGACTAAGGAATATTCAACTACTAAAATGTTCAATAAATTTCATCCAAAAGAAGCTTTACTTTTTCCACTTCGAAATTTCTATATTCAACACGACGTGTTTCTGCATTCCTTCTCATTACTAAACACTCAGCAACAACTCTCGCTGTTGTAACAACGAGGATCTCGACGATAGACAACGAAGCCTCTTCTCCAGAAGTTCTAGCCGAATGACATCATCCAAATGACAGGCAACAAGGGTCGAGATACGATCAGAAGAGTCGTTGGGATACACGTGAACCTTGGTCGTCATAGATCGCGTGGAAGATTGCCGTTTGCAGCTTCCTGACGGAACACCGTTCTTTTCTACGTTCTCCTGTTATTACTCTTTACCGTGTCCCGGCTAGACAGCTCGGTGCTTGGATTAAGAGTTTGCGACTCTCGATAAGTGAATTCAGCATTTAGACGTCGCGTTCGATTCCTCACTTCGTGTTCCAATCGACCGTGTAATGAATGGTTCCGTTACTTTCTGGTCAGGTTCTTACTCCGACACGTTGACTGTCATGGGAATTTAATTAAATGAAAGCTGTAGATCTTCTAGAGTCACTTCGGTGGCTGATCTGTGCTCGCACTTTGAAGAACTTATCTGTTAACTCTCAGACTTGGACGTTCGAGGTCATATCTCCACCTGCAAAATGACTCCTCACTTCTTACAGGATAACCTCTTAAGGAATGAATCTAAAAATAAGAAACTGGAACAATTAGAAATCTCTGAGAAAAATAATGTACATACACATAAGTGAACATTAAGCAGTATGTGAGCCTCTCAGTTGATGAGTATCGTAAATCGAAGAATTAACACATTGACTGCTGTATTATGTAGACTGAAAATGGCATGACTCTCTAGACTTTGAAACCACATGAGAGTAATCTAAAATTACACTCTATTTAATGAATAATCTTCTTGAATGCATTAGTAATAATATACGTGATCGAATTAATAACAACTGAATTCAAGTGTCGCCCCCATATATACATGATATGGCAGAGAAAGTGTTAACAAAATGAGTTAATTCGAAGTATAAACAGTATGAAGAACAATTCTTCATTTTCTAAAGTAATACGTGTAAAAGTTTTCTCGACTGATAAACAACAGGAATAATCTATGTTACCGGCATCGCTTTAACTATTAAGAGGAGGTTATTATTACGATACAGTAGAGTACACTATATACTTTCAGAATTCACAGAATAAGTCAAGTGTAAAAGGAACAATGTTTATTTATCACGAAATGAAGAAAAGAGCTTAAGTGCGCGTGTCAACTAAGAAACTTGTATATTTCTCGATAATATTTAAATTTAACCCTCTATAGCCTGAATTTTTTTACTTATGACAACAATAATGCATCAGGTAAATGATGAAGTTTGCATCGCGAGATATAAACATGATAATAAACAGACTTCTTGGTGGCTGTATAGTTGTAGAATATAATTATACACAGTGATAAATAAACGAAATAAAACTTAAAAAATATAGATACATAGGCAAGTGACTTCCAAGTCACATGGGGTTATAGAAGGTTAAAATAAAAATAAAGGTACAACTATTTATCTGTATCCCAAAAGAAGTTAATTTTCATTCTAATACACTAAATCTTACCCACGTCCCTCTTTCATTAATCTACTCATTTGCACACATTCGAAGTGAAATAAAGAAGAAACTGTTCACCGGAGATGGAAGTGTTCTTGAACGGCCTAATCTGCGTGCCTTTAGAATAGTTTCGACGTCTTTATAGCAGTCGTTCCACTTCTCACACCATGTGTCGATCTGGCCATGATTTTTATCTCTTACGCCAAGTGTACAATTTTTTTTTACCTCTGAGGTCCATGTTCAAGTGTTTCGTTCCAAGCCTCTCAGAGATTATCGTTCTGTGTCGCAAGCGTTTTCGATAATCGTGAGATCCGTTCGGAAGGTTCCCTCTACCTAATTACGACTTCTGCGAACAATCGTGTGAAACGAATGCATTTGAAACACACAACAGGTTTACGTCACAGTGACATTAAGAAGATACATATGTACGTGCCGGTCGAGAGAGTCAACGCGATCGAATCGCATTATGCATTGAATCATTCAAATGTGCTTCCACCCCTCTTTCTCTAGCTAATTATATTTCTGCCGGAGCTCCTTCTGACACGAAGAAAATGCCGCGAGAAATCGTAACGAACCGTGACCCACGTCCGTGCATCGCTATAGTGATCCATCACTATCCGCGATGATCATGGAGTTATGCGAAGGACGTCGTTTTACCATTAGAGACCGTCCGGTGAATGCGATGCACGTTTCTAATACTCCGTCTCGTCTGACCGCCCAGATTCAACCGGATTTGCAAAGAACAGTTGTTTCTTCGCACTATAGTCCCAACGTAGGTACTGTTAGTAGGTACGGTTAGTACTGTTTAATATGTATGAGTTTAAATGTCGCAACAACTGCATATGATTTTTAGCGACAACTGTTGAGGATTGGATGAAATTTAAATTTAAATGGTGTTATTATACAATCCAGTATCTTTTAAACGTTGCAAGATCTGAAGTCATTTTTGGTGATCTTTAAGATTATCCTTTAACACTTTGACTGCCATGTCATCCATACGTGGGTGATACCTGGGTTAAAGCATTATTTATTTCATCATATATAAAATAATAAATATATCTAATAAAATCTAACAGAATCAGTGAAAAATGATGAAATTTACTACTATCATTCATGAAAGCGGGTAGAATTTCAAGTTATATTCAGTGTGTATAAAAATTTAGAAAGTTTGCCATTTTCACCTAATAAATCGTGGCAGTCAAAGTGTTAAGGAGTGACGTAAATAATGGTTTGCTCGATGGTTTGAGAATTTAGAGCAATGTAGTAGTGCGTGTTTTACGGTGATGGGAATATTGCAGTGGTCGCATGTTGCAGGGTTAGGCTCGGTAATGAGGTGAGAGTGTGTGACTTTAGAGTGGCCGATCTTAATTCTATTAATTATGTTTTGTTCCTTTCGAGCAAATTTTGAGAAGAAGGTGTCTACTTTGAAAGATCTGTCTACTGTTTTGTAAAATATCTGAAGGAGCAGAGTTTTTCGTTAAGGGATATCACGTGACCAGGTAAATTTTCTCTCAGTGCAAGAATTTAGAAGAGAACAAAGTTTCCTGAGCACGTAACATACTGAAATAAGATACTTCGACATTTTTCGTTGTAAATCCTTTCCCTTTTTCCCTTCGAAATAGAAAGCAAAAGCCAAAGAGACAGACTTCGTTCACTATTGGTTCACGGTCACGATCTTTTCCAGATCCGAGGTGGAGCCCTTGATGGAAAGTCGAGAATGGAAGTCAATTGTGATTGTAATGTGAGTGATTCTTTCGAATAACCTTTCGAGCTGGTCTGTTCTAACTTTCTGTTCTCCTTATTCCCGTAAAATTGTAAATTTCCTCAACATTAACAAGCTCGGATGGCTCGCACGATAACTAATGCTGCAACCATCTGAAATCAAATACTCAAAAAAACTTTTAATTGGCATGAGTGTGGCCTGAACTACGAAAAACCAAATATATCAAAATTTATGATTTTTAGAGTAGTGTGAAGGTCAAAATACTAGTTGCAAGTCAATTTTGATTTTTCAGATTGATGCTATTTTGTCAAAAATCACTTATTTTCGTTTTCCATAGTTCAGGTGCTGGCCACACTCATACTGATTAGGAGAATCTTGAATTTTTGCTTTCAGTTGAGTTCAGTAGCAGTTATCATGTGAGCCATCCAAGAATTCTTTCAACCTGTCTACTTATCTGATGAATGATTACTATAGTTTCTTCAAAAAGAAATTCCCAAAATATATCGTCAAAACAGACTGAGAAAGAGAAATACTCCCTTAACGCGTTGAACTGCCACGCTATATAGTCTGAAAACAACACACCTCTAGACTTTGATACAGCAAAGAGTAATCTCAAATTATGCCCTTTTTAATCAGTGACGTTAGCAATTCTTCATAGTTTTTTACTGGCTCTGTTAGACCTTTTTAAATGTTTCTACTATTAGCAATCGCAGACAGATAAATAACAGCTGTATTTAACCCCTTACCGCATGACGTGCCACACATGACACAAACCAAACTTTCATAAATTTTGTATATAAAATGTGGATCACAACCCTGCTGCGTGTTGCACCATATTTAATACACTATGGTGCTATGATTTTCAAGCATAATCAGCCATCCGTGTTCGGAAAAGTTAAATTTTTACGATATCTTCTGTAATCAACCGCTTTATTATCGAGATCGTATAACGAATTCCGAGGCTTTATACGTTCTAAAAATCCAAATAAAAATTATTAGAGTAATTCATAGTGTCTGCAGATTACATAAAAGAAGTTAGTTTGAATCATCATTTGCTAGTTTTAGCATAAATTGCTAATATAGTTTCCTGCGCAAACTGGTTTTTGTGATAAACGATTTAATATTGTTAACAATTTTTTCTAATATTTTTCCCATAAAAGGTGCATCATCTTACATGTAATATATTTTCTTTCATATAAAAAAAAAATCATGCGGTAAGGAGTTAAGTATCAGCCATACATGGGTGACATAGCAGTCACTCAGTTAAACTGAGCTATAAAAGTGTTGATTCACTAATCAACGCACGAAACCGAATGGACGAGAAAAGTTACCGTGCCTCCTACGTTTGCGTCGAAATTGCGCATATTTGGCCGACCGTTGGAATTGAGACGGAAATGCAGTGTAAACAGGACACCGTTGAAACAACATGGATATGTGCGCAGTTTTGTCCGAAGGAAAATAAAATTCCGATGTCATTACATTCTTTCTCTGTCGCGTGTACATTTCCCCTCTCCGTCCTTTTGTATATTTCTTCTTTCTTCGTGCTCCACCGCTCGGTCTTTTTTCGCATGCCTTTTTTCTTAACTCGCTCGGCTCATTTGTTTAACGCACACACTCCGCCGTGACAACTTCCTCGAGTTCTTGCCGAACTTCTTCGTATTCGCGTACACATTTCTTCGGGTACGTTTTTCAGCAAATTCAACACTTTCCTCATACTTTCAGAGATGTTTTTATCAGCACGAACGTATGCCTCTATTCGTTTTATTTTTGTATTTGTTCTGGTTGATTACTTTAACACGTTAACGGCCGCAGTGAAAACTCCCATACCTGGTCAGACGTACTATAATATCCCATTTCTAACGCAAGTGTCAGAGGAAATAATTATATAATTATTCAGTTGCACAGCCTTGACCGTCTATTTTTATTACAATATTAGTTCTATTCAACATTGTATTAGAATCAGTAATTATTTGATTAAATAAAATTTTATGTGTTGGTCACCGGTGACCCCCACATGTGTTAGATTAGGTTAAAACGCCGTACTTTTTTCAGTTGATACGAAACATGTATAATTTTAAATTACACCGCTTTTAATCAATAATATTTATAATTTTCATGGTTGCCAACTAATTCTATTGGATCTTATCAGAAATGTTTACTAATTTGTGATTAAATAACCAATGTAACTCATGGTTGAATTATGGGCACTCGGAATTTCCTGATATAAGCTAATTAATTTAGAAACTGCTATAACTATTACATTGGTGCAAGAAGGCCATCTAATTTTTCTAATAAAATCGGAAATTAAAATTGCACTACTTCCAATTTTTATGAATGAAAATAAGATGAAACACATTAACAGTTCAGAACGACGTAGCTATTATTGGTTTCTGTACAAACCCGACAAATCTCATGCAGCATCCTAATAAAATCTGACGAAACAAAAATAGAGCAATTATTTTTTCTTTTATCTTCGGGCTTTACGTCGTATCTACTGCTAGGCCATTAGCGAGAAACTTGGTTTGATTATACATTACAATCAAGTAATTAGAATTTATAGTCCAGGTTAATATGTTTCAGATAATATAGGGTATTTTGTATGCAATCCTGTGATCTGAGGGCCGAGTCTGGTCTTAACTTATACTTCTGTCTTCCAGATTGGAATCTTGTGCACTCGTACAGTATATGATTTATCGAAATTTCTTGGTTGCAAAGGTTACGGAAAGGTGGTTCCGTATTTTATTAAATGTCCATGTGAAAAATAGATCAATTCATGTCCCGAAATAAGCGACAAATTTAGATAAAATTGCATTTAACATTCTCCGTAAATTACAAGGAGTTTCTTCTATGGCACAGTATCTATTTCATGATACACTTACCTATGGACGACCTGTATATTCTCCTATATGGCGTTCGTTCCATTGCTGCATTCCATTTCTCTCATCTGACCCTCGCACCCTCGTTTCTCAAAAAATCCCGCTCTAACGAAGAGCGAAGCTCGAACAACAATACGAAACGGAGAACACCGGGGCCAAGAGAAACAATACGAAGCGGAGAACACCGGGGGCAAGAAAAACATCGAAAGGTTAACGCGAAACGTTATACGCCGCGCACGTTTCGGCGTTGCTCCTTCTGTGATACAAGGAGAAGAACGAGCACGTGGACGAAACGTACGTACAACAGCAACGATCTGCTCTTGGCCTCGGTTGATCTCAATTAATCCGCGATATCCGTGAGAAGGGACACCGATTTTTAGTGAATCGGGGATTTGGAGTTGTTGTAGACCAACGATGTAATCAATGTTTAATTACACGAAATCAAATTTACAAAAGAAAAAATGCATTTGTGCATACCGTACCCAAACTTTCGAATGATAGTAAATGTATCATACTCTGTCGTCCAGAAGTTTTAAGACGCTTGCTATTTCTCTTAACACATTGTTGACCGGAAGATTTTTGCAGAAACTAACGCCGGTGGCCGGCTATTTTTCATCCAAGTCAACATTGAAACACCCGCGTTTGAGTAAATTTCGCCATTTTTAAAAATTTTACGGTAACAAAATTGCGTTTATAATATACAAAAGGTCAGAAAACTTTATCAATTTTAAGCTCTAACTACATTGCGCGGCGATTTTAATTGTATCACACTCGAAAAACGTCTGAATACGTCCCCGGTCAATAACGTTCTGGTAACAAAAGACGTATTAACCCTCATCCATCCCTCGTGTCAATTTGACACATACTCCTCACAAAAATGCGATAAATGTAAAAACGCAGTATGCCCTGCACGTCGCTTTATTATGCTTCATTATCAGCGAACGAAGCAAACAATCGTATGCCCGAATGCCCAGAAATTTCTCTTTTTTATTTTCAATAAAAGAGTTTGCAATCTTAACTATATATCTTTCCATTATTTTGATTTTTTACCAGTGTGTCAACTTGACACCAAGGGAAAAATTCAGTTGGGAAAATGAGGGACGGATGAGGGTTAACACGTCTCCGATCAATGATGTGTTAACGTAAAATCAGAAGCATGAAACTCGTTTCTGTATCCGATGAGTGCAGGAAGATCCACTGATCCTCATCCCCGTTATAAGGTTGCGGCTAGGCGTGCAACGATCTTGTAACAGGGAGCTACTGTGCTCGGTCTCTGGCCTCTCGGCTGTTCTCAATTAATCCGCAATCTCCGTGAGAAGAGACATCGATTTTCACGGTGAATCGAGAATCGAGGGAAACGGAAGAGCCTCGAGCGGAATCCTCTCGCAGCGGTGTCCCATGATACCCCAGCGTTTGATTTATGCTACGTATTTATGCGAGCGTTCGCGCAACACCGAACGACAGGATAAAGGGACGAGGAAAGGGGAAACCTGCTGCCTACTATGCTATTGTCCGATGATTTACGCCCGTCCTATTATCATGCGAAGATTTCTGGCAACGTTGTCCCCGTTGGCCGACGTAGAACGACGACGACGACGACGACGACGAAGAAGAAGGAGGCGACCACCGGGGGCCCGTGGTGAAATCGCCGCGAGAAAGCACGCCGAGACGAGACCGACTTGTTGAGTGATTATGACTTTAAATGGACTCTAAAGAGGTCCTAATGGCGTAATTATACGGAGCAGACTTTATGGAAATTACGTTTAAATGCGCTCGCGGAACGCCTTCTGGTTTTCATTACGTTTTCACTCCGCTCGCAGCTGTCACATCGGCCGCGAGCCCTCTCAACCTTTTCCGTCGCTCCTTCCATTTTTGTGTTTTCCACAGTTCTTTTGTTCGTTCGATAGACAGATTTTTGGTATTCTGACCGTTCAACGCTTTAATTGGATCTGTTGCATTTTGTGGAGTCTCGAAATCTTGATGCAGGTTTGCTATTGGAGTTACAAAGTAGGAACACGGATTATTAGAAATATAGTACTATATATAAATATTCGAACAGTTCTTAAAATATTATGTTTTATATAATATTTATATTGTATTGTACACGATTCCATAAAATTAAAGGATGACAAAATTTTGTCCGAAAAATCGTCGATTTTCGAACTGCTGCAACTTTGTGAAAAACAATCGCACAACAGTCTACTTGGGTCCATTTCAAAGGGTGAAGCCTCTTCTTTCACATCCATGAACTGAATTTTTTCAAACACTCTTTTATGTTATAAAACGGAGTGGAAAACTGAAGCTACTTTTTCTTTCAATTTTATAAATTCAAACGATTCTACGGAGGTTAAAAAATTTTTTTCGAGATTCGTTTTAACATAACTGTGTAAAGGGAAGTCTCCTCTTTACAACGACCTCTAAAAAGTTGATTTACGATTTTTTTTCGTCGTTTTATCGCATTTTAAATGAACAGTGTTCCACCGGCCTTAGAATAACCCAAGATACACCACGAAGAGGTTGCACGGTTGGATTTATACCTAGCGTATAGTGCGTGTTTAGTGTGTTTAGAAACGAGTATTTATAAAAATCACTCCTGATATTACTACTGTTTTATTTTGTACTGCCATACAAGTTAAATATTAAAAACTCTCTTCATTTAGTGATGATATCACTCCCTGAGACTAAACACAGAATAGTTCTTCAAATAATTATGAACAGCAATCCGCATAATACTAAACCAACGCGTAAATCCCCGATCTATTCCATTCACCGCTATTTAAACAAAAACAAAGAAAGATTTCATCGGGAGAGCACACTCGACCTAAAACGGATTACGCGTACCAATGGGGATCCGATGAAAAGGGGTGAAAGGGAGACGCGAAGAGAGCGTCGGAAAAACAGCGTGGTCTCATTCATTTGGTTTTAATGGAAAAAGGTGCAAATTAAAATCCGCAAAATGAAAATGGCCGGTGAACGGGGGGGCGAAAAACGCGTGGTCATCGCCGAGTCACGGAATCAATAGATAAAAGCGGTGGAAAATGGGAGAACGGAGACAGAGGGATGCAAATAGAGGAAGCACAAACAGTCGACAGAGCTGGAGTTAGAGACGGGGTTCGGTGTAGGGGGAGGCAAAGCGAGCTGTTCGTTAATTGCTGGCGCTAATTAGTGCCGAGGCGTCGTCTCGAAAGCCAGCCCGCTCCCGTGCACCTGTACGTTTGTATGCTCTCTGCGAATGAACGAACGAAATTTCCACGTTAATAATCCGCCGTGTAATACAGGACCAGCGAGTATCGCCGTATAAACTCGCATTTGAAAACGTTGTTCCACCGGTACGCGGATAATAAGTCATTCAACGGTCCCATCTTTCTTTGCTACGGCTCGCGATGAGACTGAGTAATTAGCTTTGTGCGGGTCAGAACGGAGAGGAAGGAGAGAAAAGGACAGGCTCGCCAGATCGAGGGACCAATAGCTAGCGAATGTTCCGCGACATCGTGAGTTTATCGTTGACCCATCGTCATCCATGATTAATTAGTATTAATTAATTAACCGGGGGCACATGCGACCGCGCTCGAGTCGGCCCGTATGCAAATTCCCCTGTCGCTTCTCGAATCCTTTAAGCCGGTTTAATTATTTAAAAACGCTGATGGAACGAAACGCTGCAAAAACGCGGACCAGACGATCCCTGTTTTTTTTGCTTTCCACCCTCTTGATAGCACGTTTCCCGCGTGTAATCGATAATTAGTACGGAGACACCCAGATTGGGTCGCTGAAGCTTGTTTTAGCGTCTGCAGCGCAATTTTGTCCTGGTTTTACTAGAGTACTCTGAAAGTGAATATGTGGCAGAAACAGGTAGGGAACAAACCTTGTTCTTTTTCATTAATGTAAAGGTGGACGGGGCCGGATATCGAATTCAGGCGTGTGTTTTTCCGGAAAGCTATCCAACCCATTACCGTTTTCCTCTCCCTAAACGCGATACACTAATTGTAACTCCGTTAACAATACTAGAACACGATCAGATTCCTAAGATCAGAGATCAGCGTTTCAGTATTCGTGTAGACGCATCCTAAACTTCGATTTTCCGAAGAGCCTATGAAGCAAACCGCGCTTTGGACTTAGAGAAAATTCTGAGTTCTTGCCAAACTTCTTCGTATGTAACCTACCATCGACTGCTATGGTCATTTAGCTGGGACGCCTACAGATTTAGGTGGCTTCTGAATCACAATGTCAAACCTCTGACAGCCGAAACACATCCCAGGTATTGTCACACCGCCGCTCCTAGAGAAGCGCACCAAGGGCGCAAAGGATAGACTGTCACGATTCTACTAATTAGTTAATGTCAATGCCGAGAATGAACCAACCAAGAGCTGGATTTCCGAAGATTCAAAGCACGGAACTTTATTTTAGAAACGGAGAATTTCTAGGAGAGAGATTCTCATCTCAGTGGTTCTGCCTACTTTTTTCTCTTAGGGTCTCAATGGTAGGAACGTTGCCTTCAGTGTGTAGAAAATGTTTATAATTTTGAGGACTTCCGAGGAGTAAATACCTAAACATTGTCTAGATGTACAGCACAGCTCACGGTAGAAAAAAGGAAATTTTAAAGATATTTCTAAAAACAGAAAGCGTCTGATCGTGTCGATCGTCTCCTGCGAACGTTCGCCAGTACAAAAAAAGGGACCTTCACTACGAACTGCAAGTACTTCTAATATACATCCGTGTAAGAGTAAGATATTGATTAATATACTAAGACGTCTGGAAAATATACGCTACTCCAAATCGTCGCAGTGACAAAGGTCAAAAGACAATTCAGGAGTCAGTCTCATCGGTGTGACATCGCTGTCTTTTCGTAATTCCATAACAGGACTATTTTCATGACAACGAACAGACAGAATCGGAGTGTATAAAAAACCGTTCAAAACATAGTTCTCTTACACTCGAGACCCCTACACACAAACAGCTCTCGTCCCCAACCACTCATCCTGCAATACCTCACACGACGTTAATCCTGCCGCACGAGGTACCTGCGAGTTCTTCATAATTTTATCCTGAAGAACACGGCACACGGCAACGTGTGCCCGAGAATCAGACGAAGGAACAAGGAACGGGGAATAGTAGAAACGAGAACGGTTAATAAGCGTGCGCGTGGTCGGTAGAATGCGCCGGTGGACCGTAGACAAAGCGGTTCTTTTTTCTGTTTCTTCGAAGAGAAAGAAACGTGCAATGCAAGATACGAGCGTGCACGATCGCGAGGTATTAGCCAATCGCGCGGCCGATACGCGTACACAGAGAGACGTTTGATTTAACGGAAGTCGATTAGTACCGACGAGATGAATCACAATCGGCGGGGCCCGTTTCGCGGTTCGAACGACACGTGTTGCTTGAAAGCAAATGTATGTATGCCCGCCAGTCGGCAGCCCGTTTTCTTGGTTAACGAAAAAAAAGAAAATGTTCCTCGACAATGCCGCGAACGAACTGAGTCATCGTCTCTCACGAACTCCGTTCGGTTTAATATATTTATCACGATGCAGGAACCGCGAGCAAAGGTCGGACCGCCGACAAAGTCCGGCAACAAGGCAATTGCGACCGTCGATCCAACGTGCAACGAATCTGAGCAAATCGTTTCAGCCGTTCTATCTTCCGCGTTGACATTCCTGAATCGATCGAAGACTGTGTCGAAGCACACGAAAGCTACTGGCACGGAACAGTGTCCTAGGGGAGCGTACTGTTAGGGTACACGCTATCTCTAGGTAATCCAGACGCCATATCGCTAATTCAGAACCAAGTAGGCTGTCTCTAGATAACCCAGACGCCGTATCACTGACTGAGAATTAACTGGACTTTCTCCGGATAACCCGGATGACTAGGATGAGGCGCGATGACTGATACTCCCAAGCGACTAATTTCTGTGCCTCTTTTTGCAAAATTAGCATAGAAACCCAACAACTCTGCAACCGCAGTCAGTAATCGCTGTGCTCCAGCGTCAACCTCAAGGATGTATTAATATATCTGCATCTTATTCGGACCGTTTGTAATGAATAGACAAATTGTGTGTCAGTTTTCTCCATTTTCTCTGGCTGCGACGTAACAGTGCAATACTGTAAAGCGCCGATCTTTAAGAGAACCAGGTATTTCGGACGTACTGTAATATTAGGTTGGTCAAACAGTAATCTTGGAATTTTCAGTGAGAAACATTAATAATTTCTTTTAAATATAGGAAATTTTAGTAAACAATGTACTGACCAGTTTAATTCACAACCTTTTGCCATCTTGCGAGCAGCATTATAATTCCAGTCTCTTTTTTCGGCAGATAATATTGATAGGTGTATTTTGCAGTCGTCCAGGAAAGCAAAGTTCTTATCATCAAGCGAATTTTTCAGAGATCGAAACAAATTGTATTTCGACAGTGTTAGATCAGGCGAATATAGTGCATGAATGAGCACATTCCAATTCGGCTCCCTCAATTTTTGCCACGGCTGCTAAGACACAAGTGATCTCGCGTTGTCTTGTTTCAAGATTACTCCTTTTCTATTGGCTACTTCTACCCGTTTTTCCTGGACACTTGCCTTCAGTGGCAAGTAGGAACAATATTTCTCAGAATTCATGCTTTGATCAATAGATTACGGATCTTTATGCAATTTATTGTATTCAAATACATAAAGGATGCATATTTCCTGAAGTGAGTGACACAAAGAAGATACCGGAGACGTTAAAAGCGCAAAATTCAGTTTTGTCGGTGTCTCATTTCTTCAAACACGTTAAAACCAAGAGTATTGAAATCTGAAAATATAAATTTGCATAAACATCCGCTGTCTATTGATTATCAAACGCAGAACATGACCTTGGACTGTAAACCAGAGCTCATTCTACCCTAATCCAATGTCCTTCCATTCCACATTATTGCAGACAATCCATTTTTCATCAGTCTATTATTTTACACTCATTTACTGTTTGTTTGCCTAGAAAACGTCTGAGTTGAAATCGACTGAGCCGTGTGCGGTTCATGAGACTGCGAACGTGTTAAATATACCATAATTATTCCGCTGAGTTATGAGATGCAAGCCGTGAATTGGAAACGCGTGATCTATCGGCGGTAAATAAAGAGGTATTCGATTCGAAGGAGGTTGAACAGCGATATCGGGATCGATGATCTGGTGTCCAGGTGCCTCGACAGAATGGCGTGCGTTTCTTTCAAACATCGGACGTAGGTTTGCAACGGTGGTGTAAGCGGGTTCTTAGCTGCCCCCGGGGTTGTGTTTACTTGTCTATTGTAATTGTATCTCTAGCACCGGTAACTGGACGTTTAATGAACACTTTAGATAACGATTGAAATAAAGATACCGTGAGAGCGGTGCTGTGCTGCCACGTACAACGGTCTCGGTGCACGTTTATTGCGATCACTTCTTTGCTGCACGGTCGTTCGTTGAAGATACAACTGCAGATTTTGATCGGGCAACAGTAGAGGTAATGATGTTAACAAGGTCTACGGTGGTTTACTGTTTCCAACTCCTGAGGGAACTGTACTTTGAGGATTTACGCAGACTTCTACAAGAGTTTCAGTCTAATTTTTCACGGAATTGAGACAATATGAAATTATTGTATTTTGTGAAGCAAATTTATTCAGAAATTGCAGTATCGACGTTTAATTTATTGGTTTCTTGTGAATATTAAATTTTTGAGACAGAACCCATATATTTGTACACGTATATTTTAACAAATAAATGGGTCACAAAATTATTTACTTTAATGATCGATTTTTGATCAACAAACGACCGCTATATTTTCAATTAATTAACCCTTTCCGATTGTTGCACGAACAGTCTGTGTTAAAACTTTTCATGCTAATTGCAAAGTTGCCTTCAAATTTTTGTATCATGTACTCCTGGACGTAATATATTATGCCTCTGCGGTCGTAGAAGTATGTTAACCGGCTTGTTCTACTTCTCGACCGCAAAAATTCAAACTTCACCTAGAAGTTCAAAATTAATTTTTTTTAATTTTACAAATTCTGTTCAGCAGGAGTGTAGATCAAACAAAACACACGACTCTGAGGTTCATATTGCGAAACATTTTGCGGCGACTCTTTTTTCTAAATTATTTCTACCAAATGCAGGGACTCCGCTATGGAAACTATGATAAATAATTTTTGTTCACTCTATGTGCTCGTGCTTAAACAACCTCTGTACTGGATTTCCACTTTTGGATGTCGTGTATGTATATTTTTAGCAGCTGAAAGATTAATCCTTTGCCTCCTGCACGTGCTACTGTAGTGAGCATTAGCTTTCGACTAATCAATCCTACAGAGCGAAACGTTACCATAGTAGCTCGTCCCTTTCATGCATTGCAATGAAAGACTGTGGCTTATTACTCGTGCTAACTAGTGATTTGCTGATATTAACTTATACTGTACCATCTTAATAACTTCGACAAAATAGTTTCACGAGATGGATGAAACATGCTTTATTCTTTTTTTCCTCTGAGCACAATCGGCATGGATTGCTATGGTTCTTTAGCCAAGGACCTACAGTTTTAGATGGATACCGAACCACCATAATGCTTTATCATTTTTAATAACATACATACTGCATTTTAAGAAGCCTTTCACTTTTGGAGGGTCGAAGAGTAGCTGTATTTTGAGAATTTTTTGCAAGAAAACTTGCAGAGCTATTAAAATGTAACTAGGAAAGTTTATTGTTCGTACTTTGAGCTATGAGTACAATTTTTTTCTGACAAAATACAGTATTCTGTTTACATCAGGTGTACCGTATATCAAATGTAACAATTGCACGAAAAAGGGGTCTGCCGTGCGCAGGATTTCATTCATACCAGCGCCAATTTTTCAAATATCAAAAAGCCCTTTCAAAGGTATATTCTCAAAGGTTCAAGGTACCAGAGAATACAAAAAACTAAATATGGCGAAATTCATTATTTCTCTATGAAAAACCCCTTGAACTAACGATAATTACTGGATTCAAATAACATCAAAGGTGTTTCAAATGTCAGCTTCAGCCATGATAATAATTATCACCGAATCCTCCCACCTGGGTAGCTGCAAATCTCGCAACACATGAAAACACGATTCCTAAAGATCCACAGTTTACACCTGGAGATCTCAGACGCTGGTCAGTGCAAATTTCAATAAACCGTCTTGCGTGGCAGCAATGAAGGAACCTGTGTATGCATTTCACGATAATGGCGGAGCAAAAGGAAAGCAGAGCGTGCCGTTTAGAATGAAGACGCCTTACAGGGGCAGAAAATAACGCGAGGCCCGTCGACGGTGAATAGAGATCTTCGATTGGAAACAGAAGTCGCCGGACGGATCGCGATCGATGATCTCCTTTCCAGGTACCTCCTCGGGCCAGAACAACACGTGTTGCTCTTAACTCTCCGGCGAGGTCCACATGTGCGAGTGCATTTGCATATTATAACGATATCGATATAGCGGCACGTTAATACCGCTGTCGTGGCGCTCGCCGTATAAGCCAGGGCACACCTGCGCTCACGTTTTGCGCGGCCCTCCGGCATCCGGCGATTGTCCGCTCCCCATCTTTCTTCGTTCGCCTCCCTTTTTCCCTCGTTTCGCGATCTGACCGTTTCCTCCTCGCCTGCAGAGGGTGGCGGGATCGTCACGGTCCTCCGATTCCATCGAAACGACCTCTCGAACACGGAATTTCCCGCTGGACTACTGTAAAGACACCCTCAGGGTGTTTCTTCTAACTGGAGACGCAGTAATATGTCGCAGATCGTTGAAAATGTGATAAATTGTTACGGTAGAGCCTGGTTGATTCGAAATGTTGGGTAATTCGAAGCCGATGTTATTCCCCTTGAAATTCTTAGTTCAGACAACGTTAACGTACCTTTTAAGACGAATTCAGTAATCTTTAACCGTTTGAACTTCCAATTTTTTTTTTACTTTTCTTTTCAATACTCTATTATTTTAAGTGTTTTATTTGAAATGTACTTCAAAAGGCAGTTGGTTGATAGGAACCAATTAGGTACAAACAGTCACGTACCTGAACACTTTAAGGACTTTTTTGTTACAAAAAAGGGTCATATACATGTAACATTGCTTATCTAGGTAAAACAAAATGTTGCGAAATATAATACATATTTAACCAGGCAATTTAAAAATGTCGAGTCACACTCGACAAAGGAGTTCAAAGGGTTAATGTACTTATATACTTTTATCAATTGGTTTTCGAAACATTGATCTTATAAATTTACTGATTTGCAGCGGAAGGAACCCTCCCGAATAGGAAGTACCATAAACTTAATATCTTTTACACATAATCGTATTGCAGAAACGAAGAGAAATTTAGTGTCCTACATGACCTTGTTATGTTCTTGAATTTGAATATTTAAACTGAAAATATATGACTTCCTAAGTACCTCTGAGCTAGGATAATATTCTGTGGGGCCTAAAGAAAAATTCGAGAAGATCTTCAGTGTAGACACTTATTTAATTAATCTGTGGTCAACTACATTATGCAATTCGTCATATCCTACAAATCCAGCATTTTTGTTACACGAATGAAATTGCTACGTTACTAACGTTCGAACACGGTGATATCGGAGAAACTACGACATTTGCAACCAACAGGCTAAAAGTATTGATCGAAATTGATTTACAAGTGCCAACAGAGCCCGATAATTTATCACTGATACGGTCGCATTGATACGTTCGCGATATGGTTCTGCGGTTAATAGACGACCACTTTTCCACAGTCGGTAAAATGGCCGTTCCGCTAATAAACTTTATTCTCGTTTTAATATCACGCGTCTAATTCATGGCAAATCACAGTGTCGTTCTTCGAGAGTCCAGAAACGGTTAAGAGCGAATGACCGATTGAGATGTACGTAACTTCATTCTCTGAACAGAAGATCTGTTTTAATTGTAACGATAGTGCCGTGGCTATCATACTACAGACTGATAAAAAAGAACATACAAAACTTACATTCCGTATAGTGCTAATTAAACCGAATAGAAAATGTTGAACCCGTAACTACTGCTATCCAAAATTTGCCACTAATGTACTATTAGCGGGTCTTTGGGACCCACTCCTGAAATTTGCAATAAAAATCACATTTTGTTGCAACAAAAATTCTTCTTAATGAAACCAACTGACCAAAGAATACTCTGAAGCACGATTTTCTACCACCAAGATTTATATAGTATTTTCCAGAATTTTTGAAGCCCTGAGTTCCATGGACCCAATAGTAGTAGTTACAGGTTAATGAACGCAGATTGAAAACTTGATTACGTCAAATTTTGAATAGACTTTTAATTTAACTGCAGAATTGTGTTACTATATTTTTAATTTATTATCTTCAAAAGCTGCTGTGTGCGTCGTTTTTTAAATTTAACAATTCCTGTCTCCCTGTCATAGAATTGAATACTCTGCAAAATATTCCTTTCGGTCAAAAGCATAGTAAAACCTCGATTATCCGAATTGTAATTAGTACCAAGATGACTCACACTGCAACTACGTTTCGCATAAAAATCATACCTTCGGTTTAGAATATAAAAATACACGGTGAAATAAAATTAAGCAGACAATGTGGCTAGTGATAATTTTAGCTTGTAATTAACATAGCAGAGGAATTTTTGGGTGATCCCTGATTGGATAATCGAGGTTCCATTGTATATTATTAGAAGGAGAAACTTGTATGTTTTGATGTAAAATAATTATCCCTTATAATTCCCTGTCAAGCGAAGACATTGAAGGTTAATAGATAACGCAATTTGCTAACATTAACGTTAACAAATCGTTGATTGAGTCAATTACGTAGGCTTTCTTCTTTCGACGGCTGAATCCATTTGCTTGTTGCGCGTGAATTGGAACAAATAAATTCATAATTTCATTTGCATACGGGTGCAATTATCGTATACAGAGATTGATTATTCTCTTACGACTTAACTATGCTTTAACGGGGTTCACTTGCTTTCATTATTCAACGAACAAACCTAACGCATTATTCTCGTTTCAGCCAATCTAAACACAATGATGAACAACTAACATGATTTCACATTAAACCAATGATCGACGACGCTGCAAAACGCGCTGCAACACAATCGGGGCAATTATTGCAACGGTCATTATCACACCTAACTACCGAAAGAAGAATTGGTGTCGAAGAAAGTCGCTCGTTTCAAATTTAAAAATGAATATTCATACGAAGAAAACTAATCGTGCCGATAAGTTGTAACTCGATGTTGTATCATACTAAAAATAGCTGTTCACCGAGGTCGTTTTTCATAAAAATTAAAAACAATTTAACCTTCCGGGGCTACACCGGTCCACGAATATTCCCTAGTGCCCAATGTCGAAGATGAATTATTAAGGTACAAAAGTAATCGTTTTATTTACCTGTATATAGTAAACGCAGCAGTGAAAATTGCAGTTTGAAATTACAGTGCTTTAAAAAATTAGAACAATTTAGATAACAGGTTGCATCGTATCGTCTGAATGATCAGAAGCTCGTCGGTCACGCAGAAAGGAAACCTAAAAATCGAGGAGTACCCGAAGGGATGAACGTTCTTACTTTTATTAACAATGCGATTATAATTATTCCACATTCAAATTATATTATTCATTAATGCAAGAATCAACAGGGCATGTATAAAGATACGTATATGTGTTGCACATGCCTGATTTTTTGCTATTATGTGGTGTAATCAAGAGTATTCGAGAATCGTGCAATCCAAGTATCAGCAACAGTTTCAATGTTTCTGTATATAACAATTTTTCGTTTATATTTTTATAATAAATTAACCACTCCGTCTCGTTCAATCGTCTGCCTTGAACAGTCTCGCCTGCCATTTCTGATCCCGCCAAGCTCTATCAACACCACCTATACATTAATCTCCTCCATAATTTCTAAACAACGCTTCTGAAACTAACAAACCAAAGATTCCGTGCCTGAAATCGTTATCCTTCATCTAGCTTCGAATAAAACTTGCTCGGGCCTACCTGGGTATCATAATCGACGCACGTCAGCCTGTAGAATCGTTCGAGGAAGAAGAAACATCGCGTCGATTACACGCAAAAATCTGATCGGTGGCGGGACACGAAGGGCCTTATGTCGTGGCGCTTCCTAAACACTCTACCCAGCGGGTTGTCGATCAGGGTGGCTTCGTAGGAGCCGGAAAGTCGAGGGTTGGTTAACCAACCTCTTCCCTATTTGGTTGGATCGCAGCGGGCGATCGGTACCGAGCAACAAAAGCCAAAATTGCGGAGCATTAGTCAAACATCGCCACGCCGTAAACCAAACCCGCTGCTTCTCTCTCTTCCACCTTGAAGGCAACCTCTGTCTCGCCTTGTTCCGCCTCAGAGATCGTTCACCCTCTCGGTCGTTCGATTGCCGATACTCCTTGCCCATCCGTTAGAAACAGACCAGAATCTGACCACCTGGTGGCAACGAGAGGCTCCGGATGAAGCCATCAATAACCGACGATCGACTAATGCCCGTGGCCTCTGTATATACAATTCATACATAAGCATTACGCCCATACAAACCGCATCTGGGCTTGCTAATGCGAATTATCGCTGCTACGGGGAAGGAGTGACGTGAGAACGGGAGAAAAAAAAAAGGTAGCCGGCTCCCGGGAGGGATGAATGGACAGGAGGTGGAGAAAAACGAGGTGCTCGAGAGATAATAACGAAGGGAGACGCGCATCATCTACGGAGAACGCGTGCATATTATGCCCGTGCTACAGTCAGGAGTCTCATAAATCTCATACGCGACCCAGCTCGCAGAGTTTCGACGACTTACTCTACCTTCGGTCTGATCTATCTCGTAAAGGATTCCGTTCAAAATTGACGAAAAGTACCCCCAACTGATTTTCTTTCAATTGTGTCCGTTGCTCGATCTACGGGATGTTGAAGAGAGTTGCGAGCAGACTTCAGCAGCATGCAGTGCTCATTCAAGGAAACAGAAAATGTTTTAACCTGGAAGTGTATACGTGGGGGTATAGTAGACTCCCACTCTTAGAATAGATGACTGATCTGATGACTACTCTATAAGTTGTTTGCTTACTAATATTTTTTGTTGTACAGTATCGAGTAATGTTTATGCTTTTTTTTTAGATCTATACTGTTTTAGTTTTAATAAAGAGTCATAAAACACACAGATTTTTATATATCGTGGTCAATAAATGTTACTTTTTATCGGGGTCCATGTGGATACTTATGTTTCGGAAGTTCGCGGGTGCACTGCCGGGTTAATAAACATGTGTACAAAAATGATTAGTTTTGGAGTTACAAGACATTTCTAACTATGAGCCTGTGACAAAATAACAGACTCTATCGCATGTTTATCTAAAATGTATCAAATGAGTCGTTATAACTTATCAGTTACTACAAAGTCACGCAAAGTAAACGTAATAGTAGCGCAACGTGATCGTAGATAAACGTGTGATGTTCTTCAACAAATGTAAACACAAGAATGTAAGTATGTTTATACTACTTTGTTGCTCCAGTACACTACAGCGTCTATGCATGGGGACATACTGAACATGTGCTGTAGACAGAGGTAATATTTCACTGATGAGGACGTGTTGTTTAGTGTTATCTTTTTTGCAATCTTTAGAAAGAGGAGGATAGAGAATTCTGGAAAAACAAAGAAGGCCATAACTTTCGTTAGAAACAAGAGATCAGAGTGAAAGTGACGTCTAAAAATTATGAAGAACAGAGCTTTCTATGAATGTACACTTTTGTACTATTTTCAATACTCTAATATAATATGTTCGCGATTTTTCTGCGCTTTCTGGATCTGAAAAATTCACAAATTTCATTTCCAAAGAATACAACAATAGACTTTAATAAGAGGCAATGCATTAGCAGTGCATTTATGGTCGTTCAAAAGATATGTCACACCTTCAGAAATGTTTCATAATCTGCTAAGTCGTCGAGGATTATCTCGCCTGCTTAGGTAGCAGCAACTGTTGCTTGCATCATATTAAACGGTTTCGTCAGAAATCACCAATAAAGTGTTTTTTCAAATACCTGGTTTAAGGCAACGTGTCCAATCGTTATCCTTCCAGATTCCAAAGTCAGAAAAACCTTGAGGACAGCGTCCACATTCCTCTAATTTATCATTGTCAGATGAATTTTCCGTGTCGATGAATGCGTTCGGGTCCACTCAACGCTCGATGTTTTTTTGCTTGGTGGCCGGACACGTGCTCGATCGTGTATATGCGACAGCCGATATTAGCCGGCCAATTTGTGCTTTACATTGTTCACGAGCGTCACGAGCGTGTAATTAACGTGTGTCGAGGCGTGGGTCGGAATATCATTAGCGGCAACGAGTCTCTATGAATTAGAATAAATCCGGCGTGTCGGCCAGACGGGCCTGCCTGCCGGCCGGTCGGCCGGCCTTGTTTTATCTGCGAAAGAAAAAGATTTATTTGAATTCTTGCGACACGGATTTCGCGATAAGCGGCTACCGGTCACCAGCCAGAGAGATCTATCTTCTGGCGTCGAACGTTCCTGCTTCTTTTATCGTTGGGTGTGAAACACGGTTTCTTTCCGTCGAGCATTGTCATGCTAATTATTATTCCTATCGAACCGGCAATAAATACTTTCAGCCGCAACGAAACGCTGTAAAAATCGTCGGTCGTACGGGAAACCTGTGTACATTGGAAATTGTCGCTCGACAATTTTTCCGTTGCGTTTAACGGTTGGCAGAGCCGACCATAAATTCTGTTTAACAGCACTGAAAACAGTGAATGCCACTGAGTATCTGGAATTGCTAGGATTTCATGGCCGGTATTCTGAGTTCATTTGAATAAACAGCCAAAGCCGAGAATCATATTTATGAAACTGTCCGTTGTTTAATCCTTTCGCTATGGCTACGCTCGCGTGAAACCATGCGGTGTGCGCGGCGTAGTTACAACAGCAAACGGCGATGCACATAGAAGTCTTCTCCACGCATTAAAAGGTGAAAATTAATTTATAAGGATGAAAGACTGTCGGAGAAATTTTAAAAGGAATACTGAGTGCCTGTAACAGCCAACAGCATAGGATGTGCAGCTTTGTCGGATGCTTGTAGACGTTTACAGCAACGAGAGGGTTAACACGTTGACTGCCCCAGTGAAGATTGCCACGCCTAGTCGGACACGTTATAATATTTTCTTTTAAATATAAATGACGAGAGAAAAATATGTAAATATCTGATTGAATAGTTGCTCTGTTATGTTACTGTTAGAATATTAATTCAACTTGACATTTTATAAAAACTAATAATTATACTTAATTAGATTAAGTTAGGGGCAACGGTCACCGGTTACCTCTGTGGCAATCAACGTGTTAATCTTCAAACAATACGATAAAGATTGATACGATAGATATTAGGGTAGTACACAAGTAACTTCCTCATTTCTATGAAATGACTTTATCGCTTTTCAATATATAACTTTGATTTTACTCAAAATATTTTCCATTTCTGTCCAGCACCCTCTGCCAATTTTCAAGAAAGAGATGAATCCCGTGTCAAAAGAAAGTTTTATCCTTTTAAATTGATAATGTCATCGCCGCTTTCTTTAATTTAGGCAAGATTCTGGGAAAGCCGTTCAGAGAGGGATGTTGCATCGACCTAAATGGATAACAATCTAAAGAGCTAATGTCTAATGAGTAAGTTTGGTATGGTCAGACTTCCTCTCCAGATTCTATTATCATTTCCTTGGTTGCAGCAGCGAGATGTGGTCGAACGCTGTCATGCTGTCATACGATTTAATTGATTGTTATAAAACTCTGATGAGACAGTTCCTCCCAGGTTTACAAGCTCGCACAGCAGCACACTTTTCTCGTGTCACCAGGTACATACAAGGACGTTTATGCGTTCAAACTGTCGACACATCTGGTTTTCTGGAATCTACCCACTACTTCCATTTTTGGTAGTATCGTAATACATCCGTTTTCTGGCCCTAATTACAAAATTCTTCTGCCTCTTTGTATGTAACCTAGCATCGATGTTATGGTCATTTGGTCAAGCATGCGGCCGTCTGGTAGCTATTAAGCCCCGGGAGACGCGAAAGTTGGAAGAACCATATACTGGCCTTCTTCGGCTGACTTATTAGTCACCCTAAAGCATGGGCTGCCAACCAATTAAAGCTGAATTAAAAATAGCAATGTTTTGCGACCGTGTCATAAAGTTCCCCTGTTGCACTCGTTAACAGTACCAGCACCAAAAAAGTGTTTCTTTGTGATCTACGGCCATTTGTGTGCAACCGAATTTATTTGACCGCCATCCTAACAGTTACCGGCATAATTTACTTTCGCTTCCACCGGCGCTAATTGTCCCTCGTACAGCTAATTACTCGCATCGAAGAAATTTGTTTCGTTGAACTCGTTCGTCGGTGCCCGTCGTACGGGTTATTGAAAAACGTGGATCGCATTCTCGCATCCACTTACGCGCTGCGAGCAATTATGCAACAATTTATGGACACGGATGCGCTACGTGCCGAGTCCGAAGTAAGTAATCATCCAATTAAATTTTTTGGATATCGGAACGGGCCGAGGATTCCGGCGGCGGAACGATGCAGGTTGCACGTCTCGAAAGTTGAAATCCAGGCACGTACGTACATGTGCCCGCGTCGCATTACCATACTTGTCACCGACTCGTCCCATTATATTCGGCCGGTGCGCCGAGTTTTCCCTACTTGGCGACTTCCGGTGTAGTCGACGAAGTCGTGTCCTTCCTAACAGGGCTGTCAGTGGTGCTCTGCAAATTTCATTCGTGCCGATCGTGACCCCCGATAATATCGTTCCACTTACAGGGACCGAAACGAGGTCTCCGTCGATCGCGATCTTCGAACAAATATTTTCGTCCGTGTCGAAAAGAGAGCTACCATCACTCGCCCTTCTCTTGCGAAGTTAGTTTTTTTTACGGAAATATTCAGTGAAAATATAAACCTTTGGCACACTGTACGAAGGGCGGTCCAAGAGTCCGTTTAACACATTCTATTCTTTGGACGATATATTTCATGATCTGATTTTTAGCCATCCGATTCATTGAACATTTAAAAAGAAAAGCGCAGTTGTATCGATGCATAATAATGCATAAAAGTGGTACAAAAATATGCAGCGTTTAACACCATTTAATTCTCCCTTATGGGCATGTTTGCTGTCTGTAACCGTTTTAAAGATACACCTTGTTTCTCAAGGAGGGGCTGAAGCTACTATTCTCGGGTTTTTGAATTTGACACTGTGAGGTTGTACTCCACCCTCCCCCCCAGGGAAGTAAAACCCTAAAGGGTTTCCGTACAATGGGTCTTATTTACAGAGTTATTTAACAATAAATATTGGGGCAGTGCCTAATCTTCCGAATACTTTATCATCATAACAGCGAGTCGCCGTACCCAAACGACTACGATAGTTGCCCAGTAATCGATGGTCGCGAGTTGTCAGTAGCGTGGTACACCCTGTATATGACCTATGTTCAAGTAACAGTATGTACTTATTTTAGTGTGCAGATTCAGCCCTTGAAGTATTGATATGCACTTCTAAAGCTTCCTCTGTTCGACGATGTATACTGCGATAAATATGAAACAACTGATTCTTTCTAATACATAAATTGATGATACTACGAATAGCCATCGCTCGAGCTAATCATTTCCATTAATCAACATTCGGATGCTTCATGATTCATTGCAAGGGTAAGAGTTCTTAGGAAAATGTAACGATCGATCGTAACATTCTTAGCAGAATATACACGTGATGCGATTCCACGAACAGCTAATGCTGTCGAACTTTCCTGGTGTGCTTCATTTCACGCTAATGAAGCCTTTTACTCAGAACTCCTGACCTCCGGCGACGTACTCGCCCTAACACGTTCAATAATCTGCTTAACGGCTCGTTTCTTATTTTATTTTCACTATCGCATTTGTTTCTTGCAACCTTGTTACTACATAGTACCGATATCATGATTCGTTCTAAAATAAAATCGAATTGAAAAAAGGAAGCATCTCCAGAATTAACCCTTGTTATATAGAGTACTGTTCTTTACTATATTACAATGACTGTGGTCCAAGCTATAAATCATAACAAAATATCCCCATTTCCGATCTATTTCTTCAATGTAACAATCACTTGAACTATGCACAAGGGGTAAACAGCACCCTCTCTGACGTGAGAAACAGGAACCACTAACTGTTAGGTGACAAAATTATTATTTTGGATTCACAATGAAACACGGTGGTAAACAAGCCAAATCAGATTAAAAAATCAGCACACACGACCGTGTAATTTGAACATTATATAGCGTTATAGAGGGTCAAGGATCTCGTTTGACGAAGCGACCCTCGTGTCCAGGTGTCTGGACGTCCTGCGCCGTATACACCGGTGTCCGATAATCCGGTTAACGACTCGATTCCTGTGTTTTATCCTAATGAGAACAACAGCCGCGTCTGATACGAGGCTCCTGGGAATCGGTGGCGACGACTGATGAAGATGGAGGTAGCAGGAAAGGAGAGGAGAAAGAGGTCATTAAACCCACGAGAGCTAGAGAACGAAGAGGAGAGCGGGCGGATAGAAGAGGGAGGAGGATCGCGCACGACACTGAACAGTGGCCGATACACTAATTTAATTAGCAGGAAATGGACGCGCCGCCTGCCAGGACCTATGCAGCGTAGGACACGTGCGTGCACGCCGGCATTAATGCGTGGACACGTTAACAGGAGGCTCGAAAGGGACGAAGACAGAAAGGGAGAGGCCAGAAGACAACAGCCTGATCTTACCCTGTTTGCATAAGCCAGCCGATGCGCCCGTCCTTTGTGATAACATCTGCGGAATCAACGATAATGAGATACGGGAATGAAATTGGAATAGAACGCGTTACGGTGAAAGAGCTTCACGCTGGTGTCACGACACCGCCACTGTTGCCCTGTGCATCGTTGATTAGTGATGGCTGCGATGCTACCACGATTACGGGATGTAACTCGAACTACCAATTTGGTTCGCTATGCCTGTATGAATGTCAGAGAAGGGGTTTTGCAATGCACGGTTGGAAATAATGGACGTTGTTCGGTTCTGAATGTAACTGATAACTAACAAGGATCATAGCAGAGGTCTCACCGATTTCAGTGAAACTTTTTTTTCATGAATATAGAAAAACAGAGAGTAGACATTAACTGACGTAACATTATTAATTTAGTGTAAGCATAGAATAGACACGAGGTGGGCTGGAATTTCTTCTTTTTTGTATGCAACCTGGTAGCGGTCGTTATGGTTATTTAGCCGGAGGATGTACAGTTTTAGGTGGACTTCGAACTACTGTCTGTCAACAGCAACACAGAAGCACTGAAGATGGTCACCTATATTAGCGTGAATGCTCAACATAGCTTCATATATGAGGCATGTTGCCGACTGGAATTTACGATACTACAGAGAAAGTTTGATTCCGTGTATCAAAGTAAATCCTACTTATTTTCCTCCTAGATTCGTTCAAAGAAAGTTTATTGCAATCTCCAACCATGAAACAATCGGGATTATGGCGTATAATATTCATGCAGTGGTTGGTTTAATGATTTGGTAATCACATTGATATTTATTGATACCTGATTCGGAGTAAGTAGTCATATACCTCAAATTTGAAGTTGAATGCAGTAAACTGGCAACTGATTTTGATCCAGTAGTCATCCTTCACAAAAGGCATTTATAACATTCCTACTTAGGAAGATAATACAAAATAAAGGGTTTCATCGATAAATAAATTGTAAAACATTAAAACTAATTTATGTTTCAAGATCCTGTACATTACCCATAACTTAATAAGACCGTGTTTCATGTCTCAGGCAGTTGGTTTATCTCTCAAAAAATAATAAAAGTTTATTATTTATTATCGACACAGAGACCCGACATTAATCCTTTACATTAAGAGCAAATTGGTATAAAATACTACTACAAACTGTGGACTAGTATTTTGATTACAGTAACATGTCTATAATGGATACTTACAAAGATAATATTACATTACATAATATTCTATAATTGTGCAGTGGCCCTAGTAATAATAACTATCCGCCACGATAAAAAGGTAATTCAACGATCAACGAATTGAGGAAATTGTAAGGGTATCAAAATATCTGAAGGCGAAATCGCGTTCTCACCTGTGTTATCAATTATAGACGTAGAGAGGACCATCGCTGGGCACATAAAACGATTCATTTTGACGTAACTAATCGGTAGCTATCAGCTCGGTCAAAACATGGCAGACAACCTGCCGGTCCTCTCTACGAAACGATCGTATCGTTATCTCCGATCGACAGGAAGAAATTTCTCAAGAGGATGACAGTATGGTAGACGTTGAACGGCGGGGTTACTATTATATTTATTAAAGCTGCATCGAGATCGAAGATCCGAGATAAAGGGTGAAATGCTGTATCGGGCAATGATAGACGAAGAAACAAAGAGAAGTCTGAGGCCCGGAGGCTGCTCGTATATCGTGTCTTGTAATCATGATTCTCCTTCGATCACGTTTCCTTACCTGCACGCGATCTTTTCCGGATGTAACATATCGATCCACGATTTTTCTCCGCTCCCAACTACACACCTGCGTTTCCGACGCATGCTCCACAGAAACATCATCATTCCATGTTGCTCAAATTACTGGTATTTTCATCGGTTTGATGGCAGGAATGCATTATTAAAATAATGCTTCTGTCGTTGAGGCACGGCAATTTAAGCGTATTATATTTTTATGCAAAGAGTCTTGCCCCGTTTGTGGTATTAATAAATAAATATAAAATAGTTTAGGGGGCAGCTGGTTCTTGAGACCTATTTGTATTCGTTCTTCTATGCATTAAGAAAATAAATATTGCATTTCGATAGGAATGTTGCATGATATTTAATAATTTTCTCAATTTTCCGAATGTATGATTTGATGATTTATTATGCAGGATGTTCACGCAGTTACTAGCCGTCGTTCTCATAAATGGTAAGTGTGCGGAATAAATGAAAGGGAGGAAAGTTTTATTGTTTTTTTGTAATCAATATAATAGCATACGTACATTTTTTATGTTTGCTACATTTTTCGAGAGGCTAGGGTGATCTTTAACTTTTCAAATGTAATGTTACATATTTCTTTACTTGATACGAAAGCGACTGTCAAGACGAGTTCAATAATGTGCTATACGATGATCTTCAAGGTACATGGTCAGAAATGAAAGAAGTAGTTCGAATATTTCGCACCATTATACTAATTAATATGCCTTATTAATAAGACTACAAATCGTGTTCAATGTGACCACTATT
The DNA here is from genome assembly GCA_916610135.2 of Macropis europaea. Taxonomy (NCBI): domain Eukaryota; kingdom Metazoa; phylum Arthropoda; class Insecta; order Hymenoptera; family Melittidae; genus Macropis; species Macropis europaea. The sequence goes on along the minus strand of OU744345.1, from coordinate 13,822,328 downwards.
GTATTGCTACTGATTATTGGAACCCTCGTATGACTTTGAAGATCATCGTGTACCACATGGTTGAATTCGTCTTGACAGTCGCTTTCATATTACATAAAAAATATGTATCATTCCATTTAAAAAATTAAAGGTCATCCTTGTTTCTCGAAAAATATTGCAAACACAAAAAATTTGAATACGCTATTTATTGGTTACAAAAAATAGTAAAACTTTTTCCCCTTTCATTTTTTCGATGTACATACCCACAATTAACTAGAGAAACGTCGGCTGGTAACTGCGTGAACACCCTGAATATGAATATAATATTAATCGTGGCGATGATTATGAAAATGGCTCAAGAAGACTTCTTTACAGCAGCGTTCGTCAAAGTAACTCCGCTGTTATCTTTACACTCCAGAAAGAAGTATGCCTACGTACATACTCATAACACGATTCTCGTCGAGGAGGCGGCGATCTTATCGAACGAATTCATGATCCGACACTTTACGACCGCCGTTTCGTTCAGATCAACGTGAAAGCTGATGAACATATAAGGAACAGGCGTCCGTACGAAACAGAAGCGTCGAGGCTGTTGTTTTCCCATTAAAGGGGAGCGGAACGGTCGACGTCGGGTCGTTTCGCGGAAAAACCATTAAGACGATAGGCGATGGTAATTGAATGAACGATTACATTCTACGGTTATGGTGAATAAATTGGCGAGATAATCGCCGGGCGTAAGAAGCCGCGACCAAAGTGAAACGCGGGATGTTCGCGTGAACGATGGACAAAAGGGAGCGAAACAAAGGGAGGAAGAAGGACACGCGTATTTCTGAGCGGCGTTCCGCAGGAAAAACGCGAGTAATAACGTTTCGAGCGGCGTGGAACCGAAAGAAACGCTTTTATGTCGTTTAGAACGGATTCGCGATGGACGTTTCGCGAGAAGTCGTAAAGCCGGGTCGGGAGAAGCTGCAGACCGGAAGTAGGGAGCGAAAACCGATGTTCGAGAGAACCGTGTCTACAGGGTGTGTCGAATCTTTCTCGACAAACTGCGAGAACATGTTCTATGAGTAGAAAGAAAAAGAAAATGTTATATAAAAATGGGCTGTAAACGCTTTGTTTAAAAGTTGTAAACAAATACAGAACGTAATGTGGAATAGGTATATTTTGAATGTTTTTCGAACATTTTAAAATAATTTATTCTGCATACAACAATCAGACAATCAATTGTGTATTCTCCTCTATTTTTCACAATGATTATTCATTATTTCATCATTTTGTATTATTTTTCATGGAAGTCGGATGGCGTAATAATCTCCGTGTTCGATGCGTACAAAACGTTTTCTGGCTATTGTTTCAACAATAAAATCTTTCCTGTAGTCGGTACAAATTTCTCGGGTGACTTCTACAGCTTTGGGTCCTCGATTGAACTCGTAAAGAACGAAATATCGTAAATGTTCGTTTTTCCAACTTGGCGCAACACAATTTTTTAACATGACCGAACATTTAAGAATGAGGAGCAGGTCGAACGGGCTATTGATGACTATAGGCCGTAAGGATCAAGAAATTTTAGCAGAGAGTATTAATCAATTGAAGAAAACCTGGGAAAGAGTCGTAAAATTAATTCGACAATACATGGGTATATGGGAAATAAATTAAAATATTAAAAATAGTTGTTATGTCTTTATTACTTAAAACTGACACAACTTTTGTACTCTTCCAATAAAATGAGCTCCTGCAGTTTGTCAGGAGAAACTGGGTTCAAAAGATGTTCAAAAGATGTTCAAAAGATGTTCAAAAGATGTTCAAAAGATGTTAGCAGAGTGTTAATGACGTGGTCGCGTTTTAAAAACGGATGTGAATATTAAAATGGGAATAGTATATATTTAAATGTTATTCGCGTACGAATCTAATGTGAGCAGTCATTAGGTTTCACTCGCCGTTTGCTATGGTCCCCGTTATATTCTTTATTCTTCTTCTGTTTTTTTTCCGTGTATGGTTGAAGATAAGAGTATTTATGGGAAAAAGTCAATTACACTGTTTGAACGGAGCCAGGCTGCTAGCAGTCTGTAATTCGAACGCATATTTCAGGGGTAATGAATAATTCTATGTTGCGTGCTGGCAGTTCGTGCTCCTGAATCGAGATACCCTTAAGTATATTTGCTTCTGTTTTAATTCGAACGTTAGGTGGAATTCTCGAAGCAGTTTGCCGTGTTAGAAACTGTGGCGATGGTAAAAAAAAATAGTCGTTTTTAAACATTGACAGAAGAAATTTCGTGATACATAATTACGACCTTGCGAGAACAAGAGCAAATCAAATTGTGTGTAATAGCTGATTGACGATGATGCAGCATTTCATAATTACAAGAGACTGATTAAATCGCCATTTTTACTGTACGATATCCGTTCTAATCTAAAAATCTCGTTAATCTAGAATTCAAGAATTTCAAAAGACCTATGGATTTTAATTTTACGCCACTGTATAAATTTCGTAGTTTCTGTATCTAATTTTCAGAGGGCGAATTTATTGCAATTTCAAATGTTGCGTAGTTAGAAATTATCAAGTCATACCATTAAGTAATGTCGTAATTTTCAATGCAACAAATCTTCGACTTTTGTTTACACAATTTCAATGTTGCACAGGTTGCGACGGAATATTTAGTAAGTATAGTAGGACCTCGGTTATCCGAACTGTAAGCAGCAACAGGATGACTCACATTGCAACTACGTTTTACATATAGATAATAATTTAAATTTACAATACAGAATACATAGTGATGTAGAATAAAGTACACAGTATCACTATTGATAATTTTAGCTTGTAACTGACATAGAATAATTAATTTCCAAATAACTAGTGTTCGAATAATCAAGGTTCTACTGTACTTCATCTGTACATAGGATAAATCGTTGTAAAAAAATATATCTGACTTTGGAATAAACTTGTGTGAGGCTTCAGTATAGAGAAAAACGACATTGAAGCTCTGTGCTAAAACACAAATGTTTTACCTCTATCATCGATTGATGATACTCGAAGTCATAAAATGTTACCACCTTCAGATTACAGTTATTAGTTCTGATTGCGAATGTGTTCAGAACGGCCGGCACATCTTCATGATCCTTCCCCTGTGGTCTGCTTCAGACCCTGCGTATCATGAGTTAAAAATACGATTGTTCCGTACGGAACACACTCTATTGTTTTCTGTTTTTCCAAGCACCAAGACCGTCATTGTTACTGTGTCAAGAGTTTTTCGCGGTTCGGTAGCTGTTGGCCGCTGGTTAGCGCACCTGTGACACGTACAACTGTCTTTTAATTATTCGATTGTCCTCCGGTGCATCGCGGAAGGTGCATCGGCCGAGGCGGAAAGTGCATTCCGCTGTTTCTGGCGACAAAGCGGAATGTCGGCGGTGTTTCGTCGCGGATACACGTACCGGCGTTTCCGGTGTTTCTCGGCTCTGAACGCCGGAATCCCATTCGGGAAAATAATTAAGGTGCAGCCAGATGTCGGCGGTGATAACGTTTCAGCTTTTTCGCGTGAACCCGTTCCTCTCATTTTCGTTGTCTTGTTTGTCGTTATCTTGATCCGAGCCGAGGGATACTTTCCTGGGAGAATGGATTAGGGTGTAGAGAGAGAGAGAGAGAGAGAGAGTGGGAGAGAAAGAGAGAAACTGCGGTTTGCGAGTCGTTGAACTGCACGCCGTTGTGCAATCTTTCTTCGTAGAAATGCTCGCTGGATTTATTGTCGGCATTTCGGCTGATTTTGAAATCGTAACGCGATTCACCGACCTTCCCTTGCCTTTCTTCCCTTCGATCCGTCGCTTTTGTTTCATGAGAATTTCGTGGCAATTAGGTCGCTGTTCAATGACGAGTCATTCAGACTGTTGCGGAACACTGAGCTCGTTAAGGAAGATTTAGAGAAGGACGGATAATACTCGAGTGCTGATGAGTATGTCTTGTGATTGCGAGGATTCATTTTATTATTAAAATGAGTGAAATGTACTGACGAGCTTCGACCTCTCATATCCCAGTAAATATCAATATTTGCTTTGAAATCTTTTTTTTTAATTTAGGGTTTGATCAAATATTAGGATTTATTTTTACAATAATTGGATAATTGCGCAACCAAGGTGAGACTCGATAATTTGTTGTTTCAAAATTGTAATCGTTAACAAAACTACATGGTATTATATTTTAAGAAAAGGATCGTAGATAGATGGAGCAATGAAAGGACAACTGAACAAACTAAATATTACTAAAACACTTATGTGGTTTATTTGTCGAAGAAATATAACATCAGAGAACCTCTAAAAAAATAATAAACGCACTATTTTTCCTGAATTATACAGGGTGCTCCAAAACGGATAGTATGTTTCAAAGGAAGGTAATATTACATAAAAAAATATACTGAAATAATTGAAGTCTAAACTTTTTTCCCACGAAGCTTTTTTCGAGAAACTTGACTACGAACGTCTGTAATAATCCTCAAAAGAATGAGTAATAAAATTAAATGTAAAATTGAAGGAGTACGGATAATAAAATAAATTTTACATATCTGACCGTGGAACAAAATAAAGCGAGTATAAGGACGAATTATTCAGAATCCGATCAGAGACAGAAACTATTATGAAGGGCATGATTACCATTGGTTAGTAATAGGCACAATTCTAAACATTCATTGTAATAATTAATAAATCCTTTCAAAATTCCAGTAAGTTTTGTTTCGTTTCATATACGATGCCAGAAATTCAGTTATTGTAATGTTATATTATCCTATATAATTACATAGTCGCAAAAGTCTACATGCACCCTGTAAGTTCGTTATATTTCCAAACGTCCTTCCTCTGTACTTGTTACGTCATAATTCTGTTGTATCTACACGTGTAGCTTTCAAGAAACTGCACTTGGTTAATAATAAGGTTGTCGAGAAGTTCAAACAGGATTAATTAGGAGAGTGTCGGTTGTCCGATGATATCTTGCCAGAGATATCAATAAATATTACAAGGGGAGGAGTGATTCCATAAAAAAAAAAGGAGAACGTTAGTCTTGAACGAAACAGGTGAACTCCGTGGAACGTTCGTACGTTTTATATGTATAGTGTGCGGGTATACCTGCATCATAGTGTGTAACATAAAATAAAAGGGCTGCATCCGCTGTAGGACGCATCAACCGGACAATAGGTTTCCTCGGTAGACGAAATTAGTGTTATTATTGGACCAAATGTCTGGGGCCACGTCGTGGGAAGAAACGTTTCTCGGCAGCCTCTTCTTCCTTTGACTCGCTGCTGCTTTTTCTTTTGCCCTCGCTTCTTCTTTCGGCGTTGCTTTCTTTTACAAAGGACATCAGGCGATCTGTGACTTCTTCCTGCAGGTTCTTATAGACAAGCAGATACTCGAAAGCTGTCCTACTGCTTTTGTAACTGAACCCATGAATTCCAAAACAGCGCGAGTCTCCTGTTTGACACTGTAAGAGTTATTCGTACGGCTGTTTCCAGCTCACTCGGATCTGACAATGTTCAAAAAATAAACATAAGGGAACTGTATGTATAAACAGTGTTCACAAGCAAAATCGAAAGGATTAATTGAGAATTAAAGAAGATGAGCAGCAAAAAATGTGTTTTTTAAAATGGATGATGAACTTGCGCCATTTTGGAATTCATACCCTAAATTGTATTTTCAAAAGTATCATAGTAGTCTACGCCAAATTCAAATAAAATTGGGAACAGGAACTCTTAATATGTACGTTAATTCTGTTACTTCTAAAAATGTAAGACAATTTACTTCTTATCAAATAATTTTTTTCAAACAGATTGCATCTCACATTTTTTGTATATTTTTCCAATCGATACTGCCATCCATAACTTTTAGATCACTTGTCATTTCTGTTGAAAGGACGATATTTAACCAGAATAATTACAAAATTCTCTAAAACTGAGGTGAAGTCAAAATTATATATTGACTTCATCAATCACTGGACTTCAACCTAATTGAAAAAATATAACATGAACTCGATCGAAAAATTACACCAAACCAACCCAAATTCAAAGTGTCGCTTATGGAGTCACTTGAAAGTTTTGAAATAATATTAAACAAAAACTATTCAGAAACTTACAACCAAAATTCTAATTTATAATTTCCTTTGCTATATCAAATATGAAATAAACCAGCACATCTTCGAAGCGTTCAATGATTTCATAAACATTTTCAGATTAATTTTCAATTTATTAAGTGACTCAACACTTATGGACAGGGGTGTATAATGTACACATTGTACATTTCAAGATGGAAAAACAGCAAGCGTAAGATTTCAATTTTAGAAATACAACATGACCGTGATATTAACCTCAATTCTAATAACCCGCACGCTATACGCGTGGCATACATGCCTCACGTCCACCTTAAAAAAAAAAGCAAAAAAAAGCAAAAAAAGCAAGAATCAGTCTTTGGAACGTCTTGCCACGGCGGGGACGTCGTACGGTTACGTTCGTCGAAATTCCGAAAAATCCTTCGGTATTTCTGTGCACGTGCAACCGATCGACGATACGCGTGAAAGGTTCTGCTGCATTTCAAAGCCGCGTGTATATACACGTATACGTGTAGTACAGCAGGTTTGCCGCGTAAAACAGGGACAGGCGATTCTAACAAAAGGGAGGTGAAAAAGAGACGGAGAGAAAAAGTGAGAGAAAACGCGGCACGCAACGCGGTAAATTGTATTCAGAGGCTCGACAGGAAGTAGGCGTTCGATGGAATTCGGCCAAGGTAGGAGCTGACCAAAGGTGGAAGTCGCCCATTACGATTACGTCGTTTCGTTTGGAAAAACAAACGTTGCCGCCACCGTTTCATCATAATTATCATCGACAACTACGAATCGGTAGATACCAGCCGCGAAACGGACGTTAAGCATCTAACGATGGGGTGACGTTCCGGTACGGAATCGTTCCTTCCGTCTTCTGTCGAAGAAACCAGGAATTAACGCTCGAACGAATGAATGGAAACGTTAAATAGAAAATTGAAGGTGCACGGGTCGTAAAATGAGTTTCAGTAGGTGAACGCGGTAGAAAATATGTAGGGTGCACGGAAGAATTATCCAGGCTCGGATCAAAGATAGAGACTATTTCGAAGGACATGGTTGCCATTGGTTGCTGGTATCATTTGGATCATTTGTTGTAATAATTAATCAAATATATTAACAGTCGAATATGTTGTTTTTTTTCGTGTTGTATACGATTCTGGAAATTCAATTACATATTTTAAAGGTTGTATTGTTACGTACGAGTAAATGTATATTCATAACAAAATGTAAATAAAATACGAATACAATACGAGACTAGAGATCTAGAGATGTGAGTTTTATATTGCAATGGAATGAAGCCATATCGAAACATTTGCAACAAAAGATGAATACTAGTAATAATACCTACTGCTCTGAAATGACATAAAATGATATCGACTTTTACGAGTACCACTTTGCAATATTGAGACTAAAATATCTCCTAAACCAATGGTTCTTTGACATAAATACCTTCACACTTTTTATAGGAAATAAAGAGCTGCATCGACTGATAAATTAAAAATTATATGATTCCATTTAAGAAAATTTATGTCATCTTCATATGACTTTTACGCGTCCATCTACAGAAAAACCAATTATACCAGATCATGTCACCCTCGAAACTATTTAGTTCCTCTCTGAACCATTTTTTCATACAACGGGTAGTTTATTCTATACATACGTATTACTCTATACATACGTATAAACACTTATATTCAAATGCATTAACCCTCTATAACGCCGTGTGATTTAACACCGTGTACAATTATATTCTACGACTTTGCTGTCACCAGTAAGTCTGTTCGTTTATTATTATATTTATTGATGTTTATGTACCGCGATACAAATTTTATCTTTATCATTTACCTGATGTAACGTTTTCGTCATACGTAAGAAAATTCCGGTTATGGAGGCTTAAACGATATTTGTCTGATCGGTGGTGAACGGATACGTTCCATGTCTGTGCGTTAATATAAATCTGTCTTCAGCGTTCAAAAACTGGATGTCGGTAGTCGAGTGTTAATCGAAAAATGTTCGCAGTTGGGAGATCGGGGGGCGTCCGTCACGCCGGCTAGCGTATGCAGCAAACACGCGGTGCAACGATCTCGAGCATATTTACCGAGATCGTCGAATCATAAGGGAAGCGAAGACGTGGAACGAGGAACGGCCGCGACAAGCTGTTAATTATTAAGAAAATCGATATGCCGGCCGTCACGATCCCGGCCGGCCCACGAAAAAGGAAAGGTACACACGGTGAAATCGTGCAAAAGGGCCGAGTGGATGCACGTGACGTGAGAGCAATCAATCATTCCCGGGGATTTAAAGACTATCGGAGAGGGAACGAAGAGGCGAGCGAGTAAATGGACGTGCGTGGCTGTTAAGAAATTCTCGATGATGAAATACTCGCACGAGAGGGAACGGGATCGAAGCAGACACTCGGTTGATTCTATGATTACCGAATATACACCAACGGCCGAAAGTTTCAGATCACGCAGACGTTTAATTTATACAGGGTCCGGCCATGATCCTGGCAGAGCCATAGAGGGGTGATTCTTCATATAAAAATGGAAAAAAATCACGCACGACACGATTTGTCTTCGACTAGATCAATTTCGAATGTTTGCTGAATACACATGTACTTTCGGCTACGGCACGATTTATTGAATGACGTTTCAGATAGTAACTGTTCACAGTGCGAATTTTGATCACCCGGAGGTAGTTTAAATTAAACTATTGGATTGATCGAAAAGTCTGTAGCGGCATTTATTGAAAACTTTAAGGTAAAATTTTGGTATGTAGTTTGTATTTTATTAAATAGTTAAATAGATTCTATTTTTAAATAATTGTTCATCTCTTCGAACGAAGAATTGCTCCAAAAAGTTGTATAAGGAAAAGAAAATGCCCAGAATCGATTTAAATCATAAAGCACCTGAATAATATTAACAGTGACACGAGGTACTACATAAACTTCGTTTGGAACACGCAACAGAAAACACTGGAGATCGCTGAGCCGTAACAGGGACCTGTTATTCTTCTTTGTACGTAACCCAGCATCGATTGCTATGATCATTTGTCCGGAGGCCCTAGAATGTTAGGTGGGTTTTGAACCACCATGTGTCAACAGCCACGCGGAAGCATCTTACAATTACCGTAGACCGTGACCAGCGTAGATTAACCCATAGACGCACACTTTTTTTTCTAGATCGGCCTCAGACACACACTTTTTTTTTAAATGTTCCTTTGATGCTACAAAATGAATGCTATTGCCGTCATTTGCCAGCACATCGACAAAAATCTGACAGCTATAGCCATTATTTGCGGCAATGGGTTAACTTCGGCGTCAGGGGAGTGCCGCTGTTTCCTACGTGGCAGCGCCTCGAACTTGAACCTGTAAAGAAACAGTATAAAAAGTGGATGTTCGGTGAATACAATTGTATTATCGAATGCTTCCCAACTCGACAGTCCCTCGAAGAGTCCTCCTTCGGACGCGTGCAACCGTTTATAAGTTCTTTTGTTTACAAGCTAAACCCCACCTCGACTCGTATCTGAGAAAGACCAGTGGCCTCTGCCTCCCGAATTCTCAGAACCGTCGGCCTAATATCCAAGATTTCTTACAAACCTCTCGCATAAATAAACAACAATCGAAAGACGAGCTCTATTATCCCCTGGTCTTCGAGTGATGATGAAGCTACGCAGCTGTGTTGGATTCCCAGTCATGGAAACGAGTATACCACTGTTAAAATTGAAAAAGAGGTTTATTCCACGGTTTATTACACAAGAATCTGACTGAATTCGCAAATTCACAGGCAGATACATAGTATCTTAGGGAAAGGGAAGTGGTAGGATGATCAGCGTTGACGATCTCGGCCCTTGATGACTAAGGGTAGCGTTCGTTCGAAGACAGTGTTCAATTTGGAAAGTTTCGCGCAAATAAATTTATTCAGTGTAGGCGATGAGCTGGGAATAGTCATAGATAAAAGTGGTTGGTCATCCAACAGCTGCAATGCTCCCAAAACATTAGAGTACACATTCTATTGAAAACTGTGTACACCTGGAAGCCTCAGCCAGCAATCCCTGGGCATTGTATCCTGCTACCTTGCCCAAAATACTTTCGTGAGTGACTGTAAATGCCGTCCAAATTTTCGACTCTCCCGTTTATAACACCCTGTGCGTATTTTCTCCTTCCTCTGGCGGTTTTAATCGCGCGTCGTGTCGACTATCGTAATTTCCAGGCGACTCGCAGAAACAGAAAAGAGCGGAGCGTCGGTTGCGTGCACGTACGCACATGTGCGGCTTCTCGTGCATTGTGTTAATATCTCGTTGTCAACGATGACTGGCTGGCGGGGCTAGACTGATATACTGCCGACACACCCGTCACATTGCGATACGGGAGATACAGCCTCGCGAAGCCGTGCCTGCGAAACGTGTTCCAACGATACGTTTTTTCGCCGTTTGTGTGTCCGCCTCGCGCTGCACGGACTCCAGGAAGGGCGTCATAAGTCGTGGATAATTTCCTCCTGGCCCCTGACCGCTTCTTCTATCACGCCTCTCGCTACGGGAGGAATAGAAGAAGCGAGAAACGGACAGGGGGAATGGATTGGAAGTTACAGGTGCGAAGGGAGCCGGGGAGACGTTAATAAGAAGGTCGAAACTTTAATAAGAAGAATAGGAGAAAATCGTTTGCAATTTATGATGGCCTCCAGGAGACAACGTTGAAGAGTGATGATAAAGTGCTGCTGACAAGAGACGCAGTTGGGTGGGATTCTTTCTGGCAGAACGGTAACCGGTCTGAAAATACTAATGCTGCAAGAGGTCTTCACGTTTTTATGAAGAACGTTGAATTACAAAGCAACTGCATCGATTTTGGCAGGTGAAAGAAATTCAAAACAGCTCGGCCTCATGCTCCATCAGTCAGCTACTGTATGAACAACCATTTCGTGGGTAATGTTGCTGGTGTTAGTAACGGTCCATTTATCGTAAAGCTTCCTACGAAAGACAAAACATTATATTCGTTAGGCGATTCGTGAACTGTCGCGTTACGTCACTTTTATATCGCAGAGAAATGTCTTTCTCGCGATGCTAATTTAAAACAATACGTCAGGCTCGTGCGTATCTTTCACTGGTTCATGTGTAATTTATGGACAATTTATTAAGAAACGTATACATAGATTTTTTGCTACTATTTTATTTTTTACACATATCCACAGTTTTAATAAGTACTAGAAGCACACAGTGACGGAATAAAATAGCAAAAATAAAAAGAATGAAATAAGATTAACTGCTCAAGCAACTTTTTGGAATTGAAACCTACACCAAGTTTAGAAGTGAACGCAACATTACCTACCTTAGGAACCAGGGTGATTCTAATGAAATTAGGTACTTTGCAATATGTATTTAAGAATATAAATGATTTTCAATCATTCCCAAACATTGATATTTTTATTTTGTCCGCGTAAATTCATCAAATTGGCCACTGTGCAACGGCTCCCCCTATTGTAATTCATGTATAAAGTGCAATTTGTATTTGAGGTTTTATTGTGCAATCATTAGTTCATTACAAACGATGCTGACAGAAAAAAATACAGTATCTTTGTACAATATTGCACTATGAATCGCATATTGAGTGAATATTGCAAATTTTTCTGTATATGCTGACTTGCATGATCAGGCACCGCAAATCAGAATTATTTGCATTCGTGACCAGTGATAATTCTTCTTCGAAGCCTCGTGAAAAAGGAACTATAAAGTACATGAATTATTGCAGTTTCTATTGTTGTTAGGGAAACTTGCTTAGATTATTCGATCGCGTGTATTTCGATTCTTCAGCGTGAAATTGTAATTTTGCATTCACTGGCACAGAACAGCGAGCTGAGTTAACGTTGAATCACCAGCTTTTTATTGTCCATGAATCAGGAAGTTTGCCCGACTTTCTTCTGACAATCACTACTAAAAAGAACCTACTAGTTATTGCGTTCATTTTGTATAGTAAAGTTTCACTGACTCATTTATTTAATAGTTTCATAATGCGCTTCCCTTGGATTTCATTCATTCGTAATACAGTAGAACCTCGATTATCCAAACAGCGGTCATCCTATGGTAGTTACAAACTACAATTATCATTAGTGACACTGTGCAGTTAATTTTATACCACAGCATATTTTATATTCTAAAAGAAAATTATCACATTTACCTGAAACGTATGTAAATTGTGAGTAATCTTATTATTAACTTCACTTCGGATAATCGAGGTTCTACTGTAATTTTATTCCGTAACAGAATGTCTAAAACTAATAAAATAGAACATAAAATAATAGAATTCCTGTTAGTACTGAAAATTCAATGTTCTAAGTTATTTGTAAAAAGAGCTACTAAGTATAATCCACTCTAATAAATTCACACTGTGTACCATTTTAAACAATAATAATTTGTTTCTTAAAAGTAGAAATCGCTATTCTTTGTCATCGATTCATTTTTATAATGCAATTTAATTTTCACTGTGCTATCTGTTTTTCGTATTTCCTAATGACCACGAATAATTCACAGACTATGTGCTATTCTAAACTATAATAATTTGTTTCTTAAAACTAGAAATCGCGATTCTTTGTCATCCATTCATTTTTATAACGCAATTTAATTTTCACTGTACTATCCGTTTTTCGTATTTTCCAACGACCACGAATAATTCATCTTCATTCGACTTACCCCGACGAAAGTGTCACCGTTTAGTGTGATTCGCGTATCACGAAAATTATTAACGCCACAGTTTCACGTTATCGCCCGGTGCCGAGCGATAATTAGAACGATAACGGTAATCAGCGGGGCCAGCGTTAGCAAGAAATCACGAAGTCCGGTCGGGTGCGCATTTATCGAAACAGCGGATGAACCCGAAACTGTTGGGGACGGTTTTTGAAACAAGAAGTGCACGTTATATCTGCGTTTCGGGGCCGCATGTCTGTTCAAACGAAATACCGTGCACGTGCACGGTTCCGGTTTTATGATTACGTTGAACGCAGCAAGATTTTCCAAGTGATTATTAACCTGATCGTTGTCACGCTCTGCTCTATTTTATACAAGCCGCAACGAATGACGTATTTCAGTACGAATTGTCAAATCAAAAATCGACAATAATTCAGTAAGATATAGGAGAACGTCTACGGCTATTGAACGCTGCATAGGGTGTGATCGAAATCGTGGTACAACTGACGTGTAAGTGATTCGCAGTCTAAAAAGAAGTCGAAAGAGAAGAATAGAATTTTTCATCACAAGGGTTCGTTTTCAAGGTAATTGGCTTTGAATATTTTTCGAATATGTGTGCGCTTAATTATTAATTACTACGTATGAGATCACGTTACAGGCATAGTTTATTCGAGGGGCAATCGAAATCGTTTGTAATTGAGGAATTATACTATACAGGCATTCGAAGAAGTGAAAATTCGAAACACGTTACTACTATAAATGCCTTGACGTGTACGGGTTCCAACGATTAGGGCAAGATTTTACAGAACTTATAAATTTATCAAATCATCGTATTGTCAATGTTTATAAACATGCACAGCATTATAATGAGGGGATTTTATAAAAGAATATGGTGTCCAGTCAGCTGAATATGCACGAAATATGTACTACACAATATGCAAAGAACATGCACTATGCAAAGCATACACACATTAAAAATAGAAAATATATTTTTGGAACCGTCTAATGACAAACTGTCTGCGCCGCTCCCATTTCTTTGCCTATTTTCTATCAAAATATGCATTTGCATAAACATTTCCAGTCTAGTTAGTGGTGATAAATGTGCTCATTTATTTTTTTTCAAATGAATGAAGTTACTTACGCGTGACAGCAGCCATCGAAGCGTCACGTTGGTTGAATGTAAATTTTCCTTTGAACGTCGCCGTGCTTCGCGTATCGTGCATCGTTTTTTTTTCAGGCTGTAGCATATTTCCCGATCACCCGGTACATGGAACGAGCGGAATACGCTCAATTCGAAAGTGATTGTGTTCCCTCGTGCGGGCCGCTGTAAATAGCGACCTTGGTTCTCCATGCTACAAACTTCAAGGCTACTGCAATCGGGTTGCACGAGTGGGTGGCTGTAAACGACGTCGCGGGAGGGGAGATAAGGGTGCATTCACATCGTCTGCCACAGACGCACGCGTCCCCCTTATCTACAATCTCCCGTATCAGCGTTTATCTGCAATCGACTTCGGTCAACACACCGCGTGCTTCGTACGCTGCGTTTCCTCCGCGTACGTGCGAACTTTTACATATTTAGAATAAATATCCTTCTCGTAGCAAAGTGAAAATTGGAAAATATGAATACATCGAATGGAGGGGTGTCCGACATTTACGTTGTGCAAGAGTCTTGGACCGCTTGGAATAAAAGATTTTGTTACATTCAAGTAACTTCTTGGCATAACTCTTATGAGGATTACTGGTAACTCAAATTTGAGTTATTTAAGTAAATGTTCTACAGTTTCGAGTAGCTTTGATATTGTAATAATAATGTTAGGTAACAATTATACGATCGAGTACAGAATGATTCGATTAAAAACAAATATTCTCCGCGTAAAAGAAAGCTGAAAATATGCTGTAACAAATAAATCAGACTATTCCAGGCAGCGCTGTTAAGCGAAAATAAAATAAAAATTCCTGAATACAGGGGACAATTTAAATTACATAATTGTTACTCCGGCGAGGCCGCGCAGAAAAAAGCTCGTGACAGTTTTCCCATCGTTTAACGCGAGACTAATGGGAGCAGAAAATCGAATAAAGGCGGACGTGCTGCCGTCACGTCGCGGCGAATTAACGAACATATTCGACGTGTCTTTGACGTTCGATCGGCGACGCCTGGAAGAAAACGCGTTCGATCCGCTCCATCACCTCGAGGATCGCCGCTGACCGGAAGACCGCGGCCAGGCCGATGGGCCCGGGATGGCTTATTTGCAGACTATTATAATTGAAGTCTCTCCGCGTAGACGGGGAATATTCCCGGAGTCCGGGCCGCATGAAATGGCTGCGGTTCAAAATACATGCACCGAGGCTGCGATCGGTCGCGTTCATTTTTGCGGTCTTGACTCACGTCAATCAGTCGACGATCCACGCGAAACCGCACGCAATCTCCGCCGGTGTAGGCCAGCATTTGGTCGATGCACACGGCCATAACGCGTGTGGATAGCTTGCTCGTGGAATGCGGTGCACGTGTGTGGACACCTTGGCCAGGCACACCGCTGAACTAGCCTCAGAACGCTTTCACACTGCCGATTTCTGCTGAGAATCGGCGACCGCGACCGGAATCTCTGCTTCACGGGATGTGGAGGCGAGCAAAAATTCTAATGTTTGACGTGCATAAACTGACTGTGAAATATTTGCTGTTTCTGGCCAGCCGGTTTTATTAACGCGCTGACTACCGCAGTGGAAACTCCCGCACCTGGTCAGACACGCTAGCTGTAATATTTAATTTAATTTTTTTCAGTGTACGGGAAAATCCCCTTTTGTACAATAATTGAAAGTGTAGAGACAGGTAGAATACATAATACATGAAAAAGACTGTTACAGCATAGACTAACAACTCATTTCAGACATATTACAGTAACAGTGAAACGCTAAGTTAAAGCAGTTAACTGTTTCTGAAAGCATCAAGAGAGCCGGGAAAAAAGTTCAATTTAACACTGAAACTACTGGCTAAATTACAAATTCTAAGTAGTGGATCTAAATGCCCAAATCTGGAGGTGTAGGTGGGTGAACGAAATAGTTGGGCATGTCTGAAGTGATGCGTAGGAGCATTGAAGTTCAACAAGTGAAGAAGGCTAGGATTGTTACAGTAGTTATTAATGATTTTAAAAAGAAAAAGCAAGTATGTCAATACAATGTCAAAACTGTCATTAACACGTTCGCTACCATGGTCCATTCGAGAAAAACGTCCACCACAGACCGCGCTCTATTTTTATCAATTATCTCTGTCACATATGTGTGACGTCGAGCTCTCAAAACAGAATTGACGCGTCACACATATGTGACGCTGGTAGCGAACGTGTTAACCTGATAACCGGTTCGTTCTTTGATTAGGAGTGCCTATTGTTTGTAGTTAAAAACGAACAAATATGAGGTAAATTGTTTTGTCCAGCACAGGGACACTTTCAGATGACACGTTAAACCGTCTTTGATCGACTGGTTTAAATATTTGCCAGCAAATAGTGTGAGAACAATTAACAGGCGCCTTGCTTATGGCGGAGCAATTTTCATAGGACGAGTTAACTCGTCTTCCCCAGTTAACAAGTTGAAAATGAGTTTAATCAGTGAAATTGGATAAGATGATTCTTTTATCTGTAGTCGTGGAAGATTAGGCGCGGACTGATACTTCGAAACTCCCGTCACCCTTTAACTGTTTTTATTTGGTTTATCTCTATTCTCAATTAATTCAGTGCACCTGTGTAGCACAATTATAATTTCGTATAATTTCCTCCGTCGTCATATTTCCCTTTTCACATTATTTCAAACTGCTTTGTTTGTATTTTGACCCGCAGACTTACCTACCCATGCCATTACATAAACATTATCTTAATTGAAGTTGTCACGGTTATGAATGTTCTATGGTCAGAAAATGTTTCTTGAAGGTTCTTGATCCGAGGAAATACTTTGATGATCCATATTTCTTCCCCGCCTGTCTTTAATTCGAATGGCACTTTTTTCGCGCCACAAAATGTGGGCAGTATCGAAGCAGTCCATGCGAATCTGTTCGATCTGTTTCCTTTTTTCTTTCTCTCCCTCTATCTCACGTCCATTGTCTCCCCCTCTCTCTCGGTCTCAGTATTAAGTAAGAAATTGCAACGGGGACTAGGATTATTACGCGCTGGAAACAAGCTGGTTACCGAGGAGAGCTGCTTACCGAGGCAGCGTGATTGTTCAGGCGAACCACAACGAAACGATGCGAGATTGAGTTATAGATCTGCTTGCCAATAGCTGGCGAAGATCGTGCCCGGTTCGAGTGGTACTTTCGAGCGGAATGATGTTACGGAAGAGGACCGAGGTAATCCGGTTTAAGAAGAGCACCAAGAGTACAGGGCGCAGGTGTAGCCAGCGAGGATTTGCTGTTTCGACGCCTCGCGTTTTGCCAGCTTCGTATTATTGTGTACCTTGGAATCACGGAGTTATTATTTAGTTGCGAGTGTGAACTCGAGCTATTAACGCGGAAGAAGATAAGGTAAAACGTACGAGCAGAATTGTAGGGAAATCGTTTTCTTGTTTCGTTTATATTTTTAACGTATAGACCATTTAGAATGTAGAGTTAAGGTTTTATTTCAAGTTTATGAGGAGTAGCTGCAATAATTAGACTATTGGTACATTTTGAAGTTGAAGACATTATGTAGGTAAAATTTTGAAAAGGTCGATGTCTTGTTTCGTTAATATTTTTAAAGTAGAAACCATTTAGAATATAGTTTAATGGTTTAATTTCAACAGTTGGACTATTGGAAGTCAAGAATCGGGCGGCGTAACGAAACAATGAAGTGCAACGTGCTCTCTTGTGTGCTGCTAATTGCTGTGTGTATGTACTTGCGTGAGAGAAAAAAGAATCACGCATAGTAGACTACACATTCAATTATAATTGTTAGCCACAATTAAAATATTTACGGAATAATTCTGCTATTAATACAGTTGAAAATTCCACATAATTTAAACATAATAATTCAAGCATCAAGACTCAAGAGGCAATCAGAAAATGATATTCCTTCACAATGTCAAGCAACAGTGGAATTAGACGGTCAGTTCTAACAAAAGTTTTTGTCGAAATTGTTTGCTGCTCATTCGTTTATTACTTTGCCTGGATGCACATCATTTGTGTAGGATATAATCATTTATTAAGGATGTTTCAAATCCTCCAAATAGACAGTTCTCTCCAGCATTTCAGCGATTTTCGAAGATAATAATGCGGTAAAGCATACTGCTCGACTAGATGCATGCACTATCTATGTTTCTATTACAATTTACTGTTATACCGGTTTTTAAACTTTGTTTTTTTTTCATCTTGTACCACCCTATTCGTACGCTAAGCGGTCGAGATCACTGTGCGTCGTAGTTGGGACGTAACAGGACATCATCTTGGCTTATTTAAATTCTTATCAAATTATAATACACGAACAGAAGACGAAACGGAGTTTTTACAATATACATGTATACAATCTTAATACTACGACTGTATTGTACGAGAAATATTTTTGGAACAGCTAGAACCGACGTAGGAATAGCCGTAACGAATTGCGACGTCGAGTCAGACTCAACGTAGGGTTGCAAAGGGTTAAGAAATAACGAACTGTAAACACTTGAACCAGACACACTGTATACAAGGAAAAAGGAGAAGAAGAAGAAAAGTTTGTTGGCATGCAGCAGGGGACGGCCACGAAGACGGAAGAATTGCAGCAGGAAATTGGTGATATGTAATAACCCGTACTCAAGGCGGACGCGTATCGTCAAACGGAAGCCGGCTGCAGACGGAAACGACGACGACGACGACGACGTCGTCATCGTCATCGTACCGTAATCGCGAGTGTAACTGGCAATTATCGTTTGTTTCAAGCGGCTAACCGGCGGTGCTCTTGCTACTCGAGTATCAGTATTCGGCCGACTTCATAATGGCCTGGCTGACGTTTTCAGGCCGTAAATCGCGGCTGAGGCATTGGGCAAGGCGGGAACTAATCGAGCAGCCCCCTTTCTTCGTCCACTGGACACCCGTACGATATTCCCATTACGTTTCGTTTCATTGCGGCTTCCCCTCTATCAATTAATTCGAATCTCTGAAATCGTGACTATAAATTACGAAAATTGGAATGTAGTGAAACCCCTCTATCCGCGGTTGACTGCGGCTCGAAAAAATTACACAGAAACTTCCAGAGATACGGTGAACGATCTGTAATGAACTGGCGATCGCACAGGTTAATATTCAGACTAGCAAGTTTTGTCGAAGAGGTTTTATTGTAAACTTGTTCAAGTTCGTTCTGACAGAGCTACTGTAATACTGAGCTGACGCGACACATTGAACTCTTACAACGTGGTTACCTAGGTTTTTAAAGGGATTTCTGATTGATGCAGAGTTTTTTGAAATAGGGAAAAAACACAGGAAAGGGCCAAAACAAATGAGTCACAGGTTGACGCGCGGAGAAGGTTTGCGATGTGAAAAAATGTTGGAGTATGATTCAGTTGGTTTTAGATAAAGTATTAGTCAGTAATTGTAAAGAAATTGCCCCATTTAATGAGCAATGATTACAGCTAATGATAAGCGATTCGAACCATTTCCTACGCCAACTATATTTTCGAAATGATCGTTTTACGTGATCTTCATGATTAACCTCGATTTTTTCTTTTGCATTTTTTAGGTGCCGGTGAATCATTCGTTTCGATCAATTAGTTAATTTTGCGTCAGAGGTTCACTTATTTAGAGATTGGGGCTCTGAACTCAGTATCAACATCAATGAACAGAACTATAGTTGACCGCGTTGCCAGGTTTCCCTGTTCTGATGTTATAAAAGATTGAGCTTGCACCCGCATAGCTGTGACCGGAAACAAAATTTATTGCGTTTGCTAAATATGTCTAGGTCCTCGAAATACGTTTAAACGAACAGTCCGTACGTTTGCATTCGCGACTCGGACGTAACCGTAGATTCAATTGTACTCCAATTATAATGGAATTAGGGTCGCGCGGTGTGTTGTAATTATTCGTGTGAATAGCGTGCAACATGTGTTTCTTGCGGTCACAACGAGCGATCGGCTTGTGCAAGCGGTGTTAGTTTCCTGCCAAGAGACTTTTATTCGGGACGGCGCGTAATACTGAATTTCTTCTCGATTCTTCTGATTGGACTCTCGTTATTAACCTTACCAGTGCTATAGACCAATACACACCATCCGTCAAAAGTTTGGAACCGTTTGTAGCATATTTAGAACGTGTTGTACTAATACAACTAATACATATACGATTGAGTATCTAAACATTTTCTTTCTCTGAGATTTACAATCAAAACACACCCTGAAGACCTAGTAAAATAAATTTACAACGCGAAGCACATACCTCAGACCGATAGACCTTACCAATAAAGACGTTGTCTGAACGGAGGTACCGTCTTCGAGCTAACTTCTACAAATATAATAATTTACCTAATGTCTATACTGACAAATTGTAAAGTATATAAGGAAGATATATAAAAAAAGCAATCAAAACAGCAATGTATGTCGTGTCTGATTAGGAACGGTTGCTTCCACTGTGCCAGCCAACGTGTTAATAATGAATTGAATTAACCAAAAAAATGTGTGCATACGATGAATTAATATCGTTCAGAAGGAAATATACAATACCGTTCCTACGATAGAACATTCGGACAGTCGACTATTTGAATAACAGAATCTTCGGATACTAGCTATTCTACTCTGTTTTACAACTGTTAAATAACCAAAAAATCGATTTCTCCCGGTGCAAATGACACCGTTTTTCGAGCATCAGTTCGACGTTGTATCCCATTTCATGATGGAAGCTCGCGAGCAGCTATTCAAATGCAGCTCGTAGCTCTCGCCTAATTTCTTCACGGCAGCGACACCGATGATACCTCCCGCAGTATAATAATATATTCCTCCTTTGTCTCCACGGCCTCTCGTCCGTCCCGTAGAACTCCTCTTTGTTTCTTTGTTCTTACGGGACAATATAAGTCCGTGCACAATAAATTTGCTTCGCCCGACGCCTCGTTCTTTGCCTTCTCCTCCCTTCTCCCCCTCTCTCTCTCTCTCTGCTCGCGAGCCTTTTCTGCGAGATCTCCTCGCGAGATGCACCGAGGGGTGCAGTTGATAAGACGGGTTTTCATTAAGCGGCTACCGGAAAAAGCGAGCTTCACCGTTTCTAATAACGCCGGAAAAAAACGTGGAACCACGACTGGCCACGCGATACGTGCAATTAATTCGACGTTGCATCGCGAATACCCGCTGCACGGCTATGCATATTTAATCACGAGCACGTCATAGTAATTACAGCTCATTCGTACGATTGATGCTGATGCTGCTTTTCGGATGTACTGGATCCTCTTGTTTGGACTCCAGATTCCTTTGATACGGCAACGACATGGGTGGTTTTGTTGCTCCACGCAACGAATGCGAACGAGTGTCTATTAGAATCACTGCAATCATGGGTTTATGATACGACCGTCAGGGTGCTGCTGTTTTTTAATAACATGTGCGAGCCGGAGACGCGAGGTAAACCTGTTCAACTTGCAGGGGACATCACCTAATTGACACGTACCGATTTTAATGGAATTTTGATGTAATATAGAACTCGATAAAGAAATTTGATACGTGTCTTTCTTATCAGTAAACGTTCACGTTGAAGGGGTGAAAACAGCCCTGAAAGTTGCGGTTGAAAAGTATATTTTATTGAATATTTTGGGAACCATTAGATGTAGATAAAAATTCAAAATGTAAATTGTGTCTTTTTAAGCGACGATTTTCACCGTATAAGCAGATTTTCGAAAGATTTATTTGTTTGGAAAATATATTAAAAATTAACGTGTTTTTGCAAAGTTTTTGTATAAAACGTTGAACTGTTTTCATCAAAATTTGTATACGTAAACTACAGATCCAGACAAAAATATGGATAAATTAGAATTTTTAGTATCACCGTCACTGTAGATATTATTACGTTGCGAATTATACTCGCCGACTCTCTACGGATATACAATTAGTTTTAATTTAAATTTATATGACGTTCTGATAATTAAATTACATTACATATTGTTAATGGTTTTTTGAATGATGAAAATTAATTTTTATTTTTTGCCTACACATAACGGTTGCTAGGATACTCCAAAATCCTCAGTTTAACATGTGCGATTCTGAGCATAAAAGGAAAAACCACTCTTGGACCCAGAATTCTCGCAACCATCCTCTTGATCAAATTGTCATTTTTGGCATAGTGGGCGGAAATTGCAAAAAAAATCGACGCAGGACGTGAATTGTGATATGAGAAGCTACTACCCTCCAAGCGTTAGGACACTGATTCAGTCAAATCAATCGCACCTCCTTAAATCAGTTTTGCATTTAAGCAGGCTCAAATCAGAGACGCACAGAGACAGCTAGAAATAACTCACACAAGATACAGTATGTAACCAATCAGAGTTTCAAAATAAATCGCATAAACCACACATCGAGTCAGCTCATATCATGCAATAATCAACGCCAACCCGACATCCTTCCTCCACGAAGAATCGCGGGAAGTGCGTCAACAGTGTATTAAACACATTGTCAACCGGACGATTTAAACCGTACTATAGTAGAGATATTTATATTAGACTGTTTAACGTTACAATTTCACCTACAAATTGACTTTCCACTGTTTAGCGTTATTTTCAGGTTTTGTTACATCTTCAGTGCCCTATTCGTTTTCATTTCTTTATGCATATGTTCACTGTGTCATTCTCAAAATCAGAAAAGGAAACTATAGCGTAGAAAAGAAAATGATCTTGAGAGGGCTAACGTGTCTGTACTGTTGGCGTTAGGCGCAGCGCATTCAACGGTAGCCTAACTCAGAAACGCTGCGTAACTTCAAGTATTATTTCTATAGTATAGTGATTATACAGAAAGCAACAAAGAAAGTTTATGTACACATATGTTCGACATGACCTTGTCTTGAGATGCAGCTTGTTTTATGTTTCCCTCAAGGAATGCTCAAAATTTCATCCACGAATTTCTGGACGTTCGATCAGTTCACACACCAGATGTATTTTCACTTTAAACATCTATTCTCAACTATCGTGTTGACAACAGCCTCGAATGCGTGTTTGTCGGACTCACGCATAATCGAATTTGAATATTTATGCTTTTTCTTTAGTGTCGAAACGCCAAAATTAAATTTATATCGATGCAACACCCTGTGCACGCATATGTTTTTCTTCTCCTGTCTGGCCACTGTCATCGGCACGGCCTCCTGATAAGAATTATCGCTGTCAGCGAAACGTAGACGAAGATAAAAAACGTATTCGGTGCAATCGGTGAACACCACATTCACACATTCCTCTTGTCACATAATGTGCATTATATCCAGAATTCTCTATTAAAATCTCAGACGCAATACTTCAGAGACCGAGAACGAGAGTTACTCCTCTTAACTCGGTGACCGTGCGGAGGGGTGACATACCCCATAATTTAAAAAAATAATATTACTTTCTTACTAACAATAAGCACGCTAGATGCTGCTGGTTTTCAGTACCTACCTTCTACACCACGCTCTTTTGTTTCAGCGAGTGTTTACTTTTGTGCAGTTACGATTATGAAAGAAATGAAACTTGCTTCGAGAAGGGGATGGTTAATACTACTTAACACATACTATTATTAATATACAAGTTTAAGTTCTCCAAATTTTTCGTTATTATTAATATAAGTATTTCTGGTATTAGAAAAATCACTTTTCTAAATATCGTTCAGTAACGTATTTGTAGGTAGTAAATTTAAGTTTAAGAAACTACATATTATTTGATTGTCCTTAAAATATCAACATCTTTATTTTTCCACTACATTTTAGAATAAAAATTTCTGATTATTTTGTGCATATATTAATTGAATACGAATGAAAGAAGTCGTATTTGATATTATATTAAAAGATTATATATACAGAATTTAAATTTTTAAAATAGTTGATTGAGGTATGTGACAGCCCCCTACACACGTTATGTTACGTTCTTCCACCACACAGTCTCCGAGTGAACACTTTCTCTGTCACTTGTGCGTGACGCGATGACTCTCCCGAGAGTGTTTTTCTAATACAAGGAGCAAAATCTTCATCACGAGTGTGACTCGTTGTTATAATACAAGGGGTTAATATGATAATTTATAAAATTTACTCAGCTCCTATTTTCAAGCTCCCGCATGTTTGAAATGTTTCGTCGGACAATGGCACCGACAAAAAAAACGTCATCGGATTTATTAGCAGACAGTCACGTGCGGTGAATGCGTCTATTTATCGCGCGGCGTTATCACCGCAGCTGCCGTCCTGCTATCGCCACAATGCCGAAATGCACACGACTCGCAGACTTTTTGGGCGTGACCGCCAGGATTCCGTGAATTTCATTGGAACGAACATCGTACTTCGCGTTCGGTATACGAAGGAGTAATAGCCTAATGCAAACCCAGGCAGTGTCACCTCGCTCGTAAAATCTTTTACTCTTGTGTTTTTTAGTGCTTAGTTAATCACCTTTACCCCGCGTATGCACAGAGGACGATGCTCATGCTTGTTGCCATTTTATGGCACGCTTTAGCGTCACCGATGTCACTTTGCATGTAAATTTGTTAGAGACAGAATATAAAGCAAGGTGTCCCTATGAGAAAAAAACTGACAATAATGACTAATAAATTAACTTACTTTATGATCAATTAATAACGTGTAGAATAATTTGTATTTGGAATTTTCTGTGATTTTTAGTCGCTGGGATAAGAAGCTTTTGTGTATTATAAATTAAACTGCGATGCTGCGTTTTTTTGTGCACATATCTGCGGTTAACATATTTAATTTGAATATACGGAGTATAGTTGAGTAATTTATTACTGTGAATAGATTCGTGTCGTTATAACTTTCTCAGATTTAGAATTCTTTATTTCTTATAAAAGGTTACAGTATGAATGTTAATTAAATTATAATATTGAAGTACTGAATAGTAAATTATAATTGGATTACGTTAGAATAAGAATTTTTTAGATTCAACGTATACAGACGGACAAGTCTGTGATAATTTCAGCAAAATTCTATGTTGCAAAGTTATTGTCGTTGAATCAAACATATACTACTTTGCATGTACTACCACCTCATGATCTTGTCATTCCCGTACTAATAGCAAACGTTTTACATTTTCCGTGAAATATATGTTTATTATAATTTTTTAACGAAGCGTTTTAGTAGCACGTTTATATAAAATAATTGGTCTTATTTTTAGATATAGAATATTTTGAGAAAATTCCGTGTCAACAAAGATGTATATTAACTTATAATTGCGTAAGAATTACAAGTGTTTTAAACCATATCAGCCGTGTACTCTGTGAAAGAATGTGTATGTTGCGAAAAATGATCCAGAAGTCTTTGAAATCGTCTGTATATGATGTTTTATAGTTTTTGTGTGTTTTTTTATTATACTCTTGTTGTGTATGACGCGGGTGAAGTCTACTTCCATTAATGTGTCCGTGTTCTGGGCGTGTCCACTGCGACGAGGATGGGAAATTGTTTATAAAATTTGCAGGACATGTAACGTTATTGTTTGGGGTCAACCTTGCCCCCTTCGGTTGGGCCTATCGCACGCGGTATCCAGGTGTGCGGCTCCTCCAGCAAGGCGCTCATAAAACAATGTAGATGTGAATAGCTAATTTTTACGACCTGGCATCATTATTCAAAGAAACCCCTGGCACAGTTTGATCCCTCGGTTCGAGGAAACCCTGGGACGAAACAATGTCTAAAAAAAGCAATTTCTGAAACCATGACTGGAACGTTTCCGCATGATTACACGTGCGTTGCTGAAGGCATATCTCCTTTTACGAGGATCTTACGTCGCGTCTCCGGACACGATTTACGAATCTTTCAACGATTCGAGCACGCAATCGTTAAGCGCCGTACCAGCTCGTTTGTTCGTCCGCGTCGAATAATAATCGGAAATCGACGGTAACCCAGACGGTCGTAGCACATTCTGACACGGGGTCATAGCACGTCGGTGGTAGGTATTACGTCTGATTGTGAGCACAATGGCGGTAATATCTCGTGATTTAGTGGCGGGTGCGGCTAGATAGCCAAGACCGGCGTTCCATTACGAGTCCTCCTCGTTCGAACACCTCTTCTCTATCTCCGACTCTCTATCTTTCCCGCGACCGAAGAAGAGCAAGAAAAAATGTACTGGCAATAAAACGAACGTATCTCTCGCGAGCACGGCGTAAATACGCGATCCACCACCGCGAATTCGACGAGGACGCTGCACCCTCGCTCCTCGACGTCGTCGACATTCCAGGTTTCATCACTTCGTGGTTACAAGCTGTCGAGAAAGTTTCCAAACATTTCTGTGAACGATGAAAGACAGCTTCTGGCGTTCAATAAGATAGCTGCTGTGGATCTCGTGTGGATTGGGTCATCCCAGGTCATAGTTCCACCTGCAAATTCATTTTTCATGTTTTAATATGACCTTTAGGCTTTGTTACGTTTTACTGTGAGCTATTTGTTCTTCATTTTTGATTATATATTCATTGCAGCATTTTTGAAGACAGTTAGAGAAGCTAATTTCTGTGTCTTAAGGTCTAGTTTGTGCCTTGAGTTGAGCCACGAAGTTAATTGATTTAAAGTGATCGACTAGACTTAATTCATCAGTGCGTTGTACCTTGAGTTTTTATTTTAATTTATAAGGAAGTAGGGTAAGTGAAAAGTCAAAAATATGAAGAATGCATTGACATACACTACCGGCCAAAAATTTGGAATCGCTACGTGAATTACGAGAAACAGGATCTTTTAAAAAAAAATGATCGCCCTTAAAATAAACGTTCTTAAAAAAAGATATATTCTTGTTAGCATCTGGTATACTGACGACGGGTCAGTACAAAAATCAGGACATTTGATTTTGGTACAAATTTGCAGGTGATTCCAACCTTTCGGCCGGTAGTGTACGTATACACTAAGTATATACAATTTTTAATTAAGTAAAAATCAGTATAATTAGCTTCAACTCAGAAATGTTGCACAGCATATGTTACCTGGTCAGCTTCTTCTTCGCTGAATTTATTGCAATTTTAAAATCAGTAGAATATATTAATAAGAAATAGTTAAGGGAAGCAATAATTTGCTGCCTCTCTAAGAGCGCAATTAGAGTAATTAGGAATAATCAAGGAGAAAAGGAAGTAATTAAATTAAATTTAATGAACACCATTACACATCTCTTTACACTCTCTGTAGCTTTAATAGTTACATAAAACCAATCTGCCACAATTCAAGTGCTCGTTCTGCTTACGTAACTGTCAGAATTTCAACGTGGCTGTAACATATTAATTTGTGTTAGAGACAGTACAATTGTTCGATAACAATTGTACTATGAGAGTGTCCGAAACATCCGGTTCCTTTCAATATCGACGCTTTACAAACACATTGAGTAATTATCAATTTCGAAAGAAATTCTAATTGTCGCTGTACATTACAAGTGTATCATCGCATACTTCAATATATTATCCTTAATAACAAAAGGACCGATTATGTTCTTTGTAAGTAACTTAGGATCGAAAAGAATTTAATAAAGGAGTATACCTACAATTAGTCAAGTGTACAACTCAATTTCGTTGCTTCATCAGTTTACTTAACCCATTGTCGCAAATGACAGCTATAGCCGCCAGATTTTTGTCAATGCGCTCGCAAATGACAGTTATAGCAGTCATGTATATTTTGACTAAAAAAATAACAACAAACTTAGCAGGCGAAATTCCTGTACATGTTATCTTAAAATCTAATAGAAATCGTATTAATTAACCCTTATAAGCATGGTCTTTCCATCTAATTTCTTGTAGAAGCAAAGGAACATTTAACAAGAAAGTATGTTTCTGAGGCCGATTTAGAAAAAAAAAGTATGCGTCAATGGGTTAATTATTCTTACAAAATCGGCAAAAATATACTACATGCCATGACATCTATCACGAGCAATTAATTGAATTTCCCATAACCAACTTAATTTTCTCTTTCTGTTCCAGGTACGCGATCGTGATTTCGACGGTGCGAAATTAAAAAAAGAGAAACTGAACGGACTTCTGGACCTCCCGACGTGTTAATATTCCTCAGTTCTTAATCCTGTTAGGAGACTTCATCTGTGGGCGCATGCTGAAGAGTGCAAGGGACGCGGCGATGAAACAAGCCGGTAAATCTGCGCCATTATACGACACGCGAAAACAGTTTCGCGAACTTGTTCGCGCAGATTTATCAGCCGGTCGGCGGTGGTGCGTCGGGTAGGTTTATCAGGATCTGCTGCTCTCACCTCCGTTTTTATCGTGTCGACCAGGTGCTTCCGAGCCGTGCGCGTGGGTGTTCACGGAATTTTCGGTAGCACGTGCACGCGTGCAGTCTCTCGTCTACACCACGCGGCTACCGAACGTGGCATAAATAACTTTCGATAAGCCTCCCTGGACAGCCGTTCGCTACCAATCTTGCCCCCGTTCTACAGAAACGACGGCATTAACGAAATATTTCGTTGGAACTGACCATCTGTCTCTCCGCTACCATGGAAAGATAGCGCCAGATACCTACGAGCAGACTGCGGTTTTTCATTTTTCGATTTTGATATTTAGTCGGGAAGCGTGACAGATGGGATTTTATTGCGGAGACGTTCGAATTACTTCAAGATCGTTTCTCGTTCAGTTAGACATGATAAAATGTGGCGTGGAGATATATCTGTAATGTCTTGTGGTTTTAGGAATTAATAGGATGATAAATAAATGTTGTTTATTAATGTTTTGCGGTCCAATGTGCCTTACAGGGCAGACACATATTGTCCAACTGTTCCTTACTGGACTGGTTGATATTTAGATTAAGGTCGTTTGCAGAGTATGTTTTTATGGGGCTGAGTTTTTTCATGTGAATCCACCAAAAAAAGAATATTTGGATCGCAAACGGTTAAAATTACGAAGTAGGAATGATCCTGAGGGATTCAGTTTCGGTATCTCTAGAATAGTCATTTAATATATTTTGCTAGTTCTTGAAGAGTTAGGGCCTTGCAAGTTTTATCACATTGTGAGTGTCCTCTGAGTCATTAGTGATCGGCGTCACTGATTTATTTTAATTCAATAATTATTCGTTCTTATACAATTCTGGAAAGCATTAATACTGAAACGACAATATATTAGGCTCATCAGAAAATTCTATTGTAATTTTTTAATGGACTGTCCAGTGGTTATTGTTGTCCCTTCTCAGACAGACAGGTAGTTAAACGCATCAGGATACTTTTATGGGTTTTAAATATAAAGAAACAAAGTTGTAACATTTTTATCATGTTTTTAAACGCAGCCAGAAGGAGCAAGAAGTAAAATCAATGAGGAGCTCATGAGTCCCAGAAATGAAGAGTTTAAAAAACGGGATCTGTTAGTACATGTAGATTAATCTACTTATCGATCAACCACTGATCGCTTTTATTCATAGTTTGTAAAATATACGCGTTGTGTCGCTGATGCGATAAAGAATTGTGTTTTGTTTTATACGGAGGTGTCCGAAATCTTTCGATCTTCTTCCTTCTGCTCAAAATGGTCGCAAAGAACGCACATACAGTATGTAACCTATAGAAATATAACGTAAAAAGCCGATAAAGTATCTAATTTAACACTCAAGGCTGTAACCAGATTTATCATCCGCAAAATTTTGCCAAGTTATTATTAAATAACGATTGTTAAAAAATATGTTTTAATCATTACCGTGTAAATCGAATACAGTAGAGCCTCTCGTATCCGAACCCCATTATCTGAATATCCTAATATCCAAACGTTCTATTATCCGAATTTTCTGTTATCCAAACAGCCGTTTCGTAGCAATGTTTACATACAATATATGTATATTTTTCTGTGTTCGCCCGAACGAATCCTAATCATAACAATTTAGTTGATTTCTATTTGAATAAATGAAGTTTAATATAAAAAAGGTGATTGTTCTATTATCCGAAAATTCTGTTATCCGGCCACGTTTATCTCCTTATTAGTTCGGATACGAGAGGCTCTACTGTATTTCATATGCAACTATCTAATATTTCTCAATCAGCTGAGTGATAAACTTTTAATTGAGATCTTCCGAAAATTCTTCTCAGATTGACGTTCATGTGCAACATGATAAAACTGTAATCTAGCGCTTCGACAGGAATGGTGTTTCGCGTTAGCATGTTGGTTTGCGCAGATCGAATCGATGTCGACGGGACGCGAGCGTGGAATTTTCAATCGGGCGCAATGAAAGCGATTTCATTTTGATTCGACGGCCGCAACGGCGACTTTACTTTTGTGCTTTACGTTGCATCAACCCGCTGTTCCGCCTACGCGGCCGAGTAATTTGCACGTACGCTGGCTGCTTGCCGATACGACCTCTGAATACAACCGATGCCCTATTTGCAAATGTCAAATTGTCCATACGCATTACGTCCGTTTCTGTTACGTGCCAAGGCGTCCACGAAGTAGCAGCTTCTTTCGATGCAATCACCGATGCGACCGCGAGAGACCTGTCGAACATCGAATCCCGTGTCCAGACGAACGAAATCTTCGTTATCCGACTTGCACTCTTGCACAATAGGGAGCGGAAATTCAAATGCGGTTAGATAACGAGGATACATGCCTCTGCATAATGCGAACATCGTTGCAGCTGGGGGTTTTGGAGGAGAGAGCTGACTACAGAACCTGCGGAGAGATGTTATTTCGAAGGAAACGAGTCAGCGAATTTAACTGAAAAAAAAAGTATTCTTTTCTGTCTGAACTATGGAAGCAGTGAAAAAGGAGTATTCGAGTGGAAATGAATTTTGTGTGATCTTATTAACGTAGGATATTTCGCATACTACGCTACCGTATACTTTCCAGCGTTGTTGATAGATTAGTATTAGTCTAGTACTGATGTTTGACTGATACCTGACCATTCGCATATAGCTTGCAAAGATATAGAAAGAAAGAGGTATCAACTGTCAGCGTTTCAATGTCAACGAAAAGATGGACGTACAAAATTATAGGTTTGTTTGTAAAAAACTGATGGTGACTATGAAAACTTTGGAAGATGCGATTAAGAGAAAGTGCAATATAAACACCTGGAAGACCTCTCTACGTCATGATATTCGAAGGAAAAAATTGTTAGTCGGTCCATAATAAGAAAATAGGTTAAGGTGTTCACTGTGTACAAAAATGTTCGATCTTCATGAACTTTTACCATGCTGAGCGTTAGTGAATGTAACCAACCACCGTTTAGGGCTGTGTAGAAAAATCCCTGCACGTTTAATTCATCGTCTGGCCACAACACACTGACCTTGGCTGGTAGGAATCGGGGGTGCTGGACCAAAGGTTTCTTCATCTACCGCCGGTCCGTTTTCTGTGCTTATGATTCATCAATTTAATTCGTTTCTAATAAATAAACGAATGGAAGGCGATTGTTGATTAGAGTTCATTAGTGTGAACAACAGAAAATGAAAAATGTCGGAAGACATAGTCCACTGCAATGATAGTGAAAAGTAAATGGTACATCGACAGTTATTAAAACCCCGCCAGGAGTTAACTCAGTGATAGCCACCGGAGCTACGGTCTTCCCCCACTCTAGGTCCATTCCCCTCGTTTCCCCTCGATCCATCGTCGTCACAGATCACAGCCTGTATGAAGGGAATGGACCTGTAATGGCAGCTCCGGTGGCCATCACAGGCAATGAGTTAACTCATCATGCCCACTTCAGAAGCATTTTTGAACGACGAGGTAACTCGTCTTCCCCAGTTAGCAGGTTAACGTAATAAACACCAAAGTAACTACCACTAAGTTTTTCCTCGACGGATCGCAGACTTCGAATAGTTATGCACGACACAGTACACGCACTTACTCTCACAAATAAATCGTTGTAAAGGGGGTTAAGGTAATTTCGCCACTATCTCGTCTCAACGGCTCTTCTGCGTCGTTTATCCTCGAATCCGGTGTGTACATCAAGGACCGTTATTCTTTCAATTGTTTCACCGAGAAACGGCCTGATAAGGCTGCTGCGATCGCTAATAGGTTAGACACCGATAGTCAATGACGAGAAATTTACCGCGACACGATGTTGGCGCCGATAAGGGGTATCTCGCGACGACCCAAGAAAGCAATAGTTAATTCGCTGTTGCCGCGAACGGAAAGTCAAACTACCGTTAATTGCTGCTAGGATTGCATCGACATCGTTTCTAATGCGTCGTTAACGATGACATATTAATGGCTCATTAATATCGCGATATCGGTGTCCGATTTCTAAGCCCGTTTGCAAATGTCAGATATCAGCGCGCGCATTCCGCCGCTTTCTTGCTGCTTAACGAGTAGCTCATTAACGGTACAGCTCTGGACAACTTATTTCACGGTCTAATGTTGTAAACGTACATGGACGATGATAATGTGTCGGCTGGGTTAATACGTTTACCGGGAGTTCAGGAAATCCGGTACGAACGATAATTCCATTGAAATATCGAACCTAGCGAACGGTGCATCTCATCAGTAGGCTGCGGATGTTTATATGCAATTTAACATATCCAGGTGCATAAAATATATTGTGTGAAGCAAATAGTATAAACAAAATGTGTATGTCTGATATCTACTCCAAACAGACCCAATTATTCTCCATATCCCATTTGTTCATCCGTATTCAGTGTAAAAATATTAAGGAATAAAAATCGATGTTTGCACAAACTTGCGCGGTCTACTCATCAGTTTCGAAACTGTTCAGAAATGAGTTGCAATAATCACTTCTCTTTTGAAGTAACGACTAATAAACTAATCAATGTATCTGGATGCAGTGTGATTTAACTCCTCGTTTCACTTAGAAAACATAACAATCTGTAGGGAAGGTTAGTAAAAATTTCAGCACTGTTGGAACGTCTACGTAGAACATGTCTGTGTCCATTACACCTTTGGACAATAATATATTTCGGTATTGTACACATTTACATATAATCTATGCAAGAAAGGAGGCGAATCCTTTTGTTCAAAAGGTGTTTCAAAATGTCCTTTCTCACGGCTCGGATTCGCCATAGGACTAGCTTCCTGCAGTCCGAAAATAACTTGTACTCTTCTGGTAATTTAAAACCGCCAATGTGATTTTTTTGTGTAGATTGATGGTGTGGTGATGAAATATAACACCTAATATTAGATTATACGTTGTACAGGATGAGTCGCGTAATTGGACCGGGTTGTGGCTCATTCTCAGTTGATGATAGAGGGAAAAGTTGTGTAGTGTAACAATGTGCATACTTCTATGAACTTACCTTTCTCGTAAGTGTAAGTATCTTTTTCCTGTACCATTTTTTTCGCTCATTAATAAAAAAAGACCCACAGGCCAACCCAATTGCGTGACTCACCTTGCATAGCAATGAGAATATAAGTGGTGAGTTCTTAAAAATCTTTCTGTCTGAAGAGACGGAGGTGTTCCGACTGTTCGGTATCTGTGGGATTACACTGACAGTTTGCATAGAGTTTGTGGGGTCTTTAACTGAAAGTGGTCTATTGTGATATATCTAAAGTGCATGGAAGGCATGTCGTCCCCTCGGTATCTGGACGATCCCAGGAACGATCCTCAAGGGTCGTTATCGTTTGATTTCTCAACGTCTAAAGTGCTGCCAAATGTGATTTTTATGAGTTCTTGAAAGTTGGTGATGTCTTCTCCAAATGTAGCGTAGCTGATAAAACAATGTAGACGCTAATAGCATTCTTGACTCGAGGATTTGAATGTGTAAAAATTACGGATTCTCTTCATCTGCCTAGGTGTCTGTAGGCTGTAACATTCTTGTCGTTTGCAACAATTTACATTTTGACGTATGCTCGAGTTCCCAGGTTCATCATGAGAAAAACATATTTTGTAGAAGACGGTGGAATTTATTTCTAATGTACGTACATCCTTTCCAGACTTCTGACCTCTGACATCATCGTCTTTGATCCCATAGCATTTACATGAGAAGCTTAACGTTTACAAGCTATTAACAGCAAGTTAAACAGTGGACACGTTTTACAGGGACTAAAAAAATG
This sequence comes from Macropis europaea, assembly GCA_916610135.2. Lineage (NCBI taxonomy): Eukaryota > Metazoa > Arthropoda > Insecta > Hymenoptera > Melittidae > Macropis > Macropis europaea. The sequence continues at coordinate 13,788,577 of OU744345.1, read as the reverse complement.
CACAGCTACAGCACATATAAATTAATGGTACAAAACATCAAAAGCCTGGTCGCTGGTTAACACCGCTCCGTTTTGTACTAATTGACCATATTATGGAAAACATCAGGGTCAAGTACCCGTGTGACCTCTGATGTCATCGCTACATTGCGGTGGCGTAAGTGGCTACTTTGAAACACACACATGCACGCGCAACTCGTGAAAAGAGCATCGTTAGAGTCATTCCTTTCGAAGTTTATTACATTTGTTTACACAGAACCGGAGAGGAGCGCATGCTCGCGTCGTTTGATGAATACACGATCGTAAAGTAGAATTTAATAGTGAATGCAGAGGTCACTGGGTTATGCAACAGGCCGAATTATGCAGTCAGGAATGCAACGAACGCGCGTGGAGGGAAACTGCGAAACGTTGCGTGAAAACTCCGGCAATATACCGGCAATGTATCATTCTTCGTATGGACAGCAGCTCGGTTTCGCGCAGAAATTAATTTTATGGTTTCGTGGAAATGTTATAACAATTCATGAGCATTGGAACGGTATTCCAGATTGGAATTGGTAAACGTCGTCAGACGACTGGGCGTCTGCCACGTATGATTCACTAATTGCCAGTTTGTCTCCCTGTGAAATTTTTCAATCAGACACAGGGTATAAATACATTCTTTATAAACTCGGTTTCGCATAGTTGGACAACAGACTTCTACATTCTACAGGCCACTTTCACTCTGATTCGATCATATTTAATTTCAACATTAATTATATTAGTTAGATCATATTTACTTATTATGAATTCACACCTATAAAGAAGTAACAAAATCTTGAACACCACACTACAAAATCATTGAGAAGAATAATGTACACATGCAAAATTATTTTACGTTTAATTGTTACATGTATTTTTAAACGGTGCACTAAAGATGTTAAAATATGATGTCATTATCTATTCTATCTTCGTCAGTGTTTAGCTGTACTTGTTCTCTTAATTAGCGTGAAAACGAGACTGCTTCCTTTGGCAGTAATTATTTAATTTTATTTTTAATTGAATTCAGCTGGATTCCAATGCTCTTGGACTTCCAAATGACTCTTAAACAAAAAGAATAACAATATATAGTTTAAAGCAAGTTTACCTCATAAGTGATGTCGCCTTTTAATAGAGACTTTACTACGCACCTGGCGGACAGAAAATATACTGCTCAAAATTGGAGACCCAGGCGTTTTATTTTACATTTATATTTTACCATGATCATTCCATGTTTATTGTCTATAATATTTGGAGAGTTTATAGTAACTGTTGCTTCAATAAATAGTGAATCATTTAAGTATATGATCCACTAATTATTTTGAGCGGTGTGAAAAAAATTGTTTCATGTGTCAATTGTTACGTGTTACATCTCCGTCAGTAATATTTGAATTTTAAAAAACTAAATGTTCACATACGCGTTAGTATCCCTTCAGGGGTTAAGTCAGACCGGTCCAGATTATTTTACAGAACAGCGGTCGTTGAAGGAAGCTGGATCAGCGATTTATCATGAATGACGCACGGTACTCGTCAAGTTCGTTTGAAGTCGCTTCTGATACGTCAGCAGAAATCCACAACGCTGTCAAACTCCCTTCACGATACAAGCCATTGTACAAGCTACTTCCGATAAGAATGTTCGCAGAAAATTCCACCGACGGTCTACGTGATTTATTACGATTACGTCCAGTTCCGGGACAAGCATCGGCTTCAGCAACGATCACGAGACCGGAGGGAAGTTTTCGAAACACCATAAGGCTGGGGCCACACGAGCGTTTGACGGACGTCCATAAAGAACACACGAACGTCGGTTTTTTACATTAGTTTGCGATTAGTGCGAGATGCCTACGTTGCTTCATCAAATGAAATGTTCATTTACGTTTTGTCGTTGTATTTTTCATTAAAATCATGCTATATATGAGATCGTTGGATTCGTCTCGTTACGCTCTATCACTTCGTAGAAAAATATATACCATGTGTCATTTAAAAAGTCCAATTGGCCTTGAAGGGATCTTACGCTTGCACTTAGCGAACTTATACCTGCATGTACCAGTGTCCTCCTGCGACCCATTTTACCCCCCAAGAGAAGGGTTTCCAATTCAACGCTCAATACCGAAATATTAGCATCTGTAGATTAAGATTGGTTACCCTGTATACTCAGAATGGAAATAGGTGATCACAAAACGGACGTCTGACGGAGTGCTGGTGTGTACAACCATGCTTGCCTCAATACACTACCGCAGACGAGGTGTAGAATAGACATCCAATGTATTTTTGTGTCACACAGATTTGGAATTCTAGAGACCCTTTGCCAGTTTCGTGTCACATCCTACTGTGTCGGATGGGACTGGTTTTACCTGGCAGCCCTGTTAGTTCATAACAGGATCATTTTGATGCCAACATCGACAAACTACAGAATACACCTATCATCCAATGTATGTGTGTCCATCTCTCTTGATGAAAGAGAGAAACAAAGATCTGTCGGACAAATGGCGATTTCGGAAATGTGCCTGATTGAGGTACCCCCTTAGTTTTCGTCATTTTCTGGCGTTCCTGTTGCAAATACGAAGATTTCAGGCATACTATCTTGAAGCTCGTGAAATTCTGCATCAGATAGGTACCCTGGCATCCATCTCTCTCCCCTTCCAGAGACGAGAAGCAGAGAATTCTCCGGAAAGTGACGATTTCGGAAATGTACCTGATTTAGGTACCCCCTCAGTTTTCGTCATTTTCTAGTGTTCCTGTTGCAGATACGATGGTTTGAGGTATACTATCTTGAAGCTCGTGAAATTCTGCGTCAGGTAGGTACCCTGGCGTCCATCTTTGTCCCTTCCCAAAGATGAGAAACAAGAGTTGTCGGACAAGTGGCGATTTCAGAATTGTACCTGATTGAGGTACCCCCTCAGTTTTCGTCATTTTCTGGCGTCCCTCTTGCAGACACGAAGATTTGAGGCACACTATCTTGAAGCTCGTGAAATTCTGCGTCAGACATATACCTCATCTATGATAATGCTGAACATGTGCTGACGCGCTTTGTATCATAAAGACGTCAATAAGAAAATAATGTTTGTTCTAACGTGCGCTCACACGGATGCTTCTCGTGTGTGGGCCATAATGTGCAACAATATATTTTTGCAGCGAACGTTACTTAAACGTCTGGTCCCAGCCTAAACCGTCCTCGTGGCCTCTGGAACATCTTGCACCGTATGCTCGGTCGCGATAAGCTTGGACCCCGCCTTAACGGGCCCCTTCTCATCCTCTCTTCTTCTCGTCATCATCATCTTCTTGCATTCGGGACCGTGCACGCGGGTAACATCGACCATCGTTCATCACCCGGCACTTTTTGGTGCGGCCGACAAGTTCCGAGAATGCTGGTGCAATTATATTAAACATAAATCAGTTATAACAAGCTTACGTGGCTGCAATGAGGACTGCGCTATCGACGCTTGCCACGATTCCCGATACTACATCGCGTACCTTTCCCTTCTTTTTTCAACGTTCCTGCCTTCTACTTTAATTATTTAATATGTATGTCGCGCGCATATCGACTGTCAGATACGCGCGATGCGGGCAGACGAACGGTGGCGCGAGTCTGTTGCGTGCTGGAACGTTCTACTATAAATATTCTATAGATAACTTGTGCCTTCTTCTGCCTGTTTTTACATATGGAACCCTGCGGCGATTGCTACAGTCATTTGCTCACCATGCATGTGAATAAAGAAGAACATTATAACTTGATTGGCTATTACTTTGTGATAATGCAGATACATTGATTTGCATATGTTGAAACACAGTGATAGAGTCTGAGGAATCTTTGGGCCTAGCAGTCCCGATTCCTGCCAAACCAACTTCTTCGAGGTAACCTTGAATGGGGATTGGTTACATTTACTCGCGTTTAGCACCGAAGTGTGAGAAACCTGTAAGTTCTTCAGAATTTATCATCCTCTTTCTGTGTAATCCAGCATCGACTGCTTTGGTCATTTAGACGGGAGACCTACAGATTTAGGAGGATTTTAAATGACCGTGTGTCAACAGCAACTGCGGAATTAGCCGAGATTCCCCTTTTGTTTTGGAAAGAATTTATTCTGAATACCTCTCGAGGACCTTGCTATTGGTCAATAAGAGTTTGGAATGTAACCGGAATTTCCACTATATTTATTTTGAATGTGTTCTAAAAAATTGTATTCTAAGTCAATTGCACCGTGTAGTTAATATTTCGAGGTCTTCTTTATAAGTTTCTCGACTTTGGAAACAGTTACTCGATTCAGCATCGTTATTACACTAACTGGAAGGTAGAATACTTCACTAACGCGCCATATCAACCACACATTCGTAAAAAGTATTCAGTACCGAAGGAGACAAATGACCCTGAAAAATATTCTGAAATCATCTGTGATACAGATTCTAATCTATAAACAAGCAGGAGAAATTGCACGACGGATCACGAGGAAACGGCAAAAGAAGAGAGATTCCGATTAAAAGAATCGCATGAGTGGTGTGGCGTCTTCACACGTCATCGTTGAATCGATAACGAACCGTATCGAGTTTGTTTCCCGCGACTAACAAATTGAATGGCGGGTAAAAGCCGAGACCAGGTTTCGGAGAGTCTATTTCGTGTCCTAGTAAGGCCAGGTAGATTAGTAGCGGCGATAAGAAGAGCCCCTTATTAGGAGAAACTCGTAGAGACGTTCGCTGAGCTCTTCTCATCACCGGTCTCCCGTGCTTCCTCTCAGTTCCTCTTCGTCCTCCTTCCCGTTCTTCCTTCTTCTATTCTCCGTTCCTCTCGCGCGTTCGTGCCCGTTCTTCCGTTCTTTTTCTTCCTACGAGCGCTAAGACCGAATGAAAATGTATGAGGACGATATCTATGGAGCGGAGAGGGCCAGAGGGGAAGCAGATGAGATACGATCCTCTCCCTTTCTCTCCACCTTCTCTCGGCGCATCACGCGTATAATGCACACGTGTAGCAACTGCAGATGGCCACGAACAGCGAGAAAAAGCGAGATGGAGAACGGTGAAATGGCCATGGACCAGAGGGTGGACAGACGCGGAGGGAGTCTGGTAGTTTTGTTTTTAACAGCGTTTGTACGGATTGTGTCTAAAAAGAAATAGAAAAAGCTGGCCAAATTGTAGGAGCGCGTAGTATTTTTAAAGAGGAACAGAAAATGCGTGATCAACATAGATACCGAATTAACCCCTTAAATGCAATGGGCACTTAAATGTGCCTGGTATGTTACTATGGACCGCGTAGAGATCGCCAATATATTCGTTATTGCGTTCAAGTAGTGTACTTTTTAATTTAGTTTACTGACTTTCCGCATGAGACGCTTTTTTTATAAGCGTTCTTTATTCATGTATCAGTCTTACTGTTTGTAGACTTTTTACATGGCTTATATTCCCTGTTATCCATGCATTTCATTCGTTCACTGCATAAGACGTACGGTTTTGAGGCGATGAGTGCGTAATGGTCAACTCCGTTTTTGCGTTACACGCTCAATTTATTTACAATTATTATAACGAAATAAGAAGCAGGTGATTAACAATGTCGCACGGTCGTATACGTGGTGTGTCGCAAGAGGTTCTGCCCGTGCCGAAAGGTTGCTGGTCTTTTTTTGGTGTTCGAAAGAAAGAAGGTAGAAAAGGAAAAACGGAAAAAGAAGAGAGATAGAAAATGGAAAGAAAATGGGAAAGTTCGCGCGTGGTTCCGCCCGGGTCTGGTCGCCAAATGTGCAACGCTGACGCTGACCAGGCGCGAGCGGGCCTTGAGAAAAAAGTTGAAGAAAGGGTGGCCGGAAGCGTTTACAGAGGAGAAAGTTAGAGAGGGTGATATTTCGAGTTTTCATGACAGGGATGTGGTAGCAGTGCCGTAACTGCTACAATTTTAAAGAAAGCGAGTGTTTTCAGTGCACAAGTTCACACGATGACCCTACGTTACGTGCGGAAGGTTGCTGAGCGTGTTTATGTCAGTAAGTATACAACATGAACTCTCATGGGCGATCTCCACACGGATCGTAGCAATATGTGGAGCACCTGTTACAATTAGTACCTGCAACATTTAAAGGGTTCACCTTACAACCTACATGGAATACATATACTTTCAATGATTATTATTCGTATTATACGCGTGTTAATAAAGAGTAATCAAGGCTGGATAGTACTCATCAAACTGAAAAAAATTATCTAATAAATGTAGTTCGAGAAATTAATATTATTCGAATTATAAATAATTTTCTAAATGATTTTTACAACGCTAAATTATTTACAGCTTGGTCAGCACTGACTTTTCGACACACGTTTATTAGACATTTTTTAATCAGTTTATTGCGTATTATATCTATCCTGTAGTTCATAGCGCAATTGAAAAATTCCAAGGTCAGCTTGTAGTCTTTCAAAACATCACACACATAAAAGATTACATTTTTTTATGATATGAAGCCCTCCATGACATATTCCATTCAACTATTGCTGTTAACATCAACTGGTCAGAAGTTATTTTAACTTGCAGCTTCTAGTGACTCACCCTGTGTGTTGATATATTTGAGAGGGCAGCTACTTACGCCTTGTAGGATTCCGGTGCTGTCGTTTATGCACCTGATCGCCCAACCGGCGATAAACTGGCCAAGAGACAACGCTACCTTTAAAGGTTATCGTTACCAACCCCCAGGGCGTATTCCAGTAGTTCACGGAAGACAGTCTTAGGACAGTGTTAGGATGATCAAAGACGATCCACGCACAATGAAATGCAAAAATTTTCAATCAGCAACTATACTTTAAAAAATTCAAATATATAAATACTCTTCAAAGTGAGGGGCAGAATCAGGGACATCAGCTGTATCCTTTTCGAATTTCCTTTACTCAGCTAATCGAACAGATTGTCCTCCGGCTACACAAGTGATTAATTTATTGTTAATAGATGCAAGCCATAATATTACTTCGAAAGTAATGAAAATAATCAAACACATTACACGGATGCTGAACGCTAACCCTCGTCAAGGTTCCCGGAGACGGCAGCGCATAAAATATCCTCTCCCTGGAAACTCGTTTCGCGGACAAGAATCGATCAGAGACATCGACGTGCAGCGTCGACGAAGAAAAAAAGGTCGTCGTTGTTCGAGGCGGTTAACAGAAATCGTGTCCCGCGGCGCGTTAACGCCGCGGCGTTATTAATCGCGTAATAAGTGGTGTAATCTAAACCATTACTGCGGCGTAATTATGCGCATAAATTCCAGCGCAGCGCTAACCGAGGCCGCACCGAGCCAGACACCGTGCCGCATCCGATGTGGTAATAGCTTCCGACGGCGTTAGTTATGCCGGCGCGTTATTTATTTGACATTATTCATCGTAAAGTTAATTGGCCCGCGGATTCGCGCCAGATAAGGGGACCGCGGCCACGACGTACGTAAACTCCGTCGAATTCCATAAAAGTCCCCGCAGCAACGCGATATTAATTCGATAACGCCGACGAAATACCGGAAAAAAAGAAGAGAAAAGAATGTTCCGTGCGCGGCGAGCGGAGCTTGAACGGAACGTTCGTAATCTTTATGGCGTCGAAGACTCGTCGTTCCGCAAGGCCCCGTGGACATAAGGGCTTCCGAGCAAGCTCGCCATCGTCCATCGGGAGCCCACGCTTCGGAAATTTATTCGGTGCGATTCACTTCTACTTATTAAGTACCGTCCAATGGCTCTATCGGCACCGGCGCCTCCAAGGATCAAGATAGCGGACGGAACTTATACGCCTTTCTGGACGAAGATCCTATCTGGTGGACGTTAGACGCCGCGGTTCTGCCCTCGCCGCCGATAACGCCGGTAAATCGGCGTTAATGGGAATTCAATTTATCTGGAAGGTTAACCAGCGTTTCCCGTCGAATATTTACGACCCTGCACCTTCGTTATACCGGTCGCGGTGGATGTTTTCCACAGTCATCGGTATCAGACTAAAGTGAGGGAAATTTGTGTTATGTTTACTGTTTAATCCCTTGTCTTGTAATAACGAGTCACACTTTTGTCGTGAATCATGGTCGATATCCTATAATTAGGAGTTTCATTCGAGTATACATTCTGAAAGATTTTCTATTATAACATTCTTGGCTTTCAAAGGATTATCTAAAACAAATTGCACGTGTTGAGAACGCTAGAGCATTTGAATAATAAATTTCAGCGTTGGTAGCCATTAAGAAAATTGTAAGGTAAGGGGCTAATTGTAAGACACACGATGGTGACGAACCTTATTTTTAGCTCACAATATGCAGAGTCTGAAGTAGCCTATGATAGAGGGTTTAAGAAGGACCGCTTATTCTACAAGCACTATAAAATCTACGTACTGGTCAGGATGCGCCCTTAAACACCATGTTCTATTCATTCAGACACTCACTTTCATTTTCTAAATCAAAGAGCTCAGTTCTATTTCTACATTAAGTGTAATTTAATTTTTTAATTCTTCACTCTTGAAACGTTCCAATCTCTGTCCAGCTAAATGCCAATTTTCTAACATACCTTATCGTCAAACAATTGGTTATCTACAACTTCACTTCTATAAACCTGAGGATTACAGTATAGAATATGTTCATACAGGGCCCAGTAACAAACCAACATTCTAAATAATTGAATACAAAAATCGCCGAATTTTGGGCTGGCCAGCTTTGACTTAACCCATTGCCGCAAATGACGGCTGTAACAGTCAGATTTTTCTTGATATATTGGCAATATATCAAGACCGCTATAGCAGTCATCTTGCAGCAGAAACGAACATTTAAAAAAGAAGTGTGTTTCTGGAGCCGATCTGGGAAAAAAACTGTGTGTCTATGGATTAAACAGAAACCTCACGAGTATGCCTGGCTGTACAAAAATATGAGAAATATTATTCCTGGAATGACCGTAAGGAACACTTTCGAATAGCCGCGCGAACCAACTGATATTTGTCCGTGTCCTGATAGCAAAGAAAGGAACCGAAGAATGGGAACAAGTCGTGGGTGTACAAGCAGCGTGACTGCAATTAGTATGTTTTCTGGTTCGATCGTGAGCATTGTTCGCCGCATGATCCCGTCGCCGGATGAATTTTCAACGGGTCCCCTGTAATTACCTGACATATGAGGCTCACAGAGTGTTGGGGACCAGGTAAATGCCTTCGGAACAGTGGAAACGTGATTGCATTTAGCGGACACTGTGCAACGGAGTGTTTTAGTTAAATAATAGCACGGCTGCTCCGGCGAATTCCGTATCCAGGGATGTTGCAATTGTTTGTAACGTTTCCTCGGCTAATGGTACCCTATCTTGTTTGCGCGGCGTGTATTACATTATCGTACGTTCAGAAGGAATTGCAGCGTGCATCAATCATCCTTCACCGGTGCCCGGTATTAATTTCTCAACTTAACCGCATGATAGGTTAACTGCGAGCGACACATCGCGTTGGAACATTTATTTCTGGTCGAGCCCACGCCGCATTCCCCTCGTTCGTGCGCCATTGTACACCTTAAACTTACATACGTGTACAGTTATGCGGAAGGCGACGTTTCCCTGAACGAGGACCTTTGTGCCAGCCTTTAACTGTTCACCGTAAATCCAACGCGCACTGCCTTTCGGTTGCTCTTGACCGATTTGATGTATCGTACGATTCATTGGATTGACATTTATAAAGACAGAGTACAAATGGAGACACTTTTAGCCAGGGCTGCGGAGTCGACAGTCAAAATTCCCGACTCCGACCCCGACTCTGACTCCTGCATTTATAATAGATTAACATAATAAGTATATGTATATTTATAGCTAAATTACTAATATTTAATATACAAATTGATATAAATGTAGTATTTTTAGTATTTATTTAGTTTTATGACAACTTTCAATTATTTTCAGCACATTTTTGATTTTTATAAAATTTACTAACATGGAGTCGGAGTCGGCATATTTTTGTCCGATTCAGAAATTCCTCCCGAAAACCGACTCCACTGCCCTGCTTTTAGCATCGGAATAGGACAAACGTGACTCGGATCTCCTTTTATGCGAAGTGGCCCAGCCTTCCATACCTTGGGCATCGTTAATTTATCCATGTCAATAGTAATTGAGGAATCATAAGCTTGTAAGGTGGTACGGTAGCAGATCAACCCTTGGGTCTAATGTATTCGATTCTCGCCAACCAAAGTTAACGTGTCCTGGTCAGACTAGGGACTGAGCGTGCAGAGATTTTCTAAGTAACCCTGAGTGGTGATTGGCTACATTCATTCATGCTTAGCGTAAAAAAAATCTAAATACATAAGAATGTAGTAGAAATTTTGGAATGCAAAACTGAGGAAAACTTCAACAATTTTCTTATCGTCAATTTTCAAAAAAAAAGAAGACAAACCTCCGCCATAAGGGACCGAGTATACAGGAGTTTATAAAAAAAATTTGTTTTTCTGTTTTACGCGAATCAAAATGGTAAAATCGTGTATACCATCCACCCGTGCAAGGAAAGGCAAGTTTCACGAGAATTGCTGTACATCATTTAATTATTCATATGTTTTAATACAATTTTAAATACAGAAAGTTTAAAATACCTTCCAAGAAACGGTAAAATATCGAAACAATCGCATTTGTATTTTTTCCACATTTTAAGCCCAAAGAACATCCTCATTTCAGGTTGGTCACAATAAAATAACCTCTTAACACGTTCGCTACCAGAATTCTCCGGAATTCTGTTTTCGAGAGCTCGACGGCACACATGTGTGCCGGAGATAATTGATAAAAATAAAGCGTGGTCTGTGGTGGACGTTTTTCTCGAATCGACCATGGTAGCGTACGTGTTAATGAGAGTTTTGACATGTATAGCGTGTCTGACCAGGTATGGGAGTTTCCACTGTGGTAGTCAACGTATTAAGGACGCAGACCTGTTGTCTTCCCGATCGTATCGGTAAATGTGCTGAATAACTGGAACAACAATTGAACCGTTTATTATTCAAACAATGTATCTCCATTTTTTTAAATTTTACACTAGGCAATAAGAAGCTTCCCAATTTCCTTCGAAATAATATTCACTCGGTTCTTCAAATCGGAATCGGCGGGACATGTCCAAAGACATTTTCTTTTTGGCTAGACATTTACAGTTAGAAAAACGCATAACTTAATTTCTCCCAAAATATGGACGTACGCCCTTTCAATAATAAACGATTCCATTGTTGTTGCTCGTGTACCGAACAAAAGCGATAAATAAACGCACGCAGACGTGTTCATTTGTACAATTTCGTGAGACACTGTAAATCTAACTCGATACACCGTGAACACGGAGGCTCGTATATTCAGTCCTCGACGTTTTTACGCAGCCCGGCATGGCGGAATTTCGAGGAGTCTCGCGCGTGTTCACACGGGCCCTGAATGCGCTCCTATATGCGGTTCCAGACACCCCGATAAGAGCTGAAACGGCGTATCGACTATCGAGGCGCGTTGCAAAACACCTGGGTGTTGCAATGCACCTTCGTCGTAATGCCGTTGCCTGCTCTCGCCCGTTCACGTGTGTTGCACCGTCGGCTGCATGCGGGTGTACAAACAGCCGAGCCACAGATAAATAGGCAAACAACGCGAGTCGTTTCGAGAAACCTGCCCGTGTCCCACGAAATATTTACGAATTTGTTTGTGGCCGTTCCTCCGCGCCGATAGCGACGTCTGATAAGATGGATGACTGTGATCACCGGGGAAAAACAGGGGACACGCTGAATACCCGACGAAAAAAACACGCTGACGACCGGAATGCAAAGAAGACCGTGGTCTTCTTTTGTACGTAAATATCTCGAGACGTAAATGGATCTGCGATCATCCGAGGAAAGAATGGTGCTGATATTTTGAGGCATTACGCGAGGATGAATGATTCTCGGAAATCGGCGGGAGTTCTTCTTTGGAATTCACGTGTACTCGGGTTGCTGTTGTTGAAGCATTGTTTCGGAGTATCTGATAAATATTGATGTTCGCGATATGATAATAAAGACGAACGTCTTGTTTTTGGGAAAGCATAAATACATGACGTTACAGAAACACGGACTGTCAAGCTATTAATTTATTATATATCATCATGCCAGTAAAATATATATTATAATGTTAACCCTCTGCATTAGGCAGATTTCTGTACAATACGGACATAATATTTTTTTATTCGTTTAATTTGTACCTCGTTACTCCAATCAGTAAGACAATGGAATTCTATTCGAATAAAAAGGAGTTGTATTTTCAGTGCCAAGCCAGTTGGCATAGTAACACATCTTTATTACATCAAACTTGTATACAGATAAAGAATCGAAAGAAAAGAGATTATTCAGTAACAAAAAGGAATTACTTTAGGAAGCAACGTACAACAATATGTTGTTACAAACCTCACCTAAATGCGGATTAGATCACCAAAACTTCATAAGTCGACCCAGGTTGGCCCCTAGACCGCAAAGGGTTAATCCTGTTTAATTTTCTGCCGAATATGCTCGTGGTTTTCAGGCTGCTCAGGGTTGCCAGCACGACTATACTCGTTATGCTTGAAATATATTCTAATGGAAAGCATTTCACATTGGCGAGCCCTTTTTGTCTACAGACATACACATGACAGTGTGGAAGGCTTGAAAATAATACTACAGACAAAATTTATTAGAAAAATTCAACTTTTATTTACAAGTATTATTATTATATGACAAAATGTATATACTCAGAAATAAATAACGGCACTTAGATAAGCACAAACTCTTAAGACAGAACTGGCAATACGAATGAAATCACATAATTCTCGCTGGCAGCGAATGCGTTAAAGAAGGGGATCTGCAACAAGTGCATAAAGGTCTGCAGACACTAAATATCGTAAGACAACGCTGAAACTGTATGTAACTGCAACATCGTGGAGGGTCTGGTTCAGAAATCGATCGCGAAACTCTCCTATTCCCATTTTGCAACGACTCGTACGAGCTTATCTCGATACACGAAATCCGTTCGGTTACCATAGAATATCGGTATACCGATAGATCTCGATAGAGAAAGGAGGATCAAGGAATCGGTTACTGCAATCACCATTGTTGATTTCGGTGAACGAGTGGATGTATCCGTATCGTTTATCGGCATTACAATTTATTTGTTGCCACCGGAGTTTCATGTTTAACAATTTTAGTACTGAATAATTACCACATATTGATTGCAGTTTGATGAGAAACTAAACTTCAACGTTTTAGGTTAGTAGCATTAGATATAGCGAATGCAACTAGGTTTCACTAATTTTTTTAGTAGTCCTTTTAGTTCTTTAATTAGCATAGCGAATGTGTTAGTTTTCTTTGCAGAGTCTCAACGCTGTTGCTTTTCCAATTTCTTCGGCAGTCATCGAGGTACCCGTCCTGCAATAATGCCAATAATAATGATGACGTTACGATTACTGATTGTAAGAATATCAACTGAACCATACTATTTCGATGACACAAGTTTTATTGAGTTTCTTCGATTGCCTGAAGATAACTGCTGTAGTTAAGCAAGCGAGGCTATACAACAAAATTCAAAAAATATTCAAAATTATCTACAAGAAATAATTACTACTTATTAATCCGTACAAAAAAGGTTTTCACTTTACAGTACAAAAATGTCGCATAAAATATGCTTCTGCTTATTCAAACCAGTATGCTTCTACCTGTGGCCATTCAAGTGAGCAGCCCTGTACATATAATTTGCATTCCAGAAAAAAAAAACAGATAACTCTCCGCGAGACTTGATAATTCTTCACTAACTACCGCTTGTCAGTAATCCACATGCATGCACATCGTCAAAATTTAAAGTTGCAATTTAATATCAGATCTTTTATCCCCCGCCGCTGGTACAGCATCTTTCCCAGCACATAATGTAGCCATAAAACGGCAGTTCGACACGCAAACTGATGGCGATTTTTTCATCGGAAGGCTTCACCTTCCTTCCCAGGTCTAAGGTAGTTTATTCGTCCCGTTAGGTCCCATCCGCGAGGCAAAAGCAATCAGTTATCTTTCGTCGTGAACCTTCCACGTACAGAGGTTGCAGGAAGCGTATCCAGGTTGATCGTTACGGTCGTCGTCGAGGTCATCTCGATTGGGGGATAATCGAGCCTCGAGGAAACTGAATGAAGCTTCTTCTTCTTTTACTATGCAAGCACTGTTTTTCGAGGACGAATTTCACCCTCGATGTTTATCCCTCTTGCACGCGCAGGAAACGAACCTTCAAGAGTGTGAAATATAATAATGATATAATATTTGACTTCCAACTTAAATACATCAGTATCTGCATAGGGTGGTTCACGTATTTGGAACAAGTCAGGCGCTGTACAAAGCTTCCGTAGAGACCCTGACAATTTATTTCGAAGGGTACCTGCACGCAACAATCTGAAAATGTGAAATGAGCGTAAGCGTAACGAGTCTCAAGCATGCGACAAACCTATGAATGTGTGAAACAGAGCAATTACAAACACACAGAGGTATGAAAGATTTGATTGCAACGTAGGGATAAAACGAGAGTCGGTAATGAGAGTTCCAAGACTGCAGATATACGAGTGCCAGTTGGAGATATAATAATTTTATACGCCTACTGGACGCTATAATTTTTATTAAATGTTTTTTGTAATAATCCGTCGGCCAATTTTGTCGGGTATTTCGTATCCTTCTTGGCGCGGATTATCGATATTTCATAGAGACATAAAATCGCTCCCTCCACGGCTTCAATCTCGGTCCGAGCGGCGATCACCGATGGACTCGCTGAATCGGCGAACGTTCCACGAAGATTATTGAATACCACGCTTGGTTATCGTTTGCCGGGATCATGCTTTATGGCTCACGATAGAAGAAATGCTGGTAGTGTCTGCTGTTCGAGGAACTTTACGAGCGAACCGAGAGATGCAATTAGGAGACAATTATTGCATAGGTAGCAGACGTTTAACGGGCCCCGCGTTTAATAGGGTGTCGTATCGTAAAATTATAAAACGTCGTTAGACGCTTACACCTTATACAAATGAATGTAACGCTCCTTTTCAGCGTCTCTTAGGAGAGTCACATTGAGGTGACAATATTTTTGAACCATTGTAAATACTTTCTTTGGCAATAACAGCGCTAACTGTTCCAGGTAGTTTGACAGTTAATTTTTTAACGTACCTTCTTGAACTTAAACTAGATATTTTAATCGACCAAGGACCCTTATGGTAATCAGACGCAGGGTAGACACTTGGAGTCACCAGACTCGAGTGCCTCCGCAAGACCAATTTTCGTCTACCTTTAAATGTTGCTTTCTTATGTATACTGCTTGATGTTAAATATTACCTTCTTCAATGATTAAAACAATAACTACTGTATCATTAAGGTATAACTGTTTGCTAGACGTGCACTCTGACGGGACCTAACATTAGATTGAAAACTGTCACCTCTTCTTTCACACTACCATCTCTCTACATTTCAAATACTTCACGCGGTGGAACACAGAAGATGCTACAAATTTTCCAAGGCATTTGAATGCGACTGTCAAATACTTATTCGTACCAGCAACTTCTGTACCAAGTGAATGTCTATTTTCTAGAGCGGGACAGATTCTTCCTGCCGGAAGAACAAGTTTACATCCAAAAAAGAAAGTTCGATGATCGATACATAGAAATTTTGGCGATAATTCGATATTTCGATGACACAATAACGTAGAATATTTTGTTACCTAACTAAAGCCTTGCAAAAATGCCCAAAGTAACTAGTTTTCACAAAGTATTTTCAGCGCTCAAAGTGTTAATACGTGATTAACTAAGAAAGTAAATTTGTAGAAGGGAATATGTTACATACGTACACTACGGTACAGTACAGATAATAGAACAATCGGGTAGCAGAAGGCCTGGATGATTGTTATTCAGGTTTTAGAGATTCTACAGTGTCTACTATCATTTCAGAAACGATCTGTTACATAGTTGCTTGTTCGAAAGATCTTGTGTAATTGTCAGTCGATTACAATAGCACGAGGCAAGGTAGCCAGCGCAGCTGTTGCCCTGAAACAACCTTAAACACATTTCCGTACTCCGCATCCAGACACATTCTCCTAGAAGCATTGCTGTTCTTCAAGGATCTCTTCACGGAGGAGGTTTGTCTCGACCGATGACCCGGAAGCCTTTAACCGCGCATACGTGGAAGCTGTTGCGTGTCCATGTGTGAGGCTATTTTATTGCGCGCGCGCGAGCTCGCGACTATAATCTTCATCGGGCTGTGTGGCGGGACACGACTTATTTCTAATGCCTGTACTTACGTTTAATGTCTATATCTGTTCGTGAAAACGGTAGCGTGTGTACAGTTAGGACAGCAGCCAAGCACCATGGTTAAATGCTCGGGACCTTGTACAGGGTGTCTCTGGGACAGGTATTAGGGGATGGCGGGTGAAGTAATACGAAGAAAAATACAGGAGGCTGTAAAATTCGTGGAGCAATTGCGGAGGGTTGATTCTTCATGTAAAAATTACCAATCTGACCCAACCAGGTACGATGTTTAAATGCTCGAGATTTTCTACAGAGCGACTCTGAAAAAGGTATTAGGGGATGGTAGGAGAAGTAGTATGTAAAAAAATACAGGGGGCTAATACTAGTTAATACTATTATTATGAAGTTTAAGCTGTCCAAATTTTTCGTTACTATTAATTTAAGTATTTATTGGATCAGGAAGATCACTTTTACCGTTTAATAATGTGTTTCTAGTTTGTAAATTTAAATTTCTGAAACTATTATATGATTGTTCTTAAAATAACAACATCTGTATTTTCTCGTTACATTCAAGAGTAAAAAATAATTTCAAATTATTTTGTGCATAGATTAATTGAATATGGATGAAAGATGATATTATATTAAAAGATTATACATACAGATTTTAAATTTTTTAAAAAATTCATTCAGGTATATAACACCCCACCACGCAGGCTATGTTACGTTTTCCCAGCACACAGTCGCCGGGTTAAGGAGGTCTTTGTTTTTAAAGACACCGAGCATTTCAGAGATCGTCCATTTCGCGAGGCAGCGGGTGTTCAGGAAAGTCGCGCTTTTCTGGCGCAAGTGCCGGCGACTTCTTTGCAAGTTATTTTCTCGGTTCGCTTTCGCGGCGGCCACGCTTGAGAAATTTATCGCATGACTGAACAGCAGCGGGTTTGCTACAGTGCTTGATATTCCTTCTCGCATTCGTATGCATTGTGCTTAACGAAGCTGCGTTCGCGATATGTCCGGCGATACCGGCTGATTGAAGTGACTTACGAACTTCCAGATGACCGGTTGCACTTGGGATATGCACGGGCCCACCATTCTTTGGATTTACGACGTGTGAATACACGCTGGCTGCGTGGAATCGTTGCGACATTCGCTCGTTCGCATACTCTGGAACCCGCGGTAGCCAGTCGTACAATTTGAATAACGCGTTTAGTATTTTTCCGGGCAGCGCGCTATAAAGCGCGAGTGTCACGAGCTTTCTTTCCAGGGAGGAAATTGTCTTTATTAAAGAACGCCGACAGACAAACGACGGCGTTGCATGCTCCAGGATTTTTTAGAAAGTGTTAAACTCGTCCTGGACACGATTTCCTTGTGTATGAAAAAGTTAGAAGAGCCTGGATGGACTTTTGGAGCATGAGTTTGGACGATTGACAAAACAGCTAGTCTAATGAACTTGATATATTTTAGTAACTATTTAATGATGGAGATAGCTAATGAAATTGTAGTTTAGATGCTGCTCTTCGAATTGTAATTAACTTGAAAAAGGTTAACGAATTTCCCGGTTGCATCTGGTGCATCTGATAGTCGGTGATCGTTGAACCATTGATTGGTTGGAAAATACATTCTGTTCTGACTGGAGCCTCATCATTGCGGTACTGAGTCATGCATCCGAGGATTCCTAGGATTGTAGAAAAATAAATTGTAAGAATGTCCTCCAATGTTTTCGGGCTATCCGCCCAAGGGTGGCGGTACATGGTCTTGCCTGATGAAGTCCAGCTCAGAATACTCCGATCGTACGGTAATGTATGGTGTCCGCCTAATTGTAATTATACTTGCGACGTAATAGAAAGATTCTCAAAGTCACCATGTATGTATGTTCCCTTTCTATCAGAGGTCCTTTAAATTATTTTAAATATCGTGTCTGTTGCAAAGAGTGAACCCATTCATTGTACTTTACCTGTCATTATAAGCCATTACACGTTACCAATATAAAATAAAGTAATGATAGATCGGTGAATGATAATGAAGTGCAATGTCCATAGGTAAAAAGTTGATCATCATTAGCGGCTGTTCGTATAATCAAATGCTACTCGGTGTTCAGATGTGCTACTGCATTTAATCGCGTGATAAATAAAACCTGATGATGAGAGCCGGCCTCTTCTCATATTCTCGCGAATCGCTAAATTTCTGTAGGTTGATCGAAGCTTCCGTGTGTGAGGTCCAACCGCGGGGTTCCGAAGGCATGGGAAGCTATACCGCACCAGGTGTGGAGAATGGCTCGCCTCAATAGCAATTACATCGGCAAATAAACCATCAGGTTTATTACGGAATATACTGTACAGTCGGCTGCAACTTGCACCGTAAACATATTGCGTATCGTGCAGATAAATCCAATTTTTAGTTGCAATTTGAAATGGCAGTCAACGGATACGTACAAATAGCAACCCTGTCACATAATCGTGATTTAATTCATCCGAATATTATGCATGGGATAGAAATAAATAAGCCTACCTATCAGAACAAAAAATAGATAGCTAAATATTCAGAAACTTCGAGTGGTAAAGTAATCGATATGACAGGAATAATATAGAATGTTTTGTTACTTAACATGTCCAGTACCGCGTGGGTCGTTTGTGCCCCACACATCAAATTCAATCATTCTAAATACAGTCACTCGCAAAATTGATCAAATGAATACGGTATTTCAAGATTGTGTCACTTGACACTTTCACAGACTATTTTTATTTGCAGCAAAGCTAGCATATTTATAATAAAATACATTTCAACTACGTCTCCATAAGTTCTAGTCAGCCAGTTGCACTTGCGGGAAGGAAGAACAATAATTACAGAAATATTTGATCAATTTCGTGAGTCACTGTAAATGCTAATATTATTTATATGTCAATTAAAATGAACGTCACAGCGATAGTACAAAATAAAAAGTATATCATAAGATAATTCAATATTTGTGTTCTTAATATTATGTATTTGTGAGAATATATTTCTATGTTCCACACTATGTATGGAATTTTTCACTGCAGCACGGAACATGTTAAATAAATCTTTGCAAAAGTAGCTAAAACAAGTAGTTTTCACAAAATATCACGTTAACTCATAAGAAATGACGTTTTTAAATATGATTTCATGAAACGTAAACAAATTAACAACTGTAGTTATTTTTAATTATCAACATACTGTATATTAATTTTCGTATCCTTGTTGAACTGTTTCAACAGTTTTTTGATTCCATCTTCAACAAATTTCTATCGTTTTAAGACAATTCACTTCGGGTTGATCTCAACCTATTAAAATAAATTTTTTGTCGACTAAAAAGCTGTCGACTATCAAAATACATAATAGTTAATAAGTACAACTGATGTCGAGTGTGACGAATGCCATCGCGATGTTTTTCCATTAAAATTGCGCCTTCTTTACGAAATTGTTAGCACCAGGCCTTTGTTATAATAATCTAAACTTACATCGAAAAATCCTAATCAAAATAGATCTCTCACACTACACCACACGCCCAGTACAACTTCTACAAAACAAAAATTGTTTAATACATTTACATTTGTTCAACATATGTTTTATAAGATAGGGAACGACATTAACCCCTTGACATACAAAGATGTCTGGGATACATCATTTGCTTGATATGTCATTGTAAAGCTTACATAATTGTTAAGCTAAAATATATTAAATAATACTTTTTGAACGCATCGAGTTTCATTTTATTTGTACGTCAAAGAGTTAACTTACCGAATGATCTGATATTTACGGTCGTTGGAGTGCAAAGCAAAGAGGCCGTACGATATCCGGAATCGTCTAAAACAGTAGATCAACAGAGCGTGTCGAGGACCTGTGTGAGCGGAATCTCGTAGTCTTTTGATAGTTAGTCCGGGTCTGGGACTTTAACATCGAGTTCCTCGATTACAGCGCAAACACTGGTCGGTCGACGCTCGTTCCAGCTACTTCCCACGGCTGTTGACATGTTTTGTGTTCATTAGTCGGCTCTCGAAAGTCCAGAAGCCGTGAATAGCTGTGTGGCGTAGGCACACGCGTCGCAACCTTTTGCCACGGCGTGAGAATAGCGGCCACGAAACGATTGTCTCGGACCTTGTCCCGCGAAATGTCCTTATACCATCGCGATCTTAGGCTGGCGACAGTACAGCGGCAAAGAGGATTCTACCGTTAGAGCGAATGAGCGAAGCTGCGAGTGTGAGAAAAGAAACGAGTCGAACGTGAGCTTCGGTGAACACACGCTACTCCAGACCGCCGATCTTTCGCAATGAACCGGATATTTAAGAAGATCTCGTAATACGATTCTTTCTGAATATTTGTAAATCTGCTGACTCAACGAATCCAAAATTTCTTATTGATTAGAGGGTTGGCGTTGATAATTTGCACAAAGACGCCCTCAATAAACTGTGTACACTCAGATTTATTAGAATTACGGTCGACAAGTGATATATGATTATGTGTCCAACACAGTGTCTTAAATACTTAACACCTTCACGAATAATTTAATTCAGATTATTCTTGCATATGAATATGATTTAATTTTCTTGCGCCTGGCAGCATGGCTAGTTATTAAAAGGAAAGCAACATGCTTCAGTTTTTAAATTAAATATATTAATAAAATGGAAGGTATGTTTCTGCATATAGCTTCCGTTTATTACAAAGCGTTATAGGAGATTGAGATTCAGTAGGTTGCAGAGATGAGTTAGACTCGTCATTTGAGTCCAAAGTGTTAATAGGCTACACGGTGCGCCACTGGTTGGATGAATCAGCGACCGAGGTGTAGGTTGGGTTAATTTTAAATTTACAAAAACCACCTATCTTCCACTCTGCAAGTATTGTTTATCCTGAAAACCATAATCTGGAAGATCTGAACCCTACAGGTATGGAAAGGTCGCAGGCCCAGGTGTTACTAATCGTCAGGGTCACTGGCTGCACGCTTTAACATGGGATTTTGATATTGCAATTAAGATGTAAATATAATTTTATATTTCAGTCTGTTGAGTACTATCTACCATATAAGCCCTGAGAATTTTTTCTTTGATACCGTGTAGAAAATATAAACAAATTTGAATGTCACAGTGGAAACTGCCATATCTGGTCAGACACGATATAATGGTCTATTTTAAATATAAATCTTAGAGGAGAAGAATATTTTACTCTTTGAACACACAGGTATCACATAGTATTATTATTGCAACATTAATATTATCCCATTAGTTATTTAATGAAAGAAAATTTGCGGGTCACTGGTGACCCTCACGATAGTAAAAATGTTAAGCCGTAATCACAGACATGCGGTCTGTGAGACGTTTCATATTCTGAAAATTTTCAGTAAATTTTAACCCTTCTTAAGATTTACCAATATACAAACATAATTAGCTCTAATTTAAAGTATCTCACTATAAGTATATAATTACAATACTTTTATATCATGGAAAAAATTAGAAGCAGAGCCAAAGAAGTCTTTATAGGGTGTTAATTGGCACAATAACACAGCGGAATTCGTGACCGCACGTCTGTGTTGAAGTAACAATATTTCCACGTCATTAATTACGGGTTAAACAAATAGATCTATTTGCAGCAGAATTCAAAGGAAGTCTGTTTGCTACATGGTGCGCTCAAACGTTTGAGGAATAACGCAGAAGCGGCAGTTACAAGTGAATAAAATTAACCGAGGAATGCGGATGAATGTGGATTAACCTTTCGTCGTCCAGAGACTGTCTTCTGCGCCTCGATCGCCTCCATTTCTGTGAAAATCGTTGCTACTTGCTGCGAAAGAGGAAACAGTTTGCTGTGCTCGTTTCGTTCGAGATCGAGCAAAAATTGGACGATTTGCAACGAACCGAAGAAACCTACCGAGCAATGTCGTTTGCATTCGTTTCTCTCGAAGTCGTTTCCTTTACGATCGCACAACAATCGATAGCATTTGCAAAGAAGCGGGGAACGGAACAATGCTGTTCGCGATCTCTTTGTTTCAGATCATTTCGTTCATGGTTGCGGACCTGGCGATGATTTGTTATTTCTGCGCTGTTACTCGCAAATGAGGATAATGTCTCTTACATTCACGCTTTGAAAGCTACGTTGCGTAAATTTAATAGTGAAGTGTTCGACTAATTTAACATGAATAGTATCATATGAATATTTGAGTCATTAAATAATGAATTACTTTGAAATATTTGTGACCCCCTATGTCTGGATTTTTGTTTATGTATGAAGAAAATTAAATTGCAGTCAGATACATATAATAATAAATAGACAGACTGCTTGGTGTCAGTACAATGGTACAATGTTAGAATACAGTGGAACAGAGTGGTAAATAAACGAAATCAAATTTAGAAAATATAAATGTATAGGTATGTAACTTTCGAGTCGTGTGACGTTATAGAGGATTAAAATGAATTATTTCTGCTGTGCTACATGTTATGAGATACACATTCAATTAAAACAAGTTTATGAAATTTTTTCGACGAAATTATATTACTGCATCTCAATTCGCTAATATTTGTTGTTGTTTTAGTTCCAGGGAAAAAAACCTTAAAGAATAAATATCAAAATTATGTAACAATTATGTTGTAGTGAAACGACCTATTATGAGTGTATACCAAAAATAATTGTTTAGGAAATTTTGCTTCAAATATTTCCCGCCATTGTTATGCAAAATCAGAGTCAAACCCTAAGCCTGTTCTTTAATGCTTTGTCGTTGTCAGAATAGTTGAGATTTAGTACAATTTTATTGTTAAATGTTTGCACTATTCTAAACAGTGAAACTTATTGTTAGTAATATTAGTACTATCCTTTTCATTTACTCTGTGAAAGTAGCAACATGAGAATTAATTAAAAAAAAACTTGAAAAAGAGAAGTTGGGAAAGTGAAGAGGAAAATATAACCAAGTGTTTGACAGGAACGTAATAATATCAATGATATTAATACTAATCCTTCTAATCACTCTGTGAAGAGAACAAAATAGATAGGCTGTCGAAACTCTGTTTTGAAAACTGACCTAAACTACAGTTTCCTCAAGTAAATATCTCTGCAGTTATTATCCATTATTTACTGAACGACTATTGCATCTCTTTGGTATCAATTTAAACTGCAGTGCAATTTACCATTCAACTCGGGTTCGCAGAAAAAATTTGCCAATCGCAGAAACGTGGCACGAGAAGGTAATCAATGCGAAACAAGGTAATCGTAACGATTCGCTGATCGGTCCGGGATTACGTAAAAGTGAAATGATCCGGCTTTAGGCGAACTTCGTTTTCCGATCCAAACGATACCGTTGAAGTTTGTAATTGCGTTTCGAGCAGTAGACATAATACATAAAATTACTATTCAGTAATTGCATAATAACATTTCTAATTTAATTTTGATTGCAATGGTACATATACCTAATTTTTACTGTAATGGTACACAAATTTAATTTTGCCCCCTCACCGCTCCACTTTCCATCATGACAATTTCGGTCAGATACAGCAAAAACGATGTTGAAAACAATTAAATAATTTATATAGGAATTATTACATCATTCTTCTTATTCTCCAGATCCAACACCTACTGATTCACATTTATTCGGTCATTATAATCTTACTATTATAATAAAGAGACAGAGTTCGTTTGTATGTTCGCAAAAATCTCTAAAACAACTAAATCGATTGTTATGAAATTTTTACAATAACTTCTTTACATTTTCCGAAGTCTCATGCGCTATATTTTATTGCGAAATAAATAACATATCGAGAAAAAAAACTTCAAACACAAAACACAGCGAGCCGTCCACGCGGGCATAGTTTATGTACGGCCGCTAGGTGGCAAAGCTCGGCGCCCGCGAGCTCGAAAGAGAATTTTCCCGGCTACAATATAAAAGCCAAAAAGAAATAATAATACAAATTTTATATGGAGAAACATCTCGGGCGAAGCTGCATCCAGGTTATGTTAGTATTTTGTAAAATGTAAAAAATTCTAAACAGTAGATGATTTACAGAAAGCAGTAAACCAATATTTTCGATCAAACCTGAAATAATTCTTCATGAAAGGAATTGTAAAGTTATCAAAAAGATAGAATACAATTATAGAGAATGATGGTCATAGTAACTGATAATATAAGAAGTGATTATAATAATTTAATCACCCATTACGTGCGAAGATGGCATTGCTTTGGAATGACCGGATATCAAGATCCAACGTTTCCCAATCTCCTTCGAAGCGGTTCACCGGAAGGATCGAGCCGACCGAACTCGCGAAATCCCCAAGAATGCGACGATGTTTTACGAGACAGGCTCTCTCGTAGATTCCCTGAAAAGGGCCGTTCGAGTCAGACCACTGACAGATGCAAATAAAGGTTCGATAATACTGAACAGACGGAGTGGCGAAGTGAGCGTTCACATCGCGCGGAGCTGGCAACGGATTACGAGGATTCAAGCGGTTATGAATGTTCATGATCTTGGTCCCTTGAAAAGGGACTGCGAAACAGACTAACTCCGCGAATAAATTATGATTATTCGTTATTAGGAACGCTCGTTCTTTTCTTCCTCGTTCCGTGGACTTCGGACGCTCGTGGGCGGGAGGTTAGCGGTGAAACTCGAATTTCGCAGCCCGAGACGCACATCCTCTCGCGGGCTGAAAAATTTGTACGCAGCGTGTTATCGAGGCAGGAAGGATGGATGGGATGCCGCGGCGTAAATACTGTTATTAGCGGACAAGAAACCGGCCTCTGCTCGTTTTGTTTCGTAATTGTCGGTGAAGAGAGTCAAAATGAAAAAAATTACGCGCGAAAATAAATGATTTGTCAAACGCCTGATTAATCGAGGAAACGGTTGTTCCCCTCGCCGACGTGCCTCGAGATTAATCAGCTTCTGATTAATGCGCAAACACGGGAACATCGTGATTACCGATGACCGCGATAGCCCGTCAGGTAAAAAGGAAACAACCGGCCATTATTCGAACCAGAAAATTACAGAAGGTGGATCGTCGGTGTTCTAGCCTTCTACAGAGTTCGAGAAGTAACGGATAATAAGATACTTAACGCAACTTTAATGCGTATTGCGAAAGTCGCCGATCCGCCGCCGCTCGATCTTCTTTGCGAAGCTCGCCCGTCTCGCGGAAACATTTTTAACGAAAATATCGAAGTCAACGACCGTGACCGCATCGATTTATTCGCTGTGCCTCCACGGCAATCTTTGACGATGTCATTAATTATTCCGCGCTTCATCTGTGCGATTTAATGCTCTTTCTGGCTTTATTCTTGGGTGTATGGACGCAAGGTCGTTCAAAACCGAGATAACTGTATAATCTGATTTTTAGAATGTTTTTTAGACTACCTGATATGAGAAATGAGGAATGCTTGCGATCTGAAATTTTTAAAAAGTGGATTGTACATGTATGAATAGTTAAAATTGTAAATATTATAGTATTTCTAAGCTCAGGCTTCACGAATTGTATTTTAGGCAGTGCAAACTATTTGGTTCATTCAAATATTTTTTGAATATGCTATAAAGTGAGCAGAATAAAAGTGTACAGATTTATTAAAAGAAAAGAAAGTGTCACGGAAATCTCCATAGTTTACGTCTTGAAAAACATTTAATTTCAGTATCAAGATTCCTCCTATAGAAAACCAACTTTTTATCTTGGAAAATCTTATTCTATCTTAGATTTTGTATCTTTTATACCCAGAGTCATAGTTAAGTGTAAGTGTTGCTAAAAAGTCATAAACCAAATTTTATAACCCAGCGCTTTTTTCTAATTTCAACGAATCAAAAGTCATTTTACTTGCTAATCCCTAGTGGCTCGCCTTGTACAATAGGATCTCGATTATCCGAACTGTAATTAGCAACAAGAATACTCACATTCTGACTACAAATCGCATATCAATTTTAAGTTTATGTTAGGATGAATAACGCATACTTGTATAAAATTAAGTACAGTGAAATCTTGATTATCCGAACTATAATCGGTAAAAGGATGACTCGCATTGCAACTGTATTTGCATAAAAATTATAATTTTATTTTAGAATATAACATACATGTGGTATGAAATTAGATACATACATAGTGTCACCAATGATAATGGTAGCTTCTACGTCATATACGATGGTTAATTTTTGGATGGCCGGTGTTCAGATAACCCAGGTTCTATTGTACATAATACCACTAATGATAATTTTAACTTGTAATGAACGTAAGATGACCAATGATAGGATGCTCAGAGTTCGGATAACCGACGTTCTACTGTATATAAATAATCCCAGCATGTACATATAAATCGAACATACTGTATAATACCCGTGTCGTCTTGTTTGTCCGTCAAAAGTGATCAGGTTTACTTCACCGCACCAAGTCCTTCACATTTCGCCAAGGCGAGAAGGCGCAATAACTGTGCCGGCTGCAAACGAAGCCATTAGAATTTATGAACAAACTATGAATGTCATCCCGCTGGAAAACGCGTCACTGCATATGTCAAGCGCTCGATCGCGCCCGACGTATCATCTTCCCGAGTATTATCTTGCAACCTGTAATTTCCCCTGTAGCGCGCCGCCGCGATGCGCGCACCTATGGCTTTCCCGAATTTCCCAGAAACGAACCGATGCGGTTTATTGCGGCGATCCTTCAAGCTCGCCGACATCGAATCGAGTTGCTCCCATGTGAAAGGCCGCGGTTCATGGCGCATTACACGCTCCTACGTTTCGCTCGATCCATCACGCCTTCGTGTTCTGTCGCAATTATATCTATACACACGCTGTCGGCCAAAAGTTTCAAATCATTTGGCAAATCGTACCTGTTGCGGGTCGGATTCGCGAGGGAACACCAGTTTCTTGCAGCACGAAAACCGCCGCTGCTTTTCTGGTAACTCAATACCGCTGGAATACAGTATTCAGAATTCAGTACACAGAATTCAGAGTTTTCCTATGACACAGTTTCCGGACAAGGAAGGAGCAGTGTAGCGCCTCTGTATCGCACAGGCACAACCAGAATATACGCTGTATACATAGATACATTTACAATTTATACAGGATCAAAAAAAAGGGTCTAGTTGTAAGAACTCACCGAGAGGAGTAGAAAATGTCTAATCAACATAGGTCCAAATGTTAGTCCTTTGGCTTTTAACAAAGGCTTCACAAATGACTCGTCTACTTTTAGCGATAAAATAAATGCTTCAAATTGTTAGATTTCAAGTGGGACGTGATCTGATGTCAGTAGCTTCTTGTAGGTGGGGGCCTAAAAGACATACGAAGGTCAACTTTCGCTTATCGTCTGGTAGAGTGTGTTAAAACGCGTACAATGATCTATTGTTGGCCATTCGAGGCCGAGAGCAATAATCGACTTCATCGAATAGGTCGAGCGCTTCGATAATTTACAAATTTATTAGCTATTTTGCAAGTGTTCGAAGCGGAGACCTTGAATATCGGTGCATGCTCTAAAGCGATTCCCCGTTTTATTCATGAAGCATTATACAATCGCAAGTATAACAGTTTTTACACAAGTTTTACCAGAACGATTCGAAGATATCCTATTCTACATAAGACAATCCGTGCGGTACCAGCGAGACGGATGCGATGAAAATCAGTGTGCATCTCGAGCGTGCGTGCCCGGTGCTCTCCATAAAGCTAAGAAGGACGCTTGTGGGTGTCCCGGTCGTGTCGACATTAATACGCGATCGGATCTCCGCGCGCGTGTAGCGCAAAAATGCGCACGATCAGTCAGCGTGGCCTTGAGCGAGCGCACGGCAGCGCATCGAGGCTTCATCTCCCGCGACGCGGCGTCGTGATTGCATTTGTATGGATCTGATCAGCGTACGCGAGCAAGAAGCTAAGAAGGATGCCGGGGTGATCGTGAAGTTGGGATCATCGCGATGCATCCTCCCCACGGGAACGATTTCTTTTCCGGCCAAAGGAAACCGTGTACCAGGGTCATTATAAATTCATCTTCGATCGCGTCCCTCCAACCCCTCCTTGTCCACCTTCTCCGGGAGGCCGGTGTTGTCGTTCGTTGCGCAACGGTTGGATGACTCGAGCGATCCGATCGTCAAAGAATTTCTGCGGGCAGATCCTCTTCCGCGAGCGTGTTCGACCACGACGAGAATCCATCCGGAATCAGGCGAGATCGTTTTGCCGGCCGATTCCGCGGACTCCTCGCCGTTCCTCGTTGACCTTCGCTCGTCCTCCGTTCGATCCTGTTGCGTTCTGCCAGCCAGCTAGGATAATCTCTCATGAATTTCTGCGGAAGCGGTGCCTCTTGTACCGTGTCAGGAGGTCATTATAAATTCATCTTCAGTCACGCTCCCCTAAGTGCTTCTGACCCCCGTACTCTGTTATTCTAACTACGCTCGAATGACTTACGCGCTCCTTCGGCCCGGCAACGGGACTTCTGCGGCAGCTGTGTTCAACCGTGAGCACGGGTATCGCGGTTTTCGTTCACCGGCCCAATGAATGGCAAGCGTTATGCTGTTTCGCATGCACGGCTAATGGATTTATCAGTTTCCTGCCCTCCCGTCACTGGTGTTTGTTGTTGAAGGGTGGATCCGTGATCGAGCTTCGCGGAATGCTTGACGCGTTCATCGTGGCTTTAGCCGTGTGTGACTCGGCACAGTTTTTACGCCCTGTGCAATTTTGTTTCATGGTGGTGAAAATGTATAGGGTCTAGTTTTCCAGATACATGATGTACACAACAGTTTCTCAAAGTTATTAAAATAATGCTAGAACATAGCAGAAACGTTTAATTCCTTGGCGTACAATTGAATTCAGATTATGGTACTATATTTCACAGTAGAATACACTAAAGATGCTGCTTTCACTTACGTATCGCAGCAGAAACTAACTCTGTTTATAGTTAATATAAAATTTCCGCAAGTGAAATCTAGTAAAACTGTAGAAACGCATCAACGCCGCATGGTATTAAGTAAAAGGTATCCAAGAATTTAGGACAGATGCTCCTTGGCATATAACGAATCAAACCTTGCATGATGACCTAAATATCCCCTTTGTCAAAGAAGTAATACAGAAAAGCAGTATAAAACATGATGAAAAACTAGAAAATCATAGCAACACCTTATTGGAACAGCATAGTGGAGGAAGAAGAAGAAGAAGACTGAAGCGACATTGCCCAGAAGACTTAATTGATGGTTAAAGAGGACTCGTTAATGGATAAGTTCTCATCACGCCGTAGGTGATGCTGTAAACAGTACCCAAGCCAGGAAATTAGCTCCTAGAATTGTATTCTGATTGCTGATATAATAATAAAGAAAGAAAAAAAACTTAGAATCTGCCTTCGAATGTATCCTTATCATTCTCAGTCGCATATTGTGCAAAACGAGTTCGGAAGTCAATCCCTGAATGCGAACCCCCTTTGATCTTTTAACATGAAACGTTCCACTAACATTAATGTCTTTTCGTTATATTCTAACTGCTTTAACCTTTTTCCATATCAATAATTTCCATCTGTGGATCGATCGATCGGTTTCCTGGGAAACTTGTTCACGTGTACCCGCAATTCTACCGTACTTTCCGTACGAAAGTCGATTCGGTCGGATCACTTGTCAGAAGTGACTTCGCGAAAGGCGAGTTCCTTCTAATCGGTTTCGCAGAAACTGCTCGCCACGATCCCCTCGTTTCGTACAATTACGTTTACTGGTAAAGGCATTCGCCGGTTAACGGATAGGTACAGCCGAACACGTATATAATAATAGTTATTACTCATTGGTAATGAGTCGAATTAATCTTTCCGGGGGGAGGGAGATCATTCGACGGACTTTCGATCTAAATGTCGTGCCGGCGGATGAAGCAAATCCGTTGTGCCGAATGGCGCAAGATTCTAGAAATGATTCGCCGCGTGATATTCTTCAATGCAAACAACCGTAGCCAAGTCAGCCATCGGCTACGTGGAACTCGAATTTTTATCGCGATCACGCTCTGTTGCAACGACACGATCGTTTTATCGTCCGCGATAGAAAAGCCGAAGATATATTTATCAATTTACGACGTACGAACTCAATTTATTATTCGCCGCTTGAATTTTTGCCGGTTCGTTCGTCTCTGTTGCGACACGCGAGAATTAACCGGCGACTGGTTGCCCTTTCTCTCGCCGTTTGTACTTCGTTTCGATTCTTCAGGCTCTATCATGCTCGCAGAGTAATCTTCAAGGCACAATTTTTATTTTGAGTGGTTTTACCCGGAAGGAACATCCACGAACGCGGCGACAAAATATTCAAATACAACAAGGGCTTCGATCAGCTTGAATTTTTGCTGTTTCGTGTATCTCTAACACGATACGCGAAAGTCAATCGGAGACTTTGATTCTCAGGTTTTATTGCCCTAGCAGGGTAATCTTTGAAACACAATTTTTATGTACTGTACCGTTCGTAGATATTCGAACGCTATCAAGAATTTATCAAGAAAGTGATGGAAAAATTATCAGTATAGTTACACTGACCCATATTTATTTTTTCAGATGGGTTCTTATTACGATCTTAAATATTAAATTATAATATAACATACGTAACATTGCTTCTCAAATCAAATTTTTTAATATTATTTTAAACAAATTTCGTGCATTTACTTGCCTTGAATCGGACAACGATAAGTGGTCTTATCAGGAAGGAACGTTCACAAAAAAAAAAATTGGAATACAATAAGGGCTTTCACTAAAATTTGTTTTAATTACAAGAAAAGTACAAACTTATTTTAAAAATTCATGAGACAACGCTAGAATATTCCCGATCACTCCGAAGAAAAAACAATTAGAAAATCAAATTTCCGGTCGGAGACGTCACCACGCAGGCGTACCTGAATACGCGACAACGATGCTCTAACGTTAACAATAAGTAAATTAAACTCACTAGAGCTTCATTGGCTCAGGGAATAACTCGTCGTGAAAATATTTCGCAATAAAATGGACTACACGAGGACAGAGTGGATTCGCGTGCATCCTCGGCTATTGTTCGCCGCGCTTGCCTAATACGAAATTTCTATTTGCTTCAGAAATGGAAGCAGCAGATGCTAACGATGTAAATTTCCCATATTCTGCGAGCGGGTCGAGCTGGCCGCGTCGCGTCGCGGCGCACGCGACGCATTGATCAGAGGAGGCCGTGTGGCGTGTCTTTGTGTTCCTCGCCGTTTTCAGGCGACCGCAAAGGAAGACGGAGCGATATCGGCGGCTGCCATTTGTCCTTTTACAGTACAATCGTTGTGCGCGCCGCGGAAATTGAAAGGAAGTCTCTTAATCCGTTGTACCGCGATTTTTCCCGCGGGCCACGCTCGTAAAACAAACAATCGCGTATCCGGGATCTAAGAACGCCACTACAATGGACGGAATTCCTGGAAAGCCGCGGAAAGCAAGCACGCGACAGGGGCCTAACAGCGCGGCGTACACGCCGCGTACGTTCCTGCTACACACGTGGCACATGCATGAATCACGGGACATTTGTAGCCGCCAGCGTACCACGGTTTCTCCGTTGCTGACGACACCGGGAGAATCTAGGAATCTGGGTCTCCCGATGAGACCTGACGCGTGCCATCATCTGCGAAGCCTGCCACTGCTTCCGCCTGGCATTTTCTTTTAACGTCATTGCGGTTTAGGTTTAGATTTAGAGAGTCTGGGTCTCTGGATGAGACCCGACGCATGGCATCATCTGCAGGGACCACCGCTACACGCGCCTGACAGTTTTTTTTTAATGTCTTTAGGGTTTAGGTTTAGAGAGTTTGAGTCTCCTGATGAGACCTGACGCGTGGCATCAACGGCAGAGACTACCACTGCACCACTTGATATTTTCTTTTGGATATCTGTATGTTATGGTTCAGGGATTACTAGTACCTTTGATCAGTTCAATGTTTAAATTTAAATTTTGGCAGGAAGATGGTGCTGCGGTTGAAGTTTGTGGTGTTTAGATAACGTCTCTCTTCAGATTGTTTGAGTGTCTTCCAATATTTTATGATAAAATAGAGAATTTAGAAATACGATACGACGAACTAAAGAATTTGTGTGTTAGGACCTTTATCTTAATGTAGAAACTTAGAATACACATCTAAATTTTGTGGCATCCCTTTGATACACCTTGTAAACCTAAAGGTTGCAAGAATCCCACTTCAGTACTTTGAAATGACTTCCAGATCAAAGTTAGTGCCAAACGAAACTTCTAATTGTCCACTTACCTCTCCCATGGTTAATCTAAGAAACGTTCGCGTGAACAAACAGTCTGCCCAATCTCCCAAGCTCTAAGTTGGAAAGTCATCAGCTTGGAATTTCACCGACTTATCACGAGATTAAGTTGGCGTATGACGTGTAGGTTACAGCGACCTACGCACGAGAGGCTCGAACGAAAGCGAAGCCGAGCCAGAGCCAGCTTTTCAGCGACATCAATCCGCAGAGTTCCACGAGGAAGCGGACGTTCGTTCCCTGACTGTAGAAGCACGCAACGGTACGTGGAACGGCGTGTGTGTGCACGAAGAAAGGCCAAGAAAAAGCGGAAGGGTACGAAGTAGTCAGAGAAACAGAGGAGGAGCGAACGATGGAGTGGATGGAAAGAACCGAGCGAGGCCCGCCGCTTCAAAGGACTATAAAAGGCTTAATCCTGGCGGCAGGAGTTATATACGCTTAGAAGGGACGTAGATAGAATTGCGGTGGTTTATAGACGCCGTGCCCTCAGGTATATTGCAATGTGGTTAGCGTCCTCATCCTCCTTGTCCTCCTCCGTCCTTCGCTCGTCCCGCTGCTCCTCTTCTTCTCCTTCGTGGGGTGCGCCGACAATGTGACATGCAATATGGTAATCACCGTGGAACGCTCCGGGGCCCTATGTGGATGCTGGACGTCGTGGCGCAGCCTCTGAATAGACTTCCCGGGGCTCGCGGGAAAGGAAGTACGACAGGCCAACGACATACGTCCCCCTTCTCTTCTCTTCCCTTCTCTTCTCTTCGTCTACGGTCCGTGGCGCACGCGGCGCATGAATCACCGGTCATTTTTTCGCACCAACGAATTGCCTTCGTTCGGTACTCGGAAGAACCGAGACTGCTCAGACAGACCGCGCCGCGACGGAGACGTTTCTGGCTTCCGAACGCGATCCGTCGCGCTTCGATGAGCGGATGATCGCTCGGGTAGGGTTTCCAGAGGTTTATTCGATTTGGGGTGGATCTTTTGGAGATTTCCTGCGGATGCATTCTTGTTACTGTAGGGAAAGCTACCAAAAGGGTTTGACCATTAAAGGGATATCAATTTATCTTCGATC
Organism: Macropis europaea; assembly: GCA_916610135.2. NCBI lineage: Eukaryota > Metazoa > Arthropoda > Insecta > Hymenoptera > Melittidae > Macropis > Macropis europaea. Next base: position 13,755,185 of record OU744345.1, on the reverse strand, counting down.
GATGCACGAGTCGTCTTGGATTGATCTCGGTTCAACTGCATTTCAAGGGATGATCGCGCAGGGTTTCCAGAGGTTTATTCGATTTGGGGTGGATCTTTTGGAGATTTCCTGCGGATGCATTCTTGTTACTGTAGGGAAAACTACCAAAAGGGTTTGATCATTAAAGGGATATCAATTTATCTTCGATTGATGCAGAAGTCGTCTTGGATTGATCTCGGTTCGATTGCTTCTCAAGGGATGATCCTTTAATCCTCGCAACACTAACAGTTCAGGCAATCGCACATACAATGACGCCTGGGCCCGTTCGGACCCGTAGCCCTTTTTCGCTTACAAAAGCATTTTCAACCGAGTTTCTATTATTTCGTCGTACTGTTTTTATTTCTAAGGGAACCTTTGGTAATAGTACAATTGAATAACACAAAACTTACGAAAAACAACGTTTATTCCGCTTAAACACTGTCAAGAAGTGAACATTTCGAGCCTAGCAAGCCTCTTTATCGCTATAACAGAAACAAACGACGGCTGGCGTCGATGGTCAAGCGACGAACAGCCGAAGCGAGTCTCCTGCGTCTGGGTCCGAATAGACCCAGGCGTAGAACGGCGAGGGTTAAATACCGATGCTTATACTATAGACGAGATATGGAATAGACCACTCACGCAATGCTTGTTTTTGTCACACGGATTTGGGGCTCTAGTACCCCTTTATCATTTTCATGTCATACACTGTGTCGATTGGGACTAGCTTTACATCACAGCGCTAATGGTAGTAGGAATCAACATCAAAAACACTGATAGGCACTTGTTATTTCAAAGAATGTTTTTTCAATGATTAAATCATGAGAGTAATTTGTTAGTCTTTGACGATCCTACATGTCTTACTGCATAATGAATAGGAAGACACTCGGAAGGATTTTCAGACGGATCTAGGTGAGGATTTGGCTAAAACCTCTCGAGGTGCCCTTTGTGGACCTCATACGAGTGTGCCAGCTCGCACTTGTCCAACAAGGCGCGCAATTTACGACTTCACTTCACCTTATTCCTTGCTATATTCCCTCGGTAACATAATTTATTTAGAAAATCGTCAGATGCTAGAAATCAAACAATAAATGGACAGTGTACTGATTTCCTACCATGGAATTAGGTGCCCGGGTCCTGTTCAAAGCATCCTATCCTCTTCCTACAATTTATACACTTCCAGTAGATCGAAATAGGTGCTACGAACAAAAGACAGACTATAGTGAAACGTCCTGTCAAGCATGAACAACAAAGGCCCCTTTTAATCGAAACAGCTCGGAATATTTTCTTTTCAAGAAAAATGCGTTCTTTGAGGCGCCGTATCCTCGGACTCGGCCGTCTCACCGGCGGAGGAGACGCGGGATTCAGTTTAATATCACGAGTTTTCTTTCACACTCATCCAGCGAGACGTTCTCATGCGGAGAGTGAAAAACGAGTAATTCTTTTATCGCAATATCCTGCCGGAGCTACGAGAACGCGCCGGCAAAACGGGTGCCGGCGAGGGGCGGAGGGCGGCAGGGGGTTGCAGTATAGAAATACACGGGAAAAAGCCGGGTAAAAGCTGGATACGTCGGCTGGCAAGTTCGCCAACTTTAATACCTCAAGTTTTCTCATACGTATCCCTCGCTCGTCTGCTCCTTTCTGCGCCGCATTCAATGCGGAACGTGTACGCACACAGATGGCCGTTTCTGAACGTCTCCGGAGTTATACGACGCGTACACAACTTCTTGCGAAACAAGGTATCGGTATGGTTGCACCCCCGGGTTATGGACGTGGACTTATACCAAAACGCAGAATGCTGGCGTTTAGAGGTGGCCGCCCTTTAGCCGAACAATAAATAATACAGTATAACCTTGATTACTTGTATGATAATAGTTTAATCTATATCTATTTTAATCTAATCTCATAATTCGTATAGTATTAGTGTAATCTTGTTACTAATCATCGTATTTAGTGACTCATAAAAGGTGACTCATATTGTGACTGTGTTTCGCATAAAAATAACAGATTATCATATACTAATGATAATTATAGCTTGTAATTAACATAGAAGAGGAATTTTCGGTTGACCGCTGTTTGGATTACCGAGATCCCACTGTGCATGGCATAAGTGATATAACATTTTGCATATTACAAAATGAGTTCCTAAATTAAATTGCGAAATTATACGTTATTGTTATTACAGCTTTTGCATGAACCTCAGTTGTACCTATGTTTGTATTACATTTTAATCTTATTTTTGTTTATAGGACACATTGGCATGGTTTAATCACAGTTTAACTTAAATATTATTATTACAATCGACATAAAGAAACTTTGTTTATTCGAATATTCATTTGTATAGATCTCAAGAATGAATAATTTTACGAACAATGTTTATTAGAAGTTGTTGTGTTGTTGTTCCTTTCATTTGTAGAATACGTCGACATATGTTGTGACAGGACTTCGGAATCACTGAGTGTATTATTCCATTTATATATCATATTTCCTGTACAAAATTTAAGCTTGCAAACAGGAAACGGCTGCAGATAATATTTTTGGAATATTGGTGGTAGAAGGAAATGGTTTTCAAACAAACGCTATGACTCAGAACTAACAGAAGGTCGAACACTGAACAGCGTCATTACATTAACACGTTTATAGCTTCGAGTATCATACTTGAATCAGGCCAATTTTAGAATTTAGCTAATGTTGCACGTTTATTGAGTAAACAAATTATAAATATGCTTAAAATAGTAGTACAACAGTCGCCGTGGAAAGTTGACTCCACGTAATGACTCCTTGAGGGGGCCAAATATAAAGAAATCTGATATAGCGATGTTTGAGCTATAGGGAGATATGGCAGAACCTCCCAGCTTAATTTTTTATTAATCTACTTAACCCATTTAGAATCACTATTAGAAATATTAATAAATACATACATTAGTTTAGTGACCAACTAATAAAAACTTAAAATTTGTTGACGTTACGGTAACGCAGCATTAGAAACATATGGACAAACAAATTTGCAAAAATATCAAAGGCAGCAGTCTTTAATAAAAATGAATTTTGCATTCAGAACACATGAACACAGTTGTGCTTCTGCATGCTCTGCAACGTCTCCTCCAGTTTTCACTGTTTCTTGCAATTATACTTTTCTCTTGTTTTCATTCAATATTGAAACTGCAAATTCCTATTCCATGCCAAACATCTGGCAGGTTCAAATATTTTTAAACCCATTTCCATTTCCTGTATATACAAAACATTATTTTGCATGTGAAAAAATTGTTTGTTGTCGATGTTGCATTAACGCAACCATGGGAATAAATGGATTAATATTTCTCAAACAACTGTTTTAAATTGATGACAGGGATGTCAACTTGTGGTTTTGAAAGTATCATACGGTAGAACCTCGCTTATCCGAAGATCGGTCATCCTGGGTCAGTTGCAAACTAAAATTATCATTAGTGACACTGTTTATTTAAATTGATACTACAGCGCATTTTATATTCTAAAAGAAAATGGTCATTTTTACACGAAATATTTTTAATATTTACGAAGTATTTAAAATCTGAATAATCTGTTTTTTAAGGTCGCCTCAACATCTTGGTTATTAACGATTATAGTTGGTGGTTATTCTATATTTCATGATACAAGTTTATTGTACGGATAAGTTCGACGGCTTTTTTGAGGTTTCCTTCTGTTTTAAATATTTCTTCTATACTGTTAGGTACTTGGAGCTGGTTTCTGGTGTCTTCTATGTTCTTGCAGTCCAATAAAGTATGTTCGATGTTTAACTGTTGTTGGCAGAGTTCACAGTGTGTTACTAATTTCAGTTTGAATAATCGAGGTCCTATTGTACGTCTTATTACGATATTTTTTGAACTACAGCCGTTTGTCTGTTCGCTTATCGAATGACCCTCGTAGTTTATTTCGGAGCGTGTTTGCGTGTTCGGTCCATCGTTCTCAGAATACCCGATTCCGTATTTTTGGCGTGCAAATACGTATTTCTTCGTGTTCTCTCGCGAGCTTCTGCGCTACTCGGCGAGCCGTGTTCGCGAATACCGCAAATCAGTCAGTACACGACAAACACAGCGTGCCACGGTAATATCCGACATTCCTCGCGTCGCTTTCGCGTCGTGTTCCCGTGGAAAATTTGAATTCAGCCTCGGGCCAGCTCTGTTCGTCGCCGTCTGATTAGCGCGCGCGCGCGCGAGCGCACGGCCGGATAAAAGAAGAAGGATCGGTTTTAAATCGGCCCCGGCGTCGTTAATTACGTAAAGACGAAAAAGGATGAAATTACAGTGCACGGGGATCGATAAGGGGAGCGAACAATTTTAATGCAATGTTAAAATATATTATTAAGCGGGGACGGTCGGATATCTGTTCGCGTCGTCGGACAGGTGGGTCCGTCGGCTTGATTAGTCGCGACCGATAAAACGGTGCAATTTACGGTAGCGTCGTGTATCGGTGCATTCCAATTTAGACTCTTAATGACTCAATTTGTGCCGCTTAAAAATGGCCTTGCACCGGCTAATACAGATTGATCTAATTCCCCGGCGCGACACGACGGATGCCCGCGTAATTGAGACACCAGGATCGCGACATCAATTATCTTCGGGGTTACAAAAAACCGCTCGCGATCCGCATGCTGATGCTCTCGGCGAGGCCAATCCGTGTCTTTCGGGAATTTCAATTCGCGAGGTAATGATTTTCATCGTGTCAGAAAAAATTTCGGGCGGAGATGTCAGGCTGATCGGAAAATACTGATGGGTTTTTTGTAGAAAGGAATTGTCGGCTGTCTTGTATTTTCTTTTAGAGGCATAAATAAGCCTGACAGATGAAATACTGTTATAGAATGCTATAAAGCACACTGATACAGGAGATTAACACTTATCCGACAGGACGCGTAGACTTCGTTTTATAACTGCAATCATATTCGTTAGAGTAAAGACTGTTCAGCAAGAAATTACCTACCGGAAATCAGGTGTCTGCTAATACTTTAAAATTAGTAACATAATTACGATTTATAACTTGGTACATTTAATAACATGTGTCTTTTAGTTGTTTAGTTCGTTTATGAACCATTTGTGCCTGCAAAAAGAGAACTACGCGCTCTTCGTTTAAGAGTTATGGAAGTAATTAGTTTTGATAATAACAAACTTATCTTTTATTACTAAATTTGTCTAAATTTTCCGATTAATCTAATATTTTCATGATACGAAAAAATACATAGTAAGCTTATAGCACAAAACTTAGGCTATAGTGTAAAACATATTATTACAATTAACACTGTTATACAGCAATAAGGAAACACTTATTAATAAAACTTAAGTAAATAGTGATATTTGCAGTACGCAAAATTTCTTTCATGTTTGGTAATTAGTAAATGGATTAAATCTTTGATAACATGATTTCCTAAATGTTCTCCTTGATTAGCATATTCTATAGTCTACATTAATTAGGTCCTACGATTTCAACTTGGTCCTGTTCGCTACCACCGTTCTGTTGAGAAACGAAGACTGCCACAGTGAAAAATGCCGTACGTAGTCAAACACAGCATAAAATCCTCTTCTGAATACAGACACTTCTGAATACAATTATTGAATTATACGAGTATGCATTTATTATTTTCTACTAACACTTTGATATTGACATCACTCGTAATTTTATAAGAATTGAAAATTATTTAAATCGACAATATTTGATGCGTCGACTCACATAACGCTGCATAGCAGCATCACATGGAACAACCCCCGTTCACGTTACTCTCTCTTTACAAATGCTGCCCATGTCTCACAGTAACCCTGAAGCTCTAAAATTCGAACTCGGTTTCATTTAACACGTTCACTGCCATACTGTATAGGTTGAAAACGACACTACCTTCTGGACTACGATACAACATGAAAGAAATCTGAAATTACGCTCTTTTTAATTAATGACAGTAATTATTTATAGTTCTTACTGGATCTGTTAGATCTTCTTAAATAGTCCAGAATGCTAAATTAAATCTAAGCGCAAGAAAAATGCTCGTTGGACGTCTCAGCCGGCCAGGTAGCCGAAGGTTGGCAGTAAGAATACCACCTGGAAAACTGCCACCTGAATCTTCTTAAATAGTCTATAAAATCAAGAAAATGCTAAACAGTCACACGTTCCGCATGCAAAATCAAGTCGAAACGCGAGAAAAACCTCGTTGAACGTATCAATTGGCCAAGTAGTCGAAGGTTGACCATACGAATGCCACCTGGAAAACTGCCACCTGAATCATCTTAAATAGTCTATAAAATCAACAGAATGCTAAACAGTCACACGTTCCCCATGCAAAATGAAGTTGAAGCGCAAGGAAAATGCTCCTCGGTCGTCTCCGTTAGCCAGGTAGCCGAAGGTTGGCCATACGAGTGCCACCTGAATCTTCTTAAATAGTTTATAAAACCTATAAACCGTTAAAGAGTCACACGTCCCCATGCAAAATCAAATACAAACTCCAGAAAGAATTCGTTGGACGTCTCAGCCGTATAGGTAACGGAAAGTTGGCGGTAATAATGCCACCTGGAAAACGTCATTGACAACGTTCGAGTGTGACGCTTCAGGCACGACAGCTAACGAGCAAACGAAAGAGTACTGCCACGCTGCCGATGCTCTGTTTACGTTTGCGATATCACGACATCGTTTACGGGCGAAGGAAATGTTCGCTATTAGCGCGGGATTGCCCATTCGCATGGCAGCGACATGCTAATTCCTATGATTTCTGCTTCCCTGTTTCTCGACCGCTCTCGGATGATCCATCGCCCGGGGGCCAAACTTTTCTTCTCTTATCGCTTTCCAGGCTCCTCCGCGTTCCTCGCCGCGTTTCCTCTTCTTTGCTGGACCGTGCATTTCCAGGTATCTCGTGCATCCGCGTGATTACCGTAATTTCCTCGCCACACCGTCTCCTTTTCTCTTCTCGCTGCTCGAAACGAATGTTTACAGCGCTCGTGGCGAAACGCTGGACAACAAACAGGTGGCGAACCGCTGTTCCTAGGGGTTTCTTCTGCCACTTCGACACGGCCCTCGAAGCGGAGCTAGCCACGCTATGCGCAAATTGAGTTATTAAACTCGAGTCTGCTTTTTACCTGCCACCATTTAGCGGAGATTAATCCTTCTCGTGGACTGGGCTCCTTGATCGTACGCCTCTGCGATTAGGCTGCCATTACTTCCTGCGGGTCGATTTGCGAAACGATTATGGCGGATCGTTCAGGGAAGTTTCAGATGGACAACTGAAATGCTGCTTAACTACGTGCTGTTGAGTTTGCAACATGCTAGAGGATTGATATGTAGTTGCAGATATAATTAGGGCCTTCTTTTTTTGCGGGTTGATTTTTCGAAACTGTGAATGTTTCTCTGGTGATGGGATATTGCGGCGCTATATACACGGTGTCGCAATTAAATGTTACAAACCGTTATTTCTGAATGTATTGGAGGTACAAAGAAATTGTTTATATGAAAGTTGTATGGTATGAGGGGGCAAACTTATTGGCGAAGACGAATTTTTGTTTATATTATTATTTAAAGAGATGTGAAGGTCAAGTTCGTCTTTTTAAATGGAAGTATATATATTTTCTAAGGTATGCATATTGGGTGTTAAAATGTTCTTAATTTGCATATCCATTTCAATATCCACTTTTTTTGATTCCAGGTAAATGAAATAATTCCTAATTATATTAGGACAACAAGTGAATAAGAGAGTGGCAAAGATATTGATATGAAGCAAGTAAACTAAAATCGAATACGTCAAGTGTTATTATATTTTGTATTCCGTGGAAAATACCTCTCAATAATTTTCATCTGTTTCTCAATAACGATATCGCTCTTTGTCATTTGTTTTTCATTTTATAACGAACGATCTTATGCAAAATATTTACCTTTAATGATTATGAGATACTAGTGATAAGCCATAACGTTTGAAGGGTAGATTAAGTCTGCCTTACAGATAACACCTTGTTTACGTACGATGCGAAATTTGTTGAAAACTTGATTTTGGTATAATGGACGCTGCAGGTGTTATCTTGCGATAAACGATGTCTCCACGGTACATTTAGAATTTCTTAGAAACTTGTTGTTACTTCAAACGACATTTATACTAACACTCGAATTTCTGATATTGTTTTACACGATTATACATGAAATTCAAGAATTTTTAACCACAACAGCGATATAATAAAATTGCGGAAACAATATTTATCTTCTCAAAATTCAAGGCAACCTTGTCATTTTTTAATGGAACAGTGTTTTTGTCATACTATTGCATAGTGCACGCAGAAACGAATCCGATAACCTGCAATAATGTAACCATGGAATGGAAGGACTCAATTTTCATCACAGGCATCAGTAATAAGAATCAGTACTAGTTTGACCACGTTATTTCCTATTCTATGATGCAAGACTATTTTAAATCCACTGGTGGGATTCGTATTATCAAAATGATACCAAACATGATCAACTTGGATAACTATAAGCCTGAAAAAATTATATACATGTCACATCTTCTATCAAGGAAAACGTAGATGCGTGCAAGAAATATACAAGAATATAGAAGACAATAAAAAAGCAAGTTAAATTATTTAATTAATATCGCCTTAAAATCACAGAGACTAAATGAACGTACTTATCTCCCAAAAAAATCATTTTTAACAACATCGTGATTATAAGAACATCTTGTTAGTTACAACCGTGTATTAAAATCATCTTCCACCCGTTTATTTAACCACTTAGGTTGGATAACTTTCCTCACAAGTGATAGCCACGTTGAGCTAAAAGTGAATTGCACGTGTCTCACTCGTGGTCTGACCTTTTCAGTTGGATAACGCTTTTACGTATTAACACGTTCCCTGCCACGTGTACCGTTTTCGGTAGACAAATAAATTTTAATTTGATCACATAACAACCAGCCCTTATAAAATTTTGAGTAACATTCACGTTAAAATGACTGCAGAAATAGAAAGTGTAATATCAAATAGATAGTATTTAGTTATGTCTAGTTATGGAATTTTCTACTGTGGCAGAGAACATGTTAAATAGACGCGTATGGCCCAATAGTCGTCGATTCAATTCGAACCCAAATGGTTAAAGACACTTAAAGATCAAACTGACAATGACATCAAATACACAAATAAAATGAAAAGTAGAGAAAAATTATGATATTATAAACATTCATATACTCGGGTAATGGAATTGAGAAATTTACGAAAAAGGGTGTTGATCAGTTTGGCTTCTGAGCAGCTCAATTGGTCTTCCCTACGTGGTAAAATTATTTAAAAATATTACCAAAATAGAACTACATTTTTTCCCCCGAATAAACACTTACAGAGAATTGACGGTTCGAGTGTAAGGGACAAGAAATTTTCAATTGTCTCTGCCTTCTTTTACTGCTTGCTTTGCACGTGCACACGAACGAGCGTCTCATGTGCGAGAGTCTTCGCGGTTTTAAACGGCGTTTTACGCGTGCACCGGGCCGGGCTTTTCAATTATCACCCTCCTCCTTTCTCTCTTCGTTGTTTTTCCTCGTCGTTTCGCCGCTCGACGACGCATTTTCCGCATCCTCGAAGCCATTTGCCGGCGACACCGTACCCGGCTCTACCTGAATCCGTGCACGTAGGCGCGCGTCATTCGCGTGATCTCGCAACCTGCGTTTTTCCACGTAATGTCCCGTGAAACGGCCAATTACATTGCATTACCTTAGCCATCAGGCGACCGTCCACTCGGCTACGGGCCGATCCACAAAGCTGTTTACGTGTCGCGCGAGGAATACGCGCCGCGCGCTTTCGACTGCAACTGACGTCGCTGATGAAGACGGAATACAAAGAAAAACGGGCAGCCATTAAAATCCTTTCACGGTACAATTCAGAGGAATCGATCTGTTTGTTCGTGCTGAATCTGTTTCGTCATTTCAGTTTTCAAATATTTGCTGATGTGACTCGTCCGACTGTGCCAAATTTTTAATTTTCTTCTTGGTGGAAGTCAATGGAAGAAGTCTTCTTCAGGTATTTAGAGTATCTAGCATTCAAGGAGAAATGCTAGCGTATTTAACCTGTTAGCTGTGTATGACGAGTATACTCGTCGTGCGAGAAAGTAATTACCATTTGCTATTTAAATTACAATTTTAGTGCAAACTAAAACATATTCGTAAATTTCAGACATTTTAGAATATTTTGTGACAAGAATGAAATAAGAGAAAGAAGCAAATTTTTTCCCATGTATTTGATTTTCCTTGTTTTTTTTTAATATGAAAGTTTAAGTGCTGCCAATAATATCAATGAATTTGAGCAATTAATTATTAACTTTTCAAAAAAACCGATTGCCATTTCGTTATAATTTAATTCAATTTTACAGCAGCTGCATATACTCTGTGTTTGACGAGTATACTCGTCATCTCCTCATTTTTGAGACACAACGTAGGTACGCACTTTTAAAATAGGGCTACACAGCTGACAGGTTAAGTAGAAAAATTTATTGAAGCAAAAAACTCCATTTTCTTCGTTAAAGTGTGGAACCCGAAGTAAAAGATATTAATCTTCGTTATCTATTTCGGTTAGATTGTCGATTAATGACATGGTGACTTGAAGTTATTTATGTTTAATGTTATTCTTTATAGAAAAAGTTTCCTAGGAGTAATTTAGGATTTTTATCACTACTCGACCCAGACGTTTTCAGCCTGATTCCAAGCCGATATAGTGGCTCATAGCAATTTGTATAATGGCTCTTACAATTAGTGCTTTCCATCGTACGGACTAGGTAGCTAAAGGGTTAATTTATGTCCTCGTTTCCGGTCATCGTCTTTCTGAACGAGCGATTACTCTTCCTCTACTGTCCTTCTGCTCTGCTTTCACTTCTGCTTGTCATCTTGCATCGAATCTTTCAGCAGGTTCGCATAAGTTCCACTGGATGATCGAATGTTTCCGCCTTCGTTGCCTTGTCGCCCATTTGAAATTCGAAAAGCATGCCATGTCTTGAATGTACGTTATCGATTGATAAAACCTACCAATAGGGCTGGTAAAGGAATGTTAAACGATTGGCAGAGTGCCATAGTTGTGTGTGTCAAACCACATACGTGCAACACATATGGTACAGGGTGTGCCATATAAATTGTTTCAAATTTTTTTCGAATTATAAGAGACAGTGGCAACATTTAAGTTCTGTTGCAATTGTGTTCCTTGCCTTCCATTTCAAACTTTTTACAAGTTGTAATAAACTCTGACTAGTTAATCTGCAGACTGCAGTATCTACGTGTTATGACTAGAACTCTCGCGTGTCCTGAGATGAACTGATTGCTAACTGTCTTCCTAAAAACGTTTGAGAGTCGCATGTCCCCTTCAGAGGTGCACCTTAGCGCAAAATGTCCTTGGAACTAGGGTGGAGATGCCTTCTGACATGGAACTTTGCAGGTAGACTTGGCACCAAGATGGAATTTCCTCCAGATCAGAGTGATCCTGATCAGACACATCCTATGAATCGTTACCTACTTTCTCTCTGATCTTTCAGAAACGTGGCCATGTGACGCGTCAGATAGCAAGTCCAGGAAAAGCTAAAGTTGGACGAACCATAAGCTGACCTTCTTCAAACGACTTTATCAGCCATCCCAAAACATAGCCTAGCGACCAGTTAAAACTAATTTCAAACTATCAATGTTCCTCGGCCGTGTCACGAAGTTTCTCTGTTGCAATCTCTGACACCTTTTCTTACCGCGTGCATTTAATGCGAATTTCTCTGCGACGCGAACGCAACGGCTGAATCAGAATTCATCGACCGGAATGCGGGCTGCAACGTTATTATAATTCAATCTCGACGTCGCAGCGAAACCGCTAATGTAAAATGCATCATCTCTGCGGCCTGTCCGCCGGCGCATTACACGTGAGATCGCGATTGCGTTGGTACTTTCTTGCGACCCGGCCATCGGTAATGTAACGAGTGTCATTAAGCGACGTTCACTTAATTCAATTATTATCATACCGCGGTCCACCGCTTGCTCTCCCCTCTATCCGCCCAGTTTCTCTAGGCGAACCCCTTTCGTCCCGGTTGTGCCCGTATGCATTCTGCAATCATGATTAGAGTCGCGGACTGACTAATGCGCCGGGGAATTATTCTATTAGAGCGAAGGCGCATTAAAGGGTCGCCAGAGGAGTTTTCTGGGCCTGTGACCCAGCCTGGGTTCACCGACGACTAATAGGCTGCCCATTAGCTATGTGGAATATGTACCGGCGGCCATAAACAAGGCGACGAGACAAGGAGACGATAATGTTCGCGAGGGTGTTACGCGAGCTGGGCTAATAACCCGCGAGCCCTTATTAACCCTTCGTTGCTCCAGATGCTTACACGTTGCCGGAACACGTTCTTTTTCACCGCCACGTTGCTTGATGGGTATCTGTCGTGAGACTTGGATTTTTTAGAATTAGTCTCTTAGGTTTGTTGTGTGGCAGTTCGTCTGGAATTATATTTTTCTCTGTCAAAGCTTTCACTTTCTCTACTTTCTCTCTTTCAAGCTTTTGAATTGCATCCTGTCTATTCTTACTTCTATACTTCTTTTCTAAGGGCTTTGTGCAGCCCTGGTCAGCAACACTTCACGCATTTGGCAACCAGACTTGTACGAACTCGCGCAATTTAGGCTATCTTCACTTTCACACTACGATCTTTGACTTTCCACTCTACACCTCTTTTTTTCCTCTATACACCATCTATTTTGGAAAAGCATTATAAAATCCTGAAAGAGTAAACCGTTTTTGCTCAGTCTGTTAGATGGTCTGACCTGGCGTTCGTTTTGTGAATTCGTATATTTGTCTTGAAACTGACCAAACACGGTAAAAAACGTGGTGATTAAATTTAACGACGGATTATGATAATAATACAACTTCGATACCGTTTGCTGTCATCCGTAACAAATACTAATATCCAATTAAGAAGGTGTTAAAAGGCATAAAAGGAAAGTGAGTAAGGCGTTAAAGGCTGTAAAAGTAAAGTAGATTAAGCGTTCAAACATATGAAAAAATGAGATAGTAGAATGACACGTTATTAAGTGAACAGAATTTACGAGTTAAGAGCTAATAGGACTGGTACGCAACATACAGACGGGTTCTACATCTCCGAGTGACAAATAGAACAGTAAGTAGAATTCGCTCGTATGCTATCAGACAAGAGGTTTGGCTTCTACATTTCTTATGAATAACATCACCTTCCAAGCAATACAATAAAGAAGTAAGATAATAAAATGACATGTTCATAACTGGACAGAGACTGCGAGTTGAGAGCTAGTAGAACTGGCAGACAGTAGACAGACTGGTTCCAATCGCCTCAAACTTCAAACAGTGCAACAATGTATTTATACGGTTCCTTGGAACTTTCCAAGAACACGACGAACCATCAAATTGAACCACAATAATAATTACCAGGCAAGGTATCTATGTTCTCGGCTAAGAATTTTTACAAAATCTTCATCGCATTCCGGCACAATGGCTCGCTGTTTACAATAAAATAACCGCGCAATGAAGTAATTACACGTATCGATGTTCCAGCGAGGGAACATCAATCACGCGGTTAAGTAAAATGTTACACAAGATACTCCGTGGTCCCGTTGCAGAGAAAAGAGACTCCCGGCTCGATACGAAACTCCATTAGCCGCGGGAAACAGGATTTCACGGATACCAATTTACGTTCGAGGCGAATCGTGCGCGATATTATCTGAAAATCGTATCTATGCCCGCGGTTTCATTAGCTCGAAAGAAATCTGAGACGAAAAGAATCGGCCGATCGGCGGAGCAATTAAATTCACGCCGCGCTCGTCGCTCGCCACGGAATCCGACACACAATCGCCAGCCGTCAATTATTAAATAACGATAATGAACGATCGTATAAATTGCGCTCGTTAAAAGGCGTGCAACGACGCCGAGCGTGAACGTATCGTGCGTGTAACAATAATTCGCGCCTAGTCGAGCCGTTATGAACTATTAAACGCTTCGGCTTAAGCGCCTGCGATCGACTTTGACATTAACTTTAGACCGCGTTCACAACGGCCGCCCGAGGCTAGCATTAACCTTTGCTCCATCCTGCTGGCTGGTTTTTCAGGAAATGTCGCTCTATTGACACAAATACTTTGACATTTTTAGTTGGCTTCTTTTGCCGCTGCTTTTTTCTCCTGCGAAGCCGCTGCCCTTTCTTAATTGGAAAATTCGCCTAACTGTGTTCCAAGGAGATCGTGTTATTATTACCGAGGCGAAGTCATGATGAGTTTGATTATAGTGATCAGAGCATTAGCTGGGTGATTCGAGGAGAGGAGATTGATAGTTTAGAGTGTACTGATTAGTCACGTTCAATGTTACAGATTTGTTAAGATATGACTTTTTCTTTGTATGAATACTCTCTGTGTGTAGTCCGCACGATATATCGGCGAGGTAGGAGGCGTCGTAGTGCTATGAGCCACGATATTGGCTCGGACGTGACCCTTGTGCTAACACGAGTCACTTCTTTGATAAAGTTGTTTTTCTGCTAATTTTCCTGTTTACTTTCGCTTGAATAATAAACACGAAACGTATCTGTCGGTTACGTGTGATTTTATAATCGAATTGAATTATTCGCTTGACTATCATTTAATTTTATTAGAATAATTTAGGAATTTAGAATTCAAGTATACTCATTTTCTTTATAAATTATAATTTAATTTTATTCTAAATGGTTTTGTTTCATGTTTTATTATTACAATGAAGGTAATTAAATTAACGTATAATCAATAACAGAAAAAGAAGAGAATAAGAAATATTCAAAACAGAAAATTCGAAAAAGGTTTTAGGGTTACCGTTTCAAAGTTTGGGTTGGAATTATTATGATTACTTTTTCTCATCCTCAAACTCTTCAAAAAATACTGATCCTGCTGTGGGTATCCCGGTTCAATTCAGCATTCTCGACAACAGCAAATTAACTATTCAATGGTATAATTTATATTTTCTATTATTATTGCAGCATTAATACTCAGACAATCAATTGTAGAATTGCTTAAAATTGAATAGTTATTTCAGTCGATTAAAACAATGTCATGGCCCATCGGTGACCCCACAATATCTACCACATTAACACGTTGTCTGTCACACTATATTATCTAAAAATGGTAAATAATCTAAATTTTTATACATAATGAATATAACTTCTAATTCGACTCGCTTTCATCAATAATATTAGTAACTTCCATCATTTTTCACTGAGTCTGTTATATTTTATTAAATACATTTATAACGATATGCATGCTCAAAGAAATAATGATTAAATCTAAGTGTCATCGACATATGAATGATATGACAGTCAAAGTGTTAAACATTCTAAACATGCTGATCCAAGTATGGGTGGTTCGGCTGAATTCAGCGTTTGCTCCAGAAACAAGAAGGTCTCCAAAAGATTCAAGAACCGCGAGTTATCAGCGTCGAGAAAATTCCTCTCGCTTGAGCAGTGCGGCGCTATCTTTCCCCGCGCGAGCAACGCGTAATTATCCGCGAGCCGATTGGGAGGCAGATACGATAAGAAGAAAAGCAATTTACAAGGAAATTACTGGCAATTGCGAGTAACGAATATCGTTCGATAGGTTCGAGCGTAGCGGCGCGAGCCTCGATCTAGGGTGATTCGGTCTAAGAATAGTTCGGGGTCCAGTCGAATTCTATGAAATCCACGGTGCACGTGACGCCGCGTCAATAATTAGCGGTCGTTAATTGAATTAACGACACGAGTTTTTTCTTGCTAAAATATCATGCCCCGTTCCACATGGCGGCTAATCGCTTGAAAATCCGTTCCACTGCGCGCCGGCCAATGATAAAACCGCCGCGAAACGTAATTTCCTACTCGCTTTGTGTTAATTGCGACCATCCAGCGAGATAGTGGCTTGTTTTTCCCTTGAATAACAAGTTTTCCACCAGCCAGAACGTAATTATCTGAAAGCGGTTCGTTCGTTCGTTCGTTCGTTCGTTCATTCGTTCATTCGTTCGTACCAGCCGACGAAAGTTTACAAGCTGCGCGGTGACGCGCGAGCTCGCAGCGCTTTCCAAAGCTCTTTTATTGGCTGGCCAACAATTTACAAGTTAATTTGCGTACGGTTACCGGGGCCGTTTGCCAATAAGGAATTCCTCTTCGCCATGAAAACGATGATTTAAGAATTTGCATCCCGGCGAGCTTGTGTCGTCGTCGTAAAGCGCGCCAACGGTACCACGCGCTCCGGTTAAATGGTTAATTTGTTGATCTTTCGTTATTCGCTTATATTACCCCCCCCCCCCCTTTTTTTTTCCTTCGTTGCTTGTTGCCTTTTTTTTGTCGTTAAATAATAAAGTTCTCTCAAGGATAACAGGATGCACTTCGAGGATGACTAATAAAGGCCAATGGAAGCCCGCTAGGCATAATAAAAATGCTAATTCGCAGCTTAATGCGCGTCATGTTTATTTAACGAGAACACTGAAAGTTTTGCGCCGGAAAATCGGCTAGGCTGGGATCTAGCGTATTGTAAGCAGCTTCGAACCTGGCTAGATCGTTTGGGACACTTTGTGATTGTTTCCGGTAACGTAGTAAACTTTAACCTCACTAAGAAGTAATGCATTCAAGCTGGGGAAAAAATTATTTCACTTTCTTCAATTATATTTGTTCGTCATGAATGTATAGCTATTACCAGACAATTTAAATAATTCTTCAAAATTTGCAGCTGTTACCAGACAATTTAAAAAATTATTCAAAATTTATAGCCGTTATCAGACAATTGAAAAAATTCCGTTCTTCAAAGAATGGATCTCTGGGCAACATACTGTTCGTTATATACATGATAATAATATTTGAATTTCTTTGAAATTATATATTAACGTACATGTGTGTGTCAGTATCCCGGAAGAGGACAACTTAGGTTGATTCAAAGGTTCTTAGAAAATTTTCAGTACCTCCTGAGACAAATTTATACAAAGCAGTGGTCACTACCTTTCAGTCCTTATGAAAGCAATCATATGCTAATCTATTAATCAGAGATTTCGGAGTGACATTATCTTCGTATCGATATCAATATCAAAAGCTTTAAATGATAATGCATATGATACTTCAATCATACGATATGCTGTGCAACTAATTGTATTGAAACTTGAAAGGTTGAATGCCAAAGACAGCTAGGTGAGTGTACTAACAGATTTTAAGCAGATCAAAAATCCATCGGTTAGGGAGTAAAGAAATAATATCTTAATAATTTAGAATATTGTAAGGATTATAGTAACATGCAATCTTTGTATACATACATCAGCTACGACTTAATAATAGTGATAAAATTTTAATAACCTAACAGTGATATCCAAGTATTTGCAGGTACCAGTAAATTCTAGTATTTTGGATTCTGATCAATTATCAAAACGCAACTAAAAAAAATCTATGTAATATTATTATTCTGTCTTTAAGTCTACATCCTTAAACTTAAAAATTTGCTATTGCTAAAGTAGTTCTGTTGCGCGTTGAGCGCCACAGTGAAAACAGCCATACCTAATCAGACACTATATAATTTACTATTTTGTATATAAATCGTAAAAAAAAAGATTTGAACACACAATCGTGTTCTTCCGTTTCTACACTATTGTTCCCGTATGAAGTTTGCTCTGAATTTTGTGACGATCCATAATTATTTAATTACATTGAATTTGAGGCGTCGATCACCGGTGACTCCCACGGCATTCAACGTGTTAAGAATTTTTATTATTTTTAATCTTATTGCCCCTGTCATAGGGTGTGTGCCCATATTTTCAAATTCTGTACTTATTCTGAAATTCAGACTTCAAACACTGTACAATGAAAACAGGCCAAACAGTTAGTACAATTACTAGACTGCGAATGTTTGTGCAATTTAACATACTCAAGTATTTGAAGAACGCACATTTAAAGCTGTGAAAGAACTAAAAAGGATCATTTTTCTTACCGTTCACAGGACAAGTTATATTTTTGTCAAAGTTTCATTTCTATAACTGCTTCGACATAAGAAATACTGAGCTCCTAACATGTATATTTGCATAAACATTCGCAGCGTAATAATTAATAAGCGATTCCGGCGAAGCGAATTTTAAGCGTTGAAATTCAGTCGAATAAGTTAGCACGCATTCGACCCGATTTATATTCTTAAAAATCGGCCGGGTTGCATTCAGTCGAACGATCAGAAGACGAGTTGGGAAATAGCGTTAATATGGGCGAGGGAAAATCAGCGAAGGGATCTAAGATTGCGTCACGTTGCGCGCGAATATTTTTGTCGGCTGATTAACATCGGCGACTACGAAGCTGACGTGAATCGGCAACATGTCCGGCTAATCAGGTGATTTGTATTGCTATGCGAAATCATTGCGAATCGTATGGACTCGTGATATGCGTCCTGTCCTGCTTTCCTCTACGGGGTGTCGTGAAAATATGCGAGATTCAATTTTTTATATGATTATTTCAATCACGTTGAACCGGCGCCTGTTCCGCGTACAACCGAACAGACGCTATCTGAAATCTAATTCTAATTAAAGTAACGAATTTAAATAAATTATACACTTATTCGGAATAACACGATTAATATTTATGAATGACAGGAGTAATATTAAAACGATTTTTTTATTGTTTATTTCAGTTACTGACGAAAGGTAAATATTGTAAAGCCAACTTGCAGGCAACGAAAAATGAGGAAATAATTATTTCACCATGCAGTAGTCGTTATTGATCATCATTGAAACAAGCTTGGAATAAGATCATGTGTTATATGACAAATTATTTCATACAGTGCTACTTGAAATATCGTTGGATCCGTTGAAACATATTTCACGTCTTACTGTCGTATTATTTGCATAACTTTATTACGACGAATATTCTTGTAATCACATGCTAATAAAATACTTTTCCATTTTTTAGAGCCATAGTACAGTTTAACAAAACTTGCAATTTTGTTATTACGCCCATTATAAACATTCCAAACGACATCGAAGTAAACGATCAAACAGGAACACTCAAACTGCATCCTTAAAAAACTAAAACATTTCATAGATAATCGCAACACGAACGTCGCTCCTAAATCAATCAACTGTCGCAAGATCGAAGCGTCCGTAATAAAAACAATTTCGCTGTAAAAATTCAGCGACATCGATGCAAACAGCAGGATGAAACGTTCGAGAATTCTGAGCCTCGTTCGTCAATAATTTTTCCAACGAGCGGACGTCTCGTTTGAAAAAAGAACGAAACATCGACGCTCGGACAGGGGCGACGTGTTTTTCGCCGTGGCGGGGCACACCTATCCAGTGCGTTCTTAATAACCTCGGCTCAGGGTGGTGAATAACGAGCATACCGGAGGACGTAAAGCGACGTTCCGCGAACGTCGAATTACCATTAATTAAATCACGTCGCGGCGCAAGAAAGGAATCTGTTTCAGCGTCGAGCGAAATTATCCGGGTTACCGGCGCTGTCCGTCGCTCCTCTGACAATGGATTGCATCACACGCCGTCACGCCGCTCTCCTGATGCAACCTAAAATGATCGATTGTTCAGGAAGATCGAGAGCCTGACATTTTGCTTTACGAGTCTGTTCCGTGGACCACCCGGTAGACACTCGAGGCGTTTGCGCCTAATACGAACCGCTTCTTATGCGACAGGTACACACACGTCTGTATGCGCGTGCATGTGTCTCTTTGCGCATTGAAACGGACGCACACGATGCTCGTATAGTCGCATTAGGCGCAAACAAGCGAACACGGATTATCAGTAGCCGCCCCTGTGTGAAAAAGTCACGAAGCAAGGAAAAACTTGCTTGGTCTTGATCGAACGATAGACTGTAAATATTCGGGTCGCTGGTCGAGTTTGTTACACGGACTCGTCGGATCTGTAATTTCTGAGATTGTACAGTAGAACCTCGGTTATCCGAACTGTAATCAGTAGCAAAATGTGTTGAGGCGCAATGGTGACTTTTTACCCTGTAAACTGAGATTTCTGGACAGTCAAATACCGCGACACATCAAGCTGTGTGATTTTTATTATTTTAACGACTGTGTCCAGAAATCTCAGGTAAACGCGCCTCAAAAACAACCCTTTGGTTTCTTCCGCCCGGTTACCACACCCTCAGGTACGCGAGTGCGACCTGGACGATCCGCGATGCACTGCACGCTGATTGGCCGCACCAAGCTACCAGAAATAGTATAAAGACCCGCAGCTTTAACATACGAAGGATTCTCACACCAGCGCCACACCGAGGTAGATCTCCACGCTGCCCAAATTTGTAACCACACCAAGCAGTCTCAAACACATCAATAAACCATACACCATACAACAACTCTCACCATATTCATCATCTCTACTTTCAACTAACTCACGCGCCGTTAATTCGCCAACTGAGTGTACTTTGTGTCCTCTTCCCAATCGCGGCGAAGAACACGGTACGCAACAAAATGTCTCACATTGTACCTATGTTTCTCACAAAAATGATACTTCTGGTTTAGAATATAAAGATACATGGTGGTACAAAATGAAGTACACAATGTCACTAAAATGAGGACTACATGACTTGCACCACTATAATTTTAACCCCTTCATATATTTGTACAGTATTCAAATTGGCGACTCTCCTCTCGTAAACATAAATTTGTGAGAATTTCTCTCACGCTCGTTGAGAATGCTTCATATCTTTATTACTTCTAGTAAATCGTTTCTCTAAAAAGTGTTTATTTAGGTTCTCAATAACATGTGTGCATACATCTTTGTCAATAAAACAGTAAATAAGGTGAAAACTAAACAAAAGTCGCAGTATGAGAGAAATCCCACGGGGCACCTCTATCGCGACATAAATAAACGACACTTCCGCCGGGTTAATGAATGTGGCCACTGCAATTTGGGACATTTCATTAGTGATGTCACTTGCATTGCATACACCTTCACATACAGAGTAAACTACGTTTATCTCGAAAACGAATGTACCAACACCCATAGTGTGCAGACCTTTTTGATTCGGAATGACTTCCCAAACATGCTGGAAAAGTTGTTCGGTCACCACCCTGCATATGTACATCACTATTGACATCTAGTTCTGCATGATAACACGAATCGAGTAATTGTGTAAGTGTTTATCCACCCTCTGTGCAGATGCTTTCTACGATTACTGGAAGGAATCATAATATTTTTCTAAAGCGAGAAATGAACGATGGACATGCGGCCACACGTACAGTTCGAATCCTTTGTTTTGTTGCTCACTCCGATCAAGCTACCAACAATGAACAGTCTAACGCCTGTGTTACGCATTCGAGCTTCGAGCTCCTTCATTTTATGATTTTCATTACGATAGCAGCATGAAATTGTACCGCGCAGTAAAAAATCAACCGTTGCATGATTTTCATGGTGGCTCGAAGGAACGCCGGACTTTCGCTCTGGTAGATCCGTTCGGATCAACGCGGAATGAACTCGCAGGACCGTAAGGACCCGCGGTGAATTTATCATCGAGATTATCTGGCGTACTGACAGAGTGACGTGTTGTTTATATGTAGAGACAACTTTTGTATGTAAAGCGTTTGCTATCAAGAAAATCGTAACAGCGTGTTTGTCACGGTATCGCGGTGGTCCGTTTCTTGAGCAACTGAAAGTGACTGAAAGAATTAACAATTAGAGAGATAACATCGTCTTTGAATAATTGTATACCTCTCTGCGGTAGCTAACAACGGTGGTCTAGCATCAGAAGGTAGAATTTTATGAGAATATTC